>OZ020556.1:32463615-42463615 GCA_963971465.1 Lepidochitona cinerea | reverse complement strand
ACCATGTCTCCAATTGTTGAAATCAATCCTACACCATGTCTCCAATTGTTGAAATCACTCCTACACCATGTCTCCAATTGTTGAAATCAATCCTACACCATGTCTCCAATTGTTGAAATCAATCCTGTGCCATGTGTCCAATTGTTGAAATCAATCCTACACCATGTCTCCAATTGGTTGAAGTCAATCCTACACCATGTCTCCAATTGTTGAAATCAATCCTACACCATGTGTCCAATTGTTGAAATCAATCCTACACCATGTCTCCAATTGTTGAAATCAATCCTACACTATGTCTCCAATTGGTTGAAATCAATCCTGTGCCATGTCTCCAATTGGTTGAAGTAAATCCTGTGCCATGTCTCCAATTGTTGAAATCAATCCTACACCATGTCTCCAATTGTTGAAATCAATCCTACACCATGTCTCCAATTGTTGAAATCAATCCTACACTATGTCTCCAATTGGTTGAAATCAATCCTGTGCCATGTGTCTAATTGTTGAAATCAATCCTGTGCCATGTCTCCAATTGTTGAAATCAATCCTACACCATGTCTCCAATTGTTGAAATCAATCCTACACCATGTCTCCAATTGTTGAAATCAATCCTACACCATGTCTCCAATTGTTGAAATCAATCCTACACCATGTCTCCAATTGTTGAAATCAATCCTGTGCCATGTGTCCAATTGTTGAAATCAATCCTACACCATGTCTCCAATTGGTTGAAGTCAATCCTACACCATGTCTCCAATTGTTGAAATCAATCCTACACCATGTGTCCAATTGTTGAAATCAATCCTACACCATGTCTCCAATTGTTGAAATCAATCCTACACTATGTCTCCAATTGGTTGAAATCAATCCTGTGCCATGTCTCCAATTGGTTGAAGTAAATCCTGTGCCATGTCTCCAATTGTTGAAATCAATCCTACACCATGTCTCCAATTGTTGAAATCAATCCTACACCATGTCTCCAATTGTTGAAATCAATCCTACACTATGTCTCCAATTGGTTGAAATCAATCCTGTGCCATGTGTCTAATTGTTGAAATCAATCCTGTGCCATGTCTCCAATTGTTGAAATCAATCCTACACCATGTCTCCAATTGTTGAAATCAATCCTACACTATGTCTCCAATTGGTTGAAATCAATCCTGTGCCATGTCACCAATTGGTTGAAATCAATCCTGTGCCATGTCTCCAATGGGTTGAAATCAATCCTGTGCCATGTGTCCAATTGTTGAAATCAATCCTACACCATGTCTCCAATTGGTTGAAATCAATCCTACACCATGTCTCCAATTGGTTGAAGTCAATCCTACACCATGTCTCCAATTGTTTAAATCAATCCTACACTATGTCTCCAATTGTTGAAATCAATCCTACACCATGTCTCCAATTGTTTGAAATCAATCCTGTGCCATGTGTCCAATTGTTGAAATCAATCCTACACCATGTCTCCAATTGTTGAAATCAATCCTACACCATGTCTCCAATTGTTGAAATCAATCCTACACTATGTCTCCAATTGTTTGAAATCAATCCTGTGCCATGTGTCCAATTGTTGAAATCAATCCTACACCATGTCTCCAATTGTTGAAATCAATCCTACACCATGTCTCCAATTGGTTGAAGTCAATCCTACACCATGTCTCCAATTGTTGAAATTAATCCTACACCATGTCTCCAATTGTTGAAATCAATCCTACACCATGTCTCCAATTGGTTGAAGTCAATCCTACACCATGTCTCCAATTGTTGAAATCAATCCTACACCATGTCTCCAATTGTTGAAATCAATCCTACACTATGTCTCCAATTGGTTGAAATCAATCCTACACCATGTCTCCAATTGGTTGAAATCAATCCTGTGCCATGTCTCCAATTGGTTGAAATCAATCCTACACCATGTCTCCAATTGTTGAAATCAATCCTACACCATGTCTCTAATTGTTGAAATCAATCCTACACCATGTCTCCAATTGGTTGAAGTCAATCCTACACCATGTCTCCAATTGTTGAAATCAATCCTGTGCCATGTCTCCAATTGTTGAAATCAATCCTACACCATGTCTCCAATTGTTGAAATGAATCCTACACTATGTCTCCAACTGGTTGAAATCAATCCTACACCATGTCTCCAATTGTTGAAATCAATCCTGTGCCATGTGTCCAATTGTTGAAATCAATCCTACACCATGTCTCCAATTGGTTGAAGTCAATCCTACACCATGTCTCCAATTGTTGAAATCAATCCTACACTATGTCTCCAATTGTTGAAATCAATCCTACACCATGTCTCCAATTGTTGAAGTCAATCTTACACCATGTCTCCAATTGTTGAAATCAATCCTACACCATGTCTCCAATTGTTGAAATCAATCCTACACCATGTCTCCAATTGTTGAAATCAATCCTACACCATGTCTCCAATTGTTGAAATCAATCCTGTGCCATGTGTCCAATTGTTGAAATCAATCCTACACCATGTCTCCAATTGGTTGAAGTCAATCCTACACCATGTCTCCAATTGTTGAAATCAATCCTACACCATGTGTCCAATTGTTGAAATCAATCCTACACCATGTCTCCAATTGTTGAAATCAATCCTACACTATGTCTCCAATTGGTTGAAATCAATCCTGTGCCATGTCTCCAATTGGTTGAAGTCAATCCTGTGCCATGTCTCCAATTGTTGAAATCAATCCTACACCATGTCTCCAATTGTTGAAATCAATCCTACACCATGTCTCCAATTGTTGAAATCAATCCTACACTATGTCTCCAATTGGTTGAAATCAATCCTGTGCCATGTGTCTAATTGTTGAAATCAATCCTGTGCCATGTCTCCAATTGTTGAAATCAATCCTACACCATGTCTCCAATTGTTGAAATAAATCCTACACTATGTCTCCAATTGGTTGAAATCAATCCTGTGCCATGTCTCCAATTGGTTGAAATCAATCCTGTGCCATGTCTCCAATTGGTTGAAATCAATCCTGTGCCATGTGTCCAATTGTTGAAATCAATCCTACACCATGTCTCCAATTGGTTGAAATCAATCCTACACCATGTCTCCAATTGGTTGAAGTCAATCCTACACCATGTCTCCAATTGTTGAAATCAATCCTACACTATGTCTCCAATTGTTGAAATCAATCCTACACTATGTCTCCAATTGTTTGAAATCAATCCTGTGCCATGTGTCCAATTGTTGAAATCAATCCTACACCATGTCTCTAATTGTTGAAATCAATCCTACACCATGTCTCCAATTGTTGAAATCAATCCTACACTATGTCTCCAATTGTTTGAAATCAATCCTGTGCCATGTGTCCAATTGTTGAAATCAATCCTATACCATGTCTCCAATTGTTGAAATCAATCCTACACCATGTCTCCAATTGGTTGAAGTCAATCCTACACCATGTCTCCAATTGTTGAAATCAATCCTGTGCCATGTCTCCAATTGGTTGAAATTAATCCTACACCATGTCTCCAATTGGTTGAAATCAATCATACCAACTGTAGAAGACCGAAGATTCCATCAAGAGACATAGCAAATGTAGAAAACGGAAGATTATATTAATAAACCTATGATAACAGATGATATTAACAGCATGAGGAAGTACATATTACAAAGAATCGGTCTGTTTTTAACTCAAGATGTCTTTAGCTTTTTAACCCCATAGCCTAGAAAGGAAACCGGTAATTGGGATAGTTTATGTCTGAATGACCCCAGTTATGCGAACTAATTTTGCATGAAACGGAAACTTGAATGAAAATGACTGAAATCTAAATGGAAACTGGGCTTGTCCGGTCTGATATTGGTGCCACGACGTCATGTCATTGTTGTGGGAGAAAACTGGCAAATGGTCTCATGAAATGGTTTCATGAAACGCTGTATGGAACCATTTTTATGGGGTTACAGTCAGGATTATATCGGCAGCAGTATGGACCGACAAACTGCAAGAAGTACTTCAATTAACGGCTCAAATGTGTAATGAAATTGCTAGTTCGTGGATTGTTGTTTTTTAACACCTTATCAAATAGTGGAATAATCAGAATAGCTACTTTGGCCTCGTTATTTTGTATGTATAGATTTCTCGTGTTAAGAAAATAACACGAAACCAGCAAGAACACCAGATAAACTGTCAAATATCATTGAAAGCTTCAGCATAATGGTGAATTAAGATCGCTTAACAGAGAGATGAGTCACATTTTTAAACATAAACCAGTTTTCTTAAACCGACTAACTCTTTCTCAAAGTTTTCTCATTAACAGTTTACCACATCAAAGTGTGAGTTGACACAGGGTATATTTCTTGCTTTATGTCTATTGTTTTTAATACCAAGGCACGAACTCTAACAGCCGGTTGACTCATATCACAGATCTTTGTTACGTCCATATATTGTTCGTATGGATTTTTGGCGAAAATAAGGTTATTTTTTAATTTATCGATTGTTCCTGTTCTTTCATACAAGCCAGTAATTTCATGGTGTGACTAATTTTTGTAGCATGTCAATGCTTCGCAGGCATTCCTGTACCAGGTCAATGCTTCGCAGGCATTCCTGTACCAGGTCAATGCTTCGCAGGCATTCCTGTACCAGGCCAATGCTTCGCAGGCATTCCTGTACCAGGTCAATGCTTCGCAGGCATTCCTGTACCAGGTCAATGCTTAGCATGCATTCCTGTACCAGGTCAATGCTTCGCAGGCATTCCTGTACCAGGTCAAGGCTTCGGAGGCATTCATGTACTATGTCAATGTTTCGCAGGCATTCATGTACTATGTCAATGTTTCGGAGGCATTCCTGTACCAGGTCAATGTTTCGGAGGCATTCCTGTACCAGGTCAATGTTTCGCAGGCATTCATGTACTATGTCAATGCTTCGCAGGCATTCCGGTACTATTGCCATGGGTTATTTCGAATTAATCACGGAACTGTCAATGAGGAGACGTAATAACCAGCTTCCCATTGGGTTTATACATGCATTTCAGAATAGAAAAAAATAATCCCACCCAAAAGTACAAAATAAATGAATTTGGATGAATAGTTCACGAGTACGAAGACAATGTGACAATGAGCTGATAGATGAACTTGAAATCCCTTCACTATCCCTGGCTTAGGATTCCCGCTTGTCCTGCACAATAGTACAGTCCGGTCCACACTAATGGGTCTCCGTGAGTGGGAAAGTAGTCCGATATGCGCCGGTTTAGGTCCAAAGCTGAAGACTGGATAACGTGTCACTCTCCTCAAAACATAACCGGACGGGCTATTGTGCTGTTTTCTACTGCGCACCGCATAGCGCTTAGCCAATCTAGTTATTATAAGATATCTATGATTTCAACCAACACGAACACGCCCTCGCTCAACGTCGTTTGTGTATGACGTCACAACAATAGTAAGTTACATATCAGATGTCGACTATGACGTTACGGCGCTAAACCTAATTAATCTCCGTATCTAGGCTGTAGAGAGAAAAAGAATGCCTTGATTTGTTAGGTTTTGTGCCTGAAATCTCATTTTGCTTTTGGATGAGCTCGTAGGTCCATACGTTGCAAGTTTTGAAACAAATTGATTACCAAATAGGTGGCATTGACTTAAACGTGTCATTTATCTTTTCACTGGAAGTCGCATATTACATTTATTAGCTGTAAAATGTCTAGAAATATTGGTATTATAACACATCTGTAGCATATACTGAATCTGAAATCTGTTTACTATTCTTTAAAGGCCCACTTGCCGCCGTAGCCTGTTTAAATTTGCTAAGATTTACATGAGCTTAGTACGAGTAATACCACTAAACTTAAACATAGGACACATAAAGCATGTCTAGTTAGCTTTAAAATGTACAAATGGGGTGACAAACAAACAAGAATCGAAGCCTGATTACAACAACAACGATCAGTGTCGGTCAACTTTCGTGTTGGATTACCCTTATATCAGGCCTTTTTATCTGTGGTTTACACTCAAACAACTATCAGCAGGCTTTTCCAGTCGCTGTTAACCGATCGTCAGTCTGTATTTCTCAGATAAATAGGCCTACGTAAAATTACACTGTGCCGTTAGTTCACTCACTCGACTGAAACATAAAATCGCCAATAGGGGGCAGATCGGTTTGTTTACGTTCCGGGCACCTAACTATTCAAATTTTCAAATTCAAATTAAAAATACAAAGTGACGTCCAAACTTTTAAATTTTGGTAAAAATAGAAAGTTCCTAACTTATATTGTCTGGGAAAAATACAGAAAACGGTCTTTCTTTTTTCATGTAAACAATATTCCTGATTTTCGCGGCAAGTGTGCCTTTAATCTACCCTTGCTTATCCTACGGTAATATCGTTTGGGGAAGTCTTCGGCCACTTCTGATATTACAAACCATTCAGACAACCACCCTCTCTGGTTGATTAGATCATACAGCATTTTTATTTTCTCGACTTTAAGTCTTACCATTTAATCTTCTATTTTAATACGCAAATTTCATCTTATGTCATAAATTCATGGACCATCCCGCAATACAATCGACTAGCTTTTCTCTCAATATCTAGTTAAAAGTGAAACTGTACATCAACGAAAACACGCACTGGCCATTTTACACATCTAACTTATCTGTTTATGTCCTAGAGTCGACAGGACCCGGACAATCGAACAGGCTACCTTTTCACATAAGAAATATTTTTCTATATATTTTTTGTTGTCTTATTGGTAGATACATAAATCAAATATACCAAATAGCAGCTCATGCAACTTTCAGAGCTACGATTTTAATAGATGGAACATGGGAAATAATTGTAAAGAAGTAGACAGTTTGTCTGGACATGAGACCTCTCTCCCGTGCTCGGACATACTCAGGTACAGATTTAACATTCTTTCTGGAAGGTGACCTTTAAAGACGACGGTGTTTAGGGGGAGTAGATCAAACAAAGGTACTGACCCTCCAACAAACATATGGGTGAGTTTGTAAACTTCGTCTAGGTGAGTTGACAGAGACTGTGAGAAAGCTCCACATCAGGTGATTGGAGTTCCTCTAGAAATTTCCACCCATGAACAATTCCTGTTGTAATGTGTTCAATGTGATTTACATTTATCTGATACCTTGTATTATACCTATGTAAAAACATACCATCACAAACATTTATCTGATACCCTGTATTATACCTATGTAAAAACACAAACATTTATCTGATTACCTTGTATTATACCTATGTAAAAACACAAACATTTATCTGATTACCTTGTATTATACCTATGTAAAAACACAAACATTTATCTGATACCTTGTATTATACCTATGTAAAAACACAAACATTTATCTGATTACCTTGTATTATACCTATGTAAAAACACAAACATTTATCTGATTACCTTGTATTATACCTATGTAAAAACACAAACATTTATCTGATACCTTGTATTATACCTATGTAAAAACACAAACATTTATCTGATTACCTTGTATTATACCTATGTAAAAACATACCATCACAAACATTTATTTGATACCCTGTATTATACCTATGTAAAAACATACAATCACAAACATTTATCTTGTACCTTGTATTATACCTATGTAAAAACATACCATCACAAACATTTATCTGATACCCTGTATTATACCTATGTAAAAACATACCATCACAAACATTTATCTGATATCTTGTATTATACCTATGTAAAAAAACACAAACATTTATTTGATACCCTGTATTATACCTATGTAAAAACATACAATCACAAACATTTATCTTGTACCTTGTATTATACCTATGTAAAAACATACCATCACAAACATTTATCTGATACCCTGTATTATACCTATGTAAAAACATACCATCACAAACATTTATCTGATACCCTGTATTATACCTATGTAAAAACATACCATCACAAACATTTATCTGATATCTTGTATTATACCTATGTAAAAACATACCATCACAAACATTTATCTGATACCCTGTATTATACCTATGTAAAAACATACAATCACAAACATTTATCTTGTACCTTGTATTATACCTATGTAAAAACATACCATCACAAACATTTATCTGATACCCTGTATTATACCTATGTAAAAACATACCATCACAAACATTTATCTGATATCTTGTATTATACCTATGTAAAAACACAAACATTTATCTGATACCTTGTATTATACCTATGTAAAAACATACCATCACAAACATTTATCTGATACCCTGTATTATACCTATGTAAAAACATACCATCACAAACATTTATCTGATACCCTGTATTATACCTATGTAAAAACACAAACATTTATCTGATTACCTTGTATTATACCTATGTAAAAACACAAACATTTATCTGATTACCTTGTATTATACCTATGTAAAAACACAAACATTTATCTGATACCTTGTATTATACCTATGTAAAAACACAAACATTTATCTGATTACCTTGTATTATACCTATGTAAAAACACAAACATTTATCTGATTACCTTGTATTATACCTATGTAAAAACACAAACATTTATCTGATACCTTGTATTATACCTATGTAAAAACACAAACATTTATCTGATTACCTTGTATTATACCTATGTAAAAACATACCATCACAAACATTTATTTGATACCCTGTATTATACCTATGTAAAAACATACAATCACAAACATTTATCTTGTACCTTGTATTATACCTATGTAAAAACATACCATCACAAACATTTATCTGATACCCTGTATTATACCTATGTAAAAACATACCATCACAAACATTTATCTGATACCTTGTATTATACCTATGTAAAAACACAAACATTTATCTGATTACCTTGTATTATACCTATGTAAAAACACAAACATTTATCTGATACCTTGTATTATACCTATGTAAAAACACAAACATTTATCTGATTACCTTGTATTATACCTATGTAAAAACATACCATCACAAACATTTATTTGATACCCTGTATTATACCTATGTAAAAACATACAATCACAAACATTTATCTTGTACCTTGTATTATACCTATGTAAAAACATACCATCACAAACATTTATCTGATACCCTGTATTATACCTATGTAAAAACATACCATCACAAACATTTATCTGATATCTTGTATTATACCTATGTAAAAACACAAACATTTATCTGATACCTTGTATTATACCTATGTAAAAACATACCATCACAAACATTTATCTGATACCTTGTATTATACCTATGTAAAAACATACCATCACAAACATTTATCTGATACCTTGTATTATACCTATGTAAAAACATACCATCACAAACATATATCTGATACCTTATATTATACCTATGTAAAAACATACCATCACAACCATTTATCTGATACCTTGTATTGTACCTATGTAAAAACATACCATCACAAACATATATCTGATACCTTGTATTATACCTATGTAAAAACATACCATCACAGACATTTATCTGATACCTTGTATTATACCTATGTAAAAACATACCATCACAAACATTTATCTTGTACCTTGTATTGTACCTATGTAAAACATACCATCACAAACATTTATCTGATACCTTGTATTATACCTATGTAAAAATATACCATCTCAAACATTTATCTGATACCTTGTATTATACCTATGTAAAAACACAAACATTTATCTGATTACCTTGTATTATACCTATGTAAAAACACAAACATTTATCTGATTACCTTGTATTATACCTATGTAAAAACATACCATCACAAACATTTATCTGATACCTTGTATTATACCTATGTAAAAACACAAACATTTATCTGATTACCTTGTATTATACCTATGTAAAAACACAAATATTTATCTGATTACCTTGTATTATACCTATGTAAAAACATACCATCACAAACATTTATCTGATACCTTGTATTATACCTATGTAAAAACATACCATCACAAACATTTATGTGATACATTGTATTATACCTATGTAAAAACATACCATCACAAACATTTATCTGATACCTTGTATTATACCTATGTAAAAACATACCATCACAAACAGATACCTTGTATTATACCTATGTAAAAATATACCATCACAAACATTTATCTGATACCTTGTATTACACCTATGTAAAAACATACCATCACAAACAGATACCTTGTATTATACCTATGTAAAAACACAAACATTTATCTGATACCTTGTATTATACCTATGTAAAAACATACCATCACAAACAGATACCTTGTATTATACCTATGTAAAAACACAAACATATATCTGATACCTTGTATTATACCTATGTAAAAACACACCATCGCAAACATTTATCTGATACCCTGTATTATACCTATGTAAAAACACACCATCGCAAACATTTATCTGATACCTTGTATTATACCTATGTAAAAACATACCATCACACACATTTATCTGATACCCTGTATTATACCTATGTAAAAACATACCATCACAAACAGATACCTTGTATTATATCTTGTATTATACCTATGTAAAAACATACCATCACACACATTTATCTGATACCCTGTATTATACCTATGTAAAAACATACAATCACAAACATTTATCTGATACCTTGTATTATACCTATGTAAAACATACCATCAAAAACAGATACCGTGTATTATACCTATGTAAAAACATACCATCACAAACAGATACCTTGTATTATATCTTGTATTATACCTATGTAAAAACATACCATCGCAAACATTTATCTGATATCTTGTATTGTACCTATGTAAAAACATACCATCAAAAACAGATACCGTGTATTATACCTATGTAAAAACATACCATCACAAACAGATACCTTGTATTATATCTTGTATTATACCTATGTAAAAACATACCATCACAAACATTTATCTGATACCTTGTATTATACCTATGTAAAAACATACCACCACAAAAATGTATCTGATACCTTGTATTATGCCTATTTAAAAACATACCATCACAAACATGTATCTGATACCTTGTATTATACCTATGTAAAAACATACCATCACACACATTTATCTGATACCCTGTATTATACCTATGTAAAAACATACCATCACAAACAGATACCTTGTATTATATCTTGTATTATACCTATGTAAAAACATACCATCACACACATTTATCTGATACCCTGTATTATACCTATGTAAAAACATACAATCACAAACATTTATCTGATACCTTGTATTATACCTATGTAAAACATACCATCAAAAACAGATACCGTGTATTATACCTATGTAAAAACATACCATCACAAACAGATACCTTGTATTATATCTTGTATTATACCTATGTAAAAACATACCATCACAAACATTTATCTGATACCTTGTATTATACCTATGTAAAAACATACCACCACAAAAATGTATCTGATACCTTGTATTATGCCTATTTAAAAACATACCATCACAAACATGTATCTGATACCTTGTATTATACCTATGTAAAAACATACCATCACAAACATTTATCTGATACCTTGTATTATACCTATGTAAAAACATACCACCACAAACATTTACCTGATACCTTGTATTATACCTATGTAAAAACACACCATCGCAAACATTTATCTGATACCTTGTATTATACCTATGTAAAAACATACCATCACAAACATTTATCTGATTTGTCCGCTTTCAATTACTAAGCGCCGAACTTTTCTGGAACATGAATGATTGGGCAACAATACACAAGTAAGTGATGTATGTGAAACATGTCACTTGTTTAAGTTAATCTTCATTTCAGTATCACATTAGCAGAACCGAATAAGTAATAGCGTACTGGCATCACAGCAGTAGTAAGACAAGTAATTAGAAATACCGGATTTTAGTACCAGATAACACCAGATGGGCCTAGGCAGTACTGAATTAGTAATACCGAATTGACGTCACTGCAGTAGTAACACTAGCAAAGCAGTTCCGAATCAGTAATACCGGATTAATATCATTACAGTAGTAACACGAGATAGGCAGTACTGAATAGGTAACACCGGATTATCACTGCAGTTGTAACATTAGGCAGACAGTACTGAATTAGTAACACCGGTTTATTATCACTGTAGCAGTAACACTAAATTGGCAGTACTGAATTTGTTATATCGGATTTGCGTACTGATATAGCAAGGTTAGCAGTACTGGATTACTAATACTGGATGGCAGCGTTGGTTTGGTCAAACTGGGTGGTAAAATCATATAAGATAAGCAGTACTGGTTTGATATTTCCCGATTTATTGTACTGAATATGTAATACCGAATTGGCAGTAATGAATTAGTAATACGGCTTGCACTCACTAAATTAGTAATTAGTTTTTTTTTCACTCATGTTCATGTACATGTAGTGTAAAGACCAAGTTTGACATAGAGTTAAAAATTTCGAGTAGATATCATTAGAATAAATAATTTGACAGCACTGTCAAAAGAACAGTTTTTGGCCAAGAATTGAACGCGTTACGTGTCACCACAACCACATGGTATCATTGCTGATTTTCAAATTTTCTGATACTTGACTAAAACGATTTGAATAAATTGTGACGTCACTCGATGTATTGATTAAGTTGATGGAAAACGGCCTTCATGCCAATCAACATAGGACAATATGATAAAGCTCTGTCAATTTATTCGGGTTAATGATATTGATTCTAAATTCCGGCCCTATTTCAAACTTAGTGTGTCACATTACACGGATTTAAGAGAAAGATAACTCACTTAAAAACAATGTTCACAAGTGTGCCGCATCGATGGAAGGTTTATGTGTGGGATTGAGGGGCGATCACTCTAACCCACTGGACCACCGAAGCCCGTCCACGTCGAAATAGAGATATCTGAGTCGTGTGCCCGGCAAAACTTTTATAAAAACCAATGCATTCTCCGAACTGCCGTTACTGGGAGTGTCGATAGATATGATAGTCCAGTAATGTGGAGAGTCAATTTATTTTCTGATGAAAATCTACCGCTCTTAAACGTCTCATAATTTATTTTTAACAGGCTGACGTTGGCCAGTGCCCTGAATATGGGGTAATGAGACGTTTCACACTTCCCCATTCATAGACTTCTAGTTGTATGTATCATGTACATGTTATACCCGGGTAATGTTAATAGCACAAAACAGCCTCATTATTCAATTTACGCTGTTTGTAACACAGGGCTACCCATCATCAAGACATATATGAACCGTTTGTGCCCATTGATAGTAGTTAAGTTTGTATATATGCACAGGTTTGGGGTCTTGAATCCCCTCCCCCTAAAGGGCTATTCAATGAGGAAGTACTTGGTCCTTTCTCAGATGTATGCTATGTGAACATGCTATCTGACCATCAAAGTTAAGGTTTCTGTGGCGGTGGGATTGGTCTCCTCCAGGCAAGTCACTTGTACTTCACATGTAGATAAAGAGGCTGTTTTAAGTGATACATAAACAACACTGACCACCCGCGTAACTGTCGCAAGCATTAGACGGCATATCATAAAAGGAAACTTGTACTGTTGCGGTTATAGCGGTGGTCAATTTATGTGGACTAAATAGTGATTGATTTCATTTCGATGTTATCTGGATAGAAAAAAGACCCATCCTATACATTGCTTTAAAGAGCACAGTTAGGACAAATGCTAATTGAATGGCGAAACTACACTTATCAGCCTTCGGTTTGTTTCGGACAAATGTTTCAACTTTGATCAAATGAAATCTCAGCAGAAAAATCTAAAAGGGGGATTCGAAGCTGGTGAAAGATCAATTCACTTGTTATTATCCTCGAATGTACCTATATCTATAAAACTTATATTTCTGAAGAAAAAAAAACACAAAAAAACCACATGGGCAGTGGGACAAACTTTTTGATTAAAGAAACTTTGGAAACAAGTTTTTAATTGTGTTAAAGAGGGAGCATATCATTTTAATTGTTTTACCCATCATAAGTTGTTGTAAAAAAAGAAATCCAATTATTTCAATGAGATTTTCCTGTTACAAAACTATTGAGTGAAAACTTACGAAGTTTAAGCATTTATACTTAATACAGTGTTTTGAAATTTATCAAGTTTTTCTATAAAAACGGCAATATGTAAGACAGAAATGGCTATCGAGAAATTACCAAACATTATCAATTATTTAAACTGCTTGATTTTTCCTAAATCAGCGCGTTGTTTTATTTGGAGAGGTTGCACAAATTTCTGAACGAGAAATGGCAGAAATCAAAAGCTTCATTATTACCGCCATGAAGTCGCCACAAATGTCATTATAATTAGTGTAAATATATTGTCAGACATTTGGAATTCAGTCAGTGCATAGGTAATATGTCTTTGGTGTGCTGTACACAATTGTGTGAATGGATTTAGCTTCTAATTAAGGCGTCGATGCATCTCAGATACAGATAGATTGTATCGCAATATATGTTTATATATTTGTAAAAGTTGTAAATCCAAGGTTGTGTATATTGCTTCTAGCCTATGTCACGAATGTAGTAGCAATTTAAACAAACGAACCACCGTCCAAATTACATATAGTTACACGCAACTCTGGATTGAAACCAATCTGTTCCGTATATCAATTGTTTATCAAATGCCCACTTGCATCCGACTCCTTTTGGGAATTTGTGAAGAAAGGAGTTTAGAGTAGCTTATACATGTACCATTAATACAATCACTAAAACTAAACATTTGACAAATAAATACTTCCAGTTATATTCAAAATGTCTAAATGGTTGAGTAAAGGCAAATCTAAAAATGGTGGAGTAAAGGCACACCTAAAAATGGTGGAGTAAAGGCACACCTAAAATGGTTGACAGAAGGCACGCCTAAAATGGTGGAGAGAAGGCACACCTAAAATGGTGGAGAGAAGGCACACCTAAAATGGTGGAGAGTAGGCACACCTAAAATGGTGGAGTAAAGGCACACCTAAAATGGTGGAGAGAAGGCACACCTAAAATGGTGGAGTAAAAGCACACCTAATGATGGTGGAGTAAAGGCACACCTAAAATGGTGGAGTAAAGGCACACCTAAAATGGTGGAGTAAAGGCAACCCTAAAATGGCGGAGTAAAGGCACACATAAAATGGTGGAGAGAAGGCACACCTAAAAATGGTGGAGAGTAGGCACACCTAAAATGGTGGAGTAAAGGCACACCTAAAATGGTGGAGAGTAGGCACACCTAAAATGGTGGAGTAAAGCCACACCTAAAAATGGTGGAGTAAAAGCACACCTAAAATGGTGGAGTAAAGGCACACTTAAAATGTTGGATTTAAAGCACACGTAAAATGGTGGAGTAAAAGCACACCTAAAACGGTGGAGTAAAGGCACACCTAAAATGGTGGAGTAAAAGCACACCTAAAATGGTGGAGTAAAAGCACACCTAAAAATGAAGGAGTATCGACTTGTAGCATTCGACTGAATCACACAATGTGAACAGGGAAGTTGGTCTCATTTTTGTAGCATCCAACGTGTTGCTTTGCGTCCTATTTTCATACTACAAATCGCATGCATAGGCCAATCAAATCTAATATCTTCGGCGCCATGTTCGATCGATTCGAAAATGATACGAGATTGCATAATCTAGATCTAAAATACGAATCTGTTTAGTTCTCGGCGAATGTGTTAGACTAACATTACCAGTGGTATATAAATTATCTCTATCAAGTTAAGCAAATCTGCGTCACTTCAAGATCTCATGGTCACACTTACGGCACCATTCCCTGGCAGGGAATTTACGTGAGAAAACACGATGTCCGAGACTAGTCGCATCCGACCTTGGTGTATTCAATTTTGGTCATGCAACAAATTGCTTGCGTCAAGTCGGTACTACAAATCGTACCGTAAGAACGGGGCTTTATGCCAGAGCTAAAAGTGGCTTACTTAGCGATAGTTCCGTATCTGGGTTATTTGAATATTGGACTGACACTAATGCAGAGCTGTATATACTTTAAGCTTTCAATCAATATCTGATTGAAGATTTTTGTTGTTTTTTGTTTTGTTTTAACCAATTTTTAAAATATCACAGTTTGGCTGGGAATGTGTAAGCTTCAATTTGTCACAATGACAGCACCCATGTTGAATCACAAATGGGGAAAGGAACTGTATCCTGTAGCCTTTAATTAACGGCACATTCGTCGCTAAAATCCAGAAAACTGTTTACAATAAAATAATATACCTTGATCTGCTGTATTCTCTGACAGAAGAAGTTAGGGACTTTCTATCTCGGCCAAAATTTGAATGTTTTTTGAAAATTTCATACCCGCAATGTAAATGAACACATGAGCATACACTGAAAGATTTGAACCGTGCCAGCGATATAACTGATCAGCATTATAACACGAACTTTATCTGAGTAACACAGACGAAGCATCTGCTTTAAGGAACACAAACAACCTGTTGATAAATTTGAGATTTGTAAAACTACATGCAAAAAGGCCTAAAATGAAGGTAATCAAACACTGAATTTTAACGGTTGATGGTCGTTGTTGTTGTATTGGGGTTTCAACTCGACGTATGCTTTAACTCACCCTCCCTCCATTTAGACATTTTAAGCATAACTGGGCATACCTTTTGTGTCCCACTTTTAATTTGAGTGGTTTTACTTGCAGTAAGCTAATGTAAAGTGACCGCTAAAGGGCCGGTCGGTCATTTAAGACGACGTTAAATTTAATGTATATATTGGAGTGTAAAAGCATAGTGGAATTGAAGCCCGAATACAACAACAACGATCAGAACCCCGTTAAGTTCAGTGTGGAATTACCCCCATTTCATGTATTTTTATCTGCAGTTTACCTGATCCTTCATCTTTATATTTCAGATTTAATCAGTAAAATCATGCTGTGAAGCTATAACAGTTCAAAATATTAGAGCAATTTGTGTGCATGCCTAGGTTTGGAGTTTGTTTACATCGCAGGGACAAATGAAATGATATTTTCAATCTTATATCAAGAATAAAATTGATGCCAACATTTTCAAAATTTTGCACAAAGTAGTAAGTCTTCTTTGTGAGAATATACTGAAAACGGTCAGCTGTTTTTTTTAATATAGGCAGTATGATGGATTTTAGCGGCAAAGAGTGTTTTATCATTCTAACAGAAACTATGCAACATTTTATAGCGAGCTGTTGATTACAATGATTTAGAGTATAATATTATCTTTTATGTTGTTGAATCTGTTGCCGTCTGTCGTTTTGGGTTTTTTTTCTACACAGAGAAACATATACCAGCTAAGTTAAAATCCTTCTTGAGCTTGAAAATAGTTTCCCGTTGAGCGAATCTTGCCGTCTGGTGATCCGGTAGAGCGGACGTTTGAAAAGGTCTCCCTCCCCTGACCCCACCTTCTTTTAAAATCTTTAATTTGTAATATATAAATGTT
Organism: Lepidochitona cinerea; assembly: GCA_963971465.1. Lineage (NCBI taxonomy): Eukaryota > Metazoa > Mollusca > Polyplacophora > Chitonida > Tonicellidae > Lepidochitona > Lepidochitona cinerea. The sequence continues at coordinate 42,446,283 of OZ020556.1, read as the reverse complement.
GAGATAATTGTTTAAGCTTGATTCAAAACTTGTTAAAAATTACTTTTGAAAAGTATAGAATTTCTGTCAAATGAAAATGACATTGTCGTATTCGTGTTTATCATCCACTCAGTGATGTCATGTTAAAGGTATTTTTGCTTGAGACAAAGACTGATGAATTAACGGAATGTTTTTCCTCCGGGCAACAGATAGTTCAAGTTTTGACACTGAAGCATTTCCAAGCTAACTACCTTCATTTTCTTCAACCAATCAGAGGTGTTCTCAGCTCGAGCGGGACATTTAGCCGCGTGTGACCTCTGTTGTGAATATTCACGAGGTAGCAAAGCCTATCGTATAGAGCGGTCTCCCATGTTGATATTACCAGACGAAGGCTACCGGTATGACGGTTGGGTATTCCTCGGTTCATTAAGCTTATTACTTCTAAAAGAAGACATCAGGTATACTATTTCACAGTTCCTGTCACTTGGGAAGTAAACACCGTGTTCAAGCCCGGGCTATTACCAGTTAGGGCATTTCACATGCTAAGACGTAACAGTTGCAAATTGCTCAGTGAACTTTGTTGTTAACAAAGTTTAAGACTCGCTGTCTCCACACATAACGAGCGTGTGTATAACAGCAGGCCTGTTATTGTTTTGAGATCTTGGACCTGTTTTATCTCGCCCAGGTCGAGTGTTCATATTTATGACAACTCGTTAGCTACATGCATTACCATTTCGTTCACCACTCGTACAATTAGTGAAGTTGGTGTACATGAATATCTTTGGAAGGAAGAATTTGAGAAATGAGGTAAAAACAGTAGTAACGACTGTGTGCTCCTGCATGCTTAGTGTTTTGTCTCTTTTTCCCTATACGAAGACCCATTGGTGTATGTGTAGACAGTAACATACCCTGACCAATTCTACACCTAATTTTGAGTCATTTCAAGGCAACTGAAAAGATCATATTTTAGCCAGCTTCTGTTCAAAAGAGACGTATGTTGGAGAAGAAAGCTGGTTAACATAACAGCCATCTCATGTTTTCATAGCTTCAATTTAGAAGGAAACCAGAAAAGAGTGGACATTCACAAAATGGACAAATACGTGGCTAATATTGAACTGTCTAATGCTTGTCGTCAGTTCTACCAGTCGAGATTAACAGCTACAGAAGGTGTCAAAGCCAAATTGGGAACTGTGAAAGACTGTGAGGATTCTCAGGCAAACGCAAATGACGATCATTTAAAGAAACAACCAGCTTCCCTGGACAATGCCATACAGAGACTACGCACTGAAATGGTAAGCATTGTCGGGTTTATATAGTATTTTCAAGTCATTTATTTGACACGATAGGGTATAAAGAATGCCATGTGTTACAGAGTAGATTATAACAATTCACGATGGGCTAAATACATCGGTTTCGACGTTTCCCATTATGGTATAAGGTAATTTCGACCACTTAAATTGAAGCGCAAACATCCTTCAAAATCTTAAGTTGTCGCGTAGGAAAGATAAGTTTTACTAACTGAACATTAAATTGTTGTTTAGTTTTCTTCTGCTTTAAATTTACTACAGTTCTATTATGTTTGTTTTAATAATCCCTGTATAGGTTTGAAATAGATTAGCGGCCAATGGGCTGTCTCGGCTTTTCCGTAGGTTAATCAGACTTATAGCCAATGTTAAACACATATCAAATTAGGCCAACTTTGATCACTGTACAGACATATATGTAAACAAGTGGTTTGAGTAATACATCTCCAGCTATGTTTGATCCGGATAATGTTTGGTTTTCACGTGGTAATCAGAGTTGTAAGACTAATCCCTTCCTTCAATCCCGTCCTTATTTCCTTCAGATTAAACATAGTGTATAGGCTATTAGCTAAACATTGTGACATACAGCGAAAATCAGTCAAACGTGATGCAGTGGACAGCTCTGATTTACAACATTCTTCTTTAAAATGTAAATGACTACATTGTACGTCATATCGTGGTGTTTAAATTAAGCTTCAATCCATCAGACAAAGGCAAAGTGCATGGAAGTAACTAATTTTCAAGCTGATTACATAGATGCTTATGATAAAATATATCTACAAGTTGTTGACAACGATTGGAACTTGAATGTTGCTGATAACGATATAACAACACACAAGTTAGAAATGATAATTGAGACTTTTGCTGTGGTTTTGCACTCTGGAAAATACTAAGGCATATTTCTCGATGATTGTTTTCACAACTAGACAATCCCGTTTTCATAAAACAGATTTGCACTAACTTCATCTATGTTTTTGTTATAACTCGTTTTTTCCTTCTGTCGTACGAAGATGTCATTAGACAAAACTGGTTTTTACATAGAGTCGTTAGTAAGTTTTTGTCCTAGCCCTCAGGCTATCGCTCTGTTGAACCTAAAGACTGGCTGAAATCTGGTTACAGCATACTTTGTCTAAACTATAGAGCCAACTAAAGTACATGTAATAGAGACAATTCATAGAGGCAGCAGAACACCAGGAGAATCTTTGTGTTGTCTCTTACCTAACTGTGACGCAACCCATTTATTATCACACCTAACCCAAGAAACTAGCCCCTCCCGATAAAACGGACATGAAGAGAGACATTGATACGTTCATAGATGTAGGAATCTTTGTGAAGTTACAATTTATTTCAAATTAGTAGGAGCTCAAGTTGTTCTTTTAAAGATGTTCGTTTAAAGTAAATGTGTGTGAGAGGTAAATGGATCGAGTATCGCTAAGGTGGTTAATTTTACCGACTCACAGCTTACAGTGAACAATTTGTAAGACGCAGCTATTTAGTTATCGGGTGTTGCTGCTGTTAGCGTGTTACAAACTTGACATCTGAAATATTTGCTAATTAAACATTTTTTTCAAAATACAATCCACTAGACTTATCAGCGCACAACCTGTGTTCAATTGTGTTCAATCTATTTGGTTGGCATCATGTCATTTCACACTGTCCACACAGCCGATGTTGATGACGCTGTCTCTCAAGACAAACGGATAAAGTTGGCGGTATAAAATATGCCCTGCACTCACATTGATCTGTGTATCTTCTGAGCAAATTTCTCCCCTCGGCAGTGTCAAACATAACTCTTTCCTTCGTCGTCCATTTTTACACTTTATTGACCATGACCTTGGCATTCTAAATAAAGACGGACACTACAGCCAAAATATGTGTATTCAATATCCAGGGATTAAGAAACCATCTAATGGCCACACACAGATAGACATCATAGATTTGCTAATCCTTTACAAAATTTGGTCCAGTTATGTAACCATGTATGGGCTAATTCGTAAACAAAAATGAAGGGATGAAGATAATAATTTGGCCTAACGTAATGTTTTCAATTAATATCGTAGTGGTGAATTTTTGGATGCTCATTAGATTCCATATTATTAAGGATATACAGAGTAGTCGTTGTTAGACTATGGCGATGTCAACTGAGCTCCTTGTCTTACGCAAGGACCCATGAAGTGTAGATGGTACGGTTGGCCCATGTGAAGCTAAAAGCGAATGTCTGTTTGGATAGTGTGATTGGATGGCCTGCTCATTTCACTTTGAACACACGTCCTGGAAGAGGTGTCATTCAAGGGTGCAAACCAGTATCACGTGATCACTGGATACGTCTTCTTCATTCATAAACCACGTACGGGCAAACTTTCCACTTGGGGAGTTTCCTCTCTGACCGTGTCTGTACTCACCCTAAACCTATATTGACTCGCCCATGCGCAATTCATTTCCTTTCCATCTGCTTATTGCAGCTCAAGCGTTTGTATTTTATTTGCACCTATCAGTACATATAACGAGCGCATACAGCATACTCTCTAAACTAAGATTTAACTATTATGTAACATTTTTCTAAACGTTATGTTTGTCATTGATTCATTTATTTCTCATTATACACTTCACTAATGAAACAGGACTTATCATTGGTTCATTTATTTCTCATTCTAGACTTCACTAATGAAACAGGACTTCTCATTGGTTAATTTATTTCTCATTGTAGGCTTCGCTAATGGAACAGGACTTGTCATTGGTTAATTTATTTTTTTTTATAGGCTTTACTTCTGATACAGGACTTGCCATTGGTTAATTTATTTCTCATCATATGCTTCCCTTATGGAGCGAGACTTGTTATTTAATTCATTTTTCATTGTATAGTTAACTAATTAAACAAGACTCTTTGTTGGCTTCACTATTAGAACACGACTTCTCATTGGTTAATTTATTTCTCATTGTAGGCTTCGCTAATGGAACAAGACTTGTCGTTGATGAAACAGCTTCTAACACTGAACGAATCAATCGAGGATTTAAAATGGCGTCGGAGGTATGCCACTACCAATGTAGGTGGTTCATTTCCTCTGAGTTCTCTCTCGGACATGGATGAGTACTCAGACGCGGAAATGTTCGATTCCAACACTAATGTCAAGATGTCGGTGATTTCCAATCTGTCTCTCTACAACACCCTTGACCGTCGGTCAGTATTCGCATCCGATTTCCTGAACGGTAATGTCAACAGTCTGTCTGAGCCAGTCACATCCACAATGAAACGATCAGACTGTTCACAGCCGAGTCTCATGTCTAATATAAAGTGGTCATCAGACGAAGATAGAGTTATATTGACCGGCGAGTCCACTTCTAAGGATGCCCTTCAGATTTACCCCACTGACCAGAGCTCATTCGATTCAGGAATCCATTCTGACGAAGAGAGACTTGCAGTTTTAGTTTGACCCAATACAAGAACTAATGTTGAGGGGCTGCTGATGTTGGCCCGTTCACGTGAAAGATGACGGGTTATGGAAGAGATGTGGGAAGAAAGATCTTGCGCTGGTCCGTGAGAGTTCAGTCTTCAAGACATAATCACCAGAGATAAACATCTTACTTTGAACACTAATCATAGATGCCTGAGAATCATAAAGTTTTAAAGCATACCCGATTGTCTTTGAAAGGAGAGTTCATACAGCTGCCTAAATTGACGGCTGTCTATATTACGTCAGCAGATATATGTCAAGTAGACAATCCTATCCACTTTTCACTACGTGACCCGCATCAAAACAACCAATGTCTTTGAGTTTCATTCTTAGTTTTACCTTCCTATTGAGTTTTCAAAAACGGGATATTTTAGGAATTATTGCATTTATTCGAGTCTTAACAGAAGGTTTAGTTTATGTGTGATCAGTGCTTGTGACATTGGCAATGACCGTGATGACACAGGTCTCTGATATCAATGTAAACGTTAACATCCTGGGACGGCTGGACGATATGAGAGAGAGAATCCTCTGACTGGCCTGTTACTCTCAACCAAAAGTATAAACCTACAGATAGGGGAATACTGGACAAGACAAGCAAACTGTAAATATGTACAAAGGTATTGCTCTACAAATACACACAATATTTATTTTTATTTCTACATACATTGATTTCTCCCATCGGACTGTGTCCAACCGTCTTGAAATGTATTTACAAGTCATAGTGTTTTCCTAGGCAAGTGGTGACTGTTCACCATAGTATGTGTATTTGTTCACTTTATGGTTATCAAAAGTGACACATTTTGTTTATAATGACAGACTTGCTCAAAGATGAATTAAAAGCTAACAAGTCACGTTAATCTCGTTCACTTTTTCAAATAAATTTGTACAAATCATAGGTGGTTTTACTTTATTTTGTTTTTGTAAACAAGTGTATGTTATCTTGTAAAACTCGCTTGTCTTGTAAGTAAAAAAATAGATAATCAACAAAGTAGGAAGCCTTAATTAGACCTTTTGCGAAGTGGGGTTACTTTATTCATCCCTTGCCCCTGGTCTAATCCAATTCTCATCTTAACGTGACATGAGGAACCAACATTTTAATTTCTTCCGTTTAAACAAAATGTTAAAACTATCGGCTATTATTCTCAAGACTTACAATGTAAATATGACCACATGGCGCAGTTGACAGTGAAGATCTGTGAGCGGGTGCGTGTGTGTGTGCGTGTGGGGGTGGGGGGGGGGGGGCTATTACTATAGTAGTGTTCGTAAAGTAAACAAAATTTAAATAAACTTGACGACCATTCATTCAATCTAAGCCAATTCAATTTTAAAGTTGGTTTAAAGTGAACAATTTAGGTAAAATACAATATACTTCATCTTAAAGACAATATCTACCTGGTCCCAAAACATGGTTTATTTATTTTTTATGACTTTCCTACAAGAAGCTACATGCATGGTTAATTATTCTCAGATGTCTGGTGACTGGATGTCACTAAAACATGTGCACACCTTACAACTGGCCATATGATTGGTTTATTTGACCTAAATACACCAATAGCAGGTTAGCATACCAGGTGTGCACATGTTTCAGTGACATGCAGTCACCAGACATCTGAGAATAATTAACCATAGCTTTTTGTAGGAAAGTCATGAAAAATATAAAAAAACATGTTTTGGGACTAGGTAGATCTTGTCTTTAAGATGAAGTATATTGTATTTTACCTAAAGTGTTCACTTTAAAACAATACTTTGTCGTCCATCCTCGAGACTAGAAATACTGAAAAGCTTCTGAATTATACGTCTTGAGAAACATAGCCAATAATTTCAACATTCGGTTTTAACGTCAAAATATCAATTTTTTGGCAGCTCATGCCACTTTAAGTATCGTGAGCTGAAGCTACAGTATCATTAATCTCTATATCGTATTTGTGCAAAATCTTGGACATGAACCATCCGATGCAACTCAGATGGATAAAGAATATTTTGGGTCACTTATATTTGTGTGTTTTTTCTTTCGAAAGACAAACACTTTGCTCTAAGGGCCTGTTCACTGTTTTTCTGTGTAATTTCACAAACATTTCGTCAGTACTGAAAATTTCGTGAGAGTTAAACATTGTTTGGATTGGACGCATAGGATGAAGCTGTTTATGGCCACATGTAAAACCTGCCCTCTTCCTCGAAGCTTCTCCGTAACTGTTGAACCTTTAAAACAACGGCCGTCAAACAATTCGCCCCAAGTTTACTAAAATGCACCCCAAAAGAAAGTAAAAAGGACGGACTTCTATTACGATCGTCTTAAACTACATTTAGTTAGCTATCGCCATTCAGATGATTGTTTGGTAATATTGGCGAGACTATATTAAACCCATTTATAGCTTCAGGACACATAGTTCAACAGAAACGGATCCATGCAATTTCGCTGGGTGCCAAATTTCGGTTTATAAATTGAAAGATTTACAACAAACGAAAGTTTACAAATTGAAAGATTTACAACAAAGGAAAGTTTATAAATTGAAAGATTTACAACAAACGAAAGTTTACAAATTGAAAGATTTGCAACAAACGAAAGTTTATAAAGTTGGAAGATTTACAAGAATGTAAAGTTTATAAAGTTGGGAGGTTTACAACAACGGAGCTTGGAAGGTTTAAAGCAAAGGGGAATTTAGAAATTGGAAGGTTTACAGCAAAGGGGAGTTTAGAAATCGTAAAGTTTAGAGAAAGTTTGAGTTTGTGCATTGGGTGATATATAAAATACATGCGTGTAAACAAGAAGCTTACATACCAGGCTTCATAATGTAGGTTTAATAGGTTTTCTCGATTCGGCAACCTTTATTAATTTATATCATAGCAATGAATGATATAATAGCGTTAAGATATTTTTAGACACAGAGACTTCAGGGGTTAAGCAAGTTTTGTTTACTAAATGTATTATTTGAATGACTTAAACATCTTGAGAAATATATGCATATGGAATACGCCTTCTTCGGTGATATCAAACACTTCTCTTGTCTGAAATTGTATAAAATACGAACAAGGTCTCATAAACAGTGTTAAAAAACTGTCACGAGAATCTTATTTCGGAATGAAGGGCACATAGCACTGCTATCAATACACACAGATTGTATTAATAGCCTGTCGATGCATGTAGTTTTTTGTATCACAAATCTTGTTTGCAGAGCATGCAAATAACTAAACTGTTAAACAATAAATGGTATTTTGGGGTTGGTAACATCCTTCTCCTGTAGCCTGTCTCTTCATCTGCGGGGAATTCAATCGAAATGTTCTTTAAAGTGGCAGAAGTTGGAAAATTTCATTGAAACAGGAATTGCTAATCGTTCGTCCTTTACATCAAACAGTACAAAATAATAGCTTTCTGTTAAAACAAATCTTACAGACGAATGTTAAGGTAGTTTTGTAAGCAGCATATCTGCTATTCTGTTCGTTATTTGGGCACATCTTTGATTTATACGGGTTACTGACTTTACCAATATTTTTTTTTATTTCAACGCCAATCCGTAATCAGAATTTTCCCGAATTTCGGCAGCTCATGCCACAGATATTCGATTGGTTTGGAACGATCCGAACACTTTTCGACAAATAAAGCAGTTGTAAAGTAAGAAATGTTTGAAACTCTCTTTAAACATGGGTTCCATACTAATAATACAAAATTAAGACATCACTACATGGGTAGTTGTTTTTTAACAACACGAGCTTTCGACATCTATACCGGTGTCTTCGTCAAGTGTACACTTGACGAAATAAGTGTCACTTGACGATTTGTTTCAAGTGTACACTTGACGAAATAAGTGTCACTTGACGATTTGTTTCAAGTGTACACTTGACGAAATAAGTGTCACTTGACGATTTGTTTCAAGTGTACACTTGACGAAGACACCGGTATAGGTGTCGAAAGCTCGTGTTGTTCAAAAACAACTACCTACGTGGCGATGTCTTAATTTTGTATTATTAGTTGTAAAGTATATATACACTGTGTGATTGACAGTTGCTCCTTTAACATGATTATCGTTCCTGTGACATTTACAGAGTTGATAGGGTACCAAGTGTTGGGAATTAATCAGCATTTCTATAGCTGTCATTTCAGATCATTAAACTCTCTATAAAAATATACAGGTTCTTGAATGGGCAAAGAATCCATTGGAATGACGAGTTCATAATGTAGTCGGCCGTCAAAACAGATTTCATTATTACAATTGAAGTATAATGGGACAAAAGTGCACCATAGGGATAATTCCCAAATAACAATTGCTGATCGTTGGCTAAACGCCGGGGCGGTACAGAAGCATCTGTAGGAATTAAACAGAGATAATGAGTCTACCTCTATACATATTCATACGTTAACAATCTATGGGCTCCTGCTGGATAGTTGTTTATCGTTACAGTTGGTGATCCGTAAAAAGCCACCTGCAAACTGGGACGACAGGCGGACAGTGAGCTAAGCTATCACCTCTTTGCTCTGTCAATAGGGTTATAGCCATTGGGAATAGGTTAACAAGAAAGGAAAAAAAAGACATATATTGACAGGATTATTGATTAGTGCTGGTCGATTTCTAATAACAATTTCACTAACGAGAATGATCCGTTTTTCATTTTCAAAATGGTGTTGCACAGCCTCCAGCCAGAAATAGTTGGCGTTCTTTCGTTTCAGATTTTCATGAACTGTATTCATTAACTTTTGTTACAACAAAAACTTGTTTACTACCAGCCGTTGTTGTCTTATTAATTAAACATAACATGATAGAGTAGATGTAACGGATGGTGTCTGAACATTGCGAACCCAGGCGTGAAGTCTTCCGGATACCGTTGTATTCACCCATTTTGAAGTAACACCGCGTTTTTGGAAAACAGTCTATCCCCAGTGAAAACTAAGGGTCTACCTAATGGGGTCCGAGGTAGTCTTGAGATTAGTGTTGATGATTAACTTGAAATCATTATATTGTATGTATATTACATGCCAAATACATAGAAAATAAAATAGACTTGTAAGAAATTGGGTAGCTTGAATTAAAACAAATATATACTTATTCCCATGTCCAATACCGGTACGAATTGTGTCGAGGAACCTTCTGTTGGTACCTGGTACCAACTAATGGCGAACCCCTCAGTTTATAGTAAATATAGACTTGGAGTAGGATACTCGCTAGGGGTACTCGTGGCGACATAAGTAAGGGAGTATTGGAAACACAGGGTTAGTACCCACCCCCACTAGATTCCCACCCAAATAAGCATGCCAAATAAAGTATAGTAGACGCCAAGGTTAAATATGGCGACAATAGTGGGATAGTGGGCATGCATATGAATGAGATATCAGCTTAAATGGGATTGTTGCCATGGATATTACAGGCGGCATAGGATAGCTGACAGGGAACAATCTGGATGTCGGCGGTTTCTCCTACACATGGAGAGCGGTTTGTGGTCAACTAATTGACCAGCATGCGGAATTCACCAGAATAATTACAGCAACAAAGTAATTTTGCCAATCTTGCCATTCACCATATGAGATATTCAAGGCAAAAAAAAAAAACCTTACCAGCCTGTGACGTATTGGCGGGAGGCTTTTCACATCTAACTCTGTCCACTTGATGCCATTAACAGTTTATGATTAATTTTCAAATTAAAATAAATAACTTTGAAATAAAAAAAATAAACTTTAAAATAATAATAATATTAAAAAATTAACTTTTAAATAAAAAAATAAGTTAGACATAAAAACAGTTTAAATTTCACCAGTTTTGAAAAAAAGCGTTAAAAGTACTATTTTAAACAAAAGATCCGGTCTTCTGCTCCAATTGTTGTTCAAAAAATATTTCAAAATTGTAAAATTCATTTGAAAAACGTGCTTTTGTTTCAAAAGTGTATTTGTTTTTTAAAGGTACTTTCCTGGTATAAACGATAACAGACCTTGACTTTACGTTTTTCTTGATATCATTGATCTCTAGCATAAGTTTACTTTAATCAGGCGACTGACTAACCAGATGAAGAAGATGTTATCAATGTATGAGTCAGACAGAAAACCAACGTGCATCTTCTCTTAACCACTCGTGTAACTAGTTTTTCGGGGTGCAGTCATCCGTGTCCAAATTTAATATGCCATCCATGACAGGTAACACTCATTAGAATTCTCTGCCTTGGAACACATGTAATCAAACACGATAAGATGATGAATGGTAAAGTAGGCAGAGTGAATCATATTTAAATGTATTAAAGTATAGAGCTTATAATATTTATAATATCATTTTTCGTAAAATATTGTTAGGGGGGGGGGGGGGGGCAGAATATGATATCAGACACAAAGTCTTAGTTAGGCGGTTGCAGAACACGACATCAGACAAAAAGTCAGGTCGTCATAGTTGAAGGGGGGGGGGGGGGGGGGGGGGGATCGTTGAGGGGTGGCAGAACATGACATCAGACACAAAGTCAGGTCGTCATAGTTGAGGGGGGGGGGGGCGTTGAGGGGTGGCAGAACATGACATCAGACACAAAGTCAGGTCGTCATAGTTGAAGGGGGGAGGGGCGTTGAGGGGGGGCAGAACATGACATCAGACACAGTCAGGTCTGCATAGTTGAAGGGGGGGGGGGGGGCGTTGAGGGGGGGGGCAAAACATGACATCAAGCACAAAGTATGGTCGCCCGAGTTGAAGGGGGGGGGGGGGCGTTGAGGGGTGGCAGAACATGACATCAGACACAAAGTCAGGTCTGCATAGTTGAAGGGGGGGGGGGGCGTTGAGGGGGGGGGGGGCAGAACATGACATCAGACACAAAGTCAGGTCTGCATAGTTGAAGGGGGGGGGGGGGGGGGCGTTGAGGGGTGGCAGAACATGACATCAGACACAAAGTATGGTCGCCCGAGTTGAGAGGTGGCAGAGGGGTGGTTAAAAACTTCATCACTTCCAGAACCTATATTGAGAAAATGTTTCATGTTTTTCCTATAAGAAATCCAATTTACTTTTTTTAGAACATTGCCCCCCCCCTCCCCCCATCCCCTCCTTGGCTACCAGCACGCACGGCTTTTTGTTTTTGGAAAAAATCCCCCCATTTGAATTGATGTTTGTGTTGAAGAACCATTCATGTTAGATGGACAAGATGTGCTGGATATTGATGGGTTTTAGTTCTGTTCTACAGGTAACATTTCATTGGTTCACCTTGATACCCCTAAAGAACAGTAAAGGTCCTTATAAGGATATACATCTAAACCCGATTTCTTCATTGTTAGGTCAACAATGAAAACATTTGTCATATTAAAACAACAACATAAACAAGTCGGTGAGGTAATTTAAGGTAATTAATATCAACAATGACAAACGCCAGTGACTTACAGTGTTAAGTGAATGTATTTTGAACAGTGGGATCAGTGTTAATGAATGACGGAGACAGTCGCGTGTATGTCGTTAAAACCTGTTAATACATTTGTGCATTCGAAGTTTCAAGATATAAAGGCCAACCAGTACTTGATTATAGTTTTTATCTTATTCTTTTAAGGTATATTTGTGGGGGGTTTTTCGCCAGGAATTTGGAATCTTAGGGTGCATTGTGAATTTTCCACTGGTCCCATCTATAATAAAAGATCATACAAACATATGTTGTTGAGATAAGCAGTTACAATAGACAGATTGTTCATTATGTTAACATGTTAATTACAAGTTTGATGAGATACAGGGTAGCTGGGATTAATTAATATGTCAGTATACTTTATACGTTTGTGTGAAATACATGTTAGAGACGTTCATGTACAGTTTAATGGTACACTCGCCGCTAAAATCCTTAAAAACTGTTCACATCAAGAAAAAAATAGAGCTTTTTGTTTTTTCCAATTAAAAAAATTCTAAAGTTCTTGCATCAGTTTGTTATTTTGAAATTGAAAATATGATTTGATAGGTACCCGCAATGTAAACAAACCCCGAGTCTGAACATGCGTACAAGCTATTAGCGGTAAGCGCATTTTAGAGACCTATTATGAGAAAGGATTGATCGTAATCAACACAATGACTATAATATGTCTGTATTCAGCAGTTGCACATGTGATAGGAGTATTGTACATGCAATCGGGAACGCTGGGAATACTTTTTGAGGTAAAGATGTGACTCATTTGAGTAATAGTTTGTCTGACAATATACGAAAGGTGAAGATTTAATAAAATTGGTAGATTGGGCTGTGGGGGTGATTCAGCCTTTGGTAACAACGTGACGTGTGTCTTCTGCACTTCTCCCCCCCTCGGGTTTGAAAATCGTGCGATTTCTCCCTTCTTGGTCCGTCAAGATTTGAACTGTAGGCTTAACTGGGGTGGTTCCGGGTTTCCGCCAGGGCTTTTAGCTGGACGAATGTTTCTAACCGAGTGACAGAGCAAAACTTTAACATTAAGGCAAATCGAAAATCAGGCGTCTCCTAATGCCATGTGTAGGATTTGCATTCTAGAGTTTTCCCCCTTTGATAGACGCGCTTAACTCGCTTTAAATAACCTGCGGACTGCAGGGATATGGAGAGGATGTAGAGATAACCGTTTGATAGAAGAATGTCGTGAGGGGATACTGAGAGGATGTGGAGGTAACGTTGGAAAAAAGGACGGTAGGGAATATGGAGAGGAGGTAACCCTTTGAGAGAAAAAGGGCAGTAGGGAATGTAGAGAGGATGTGGAAAAAGTACGGTAGGGGCTTGGGAGAGGATGTGGAGGTAACCGTTTGTGAGAAAAAAAGACGGGAGGGGATTGAAGAGGATGTGGAGGTAACCGTTTTAAAGAACAAGGATGGCAAGGAATGGGGAGAGAATGTAGTTAACCGTTTTAGAGAAGAAGGCCGGACGGGGATGGGGAGAGAATGTGGCGGTAACTGTTTTAGAGAAGAAGGCCGGACGGGGATGGGGAGAGGATGTGGCGGTAACTGTTTTAGAGAAGAAGGCCGGACGGGGATAGGGAGAGGATGCGGAGGTAACCGTTTGAGAGGACGGTAGGGAATATGGAGAGAATGTGGCGGTAACTGTTTTAGAGAAGAAGGCCGGACGGGGATGGGGAGAGGATGTGGAGGTAACCGTTTTAGAGAATGACGGTAGGGGATATGGAGAGGATGCGGAGGTAACCGTTTGAGAGGACGGTAGGGAATATGGAGAGAATGTGGCGGTAACTGTTTTAGAGAAGAAGAACGGACGGGGATGGGGAGAGGATGTGGAGGTAACCGTTTTAGAGAACAAGGACTGTAAGGGATGGGGAGAGGATGTGGAGGAGGGGCGGGGTGCAATACAACATCAGATTATAACTGACATTTCCATTAGCCTATTAGACTTATGTGGCATGAGATATCAGAAAACCTTTATCTAGAGGCATCAAGCGAAAGCAAAAATTTACAGAAATACCTGGTAATATAACCACTATACAACTTAAACAAGTCAAATAATTGGAAAATCTGTCGCAATGCCATATATGAACTAGGTTTTTATACCAATAAGAGCAATACCTGTGTGACGTATTGTCTAGCTTCCTCTATCAACATGCAAATGATAAAATAAAAGAAAAGTTAGTTGCCATAATGCTCTAGTTTTAAATTTGGCTTATATGTATCTGTTGCTAGGTTCACGGACTTATCAATCGCACTACATAAAGTTCTCGCTTACAAATTAGCATTTGCACTATCACTTCCAGTGCGTTAAATCCTCGTCGACAAACTAGACATTTACATTACCAATCACAGTTCATTAAGCTCTCATCGAGAAAGTAAATATTTACACAAATGTTCCCAGTGCATTAAACTCTCGTCAACAAACAAGACATTTGCACAATTTTACCAGTGTATTAGGCTCTCAACGATAAACTAGACATTTTCACAATCCCTCCATGGACTTTAAGGTCTCATCGACAATCAAGGTACACTATTCTCTCATTTGACAAACTGGACATTTACACTGTCTATCGCAGTGCACAAGGCTCTCTTCGACAAACTGGACATTTACACTAACGATCACAACGCATTCTGCTCTCATCGACAAACTTGAGATTTACATCAAGGATCACACTACATTCAACTTTCATCGACAAATTCGATATTTACACTAAGGATCACAGGACATTAAGCTATCGTTGACAAACTAGACATTTCAAAATATTAAGCAAAGTACATTAAGCTCTCATCAACAAATTAAACTTTCAATTCCAGTACATACATTAAGCTCTCATCGACAGCTATACATTTACACTATCAATCATAGGACATTAAGCTCTCATCGACAGCTATACATTTACACTATCAATCATAGGACATTAAGCTCTCATCGACAGCTATACATTTACACTATCAATCATAGGACATTAAGCTCTCATCGACAGCTAGACATTTACTCCATCAATACCAGTACATAAAGCTGCCGTCGACAAACTAGACATTTACACTAACGATCCCAGGACGTAAAGCTCTCTTCGACAAAAATAGACATTTACACTAAGAAATCAACAGTTACCAATAAATCTAAAACATCCAATCAATTCCCCCATAAGTCGATCCATTAAACAATCAAGCACTCAATTAAACAGCCAGATAAGATCATCAATCGGTTGAGATTATGTTCACATTCGAACGGCTGCTTTTTATTCCATGACATTTTTCTTCTAGGGAATTTCTAAATAAAAGAAATCCGTTTTATGCTAGTTACATGTGAAACTTGACAAAGTCCATCGAACAAACACAGATGCATATCTATCACTTTATCCTCAGACAGCATACATCTTTGACGCCTCTATTGGCTGCCATTAAATGTTCATTTTTAACTCCAGGTCAGCAGTTTATTTCAGCAGAATATTCATGAACACGTGATTAAAAGTGAAAAGTTTCCATTCTTCATGACCTTTTATTTTTTGGCATATTAATTGAATACAAAATTGACGTCAGTTTCAAAACAGACATGCTTTTGATATTACATTCAATGTCTCTTAAAGTGAACCCGTATGCTAACATTCAGAAAACTTCTATATTTTATAAACAATATTTACCTGTGTACCAAACAGGTTTTTGAAAATTTATATAATTTTTCATCACCAGCTTTGAATTTATTGATGTTTAGTTTAAGACGTTTAAACAGAACGTTGAAATAATTGACCATTTTTCTCAAGACGTATAATTCTGACGTTTTTTAGTGCTTCTAGTCTCGAGAATGAACGATAAAGTATTGTTTTGCACTAACTTAGGCTTAGAATGAATGAATGGCCGTCCCGGTTATTTACATCTCGAACACTATTCCGGTTCGTATAAGATTTTCTCATTCCAACTGTAATCATTTAGTTTTTCGATGGCCTTCAAAGCCTCTTGCTGTCGTGACAATCGGAAATTATGAAAAAATGCGCATTTTGGCAGCTCATGCCACTTTAATGTTGTGTTTTGAAATTCAAGCGATCATCTAATATTACCTTATTTTGTGAACTAAAATTCTTAGATAATCAAATATTGCCCAATTTTGTGTACTGAAATTCATTTGATCAGCTAATATTGCCGTGTAGTGTTTATTCTAATACACCTTCAACTCGTTTAACATTATATAGATAGGAAAAACTGTTACCCATTATCTGAGACAATACTGTACCCCTTGCAGGTTTAAACCACTCGATCACGTCACAACATTCTGGATTTATGACGTTACCCGCTATACATTCTACATATGGTTTGCTCCAGGACAGTTTTGCTCTGGTTACTCATGGGAGGGTCAAACTGTTCTTGAGCAGGTTGGAAACGGTGGTTTTCTAATTGAAACCCTTACATTTGTACACTGAACTGAATTAATTTACACATAGAATAGAGCCTTAACGCATTAGAATAGAAATAAATGACTATTATTTGAAGACTCAGGCCTTCGCCCATCTCCATCAAATAGTGGTACCTTCCGCCACGGACCCTTTATTCAGCAACACAAGCTCACCATGACGTCATTTATTTCTTATCTGAAATTCATAAGATCCTTTAATATTGTCTTATTTTGTATATTGAAATTTATACGATTAGCTAATACTCTTTGATTTTCTCTCATATTAATTGATTCCGTCTACTCCTGATTATCCTATACTGTGTCATTTGTCTATTGAAGTTAATATGCTTGGCCAATTCTAATATAACAATATTCATATATCATATCAGCGTCGTTGTGTCGGAGTGAATTTAATTTAAAAATATGCAAAAACTAAACCTTGCTATCTAATAAGAATGACTTGGTTAAACAGACGACAATGAGTCTATTGCTGGCACACAACTTATTTATCTATACATCTTCATGGAACTTATGTTTGTATTCTATTAACGTATTATGTCGGACATTACCAAGTCATCAGTCAGCGAAGTGCAGCATTGTCATATTCTGTATGCGATTACAATTTCATAAGATCGATACCTTTTTTTACCCGATCTTTTGATCCGTGTAGAGAATCAATACAGAAATTAGATGCTTGTATATCTTGCATACCAGAGAAGTTGAGAACGTTTATACTGGACCATGAACTCAAATATAACAATGAATTGACCAACCAATGACCTATATAGTGAATAAACGGATAATTGGCTATGGGTTACGCTTTCACTTCGGATTGATGGAGTTTAAAAATCACTAGGTGAAATGTAACAAATGTCAATGTTATTTGTTGTATTTTACTGATGTCATTCCCTGAGATTTCCTCTCCATCTTTCACTACAGTGTGAGGGCTCAGTATCAACTTGCTATTCTAGGATGTGTATTTTATCGTTGACCAATGGTCAGATCATTTCCTGTCCGTCACTCAGACAGAGTAGGGCTAAGACTGTCATTGACACGTGATGATTAACACGGCCAGGGCAGGATCACCACCGACTCGACCCAAATCTCTCCATAAGGCCTAGATAACTTTTTACATCTCTATTGTGAATTTCACAGAATTGGACTAGATGCATCGGAGAGGGTTGAGTTTATCTGAGAGGAAATTCTGGGCTCCCCATACAAGAATTTGTTTGAACTATAACCAGAAATAAAATTTAGCGAATTATTCAAATCCAGAACCGTCAGTATAGGCCTATCTAATAAACATGTCCTGACTTTGTAGGACTCCTCTACAAGACAAAGTGAACCTCGTCCCTCAGAATAATGCTTCGATGAAGGAAACATAATTCCCTATTTGTCGCTGAAACAGTGTTAATAAATAATTGACCATTTTTCTCAATGTGAGCAAACTTACACGTCACGCGTTTTTCGTTGAATTCCTTATATGGGATAATTCTTGTACGCTGTTTGAATTTCGATCTTTTATCGAACGTCAGAACGTCTATTATTACAACAATTTAGAGTGTCCAAAATTCGTCAATCTTTCATAAATATTGATTGTCAAGAAAATTTCAGCGTTTGAAGTACCTTGAAAAACTGACGAATTGACGGTGAAATAAAGAAATATATTGATACACATAGCCCATACGAACCGACGATATGTGCAAATAACGAAAAAAGGTTTAATTAGCTGGGCTGTTGGGAGTTCATTTGTGGGGTTTTACTGCTTATAAGAACTACCTAAACGCATATTTGCAAGATCGTTATTGTGAAAAAGTTCTTATTATGCATTTTTAGATAAAATGACCAATTAAAATTAATTATGTTTCAAAATTTCGGATTTTCCCTCTATTTGGTAGCTCATATCACTTTCAACTACAAGGCTTTGTTGGCACTTGGTGTGCATTAAGACCACAGTGTTTGTTTCCTCTTTACTGCTTGAAATTAAAACTTCGTCATTGTTTATATTCTTGTTTGGCTTTATACCTCAGAGAAGTATTGAAGACTGTATATGCTATTTCAATTTCGTTTTCTTTTTAAGATGTCCTTTGCATTAAACATGGAAAGATCTTTTGTGAGATCGACGTGTTGAATAAATGGGCTGAAGAAGTTTGCCATCTGTAGGTTTTTGGAAGGTTATAACGCCATGTCCGTAGTAAAAACTTCAAGGCATAGAAAAGGAACTGGGTTTCCGGAATCACAACATAAAGGTACACATGTTTAATAGAAAATGGACCCGTAATGCCAAATATACCAATTATGCGGAATGGATCCGTAATACAGATTAGACATATAATACCGAATAGACCCGTATTGCCGGATAGACCCGTAATACAGAATAGACCCATAATGCCGAACAGACCAGTAATACAGATTAGACATATAATGCCGAATAGACCCGTAATGCCGGATAGACCCGTAATACAGAATAGACTCATAATGCCGAATAGACCAGTAATACATAATAGACATAGAATACAGAATAGACATATAATGCCGAATAGACCCATAATGCAGAATAGACTCGTAATACAGAATAGACCCGTAATTCCGGATAGACCCGTAATACAAAATAGACATATAATGCAGAATAGACCCGCAATGCGGAATAGACCAGTAATACAGAATAAAAATATAATGCAGAATAGAACAGTAATGTCGACTATACCAGTAATACAGAATAGACCCATAATGCCGAATAGACCAGTAGTGCCGAATGGATCCGTACTACAGAATAGACCAGTAAAGGCTCGCTCACGTACACAGTGCGATTTGTCGTACCGACTTGTAGCATGCGATAAAAATGGACGTATTTGATTGGTTGACAAATCGTATCAACCAATGAAATGTATCCATTTTAATCGCATGCTTCAAGTCGGTACGACAAATCGCAGCGTGTGAGCGGACCTTAATACAGAATAGGCCCCTAATGCGGAATAGACATATAATACAGAATAGACCCGTAATACAGAATAGACCTGTAATGCAGAATAGACCAGTACTACATAATTGACCCACAATACAGAATATACTCACAATACAGAATAGACTCGTAATACAGAATATACTCACAATACAGAATAGACTCGTAATACAGAATAGACCCATAATGCAGAATAGACCCGTAATACAGAAGAGACCCGCAATACATAATCGACCCACAATACAGAATAGACAAGTAATACAAAGCGAATAGACCCATAATGCCGAAAATGCACAAGAATCATTCAGATACATAGATAATATTTTCTTTACTTGAATTCTTCTAATTTCTTTTCTAGATTCATTGAAAATAGGGATGTATGATGAGAAATCTGTAGATGTTTTCACGGTTTGTAATTCTGGAGCACAAATGTTCTTATTTCCGGTATTTTTGCGAGTCACGTTTTTTTTATAATCCGAGTAGCTGAGAGAGATTGTGAAAAAGTCGACATACAAAAGCAGCAGAATTAGGGTAAAAGAGACTGGATCAAAAATCTTGGCAAAGTCAACCAGACCTTAAAGTATTATCGGGAATATTTTCTTTTTCAACAGGTGGTGTACATCAGACAACATGTGCTCAATGTCTGTATCGACACACTTTTAATGACCAGTAGATTTATTGGTGTTTTGTTGCCTCTCAGATTGTATCTGCGAAAACAGCGGAACAGATGGTTGTCGTTCGTTAAACCCCGGCTTCAATAGATGGCAGGGAAAATAGCTGAGAAGACTCTCGGATTCTGTCGGCTCAGATGCAGCCGTTTCCTTTAAATTCCAACAATAGACAGATAAGCCGGCTGTGAAACATAGATAGGTGAGAAACATCCCCAAAACACCACAACACTCATCCATAAAGTTAACAGACATGTAAATACCGCCAATACTATCCTCGTATAAACATGATAACGTGAATATGTGAATGTATGGTGTAGGCTAACTTCAGACCTGCGGAGTTCTGTAGGTCATTTTCATGTACGGTTGGAAATAGTTGTACATTTGCAGCACAAAGATACCTATAATTTTTTTTAAATACTGCTTTCCCTCGAAGATGCAACAATCGTAACATTCAAATCCCCCCTCACGTCGGGTTCTTGTGGCGGTGTCCTAATGGATTGATTGATTGTTTGGTGTTTTACGCCGCGCTCAAGATTATTTCACTTATATGGCGGCGTTGCCAGTTTTATTGTGGGAGGAAACCGGGCTCTGTGCCCGGAGGAAACCCACGACCTTCCTTTGGTAACTGGCAACCATCCCACAAAGGTGTCCTAATGGAAACGCCTCTACTACAAGCAGCATTCCGCTTGTCACTATTATGACGATTAAAATGCCTGTATTATCAGTGAAACAGCTTCAAGTGCTACAAGTAAACATTGATGCAATAACATTTTAGAAAGCCTTAATATAAACATGTTTTAATGTGCATTTTTCAACCGCTCGGTCTATGCGGAAGAGTTGCCAGTACTCGCCGTAGGTTTGGGGTTTCCGACTGACAAAGATATCAGTTTCATCCCCGACTAAACCTAGAAAAGCCGCTATGTCAGCGAAATAATCGCGAGCGTGCGAAAACCACCAATCAATCAACCAGTTTGTTATTGAAATGTTTTAACTAAATGATTATTTCTATTTTGGTGTAGACAATTTTGGGTCAAATAATGTAGATAGCTAAAATTAATAGTATGTATTTTTTGCTTCTCAAACCATTCTGCCATTTGAGAAGCGCACGCTTTTTATTAATACAAAATAGACAGGCAAAATGAATAACGTTAAAGGAGGAAACCGATTTTGTTTAGCTTTTATCTCGTAAAACGGAACTAATCTAACGGAAGGTGCAGATTGTGTTCTACTCTTCTCGACAATGCAAGCACATTATTGACGTTGCAACAAAACCCAGAGTAAATTTATTTCGAAAGCTTAAGATCTCTTTTCGCAACAGAACTGAACCCAAGTGAACAGAATCTCGCCGGTTAAATCAATTTGCAAACGATTATCTCCGGAATGAAGATAATCAAAAAGATTTCGCTGTATTTTTTTTTTTCGTTTTCACTTCCATGAAAATCAGAACGGCAAATAACGTATTGTAAGGAGGAAATTAAAAAATGAAGTGTATTTTCAAGGCTTAGTTTTTAGTGTGTAGGTTGTGGAGTTCAAGAAGCACATATAAATGATCTGTTTGGACGAGATTTGGAAGATACAGCAGGAAAATACTTCGGATATTTTCTGACGCCTCTTAAAATGTTGAAAGAGCTGTGTACCTCATTGCGTGTTGTTCCCAGGTATGACAGTCTGCGATTGGTCCCCTTCACATGACACAATAAACAGTCTACATAAAGCAGATGGGGATAAAACCAAAACACTATTATAACTGTAAACTTATCTAACGGCTCAAGACCCTTTCGACTTGAGGATTGAGGCTTGCGCAGTAGCCTCTGTGTATGGCTGGATCAATCCGACGTTGGAATTGTGCTTATTTTGCTTATGACTACAGCGCCTGCAACTGAGAATTGACAATTTCATACAATTCGAACAATGTCATGAAAACATCTTTTTCTTTGTGTATAGGGGTCGATTGTGCAGATTTCATCTAGTAGTTTTGAATACACTAAAACACACACGGGCACATGGACAATCGTGACTAAAATAACCATGGAGACAAGACCTTTGTACCCAGTCATAAGTTGCTGTAATAAACCCAAACCTATGATATTCCATTGGGTAGAGGACAGAATTGAGTTTGGCTTTAGTCAGTCATTTTTTTCTGAAATACTAGTGTTGTTCAGCTTACTTTTACGTTGGGGTTTTTCACTCTTGAACACGGTTTCCTCTTGGAAAATAGCCTGGTTTTTCTCTCCCACTAATGCTGGTAACTGTGCCATACAGGCAAAATGAACAATTAGAACAGAATAACTAAAGAAAGATACAATCAAAGTAGAAATCGTATAACGTGCCAATGCTATCGGTGCCTATTCCTCTACTGATAGTAAAAATGCCCGAAACTTAGAATATCGATAGAGAGGCAAACAAGACAAACCCATTGTTGCTGTTTGAACGGAAGTTTGTTTACATTTGCTTTATGTCTCTGCTCGATTATATAAAGGGACTATCTGTCAAAGTCTCCGGAGAAAAATAATCATGTTTATTATCACATTGTTATAATACCATACTGTAAGTTTTACAGATAAAGGCGGAAATGTGTGGATACTAATTTAATACATAATGGTCAATTTGGACAGAGCTGTCATAGATTTGATGTGAATTGGACGAAAAAATGTAATACCAGAATAAATAGTAAACAGAACAGCATACATCCTGGAGATATATTCCTTCTCACTTCCTCTGTCGGGTCTATGGCTCTATTGAAATTGTCGATTTATGTTATCTTTTTAGATCTTTTAAGAATTTTTTTTCTGAATGGACAATACTTGGACTGAGAAGGGATGAACACCCCTTGAAGCCAATTCTGATGTATATGTGACTCTCGTCTTATCTGGATTTAATATACGACCGGAGATGGATGTGAACAGAAGAGTAGAGATATTATAAACAGGGTTTGTGGTTTCATACCGTGTATGTTTGAGTTTAACATAAGCCAAAAGTCTTCTTTCTTCCAATTTCTTATTCACCGAATGTATAAATTTTAAGATCAATATATACCATATGCTTGGTCCAATTTTCGGTTCAGAATAAAGCAAATGTTACAGATTGTTGGGATTAATACTATGATGTTATTAATCAGGATATTCCCTATTGGCATTGTGACAGGTCCGAGGATAGTCGTATTGGTCCGAGGCCGAAGGCCGAGGGCTAATACGGCTGTCCGAGGACCTGTGACAATGCCAATAGGGAATATCCTGATTAATGAAAATTTTATTAATTGGCTTTCAATGTTTTTTTTTTTTTCATAAAATATTTATATAATTTAAAAATGATAGTATTTCACTAGACACATTCGCAAAGAAAGCTGACTATTATTTTCTTAAACATTTCTTTAAAAAAATCTAGGTGTAGTGTACCAAGAGCTGTCCCCCTTTTGTACATAAAACATAGGAACATATTTATTTTTACAAATTATTATTAATGCGATTTTTAATTTATTGAATGAAATAGACGGAATATTTGTGTTTCTTTAACTGTACATTGGCTATTTTCTTTTTTTCTGTTGATGATTTCAATAAAAATGGCGTTGGGATTTTGAAGTGATAGCAATGAAACGGTTGCCATGTTTGATCTCGTATTGGCCAAGTCCGTATTGGCCTTGTTTGTTCGTATTAGTCTAGTTTGTTCGTATTGGCCCTGGTAAGCCCTGTATGAGTGTGACCGTTTCTCCGTATTTTGCCAATAACATTCAAAGTCAATTAATAAAGACACATTGCAGTCTATTGGGTTAAAACGAAAATATTACAGTTTATTGGGTTTAATGTGGAAATCTTACCCTTTACTGGGTATAATACGGAAATATTACAGGTTATTAATTGGCTTTCAATGTTACTGGAAAAATACCGAGAAACGGCCTCACTCATAAAGGGCCTTCTAGGGCCAATACGGACAAACTAGGCTAATACGAATAAACAAGGCCAATACGGGTTGGGCCAATACGAGATCTAACATGGCGACCGTTTCATTGCTATCACTTCAAAATCCCAACGCCATTTTCCTTGAAATCACCAACACAAAAAAAAAGATAATAGTCAATGTGCAGTTTAAAAAAAAAACAAATATTCCGTCTATGCTACTAGATAAATGAATAATTGCAATAATGATAATTTGTAAAAATAAAGAAATATGTTCATATGTTTTATGTACAAAAAGGGGACAACTCGTGGTACACTACACGTACCTATTTTTAAATTTCTCACAGTGTTTATAAACCTGACATCGATATCAATATCATTACTAAAAAGAGAATAACCATCAATCTAAATGACGTGATTTACAAAAAACTGTGTCAGCTACATGAAAAACAAAATAACAAAAACTAGTAGTCAACTTTCCTTGCGATTGTATCTATAAAACACTATTTTTTTTAAATAATAAAAATATTTTATGAAAAATAACATTGATAGCCAACTAATACAATTTTCATTAATCAGGATATTCCCTATTGGCACTGTCACAGGTCCTCGAACAGCCGTATCAGCCCTCTGCCTTCGGACCAATACGACTATCCTCGGACATTTGACAATGTCAAAAGTGAATATCCTGATTAATCACATTATATAATTGGGTGTAATACAAAAATATAAAAATTTATTGGATTTAATGCGAAAACAGTACAGTTTACCGGGATTAATACGAAGTATTACACTTCATTGCGTGTAATACGCAGATATTAAAATTTGGTGGGTTTTATCTCGTTTAGGAGTTTTTCTCCTGGAAACAGTTGCTATGGGTACTTTTTGCCCAACCGATACAATAGACTCATGCAGTTGTTTTAGCACGACAATCGTAAAACGCTAATACCAACTTCCGTTTTCTTATTGTTCCTTTAACTTTTGTAAGCCTCTAAAGTAATCTGAATATTTGAGGTGTTGTTGGCAGTCGTAAAGCTGTTTATACATAGCTGTTTATACATAGCTGTCTATACATAGCTGTTTATACATAGCAGGTCCCATTGTTCATTCCTTACTATCGATCTTGACCCTACATCTGTGTACATCCCTGGATCCCTCACTTCATGTATACAATTAAATAAAGCAACAGGTAATAGCGTGGCTATTGGAACTAATTATCGCTTTCTTGATGTTAACAAACAACTGTATCATGGGGTTTGTAATTTAAATCTTCGTCCATCTTTTCGTATCTCATTACAGGCACAAAAAAATCCATTATCCTGAAAACACACTTAACAAAGGATTAAAACACGTTGAAATGATGATAACTATTGCATTTAATGAATGGGTATATATCATTTATGATCACTTAAACACACGGGCAGAGGGAAAATCTTCTTGTCTAAAATAACCATGGAGACAAGTTTCTAATTGTATTAAAAAAAGGTATATCATAAAATGTTGTAACAAATCAAACCTATGATATTTCATTAGGTTGACGACTGACAGGAGCTAAGCTTTAGTCAGTAGACTTTTCTGGAATCCTTTTGTAACGCATTGACAATGGTTACGCATCTTAACTATGACAAGAACATCGCTGGACTGAGATTGAACCCCATAAATTTGGCTCCCTCCACCCCCCCCCCCCCCCAATTGAAAAAATTAGTTTGGCGCCAAAAAACGGTTTATATGGGGAATTATAAGGTTATAAAAATACAGGAAGATTTTACCTGTGCCCATGTGTTTTAGTGTTCATAAATATAAAAATACGGCCCGTTATTGCCCATTGTTAGACCAATCAAACTAATGAGACCAAACAGTTGTTTAAAAGTAGCTGACGTCAGCATCCGTACAGCTTAAAGGCCTTTCTACAGAGGCTAGACGGATTGTACAATACTTCCCTTTATTCATTACCCAATAAATCTGGGCTGAGTGGCATTTCGACAATTTCACCCTCTTTAGAACAATGTTATCGTCTTTTGAACGGAGTCAGCTTCTTGGGGTTTCCAAGACGTGCGGCTGAGGGTTAGTGAGAGTCGATTTATAACGCAACTAACTTGTCGGATATTGTTACTTGTTACGGTCAAGTTACCCATATAACTTCTAATCAAGACCGACATGTCCCTGACGGCAATTGACATTCTTCTAAACCAGACTTAGCTAAAACACATGTACTAAGTCCAAACTACAAAGAGAGGATTGTTTTAATATTCCAGACCCCTGCGTTATCTCCCCCAATCTTCTATAATGGCGGAACAGCAAACCTTTGATATAGAAACTATTAAAATACAAGGTTTATTGCAGATATATCGGTAAGATACTTCCAAACTGTCAACTTCATTTTTGAGAAATAACGTTAACTTGTATTACAGATGAGATGGGAAGCGAGTTTTGTTCAGGTTAAATAAAGCCCCGATGATAACAGCAAGGCTTAGGGAAGAAAATTCGCTGATGTTCAATGTCAATATTGATAGATGATCTCACACCTCTTGTTTAAGTGGTGGAATCTGGTAGGGCCATTCTTCGCCACCTTTCTCAGATAACATGCTGATGAGGAGTGTGAATACAGACGGTTATCAAACAGACTTCAGAGATTTCTGCCATTGACTCATGTACTCCAATCCTGATATCGGGAAGATTTGTAACACCTTTCAATTCTCATTGTTTCAACTCATGTTACAATAATTAACCTAAAGTATACCATCAATGCCGGAATTCAGTGTGTTATACTATGTATAACCATTGCCTGTTGTATGAAAGCTGGATCTATTCAAATTCATCAAACTCATTATTACTCTCCATATACCCCATAAAAAGACATATCCACGCAATGTAGAACTCGTCAAATATGCATTACCGTACTTGCTGCCTTTATTGATGTTTTACGCGGTACTCAAGATCAGTTCACTTATATGGCAGCGTTGCCAGTGGAGAGAAACAGGGTGCGTGAGTGTGGTGTATGGTGGGGGGGGGGGGGGGCTCTTTTCCCGGAGGAAAAGCCTCACCTCGGGGAGAATAATACTGTCAACTTTTCCACCAACACACACATTTGTTGGTTTTTGTCTTTGGACTAGAGGGACTGCCAGATTTTATATTTTTACATTTGGTCGTCACAAACGTCAAGGAGTATGTTAGATTCTCAGCAGCACCATAGAGACTGATTGCTCGGGCTATGGACAGTCATCAAAGGTATGCCTCGTTGTGAAAGTAAGCATTGATCATCCTTGTTTACTCACCCTACTTTTGTCAAAATACACAAAGTGAAAACTTTAAGAATCTGAGTTGATCAACGCAACAATTCATTCAATTCAACATATTTCCCACTTAAACAGACGGCATCATCAAGTTTTTAAGGCTGACTGTGTTGGAAATATTGAAAAACTTAAGGCCTGTCATGACACATTTGGGATACCAGAAAATACGTAACATTTTTAAAAAAAATTGTAAATTTTGTTTTAACTACTCTGATATTTTACCGTCATACACATATTAAGAGACGCTTACCAGTGACCTTCTAAGAAGGTGTTGGGATGGTCACTGGTAATCTTCTTTCCCCTGATTGATTGTTTGGTGTTTCACCCCGCACTCAAGATTATTTCACTTATACGGCGATGTTGCCAGTTTTATTGTGGGAGGCTCTTTGCCCGGAGGAAACCCACGA
Source organism: Lepidochitona cinerea (assembly GCA_963971465.1). Taxonomy (NCBI): domain Eukaryota; kingdom Metazoa; phylum Mollusca; class Polyplacophora; order Chitonida; family Tonicellidae; genus Lepidochitona; species Lepidochitona cinerea. The sequence continues at coordinate 42,418,592 of OZ020556.1, read as the reverse complement.
CCTTCAGGTGGTAAGTGGAAACCATCCCAGCTTTCCCCTGACAGAGGGTTTAATGGCGAGTTTAATACGATTGTTGAATTCCTTTGCAGTTGATATGTTTACTTTTAGTTTCAGCCAGGCTAGAGTTTCTTACAGAGGCTCCAGAGCTGGCCGTAGCACGCCTACAGTCTGACCGATCGTTCAGTTGTCTTCTGTTTTTAGTCCTGATTACACAATGTAGAAATTAACTAAAGAATGTCAGCTCCTTACAATTTATCAGATAAATGAATATTATTAACGCTTTCACAACTCACTATAGTAAGGGTCATTTAGGACGTCTGTTTACATTAACCTGAAACCGTTTGTCAGACAGTAAACAATGTACCACATAATTCACAATAAGTGCTCGATAATTGTAGATTTTTCGTTAAAAATCGACCTTTCACCTTTCATCCAAAGTCAATCAAATCTTATTTATCTATTTAGAAACAGTTTTAGTAAAAAGTAAACAATTCTACACAAATATACCATTTAAAGGCTAGTTTGTGACCAGACACAACTGTACCCGACTCGAGACAGGGTCAGTCCGCTTGAGTTGCGTTGTGTCGTTGAATATAACTGCACGCAACTGGTCATTTGGAGACATGACGTTCATATCTGTCTTGCAGAACAACGTAAAAAAAGACGTTGACGTCTCATGACTGTTGTAATCGGTTTAAATCCTCTGTAGTATAATCAGTTCTTGTATAGAAAAATATCTTGATCTTCTACACAAACCTCCTTTCACGTGCTCGATTCCAGATCCGGCCAAACATTTCCCCTTGTTTTTTTATGAGAACTTAAACAGCGTCAGGTTAGCTTTACACATTTACTACGACTGTTGTTGTTTATACGTAATGTTCACTCAACTGGCAATGACATTAAGTAAAAAGGTTTGTGATTATTTGTATTAGCTTATGTCAAACAGTAACACCTGATAAGCTAACAGTCACTTCTCCCGCCATGTACATATCACTGTCACTCACATAGTTGTAGATATCCGTTAGGGCAGTGGGCTTTGGCTCAATCAGAGGAAACTGTTCTTTTAATTGACGTCGATTGCATTGGAACTTTGAATTCTTGAAAGCTTATATCGTGCCACATTGAATAAAACTAAACAAACACGTCCCACACATATTAAACCTGACTTTTAACGAATATAACATTTGCTGAATGTAAAGCTGGAAGAGAACTCAATTATTGATTCGATTGTAGCTCGTCTCTCAACAACATTCTTGTTTCTTGAAATGTAAGTATGGTTTTTGTTTGGGAGAAAATACTTGTTTTGTACTTCTTCAAGTTATACCCTCGTCGTTCTTTTGTTTATTTGTGGGTAATAAAGTCGTTTTTTAAAAGAAACTTTAAAAGTATTTAATGGATTATTACACTTACAGGAATGTCTTCAGAAGAGGCCAGGTCATTTGTCAGATTCAAAAAGCATTTATTTCCTTTAATTTAAAGGTTGGTGGCTGGGTAGATACGTATTATAACTTCTATTTATCTTATGACACCTACACCATTGCTTTGAGTGACTTTGGTCAAACTTTGTTCAAGCCTGCAATTGATGTTCCTGCTTAGAAGAGAAGAAGAAATGACATGCATAAGTATGGAACTTTCTCTCACAGAAATGACATGCATAAGAATGGAGCTTTCTCTCACAGAAATGACATGCATAAGTATGGAACTTTCTCTCACAGAGTATAAGTTTCATGTGTGTGAATATATTACCTGGTTTATGTGGTGAGAGAAAGTTGAAAATAATCAAACTCTGGTACGTTCGTCAGTGGAGCCCGACATTTGCAAGAACAAGTTGACCGGAAACACGGCTTTAGTAACCTTAGTTTAAATGGCCGACTTTCAGAGTTGACCAATTTCTCTTGAGTGTGTTGAATGACTGGTGAGGTATGCGTCTGCTGATTGTCAAAATAGACACACCTTTGCTGGTTGTTCTCTCACATTTCTTTTAGCACAGTTTGGCGAAGCAAAAATCGAAAATATGGGTTTTTTTTTTTTTTTTTTTTTTGGCTTGGAAAGGAAAATTTTCGGTGCCTTTACCGTCTCTCCCAGTTTATTTTCATTTTCCTTCGAGTGACACCAGTTGCCAAAAGTTAAAATTTTTGAATAAATTCTGATTGTCGCTACAGTAAGAAGCGTTGGAAATCATCGATTCACTAAATGTTTGGCGTTGGAATGAGGAAAGTCTATACTGTCTGTGTACAGTAAGAGTCTAAATCTGAAAGGTAAACGAGATCGAAACGCAAACAAAATTTAAATTAAAAGGACAATTGTTCGTTCATTCTAAGCCTAATTTGGTTTAACAGGAAAGAAAATCCAACCAAATGTGTACATTCATTAAATAGAGCAGCCTAATATCTTTCGATAGAAGTGTGCAGTTTATTCGTACTTTTTTTTACTAATTTTTTAGAGATTTTTTAATTTAACTTTACCAGTATAAACGACAACGACAGGAGATCATTCATGTTGATTGCGGCAAGCCGTCTGCTGACGGAGCGGGCCAATAAAAGTGTAAGTTTCAGTCTCACTTCAGCCCAAGCTGGCCTTAAATCTGCCTCATGAAAAGGTCTGCACTGATTTAAATTCTTCATTTGAAATACACTAGTGCTATATCCAAATTGGCCTTATTCCATCGTTGAAGTGTTTTTAAACTTAAAGGCCCACTTGTCGCCGTAGCCTGTTGAACATTTGTCAAGAAACCCAATTTACATGAACTTACTACGATTAAAACCACTAAAATTAAACATAGTACAAATAAAACATGTCCAGTTAGGTTTAGAATGTACAAATGGGGATGAAAAACAAACGAAGAATCGAAGTCTGATTACAACAACAACGATCAGCGTCGGTTAACTTAGTGGTTGGATTACCCTAATTTCAGGCCTTTGTATCTGTGGTTTACACTCAAAAAATTATCGACAGGGTTTTCGAGTCACTCTTACCGGATCTTCAGTATGTATTTGTCAGATAAATTACGTAAAATTATATTGTGCAGTTAGATCACTCACACGACTCAAACATTAGGGCGCTTGTGCGCATGTTCAAGTTCGGGGTTTGTTTACATTGCGGGTACTTGATAAATCTAATTTTCAATTTCAAATTAAAAATACTAAATGATACCCAAACTTTCTATTTTAATGCTATAAATATTGAGAATGTACTTTAAAGTAGTGATTTAAGCTAACTTGGACTTAAATTATATGGACGTTCGTCCCGCTGGTTTGAATTTTGTTTACTTTTTTAATACAATTTCGGCTCACGTAGGTCACAGACTATTTATACTTTACTTAAGTCCATCATTTAGTACACTGTATTTCGGCGAACTTCAAACCCTCTCAGCGTATTGATAATCAGAATTTATGAAGAAAAAAAAAAAGAATTTTGGCAGTTTATCAAACCTTACATAATTATTTACTGCGATTACCAGTATATCAGTATCATAGAATTGTTCAGTTTTCTTCTAAATTTAACATGCAAGAATGTGAGGAATGCTTAGTAAACGTTAACCTACGTGACAAATATAGCAAGTGCATTTTCTTATTTATCTCAGGATCTTTGCCGCTTGAGTGACTTTATATTAAATTATTTAGTGACTTGTATTGCCGATTAATGAATCCATCTACATGCTGGTTGGTAATAGAGAGATGGTGTGGGGAGTGAGGTCAGTGGAGCGAGATATCTGACATACCTGTGAGTTACCTGAACTGATATCCGGTCACCAACAGGGAACACTCATTCCTTCACCTGCTTATTGATTTAGGTCACATCAGGTCACAGGTTAGGTAGAGTTAAAAACAATCTGCAGCTGAACCTAACTGAATGATCTTTGTTTTAAAACTGCTTTTTGAATCTGAATTAATAATTGTGTCTTTGCTACAATGTTTGCTACATTCAATTAGTCCAACTATTCTTGCTTTTATATTTATCAATATGTAGAACATTAGATATATCCCATCTACTGCTTTATTACCCTCTTGAAATAGAACCCTGGTGACGTTCAATTGTACCGTTATGGTTCCACATTAGAACTCTGGTGACGTTCAATTGTACCTTTATGGTTCCACATTAGAACCCTGGTCACGTTCAATTGTACCTTTATGGTTCCACATTAGAACCCTGATGACGTTGAAGTGTACCTTTATGGTTCCACATTAGAACCCTGGTGACGTTCAATTGTACCTTTATGGTTCCACATTAGAACCCTGGTGACGTTCAATTGTACCTTTATGGTTCCACATTAGAACTCTGGTGACGTTCAATTGTACCTTTATGGTTCCACATTAGAACTCTGGTGACGTTCAATTGTACCTTTATGGTTCCACATTAGAACCTTTATGGTTCCACATTAGAACTCTGGTGACGTTCAAGTGTACCTTTATGGTTCCACATTAGAACCCTGGTGACGTTCAATTGTACCTTTATGGTTCCACATTAGAACCCTGGTGACGTTCAATTGTACCTTTATGGTTCCACATTAGAACTCTGGTGACGTTCAATTGTACCATTATGGTTCCACATTAGAACTCTGGTGACGTTCAATTGTACCTTTATGGTTCCACATTAGAACCTTTATGGTTCCACATTAGAACTCTGGTGACGTTCAAGTGTACCTTTATGGTTCCACATTAGAACCCTGGTGACTTTCAATTGTACCTTTATGGTTCCATAGAACCTTTATGGTTCCACATTAGAATTCTGGTGACGTTCAATTGTACCATTATGGTTCCACATTAGAACTCTGGTGACGTTCAATTGTACCTTTATGGTTCCACATTAGAACCTTTATGGTTCCACATTAGAACTCTGGTGACGTTCAAGTGTACCTTTATGGTTCCACATTAGAACTCTGGTGACGTTCAATTGTACCTTTATGGTTCCATAGAACCTTTATGGTTCCACATTAGAACTCTGGTGACGTTCAAGTGTACCTGTATGGTTCCACATTAGAACTCTGGTGACGTTCAATTGTACCTTTATGGTTCCATAGAACCTTTATGGTTCCATATTAGAACTCTGGTGACGTTCAAGTGTACCTTTATGGTTCCACATTAGAACTCTGGCGACGTTCAATTGTACCATTATGGTTCCACATTAGAATCCTGGTGACGTTCAAATGTTCCTGTATGGTTCCACATTAGAACACATTTGAGCTACCTGTACTGATATCCGGTCACCAACAGGGAACACTCATTCCTTCACCTGCTTATTGATTTAGGTCACATCAGGTCACAGGTTAGGTAGAGTTAAAAACAATCTGCAGCTGAACCTAACTGAATGATCTTTGTTTTTAAACTGCTTTTTGAATCTGAATTAATAATTTTGTCTTTGCTACAATGTTTGCTACATTCAATTAGTCCAACTATTCTTGCTTTTATATTTATCAATATGTAGAACATTAGATATATCCCATCTACTGCTTTATTACCCTCTTGAAATAGAACCCTGGTGACGTTCAATTGTACCGTTATGGTTCCACATTAGAACTCTGGTGACGTTCAATTGTACCTTTATGGTTCCACATTAGAACCCTGGTGACGTTCAATTGTACCTTTATGGTTCCACATTAGAACCCTGATGACGTTGAAGTGTACCTTTATGGTTCCACATTAGAACTCTGGTGACGTTGAAGTGTACCTTTATGGTTCCACATTAGAACCCTGATGACGTTGAAGTGTACCTTTTATGGTTCCACATTAGAACCCTGGTGACGTTCAATTGTACCTTTATGGTTCCACATTAGAACCCTGGTGACGTTCAATTGTACCTTTATGGTTCCACATTAGAACTCTGGTGACGTTCAATTGTACCTTTATGGTTCCACATTATAACTCTGGTGACGTTCAATTGTACCTTTATGGTTCCACATTAGAACCTTTATGGTTCCACATTAGAACTCTGGTGACGTTCAATTGTACCTTTATGGTTCCACATTAGAACTCTGGTGACGTTCAATTGTACCTTTATGGTTCCACATTAGAACTCTGGTGACGTTCAATTGTACCTTTATGGTTCCACATTAGAACCTTTATGGTTCCACATTAGAACTCTGGTGACGTTCAAGTGTACCTTTATGGTTCCACATTAGAACCCTGGTGACTTTCAATTGTACCTTTATGGTTCCATAGAACCTTTATGGTTCCACATTAGAATTCTGGTGACGTTCAATTGTACCATTATGGTTCCACATTAGAACTCTGGTGACGTTCAATTGTACCTGTGTGGTTCCACATTTGATATAGTGGCATAACCACTATATCACAACTATTCAACTAAAGAACACTTTGGCATCAGGTCATCGCTTAATGTCCTAAGTGGCACCGTATATTTTTATTTTTTCACGTGTGACTTAACATATGTTTTCTGTGCTCTACCTATATACCCCGTGTCGTTATTTAACACGTGATTCTACTCGACATCTGTACCAGTACGAATTCTGGAACCTCCATTAAGGGAACGGTTATAACACGGAACTTTGATTACAGGCTACCCGGCCTTCCACCTTTAGGGTACTTCCTGATGACAATGGGAGACTTGGAAACTGTTGATATCCGACCAGACCGTGTCAAAAATTGACACGTGAGCGACCAGACACGTTCTTTGTTAACACCTTCCCAGGTGCGAGAAAAATCCCATTTGCCTAGTCAATATTTCTAAACCGTGAAAATGAACCCAGTCGATAAACAAACTCGATCTTATTTCCATGTTGTCTGGAGGAAGATTCAATAACTTGTGGCTGATCTTAAAACAGCAATGTACACGAATCCGAAGTGTAACTAAAGGCCCACCCGCATGTTTGGTCATCCCATATAAACACAATGCCTGTTCACTTCTTGTTGCCAGTCTAGTGTGGACTAAATGGGTTAGGTCTCTTGTCACTCATAATGTCCACCATGCATATTAAATCAAGTGTTTTTTCATACGTTAAGAACATCTAAAATGAACACGAACAACATATTTGTTATTAAGAAGCCTATAATAACGGCCAAGGTTAAACAACAAATATAGTTTTTTGTTACGTGTAATAATCTCAATACATCACTGGTTTATTTGTGTTCTACCTGTTGTGACTGCATGGAGCATGTAAGATTCTATATAAAGTTAATAACAAATTAAACTTTGCCTTTTAGTAAATCCAACTTTAAAAGTTTTAAGAATCTATGAAAGGGGTTCGTACTTAATTGAGAATAGTTAATATTCCTTCACTTAGTTTGGCGAATTTGACTGTAAATCGAAATAATATAAACTTTTTCTTTCTCCGTTTCTTTTAATGGATATTCATCATTGTTTTAAACTGGCATGAGCTGCCAAAATGTTGATATTTTGACGTAACGACAGAATGTTGAAATTATTGGTTATTTTACTCAAGACGTATAATTCAGGGGCTTTTTAGTGCTTCTGGTCTCAAGAATGCACGATAATGTATTGTTTTGAACTAACTTTGGCTTAGAATGAATGAATGGTCGTCCTGGTTATCTAAATTTTGTTTACTCTCAGAACAGTATTCTTGTTCGTATAGGCCACATACTGTATAGATTTTCCTCATTCCAACGCTAAGCATTTAGTTTTTCGATGGCCTTCAAAGCATCTTACTGTCGTGACGATCAGAAATTATGAAAAAGTGGGAATTTTGGCAGCTTATGCCACTTTAATCTATATCAAATATTTATTTGTTTCCTATGAAAAAGAACGGTGGAATCATGTGTAAAGTTTTTGAAAGGTTATTCAATGTCGGTATCATTAGTTAGAGTGTGCTCGCATCTCTCATTGAGGGTTGAAAATAAACAGTAAATTCCTCAAGGAATGGCAAAAAAAAAATAATAATAACTCCAATTTAATAGTCTACAGTAGGATTACAATTTAAATGGTTTATGAGCATGAGCTAAAGTAGGTATTTATTTGTCTATGGAGTATATGTATATCCGAAATACATCTTGACGTTCGTTCCCTGGTAGTAAAAACAACAAGAGAAGTATACATATTTCTTGTAGTTTCCGTACAGTGAGAACATCGTCAAAGGTGACGTCATACACGACATGTGTACCAACAGCCATAAAGACGTCATACACGACATGTGTACCAACCAATGAACTATATGCGTGGAATGGACACGTCCCATTGGCTGGTTTGGATCGGACTTTGTAAAATGTGCCGCCATTGACAGTTGATATGGACGCTCCACTATCTCCTGGTAATGGCGGCATTCGAAGCATATCAAGCACCACGTGACCTCCGTTCCACGCATATAGTTCATTGGTACCAACAGTCAAAAGACGCTCTGACACAGCATATATTACAACAGTTTCTGAGGGGTTTGTTTGATGTCAGTTGTCTTAAAGCCAATTAACGTTCGTAACCGTCGTAGAGCGTTCAATGTAGTATTGAATTATGTATGCGCTGAGTCCTATATGCCGTTCAGAATATCTCCGTGTCACACTTTTTACTTGTGGTAATAAACACGATATACTCGAACAGGGACCGTTTAGATCACGTGTCATGTCTTATTCGTCCCGCGATAAATCTCCAAAATGCGTACAACGCTCTGACACTGAATACGTCAAATTTGCGACGTGTTTATACAAACTTCATTAATTTGGTGTGCAAGAATAAAAACTAAGAAAATAAATGCTTTTCAGTATTTCAATTAAATACTGGGCCCAACTTGTTGTTGTAATTGTGGGTTTTTTTGAAAATAATATTGGTTGTAAGCAAAATCTCAAACAATCTGGGGGCCAATGATAAAAAATTAAGACATCACCACGTCGTCAGTTGCTTTTGAACAACATGAGCGTTTTTATCATTAGTATGAAACCCACGTTTGAAGAGAGTTTCAAACGTTTCTTAAATCTGGGGGCCGTTTCACGGAGCCGTCGCAAAGTATAAACAATCGCAGTTGCCATGACGTCGTGTCTCTTCAATTTGGTAACCATTAGCAAGTAAGTTTCCTTTGCGATGTAACCGCTTTGTGAAACGGGCCCCCGTTTAGCACTCACGGTACAAAGATTTGCGACACATCACCCAAAACAAGTAGAAAAAATCTTTAATTCTGTACTATATCAATCTAAAATAGGGACTGATCCTAGTACCATTCGTTAAGATATCAACATCTAAAGCCAATCAATGCCATGTTGTTTGGACGTAAAGGGGGCCCACTGCTAACGAGGTCCTTGAACAGAGCTACTTTCGGCAAATTGTAAACAACGTGTTGAGAGATATCCGACATAATTATGCTAGGTAACGTTTAATCCGCGTATAATCTGATTTGCTATATTGTTTACTGCTCTCGAAATATATATAAAATACATGGAAACGTATTCCCTCATCCTTATCGTGTTTTTCCTTGACATCCATGGGCGCTATCATTTTGTTTTATAATGCATTTATGGGCTGACGTAGTGCCGATTATATTTTTGATTTTCAACAAATATTTCTGCCCAGGTCTTGCGATGCAGGTTATTATTGCAGGGTTATATGTCTGGAAACAGTAAAGAACAGAAGAATAGATATCATGTACATTATACATTTTCAGTAGGTAACTTGCAGTTCACTATGACATGTTGGTGTGTGTGTGGGGGGGGGGGGGGGGGCACGGCTATCGAGCGATGTCTCGCGTAGACGATCTCGTAAAATGGCACAAGATCTCGTTTGGTACCATATATGTTTTCCTGAATGATTGCAAAGAGTAAGCTTGTTCATTTTGAACCATTCCACGAAAACAGCTAATTTTTCAATTATGAAAGAGCATCATTTCTACCCTTTTTGCGGTATTGTGGGAATATACAAGTGTATTTCCTAAACTCTCTAGTATCTAGAAAACACAAACAGTATTTATAGCTATTTCATTCCATTAAGCTATGAAAATAAACACTAGTCAGCTGTCATAATTCATCAAGCCATTAAAGCTCCTGGTCTCAGGCTAATTCAATTTGGACATGGACTTAGATCTGTTATCGTCATATTTATAAATAAACGAAATCTGCGAATTCCAATTGGAGAAAACCAAGCTCGGCGTTCAGCTGAACTGTTAAACCTAGAGACTGCATGACGTTTCCACAATCCTTCCTACTTCAGACGATCGCAAACTTTGCGGAATTTCCGACATTTTTTATAATGTATGACAGATGTTTACACCTAATCTATTTAAATGCTTGTTATTTTTTACGGTGAGTTAAGAACTATCCTTTATAAACAGGCCGACATAAATAACCGGCAAAAGTATACCACGTGAATTTATAAAACTAGCCGGTCACAGTATCCCATGTGAGTTGACTGGAATACCCAGTCACAGTATCCCATGTGGGTTGACTGGAATACCCAGTCACAGTATCCCATGTGAGTTGACTGGAATACCCGGTCACAGTATCCCATGTGAGTTGACTGGAATACCCAGTCACAGTATCCCATGTGAGTTGACCGAAATGCACTGTCACAATATCCCATGTGAGTTGACTGGAATACCCAGTCACAGTATCCCATGTGAGTTGACTGGAATACCTGGTCACAGTATCACATGTGAGTTGACTGGAATACCCAGTCACAGTATTCCATGTGAGTTGACAGGAATACCCAGTCACAATATCCCATGTGAGTTGACTGGAATACCCAGTCACAATATCCCATGTGAGTTGACTGGAATACCTGGTCACAGTATCCCATGTGAGTTGACTGGAATACCCGGTCACAGTATCCCATGTGAGTTGACTGGAATACCCAGTCACAATATCCCATGTGAGTTGACTGGAATACCCAGTCACAGTATCCCATGTGAGTTGACTGGAATACCCAGTCACAGTATCCCATGTGAGTTGACTGGAATACCCAGTCACAGTATCCCATGTGAGTTGACTGGAATACCCGGTCACAGTATCCCATGTGAGTTGACTGGAATACCCAGTCACAGTATCCCATGTGAGTTGACTGGAATACCCAGTCACAGTATCCCATGTGAGTTGACTGGAATACCCAGTCACAGTATCCCATGTGAGTTGACTGGAATACCCAGTCACAGTATCCCATGTGAGTTGACTTGAATACCCAGTACCAGTATCCCATGTGAGTTGACTGGAATACCCGGTCACAGTATCCCATGTGAGTTGACTGGAATACCCGGTCACAGTATCCCATGTGAGTTGACTGGAATACCTGGTCACAGTATCCCATGTGAGTTGACTGGAATACCCAGTCACAATATCCCATGTGAGTTGACTGGAATACCCAGTCACAATATCCCATGTGAGTTGACTGGAATACTCGGTCACAATATCCCATGTGAGTTGACTGGAATACCCAGTCACTGTATCACATGTGAGTTGACTGGAATACCCAGTCACAATATCCCATGTGAGTTGACTGGAATACCCAGTCACAATATCCCATGTGAGTTGACTGGAATACCCAGTCACAGTATCCCATGTGAGTTGACTGGAATACCCGGTCACAGTATCACATGTGAGTTGACTGGAATACCCGGTCACAGTATCCCATGTGAGTTGACTGGAATACCCGGTCACAGTATCCCATGTGAGTTGACTGGAATACCTAGTCACAATATCCCATGTGAGTTGACTGGAATACCCAGTCACAGTATCCCATGTGAGTTGACTGGAATACCTGGTCACAGTATCCCATGTGAGTTGACCGAAATGCACTGTCACAATATCCCATGTGAGTTGACTGGAATACCCAGTCACAGTATCCCATGTGAGTTGACTGGAATACCCAGTCATAGTATCCCATGTGAGTTGACTGGAATACCCAGTCACAGTATCCCATGTGAGTTGACTGGAATACCCAGTACCTGTATCCCATGTGAGTTGACTGGAATACCTGGTCATAGTATCCCATGTGAGTTGACCGAAATGCACTGTCACAATATCCCATGTAAGTTGACTGGAATACCCAGTCACAGTATCCCATGTGAGTTGACTGGAATACCCGGTCATGGTATCCCATGTGAGTTGACTGGAATACCCAGTACCAGTATCCCATGTGAGTTGACTGAAATACCCAGTTACAGTATCCCATGTGAGTTGACTGGAATACCCGGTCACAATATCCCATGTGAGTTGACTGGAATACCCAGTCACAGTATCCCATGTGAGTTGACTGGAATACCCAGTACCAGTATCCCATGTGAGTTGACTGGAATACCCAGTTACAGTATCCCATGCGAGTTGACTGAAATACCCAGTCATAGTATCCCATGTGAGTTGACTGGAATACCCGGTCACAGTATCCCATGTGAGTTGACTGGAATACCCAGTCACAGTATCCCATGTGAGTTGACTGAAATACTCGGTCACAGTATCCCATGTGAGTTGACAGGAATACCCAGTCACAGTATCCCATGTGAGTTGACTGAAATACTCGGTCACAGTATCCCATGTGAGTTGACTGGAATACCCAGTCACAGTATCCCATGTGAGTTGACTGGAATACCCGGCCACAGTATTCTATGTGAGTTGACGGGAATACCCGGCCACAATATCCCATGTGAGTTGACTGGAATACCCAGTCACAGTATCCCATGTGAGTTGACTGGAATACCCAGTTACAGTATCCCATGCGAGTTGACTGAAATACCCAGTCATAGTATCCCATGTGAGTTGACTGGAATACCCGGTCACAGTATCCCATGTGAGTTGACTGGAATACCCAGTCACAGTATCCCATGTGAGTTGACTGGAATACCCAGTCACAGTATCCCATGTGAGTTGACTGGAATACCCAGTCACAGTATCCCATGTGAGTTGACTGGAATACCCGGTCACAGTATCCCATGTGAGTTGACTGGAATACCTAGTCACAATATCCCATGTGAGTTGACTGGAATACTCGGTCACAGTATCCCATGTGAGTTGACTGGAATATCCGGTCACAGTATCCCATGTGAGTTGACTGGAATACCCAGTCACAGTATTCCATGTGAGTTGACTGGAATACCCAGTCACAGTATCCCATGTGAGTTGACTGGAATACCCGGTCACAGTATCCCATGTGAGTTGACTGGAATATCCGGTCACAGTATCCCATGTGAGTTGACTGGAATACCCAGTCACAGTATCCCATGTGAGTTGACTGAGATACCCAGTCACAGTATCCCATGTGAGTTGACTGGAATACCCAGTACCAGTATCCCATGTGAGTTGACTGGAATACTCGGTCACAGTATCCCATGTGAGTTGACTGGAATAACCAGTCACAGTATCCCATGTGAGTTGACTGGAATACCCAGTCCCAGTATCCCATGTGAGTTGACTGGAATACCCAGTCACAGTATCCCATGTGAGTTGACTGGAATACCCGGTCACAGTATCCCATGTGAGTTGACTGGAATACTCGGTCACAGTATTCCATGTGAGTTGACTGGAATACTCGGTCACAGTATCCCATGTGAGTTGACTGGAATACCCAGTCATAGTATCCCATGTGAGTTGACTGGAATACCCAGTCACAGTATCCCATGTGAGTTGACTGGAATACCCAGTCACAGTATCCCATGTGAGTTGACTGGAATACCCAGTCACAGTATCCCATGTGAGTTGACTGGAATACCCAGTCACAGTATCCCATGTGAGTTGACTGGAATACTCGGTCACAGTATCCCATGTGAGTTGACTGAAATACTCGGTCACAGTATCCCATGTGAGTTGACTGAAATACTCGGTCACAGTATCCCATGTGAGTTGACTGAAATACTCGGTCACAGTATCTCATGTGATTTGACTGAAATACTCGGTCACAGTATCCCATGTGAGTTGACTGAAATACTCGGTCACAGTATCCCATGTGAGTTGACTGGAATACCCAGTCACAGTATTCCATGTGAGTTGACTGGAATACCCAGTCACAGTATCCCATGTGAGTTGACTGGAATACCCAGTCACAGTATCCCTTGTGAGTTGACTGGAATACTCGGTCACAGTATCCCATGTGAGTTGACTGGAATACCCGGTCACTGTATCCCATGTGAGTTGACTGGAATACCCAGTCACAGGGTCCCATGTGAGTTGACTGGAATACCCAGTCACAGTATTCCATGTGAGTTGACTGGAATACCCAGTCACAGTATTCCATGTGAGTTGACTGGAATACCCAGTCACAGTATTCCATGTGAGTTGACTGGAATACCCAGTCACAGTATCCCATGTGAGTTGACTGGAATACCCAGTCACAGTATCCCATGTGAGTTGATTGGAATAACCGGTCACAGTATCCCATGTGAGTTGACTGGAATACCCAGTCACAGTATTCCATGTGAGTTGACTGGAATACCCAGTCACAGTATTCCATGTGAGTTGACTGGAATACCCAGTCACAGTATTCCATGTGAGTTGACTGGAATACCCAGTCACAGTATTCCATGTGAGTTGACTGGAATACCCAGTCACAGTATCCCATGTGAGTTGACTGGAATACTCGGTCACAGTATCCCATGTGAGTTGACTGGAATATCCAGTCACAGTATTCCATGTGAGTTGACTGGAATACCCAGTCACAGTATTCCATGTGAGTTGACTGGAATACCCAGTCATAGTATCCCATGTGAGTTGACTGGAATACTCGGTCACAGTATTCCATGTGAGTTGACTGGAATACTCGGTCACAGTATCCCATGTGAGTTGACTGGAATACCCAGTCATAGTATCCCATGTGAGTTGACTGGAATACCCAGTCACAGTATCCCATGTGAGTTGACTGGAATACCCAGTCACAGTATCCCATGTGAGTTGACTGGAATACCCAGTCACAGTATCCCATGTGAGTTGACTGGAATACCCAGTCACAGTATCCCATGTGAGTTGACTGGAATACTCGGTCACAGTATCCCATGTGAGTTGACTGAAATACTCGGTCACAGTATCCCATGTGAGTTGACTGAAATACTCGGTCACAGTATCCCATGTGAGTTGACTGAAATACTCGGTCACAGTATCTCATGTGATTTGACTGAAATACTCGGTCACAGTATCCCATGTGAGTTGACTGAAATACTCGGTCACAGTATCCCATGTGAGTTGACTGGAATACCCAGTCACAGTATTCCATGTGAGTTGACTGGAATACCCAGTCACAGTATCCCATGTGAGTTGACTGGAATACCCAGTCACAGTATCCCTTGTGAGTTGACTGGAATACTCGGTCACAGTATCCCATGTGAGTTGACTGGAATACCCGGTCACTGTATCCCATGTGAGTTGACTGGAATACCCAGTCACAGGGTCCCATGTGAGTTGACTGGAATACCCAGTCACAGTATTCCATGTGAGTTGACTGGAATACCCAGTCACAGTATTCCATGTGAGTTGACTGGAATACCCAGTCACAGTATTCCATGTGAGTTGACTGGAATACCCAGTCACAGTATCCCATGTGAGTTGACTGGAATACTCGGTCACAGTATCCCATGTGAGTTGACTGGAATATCCAGTCACAGTATTCCATGTGAGTTGACTGGAATACCCAGTCACAGTATTCCATGTGAGTTGACTGGAATACCCAGTCATAGTATCCCATGTGAGTTGACTGGAATACCCGGTCACAGTATTCCATGTGAGTTGACTGGAATACCCGGTCACTGTATCCCATGTGAGTTGACTGGAATACCCAGTCACAGTATTCCATGTGAGTTGACTTGAATACCCGGTCACTGTATCCCATGTGAGTTGACTGGAATACCCAGTCACAGTATCCCATGTGAGTTGACTGGAATACTCGGTCACAGTATCCCATGTGAGTTGACTGGAATACCCAGTCACTGTATCCCATGTGAGTTGACTGGAATACCCAGTCACAGTATCCCATGTGAGTTGACTGGAATACTCGGTCACAGTATCCCATGTGAGTTGACTGGAATACCCAGTCACAGTATCCCATGTGAGTTGACTGGAATACCCGGCCACAGTATCCCATGTGAGTTGACTGGAATACCCGGCCACGGTATCCCATGTGAGTTGACCGAAATGCACTGTCATAATATTCCATGAGAGCATACCATGACTATCAGGGAACTTGTGGAACAAATCTACTTTTTGTCAATCACTTTGGTTCTATTTAGGTCATTTTCGTTAAATTGACCGTGACCTTGAAATTTTTGATTCATTATTTAATGGAGGATTCGCCTAGAGCTTGACAAGACGACGTTGAACAGTAAGGTTGACAAAACCAAAATCAGTAGACAATTAACATCTTTAAAAAAATGTTGTATTGTTTATTTCTAATGGCTGAATTTTCATTCTGTCACAGATATCACGTCGAAGGAAAACCGATAGTTTTATTAAGACATGTATATAAATATGTAAACTATGTGTGGTGATAGAGGTTAGACTGTATTTAACTCAGGTAAGCTGAGAATAAAACACCTTGGAGGTCTTAACTCACGTCAAGATTATTATAATTACTGCTTATACAGGTTTGTGTTCACAGTATTCTCAATTTTCACAATTTTATAGTCAAATACAGATTTTATGCTGTGTGGCGCTGTAGTTGTTTTCCCAATTTTACATATTACATTTGCCTATAAGTTTCCTATGTTTATTAGATTTCGATACTTGATTCTGCTATTTTGCTCTATTTTAGAATAAAAATTATTGTTTTATATGGCGAGTTTAGTCCAAAGGAGACATTGTCTGCTTGTGTAAGAAAGTGCTTGTGAAAGAAAAATCAGGTGTTGATTGATTTCGATCAAACTGCTCGGTTTCAAACCCGTAAACATCAATATAACAGAAGTCTTTTTTAATGAAACTCAGAACACAGTCACGTCGAATGAATTTGTCAGATTTGAAGAAAATGCTTCTGTAGAGAATTTCCCTATACCACATTCCAACTGCCTTTCATATGGGCAAAGGTTGGCTGTGCTATGGTAGCTATTTTACCACATCTGTGGGTTTAAAGGGTCTACACCGTACCAAAGGTGATATTGGAGATGCTGTATGTGGAGTACCTTCTGACAGTAAGCCATAACAGACTGGCGACCTTTGAACCAAGGTCAAAAGTCATCCACTATTGACAGTGGCAGATTTAGTCAGGATTCAGTTACGGACAATTATAGTCACTTTTTGGAAGAACTGTTTTGCGATTTGAAGTAGCTTTATAAAGTTCTGTCTTAGTTAATTTGCTCAAGGATGGATGATAAGTGTGGTATGGCAGAAAACATTCAGTTTGTTACCAGTAGTTTTCTAATATAAACCGGCGCCAAAGAGGTCAGCCTAGGGCGGGTGTAATGATCTGCTGACTCAGGGTGCGGGTCTGCTCCACAAACTCGCTCTCTGAATGTGCGGTTGAATGGGCCACTGTCTGAAATCAGTTAAATATACATGGAGTCCTTCCAAAACCAGGGCTAAAAATACCACAATATTTTTCTGTCTAGAAATTGACATTTGGTAATACTAACTAACAAATAGCTCCATGTCTTGCTTCCAACATATGTTAGATTACATATATTCTATATATATATATATCTAAATATCAATATATGCGTTTGGAAAGGGAAAGTTTTTGAATCAAAACGTTACAAACTATTTACCCTTTGGGTTTGAACTTGGACCCGGGAAGATGTCGTGAAAAAAAAACCCCAATAATACTATGGCCGAGATTGTAGTAAAATTCAAACTACTTCAAAGTAAAAGGCCTCGACCGCTATTGTAGTAGAATACAAACTACTTCAAAGTAAAAGCGCTCGACCTCTGACCCAATGGCCAGTCATTGCTTATAAAAAGGATGTAAACTATGGGTGTATTCGTATATTAACAAATCTGTGATTAAACTAATGATTAGAAGACAAGAAATTCAGTTTTGATAAGAAAATTCAGCTTTAATAAATTATGTTCAACATACATATAGCGCGTACATTGTGGGCAAATTGCACGACGTATAAAACTAGATAATATAATACACCTTTGTCAAAATCAATAGAATTGCATTGACTGCCGTCTTGAAAAAATAAACAATTCCTGGAACATGTTATGGTACATACCGTACAACCGTCTTCATAAGATACAGAAACAGATCATAGCAGTTACAAAACATTTTGTAAATCAGTCGATAACAGATCATAGTAGTTACAAAACATTTTGTAAATCAGTCGATAACATATCATAGTAGTTACAAAACATTTTGTAAATCGTCGATATCAGTTAAAACAAAACTGGTTGTAATACTCATAGGATAGTCATTGGATAAAGTATTCAACATCTACACGTTATCAAACAAAACAATTTAATCCAGTTAAATCCAAGTATACTAGAGATCAAATACTGAATTTAACTTTGTACCACTTTCTTTTAACAAGAGCCACTAGAACATGGCATATCCCCCCAGTGGTACGACATTCTCAAGTTATTGGATGAACAACAAATTCACAGATTGAGAATAAGGTAAAATTGGATGTGACACCAGGGCCCTGTCTTATGTAGCTGGCGTAAAGTTGCGCATAGGCCTACAACATAGACCAGTTGCGACTAGGGCGTAAGTTCGTATAGCTTTAACACTGATTTACGTCCGACGTAACTTACGCCAGCTTTGTAAGACAGGGCCCTGGAGTAAACATCTCAGAATCCTAAAATATAATTCCAGACGTCTTTTCCGTTTACTCAACACTTGCTATGTCGCTCCCCATTTCATTACGGGAGGGGGAGGGGTGGGGGATAAAAAATGTTCGTAATATAAATTACACTAAAATGTAATTTATATATAAGGAATGTCCCCGGTACTTCGTCCACTAAATTCGTATATGTATCGTTTTTTCTTGTTTTCATTCAATCGTTTTGAGGTTAAATTACACTCCAAACAAACTGAGTTTAATCAAATCTATCATCAAAACGGACGAGACCTTGATTTTGTTCGTTTCAGAAAACTCGTGTTAAATTCTTACCGAACATCACCATTGGATTCATAGCCATGTTTTACTTATATACACACTGAGATTTACTCTCTCTCTCTCGATCAAACATGCTCCAATCAGCCTCAATCAGCCCGCAGTTCAACCATTTTGTTCGCAGACCTATTTCTTGTTTTCTTTCCACGTCATAATATACCTACATTCGTTCAATTCTTACCCCCCCCCGCCCCATACCCCCCCCCCCCCCCCTCGTAATTCCAACATTCATTCTTTATTGCCTTTCATCGGATTTCTCTTTAATGGCACTTCTAGGATACTTTTATGCTATGTTATTTCCTAATGTTGTAGATTTTCTGTCTTACACATGCATGCCAATACAACTATTTTACCTACCAACATACGTCCTAAAGTTTCGATTCCTGTTTCGGGCGTCACCCAAAAATCGGTAGAAGAATTTCTGCCATATTTTCAAGAAAGTGTAATCCGAAAATAACGAGAATACACTTTCTAAAAGACACTAACTAAATAAAAACATACCTCCTGGTCAAATATAAAAAAAAGTTGATAGCACTATTTGTTTGTTGGTCTGTAGATTTCATCAGAGCAACTAGTATATTTGGCAAGGATTAAGCACTGGTCATCTCATAGAGAGCTTGTTCATCCCACATAATTAATATAAAACAAAGATAATCTACAAACATGTTGGGTTTGGAGTGGACATATAAAACCTATTGTCGTCGTCGTGCTAAAATAAATATACATCTTCTGGTCCGAGCCATTCGTCATCCAGCAAACGTGGCAGTCTACTTTCTTTACTTGAAATGAATTTATCTACAAATGATTCACGATGGATCGGGAGGGTGAAAGAGTTTGTGAGATCCAATACTAGGTACCACTTCTACTTGTGTACAACGGAACCCACAGGGTTTCAATAATAACAGTACAATACCTGGCGTTGGGCACAATATGGCCTTTAATATTAAACCAAAATGGGTCGCTCTTCATCGGAATGTATTCCGGAGTCAAATGAATCTTGTTCACCATGACATACATTTACAGTTTTCCCTACAACTAAGGCTTCGGTAACCGATAAAGGCTCCCCTCTATTGTCAGGACATTTCGCCGGAGAGTCAATTGTTTTTTTCAAGGTGGACGATGCGGTTGATAGACGGGCAATTTCATTCCTGATATCATCAAAATTTGTGACCGAGTCAGACAACAAAGTAGATCTGTTGGGAAAATCTTGGCAATTCTCTAGCAGTTCCTGCTCTGAGTCGAACATATCTGTATCCGAGTAGTCATCTAATTCACACGAACTTAGAGGAAGAGATCCACAGTCTGTCAGTCGGTACCGTCTCTGCCATTTCAACTCTTCTATTGACTCGTTAAGTGTCAGCAGTTGTTTCATCAAAGATAAATCTTGGTCCATCAACAACGACTGGAAAAAAAAAACGAAAAGAAATCTTAATAACTTTGATATGAATAGTTAGTGAATCCAGTTAATGCTATTCAGGCACCTCCCATTAACAACTGTTCCTGTTTCCGTCTAAAGTTTTCACTCTTTTGCTACTAATTCTTCCTTTCCGTCATACTTACAATCCAGGATAAATCTTATAAGCTGAATGCTGATTGTATTTATCGAGATGCGGACATGGAGACATGACAATATATTTGTCACTGGTCATATGACGTCACGCCTTTAATTCCTTTAAACGTTGTGCTGGAGAAATAACTTAAATAAAGAACATAGCCATCCTAGTTTAATGGAGAATATGCCCACAATATTGATAGGCGTACTCGGTGTTCATAACGAGGTTGTAAGTGGTAGACCGGGTTATGTATTCATGAGCATGTGAGCTGATAACCCCGACGTTTATGAGAATGTCAATTCTTTCAATCTAATAATAAGATGAAACATTGGTGGAAACGAACTGGGGACATGTCAACAAAAGGCGAAAAAAAAAAATAGCCCCGTTCTGAAACGAAATGAATTGGCCCTTTGAGAAATCCGGTCGAGGGTATAGACAATGAATGTTTTTTCTTGTTCGCTGATCGCTGACATTTTCTTATTTCTTATATCCAGGCTATGAACAAAACATGCAATAGATCTCATTCATTCACTTCCGCATTCTGTGTCAACATTTCAACAATGAGAATACAGCCCTGTTGGAGGAGATCCCGTAAAATAAGCTACGGATAACAATTCCACAAGTTCGCGTAACAGTAAAATTCTTCAAGCAAAAGTTTATCACAATACAAGCTCGTAGACTACAATACAAACAACGAAAAACAATTTGATGTTACTTTGTTTCCATTTGGATTTTTTTTCGTGTTTTTTGCGTGTTTGTGACTATGGGACTATGCCTGATGGTATATACATCTGGGGACTGTTTCTCAACACGTTTACGCCCGACGTAAGTCCAATGCAAGGCGTAACTGTCATGACAACATATACCTTCAACATTACGTTACGATCAGGCGCAAAGTTACGACGGGGGAAATGTGCTGAGAAACAGCTGTTACTATTATAAGTATGGCCTCAGCTGAAGAAAATACCATAGAAAATCCATGGAGAAAATCATGGCGATTTGATCACAGTCTACCGTAATACTTCGGTGTACCTTATATAGTTTAACAGGGAGCAAATTACCACTCATTCAATTAATAGTTCACTGGCCCTATATAGAGTAAAGTAAAACTGTGGCAAAACCGTGGTATGGCAAGGTACACTATGCTAAAACCGTAAGTAAAGTAAGGCAATACTGTGATAAATTCACGGTGGAGAAACGTAAACTTTGCCTAAATACCATGCTTTAAACTTGATTTTTCTATGGTACCTTCGTATCAGGGCTTCAACTGCTAATTTTAAAGCTACCTGGATGTCAAAAAGCGAAAACAAACATTTATGTTTCATATTATGACAAACATGGTGTACTTCTATAGCAAGCATGATAAAAACGGTTATCTGAATGTTGCCGATTGAAGAATAACGTTGTGATTGTTTTGCTTTGAGAACTAAAAATGTCTAAGGATTATGCAAGTATACATGTATTCTATCTACCCTATTTTCGGAAAAAACGAGGATTTCTCCATGGAAAACCTCCTTCCGATTCGTATTACTGGGTGGTAAATGAGCTATACATAGAAGTTACTCAATGAAATTAATGTGCTTTAAGAGAAAAGGGAAGCTTGTTTCGAGGGCGAAGGATATTTTCTTATCGTTGTTGACTTTCGACAAAAGCAGGCGTGACCCCAACAACACTGCGTTGTTTAAGCCTTGTCTCATATAAGAACTGAGTTGTTTGTTTTTCAAGGAGCCTTAGCTTAAACCCTACGATACTCTTGGTATAATATAACGTATCTTCATTTCTAAATGCGCTACAAAAACGGGTTGATGGAAACCCTACGACATATATAATATATAAAACGTAAAGGTAGTTCTTGATAATGGTCTTGTGTTAGTGTGAATACATTTTCAACAATATATATAGCGTATTGACATTTTTAACTTCTCTTCAAAAACTAATCCTACAACATTTGTCTCGGAAGTACCTCGTATCTCCAATAATAAAGTATTGCCTTTCTAAATAGAAGTCATTGGAGGGACAAACGTGATGAAACTGTTAAATTCAAGGTATTTATATGTTAATAGAAAGCCATAACCTTTTATATTGGTTACGTGACACAAGTGAAACACGATGACATTCAGTCATACTAGGCTTTGTTAGATCAGATAAATATAGATTTCAGAACTAAATAATTTGACTTAAATATACGATCACGAAACGGATGACTCCTCAGGCTACCATTTCTTTCCTTTCCACGAAATACTCAAATTATGTTTAACAGCTTCCATTGTGTATGGGTCAGTAAGGACTAACCAGCTCATGGCAATGATAGAAACTTGGTTATATAGCTTATCGCCTAAAAAAAGCATTCTTGTCAATGCCCTGTACCAATGTTAATGTGGTTCAGAGCTAGGGAACCGATAGGGGTTTCTAAGAAACTACAAACAACTTTTTTCCTTTGGTTAGGGTTAAGATCTCAGAATTAGAGCTTATGATATATTAGATTGAATTGGGTTGTAGAGCCTTGAACAAATTTTAACTCCCATTATTCTTCTCTTCCATAAATTGCCGATTTTTTAAAATAAAAACAGCTTACAGGGCAATGACACAACGTTTAGGACAGCCGCTGGACAAATATACCATATATATATACGTTCTGTCGACTGATGTCGGATGTAGCTTCTTCTGTTCTTATTCCATTAAAAAGTGCTGTTGTAGCTCAATGTTTGTTGTGCAAGTAAAACACAGGATATAGCAGAGGAATAATTTTTAAGTTCTTTTTGTAAAAAACTAATAAATACTTTACACGTAATTTCCTTGATGGTAAGAAGTAGGCTGATTTTTAGATTCGATTCACTAACTTTGGCTTACGTGTACATGCTAGAAATAGTGTATCGGTTCAGTACCGGTAGTCATTATAACAGGAACACGATACGATTTATACAGGGTTATTGCCTGTGACAGGACAAGTATTGCCCATGGTCTGCTGAGTTTCAAAACGATATGAATAAATCACTATTTCACTGCGCGTCGCAATATCTAAACATGACATCATAGTAATCATACTTTTAAATAACTTAATCTCGATATACGTTAGATAGGTTAAACATGACACACCACTAAACAAATACAATTTGCTGTGGCTCAGCTTAGTGGATAGCAGGTCTAGTTCTTAAAACCTTAAGATAAGGTATTTTAAAGATGGAGTGAAACAAATAACAGATATCCTTCCTTAACTTATCTTCTTGTGCAACTGAAAAAAAAATGCAAAAACCCATCAGTTGTATGTGATGAAGATACAATGGTCCCGCAATCACAAACCAATTTTATGTGTTGAAGGTACGGCAATCACAAACCAATTTTATGTGATGAAGGTACGGCAATCACAAACCAATTTTATGTGATGAAGGTACTGCAATCACAAATCAATTTTATGTGATGAAGGTACTGCAATCACAAATCAATTTAATGTGATGAAGGTACAATGAGCTTCCGATGAATAAATGTCTTCAAGACTTGTCGCAGTAAAAAATGGAATTTTTTTCAAATGAACACAATCAATATACATATTTCAATATCAGGAACACCCATTTTGATGAAAATGACGCCCTCTATTTCTTTAACCAAGCCCACACATAGCATCGAAGCTGAAAACACACTCTAGCCCTCAATTATTTAAAAGGGTTAATTATTGTTTAAACACAGAACCGCAAATTTAACACGGAATACAACAGGCACATTTATAATATTGGTTTTATGAGGCGTTTCAGTTTAAATGAAGGTGGCTGCCGATAAAATGGGTGTTGGCTGTTCTATTAATTCCCCCAAAGCCAGATTCAGATGTCGTGTATTTGTCTGTGTATAATATGACATTAACTCTGTTAGACAATAACCTTATAATGACCTTCCAATCACCTAGCAGTTCTATGGGATAAAGGTACAACGGGCTTCCGATCACCCACCAGTTGTATGGGATAAAGGTACAACGGGCTTCCAATCACCCACCAGTTTTATGGGTTAAATGTACAATGGGCTTCCAATCACCCACCAGTTTTATGGGTTGAAGGTACAATGGGCTTCCAATCACCCACCAGTTTTATGGGTTAAATGTACAATGGGCTTCCGATCACCCACCAGGTCTATGGGATAAAGGTACAATGACCTTCCAATCACCCACCACTTTTACGGGATAAAGTGACACTGAGCTTTCAATCACCCCCCAATCATTGTTGTCACCGGTGAAATAATTTTGATCATTCGTAACAGACGAGGAACTCTAAGGCTCATCTCGATGTTGGGCTATCGGTGATTGGTGAACTATCATTACATCTACCATCGAGTTTGGGACATTGAGGGTGTATGAACTAAAACTAAGCTAGGCCTACTTTCGGCGTCGGACCATTAGTGATGGATGACCTAATACCAAGTCTAGTGTCGAGGTCGGACCATTAGTAACGGATGACCTACATGTAATACTTAGTCTACTGTCGATGTCGGACCATAAGTAACGGATGACCTAATACTAAGTCTAGGGTCGATGTCGGACCATTAGAAACGAATGACCTAATAATAAGTCTACTGTCGATGTCGGACCATAAGTAACGGATGACCTAATACTAAGTCTAGTGTCGATGTCGGACCATTAGAAACGAATGACCTAATAATAAGTCTACTGTCGATGTCGGACCATTAGTAACGGATGACCTAATACTAAGTCTAGTGTCGATGTCGGACCATTAGTAACGGATGACCTAATACCAAGTCTACTGTCGATGTCGGACCATAAGTGACGGATGACCTAACAATAAGTCTACTGTCCATGTCGGACCCTTGAGGATGGAGCAATTAACATTCAATCCATCGTTCGCACATGACCATAATGAGGGAAGACATAGATTTAATTCATCGTTTATACATGATTTACGTGTATTTCTAAAGTTTGTTAGAGAAATGACAACAGCCAACTGTTATGTAAATTGTGTAGGGTACGAACCCTTTATATGTCTACACCTAATA
This sequence comes from Lepidochitona cinerea, assembly GCA_963971465.1. Lineage (NCBI taxonomy): Eukaryota > Metazoa > Mollusca > Polyplacophora > Chitonida > Tonicellidae > Lepidochitona > Lepidochitona cinerea. Next base: position 42,393,140 of record OZ020556.1, on the reverse strand, counting down.
TCCAACGACCCAATATATATCTGTGCTGAAAGACCCAAAGAGGTTAAAGTCGGGGCTGGTTTCACGAGGACAAGTACATTGTTAAGTAGGGAAAGTCAGTGCATCCGGCCTGCCGCGTGCCTACCATCCCCTTATATGTTGCTCGACGTCACCTTCTCATCCTGCTTGAGGGACTATTGAGTCAAATTTGATCCAACTCCAGTGCTGTTTTGTGTGTGTGATGTTGACTGCGTTTGCCAAATCATAAAGTCAAGTTAAGTGTTTGTCACTTTCCGTTTCCGATAGACCGTTTGATCCAAACGGAGACCCGAGAGCAAGTCTGTAGACACGTCAGCAAATCCTAAGTAAATAGAAGGGAAGCTCTGAACACGATGTACACAGGCACTGGCTGACGATCCGACAGACCAGATACATTGAGACATTCAAATCTAAAACTTAACCATTTCAAAACAGGAACAAAAATATAATAAATGGTGAGTCTTATAGAGCTGAGAATTAGGTCAGCTAATAATGTAACTTGAACAAACAGTGAATATGGTTTACTAAGTGTGCTCTGTGGATACACAACCGCTATGTCATTCTTTTAGGTCCCACAACCAGGAGTTCGGGGTGTTAACTTTGAGAGACAGTGGGAATTCGACAGGGATTCGTTTATTTCTGGAAATAATTTCCACATGTCATGTTTCTCCTCCACACGGCTGTGTAATACTTCACAGAAGGACATCCACTGGACTAGAATTCCCCACGTGTAAAGAAATACGTCTGTTTCATTCCGTATTCATTCTTCACAAAACCTCCCTATAGAATTTCTCTCCACATCGGCTGAGGAAAGTGGTAAAAATCGCATCCCCTAGTATTTCCGCCTCAGTAAGGTGTTAAACCGGTTGGCCCTTTAGCGTCAAAAAGAGTAGAGCAAATGGAAAGACTTCTTGCATACAAACCTATCTAGGCGTGTGTTTAATGTCAGAGCTTACCATTGTCTTATATCATATAACAAAACAAGAACAAATATTTGAACTTGTCTTCGTGGTTATTTAAGACAAGAAGACTTTCCCTGTGCCCGTGTGTTTTAGTGTTCATAAATATATAATAGAAATGATGTCGTTTTTATCAGTGTAAACATCCTTGCTCTTTAGAATCAGACCTCCTTTGATACGTAATAACGTTTTACCCAGACCCTTCAAGACATAATGAAGTCAACCTTGGAAAATGTACGAAATATACAGATGTCAGGTCCAGGTACACCCCTTTTGATAGAACGCCTATTTCTGACGTCCTCTAATTCCATAACCTAGTGCACACATAGCATCGAAGCTGAAAACATACTATAAACGGTGTTCTTAATTGTTTAAACACTGAACCACAAATACAGGAAAATGTTTACTGATAATATGTATTTTATGAGGCGTTTCAGTTTAAATGAAGGAGGCTGCCGATGAAATGGGTGTTGGCTGTCCTATTAATTTCCCCAAAGTCCGATTCTTACGTCATTTGTTTTTTTTTCCTTAATCAGTCTGCACGTACAATACGACATATTAAATCCATAGAGTTAAACAAATTAGTTACTTTCATCTCACACAGCATCAATAAATAGAATGCCCTTACATTTTGGCAAACAGTTGCTTTTCTTCAAATCTGCCGTGACAAATAAATATAAAGAAATAGTTTACGTTGAAATGACGTGCATCATTCATACGAATGGGATGTTTTACGCTGCACTCAAAATTATTTCACTTATAAGGCGGCGTTGCCAGATTTAGTGGAGGGGGGGGGGGGACTGGGCTCATTGCCCGGAGGAAACTCCCGACCTTCGGTGAGTACCTGACAACTCTTCCACTTACGACGATCGAGTGAAAAATCCACTCCATTTTTTATTTGATCTGAGTGGAAATCGAATCCGCGCCGCATCGCGTCTGGCTGGGCCTGAGGGACAAAAACTCTAAACCACTGGACCCACGAGACCCCTCATTCATACGAAAGGATGCGCCAATAAACAAAAACAACCAACCAAGACTACGCCGAAAACGCTACAAAAAACGCATTAACAAATACATTTAACCCCAGTCGTGTCATAACAGTCCGAGTTGGAGAATATTGACTTACATCAATTATCGTGTTAAACGTGGCTTAATCTGCCAAAAGTTGGATTTTTTTACACGAAATTAACAAGGAAGTCATGGACTATCTTTGTAAAAATTAGAAAAAATGTTTTTTTGTGGAACTGGACTGGCTAGAGAGTGTTTAAAAGGGACTTGAAATGAAATGAATGAACGGGTATCCGGGTTATTTCAATTATGTCGCCCCTTCGCAAATATAATCGCCTCGAAAACGGTATTTGTTGTTGCTGTAACCAGGCTTCGTTTCTTCGTATGTTTTTCACCCCCAATCAGACATTTGATGCATAACTGAGCATGTATAGTGTGTCCTACATGTATGTTTAATTTTAGTGGTTGCACTTGCAGTAAGCTCGTGTAAATTGGCTTTCTTAACAAATGTCTGAAAGACGACGGCGACCAGTGGTGTATAACAGGCTATTTTATGCGGTTCTTTTGAAATATTTTAATGTATGTTAATATATAAACAAGTTATAACCAGTGGGAGCCACGGAAAGAGTAACATAGCACAAATATATTTGGTATTATACAGTCACCTTGGTATCAGCCTATTGATACATGCGGAGAGTATGTTTTGTTGACTAACAACTGCTCCACATGTCGCATTCTTCCTGGTTACCCTTGTCTAGATCTATATATAACACGTACACTTTAAATAGTATCTGGACATAAAGATCTTTTATAAATGTTATATCAAAGGAAATGTCAGGTCTCTATTAATTAGGAATAATACGTTTTGCTGAAAGAAAAAATCTCAGATTTAAATGTCATTTAACGAGGCATAACTGGACCAATCTGCTCATCTTGTATTTCGTCATGTAGGTTATTTCGATGTATACCGTAAATAACGGAAAGTGTATATCGTTGGTCTTATTAGAACGTATGAAATAGTTGAAGGTAGATCTGTTAGAAACAGTACAACTGGGACGTGAAAGTCTTACCACACAGGACATTTATAATAGTGTGGTCTTCTTGTACACCAAATTTACTTGAGACAGTGAGTAGTGTGACCACACCCATGGTGGCTTAATGGACATAGATGTGAGATAAGGTTTTGGTATAAAACACCAGTGCAAAGCAAATGCTTGAAATGTTACTGTAATTTTAACCTGGAGCAAACAGATAAGGGAATTAAATACCGATCAAGGACAGCGATTATAAATACTGGATGTTTAAATCCATAACAAGTCATCTTGTCAATGGCAACTTGCTAAATTAAAACAGACAAAGAAATTCTACACAAAAACCTCAGAAACACAGAAAGTAAACTGGCATGTAAGCAGTTTGAAAACCTGTACTAGAGATGCCCTGTATGCAACTGTATGAGTATTTTAACGTGGAAACTCAGTCTTACTAACATGTGCATAGCGGATATCAAAGAGCGGATATCAAAGTCTGGGGGTGGGTTTAAAACGTTTTTAGCAGTTTTCTTTTAATTGCATGTTTTTTCCTTAACAAAGTGGAATTTAGGGTTATTAGAGAATATATTTTCTGATATAAGTTAACATTTGCATTCTAAGGAATGCAGGTTGCCAGGTACAGATCTATGAGACATGATTGTCGAAGATACCGTTCTTAACGCTGGCTGGGTATCCACAAGGGGTGCCGTCATTGACCTCGTATTGGGGTTTCATAAAGACTTTTTAGCCGCCTTAGTTCGACCTCTGTCTGAATACCTACATACATCTATCATCGGCTGTGTCAACATTGGCCATCACAGCCTTGTCCAGAGCAAACATAACCTCTTAGAAATTTTAATCTTTTCAAGAACCCATATTGCTTTTTTCATATCTTTTTTCCCTTGACAACGTACGGTTCAGAATGTCAATAGTCATGATATGCTATATAGGTATATCAAAGCGACATTTGAAAGGCATACTGTTCATCCAGAATTACGGCGATGATTCCATCGTAAGTTGTCAAAAGTTGTATGTTAACGGCATGGTGTCTTTACTATACCGCCTTCCTATCTCTATCTAAAGTATCGAATGCAACGCCATGACGACCATAGATGCAGTTAAATCAAATTAAGTCAAATTTTACGCATTGTATCTGTTATTATTTCAGTCTAAAAATCACTTCAAGTTGTCCAGCCATAAACCTTTCAGAATATTAGAATTAAAGTTTCATTGTTGGCACCGAATTCTCAGTAGAATTCGATTTATTGAAGGAGTCAAATGTTCTTCTATTTGATAGTACCGTATTAAAATACTGAATAGCTTTCAGCTTAAAGTGGCATGAGCTGCCGAAATTAACACTTTTCATAATTTCTGATCGTCACGACGGTAAGAGGCTTTGAAGGTCATCTAAAAACTAAACGATTGGCGTTGGAATGAGGAAAATCCATACAGTATGTGACCTGTGCGAACCGGACAAGTGTTTGAAAAGTAAACAAAATTTAAATAACCGGGACGACCATTCATTCATTCTAAGCCAAAGTTAGTTCAAAATAATATTTTATCGTACATTCTCGAGAAGCTAGAAGCACTAAAAAGCTTCTGAATTATACGTCTTGTGAAAAATAGCAACATTCTGTTTCAACGTCAAAATATCAACATTTTGACAGCTCATGCCTTTTTAAAGTCGAACATTGCAGACACAGAACTCTTATTCTATATCTATAAATACAGGTATATCAGTCAACGTGGAGGCCTCTCGGTCGTATAACGGAATACTTGGTGAAACTAAGATAACACATTAGGCGTTAAGTGTTATAATTTACATTACATTTCAATTGTCACGCCGTAAAATACATATTACAGATAAGCACACTTGTTTTTAAATTGTTTCTCACAATTCCAAACAAATCTCACACTTCCAAACACATAAATCAGCGAGTATACCTACGCGGCTAAACGGACCCAAACCTACGACTTTCCTCCAAAACAACCTTAACAAGCCACTGAAGCTCACTTAACTGGTATAAAAAGCTATACAATTGTAAAAGCTGAAATCCTAAACGAGGACAAAGGTTTCAGGAAGGGTTACAGGTACTCGCCGATGGTCTTAGCTTTCCTCCCGACAAACAGCTTGGTTTCTTCCCTAATAAACCTAGAAACTGCTTATAGATGAAGTAAGTCGGAGTCGGTGTATACACAAAACAATCAACCAAACGTTTTTTGATCCTGTAATCATCTGATTACTTTTCTATCTGTATGGAAACATGTTCCAAATATATCCAAATTCCAAACATAGTTTGCTTTGTGTTCGTGTTTCAAATTTAATCGTGTGGTAAACCTGACAACGTAACATTGTTAGATGAAGATTGATCTCAAATGCACAGGAAATAATAGGACGAAAATAAACTGTTTAAACAATTTTTCATTAATGAGTTTGGTAAAAACTAATCACAAAGCCCCTATCACCGCTCCATTATGCCTATTCAAACTCTAGTGTAACTTTCAGTAGCTAACCAGTCGAATAAACTGATTTATATATATGTATATATAAACGATTGTACATACCATTTCTTGTCTCAGTTTATCCATTGCATTATCCAATGAACACCGTTTTACTCGTTCTGTATCAATTGGACTGGATGTCTTCGCATCATTCTCTTCACCCACACCAAGTCTTCGCTTTATACCTTCAGCTGATTTCAATCGACTTCTATAAAATTCTCGACAAGCATTAGAAATTTCTATACCTGCTGTATAGCTATCCTGTACCATACTTGGTCGGTTGGATACATGTCGGTTAGAGGATAGCGTCTCCATTTCATACACAGACCTTGACGAACACAACACAGACAAAATATTCGATTTATGAAGAGCGCTGAAGATAGTTCTGTTAAATCGTCCCCGTGTGAAGTCCACTCGTCAAGGACGGGGTTTAAACAAACAGTCCGATAGATAGTGTTCGAAAAGAAAGTTTGTGTCCAACACTGGCTATCCCTCTTTGTGACTATACGTGGTGAAATACCTAACCTTGCACAGGCTGCTGAGTCCTCCAGCTAAATGCACTCAACTGTGGCTGATTACACGCTCCTCATATCATCTATATGGGAAGTGCTCAACTGAAAGCATATACGTTTGCTATAACCGACTGAGGATGCTGATAGACAGAAGCACAGCAACATGTGCTCTTAAGGACCGTCCGGTGAAAGTTTCCCACATGCGTAAATAACCATCAGCTATGTTAAATACTGGGATGTGGCGGATATCTACTGATGTACTCGTCTGTAGCTTGTAGAATAGACTTCACTCACTTAAACTTGTGGTTAGCAGTCATTTACAATGCATCTCCTTAAGTTGAACAGCAAATCTATCGGTGCTTGGGTTAAGTTAGTTTTCAGATCTCCAATAAAGCTGTTCTCGGTCTTCACATCCACAAAACGGTATAGGCGAGATCTAAATGAAATTACTTCTTCGCTTAAATATATACACAGTGAGTCTCGGACTGAAGGGAGCAGGCCCTCGGCAATATGGAGAGCTCTGATTGGTCGAGTCGAGCAAGTCTATTGCAGTGCATAGATGAAAGGAGAGATAACCCAACGATAAAGGAAAACATTACGTTTTGAAGCTTTTTAAGTGAATAAATTTATGTTATTTGACCATTATTAGCACAGGATGGATAAGTTAATCATACAACGACCCTCGCCAAGTGACTATCGACAGCGGTTATTCCCAACATATTTGGACTTTTATGAAGTTAAATTAGGATACTATATACAATACACTCTATGTTATAATTGATAATGGGTTTTGGTTCGGGAAAAAAGGGCGATCGGTGTCAGATGTTAGGCACGTCAGACGAACGACACTCGGAAAGTAATCCATAGCTACCTTTAAGTAGGTCATTTGTTGCTAGCAATAATACCATACAAACCAGTTAGAGTGTATTTGAATAGATTAGTCATCAACAAGTTTGCTTTCAGGTTGACTATTTAAACATTTTATTTTACAAGAGCTTGAAATATAGCTATAGAAAAGGAATGGATCTGATATCTAAAGTACTTAAAGTGGCATGAGCTGCCAAAATTTTGATATTTTGACGTTAAAACAGAATGTTGAAATTATTGGCTATTTTTGTCAAGACGTATAATTCAGAAGCTTTTTAGTGCTTTTATTCTCGAGAATGTACGATAAAGTATTGTTTTGAACTAACTTTGGCTTAGAAATTAATGAATGGTCGTTCTGGTTATTTAAATTTTATTTACTTTTCGAACACATTCGTACAGGCGACACACTGCATGGAATTTCCTTATTCCAACGCCAATCATTTAGTTTTTCGATGGCCTTCAAAGTCTCTTACTGTTGTGGTGATCAGAAATTATGAAAAAAGTGGGAATTTTGGCAGCTCATGCCACTTTAACTGTACTGTAACCAAAAGACACACACAACATTTGATGTACAATAATCAAGTGATCAAAATACACACACAACATTTGATGTGCAATAATCTAGTGATCAAAATACACACACAACATTTGATGTGCAATGATCTAGTGATCAAAATACACACACAACATTTGATGTGCAATGATCTAGTGATCAAAATACACACACAACATTTGATGTGCAATAATCTAGTAATCAAAATACACACACAACATTTGATGTGCAATGATCTAGTGATCAAAATACACACACAACATTTGATGTACAATAATCTAGTGATCAAAATACACACACAACATTTGATGTGCAATAATCTAGTAATCAAAATACACACACAACATTTGATGTGCAATAACCAAGTGATCAAAACACACACACAACATTTGATGTGCAATAATCTAGTGATCAAAACACACACACAACATTTGATGTGCAATAATCAAGTGATCAAAATACACACACAACATTTGATGTGCAATAATCTAGTGATCAAAATACACACACAACATTTGATGTGCAATAACCAAGTGATCAAAACACACACACAACATTTGATGTGCAATAATCTAGTGATCAAAACACACACACAACATTTGATGTGCAATAATCAAGTGATCAAAATACACACACAACATTTGATGTGCAATAACCAAGTGATCAAAACACACACACAACATTTGATGTGCAATAATCAAGTGATTAAAATAGACATACAGTATTTGATGTGCAATAATCAAGTGATTAAAATAGACACACAACATTTGATGTGCAATAACCAAGTGATCAAAATACACACACAACATTTGATGTGCAATAATCAAGTGATCAAAATACACACACAACATTTGATGTGCAATAACCAAGTGATCAAAATACACACACAACATTTGATGTGCAATAATCAAGTGATCAAAATACACACACAACATTTGATGTGCAATAATCAAGTGATCAAAATACACACACAAGATTTGATGTGCAATAATCAAGTGATCAAAATACACACACAACATTTGATGTGCAATAACCAAGTGATCAAAATAGACATACGAGTTGCTGTAAATGACATACTCAGATATGGCAAGAAATCTATTTTATTCGGGTAAACAAAATAGTTTTGCCTGAAATATAAAATTTCTTTTAGGCGTTTATAATTCTGCCCTAGTTGAAATTCTGTATCAACAAAACATAATTATCAAATAACATAATTTTACAAAAATTACAGTATACCATCCCTTTGTTTCTACAGGTCTCCGACAAGCAGCCCGACGCCAGGATTTCGCCAATAAATAATTTAAAGCTTGTGATAGAAAATTAAAATAAATGATCTGAACCCTGTTTCACAAAAAATATACATATTGTTTTCAAAATTGATTTGAAATTGGCATCATCAAACAGTGAACTCTACTGGACGAGAAGGTGTTAGGGCTTCACATTTACCATTCTCTTTTACATCAGCACTTAGTTATTTTGAACATAACTGTGCATATACAGGCCCCGTGTTACATGTAGAGCTTTTACTGATAGCGAGCTAGAGAAAATGCGCTTTCTTTACAAGTGGAAGAACGGCTATGGCAGGGAGTGTGCAATTTAATGTTACAAATTGATTATGTCCAGATGAAGCGGACGCATTGACTCACTTAGATGTTACATTTTCTGACGCGTTTCTTATTTGTATGACGTAAAAGATGGTCCGCAAGCAACACCGGAAAGTTTTCCACAGACAAATAATGCCAATTCAAACAAGTATGAAATAATCTTGACCAATCAGACTATTAAACTATAACGTATAATGCGTGCATTATGGGTGTTGAGAGCAAAGGGTGTCCCTTCGTTTACTAGAACAGAGTCGCCACTGCTGTCCCTGTTCAATTGTTGACTATAAACTTTATATTTTCATTTTTTGGCTAGTTAAATCCAAAGAAGAAATAGATGAAGGATGTGAGGGCACGACACCCAGGTGGTCCATGGGATTGGGACAAGGTGAGGTGAGAGTCTCTTGGACAGGTGTGAAAAACCTAGGTGCTCTTTATACAGGAGATACTTATATCCACTTGTTAAACTGGTGTCACTTTATCATCGGCGTTGTTCAGTCATACATAGCAGATTAAATCTATTGAGAAGGCGTTTATTCAAGACCCGCCCCTGCCAGGTACCTAATTAGGCCGACATTCACATGGAATTACTAGACTATTCACAGATAAAATTGACCTCAAATAATAGCGTATTTTGAGAAAAGTAACATACTGATGGGACCAGTTAGTAATTCACAAACCGGTCAAACCAACTGTCTACTTGTCCATATTTGTTATTAGTTCCCGAACCAATTGTCTATTTGTCCATATTTGTTATTAGTTCCCGAACCAATTGTCTACTTGTCCATATTTGTTATTAGTTCCCGAACCAATTGTCTATTTGTCCATATTTGGTATTAGTTCCCGAACCAATTGTCTATTTGTCCATGTTTGTTATTAGTTCCCGAACCAATTGTCTACTTGTCCATATTTGTTATTAGTTCCCGAACCAATTGTCTACTTGTCCATATTTGTTATTAGTTCCCGAACCAATTGTCTACTTGTCCACATTTGTTATTAGTTCCCGAACCAATTGTCTACTTGTCCATATGTGTTATTAGATCCCGAACCAATTGTCTATTTGTCCACATTTGGTATTAGTTCCCGAACCAATTGTCTATTTGTCCACATTTGTTATTAGTTCCCGAACCAATTGTCTATTTGTCCATATTTGTTATTAGTTCCCGAAACAATTGTCTATTTGTCCACATTTGTTATTAGTTCCCAAACCAATTGTCTATTTGTCCGCATTTGTTATTAGTTCCCGAACCAATTGTCTATTTGTCCATATTTGTTATTAGTTCCCTAACCAATTGTCTATTTGTCCATATTTGTTATTAGTTCCCTATTAACCAATTGTCTACTTGTCCATATTTGTTATTAGTTCCCGAACCAATTGTCTATTTGTCCACATTTGTTATTAGTTCCCGAACCAATTGTCTATTTGTCCATATTTGTTATAAGTTCCCGAAACAATTGTCTATTTGTCCACATTTGTTATTAGTTCCCGAACCAACTGTCTATTTGTCCGCATTTGTTATTAGTTCCCGAACCAATTGTCTATTTGTCCATATTTGTTATTAGTTCCCGAACCAATTGTCTATTTGTCCGCATTTGTTATTAGTTCCCGAACCAATTGTCTATTTGTCCATATTTGTTATTAGTTCCCGAACCAATTGTCTATTTGTCCATATTTGTTATTAGTTCCCGAACCAATTGTCTATTTGTCCATATTTGTTATTAGTTCCCGAACCAATTGTCTATTTGTCCATATTTGTTATTAGTTCCCTAACCAATTGTCTATTTGTCCATATTTGTTATTAGTTCCCTAACCAATTGTCTACTTGTCCATATTTGTTATTAGTTCCCGAACCAACTGTCTATTTGTCCGCATTTGTTATTAGTTCCCGAACCAATTGTCTATTTGTCCATATTTGTTATTAGTTCCCGAACCAATTGTCTATTTGTCCGCATTTGTTATTAGTTCCCGAACCAATTGTCTATTTGTCCATATTTGTTATTAGTTCCCGAACCAATTGTCTATTTGTCCATATTTGTTATTAGTTCCCGAACCAATTGTCTATTTGTCCATATTTGTTATTAGTTCCCGAACCAATTGTCTATTTGTCCATATTTGTTATTAGTTCCCTAACCAATTGTCTATTTGTCCATATTTGTTATTAGTTCCCTAACCAATTGTCTACTTGTCCATATTTGTTATTAGTTCCCCAACCAATTGTCGATTGGTCCGCATTTGTTATTAGTTCCCGAACCAATTGTCTATTTGTCCATATTTGTTATTAGTACCCGAATCAATTGTCTATTTGTTCACATGTGTTATTAGTTCCCGAACCAATTGTCGATTTGTCCGCATTTGTTATTAGTTCCCGAACCAATTGTCTATTTGTCCACATCTGTTTAGACCAAACCTGATAGGTGGGTCGAACCAATTGTCTATTTGCCCAAATTTGGCATTGGACCAAACCTGATAGGCGGGTCGAACCAATTATTATCCATGTTGTCAATTATTTCCGACTTGCTGTATGTGGGTCTGAGGAAATATCTCTTATTTTCGGTGCATTTTTTGATATTTTTAATATATTCGTCCTATTTATAATGATATATCTTGGATAGCCTGTAGAGAAGTCCCGAAGTGACATCGCATTATTGACGCTAGTTCATATTTGTATTAGTCCAGGAAGTATTTCCTGTGATATACAGATATAGCACTGATTATTCCATTCTTTAGTTTAATATTTGTATTTTCCTCCCTTGTAAAAACTATGGACAAAAACTTCAATGTCTATAATTATGTGAAGCAAAACTCCAGAAAATAGTACTAACATTAAAAACGACCGATAACAGGTTTCTAGAGATTATTTTAATACTATATCATGAATTTCAGATTGCCCACCTATGTTTTGAGATTGATCTGGGATATGTTTTACCAGTTCGTTAGTTTGATTGCATCAATTATTTTGATTTGAAGACATCTGTTTCATAATCAGGACTATAAGTTCTGATGTTAAAGGAGTACATAGTAACTTGTTTACTTTATTCCGTCGCCAACATCATCTTTGATTGAATAAGACATATTACAAAATGCGTTTATGAAGCTAAAAACAACCATGTAGTTATTTGATGACATTTTACAACTCATAACTTTAGAGTCTATAGTAAAGCACCCTGTGTTCTCAAAAATAAAAGAAGGTAGGCCCTAACACAATACAGAGAGGAATCATTAGCTGCGAATTAAAAGCTGAGCTATGTAACTACTGAATAAAGCCGGGTGAGTAAATGAAAAGGAAATGAGAGATGATGGAGCGGTGAATGGCCAGAGTCTGGGCTTGTCCAAAGATTGACAATTTACAGACTTCCCAATATCGAGGCTTGGAAGAGGTGGGAGTTAAGGAAACGATAACCGTGTCTATTCACTGAATCTCAACTCACTGATGTCTTATGGATAAACCCAGGTCGCTTCTCAATCTCCCATTTCCAACAAATTAAGCATTAAGAGCTTAGAAATTAGAACAAAACAAACTGAATTCATGTCATCAAGCGAGAAGTGGGTCAAATTGGCTTGACTCGCCAGTCAACTGTTTGATCAAACTGAGCTTGTTTTCCGACAACTCCCCAAATGTTTGTCTCAGCCGACAACCAATCAGATCACTCGGATACATTATCTGGTAAAGCGGCATCTATTATTTGAGATTAGAGAATGCCCCCTTTACCACGTTAACCTTATTAAACGCAAATAATAGAGTGTTCCTTGTGGTATCGTTTTCGTGCAAATCCAGCGGAGATAGGTTTTTGAAAAGAAGGGAGTGCACTGAGTTTATCTAAAAAGTTTTAGTCAACTAGAGTTGTCGCACTTGAAAACGGGTCACTGAAATCCGATGGACTTGTCGAGCCATGGAAGGCTTTACTGTTTCATATTTTCATTTAGAATACGTTCCTTGCCAGATAAATCTGTGAAATAATTTCATTGTATTACAGTTCACGGCGTTTTAATATTGTAATCAGAAACAAGGAGAACAAATTTACACTGCCTTCGGGTAGGCTAAGGATATCTAATCTTTCCATGGCATTTAGAAGTTGAAAGGTTAACAATAAGGTGAAGAATTACTTATGGATAACAACTTCTTGGTTTATTGGGTGACATGTCAGTGTCACAGAAGTTGTTATCCATAAGTAATTCTTCACCTTATTGTTAAGGATATCTAATTTATGTTTTAGAGCAGCGTATCCCAGATCATTAGGTAGAAAACCGGTCTTAGCAATCTTTTTACTAACGTGAGCATGACGTTGAATCCAAGTTATTCCTTGGAATTGTCTTTTATAGTAAAAGATTAGTCTCCCAAACCCACTGGTCTTCAATATTGGTTGCCTAGGGTTGCCAATTAATAAAAACTTATTTTCCAAATAAAAAATGTAGATGAAAAAAAATTAAAATGAAAACGAAATTAAATTAAAAATTTGCATGTGGCTTTGGATTGCCAAAAGCCGAAAGTTGCCAAACGTTGATTTATCCCCCCTTATGAGTTATGTCCTTATATAGAAGGTTGGTTCGTGGAATCCTATATTGTTGTACTAAAATAGATTAGAAAACTACATACAACATTCTTTGATGATATTTTGACTCTGAAAGGCTTGCTCGCCATGCTGTTCTTATAGTGCGCCATGTTTATAATCGTCAGATGTTTTGATTTTTCTTTCCTATTTTAAGCTCAATTGCGCCATTCGTTAAAAGTTAAAGTATGATACATCTAAAATATAGTCCGCCGTGTCGATATCGAAGTCACGATAATCTGGTGGCCCCTGGTTCAAACACTATCAGAGACGCATTTTACTCGCGCATTCGCAAAATCCCTATCCCGAAGATGTGAGAATCTGGTATGGCTAAATGAGTCGAGCCCCTGTCTTTAATATTTCCAAACATAAGACACACACACGCACAAACTAAAATATCACACTAAATCTGCAAAGTTTAACCAGTATTAAGCCCAATACTCTATCGAACAACCCGCCCGTGATCTCAAGCATGCGTTCTACTTTCGCTTTCAACATCAACCTTCTAGGGGAGATAAATCAAGGTTTGGCTACTCTCGACTTTTGGCAATGCTAGGCCACGTGGGCATTTTTACTTTCATTTCGTTTTCATTTTACTTTTTTTGTAAGAATTTGTTTTCTAAACTATTTTTTATTCTTAGCCATTTTTTTTTTCGAAACTATTTTTTTTTTCTATACAATTTTTTTCCATGAACTATTGCTTTTTTTCTTTACTAAATTTGTTTTTCGCTAAACAGTTTTTTTATATTTCTGTAAAATATTTTTCTTTATTTAAAATCACTTTTTTTTGTTTAGTGTTTTATCCTTTTTAAGGATTTTTTTTTCATCTGCATTTTTATTGGAAAATAAGTTTTTATTAAATGGCAAACCTCGGCCACCATACACCTCGCTACTTGTAACGATATCATGTATGTGTGTACAAATCCTGGTTAAGTACGTGTAATAAACGAATCAGAATATATCTTTTACAATGTTATAATGAATAGCTGCAATAATTAGCACTGGCATGTTTGTCACGACAATATGACGGGTTGAAGTTCATCGAGAAACGAAATGATTGGCGTCGGAATAAGAAAAGCATCTGTGACCTTTGCAAACCGAAAGAGTGTTTGAAAAGTCAACACAATTTAAACAAACGCAACGAACGTTCCTTCATTGTGGGCCCAAGTCAGCTCAAACTTTTACTTTTGTCCGGTTCATTTAATCATTGTCCGCTTCAGTTAATTAGTAATTTTTGTCCGGTTCATTTAATCATTGTCCGCTTCAGTTAATTAGTAACTTTTGTCCGGTTCATTTAATCATTGTCCGTTTTAGTTAATAAGTCAAAACTGATTAAAATTTGTTTTGTTTTTAAGTAAAATATCTTATCTTTTAATTGATACAGTGTAAGAAATCAGGTTTGTCAAAGGGTTCAAACTTCAAGTGGATGTACCATTATCATGAATACAAAATCTTTAGTGTAGCCCTTTCGGATAATTTTTGACCTCTCAGGTTTAAATAAATTGTGACATCACTCTATATATCGGCCATGCTGGTCGACAACTGTTCTCACGGTATTTAACATGGGAAAGCTGTGTCAAATTATGCATGTTATTAATATCAGACTTGGTCTGTTACGCCACAGAGATTCGCTTAAAACAAATTCTTAACCAGTTTTCAAATGTTTGGCTAATTCAAGGACAAGTTAACGCAAAATTGGCTATAGTCCCCTGTTCTTAAATTCCAAGAGGCTAAATGTGGGTAAACCAGACAGACGGCCACTATTAAACAAATATGTTGTAAAGTTTATTTCACCAAAGGGATATACACAAGGAAAAAAGTTAAGCACCCCATGCTGAAATTAATTATTATAAATCTGCATTAATGTTAACTGTAATGCCAGTTGTGATGATGATAAGAATGATGTTCTATTGAACCATTGTGGCAATTCATGTGTGACAGTAACGCAAATAAGGGAATGTAATGCGATATGAAATGTTTTTGTGCTTAAGGTCGGTTTTGTGCAACGTGGACTCATCTTAACTGTGAACATGGCACGGAGGAGGATATCAGAGGGGCAAAAATGGCAAATTGTCACACAATGTCACACAAAGCTATCGGGCGTCAATTAGGCTACCATTATACAGTGATAAGCAAATTGGTGAGAAAACACGGTGAAACTGGTGCTGTGAAGGGTCGACCACACTGAGGTCGATCACCTTTAATATCACAGCCTGAAGATAGGGCACTTATCCGACTGATAATACGTCATTTGCATCGTCATCTTTGAAGCGGCAATGGCTACCCAACAGACGTCTGTGCACAAAAACCGCGATAAACCGATTGAAAGCTGCAGGCCTGAGGGTAAGGAGAGTGACAAATCATGAACAACCCTATTAAAGGGTCATAAGTTGGCAAACTGCTTATATTTTTCCGTTACAACAGAATGTGGAAATTATCGACAATTTTCTTAAGGCGAGTAATTCAGAAGCTTTTCAGTGCTTTTAATGTCGAGAACGTACGTTGAAGTTGTGTTTGAACTATTGTCAGATCGCCATGAACGGGTACGTTTGGCTTAATGTTTAGCACGACGAGGTCGGAATTTGAATACCTGGGGAAGAATCCATTGGTCGGACGAAAGTCGCTTCTCGCTCAACGTCAAGAATGGGCGAACGAGGGTTTGGAAGGCACAGCGTATACACCCAAGAACATCAATCCATATGTTCCTTATGAAGGGGGCTCTGTATTGGTTTGGGGTGAATCTCTCACGACTGCAAACTGGTCACTATACGAGGAAACCTGCTACCAGTTGTCGTTCATCATTTTGAGAACCACCTATTAGACTGAAGACCGTGTACATGGGTGACAACGCCATACCTCATCGTTCCCGGGCAGTAATAACCTACTTCCAAAACGAAGGTGTAACAATTCTGCCTTGGCCCGCCGTGAGTCCGGATTTGAATACTTTAGAGCATAGAAAAATTGGAAGGCCCTAGAGCCTTCTGTACAAAATCTCCAGGAATTGGAAGCCGCATTACATCGGTATTGGCGGCAGTTACCCCTTCAACAGACCCAACGTCTCACTGGAGGGATGAGACGCAGGCTGGAAGCTGTAATTCGGATTAATGGAGGGTGTACGTGCTATTGACCTTCTGCTCTAAGGATGTGTTCTACACACTCAAAGTGACATTTTTACTTCATTATGTTCGCCCTGTGAAGCCAGTTACCCCTTCAACAGACACAACGTCTCACTGGAGGGATGAGACGCAGGTTGGAAGCTGTAATTCGGATTAATGGAGGCTGTACGTGCTTTTGGCCTTTTGCTCTAAGGACGTGCTCTACACACTCATAGTGATATTTTTATTTCATTATGTTCGCCCTGTGAAGTCAGATGGACTCTGAAGTTTCATACTTTAATACAAGCATCTTTTATTTTGTTAAAATACACTTTTGATTTGGCTAACGATATCCTGAATAAATTGTATAGCTTACTGCCATTAATGGTGATTTCTTATCGCCAGAATGTTGCCCTTTATGATCACAATCGTTTTTGCAACATCAGATTGCCAACAATCTCCCTACACCTATGATTTTATCGGTCAATGCAGATTTTTTTCTGTGTGAAGGCCTATATTTATGGACCCTATTAGGAAACATGTCAATTTCGTTGTCTGCTGAAATCTCATCTAAACTGCTGATTCTATGGAAACATTATTCACAGAAAGATGAGCCATGTATCTTTCAGAATTATCAGAAAAACCAATGGGATTTTATCTTATTTTCAACACATAACACATGAACGTTGATTTAAAATTGCATGTAAAATGGTATAGTTTTTGTAAGAGTTATCTCCCTTGGCCAATTTTTCATCAAAATAAAATAAAACTTTACAGATGAAAACTATTATTCAGTGTTCAAAAAGTATTTTTTAAAAATCTAACCTAAAACAAAAAGAATGACTATCCAATATATTTAGTCTATTTGCAATGGCTTTGACCAATTACCAACTGATCCCAAATTTACGATCAAGCAGCATAGTGGATGTTTTATTATCCGGCAAAAATCAGTGTTAAACTAATGAGCCACGAATACCGTTATTACACATATGTTCAAATCATTGCATTTGAAAAAAATTAGTTATTATTTTTAAATATATTCCGTTATTTGGGTACATTTGGGTAATTAGAGCTATATCTGTTATCATGCAATTTCTATCAGTTCTCTGAAATAAATCCAAATCCCAAATTTGTTCTTAGCACTTTGTAAGTTAAACATGTTAATGTTACCTGGTAGTTTACTTTTGGGGATGGAAAGTTAAAACATTGATTAAAGTCTTTAAAACAACATAATTCAGAAAATGATAAAATCGGTGAAGAGGTTAATTTTGATCCCACACAAATTCACTACTTTGGCGGCGCCACAATACATTTTAGTTTCGATGCATTTCAATCTACCCCTATAACCTAGAAGGTTTGTTTTGATTGCTTCCTTATTTTTCTTTTTATAACAAGGTGAATCAAGCCAAAAACTGCAATTTTCTTTTCCATTCATGAACAACCGTATTAAAGTGGCATAAGTTGGCAAAATGCTTATATTTTTCCGTTACAACAAAATGTGGAAATTATCGGCATTTTTTTAAGACGCTTTATTTAAGAAGCTTTTTAAGAAGCTTTTCAGTGCTTTAAATGTCGAGAACGTACGTTGAACTAACTTAGGCTTTGAGCAGATAAATTTTCGTCCATTTTTTTAAATTTTTTTGTTACTTTTCGAACACATATTGTAAGGATTTTCTTCATTCCAACGTCAGTCATTTAGTTTTTGTATAGAAAATCGGAATTTAGCAAAAAAGTTCAAATTTGGCAGCTCATAAAATTGGCACCATATTTTTATTGAATGATTTGGTGATTTCTTTATGCATAAATGCTTTAGTCATAGGATGTTTTAACCACGTAAACAGAGAGATGACATGTGCCAATTTTGACCCAGGTCTTACATGGACAGTCTCAAGACAGAATAGTTGTCGGTTATTTCTGTATATATCCATGATTATCACATACTGTAAGTGTTATTCTGTGGGTGAAATAAAGAACACAATTAAAATCGTGTGTGTGTTTCTCTTAGGAAATTCCAGGTAGCAAATGTGCCAGTTGTATCGACCACAAGAAATTTACCAGGCATTTATAAAAAAGACATTCACTGTAAATATTTAAACGAATAACAAGTAAGAGAAAACACGACGCGAATTTATGAATAGTGATGACCATTATTATTTTTTATATTTTTATATGATAGGCAAAATACAAGTGATAGCTAATTAGAAAAACATTAACTATTCCAGACACAGCACCAGTTTAGGGTCTTACATAAACATAATCTACAGAAGAAATTTACACCGGAAATACCTTCCCAAAAGGATTTAGTGCACAATTGAGTTGTATACAGATTATAAGACACCACTAAAAGTTCAAAATAACCCCAGTTTGTTTTCCGGAATTACATTGGAAATACTATTCTCGTTATTTTGGGGAATTACACTTTCTTTAAAAATGGCAGAAATTCTTCTATCGATTTTGGGTGACGCCCGAAACGGTGCATGGATAAGGAAGCCGGCATTTAGTGCTGGCGATATGTGTCATACTCCGGGGCCCGGGTTCGATTCTCGTTTCGGTTGTCACCCAAAATCGGTAGAAGAATTTCTGCCATTTTTCAAGAAAGTGTAATCTCCCCCAAAAAACAAACGAGGATACTGTTATACTCACTTTCAAAAGGACACTAACTAATTAAACTCATACTTTGGAAAAGATGAAATTAATTGAATAAGCGTTGTCTGCAATTACATGAGATATGGCAGTCCTGACAAAGGATCTTTGTAACTGAACAAGCGTTGTTTGTAATTATGCAGTCCTGAAAAAGATATTGAACAAGCGTTGTCTGTAATTACATGGAAAATGGCAGTCGTGACAAAAGATTTTTGTACTAAAAAAAGCGTTGTCTGTTATTACAGGTGGAATGGAAGTTCTGACAAAGGATCTTTGGAATTAAAAAAACATTTTCTGTAATTACATGAGAAATAACAGTCTTTACAAAGGATATTTTAATTGAACAAGCGTTTATAGTCATGACAAAGGATTTTTGTAAAAAGGCGTTTTCTGTAATTACAGGAGGAATGGACGTTCTGACAAAGGATCTTTGTAATTAAAAAAAAAAAAAACATTGTCTGTAATTACATGAGAAATAACAGTCTTTACAAAGGATATTTTAAGAAATGTTTGAAACTCTCTTTAAACGTGGGTTCCATACTAATGATAAAAAATTAAGACATCACCAACTGAGGACGTGGTGATGTCTTAATTTATTATCAAGGATATTTTAATTGAACAAACGTTGTCCGTAATTACATGGAAAAGGACAGTCTAGCAAAGGACCTTTGTAACTGAACAAGCGTGTCTGCAATTACATGAGATATGGCAGTCCTGACAAAGGATCTTCGTAATTAAACAAGCGTTGTCAGTACATTTGTACATGAACAATGGCAATCCTGAACAAGAGTCATCAGAGAATGACGTATTCCCCCGGCCCCACATAAGATTTTGGAAGTGGAAACATACTAAGAACAGACAAAAGTTCATTTCCATACAGGATATCCACATCCTCACTTGATAACAACCATCTTCCCCAAGTTTGAACAATATTCAATGCATTATGTAGGAGGAAATGCATTTAGAAACCCATACCAGTTGGAATCAAGAAAAAACAACAGGCACAGCTTTCTGGAAGGTATCAATGCCCTGAAACACTGTACATGTATGTCATCAGAAACAAGCACCTATTGTTTATGTCTTCCTGTACAGTCGGAAAAGGGCAGTAACTCTGAAAATAGCAAAACAAGCGTAGATCGCATGATATTCAGAATGTCCACTGAGACAAAAATTCGATACAAGACGTGGGAGAAGATGTGATGACAAGCATCCATTGTCTATGTCTTTGTATTCTGTCGGGAAAGGGCAATAACTCTGAAAATAATAAAACCAGCGTAACAAGAATAAAAAGGGCAGATCCTCGCATGACAGTCAACATGTCCACCAAGTTTCGACAAAAAAATGATGAAAACCGTGGGAGAAGATGCGATGACAAGCACTTATTGTCTATGTCTTCGTGTACTGTCGGCAAAGGGCAATAACTCTAAAAATAATTAAATCAGCGCAACCAGAATAGAAGGTGCACATCCTTGCATGATGTCCACCAAGTTTCGAAAAAAGATGATGAAAACTGTGGGAGGAGAGGCGATGACAAGCAGTGATTGTCTATGTCTTTGTAAACTGTCGTAAAAGGGCAGTAACTCTAAAAAAAAAGGAAACCAGCATAACCGGGATAAGAGGTGCACACCCTTGCATGATATCCAACATGTCCACCAATTTTCGAAAAAAATTGATGAAAACTGTTGGAGGAGATGTGATGACAATCACTAATTGTCTATGTCTTTGTATACTGTCGGAAAAGGGAAATAACTCTGTAAATAATGAAACCAGCGTTAACAGAATAGGAGGTGCACATCATTGCATGATATCCAACATGTCCACCAAGTTTCGAAAAAAAAAATGACGAAAACTGTGGGAGGAGATTTGATGACAAGCACTAATTGTCTATGTCTTCGTATACTGTCGGCAAAGGACAATAACTCTAAAACTAACGAAACCAGCGTAACCAGAATAGGAGGTGCGCATCCTTGCATGATATCCAACATGTCCACGAAGTTTCGAAAAAAAAATTGATAAAAACTGTGGGAGGAAATGCGATGACAAGCAGTAATTGTCTATGTCTTCGTATACTGTCGGAAAAGGGCAATAACTCTGAAAATAATGAAACCAGCGCAACCAGAATAGGAGGTGCACATCCTCGCATGATATCCAACATATCCACCAAGTTTCGAAAAAAATTGATGAAAACCCCGGGAGGAGATGCGATGACAAGAAATGATTACGGACAGACAGACAGACAGACGGACAGACAAGCTGATCGCTATATCCTCCCGCATTATATGCCGGGGGGATAAAAAGGAGGTTGTAATTGAACAAGCGTTGTCTGTAATTACATGAGAAATGATATCAATTAAGAAAACTGGTCTATTTATACTAAAAATACTATATGTTATGCATAACTAATATAAAAATTACAATGAAAACAAATCTGTTCTGATTACTACAGCACATCAGAAGGAATTTATTTTATACTTTAGTATGATCGAGAAGGGACCCAATAGAGTGCGTTTGCTTGAACAGTCGACTATGGAACTGGTTGTTCTAGGATACATCGGAGTCTTCGCTTTAACAAATCTTCGTCGTCAAATGTAACTCATCAACGTTCCAAGTAACTCGAATAACTTAGTAACCATCATATACATGTATGTGCTTAGTTTTCCATGTGCAAAATCAAGGGAACAGTAAACTCCATCATCATGGGATGTTAGTAATATTATTTTACACAACAGCTAGTCACAATCTAGTGTCATTAACTTTATTGGGGGTATATAAGACGTCAGTTATATTTGTACAGTAAGTCATTATCTAGTGTCTCTAACGTTTGGGTCCAGGGGTGTCAGTTACATTTGTACAGTAAGTCATGACCTAGTGTCTCTAACGTTTGGGTCCAGGGGGTGTCAGTTACATTTGTAAAGTAAGTCATGACCTAGTGTCTCTAACGTTTGGGTCCAGGGGTGCCAGTTATATTTGTTCAGTAAGTCATTATCTGGTGTCTCTCACGTTTGGGTCCAGGGGTGTCAGTTACATTTGTACAGTAAGTCATGACCTAGTGTCTCTAACGTTTGGGTCCAGGAGTGTCAGTTACATTTGTACAGTAAGTCATGACCTAGTGTCTCTAACGTTTGGGTCCAGGGGGTGTCAGTTACATTTGTACAGTAAGTCATGACCTAGTGTCTCTAACGTTTGGGTCCAGGAGTGTCAGTTACATTTGTACAGTAAGTCATGACCTAGTGTCTCTAACGTTTGGTCCAGGGGTGTCAGTTGCATTTGTACAGTAAGTCATGACCTAGTGTCTCTAACGTTTGGGTCCAGGGGGTGTCAGTTACATTTGTACAGTAAGTCATGACCTAGTGTCTCTAACGTTTGGGTCCAGGGGGTGTCAGTTACATTTCTACACAACAGTAAGTCATAACTTAATGTTTTAACCTTTTGGGCTCAAAGGTTGATTGATTGATTGGTGTTTTACGCCGCGCTCAAGATTATTTTACTTATATGGCGGTGTTGCCAAGTTTAGTGGACAAGAAAACCGGGCTCATTGTCCAGAGAAAACCCCCGACCTTCGGTGAGTACCTGGCAAGTACCTTTCACATACGGCGACAGAGTGAAAAATCCTCTCAGAAATTTTTCAATTTTTATTTGGTCGGAGCTTGATTCGAACCCGCGCCACATAGATCAATCACTCGATCGATCGGTCTTTAACTTTTGGGTTCAAGGGATGTCAGTATTTGTACACAGCAGTTAGTCAAAATTTAGTGTATCTAACGTTTGGGTCCAGAGGGGGGGGGGGGGGGGGTGTAAATTACATTTTTATTCAATAGAAATACATTTAATGAGAACCTAGTGTCTTTTAGAATTATATTCCTACTCACAGCCAATTTATATTTACAAGATTTATAAATCTATTTGAAAATGATCATGTAATTAACAATGGGAAATTCTCAACGGGTATTCATTATTAATGTCTTAGTAACAAGACAGCAGATATGTAAAATATAAAGAAAACTTCAACGATTTAAGGATAACCCACTGAAGCTAAACACAACGGATATAGTTAAAACTTGGCACAATTTATCAGTGTTTTTGAAAACGTTATAAAAACAGCCATGGAATATGGATGTATTTACACTGGCACTATTGAAACAATATAAATTTCAATAATTTCGCATAATGCCTTTAAAGCTAGATTACCTTACATTTAAGACAAAAATAGAAAACAGGGGAAAAACACATGGTACAACTGAAACAATACAGTTGGTGAATATAGCTCACATAATAAAAATACAATCTTTTCATAAAAACGGATTTTTATATAAATATACTAAGATGGAAAATAATGATAAAAATGGTGTAGACCCGAGTTAATAATCTATTAGAGAAGTACTCACACATATTCATTCAAACACGCACGAAGATACCCGTGTTAGATAGAGGCATATTGGATTTTACTTTCATTACATTTCCATAAGAGAGATTCCGTTGAGCCAGTTACTGGAGGAAACGTGAATGAAATGTCATGTTGGGGTCAGCAAGTGCCTGTATTCAGCAGTCAGCCAATTCTTCCTCTGGCAACTTGATGGTAGGTATTTCATGAATGGTTGGTTGTGAAGTGAGTGGAGATGGCCTCGAGCTTCCCGGCCACACCACGTTAGTTGGCACTTCCTCGTAATCATACTCTTCTTCCTCAATACTATCTTGAGGAGAAAGTCGACGTAATGAACTCGCACTACTATCACTACCTAGACTTGTGCTACGCATGTCAGGGACCAGTCGGTCTGGCCGACGGCTTTCCAAGTAACCAGGTTCGGTGTTCTTTCGCTGAAGCTTTGGTCTAGAATGTAAACGAGAAGATGGCCTAGTTTCGTATATGGGATCGATTCTCATGAACTCGTTGAACAATTCGTTTGTCTTTTGATCTATTGAATAATCCCGTTGAGCATATCTTGGTGGCCGGTGGGCTTTTGATTGAGATCTAAAAAACCTCGAAAAAACTGAGACTTTCATTGGAGCGTGTGAGTCCTCAAAACTGTCCCCCGATGGTTGATCAGATTTACAGTCAGTTTCAGGCTCCATGATACTCTCATATACTTGAACAACTTGTCGCTCTTTACTGTATTCTCGTCTTTTTTTGGATGCTGTTTTGGCTCCTCGTCTTTCAAAGTTGCAGGTTTGTGAGCTGCGTCTTCTGTATTTTATCCTATCAAAATCAAAAACCGATGGTGGTGGTGATGCCTCTTTCAGTTTTGTTATATCGAAAGAGAAGAGATCTTGGTCAATAGTATCGGAAAAATCTAAGGACACAGACCCACGTTTTCTTTCTGATCCTTTAAGTGTAGACTGGGTCTCAAGGGACTTGTACCCACTATCTCCCCGCATTTGTTTCAGTTTATTGTTTTGACCTTCGGGATTACTATCGGTTGTATTGTCTGTTGTGGATTCGAAGGAGGTGGTAGTGACTTCGTGTCTACTGGTATCGGACACTTCACCATCAGTGTCCATTGTCTCTACACTATCAAAACTATTCTCAGCACTTAACGTCGCAGCAGGTGTGTCCAGTTTCTGAAGACGTTTAGTTAAAATATTTTTATATGATTGGCGTCTATTTTCATAATTCGGATGAAGTAAATGACCACACTGATCAGCAGGCTGGAGGCTTGAAGACCTCAATATTTGCCTGCTACAATGACCCATTTCGCAATCTTGAGCGTAAGGAATCGCCTCTGTATTAGACTCAAATGATGTGGTACCTGACGCCATATGTTCTCTTTCTGGCGTTACATCGAGTGACGACCCTTCCTGTGTACGCGATGGGTCACAACATTCGTCTTCCAAGGTAGCCCGCAACTCCCATAACTCACGGTATTTCCTGGTACCATTTAAAGTTTCCGTGTCGTCGCTTTCCACCACAGCCCCGCCAACAGCACCTTCAAATTCCTCTAGGTATTTTAAATTACTTTCGTCAAGTTGCTCCATACTACCCGTATCATAATAACGCACCTTACTTATTGACCCAACACTGCCATCTGACATTGCGTCATAATCGACATTGTAAAAAGGCCCTCTGGTGAATTCCGTTATTCTAAGAATATCATAGTCTGTCACATCGTCATAGCTTTTGATTCTTCTTGTTTTCCTAGAATATGTATGCTTTTCTGGGCTAACTATTTCCATACTATGTGAATGTACACGCATATCGACTGGTCGAATTTTTAATTCTCGTGGCGGACAATGGGACCGAGAAGAAGTTGGATCCGACCTCTGACTTGTCCTATCATCCAATACATTTTCATCCAAACCCTCTCTACTGCACTGTGGAATGTACGCACTATCTTGACTTGCATCTCCTGATTGTGACCGTGGGTGATGGTGTACTTCTACAGACACCTCTGTGGTTCGAGGTCTAGATGTGGGAGACGGAGAATCTTCTATCATATGAATTGTAATCGGTGACGGCTCTTCTTCTTCCCTTCTATCTTTCTCAATATTTTCGCCTGACGCAGTTCGTTGAAAATTCATCAGTTTATGTCTACTATTTTCTCGACTTTCTTCCATTTCTATCCTTTTCTGTTCTTGTTCGAGTCGACGACGAAGTTCCGCGCTAAATTCGGGGTCTGAGGCTCTTGGTGAACGAGACGAAGACAAAGGTACATTTTGTGGTAGGTTAGCTCCCAACGAGTATTGTCTGGCGATACCGGAGTTACGATTGGCATCGATAGGTGGGAAAAAATCGAACTCACTCTCGGTGTATCTGAAAACAATAAGAATAACCACTTTCGATTTTAAAAAGAAATGCACACCTTGTTTTACATCATTCAGATGCTATAGGAATTTACAAATTGTATTTATATATTTGTGATTTAGTTAAACAATGATCTACGAACACAATTTGAATAGCAATATTTCATCAGTGATTTGAAAGAGATTTTTATTTAATAAAGGCACAAGAAAAAACACCAACAAGTACATTTGCTGCAGTTAAAACACACTGTTGGAATGTGTTTATTTACATGTCTTTTCAGTTAAGTGTTGGAGGGAGACACCTTTGGATACATGGAGCATTGATACCCGAACTTCGTGCTAGCTATGACGTATCACAAAACTCTGTCTACTTTCGATAACAATTAAACATAGTGTTTTGGTAAGAACTACCTGTGTTCATGCAGTGCAGTTGGTGATTTTCACACAAATAGTCCAGCACACAACTCACAACAGGCTCTGAGCGGAACACCAAAGTTGAACAATAAGATAAGATAGATCAGAGGGATAGGACAAAGTTTGTTTTTTCAAAAATAGAAATAAATAGTCGGAGATAAAGCATATCTGTACAACAGACGCAACTTAGAAAACCACGAGCACGATTTATGCGAACCTCCTGGTGTTCCGCGCAGCCCTGGATATGGATGATGGCACCTCGCAGTCAAGTTTGAAAGATACTCGCCTTCTGTTATTGCTAGATCCACCACTAGCTCCTGGAGGGGAGCGAAATCCAAAAGAATCATCACGTGACCTACCATCGATGCTTTCCTCTGGGAGCTCTAAGAATGGAAATTCAATAGTTTACAAAGCTATAGTCACAGAGAATGACTTTTGACAAAAAATTCATATGTATCGTAGATGTAAAAAAAAAAGGAAAATCCCTGAAACAGCTTGTCAAACAACCCTACCGAAGATGCATATTATGTTGAAATTGGGTGACTTGTTTGTATATGGACTAAACTGATATTTGAAAAACATAATGAAAGAACCTTCGCGTTAGTTCCCTGGTAGTCAAAATAAGGAGTGGGGAAGAAATATGCAAATTTTCAGTATTTTTCGTGACTACTCGGAAAAACTTGTCAAAAGGGACGTTATACACGACCTTCGGATCGAGTGCGGTTATACATTCATGAACACGGTTATGAACACGGGAAACTGTAAAGCGAACGACTTTCTTCAGCTGAGAATTTGTGTATCACGTGGCCGATTTATCCGCGTCAAGTAATCCCCAGGGTCGAGTTCGATTATGTGTTCGGCGTACGCCGAGGTTAATATCTGACGTAAGCAAAATCAGTTTGGTCTTCAGGGTTAAAATCGAACGTGCAGGCACTAACGGAAGTAAGAAACGTCATGGTTGCCATGACTACTTGTTTATCTGCATATGAATAACATGGACGCCATCTTGAAATCCGAGTGCACCCTGGCTACTTGGGGATTACGTGGCGCGGATAAATCGGTCACGTGATACACAAATATCCCACCGAAGAAAGTCGTTCGATTTACAGTTTCCCGTCTTCCGCGTACGCCGAACGCATAATCGAACTCGACCCAGGAAACCAGGGTGCACTTAGATTTCAAAATGGCGCCCATGCTATTCAAATGCAATTCATGGTAACCTTGACGTTTTCCTACTACCGTTAGTGGCTGCAAGTCCGATTTTAACATCTGAAGGGCAAACACATTTTGCTTACGTTAAACATTACGTACGCCGAATACATTATCGACCTCGACCTAGATGTGTGCAAACTGCCAAGAAGAACCACTGACACAGCAGAGATCGTGTGTCACCGCACCACTCTGAGGGGGCTTGGTGGCTCAGTCGGCAAAGTGATAGTATCTTTGTAGGACACAGACCTTCTATTCATGCATCGCGGGTGTTTTACTCAATCGCCGTATGTTGAAGAGTTACCAGCGGAAGTCCGGGGTTTCCTCCTGGGCAAAGAGCCCCTCTCCTCTCCTCCTAAACCTGGCAACTCCACAATATAAGGGAAATAATCTTGAGTGCGGCGTCAATCTACCAATGAAGCATTCCTCAATATATGATCAGACAGTAAGTCTAGCAGATCTACATTGAATATTTGAGTGGTTATGTTAAAAACACACACACACACACAATTTAACAAAATTAGACGCCGGTCCCATTCTATTTTTGTTGATTGTAAAATACGATTGGTATACTAACGGACTCGAGCTGACTGATTGGGGTTCATCAGGTATTCCAATAGGCCTTCTTTGTCGTCATCGTCATCTCCATCGTCATAGTCACTAAAACACAGAAATATATTTCAGCCTAAAACCATGTATTTCACAAAAAAGAGAAGACCACAGAGACCGTCCTTTCGACTTTAATAGTTTTAGAAAGTAGGCCTATTTGTATCAAACCTCGTAAATATTTTTTTACAGCAACATTAGAAATAAGCGATCTGGAACAAGGTTATGAATGGAAAGAAAAAAACAATAATTGAACGATTTGAGGTAATCTATTACCGGCTAATGTCTACAATTTCAAATTCAACATAGGATTGGCTCGAATTTACCCGCTTTTCAATTACTCTTACACTTGACTAGTAATATCGTTAATTACATCTAACATTTCAGACACTAGCAGCCCTTGGAAACGGCTCGTGAAACGTATGCCAGTGGCTAGCAGGCGAATCGAGTCGACCCGGAGCATCTTCCCTGATTTCGTAAAACAAAGAGACTACATATATTCCATGAAATTCACTCCCTGTTTCCGTTAGTTGTATAATGTTATTTTTAAATGCATGTTTATATTTACTTACAGATATATAGTTCTTATAGCTTAAAACTTGTTACCCAAGCTGGCATGTAAACATTCCTGTCTTCTATCGTTATTCGTATAAATGGAATGAGCGCTAAATAGTCTAAATGCTCCTAAATATTCATGAGAAAAAAATTCATTTTATTATTAATGGTAAATAAGAAATAGTTATATTTTTGCAAATGCATATCTTACTCTGTATGTACACCTTGTGGGGTAGTGATGTTGAAATCCAGAGAAACGCTTGTCTGCTCGGCGGCTCCCGATTCCAAGCTGTCGTAACGCAGTAAAGGCTTCAGTCGTTTATCAAGAGGCCTCTCTCTTTCAACAACATGACGTCTATAAACGTAATTTAACGTAAACAGTCATTAGATAAGAACTTTAAGTGAAGTTGACATAACGTAGGCCTATAGGGCATAAAGTGAGCATGTGTATAGTTGACACATACGGAATATAACTATGTCGGTAAATTTGCTATATATACAGACATATATATTTGAGCAACATTGTATTTTGTACGTGTAGGTGTATCTTAGAGCGTTGGTGAGTAATATTCATAAGGATATTGTTATTGTTGTTGTTGAAGGAAAGGTCATGATTGTATGTGTGGGTGGACATCGGAGAGAGAAATACAGTTCAACCCACTCCTCTGGCTCCACCAGCCATCTCATACAGAATTCATCAAGATTGTCACATACATGTACCGACTACATCAGCTGAACTAATGTTTTTCTATTCACAATCTGATTTATATCTCCCGTAAATTAACGTAACCCAAACTACTGATAAACTCTGGTTTAGAAGACACATCAATAGATTATAATTGCTATTCACGTAACCCAAACTACCGATCAACTCTGGTTTAGAAGATACATCAATAGATTATAATCGCTATTCACGTAACACAAACTACCGATCAACTCTGGTTTAGTAGACACATCAATAGATTCTAATCGCTATTCACGTAACCCAAACTACCGATCAACTCTGGTTTAGTAGACACATCAATAGATTCTAATCGCTATTCACGTAACCCAAACTACCGATCAACTCTGGTTTAGTTGACACATCAATAGATTCTAATCGCTATTCACGTAACCCAAACTACCGATCAACTCTGGTTTAGTTGACACATCAATAGATTATAATCGCTATTCACGTAACCCAAACTACCGATCCTTCATGGTTTAGTTGACACATCAATAGATTATAATTGCTATTCACGCAACCCAAACTACCGATCAACCCTGGTTTAGTAGACACATCAATAGATTATAATCGCTATTCACGTAACCCAAACTACTGATCAACTCTGGTTTAGTAGACACATCAATAGATTATAATCGCTATTCACGTAACCCAAACTACCGATCAACTCTGGTTTAGTTGACACATCAATAGATTATAATCGCTA
This sequence comes from Lepidochitona cinerea, assembly GCA_963971465.1. Taxonomy (NCBI): domain Eukaryota; kingdom Metazoa; phylum Mollusca; class Polyplacophora; order Chitonida; family Tonicellidae; genus Lepidochitona; species Lepidochitona cinerea. The sequence goes on along the minus strand of OZ020556.1, from coordinate 42,362,857 downwards.
TTTACGCAACCCAAACTACTGATCAACTCTGGTTTAGTTGACACATCAATAGATTATAATCGCTATTCACGTAACCCGAACTACTGATCAACTCTGGTTTAGAAGATACATCAATAGATTATAATTGCTATTCACGCAACCCAAACTACCGATCAACTCTGGTTTAGTTGACACATCAATAGATTATAATATTTATTTACGTAACTCAAACTACCGACCAACTCTGGTTTAGTAGACACATCAATAGATTATAATTGCTATTCACGTAACCCAAACTACTGATCAACTCTGGTTTAGTAGACACATCGATAGATTATAATCGCTATTCACGTAACCCAAACTACCGATCCTTCATGGTTTAGTTGACACATCAATAGATTATAATTGCTATTCACGTAACCCAAACTACTGATCAACTCTGGTTTAGTAGACACATCGATAGATTATAATCGCTATTCACGTAACCCAAACTACTGATCAACTCTGGTTTAGTTGACACATCAATAGATTATAATCGCTATTCACGCAACCGAAACTACCGATCAACTCTGGTTTAGTTGACACATCAATAGATTATAATCGCTATTCACGTAACCCAAACTACCGATCCTTCATGGTTTAGTTGACACATCAATAGATTATAATTGCTATTCACGCAACCCAAACTACCGATCAACCCTGGTTTAGTAGACACATCAATAGATTATAATCGCTATTCACGTAACCCAAACTACTGATCAACTCTGGTTTAGTAGACACATCAATAGATTATAATCGCTATTCACGTAACCCAAACTACCGATCAACTCTGGTTTAGTTGACACATCAATAGATTATAATCGCTATTTACGCAACCCAAACTACTGATCAACTCTGGTTTAGTTGACACATCAATAGATTATAATCGCTATTCACGTAACCCGAACTACTGATCAACTCTGGTTTAGAAGATACATCAATAGATTATAATTGCTATTCACGCAACCCAAACTACCGATCAACTCTGGTTTAGTTGACACATCAATAGATTATAATATTTATTTACGTAACTCAAACTACCGACCAACTCTGGTTTAGTAGACACATCAATAGATTATAATTGCTATTCACGTAACCCAAACTACTGATCAACTCTGGTTTAGTAGACACATCGATAGATTATAATCGCTATTCACGTAACCCAAACTACCGATCCTTCATGGTTTAGTTGACACATCAATAGATTATAATTGCTATTCACGCAACCCAAACTACCGATCAACCCTGGTTTAGTAGACACATCAATAGATTATAATCGCTATTCACGTAACCCAAACTACTGATCAACTCTGGTTTAGTAGACACATCAATAGATTATAATCGCTATTCACGTAACCCAAACTACCGATCAACTCTGGTTTAGTTGACACATCAATAGATTATAATCGCTATTTACGCAACCCAAACTACTGATCAACTCTGGTTTAGTTCACACATCAATAGATTATAATCGCTATTCACGTAACCCGAACTACTGATCAACTCTGGTTTAGAAGATACATCAATAGATTATAATTGCTATTCACGCAACCCAAACTACCGATCAACTCTGGTTTAGTTGACACATCAATAGATTATAATATTTATTTACGTAACTCAAACTACCGACCAACTCTGGTTTAGTAGACACATCAATAGATTATAATTGCTATTCACGTAACCCAAACTACTGATCAACTCTGGTTTAGTAGACACATCGATAGATTATAATCGCTATTCACGTAACCCAAACTACCGATCCTTCATGGTTTAGTTGACACATCAATAGATTATAATTGCTATTCACGTAACCCAAACTACTGATCAACTCTGGTTTAGTAGACACATCGATAGATTATAATCGCTATTCACGTAACCCAAACTACTGATCAACTCTGGTTTAGTTGACACATCAATAGATTATAATCGCTATTCACGCAACCGAAACTACCGATCAACTCTGGTTTAGAAGACACATCAATAGATTATAATCGCTATTCACGCAACCCAAACTACCGACCCTTCATGGTTTAGTTGACACATCAATAGATTATAATTGCTATTCACGCAACCCAAACTACCGACCAACTCTGGTTTAGTAGACATATAAATAGATTATAAGCGTTATTCAAGTAAACAATCCGTAAGCAATGATCCGACCGAGGACTCTCTAAAAACGGCCCTTTTGAACAACAACCATGGTTAGGGGTTGCATAGTTAGACTGTATAGGGGTTGCATAGTTAGACTGTATATAGATTCGTAATTATTTCTCTATCTTACGTAATCGTGAAGTGTATGTGTTAACAAACGACTGACACCAAGTTGACATGATCGGTAGGTGGCCTACATTCCAGCTGACAGTACAGCAGTTCTTGAGACAAACGTTTGCCATAGTCGCTGCTTTCCAATCTTCAGATGGGATTTTTGTCCTGGGTTTAACTAGTAGGCCTACTGGTTTATCCTACACAGTATGTTTGGGCAGATCGATATCGTTGTGTGAAGCTGGCTCAACAAGAGATAACATGAGATACCCTAACAAACTGCTCTATATTGTACAGATTGGCGAAAGTCAGTTGTATTGACTGATTTACCTGATTAAACTCGCTGAATCGATGCATGTGTACAAGACTTAAAGTGGCATGAGCTGCCAAAATTCGCACTTTTTTCATAATTTATGATCGTCACGACAGAAGGAGGCTTTGAAGGCCATCATAAAACTAAACGATTGACGTTGGAATGAGGGAAATCCATAAAGTCTACGGCCTATAAGAACCGAAAAGTAAACAAAATTTAAGTTATGCGGAACAACCATTCATTTATTCTAAGCCAAAGTTGGGTCAAAACAATAATTTACCGTTCATTCTTGAGACTAGAAACACTAAAAAGCTTCTGAATTATAAGTCTTGAGAAAAATATCCTATAATTTCTACTTTCTGTTTTAACGTCAAAATATCAACATTTTGGCAGCTCATGCCTCTTTAAGAGATATATCTTGTAAATGCAACCAATCAATTTAGCTTTGTCTAAACAAATAAACCAATGAAACAGGTCTTGGCTCGTTTCCTTGGAGGTATTATGTCGCGAAATGAGTAATTATGATTTCAAGCACTTACATTTACAGGTCAACTATGTCTGAATATACGAGGATTTGTAGGTGTACAGTGTAGCTGATTAACTGATCAACATTATTTCACTTATATGGTGGCGTTGTAAGGTTTAGTGGGGGAGGAAAGCGGGCTCATTGCCCGGAAAAAATCGGAAATCTTTCAATTTTTTTATTTGGCCTGAGTGGGATTCAAACCGCGCCTCATCGATGGGAGGTCTTTGTCGAAATATCACTCTAGCCGGTTCTGCACTCTACTATAAGCCACACACAACTACAATGTATAGACAAAGAAAAAAGTTAGGCACCCCCTGGAAAGTCAGCACCGACCGATAAAATCATTGGTGTGGGGGATTGTTGGCAGATCCGACGTCTCACTGGAGGGATGAGACGCAGGTTGGAAGCTAATGGAGGCTATACGTGTTATTGACCTTCTGCTCTAGGTGTATGTTCTACACATTCAAAGTGACATTTTTACTTCAATATGTTCGCCCTGTGAAGCCAGATGGACTCATACTTACAAGTAACTTTTTATTTTGTTAAAATACACTTTTGATTTGGCTAACAATATATCCTGAATAAATTGTATAGTTTATTGCCATTAACGGTGATTTCTTATCGCCAGAACGTTGCCCTTTATGATCATAATCGTCTGCAACATCAGTTTGCCAACAATCTCCCTATACATCAATGATTTTATCGGTTGGTACTGACTTCCCAGGGGGTGCTTAACTGTTTTCTTTGTCTATAGATTGTAGCTGTGTGTGGCTTATAGTAGAACTGGTTGTGTGTGACTAAGTGTATGAAGCTAAAATATGCTAATGGAGGTACTAACGATTATCGTTTTTTTTCTTAACCAGGTGAAAGTATTTGTTTAAATCTTACCGTCTTAGAACCCGTTTTCTCTTCACACAGTATTTACAGATAAGAATAACTGATACGACTATGACCAGGCCCCCTATAACTCCAGCAATCAGTATGATAAAGGTAATGTAAGGTTGTACACCGCTCTCCGACACCGATGTGTGCTCCTGAAAATATATGCATGATATTTCACATTTAAAATTACTTAATATAATAAGTAGGCTTAATATAAATATTTGACTGGAGGTGAACCAACGAATAAGATCAGGCATCTACAGGCGTCATCCACAACAGTCAGGACGACTCGACTCAATTCATAGACTTACTGTTTCCGTTTGAGTCCATCGTCTGATTGACCTTCTGTTGCAGGTTTTGTTCACTGCCCAATTGAAGTTTTTGACTATCGTATTACTGAAGACTTTTATCTGCTTCCGTCCAAGTCTACCTTCCAAATCAAGTTATAATCTGCGACTGACGCCTATGTCAACCGTCCGAGCCATTGCCCTATTTACTGAGCAATAGCCTAGAGTCCTGCTGTTAACCGTATGTATCAAGTGCAGCATCCTAAGAATACTTTGACATTCTATCCCATAGAAGTCCAAAAACTCCATTTGAAAAGTAGACTAATCGCTGTTCGCTTGTATATAGTTATTGATCTAACGGGTGTCGCTTAAGTGCACCACCCCACTTTGAGTGGCTCAGATGTGTGTGACTGAGTCGACACAGAATGGTGGTCCAGATGTTTGTGTGTGCGTGTGTGTGTGTGTGTGTGGGGGGGGGGGGGGTATTTAACTGAAAGAGTATGTCGACTCAGTCACACGCATCTGAACCAGCATTCTGCTTACACTCAGTCACACGCATCTGAACCAGCATTCTGCTTACACTCAGTCACACACATCTGAACCACCATTCTGCTTACACTCAGTCACACACATCTGAACCACCATTCTCCTTACACTCAGTCACACACATCTGAGCCACCATTCTCCTTACACTCAGTCACACACACGCACACACCCGCTGTCCTGGAGCTGATGTTTAAGTCCATCATCCTCTTAAGACGTTGACCTACTGGTCTAGTTTGTCTTCGAATTCACCGTCATTTGCTTATTGATCCAGTGCAGCAAGGCGGGTTACATAAAAATTTTATATAACTGGCAACATGGCAGTAAGAATATGTTGTTATAGCCCAGTTAATTATCAATCCACATTTTATAAAGCCTGTCCTTGAGTAATGAAGCTTTTAGACTTACCTGAGCCGGACTGGACATAGCCTTCTTAACAACGATCAGAAACACACCTAATAGAATACAAAAGAAAAAATACGTAATTGTTTAGCCTTGTTAGTTATTGGAAAAATAAACCAGAGCCATATTTGTCTGCTAATTTGTATTGTGAGCGTAATAGTTGCATCGTTAGAAAATTACTTTAGGGTGGTGGTTAAGTATGCTTATCTTAATATTGATGCTATAGGCGTGGGAGTGAAACTGAGGTGCAGCCAACCACCTGCGGCAGGGATTGGCACTGGTCGCCAAGGTGAATGATTGACCTGGGTAATCCCATTTAATCTATCCCAGTTATTAACACATAAACTGCCAGATTTACACTACTCAGCTTCGTGGCGCATAATTTCGGTCACCACATTTATTCTATTGGTTATATTTAAAAGTCCAAAGCCCCACTGCAGAGATAGCGTTGCTCTTTTGATATGGTATTGTCTCTATTTAGGCACTCGGCAGCACAAATTACGTAACGGACATCATATAGATCAGCAGTATAAAAAAGCAAGACATCTTACATAGACCAACGTCTGTGTACTATCAGTATAGTATTCGGCATGGTTGGTAACTGTATTGACCCGCTCCGGAGAAGTATTTCTGTCCGCAGAAGTGCCATATTCACACTCATCACTCAAGATCAGCTTCGACAAAATGTTCTTTACAATATTTCAGTACATATATCATATTTTATTGTGTTCACCTAGTGGCACAAAATTCGCCCTGATGGTCCAATCCTTCTGTTTAATCGAATCAGTAACTTTCATGGCCTTTCTATAGGGATTAAATTCCGGGAGATGTATTCACAATAAGTGATACCACTGAATACTGTTGATGTTATAATGCCTTTAGGACTGATTTATCGACTGGTATTTTTGCGCAATAATTAGTTATGTTGTATATAAAAAAGCATGGCCAAGTATATGTGTGGGTCGAGGGGGATGGGGGGGGGGGGGGCGAACCTACTCAGAAAGTTTTCACAATTTAAGGTAGACTGCATGTTTCAGATTTATCTGTGATCCATTGGTGGAAAACTTCCAACGTCCAACACTGTACACAATGTATCACGTGGTCTCACCTGTAAGTCATTGGTGTGGGACTTCCAACGACCAACACTGTACACAATGTATCACGTGGTCTCACCTGTAAGTCATTGGTGAGGGACTTCCAACGACCAACACTGTACACAATGTATCACGTGGTCTCACCTGTAAGTCATTGGTGTGGGACATCCAACGACCAACACTGTACACAATGTATCACGTGGTCTCACCTGTAAGTCATTGGTGTGGGACATCCAACGACCAACACTGTACACAATGTATCACGTGGTCTCACCTGTAAGTCATTGGTGTGGGACATCCAACGTCCAACACTGTACACAATGTATCACGTGGTCTCACCTGTAAGTCATTGGTGTGGGACATCCAACGACCAACACTGTACACAATGTATCACGTGGTCTCACATGTAAATCATGTGGGGGGATTTCCAACGTCCAACACTGTACATAACGGATCACGTGGTCTCACCTGTAAGTCATTGGTGTGGGACTTCCAACGACCAACACTGTACACAATGTATCACGTGGTCTCACCTGTAAGTCATTGGTGTGGGACATCCAACGACCAACACTGTACACAATGTATCACGTGGTCTCACATGTAAATCATGTGGGGGGATTTCCAACGTCCAACACTGTACATAACGGATCACGTGGTCTCACCTGTAAGTCATTGGTGTGGGACTTCCAACGACCAACACTGTACACAATGTATCACGTGGTCTCACCTGTAAGTCATTGGTGTGGGACATCCAACGACCAACACTGTACACAATATATCACGTGGTCTCACATGTAAATCATGTGGGGGGATTTCCAACGTCCAACACTGTACATAACGGATCACGTGGTCTCACCTGTAAGTCATTGGTGTGGGACTTCCAACGACCAACACTGTACACAATGTATCACGTGGTCTCACCTGTAAGTCATTGGTGAGGGACTTCCAACGACCAACACTGTACACAATGTATCACGTGGTCTCACCTGTAAGTCATTGGTGTGGGACTTCCAACGACCAACACTGTACACAATGTATCACGTGGTCTCACCTGTAAGTCATTGGTGTGGGACTTCCAACGACCAACACTGTACACAATGTATCACGTGGTCTCACCTGTAAGTCATTGGTGTGGGACTTCCAACGTCCAACACTGTACACAATGTATCACGTGGTCTCACCTGTAAGTCATTGGTGTGGGACTTCCAACGACCAACACTGTACACAATGTATCACGTGGTCTCACCTGTAAGTCATTGGTGTGGGACATCCAACGACCAACACTGTACACAATGTATCACGTGGTCTCACCTGTAAGTCATTGGTGAGGGACTTCCAACGACCAACACTGTACACAATGTATCACGTGGTCTCACCTGTAAGTCATTGGTGTGGGACTTCCAACGACCAACACTGTACACAATGTATCACGTGGTCTCACCTGTAAGTCATTGGTGAGGGACTTCCAACGTCCAACACTGTATACAATGTATCACGTGGTCTCACCTGTAAGTCATTGGTGTGGGACATCCAACGACCAACACTGTACACAATGTATCACGTGGTCTCACCTGTAAGTCATTGGTGTGGGACTTCCAACGTCCAACACTGTACACAATGTATCACGTGGTCTGACCTGAAAATCATTGGTGGGAGATTTCAAACGTCCAACCAGGTACGTAATGACACCCTGGATGCCACATCCACGAGTGATTAGTGGGGAGGTTTATACGTCCAACATTGTACGTTATGAGTACGATATGTCAACTGTTTGTAATAATTGGTTGGAAGCAGTACACACCAAACAATGTAGGAATAGTAGCTACCGAGGCAGAAGCATTAAAAGAAATAAGTAGAAAAGCTGCATGGGCACGTTCTATAATTGGTTTGAATTGGTAAGTCATAATTAATATATAGACCTTGACCGTTCTTCACAAATTCAACTTGATTGTTTGTTCGAGTTTAATTAGCACCTCTGCACATCCAACCATTCATTATATTGGAATTGACAAGGCCTACCAAAAATTATCACTTCAAGGATTGAATTGTTATAACAGATGTAGTAGTACTACAGATGACGGGTAATTGAGAAATATAGATAGGTAAATAGTAACTCCTATATAATCACGGTAACCTTGATTTGACCGATATGTCTTCCAGATTAGTTGTCCTTTAAGGCAACTGCTGGTATTTGACAGGTGTCATGTAGTTAACTCAAGTATTTTGTAATCATCAACCATAATACGAGCTTTCTCTACATAAAGTTTAAAATCAAAAGGGAAGAGTATTTTAAGCTACCTTTTTTATCAACCAGACACTAAAATTTAAATATACATTTGTAGTTAATATCTAGTCTGTAGCACATGCACGTTGCTGTGTCGGTGATCTTACACATCTAGTAATCTTATAACTTCTCTAAAACGTTCAATCCGTACAATCAAGCTAGTTGTTCGTCTAAAGTGCATATAAAGTCATTTGGATTGCTTGCAACATCAAGTAACGCTTTAGCAGTTATTCCATCAAAACGGTTTAACGATGATTATACCTGTATGGAACAGACAATGGAATCAAGTTTGATGGGTTTTACTGCATTTCTTATGAGTCTTTAATAATCATGTCCGTTTTCAAAAACCAAATAGTGAAAACTCATCACAAATTTGAAAGTTTGAAATTTACGTAGACCAACTTATCCTCGTTGGGAAACTCTGATCTCAAAAGCATTGTCTCATAAACTGAGTGGGAGGTTACAGACCTATCATCATTTTAAGCAAATAGATTAATATTAAAAGTTATCAGTGAATAAATAATGGAGTCTTCGACATGACCACTGGAAGTTCCCCAACCAATGTTTCGCCTCAAAATGTCCTCAATTGGTAGTTTACCGTACCGTTCTACCTTCCATTATAATATATTTATAAACACTAAAACACACGGGCACAGGGGGATGTCTTCTTGTCTAAAATAACCATGGAAACAAGTTTCTAAATGTGTTAAAAAGAGGTATATCACAATTTAAGTCATCTCCCACACCCACCAGTTAGGTCTACTCAAGCCATTAAGACTCAAGCTAATGTCCACTGTCCGGAGGATCACTCTTCTATAAACGTGTTTAATTGGCTAATGCCAACTGACCAGTGTTTCACTGTTCTATGAACATGTTTGATGGGCTAATGCCAACTGACCAGTGTTTCACTGTTCTATGAACATGTCTGATGGGCAAATGTCAACTGTCCAGTGTGTCACTGTTTTAAGGACATGTTTGATGGGCAAATGTCAACTAGCCTATGTGTCATTGTTGTATGAACATGTTTGATGGGCTAATGCCAACTGACCAGTGTTTCACTGTTCTATAAACATGTTTGATGGGCAATAGTCAACTGTCCAGTGTGTCACTGTTTTAAGGACATGTTAGATTGGCTAATGTCAACTGGCCTATGTGTCATTGTTGTATGAACATGTTTGATGGGCTAATGTTAACTGTCCAGTGTGTCACTGTTCTATAAACATGTTTGATGGGCTAATATCAACTGTCCAATGTGTCACTGTTCTATAAACATGTTTGATGAGCTAATGTCAACTCTCAAATGTGTCCCTATTCTATAAACATGTTTGATGGGCAATGGTAACTGTCCAATGTGTCACTGTTCTATAAATATGTTTAATGGGCTAATGTTAACTGTCCAGTGTGTCACTGTTCTATAAACATGTTTGATGGGCTAATGTCAACTGTCCAGTGTGTCACTGTTCTATGAACATGTTCGAAGGGCTAATGCCAACTTTCCAGAGTGTCACTGTTCTATAAACATGTTTGATTGGCTCATGGTAAATGTCCAGCGTGTCACTGTTCTATAAACATGTTTGATGGGCTAATGTTAACTGTCCAGCGTGTCACTGTTCTATAAACATGTTTGATTGGCTAATGTTAACTGTCCAGCGTGTCACTGTCTATAAACATGTTTGATGGGCTAATCTTAACTGTCCAGTGTGTCACTGTTCTATAAACATGTTTGATGGGCTAATGTTTACTGTCCAGTGTGTCACTGTTCTATAAACATGTTTAATGGGCTAATGGTAACTGTCCAGTGTGTCACTGTTCTACTGTATGAACATGGTTGATTGGCAAATGGTAACTGTCCAGTGTGTCACTGTTCTATAAACATGATTCATGGGCTAATGGTAACTGTCCAATGGGTCACTGTTCTATAAACATGTTTGATTGGCTAATGCTAACTATCCAGTGTGTCACTGTTCTATAAACATGTTTGATGGGCTAATGGTAACTGTCCAGTGTGTCACTGTTCTATAAACATGTTTGGTTGACTAATGTCTACTATCCAGTGTGTCGCTGTTCTATAAACATGTTTGATGGGCTAATGGTAACTGTCCAGTGTGTCAATGTTCTATAAACATGTTTGATGGGCTAATGGTAACTGTCCAGTGTGTCACTGTTCTACAAAACATGTTTGATTGACTAATGTCTACTATCCAGTGTGTCGCTGTTCTATAAACATGTTTGATGGGCTAATGGTAACTGTCCAGTGTGTCAATGTTCTATAAACATGTTTGATGGGCTAATGGTAACTGTCCAGTGTGTCACTGTTCTATAAACATGTTTGATTGACTAATGTTAACTGTCCAGTGTGTCACTGTTCTATAAACATGTTTAATGGGCTAATGTTAACTGTCCAGTGTGTCACTGTTCTATAAACATGTTTGATGGGCTAATGTTGACTGTCCAGTGTGTCACTGTTCTATAAACATGTCTGATGGGCTAATGTTAACTGTCCGGTGTGTCACTGTTCTATAAACATGTTTGACAGGCTAGTGGTAACTGTCCAGCGTGTCACTGTTCTCTGAACATGTTTGATTGGCTAATAGTAACTGTCCAGTGTGTCACTGTTCTATGAACATGTTTAATTGGCTAATGGTAACTGTCCAGTGTGTCACTGTTCTATAAACATGTTTGATTGGCTAATGGTAACTGTCCAGCGTGTCACTGTTCTATGAACATGTTTGATGGGCTAATGCCAACTGTCCAATGTGTCACTGTTCTATAAACATGTTTGATGGGCTAATCTTAACTGGCCAATGTGTCACCGTTCTATAAACATGTTTAATGGGCTAAAGTTAACTGTCCAATGTGTCACTGTTCTATAAACATGTTTGATGGGCTAATCTTAACTGTCCAATGTGCCACTGTTCTAGAAACATGTTTAATGGGCTAAAGTTAACTGTCCAATGTGTCACTGTTCTATAAACATGTTTGATGGGCTAATTTCAACTGTCCAATGTGTCACCGTTCTATAAACATGTTTGATGGGCTAATCTTAACTGGCCAATGTGTCACCGTTCTATAAACATGTTTGATGGGCTAATCTTAACTGGCCAATGTGTCACTGTTCTATAAACATGTTTGATGGGCTAATATTAACTGGCCAATGTGCCACTGTTCTAGAAACATGTTTAATGGGCTAAAGTTAACTGTCCAGTGTTTCACTGTTCTATGAACATGTTTGATGGGCTAATGTCTACTGTCCAGTGTGTCACTGTTCTATAAACATGTTTGATGGGCTAATCTTAACTGGCCAATGTGTCACTGTTCTATGAACATGTTTGATGGGCTAATGCCAACTGACCAGTGTTTCACTGTTCTATGAACATGTCTGATGGGCAAATGTCAACTGTCCAGTGTGTCACTGTTTTAAGGACATGTTTGATGGGCAAATGTCAACTAGCCTATGTGTCATTGTTGTATGAACATGTTTGATGGGCTAATGCCAACTGACCAGTGTTTCACTGTTCTATAAACATGTTTGATGGGCAATAGTCAACTGTCCAGTGTGTCACTGTTTTAAGGACATGTTAGATTGGCTAATGTCAACTGGCCTATGTGTCATTGTTGTATGAACATGTTTGATGGGCTAATGTTAACTGTCCAGTGTGTCACTGTTCTATAAACATGTTTGATGGGCTAATATCAACTGTCCAATGTGTCACTGTTCTATAAACATGTTTGATGAGCTAATGTCAACTCTCAAATGTGTCCCTATTCTATAAACATGTTTGATGGGCAATGGTAACTGTCCAATGTGTCACTGTTCTATAAATATGTTTAATGGGCTAATGTTAACTGTCCAGTGTGTCACTGTTCTATAAACATGTTTGATGGGCTAATGTCAACTGTCCAGTGTGTCACTGTTCTATGAACATGTTCGAAGGGCTAATGCCAACTTTCCAGAGTGTCACTGTTCTATAAACATGTTTGATTGGCTCATGGTAAATGTCCAGCGTGTCACTGTTCTATAAACATGTTTGATGGGCTAATGTTAACTGTCCAGCGTGTCACTGTTCTATAAACATGTTTGATTGGCTAATGTTAACTGTCCAGCGTGTCACTGTCCATAAACATGTTTGATGGGCTAATCTTAACTGTCCAGTGTGTCACTGTTCTATAAACATGTTTGATGGGCTAATGTTTACTGTCCAGTGTGTCACTGTTCTATAAACATGTTTAATGGGCTAATGGTAACTGTCCAGTGTGTCACTGTTCTACTGTATGAACATGGTTGATTGGCAAATGGTAACTGTCCAGTGTGTCACTGTTCTATAAACATGATTCATGGGCTAATGGTAACTGTCCAATGGGTCACTGTTCTATAAACATGTTTGATTGGCTAATGCTAACTATCCAGTGTGTCACTGTTCTATAAACATGTTTGATGGGCTAATGGTAACTGTCCAGTGTGTCACTGTTCTATAAACATGTTTGGTTGACTAATGTCTACTATCCAGTGTGTCGCTGTTCTATAAACATGTTTGATGGGCTAATGGTAACTGTCCAGTGTGTCAATGTTCTATAAACATGTTTGATGGGCTAATGGTAACTGTCCAGTGTGTCACTGTTCTACAAAACATGTTTGATTGACTAATGTCTACTATCCAGTGTGTCGCTGTTCTATAAACATGTTTGATGGGCTAATGGTAACTGTCCAGTGTGTCAATGTTCTATAAACATGTTTGATGGGCTAATGGTAACTGTCCAGTGTGTCACTGTTCTATAAACATGTTTGATTGACTAATGTTAACTGTCCAGTGTGTCACTGTTCTATAAACATGTTTAATGGGCTAATGTTAACTGTCCAGTGTGTCACTGTTCTATAAACATGTTTGATGGGCTAATGTTGACTGTCCAGTGTGTCACTGTTCTATAAACATGTCTGATGGGCTAATGTTAACTGTCCGGTGTGTCACTGTTCTATAAACATGTTTGACAGGCTAGTGGTAACTGTCCAGCGTGTCACTGTTCTCTGAACATGTTTGATTGGCTAATAGTAACTGTCCAGTGTGTCACTGTTCTATGAACATGTTTAATTGGCTAATGGTAACTGTCCAGTGTGTCACTGTTCTATAAACATGTTTGATTGGCTAATGGTAACTGTCCAGCGTGTCACTGTTCTATGAACATGTTTGATGGGCTAATGCCAACTGTCCAATGTGTCACTGTTCTATAAACATGTTTGATGGGCTAATCTTAACTGGCCAATGTGTCACCGTTCTATAAACATGTTTAATGGGCTAAAGTTAACTGTCCAATGTGTCACTGTTCTATAAACATGTTTGATGGGCTAATCTTAACTGTCCAATGTGCCACTGTTCTAGAAACATGTTTAATGGGCTAAAGTTAACTGTCCAATGTGTCACTGTTCTATAAACATGTTTGATGGGCTAATTTCAACTGTCCAATGTGTCACCGTTCTATAAACATGTTTGATGGGCTAATCTTAACTGGCCAATGTGTCACCGTTCTATAAACATGTTTGATGGGCTAATCTTAACTGGCCAATGTGTCACTGTTCTATAAACATGTTTGATGGGCTAATATTAACTGGCCAATGTGCCACTGTTCTAGAAACATGTTTAATGGGCTAAAGTTAACTGTCCAGTGTTTCACTGTTCTATGAACATGTTTGATGGGCTAATGTCTACTGTCCAGTGTGTCACTGTTCTATAAACATGTTTGATGGGCTAATCTTAACTGGCCAATGTGTCACTGTTCTATAAACATGTTTAATGGGCTAATGTTACCTGTCCGGTGTGTCGCTGTTCTATAAACATGTTTAATTGGCAAATGGCAACTGTCTCGTGTGTCATTACTATATGGACATGTTTGATTGGCTAATGCCAACTGTCCCGTGTGTCATTACTATATAGACAACTGTTCAGAGTGTCAATATTATATGAGAATGTTGTAAAATTGTTGAAGGGAGGATATGGGAATGCTATTGTCGTTTTAAATAACCTTGCTTTTACCTTATCTATTTTATTATGTTAATGGAAGGGTCGTCGTCTGAGAGGTTCATTTGCAATATGTTATTTGACCATGGAATAACTATGGTGATTGTTAGGTAAAAACATAGTGACTCCAGATAAAAATAACTCTGAAACGTGTATTCTGTCTTTGGTCAAGAGCGTTTACTTATGCCATGTAGGAAGACGTATCAACGAGAACGTGCATTCTTTCTTTGGTCAAGAGCGTTTACTTATGCCATGTACAAAGACGTATCAACGAGAACGTGTATTCTGTCTTTGGTCAAGAGCGTTTACTTATGCCATGTACAAAGACGTATCAACGAGAACGTGTATTCTGTCTTTGATCAAGAGCGTTTACTTATGCTATGTAGGAAGACGTATCAACGAGAACGTGTATTCTGTCTTTGATCAAGAGCGTTTACTTATGCCATGTACAAAGACGTATCAACGAGAACGTGTATTCTGTCTTTGGTCAAGATCGTTTACTTATGCCATGTAGGAAGACGTATCAACGAGAACGTGTATTCTGTCTTTGATCAAGAGCGTTTACTTATGCTATGTACGAAGACGTATCAACGAGAACGTGTATTCTGTCTTTGGTCAAGAGCGTTTACTTATGCCATGTAGGAAGACGTATCAACGAGAACGTGTATTCTTTCTTTGGTCAAGATCGTTTACTTATGCCATGTACAAAGACGTATCAACGAGAACGTGTATTCTGTCTTTGATCAAGATCGTTTACTTATGCCATGTAGGAAGACGTATCAACGAGAACGTGTATTCTGTCTTTGATCAAGAGCGCTTACTTATGCTATGTACGAAGACGTATCAACGAGAACGTGTATTCTGTCTTTGGTCAAGAGCGTTTACTTATGCCATGTAGGAAGACGTATCAACGAGAACGTGTATTCTGTCTTTGGTCAATATCGCTTACTTATGCCATGTACAAAGACGTATCAACGAGAACGTGTATTCTGTCTTTGGTCAAGAGCGTTTACTTATGCCATGTAGGAAGACGTATCAACGAGAACGTGTATTCTGTCTTTGGTCAATATCGCTTACTTATGCCATGTACAAAGACGTATCAACGAGAACGTGTATTCTGTCTTTGGTCAATATCGCTTACTTATGCCATGTAGGAAGACGTATCAACGAGAACGTGTATTCTGTCTTTGGTCAATATCGCTTACTTATGCCATGTAGGAAGACGTATCAACGAGAACGTGTATTCTGTCTTTGATCAAGAGCGTTTACTTATGCCATGTAGGAAGACGTATCAACGAGAACGTGTATTCTGTCTTTGGTCAAGAGCGTTTACTTATGCCATGTAGGAAGACGTATCAACGAGAACGTGTATTCTGTCTTTGGCCAAGAGCGTTTACTTATGCCATGTACAAAGACGTATCAACGAGAACGTGTATTCTTTCTCTGTCAATGGATTGCCATATTGTAGCAATTGATTAACCTTGATACGCTAACCCAGTAATTCAAGCCAGCTTATGGAAATATCCTTAATGGAGTATTCGTTGTACGGAAATACCAATAGGAATATCAATCTTGATTTCGTTTGTTTTCCATTTACACTCGGGATATATTAAGATGTATTGATACTACCTTATGATAATGAACTGTATGGACGATATTAACAGCAAACGGTAATAATTTACTGACATAAACAAGCCTGTCACATTTCAACGTTACAGAACACCACTGTCATTTCGACAATATTGAAGATAGATAATTGAATCCTGAACTATATAAATAATTAGGATGATATGTTGGCTGATTCAGTTCTGCGACATTGATATTATATAATCTGTAATAGTATTTACTCAGCTTAGGTATTTGACTAACATATACATAATTGGAAATGTAGAGAAGGAGAAATAACTAGTTCTTACCGCCTGGAATGGTAAGCTGAGTTAGTAAGAGACCAGCATCATGTTAACGCCATTACACCATCACAGAATCACAACACGGCATAATCATATTTCTCCGTCTTATTTCAACACTTGCCAATATTATATGGGAATTATCCCGAATACATTGAACTAATCATTGCCTAAGTATAAGGTTATCACAGAAGCCATGTCAGAGTGGAGTTTCCGTTTAACAGTCGCCTTCATCAATATGGGGCTTCCATCGTTATCTCCTTACTTGACGGACAACGAAGAACCAGCTTATTCTATTTCTATTCTAGTTTCCTCCATAACATTACATACTTTGTCACATCCACCATTTTCTAGACTGGATTCGTTTAAAGCCATCCTTCAATATGTTGAAATGCCAGCTGAAACCGCCTACACAGCCTGTTACCTGAAGGCACGTGATGCGCTACTATTCAAATCGCCCATCTTCTCCCGTTCAATTGCGAATGAACGTTGACAGCGTAAGTCTATAAGTGTGTAATAAGCATTCCTGTAACGAACAGCTAGTGGCATTATCCACACTACGGGGAAATGTATCCACGAGTACTGCAAACGACAAGATGATAAAGCCTGATATTACTTGACATCGCCATGCTGAATATTTGATGACAAGCCAAGTAAAAATGGCCGACTGGAAACATGAATGGAGCAGTGCTGTAGAATATAGTCTAGTAGATGATATACATGGGGACACAGTTCTCGATCCTTGAATGATGTGGCTTGTCGTAGAGAGAAACTCCTGTCGTTCTAAGTCAGTAGCCTAACCAATTCACAACGAGCCGGCCTACTATATGTTTTGTTTAATATCACTGTTGAAGAGCTAATCGATTTCGTAGGGGAAAATGGCGAAGTATTGGCTAAACGGGATACATGTATGAGGACATTGGAGATCTGGACTTGCTAGGTTCTCATGCTAACACAGTAGGCTTTGCTGTACTGTTAGTCAATACTGCACACTGCGGGCAGTCAATCCCGGCATACCAATCGCAGCCATTCTTCATGCCATTCCTTGACAATACCAGGCATTTTGTAATTAGCTGAATTCAGGCTTATCGGGATAAATCGAGCGTGTTTTTATATAGATTGCTATGTTATTAAAATTAATCTAATCACAATACCAATGTAAACAGTTTCTATATGTTCACACCTGCCGTAAATATGTTATATAAGTAATATGTAAGCCTTTAATTAAGTTTGCGTTAAATCAGTGTAAACCGGTAACATATTTCTTAAAGAGCATCATTCTCAAATGCAAACCGCAAACAAATAACTAACCAGCTCGACACCATGGGAGGGGTGGGGACAATTTGGTACCCCTGTTTCCTTGTTTGTTTTTTTTTTAAGAAGGAGGGAGAAATTTTATTGGGTTGCGCTACTCCAGCGAAATACCAGGGGATCACAAGTTACGGCTTTTAAATTAATTATTTGGAAGGAGTTGTAGATTTCAACCCCACCTTTAATACCCATCAATCACAACGGCCTTTTGGTTTTACCTCTCACACACATTTCAAGCTTTCCTATTTTCATTTCACCCGTTAATTTGTTGTAAATCTGTCTACCCGCCTTCGTAATAAACCAACTTTAGAAATGGCCGGACATATTCCAAACTCTCGTTGTACAACGACAACGTGACAAAAGATCCACAGTTAACCAAACATTTCCCAGAAAGCTGGACAATTTGACGACGACGGAATATTTGCATTTGCATCATTGAATATGTGCATGACTTGTAAACCAATGGTAGACTTTTTTCGTAATGATAATGATAAACATATCTTAGTTTTTTGGTTGTTGTAATAAGCAATCCCTTGGCAGTCTCCATCATATTCGTTTTTAATTGGAAGAAAGTTCATCTATATTTTGTTTTAAATTTTGTTTGTACCCAACGGTAAATTAGATAGCTTGTTCACACGCTTCCCCCATTCCAATACACACTGACTCCTCATAATCTTCTGCCCAGACCATGTCAATTTCCCATGTGTATATGTAAAAATTATCATATTGGTGATTCATTTGTTTAGGATTTGCTTATGGAAATATACACAAAGAAAACAGTCAAGCACCCCCTGGAAAGTCTGCGCCAACCGATAAAATCATAGGTGTAGGGTGATTGTTGGCAAACTGATGTTGCAGAAACGATTGTGATCATAAGGGCAACATTCTGGCGATAAGAAATCACCATTAATGACAATAAGCTATATAATTTATTCAGGATATCGTTAGCCAAATAAAAAATGTATTTTAACAAAATAAAAAGATGCTTGTAAGTATGAAACTTCAGAGTCCATCTGGCTTCACAGGGCGGACATATTGCAGTAAAAATGTTACTTTGAGTGTGTGGAACACATCCCTAGAGCAAAAGGTCAATAGCGCGTATAGCCTCCATTAGATTCCTATCTGCGTCTCAACCCTCCAGTGAGACGTCAGGTGTGTTGAAGGGCTTGTTTCTGCCCATCCTATCCCAAATGTGCTCTAAAGGATTTAAATCCGCTCAGTTACTCCTTCAAAAGATCCGACGTCTCACTGGAAGGGTGAGACGCATGTTTGAAGCTAATGGAGACTATACGCACTATTGACCTTCTGCCCTAGGGATGTGTTCTACACACTTAAAATGATATTTTTACTGCAATATGTCAGCCCTGTGAAGCCAGATGGACTCACAGTATTTCATACTTACAAGCATTTGTTTATTCAGTTAAAACGCACTTTTGATTTGGCCAACGATATTGTTACAGGTTTAGTTAATTACAATAGCCTAAATAGTTGTGGTCAGTTTAACCACAAAGTGGTCGGTCCATTTAAGCTCTTGTGGATTTCTGTTGTATAACTTTGTGGTCAGTCCGTCCCCTACTTATTTCTCATTTTCTTTGGGATGCAAATATTTTGGACCACAACCATTTGCATGTGAACACGTGGAAGTTTTCTTGGATTGTCAATATGGAACAAACTGGACACAACTCGGCCGGATGCTAAACCGTTCGGACGGTTATACTAAGCTTATTTCAAACATATGGGAAATATTTGAAATTGGATGATATTCGGAAATATATGGAGAGCATTTAAGTGAAAATTGGAAATATCTGGAGAACGATGTGAACAGTGAAGGATTACCATAACGTGTTGAGGATTGTGAATTGTCATTGTGTATTTATCGGGATCAACGCTGGATGTGAGGGGACGGGACTGACCACGGTACAAAATAACATTCTACAAACACTTAAGTATTTTAGTTAGTGTAGTTAGATTTATTTTGTATTCTAATAAATATTTTTATTTTGAAATTACCTTTGTTCGTTTGTAGGCTGACATTTGCGTTTTTAGTTAACATTATTTTGATTATTGATCTGTGTTACAAGCGTACGTAACAATATCCTGAATAAATTGTATAGCTTTTGTTCATTTCATTTATTCACCATAATAAACAAATTATGTACAACAAGAATATATATAGAACAATATTGGCGGGAAATGAGATGGGTCCAAGAATGGAGCCTTGGGGAACGCCATAGTTAATAGAAGATGAATCAAATAAAGTAGAATTACATTGCACAATTTGAGAACATTCTGAAAAGTAGCTGCTGATCCAGTTTAATTCAGTATTTCGAATGCCATAATGATTTAATGTGGTAAGGAGGATGGAGTGATTTACCGTGTCAAACGCCTTTGAAAGATTTAAGAAAGTGACTATAGATAAGAATTACATTAAAGTGGCATGAGCTGCCGAAATTCACACTTTTATCATAACTTCTGATCGCCACGACAGTAAGAGACTTTGAAGGCCATCGAAAAACTAAATGATTGGCGTTGGAATGAGGAAAATCCATACAGTAGGTGGCCTGTACGAACCGAAAACGTGTTCGAAAAGTAAACAAAATTGAAATAACCGGGACGATCATTCATTCATTCTAAGTCAAAGTTAATTCAGAACAATACTTTATCGTACATTTTCGAGTCTAGAAGCACTAAAAAGCTTCTGAATTACACGTCTTGAGAAAAATAGCCAATAATTTCAACATTCTGTGTTGACGTCAAAATATCAACATTTTGGCAGCTCATGCCCCTTTAAAGAAAAAAACTGAAAAGCAATGTGTGATGAAATTTTGTCTAGAAGGGAGTAGAAGCAATTGAAGCAAATCACAAAAAACAGTTGCATTCTGCAACAGGTCATTTCCAGGCGCGAAACATAACGCTTGTTTTTGTTTTGTTTTCTATTGTAATTAGGTTAATACATAAACGGAGGTCAACAACAAAACGAACCTTGTTATTACCGAATAAAGAAAATTCAATTCACACGTAAACCGGCCTCATTTATTTACATAGCTCGTTCGGAAAAATAAAAATTGGAGATCTAGGGCTATTTTACGGCCGTCGAGCGGTATTGTACCGAATACACTACTGAGAATTTTGCTGCGACCCGACTTGCTAATCGCGTCGCAGAAAAAAAGTTAAGTGTATACGACGCAAATCGATCTCAATCGGTTTCAGTTGCATTCGGGAGTGATTTGGACGTGCTGGATATTTTGTTCAAGAATCGGGTTGAGTCGGGTCTGGTCAGACAGTGTATCCACTCTTGCGACGATCGTCGTAGTAAGTCTGAATCTGTACACCAATCAGAAACTTCACTGTAGTCATGTGACATCAAACAAACGTCTTTTTTCACCTTGTTCCGCTACAGGGCTCCGAATGTATTGTCTCATGATGACTAGTTGCATGCAGTGTATACCGTTCTACGACGCGCACCAATTCAAGCCAACTAAACCCGATCGCAGCAAAACGCTTAAGCCGGATACACTTTCTGATCAGACCGGACTCAACCCGATTCTTGAAAGAAATATCTGGTTTTGTAGCCAATTAATCAAATTTTCATTAATCAGGTCAGTCGTATTAACCCTAGGCCTTCGGCTTTGGACCAATACGGCTATCATCGGACCAGTAACAATGCCAATAGGGAATATCCCGATAATTAACTTTATATAATAGCGCACACCAGCGCGATATTCTGCTATTATGTTTTATTTCGTATATTTTTTTTAAAAACACATTTGTTTTCATTTATTTATATTCTGTACGTTCGAAACACTTCCTGCTATTTTGTCCCAAGACGATTTTCTCCACAACATGAGCAAATAAAGCGACAAAGTTAAGAAATGTGACGGTCGTTCTTTTGGCGAACCCAGTTCGACCCATGGTGTCAACTTGACGTCATTTGTATTCTTCACTCTACCATTATCGAGTGTCACTGGAGAAAGCCAAATATGTTCAAACTTATTGATCTTTTACGTGTTTCTTACCAGACAACTGTCAGAAAGTTAAGTAGATTTATTTTTGAGAGTTCCCAGGTACGTGATGTTTGATAAGCTATGGTCGTATAATGAAAAAATATATCAAATGTGTAAATAGACAGCTATGATATACCTCTTTTTAACACAATTACAAACTTGTCTCCGTGGTTATTTTAGACAAGAAGATTTTCCCTGTGCACGTGTGTTTTATTATTCATAAATATATATATATAATTTACACTTGTATGTACATGTATGTATCGACGATAGGCCGAATTGCCTAAGTCAATAAAGCTATACGTCACACTCGAACTCGGTCAGAAGCATCGAGGTCACATTTTGAAGAAAATTGTTACGGTTAGCTCTCTGATTGGATGACGGGTCAGTGTTTTGATTGGTTGACAGTAGCAAGGCTAGCCCCCTTTCTCAAAAGAGTGAGACTTGAAAATGTACTACTCTCGGTGGTAATTCAGTACCTTCAATATACGGATTTTTATTTTTAATACAAAACGCTTGATTTGATTTTTGATTTGATTTTATTCACCAGAATAGTAAATTCTCAATACATTGTATACATTTGCATATAATACATAATTGGGAATATTTGAATAACAAGGTATATAAATAACAATAATAAGGAAAAAAAATCTGGCGGGAATAAAGCCCCATGGGGCTTGATCTATCCCAGGTGGACACTGATTATATCTTTAAGATGGTCTGGTGTAAGTTTTGGTTTATTTTATGTAAAGGGGTTGGCTTATGTTTGTTTTGTTTTATTCTCGGTGCTATGGGAGTGGGGCTGATTCTAATAGGAAAGATTTAATTTTATGTTTAAATAAAGATAGCGATTTGATTGATTTTAGCTGTGAGGATAGTTTGTTCCATTCTCGAGGCCCTTTTGACCAGAGTGTATAGTAGGAAAGATTGGATTTTGGTAGGGGCTAGCTGCTCTAGTTTGGTAATGATGAACCTCAGTTTGAAGCTTAAAGTGATTTTGCAGAAAATATGGTAGTTGATTATGTTGATAAAGAAATCTGTGAATGATGATGAGAGGTGTATAGATATTCAGTTGGAAGATGGTCAGATTTTTCAGTTTGTTAAAGATAGGTTTCTTATGTTCAAGTTTTTGGGAAAAAGTTATGACACGTAGTGATCTTTTTTGTAGCAGGAAGAGGTGGTTTAGATGAGTTTGGTAAGTATTTCCCCATAATACATTACCATACAAGAAGTAGGGAAAAATTAGGGAGTAATAGAGAATGTAAAGAGTTTTTTTGTTAAGAGACCTTCTGGCATGGTTAAGAATACCAATATTTCTTGACACTTTTTTACTTATATAATTTATGTGTTCCTTCCAGTTTAGGCGGTCATTAAAATACTTCCTAAGAATTTGAAGTGGTGGACAAGCTCAACCTGTGTATTAGAGATAAATAGTGCTGGAATTGAATCAGGTATAATTCTTGAATTGTGCTGTATGGTCATATATTTGGTTTTACTTATATTGAGAGATAGGCGATTGGAGGCGAACCAGTTGTGGAGTTTTGCTAATTCAGTTGTCATTATATTAAGCGTTTCCTTTAGATCAGAATGAGAACAAATGGCACTGGTATCATCTGCAAAGATAAATGATATTCAAGATATTGGTCACCCTGCTGACGTCATTTATATAAATCAGGAATAGCATGGGTCCCTGGGGTACATCGCATTTTATTTCCATCGGTAAGGACAGGATGTTATAGTAGGAAACAGATTATGTTCTATTGGATAAATAACTCTGGAACCAATCATTGCATGAACCTCGAATTCCATAATGCTCCAATTTGGAAAGTAAAATTTGGTGAGTTACGGTATCAAATGCTTTTGACAAGTCTAAGAAGGTGACAATGCTGTGCTTTTTATTTTCCTTGGCCGTAGTTAGCTTGTCATAGAGTGAATATGCAGCATCTGCAGTGGAATGGCCAGCTCTAAACCCAAATTGATCGTTTGAAATAATTGCATTTTCATTTAAGAAGGTTGATAGCTTCATACATGACACAATGCCACTCCCCCCCCCCTTCCACACCCCTCCCTCAATCCCCGGCAGTATATGTGCACTTAAGTCCCAGATGTCCAGATTGGTTTTGGCAGTCTGGTTCTACCAGTTTTGTCGTGGATAAAACATACTGGTTTTAATAAGGTGGTCAGCATGACGTCCGAGTTGAGCATTGAACTAGGCCAGGTTGTTATCTTCACGGTTCACAAAGTCTTCCCCTCGATCGACACTGTTTAAGTCGTTCAGTTGAAGCTCAGTTTGTTTACTATTTCTATCTCCTTTAGCTTTCTTCTTTACAAAGTGTGTGAGCTGAAACCAATGCAAGTCGGCCAGAGTATTTCATTCTTCGGGGCGTTAGCTACGTGAAGAAAAGTTGTTATAGAAGTTTGATGAAAGACAATAACTAGATTCCTGTGAACCTGACAATGGAAGCAACAGCGTTACACGACTTCCCTGCTACCGGAGAGGATGAATTGGCCTTCCAGAAAGGAACCCTGTTAAAGGTAAATAAATAATTTAGTAATATGGTTTCAGGTGAGGTACACAAAACTTTCACCACTTGTTTCCTGAATGCATTTTGTATTAAATCCTCGTATTTTGGGGCTGAATACAAATGGCGTCGAAAGTACTACAGACAAAAAATGAAAATGAAAATAATCATAAATTTATTAAATGCTTATATCATTTAGAAAGATATTTGTTTACATATTTTATTTAGCCCGGTAAACCACTCGCTGTTGACAGACGCAGTTTCGGTACATATAAGTAATTCTCCAATGCTTCAATTATATAACTGACCCAGGCAAGACATTAACAAACTTAGTGTTTCGGTCTCTTACGTTATCACAGGTACTCTTTTGTAGGGCCCTATAGTAGGCACTCCAAGTCCAACCTCTAAAGGCGCATCCTTCATGCGCTTATGAAATAACAGGTGGCACTTCCGGTTTTGAATTAGCTGGATTCTGCTTATCCTTGAATAAAAATTAATTTTCGAAACTAAAAATAGCACACGTTTACAGGGCAATGTGAATACACTACAACAACAACATCAGTTCTTAGGACTAAAATGATTTTCATTAACCAAAACATTCATCAATTTCTAAATATATATTCCAATGCAGTCCACGTTATCTGAGGACAAGAATGTATTTCTTCATGCCGCATTTAGCCGCTTACACAGACGATAGCATTAGTGTAAAAACAAGGAAATATCATATTTAAACTTCCCTGCTAACTTTCTCCTTCTTTCTCCGTCATTTCCATTGTATCTATAGGTCACGTGGTTGTATATTAGGGGCCATCTCAACGTGTCTAATTATATTGTGGCAAACATGTTCAGAAATCTGAATCCGAACCAATTGGATAGTTGTAATGGTCCCTAAGTAATTGTTAACTCCCTTCGAACTTTTCTTAAAAGTTTGCCAGCAGATGACGTTTTCGAATTGCTGTACTAGAGAGCTCTGACATCCATTTTTTATCTGCAGAGCAAGTGAGTGACCCACATTAAATTGGTTAAGCCGTAATAGCTATTTGGCTTTGTTTTTTTTTTATTTCCAAATTTTTATATGAAATAAAGGGCACATGATTTACGTATATGTTGCTTAAAATTACTGATAAAGTACATTGTGCATTTCGGTGTTGGAGTGCCTACCTTAAGAGGATATGGTATTTGTACGTTTCACGGCTGTCTTTTTGGTCGACACATTCAAATAGACCTGAAGTCTCTCAGAGGGTATTTCCACTCTGATAACTTCGGGGATTTACGTGCGTGATAACTTCGGGGATTTACGTGCGTGAAATACCCTCTGATAGACTGCAGGTCATTTTGAAAATGGCGACCAAATAGGTAGCCGTGAAGCGTACAATTCCCAAATCCCCTTGAGGGCCCCACACAAGTGTCCCGTGATATTGTAAGGGAACGAAACACTCGGTTTGTTAACTTTCAGCCTCGATCAGTTATATAATTGAAGCATTGGAGGATTCCTGATATGTACCGAAACTGTGTCTGTCTACAACATGTGGTTTACCGGGCTAAATAAAATATATACACAAATATCTTTCTAAGCGATATTAGCATTTAATAAATTTATAATTATTTTTATTTTCTATTTACGTCTGTAGTAAAACATTTTGAAATTTACTTTCGACGCCATTTTTATTCAGCCCAAAAATACGGTGATTTACCGTATAGAAAGCGCAGACTGTCCGAGGCGTGTCAAAGCCAGTTCCGACTGAGGGTATTTCGCCAATCTCATTCTCGCGAGATCCCCTGCTACTACGTGAACGCGACGGACCTCTCAGGCCGTTCCAAGCCATTTGCCTTAGTCTGCTAAGGGGAATCCCCTTTTGCCAGAGCTGCGGAGAAATACTCTCACTACAATCACATGACGTAGACATACAAAATAGCATGTTGTAGGCTGGCCTGTTCACAATCGCGGAGGGTAGAAATATAATCCCTGTATTTCCTCAACGATAATTCAAAACTTAAGGGCGTGTACCAAAAACGAAATACAAGCCAACATATAGAATCAGGTAAAGATCACGTAGAAATCAATTTTGGAAGTAAGTTTGATTACCCAAATTTTGGGTAAAATGGCTTGGAACGGCCTGAGAGGTCCGTCGCGTTCACGTAGTAGCAGGGGATCTCGCGAGAATGAGATTGGGTATTTCGCGTACGTAAAGCCCCGAAGCTTTAGACTGACGCCTAATTAATTATTAGCTCCCTTTGAAATTTTCTTGTAAGTTAGCCATTAGATGGCGTTTCCGATTTGCGGTACTGGGGAGCTTTAAAATCCAGCCTGCAGAACAACTAGGTGAACCACGTGCATTTCTTTAGCTGTTTGGCTTTGTTATTTTTCTTACTTCCAAATGTTGACACGAACTAAAGGACACATACTTTGCATGTATGCTCCTTAAAATTACTGATGAAATACTAAGAATATTAAGTTTCAGGCCAATAAGCCCCATTCGTGTTTAGTGTAAAGGCCGGTTTACACTGAGTTCTGCGACCCGATGTAAATGTACTCCTCACCGATTTGCATCGTAAACTGCATGGTATACAGTACACCTTTTCTCTGCGACGCGACGCGATTTTCCTGTCGGGTTGAGTCGGGTCGCAGCAAAACTCTCAGTGTATACCGGCCTTTAAGGGAATTACTTTTACCAACCAGCCTATTAACATTTATGCATACTGTAGGCATGTTAGTCACTGTCTTAAACATCGGTAATGAATTACAAAAATATTGGCTATCACAAATAGTACATAACTAATCATTGTTCTGTAGAAGACGTATCAACAACTATCAAAGGACTTCAATAAAGTAAACAGTTATCATATTTTGACCAAAATTTCAGCCATGTTGAAGATGCATAGTCATTAACTCCTGTTTGAAAACCGGTTAAGTCCGACTCAGGCTTTCAATCGATGTTGCGCAGGTTCGAATCGTATTCAGACCAAATAAATATTGAAAAAAGTCTTAGCGGATTTTTCACTCGATCGTCGTGTGAGGAAAGTCGTGGGTGTCCCGGCAAAGGGCCCGGTTTCCTCCCCCACTAAACCTGGCATATAAGTGAAATGATTTTGAATGCGGGGTAAAACACCAATCGATCAATCGTTTTGTTCTACTTCCAACACCCTGTATGATAGCGGATCATCGTTTTTTTTTATTTTTATTTTTTTATTTTTTCATCCAACAATCCTTACGAGGAACCAATGATTTCAGTATGGATGAAGTTTTAGCCTATTATTGCTGGGTTTTTTTTATATCTATAGGCTTTCCTTTTTCATAATAACATAAGAGTGGTTTTCTGGGTTACTACTTCTGTGTTTATTATACACGACGTTTCGCTGGATATGCTTCCAGCTTCATCAGGCAATATACAAGTTATGTTTAGCAGTATGCCATCCTTGAAGACACTATTATCAGCTAACGGCAGATCAGGAGAAAGAAAAGACAACCCTAAAGGAATCGTGTATAAATTTAATTGTTCTTGTGGTGAGGGTTACATAGGAGAGACATCTTTCAGTGCGTACCAAAGAACACAAAACTGCTACCACCAAAGGAGAAACTCAAAAATCTGCAAAAGCTGAAAACATTGCAAACAACCCTAACCACAGCATAGCATGGGACACCCCCACTGTTCTTGCCCGTAACCTAAAACACTGGAAACCCCGGGTCATCAGGGAAGCCCTAGAAATCCGTAGATTCAGACCTACAATAAACAGAGACCAAGGCCTAGCCATATCCAGTGCTTGGACTGTTAACTAGGCTGGGACCTCGTATATATATATTCCACAACCTTTTGACAATAATTCTTAGTAGCCAATTTTCATTATACAGTATAACCATTTATCCTTAAGACCACATCCCTCTCCACTGCCTCACCCCCACTTCCTTTTTCATGTTTAGATTTTTGGAATTACCGGCGATTGGCTAAAGGCGGAATGTGAGGGCAGAGAAGGTTTTATCCCAGCGAATTATGTTAAATCTAAACCCCATGAGTGAGTATTCCATGGCTCTTTATGTTTTATTGTGAAATGTCGACTGCGTTCTGGATATCGTTGTATACCAAAATTACAACTGTCAACCTTTTGAAGCTGCTCCTTCGTAAGTCGCAGGGTATATTTCACTCATTCCCATTGTCCACACACTAGTTTTATTCTCACGTATGTGTAACTTAGATAATAATATTGACCCCCAGAAAGTTATCTTTGTATCCAACTAACCCGTTCTTATTGCCCAACCGCGTTATAAGTTGATAAATTGAAGAAAGTTATAGGACTTGATCAAATGTTGGCTTCTCGCAGAGATAGAAAACTCGATATTCCCCATGAAGCACACGGCTTACAAGTCTAACATTGCAAGCATATATCGCATGTGCAAATAGGTAATGTAGCATGGACTGTCCGAAGGATATGTCCGTGGGATCGCCGATATCTGGGTACAATCAGATTCGGGTGATTTTTTTTTTATATATTTGGCCTTTGTCTGGTGTGATTGCATATGTTTTTTATTCCCTTTAGTATGCTAGTTTTCATATGGATAAAATTGTGCTAGTGATTTTTTGCCATTATGCACACCAATGCGACGATATGAATAAAGTTGTGCCAGTGATTTTTGTCCTTATGCAAACCAATGGGACGATATGAATAAAGTTGTGGCAGTTGTTTTTGTCCTTATGCAAACCAATGGGACAATGTGAATAAAGTTGTGCCAGTGATTTTTGTCCTTATGATTGATTGATTGTGTTTTACGCCGCGCTCAAGATTATTTCACTTAAATGGCGTTGTTGCCAGTTTTAGTGTTGGAGGAAACCAACGACCTTCCGTTGGTAACTGGCAACTATCCCACAGTTGTTAAAGGAACCTCCATAGTAGTTCGCGAAGATCTAACATATACAAATCATAAACTTCTTATGAATGCTTCTGCTCAGGATGGCCTAGATGCCTTTTCCGCTAATGGAAAAATTTTTGTTAAAACATCCAATGGAAGTGTTCATTTGGTAAAAAGTGAAATTGATGTAGTAAAACTGGCTGCTGCTTCGAACACATCCTCTGGTAACCCTGGACGTGGTAAACCGACGAGCAACTAGACTGACCTTAATAACTCTGTATACGTTTCACCTTGTAAATATTAGACGAGAACTGTACATACTATTGCACCTACTTCTGCACTTATAAGTTGCACATGCACGCCATTTACACATAAATTTATTAAAAATATCTTCACACATGTTTAGCACATATATGTTATTTGCACACTAATATATAAATTACTTGTACTCTTATCTAGAAATTAAATAATGTAATTTTCACATTAACTCATATGTAAATTAGCTCAAATATATTACTTGCACATGAACTTAAAAGCCAATTGAATATATCGAATTGCAAATTTTCACATTAGCTCATATATAAATTCGCTCAAATATATTACTTGCACATGAACTTAGCAGCCAATTGAATATATCGAATTGTAAATATTTATATGTGTTTATACCTGGCACAGTATTAGCACTAATTATTTGTTAACATTCTTTTGCCCCACAAGGATTATATCAAATCTAATTGCCATGCCACCAATCTTGGCCTTGTCTTATATATTCCTCATGTAATATACGTTATGTCTTTCCCATGTAGCTTTTTGTACAAAAGCCTAAGGGTTGTACACATTCCCGTTCTAACAATTGCTTCTATATATATATTGTTTCTCCCAGTTTTCGATTTGTCAATGTGTGTCTGCATCTTGTTTCTATATCTGACATGGTTTCTATTCTAATCATGTCAATTTCTAATTTTTCTTTCGTAAAATACTATCATTGTTTGTTATGTCTTGTGTATTCTACTGTTAGCATTTCTGACAAATCACCCAGCTCATATAGATATTTTCGCCGTCATAAAACAATACCTAACCTAATCGATGGTAATTTGTTGTATTCAAAAATTAAAAATAATCACGATCCATTAACTCAATCCCTATATATACTGAAATTTGATTATTTATATCCAGCGACGTTTGCATACATATCACAATTAATTTCCGTTTTTTCTGATTTCATCCCCTTAACTTCTAAATATGTGTAGTATCGTAATGTATCGGGCGGTAATTGGGACGTGGAATAATATCGTTCAAAGCAAAGTTGTTAGGCAGAGTAGAAGAATACTTGATTATCTAAAGCTCATACTACCTATCGTTTCACCTTTGATGTTCAATGCTTTTGTTTTCTTTAGCTGTGTTGGGGCATTGGTTGGTATATCGTATATACATGTTTTACAAATATTGCTTCTTTTATCCGGCGATATCCACCGAAACCCAGGACCTGGTGGAGTGGAAAATATGCTTAAACTATGTCACATAAATGCGCGCAGCTTAACTGCCTCCAGTGACGATATTATGCACAGTAAAACAAAATTAAATGAAATAGAAACCATTTGTATCAATTACTATGCCTACAATATAATTTCTTTGTGTGAAACGTGGCTAGATGATACTATTAATGACAATGAGTTATATATTGCTAATTACCATTTTGAACGTAAGGATAGAAATCGTCACGGAGGCGGGGTAGCTGTGTACATCAGTGATAGTATTAATGCACGCAGACGCAAAGATTTGGAATCCTTTATTGAAGTACTATGGCTTGAAATTAATGAAAATTGTCGCAAAACTATATTAGGAGTCTGTTACAGACCACCTAATCAAACTGCCGAACAAAGAAATAATTTTTTGGACACTTTTGGTTTAATGTTAACAACTGTAACTGCCGAAAACCCGGACCTAATATTAATAACTGGAGACTTTAATGATCGCTGTACAAAGTGGGAATCTGACCATATAAACAGTGAACTCAAAACAGAATTATTTGACTTATTGAGTAGTCACAATCTTTTCCAATTAATAGAACAACCAACACGAATTACAAGAGACTCGGCCTATATCTTAGACTTGCTAATTACTGACAATAAAAACTATATTTCAAACTATGGTATTGCGCCACCCGTAGCCAATTTAGATCACTGTGTTATTTACTGTACAATTAAGATACCCCATGCTGAGAACTTAAAAGCATACACCCGCCAGGTCTGGGATTATAATTGCTGTAACCATATATTATTAAATGACTTAATAAGGAAATCCCCGTGGGATGTTGCCTTCTCCGTGTTCGACGATATTGACGATGTTGTATATTACTGGAATACATTATTTTTTTCATGCTGCAGGGAAAGTATACCAAGTAAACAAATAGTTGTTAGACCCAAGGACAAACCATGGATGACTAACGAAGTCAGACAGAAAATTCGTCACAGAAATCGATGCTACAAAAAGTTTAAACGAACAAAAAATGACCTCGACTACCTGCGAGTAGTAGTTTCACGTCGTGAAGCAGATCGTTCTAAGAAAATTGCTATAAGGAGATATGCCGAAACTACAAAACAAAAGTTATCGGATAAGTCTTTAGATAGTAAAAAATATTGGAATTTAATGAAATCACTATTAGGAACAAAATGTAAACCCCAAATTCCACCCTTGCTTGTTAACGATAATGTGATTACTGAGGTTGTGTTAAAAGCCGAAGCATTTTGTCAGTATTTCGCTCAACAATCAACATTACCTGAAAACACTAATCCCCAACTTCCGGAATTTACTTATGTTACAGATGCCCGCCTTTCGTTCATACAAACTGATTCTAAAGAGGTGTCAAGCATTCTTAAATCATTAAATGTGCGTAAAGCATCGGGAGATGATGGGATTAGTAATTACATGCTTAAACTATGCCAGGACTCCGTATCGGGTCCACTAGCAACATTATTTAATTATTCCTTGAAATATGGTTGTTTCCCTGCAGCATGGAAACTATCTAAAGTTTGCCCTATTCATAAAAAGGACGAACGAAATAAAATTGAAAATTATAGACCTGTGTCATTACAATCTGCAGTCTCGAAAGTATTAGAGAAAATAGTATTTAAACGTATTTATGAGTACTGTGTAGACCACAATTTATTAATCGCTGAAAATTCTGGCTTTAAACCTGGAGATTCAACAATTAATGCATGCCTAAAAATAGTACATTCAATTTACGATAATCTTGATAAAGGACTTGATGTTTGTTTAGTATTCTTAGATGTCAGTAAAGCCTTCGATAGAGTTTGGATTGAGGGTCTTCTCTTTAAGTTAAAGCAAATTGGAATTTATGGCCCACTCTACCATTGGCTGAAAGACTATTTAACAGATAGGTATATAAAGGTTGTTTTAAATGGCAGGGAGTCCAGGAAGTATTGTATAAATGCAGGTGTGCCCCAAGGCTCCGTTTTGGGGCCTCTTCTTTTTTTGATATACGTAAATGACGTGTGTGAAAATATAAGATGCAATATCAATTTATATGCAGATGACACGTCATTGATGGAGCCCATACGGGATATAGATACATCACAATGCAAAATCAACCATGACCTAAATGTCTTATCTCGTTGGGCTACTCAATGGCGTGTCACGTTTAATGAGCTAAAAACAGTGTATCTTCTAGTTTCCAACAAGAAAAATCCTAAGTTACCAAAATTATATCTCAATGGTGTTGAAGTGAGGCGTGCTCGGTCCCATAAACATTTGGGTATAATTTTGAACGAAAAATGCAAATGGGACGACCACATCCGGGAAATTTCTATAAAAGCAAATAAGCGATTATCAGTTATGACAAAAACCAAATCTCTACTAGGACGACATTGTCTTCAAAATTTGTACGTCACTTCAGTAAGATCTATACTAGAATATGGCAGTGTTATTTTTGATAATTGTGCCCTTAATCTTTTACAAAAAATCGAGGCCGTGCAACGAAGGGCAGCACTTATTACCACAGGAGGTCTACGTCGTACACCATATACGCAGTTATTGAAAGAACTAAATTGGGAAACATTACAAAACAGACGGAGAAAACATAGGCTATTATTGTTTCACAAGTTAGTAAATGGTCTTTCCCCGCCGTATCTAAACAAGCTTCTTCCCCCAAAACGATCCGAATTACCAAACTATAGACACCAATTACGAAATCGTCACAGTTATACTACGTTTAAATGTAGAACAACTTTTTTCAAAAACTCATTTTTCCCTAAAACAACACAAGAATGGAATTCACTTAGCGAAAAACAAACACATTTATCACTACATCAACTTAAAAAAGAAATCACAACAACTGAACTGAACTGCTTCTCGCTTTTATACAATGCTTTTAATAGCTTCGAATCTAAGATGCACTGCCGGATGAGAATGGGTCTGAGCACGCTTCACAGTGACCTGTTCCGATACAACATCGTCAACGATCCATCATGTGAGATGTGTGGTCACCCCACGGAGGACTTCAAACATTTTGTGTTTGACTGTCCCAGTTACATTGCGCCCAGAAAATACATGCTTACGTCATTGGCTAAATTGATTTGTCCTAATGTACACTACTCTTTCCTTTTGGATAAAACTCTCTATTCCCACATGTGTAAAGTTATGCTATTTGGAACAAAAGACCTGGATTACGATGACAATGTCATACTTTTCAAAATTGTTCACCAATACATCAAAGAGACAAACCGATTTATACAAGTTAATTAATGGATCAAGTCATAGACATGATATGAAATCAATTGTTTTGTTTTTTGTCCTTTGTCCAATATGTACACTTGTCATTTATGTTATTATGTTATTATGTGAATATGAATTGTTGAGGAGAAGCCCTAGTGGCCCATGGCCGAGGCTCATCCTCTATAAAGAAATAAAGAATTAAATTAAATTAAATTAAACATAGGTCGTTCGAGTGAAAACCCAGTCAGAAAATTTTCCATTTTTTTTGGACTGAGTGGGACTCGAACCCGCGAACTTTGTCCTTATGCAAACCAATGGGACGATATGAATAAAGTTGTGCCAGTGAGTTTTGTCCTTATGCAAACCAATGGGACGATATGAATAAAGTTGTGCTACTGATGTTTGTCCTTATGCAAACCAATGGGATGATATGAATAAAGTTGTGCTAGTGATGTTTGTCCTTTTCCAATCAATGGGACGATATGAATAAAGTTGTGCTATTGATTTTTGTCCTTATACAAACCAATGGGACGATATGAGTAAAGTTGTGGCAGTGATTTTTGTCCTTATGCAAACCAATGGGACGATATGAATAAAATTGTGCTAGTGATGTTTGTCCTTTTCCAATCAATGGGACGATATGAATAAAGTTGTGCTACTGATTTTTGTCGTTATGGTTTTTGTGATTGATTGATCTTTATTCAACATAGCAGATTTAATAAAGGGTTCATATAAGAAGGCGGTAATAAAACATCGAAAGGTTTGTCTTATCCCAGATGGGACGATATGAATAAAGTTGTGCCAGTGATTTTTCTCATTATGCACACCAATGGGACGTTATGAATAAAATAAACCTTTTTCGTTGTAGATTGTAAATGTAACAAGTACAATATTTAAATAAAACTTTGTTAATTTATGTACAAAGTTCAGAGTTCAAATGATTTGACTTGTTATTTTACTATTTAACTTTAACATCACCTTCCACTAGGAATGCTTTGGACTTGATCGTTTCTGTTAAATCTGTTATTCTTCAAAATTCGTTAGTTTTGGTGACCTTAAGCAAATTGAAAAATTATATAAAGTCAGGCAATATGTATATAAGGTC
This sequence comes from Lepidochitona cinerea, assembly GCA_963971465.1. Lineage (NCBI taxonomy): Eukaryota > Metazoa > Mollusca > Polyplacophora > Chitonida > Tonicellidae > Lepidochitona > Lepidochitona cinerea. Next base: position 42,327,809 of record OZ020556.1, on the reverse strand, counting down.
AGTTTTAAAACATCACGGACCAACTAAATCTTGTCACAGGGTATAAATTATATGTAGACAGGAAATATACTCTCCCAAAAAAGAAACGCAACATCCAATTTATTTTTTCAAACATGAATTTTTCCAAAAATGTGCGTGATTGACACATGACAACCGGATCATGTTATAATGTAAATGTCCGATAATTGAATTTAAGCCCCTGGTAGTGGCAACAGTGATCACGCGTGACTTTCGGGTCAGCCTTTGCGTAACGCTACAAGAGGAAGGCGTAGGGAAAAACGTAGGGCAGTTGCACGTGCGAATCACGTTTATCTTTATGCGGGTTTAATGGGTATAAAAGACACACAACTGTTCAATTGAATTCATTCGTTAAATTGTTTAACGAAGTTGCTATAATATGCCAAGACTAGACGCAGCTCCCCGGAACGTCGTCATTGGTCGTCTCCTGGCCGGCGAAACACAGAATGCAGTCGCTAGACTTTATAATGTTCACCGGAGCACGATTTCCAGACTGTTGCAACTGCACCAGCAATCCGGTTCAACAGCTGATCGTCAACGTTTTGGCCGACCTAGGATCACATCAGCAGCCCAAGATCCGGTTACTTCACCTGCGAAACCGGACCAAAACAGCAACAGAAAGAGCATCAAATATCCCAGGTCTCCGTCGAATATCGGCACAGACAGTCAGAAACCGTCTCCGTCAAAACGGCTTACGCGCCAGACGTCCTTACTTTGGCGTAGTACTGAGACGCCAGCATCGACTTGCAAGGGTCCGATGGTGCAACAGGTTAGGGGCCGGAATCTGCGAAACTGGAGACGAGTCTGGTTCAGCGATGAATCAAGATTCCAGCTACAGAGAAGAGATTGTCGTACACGAGTTTACAGACGCCGGGATGAGAGGTTCGCAAGGAACTGCGTCCTCGAGGTCGACAATTTCGGCGGAGGAAGTGTGATGGTGTGGGGTGCCATATCCTGTGCCCGAAAAACTCAACTGGTGCACATTCCGGGCAACCTTAACGCCATTCGATACACAGATGAGGTTTTGACACCAAATATGCTGCCCGTAATGGACCTCCGTAGGAATATTTTTCAGCACGACAAGGCTCGGCCCACTATTTTGTTTCCATGTACATTTTGAATATGCAAAGAGTCCCCCCTCCCAAAAAAAAACACCCCAATAAACTATGACTTAAGAATAACTGTCAATTGGATTCAGTGTGTGAATGATGGCGCTTTCAACTATTATAAAGCGTATATATTTAGCGTTCTATACTTGGCACATTAATGCCAAACTTTGCTTATTTGTATGACGTATAGTTGGCTTGATATTTGCCAAATTTCGACAAAACGCGGTCAATGATTGCAATGCTATTATTGTTGTATGTTGCAACGTAGTAATACATGCGTTTTCGTAATGCTAGTAAAATTAACTTCTATCTGTAATATATTCCGAGCAGTTTAGATGAATACCGATAACCCGCCAGAAAAACCCCATTCCTTAAAACTGCCTTTCTCCGTACGAGAGCCTGTGAGCTTACTTTTTTCAATGTTTGTTCTTCCAGGTGGTTTGCTGGGAAAGTTCAGAGAAAAATGGCGGAACTTATTTTAGAATCCGATGGACGGGAAGGTAGCTTTCTTATTCGAGAGAGCGAATCGACCCCTGGAGATTTTTCCCTGAGTGTTTAGTAAGTTACACCATACTAAGTCGTACCATGTCTATAGAAAATACTACAATAAATCTGAAAACACCGCCATATAATTGTAATGCTACGTGAAATATCAATCAATCAAACCGCAGACAAGCTGTTGGTGTATTTTGCGGCACTGTCCGGTTCAGTGGGAGAGGAAAGTCGGACTTTGCCCAGAAGAAAACTCCGGTTGTCAGCGAGTATAGCCCGTGTGGCTTGCTCTTAACTGATTTTGATGATGGTTGATCACCAGTCATCTTGAATTGAAATCTACCAATCGTCTACTCGTTATGGTTCCGCTCTGTCACGTGACCTACATTCATTATAGTTGTATTTGACTGGTCGTTTTTCGAAGAGTAAATTTATGCTCCGCCCACGTGCGCAGTAGCTGAAACAAACGTTTGAAGAAAAAAATTGTCGAATTGATTGGAGTAATTTGAGGATAGTTTGGAGCGTTTGCTTTGCACCATGGCAAATTCAAAAGAAGGTCAGCTACTGGGCGTGAAGAGCCTTGTGAGCAAACACAACCTCATGCCAAACTATATTTTATACTCAAAATGAAATATTGCTGCTAATGACCAGTGGCATTGTAGATATTTTTATAGACCTATACCTCATCAAAATCGGTTAATGAATCTACAGATTTGTGATTGATCTATCTACAAGAAAAAAAAATAAGAAAAAAAACAAGCTGCTCAAAACGAGTTCAATGCTGATAATGAATGAGACCTCCCCTAAAGAAAGGCTGATAATCTCCCTTACAGCTGCTGATGTAAGATATGGGAGTCGAACAGACGCCGACAGCACCCATCCCCTGCACACACCCACCACACACGAGCTTTATTCCGGTTGCATTTGGATCCGTCATCTGTCGCCGCCAATCGTACACGTTTCTCAAACTTTTTCATTGATAGAAAATATAGGCTTTCGTTACATACCTTTATAAAACCTTTCGTTAAATACCCTAACCCTAACCTTTCGTTAAATACCTTTATAACAGTACCATTAATATGCTTGTAAAAATGGAAAAAGAAGAAAGTAATCCCCGCCACCAAGAAAAAAAAACAGTCCGACACTAGACTTACTCTCATTATCGCTTTACTTTTTTCAGCTCTGATGGCAATGTGCAACACTTCAAGGTACTGAGGGATGGGGCTGGAAAGTACTTCCTTTGGGTTGTGAAGTTTAACTCACTAAATCAGCTAGTAGAGTATCACAGAACAAGTTCAGTCAGTCGAAGCGAAGTAATATATCTCAGAGAGGAGGTGAAGGTGAGATATTAGTTCGGAGGATTAGTAAATTTTAATCGTTTAAAGAATTCCAGTATTAAACTGCACTCACACTAACAGGCCTATTCCACAAATTAAAGTGAACACTTTAGGTAAAATACATTATACTTCATCTTAAAGACAATATCTACCTGTCCCAAAACTATGATGGCCGAGAAGGGACATCGCGTTATAGATACTCAACCAGGCTAAATCGAAATCTAAGACGCGATGAAAAAGATAGCAAGATTTATTTGCGTGTTATACTTTATGAAATTGGCTCATTTCCTATGTAAAACACGATGGAAACACGATGAAAAATACTTTTCATCGCGTTTTACTTACTAAACCGCCTACATTTTGATCTCAGAAATACTATGGAAATGCGATGGTAAAGCGATGGTAAATACTTACCATCGCTTTACCATCGCATTTTCATAGTATTTCTGAGTCCAATAAAGTCTGATTTCACTTGCACTTTGCGACAGAAAAGACTTTTTACGGGATTACTGTTGCATTTTATTTTACAAATTCTCTTTTTAGGATAAGCCACAAACACGATGGAAACGCGATGATAAAGCGATGGTAAATATTAACCATCGCTTTACCATAGCGTTTCTGAGATCAAAATATAGGCGGCTTAGTAAGTAAAACGCAACGAAAAGTATTTTTCATCGTGTTATACATAGCAAGTGAGCCATTTCATAAAGTATAACACGAAAATAAAGCTTGCTGTATTTTTCATCGCGTCTTAGATTTTGATTTAGCCTGGTTGATTATGTATGACGCGATGTCCAAGAGCTCCCTTCTCGGCCTGATAAGATTAAAATAATAAAAGTGTAACTCGATTCCAAAAGGAAATTCCAAAGTAAAACGCGATGGTAAAGCGATGGAAAATCCTTTCTCGCCTCCAAAAAAGAAGAGCTCTTGGCTTTGCCGGCAGCAAATGACGTATGATAAGTTAGACAGGAGTTAGTGGTTAGCAGTTCGTTATTCGAGAGGGAGTAGTCATTTTTCTTACTGATATACCAATTGGCTTATTAACGCAAATAAAAAGGTTTAATTCACTACACATACTTACAAGGGCGTATACTATATACAGTAGTATCTTTACTTAATAGATTACCCGCCAGGGGGCGTTTTTTTTTAAATAACTGTCTGGTCTGTTATTCGCTTATTATTCAAGATAGAAAGTCCAAATTTGATACACATACAAACGATGAAGTATACTATGCCGTAGTGGCTTTAGCTTAAGGATTGCCCACCAGGGGGCGCTTTTTTTAATAACTGTCTGAAAAACTGTCTGGTCTGTTATTCGCTTATTATTCAAGATAGAAAGCCCAAATTTGCTACACATACAAACGATGACGTATACTATGCCGTAGTGGCTTTAGCTTATGGATTACCCACCAGGGGGCGCTTTTTTGAATATCTGTCTGAATAACTGTCTGGTCTGTTTTTCGCTTATTATTCAAGATAGAAAGTCCAAATTTGCTACACATACAAACGATGACGTATACTATGCCGTAGGCCTAGTGGCTTTAGCTTATGGATTGCCCACCAGGGGGCGCTTTTTTGAATAACTGTCTGAAAAACTGTCTGGTCTGTTATTCGCTTATTATTCAAGATAGAAAGTCCAAATTTGCTACACATACAAACGATGACGTATACTATGCCGTAGTGGCTTTAGCTTATGGATTGCCCACCAGGGGGCGCTTTTTTGAATAACTGTCTGAAAAACTGTCTGGTCTGTTTTTCGCTTATTATTCAAGATAGAAAGTCCTAATATGCTACACATACTAGCGATGACGTATACTATACCGTAGTGGCTTTAGTTTATGGATTACCTACCAGGGGCGCTTTTTTGAATAACTGTCTGAATAACTGTCTAGTCTGTTATTCGCTTATTATTCAAGATAGAAAGTCCGAATGCTTAGGCGGCTTAGGCCGATAGTTTTTACCCAGTATTAACTTTTTGAAATTATGAAATAGGTACAAATCAAAGCTTTGTTCGACTGTGCTCGATGTGAAGGACTGGGCACAAGACAAATACATTTTTTAATATAACTTTAATTCAGATAGAAGTGCACAGCCTGTCTTTTTACTTTCTGGTAAATCTGTGAAATTTCATGAACAATTTTTAACCACTCAAAAACGTTGAAAAAAAGTTTACATTGCCATGGTAACCATTTCGTAATCCCCGAATTAAGGCAAACGAAAAACCCTAAATCTAACATTACTATATTGACCATTTAGCAACATTGTTAAGACGTGATATTGGTTGCCATTACAAAACCACTTCAAAAATCCTCAGTAAACTTCTGACAGTAACTAGTAATTGTATTTCAAAGTTTGCCATCATATTTTTCTACTTGCATTTTTTTGTCCTTCCAGTTCCTGTGATTATGAATGCGTTAAACTGAAAATCTCATTTGGCCAACAAAAAAATGACAGGTTATGGCGTATCAAATTTCTGAGAGCCTTAGAGGTGCCATCTTGTTTTTTGTTCAATTTTCTACCCAATATACCACTTGTGTAATTACAAAGAATAATTAATAAACAAACGCTTCACGTTTAGTACATGTAGTCATCAGCCTGCTTTTGCTTTTGCAAGTCCCAAAACTAACATTGCAATGGTGATCATTTTGCAACGCTGTTAAAATGTTATATCAGTTATCAATTACAAAACCACTTCAAATATCAACCATCAGATCAATATATTAACTTTTAAATACATTGAAATCAACGACAAAACCATAAATCAACAATATCAACCATTTGCATGGGATCTGATATAAAACTATATCATGTGGACAACAAATCACCCTCTCCTGTTTCATCACGAATTACTAAAAAGCTAAGCATTAAATACTTTAATGAATGTTGGTACACATCACAAGCAGCCGATGTTTTCCAAGTATGGAGATTTTCCTCTAGTTATAATCATAAACGCAGGAACATCGAGAAAACGTCCTGAAAAAAGCCACACTTTGACGCACTCTCGCTTCTCTAATCTTGTCCTTCAATTAGTATCTCGGACTTCCATATAAACTTATCCTGACAGTGATAATGTATCCTTGGAAAATTTCACAAAACGTAAACTAACGACAGTCTATAGCTTACTTGTTAAAAACGATTAATTATAAGGATTCATTTAAAGTATTCAGGTAATCCTCAGTAAACTTCTGACAGTAACTAGTAATTATATTTCAAAGTCTGGCATAATATTTTTCTACATGCATTGTCTTTCTTCTCTTATTTCCTGTGTTTATGAATGCATTAGGCTGAAAATCTCTTCATTTGGCAAAACCCGGACAGGTTATGGCGTATCATGCCTGTATTTGATATTATTTTTTCACCAAATACCACCCGTGTAATTAAAATAGTAATTAAAAAATAAACGTTGTACGTTTAGTACATGCGATCAGCAGCCCAGGTTTTGCATTTGGTGAGATTATCAGCTAACCAATGTATACAAACACGGACACATCGCGGAAATATAAATCTGATGAAGGAACACAGATCTACAATGTTTTATTACAGTCTCGATGGAGTTCGTGGTCAATACAACTAATGGCCCAGTCACAATGTCGGCGATCTGTCGGGGATTAGTTTTGGCCGGGGGTCGTCGTAGAAAATAAAGAATCTCCTTGAACAATTCTATCAATAATCCTAATAAAAGTGAAGCAGTCACATTGTCTGAGATTTTTTCAAGGATTTTGACCCGGTTTTGTCGAAAAATTGTGGGATTAGCCTCCGATCGTCTCCGATTACATCGGAGGCGACCGGAGACGATATCCTCGAGGGTCTTTTCTTTTAATTTTCTCCCACCCTGGGTATATGTGGGGGGAAAGGAGGGGTTTCTGACCTCGTATCTGTATTTCTTCCTGTACACTGTAGCGTGGTATCCCTCATCTGGTTGTACATAGAACAGTCACTTCAACGATTAATCGGAGGGCACCGTAGGTCATCCGAGATTGTGTCTTGGGTGGCTTAAATGGGTGAAAAATCTTGCGAGCAATCTTAAAACTTTAAGTTCAAAGTTGGGGACCGCGATGCCTAAAAAATCTACGACAAGCCGCAGGCGTCCGGTTAGCGCCTCCGACGGGTGCAAAATCGTGAGATCTGTCTCAAGATTTTGTTAAAATTTCCCGGGTTTTACCCATCGCCGACGCATCGCAACTGATTTGTGACTGGGGCATTAAGCTTGTACTATGTAGTATACGTCATCGCTAGTTTGTGTAGCAAATTTGGACTTTCTATCTCGAATAATAAGCTGCTACTATATAGTACACGTCATCGTTAGTACGTGTAGCAAATTTGGACTTTCTATCATAAATACTAAGCGAATAACAGACGAGACAGTTATTCAAACAAGCGCCCCCTGACGGATAATCCATAAACTAAAGCTACTGCGGTATAGTATACGTCATCGTTAAGTATGTGTAGCAAATTTGTACTTTCTATCTTGAATAATATGCGAATAACAGACCAGACAGTTTTTCAGACAGTTATTCAAAAAAGCGCCCCCTGGTGGGTAATCCATAAATTAAAGCTACTACTATATAGTATACGTCACCGGTAGTATGTGTAGCAAATTTGGACTTTCTATCTTGAATAATAAGCGAATAACAGACCAGACAGTTATTCAAAAAAGCTCCCCCTGGTGGGTAATCTATAAACTAAGGCTACTGCTATATAGTATACGTCATCACTAGTATGTGTAGCAAATTTGGACTTTCTATCTTGAATAATAAGCGAATAACAAACCGGACAGTTATCCAGACAGTTATTCAAAAAGCGCTCCCTGGTGGGTAATCTATGAAGTATGAATATACTATGAAGATACTACTGTATATAGTATACGCCCTTGTAAGTATGTGTAGTGAATTAAACCTTTTTATCTGCATTAATAAGCCAATCGGTATATCAGAGAGAAAAATGACTGCTCCCTCTCGAATAACGAACTGCTAACCACGAACTACTGTGTAACCTATCATACGTCAGAAAATGAAAGTTCGTTAGCTGTGCGCTCTTTTGTGGGGGAGGAGCGAAAGGATTTTCCATCGCTTTACCATCGCGTTTTACTTTGGAATTTCCATAGTGTCTTACTTTATGATTACCGTTGCGTAATGCTTCGGAATTTGTACCGCGAAATACTTTGCAATTTCCACCGAGTTACGCTTTTATTATTTTAGTCTTATCAGGCCGAGAAGGGACATCGCGTTATACATACTCAACCAGGCTAAATCAAAATCTATAACGCGATGAAAAATACAAGATTTATTTTCGTGTTATACTTTATGAAATGGCTCACTTGCTAAGTAAAACACGATGAAAAATACATATCATTGCGTTTTACTTATTAAACCGGCTATATTTGGATCTCAGAAACCCTATGGAAATGCGATGGTAAAGCGATGGTAAATATTTATCATCGCGTTTTATCGTGTTTCTCAGTTGAATAAAGCTTGGTTATATACGTATTTTGCGATAGTATTAGGATCGAAAGGATTATCACTGCAACTTACTTTATGGACTGGGTTTTGAAAGAAAATCACAAACACGATGGAAACGCGATGGTAAAGCGATGGTAAATATTAACCATCGCTTTACCATCGCATTTTTATCGTGTTTGTGAGTAAGATTAAAGGAAGATTTAAAAGTAAAACGCGATGTCCCTTCTCGGCCATCATACAAAACAGGGTTTATTTATTTTTTATGACTTTCCTACAACAAGCTATGGTTAATTATTCTCAGATGTCAAGTGACTGGATGTCACTGAAACATGTGCACACCTGGTATGCTGAACTGCTATTGGTGTATTTAGGTCAAATAAACCAAACATATTGCCAGTTGCAAGGTGTGCACATGTTTCAGTGACATCCAGTCACCTTGACATCTGAGAATAATTAACCATAGCTTCTTGTAGGAAAGTCATAAAAAAATAAACAAAACATATTTTGGGACCAGGTAGATATTGTCTTTAAGATGAAGTATAATGTATTTTACCTATAGTGTTCACTTTAAGAAATTTTAAAAAATCTAAGTAACTCAACCGCATTTTTATGAATGAAAAAAGTAATCTCCCTAATTCAACTCACACTGACAAGGTTGTACCACGAACTCATAAATGAAAAACGGAATCTCAGAAAGTCAATTCACACAGACAAGTCTAATCCGACAAGAATAAATCTAAAATAGAAATCTCAGTAACTCAAATCACACTGAAAAGGCTATTTCACCAATTAATAAACTAAAATAGAAATCCCAGTACCTCACACTTAGACAACTTTTCAACAAATTGATAAATTAAAATAGTGATATGGGTGACTCTAAACTAACACTGACATGGCTATTCCACGGAACGAGGAATTGAATCCCTGAACTAAAATAATCATCTCAGTAATTATACCCATACTGACACGGCTATACTGACAATCCCTGAACTAATACAGTTATCTCAGTAATTTCACTCACACTGACACGGCTATACCAGCAATCCCTGAACTAAAATAGTCATCTCAGTAATTATACCCATACTGACACGACTATACCAGCAATCCCTGAACTAAAATAGTAATCTCAGTAATTATACCCATACTGACACGGCTATACCAGCAATCCCTGAACTTAAATAGTCATCTCAGTAATTATACCCATACTGACACGGCTATACCAGCATATCCCTGAACTAAAATAGTCATGTCAGTAATAATACCCATACTGACACGGCTATACCAGCAATCCCTGAACTAAAATAATCCTCTCAGTAATTATACCCATACTGACACGGCTATACCAGCAATCTCTGAACTAAAATAGTCATCTCAGTAATTACACTCATCCTCACACGGCTATACCAGCAATCCCTGAACTAAAATAGTCATCTCAGTAATTATACCCATACTGACACGGCTATACCAGCAATCCCTGAACTAAAATAGTCATCTCAGTAATTATACCCATACTGACACGGCTATACCAGCAATCCCTGAACTAAAATAGTCATCTCAGTAATTATACCCATACTGACACGGCTATACCAGCAATCACTGAACTAAAATAGTCATCTCAGTAATTATACCCATACTGACACGGCTATACCAGCAATCACTGAACTAAAATAGTCATCTCAGTAATTACACTCACACTGACACGTCTATACCAGCAATCTCTGATCTAAAATAATCATCTCAGTAATTATACCCATATTGACACAGCTATACCAACAATCTCTGAACTAATATAGTTACCTCAGTAATTATACCCATACTGACACGGCCATACCAACAATCACTGAACTAAAATAGTTATCTCAGTAATTACACTCATACTGACACGGCTATACCAGCAATCCCTGAACTAGTATAGTCATGTCAGTAATTACACTCATACTGACACGGCTATACCAGCAATCCCTGAACTAATATAGTTATCTCAGTAATTACACTCACACTGACACGGCTATACCAGCAATCCCTGAACTAAAATAGTCATCCCAGTAATTATACCCATACTGACACGGCCATACCAGCAATCCCTGAACTAAAATAATCATCTCAGTAATTATACCCATACTGACACGGCTATACCAACAATCCCTGAACTAATATAGTTATCTCAGTAATAACACTCATACTGACACGGCTATACCAGCAATCTCTGAACTAAAATAGTTATCTCAGTAATTACACTCATACTGACACGGCTATACCAGCAATATCTGAACTAAAATAGTTATCTCAGTAATTACACTCATACTGACACGGCTATACTAACAATCTCTGAACTAATATAGTTATCTCAGTAATAACACTCATACTGACACGGCTATACCAGCAATCCCTGAACTAATATAGTTATCTCAGTAATAAATTACACTCATACTGACACGGCTATACCAGCAATCTCTGAACTAAAATAGTTATCTCAGTAATTACACTCATACTGACACGGCTATACCAGCAATCTCTGAACTAAAATAGTTATCTCAGTAATTACACTCATACTGACACGGCTATACCAGCAATCTCTGAACTAAAATAGTTATCTCAGTAATTACACTCATACTGACACGGCTATACCAGCAATCTCTGAACTAAAATAGTTATCTCAGTAATTACACTCATACTGACACGGCTATACCAGCAATCCCTGAACTAGTATAGTCATGTCAGTAATTACACTCATACTGACACGGCTATACCAGCAATCCCTGAACTAATATAGTTATCTCAGTAATTACACTCACACTGACACGGCTATACCACCAATCCCTGAACTAAAATAGTCATCCCAGTAATTAAACTCACACTGACACGGCTATACCAGCAATCCCTAAACTAAAATAGTCATCCCAGTAATTATACCCATACTGACACGGCCATACCAGCAATCCCTGAACTAAAATAATCATCTCAGTAATTATACCCATACTGACACGGCTATACCAACAATCCCTGAACTAATATAGTTATCTCAGTAATAACACTCATACTGACACGGCTATACCAGCAATCTCTGAACTAAAATAGTTATCTCAGTAATTACACTCATACTGACACGGCTATACCAGCAATCTCTGAACTAAAATAGTTATCTCAGTAATTACACTCACACTGACACGGCTATACCAGCAATCTCTGAACTAATATAGTTATCTCAGTAATAACACTCATACTGACACGGCTATACCAGCAATCCCTGAACTAATATAGTTATCTCAGTAATAAATTACACTCATACTGACACGGCTATACCAGCAATCTCTGAACTAAAATAGTTATCTCAGTAATTACACTCATACTGACACGGCTATACCAGCAATCCCTGAACTAAAATAATCATCTCAGTAATTATTCCCATACTGACACGGCTATACCAACAATCCCTGAACTAATATAGTTATCTCAGTAATAACACTCATACTGACACGGCTATACCAGCAATCTCTGAACTAAAATAGTTATCTCAGTAATTACACTCATACTGACACGGCTATACCAGCAATATCTGAACTAAAATAGTTATCTCAGTAATTACACTCATACTGACACGGCTATACTAACAATCTCTGAACTAATATAGTTATCTCAGTAATAACACTCATACTGACACGGCTATACCAGCAATCCCTGAACTAATATAGTTATCTCAGTAATAAATTACACTCATACTGACACGGCTATACCAGCAATCTCTGAACTAAAATAGTTATCTCAGTAATTACACTCATACTGACACGGCTATACCAGCAATCTCTGAACTAAAATAGTTATCTCAGTAATTACACTCATACTGACACGGCTATACCAGCAATCTCTGAACTAAAATAGTTATCTCAGTAATTACACTCATACTGACACGGCTATACCAGCAATCTCTGAACTAAAATAGTTATCTCAGTAATTACACTCATACTGACATGGCTATACCAGCAATCCCTGAACTAGTATAGTCATGTCAGTAATTACACTCATACTGACACGGCTATACCAGCAATCCCTGAACTAATATAGTTATCTCAGTAATTACACTCACACTGACACGGCTATACCACCAAACCCTGAACTAAAATAGTCATCCCAGTAATTAAACTCACACTGACACGGCTATACCAGCAATCCCTGAACTAAAATAGTCATCCCAGTAATTATACCCATACTGACACGGCCATACCAGCAATCCCTGAACTAAAATAATCATCTCAGTAATTATACCCAAACTGACACGGCTATACCAACAATCCCTGAACTAATATAGTTATCTCAGTAATAACACTCATACTGACACGGCTATACCAGCAATCTCTGAACTAAAATAGTTATCTCAGTAATTACACTCATACTGACACGGCTATACCAGCAATCTCTGAACTAAAATAGTTATCTCAGTAATTACACTCACACTGACACGGCTATACCAGCAATCTCTGAACTAATATAGTTATCTCAGTAATAACACTCATACTGACACGGCTATACCAGCAATCCCTGAACTAATATAGTTATCTCAGTAATAAATTACACTCATACTGACACGGCTATACCAGCAATCTCTGAACTAAAATAGTTATCTCAGTAATTACACTCATACTGACACGGCTATACCAGCAATCCCTGAACTAAAATAATCATCTCAGTAATTATTCCCATACTGACACGGCTATACCAACAATCCCTGAACTAATATAGTTATCTCAGTAATAACACTCATACTGACACGGCTATACCAGCAATCTCTGAACTAAAATAGTCATGTCAGTAATTACACTCATTCTGACACGGCTATACTTGCAATCTCTGAACTAAAATAGTTACCTCAGTAATTACACTCATTCTGACACGGCTATACCAGCAATCCCTGAACTAAAATAGTCATCCCAGTAATTACACACACCAACACGGCCATACCAGCAATCCCTGAACTAAAATAGTCATGTCAGTAATTACACTCATACTGACACGGCTATACCAGCAATCCCTGAACTAATACAGTTATCTCAGTAATAACACTCTTTCTGACACGGCTATACCAGCAATCCCTGAACTAAAATAGTCATCCCAGTAATTACACACACCAACACGGCCATACCAGCAATCCCTGAACTAAAATAGTCATGTCAGTAATTACACTCATTCTGACACGGCTATACCAGCAATCCCTGAACTAAAATAGTCATGTCAGTAATTACACTCACAGTGACACAGCTAAACCAGCAATCCCTGAACTAATACAGTTATCTCAGTAATCTCACTCGTTCTGACACGGCTATACCAGCAATCCCTGAACTAGTATAGTTATCTCAGTAATAACACTCATTCTGACACGGCTATACCAACAATCCCTGAACTAAAATAGTCATCCCAGTAATTACACTCATTCTGACACGGCTATACCAGCAATCTCTGAACTAATATAGTTACCTCAGTAATTACACTCATTCTGACACGGCTATACCAGCAATCCCTGAACTAAAATAGTCATCCCAGTAATTACACACACCAACACGGCCATACCAGCAATCCCTGAACTAAAATAGTCATGTCAGTAATTACACTCATACTGACACGGCTATACCAGCAATCCCTGAACTAATACAGTTATCTCAGTAATAACACTCTTTCTGACACGGCTATACCAGCAATCCCTGAACTAAAATAGTCATCCCAGTAATTACACACACCAACACGGCCATACCAGCAATCCCTGAACTAAAATAGTCATGTCAGTAATTACACTCATTCTGACACGGCTATACCAGCAATCCCTGAACTAAAATAGTCATGTCAGTAATTACACTCACACTGACACAGCTAAACCAGCAATCCCTGAACTAATACAGTTATCTCAGTAATTACACTCATTCTGACACGGCTATACCAGCAATCCCTGAACTAGTATAGTTATCTCAGTAATAACACTCATTCTGACACGGCTATACCAACAATCCCTGAACTAAAATAGTCATCCCAGTAATTACACACACCAACACGGCCATACCAGCAATCCCTGAACTAAAATAGTCATCCCAGTAATTACACTCATTCTGACACGGCTATACCAGCAATCTCTGAACTAATACAGTCATCCCAGTAATTACACACACCAACACGGCCATACCAGCAATCCCTGAACTAAAATAGTCATGTCAGTAATTACACTCATTCTGACACGGCTATACCAGCAATCCCTGAACTAGTATAGTTATCTCAGTAATAACACTCATTCTGACACGGCTATACCAACAATCCCTGAACTAAAATAGTCATCCCAGTAATTACACACACCAACACGGCCATACCAGCAATCCCTGAACTAAAATAGTCATCCCAGTAATTACACACACCAACACGGCCATACCAGCAATCCCTGAACTAAAATAGTCATCCCAGTAATTACACACACCAACACGGCCATACCAGCAATCCCTGAACTAAAATAGTCATCCCAGTAATTACACACACCAACACGGCCATACCACCAATCCCTGAACTAAAATAGTCATCCCAGTAATTACACACACCAACACGGCCATACCACCAATCCCTGAACTAATATAGTTATCTCAGTAGTTATACCCATACTGACACGGCTATACCAGCAATCCCTGAACTAAAATAGTCATCTTAGTAATTATACCCATACTGACACGGCTATACCTCCAATCCCTGAACTAAAATAGTCATCTTAGTAATTAAACTCGCACTGACACGGCTATACCAACAATCACTGAACTAAAATAGTCATCTCAGTAATTAAACTTACACTGACACGGCTTCACCCACAATCCCTGAACTAAAATAGTCATCTTAGTAATTAAACTCTCTCTGACACGGCTATACCAACAATCACTGAACTAAAATAGTCATCTCAATAATTAAACTTACACTGACACGGCTTCACCCATAATCCCTGAGCTAAAATAGTCATC
This sequence comes from Lepidochitona cinerea, assembly GCA_963971465.1. NCBI lineage: Eukaryota > Metazoa > Mollusca > Polyplacophora > Chitonida > Tonicellidae > Lepidochitona > Lepidochitona cinerea. Next base: position 42,312,417 of record OZ020556.1, on the reverse strand, counting down.
TCAGTAATTAAACTCTCTCTGACACGGCTTACTACCAATCACTATAAAACTGTGGAGATAATCTAAAGACAGCAATTAAGCCGGAATTCTAACTCCTTAAAGTGGCATGAGCTGCCAAAATCCACACTTTTTTCATAATTTCTGATCGTCACGACAATAGGAAGATTTGAAGGCCATCAAACAACTAAATGATTGGCGTTGGAATGAGGAAAATCCATACAGTATGTGGCGTGTAAACAAGTAAACAAAATTTAAATAACCGCACCACCATTTATTCATTCTAAGCTAAAGTTAGTTCAAAACAATACTTTATCGTACATTTTCGATACTAGAGAGACTAAAAAGCTTCTGAATTATACGTCTTAAGAAAAATAGCCAATAATTTAAACATTCTGATTTAATGTCAAAATATCAACATTTTGACAGCCCATGCCACTTTAATGATTTAAAGATTAATTTGTAACAATCTAATTTGATTACGCGTGATTAAATTAGATAATAGGCCTACAGTAGTCAATATGATCTTTTAACCAATCGTCTTCTTCCAGCTCAATATAATATGTATTTATATGTCAGGAAATGGTGACAGAGAGACGGGAGGTAGTCAGAGGTCTTTATGACTTCAACGCGGAAGAAGAAGGAGAATTGTCCTTCAAGAAGGATGATGAAATAGTAGTACTTGGTGAAGAAGATTCAAATTGGTGGAAAGGTTATCTGAATGGAAAGACTGGCATTTTCCCGATTCAATATGTTAAAAAGATTTTACATTAGGAAGTATTGAAAGTTATTTAGAAAAATTAAAAACAATGATTTATTTAGGAGACCAGTTGTATTTGTTAATCTATAATTGTATAGTTAAATAGGGCTTTGGCTTTTTCGTGAACTACAACATCAATCCAAATGTCAAACGTAAACAAACACCACTTGATGTACTGAATGATTCTGCAAACACATGTATTCTACCAATTGATGTGCTAAATGGTTCTGCAAGCACATGTATTCAATCAATTCATGTAATGAGTGATTCTGCAAACACATGTATTCTACCAATGGGTGTACTGAATAATTCTGCAAACACATGTATTCCACCAATGGACGTACTGAATGATTCTGCAAACACCGGTATTCCACCAATCCGTGTCCTGAATAATTCTTCAAACACAGGTATTCCACCAATGGACGTACTGAATGCAGAATCATTCAGTACTTTAATTGGTAGAATACGTGTGTTTGCAGAATCATTCAGTACACCAACTGATGTACTAAATGATTCTGCAAACACCGATATTCCACCAATGGATGTACTGAATGATTCTGCAAACACACGTATTCCACAAATTGATGTACTGAATGATTCTGCAAACACATGTATTCCACCAATGGATGTACTGAATAATTCTGCAAACACAGGTATTTCATCAATTAATGTACTGAATGATTCTGCAAACACACGTATTCCACAAATTAATGTACTGAATGATTCTGCAAACACACGTATTCCATCAATGGATGTACTGAATGATTCTGCAATCACATGTATTCCACCAATTGATGTACTGAATGGTTCTGCAAATGTACGAATAAGATTAAGTTTTAATTTATTTGGCACAAAACTCGACCATGCCGTGTACAGTCCCGTGTGAGTTTTCTTGCAATACACTATAGTAGTGATGCATTCATCGCTACGAGTGATGCATTCATTGGTACCAATTGGGCAAGTACATGGCAACTTTCCATATCTGGTGATCAAGTGAAAAACACACTTGGGATTTTTTTCCATTTTATTTGATTAACTGATATTTTACTCCACACTCAAGATTATTTCACTTATATGGCGACGTTGCCTGTCTTGGTGGGGGAGGAAAGCGGATCTCTCCAATCAAAGGGGCGGACACATTTGCAAGTTTGGTTGCTTAAAGGTATCTTATTAGTTTTGGGGTTGAGCAACTCGCTTGAGAGTATTTTTAAGCGTTTAACACATAATGCTCCACGAAAGATCTACCTAAAATAGAATTAACAATTCGTATCACCGTATTGGCATCATTTATGATCTCTCTGGTCAGCTATGTCCTTGGGTATGTCTCTAAATGTGCACAGTTGGCTTAAAACGTCTAACCGGGGTCAAAAAGTTCCATTTGTGGACAAACTTTCTGCCTCACTTGTTGAGGCAGCCATTTTTGACCAGAAGGGTCACATATGGCGTTGAATTATTGTTTTATTTTTTAGAAGTAATTTTGACATCACTCTTGTATTCTCCTGACGGTATTCACCCCTCCCCCTTGAGCCTCCGTTTACCCGTCAAATCCACGAAGATTCCTCCAACCAAAAGGGCACAAACATTTACCAGTGAATAATACGTTACCATTTAAGAGTAACGTAACCGTTGTGGGGTCGAAGCAAACCGTTTAATGAAATACTTTGGTGTTAAACACATCTCGGCTCAGCTAAGCCCTTTAATACGTCTCGTTTGACTTAAAACGTCCAACTGGTGGCCAAACAAAGACGAAAACAAGTTGTGGCCAAACTGACTGTCTCGCTTATTGAGGCACCCATATGTTACCAGAGTGGCCCACCTATGGCAGTAAATTTTGGCTATATTTGGAAATTTCAAGTTTTGCTGCGCTAAACGAAAGCCGTTGTTTTAACTTTTTCATATCTTCGTCAAATCCCCGAATGACCGGAATTCCTCCAACCAAAAGAGCATAAACATTGGCAAGTGGGTAGGCCTAATAATTGCCTGTGTAAAGGTATCTTATTAATTTTAAGGCTGAGCAACTCGCTTAAAACGTATGTTAAGCGTTTCACACATACGTTCTCAACAGGATATCTACCTAAAATAGAGTTATCAAGTCGTACCACCATATAGGCATCATGTAGGCCTATGGCTTCTCTTGTCAGCTATTGTGCCATTTATGGCCAAATTGACTGACTCACTTAGTGATGTCGCCATTTGTGATCAGAGAGAAATTTCAAATCACACAAACGATTTGCTCTATCTCGAAGTCGAATGTATGATTTCCTCCCGTATCAATAGTATGTTTATTACCCAACAAACTGTTCACACCTATCCAACGAGAGCCAGTAATACAAATTTTCACAGTTCACCAATTCACCTATCCGACCAATCCTGTAGGTTCTTAAAACACTCGAGCCCACGTGAATGGAATGAACTCCCTAATTACTTAAAACATATTGATTCAATATCTTTTCAGCATTTTTTCGAATGTAATTACTTTTCAGACATTTTTTGTTTGTGATGCGCCTTCTTCCATGCCCAAAAATATTTCAGACAACAACGTATTTTGACTAGGGTTAAAACAAGCCTTTGACTTTAATCCCGCCATGCTTACTAACTTTCTGCCAAATTGCATTTATGTTATTTTCTTATAAGATGCATTTCCATTTGGTGTATAGTAAATCTGCAACATTGTAGAAATGTATGAATGACATTATGTAATAATCTCGGAGTAGATAGAGAAGCGTATACTGCTGAAATGGCAGCATAACGTTAGAAATTTTTTTATGGAATGTATTCAGTGATTTCCGCTGTAGTAACTTTCCGAGACTGCCGAGTACACAATATAGAATTATTCATTCCAGACACCTTGCTTACAATGTCCTGAGCAGGATTCTCGAGTTGGTTTATCAGAACAATCATAGCGTTTGTAGACATAGTCGATGTGTCGACAGACAACTCGTTTATCAGCCAGTTCTATGTCAAATGAAACTGGACCCGTTGTTCTAATAATTTCTCCAGGTAACCAACGGGTAGCTCGACCAAAGTTCTTAACATTCACTTGGTCGCCTGCTTTGAATGATCTTTCTTTAGTGTGAGAATCGTGGGGTTTCTTCTTTTCCTGTTGTTTTCTATGAATTTTACCCTGAAACTGTAAATGTGTCAAATTTGACCTAGTTTTCAGACGTCTGTTGAGTATTATCTCAGAGGCGAAATGAAGACACACAATACAAATCAGATTGCAGAGTTTATTCTAGATGTGGCAGATACTGCTCACGGCTATGTTTGGCAAGATGCATGTTCAAGTATGCATCTACCAAAAAAGGCATTTACAAAGATGCAGTGGTATATATGCATGTACAAATATGCATGTACAAATCTGCATGTACAGATATGCAGTGGTATATATCCATGTACAAATATGCATGTACAAATATGCATGAACAAATTTGCATGTACAAATATGCAGTGGTATTTTTTAGCATGTGCACATATGCAATGACAAGTATGCATTTACAAATATGCATGAACAAAATCTGCATGTACAAATATGCAGTGATATGTATGCATGTACAAATATGCATGTACAAATATGCATCAACAAATCTGCATGTACAAATATACAGTGGTAAATTTTTGCATGTACAAATATACAATGACAAATATGCAGTTACAAATATGCATAAAAATGTATGCATTTACAAATATGCAGTGACAAATATGCATGTACATATACAAATATGCATCAACAAATCTGCATGTACAAATGTGCAGTGACAAATATTCATTTCTTTTATATTTTGAAAGCTGCTTAGTTATGTTTGAAAATAAGTTTTCTTTTAGATTTATATTTATGATCACTAAAACACACCCAGGGAAAATCTTCTTGTCTAAAATAACCATGGAGACAAGTTTCTAATTGTGTTAAAAAGAGGTATATCATTTAGACCTTTACACCCCATAAATTGTTGTAACAAACCAAACCTATGATATTTCATTAGGTTGACGACTTTCAAGAGCTTAGCCTTGGTCAGTAGAATTTCTGGAATCCTTTTGTAACACATTGACAATGGTTACGCATCTTAAATATGGCACGAACATCGGTGGACTGAGATTGAACCCCATAAAGTTTGCTTTCTCCACCACCCCCCCCCCCCCCCCCCCCCACCCGGGACAGACAAAACTATGTAACAAACAACAAACAAAACAACCGTAAACTCCATCTCACAACCAGCAAACTACAAGGTTATAAACTCCATCTTACAACCTACTTCTAGCAAACAATAAGGCTATAAACTACATCTCATAAACTACAACCAACACAAAAAACAAGGTTATAAACTCCATCCCATAACCCTTTTCTAGCAAACAACAAGGTTATAAACTCCATCTCATAACCTACAACCAGCACAAAAAAACAAGGTTATAAACTCCATCTCATAACCTTTTTCTAGCAAACAACAAGGTTATAAACTACATATCATAACATATAACCAGCACAAAAAACAAGGTTATCAACTCCATCTCATAACCTTTTTCTAGCAAACAACAAGGCTATAAACTACATCTCATAAACTACAACGAGCACAAAAAACAAGGTTATAAACTCCATCTCATAACCTTTTTCTAGCAAACAACAAGATTATAAACTACATCTCATAACCTACAACCAGCAAACAACAAGGTTATAAACTACATCTCATAACCTACAACCAGCAAACAACAAGGTTATAAACTCCATCTCATATCCTACAACCAACACACAAAACAAGGCTATAAACTCCATCTCATAACCTTTTTCTAGCAAACAACGTTATAAACTACATCCCATAACCTACAACCATCACAAAACAAGGCTATGAACTCCATCTCATAACCTTTTTCTAGCAAACAACAAGGTTATAAACTACATCTCCTAACCTTTTTCTAGCAAACAACAAGGTTATAAACTACCTCCTTATAACCTGCAACCAGCACAAAAAACAAGGTTATCAACGCCATCTCATAACCTTTTTCTAGCAAACAACAAGGTTATAAACTACATCTCATAACCTGCAACCAGCACAAAAAACAAGGTTATCAACGCCATCTCATAACCTTTTTCTAGTAAACAACAAGGTTATAAACTACACCTCATAACCTACAACCAGCATAAAAAACAAGGTTATAAACTCCATCTCATAACCTTTTTCTAGCAAACAACAAGGTTATAAACTACATCTCATTACCTACAACCAGCACAAAAAACAAAGTTATAAACTACATCTCATAACCTTTTTCTAGCAAACAACAAGGTTATAAACTACATCTCATAACCTACAACCAGCAGAAAAACAACGTTATAAACTCCATCTCATAACCTTTTTCTAGCAAACAACAAGGCTATGAACTCCATCTCATATCCTACAACCAGAACAAAAACAAGGTTATATCTCATAAACTTTTTCTAGCAAACAACAAGGTTATAAACTACATCTCATAACCTACAACCAGCACAAAAACAAGGTTATAAACTCCATCTCATAGCCGTTTTCTAGCAAACAACAATGTTATAAACTACATCTCATAACCTACAACCAGCACCAAAAAAACAAGGTTATAAACTCCATCTCATAATCTACAATAAACAAACAACATGGTTATAGACTCCATCTCACAACCTACAATTAACAAACAGCACGGTTATAAACTCTATCTCACAACCTACAGTTAAGAGGACAAAAACTATCCATCTCATAACAATTAACAATCAACAAGGTTATAAACTCCATCTCACAACCTACAGTTAAGACAAATAAACATATAAAAGAAAGTAAAATATATATAACAATTAACAATCAACAAGCATATAAACTCCATCGCACAACCTACAGTTAAGACAAAAAACAATAAACACATATAAAAGAAAATAAAATATATACAACGTTTTACAGTAAGTAAAGGATACATACATGTAGCATAAAACGGAACTGCACACGGTTGACTAGAAGCTTTTCGGGATAAATTTCCTTCTTCAGTAGCCTAAGAAACCAGTCTAAAGGTATGTTGAATTTCTTGAGTTTATATGGGAGAAAGACAGGAAATAAAAAGGACTTGGGTAATTAAAGAGTAGTTTTTGTAAACAAGGGAAGATTAAGCTATCAAACGGACATATGGTTAGAGAGAGCTGGGGTATTAATATCCTGTGGTTTTAGAATAAAGGAGCTTAAATCAAAAGGAGTAACAATATAAGGTAATCTAGGGTAGAAACACATAGCCTATTCTATATTGAATGAGATAAAACTGTTCAAATGTCAAAAGACAGAATTCAACTGAAAGAAACAATTTTATACGAAAACTAGTCAGGTGTTTAAAGATAAACGGTAATAGTATATTATATAAGTAAAATGTGGATCAAGAAAGTTCAACAATGCTGCAGACTGCTTCCAACCGTGTAAAAATGTGTGGGTAATTATTGTTTAAAAACAATGGTTATTTTGAACCCCTGGCACAGGCAAATATATATATTTATGATCCCTGAAACACACGGGCACAGGGAAAATCTTGTCTAAAATAACCATGAAGACAAGTTTCTAATTGTGTTAAAAAGAGGTATATCATTTAGACCTTTACATCCCATAAATTGTTGTAACAAACTAAACCTATGATATTTCATTAGGTTGACGACTGACAAGAGCTTAGACTTGGTCGGTAGAATGCCTGGAATCCTTTTGTAACACATTGGCAATGGTTACGCTTCTTAACTATGGCAAGAACATCGGTGGACTGAGATTGAACCCCATAAATTTTGCCTTCTCCACCCCCCCCCCCCCCCGGGAGATACAAAACTATGAACAAAACAACCATAAACTCCATCTCACAACCAGCAAACTACAAGGTTATAAACTCCATCTTACAACCTACAACAAGGTTATAAACTACATCTCATAACCTACAACCAGCACAAAAAACAAGGTTATAAACTCCATCTCATAACTTTTTCTAGCAAACAACAAGGTTATAAACTCCATCTCATAACCTACAACCAGCACAAAAACAAGGTTATAAACTCCATCTCATAACCTTTTTCTATCAAACAACAAGGTTATAAACTACATCTCATAACCTACAACCAGCACAAAAAACAAGGTTATAAACTCCATCTCATAACCTTTTTCTAGCAAACAACAAGGTTATAAACTACACCTCATAACCTACAACCAGCACAAAAACAAGGTTATAAACTCCATCTCAGAACCTTTTTCTAGCAAACAACAAGGTTATAAACTACATCTTATATCCTACAACCAGCACAAAAGACAAGGTTATATCTCATGACCTTTTTTTAGCAAACAACAAGGTTATAAACTACATCTCATAACCTACAACCAGCACAAAAAACAAGGTTATAAACTCCATCTCATAACCTTTTATATGTTTCATATTTAGGTTTTAAGTTTAAGTTTCAATTTTTGAAGTATGGGCCGCCGACAAAAAATAGCAGGCCCCAATTAACAAATTAATCCCAAAATAATCAACAAATAAAATTATCAAATTAAATCCTATAACCTTCCAATTACTGATCAAGTGTATATATTAAGGAGTAAATTTACTTTATCTTGCCTCTGGGAGGAGCAGAGTTGCTCATTTGAGCAATAAAGTTCTGTCGTTTATTAATGAAAACAAAATTCGGAAATATAACAAAACCTACATAGAAAATACAAAAATATTATGGATATAGCCGTGCCGAAGGAAACCAACCGCTATGCAAAACCACGGAGCCCACACTCACGAACGCCAGTGGATGTCAGCAATTCTGAAACAAAAGAAATTCAAAAACAGCAGTATCACGCTTATTTACACTATATTGTGGATAAGGGGAGGTGGGAGGGTTTAAACTTATGTATGCTGACAAGATGTAGAATTGGTCATTTACCCATCAGATTTAAATTCTGGAGAAGAAGGAAGATGATTATTGCGCCCTCTGTTGACAAATATGTGGACGTAGGAGTGATCGCCCTTTCAATAACAAAATCTATTCGCTAGGGAATAGATTTACTATTATCTCAGAGGCGAAATGAAGACAAACAATACAAATCCGATTTAAGAGTTTATTTTAGATGTGACAGATGATGGTCACGGCTATGTTTGGCAAGATGCATGTACAAGTATGCATCTACCAAAAAAGGCATTTACAAATTTGCATGTACAAAGATGCAGAGGCAAAGATATGCATGTACAAATCTGCATGTACACAAATATGCAGTGGTATATAGGCATGTACAAATTTGCATGTACAAATCTGCATGTACAAATATGCATGAACAAATCTGCATGTATAAATATGCAGTGGTAATTTTTAGCATGTACAAATATGCATTGACAGATCTGCATGTACAAATATGCAGTGGTAAATTTTTGCATGTACAAATATACAATGACAAATATGCATCAAAATTTCTGCATTTACAAATATGCAGTGACAAATATGCATCAACAAATCTGCATGTTTTCTTTTAGATTTAAGCTACATGTTTTATATTTAAATTTTACAGAATGGGCCGCCGACAAGAAATGGTAGACACCAATTAACAAATTAATCCAAAATAATCAACAAATGAAATGATCAAATTAAATCATATAACCATTAAATTACTGATCAAGTGTATATATTAAGAAGTGAATTTACGTTATCTTGTCTCTTCTTATGCCATTTGTACTCTGATAGGGGCAATGATTGCCATGTATTAAGGAGTAAATTTATTTTATCTTGCCTCTGGGAGGAGCAGGGTCGCTTCTTATGCCATCTGTACTCTGATAGGGGCAATGATTGCCATCCACAGAGTACATCGCCAAACAAAGTGACAGGGAAGGAGCGACACATTCATATAGCCGTGAACATATTCTGCTTGTGGAATAAAAACGTGGCCCTTATTCTGAGCCAAAATCAGCAAGGCAGCTTGGGCAGGATTCGAAGTGTCAAGAAACAATGTGTTACCCCATACAGACAAATGTACCCCATCATCGTAAATCGTGGTCGTGGGTTTCCTCCGGGCACAGAGCCCGGTTTCCTCCCACAATAAAACTGGCAAACGCCGCCATATAAGTGAAATAATCTTGAGCGCGGTGTAAAACACCAAACAATCAACCAATCAGGTCAAGAATTACTTATGGATAACAACTTCTTGGTTTATTGGGTGACGACGTTTCGATGTAGTTCTTACATCGTTATCAAAGTCAAATGTAACGATGTAAGAACTACATCGAAACGTCGTCACCCAATAAACCAAGAAGTTGTTATCCATAAGTAATTCTTGACCTTATTGTAACCTTCCAACTTCTAAATGCCATTGAAAGATTTGATAAATCAATCAATCAACCAAACTGCATTCAATTCCAGTATACTGTATCACAATTGGACAATTGAACAAAAACATAAATTGAGTCTTTTTTAAGCAGTTAGCTCACGTTCACCGCACACGAAAGTTGCACGAATGAACAAAATTATCAAACACGTTGGATATTTGACGCAGCGCCACGAATGACGAAAATCTCACCAAAAGTTCACCGCTAACGTGGGCTATGTGCTTAAGGCAAGTGCCACGAATGAAATTTGGCTCAGCAGACAGCTCTCGTCTGCGGAAGGCTTAAGCAAAGATCTAACAGGAAGGACTGAGCGTCATATTTACATGGGTACCAGCTCTTGTAGGACTAAGAGAAAATGAGCTTGCTGATACCGCAGCCAAACAAGCTATTTTATATACTAGCATATCCATCAGATTTCCATTTACCGTTACCGATATTTTACTTAAGGCTAAGTCATATTTTGTGAAACAGTGGCAGAAACAGTGGAATGATTCTGACAAGGGAAGGTTTTATTTCCGTTTTAATCCTAGAATTTCACCACCACAGCTTAATTTCCCCACTCGTCTAGCTGAGGTAATGTTCCACAGACTCCAATCTGGTCATATTCCCCTAAAATCTTACCCATTCAGATTCCATCTGTCTGACACAGACTTGTGTGATGTCTGTAATATTCAGGAAACCTTAGAACATTTTTTTAATTGCATCAAATATGCTTATCAAAGAAATGGTTTTTTCACCGATCTCATTGGTTTGGGTATTAATCAACCCAACATGGACAATGTTCTATGTCCTTCTAAAAATACCAACAAGGTACGTCAGGCTATAGCTAAATATATTATAAATACACACAGATTTTAGTATAATTGTATATTTTTATGAGTGTAATAGTTGAGTCAATGATTTTAGCCAATTCTAAGGTGCGTGCTACCGAACAATGGCCAATATCACGAGCTTTTTCCATAATTTCCATTTTGTTTTTTGGTGGTTGAACGTGTTACTGTAAATACAGGCAGATCAATCTCACCATGGATAACTGGCCCTCTAGTTAAAGCATCACTCAGTGTCAGAACATATGAAAATAAATGTTAGTGCTTTATGGTCTGTTCCTAAATTGAACTGTCGAACCAAACCATACTCTCGTAATTTTCTCACCGACCAAATAACTGCCGATACCTCACGATGAACAGTACAATAAATTCTTTTCGTTTTGGAAAGTTTTTAGAAGCATATGATTTTGAATGTCCGTTCGTACCAAAGCTTTGGTTAAACCAGTTTGACAGGCATCAGTTTGAATGAAAAATTTTGAAGCGACATTTTGAAAAGAATATTTTGTGTTTTCCCTATACGACATAATGGCACAATCACATCAGAAAAGTTTGGTATAAAATATGTATTCAGAAACCACACGTATGCTATTTTGCCAAGGTTTTCTCCACAGAAATACTAAATCCCAAATATGTAACAGTTTCATAAAAGAAGGAACTTTTTTTGTTGGCTGGGTGCAGCTCGGTTACCAGTTTTGACTTTAATGTTCCATACTATTTTATGTACTCGGGCTTAATATCCGGGAAAACACGTGTACACCACTCCGGTGGTTGTACTAGGACAAGTCCCCATAACTTGTCATCTTCCCACCCGAAGCCCCAAGAGCGAATTTCGTATTGTTTGAAAGTCCCAACTTTTGGGTCGAAGAAAGGAAGCTTTTGTCACTGAGTAGCCTTGTCTGAATCGACTTCTCACAAAGAAATTATTTCTCTCTCCAGCCAATTTAAAAAAAAAGTCAAATTGTTTACTGGTTTGGTTCATCTACGACATATGCAAATATCAAACACCGCTGCCACCAAAATGTAGGCTGTAGAAACAAACCCAGAAGACCGATGATTGATTGATTGATGTTTTACGCCGCACTCAAGATTATTTTAATAATATGGCGGCGTTGCCAGGTTTAGTGGGGTGGAAACCGAGTACCTGGCAACTCTCTTACGGCGACTGAGTGAAAAATCCACTCAGAAATGTTTCAATTGTATTAGGTCTTAATGGGATTCGAACCCGCGGCGCATCGATGGAAGGTCTGTGTAGGACGGAAGAACGATCCCACTAACCTACTGGGCCACCGAAGCCCCCGTAAAACTACTGAACAACTGAAAAGTACCCGAAGTGGACACAACCGGTTGGGTCAGTCCTGGTCGACATAGATATCTTATAATATTATTATAGGATATCTATGCTGGTCGACGTTCAAGGGGAGATAACCAAAACATTCCTATATGCCGTTTTTGGCCAGGCTGAACTGCCTCACTTCGTGAGGCCACTTATTGAGACAGTCATTTGTGACCAGAGGGGTCACATATGGCAGTAAATTTTTGATCTATTGGAAATTTCAAATTATTTTCTTCACCAAAAGAAAGCCCTTACTTCCACGATGTTCACATCTTTTTTCATACCTTCTTTAAAAGTATTTCAAAATAACTCCTGTGTTCGTCTAACGAGATCCGAAACTCCTCAAGATCGAGCCTCCGTACGGTTGTCAAAAACCCGAATTGACAGAGTTTTATCACCAAAGAGGCACAAAGCTTTGCCATTGAGTAATATTTAGCTGTTTAAAGGTAGTTTTGGAGGTGAGCAAATCGCTTAAAGAAATATTTAAGCGTTCAACACGTAGAAACACTAATTATGTGATATATCCTGAATTAGAAAACACCTCAACTATGGAATATGGCCAATTTGGATTTAGCGCTAATGTATTTCAAATGGAGAATAGCAATCAGTGCAGCCCTTTCCATGAAGTGGATTCAAAGCCAGCTTGGGCTGAGGTGAGACACCAATCTAAAATTAGAAGTTACCCTAGTCCTAAAGGCCAGATTTAACCTCTAAGGCTATTGGACGACATTTTTATCGGAAATATCCATTGGAATGGGGTTGGAGAGTTCACATAGGAGATCAAATGATCACATGACTTTTAAGTTTTCAACAAAACAACAACACCGTGGAATTTTACCTGGCATTTGCTCGCATCTACGTGCTTTTTTATTATTCTCTTATACTTAGCTAGAGCTATTGTTAGTTATATCGCACGATTAAACACTAGCAGCTATTGGAAACGCCCCGTGGAACCTATCACAGTGGCCAGTTCAAAGTGAATCGGATAGACAGGGGACGTCGCCATTTTGCCAGTTTTCTTCAAAATGGGACTATTTCGTGAAATTGACTCTACGTTTCCGTTACTAGTTTAACGTTTTCGTAAATTAAAAATATATATTCACGAACATCGTGATGTCAGGATTTTTATATTAATCTGATAGCTTTTAAAAATGTTACTCTAGATCGCACGCAAAAATACCTGTGCTATGTCCGATAAAGTCGTACGAGGTCTATCTTACCCACGTCTAAAGGAGATCTCGCGAGAACACGTGGCTGAAACTTACACTTTTATTGGCCCGCTCTCTCAGCAGGTGGCCTGCCGAAATCAACATGGCTGATCTACTGTTCTTGTCGTTTGTACTGGTAAAGTTGAATTAAAAAATCTCCAAAAAAATCGTACGAATAAACTGCACATACTATGTAGTGTAAAATGGGTCACGAACAGCGAAGTAATTTCAAAAACACCTCAACTATAGAATATGGCCAATTTGGATTTAGCGCTAATGTATTTCAAATGGAGAACAGCAATCAGTGCAGCCCTTTCCATGTAGTGGATTCAAAGCCAGCTTTGGCTGAAGTGAGACACGTGGCTGAAACTTACAATTTTATTGGCCCGCTCCGTCAGCAGGTGGCCTGCCGAAATCAACATGGCTGATCTACTGTTATTGTCGTTTGTACTGGTAAAGTTGAATTAAAAAATCTCTCAAAAATCAGCAAAAAATCGTACGAATAAACTGCACACTTCTTTCAAAAGCTATTAGGCTGCTCTATTAAATGAATGTACACGTTTGGCTGGATTTTCTAAGCTAAGGGGAAATCAAAACATAGTTATTAAACCTGCTGATAATGGTTCGGCAACAGTTGTATCTAACAGGATAATATTGAAGAGGTAGAAAGGCAGCTAAGTGACCCTCTTCATTAGCAGACAAGGACATTTGGCCGGAAAATGTAGCAAATTTCAATAGAAACCTCCTTTCTCTTGTAGAAAAAGGCTATATAAATGACAAACAGTATGGCTATTGGGAATCTGATCTAAACTCTAAAAGTCAGAACTTAAACTGATTTTATGGATTTTAGACCCATATCTATGTCAATGTATAGACTCCACATCTAGACTAACCAAATCGCATCAGATGGGATAGATTTCCTAGATATTTTGGCCAACAACTCATCAGTAGTTTTGCTAAAGCTATAGGTTTAAGATAGTAATCAAGTAATGGCCATACTGTCAAGTTTTGGGTAGGTTGGCTGTTTTAGTTTACTGGCGAGTCTATTCGTTTGAATGATGTACGCCATGCTATTGAGTAATTGTTGCATTGAGCGGTTAAGAAAACTGTGATGCCTTAGCACAATATATTGAATACATCTGTACAGGAGTATATGTTAGTACGTTTGAAACCTACTTAACCTATTAAGATATTAAAACATGCAACACAATTGAGCTTACATCCATATACGATTTACAAATATGCAGATATACAGTTGCGAGAAAGGGGGAGATAGATAGATTGGTCAATATTTGTTGATCAGAACTAACTTAAGCAGTATACAATCGTAAATATAATATACATATTTATACACTCAGATACACACACTTATATATAATTATATTAAAATCTGTGTGTATTTATAATATATCTAACTACAGTCTGAAATACCTCGTTGGGCTGATACCAAAGCCAATGAGATCGGTGAAAAAAAAACAATTTATTTCATAAACTTAGTTCTTGCAGTTAAACAAAAAAATGCTCTACGGTTTCCTGAGTATTACAAATACCAGACAAGTCTGTTTCAAACAGAAGTAGATAGTAATTTTAGACTTCAGAGGCAGAGGCATGAGGCACCATTTTGGTGGTCACATTAGGACAGTTTCGGCGGTCACTTTAGGACAGTTTCGCCGGTCACTTTAGGGCAGTTTAGACGGTCACTTTCGGCCGTCACTTAGGACAGTTTCGGTCGTCACTTTGAACAGTATGGATAGGTTTTAAAAAATAACAGTCTGTATAAATCTACAGATAAGAAATAATATAGAAACGGTCAAAGGGAGGTAATCCTAAGCTAGAATACTTTGAGGTATTGGAAGAGTTACCTCCGCGGATAGTTGTGCAAGTCAAGAGACCCTAGATGAAAACACTCTGTCGTCAGCGTTGGGAGAATCACAGGAAGGTGTTAGCTTTTCCTCGGCTGAAGAAGAGTCGCAGGAAAACGGAAAGTCATCCTCAACAAGGTTGGATAATCTTGTGTCAAAGGCGATCGAACAGCACATCCCTGAAACAACTAACTCTATCGATGAAGAAAATGGTGACTACGAAACTTTAAGGCCAAAAATAAGAAAAACTCTGATGTCTTTATACAACGAAGAGAGTTTGATCCAAGATCCAATCCATACAAAAATTATGGCCACGAAACATTCACTTCAAGACAATTTTGACTTATCACCGAGAGAGACCCTGTATAATGCTATAAAAAAGAGGAAACCCTTATTTAACGATCTGTTGCCAACCACATATTCTGATACTCAAGAAAATGAGGACAGTGACTAAATCTAACCTTAAAGTGGCATGAGCTTCCAAAATTCACACGTTTTTCATAATTTCTGATCGTCACGACAGCAAGAGGCTTTGAAGGCCATCGAAAACCAAAACTAAATGATTGGAGTTGGAATGAGGAAATCCGTAAATGTAAACAAAATTTAAATAACCGGGACGACCATTCATTCATCCTAAGTTGGTTCAAAACAATACTTTATCGTACATTTTCGAGACTAGAAGCACTCAAAAGTCTCTGAATTATACGTCTTAATAAAAATAGCTTAAAATTTCAACATTCTGTTTTAACATCAAAATATCAACATTTTGGCAGCTCATGCCACTTTAAAGAAAGTGTTATTTGGCGCCTCACTAGGGCCGTAAGTTTTGCTCTAGCCGGCTTGCTTCACAGGGGCTGTCCGCTTTGGTGGTTTCTGCTTGGTTTCGGTTGTGTTTGGCGACTGACTTCGACCAATTGAAAGTTGAAACATTGACGAAGGTTACAATTTTCAATGTTCGTTTCGTGTAGAGCGAAAAGGCGAAGTGAAAATTGAAAAATGACTGTCATTTTTCAATTTTTGATATGTGTGTTGAAAACATAGAAAACAAAAATAGAAAATTGAACGTCAAATTTCAATTTTCATTTCTTCTTTTCAAAATGTAGAAAATGAAAATGAAAAATTGAACTTAAAAATGGTCATTTCCAATTTTCATTTTGCAATGTCAAGAAATGAAAATTGAATTAACGAACGTTACACTGACCCTCCTGTGATAAACGAGGAATGCACATTCTGTATTTTTTCATGATCCATGGGCTCCCAAGTCATGGCTGCAGCCTAAATACCACACACCTAACCCAAACTATATCGTCATGTGGGCTTTGATAGATACAAGATACGCCCAGGACAAACGATATCGGCAGAATTTGACAATTTGCTGGACGAAAAAGCAATATAAACTGTAAGGCAAGTTTGAAACTAGTTACAGTTTTAAATTGAAATAGGTCGGTGGAGTTCGCTATTCAGATTTTTGATAAGTCTAAACTATTATTCATCTCACTTGCCTTTTAGCTGTTTACAACCTATCATACCTTTGAAACATTCCTCTTTTCATTGTATCCGTTGATTTCTTTGAATTTCGTTGTTAATCTGCTAGATTCCTCTTTGTCTGTCGATAGAGCCCAACTGTACAATGGGTGGCCTAACGTGTGACTCTTCCTGACCGGCAAGTAAGTAAACAGGATGAGACACATGTGTGCGGCTAGTTTGAAACCAATCCAATATGTTAACCAAGATATGGCCCGAACAAAATCAGGATGGACGAACGCACACACAAAGCAGCGACTAAGTTTTCTTACGAAAATGCTCACACCAAAGAACATTCACCTGACTATGGTGGCGGTCTTAAGAAGACTGATGCCCGTGCATTTATTATTTCCCTAAAAACAACCTGGATTCGAAGGTTGATCATGTTTGAATCCCAATACAAGAATCTTTTCGAAAGCTCATGAAACTTCGGGGATTTACGTGCGTGAAATACCCTCTGATAGACTGCAGGTCAGTTTAAATATGGCGACCAAATAGGTAGCCGGGAAGCGTACAATTTCCAAATCCTCTTGAGGACCCCACAAAAGTGTCCCAGTGATAATGTAAGGGACCGAAACACTCTGCTTGTTAACTTTCAGCCTCGATCAGTTAAATAATTGAAGCATTGGAGGATTCCTGATCTGTACCGAAACTGCGTCTGTCTACAACATGTGGTTTTCCGGAGTAAATAAAATATAGAAACAAATATCTTTCTAAATGATATTAGAATTTAATAAATTTATAATTATTTTTCTTTTCTTTTTTCGTCTGCAGTGAAACATTTTGATATTTACTTTCGACGCCATTTTTATTCAGCCCAAAAATACGGTGATTTGCTGGATAAAAAGCGCAGAATTCCCGAGGCGTGTCAAAGCCGATCGGTAGCGAGCGAAGATAGCCGAAGGGAGTTCCGAGTGATTGTAAGATGTATGGCAGCAGGTCACAGTTTCATTTTCCTTCATTTCCCATTTGCGGCAATGTTAATGTCTGCTCTTACAGCACCTTCCCTAACTTTCGTTGAACCAAATCCTTCGGTGGAGGCCTTAAACAGTCCTTTGGTAGTATTTTAAGCACAATGTTTTCATACGTTGAAGGTAGAAATTTTGAGATACGAGTAGAATCAGCTGATAGGGGTCTCTTTGCACATATACCGCCGCATGTAAACATACCACCCCCAACTTCCATTCCACTTCTAAAATGATTTCCAGACAGTAACTCAACCCCTGTCCTTTCATAAAAACTACAAAAATGCCCAAAACAAAATTCAGGGGGCCAGGAAAAATAGTAAAAAAACACACAAAAATATCTAGGAAAATCCGGAAGTCAGAAACTGTGACCTGTATCCGTATAATCAACAAGGTAGATAACTATGCAATATCACTAGACCAAGCGCACTCAAATCATCTTTGGTGGGATTTTATTAAAGCATGGATTGAAGTTACTAACAAGTATTAACGTTTATGTAATTACGATTACAATACTGTAAATATCTTGGAAAATAACGAGATCATAATCAATAGTAAACCAATTACATGTCTGTACAGAAAGTGGTACCAAAAAAACATACACTTTGTTTCCGATCTTATGGATTGCTCTAAATCATTTGTAGGCTACGAACAATTTGTAAATCAATATGATATCGATACCAACTATTTAGAGTATTATAAAGTTTGTAGTGCGATACAAAGCTACATTGATTTATCAACTAATTCAAAGATCAATATAAATAAAATGGACATTTACTTACCTTCAAAACTAGAAACCGTCTTAAGTGAGATGAGAGGGTGTAAAAAAATATATTGTAATCTATGAATCTATCCCTCCAAGAGTCAAGTGAAATGGAGAAATATACCAGCAAAAAATTGGCCTAACATATACATCACCCCTTTCAAGTGCTGCAAAAATAGTGAACTGCAATGGTTTCACTATCAAATTAACCACCGTATTCTTGCCACAAACGAATGTACCTTTTGTTGCACTGTAAATAAAACAATATAGCATTTATTTGCTGACTGTGAGATAACTTCTGTTTTGTGGAACTCATTAACGGATTGGATTTATCAATCAGTCGATAAACAGTTAAATATAGTTAGACAAGAGAAAATTCTAGGGATATCAACAAGATCACGATTGTATACATCAATTAATTGTATTTTGTTAAGTACGCGATATTATATATATAAGAAAAGGTGCCAAGAAATATTGCCATCCTTTCTGGAACTGAAATTCCAAGTCTGTGAGTTTATCAAAATAGAAAAATACATCGCCATGGGAGATATGAACAATTTCTTCAAGACTGGGATGGATACCATAACCTATATGTGGAAATACTAATAAAAACATAAAAAAGAAAATTCACCTTAAATATACGTGTGTGGGTTTTATGCAAGCTATTTAAAGCAGCATACTTGAATGATAATGATAATAAGACAAATTGTAGATACATTCGAATGACAAAAAAGCCAAACGTTACCGGATGACGCTTGGTGTTTAAGCACAATTTGGTCGATAAGGTGGTCAGCTAGGCCTACTGATTATAAAATCAATAGCTGAGGCGTGGGCGAGGATTGGACCATACGAGCTGAGTGTGGCTGCATCAGGTAGACCTCGGCCAAGACTCTTGTCAACCTTGGGAAGGACAAGGGTTTCTTAATCGTACAACAAATAAGTACAGGTATGTCTTTCTTATATTTAAAATCACTGTCATCAGTTCATCTTTTAAACTCAGATAAAATGGAAACAAAAGATAATTGCTAAATTATTTGGCTTTGTTGAATTTCCTTTTCTATGGATCATTTATTGATTTATTCAATTTGACCAATTAACCTTGATACTCATAGACTTCTTGCTATGACGATATTTAACCTGATACATAAAGGTTGAGTTACTGAACTCTTTACCAAGGACACGATAGGTTATCCTACTATTAGCCTCCAAGGACACGACAGGTTATTCTGGGCTGAGGTCATCAATACATTGAACAACTTTAGTTTGAAGTGTCTGTCAAGATGTAATTTTAAACACAAGGTCATTTCATCTCTTCACATAATTCAAGATGTATAGAGTTATTGTCAAAACACTTCAATGAGAAACAAACATCAGACACAGCGATATATAATTCTCGGGATAAACAAATCACTATTATGCCTGAACTTGAAATCACTGTTAAAATCACTGTCTCTTAATGAAAGATATACAGGGATTTCCCATGAATGTTAGTGTCCATTGTAAAGAATTATATTTCACTAGACCATATCATGACTTTAGGTGGCCTAAGATAACCTATCTCTTCAAAGAGGCGTGAGCTGCCAAAATGTTGATATTTTGACGTCAAAACAGAACGTTGACATTTTTGGCTATTTTTCTCAAGACATATAATTCAGAAGCTTTTCAGGGATTTCAGTCTAGAGAATGAACGATAAAGTATTGTTTTAACCAACTTTGCCTTAGAATGAATGAATGGTCGTCCCGGTTATTTAAATTTTGTTTACTTTTTGAACACTATTTCGGTTCGTATAGGCCGTAGACTTTATGGATTTCCCTCATTCCGACGCCAATCATTTAGTTTTTCGATGGGTTTCAAAGCCTCTTACTGTTGTGACGATCGGAAATTATGAAAAAAATGTGAATTTTGGCAGCTCATGCCACTTTAAAGGTGTGTAAATAATTAGGACATCGCGCAGTTTTTGTGAACAGCACCAGCTTTTGACACCTCTGTCTTTATCAAGCGCAATTGAATATAATACATGTATTTTATTTGAAAAACATGGATAAAAATACTGTACAATAAAATAACTATGCGATGCTAATTGTTTATATTGATGTGGCCAACCAGTGCAAAAATAAATACGTAACACGGTAATAACATTCTCAAGTCGAAATCAAGAAAATAATGGCATCAATAAAAATGCCGTAATAAGTTAACGTTACAATAAAATAGCAACCCAATGAGTTCGTTTTTAACAATATTGAAAGAATATATCATTCTTATATATCATTACCAATTACCAATACTACAAGTATACACGAAGAAAAAAGTTAAGCACCCCCTGGAAAGTCTGCACCGACCGATAAAATCATTGGTGTAAGGAGATTGTTATCATACTGATGTTGCAGAAACGATTGTGATCATACAGGGCAATAAGGGCGTTAAGAAATCACCATTAATAGCAATACAGTTCAATCCGGATATCGTTAGCCAAATCAAAAGTGTATTTTAACAAAATAGAAAGATGCTTGTAAGTATGAAAGTCCATCTGGCTTCACAGGGGGAACATATTGAAGTAAAAATGTCACTTTGCGTGTGTAGAACACATCCCCAGAGCAGAAGGTCAATTGCGGTATAGCCTCCATTAGTCCTAATTACAGCTTCCAACCTGCGACTCATCCCTCCAGTGAGACGTCGGGTCTGTTGAAGGAGTAACTGCCGCAAATGCCGATGTAATGCGGCTTCCAATTCCTGCAGATTTTGCACAGGAGGCTCTAAAAGATTTAAATCCGAACTCACGGCGGACCAAGACAGAGTTGTTACAGCTTCGTTACTGCCCGGGAACGATGTCTGGCGTTGTCATCCATGTACACAGGTCTTGAGCCTAATGGGTGGCTCTCAAAATGAAGCACGACAGCTGATTGCAGGACCTCCCGAATGTATCGGTCACCTCGGATAGTGACCAATCCAGTTTGCGGTCGTGAGAGATGAACCCCAAACCACTACAGACCCCCCTCCATAAGGAACATATGGATGGATGTTCTTGGGTGTATACGCTGTGCCTTCCAAACCCTCGTTCGCCCATCCTTGACGTTGAGCGAGAAGCGACTTTCGTCCAACCAATGGATTCTTCGCCAGGTTCTCAAATTCCAACCTCGTCGTGCTAAACACCAAGCCAAACGTGTCCGTTGATGGCGATCTGACAATAGGGGGCGTTTGACGACTCTCCTTACCCTCAGGCCTGCAGCTTTTAATCAATTTCTCACAGTTCTTGTGCACAGACGTCGATTGGGTAGCCATTGCCGCTTCAAAGATGGACTTGATGCAAATGGATGACGTCGTATCAGTCAGATCAGTGCCCTATCTTCACGCTGTGATGTTACAGGTGGTCGACCCGAGCGTGGTCGGTCCTTCACAGCACCAGTTTCGCCCATCTGCTTACCACTTTATAATGGTAGCCTAATTGACCACCGATAGCTTTGTTTCAACCTGCGGAATGCATACCGACAATTTGCCATTTTTACCCCTCTGACATCCTCCTTCGTGCCATGTTCACAGAGTCCACGTTGCACAAAACCGACCTTAAGTACAAACTATTTAAGGAGAATCATACTGAGTTTGCGTAACTGCACGAAAAAAACATTTCATGTCGCATTACATGCAGTTTTTGCGTTACTGTCACACATGAATTGCTACAATCGTTCAATAGAACATCATTCTTATCACCATCATAGCTGGCATTACAGTTAATATCAATGCAGATTTATAATAATTAATTTCAGCATGGGGTGCTTAACTTTTTTCCTTGTGTATATTTAAATCGTACGGTTAAATAATGATATATACATAACTTGATTCTTTGATGGTTCCATTATGTTGGATGATGTGCGCTGCTCGCATGGTAATAGTCTTCAAGTAAAGTCAGCATTTAAAATAAAATCCGAAGTAATGTCAGAGGCAAATGCGCGACAAATATGCCGAGCATATTTTTTTATTCCACAAATAAATAAACAAGGTATCAACATACATTACCCAAATAAATAATCAAGATACCAACATAATTACCCAAATAAATAAACAAGGTATCAACATACATTACACAAATAAATAAACAAGGTGTCAACATACATTACCCAAATAAATAACAAGGTATCAACATACATTACACAACTAAATAAACAAGGTATCAACATACATTACCCAAATAAATAACAAGGTATCAACATACATTACACAAATAAATAAACAAGATATCAACATACATTACCCAAATAAATAAACAAGGTATCAACATACATTACCCAAATAAATAAACAAGGTATCAACATACATTACCCAAATAAATAAACAAGGTATCAACATACATTACACAAATAAATAAACAAGGTATCAACATACATTACACAAATAAATAAACAAGGTATCAACATACATTACCCAAATAAATAAACAAGGTATCAACATACATTACACAAATAAATAAACAAGGTATCAACATACATTACACAAATAAATAAACAAGGTATCAACATACATTACCCAAATAAATAAACAAGGTATCAACATACATTACACAAATAAATAAACAAGGTATCAACATACATTACACAAATAAATAAACAAGGTATCAACATACATTACCCAAATAAATAAACAAGGTATCAACATACATTACACAAATAAATAAACAAGGTATCAACATGCATTACACAAATAAATAAACAAGGTATCAACATACATTACACAAATAAATAAACAAGGTATCAACATACATTACACAAATAAATAAACAAGGTATCAACATACATTACACAAATAAATAAACAAGGTATCAACATACATTACACAAATAAATAAACAAGGTATCAACATACATTACACAAATAATAGATTACCTTATATCATACATAAAAACATGTCCTGTTCAGGTCTATAACTGGACCGGTAGGAGAAGAAGGTCTGTGTGGTATTCGAACCCGCGTCGCATCGGCTTAATATTATATAATTCTGTTCTAATCTATCTCAACTGTGAAAGATCGAAATGGTTAATGCTTTGGCTAATAACAGGTACAATAACTTTTTGTTAGAATGGTAAGCTTTGATATAACAAATGAACAATTTCTGAGTGAAATAATCTTGAGTGCTACGTAATATTAAGCCTTTCTTGGTGTCATTTTTCACATAAATTGAAACTTTTTCTTCAAAAATCTCGAACAGTGGTACATTCTCAAAATATATGATCAATGGTATCTGTCTCAGCGTGACTATAAGAACATTTGTCATCGTTCCTAATGTCAATTTTAAACAACAATGTATTAGTCGCCAACAATCTATGATTAATACGGTATTGGCATTTTGGTGCTGCCACAACAGGTACATTGTAAACAGTAGTTTGTCATTCTTTGCATTTACTAAATATTGTACATCGGTTTTGTTCCATTTTGGTATTTAAGAACGGTTTTCAGTTTTAAATAAAGGGTATAGAATGTGGGAGGTTTCTTTTAGTATAGGGCTTCCCTTTCAAAGTAATTTCCTATGTACACATGTACCGTTTTAACACACTGCACAGAACATAATAAGTAAAAACTTGGTCAAGGAAAGATATCGTTGCTTAAATATGTCAAGTTTCTATAGCAATGCAAGTTTATGTTAATGGCCCTATTTGGATTGACTGGCCTTAGTTTAAACATCAATGGATCACCCATTGGGAGAGTATCTGAACATCTAAATTTCCAAGCTCACGTTAGTTACATATGTAAAGCCCAACCCCGTACCCATCCCCTGCCGATAAACTATTACAAAACTTCAGGTGGCTCTCCGTACATGATAGGATAAACTGACACAAGGCTGTTATAATGTACAAAGTTAGCAATGAGCAAATGCCGCCATATATCTTGGAGCTTTTTAAATTAGTTAAATCAAGGACAAGAGCAGCTGAGTGGAATGACCTTTTACTGCCACGTACAAAATGTGAGTTTTTTAAAAGAAGTCTTCAATTCTCAGGTGTAGCAATTTGGAATAATTAAAACAATTAACATTCGAAAAGCTCCAACGATTAAAAGTTTTAAAAACAACTTGATTAAATCTTACATAATTAAACAATTCTAAACTATGTATCCTGTTAACAACTGTAACGTTTGATATTTTAACGACTTTTTAATTCATCTACATATCTATTTTCTAATCCCAAAAACAAATATTTTGAGCTATATATTTATTCATAACCTAAAAGTACTATTTATCAATATTGTTCTATGTAATATTATTCTTAATACATATATTTTTACCATTATTTTGTTGATATCAATCTACTAGAATTTTAAGATGCTTTGTTTGTGTTTTGGCAGTCAGTTTGACAGTTTCCAACTACTCAGTGATGTTAATGGGTATGCTATTTGGATTGTTAATATTCCGCTTCCTATAACTTGACAGTGATACAATCTGGGCAAATATTTTACCAGTGTGTTTACACGATTTCATTCATAAAATATGTCTAAAATAACCACGGAGAAAAGTTGTGTTAAAAAGGGTTATATCATTTAGACCTTTATACCCCATCATAAATTGTTGTAATAAACTAAACTCATGATATTTCATTATGTGGATTACTCTGTTTATTTTTTTTTATATATTAATCAATAAAATGAGATCTTTTTGTTACTTTTTCATTTATTATTTTATCTCGTAACATCTTACTAAGCGTTTAATACGTCTTTCCAAAAACAGTTTTTGCAACTGGGCATTCAGTTGGTGAAATGGTTATCTCCCCTGTTTGTGCTGGAAACCTGTAACTGGAATAGGGTTCCATAAGGATAATCGACATCTAATAAGCGACACATCCATGTTATTTTAAGATCACTTATATAACTAGACATGTTAATCAATTCTAAGCCACATTTTCCATAGGTTTGTTCTATTATCCCTCTTTTAACTCTGTCTGGTTTGATTTGCCATATGGAAGAAAAAAGAATTCTTTCAAGTTGTTTTTAAAGCTTTTGTCTGGGGACGGAATAGTCACGTGGTTCAGTTGATTAATCATAAGCGTTTTTAAAACTCATCAGAGTCTCCTAGACCATTGTTTAAGCTGTTGTGATATATCTGAAATCTGGGGTCATAGTTTTGGGTTTTTGTAAAATTGTATCTGGATTTAAAAAAATGTGACGCCCAGGTATTTGAAATCTGTCTTATTCCAATCTAGTTAAAACCGCTGATTGGAATTCTCACCAAAGAATTGTCTACATCCGACCCAAAGTGTTTTTGTTTTTGACTCATCGATTTTTAAACCAGACAGTGGAGAGTAATTGTGCAACACATTAATGCATTCCTCAAGTGATTTCTCCGTTCAACATTAGGATTGCATCGTGGGCATAGTGACTTATTTTGAATTCTTCACCTGTATTACGATTCTTTTAATATTCGTATTTGTTATAATTTGTATAGAAAGTATTTCAATACATAATAAGAATATATAGGGTGATATTGGATCACCGTGTCCACAGACCCGGGTAACGGGGACGAATTCTGGCCAGATAACAATTTTGGCTGACTGCTGTTCGAACATTAGAGTAGAAAACAGAAACTCTTGATCTTAGCGATGCACCGAAATTGAATATTTCCAATACTCAAATACATTTTCTATTCAAATGAACC
Organism: Lepidochitona cinerea; assembly: GCA_963971465.1. Classification (NCBI taxonomy): domain Eukaryota; kingdom Metazoa; phylum Mollusca; class Polyplacophora; order Chitonida; family Tonicellidae; genus Lepidochitona; species Lepidochitona cinerea. The sequence goes on along the minus strand of OZ020556.1, from coordinate 42,286,224 downwards.
CAAACATCTTTTTGAAAACTTTCAGTCTCCATCAGTAATATAATTGACGCATTGAAGGATTCCTGGTATATACCGAAACTGCGTCTCTCTTCTTTGTGTGAAAAATCATTTGGTTTACGGGCTAAATAACATATACAAAAACATCTTTGTAGGGGATTTCAGCGTTTGATTAATTTACTTTACATTTTATTTTATTTTTTTCGTCTGTAGTAAAATATTTTGATTATAAAAAACGCAGACAGTCAAAGCCGACCAAAGCCAAAGCCAGAATGGCCTGTCAAAGCCGACCAGTAGCGAGCGAAGACAGCGCTTTATATACGGTAAATCACCGTATTTTGGGGCTGAATAAAAATGGTGTCGAAAGTACAGACGAAAAAAGAAAATACAAATAATTATAAATTTATTAAATGCTAATTTCATTTAGAAAGATATTTGTTTATATATTTTATTTAGCCTGGTAAACCACATGATTTATAACGCAAAGAAGATAGACGCAGTTTCGGTACTCAAGAATCCTTCAATGCTTCAATTATATGATAATAACTGATCAAGGCTGAAAGTTAACAAACCGAGTGTTTCGGTCCCTTACATTATCACAGGTACACGTTTGTGGGCCCCTCAGGAGGATATGGAAATTGTACGTATCACGGCTACCTTTTTGGCCGCTACATTCAAAATGATCTGCAGTCTATCAGAGGGTATTTCACGTACGTAAATCCCCGAAGTTTCAGACTGCCGACTGTATTGATCTGGACAGACATTTCTACCTAAAGACTTTATTTATAAATCTAACCACAAAATCACCACAAAAGACCAAGCTTACATAAAAAAACACACCGGCCTTAAAATTCACAAATTATTTTTACATTAGACAAGAGTTCTTGTTCGATTACAATAAAATAAAAAAGGAAATACAATTCTGAAGGTTTGCGCCAAATAGCAAAATATGTTTATCATGTCTTACAGTTTACAAACGAAAAAAATTAAGCCCGGTATACACTGAGAGTTTTGCTGCGACCCGACCCGACGCGACTGTACCCGACTCGAGTCGGGTTCAGTCGGCTTGAGTTGCGTCGCGTCGTAGACCGGTATACACTGCACACAACTGAAGTCATTGGGAGACATGACATTCGAAACTCTCTAGCAGAAAAAGGTAAAAAAAGACCCGACTCAACCTGATTCTTGAACAAATATCTAGCACGTCCAGATCACTCCCGACCCGACGCAACTGAAGCCGACTGACACCGATTTGCGTCGTGGACTGGTATACACTTCACTTTTTCTCTGCGACGCGACGCGACTTTCCAGTCGGGTCGGGTCGGGTCGCAGAAAAACTCTCAGTGTATACCGGGCTTAAAAGAACTCCGCACTAAAACCACCACAGCCAGGAGTCTTGCTATTTTTCAATTTTGACAAAGATTTTCGAACTTCGTCTTCTCTTATCTCACTCTCTAGTTTTGCGCTAAGAGTAAAGATTTTGTAATACTTCCTAACTTCATTAAAAATGTCCAATCGTCACTAAGTTTCACCCCCATTGCCAATATTCAAACTTGTTTTACTTACAAAATTGTGCTTTTCTAAATAGCAAATGTATTTTGTTGGCCTTTCGATAAAATATTGACAATTTTACCAGATCATTGACAGTAATCTTTCATTTTGTTTGTAACGCAAACGCAAACCTATCCACGTCCACTTGTGAAGAATACAACATGTTGCTAAGCAAATGACCCAACATTTCCTCAATTTACTCAATTTCGTTCGACTGGTACTTTTTCCAGCAATTAGTTTGGGCTGCTGCGCAGGTGGGCGGAGCTTAACTTTACTCCTCGGAAAACTTCCAGTCGAATACGCATACTGCCAATCCTGTAAGTCATGTGATTGTCACGTTACTGTGAAAACATGCGTATCAGTCTCTCTCTGTAGTTCACCATGCTTCCCATTATGTGTAGTATGTATAAAGCGGCAGGTCACAATTTCATTTGCCATTTGCGGTAATGTTAATGTCTGCACTCAAAACACCTTCTCTAACTTTCGTTGAACCAAACCCTTCCGTGGGGACCTTAGACAGTTCTTTGGGAATATTTTAAATACAATTTAATCATAGGTTGATGGTAAAAATTCACTATCATTAGTCACAGGTGATAGGGGTCACTTTGCACAAAGTTGCACAAAGTTGCACAAAGCACACCCAACTCTCCATCCACATCAACTGTTCCGTTACACAATAACGTTTCGTGTTCTTTTTTGCTCTGACTTTTTAGTTGAAACATTTGATCTCATCCTTGTCCGTAAAACCCTCAGCGAACCATATTGTAAGTTTTAATTGAAATAGGGGATGTTTAAAAAAAAAGAGAACATATCTAAGCATAAATTCATATATTTAGCGGTGTTTTTCCCAATACAATGCGTACCAGTTTACAACACAAACCGGACTGGTCTAACGGAAACGCACTTCTTGATTATTTTTTACTACTGTCATTTCGAGGCGCTGGATTTATTTCTCATGTTCATCAGAGAATAATTGCGCGAGTAGCTGTTGCTATTGTTGCTACATAAATCCGTTTTGTCATTTTTCAGCTATTTACCCTTATCGTTTGGAATAAAAGAATTTAAAAACTACGTTCTGAGTGAGACGGGTTAGCTAACTGTAGAACCTCCGGACAGACACAGTACAGTAAATAGATTGGACAGCTCTTCCTAAACGAACCAGCGGAGAACCAGGGAAGAAGACTTGAATCTTGCTAGCCTTTCAGCTCATTAAGTACCTTTCATAAATCAATTTGCTGCGGAACAAAGCTATAACGAAGCCATCGAACACTCTAACCTTGCTAGTGCCAATGAACTTTAAGTAGACAAGCTAACAAGTTCTTCTATAAAATCCGTCCTACCACGCAAACAGGCACAAACAGAGGTCACATCTGCAAAATCTGACTTTGTAGCTCAAGAAGCCGAACTCAGCGCCTGGCTATAGATGTTACAACACAAAAAGGAACTGGCGGCTGCAGAAGCTGAGGTTCACACTCTCCAACTCTACGCTGAAATTGCCGACACCTTGAATCCTATTCCAGTGCCTCGTGATAGTCCTCAAGATAGAAGTGAACATTTCGTTAAAAATCACTTTCCTCTCCTCAATAATGAAACTTCTCCAAATAAGAATTTACCACAAACCCACATTAAAGGGTTAGATAACAGAAATGCTACAACTGGAACAACACAAATAGGACCGACCATTGGTGCCCAACAAAAAATGAATCCTAAAATGATTTAATTCTTACACGGTTTTCAAATTTCAACGACAAACCAGAAACATACAACGTTTGGAAAGCTAGCTTCAAAAGCTACAATTAAGCCCCTCTGAAGAATTTGACATACTAATTAAATGGCTGGGCCCAGAGTCAACCAGGCATGCCGCAAACGCCAAGGATACAATCAGAGGTTTGGTCCGTGTATGGGAAAGGCTGGATCAACGATATGGATCTCCTGAAATGGTCTATGCTACACTTCGAAACAAGCTGTCAGCCTTCCCTAAGCTGACAAACAAAGACAATCAGAGACTGTTTGACCTTTGTGATATACTTGAGGAAATTGAATTGAACAAGGCAGATCCCCACTCGTCAGTGGTCAATCCCATCGTCAGTAAATTGTCCTACGGAGTACAAGAACAGTGGTCATCCCATGCAGCTAGAAACAAGAAAACCAACAACGTTTCATTTCCTTCATTCAGTATTTTCGTAGAATTCATAAAAGACATGTCAAATGAAAAATGACCCTAGTTTCCAATACGATAATGTACCTAGCACACGTACCAGAGAAAGACCTCCAACTAGACCAAACAACACTAGAGTCTGGTCAAAGAAAACTGAAGTATTCTCCAAGGTTGAAAGCTCTCGAAAGAATAACGACGACAAATGTCCAATTCACAAAGCTAACCATCTGCCGTTGAAAGACTGCCGATACTTCAATTCTAGATCTGTTTGAGACAGAAAAAACTTGTTGAAAGAAAACATTGTCTGCCTACGATACTGCACAGCTACTAATCATCGTGCTATTGACTGTCAAATTCCTTTAAGGTTACATAATACAGTTTCATTTCCCATTTGCGGTAATGTTAACGTTTTGATTTGTGGCTAATTACCTAAATCTCGTTAAGACTTTTCCTAACCATTTTCAAATAGATCAACACATGAGAAATCCTTTACAACCAAATAAAGTTGACATAGTGCATGTCGGTTTCAAGCTACACACAATTTAACATGGGTACCGCCATTTTGACAGTTTTCCGCTTACTTATTCTAGCCAAACTTTGGTATTTTCAAAATTGGGTGAACATTAAAAAAACACACACAAAAATCTGTTATCAGGCATTGATTGAAAGCTTAAAGTATGTACAGTAGCCCTATGTTAGTTTCAATCCAATATTCAAATAACCCAGATACCAAACTATCACTATGTAAGCCACCTTCTAGCTCCTGTATAACCGAAGTCAATTTTCATTGGCTGAGAAAACACAAACTGGGTGTTGTGACCTTAAAGTGTGTGGTAGTACTACTACCCATGCAACATTTTTACACATAAACCAATTCGTCAATGAAACAGCTGTTTTACATGTTTCATTCAACCATTTACAGTCCTGTTTTCGTCCCAATTTCTCTAATTGTGTGTTCGAATATATTTTCCATTTATTTCACAAGCAACGTCATAAATTATATTTGATATTTTCTTAACAGTTTCATCTAAACATGTTCCATCTAGTTTATGAATTGGCATGCATTCTTCTAGTTTGGAAACCAAATATTTATTGTTGTCATTGTTCCCGACTGATTCAATTTTTTTCTACTTGTTAATGGAATATTTTCTATGTAACTGTATCTGACATGATACGGATACCAAATAAAACGTGTGAGCCCCAATAAGTGAAAAAACATGAAAATTTGTGTAAAATTCGCCCTGCATTTGATCAAAGTTCTGAAGAACACTATCGCTATATATGCACCTACCTTGTCTTCTGAATGTCACTCACATAATGTCAGTTTAGACGCTGACAACATTTTCCCTGCTAACTGTAAGTTACAGTTCCAAACACTTTTGCGTGAATATGACACTGTATTTGACCCCTTACCATCAGGATACAACGGTGCATCAGGTCCTTTTACTTCAGTCGTCAATGTGGATCCCGTCCATCCTCCTCAACGCAAAGGTCGACTTCCACAATATTCCAGGAGTGTTAGAGCTTCAACAAAAAAGCGATGAGCTGGAGGAAAGGGGAGTATTTGTCCGACCAGAGGATGTCGGTATTTCTATAGAATATCTCAATCCTTCCTTCTTGGTCAGAAAGCCCAACGGCGGGTCACGTTTAGTTACATCTTTCGCAGACTTTGGTCGTTACGGTACACCTCAGCCCCTCTGTAATGCCCGATGTCGATTCCACTCTACTCTAAATTGGCAAATGGCGTCATATAATTACCACCGATCTAACTAGTGCATTCTAGCAAATCCCATTAGCCCTGAAGTATTGAGGTTTTGCTACGCCATTCCGGGGAATTCGTGTATACGCCCGCTGTGCTACAGGCATGCCGGGCTCTGAAACTGCGATAGAAGGATCAAACAGTCGGGTTCTTGGCGATTTGCTCCACGAGGGTATGACGACATGTGATGATCTTTCAGTGCCATTTAGAAGCTGGAAGTACAAATCAAGACGAGGATGAAAATCTGCGGTGTACAAATGTTTATCACAGTTAAACTTAACAGCATTATTCGTTCTACAGTTTTAGAGATAAACGTGGCTACAACGATTGGTCTGTAATTGTTAGATGACATACTGTCACCAAATTTATTTTTACAATGGGCTAAATAACAACCTCAGTTAAGTTTTCTGGTAAAAATGAATGCGAAAAAAATAAATTCATACACAGAAAAGGGTGTACAACCCTGCGATAGAAGGACCAAACAGTCGGGTTCTTGGCGATTTGCTCCACGAGGGTATGACGACATGTGATGATCTTTCAGTGCCATTTAGAAGCTGGAAGTACAAATCAAGACGAGGATTACTTATGGATAAACAGCTTTTTAATTTAATTGGTGACCCTTGTGAGGAAGGTAATGTGATTTGAAGTCTTGATCAGTTTCTTTTCCAATTAGTTGAGCTTGTTGATGTCTTGGATTGCCGCATCTCCATGGTGACTTATGATGATGATCATTTATTTCAGACAAATTTGTCGATTATACAGTGTTTAACAGCAAGACTACCGAGAAGAATATTGATATATCTTACTCGGTATTATAGGTTGGACAATACAAGTCTGCAACACCTATACAATGGAGAGAATATATGTATATCAGAAGCCCCTAAAGAGTGAAGAACCAAATTTTGTGATTTTTCCAATCTTTGTATAAATGAACAAATGTACTTTCTGATAATTTCCCCAAAGGAGGGAATGCCATTTACGACAAACATCATATTGGCACTGCAATCATATCTAAAATACATGAGCCACCTGAAGGCATTGTACAATACCTTAAATATGTTAAACACTAATTTCGTAAAATAATACCATAGATATGAACAGTAGATGCTCTAAACAATGCCTTCTTAACTAAACAAGATCAAGCATGAAACTTTCTTAATAGCATATTGGCCCTTATACACAGCTTGCGTTTTTGTTGCAAAATATACGCATCATGCTTCATATCAGATGTTATTATATGACCTAGATATGTATAACTATCAACATATAACAGCGATTTACCGTCACGCGTTACTTTCGGGGTAACAAATGGCCCATATCATTTAGGCTTTATTGACATACAAACTGTTTCCTGGGTGTTAAATATTATGTCATTCATACAAGCAAAATATTCACACCCTTTGAGTAAAGTTTGCATTTATCTAGCCGATGGGCAAATCAAACAAATGTCATCAGCATAAATAAAAGTTCCTGCAATGTTACATCCAACTCCTAGGTTCGATAGATGTACGTCGAGGTCATGGATATAGATAGCAAACATACAAGGGGAGGCAACTCTACCTTGTCTTACGCCGTTACCTACCGTGAAAAATGACGACAAGGTATTACCCCATTTTACTCAAAATTTCTGACAGTTAAGCCAAACATCTTCTTTCAAAACATATATAGATTTGTAAGTAGAGTGTTGCTGTTTAAATCCAAACTGAAAATCTGCGGTGTACAAATGTTTATCACAGTTAAACAGCATTATTCGTTCTACAATTTTAGAGATAAACGTGGCTACAACGATTGGTCTGTAATTGTTAGATGACATACTGTCACCAATCGAATGGCCAGTCAACAGAACACAAAAAAATATATAAAATAATTATCCTTTCACAATATTATCTCACCTCTGTTCATCTATAAACTTATTTGTACCTTCTATTTATTCTCTGGGATAGAACAAGCCTCATGGGGCTTTATTCCCGCCAGATATCATTCTGTTAAATACTTATATTTATATACTATATTTTATGTCTTTATGTATAAATATGTATTATGTCTATAAATCACTGGTGAATAAAAAATCAAATCAAATCAAAAATCAATCATCTACTACAAGATTTAAGATTCAAGATTTATTGTACGAACACCCGACAAGGGCAGAGTACACAAAACAGAATAAACAAACTGTAAACATTAACAAACAAACAGAAAAGTTATAGTTATAGACATTTGCACAAGTGAGTTACAATATTATATACACTATCATGAGATCTACGTAAATAATACTTAGTTGTATGGGAAAATAAATAATAAAAATAATTAAGGCTGTAAGGCATTGTACCATTTAAGTAATGATCTCGTAACAAGGTTTATACAATCTTCACAGGACATTATAGCTATAAATTTATCAATATTAGAGAGTGACACAAAGTTTGGGATGGTCTTTTGTAGTTGTCTGAATAAGATCTGTCTGGCATCGTCTTGCCTGCTGCAGGACATGACAAAATGTTGTTCGTCTTCAACTAGATTGCATGTCAGACAAATGCGTGCGTTTGCTGGTAACGGGGGTCTCTGGTGGCGTCCAGTCTCTATTTTTAGCTTATGGTCGCTTAAGCGTAATTTTGTAAAAACGTATATATGGAATATTTCCATCAGACATATGTCTAGTGCGGTCAATATCCCCTCTGATATCACAATGCACCCGATTGTAACGATCAATCCTGTCAAATATGTTCGTTCATTGCTCAAACAGAGAATTACGTGATCAGAGAAACCTTAACTACAGACATAATTTCTGGGAAAGAGAAGTTACCGTTTACAACTCTCGATTCAGTCTAAACGTCCTCTCATTTAAACCCGTTCCTCAAAAACGTCAACTGAGACAATTAGTGATACCCCGGATGTTGCAGGAATCTGTGTTTTTGTGCCTCCAAACCCTCGATCGCCCATCCGTGACATTGAGCAAGAAACGACTTTCGTCCGACCAATGGTTTCTTTGCCAGGTCCTCAAATTCCAACATCTTCGTGCTATACACCAAGCCAAACGTACCCGTCGATGGACATCTGACAATAGGGGGTGTTTGATGACTCTCCTTGATGACTCTCCTTGCCTACAGCTTCCAAACGTTTTCTCGCGGTTATTGTGCACAGACGTTGGTTTGGTAGTCATTGCTTACAGGTGGTCGACCCGAACGTGGTCGGTCCTTCATAGCACTAGTTCCATCGTGTTTTCTCACCAATCTGATTATCATGGTAGCCTAATTGACGCCCGATGGCTTTGTACGACATCCCTGCGGGGTGCATACCGACAATTTGCCATTTGTGCCCCTCTGATATCCTCCTTCGTGCCATGTTCACAGAAGAGGAGTCCACATTGCACAAAACCGGCCTTAAGTACAAAACATTTAAGGGGAAGCATACTGAATTTGCACAATTGCACGAAACAAAACATTTCATGTAGCATTACATGCAGCTTTTGCGTTACTGTCACCCATGAATTGCCACAATCGTTCAATAGAACATCATTCTCATCATCACCATAACTGGCATTACAGTTAACATTAATGCAGATTTATAATAATTAATTTCAGCATTGGGTGCTTAACTTTTTCCTTGTGTATATATTGAAAGAGGCCACTTGATGGTCCAACTGCAGTTATATTATCTGATGGTGCCCTTGCTTTCCAAGCCCTAGTTTCGAACAAATTACTACAAATACACCGTTTGACGTTAGAAATCAGCAGAGTCAAACACACCACCAAGAACTAAATTGGTGAAAAGGTTGCTTAGAACTTAAAGCTGAGCTTTGACACCAATGCCCTTTATGTGGCACAATAACTTCTCTAATATCAGTCTTAGCCATCGCGTGCCTCAATTCACGTATAAGATCTAGCGGCTTATCTTCCAGAGATGTGGACACATCAAGATCAGACGATATTGCTAGACACCTGCCTACTTATTCCTCAGAGAAATCTACATTATACAGCATCGACAGAAAAACATACCAGCCATCTCTAAGATCCAACTAGATGGACAATGGGCAATGACCAACGCCAGTCATAACTTTGCTTTAGCCAATGATGGAACTAGAGAGCGCATATTGATCCTTGGAACTTACGAAAATCTACAACATTTGTGTCAAGCAGATATCGTAAATTTCGACGGTACATTCCAAGTCTCGGCGAAACAGTTTAAACAGATTTACACAATTTACGTCAAAGTTAACGGACAAATGTTCCCTTTGGTCTACTGCCTTCTACCAGACAAACGTCAACAGACTTACCAAAGGATGTTCTGTTTACTGGTAGAAGCAGCAACGTCACATCATCTGGTCCTTCAGTTACTTGTAAACGATCTTTGGTTAGAGGCTATGGCAGAATCTCCTGATAGTACCCCAGCTCGGAGATTTGCAGACTACGTGACAGAGACCTGGCTAGAACGACCGTTTTCTATATCCACCGGGAACCATTTTGAAACCATGGGCCCCAGAACAACGAACCACTTGGAGGGATGGCACTCCAAACCAGAGAAACTTGTTAAAAAAGCCCATCCCAACGTGTTTGAACTATTAAAAGCGCTAAAGATAGAACAGACTGCAAATTGGACAATTCTACAACTGGATGAAGCAGCAGCACCGCCACTGAAAAAAAAATTAGAAGATTTAAAAGATCAGCTGGCAACAGGGGAGAAGACACCAATTGAATATACCGATGGCGCTATTTTTGTTACCTCCATTTAATTATTTTAGTTTTTATTTATTTCCATTTTGACCTCCCAACATTTGTAAAATATATCTATTAAAACATTTAACCACAAAACATTTCTGTTTGTTATTTTGGGGATTAAATGCATCGCAGGAGTGTGCAAATATATGCTGGTTAATCCGCATAATCTTTAATCCCAAACTCTCCCCAAAGTCCGGTAACGCATACGCTGATTTTCGTATAAAAAGTTGAACTGTAGGCGTTACCGGACTAAACCCCTGTGACCTATGGCTTCAGATCGATTTTGACGAACTCTTTATACGATAAATTTGAATGATATCTTACATTTTGTTCTTAATTGCATAAGTAAGAGCTTTTAAAAATGGTATGTTTGTTTTTTTTCGGCTGAAAACTTAAACGAGTTTAGCAGTTGAGCGACATCTTCTCGGGCCAAGATGAAATCTCCATAGCCATTCCGTGTTTTATCTTGTCAGAACATGAGAGTTCAACCCGTAAATTGAACAACGTCCAATTTAAAGTGGCTGCTAGACGGGTTGAACCCTCTTATTCTGCCAAGGTAAAACAAGGAATGACGCCTATGGAGATTCAACCTTGACTCATAAATTTCAGATCAAATGACCACTTGTGTGTGATCCTTGGCTAACATCAATTTACAAGCATTTTACAGACTTGTTGCATATTTTACTACTCTGAGCGTTCATTGCGCAAGCCAGCAGATAGTGTGACGTCAATCAACCCATCATGGGACCACATCGAAAATACAGCTTGACATTTACCGTTATTTGTTCTGTTATTTAATTTCGTATGCTCTCAGTCAATATAGCATGTATCTCAGACATCTTACAGCGACAGAAGACGCCGTATCTTACAGAAGCCGAATACAGACGAAAATGTTCGCGTTCTTGACGACTCCGCCAGAATGGCCAAAGCACTACATTTGAGACCTTTGCGCCATTTTCGTCCTCCGCAACACAACCAACCACTGGGATTGAAAAAATATTATCATTTTTTAGCGTGTTTGACGAATCCGCCAAGGCCGAGGAAGTCGCAAATGAAACAGCATCGCAAGCTTCTCGTCGCGCAAGCGAGCCAAGGTAGAGAATAAAATATTTTAAAAAATATACATGTACACATGTATATATATTTATAAAATCAATTAGCGTCATTGGTGAGTTTATTGGGGTACAGAAAGTCGCTAACGAATTGCTTTGGAGAATCTGGTGAGATCGCAAAGCTCGAGAATAAAATGCCTTCTTCCGACTTCCATGTTATCTACCTGATAAAAAGGAACAGCCGTACATGTTCGTAATCGAGACATCTGAAAGCATCAAAATCGACAGAAATCGCGCGGTACGTTCATTAGACGTACTTCTTGGCATTGTCGTGTGTGCCGACTTAGAAAAAGTACGCATAGCATGCCAAAGTTTCGTGTTTGACATAATGTATATAACGTTTACTTCAATGTTTACCTGTCAGACATAAGGCATATAACATTTAGGTTAATGTTTGACTGTAAAACAAAATGTATATAATGTTTCGTTTAATGTTTTGCTGTAAGATAAATGTATATTATGTTTCGTTTAATGTTTCGCTGTAAGATAAATATATATAAGGTTTCGTTTAATGTTTCGCTGTAAGATAAATGTATAAAAGGTTTCGTTTAATGTTTGACTGTAAGATATAAGGTGTATAAGGTCTAGTTTAATGTTTGACTGTCAGACATACGGTCTAGTTTAATGTGTGACTGTCACATATATAGTTTAGTTTAAGCTATAATTGCTACACGTAGTTTCAAGAGTTGAATGTTAAGATACCATCACAACACATTAGGGAAGAGATTGACATCACAATAGATCTCACATTTACTTCACAATAATGTGTCAAAGCTATTACCGCACATTGAGAAAGGCTTGTTATTCAAGTGTTCATTCTGTATCTAATAAAGCAAAACAATGGCATTTAGAAGTTGAAAGGTTACAATAAGGTGAAGAACTACTTATGGATAACAACTTCTTGGTTTATTGGGTGACTTCAAGTAAAAAAAATACAGTAATTTGTGTATGGATTTATGTTTTATCATAGATGAAAAATAATATCCTTCATGGGACTGAAGGATAACAGATTTCAATATTTGTCTGCGTCATTACATTGAAGCTCAAATTAAAAAATATCGATAAAGTCAGTACCCCACAAGAATCGAATATGGGTGCAAATAAAAGAAAAAAATCGAAATAACTAGGATGTATTCAGGAGTACATTTTAGGGTGTTAGTTGCTTATAAAAAAACGTATCTCCAGAATTTATTTCATCGGAAAACTCTTTTAAATGTTTTGTCACTTGAATGACCTATGTGGGATGGTTGCCAGTTACCGCCGTAAAGTCGTGGGTTTCCTCCGGGCATAGAGCCTGATTTCCTCCCACCATAAAACTGGCATTTAAGTGAAATAATCTTGAGCGCGACGTAAAACACCAAACAATCAATCAATCTTGATAAAAATGACGTTTTATATTATGATACAATTCAACGAAATTCGTCCTATATTTGGCAACTAAGGTAGGTAGGTTATTGATAGGATCATCATCATCAAATACAGAGGAATGATTGCGGGTTGATTTTTAAAACAAAATTGTACAATAGAAATTAGAGAAAACAATTGGTTCTCGGTCAATCCCGTTTAAGCACTCTAGATATGAAGGGGCTTTATTACATTCGGTGGTTTTAAAGGGTTATGAACTGACAAAATTCTAAATTTATTTCTGCAATTTATAACTACGATAAAAGCAGGCAACGGTTTGATACTTGATCTGACACACAGAGGGCTGATTGTTCTGAAGTGCATTAGGGCAAAACCAGGATTAAAGTCGCATGGGCTGCTTTTCATATGTTCTGCTTTTCATATGTTCTGCTTTTCATATGTTCTGCTTTTCATATGTTCTGATTTTCATATGTTCTGATTTTCATATGTTCTGATTGCCAGTGAGAGGGTTTGAAAGTGTTAGAAACTTTGGATTGAAGAAAATCCATACCGTCTGTGGTCTGTACGAACCGAAAGTGAACAATATTTAAATAGCTGAGACGAACATTCATTTATCCAAACCGAAGTTAGTTCAAAACATTACTTAAGGGTACATTCCGGAGTCTAGTAGCACTAAAAAGCTTCTGAGTTGCACGAAAAATAGTAAATAATTTATACTTTCTGTCACACCGGGAAAATATCTACATGTTTGCAGAACATGCCACTTTAACTTTGAAACGGCGCAATGGGGTTTCGCGAAGTTATTCAAAGCGGGCTAAACCCAAACTCAACCCTGATGTGTTCGTCAGCTGTCTGTCGTGGGTGAACTCTCTTTGTCCCTTGGCCTCTACCAACCTCAAGCAGATGGTCAAGTAGGAATAGAAAACATTCCGAAGTAATCAAACTAGATTTTGGAAATTACGTCGCATCAGCCAAGGTATTACATCCTAGATGGAGAGGTAGATTTAATCCAACCAGAGGGCCCACAGAACTCAGCCATGTAATAAGGTAGTTCCTGCTGAAATATAGAAAATGAAGAATAAGTAGATTAGTTATTTTAAGACGCTTGTTATAAGACGCCATTTGTAAATTTGTTGATGTTTCTGATGTTTTCTCATAAAATGAAAAAGAGAGACAGAAGAATTCCTGTCTCAATAATCCTCAGTTAGACATAGATAAAAACGCTGTAGGCAGATATAGGTCCAACAGACGGAAAATACAATGAGACAAGGTTGATTGATTGATGTTTTACGCCGCACTCAAGATTATTTCACTCATATGGTCGCGTTGCCAGGTTTAGTAGGACAGGAAACCCGGCTCATTGCCCAGAAGAAATCCCCGACCTTCGGCGAGTACCTGGCAAATCTTCCACATACAGAGACGTATTTTCTGACAGAAAAAAACAGTTATTAGGTTTAGCAGAATCGGCCTTGTGTTCAGTAGTACCGGTGCTTTTTTTTTTTTACTTTTTAATTGGTTTATTGTTTTTGTTTTTTTCTTCTTTCTTTTCTTGCATTACGTTTATATGGACTAAGTGGCCTGAAATAAAAGAAATAATAAAGTTCGGTAGTGAAATAGCAACAAACATGGATATAGAACCACCTGCATGACCGAAAACGCAGTTCGGTAGCGAAACATAGACAAAGAACCACGTGACAGAAATTCAGTGTAATGTAGTAAAACGGGAACAAAAAAAAGATACGGACCAACAATGGATTTTTTATCATAATCAATATCCCAAAATTGCATGTCAATGGTACTGGATCACTCTAGAAAAAGAGGCTGAATAAATATTATGCTACGAAATGGGAACGGGATCGAGCCTGATTTTCAACAACGAATAATTGGCCTATATTGCCAAATCAGATCGTACTCACACAACAACAACACAAACTAGGCTGGCGTGAAAGATGAAATTCTTTGGCTTGAATTTCCGAGAAAAAGAGACATGTAATAAAAACCTTTCAGGAATAATGGGAACCCTTTATCTCCATCTCCACACAAATCGCTGATTATCTTTTCCTCTCAATGGGTCACTGAGTTTTTTAATTTCACAGGTCACCCTAATTAGCCAGGAAGGAAAATCGTGGACGATTTTGATCTCGGAAAAACTGACTATGAGCGCCCTTTATATTGGTTCTGTCTGAATCTGGTGAGTGGACCGGGACTGGAGCAAGCTAATGGGACTCTTATCCCATTCCGTTGTATAGTGTGAACGAATTACAGAAACACAAAAATTAGACCTATTTGAGGGACAAATGAGAGAGGAACGGGTAATGCCCAATCCTCAAGATTTAGGGATTTCGCGGACAAGTGACATGGCAGCAAACGGATCTAAGACCAATGGATCGAATGCACGATGTGTAGGACAATATGCCTACAGTAGAGAAAACGTATTTGATAAAAAATATCAGATTAGAGAAACTTACTGAGCAGTGTTATCATTATCTACGAATTGTTTCATAAGGTCAGTGGTGTGACATGGATGAAGCTGGAAGTATGGACGACCCAAAAGGGGATGTTCCTGGAAAAAAAAACAGAAACAAGTATATCAGATTTGATTAGAACGTTTTATCTCGTTTTCGTTTTACCACTTTTTTACCAAGGTAGGTTATCTTAAAGTGACATCAACATCAACTGTCAAAGGGAAATTTCGTAAAAACCGAATTGTTCGTAATTTCTATTCATAAAAATCCCACCAAGATAAGAGCTTTCCGCTGGTACCAATCTTGACAATATAAGTTCATATTGTTTTTATAAGCAGCAAAACCCTTCAAATTTGCACTCGTACATCCTGGCTATTTGAAATGTATTGGATGTAAGCACAAATATTAGATTCGGCTACAGGTTACAAATATTTCCAACGTCAATCTTTAGTTTTTCAAGGCACTTGAAATGTGATTATGGCAGCTCGTGCAAATTGAATTTCAAACTCTTGCAGGAAGTGTGATTAAAGGGATTAATCACCGGTACATAACAGTTTGGTAGTATAGACTATACCCAGAACCCCAATACCAGCATGGTTATCAATTTTAGATCAAAGAAGGCACAAACCTGCTGAGTTAGAAACGTCCAACGATCATGTTGTAGACGGTCTCTGTGGTACGTCGGTATATTTTCCCATATTTCATCGAGAGTCAACAATTTTCCATCTACAACAAATTTGGTTAAACAAAATTATGGACTTAGTTAAGTACTAGAGATAAGAATCCTAATAAAGTATATTTGATATTTACTAACGACTATATTTACTGTAAAGATGTTTATAACTCATGGTTCCGAATATACACGAAGGCAAGGTAAAAATCAAAAACCTATAAACCCTGGGCTACGATTGCCCTTTTTCATTCTATAAATGAAAAGGGTTGTCTAAATTTGATGATTATCTGAACAACTAAATTCCCAACTCATTCATTTTACAGCCAGCATCACCAGCCGAAATCAATTTCATTTTCTCAAGCTTCAAAAATGCCTCTGACAGTGTGTTTTCTTCTGTTGGATCTAGAAGAACCGGTTAATCATAAATGGAAACATTTTGGTCACTGAAATCAACATTTAACTGCCAAAACATAGCTGCTGACAACAACAAGTGAAAATACGTTTCTCTGCTGCCTAAATGCTGTTGAATGAGAGTGTTGAATTATTGGTGGGTTGGTGTATCCTTTCCATAGCATGTGTTTGCTGTAGGTCGAGATTGAAGCAAATAAGACAGGCAACATGACATACTCTATAATACTCAGCTGCTCCGTGGTACAACAAGGTTAATAAACACATCCATCACCTCCAATGACAGATGTAAATTTTACCTTCACTCTCTTTATACACTTGTGTATGTAGGAGTTTAAACTCCAATACAAAATAATAAACCTGAAGTTGGCCAGTAGGCTTACTGTAAACTACAATCATTTAGTTGTTCGATGACCTTCAAAACCTCTTAATACTGTCGTGACAATCAGAAATTATGAATATTCCGAATTTTGACCACGCATGATTGCATGATTGCAATCTGTGTTTAGATACATGGGAGGTGGGGGGGGGGGGGGGGTATGTATTAAACTAAGCTCTGAATTAAAGTTACTACTACTACCGGGTAGTATAAAGTCAATAGATTCAAAAATGCATATTTTATTTAAATACATATGTTCAGTTTGCATTCGAACCAATACTTCTCTCATCTGCTATATAAATAATTATATTATAATAATTATAACAAATAATTTTTGTTCTTTGTCATTGGTTTTGATAACGATGTAAGAACTACATCGAAACGTTGTCATCCAATAAACCAAGAAGTTGTTATCCATAGGTAATTCTTCACCTTATTTCATTCTATTCATCTAAAAATCGACGGGTATTTCGAAGTTGGTCTATAGGGAGCGCAAGTCACGTGCGAATTCCACATATTTCCTGTCACCGGCAGTGCATTGCGCATGTGACTGAGCGTTTTTCGTTCCAATATGACGTTTTAATCTGACGTTATGGAACCAAATACGTCAAATGGAATTGCAGCGTCATCAAAAACGTTCTAAATGGCGTCATCTGTCACCGGATATCATACAATCTCGTAATAATTCTTATGAGACTTGTGCTCCCTATTATTTATTGGGGGCGGAGACTCACTTCCAATGGCTAACGGTCTTATAATTCTTAATCTAACCAATGAGAATAGTCATTTCATATAGTTTTATTAGCTCAACAGGTACACTTCTAGGAGATCAACCACTTGAGGGCTTTATTTGGGTTTGGCGGTAAAATATGCGCTAAAGTTCTATTCTTTTTCCACTCGCTAAAACATGTTTCCAATTTCGTTGCAAGTGGCCTTGTTGGTTCAATCGGCTAGTGATAGTCCCTCAGTCCGACCCAGACCTTTCATCGATGCGGCTCGGGTTCGAGTCTCATTCAGACCAAATAAAAATTGAAATATTTCAGAGTAGTCAGGTACTCGCCGAAGGTAGGGGCTTTCATCCCAGAAAAGAGCCGTTTTCTCCCACCACTAAACCCAGTCCGACTAAGAATTAGGGTAAAGGAATTTACTCGACCTGTATTTTCAAACAAGATATGAGAAAATAGGAAATAGAGGATCAAATACCATAATCTCCGTCTTTCAAATGAGTTAAAATCGCAAGAAGATGTTTAACCAACAAATCATAGTTTTATACTGTATTTCAGTATGTACATAATGACTATTTTCATTCTCAACGGGCCAACCTCACATAATTATGGTGTCGACAAAACTCACCCAAAAAACATTAACAAATAATAGGAAACTTGTCATTTTCATTTGTTAGATTAACAGTTGCATATACAAGACCAAAAGCCATTCATTGAGTAAAATTAGTACTTACTCAGTCGAGAAATGTCAAATTATACGTCATAGGGTGAATAATAAGGCGTGGAGCAACATTGGGCGAATAATAAGGCGTGAAGCAACATTGGGTGAATAATAAGGCGTGAAGCAACATTGGATGAATAATAAGGCGTGAAGCAACATTGGATGAATAATAAGACGTGGAGCAACATTGGATACATAATAAGACGTGGAGCAACATTGGGCGAATAATAAGACGTGGAGCAACATTGGGCGAATAATAAGACGTGGAGCAACATTGGGCGAATAATAAGACGTGGAGCAACATTGGGCGAATAATAAGACGTGGAGCAACATTGGGCGAATAATAAGACGTGCACAACATTGTGCGAATAATAAGCCGTGGAGCAACATTGGGTGAATAATAATACGTGGAATGCCATTGGATGACATTTAAAAGGCATGGAACGACATCGGATGGCATAACAAGGCATACAACGACATAATACGACATTGGATGAGATCATAAGGCGTGGAGCGACATAGTACGACATCGGGTGCCATAATAAGGCATGGAACGACTTAATGAGACATTGGATGACATTGAAGAACCTAATATGTCGGGGAAGAACATATTTGCCGATCTATTGTTTTTTTTTCTTCTGCATGTTCCCAATAAGATCCTTTTCCTTGTGCATGCCACCTACAAGGTCATTCTTCTTGTGCATGTTACCTAAAATGTCCCTTTTCTTGCGCATGTCCCCTATATGGTCCTTTTCTTTGTGCATGTCCCCTGTAAGGTCCTTTTCCTTGCGCATGTCCCCTATAAGGTCCTTTTCTTTGTGCATGTCCCCTATATGATCCTTTTCCTTGTGCATGTCCTCTAAAATGTCCTTTTCCTGGTGCATGTCCTCTAAAAGGTCCTTTTCCTTGTGCATGTCCCCTATATGATCCTTTTCCTTGTGCATGTCCTCTAAAATGCCCTTTTCCTTGTGCATGTCCTCTAAAAGGTCCTTTTCTTTGTGCATGTCCCCTATATGATTCTTTTCCTTGTGCATGTCCTCTAAAATGTCCTTTTCCTTGTGCATGTCCCCTAAAAGGTCATTTTCCTTGCGCATGTCCCCTATATGGTCCTTATCCTTGTGTATGTCCCCTATAAGGTCCTTTTCCTTGTGCATGTCCCCTATATGATCATTTTCCTTGTGCATGTCCTCTAAAATGTCCTTTTCCTTGTGCATGTTCCCTATAAGGTCATTTTCCTTGTGCATGTCCCCTATATGATCCTTTTCTTTGTGCATGTCCCCTGTAAGGTCCTTTTCCTTGCGCATGTCCCTTATAATGTCCTTTTCTTTGTGCATGTCACCTGTAAGGTCCTTTTCCTTGCGCATGTCCCCTATAAGGTCCTTTCCTAAAATGTCCTTTTCCTTGTGCATGTCCTCTAAAAGGTCCTTTTCCTTGTGCATGTCCCCTATATGATCCTTTTCCTTGTGCATGTCCTCTAAAAGGTCATTTTCTTTGTGTATGTCCCCTATGTGATCCTTTTCTTTGTGCATGTCCTCTAAGATGTCCTTTTCCTTGTGCATGTCCCCTAAAAGGTCCTTTTCCTTGCGCATGTCCCCTATATGGTCCTTTTCATTGTGCATGTCCCCTAAAAGGTCATTTTCCTTGTGCATGTCCCCTATATGATAATTTTCCTTGTGCATGTCCCCTACAAGGTCCTTTTCCTTGTGCATGTCCCCTATAAGGTCCTTTTCCTTGTGCATGTCCCCTATATGATCATTTTCCTTGTGGGTGTCCTCTAAAATGTCCTTTTCCTTGCGCATGTCCCCTATAAGGTCCTTTTCCTTGTGCATGTCCCCTATATGATCATTTTCCTTGTGGGTGTCCTCTAAAATGTCCTTTTCCTTGTGCATGTCCCCTATAAGGTCATTTTCCTTGTGCATGTCTCCTATAAGGTCCTTATCCTTGTACATGTCCCCTATATGATCCTTTTCCTTGTGCATGTCCCCTATAAGGTCATTTTCTTTGTGTATGTCCTCTATAAGGTCATTTTCTTTGTGCATGTCCTTTAAAATGTTCTTTTCCTTGTGCATGTCCCCTATATGATCCTTTTCCTTGTGCATGTCTCCTATAAGGTCCTTATCCTTGTACATGTCCCCTATAAGGTCATTTTCTTTGTGTATGTCCCCTATAAGGTCCTTTTCCTTGTGCATGTCTCCTATAAGGTCCTTTTTCTTGTGCATAGAGCGCGGCGTAAAACACCAAACAATCAATCAATCCTTGTGCATGCCCTATACGATACTTTTCCTTGTGCATGTCTCCTATAAGGTCCTTGATTGCTGATGAAGAACATTCTTTGTTCTATAACTACAGGTAAACTATCAGATTTTGCACAACTACCGAATGTTATTATTTTCATTTTCCGTATAATCAATAGTCATTTCTAACTTTTGGGGGACTTTTTCAAACAGCTTAATAATACGTGAAATAAATTAAATATCTTGTATATCAGTAATTTGACGAACCGGCTGGACAGATAATGATTACAGTATCTTTTTACGAATCTAACACAGCTTCAGATAAGTTGACGAATTGACTGGAAAGACAATGATTACAGTGTCAGATCCCATCATCTCTTACACAATATAAACACGGACGGTGACTTGAATACAACCTTCCCATCATTTCTTCCACAATATATACAGGGATACGTGAATACAATTTTCCCATCATCTCTTACGCAATATATACACGGACAGCGACGTAAATACAATTTTCCCACCATCTCTTAGACAATATATACACGGATAGTGACGTTAATATAATCTTCCCATCGACTCTTACACAATATATACGCGGACAGCGACGTGAATACAATCTTTCAATCATATCTTCCACAATATATACACTGACAGTGACGTGGATACAATATTCCCATCATTTCTTACACAATATATACACGAACAGTGCGTGAATACAATCTTCCCATCATATCTTACACAATATATACACGGAAAGTGACGTGAATACAATATTCCCACCATCTCTTACACAATATATACACGGAGATTTTCCCTGTGCCCGTGTGTTTTAGTGCTCATAAATATATATACACGGACAGCGACGTTAATACAATCTTTCAATCATATCTTCCACAATATATTCACTGACAGTGACGTGGATACAATATTCCCATCATATCTTACACAATATATACACAAACAGTGACGTGAATACAACATTCCCATCATCTCTTACACAAAATGTACACTGACAGTGACGTGGATACAATATTCCCATCATATCTTACACAATATATACACAAACAGTGACGTGAATACAACATTCCCATCATCTCTTACACAAAATGTACACGGACAGTGACGTGAATACGATATTCCCACCATCTCTTACAAAATATATACACGAATAGTGACGTGAATACAATCTTCCCAGCATCTCTTACACAATATATACACGGAGAGTGACATGAATACAATCTTCCCACCATTTCTTACACAATAAATACACAAACAGGGACGTGAATACGATATTCCCACCATCTCTTACACAATATATACACTGACAGTGACGTGAATACAACATTCCCATCATCTCTTACACAATAAATACACGGACAGTGATGTGAATACAACATTCCCATCATCTCTTACACAATAAATACACGGACAGTGATGTGAATACAATATTCCCACTATCTCTTACACAATATATACACGGAGAGTGACGTGAATACAATATTCCCGTCATCTCTTACACAATATATACACGGACAGTGATGTGAATACACTATTCCCATCATCTCTTAAACAATATATTCACGTATAGTGACGTGAATACAACATTCCCACCATCTCTTCCACAATATATACACGGACATTGACGTGAATACAATCTTCCCATCATATCTTCCACAATATATACACAAACAGTGACGTGAATACAACCTTCCCATCATCTTTTCCACAATATATACACGGACATTGACGTGGATACAATCTTCCCATCATATCTTCCACAATATATACCGAGCAGTGACGTGAATACAATCTTCCCATCATCTCTTACACAATATATACCGAGCAGTGACGTGAATACAATATTCCCGTCATCTCTTACACAATATATACACGGACAGTGATGTGAATACACTATTCCCATCATCTCTTAAACAATATATTCACGTATAGTGACGTGAATACAACATTCCCACCATCTCTTCCACAATATATACACGGACATTGACGTGAATACAATCTTCCCATCATATCTTACACAATATATACACGGACAGTGACGTGAATACAATCT
This sequence comes from Lepidochitona cinerea, assembly GCA_963971465.1. Lineage (NCBI taxonomy): Eukaryota > Metazoa > Mollusca > Polyplacophora > Chitonida > Tonicellidae > Lepidochitona > Lepidochitona cinerea. Next base: position 42,263,891 of record OZ020556.1, on the reverse strand, counting down.
TCCCATCATATCTTCCACAATATATACACAAACAGTGACGTGAATACAACATTCCCACCATCTCTTCCACAATATATACACGGACATTGACGTGAATACAATTTTCCCACCATCTCTTAGACAATATATACACGGATAGTGACGTTAATACGATATTCCCACCATCTCTTACAAAATATATACACGGACAGTGACGTGAATACAATCTTCCCATCATCTCCTACACAATATATACACAAACAGTGACTTGAATACAATCTTCCCACCATCTCTTACACAATATGTACACGGACAGTGACGAATAATAGACCAGCATTTCTTCCATTTGTTTAAAGTGGCATGAGTTGCCAAAATGTTGATATTTTGACGTTGAAACAGAATGTTGAAATTATCGGCTATTTTTCTCAACGTGAAATCCAGAAGCTTTTTAGTGTTTCTAGTCTCGAGAATGTAGGATAAAGTATTGTTTTGAACTAACTTTGGCTTAGAATGAATGAATGAATGGTCGTCCCGGTTATTTAAATTTTGTTTACATTTCGAACACTATTCCGGTTCGTTTAGGCCACATACTGTATGGATTTTCCTCATTCCGGCGCCAATCATTTAGTTTTTCGATGGCCTTCAAATCCTCTTACTGTCGTGACGATCAGACATTATGAAAAAAGTGTGAATTTTGGCAGCTCGTGCCACTTCAATTAAATCTCATTTAGATAAAGTTGTGAAATTAACAGCATAAAAACGAGCTCCTTCGTTGAGACTGATCACTTTCCACGACATTTGTTGGTTAATTTAAACTCAATCTGTAATACCGACATTTTAATTCTACATAACAGTGCATTAGAACTTAAAATGTTAAAAATAGGTTGATCCCATGAGGCCCTCGGATCTGTTACGTCAGGTCACGAAATCGTGATCTAAATTTGTTATTTATTTTCCACCTGGGTCGTTTGATAATACTTTTTAAACGTTCAAGCGGCGAAAAAAAATTAAAAGGCCTGTCTTACATTGTACCACGAATAAAATAACTACGGAACTTATACATGTACCCAGTTGAAAAACAAGGTTTTTTCTTTTTTTCTGACTTTCCCGAGAGAGGATATAAAAAAATGATTTCAAAAACTCGCGTGCTATCTCAAACTGGTGTTATGATTGGTTTGTTTTAACTATAAATATGACAATAGTTGTTTAGCCATGCGCTTATTTCCACAGACGTAATTAAGAGGTCTGCATTAAATGAGAGCAAAAATAATAAACGCAGTACATGTGCGGAAAATAGCGATTTCCAAAACAATATTTTATTTACGGTTTTTGCTTGGCAAACTGTATTAAAAGAAAGCTGCTAAGCGTTATCAGAGAATGACTTTAATACAGCAAGGCTCAACAGTGTGTCGTCTCGTTCGGCCAATCAGGAGACGCATACTAGCTCACCAGTCCCTCCAGATGCACAAGAGAAATTGGTCAACTCTGAAAGTCTACCATTTAAAACACTAATGTCGAAGCCTTAATAACTAAAGATAAGCACTCTTTTGAAATATATATAGGCCTACTAGCATGTGAATCAACGTGACGGAAAACGTGACGGGCTGCGCAGGGTGTCTTCACTGCATGTAGAGGTAGTTGAAGGAATTGCAAACCAGGGTAATCTTGCGACAGCAGCTCGTAACGGAAGTAATTCTCTAATATTTTTTCAGGTCAGTTCGTACTTGTAAATGGCACGCTCCACTGACGCTCGGACCAGAGTTTGGCAGTTTAATTTTCAATTTTCTATTACAAAATCAAGCGTAATTTTCACACACAAATATAATGATAGCTGTATGGGAGCCCCTCCCATACAACGGCATGTATTTTTACTCAATTAAGGCGACAAGCCGGCCAGCAGCAGATGCTTTATGCAATTTCTTAGCCTATATGCATATTTACGACAGAGAAGATGGTATACAATGGCGTAAACACAGTCAACGTTCAATGAATTGCTTATGTTAAGAAATTGTAACCTAGAAATCTGACTGAAAGTGCCATTTTATAACTCGTAAGGATTATTAGACATTTATGGTCAACTACAATCACTATGTGGGGTTTTATTTCCTTTTAAACAAATATAAATATTTTAAATACGATCGGCCTCTACCTGTATGTAACTTTTCGTAGAAACATTCCATTCGTCAATGTACAACCTTCCGTGGATACATTGCATCAGTCCACGTGTATATCCTTGCGTCGATAACATAAACCATCCACATGTAGGCGACAACATTCCGTTGATAACTCGCAACTGTCCACTTGTACAACATTCGTTGATACCTTGCATCTTATGTTGATGCGTCAGTCCACATGATATCTTACAACAGAAATTGTCCACATACACAGCCTTCTGTTGATGCATCAGTCCACATGTACAACTTTACGTAGATATCTTGTACGAGTCCACGTGTACAACTATACGTAGATATCTTGTATGAGTCCACATGTACAACTTTGCGTAGATATCTTGTATGAGTCCACATGTAAAACCTTCCGTTGATAACTTGCATTAGTCCAGATGTAAAACCTTCCGTTGATACCTTGCATTAGTCCAGATGTAAAACCTTCCGTTGATACCTTGCATTAGTCCAGATGTACTACAGCCTTCCGTTGATACCTTGCATTAGTCCAGATGTAAAACCTTCCGTTGATATCTTGTATTAGTGCAGATGTACACCTTTACGTAGATATCTTGTATTAGTCCACATGTACACCTTTACGTAGATATCTTGTATTAGTCCACATGTAAAGCCTTCCGTTGATACCTTGCATTAGTCCACATGTACACCTTTACGTAGATATCTTGTATTAGTCCACATGTAAAACCTTCCGTTGATAACTTGCATTAGTCCACATGTACACCTTTATGTAGATATCTTGTATTAGTCCACATGTAAAACCTTCCGTTGATAACTTGCATTAGTCCACATGTACACCTTTACGTAGATATCTTGTATTAGTCCACATGTAAAACCTTCCGTTGATAACTTGCATTAGTCCAGATGTAAAACCTTCCGTTGATACCTTGCATTAGTCCAGATGTAAAACCTTCCGTTGATACCTTGCATTAGTCCAGATGTACTACAACCTTCCGTTGATACCTTGCATTAGTCCACATGTACACCTTTACGTAGATATCTTGTATTAGTCCACATGTAAAACCTTCCGTTGATAACTTGCATTAGTCCAGATGTAAAACCTTCCGTTGATACCTTGCATTAGTCCAGATGTACTACAACCTTCCGTTGATATCTTGTATTAGTGCAGATGTAGGCTACAGCCTTCCGTTGATATCTTGTACGAGTCCACATGTACAACCTTCCGTTCATATCTTGTACGAGTCCACATGTACAACCTTCCGTTGATATCTTGTATTAGTGCAGATGTAGGCTACAACCTTCCGTTGATACCTTCCATCAGTCCGCATGCAAAAGCTCAGTTGACGCACCAATCTATATGTACAACCTTCCGTTGATAACTTTTGACTGTCCACATGAACAAACTTCTGTTGATATCTCACAACAGTAACTGTAAACATGCATTCCGTAGCTATCTTGTAAGGATCAGCCTGCATGTACAACCTACATGTAGGAATGACAACCCATAAAGGTTCTGGGCACATTTGTCCACTGAGTTGGATTCAAAGCTGATAGCAAACTTTAACATACAAAGTAACCTACAATGTACATCTATATGTCAAATGCAGGCAAACTTCTTTTACAGACAACTAATAACAACAATAAGAACATATACCTAGGATGATGTAAAAGGGCTTACCGGGTTTATATGCGTTGAAATATAAAACAGGTACGGAGTAACTGTCACTATATACTATGTGATACTGATATGTGAAAACCTCTGTCGTGGACGTCAATGGTGCAGAAAATGGGTCATCTTCAGCCTGAAACACATCACTCTATTATATGCAACTCTTATTATATTTCAAAATGTATGTGTTCCTTAAAGGGACTAGTTGTGTATTATTGTTTACATTTCTCATAATTTTTCGTTTAAGTTGAAACATAAAACCGATTCAACCTTGGCTGAAAGGTAGGAGGTCGATTTTCAGCCAAAACTGTACAATTAACGAGTAATTCGTGGTAATTCTGTGTTACATTGTTTACTGTCTGGCAGACAGTTTCGGGAGGATTAAAGCAGAGGTCCTACATGGGGGAACCCTATTGTATTGAGTTGTGAGAGTGTAACTAATATTTATCTATTTGATAAACTGGGAAGTGCCCACCTTCTTTAGTGTATTTCTATATTACAGGACAAAACCAACAAAGTTAGAAGACACAAAATGACCGATCAGGCTGTAAGCGTTCAACGTCCCGTTAGTCTAGCTAAAACTATAAGTAAACAATGTAGCTTACTCTTTTTAAACTTGTCATTGAATCATCTATCAGGGGAAAGAAGTTTATCAGTGATCATCCCAACACCTTCCCAAAATGTGAACGGTCTTATGTGGGAATTGTTTTATCAGTAATCTGCCTCAAACACATGAGCTGTCAAAGTACTTTTTCATAAACTCCGATTGCCAAGCGAAATTGAGCAATTGAGGTGCCTTGAAAATCTAAAAGATTGACATTAAAATAAAAAAAATATCTGCAAAGCCAGTAACTCGTCATTCCCGAAGACGTGTACTAATAAAGGAAAGTCCTCACATAGTGTATGTATGAGTATATTACATCTAAGCGTTTTTTTATTTGTTATAAATTCTGACTGTTTTCATCAATTCCGATTGTGACGAGAAGTTGGCCGTATGAAGTGCATTGAATAAAAATAAAGGATGGACGATGAAAAAAGAAAATACAAATAATAATAAATTTATTAAATGCTAATATCTTTTAAAAAGATGTTTGTTTAAATATATTATTTAGCCCGATAAACCACATGATCTGTAACACAAAGCAAACAGACGTAGTTTCAGCACATATCAGAAATCCTCCAATCCTTCAATTATATAACTGATCGAGGCTGAAAATTAACAAACCGAGTGTTTCGGTCCCTTACATTATCACGGGGACACTTTTGTAGGGCCCTCAAGAGGAAATGGCAATTGTACGATTCACGGCTACCTATTTGGTGGCCATATTCAAAATGACCTGCAGTCTATCCGAGGGTATTTCACGTACGTAAATCCCCGAAGTTTCAGAGTGGTCGTACGAGGTCTATCTTAGCCACATCTAAAGGAGATCTCGCGAGAATACGATTGGCCGTTCGTTTCACATTAGCACTTATGGAGATCGGCGGTTACTCTGTAATTTTGCAATGTTTTGATTCTTTATTGCAACTTGTTTTATCAATTTTTTCTCTGATATACGCCGAGATATATCTGAAGCTAGGAGTTTTTGTCGGCGGACAGTCAATAAAAATATTCGTATCACGTAGCTACAACTCAAGTTTTGTAGAATACCAGAGGGAAAAACACAACCTAGTTGCCTCTTTTTATGCTAAAAATAATGTTATTAATCAATGAAAAAACAGCAGGGTAAGAATTGATAACCAAAAGGTAACCGATCGGTGCAAGTTATAACCCTAAACACTGATTTCGCGGGATCTGGTGGGTCAAACTCGTAAGGGGCTTATTCGGGACTCCTGTCTCATATGAATGAACCCAGTGTAAGCATGTTCATCAAGGAGAAGTAAATGAAATACAGTACAGGCGCGCTAAATTTTCCTTTCTAACGGTACCAAAACCATATCTCGATTTTCCTTGCCAACATGTGCTATAAGAGAGTTAACAAGCGTTATCAGAGAACGTCAAACTGACTCGGCAGCCATCTTCATAGCAAAGCTTAGCTGTGTGTCCCTATCGGCCAATCAGCATACGCTTAGATCGCCAGTCACTGCACTAGCGTAAGAGAAATTGGTCAACTCTGAATGGTTGTCATTAAAACCTACGTTAATTTCGATCATTTCGAGGGGCTAACAAGTGTATTTTCACACAATAAACCACGTGCAAGATTCACACACATGTTGTTTGTTGGGTTTTTTTTTTGGTGGGGGGAGGGGGGGGGGGGGGGCGGTCTCCTCTTTTAATATCCAACTGACAGAAATTTTGATTTGGTCATACAAGTTTTACGGAAGCCGATTAGTCCCACGGTGAAATCAGATTATTTTTTGGAAGTATCACTAAATTTCGATTTGGCTATCTGTATAGTTTAAATTATGCAGTTTCATATGTCGCGATTTTGATTATAGTGTTGGCGGAAATCATACCGTTCAAATATATGGCAACATAACACACCAATACGTTCATTTATATAGGAGCGGTGGTAGATTGAGTAATAACACTAATCAGGTAAAAAAAACTTATTAACTGCACACTCGCCGCCAAAAATGCATAATATTGTTGACAGCAGATCGTTTTCCGTATTTTGGAAAGGCAGAAAAGTTAGAAAATATTTATGATTGCCAAAATTTTGAAGTTTTGGCACTGTTTTGTATTTTTTAAGATAAAATTTTACAAGTACCAGCAACCTAAACAAGCTCCGAGTCTGGACAAATGCCATGGTGATTTGAACTGTATTGGTTACTTAACGGTTAAGTATCAATTTACTGATTTATTTGAGAAATATGAACAAAGAATCTAGTTTGAGGGACACAAAAGCATGCCGATAAAATTGGCAATGTAAACTATAGACAAATGAGGGCTATCCAACAGTGAAGTTAACAGGTTTCTGGTCAATGGTGTAGCGTTCTGCAGTGTGCTTTTACACTCCGATTCATTTTAAACTGAAAATGTAGCAGGTCTCTTAAGCTAAATCTTAGTGCTTTTCAGCTGGTATAAATTGGCTTTCTTAACAAATGTCAGAAAGACTATGCCGCCCAGTGGGCGTCCTGGTGACAAAGTAAAGTCAAAATGATTAGTACCATTTTTCGAGAAAGTTGTATAACAACGTAAATCCTTACACGGTTTTAGTTTCCTTGTAAACTTAACCGATTAAATTTTTGTCAGACAGTCGGAATTTATGAAAAAAGTGGATTTTTATAGTGTGTGCGACTTTAAATGAGCTGGAAAGAAGTAAGTACTCTTTTGCTAAGACATTTTTTGTTGCCTTCTTGAAAGTTCCACATTTACATTGACAATTAATCTTTTAAAATAGGATTAAGAAGAACTTTAAATTATCCTACCTGCAGCTCATCAACCAAACTCTCAGGGTCCCTTTGTCTGTCAACTTTCTCTGTAGCCACACTTTGTCTGTCAACTTTCTCTGTAGCCACACTTTGTCTGTCAACTTTCTCTGTAGCCACACTTTGTCTGTCAACTTTCTCTGTAGCCACACTTTGTCTGTCAACTTTCTCTGTAGCCACACTTTGTCTGTCAACTTTCTCTGTAGCCACACTTTGTCTGTCAACTTTCTCAGTAGCCACACTTTGTCTGTCAACTTTCTCTGTAGCCACACTTTGACTCTTGCAAAGATACTTTTCTCCGTTCTGGAAAAAAACAAACGACGTCTATGAGAGAGACAAACATAATTATTCTACCAGAAGAAACAAGGAACCCAGTCAAAGTAAAATGTATATCATTATCACACAGCTGAAATCCGTATGCCCATACGAGATTCATACATACATAAAGTAGCCTGACATGAAACAGCAGGCCTAACATTTGAACAGGTTTTTGTCAGAGTAGATTTAGATTATGAAACTATTGCCGATCATTGTGCCGAAATGCAAACCTTTTGCTTTCTGCTTCAGCCCTCCAATCCGCTTGCTTTAGTCCTTCTGCGCTTATATGTACATGTACATCCTCGGATGCCCAGGGTTAAATTCTCAACAAGCTCACCATTTACTCCTGTGTCAACTGGGATTCAAAATCTCGTTTTCTGGGAACGCCCATTAACTGTCGGGCTAATCAAAAGTTCTCTTCTAAACGTTGGGCCTCTTCAGTTTTGGAGACACGTTCATCGAATTAAAGTATAAACCGAAAAGTCGTCCATGTATGTTTTGAACATTGCCTGAATGCCTACGTAACGCTGATTCTGATTGGTGAAATTTCCGCCACAGTTTTGTGGCGGCACCAATCAAAGTCTACATGCATATTAAATTAGATCCACTTGTCCCACGGGTAAAAAGAGCTTGAGCGTAAGTTTTAATCGTGGGTTCCGACGATGTTACATGTATATGTAAAAATCGTACAGATTTTAAAAGTTGACATAGAAAGCAACTTAAAATCGCACAATAAAGATCCCGTTATGTTTACAATTTACAAACGGCAGCGTAAAAGCATATAGGCCTATTGTTTTTTTGTTTTTTTTCGCCTTTTTCGGAAGGCTTTAAGTGTTCCTCAAACCATTTCCCTTGTCTGTGTACACCACATCATTAAGTACCTGAAATTCCTTTAACAAGGTGGGTCCAATACCCCGGATGCTGAGACCAGTAGACGCATATCGATGCGTTCTGAACAATCTCAGGATAATAAAAAAACTGCGCATTCACATGGGATTTTAGCGGGAATGGAAGGGGGTGTGGTTGGAACTCATGGTAGACCAAAATGTCTGTCGTTTGATTAAGGCGTCTGTGAATATCACGAAAACGTTCCTTTGGCTGTAACACGCACGAACAGAATAAATATTTGAGCAAGGCGTTTGTGAATATCACGAAAACGTTTCTTTGGCTGTAACACACACGAACAGAATAAATACTTGAACAAGGCGTCTGTGAATATCACGAAAACGTTTCTTTAGCTGTAACACGCACGAACCGAATAAATACTTCAGAAAGGCGTCTGTGAATATCACGAAAACGTTTCTTTAGCTGTAACACGCACGAACCGAATAAATACTTCAGAAAGGCGTCTGTGAATATCACGAAAACGTTTCTTTAGCTGTAACACACACGAACAGAATAAATACTTGAACAAGGCGTCTGTGAATATCACGAAAACGTTTCTTTAGCTGTAACACGCACGAACCGAATAAATACTTCAGAAAGGCGTCTGTGAATATCACGAAAACGTTTCTTTGGCAGTAACACACACGAACAGAATAAATACTTCAGCAAGGCGTCTGTGAATATCACGAAAACGTTTATTTGGCTGTAACACACACGAACAGAATAAATACTTGAGCAAGGCGTCTGTGAATATCACGAAAACGTTTCTTTGGTTGTCATATATATACACGAACAGAATAAATACTTGAGCAAGGCGTCTGTGAATATCACGAAAACGTTTCTTTGGCTGTAACACACACGAACAGAATAAATACTTCAGAAAGGCGTCTGTGAATATCACGAAAACGTTTCTTTAGCTGTAACACGCACGAACAGAATAAATACTTGAACAAGGCGTCTGTGAATATCACGAAAACGTTTCTTTAGCTGTAACACACACGAACCGAATAAATACTTAATCAAGGCGTCTGTGAATATCACGAAAACGTTTCTTTAGCTGTAACACACACGAACAGAATAAATACTTGAACAAGGCGTCTGTGAATATCACGAAAACGTTTCTTTGGCAGTAACACACACGAACAGAATAAATACTTGAACAAGGCGTCTGTGAATATCACGAAAACGTTTCTTTAGCTGTAACACACACGAACAGAATAAATACTTCAGAAAGGCGTCTGTGAATATCACGAAAACGTTTCTTTAGCTGTAACACACACGAACAGAATAAATACTTGAGCAAGGCGTCTGTGAATATCAAGAAAACGTTTCTTTAGCTGTAACATACACGAACAGAGGAATACTGTGAACATTTGCATAAAAAAAAACCCTCAATAAGTTTGATGAAATCTGAAAATTTAATCTCCACAGAAATATAATGAGGGTTGAAAGTTACAAAGAGAGACTATTGAAAAAAAAAACAGTCAATAGCAGGAACTTCCACCAAACACAGCTTCCAGTTGTTTTCCCATATCCAATCCCAGGATGTTAGAATTTTTCTACGGGTAGCTAATATCACTCCTCATGCCATGCAGGTTCTTATTCATTCAAATTTAGTGGAGGAAGATCCGGACATTGAATCTTGCATCCCTAATTGTACGACACGTTCCATGGGATACAGATCCGGACTAATTGTTGGCAATGGAATGTTCTGGAACGATGGGACTGACCGTTATCAACCATGAATAGTCGTCTGGAGTCTAGTGGGTGATTATCAAAATGTGGTGTGACATCTCGATCGTGAACTTCCTAGATGTAGCAAGCCTCTGTCAGATTGTCATGTATGGTTACCAAATACAGCTAGTAATCAAATGAGATACCTCGCCACACAATAACAGATGCACCACCATATATGGTACAGTTGCCTTGGTGTTTCTGGTTGCATTTATAAGCCGTTCCTGGAGAAGGAATCTGCTCTCGTCGGACCCGATGACTTCTCAAAATCTTAACTTCCTTACCTGTCTTTACCAATCCAGACGTAGTCGTTTGTGATTGTCTGTGGGTTCAGAACGCTTGATTGGTCTCCGGGCTCTGAACCCCGCAGCCCTAAGACGAATTCTAACTGTTTGGTAGCTGAGTGGACGATGGCGGGTGCAGAGATGTTTCAGGGTTCTATTTGATTTGAAGTGGGAAGGTCAGTGTCGTACCGAGGCCCCCTACTTGAAGGAGTCCGGCTTTGTGAAGACCAATAATCTGTCACTTCACTGTTTTGTCAGTCGTCTACCAGACGTTTTATTGCAAATGTTAAGCCTGTTGGAGGACGGGTTTTTGGTCTATGCGATATTAACAAGCAGATTTTCAAAATTCTAGCAGAGTGCTTTGAAATTCCAGATTGGTATAAGTTTGCGCGATCTGTTCCTCATGAAAGAGCAATGGATTCAAACCCGTATCCCAATTGAATAACTAGGAGCAGTTTCGAATGAATTAGATTCTCTCCGATAAAGAGCTGCTAATCACCTGTCATACATTCCATTAAAACATGGAGAACATTGATCTTACCCGGGTCATTCTCTTCGAGTTCATTTTGCAATCATGCCAATTGAGAAAATCACACATATTTATTCATTTTAGAATCTAAGCACAAACGTAGCAATAGAGTCATATTGGATTCACACAGACAAGATACCCATTAGGATAAAATTCTAATGGAAAAAGCATAATTAATACCGTTTGTTTCATTTTTGAAAAACCCATTTTAGACCTGGTTAATATTATATACACAAGAAATAAAGTTAATCACCCCATGCTGAAATTAATTATTATAAATCTGCAAAAAGGTTAACTGTAATGCCAGTTATGACGATAAAAATGATGTTCTATTGAACGATTGTGGCAATTCATGTGTGACAGTAACGCAAAAACTGCATGTAATGCGACATGAATTTTTTTTTTCATGCAATTACGCAAATTCAGTATGCTTCCCCTTTTATGTTTTATACATGTGGCCGGTTTTGTGCAACGTGGACTCATCTTCTGTGAACAGGACACGAAAGCGGATATCAGAAGGGCAAAAATGGCAAATTTATTATATGCACTCCGCAGGGATGTCGTACAAAGCTATCGGGCGTCAATTAGGCTACCATTATACAGTGATTAGCAGATTGGTGAGAAAACACAGTGAAACTGGTGCTGTGAAGGACCGACCACGCTCGGTTCGACCACCTGTAACATCACATCGTGACGATAGGGCACTGATCCGACTGGTACGGCGTCATCCTTTTGCATCAAATCCATCTTTGAAGCGACAATGGCTACCCAACTGACGTCTGTGCACAAGAACCGGGAGAAACTATTGAAAGCTGCAGGCCTGAGGGCAAGGAGAGTCATCAAAGGCCCTCTATTGTCAGATCACCATCAACGGATACGTTTGGCTTGGTGTTTAGCACGACGAGTCCATTGGTCGGAAGAAAGTCGTTTCTTGCTCAATGTCACGGATGGGCGAACGAGGGTTTAGAGGCACAAAAACACAACGTATACACCCAAGAACATCCATCCAAATGTTCCTTATGGAGGGGGTTCTGTAATGGTTTGGGGGTACATCTCTCACGACTGCAAACTGGACTTGGTCCCTATACCAGGAAACCTAACAGGTGACCGGTACACTCGGGAGGCCCTGCAACCAGTGTTTCATTTTGAGAACCATCCATTAGGCTCAAGGCCTGTGTACATGGATGACAACGCCAGACCCCATCGTTCCCTGGCAGTAATAGCCTACTTCCAAAACGAAGCTGTAACAACTCTGCGTTTGGCCCGCTGTGAGTTCGAATTTGAATCCTTTAAGAGCACATTTTGGATAGAATGGGCAGAAACATTCAAGCCCTAGAGCCTCCTGCAGGAATTGGAAGCCGCATTACATCGGTATTGGCGGCAGTTACCCATTCAACAGACGAGACCTCTCACTGGAGGGATGATACATAGGTTGGAAGCTGCAATTCGGACTAATGGAGGCTATACGCGCTATTGACCTTCTGCTCTAGGGATGTGTTCTACACACTCAAAGTGACATTTTTACTTCAATATGTTCGCACTGTGAAGCCAGATGGACTGCATACTTACAAGCATCTTTTTATTTAGTTGAAATACACTTTTGATTTGGCTAACGATATCCTGAATAGCTTATTGCCATTAATGGTGATTTCTTATCACCAGAATTATGCCCTTTATGATCACAATCGTTTCTGCAACATCAGTTTGCCAACAATCTCCCTACACCAATGATTTTATCGGTCGGTGCAGACTTTCCAGGGGATGCTTAACTTTTTTATTTGTGTTTAGTTCACGGATACATAAATACTCTAATTAACTATGGTATGTACCTTAGCCGGTTGTAGCTTTAAAAAAAACCTCAAAGAAATAGTAGTGAGATTGCCCTTACCACCATTAGTTACCAATTACTCTTTCCGTATCTATTACATATGGTCTTATCTTCATTTTTCCACATAATCTAAACACATTTTGTATTCTAAATTAATAGGAACTATGATTTTGACAGTAGGAATATAGTTGGTGTGGCTATCTGTATCAAAGAGACAGAATCAATGAATATGCACGATATAATTCCTTCTTAGGGTACCATCTTTTTCCTCTCCATCAAACACTCGCCCCAATATAGATTGAAGAAGGTTTATAGGTCAATGACTTACAAACTCCAGACAATTTTAGAAACTTATCTAAAATATAGCGTTTCTAGTATAAAAATATCATTCTTGTTAATGCGTCGAGGTGTGATTTTTTCTCCTTCAGAATTTTGTTTTATTTAATGGCGCTTCGAGCAAATTTAGCCGATTCTACTTTATGTGTCTATAAATGTATGACTTCTTTTTAAAGGAACTTTCGGATACATCGTTAACAATGGTCATCTGAATCGATGAAGCTTTAACAAACATTGGATATAGGTTACACCAGCCTTCCTTTGGATTATATATAGCCTTGGTTTATATGGTCTCTGCTCATCTTCATTTCCTGAAATGAAGCCCAGGAATGATGGTCTACCTGTGATGTCATCACCAACTCTGTCACCTCATTGGCTAATCAAAATAAACAACTTTTTGTTGGGTTTGTTCTAAGAATTCTTATCAAAATAATTTGACAACAATTTAAGTCACACTTGCCGCCGAAGGCTGTTGGATATTAAGAAAACCAATTTACTCGATCTTACTACAACTAAAACCACTAAGATTAAACATAGGACACATAAAACATGTCCAAGTAGGTATAGAATGTATATGTACCAGTGAAACACAAACGAAAAATCGAGGCCCGATTACAACAACAACGATCAGTGGTGATTAACTTAAAACGTTGGGTTACCCTCATCTCAGACCTTTTTGTCTGCGGTGTACATGTAAAGTAAAATTTATCGACAGGCTTTCCGAGTCCCTCTTACCCGATCGTCATTCTATATATTCTCAGATAAAGTACATAAAATTATACGGTGCCGTAAGATCACTCACACGACTCAATACATTAGGGCGCTTGTGCGCATGCTCAAGCTCGGATTTTCTTTACATTGCGGGTATCTGATAAATCTAATTTTCAATTTCAAATTAATAATACTAAATGACGTTAAAACTTTCCATTTTTGGTAATAATAGAAAGTTCAAAACTTCTGCTGTCTGTGAAAAAATACAGAAAACCGCAAACTGTCTTATATGTAAACAGTATTCTGGATTTTCGCCGCGAGTGTGCCTTTAAAGGTAAGGGTAAAAATAGATCACAGCACACCTTAACTTGGATGTTTTCACTCTTAAATCTTAATACTATATATTGGGTTTGAGCGCAATGTTTATCAAGATTTTGTCTTGCATTTAACATATAAACACTACAAGAACTATCTGATGTAAAAAAAAAAAGGGATATTTCAGACAAGGCCGATCCATTAATTTAATCATGTAGCCGGCTTTGTGAGAAGACTGACGATGTTATACTATATGTAGTAGAATTGTAGGATCTAGGGCTAGATGAAAAACTTCCTTATTTTGTTTCATATTTTTTTATTCTATCTTCATATAGGGATATGTAGGCCTATAGACCACCTCATTTGTCACCGGACTGTGCACCAAAATGTAAGCATTTTTAACATGCCCTTGTCTAGTCTATATCTGATTGGTTGAGAGGCTACCATTACTGGCTTAGCATGGTTTGATTGGTTCTAACAGGCAGGTTTTCTTATAACATACAGCTACTGAAATGGCAAAGTTTGAAGGCTTATTTTTCAGAATCTCGATGCCCTGGTGAAGGTTTGGAACTGAATGTGAACTAGTGTCGTGAGGTCATATCTATTGAATAAACTTCAAACTAGACCTACTTCTAATCTTGACTACATTCCTACTTCATAAATGATATAGGCCTATATAAGCCTATGCCCATATACGTAATACGTCGATACACCGGGTTTCTGACACTAAAATGATTTTTAATATTCTCACGACGAAACCCAGCTACTAGGTCAAGTTTAAAAGACTCTCGTCGGATTATTTATTTTGACTTTGACACAGTTGTGTAAAGCAAATGCCATGACAAAATGTACCGCATTAAAAGAATGAGCACAATTTTCCATCTCGTTCTCCTTCAGAAGGGGAGCTAACTGGGGTGAGCACATGTATGAAAATCTGCCTGACAAAACCGAGAGTGTCGATCGATAAGAGCCTTGTCTGACCCAGTTGCGAATCAGAGTTTCGTCAACCGGCAAGTCAACAACTGAACAAGAATCGAGTAGGTTAGGGTGAACAAAGAGCAGGTAACTGAAATGTGTGCTTTTACCGAAGTTTACGGATTGGTTTGAGAAAAAAGAACTCACAACAGCCATCTTCAGGTCCCATCTATCATGAGAGAGAAGACAGAGTTGTATGAAAGTCTCCATACATTGGTAAAACTCCTCCCGAGAAATTGAACCTGCCGCCATGATGTGCAGTATTACGTGGGAGGTGGTTGGCATAGCGGATACACAATAGTTCACGGACGGTTCCATTCCCCGCATGTAGTTTGGTTAAACTTTCCTCGCATAAATAAAATTAATTTGCATTTTGTTTAGATCGATTCATGTATACTGGGTTTATATTTTGCGTGAAATGATGACTGTATCATGCTTTCTCTAAGTTTGGTATATGTTTATTTTTTTCCGTTTCTTTTAAGTTGTTACAACTCATCCTTGACCCCTTCTTAAATAGGGCTAACCGAGTGTGTCGGTTTCGCGTTACCCCAAACCCACACTGTTAGACCTGGCGAATTTAGGTCAGCCTGTAGCCTTTATTATTGAAATGCGCAGAAAACCTCTGCAGCTAACATCCTCTTTGAACAAAAGGAAGAACTATGTTATTTACCCCGTCTTGAATGTCTTAGTAGGGATACCACCGAAGTTTAATACACAAAATAGTTCCTTTGCAGGTAATGAAAGTAAGACCTAAATGGCCGGAATATAGCCCTGGCCCTGGGGCTTTATTTTTTTTAAAAATTATATTGGATGATCGCGGTTGGGGGCTATATCTATAAGCCTATAGAGTGATTATGGTCAACTCCATGACCCACGAAAGCTTTATGTATCCGGAATTTTAGGTTTAGGCAATAATTTTATTTTGATAATGTTAAAAGGAATACACCCCTCCCCCCTAAAAAACAAAAAAAACAAACAAAAAAACCTAACAAAGCGGTCAAAGCTGGCTTATATCAATATATATATACTTTGTTTTACCACAGTTGCAGTAACATAGAAAAAAAACAACAACATAGAATTATTCTTGATATCATATACTTTTAATTTAGCTTACTCATAGCTAGATTATATTCTACTTTTAGTGCTTAGGCTAATATTGACTTATTGCATACCCGATACTTATATTTTGTTTACTTAAGCTAATATTTACAGTGATCAAGTCACATTAACTAATAATAGCATTTATAGAATTAACGAACAGATTTTACAAAAAGTTCAAGAAGATGTACAAATACTACATGTACTACATATACGAGTACACAAAAACGACACTGAAATTGAACAGTTTCAATGTAGAATGTCGTAGCTTTACAGTTATGCACTATAGGTCTAGGCTTTAAATTGACAGATATAGGCTCTATACTATAGTGTTGTTAGTCAATGCTTTTTCCTAGTTTCTTTTTTATAAATACTGATGAGTCTAGAAATAAATAAGCATAGATGGAAGATGGGGTAGGCCTAGTTGTAAACGTCATATACGAGGCAGTCAGGCAAGTCCGATTTTTCCCTACTCTGCAGAACAAGGTTAGAACGACAAATGCAAGCCGGGCAAGATAAGGGATAATAATTGGCAAAGCGCCAATCAGTCTTTGTCGACCGGACCACGTGATGTTTAAAACATGAGTTTCGCGTTACCCCACAACTACTATAATTAAACATCCAATCGCAATGTGCCATTTGACAGGTCTACTTGACGTTGTCACGGTAACGAGGTCAGTGTCGTCCTTGATGGCTTGACAGGTGCATGACAGTTCAGCACTAAGCATGTACGCCAAGGGGAAAGGAACGACGGTACCTTCCGATGCTCAAGCCAGAGAAAAGTAAGTCAAAACAATGTGGACTCTAGCAGTTCATAAGACGAATATTTTTCGCTAAAATTTCCAGTTTATTAACTGAACTTCATTCGATTCTTTGTCCAGACTCTGGCTGCTCGATCTCCACCTGCAGGCTAGGGAAGCCCCATTCAAATACTGAAATAATGGCTGTTCTAGCTTGCGGAGTGACCCACAATGGCGTCTAACACATGTGTACAAAGTACTTGTAATCGCATGTTATAGAATTAAAAACTGCCTTTGCTGTCCTTTTATAGATCTGGCCTATTATACCTTTGTTTAAAAAGACATTTTTCTATTGAAGCACTTATGAATGTGATCAAATATTATGTATGATATCAGTCAAATTTAAAGCAAGTTGTAGATCTATGGTGGATTCTTATACTTATCAACCCCAACATGGCAACAATGCAATATATAACACTTATAAGTTTGTAAGCTAGAGCTGAACATGTATGCACTCACACTTGTCTCTCTTTTGATTTCAGATTAGCATTATATGTATATGAATATTTATTACACGTAGGAGCTCAAAAAAGTGCACAGACATTCTTGTCAGAGGTAAGAGACAAAGTTAGTAAACATTTTACACTAGAATTATTACATCTTTTACTGTATTACTATTACTAGTTATTACTATAAGCATGTATAGGCGTATACTTATTCTCGGTTTCGTTCATCCGGGTACTTATGGTCACATGGCCTTCGCTCTGCCTGAAAACTAAATGAAAACGACTCGGACGACATTTTAAAAAGTGATTTTGAGCGGTTAAGTTGTATTACTTGTGAAAAAAGTAAGACATTGACTATGCCTACAAGTTCTGTTGTCTCCGGTTCTACAGGTGACGATTAAACTTGTGAGTCTCTCTCTAAATAATAAATCAAAATGGCATAGTCATGGACTTGTTTTTACCTATATGCAAATTAGGAGCCTTGTTGTCGCAATCATGACGTCACGCCGAAATCGAGAATGGAAACTGGTTGAAAACAACTCGGACGCCATTTTGAAAAGTTATTTTGAGCAGCCAAGACGTGTAAAAAGTAACAAGCTTTGCAAAACATTGATTATGCCTGAAAGTTGTGCCCGATTCTCTAATTAGTATGTCTAAATGGCATAATCAAAATATTGTTTTCACCTAAATTAGGAGCCCTGTTTTCACGATTGTGACGTCCCACCGAAATCGAGAATAGGTGGTACAATATTTAAAATGTTACATTTTCATGTTTTGGAATAACGACATTTGTAATACCAGGAAAATATCGAATCAATATTGCAGCACAAATGATGTTTTAAAATAACGCTTTAAAAGGTATTGATTCGATGAAATCTTGGTAAAACAAGCGCCTTTTTTCGATGTAAGTTAAAAAATCTCCTGCTTGTTTAAGACAGGCTTTTTTTTTCACACATATTACTTTTGGATGTTAAGTCTTGCACAGAGGTACATTGTGACAAGTATAAAATGCCTACTCCCAATGAATGTGAGCAATTCAAATAATGAAATAATTGAGTAAGACGGTATTGAAGAATTTAGACACCTACATGTACATGTATACTGTACTAGTTTACGGTGTGTCATGTCCAGCTAAAATGTTTGTAATTTGTTTTAATAGAGCAAAATTTCAAATTATTGGCTAACAATTGTTAACAGGCTTGTAAGGGATTTTGATCTAGTATGAATGATGGTGGGTTTGTGTAATTACGCAGAGATTACGTGGCATGTCTGAAGGTCTGTCGTTACTAGCATCATTCATTTGTTCATGTTTTCGGACCAAACGACTTTCTATAGAGTGGTGATGTTGGATTGCTTTGGTCCAAGCATTTGCTGTTGTAATATGTAAGGCTGTCTGACATTTTTTATAGGCGATATTTGAAGTCCAGTTTGGATTTGATTAATATTCAACTTTAAATACAATATTTAATCTTTAAATCTCTCATCGACCAATACTGATCTCAACCAATGGATTGATTTTAAAATCTCTTTTGAATTAGGCATGGTGCAGGTCTCCCACCAATTTAATAATCTCTTTGGGACCAAAGCTGTTTTCCCACCAATGAATTGATCTTTAAATATCTTTGGTACCAAGGCTGATCTCCCACCAATGAATTGATTTTTAAATCTCTTTTGGGCCAAGGCTGATATCCCACCTATGAATGAATTGATCTTTAAATCTCTTTGGTATCAAGGCTGATCTCCCACCAATGAATTGATTTTTAAATCTCTTTTCGGCCAAGGCTGATATCCCACCAATGATTTGATCTTCAAATCTCTTTGGTACCAAGGCTGATCTCCCACCAATGAATTGATTTTTAAATCTCTTTGGTACCAAGGCGGATCTCCCACCAATGAATTGATGTTTAAATCTCATTTGGACCAAGGATGATCTCCCACCAATGAATTGATCTTTAAATCTCTTTTGGACCAAAACAGTTTTCCCACCAATGAATTGATCTTTCAATCTCTTTGGAATCAAAGCTGATCTTTCACCAATGAATCGATCTTTAAATCTCTTTTGAACCAAAACTGTTTTCAAAATCAAAATCTCTTTGGTACCAAGGCTGATCTCCCACCAATGAATTGCTGTTTAAATCTCTTTTGACTGATTGATTGGTGTTTTACGCCGTGCTCAAGATTATTTCACTTATATGGCAGCATTACCAGTTTTATTGTGGGAGGAAACCGGGCTCTATGCCCGGAGGAAACCCACGACCTTCCGTTGGTAACTGGCAACCATCCCACATAGGTCGTTCGAGCAAAAACCCAGTCAGAAAATTTTCCAATTTTTGGACTGAGTGGAATTCGAACCCGCGACCCATAGGTGGAAGGCTGTTCGGATTGAGCGTTCAACGCTCTACCTACTGAGCCACGGAGGCCCCCTAAATCTCTTTTGACCAAGGCTGATCTCCCAGCAATGAATTGATCTTTAAATCTCTTTTGGTACCAAGGCTGATCGCACACCAATGAATTGATCTTTAAATCTCTTTTGGTACCAAGGCTGATCTCCCACCAATGAATTGATCTTTAAATCTCTTTTGGACTGATCGCACACCAATGAATTGATGTTTAAATTTCTTTTGGACCAAGGATGATCTCCCACCAATGAATTGATTTTAAAATTTTGTTTGGACCAAAACTGATCTCCCACCAATGAATTGATCTTTAAATCTCTTTTGGACCAAAACTGATCTCCCACCAATTAATTGATCTTTAAATCTCTTTTGGACCAAGGCTGATCTCCCATCAATGAATTGATCTGGAATTCTGTTGGACCCAAACTGATCTACCACCAATTAATTGATACATTTCTAAATCTCTTTTGGGTCAAAACTGATCTCCCAGGAGGTTATGCTGGAATATACGTTGTAAACCAAAATAAAATACCTTTATCCAGGATTTTATCATGTAAATACTATTATGTATGTAAACCAAAATAGAATTCCTTGATTGAGGAGGTTATTCTGGAAAATGCAATTGTAAACCAAAACGAAATTCCCTTATCCAGGATTTTATCATGTAAATACAATTAACGATAATAAACCACTATTAAGTTTTACGACAAAGCTGCTTAGTGTACGGGTTGAAATTTTGTTTTTCATGCTTTAGTCTTTTTTTTTTTCCAGATACGATGGGAAAAGAATATAACGTTAGGAGAACCGCCTGGGTTTTTACATTCATGGTGGTGGTGAGTATTTATTTTCAACTCCCTTTTTTACTCTTACACAATATCCCTACATTTGGTCAAATAACTCAAAATTGGTGTTAAAGCTAATAGATTACACTGAGAATTTTTTCCAACAAAGCTAAATCTTTCATGATAATTTTTAATTCCGTCTTTCCTAGATTCCCTTCCGCTCCATAACTTGAAGAGTTTTGATCTGATCTTTACAATTCTTTCACAACATATACTTTATGCTCAGATGTTTTGTCAAGAACCATTTATGACATCTTTGGTTGCTTAATATGGCATCTGTACTGGATTATGTAATTATCTTTTAGTCTATATCTTCGTTCACTACCGCTCCATATCTTGAAGAGTTTTGATCCAATCTTTACAATTCTTTCAGAGCAGTGTAAATATAACAGGTAATGGTAGATGGTCTGTCTTGAACCATTTAAGACATCCCTGGTTTCCTAATACAGCATCCATGTTAGATTATGTAATATCTTTTAGTCAGCTGTCTTGCACTCCATACCTTGAAGAATTTTGATCTTTACAATTCTTTCACAGCATTTACATTATGAATAGATGGTGTGTTGTCATCCATTTATGACAATTTTTGTGGCATGATTGCATAATACGACATCTAAATTAGATTACGTGATATTCTCTTTTAGTCCATATCTACTTTAGTTTTGACCTGATCCTGACAATTTTTAGAGTATATATACCTAAGGGGTAGATGGTGTGTTGGGAACAATTTAGGATACCTCTGGTTACATAATACGGCATGCATATACAGCTGTACATATGTTCATCAAATAGAGAAATGAAAATCTTTTATATGAACATAGGATTTCAATTGCTGAAATTTAAACAAATAGGTTCTTTAATCTAGATTAATCAGTCATAGCGGAGGGTGTATGTTAGGTGTGTGAAGTTGGCTCGCAGTTCACAGTTCAGAGGGGACTAGTCATTATTTATAAAAATAAGCTAATATCTCTTTAAATATTGGACCTACAAACTTCAAATTTTCACTAAGATATATCACTGGGATAGGGCTAGCCAATAGTGCAAAAATATTCACCTTCTCTACAGTCACCGAGGCTGAATAGTTAGCTGAATAGTTAACAGCTCAGTGAACTGTTGTCTGGTCAATAAATCAAGAAGTATTTTATTGCAATAGCGCATAGATATCAAAATAAATATCCACCTTCCCTAGCCATTGACTGAATAGTTAACTATATTGTGAACTGCTAACTGAACTGTTGTCTGGTCAATATCTAGAGAAATATCTCACCCATAGCCTCCATATTTAACACGGAAACATAACTCGCTACAAGCTACAAGTGTGTATCGAAATATTCACCTTCCCTAGTCATAGGCCGAATTGTTAACTGAATTGTGAACTGCTAACTGAACTGTTGTCTGGTCAATATCTAGAGAAATATTTCACCCATAGCCTTCATATTTAACACGGAAACATAACTCGCTACAGGCTACAAGTGTGTATCGAAATATCCATCTTCCCTAGCCACTGGCCGAATTGTTAACTGAATTGTTAACTGCTAACTGAACTGTTCATCGAAATAAGACAAGTTCTTAGATGCTTTTAATCCACTGTTTAAGAGAGGGCTATTTCTTCTAATACAAAGAGTTCTCTGAACAGGATGTCTGACCAGTCATAAGATTTATCAGTTAGTACAGTGTTAATAAGAATAAAGTCGCGAAGTGTAGGTGGACTAAGGTCATTTGTCTGGTAATGATTGTATGTTTTTCAAAAAATTTAATTCTTCACAATTAGAAACTTGATTCAAAATTTCACTGTTCTCGTTTGGACTGCTATGTTCTTTAATTCTTGTAATAAGACAATGAGCCACATGCTGGTTACGAAAATTTAGAAATAACTGAGCTTTTGTAATGTTTAGGAGTCGGAACTTTAGTGTTTGTAAAAAAGTTAATTTTGGTGGTCTGTCATTGGAAAACAAAGTTGACGGGTTTGATTAATAATTTACGAATTTTAGATACAGATTTACAGTTCAGTTAGGAGTTAACAATTTGGCCTATGACTAGGGAAGGTGAATATTTCGATACAAACTTGTAGTCTGTAGCGAGTTATGTTTCCGTGTTAAATATGGAGGCTATGGGTGAAATAGTTCTCTAGATATTGACCAGACAACAGTTCAGTTAGCAGTTCACAATTCAATTAACAATTCGGCCAATGACTAGGGAAGGTGGATATTTCGATACACACTTGTAGCCTGTAGCGAGTTATGTTTCCGTGTTAAATATGGAGGCTATGGGTGAAATAGTTCTCTAGATATTGACCAGACAACAGTTCAGTTAGCAGTTCACAATTCAGTTAACAATTCGGCCAATGACTAGGGAAGGTGGATATTTCGATACATACTTGTAGCCTGTAGCGAGTTATGTTTCCGTGTTAAATATGGAGGCTATGGATGAGATATTTCTCTAGATATTGACCAGACAACAGTTCAGTTAGCAGTTCACAATTCAGTTAACTATTCAGTCAATGGCTAGGGAAGGTGGATATTTATTTTGATATCTATGCGTAACCGTCTGCAAATCTTGCATTCCTTCCATATATGAAGGCTCGGGATAAAATACTTCTTGATTTATTGACCAGACAACAGTTCACTGAGCTGTTAACTATTCAGCCTCGGTGACAGTAGAGAAGGTGAATATTTTTGCACTATTGGCTAGCTCTATCCCAGTGATATATCGTAGTGAAAATTTGAAGTTTGTAGGTCCAATATTTAAAGAGATATTAGCTTATTAGTATAAATAATGACTAGTCCCCTCTGAACTGTGAACTGTTAACTGCGAACTGCGAGTTCACAAACCTTGTATGTTGAGTTTACTAAAAGGGAAAAGGAACTGACCATATTTGATATCAGCTATAACTACATGTACAAGAGAAAAGGAACTGACCATATTTGATATCTGCTATAACTACATGTACAAGAGAAAAGGAACTGACCACATTTGATATCAGCTATAACTACATGTACAAGGGAAAAGGAACTGACCACATCTGATATCAGCTATAACTACATGTACAAGGGAAAAGGAACTGACCACATTTGATATCTGCTATAACTACATGTACAAGAGAAAAGGAACTGACCACATTTGATATCAGCTATAACTACATGTACAAGAGAAAAGGAACTGACCACATTTGATATCAGCTATAACTACATGTACAAGGGAAAAGGAACTGACCACATTTGATATCTGCTATAACTACATGTACAAGGGAAAAGGAACTGACCACATCTGATATCTGCTATAACTACAAGGGAAAAGGAACTGACCACATCTGATATCTGCTATAACTACATGTACAAGAGAAAAGGAACTGACCACATCTGATATCTGCTATAACTACATGTACAAGAGAAAAGGAACTGACCACATCTGATATCTGCTATAACTACATGTACAAGAGAAAAGGAACTGACCACATCTGATATCAGCTATAACTACATGTACAAGAGAAAAGGAACTGACCACATCTGATATCAGCTATAACTACATGTACAAGAGAAAAGGAACTGACCACATTTGATATCTGCTATAACTACATGTACAAGGGAAAAGGAACTGACCACATTGGATATCTGCTATAACTACATGTACAAGGGAAAAGGAACTGACCATATTTGATATCTGCTATAACTACATGTACAAGGGAAAAGGAACTGACCATATTTGATATCTGCTATAACTACATGTACAAGAGAAAAGGAACTGACCACATTTGATATCTGCTATAACTACATGTACAAGGGAAAAGGAACTGACCATATTTGATATCTGCTATAACTACATGTACAAGGGAAAAGGAACTGACCACATTTGATATCAGCTATAACTACATGTACAAGAGAAAAGGAACTGACCACATTTGATATCTGCTATAACTACATGTACAAGAGAAAAGGAACTGACCACATTTGATATCAGCTATAACTACATGTACAAGGGAAAAGGAACTGACCACATTTGATATCTGCTATAACTACATGTACAAGGGAAAAGGAACTGACCACATTTGATATCTGCTATAACTACATGTACAAGGGAAAAGGAACTGACCACATCTGATATCTGTTATAAGTACATGTACAAGACAAAAGGAACTGACCTCATTCCGCCAAATACTCTGGCCCCTTTTTTTAAAGTGGCATGAGCTGCCAAAATTCACACTTTTTTCATAATTTCTGATCGTCACGACAGAAAGAGGCTTTGAAGGCCATCGAAAAACTAAATGATTGGCGTTGGAATGAGGAAAATCCATACAGTATGTGGCCTTTACGAACTTGAATAGTGTTGGAAAAGTAAACAAAATTTAAATAACCGGGACGACCATTCAGTCATTCTAAGCCAAAGTTAGTTTAAAACAATACTTTAACGTACATTCTCGAGACTAGAAGCACTAAAAAGCTTCAGGATTACACGTCTTGAGAAAAATACCCGATAATTTCAACATTCTGTAACAACGTCAAAATATCAACATTTTGGCAGCTCATGCCCCTTTATGGTTTGGGGATTGGAACGTTCACTAGACAACCTAATAAATAACAGTTTACTTACATGTACTTTAAATATTGTCAAAAGAGATATTGCTCACCAGGAAATCGTTTGTTTATGAAAATAATACAAATAGTATCATAAAAAACATTTTCCATAATGTAGAAAACCTTCTGTAATACATGTACCCTTTATGCAAATGTTTTTGATCAAAGCGAGAAAAAAAAAGTTGTATTTGACCCAGTATCGACGGCTATATACCTAGGTTGAAGCATGCCTTCAGGATATCCCTTCTCAACATGCTACCCTATTTTAAGATGTGTGTATGACAGTATATATATACATACGTACCTATAAATATATGTGTGTTTGTGTGACAGCCTGCTAGAAATCTGATTAAAAAATCAGTCCTTTACATTTCCTCATTTGCATATGAAAATCTATGGGAAGTTTGACATGTTTTATATCTTTGTTACATCCTTTCCAAGGGATCGTCACAAATATTTCTCTTGATCATTATTTGTTGTTGGCTTTTTCTCTGTTTCTTTGACTACATAAGGCATAAGAATTTACTGAGGATTATTTAATTTAGTTCTGAGTTCTACAGATGTTAATGATCAGTAGAAGTCTTTATATCATTCTACAAACACGCCTTATTTTTTCTTAGGTTGGCGCGAGCGATCCACCATTCTCGTGAAATTTAACCGGCGTTAGTGACTGTTTGGTTTGGTCAGCTGAATTTAGCGTAACCGATTAAAATTTAAAAAAAATTTACTTTTTGTAAACAAACTTATTGAAATTTGACAGACATTTGGTTGTTTTCTGAGGTAATCACCTTCCCTAGCCTTTAATAATGATATTTCAGATTTGGGTTTGAGCCGGGACACCAGACTTTGGCTTGAGCCAGGTGATCAGACTTGAGTTTAAGCCGAAAAATCAGACTTCAGTTTTAGCCGAAAGTCAGTGAAATAATCTTGAAAACGCCAAACAATCAATCAATATCTTGTATTGGTCATTCAGTTTGATTGGAGCCTCAAAGTCACCAAGAACGTATCTTGCATTGTCCATTCAGAACCGTTGGATTTTTTAAGCAAGCAATATGGTATCTTGTATGGTTTATTCGGTGACATAGGCTCCTTGAAGTCAGCAATACCGTATCTTATATTGTTCATTCACTATCATTGGATCCTTGAAGTCAGCAATACCGTATCTTGTATGGTTTATTCGGTGACATAGGCTTCTTGAAGTCAGCAATACCGTATCTTGTATGGTTTATTCGGTGACATAGGCTCCTTGAAGTCAGCAATACCGTATCTTGTATTGTGCATTCACTATCATTGGATCCTTGAAGTCAGCAATACCGTATCTTGTATGGTTTATTCGGTGACATAGGCTCCTTGAAGTCAGCAATACCGTATCTTGTATTGTTCATTCACTATCATTGGATCCTTGAAGTCAGCAATATCGTATCTTGTATTGTTCATTCACTATCATAGGCTTCTTGAAGTCAGCAATACCGTATCTTGTATGGTTTATTCAGTTACATAGGCTCCTTGAAGTCAGCAATACCGTATCTTGTATTGTTCATTCACTATCATTGGATCCTTGAAGTCAGCAATACCGTATCTTGTATTGTTCATTCACTATCATAGGCTTCTTGAAGTCAGCAATACCGTATCTTGTATGGTTTATTCAGTTACATAGGCTCCTTGAAGTCAGCAATACCATATCTTGTATGGTTTATTCAGTTACATAGGCTTCTTGAAGTCAGCAATACCGTATCTTGTATTGTTCATTCACTATCATAGGCTTCTTGAAGTCAGCAATACCGTATCTTGTATGGTTTATACAGTTACATAGGCTCCTTGAAGTCAACAATACCGTATCTCGTATGGTTTATACAGTTACATAGGCTCCTTGAAGTCAGCAATACCGTATCTTGTATTGTTCATTCACTATCATAGGCTCCTTGAAGTCAGCAATACCGTATCTTGTATGGTTTATTCAGTTACATAGGCTCCTTGAAGTCAGCAATACCGTATCTTGTATTGTTCATTCAGTACCAATAAGGCCTTAATTAACATACAGTACCAGGGTACATGTATCTCAGTCTGCTTAGGAATAGACGCCCCAGACGTAACCATTAAAAGGTCGCCGGTTTGAATCCCACAGACTATATTTTCTCCACAGAAATATTTCAGAATGTTCTTCGCTTGATAGCACCAGCCCCGATAGCTCAGTCGGTAGAGCGTCCGCTTCAGGCCTGGGAGATCCGGGTTCAAGCCCGGGTCGAGTCAGACCAAAGACTTTAACAGTGGTAGCTGTTACTGCTTCGCTTGGCGCTCAGCAATAGGAGTTAGAGCAGCGACTGGTTGGCCAGGTGTCAGTATACTGTGACTGGGTGAGGGGGCTTGCTGGTTGTCTTTGGCAAGTCGTCTCGGTGAGACAGCACCTAAAAGAGCGGTGGAAATCCGCCCTGTCACAAGGAGACAACGTCTTCATATAACCGAAATACTGTTGAGCAGGACGTAAAACCCCAATCACTCACTCACTCACTCGCTTGATAGCCTCCCAATGTTGCAGGGCTACAAGGTACCAGCAGAAAGTCGGGGGTTTTATCAGGGCAAGGATTCAGGCTTAAAACATCAATCAATGGATCATTCAGTATCGCGCTAGTTTTTTATCAGTAATCTGTTATATGTTGCGGTTACCTACTGTGTTTGTGCTGTCTGTCAACTAGGGCTTTTCTGCAAAATATCTGCAGAACTGTTCAGCAGAATTTTAGGATTTTTTAAAAAGCTTGTTGGTGGGACCTTTGTAATTGATCAAGCTCTCATTGCTGTATGTGTCTCTGGTCTTCCATAAGGGTTAAATTCAGGTTGATCTTTTATTGCTAAATATCTGCATTAGTCAGAATTTTATTTTGGAAAATTTCTTATTGGTGGTTTCCTTTGTAATTGCTGAAGTTTTGGTGTCTTTAGGATCTCCAAAACCATTTTTAGTATTTTTATATTGAGATTATGTGACCATTACGGTAGTTGTAATGTACATGTACAATGGTCCTCATGAAGGGGGGAGACTACACATACCAAGGGACAGTTGCACAGTGGCTTTGTTCAATGAATGACTGTGTGAAGTATGTATATTTTGGTTTGACATTGTCAAGTGTGTTGTAATGTTGTAAGGTGTCATTCTTGAATAACACATATTAAGATGAATGTAGTGCTAAGATTTACATGTTGATTTTGACACCTGTCCACTGTAGATCTCTTTGATGTGACTATTACATCCCTGTCCCCCACCTGCTCCTCCTAAATGTGAAGCCTTTGTGAATGACCTATTTTCTGGAGGTAGATTTTACCTTTGGTTCACCCACCTTGGTTGACCACTTGTCTTTGTCTGTATGCCAGGTGCCCCTGGTACACCTCCTTCCATCTGTCCACTCTTTGTTCTCCTTATCCACAGAGCAGGCTTAACACTCTTAATAGGTGATATTGTATATGTCTTTCTATCACTATGTTGACTAGCTGTTTTGATTATTATTTGAATCATAAACAGTTAGAAAGGTGTATGGACTGGCCTTATATACAGTATATGAGTAAAGGAGTGTTAACTAAAGGTGTTGACAATGTAATCTATAACTGTTGTAATTGTCAATAGCCTAAGGGTGCTCTCATAAGTACATTAGTGTTTACCTTCTACTTGTTAATAGCAACTATCCACACTTATCTCAAGTGTTAAGTGTTTAGTGATCATTCACCCCCCAAAAGAAGGGGGATTACATACATCCCACCAATCTCCCTTTCAACATGATGACCTTGACATCAATTTCAGTAATAGAAATGAAACTTAGTTAAGCTATAGGATAATAAAACAGCAGTGATCTACTGAGAAAACATTATAGATACAGTATTAAATATGTTGTCTCCATATTACTATATTTGTTGAATGTAAAACGTTTCTGGACATAAAGCACAGCCCGACCAGTTAATCATCACAAAATCTGTCCTCCTATTAGCATTCCGTTGGAACTTTCGTCTTCATTTGAGTTTTAAGAACTTGGTACTACTTATAGGGACTGTTTGTTTAGAATTGTTAACATTTTTGCTAAAACTGTGATAAATATGGTTTGATAGACGATTGTAGCTCGATTTTCATTGAAAAATTTACAGTTAACGAGCTATTAGTGTGAATTCTGATCAAGCTTGGCTGTGTATCTTGCAAACTTTGTTTGCGAAGAAGCTGAACTATAATTCAATAGTATTAGATGTCTACAGGTAGGCCTACCTCGTTATTTATGTTTGGATATTTATTTGTACCTGGTTGACGGCTTATAAATGTTAAAAATTATAAAATTACTGAGAAAGAGCTGAGAAAAGTAGCTGTTCAACAATATAGTGTATTGCAGTGTAGAAAAGCCATTACTGACTGTGATGTGGAAGACAATGTGGTTCTGAGCCCAGCGGACCAAAATGTTCAGTCTTTTCCCATGATCCAACGGGGCTCAATCTCAGTCTGCCAATATTCTTGCCGTAGCTTAAGATGCGTAAGCATTGTCAATGTATTACAAAGTGTTCCAGAAAATTCTACTGACATAGGCCAAGCTCATGTCCGTCGTCAACTTGATGAAATATCAAAGGTTTAGTTTATTACAACAATTTATGTTGGGGTATAAAGGTCTAAATGATATACCTCTTTTTAACACAATTAGAAACTTGTCTCCATGGTTATTTTAGACCAGACCAGTTTTAGTGTTCTTAGATATATTATGAGCTGATATGAACGAACATCGAATATGGATATTTATTGTACATGTTGCCTTTGGGTTGAAAGTCCATATCAGCGAATCGATCCTAAATTAAATGCGTCTGTAACAATTAGGTATGTTCCTCTAATCATATCGTTTATGTTATGGAATGAAGCCAGTTGGCGTATGGAGCATTTCACGAGGACTTCTTCTGGATGACGTCAGATTTGAAAGTTATTTGTTAGTAGAATGACCTTATACGTCAGAACTATTTACTGATTTCAACTCCAATATAGACTGATACTTGATTGGCACATGATACATTGTACAATCATGACCCTTCCATTGGTTAATCCGTTTTGGTTGTAAACGTATTTATAAGGAGGGTTTCTGTTTTATTATTATACATGTAGTAATGTTTCTATACCTGGATAATGTATGACCACAACCTGATAAACTATTTAAAACTAAAACATCTAATTTTTTAAATACAACAGATTAAGATTGTATAATAAATAATTCAGCGCTACATATATATTTTTTTTCTCAAATACCCTGGTACCCACTGTTCTCATTTGAAATTCTATTTTTCTGAAAGTTACAGTATTAGCTTAAAAACCTTTAACAAATTTGGTCTCCAAAACAGTGGGAAATGTTTGGGTATATTTTAATTGTCTTCAAGCTTTCTTACACTTTGTCTATTTTCAGTGTGTTCTGGGATTTATATTGTGCAGCTCCTGAAAGGAGGGATACATGTGACCATTCTAGTGAAGCAAAAGCTTTTCATGATTATGTAAGTATATTCAATCAGGATTTCTCTTACTGACAATTAAATAACTCCCCCCTCCACCGCACCCCCCCACCCCCCCTCCATCGCCAACCCATTACCCAATCCCCCAAACCCAATACCACTACCATTTAGTTACCTGCAAAGTTCTTTAATTGATATGGAATTCTTTTTTGTTATTATTGCACTCTTGAAGGATTTATGAACAGGACTTAAAGCTGGATTGTTTATAGACTAAATGTATATTTGAAAAA
Organism: Lepidochitona cinerea; assembly: GCA_963971465.1. Lineage (NCBI taxonomy): Eukaryota > Metazoa > Mollusca > Polyplacophora > Chitonida > Tonicellidae > Lepidochitona > Lepidochitona cinerea. Next base: position 42,232,924 of record OZ020556.1, on the reverse strand, counting down.
CTCAAGTTGAAGCGAAACAACCTTTTTGATAGTTTGTGGTAGTCGAAAAAGGAGTGGCTAGAAAATTTGCATATTTTCTGTATTTTTCATTACTACTTGGAAAAACTCTTGAAAAGTGACATCATACACCACGTTTCATTTGTACAAAACACCACGAAGACATACTGACACAGCACTGATCGTGTATTATGTGACACCATGAGGGCACATACACAACAGAGGTTTGATGTCATATGTCTCTGAGATAATTAACTTATGTAAGCATTGAAGAGCAGCAAATATAGAAGTGAATTGTCTATGTTCTGCATCAGAAATTTAATTTTTCTTTATGGTCAGACATACAAAGTAAATGTTCTGCAACACACTAACCGCAAATTAGAAGATATTGTCAAACGTTATTCATAAATCCTTGAACTGTTACTTGAGACAATGGAAGGATTGTTTGTTTCCTAAATGTGTGGCTTCCTCCTACAATTCTATCAAAATCAAACTGGTCAGTTATCCCAGCTCCACAAAGGGTGGCTGTATCATAACATAAGGCATAGTCTAGTGAACTTGGTCCAGCTTAAGCAAAACACTGGTTCTAGACCATCCAAGGACATTTACATAACATAAGGCACTGGTTCTTGACAGTCTACTACAAGCTCTGCTTAGCACAAGACACTATTTTGAACAATCTAAAACATCCACATGACATCAGGGTCTGAGGCTAGTGAATCTGATCCACCTTACACTGGTTCTAGGCCATTTAAGGACATCCACGTATCTGGTCCTTGACAATCTGCTACAAGATCAACTTAATACAATGCACTGTTTTAGACAATTTGTTCTAGACACCGGTTCTAGAATATTCCTGTCAAGTGCACCGACTCTGATTACATGTATGCTGTTGGTGACAGACATCTCATGGGTTAATCAGAAACTGACAATGACAGTGAAAAATCAATGTGTTGCAACATCCACTTAAGATAAGACAATGGTTCTAGATGTTCGACCGTCAACTTTATTTAAGACCCTCGTTCTAGGCATTCTGTTAGAGCATCCACTTAATGGCTCGGTGGCTCAGTCATTTAGAGTGATAGTCCCTCAGTCCAACACAGGCCTTCCATCAATGTAATGCGTGTTCGAATCCCACTTCCAAAAATTAAAAAAAATTCTGAGTAGATTTTCCACTTAATCACCGTACTTGTCGAAGGTCAAATTTTTTTCTCCTGGCAATGAATCCGGTCCCCCCCCCCCCCCCCAATCTAAAGTTGGCAACGCCACGATATAGGTGAAATAATCCTGAGTTCTGCGATAAACATCAATCAATCAACCATAATAAATCTGACAAAGACCTCCTCCCCTAATAGCATTTAGCGAAGTGGGGGATCACCCCTCCATCCCCTAGTAGATCTGACAATGGCATCCTCCCCAAATATCATCAATGGGTGACGCGTTCGAATCCCACTCTGTCCAAAAATAAAATTGGAAAATTTTCTGACTGGCTTTTCACTCGAACGGCCTGTGTGGGATGGATGCCAGTTACCACCGGGAGGTTGTGGGTTTCCTCCGGGCATAGAGCCCGGATTCCTCCCACAATGAAACTGGCAACGCCGCCATATAAGTGAAATAATCTTGAGCGCGGCATAAAACATCAATCAATCAATCAAATAGCGACAGCTTTATCAATAAGCAATCAATTCATCGAAGTGGGGAATCACCCCTCCACCCCCTAATAAATCTGACAATGACACCCTCTCAAATAACATTAAGCTCCAAGCAATGAATCGTTGCACAATTTTTTTTATGGACTTAAGATTTCTTGTTGGACATGTGTGAGGAACAAAGAAGAAGACACTTATAGCACCTGTCACCCATACTGAATTTTCTCCTTGTTTCAATTGCGTTGGCCTGTGTGGTTTTCCGCATGGCTGAACTATATTGTGAATGTGTGGTATTGCTGGAGTTTGATGAGGTGAAAGCCTGTTTTGTCTGAACTACCTGACTTTATGACATAGTCAGCTTTCCCTCTAGCCTGACCTATCTGTCTAGCCATGCACATCCAAATGTACACTATTACCACAGAATTTTACCAATTCTCATTCTGTTTAGAAAGGGAGCCAAACTTACAACCAAAAACACTGATCTTGTTCATCCACAGAACCAGCAGTTCCTCGAATATTTGCATGTTTTAAATTCAAGGCCTGCTAAGAAAACAATGTTTCACTTGGCAGCTCTATGTTGAATGGTTGTCTGTTGTCTGCCAATTTCAGGTGTTCCTCTGGCAAGGAGCCCGGTGTTCTCTCCCACTACACCTGCCAAATTTAGGGGCTCCTCTGCCAAACAGAATGGTGTCCTCTACCACTACACCTGTCAAATCTAGGTGTTCCTCTGCCAAACAGCGTGGTATCCTCTCCCTCTACACCTGCCAAATTTAGGTGTTCCTCTGCCAAATAGAATGGTGTTCTCTCCCACTACACCTGTCAAATTTAGGTGTTCCTCCGCCAAACAGAATGGTGTCCTCTCCCACTACACCTGTCAAATTTAGGGGTTCCTCTGCCAAACAGAATGGTGTCCTCTCCCACTACACCTGCCAAATTTAGGTGTTCCTCTGCCAAACAGAATGGTGTCCTCTCCCACTACACCTGCCAAATTTAGGTGTTCCTCTGCCAAACAGAATGGTGTCCTCTCAGACTACACCTGCCAAATTTAGGTGTTCCTCTGCCAAACAGAATGGTGTCCTCTCAGACTACACCTGCCAAATTTAGGTGTTCCTCTGCCAAACAGAATGGTGTCCTCAGACTACACCTGCCAAATTTAGGGGTTCCTCTGCCAAACAGAATGATGTCCTCTCCCTTTACACCTGCCAATGCTAGGGGTTCCTCTGCCAAACAGAATGGTGTTCTCTCAGAATACACCTGCCAAATTTATGTGTTCCTCTGCCAAACAGCCGGGTGTCCTCAGACTACACCTCCCAAATTTAGGTGTTCCTCTGCCAAACAGCCTTGTCTCCTCTCGCTACACCTGCCAAATTTAGGTGTTCCTCTGCCAAACAGAATGGTGTCCTCTCCCACTACACCTGCCAAATTTAGGGGTCCCTCTGCCAAACAGAATGGTGTTCTCTCAGAATACACCTGCCAAATTTAGGCGTTCCTCTACGAAACAGTGGTGTCCTCTCCCACTACACATACCAAATTTAGGTGTTCCTCTGCCAAACAGAATGGTGTCCTCTCAGACTACACCTGCCAAATTTAGGTGTTCCTCTGCCAAACAGAATGGTGTCCTCTCAGACTACACCTGTCAAATTTAGGGGTTCCTCTGCCAAACAGAATGGTGTCCTCTCAGACTACACCTGCCAAATTTAGGTGTTCCTCTGCCAAACAGAATGGGGTCCTCTCCCAATACACCTGCCAAATTTAGGTGTTCCTCTGCCAAACAGAATGGTGTCCTCTCCCAATACACCTGCCAAATTTAGGTGTTCCTCTGCCAAACAGAATGGTGTCCTCTCCCACTACACCTGTCAAATTTAGGTGTTCCTCTGCCAAACAGAATGGTGTCCTCTCCCAATACACCTGCCAAATTTAGGTGTTCCTCTGCCAAACAGAATGGTGTCCTCTCCCAATACACCTGCCAAATTTAGGTGTTCCTCTGCCAAACAGAATGGTGTCCTCTCAGACTACACCTGCCAAATTTAGGGGTTCCTCTGCCAAATAGAATGGTGTTCTCTCAGAATACACCTGCCAATTTTAGTGGTTCCTCTGGCAGAGCCCAGCAATTATTTTGAAGGTATGGTAACCCACCAATCAATTGAATATGAGCTTCATAAACATTCTTTCTAATTCAGATTTGTGCAAGATACCACATACATGTATGATCAGCAGGGTTTTTACAATAAGCCAACAATATTAGTTTACAGTGATGGCCCCGTTTCAGAATTTGTATTTAGACATGCTACTAGAAAATCAGAGATGCTGAGTTTTTTGACTGAAATATCTGTTGGTTCGTGCTCCTCTTAATGACCCTCTTGTAAGACAAACGGGGGCCTCCGTGGCTCCATAGGTAGAGCATTGGATGCTCAGGCCTCGAATTTCGGAAAATTTAGGGCACCCACTTTCAGGCCACTTTGATTATTTTTGGCCTTGCCTCTATCAAATAACCTGGAGAGAAAAATAGGGCACCACTGCCAAAAAGAAGGGCATGGAGGCAAATGGCCTCGGTGCCCTGGTATAATTCGAGCCCTGGATGCTAAATCCCAACAGCCTTCCACCAATGCGTCGCGGGTTCGAATCCTACTCAAGTCCCAAAAAATTGGAAAATTTTCTGTCTGGGTTTTCTCTGGAACGACTAATGTGGGATGGTTGCCAGTTACCAGCGGAAGGTCTTGGGTTTCCTCCGGGCATAGAGCCAGGTTTCCTCCCACAAAAAAAACTGGCAACGCCGGCATATGAGTGAAATAATCTTGAGCTCGGTGTAAAACACCAAACAAGCAATCATGTAAGACAAACTCCTCAGGTGTGTTGATTGATTGAAGTTTTATGTCACACTAAAGATTATTTCACTTATATGGCGGTATCGCCAGGTTTAGTGGGGGAGGAAACTGGACTCTTTGCTTGGAGGAAACCCCGGCCTTCGACAAGTACCTGGTGGCCACTCAAACCCCCAAAGAATCCCATCCTCTAGGATTATGATACATTCTGTGGCTTGACTCGAAATTAATACGTAACACTTTAGGTGCACACCAAAACATTTTTTGACTTTGTTCTAAAAACCTATCAAGTGGGTAGGCTACCCTGAACAAACAAGATGCTAGCAGTTAAGATGAGGCATTTTTCTCTTAACAATCAATCATGGTGCTTAGATACAAACACAGAGCATCTTGAATGTGCTGTAAACCAACAAGCAAATTAAAAAGGTTATAAAAATTTACAGCTATGTTGTATGAAAGTAAAGGAAATCACTTCCAGTAAAGGACTTCATGTCTTTAAAGGCACACTTGCCGCCGTAGCCTGTTTAAATTTGCTTAGAAAACCAATTTACATGAGCTTACTACGACTAATACCACTAAACTTAAACATAGGACACATAAAACATGTCTAGTTAGCTTTAGACTGTAAAAATGGGGTGAAAAACAAACGAAGAATCAAAGCCTGATTACAACAACAACGATCAGTGTGGGTCAACTTTCGTGTTGGATTACCCTCCTTTCAGGCCTTTGTATCTGTGGTTTACATTCAAATAATTATCAGCAGGCTTTTCCAGTCGCTGTTAACCGATCGTCAGTCTGTATTTCTCAGATAAATAGGCCTACGTAAAATTACACTGTGCCGTTAGTTCACTCACTCGACTGAAACATAAAATCCCCAATAGGGGGCCGATCGGTTTGTTTACGTTCCGGGTACGTAACAATTCAAATTTTCAAATTCAAATTAAAAATACAAAGTGACGTCCAAACTTTTAAATTTTGGTAAAAATAGAAAGTTCCTAACTTATATTGTCTGGGAAAAATACAGAATACGGTCTTTCTTTTTTAATGTAAACAATATTCCTGATTTTCGCGGCAAGTGTGCCTTTAAGCTATGATTTGTTAAGTATGGATATATTTTGGAATATAAGACATTTTTAGTTTAGTGGAATTTTAAAGCTAAGATAGAAAGATTTTGTGCTTTTCCCCCATTGTTTTGTTGCTTTATGGTTGAGAATGTGTCCAGGGGGAGGACAGTGTGTGTTAGTAAGGCCTGAGTTAACTGGTGTTTGTGCACTGCCTGCTTTCTCAACTCCTCAACATGCCATGGCTTACAACAGTCCAAGGTGGAGAAATATTGATCTTGGAAGTGACTCTCTGCCCCCCTTTAAGCCAACAGTGGACTAGGCTAGCCAATGGTAGCCTACTTTAGAACAGACCACTTTATAGCAAATAAAGGGGAAATCTAGACCCAACCAGAAACTAAATAATTGTGAATGTGCAAACTTAACTATACTATAGTTTTATTGATTCTATGATTTTGTGGACTGATGAAAATCGACTGACCCTTACACAACCTTCCTTGTGCTGAAACCCCTTCAGTCTACTTTGGACTTGACCATTTTTTTTAAAACAAATCTTCATTCCTTCAGCCTACTTCCTCTTTATTTCTGTATAACATACCCTAGTGTTAAAGCTTATACCCTAACTTGATTATAATTCACTTCAAACTGCATTTAATCTTGAAAGAAATGCACAAGAGAATGTGGTTATTTCAATTGTCAACATTATCCCTCACCTGATTTTCAAACATGTCATCATCTAGCAATAGATTGAATGCGTGAAATTTGAATCACAAAATTATCAAATCTGTAAGTGCGATGAGCAATGGTACACACTGTTCTATAGCACTTCTATCAAATGCTGCTAAGTTGAGGACTTTTACATATCCTTCATTGCTGTTTCATAACCTTGAAGCACTGAACAAATTTGCTGTCAACTTCTTTTCTTACAGCCTCTTGGTCAAACCCTTCCCTATCTCATAGCTGCTGGATATTTCTTTAGCTTAACCCAAAATCATATCTTTTGTGATTTTTCCATTAATATCTATCTTGTAGTTGCTGGGCGATTTTCTTGTTAATCCCTTTTTGTTAACTGCTGGACGATTTTCTTGGGGTTTTTTTTATAAGAAAGAGTTTCCAATCTTGGTTGAAGATTTTCTCTTGTTAATCCCTATATTAATGTAACTTGACAGTTTTCGTGTTAATGTCTATCTTGTAGTTGTTGAGATTTTAACGTCAATCCCTGTCATTTGCTGATTTTCCTGTTAATCCCTATCTTTTAATTGCTGATAAACTTACCTGTTAATCTCTGTAGTTGCTCTAAGATTTTCCATTAATCTTTATCATGTAGCTGGTAGAAGGTTTTTGGTGTTTACCCGTATCTTGTAGCTGGTAGAAGGTTTTTGGTGTTTACCCGTATCTTGTAGCTGGTAGAAGGTTTTTGGTGTTTACCCGTATCTTGTAGCTGGTAGAAGGTTTTGAGTGTTTACCCGTATCTTGTAGCTGGTAGAAGGTTTTTGGTGTTTACTCGTATCTTGTAGCTGCTAGAAGGTTTTTGGTGTTTACCCATATCTTGTAGCTGGTAGAAGGTTTTTGGTGTTTACTCGTATCTTGTAGCTGCTAGAAGGATTTTGGTGTTTACCCATATCTTGAAGCTGGTAGAAGGTTTTTGGTGTTTACCCATATATTGTAGCTGCTAGAAGTTTTTTGGTGTTTACCCGTATCTTGTAGCTGCTAGAAGGTTTTTGGTGTTTACCCATATCTTGTAGCTGCTAGAAGGATTTTGGTGTTTACCCGTATCTTGTAGCTGCTAGAAGGTTTTTGGTGTTTACCCATATCTGGTAGAAGGTTTTTGGTGTTTACCCATATCTTGTAGCTGCTATAAGGTGTTTGGTGTTTACCCATATCTTGTAGCTGGTAGAAGGTGTTCGGTGTTTACCCATATCTTGTAGCTGCTATAAGGTGTTTGGTGTTTACCCATATCTTGTAGCTGCTAGAAGGTTTTTGGTGTTTACCCATATCTTGTAGCTGGTAGAAGGTTTTTGGTGTTTACCCGTATCTTGTAGCTGGTAGAAGGTTTTTGGTGTTCACTCGTATCTTGTAGCTGCTAGAAGGTTTTTAGTGTTCACTCGTATCTTGTAGCTGCTAGAAGGTTTTTGGTGTTTACTCGTATCTTGTAGCTGCTAGAAGGTTTTTGGTGTTTACTCGTATCTTGTAGCTGGTAGAAGGTTTTTGGTGCTTATCCATATCTTGTAGCTGGCGAAATATTTTTCTGTTAATCCCAGCTTTAGCCTCTTCAAAATTTCATAAAATATTTGAAAAAAAAGCATGTTTTCTTTTCTCTGTGTTCAAATTTGACTATCTACCATCGCAACCCACCCCCAACATCATGCCAAATTAATGCTTTGTTGGAGAAGTATTGTAAAAATAAACTTTAATTGTATGTATATTAATAGTATTTGGATGTGTGTGAGCTCCAGGTTTTTCTCAGTCATTTGAAGCTAAACAAGAATATATATATATATATAAAGAGTCCCAGTCTGAACCAAGCAAGTCAGCACTCAGGCCCATGACCTGCTAGTCACATGATCACAGTGGCTGGCAGCACAGACTAGTCCATATTTTCAGGCAAGCAAAAACAACAGGGGTGTTCAAGCGTAACATGCCTGTGCAGATTTAAGTATATGTCCCATTTATGATTGGTATCACAGACACCAAGCCTACATCATTTCATTGCCAACATACACTTACACTTACAGAGGATATTTTGTGTATTCCATGCTTTTGAAAGCTTGTGTTTAATGCCTACCCTTCTTTTGTCTCTAGGTAACTTTGGACTGTTCCATTAGTTGGTTCTTCACATTGATGGCTAACTAAAGGTGGATGAGATTCAACATGTCTATAATTCAACATAACATTGAAAGCCTACATGTACAAGAGAATAAGTCAGGCTAGCTAGTTTTGACAACACAGTTATAAACAATCTCAGCTCAAAATACCTCTATATGAAATATGAAAGTTATATTTGTCCCTTTTTTCACTTTTTAACATTTACATGTAAGTGTTTGTTAGAGGACCACAAAAAGTGATACCCAGGATCTACATAGATTTCTCTTTCAATTTTTAGTTGGAATGCCCTCTTCTCACCACCACTTATTATTCCATGTTATAAAGCTGTCAAAATTGGGGAATCCCTCATTTTTATAGTAATCTTTGAATAATGTATAAGGACTCTGTTAATAGATAATTGATGCCTGAACAGTCAACAATAAGGATTCTTTCCATCATATACCGGATGTTGACATCTCTATGTATGTTTTTGAAATCTCCATGTAGGTTGTTGAAATGTCCAAGACAGAAAAACACCTGTGTAAAATGCTAATATCTATGTACAGATTGTTAAAATCTACAGACAACCCAAGTGGTGGCTATTGAAACTTGTATAAATCACTATGCACAATGCTAGAACCCCTGTATACAATGCTGCATGTAGAACCCCTGTGTACAATGTTGTTGCCCCTGTGCATTATGCTGGAGCCCATGTGCACAATGCTAGAACTGCTGTGCACAATACTGAAACCGCAGTGCACAATGCTGGAATCCCTGTGCACAGTGCTGGAACCTTGTGCACAATGTTGCTACCCCAGTGCACAATGTTGGTACCCCTGTGCACAATGTTGGAGCCCCTGTGCACAATGATGGAGCCCCTGTGCACAATGATGGAGCCCCTGTGCACAATGGTGGAGCTCATGTGCACAATGGTGGAGCCCCTGTGCACAATGGTGGAGCACCTGTACACAATGGTGGAGCCCCTGTGCACAATGGTGGAGCCCCTGTGCACAATGGTGGAGCCCCTGTGCACAATGGTGGAGCCCCTGTGCACAATGGTGGAGCCCCTGTGCACAATGGTGGAGCCCCTGTGCACAATGGTGGAGCCCGTGCGCACAATGATGGAGCCCGTGTGCACAATACTGAAACCGCGGTGCACAATGCTGGAATCCCTGTGCACAGTGCTGGAACCTTGTGCACAATGTTGCTACCCCAGTGCACAATGTTGGTACCCCTGTGCACAATGTTGGTACACCAGTGCACAATGCTGCTACACCAGTGCACAATGTTGGTACCCCTGTGCACAATGTTGGTACCCCTGTGCAGAATTGTGTACACCTTTGTACCCATACAGGTATATTTTGTCACAGACAGTGTATTGTTTGGTTCATGTACAGGTGTATTTTGTCACCGACAGGTTATAGATTGGTTCATGTACAGGTGTATTTTGTCACTGACAGGTTATAGATTGGTTCATGTACAGGTGTATTTTGTCACCCACAGCGTATTGTTTGGTTCATGTACAGGTATATTTTGTCACTGACAGCGTATTGTTTGGTTCATGTACATGTACAGGTGTATTTGGTCACTGACAGGTTATAGATTGGTTCACGTACAGGTGTATTTTGTCACTGACAGGTTATAGATTGGTTCATGTACAGGTGTATTTTGTCACTGACAGGTTATAGATTGGTTCATGTACAGGTGTATTTTGTCACTGACAGGTTATAGATTGGTTCATGTACAGGTGTATTTTGTCACTGACAGGTTATAGATTGACCCATGTACAGGTGTATTTTGTCACTGACATGTTATAGATTGGTTCATGTACAGGTGTATTTTGTCACTGACAGGTTATAGATTGGTTCATGTACAGGTGTATTTTGTCACTGACAGGTTATAGATTGGTTCATGTACAGGTGTATTTTGTCACTAACAGGTTATAGATTGACCCATGTACAGGTGTATTTTGTCACTGACATGTTATAGATTGGTTCATGTACAGATGTATTTTGTCACTGACAGCGTATTGTTTGGTTCATGTACATGTACAGGTGTATTTTGTCACTGACAGGTTATATTTACTGACAGGTTATAGATTGGTTCATGTACAGGTGTATTTTGTCACTGACATGTTATAGATTGGTTCATGTACAGGTGTATTTTGTCACTGACAGGTTATAGATTGGTTCATGTACAGGTGTATTTTGTCACTGACAGCGTATTGTTTGGTTCATGGACAGGTATATTTTGTCACTGACAGGTTATAGATTGGTTCATGTACAGGTGTATTTTGTCACTGACAGCGTATTGTTTGGTTCATGGACAGGTATATTTTGTCACTGACAGGTTATAGATTGGTTCATGTACAGGTGTATTTTGTCACTGACCGGTTATAGATTGGTTCATGTACAGGTGTATTTTGTTACTGACAGGTTATAGGTTGGTTCATGTACAGGTGTATTTTGTCACTGACAGGTTATAGATTGGTTCTTGTACAGGTGTATTTTGTCACTGACAGCGTATTGTTTGGTTCATGTACAGGTGTATTTTGTCACGGACAGGTTATAGATTGGTTCATGTACAGGTGTATTTTGTCACGGACAGGTTATAGATTGGTTCATGTACAGGTGTATTTTGTCACGGACAGGTTATAGATTGGTTCATGTACAGGTGTATTTTGTCACTGACAGGTTATAGATTGGTTCATGTACAGGTGTATATTGTCACTGACAGCGTATTGTTTGGTTCATGTACATGTACAGGTGTATTTGGTCACTGACAGGTTATATTTACTGACATGTTATAGATTGGTTCATGTACAGGTGTATTTTGTCACTGACAGCGTATTGTTTGGTTCATGTACATGTGTATTTTGTCACTGACATGTTATATTTATGGACACTAAAACACACGGGCACAGGGAAAATCTTCTTGTCTAAAATAACCATGGAGACAAGTTTCTAATTGTGTTAAAAAGAGGTATATCATTTAGACCTTTATACCCCATCATAAATTGTTGTAATAAAGTAAACCTATGATATTTCATTAGGTTGACGACTGACAGGAGCTTGGTCTTAGTCAGTAGAATTTTCTGGAACACTTTGTATTACATTGACAATGCTTACGTATCTTAAGCTATGGTAAGAATATCGTCAGACTATATATTATAGGGTCATGGGAAAAGACAGTGAAAATTTGCCCCCCACCCACATGTTATAGATTGGTTCATGGACAGGTATATTTTGTCACTGACAGGTTATATATTGGTTCATGTATAGGTGTATTTTGTCACTGACAGGTTATATATTGGTTCATGTATAGGTGTATTTTGTCACTGACAGGTTATATATTGGTTCATGTATAGGTGTATTTTGTCACTGACAGGTTATATATTGGTTCATGTATAGGTATATTTTGTCACAGACAGTGTATTGTTTGGTTCATGGACAGGTATATTTTGTCACTGACAGGTTATATATTGGTTCATGTATAGGTGTATTTTGTCACTGACAGGTTATATATTGGTTCATGTATAGGTGTATTTTGTCACTGACCGGTTATATATTGGTTCATGTATAGGTGTATTTTGTCACTGACAGGTTATATATTGGTTCATGTATAGGTGTATTTTGTCACTGACCGGTTATAGATTGGTTCATGTACAGGTGTATTTTATCACTGACAGGTTATAGATTGGTTCATGTACAGGTGTATTTTGTCACTGACCGGTTATAGATTGGTTCATGTACAGGTGTATTTTGTTACTGACAGGTTATAGGTTGGTTCATGTACAGGTGTATTTTGTCACTGACAGGTTATAGATTGGTTCATGTACAGGTGTATTTTGTCACTGACAGGTTATAGATTGGTTCTTGTACAGGTATATTTCGTCACTGACAGCGTATTGTTTGGTTCATGTACAGGTGTATTTTGTCACTGACAGGTTATAGATTGGTTCATGTACAGGTGTATTTTGTCACTGACAGGTTATAGATTGGTTCATGTACAGGTGTATTTTGTCACGGACAGGTTATAGATTGGTTCATGTACAGGTGTATATTGTCACTGACAGCGTATTGTTTGGTTCATGTACAGGTGTATTGTCACTGACAGGTTATAGATTGGTTCATGTACAGGTGTATTTTGTCACTGACAGGTTATAGACTGGTTCATGTACAGGTGTATTGTCACTGACAGGTTATAGATTGGTTCATGTACAGGTGTATTTTGTCACTGACAGGTTATAGATTGGTTCATGTACAGGTGTATTTTGTCACTGACAGGTTATAGATTGGTTCATGTACAGGTGTATTTTGTCACTGACAGGTTATAGATTGGTTCATGTACAGGTGTATTTTGTCACTGACAGGTTATAGATGTGTATGTGTACCATGTCTAGGAATAGATGTAAAGGTGTAAAGGATGAAGATTGTGTCTAATGATGGGGGTAAACATCTAGTCTGTAGTGACACTCCTCAGCAGCTATGTATGATAGACAAAGCTAATCAATAAATGCCTTTACTCTGCTGTTAAATACAGTGAGTGAGCTGGTCTTTCCTAGACACATGGCACTGTCTGTAAGGCAGGAGGGTAGACCTACCTTTTTGCCGTTAAATTTGCTCTGCTACATGTTCTATTCTGTTGAAGGTAGCACTTAAGTTTCTGTTTCTGAGAGAGGGCCCTAGTGGCCCAATCTGCAGAGTAATATTCCCTGACAACATTGCCATACATGTATATATCAAATAATCTTGTGTGGGAGCTAAAACATCAATCAATGTCTTTGGGAGATACAACTCTGTACCTGTTGTTCCTAAAGAGGGTAGAGACAACTCTGTTCTGGTTTTATATTTATGGTCATTGACAGTCACCAACATTGACCCTCTCCCCCCCCCCCCCCTAAAAAAAAAACAACAACCCCCGTCGCCTCCCCACCAGCTTTCCCCCTTTGTCCGCATACTAAATTTTACGACCGTGTGTGGGGTTTTATGGTGATCAGCCTCCCTTTACCTCTTATCTTATGCAATATTCTCAGGCCCTCTTTTATAATGGACGTTGTTGTGGACCAACATGCATCTGTGTAAGACTGGGTGCTGATCTCAACTCAATTTACTGAATTTACTGTAATGAACAAGTCCTCTACACATTGTTAAATGTCATATCTTTTTGCTTGTCTTTTATAGGGGTTTGTAAATACGGGAGGATATGGGGTGAATGGAATGGCACATGTAAGTACTCTCTTTTTATTCTACTTATATAACCTACAGTTGTTATATGACCAACTTTTTTTCTAGAACTTTGGGATATTTTTGGATAAATATGGCTCTCTGTTGCTGATGAAATCCATTTTTCTCAACAAAAGTATGCAGGAGCACCATTTTTGTTATTATATGAACTATTTAATCTCCTCCTCGACCAAAATGTTTATAATCTTTTCATACGACCTAATTGAATGAACATGTATCCATATTGGTAATTTAAAGACACACAAGTTACTCTTTACAGTGTACATTAAAAACAGATGGTTTTCAGTATTTTTCCCATACAGAACGAGTCTGGAACTTCATTTTTTTGCTCAAAATTGAAACTTTTGGCGTCATTTTGTATTTTAATTCGACATTGAAAATTTGATTAATTTTGTACCCGCAATGTAAACAATGTCTGAGCCTGGGCATGCTCACAAGCTCCTAAGCGATCTAACAATACAATACAGTATAATTTTACAAACTTTATCTGAGAAATACTTGCAGAGGATCTGATTTGAGAGATGCATAAAACCATTCGATAAATTTTAGGGGTTAAACCAAAGACAAATTGTCTGAAATGAGGGTAGTCCAATACTGAAGCTATAAATCAGTTTCTGGTTGTTCGATTCATTGCTTTACACCCACATTTAGACATTTTAAAACTGAGCATGTATAATGTGTCATATGTTTAATTTAAGTGGTTTTACATGTAGTAAGCTCATCTAAATTGGCTTTCTTAACAAAGTCGATGGCAGCGAGTGATCATAAATATCTTTGATTTGTACAAGTTACAAACTGTAGGTAGACATATTTGTCTTTTAAATAATTATATAAAAACATAATCTATTTCAACGTTTTGAAACCAATATAAATGTTGAGGAAATGTATCTATAGGAAATTCCATATGCTTACAAGAGTATGCTGTTATAGTACCAAGGGGAGACAACTAGAGGACTGAATCTTAACATAGCATTGCCCTTGTCACTCCTCCATTTTATAGGAAAGCAGAATTACATTAAAACAAAGTGTTTTTTATTTAATTCGAATACATGTACTACTGCATGGGGTATTGAGGGGCCATTGTTATTTTGGCCTGGCCATATTCATTATAGAAAACAAACCACTGCAGAGTAGAAAACATGTAGCTGGACCTCTGAGCCAACAGCCAGTCATTGCTTATGAAGGAACCACAGTTTCTAAAGTCCAGGCTCAACTCCTTTGTCTCTATTCTACCTAGGAAGTAAGTTCCCTTCCCGCTCCATAGCTTGAAGAGTTTTGACATTATCTTTACAATATATACCTTAAGTAGATGATGTGTCAGGACATCCTGGGTTGCACAATATGCCATCAATATTGCATTATGTAATATTCTCTTTTAGTTCATATTTCGTTTATTTTTTACCTGATCTTGATAATTTTATGAGGGATAGATGTGTCGGGAAAAGTTAAATACATCCCTGGTTGCATAATATTTCATCTGTATAAAGAAATGAAAAACATTCATATCAACAAATGGTGTCTTTTAACAGATGATAGATACTTCAGTAGGAAAAGAATATTGTTATTTTTTAGGCCTTTTCATGAATGAGTCCATTCAGCCACCGGCCTCCTCTTGGCTGAATGGATAAGGCAGCCGGCATTTAGTGCCGGCGATAGGTGCCATACTCTGGGACCCGGGTTCGATTCCCGATTCGGGCATCACCCAAAAATCGGTAGAAGAATTTCTACCATAATTTCAAGAAAGTGTAATCCCAAAATAACGAGAATACTGTTATATTCACTTTCTAAAAGACACTAACTAATTAAACTCAGGCTGCAAACATTTCATTTATTCACTACAAGAGAGAAAGAGGAAGAAAGATCTAGTAGTCCGGACAAAACTTCCTGGTCTGTCTTTTACCTAGCAACCAAATTACATATTTTCCTATTATCATATTCTGTTCAATTTCAATTGGGGCCTCTGTGATCCAATGGGTAAGAGTGATCGTCCCTCAGTCCCACATAGACCTTAGATCAATGCGGAGCAGGTACAAATCACACTCAGGCCAAATAAAAAATTTTTTTTTCGATTTTTCACTCTGTCGCTGTATGTGGAAGAGTTGCCAGGTACTCGCCGAAGGTTAGGGTTTTCCTCCGGGCAATGAGCCTGGTTTCCTCCCCTACTAAACCTGCCAACGCTGCCATCAATAGAGCGATTTCAGTTAACTCGTTTCTTGCAATAGCTGAAGATCCGTACCTTTTATCAATATATTACAAAGTATTTCAGAAAAAAAAATACTGACTAAAACTAAACTATTGTCAGTCTTCAACCCAATGAAATATCATGGATTTTAATTTATTATAACAACTGATGATTGGGTATAGAGGTCTAAATGATATACGGTAAGATCTCCGCTAATTCAAGTACTCCAAAAAATTCAAGGGCCAGAAAAACATTAACAAAAGTACACTTAAAATTCAACTTTTTTCGTTGAGTCTTACCTCCTGGAGTGAGCGATCAGATAATCCTATTGAACGATCGCTGTTGTTGTTTTTATAGACCAAATGTGGCAAATAGCAATGTAATAATTCGTTATTTTCACATCACTGGTCCTTGAATTAGCAGAGATCTTACCGTACCTCTTTTAAACGGAATTACAAATTTGTCTCCATGGTTATTTTAGACAAAACTGTGTGTGTGTTTTAGTGTTTAAAAATATAAGAAAGAGTGCATTGGACATTTCTAGATTAAATGGCAGACTAGATCTATCCCAGTATCCTTGTCCCATCCAATTCCCTTTTTTTTAATCCAAAGACAAAAAAGTCTGAGTGAATTGATTATTTTAGGAGGATAAAAATATATAGCAATATTACCAACACTTGCAACATATTTCTCCACCCACTCCCCCCACCCCATGCCCCTCATATACGTTAAAATGTTCAGATGAATTTTACTTTAGCTGGGGGGTTTTATTAATCTGATATTGACTGTGTTGACCAGACATGCTTGGATATATGTTAGCTTATCTTCACCAGCTTTTTTTAACTTAAATAACTTAATAAAATTAAGACCAACAAATCATCTGTCTCAAACTGACTCTACATGTTTGACTTATGCTTGTGGATTTGTAAATTTAAATCAAAATAGTGATAAATACTATAAGAGGTTTAATTATTAGCATTTTTATTAAATACAAATTTTTGTCTCACAAAAATCCCAACGACACTGGACATAAAGTTAGCAATATCTGGCAGCTATTTAAAATTGAAACCCCCTCTTTACAGCCTCCTTGTGCATGTATCAATCTTTGCTGGGGATAGGTCCCAACTTACTGACATCACTGGCTTGGTTACCATGGCAATGAGGTAGCCAGGCGACAATTTGTATGCATTGTGAAGGGGACAACAACTGCGCTTTTTCTGTAGGGCAGAAGTTAGACTGAGATAGAAGAGTTGATTATGTGAGAAGGGGAGTAAGGCAGGTTGAACACACATGCTACAGATAGCTTGATTAGAGACTCTTCACACTCTCTCACATAATGGGGATCACATAAAAAACATATATAGAAGTAGGCCTAAATCATTGTGTACCCCCAGGACTGATTTTACAGTACCCAATAATAAACCATGTCATCTTATCTCTAACACTTTGGAACTATTCTCTGACCTATTTATCAAAGTTTTGTCTCTTTCAGTTCAGAAGATATTTATTATTTGTGCACCACCATTTTTTAAAGTAAAAATAACTTTCATAAATACTAATAATATTTGAAAAGGCTTTCCATCCATAAGCCTCCTGTTTAAATCCCATTCAGTTTTTAAAGAATTTGGAAAATATGGTATAGGTTTTTTGAGAGGTGTTGCCAGGTAAAGGAGGACATTTCCTCATAGAATTGAAATTATCTTGAAAGTGGCATATATGAATCCATCAATCGTTATTGTATATTTACCAACTTTACAGGGATTTTAACTTCTCATATATCAAAATGCAGTCGTACAGAGTCAAATAACTGTTTCAAAAATGTGGCTTAACAGACAAACTGTGAAACATCAACCAATCATTAACCCATGAGTTGGAAAAATCGTACTACTTTCTTACTGTGGCTAGTCCGCAGCTAACTAAAATCAAGTTAAACTTCTGAATGTTTAAAAACAATGTATTACCATTAGCATTTTAATTAATCATGGGTTCGAATCCCACTCACAAGGCATAGGATTTCACGCTAACAAATGGTTTCAGTAGCCTGATGTTACCCATCATGACAGCCAGTATATGTGGTATAGGTACCCTTTGGTTCCCAGTATTTCTATATATGGAACTGATTCAACATTTCACTTTCTCGACCCATGTGGAAGAGTTGATCAGTATTTCCTGAAAATCGAGGGTTTCCTCCAAACGAAAGTAAAAATTGCTTTAAAAAACCTACCAACCTAACAAAAACCCAGGAAGCCAACTTATTTGTTTTAATGTTAGATTTATTAATGAAGGGCAATTGCTCATATGATTTTGCTACTTGGTTCCTCTCGAGTGGAAGAATTTTGGGTGTTTAAATTAGCCTGTTTGGTCTTTGAAAACTATAAGTCACAGGTTCGAATCCTACTGATTAAAATCTACTGAGCTATATTTCATAGTGTTTTGAGGTATCAATCTTAGCTGGTATGTTTTCGAATTGTGCACTGCAATTTTTGTCCTCCGTAATGTTGATATTTTTAGAATTATAGCCTTGCTCTACCTTCTTCGGGGTAGACAATGAGCTCTGAAGTTATGAACTTTGCCTCAGATGGTGACAGGTCTCTCCAATGTAGGAAACAAGTAGTGTTACTCCGGAAAAATAAAACTTCCTATACTGACTCAATATTTTTACCTTTAAATTCAGTCATCATCAAGAGCGAGGTGCATTAGCAACAACATTAGTATATATACAGCTAAAGGACAGACAGATTAAGAAATGATATAACAGTCTCTAATAGTTAAAAAAAGTCTTCACTTTTATTCTTCTTCATATTATATTACCGCAGGTAGAAAATGTCACTGTTATCAGACATCCAATTTTAATACAATGGATTCATTATTTTGTTGAAAATAAATTCTTGTGCATACATGTAGTTATTTTTGACCCTACCATCTTATCAATATCTTAAATTTGTTTGTACTTTGGACCATGTTTAAAATTGCTTTATATTGCCCTTCCTGGATGCAGCCAGATGTAAAAGTTCTCTCCCCTTTCTCCAGCTGGTCTGGCTATGTGGCAGTGGTAAGAGAAATCTGTGTCTCCCAGAGCTGATTCATGAAACCAGCTATACGAACTAGCCAGGCTGACTTAGATATGTAATGAAACAGCCAGTGCCTGCTACATGTAGCTCTCCCGTACTGAGAAATAGACTCTTCCAGTCAGCACATTTAAAAACCAGAAATCAATAGGGGCCTTGGAATCTAGAAATAGGGCACAGCACTAAACATTAAGTTTACCTCCAAATCTTCCTAGAATACTGACAACCAATAGGTTAGAATTAACACTTTGATTTAAAAGACTGAATATTTCTCATCTTTTGTTCTACCTCCTACTCTTTTACTAAAGTTCAACGTTTTATTGCGAAAATTCGACGTGTATTTTTCTCTTGATCTCGTATGTTGAAGAGTTGCCAGGTACTCGCCAAAGTTTGGGGGTTTGCTTCGGGCAAAGAGCCCGGTTTCCTCCTCCACTAAACCTGGCATCGCCGTGATATAAGTGAAATAATAATATAAGTTTGGTGTAAAACATCAAACAATCAATCTTGAGCTACATCCTCTGCTGGTATTACATCCTCTACTTGTATTACATCCCCAACTTAAGTTTTTTCCTTGGTTTGTATTACATCCCCAACTCCCCCAACTGCAGTATTTCCTCTGCTTGTATTACACTCCCAACTGTAGTGTTTCCTCTGCTTGTATTACATCCCCAACTGTAGTATTTTCTCAGCTTGCATTGCATCCCCAATTGCAGTATTTCCTCTGCTTGTATTACACTCCCAACTGTAGTGTTTCCTCTGCTTGTATTACATCCCCAATTGCAGTATTTCCTCTGCTTGTATTACACCCCCAACTGTAGTATTTTTTCTGCTTGTATTACATCCCCAACTGTATTTCCTCTGCTTGTATTACATCCCCAACTGTAGTATTTCCTCTGCTTGTATTACATCCCCAATTGCAGTATTTCCTCTGCTTGTATTACATCCCCAACTGTAGTATTTTCTCAGCTTGCATTGCATCCCCAATTGCAGTATTTCCTCTGCTTGTATTACATCCCCAACTGTAGTATTTTCTCCTCCACTAAACCTGGCATCGCCGTGATATAAGTGAAATAATAATATAAGTTTGGTGTAAAACATCAAACAATCAATCTTGAGCTACATCCTCTGCTGGTATTACATCCTCTACTTGTATTACATCCCCAACTTAAGTTTTTTCCTTGGTTTGTATTACATCCCCAACTCCCCCAACTGCAGTATTTCCTCTGCTTGTATTACACTCCCAACTGCAGTATTTCCTCTGCTTGTATTACACTCCCAACTGTAGTGTTTCCTCTGCTTGTATTACATCCCCAACTGTAGTATTTTCTCAGCTTGCATTGCATCCCCAATTGCAGTATTTCCTCTGCTTGTATTACACTCCCAACTGTAGTGTTTCCTCTGCTTGTATTACATCCCCAATTGCAGTATTTCCTCTGCTTGTATTACACCCCCAACTGTAGTATTTTTTCTGCTTGTATTACATCCCCAACTGTATTTCCTCTGCTTGTATTACATCCCCAACTGTAGTATTTCCTCTGCTTGTATTACATCCCCAATTGCAGTATTTCCTCTGCTTGTATTACATCCCCAACTGTAGTATTTTCTCAGCTTGCATTGCATCCCCAATTGCAGTATTTCCTCTGCTTGTATTACATCCCCAACTGTAGTATTTTCTCAGCTTGGATTACATCTCCAATTGCAGTATTTCCTCTGCTTATATTACATCCCCAACTGTAGTATTTTCTCAGCTTGTATTACATCTCCAATTGCAGTATTTCCTCTGCTTATATTACATCCCCAACTGTAGTATTTTCTCAGCTTGTATTACATCCCCAACATCGAAGACATAAAATGGTTGTACATTGTGTATTTTCCAGTTTTAGTTCTCTGCTCAGCAATATTTCAATCTTACACCTGTGCTTTTGCACCCCACCCCCCCCCCCCCCCCCTCCTCCATAATGCTAGTGTAAAATCCCAGTCTCCTAACCTCCTATGTCTCCTACCTAGGAATAACCCATTTGATCAAGACATCTAAGGGGTGTGAAGTATGAACCAGTCCCCTCATGTACTGTATCTAACCTACTTTTTCATAGCTACATGTAGAACAAGTTTCATTTGCCCACAGATCAAACCATTGGAAGCATTTTCTCCTTGAATCTCATCACAACATATCTTGTTGTTATTTTGTTGATGGAGTAAATTTTGTTTTCATGTATTGAAATGGTGTTAACCAACCAATACGGATGCTTGTTTTGTTATACATCATACCATACCCTATGCCCATGTGTTATAGTGTTAAAAAATACCATATACTGACCCACATGGTGGGTAGTAGATTTTCGTTTCCATAGCTTAAGAACAACATAGGCTTCCAAAATTGATTGTTACCGTGAAATCATATGACCTGAATCTGCTTTGGACCAATGTCAGTGGTTCACAAGTCTGCTTAGGACCAATGTCAGTGGTTCACAAGTCTGCTTAGGACCAATGTCAGTGGTTCACAAGTCTGCTTTGGACCAATGTCCGTGGTTCACAAGTCTGCTTTGGACCAATGTCCGTGGTTCACAAGTCTGCTTAGGACCAATGGCAGTGGTTCACAAGTCTGCTTTGGACCAATGTAAGTGCTGCACGACAAGTCCAATCAAGTTTCAAAGTTGGAAAACAACTTCGTACCATGGGGAGGACAGACAGGATTGCTTTTTGACCTCTGACAAACTGTCCTTTCAGTGGCTTATCTTTGTCACCATTTTCTCTGCTTTAAGATGATGTGATGTCCCATTAGCTATTTTTAGACCTATACTGAGGGTAGATTTAGATTAAAGGGGCATGAGCTGCCAAAATGTTGATATTTTGACACAGAATGTTAAAATTAATGGCTATTTTTCTCAAGATATATAATTCAGAAGCTTTTTAGTGCTTCTAGACTCGAAAATGTACGATAAATTATTGTTTTGAACTAACTTTGACTTAGAATGAATGAATGGTCGTCCCGGTTATTTAAATTTTGTTTACTTTTCGAACACGTTTTCGGTTCGTACAGGTCACATACTGTATGGATTTTCCTCATTCCAACGCCAATCATTTAGTTTTTCCATGGCCTTCAAAACCTCTTACTGTCGTGACGATCAGGAATTATGAAAAAAGTGTGAATTTTGACAGCTCATGCCACATTACAAAACACAGCGAAAAATTTAAAGGGAGAATATTGGTTTGGAGTGTTTACATGTTAGCTCAGTGCTGCAACCACACGTCACTTCTCAGCCAACCAATCATTGTCATTTCTTAGCCAACCCATCAGCTAAGTTGTATCACAAGACTACTCTATAACGCAGCTTTACTTTTTCACCATTGCTTAGATAAAACTAACGAAAAAATGGTAGCGGCCTTGTGAATGTCCCACGTAGCTAATTCTCTATTAATGTAACACATTCAAATTTCAATTAGTCCCTTACGAGTAGATAAAACATACATTGGACAATTGTTTTAGAGTACATGAACTGTACTCTTTCAATCTACACTAGCCCAACGTTGTTATGTTATTTCCTTTTACACTTGAAGAGTTACCAGGTACTTGTCGAAGGTCGGGAGATTCCTCCGGGCAAAGAGTCCGGTCTTTACCCTGTCTCCTCCCCCACTAAACCTGGCAACGCAGCCATATAAGTGAAATACTCTTGAGTGCGGCGTAAAACATCAATCAGTCTTCCCCTTTAATTTGAGGATCTTTTTTAAAAGTCTGTCTTACTCAGTGTATGATTCAATATCCCTTTAAGCCTAGCACACAAGAGAGGATCTGGCTGAGCTGCCGACCAAGCTTGGCTAAGGGCTAAGCTTTTTCCCTCGTGTGCGCATAAATTTTGGTGAGAATTTCGCCCCTCGAGGCGCTGAGGAAGGTATCTAGTATGATTAATATTTTCTGCCTCGTGAGGCAAGAATCTCACTTCTGGGCACATTGGAATCTCACTTCTGTGCACATTGTGAGCTGCTAGCTTAGCTTAGAAGAGGGAAAGGCCAATCATGTTTGCCCATTAAAACATGTGACTCATTACGTAACACAGGTAGTGACATTTACGTGAACTTGGCTGAACACAGGAACTTGTCTCAGCCGAGAGCTGAAACTTGTTGCTGCTCCCTGGGCCCCTGTGATCCATGAGCCGAATCCCCTCGTTTGCACTTAGCTTTAAAATAATGGTTGATCCTGTGTTATGTAACAGTGTGGCTATATATGGTCTCAAATTGAACTCCTCATCTGATCCATTTCTAAAGAACTGACCTAAATCAGAGACAGGCATAAGTAGGTCAGATTTTCAACCTCCAGTAGTTGGGTTGTTATTAACCCATCCTAACAAGATCAGGCTTAGATCACTGAATGTTTGAGCAAATTTATAGAGCTTATATTTTTACTGAGTATATAATCTTGTCCACTAAAAATATTTCTTCCTGTATTTTTTTTCTCCTTGAATATGTTATTTTTCCAAATCTGTTTCCTGATAAACTTAAATTTTGCTGTTATTTTGGGGTCGCTTTTGTACAATTTAGGACGGATATCTTTGTGTTTATAAATAATAAAAGCAGCGTATCAACATTTGATCAATGCACTCTCCTAACATACATCTATATATACTTTCTTTTCAACCTTTAAAACTATTCTAGGCCCTGTTTACTATCAAATCTGTTGTTTTTAGAAATGAAATCAATACACAGCAAGTAAAGAAACAATTCACATAGAATTTCAAGTTTTTATTTGGGATAAATTTCATACTTGAACATACACATCTTTTGACGTATTGAGGAGAAAAAATTGTGGATTTCAATTATTGGTCTTCTGCAAAACTTGACCAGACAGAAGACTTCTTTGGTGTCAATTTCTTGTTTTTGTTCAGCTAATTTATGACATTTTCAAATACATACCTGCTATTGTAAATGATTTCCATTTTGAGATCATTTTACCATTTATCACACTTAGTTTATTTCTTCCTCTTTATTGTAGAATGCACCGGCACCAAGTCCTTTAGGCCAAATGCCCCAACAAGATGGCATTCCTGGGGGACCAATGCCACCAGGGTTTTTTCCTGTAAGTATAGAGTTATCCTCCTTGATCAACTGATTGTCTCCCCTTTCAACACACAGCCATTTTCAGAAATTCTCATATTTTTAGTTTTCCCAGATGTGTTATAGAAGCCGGTTATGTGATTCAAAAATAACAATTGTATAAAAATCAGACCAATGTCAGAGGGTGAAATTAACATTTTACAAAGATATGCTTTTGCATTAGAGTAAACATTTAAAGAGTGAGACCACTTAATCTAAATATGACATGGATTAAAAGGTCATTGTTCGTTGGTCCTAATCATAAATAGTTCAGGTAAATAAACTATATGGAGTTGAGTTGGGGTAAATAAACTATATGGAGTTGAGTTGGGGTAAATAGGAATCATATATGGAGTTAAGTTGGGGTAAATAGGAATCATTTGGAGTTGAGTTGGGGTAAATAGGAATCATATAGAGTTGGGGTAAATATAAACTATATGGAGTTGGGGTAAATATAAACTATATGGAGTTGGGGTAAATATAAACTAAAGGGAGTCGGGGTAAATATAAACTTAAGGGAGTCGGGGTAAATATAAACTATATGGAGGTGGGGTGAATATAAACTAAAGGGAGTTGGGGTAAATATAAACTAAAGGGAGTTGGGGTAAATATAAACTAAAGGGAGGTGGGGTGAATATAAACTAAAGGGAGTTGGGGTAAATATAAACTAAAGGGAGTCGGGGTAAATATAACCTAAAGGGAGTTGGGGTGAATATAAACTAAAGGGAGTCGGGGTAAATATAAACTAAAGGGAGTTGGGGTAAATATAAACTAAAGGGAGTTGGGGTAAATATAAACTATATGGAGGTGGGGTGAATATAAACTAAAGGGAGTCGGGGTAAATATAAACTAAAGGGAGTCGAGGTAAATATAAACTAAAGGGAGTCGAGGTAAATATAAGCTATAGGGAGTTGGGGTAAATATAAACTAAAGGGAGTTGGGGTAAATATAAACTAAAGGGAGTCGGGGTAAATATAAACTAAAGGGAGTCGGGGTAAATATAAACTAAAGGGAGTTGGGGTAAATATAAGCTATAGGGAGTTGGGGTAAATATAACCTAAAGGGAGTTGGGGTGAATATAAACTAAAGGGAGTTGGGGTAAATATAAACTAAAGGGAGTTGGGGTAAATATAAACTATATGGAGGTGGGGTGAATATAAACTAAAGGGAGTCGGGGTAAATATAAACTAAAGGGAGTCGAGGTAAATATAAACTAAAGGGAGTCGAGGTAAATATAAGCTATAGGGAGTTGGGGTAAATATAAACTAAAGGGAGTTGGGGTAAATATAAACTAAAGGGAGTCGGGGTAAATATAAACTAAAGGGAGTTGGGGTGAATATAAACTAAAGGGAGTTGGGGTGAATATAAACTAAAGGGAGTTGGGGTGAATATAAACTAAAGGGAGTTGGGGTGAATATAAACTAAATGGAGTTGGGGTAAATATAAACTAAATGGAGTTGGGGTAAATATTAACTTAAGGGAGTTGGGGTAAATGTAAACTAAAGGAAGTTGGGGTAATCATAAACTAAAGGGAGTTGGGGTAAATATAAACTAAAGGGAGTTGGGGTAAATATAAACTAAAGGGAGTCGGGGTAAATATAAACTAAATGGAGTTGGGGTAAATATAAACTTAAGGGAGTTGGGGTAAATATAAACTTAAGGGAGTTGGGGTAAATATAAACTTAAGGGAGTTGGGATAAATATAAACTTAAGGGAGTTGGGATAAATATAAACTAAAGGGAGTTGGGGTGAATATAAACTATAGGGAGTTGGGGTGAATATAAACTAAATGGAGTTGGGGTGAATATAAACTATAGGGAGTTGGGGTAAATATAACCTAAAGGGAGTTGGGGTAAATATAACCTAAAGGGAGTCGGGGTAAATATAAACTAAATGGAGTTGGGGTAAATATAAACTTAATGGAGTTGGGGTAAATATAAACTTAAGGGAGTTGGGGTAAATATAAACTTAAGGAAGTTGGGGTAAATATAAACCATAGGGAGTCGGGGTAAATATAAACTTAAGGGAGTTGGGGTAAATATAAACCATATGGAGTTGGGGTAAATATAAGCTATAGGGAGTCGGGGTAAATATAAACTTAAGGAAGTTGGGGTAAATATAAACTTAATGGAGTTGGGGTAAATATAAACTTAAGGGAGTTGGGGTAAATATAAACCATATGGAGTTGGGGTAAATATAAGCTATAGGGAGTTGGGGTAAATATAACCTAAAGGGAGTTGGGGTAAATATAAACTAAATGGAGTTGGGGTAAATATAACCTAAAGGGAGTCGGGGTAAATATAAACTTAATGGAGTTGGGGTAAATATAAACTTAAGGGAGTTGGGGTAAATATAAACCATATGGAGTTGGGGTAAATATAACCTAAAGGGAGTCGGGGTAAATATAAACTAAATGGAGTTGGGGTAAATATAAACTTAATGGAGTTGGGGTAAATATAAACTTAAGGGAGTTGGGGTAAATATAAACTTAAGGAAGTTGGGGTAAATATAAACTTAATGGAGTTGGGGTAAATATAAACTTAAGGGAGTTGGGGTAAATATAAACCATATGGAGTTGGGGTAAATATAAGCTATAGGGAGTTGGGGTAAATATAACCTAAAGGGAGTTGGGGTAAATATAAACTAAATGGAGTTGGGGTAAATATAACCTAAAGGGAGTCGGGGTAAATATAAACTAAATGGAGTTGGGGTAAATATAAACTTAATGGAGTTGGGGTAAATATAAACTTAAGGGAGTTGGGGTAAATATAAACCATAGGGAGTTGGGGTAAATATAAACCAAAGGGAGTTGGGGTAAATATAACCTATATGTAAGATGCATGTACTTGACACATTTAATCTTAAACTAGCAAACATGTACAGAATGTTGATTATGAGTAGATAGAGAACATTTGATTCACATTCACAGCTATTTCTTTCACATTTTACCCCTGCAAGGTTATCTTCTTTCATACTTCTGGTTTTATTTCTTTTTGTTGTTCCCTTTGTTTTCACCTAGCTCCTATCCTTGTTGTTATATTTTGAGTTTTAGTTGATAAAATATAAGATTGTTACCTGGAGATCTGTTGATTTTGAGCTGGTTGTCTTTGACCTTAGACTTTATACTTCTCCAGCTGGTGAAACAGGAACCCATGCAGGGCCCTGAAAATGGAACAAGGGAGATAACTTTACACAGACAAATGATGGTGAGACAATAAGGGCAGATAACTCACTACAGCACAACCACATCAAGCAAAATTATCTTTTTGAAGACAACTTTTTACCTACATGTACTATGAATATGCTAGGGGCTTGTACAAGCAAATGGACAATTTTGCCAGCTGTGAACAAAATGTTTTGCCATAGACATCTTTTGAACCCCATCTTAGCTTCATATTGCTAATTTAGCTTCATGTGTGCTGTTACTTATCATCTATATAACATTCCCACTGTGATACCATTCCCTCCAACCCTGTCATTTATAATCCTACCATTTTAATATGTGATCATAAAGTCGTAGGAGTAATAATTCATTAGCTTAGCTAACTTATGGGGATAAACCTTTCAATTTCTTAAACGATAGATAGCATAGTTATGTTAGCAAAGATGGATTGTCCTTTCTGGAATTATCTTCTGGTTAATGGTTACTTTATATCCTTTTATTTCCTTGATTATGTTTTCACCATAATCCGATAAAGTTCAACTTTATCAACTTGCCCTCGATTCCTTTCACATGAAAATGGATTTATTAGAACATTGACCAATACAAATCATCTTACTACTATCTGTATTACATAATACCATGCAATTTTCACCTTATGCTTGGAATATACACAAAATACAACATAAAAATAACTTGTATATCCCAACACTACCAAAACCTTGGCCTGAATGATGATATAGAAATAATGAAATAGTACCTTCCTCAATTTCTGATAAAGCTTTCTACGGTCCATGGTTTGTTTTTTATACAAATCCGTGTGATTCCTTGTGAATCAACCATGACAGTAGATAAGAGTTTAGTTAGAAAGGAATATTTGCAGTGTGAATAATTGGGGCTAGTGTAGGATGTTCCAAACTCGCAACTGAAATACCAACATCATCAACTGTAATGTAAGGGAGATAACTCCAAGTTGACCAAGTCTTCGCATACAGGAGGTCAATTTGTTATGTAGATATATTCTGTAATTGAGGATTCTGTTAGGTTCAAACTTCTCCATTTTGTTCATTTTTCTACTTTTTTTTTACTCTACATGTATTTCAATATTTATTTGTTGAATTAGATTATTTTTGCATTTCTGTTTACTTGTATTTATTTCCTTATTTGTTTTTTTTTTTTAATTTACCTCTCATCATCCCTTTGCCTTCTGCTATAAACCCTTTTTATACGCCCGACTTTAAAAAAGTCGGTCGTATTATGGTATCACCAGCGCCGTCCGTCCGTCCGTCCGTCCGTCCGTCCGTCCGTCCGGCCGTCCGTCCCGGATTCCCTTCCGCTCCATAACTTGAAGAGTTTTGATCTAATCTTTACAATTCTTTCACAACATATACCTTGTGGGTAGAAGGTGTGTCATGATCCATTTATGACATCGTCGATTGCATAATGTGGCTTCTACATTGGATTATGTAGTATTCTGTCTTAGTCTATATCTTCGTTCCCTTCCGCTCCATAACTTGAAGAGTTTTGATCCGATCTTTACTATTTTTTTCACAACATGTACTCTAGGGGTAGAAGGTGTGTCATGAACCATTAAGAACATTGTCCATTGCATAATATGGCTTCTACATTGGATTATATAATATTCTGTCTTAGTCTATATCTTCGTTCCCTTCCGCTCCATAACTTGAAGAGTTTTGATCCGATCTTTACAATTATTTTTACAACATATAGTTTAGGGGTAGAAGATGTGTCATGAACCATTTAGGACATTGTTGATTGCATAATATGACTTCTACATTGGATTATGTAATATTCTGTCTTAGTCTATATCTTCGCTCCATAACTTGAAGAGTTTTGATCCGATCTTGACGATTCTTTCAGAGTATATACTTTATGGGCAGATAGTGTGTCGTGTACCATTTCTGACATCACCTGTTGCATAATATGGCAGCCCTATTGGATTATGTAATATTCCCTTTTGGCTCCAGAACTTCTTTCGTTTTGATATAATCTCTCCAATTCTTTTAGAGTATATATACCTTATAGGTAGATAATGTGTCGCTTACCAAATTTGATTTCAGTCCACATATTTTTTGTCTGTTTTCAAGAGTTTTTTTTTATCAGAAATGTGTACCTGATGTTTAATATATATATATTAATATATATCAATGCTTTTTTTAGTACACTTGGTCCAGAGTAATACTGGAAGGCAATTAATTTATACATTCTGAGACTGTTTTCTTGGATAATTTAATGTGCACTATAATAACAAAAAAATACAATTTTCCCCACTTTATTACCCATCTGGTATTTATCAGAGTGGCTGTTTAAATAGAGATAAGGGGACGATGACATCCACCAGAGTAGTACACAAGGTTTGTATATTTACACACCATTGTATCAGTGGTCAGCCTGAAGATTGTTTGCTTTGTAATAAAACTTTTACAGCCAAGTCCAATAGAACAGTGTCCCAGTCAAAACTGTTAAAATTCAAGAATTGTAAGCTAAATTGTATTGATTGCTCCTTACCAATTATGGAACATAACAGCAATGTCAAAACAGCCACAATATTTCAGTTTTTGCTATTAAAATGTGATTGAAATTACCTGAACAGAAAATATATGTGTACTATAACCTACTGTGGCTGTTTAAATAGAGATAAGAGTATGTATAACGTACTGGTATTTAGTTGCAGCTTCATAAAATTCAGAAGAAAAAAACTTCTAATGTGAACAAGAAATTCGAATGGATGAAATTAAAACAAATGTTATATTAAATGTAAAGTTGTTAATCGTAGCGGTTCGACTTTGCCACGGCGGGCGTATGTTGAGTTTACTAAAACTCTTGTTATGAGCTAATCTAAAATACACCAAAAAAAAATCCCCATTTTCATGTACAAATGTTGAAAGTAGACTGTATCGTAGAATGCCTTGCCCTTTCGCAGCCTTCCCAGCCGTCCCCTCACCCACAGCCACCACATAATCCCATGATGCCACAGAACCAAGTGAGTATGGTTTTATTTTGATGGACACCTTGGTAGCACGGCCACTGCACAACATGTTGTAAACTGTCTCTCTAATCACCTCTCCAGCAAACCTTCTCACTGCTCCTTGCTATTGTCCTTAGATTAGTCACACAATTTTGTTGTTATTTGTAATTTTGTTGTTTTTAACACACTATTTACTTGAGTTTCTCCCTTTCTTCTCATAATTTTTTTTAGTTATATTTTCTAATGGTGGACTTCTTTTTGTTGTTTAGCTTCATATTTTGTTTTTCAGTTATTGTGGAATAAATTATATTGTTTAACATTTTTTTGTCACATACGTATTCTCTTTCTGAAATAAAGCAACCACTGTTTCATAATCGTACTAGTAATTTCACATCGTTTTTTGAATAGCAGTTTTTGTTTAGATATTCTGTAATTCATGATAACTGTAGCTTGTGAAGGTTATAAGGCTGCTATTTCTTCAGTTGATGTTGTTGGTTGTGGGACATAATATGATAACTAGCCCTTTAATTATACTCAGATCAACTGTTTACATATGTTACTGCTAATTGGTCTTAACAGTTCGTGAAGCAGTAAGCTTATCCAGTACTGTAAAATCAAAGAAATTACCAAACTGTGTGTGGGATGGGGGGTGTACAAACACGGCCGTAGAAGATGTTAGGGAATGAAAACAGTGTCCATAAAAATGCAGGGTCCATGCAGGGTCCCTGGAAACAGGACACATGTACATGTGGTCAGATGATAAAGTATCCCAAGAACGTATGTGGGATGAGGAGGGGTGGGGTGGGGAATTGATGAATGAAAACAGTGTCAGAGAACAAGTGGTACAATGAAAACTGGCCACAAAAAATGTGTACTTCATGGACCCAAGAACATGCGATGTTATGAAAACAGACCCAAGAACATGCGATGTTATGAAAACAGACCCAAGAAGATGTGATGTTATGAAAACAGACCCAAGAAGATGCGATGTTATGAAAACAGACCCAAGAAGATGCGATGTTATGAAAACAGACCCAAGAACATGCGATGTTATGAAAACAGACCCAAGAAGATGTGATGTTATGAAAACAGACCCAAGAACATGCAATGTTATGAAAACAGACCCAAGAAGATGTGATGTTATGAAAACAGACCCAAGAACATGCAATGTTATGAAAACAGACCCAAGAACATGTGATGTTATGAAAACAGACCCAAGAACATGTGATGTTATGAAAACAGACCCAAGAACATGTGATGTTATGAAAACAGACCCAAGAACATGTGATGTTATGAAAACAGACCCAAGAACATGTGATGTTATGAAAACAGACCCAAGAAGATGTGGTGTTATGAAAACAGACCCAAAATTATGTGGTGTTATAAAACAGGCCCAAAAACAAGTGTACTTCAAGGACCCAAGAACATGTGGTGCAATGAAAACGGGTCCAAGAACAAGCAGTGGTTGAAATGAGGCACAAGAACATGTGGTTGGATGGAAACAGCACCCAAAGGTGTTATGGGATGATAACCTGGCCCATAAATATTTATTGGGATGAAAACAGGTCCAGTACCATGGTGTTGGATGAAAACCAGTCCAGTACCATGGTGTTGGATGAAAACCGGTCCAGTACCATGGTGTTGGATGAAAACCGGTCCAGTACCATGGTGTTGGATGAAAACCGGTCCAGTACCATGGTGTTGGATGAAAACCGGTCCAGTACCATGGTGTTGGATGAAAACATGGCACATTAACATGGTATGAGATGACAACAGACCCAAAAACATGCGAGGGAAATAAAATGGGAACAAGAAATTATGGGTTGAAACGTCAAGATCATGCATCAGTTATTTCTAACTTCCATTGTTGAAGATAAAGCCTCATTATGTTTGATATTGTATTTGTTCAATATAGATTTAGAATGGTCATCACTGAAATTTAGATTTACTTTCACTACAAATAACTCTAGCAAAATAACTCTCCATGATTTCTCATTGAACTTATAAAACTAAGTTCAAAGAAAATTAGAGAAATCTAGCATTTTATTTCTGCGTTTTCTCAGATAATGAAATGGATTTTTAAGGGTTTAATTATTCTATTGGGATAAAGATGTTTGCTATACAGTAGGCCTAGTAAGTCGTTTACAATATGTTTGATGGAAAAGACTAAGCATACATTTGAATTGGTCCTATATTATCTCAGGGTCGGGTAAGAGTATATAGGGATAGTCGAGTAACAAGATAGTTATCATATTTTTGCAAAAGTTACTCTTCATGAACACATCATCAAGGGGACATAACTCAAGAAAAAAAGTACAATAATTTTAGGTTTGCTCTCAAACGGCATAAGGGATAAATCCTATTTTAGGTTGCTGGAAGTTGTATCAAAGCTGACTATGATAATGACAGTGAAAGTCTTAACGTCATGTCAAAGAAATGCTGTGACAATTCAAAGAATGGCGCGGTTGATAACCAAGGACCTGTTGTTTACACACTATAGTCTGATTTATCTTCTCTAGATTTGTTAATGTTGATTATTCATTTAGAGATTTTTTTTTTGTATATAGAGCTTAGTTCAATCTTTGGCTTTAAAAAGTGCAGACTATATGAAAAAATTATAAAGACACCTATATAAAAGTATTTAGAAAATAGAGTATTTTGGAGAGAGAAAAATTGATGGCGTCCTAAAATTAAACGAGCATTAGCTGCCAAAATTTGAAATATTTCCAATGGTATCAAAAACAATGCCTTAGATTTTTCCTTTCCAAAAGCACATATTGCCAATGGAGGTAATTAAATATCACAAGTAAATTGGTCAACTGTCAAATTCTCTCATTTAAGCTTTGGTTAATTTCATCCACTTCTTAGCCCCTCCACATACAACACAGACCACTTCTTAGCCCTTCCACATACAACACAGACCACTTCTTAGCCCCTCCACATACAACACAGACTACTTCTTAGCCCTTCCACATACAACACAGACCACTTCTTCACAATGCAGCACATTCCTTAAAGTTTATATCTGATTCAATGAAAGTTTTAAAAAATGGAGTGATTAAAGTTAAGTTGGGTTTAACTGCGAGGTTTTGAAAGTTGTTGAATTTGTTAATAGTATAAAAGAGCATGTAATAAACTTTGCAAAATTCTAGAGATTTGCCCCCTTTAAATATAATCGTTTTGAAAGGGCCCCAGTCAAGGGAGGCCACTGTGTATCTTCTGTATATTCATTCATAGATTATTTCCCTTTGATAAGGATTTAAATGTACTGAAATTTTCTGAGAAGACCAGACTAATAAGTTATCTTCTCAATATTGATTACAAGAAAATATCTGTATTTTGAGATTTAAATGTACTGAAATTATCTCTGAGAAGACCAGATTAATTGCTTGAGGATGTCCCATCTGATCTGACTAGCTTTATCACAGGGAAATTTGGCGAATTGACCTATGGGAAATCACTCAAGTCATGCCATAGGATTTTCAACGATCACGTGTGATAGCCTATTGTACCTGTTCTAAAACTTCAGAAATGAAAATTTGATCCCCATCATGAAAGCCTGCACATGGTATTACATTATGAAAGTACCATGCTTACCTTACTGCTTGCCGTTCAAATGCTAATAGTTGACATTCAAATTACATGTATGTGACCTGGATGAACATGCTGGTCAATCTCCAGAATCACTATTAGAATTAATACAAACCCTGTGTTTTGATACAAAAAACAACCAACCCAATTGAAACCTACACTAAACACAATGCAATTTTTATGGGTGAATTGTTCTTGTCATTTGTTTATTAATGTTGAAATACATAGCATGAAATCAGCCACTTGCCGTTTCAATATAAAGGTGAGCTGGCACGAGTTAGTTTATCCCCTAAAGCTTAAGGTGAACTATGATCTGACATAATCAATATTCTGATTTTTGTCCTGGTATTCAATACATTTGTTATTCACGAAAGTATTATTATTACTGGAACTCTAAAACCAAGCATCAAATGACATGTCTCAAAAGTAAATAATTTATATTTGTTAACAAATAGTCAAACTTACCATGAAGCTTTCTTGATTCTTTCAACATAAACGCCTGGCCATCACCTATAATATACAATAAACCCTTATCAACATGTACATCACCTGTAACATACAATAAACCCTTATCAACATGTACATCACCTGTAACATGTAATAAACCCTTATCTACATGTACATCACTTGTAACATACAATAAACCCGTATCTACATGTACATGTACATCACCTGTAATATACAATAAACCCTTATCAACATGTACATCACCTGTAACATACAATAAACCCTTATCAACATGTACATCACCTGTAACATGTAATAAACCCTTATCAACATGTACATCACCTGTAACATACAATAAACCCTTATCTACATGTACATCACCTGTAACATACAATAAAGCCTTATCAACATGTACATCACCTGTAACATACAATAAACCCTTATCAACATGTACATCACCTGTAACATACAATAAACCCTTATCAACATGTACATCACCTGTAATATACAATAAACCCTTATCAACATGTACATCACCTGTAATATACAATAAACCCTTATCTACATGTACATCACCTGTAATATACAATAAACCCCTATCTACATGTACATCACCTGTAATATACAATAAACCCTCATCAACATGTACATCACCTGTAACATATAATAACCCCTTATCAACATGTACATCACCTGTAACATGTAATAAACCCTTATCTACATGTACATCACCTGTAACATACAATAAACCCTTATCTACATGTACATCACCTGTAACATACAATAAACCCCTATCTACATGTACATCACCTGTAACATACAATAAACCCTTATCAACATGTACATCACCTGTAACATACAATAAACCCTTATCAACATGTACATCACCTGTAACATACAATAAACCCTTATCAACATGTACATCACCTGTAACATACAATAAACCCTTATCTACATGTACATCACCTGTAATATACAATAAACCCTTATCCACATGTACATCACCTGTAATATACAATAAACCCTTATCTACATGTACATCACCTGTAATATACAATAAACCCTTATCTACATGTACATCACCTGTAATATACAATAAACCCTTATGTACATCACCTGTAATATACAATAAACCCTTATCAACATGTACATCACCTGTAACATACAATAAACCCTTATCTACATGTACATCACCTGTAATATACAATAAACCCTTATCTACATGTACATCACCTGTAATATACAATAAACCCTTATCTACATGTACATCACCTGTAATATACAATAAACCCTTATGTACATCACCTGTAATATACAATAAACCCTTATCAACATGTACATCACCTGTAACATACAATAAACCCTTATCTACATGTACATCACCTGTAACATTCAATAAACCCTTATCAAGATGTACATCACCTGTAACATACAATAAACCCTTATCAACATGTACATCACCTGTAACATACAATAAACCCTTATCAACATGTACATCACCTGTAACATTCAATAAACCCTTATCATCATGTACATCACCTGTAACATACAATAAACCCTTATCTACATGTACATCACCTGTAACATACAATAAACCCTTATCTACATGTACATCATCTGTAACATACAATAAACCCTTATCAACATGTACATCACGTGTAACATACAATAAACCCTAACCAACATGTACATCACCTGTAACATACAATAAACCCTTATCTACATGTACATCACAATAAACCCTTATCAACATGTACATCACCTGTAACATACAATAAACCCTCATCAACATGTACATCACCTGTAACGTACAATAAACCCTTATCAACATGTACATCACCTGTAACATGCAATAAACCCTTATCAACATGTACATCACCTGTAACATGCAATAAACCCTTATCAACATGTACAACACCTGTAACATGCAATAAACCCTTATCTAAATGTACATCACAATAAACCCTGTCAACATGTACATCACCTGTAACATACAATAAACCCTTATCAACATGTACATCACCTGTAACATACAATAAACCCTTATCTACATGTACATCACCTGTAACATACAATAAACCCTTATCTACATGTACATCACTTGTAGCATACAATAAACCCTTATCTACATGTACATGTACATCACCTGTAATATACAATAAACCCTTATCAACATGTACATCACCTGTAACATACAATAAACCCCTATCTACATGTACATCACCTGTAACATACAATAAAGCCTTATCAACATGTACATCACCTGTAATATACAATAAACCCTTATCAACACGTACATCACCTGTAACATACAATAAACCCTTATCAACATGTACATCACCTGTAACATGTAATAAACCCTTAACATGTACATCACCTGTAACATGTAATAAACCCTTATCTACATGTACATCACCTGTAACATACAATAAACCCTTATCTACATGTACATCACCTGCAACATACAATAAACCCTTATCTACATGTACATCACCTGTAACATACAATAAACCCTTATCAACATGTACATCACCTGTAACATACAATAAACCCTTATCAACATGTACATCACCTGTAATATACAATAAACCCTTATCAACATGTACATCACCTGTAATATACAATAAACCCTTATCAACATGTACATCGCCTGTAACATACAATAAACCCTTATCAACATGTACATCGCCTGTAACATGCAATAAACCCTTATCAACATGTACATCACCTGTAATATACAATAAACCCTTATCAACATGTACATCACCTGTAACATGCAATAAACCCTTATCAACATGTACATCACCTGTAACCTGCAATAAACCCTTATCTACATGTACATCACAATAACCCTTATCAACATGTACATCACCTGTAACATACAATAAACCCTTATCTACATGTACATCACAATAACCCTTATCAACATGTACATCATCTGTAACATACAATAAACCCTTATCAACATGTACATCACCTGTAACATGCAATAAACCCTTATCAACATGTACACCACCTGTAACATGCAATAAACCCTTATCAACATGTACATCACCTGTAACCTACAATAAACCCTTATCTACATGTACATCACTTGTAACATGCAATAAACCCTTATCAACATGTACATCACCTGTAACATGTAATAAACCCTTATCAACATGTACATCACCTGTAACATACAATAAACCCTTATCAACATGTACATCACCTGTAACATACAATAAACCCTTATCTACATGTACATCACCTGTAATATACAATAAACCCTTATCAACATGTACATCACCTGCAACATACAATAAACCCTTATCAACATGTACATCACCTGTAACCTACAATAAACCCTTATCTACATGTACATCACCTGTAATATACAATAAACCCTTATCTACATGTACATCACCTGTAACATGCAATAATCCCTTATCAACATGTACATCACCTGCAACATACAATAAACCCTTATCAACATGTACATCACCTGTAACCTACAATAAACCCTTATCTACATGTACATCACCTGTAATATACAATAAACCCTTATCTACATGTACATCACCTGTAACATGCAATAAACCCTTATCAACATGTACATCACCTGTAACATACAATAAACCCTTATCAACATGTACATCACCTGTAACATACAATAAACCCTTATCTACATGTACATCACCTGTAATATACAATAAACCCTTATCAACATGTACATCACCTGCAACATGTAATAAACCCTTATCTACATGTACATCACCTGTAACATGCAATAAACCCTTATCAACATGTACATCACCTGTAACCTACAATAAACCCTTATCTACATGTACATCACTTGTAACATACAATAAACCCTTATCTACATATACATCACCTGTAACATGCAATAAACCCTTATCAACATGTACATCACCTGTAACATACAATAAACCCTTATCTACATGTACATCACCTGTAACATACAATAAACCCTTATCAACATGTACATCACATGTAATATACAATAAACCCTTATCTACATATACAACATGTGATCCTCTCTCTCCAAACCTCTGTAAAACATGGATAAACTATTATTTCTATAACCACTCTTTTATAGCCTAGCATCCTGGGGTCTACATTTACTCGACAAAACAGTTATGTATAGATTTTGTGGTATACTGTTATATGTGTTATGTTTGTCTCCTATTTGTAATGTTTGTGATGTTTTTGTCTTGCAGCCATTTATGTCACCTAGATTTCCAGGTGGGCCTCGGGGGCCTGGTCCAGTTCGGATGCCTAACCAAGTAGATTTTAATGTAAGTATCATTCACAAAAAAGAGAATGAAAAACTTTTTTGCAATTTATCAAATGTTCCACTCATTTGAAACTGATGAATAAGTACATGGGATAGGGTAAGGTTTGGATTATTACAACATTATGGCCGTGGTTTGAGTATTTATGTCTTTCTAATTACTCATAATGTAAAACTGCATTTGTTTACTCTGGTATTTCCTCACTGGTTGGTTTGGGATTGCTGTACAAACAATTTCCCCCCTCCCTCTATGTAGGGGAATTTCTCATGTATATATGTGTAAACCCAATTATCATTCTCTTCAACAATATGCCACCTCCCCGACCCATCCCCCACCCCCTCATGTGCCCTCTCTTGTTGTTCATTTCCTCTTGTCAATAAATCAAAATGTATTGTTTTAAGACAACCTGGAAAACTATCTGCTTAGTTATCATGAGTTAAAGACTGCATATATATATATACAATGTATGAATCCTGAAGGCTTAATGCCGTCAGGTTACATGTATATGGTTGGTGAACAATCACATCACGATGACTGTCACTCCTGTCATTGGTGAACAATCACTTCAAGATGACTGTCACTCTTGTCATTGGTGAACAATCACTTCACGATGACTGTCCCTCTAGTCATTGGTGAACAATCACTTCAAGATGACTGTCCCTCTAGTCATTGGTGAACAATCACTTCAAGATGACTGTCCCTCTAGTCATTTGTGAGCAATTCAAGATGGTCTTGTCTTGTAATTGGTCAAAGCACATACCATCTAGCAGCTAAAACCATGTCCAATCTTTAATAAAATAATTTACAGAAATATACTTATTCAAGAGGCATGAGCTGCCAAAGATGGAAAATTTTCACAACAAACTGGTCGTCATTTTTGTGCAAATTTTGAACGACAAGCAGAAAAATCTGCAATTAAATTTTAAATTAAATGAAGTAGAAAGTTTCTGGAGTTTCTGTAAACCATTGGTCAATAATGTGGAATATTGTTTCATTGGAAATGAGGAGGTTGATATCTGCATTCTCCCACATGTACATCTTCGATCCATTTGTCAACATCGCTGTTCAGCTGAAGGCACCCTGACATGCAGCCATCCATAAAATATTTGTCTTCATTGTTTGTCAACCGGCTCATTACATGAAGATTGCACAGAAAATATTTTTGTTAATAAGAAGAAATTATGTTAAGGCTTTCAATTTAATAAATTTTACAAAAAAAACTTAAGTTGTAGGTCAAATTGATCAGGTCTGACTTTTACTGATTTTCAGCCTCTCATCAACATAACTCTGCTTAAACTGCCAATCGATTGTAATTTTTCTTGGAATAAAGGTGTTTGTGTGTGGGTTTTTTCCATATTTTATGTAAATAAAGATTGAATACGTCCGCATTTATGTGCATTCGTATGTAGCAAGCAGTAAGCTACTCAAGTCCTTACAAGCGATAATTTTGGTTGAGCCAATCACAACAGTTTTTACAAGCGACTAGTTGGTTGACGATCAAATTTGGTTGAGCCAATCACAACAGTTTTTACAAGCGACTAGTTGGTTGACCATCAATTGTGGTTGAGCCAATCACAACTGGTTTCTCTTAGGAGTGGGAATTACATGAAAAGATGGGGATCAGCGAATAATTTTTCATAAGGTGTCGAAGGGCGTAAAAGATCTTTTTAATATGATTTGCGATCAATTTCAGCTTTTTTTTTCTTTCGCTTGTTTTTTTTGATAAGTTACTTGTACTTCGAACTGTATTTAAACCGACAATACATGGTCAATGTCATCAGAGATTTTTAATTTGATTTTTTTTCTCCTAATGTGTGTGACTATAAGTTAAAAATAACAATAAGGTGTTCTGACATTGTCACAAAAAAAAAAAAAAACTGCTTACGGCTATTTTTTAATTACAATCTGGAATTCAAGAGAGTTAATATTAGAGCCTGGTTGCAGTGTTACTGTTAGGATCTATTGTAATGGGGTTGAAATATAGGAATATTTTATGGCTCTCTTTGTTTTGATCAGTTGCTTCAGTTTATTTCTATGTACATGTATCCATGACAATTGAATTTGATACATTGTTGCCATGGTAGCACCTTGTCTAATTGTATTACACTTTCTTATGACTACTTTAATTTGATACATCCAAACACATGTTTAGTGTTTTCTGATGGAATAGGGTGATTGGATGAAAATATTGCCACCAAAATGAATAATATCATGGAAGAAAGGTGTAATATACATGTTAAGGGAGAAGTTACTATTTCCTCAGGAAACCTAAATTGTTAACAGTCAAGTCATTCCATAGTTCAAATGATAATCTGCCAGCCTTCCTATGTTGACATACACACAGCCAGTGTGTTGAATGGTTAACATGGAGTCTGGCTATGTTAGAGTTGAGTAATCAAGTGAGGTTAGATTAAAGAAGGAAGCCATAAGAATGGTTGTACATACTGTGATAACTGTAATCACCATGCCCTGTTAGCCTTCACTCCTCCACGGCTGGCACAGGCAGATTAAATACCACATTCTATCAGAGAACTCTGTTTGTAGCAGTTCTTATAGAACTTCATGAGATTCCTTAATCTCTCTACAAATAAAAGAAGTGGCAAAACTCCAGCTGTCAGATTAATCAACCTGTCAAACTCTCTCTTCTAATTCCTCACTAAAGCAGCAACAATAAGAGTTGAATATTAATTCTCCGGTTATCCTTGAAAGGCAAATGTTCCTGTCACAGATTGCTGGCCACTGGAGCAACTGGTTTGTGTGTGATATCTCACAGTTATAGCACTGGCCACTGGAGCAACTGGTTTGTGTGATATCTTACAGTTATAGCACTCCAAATGTGTGAGATTAAACTGGAATGATCATATTTGTACAGTACATATGTATTTCTAATGTTTTACTGCTTCTCCACATTAGACATTATATAGAACCATGGTTTCTCTGCAGGCTGGAAACCAGGCTCTCTGCAGACTGGAAACCAGGCTCTGTAGTCTGGACACCAGGCTCTCTACAGGCTGGAAACCAGGCTCTCTACAGGCTGGAAACCAGGCTCTCTGCAGGCTGGAAACCAGGCTCTCTGCAGGCTGGAAACCAGGCTCTCTGCAGGCTGGAAACCAGGCTCTCTGCAGGCTGGAAACCAGGCTCTCTGCAGACTGGAAACCAGGCTCTCTGCAGACTGGAAACCAGGCTCTCTGTAGGCTCTATAGATTGTGGTAACTAGGGTTTATACAGTGTGGAAACAAGGGTTTAAACAGTGTGGTAACTAGGGTGTATACATTGTGGAAACTAGGGTG
The DNA here is from genome assembly GCA_963971465.1 of Lepidochitona cinerea. NCBI lineage: Eukaryota > Metazoa > Mollusca > Polyplacophora > Chitonida > Tonicellidae > Lepidochitona > Lepidochitona cinerea. The sequence goes on along the minus strand of OZ020556.1, from coordinate 42,191,234 downwards.
TATACATTGTGGAAACTAGGGTGTATACATTGTGGAAACTAGGGTCTATACATTGTGAAAACTAGGGTCAATTAATGCACTGTGGAAACTAGGGTCTATACTCTGTGGAAACTAAGGTCTATACAGTGTGCAAACTAGGGTGTATACAGTGTGGAAACTAGGGTCTGTGCAGTGTGGTAACTAGGGTCTGTGCAGTGTGGTAACTAGGGTCTGTGCAGTGTGGTAACTAGGGTCTATACACTGTGGAAACTAGGGTGTATACAATGGGGAAACTAGGGTGTATACAATGGGGGGAAACTAGGGTGTATACAATGGGGGGAAACTAGGGTCTATACACTGTGGAAACTAGGGTGTATACAATGGGGAAACTAGGGTGTATACAATGGGGGGAAACTAGGGTGTATACAATGGGGGGAAACTAGGGTGTATACACTGGGGAAACTAGGGTGTATACAATGTGGTAACTAGGGACTATACAGTGTGGTAACTAGGGTGTATACAATGGGGAAACTAGGGTGTATACAGTGTGGAAACTAGGGTGTATACTCTGTGGAAACTATGTATATACAGTGTGGAAACTAATCAAACTATGGTGTATACACTCAATTGATGTCTGAAGCAAATGCCAATCTGCAAGTTAATTGAAAAGATAAATTTATTGATTTCTAAATATTCCTATGTAGAACATAATATGGTAGAATTTACAAGTAACTTAAGCCCCTGTTATTAGATTTTGTTTACATTTTGAAAACCTCTTCACTTCACACATACTTAATGTATAGTTTTGTTTATCTCCAGATCATTCCCTTTGATCTCCAAACATGTATTACATGTACATGGCATTTCCTCACAACGAGAAGATTACTATATTCAAAATAATTTTCAGAATTGATCATTTAAGTTTTATGAACAGCCTTTGGAAATACTTAACAATTTGGGTTAAGTGTGTTTTAGTCTGTCCAAAAAGGAAATAAAAATTTCTGATGCTGCACATACAAAATTTACCTCTCTTCTATGGTTACGAAAGTTAATGAGCTCAGTGACACTTGACGTCAAACACAACCTCCGTTTCTTACGCACCCTCAGAGTGGTGACTTAATACCCAATCTCTCCTTTTTCCCTCTTGATGGAAGTTAAAACACATCAAGGCTTGTGTATGACATCACGTTTGACAGGTTTTTCCGAGTAGTTAGGGAAAAACGAGAACGAATTGCAAATCAAATTATGTTTTTCATATATACAGTAATAGTATGCTGCAAACCCAAACCAGTATCATAAATCATTTAAAAGTGAAATGATTCATTTTATATCTGTTAGAATCTGTGGCTCATTTTAAATTGTAGTGGTAAATGGAATGTAAAGTAAGCTATTCAGGACCGAGTTCAATGCCTGGCAGAGTTGTTTATACTATACAAATCCAGATTAATACATACAAACTGTATAAATACACTCAATACAATGTGGGCAAATTTATTACCAAAATTTTAATAAAAAATTGACAGCAATGAAACTCTATTCTGGTCTGGAATACTATATGTATAATCTGAACCTTTATGTGGGTAAAATGTTTTTATGTTTGCAATGGTAGTTCCTATTGACCTGAGTATAGAATGTATTCTTTATCATAGACCACTTTCCTATCAGGAATTCACATTAATCACTGCATTGACTTTTCTTTAAACAATCTGATTACTTTAGTTTGATCCTGTATTTTGTTTCCATGGAGTGGTATATTAACCACCCACAGCTCTATCCATTACCAACACAAGTAATTTCTAATCATCCAAATTCTAGATTCCAAAACACAGGCTATTCTCAATGGTATTCTCAAGGCTCAATTTGGCACTGTCCCAAAGTTTGATAGAATGACTATGTTTGAGAAACATTTTAGCTTGTGTATGTTGATAAATCTGTTATAAAAACAGCTAATTCCCCTATAACTTGTGTTTGATTAATTAAACCTATTTACATGGGTAAACCAGCTACCCATCCCCCCACCCTACTCTCTCTCACCAAATAGTTACAGAACCTATTCCCTGCTCTCTCCCACCAGTGGTCACAGAGTCCATCCGCACCCCCTGTCAAAGAAAATGGTAGTCGAAATCAAGCCCCCCCCCCCCCCAACCTCACACCCCCCAACCTAAGAATTGAATGAAATTTGATAGGCTTTTCAGCATATCAAAATGGGCAAATTTCAGAAATAGGGAAATTGAAGGCTCCCCTTTACTACAAATATCACCTCAAAAAGGGACACTTTGTACTTCAGGATTTTAATTTTCTGGCTAACCCCTGAGCGTGTATCTAATTGCTCTGAGCTGGGTATTTTGTCAGTCTGATTTCTATTTAACTGTTATTAAACTAATCTCCCCTTAATTACAATCTCTTTGTTTGTCATAATCGTTTATTATTATTGTAATATATATTGTTTTACTGATTACTAGCCTGGGGCTACTTACATGTATAACCTACTCAAAAGTGAACTAAGGAGAAACACAAGTAAATGTTGGTGACATTGTAAGAATGTTACAAGGAAAGCCTTTTCCCCTTTCCTGATGCAGATTCTTGACAGATGTTTCTTCATCCATGGTTCCAGTTGTATAATACCCTGGAGTAAAATATAATGGATGGGGAAGGCCATTGACTCATATCCATGTATCCCCCCTCACAGACAAACACATTACTTTGCCACCGACCTCTGCCCCCTACCCCCACCCCACCAACCCTCCTGTTTGTAACTTTAATGCTGTTATGTAAATCTACAACATTTCTCTGAATAACTTGTTTGAGGGGCATATAGAAGTTGAAAGTATAACATTAAACAAACTCTTTCTGGATTTACCTATGCAATATAACAGAAGTTGTAAATCCAGAAAGAGTTTGTTTAATATTTCTCTGAATGTTGCCCAGTTCATGTTAACCTTATTTGTGTGTTTTAATTATCGCATTTGATCTGTTATCTAGCCTCCAGGGGGATCACCGGGTCAAATGCCAATGCCTAACAGTATGGAACCCAGGCCAGGTAAGATACATTTCATATATCCCCTAAAAGAATGGAGAAATGGCAGGAAGTTGAACAGGTTGCCATGAAGGCTGTGGTGTATAATAGTGCCATACTATGGAGCCCTGAGACCAGTTTCACTGTTGTGTATGTCTAAAACAAGGGACAAACTAAGGCTCCATGTTGTAAAGATGTACTAAAAGTTAAGAGCGCTTTGTGCAACTGGGCCCTGACTATTTGAAAACATGCTTTTATTTGCAGTAAATGTTTTGGTGTGTTTAAAGTCATATTGCAGAGACTAAGTGTCACTGTCTTTAAGATGGCACACCAAAGGATGTGTTAAGACAGCAATATCCTTTACATCTGTTAAATACATCTTCAGTCCGGTCAGACAAGATCCAGCTGAAAACAATCTCTTACCAAAATATTTAATATGTTTCTATGCTACAATAGAAATAAAAAGAAATGCAACATTTATGGTTCCTGTTTTGAGTTGTAATAACTATTATGGAATGCATAGTGAAATGGTTATTCAAAAAAGTATGGCAAAGTCATGGTTTATTGCACCTTTCAAAATAGCCAGCAAACAAATCAAGGAAATTTATCAGTCATTCTGCAAGGAAAGTCATCAGCCACAAGTGTAACCTGATGGTATTATGTGACACATACTATGAATTATGTTACACACTAAGTGGTGTATACAAAGGTACAGATAACAGCATACATTCACTCTGTTAATCACTCAAATACTGTGTTCCATGGAAATCTTTGGACCAGGACAAACCAAAATAGCTTGCCCTTCTAAACATCCACCTAAGCCTCTCTCCTAAACACCCTCAACAATGGTTATATGGGTATGTCCAAATTAAATGAATAATGCTTTTGGGTTATCAACATTGTGAAAATTGGAATTCTATTGTTGGAACTGTCGAAAAAAGATTATACTTTGTTGTTTGAGGTCTTCCCAAGAGTGTGATAAGATGTCCTGGCAATTCTGCATAGTTTTATGACTTTACTGTAGCATGGTCCCTACTACATCATTGGCACAGAACACACTTTAATGTGCCAAAGTGAAACTCTGTAACTCTAATAAAGCTTTTCCTAAAATCCTTTGCCAATGGTGTGACAGTATTTGATAAAATCCTGAAATCTATACATGGGAAATTATCATCTACTAGTTCAACCTTCACTGCTTTATGGACACAATTGAAGTATATGATTAGTAAGTTGGCAAGTGCAATACTCATTTCATGTTCAAACTGGGTAAAAGTCCGAGTAATTTGGCTTACTGAGTTTTTTAATCTGTCTTTATCTACAGAGATTATTTTGATGTGCAAAATCTTAATTTGAAGAAACGGACAGACTTACCAAAGTTTACCGCCAAATCCTTAAACTTTGCTCATGTTCAAACTGGTTGTGGTAAAAAGCAATACTAACATGTTGATGATACTCTCTTGTAAGGTAATATTGCTGGTTGACAAGCTTCCCTCATTTAGTCAGTTGAAATTGAATATAACCAGTGTTAGTTTGCTGATTATCTGTACTGATGGTGGCAGTGGAGGGGACATGTTTTCATCTCTCCAGGGATATTTGTTTAAGCTGAGAGTCTGATTGGGACATACCAGCTGCTGGAGTATTGCTTTGGCCTCAGACCATTTAGTGTGTGAAACAGCAGCTTGTTTATTAAACCTTCACTTTATTTGACCCTCATATCAAACCATAAAAGAAATATTAAGAAGCTAATACAGAATCTGTTCAATAAGCTTGCAGATATATCATATTGAGAATCCCCAGAACAATATAGATTGACTTTTAGCAATAGGAAATTTGATGGAGAGTATCTGTGGATTGTATCTATGACTTGATGGATAGGGTTACAGCATGTTACTGATACATTACTTCCCACATAGCCTGTCTCTAATACAGTTACACCATGGTCAATTTTAACAAATCTGTTAGATTGCTTTTGACTTCAAGAAGACATACAAAAAGGTGGGGGTTTTGCTGTTGGAGATCTTGAGTCTTGATTGATAGCTGTCAGCCAACAGCTTTACATGTTCTCTAATTTAGATCATTCATAATTCCATTTGACTGAGGTCCTATGACTGATACGCTTCCATCAGTCTCCACTGGAAATGTTTGATCTCATTATTCCTAATGCTATTATTCTAAAGGTATGTGTACATTCTGTCGTGATATGTTAGTAGATCTATCGTAGATGTGAAAGCTGAGGGTTTGAAATGTATCCAAAAAGTTGATTGGATTGAGATTGGCTGCTGTGAGAATTAGTGCTGGGTAAATGACTTAAGGCTTCTTTGAGTGATGGACATGTTCCTAATATTGGTTCTGATTATCTAAAGGATATTACTGCAGATTGGGTTAGTCAGCTGTCTGTCTATTGCACATGTTCTGTTGGAGTCTTACTCAACACAGCTGTACGTTTATGTTGAGGGAACAGGAAATGGGCCTTTCTCTCCCACATTGTTTATTCACATGGCCTTTGTCTTTTAATATTGGATCAATCTAATACTTCATGTTGCCTGTATTTTATTATTTTCTAGGGAGAGTTCATCTGCACTTTTATCAAAATTGTATTTCGACATTCATTGAAGTCTTTGCACATATAGTCCATTAAAATTGTGTTTAGACAGTAATTGAAGTCTTTGCACATATAGTCCATTGAAATTGTGTTTAGACAGTAATTGAAGTCTTTGCACATATAGTCCATTAAAATTGTGTTTAGGCATACATTGATGTCTTTATACTTTATGCCCATCAAAATTGTGTTTAGACAGTCTGGGAATACTTAACAAATGCTTTATTTAGCTTTAAATTTCATTTTGACGATCAATAAGGTTACATGTAAGAGTGGTGTAAGTGTAAGACATATGGGGAAATGGTTTAGCTAGGTTGTAGAAGCAGTTTGGGATATTGGCAATAAATTGAAGTAAAATGAAAGGTTGTGTTGAAAGGAATCTCATTAGCATTCCTGAAGCACTAACTCTCTGCTGGATTTGGCTCAGAGACCAAACTATGTTGACAGCTTTGTCATCTGCTTTATTTTCCCTTCCAAATGAACAGTGTTTGTTTGGAGCACTTGTAACTCGCTCTTAGTACAGAATACAGTGCTGTGTTAAAATCTAACAAAAATGAAGTGCTTGAGATACATTTGCCATAGTTTCTGATAAATAACAATACAAACTAAAAGCTGATATTCAGCCATATAGCTGGGGGGGGGGGGTCTGTGCTTGTGTTTTTGTTTTTTATGTGAATTTTGATATCCAATCTGGACTAAAATGAAAACTGCAGTTTAGGGTCGTTAAGATGTAAAGAGGAGGAGATACTACAAGCCTATCATAGCCTTTGACACAGATCAAAGAAGTGAAATAAGTTGAAGAATGTGTGAAACTTCCGATGATGGTTGGTTCTGTATACCCCTTCATCTGTGTGGGATGTTGCTATCTTCACAGCAGACTGCTTTAGGTGGAGTGTGAATGTCTTTGACATCTCATCAGAGGCCTCCTTTGAACCCTAACTCCTGCCACATACAACTAGGTTTATGCCTGTCTGCCTCTACCCTCTCTCCCATGTCCTCTTTCAATGAATAAACCAATACACTTCTCTCTCAACCAGGCCCTCACAAATAATTTACTGCTTCAAAAATTATGTTCTCATGAAAAGACATGTTTTTTTTTTTTGTTTTCTATTTTTAAGCCATGGGCTGTAGTTTTTGGGTGTTAGTAAAGTTTTCTGTTCCCATATCAAGTTTTGATTTAATCCTTGCTAAATTCTGGACAGACATGATTGGACTTTAATTGCTATAATCCACTTGAATATTTATATATCTATTTCCCCTTATAGGACAAAGCTATAATATTTGTATTGAATTTAAAACATTGTACTCACCCAGTGTGATTCCTCCTCTATAGTCCTGTATTAACTATTATCTCTGGGTATCCATACCATGAAGATCATCTTTCAACCGTTCACAGCTGGTCTATATATAATGTAATCCAACACACTCAGTTTAAAAGCATTCCACATTGCTTTTAATTTCACAAAACACTTCACATATTGTCAAGGTATCCTGAATAATATCCCAAAGAAAGATCTTCACTAGTTTTAATTGCCTTGGAAATGAAGCTCCCAGCTGTGCAGATAGCAATAACATATCACTAGCCATGGTATTTACCACTTATAAACTCATACTGGCTTTAATATATCAACTACCACCAGACTGACACTTGTTCCGCTCTCAGCTTTCATGTGAAGGCCATCAGTGGGGTTTTAAACACTTGAAGACTTATCTCCCATCACATTTCCTTAAACTGAATTCAGTATGTATTTCCCATGCCACCTGTTGATATGTTTGTAGCGAATCCATTTTTGATCTCTGCCTTTGGGTTGAAGCACATCATCCTCCACAAGTCTCTGGAATTTTCCTTCTGTCTGCTTTATACACATAATCCTTAAATAGCCAATCTACAACAGTAAACATATCAAAAATTCAACTGATTTCATCTTTGGAGTGGTCAGTATGCTTGTTATTACATGTAGCTGGGGCCATTTGGTGCAATTAGACAATTGTTAGCACAAACTAGTTCTGCTAAAAAGAAAACAAACAGCTTTCAGAACTTTATTATTTCTAACATTACGTTTTAAAACTCAGCATTTTACAGCTCTTTTCCTAGCGGAGTTGAATGTCACACTTGTTCCCTCCTGCTCTTGCATGTCACTGAATGATGATTTCCCTACTGTTTACACTTGTTTAATCCCATATTCTATAGCTCCCCACCCAGGTTGCACATCTCAGTAAGCCTCTGTCACACACTTGGAATATTTACCCATTTGCAGACTGTGGGATTGAGACTATGAAACTGGAGTAGGATAGTCTGTGGAGACATCTGAAGTTTATCCAACCTACCATTTACCTCAATCACTATTTAACATGCAACTTCTATCCTATCATTTACAGCATTTCAAATAACTCAAAGAATCTCTTTACTTAGTTCTATATTGTATAACACCAAACAGAAACTAGTAGTATTATTATTCTATCTTTGCCATCACAAATTCCTAGTGATTCTTTTCATCGTTACCTTTACAACAATGACATTGAGATTTCCATACTGATCAGCCTGTTAGTTGAATGGTAACCTGATTGTAATGCCTCACTATATTCACATTTGTCTCAAACAAGTCTGTCTTCATGGCTCTCCATGGCTGTCTCAAACACGCCTGTCTTTATGGCTCTCCATGCCTATCCATTGTTCTGTTAATCACTTTCTCTTATTGTCCAATACTCTGTTCAGTATTCCAAAAGTGACCAATACTTACCTTATGACAAGCCATGTAAAACACTGCTTCTAATGTATCAGACCATAGAGTAGCTATTACCTTTCACAAATGAACAGCCTTAATTTCATGTAGACTAGTTTCCCTCTAGATGGTCGGTCAGTCAAGTGAAATGTATAGGGGGTAATTTCTCTTTTCACCTCAATATAACAAAAGGTCTCCCCAAAGGCCTGTCACAAACATCCAATATCCCTCTCATTCTTATATTACATTTCACTGGCCTGGCTTATATACAGCTATTGAAGAGAGCTTTTCTATGATTAATGCCAGAGATGATAAAACTAGTGCATTCATCATTTCTACTCAAATAGGGACAAATGGCAGACATAGTTGAACCAGCCAATGTTACTTCCATGGTGACCCTTAAGTCTGGTCTGCAAACCCATGACAAGAGTTGTATGGGCCTCCCATGCCATTACAAACAACCATATAGCTATAAGAATTAATTTCACCAAACCCCTTTTCTACCAATAGATGGTCCATTAGGGTTGAAATAAGTGGCCTGTATTAAGGACTCTTACAGTATTGTACATGTAGTTACTTCCCTGTGTGACATTAAATACTGACTTTGATCCTCTTTAGCTTACTTACCATTTCCACTCATGTTGATGCCCCTACAGTCAATTATTCAATGCAATCTTCTACATTCTAACCTGGTATGACCAGCATTGCTCCTCTCAAATTATGAGAAAAAAAATTGTTAATCGTTATTGGGATTGATGATTTACCTGTATGTATATTTTAAAATGACATCAACTATGAATTGAGTTAATCAGTCAGTAATTAATCTACAAATATTGGATAGTTTAGCTAAATAGAATAGGAATGTAATTCCGGAGAAATTCAACGCACTAATATACTCATTATTTTAACAATGGTATATTTGTCATCTTCTATTGCAAAATACTATCTAAAGAACAATAGGACTGTTTGTGTTTAATTGTAATGATGTATCCTAGCCTCTATCAACTGATATCTGATGTACAATGACATTTAAATGTATTTGATGATTTTAGGTTCACGATTTACATTCATCATCAGCTATAGAATATCATTACCAAGACTCAAACTTGTTTTTTCTATGGGCTAGAACCCTTGTGAATGTTGTTTGGGTTTTAAAAATCCCTTTCCATAGTATCTTAAAACCATTTTAACAGATTGTACTTTCTGTCTCACCAATATAACAGCCTGGGACTACAGGCTTTCAAAACAGATCAGCAGAAGAACTGCTATATGATCTGTGTTAGTCAAATACAGTTTTCACAGTGTGATAAAAGTGAATGAGATTTACCTGAGCTGTATGGTTTGTGCAAGTATAAACAAACCTGCTTTATAACACTGAAGTTACCAACGAGGACACACCTGGTTTTGCTTCATGACAACCACTTGAAATTAATGTTTCTGCTTCACTGTTATGTACAATAAGCAGAAAAGTTGTAATTATCTCATATTGAATGGAATTTTCTCTTGAATGATTTTTTTTAATTATTAACTGATCTCAGCTCCTTTATGTACTTACCTGTATATGATTACACAGCCCCATCTTTCCGAGAGATCCTGGCCTGCCTATAGTTACCTTTGTATGGTTACATTAACAAAGCCTCATCTTTCCGAGAGATCCTGGACAGGCTGTAGTTACCTTTGTATGGTTACATTAACAAAGCCTCATCTTTCCTCTGAGATCCTGGACAGGCTGTAGTTACCTTTGTATGGTTGTGTGAACAAAGCCTCATCTTTCCTCTGAGATCCTGGACAGGCTGTAGTTACCTTTGTATGGTTGTGTGAACAAAGCCTCATCTTTCCTCTGAGATCCTGGACAGGCTGTAGTTACCTTTGTATGGTTGTGTGAACAAAGCCTCATCTTTCCTCTGAGATCCTGGACAGGCTGTAGTTACCTTTGTATGGTTGTGTGAACAAAGCCTCATCTTTCCTCTGAGATCCTGGACAGGCTGTAGTTACCTTTGTATGGTTGTGTGAACAAAGCCTCATCTTTCCTCTGAGATCCTGGACAGGCTGTAGTTACCTTTGTATGGTTGTGTGAACAAAGCCTCATCTTTCCTCTGAGATCCTGGACAGGCTGTAGTTACCTTTGTATGGTTGTGTGAACAAAGCCTCATCTTTCCTCTGAGATCCTGGACAGGCTGTAGTTACCTTTGTATGGTTGTGTGAACAAAGCCTCATCTTTCCTCTGAGATCCTGGACAGCCTGTAGTTTTAGAGGAATTGGTATCTCCCTGATTGACATTACTTAATACTGCCAACTGATAGATCTGCTTGAAGTGGAGAGCTATGTTTCTTTGGCTTGGATCTGTATCCCAGCAAGTAACCTTCTTTAGTCCTCACTTTGCAATTCCTATAAATGGTTTAGAAGATCTCTATAATATCTGTCACCTCTTATCTGTATCGCAGCCAGCACCCTTCTTTAGTCCTCACTTTGCCATTCCTATAAAAGGTTTAGAAGATCAATGTGAATATCATCCAGCCTTTTGAAGGACCATTTTAATATCCCCCCTTGCCTTAGGGAGACTTCTTACATGGTAATATGCATGGACAGGCTTTTGACACACTTAAAACTTGATGAAGCTTCTAGCTTCTATTCTCCTGATTATCTGCCATCTAGAACCTGAGCTGTTAATAATGATCATTTGAAACTTTCAAACAATCTTGTTCCCTCTGTCATACCCTGTTTTACATCAAAGTGCTTTGTTCTATTTCAAATCACTAGCATTTTTCTCCATAATTTTGATGAAGTTTTTCCTTGTTGCATCAGTCTCTAGTGCCCACTTGTACTCTAGCTGTGTTATATACTAGAATTGATTAATATTGTGCACACACCCTGCTATATGTATGAAGTTAGAGGCCTCTTGTGTGGCCAACAGGGCATACATACGCCTGTCACTCAATCCCATCTAATTGAGAAATGTGGCCAGAAATAAATTAGAGTGTCTATGACAGTTTAAATGTTGATTTTGCTGTCTTCACTTGAATAGGAAGGGGCTAATTACCTACACAGAGATATTGTGTGTGTGTCTTGTGTACAGAGATACTGGCAGTGTTAAGGAACTCTGGTATCTTCATTATTACTACTTCTCAGTTCATTTCAGGTATATATTAAAGAGAGTTTGGTTACTAGGCAGTCAGTGGTCACAAACCTCTCTTGTCTAACAACTTCTCCAGATCCAAGCTTTTCAGTTGCTATATGAAAACTGTGCAAACAACTTCATTAAAAATCTTGTTCCTCCTGACTTAAGAGGGTCTTCTGGTAGAACGTGGAGGATTGATCAGGAACTGTAAACCTCAATATTGTAATACATACACGTAGTACAAACATTTCCTTTCATACTAAGAAACAAACATCCTTTATAAAGCTCAATATATATGTTCTGATTGTATGAAGGTATTAATGCTCTTGTCAATTGCAAATTCAGACATTTCAACAAGGTTATACGTTTTTTAACTTGTCTATATTGTGTACAGAAAGGTGACGTTCTTAACAAGTCAAAGTTCATTTCTAAGGCTTCCATGAATAAAAAAGAGCAAGTTTAACCTTTGTGATCCTATCATTATAAAGACGTTAAGCTTTAAATAAAGGATATTATTGCGCAGGAAATGTTTTTATTCTGGTTTAGCTGTTTGAAATGAAATTGAACACTTTCCACCTGTTATCAAACAGTGTTTTACCCTATACATTGGGACTATATAGGTAGAAGCTATAATAACAGCTTTGATATGTATTTTTATAGTTATCTTGTCGACAGTTTGATATTGGCTGTGCCAGTCAGACCAGTTCTATGTTATACATTCAGAGGTAAATAATACAGGCTGGATTCTATTGAAATGATTAATGGCCTGGTAATTGAATATCAGATCTCCTCTCATCTCACTCTGTAAATTAATACTTGGATATCTTATCCCAGAGTTCTAGAGCATACATTAAAGTACTTACAACCTCCAGATGGTTGTGTATAGAATGAGACACCTATCTACAGATGGCTGTGTATAGAATGAGACACCTATCTACAGATGGCTGTGTATAGAATGAGACACCTATCTACAGATGGCTGTGTATAGAATGAGACACCTATCTACAGATAGCTGTGTATAGAATGAGACACCTATCTACAGATGGCTGTGTATAGAATGAGACACCTATCTACAGATAGCTGTGTATAGAATGAGACACCTATCTACAGATGGCTGTGTATAGAATGAGACACCTATCTACAGATGGCTGTGTATAGAATGAGACACCTATCTACAGATAGCTGTGTATAGAATGAGACACCTATCTACAGATGGCTGTGTATAGAATGAGACACCTATCTACAGATGGTTGTGTATAGAATGAGACACCTATCTACAGATGGCTGTGTATAGAATGAGACACCTATCTACAGATAGCTGTGTATAGAATGAGACACCTATCTACAGATGGTTGTGTATAGAATGAGACACCTATCTACAGATGGTTGTGTATAGAATGAGACACCTATCTACAGATGGCTGTGTATAGAATGAGACACCTATCTACAGATGGCTGTGTAAAGAATGAGACACCTATCTACAGATGGCTGTGTATAGAATGAGACACCTATCTACAGATGGCTGTGTATAGAATGAGACACCTATCTACAGATGGCTGTGTATAGAATGAGACACCTATCTACAGATGGCTGTGTATAGAATGAGACACCTATCTACAGATGGCTGTGTATAGAATGAGACACCTATCTACAGATGGCTGTGTATAGAATGAGACACCTATCTACAGATGGCTGTGTATAGAATGAGACACCTATCTACAGATGGTTGTGTATAGAATGAGACACCTATCTACAGATGGTTGTGTATAGAATGAGACACCTATCTACAGATGGTTGTGTATAGAATGAGACACCTATCTACAGATGGTTGTGTATAGAATGAGACACCTATCTACAGATGGTTGTGTATAGAATGAGACACCTATCTACAGATGGCTGTGTATAGAATGAGACACCTATCTACAGATGGCTGTGTATAGAATGAGACACCTATCTACAGATGGCTGTGTATAGAATGAGACACCTATCTACAGATGGCTGTGTATAGAATGAGACACCTATCTACAGATGGCTGTGTAAAGAATGAGACACCTATCTACAGATGGCTGTGTATAGAATGAGACACCTATCTACAGATGGCTGTGTATAGAATGAGACACCTATCTACAGATGGCTGTGTAAAGAATGAGACACCTATCTACAGATGGCTGTGTATAGAATGAAACACCTATCTACAGATGGCTGTGTATAGAATGAGACACCTATCTACAGATGGCTGTGTATAGAATGAGACACATATCTACAGATGGCTGTGTATAGAATGAGTCACCTATCTACAGATGGCTGTGTATAGAATGAGACACCTATCTACAGATGGCTGTTTATAGAATGAGACACCTATCTACAGATGGCTGTTTATAGAATGAGACACCTATCTACAGATGGCTGTGTATAGAATGAGACACCTATCTACAGATGGCTGTGTATAGAATGAGTCACCTATCTACAGATGGCTGTGTATAGAATGAGACACCTATCTACAGATGGCATTTCGCATGTCCACAAAATGTCTGCCCATTTAATAAGTCCAAAGATATAGGTTTATTGCCCTGTGTTTGTATAAGAGCCTTTTGTAGTAAATAGGTGTCTGATATTTGATGAAACTGATAAGACAAGTTTAAGAGTGTAGACAGAAATAACACACGCTTCTATCATCCCATGTATTGTGTAAAAAATATGGGGATCTTTGTAGTACTACAAATAAGGTGACAATGCCCAGGTTTCTTCTCAGATAGCAGTGTACATTAGTGCTGCACCATCAAAAAACATGTCTCTATCAACATATGTTTTGCCTGTTACATCACAGTCAAGATTATTTAACTTACAAGGATGGCGGTGGAACTGGCAACTCTTCTACATATATGTATGGGTGATCGAGTGAAAATTGTATGCATGACCCAGCGATAGGAGACTTGTATCGCCCTGCCTACTGAGGCTTCGGTACAAGTTTAAAGCAATACCATCTGAATATTCTGATTAGATTTAAACTCTGTACTTTTATAGCACCTGAAGTTAAGTTCTACTGTCGGTCGTCAACCTTATGGAATATCATGGGTTTTAGTTTATTACAACAACTTATGATTGGATATAAAGGTCAAAATTATATACCTCTTTTTAACACAATTAGAAACTTGTCTCCTTGGTTATTTTAGACAACATTTCCTCTGTGTCTGTGTGTTTTAGTGTTCATAAATATATATATATTCTGGTTAAGATATCTGTGCTCTTATAGCAGTTGAAGCAAAGCTAGTGTAATATTCTGTATTGATTAAACTTATCCTCTCTATTCAAAAGTCCTGTTTGGGGGAAGTTTTCACACAAGTGGCACCTCACTGTTTTTACATTCTCTAAGTGTTTGTGTGTGAAATTAATCTAACTGAAAGCTCTTCCTTTATGTGCCAACTGGAATAGACTGGGAACATAGTTTCCTACTTTAATAGAGACTTGTCCATGGGGGCAATGCTGGAACCCTTAAACACAGGATTCCCTCTAATAAATAATTCCGTTCATTTTAAAACATAAATGTAAGTGTTTTTTGTTTGTTTTTTGTGGGGTGGGGAGGGGAAGATTTGGGTAGGGATTGTTCGTGATTTGACGTTTAAAATATGTGAGTTTTGGTCTTAATTAACACCCTAATTTCTAGCTTAAATACCCTGCTGGCAACCCTGTATGTCCTCAATAATGTTGTAGCCAAACCTGATAATATAATTGAAGATATAAACAACTATAAGAAACACCTACCTTTCAGCAAATGTGTGTAAGAGGCTCCAAGTAGTTGGAGGTAGTTGTGTTGTCAAAGCCTGTCTGGTCTCTCTAGAAACTCATGTACCAGGTCTGCCCACCAAAATAGCAATCTTAAATGCACATGTTTAAGTATGGATTCCCGGTGTTACAAGGAAATTGCTTCTGGTGCCAGTGTTTCCCTTAACATGCCATATCTTGCTCCATTCTCCAGATTGGCTAGACCTCAATTATTTTCCCTGATACCTTAACCCACACTCTTCTCCTTAATACATTCAGCCTTACAGTTTGGCCAATGAGAAGTCAAAAAAACATTTGACAGTTTTGATTTGACTTGCCTATAAAAACCTGTTCACTCTGCTAATGAATGTTTTCATAGCCTTTATGTGAAAACTGGCAGCTCCCAAAATACTTTGTATGTAATGGGATGGTTCCGTTTTTTCTGCTGTCCTCTCTTGTTTTCTGTGTTGTCACACAAGACCAGCTTCAGTTTGTCAAGTGATTAACTTATTTTTGTTGTTAATGTAACAAACAAACCCTTACTGGTTAATGGTGACAATTAATTAATATGATTATGGCTGCAGGGAAGGTATAGGACTTCTGCCTTGTTTACTGAACACAACTTTCATGTTGGATAAGGGAGAGAATTTAGGTGACAAGAAATACAAGGTATCAATGTAAATATTGCCTACAGCTAGTTTAATTAACTGCATGTTAGGCTTTAACAGTCCTTTACCTCCACATCATGTTTGTTATAAATGTAACTGGGCTGTGAAAACATAGAGCTCTTCCACAGTCATTGTGTTTGAAATGTTATTATACAGGTCTTAATTAACCATTTTATATGAATAGTTTGGTGATGCCATGGGTTACATACTTTGTAAGGGACAAATTCTACCTCATGTACCCCCCACCCCTCCATGTAACTATCCTTGTGTTCTCCAACTCTTGCTTGAGATTGGTCTAGATCTGTCCCCCAGTGCCTATTACAAACCAATAGAGAGCTAATGGTATACCCATGTAACAGACTCAGAATGATCACAGATTAGATGTACTTACTGCACTTGTCCAGTGGGTGAAGACAGCTCACTGTTAAGACTGGACTCCTCCACAGCAGCCGATGTATAGTGGTAGATTTGTACAATTTCCACTGTCTCCTTTATTAGGTTTCTCAGGACAGGATAAAGAACACAGAGGTTAATCTGTACTGATCAGAAACTCTCTGTGTAATGTTAGAGATGGTAGGGTTGTAAGACCCTCCAGGACAGGACCTCTTACTCCCAACCATAATACTCACCAAGCACTCAATTAGAAACCATTCAATTATAGCTGCCTCTGTCTGCCCAGTGTAATTGCTCTGGTTGAAGGGTGTTAAATAGGTTTGAAGAGCTGTGTATATCACATATGTCATGACCCTTTGATGAATGCTTCCCCTTTAATGTCTGAAATTGAACTGTATAGAAATCAAACAGTCCCAGTGTTGAGCTGCACCTGTACACAGCAATGTTCTCCCCACACACACCAGTCTTAAAGGCACAGGAGTAGAGACACTTGATGTTTTGACAGACACTCTCTGGAGTCCACTAATAGCTGAGAAATGTAAAATCTGCTCAATCTGCTCTTCAACATGTACCAACTGTGAGAAGTAACTCCCTGTAATGTACCCAATTGTGGAGAGCTTTTAGTCAGCCCTTTCCTGCCAAATCTCTTAACGATAAACAGGCAACCGTCAAGTAATTCACTTTTTTCAACTCTCAGTAATTGCTTCTGAAATATAAAAAAGGCTTGTATAAATAGAGCAGTTCTTTAGAAGATGAGAAGATTGAGTTTGAATAGAAACAGCAGTAGGGTAGAGACACAATAGACCAGCCAGACAACAGTCTCAATAACTTCAATGTAATAAGATTCAGCAGAGGAAATTGGAGTAGACCTTGCATACTGATAAATAAATCTATTCTACTAGCTGCTTTTACAGGCACGATCTGTCACAGAGATGGTTAAAGGTGTCCCTATGGGAGAGATAGTAGGCTATCCTACTGTCTGTCTGTTAAAAACAGCTCGGCAAATTAAAGCAGTCAGTAATTATACAACCTACAGACAATCATTGTATCAATCTTACAATTGTCTTTTTAACCTATTATTGTACAATACCTTGGTCTTACCATGAGTTTTGTGTATAGTCTTTGATATAAAGTGTCTTGTCTTGGTACGTAGTGCCAAATAGTAAAACGCTGAATGTCCACCATGGACATACAATGAAGACTTCTCTAGATTTTCAAAAATATATAATCATTGTGAAAAAAGTATTCTTGTTATTTTTTGGGATTACTCTTTCTTGAAAAATAGCAGAAATTCTTCTACCGATTTTGGGTGATGCCTGAAACGGGAATTGAACCTGGGCCCTAGAGTATGGCACTTATCGCTAGCTCTAAATTCTAAAAGACACTAATTAAATTGCAGAAAAAACTTTCCAGCTTTTATCCTGCTCGAACATTTTTGTCGTTCTAGGGCCTGGATTATAAAAACGTGCTGTGCTCAACTCAGACTCCACTCTCCTTGAGCATACTCCCAGGAGTTTGGATCAGAGATTGAGATTATAAAACATTCTGAGAACGTGCTCAACTGAGTATATAAACAAGGCAATCTCAGTCAAATTGAGCACGAATTATTGGAGCTCTCTAGGAATGGAGATAAAAATGAGTGTTTGTTTTGGTGTTGTTGCAATTGTGTCAAGTCATCGGCAAATCAACCATTTGGAAATAAGTAAAACTAAGGGCTTTTTACTTCCAAAATTAGTGTAAATAAACTTAGAAACTACAATTTTTCACTAAAAATAGATAGCAACACTTATTTAGAAGGCTATTTTACGTTGAGTCTAACTTGGAGCAAGGTCGATAGCTTACTTAGAATTTCGTACTCAGCTGAGCAAAAAACGAACTCAAAAGTTTTATAATCCCGACTTTTGAAGTGTGAGTTTGGAGTTGAGCACAAAAACGGCTTTTGAGCACAGAGTCGTGCTCAAGCAAGTTTTATAATCCCGGGCCCTACTTTGGACATATTCTCCATACAGATCATTTGGTTTCCTTATTGTCTGATGGAAATAATTTCTTGCATGTGTTCAATAATGGGAGTGTTCAATTTTCATTGAATTTGTTTATTTTCAGGTCACCCAGGTATGGGAATGCAAAGAATGACACCCCCGGGAAGGATGCCTGGACCCATGAATCCTGCTGTAAGTATTTCAACGCTAGATTTTCTATTTAAAATAAATCTCAACGTCTAGTTTTGTACACCCCTTCTTACAAAATTGGGGGGAGGGGGGAGGTGGTATGGGCACAATCTTGTCTGGACTTGTGTACATTCAAAAACTTTTTCAGGCAAAATTTAAGTATTTTTGATGCTCGGTCAATACAATTTTGAGTATATGGTGTGTCAATGGTGTGCAGTTTGTGCAATCCAAGTTTATCTCGCTACTATTAGTTATTGTCTTTCAACACAGACAAATTCACACAAGCTTGTCAGGACTACTACTTCTGTAGATTTATTTCTATATTTTTGTCTTTAAATAACTTACAAAGAAAGGGTGGTAAATAATGATTTTAAACTCTGGTTTGTAGGTTTATGAATTACAAGGTTATGGAATGAGAGGTCCGCCTCCAAACAGTATGGGTCCAGGTGGACCTGCAGGAATGCCCCCTATGTCAATGTAAGTCTCTTCTTTTCATGAGAATTTACTTCATCTATAAATTAAGTGGTAAATATTGAATTATAAATTTTGCTTTGAATTTTGGATAATATGGGGCACCAATTGTCGAGGGCAGGTTGGGCTAGTTGGCATCACATGACCTGGGGAAGGAGGGCAGGAGACTGGGAAGCTTAAGTCATTGACCTTCATTAGATTTGAGCCTTATACTTGTATGATCCACAGTTATTTTTGAAATTAAGAAAAAATCCCACTGTCTGAGAAACTCATTTGTAAAAGGCTTTTAGACTTTTTTCCCCCCAACATTTGACCTGTCAAATGCCTCTGAATTTCTTATGGAACATTGTATTCACTACAAAATGGATTTCCATTGGAATAGAAAGACTTAAAGGAAACGTTGAAAGAAATAATTTTATTTATTTATAAATGTTACACTGTTTCTTTGTGTATTTTGTAGGCCTGGTGGACAGCGAGGACCATGGCCCCCAACATCATCATCAGTAAGTCACTCTCCTCTGCTCTTCATAGCTCATTCCATTATTTACCCTGGCCCCCAACATCATCATCAGTAAGTCATTCTTCCCTGCTCTTCATAGCTCATTCCATTATTTACCCTGGCCCCCAACATCATCATCAGTAAGTCACTCTCCTCTGCTCATCATAGCTCATTCCATTATTTACCCTGGCCCCCAACATCATCATCAGTAAGTCACTCTCCCCTGCTCGTCATAGTTTATTTCATTATTTACCCTGGCCCCCAACATCATCATCAGTATGTCATTCTCCCCTGCTCGTCATAGTTTATTTCATTATTTACCCTGGCCCCCAACATCATCATCAGTAAGTCACTCTCCCCTGCTCTTCATAGCTCATTTCATTAATTACCCTGGCCCCCAACATCATCATCAGTAAGTCATTCTCCCCTGCTCTTCATAGCTCATTTCATTATTTACCATGGCCCCCAACATCATCATCAGTATGTCATTCTCCCCTGCTCTTCATAGCTCATTTCATTAATTACCCTGGCCCCCAACACCATCATCAGTAAGTCACTCTCCTCTGCTCTTCATAGCTCATTCCATTATTTACCCTGGCCCCCAACATCATCATCAGTAAGTCATTCTTCCCTGCTCTTCATAGCTCATTCCATTATTTACCCTGGCCCCCAACATCATCATCAGTAAGTCACTCTCCTCTGCTCATCATAGCTCATTCCATTATTTACCCTGGCCCCCAACATCATCATCAGTAAGTCATTCTTCCCTGCTCTTCATAGCTCATTCCATTATTTACCCTGGCACCCAACATCATCAGTAAGTCACTCTCCCCTGCTCTTCATAGCTCATTTCATTATTTACCCTGGCCCCCAACATCATCATCAGTATGTCACTCTCCCCTGCTCGTCATAGTTTATTTCATTATTTACCATGGCCCCCAACATCATCATCAGTAAGTCACTCTCCCCTGCTCGTCATAGTTTATTTCATTATTTACCCTGGCCCCCAACATCATCATCAGTATGTCACTCTCCCCTGCTCTTCATAGTTTATTTCATTATTTACCCTGGCCCCCAACATCATCATCAGTATGTCATTCTCCCCTGCTCGTCATAGTTTATTTCATTATTTACTCTGGCCCCCAACATCATCATCAGTATGTCACTCTCCCCTGCTCGTCATAGCTCATTCCATTATTTACCCTGGCCCCCAACATCATCAGTAAGTCACTCTCCCCTGCTTTTCATAGCTCATTCCATTATTTACCCTGGCCCCCAACATCATCATCAGTAAGTCACTCTCCCCTGCTCGTCATAGTTTATTTCATTATTTACCCTGGCCCCCAACATCATCAGTAAGTCACTCTTCCCTGCTCTTCATAGCTCATTTCATTAATTACTCTGGCCCCCAACATCATCATCAGTATGTCACTCTCCGCTGCCCATCATAGTTTATTTCATTAATTACCCTGGCCCCCAACATCATCATCAGTAAGTCACTCTTCCCTGCTCGTCATAGCTCATTTCATTAATTATCATAGCCACAGAAGTTAACTGGAGTTTCTGAAATTTTCAAATTTGTTTTTGTTTTATTTGCAGATAAATTACTCCTCAGGATCCCCAGGAAATTATAATGTAAGTTCAGCTTCCTTCCGTCTCTTTCTGCCTGGTTAAGGCAATAGTACCAACAATAAAAATGTAGCTTTCTTCGATAAGTTTCCATAATATTTGTTAGTAAAAATGTATACCTTTGCTCTGAGGTCTATATATAGAGTTAAGTTTCAAAATAATTTGTCAAAATTTACAAATTGTCAAACACACCCAATCATTGGAAGCCCTTATTGGTATACACAATCGTCCACCCATGTTATATTCTGTTATGAATTTGTTCATGGAACTGTATACTATGTGTGTGTGTTGCAATTGTAGGGTCCGCCAGCGACAGGTGGGCCGCCAGGAACTCCCATCATGCCAAGCCCTCAAGGTCAGTTAATCACAGGTCTGCTTAATAATTTACTTTTTGTTGTTTGTTTTGTGATAAGTGATGTGTCTCACATGCACACAGTTGTTTGTCTTGTGATAAGTGATGTGTCTCACAGCCACACAGTTGTTGGCCATGTGATAAGTGATGTGTCTCACATGCACACAGTTGTTTGTCATGTGATAATGATGTGTCTCACAGCCACTCAGTTGTTTGCCATTTGATAAGTGATGTATCTCACAGGCACACAGTTGTTTGTCGCGTGATAAGTGATGTGTTTCACAGGCACACAGTTGTTTGTCGCGTGATAAGTGATGTGTCTCACAGCCACACATTTCTTTAATCACAGATGGACAAGATATCTAAGGTGTTGATTTGGAATATTTGGTGTTCATTGTTGTGCCATTTTTTGTAAAAAAAAAACATTTGTTTTAGTGAAATGGCTTAACTCCAGCTTATTTCAGATTGTTAATATAGCTGTCTATTATTAGTTGAATGATAAGTCTTTAACCAGTATCTAGTTTTGTATTTTCCACAGTACATCTGTTACATTGAATCTTTACTATTTTAGACTCGACGAATTCCGGTGATAGTATGTACATGATGAAAGGTGGGCCTATGCCTGGAATGCCCGGGGTGAGTTATCTCCCTTATATATTCTTCCATGCATTACATTGTCAGTGTCTTATTTCCTGTTTGTAGAAATAATGTTGAAAGCCACCCACGATGACACGTCAAAAATCATTTTGAGGACTTTCCTCAAAGCAAATATCTTTGATACCCTTATTATAAGTGTCATTTAATTAAAATACATATAATCTTCTGTGCATCATAAAACATCAACCAATCAAACCATTATTGTGGAGACACCCTTTTGATGGCATTTGGAATTTTGTTTCTTCAAATATTATTGGATATATCTTTTAAATGAGCGATAATTTGCCGAACATAAATTAAAAATCATTCCTTAGTTAATTTCACAAATTCGCTATATTTCTATTCAAATATAACAGTACTTATATCAACTATACTCCAAGTGATATCTATAAGCCTTTTCTCGCTTTCAGTTCCCAATGGGAGGCCCAGAACCCGGTATGGGCCCCATGGGGCCTGATATGCCCCCAGTTATGAATGGTAAGTTATCTCATCAACAAGCTTAATTCAAATTTACTACCCTTTCCTTGTGTGGATAAGGGGCCTCAGTGTCAGCAGAGTGATAGTCTCTCAGTCCCATACAGGCCATACGCAGAGTGATAGTCTCTCAGTGCCATACAGGCCATACGCAGAGTGATAGTCTCTCAGTCCCATACAGGCCATATGCAGAGTGATAGTCTCTCAGTGCCATACAGGCCATATGCAGAGTGGTAGTCTCTCAGTCCCATACAGGCCATATGCAGAGTGATAGTCTCTCAGTCCCATACAGGCCATATGCAGAGTGATAGTCTCTCAGTGCCATACAGGCCATATGCAGAGTGGTAGTCTCTCAGTCCCATACAGGCCATATGCAGAGTGGTAGTCTCTCAGTCCCATACAGGCCATACGCAGAGTGATAGTCTCTCAGTCCCATACAGGCCATATGCAGAGTGATAGTCTCTCAGTCCCATACAGGCCATACGCAGAGTGATAGTCTCTCAGTCCCATACAGGCCATATGCAGAGTGATAGTCTCTCAGTGCCATACAGGCCATATGCAGAGTGATAGTCTCTCAGTACCATACAGGCCATATGCAGAGTGATAGTCTATCAGTGCCATACAGGCCATATGCAGAGTGATAGTCTCTCAGTGCCATACAGGCCATATGCAGAGTGATAGTCTCTCAGTGCCATACAGGCCATATGCAGAGTGATAGTCTCTCAGTCCCATACAGGTCATATGCAGAGTGATAGTCTCTCAGTCCCATATAGGCCATATGCAGAGTGATAGTCTCTCAGTCCCATACAGGCCATATGCAGAGTGATAGTCTCTCAGTGCCATACAGGCCATATGCAGAGTGATAGTCTCTCAGTCCCATGTCAGATGGTTGCCAGTTACCAACGGAAGGTCGTGGGTTTCCTCCGGGCATAGAGCCCGGTTTCCTCCCACAATAAAACTGGCAACGACGCCATATAAGTGAAATAATCTTGAGCGCGGCGTAAAACACCAATCAATCAATCTCAGTCCCATACAGGCCATATGCAGAGTGATAGTCTCTCAGTCCCATACAGGCCATATGCAGAGTGATAGTCTCTGTCTCATACAGGCCATATGCAGAGTGATAGTCTCTCAGTCCCATGTCAGATGGTTGCCAGTTACCAACGGAAGGTCGTGGGTTTCCTCCGGGCATAGAGCCCGGTTTCCTCCCACAATAAAACTGGCAACGACGCCATATAAGTGAAATAATCTTGAGCGCGGCGTAAAACACCAA
Organism: Lepidochitona cinerea; assembly: GCA_963971465.1. Classification (NCBI taxonomy): domain Eukaryota; kingdom Metazoa; phylum Mollusca; class Polyplacophora; order Chitonida; family Tonicellidae; genus Lepidochitona; species Lepidochitona cinerea. Next base: position 42,167,453 of record OZ020556.1, on the reverse strand, counting down.
TCAATCAATCTCAGTCCCATACAGGCCATATGCAGAGTGAAAATCTCTCAGTCCCATACAGGCCATATGCAGAGTGATAATCTCTCAGTCTGATACAGGCCATATGCAGAGTGATAGTTTCTCAGTCCCATACAGGCCATATGCAGAGTGATAATCTCTCAGTCTGATACAGGCCATATGCAGAGTGATAGTCTCTCAGTCCGATACAGGCCATATGCAAAGTGATAATCTCTCAGTCCCATACAGGCCATATGCAGAGTGATAGTATCTCAGTCCAATACCGACCATATGCAGAGTGATAGTCTCTCAGTCCGACACAGGCCATATGCAGAGTGATAGTCTATCAGTCCGACACAGGCCATATGCAGATTGATAGTCTCTCAGTCTGATACAGGCCATATGTGGCTGCCTTGTAAATGAAATAATCTTGAGTACAGCTTATACCTCCATTATACATGTATAAAGCAAGCTCCAACTAAACTGAGGTTTGATTGCAATACTCAGTTGAAAATACATAACAAGGTTTTTTATTAAACATTTAAATGTATGAATGTTTCTTATCTTGGATTCCCACTGGAATCCTTACAGGCATTACTTCCAGGTAGGAGGGAAAATGGTGCCTGGAAGAAAGGATTATTTGTTTGGTGTTTTACACCGCGCTCAGGATTATTTCACTTATATGGCAATGTTGCCAGTTTTATTGTGGCAGGAAACCGGGCTCTATGCCCAGAGGAAACCCACGACTTTCCGTTGGTAACTGGCAACCATCCACCATAGGTCGTTCGAGTGAAAACCCAGTCAGAAAATTTTCAAATTTTTTTGGACTGAGTGGGATTCGAACCCTCGACCCATTGGTGGAAGGCTGTTCGGATTGAGCGTCCAACGCTCTACCTTCTGAGCCACGGAGGCCCCCTGGAAGAAAGGCACATACTACTAATGAAACCTTAATAAAGGTACATGAATACAAACTGCATAGGAACCTTATTTTTGTGTTCAGCCTAAAATATCAATAAAAATAACTTTTTTGAGTTTTGATTAAGTAAGGCTATTTTCTAACAGGTGAAATGGATGGAATGAAAAGCTCACCGGCCAATGGGCCAGGCACGCCTAGAGAGGATATGCCCCCCGTTAGTGGGGGGGATATGGGCGGTTATAACATGGGATATCAAGAAAATGTAAGTTTTCTGTTGTGAATTTTTGGTTTTGTTTTCTATATTTTTATTTACCTTTTATTTTCCCTTCATTGTATTGGCGTGTAATAATGTTTGAAAACTAAAACCTATGACTTCTAAAAGAGAGAGTTAGTGCATGTTTTATATCCTACCTCTCTCTTTCATTTCTCTCTCTCTTACTTTTCTGGTTATGGGGTATTTTTTTGCATGGAGTGGTGGCTATGGCTTTTATTTTGTTTTTTACTATATCTAATTTGACTTTCATTATTTGGTGTATTTGCTGAGAAGTGGAGACGACAAACAATCTTGATGGTCAGGCGCCTCATCTAGGGCAATGTAAGGGAGACAACTGCTTGCTAGCATCTGGTTCTCCCTCCTCTCTATGTTTTTGTCCACACCTTCCTCTATCATATATTATACCTTTGTCATCGTCTTTCACCTCCTCCATACCGCATGGACCTCCCCTGCCACCGTGGGCCACATTTGGGTTAGCGCGTTCTCTAGTATTCATCTCTCCCTCACTTATCTCTCGACCCATCAGGAAGCAGCATATCCTATATCTATGGCCCGAGCCAAGTTTTATGTTTAAACTCTGTCCTTGTTATGATTTTTCAGGATCAAAACGAATCTGATGCTATCCGAAAGATAAAAGAAAGTATGCTGGAAGAGGCAAAGCGGTTTGAAAAAGACACTGACCATCCCGACTATTTCATGCAATAAACACCCTAATGTAGATTATAGAAAACCCATTGTAAATTAGTTCATAATTTATGGTTTGTATGCTAAAGTTAAATTAAGAGATGAAACGCGTTTTATTGCACCTGGCCACTAGATGGCACTGTCAAACAACTCAGTGATTCGACAGTCTCAAGGATTAGGGTTAATCCAAACCATACCGCTCTTTTTTTGTTTCGGCCGACCCATGAAATTGTTTGCATCTAAGTCCTTTGATAATGCCCAATACGACAACTGTTCTTTACAAAAGTTTGTCGTCCTCAAACCAGACCTGCCTTCACCAGCATTAACAACCTCCGCCAGATTTTCTATCAAGTGTCCTCACTATTCTACTCTATTTGCGCGCACACTTCTCAGTCTTGTAATTGTTTGTGAGAGCGGATGAATGCCCTAATCTTTGAGTCGTTGTTGGTCACTGTGGGGTCGTGGTGTTACAAACACCCATCAGGATTGTTTGAAGGAGGAATAGTATTGAGAAGCCAATGTTACCCTCTAGGTCCTCATAGTTCTGCTAATCCTTTATGCTTCACTCATTAACCTTCTAGTAAGCAAGCTCAGTAGAGATTTCACTCTAGGACTGCATGGTTGTTTTTCATTGTTTCCAGCCAATGTAGAAGTGTCCAAAAGTGCCTCCATTTTGGAGACATTTCTTCCTCTAGTTGTACACCCTCGTTTCAATATTTTTTGCCTAGAAAAGCCTTGGCTTCCAAGATTATTCCTTTATTATTCTAACAAGACCAAGTTGTAATGTGTATCAAGTGTGTGTGTGCAACTCGTTCTTTATATTATATATGAAATGCATATATATAAATTTATCTATATACAATATATATTTACAAATATCATGTGGCCAATAAGTATGGTCTTGTGATTGTCACATGATTTTGCTCATTGTTGGTACTTGGGGGTTAAAGATCTGAGACCGGGGTTTGTTAAAATACTGAAATAATATGGTGATTAATTCCCCGAAAAGCTAAAAGATTCTTTATTATTATTATAATTATTATTATATTTTCCTGGTTTTGATCTGGTCATGTGATCAACTACTTCCATGTATTTGTGTGTGATTTCATGCTTCTGTCCTAGTCTCTCCCCCTACAGTAAAAGTGAACTCTTCCATTGCCTTCAATATATCATTAAATATATAACACCTGTCCCTTTTCTGTGGGGGAGTAAGGTAACACCCTGGAATAAATGTTAGTATAAATGAAGTGTGTATAAGGACATGTAGTATTTATATTGTATTTAAAGTATTTAAAATTTGTACAAGGTTGTTGTGTGTAAGGGTTCAGGGTATTCTAAACAGCTAGGACAGAAGCATATCACATATATAGGCCATTCATTGTTATCATTTAGAAACCTGTTACAATAATATGTCTTCTGTTTCCTATTTATGTTACTTAATGTTAGGGATTAGAGAGAAAGCTGTATTTCTGACTTGTTATTAATTTTGTAATTTACTCAGCTACTTCGAGACAGTTTTGGGGCAATGACATGATGAGATGATGAAGAGAAGAACAGACATTTCATACAAGGAGAACAAAGGGGACATGATTTCTTCTTATTTTTACCAGTTTCTAAAGTCATTCAGGTGAAAGTATTTCCTTCAGTTAGTCCATTTAGTTTCTATGTGGATTAACTCCTGTGAATACCCTTTGTAACCCTGTCATTTCCACACCTTTTTTTTTTTTGCCCTTTTTTGTTCGTATTTTTGAGTTGCCACGGCAACCTTCGCTCAAATCCCTCAGATTCTCATCTTGTTGAGCTGGACTGAATCTCGAATTGAAGCCCTTAATGGACACAGTTTATTAACTTCTATTCTACAGAACAAATCTCATGTAAAGTTCTCTCTATGTTGTAAAGTTGAAAAAAAGAGAAATATTTTGCGATTGTGTTGTGGTCTTTGTATTAGTTATCATTCACTTCCCAGACTTCATAAAATCATTTATTGAATTTGCCACATTGTATAAATCTGAATTTTGGACAAAACACATACATATAAATATATATATAATAACACCAGAGAAGTACTTCATTTTTTTTATCACTGATTAGGTCTTCTAAGTTAAAGGGAGATTTTGCAATATTTATTATAAGGGCATATTTCATTGTCATTGTATTGATGACCCTGGAATCATTCATGAACAACATAACATTATCAACATGGTTTTTCTGTTCAAGTCATCTGATTGAAATTCATTTCATATCAGTCTAATTTATCTGTAAAAATTACTGGCGTAATTCAAATTTATCCGAATAAAAAGAAAATCTTTCTTTCTAGTTAGATGTATATGGTTAGATCATTAACAGTTGTAAGCATTCTTCAAGGTATGTTTTGTATACAATGGAGGGTTATTCTGTAAATACTGGACAAGTGAGTTATCCCCCCTGGTTTATACATCTCATCAGACATGCACCATATTGAGCTACCTCAGTCTGGGCGAGACATTGTAATCCACTCAAATCACTAAAAGGCCCCCCACAGACGTCACACTCTATCTGCCTGGGATAACATTTTAATTGTGCCTATCAATTTTAAAAAAGCAAATGCAGTAAAGAATATTTGTAGAACTCCTCAAACATGTTAACCATCCTTTCATGCTTTGCCCATTCTAAGGAAAACCTGGTTTTGTTTTTAATTAATGTTTGTATCTTTCTGTTTCCTTCAATCATCTTGACCAAATTTCCTCGCTTGTCGTATCCACCATTTTGAGATATGGTAGAACTGTGGTCATTTCACACTTTCCTTGTGATTGTCAAGCTTTGTAAATTGGCACTTCTATTTTGAACCTTATTCAATGATCCTGTATATTAGAGGGTTTGTTTTAATGGGATAGGACGGGGGGCGGTTCAACAATGAAGAAGTTATCCATATTTTTTCTAGTTTTGTTTTCTATATTCATCAATCTGACCTGTTTTTATTGGTCGTATCATGTAAAACATGGGCAATATTGTCCTATCTTTTTGGCAGAATGTCATTTTATATTCTTCGTTTTTCACTGTCATCTTGTGGTGTTAGTGGGCTGATCCACTTGACTCCATTATTGTCCTGTACAGACGACCAGTTTAGGTTTGATTCTATGGAATTCTATATTGTACAAGACATCCTGTAGAGCAACAAAAGCTAATAAAGTACTGGCGAGTTGGCCGGGGAATCTGTTATATTTGTCCTGACCTTATTTTATATTTATATGTCATCCAGAATATGCATCTCCTGTTTATGAAGAACATAGCAGTCGTTATTGTCTTGATTGTATTAATCTGTGCTCTTTAAGGGCTGTTTTACACAAATATCGCCCAATAGATTGTTTAATTGAATCCAAAATGTTAAAGGAAGGACATAAACATATGATTAAATGATGGGAAATCTCTACAAATACACACTATCAAAGAGCTTAAAACAAAAGAAATGCAACTCCGAAAACTGAAGCCATAATTGAATGATGAAAAGCATTCATTTCTTTTGTTTCATACAAAATTCTTCTGTGTTGGTTTGTCCCAAAGAGCTTAAACCATCACACTGTAGTAACCCTCAGTGAAGATACCAAAGTATGCCCTTTCAGTATTAGCTCAATATTAGCGTGATTTTAACGCTGCATAAAGATAGATTTCGAACTAAAAACATGGCGACCGAATTGAAGATGGTTCATGGAGGCACATGGACATCAATACTTGGTCCATCGAGGCACATGGACATCAATACTTGGTCCATCGAGGCACATGAACATCAATACTTGGTCCATCAAGGCACATGGACATCAATACTTGGTCCATCGAGGCACATGGACATCAATACTTGGTCCATCGAGGCACATGGACATCAATACTTGGTCCATCGAGGCACATGGACATCAATACTTGGTCCATCGAGGCACATGGACATTAATACTTGGTCCATCGAGGCACATGGACATCAATACTTGGTCCATCGAGGCACATGAACATCAATACTTGGTCAAGCCATTGATTTGAACAAATGAGAAAGTAGCTGATAAAAAAGTACCATGAATTACCACAGTTACCACTTAGATTAAAGTAGGGTAATCTATGGTAAAGTATGGTAATTCGTAATGTGGTAGTTTGAACCCTGGTAAAGTAAGGTAAACTAGGGTAGAACTATGGTAAAGTAAGGTGAACTAGGGTAGAACTATGGTAAAGTAAGGTGAACTAGGGTAGAACTATGGTTAAGTAAGGTGAACTAGGGTAGAACTATGGTTAAGTAAGGTGAACTAGGGTAGAACTATGGTTAAGTAAGGTGAACTAGGGTAGAACTATGGTTAAGTAAGGTGAACTAGGGTAGAACTATGGTTAAGTAAGGTGAACTAGGGTAGAACTATGGTTAAGTAAGGTGAACTAGGGTAGAACTATGGTTAAGTAAGGTGAACTAGGGTAGAACTATGGTTAAGTAAGGTGAACTAGGGTAGAACTATGGTTAAGTAAGGTGAACTAGGGTAGAACTATGGTTAAGTAAGGTGAACTAGGGTAGAACTATGGTTAAGTAAGGTGAACTAGGGTAGAACTATGGTTAAGTAAGGTGAACTAGGGTAGAACTATGGTTAAGTAAGGTGAACTAGGGTAGAACTATGGTTAAGTAAGGTGAACTAGGGTAGAACTATGGTTAAGTAAGGTGAACTAGGGTAGAACTATGGTTAAGTAAGGTGAACTAGGGTAGAACTATGGTTAAGTAAGGTGAACTAGGGTAGAACTATGGTTAAGTAAGGTGAACTAGGGTAGAACTATGGTTAAGTAAGGTGAACTAGGGTAGAACTATGGTTAAGTAAGGTGAACTAGGGTAGAACTATGGTTAAGTAAGGTGAACTAGGGTAGAACTATGGTTAAGTAAGGTGAACTAGGGTAGAACTATGGTTAAGTAAGGTGAACTAGGGTAGAACTATGGTTAAGTAAGGTGAACTAGGGTAGAACTATGGTTAAGTAAGGTGAACTAGGGTAGAACTATGGTTAAGTAAGGTGAACTAGGGTAGAACTATGGTTAAGTAAGGTGAACTAGGGTAGAACTATGGTTAAGTAAGGTGAACTAGGGTAGAACTATGGTTAAGTAAGGTGAACTAGGGTAGAACTATGGTTAAGTAAGGTGAACTAGGGTAGAACTATGGTTAAGTAAGGTGAACTAGGGTAGAACTATGGTTAAGTAAGGTGAACTAGGGTAGAACTATGGTTAAGTAAGGTGAACTAGGGTAGAACTATGGTTAAGTAAGGTGAACTAGGGTAGAACTATGGTTAAGTAAGGTGAACTAGGGTAGAACTATGGTTAAGTAAGGTGAACTAGGGTAGAACTATGGTTAAGTAAGGTGAACTAGGGTAGAACTATGGTTAAGTAAGGTGAACTAGGGTAGAACTATGGTTAAGTAAGGTGAACTAGGGTAGAACTATGGTTAAGTAAGGTGAACTAGGGTAGAACTATGGTTAAGTAAGGTGAACTAGGGTAGAACTATGGTTAAGTAAGGTGAACTAGGGTAGAACTATGGTTAAGTAAGGTGAACCAGGGTAGAACTATGGTTAAGTAAGGTGAACCAGGGTAGAACTATGGTGAAGTAAGGTGAACCAGGGTAGAACTATGGTGAAGTAAGGTGAACCAGGGTAGAACTATGGTGAAGTAAGGTGAACCAGGGTAGAACTATGGTGAAGTAAGGTGAACCAGGGTAGAACTATGGTGAAGTAAGGTGAACCAGGGTAGAACTATGGTGAAGTAAGGTGAACCAGGGTAGAACTATGGTGAAGTAAGGTGAACCAGGGTAGAACTATGGTGAAGTAAGGTGAACCAGGGTAGAACTATGGTGAAGTAAGGTGAACCAGGGTAGAACTATGGTGAAGTAAGGTGAACCAGGGTAGAACTATGGTGAAGTAAGGTGAACCAGGGTAGAACTATGGTGAAGTAAGGTGAACCAGGGTAGAACTATGGTGAAGTAAGGTGAACCAGGGTAGAACTATGGTGAAGTAAGGTGAACCAGGGTAGAACTATGGTGAAGTAAGGTGAACCAGGGTAGAACTATGGTGAAGTAAGGTGAACCAGGGTAGAACTATGGTGAAGTAAGGTGAACCAGGGTAGAACTATGGTGAAGTAAGGTGAACCAGGGTAGAACTATGGTGAAGTAAGGTGAACCAGGGTAGAACTATGGTGAAGTATGGTGAACCAGGGTAGAACTATGGTGAAGTATGGTGAACCAGGGTAGAACTATGGTGAACCAGGGTAGAACTATGGTGAAGTAAGGTGAACCAGGGTAGAACTATGGTGAAGTAAGGTGAACCAGGGTAGAACTATGGTGAAGTAAGGTGAACCAGGGTAGAACTATGGTGAAGTAAGGTGAACCAGGGTAGAACTATGGTGAAGTAAGGTGAACCAGGGTAGAACTATGGTGAAGTAAGGTGAACCAGGGTAGAACTATGGTGAAGTAAGGTGAACCAGGGTAGAACTATGGTGAAGTAAGGTGAACCAGGGTAGAACTATGGTGAAGTAAGGTGAACCAGGGTAGAACTATGGTGAAGTAAGGTGAACCAGGGTAGAACTATGGTGAAGTAAGGTGAACCAGGGTAGAACTATGGTGAAGTAAGGTGAACTAGGGTAGAACTATGGTGAAGTAAGGTGAACTAGGGTAGAACTATGGTGAAGTAAGGTGAACTAGGGTAGAACTATGGTGAAGTAAGGTGAACTAGGGTAGAACTATGGTGAAGTAAGGTGAACTAGGGTAGAACTATGGTGAAGTAAGGTGAACTAGGGTAGAACTATGGTGAAGTAAGGTGAACTAGGGTAGAACTATGGTGAAGTAAGGTGAACTAGGGTAGATCTATGGTGAAGTAAGGTGAACTAGGGTAGAACTATGGTGAAGTAAGGTGAACTAGGGTAGAACTATGGTGAAGTAAGGTGAACTAGGGTAGAACTATGGTGAAGTAAGGTGAACTAGGGTAGAACTATGGTGAAGTAAGGTGAACTAGGGTAGAACTATGGTGAAGTAAGGTGAACTAGGGTAGAACTATGGTGAAGTAAGGTGAACTAGGGTAGAACTATGGTGAAGTAAGGTGAACTAGGGTAGAACTATGGTGAAGTAAGGTGAACTAGGGTAGAACTATGGTGAAGTAAGGTGAACTAGGGTAGAACTATGGTGAAGTAAGGTGAACTAGGGTAGAACTATGGTGAAGTAAGGTGAACTAGGGTAGAACTATGGTGAAGTAAGGTGAACTAGGGTAGAACTATGGTGAAGTAAGGTGAACTAGGGTAGAACTATGGTGAAGTAAGGTGAACTAGGGTAGAACTATGGTGAAGTAAGGTGAACTAGGGTAGAACTATGGTGAAGTAAGGTGAACTAGGGTAGAACTATGGTGAAGTAAGGTGAACTAGGGTAGAACTATGGTGAAGTAAGGTGAACTAGGGTAGAACTAGGGTGAAGTAAGGTGAACTAGGGTAGAACTAGGGTGAAGTAAGGTGAACTAGGGTAGAACTAGGGTGAAGTAAGGTGAACTAGGGTAGAACTAGGGTGAAGTAAGGTGAACTAGGGTAGAACTAGGGTGAAGTAAGGTGAACTAGGGTAGAACTAGGGTGAAGTAAGGTGAACTAGGGTAGAACTAGGGTGAAGTAAGGTGAACTAGGGTAGAACTAGGGTGAAGTAAGGTGAACTAGGGTAGAACTAGGGTGAAGTAAGGTGAACTAGGGTAGAACTAGGGTGAAGTAAGGTGAACTAGGGTAGAACTAGGGTGAAGTAAGGTGAACTAGGGTAGAACTAGGGTGAAGTAAGGTGAACTAGGGTAGAACTATGGTGAAGTAAGGTGAACTAGGGTAGAACTATGGTGAAGTAAGGTGAACTAGGGTAGAACTATGGTGAAGTAAGGTGAACTAGGGTAGAACTATGGTGAAGTAAGGTGAACTAGGGTAGAACTATGGTGAAGTAAGGTGAACTAGGGTAGAACTATGGTGAAGTAAGGTGAACTAGGGTAGAACTATGGTGAAGTAAGGTGAACTAGGGTAGAACTATGGTGAAGTAAGGTGAACTAGGGTAGAACTATGGTGAAGTAAGGTGAACTAGGGTAGAACTATGGTGAAGTAAGGTGAACTAGGGTAGAACTATGGTGAAGTAAGGTGAACTAGGGTAGAACTATGGTGAAGTAAGGTGAACTAGGGTAGAACTATGGTGAAGTAAGGTGAACTAGGGTAGAACTATGGTGAAGTAAGGTGAACTAGGGTAGAACTATGGTGAAGTAAGGTGAACTAGGGTAGAACTATGGTGAAGTAAGGTGAACTAGGGTAGAACTATGGTGAAGTAAGGTGAACTAGGGTAGAACTATGGTGAAGTAAGGTGAACTAGGGTAGAACTATGGTGAAGTAAGGTAGAACTAGGGTAGAACTATGGTGAAGTAGGGTAGAACTAGGGTGAAGTAAGGTGAAGTAGGGTAGAACTAGGGTGAAGTAAGGTGAAGTAGGGTAGAACTAGGGTAAAGTAAGGTGAACTAGGGTAGAACTAGGGTAAAGTAAGGTGAACTAGGGTAGAACTAGGGTAAAGTAAGGTGAACTAGGGTAGAACTAGGGTAAAGTAAGGTGAACTAGGGTAAAGTAAGGTGAACTAGGGTAAAGTAAGGTGATCTAGGGTAAAGTAAGGTGAACTAGGGTAAAGTAAGGTGAACTAGGGTAAAGTAAGGTGAACTAGGGTAAAGTAAGGTGAACTAGGGTAGAACTAGGGTAAAGTAAGGTGAACTAGGGTAGAACTAGGGTAAAGTAAGGTGAACTAGGGTAAAGTAAGGTGAACTAGGGTAAAGTAAGGTGATCTAGGGTAAAGTAAGGTGATCTAGGGTAAAGTTAGGTGAACTAGGGTAAAGTAAGGTGAACTAGGGTAAAGTAAGGTGAACTAGGGTAAAGTAAGGTGAACTAGGGTAAAGTAAGGTGAACTAGGGTAAAGTAAGGTGAACTAGGGTAAAGTAAGGTGAACTAGGGTAAAGTAAGGTGAACTAGGGTAAAGTAAGGTGAACTAGGGTAGAACTAGGGTAAAGTAAGGTGAACTATGGTAAAGTAAGGTGAACTAGGGTAGAACTATGGTGAAGTAAGGTGAACTAGGGTAGAACTATGGTGAAGTAAGGTGAACTAGGGTAGAACTATGGTGAAGTAAGGTGAACTAGGGTAGAACTATGGTGAAGTAAGGTGAACTAGGGTAGAACTATGGTGAAGTAAGGTGAACTAGGGTAGAACTATGGTGAAGTAAGGTGAACTAGGGTAGAACTATGGTGAAGTAAGGTGAACTAGGGTAGAACTATGGTGAAGTAAGGTGAACTAGGGTAGAACTATGGTGAAGTAAGGTGAACTAGGGTAGAACTATGGTGAAGTAAGGTGAACTAGGGTAGAACTATGGTGAAGTAAGGTGAACTAGGGTAGAACTATGGTGAAGTAAGGTGAACTAGGGTAGAACTATGGTGAAGTAAGGTGAACTAGGGTAGAACTATGGTGAAGTAAGGTGAACTAGGGTAGAACTATGGTGAAGTAAGGTGAACTAGGGTAGAACTATGGTGAAGTAAGGTGAACTAGGGTAGAACTATGGTGAAGTAAGGTGAACTAGGGTAGAACTATGGTGAACTAGGGTAGAACTATGGTGAAGTAAGGTGAACTAGGGTAGAACTATGGTGAAGTAAGGTGAACTAGGGTAGAACTATGGTGAAGTTAGGTGAACTAGGGTAGAACTATGGTGAAGTTAGGTGAACTAGGGTAGAACTATGGTGAAGTAAGGTGAACTAGGGTAGAACTATGGTGAAGTAAGGTGAACTAGGGTAGAACTATGGTTAAGTAAGGTGAACTAGGGTAGAACTATGGTTAAGTAAGGTGAACTAGGGTAGAACTATGGTTAAGTAAGGTGAACTAGGGTAGAACTATGGTTAAGTAAGGTGAACTAGGGTAGAACTATGGTTAAGTAAGGTGAACTAGGGTAGAACTATGGTTAAGTAAGGTGAACTAGGGTAGAACTATGGTTAAGTAAGGTGAACTAGGGTAGAACTATGGTTAAGTAAGGTGAACTAGGGTAGAACTAGGGTAAAGTAAGGTGAACTAGGGTAGAACTAGGGTAAAGTAAGGTGAACTAGGGTAGAACTAGGGTAAAGTAAGGTGAACTAGGGTAGAACTAGGGTAAAGTAAGGTGAACTAGGGTAGAACTAGGGTAAAGTAAGGTGAACTAGGGTAGAACTAGGGTAAAGTAAGGTGAACTAGGGTAGAACTAGGGTAAAGTAAGGTGAACTAGGGTAAAGTAAGGTGATCTAGGGTAAAGTTAGGTGAACTAGGGTAAAGTAAGGTGAACTAGGGTAAAGTAAGGTGAACTATGGTAAAGTAAGGTGAACTATGGTAAAGTAAGGTGAACTATGGTAAAGTAAGGTTGAACTATGGTAAAGTAAGGTGAACTAGGGTAAAGTAAGGTGAACTAGGGTAGAACTAGGGTAAAGTAAGGTGAACTATGGTAAAGTAAGGTGAACTATGGTAAAGTTAGGTGAACTATGGTGAAGTTAGGTGAACTAGGGTAAAGTAAGGTAGAACTATGGTAAAGTAAGGTGAACTAGGGTAAAGTAAGGTGAACTATGGTAAAGTAAGGTGAACTATGGTAAAGTTAGGTGAACTAGGGTAAAGTAAGGTAGAACTATGGTAAAGTAAGGTGAACTAGGGTAAAGTAAGGTGAACTATGGTAGAACTAGGGTAAAGTAAGGTGAACTATGGTAAAGTAAGGTGAACTATGGTAAAGTAAGGTGAACTAGGGTAAAGTAAGGTGAACTAGGGTAGAACTATGGTAAAGTAAGGTAGAACTATGGTAAAGTAAGGTAGAACTATGGTAAAGTAAGGTGAACTAGGGTAAAGTAAGGTGAACTATGGTAGAACTAGGGTAAAGTAAGGTGAACTAGGGTAAAGTAAGGTAGAACTATGGTAAAGTAAGGTGAACTAGGGTAAAGTAAGGTGAACTAGGGTAGAACTATGGTAAAGTAAGGTAGAACTATGGTAAAGTAAGGTAGAACTATGGTAAAGTAAGGTGAACTAGGGTAAAGTAAGGTGAACTAGGGTAGAACTAGGGTAAAGTAAGGTGAACTAGGGTAGAACTAGGGTAAAGTAAGGTGAACTAGGGTAGAACTAGGGTAAAGTAAGGTGAACTATGGTAGAACTATGGTAAAGTAAGGTGAACTAGGGTAAAGTAAGGTGTTCTAGGGTAAAGTTAGGTGAACTAGGGTAAAGTAAGGTGAACTATGGTAAAGTAAGGTGAACTATGGTAAAATAAGGTGAACTATGGTAAAGTAAGGTGAACTATGGTAAAGTAAGGTGAACTATGGTAAAGTAAGGTGAACTATGGTAAAGTAAGGTGAAGTATGGTAAAGTAAGGTGAACTATGGTAAAGTAAGGTGAACTATGGTAAAGTAAGGTAGAACTATGGTAAAGTAAGGTAGAACTATGGTAAAGTAAGGTGAACTGTGGTAAAGTAAGGTAGAACTATGGTTAAGTAAGGTAGAACTATGGTAAAGTAAGGTAGAACTATGGTAAAGTAAGGTGAACTAGGGTAGAACTATGGTAAAGTAAGGTGAACTAGGGTAGAACTATGGTAAAGTAAGGTGAACTAGGGTAGAACTAGGGTAAAGTAAGGTGAACTAGGGTAGAACTAGGGTAAAGTAAGGTGAACTAGGGTAAAGTAAGGTGAACTAGGGTAGAACTAGGGTAAAGTAAGGTGAACTATGGTAAAGTAAGGTGAACTAGGGTAGAACTAGGGTAAAGTAAGGTGAACTAGGGTAGAACTAGGGTAAAGTAAGGTGAACTTGGGTAGAACTAGGGTAAAGTAAGGTGAACTAGGGTAGAACTATGGTAAAGTAAGGTGAACTAGGGTAGAACTATGGTAAAGTAAGGTGAACTAGGGTAAAGTAAGGTGAACTAGGGTAAAGTAAGGTGAACTAGGGTAAAGTAAGGTGAACTAGGGTAAAGTAAGGTGAACTAGGGTAAAGTAAGGTGAACTAGGGTAAAGTAAGGTGAACTAGGGTAGAACTATGGTAAAGTAAGGTAAACTAGGGTAGAACTATGGTAAAGTAAGGTGAACTAGGGTAGAACTATGGTAAAGTAAGGTGAACTAGGGTAGAACTATGGTAAAGTAAGGTGAACTAGGGTAGAACTATGGTAAAGTAAGGTGAACTAGGGTAGAACTATGGTAAAGCAACGGGAACTAGGGTAGAACTATGGTTAAGTAAGGTGAACTAGGGTAGAATTATGGTAAAGTAAGGTGAACTAGGGTAGAATTATGGTAAAGTAAGGTGAACTAGGGTAGAATTATGGTAAAGTAAGGTGAAGGGTAGAATTATGGTAAAGTAAGGTGAACTAGGGTAGAATTATGGTAAAGCAAGGTGAACTAGGGTAAAGCAAGGTGAACTCGAGTAGAATTATGGTAAAGCAAGGTGAACTCGGGTAGAACTATGGTAAAGCAAGGTGAACTCGGGTAGAACTATGGTAAAGTAAGGTGAACTCGGGTAGAACTAGGGTAAAGTAAGGTGAACTAGGGTAGAACTAGGGTAAAGTAAGGTGAACTAGGGTAAAGTAAGGTGAACTAGGGTAAAGTAAGGTGAACTAGGGTAAAGTAAGGTAAACTGTAAGGTACTTTTTTAACAGTGTTACCTTGTTAGTGGGCTATAGACCTAAAGCCTATCCTCTGTTAATATATCGGCAAATACAGAATACATTGGACTACTTTTAAAGGATATCTCTAATGCGTTCAATTTTCTTGAAATTACATTTTATTCTAGCAGAGGATCACTAACAAAACTAGAAATTGTGTTTGTTTTGACAAACACGAAAGCAACCCCCTCTCTTTTTGAAGCATAAAACTACCCTCTCCATCAGTATGCAATAAAGCTAACGATTTTAATTACGCTTTTCGTAATTAGCCCTAATGTTGTCAACACACGCATACTTGTTTAAGGGATGGTTTAAAACAACGGGTTCCTGAGAAACGTCGTAACAAGCTTTTTACCTCTTGTGTGCCTCTTGGTGACCTTCACCGTTAAACCAATGTGCGTCATAAACCAATCAGCTCCCAACCTAAGTATATCGCAATGATATATCCCAATTTTCTAGAAATTTAAACAAATTTTCTAGAAACTCGAAAAGGCATTTTTCTAAGAAAGGTTTTGAAATCAGATTTGACCTTGACTCTTGGCCCGATCTGCGTCAAATTATGTTCAGATTGAAACCTCAGTGTAGCGATGATACATCCCAAGTTTCACGGAATTTCAAACAACGATTTTCTGGAAAATGGGGTAAACAAGCCTTTTAGCCTATGTGTGACCTCTCGATCTTCTTCAAATTTTGTTCAGATTGAAACCTTAGTGTAGCGATGATATATCCAAAGTTTCATGAAATTTGAAAAACCGATTATGTCAAACATGGTAACAAGGTTTGTGGTTCAAAATTTGAACTCCTATGTGACCTTGACCTTTTGGCCGATGCTCGTCAAAAGTCATTCAGCTCGCAACCTTAGTATAGCGATCACATATCCGAAGTTTCAGATAATTTAAAGCAACCGTTTTCTGAGAAACGTGGTAACAAGCTTTTTAGTCCATGTGTGACCTCTAGGTGACTTTGCCCTTGACCTCATTAACAGATGCGCGAAAAAAATTCCCAAGGCCCACATGTTCAATATGGTAATCAGGTTCCTTCAAGTAACTGAGCTATTACAAAAACAAAACGCGGCGGCGGATAAAACCAGACAAATTGAAAAGCTATAAGCACCCCCTTTCAGGGGCTGCTTAATAACAAACCTAATATAACATAACGGCACGCGTACCGCGATCTTCGAAATCTGCATCTAAAGTTAATTTGTGCCAGAGGAGTAGTGACTTCACAGAAGTAAGCCTGTCAACAAAGAAATGCTTGTTCCCATTTACACCACCTGCATTTCGATTGATTGATTGTTTGGTGTTTTACGCCGCGCTCAAGATTATTTCGCTTATATGGCGGCGTTGCCAGTTTTATTGTGGGAGGAAACCGGGATCTGTGCCATGAGGAAACCCACGACCTTCCGCTGGCAACCATCCCACATAGGTCGTTCGAGTGAAAACCCAGTCAGCCTGCATTTCGAACTCAGATAATTATACAGAGTGATTTTAGCTATAAAAATATCTTTAACATCATCATTTATTAGATAAATGACCTGGAATGTCACTTAAAGGCCCACTTGCCCCCGTAGCCTGTTTAAATTTGCTAAGAAAACCAATTTACATGAGCTTACTACGACTAATACCACTAAACTTAAACATAGGACACATAAAACATGTCTAGTTAGCTTTAGAATGTAGAAATGGGGTGAAAAACAAAAGAAGAATCGAAGCCTGATTACAACAACAACGATCAGTGTCGATCAACTTTCGTGTTGGATTACCCTCATTTCAGGCCTTTTTATCTGTGGTTTACACTCAAATAATTGTCAGCAGGCTTTTCCAGTCGCTGTTAACCGATCGTCAGTCTGTATTTTTCAGATAAATAGGCCTACGTAAAATTACACTGTGCCGTTAGTTCACTCACTCGACTGAAATGCGCCCCAGCGAGCAGTTTGGTTTGTTTACGTTCCGGGCACCTAACAATTCAAATTTTCAGTTCAAATTAAAAATACAAAGTGACGTCCAAACTTTTAAATTTTGGTAAAAATAGAAAGTTCCTAACTTATATTGTCTGGGGAAAATACAGAAAACGGTCTTTCTCTTTTAATGTAAACAATATTCCTGATTTTCCCGGCAAGTGTGCCTTTAAGGATATTTTGTGGGAGAATTTTCTTACAAAAATAACTATATCTTAGTAACTTTGAATCACAAAAGGCAGTCATGACTTCTGCACTCGAGTGATCAAATTAGTGAACAGATGGTATGAAATTGGTTGGTGCCAAGTGAACATTTATCATTGTAAATTTCAAACCTTCCATTCCCTGGTATTGATTCCCTAGATCACATGGTATTTGATTTCCATCGAACGCCGCCATTGCAAGGAAATTGTTCAATTTCGATCCAGATCGGCCATGCACGTGCCCAATGAACTACATTCGTAGAATAGAGGTCACGTGTTGTTTGATTTCCATGGAACGCCGCTATAACAAGGAGGTGGTGCAATTTCGATCCAGATCGGTCATACACGCCAATGAACTGTATTCGTGGAATGGACCTCTCATTGGCTGGTCTCGATCTGATTATGTAAAAACTGCCGTCATTGATAAACGTTGGAACTGCCGCCAATACCGATGTAATGCGGCTTCCAATTCATGCAGATTTCGGACAAGGGGCTCTAGGGATTGAATGTTTCTGCCCATCCTATCCCAAATGTGCTCTAAAGGATTGAAATCCGCGCAGTTACCCCTTCAACAGATCCGACGTCTCACTGGAGGGATGAGATGCAGGTTGAAAGCTAATGGAGGCTATACGCGCTATTGACCTTCTGCTCTAGGGATGTGTTCTACACACTCAGTCAAAGTGACATTTTTACTTCAATATTTTCGCCCTGTGAAGCCAGATGGACTCTGAGGTTTCATACTTACACGCATCTTTTTATTTTGTTAAAATACACTTTTGATTTTGCTAACGATATCCTGAATAAATTCTATAGCTTATTGTCGTTAATGGTGATTTCTTATCGCCAGAATGTTACCCTTTATCATTACAAACGTTGCTGTAGCATCAGTTTGCCAACAATCTCCCTACACCAATGATTTTATCGGTCGATGCAGACTTTCCAGGGGGGGGGGGGGGGGGGGCTTAACTGTTTCCTTTGTGTATATTTATCTGACAGGAATATTGCACTCAAAAACTATTTACACCGTTCTTCGTTTAGACATATCTTCGGTCACGAAGAGCCTTAGAGCTTCATAAAATTTTGCAGATCGTCGACAATTTATATACAAGATATCTCTGAGGTTTGTGGTTCCAGTAGTGTTACTTTCAAGAAAGAATAACGAAAGTCATGGGCAGTTTTTGTGTAGGCGGCCAGTTGACCCACGCCTGTAAATAGGTCTACTGAGTCTGGCACCTTCCCACTTTCAATAAAGAAAACCAACGGTGGGAACTTCTCCTGCTTGTCTTTTTTTTTGTTATTTTTAAGAATTAGGGAAAGCAAAATCCGGAAGTTATTTGCTTGCAGAACAGCCTCCGAACGTTCCTTAGGCAATCTAGAACCCCTGAGTGTCTGGGGCTTAAGCGGCCCCTGGGTCGTCGCCTAATGCGTTGGGTAGGGGCCTATATCTTTCAACTGGCAACTTCGATACTCACAGTGAATATCCCTTGTGTGCCAGATGTGGCACTGTTGTGTTTATACAAAATTAGGACATCACGTCGTCAGTTGTTTTGTTCAAAAACAACTGACAAAGTGGTGATGTCTTAATTTGTTATCATTGATATTACTGTTATTTTCTAAGAATTAGGGATAGCAAAATCCTAAAGTTATTAGCATTTGTATTTGCAGAACAATGTCGGAACGCTTCTCAGGCAATCTCTAGCCCCTGAGCCCCCCTCCTCCATGCCCCAAAAAGGTTACAAGGCTTCACTTATGACTTTGGAACATTATGATTTTAATGTTATTTTTTAAGAATTAGCAAAAGCAAAATCCGGAAACGATGAGCAGAAAAGCCTCCGAACGTTTCTCGGGCAATCACGAACCCCAGAGCTTCCGGGGCCTAGGCGGCTCCTAGACCCTCGCTTTTTGCCTTCGTTACAGGCCTCTTTCAAATGTGTTATGTTTCTGTAATCGAAGGGCCTGTGACTCCTACTTTCGTAAAAAGCTGGATCTGCACCTGGTGGAATGGACACGTCTCATTGGCTGATTTGGATCTAAAGTTCTAAAAAGCGCCGCCATGGATACAAGATTGTCTATGATGTGACGCCCACCATCACGGATTGGAATCGCCAAATTAATTCGTATTAATGGCAGAGCTCGCTGGAACTCCAACGCCACTTAACCTCCATTCCACGAATATAGTTCATTTATGAACACCAAAACACATTGGTGGGCACTCTCCTGTTTATTTCGCGTTAGATCATTTTGTTTGCAGAGTTATGACCCTTTCACATTTTGACGTTCATTTTTTTGTCCGGGGTAGGGGCCTATATCTTAGTTACTTTTCAACTGGCAACTTTGAAACTCACAGTGAATATCTCTTGTGTGCCAGATGTGACACTGTTGTGTTTATTTCTCACGTGTACTTGCTGTTGACTGAGATCCAGTACTACCAAATAATACATGTACTTACAGTCTCTTTGTATTTTCTCCAATCAACGTTAACGGTGAAGTGAGGACTTCGTAATTATATCTATAAATATAATGATATTTATTGCAACGTAAAACATCAATACATCCATCCTTGGAATTCTATCTGAAATATTGTTTATATACATTTTGTCATATGTAGCATATACATTTCATATGTTATTGAGGAACATATACTTTGTACTAAAAGACTTGAGTCATCCTTTCATAAATCTGTTTTGAAACTCGCATCAAATGTCTCTCTTGTTGCTCAGGTGAGAAGCCACGACTCGGGGGGGGGGGGGGGGGGGGGGGGTTACCGACCCACCGCTCTAACCAATTTGTTTAGGGTCTTTCAGGGTCGCTTAATTTACTAACTCAGTAATTTCCCTGATGATGATTGGAATGTCTCTCTTGATTTATGAGTTTTGTTGAGTTTTATTTCCATGTGACCTGAGACATCTGATGCATAAGTGAGTCACTCCCAGTTAAATCTATACGTCCGATGTCTGATAGTAATACTCACAGTAAATGTCCCTGGTGTAACATAGCCTACCTACTTCATGTAGTATGAAGGACTTTTCACCAGAATTGAGTAGATTTTGTCAACCTGATATTTGACAATTTTCTGACTGGGTTTCACTCGATCGACCTATGTGGGATGGTTGCCAGTTACCAACGGAAGGTCGTGGGTTTCCTCCTGGCATTTTGTTATTTTTAAGGCATAGAGTCCGGTTCCCTTCCACAATAAAACTGGCAACTCCGCCATATAGGTGAAATAATCATGAGCGCGGCGTAAAACACCAAACAATCAATCAATCTCGTATAAAACATTTTTGTCGTTTTTGCAACTTTTCGTTAGCCTTCTTTCCTCAAATCGCTTGAATAGATACATCGTAGCAATCCCACGGGTGAAAATACCAGTACAGAAAATACTGTTTATATCTATAACATGCCCAAAAACGGATGAAGAATCAAATTAGAAAAACGTTACTGCTGTCGGTTGCCTTCTTCCAATAACCTTTAGCTTGAAAATTTGGAGGGGTGTTGACTTCCGGCTGCAATTTCTGCAAAACTATATGTGACATTCAAAGAAACGTAATATCTAATCAAAGACCATGAAAATTTATTTTTGATGAAACTATCTATAGTGCAACACTTGGGATATCCTTTAAATAAACGTTAACGTTTCTTTCCCTATAATTGATTGATGTGTTTCATATGGCAATCAAGGGAAAACACTACTTTGATTTTGAATCTCGTGCGATTGGAACCCGCAACCCATCAATTCTTGATCTTCCTAACAATTTAGATGAAACAGACAATACAAATCCAGATGAATGTCACAGGAGACTATGTTGATACTATAGGAGCCTGTATGTATGTTTAGGTAACCTTAATCAGTGTAACCATGTACGTTAAGCCTACTTGTTTCTCTACCATGTAATCCAGGTATTCTGCATCTGAAGTAAAACACATACATAATGGAATTAGATTTGTCACATTTCAACGTAATCGCAGTCCGAAAACGGCTTTATCGTGGAGTAACTATGGACGTTATAGCCCATGCAAAAAGGACGTATTTAAGCTCTTCTGAGAGGTTGTCATGACAACGGAAGCTGTATATACCGTTGAGGTTGAATTATAGAACACGCAACCTGGCATTATCTGCAGTGTTTGATTTATCACACTTCCATTGTTTCTGGCAAATTATTGAATAAGTCCGAACGAAGCTTAATCCTTTCCAATGGCTCTTTTTGCTTGGCGTTGTTACATTGATTTCAAACCCTTCAGGCTCGATTAAACAAAGGCAAATTGTATGATCAATTAAAAAGGTCCACAAACTGACACGCAGGTGCGAGTCCCAGTGGTACTATTCCCACTAGTAAATAATAAATAAATATATAATTTTGAAAAGACTTTATTGATATGACCAAAACAAGAATATAAACATAGGACAATTCTATAATTAAACATACTCAAAAACATAATTTATAGACGTAAATATAGTTTGCTGGTGTATTTGGGATTAAACTTGTGCAAAATGAACTGAAGACAAACACTGGTTCGCACAGTTACAATTACATAAATACTGGACGGCAGATATATGGAGAAAAAAATATGAAGGAAGTTAGTTATCTGACGAAGAGCAGATAGTCACAGGGGGTATTATTTTCATAATACTCATTTAGCTCTAAAAACGTTAGTACATAGAATCTTAGTCGCTGTCTAAATTATCTTATGAACCGGCTCCTGAGACCTAAATAGCTAAACCTACAGAGCCCTTGACCGTTACGTCTGTATGTGAACTAAACCAGTTTTATGAAATACTGCCCCGCCCTCTCTTTCTCTCAACATTGATGGTTATATAAATTATAGGACCAAATTGGCTGCAAGCATAAATACCTAAATTTCACCATAATTTCGTGTAACGTCAATACAGTAAGAGTACAGTATCAACCGAACTTTGTACTGTTTAAGAAAATTGAAAAATAACTCTTATCATTTTTATATTATAAAAAATATCTGAAATTTGGCAGCTTATTACAGTTTGGATTTGATTTCCATGCCAGAAGATAAAGGGCACTCATATTGATCTTGGTATCACAGCTTTTACATGGACGGAAAAAGTCGGATAATTTTGATACTGAAATATTTAATATATAAACTAGAGCATATAGAAACCAGTACAGCTGATAACGATTCGTGAGAGAATACGATGTATGACGGTCATCCGTGAATTAAGCTCCCCGTGATCCAATCAATTACATCCTACTACTCTAACAAATCGTTATAAATTCGCCTAGATTTGTGACGTGAACATCCAAAAATCTCTGCCATAACAAGTTGTTATAGGTCCATATTAATACTGTACACATTGAAAAAAAGGTCATAAATTTAAAATCACACTGCCTACGTTTAGACTTGTATCTTCAAATCCGAAATTAAGGCTACATATAAATTATTTTCATTATATACAAAAGTTAACCAGAAAACAAACATTTTATAAATAGACATAAATATAACATTTTTCACTTCCAATGATCACATGTGAAATAACGCTTCCATTCGGTTATAGATTACGTGTGGCAGCAGGTACCGTTTGTTAACTTGATTGACGTTGAAGTAACCTGGTTTCATTCAGCATGAACAAGGCACTACCAATTCTACCAACCGGTATCTGCCACTCAACCAGGTTTTTGACCTATCAACTCCACTGAAACCCTATCGCTTTTATTATAGGTTTAGACGATTTTCTTTAATGAAACAAAATCCGTTGAAAACTATTTGCCAAATTACTACACAGAGTGTTTCTTGATTCAAGAAAGTATAGAAGCCAACCAAATTTGAAGTCTGTTAACAGACATTATACAGTCGAAATCATTTAAACAGAAGATTTTAACAAGAATAAGGTAGCTCTTGACAAACTATTTCCATACAAATAAAAAAAAACATTTTTTTAGCATCATTTGACAAAAAATACATAATAATGAACGAATAAAGCTTAGCTTCATTTCATAAGGGAACAGAAATAAAAAAAATGGTCAGAAAGCCGGGGTTTACGTTTACTTGTTCAGAAATCCGAAATAACGAAAGGCCAAAATGACAAGTTTTAGCTTTATTTGTTAAGAAATCCGAAATAATGAATGAACTGAAAACTGGAGTTAAGCTTCATTTGTTAAGAAAGCAGAAATATAGAACGTCGTCATAAAGTGAATGTTGGTTTCAGGTGAAGTTTCATACAGTTATAACCAAGTGTCTATACCCATACCATGTTGGTTTCAGGTGAAGTTTCATACAGTTATACCCAGTTGCCTGTATCTATACCAAGAACTTCATTCAGCGAAAATCACCGTGTTTATAACATCCTGTTTTATATCACACATAATTTGATAATGTAAAAATATTGAGCACAAATCACAAGACTATCAGGAGTGCTATACAATTTATGACCAGGGTTAAATAATACAGAATTTTAGGACAGTTTCTCAAAACTTTTGTATCACAGATGGAAAGAACCAAAAATATTTCAATAATTTGCACGATTAACATACCATATCCTCGCAATAAGATGTTTTCAATGGCAGTTAAACATGTGACATCAAGGTCCCTACCACGAGGAATAGGAGAAACTTCATTTTAAAAACAATACAGTAACTACCATACGACCCAAGAATCCCCCCCCCCCCCCCCCCCCCCCACCTCTCCCACTCCTCACCCCCTGGGACAAAATCCCGGACATGGCTTGTGGATATATTAAAACTATTGAATTATTAACAGAAATGGGCGGAAATAGATTTGAAAGACTTGACAGAGAACTGTCAACAATATGGCTGCTGATAGACGGAATTTCAATGCATAGCTCTGGGGGAATACTCCTTCATTAATCTGTGTGCGGTCAATGTGGATTGATTACCGGTAAAATGTTATAAGAACAAGACAAAGCAGAAGTACGCCTGAGATAGAGGATCGGGAGACACCGCTAAACACCAGGCTGTTACACTTGTCTGTACTACAACATTGTAGGCATGTCGTTACTGTTCCTTCAGTGCACGTGGGTTTCTTGTTATTCTCAGTGCACATGGCTGTATGACAAGAGCGTATGTATGTCTGTACCTTGTCGCTGTCCTGTGTTACTTGGTACTGTAAAAGAACCATAAATATATATCCTAGAAATCTCAGAATTTTCGAATTTATCTCTTACTTTTGGTAGGAAGGGATATATATACTCCAAAATAGGGCATGTTTGTAAATAATTAAGTTACAATGGTACATGACTATGAGAAACGAGAAAGTAGTCTAACGGTGGAAAACAATGTTAAAAAAGCTTTTATTCCTGGATACCATGGAATAAAATGTATAATACACAAGGCCGTGGATACGTATGTCGTTAAACTGTTTCGAAATTGTTTTCATAAATTCAGATTATCAGACGAAGTTCAGCGTTTGAAACAACTTGAAGCGTTCAGATCAAATATTGATAAAGTCATCCTTACGGACAAAATTTAAATACCCGGGATGTATGAGTACATTTTGGTGGTTTTGTTGCTCTTTAAACAACCTAAAGGTGCATCTGCACGATTGGTATCAACGGAAAGCTCTGATTTTCTACATTTTGATAAAAATTAATAACAATTAGCTAATTCGGTTTCAACGAGACTTTCCTAATAGTAATGGTGAGATGACGTGAAAATCGGAGAGTTAAAGGATGTATAGACACCGCTGTAGAAGCCAATTGTGTCGCAACGGCCAATTGTGTCGCAATGCGACATAATTGGCCTCTACTGTCGACCAATTGTGTCGCAACGGGAATTGCGACATAATTGGCCTCTGTTGTCGATATTTTGATACAAACTTTTTTCCTGTATTTTTACTGACATACGTTTATTTTGATCCAACATCACATTAGAACACTGCTGATGCATTTTACCCCTACGTGGGCGAAATTTTACTCCTTCAAGTAAATTCCCCGTCCTGAAACTACTGCTTTGTTTATTATCGTGCGTTTATTCCTGAAGTTGTTAACCTAAACAACTTTTGTACAAATTTGTGCATTGATATCGATCCATTTCATTTTTATTTCTTAGTTTTATTATGAGTAATATATCGTTGCGACACAATTGGCTTTCTCTCACAGCCAATTATGTCGCAACGGCCAGTTGTGTCGCACACAAATTCTTACGGTTGTTTGCAGTTTATCAACACGCGCTATTCACCGTATATGTCCAGTGACGGGTGCAGACTATATTAAACGTTTTCCTCAACTTCGACTTCTACCAATTGGGCCCAAGTTCGAATCCACCTTAGACTTGTTAAAAGAAAAGAGATATGATAACTTTTGACGGAATTCAATTAATTGAGCTTCTTGGCAAGTGTATAGGTCTATGAAATGGGATTTTCCTCTTGAAATATAGGCTAATGTCACGGTTTTCGTCACCGAAAAATCTGATAACGCTGTCAAATGAACGAAATCATCTTGATTTTTTCTTTCTGAGAGGGGGATAAGTTTTTATATGTTTAGTTTTTATTTTGTTCGAATATTTTTGGTTTGTTTTGGCTTTAATTGTTTTCAGTCTGCAGTTAGTATTTTTCACCCAGATGAAATTCCATTTAATCTAATATCAGCTTTCAAGAGAGACACGAGAGAAATTCTGTGATAAATTCTGGTTCAGGAAGTATTATTGAGTGTCAGTTAACTTGAAGTTCATTTTTTTCCCTGTCATATGTATTCGAGACTATCGAATACTTCTATTTGTAAGCCGAACGATAAAACTGTACCCAGAAGAAGGTCAAAATAATAGGCTGATGTCGCATTGTTAAAACATAGTCGCACTCCGTCAACACTGTTGCATTGCTTAAACCAGGTCAATGTTGTGCTTTTGGATAAACCTCTCGCATATTGAGAGTCGGTGGTCATCCTCTTAGTTTTGTTATTGTTAATCATATTATCATGTAATTGTTGCGACACTATTGGTCACCTCTGGTAGCCAATTGTGTCGCACTTAACCTATCAGTATTTTAGTAGATTGAAATTAAAAACAACACAAAACACCGACAAGTTAGGCAGATTATATTTCTTTGGTTTATCCTATAGATAAGTTAGCATTGGATTTTAATTGAAATCTACTGAAATACTGCTAGGTTGAGCGTGACAAAATTGGCCGCTGCGACATAGTTGGCTACCAGAGTTGACCAATTGTGTCGCAACAATGAAATGATAAGGTATAAAACCAAATGCCAAGCAAATCATCAAATAGATGAGAAATATTGTCAAAACAAGAAACATGACGTTCATTCAAACGTTATTTTGTTTTGTTTTACACAAAAAATAAACTTTCAAGGCATTTGTAAGTATTGCGACACAATTGGCCGTTGCGACATAATTGGCTACCAGAGTTGACCAATTGTGTCGCAACAATGAAATGATAAGGTATAAAACCAAATGCCAAGCAAATCATCAAATAGATGAGAAATGTTGTCAAAACAAGAAACATGACGGTCATTTAAAAGTTATTTTGTTTTGTTTTACACAAAAAATAAACTTTCAAGGCATTTATAAGTATTGCGACACAATTGGCCGTTGCGACATAATTGGCTACCAGAGTTGACCAATTGTGTCGCAACAATGAAATGATAAGGTATAAAACCAAATGCCAAGCAAATCATCAAATAGATGAGAAATGTTGTCAAAACAAGAAACATGACGGTCATTTAAAAGTTATTTTGTTTTGTTTTACACAAAAAATAAACTTTCAAGGCATTTATAAGTATTGCGACACAATTGGCCGTTGCGACATAATTGGCTACCAGAGTTGACCAATTGTGTCGCAACAATGGAATGATAAGGTATAAAACCAAATGCCAAGCAAATCATCAAATAGATGAGAAATGTTATCAAAACAAGAAACATTACGTTCAATCAAACGTTATTTTGTTTTGTTTTGTTGTATTTTACACATGCAGTATACGTCCAAGGCATGTATAAGTATTGCGACGAAATTGGCCGTTGCGAGATAATAAAAAATCAGAACAAATAATTCACCAAACGTTTTTTCCTCTGCACGTATGAGATACTTTCATGACACGTTTAGGTATTGCGACACAATTGACAATTGTTACATCGTCCTAAGCTAATTGACGGCTAGAAAAACCAAAACTAAGCAATGATGTCGTATATTGCAAACGAAATCTCAAAGGAGATAAGAAATGTTGTTAAAAGTGAATAAATAACATTCGCCAAACGTTTTTGTTTTGTTATGTTATGTTTCTCTTAACACCATACTTTTAAGGCATATATGAGAATTGCGACACAATTTGCTGTTGCGACATAATTGGAGTTATTTTGTTAAAATGCAACGACTTTGTACACGATCAAGACGAGACAACCAAGGAAAAAAATGTAATGCAACTGAGATTGAATAAAATCAAAAGAGCTGTATTTTTTGCTTTTTTTGTTTTCATGTGTGAATATATCCGATATTACCAGCATGTGAGGTATGTGAGTCACAATATAGTTCTTTTTGCAACATAAATAGTTCTGCTAGCCAGAAGATTATATCAAGACCAGAATTATTAATAGAATACATAGAGACTTATAGATGAAATAGGGTCTACACTCATTAGCCATTTACCCGTAAACAAGAGATCAGTAAACTGATAGAACACTTTCAGAAAGTGAGACTGCTTGTAAATGGATCGCAAACTTGATTTGTGAAAGTGATTTCTTCAATAGGTGACTGGCTGGACAAGGACAAAGTTTCTCTGGTAGAAAGTGGCTGTACTCCGAAAACTCCAAACCAACTTTCCTAAATGTTTGGCAAGATAAGTTGTTTGAGTGACATTTAGCTGGAATAATTACAACGGGAAGGCTTGCGTATAAATATTAACTTCTTCATTTATTAGTTAGTAACATTTCGGTTTTGATACTTAGACTGTTTTCAAGCTATATTGAAAACGGTCTAAATATCAAGACAGAAACGTTGCTAACTAATAAATGAAGAAGTCGATATCCATATGCGTGGTATGGCCAAAAGTTGGATTTTTTGATTGATTGATTGTTTAGTGTTTTACGTCGCGCCCAAGATTATTTCACTTATATGAAACATATACATATATATATGTTGCCCGGAGTAAACCCACGACTTTCCGGTGGTATCTGGCAACCATCCCACATAGGTCGTTCGAGTAGAAACCCAGTTTTTTTTTGTTTTGTTTTGTTTTTTTTTTTTTGGGGGGGGGGGCTGCGTGGGATTCGAACCCGCAACCAATTGGTGGAAAGCTGTTCCGATTGAGCGTCCAACACTCTACTGAGCCCCGGAGGCGCCGTCATGAGTTTGAACGACGACATCACTGAATGCCAAAATGTATCTGACAAAGTAAGACCCTATAACAAGTATTAATATAACTCAAAAGGATGTTCGATTCAATATACTAAGATTAAAATGAAGAACGCTTCGGTTTGAATTCTGATATAGTACACATGGGTTAACATGCGTACCAACAATTTACGAAGATACTTTCACTGCTTTATGAGAACATTGACAAAAAGAAGAAAAACAAAATGGCCAGCGGCCGCCAAAAAGTGCATACCGGTAGTGCACAACAAGATCATAAAGTCAACCTGCATACAAAATCTTACGGAGAATCTTTCATTATTTAGGAAAACAGTGATAAAAAGAAGAAAAAGAAAAATGGCCAGCTGCCGCCATTTTGAATATGCAAATGAGCAAAAAAGTGCATAGTGCAAAGTGAGACGATAGGGTTAACCTGTGTACACACTTTTACGAAGATTCTTTCATTATTTTAGGAGAAAAGTGATAAAAACAAAATGGTTGCCAGCGGCCATTTTAATATGCAAATGAGCAAAGGAATAGATGTTGTATAGCTAGACCATAGGGGGAACGTGCGTGTGAAATTTAAAGAAGATCCGACCAGCAGTTTACTTGGAATATCAATCACAAGAGAGAAAAGTGATAAAAAGAAGAAAAACAAAATGAGATCATGGTAGTCTAAAAACGTATTAATGTCTCCAAAAGGCTGCTTTTATTGCTTTCAGTAAATGTTTATGGTTACAATGGGTAAATCGGCTAAATTTTATAGCAATATTTAAGTGGTGGTAGTGTTTTCATAACATCCTACTTTCTTTCATAATTGATTGATTGTTATTTCACAAACACAACATTGTAGGCCTGAGTATAATAGCATTGAATAAATTCGGTGACTTATTCTGCTATTTCATCAATAGTGACAGACTTATGGAACGATTATGATTTCTACGACATAATCACTTAAATTCGTTTACAGGAGCGACATGGATCGACTATTCAAAGCTTTGAAATAAGAAAAAAGAAAATGAATTTTAAAGAAAAACATTCGGAAAATGTGTATACTTTCTTAAGTCTTCAAATACGATTACTAGTCGATCTACATGGTTTTCAACTATGTATCATATTATAATGTATTGCGACATAATTGGCCTCTTGTACCCATATTTTGGGGTTGCGACATAATTGGCCAGACGTAGAAGCCAATTGTGTCGCAATTGACCAATAGTGTCGCATTGCGACACAATTGGCCGTTGCGACACAATTGGCTTCTACACACCGCTTAAAGCTGGTCTGTGTTTGGTCATGGACTAAATGTGTATTTTAAAAACATAAGTTAAAACAAAGGAACCTTCGCGTTAGATCCTTGGTAGTTGAAAAGCAGTGAAGAGCAAATATGCATATTTTGTGTAACTATAGGCCTACATGTACTTCACCACTGTGAGGGTACGTTCACAACGGAGGTGGTGTTTGGCTTCATATGTCACTTAGATAATTAACTTTCGTATAAAGCAAAGATGAGTGGAAAATGTAGCAGTGAATTTTGTATGTTCAACGCCAGAATTTTTTTTTTTTTGTCTTTTTGGTCAGACTTGTAAAGTATACATGCTCAGCAACACGCTAGAAAATATTGCCAAAAATTGTTCCTAAAAACTCTTACAATCTTACAATGGGTGATTCTCTCTGGCACTTACCAAACAATCTTGGTTAGCTGCGCATGTATCAGTTTTATCAGATGAGGTACGAGCCTTGCCACATGTCTCGTAGCTACCAGTGCAACTGTAACACATTCTTGGTGACACCTAAAACAAAACACACAAACCATATAATCAGGATATTCAGGGAAAATGCACATACAGGAATTATCAATATTTCGGAACTTTACAGATTAGTGATATCGCCCACACATTTCAATAGAACATAAATTGTGAGTTAATACTCTTAAATTTCCAACGGTAACAAACACATATTTTTGTGATTTTTTGCAGACAGTCAACGAAAAGCAAATTGATCAGCGGTCTCCCGTTAGGGCCTTGGTTAATTTAATCCAATTCAAAACCCTGTCCTCAATATGCGCCAGCCAGATTTTCCGCTAGCTCCCTTTGTAATTCCATGTAAGTTTCAAGAAACTGAAAACAAAAATTTCTCGCGATAGAAAGACCTAAAAGAGAATGAAATTAACCTTGGTCTAATTGGGAGATTGACCAATTTGTTGTTTGTAGTTGTTGACCTATACTACGATATCTTACAAAAAAAACTTCATAATGATGAATAAACAAATCGCAGAACTATTTGTTTGGTAACGTTGGAAAGGTGAGTTTAATCCGCAGCTACTGAACTTAAAGTTTATTCTGTTATAGCTATATAAACAGATGTGAAACACGTCGAGCGTTGTTCTGTTATAGCTATATAAACAGATGTGAAACACGTCGAGCGTTGTTCTGTTATAGCTATATAAACAGATGTGAAACACGTCGAGCGTTGTTCTGTTATAGCTATATAAACAGATGTGAAACACGTCGAGCGTTGTTCTGTTATAGCTATATAAACAGATGTGAAACACGTCGAGCGTTGATCTGTTATAGCTATACAAACAGATGTGAAACACGTCGAGCGTTGATAAGTAATAGATGCATATACTTACGGTATCTGTTCCTGACAGCATGAATTCAAACAAAGAGAAAAGTTTGGGTTAAAGCCGTATCATTGTAATTTGTACGTGTTAATATGGTACATGATTAAGATTGACTCCAAACAAAGTCTAATAAGTAGTAGCAGTACGAGTAGTGTCACTCCGTAAAACAGTGACGTAAAACGTATCAATGGAACTAATGTATTAATTAGTTAGTATCTTTGAGAAAGTGAGTATAACAGTATTCTAGTTATTTTTGGGAATTCAATTTCTTGAAATTCTTCTAAAGATTTTGGTTGACGTTCGAAACGGAAATCGAACCGGTAGGCTGAATGGATAAAAGACAGCCGGTATTTAATGCTGGCGATAGGTGACGTACATAGAAATTCTGCCATTTTTCAAGAAAGTCAAATCCCCCCGAAAAACGAGAATAAAATTATCATTTTTTCAACAGTATAAAGTTAACCCCATCAAAAGATAGCGTTCATCCCGTCACTACTAAACAATGTGGTAGTGCCTCGTGTACAACAGATCTTGGCGATTTAATCCTCGGCCACAATACGTCATGTATTTACGAGACCGGCTTGGAACCAATGTACCCCAGTTGTCGGACCCAACCAAAAGATTTATTTTTTGTGCTTATGTCCAACATTGTATCTTAGAGTATTAAAATAGATTTTGATTGATTGATTGATTGATTGATTGATTGATTGATTGATTGGGGCTTAACGTCGCAAAAAACCACACCGCCCGAGGGTAAAATAGATTTTGAAGCGAAGACTTCGATAACTGTAAGTTTAACCTAGCGTATGTGTATTGGATTCCAAGTAGTGTGAGATGTCAACTTTTATTTCTGACTTTTCAAGAGACCTGGAAAATATAAGAACTAATTTGGCCGATTGCTTAATAAATTTAGCAAAATACCTGAGGTTGTGACGTTACTGGTCCCATCAGTTACATCAGGGGCTTCCGTAGAATCGGGATAGTCAGTTGAGTTCCCTTGGCCTTGGGGTGCTGCAGTTGATCCGTCATCTGGACCTTCAGTCAAAGGATTATCGGTAGCGGCAGTTGACTTCTCTGTCACCGGGGCAGCAGTTGACTGACCTGTCACCGGGGCAGCAGTTGACTGACCTGTCACCGGGGCAGCAGTTGACTTCTCTGTCACCGGGGCAGCAGTTGTCACCGGGGCAGCAGTTGACTGACCTGTCACCGGGGCAGCAGTTGACTGACCTGTCACCGGGACAGCAGTTGACTGACCTGTCACCGGGACAGCAGTTGACTGACCTGTCTCGTGTGCTATTGTTGTCTCCATTTGACCTGGATCCTCGGTCGTCTCACCATCCGAGACTGTAGTTTGTTCAGTTGGATCAGGAGTTGCGTCCTTCATGGTACTGCTCATTGTGGAATCCCAAGTGAACATATCCGAAGTTGAATCTACACCCGGGTCCGTTGTCGTGCCTGACATCACACTGGGTGTCAAAAGGGTAACGACTGTGAAATAGATTGATAGACAGGTGATTGTTATCCACAAGAACTTTAAAGGTACACTTGCCGCGAAAATCAGGAATATTGTTTACATTAAAAAAGAAAGACCGTTTTCTGTATTTTTCCCAGACGTCATTTTGTATTTTTAATTTGAATTTGAAAATTTGAATTGTTAGGTGCCCGTAACGTAAACAAACCAACCTGCCACCTATTGGCGATTTTATGTTTCAGTCGAGTGAGTGAACTAACGGCACAGTGTAATTTTACGTAGGCCTATTTATCTGAGAAATACAGATTGACGATCGGTTAACAGCGACTGGAAAAGCCTGCTGATAATTATTTGATTGTAAACTACAGTTAAAAAGGCCTGAAATGACGGTAATCCAACACGAAAGTTGACCGACACTGATCGTTGTTGTTGTAATCAGGCTTCGATTCTTCGTTTGTTTTTCACCCCATTTCTACATACTAAAGCTAACTAGACATGTTTTATGTGTCCTATGTTTAAGTTTAGTTGTATTAGTCGTAGTAAGCTCATGTAAATTGGTTTTCTTAGCAAATTTAAACAGGTTACGGCGGCAAGTGGGCCTTTAAATGTAGGCTATTTGATAATTAAAAAATATTTAGTTTTTTTCCAGCTCTAATACCTCATGCCTAAAAGAATTATTTGAATTCCGACTACGCTGAAAGTGTAAATGGGACGCGATAAGTATATATCCGACAAATCAACGCGACATTGGCTCTCTCCATCTTCGCAAGCCAAGTTAAAATCTTCATGTCCCCATTCCGTGTTTTACCTTGGCGGACTACTACACTCCAACCCGTAAATCGAACAACGCCCACTGGTGGGAATGTAAGAGTTGTCTTTCCTAGACTTACAGAGTCTTGGCCAATCAGCACTCGTTAAACAAAAGTTCAAGGTGTACACAGCTGCCATTACGTTATTTTCAGTGTAAGTGCCCGAGAATTTGATTAGCTGCGAGAAGTTTTCCTCGCATCCAATCAAAACGAGCTGTTCGATTTACGGTTCGAGTGGAGTAGTCCGCCAAGGTAAAACACGGAATGGGTTACATGAAGATTTTAACTTGGCTAGAGAAGATGGGCTCTCTCCGGAAAAAGGTGAGGTAATTGTGATGGGGCGAACTAGCCTATCAAGACGTCGTTAAAGTGACATGGGCTGCCAAATTCGGACCGTATACATATATTCCGATTGTTAAGAGAAGCTGAGCATTAGAAGATATGTACGGACAAAATACCGGGATGTAAGCGCCATTAAATAATTACTTGTGAGCTTGTCGTATCAGATACCTATTTGTAAGCCGTGCAGACCCTCTATGAGTCAATTACGCTTTCACAGAAAGTTGATTTATGGGACTTTTCAAAGAAGTTAGGGTGATTGTCTTAAGTTATCAGGGCCTCAAAATGACTGAAATCAAGGAATATTTAAACGGCAGACTTTCAAAGTTGTCAAATTTCTTTTGCGTCTGTGCAGTGACATGGTGAGTTGGGTTTGGTGACAAATTTCTCTTTGCATCTGCTGATTAGCAAAACGAGACACGACCTTGACCTTGCTGTGAAATTGTTTACCATGCAAGTCAGAGGGCCTTTCCCTGGTAAGGTTTTTCAACTCTCTTCTAATACAGCTTGGCGAGAAAACATCGTACCGTTGAAAAAGGGGGAAAATACGGTGTTTGTACTAGTTTCTTTTCTTTCCCTATCCTTGAGGACCAATAGGAGCCAGGCTGAACCGTCCATTTGTCTGGCCCAGCAATAGCGCTGTCAGCTCACTTTGGTTTCTTTATAAGCTGTAGGCCTATATGTTCAAACTAAGATTATCATTGGCACTTTCGATGCATATTTAAATAAGTATCGTCATTGATTTGTCAAAATAATCGATATTTATCTCATTTTGTTGATCACGGATAAAGCCTTTTCACAAACCACAGCTCAGAATATAAATATGTGGTGAGTTCCGAAGGCCTTGAAGTTATTTAAAATAGCCTAAGCTTAAATCGCAGACTTTGAAAGTTGACCAATTTGTTTTGCTTTCTCTGATTTTGAATTAACTTCACGGTCAGGCATAAAAAAATCACAAAAATATGTGTTTGATACCGTTGAAAAAGAAAAATTAGCGCACTTGGTCTGGAAGCTTTTTTTTTTGTCCTTCCAGCCCTTTAATTATTTTGGGATATCGGGATGTATTTGCCTAAGTATAGTAACATTTCGCTATGCGATGCATTATTCTCTTCATGTGGTAATATCAGGTATAACCTTATGGGAATAGACCATCTCTCGTTTTCAGTATAACTGCTTCGAACAGCATGCAAAAGTCGCTTCGATTTTTAGATCATATTACAGCCAGCTCTTAAACGTTATCGAGACTCTTATCGTCCCTTGTTCAAATACAATCAACCCTTTTAATACACCATGGAAACTTTGATTTATTATCAGGTCGTGTTCAATGGCTATACAAGAATGGCATCGCCAACCGGTAATATTGAAATGATTCATCTTAGTGTGGTACAGCTTTGCAGATGGGCTCACAAAGCAAAATAAGTAACGTTCTCCTGCCATCGGCTATATATGAACGAAAACGATCACACAGATCGACTTCTCTCAATAAACACTTCGGAAAGTTTATTCTTTGTCAATCCTGGAGACATGATTAGAGTTTTACTGATATATTTAAACGTCACTTAACAAATTGAACTGGTATTGCTCATGCACGGAAGCGTATTAGGACCTGGTGATTTTTTTTAAAGTCGGAGTTACTATCAGAGTAACTAATTTGGAGATTCTAACTCCGAATTAAAGCGATTTGTATCTTGTCGATGAAGGCTGCTTAGCTGGCATTGTTCATGATAAGTTTTAGCTAGCTCGTGAATAAAGGCAACTCCTGAGCTGGCATTGTTCATGATAAGTTTTAGCTAGCTCGTGATTAAAGGCAACTCCTGAGCTGGCATTGTTCATGAAAAGTTTTAGTTAACTTGTGAATAAAGGCAACTCCTGAGCTGGCATTGTTCATGATAAGTTTTAGCTAGCTCGTGATTAAAGGCAACTCCTGAGCTGGCATTGTTCATGAAAAGTTTTAGTTATTTAGAATAAAGCTTATGGTTAAAAGAGAGTTCTTAATGGTTCAAATTTGCTATCCAGAGTAAAAACGCAAAATAGTCCTCGGGTTTCTTCCATGTTCTTCTCAATGGTTAAATGTTCCTCTCAACTGTACATAAACTGAGTAGAGTGCGGACACGCCTTGGTAAAGAGCAAATACACTTTAGACACAAACCATACCTTCTATTTTGGATATTTTATGTTTAACTCAATAAACGACAGCCATTGGTCAAAGTGGACAGGTAACGCCCATCAAATTTGAGCTGACCAGAAATGATCTCGCAGCGACAGACATCTTTACTCCATTCAAGCCTACTTCCTCCCACACCATGAACTATGTCCTTCCTCCATTTTTTAGTTATTTTTTTGCTTATCTTTTTCCATCCCATTGTTTTTTTACCCCCAGCGAGTTATTTATATTAAGTGAAAATAAAAAAGTAATTCTTAATTTCCAAGTTTAAGCAACTAATGTGTTTGACCATGGAGTTGATGTAAGCAATCGTGTCGTGTCTCCTTGACATTGCGGTGTTCATTCTCAACAATATACATCACTGAGTCATCAATAGAAAGACCAACAACAATCATTTTCTTGCTCGGTTTTAAAAACGGAGTATTTTGTTTGGAAGTTTTGAAACAAAGTAATGTGTACTATAAGAACGCTGTAAGACTAACTACTTACCCAGATGACAAATAAGAACAACCCTTTTCCACGTCATTATGAATCGAATTCGTTTGGTTTAACGCAACTTCAATTTCCTCTCTTAAAATGGATTTGGTCGAAACTAGTGTCCTTAAAACTACAAATTGGAGGATTTCTCAAATGCTTCAGATGAATTCGATGAACTTTCCTCCTAACGTGTAATCGTGGCAGACGTTGCTGGTGAAACTGCGGTCCTAGAGACAGTAATTTCTGATAAAACATATCAGAATCTACGTCACAGGAAATTATAGCAACCAATCAGTAAAATGTCTTTTAATCACGTGAACACATTTGGAAGCTTGCCTAGCGTTTTGCTATGGTAACCCTTGTTTGTTTTAGATCGTTTTGTTTTCAGCTACCTGTAATACGTCAGCGAACAATGAAATCGTCTTCACCTGCCAAGCTGTCCAGGAATTTGATACTCTAACTTACCATGGAATAGAAAATGGCTGTGTGTTAGTCTGACATCAGGTGTTCTATGTTATTTTAATTAAACTGAACAAATTGTGAACAGCGATTCTCTATAGGGATTTACTGGATTGATTGCACGTCTTACTTTATTTTCTAATATAATAAACAGCCTTAAATCTGCATCTATTTGCTATGTGGCTTCAGTTATTGTGCCCGGACATATTCAATTATTTATGGCCAGTTCAAAGCCAAAGCTACATTCACCTGCAGGCTCTCTCTATATTCTCATACTGTACAGATCTGTTTGAGGACATGTCGTGAACATACTATATAGGCCTAGTCCAGATATATTTCCGATACAGATATAAACATGCACTAGTAATTAGCATTTAATTGTCCGATTATCAATGATGAAAGGTGATAACAAAAACTTCCAACATTGGCTAATTAACGACACATCTGTCCACTGTGACAGTAACACAAGTATTTATTGACGTCTAAATGAACAATTAGAGCTGCCGATCAAAAGAGAACAAATGCAGGATTTACCAAACACTTCATTTTTCATTGAAAACGAATTTGTTGTTCTTCATTTTTATGAAACAGTAAATCAAATGTCAAATGCGTTTTCTTTATTTTATATTTTTTATTATTTATTTATTTTTTTCTCTTGGAGCCAGGTTCAAAAACAGATGATGGACGACTAGCTTTTGTCCATCCAACTGAAAGAGAGCCCGAACTATTGATATCTAAGATGCTAAGAACCTAATATTTATAATTACATGCTTTCGACCAACAACTCCAATGGTTGAAACGTTGCCGTTTAACTAAACCGCGCGTTTTTAAGCCGCTTTTTTTAGATACCCGTCATTTAAAAAGTCGAAAGGTAGAAACGTCGCGGTAAAAACACGTTGACTCGAAAGCAGAAGGTGAATAAGTGAGACAATACCGCGACGGTTTCAACAGAATAGCATGATAGTCACCTGGGGCTAGTGTGTCTGTCGTATGTGTCACTAAATTTTAGGTAAAAAAGACAGACGATCAATTTTTGGACAGACGTTTCTCGTTCGGAAACAACTGATCGAGGTGCTTGGGTATAAAATCCGTCCTAAATACCCCAGGTGCAATTATGTATTGATCTGCCAATTATATAGGCAGTAAGTGTTTCGGCCATTTAAACAAACCTGTCCCAAATCGATTTTGACATTTCAAACAAAGTTTCCTTATTGAATTCACGACGTTTTAGCTTTCTTTAGCTACTGGCCAATCAGTACTCGTGAAACAAAAGTTCAAGGTTTACTTATTATCAAAGACAATTAAAATGGGATTATAAAAGCCGGACTCAATGGCAAATCGAAAGTGATTGAGGCTCCACAGTTTATCTGTCGCGACGTTTTGCAGAAAAAGGGAAAAAAGTAAGGTAGACTGTCGTATTGTTAAAATGGGGTAAAATGTCTTCGAGGGAAAATGTCTCCGGGGGAAAATACCCCAACAATCCAGAGCGGTCAGTAGTGCTGATGGACATTATTGCAAGCGAACAGAAATGAGAGAAGTTCCTTCTCAATATGGCCGAACACTTCCGGTGGGTAACTGGTAACCTTTCCACACTGGATGAACGAGTTAAATTTGGATTAAATTTGGACTGGGTGATAATCGAACCCGCAACCCATCAATGGGAGGCTTGTATCGGACTGAGGGACTATCGTTCTGCTGACTGAGCCTGGTTCTTAATCGTTTTTATTACTTTCCCAATGATAAGAAATCCGTGGCAAAGGTTTTGTTAACAAATCTTTTAATCTATTTGCCACTATTTAGAATAATATTGGGGATAATTCCATATCCAACTACATAGCACACTGTTGCAGAACTCCCTTCTCTATCAACCACTAAACTTTGCAACGCCGCCATTTCAGTGAAATAATCTTAAGCGCGGCATACAACGTCAATCAATTTGTTAAGACAGATTTTGCACGTTTTTATGAGTCAATTAATCTTAAATTTTTATGACACAAACTCTGTGAACAGTGTTTATCTTGATCATTCGTGGGCAAATAGGCGTCTTTATATAGGAATGACGTAACCGCAAGACCGCATGCGTGTCAAACAAACAATTTTTTAATTTTCAGAAATAGACCCGACTCACATGATTCAGGCTAGATGTTGCCGTGCTAGAATGATTGCTGATATCCATGTGCTGGGAGAGCTGCTGGTGTTACTGTGCTAGGAGGGTTGCTGATGTTACCGTGCTGGGCGGGTTGCTGATGTCTTTGTGCTGAGATGGTTGCTGATGTTACCGTGCTGGTGGGGGGGGGGGGTGCTGATGTTACCGTGCTGGGGGGGGGGGGGGCTGATGTTACCGTGCTGGTGGGGGGGGGGGTGCTGATGTTACCGTGCTGGTGGGGGGGTGCTGATGTTACCGTGCTGGTGGGGGGGGGGGGTTGCTGATGTTACCGTGCTGGGGGTGGGGGGGGGGCTGATGTTACCGTGCTGGGAGGGCTGCTGATGTTACAGTACTGAGAGGGCTGCTGTTGTCATTGTGTTGAGAGGGTTGCTGATGTCATTGTGTTGAGAGGGTTGCCGATGTCATTGTGTTGAGAGGGTTGCTGATGTCATTGTGTTGAGAGGGCTGCTGTTGTCATTGTGTTGAGAGGGTTGCTGATGTCATTGTGTTGAGAGGGTTGCCGATGTCATTGTGCTGAGAGGGTTTCTGATGTCATTGTGTTGAGAGGGTTGCCGATGTCATTGTGTTGAGAGGGTTGCCGATGTCATTGTGTTGAGAGGGTTGCCGATGTCATTGTGCTGAGAGGGTTGCTGATGTCATTGTGTTGAGAGGGTTGCTGATGTCATTGTGTTGAGAGGGTTGATGATGTCATTGTGTTGAGAGGGTTGATGATGTCATTGTGTTGAGAGGGTTGCCGATGTCATTGTGTTGAGAGGGTTGCTGATGTCATTGTGTTGAGAGGGTTGCTGATGTCATTGTGTTGAGAGGGTTGATGATGTCATTGTGTTGAGAGGGTTGATGATGTCATTGTGTTGAGAGGGTTGCCGATGTCAAGTGTTGAGAGGGTTGCTGATGTCATTGTGTTGAGAGGGTTGCCGATGTCATTGTGTTGAGAGGGTTGCTGATGTCATTGTGCTGAGAGGGTTGCTGATGTCATTGTGCTGAGAGGGTTGCTGATGTCATTGTGCTGAGAGGGTTGCTGATGTCATTGTGCTGAGAGGGTTGCTGATGTCATTGTGTTGAGAGGGTTGCTGATGTCATTGTGGTGAGAGGGCTGCCGATGTCATTGTGTTGAGAGGGTGCTGATGTTACCGTGCTGGGAGGGTTGCTGATGTTACCGTGCTGGGGGTGGGGGGGGGGGGGGGCTGATGATACCGTGCTGGGAGGGCTGCTGTTGTCATTGTGTTGAGAGGGTTGCTGATGTCATTGTGTTGAGAGGGTTGTCGATGTCATTGTGTTGAGAGGGTTGCCGATGTCATTGTGCTGAGAGGGTTGCTGATGTCATTGTGTTGAGAGGGTTGCTGATGTCATTGTGTTGAGAGGGTTGATGATGTCATTGTGCTGAGAGGGTTGCCGATGTCATTGTGTTGGGAGGGTTGCCGATGTCATTGTGTTGAGAGGGTTGCCGATGTCATTGTGTTGAGAGGGTTGCCGATGTCATTGTGTTGAGAGGGTTGCTGATGTCATTGTGCTGAGAGGGTTGCCGATGTCATTGTGTTGAGAGGGTTGCTGATGTCATTGTGTTGAGAGGGTTGCTGATGTCATTGTGTTGAGAGGGTTGATGATGTCATTGTGTTGAGAGGGTTGATGATGTCATTGTGTTGAGAGGGTTGCTGATGTCATTGTGTTGAGAGGGTTGCTGATGTCATTGTGTTGAGAGGGTTGCTGATGTCATTGTGTTGAGAGGGTTGCTGATGTCATTGTGTTGAGAGGGTTGCTGATGTCATTGTGTTGAGAGGGTTGATGATGTCATTGTGCTGAGAGGGTTGCTGATGTCATTGTGTTGAGAGGGTTGCTGATGTCATTGTGTTGAGAGGGTTGATGATGTCATTGTGTTGAGAGGGTTGATGATGTCATTGTGTTGAGAGGGTTGCTGATGTCATTGTGTTGAGAGGGTTGCTGATGTCATTGTGTTGAGAGGGTTGCTGATGTCATTGTGTTGAGAGGGTTGCCGATGTCATTGTGTTGAGAGGGTTGCTGATGTCATTGTGTTGAGAGGGTTGCTGATGTCATTGTGTTGAGAGGGTTGCTGATGTCATTGTGTTGAGAGGGTTGCTGATGTCATTGTGTTGAGAGGGTTGCTGATGTCATTGTGTTGAGAGGGTTGCTGATGTCATTGTGTTGAGAGGGTTGATGATGTCATTGTGTTGAGAGGGTTGATGATGTCATTGTGCTGAGAGGGTTGCCGATGTCATTGTGTTGGGAGGGTTGCCGATGTCATTGTGTTGAGAGGGTTGCCGATGTCATTGTGTTGAGAGGGTTGCCGATCTCCTTTGTGTTGAGAGGGTTGCTGATGTCATTGTGCTGAGAGGGTTGCCGATGTCATTGTGTTGAGAGGGTTGCCGATGTCATTGTGTTGAGAGGGTTGCTGATGTCACTGTGTTGGGAGGGTTGCCGATGTCATTGTGTTGAGAGGGTTGCTGATGTCACTGTGTTGGGAGGGTTGCCGATGTCATTGTGCTGAGAGGGTTGCTGATGTCATTGTGCTGAGAGGGTTGCCGATGTCATTGTGTTGGGAGGGTTGCCGATGTCATTGTGTTGGGAGGGTTGCCGATGTCATTGTGTTGGGAGGGTTGCTGATGTCATTATGGTGAGAGGGTTGCCGATGTCATTGTGCTGAGAGGGTTGCCGATGTCATTGTGCTGAGAGGGTTGCCGATGTCATTGTGTTGAGAGGGTTGCTGATGTCATTGTGTTGAGAGGGTTGCTGATGTCATTGTGTTGAGAGGGTTGCCGATGTCATTGTGTTGAGAGGGTTGCTGATGTCATTGTGTTGAGAGGGTTGATGATGTTATTGTGTTGAGAGGGTTGCCGATGTCATTGTGTTGAGAGGGTTGCCGATGTCATTGTGTTGAGAGGGTTGCCGATGTCATTGTGTTGAGAGGGTTGCCGATGTCATTGTGTTGAGAGGGTTGCTGATGTTACCGTGCTGAGAGGGTTGCTGATGTCATTGTGCTGAGAGGGTTGCCGATGTCATTGTGTTGAGAGGGTTGCCGATGTCATTGTGTTGAGAGGGTTGCCGATGTCATTGTGCTGAGAGGGTTGCTGATGTTACCGTGCTGGGGGTGGGGGGGCTGATGTTACCGTGCTGGGAGGGTTGCTGTTGTCATTGTGGTGAGAGGGCTGCTGATGTTACAGTACTGAGAGGGCTGCTGTTGTCATTGTGTTGAGAGGGTTGCCGATGTCATTGTGTTGAGAGGGTTGCCGATGTCATTGTGTTGAGAGGGTTGCCGATGTCATTGTGTTGAGAGGGTTGCTGATGTCATTGTGCTGAGAGGGTTGCTGATGTCATTGTGTTGAGAAGGTTGATGATGTTATTGTGTTGAGAGGGTTGATGATGTCATTGTGTTGAGAGGGTTGCTGATGTCATTGTGTTGAGAGGGTTGCTGATGTCATTGTGTTGAGAGGGTTGCTGATGTCATTGTGTTGAGAGGGTTGCCGATGCCATTGTGCTGAGAGGGTTGCCGATGTCATTGTGCTGAGAGGGTTGCTGATGTCATTGTGTTGAGAGGGTTGCCGATGTCATTGTGCTGGGAGGGTTGCTGATGTCATTGTGTTGAGAGGGTTGCCGATGTCATTGTGCTGAGAGGGTTGCCGATGTCATTGTGCTGAGAGGGTTGCTGATGTCATT
The DNA here is from genome assembly GCA_963971465.1 of Lepidochitona cinerea. Taxonomy (NCBI): domain Eukaryota; kingdom Metazoa; phylum Mollusca; class Polyplacophora; order Chitonida; family Tonicellidae; genus Lepidochitona; species Lepidochitona cinerea. The sequence goes on along the minus strand of OZ020556.1, from coordinate 42,125,310 downwards.
GTGCTGAGAGGGTTGCCGATGTCATTGTGCTGAGAGGGTTGCCGATGTCATTGTGCTGAGAGGGTTGCTGATGTCATTGTGCTGAGAGGGTTGCCGATGTCATTGTGCTGAGAGGGTTGCCGATGTCATTGTGCTGAGAGGGTTGCTGATGTCATTGTGCTGAGAGGGTTGATGATGTCATTGTGTTGAGAGGGTTGCTGATGTTACCGTGCTGAGAGGGTTGCCGATGCCATTGTGCTGAGAGGGTTGCTGATGTCATTGTGCTGAGAGGGTTGCTGATGTCATTGTACTGAGAGAGTTGCTGATGTCATTGTGCTGAGAGGGTTGCCGATGTCATTGTGCTGAGAGGGTTGCCGATGTCATTGTGCTGAGAGGGTTGCCGATGTCATTGTGTTGAGAGGGTTGCCGATGTCATTGTGTTGAGAGGGTTGCCGATGTCATTGTGCTGAGAGGGTTGCCGATGTCATTGTACTGAGAGGGTTGCCGATGTCATTGTGCTGAGAGGGTTGCCGATGTCATTGTGTTGAGAGGGTTGCCGATGTTACAGTACTGAGAGGGTTGCTGATGTCATTGTGTTGAGAGGGTTGCTGATGTCATTGTGTTGAGAGGGTTGCTGATGTCATTGTGCTGAGAGGGTTGCTGATGTCATTGTGCTGAGAGGGTTGCTGATGTCATTGTGTTGAGAGGGTTGCTGATGTCATTGTGTTGAGAGGGTTGCCGATGTCATTGTGTTGAGAGGGTTGCCGATGTCATTGTGTTGAGAGGGTTGCCGATGTCATTGTGGTGAGAGGGCTGCCGATGTCATTGTGTTGAGAGGGTGCTGATGTTACCGTGCTGAGAGGGCTGCCGATGACATTGTGTTGAGAGGGTTGCCGATGTCATTGTGGTGAGAGGGCTGCCGATGTCATTGTGTTGAGAGGGTTGCTGATGTTACCGTGCTGAGAGGGCTGCCGATATCATTGTGTTGAGAGGGTGCTGATGTTACCGTGCTGAGAGGGTTGCCGATGTCATTGTGTTGAGAGGGTGCTGATGTAACCGTGCTGAGAGGGTTGCCGATGTCATTGTGGTGAGAGGGTTGCTGATGTCATTGTGGTGAGAGGGTTGCTGATGTCATTGTGTTGAGAGGGTTGCTGATGTCATTGTGCTGAGAGGGTTGCTGATGTCATTGTGTTGAGAGGGTTGCCGATGTCATTGTACTGAGAGGGTTGCTGATGTCATTGTGTTGAGAGGATTGCTGATGTCATTGTGGTGAGAGGGTTGCTGATGTCATTGTGTTGAGAGGGTTGCCGATGTCATTGTGTTGAGAGGGTTGCCGATGTCATTGTGTTGAGAGGGTTGCTGATGTCATTGTGTTGAGAGGGTTGCTGATGTTACCGTGCTGAGAGGGTTGCCGATGTCATTGTGCTGAGAGGGTTGCTGATGTCATTGTGCTGAGAGGGTTGCTGATGTCATTGTGTTGAGAGGGTTGCTGATGTCATTGTGCTGAGAGGATTGCTGATGTCATTGTGTTGAGAGGGTTGCTGATGTTACCGTGCTGAGAGGGTTGCCGATGTCATTGGGCTGAGAGGGTTGCTGATGTCATTGTGCTGAGAGGGTTGCTGATGTCATTGTGTTGAGAGGGTTGCTGATGTCATTGTGTTGAGAGGGTTGCCGATGTCATTGTGTTGAGAGGGTTGCCGATGTTACCGTGCTGAGAGGGTTGCCGATGTCATTGTGCTGAGAGGGTTGCCGATGTCATTGTGTTGAGAGGGTTGCTGATGTCACTGTGTTGAGAGGGTTGCTGATGTCATTGTGTTGAGAGGGTTGCTGATGTCATTGTGTTGAGAGGGTTGCCGATGTCATTGTGTTGAGAGGGTTGCCGATGTCATTGTGTTGAGAGGGTTGCCGATGTCATTGTGGTGAGAGGGCTGCCGATGTCATTGTGTTGAGAGGGTGCTGATGTTACCGTGCTGAGAGGGTTGCCGATGTCATTGTGTTGAGAGGGTTGCTGATGTCATTGTGCTGAGAGGGTTGCTGATGTCATTGTGCTGAGAGGGTTGCCGATGTCATTGTGCTGAGAGGGTTGCTGATGTCATTGTGCTGAGAGGGTTGCTGATGTCATTGTGTTGAGAGGGTTGCTGATGTCATCATGTTGAGAGGGTTGCCGATGTCATTGTGTTGAGAGGGTTGATGATGTCATTGTGTTGAGAGGGTTGCTGATGTCATTGTGTTGAGAGGGTTGCTGATGTCATTGTGTTGAGAGGGTTGCTGATGTCATTGTGTTGAGAGGGTTGCTGATGTCATTGTGTTATCAACCACTAAACTTTGCAACGCCGCCATTTCAGTGAAATAATCTTAAGCGCGGCATACAACGTCAATCAATTTGTTAAGACAGATTTTGCACGTTTTTATGAGTCAATTAATCTTAAATTTGTATGACACAAACTCTGTGAACAGTGTTTATCTTGATCATTCGTGGGCAAATAGGCGTCTTTATATAGGAATGACGTAACCGCAAGACCGCATGCGTGTCAAACAAACAATTTTTTAATTTTCAGAAATAGACCCGACTCACATGATTCAGGCTAGATGTTGCCGTGCTAGAATGATTGCTGATATCCATGTGCTGGGAGAGCTGCTGGTGTTACTGTGCTAGGAGGGTTGCTGATGTTACCGTGCTGGGCGGGTTGCTGATGTCTTTGTGCTGAGATGGTTGCTGATGTTACCGTGCTGGTGGGGGGGGGGGGTGCTGATGTTACCGTGCTGGGGGGGGGGGGGCTGATGTTACCGTGCTGGTGGGGGGGGGGGTGCTGATGTTACCGTGCTGGTGGGGGGGTGCTGATGTTACCGTGCTGGTGGGGGGGGGGTTGCTGATGTTACCGTGCTGGGGGTGGGGGGGGGGGGCTGATGTTACCGTGCTGGGAGGGCTGCTGATGTTACAGTACTGAGAGGGCTGCTGTTGTCATTGTGTTGAGAGGGTTGCTGATGTCATTGTGTTGAGAGGGTTGCCGATGTCATTGTGTTGAGAGGGTTGCCGATGTCATTGTGTTGAGAGGGTTGCTGATGTCATTGTGTTGAGAGGGCTGCTGTTGTCATTGTGTTGAGAGGGTTGCTGATGTCATTGTGTTGAGAGGGTTGCCGATGTCATTGTGCTGAGAGGGTTTCTGATGTCATTGTGTTGAGAGGGTTGCCGATGTCATTGTGTTGAGAGGGTTGCCGATGTCATTGTGTTGAGAGGGTTGCCGATGTCATTGTGCTGAGAGGGTTGCTGATGTCATTGTGTTGAGAGGGCTGCTGATGTCATTGTGTTGAGAGGGTTGATGATGTCATTGTGTTGAGAGGGTTGATGATGTCATTGTGTTGAGAGGGTTGCCGATGTCATTGTGTTGAGAGGGTTGCTGATGTCATTGTGTTGAGAGGGTTGCTGATGTCATTGTGTTGAGAGGGTTGATGATGTCATTGTGTTGAGAGGGTTGATGATGTCATTGTGTTGAGAGGGTTGCCGATGTCAAGTGTTGAGAGGGTTGCTGATGTCATTGTGTTGAGAGGGTTGCCGATGTCATTGTGTTGAGAGGGTTGCTGATGTCATTGTGCTGAGAGGGTTGCTGATGTCATTGTGCTGAGAGGGTTGCTGATGTCATTGTGCTGAGAGGGTTGCTGATGTCATTGTGCTGAGAGGGTTGCTGATGTCATTGTGTTGAGAGGGTTGCTGATGTCATTGTGGTGAGAGGGCTGCCGATGTCATTGTGTTGAGAGGGTGCTGATGTTACCGTGCTGGGAGGGTTGCTGATGTTACCGTGCTGGGGGTGGGGGGGGGGGGCTGATGATACCGTGCTGGGAGGGCTGCTGATGTTACAGTACTGAGAGGGCTGCTGTTGTCATTGTGTTGAGAGGGTTGCTGATGTCATTGTGTTGAGAGGGTTGTCGATGTCATTGTGTTGAGAGGGTTGCCGATGTCATTGTGCTGAGAGGGTTGCTGATGTCATTGTGTTGAGAGGGTTGCTGATGTCATTGTGTTGAGAGGGTTGATGATGTCATTGTGCTGAGAGGGTTGCCGATGTCATTGTGTTGGGAGGGTTGCCGATGTCATTGTGTTGAGAGGGTTGCCGATGTCATTGTGTTGAGAGGGTTGCCGATGTCATTGTGTTGAGAGGGTTGCTGATGTCATTGTGCTGAGAGGGTTGCCGATGTCATTGTGTTGAGAGGGTTGCTGATGTCATTGTGTTGAGAGGGTTGCTGATGTCATTGTGTTGAGAGGGTTGATGATGTCATTGTGTTGAGAGGGTTGATGATGTCATTGTGTTGAGAGGGTTGCTGATGTCATTGTGTTAAGAGGGTTGCTGATGTCATTGTGTTGAGAGGGTTGCTGATGTCATTGTGTTGAGAGGGTTGCTGATGTCATTGTGTTGAGAGGGTTGCTGATGTCATTGTGTTGAGAGGGTTGATGATGTCATTGTGCTGAGAGGGTTGCTGATGTCATTGTGTTGAGAGGGTTGCTGATGTCATTGTGTTGAGAGGGTTGATGATGTCATTGTGTTGAGAGGGTTGATGATGTCATTGTGTTGAGAGGGTTGCTGATGTCATTGTGTTGAGAGGGTTGCTGATGTCATTGTGTTGAGAGGGTTGCTGATGTCATTGTGTTGAGAGGGTTGCCGATGTCATTGTGTTGAGAGGGTTGCTGATGTCATTGTGTTGAGAGGGTTGCTGATGTCATTGTGTTGAGAGGGTTGCTGATGTCATTGTGTTGAGAGGGTTGCTGATGTCATTGTGTTGAGAGGGTTGCTGATGTCATTGTGTTGAGAGGGTTGCTGATGTCATTGTGTTGAGAGGGTTGATGATGTCATTGTGTTGAGAGGGTTGATGATGTCATTGTGCTGAGAGGGTTGCCGATGTCATTGTGTTGGGAGGGTTGCCGATGTCATTGTGTTGAGAGGGTTGCCGATGTCATTGTGTTGAGAGGGTTGCCGATGTCATTGTGTTGAGAGGGTTGCTGATGTCATTGTGCTGAGAGGGTTGCCGATGTCATTGTGTTGAGAGGGTTGCCGATGTCATTGTGTTGAGAGGGTTGCTGATGTCACTGTGTTGGGAGGGTTGCCGATGTCATTGTGTTGAGAGGGTTGCTGATGTCACTGTGTTGGGAGGGTTGCCGATGTCATTGTGCTGAGAGGGTTGCTGATGTCATTGTGCTGAGAGGGTTGCCGATGTCATTGTGTTGGGAGGGTTGCCGATGTCATTGTGTTGGGAGGGTTGCCGATGTCATTGTGTTGGGAGGGTTGCTGATGTCATTATGGTGAGAGGGTTGCCGATGTCATTGTGCTGAGAGGGTTGCCGATGTCATTGTGCGGAGAGGGTTGCCGATGTCATTGTGTTGAGAGGGTTGCTGATGTCATTGTGTTGAGAGGGTTGCCGATGTCATTGTGTTGAGAGGGTTGCTGATGTCATTGTGTTGAGAGGGTTGATGATGTTATTGTGTTGAGAGGGTTGCCGATGTCATTGTGTTGAGAGGGTTGCCGATGTCATTGTGTTGAGAGGGTTGCCGATGTCATTGTGTTGAGAGGGTTGCTGATGTTACCGTGCTGAGAGGGTTGCTGATGTCATTGTGCTGAGAGGGTTGCCGATGTCATTGTGTTGAGAGGGTTGCCGATGTCATTGTGTTGAGAGGGTTGCCGATGTCATTGTGCTGAGAGGGTTGCTGATGTTACCGTGCTGGGGGTGGGGGGGCTGATGTTACCGTGCTGGGAGGGTTGCTGTTGTCATTGTGGTGAGAGGGCTGCTGATGTTACAGTACTGAGAGGGCTGCTGTTGTCATTGTGTTGAGAGGGTTGCCGATGTCATTGTGTTGAGAGGGTTGCCGATGTCATTGTGCTGAGAGGGTTGCCGATGTCATTGTGTTGAGAGGGTTGCTGATGTCATTGTGCTGAGAGGGTTGCTGATGTCATTGTGTTGAGAAGGTTGATGATGTTATTGTGTTGAGAGGGTTGATGATGTCATTGTGTTGAGAGGGTTGCTGATGTCATTGTGTTGAGAGGGTTGCTGATGTCATTGTGTTGAGAGGGTTGCTGATGTCATTGTGTTGAGAGGGTTGCCGATGCCATTGTGCTGAGAGGGTTGCCGATGTCATTGTGCTGAGAGGGTTGCTGATGTCATTGTGTTGAGAGGGTTGCCGATGTCATTGTGCTGGGAGGGTTGCTGATGTCATTGTGTTGAGAGGGTTGCCGATGTCATTGTGCTGAGAGGGTTGCCGATGTCATTGTGCTGAGAGGGTTGCTGATGTCATTGTGCTGAGAGGGTTGCCGATGTCATTGTGCTGAGAGGGTTGCTGATGTCATTGTGCTGAGAGGGTTGCCGATGTCATTGTGCTGAGAGGGTTGCCGATGTCATTGTGCTGAGAGGGTTGCTGATGTCATTGTGCTGAGAGGGTTGATGATGTCATTGTGTTGAGAGGGTTGCTGATGTTACCGTGCTGAGAGGGTTGCCGATGCCATTGTGCTGAGAGGGTTGCTGATGTCATTGTGCTGAGGGGGTTGCTGATGTCATTGTACTGAGAGGGTTGCTGATGTCATTGTGCTGAGAGGGTTGCCGATGTCATTGTGCTGAGAGGGTTGCCGATGTCATTGTGCTGAGAGGGTTGCCGATGTCATTGTGTTGAGAGGGTTGCCGATGTCATTGTGTTGAGAGGGTTGCCGATGTCATTGTGCTGAGAGGGTTGCCGATGTCATTGTACTGAGAGGGTTGCCGATGTCATTGTGCTGAGAGGGTTGCCGATGTCATTGTGTTGAGAGGGTTGCCGATGTTACAGTACTGAGAGGGTTGCTGATGTCATTGTGTTGAGAGGGTTGCTGATGTCATTGTGTTGAGAGGGTTGCTGATGTCATTGTGCTGAGAGGGTTGCTGATGTCATTGTGCTGAGAGGGTTGCTGATGTCATTGTGTTGAGAGGGTTGCTGATGTCATTGTGTTGAGAGGGTTGCCGATGTCATTGTGTTGAGAGGGTTGCCGATGTCATTGTGTTAAGAGGGTTGCCGATGTCATTGTGGTGAGAGGGCTGCCGATGTCATTGTGTTGAGAGGGTGCTGATGTTACCGTGCTGAGAGGGCTGCCGATGACATTGTGTTGAGAGGGTTGCCGATGTCATTGTGGTGAGAGGGCTGCCGATGTCATTGTGTTGAGAGGGTTGCTGATGTTACCGTGCTGAGAGGGCTGCCGATATCATTGTGTTGAGAGGGTGCTGATGTTACCGTGCTGAGAGGGTTGCCGATGTCATTGTGTTGAGAGGGTGCTGATGTTACCGTGCTGAGAGGGTTGCCGATGTCATTGTGATGAGAGGGTTGCTGATGTCATTGTGATGAGAGGGTTGCTGATGTCATTGTGTTGAGATGGTTGCTGATGTCATTGTGCTGAGAGGGTTGCTGATGTCATTGTGTTGAGAGGGTTGCCGATGTCATTGTACTGAGAGGGTTGCTGATGTCATTGTGTTGAGAGGATTGCTGATGTCATTGTGGTGAGAGGGTTGCTGATGTCATTGTGTTGAGAGGGTTGCCGATGTCATTGTGTTGAGAGGGTTGCCGATGTCATTGTGTTGAGAGGGTTGCTGATGTCATTGTGTTGAGAGGGTTGCTGATGTTACCGTGCTGAGAGGGTTGCCGATGTCATTGTGCTGAGGGGGTTGCTGATGTCATTGTGCTGAGAGGGTTGCTGATGTCATTGTGTTGAGAGGGTTGCTGATGTCATTGTGCTGAGAGGATTGCTGATGTCATTGTGTTGAGAGGGTTGCTGATGTTACCGTGCTGAGAGGGTTGCCGATGTCATTGGGCTGAGAGGGTTGCTGATGTCATTGTGCTGAGAGGGTTGCTGATGTCATTGTGTTGAGAGGGTTGCTGATGTCATTGTGTTGAGAGGGTTGCCGATGTCATTGTGTTGAGAGGGTTGCCGATGTCATTGTGTTGAGAGGGTTGCTGATGTCATTGTGGTGAGAGGGCTGCCGATGTCATTGTGTTGAGAGGGTGCTGATGTTACCGTGCTGAGAGGGTTGCCGATGTCATTGTGCTGAGAGGGTTGCCGATGTCATTGTGTTGAGAGGGTTGCTGATGTCACTGTGTTGAGAGGGTTGCTGATGTCATTGTGTTGAGAGGGTTGCTGATGTCATTGTGTTGAGAGGGTTGCCGATGTCATTGTGTTGAGAGGGTTGCCGATGTCATTGTGTTGAGAGGGTTGCCGATGTCATTGTGGTGAGAGGGCTGCCGATGTCATTGTGTTGAGAGGGTGCTGATGTTACCGTGCTGAGAGGGTTGCCGATGTCATTGTGTTGAGAGGGTTGCTGATGTCATTGTGCTGAGAGGGTTGCTGATGTCATTGTGCTGAGAGGGTTGCCGATGTCATTGTGCTGAGAGGGTTGCTGATGTCATTGTGCTGAGAGGGTTGCTGATGTCATTGTGTTGAGAGGGTTGCTGATGTCATCATGTTGAGAGGGTTGCCGATGTCATTGTGTTGAGAGGGTTGATGATGTCATTGTGTTGAGAGGGTTGCTGATGTCATTGTGTTGAGAGGGTTGCTGATGTCATTGTGTTGAGAGGGTTGCTGATGTCATTGTGTTGAGAGGGTTGCTGATGTCATTGTGTTGAGAGGGTTGCTGGTGTCATTGTGTTGAGAGGGTTGCCGATGTCATTGTGTTGAGAGGGTTGCCGATGTCATTGTGTTGAGAGGGTTGATGATGTCATTGTGTTGAGAGTGTTGCTGATGTCATTGTGGTGAGAGGGCTGCCGATGTCATTGTGTTGAGAGGGTGCTGATGTTACCGTGCTGAGAGGGTTGCCGATGTCATTGTGTTGAGAGGGTTGCTGATGTCATTGTGTTGAGAGGGTTGCTGATGTCATTGTGCTGGGAGGGTTGCTGATGTCATTGTGTTGAGAGGGTTGCCGATGTCATTGTGTTGAGAGGATTGCTGATGTCATTGTGTTGAGAGGGTTGCTGATGTCATTGTGTTGAGAGGGTTGATGATGTCATTGTGTTGAGAGGGTTGCCGATGTCATTGTGTTGAGAGGGTTGCCGATGTCATTGTGTTGAGAGGGTTGCTGATGTCATTGTGCTGAGAGGGTTGCCGATGTCATTGTGTTGAGAGGGTTGCTGATGTCATTGTGCTGAGAGGATTGCTGATGTCATTGTGTTGAGAGGGTTGCCGATGTCATTGTGCTGAGAGGGTTGCTGATGTTACCGTGCTGAGAGGGTTGCCGATGTCATTGTGCTGAGAGGATTGCTGATGTCATTGTGCTGAGAGGATTGCTGATGTCATTGTGTTGAGAGGGTTGCTGATGTCATTGTGCTGAGAGGATTGCTGATGTCATTGTGCTGAGAGGATTGCTGATGTCATTGTGCTGAGAGGATTGCTGATGTCATTGTGTTGAGAGGGTTGCTGATGTCATTGTGCTGAGAGGGTTGCCGATGCCATTGTGTTGAGAGGGTTGCTGATGTCATTGTGCTGGGAGGGTTGCTGATGTCATTGTGTTGAGAGGGTTGCCGATGCCATTGTGGTGAGAGGGTTGCCGATGTCATTGTGTTGAGAGGGTTGCTGATGTCATTGTGTTGAGAGGGTTGCTGATGTCATTGTGCTGAGAGGGTTGCCGATGTCATTGTGCTGAGAGGGTTGCTGATGTCATTGTGCTGAGAGGGTTGCTGATGTCATTGTGTTGAGAGGGTTGCTGATGTCATCATGTTGAGAGAGTTGCCGATGTCATTGTGTTGAGAGGGTTGATGATGTCATTGTGTTGAGAGGGTTGCTGATGTCATTGTGTTGAGAGGGTTGCTGATGTCATTGTGTTGAGAGGGTTGCTGATGTCATTGTGTTGAGAGGGTTGCTGATGTCATTGTGTTGAGAGGGTTGCTGGTGTCATTGTGTTGAGAGGGTTGCCGATGTCATTGTGTTGAGAGGGTTGCCGATGTCATTGTGTTGAGAGGGTTGATGATGTCATTGTGTTGAGAGTGTTGCTGATGTCATTGTGGTGAGAGGGCTGCCGATGTCATTGTGTTGAGAGGGTGCTGATGTTACCGTGCTGAGAGGGTTGCCGATGTCATTGTGTTGAGAGGGTTGCTGATGTCATTGTGTTGAGAGGGTTGCTGATGTCATTGTGCTGGGAGGGTTGCTGATGTCATTGTGTTGAGAGGGTTGCCGATGTCATTGTGTTGAGAGGATTGCTGATGTCATTGTGTTGAGAGGGTTGCTGATGTCATTGTGTTGAGAGGGTTGATGATGTCATTGTGTTGAGAGGGTTGCCGATGTCATTGTGTTGAGAGGGTTGCCGATGTCATTGTGTTGAGAGGGTTGCTGATGTCATTGTGCTGAGAGGGTTGCCGATGTCATTGTGTTGAGAGGGTTGCTGATGTCATTGTGCTGAGAGGATTGCTGATGTCATTGTGTTGAGAGGGTTGCCGATGTCATTGTGCTGAGAGGGTTGCTGATGTTACCGTGCTGAGAGGGTTGCCGATGTCATTGTGCTGAGAGGATTGCTGATGTCATTGTGCTGAGAGGATTGCTGATGTCATTGTGTTGAGAGGGTTGCTGATGTCATTGTGCTGAGAGGATTGCTGATGTCATTGTGCTGAGAGGATTGCTGATGTCATTGTGCTGAGAGGATTGCTGATGTCATTGTGTTGAGAGGGTTGCTGATGTCATTGTGCTGAGAGGGTTGCCGATGCCATTGTGTTGAGAGGGTTGCTGATGTCATTGTGCTGGGAGGGTTGCTGATGTCATTGTGTTGAGAGGGTTGCCGATGCCATTGTGGTGAGAGGGTTGCTGATGTCATTGTGTTGAGAGGGTTGCTGATGTCATTGTGTTGAGAGGGTTGCCGATGTCATTCTGCTGAGAGGGTTGCTGATGTCATTGTGTTGAGAGGGTTGCCGATGTCATTGTGTTGAGAGGGTTGCCGATGCCATTGTGTTGAGAGGGTTGCTGATGTCATTGTGCTGAGAGGGTTGCTGATGTCATTGTGTTGAGAGGGTTGCTGATGTCATTGTGTTGAGAGGGTTGCTGATGTCATTGTGTTGAGAGGGTTGCTGATGTCATTGTGTTGAGAGGGTTGCTGATGTCATTGTGCTGAGAGGGTTGCTGATGCCATTGTGTTGAGAGGGTTGCTGATGTCATTGTGCTGGGAGGGTTGCTGATGTCATTGTGTTGAGAGGGTTGCTGATGTCATTGTGCTGAGAGGGTTGCTGATGTTACCGTGCTGAGAGGGTTGCCGATGTCATTGTGCTGAGAGAATTGCTGATGTCATTGTGCTGAGAGGATTGCTGATGTCATTGTGTTGAGAGGGTTGCCGATGTCATTGTGTTGAGAGGGTTGATGATGTCATTGTGTTGAGAGGGTTGCTGATGTCATTGTGTTGAGAGGGTTGCTGATGTCATTGTGTTGAGAGGGTTGCTGATGTCATTGTGTTGAGAGGGTTGCTGATGTCATTGTGTTGAGAGGGTTGCTGGTGTCATTGTGTTGAGAGGGTTGCCGATGTCATTGTGTTGAGAGGGTTGCCGATGTCATTGTGTTGAGAGGGTTGATGATGTCATTGTGTTGAGAGTGTTGCTGATGTCATTGTGGTGAGAGGGCTGCCGATGTCATTGTGTTGAGAGGGTGCTGATGTTACCGTGCTGAGAGGGTTGCCGATGTCATTGTGTTGAGAGGGTTGCTGATGTCATTGTGTTGAGAGGGTTGCTGATGTCATTGTGCTGGGAGGGTTGCTGATGTCATTGTGTTGAGAGGGTTGCCGATGTCATTGTGTTGAGAGGATTGCTGATGTCATTGTGTTGAGAGGGTTGCTGATGTCATTGTGTTGAGAGGGTTGATGATGTCATTGTGTTGAGAGGGTTGCCGATGTCATTGTGTTGAGAGGGTTGCCGATGTCATTGTGTTGAGAGGGTTGCTGATGTCATTGTGCTGAGAGGGTTGCCGATGTCATTGTGTTGAGAGGGTTGCTGATGTCATTGTGCTGAGAGGATTGCTGATGTCATTGTGTTGAGAGGGTTGCCGATGTCATTGTGCTGAGAGGGTTGCTGATGTTACCGTGCTGAGAGGGTTGCCGATGTCATTGTGCTGAGAGGATTGCTGATGTCATTGTGCTGAGAGGATTGCTGATGTCATTGTGTTGAGAGGGTTGCTGATGTCATTGTGCTGAGAGGATTGCTGATGTCATTGTGCTGAGAGGATTGCTGATGTCATTGTGCTGAGAGGATTGCTGATGTCATTGTGTTGAGAGGGTTGCTGATGTCATTGTGCTGAGAGGGTTGCCGATGCCATTGTGTTGAGAGGGTTGCTGATGTCATTGTGCTGGGAGGGTTGCTGATGTCATTGTGTTGAGAGGGTTGCCGATGCCATTGTGGTGAGAGGGTTGCCGATGTCATTGTGTTGAGAGGGTTGCTGATGTCATTGTGTTGAGAGGGTTGCTGATGTCATTGTGCTGAGAGGGTTGCCGATGTCATTGTGCTGAGAGGGTTGCTGATGTCATTGTGCTGAGAGGGTTGCTGATGTCATTGTGTTGAGAGGGTTGCTGATGTCATCATGTTGAGAGAGTTGCCGATGTCATTGTGTTGAGAGGGTTGATGATGTCATTGTGTTGAGAGGGTTGCTGATGTCATTGTGTTGAGAGGGTTGCTGATGTCATTGTGTTGAGAGGGTTGCTGATGTCATTGTGTTGAGAGGGTTGCTGATGTCATTGTGTTGAGAGGGTTGCTGGTGTCATTGTGTTGAGAGGGTTGCCGATGTCATTGTGTTGAGAGGGTTGCCGATGTCATTGTGCTGAGAGGGTTGCTGATGTTACCGTGCTGAGAGGGTTGCCGATGTCATTGTGCTGAGAGGATTGCTGATGTCATTGTGCTGAGAGGATTGCTGATGTCATTGTGTTGAGAGGGTTGCTGATGTCATTGTGCTGAGAGGATTGCTGATGTCATTGTGCTGAGAGGATTGCTGATGTCATTGTGCTGAGAGGATTGCTGATGTCATTGTGTTGAGAGGGTTGCTGATGTCATTGTGCTGAGAGGGTTGCCGATGCCATTGTGTTGAGAGGGTTGCTGATGTCATTGTGCTGGGAGGGTTGCTGATGTCATTGTGTTGAGAGGGTTGCCGATGCCATTGTGGTGAGAGGGTTGCTGATGTCATTGTGTTGAGAGGGTTGCTGATGTCATTGTGTTGAGAGGGTTGCCGATGTCATTCTGCTGAGAGGGTTGCTGATGTCATTGTGTTGAGAGGGTTGCCGATGTCATTGTGTTGAGAGGGTTGCCGATGCCATTGTGTTGAGAGGGTTGCTGATGTCATTGTGCTGAGAGGGTTGCTGATGTCATTGTGTTGAGAGGGTTGCTGATGTCATTGTGTTGAGAGGGTTGCTGATGTCATTGTGTTGAGAGGGTTGCTGATGTCATTGTGTTGAGAGGGTTGCTGATGTCATTGTGCTGAGAGGGTTGCTGATGCCATTGTGTTGAGAGGGTTGCTGATGTCATTGTGCTGGGAGGGTTGCTGATGTCATTGTGTTGAGAGGGTTGCTGATGTCATTGTGCTGAGAGGGTTGCTGATGTTACCGTGCTGAGAGGGTTGCCGATGTCATTGTGCTGAGAGAATTGCTGATGTCATTGTGCTGAGAGGATTGCTGATGTCATTGTGTTGAGAGGGTTGCTGATGTCATTGTGCTGAGAGGGTTGCCGATGCCATTGTGTTGAGAGGGTTGCCGATGTCATTGTGCTGGGAGGGTTGCTGATGTCATTGTGTTGAGAGGGTTGCTGATGTCATTGTGCTGGGAGGGTTGCCGATGTCATTGTGGTGAGAGGGTTGCCGATGTCATTGTGCTGGGAGGGTTGCCGATGTCATTGTGGTGAGAGGGTTGCCGATGTCATTGTGTTGAGAGGGTTGCTGATGTCATTGTGTTGAGAGGGTTGCTGATGTCATTGTGTTGAGAGGGTTGCCGATGTCATTGTGTTGAGAGGGTTGCTGATGTCATTGTGTTGAGAGGGTTGCCGATGTCATTGTGTTGAGAGGGTTGCTGATGTCATTGTGTTGAGAGGGTTGCCGATGTCATTGTGCTTAGAGGGTTGCTGATGTCATTGTGCTGAGAGGATTGCTGATGTCATTGTGGTGAGAGGGTTCCTGTACAAAATCTGCAGTAATTGGAAGCTGCATCACATCGGTATTGGCGGCAGTTACCCCTTCAACAGATCCATCGTCTCACTGGAGGGTTAAGAAACTGATATGCTAATGCCTCGAGGAAGTGAGGCGGCCGCTTATGGCAGTTTTGGTCACAAACGGCGGCCACATTTAACAGCACTAATTAAACGTTGAACAAGATGTGCGGTAACAATTTAAATTTAACCTGCAATATGAAGCTTTGGTGGTGTGGGGAGTTATTCTGGACTTAACTCTATTATATAAACGACCATTTGTGGCCGCCGTTTGTGACCAAAACTGCCATAAGTGGCCGCCTCACTTCCCCCGAGGTATGAGCATAAGAAGAATCTGTGCTGCCGACAGTTACTGAAGGTATTCATTAGTTACGTCTTGAAAGGAGATTTCCACATTGTGCCATATATTTCGTTTGAATGTAAGAGTGTTTACACTACAACATTTTATGAAAATGTATATGAATTTTTGATGTTTGTATTCAGAACCATTACTTTTATTTCCTATGTTTCGAAGTTATGGGTCGTAATTCCTTAAATAGCCCCTTTAATTAAATGAGGTAAGAATGGCCGCAGAACCTCATGCAGACCACGAAAGACCCTATACCGAGATGACAGATATAACTAGTAAAGTCGCATCCGTTTGCGTCCAGTTCCACCATGAAACGTCTCTGACTCCGCATGTCTTAGTCCGCTCAGCTGCCAACAAGTTTAAAATTGTCTCCGGGTTGCGGGGCCGAGATCCTAAACTGAGACAATCACACATGACTTTCTGGATTGGTGTAGACAAAAACAAAGGTGGAACTTGCGACCCACTGGTCCAGCGAGAACGGATTCCTTTTGAATGCTGTTGTTGGCCGAATTGAGGCTTCTTGGTACAGTTTATGCAGCAAGCCACCTGTATCATATGATTGATTGATTGTTTCGTGTTTTACGCCGCGCTCAAGATCAGTTTTGTTGTGGGAGGAAACCGGGCTCTTTGCCCGGAGGAAACCCACGACCTTCCGGTAGTAACTGGCAACCATCCCACATAGGTCGTTCGAGTGTGTACCAAATCTCCCATTAGCCACCAGACAACTATTCATGGATGACAACGCTCGGCCCCTTGGTTCAAGAGATATGACCCGGTTGATCAAGAACAATACAATCCAGAATACCCCTTGTCTAGCAGCCACGATCTGAATTTCCTCATGGATCACGATTCTTGTCCAGCAAATTAGCATGAATTTGAAGCAGCATTCCATGACGTCTTGTGAAGGATATGATTGATTGTTGTTCTACGCCGCACCTGGCAACTCTTCCACATACGGCGACCGAGTGAAAATCTACTCTGGAATTTTTCAATTTTTATTTGGCCTGAGTCTTGATTCGAACCCGTCGATGGAAGGTCTGTGTGGGGCTGCAGGACGATCACTCTAACCCACTGAACCACCGAGGCCCCCCATGAAGGATATGAGAAGGCGACTGAAAGCGGTTCAGGTGGTAATCATAGATATTGTCCGATTTTGTTTCAATGCGACTTCCAATCCCTCATTAAAAATCTGCCAACGTCTAATTTTGCGATTTCATAACAATTGAGTTTTGGACTTTCTTGATTTTTTATGCAAATGTTCCACGCAAGTTTCTTACACACCTGCAGCCGGTTTTACAAAGCGGCTCCAGCAGGAGGTGTAAATATTCGTGGTGTGTTTATGCTACAGCCAATGAACCGTTTGTCTTGGTATTCACTCCTTATACAATACAGCACCATGCAAAAAGTACGGGGGGGGGGGGGGGGAGGGGGGGTTTGAAACACTTTTTTTCTATATATATATATTCTCAGTGCCGTGTGTTTAATGTGTACATGCATAAATATATATCCTGTCTGTCGTCTACCTATAGGTTTTAGTTTATTATAACAAATAAAATCATTGGTGTAGGGAGATTGTTGGCCAGAAACGATTGTGACCATAGAGGGCAACATTCTGGCGATCAGAAATAACCATTAATGACAATAAGCTGTTCAATTTATTCAGGATATTGTTAGCCAATTCAAAAGCGTATTTTAACAAAATAAAAAGATGCTTGTAAGTATGAAACTTCAGAGTCTATCTGGTTTAAGAGGGTGAACATATTGAAGTAAAAAGGTCACTTTGAGTGTGCAGAACACATCTCTAGAGCAGGTCGATAGAGC
Source organism: Lepidochitona cinerea (assembly GCA_963971465.1). Taxonomy (NCBI): domain Eukaryota; kingdom Metazoa; phylum Mollusca; class Polyplacophora; order Chitonida; family Tonicellidae; genus Lepidochitona; species Lepidochitona cinerea. The sequence continues at coordinate 42,109,018 of OZ020556.1, read as the reverse complement.
GTATAGCCTCCATTAGCTTCAAACCTGCGTCTCAACCCTCCAGTGAGACGTCAGATCTGTTGAAGGGGTAACAATCGCCAATAAGGATGTAATGCGGCTTCCAATTCCTGCAGATTTTGTACAGGAGGCTCTAGGGCTTCAATGTTCTTGCCCATCCTATCCCAAATGTGCTCTAAAGGATTCAAATCCGCGCAGTTACCCCTTCAACAGATCTGACGTCTCACTGGAGGGTTGAGACGCAGGTTGGAAGCAACAATCTCCCAACACCAATAATTTTATCGGTCGGTGCAGACTTTCCAGGGGGGTGCTTAACTTTTTTCTGTGTGTATATATATAGATATGGCCAGAAATTGATTTAAGTGGTCTTTTTCTTTAGTTCATATCTAGGGGGATCTGGCGATTTAAAGGTTTGGACAAGGGGGTGGAGTTCGCACCTGGCGTACTCCCACTTCCCGGTGACGCCCCTGCTTCTGAGTAAAACAATATCTAAACGTTTCATAATAATACTTAAATGAACACATCAACATTTTGCAATCCTTCAAGGTGATTTCATATATATAAGATTTGTAAAAGGTTTAGCACAGGAGGAAACGAGCCACTACTAAAAATACACCAGAATTAGAAGTAAACATCCGACTTTATTCACAGAAAAATAGAAAAAGATTACTCAGTAAATAATTTTCCAAATAGAAGGAAATTGCAGATAATTTTAAATGTCAAGAAAACGGAAAATTAAAAAAAAGTATATAACCCTTTTTGACTAAAGTTCAAATGCTTTTGATGAATGGTTTGTTATAATTATAGACATGGTGTATTTGACATGGAAGACACTGGAATTCATTATAGCCCATATATATATAGAATTATTACAACTCTTTTAATCGTACATTATCTACTTATGCTGATCAATCTTGGATTTTAATCCCGCTTCATTTGCACCAACCACAGTCTGAAAAATGAAAACAAGTAATTGTTATTGTAACAATTAAGTAAGTAATAAGTTATTGCAAATTAAACGTTACAGTTCCTATAGAGTCATCCTGGCCTCAGCCTGCCATAAGCCTTCATTGATGAGGTTCGAATCCGACCATGATTGCAGCGTAAAACATCAATCAATCAATGAACCAACCAAACTAAACTATACACCCCTCCTGGTCAACTTTACAACTAAACTAGACTCAACTCTGCAACTAGACTATACACCCCTCCTGGTCAACTCTGCAACTTAACTATATACCCTCCTACAGTCCTCCTGGTCATTTCTGCAACTAAACTATACACCCCTCCTGGTCATTTCTGCAACTAAACTATACACCCCTCCTACAGTTCTCCTGGTCAACTCTGCAACTAAACTATACACCCCTTCTACAGTCCTCCTGGTCAGTTCTGCAACTAAACTATACACCCCTCCTACAGTCCTCCTGGTCAACTCTGCAACTAAACTATATACCCTCCTACAATCATCCTGGTCAACTCTGCAACTAAACTATACACCCTCCTACAGTCCTCCTGGTCAACTCTGCAACTAAACTATACACCCCTCCTACAGTCCTCCTGGTCATTTCTGCAACTAAACTATACACCCCTCCTACAGTTCTCCTGGTCAAGTCTGCAACTAAACTATACACCCCTCCTACAGTCCTCCTGGTCATTTCTGCAACTAAACTATACACCCCTCCTACAGTCCTCCTGGTCATTTCTGCAACTAAACTATACACCCCTCCTACAGTCCTCCTGGTCAACTCTGAAACTAAACTATACACCCCTCCTACAGTCCTCCTGGTCAACTCTGCAACTAAACTATATACCCTCCTACAATCATCCTGGTCAACTCTGCAACTAAACTATACACCCTCCTACAGTCCTCCTGGTCAACTCTGCAACTAAACTATACACCCCTCCTACAGTCCTCCTGGTTAACTCTGCAACTAAACTATACACCCCTCCTACAGTTCTCCTGGTCAAGTCTGCAACTAAACTATACACCCCTCCTACAGTCCTCCTGGTCATTTCTGCAACTAAACTATACACCCCTCCTACAGTCCTCCTGGTCATTTCTGCAACTAAACTATACACCCCTCCTACAGTTCTCCTGGTCAAGTCTGCAACTAAACTATACACCCCTCCTACAGTCATCCTGGTCAACTCTGCAACTAAACTATACACCCCTCCTGGTCAACTCTGCAACTAAACTATACACCCCTCCTACAGTCCTGGTCAACTCTGCAACTAAACTATACACCCCTCCTACAGTCCTCCTGGTCATTTCTGCAACTAAACTATACACCCCTCCTACAGTCATCCTGGTCAACTCTGCAACTAAACTATACACCCCTCCTACAGTCATCCTGGTCAACTCTGCAACTCAACTATACACCCCTCCTACAGTCCTCCTGGTCAACTCTGCAACTAAACTATACACCCTCCTATAGTCCTCCTGGTCATTTCTGCAACTAAACTATACACCCCTCCTACAGTCATCCTGGTCAACTCTGCAACTAAACTATATACCCCTCCTGGTCAACTCTGCAACTAAACTATACACCCCTCCTACAGTCCTCCTGGTCAACTCTGCAACTAAACTATATACCCCTCCTGGTCAACTCTGCAACTAAACTATACACCCCTCCTACAGTCCTCCTGGTCAACTCTGCAACTAAACTATACACAGACAGATAAAAGCGGTGTGATGATGGAGAAAGAAAAGTGGTGTGAGGATGCATTGATGGATGTTTTACACTGCACTCGATTATTTCAGAACAATAAAAAGTCTTATTTCTCCTAGATATATACTTTCCTGTTCAAAATCACCTGCCTTAATGTGAGGAGAGATATTCTACCCCTACTGCATATGCGTGCCGTGTGCAAATATACATGTTAAGTAGAGATGACTTTTCAAACAACATCGAGTCTGCAGTGCAACATCGGCTGGTAGGTTTACCTCTCCCGGAAGAAGTGATATTTTGCTTGTTATCATACAAAATGAAGGATTTAACCTGATAATGTTGTGAGTGTGGTTATATTCTGTCCTTTTATATTGAAAACTGGGCTGTCATGAACGTATACAGTCATCAAAGGGTTGATTTCACAACACAGCGTCGTCAGCAACCCAGCCTGTCAAAGCGGTAGCCATGGTGACATTATGTCATTCTGCTTCAAAATATCTGGGTCAACCGTTGCACGTGACCAAAGCTTATCATTGATTGGTTAAACGTTCCCACTCTGTCCCGAGGGAGGGAAAAGAAACGGCAATCAACAACAGGTCACTTTTTCCTCATTTTTTTCAATTATCGGGGTAGAATCGACTTTAATACCTTCGTCTTGGTGTTTATTGCATAACCCGATACCGCTGAACGTTGGTTCGCACCTCGTCAAACCCCTCGAATGCTGCGCATTCTCGTGGTTTGACTCGGTACGAACCAACGTTCAGCGGTATCGGGTTACGCAACAAACACCGCTACGGCGGTATTAAACCCTTAAACAAACATCCATTTTACACATAAAAAACTTAAAATCTAACCCTATAACTAAGCCCAATGTCACCAGTAACCTAGACATGAGTAGTCTCCCATGTGCTGACTGGAAGTGATTATCATCTGTTTAGCCTGCATCTCAGGATCATGGTAGCGAGGGGAGGCTGGGTTGAGATTAAATGTTTTTGAACAGGTTAGCATACATGTATATCGAGAAGAAAAATGAAAATTACTGACAATTTGTCAAATTTCCGACGATAATACTAACTGTTCAAAAACACTTGCCTAGATTTCCCCATTTAGGTGGTGGGGATACTTAAAAGGGAGGAAAAATCCAGCCAAATGCGTTCATTCACTAAATAGAGCAATTTAATAGCTTTCTATAAAAGTATGCAGTTTATTCATAAGATTTTTTGCTGATTTTTAAAATCTACATTGCGAGTTAGTATAACGATAAAGGAAGAAGATCATCCATGTTGATTCCGGAAGGCAGCCTGCTGACGTAGCTGACCAATATAAGTGTAAGTTTCAGTCACGTGTCTTCAACTCAAGCTGCCTTTATATCCGCTGCATGGAAAGGTCCATACTGATTTTCATTCTCCATTTGAAATATATTAGCGCGGAATCCAAATAGGCCATATTCCATCGTCAAAGTGTTTTTAAAATTAATTATACTATTCATGACCCTCTTTGCACTAAATTGTATATTACCCAACTTAGTTTTATACCCTAAGTAGTGAAATACTGAATATTATAGGCATACAATAAAATCAGACATACAGATTGCCACAGTAAAACACACGATTGTCAGCCCTTATTTTTCAGACGTGTATTTTGTAGACGAGCGAATGGCGCGACCTCTCTGTACCTTCAGATGTTGTTAAATTCTTTTTGGGTACAAATACCACTGTTTAACTGGAGTGGAAGTAAAGTGGTCTACCAGATATGTATGGTCAACTTTGATCGTTCGAACAGGGCGGGGAGTAACATGGAGAATCTTTTCTTCCATACAGACTACCGCGTGGAGTGTTGCTCCTCAACAAACCAACCAAATGAGTATGCTGCTGGATACTAATGCCAGGTCTCATAAAAAGAATGATGCAAAGAGCGTGATAGATCTCCATGACCAAGCTCGCCAGACGTTTGCAATAGACACATTCTTGGAGAGCGCCCACGACGCTGACTAAGTCTAATGTCATGGATGTTAGTTCATGCTTAAGTCAGTCTACACTGTACGTGCCAGTTTTTTGTAACAGGCGGAGAGGATGACAGATTTCAACCAGGGAGCTAGCGTATTACAAGATATTTTGGCAGAAAGAGAGGGATGAATTGGTATCAATAATTTACACTTCCCGTTTCACATTAGTCCTCTTGGAGATCTGAGGAAATCTGAGAGAGCAGAGATCTTGTATTCCAGAGGAGATAAATCGTGGTAAGCCGGATTCTTAGGAAAATACTAGGGGAATATACACAGAAACACGGCTGACCCATGGGGAGTGTGACAAAGCGAGGAAAAATCCAGAGCGTGAACCTCGAAAACCCTGTTCTCCAAGGCGAGAGATACCAGGAAAGCTGCTTTCAGCTAAGAGATTAAAACGATGCTTTCAGTAAAGATAATAAGACCAATGTAAGGTCACAACTCAAAAACAAGGTGTCATGCCAGGACGTTGGATAATATAAGAAAACAGATGGAGGACAAATTTGGGTCGGTAGAGACCCCTTGGCCTGTCACTTCGTGCATGATTTTTGCTATGTTGGTGCAGTAACCTGCTACTGTGACAAGAGTGAATGATTTGTTGTGAAGTGTACTAAAAATTCACTACGACAGTGTTGTTAAGGCTGTACCACTATACCGGAGACATGTTTGATGTAGGAGGGTTGGCCATAGTGGGAGTATTCGAGGCAGATCGACAAAGAGTTTGAGGAGGTCGGGGAACCCGGCAAGGGCGAGCAGGCAACTAAGGGAGCACAAGCGTCCACTGCCTACATGACAGAGTCCATGACCAGAGAGACGAACAACGAGGCTTTGTAATTGAGGCGGGATGCAATCATGTCTATGTGGGGAGTTTCCTGAAGATTTTATCGGCGCAATCGAGGTGTAGGAACAAAGCCGTGGGGAGAAGTTGATTGGTTTGTTATACATCATAGCATATACTAGCTTTCATGATGGGTAACAGATTTTCATTTCCGTAGTTTTAAAATAGGTCAACGGAACAGATTGTTAACGTGAAACCCTATGGTCTGCCATCTCTTGCCAAATATTATTTGAAGCATCTGCTAAAATATTGGCAGTGATCACGATTGACTGAAATCAAGGTCGTGGGATGGAGCGCTTCAAAGAAGGGAGATTGTTTAGCGACTAGAGTAGAGTAATTTCCGAATCGTAAATGAAAGTGGAGATGGGATGCCATAACCACCGAAGTATAGACAATGATTCAAGTTTTAATGCCTGCCTATATTGCAACGAAACCGGCTACATTCGAGAAACCTGGAGTCAGGTTCAGGTGGAGACGACTGACTTAGCCTACTTGTGAATTGAGTAACGTTAGCTTTATTCATCTTAATGAGCCCGTGGAATGAGCAAAAACTTGCTAAGTACCGTGTGACTGAGGGACGTACCCGAGAAAAGTTCGTAAAATCCTTAAATTGCAAAAGAAACCGCTGCAGTGGAACACGGTCAGGAATAAAGTAATGAAGTTAAGTAATTTAAAGTACGTAGGTTTCAGTTCTACTGATGTGTCATGGCAGATTGGCACCGCATTACACAAATTTTGCAGCAAACTATTTGGGTCACTGGGGCTTGGTATAGTTATAAATGGGGTTACCTGCCCATATAACTTGCCTGTTTTTTTTTCAATAATTTTCCACGCGAGTTTGTGTTTGATGGCAACGCATCACAGGCCTCGCTGATTAGTGCTCCTAAGTTGGAACGCAACAATTGCAGGGCCGCCTCCCGATTCGAGGGCGTGGCAAATCCACACCCGAGACAGACACATCACACATTAGTGGCCTAGCACTGGAGGTCCCCGTGATCCCAGGCCATGAAGTTAACATTGGGAATTATCTCTCTTGGATCTTTTCAAGAAGAAACATGAAAGCATATGAAAATGGTACCCAAACCAGAGACGACCAATTCGTGTAGCTATCATCTTTCTTGGATCTTTTTAAGAATAAACACGAAAGCATACCAAAATGGTATCCACACCCGAGACGACCACTTCGCGTAGGAATTATCTTTCTTGGATCTTTTTAAGAAGAAACACGAAAGCATACCAAAATGGTATCCAAACCAGAACCGATGCGTTGCGTAGCACTGGGTTTTATGATGATCCCAGTAATTATCTTTCTTTGATCAAAATACCAAAATGGTAAACTTACACATAAATTAAGTCGAAATCTAGAAGCGCAATTTTTTTTTTCTTTTTCGAAACGGGTAATTATTGCTTAGACAATCTTTTCTATAGCTGTATGTAAACCATTTATAATATATACAGATAGTAATTAGTTACCCAACAAGCATACATTTGTAATCAAATAAATGGTATTAAAGAGAAACTATGTGAAGACAGGACAGCATTATGGGCTGAGAGATTGACTGTCATGAAATCTTTTTGAGAGGCTAGGTAGGTCTTTATAGTCCTCCCCAGAATAGCAGGAGATACATATCATGACATCCATATTGATTTCTTTACTTTTGTATGATCCTACAACACATGAAAGAAGTGTCAATAAAACATTCCGAAAAATTACGAACACCTCATTTAACAACGAAATATTTCCAAAAGCCAAAGTCAGAATATGGAATACAGAATGAGAAATCGAGTTACGTAGTTTCAGTCAGCAAACTGCTAGACGTATAAACATAACAGGCTGGAAATTGGCAGGAATTCAGAAGCAATCACCGACAGCTAAAGTAGTCTGTGACGGAAACTGGACCCTTTGTAACCCGCCTATCAACAAACAACCACGACAGCGACACACGCAGACAAACACATGGAGTCCAAGTGCTGACAACCCAAAAAATATACTTACGAATTAAGCGGACCTAATATTGGGGCTGAGCAAGACTAACAACAATAGATATGAGAGAAAAACATGTTACTTCTCAAATGTGCACGGTAAAAAGAGGAGGTAAAAATCACTTCCGGTAATTGCAAGGGAGATAACTCATGTCTAGAAGGTTACTGGTGACACAGGGCTTACTAATAGGGTTAGATTTTTTTTTGTGTAAAATGCATATTTGTTATCTCTCTGAACAGCAATTCAGGTGTTTTTGAAAAATTAGTTAATCGTAGGAAGGTTTAAAGTTAAAGTTAAAAGGTTTAGTGGGGGAGGAAACTGGGATCTTTGTCCAGAGAAAAGCCACACCCTCAAGGAGTATGGGGCAACTCTTCCACATATGGCAATCTAGAGAAGCATTCAACAAGAAAGTGTGTCATTTTTGGGGGGGTCGGAGTTAGATTCAATCCATCAATAGAAGGTCTGTATCGGACTTAAGGAGTATCACTCTAACCAACTGAGACAAACAAGCCAACATGATTACCTCGTAACAATTCTATCAGAGTGGAAACATTAATGAGGTGAAAATAAGGAGCTTACTTCTATTTTTTTACCGTTCTTGAATAAAAGGAATGTTGGCATGGCAGATATCTCTTGCTCCTTGGCCAGGTCCTGGAATAAAACAGATATATATAACAACTGGAACTACTGAATATATCTTCTCATAATGTATCAATTCTAATGAAATATCAAAAGCTTAATGAAATGTTTACATGCAGTAGAAATAAAGTGAAGAACCTTGTAATTAAAGTACGAAAACTGTTAAATCTTGTGATGGTTCGACATATTTCAGTAAAGGTTATTGAATTGAACAGCTTGGTTGATTGATTATATATTATTTAGTTATACAATTGCAGATTAAGTGGGAGAAGAAACTGTGTTCTGCAGTGCATTCATTGGAACCACCCATCTGACCTCCATCTGGTACCTCGCAATCAGAGGAACCACCCATCTGAGCTCCATCTGGTACCCGGCAGCCAGAGGAACCACCCATCTGACCTCCATCTGGTATCCGGCAGCCAGAGGAACCATCTGACCTTCATCTGGTACCCGGCAGCCAGAGGAACCACCCATCTGAGCTCCATCTGGTACCCGGCAGCCAGAGGAACCACCCATCTGACCTCCAGCTGGTACCCGGCAGCCAGAGGAACCACCCATCTGACCTCCAGCTGGTACCCGGCAGTCAGAGGAACCATCTGACCTTCATCTGGTACCCGACAGTCAGAGGAACCACCCATCTGACCTCCATCAGGTATCTGGCAGCCAGAGGAACCACCCATCTGACCTCCAGCTGGTACCCGCAGCCAGAGGAACCACCCATCTGACCTCCATCTGGTACCCGGCAGCCAGAGGAACCACCCATCTGACCTCCATCTGGTATACGGCAATCAGAGAAACCACCCATCTGACCTTCATCTGGCACCTGGCAGCCAGAGGAACCACCCATCTGACCTCCATCTGGTACCCGGCAATCAGAGAAACCACCCATCTGACCTTCATCTGGCACCTGGCAGCCAGAGGAACCACCCATCTGACCTCCAGCTGGCACCTGGCAATCAGAGAAACCATCCATCTGAGCTCCATCTGATACCCGGCAGCCAGAGGAACTACCCATCTGACCTCCATCTGGTACCCGGCAGCCAGAGGAACCACCCACCTGACCTCCATCTGGTATCTGGCAGCCAGAGGAACCACCCATCTAACCTCCATCCGGTATCCGGCAGCCAGAGGAACCACCCATCTGACCTTCATCTGGCAGCCAGAGGAACCACCCATCTGACCTTCATCTGGTATCTGGCAGCCAGAGGAACCACCCATCTGACCTTCATCTGGTACCTGGCAGCCAGGGGAACCACCCATCTGACCTTCATCAGGTATCTGGCAGCCAGAGGAACCACCCATCTGACCTTCATCTGGTACCCGGCAGCCAGAGGAACCATCTGACCTTCATCTGGTACCCGACAGTCCGAGGAACCACCCATCTGAAATCCATCTGGTACCCGACAGCCAAAGGAACCACCCATCTGACCTCCATCTGGTACCGGACAGCCAAAGGAACCACCCATCTGACCTCCATTCGGTATCCAGCAGCCAGAGGAACCACCCATCTGACCTCCATCCGGTATCTGGCAGTCAGAGGAACCACCCATCTGACCTCCATCCGGTATCTGGCAGTCAGAGGAACCACCCATCTGATCTTCATCTGGTCTCTGGCAGTCAGAGGAACCACCCATCTGACCTCCATCTGGTATCTGGCAGCCAGAGGAACCACCCATCTGACCTCCATCCGGTATCTGGCAGTCAGAGGAACCACCCATCTGACCTTCATCTGGTACCTGGCAGCCAGAGGAACCACCCATCTGATCTTCATCTGGTATCTGGCAGCCAGAGGAACCACCAATCTGACCTCCATCTGGTATCTGGCAGCCAGAGGAACCACCCATCTGACCTCCATCTGGTACCCGACAGCCAGAGGAACCACCTATCCCACCTTCATCCGGTATATGACAGCCAGAGGAACTACCCATCTGACCTCCATCCGGTATCCGGCAGCCAGAGGAACCACCCATCTGACCTCCATCCGGTATCCGGCAGCCAGAGGAACCACCCATCTGACCTTCATATGGTACTCGACAGCCAAAGGAACCACCCATCTGACCTTCATATGGTACTCGACAGCCAAAGGAACCACCCATCTGACCTTCATCTGGTATCTGGCAGCCAGAGGAACCATCTGACCTCAATCTGGTACCCGACAGCCAGAGGAACCATCTGACCTCAATCTGGTACCCGACAGCCAGAGGAACCACCCATCTGACCTTCGTCTGGTATCTGGCAGCCAGAGGAACCATCTGACCTCAATCTGGTACCCGACAGAGGAACCACCCATCTGACCTTCATCCGGTATCTGGCAGCCAGAGGAACAGCCCATCTGACCTTCATCTGGCACCCAGCAGCCAGAGGAACCACCCATCTGACCTTCATCTGGTATCTGGCAGCCTGAGGAACCACCCATCTGACCTTCATCTGGTACCCAGCAGCCAGAGGAACTACCCATCTGACCTTTATCTGGTATCTGGCAGCCAGAGGAACCACCCTTCTGACCTTCATCTGGTATCTGGCAGCCAGAGGAACCACCCATCTGACCTCCATCTGGTATCTGGCAGCCAGAGGAACCACCCATCTGACCTTCATCTGGTACCCGACAGCCAAAGGAACCACCCATCTGACCTTCATCTGGCATCCAGAGGAACCCTCTGACCTCCATCTGGTACCCGGCAGCCAAAGCAACTACCCATCTGACCTTCATCTGGTATCTGTCAACCAGAGGAACCATCTGACCTCCATCTGGTATCTGGCAGCCAGAGGAACCACCCATCTGACCTTCATCTGGTATCTGGCAGCCAGAGGAACTGCCCATCTGACCTCCATCTGGTACCCGGCAGCCAGGGGAACCACCCACCTGACCTCCATCTGGAATCTGGCAGGCAGAGGAACCACCCATCTGACCTTCATCTGGTATCTTGCAGCCAGAGGAACCACCCATCTGACCTCCATCTGGTACCCGACAGCCAGAGGAACCATCTGACCTCCATCTGGTATCTGGCAGTCAGAGGAACCACCCATCTGACCTTCATCTGGTATCTGGCAGCCAGAGGAACCACCCATCTGACCTTCATCTGGTATCTGGCAGCCAGAGGAACCACCCATCTGACCTCCATCTGGTATCTGGCAGCCAGAGGAACCACCCATCTGAGATTATATGTCTGTATTGCCAGGTTTAGTGGGGGATAATATGGCAGATCTTTGACAGTAAGAAATCCCGTACCTTCAGTGATGACCTGGCAATTCATCCACATACAAATAGTGAAAAACTAAAAATATTTTAAATCTTATTTTGTCTGAATGGGATTCAAACAGATCAATGGAGGGCCTGTGCAGGTAATGTGAGATTATCACTCTGCCCAATAAGACACCAAGGTCCTGGTAATTGAATGGAAGAGAATGGTATACTCTAACAGATGAAATAAAGGGTCTTACTTCAAGTTCGTCAACATTGACTTTCAGGAAGACAACGGAATCAGCAAACTCAGTATTGGACCATTCCTAAAACACAGAGATTTAATTTCAGTGAGCATTCTGTACCATGTATTTTGTGTTGTATTTATTTATCCGAACATACAGTACATTTATTTAGTGATATCATAAAGCTGGGCGGGAATAAAGTCATAAGACTTGTTCTATCCCAAAGATTGAATTCACATGGATTAGAACTTTAAAACATACATAGCGGGTAATAAAGATATAATAAATTTGAATATAATTCGTTTTTTCTAGCAGAAATAATAAAGTAGTGGTTGGTGATGAAAACAGATATTATTTATTGGTCATACAGTAGATAATCTTTCAATCTGGACTTGAATAATGATAAGGATTAAATGGATTTTAAATCTGAAGGAAGCCTGTTCCACTCCCGAGGAGCAGCAACTCGCAAACTGTATAGAAAAACGTTAGATTGATATATTGGGCGGTACACGTTTGAATTTAAGTTACGTGTGGAATGAGTATGGATGTCTGACTGTTTGGCAAATAAAGAATTAATTGTTTTTGGGTAATAACTTATAAGTATGGATGATACATAAATTTATGAACTATTAAGAGACTAGAAAACTCAGGTAATTTGGTAAATGGTAAGATATGTAGAGATTCGAAAAGAGGGTCGGTATGATGAAGTTTGTGTGAGAAAGTAATGACTCGTATTGCTTTTTTCTGGAGAAGGAAAATGGGTTTGAGATGGGTTGGATATGTAATGCCCCACAGAGCGATGCCGTATGTTAGATATAAAGGTAAAATCAGAGAATGATAAAGGATGTAAAGAGTTTGCTTATTTACGTTTTTTGGATGTATTTTAGAAGCCCTATGTTTTGAGAGAGTTTTTTTGAAACGGCAGTGATATGATTCGTCCAAGTAAGCTTATTGTTAAAGATCATTCCTAAAAATTTTAATTCCTTTACAGTGGAAATTTGCGATCCGTTCAAATGAATTTCTGGGATGAGGGGGGAGTTTCTTGTTGGCGGAACGACCATTATTTTGGTTTTACCAATATTCAGAGACAAACGATTCAATGCGAGCCATTTTGATATATATGTTAGTCCCAATGTCGCCTCTTCAATGACGTCAGTTAAAGCGTCAGAGCTGCATGATACACTTGTGTCGTCAGCAAAGAGGGTGAAATTTAGGTTACATGATTGAACGATATCGTTTATGTAAATAAGGAACATGATGGGTCCCAGTATCGAGCCCTGGGGCACGCCACATGTCATGGGTTTTAAGGGTGAATGTGTTCCACTTATTGATACGACTTGATGACGATCAGTTAAATAGCTCTTCATCCAAGATAGGGCACGATCCTGGAACCCGTAATGTTCAAGTTTCTTCAATAGAATATGGTGGTTAACAGTATCAAAGGCTTCCGAGAGGTGTTAACTTTTTACAAACATATTTATACTTTTAGCTACTGTGATTTCCCTTCCTAGTCTTGCCAGGCCCATCACATATTAGCATGTGTTTATGAGTTAATTCTAAAGGCAAAAGGCAAGGAATACACAACAGTCTGATATCCCCAAATAAGGTTAATGCGATGACCTGGTCCAGAGTTGTTGTGTGCCATCACATCACCAAAATTTATCACCTCTTATTATACATACATACCTGAATGCATATTAATTTAAAACAAGCAGACAGTCGGTGATATCCCCTGCCTGAGGGAAAACATTCGAAAGAATACGGGTTGAAGAACAGTGACTATGAAGTTTGAGTTCTGCTTCGTTTGGCGGGGGGATGAAAAGCAGAAGAATTTTTGTCCTTTTCCAAGAAAGTGAAATTTTAAAAAAAACAATAAAATACATTTTTTTTTTAGTTACCAAAAGATTGATTGTTTGGTGTTTTACGACCCTTTTATTGTGGGAGGAAACCGGGCTCTTTGACCGGAGGAAACTCACGACCTTTTGGTGGTAACTGGCAACCATCCCACATAGGTCGTTTAAGTGAAAACCTGGTCAGAAAATTTTCCAATTTTTGGGGGGACTGAGTGGGATTTGAACCTGTGACCCATTGGTGGAAGCTGCCAAAAGAACTACCTGATATAACATGAACGTTTTGTATTATTATTTATATAAAATCAAACATACCAAAAGAACTGGGGCAATCTTTCTACAAGGGCCGCACCAATCAGCAAAGAAATCTACCACCACAAGTTTGTCCCCAGCTGCAGAAAGTTGGCTGGTAAAGTCCTCCTGACAACATAAACAAGGGATTGATTATTGCGTCTTAATGGATTAACTCATTGGAATGTGATCGCAAAACATGTGCTAGGTTGAATTACAGCTGATAAAAGTAGAAATTGTATTAGTGTTAATGTTTTTTTTTTCATGAACATAATTGAAAAACAGTATTGAGATATCAATGCAAACAGAAACCACAAGTCGCTGATCATATGATTATATGCGGTCTGGATGTTTTGTTCAAGTAAAGAGAAATCACATGTTGCTGATGCTGTCTGGATGTTTTGTTCAAGCAAAGAGAAACCACGAGCCTCTGATGTTGTCTGGATGTTTAGTCCATGCAAACAGAAACCATAAGTTTCAGAAGCTGTATGGATGTTTAGTCCATGTAAAGAGAAACCATAAGTTTCAGATGCTGTCTGGATGTTTAGTCCAAGCAAAGAGAAACCACAAGTTTCAGATGCTGTCTGGATGTTTAGTCCAAGCAAAGAGAAACCACAAGTTTCAGATGCTGTCTGGATGTTTAGTCCAAGCAAAGAGAAACCACAAGTTGATTATGCTGTCTGGATGTTTAGTCCAAGCAAACAGAAACCACAAGTTCTGGATGCTGTCTGGATGTTTAGTCCATGCAAAGAGAGACCACAAGTTTCAGATGCTGTCTGGATGTTTAGTCCAAGCAAAGAGAAACCACAAGTTTCAGATGCTGTCTGGATGTTTAGTCCAAGCAAACAGAAACCACAAGTTCTGGATGCTGTCTGAATGTTTAGTCCATGCAAACAGAAACCACAAGTTTCAGATGCTGTCTGGATGTTTAGTCCATGCAAACAGAAACCACAAGTAGCTGATGCTGTCTGGATGTTTAGTCCATACAAACATAAACCACAAGTTTCAGATGCTGTCTGGATGTTTAGTCCATGCAAACATAAACCACAAGTTTCAGATGCTGTCTGGATGTTTAGTCCATGCAAACATAAACCACAAGTTTCAGATGCTGTCCAGATGTATAGTCCTCAAGAAACAGAAGGCATATCGGTCATATCGATCAACAATTCCAGCAAACGCAGTTCGGAATACTATGTGATGCCCGATGGGACGTTTCACACTTTCCCATTCATAGATGTCTGGTAAAACGTGAGTCGATATTTTGGTTTAATTCAAAACACATGGTTACAATCGTGCAGTTTGTTGGACACTTTTAAGAGCACGTGGCGAGTTGACTTTAAAGGTAGAACTAGCTATTCGTAACATACACTGTCGTCATAGAACTTGATAGAGAGGGCAGATAGAGAAGAAATTGTCAGTTTTGTGTAAACATTACCCACCGATCGATGGTGTCTATTTTCCAGTCGTTCGGCGATTTACCCACCAATCGGTAGACAAACCGTCGATCGGCAACTTTCCCCAACCTGGTCAGGAAGACCCCCATATTAAACTGCCATAAGAAGGGTTAGCTAACTTAATGTATATTCTCCATCAGTAGCCTATACTTTGGAAAACCCTACAGTCACGTGATTGAAATCTATCAGGCTAATTTTAGCACTTTTTTTAAAGGGGCATGAGCTGCCGAAATTCACACTTTTTTCATCATTTCTGATCGTCGCGACAGTAAGAGGCTTTGAAGGCCATCGAAAAACTAAATGATTGGCGTTGGAATGAAGAAAATCCATACAGTATGTGGCCTGTACGAACCGAAAACGTGTTCGAAATGTAAACAAAATTTAAATAACCGGGACGACCATTCATTCATTCTAAGCCAAAGTTAGATCAAAACAATACTTTATCGTACATTTTCGAGACTATAAGCACTAAAAAGCTTCTGAATTATACGTCTTGAGAAAAATAGCCAATAATTTCAACATTCTGTGTTAACGCCAAAATATCAACATTTTGGCAGCTCATGCCCCTTTAAGAAGAGGGATTTAGAACCAAGCAACCAAAATAATTCAAATAAATCAATCGGTACAATGAAAAGAGGGATGTTTAAAAATAATAAAATGTGTGTTTGGAGGGAATAGCTAAAAGAAGGTGAGATTAATGTATACTGTACGGTATTTAACAGTTTAAACCGTGGTTGAAATCTGAAAGCAGAAGTCCATCGACTTACATGTAATGATGACTTGATGTATTATTATTAAAATTAAAAGCCGAAGAAGGGTTAAGAATAGCAGGTAATCAAAACTTCAGTTGGCAACCAATAGGCTAACCCTAAGTTCCACATGGTGTCGCAATGTTGAAGAGATTGGGCATTACTGAGCGACCCACGTACTCGATGAGTATGCCAAAAGCCGTATATGCTAACTATTTGGGACTCGTTACTTTGAAAAGCACGTGGCTGAACAGCCGCACACTCGTCACTCTGTCTCTAGTCTATAACCACTGATAACCTGTATATTTACGCAACCTGCAGATGGAAGTGGAATTGAAGAGTACTCGTTATTGTCATTTCTGATAACTCTTCGTCGTTCTGTCCACCTGCTAGTACTTTTAAAATAGAAAACAAAGCATGCAAGTCTGAAGTGTTGAAGATGCGGACAGCAGGACAATGTTCGTTGCTTAGCCATAGTTAAAAGTTATAGTCGAACAAGGAAGTCTAACTTTAGGACCCCGACATTCGGTCGACATCATGAGGGAGATAACAAAACTTACTTCAGAAGTCACTTGTGTAACGCCCATTTTCAAACTGTATCGTAACTGTAATTTAACTTCTTAAAACGAAAAAAGCGAACCTGTCGTTGTTGTTAGTGGGTTACAGAATTCTTGTTAGACAGCGCCCTCTACAGATAAGAGCACGACCCGTAGTACACATGTATGGTTATTGAATGACTTTGCTTATAAATATTTCGGTCAACGCAGCCATCCTCTTTAACACAAAAAAAGCACGAGTCATCTACGCCGACAGGGATGTGTGCAAATTTAGATGTTATCCGGATTAGAAATTTGATGACGCACTCCGGTCGAGCCTGTATGTTTTCGTTACCGGAAAAGCTAAGTTATGTATAGACTATAGGCCTACCTGATGTATGCACCAGCTGCGATTTGATTGCAGGGTTTCATTTCTAGCCTAGGCCTACTTGTTTTAAAAATTAACAATTTTTGTTAGCGTTCATAAAGATATAATATTTATCTGTGACACATGAAAAGGTTCGATCCAACCGCGGTGGAATTGTTTCCACCGCCGAGAAAAGGTTCTCACCGCGGAGAATTTTTTTCCACCGCCAAGAATTTAAAACTGCAAATCGTTAGGCCTACTTAAAAGTCTGATTCTTATGATAGGCCTATACACGCTTGGTATTCTTCGAGATACAGAATCTCTCGTCTCAAAACTAAGTTTCCAGAACCAAAATTTTGTTTAAGATGAAAAAAACACTGGAAATATCAAAATTTTACCCATGGCGCTATAACTTTAGGCCTATGGCTCCGTATTTGTCACTTGTGTGCATGGATGGATGTTTTTGATGCTACCAAAACGCATCAGGTATTTCATTTTACACAGTGTAGACTTATTACGGATGATTTGTTGGCCAAACTGTCTGAGAAAGCCATCCCACTGGATGAGGTTTTGGTTATTCTGGATGTGGAGTCTATGCCCCTATACAAACATTGGCAAAGACTTGGGTCTTATATCCGTAAAATCAGCATTCCAAAGATATCTTGACCACCGTCGTCCGGACAAAGACATTTTAGAATTGTTGGAACTTAGCTTAAAAGGTAATGATTTTGAATTCAATGGGGAGATATTTCAACAAATTAAAGGATGTGCTATGAAAAAAACGTTTTAGTCTTAACTTTGCCTCTATTTTTATGGCCGAGTGGGAGATTGATATTCTTCACAAATGACACAAACAACCTTTCATTTACCTTCGTTATCTGGATAATATTTCTTTCATTTGGCAGCATACGTTGGAAAACCTTCATATTTTCATTGATAGGGCCTATTCTTAATTCCCACGATACCAGCATTAATTAAACTATAGGGCCTACGGCCTACTATTGATCACACTTCTGTGGATGTTTTGGATGTAGCTATTTACAAGGGTCATACATATCATACTACTGGGTATCTAGATTACAAAGTATTCTCCAAACTTACTGACACGCATTAGCTGTTACATGCTGCCATGGGTCCTACCATCCTCTACACTCTTTCAAGGGAGTCATTAAGTCTCGGGGCTTTAGATTCTATAGAAACTGTAGTTCTTTAAATTTGTTTAATCAGGCCTGTTCAGTTATTTTTAAAGCTGCTCTCCCCAGGGGGGTATTCTAATAGGTTAGCCTACTCCGAAGAATCAAATTTGACACTTAGACAAATCACTTCTCCCCTTCAGCCCCCGACACGCTCGCTTCTCCTTCGCGAGTGTACCGTTACCGCCCAACATTTCTCTCAGGTACATCAATGGAATGCCTAAAGACGCGATGTAAACTCAATGTATACGTGCCAGATCGCGGAACTTTTTTCGGAGAACAATCTCGCAGCAAATATCAAATAGCAGAGAATCTTAATCTAATATCGTTTATGTAATCACGTACAAAATATGTCGTAAACAATACGTCGGAGAAACTCTCTACGACAAAGAGCAGCCAACCATTTATCTAGTATTAGACTTAAACACGATGTGTCCGTGGCACAACATATCAACACCCTAGGTCATTCGGTCAAGGACCATTTAGAAATCATGCCTATTGAGAAAATCCCTTTTCTCTTTTCCGCTGCAGATACCAAGCACAAACGTTAGGAAAGGGAATGTCATTTGTGTTTCAGTATTACAAGGCCAGCATAGCTATGGCCAAAATTATAGTAGAATACAAACTACTTCAAAGTAAAATTGCTCGACGTGTTTGAAAGATATACTGGTCAGCTAAACTCCCCGGCCTGTCTTCTGGCTAGGTTTTTCTAGGGGGGGGGGGGGGACAAAATTTTCACTTTCTTTTCCCATGATCCTATGGAGGTTAATCTCAGTCTGTCGATATTTTACCATAAAGCTTAAGATGCGTAAGCATTGTCAAGATGTTCCAGAAAATTGAAGGCAAAGCTCCCGTCGGCCGTCAACCTAATGTTCAGCTCCTTGCGATACCACAAGGTACTTTTGTGTCAGAGGACATGGGGAGTATTCGTTTCGCGGCTATGTTTTCGTCTCCACATTCAATATGACCTGTCACCTGTCCGATGGTATATCGACGTAAATCCCAGAAGTTATCCAAGTGCAAATCCTATATATTATCTAAGCGTCTCCGTACAACCAACATTATGGTGCTCTCGCCTCTTGTAATTTTATTGTATCCAATAATACTAAATGTGTGTACATCAAAGAACAACCGGTAAGTTTGGGGGCTTGTCCGGGTAGGCCACGTGGTAAACCCATCTTTTGGAATGAAATTCTCAGGTTAAGTTCAAATGAGTCCAAGGGTAAACAGAACTCGACGGTGTGTCCCATTAAAACGTGGCTGGTATTGGTTGGCTTTGTTCATGGGACGGGGAACTCTGGGTTGGCCAGGCTAATAGGGTGGTAATCCACTTGGTTGGTGTACTTGTGCGAACAAACCGTAACGCTTCAGCGATATTGGGAAAGATCTGTGTTAGGTGAGTTGTAGAACCGCGTTTTTTTGTAGTAATTTGGTATGGCGGACCTAAAATATTATGTGTAAGTAGCGAAAGAGCTTGGTCTTTCGGGCGAAGCGATGTGCAATTATGTTAAAGGAAAAATGTTTCGAGCGATATGCGGCGGCTCAACAATGGGTTAGAGAGAAATTGTATACAGCCTTTGGTGAATTGTCCTCATGACTTAGTAGTACACGTAAGTTCCGAAAAACATCAAGAATTGGATAAGACGGCTGATCATTTTATGGATGCCAGGATTTGGCGTTTAGTTCAGATAGCCCAGGTAGCAAAGTTGGTACAATTCGAGCCTCTATTACCAATGCGGAAACCGATGGGTGGGCTTCATGGAATGCACAAGACACAAGGTTGCTTGCTATAAATGTAATAAGCCGATTGTGGGTGACGTCCGAAATCGAACCTAGGTATAGGATCTATCCCAAACACTAAATGCCCGCGGTCCATTTAGCCAGTTGGCCTCCATTAAATGTCCACTGTATATCTATATATCAGCAATATATATCAGCCAACTACCTCCTTTATGGAGGCCAATTGGCTGAATGGATAAGACAGCGGGCATTTTGTGCTTGCGATAGGCGCAATAGTTTGGGACCTGGGTTCGATTCCCTTTGCGGGCGTCACTCAAAATCGGTAGAATAGTTTATTTCATTCTCCAAGAAAGTGTTTATTCCGAAAATAACGACGATACTGTTATACTCACTGTCTAAAAGACATAAACGAATTAAACTCGTGATTGACCTCTCGAGGCCCCCACATTGGGGCAAATCTTATTCTGATTAGGGTTCGACTAACCGGTGTCGAAAGGACTAAAATAGACTAAATGTCCCACAACAGCTGGTGATTGAGGCTCAGGGTGGCGCTGAAAAGTATTTGAACTTCGTGTTTCACACCCTCGTTGATGGCATGGTTGTAGAGACACTGGACACAGTACGTACAGTGATTGTTATTCGGCGATCACTCCCAATCGATGATGTTTTCACAGGTGGCTACCAGAATTATGTGATGGCTGATAGTACTGCTATAGGACAGCACCAATTGCTCATATTAACTTAAACATATCCTTGGCAAAACTGCAACACACATCAAAACCCTTACATATTGTTCGCCTGACAAATGCCATGGGAAATATTTCTGCCTCAAATTTTAGCAAGAAAGAGATTGTGTTAGTTTGCCGGGTTGGGTGAAGTGATTGAGCGAAAAAACGCCGTTGTTTGATTCGAAAGCAGATTCTCTATACATTTTACTGCCAGAAGCCAAACGGGCTTGAAGTGAAGCAGTTAGTTTTTCCCACCAAACTCCGGCAATCTGTTATGAAGGCCGGTCATGACTAGGTTATTTTTGGTCATTTGGGGGTGTCTAAAACTAATGATCGCAAGTTTTACAGGCCGGGCGTTGCATCCGGCATTCATACATGTATGTTCGTTCAGTCATGTAATTGGTCAATGCATTTAATTGGTCTATAAGATTTGTCAACCAATCAAATGCATCCATTAGAATCGCATGCTGCAAGTCGGTACGACAAATCGCCTAGTGAGAACGGCCCTCTTTTACGAGAAGTTTGTCTATTTAGAAAGTGAGGATATCCACATTCTCGTTATTTTTGGGATTACACTTTCTTGAAAACTGGCAGTAAACTCTTCTACCTATTTGGGTGACGCCGAAACAGGAATCGAACACTATTTTGGCTTAATGCATAAGACAGTCGGCATTTAATCCTTGTAATAGGTGCCATACTCTTTTCGGGCGTCTTCCGAAGCGGTAGAAGAATTTCTTCCGTTTTTCAAGAAAGTGCAATCCGAAAAAATTATGGGAACACAAATATCTGAAAGTGTAGGGGTGTGTCCCAATTTCTTTTGAAATGTAATTTTTGAGCCCGCTTCCCACTGCTTAGGTTGATTGATTGTTTGGTGTTTTACGCTTCGCTCAAGATTTCATTTATATGGTGGCGTTGCCAGTTTTATTGTGGGAGGTGATTGTTGTACTAGGGATGAAATGGATTGCTGCTTAGCCTGTCTGTATGGTGAAATACCATCACTGAACAACTTGTGACATCAACTATGGCTTTACTTTTCGGAGTTGCATTTATTTCGTTTTATACAAAATTCTACTGTGTTAGTACTTTTTTTTTGAAAAATTTGCTGTTTTTCCCGAAACAATCAGACAGTTCTAAAGAATGGATGTATCCTGTATGCATCCTACATCCACTACACATGCTTTAAAGTGGCATGAGCTGCCAAAATTCACACTTTTTTTCATAATTTCTGATCGTCACGACAGTAAGAGACTTTGAAGGCCATCGAATATCGAAATGATTGGCGTTGGAATGAGGAAAATCCATACAGTATGTGGCTGTACAAACCGAAAACGTGTTCGAAAAGTAAACGAAATTTAAATAACCGAGACGACCATTCATTCATTCTAAGCCAAAGTTAGTTCAAAACAATACTTTATCGTACATTTTCGAGACTAGAAGCACTAAAAAGCTTCTGAGTTATACGTCTTGAGAAAAATAGCCAATAATTTTAACATTCTGTTTTAACCTCAAAATATCAACATTTTGGCAGCTCATGCCACTTTAACTTAAAGGAAAAGAATATAAGCTCAAACAAGCTCAAACCATCAAAGCTAACAAAATCTTTATTAGTTTTTTTTTTTCATTGTGATAACACAAGATAGCATTGTGTTTGGTACTGCAAATGTGTAAATCATTTTGAATTATTTAATTTGTCTGGTTTTAGGAATCCAAAGTTAAGCCAGTTCACCTTTTTAAGTAGTACTAAGTAATACTTTTATATACTGAAGGTTGAAGTTCAGAAATCATTCTAAGTATTAGCATCACACAATAGTAAAGACATGTAACATTTTGCGTTAGAGAAAAATCTAAAACAAAAGAAAGACAATTTAGGTTCTTGTTATACATGAAAGCACTTGATGATTTGCACATAAAGAAAAAGGTTCTTGGACTAGTTCACTTACATCAGAACAGGTGAAATCTTCTTCAAAAGGAAATTTACATTTCTGTCTAAAACTCATTAATGTTAGTGCAGCAAATTCAATTAAATGGAAACCTGTATGTAATATACAGATTATAATCATTGTCCTGTGACAAATTTATTGATGGAAGGGAACAACTCTTCCATTAGAGAGATTTATATCTCTTTGTTGGTTTGTCATTGAATCAAGGGAAATAAATGTATGCCACATAAATTTGTATAGAATACCGTAAAATTCAATAATTTAACTAATATAATATGAAGTTGTTAACCCCTGGCTTAATCAATATAATCATTTTTATTCTCTCAGACTTTAGATATATTTTGTCCCCTGTATTAAAATTGAGAAAAATAAATAAATTTCAAAGGATTTATTCTAAAAACAGTTTGATTGTCTGCCAATTTCAGAGTATATCAAATTTGTTATTGCTTATCATGGTATTATGATAAAACATATCCGAATGAAAAACCTATAATACACCAAGAATGTGTCAAAATAATCAAGTGGTATCATCATATTTAATTTCCTTTTTTTTTTTATGGCCTTTTTTAAATGCAACATTGATGGTAGAACAGTGATTTTAGCTCTTTGATTGTACAGTTTCTGATGACTAATGTTACAAGGACCATTTGATTGTTTTATGTTTTTCTCTTCAAATGAACAGTAATCAAAGTCCAACATGTCATTTACTGAAGCAGTCTATATGTTATATATATGCTGATGGTGCAATTATTTTGTAACAATTCATTTTAGATAACAAGTCTATAATACTCACTAAAAGATAAACAAGTGTCACAGACAATAATCCTTAATCCACATTAATACTTATTCATTTATAAATTGCACATTTCATTTGCAAAAAAAATCTAGATTCAGAATAGTGTATATCAAGTAATAAATTACAACAGCACATAGAAAAACAGTTAGTAAAGCTTAAAATATGTATATAATATAAACAAGTTTAACATCTTTGATTGTTGTAAACATTTAGAAAAGGTGGATTAAATACATATAAAAAGGTAGACATTAAGGTACATGTGTCATAGACAAGTTGATTATCCCCCCATTTTGTGGTAGAACATCATCGGGTGTTGAAATCACATGTATACATTCATCATCATCATCATCATTGTCACATATTCTAATTTTCTTAATTCTCTTCCATGGTGGAGAGGGAGGGAGAACAAAGACAATAGAAATGGCCATAGTAACATGCCAAACACTGTGTACATACTTATAATTCACATCAGTCTCCACAAAGGCAAATAAACAGATCCCTAAAAGGGCAAAGAGACCACCAGGCAACAGACAAAATAGATATCGTCTCCGAGAAGGGTACAGGCCTTGCCTCTGATGACATTTTAAACCCTTCAAAAAAAAGCAAAATACAACTTTATAGATTGTTTGATCAAATAAAGCAATAGGGGACAAAAAACACGGTTTAATCGTGAAACCACTTGACCTGAAGGAAATATTAGGTCCAGAAAAATACCCCAAAACACGGGGTGTTATAATGTTAGCTTTCCTTGGGCAGATTAACTCACTGGCTGCAGTGACATTTTAAATTTACACCAATTTATCATGGTGATACAGACATTTTATTTCTAGAGGTGGTGTTAATTTAAAGCCTTCATAAAAATGGAGTCTGACCAACAGATAATCAGAAACTAATGGAAAGCAATCCTTAACCTCAAATCACTCAAAACAAGTAGCATTTCTTAGTTAATTTTCAAATTTCTAGATGTGGTCTTACTTTAGCCTATGTAAAACATGAAGTCTGAACAACTGATAATCAACGAGAAACCAAATTCAGTTCAGTATATAGTTACTATAATCTGACTTACCCAAGAAATGAGGATTAATGTGAAACCTGAGATAGCTGGTGCCACATAGAGCCAGAGACTATGTTTATCTGCTAATGTGCCATACACCAAACCAACAACTCCCAGAAGTAATAGGGTCGGATTGAGGGGCTCTTTCACCTTCAACATAGCCACCAAGGTCACCCAAAAGGCAAGGACGGAGCCAAAGAAATCACAGGCACTCAGTATATCATATCGACTCATACAATAGGTGAGCACTCGATCTCCATCACAGGCATGGTAAAACTGATACAAATAATAACAATTTCAAATAATATAACTTTACAACATTAAGTCAACAATAGATATATAGAATGCAACAACTTTACACAAGTTTCTGATTCATCAGGGTGACCAGCATAGTCTGGGAGCCCATGGAGATTTGTTTAGCATTGCGAGTACAAAAGGTTTGAAGCTGGCAATATGAAGGGGGAGGCTGTGGGACCTTCAAATAGCCATTCTTAAGTTCCATCTCCTGTACCAATCCTGGCAGCGACCCCTCAAAGTATCCGAAATTCACGTTTAATTAGCATAGTCGAGTACACCGAAGAAACCAATGCTAAAATGTCCATGTTGGTGGTGGGAATCAAGATCTATCATTCTTAAGTTCCAACGCCTGTACCTTATCTACTTAAGAACGCCCGCAATTAGAGTTAATTAACACTTTAATTAGCATAATTGAGTCCATCAATGAAACCTTTGTAAAAATATTCGTTATGGTTCCTTCAATGAGGATATGCAGTTCTTAAGTGACAAAGCCTGTACCAAGTCCACTTAAGAAAAGGTCAAAGGTCGCGATTAGAATCAAATAATTTTAATTAGCATAGTTGAGTACATGAATGAAACCTATTCTAAAATGTCCCTACTGGTGGTGGGAATCCATATCTATCATTCTTAAGTTCCAAACCATGTACCTTACTTACTTAAGAACGCCCGCAATTAGAGCTAATTAACACTTTAATTAGCATAATTGAGTACATCAATGAAACCTTTGTAAAAATATTTGTTATGGTTCCTTCAATGAGGATATGCAATTCTTAAGTGACAAAGCCTGTACCAAGTCCACTTAAGAAAAGGTCAAAGGCCGTCATTAGCATCAAATAGTTTTAATTAACATGATTGAGTACATGAATGAAAGCTATGCTAAAATGTCCCTACTGGTGGTGGAAGAATATTGGAAAATTTTCTGACTGGGGTTTCACCCGAACGACCTATGTGGGATGGTTGCCAGTTACCTCCGGAAGGTCGTGGGTTTCCTCCACGCATAGAACCCGGTTTCCTCCCACAATAGAACTGGCATCGCCGCCATATAAGTGAAATAATCTTCAGTGCGGCGTAAAACATCAAACAATCAATCAACCAGTCTTCAAATAGGTATGGTAACTGTGGGTTCATTCAGCATCAAATACAAGGGCCGGTTATGTAACAGACGAAAGTCTTTTAGTACGCCTGTATCGCTTACATGTAAATCCATTGTGCTGGATAAAATATAGTTCAAGTTAAAAGGCATCAAAAAATATATATATAATATCTTTAAAATCATTTGGATGTTGTCTTACGATGGTCTTACAATGTTGTCTTACGATCAAGTTAAAAGGCATCAAAAAATATATATATAATATCTTTAAAATCATTTGGATGTTGTCTTACGATGGTCTTACAATGTTGTCTTACGATCAAGTTAAAAGGCATCAAAAAATATATATAAAATATCTTTTAAATCATTTGGATGTTGTCTTACGATGGATTTTGATGCCTTTTATTCACTGGTAAACTGCTCCAGCAGAGGGCGCCAATTAATTCTAAATCATTTAAGCATATATCAGTCCTATTTGACCAGGTACAGGATTTCGGTAAATACTTTCAACTACTCAAAATGGAGACACATTGGTGTTAGCTGTTCTGTGTGTGTGACAAATGTGGATCTGGTTAGATAGAGAACGAATTTACTTATATTCTTACTTGTCCACCTTATCAAAACTTGAGAACAAACTATACACAAAGAAAAAAGTAAGCACAACACCCCCCCCCCCCCCCCCCCCCCCCCTTCCCATCCTGAAAAATCTGCAACGACAGATAAAATCATTGGTGTAGGGAGACTGTTGGAAAACTGATATTGCAGAAACGATTGTGATCATATAAAGGGCAACATTCTGGCGATAAGAAATCACCATTAATGCCAATAAGCTATACAATTTATTCAGGATATCGTTAATCAAATCAAAAGTGTATTTTAGCAAAATAAAAAGATGAAACTTCAGAGTCCATCTGGCTTCACATGGCGAACATATTGAAGTAAAAATGTCACTTTGAGTGTGTAGAACACATCCCTAGAGCAGAGGGTCAATAGCGCGTATAGCCTCCATAGTCAGAATGATAGCTCCTTACCTGCGTCTCATCCCTCCAGTGAGACGTCGGATCTGTTTAAGGGGTACCTGACGCCAATACCGATGTAATGTGGCTTCCAATTCCAGTAGATTTTGCACAGGAGGCTCTAGGTCTTGAATGCTTCTGCCCATCCTATCCCAAATGTGCGCTAAGGATTCAAATCCGGACTCACGACCAGCCAAGAAGAGTTGTTACAGCTTTCTTTTGGAAGTAGGCTATTACTGCCCGGGAACGATGAGGTCTGGCGTTGTCATCCATGTACACAGGTCTTGAGCATAACGGTGGTTCTTAAAATGAGACACGACAACTGGTTGCAGAACCTCCCGAATGTACCGGGGCCGCAGGTTTCCTCGTGTAGTGACCAAGTTCAGTTTGCAGTCGTGAGAGATGCACCCCAAACCATTACAGAGCCCCCTCCATAAGCTGTGTTTCGGTGCCTCCAAACCCTCTCTCGTCCATCCGTGACGTTGAGCAAGAAACAAATTTCGTCCGACCAATGGATTCTTCGTCAGGTCCTCAAATTCCAACCTCGTCGTGTTAAACACAAAGCCACACGTATCCATTGATGGCGATCTGACAATAGAGGTCTTTGGTGACTCCTTGCCCTCAGGTATGCAGTCGGTTTCTCACGGTTCTTGTGCACAGGCGTCGGTTGGGTAGCCATTGCCGCTTCAAAGATGGACTTGATGCAAATGCAAAACACCGTACCAGTCGGATCAGTGCCCTATCTTCACGCTGTGATGTTACAGGTGGTCGCGGCGAGCGTGGTCGGTCCTTCACAGCACAAGTTGCGCCGTGTTTTCTCACAAATCTGCTTATCACTGTATAATGGTACCCTAATTGACGCCCGATAGCTTTGTACATCCCTGTGTATACCGACAATTTGCCATTGTTGCCCCTCTAATATCCTTCTTCGTGCCATGTTCGCAGAAGATGAGTCTACGTTGCACAAAACCGGCCTTAAGTAGAAAACATATAAGGGGAAGCATACTGAATTTGCGTAATTACACGAAAAAAACAATTTTCCTGTCGCATTACAGGCAGTTTTTGCGTTACTGCCAAAGTCAACTCGCCGCGTGCGCCACAGCCGGTGAAATTTATTTCTGAAAAGTCTAAAACAAATTACGCCATTTTAAGTATGTGTTTTAAAATAAACCGATATATCAACTCACATGCTTCACCTATCCACGTGTAGTGCACGCTCTGTAGTTTCCAAAAATGACCACGAGGCGTAAATCCATTAATTAAAGTGGTGATTAGCTTTAAATATGGTCATTCTTAAGGTGATTAAGTACATGGTTTGGAACTTAAGAATGATAGATATGGATTCCCACCACCAGTAGGGACATTTTAGCATAGCTTTCATTCATGTACTCAATTATGCTAATTAAAATTATTTGATTCTAATCGCGACCTTTGACCTTTTCTTAAGTGGACTTGGTACAGGCTTTGTCACTTAAGAACTGCATATCCTCATTGAAGGAACCATAACGATTATTTTTACAAAGGTTTCATTGATGTACTCAATTATGCTAATTAAAGTGTTAATTAGCTCTAATTGCGGGCGTTCTTAAGTAGATAAGGTACAGGCGTTGGAACTTAAGAATGATAGATCTCGATTCCCACCACCAACATGGACATTTTAGCATTGGTTTCTTCGGTGTACTCGACTATGCTAATTAAACATGAATTTCGGATACTTTGAGGGGTCGCTGCCAGGATTGGTACAGGAGATGGAACTTAAGAATGGCTATTTGAAGGTCCCACAGCCTCCCCCTTCATATTGCCAGCTTCAAACCTTTTGTACTCGCAATGCTAAACAAATCTCCATGGGCTCCCAGACTAGCAGGGGCAAGGTTGATAGGGCAATAGGGAGCGCAAGTCAAGTGTGAATTCTACATATTTCCTGTCACCGGCACTGCATTGCGCATGTGACTGAGCGTTTTACATTCCAACATGATATTTAAATCTGACATTATGGAACAAAATACGTCAAATGGAATTGCAACGACATCAGAAACGTTCTTAATAGCATCAGCTGTCACCGGATATGACGAAATCTCGTAATTATTCAGATTCTTATGAGACTTGCGCTCCCTATAGTCTATTAAGTTCACACATGCTTTCCATTGATGAGAAAAAATAAATTCTGAGTGAGTTTTTGTCAATGTGGTTTGTCCTGGTTTCCTCACCACTATACCTGACATATGAACGTCTTGTAGAACATCAATCACAGTTACATACTTACTACCATACAAGTGTTTATTTAGTCTCTTTGAACACCCCCACCTCTAACCTGCACAAGAGTTTACAGATGCTATTTGTCTCTGTAAGAATATTCAAATCACTGTGCAGGTTATCCATTGTACCTTAAATATAATGTAAGAAAATGGAAACTTACGGAAGAGAAAAACATGGTACAGAAGTATACCAGAGCTTCTGCATAGAAGTTTCTGTAGATGGCAACAAGAATAGCTGGAATAAACATCAGATTACTGAGAGTCAAGAGAAGAGCTTCCTCTAATTGAGCAGAATAGGAACTGGCTTCAGTACCATCAGTACAACCATAACCACGCCAACCTGCAGAAACACAGAAAATTCAAATCTATTCATTCGTAAAACCTTATCAGTGTTACCCGTTCAGTAGTGATGTGTTTATTTTTTTCTCCAATATAAACTTCTTGTATCATCAAATTTGTAATTTGTAGTGATTTCATAACCAGGTGTTTGTTTGTATTTAAAATACCTCCACGTTCTACAGAAAACCACAATTTTCTTTTGACAATGAATTCATGAAATCTATCTTTAACTCAAAATACAAAGAGATCAAACACTCACAGCTGGCATTCTACATGACACTTGTTTCTAGCTGAAAGATTCATCTTTTTGTGATTTATACGAAAATACATTTGTTACAAAGTTTGAAAATGTAGCATCGAAAGTGTTGGCCTTTCGCGAGTCGAAGGCAACATGTACTGAAGTGACTAGAGCCACGGGTATAAGTGTAACAGTTCCCACTATTCTCACATCAACATACCTGCTAAACAGGAACATGTACTGAAGTGACTAGAGCCACGGGTACAAGTGTAACAGTTCCCACTATTCTCACATCAACATACCTGCTAAACAGGAACATGTACTGAAGTGACTAGAGCCACGGGTATAAGTGTAACAGTTCCCACTATTCTCACATCAACATACCTGCTAAACAGGAACATGTACTGAAGTGACCAGGGCCACGGGTATAAGTGTAACAGTTCCCACTATTCTCACATCAACATACCTGCTAAACAGGAACATGTACTGAAGTGACCAGAGCCACGGGTATAAGTGTAACAGTTCCCACTATTCTCACATCAACATACCTGCTAAACAGGAACATGTACTGAAGTGACTAGAGCCACAGGTATAAGTGTAACAGTTCCCACTATTCTCACATCAACATACCTGCTAAACAGGAACATGTACTGAAGTGACCAGGGCCATGGGTATAAGTGTAACAGTTCCCACTATTCTCACATCAACATACCTGCTAAACAGGAACATGTACTGAAGTGACCAGAGCCACGGGTATAAGTGTAACAGTTCCCACTATTCTCACATCAACATACCTGCTAAACAGGAACATGTACTGAAGTGACTAGAGCCACGGGTATAAGTGTAACATTTCCCACTATTCTCACATCAACATACCTGCTGAACAGGAACATGTACTGAAGTGACTAGAGCCACGGGTATAAGTGTAACAGTTCCCACTATTCTCACATCAACATACCTGCTAAACAGGAACATGTACTGAAGTGACCAGAGCCACGGGTATAAGTATAACAGTTCCCACTATTCTCACATCAACATACCTGCTAAACAGGAACATATACTGAAGTGACCAGAGCCACGGGTATAAGTGTAACAGTTCCCACTATTCTCACATCAACATACCTGCTAAACAGGAACATGTACTGAAGTGACTAGAGCCACGGGTATAAGTGTAACAGTTCCCACTATTCTCACATCAACATACCTGCTAAACAGGAACATGTACTGAAACGACTAGAGCCACCGGTATAAGTGTAACAGTTACCACTATTCTCACATCAACATACCTGCTAAACAGGAACATGTACTGAAACAACTAGAGCCACGGGTATAAGTGTAACAGTTCCCATTATTCTCACATCAACATACCTGCTAAACAGGACCATGTACTGAAACGACTAGAGCCACGGGTATAAGTGTAACAGTTCCCACTATTCTCACATCAACATACCTGCTAAACAGGAACATGTACTGAAACGACTAGAGCCACAGGTATAAGTGTAACAGTTCCCACTATTCTCACATCAACATACCTGCTAAACAGGAACATGTACTGAAGTGACCAGAGCCACGGGTATAAGTGTAACAGTTCCCATTATTCTCACATCAACATACCTGCTAAACAGGAACATGTACTGAAGTGACTAGAGCCACGGGTACAAGTGTAACAGTTCCCATTATTCTCACATCAACATACCTGCTAAACAGGAACATGTACTGAAGTGACTAGAGCCACGGGTATAAGTGTAACAGTTCCCACTATTCTCACATCAACATACCTGCTAAACAGGGCCATGTACTGAAGTGACTAGAGCCACGGGTATAAGTGTAACAGTTCCCACTATTCTCACATCAACATACCTGCTAAACAGGAACATGTACTTAAACGACTAGAGCCACAGGTATAAGTGTAACAGTTCCCACTATTCTCACATCAACATACCTGCTAAACAGGAACATGTACTGAAGTGACTAGAGCCACGGGTATAAGTGTAACAGTTCCCACTATTCTCACATCAACATACCTGCTAAACAGGAACATGTACTGAAGTGACTAGAGCCACGGGTATAAGTGTAACAGTTCCCACTATTCTCACATCAACATACCTGCTAAACAGGAACATGTACTTAAACGACTAGAGCCACGGGTATAAGTGTAACAGTTCCCACTATTCTCACATCAACATACCTGCTAAACAGGAACATGTACTAAAGTGACTAGAGCCACGGGTATAAGTGTAACAGTTCCCACTATTCTCACATCAACATACCTGCTAAACAGGAACATGTACTGAAGTGACTAGAGCCACGGGTATAAGTGTAACAGTTCCCACTATTCTCACATCAACATACCTGCTAAACAGGAACATGTACTGAAGTGACTAGAGCCACGGGTATAAGTTTAACAGTTCCCACTATTCTCACATCAACATACCTGCTAAACAGGAACATGTACTGAAGTGACTAGAGCCACAGGTATAAGTGTAACAGTTCCCACTATTCTCAC
This sequence comes from Lepidochitona cinerea, assembly GCA_963971465.1. Classification (NCBI taxonomy): domain Eukaryota; kingdom Metazoa; phylum Mollusca; class Polyplacophora; order Chitonida; family Tonicellidae; genus Lepidochitona; species Lepidochitona cinerea. The sequence goes on along the minus strand of OZ020556.1, from coordinate 42,077,021 downwards.
ATCAACATACTTGCTAAACAGGAACATGTACTGAAGTGACTAGAGCCACAGGTATAAGTGTAACAGTTCCCACTATTCTCACATCAATATACCTGCTAAACAGGAACATGTACTGAAACGACTAGAGCCACGGGTATAAGTGTAACAGTTCCCACTATTCTCACATCAATATACCTGCTAAACAGGAACATGTACTGAAACGACTAGAGCCACCGGTATAAGTGTAACAGTTCCCACTATTCTCACATCAACATACCTGCTAAACAGGAACATGTACTGAAACGACTAGAGCCACGGGTATAAGTGTAACAGTTCCCACTATTCTCACATCAATATACCTGCTAAACAGGAACATGTACTGAAACGACTAGAGCCACGGGTATAAGTGTAACAGTTCCCACTATTCTCACATCAACATACCTGCTAAACAGGAACATGTACTGAAGTGACTAGAGCCACCGGTATAAGTGTAACAGTTCCCACTATTCTCACATTAACATACCTGCTAAACAGGAACATGTACTGAAGTGACCAGAGCCACGGGTATAAGTGTAACAGTTCCCACTATTCTCACATCAACATACCTGCTAAACAGAAACATGTACTGAAACAACTAGAGCCACGGGTATAAGTGTAACAGTTCCCACTATTCTCACATCAACATACCTGCTAAACAGGAACATGTACTGAAGTGACCAGGGCCACGGGTATAAGTGTAACAGTTCCCACTATTCTCACATCAACATACCTGCTAAACAGGAACATGTACTGAAGTGACTAGAGCCACGGGTATAAGTTTAACAGTTCCCACTATTCTCACATCAACATACCTGCTAAACAGGAACATGTACTGAAGTGACCAGAGCCACGGGTATAAGTGTAACAGTTCCCACTATTCTCACATCAACATACCTGCTAAACAGGAACATGTACTGAAACGACTAGAGCCACGGGTATAAGTGTAACAGTTCCCACTATTCTCACATCCGCCTTCCACACAGGCTGCAGTGCTGATGTCTAAATCCACAAGAGCTGTTTCATTTCCACAAAATGTCCTGAGGAAAAGATAAATAAAATGTTTCAATGGCAGAGACAATAAAACATAGAGAGTGTAAGGAAACCCACAGTAATTAAGATTCCTGCAACTTTTGGACAACTTGTGAAAATTCTCTATTTTGACTTTCTCAGTATTGATAACTATGATCTCAAATTAAACTTCATATGAGAGTACTTGAATAGCCCTGAGTTGAGAAAGGGTTTGGGAAATTTAATTCATAACATGTTTCTATAGTAAGGTGCAATTGATGTATGAATGATTATACCTGTTTCTGAGGGAGAGGTCAGTATAACAGAGCATAGTGAGAGTAAGATACCAGTTACCAGCCTCAGGGTATGGCACATAGAGTTTCTCTTGTGCTTTGCCACTTTTGTACAACTTTAACTGGAAGTGTCCTTCATCTTGTTCATTACACCCTTCAGCTTTATCTTCTGTGTAGCCAATTTGACCTTTATGGAAACATCCAACAACCACTCTGTCAACGATGTGAAGACCCTGCCATGGAAATTAGGAAAAAAATAAAAATTTATTTTAATAAAGAACCAAACATTCCTTATGTAATGTTACATTTCTATGAATTATGTATGCTTGGAGACAGACCAGGTTTTATTACATCTCTGGAGTATTCCTGAATTAGTAAATTAACCGACACTGATTGACCTGGAAAAAATTCCGGGTCAGGGTGAGAATCGAACTCATGACTTATGGTTACCATCCCACCGCTCTACCAACTGAGCTACCCGGCCCTGCTGGCAACGGTTCGCTTGTTAGATTCTCTTGCAACTTGATTCTCTTGCAACTTGCTTTCGAAGCACTGATTTCATCACGTATGAAAATTTAAATATACATATTCTAATGGGCTTGATTTGAGCTCTGTGTGTATAAGAGAATCTAACAAGCGAACCGTTCCCAACAGGGCCGGGTAGCTCAGTTGGTAGAGCAGTGGGACGGTAACCCTAAGTCGTGATTTCGATTCTCAACCTGGCCTGGATTTTTTTCCGGGTCAATCAGTGTTGGTAAATTTACTAATTCAGTAATTTCCCTGATGATGATTGCAACTTGCTTTCAAAATTCTGGACTATTCCTTTTGTTATATTTTGATTTAGACTGAAAACAAAGTAAATGGTGTGACGTCATGTACTTAAAGACCGTGGGATGGGTGTGTATACCCCCTGAGTAGTGGGATGTCATGTACTTGATGGTCACGGGATGGGTGTGTATACCCCCTGAGTGGTGTGATGTCATGTACTTGATGGGTGTGTATACCCCCTGAGTGGTGAGATGTCATGAACTTGATGATCATGGGATGGGTGTGTATACCCCCTGAGCAGTGGGATGTCATGTACTTGATGATCATGGGATGGGTGTGTATACCCCCTGAGTAGTGGGATGTCATGTACTTGATGGTCATGGTATGGGTGTGTATACCCCCTGAGTAGTGGGATGTCATGTACTTGATGGTCATGGTATGGGTGTGTATACCCCCTGAGTAGTGGGATGTCATGTACTTGATGGTCATGGGATGGGTGTGTATACCCCCTGAGTAGTGGGATGTCATGTACTTGATGGTCATGGTATGGGTGTGTATACCCCCTGAGTAGTGGGATGTCATGTACTTGATGGTCATGGGATGGGTGTGTATACCCCCTGAGTGGTGTGATGTCATGTACTTGATGATCATGGGATGGGTGTGTGTACCACCTGAGTGGTGTGATGTCATGTACTTGATGACCATGGGATGGGTGTGTATATCCCCTGGGTGGTGTGATGCCATGTACTTGATGACCATGGTATGGGTGTGTATACCCCCTGAGTAGTGAGATGTCATGTACTTGATGACCATGGGATGGGTGGGTATACCCCCCCGGAGTGGTGTGATGTCATGTACTTGATGACCGTGGGATGGGTGTGTATACCCCCCTGAATGGTGTGATGTCATGTACTTGATGATCGTGGGATGGGTGTGTGTACCCCCTGAGTGGTGTGATGTCTTGTGCTTGATGACAGTGGGATGGGTGTGTATACCCCCTGAGTGGTGAGATGTCATGTACTTGATGACTGTGGGATGGGTGTGTATACCCCCTGAGTGGTGATGTCATGTACTTGAGGTTTTCAACTGAGGTACTAGTAACCATTTCACATTTTCTTGTAACGACTTACAATTTGGTAGAGGGGAAAACAATAAAAATTACAAGTGTCAGCACTAGCAGGTAACTGGTCAACTGATGCTATATACAGGGTGGAAATTACTACACAACATACCAGTGCAACAGCAGTGAGTTGTACTTTGAGGGTTGATCCAATGTGATCTCCTACACGGTTCATGGTTAAAGGGATGACTGCTGTCAGTTGACCATACAGCTGAAGCTGGGGGGTTATAATCTGGTTGAGAGCCATGACACCAAACTGTGAGGAGAAGTCTGCAAATCCCTGGAAGCGATCCAAGTCTGGCATTATGACACACTGACTGGAGGAGAGGTTACTCTGTAGTCTAGTCATCAGCTCCTTATCAGGGTGTCTGGTACATACTGTACAACATCAGCAAAACATAAACATAACTAACACAAAAAATAACACATGTATAAAAGCATATAATGACAAAGATAGTGTCAAAGTAGATCCAATTTTTATTTCATACTTGACTATGCAATATCACAGTAAACTGGAGGAAATAACCCCTAGAAGTGTACTTCTGCCACTTGCTTCGGAACTGTAAGTTGTAAAACCATAACATCGTTTTACACGAGTAGTGTCAGTCCGAAAAACTTAAGACTCATGTCAATTCAATATTTCAGCATTTTATTTTGGCATCGTCAGGCGAATACAGATTTCCTGACATTTTCAATACACCAAGTATTTTGGAATAAGACAGAAAGAACAAAAGAAAACATATTGTATAAGACAGATCATGACAGTAGATCATTGACAGTAGTATAAATCCATACATACATAATATCCTATCTAAACAAACTAACTTCTTGCTGGCTTTGAGACCATGGTTTAGTTAAGAAATAAATGACGTCCTGGTGAGCTGTGTGTTGCTGAATAAAGGGTCAGTGGCAGAAGATTTCCGCCACTGACCCTTCATTCAGAAACACACAACTCACCAGGCCGTCATTTATTTCTATACTAATACATGTACATATCATATGTAAATAATTCAATTTCAGTGTACACAATGTAATGGTTTTAATCAGAAAACCAGTCATTCCAACCTGTATAAAAACATTTAGACCCTCCCATGAGTAACCAGAGCCAATCAAAACCGTCTTGGAGCAAACCATATGTAGAACGTATGGCGAGTGATATAAGTGTTGTCATCTCAAATGCGATGATGTCATAATTCCAGAATGTTGTGATGTGATCGAACACTGCTCTCTCTCTCTCAATTGACATCTCAATCAGCCAAGTAACCAAAAGTCACCATCAATTTGGAATCTTATGACGTGTTGGCCGAACACAGCTGTCACTCAGAGCGTTAGCTCCAACATTATTCTACACAAACTCACCCCTAATTTATAGCACAAAGTGGTTTAAACCTGCAAGGGGTACATTATAGTCTCAGATAATGGGTCTCTATTTTTCCTATCTCTATAATCTTAAACCAGAAGAAGGTGTATTAGAATAGTGGTTTGCACCTTCTTATAGCTAAGGCCTCCAAAATGATGAACCAGTGATACGCTGTGTCAACCACTGTTGTGTTAGAGAGTACAATTTCATAAAGCTCAATAAGTTTATTTCCTTTATGAATCAGGTAAAATTAACAAATGTTTAATATGAATAAATTCTGTGCATATATTAAAATGATGAAAAATGTCACTATTGGTATTTTTTAGAGTGCTCTTTTTACGCTAGTTAGTAAATTGTGGTCAGTTTTCTCTATATATTTACAGTTGTAACCTGGACATGTAAATTTGTATCCTAGTGAACTTTGGCAATATTTAGGAATATAATATTTAGCATTTGTTAAAAAGGATATTTTGGTTGTTTGCCATTGAATATGCAACTGAACAGGGGTGTTTAAGAGTCATTTTAGTCTTTGACAAAATTTTTTTGTCCAACATCGGCGATTCTATCCAGATTCTAGGAGTATGCTCATCAGGTATAATACCAGGTCCGTAAATTGTTTTAATAATTTATTTGCTGTTTGTTTATTGTAACCATTCCAAGATAGCGAATCTCAATAGGTGAACGGTTACGTGCTGTCTGAACAACTTAAATTGTGGGCTGGCAATACTACATGTATACATGTAGCTCTAACCCAAGCTACCCGTCTGAACCAAGGCTCTTTCTGTATGTACGTTCTCACCTGTGTGTGTAGATTTTCTAAAAATGGAATCTGGACTGATGTTTAAATCAAGGAAATGTACATTATTATTGCCAACAAACCCTTCTCTAGTAAACTTCAGTTGGCTGTAAAAGGAGTTCAGTTTTTGTTGTATTAAATCATAATGCTCAGGTTAAGCAAGTAGCAAGGTGTCATCAACAAATCATAAATAAAATTTGATTAGTTGGTCGTTAAAGTGGCATGAGCTGCCAATATGTTTGACGTTAAAACAGAATCTTGAAATTATTGGCTATTTTTCTCAAGACCTATAATTCAGAAGCTTTTTAGTGCTTCTTGTCTTCTAATTGTACGATAAAGTAATGTTTTGAGCTAACTTTGGCTTAGAATGAATGAATGGTTGTCTCGGTTATTTAAATTTTGTTTACTTTTCAAACACGTTTTCGTTCGTACAGGTCACACACTGTATGGATTTTCCTCATTCCAACGCCAATCGTTTAGTTTTTCGATGGCCTTCAAGTCTTCTTACTGCCGTGACGATCAGAAATTATGAAAAAAGTGGGAATTTAAACTTTAAACAGTTTATCCACAACTGTCTTTTCCATTTCTGTCATGATGATATTAGCAAGTACAGGTCCTAGTGATGAACCCATTGAGACTCCATCTGTCTGTTGATAAAGAGACCTGTTACAGATAAAGGGCCACTTTTCTATAGTTTCTATAGAGTGGGTTTCTTAAGTGTGGGGGTAAGCAATTTCTTCTCGTAAATTCTATCGAGGATGATGTTAAAGGTTTTGTCAGTGGCACATTAGTGAATAGTGACATCAAAAGACATCATGGGATCAACTTCCTCAATGATTTATACATGTACCATAATGATCCGTCTTATATAATATGTTTTCTTTAGTTGTTTCTGCCTTATTCCAAAATACTATATATATTGAAAATATCACAAAATCTGCAATATTGAGTTGACATGGGTCTTTTTCCGAGTGACGCTACTGATCAGTGGAACTTACGGATACCATCGTTTCTTAATGTTAAGAGAGGAGTTAATATAGATTGACAGATAATGTTTTGCAGATGTTAAGAAATGTAAGAATACCCTGACAGCCTTGACTAAATTAAGATATCTGTTAATAAAAGAGTCGTCAAAAATAGACTTAGGCTACACAGAATGTTTAAGAAAAATAAAATTGAAGGCAGTTTTATCATAAGCAGTGTACAATATGAAATTATATTAGTATATTATTTTAGACAAACCTGTACTATCCACAGAGTAGGACAATGTGATGTCTTCACTACCAAGGTTAGTAAATGCTAAATATTGCCACGTGCCCATATCAGGGGAGACAACTGTTAATATACAGTCCTCAGTGTGATTAGACAAGCATGTTTTCTCTGCCTGCCAAACACTTGCAGATGGCAAAGCAGAATTTCTGGATTTCATCACCAAATGACAATCATAAGCAGAGAATAAAGCCTCGTTGACATTTCCACAGGTTGCCACCATCACCATATATTTCCATGCAGCTTCTTCTAAGAAAAACCTACACATGCACAACCAAGTTAAAATAATAGCATGCATATTTACATGTATGAGCAACATTACAAACCACATCTGTTAAATAACAACTATTTAAATAAATATAGCCTGGGGTTATTTCAAAGCCATTACCAGGTGATTTTACAGCAATTGTCCTTTTCAACAAGAAGGATATAGAAATAACTGGATGTATGGCTAGCATGGTAGTTGTTTATGTAAATGGCTAATTAGGTATTTTGTTAATGTAACAGCTTATTGGGTGAATGATTAACATGAGAGATGACTGGGTAAATGATTAACATGAGAGATGACTGGGTAAATGATAAACATGAGAGATGATTAGGTAAATGATTAACATGAGAGAGGATTGGGTGAATGATTAACGTGAGAGATGATTGGGTGAATGATTAACATGAGAGATGATTGGGTAAATGATTAACATGAGAGAGGATTGGGTGAATGATTAACATGAGAGATGATTGGGTAAATGATTAACATGAGAGATGATTGGGTAAATGATTAACATGAGAGATGATTGGGTGAATGATTAACATGAGAGATGATTGGGTAAATGATTAACATGAGAGATGATTGGGTGAATGATTAACATGAAAAATGACTGGGTGAATGATTAACGTGAGAGATGATTGGGTAAATGATTAACATGAGAGATAATTAGGTAAATGATTAACGTGAGAGATGATTGGGTAAATGATTAACGTGAGAGATGATTGGGTAAATGATTAACATGGAAGATGATTCTGTAAATGATTAACGTAACAGATGATTGGGTAAATGATTAACGTGAGAGAGGATTGGGTAAATGATTAACATGGGAGATGTTTGGGTAAATGATTAATGTGAGAGATGATTGGGTAAATGATTAACGTGAGAGAGGATTGGGTAAATGATTAACATGAGAGATGATTGGGTAAATGATTAACATGAGAGATGATTGGGTAAATGATTAACGTGGGAGATGTTTGGGTTAATCATTAACATGAGAGATGATTGGGTAAATGATTAACATGGAAGATGATTGGGTAAATGATTAACGTGAGAGATGATTGGGTAAATGATTAACATGAGAGATGATTGGGTAAATGATCAACGTAAGAGATGATTGGGTAAATGATTAACGTGAGAGATGATTGGGTAAATGATTAACGTGAGAGATGATTGGGTAAATGATTAACGTGAGAGATGATTAGGTAAATGATTAAAATGGAAGATGATTGGGTAAATGATTAACATGAGAGATGATTGGGTAAATGATTAACATGAGAGGATTGGGTAAATGATTTACACGAGAAATGATTGGGTAAATGATCAACGTAAGAGATGATTGGGTAAATGATTAACGTGAGAGATGATTGGATAAATGATTAAAATGGAAGATGATTGGGTAAATGATTAACATGAGAGATGATTGGGTAAATGATTAACATGGAAGATGATTGGGTAAATGATTACGTGAGAGATGATTGGGTAAATGATTAACATGAGAGATGATTGGGTAAATGATTAACGTGGGAGATGATTGGGTAAATGATTAACATGAGAGATGATTGGGTGAATGATTAACGTGAGAGATGATTGGGTAAATCAGCCCTCTCAATTCGCCTCGGCAATCGGCAATTGCCGAGGTGATTGCCGTAGCACAGCCGGTTCGCCACGGCAAAAAAAAATGCCGTGGCAGGTCTTCAGAAGCGGTTAAATTCGTACAATGTTTATTAAAAATGTACATTCGTCACTGCATTCTCCTTTGTCAATTTAATAAAAATAAAAGGTCTAAATACTCTTTCTACGATCCATTTTGACCCACAATATCGATTAAAACAGTTTTGTCAAACGAAATATGGCGACCGTTATTTTTTGGAGAATGTCACCGTTTCGTATCTCAAACTGAAACTTAACAGTGGCGCGCATGCGTGCGCATGGGTATTGTGTCAAATTTGATACGAAACGACAGTACGTCATACAGAGGGATCGATCGCCATTTTGTTTTCCTCATGTGTTTACGAGTATCGTAGGTCAAAATGGACCGTAGAAAGAGTATTTATACTTTCATTTAGATTTTTACCATTGGAAATGCAAGCGGGACACTCAAAGTGTCAATAAAGTATGTTATTTAATCATAGAAAGGCCTAATAAAGGTCACAAGACAAACAGTTTCGTTTTTTTTAATCATCAGTTGAATTTGCCGAGGCAAACAACTTTCTGCCGAGGCAAAATTATTCTGCCACGGCAATTTTTTTTGCCGACGTAAATTTCTGAATTGAGAGGGCTGGTAAATGATTAACATGAGAGATGATTGGGTAAATGATTAACGTGGGAGATGTTGGGTAAATGATTAACATGAGAGATGATTGGGTAAATGATTAACGTGAGAGATGATTGGGTAAATGATTAATGTGAGAGATGATTGGGTAAATGATTAACGTGAGAGAGGATTGGGTAAATGATTAACATGGGAGATGTTTGGGTAAATGATTAATGTGAGAGATGATTGGGTAAATGATTAACGTGAGAGATGATTGGGTAAATGATTAACGTGGGAGATGATTGGGTAAATGATTAATGTGAGAGATAATTGGGTAAATGATTAACATGAGAGATAATTGGGTAAATGATTAACGTGAGAGATGATTGGGTAAATGATTAAGCGTAGGAGATGATTGGGTAAATGATTAAACGTAGGAGATGATTGGGTAAATGATTAAGCGTAGGAGATGATTGGGTAAATGATTAAGCGTAGGAGATGATTGGGTAAATGATTAACATGGAAGATGATTGGGTAAATGATTAAGCGTAGGAGATGATTGGGTAAATGATTAATGTGAGAGATGTTTGGGTAAATGATTAACGTGGGAGATGATTGGGTAAATGATTAACGTGGGAGATGATTGGGTAAATGATTAACGTGGGAGATGATTGGGTAAATGATCAACGTAAGAGATGATTGGGTAAATGATTAACATGAGAGATGATTGGGTAAATGATTAACGTGGGAGATGATTGGGTAAATGATTAACGTGGGAGATGATTGGGTAAATGATTAACGTGGGAGATGATTGGGTAAATGATTAACGTGGGAGATGATTGGGTAAATGATTAACGTAAGAGATGATTGGGTAAATGATTAACGTGGGAGATGATTGGGTAAATGATTAACGTGGGAGATGATTGGGTAAATGATTAACGTGGGGGATGATTGGGTAGATGATTAACACGATAGATGATTGGGTAAATGATTAACGTGGGAGATGATTGGGTAGATGATTAACACGATAGATGATTGGGTAAATGATTAACATGATAGATGATTGTACGTTGTTAACAGCAATGCGAAAAAACTAGTTGAGAGCTAAAAGTTATTATTAGGAAAACTAATTGGGTATATGGTTAACCTGAGAGCTGTGCATACAGTTGAGATGAGAGCTAATTGGGAATATAAACTGAATAGTTAACACTTTCAGATAAACTGAAGTATGACACACTTGTCCTGGGAAATATTTGAGGATAACAGAGTATATTATTATGAAAACAAAATAACTAAAACAAATCATACAAACTAGAAATTAAATAGAAATTTAGATAGAACTGGATTAAAAATATTGTTAGTGAAAATAATGGCAACAAGTGATGACATGCACAGTCAAGTTAAATCTATTAAATGCAAACCCAAACCAATAAAATATCCATGAACCATGCAATTCATTAGCCATCCAGTTCCAAGCAAAAATTATTAAAATCACATTACAAAGTGTATACTGCCAATGTAAAGTAAGGAGAAGTGTATACTGCCAATGTATGTCAATGTAAAGTAAGGAAAAGTGTGTACTGCCAATGTATGTCAATGTAAAGTAAGGAAAAGTGTGTACTGCCAATGTATGTCAATGTAAAGTAAGGAAAAGTGTGTACTGCCAATGTATGTCAATGTAAAGTAAGGAAAAGTGTGTACTTCCAATGTAAAGTAAGGAAAAGTGTGTACTGCCAATGTATGTCAATGTAAAGTAAGGAAAAGTGTGTACTGCCAATGTATGTCAATGTAAAGTAAGGAAAAGTGTGTACTTCCAATGTAAAGTAAGGAAAAGTGTGTACTACCAATGGACGTCAGCCAAACTCACCTGATATAATGTGTGTGTCTCGATTTGACGGACAGTTTTCCATCACGTCTCTCCATGCTGGTCACTGTTGGATGAATTTCTGTATACAAATATGGTTGTATAAAGTATTCACATTCTTCTGATAGACCCTACAATATTTATTGTACAGGTAAATCAATTGTATAGTTAAAGTGGCATGTGCTGCCAAAATCTGGATATTTTTCAGTTAAAAAACATAATGTTGAAACTACATGTATCAGCTATTTTTCTCATGACGTACAACTCAGAAGCTTTTTAACGTTGTGACAATCAGAAATTAAAGGGTGAATTTCGGCAGCTCATGCCACTTTAAGTGCAGCTTTCTTAAAAAAAGACTCAGCCTTATCAGTGCTATGTGTCATATACCGTACATGTATTTGACAGAATAAACTATTGACAAAGTCACTTAAACAGCTGTTTGGTTGATACTAACAATTAGTAAATTGAGGAGTACGATCAGTTAGATAATCCTGATATGTATTTACAAATTGTCCTTGGTTTATCAGTCTGTCTCGTAAGACCAGTCAGTGTTACACACTTGCAAAGCACAATTTAAAGTGGAGAATATTTCTCCATAATCAAAGATGTCAAGCAATTTTTTAAAGGAACTAGACAAAGGTCCATAATAAAAGCTTACCTTTTGAAATATTCTATCGTGTATAGCTGTTGTGAAAAAGGCAGCATACCAATCTCCTGGTAGAGGATGTACCAATGATAAATACTCAGAGTGATTCATGGAGGACATTTTTAAGACATGCCTTTCTGTTCTGTGTAAGTAAAACCTCTCTGGGTAGGTCTCATTGTTTGGGGTAACTAAAGGATAGCTCTCTGCCTGTAATTCTCTGTTCAAAAAAAATTCAAATAAACTATAAGCCAAATAGATGGTACTTTATGATGTGTATGTATAATAGAGTAATTTACAAATAAACTAAACTAATAAACTTCTCTGCTTCCTAAAAATTGGAATTACCTTTTTTTTAAAAATCCATAATCGTTCAGAGCCCAGTTTTACAAAGCCACCTTAGTTAAGGCGACTTTAGTGGCTAGGGATAAAACTTAAAGGGAAAGAAAATCTAAGCTTTAGACTAGTTTAGATGGAAAGAGTAGAGTTCATTTAGTCCAAAACAACTGTCCAATGTATGTTTTATCCCCTCGTTAGTGAATAATTGAAATTTGAAGGTGGAGTTACAATAGAGAATAAGCTCCATAGGCCACTCACAAGGCCGCCACCATTTTTTCATTAGTTTTATCCAATTATTGTTGAATAAAAATCTAAGTGCGTTATAAAGTAGTCATGTGATGCAATTTAGCCAATGGCTGGCTAAGTAATGGCGCGCGGTTGCATACTGACCTATATATTCGGAGACAATCTTCCCACTTCAAGTTTGTCGCCATGTTTTTTTGGACCTAAATCTACCCTTATACATAAGAGAGCGGTAAAAATACGTCATTATTGATCTAAAAATAGCTATACCAACATCACGTCATCCTAAAACGGAAAAATGGCTACACAGATAAGCCACTGAAAGGAGTACTTCTGTCTGTTTTTATTAGCTTGAGGGTCACTGGAGGTAATTGACGTGAAATGTTTTAAGTACTTTGAAGGTTGTTATCGACGATAATCCCTATGTATTTCCCCTCCTTTAAGGGAAATTCTTAGATGGACCTACGCCACTTTTACAAAACCACCTTAACTCCATCTTAAGATTTTCACTTCAACCATAACTTAAAAGAGATTTTGCCGCAAGTGGAAGAGGGAAACTGCTTAGATGCTGTACTGATGTCTCGTGGCAGACCACAAGGTTTTGTTACAATATACTGTACATTGTAAGACTTAAAACAAACTTCTGCTTCAATGATAGGACAGCTACAAACTTTCTTGGGGTAAAGCCTGCTGTGATTTTAGTAGATTGCATAAGAACTCCACAAGGGGAGTAACTTATGTGCACAAATATCGTCAAAGAGTATTGAATTTGAAGAGATTCTCTATAAGAGAGTCTCCTCACCGTTTCATCCCAAAATAATAATGGTCCACATGTTTATGAGCTAAAAACTGAGCTAGGGTGATATTACATGTAAGTGTACCTTTGATGCAACCATAAAAATTCTCTTCAAGTTAAAGTGACCTGAACCTAAGGGGGTGTCGTAAATTAGCATCAAAGTCTTAAGGTATTCCTAAGGGGAAAATTAAGGAGCTTATGGAGGCTTCGTAAAAGTGGACCCAGGTAAGTAAACCGATGCTTCTAAACTACATAAAGACAATTTTAGACGATTTCTATTCATTGAAATTTAAATGTCTATATTTTTTTACTTTTAATAAAAAGAGTTTGATGCATTAATGAACGGTTAAGATTCATGAATCACTTAGCAGTTCTAAGGATACACTAAGAAAGAAATCTTACACAGACACTGTTTTAACAGCACAATCCTCTCTAGAGGTTAGAGTGTAGAAGCTCCAGATTGCTTCAATGGTTTCTTCGGGAATCTGAAATCTCAACAGTTGGACTCTGCTGTAATCCTTGAAATCCACAACCTCTAGGGACTCATACATAGTTGAGTGCTGTCTTATTTCACTCAGGCTAAAAACTGAGAAATATATACACATGTAAATACAAGGTTTTTATGGTCCATAGACGATATACAGGAGTGGAGGAAGTGAGGCAGTCAGAGGACAAATGGGCCCCGATTTATTGAAACACTAAGACACACAATACATCAAGGTGGAAAAGTCTTCCAATTTACTGAATACACTAGTTCGTCAATTTTGTTGAACTGTAGAACTGTCTCTTAGAACAGGGGCCTCGATGGTCCAGTGGGTTAGCATGATCATCCCTCAGTCCCACACAGGCCTCGGTGGTCCGGTGGTTTAGAGTGATCGTCCCTCAGTCCCACACAGACCTTCCACCGATGCGGCACTAGTTCGAATCCCACTCAGACCAACTAAAAATTGAAAACTTTCTGAGTGAATTTTTCACTCGGTCGCCGTATGTGGAAGAGTTGCCAGGTACTCGCCGAAGGTCGGGGGTTACCTCCGGGCAATGGGCTCGGTTCCCTCCTCCACTAAACCTGGCAACGCCGCCATATAAGTGAAATAATCTAATGGATGCCTGATAGCTTTGTACGACATCCTTGCGGAGTGCATACCGATAATTTGCCATTTTTGTTCTGAAGCAGTATGCCTGTATGTGTGGCTTTTTTTATTATGATTAAGACTTTAATTCCTTGGGATAATCAGATCTAAACACAGTATAAAAAATTGGAAAATATATATATTAAAAAAAAAGCTTACCTATCTACCCAAACTTTACAGAGGGGATCGCGTTACGCGAAACAAACTTATTTTTAAGGCCAGCCACATTAATACACAGGAGGAGCCACACATTAGGCCGCCATTATATTGTTGGGCTCGATAGATAGACTTTTAAAAACCACGCAATCACGTGATTCTGTTGGTGACATCAAATCTTTCAGCCTATGGTATATATTTTTGAACACTATAACACACGGGCACAGGGAAAATCTTCTTGTTTAAAATAACCACGAAGACAAGTTTTTTATTGTGTTAAAGGAGAAGAAAACAAAAAAATACGTTATGGTTCAGAAGGAGCACGCTTATTTTTACTTTCCAATGGTACTAAACACATATTTTTTGCTATTTTTTCATGGGACATGATGCAGTATTATATATATATAAAACACAGTATTATGTTACACACAAAAGACATTGGTCAACTTTCAAAATCTCCAATTTAAACCCAGGTTAATTTCACAGTTTTCAAAGCATTCCTATCTCGAGAAAATTGTTTTCAGTTTCTCAAAACTTACATTAAATTGTAAAGAAAGCTTTGAGGAATATGTGGCTAGCACAAAAATGGTATGCGTGGCATATCGGAGAGTTATGAAGGCCATGAAGAGGATGAATTTCACCTAGGCTTAAATGGGAGATTTTGAAAGTTGAGCAATTTGTTTTGTTTATTGTGAACTTCTTATGAACCCTAAAGTGATTTTTTGTTTTCTCCCCCTTTAAAAAGGGGCATATCATTTAGACATTTATACCCAATCATAAGTTGTTAAAAAAAACCACAAACAGGCATGAGTTTGGCCTTAGTAGAATTTTCTGGAAAAGATAATTTGGCAACAAATCATCAGTATTTTTGGTAAAGCTAACACGCCGATTTGCTATAGGTTTTAGATAGTAATCAATCAGCTGTGATATTTTTTAATGTTCACTACCAAAATCCGAGATAATAGGACAGTAGGACACCCTGGGGGCATTGGAGGCTTTGGTCACTTTTACAGTGGATTTGTGTATTTTCGAAATATAGAGTACCCTGTTTTTAGAATTAAGGTGTGATTCCAAAGAGCAATACTGCGTTTTATTAATATAGCCTTTTTCTTCAAGGGAAAGATGAATTCTATAGCAATTTCCAACATTTTCAGGCCTTACTTCCTAAATCAAGTTTTTGGTATGCACGTGCCTACAAGTACAACTGTCAAATAAGAGACTGTGTATGACTGTGAAGTAAACCGTGTCACTGTCAGTTAGGGTCATGTGCATACAGGTGAGATTATAATGGATAGTTCCAACTTGGCGAAAATCTGAAAGCTGAATTACAGCGCCCTATTTAAATTTTAAGCTGTAAGTGTAACTAACATGTGAGTAGATATAATTCGGTTTATTTTAAAACACAAGCTTGAAATGGCGCAATTTGTTGGACACTTATATTATAACTATAAGAAACAAATTTCAAACGCTTCATCGCACGCACCACACAACAAGCTTGGAACTAGCCCCAGGTGACTGTCCAGCCATTCTGATGTAAATTATAAATGTAATGTAAATGTAATGGCAGGAGGATAGTAACCCTGGGTTAGTTTGGAACATGGAACGTTGTTTAGAAGTCGACAGTTTCGCGAAAACGCAAGAGACGGTAGATAGAGAGGAAATTTTTATTTTTGTCCAAACATTACCCACCGATCAGTAGACATCCCGCCGATCGGCGACTTTTCCCCAACCTGATTATACATTATAATATGACGAACGTGAAATGTAAACAATGTTGTTGTTGTAAAATAAAAAGGCAACGGCAACTGGACAGTCACATACACATTGTATCTAGACTTACCACAACAAATTACTGTCAAAAAGAGGTGCACAGCCAAATGCAAATGTTGGAAATTGAACGTTTTCCCTCCCATCATACAGCTGAGTAAAAAAAAAAGAAAACAGGAACCCCATTAATATAAAAAAAAAAAAATGACACGCCTGCGCGTCCGAAAGTGAAAACAGACTGATGGCAACTGACGTTCGCCGGCGAATGTTTGTCACGTGACAAACCCAGTGATAGATAAACGGCCATGGCGGCGCCTGGCTTCATTTTCAAATTAGAACTAATAAATACGCCTATTTACTAAATGGAAATACCTATTCCATGTTGTCAAAGTATTGCATGTTGACGTGCTTGTCATTTATCAAAGAATACAAAACTACTGGTCAACCGACAACGGATGTGTTTTCTGTTCGGCCTATTACAATTTAGGCAACATTTCTTAGTAGGCCTAAGTGCATGCCATTTTAGGCCTATTATTAGCATTTCAGGAACCACCCCCACCCCTTTTTTCTGAGCAAAAAAAAACAAACAAAAACACAAAAAAGGGGGGAAAAGTGGAGAGCGGAGAAATGAATGAACACAGGAATCAAAATGTAGGGCCTATACTATTAGGCCTAGGCCTACATAAATGCAATCTAAGTTTCCCTGTGCCCGTGTGTTTTTATAGTGATCATAAATATAATGTAGGGCCTACCATTATATAAATGCACTCTAATGCAAGGTCAAATCGTCTGGGCCTAGTTTCACAAAGCGATCTTAATTACCAATGGCAACGTATAGGCCCTACCTTTAGCATTGGTTGCCATGGTAGTTAAGATCACACCGCTTTGTGAAACTAGCCCCTGGCCTATAATTCCACAATATTGGAACGGATATCAATACAGAAAAGGTTCATTTCATTTCATTTATTAACCACTCAATAATTACATAAGGAAATTTATGTAGGCTCTACAATCAATAGAGAATGTGGCGGGAATAAAGCTCTAATGGCTTGTTCTATCCCGTTAACAAAAGTTACAATATTTCAATTAGGCCTATTAGGCGGATATTTAAGATTTTTTTTAAGCATAGTGGCATAGTGTTATTTTAATAACTGTAAATAAATTTTAATTTTGGATTGAAATAGTGAAGAGGATTCTATTGACCTTAATGATGTTGGTAATTTATTCCATGCTCTAGGACCGACTGATTTGAAGAGATAGGCCCTAATAGGATGCATTAGTTCTACAAAATGGAATGGATGATGAAAATGGGAGTAAGATGAGACGGAAAAGTAGGCCTATTCCCCCAAAGAGATATAGGAGGTATGGATAAATGAGAGAATGATAAAGAATAAATAGAGATTTTTTTATTCAAATCGTTTTTTATATGGTTGATGGTAGGCCTACTGTTCCTTGAGATCTTCTTACAAATGTAATTTATGTGCGATTTCCAATTCAATTTATCGTTTAGAAGAATAGGGCCTATTTAGACTTAACCCTTAACCCTTTCTATTTTTTGGTTATCAATGTAGGAGTCTGGTGTTGTGATTTTATTTTTTGAATTCGGTTTTATAATCATAAATTTAGTTCTATTAATATTTAGAGTAGGGTTATTAAGCTTGAGCCATACGTGAATCTTGCTTATAGTTCGTGCTGCATTGTGTCAACTGCATCCGTTATTTTTTCCGAAGAACAAGAAACACTGCATGGTATCATCAGCAAATAATGTTATATTTAGTATTTTGGTTACATTGGGAATATCATAAATGTATAAGAGAAAAGGGAAAGGTGCTAGAACAGAACCTTGCGGTACCCCACAAATCACCGTTCTAGGATCGGAAATAACAGCATCAAATTGAACGATTGTTGCATGGATATTCATTTTCAGTCAGTTCAAGGCATTTATTGCATCGGTGAACCAAAATGGGACCGCTTGATCTCGAAAGCCGGAAGAACGCTATTATTTGACCAGGCTGACAAGACAGCTCGTATAAGAGGGTTGTTTAGCCTACTATATCAACAAACAGGCTGAATTTTGACAAATGCCATTTCTGGTGTTAAGAATCACACAGAATTCAGCGATCATCTCGTTCCACAAACAAATGTTATATAACCTTTAAACCAGTAGGCCTATTCGATTTTAAACAAGGGTGACATTATAGATGAGTCGGAGATAAACTATATTTATCTGACAGCAGTAAGGAACTACCAAATAGGGAACAAAACTATATAGGCCTACACCATTCTTTATTCAGACATCTTCGGTCATTTGGGTCCACGGTGCTTCATCAAATTGGTAGATCGTCGATAATATTTATACAATATTGAGAGATATCATTATAGACAGATATCTCGAAAAACGTGTCTCCAGTATACAGTAGATCGAAGTAACAAGAAATAATAACAACACAAATCATGGGCTGTTTTTTTGTTTATGTCTGGGCGGCCGGTGGACCAATGCGCTTCATTTAGTGGGTTTGGGCCATCTGTATCTTCCCACTTCAATAAAGCAAAATCCACAGAACTTGTTACGTAGCACAAGTATATAGTTTTTCTATATAAATGCTCAAGTTAATTTTAAGGATCTGGAAAAGGACAAATCCCGACAATCATGGGCAGTTGTACTTCCAAAAACAGCCCTCTTTTTGTAGGATAACTTTCACATGGGCTGCCGGTGGACCCACACCGCCATCAGCACCGGTGTGGCCAAGATTATATAGCAAAAGAATACAAACTACTTCAAAGAAAAATAGCTCGACCTCTGAACCAAAATGTCCCTTTAAGCCTCCATTAGCTTTCAACCTGCGTTTCGGCCCTCCATGCAGTGAGCCGTTGAAGGTTGAGGTTGGAAGCTAATGGAGGTTATACGCGCTATTGACCTTCTGCTCTAGTGATTCTTCGATATGTTCGCCCTGTGAAGCCAGATAGACATCTTTTTATTTTGTTAAAATATACTTTTGATTTGGCTAACGATATCCTGAACAAATTGTATAGCTTAGTCATTAATGGTGGTATCTTATCGCCAGAATGTTGCCCTTTATGATCTCCATCGTTTCTGCAACATTAGTTTGCCAACAATCTCCCTACACCAATGATTTTATCGGTTGGTGCAGACTTTCCACGGGGGTGCTTAACTTTTTTTCTTTGTGTATAGTTTTGTTCTCTATTTTTGAGTGCCATATTCCGGTCAGATAAATATTTTAGCCGAGGCTCATTTATACTGCCCCAGTCAAGCCAAGGTCATCATTTCCCTGTTTGCAATCGAATATAGGTTTATTATGTTTGAAATTCGCTTGTGGGAAGAGATGATACTGAATTTTGTAAAATTGTATTTATCAAAATTCAGCTTCTTCAATGTTAGAGCCATGCAACACGTTGCTTAAAGTGGCACGAGCTGCCAAAATTCACCTTTTTTCATAATTTCTGATCGTCACGACAGTAAGAGGCTTTGAAGGCCATCGAAAAACAAAATGATTGGCGTTGGAATGAGGAACATTCATACAGCATGTGGCCTGTACGAACCGAAAACGTGTTTGAAAAGCAAACAAAATTTAAATAACCATTCATTCATTTTAAGCCAAAGTAAGTTCAAAACAATACTTTATCGTACATTTTCGAGACTAGAAGCACTAAAAAGCTTCGGAATTATACGTCTTGAGAAAAATAGCCAATAATTTTAACATTCTGTTTTAACGTCAAAATATCAACAGTTTGGGCAGCTCATGCCACTTTAACGTTGCGACGCGCACTATGATGTGAAAAAAACATTCAAAACAAAACGTATCACTATAGTTACCGTCAAACTAAAGATGACATGAAACTGGCAGACCTTGCATATATAATGGTACGTTTTGATTCTGTGTTAATTCCTTTCTCCTCTCCCTTTCTTTCTTCTTTTGTTGCATCCGCTGGACCCCCCTGGATCCGCCTATGTAGTTTCTGTATCTCAACGAATAGTAGTAGTATCAACCTCTATTTATTTTAAGTTTGGATTATTATATGGCGTGAGCCACATCCAAGAATGTTAAGAATAGACACCACGACATGTAACTTAAACGCCCAGAATGATCAATATCAGAACTCGTAACCACCGGTTGGCTGAATGGATAAGACAGCCCACATTTAGTTCTGGTGATAGATGCCATACTCTGGGACCCCGGTTTCATTCCTGTTTCGGTCGTCACCAAAAATCGGTAGAAACATTTCTGCCAATTCTCAAGAAAGTGTGATCCAAAAAACAACGAGAGTAGCATAATTTACCTTCATCAAAGACATACACATGACATTGTAAAAAAGGGATCAGAATTTTCCTTTCAACGGACATTGGCAGAAATTAGAAAAAAACACGTAGCCCTATGCAATCGAACCTTTCAGTCTTCAGATATAATATATTTTGTTATAAATCATATACAAGCCAAAAACCTGGAAACTACTATATAATACATCTTAATATTAATATAATTATCTTTATATCAATAGGAATTATGTGGACAAATATTATAAAGGATTTTTGTTCAAATATTCTCTCATAAATGTGACAAAATTGTTTGACAATATTTACGAGACAAAACAAAATGTATGCTTGAACACTGCTTGTATCTTTGAGGAATGGACACACGTATTTGTGAAGAAAGCTAATTTACACAAGCGCACTATAATAAAGAGTACATTAAACATGGGACACCAAAAATACGTCCAGTTATATTTAAAATGTTTTTTTAAAAAAACCGGATCATTTTACTAAGATGGGTCAATTCAAGTGGCATGAATATTTTTTTAAAAATAAACAAATATTGGTAAAGCCAGTAATCGGTAGGAACCGATTGATTGTTGTTTTGTGTATCACTCAAGATTATTTCACTTATATGTCAGCTTTGCCAGGTTTAGTGGCGGATGATTTGATCACGTGCCGCATCAATGGATTGATTGAGGCTTTACGCACTCCAGATTATTTCACTTATGCTACGGTGTTGCTAGGTTAATTGGAGGAGGGAACCCGGCTCTCTGCCCGGAAGAAACCCCTGACTTTCGGTGGGCAACACTTCCACATACAGCAATCAATTAAAAATCCACTCAAAATTTTTTCAGTTTTATTTGCTTGGAGTGGGATTCGAACCAGCACCACATGAATGGAAGGCCTGTGTCAGACTGATGGACTATCACTCTAACTGAGCCAGTGAGAGCCCTGTATGAATCAAAGCATTCAAAAAGCAGGGATATAAGGGTTCAACTTTTTCTTAATCATAATAACTACCTTAACCTACATCCCCAAGACTTGGCATCATAGAAAAGCTCCTATTTTGTACTTCTTGATAAAAATAGCTAACTCTGTTGCAATGAAATGTTCTATAGATTTGGCAGCTCATGCTATGTAAACATTGTAAATATGAGTTAAACTACAAGAATTTTCAGTCTGGACAAACGTTTGGAACCGCAGCTTATAAACTTATAGACTTGCGAGCCCAAGCAATTCATTTTTTCATGGTAGAATAAACAACATACCTAAGTAAGTTTGCAACGGCTAATCACTATTCTGTTATACATGTATAACCTGGTTCAGTGTAGCAATGGAGAGAGCTTGGAGATTGATTGTTTGGTGTTTTTGGGGCACACAAGATGATTTCACTTGTATGGGGAGGAAACCGGGCTCTATGCCCAGAGAAAACCCATGGCCTTCCGGTCGTAACTGGCAACAATCCCATACAGGTCGTTCGAGTGGAAACCCAGAAAATTTTACAATTCGAGCCCGCGAATATGAAAGCTTGGTGTCTTGACCAGTAATGAATGAGAAAAGATTTATGGTTGTTAATACTTAAGATATTATTTCAGTTCCATAGTGACAGGGATTATTATGTTGTATTTAGGCAGAAATATTTTCAAAATCATGATTATAATGGTTATGTAATTTGTAAAAAATATTAAACATTTAAACACACAATTTGTCAAAAATGGTGAATTTTTCCATGGGGCAATGAATGTCCCTCAGTCCATTGTGCAGGATAGATTGCAAAAAGAAGAATTTCATTTCAGAAAGGAAACAATGGCAAGAACAAGTATAAAAAATTAAAGCCCTCTACATGTGCAATATGCAACAAGTAATTTCTTAGAAATAAATTAGAAAATAGATTGACATATATAAATATATTGAGAAACACGAAGTGATAAATGTACAACATGTGTGACAAGTCATCTTCTCTGCGTAACAAATCCTCTCAACATTGTTACAAATGTCCTTGTTTGTGTGACATGTCCACTTAACAGTGACAGGTGTTCTTGTCTGTGTAACAGTTGTTCTTGTCTGTGTAACAGTTGTTTTGGTCCGTGTAACAATTGATCTTGTCTGTGTAACAATTGT
Organism: Lepidochitona cinerea; assembly: GCA_963971465.1. NCBI lineage: Eukaryota > Metazoa > Mollusca > Polyplacophora > Chitonida > Tonicellidae > Lepidochitona > Lepidochitona cinerea. The sequence continues at coordinate 42,054,538 of OZ020556.1, read as the reverse complement.
TCTTGTCTGTGTAACAATTGTTCTTGTCTGTGTAACAGTTGTTCTTGTCTGTGTAACAATTGTTCTTGTCTGTGTAACAAGTGTTCTTGTCTGTGTAACAGTTGTTCTTGTCTGTGTAACAATTGTTCTTGTCTGCGTAACAGTTGTTCTTGTCTGTGTAACAATTGTTCTGGTCTGTGAAACAGTTGTTCTTGTCTGTGTAACAGTTGTTCTTGTCTATGTAACAGTTGTTCTTGTCTGTGTAACAGTTGTTCTTGTCTGTGTAACAGTTGTTCTTGTCTGTGTAACAATTGTTCTTGTCTGTGTAACAGTTGTTCTTGTCTGTGTAACAATTGTTCTGGTCTGTGTAACAGTTGTTCTTGTCTGTGTAACAGTTGTTCTTGTCTGTGTAACAGTTGTTCTTGTCTGTGTAACAATTGTTCTTGTCTGTGTAACAGTTGTTCTTGTCTGTAACAGTTGTTCTTGTCTGTGTAACAATTGTTCTTGTCTGTGTAACAGTTGTTCTGGTCCGTGTAACAATTGTTCTTGTCTGTGTAACAAGTGTTCTTGTCTGTGTAACAGTTGTTCTTGTCTGTGTAACAAGTGTTCTTGTCTGTGTAACAGTTGTTCTTGTCTGTGTAACAGTTGTTTTGGTCCATGTAACAATTGTTCTTGTCTGTGTAACAATTGTTCTTGTCTGTGTAACAGTTGTTCTTGTCTGTGTAACAGTTGTTTTGGTCCGTGTAACAATTGTTCTTGTCTGTGTAACAATTGTTCTTGTCTGTGTAACAGTTGTTCTTGTCTGTGTAACAATTTTTCTTGTCTGTGTAACAAGTGTTCTTGTCCGTGTAACAATTGTTCTTGTCTGTGTAACAAGTGTTCTTGTCTGTGTAACAGTTGTTCTTGTCTGTGTAACAATTGTTCTTGTCTGCGTAACAGTTGTTCTTGTATGTGTAACAATTGTTCTGGTCTGTGAAACAGTTGTTCTTGTCTGTGTAACAGTTGTTCTTGTCTGTGTAACAGTTGTTTTGGTCCGTGTAACAATTGTTCTTGTCTGTGTAACAATTGTTCTTGTCTGTGTAACAGTTGTTCTTGTCTGTGTAACAGTTGTTTTGGTCCGTGTAACAATTGTTCTTGTCTGTGTAACAATTGTTCTTGTCTGTGTAACAGTCGTTCTTGTCTGTGTAACAATTGTTCTTGTCTGTGTAACAAGTGTTCTTGTCCGTGTAACAATTGTTCTTGTCTGTGTAACAAGTGTTCTTGTCATGGTAACAGTTGTTCTTGTCTGTGTAATAATTGTTCTTGTCTGCGTAACAGTTGTTCTGGTCTGTGAAACAGTTGTTCTTGTCTGTGTAACAAATGCTCTTGTCTGTGTAACAATTGTTCTTGTCCATGATCATCAGTCATTTTTCCACCCAGTGAAATATCACAACCCACTTATCATAAAGCCGCTACCACCTTAACCCTCTAGCTACGATTATGGCGCTTTCATGTTTTCTATTTACAAAATGGCTAAGCATAACAAAGTACAAAGTGAAGAAACTTGTGTTTATCAATGGAAGCTAACTGAGACATCCCTTTACTCAAACCTTTGGAAACCTTAAGCACCCTTTTCTTTATGTTTGTCCTGTGTCAATGGTTTTAATTTGTCCAAGTAATAATCATGATTATATAATGTAGCTAGCAGTCCATGTTGTATAGCACGATCACCATGATCAGAGTAGTCAATAGTATTTCCATTTAAGTCTGTCATTTTACTGTCCAAGGCACTTAGAATGGCATTGCCAGCACAGATGTCCCATTTCTTGATCAATGTTGTATGAACGTATACATCAGCCTCACCTCGAATTACCGATACTGTCTTGTACCCTAAAAAACAATACATTTTACAAAATTAGAGAATTACAGACAAAATTACACCGAAATAATAAACAGGTTTGTGTGAAAATTAAAAAAAAATTAATTTATTGACTGATGTTTTATGTTGTGCTTATTTGGCAGCGCATCAACAATAAATGGGGAGAAAAGTAGACCCTGTGATTGTCGTAACCAATAGATCATTTCAGCTTTGAAGATGTTTTTCATGACGTTGTTCAAATTGTATGGCATTGACGTCATCTCACTTTTGCAGGCGCTGTTAAACTATGACACATAGACAAAATGAGCACGATTTCTATGTCATATTGATTCAAAACTCAATGAAAGAATTTAAGGTTTGATACAACCTCGAAAATATTCCAGAAATTAATATCAACAGAAAACATATACCTTCCAAGTTTTTAGTTTTGTTTCAAGGAAATACTGTCTTTTGAATTATTCCGCTCAGGTAACATTCAGAAGATGAAGTAAAAGTGTACATACCCGCCCCTCCAGCGGGGATTACTGTACTGTCCTTGCCAAATGTTTCCTCGGCTACTTCAGTCACATCCCCTTGATGAGAACGAGAGACGATGATTTTAGGGTTCTTCGATACATCTTTCTTTGGAGATTTCTTAAGGTTTTCAGAGTGTCCGTATCCAACCCAGGCCCAAACTAAACCATATCAAAAAATAAAAGAACATTAAGTGCCATAAAAGAAGAGAAAATCTTTGATTTTTGAGTTGTTAAAAGCCTCAAATGTATATACTATAAATGATAGGAGGAATGACAGATGTATGAACCCATACATTAACAGCACCCCCCTAACTCTGTAATGATTCTCCATTGATCTTCAGATTAGAAGAAACTTCTGAAGTGATCAATCTCGGATGAAAGGCTGTAAGTTGACTTTCCTCCAAAAATCATCGTTGGAACCCACGATTAAAGCTCACGCTCACTTTACCTGTGGGACATGTGGAACCAAATCTGCCGTTTCTAATTTAATATGCATGTAGACTTTAATTGATTCTGCCACAAAACTATAGCGGAAATTTCACCAATTAGAATCTGCTTTACGTAAGCATCAAGGCAGTGTTCAAAATGGTTGACTTTTCGGTTTATACTTCAATTTGATAAACGTGTCTCCAAACGGAAGAGCTTCAATGTTTAGAAGAGAACTTTTGATTGGTCCGACAGTTGAGGCTTTGAATCGGAGTTGAACCAAGGGTATAAGGTGAGCTTGTTGAGAGTTTAACCCTGGGTATTCGAGGATGACCAAAAATATGCATTTAAAGAGTTATTTAGGGAATTTAATGCTGCTTTGTTTTCTGTCTGACACAGTCAGTAAACAAACAGTTGAGAACGCAGCACCCATGTACATGTACCCTTTCTCTACTCTTGAGACAAATATTGAAAACAGTAAGTATCCTACCAGTTTCTTGATTAAATGGAAAGTTAATAACTCCAATGGTAGGTTCTCCTTTAACTGCCACACACACCATAGTTGTGACAAACTTTGTCAAATTTTCTGAGAACGGTAAAATACAGTAAAAATACATTAATAATAACAGACTGGTTTCTGAGAGAGGTTAAAATATATGTGCTTTAGTAAAAATACTTAAATTATGAAACTTGCGTAAAGTTTTCTGAGACAGTTAAAATATATAATAAGTGCGCATTTCAGTCAAAATATGATTGGTGTGACAAACTAATACATATGGTTACATGCATATACATATTCAATGAACTTTATACAGCGTCAAAATGATGAACAAATACATTAACTAAACTTGCTTACTGTGTAATTTAAATATTTTCTTTATGTCATTTTTCTATCATAGGTGTTTCCCTTCAAAATCCATTCAAACATGGGAAGGGAGATGTCGTTGGTGATTTATTGTGGTTTTGCTCTCTGTTGATTACCTTCTCTAAATTGTGGTTACATGTATTTGATTAACGGGCTGCAGTCAGATGACTGTCTGGATGACATTGTCCTTTCTGGCAATGTGTGACACGGCTACATTAAATGTGTGTTCGCTCTGAAGGGTGTTCATAAGTAGTTGAGCATTTTGTATGTGTGGTTCTAGTATTCTGTGCGCGATTCCAGTTTTGTATGCGCGGTTCTAGTATCCTGTGCACGATTCCAGTATTGTATACGTGGTTCTAGTATCCTATGCACGATTCCAGTACTGTATGTGTGGTTCTAGTATCCTGTGCACAATTCCAGTATTGTATGCATGGTTCTAGTATCATGTGCACGATTCCAGTATTGTATGCATGGTTCTAGTTATCATGTGCACGATTCCAGTATTGTATGCATGGTTCTAGTATCATGTGCACGATTTCAGTATTGTATGCGAGGTCCTGTGCACAATTGCAGTATTGTATGTGTGGTTTAAGTATCATGTGCACGATTCCAGTATTGTAATGTATGCATGGTTCTAGTATCATGTGCACGATTCCAGTATTGTATGCATGGTTCTAGCATAGTGTGTGCGGTTCCAGTATTATGTTTGCGGCTCCATATATAGTGTGTGCGGTTCCAGTATTATGTTTGCGGCTCCATATATAGCGTGTACGGTTCCAGTATTATGTTCGCGGCTCCTGTATATTGTGTGCAGTTCAACTTCCTGTATAGCGTGTGCGGTTCCAGTATTATGTTTGCGGCTCCATATATAGTGTGTGCGGTTCCAGTATTATGTTTCCAGCTCCTGTATAGTGTGCGTGGTTCCAGTATTATGTTTGCGGTTCCTGTATAGTGTGTGTGGTTCCAGTATTATGTTTGCGGCTCCATATATAGTATGTGCGGTTCCTGTATTATGTTTGCGGCTCCTGTATAGTGTGTGTGGTTCCAGTATTATGTTTGCGGCTCCATATATAGTATGTGCGGTTCCAGTATTATGTTTGCGGCTCCTGTATAGTGTGTGTGGTTCCAGTATTATGTTTGCGGCTCCATATATAGTATGTGCGGTTCCAGTATTATGTTTGCAGCTCCTGTATAGTGTGTGTGGTTCCAGTATTATGTTTGCGGCTCCATATATAGTATGTGCGGTTCCTGTATTATGCTTGCGGCTCCTGTATAGTGTGTGTGGTTCCAGTATTATGTTTGCGGCTCCTGTATAGTGTGTGAGGTTCCAGTATTATGTTTGCGGCTCCTGTATAGCGTGTGTGCTTCCTGTATTATGTTGTAATTACATTGATGTTGTTATTGAATGAATCTTCAAGGAGTACATGATTTTTGGGGTTTTTTTTATTCTTGTACATGTATGTAACACTTTATAACACTATTATACCAGCTTTTTAAAATAATTCTTTTTTTGACTTTGCATTATGGTCGATAAAAAGCATTTAACCAATGCATAATCTAGGCTGATTTTGAAACCCGTATACAAGGTTTGGGCTTCTGTAGTTTGGGTGCCCAAACCAGGGTATGAGAAAAAAACTGTTTTGATTATTGCTTTAAATATTGAATACAAGTAAGGGGTATATTAGATAGAAATGGTGGTTTAAAGTAGGAGTTCTCTTCATGCAGCCTTCATGGGCCTTTGGATGGTATTGTCAAGTCGTACTATGAGAGCCCAAACTTTTGCCCTATATTATGCCCTTAGTACCTCATAGTAATGTTGGCAATAAAACAAGTTGCATTTTACAAATAGGAAAAAGTACACATATGATCAATTATTAAACCACATGTACTCTTATTATCCTCTATATGCCACACCCCAGTATTGATCCCTTTTTATCATACAGTTGTAACAGGCTGTATTAAAAAAAGTTTCTCATCTGTTACACGAGTTTACTTTTCCAAACAGTTAGGGATCTATAACATCTGTCTGATCTGCCCTCATTAGAGGCGAAACTATTTCAGGCTCGCCGCTGTTATCAGTACATTAGAATTTAGGCTTCCAAATATGTTATCTCATCATTATAAGGAATGTTTGAAAATCAAACATGGGTATAATTGTAATGAGAAATAATTACATGTAAGGCATCATCGCCAAGAAAGTTTTTGAGAACATGAACTTTCGATACATTTAGGGCAATGGCATAATGATCCAGTTTTGGGGATGGGGGCCCATGGCTGGTTAGTAGGTTGATCGATTGATTGATGTTTTACACACTCAAGATTATTTCCCTTATATGACGGCGTTGCCAGGTTTAATGGGGAAGGAAAGCGGGCTCATTACCCGGAGGGATGCCTTAAACTTCAGTAAGTACCTGGCAACTCTTTCACATACGGCGATCAAGTGAAAAGTCATCTCAAAAATGTTAAAATTTGAGAAATAGGCCTTAGGGAACATAGGTAGATAATGCCCTAAACTGTGCCGGTGTCTTTATCAAGTGCAATTAAATTTAATATTTCAAAACCTGGACTAAAATACTAAATAAAAGAAACTTAATTATTCCTCATTAGAAAATTGTGATAATTAGTTTCTTAATTTATATTTCTTATTTTTTTGTTTTGGAAAAATGTTTATACGAAGAAAAAAAATGTAGAAATTACAATCTTCTCCTTTATGGACACACACAAAAATATAACCTCCTGAATATAGTTTTCCCATAAGAAAAAGTAGATATTCAGTCTGCCAATTATCTCACCAGTGTATTCCTGAGTAGCATCCAAAGGATCAATCCAAACAGTTATGTCAGCTATAGGAATTTGCTGGTCACTCTGTATTACCTTCATCACTTCCTCCAATTGTTTGTTTACATCCTTTTCTCTTTCTAGACTTCTTGGGATATTGTCATGCTCCTCTGATACAATCTTAAAGAAAATTCATTTATGTTTACTTATTTATATGAGAAAAATATGCCCACACTTACAGGTAAAGCTTATGCTGGATATTCTTTCAACATTCAGTCCTATGATGATCATTGATCATATCTAGTCCTGTGAACAATATTAATTTTCAACGCTTTCGGGGTTACGAATGCTTAATAAGTCTGGAAATGTTAAGTGAACTCCACAGAGACCTAGCTTACATGTATGGAGTGAGGTCATTTCATACAGAGTTACCTCCCTTCCCAGGCCTTGACATGGGAGTAAATGTGGGAGATTTTTGGACCAAAGCTTCAAACTTCGTTCATAATAAATCTCCAAGCTTGAGTATTTTCCAGAAAACGGCATTCCCTACGATAACAAGAAGTTTGACTTTTAATCTTGATATCAGTTTAATCTTGCGGCTGAAAATGTGCTCCATGACCTTTTACATTTTACTCTCTTTGTCCGCGTGTTCCTCACAGTTCTCCTGAATACATATTAGAATTTAACTTTTGACAACAGACTTGATGTCTAGACAACTGGTACCGTAGGCCTATGTCCCAGTTTAAATTAATCTTGGTCTCTGTTTCCAACGTCTACGTCACTGCCAGTGTTGAAAAATGCATAATTTTTCTGTAGGCCTAAACAGGTTTTTACAAGTGATAAATTAATAGCTATTACTTTCACAAGACTGTTTTGAAGCAACTGGGACGTGAAACAAACATCAATTAAGAGTTAAACTAAAGGTTGTTATTTATTAAGATTTTGCTCTGCGTTTATCAACGTGGCTAATGCCGATTAAATGACTACCAGGTATCGACCCAAAAATATCCAAACAAAAATAAGGAGGTACCTGTACTTGTAAAGTTGTAGTTTGTAGGCATTTAATTTTTTTAATAATATTGAATTATTTATAGTAAAGTTTACTCCTTCCCTAAAATACTTACTGAAAGTCCAGGGTATTCCTTCAACATTCCATAGAAAATCGCTCTATGTGATTCCATATCCCCTTGAGTGTACAGCTCTTTGGCACCTTCTTTGGTTTTCCCTTTGACTTTTTGTTCCAAAGATGTTTCACCCCGTATTGTCTTAACTTTTTCGCCGCCTCGCCGTGCAAGTTCTATGCTCACAGACAACAACTCCTTCATACTAACCCTTGGCACTTCTCTTGTGGAAAATGGCAGGCCAAATAAATAGCACCACATACATATGAATGCAAAGGCACAGCCAAGAACACCTAATATATTTAGCCTAACATTTACCGGTGCCATTTTCTTAAATAAAAATATTGTGTTGTATTGTGTCGTCGTTCTCACCCAGGTTCTGCTGTCAATGATGATGACTTCTCGCTTACAGCCGCTCTTCGTATTTATAGAAAATGTTTTTTTGTTTTTTTTGACAAGTTAGAGTAACGATATCCTCCTATACTATTTACAATAAAAATTAAATAATCTAATTTTATAGACTGACTTGTTAAATTATTAAAATCTTCAGTAATAACAAATACGAAAAGTGAAATAAACAGAGGACGCTTGTCAAACAAACATGACTTCAATGGAAGTGAGTAAACGATCAAACTGGTTACTTGTTTTTAGTTTTTTTGTTTCCCTTGATCTGGCAAATTATTTACGGTACTGTTACTGACTGTAAATTTATGCCTGAGATATATCTTATATCAATATAAACTCTGTAAATCGAGTGCTTTGCTATGAGGATCAGTATGTCCGATTTTTTTATATGGCCATAATCATCACAGATAATCGGGTTGGGGAAAGTCGCCGATCGGCGGGTTGTCTACCGATCGGTGGGTTTTATTTTATTCGGTAAATCATATATATACAAATATACAATACAAACACGGCGGATAGTAGTAGGTATCATATACAGAATAACGTTTATCTTATACTTCTTCAAGTTCTTGTCTGTTAATTATATCATTAACAATAACATTATCAAGTGTAGCCGCACTCGTGTGTCTCTATCCTGGTTTACTTACTTTGCCGGTCAGGTAGAGCCACACATTAAACCTCCATTATAAGGGTGAGATAACTCGTGTAAAGTCAATAGGCCAATTTTTATGCTATGCTTTACAAAGAGCGATTTAACAGTTTAACAACGGATTTCGAAGAAATCAACTGGTTCAATGAAAAGAGGAATGTTTCAAAGATATAATAGGCGGTAATACTAATAGCTGAAAGATAGTTGAGATGAAGGATAGTTAAGACTTAGCTTAAATCTGAAATCCGAAGTCCTTCCAAATAATTCATTTAAAAGCCGTAACTTATATCAAGTGCCACTTTCAAAAACTTTGAAACCCATACTGTTTTCTTACATTGATTATTTAAAAGATTATATAGCTTATGACAATTAGGGTAGGTATAATAATATTTTGGCATGTATTTTTCTCTGTAAGGTTTTAACTTCTCGCATACAAATAATACATCGTACAGTACTAGTACTACAGTCACTCGCCCTAAATCGGGACACTTTTCTATTTTTCATCGCAGGATTCAAAATACAAAACAAATAGTTCCAATTTTTATATTCTGAAGTTTATATACTTTATTAAAGGATTGAATAATTCAATGATTTTGTCTCTCTAAGCAGCTTACTATTTCAAAAATCGTCTTAAAAAATTTGACTATTTCCCCTAAAACGGGACAACCCTTCCTAAATCGGGACACAGAATTTCATCCATAAAAATTACGGTTTATGACTAAATGAAATTTCTTTTTTGCAACTTCGATTATTTGCATGAAACCGTAAACATTTCTAATCCATCTAAGAAAGAATTCACCAATGAATTCGAAAAAGTTAGCTTGATCTGCCTCAAAACATGTGTCTTGTATTTAGCAATTGCATATTTCCAATCACTGCAGAATGCGCCGTTTTACAGCAGTGTCGTATGTTGTAAAGTGGTTGTCTCGATTTAGGAAAAAATCATGTTGCACAAATTTTGCCTGTGTGGTTTGAATTCGGTAGTATTATTCGTAAATGGCATATGCCTTGGCAGATAAAAGATTAGTAGAGCAATATCTGAAGAAATTCAAGACAAGTTTAGGAAGCTGACGAGTTTTACGCGCGCCAATGCTTACAGACGATAAATCACGTGATCCGACTGCATAACGGATTACAGCGCTAAAAAAAACTTGATGCAAAATGTTTTAAATTTTTGAAGATGAAAGTCCAATGTTACAGCAACAAACAGTTGATTAGTAAATGTAAACAATCATATAAAATGCTGTAAAAATAAAGTAAAAGTCGTAACTGCCCCGATTTAGGGTTGTCCCGATTTAGGGCGAGTGACTGTACTCCTAAATCTTCATTACAATTTACATATTGTACATTTTTGTTGACCTCTATTTACATTTTCCCATCTCCCAGTACAAGAAGTCTATGATTTGATGTTCTAAATCTTAGCTAGATCAACCAGTTAAGATTCAATTGATACATTGTCTTTGATAGCTAGATATAAACAAAACTGACTTGATGAACTTAATTCGAACTGCCATTTTTGAGAGAACTGGTCAAGTAAGTTTTGTTTAACAACAGTTAGAATCCACTTTTCATTAACCGTTTGTATATGGGCATCTCAGACAAAAGACAAACCGCAGCCATTAAGTATTTAATGTACTTTTTCTGTCCAATTACCGACGAGCCTGATGACGTCACATAGATTTACGCAAAGCTTTCTGGGTAAAATGTCCCTCAGTTCGCCATTTTGTTCTTTGGTACTTAGCAAGATGCCACTTTTTTCGAAAACATTGATGACATAACCTGTTTTTATCCTCACACTTTTCTGGTAACTCTACGCCGTTTACGTCTTCTTCGCGATACAGTATTATTTCTTCAGCCATATTTTAAAATTATACCTCAATCCCCCGAAATGCTTTGCGCGTAAATACAAAATGACGTCATCAATCAATCGGTCAATTTGATGTGAAATGGTCACCTTTGTACAAATAATTGTATATCAGCAATAAAAAATTTATTTTCATTGCCACAAAGTAATCTTATCCAAAATTTGACCATCCTAATATTATAAACATCTACATTTATATCCAGTGGTGTTATGGCTGTTTTGTTTCATAGTTTTGTCTGTGCCGGGAGGTGGAGGGGGGGGGGGGGGGGGGGGGGGTACTGGGTTATACATAAGACTGTTGTGTAAAAGCCTTCTAACTTTATATTTTTCTTTGTAGAAGAGGCTGCACAAAGAGTTCCAAGCCCTGACCAAAGATCCTCCAACTGGAGTTCAGCTAGATGTGGACACAATAAGTCAGAATTTATCTCTGTAGGTGGTTTTATAACTTAAGACAATTGTATGTTGACTATTTTCAGAATTATCTAATGTAAAAATACCATCATTATAGTTATTACATATAGTATCAAAAGACATCTTTGTATTACTGAGTAACTAATAGTATCGGAATTTACTATTTGTTTTACGTTGTTCGACATGTAGTTCAGATTACATGTTTCAGAGCCGGTTGTCTAAATTGGTTCAAGTCAAAGATTATTTTTGTAAATTTTGGTGGCCAACATTATTGTTCTTGATTTTCTGTAGATGGCTGGTGGACTTAGAAGGTGCTCCTGGAACTTTGTATGAGGGCGAAAAATTTCAGTTGCAGTTTAAATTTGGACCTAGATATCCATTTGAATCGCCACAGGTAAGTCCAATCTATCATCTCTTAACATTAAAAAGCTGTTGTCACACGTCACATTGTTGGGGTATCACAAGCTAACTGTATATTATTTCTGCTTACTTTGCAGGTTGTTTTTATAGGCACTAACATACCAGTTCATCCACATGTCTACAGCAATGGTCATATATGTTTATCAATACTAACAGAGGATTGGTCTCCTGCCCTCTCTGTCCAATCAGTCTGTCTAAGTATTGTCAGTATGCTCTCCAGCTGTAAAGAGAAGGTAGGCCACTCATTTACATTCCTCCAGCATATTGGATAGTGCTTTAACACTGCGATTTACAATACCTGCTCTCATTCAAACCTGGACAAGCAATCACCAGTAAACACCACTGCCTTAAGCGGCCACCCCACTGGCCCATACAGGGTGACTACCATATATGGTTTGTGACGTCATGTCTAGACACTTGTGAGTCGTGTCTGCTTGTGTCGTATATATGAGAAACTTGCTTTCGAAGTTGATGAATGTCAAGTTTGAGAAAGAAGGCTAGTACTGTATATCGTACAATTTGAGTCTTCAGTGGGATAAATATTTTACACGGTTTGTTCGAGGGGGATACGGAAATATATGGAGTTAGTAAACAGTATATTCGTTTACTGATCCCATATATTTCCGTATCCCCCCCCCCCCCCAACCACACAAACAAAGCCTGTAACTAATTTTATCCCACCTCACACTGAATACTTCCTGTTGATTGGTTCAAACAAGTCACGTGGAGACCCTGTATATTTCCATATTACGTCGCCGTGCTGATCCATACAGGGCGACTACCATATATGGCTGTGACGTCATGTCTAGACGCTTGCCGGTCGTGTCTGCTCGTGCCATACACATTAGAAAATATCTTTCTGAGTTCACTTTCTGACTTTTATGAAAGCCAATTTTCAGAAAGAAGGTTATCGTACAAGTTAGGTCTTCGGTGGGATAAATTCGCTACAGGGTTTGTTTGAGGCTAACGCCTCGCCCAATATACGTTTACTGACCCCATATATTTCCGTATCCCCCCTCTAACAAACCCTGTAACTAATAATATGAGCCCTTTGCATTACAAAACATACACATAAATATCATTATACTATTCAAACTTGACCAAAACCATCTGGAAAAAAAGTAGTTTGTTTTTTTATTCCTTTATACAAGTAAAGGTGCACAAATCATTGAACTTAGTCAAACTTCAATCGCCCGAGACTTCTGAAGTCTTCTTTCTTGAGAAAAGATTACAGGTTACAGGTGTTGTCAAGGTTTGACTGTATTCATCTGGCCCTGCTAAAAATTCTCCAGGTATTAAACTCCGCTAACAAAGACAGAGAAAAATAGCAAATGTTACAGCCAGAGCTATCTTTTCATGCTTCATCTTCTCCAGGCAAGTTAAAACCTCCATGTCCCCCATTCTGTGTTTTACCTTGGCGGACTACTCCACTCAAACCCGTAAATCAGCGCCTTTTGATTGGACGCGAGTAAAACTTCTCGCAACTAATCAAAACCTTGGACACTTACACTCTTCGACCAACAAAGAAATAAAAATGGCGGCTGTATCCACCTCGAGCTTTTGTTTAACTAGTGCTGATTGGCCAAGACTTTGTAAGGGTTGGGAAGACAACTGCCACATTCCGACCAGTTCGATTTATGGGTTGGAGTGGAGTATTCCGCCTAGGTAAAACACGGAATGGGTTAAATGAAGATTTTAACTTGGCTCGAGAAGATGCTGATGGTTGGGTATTCAGTTTAAAAAGATTGGTTGATTTGTGTTCAATGTCACACTCAAGATAATTTCTTGGTGTGTGGAACAATCATTATGTGTCGATGTGCCTTTTGAGGTTTTCAACTTTTTGAAATTTTTTATTTTTTTACTTTTGGCCTTTTTCCATGGAAGCATAACTTTCATTTTCAGAGCAGAATTCGAAAACTGTTAGACATAACTCAATGGCACTTGGTGTGTGGAACAATCATCATGTGTATATGTGCCCTTTGAGAGTTTTCAAGTTCTTGAAAATTTAATTTTAACATAACTTAGAAATTTTCGGTTAAATGTATGTCCAATATAGATTGCTAAAAGCTGGGGACTGTGTAGGTTGATATTTCATAAAAGCTGTCACAATTTTCACATACTGTTCTTCAACAAGTATTCTTCAATATTTTTTCCCTAAGGGCTAAGGCTGGGGACATAGCTGGCTGTGTCTGCTTGTTTTTCAATAGAAATAATGCAAAAAAAAAGAGAGAGAGAATTTACGCATAACATTTTTATAGTCAAATACTTTTTTATTTATTTTTTACTTGTGCCATTTATAAAGAATTCAGTTGATCTATGTTGGCCAAGGGTTGCCAATTACTAAACCCATTTCGTCCCCATAAGGAGGTGGAGAGGGGACATGGAAATACCATGTGTCTTGTGTCTCGCATCTTGTGAACGGGATATTTTTAACAGTTTTTATCCGATACAGTCTGCTTATACTACATTATGTGGCATTTGTGTGCGGTAGATTTGGAAATTAATGGTTGTGCAATTTTAAGTCAGAAAATTAATTCACTCCCCACTTACTGGACTATCATACATGTATCTTTTGCCAACCCAGTAACCGTTCTTCAGAAACTTTAATTTTTACTCCATCAAGTACTCCTGTCACATCTAAAACGTTCACACGAATATGGTCGAACTTTCCCAATCGTAGACTTCTGGTAATGTATATTGACCAGAATTTGAAAATTTAGTAGTTAATTTCTCATAATCTTGGAAATATACATACCTGTACAATCAATTAGCCCAACCCACCTTCCCCACATTACTACTCTCAGTGCATCAAATTGGAAGAGCGCCACCTGGCCTGTCACAAAGGGAGGTAATCCCATACTAATGTACCTTCCATCCCAGAGTAATTTTAGTATTTATTGGTGTATTAATTGCAATTTCCCTTATGTAGTGCCCCTCATAAGACATGTGTTTGTACAGGCAAGTATATTTCCAAGAATATGAGAAATAACCTAATTTTTCAAATTTAAAAAAAAGAATCTTTAAATTAAAAAAAATTATCAGACAAAAAAGTTATTTATAAAAAAAAGGTAGATAGAAAAGCAAATGGAAGTAACAATTTCTTACTACCCAGAAACATTCCAACTAAAGGCCCATATTAATCACGTAAGACCCTCCCCCCGCCCCCTAAAATATAACACTAATTCCAGCCATTAAAACTTGGCTTTAGATTTCCTGAAAGTTTATTTTTAGTCTGAGCACATGGAAAATCACTGCAACACAATTCCGCATCTATAGTTACGTATTTGCAGTTTCGTGTAAGTGCAAGATAACATTCACCAGACAACTCTATTTTCTGACTGGGTTTTAACTCGAACGACCTATGTGGGATGGTTGCCAGTTACCAGCGGAAGGTCGTGGGTTTCCTCCGGGCACTGAGCCCGGTTTCCTCCCACAATAAAACTGGCAACACCGCCATAATAATATAAGTGAAATAATCTTGAGCGCGGCGTAAAACACCAAACAATCAATCAATCATATCTATCAACGTAGCTCTTGAGTGCAGCATAAAACATCAATCAATCCAAATGCAGTTTTCATTTCTTTTGTGTTTTTTGAAAGCGTTTTGAATTTTTTCTTTCTTAGAAACGTCCTCCTGACAACGCTTTTTATGTTAAAACCTGCAGTAAAAATCCAAAGAAAACAAGATGGTGGTATCATGGTGAGTTACCTATAATACAAAGCTACTTTATGTAATTTATAGAATATTCTGTTTTGTGCCATGTTTGACCTCTCTTTAGTGATTGTATACTCAAAATGGGGGTTTGGGACTTTTATGTATAATCTTTTTCTGCAACATTTTAAAGGGACTGTTTGTTTAGGATTGTACATTTTGGCTAAAGCTTCTGCAAAATAGATAAATAAGATTTGATTGACTTTGGATGTAAGGTGGTAGGTCGGTTTGGGCAAAAAATGTGCAATTAGCGAGCAATTAGCGCAGATGCTGTGGTACATTGTTTACTGTCTGACAGACGCTTTCGGGTTAATGTAAACATGGATTGAGATCGTACATGGATGAGCCCTACTGTAGTGAGTTGTGAAAGCTGTAAAGAGTCGACTTTCTTGAGTTTATTTCTACGTTATGTAATCAGGACAAAAAACACACAAAACTATCGGCCCGGGTGTAAGTGTGCAACAGCTCGCTCTGGAGCCTCTGTTTGGAAAGAAGTTTACCAGTGATCATCCCAACACCTTCCCAATGAATCTATCAGAAATGCACCTATCCTTGAACAATCGTTACCACTTTGCTCTGTATATTTTGGTGGTTGACTTTGCACGTAAACAAATATAATGTTGTTGTTGGTTTTTTTCCAGATGATTCAGTTTGACAGAAGTCTGAACCGTTTAAAGAAGCTGTGATGTCATTGGTGAATGTTGAGTGAGGTTGTTTGTGATATGTAAGATGTGACAGGAAATCATTCATATATATTATTTATGTTCACCCATTGCATTCTTTGTCTTTTATATATTTTGTTTTTGTTTTTGAAATTACCAATATAATATGTATATATATATTGGAGTTTGTCAAAATGTTCCTAAGGGAGGAGATAGGTCTATGACAAAATTAATCTATTTTCCCCCATGATTTTTGTTTTGAATATGTGTAACTGGTCTGTATGATTTATATTCCTATAACAAAATACACTGGCTTTGCTAGCAAAAAGTACACAAAAGTACCCCAAAAAGCGAGATTTAAAAAGTGTTTCAGCAATAATTTTCTTAAAATACTGTTGGTTTTTTGTCCTCCCTTCTTGTCCATGTCAGAAACGACAGAAAGGTGATTTGTTCGACTGGGAATTGATAAGAAAACCTTGTTGTATTCATTATCATCGATATGTGCCATGCAGCGTAAACGTACTTTATTCATAAAAAAATATTATTTGCCAGCTCTGCTAACTTTTTATAATTTTTTACTTTGTGTGTGTGTGTTGGGGCGGGGCTGGGGGAGGGGGGGGGGGAGTCTTGCTAAATTGGCCATCTCTTCCCCTATTCATTTAATATTTGACTATGGATTGCATTTTTATTTAGATAAATGTCCTGTATTATTTGTTACTGTTTGCAAATTTCTTCAGCTAAAATGTCTATGCAAGAAACATCATTTCTGTGCTATTTTTAACGACTCCATCGCCATATGCAGTAATCTATACTCATTTTACTATTGAAGATTTTTGACAAACTCTTTAATATTCACAAAACAATTATCCTCTTCAGCATATACACATTTTCCAGAAAGTTATTCTTCTGTTTTAACTAGTCACGTAGTAGTCAGATAATCTTTTTTTGCAATAAGTTGACTGCAACATGCTACTGATAGTGCTCACTGTGCCATCTCCTGTAAGCTGTGGTTTTATTCACACTGTTAACCACTGAATATTATCACTCCATAGGATACCTTATACTGTACAAAACTGTTGTGAATAAAACAAAAATTGTTTATGAATTTAACTTTGTTTTGAATTTATGATTTTGCTATAGTCTGTTCCACTGCCTCTCTCGGATTTTTGGAAAGGGAGGCACCACGGGTATCCGATCAGTTATAGTACAGAACCAACTCTCATGCGTCTTTAACCCAAGCTTAACACTTTACCGCCGATTACAGCCGGCTTACTTATCAACGCATCGTGCTGCCAGATTTCAACCTCCAAGAACTTATATATGGAGTTACATCTGCCAAGCGACTCAAGAATAGTCGACGTCAGACATGTCCGGATATTTTCGAAAACGAACAACAGCGTTAACGTCGGATGTACAACTGGCTCCCATCACTCTACAAAAACAGACAGATGAATGACCGGTCCCTAAACATTTTTGGCAGAAATCAAACTATAGACACCTTCACACGTGAAAAAGTTAAGCATCCCATGCTGAAATTAATTATTATAAATCTGCATTAATGTTAACTCCAATGCCAGTTATGATGATGGTAAGAATGATGTTCTGTTGAACGATTGTGGCAATTCATGTGTGACAGTAACGCAAAAACTGCATATAATGCGACATGAAATGTTGTTTTTTTCGTGCAATTACGCAAATTCAGTATGCGTCCCCTTAAATGTTTTGTACTTAAGGCCGGTTTTTGTGCAACGTGGACTCCTCTTCTGTGAACATGACACGAAGGAGGATATCAGAGGGGCAAAAATGGCAAATTGTCGGTATGCACTTCGCAGGGATCTCGTACAAAGCTATCGGGCGTCAATTATGCTACCATTATACAGTGATAAGCAGATTGGTGAGAAAACACGGTGAAACTGGTGCTGTGAAGGACCGACCACGCTCGGGTCGACCACCTGTAACATCACAGCGTGAAGATAGGGCACTGATACGACGTCATCCGTTTGCATTAAGTCCATCTTTGAAGCGGCAATGGCTACCCAACCGGCGTCTGTGCACAAGAACCGTGAGAAACCGATTGAAAGCTGCAGGCCTGAGGGCAAGGAGAGTCACCAAACGCCCCATATTGTCAGATCGCCATCAACGGATACGTTTGGCTTGGTGTTTAGCACGACGAGGTTGGAATTTGAGGACCTGGCGAAGAATCCATTGGTCGGACGAAAGTCTCTTCTTGCTCAACGTCACGGATGGGCGAACGAGGGTTTGGAGGCACAAAACAGCGTATACACCCAAGAACATCCATCCATATGTTCCTTATGGAGGGGGCTCTGTGATGGTTTGGGGGTGCATCTCTCACGACTGCAAACTGGACTTAGTCACTACTCTAGGAAACCTCACAGGTGAACCACCCATTAGGCTCAAGACCTGTGTACATGGAAGACAATGCCAGACCTCATCGTTCCCGGGCAGTAATATTCTACTTCCAAAACAAGGCTGTAACAACTCTGCCATGGTCCGCCGTGAGTCCTGGATTTGAATCCTTTACAGCACATTTAGGATAGGATGGGCAGAAACATTCAATCCCTAGAGCCTCCTGTACAAAATCTGCAGGAATTGGAAGCCACATTACATCGGGATTGGCGGCAGTTACCACTTCAACAGATCCGACGTTTCACTGGAGGCATGAGACGCAGGTTGAAATCTGTAATTCGGATTAATGGAGGCTATACGCGCTATTGACCTGCTCTAGGGATGTGATCTACACACATTTTTTAATTCAATATGTTCGCCCTGTGAAGCCAGATAGACTCTGAAGTTTCATACGTACAAGCATCTTTTAATTTTGTTAAAATACACTTTTGATTTGGCTAACGATATTTTGAATAAATTGTATAGCTTATTGCCATTAATGGTGAGTTCTTATCGTCAGATTGTTGCCCTTTATGATCGCAAACGTTTCTGCACCATCATTTTGCCAACAATCTCTCTACAACAATGATTTTATAGGTCGGTGCAGACTTCCCAGGGGGGTGCTTAACCTTTTTCTTTGTGTATAGATAATCATTGTTAACAGAATTTGAGTTAAAAACTCATAAAAATCTCTAAGGGTGTCTCATCCTAGCTGTTTTACTTAGTCCCTACTTGCCGGTCTGGAAGGGTTCATGGGACAATCTAAAATAGGGATTGATCCTACTGCCATTCTTTGAGATACCATGTCTCGTGTTGAAGATCTCGTAGAATTCTCGATTGTTTAGGGGGTTCTTGAAAATCGTTCTGGAATTTCAAGACCAGATTTCCAGGTTTTGTAAGTCCTGGAATTTTGTGAGAAAGTCATGAAAAATTCTCCAGGTCATGGAAAAAAACAAACAAAATGGGAAGTATATTTTCCACGTTTCTTCATGGTCAACTTTTCAAATAATTTATCGTTGGGCTAGTGCTGCGTTGGATTCGAGACGGTAGCTATAGCTCTCGTTCAAACCTAACGGTTATATAATCTTTGAAGCCATTTGACTAGAGCCAAAAAACGCCTCCGAAAAGGTTTCTGTGTTTCCCAATGGCCGTTTCTTTTTAGAAATGAACAATGCTGGCAAGTGCACAATACAGGGGGCTGTTTCTCAACACAACTTACGCCCGTCGTAACTTTGACCGTAACTTTGGAAACTTGGCTCAGACTATACACAGTTCACACCAGGCACGGAACCTATTTCGGTATAAAAAGTTCCACGAAATGAGTTTTTAGGTAACTGTCATAGCAACGTATCTCTACAGTATTAGTTAGCAGGTTAGTTAACTGCATTGCTCTGTGAAACAACCCCCCTGCATGGTTATAATATTTTCGGATTTCCTTATAAATTTGTTATAGCCAACCTCCGGACTGGCATCGAAAAATATGTCACTCTTCTTGGTGTAGAAACAATGAAATTTAGTTCAGTAAAGCAAAAATTAAGTCATATTTCGGCATTAAATTCAACACTTTTCCGATAATA
The DNA here is from genome assembly GCA_963971465.1 of Lepidochitona cinerea. Taxonomy (NCBI): domain Eukaryota; kingdom Metazoa; phylum Mollusca; class Polyplacophora; order Chitonida; family Tonicellidae; genus Lepidochitona; species Lepidochitona cinerea. The sequence goes on along the minus strand of OZ020556.1, from coordinate 42,034,890 downwards.
TTTCCGTAGCTGTGAATTTGACATCTGGGTTATATTTTTAATGCATGACTTTTTTAAATCGGCCATATATATCTGAGCCACTTTCAATCATGGGGAATACCTCCAAAATAAGGTAGTGCTACAGATAAAATAATTATCATAATATATGCAAAAGGATTTCATCAGTAGGTCAAGCATTGCCCCATAAGTAGCAGCAGGGAGGCAACTCACGCTAGCAGGAAGAGCAGAACTATTTCCCCTTAAAAGTTATGTCATTGGAGCACTCTGAAACTTCGGGGATTTACGTGCGTGAAATACCCTCTGATAGACTGCAGGTCATTTTGAATATGGCGACCAAATAGGTAGCCGTGAAGCGTACAAATCCCAAATCCCCATGAGGGCCCCACAAAAGTACCCCCGCGATAATGTAAGGGACTGAAACACTCGGTTTGTTAACTTTCAGCCTCGATCAGTTATATAATTGAAGTATTTGAAGATTCCTGATATGTACCGAAACTGCGTCTGTCTACAACATGTGGTTTACCGGGCTAAATAAAATATATAAACAAATATCTTTCTAAATGATATTAGCATTTAATAAATTTATAATTATTTTTATTTTCTGTTTTCGTCTGTAGTAAAACATTTTGATATTTACTTTCGACGCCATTTTTATTCAGCCCCAAAATACGGTGATTTACCGTATAAAGAACGCAGACTGCCCGAGGCGTGTCAAAGCCGACCGGTAGGAAGCGAAGATAGCCGAAGGGAGTTCCGAGTGGTCATTGGAGGTGAGCTTGTCGAGAATTTAACCCTGGGTATCCGAGGACGTGGTAAAACTAGTCCGCAATATGTTGGGTGGATTAAAGTTATTCTGATACGGCCGCACGGCCTTCTTCAATACCACGTCAACATATGGTGCATTTGGAAAATCTAAGAGTTGCTATCAGAATTAAAAAAAATAAACGCCGCTCACCTAAAACTGTGTCAGGAAGCTTCTTTTCTTTGATAATCCCTTTGTAGAGCTAAACTATAATTTGTGGCCTAACACAACGTCAACAACCAGTTTAAATTCCCTCTCCGTTAAAACCGAGATTACCCGACCGCCGTTACCTATTTGAGAAAAATGAACACAAAGGGAATTTAAACAGCGAAATTCGGTAAAGTCAGTAAACCAGGATGAGACGCATATGTGCGGCTACGAAATTCGTTGCTAGCGGATTTTAAGGCCACAGGCTATGTGTTCTGTCTAAGGAGGGATTATCAAAGAAGTAAAACCAGACAAAACCTATAAGCAGGCTGCTTAACTAGGCCTAAATGGGTACTAACTTCTTTAATGAAATATGCTGATCTCCAATACCTCTGCAAAGTACCCGTGTTGTTTAGTTTGTGGTGGAGAAAGCTTGATCTGTAACAACTAGAATGAAGTCCCTTATGCAGTCCATATTTGTTTCGAAGTCCACTGGCTTTCAACTTGACGTAACCGCCATAGTAAAACATTTAAACGACCAGTTAAACTGTGCGGGGCGTCGTAGAAATACGTCACTCATATATCTGTCACTTTACAGCGGCGTAAGTTTGACAACGCCTTCTCCGTGGTCTATACTATCGGAATGCAGTGGTAAATATTTTATTCTGTGCTTATTTGTTGTGAAATTTGTGCCGCCGGGGACAAGTTAAAAAATATCGTTTTTCCATTATGGAAGTGATCTGGGCCCTGTCTTACGAAGCTGGCGTAAAGTTGCGCATAGGCCTACAGCATGGACCAGTTGCGACCAGGGCGTAAGTTCCTATAGTTTTAACATTGATTTATGTCCGACGTAACCTACGCCAGCTTTGTAAGACAGGGCCCTGGGCTATGACGAATACGGAAAAAAAAAATCGGCAGAACCCAGATTTCTCGGCTACGTTATACCCACCTTTGCTAGACTTTTAAGAAAGACAATTGAATTACTGTAAATTAACCGACACTGATCGACCCGTAAAAAAAGAGATTCGGGTAGTGGGAAAATCGAAATCACGTCCCACCACTCTGCCAACTGAGCTACCCGGGTCTATTGGGAAGGGCTCGCTTGTTAGGTTCTCTTTTGTGGTGTGTCGTTCCGAGCAGTGCCGGGTAGCTCAGTTGCAAGAGCGATGGGACGTAAGTCGTCAGTTCGACAGTAATTTTACTGATGGTTGCAGCTTGCTTTCAAAACACTGACTTTACCACGCATGGTAAAATCGTTTTGAACACAGGGGGAGTTTTAACAGCGAAATTCGTAGCGAACAGGTCTTAAGGCCACAGATGATGGTTTATGTCTACGAAGGGATTGCCACGCATGAGAATGTAAATGTACATGTTTTAATGGGCTTGATTAATAAAATTTAACAAGCGAGCCGCTTCCAGCAAGGCCTGGTAGCTCGCGTGGTTGAACGGTTGGAGTTCGATTCTCATCCTGTCCCTGATTTTCCCCCGGGTCAATCAGGGTCGATTAATTTACTAATTCAGTAATTTCCCTGATGATGATTTCAGCTTGGAAAGAAAGATAATCAATAAAAACCATCTCCATTGGCTGATGTGTTTGAATGTTGGCCAACATTGCAACCTTATTAGCTGTAGTAGATTTCCGTAGGATGCTCACAAAATTTCACGCCACGATATATCGGCAGCCATGCAAGATCAGTAAAACCCACACATACGAAATTTAGTTGGCAGAACAGATTTTACAGAAGCATGGACCCCATCCAGTAAAACTTGTTTATTCCATTATCTTAAGAATAGGGCCTAACTGGATTCAACGAAATCGATAATATGGCTAATTGATCTATCGTTAAGTTTATGTTCGATTGAATTTGAAAGTAGTGATAAGCAGATGGAAGTTACAATAGTGCAAACTTCTCTACTCACCCCAGGAACCATGACTGAGTGTACAAGTCAAAGATTCAAGCACAAAAGATTCATTTGACCAATGGCTTTGAAAACGGACCCGTATACCTCGTGAAAAAGGCGGGGATGAAGCGAAAGAACATCAGCATATACGTGATTAGCACCAGACTGAAATTAATAACTTGATAACTCAGCGACCCAAAGATTACCGGTAGCATCTACCTTCGCGGCGAAGAGGACATTTAAGTGACCGGGTTATTGTCGGTCATTGCCTTGAAGGAGGAGAAAGAAAAAAAGGCATGCAATTGTATTGAACGGGCTCCTATAGACCATCGTATTCATATGTGTGAGTCTTGCAAGTGGTTTACGGTGGGAAAATACACTGAAAATGAATCTGCCTGGCAACCTCGTGTTGGATCGTCAGTGGAGCGCGCCATTGACGTTTTGAAATTGACCGGGAAAAGTATTAGTAAATTACTTCCCTTGCGAGCTTATTGTATCTTGTATGGTTATAACCTGCAATGTCAGCGGTAGGACTACCTTTTCGGAAAATTCCACAACGATCTCCACAAGTCGCGTAGACAACATATACAGCCTGTCACGTCTTCCCAAAAAGGTTGATTTACTAGCCTGTGTGCAATCTAGAGTTATTAGAGTGTTATTAGCGCCTCGAAATGATCGAAATTAACCTAGGTTTAAATGGCAGACTTTCAGAGTTGACCAATTTCTCATACGTCAATGCAGTGACTGGTGGCTATCCGTATGCTGATTGGCTAAGCTCTGCTGTGAAGATGGCTGCCGAGTCAGTTTCGACGTTCTCTGATAACGATTGTTAACTTTCGTATAGCACAGTTTGGCGAGGTAAAATCGTACAAATATGGTTTTGATACCGTTAAAAAAGGATAATGTTGCGCGCCTGTACTATATTTACTAAGTTCTTCCATCTCCTTCTTTGAATTCATTCCCGTAAAAGTATTCCTTTCGTTTTTAAAGCCAAAAACTCATGCCTATATGCAGGGTAGTTATTCTCTACATTTTAATCGCCCGTGAGCGTAAGTGATAACTCGATCATCGTTATCTTGTGTTTGGTACAAAAGTACATCCCAAGTTCATCTGCATGGAGCAGGAATGGGAGGAACGCTTTAGAATATGCAATAATATAATCTATGTAGACCAAGCACTCCCGAATATCACGCAGACAAATGTCCACCCGGCGTTGGATGGTGGTGGGAACATTTGTTAATCCGAAAGGCATACGATTGCATTCGTAAAACCCACGAGCGCTCACTGAAAATACAGTTATACGCTTATCATTCACTACCACCTGATGGGAAATCTAATTAAGTAAACCATCTGGATCCAACTAGACAGTCTTACGTGGATCTTCATGGGTATAATCAAAACCACTTCTTTTCAGGCTGACAAATGTTTCATTGCTGAAAACGGTAACGTGGCTCTTGATAACCGCCTTGTGGGTCGTCTTCGGGTGATCGATAATAAACTCCAAATTAACAATATGGTAGAATCCGATCGGGTATATTTGTCTGCTCGTCCTGTAAATCTTCAACTTAAGTCCGATATGTGAGTTACAAATACCAGTTACTCCCCGGGTGTTTTCGTTCAATATCATGCTGGTTTGGCAAGGCGTTAACAGACAAATGCCATGGTGTATGGCGCTAACTGACAAACGCCATGGTGTAAGGGCATTTAGAATCAATTATGTTAATCAACAATATAAAAAAAAACGAACAAAAATAATATTTTGAGATACTGACAATATGGTCATAACAGGCTTCCATAGTTTGGTCAAAACGGACCAAAATTACATATCTGGCATGCTGGTTCATTAGGGAAGCGAGCCTTCCGGGCTTCCATACATATGATTTTGAACAGGAATTACTTTCCGTTCAAAAAGCTTTAAAAACCGAATATCTTCAAACAACCGATGAATTGGCATAAATATCTTTAGTTTGACTCAATTAAGCCATTCTGGCGATTTATGTCAACTATCGGAATTCGGGTGTCCGTCAAAGCTAGTTCCGGTATGTAGCGTTAATGTGAGGCCCGAAGGGCCGAACGCTACGGAGGGTAACCATGTTTCAAAAAGGAAACTTCCTGAATTGTTGAGAATACAAAACATGGCCGCCGTGACCGCGTGAAAGTGTTCAAACCAGCTCTAGATATGGATGTAATGCAATAAATCTGACCTATAATTCGACATACAGAAAAGGTTGGCCATTCATTTTAAGGCATTTATTGCATCGGTGAAAGATTTTTTCAAGAGAAAAAATTGGACGGTGTTCAATTTAATCGTATCATACATCGTTACAAAATGGCTCATTAGAATATTGTTTTCTACAATTACGTCAAAGCAATCACGCACAAACCAGCAGATGCAAGTTTCCGGAACTTTCGATGCAGAATTTCAAGGAACCAAATGATTAACAGAACCACATCCTCGGATGCCCAGGGTTAAATTCTCTACAAGCTCACCCTTTACCTCTGGGTCAACTGCGATTCAAATTCTCCTTTTCTGGGAACCCCCATTTACTGTCGGACCAATCAAAACGTTCGGCCTCTTCAGTTTTGGAGACACGTTTATCGAACTGAAGTATAAACCGAAAAGTCGTCCATGTTTGTTTTGAACATTGCCTGAATGCTTACGTAACGCCGATTCTGATTGGTGAAATTCCCGCCACAGTTTTGTGGCGGAACCAATCAAAGTTTTAATCGTGGGTTTCGACGATGACAAAACGAAGGACCAGCCAGAGCCGTGCAAGATTCACAAACATTAATGGATGCTCTATGGTAGCCCGTTACATTTACATACTGTTTTTCTCCCCTTTTAATTTCTTTATAGCTGGTCTGTTTGCTTCTGGTATGAGCGTGGCCGGAGTTTTTAACAAAGGCTGAAGAGAGGCCCGTTGAACACATATTAGCATATCGTTTCGTTGTCTCGTAGCTTCGTGTGTGTGTGTGTTTTTTGTTTTTGTCTTGATTATATATTAATGTAAAGAACTAAACTTTCTTAAGGTTGTCTATTCATAGTTTATCAGAGAACTAATTATAAGTAACACTGTCACAACTCACTAAAGCCACGTTAATCCAGGCAGAATGTCTGTTTACATCGACCCGAAATCGTCCATCAGACAATAACATCAGTAACACGCACAGAATTCTCCCTCATTATTCGAAAATCGAGCTACCACCTTTCATCCAAAGTGAATCCACTCTTATTTTTTTAAATTAGCTGAAGTATCGTATTACGAAAAGTGTCAACTGACGACACCAAAACAACAGACTGTTTTCTGTTGACTTTTGTACCCAAATGTAAAGGGACTACGAGCCTTGGAATGCGCACAAGCAAATTTACACGATCTTACTACAAGTAAAACCACTAAAACCAAACATAGAGCACAATATGTTAGTCCAGTTATATGTTTACTGTTGACATAAGGTTAATATTATGACGTCGTTTCATTCCCCGATCCTTGTTTTATAATAACTCACTTTTCCTGTGTTGTTGTTGTTGTTGTTGTTGTTCTTGCTATGTTCTTGATTACCTGTTAGTAAAGTTCCTGAACTGAGCAACAAGTTTTTAAGTGTATTCTTCCTGTCTGAAGCAGTGAACTATTACGTAAATGTGTCTGACAATGCTAGTCAACATGGTGGCAGCGGTATAAGGTCCCAGATAATATATCATCTACTCGTCTCAGACTGAATAAGTGAATAACGTTCATCGGCATCAATCCATACATATAACACTCTGTGTATTAACTATGGCTGAGGCAAATTTTCGTCTACCTCCCGCGTTAGATCTTGCGGACGGCAACGTGTCTGAAAATTTTAAGAAATGGAAAAGACAGATGGACGTCTATATGTTAGCTAGTGGTTCGACATCAAAGGAGAAAAATGTACAAACAGCTATTCTTCTACATTGTGCTGGTCCCCAAATGCTGGAGGTTTTTGAACATTTTGAGTTTGACAGACCTGAGGATAAAAATGATCCTGACATTGTTATGAAAAAAATCGAAGATTATTGTACCCCCCGTCAGAGTGAGGTATTTCACTCACATAGATTCTGGAATGTTGAATATATAGAGCCCTTCGACTCTTTTCTCACTGAGCTTCGAACCAGGGCTGATGCTTGTCACTTCGCTGAGAAGGACAGAATGATAAGGGACAAAATAGTATTCACAGTGACAGGAAAACTAAAGGAGCTACTATTACGGGAACAAGCTTTGCCTTTGAGCAAAACAATAGATATCTGTCGCGCATTTGAAATTTCTGCGAAACAGACACAAGAAATGAACTTACCCACTCAGCAAGTAAATAAGGTGTCAAATGACAATGGGGCTTCAGGTTATACCCCTAATAAATACAAAAATAACAGAAATAAAAAGAATCAAGCTTCGAGTAACAGAAAATACACATTTCCAAAGAAAGAAACCAGTGGAACAATTGACTGTAAATTTTGTGGTCGAGAACACGAACTAGACAAAACCAAATGCCCCGCATGGGGCAAAGTGTGCTCTCGCTGTCAAGGTAGAAACCATTTTAAAATTAAATGTAAAAAAACAGTCCATGCAGTCTGTGAATATGACGAAGGCAATACACCGTCAGGCAGTGACAGTGACACAAATGAAGACTTCCGTTGGTTACAGGCTGTAGAGGTGGAAAATACCCGGAGGGTCACGGCTTTAATGCAAGTCAATAACTGTGATGTGCGATTTCAGATAGATAGTGCTGCTGATGTCAATACAATTTCGCAGCAATTCGTAAGAAAAGAACAAGTGAAACCGTCTTCCCAGAAATTAATCATGTGGAATAAAACAAAATTCTATCCACTAGGGGAGACTACTCTGGCGGTCACAAACCCAAGAACTGGTGAGAAATGTGATGTAAATTTCACGGTCGTTAAAAACAACTTCACCTGTCTGTTGGGTCTTAAAACAATACAAGAAATGGGCCTCATCACAATAAATGATAATAAATTTATTGCCAAGGTAGCTGTGGACAACAGTTTGGGAGATTTAGGTGAAGCCAATCTACAAACTAACCCAAATATCCAACCCAGAATCTTACCTTGTCGAAAAATACCTCTCGCTCTGCAAAAAGATGTTAACGAGGAAATTGACAATTTGGTCAAACGGGGCATTCTTGTCCCTGTCGAGGAACCAACCAACTGGGTTTCGCAGATGGCTGTGGTCCGCAAGCCGACTGGAAAAGTAAGGATATGTATCGACCCACAGCCGTTAAATGTAGCACTTAAAAGAGAACATTTCAGACTCTCAACTCTAGAAGATGTACTACACAAATTTAATAAAGCACAGCTTTTCAGCAAACTTGATGTGAAGGAAGCTTATTGGCACATTAGACTGGACGAAGAATCCAGCAAACTCACCACTATGATAACACCTCGTGGTCGGTTTAGATGGACTAGACTTCCGTTTGGTTTGAAAGTCAGCAGTGAAATATTCCAGAAGCGATTAAGCCACGCCCTGGAAGGCTTAGACGGCGTAATTTGTGTTGCTGATGATATAATTGTTGTTGGCTGTGGTGACGACAAAAACCTGGCTGAACAAGATCATACAAATAATCTTAAACAACTTCAGCAAAGATGTATTTCCCAAAACATCAAATTAAATGACCAGAAAGCAATAATTCAACAAAGTGAGGTCACGTTCATGGGACATATTATCTCACAACAAGGGGTACGAGCTGACCCAGCTAAGATAAAGGCTGTCAGTGAAATTCCTTCTCCCACTGATATTCATGGAATCAAACGTTTCTGTGGTATGGTTCAATACATGGCTAAGTTTTTACCGAAATTTGCTGACGATCTTGAACCTCTAAGACTTCTCACAAGAAAAGGTGCTGAGTGGAAATGGACAAAAGAGTGTGAAAGGTCATTTACAGAAGTCAAGCAGAAATTGACTGAAGCACCAATTCTAGCCTATTTTGATCCTGACAAGCAATTAGTGCTACAAGTCGACAGTAGTAAAGACGGTATGGGTGCTGTCCTACTTCAAAATGGCCGACCTATTGAATACGCCTCTAGAGCCCTTACCAGTTCAGAAAGAAACTGGGCACAAATAGAAAAAGAGGCGTTGTCAGTTGTATTTGGTCTCGAACGTTTTGATCAATACACTTTTGGCAGAAAAGTAACTGTCAATAATGATCCCAAACCCCTAGAGTTTATACTCAAGAAACCACTGAGCCAAGCACCTAAACGACTACAGGTATTAATGATGAGACTGTACAGATATGATGTTGAGTTTTGTTACAAAAAAGGAAACAATCTCGTCATTGCCGACACTCTCAGCAGAGCCTACGTGGATGAAGACGTACGTAGTGTACGCATTATGAGCATTGACGCTTTGCAGGATGTCCCTGACAAGCAACTTCAAGAGGTAAAAGAAGCAACCAAGAAAGACGCTTCTTTACAAAAGTTACTGTCAGTGATTCAATCTGGGTGGCCAGCTGTAAAGGCCGACCTGCCAGCAGAAATCAAGCCATATTTTGACATCAGAGACACATTAAGTCATCAAGACGGGATAGTTCTCAAAGGTGAACGAATAGTAATCCCTTGTAGCCTACGAAAGGTAATGACAAACAGATCACACAGTGCCCACCTAGGACATGATAGCATGATGCAGAGGGCCAGAAACGCCATATTTTGGATCGGTATGTCACATGATATTAAACAAGTTTCGGACTCGTGTGATATTTGTCAAGAATTGAAGCCAAATAACCAAAAGGAGACTTTGAGACAACCAAACGAAGGAAATCAACCATTTGAAAAGGTTGGATTGGATTTATTTCAATTCAAAGATGAGCATTATCTGGTTACGGTGGATTGTTACTCAGGATTTATTGAAGTCGACAAGCTGAGGCATACCACTAGTAATCATGTGATAATGTGTTTAAAGAAACATTTTTCTCGGTATGGAATACCGAAATGCATCACATCAGATGGCGGTCCCCAGTTTACTGCAAAAGAATTCGAACAGTTTGCACAAACTTGGGGAATTAAGCATGAATTCTCCTCGCCTGGTCACCAACAAGCTAACGGAAAAGCAGAGGCCGCAGTTAAAGTTGTTAAAACTCTAATAAAAAAATGCGTGAAGGACAATACTGACCAATATTTAGCCCTTCTTGAGCTCAGAAATACACCCCGGATAGCGACAGGCCGAAGTCCTTCTGAACTTTTATTTGGTCACCCGACACGAACCCTGATTCCTACCAGACCGAGATCTACACCACGAGATACTTACGCTGAAATTAAAAGGGGGAAACGGAAAGAAACAGTAAAAAGATGGTACGACAGAACAGCACGAGACAAGCCTTTATTACATCAAGGAGACAATGTTATGTTTCAACATCCTCACAAGTCAGGATGGTACAAAGGCACCATTAAAGAGCGGCTGAACGAAAGGGCATATATCATACTATCTGACAGTAACATATTGTACAGACGCAACCGTGTCCACATTCGGCCAGGATACACAGAAACCCATCCAAGCACAAGGTTGCCAAACAGTAATGAACTTTCCCTGGAGCAAAGTGCCAATACAATAGGTACTGGAATTGACTTACCTGACAACGATATTCCACACTCATCGAATGATCAAATCACAGATGAAGTACCAGCTCATAACACCAGTGTTAGAATTAGACCTCAGAGACTACTGAAGAAGCCATCCTGGATGAAGGATTACGTTTGCCCATAACTGTTCCTATTGATGATTACAAAGAATTCCATCCGCTTTTACCTGAATTTGACAGTTTTTGAACTTTCCCAAATAGTTTAACGTTTTGTAGACTCTTCATCTTTCTAGTGTTCGTATTTTCATTGACACTCTTGTTTTGTTACTGTTTGCGATTTCTTTAAAGAAAGGGGGATGTTGACATAAGGTTAATATTATGACGTCGTTTCATTCCCCGATCCTTGTTTTATAATAACTCACTTTTCCTGTGTTGTTGTTGTTGTTGTTCTTGCTATGTTCTTGATTACCTGTTAGTAAAGTTCCTGAACTGAGCAACAAGTTTTTAAGTGTATTCTTCCTGTCTGAAGCAGTGAACTATTACGTAAATGTGTCTGACAATGCTAGTCAACATTTACAATGTCTAAATAGGGTGGTAAAAGCATACGCGTAGGTAGAAATGTAGCCTGAATACAACAACAACGATCTGAAACCGGTTAATCGTTATAGTTTTGGGTAAGATAACATTCATTTCAGACCTGTAACCGTAACTTTACAATCTCAAATTCATCGACAGGTTTTTTGTGTCCCTCAAACCTGATCCTTCATCTTTAAACATCTTTATACATGGTAACCATGACAACTCTTGAACCAAGTCTGTTGACAATGTTCATTTCAGGAGCCTGCGGCAGTATGGTATCCGGCCACATAATCCCTTCCGCGGACCGCCCCTGACGCCTCGGCACCGGAACTACAGATTGATATGGGCCAGGTGAGTTCCACGTAGGCAGCGGCGGGACTGGGCACGGGTTCTGTTCTCTGATGAGAGCAGATTCCTCATCTCCAGACACACTTTAGAGGCCACCTCGATCGGCAAATCAGACAGCGCCGTAAGCCTCCAGTCAACGTCCTGGACTTTGAACGATGTCTCCTCGAGTAATGGGAACGCATCACTCCAAACGTCATCAGACGTTTGACGCGATCAGTCCGAAGGTGTGTTCTGACATGTATTGATGCTCACGGTAGACATACCCGCCACTAACTTGACTTTGAGACGTGTTGTGTGACATTTCCCGTTGTTTCTCAGATCAGTGCTCTAACGAAATGCTCATGTTTCGAAGCCACCGATCTCCAAAGGCTTGCCATATTGATTGTAGGCCTACTGATTTCATTGCAATGAATTTTGGTTTAGAGGTTGTGAAAAGATTTGTTGCAAGAATGACACCAAACTTAAGCTTCTGCATTGTTTAGTTTTTATTTTATGTCGTTGCAAACATGTGGCATCGTTTCTTTTGGACACTAGTGTATTAATGATTGGTCAAGTAGCCTTTTTTCCATCAATCTATAATCCAATCGGTATTTTGAATAGAAAATGTGAATAGGGCTATTGTTGCTTTATGTGGAGTGGATACTTGATTTTTACATGGTGATGCCAGTCCGGCTCTTCTCTCCAAAAATGAATACTTGTAAAGGTAATCTGGGTAAATGATGGTCTGTGCGTGAAGCGTTATGTTTCCCTTGGGAACCAAATACCAATCGATTCCAGCAGTAGCAATTTGTCCACACTTTTGTCTGATAATAACCACACACCCGTGGAATTGCTACACGTTTGTGTCTCAGTCCTAAGGGACTTCCGGTTTAAGGGTTTCCGTTTACCTGCCCCCATTGAGGCGCGTTGGGGCCAGTAACATCGATTCAACCATTCCATAGGCGACCCACGCAGACCACAGGATATATAGCACATTACTGTACACACCCAAAGAAGGAAATTGTGTATTACATCTGTATGTTGTTGTGTATTTATATATAAATACCCAAACTAGTCTGAGTGTTTTGTTTTTTAAATCACACAATCCTTATTTTAGATTTCTCGTCGTGTTTTGAGTCTAATACATGTATGTCTAATTTATTTTCTTCCTAATATGCCATAGTTCTTGTGAACGATTTCTCTCGTCAAGTTATTCCTAAACTTAATGAGATAATTAGTTAAGGAAAAGCTATTTATCCCAGTTTGTGGCCGAGGGAATGAAGGTATCGATTTCTCAAGCTTTCTTTTACCAGCTATTTATCATTTATTCTCCGACACCTAGATGGGATATCGTGGAAGCGGAATATCATCCCCTCTTCGTGGTATCTCTTGTCGATTGGTTGAACAAAATCGAGTCCTAGATAAGATATGGTGTTATAAAGACATACACAATCCATCAATTAAACAAACTATACATTCTGATATGAACGCTTAACCTCTACAGTAACCTTGTTAGGCAAACTCTAATGGGAATTTTATTCCGAAAATCTTGACGATTTTTCCTCAAATTTATATTAACTATGCAATTGGCAAGGAAATCTATGAGCTTCTCAGCTCAATTGTGTGCTATACGCAAGCCCAGTTTCCAAATCATCAATGTTTTCTGCACAACTATAACGATAGACTCCGGGTGGCAAACATCACCCCCGCCCCCCAATAACAGAATTTTTCCGGGGACTTTAAAATGAAAAACAACACACAATTATTTTCTCTCACGATTATCTAAATAACACATACTATAGTATTAACTCTTTTTCTGACATTTTCTATTAAAATTTACAGCGCCGTAGAACTTCAATAAATAATGGACATATAGTGCCGGTACGGGCAACGATAGCTTACTGTTCGTCTGTAAACGATACTGAAAATCTGAAGTCAATTTAACTCCTCACATCACTTGTCACAAGAAAACATAGTTTGGACGTTGAAATATCCTTTTAGTGCCCAGCTATCATCATGGGGATTTCTGTTTCCATGGATATCACACTGATCAAGGATAATCAATCGGGGTATGAGACCGGCTACAGACCAAAGGACGCTGGTGTGGGCTTGTGTTTATATACCAAGTCCTGATATGTACGCTCAGTTATATGTATCTCTTTCATTTTCATATTGAATCACCTTGTTGTATTATTCTGCAGAAACCTGCACTTTTTGTAGTTTTTGACGTCATAAATCGCTTTATTTTAGATCACAGCAAAACATCCAACATGAGTGAATATTCCCAATATTTAATATTTTATTGAAAAGACTTAGGAAATCATCCATTAGGGACATTCATAACCAATATATCCGATTTAGCGGAGATCGAATGATACAAGCAGGGACATGGGTAACCAATATATCCGATTTAGCAGAGATCGAATGATCCGAGCAGGGACCTTGGTAACCAATATATCCGATTTAGCGGAGATCGAATGATCCGAGCAGGGACATGGGTAACCAATATATCCGATTTAGCGGAGATCGAATGATCCGAGCAGGGACATGGGTAACCAATATATCCGATTTAGCAGAGATCGAATGATCCGAGCAGGGACCTTGGTAACCAATATATCCGATTTAGCGGAGATCGAATGATCCGAGCAGGGACATGGGTAACCAATATATCCGATTTAGCGGAGATCGAATGATCCGAGCAGGGACATGGGTAACCAATATATCCGATTTAGCAGAGATCGAATGATCCGAGCAGGGACATGGGTAACCAATATATCCGATTTAGCAGAGATCGAATGATCCGAGCAGGGACATGGGTAACCAATATATCCGATTTAGCAGAGATCGGATGATTCGAGCAGGGACATGGGTAACCAATATATCCGATTTAGCAGAGATCGAATGATCCGAGCAGGGACATGGGTAACCAATATATCCGATTTAGCGGAGATCGAATGATCCGAGCAGGGACATGGGTAACCAATATATCCGATTTAGCAGAGATCGAATGATCCGAGCAGGGAAATGGGTAACCAATATATCCGATTTAGCAGAGATCGAATGATCCGAGCAGGGACATGGGTAACCAATATATCCGATTTAGCAGAGATCGAATGATCCGAGCAGGGACATGGGTAACCAATATATCCGATTTAGCAGAGATCGAATGATCCGAGCAGGGACATGGGTAACCAATATATCCGATTTAGCAGAGATCGAATGATCCGAGCAGGGACATGGGTAACCAATATATCCGATTTAGCAGAGATCGGATGATTCGAGCAGGAAGATGTGTATCCATTGTACGCGATTGTAATACACCTTCAATTCGTTTAACATTGCAGAGATAGGAAAAACAAAGACCCATTATCTGAGACAATAGAGTACCTTTGCGGGTTTAGAGCACTTTGAGCTATAGATTAGGGGTGAGTTTGTATAGAATAATCGTAGAGGTAACTCTCTGAGTGACAGCTGTGTTCCAACTTGTCAGAAGATTCAAGCTGCGTGACGTCACTTGGTTACTTGGCTGATTGAGATGTCACTTTCATCGAACTATATGCGTGGAATGATCACGTCACATTGGTTAGATTGGATCTGACGTGCTAAAATCACCGTCATAACTATGGAATGTTGTGTAAGAGGTAGTGACGTCGTTCTCTTTCACTTCCTCTGTAACGTCAGATCAGTGGTGCCATCTCTTAATAATGGCGGCTCTCGCTACAACTCAAACGTCACGTGGTCTCCATTCCACGCATATAGTTCATTCATGATTGGTACGTGGTCTATCTTAACCAAGTCTAAAGGAGATCTCGCGAGAATACGATTGCTCGTACGCCTTTACCGGACATAACGCAGGGATGTTCGCGTGCCATCTAGGGTAACATTTATAAAAGTTATAAAAAAAATATAACAACCCTGACATCAGACTTTATGTAAATATATAAGCCTACTTGGAATTAAAGAAAACGTTATACTATAGAAAACGTCAATTTCACGAAATCGTCCCATTTTCACGAAATCGGGCAGGATGGCGACGTCCCTGTCGACCGGACTCACCTTGAAGTGGCCGCTGTCATATGCTCCACGGTGGTTTCTAATAGTTTCTAGTGTTGGAAAGGTTCGATGTAACTTTCGATATCTCTAGCTGAGTGTTAAAGAGCAACAGAAAAGCGGGTAGGTCTATATCCGAGCTAACACCAGGTAGAATTCTACGATGTTGTTGTTTTGTCGAATGCTTAAAAGTTACATGATCAGTGAACCCTTCAACCCAATTCCAATGGATTTTTCGATAAAAAATGACAACACTGGGCCTTCGAGGTTAAATCTGTACTTTAGGACTAGGGTAACTTCTAATTTTAGATTGAAATGACATCTCAATCAGCCAAGTAACCAAATGACGTCATCAATTTGGAATCTTCTGACGTGTTGGAACACAGCTGTCACTCCGAGAGTTACCTGTAAGATTATTCTATTCAAACTCACCCCTAATTTATAGCATCAAGTGGTTTGAACCTGCAAGGGGTCCTTTATTGTCTCAGATAATGGGTCTCTGATTTTTCTTATCTCTATGATGTTAAACGAGACGAAGGTGTATTAGAATTCTTAATTAAGCAGTGATCGAAGGATTCAAGCAGGAACATGTGTAACCAATATAACCGATTTAGCAAAGATCGAATGATTCGATCAGGAAAGAGGGGGGTGAGGGGTGAACAATATACTCAATTTAGTAGCAATCGAATGATTCAAGCAGGGGGATGTGTATCCAAGATACCCGATTTAACAGTAGCCGAATGGTCAGTGGAGGGAGACGGGTACCTAGCTGGGGTTTTTTTTTCTCTTAGAACTAGATTTGTCTTTGTTTTTGCTGTAGTCGTCCCATTCCTCGGTAATCCAATGATCCAAACAGGGAGATGTGTATCTACTATTCACGATTTAACAGAGATCGAATGATCAAAGTAGGGGAATGTGTATCCATTCTGTCATCTTTGACGTTTTCCTTGTAACGTTGAAAATCATAGCATCAAAACTAGCCCCAGGTGACTATCCTGCCATTCTGTTGTATAGTCACAGATCGGTGCCATTTGGCTCTGTAGGACGGTTCTAACTTTTGGTCTTGTAGCCTATATCACACCTTCCCATGATTAAATAACATACTTAATTGACAGTTTGGGTGTCCCGCGCTCCACTGTAAAATTCCAGTCTGATATACGAAACGGTGACATTCTCCACAAATTAACGGTCGCCATTTTTTAACTGTTATCGTGGGTCAAAATGGACCATAGAAAGAGTGTTAAGACTTTTAATTGGATTTTTACCATTGGATAAGCAAGCGGGACACTGTCAATAAAGTATGTTATTTAATCATTTAAAGCCTGAAAAAGCCTACAAGACCAAAGGTTAGAAACGTCCTACAGGGCCAAATGGCACCGATCTGTGACTATACAACAGAATGGCAGGATAGTCACCTAGGGCTACATCAAAACCTCAGGACAACGCCCCATCGAACACTGTTCCGCACGCATAATCACAGGAAAAAAGAGCGGGATAACGTCACACGTCATTACAGACTTCACGTGGCTCATCCAACAGCCTTTCACAACTAGAAGCTGCCGAAATTAAGTATAAAACGGGAACAAGTCCACGTGCAGTTGACGTGACAACTAGCCGCAGACGCAACACTCAAATACTAACTGGACTATTCCAAAATAGGTGGAGTCCCCGATGACTTGAGCTGACGGCAACCTAACCTTTATAACAATATATCTTCCAAAATACATTTGATGTCGTGGGATTTAGGTTAAATAATGTTGACGAGTTTTATTTTTGACCGAGCGGCGCACACGAGAGGCGCTGGCTGAGCTGCCGGCTACGCGTGGCTGAGAGCTAAGCTGTTTCACCCGTGTGCGCGTAAATTTTGGTGAGATTTCCGCCTCTCGAGGCGGTGAGGAAAGTATATAGCATGTTAGATATTTTCTGCCTCTCGTGGCAACAATCTCACCGTGTGCGCACAACGTGAGCTGCCAGCTGAGCTGAGAGGGGTGATAGTCCAATCGCGTGTACGTTTTAAATCATGTGATCGTCTGCATGCGCTGAAATCTGTAGCTGCTCCCTGGGCCACGCGTGCCTTGTAGCTCATCCGGCGCCTCTCGTGTGCCCTATAATAGGCTTCGATCGAATGATGCAAGCAAGGGGATGTGTATCCAATATATAGCGGTTATCTAAAGCCTAGCGCACACGAGAGGCGCCGGCTGAGCTGCCGTGTGCGACTAACTTTTGGGGAGATTTTCGACTCTCGGGGCGGTGAGGAAAGTATCTAGCATGTTTGATATTTTCTGCCTCTCGTGGCAAGAATCTCACCGTGTGCGCGCAACGTGGCCTTGTAGCTCAGCCAGCGCCTCTCGTGTGCGCTAGGCTTAACGAGAGCCAGTGTGTTACGATGCATATTGTTCGAGTGTATTAATTTCCGAAGCCACGAGCCTCTGACGATAATCTTTGGATCTCACACTACACACAAAAATACAGCCTTTTATTTCAAATTAAAAAAATATATATGACGTCGCTCTCTTTACAAGATTGGCTGTCCGAGCGGAAACTCGATAGGGCATTGTAACGTCAGAAATGAGAATCATCCAACCATGTCGGGGGTGGGGGGGGGGGTGTATATCCAATATATTTATGACCAATATACGTGATTTAGCAGAGGTCGAATAGTGCAAGCCGGTGTGTGGAGGTGTGTGTGTGTGTGGGGGGGGGGGGGTATCCAAGATTACCTAGCAGAGATCGAATGTTGTGCAGACCGAGCTATGCTGTCCCAGGAGAAAGAGGAATATCCAATATACCCGATTTGGAAGTGGCCGAATGGTCAGTGGAGGGAGACGGGTATCTAGCCGAATGGTCAGTGGAGGGAGACGGGTATCTAGCCGAATGGTCAGTGGAGGGAGACGGGTATCTAGCCGAATGGTCAGTGGAGGGAGACGGGTATCTAGCCGAATGGTCAGTGGAGGGAGACGGGTATCTAGCCGAATGGTCAGTGGAGGGAGACGGGTATCTAGCCGAATGGTCAGTGGAGGGAGACGGGTATCTAGCCGAATGGTCAGTGGAGAGAGACGGGTATCTAGCTATATTTTTATTTTTTTACTCAATTGGTCATTTTTTTACATTTTGGACTAGATTTGTCTTTATTTTTGCTGGAGTCGTCCCATTGATCTTTGCGTTCCACGGAGATTTGTGTCTTCAAAATAGCTCCATGTGATCGCTCAGGAGTTTATCCCCTAAAATACAGCTGTATGCTAATTATAAGAACATAGTAATAAGGAAGTCTATAATTAAATCTGAAGGCTTTAATGAATTAATAAATGTAAGGGACAATTATCAACTCCGGAATGGTATTAGAACCTGTACATTGATTGGCTATTTACAACGCAACACACACCAATCAAATCACATTATAAATATCAGAAAAAATTAGGTGATTAACTCTTGCGCTCATGAACTCTAGGTAACAGTCTCAATTAAAGGTTTGTCTGGCATAGAAATAAACGTTAACAAGTATTGATACATGTTCTATACATATTCACACTAAAATCTTTAACTTATAATACAAGATTGATAACAACAATAACAAAAGTATTAAAGAGTAACAAGATGAATATATACGCTATAAGAATGAGAGAAGATCAAAAAAGATTATAAACTTGACGAATGATAGTGTAAATACGCCCATGATAGTGTAAATACTCCCATGATAGTGTAAATAGTCCCATGATAGTGTAAATACTCCCATGATAGTGTTAAAACGCCATTGATAGTGTTAACGCTCCCATGGTAGTATTAATAGTCGAATGATAGTGTCAATGCCCCCATGATAGTGTTAATACTTCCATGATAGTGTTAATACTCCCATGATAGTGTTAATACTTCCATGATAGTGTTAATACTCCCATGATAGTGTTAATACTCCCATGATAGTGTTAATACTCCCATGATAGTGTTATTACTCCCATGATAGTGTAAATACTCCCATGATAGTGTTAATACTCCCATGATAGTGTTATTACTCCCATGATAGTGTTAAAACGCCATTGATAGTGTTAACGCTCCCATGATAGTGTTATTACTCCCATGATAGTGTAAATACTCCCATGATAGTGTTAATACTCCCATGATAGTGTTAATACTCCCATGATAGTGTTATTACTCCCATGATAGTGTAAATACTCCCATGATAGTGTTAAAACGCCATTGGTAGTGTTAATACTCCCATGATAGTGTTAATACTCCCATGGTAGTGTTAATACTGCCATGATAGTGTTAAAACTCCCATGATAGTGTGAATACTCCCACGATAGTGTAAATACTCCCATGATAGTGTAAATATTCCCATGATAGTGTTAATACTCCCACGATAGTGTTAATACTGCCATGATAGTGTTAAAACTCCATTGGTAGTGTTAACGCTCCCATTGTAGTATTAATAGTCGAATGATAGTGTTAATACTGCCATGATAGTGTTAATACTGCCATGATAGTGTTAATACCCCCATGGTAGTGTTAATACCCCCATGGTAGTGTTAATACCCCCATGGTAGTGTTAAAACTCCATTGATAGTGTTACTTCCATGATAGTGTTAATACTGCCATGATAGTGTTAAAACTCCCACGATAGTGTTAATACTCTCACGATAGTGTTAATACTGCCATGATAGTGCCAATGCCCCTATGATAGTGTTACTCCCATGATAGTGTTAATACTCCTATGATAGTGTTAAAACTCTATTGATAGTGTTAAAACTCCATTGATAGTGTCAATACTCCCATGATAGTTGAGATGTTTCCAAGCCACTATAGGAGTGCCTAAACAACAAAATAACATGGTCAGAAAGGCATCAACATGCAGGAAACCATTTCTTCAGAAATCCCAAAAAGAAATATAGTTTCAAACGAAAACAAAAAACACAGGCGGCAAGAAATTAGCAGCATTGCTATACCTGAATCCATTTAACAAAATGAAAGAAAAAAACTCAGATAAGAAGCGCTTCTAACTACAAGAGGTAAATTTGTTCAGATGAATATTTCTCACTGTTGGTGACCATAGGTTCTGATAGTTGGAAACTCTATGGCCCAAGTATATTGATGATGGAGGACCTGCCATATTGAAACATGTAATTTCGGAGAATCATCACCTTGTTCGCGGATTCTCTCTCAATTTCTTCTGATTTAAGCAACGCAACCGACCCAAACTTTACACACATTCAATTCGATCGTTTAGTTCGCCGTTTCACCAAAAAAAGCGTTCAAACACTCACATTCAAAATGAGCTTGGGAAATGTACGAACACCAGTTGACATCTGAGTCTCGCTTTCGGATTTTCTTGATAAACATAGTTGTTTAATCCGAAAGCGAGGCTCAGAGGTCAACTTGTGTTCGTACATTTCTCAAGTTCATTTTGAATGTGAGTGTTTGAACGCTTTTCAGTGCAGTTAAGTAATAATATCAACTTGTTAATTGTCACATATCTTCGTATAAAATAACGCTGGCCAATAACCTATTGAAGAATTTTAACAAGCTTGATGGGAGTTTTATTCGCAGGAATGCATAACCATCCTCTCCATAGCAAATTATTGTGACATTTCGACTATCCTGTAGTAGCACTGATTTGTAGGACAACGAAGGTAAACTACTTGATTGTCGAAATAATGCTAATCTTAACTTCATGTAGAAAACGTTAATTGATGTTAATACATTTAGATAAATTAACCGTAATGTATAGATCATTTACTGGCAAGCTACAAACACCTTGTTAAGCAAGATAAACCTGTGATTGAGGCCACGCATATGAAGATGAAAGACAATAGTTTACAACAACGATTCCAACTAGAGAAAAGGACATTATTATTGTTTCTCTTTGCCTTCTGTACTTTACACTATCTTGCAAGTCGCCTATCTCGGACAAGACAGTCCACCGGTTTAGAAAAATTCTACACATACAGATAAGCCTACAAATAGGGTTTTTGTTTATACAAACTGTATCCTGCAGGTGTATACGTTATGACGTGTTAAATCTATTGTTTACAATAATGTAATAATAGAGAAGGGAAGAGAACTTGTCATAAAATTGAACAATATGGACTGGAGAGAAATCTGCAAGCACTAGTGATGAAGTTAAATAGCACTCCCCTGAATGACGTCATTCTCTCCATCAAATCATAGACGTTCTATGAAGCTCTATGGTCTAACGATATATTATACCATTACTGTAGATTGATTACACAACTTTCTATAGAATTTGTGTTTATAAAAGTAGACATAGTCCTACGGGAAGAGAAATACTAATATACTACTAATGCCACAATACAGGGACTAGGGTAAAGACGGAGACATAGTCTGATATATTTAGTGGGCATACTATTGCCACAATACAGGGACTAGGGTAAAGACGGAGACATAGTCTGGTATATTTAGTGGGCATACTAATGCCACAATACAGGGACTAGGGTAAAGACGGAGACATAGTCTCCTATATTTAGTGGGCATACTATTGCCACAATACAGGGACTAGGGTAAAGACGGAGACATAGTCTCCTATATTTAGTGGGCATACTAATGCCACAATACAGGGACTAGGGTAAAGACGGAGACATAGTCTGGTATATTTAGTTGCCACAATACAGGGACTAGGGTAAAGACGGAGACATAGTCTGGTATATTTAGTGGGCATACTATTGCCACAATACAGGGACTAGGGTAAAGACGGAGACATAGTCTGGTATATTTAGTGGGCATACTAATGCCACAATACAGGGACTAGGGTAAAGACGGAGACATAGTCTGGTATATTTAGTGGGCATACTAATGCCACAATATAGGGACTAGGGTAAAGACGGAGACATAGTCTGGTATATTTAGTTGCCACAATACAGGGACTAGGGTAAAGACGGAGACATAGTCTGGTATATTTAGTGGGCATACTAATGCCATAATACAGGGACTAGGGTAAAGACGGAGACATAGTCTGGTATATTTAGTGGGCATACTATTGCCACAATACAGGGACTAGGGTAAAGACGGAGACATAGTCTGGTATATTTAGTGGGCATACTAATGCCACAATACAGGGACTAGGGTAAAGACGGAGACATAGTCTGGTATATTTAGTGGGCATACTAATGCCACAATATAGGGACTAGGGTAAAGACGGAGACATAGTCTGGTATATTTAGTTGCCACAATACAGGGACTATGGTAAAGACGGAGACATAGTCTGGTATATTTAGTTGCCACAATACAGGGGCTAGGGTAAAGAAGAACCACAATACAGGGACTAGGGTAAAGACATGGTCATATAGAAGTATTTGCATATATTATCATTATTACCGTAAAAATACCCACAACTGAGAACCCACGAATGGATACCTGGCTATGTATGACCATTGCTCGTACACTTCAGATCACAAAGACAGGAACAAATAAAAACATAAAATACTGGTGGTCTCTATTCCTTGACGTCTTGTATAATACTTGTTCCATGGTTGGTTTGAATTACAGCTATAACGGCAACCTCCTTTACAGCTAAAATGGGATATGTGATTTCTACAAATCTGCTCATTACAGTTCTATCTAATTACCCTTGATAACAGCTGGTAGCTGTTGACGTTCTTCAAGGATTAAAACTTCCTGCACCATTGCCTGAGAAAATTCATTTGATCTCCAGCAGTTTTAATACATCAGATGGCCGGGCTTGTCAGTGGTCATCAGAGCCTCATTAGAACACATCTCCTACACATATACTATCACAGCCTTTCAATAATTACTTTGACATTATGACGTCATTGTTTCCTATAGCAACAGTTTCCAATAATTGGACTTGGTGGTCAAATAGCAACATTCAGACTGTCAGTCAAGTTTGTTTAATCTAAGAATAATATAAAACCTGCCGACTGCCTCCAGCTGCCTTCAATACTTCAATAATCAGTTGTCATAGTTACACGGAAGCCCACTGATGCATTCGTTTCTCGTCACGTGATGGGCGAAGTCCTTAGACTGAAAAAAATAAAGAAAAGCATAGCTTAGGAAAGGAACAAGGATGGACGCTAAGGTAGCCGTTTAACCCCGAATATCCGTCAATAGCACATATATTAGGTTCGAACAGTTTAATCGCTTTACCAATATATTTTTTTATTCACACGCCGTTCCTTTAGATTTTCAAGGTAGCCTACTTCAAACTCTTGACAAATGAAAAGTATTAAGAAAACAGATGGATGCTCCGGATCTGCCTTCACATATATATGGTCAACAAATTTAAAGTGGCCTGAGATGCCAAAATTCACGTTTTTTTTATATATAATTTCTGATCGTCACGACAGTGACAGGCTTTGAAGGCCGTCGAAAAACTAAATGATTGGCGTTGGAATGAGGAAAATCCATACAGTATGTGGCCTATACGAACCGAAAACATGTTCGAAAAGTAAACATTCCTCATCATAAATCATTCATTCTAAGCCAAAGTTAGTTCAAAACCATACTTTATCGTACATTTTCGAGACCAAAAGCACCAAAAAGCTTCTGAATTATACGTCTTGATAAAAATAGCCAATAATTTCAACATTCTGTTTTAACATCAAAATGTCAACATAATGGCAGCTCATGCCACTTTAAAGAAAGACGAATAACAAATATCAGAAGTTTATGAATGGGGAAGTGTGAAACGTCCCATTACACCATATTCAGGGCGTTGAAGCCTTCAACCTGCTTATACTAAATTATGTGACCTTCATGCGCGGTAGATTTTGAAATTGTCAACGGTTGCTCAATTTCAAATCAGAAAAATTCATTCTCCACTTACTGGACTATCGTATCTATCTATCGGTAATCCCAGTAACCGTAGTTCGGGGAATGCATTGGTTCTTATAAAAGCTTTACCGAGCACGCTACTCATATATCTAAATTTCTACACGAATCGTTCCAAACAAGGCTCCTTGTCTTGTTTTGAAGTTCTTTGGAAACTTTAACGTTTAACGTGGTTTCTGACTAACTGAGAGGGCGAGCGCTGTTTATGGGGACCTCTGGATCAAAAGGCGTCAACGTCAGGAATATGGTGTAACGTTTCACACTTCCCCATTCATAGACTTCTGATAATATATATACATGTATCAACATCATGGAGAAAAATGACACACACAGCTGCTTAGTTTTGGGTATATACTAACCAGGCTTCAAATAAATTCACAAAATCTTTAGCGAGATATCACCAAATCATCTCCTCGATCCAAGGTAATATGTCCGTAGCCATTGCTGTTTTACCTAGGCATAACATGATGGTTCAACCCGTAAATCGAATAGCGACTTGATTGAATGTGAGTAAAATTTCTCGCAGCTGTTCAAAACGGCACTTTTCCACTAGAAATGACGTGATGGATGCTGTTATCAATACATGTGTACACCTTGAACTTCTGTTTAGCAAGTGCTGATTTGTCAGGACTCTGTTAGAGTACAAAGGATAACTCTCATACATTCCAAACAGTGGGCGCTGTTCGATTTACTGGTTGAACTCTCATATTCTGCCAAGATGAAAACACGGAATGGCTATGAAAATTTTACCTTGGATCCAAAAGATGCGCAAAATAAGATATGGCCAAAATCTAATGATCTGTAAAAACGATAAAAGTTACACTGCACAAAAACTTGATAATGAGTATATACCGGCCAGTTTCAAACCAATTAACTGAGATAGGTCCCAGACAAAAGGTATTGGCACAATTGCAGAAAACAGGGCAATAACTGTAAAAAAAATATCAAGCGGCCACAAATAAGGCCGAATTTGGCCAATCATTCCCTATCAAGACATTTTTGGGTGTGGGTCTTGTATGCTTCTGTTAAAGATATTATTTCAAGAATTTTCCTACAACAATTCAGTCTACAATATAAGGTTCTAGATGATACCTGCAATATATGTTTTTATTCCTGAAGTCCTATTGGAATTTAGTACATTTATTTAGGCTCTATTTGTATGGAATCTCATTTCCCACGTAAGAGACAATTAAATGACCATTTCATCAGAACGAAGAAATGAAATGAAAGATTGCGAAAGATAGATAATAGAACGGATGCTGGCGATTGAGTTGGTTGGATCAGTGATGGGATTCTCAGTGTTAACCAAGTATTATTGACAGAGTTAAGCCGGTGAACGTCTGGGATTTCCACTGAACCAGCAAAGATCCAACCCTTACATTGTGGAATGCGGCGATTACATCCACGTTCGAAGGAGAACGAAAAGAAATATTCCTTCGTCTATCGATTCCACTAATTCAAAAGGGAGATAATTTTCTGAATAGTGTACCTGGTCTAGAAAATATCAGCTGATAAATTCTACTATGGAGTGGTTTTACTAAAGCCAAAACACATAGGACAACTCGTACTATATTGAACATAATGGTGTAGGCCTATATTTATACACCATGATGTACAATATAGTACGAGTTGTCCTATGTGTTTTGGCTATCAGCTCATATCTTCACTTTATTGTAACCTTTCAACTCCCAAATGCCATTGAAAGATTTCTTACAAGTTCCTTATTAAAATCTTCAATATATTACCTTTTGAATATATCAAAATGATTTAATTCAACCTTAGCAGACCATATCAATATACATGTATATTCAATATCGATCTACTGGATTGAGAAACTGAGATATTATTTCCGTCATATCGCCAATGTTATTATTTCATTGGAATAGCTTTGACTGAGATTACAGGCTTATCTAATACCAACAAAAACTATAATGAACACTTACCTATATAGAACACTTCTCCCTTTTACTGATAAGCAATACTATCAATATTTGTATCTATTTCATCTTTAAGATCGTCAGAATTGGATGGTTTGTCCAAATTATTCATAATATTATCTAAGGAAAGGTCTTTATGAATTTGGACAGACATGATATTATTCACATCCTCTTTTTCAATAATGTAATATTCAGGCGAAGATTTATCATCACAGTTCTCTGTATCTTGGTCAGTATGATAACTGTCGTCTGCTACATCCATTTCCCAGTCACGTGACCAGGAAGTCGTTTCGTCTGGCGTACTGACTTTGGTGGGACTATCTAACTCGTTATCAGAAGGACTCGAGTCTGACTGCCAAAGTTCCTTCTCTTCTAAGTTATCCAGTTCTTTAATTGTTTTAATTGTGTCTGGACTGGCCATGGTATCACTGAATACCTTCGTTTCTTCTGGATACTCCACTACAGAACGTTCAGAAGGACATTTGGAAGTTGTAAAGTGTAACGGTGGGGTGATTGTTTTGAAAAAAGATTTGGGAGTAGCCGATTTGACTGGAAGGTGGGAAGGTTTAACAAGTGTAGAATTGCTAGATTGTCTGGTATCACAATCGTCTTCCCAAAATCTCTCGGGGGATCTCGGGATTTCCAGTTTGCCATCATCCTCATCTAAATCATTCATTTCCTTCTGAGAATCATTTATGAGAAGCTGTTCGATTTCTTCTTTATCTATTGCATCTTTTTTTAAAATCGACTTTTTCTTTGGTGGTGGTGGGTGTAACAATGAAGGAGTAGAACTGTTTGGTGATGTTGGTAAGCCCGGGCTGAGACTGCCGTGTACACATCCACCATTCCAATCACTACCTACAATTACAGAATAACAAGGTCAGTCATCTAGCCTATTAATTTAGCACATACGACCAAATACGAGACTTAATAGCAAGATTCTGTAAGTCAGTCAAATTATAAAAACGGCCAAATTATTTGTGTGCAAGAGGATATTAAGATGTGTGGACTATTTGGATGTCTAATTAGAGAAACTCATAACCTCTAATTTGACTAATCTTTCATTCTAAAACATTTCATTTTAAACCAAATTCCGACAAACAATAGTCAAGTTAAATACCACAAGCTGCTTTATTTTCATTGATATACTCTCTGTATAACTTGGTAAGATGCCGTTATCGGTGTATAGTTTAATTGTTTTCAACAAAAAGAGAAAACTATTAACTGTAGCTACTTATACTTGGTGATAACTTGTATCATTTCATCTGCTTGATAGAATGTATCCCCATGGAAAAGACCAGACCAGACACATGAATAATTCATACCGAACACTTACCAAAATAATTTAGCCAAGCTCGGCTAACCACATACTTTGGCAAGGGTGTCCGACTTTCTATCTTAATGACCGAATGAATATCTACCGAACTTTGTCAGATGAATGGAGAGCTAGTCCGAGAATTCATTTTGCTTGTCAAGGAAGTGATGTTCCTAAACTCTGCACAGATAGATCGATCGGAGAGAGTGGATTCCTCCATTATATTCACTTTCACTTAGCCTCCTGACAGGGAATTACAGGGGAACAGCATTGCCCTTATTGAAAAGGCCATATAACCCATTTAAATAAACAATTCACAAATATGTCAGCTGACCTGAAAGCACGTGATCAAACGAAATAGTGTTCGGTGAAAGATGAGAACACATTGGTGAATTTGGGAAAATGTAATAGTTGTGCACGCGGTTTTATTTTAAAAACCAATGACCTATCTACTAGCACTGGGAGGTTACAGGGGTTGAAGCACTAGAAAACATGGGATAGTATAGCAGTGTCAATCTGGTGGGGTGAGGGAGCACGGAGATCACTTAGATAGTAACAACTTGAATCAGATAACCAGCACAACAAGGCAAACGTTTATAGCGTGCTGAGCGAAGCGATCTGGACATTTGACCGAAGCTTCCAAGAACGAGATAAACAGTGTATTTGAACATGCACATTGAAAGCGATGTGCTTCACAGTTAAGAAAATAAACTTTGTATTTGCTATAGAAAGCGACGGAATTTGGGTCTGTTTATCTTCTCACCCGCACCATGACTCGCAGGCGGCAGCAAATATGGAATTGGGTTTACCCCCGATATATTTGCTACAAAAGGTATTCCTACTATTTTCTTTCCTATAAGGCAAATCTTTTAACATACCAAAAATCAACCCAAATCGGATCAACAGAAACGTAGAATTTTCAAGATGGCGTCCAAGATAGCCGCCCAAACCATAACTCCCTTTTTACACTTAAATTTGTAGGGTAAATCCTATGTTTTAAATGTTTGTGGTTCAAATTGAAATCAGCAGCCCTGGCTGACTAATCCGAATGATAACATCTCCATTGTTGTTATTGTTTGTGAATGCGCCATTTCTTTTTATTCAGAGATATGTACCGGAATGAAATGTAATCGAGTAAAAGAAAACTCTCCAATTATAATTGCAATGATTATTTGGACAACAAAAGTCATGAAATTATTTTGCTGTTAATTGTTTTTGTTAAAGAGATAAGGTGGAATGATTAGCCCTATTGTGTTATTATATCGTGAGTTTCTCAACATTGCAACATAATGTTACAGGCAAGCCGCTCAATAATTGTGGTAAATGATGACAGGCCGGATATTGGGCGATAGTTAATTTGGATTTCGCTCCATATAAAGACTCCTGATTGATTGATTGATTGATTGATGCTTTACGCCGCACTCAAGATTATTTCACTCATATGGTGGCGTTGCAAGATTTAGTGGGAGATGGAGCCAAACCGGGCTCATTGCCCGGAGGAAACCCCCGAACATCGGCAACTCTCCCACATACGGCGATAGAGTGAAATCCAATCAGAATTTGTTCAATTTTTACTTGGTCTGGGCGGAATTCGAACCCGCGCCGCATCGATGGAAGGTCTGTGTCGGACTGAGGGACTGTTCCTCCAACCGGCTCACCGATCAGACCCCAGGCAATTCGGAAGAGAACCAGATTTACAATGAATATGTACATTTTTATTATATATGTCATGGGACTAAAGATTAGGTGTGGTCAGGATTTTAATAAAGGCACAGTAATTCCGTCCTGCTGAAGTTGGTCTTAGATGATTGATGGTAGATTCTACAGCAGCAGATTGGTATTCAGTGCTGTTACAGCAGGTAAGTAAGCGAAAACGAATTTATGTTAAGACTAAACTGGGAGAATCTTTATCAAACAATCCAGTCGCTTTAAAATGCACGTATAGGTCGAGAATATATTAGGGCCTATATTAAATACTCAACTATCAGATTGTCATAATATTCAGTTTCAGTATGATAGCTTGTTCGTTCCTTCGCCATTAATCCCCAATGATCATCTGAACCGGTTGTGTAGTGCTTTCCAACATTGTATTTATGCACTGGGATATAATTGAGTGCAAAAAGCTCCCAATGTTCCTTTTCAACCCCTTTTCTCTGGCCTGTGTCCCAAGTCATGAAGCTCGGCACTATTTGTCTAATGACGAGATAAGTAGGGAACGTATGCCATGCCCGTTTGCTAGACAGGTGAGAGACCATGCAGTCATTGTCAAGTTAGATTCCTACTTTTCTTGGAATGAATGTCTAGAAGTACTCTTTTGCCTTTTCTGGTTGGGTGAAAAGAATTGACGGATAATATGTGAAAGGAGACCAGGAAAGATAAATCCATTTAAATATTATGAAATAGCATGCCCCAAAGCCTGCATTAGAGGGTAGATGCCTCTCCTGGTTATAACCTTATCTAGTTTGGCCTAAGCAAGTTTGAGAGCTAATAACATCGTAAATCCAATAATTATCTCGAATCAGTAGTGACATCAGCGTCGTCGTAGAAATAATATTTGCAAAAAAAATGAACTTAATTGAGTCATTGCGACTAAATACTGCACTAAACAGCTAAGGTTATAAGATGACAAAAGGGCCAGCGGATCAAAAGATCTTGCCACCATCATACTATTACATTAGGTTTCACAGAGACAACTAAGTCAAGAAAGCAGATACATTTGGCATACTGAATGTGTGTTTCTCCTAACTTGACAACCAAACATGGCTACAGGGCCGGTATACTGTCCTCAACTAAACCCCCGAACCATCATGGAATAAACTTCGTAAACATCCAAAACAAGATAGTAAATGTAAAAAAAAATGCTAGACAAATGCGTTGAGGGAGCTAGACAAGTGCGTTGAGGGAGCCTTTTGGGTGGCAATTACATATTTCCCATGGTCTGCCTTGCAGCTCAGCGAGTAGGAACATTGGATATGCCAAATCTGCTTGCCTTCCAGACCATCTGCGGTGGGATGATTAAATAATATATCCTTGGTTGTATGGATTCCAAGCCTCAATCAAACAATCCGCCAGGCCAGATGCTTTTGTGGCTATATTAGTTCCCACTTTTGAATAATGCTATAATGATTTTCACCAGCTTGCAATTACAAAAATGTAATCTTTGACTCCAAGAATTGCATGGACAAAACTGACCGTTCAAAGCAAATATTAGCGAACTTTTTAAAACTTTTTAGGAGTCATCTTTGACGAATCTTTTGTACATCGACAATAGTAATGAGGCTAGGGGAATTTAAAGTTGTCGCATCCCACCTTAACCCCCACCTTGGACGCCATCTTGAAAACAATTGAGTTTCTGGAAGTCAGACTGTGATAGACCCCAAGTATTTCACAACATAAAACAGTTGAAACCCCTTTTGTAACAATTTTGCAGGGTAAGGATAGACCCTTTTCTCATATATGTAGCCGTGTATCGTGGGAGAGGCTTCACTTCCCCATGACCAGTGATTCAACTTACCTTATACCAGAAGAGGACTTTCGTCTACAATTAGAGTAGTAGATATTAACCAAATTATAACGGTTACGGTAAGAGAATAGAAGACGTTGTCACAAAGGCTGACAAATTACTAACAGTAATCTGACAAAACAAACCAGGAGAGAGTCGTGGCTCACATTCAGAACTAGGCCACTTCACTTTCAAAAGTCTAGAATACTTCCAAATGACGATTCCAAAGTCGAGAGAGTGTAATAAACCTGTATTACACGACTTTCACTTTGCACCCTCAACAAGGCCTATGTCGGATTTACATTTTCCCGGTAGTCAAACGCTTCATGTGTCAAATTTCACCAATACGTTAGCGCAAGGATACATGTATATATCTATTTAGAATTTAGCGGACTTCGAACAACGCTAACATCTATTTCCCATCTACATTTTTATTGTGTCGCCCGGAAATCAGTATTCGAAGAGATTTAGTGTTAGAATAATTTGAAAAAGAATATATTAGAATAGTTTTTAATTCCTCATGACAAAAACATAGTTATTTAACCTGATGATAAGTAATAATGCCAAGACAGGATTAAATTGATGAGATAGCACGTCAACTAAACAACCCTCTTCATTACAAGAAGTTTGGAAAAAGTTATTTCGCCTGAACATGTAAAATTATAATGATATCATTAACTCTCTCGTAGAAAAAAGTTTTCTAAATGAAAAAAAAATAAACAATGCCCTTATCCCAAATCTGTTCGTCAGTCTAATTCGACCTATACGTATTCGACCATATACACGTAACAATAGTGTTGCACATAGCCTTTTCTTTTCGACCATATACACGTAGCATTAGTGTTGCACATAGCCTTTTCTTTTCGACCATATACACGTAGCATTAGTGTTGCACATAGCCTTTTCTTTTCGACCATATACACGTAACATCAGTGTTGCACATAGCCTCCTCTATTTGACACAATACACATAACATCAATGTTAAACACCTATTTTACCATATACACGTAACATCAGTGTTGCAGCGAACATCCTCTTTTCGACCATATACACATAACATCAGTGTTGCAGTGAACATCCTCTATTCGACAATATACACATAACATCAGTGCTGCGAACCTCCTCTATTCGACCATATATACATAACATCAGTATTGCGAACATCCTCTATTCGATCATATACACATAACATCAGTGTTACAACGAACATCCTCTATTCGACCATATTGTGGAGAACATCCTTTACTCGTCACTATGCACACAACATCCGTGCTGCAGAGAACATTCTCTATTTGACAATACACACATAGCCTCAATGCGTTATTTTGGTAACTACATGTACCATATATTTTGTGAACTATCATATTCAGACAATCTGAAACAAGGTTACGTTACAGTAACTATCGTATTCACACATAATGTGAATATCAAATTTAGGCGTAATGTAAAACGAGTATACATTTTGGTAGCTATCAGATTCAGACTTAATCTGAAATACAAATGCGTTTTGGTAACTATCATATTTAGGGTCTTCTGTATTCTTCCGACAATCCACAAACCCATTGACAAATGGCGCAAGCCTACAATGCCCCCAGGGCGTCCTATTATCTCGGATTGAGGTAGTGAAAATTATAAAATATCAGAGTTAATTGATTGCTATCTAAAACCTATAGCGAATCGGCATCCCAGCTTTGTCAAAAATACGAACGATTTGTTGCCCATATTGTGTGAGAAATCTATCCCACAGGATGCGATTTTGGTTACTCTGGATGTGGAGTCTATACAAACATTGACATAGACTTGGATCTAAAATCCAATGGGAAGGTCTTTCAGAAAGTTAAAGAATGTGCTCTGGAAAAACGTTTTAGTCCGAACTTTGCCTCTATTTTATGGCTGAGTCAGAGAGTACTTCACAAATGTCATAAACAACCTTTCATTTGCCTTCGGTATCTGGATGACATTTTTATCATATGGCAGCGTACATTGGAAGACCTTCATATTTGCATTGATACTCCAACATTAAACTACCCCAGCACTAAACTACAGCCTACTATTGATCACACTTGATTTTTTGGATGCAACTATTTACAAAGGTCATACATATCATACTACTGGGTATCTAGATTACAAAGTATTCTTCAAACCTACTGACACGCATCAGCTGCTATATGTTAGATCATACCATCCTCCCCACACGTTCAATAGAGTCATTAAATCTCTTCCGATTTTTATAAATCAGGGTTGTTCTGTTCTTTTTAAAACTTTTCTCCCGGGAGGGAGGGGGGTAGTCTATTAGATTACTCAGAAGGATCAAATCTGAAACATTACGACAAATCTCCCCATTCAGTCCCCGACACGCTTGCTTCTCCTTCACGAGTGTGTCATTACTACCCAACATTTCTCTCCAGTACATCAATGGAATGCCTAAAGACACGATGCAAACTCAATATATACGTGCCAGATCCCGCAACAAATATCAAATGGCAGGGAAACTTAATTGCGACTCCTCTAACATGGTGTATGTTATTACGTGCAAACAATGTCGCAAGCAATACGTCGGAGAAACTCAGAATTCTCTACCACAAAGACCAGCCAACCATTTGTCTGGTATTAAACTTAAACATGATGTACCCGTGGCACAACATTTCAACAATCTAGGTCATTCGGTCGAGGATCATTTTTAAATCCTGCCCATTAAAAACAATCTCTTTTCTCACTTCCGCTGTAGATACCAAGCCCAAACGTTTGGAAATGGAAACGTTACAAACTATTTATCTTTTGGGTTTTAACTTGGACACGGGAAGATAATGCCATTTGTGTTTCAGTATAAGAAGGCCAGAATCGTTGTGGTCATCGTTATGGCTACTTCAAATTAAAATGACTGGACCTGTGATTGCTCATAAAAGTCATTGCTCATAAAAAGAACAGGTGTGGAAGATATACTGGTCAGAGCTAAACTCTTTCTTTTGCTATGATCCTATGGGATGCAATCTCAATCTACCGATATTCTTGCATAGCTGAAGATGAGTAAGCATTGTCAATGCATTTTAAAGTGTTCAGAAAATTCTACTGACCAAGGCAAAGCTCCTGTCTATCACACAGTTTATTACAACAGCTTATGATTGGGTATAACGGTCTAAATAATATACATCTTTTTAACACAATTAGAAACTTGTCTGCATGGTTATTTTAGACAAGAAGATTTTCCCTGTGCCCCTGTGTTTTAGTGTTCATAAATATTTAGACTTAATCTGAAATAGGAATACATTTTGGTAACTATCACATTCAGATTTAATCTTGAAACAACGACACGCAATGGTAACAATTCAGACTAAATCGGAGCCAAATATGGTAACTAAATTATTCAAATAACAATGAGATACAAACCTGATTTCGGATTGGCCACAAGATGGTAATGAGCCAATTTTCGTCCAGTGGCTGGGCTTGCATGTAGTCTACTGGCTAAAGATGTAGCTTTTCGAAATTTTGATTTGACTTTTGCCACAGTATGTATGGTAGGAGAATGGAGATTGTCAGTGGACTTAAACGACCACTCGGAATCGGCAAACCTGGGATGTTTTACATGAGACATAGATTTGTGGCGTTTTAAAGAAGGTCTTGGTTTAACTCCATCCGTCGTTGATGATTGCGAAGACGGAGCTGAGCTATAACCACTTACAGTTTTCTCTTTCAGAGGTGAGTGGGGAGATTTTGCCGAAGCTGAGGTAGAATTAGCACGTTGCCATGTTGCAGTTAACCCTTCATCGATGCGTTGAATAATTTGCGGGGAAGGTGTTTGTAACGAACCGTCAGGTGCCTCCATTGTCTCACCATCCAGATGGTTAAAACGATTCAGGCAAGAAGAGTTCTCACGCACTGGCTCATCTAAAGGATTCACGTAAAGGTTTTGTTTTGAAGCTTCTGTCCCGTGAGACGGAATTGATGGGCTGTTTTGTGGATGAGTTAAACAACTGGTATATGTGTCACTGCTAGCGGTGCTGCTTTGTCGACCCAGTGGTTTTAACTCTATACTGGATTTCCGTATTTCACAAGGGTCAGTCTCGGTTACTTCCATGAACGCTCCCAGATCCTGCAACAGATATACACACAACAGCAGTTAACGACAGCATCAAGAACACATTTTATGAGTGGAATCTATAGCATAATTTCCAAAATTAATCCGGACCCCATGGTTGGGGGTTGTAATAAACCTATATAAAGTTATCTCACGAGAGCCCGTGTGCTACCATAAATATAGCTGGGGGACCTGTTTCACAAAGCGGCGCAGATGTATTTTTTGCGTAACTTTCATACTAACGTATCTCTACAGTATGGGTTGCTATGGCAGTTACGTGAAAACTGCTTAGTGAAACGGGCTCCGGGTCTTTTAATTTTCAAAAATGCATGAATTAATAGACAGAATGGATATCCCCCGTAGCACAAGGTCTAGGGTAATATAATAATTTCCTCGCTTTGCACACAATAGTGCATTTTATTCTAAATACCGGATGCGTTGCAAAACACAAACAACATCGTCGTTCTTCTTCAGTGATGCTTATCAAAGTCAGAGTCCGCTTGACTACGTTAACATGTAGACAGCGGTGCAATTAAGAAAGGCGCAGGAAATCCCCAAAGTGAGCTAAAGTGGCTTATTCTTGTTATGAAATAAACAATAAAATATTCGTTATTCATGTAAAACGGGAACTTTTTCCTATTTAGTAATTACAAACAATGGTAATATAACTGAAAAATGTCTGCACGTCGATTTATCTCGACTAGCCAGTGACCTCGGAAGGTTCAGTGATCAACAAGAAAGAAAGCAGACGAACGCAGATTGCTTACATCATATTAAAGTTTTCCTTATATGGACTACTTCGCCACTGTATGTAATCGACAATCTGATTGGTTGCTGATTCTACAACCATGCAATGTCTTTTGACGAAACATACATGTGTCCTAGTATCTATATAATATAAAAGGAAAAAGAACGTAAATCCGTGCGCTCAGAACGGCAATCTTATGGACGGGTTAAGCCAATCAGCGGCAATTAGGACCTTAATTGGGTGGGGGTGGGGAGGGGTGTTATGAGAGTATGTATATTAAGTTTCTATGCAGAATGAATGTGAATGGTCATTAAAGACAATCTTTTGAACTTTCAAAGTGTTAGTTAATGCACCGTCCGTTATTGTTAGCCGTAATTAAGAGCTAACAGAGTCTGAAACAACAAAACGTGTTAAAGCAAGAAAATTGTAAAGTATTGAAATTAAACCTTCCTTAGAGTAGACGTGTTACGGTACTAAATTTCCAGTGGACTAGAAATAGAGATCTGATTGCAACCTCACTACATTGTCATGGAGACAGCAAGAGCAACATTAAAATGGTCATGACAGTGGGGACAAAACCCCTCCGTAGGAGACCGCTGAGAAAAATGGATACAACCTACCTGAACTTTACTGTTAAACATGGGAGGTTGTATTGCCGTCTTTCTCTGATGGGACTCCTCATCTACATGAAGAAAGTTAGTAGTTCTGGGGTTATGAGAAGAGTCGTGCAGGCCACAAATCTTACCATCAGAGCATTCCGATCCTTGGGCCAGTCGCTGAGGAGTGACACTTCTCTTCACAGGACACGCAGCTGGACTTGTACATTTACTGTCATTGCTGTGACATTCGTAGTTATCATTACGTGGTACATCTGAGTTGACATCCATCAAATCGATACTTCGGGCATAAGCGTCTCTCAAGTTCACCGAGTGGAAAGAGACGATGCTTCCGTTACGCTTGGCTCTATCTAATGCTTCGCGTCGCTTCAGCGCTTTCTCTCTTCTCATTTGGTCCTTGTAAAACTCAGCAAAATTGTTTACAATGATAGGAATAGGCAGAGCAATAACTAGCACGCCACATATACAACACACACTACCAACAAACTTCCCGAGAACAGTCTTTGGATAAATATCCCCGTAACCTACAGTTGTCATAGTGATGGCCGCCCACCAGAATGTCTCGGGAATACTTGAGAAAAGTGTGCCTGTCTCGTCCTTTTCAGCAAAATAACAAAGACTAGAGAACAAAAGAATGCCAATAGCCAAAAACATCATGAGGAGACCAAGCTCCTTGTAACTTCGTTGCAATGTGTATCCAAGAGATTGTAAACCGGTGGAATGGCGAGCAAGCTTTAGAATTCTTAATATTCTCATAATACGGAAGATTTGAACTACTCTGCGAACATTTTGAAACTGTGACGTAGTACTTTTGTTTGTCTCAGTCAAACCTAATGAGATGAAATATGGTAAAATGGCAAGGAGGTCAATAATATTTAAAGGCCCTTTAAAAAATTTCCATTTGTTAGGAGAGGCCCAGAATCGTAACAAATATTCCAAACTAAACCATCCAATGCAGACAGCTTCAATAATTGCCAGGTGAGGATTGTCTGTGTTTTCGTTATTTTGTTGCCGCTGAATCTCCGGGATCGTGTTCAAAGTTAGAGCCACCGTCGACAACACGATAAACAGCACCGACACAATTGCCAAGACCTGAGCGAATAAAGAATACACAATATAAAGAGTTTGTCCTGCCATCGTAACGTATATGTTAATAATGAAATAAGATGAGCTGTGTAAGCTAGAGGCAATTGCAACTAAGGTATCTCTTCATTTGTTTGACGTTTATTGTCTTTATGTAAACGCAACATAAATGGTGTTAGTCAAATATATAGAAATTAAGAAGAAATGACACGTGAATTGTGTGTGACGCTGATAGAAACCAAAACAAAATAAAGGTAGTTTCTAAGTGTATTTTGGCAATATTACATTAACATTGTCAGACAAAAAGAATAATATTACCGAAACACACACATTCAAAAATACCGATGCCTTTATTTTGTTTTGTCGCGTAGGGGCTTCTGGAGGACCTATCATAGAGATTTCAGTCACGAAAGTCAGATTGCTCCCAAAACGTGACTTGACACGTATGTCATGTGAAATCAAATGCCACTTCTACTATCACGAGTTTCAGATTTACTTTAACATGATTGATGGTGCTGTCACGAGTTTCAGGTTAACCAATCATTCAGGATTCCTTGATTGTACCTTTGTGGGTTTCAAATGTAGTCCATCATTGTGAGTGATACTGTCATGGGTTTCAGATGTAGTCCAACATTGTTAGTCATACTGTCGTGGGTTTCAGATGTATTCCAACATTGTGAGTGATACTGTCACGGGTTTCAGATGTAGTGAGTGATACTGTCACGGGTTTCAGATGTAGTCCAACATTGTTAGTCATCCAGTCATGGGTTTCAGATGTAGTCAAACATCATGAGTGATACTGTCATGGGTTTCAGATGTAGTCCAACATTGTGAGTGATACTGTCATGGGTTTCAGATGTAGTCCAACATTGTTAGTCGTACTGCCAGGGGTTCTAGCCGCGTGTTACATGTGTTACCTTGAAAAGAGATGGTGTTGTGATGACAAAGAGGTTTATTGGAAATTGAAAGTCATGAACCTACAGGTAGTTGGTTTTAACGCTCAGAGGGAAAACCTATCAGTAGTGTGTTGTTGTATACTTGTAACAGAGGCGTTTCAATCAGCATGCTAACTGTTGCTCAGCACGTTCCTTGTTAGGGGGATTATAGAACAGCGGGTAGAGGGCAGAGCAGAGAGGAGAGATTATGGAGGCGTCAGAAAACAGCACAAACCAACATTTACAATGCAGGGACTGAAAAAGAGACAAGTTAGGAACAAAAGCAACGACGAGATTAATCATTAGTTGAAACAACATAACATTTGAAACTATTTGCAAAAAAGTTAGAAATGTCAAAATTAACAACATTAGACGTTTTTAAAACAATAAATATTGATGGTGCGAAACATTTGTTTGTTTACTTTGGAGGGGGGATGATATCTGTAACTTGAAAATCGGAATTTTCGAACGAAGGCATGTTTAGAATAGATGACTATTTGAAATTTCCATAGTTATGGTAAGATAATTAAATTACAAAACTATTCAGTCCGTATTATAATGTCGGTCGTTTTCCACCTTAGACAAGTTGTACAGAATTTACAAAATAAACTCTCGGTAAAGCCACATATCACTTATTTAAAACACAACTGTTTTAATCTACGATACGTATAAGCATACATCAACAAATGGATAAAAAAGAAAGCCACAAAACAGCGTACATATATGCATACATCAACACACGGTTGAAAAGGAAAGCCACAAAACAGCTTAACATTATAATTGTTATACTGAAAGATGCATTTTAGCTTTATTGTGTTGCTTAAGTGTGGGACTGTTCCAGTTTTTGAACACCAAGTGTAGCCTACGTGTAATTTAGTCTTGTTGATTATAAGGACTGAAGTTTGTAAACATGAAGTGTAGCTTACGTGTATATAGTGTTGTTGATTATAAGGAAATAAGCGTGGACTGAAGTTAGTAAACATGAAGTGTAGCTTACGTGTATATAGTGTTGTTGATAATAAGGGGATAGGCGTGGACTGAAGTTAGTAAACATGAAGTGTAGCTTACGTGTATATAGTGTTGTTGATTATAAGGGGATAGGCGTGGACTGAAGTTTGTAAATATGAAGTGTAGCTTACGTGTATATAGTGTTGTTGATTATAAGGAGATAGGCGTGGACTGAAGTTTATCAACACCAAATGTAGCCTACGTGTAGTGTTTTTAATCATAAGGAGATAGGTGTAGGGCTGAAGTTTATCAACACCAAGTGTAGCCTGCGTGTAGTGTTTTTAACCATAAGGGGATAGGCGTAGGGCTGAAGTTTACCAGTATAATATATACATGTATAACAAGAAATGAATGAAATTGCCATTGATCATGAAAACCAGGGTGATCAATTTCCTTGAAAGAACTACCAATGTAGAAAGGCTACAAATCTCGTGTAGTTGATTTCCGATGACGGCAATGTTAACACTTCTTAGAACTTGCGGTAACTAGTCTCCCTAGGTCGTATGTTTTTGGCAGAATATCTAGTCCGTTGAAATCAATTGTTTGTTCAAGCGCCGTCGGAATAACAAGGAAGGCAAATATTTCCCTTCTCTTCCTAGAAAATATTGACTCTGTATGGGGGATATAAGTGAGTGAACCTCTGAATGAAGACAGAGTTTGGAGATTAACGTATTCAAGGAAAATACCACATAGCGTGATAGGCCTACAGTCACCATGACATTGTATTCACTAAACAGATAATTCAGCCGAAGGTCGAAAATATGGATTAAACCCAAGACTGTACAAAACTGTGCAAGGGATTGTGG
This sequence comes from Lepidochitona cinerea, assembly GCA_963971465.1. NCBI lineage: Eukaryota > Metazoa > Mollusca > Polyplacophora > Chitonida > Tonicellidae > Lepidochitona > Lepidochitona cinerea. The sequence goes on along the minus strand of OZ020556.1, from coordinate 41,994,716 downwards.
CTTACATGTAGAAATCCGAGGGATTAAACCCAAGACTGTACAAAACTGTGTATGGAATTGTGGCTTTGAAAACCAAGACATAAAACCCAAGACTGTACAAAACTGTGTATGGAATTGTGGCTTAGAAATCCGAGGGGTTAAACCCAAGACTGTACAAAACTGTGTATGGAATTGTGGCTTAGAAATCCGAGGGGTTAAACCCAAGACTGTACAAAACTGTGTATGGAATTGTGGCTTAGAAATCCGAGGGGTTAAACCCAAGACTGTACAAAACTGTGTATGGAATTGCGGCTTAGAAATCCGAGGGATTAAACCCAAGACTGTACAGAACTGTGTATGGAATTGTGGCTTAGAAATCCGAGGGATTAAACCCAAGACTGTACAAAACTGTGTATGGAAATGGGGCTTTGAAAACCAAGACATAAAACCCAAGACTGTACAAAACTGCGCAAGGGATTGTGGCTTAGAAATCCGAGGGATTAAACCCAAGACTGTACAAAACTGTGTATGGAATTGTGGCTTTGAAAACCAAGGGACGAAAAGAGGACGTTTGCATCGATACCCTTCCAACAAAAGTTCAAATGTGTTTTTTTTCGTAGTCGACTTTATGGGCGATGTGGTCAGCATAATTTAACAGAGAATCTATATACAGTGCATGTCCAGTCTGAATATCACGGATATCTCCACATGTACAAATATACCTCAACACGTTTGACGATTTGAAAAGGTCGACAGAAAGTTTCTCATAGAATTTGAGATCTTCTGAATTTTCTTCAACATTTGATAAAATTTAGAGAGACTCTAAATAGAAAAAAATGTAAGTATCTTGTCAAAAAGAAATGGTGGAGAGTATTGACCAATCAATGAAGACCTATTTTGAATATAGATATTTCAAGAGGCAGCTGACCGTATTGTGTGATTTATCTGCCAGCTAACTTAATCAGTGAGTGGACAAGGAACACATCAGTGCGCACCTAAAAATCGATATTCTATGTGGATGTTGGAACAGTCTTATAATGAAGGCCAATTGTGACCGTCTACTAATCCCTTCTTCCTTCAGCTTTCTTACAAGAGAAGACATTTTGGGAGAATCTGATATTGTACAGATCGCTGGATGGTAATGCGACTAATTTAACCCAGACCGGAACCATTCCTGACAACCTAAATCAGTCCACATTGGAAGATGAAAACTCTATACAATCTGTATGATAAAGGGTGACGACACTGGAATTCCAGAGATTCCATTCAAATTGACCATCGACTAACTGTCAGTCATTTGCTATATGATATCTCTAATGCAAGCTTAAGAAAGAGTTTCTAAAAAAAAGCTATTTCTTAATCATAGTTTCAAGATGCCATGAAGAAATCCATAAAACCCCAATAAATCAATTATTAAATCTATCATTTACATGTATATCCAATAAAAATGTGATTAATGAAAATCGAATCTACCGTTTGATACGATTTCAATTATCTATTGATTCTGGGATTTTGATTGATTGATTGATGTTTTATGCCGCACTCAATATTATTTCACTTATATGGCGGCGTTGCCAGATTTAGTGGAGGATTAAATCGGAAGTATTGCCCGAGAAAATCCCCGACCTTCGGCGAGTACCTTCGGTAACTCTTCCACAAACGGCGACCGAGTGAAACAAACCCTATACACAATGGGTAATTATTCTATATATGTTTTATTTGACGCAATTCCTTTTCTGTACAAGTTTGTGGAAGTGTATATGCTTTATTATCTAACAGAATATAAATGGAAGATCCATCGATTTTAGAAGCAAGTTGATGAACACGATACTCTGTGACAGTTAGGAATATATCAGACAGAACTCATTTCCAGAGAAAGGCATTCTATCCAATTGCCTGTCGAACATTTACCAACCCGAATGTCAAACTGGTCAAAGAGTTGGCGGAATAAGATTTTCATGTCATAGAAAACCATATTTCCAATAACAAATATCTGTCTGAGAATCGACCAATATAAACCTAGGTTAGGCAACATGGCGTGGCCATTAGAGATAAACAGTTTTAGTTCAGTAGTTGAAGTTGAATAGTTTATTCTACCTTTCTTTATGTTTTTCTTAATTCAAAGCCTGTAGTTGTTTCCATGTGAATATCACGTTTCAAAGCAAGGAGAAAATAATAACACTGATAATACTGTATGAACTCGATGATAATACTGTCGGAACACAATGATAATACTGTGGGAACACGATTATAATACTGTAGGAACACGATGATGATACTGTTTGAACACAATGATAATACTGTGGGAACACGATGCTGATACTGTAGGAAAACGATGATAATACTGTATGAACTCGATGATAATACTGTCGGAATACGATGATAATACTGTAGGAACACGATGATAATACTGTAGGAACACGATGATAATACTGTGGGAACACGATGCTGATACTGTAGGAAAACGATGATAATACTGTATGAACTCGATGATAATACTGTCGGAACACAATGATAATACTGTGGGAACACGATGCTGATACTGTAGGAACACGATGATAATACTGTATGAACTCGATGATAATACTGTCGGAATACGATGATAATACTGTAGGAACACGATGATGATACTGTAGGAACACGATGATAATACTGTAGGAACACGATGATGATACTGTAGGAACACGATGATAATACTGTAGGAGCACGATGATGATACTGTAGGAACACGATGATGATACTGTAGGAACACGATGATAATACTGTCGGAACACAATGATAATACTGTATTAACACGATGATAATACTGTAGGAACACGATGCTGATACTGTAGGAACACGATGATAATACTGTATGAACTCGATGATAATACTGTCGGAACACAATGATAATACTGTGGGAACACGATGCTGATACTGTAGGAATACGATGATAATACTGTAGGAATACGATGATAATACTGTAGGAACACGATGATGATACTGTAGGAACACGATGATAATACTGTAGGAACACGATGATGATACTGTAGGAACACGATGATAATACTGTAGGAGCACGATGATAATACTGTAGGAGCACGATGATGATACTGTAGGAACACGATGATAATACTGTCGGAACACAATGATAATACTGTATTAACACGATGCTGATACCGTAGGAACACGATGATAGGCCTGATACTGTATTAACACGATGCTGATACTGTAGGAACACGATGATAATACTGTATGAACTCGATGATAATACTGTCGGAACACAATGATAATACTGTGGGAACACGATGCTGATACTGTAGGAACACGATGATAATACTGTAGGAACACGATGATGATACTGTAGGAACACGATGATAATACTGTCGGAACACAATGATAATACTGTATTAACACGATGCTGATACCGTAGGAACACGATGATAGGCCTGATACTGTATTAACACGATGCTGATACTGTAGGAACACGATGATAATACTGTATTAACACGATGATGATACTGTATTAACACGATGATGATACTGTAACACGATGATAATACTGTAGGAACGCGATGATAATATTGTGTTTACGACATTTCAGTGGAGATACCTATGCGAATAAGGGTTATTCTTGTACACAATTCAGTTTTCATTTCATTTCACACCATCAGACAGCCCGGATTTAAACAGAGGAAACCACCTGTGACCAACAAAGCCACTATTATTTAGCAACCGTTTCTAAATAAATACAGGATTTTTCCAGGTTCTGACTTCATTAACTGAAATACATGTGACCTACTAAAATCAATGACAGACTTCTTATGTTAGCATCATGTAAGGTGAAGGACGATGAACAGGTTACAGAAACAGGACTGTGTGTAGTATATGTTTAATAATATTGTGTAACACGTATTGTATTCAGTATGCACCAAATGATAGTGGAAACATGTCATGAACGTGTTTGAGTATGCAGATTGTAGAAAACACGTACTTGTTTGAGTATGCAGATTGTAGAAAACACGTACTTGTTTGAGTATATAGATTGTAGAAAACACGTACTTGTTTGAGTATGAAAATTGTGGAAAACACGTACTTGTTTGAGTATGCAGATTGCAGAAAACACGTACTTGTTTGAGTATGCAGATCGTAGAAAACATGTACTTGTTTGAGTATACAAATTGTAGGAAACGCGCGCTGTGTGGAGTATACAAATTGTAGGAAACGCTCGCTGTGTGGAGTATACAAATTGTAGGAAACGCTCGCTGTGTGGAGTATACAAATTGTAGGAAGCACTGCATGGTGTATACGGATGGTAGTAAACACGGATTGTATACAGTATCCTAACTGGTTGTAGGAAACACATACTGCGTGGAGTGTACTGGCTGTAGGAAACACATACTGCGTGGAGTGTACTGGCTGTAGGAAACACATACTGCGTGGAGTGTACTGGCTGTAGGAAACACATACTGCGTGGAGTGTACTGGCTGTAGGAAACACGTACTGTAAACAGTATAGGCTAAGGTTTTATAGGAAGCGTGTACATGTGTAGGGTATTTATTTTTGATTATTTTACAGATCATTAAGCGTTTAACTCGAAGGTTTTCAAACATGAAGCTGATTTCAATTTTCATATGTTAAGATTTTGATATTATTTCACATTCTGTTGACATGGTGATACTATTTCAGACTCTGTTGACATGGTAATATTCTTTGAAGCTTTGTGGAAACTGTAATGTTCTTTCAGGTTCTGTTGAAATTGTGATGTTCTTTCAGATTCTGTTGGGAATGCGTTGTTCTTTCATGTTCTGTTGAAACTGTGATGTTCTTTCCGACTCTGTTGATATGGTGATACTATTTCAGACTCTGTTGACATGGTGATATTCTTTGAAGTTCTATGGAAACTGTAATGTTCTGTTGGGATTGTGATGTTGTTGGATTGCGGTATTTTTCCCGTTAAAACGTGTATATTCCTCTCCCTTTGAATACAGTTTCTAGCACTGCCAATTAAGGAAGAATTCGTGGCCTGTGGTCTTTCATAGAATGTTTATAGAAAACAATTGCCAATGATATGTGATGATAATGTCAGAAAAATAAATGTGGTTTATTATCGCCTGGACATCAAACACAAGTACGGTGGGGTAAATTGTACAGATAATATAAACTGAGATAATATAAAACAGTTGTAAATGATCTGACATTTGTAATGTACTTAATTCAGAGAACCCTATCAAAACAATAGGGCTATAACCTGGAAGCCAGCCAGAAAATGTAAACATAAACCACCTTCCTTTCTTACTAAGAGATTAAACCAGAAACAGTGATAGATTCGGGCCACCTTTAAATGCTTGGTTCTACTTTACCCCCAAGATATATTTTTGCTGAGCATTGCAGTATTTTTTTATGAATGGAAACGGGGGTTGACCGTCTGCACATGGTTTTACGAAAATGTTTTATTTCAACGTCAATCTTTCAGTTTTTCAATGTACTTCATACTCTACACTAACGACACTTCTATTGGCAATCATATTTAATGAAAAAGATCGTAATTTTGCAGGTCATGTCACTATAAATATCAGTACAGGGCCAAAACGTATGCTTTGCCTTAGGTAAACTCGTTGACAAAGTGTTAGAACATGTATTCCATAATACGAAGTGGTAATTATACAGTCCAGTCAGCACGGACATTTGTCTAACACATTTGTCTAACACATGAAACATTTGTCTAACACCATTACCCGTATCTCAAGAGGAGCTAATCAAAATGTATGGCGTTAAAGTCAGCGGTTGTTTTACATCCTCTATATACGTTGTATATAGTCCTCCAATATAAACACATGTATATTCCATCTCCATACACGGTTGGTATATTGCTTCGTGAAATTATTGACAATAACAGCATTACGCACAGACAGTCATTAAACATGTATTGTCGTGACTGCCATCGATTATTAGAGGTTGTATGTTAATAGACGGTGGTGGCCTCTGATTATGTCAAGCCCTCAAGGCCATATACCACCGATCACTCTGCAGGCATTACCCAGTGAAGCATACACCTTTGGGATTGGGATTTGCCGAATACGTCTTCACGTTTGTCCGTGATTTGGGGAGAAGGAGATGTTATTAGCATCGTGGAATGTAGAAAGGATCAAATCCCCTGAAACACATCTACTTATTACGATTTCTGCAATTGAGCGATGCAATGTGTAGGCTTTATTCCCGCCCACTGTATAGAGTCTGCTCGATCTTACGTAATTGTTTCGGGTGAATACAATTAAATTGAAATTGAAATTGAATGTTAAGCCTCAGTATTTCTGTTTAACTAAGGGCCACCATTTTAAGCGTGTTTAACAAGATTCCATAATTATCTTATTAGAAAGCATATATGGAAATAAGAACTACAACAGGACTACTTATCATGTAACACAAGTCATGACAATCACATTTAAGATTTGGTGAATAAAAGAAATGTTTGAAACTCTCTTTAAACGTGGGTTCCATATTATTGATACAAAATTAAGTCATCACCACGAAGTTAGTTGTTTTTGAACAACACGAGCTTTCGACACCTACACCTGTGTCTTCGTCAAGTAACTCACTTGACGGAGACACCGATATAGGTGTCGGAAGCTCAACAACTAACTACGTGGTGATGTCTTAATTTTTTATCATTGGTGAATATAGTCACATATAATTTAGCAGATTAAAAAACTAGTTTGACTTTAAAGAATTTGTTCTAAGGAAAGCATTGATATGGTATTATGAAATGCCGCCCTTTTATCATAACCATATCAATGGTAAAGTATTGAAAGTATAGCTCTATATCATATTGGTTACACCGTTCCTCATATAGGCCTATGGGTTTTTTTGAAAGTGAATAGGCCCTATTTTGGGGGGAAGGTGGATCGAACCCTCATTCCAGTGTTAGTCCAAGTTAGAGACATAAGTCCCACATATGTATTTGCCAAATCGAAGCATTTCTGGCACGTTGGAATATAGCAGGGAGGGTAAATACGTTCCTACTGCTCGTAGACAATATTGACTCTCCGGGAGGGAGACCTCTGAATGGAAACAGACTATGGAGGATAAGGTATTCAGGAAAGATACCATATAGTGTTATAGAGTCGGAGTGCTTGGACAACATGTTGATTTAATCACTGCTGCCATGGTATTGGATTCGCTAGACAAACAGATAATTCCACTGGACCCCGAACTGAGGGAATTAACCAAATACTATCCAAACATGCGTGTGGAATTGTGACTTTGAAGTCGTAGCGGTGAATGTTTCCATCAATGGTATTCGGAGGTTCAGACAGATAGAACTATTCTTTTTCACAGGTCAACTTAATGCCCAATGGGGTTTACATAATTCAATCGTGTATCTACATACGTGTCAAGTCGGAACATGGAGGATATCTACTATCAACACACGTCAACAGCCCAGCAGCTATTTAAAAAATACGGGAGTACAAAGTATTGGTTACAAAATTGATCGCTGTTAAACTTTAGAAATGAAAGTATTTGTTTAATATTGAAAACATGTTTTAACTACATTCTCCGCTCACTTTGTTCGGAGGCGTTATTTATTCATTCAAATGTTTCTTCTCAAAATGACATTTGACGATTTCAAAGGGTCGACAAAAAATGTAAATCTCTCATAGAATGTGAGGTCTCACGTTTCTTAAACATTTGAAAAATAAAATATAAAAAGCACCTGTTATGAATGTAGGTATCTTGAAAACTGGAGATGATTTTTATCATTCAATGAAGACCTATTTTGAATATAGATATTTCAAGAGGCAGCTGACCGTATTGTGTGATTTATCTGCCAGCTAACTTAATCAGTGAGTGGACAAGGAACACATCAGTGAGCACCTAAAAATCGATACTCTATGTGGATGTTGGAACAGTCTTATAATGAAGGCCAATTGTGACCGTCTACTAATCCCTTCTTCCTTCAGCTTTCTTACAAGAGAAGACATTTTGGGAGAATACCTCGAATCTGATATTGCACAGATCGCTGGATACTTTCCGACAACCTAAATCAGTGAACATTGGAGGTAAAAGATGGAGTTCGAGTGAATCTGCTTACAATTGTAACTTTATACAATCCGGATGATAACGGGTGGGACACTGGCATGCCAGAGAGAATGTCTGACTGAAGAATACTGATCCACTACAAATGTCATATCACTTACACCTGTCTTCAATAGTATCCCATTATCCAATTATATCGTACCTAAATAATATTTACGGAATACTCGGGCTGTGTTAGTTGTGTAGGCGATGGTATTTTCTGACAAGTCACATGGTCACCAGAAATCCTTACTTAATGTTAAATCAACCAGAAGGAGTATGATTTTACTGGGTCACATGTGCATCAGTTAACGAAGTCAAAACCTGGAAACCTCGTGTATTTATTTAGAAACAGTTGCTAAATAATATTAGTTTGTTGGTCACAGGTGGTTTCCTCTATATTAATCCTGGTAGTTTAATCACGAAGAATTAAATGAATTCAAAAAACATAACAATCACAATATCTGACTACACTGCCATCAACACGGTATTATCATCACATAATCCCCCTTTACACTGCCATCAACACGGTATTATCATCACATAATCCCCCACTACACTGCCATCAACACGGTATTATCATCACATAATCCCCCACTACACTGCCATCAACACGGTATTATCATCACATAATCCCCCACTACACTGCCATCAACACGGTATTATCGTCACATAATCCCCCATTACACTGCCATCAACACGGTATTATCATCACATAATCCCCCACTACACTGCCATCAACACTGTATTATCATCACATAATCCCCCACTACACTGCCATCAACACTATATTATCATCACATAATCCCCCACTACACTGCCATCAACACTATATTATCATCACATAATCCCATTACACTGCCATCAACACTATATTATCATCACATAATCCCCCACTACACTGCCATCAACACTATATTATCATCACATAATCCCATTACACTGCCATCAACACTATATTATCATCACATAATCACACTACACTGCCATCAACACTGTATTATGATCACATAATCCCCCACTACACTGCTATCAACACTATATTATCATCACATAATCACACTACACTGCCATCAACACTATATTATCATCACATAATCCCCCACTACACTGCCATCAACACGGTATTATCATCACATAATCCCCCACTACACTGCTATCAACACTATATTATCATCACATAATCCCCCACTACACTGCTATCAACACTATATTATCATCACATAATCACACTACACTGCCATCAACACTGTATTATCATCACATAATCCCCCACTACACTGCCATCAACACTATATTATCATCACATAATCCCCCACTACACTGCCATCAACACGGTATTATCATCACATAATCCCATTACACTGCCATCAACACTATATTATCATCACATAATCCCCCACTACACTGCCATCAACACGGTATTATCATCACATAATCCCCCACTACACTGCTATCAACACTATATTATCATCACATAATCACACTACACTGCCATCAACACTATATTATCATCACATAATCCCCCACTACACTGCTATCAACACTATATTATCATCACATAATCACACTACACTGCCATCAACACTGTATTATCATCACATAATCCCCCACTACACTGCTATCAACACTATATTATCATCACATAATCACACTACACTGCCATCAACACTATATTATCATCACATAATCCCCCACTACACTGCCATCAACACTATATTATCATCACATAATCCCATTACACTGCCATCAACACTATATTATCATCACATAATCCCATTACACTGCCATCAACACTATATTATCATCATGTTTATACAATATCAGTGTAATAAGGAAATCTTTTCCCTTAATACTATACTAATTTGGTTTGCTGTAAACACGGAATTCCTATAAATGTCTGTTTGAATTTTAGACTGCCATAGATTGTAATTTAATTGGAAAATAGTAAAGTTTCGCATATAGTATTCTTGACAGGTACTCGCCGAAGGTCGGAGGTTTCCTCCAGGCAATTAGCTCGGTTTCCTCCCCCACTAAACCTGGCAACACCGCCAAAGAAATGAAATAAACTACTATGAACTGTGTTGAAACAGAAGAAACTAATTGTTCGTCGGTCGTTTTTATCAAGAAGTACAAAATACGAGCTTTCCGAGTTTTCATAAGCAACAAAAACCCTTAAAGTGTGCCCATACATCCCAGCTTTTTTAATTATGTCCGTTATTAGCACATACAGATTTCTTTTATCTAAACATGTCCATTAGTTTTCCTTCAAACGCTCAACTTCTCTTCATATTCAATTTTCGGCACTTGAAATTGAGAAAGCTGCATACAAAGAGATACTATAAACAATTCAACTACTGAACCAAAACTGTTTATCTTCAACGGCCCCGCCATGTTGCCTAACCGAGGTTTATATTGGTCGATTCTCAGACAGATATTTGTTATTGAAAATATGGTTTTCTATGACATGAAAATCTTATTCCGCCAACTCTATGACCAGTTTGACATTCGGGTTGGTAAATGTTCGACAGGCAATTGGATAGAATGCCTTTACTTGGAAATGAGTTCTGTCTGATATATCCCTAACTGTCACAGAGTATCGTGTTCATCAACTTGCTTCTAATATCGATGGATCTTCCATTTATATTCTGTTAGATAATAAAGCATATATATTGCCACAAACTTGTACAAAGAAGGACTTACGTCAAATAAAACATACATGTACATAGAATAATTACCCAGTGGATAGAAATAATGCCTTTAGTATTTAATTTATTGATATTTCATGGGTTTCTTCTTCTTCTAGTCTTAGTCAAATATGAAAAAGGAATGTTTTTTTGTAGGAATGTCTTTGTTAAACTTGAGGCTTTAATTAGCAAATAATGGACAATTATATCTGAGTTACATGTATGTGGAGTTATACACAACCATTAAACATGTATTGTCGTGACTGCCATCGATTATTAGAGGTTGTATGTTAATAGACGGTGGTGGCCTCTGATTATGTCAAGCCCTCAAGGCCATATACCACCGATCACTCTGCAGGCATTACCCAGTGAAGCATACACCTTTGGGATTGGGATTTGCCCAATACGTCTTCACGTTAGTGCGTGATTTGGAGACGAAATTCTCGCGGCCTCTATATTAGCATTGTGCAGTGTTCAGATATTGCTTATTATAAGTGCTACAATTGGAAGGAACACAATTTGAAAAGATATCTGAAAATTTCAAACAACATGGTGGAATCGGTATGAACAGATCGGACGTAAGGCAATAGTGACTTCCTCAGGATTTTCTCAGGAATATGTGGCAGCCATTTGAAATCTAGTTCCATAAACAATAAAATCAATTAGAGCCTAGGACATAACTTGGCAGCAGTAATGAATGTTGAAAACAAGCATTGCATTATTTTGTAATCAAGGGCATGGCAAACGTTGCATTACTTGGTAACCAAAGCGGTGGTAAACGTGGCATTATTTTGTAATCGATGAAGGGACAAACGCTGCATTATTTTGTAATCAAGGTCGTGGCAAACGTAGCATTATTTAGTAACCAAAGCGGTGGTAAACGTGGCATTATTTTGTAATCGATGAAGGGACAAACGCTGCATTATTTTGTAATCAAGGTCGTGGCAAACGTAGCATTATTTAGTAACCAAAGCGGTGGTAAAAAGGTGGCATTATTTTGTAATCGACGAACAAACGTTACATTACTTGGTTATCAAAAAAAGTGACAAACGTTGCATTATTTGGTTACAAAGATGGTGGCGAACGTTGCATTATTTGGTGGTGGAGGAAGAGACAAACGTTGCATTACTTATTTATGAAGAGACAAACGTTGCATTATTTGGTGATGGAGGAAGAGACAAACGTTGCATTACTTATTTATGAAGTGACAAACGTTGCATTATTTGATGATCAAGGAAGAGACAAACGTTGCATTATTTGGTTACCAAGGCGATGGCAGGTTAGGGCAAACGTTGAAACCCTCGGCAATCATGTTATGCCAAACGTTGAAACCATCAGCAACCAGGTTACGGCAAACGTTGAAATCATAGGCAAACGTCCCAACCCTATGGTTTTTGTTGTTAGTATTTAATGCTGGGATATGACCAGTGTAGGTATCAAGCTGACTAAACTATCCACTGTATGAGTGAGACTCATTACACCCTTCTATTATTCATCTGACACAGGTTGTATTACTATAGCCTCTTAGTCATATAGGATAGCCATATTTAATTATTCAGAAGAATTTTCCCTATCATGTTACAACGCTAATTAAAGTTATAATTTATTAGTGCAGTATAGCTCACATGTTGTCAAATTTGATCACATGGTCATTCAGGCGCTGACCATAAACACGGTCGCTAAGATACGACCAGATTTTAGATCTATTTCATTTGAATTGATATCCTTTAATTACATGTATAATTATCTCCTGCTATAGTTGTGACCAATCATTGTGAGTTATTTTGTGGACAATCATTGAGAGTTATTTTGTGGACAATCGTTGTGAGTTATTTTGTGGACAATCATTGTGAGTTATTTACAATCATTGTGAGTTATTTACAATCATTGTGAGTTATTTTGTGGACAATCATTGTGAGTTATTTACAATCATTGTGAGTTATTTACAATCATTGTGAGTTATTTTGTGGACAGATGTTTTAACTGTACCCACATACATACGTTTAGGGATGTTAGAATCGTAGAGCTTATGTTTAGTTTTTGTCTACTTGTGGCAACGCATGCCATGAACAAACACTTCCATTGAAATTATATTGATATTTTTCATAGAACGTCGCTTAGGAAGACGAAACTCCAGTTTCACAAAGCCTTCTTGTTGTTGACTTGACCCATGAAACTTTGTATTCAACCTTGATGACCAATCAGAATGGATGCAACGTTTGCTCACCATGGCTGCGTTTTATGAATTATGTCTAGTTCATAATGGTTAAAGGGTTGAGTGTAGAACATTTGGGTTGAATGTAGAACATTGGGGGTTGAATGTAGAACATTTGGGTTGAATGCAGAACATTTGGGTTGAGTGTAGAACATTTATAATCTAAACCTGATAACAGAATGTAACAGAAATAGAAGATGTGTGGTTCAACAAAATTTGACAGTGTATTTATCGATCCTAGAATATAGGCACCTCCTGTTTCAAATACACATGGATCAATTATTAATGATCATTGTCGATTACAGAAAGGCAGGGAGACAGAGAAAGGGGAGAGATAAGGCCACCCTGACTTACCAAATCCTTCGTTTGACGAGATTCAAGCATAAGGCAGCTCATGCTCTGCAACCATTTGCGTGCTTGCAATATTGATATGAGATAAGTCAGCTAAAATAGATGGAAAATTCATAGCCCAAACCCGTATTAGTACCTTATCAGCACCTCGATAAAGGCAAACGATTGGACAGAATCTATTGCAACTATTACGTAACTGGCCGCTGTACCATGGTGGGTTAATGTGATTTGACCTTGGCGTACACCTCAGGGAAATTTATCTTCAGTGGACGACCTTTACTATCAGTTAAACCTCTACTCACTGAATCCCAGTACATGCCAATTAATGACTTGTAGGTTTATCGTTAAGTATGCATGACTTGGACGTTTAAATTGAATTTCCGCTGAAGCCAGAGAGGGGAATATTTCAGAAAATGTAACGCACTATAGAGGTTCCTGGAAGTCAGATATTGAGGTCGAATATCTGCCTCAACATGACCATAATAACACAATTCACTCCATAAAAAATGGATAGCAGTTATTTTAGCATGGAAAAATGCAATTTCTGGCAACTACACTGGATTTAGAATTAGCTAAAAAAAATGTGTGTGGCCTTCAAATGTGAATTTTAAGGAGGGTTGAATGTGCATGGTTTGAATGGCAGCGAGCTTGACATCTTTAATAGCTCAATAACTAAATGTTTATGTTCATAACTGTTTATGGAGGATTTCAAATTGATGGTTATACCTAAATCTCTAGAATGGATTTCCACGAGGAGGGCCTACTGATTAAATATGCTTGTTTTATACCAGAGTGTTTTTTCTTAAAAATTATAACAAATGTTGAGAGAAACAACACTATCCTTGCTTTGTGTACATTTGATTAAAATTATTCCATTCGCTTTATACAGCATTAAATACATGCGATACATGCCTTGCGGACAACAGCTTTTGACAAAGTGAAAATCTAAATAACAACACGGAACTAGACATAGAATAAGGTAAACAGATAAATAAAATATTAAATGTTGTATAGTATTTATCACTCATGCCATTTAGTTAATCCTCAAAGTGGCCTGTTCTGTATTGGAAGTGTCTATATGATATAAAAATGAGAACGAGAGTACTGGAAGTGTTTAGATGGTATAAAATTGAGAACAAGAGTACTGAAAGTGTTTATATGGTATAAAATTGAGAATGAGAGTACTGGAAGTGTTTATATGGTATAAAATTGAGAACAAGAGTACTGGAAGTGTTTATATGGTATAAAATTGAGAATGAGGGTACTGGAAGTGTTTATATGGTATAAAATTGAGAACGAGGGTACTGGAAGTGTTTATATGGTATAAAATTGAGAACGAGGGTACTGAAAGTATTTATATGGTATAAAATTGAGAATGAGGGTACTGGAAGTGCTTATATGGTATAAAATTGAGAATGAGGGTACTGGAAGTGTTTATATGGTATAAAATTGAGAATGAGGGTACTGGAAGTGTTTATATGGTATAAAATTGAGAATGAGGGTACTGGAAGTGCTTATATTGTATAAAATTGAGAACGAGGGTACTGGAAGTGTTTATATGGTATAAAATTGAGAACGAGGGTACTGAAAGTATTTATATGGTATAAAATTGAGAATGAGGGTACTGGAAGTGTTTTTATGGTATAAAATTGAGAATGAGGGTACTGGAAGTGTTTATATGGTATAAAATTGAGAATGAGGGTACTGGAAGTGTTTATATGGTATAAAATTGAGAATGAGGGTACTGGAAGTGTTTATATGGTATAAACTTGAGAATGAGGGTACTGGAAGTGTTTTTATGGTATAAAATTGAGAACAAGAGTACTGGAAGTGTTTATATGGTATAAAATTGAGAATGAGGGTACTGGAAGTGTTTATATGGTATAAAATTGAGAATGAGGGTACAGGAAGTGTTTATATGGTATAAAATTGAGAATGAGGGTACTGGAAGTGTTTTTATGGTATAAAATTGAGAACAAGAGGACTGGAAGTGTTTATATGGTATAAAATTGAGAATGAGGGTACTGGAAGTGTTTATATGGTATAAAATTGAGAATGAGGGTACTGGAAGTGTTTATATGGTATAAAATTGAGAATGAGGGCACTGGAAGTGTTTATATGGTATAAAATTGAGAATGAGGGTACTGGAAGTGTTTATATGGTATAAAATTGAGAATGAGGGTACTGGAAGTGTTTATATGGTATAAAATTGAGAATGAGGGTACTGAAAGTGTTTATATGGTATATTGAGTTTATCAAGAACACCTGAAGTCATAATCACAGCTGACAAGTAACATGTTGTCGTCGTCATTAGTTCGTAATATATGGGGAGGTAAAATGTTGTCGTCTTCAGCAATTCGTAATATATGGGGAGGTAAAATCTTGTCGTCGTCAGTAATTCGTAATATATGGGGAGGTAAAATCTTGTCGTCGTCAGTAATTCGTAATATATGGGGAGGTAAAATCTTGTCGTCGTCAGTAATCAAGTTAATTTTTCTAAAATTGAATTACAAACTGCGGTACAGAATACTCATTGTTGTTGTGGTTAAAAGGAGAAAAACAAATGATAGACATCGATTGATTGTTTGGTGTTTTACGCCGCGCTCAAGATTGTTTCACTTATATGGCGGCGTTGCCAGTTTTATCGTGGGAGAAACCGGGCTCTATGCCCGGAGGAAACACACGACCTTCCGGTGGTAACTGGCAACCATCCCACATAGGTCGTTCGAGTCACAAACATTGAATTGTCTGTTGACGATGTAGTGTAATTGATGTAGTGACAAAGACTCGAAGGTACCTAAAGATAAGCTGAGGTGCCCTCAATAGAACTGTTACCATCTGGTATAGGCCTACATGTGCATGTTAAAATAGAGATTCTGATATTGAGGTCAGTGTCGGTGCAATAATCAACTTTTAGTATATGATGATCAAATCCACATTGTCAATTACCTATTTAAGTATATATGTCTATAAAGGTTTAAAAAGAAAACAAATTTTTATATAAAGATTATGAACATTGAAGTCTAAATCTAAATAAGACAACATAATACTATCAGACATAAAAATGCAGTCTGCCTATATGCATACTTACCCGTGCTGACATGGAAGTTTGAGGTTTCTCCAGTAAATCCCAAACTTTCTGACGCCACTTTGAGCAATATCCCGTACCGAAATTCTCCTCCTCACGCATTCTCAAACTCTCCGCTTCTTTACGTATTTCCTCGAAGACATGTTCCTTTTTCTGGTGGTATTTGTGCTGACAACACGATTCTAAGTAAAGTTCGTCAACCCCCCAATACTCTAAATCTTCACTGAAAGACAATACACACATCTCTTCCACCAGATGTAATTTTCCTGTGCGATAAAAGTTGAGAATAGAAGAGAAAGCGCGGGGGTGACGATCAAAGAAATATTCATTATCTACAAGACTATAATCATCACAGAGTTCCATAATTGACTCATGGCTGTTACATTCTCGTAACTTGCCTAGCCTAGTATGTGGCATTCTATCGAGCGTCCGCCATAAAACTTCGTGTTTCACTCCTCCGACATTCACAAGTACTCTTTTACTGGACCTCTTACTGTGCATGATGGCGTAAGGGTCTGGCGGACAGTCGGCTGATGAGGAAACATAGAATGGTCTAAGTAAAGTGGAAGATTCCGCTTGGCTTTCCATGTTGACTACTGCAGATTGCTGTTGTATACCAGCCATTTCCACACCGGCTGCCGCTGCAGTGGAAGATGTAGCTGCAGTTGCTGTAATGGGATAGCCGGCTATTTTTACCTCAGGTTTTGGAGC
Organism: Lepidochitona cinerea; assembly: GCA_963971465.1. Taxonomy (NCBI): domain Eukaryota; kingdom Metazoa; phylum Mollusca; class Polyplacophora; order Chitonida; family Tonicellidae; genus Lepidochitona; species Lepidochitona cinerea. The sequence goes on along the minus strand of OZ020556.1, from coordinate 41,977,630 downwards.
CTCGCGCAGTCGACGGATAGAAGGTTCCCGTGCAGTCGAATTAACGGCGATAGGATCACAAGTAACTGAAGATTCCGTCCGTCTTCGGCCGCCGATTGGTCTTGTCCGAATTGAGGACATACTTGTACCGGATTCCACATCTCGACCGGGGCCGCCTACAGAGCTGTGGATCACAAAACAAACAAATTTACTTAAAACAGATAATTAATCAATAGAAATAACCGTTCGTATATTCTGACGAGGACTAAATCAAAACCCAATATCCCGGTACACAAACTAAAGCACACCGCCTTTTTCCAAATATTAAAGTCCAATATCTAATATAAATATGGCGGTCATAGATGCCACATAAAACATGACAAAGGTTAAACTGTTATAATAGTATCACTGTATGTGGGTGATGTCATGAATATTCCGACTTAAGGCAGATTGGTACCAAAGGAACGCAAGACTTCTACCCTATGTGTAGACATACTCCCCTACCCTACTTCAGAATCCTTAATAAACATTGAGACCTCGGGCTAGTTGAAATGATCAGTGCTTTGTGACGTGCTTTTAACGTAGTTTTAATCGGATAACGGAGATAGTGCAATAACGTTTTCACTTTAGGTTTTTAATGGTCGGTGGATGTCAAAAGGGACATATCTTCTTGGACCTGAAACTTATGTATTCGACCATGTCGCGTTTCTCTCAGTTGTACCCGGACTCGTGCAAAATGCAAACCCATACAATAACATTAATTGTATGAATCTCTACCCATTAGTAGGCCTATTGGGTTTTTTATGTGAGCATGTACAACGTAGATAAGCGCCATGTTTATGTTATACAAAGTTGTTTAAACTTAAATATGGCCTAAAATTGGTGTACAAATTACTTAAATTTTGGCGAAAGATGCCCAAAAGGAGTACAAATTTCTTACCTCATATTGCAACACTCATTTCTATTGCTGGACTTTTATCACTGTATTTTTGGTTGTGTATAGACCTAACCTTAACAAAAACACGCACACCCCCGTGGGTGCCAGCTGTGTGTGTAAAATGGTAGTGCGGAAACCGCCTGTTACCGCTCAGGTATCACCCATTACATGGACACATATCGCAATGTATGGTACAGCGGGGGTCTTTGTTTATGCTCGATCGCATAACGTAGACCCCCGTACAGAGGCTCTGAGTATATGGTCATCTCACCAAACTAATTCTATCTTAATGTCGGTACTGAGGTTATAGAACTAATCATATGTTAAAGTCGGTGCTGAGTTTATAGAACTAATCATATCTTAATGTCGGTGCCGAGCTTAGAGAACTAATCATATCTTAAAGTCGGTGCTGAGGTTATAGAACTAATCATATATTAATGTCGGTGCCGAGCTTAGAGAACTAATCCTATCTTAATTTCGGTGCTGAGGTTAGAGAACTAATCATATCTTAATGTCGGTGCTGAGGTTAGAAAACTAATCATATCTTAATGTCGGTGCTGAGGTTAGAGAACAAATCCTATCTTAATGTCGGTGCTGAGGTTAGAGAACTAATCCTATATTAATGTCGGGGATGAGGTTAGAGAACTAATCATATCTTTATGTTGGTGCTCAGGTTAGAGAACTAATCATATCTTAATGTCGGTGCTGAGGTTAGAGAACTAATCCTATCTTAATGTCGGTGCTGAGGTTAGAGAACTAATCCTATCTTAATATCGGTGCTGAGGTTAGAGAACTATTCCTATCTTAATGTCGGTGCTGAGGTTAGAGAACTCATCATTTCTTTATGTCGGTGCTGAGGTTAGAGAACTCATCATTTCTTTATGTTGGTGTTGATGTTAGAGAACTAATCATTTCTTCATGTTGGTGCTGAGGTTAGAGAACTAATCCTATCTTAATGTCGGTCCTGAGATTAGAGAAATTACTTTAGATAGACAGGATTATATTGAAGAGGTAGAACAGCAACAAAGCAACTCTCTTCATAATAAAAAATTTGATAATGGTAATTTGGCCTACAAAAATGTTGGAAATTTCAAAACAATTCTTCGTTCCCTTCAAGAAATAACGCTAACCAAAGGAAAGACAATATCGCTATTTGGAATCTGATCTTAACTCTAAAAACAAGGTCTTCTATATTCTTCCGGAAATCCACAAACCCATTGAAAAATGGCCCAAGCCTTCAATGCTCCCCTGGGCGCCCTATTATCTCGGATTTTGGGAGTGAATGTTAAAGAAGAACAGAGCTAACTGATTACTATCTAAAACCTACAGTGAATCTGCATCCTAACTGATGATTTGTTGGCCAAATTATCTAAGAAATCCATCCCTCAGCGTGTAATTTTGGTTACTCTATATGTGAAGTCTAGATGTATACAAACACCCCCTTTTAACACAACTGCCATGGTTATTTTAGTCAAGAAGATCTTGTGTCCGTGTGTTTTAGTGTCTATAAATATATACAAACATTGACATAGACTTGGGGCTGGAATCCATAAAATCAGCATTCCAAAGATATCCTGACCACCGTCGTCCGGACAAAGACATTTTACAATTGTTAGAACTTAGCTTAAAAGGTAAACATTTTGAATTTAATGAGGAGATCTTTCAGCAAATTAAAGGATGTGCGATGGGAAAACGTTTTATTCCGAACTTTGCCCCTATTTTTATGGCTGAGTGGGAGAGTGACATTCTTCGCAAATGTCAGAAACCTTTCATTTCCCTTAGGGAACTGAATGACATTTTTATCATATGGCAGCATGCATTGGAAGACCTTCAGATTTTCATTGACACTCGTAATGGTCCTAGCATTAAACTACAGCCTATAGAACACACTTCTGTAGATATGTTGAATGTAACTGTTTACAAGAGTCATGTATATCATACGACTAGGTATCTAGATTACAAAGTATTCTTCAAACCTACTGACTCGCATCAGCTGCTACATGCTGGGCCATACCATCCTCCTCACACTTTCAAGGGAGTCATTAAGTCTCAGGGTTTTCGATTCTTTAGAAACTGTAAATCTTTAGATGTAGATTTGTTCTGTTCTTTTTACGGCTCTTCTACCCAGGGTGTATTCTGTTAGGTTACTTCGAAGGATCATTTAGGGCACATTTAGACAAATCAATTCCACCCCTTCAACTCCCTTCCTCGCTTCTCTTTCATGGGTGATTCATTACCGTCAAAATTCACTTTCTTCGCAAAAGTCAGAAAGGCTACGACGGCGAATGGGTCCTAAAATAAGCTCACTAGTCTCATCTGCACGTATATACACAGTTAACGCTCTAAAACATTTGTTTTCCCATAACGTAAAGGCTTGCATATTCGGACTTGTTATTACATAATTAAGCTAATCACATAACGCTAATAAACTCTACCCTTTCTGAGCTAATCTCTGAACGATCGAGCAATAATGTACCTGGTTGTATGGGAAAATCACATAGTTCTAAATTAAAGGCGCACTTGTCACCGTAGCCATTCTTGCATGTGTGACGAAAGCGAATTTATAGGAGTTAAAGTGTTGACAAATCACTCAAATTAAATATGTGACACACAAAATACGTTAAGTTTGGTTTATAATGTGTATAACTGATCAGAAACTACAGAAGTGGTATGGTGGATTACACTCATATCAGATCTTACACTCATACTGTACACTCATTTCACAGTCTCAAATTTATCGGAAAGCATTTATGTGTCCCCTAAAATCAAAACGGTTAGTTGCGTAAAATTGGTCAACAGCCAGCTGGTTTAAAAGTCACGATTAAAGTCATTCATAAACGTCTAAATGATATATCCCTTTTTTGTACAATAAGAAACTTGTCTCCATGGTTATTTTAGACAAGAAGATTTTCCGTGTGCCCGTGTGTTTTAGTGTTCAAAGATATAACATATGCGCATTCCCTGGCTCGTTCTTTGTTTACATTGCAGATACCTGACAAATTAAATTTTAGATTTTTAAATTAAAATACAAACTGATGTCAAAAGTAAAAAAAAAGAAAGTTGTTAACTTCTTCCAACACGGAGAATTGTGTTTTCTTTTCTAATTTTAACAGTTTTCTGTATTTAAGTCACTCAATATGTAACCATTGGTCTATCTTAAAGGTAAAAAAAGGCAAGAAAATTCTATTTTTGCCGTTATTTTGTATTTATGAGAGACCTGACGCCTAATTACATCACACGAGAAGGGACAGTTACATCGAGTGTAAGTCTTACTTTGAAGTTGAGGGGTATGTCCAGAATATGAACAATTCATTTCAAATACACCCAATGTATATATAATTTTTGAGCGAAAAACATTGGGTGGGCTAAGTTATTTCCCGTCGTTGTCCTTGGAAGAAAAACAACATTCATAGATGTCGGTTAGTACACCTTTCTGCTGAACCTTCCCCATCATCCTCATTATCAGGTAACCACATACCATTACACACAAAACCAGACTGATAAATACAAGTAAAAAAAATCGCCTCCACAAATAGGTGAATTTCTATACAAACAGCTTAGATAGTCCCATGGCTTAAAAGCTTCATTGTTTGGTTATGGAAAAGAATAAGAAAAGCAAATCGAAATCAAATTGAGATAAAGGGAAAAGTTTCAGTTTGTAATCACTGCAAAGGACTACATAGAATACAACATGCATCTGATGGTGCAACCCGTATGGTAAATATGAAAATATATGATATAATGAAAGTTGCCGTGAAAAAACCCAAAGATAATGGCTATCTATAAGTGTAGAATGGGGGACAATTACGCTTTTTTGTCATTTTCACCATTTCACGATTTCACGATTTGGAAATGGAATTTAATTGTCAAAAAGGACTTAACTGAGCACACTCCCACCCCATGTTAACATCACTGCAGGCATGGAGACAAGTCCTAGATAAGTTATCACATCCCCCTTCCCTGGTCAACTTTCTGTTTAACCTCCTTTTTGACTTTCTGTTTACCTTTGGTTTTGTTTGACTTTCTTTTTGACTTTTTTTTTACTTGTTAGTCTTCCTTTTTAACATCCTGTTTAACCTTCATTTTAACTTTCTGTTTAACTTTCTCATTGACTTGGTTGATTAAAGATAAAGTCTTATGCAATGCAATTAATACTAGACATAATGATTGGGTATAAATACCTCAGTACGGCGATCAAATAAAACTTGTTATCCATTTTAAACAAATTTCCCTTTGTATTCCAAGATATATATATTGGTTGAACAGTTCTAAGTAGAATCACCACATGGCTATGCGTACTATGTGTGTGTGTGTTATTCTTTGCTCTATATAGGGACAATGGTTGACAATCCAACAAAATCAACATTGAATGTAACGGTTATATGATGAATAGAATCCCAAACTCAGACTGGAAAATGAACGACCTGTTGGATTGTCAATGCCTTTGTCTAGTTGACCACTAACTAATCTCCCTGGTTAGCCAGTTTTCACGATAATTATGTTGCAGCTCCGATCGTCACGGCTAGGTCAAGTCCAGACCTCCCCTGATGGCTTGGTATCGATCATTGAGGAACCGGAGGCCTTCAGAGGCCATCAGTCTGGGGGAGTGGTCGGGATATATACAGCCCTATACAATAACCTATACAATATTTTTTGGCTCAAGATAATTGTATTGTGAATATATTACACGGAAACAATTCGATGGAAAATATATATTTTAAAAGTCTCACTTATTCTACAATGCAATGGCATGCAATTCAGTTAACTAAACAAACATTCCCTCAATCCACTTGGATATAATCCAAACTAACAAATATAATAATTTATCAGAAACATCAGACGGATGTAAATGCTAGCGAACAAATTGTTGAACCTCTTTCATAAATGGTATATTTCGGGTAATGAAATCCTGAAACATATCAGAAGAACTATCCAGATTAACAGTGACGTTCCTTTATAACTCTAGAAATGTGTAAAAGTAGTGACAATGTCAGTGGGACTTTATGAATATGCGTTCAGACAAACATTCCGTTTTGATCGAAATATACAAAAATGTAACACAGCAACGAGAATTGCTTCCCGAAATGTGAGATGGGATGCCGGCATTCTGGCGCTACATACTCAGCAAATTTCAACTTACGGTATACAGAACATCTGCATACAAAAACGGAGTTTGAACAAATCTTGAATAATTCATTTAGCCTACTTCAAGGCAGAACATTGTTTTGCCCATATAAGGTATTAAAGAGAAAGATTGTATGCTTCTGGTATTTCCTTTGGCATGTACCAGTAATACATGATACATCAGCTCAGTATTAATACCCCTACAAGACACAATAAACAGTTTAACATGTACATGTTACATTAGTTGCTTTACTAATGACCAAATTCCTCTAAGCGTATACTTCAAATTAAAACCCTTCTGAACTACATTTGTATCCCTCTCCAACAAAGTATTGAGTCCATTGAGAGGAAGCGTTTTTGGAGAGGTCACTGTAAGATTATTTGGAATAATGACATATAACCTACCATTGTGGAGTCTGACCATTTCTAGACCGCTGGTCCTCAGTCACCAACAAAGGTTCGGCGGAGTATGTAGTCAGGTGGGTCATTTTGGGAAGAGGTACACATTGTTTTAGATCTACACATTGGTTGGTAGTCTCCACCAAATACTCCTGATCATACATTCAGATGATTTCATAACCCCTCATCTCCCACAGTCATTTCAGAGTTGTAAAAACAGTACCTATACACGTTAACACCATTCATCAAAATCAGCTAACGGTAATTCCTCTCACTGTATCGGTGACCTTATCGATTTGAATACATTGTTTCAATAAAATGTCATAAAATGTCCAAGTGAATCCGTTAGGAAAATGAGAGGTAATAAAAAAACTAACGACGAGAAGATACGGGAGTCATCACAGTGGATATTCTCCTCCAGTAGATGAAGGAAGCAAAGAATATGGCGGCTTTCTGGTCGCTAAGAATCCGCTCTCCTACTTGTACGGAGGCAAGCGATCCCAGTCTCTCAAAGTATCGACCAACAAGGCTGGAGAAATGCTGATAGAGAATAAACGAGAAGGAAGGGGAAAGAAAGAAGAGGGTTTGTTGCTTTGTTCACATCATATAGAAAAAATGGACAGACCTGTTAACAGACAGATCAATAGTCAGTAAATAGAAGGAGTTAAACACCACGGTGACAAAACACTGCTAATTTTCTTCTCTTGCTTAATTGAGAACATGGATAGGGTCGTCACGATATAGATGTTAACATAATACGGCATTGACACCTTCAGACTCCTCCCTCTTCCTTGGCTTGAAATCCCCTCAGTATACACCCTGATGTTCGACAAACAATATTTGCATAGTTCTTATATATGTGTACGATTTCTTATGATTCCCATACTAGTCCGAGTGGCAAACACTTGTCGTAGAGCTTGTGTTATCGTTTCCGTGTTAAACGTATGAAAAGACAGTTTGGGGTGACCGGGGCAATCCAGTAAAGCTTCAGTGGGAAACCAATAAAACACGAGAAGCATTGATCAGAGAGTCATTATTTCAGCCACATGGTTAGTATATGTAAAGTACATTAGCTTTCAGAGTATCGGGAAATCAGTTGGTATATGCGTTGATGATGAGACTCGGTGGTATTGACCGGCTTCCCATCATCTCATCAACATTCAGTCCCAGTCCTCCGGAGATTCATTCTATGGTGACAAACCCTACCACATGCAGTCTACATCAACCTATAGAGTTTATCGCTGAGAAGATCCAGTGTCCAACATTTAACCTCACTCAGCAGCCATCAATGTCAGCCATTTCCACACACTAGTCTCTATTGCTGGAACTGTTGATTTAGACAGGTGCTATTGGCGGGGATCTATTTGCCCCCACCCCACCTATACTTCACCAACACAACGTATATCGTAGTCCTTTAGTCTATGGCGATACATATAGAGCCAACAAAAACCATGGCACATTCGGAACAGATGTCTTCCTTGAATACAGTTTATCGATTTTTCTTTAGCGGACTATATAGGCATATGGCGTGGAAACAAGCTGCCAGTGGCTGCATCACCAGCGCATGTCGGTAACGGTCGTCATTCAGTCAAATGATTATCTATCGGTAGCATGTGCAGTGATTTCCGTATACTGAATGAAGCTGGGAGCCATCCCCATTATCACGTAACCACATACCATTACACACAAAACCAGACAGATAAATAAGAGTTAAAAAATTCGCCTCCACAAATAGGTGAATTTCTACACAAACAGCTTAGACAGTCCCATGGCTTATAAGCTTCATTGTTTTGTTATGCAAAAGAATAAGAAAGGCAAATCGAAATCAAATTGAGATAAAGGGAAGAGTTTCAGTTAGTAATCACTGCAAAGGACAGTACATAGAATACAACATGCATTTGATGGTGCAACCCGTATGGTTATGTAAGTTGAAAATATACATGTATAATATAATGAAAGTTGCCGTTGAAAAAAAAAAGAATAATGTCTATATGTATGTATAGAATGAGGGACAATTACGCTTTTGTCGTTTTTACGATTTCACGATTTGAAAATAGAATTTAATTCTCAAAAAAGAATTAACTGACCACACCCCCCACCCCCTTGTTAACAACGCCGCAGGCATGAAAACAAGTTATGTGTCCCTAGATGCGTTATCACACCCCCATCCCCCTGTCAACTACACTACATACAGAAAGGTCCAGTCCCTAAATAAGTTATCACACCCCCATCCCCCTGTCAACTACACTACATACAGAAAGGTCCAGTCCCTAAATAAGTTATCACACCCCCGTTCCCCTGTCAACCACCCTACATACATACAGGAAGGTCCAGTCCCATTACATCCTCCCATTCTCCTGTCGGCCACCTTGAAGACATATGAGTCCAGTGTCCCCAGATAACTGATCACACCCCCATTCCCTTGTAAACCAGCCTGCGGACATGATAAACAGATCGGTGACCACAGATAAATGGCCACAACCCCATTCCGCTGTCAGCCACCCTGTATACAGGGTTTGGGGCTTCAGATAAATGGACACACTCCCATTCCGCTGTCAGCCACCCTGTATACAGGGTTTGGGACTTCAGATAAATGGCAACAACCCCATTCCGCTGTCAGCCACCCTGTATACAGGGTTTGGGGCTTCAGATAAATGGCCACACTCCCATTCCGCTGTCAGCCACCCTGTATACAGAGTTTGGGGCTTCAGATAAATGGCCACACTCCCATTCCGCTGTCAGCCACCCTGTATACAGGGTTTGGGGCTTCAGATAAATGGCCACACTCCCATTCCCCTGTCAGCCACCCTGTATACAGGGTTTGGGGCTTCAGATAAATGGCCACACTCCCATTCCGCTGTCAGCCACCCTGTATACAGGGTTTGGGGCTTCAGATAAATGGCCACACTCCCATTCCGCTGTCAGCCACCCTGTATACAGGGTTTGGGGCTTCAGATAAATGGCCACACTCCCATTCCCCTGTCAGCCACCCTGTAGACAGGGTTTGGGGCTTCAGATAAATGGCCACAACCCCATTCCGCTGTCAGCCACCCTGTATACAGGGTTTGGGGCTTCAGATAAATGGCCACACTCCCATTCCGCTGTCAGCCACCCTGTATACAGGGTTTGGGGCTTCAGATAAATGGCCACACTCCCATTCCGCTGTCAGCCATCCTGTATACAGGGTTTGGGGCTTCAGATAAATGGCCACACTCCCATTCCGCTGTCAGCCATCCTGTATACAGGGTTTGGGGCTTCAGATAAATGGCCACACTCCCATTCCGCTGTCAGCCACCCTGTATACAGGGTTTGGGGCTTCAGATAAATGGCCACACTCCGATTCCGCTGTCAGCCATCCTGTATACAGGGTTTGGGGCTTCAGATAAATGGCCACACTCCCATTCCGCTGTCAGCCATCCTGTATACAGGGTTTGGGGCTTCAGATAAATGGCCACACTCCCATTCCGCTGTCAGCCATCCTGTATACAGGGTTTGGGGCTTCAGATAAATGGCCACAACCCCATTCCGCTGTCAGCCACCCTGTATACAGAGTTTGGGGCTTCAGATAAATGGCCACAACCCCATTCCGCTGTCAGCCACCCTGTATACAGAGTTTGGGGCTTCAGATAAAAGGCCACACTCCCATTCCGCTGTCAGCCACCCTGTATACAGGGTTTGGGGCTTCAGATAAATGGCCACACTCCCATTCCGCTGTCAGCCACCCTGTATACAGGGTTTGGGGCTTCAGATAAATGGCCACACTCCCATTCCGCTGTCAGCCACCCTGTATACAGGGTTTGGGGCTTCAGATAAATGGCCACACTCCCATTCCGCTGTCAGCCATCCTGTATACAGGGTTTGGGGCTTCAGATAAATGGCCACACTCCCATTCCCCTGTCAGCCACCCTGTATACAGGGTTTGGGGCTTCAGATAAATGGCCACAACCCCATTCCGCTGTCAGCCACCCTGTATACAGAGTTTGGGGCTTCAGATAAATGGCCACACTCCCATTCCCCTGTCAGCCACCCTGTATACAGGGTTTGGGGCTTCAGATAAATGGCCACACTCCCATTCCGCTGTCAGCCACCCTGTATACAGAGTTTGGGGCTTCAGATAAATTGCCACAACCCCATTCCGCTGTCAGCCACCCTGTATACAAAGTTTGGGGCTTCAGATAAATTGCCACAACCCCATTCCGCTGTCAGCCACCCTGTATACAGAGTTTGGGGCTTCAGATAAATGGCCACACTCCCATTCCGCTGTCAACCAAACAGCAGGAAAAAAGACAAGTTCTGTGTCCCAGGTAATTAGTCACACCTCCAATCCCCAGTCAACCACCCTGCAGACACGAAGACAGGTTCTCTCCCCAGATAGGATGATGTTACGGAAACATTTTTCTCCATTAAGGCACAGAAATGCGATATATATCACTAGCATGTACATGAGATTTGTGGTGCGTGCATTAAGTTAAGACATATTTCTTTGGTTGGAATTAGCAAACATTTCATATGAAATAATTTACAAAAATAGCAAAACCTTTTTAAACATCGTTTTAATAAGAAAATATTTTAAAATTTAATTTTCCAGACTAAGGCCACTTTCATAATAGGAATAGATACTGGTACAACCCATCATTTTCAGTGTTTCTAAAAAATATCATGTTCTCTTTATCGGCTGGACATACGGTGCGAAATTGTGTCTTCATAATCTGTAAAGCGTATGACTTTGTTTAACACAGAACTCATGTGATAGGGTACACCTTAAGGGTCCCCTCTATAATCACCACTCTTGTACTAGCAATTTCTATCACAAGAATTCCAACATGGAATTGATGGAAAACTATTAGAGATACTTAAAAAGCGATACAAAAAGGAACACACATGTCCACTATTTAGAGAGCTTGTTCCATAACCATTTGTTTCTCATAACAAATATATGATATAAGACACCGAGATAGAGTTGGACCAAGCATTTTTAACATATGTTTGTTTTATTTAATAAGTTTGTTTGTAGATTGATTTTTAGTGCCCATACAATGGAACAAAATGAGTTTTATGTAGAAGAAAAATTTCATATTGATACTGGCAAAATAAATATTTTTAATCCTTTCCCATTTTATAGCTCGACAGCATGTTGAGTGACGTCATAATTTATTCCATTCAGAAAGGTCAAATGTATCAGGGCGTGGCATCGAAAACACTCGCCAACTTTCTACAGAATACATCAATATGTGATGTGATTGATGTTAGATAAGACATAGCATACACACGTATACCACAAGGCAGTGCAGTTTGAATTTTTACAAACCGTTTCCATACTCTTGATATCAGGCGTCTATCCCCTTAAAACCAAAGACCGAAAATCTCTGGAACAGACTACCCTTTAAACTGAAGAACATAGTATCTATATAGCTGTCTATGACCCGTTCTGCTTTCACGTTTTGTGAGGCATGAGTGCTTGTAGAGAGCTGATGGCAAATGCCCACTGTTTACTGTTTGTTTGTTGTTGTTTTGGGGGTGGTGGTGGGGGGGGGGGTGCATTTTTTATTTATTTGTATTTTTAATTATCATATTTCTCTTGTGCGTCAGTTTTTTTAGCATCTCAAGGGATATTAAGCATGCCCAAATGTGTTTTATCCCCGCCTGTATTTTATGAAATGTCTGGATCTATTATTCTTATTTTATCTTTTTTAATAAATTTTGAATTGAGAAAAATTATTGCTCCATTCATAAGTGCATTCAATATTTTCTTTAAAAGGAAAAAAAACACTTTTCGATTAAATATAAGGGCGTTATATTTATCTATCAATGGTACCAAATATTTATTTTTGATGTTTTACACCTCGAGGTGAAATGCATAAAAAGTTGTATAACACAACAAGCTTGTCAACTTTCAAAGTCTCCCAATTACAGTAGTTTTTCAAAGTCGTTTTATCAGAAGATGATTGCTCCAAGTTTAGTGATACTTATATTCAATTACAAAGGGGTCTTGAGAAAGGTTGTGTAAAGGGGGGTTTCAGTGGGTCATAAAGTAAGTGAAATTAACCTGGGTTGAAATGAGAGATTTTGAAAGTTTGCCAATATTTGCTTAGCGTGCTGCAGTCTTCCACTGTAGCGGGTAAAAACATCACAACAATCCTTTGGAAAACATATTACCGCGCTTCCCATTAAACTTAACCGCATCAAAAACACAATTCAGCAGACCCAAACGTATTGATAACGAAGCCACATCCAAATCAAATGGATGATGTTATGTGAAAATCTCAACAAAGGATAGGCCTATGCCGCCTATTTAGTTCTCGACGTCACGAGTCTTATACAAAACACACTCTGAAACTTTGGGGATGACAGACTGCAGAACATTTTGAATGTGACGACCAAAAATGTAGCAGTGAAACGTTAAATTTCCATATCCTCTTCAGGACCCCACAAAAGAGTCCCCGTGATAATGTAATGGACCGAAAAACTTTGTTAATTTTCAGCCTCGATAACTGACGTCTGTCTACTTTGTGTTACAAATCATGTGGTTTACCGGGCTAAACAATACACATAAACAAATATCTTTCTAAATGATATTAGTATTTAATGAATTTATAATTATTTTTAATTTCCTTTTTCGTCTGTAGTAAAATATTCTAGACGCCATTTGTATTAAGTCCAAAAATAAGGTGATTTAACGTATAAAAAGCTCAAACTGTCCGAGGCGTTTCAAAGCCGACCGGTAACGAGCGAAGATAGCCGAAGTGTGTTCCGACTGATGCAAAACAGTGCAAGTACCAAGGGGACGTACTCGTGTTTTTGTCATTGAGAGTTGTCGTCCTTCAATTAATCATTGTTATTATAAGATATCAATGAGAGATTGAGCAAACTACCAGTGTCTTTTATCCTTCCTTGTTATAAAACAACCATCAAAATGTATTCAAATCTGTGGGCGTGGAGAAGTATAATTCTGCAATGATAGACGACATTTGCCAATGTTGGAACGATGTGTTTGTAGTGACAACTTCAAGTGGTGATACGGAAAAATGAGACGGACAATAACGTAAAGGTCGCCGACGATAAGGGTCATTTACTTTATCGGCAATGATTAGAGTAGCATCAACTGCCGAAATTCGGACTCCTTTCGTAAATTCTGATTGTCAAGAAAAGTTGAGCGTTCTTCTCCTTGTGGAGGCTTTAAGATTTTTTTTAGAGGACGAAGATATACCGGAGGTTGATTTAAATATTTAAAAATATTCAGCCCTATATTTATAACCTTGTCTGAAATATGTTGTACATCAAGTCTGGTCCGGACAGCGACCCTTCAACACATGGCTCCAAGGAAAGCCCGGGTGTGCGTACCACCTGTTCATCAATGTTGTTGGGAGGCGGAAAATTGGTTGTTGTTTTGTTTTGTTTTTCGTTAAGTTGTGATCTATTTCTTACATCGGCTAGCTAAACTTCTATGGGAAATCAGATACAAGTTTAGTAAACCTAAAACTAATTCATCAGATTCTTACATCGGCTTTTAAAATTTGCAGAAAAAAGTACAAAACTTTTACTGGTTTAAAAAACCCTTGCTATACAACCATATAAGCAGCAGTGTTTCCACATCAGTGTAAACGGGGTAAGTGGAAAGCGTTATTGTGTGTGTCTTTGAAGGAGTTATATTGAAGAATTTGGTGAGAATGATATCCAAATTATGTACTTACAGTGTGTTAGCTGTAGACCATGTTGGAACTGCCACCGACGCTCGCCTGTTAAAAGACAATAATACATCATTTAGTTCACACTGGTTGTTTCCGGTTATTCTAAAGCAGGAATAAAAGGACCGATCAGCGAAATGTCCCTGCATGTTCATCTTTATATTAAACAGTTCTACGACCGTATTTTGTGGTCCCGACGGAATAGTCTACATGGACAGTCATTATAGGGAATATAGCACTACAGGACTGAACGGGCATATGAACTAACAAAACGTTTCTATCAAACTAGTCCTGGCTTCTGATTCCAAAATCACTATTTTTTATACCGAAGGTCCAAAATACGGCCGTCAGTATATAAAAATAGTAATTTTGGAATCAGAAACCCGGACTACTATCAAACCATACAAACACCCTCATGAGTATGTCTTTTATAAGAGATAAGAATGGAAACAGAAACGTTTCTTTGACGGTAAGTAGATGAGGGGATTAGTATTAAAGGTTGGTCTTTGACAAAAACACATTTTTCGCAGTTTACATAAATGTCCAGGCAGCACAAATTCATTCACAGACTTGAGATTATTGCACGCCATCTCAAAACATCTAATCCTCATGATTTTTTTAATTCTCAGTAAGCCCACTGTACTTACAGTCCTCGTCATATTTCATAATGAATAAAATAATAAGCCAGATCAATTGAATTTCCGTTGGCTTCTAATCCAGTGGACATTCCTGAGGGAAATTCAACCATAGTGTGTCTTTTAAATAAGAGTTGAACGTCGAAAGTCAAATACATAGTAAGACACAGTAATTACAGTAATTTACAACATTTACATTTAACCTTGTCCGTATTTATTTTTGGCTTAAAAAGTCATAGACTTCATATTACATGATGAAAAAATATACATAGGCCTTACATTGTATGCTGGAAAAAATACATAGGCCGGATATTGTATGCTAACAATTCCATGGTCAATATATCAATGTAGGAAATTCCTTCAAATTCTATCTAGCAAATCACGTTTGCTCATAAGTTTACGTTTGCACATTATTTCACGTTTTCACATTATTTCACGTGTGCTCATAAGTTTACGTTTGTACATTATTTCACGTTTGCACATTATTTCACGTTTGTATATTATTTCACGTTTGCACATTATTTCACGTTTGCACATTATTTCACGTTTGCACAGTATTTCGCGTTTGCTCATAAGTTTACGTTTGTACATTATTTCACGTTTGTACATTATTTCACGTTTGTACATTATTTCATGTTTGTACATTATTTCACGTTTGTACATTATTTCACGTTTGCACAATATTTCACGTTTGCACAGTATTTCACGTTTGCTCATAAGTTTACGTTTGCACATCATTTCACGTTTGCTCATAGGTTTACGCTTGCACATTATTTCACGTTTGCTCATAAGTTTACATTTGCACATTATTTCACGTTTGCTCATAAGTTTACGTTTGCACATTATTTCACGTTTGCTCATAAGTTTACGTTTGTACATTGTTTCACGTTTGCACAATATTTCACGTTTGCACAATATTTCCCGTTTGCACATTATTTCCCATTTGCACATTATTTCACGGAACAATTGGATGATACCGATAGTGAGAGTTTCATTAGAGCTTGACCATCAAGGTTTTACATTGAGTAAATAAATCCGCTTTAGTGAAGGTCCGCATTTACAGCCAGGTAGCTAAAAGCAAAAGCACATTACAAAATGGAATACGAAGCAGCAGGCGTTTTTCCCCCGATCTCCAGTATGCAAGTATCTCGTATGAGCAAAAGCCTATAAAGACCTACTGTCCGAGCGGGTGTGCGTTTTGTTTAAGAAACTAACATGTAACTACATTTTAAGGAGATTTTCTTGTCTGATAAACCCAATGCCTCCAATTTACCAAACTTTATTTCTAATTTGAAATGAGCGTTTCTGTACGGCTTCAGGTAACACAAAGGTGCGACCAGCCACTATATTCAGCGATGTAATCGAAAGCATAAATCCAAATAAAAAAGTAAAACTCTTCCGATCTCTTTGTAAGAGTACGAGCCTCTGGTTGAACTAATCAATTGTTAAACTAAATCCATAGCTCACCTTCTTGCAGCAGCTAGTTCTGAGACGGAGGCGAGAAAGGAATGTGACACCGAACTCTGTAACATGATTGTTAATCCAACATACATAAACAACAACACGTCCTCAGACCAATACGTATATATAACGGTAATATCCAGCAATGGTAATATTAGATTGGCCCACCAACATCCAGTAAGGATCATTTATCTGCCTTTATCAGTTTGTCAAAACGCTCCGGACCGTTGTTAACTCTCCCATATTTGTCACAGACTGCCATTGTATAACGAAATAACCGAATCAAATGGAATATGGATTTAGGTCAAACCGTTCCTGATTCAGTTTGATTGTTGTACTGCTGAGTCCGTTAGTCAGAGTGATAGGATTGATTGTAATGAGGTTGTCCTGGTCCTGGTGGGGCAGTCTCTTCTCGAATACCAATATCCTCTGTCATTGTCACTGGCAACCTCTCCACACGTTTATTCCAGCCACAGAGGGACTTTGTTGTCGTTACCAAAGGGATGACTATAGCCTGCAGCCATGCTAATGCTCCCGAACACAATATCCATATGATTTATAATGGCTTGTCGCTCGTTCAGTTCTGTACCATAGTATAACTTAGTGAACTGTACCATACATCTCTATATGCCATATACCTTCGTAAGCTAAGGGATTAAATCACATTGCTATATTTAGATATACATGAAAGTTATAAATGCTTTGTTTCCACCACTTTCTCTCTGATACAGGGACGAGTTCCAGGCCTTCACCATAACGCTCAGATATCGCCTCAGCATTATTATTTTGGTCGTTTTATCCTCCTTAGTCAACTGCATTGTAATTTATACCATTGTTTGACCACAAAATTCTCTGATTGAAATAGTTTCGATAGTTTATATATATTTTATTGCGACAGAATTCACAAAGGTTCTATAACTGATAAATCCTTTTTC
Organism: Lepidochitona cinerea; assembly: GCA_963971465.1. Lineage (NCBI taxonomy): Eukaryota > Metazoa > Mollusca > Polyplacophora > Chitonida > Tonicellidae > Lepidochitona > Lepidochitona cinerea. Next base: position 41,960,475 of record OZ020556.1, on the reverse strand, counting down.
CATTCAGAAATATTAGAATATTATAGTAGGAACAAATAGCAAGGAAATAATTAAACACAATTAATAAATATTTACCGGTATCAACATAATACGATGTAAAGATGTAAATTATTTGTATGGTAAAGAAAAAGCATATTAAAATTGGAAACACGTGTATGAATTTAACGAAAAGAACTGTCGACATGTGAGGAGTACAAACTTGTCATCTCAATATCTCCATTGAATTATTAAAATCATACCTGTAATTCACGTATCCCCATTAGTGATGTCTCGGCTTCAAATAGCACTTACTTTATCTTAATATTAACCCACGTTAAAGGAGAGTTTCAAACATTTCTTAGTTATGTTGTTATTGTAGGGGAAAGGTACCTCAAGGATAACATTGGCCGACCTCTGGGGAGGGGTACCTCTAGATATGGGACGACATTGCCATTGGCCGACCTCTGGGGAGGGGTACCTCTAGATATGGGATGACATTGCCATTGGCCGACCTCTGGGGAAGGGTACCTCTAGATATGGGACGACATTGCCATTGGCCGACCTCTGGGGAGGGGTACCTCTAGATATGGGACGACATTGCCATTGGCCGACCTCTGGGGAGGGGTACCTCTAGATATGGGACGACATTGCCATTGGCCGACCTCTGGGGAGGGGTACCTCTAGATATGGGACGACATTGCCATTGGCCGACCTCTGGGGAGGGGTACCTCTAGATATGGGACGACATTGCCATTGGCCGACCTCTGGGGAGGGGTACCTCTAGATATGGGACGACATTGCCATTGGCCGACCTCTGGGGAGGGGTACCTCTAGATATGGGACGACATTGCCATTGGCCGACCTCTGGGGAGGGGTACCTCTAGGTATGGGATGACATTGCCATTGGCCGATTTCTGAGGGAGGGGTACCTATAGATATGGGACAACATTGCCATTGGCCGACCTCTGGGGAGGGGTACCTCTAGATATGGGACAACATTGCCAGTGGCCGACCTCTGGGGACGGGTACCTCTAGATATGGGACAACATTGCCAGTGGCCGACATCTGGGGACGGGTACCTCTAGATATGGGACAACATTGCCATTGGCCGACCTCTGGGGAGGGGTACCTCTAGATATGGGACGACATTGTCATTGGTCGATTTCTGAGGGAGGGGTACCTCTAGATATGGGACGATATTGTGTTTGGCCGACCTTTGAGGGTTGGGTACCTATAGGTATGGGACGACATCGGCATTGACCAACATCAGAGGGTTGGGTGTACCTCTGAGGTATGTGTAACGACATCGACATCGGCCGACGTCTGGTGGAGGGGTACCTCCAGCTATGGGACGACATTATCATTGGCCGACCTACCCAGCACTACCGTTTCTTACATTCCACATTGTGCAGGCAATGGTAATAAACTCCCAATTTTCATTTCTGGAGAAATTCGCTAGTTTTTTGTCATTGGTCATGTCAATTTTTTTTTTTTTTTAATGTCATTCCTTGTCAAAGCTATATGGTAATTATTTTTTTATATCCTCATTGTCATTATTTTTACAGAGGGATTTTTGGTTTGGTGCCACTTCTCCGCAGGGAGCACTCGGAACTCCCTTCGGCTATCTTCGCTCGCTACCGGTCGGCTTTGACACGGCTCGGACACAATCTCATTCTCGCGAGATCCCCTGCTACTACGTGAACGCGACGGACCTCTCAGGCCGTTGCAAGCCATTTGCCTTAGTCTGCTAAGGGGAATCCCCTTTTGCCAGAGCTGCGGAGAAATACTCTCACTAAAATCATGTGACGTAGCCATACAAAATAGCATGTTGTAGGCTTGCCTGTTCACAATCGCGGAGGGTAGAAATATAGTCCCTGTATTTCCTCAACGATAATTCAAAACTTAAGGGCGTGTACCAAAAACGAAATACAAGCCAACATATAGAATCAGGTAAAGATCACGTACAAATCAATTTTGGAAGTAAGTTTGATTACCCAAATTTTGGGTAAAATGGCTTGGAACGGCCTGAGAGGTCCGTCGCGTTCACGTAGTAGCAGGGGATCTCGCGAGAATGAGATTGGGCTCGGACAGTCTGCGCATTTTATACGGTAAATCAACGTATTTTTGGGCTGAATAAAAATGGCGTCGAAAGTAAATTTCAAAATGTTTTACTACAGACGAAAATAGAAAATAAAAATAATTATAAATTTATTAAATGCTAATATCGCTTAGAAAGATATTTGTGTATATATTTTATTTAGTCCGGTAAACAACATGATGTTGACAGACGCAGTTTCGGTACATATCAGGAATCCTCCAATGCTTCAATTATATAACTGATCGAGGCTGAAAGTTAACAAACCGAGTGTTTCGGTCCCTTACATTATCACGGGACACTTGTGTGGGGCCCTCAAGGGTTGGGGATTTGGGAATTGTACGCCTCACGGCTACATATTCGGTCCCCATATTCAAAATGACCTGCAATCTATCAGAGGGTATTTCACGCGTGTAAATCCTCGAAGTTATCAGAGTGCGCAAGGAGTTCACCAGATCACCGAATATAAGGTTTCTGATAATGACAGAAGTTATCTCCCTTCTTCTACAACTTTGGTTCACCGTTCACTGATATAGACAACTCGAACTACTACAAACAAAGTTTGACTGCTATTTTTTGTTATAATATGAAAATTTTATCAAATCATTAGTTTCTCACTGTTTACAGATGTAATTTTCTTGGCATAAATGGTTTTACATCTGATACCGGAAAAGGCAATAGGCCAACAAATACAATATGTATCGTGTATGTAAGCTCTGTTTTAGTAAACATCAATACCTTTTTTTAAGGAGCGCAAGTGTCATAAGAATTATTACGAGATTTTTTAATATCCGGTGACAGATGACGCCATTAAGAACGTTTTTGATGACGTTGCAATTCCATTTGGCGTATTTTGCTCCATAACGTCAGATTTAAATGTCATGTTGGAACGAAAAACGCTCAGTCACATGCGCAATGCAGTGCCGATGACAGGACATAGAATTCACACGTGACTTGAGCTTCCTATTTTCTACGGTTACAAAAAAAAACAAGAAAAAATAAACGTATGGATATGTAAGGTACTGTCCTGTAGCGTTACCGTTTTTTTTTTGTTTTTTTTGCGAGACACAGAGCAATTTGTTCATTTCGCACAACCACTTTTTGGTTACAGTAAATTCATAGTAAGTTATAGTGAGCTATATATTTGTCACTGATTACAGTACAATTTCCTTCATTAACGATATATTAAAGTAAAACAAACTAACCTAAACTTAAACTAGAGAGTAAGTCGTTTACCATTTTTCATATACTTCACTTTGAACGTAGAAATAAATGAACGATTATACATATCAACCTCCTCTTTAAAAAAACTTTACAACTCCAGCCACAGCACGCCTATGTAACAACATTTATTTATTACTATTAACAGAAAGTAAAACCAAAGAAGCCCCGCTGACAGATAGAACTTCACATTTTATCATGACAAAGATAATTGAAGAAAACATTCTCTGGTCTGTTTGCTAAACTTCTTACTATAATCTAGAATCACTGAGAGTTTGCGCACTAAAAAAGAAATGACGCCAAAATTCTGATTTATTTTCTTCATAATTTTCTACCGCTGGTTATGGCGCGATAGGAGTGCACGTGTACAACATTTAAAGTCTGATTATGGGGTGATAATAGTACGTGTACAACATTTAAAGTCTGATTATGGGGTGATAATAGTACGTGTACAGCATTTAAAGTCTGATTATGGGGGATAATAGTACGTGTACAGCATTTAAAGTCTGATTATGGGGGATAATAGTACGTGTACAGCATTTAAAGTCTGATTATGGGGGATAATAGTACGTGTACAACATTTAAAGTCTGATTATGGGGTGATAATAGTACACGTACATCATTGAAAGTCTGGTTGTGGGGTGATAATAGTACACGTGTACAGCATTCAAAGTCTGGTTGTGGGGTGATAATACTACACGTGTACAGCATTTAAAGCCTGATTATGGGCATAATAGTACGTGTACAGCATTTAAAGTCTGATTATGGGGTGATAATAGTACGTGTACAGCATTTAAAGTCTGATTATGGGGGATAATAGTACGTGTACAACATTTAAAGTCTGATTATGGGGTGATAATAGTACATGTACAACATTGAAAGTCTGGTTGTGGGGTGATAAAAGAACACGTGTACAGCATTCAAAGTCTGGTTATGGGGTGATAATACTACACGTGTACAGCATTTAAAGCCTGATTATGGGGTGATAATAGTACGTGTACAGCATTTAAAGTCTGATTATGGGGTGATAATAGTACGTGTACAGCATTCGAAGTCTGGCTATGGGGTGATAATAGTACGTGTACAGCATTCAAAGTCTAGTAATGGGGTGATAATAGTACGTGTACAGCATTTAAAGCTGATTATGGGGGATAATAGTACGTGTACAACATTTAAAGTCTGATATAGGGTGATAATAGTACACGTACAACATTGAAAGTCTGGTTGTGGGGTGATAATAGTACACGTGTACAGTATTCAAAGTCTGGTTGTGGGGTGATAATAGTACGTGTACAGCATTTAAAGCCTGATTATGGGCATAATAGTACGTGTACAGCATTTAAAGTCTGATTATGGGGTGATAATAGTACGTGTACAGCATTCAAAGTCTGGTTATGGGGTGATAATAGTACGTGTACAGCATTTAAAGCTGATTATGGGGGATAATAGTACGTGTACAACATTTAAAGTCTGATTATGGGGTGATAATAGTACATGTACAACATTGAAAGTCTGGTTGTGGGGTGATAATAGTACACGTGTACAGTATTCAAAGTCTGATTATGGGGTGATAATACTACACGTGTACAGCATTTAAAGCCTGATTATGGGGTGATAATAGTACACGTGTACAGCATTTAAAGTCTGGCTATGGGGTGATAATAGTACGTGTACAGCATTTAAAGTCTGATTATGGGGGATAATAGTACGTGTACAACATTTAAAGTCTGATTATGGGGTGATAATAGTACACGTACATCATTGAAAGTCTGGTTGTGGGGTGATGAGAGTGCTCGTGTAAAGTATTTCGCAGGTAAAAATGGACCACTGGAAGAGTATCGACTTTTAACTGGACTTTTACCACTGGAAACGCAAGCGGGACATCCAAACTGTCCATACGCTATGTTATATAATCATATCAAGGCCTGATAAAGGCTACAAAATAAAAAGTTCTTACCATCCTATGATCAGTGAATATATAACAGAAATATATAACAGAATGTGGGGCGATAACAGTACAAGTGTTATTTGTAAAATACATTTCTATTCTGAAATATAGTGAATTCGATAAGAGAATACCGATTGCCTGTTATTTGACGAATTTATCGGCAATTATGGCTAGAATACAAACATACGAGACCAATTAACTGAGTTACCTAAGGAGTTTGCTCTTTTCGACTTAAAAGCGATGTCGAGTTATCTGGCTCCGTATAACGACACGACCAGTTAACTGCAATATAGGAACGATTCTCTGAGGCTAAAAAAAACGCTTCCCTTTTAACAGACGAATCGAAGTGAGACGGACGAGCTGTTCGCTGTGGCCATGTTTGGTGGCAATGGTGTTTCCTGTCGGCTTCCTGTTCCTGCTCGGCATGTACGGAGAAGGTATTTAAACCATCAACACAACCGATACATTTGATCTGGTAAACTCGGCCATTTGCAAAGGCAATTTATACAGTTACACGATGCCTGAACCTAGCGACTGTAGGGAATTGTTTTAATTCGTCCTAAAGACGCTATTTCGAGCTTTCAACACACAGGTATAACCACTTGTGAGACCCACCGTTTACAGACACATCCCTTGATACTCTTTACCCAGCCATATCCACACCCTTTTATTGAACGACATGCTATGATCTCAAACAGATGTTACTAAAAGAAAAGGAAGCCCACGAAATGTCGATTAGAAGAAAATGAAAGCATTGTATTAGTTGTTTTACCAATTAGAAGTTATATGCCATTGCCAAATTGTATTGCTTGAAGTCACAGATAGCCATAGATTGTCACAATCTAACCTAATTGTTCCAATAATAAATCTAACCCAATTATTCCAATGATACTCACAGTATAGAAGGGTTATTCACTGATTCCATCGATAACTAATACGCTAATAGCCCGTATTGCAGTGTCAGACAATTCGGATAACGACCAGAAAATGTGCTTTCTATTCCAGTGTAAGAAACATTTGGATAGTGATCAGAAAATGTGCCTTCGGTTTCGATGTGAGACCATTTGGATAGCGACCAGAAAATGTGCATTTTGTTCCGATGTCAGACCATTTTTAAAGGGACCAGAAAATGTGCCTTCTGTTCCAATGTCAGACCATTTGGACAGTGACCAGAAAATGTGCATTTTGTTCCGATGTCAGACCATTTTTAAAGGGACCAGAAAATGTGCCTTCTGTTCCAATGTCAGACCATTTGGATAGTGACCAGAAAATGTGCCTTCTGTTCCGATGTCAGACCATTTGGATACCGACCAGAAAATGTGCCTTCTGTTCCAATGTCAGACCATTTGGATAGTGACCAGAAAATGTGCATTTTGTTCCGATGTCAGACCATTTTTAAAGGGACCAGAAAATGTGCCTTCTGTTCCAATGTCAGACCATTTGGATAGTGACCAGAAAATGTGCCTTCTGTTCCGATGTCAGACCATTTGGATAGCGACCAGAAAATGTGCCTTCTGTTCTAATGTCAGACCATTTGGACAGTGACCAGAAAATGTGCCTTCTGTTCCAATGTCAGACCATTTGGATAGTGACCAGAAAATGTGCATTTTGTTCCGATGTCAGACCATTTTTAAAGGGACCAGAAAATGTGCCTTCTGTTCCGATGTCAGACCATTTGGATAGCGACCAGAAAATGTGCCTTCTGTTCCGATGTCAGACCATTTGGATAGCGACCAGAAAATGTGCCTTCTGTTCTAATGTCAGACCATTTGGACAGTGACCAGAAAATGTGCCTTCTGTTCCAATGTCAGACCATTTGGATAGTGACCAGAAAATGTGCCTTCTGTTCTAATGTCAGACCATTTGGACAGTGACCAGAAAATGTGCCTTCTGTTCCAATGTCAGACCATTTGGACAGTGACCAGAAAATGTGCCTTCTGTTCCAATGTCAGACCATTTGGATAGTGACCAGAAAATGTGCCTTCTGTTCCAATGTCAGACCATTTGGATAGTGACCAGAAAATGTGCCTTCTGTTCCAATGTCAGACCATTTGGATAGTGACCAGAAAATGTGCCTTCTGTTCCAATGTCAGACCATTTGGATAGTGACCAGAAAATGTGCTCTTTTCCGATGTCAGACCATTTTGAAAGGGGAAAGAGATGCTTTTTAATGCCTATTGTCCACAATAAAGGTGCAGTTTTCAGTCCAAATCCTATGATTGTCCTGCCAATCAAAATTTATGAAAACAGAATTTAAATAACCGGGAGGAACATGCATTCTGAACCTAATTAATTTAGTTCAAAACACTACTTTTTTGTAGTACATTGCCGTACATTCTTCATTCTTGAGAATAGTAGCCCTAAAAAGCTTCTGAATTCCACGTCTTGAGAAAAATAGCCGATAATTTCAATATTCTGTTTTTATGGAAAAATATCATCGTGTTGGCCGCTCATGGCACTTAAGTGTAAAATAATGCGAGTTTGAAATAATCCACTTTATCCTATGAAGGGCTATAGTAGTGAGAGAAACTTGTATGGATGTGGACATGAATGATGTGACAGCTGAAGGCAACTGTTCCACCAATCATTAATTACACAGGGTAACGAGAGGAAATGCTTTGACAGATACGATATGTTCACTCTATCAACTATTCTGTCTAATGTTTTATAAACTAGCGTTGGCTACCCGAGTATATATAGAGCTGGAGATACGATTGGTTGGAAGGTGATCAAAGTCAAACTTGTATGGAAATACATGTATACACGTTCTTAGCGTACAACACAGATATGACTTTATAGGCAAAAACACTGACTGGATATTTCTTATGACAATGATGTTGTGGTTCCATTGAAGTATCTGTCCGTATTACCAACTGTAGTAATGCTTGCAAGATGTTTAACGAGTTGCCGGTCTTGCTTCACAACAATTAAAGAATAAAATCTGCCTTGCACATCGCAAACACCTTGCCTTATGCGACATTGATACAAACTACGTTGTTCAGATGTGAGCCATTCATACAGCCTACACTGCTCAGAGCCGAGCCATTCATATAGCTTAAGTCGTTCAGATGTGAGCCACTCACACAGCCCACATTGATCAGCTGTGAGCCATTCCTACAGCCTATATTGCTCAGATCTGAGCCATTCATAAAGCTTACGTTGTTCAGATGTGAGCCATTCTTAGGGCCTACGTACATCGTTCAGATGTGATCATATGTGCGGATAGAGGGCACAAAATCAGCTGATCATTTGTGCGTATAACGGACAACCGGTCCACCAATCATGTGTGCGGATAACGGACAAACGGTCAAGCGATCATGTGTGCAGATAATGCACAGACGTCAACTAATCATGTGTGCGGATAACGGACAAACGGTCAACCGATCATGTGTGCGGATAATGCACAAACGTCAACTAATCATCTGTGCGGATAACGGACAAACGGTCCACCGATCATGTGTGCGGATAACGGACAAACGGTCCACCGATCATGTGTGCGGATAACGGACAAACGGTACACCGATCATGTGTGCGGATAACGGACAAACGGTCCACCGATCATGTGTACGGATAATGCACAAACGTCAACTTATCATGTGTGTGAATAGCGAACAAAATGTCATCTAATCATCTGTGCGGATAACGGTCAAAAAGTCATGATATGGGTGTCCCGGGCGATGTGGACGTCCCGGGGCGATATGAATGTCCCGGGGCGATATGTATGTCCCAGGGTGATATGGATGCCCGGGGCGATATGTATGTTCCAGGGCGATATGGGTGTCCCGGGGCGATATGAATGTCCTGGGGCGATATGGATGTCCCAGGGTGATATGAATGTCCCGGGGTGATATGGATGTCCTGGGGCAATATGGATGTCCCGGAGTGATATGGATGTCCTGGGGCGATTTGGATGTCCCGGGGTGATATGAATGTGCCGGGGTGATATGGATGTCCAGGGGTGATATGGATGTCCAGGGGTGATATGGATGTCCTGGGGCGATATGGATGTCCCGGGGCGATATGGATGTCCCGGAGTGATATGGATGTCCTGGGGCGATATGGATGTCCCGGGTTGATATGGATGTCCCGGAGTGATATGGATGTCCCGGAGTGATATGTATGTCCCGGAGTGATATGGATGTCCCGGGGCGATATGGATGTCCCGGGGCGATATGGATGTCCCGGAGTGATATGGATGTCCCGGGGTGATATGGATGTCCCGGGGCGATGTGGATGTCTTGGGTCGATATGGATGTCCCGGAGTGATATGGATGTCCTGGGGCGATATGGATGTCCCGGAGTGATATGGATGTCCTGGGGTGATATGGATGTCCCGGAGTGATATGGATGTCCTGGGGCGATATGGATGTCCCGGAGTGATATGGATGTCCTGGGGCGATATGGATGTCCCGGGGTGATATGAATGTGCTGGGGTGATATGGATGTCCAGGGGTGATATGGATGTCCTGGGGCGATATGGATGTCCCGGGGCGATATGGATGTCCTGGGGCGAATGGATGTCCCGGAGTGATATGGATGTCCTGGGGCGATATGGATGTCCCTGGGTGATATGGGTGTCCAGGGGTGATATGGATGTCCCGGAGTGATATGTATGTCCCGGGGCGATATGGATGTCCCGGGGTGATGCTTGAATTCTGCCAGTTCGGGGATTTACGTACGTGAAACACCCGCGGATAGACTGCAGGTCATTTTTGATGTCCTGGGGCGATATGGATGTCCCAGGGCGATATGAATGTCCCGGGGCGATATGGATGTCCTGGGTCGATATGGATGTCCCGGGGTGATATGGATGTCCCGGGGCGATATGGATGTCCCGGGGCGATATGGATGTCCCGGGGCGATATGGATGTCCCGGGGCGATATGGATGTCCTGGGGCGATATGGATGTCCCAGGGCGATTTGGATGTCCCGGGGTGATATGAATGTGCCGGGGTGATATGGATGTCCAGGGGTGATATGGATGTCCAGGGGTGATATGGATGTCCTGGGGCGATATGGATGTCCCGGGGCGATATGGATGTCCCGGAGTGATATGGATGTCCTGGGGCGATATGGATGTCCCGGGTTGATATGGATGTCCCGGAGTGATATGGATGTCCCGGAGTGATATGTATGTCCCGGAGTGATATGGATGTCCCGGGGCGATATGGATGTCCCGGAGTGATATGGATGTCCTGGGGTGATATGGATGTCCCGGGGCGATGTGGATGTCTTGGGTCGATATGGATGTCCCGGAGTGATATGGATGTCCTGGGGCGATATGGATGTCCCGGAGTGATATGGATGTCCTGGGGTGATATGGATGTCCCGGAGTGATATGGATGTCCTGGGGCGATATGGATGTCCCGGAGTGATATGGATGTCCTGGGGTGATATGGATGTCCCGGGGTGATATGAATGTCCCGGAGTGATATGGATGTCCAGGGGCGATATGGATGTCCCGGAGTGATATGGATGTCCTGGGGCGATATGGATGTCCCGGGGTGATATGAATGTGCTGGGGTGATATGAATGTGCTGGGGTGATATGGATGTCCAGGGGTGATATGGATGTCCAGGGGTGATATGGATGTCCAGGGGTGATATGGATGTCCTGGGGCGATATGGATGTCCCGGGGCGATATGGATGTCCCGGAGTGATATGGATGTCCTGGGGCGATATGGATGTCCCGGGTTGATATGGATGTCCCGGAGTGATATGGATGTCCCGGAGTGATATGTATGTCCCGGAGTGATATGGATGTCCCGGGGCGATATGGATGTCCCGGGGCGATATGGATGTCCCGGAGTGATATGGATGTCCCGGGGTGATATGGATGTCCCGGGGCGATGTGGATGTCTTGGGTCGATATGGATGTCCCGGAGTGATATGGATGTCCTGGGGCGATATGGATGTCCCGGAGTGATATGGATGTCCTGGGGTGATATGGATGTCCCGGAGTGATATGGATGTCCTGGGGCGATATGGATGTCCCGGAGTGATATGGATGTCCTGGGGCGATATGGATGTCCCGGGGTGATATGAATGTGCTGGGGTGATATGGATGTCCAGGGGTGATATGGATGTCCTGGGGCGATATGGATGTCCCGGGGCGATATGGATGTCCTGGGGCGAATGGATGTCCCGGAGTGATATGGATGTCCTGGGGCGATATGGATGTCCCTGGGTGATATGGGTGTCCAGGGGTGATATGGATGTCCCGGAGTGATATGTATGTCCCGGGGCGATATGGATGTCCCGGGGTGATGCTTGAATTCTGCCAGTTCGGGGATTTACGTACGTGAAACACCCGCGGATAGACTGCAGGTCATTTTTGATGTCCTGGGGCGATATGGATGTCCCAGGGCGATATGAATGTCCCGGGGCGATATGGATGTCCTGGGTCGATATGGATGTCCCGGGGTGATATGGATGTCCCGGGGCGATATGGATGTCCCGGGGCGATATGGATGTCCCGGGGCGATATGGATGTCCCGGGGCGATATGGATGTCCTGGGGCGATATGGATGTCCCAGGGCGATTTGGATGTCCCGGGGTGATATGAATGTGCCGGGGTGATATGGATGTCCAGGGGTGATATGGATGTCCAGGGGTGATATGGATGTCCTGGGGCGATATGGATGTCCCGGGGCGATATGGATGTCCCGGAGTGATATGGATGTCCTGGGGCGATATGGATGTCCCGGGTTGATATGGATGTCCCGGAGTGATATGGATGTCCCGGAGTGATATGTATGTCCCGGAGTGATATGGATGTCCCGGGGCGATATGGATGTCCCGGAGTGATATGGATGTCCTGGGGTGATATGGATGTCCCGGGGCGATGTGGATGTCTTGGGTCGATATGGATGTCCCGGAGTGATATGGATGTCCTGGGGCGATATGGATGTCCCGGAGTGATATGGATGTCCTGGGGTGATATGGATGTCCCGGAGTGATATGGATGTCCTGGGGCGATATGGATGTCCCGGAGTGATATGGATGTCCTGGGGCGATATGGATGTCCCGGGGTGATATGAATGTGCTGGGGTGATATGGATGTCCAGGGGTGATATGGATGTCCTGGGGCGATATGGATGTCCCGGGGCGATATGGATGTCCTGGGGCGAATGGATGTCCCGGAGTGATATGGATGTCCTGGGGCGATATGGATGTCCCTGGGTGATATGGGTGTCCAGGGGTGATATGGATGTCCCGGAGTGATATGTATGTCCCGGGGCGATATGGATGTCCCGGGGTGATGCTTGAATTCTGCCAGTTCGGGGATTTACGTACGTGAAACACCCGCGGATAGACTGCAGGTCATTTTTGATGTCCTGGGGCGATATGGATGTCCCAGGGCGATATGAATGTCCCGGGGCGATATGGATGTCCTGGGTCGATATGGATGTCCCGGGGCGATATGGATGTCCCGGGTCGATATGGATGTCCCGGGGTGATATGGATGTCCCGGGGCGATATGGATGTCCCGGGGCGATATGGATGTCCCGGGGCGATATGGATGTCCCGGGGCGATATGGATGTCCCGGGGTGATGCTTGAATTCTGCCAGTTCGGGGATTTACGTACGTGAAACACCCGCGGATAGACTGCAGGTCATTTTTGATGTCCTGGGGCGATATGGATGTCCCGGGGTGATATGGATGTCCTTGGTCGATATGGATGTCCCGGGGTGATATGGATGTCCCGGAGTGATATGTATGTCCCGGGGCGATATGTATGTCCCGGGGCGATATGGATGTCCCTGGGTGATATGGATGTCCCGGGGCGATGTGGATGTCTTGGGTCGATATGGATGTCCCGGGGTGATATGGATGTCCCGGGGCGATATGTATGTCCCGGGGCGATATGTATGTCCCGGGGTGATGCTTGAATTCTGCCAGTTCGGGGATTTACGTACGTGAAACACCCGCTGATAGACTGCAGGTCATTTTTGAATGTGGCGAGCTAAAAGGTAGCCGCCAAACGAACAATTTCTGTATCCTCTTTAAAGTGGCATCAGCTGCCAAAATGTTGATATTTTGACGTTTAAACATAATGTTGGAATTATCGGCTATTTTTCCTAAGACGTATAATTCAAAAGCTTTTTAGTGCGTCTAGTCTCTAGAATGTACGATAAAGTACTGTTTTGAACTAACTTTGGCTTAGAATGAATGAATGGTCGTCCCGGTTATTTAAATTTTGTTTACTTTTCGAACACTATTCCGGTTCGTATAGGCTACATACTGTATGGATTTTCCTCATTCCAACGCCAATCATTTAGTTTTTCGATGGCCTTCAAAGCCTCTTACAGTCGTGATGATTAAAAATTATGAAAAAAGTGTGAATTTCGGCAGCTCATGCCCCCAACAAAATTGTCCCCGTGAAAATGCAAGGGACCGAAACACTCGTTAAGTTTCAGCTGTTTTAAAACTTTCTGTCTCGATCAGTTACAATTGAAGCATTTGAGGAATCCTGATATGTAACGACCCCCCACCCCCAGCCCCCACCCCCCCCCCCCCCCCCTTCCCTCATCGACATATAGCGGAAAAAACCTTTCGGCGATTTTCGATGAAGTGTCAATCCACACACTTAAATTGAATATATGAAGATGTTTCTACTTTTGCGCCAAAAGTGGATTTGGGGCAACAGATATATCGGTAGATGTCGTGCTTTGTGTGGTTTTTGGTTATACAAGAACTTGCGCTGTATTTCCACTTTAAGTTATCACGCTATCCATTTCATGTTTTTGTCACCATTGTAGTCAATTCATGATTAGCACAGAAACTAGAAGTGTTTGCATCCCCTGATGGTGGCTTGTTGGTGTAATGACAGATTACACACACTCCTGGGGCCAACAGGCTACAGATAATGACGTCAATGTCAAAATGATATTACATAAGCCCTTCCTCAAACACATTCCTCATAGCTATTGTTTGACGAGAGAGTGGTCTAACATAGACCCGTGTATTCAGCCCACATGGAATAGGATAAAGTTAGGTGTAAAATACACTAGTGAGAATTATTGATAGATCGAAAATACATTTTATATAATGTCTTATGTTAACTAGCTATATGAGTTGTCGAGCATCCGTCAGTGGATCAGTCAACGTAATGATGATCGGCCCCCTACAAATCAAGCATGTATGGAAGCCGAATACGGACATTTTATTCTCGAGCTTCGCGACCCCGCCAGACTCGCCAAAGCAATTGATTCGCGACTTTCTCTACCCCGCCAAACTCGCCAACCACGCTAATCAACTTAATAAAAAAATAGTATTTTTTTTTAACATTTCATTTGCGTCCTTCGCTACCTTCGCGAGGCTGGCGGGGGCGAGAAGGTCGCGATTCTATATCATTCGCGACTTTCTCGACCTTGGCGGGGTCGCCAAACACGCCAAGGTCGCGAAACACGCTAATAAAAAGATAGTATTTTTTTGCAATCCCGAATCGCGACCTTCTCGACCTTCGCGTGCTTGGCGGGGTCGAAAAGGGCGCGAGGGTTGCGAGGGTCGCGAAGCTCGCCAATCACGCCTAAGCTAAGCTATACATCAAGTCCACTCAACAATTCACTAGTTGGCGACCTTCGCGTGGTTGGCGACCTTCGCGTGGTTGGCGACCTTCGCGTGGTTAGCGACCTTCGCGACCCTCGCGCCCTTCGCGTGCTTGGCGGGGTCGCGAGGGTCGCGGTTCTGAATTGCAAAAAAATACTATCTTTTTTTTAGCGTGTTTCGCGACCTTGGCGTGTTTGGCGACCCCACCGCGAATGATATAGAATCGCGACCTTCTCGCCCCCGCCAGCCTCGCAAAGGTAGCGAAGGACGCGAATGAAATGTTTAGCGTGGTTGGCGTGTTTGGCGAGTTTCGCGGGGTAGAGAAAGTCGCGAATCCTTTGCTTTGGCGAGTCTGGCGGGGTCGCCAAGCACGCGAACTAAAATGTCCGTATTCGGCTTCCATAAGCATGTACGGTATGATTAACTATAACTTGCGGATTAAAAACACGAGCTGCAATTTTAGTAACGAAAGTAATCACTTTTATAGCATGCGTGTGTCGCACTGTTCGTTATAGTAAGTTTAACTGGGGGATACAATTGAAACTGAAACAACTAAAGTGATTTTACATAACAGAAATAGCAAGTACTTAATTAGAGAAAATTCTTATGAGATAATATTGATTGCATTTAACACGGATGGTGACAAGTCGGCGTGTAGTTGATAAGCTTTTCACACGTTCGTGCACAGACGTTATTTTAGGCGGAATATAATTACATCAACGTGTTATGTAATTCGATTGGCAAACTCGTTCGTGGTTTTCTCCGAAAAAAATCGGTTCCATGTTAGCACAAAGCGTTGGATTCACGTTTCCCAGAAATTACCATCATCTTGCGGTTTCACTGTCGCTTTTCGCAGTTGAGCGAGTTATATATGTGAGCTAGTGGTACGATTTACAGAAAATACAAAATCATCGGCTATTCAGAAATAAATCAGGGGCCGGTTGTTCGAAAGAAAATTAGATTAACCGAAAGTAAGATGACGTGGCGTAACAAAGAAATTCCTTTGTTACGGTCGTCATCTAACCTGCGGTTAACCTGTTTCACGTAAATTTGTTTTGTTGTTTTTTTAGTAACTTTGAAAGCAACGTAGGCCTACCTGTACAGTATGGGTTGCTGTGATAGTTACGTACAAACTCACGCTACGCCGCTTTGTGAAACAACCCCCAGGTATTCAGAAATAACTCAGGTATTCATAAGTTATCCAGGTATTATAATGAGAACAGGGTATTTAAGCGTAAACAGAGTTGAAAAAGGAGACCTGGGGCCGGTTGTTCAAAAGAAAATTAGCTTAACGGCAGGTTAGATGACGTCGCGTAACAAAGGAATTTCTTTGTTACGCCACGTCATTTAACCTGCCGTTAAGCTAATTTTCTTTTGAACAACCCACCCCAGATAATCAGATGGGACGAAACCAGGGCCGTGTTTCACAAAGTTTTCACGTAAATGCTATAGCAACGTATATCTACAGTATGGGTTGCTATAGCATTTACGTGAAAACTTACCGTAAGCCGCTTTGTGAAACAGGGTCCAGGTATTTAAAATGTAGCTAAGTACCAAGAACTGTGACATGACCTGCCAACATTTCTGACTATTTTCATAACTTCAAATTGACAAAAAAAGTGGAGCATTTGTAAAAAAAAAAACAAGAAAATTTAAAACGAAACACTTCTGTCAGTAGATGTTA
Source organism: Lepidochitona cinerea (assembly GCA_963971465.1). NCBI lineage: Eukaryota > Metazoa > Mollusca > Polyplacophora > Chitonida > Tonicellidae > Lepidochitona > Lepidochitona cinerea. Next base: position 41,943,995 of record OZ020556.1, on the reverse strand, counting down.
GAAAATTAAAATCGAAAATTTGATTTGTTAGGTATCCACAATGTCAACAATGGGCGAGCACGCGTAGGCTACTGACTGTATACATGTACCCAGTTTTAATTATGCCATTAAAACACCATGTATACATTTACATAACTGGAAATATTTAATGTTACACACTTAATTCCAGTTGTTTTCCTTAGCTACAACTGAGTTACTTTCTTAAAGTTGCATGAGTCACTAGATATATATTTATGATCACTAAAGCTCACGGGCACAGGGAAAATCTTCAGGTCTAAAATAACCATGGAGACAAGTTTTTAATTGTGTTAAAAAGAGGTAAATCATTTAGACCTTTACACCCCATAAAGTGTTGTAACAAACCAAAGCTATGGTATTTCATTAGGTTGACGACTGACAGGAGCTTAGCCTTGGTCAATAGAATCCTTTGTAACACATTGACAATGGTTACGCATCTTAACTATGGCAAGAACATCGGTGGACTGAGATTGAACCCCATAAATTTTGCTTTCTCCACCCCCCCCCCCCCCCCCCCGGGGACAGACAAAATTATGTAACAAACAATGAACAAAACAACCATAAACTAGATATACATATGGAGAAAGCGAACCTTGCAGGGAGTCACAATGTATGTTAAAGTGGCATGAGCTGCCAAAATTCACACTTTTTTCATAATTTCTGATCGTTGCGACAGTAAGAGGCTTTGAAGGTCATCAAAAAACCAAACGATTGGCGTTGGGCTGAGGTAAATCCATATAGTATGTGGCCTGTACGAACCGAAAACGTGTTCGAAAAGTAAATAAGATTTAAATAAACGGGACGACCATTCATTCAATGTCCTGGATTATTCATAGAAGCGCAAACTAAACTAAATATTCCGGTAATTGTGAACTCTTAACATGCTGTAGCAAGTCGTCTTATTCTGGCAACATTTTTACGTATCAATTCCCTATCTTTTACCGTTATTCCTAGACAGTCTGAGTGTTGCTTGTCTGTACATAATAATAGATTACACACACTCTTGGGACCAACAGGTATCGGAGAGTGTTCGCACGCAATGTCCAAATTATGTTACAGAAACATGTAACTGTCTTAAATCTCCATGACGCAGTTTGTGCTGTGCTTCAAGAAACACATGGGAGATTGTACATATTTGGTTTGTGTATTATGTATTAACCGATGGGAGATTGTACGTGTTTGGGTTGTGTATTATGTATTAACACATGGGAGATTGTACATCTTTGGTTTGTGTATTATGTATTAACATATGAGAGATAGTACATGTTTGGGTTGTGTATTATGTATTAACGCATGGGAGATTTACGTGTTTGGGTTGTGTATTATGTATTAGCACATGGGGGATTGTACATGTTTGGTTTGTGTATTATGTATTAACGCATGGGAGGTTGTACATTTTTGGGTTGTGTATTATGTATTAACGCATAGGAGATTGTACATGTTTGGTTTGTGTATTATGTATTAACGCATAGGAGATTGTACATATTTGGTTTGTGTATTATGTATTAACGCATGGGAGGTTGTACATCTTTGGGTTGTGTATTATGTACTAACGCATAGGAGATTGTACATGTTTGGTTTGTGTATTATGTATTAACGCATAGGAGATTGTACATATTTGGTTTGTGTATTATGTAATAACGTATGGGAGGTTGTACATCTTTGGGTTGTGTATTATGTACTAACGCATAGGAGATTGTACATGTTTGGTTTGTGTATTATGTATTAACGCATAGGAGATTGTACATATTTGGTTTGTGTATTATGTAATAACGTATGGGAGATTGTACATGTTTGGTTTGTGTATTATGTATTAACGCATGGGAGATTGTACATGTTTGGTTTGTGTATTATGTATTAACGCATGGGAGATTGTACGTGTTTGGGTTGTGTATTGTGTATTAACGCATGGGAGATTGTACATGTTTGGCTTGTGTATTATGTATTAACGCATGGGAGATTGCACATGTTTGGTTTGTGTATTATGTATTAACGCATGGGAGATTGTACGTGTTTGGGTTGTGTATTATGCAATAACATATGAGAGATTGTACATGTTTGGGTTATGTATCATGTATTAACGCATGGGAGGCTGTACATGTTTGGTTTGTGTATTATGTATTAACGCATGGGGGAGTATATATGTTTGGTTTGTGTATTATGTATTAACGCATGGGAGATTGTACATGTTTGGTTTGTGTATTATGTATTAACGCATGGGAGATTGTACATGTTTGGGTTGTGTATTATGTATTAACGCATGGGAGATTGTACATGTTTGGTTTGTGTATTATGTATTAACGCATGGGAGATTGTACATGTTTGGTTTGTGTATTATGTATTAACGCATGGGAGATTGTACATGTTTGGTTTGTGTATTATGTATTAACGCATGGGAGATTGTACATGTTTGGTTTGTGTATTATGTATTAACGCATGGGAGATTGTACGTGTTTGGGTTGTGTATTATGTATTAACATATGAGAGATTGTACATGTTTGGTTTGTGTAGTATGTATTAACATATGAGAGATTGTACATGTTTGGGTTGTGTATCATGTATTAACGCATGGGAGGCTGTACATGTTTTGTTTGTGTATTATGTATTAACGCATGGGGGAGTGTACGTTTATGACTTACTGTACATTAACGAATTATCCCCGTGCAATTAACCCAGAATAGCAGTTTTCTAATTTAGTAATATAAACATCGAAATGTGTATGAAATGTAAAAATGTATCTTAAAACCCAGAGATTTAATAAAGATGTTAGTTATAATTGTAAGGTTTTTGGAGTATAAAAATGTGCACGGGAAAAAAATTGAAAACAGTGAAACTAGTCCGATCTAGACAGATTCCAATTGTAGTGGGAAATGTTGTGATTTTTCCAAACCAAGAAACTGTCCGCACCACGGTACATTACAGATATACAAGTGTTTACTGTTAACATATTCATGAATCGTCTAACGTTCACGTTACCGAGACATAATTATCATCTACTACACTGTTTTCATACCTCGATAAAATCATATCGGATTTGGACAATTTCCAAATTTCACCCTTGTGAATTCCGTACGTGTAAGAATCCTTTAGTTATGTTTTAATCGATATGTCGGCAGTCATACGACGGATATTCAGATTGGCCACATATACAGGTTTGTCGTATACTTGCACACCACTGTTGCAAAGTTGATAATACCAATCATGATCACAACATTTACAATGCGCAGGTCACAGGTTTTATATGATGGAAGTTTTTCGCTGACAATTTCCAATAAAATGAACCCATTATTCTTCAAAACGTTTCGGTTTGGGAACTTTTAATAGAATTATGTCCTAACAACCATAAAGGGCGATATAAACTGAATACCAAATCTCACTTTAGGAGATATGATATTGTAAAGCAACCCCACCTGTGAACAATCCTCGAGCTGTAATAAGATATATTGTATATATGGAGGAAGGGGGAAAAGTTACAGTGATGTTAACAGTTTGATTAACCCTCTGACATTGGCAATAAAACAAACTAGAATACTCTTCTTACAAGATAAACACGGAAAGCAATTCAATATATACAGTTTGATTATTCTATCAGGACCTGCCCCATTTGTAAATCTAAACCACAGGTAGCCATCTCAATAAAACATCCAACTAATACAGTCGTCTAGCACATACATGACCTGGTGTTTTAATAAAGATCTTACATTAAGTCAGATTTTTTGTTTCAGCCCAGGAACATTTGAAAGGTTTTTATACCCAGCGGCGTACGTCCATCCTGGATTCCTACCCGCTCCATAACTTGAAGAGCTAGTTTAATCCTATCTTTATCAGTCGTTTACAGTATATACTCTATGGGTAAATGGTATGTCATCAACCATTTATGGCATCTTCGGTTGCATAATACGGCATTTATATTATGTGATATGCTCTTTTGGTTCATATCTCGGTTCCCTTCTGCTCCATAACTTGAAGAGTTTTGATCTGATCTTTATAATTCTTTCACAGCATATAACTTATGGGTAGATGGTGTGTCATCGACCATTTTTGACACCTTCGGTTGCATCTTTATTTCACTATGAAATATTCTGTTTTAGTCTATATCTTCTTAAATTTTGACCGGATCTTGAAAAATTTCTTAGATTATATAACTAATGGGCAGACGATGAGTTGTGAACTATTGACGACATCGCCTGTGGCATTTCACGACAAACATGTTGGATTTTATAAAACCCCCAACTACATGTACTCAACTAAATCAAGAATTTTGATTGGATATAAAGATTCAATTCAGTATATGCCTTGTGGACAGCCGGTGTGCGCCATATTGGAGTAGGCATATGGAATGGTAATAGTTTTCATGCATGCTTAATTAAATGTTTTGCAGGGTTTATACATTCTATACAAACGGTGTGTCACAAACAGTTTACGATACCTATTGTATACTATAGGGAATTGAAGACTTTTAGATGAACAAAGAATTTCATTTGATATCATTTAAATATTTGTTTCTATAATGTAAAGTAATCAGTCGTAACGGAGAGCGTATGTTGAGTTTACTAAAGCTCTTGTATATATGAGAGATCCAAATGTGTAAGCCGTATACAACACGTAATTACAACTGGTAAATACTCTCAGCACAGCCTGTGACCGGAGACATCGAAAATAAAATTCTAAACAATTAAATCCACAGCCAAAAACTACTTAAAGCAACGAAAGGTAAAAGACGATGTTATGTTCGTGTTGATTGACCAAACCAAGCGAGTCCCTTCCAATGCTTAAAAGTAGACCTATTCAAAACAAAATCTCTCAAAAACGAAATTTGATATTATCTCTTCAAGTCTATTATGAAGAAATTGTTATGAAGTATATCAGCAGACCGGAATATGGTGAATGTTCGTTATGTCTACAAATTGACTTATGCCTATAAAAAGTAGCATTATGGTCAGTAACTACATTGTCCATTTTGAATTCAATGGTGGCTGGGAGTAAATTAAAGATTTCATACATCTGACCTGAGAATACCCCTAAATTCCGTATATATTTTGTACGAGCTTAATCATTAAATCTGCCGTATATTGATGGGATAAATGTGGAACACGTGGAGAAGGATATAAAGAAGATGATGACAGAGCAGAATGTCCTCACCATCTTATTTATGTGACCCGAGATACCTTCACGATCTCATGTCGTCGCATCGAAGCCGGTGAACCTTAATACAAACCTGTCTATTGCCATCACATAACCCAAGTCTAAATTTACTGCTTAATCGAGTACCTCGCCAGTGTGATCGGTTGTAAATCTATTGGTCCGTAAACTGAATGCCAACAAACGGCTATAAAGAACTCGGATAGGTTAATTCGTTTTCTGACCACCCATGGCTATAGTTACACTCTCAAACAGTAAACATTGGCTGCATGTACAACACCTGTTTGGGTTTCTTCAACTCGATCTTTGACAACACATAGATATTTGTACACTTTTACCCAGAGTTACGGTTCCAATGTGACGTAATATTATGCTGATCAAACCGTATGCTGGGAAACCCAGTGAATAGATCAATTAGTTTGTGTTCCTAACTTGGCCAATAGGTATATCGTTACATCTGTAACATCAATTGATTGTCTGTTACATTGGTTACAAGGTTTCCCAACAAGGTGAGGTCCGAATGTCTGTTACACTGGTTACAAGGTTTCCCAACAAGGTGAGGTCCGAATGTCTGTTACATTGGTTACAAGGTTTCCCAACAAGGTGAGGTCCGAGCGTCTGTTACATTTGTTACAAGGTTTCCCAACAAGGTGAGGTGCGAATGTCTGATACATTGGTTACAAGGTTTCCCAACAAGGTGAGGTCCGAATGTCTGTTACATTGGTTACAAGGTTTCCCAACAAGGTGAGGTCCGAATGTCTGTTACATTGGTTACAAGGTTTCCCAACAAGGTGAGGTGCGAATGTCTGTTACATTTGTTACAAGGTTTCCCAACAAGGTGAGGTGCGAATGTCTGTTACATTGGTTACAAGGTTTCCCAACAAGGTGAGGTCCGAATGTCTGTTACATTGGTTACAAGGTTTCCCAACAAGGTGAGGTCCGAGCGTCTGTTACATTTGTTACAAGGTTTCCCAACAAGGTGAGGTCCGAATGTCTGTTACATTGGTTACAAGGTTTCCCAACAAGGTGAGGTCCGAATGTCTGTTACATTGGTTACAAGGTTCCCCAACAAGGTGAGGTCCGAATGTCTGTTACATTGGTTACAAGGTTTCCCAACAAGGTGAGGTGCGGTTCTTACTTGGTTCAATGAGGTGAGGCTCGAGTCCCAATTGGCCCCGATAACCCAATGAGGTGAGACTGGAGACCAAATGGGCCCCGATAATCCAATGAGGTGAGACTGGAGACCCTTTTGGCCCCGATAACCCAATGAGGTGAGACTGGAGACTAACTGGGCCCCGATAGCCCAATGAGGTGAGACTCGAGACCAAATGGGCCCCTATAACCCAATGAGATGAGAATCGAGTCCAAATAGGTCCCGATGGGGTGGTTCGAGTCAAAATGGGTCCCGATAGCCTGAAGGTGAGATGCTACTCCAAATTGGTCCCAATTTCCCAACAAGGTGACAAGCGATATTAATTGATTATGATTTTCCAATGAGTCCAAATTGGTTCCGATTTTCCATGGAGGTTCAAGGTTCAAGGTCACAAAGGTTGCCGGGCTTGAGCAAATGTGTTTGAAATGCAGATTGGCGCTATATGCACACATTGGTTAGTTAGTTGCAAATATGATAAATATGAAATAACTATTAAAAAAAGAATTTACATCCTGGTATAATTGTCATGAAAAGATTATAAAATACATTGGGCATCGTCTAAACCCTCGATTAATAAATTCCACGCTATTTCGTTAGAGTCTATAAAGTCTTTAACTGTGGTTCTCTCATTACAGACTTGTTTACCACTACCCCTCCTTTGGAGACGTTGACAAATCTGTCAGGTAGAAATCGATGGTGTAAGCTCAGTAATAAGATCAGCATTAGTTGTACCTTGTTACACCTCGGAATCTCATTAATACGGAAAGACGTTTGAGATAAGTGAGTGGATGTCTTTCTGGTACAAGGATAATTGAGCGTTGAGGCTATCAGCTATTCCGTCAATCAACAGCAATATATTATCTAGATTGAGAACTCTCCACAGATTACCGCCATTTACTTCCGCCTAAAACAATAACGCGCATGCAAATTGACCCGTTGACCTTCACAGTGACTGCCAATCAACTGAATTCATTATTCACTTTTTCACCGGTAGTCATTATAATGTGAGTTGATGGTAACAACTTTTCACCACCTATTTCAACAGGGAACACCGACTGATATAATCGGGCGTGAACAAATTTCCCTCTCAACCTGCTAATTACATATAAAGTAGGGTCGGTTACCATGGCAACTCCGAGAAGAGTAGATGCTGCTGAGATTTCATCTTGCTCTTCACTTTCGATGAACCATCAATACTTGTGCTGTCATGGCTATCCTTTCGCTGACCTGTACTTGTTGAATGGTCGTCAAACACACCCACACATGCATGCATCAAAACGTCTCCAGTTGGCATGTATAAAGAAAGTATCTACACAGTATGCCTACAATTATTGTACTTTGGTAATATTTATTTAAATAACCGTAAGAGAATAAATTGAACTTAAGAAACTTTAACTTAAGAATAAATTTAACTTAACTTATTAAGAAGAGAAGAAAATAAATTGTGAAGCAGAAAATATGTAGAAGCATACAATGACTAAAGGAAGTAAGAACAATTTCATACGTATCTTTGCTAAAGGTAAACTGAGAAAGCTCTGTTTGGATTTTACTAGGAGAAGAAACACATAGGCAAGTTAAAGCAATAAAACATGGCCGATATCGCTACATTAGCTGCTGAAATCCGCACTTTTACCATAATCACAGAGTCCCCGGCGGTCCAGTGGGTTAGAGCGTTTTTGAATCAAACTCAGACCAAATAAAAATTGAAAAATGTTTATGTGGTTTCCTCTAAACCTGGCAACGCCGCCATATAAGTGAATCAATCAATCAATTTACCATAATCACAGGTTTTAAGTTCATGGAAAAACTAAACGTATCCCGTTGGAATGAAGAACTCCATACAGTCTGTCGTCTGCTCGAACCAAAATAGTGTCCGAAAAATAAATAAAATGTACATAACCGGGACGAACATGCACTCATTCTAGGCCTAATGTAACTGAAATCACAACTTTAACGTCCATCTCAAGACGAGTAACAATACTTTGCACCTCTTGAGAAAAAGAGCCGATAATTTCAAACGTTTGTTTTAACGGAACATTTTGGCAGCTCGTGTAAAAAATTATCCTTAACTGACTTTAACTTGAATGCCTTCGTTCTATGGAAATATATCTAACATATTATATTACCCCTCTAACATCGTCTATATTTGTCATGTGTAAAACATGTCACACGCAATACGTCCGAGAAACTCAAAATTCTCTACGACAAAGAGACGCCAACCATTTATCTAGTATTAGACTCAAACATGATGTGCCCGTGGCACAACATTTCAACACTCTAGAACATTCGGTCAACGATCATTTTGAAATCAATGTAGCCTGGAAACATGGGACTACATAAAATATAACCTGGAAATATGGGGCTATACATAAAATATAGCCTGGAAACATAGAGCTAAATAAAGTCGAAATATTGAGTCATTATGAACTTCTACATTTTAGGATTAACAAAACTTCCACCCAAGGTTTCAAAGAATGAAGTTTGAATTGCCTTTTTGATGATGAATCATTTTTCTGTTGCCTTTCTAATGCATTTCTTGTATTGAAAATGATTGAACAAATTCCATTGTAACACTTTCTTGAGCTGAACAAATGAACAATTTAGTCCAAAACCATAAAAGAATTCTATGACTAAAGAAATTAAAAACGGTACAAATTGACAGTCTATGTGCCAACTAACGAGTCAAAGGCCCGGTGTTCAACAGTTATAAAGATAAATGCTAAATGTCAAAACTATGATTGGTCAAATTGGTCAACGGTGATAAAATTTTCTGGACCACAGACACTCCATATTACACGGCTGCTTATCATGTATTCGATTAAAAAATCTACTATCAATCGATTAACACTTTTATTTTATTATTTGTCACTCTTCTAATGATCGTCAACAACAGACTGACAATTATCACTATTTCTATAACCAACAAATTCTATGATTAAAATTACAACCTGGTATAGATGTTAGAAAGTTAGTATAATATGCCTTTTATTTGTTCCATCAGTATTATATTGACTGAATGAATTACATCTTACTCTAACGTTGTACCAAAGACTAGTAAAAGCCCATGAAAAAATAGCCTCGTATAGACAGATTCATGAAAACAGTTTTCTGGTCGTTTTTTTCTAATGCCCTTGTGTCAGAGCCATCCAATTTTCATAATAAACACAAAACTATATATTGTTTGGGCATGTAGTCCACTCTGGTAACTCATGATCTCTCGTGTGACGATAAAAACAATATTGCTTGCGACTAGGTATGCCTACTTGAGAGAATAAATTCCACGAAAACAGCGAGATAGAATTTGTTTTCATCAGTTCTGGACGTGTTTTGAATCTCTGGAAGCTCAGAGTACCTACCTTGAGGGAGGTGTAATGTCAATTTAACCTCACGGCGATAATAGTAATTCCACCGCCCTGCTTCGTCGAGGGAACCCCTGTACACACCAGTGCTTATAACATACATGAATACTAACGATCGTTACACTTATGTTTTCCCGACCCTGGAGGATATATAGACACGAGAGTTGGGGGGAATATAACCACCTGAATTCGTTTGACCATTTATATATCCATCGGGAAGATTGGGAGCTGCAAGTATATAAACTATAAACCCAAGGGGGTTAGCTTGTGTTTGGTAACATATAGCAGAACATTATTTCTATAGACAGTTCCCTTCACAACATCGTCCAATTTGTAATATATGTTGTAGACACAGACTGCCAACGCTATTGTGAGTGATTTGTGTTTTACGCCACAGTCAAGATTATTTCACTTAAATGGCAGCCTTGTCGGGTTTATTGCCGATCAAATCGGGCCATCTGTCCGGAGGAAACCCCCGACCTTCGACAAGCACTTGGCAACTCTTCCAGGGCAATCGAGTAAAAACTCCACTCGGAAATGTATACATTTTATTTGGTCAGAACGTTGTTGACTTCCAAATTCATATGGTGAGTTATCTCGATACAAGAGAGACCAGATTAAAGCTTCATACCATTTTACTGAAACATTCCTTTCCGACGAAAGCTATCGGAAAATACAATGATAGAAGATTTGAATTGGCATTGGAACTTATATGTAACGAAACTTTGTCTAAAGTGTCTTGCATGAAAACTCAAGAAAAACGAAGACCCAATTAATATGGTGAAATCTAAAAATTTATTGTTGACACTCCAACGAGAGATTAAAGGTCACGTGACGATAGAAACGCAATCAATCATTATCGGGAACTTCCACCAAACACACCAAAGCTACCAATTGCCTTCCCTTACCCCTTACAGGACGCCGTAATTGTTTCATGGCACCTGATCCCACTTCACATGCAATGCAGCTTCTAAGTCATGCAAATTTGGTGGATGAGGACGCCCATACATTGAACCATGCGGAAATTCATATCTTCATTGCTGGCCATGGAATGTTTTGGATTGCATTCTTCTGGGTAAACTGGGTTGTACTTGTCATCCGATGGTCTGGTGGCTAATGGACGATTATCAAAATGTGGGACGACAACTTGATCTAGCACTTCCTTGTTGTGGCGAGCACTAGTCAGATTACCTTATGTGGTTATGGAAACCATCTTGCAATTAAAAGAGATACATCCACATACTATACCGATCCAAAATATCTATGGTATAGTTGGCATGATGTTTCTTGTTACATAAGCTGTACGAGAAGACATCCAAACTGCCATTAACAGCATGCAGAAATAATCTACTTTCGTCGGACCAGTGGGCTTCTCCTACTCTCGTTGGGCCTCTCCTACTTTTGTCGGATCAGTGGGCTTCTCCTACTTTTGTCGGAACAGTGGGCTTCTCCAAGATCTGAATATCCCTCTAGGCTGTCTTTGTCCACACCAATCCAGTCGTTATAGTTTGTGATTGTGTGTGAGTTTAGAACGTTTTAGTGGTTTCCAGACCCTCAAAGCCGGAGCTGAGACGATGTCTAGCTGTTTGTGAGCTAAGCGGACGATGGTGCCAATTGATGACACATTCTTTTAAGCTCAAGATTTCTACGTTTGTGTGACCGTGTTCCTCGTAAACGCACAACGGATTCAAAGCCAACGCCCGGTTTAATAACTGTCTTCAAGAACAGTTTTGAATGATTTAGATTTGAAACGTCCCATTACCCCACGTCCAGGACACCGGCGCCTGTGGCCCCTCTTCATCGGATGGACTATTATGGGATGCATATGAAAAGAAAGATGACAAACGTTTTAAATGCGACAACCGCACTCGATAGAACAAAAGTTAAAGTTTCCGAAGAACTTCACATGGTTGAAAATGAGACAAGTTTGGGAAGATTTGAGTCGAATTGGAGATATCGGAGTCGCGTACCGGGTAATGCTTTAATACAACCTAAGGTAGGGATTGATCCAATGCATTCTCCGAATTGTGGTTTCTAAGAGTGTTAATTATAGTCCACTAAGTGGAGAGTGAATTTATTTTCTGATTTGAAATTGGGCAACAGTTGACAATTTCAAAATCTACCGCGCATAAACGTCACACAATAGTATAAGCAGACTAACTGAGGCCAGTGCCCTGAACATGGTGTAATGGGACGTTTGACACATCCCCATTCATACATATGTAGACTTCTGGTATATCTTAAGAAGGACCCACAGTTAAAAAAGACTTGAAAATCAAATTATCGTCTTTTATAATTATAAAAAAAATAATAATCTGACAAAAAACCCGTTTCAGAGTCAAACTCTCAATGATGAATATGATCGGGCGTAGTTTCAGGAGTTTTTAGTATGATTGGGCCCACTAAAGCATTATCAACTGATAAAGCTTTGGACTAAATGAGAGGAAAACGCATCTTCTACATGTATCTATTGGACCATAGCCTAGAAAACACTCGAAGATTCATAATAGCTTATGAGGTATCGCTTTAAACTTAAAACAAATTGTATCTGCGCGACCAAGCTGGGGTCCTTTCCTAAGCTGATCGACTTTCATACTGGTAGGCCCTATCCTTGTGATCTATTCAAGTCATTGGTTATCAAAGACATATTAATGTTGCCCATGCTGTTTCGAAATATAATCAGTCTAAACGTAAAATATGACTTTTTCCCTCGATAGAAAGGCGATATTCTCCATAGACATGTATTAAAATAGAGATAAATGTCTAACCACACACATATGCGGGCACTATTAATAAGACAGTTTACGTCATATGATTTTCTAAGAAATGTTAACTTTTAATATAGCGTGTTTACTGACATAGTGTTATTATATTTCACATAACCATTCAATCATTACCAAACAGTTGGATACAGGTATACAGTTGTACATACATCAGCTACCTTATACATCGTCGTTTAGGCAGAAATAGACGGATTTTGTCATGACGTCATCGGCTTCTGGTGCAATATATATTAAAATATTGCGTAGGCATCGCGGAAAGGTGTTTTATACAAAAAATGATGTTTACGTTCATACGTTTAAGCGCTTCGGCTTTTAATGGTCCACACACTTCAAAAACAGTTAACCGCGCTGTAGACCCCGTTTGATTCATAATTCAACTAGTTTTATGTGACGTCATTATGCTGTTTCTCTAACGTAATTTTGCACCTGACTGTCTCGTCATGTGGAAGGTATATATTTTCTGAGGCCTTACAATTATATGAGAAGCTCTCCTTAACACTATTTCCGTAAAAGTGATATATCTAGGTCCATAAATGAATCCCACAAATAAGTGACAATTAAATGAACCACAGTGTAGGCCTACATAATGAAAGTATTTACAGTAAACCGTAAAATTATATGAGATTGTTTATGGGTAGTTTGCAGCGGAGGGCCGGGGGGGGGGGGGTATGATGTTTGGGGATACAGTGCCTTTCGTGTTTATAACCCAAGGATAGGCCTACAATATACTACAGAACTTGAACTTGATAGGCATCAGAAAACTCAGCTGACTCTACAACTCCGAAGAAATAGGTCTTGGTGACGAGTGACTTGTAATAACAGACACTTTAACCATTTATCGGCCGAGAGATTTGGGTCATGAAAACTGAAAACTGTAGAGCTCTTGTTTGTAAACAATAAAACGCAAAAAGCAATCTTAAAAATGGCATGCGTCTCATTTTGACTCGATATTTCGGTTTATTGTAGAAGATATAATAAAGCGAAATATCGAGTCAAAATTCTTCGGATTGCTATCTGTGCCTTATTACGTTAAAGTTATCCGTAGATATTTTAACGTTTGTAAACAATTTTCCAGCTGGTAGTGTAATCGATGGTACCTGAATGGAGACTGTAATGAGAATCAGGTGTAATTAGCCCAGGTGATTAACACGCAGAATGGTGTGAGAATGACCACTGACAATAGACGATAATAAGCTATTAGTCCCATTGATAACCATCTCGATAAATATCTCTGCTTATTACGCTCCAGCTTGCGAGAACATATATTTGTCTCAATTTGCCATGAGGTTCCGTGGTTCGACTCCTCCGAGGATAGAGCCTTACTCCCCCTCCCCTCACTTTACCACGGAACATGACATATAACACTCCGTGTTTGATTCCCTGGTGCAAAAACTTCAGAAAAATAAATGTCAAAAAAGCCTAAATAGCTTTTGGTTCTGGTGATATTGCCTGTGAGTCGGTTATAGACAGCTGGGTAGAAGTGGATGGTTGTCTATTACTCTGTACGTATGTCTCATTATCAGGTACACAGACATCATAATTATAGCGGAGCACGTATAGTCTATATGATGAGATCCTTTCGAACAACTCTCACACTAAATATATGTCCTATTTAAAATGCTCAACTTGCAAAACGAAAGAGGATTGTTGACGATGTTTTGGTACACTAAATCCAATAATACTCTTGTATAAAATATTACTCTGTACGAATAAGGCCTACTCAGAAAACTACAACGATGTGATGCGTTGGCCATCGTTTGCATTTATATCGTTTTACATGCCGGCTTGGTGAGGGGTTGGGGGGGGGGGGGGGGGGGTGCGTCAGGACAACAATTGCTGCCATTATGAGGAGGTTGTGATTGATATCATCTCAAGACATCTCAAGACTATACTTGTGTACTATAAAGTACTACTATACTTGTGTACTATAAAGTACTACTATACTTGTGTACTATAAAGTACTACTATACTTGTGTACTATAAAGTACTACTATACTTGTGTACTATAAAGTACTACTATACTTGTGTACTATAACGTACTACTATACTTGTGTACTATAACGTACTACTATACTTGTGTACTATGTACTACTATGCTAGGCCGATGAAGTAATGTAACCTTGTGTCATGAATTCAATTTTACCGGACATCATGTTTAACCCTGAAATAATTGACTTATTTATTTAACAGATTAGTGCTGGACTTACCTGTAATTTTCGGCGACACACCTATGGTAATCCGCCAGAGACCGCCGTCTATGTTCTGATATAATCCTCAGGTTTTCTAGTAACATGGCGTGTTGTTTGTCCAAGTTCCTCATCATGTAGCTACTGCTCTAACTGTAGGCGTTATAAGCATAGTCGTACACGTTTCACATTCACTAGTAACGCGAATTGTGTAAAAGCAATCGAAAAATTCCCGTTTTACAATATTGCTATTTGTAGCCCAATAATCACTTTATCCAATAGCGTTTTGAGCAATATGTTTTGAAAAGAGAGCTTCTTACACGGGACACAGCTGCCACTTCACGTACGGCTCAGGAATATATCACAAACTGTAGCAAACGAAACTGGTAAGACTGATGATAAAAAGCTTTAAGCAATGATAATCGATGGATTTCGGGTCTTTTTATCCACTTTAAGTTACGTTTAGGTAGATTTCCAGGACAGAAGGAATCACTTAAAATGGTAAAACAAGCAATCACATTTACTAATTTAGAGAAGAATCGACTCTCTGGTGTTACTCACTCAAACGGTTGATCCACACTCAAACCGCTTGTTTCAGCAATACTTCAATCCAAAGTGACCAGTTGATGATAGGGGTATATTCCATAAGCCAATAGGCAGGTGTGGATTCAACAAGCCAGATGAAAGGAAAGGACAGACCGCTTCTCGAATAACAGTCTTTGCGATGTCGTGATAATGTTATTACGGCTACACCTACCTTCATCACCTGTCGTAATTTAACTGAATCTCACCAGATTTCCGACTATACTTGGAGAGTGTGAAGGGCGACTGAGGAGCCAGAAACAGCATCAAGCAATCGGTAAAGCCTTGCTCAACAAGATGCTTGCTTTCCCGGCGGCATTCTGACTTACTTTAACCTTCTCGATATGGCAGATGGATATGCTTGTAATAAACATATGCACACCGTAATCAGCAGGTGCCTCATATCTACTCTTCGGATGTCTAATATACGGTAGCATAAATATACAAATATTCTGTCCTGCCGAACCCTCATAAACCTCTGTAATCTGGTTTCACCTTCCCGTGATTTCATGAAATCTATCATGGCATTTTTTGTCTTGTTCTTCCTTAGCCTGCTGATAATATTTCTTCCACCATAACACCGTGTGGACGTCTTTACATCGTATACCTGTTTGTCGGAGGAAGTCAAATCATTGCCACGAGGAGGACTACAAACTTTATAAATCAAACTGCACAGACTGAGATATTAGTTCACAGTAGCGGGTTATTTTATCTCATTAGCCATCCTCAACATTTTACAACAACATGAAAGCTCATTTTGAGCCTTTTCAACGAGACTGAGATTGGCTTCAGGCAGAAACTTGCGTTTTAGGCTTTTATCTCATACAAAACCGACTCAGAGTAGTGACATTTTTCCGCTTGTCATAGAAATGGCTTCTAACCACTTTGGGCGCCTGCTTTTATTGGCACTTCCTTCCTTGGCCGGTATAAATCTATATGTTTTTCTGACGTAGGTTGTCCTTAAAGCATTGCCACACAGGAATTCACGATACTATGTTTGCTGTAAAATTTGAAACACTGCCTATATAGAAGGTTAGCTTTAATCATAAAAAGAAGTTACAGCTGATTTCATGCCCTAGCCGTTACGGATCGTTTTCACTTCACGGGTACTAAATTAATTCATAGGGTGTAGTTATAACATGGATTGATCGGTATTATATAACTTTTGATCGAGATTAAGATAATACGTGTACACCCACCCATCTACTGGCCTCTATATCGGTATTAGCTCATGAGATGGAGATAATACGTGTATACCCACCCATCTACTGGCCTCTATATCGGTATTAGCTCATGAGATGAAGATAATACGTGTATACCCACCCATCTACTGGCCTCTATATCGGTATTAGATCATGAAATGAAGATAATACGTGTATACCCACCCATCTACTGGCCTCTATATCAGTATTAGATAGCTCATGGGATGAGGATAATACATGTATACCCACCCATCTACTGGCCTCTATATCAGTATTAGATAGCTCATGAGATGAGGATAATACGTGTATACCCACCCATCTACTGGTCTCTATATCAGTATTAGATAGCTCATGAGATGAGGATAATACGTGTACACCCACCCATCTACTGGTCTCTATATCAGTATTAGATAGCTCATGAGATGGAGATAATACGTGTACACCCACCCATCTACTGGCCTCTATATCAGTATTAGATAGCTCATGAGATGGAGATAATACGTGTACACCCACCCATCTACTGGCCTCTATATCAGTATTAGATAGCTCATGAGATGGAGATAATACGTGTACACCCACCCATCTACTGGCCTCTATATCAGTATTAGATAGCTCATGAGATGAGGATAATACGTGTACACCCACCCATCTACTGGCCTCTATATCAGTATTAGATAGCTCATGAGATGGAGATAATACGTGTACACCCACCCATCTACTGGCCTCTATATCAGTATTAGATAGCTCATGAGATGAGGATAATACGTGTATACCCACTTATCTTCTGACCTCTATATCAGTATTAGATAGCTCGTGAGATGAGGATAATACGTGTACACCCACCCATCTACTGGTTTCTATATCGGTATTAGATAGCTCATGAGATGGAGATAATACGTGTACACCCACCCATCTACTGGCCTCTATATCGGTATTAGCTCATGAGATGAAGATAATACATGCACACCCACCCATCAACTGGTTTCTATATCGGTATTAGATAGCTCATGAGATGAAGATAATACGTGTATACCCACCCATCTATTGGTTTCTATATCGGTATTAGATAGCTCATGAGATGGAGATGATACGTGTACACCCACCCATCTACTGGCCTCTATATCGGTATTAGCTCATGAGATGAGGATAATACGTGTATACCCACCCATCTACTGGTTTCTATATCGGTATTAGATAGCTCATGAGATGGAGATAATACGTGTACACCCACCCATCTACTGGCCTCTATATTGGTATTAGCTCATGAGATGAAGATAATACGTGTATACCCACCCATCTACTGGCCTCTATATCGGTATTATCTGATAGGATAGGGATAAAAGATAGTGATAATACATGTACATGTACACGCATCCATCTACTGATTTCTTTGTTGTTTTCACATAAATCAGGATCAGTTATTTTCCAAACTCTCTTCCCGGGCTATTTCCGAAAAGCTTTAAGGTGTGAGTTATAAGCGTCTCACCTTTCACCGACCGTTGGTCAAATTAATTCCCCCAGCAATTCAGTGAAGACAATAGGTTGAGAATAGCCCAATTCTAGTCGTCAGGAATAACCTGGCAATCATCATCAATCGCAAGCTTGGCTTACCGAAGAATCCTCTATACACACGCAGATTGTTATTGTACGTGAACGGACAATTACTAGTTGTATATCTGTCAGATTACACAGAGCTGGACAAGGATGACATCACGGCTTCCAATAACTCGCTCCACAAAAACTCTCATAAAGTAAAGTGCAACCGCTGCCTTATATCCCGTCCATAGAATCCAGTCATTTCCAGCAATTTGATTTCAGCGAGTGTGTATGCTTCATATATAGAGACAAAATTACATTGTGGTATCCTCAATAAAAAATATATGTTTTGATCTTTTTTAAACGAATGTTTAGCGGCACAATGTAAAAAATCTGTTTATTTTTTATTTAATATTTTTTAGAATTTTCTTTCTCAACAGAAATCGATGGATTATTATCAGTCAATTGACAATACATTTACATTCTATAAGATTCTGTTGATTGACAGGTCGATATATTGCTTTAGTGACAGGTATATCGACCAATTGATTGAACGATCAATATGTTTGTTTATTTTAAGTTTTTTGATTGATTTGGGTGAACAATAAATATGCCTTTAATAAGCGATATTTCTAATGGAATCAGTGGTCTCAATACTTTCGCGTGGTTTCACTCAGTTATAGAGAATCTATACACGAGCAGTTTGTCTCCGATGGACCAGGCTCTCTTATCAAGATATCGCTATCAAGGTCTCGTAAAATCAGAAAATTGAGATTCTAGCCTAACACCTGGTTGCTATTGGCAACAGACTATTATATGTGTTCCAATTACACAGTTTGCCTCTGAAATCAACATAGAATGGCTATTGCTACACAAATCAGTGAGACAAAAGAAAGAAAACAAACTGTTTTCCTTGTCCACCAATGGCAAATCTTTATCAATGTACATGTATGTATATCAGATATATTAGGCTATAAGGAAATAAATTATATCTCCGGGCAAATCGCGGTGGTATCAATGATAGAAGGTCGGTAATTGAAAACAGACTGTCAGTTACATGGCGAATATAAAGAAAACTCTTCATCTCCAATAATGCTAGATTTCTATTTCAAGCATGCTATGAAAATGTTGAAGAAAGTGCCCGCCCTTGTTGTGGTACACTATTTATTTAGACAAACATCCATTTACTGCTGGATGTGAAAGTCGTGATTGGCGTGTTCTTATAATCCTTAAGATATTACTTTTATATTTGCTGTGTTTAAAAATATCGAAAAAGACCCGATCGTAAGCTGTACATCAACAGTTAAGATTTCTGGATGTGTGGAAGTAATGCATGCGCATTGTATATGCATGTAATGTAAGCTCACCATATGCACACTGCCTTTTGCTTTTCTTAGCTCAAATTATAGTTGAATGACGAATGCAAAATAGACTCAAAGACAGATTTCTGAGATCGTGGTTACCATCATTATTTACCAGTTAGTCTTTCCCTATCTATAGCCTTGATTACATATGATATCGTCTTCATTTTTCCCCTTAATCTAAAAACAATTAGTTTTTAAAACTGTATTTAATACCATATCTGAGCAAAGGAGTATAAGAAATGGAGAGTGGAATCAAAATGTACCATTATATAAGCAATAATATGTAAGCATTGCAAGTTATTTTGTTTGGACAGTCATTCACCTTACTATACGTTCAATGAAAAACCAATCCATAGGCATTTTTATGTAACACAAGTATGTAGTTTCCCTATATAATTGTCCGTCCGTCCGAAAACCAACCGTGAGAGCTTCTCCTGCTTGTCTTATGCCATCAAATTAGATGCCCACTGAATATAAACTTTCGCATTTTCAATTTACGCATACCCATACGTTGGTTGAGTAGAGGCATTTGCTGTCTTTTTGTAAGGGGTAAGAAAAAAGAAAACACATGAACAGTTTCTCATGTAATCTAGAGCCGTTTAGCTTCCGCGGCCTAAGCGGCCCCTGGACTCCATGTCTATAATTTGGGAATAAAGCGATTTTTATTGTCAGTTTTTTAAGAAATATAGGAAAAGCAAAATTCGAAAATCATCTACAATTTTATTTCTTAAACAACCTTCAGAGCGCCTCTCGGTCATTCTAGGACCCCTGAGCTCCGCTTGTAGGCTCAAGAGAAGGTAGAAATGTCAATTGGGAATCAATCAGAGAAAAGATAGAAATGCACAATGGGAATCATTCGAAGAAAAGATAGAAATGCACAATTGGAATCAATCAGAAAAAATATAGAAATACACAATTGGAATCATTCAGAGAAAAGATAGAAATACACAATTGGAATCATTCAGAGAAAAGATAGAAATACACAATTGGAATCAATCAGAGAAAAGATAGAAATGCACAATTGGAATCAATCCGAGAAAAGATAGAAATACACAATTGGAATCAATCAGAGAAAAGATAGAAATGCACAATTGGAATCATTCAGAGAAAAGATAGAAATACACAATTGGAATCATTCAGAGAAAAGATAGAAATACACAATTGGAATCATTCAGAGAAAAGATAGAAATACACAATTGGAATCATTCAGAGAAAAGATAGAAATACACAATTGGAATCAATCAGAGAAAAGATAGAAATGCACAATTGGATTCATTCAGAGAAAAGATAAACATGCACAATTTGAATCAATCAGAGAAAAGATAGAAATGCACAATGGGATTCATTCAGAGAAAAGATAGAAATGCACAATGGGATTCATTCAGAGAAAAGATAGAAATACACAATTGGAATCATTCAGAGAAAAGATAGAAATACACAATTGGAATCATTCAGAGAAAAGATAGAAATACACAATTGGAATCAATCAGAGAAAAGATAGAAATGCACAATGGGATTCATTCAGAGAAAAGATAGAAATGTACAATGGGAATCATTCAGAGAAAAGATAGAAATGCACAATTGGAATCATTCGGAGAGAAAAAAGAAATGCACAATGGGAATCATTCGGAGAGAAAATAGAAATGCACAATTGGAATCATTCGGAGAGAAAAAAGAAATGCACAATAGGAATCATTCGGAGAGAAAATAGAAATGCACAATGGGAATCATTCGGAGAGAAAATAGAAATGCACAATGGGAATCATTCGGAGAAAAGATAGAAATGCACAGTTGGAATCAATCAGAGAGAAAATAGAAATGCACAATTGGAATCATTCGGAGAGAAAATAGAAATGCACAATGGGAATCATTCGGAGAAAAGATAGAAATGTACAATGGGAATCATTCGGAGAAAAGATAGAAATACACAGTTGGAATCATTCAGAGAAAAGATAGAAATACACAATTGGAATCATTCGGAGAGAAAATAGAAATGCACAATGGGAATCAATCAGAGAAAAGATAGAAATACACAATTGGAATCATTCGGAGAGAAAAAAGAAATGCACAATGGGAATCATTCGGAGAAAAGATAAAAATGCACAATGGGAATCATTCGGAGAGAAAATAGAAATGTACAATGGGAATCATTCAGAGAAAAGATAAAAATGCACAATTGGAATCAATCAGAGAAAAGATAGAAATGCACAATGGGATTCATTCAGAGAAAAGATAGAAATGCACAATGGGAATCAATCAGAGAAAAGATAGAAATACACAATTGGAATCATTCGGAGAGAAAATAGAAATGCACAATGGGAATCATTCGGAGAGAAAATAGAAATGCACAATGGGAATCATTCGGAGAAAAGATAGAAATACACAATTGGAATCAATCAGAGAAAAGATAGAAATGCACAATGGGAATCAATCAGAGAAAAGATAGAAATACACAATTGGAATCATTCGGAGAGAAAAAAGAAATGCACAATGGGAATCATTCGGAGAAAAGATAAAAATGCACAATGGGAATCATTCGGAGAGAAAATAGAAATGTACAATGGGAATCATTCAGAGAAAAGATAAAAATGCACAATTGGAATCAATCAGAGAAAAGATAGAAATGCACAATGGGATTCATTCAGAGAAAAGATAGAAATGCACAATGGGAATCAATCCGAAAAAAGATAGAAATACACAATTGGAATCATTCGGAGAGAAAAAAGAAATGCACAATGGGAATCATTCGGAGAAAAGATAAAAATGCACAATGGGAATCATTCGGAGAGAAAATGGAAATGCACAATTGGAATCATTCGGAGAGAAAAAAGAAATGCACAATGGGAATCATTCGGAGAAAAGATAGAAATGCACAATTGGAATCAATCAGAGAGAAAATAGAAATGCACAATTGGAATCATTCGGAGAGAAAATAGAAATGCACAATGGGAATCATTCGGAGAGAAAAAGAAATGCACAATGGGAATCATTCGGAGAAAAGATAGAAATGCACAATTGGAATCATTCGGAGAGAAAAAAGAAATGCACAATTGGAATCATTCGGAGAGAAAAAAGAAATGCACAATGGGAATCATTCGGAGAGAAAATAGAAATGCACAATTGGAATCATTCGGTGAGAAAATAGAAATGCACAATTGGAATCATTCGGAGAGAAAATAGAAATGCACAATTGGAATCATTCGGAGAGAAAAAAGAAATGCACAATGGGAATCATTCGGAGAGAAAATAGAAATGCACAATGGGAATCATTCGGAGAAAAGATAGAAATGCACAGTTGGAATCAATCAGAGAGAAAATAGAAATGCACAATTGGAATCATTCGGAGAAAAGATAAAAATGCACAATGGGAATCATTCTGAGAGAAAATAGAAATGCACAATTGGAATCATTCGGAGAGAAAAAAGAAATGCACAATGGGAATCATTCGGAGAGAAAATAGAAATGCACAATGGGAATCATTCGGAGAAAAGATAGAAATGCACAATTGGAATCAATCAGAGAGAAAATAGAAATGCACAATTGGAATCATTCGGAGAGAAAATAGAAATGCACAATGGGAATCATTCGGAGAGAAAAAGAAATGCACAATGGGAATCATTCGGAGAAAAGATAGAAATGCACAATTGGAATCATTCGGAGAGAAAAAAGAAATGCACAATTGGAATCATTCGGAGAGAAAAAAGAAATGCACAATGGGAATCATTCGGAGAGAAAATAGAAATGCACAATTGGAATCATTCGGAGAGAAAAAAGAAATGCACAATTGGAATCATTCGGAGAGAAAATAGAAATGCACAATTGGAATCATTCGGAGAGAAAAAAGAAATGCACAATGGGAATCATTCGGAGAGAAAATAGAAATGCACAATGGGAATCATTCGGAGAGAAAAAGAAATGCACAATGGGAATCATTCGGAGAAAAGATAGAAATGTATGGTACAATGGGAATCATTCAGAGGAGTTGATAATGTCAAATAAGAATCGTACAGAAAGGAGCTGTAGGCCTACACTTGGAATCATTTGGAATTGCAAAAGCAAAATTCGAAAATCAATTGCAATTTAATTTTTAAAACAACATTCAGAACTCTTCTATAGCAATCTAGGATTACCTATAGGTTTGAGATGGGCCCTGCATATTGTATCTTGAATATCTTGAATCTTGAATCTTGAATCTATTGTCGTATCGCAGCTGAAGTATTGATGGAACAAAGAGTTGTCTTCCCTGAATAATACAGATCAGGAGAAGTCACATGATGTCAACATGGAGGAGGCGTGGTGTTTAGGGTTTCTTGTTTTCAACACCAAATTATGGAAAATTCAGTTTCTCCAAATACTTGACGCTGCTGTTTTGTGACATGGTTGAATTTGGGGTATGGCTCTCGTTTCTGATTTCTTAGATAAGTAGACTAAGCGTTCGCATAGTCATTCGTTGTACTACTACTAGTCCGCAATATGCTGTCGAGTGGGTTGAAGTTATCAGGTTATTCTGATCATGCCACCCAGGCCTTGTTCAACAGTTTCACAAAATTATAACTGGAAAATTGTGAACATTTCCCAGCTAAAACTGTGTCAGGAAAATTCTTTTATAATCCCTTTGTGGAGCCAAACCATCGTCTGTGCGGTTAAAATCGAATTTCAATGTTTAAATTCCCTTGTCACCCTTGTGTTCAAAACGATTTATCTTGCAACTCTTGGATTTTTCAAATGTACCCCATGTTGACGTGGTATTGTAGAAGCCCATATTGTGGGCGCATCCAAGTAACTTCAATCCACTCAACATGTTACGAACTATCTTTGTACTTGGGTATACAGAACCCAACTCTCAATCTCATCAGCCCATGTGTGTTTAACTCAACTATTTAACCCAGGCGATCACATTTTCCCGCCTATGACAGCCGTCTTACAAGGCATCGTCCTGCAAAATAGAAATATTATGGAGTTACATTTGCCAAGCGAGCCAAGAATAGTCACCTTCAGGAATTTCCGAAGACTAAAAAGAATGTCATACAGCTTTAAGTGTAACGATGGATGTATGATAAGTGGTCTCATAACTGTACAAAAATAGGTAGACGAGCAGGTGAATGTCTGGTCCCTAAAACTTTAAGAGTCTGGAGAAATTGAACTGTTTTAACAAAATAGTCTGCTAAGCACAGCTTCAATTCTCTGAATTTTCTTGTCAATGCAATCAGTGATAAAAATTCTAGCATTGAAAAGCCGGTGTACGCTAACTGATCGGATACCCGTACGATAACTGATTAGATACCCGTACGATAACTGATAGGATACCCGTACAATAACTGATAGGATACTCGTACAATAACTGATAGGATACCCGTACGATAACTGATTGGATACCCGTACTATAACTGATCGGATACCCGTACGATAACTGATCGGATACCCGTACGATAACTGATCGGATACCCGTACGATAACTGATCGGATACCCGTACGATAACTGATCGGATACCCGTACGATAACTGATCGGATACCCGTACGATAACTGATAGGATACCCGTACGATAACTGATCGGATACCTGTACGATAATTGATTGCACACCTGTACGTGGGCCTACAAACAGTGAAACACTGAAAGTTGAAACAGAACAAGTTAGAAATTTTTTTAAGTGGCATGTTTTAAAGCCGCATGAGTTGCAAATTTGTTTTTGTATTTTTCGCAAAAACAGAATTTCAGAATTAATGGCTATTTTTCCCTAAGAACATAAATAAAGAGCTTTTCATTGATATTGTGATCACCTTTGCAATTTCAATTTGAGCAGTTTTAGAAATATTAAACACACAAAAATAAACTCCTGTATACCTGCAGAGTAAGCCCTTCACAAACCAGGGGGATCTACCATATATGGATCACCACTAAACTGTAAGGGTTAGGAGGTACATCAACAAAATTGCCTACCGCAACTTCAGACATTCAACGAAAAAAAAATTTTAGTATCAGGAAATAATAGCAAGGAAAATTCATGTTGTGGTGTGTTCATTTGGTGTGACTGTACACTGCTTTTTCTAAATATTGATTTTCTTGTTTTTCAGACTTGATTGTTTTTAGCCTATCAAGACATCAGATGATATTTTCCTTCTCTTACACAGCAAGAAATTCTGTACAATGACTGAGTTTTTAGCCGAGAACAATCAATGTGGTCAGACAATTTTGCGTCTAGTTGCTCGAGGCAATGCTATAATTGCAGAATTGTTGAGATTGGCTGATTTTATTCCTCCTGTGTTTCGACAAGAAAATGGCCGACCTGACCATGCCAAATATGCTAATCTTATATCAGACTTCAGCTACTTTAAAAATGCAGAGTATTTTGACAACCGGATTGATTCCAATACAGTAAGCAATCTATCATTATAGTTGATTTCATTTCATTGATTATGTCAGTCCGGAGGGTTCCCTGTGACACTGTATTAACTGTTTTAAATCAGAAAAAACATTATAATTTAAATTTGTTAACAAAATATGAACTTCTTCTCAAGTGGCTTTTTATCTCTTTATCAATTTACTGATTTCATCTTTTTTTGCCCATAAAGGAGTTACAAGACTTGGATGAAGAATTTCGTGAGAACCACATTGAAATCCTGACAAGGTTTTATCAAGCTTTTTCCAGTGTCCACAAATATGTCACTGATCTAAACAGGTATGGTATTTTTATACTTGTAATTCACTGTTCTAAGAGCAGACATTCCATGGCTACAATTCTCCCTGTAGTTATGTCACTTGTCTGGAAAAGATTAACAATCTGTATTTGATAGAAGAAGGCCTTGCAACCAATAGTGACTGTCAAAAATCAACATGAAAATTGAACCATTTGAACAAAAGTAACATTGGTGGATTTTCTCTCTCTCTCTGTTATGGAAGCATTTCATATTTTTTATATTTATTATTTATGGACAAAGAAAGGGATATTTTGGCTCATTCAGTCCAGAGAAATTCTTTAATATTTCTGATTTGGTTTTTCTTTCAACAAAGAGCCCAGTTTACTCGTCTCCTAAAGTTGGCAATTCTGTCATATACGTGAAACGGTCTTTAAATCTGGTGTAAAACATCAACCCAATAACATGCCGGTATGGAATATCCTTAAATCAGTACAGAAAATCATTTATCTTTGAGTTTACATTGTATACTTAGCGCCATTAAAAACGCACAACCCAAAGAATGTAAAATATTTTGAGAAATGTAAAGTGTAAAATATTGTAAGTACTCTTAAATTGAAGAACAAGGCATTGGTCACAATGAGACAAAGAATTGACAATATGTGAAACCCTGGTGACTTTTATTCCTTGCAAACAAATCGTTGATACAGAAATTGAAGGTGTCATCATTCAATAATGGGTATGTCCACCTCGGGCATCAACGCAAGCAGTACATCTGCGACGGAAGGACCTGATGAGTGTGGCTATTCTGTGCTGTGGGATCCGGTCCCACTCTTCCTGCACTACCTGGATCAATTCACGTCGGTTGCGTGGCCTGGGTTGACGTTGTGCAACGGCATTCTTAAGCTGATCCCACAAGTGCTCTATGGGCGATAGATTGGGGGAGTAAGCTGGCCATTCCATGATGTTCACATTATTCTGTTGCAAGAAGTCTTGTGTCAACCTTGCAGAGTGTGGGCTCTGATGATTTCGAGCCCATCGTAAAGGGTTTTGGCGTGTGACGGGTGTCAATATGGCCCCTCGGTAGGGGATACGTGCATGCATCTGTATCTCTTGTAGACGGCGTCGGATGGTGCTGAGGCTTACCCTGGGCCTTCCAATTCCCACTGTCTCACGAGCACTCTGTGTCGCGGTGCGAAATCGGTCACGTGTGTGCAACAAACCGATGTACCGATCCTGGCGGGCTGTAGTGACTCTTGGCTGACCAGTTTCATGTTCCCTGATTCTGAGGCGACTAATTGTGGAGGGATGACACTGCATGTGACGTCCTACGGCCGCACAACTGAGACCCGCCTGTAACATACCAATGGCACGTTCCCTTTGTTGTGTCGGGGGCATATGGTAACGTTTTATGATTTTTTTTTTTCGTCTTTATGCTGAGCTTCGTGTAAAGTGTTGAACCCACGACAAATGAGCCCTGAAAGCTGTTCTCAGTGACGGTGAAACACTCAATGGACGTTATTAGGAAATGTTGCGTAATGTTCACGACAGGCGCGTCGGGAACACCACAGGTTATCCAGTTATTGCAACTCAACTCGAACTAACAATAAACAACAAAACGTAAATGGCCAATAGCCTTACTGGGGTAGAAACATAAAATTCAACCGTGCGTTTTTAATGGCGCTAAGTATATAAACATTTCACTTAATAAAATCGTCAAACTGTTTCAGATTCCTGGAGGATTTGGAGGAGGGTGTATTTATACAGCAGACACTGGAAAGTGTGCTGATTAATGAAGATGGGAAACAGCTTCTAGTAAGTCTCTGATTCTCATATAAAGCCAAGCTGTCATGTAGGGCAAACGTGTGCATAGACAGCGCCATTGTAAAAACTATTGTAAACACGATGATGGCAAAAATTGATTGTACAAAATAATTTAAGTGTGACCATTTTTGTCATCTGCCTCTCGAAAATTGTTGTTTCAGTGTGAAGCTGTATACCAGTATGGTGTGATGTTACTGGTAATTGATATGAGGATAGAAGGAATTCTTAGGGAGAGAATGATGGTTTCCTATTATAGATACAGGTAATGTTCTTTCTCTCTACAGTCATATTTTTCACACCTGTGATTTAGTCTCTTACAACGTAACATTCACTCCCACTTGGAGTTAAGCCATTGGTTGTCATAATCAAGGAATGTATAAAGAGTTTTAAATACAATAAATAAACCATGATAGTCATTCCATTTTATCTCCTTATTTAATCAGTCTAATGGTAAATTAGTTTCCTGATAGGGCAATTAGCCCCTCTTCACATATTTCAATGTAACAGACCTGGGTAGAGATGATGATTAGTACTACTTATGATTGTATATTGTCAGTGCCCAGAAGGCTGTAACTGCTGACTCCAATATAGATGACGTCTGTAAGTTATTGAGAAGCACGGGATTCACCAACAACATGGCCGCCAAGAGGCCGCTACATTACCCGGAGAGCTATTTCAGGCAAGTTTATATAGGTCTTGGTGAGAGCATATACAGGTTGTCACCACCTTGTCAGTTCATCCAACAGAATTCTAGTCCATGTCAATGCATTACATGCTCTGTCACACTTCAGACAATGCTCTCTACCAATACCTTACATGCTCTGTCACACTTCAGACAATGCTCTCCACCAATGCATTACATGCTCTGTCACACTTCAGACAATGCTCTCTACCAATACCTTACATGCTCTGTCACACTTCAGACAATGCTCTCTACCAATACCTTACATGTTCTGTCACACTTCAGACAATGCTCTCTACCAATGCATTACATGCTCTGTCACACTTCAGACAATGCTCTCTACCAATACCTTACATGCTCTGTCACACTTCAGACAATGCTCTCTACCAATACCTTACATGTTCTGTCACACTTCAGACAATGCTCTCCACCAATGCATTACATGCTCTGTCACACTGCAGACAATGCTCTCTACCAATACCTTACATGTTCTGTCACACTTCAGACAATGCTCTCTACCAATACCTTACATGTTCTGTCACACTTCAGACAATGCTCTCTACCAATACCTTACATGCTCTGTCACACTTCAGACAATGCTCTCTACCAATACCTTACATGTTCTGTCACACTTCAGACAATGCTCTCTACCAATGCATTACATGCTTTGTCACACTTCAGACAATGCTCTCTACCAATGCATTACATGTTCTGTCACACTTCAGACAATGCTCTCTACCAATACCTTACATGTTCTGTCACACTTCAGACAATGATCTCTACCAATACCTTACATGTTCTGTCACACTTCAGACAATGCTCTCCACCAATGCATTACATGCTCTGTCACACTTCAGACAATGCTCTCCACCAATGCATTACATGCTCTGTCACACTTCAGACAATGCTCTCCACCAATGTCTTACATGCTCTGTCACACTTCAGACAATGCTCTCCACCAATGTCTTACATACTCTGTCACACTTCAGACAATGCTTTCCATCAATGCATTACATGCTTTGTCACACTTCAGACAATGCTCTCCACCAATGCATTACATGCTCTGTCACACTTCAGACAATGCTTTCCACCAATGTCTTACATACTCTGTCACACTTCAGACAATGCCCCCTACCGATACATTACATACTCTGTCACACTTCAGACAATGCTCTCTACAAATGCATTACAGGCTCTGTCACACTTCAGACAATGCTCTACACCAATGCATTACAAGTTCTGTCACACTTCAGACAATGCTCTCTACCAATGCCGTACATGCTCTGCCACACTTCAGACAATGCTCTCTACCAATGCATTACATGTTCAGTCACACTTCAGACAATGCTTTCCACCAATGCATTACATGCTTTGTCACACTTCAGACAAGGCTTTCTACCAATGCATGACATGCTCTGCCACACTTCAGACAATGCTCTCTACAAATGCATTACATGTTCAGTCACACTTCAGACAATGCTTTCCACCAATGCATTACATGCTTTGTCACACTTCAGACAATGCTCTCCAGCAATGCATTACATGCTTTGTCACACTTCAGACAATGCTTTCCATCAATGCATTACATGTTCAGTCACACTTCAGACAATGCTTTCCACCAATGCATTACATGCTTTGTCACACTTCAGACAAGGCTTTCTACCAATGCATGACATGCTCTGCCACACTTCAGACAATGCTCTCTACAAATGCATTACATGTTCAGTCACACTTCAGACAATGCTTTCCACCAATGCATTACATGCTTTGTCACACTTCAGACAATGCTCTCCATCAATGCATTACATGCTTTGTCACACTTCAGACAATGCTTTCCATCAATGCATTACATGTTCAGTCACACTTCAGACAATGCTTTCCACCAATGCATTACATGCTCTGTCACACTTCAGACAAGGCTTTCTACCAATGCATTACATGCTCTGTCACACTTCAGACAATACTTTCCACCAATGCATTACATGCTCTGTCACACTTCAGACAATGCTCTCCACCAATGCATTACATGTTCTGTCACACTTCAGACAATGCTCTCTACCAATACCTTACATGTTCTGTCACACTACAGACAATGCTCTCTACCAATGCATTACATGTTCAGTCACACTTCAGACAATGCTTTCCACCAATGTATTACATGCTCTGTCACACTTCAGACAATGCTTTCCACCAATGCATTACATGCTCTGTCACACTTCAGACAATGCTTTCCACCAATGCATGACATGCTCTGCCACACTTCAGACAATGTTCTCTACCAATGCATTACATGCTTTGTCACACTTCAGACAAGGCTTTCTACGAATGCATTACATGCTCTGTCACACTTCAGACAATGCTTTCCACCAATGCATTACATGCTTGTCACACTTCAGACAATGCTTTCCACCAATGCATTACATGCTTTGTCACACTTCAGACAAGGCTTTCTACGAATGCATTACATGCTCTGTCACACTTCAGACAATGCTTTCCACCAATGTCTTACATACTGTGTCACACTTCAGACAAGGCTTTCTACCAATGCATTACATGCTCTGTCACACTTCAGACAATGCTTTCCACCAATGCATTACATGCTCTGTCACACTTCAGACAATGCTCTCCACCAATGCATTACATGCTCTGTCACACTTCAGACAATGCTTTCCACCAATGCATTACATGCTTTGTCACACTTCAGACAAGGCTTTCTACGAATGCATTACATGCTCTGTCACACTTCAGACAATGCTCTCCACCAATGTCTTACATACTCTGTCACACTTCAGACAATGCTTTCCACCAATGCATTACATGCTTTGTCACACTTCAGACAATGCTTTCCATCAATGCATTACATGTTCAGTCACACTTCAGACAATGCTTTCCACCAATGCATTACATGCTTTGTCACACTTCAGACAATGCTTTCCATCAATGCATTACATGTTCAGTCACACTTCAGACAATGCTTTCTACCAATGCATTACATGTTCTGTCACACTTCAGACAATGCTCTCCACCAATGCATTACATGCTCTATCATACTTCAGACAAGGCTTTCTACGAATGCATGACATGTTCTGTCACACTTCAGACAAGGCTCTCCACCAATGCATTACATGTTCTGTCACACTTCAGACAATGCTCTCCACCAATGCCTTACATGTTCTGTCACACTTCAGACAATGCTTTCCATCAATGTCTTACATGCTCTATCATACTTCAGACAATGCTCTCCACCAATGCATTACATGCTCTATCATACTTCAGACAAGGCTTTCTACGAATGCATGACATGTTCTGTCACACTTCAGACAATACTTTCCACCAATGCATTACATGCTCTGTCACACTTCAGACAAGGCTCTCCACCAATGCATTACATGTTCTGTCACACTTCAGACAATGCTCTCCACCAATACCTTACATGTTCTGTCACACTTCAGACAATGCTCTCCACCAATGCATGACATGTTCTGTCACACTTCAGACAATACTTTCCACCAATGCATTACATGCTCTGTCACACTTCAGACAAGGCTCTCCACCAATGCATTACATGTTCTGTCACACTTCAGACAATGCTCTCCACCAATACCTTACATGTTCTGTCACACTTCAGACAATGCTCTCCACCAATGCATGACATGTTCTGTCACACTTCAGACAATACTTTCCACCAATGCATTACATGCTCTGTCACACTTCAGACAAGGCTCTCCACCAATGCATTACATGTTCTGTCACACTTCAGACAATGCTCTCCACCAATACCTTACATGTTCTGTCACACTTCAGACAATGCTCTCCACCAATGCATGACATGTTCTGTCACACTTCAGACAATGCTTTCCACCAATGCATTACATGCTCTATCATACTTCAGACAATGCTCTCCACCAATGCATTACATGTTCTGTCACACTTCAGACAATTCTCTCTACCAATGCATTACATGTTCTGTCACACTTCAGACAATGCTCTCTACCAATGCCTTACATGTTCTGTCACACTATTTAGTGTGAAAGAAGTAAAATTTATGTTGCAGCAATTCAATTCATTTGAAACTCGGAAAGAAATTAAAATTTTCCTCGAGTTATTCATTGATGTTATTTTTACTTCATTTCAGTCGTGTGCCAGTCAATCGAGACTACATAAGTATGGTGATT
Source organism: Lepidochitona cinerea (assembly GCA_963971465.1). Classification (NCBI taxonomy): domain Eukaryota; kingdom Metazoa; phylum Mollusca; class Polyplacophora; order Chitonida; family Tonicellidae; genus Lepidochitona; species Lepidochitona cinerea. The sequence continues at coordinate 41,911,354 of OZ020556.1, read as the reverse complement.
GGTCGATTACGTTCCGATGACCTGTACAATCAGATATCTGCTTACCCGTTCCCTGAACACCGTAGTACTGCATTAGCTACACAAGCCAGTATGTTGTATGTTATCCTTTACTTTGAGCCGGAAATCCTTCATAACCAACAAGCCAAAATGAGAGAAATTGTTGACAAACATTTTCCTGACAATTGGGTAAGGTACTACCTAACTTTGGGTGACAGCGTCCATCTATATTTTAACTACTGTATTCTCACCTAAAGCCTGCCTAATCAGACCTTATAAGCTACCACACATTTTTTCATTGCTTTTAAAACCAAAGGATTGATGATATTGAAAAATTTTGTCCAAAAATTTTGAATTTGAAAAATCGGTATTCTCAGTAGAAACATATACTGAAGATGTGTGGTCCATAGTCATAGTCATATAGCCAGGATGTATGAGTACGTTATTGCAGGTTTTATTGCTTATAAAACAACCCAACGGTACATCTCCAACATATTATAAAGTATCAGGGGAAAGCTCCTTTTTCATACTTCTTGATAATAATAAAGATCAATTAGCTTATTTTGCTTACAAAAAAATTGACTGATATTTGGCAGCTCATGCCACTTTAAATGTCCCCGTTGTCTATTGTAGGTGATTAGTATCTACATGGGGATTACTGTGAATCTGGTGGATGCATGGACCCCATATAAAGCTGCCAGTACTGCTCTCAACAACACTGTATTACCCGCCAACATTAAAGAACAAGTAAGCTGCCTCACTGGACAGTAAATATATTATGTTATGGCCGAGATTTTCTAACGACAAATGTAGATACTGTACATGTTATCTGCATGGAATCAATTATTTATTGTCAATATTTGAAATATAAAAAAGGTTGATTGATTTGTGCACATCTGAAGATTCTTTCCCATATTCGTGTATGGTGGCAGTGGTTTATTTTGAAAGGATATCACTGTCCAATATACATCATAACCAGTCAGAAATGGTACATCAGATAAATGATCTTCTGAAATCACATTGATCTCTTTGGTCAGTTATATATTATTGTGAAATCCTCCATAAATAATTGACATATTTTTTTGCATAGTCAAGAAGTGCAAGATATACATTTTTTTTTACAATCTGGCCAATAGATGCACTTTGTTTACACTTCATGTGCAATATGCTGGTCGCTGAACTTTGTACCTTTGTAATTTATGATCAGCTGGTAAATTGGTTGATGTTTTACATTCAAGATTGCACTGAAGATTGTTTCACTTATAGTTGGGAGGAAACTGGTGTTTTTTGTTGGTAGGAATTCTCAGCCTTTGGAAAGTACTTAACAAATCTTCCACATTGGGAAATTGATTGAAAAACCCTCTCAGATAATGCAAAATTTGGTTTTTGACTGAGTGGGAAACGAACCTGAAACCCAGCGATCGAGACCGAGAGACGACCACTCTGCGGACTAAACCAACAAAGTTATAGGTAGTTACCTGTGTTATAAGGCAACTAAGAGATAATTATCACGATTTAAACTGGTCCTTTTCAATGTCAGCTATTAAAGCTGCAGTTTCTTAGGTTAAACTCATTGATATATTATTTTACTAGTCTGTAAAACACTGCAAAAAGATAGAGAAGTTGTTACCTATGCTGGAGAAGAACCTAAAGGAGGGTGTATTGGTAGAGGATTATGTACTGGATAATATCCGCAAGCTGATGAACATTATGAGAGAGAGTAACGTAACTTTACGCTGGATGATGCTCCATACAGCTGCATCATCAACAGGTAAGACTTGTTGAGTTCATACACTACGCACCAACAAACAAATTGTCTAGTTTGTTAATAGACTTGCAAAATGAATAGAGACAAATTTCATAGTATGATTAACAGATAGGAACGTTTTACATCAGTCAATTGTGGAATTAAAGAAATGTATAGAGCTCTATAAAAAGAGATAAATATATTTTACAACTTTTGAACTGTTTTAGCGGCAGACTTGAACAAACGTGTAAAACAAGTTCGTGATCAAGTATTGGTGGACAGCAAGTATAGCCCTCTGGTCCTGTTTGAACTCATGTTAAATACAGCACAGTTTGAATTCAGACTCAAAGAGGTATGAGGTTAAGGCAATCAATCATCTCTTTTTATACGCCAGACTTCAAAAGTTGGTCGTTTTATGGTATCACCATCTTCGCAAGCCAAGTTACAATCTTCATGTCCCCATTCCGTGTTTTACCTTGGCGGACTACTCCACTTCAACCCGTAAATCGAACAGCACCCACTGGTGGGAATGTAAGAGTAGTCTTTCCTAGACTTACAGAGTCTTGGCCAATCAGCACTCGGTTAACAAAAGTTCAAGGTATACACAGCCGCCATTATGTTATTTTCAGTGTAATTGCCCGAGAAGTTTTACTCGCATCCAATCAAAATGAGCTGTTCGATTTACGTGTTCAAGTGGAGTAGTCCGCCAAGGTAAAACACAGAATGGGGACATGCAGATTTTATCTTCCACGCTTTTCTTCCTGGATTCTCTTCCACTCCATAACTTGAAGAGTTTTGATCTGATCATTACAATTCTTTCACAGCATGTACTTTATGGGTCAGTGATGTGTCATGGCATCTACATGTACATTGGATTGTGTAATATTCTCTTTTAGTTTATATCTTCGTTACCTACTGCTTCATAACTAGAAGAGTTTTGATCTGATCATTACAATTCTTTCACAGCATGTACTTTATGGGTCAGTGATGTGTCATGGCATCTACATGTACATTGGATTGTGTAATATTCTCTTTTAGTCTATATGTTTGTTCCCTTCTGCTTCATAACTGGAAAAGTCTTTACCAGATCTTTGCCATTCTTTCACAATATATACTTTATTGGTAGATTATGTGTCACGCACCATTTATGACATCTTCAGTTGCATAATATGTCATCTATATTGGATTATGTAATATCTCTTTTTGTCTATATCTTCGTTGCCTTCTGCTCCATAAACATGAAGAGTTTTGATCCGATCTTTACAATTCTTTCACAACATATACTTTATGGATAGATGATATGTCATGAACCATTTATGGCATCTTTGATTGCATAATATGGCATCTATATTGGATTATGTAATATATATCTCTTTAGTCTATATCTTCGTTCCCTACTGCTTCATATCTTGAAGAGTTTTGATCCAGTCTTTACAATTCTTTCACAGCATATACCTTTTCTACCATTTATAAATATCTGGTTACATAATACGACATCTATATAAGATTATATAATATTATCTTTTAGTCCATATCTTCTTTTAAACTAATAGTTTTGACCTGATTCTGACAATTTTTAAAGTATATATGTACATATGGGATAGATGGTGTGTTGGGAACAATTTAGGATATCATTGGTTACATAATACAACATCAATATATGATCATCAAATAGAGAAATGAAAATCTTTCATATGAACATTGAATTTTGATTGCTGAAAGTTAAACAAATATGTTCTATAATGTAGATTAATCAGTTATAGCAAAGGGCATGAGTTTATCACTATTTACCGATAAACAACAAATATCCTCTATATGTTGCATTATTATGTTATTGCCTATCAGCTCACTAGTACAAATTAATAATCAAAAACATTTATCTTGGACAGATGTTTAAACAAATGTTGAATGACAAGGAGAAGAAATGGAATATCTATAAGAAAGAAGGTTCAGAAAGAATACAGGAATTGGGAGAGGTGTTTTCGGGAACAAAACCCCTTACAAGGGTCGAGAAAAACGGTAATTCTTACACAAACTCTCACATAGTAAAGTGGTTAATATTTTTATTTATAATAAGCTTGTTTAAACTTGTGACATTAATAAATCAGGGTGGCATTTAAAACCAGCCTCATGGTGGCCTTATACTGTTGTAATGCCTCGAGGCTTGTCTGAAACTCAAACCTAACTTGTATTTAAAGATTATTTCTGAGGGTCGTAAAGCATAAGTGTGTTTTACAGGGAACTCATACCATCCATAGTGTTCACTACCTGTGATACAATCATTGTTTTCTTTCTTGTTTGCATTATTTTGCTGTATCAGAGAACCTTCAGGCCTGGTTTACAGAGATGTCCAAACAAATTAATTCCTTGAACTATGAAGACTCCACTGCCGCCGGACGTAAAATGGTTCAGTTGATACAGGCATTAGAAGAGGTAAGAATTCAATTCAACAGGAATCAGTCTGCCAATCAAAGCATTTCAAACATCTTGGATTGATTGATGGATTGTTGTTTTACGCCACACTCAAGATTATTTCACTTATATGGCGGCGTTGCCAGGTTTAGTGGGGAAGGAAGCTGGGCTCATTTCCCGGAGGAAACCCCTGACCTTCGGCAAACTCTTCCACAAACATCTTGGAACAGACCATGTTGAGGTTTCTTCTGGCTGAACTTTTTAGAGCTGTCTTTTCTTCCCTCCCAGGTACAAGAGTTCCATCAACTGGAGACAAATCTTCAGGTGAAGCAATTCCTTGCTGACACTAGAACCTATCTCCATCAAATGATCCGTACCATTAACATAAAGGAAGAGGTGCTTATCATTATAGAAATAGTGGCTGACCTTTCTTATGCATGGGAGATTATTGACAGGTATGACATAGATGTAATTAGTTGCTTAGTTTCTAAGGTAAGTAACTTAGACGTGTAAAGCCTTTTGTCAAGTTGCCCCCTATAGTGGTGTGTGTTATCACAGGTTTACCGGTATATCAGGATGCAACCCAAACCATACAATAAATCAAGGTAAATTTCAGGGGGCCGTTTCACGAAGCCATCGCAAAGTGCGATCAATTGAAGTTGCCATGACATCGTATCTCTTCACTATGGTATCCATTAGCAACTATGCGTCGTTTGCGATGTGGCAGCTTTGTGAAACGAGTCCCTGGCGTATCATTTTTTCTTGATACGTTCGGAAAGTTTAGAGCCTGTTAATATTCAAAATTCCTACATATGATTAAAGCCATTAGCTTCATTGTAACCAATCACTATTGTAAAAACCAATTGTAAACATATTTCAAGAAATACAATGATAAAAATTCAGAACCTGTGTAAAAAAATCCATCGTAAAATATTAAAGTGTTTTACAAAAACCAAGCATAGAGTGGTGATATGGTTGACAAAAACAGGTAGTATCAATTGAGACATGTAAAGGTGCTCTCTGAGCCCTTGGATTAACTCATGGATTACTGTAAAAGTGTTGATTGGGTGGTTATACCCCCACTCCAACTAGATACTTATAATAAGTGAGATAGTCTCCAAAACCAACAGGGTAGAGATTTACTCAATTCATATCCCAGGTTATATTCTCCATGCAAGGGAGGTAATTTCAATGTATAACAAAAATGATAGTATTTATATATGATGAATAAACTCAGAGATAATAACTATGTAACACGATCTTTTCCTTTCACAGCTATACTGGTTACATGCAAGAAGGCATAAAGAAGGAACCCTCCTTGGTCACCAAACTTAGGGCAACCTTTCTTAAGGTATGCAGTGTTCTAAGGTTCCATTCAATAGGCTTCACAGTAGACCCAAGTAGGTCTGGTAACACTTCCAATGAAGCATTTATAAATAAAAGGTGTCACGCATGAACTCGTGTAGACATTACCATCCTCGATATAACGTAATGTATGTGTCAAGGAAAAATAACGACAAACAAATAAATCTTGACGATAATCTCCAAGCTGGTCCTACTTAAAGATAGAAATTCTTTTTACAATCAAAATTAAAACAAAGAGAGGTAAAGGATGGTTTTCCAAAAAAATATATCAGAATTGTAGTTTACAGTCGCTTCTGTATAAAGTTTGTGTAAAAAGTCGAGTGATGATAGAAGCACGGGTCCCCACTGAACCAGGAGGGAGAGCTCTATTTAGGCTATTGCGTGTTACAACACTGTCATTTTCTTGCCCAAATCAAACGCAGCCTGCTGGTCACAATTTTGTCACAATGTAGATACCAAAATGCTCTGGCTGGTTAGAATGGTTATCTGGTAATGGGCTGAATTTAACTTCTTTAATGCTAGAGATTTCTGTTGTTGAATGGGCTTTTTTTTTTTTCAGATGGCTTCTGCTCTAGACCTTCCCTTACTGAGAATAAACCAAGCGAACAGTCCTGACTTAATGAGTGTTTCACAATACTATTCTGGTGAATTAGTCGCCTATGTCAGGAAAGTTTTACAGGTATGGTCTGTTAATGCACTAATTCCCTTGGTGATCGGTTGTTATTGGCATTGAAAACATAGACTTCAAAACCTTTGATAGGTTTTGTTTTTTAAATGCACGTTTAAATGGGCTTAAATGTTTTACCTTTAACGAGGATATTTGAACTCCATATGCGGTTGTTGTTACATGTAGCTCACAAATAGGCATGCACAGTCCATATATCCACACTATCGACAAGTTTCAAATAGAATTGCACAATGGTTGGCTATTCACGTTGTCTGAGACAAACAATAGCGAGGTGAGCGTTTTGGGACCCGTGGAGAAGAGACCTCATGGGATGCTGCCCTAGGATGGTGACTCACACAGACCTCTGGTGTTTAATACTGTTGCTTACAAATATTTTTATAGTCAATGTTAATTCAATGAACCAATCCACTGCCTCAAAATCTATTTGGTAAAGCACATAAGCTTAAATGAGGATGAGTTGATTCTGTGATGTTAGTGGTGGTTGTTACGACGGCATTGGGTCACTTTGAAGTGATCATGTTTATTGTCCAGGTGTATGGTTGACATTAAATCCATCCTGTCATTTACAGATCATCCCTCAGACAATGTTTATTATCCAGGTGTATGGTTGACATTAAATCCATCCTGTCATTTACAGATCATCCCTCAGACAATGTTTATTGTCCAGGTGTATGGTTGACATTAAATCCATCCTGTCATTTACAGATCATCCCTCAGATAATGTTTATTGTCCTGGGCCCTGTCTTACGAAGCTGGCGTAAAGTTGCGCATAGGCCTACAACATGGACCAGTTGCGACTAGGGCGTAAGTTCCTATAGTTTTAACACTGATTTACGTCTGACGTAACTTACGCCAGCTTTGTAAAACAGGGCCCAGGTGTATGGTTGACATTTAATCCATCCTGTCATTTACAGATCATCCCTCAGACTATGTTTATTGTCCAGGTGTATGGTTGACATTTAATCCATCTTGTCATTTACAGATCATCCCTCAGACAATGTTTATTGTCCAGGTGTATGGTTGACATTTAATCCATCCTGTCATTTACAGATCATCCCTCAGACAATGTTTATTGTCCAGGTGTATGGTTGACATTTAATCCATCCTGTCATTTACAGATCATCCCTCAGATAATGTTTATTGTCCAGGTGTATGGTTGACATTTAATTCATCTTGTCATTTACAGATTATCCCTCAGACAATGTTTGGACTTTTAGCCAAGATCATCCGATTGCAAACAGCTCAGATAAAGGAAGTTCCGACTCGTTTAGAGAAAGACAAAATGAGGGAATATGCTCAATTAGATGAGAGATATGAGGTTTGTTGGACTTTTTCAGGTATCAAAGATAATCCATGAAGAGTTCATGATCTGCTATATCAAACATGAGAAATAATTAAGGCATCAGGAGGATGTAGGGTATTTTGTGAACAACACCAGCTTACAACACCTACAGTATGCCCATGTCTTTATCTAGTCCAATGTCATGATTATTTCGTGTTGATGCCTCTATTATTTCTTAGTTGAATGGAACCAATATTAAATGAGAGTTCAAACAGTGTATAATATCAAACATGTTATGAACCTTATGTTAGAATTTACTTAAGCGTAATTGAGCTAGGTTACAAAATTGGCCCATTGTATATTTCTTTGTGTTCAAATTAGCAAAATTCGTCCATGATTGATTTGATTTTTTTCACTGTTATGAATTTGCCCATGAATATTTCCATGTAATTTTGTGATCAGTGCTGTGAATTTGCCCATGATTTATTTCCATGTAATTTTGTGATCAGTGTTGTGAATTTGCCCATGATTTATTTCCATGTAATTTTGTGTTCAGTGTTATGAATTTGCCCATGATTTATTTCCATGTAATTTTGTATTCACTATTATGAATTTGCCCATGGATTATTTCCTTGTAATTTTGTATTCACTATTATGAATTTGCCCATGGATTATTTCCTTTTAATTTTGTATTCACTATTATGAATTTGCCCATGGATTATTTCCTTTTAATTTTGTATTCACTATTATGAATTTGCCCATGGATTATTTCCTTTTAATTTTGTATTCACTATTATGAATTTGCCCATGGATTATTTCCTTTTAATTTTGTATTCACTATTATGAATTTGCCCATGGATTATTTCCTTTTAATTTTGTATTCACTATTATGAATTTGCCCATGGATTATTTCCTTTTAATTTTGTGTTCAATGTTGTGGATTTGGCCTATGATATATTTCTTTGAACTCACTGAAGCAAATTGACCAATGATACACTGGTGACCTTATGACCTTGTGTTAACAGGTTGCCAAACTGACCCACTCTATATCTGTGTTTACTGAGGGAATTCTAATGATGAAGACTACATTGGTTGGAATTATCAAGGTTGGTTCTCTATCAGTTTATCACATTAACATATTCTCTCCTTCTGTCAACTATAACTTGTGATTCACTCCAATCCATTAAGAGGAAAAGAAGATTTTCTCCGCAGGTTTATCACCTCATTGTGGAATAGTTGCCAGGTATCAGTGTAATTCCATCCTCAATTAATCTGGGAAACCCCCCATATACAAACTGAGATAATCCTAAGTACCCGGTACAGCTTAAACATTATCATTTCTATAGAGTTATATTATGGGTATTTATCACATTTATGTTTATAATTTGAACAGATTGATCCCAAACAGTTGTTAGAAGATGGAATAAGAAAAGAGTTGGTTCAACAGGTGGCCTTTGCTTTACATCAAGGTCTAATCTTTAACCCTAAAGCTAAGGTTGGTATATGTACATCACTCTGGTTACTGTCTTCCTACCTAATTTAATAATTTTTTACAGTCATTGGTCGTTGATCTTTACTCATCGCCATGTTACCTCTTGTGAACACGGGGCTATCATAGAAGAAAGTATCGTGTGAAAAGAGGACTTACATGTACAATCAAACTGTAATGGCTTGCACTGACTGGTTTACCCTCTCGTATAAATTAGTGTGTCGCGAAATGCCGTGACGCAGCATGATGCTATAACTAAGACATTTGAATGTAATCTAAATCATTCTTATCTGATGCCAAGAAATTTCATTTATGCGAGAGCTCGCATTTTGAAATGGGGGCAAGTCAAATGGCCCGTTGGTTGAATGGTCCGCTATATGGCCCACGGGTGTCTGTTAAATAGCCCAACCATAAAGATTCGCCAGGTTAGCTGTTGATTGAAAGTAAAAGTGGCATGAGCTCCCAAAGTTTTGACTTTTTTCATAAATTACAATTTTCAAGAGAAGATCAGCGTTTGAATTACTTTAAAGGATTGACCAGCAGGCCATATTGACTGCAATTATTTGAAAATATTTGATATGGTCGACTGGGAATGTCATTCACTGGGAATGCAGCGAAGAGCTACACTACTTTCGTAAGTTTTTTAGTTTGAAGTGATGTGGACCGAAAATTTTATCCTACTTCTCTTTACCTGCGTGTTCCAAAAAATTCTCCTTAATATACGAATTTAACTTTTGACATCAGACTTGATGTGTTAGACAACGGGTATTAATACACTTGTTTGCTGTTTTCAATGTCTATGTCGCTGTCAGTATTGAAAAATCTAAGTTTTTCTGTATAATATGCATACATGTAGTTGGGCTTACTACGACTAAAATCTGTATATTTGTCGAAGTGAATAACCGCCTTGGTATTTCCGTACGCTTACAAAAATTCTAATTATTTACTAGATATAAAGCTCCTCAATTCCAAATTATCCCCCCTTGCACCTTCTTCTATGCTTAAGGTCAGTTTCCTCGAGCTGGCAGCAGTCAAGTCTTTCGAGAAACAGCGGAATATTACATATTACATTTATTGGTTTCATTTAATTATTCGCAAGTTTGGAAGTTGAGTTAAAATTTGTGTTTAAGGGAAATCTCTTTTCCTTTAGTTCGTAAAGTGTAACAGGCAACGTTTAAATTTCATGTTGATATCATTAATTTGTGACGTCATTCGATATATTACTTGTGTTGATAGAAAACCGCCCTTATGACAATTTACCTGGAAAAACACTTTAAATTATTCATACAATTGGTATCAACTTGAAAGTTGAACTCTACGTCAAACTTGGTTTTTCATCCTACACAAATTACGGAAAAAAACAGATTTCACTAAAAAACAAACTTTAAATCAGCATCCACAGCTGAGACTTATCTCCTTTGAATTCATCTAGAATTATTTTAGAAGTGAGGTAAAAGTGCCTGACAGGGGACCAATGCAGGTTTGGGCCATGGTTTGAAACATGTTATATCATGTTATATCGGGCCATATTGTGCAAGTCTACATTGATGTGCTGTATTGTTTTTGATTGTGCGTTGAATCACGTCAGTCCTAAGAATACTTCTGACATTGTTTTAGTCATTCCCTGATCGATCTGATGTTTTCAGGTAAGTGAACTGATGCCCAAATTAGACACACTGGGGAGTCAAATGGATGGATTCCGAAGATCTTTTGAGTATATTCAAGATTACGTGAACATCTATGGGTTAAAAATCTGGCAGGAAGAGGTCTCTCGAATTATCAACTACAATGTGGAACAGGAATGTAACAGTTTCTTAAGAACAAAGGTAATTTGAAGTTACATTAGTTTCTAAAAAATTGATTGATTAATTGATTGATGTTTTACGCCACATTCAAGATACTTTCACTTATATGTCGGCGTTGCCAGGTTTAGTGGAGAGGAAACCGAGCTCATTGTCTAGAGGAAACCCCCGTGTGATCTGGTCTGAACCCGCACCACATCGATGGAAGGTCTGTGTGGGACTGAGGCACGGTTACTGTAACCCACTGGACCACCGAGCCCCCCCCCCCCCCCCTCAAAAATTTAAAAAAGGCTTTTAATGTCATTGTTTATTTTCCTTGTATTATTTCCTTTATAGCATAATGATTTGGGGTTTTAAATGGAACAGGTAAATTCCATAGTCTTGTTAAAATATATAGTCCACTGATAGGCCTGATGACATTACACTTGACTTCTGGGCATGAAGACAGTTTATTCGCACATTAATTCAGCAAAGCCACCATTTAAGTCCAGTTGAAAACACCAAACAATCTTTGAGATTACTGGTAAATCCCCTTAAAGCTTCTCTTATGAAGTCAGTTTCTTATCTTTCGTTTCATAGGTTCAAGACTGGCAGAGTATTTACCAATCAACAGCCATTCCCATTCCTCGTTTTGCACCAGTTGATCATAGCGTCAACTTCATCGGCCGTTTAGCAAGGGAGATAATAAAGATGACTGATCCTAGGTTTGTTACTTTTATATTTTTTTTGAATTTCAGAAGATTGGTCAGTTGCAATAATAATTATATTAAATACTACCTGTACTGTATATATACTGTATGAAATCCAATGTTAAACTTTTCAGACTGACAGCTTACATTGATCAAAGAAAAGCCTGGTATGACATCAAAACTAAACAAGAACTTGTTAATCGGACACTCTTTCAAAAACTAGAGGTAAGTACTTTTACTGATTGATCTACATGTATGCTGTATACTGACTCAGTGTGCTGATCTTGGCTGTGCTGATCTTTGCTGTATACTGACTCGGTGTGCTGTTCTTTGCTGTATACTGAATCGGTGTGCTGATCTTTGCTGTATACTGACTCGGTGTGCTGATCTTTGCTGTATACTGACTCAGTGTGCTGATCTTTGCTGTATACTGACCCTGTGTGCTGATCTTTGCTGTATACTGACTCGGTGTGCTGATCTTTGCTGTATACTGACTCGGTGTGCTGATCTTTGCTGTATACTGACTCGGTGTGCTGATCTTTGCTGTATACTGACTCGGTGTGCTGATCTTTGCTGTATACTGACTCGGTGTGCTGATCTTTGCTGTATACTGACTCAGTGTGCTGATCTTTGCTGTATACTGACCGTGTGTGCTGATCTTTGCTGTATACTGACTCGGTGTGCTGATCTTTGCTGTATACTGACTCGGTGTGCTGATCTTTGCTGTATACTGACTCGGTGTGCTGATCTTTGCTGTATACTGACTCAGTGTGCTGATCTCGGCTGTATACTGACTCGGTGTGCTGCTCTTGGCTGTGCTGATCTTTGCTGTATACTGACTCAGTGTGCTGATCTTTGCTGTATACTGACTCACTATGCTGATCTTTGCTGTATACTGACTCAGTGTGCTGATCTCTGCTGTATACTGACTCAGTGTGCTGATCTCGGCTGTATACTGACTCAGTGTGCTGATCTATGCTGTATACTGACTCAGTGTGCTGATCTTTGCTGTATACTGACTCAGTGTGCTGCTCTTTGCTGTATATTGACTCAGTGTGCTGATCTATGCTGTATACTGACTCAGTGTGCTGATCTTTGCTGTATACTGACTCAGTGTGCTGATCTTTGCTGTATACTGACTCAGTGTGCTGATCTTTGCTGTATACTGACTCACTGTGCTGATCTTTGCTGTATACTGACTCAGTATGCTGATCTTTGCTTTATACTGACTCGGTGTGCTGATCTTGGCTGTGCTGATCTTTGCTGTAGGTCACAACACCCAGTTTGTGTTTTCTCAGCCAATGAAAATTGACTTCGGTTATACAGGAGCTAGAAGGTGGCTACATAGTGATAGTTTGGTATCTGGGTTATTTGAATATTGGATTGAAACTAACATAGGTCTACTGTACATACTTTAAGCTTTCAATCAATGCCTGATAACAGATTTTTGTGTGTGTTTTTTTAATGTTCACCCAATTTTGAAAATACCAAAGTTTGGCTAGAATAAGTAAGCCTAAAACTGTCAAAATGGCGGTACCCATGTTAAATTGTGTGTAGCTTGAAACCGGCATGCACTATGTCAACTTTATTTGGTTGTAAAGGATTTCTCATGTGTTGATCTATTTGGAAATGGTTAGGAAAAGTCTTAACGAGATTTAGGTAATTAGCCACAAATCAAAACGTTAACATTACCGCAAATGGGAAATGAAACTGTATCATGTAACCTATAGTGAAGTGTGAAAAGTAAGTATTTTGTTCTAAATTTTCAAACCACCACCATTTTTGGTGCCGTTGTATCTGGACTACATATTTGAAATATAAAATAAATGAATTCAGTAAAAAAATTTAAATATTCACCACTTTTTCTGAAAAACAGGCTTTTGTGGACCAGGGCTAGGTTTGAGCAACCACAAGACTCTTATTGTAGGGTGTAAAATACTTGTATATGCCTCAGTAGTGATCCATTTCCATCAATGAGGTCTAGGAATGACATTTCACTTCTTGGAATTATTAATGTTTTTCAAAGCAAATGATTATTTCAGGCTCATTAGCTATTGATGTAAAATAACCAGACCCCCCCCCCCCTCCCACCCCCTTCCCTGTGGGTCTGAAATGATATAATCTGTACAAATTGCCCTTTGTATATCTTAACAGGTAAGCTGACATGACTGTGGCCCTGAATTGGACAGTTTTTAAATCACTGGAGAAGTTTTATTAGCTTTCAAACAGTCCAAATGTTAAGAAATCAGACATTTTTTGGACGGGTGGGGTGGGTTATCTCCCCTGGCTCTGTCCTTATGGCAGTCTCTAACCCGGACAGATGCTAACAGTAAACTACAACCAACAACCCATCATTTCCAGCAAATTTGAAGGGTATTTGATGATTCACCTTTTTATAGCGAGGAATAACATTTTGAATTGGTCCTCAGAAAAACTTTAAAATATAAGCCTGGAAACATGAAGGGGGTGGGTGTGTAAATTACTTCGCAAATTCAAAACGACTGGCCGAAAAGCTTTGATCTTTTGAAATTCAATTTGATATTGGTTAATAAAAGCAAAGTTATTAAATTTGACAAATTTCGAGGAATTATATCCTTGTTATAGGTCACAACACCCAGTTTGTGTTTTCTCAGCCAATGAAAATTGACTTCGGTTATACAGGAGCTAGAAGGTGGCTACATAGTGATAGTTTGGTATCTGGGTTATTTGAATATTGGATTGAAACTAACATAGGTCTACTGTACATACTTTAAGCTTTCAATCAATGCCTGATAACAGATTTTTGTGTGTGTTTTTTTAATGTTCACCCAATTTTGAAAATACCAAAGTTTGGCTAGAATAAGTAAGCCTAAAACTGTCAAAATGGCGGTACCCATGTTAAATTGTGTGTAGCTTGAAACCGGCATGCACTATGTCAACTTTATTTGGTTGTTAAGGATTTCTCATGTGTTGATCTATTTGGAAATGGTTAGGAAAAGTCTTAACGAGATTTAGGTAATTAGCCACAAATCAAAACGTTAACATTACCGCAAATGGGAAATGAAACTGTATCATGTAACCTATAGTGAAGTGTGAAAAGTAAGTATTTTGTTCTAAATTTTCAAACCACCACCATGTTTGGTGCCGTTGTATCTGGACTACATATTTGAAATATAAAATAAATGAATTCAGTAAAAAAATTTAAATATTCACCACTTTTTCTGAAAAACAGGCTTTTGTGGACCAGGGCTAGGTTTGAGCAACCACAAGACTCTTATTGTAGGGTGTAAAATACTTGTATATGCCTCAGTAGTGATCCATTTCCATCAATGAGGTCTAGGAATGACATTTCACTTCTTGGAATTATTAATGTTTTTCAAAGCAAATGATTATTTCAGGCTCATTAGCTATTGATGTAAAATAACCAGACCCCCCCCCCCCCTCCCACCCCCTTCCCTGTGGGTCTGAAATGATATAATCTGTACAAATTGCCCTTTGTATATCTTAACAGGTAAGCTGACATGACTGTGGCCCTGAATTGGACAGTTTTTAAATCACTGGAGAAGTTTTATTAGCTTTCAAACAGTCCAAATGTTAAGAAATCAGACATTTTTTGGACGGGTGGGGTGGGTTATCTCCCCTGGCTCTGTCCTTATGGCAGTCTCTAACCCGGACAGATGCTAACAGTAAACTACAACCAACAACCCATCATTTCCAGCAAATTTGAAGGGTATTTGATGATTCACCTTTTTATAGCGAGGAATAACATTTTGAATTGGTCCTCAGAAAAACTTTAAAATATAAGCCTGGAAACATGAAGGGGGTGGGTGTGTAAATTACTTCGCAAATTCAAAACGACTGGCCGAAAAGCTTTGATCTTTTGAAATTCAATTTGATATTGGTTAATAAAAGCAAAGTTATTAAATTTGACAAATTTCGAGGAATTATATCCTTGTTATAGGTCACAACACCCAGTTTGTGTTTTCTCAGCCAATGAAAATTGACTTCGGTTATACAGGAGCTAGAAGGTGGCTACATAGTGATAGTTTGGTATCTGGGTTATTTGAATATTGGATTGAAACTAACATAGGTCTACTGTACATACTTTAAGCTTTCAATCAATGCCTGATAACAGATTTTTGTGTGTGTTTTTTTAAGGTTCACCCAATTTTGAAAATACCAAAGTTTGGCTAGAATAAGTAAGCCTAAAACTGTCAAAATGGCGGTACCCATGTTAAATTGTGTGTAGCTTGAAACCGGCATGCACTATGTCAACTTTATTTGGTTGTTGGATTTCTCATGTGTTGATCTATTTGGAAATGGTTAGGAAAAGTCTTAACGAGATTTAGGTAATTAGCCACAAATCAAAACGTTAACATTACCGCAAATGGGAAATGAAACTGTATCATGTAACCTGTATACTGACTCGGTGTGCTAATCTTTGCTGTATACTGACTCGGTGTGCTAATCTTTGCTGTATACTGACTCAGTATGCTGATCTTTGCTGTATACTGACTCAGTGTGCTGATCTTTGCTGTATACTGACTCAGTGTGCTGATCTCGGCTGTATACTGACTCAGTGTGCTGATCTTTGCTGTATACTGACTCGGTGTGCTGATCTTTGCTTTATACTGACTCAGTGTGCTGATCTTTGCTTTATACTGACTCAGTATGCTGATCTTTGCTGTATACTGACTCGGTGTGCTGATCTTTGCTGTATACTGACTCAGTGTGCTGATCTTTACTTTATACTGACTCAGTATGCTGATCTTTGCTGTATACTGACTCAGTGTGCTGATCTTTGCTTTATACTGACTCAGTATGCTGATCTTTGCTGTATACTGACTCACTGTGCTGATCTTTGCTGTATACTGACTCAGTATGCTGATCTTTGCTGTATACTGACTCGGTGTGCTGATCTTTGCTGTATACTGACTCAGTATGATGATCTTTGCTGTATACTGACTCAGTATGCTGATCTCGGCTGTATACTGACTCGGTGTGCTGATCTTTGCTGTATACTGACTCAGTATGCTGATCTTTGCTGTATACTGACTCAGTATGCTGATCTCGGCTGTATACTGACTCGGTGTGCTGATCTTTGCTGTATACTGACTCAGTGTGCTGATCTTTGCTGTATACTGACTCAGTGTGCTGATCTTTACTTTATACTGACTCTGTATGCTGATCTTTGCTGTATACTGACTCAGTATGCTGATCTTTGCTGTATACTGACTCGGTGTGCTGATCTTTGCTGTATACTGACTCAGTGTGCTGATCTTTGCTTTATACTGACTCCGTATGCTGATCTTTGCTGTATACTGACTCAGTGTGCTGATCTTTGCTGTATACTGACTCAGTGTGCTGATCTCGGCTGTATACTGACTCGGTGTGCTGCTCTTGGCTGTGCTGATCTTTGCTGTATACTGACTCGGTGTGCTAATCTTTGCTGTATACTGACTCAGTGTGTTGATCTTTGCTGTATACTGACTTGTTGTGCTGATTTTTGTTGTATACTGACTCAGTGTGCTGATCTGTGCTGTATACTGACTCAGTGTGCTGATCTGTGCTGTATACTGACTCAGTGTGCTGATTTTTGCTGTATACTGACTCAGTGTGCTGATCTATGCTGTATACTGACTCAGTGTGCTGATCTTTGCTGTATACTGACTCAGTGTGCTGATCTTTGCTGTATACTGACTCAGTGTGCTGATCTTTGCTGTATACTGACTCAGTGTGCTGATCTTTGCTGTATACTGACTCAGTGTGCTGATCTCGGCTGTATACTGACTCACTGTGCTGATCTTTGCTGTATACTGACTCACTGTGCTGATCTTTGCTGTATACTGACTATGTGTGCTGATCTGTGCTGTATACTGACTCACTGTGCTGATCTTTGCTGTATACTGACTCAGTGTGCTGATCTGTGCTGTATACTGACTCAGTGTGCTGATCTTTGCTGTATACTGACTATGTGTGCTGATCTGTGCTGTATACTGACTCAGTTTGCTGATCTGTGCTGTTTGCTGACTCAGTACACTGGTCTTTGCTGTATACTGACTCAGTGTGCTGATCTTTGCTTTATACTGACTCCGTATGCTGATCTTTGCTGTATACTGACTCAGTGTGCTGATCTTTGCTGTATACTGACTCAGTGTGCTGATCTCGGCTGTATACTGACTCGGTGTGCTGTATACTGACTCGGTGTGCTAATCTTTGCTGTATACTGACTCGGTGTGCTAATCTTTGCTGTATACTGACTCAGTGTGTTGATCTTTGCTGTATACTGACTTGGTGTGCTGATTTTTGTTGTATACTGACTCAGTGTGCTGATCTGTGCTGTATACTGACTCAGTGTGCTGATCTGTGCTGTATACTGACTCAGTATGCTGATCTGTGCTGTATACTGACTCAGTGTGCTGGTCCGTGCTGTATACTGACTCAGTGTGCTGATCTTTGCTGTATACTGACTCAGTGTGCTGATCTCGGCTGTATACTGACTCTGTATGCTGATCTTTGCTGTATACTGACTCAGTGTGCTGATCTCGGCTGTATACTGACTCGGTGTGCTGATCTTTGTTGTATACTGACTCACTGTGCTGATCTTTGCTGTATACTGACTCAGTGTGCTGATCTTTGCTGTATACTGACTCAGTGTGCTGATCTTTGCTGTATACTGACTCAGTGTGCTGATCTCGGCTGTATACTGACTCACTGTGCTGATCTTTGCTGTATACTGACTCACTGTGCTGATCTTTGCTGTATACTGACTATGTGTGCTGATCTGTGCTGTATACTGACTCAGTGTGCTGATCTGTGCTGTATACTGACTCAGTGTGCTGATTTTTGCTGTATACTGACTCAGTGTGCTGATCTTTGCTGTATACTGACTCGGTGTGCTGGTCTTTGCTGTATACTGACTATGTGTCTTGATCTGGGCTGTATACTGACTCAGTGTGCTGATCTTTGCTGTATGCCGACTCAGTGTGCTGATCTTTGCTGTATACTGACTCAGTGTGCTGCTCTTTGCTGTATACTGACTCGGTGTGCTGATCTTTGCTGTATACTGACTCAGTGTGCTGATCTTTGCTGTATACTGACTCAGTGTGCTGATCTTTGCTGTATACTGACTCAGTGTGCTGATCTTTGCTGTATATTGACTCAGTGTGCTGATCTTTGCTGTATATTGACTCAGTGTGCTGATCTTTGCTGTATATTGACTTGGTGTGCTGGTCTTTGCTGTATATTGACTTGGTGTGCTCTGTAAGGATGTCCATACTTGCAGTAATTCAGTAGAGGACAATTTTTTTAACAAGCTTGCATTCATGGGAAACTTGATGCAACCTTGTTTGAATTGTCTTATGAATGTTTTTGTTTAATTTTGAATGGAGCAATTTAATTTTGACAAAACTCAAGATGTTTATAGTTCATGCCTTCTCTCTTGTTGCTCCAAAGGCATGTGTAGTTACCCACAGAATGTTGAGAGTGGAACCGATTTTCCTCCCACGCACATATCTGACAACATTTCCATGTAACTAGTGAAACCATCTATATGATTTGTCTTTTTAGCGAGCAGTTGGAAGTTTTGGATTGGCTGGCCTGGATAGATTACTCAGCTTCATGATTGTCCGTGAGTTACAGAACTTCATCATGGTTCTCCAGAGAGGTGTGTTGAAAGATAAACAATGGCTGGAGATGTTTGGTGGATTGTTAAAATCTCTGAACCCAATCACAGGAACTGTCAGTAAGTCAGAACATTTACTTACTTGTTAAATCAGGTATTCTGGTAGGTCAGAACATTTATGATTTCTGGTAGGTCAGAACATTTATGATTTCTAGTAGGTCAGAACATTTATGATTTCTGGTAGGTCAGAACATTTATGATTTCTGGTAGGTCAGAACATTTATGATTTCTGGTAGGTCAGAACATTTATGATTTCTGGTAGGTCAGAACATTTATGATTTCTGGTAGGTCAGAACATTTAAGATTTCTTAAATGTTTAAGATTTCACGTAGGTAAGAACATTTAAGATTTCTGGTAGGTCAGAACATTCAAGATTTCTCATAGGTCAGAACATTTAAGAGTTCTGGTAGATCAGAACATTCAAGATTTCTTAGAGGTCAGAACATTCAAGATTTCTCATAGGTCAGAACATTTAAGATTTCACGTAGGTAAGAACATTTAAGATTTCTGGTAGGCCAGAATATTTATGATATCTGGTAGGTCAGAACATTTAAGATTTCTGGTTTGTCAGAACCTTTAAGATTTATGGTAGGTCAAAACATTATGATTCCTAATAGCTCAGAACATTTTGATTTTTAGTAGGTCAGAACATTTAGATTTCTGGTAGGTCAGAACATTTAAGATTTCTGGTAGGTCAGAACATTTAAGATTTCTGGTAGGTCAGAACATTTATGATATCTGGTAGGTCAGAACATTTAAAATTTCTCGTAGATCAGAATGTTTAAGATTTCTGGTAGGTCAGAACGTTAAGATTTCTTGAAGGTCAGAACATTTAAGATTTCTGGTAGGCCAGAACATTTAAAATTTCTCGTAGATCAGAACGTTTAAGATTTCTGGTAGGTCAGAACGTTTAAGATTTCTCATAGGTCAGAACATTTA
Source organism: Lepidochitona cinerea (assembly GCA_963971465.1). Lineage (NCBI taxonomy): Eukaryota > Metazoa > Mollusca > Polyplacophora > Chitonida > Tonicellidae > Lepidochitona > Lepidochitona cinerea. The sequence goes on along the minus strand of OZ020556.1, from coordinate 41,891,281 downwards.
AGATTTCTGGTAGCTAAGAACATTTTGGTTTGCTACCTGTAAAAACCTACCATGTTCTATACCTATGATTTTTTCACATAAATATAGACCACCTCTCTTTATTTGGGTTATGTGTTCCTTTGTTTATGTGTTCCTTTGTTAACAATTGCAGACAATCCACAAAAGCTCTACCCAATGGCAGTTACCAAGGCGATGAAGATGTGGCCTCCATTTCTAGATGTCATTATTAGGGTAGGAAGAAGTTTTCATATTTCTTTTTAAAAGAAATAAAGAATGTCATATTTTCAAATGTGGCAGATAAATCAGGCTTAAATGGCTTTCCGTTGGATTCAATTCATTTTTACCCCTTGGGCAAATTTTGCCCGAAGGGTATTGTCGTTGCCTCCGTCTGTCCGTCTGTCCATTGGTCCTTGTAAACACATTATCTAAAAAAGTCTTTAATTTACAACTTTGAAACTTCACAGATTTGTTTAATACAGCTAGTACAAGAAGCCTATTAAAAATCAACGCGCTCGGATGTTTTTTTCAAGAGTTATGCCCCTTACATTACCGCTGCTGTAAAAAGCCTTGTAAACACATTATCTAAACAAGTTTTTAACTTACAATTTTGAAACCTCACACATTTGATTAATACAGCAAGTACAAGAAGCATATTGAAAACCAACGCGCTCGGATGTTTTTTTCAAGAGTTATGCCCCTTACATTATCGCTGCTTTCAAAAGCCTTGTAAACACATTATCTAAAAAAGTTTTTTACTTATAATTTTGAAACTTCACAGATTTGTTTAATACAGAAAGTACAAGAAGCCTATTGAAAATCAACGCGCTCGGATGTTTTTTACCCCTCGGGCAAATTTTGCCCGAAGGGTATTGTCGTTGCCTCCCTCTGTCCGTCTGTCCATTGGTCCTTGTAAACACATTATCTAAAAAAGTCTTTAATTTACAACTTTGAAACTTCACACATTTGTTTATTACAGCAAGTACAAGAAGCCTTTTTAAAATCAACACGCTCGGATGTTTTTTTCAAGAGTTATGCCCCTTACATTACCGCTGCGGTAAAAAGCCTTGTAAACACATTATCTAAAAAAGTCTTTAACTTACAACTTTGAAACTTCACACATTTGTTTAATACAGCAAGTACAAGAAACCTATTCAAAATCAACGCGCTCGGATGTTTTTTTCAAGAGTTATGCCCCTTACATTACCGCTGCAGTAAAAAGCCTTGTAAACACATTATCTAATAAAGTCTTTAACTTACAACTTTGAAGCTTCACACATTTGTTGATTACAGCAAGTACAAGAAGCCTATTTAAAATCAACGTGCTCGGATGTTTTTTTCAAGAGTTATGCCCCTTACATTACCGCTGCGGTAAAAAACCTTGTAAACACATTATCTAAAAAAGTCTGTAACTAAAAACTTTGAAACTTCACACATTTGTTTAATACAGCAAGTACAAGAAGCCTATTTAAATCAACGCGCTCAGATGTTTTTTTCAAGAGTTATGCCCCTTACATTACCGCTGCGGTAAAAAGCCTTGTAAACACATTATCTAAAAAAGTCTTTAACTTACAACTTTGAAACTTCACACATTTGTTTAATACAGCAAGTACAAGAAGCCTATTCAAAATCAACGCTCTCGGATGTTTTTTTCAAGAGTTATGCCCCTTACATTACCGCTGCAGTAAAAAGCCTTGTAAACACATTATCTAAAAAAGTCTTTAACTTACAACTTTGAAACTTCACACATTTGTTAAAGGGGCATGAGCTGCCAAAATGTTGATATTTTGACGTTAAAACAGAATGCTGAAATTATTGGCTATTTTTCTCAAGAGGTAGAATTCAGAAGCTTTTTAATGCTTCTAGTCTCGAAAATGTACGATAAAGTACTGTTTTGAACTAACTTTGGCTTAGAATGAATGAATGGTCGTCCCGGTTATTTAAATTTTGTTTACTTTTGAACACGTTTTCGGTTCATACAGGCCACATACTGTATGGATTTTTCTCATTCCAACGCCAATCATTCAGTTTTTCGATAGCCTTTAAAGCCTCTTACTGTCGTGACGATCAGAAGTTATGAAAAAACTGCGAATTTTGACAGCTCATGCCCCTTTAAATACAGCAAGTACATTACAAGAAGCCTATTTAAAATCAACATGCTCGGATGTTTTTTTCAAGAGTTATGCCCCTTACATTACCGCTGCGGTAAAAAGCCTTGTAAACACATTATCTAAAAAAGTCTTTCAATCACATTTTTAAAACTTCCTACATTTGTTCAACACAGCAAGTACAAGAAGCATATTTAACATCGACGCGCTTGAACGTGTTTTTCAAGAGTTATGCCCCTTACATGATTCAGCCAAAAAACTCCTTGTAAATGTGATGCATGTATGTGGAGTAGTTTTTCACTCGCAACAAATTGTCTGGAAAATAAATATATCTTGGGTTTCTTTGGCCCAGACCCGAGGGGTCCTGATGGCGACAGCCACTTATATAGATCCTCCATAAGAATGGCCAAACCTGTCTCCATAGGTATTTTAGTCTTGAAGTTTTAACTGTTGTGTTGACAGGTTGGACAAATGCAGCTCCTACGAAGACAGATTGCTCATGAACTAAGTACATCCTGTAAATTTGATTCCAAATTCCTGGCAAGTGGACTTCAAACATTTAACAAGTATGTTACCTCATTAACAATAGATAACAATATATTATTACTGCTGAAATTTGTTCATTGCCAATTAATTGCCTCTTAAAATTGTTTGAATACAGTTTTGATTAATCAGTGTCATTGGTTTGTCTGTATATGACTTGACACACTAGATTTATTTCCAGGATCTTGTTATGAAAGTCGCCCAGTGTTCTTGTATGTTATATCACTGCTGCAATAGGCTTAGAATTAAAACCCTTAAACACCCATTATTTGTTACTCCAATAGTAATGTATACAAAGAAACACACCCTTACAAAATGAACCTACATGCTATATCAATATGTACATTTCCAGGGCCCTGATAAGTGATATAGAGCAGCATTACCGTGACCCCAGCCTGCCTTACCCTAAGGAAGAAAACCCACTGATGTTTGAAGTGACATCCTACTTGGAATCTGCAGGTCATCATAACCCATTAATGAAGGTACACTATTTCCTGTCTTACTATCACACTATCAATTGCTATCTCTAGATATTAATGGCATAGTTTTCCTATGTTGGAATTCAGGTTGTTGTCTAGTGATTTCTGATACCACATTAGTTTTATCAAATTACATGGCCCTGTGGAGACTGGAAAGTAACAAGTGTTTACAAACAAGTTGGAAAACGATGTAAAACTGGAGTTTAGCAAGACTAATGTTCCCCTGCCCTTCCATGACCGAGGTCAAGAGAAACTCACACAGGAAGTGGTAAAATTTAGATAAATTTCTTCTATTTCTAAATGTTGAGCAACTGATGGTCTTTAGGACAACTGTAAGCTGTAATCAACTACACGAGATAATACTGCCGTATATTATTTTTGCCATTTTTATTTCAGATTTATGTCACAACAAGACGACTTCCATACTTCCCTCTCTTCAATTTCCTGTTTGTTATTGCTCAACTGCCAAAACTAGTCTACACCAAAAATATAGGTAAGCTCAACTGCCAAAACTAGTCTACACCAAAAATATAGGTAAGCTCAACTGCCAAAACTAGTCTACACTAAAAATATAGGTAAGCTCAACTGCCAAAACTAGTCTACACCAAAAATATAGGTAAGCTTAACTGCCAAAACTAATCTACACCAAAAATATAGGTAAGCTCCACTGTCAAAACTAATCTACACCAAAAATATAGGTAAGCTCCACTGCCAAAACTAGTCTACACCAAAAATATAGGTAAGCTCTACTGCCAAAACTGGTCTACACCAAAAATATAGGTAAGCTCAACTGCCAAAACTAGTCTACACCAAAAATATAGGTAAGCTCAACTGCCAAAACTAATCTACACCAAAAATATAGGTAAGCTCAACTGCCAAAACTAGTCTACATTAAGAATAAAGGTAAACTCCCTAAAATAGAGGTAAACTAAACTGCCAAAACTAGTCTACACTAAAATAGATTGATTGATGTTTTGCGCCACTCCCTGATTATTTCACTCATATGGTGGCGTTGTCAGGTTTAGTGGGCGAGGAAACCTGTCTGATTGCCCAAAGGAAACCCTAGACCTTCGGTGAGTAGCTCTGCATCGATGGAAGGTCTGTGTGGCACTGAGGGACAATCACTCTATCCCACTGGATCACCGAGGCTCCTTATAAATAGAGGTCTACTGTGGGTTAAATGGGAACAGTCAGACCTCCCAATGCTACTACTGTAGTCTGGTTTAGTTCTCTATTCCTGGGCTGGCCAAATCTCACAATCAATGTTCCTTAGTAATCCACAAGTCTATATGTTGTATAATTTCAGGTGGTTTGGTATGTAAGAAGTATCAAGACCCATTGGATTGTCCCCCTTTTGTCATTGGTAGTATTACCTTACTCAAACAGTTCCATACAGAGAACACTGAAGTCTTCCTGGCTTTCCTCGGCCAGTATGTTCGCTCAATGGTCGCAGCAGCACCAGGGTACTTATCCAATTCTCTCCTTTTTATCCCCTCAGCATATAATGTACAAGGGAAATAGTGTCCGTTTGTCTGTCTGTCTGACCTCCTATTTTGGTTACGCTTGTTTCATTGTTCTTTAGAGTTACTTCCATCCGACAGTATAGGAAGACATGTTCTTTAGAGTTACTGCCCTTTTCCGACAGTAAAGGAAGAAATGTTCTTTAGAGTTACTGCCCTTTTACGACAGTATAAGAAGACATAGACAATCACTTTTCCTCCCACTATTTTTATCAGATTTTTTTAATGAAATTTTCCTTTTCATCAGCTGCCACTTTAAGGTAGTGTTGTAGCTTGGGCTTAGAATGAATAAATTTTGGTTTCAATTGTTCAAATTTTGTTTACATATACTTTCCGGTCACTATGTCAGCTTGTGCACCTTACAGACTGTATGGATATTCCTAATTCAAACGTCAATCATTTAGTTTTTCTGTGACTTGCAAAGTGTCTTGAAAAACTGTCATGATGATCAGAATTTATCAACAAAAGTTTAAATTTTGGTAACATAAGGCCTTTAATGAACTCCATTTGTTCCAGATGTTTGAATATCTATGCGTTTTATCTTCACTTTCAAATGTGATTTTATGATTTGTTCAGACTTGTTTGAAATGTCTGATGTTTTTGAACAGGATGAAGACGGCCGAGTTACCTCAGGAAGTCGTGAATGTTCTTCTATTTTTGGAGGACTTTGTACACTACAGTGGATTCTCCAGAAAGGTAGGATGTTCCACAACTCAATATTATATTTTATTTATGTGTCAAGCTATGTCAGGTTTAGAAGGGTGGTAAGCTCATTGTCTACCTCATCTTATCTCAAGTTTGTTTACCTTGAGGAAACCCTTGAGTATCTGATAAACACAGGACAACTTGAACCCATTTTTTTTTTCAATGTTTCATAGACATGATTGTATTTTTTACCTCATCTCAACGTTTGCATTATCACCATTTCAGGTTTTAGAGGCACATATACCGACTTATATCTTTGATCAATTCCGTAGTCAGGCTGTGTTATAAAGACGTGGACCGGTGTTACAGAGCAGTGTCATAAGACCATCCAACATCATCCCGGCTATGCAGTGTACAGTGATGGATTATGTATGATCATGTAATATACTAAATCTACTTTTGAGGGTAATTAAACAGGACATGTATATTTATTTTGTACTTATTCCAGTCCTATTATTGTTACCTTTCCAGTGTTAAAGTTCCAAATCTACATTAACATTCAACTTGATAAGACTCACCTTAATGAATTAGTAAATTAACCAACACTGATCCACCGGGAAAAAATTCCGGGCCATCCTGATGATGATTGTAACTTGCTTTCGAAACTCTGAAAATTTAAATATACATATTCTAATGGGCTTTATTTAAGCTCTGTATGTGTAAGAGAATCTAACAAGCGAACAGTTCCCAGCAGGGCAGGCTAGCTCAGTTGGTAGAGCGGTGAAACAGTAACCCTAAGTTGTGAGTTCGATTTGCACCCTGGCCCAGAATTTTTTCCGGGTTAATCAGTGTCGGTTAATTTACTAATTCAATAATTTCCCTGATGATGAAGAATCACCTTGTAAACCACTAATTATAAAGTACTTAAAATGAAGACAAATATTTATACATGTAATGATATAGAATTGAAGTACAAGATTAAGTGTTTGTGGTACAATCTATTTGGAGTTATATTTTTTAAAAAACTATAATTGTAAAATGTGTCACAATTGATTATTTCACATTCCTTTTGGTGAAATTAGAGTTGACATTTGTTTTCTGCAATATTAGGAGTTGTATTATACAGCATGTTGATTGTCTGTCTATATAATGTAAGAGTCTAGAATTCTTTTCCTAATGTTTGTTGTCCAAAAAAAATTTGGAAAATTTTCTAACTGGGTTTTCACTCGAACGACCTATGTTGAATGGTTGCCACTTACCACCAGAAGGTTGTGGGTTTCCTCCGGGTATAGAGCTTGGTTTCCTCCCACAATAAAACTGGTAACGCTGCCATGTAAGCTAAATATTCTTGAGCGCGGCGTAAAACACCAAACAATCAATCAATCTAATGTTTGTTTCCCACAAGTGCTAAAAATTATCTTTGTTTCCTTTAAGTTTTTGTGTTATTTTCTTTGTTCTCCCCCTCTTGATTTGTTCTAATTCTTGATTTTTTTGGTCATATCATTGCTCTACATCCCAAATGTTATTATTTTACATCCAAAATGTATTGTTGGTTTTTGCCATTTGTTTGTTTTACCTTTATGTTACATTACAATGTTGTACATTTTGATTGTATTACATTTGTATATCCAAAACATTGTTTATTTATCTTTTCAACTAGAAATAATACATTTAGAAATTCAGATTTCAGAAATACCCTACATTCACCATGTGTTACAGTGATTATTTCTTCTTGGATAAATTGCTGTTTTATCCTTTCAACATAGAGCCAGCCCCCATTGGCCTAATGAATGCCTTTACCACCCTATTTACAATATCAAGTGGGTTAAATGTGTGTGGCGGTGGGAGGGGGCATACATTGTAGTTGAGGGTGCCAGCTTTGGCCACAGAAGCTGTCCAACCATGGATGTCTGGAGATAAGTGTGATGGGGTGGGAGGGAGGAGGGCATGTGTGAGTGTGGCAGCCTTGGCCACAGAAGCTGTCAAACGGTGGGCGTCAGGAGATATTGTGTGTGTGGATGGGAGGGGGGGGGGACATAGGTGGGAGTGCCAACCTTGATCAAACCATGGACCTCAGGCGATAAATGTGTGGGTTGTTCTGGAAATATAACAATTAATTTGTTTCGCAGCTTTCCGATACATATTAATATACTTTACCCTCCACCCTCTCATGTTCATTCTCGACTCTCTAGCTGCACAGATTTGTCTCATCCTGTTTTACTTACTTGCCGGTCAGGAAAGGCATGATAATTGTTAGTGGGGTGACCCCAGCACAAACTGTTACAACATCAGGGAGAGAGTTATTTTTAAACAAAAAACCCTCGAAATGATTAAGAAATTGTTAAAACTATCCTTTATTGTTCTTGAATACAGTTGAATGGCTGATCTGAGTTTGGGCTTTATGTCTGTGTAACCAAGTTCTGTTCATTCATTCTGTACGACCCAACTTTCCACTGTCACCCGTGGGAATGTCCCATCAGCAAAATATTTCTGCCACATCTTTCCGTTAGGATATTCAAAGTTTGCCACTGATTCTTTCTTCAGTACGGGACTGTATCCTGGGTACTGGAAACCAAACAATAAGAGACACATCTTATTCTAGATAATTTATATTACATGTTTGAGACAAGTTTGTTATCGTTTGACGTTACAAAAAATAGCTGATCATTTCTCTATCCAGTGATAGTAACAAAGCAACGTCATAGTTCGCTCTCTTATGTTATCAAATAGCATGAGCTGCCAAAATTCGTGTTTTTCTTCTGATTGTCCACTAAAAAGAGAATGCGAGCGTTTGAAGTACCCAGTACACGTTTCAACTGATAGTTCCTATAATACTAAGATAATGAAGGAATTGCTTAATTCTGTTTCTACCTAACATAGCAGCTTATGCCATTAAATAAAATCAACATATTAATTATTGTGAAGAATGAAATTGTTTTACGTACCATTGGCACAATACAGTTGCCATTCTCTACTCTGTTTGGATTCTCGTAATGTTTTTCCAAATGATCAGCATACTCCATTATCCTACACAAAATCAAATTGCAAATATAACTATTTTTGGTTGTAATCCGCCGCCTCGTCAATCCAGTTTTAATAACTTCTGTCCTTTAAATAGTGGGTGTGTAATCGATGTTAAAAGGAGACAGGAGTGTGTTATGATTCCCAGTTTGCAATTCAGAAGTGATCAATATCAATTTTTCCGCCAAAAATGTACATTTAAAGAGTTATTTAGTGAATTTCCTGTTGCTTTGTTTTCTGTCTGACAGTCAGTAAACAAACAGCCGAGACTGCGCCACAAGCGCACCCACAATGGGCTAGTACCGCGCGAGATAACCCTCGTCGATTCCCAGTCGTAAACAAAGCAGACATTGCAATCCACAAATAAAACTCCCTATCCAGAGGTTCCTGGAAGCTAGAAAAGTTACCAATGGCCATCTAGAAACGTCATCTCTATGTAAACAATGGTCAAATGGCACACATTTTTACTATCTGGCATCAGTACACAATTAATTTTCCATTTGCCATAATGTTAACGTTTGGCTCTGTCACTCGGTTAGAAACATTCGCCCAGCTAAAAGCCCTGGTGGAAACTCGGAACCACCCTAGAGAAGTCTGCAGTTAAAATCTTGACAGACCAATAAGGGAGAAATCTCAAGATTTTCACTTCCGAAGGGGACAGGGGTGCAGACGACACAAGTCACATTGTTGTCAGGGGCCCAATCACCCCCACGTCAGACAGCTCAATCCGCCACTTTTATTCAATCTTCACCTTTCATATATTTTTTTAGACAAACTACTACTTCATTGAGTCACATGGATACTCAAAAAAGTAGTCCTGGCTTATTGGAAGTCCCACTAACAATGCCCAAAGATATCAACCGAAATCTAGGAACTTCATTCGTACCTTCCGAGAACGGGCTAATCCTAATAGTGGACTTGCGCCATCTTCGTCCCTTCATTCACCATGGAGACCAATCCGCGTTGCGTGGATTGAAGTTATTCTTCAATACTGTGCGGGCGCGTCAGAAGAAATTCAATTCACTCAACATAATGCGGACAACACCCAGACGCGACGCACATTTGTGTAAGCTATCGAAATTATAGCCCTGCTACAAACTACTGAAGGGTGTATTGTCTTTTTCTGTCGCCTTTGGTTTGAAGAGTATTTGGGAGCCTCCGTGGCTCAGTCGGTTAGAGGAATAACCGTCAGTCTGACACAGTCGGTAAGAGCGATAGTCCCTGCGTGGGATTGAATCCTACTGAGGCCAAAATAAAGGACAAGGGCACACGAAAAGTTTGTATATTGATTTCATAGTCACCTGATACAAATGATACTTGTTCACCTACCTTTTGTCAAAACTGCCAGACACCCTGACGTAATCAAATACACAGGTATGTCTGGCGTATTCCGAAAGCCCCACCCCACCACCATGAGGACATATGGGAACTGAAAAATATAGCAACAGACCCAAACACAATACAGCTGACAAAATATCGATAATATGCCAAGAGGAGCACCAAGTTAACGTCAAACAAAAGAGCACTAAAGTCAAGATTTATGGTCGAATATTAAAACGAAGAAAGATATTTGGTGAAAGTAGCCAAACGGAATATCGAACATTTACCATGTGTGCTAAGTTATCAATAAAATGTACCATTGAATTTTGCCGCCATAAGAATAACTGCAATGAGTTCATTGATGCTGCCCAGTCTACAGCAATCGATCTGACAGATTTGGAGTGCCCCAGATTCCAGAAACTGTTTAAACATCACACGGTTTTGACATTGTTCTCCGGTCGCCACGTTAATCCCCAACGGATTTAACTCCTGCATTCCAAGAAGAGAATATATTAAATACCTAATAGCTAATAGCGGGTAACTCACAAATTTTAAATGTTACTAAATTACAACTTGAATTATTGGATTAACTTGAAAGATATCAATACAAAGATTTGTGCACTGAAGTAGACACTTATTGACTAAAAATCGTTGAAAAGATTCGGTTAGAAAGTGTTGTAACAGCGAAACTTTGGGGGAAATAATGAAAATGTTTCGTGCAGAGCAATTGATTTATCAGACGTTATACCATGATATCAGAAGTCTACCAAGGGATAGACTTCTGATGATACATAAATGATTGTGTACCGTTTTCCAACTTGAACATTATTCTTTAATAGTCATGTGCGTTCAGGTTAAATAGAACAGTATTATATTTCTTATTGAATGATTACAATGGATGTACTATTCCTCAGTACTCTTTGACATCGCTTGCAAGCTTCTTTTTATGATTGTGACATTATACAAACCTTGGCAATTTTAGCGTGCCCATGAATGTCATCCGGGCTAGTGGGTTCCTCGATCCAGAATGGCTTAAAGACCGCCAGTTGCTTCATCCAATCAACAGCCTCCTGGACTTCCCATTTCTGATTAACATCCATCATCTAAATATAGAGAAGCAATGTAATACCGAGTACATCCAGTATCTATGTGTTCACTCTGGCATCTGTTTGACTACCCCTCAAGAAGGGTCACGAAAAGTGTTGTACGCCTCTATTCGATATCTGTCAAACTAATTGACAGATATATATCACAAACATACTTTTTTTTAACTGTAATTAAGTAGGGTTGTATCTGAATTTTAATAAAACCTTAGATTTTCCATTTGTCGTTTTTCTATTTCACGGATATCGTTTTGTGAGGAATAATTCAAACACGTCAATGTTTACATCGATGTGTAGGATACAAAGCTACGATAATCCAACTGTTGCGACCATCTGACAGAGGCTTCTGGAAGATTGAGATGGGAATAAATGTTACAGGCTACCTACCAGAAGTCGATCGTAACCAATGATGTCCCGAATGATCTTACATCGTCTCTTGTCGTCATCCAAGTTACCACCCACCTTCATCTTAAACCTGAAACACGCGATAATCCATCTCAGTAGGCATATATGGTTAACAACTACACTAACACTTATTACTTTCTGAGCATAATCAGGCACGGTTAACAACTACCATAACAATCACTTTCTGGACAAAAGCAGGCATGGTTAACAAGTTCACTTACAAACACTTTCTGGACAAAAGCAGGCTTGGTTAACAAGTTCACTTACAAACACTTTCTGGACAAAAGCAGGCATGGTTAACAAGTTCACTTACAATCACTTTTTAAGCATAAGCAGGCACGGTTAACAAATACACTAACACTCACTTTCTGAGCATAAGCGGGCACAGTTAACAACTACACTAACAGTTAATATTTTCTGAGCATAGGCAGGTACGATTAACAACTATGCTAACAATCACTTTCTGAGCATAAGCAGGCATGGTTAACAACTTCACTAACAAACACTTTCTGGACATAAGTAGACATGGTTAACAACTTCACTAACAAACACTTTCTGGACATAAGTAGACATGGTTAACAACTTCACTAACAAACACTTTCTGGGCATAAGCAGACACGGTCAACAAGTTCACTAACAAACACTTTCTGGACATAAGTAGACACGGTCAACAACTACACTACCAAACACTTTCTGAGCATAGGCAGTCACGGTTAACAACTACGCTAACAATCACTTTCTGAACAAAAGCAGGCACGGTTAACAACTACACTAACAATCACTTTCTGGACAAAAGCAGGCATGGTTAACAAGTTCACTTACAAACACTTTCTGGACAAAAGCAGGCATGGTTAACAAGTTCACTTACAATCACTTTTTAAGCATAAGCAGGCACGGTTAACAAATACACTAACACTCACTTTCTGAGCATAAGCGGGCACAGTTAACAACTACACTAACAGTTAATACTTTATGAGCATAGGCAGGTACGATTAACAACTATGCTAACAATCACTTTCTGAGCATAAACAGGCATGGTTAACAACTTCACTAACAAACACTTTCTGGACATAAGTAGACATGGTTAACAACTTCACTAACAAACACTTTCTGGGCATAAGCAGACACGGTCAACAAGTTCACTAACAAACACTTTCTGGACATAAGTAGACATGGTTAACAACTTCACTAACAAACACTTTCTGAGCATAGGTAGACATGGTTAACAACTTCACTAACAAATACTTTCTGGACATAAGTAGACATGGTTAACAACTTCACTAACAAACACTTTCTGGACATAAGTAGACATGGTTAACAACTTCACTAACAAACACTTTCTGGACATAAGTAGACATGGTTAACAACTTCACTAACAAACACTTTCTGGACATAAGTAGACATGATTAACAACTTCACTAACAAACACTTTCTGGACACAAGTAGACATGGTTAACAACTTCACTAACAAACACTTTCTGGACATAAGTAGACATGGTTAACAACTTCACTAACAAACACTTTCTGGACATAAGTAGACACGGTTAACAACTTCACTAACAAACACTTTCTGGACATAAGTAGACATGGTTAACAACTTCACTAACAAACACTTTCTGGACATAGGCAGACACGGTCAACAAGTTCACTAACAAACACTTTCTGGGCATAAGCAGACACGGTCAACAACTTCACTAACAAACACTTTCTGGACATAAGTAGACACGGTCAACAACTTCACTAACAAACACTTTCTGGACATAAGTAGACACGGTCAACAACTTCACTAACAAACACTTTCTGGACATAGGCAGACACGGTCAACAACTTCACTAACAAACACTTTCTGGACATAAGTAGACACGGTCAACAACTACACTACCAAACACTTTCTGAGCATAGGCAGTCACGGTTAACAAGTACACTAACAGTTAATACTTTCTGAGCATAAGCAGACACGGTTAACAACTACCATAACAATCACTTTCTGGACAAAAGCAGGCATGGTTAACAAGTTCAATTACAAACACTTTCTGGACAAAAGCAGGCTTGGTTAACAAGTTCACTTACAAACACTTTCTGGACAAAAGCAGGCATGGTTAACAAGTTCACTTACAATCACTTTTTAAGCATAAGCAGGCACGGTTAACAAATACACTAACACTCACTTTCTGAGCATAAGCGGGCACAGTTAACAACTACACTAACAGTTAATACTTTCTGAGAATAGGCAGGTATGATTAACAACTACGCTAACAATCACTTTCTGAGCATAAACAGGCATGGTTAACAACTACACTAACAGTTAATACTTTCTGAGCATAGGCAGGTACGACTAACAACTACACTAACAATCACTTTCTGGGCATAAGCAGACACGGTCAACAACTTCACTAACAAACACTTTCTGAGCATAAGTAGACCTGGTTAACAACTTCACTAACAAACACTTTCTGGACATAAGTAGACATGGTTAACAACTTCACTAACAAACACTTTCTGGACATAAGTAGACACGGTTAACAACTTCACTAACAAACACTTTCTGGACATAAGTAGACATGGTTAACAACTTCACTAACAAACACTTTCTGGACATAAGTAGACACGGTTAACAACTTCACTAACAAACACTTTCTGGACATAAGTAGACATGGTTAACAACTTTACTAACAAACACTTTCTGGACATAGGCAGACACGGTCAACAAGTTCACTAACAAACACTTTCTGGGCATAAGCAGACACGGTCAACAACTTCACTAACAAACACTTTCTGGACATAAGTAGACACGGTCAACAACTTCACTAACAAACACTTTCTGGACATAAGTAGACACGGTCAACAACTTCACTAACAAACACTTTCTGGACATAGGCAGACACGGTCAACAACTTCACTAACAAACACTTTCTGGACATAAGTAGACACGGTCAACAACTACACTACCAAACACTTTCTGAGCATAGGCAGTCACGGTTAACAAGTACACTAACAGTTAATACTTTCTGAGCATAAGCAGACACGGTTAACAACTACCATAACAATCACTTTCTGGACAAAAGCAGGCATGGTTAACAAGTTCACTTACAAACACTTTCTGGACAAAAGCAGGCTTGGTTAACAAGTTCACTTACAAACACTTTCTGGACAAAAGCAGGCATGGTTAACAAGTTCACTTACAATCACTTTTTAAGCATAAGCAGGCACGGTTAACAAATACACTAACACTCACTTTCTGAGCATAAGCGGGCACAGTTAACAACTACACTAACAGTTAATACTTTCTGAGCATAGGCAGGTACGATTAACAACTACGCTAACAATCACTTTCTGAGCATAAACAGGCATGGTTAACAACTACACTAACAGTTAATACTTTCTGAGCATAGGCAGGTACGACTAACAACTACACTAACAATCACTTTCTGGGCATAAGCAGACACGGTCAACAACTTCACTAACAAACACTTTCTGAGCATAAGTAGACCTGGTTAACAACTTCACTAACAAACACTTTCTGCACATAAGTAGACCTGGTTAACAACTTCACTAACAAACACTTTCTGGACATAAGTAGACACGGTTAACAACTTCACTAACAAACACTTTCTGGACATAAGTAGACATGGTTAACAACTTCACTAACAAACACTTTCTGGACATAAGTAGACCTGGTTAACAACTTCACTAACAAACACTTTCTGGACATAAGTAGACACGGTTAACAACTTCACTAACAAACACTTTCTGGGCATAAGCAGACACGGTCAACAACTTCACTAACAAACACTTTCTGGACATAAGTAGACATGGTTAACAACTTCACTAACAAACACTTTCTGGACATAAGTAGACCTGGTTAACAACTTCACTAACTAACACTTTCTGGACATAAGTAGACACGGTTAACAACTTCACTAACAAACACTTTCTGGACATAAGTAGACATGGTTAACAACTTCACTAACAAACACTTTCTGGACATAAGTAGACATGGTTAACAACTTCACTAACAAACACTTTCTGGACATAAGTAGACATGGTTAACAACTTCACTAACAAACACTTTCTGGGCATAAGTAGACATGGTTAACAACTTCACTAACAAACACTTTCTGGACATAAGTAGACATGGTTAACAACTTCACTAACAAACACTTTCTGAGCATAGGTAGACATGGTTAACAACTTCACTAACAAATACTTTCTGGACATAAGTAGACATGGTTAACAACTTCACTAACAAACACTTTCTGGACATAAGTAGACATGGTCAACAATTTCACTAACAAATACTTTCTGGACATAAGTAGACATGGTCAACAACTTCACTAACAAACACTTTCTGGACATAAGTAGACATGGTTAACAACTTCACTAACAAATACTTTCTGGACATAAGTAGACATGGTCAACAACTTAACTAACAAACACTTTCTGGACATAAGTAGACATGGTTAACAAGTTCACTAACAAACACTTTCTGAGCATAAGCAGACACGGTCAACAAGTTCACTAACAAACACTTTCTGGACATAAGTAGACAAGGTCAACAACTACACTACCAAACACTTTCTGAGCATAGGCAGTCACGGTTAACAACTTCACTAACAAACACTTTCTGGACATAAGTAGACACGGTTAACAACTTCACTAACAAACACTTTCTGGACATAAGTAGACATGGTTAACAACTTCACTAACAAACACTTTCTGGACATAAGTAGACACGGTTAACAACTTCACTAACAAACACTTTCTGGACATAAGTAGACATGGTTAACAACTTTACTAACAAACACTTTCTGGACATAGGCAGACACGGTCAACAAGTTCACTAACAAACACTTTCTGGGCATAAGCAGACACGGTCAACAACTTCACTAACAAACACTTTCTGGACATAAGTAGACACGGTCAACAACTTCACTAACAAACACTTTCTGGACATAAGTAGACACGGTCAACAACTTCACTAACAAACACTTTCTGGACATAGGCAGACACGGTCAACAACTTCACTAACAAACACTTTCTGGACATAAGTAGACACGGTCAACAACTACACTACCAAACACTTTCTGAGCATAGGCAGTCACGGTTAACAAGTACACTAACAGTTAATACTTTCTGAGCATAGGCAGACACGGTTAACAACTACCATAACAATCACTTTCTGGACAAAAGCAGGCATGGTTAACAAGTTCACTTACAAACACTTTCTGGACAAAAGCAGGCTTGGTTAACAAGTTCACTTACAAACACTTTCTGGACAAAAGCAGGCATGGTTAACAAGTTCACTTACAATCACTTTTTAAGCATAAGCAGGCACGGTTAACAAATACACTAACACTCACTTTCTGAGCATACGCGGGCACAGTTAACAACTACACTAACAGTTAATACTTTCTGAGCATAGGCAGGTACGATTAACAACTACGCTAACAATCACTTTCTGAGCATAAACAGGCATGGTTAACAACTACACTAACAGTTAATACTTTCTGAGCATAGGCAGGTACGACTAACAACTACACTAACAATCACTTTCTGGGCATAAGCAGACACGGTCAACAACTTCACTAACAAACACTTTCTGAGCATAAGTAGACCTGGTTAACAACTTCACTAACAAACACTTTCTGCACATAAGTAGACCTGGTTAACAACTTCACTAACAAACACTTTCTGGACATAAGTAGACACGGTTAACAACTTCACTAACAAACACTTTCTGGACATAAGTAGACATGGTTAACAACTTCACTAACAAACACTTTCTGGACATAAGTAGACCTGGTTAACAACTTCACTAACAAACACTTTCTGGACATAAGTAGACACGGTTAACAACTTCACTAACAAACACTTTCTGGGCATAAGCAGACACGGTCAACAACTTCACTAACAAACACTTTCTGGACATAAGTAGACATGGTTAACAACTTCACTAACAAACACTTTCTGGACATAAGTAGACCTGGTTAACAACTTCACTAACTAACACTTTCTGGACATAAGCAGACACGGTTAACAACTTCACTAACAAACACTTTCTGGACATAAGTAGACATGGTTAACAACTTCACTAACAAACACTTTCTGGACATAAGTAGACATGGTTAACAACTTCACTAACAAACACTTTCTGGACATAAGTAGACATGGTTAACAACTTCACTAACAAACACTTTCTGGGCATAAGTAGACATGGTTAACAACTTCACTAACAAACACTTTCTGGACATAAGTAGACATGGTTAACAACTTCACTAACAAACACTTTCTGAGCATAGGTAGACATGGTTAACAACTTCACTAACAAATACTTTCTGGACATAAGTAGACATGGTTAACAACTTCACTAACAAACACTTTCTGGACATAAGTAGACATGGTCAACAACTTCACTAACAAATACTTTCTGTACATAAGTAGACATGGTCAACAACTTCACTAACAAACACTTTCTGGACATAAGTAGACCTGGTTAACAACTTCACTAACAAACACTTTCTGGACATAAGTAGACACGGTTAACAACTTCACTAACAAACACTTTCTGGACATAAGTAGACATGGTTAACAACTTCACTAACAAACACTTTCTGGACATAAGTAGACACGGTTAACAACTTCACTAACAAACACTTTCTGGACATAAGTAGACATGGTTAACAACTTTACTAACAAACACTTTCTGGACATAGGCAGACACGGTCAACAAGTTCACTAACAAACACTTTCTGGGCATAAGCAGACACGGTCAACAACTTCACTAACAAACACTTTCTGGACATAAGTAGACACGGTCAACAACTTCACTAACAAACACTTTCTGGACATAAGTAGACACGGTCAACAACTTCACTAACAAACACTTTCTGGACATAGGCAGACACGGTCAACAACTTCACTAACAAACACTTTCTGGACATAAGTAGACACGGTCAACAACTACACTACCAAACACTTTCTGAGCATAGGCAGTCACGGTTAACAAGTACACTAACAGTTAATACTTTCTGAGCATAAGCAGACACGGTTAACAACTACCATAACAATCACTTTCTGGACAAAAGCAGGCATGGTTAACAAGTTCACTTACAAACACTTTCTGGACAAAAGCAGGCTTGGTTAACAAGTTCACTTACAAACACTTTCTGGACAAAAGCAGGCATGGTTAACAAGTTCACTTACAATCACTTTTTAAGCATAAGCAGGCACGGTTAACAAATACACTAACACTCACTTTCTGAGCATAAGCGGGCACAGTTAACAACTACACTAACAGTTAATACTTTCTGAGCATAGGCAGGTACGATTAACAACTACGCTAACAATCACTTTCTGAGCATAAACAGGCATGGTTAACAACTACACTAACAGTTAATACTTTCTGAGCATAGGCAGGTACGACTAACAACTACACTAACAATCACTTTCTGGGCATAAGCAGACACGGTCAACAACTTCACTAACAAACACTTTCTGAGCATAAGTAGACCTGGTTAACAACTTCACTAACAAACACTTTCTGCACATAAGTAGACCTGGTTAACAACTTCACTAACAAACACTTTCTGGACATAAGTAGACACGGTTAACAACTTCACTAACAAACACTTTCTGGACATAAGTAGACATGGTTAACAACTTCACTAACAAACACTTTCTGGACATAAGTAGACCTGGTTAACAACTTCACTAACAAACACTTTCTGGACATAAGTAGACACGGTTAACAACTTCACTAACAAACACTTTCTGGGCATAAGCAGACACGGTCAACAACTTCACTAACAAACACTTTCTGGACATAAGTAGACATGGTTAACAACTTCACTAACAAACACTTTCTGGACATAAGTAGACCTGGTTAACAACTTCACTAACTAACACTTTCTGGACATAAGTAGACACGGTTAACAACTTCACTAACAAACACTTTCTGGACATAAGTAGACATGGTTAACAACTTCACTAACAAACACTTTCTGGACATAAGTAGACATGGTTAACAACTTCACTAACAAACACTTTCTGGACATAAGTAGACATGGTTAACAACTTCACTAACAAACACTTTCTGGGCATAAGTAGACATGGTTAACAACTTCACTAACAAACACTTTCTGGACATAAGTAGACATGGTTAACAACTTCACTAACAAACACTTTCTGAGCATAGGTAGACATGGTTAACAACTTCACTAACAAATACTTTCTGGACATAAGTAGACATGGTTAACAACTTCACTAACAAACACTTTCTGGACATAAGTAGACATGGTCAACAATTTCACTAACAAATACTTTCTGGACATAAGTAGACATGGTCAACAACTTCACTAACAAACACTTTCTGGACATAAGTAGACATGGTTAACAACTTCACTAACAAATACTTTCTGGACATAAGTAGACATGGTCAACAACTTAACTAACAAACACTTTCTGGACATAAGTAGACATGGTTAACAAGTTCACTAACAAACACTTTCTGAGCATAAGCAGACACGGTCAACAAGTTCACTAACAAACACTTTCTGGACATAAGTAGACAAGGTCAACAACTACACTACCAAACACTTTCTGAGCATAGGCAGTCACGGTTAACAACTTCACTAACAAACACTTTCTGGACATAAGTAGACACGGTTAACAACTTCACTAACAAACACTTTCTGGACATAAGTAGACATGGTTAACAACTTCACTAACAAACACTTTCTGGACATAAGTAGACACGGTTAACAACTTCACTAACAAACACTTTCTGGACATAAGTAGACATGGTTAACAACTTTACTAACAAACACTTTCTGGACATAGGCAGACACGGTCAACAAGTTCACTAACAAACACTTTCTGGGCATAAGCAGACACGGTCAACAACTTCACTAACAAACACTTTCTGGACATAAGTAGACACGGTCAACAACTTCACTAACAAACACTTTCTGGACATAAGTAGACACGGTCAACAACTTCACTAACAAACACTTTCTGGACATAGGCAGACACGGTCAACAACTTCACTAACAAACACTTTCTGGACATAAGTAGACACGGTCAACAACTACACTACCAAACACTTTCTGAGCATAGGCAGTCACGGTTAACAAGTACACTAACAGTTAATACTTTCTGAGCATAGGCAGACACGGTTAACAACTACCATAACAATCACTTTCTGGACAAAAGCAGGCATGGTTAACAAGTTCACTTACAAACACTTTCTGGACAAAAGCAGGCTTGGTTAACAAGTTCACTTACAAACACTTTCTGGACAAAAGCAGGCATGGTTAACAAGTTCACTTACAATCACTTTTTAAGCATAAGCAGGCACGGTTAACAAATACACTAACACTCACTTTCTGAGCATACGCGGGCACAGTTAACAACTACACTAACAGTTAATACTTTCTGAGCATAGGCAGGTACGATTAACAACTACGCTAACAATCACTTTCTGAGCATAAACAGGCATGGTTAACAACTACACTAACAGTTAATACTTTCTGAGCATAGGCAGGTACGACTAACAACTACACTAACAATCACTTTCTGGGCATAAGCAGACACGGTCAACAACTTCACTAACAAACACTTTCTGAGCATAAGTAGACCTGGTTAACAACTTCACTAACAAACACTTTCTGCACATAAGTAGACCTGGTTAACAACTTCACTAACAAACACTTTCTGGACATAAGTAGACACGGTTAACAACTTCACTAACAAACACTTTCTGGACATAAGTAGACATGGTTAACAACTTCACTAACAAACACTTTCTGGACATAAGTAGACCTGGTTAACAACTTCACTAACAAACACTTTCTGGACATAAGTAGACACGGTTAACAACTTCACTAACAAACACTTTCTGGGCATAAGCAGACACGGTCAACAACTTCACTAACAAACACTTTCTGGACATAAGTAGACATGGTTAACAACTTCACTAACAAACACTTTCTGGACATAAGTAGACCTGGTTAACAACTTCACTAACTAACACTTTCTGGACATAAGCAGACACGGTTAACAACTTCACTAACAAACACTTTCTGGACATAAGTAGACATGGTTAACAACTTCACTAACAAACACTTTCTGGACATAAGTAGACATGGTTAACAACTTCACTAACAAACACTTTCTGGACATAAGTAGACATGGTTAACAACTTCACTAACAAACACTTTCTGGGCATAAGTAGACATGGTTAACAACTTCACTAACAAACACTTTCTGGACATAAGTAGACATGGTTAACAACTTCACTAACAAACACTTTCTGAGCATAGGTAGACATGGTTAACAACTTCACTAACAAATACTTTCTGGACATAAGTAGACATGGTTAACAACTTCACTAACAAACACTTTCTGGACATAAGTAGACATGGTCAACAACTTCACTAACAAATACTTTCTGTACATAAGTAGACATGGTCAACAACTTCACTAACAAACACTTTCTGGACATAAGTAGACATGGTTAACAACTTCACTAACAAATACTTTCTGGACATAAGTAGACATGGTCAACAACTTAACTAACAAACACTTTCTGGACATAAGTAGACATGGTTAACAAGTTCACTAACAAACACTTTCTGAGCATAAGCAGACACGGTCAACAAGTTCACTAACAAACACTTTCTGGACATAAGTAGACACGGTCAACAACTACACTACCAAACACTTTCTGAGCATAGGCAGTCACGGTTAACGACTTCACTAACAAACACTTTCTGGACATAAGTAGACCTGGTTAACAACTTCACTAACAAACACTTTCTGGACATAAGTAGACATGGTTAACAACTTCACTAACAAACTCTTTCTGGACATAAGTAGACATGGTTAACAACTTCACTAACAAACACTTTCTGGACATAAGTAGACACGGTTAACAACTTCACTAACAAACACTTTCTGGACATAACTAGACATGGTTAACAACTTCACTAACAAACACTTTCTGGACATAAGTAGACATGGTTAACAACTTCACTAACAAACACTTTCTGGACATAAGTAGACATGGTTAACAACTTCACTAACAAACACTTTCTGGGCATAGGCAGACACGGTCAACAAGTTCACTAACAAACACTTTCTGGACATAAGTAGACACGGTCAACAACTACACTACCAAACACTTTCTGAGCATAGGCAGTCACGGTTAACAACTTCACTAACAAACACTTTCTGGACATAAGTAGACCTGGTTAACAACTTCACTAACAAACACTTTCTGGACATAAGTAGACATGGTTAACAACTTCACTAACAAACACTTTCTGGACATAAGTAGACATGGTTAACAACTTCACTAACAAACACTTTCTGGGCATAGGCAGACACGGTCAACAAGTTCACTAACAAACACTTTCTGGACATAAGTAGACACGGTCAACAACTACACTACCAAACACTTTCTGAGCATAAGTAGACATGGTTTACAACTGCACTAACAATCACTTTCTGGACATAAGTAGACATGGTTAACAACTTCACTAACAAACACTTTCTGGACATAAGTAGACATGGTTAACAACTTCACTAACAAACACTTTCTGGACATAAGTAGACACGGTCAACAAATACACTAACAAACACTTTCTGAGCATAAGCAGACACGGTCAACAAGTTCACTAACAAACACTTTCTGGACATAAGTAGACATGGTCAACAACTACACTACCAAACACTTTCTGAGCATAGGCAGTCACGGTTAACACTACACTAACAAACACTTTCTGAGCATAAGCATGCACGGTTAACACTACACTAACAATCACTTTCTGAGCATAAGCATGCACAGTTAACACTACACTAACAAACACTTTCTGAGCATAAGCAGACACGGTTAACAACTACCATAACAATCACTTTCTGGGCATAAGCAGGTATGGTTTACAACTGCACTAACAATCACTTTCAGAGCATAAGCAGGTATGGTTTACAACTGCACTATCCGTCAATACTTTCTGAGCATAAGCAGACACGGTTAACTGCACTGACAATCACGTTCTGAGCAGCACGGTTAACAACAACACTCACAATCACTTTCAGAGCATAAGCAGACATGGTTAACAACTACACTAACAATCACTTTCTGAACATAAGCAGACATGGTTAACAACTATACTAACAATCACGTTCTGTGCGTAAGCAGACACAGTTAACAACTGCACTAACAATCACTTTCTGAGCATAAGCATGCACGGTTAACAACTACATGTACACTAACAATCACTTTCTGAGCATAAGCAGGCATGATTAACAACTACACTAACAATCACAGTATCAGTTAATACTTTCTGAGTATAAGCAGGTATGGTTAACAACTACAGTATCAGTTACTTTCTGAGTATAGGCAGGTACGGTTAACAATTACGCTAACAGTTAATATTTTCTGAGTATAGGCAGGTACGGTTAACAACTACGCTAACAGTTAATACTTTCTGAGCATGAGCAGGTACGGTTGACAACTACGCTAACAGTTAATACTTTCTAAGCATAAGCATGCACGGTTAACAACTACCCTAACAAACACTTTCTGTGCGTAAGCAGACATGGTTAACAACTACCCTAACAAACACTTTCTGAGCATGAGCATGCACGGTTAGCAACTACACTAACAATCACTTTCTGAGCATAAGCAGGCACGGTTAACAATTACACTATCGGTTACTTTCTGAGCATAAGCAGGTACGGTTAACAACTACACTATCGGTTACTTTCTGAGCATAAGCAGGTACGGTTAACAACTACACTATCGGTTACTTTCTGAGCATAAGCAGACATGGTTAACAACTACACTATCGGTTACTTTCTGAGCATAAGCAGGTACGGTTAACAACTACACTATCGGTTACTTTCTGAGCATAAGCAGGTACGGTTAACAACTACACTATCGGTTACTTTCTGAGCATAAGCAGACATGGTTAACAATTACACTAACAATCACTGTCTGAGCATAAGCAGACATGGTTAACAATTACACTAACAATCACTGTCTGAGCATAAGCAGGCACGGTTAACAACTACACTATCGGTTACTTTCTGAGCATAAGCAGGCATGGTTAACAACTACAATAACGTCCGCATTCTCAATATAAGCAAACATGGTTAACTGCTAACATGTTACAATTGTGATATCGGATAACATAAACAGATTTGTCCACATATTCAAATAGGTGTAATGATAAATAGTATGATACCGAGCACAAACATCACTACTCCCTGTTACCTTGTAAATCCTTGGGCAAGTCCAGATTTAAAAGCCTACAACGGATATAATAGCACAAGATAACGCCAAGCGATTCCATTTTTCCAATGGTCAACTTTAGTCTATAAATGGTATATTATCATTTGCATAAATAACACATGACGTTAGAACGCTAAAGATTTTGCGATCATAGGCAAGAACTAAAACAAAAATGTTCAACTTAATATATTGAATTGGCTTGACAATTTTTCGGCTGGCATTTTTGGGATAGGACGATTGGACAAATTATGAACAGTCGAGCTGGACTACTGTCAGTATCACGTGCTTGTATTTACATTTTGCGAAAGTAGCTGAATCTGAGTACATCGTCAACTTAGACATTATTCATCCCAAGACGATTTGGCGACCAATAGTCATAAGGTTGCTATCTCTACACAAGCCAGAAGGAACAGTCCTATTTCAAATTGAAAACTAAATATCATTATAAGTGAACCAGGTGTTGCCTTGGGTTGCAGGTCGGGTGTTGTCGAAAAGCCGGCTAAACTAAGTCTGGACAACTGTCGTTATCTTAAAACTTGCCAGTTATAAGCCAACAGCAACTATCGTGGCCCCCATTGTGGATTAAGCCCAGGCACTATCCCTATTGCCTAGATTGAGACATTGCTCTATCCGATACTCGGGATGATTCGGAATGATCCCCCGTCACCTAAACTATTCAAGGAACGCATATCCGTATTTGAGAAATCCACCATGTGGTGCTTGTCCATGTGTAAACCTCGTATGACCATATCGGATGGTGGTATACCAGATCATTGGTCATCATTCCTTTAAAGGTAGACTATGATCAAGCATGACCCGGTTCTTTTTTAAAGAGACATTCTGAGTTGTATCAGAAGAATTTATCGTATATTTTCGTAGATATCTAAACTACATGTATTAGCGGTGATGGTGATTTGACGATGTTCATGATATGATGGAATCGTTGAGCAAACCTCTCGTATCTGGTCGTCGGTGAATCCCAACCAACCACATGACATTGTGTATGCCGGGTAACCATTGGCAACCACCTCTGCCTCTACAAAGGGCAAAGGAATGATTTCCAAATAGATTATTCTTTATGCGTGTTTCCAATTAAGCCCCCCCCCCCCCCCTCCTTGTATTAGTTTCGCAGATACCTCACTGAGCAAGTCAGTTTGTAAAACAATTAAGCAACTTTTTGGCCCGGAGGGGACCGCCAACTTTCTGCGCCAGAGACATAGAGAAGGAGGTAGGCTTGGGTTAACAGGTAATTTTTGTTTTTCACCAAGGGTGATCATCAGATATAACGACAAACTATAGTGTAAAAACAAAGATTGTGAGAATTCAGCATCAGAGATACATTATAAGATCATTTGGTTCAAAACGAGATAACGTATTAAACACAAGTATTGTAAATAGTAATAGAGACCCCATAAATAACTAATTAAACACAAGTATTGCAAATAGTAATAGAGACCCCATAAATAACTAATTAAACACAAGTATTGCAAATAGTAATAGAGACCCCACAAATAACGAATTAAACACAAGTATTGCAAATAGTAATAGAGACCCCACAAATATTTATGAAAACAAACAGATAAATGACCAAACCTGTGAACCTGATAAAACATAGATATGATTTCTACAATGGATTACCATTTTAGTAAAACCCAGCCTTCAGGTGAGGGCAAGGTTCCTATGGAAACGCGTATAAAGAACTCACTAACTGATCACTTACCTCGATCTTCTTTACCGACCTCCATTCGTCTTAAAATATCTGTGGACAATTTGAAGGTGTGAGTTAGTGTAGATATTGTTCGACAACTGTGTGTATGCATGGTGTATGTTTCCAGTATTTATCTTATATATGTACCCATGTGAGTCAAAACGATAGAAAACATGAAAAAAAAATGTCCAAACTGTAAAGCATTTTTTAAGTGTAGAAGACTCAATCATAATTTGTCTTGTGATTTTGTGAAGATGACTAAATTTGACTTAAAAGACAGTCTTACCCAATGCTTCTTCTTGGGTCAAAACATCTGTCCTGTAAATTACATATAATATTCAATAAGTATTGATGCGTGCGGCCAGACTTTGACCAGCATCGTTTCTCAGACGTACGAGCAAAAGTATTTACCAAAAATGCTATAAGTAATATGAAATAATATAGATGGAAAATTGCACCGACGTGCTCATAATCTTATTGGCGCTTCGATAACATTTATTCATTCGAATTTCCTTGTTTCCCTCGCCCGTTTTATAACTGACAGATAAATATACAAACATGTTTACAAAGCAAAAGTCTAAAATCGTTTGGTGGCGCTAAATTACAACGTTAATTAATATAATCAGATAATTGCATGTTGTTTAAGAAATGAAATATATTGTTATATATCTTAATCTAACATTGCAAACAGGATTCCGTCACACATTTAATTTGGTTATAAAAATAACAACCCGATACTTCTAATGTGAATTGATTACTAATCTCTCTTTATCCATTCCATTATACGCTATCAGAAATTATATATAACTTGGTCCATTTGATGTTATTCCGTCACACTAATTCTAATGATTAGAATTTCTTAAATTAAATGGCTATATAGCAGGCATGAGCACTAAGTGTTAACATAAGCACAAAAGATTGATATAGGCCTATAGCCTTATAGGAGGAATAGAATGGCGTATTAAAATTAATATACGCAGAAAACCAATATGTGTGTACAGTCGTGTGTGTCACTACTTAGGGTTTAACAAAGCGATCACTTCAAACAGTACCCCTCCTCCAAACCATAATTAATGACGTCATTAAGCTTTCGGCCTATTATAGAACAATATAATCGCCCCCCCCCTCCCCTCCCACCCACCCCCAATTCAACTAACAACGTTTTCAAACCGTTCCGAACTGTGGTTTCGTGACCGTGAAATTCGTGAGATGGATTTAGTGTGTTTGTCTTCTGATATATTTTTTTAAATAGAATGTTGTGTAATATTCCTTTTCTGTGTCATGTTCAAGACAAGCCTATACACATCTGTATATGGATAAAAGATAACTTACAAGTATCGGAAATCGACGACTGATACTAGTTGCTCTGGTGTCTGCAAATAAAACATAGCCATGCAGTTACTCCTGGGAGGTTTGCTTGAGAGAGTTTTTATATCTTCAAGAACTATCATAGTCCCAAGTAACTAACTGGTTTAATACATCCCAAACTTCTCATACAGTCGAGACAGATGTAACATTCTTACCTCCCTTGTTTGCAGATGAACACATAAAATGGTTGACATTCCCTGGAATCCTCAGTCTGATATATAATTACTACTTTGATCTTTCCAAATATCAAATTATGTAAGCTGTCTTTTGCATATTTTGTTCAATACACAGGTTTATATATATATCTATAAGCACCATAAGAGGAAACATTGCGCCCCACCCCCTCCCACCCTCCACAACTTCCTTTATACGCGTCAAATAACAAACCAAAACATACCCAATATCTCTACAACGCCCGTCTCTTTCCCCAAGTATTTATCTTATTTCTAAAGCTATGGCGTAGTATTTTTTTTCAAATGCTTTTCTGAACCTTGTTTACATTGGACAAATTAATTATTTATAAATTCTGTCTGGTGATGCACTTTTTCATCTTCCCACAAATCACAGACTTACCATATCCACGAGTAGCTTCCACAAGGGCTGTAAAAATGAAAAATCCAAATGTATGATATGAGTAAGAAGCCCCAGAGCAAAACGACTACAGAT
This sequence comes from Lepidochitona cinerea, assembly GCA_963971465.1. NCBI lineage: Eukaryota > Metazoa > Mollusca > Polyplacophora > Chitonida > Tonicellidae > Lepidochitona > Lepidochitona cinerea. Next base: position 41,863,104 of record OZ020556.1, on the reverse strand, counting down.
AAAAACTTGCAGTTAACAATGTTAGATTCTCTTTTAATTATCTTCTTTTGATTCATGTGTGTCTTTTTTTAAATAAAATTGTTAGCCTACGTAGCTAAAGATACTCTGGTTATATTGTGTTGTCTCCACAAAAGGCAATTATTAACATCATCCAGAATTAACTGAAATGTTCTGATTGGAGGAACTGAGAGCAGGAGAATCCAGTACTATCAGTCATATATTAGTGATTTAAGTATAAAAATTCTTCAGAAGTTATGTTACCTTGTTTTCTATTTTAGCCCAGATATCCCATATGGCATTAAAAACAGCTGATAATGCCAGATGAATGACACCTTTTTCTGGTCCAATCTGGGAAAATATACCAAAAAAAACCCGATAAAAATTAATATATACTGAACCGCAAAAGAAACGTCACCCTATTCAAATGTTGCTAAATGTATATATTATCATACTTTTCAATAATTTTTCTCTTTTGATATCCTTGCTAGACCTGGTTTGAAGCCAGTGGTCAAGAAAGTGACATGCCACGACTGTCACGAGAGCAGAGAGACCAAGCCTTGGGAAGACTTCATGCTGGCCAGACTGCAAGAGCTGTTGCAAACCACTTCAATGTCCATGTCCGAACAATATACCGCCTGCAGCAACGGGTTCAAGCCACTGGAAGCACAGCAGACCGTCCTCGTAGTGGAAGACCGCCCGTAACAACGTTGAGGCAAGATCGACTGATTGTCCGTCAACACTGGCAAAACCGCTTCTCCACAGCTGTGGAAACTGCAAGGACAACCATTGGCAATCACCAGAGACCAATCAGAAACGACACGGTGCACAGGCGTTTGAGACAGGCAAATGCCAGATGCCACAGGCCTTACAGGGGTCCAATCCTCACTGCTCGACATCGCCGCCCTCGTCTGCAATGGGCCACACAGCATCGGAATTGACGTCACTGGGAGTGGAGAACTGTAGGCTAGTCTTCTCCGATGAAAGCCGGCATTGAATCTCGACAGTTGATGGGCAAATAAGAGTGTGGCGCAGACGAGCGGAGCGTTTTGCAGATGAGTGTGTTCTGAAAGAGACGCGTGGGGAGGTCCCTGCATTACGGTATGGGTTGATATAGCAATGAATCAAAAACTAGGCCCTATGGTGTTCCAGAATGTTGGTCCTGGTAGAGGAAATGGTGTAACAGCTGCCCGCTACATCGATCAGGCACTGAGACCCTTCATCGGGCCCCATTTTGCTCGTCATGGAAATCGTGTCTTCCAGCAGGACAACGCACGAGCCCATACTGCCAGAGCAACCAGAGACTTGCTCCGTGAAAACAACATTAGACTCTACAATGGGGTGGTCCAGAGTTAAATCAGAGGAGGCTCAATCTCGTGCGGCCAAGGCCGACAACTGCAGCTGAATTCACTCAGGCGTATCGCAGAGTTTGGGCCCAAGTTCATATCATCTTCATCAACCGTCCCATCCACTCAATGTTCAGACGATGCAACGCTGTAACCAACGCCAACACATTATTATTGACTTCCAGATCGCATTGTGGCGCCACCTGTCCTCACTTTTTACTTGGGATTCTCTAACATTTGTCTGCCAAGGATGATGATTGATCATGTCAAATTTGGAACCATTCCGTTGATAAGTGTGTTGTTTACATCTATTTGAAATACACTGATTATCAATATCCAAAAAGGAGTGACGTTTTTTTCTGCGGTTCAGTATATATATATAATCAGGAGTACATTTCAAAGTCTTACAGAATAATTTCTAATACTTAGTGACCTCTTATTCAGTGGTGTTATAAAATATTTTGTATGAGAATATATTTTAATTAACCAAGTACTAGTACACACTTTTGGGACTTTTTCTCAAAAAGGGATTTGGACCGTCGATGCCCAATGTTTTTTATCCATCATAAGCCCCCCCCCCCCCCCTCTCAAACTCGGACGACTCTGGCTTCGAGAGTAAGTATGCCAATGTATGGGGATGATCTCAAAAGTAAATACAGTAAGTTGAACTTCTGATGGTCACGGGACGTTGTATCATCAGAACGTACCCATCTCATCTGGTCATTATTAGCACATTTCCTGTAAAATGACGCGAAATCTCGGAATATATCGGCTAACTTCTCTCCCACCACATACGGACGGAATACTTTGGCGGCATACGACACTGTGGAAGAAACAAATTATTTATCATATTTAATTTGAAGTATTCATTCTAATATCGTTATATTACAAGAAGAGATCGATCGAATTTACTAGTAGGCCTAATCAAGTTAAAACTCAAACGAAGTCAATTCTAATGTTGCGTATTTTCGTTAGTCTACGCCTTAATGGCAGAAAATACAGATTTCTAGTGGTATACCAAACATAGGAGAACGTGGGGCAAAAGTGGCCCCTAAATTTTAGAACACGAAAGCTGTACCCTAATGTACTGAAAATAAAGCGGATATTGGCCAACCCAAGAATATGACAAGATCTTTGCAGAAAAGTAATTGAAACTTATCTAGGAGAGAAAATAAAACGGCAATTTGCGAAAATATATTTTTATTCAAACATACCATTTTGCCGTTTATGTATGGAATAAGAACTAATTAAGACAAACTGATGTATACTCACCTATTTCGTTACCTCTGCCAGAGGTGAAGGTCAAACCATAACCTATTATATGAGAGTCAGTTGTCAATTCCACATAAGCACATGCGTAATCAGGTCGATGCTGTATAAACCAGAATAGAACGTGATTTTAAAACAGAATGTTAAACTGTTCACCCTTAAATCCAATACATAATAAAGTTCACAATATCTGTTACATCAGGAGTCCCATTAACGATCTTACGTATAAATACTCGTACACGTATGTGAATAATACAGCGCCTGATTAGCAAGGATTCTTGGAACTGTTTTGACTAATTCAACATATATTCAGGTATGTAATCGCTTCAGCATGGATGGCTTATAATCATCACCATGTTCAATAGTTAGGTCATCAGTACTCGTGTCTGTAAATCATATAGTGATATAATTTATATAACCGTAAAAAAATCTGGGCCAGGGTGAGAATTGAACTCACAACTTAGGGTTACTGTTCCACTGCTCTACCAACTGAGCTACCTGGCGCTGCTGGGAACGGTTCGCTTGTTAGATTCTCTTATGAGATTTATCTCCAGGTGAAGACGGTATAGTCCACTCTATGATTAAAGCTCTCCCTACAAAATGTTTAGATATAACAGTATTTGGTCAAAGGTGGTTCTGCCTGAGTCATGGAAAAAGGCAATTGTCATTCCAGTTGCTAAACCTCAAAAGGATCCAACCCTCATAACATCTTATAGACCGATAGCTTTGACATCTGTTCTTTGTAACCTCATGGAAGGATTGGTTCAGGCTCATTTGGTACTTTAATACCATACTCACTAATGTACAAAGTGGTTTTAGAATAATAAAAAAAACAGGAATACTAGTGACCATGTTGATATTGGAGGTTATAGTGGTATTGGGGGGGGGGGGGGGGGGGTGTTCGGACTGCATGCTCCCTATATACAGATGATGCCGCACTATGGTACAGAAAGAAAGTTAATGACGTCATAAAATGGAGTAAACTGTATAGGGCTGTAGATTTTCTTCTGTTAATTCCAAAGTTGTATTGTTTACCGTACGGCATGTACATCTATGCTTAGGTGGTTTTTGCATTAAAACATGCAATCAGTTAAAATGTCTAGGGGTTGTGTTTGATAAATATTTAACATTGTCAAAACACATAGATATGGTCATTATCAAATACCAAGGCTGTGTCAGGTAAAACATGGGGCGCTGACAATTCCTGTTTATTACTGTTATATAGAGCTCCAGCTAGATCTAGGCTGGGCTATTGTTCAGAATCTTACTCATCAGCATCACTATCAAATAAGAAAAGATTTAAATCTGTGCAGTATACTGGTATTAGGATATACACTTGGACTTGAATGTGCTTCAAATCATGTTCAGCGAATGGCCTTTAGAGTGTAGACGATTGAGGCGTACTTTCATATTTGCACTTGTACTAAAATCATCTGTTAATAACTCTACAACATCTGTACTTGATTATGTGGAATTTGATAGCAATATCTAACAAGCAAAATCTGTCAATATAAGCGCTTATCATACTTTGAGCGAGGTGGGTTATACTGAAAAGTCAATTTTAACTTCACAGGTTACATCGTTTCCTCCGTGGCGATTACTTCCATTGGTGGTTTATATAAATCTAGATTGGCAAATTTTGAAATCAGATCCTCACTACATTTCAGAGCATTGTGCTGTGGAATTCCTAGATAAAAACTATTTAAAATTTTCACTGATAGCTAACAGTACCCTGAAAATGGATGGGTCGGAGGAGTGTTTGTCATCCCAGAGTTAAAGTATAGTAAGAACTTCCGACTGATTGAGGACTTGTCTGTTTTCAGTTCAGAGCTTGTAGCAATTTCCGTGTGCCTCTAATTTTTCATAGACTACAAGCCACTTTACTGCAATCTGCTCCGATCGCTCAAAGCTTCTTCAACTATAGCAACTGTCATCCTTGTTTAAAAAATTATACATTTATATACCACTTTATTTAAGGAAGGAGTGAGCATCACATTTACACGGGCACCTGCGACTGCAGCCAAGCAAGCTATTTTATACATTAGCATATCCGTCAGATTTCATGTGCATATGCGATACCAAGGGGGTATTCTATTAGGTTACTCCGAAGGATCAAATCTGATACATTAAGACAAATCACTTCTACCCCTTCAGCCCCCGACACGCTTGCTTCTCCCCCTCCGGCTCGAGTGTACCATTACCGCCCAACATTTCTCTCAGGTACATCAACAAAATGCCTATAAGACGTGATGCAAACTAGATGTATACGTGCCAGATCGCGGAATGTTTTTCAGAGAACAATCTCGCGACAAATATCAAATGGCAGATATTTTCACTTTCTTCTCCAATGATCCTATGGGGTTCAATCTCAATCTACCGATATTCTTGCCATAACTTAAGATGCGTAAGCATTCTCAGAAAAATCCAGAAAATTCTACTGACTAAGGCCAAGCTCCTGTCAGTCGTCAACCTAATGAAATATCATAGGTTTAGTTTATTACAACAATTTATGATGGTCTATAAAGGTCTAAATGATATACCTCTTTTTAACACAATTTGAAACTTGTCTCCATCGTTATTTTAGACTAGAAGATTTTCCCTGTGTCCGTGCTTTTTAGTGTTCATAAATATATATTGTATTTGTGTACTGTATACTGCTCAAGTGACACCTGCCTAACCAATATTAACCAATTTGTCTATGTCCACCTTGCTCACCACTGTATATTTGCGTATCTGGAAATTGTATTTGGATGTAAGCTCAATTGTATTGCATGTTTTAATATCTTAAGAGGGTAAGTAGTTCTCAAACGTACTAACATATACTCCTGTACAGAAACATTCAATATATTGTGTCCAGACATCAGTTTTCTTAATCTTAATTTCTTAATCAGTAACAATAAGTCACTAGTATGGTGTACATCAAGCTGAACCAACCAACCAACCGTTCGATAACTAATGCAGACACATGATTATCCCCCGACAAGCTGGACCAAATAGAGATTTAGGATTAGCCCACTCTCCGGGGAATTTTATTCCTAGTTCATAGATTTCTTTCAATTTCTTTGGGCATCTTTAGTGGGACTTCTCATAAGCTGGGACTACTACTTATTAGTATTGGTGTGACGCAATGGAGAAGTGGTTTGCCTAAAGAAATCTATGGCAGGTGAAGATTGAATAATGGTGGGGGGCGGGGGGGTGAATTGGACCTTGACAACACCTATCCCCTTTTGAAGTGAAAACCTTGAGATTTTTCCCTTACTGGTCTGTCGTCGAGATTTGAACTGCAGACTTCACTAGGGTGGTTCCAAGTTTCCGCCAGGACTTTTATATGGAAGACGATAGAGGCCATCTCGCTATCTGGCAATCTCATCCTTCAGATCTCGCTCAAAGCTTTGAAGGGCTAGATTGTGAGATGGCCTCTGTCGGCTTCCATACTTTTTGCTGTGCGATTGTTTATACGTGAGTGACTGTACCAAATGTTCACATTTCGGCAAATGAAAACTTAAAACACTGCTGATGTTAGTTATGACTGTATAGGTCATGGTGACATTACACACCTCTATCCATATGTTGTTCTACATCTTTTAAGGACATCCAACCAGCTGTAGGACCTACTGATACAAAGAACTTAAACGCACGAAACCGCCCATCATAAACTCACCGAGGCGTCCGATCCACTGGCGTCCAGAGACGTCGGAAAACGGATATCTTTGACGTTTAGCCCAGTGATTGTTGTAGGCGCCATGGCTTACCTATTACTGCTGAAGCCTTAGAACAACGATCTTTGTACGTGTCACATTAACACATAAACAAGTCACATAGTCCAGTATTAGGAAGATAAGAAAAGTAGAGCATTCTATAGAATATTTTAACAACCGATTAAACTATTTGAAGGGTTACAGCGAATTGGTGTACGGACAAATTGTCCGTAGCGGATATTTGTCACTTCACGCTATAATCAATATACACCAGGACCCCCCCCCCCCCCCACCCCACCCCCACCCCCACGTATTAATTGCGTTATAGGAGATTCGTTGGGTCGGTAGTCCGATTCTCAATGGCGGCCATGTGCCGTATTGCATCTATTACTTCAACGAGTCACATTTATACCCTCACTAAAAATGGCCAAAGATATTGACCGAAATCTAGGAACGTCTATTGTTCAACAATGGGGGCTACAAATCTGGTTAAAATGAGTGATGATGTTATTATAGCTTGCAACTGTCATCCATATATATTCAACGTTGATTTGTGTCTGAAGCTCAGGGTTTCCTTTCAAGCGTTTTTTAAAGTAAGCTATCCCTTATCCCCCCACAAATGCAAATCGCTTTAATTGCATGCAACCCCAAGGCTTGCAATATCTCCATGCTATACGTGGCTTATGTTGCCAAGTAGGTACCTGTCGTGAGTAAAAAAATCATAAGAAATGACAAAACTTTATATTCATCCTAACCAAAAAAAATTGAAACTAAAAAAATAAAAAAGAATTCAGATCTGAAAGGACTTTAATGTCCCATTAATGTCCCATTAAAGTCGCCGTAATAATCCGCACCCTATTAAAATTATAGAACTCGATGCCTGACAAAAACTTGTAAAGCTGTGTATATGACACATAAGGAAGATAAGGCGGTCCTCTCAGAGAGGTAAACTGGGCGGTACAAACATCCTGCATCTTCTGTCGATATTTCTTCTTTTTGACTTGACCGCCGTCCGTGGACTAATCAACTGCCATACACTATAAATAACTTTATGTTTATTCTATATCAGTATTACAGTCATTTGTATGATCTCTAAAATTTTCTATTTGGCAAAATAGTTGTGTTTAGAAGATTTCATTCTGGGAATTCTATTCGAAATCATCGGATCCATACTGCTATTCCTAGTAATGAACTCTGTGAGTTCTCGGACCACAGTTTTTTTCTATTTCGGAATTATTATCGTACATTTGGTAAAAGTACCCGCCTTTCTATTGCTCTTTTACATTCAGCTAGAGATATCGTTACTTACATCAAACATTTCAAACACTAGAAACTATTGGAAACGGCCCGTGGAGCCTATGACAACGGCCAGTTCAAAGTGAGCCGGGTCGACAGGAACGTCGCCATCTTGCCTGTTTTCGTCAAAATGGGACTATTTCGTGAAATTGACTCTACGTTTTCTTTACTAGTAGGCCTATAACGTTTTCTTTAATTCAAAGTATATATTCACATAAAGTCTGATGTCAGGGTTGCTATATTTTTTATAGCTTTTAGAAATGTTACCCTGGATGGCACGCGAAAATCCCTGCACTATGTCCGGTAAAGGCGTGCGAGGTCAATCTTAGCCACGTCTAAAAGAGATCTCGCGAGAATACGATTGCTACCATACCGGTGATTGGTAAACCAAGATACATATGTATATCTGCTTATAAGGATATTATATAAGAAAGCAAAAAACAGAAGAAATTAAAACAAAATCACAAGTTTTAATTCACTAATATTGCTGGTCATTAAGGGTGTATACATCACAAGTTTTAAAGAAGCGCAAAGATGTAAATATATAGCATATGTTTATACGCAAATATATCCTGATTATTGTATAGCTTATACATACATTGTACATTCAGTGTGAATAAGAATATCAAGTCAGTCCCATTACATATATGCTTATAAAACATTATTTATAAAAACAATATAAAAACAATCTGAGTATTCTAACATCCATGGGAAAAAGAAATTCCATTCTAAAATATCCTCATAAAAGTATGTTGGTCATACAAAGGTACTTGACGATGCCTTAATTGATGCCTTCATTATTTCTCATTATCCATGTATCCATGGGGAAGTTTTCATTCCAAAATACAGCATAAAACTATAAATATGTTGACATAATACTGAATTAATACTGAAGCCTTGAGAATCTCGAACTTTCACAATATTCCGGGAGTAAGTCTTATCATTATAGTAGACAAAACATAGTAGCCAAAAGCATCTTTCTAACAAGACCAAATGAGCTTTGGGAAACCGAAGTCATGCAAGAAAATCATTTGTTTATGATGAAGAATGATGTTGTTATTTAACAGGTAGCGTATTAATCATATCTGTATTAATCGACAAAATATACAAGTGATCTATAATGACCTCTATTCCCTCTGATAAACGCCATCTTGGAATAGTTTCTGCCATGTTTGACCGCGTGGGTATTCGTTCTTATCCAGAGAGTCTTCCTTCATCTCTATACTGTAACCAGGCGCCTGAAAAATACACACATTAGTGAAAATATCATGGATCGTGGTTTATTATAACAACTTATGATTGGGTATAAAGGTTTAAATGATATGCCCCTTTTTAAGACAACGAGAACCTTGTTTCCATGGTTATTTTAGACAAATAGACTTTCGCTGTGTGCGCGTGTTTTAGTGTTCAAAAATATGCATATCAGGCATCAGGCGACAGAGGAAACGTCATCTATATGCAATGGTTCAATCTTGGGGAGGATTGACAGGCTGTAGTCAATGAGACCTACAAGTTACATCTAGGATTTCTTAAAATACGCCAACAACGTAAGAACTAACAGTCATGTTGGAACGAAAACGCCCAACAATATGCGTAATGGCGGAATTTGTGGAATTCTCACGATGCTTGAGATGTGATCCCTATAACAATCTTGTTCTTAAATAATACATAGAAAGCGACATGAGCTGGCAAAATTCACACTTTTTAAATACATTTTTGATTTCCCCGACAATAACCGGGATTGAACATTATGGAAGATCTAACTGATTGACGTTTGAATGGGGATCTGAGGCCTGTACCAACCGAAATAGTGCTCGAAAAGTAAACCAAGTTAAAAAAAACCGGTACAAACGTCCATTTGTGCTAGGCCAAAGTTAGTTCACAATACTACAGCAACGTACATTCTCGAGACTAATAGCACTAAAAGCTTATAAATTGTACTTCTTGAGAAAAAATAGCAGATAATTACACAATATTGTTCTGACGCAAAATTATCAACAGTTTGGCAGCACATGCTAGTTTAAGGTCATTTCTTCGCTAAGATTGTTTTGTATAGATTAAAAAAATCAGGGTTGTATATTGATACAAGATTTTCTAACCTTACTGCATTTATGTCTTGCCATTTAATGACCTGAATACAGAATAACTGTATGGATACATTTTCCACTTACAGATGTTTGAAACCATATTCTTAACAAGATGTCAGAGTTGAGAGAAGCCTATGCAGTAATGACTTGTATTTGCAGAATTAAACAAGAATCCCATAGCTGAGTAAATATACATATAATACCTCGGGCATTCGGTAATGTCCACGGTTCATCACTACAGGGGTTTTGAAGTGTTCATGAAGGTGGTCTACATACTCAACTACCCTGCCAAAAACAACAAATGGCGAAGTTAGTTGGTAGTTCTGCTTATTAACACGAACTATTGACATCAAACATCAAACTATGCAATGCAGAACTTGACAGAAGAGAGAAAATAAGACTAATATTCGGTATCAATTGTCGGTACGCCTTTTGGAACTATTAACTAGCTGGTTATATAGAAGGACGAACAACGGTTTTACTCTTTGGTTACTCTTGGTACATTGCAGTCTGGATTTCCGTCAGTGGATAACGGTAAATCTTGCATACATTTATCCAATGTCAAAGTAAAGGCAGAAAGTTATTAACATGTACCAACAATCCAATAACAAATCGCCAAACAGAAGATGCCGCAAATAAATTTTTTCTATATTTTAGAACGATGCAAATCATCCGTGTATACCTGTTTTCCAATGAACCAGATACGGCTATGTAATCAAACATGGCGATGTGTTGTATGTATTCACACAGTCCCACACCACCACCATGAGGACAAACTGGCACTGAAAATGGTAATAAAAAAAGATCAAACAAACAAACAAATCTCTTAACTATGAAAACCCGCATCATAATCTTATCCGAGACAAATTTAATTTTTCAAACAGAACTAGATTTGCCCAGGAGTGAGTGAAAGAAGATTTAACGTCGATGAACCACTGCCTTCATATATATAGCCATTCCATGGGAAGACTGTGCCTTTCAGGAGGGGTATCCTTCCACAATAACCCAGGTAGAAATGCCATACAAATGAAATAATCCGAAGCATGCAGTTAATAATCAAACAGACGATCTTGACAAAAACAGTTTGGGGATTACCAAACTCACCGTTAAATTTGGCAGCCATTAAAAGGACGGCGATGATCTCGTTAAGACTACCCATTCTACAACTGTCAATTTGACAGAACTGTAGTGCCCCCGCTTGCAGGAACTGTTTAAACATGATACGATTCTGACACTGTTCCCCAGTGGCCACACCAATGCCCAGTGGATTTAAAGCCTATAAATATACAGACCACTTATTCAATAGAATAATGAAAAAACAATTCTTAAATGAAATCAAAAATAGGACATGGATAACTTTTCTTGCCCATATACATCGTGTTTATAGAGTTTGAGAAAAAACATCATAAAAACGATTTTTAATGGCAAATTTGTTTCTTTGTTTTTGTTGGCAATGAAAAGGAACTATTACATATAAACCGTGTTGTGAGACTTCTCTTTCTAACTATAATATAGCTCGTAGATTTCCCGAGTGCCTTACTTTAGCAATAGTTGCATGACCAAGTACATCATCTGGGTTAGTGGGTTCTTCAATCCAATAGGGTTTATGCGGTGCTAATTGTTTCATCCAATCAATTGATTCTTGTATGCCCCATTTTTGGTTAGCATCTGTCATCTGAAATACGAAATTTACTTCATACTTATTAAGAGTCATCACCATTATCAGAAGTCTATGAATGTGGAAGTGTGAAGCGTTCCATTACATAGTGTTGAGGGCATTGGCGCCGTTTGACCCAGAGGTCACCATACACAGAGCCCTCTCTCGGTTAGTCTGAAAGCGTGGCTTTTCTTCACTTTCTCATATGAACTATTATGGGATGCATAAGAAAAAACATGGCGAACATTTTATTTATGATAACAGTACTTGATGGAGCAAAAGTTAAAGTTTCCGAAGAACTTCATAAAGTTGAAAATGAGACAAGAAGACTTGTTTGGAACGATTTGAGTCCAAATGGAGATATCAGAGTCGCATGTTCGGTAAAGCGTTTATAAAAACCAATGCATTCTCCGAACTGCGGTTACTGGAATTGCCGATAGATGCAGTAAGTGGAGAATGAATTTATTTTCTGATTTGAAATTGCGCAACCGTTGACAATTTCAAAATCTACCGCGCATAAACGTCACATAATGTAGTATAAGCAGGCTGAAAGCGCCAGTGCCCTGAATATGGGGTAATGCGACATTTCACACTTCCCTGTTCATAGACTTCTGCCATTATTTATACAGAATTTTGATAAATACAATAAAACTCAATGTACATTTTGTGACAAAAAAACGTTAAACGAAATAACAAAATCCCCCTCAAAATTGTCATTGCGATTCCCTTCGCACTGTTGCCTGCCCATGTGGGTTTAGACCGCTTAGTAAGGATAAACTTTCTTGAAAATTATGCGGCTATGTAATGTTAAGTATCCTATCTTTGTCTACCTCTTTAGTAATACGGTATATTTTTGAAAGGAATTAATCAATCTGAATAACCAGTTTGCCACCCAATTCTAAATACAATACCCATTACAGTAGTAGTTGTGCCAAGTATATGGACTAAAAAATACTAACAAGATGTCTGTCTGGGCCAATCATCTCCCTTATAATCTTTATCCTTCTGATGTCATCAGTGATATCACTGCCAACCTTCATCTTAAACCTGAAACAAAAACATAATCGGAGACTTACAGACTGGTTTCTACGTAAGAAGTCCAGCTCGGACCATAAAACGTATTAACATATAGGATGGTATACAACGTTTTCATGCACACGTTACATCTGCTATTAATAAGTAACTGTGGGGAATACATATTAGGTACCTTATTCCTGTCATTGAAATTGGCCAGACTAACAGGAGCGTAAGCGAAAAACAATAGATTGTACAAACAAATGAAGTCCAGAATTTATCGGGATCTCGGGGGCTCAGTCGGAAAAGCGAGGTCTCTTTGTCCAACAAGCCTTCCAAGGATAGGTCACTGTTTTAAATCCCGCTGAATCCGAAGAAAAATTCCTTAGTGGGGTTTTCACTCGATCGCCCTATGTGGACAAGTTACCAAGCGCTCGCTGAAGGTCAATGATTTCCTCCCCGACTAAAACTGACAACGCCACCCTGTACGTGAAATAATGCGGAGTAAAACATCAATCAACCAGAATTGTGTCTACCGATGGCATTCTCCTATTTAGTTCCATAGATCTTTAAAAGTACAGAATCACTCACGCGTCAAATCCTTCGGACAAAGCTTCCCTACATAACTGTAAAATATAGATGGAGGAAAAGAAAGTTTAAGGCATATTTGATTGGTTAGACGCGTTAGAGATATTTCGAATGAAACAATTTCATCTTTTAGAATCTAGATAACAAATCCATAGGCGATCTAGAGACTGTGAGAGGATATACATGTAGTATTGTTTTTCGCCCTTTTTCTAAATTCTGATGGTCAAGATATGAGGTTCTAACAGCAAATATCAAATGGTAGAGACTCATCGTAACATAGTGTTTGTTATCATGTGCAAAAATGTCGCAAACAATATGCAGGAGAAACTAAGAAAGAGCCGCAAACTATTTATCTGGTATTAAATAGACATGATGTGTCCGTAGTACAGCATTTCAACATTCTATGTCATTCAGGTGAAGACCATTTCGAAACCATGTCCTTTGAAAAAATCCCTTTTCTCACTTCCGCTGCAGATACCCAGCACTGTTTGGGTTTGAACTTGGACACGGGAAAAAACTATTATACCATTTGTTTCAGTATAACAAGGCCAGCATCGATAAGGCCAAGACCATAGAAGAAGAATACAAACTACTTTAAAGGCAAGCATAAATATGACACAGATTATAAAAGAAGAATACAAACTAATTGTGAGAAGAGAAAGCGAAAATATGTGATTTGACTCCTAGGTGGAAGACAGACAAGAGCGTTTAGTGCTGACCAATAGATCTTTCAAACTCTTGTTCTTCTTAAAAGCAATGACTGGCCTTTGGGCCAAAACTCGAGTCATTTTACTTTGAAGCAGTTTGTATTATTCTTCTATAATCTGGGCAATATTCATGCTGGCCTTCAAAAACTTTCACCTGGGTTTCTTTGCCTTAATGTGTCGAGTTTGATCCTTAGGAGTAACCTAACAGAACCCCGAAGAGAAGAGCCGTAAAATGAACACAACAATTAAGCCTGATAAAAAATATAAAACCTAAAAACCTGATGACCTGAATATGAAGGTCTTCCAATGTACGTTTGCGAAGTATATCACTCTTCGGCTCAGCCATAAAAATAGAGGCAAAGTTCGGACTAAAACATTTTCCCAAAGCACATCCTTTAATTTTCTGAAAGACCCTCCCATTGGATTTTAGACCCAAGTATATGTCAATGTTTGTATAAATAGACTCCACATCCAGAGTAACCAAAATCGCGTCCTGTAGGATAGATTTCTCACACAATATGTGCAACAAATCGTCAGTATTTTTTATAAAGCTTGGATGACAATTTGCTATAGGTTTTAGATAGTATTTATTTAGCTCTGATATTCTTTAATTACTTTCTGCCACCATCCGAGATAATAAGACGTCCTGGGGGCATTGAAGGTTTAAGTCTTTTTTTAATCGGTTTGTGAATTTTCAGAAAAGAAAGTCCATAGCATGGACTAATTTACTAATAGAAATTCCCTATCAGCTAATGAATTAGGACAAGGTACAAATGAAACTCCTCTATTGAGTAGAGATATATCTACAGCAGTGAGTTCTCCGTTAACAATATTACTTCTTAGGCTGAACGTAGAGGGACACAGTCATACGTAAATTTAGAATCGGGTGTGGCAATTAACTCACACGTTGGATCTTGTGGTCTTCATATCCCAACCAACCACACGAAGTCGTGTATGCGGGATAACCTTCAGCCATCAATTTGGAAACTACAATATAATGATCTAATTAGCTTGGAAACTACAATATAATGATCTAATTAGCTTGGAAACTACAATACAATGATCTAATTAGTTTGGAAACTACAATACAATGATCTTATTAGCTTGGAAACTACAATATAATGGTCTAATTAGTTTGGAAACTACAATATAATGATGTAATCAATTTGGAAACTACAATACAATGATCTAATTAGTTTGGAAACTACAAATAACAATTCAATGATCTAATTAGTTTGGAAACTACAATATAATGATCTAATTAGTTTGGAAACTACAATACAATGATCTAATTAGTTTGGAAACTACAATACAATGATCTTATTAGCTTGGAAACTACAATATAATGGTCTAATTAGTTTGGAAACTACAATATAATGATCTAATCAATTTGGAAACTACAATACAATGATCTAATTAGTTTGGAAACTACAAATAACAATACAATGATCTAATTAGTTTGGAAACTACAATATAATGATCTAATTAGTTTGGAAACTACAATACAATGATCTAATTAGTTTGGAAACTACAATATAATGATCTAATTAGCTTGGAAACTACAATATAATGGTCTAATTAGTTTGGAAACTACAATACAATGATCTAATTAGTTTGGAAACTACAATATGATGAACTAGTCAATATCTGGACAAATATTCTGTGGTCATTCATTTCCCGTAAGATGTGGAAACTCGGGATATCCGATTGGATACATTTGGAAAAATCAAACAATATGTTACAGTTACTGTTCAGATTTCAATGTTGTGCTTAAAGGCTGTAAAACGTATGTCGAATCAGTACTAAGGAACCACTCCACTTCATGCTAAACAACAAAGAAAGCATCGAAAGCAACATATTTCAATGTAAGAACGAACAAGGAAATTTCTGAAAACGAAAGAGCATTGGCTTCGAAAGAAGGAACAACTCAGAAAGTAGGTTTAACTGACCTCTTGATTCTCGACTGGCGACTTTGGCAGTCAGTAAATCTGGATCAAAAACAAGAAAACAGAATGTTGAGAATAGTTCGCTTCAATCTGACTGAAGTCGGGATGTTCTTTTTAACGAACGCCTTGATTGGCTACTGGGAGTGAAAGAAGAGTGCGGTCCCATGTAGATTTACGTACGTCAAAAAGGTGGCCACGAACACTTGCAATATTGTCTTGGGAGCCCAACAAAACTGCCCCAGTGATAACACGCGGAACCAAAACAATCATTACATAATCGGTGGACTAACACCATATAGCAGCCAGTATAACCAACAAGAATGTACAGTAACTTAAAGGGCCATAAGCTGCCAAAATGGATTTTTAAAATAAATTCTGATTATCAAGAGAATGTTAGCATTGAAGTACTTTGAAAGGCTAAAAGCTTGACGTTAAATTAAAAACATATTGGTAAAGTCAGAAGGCACCCGCTAAAAACGTACAAAAATTCAATTAGCCTGGAAGTATGAGTTCATTTTGGGTGTTTTGCTGCTTATACGACAATAAATTCACGACAATTAATGCATTTAATGAATTTACAAAGCAATCTATACATCTTATCGAATTTTAAAAAGTAAATAACGTTACCTAATGCTTCCTCTCTGGTAATGACGTCATCTCTGAGAGAATTATAAAACAAACACATAATTACAGAGAGGTTATATATTTATGAACACTTAAACACAGGGGAAATCTTCTTGTCTAAAATAGCCATGGAGACAAGTTTCTAATTGTGTTAAAAAGAGGTATATCATTTAGGCCTTTATATCCAATCATAAATTGCTGTAATAAACTAAACCTGATATTTCATTAGGTTGACGACTGAGAGGTTTCTATGGTAAAAGATGGGGTTATTCCTAAAAAAAATTTTTTCGCTCTCTTTTTACCTGGCTTAGGTACTAAGCTGAAGCAAATGTAAAGGCCTATATCCTTAATGTTTGCTTCATATGAAATTTGAAATTATCCCGGTTCAGTTTTATCCCATATGCATGTTGTTCTATCTGTAACATTAACAGACGGTTAGCAATATAAGACTTTGTTAACCCTTATCAAAAATTGAAGCAAGCGGTTTCCTGGAAGGTAGAATTTCCTAGGAGGATATGTATACCTCATGCAGTTTTAACAACCTAGGTTTTGTTGTAATAGTGAATTGAGTCAGTGCTTTGAAATACTCACATGTAACGGAAGTCCACTGTGGAAACTATTTGTTCTGGTGACTGGAAGAGATAAGAGAACAATAGCAAAAAGAAAACGTATTTTAATGACCGAGAGAATGGTATAGGCCGTTTTTTATTAGAACCGAGGGAAAATGATGATAAGACTGTGTGAATAACAAGTGATATCTCTATACTTACCATATCTGATAGAAGCTTCCAGATGGGCTACAAATAAAGACAAAAACATTAAAATCAATTTGAAGACGACATGATCTCTACAAATGTGTTCATTTGAAAGATGTAATGTTTTCCCGTCATGGAAAAAACATTATAAATATACTTGGCTTATAAGTAATAATTAGGTCACGTATATTTATGCTTATAACGCGATAAAACAATGTACCCCACCATGTGACAAGGATACATTTAATTACCGAGTTACTCAATGCCAAAGGACTGGTGACTGGTTTGGTCGCCACAAATATGGAAACCCAAATTTAATTTTGGTACATGACACATCGTCTAACCATAATCTTCATATATCAGAATAAAAACATTGAATGTAGGCAATAGGTTTAAGTTACCCGTACGGGCAGACGGAGGGACGGACAACGGTATACCAATATACGCCAACTTTATGAGGGGGCGTATAAAATCCACAATACCAATAGATCAGAAATCGTGTAACTTTTACGTTGGATTACACGAAACTCATTAAGTAAAGGTCTTTTTGTTCTTAGCTTTAATACACAATCTCAAATGTATTAAACGAGGGTCGAATATTCTCTAATATGCCAATACTGGAACGTAAATTTAAAAAATGACAATTTTTACCTTTCCTTCCATACGCGCCCAAAGATCCCAAATAGCATTGAAAATGGCGGCAATTGCTAAGTGTGTGACGCCCTTTTCTGGACCCAGCTGTAACCAAAAAATAAATGACGATGACAAGTCATGAAGAATTTTTTTTTATTTGTTTTCTCTTATTGGCCTTATCGACAGAGAATTTTCTTGTGATCATTGTATAGGCGTAAAAAGTCGGCCGTGAGTTTAGGAGAATGAGGAGGCCGTGAGTTTAGAAGAATGAGGAGGCCGTGAGTTTAGGAGAACGAGGAGGCCGTGAGTTCAGAAGAATGAGGAGGCCGTGAGTTTAGAAGAATGAGGAGGCCGTGAGTTCAGAAGAATGAGGAGGCCGTGAGTTCAGAAGAATGAGGAGGCCGTGAGTTTAGAAGAATGAGGAGGCCGTGAGTTTAGAAGAATGAGGAGGCCGTGAGTTCAGAAGAATGAGGAGGCCGTGAGTTCAGAAGAATGAGGAGGCCGTGAGTTCAGAAGAATGAAGAGGCCGTGAGTTCAGAAGAATGAGGAGGCCGTGAGTTTAGAAGAATGAGGAGGCCGTGAGTTCAGAAGAATGAGGAGGCCGTGAGTTCAGAAGAATGAAGAGGCCGTGAGTTCAGAAGAATGAGGAGGCCGTGAGTTCAGAAGAATGAAGAGGCCGTGAGTTCAGAAGAATGAGGAGGCCGTGAGTTTAGAAGAATGAGGAGGCTGTGAGTTTAGAAGAATGAAGAGGCCGTGAGTTCAGAAGAATGAAGAGGCCGTGAGTTCAGAAGAATGAGGAGGCCGTGAGTTTAGAAGAATGAGGAGGCTGTGAGTTTAGAAGAATGAAGAGGCCGTGAGTTCAGAAGAATGAGGAGGCCGTGAGTTCAGAAGAATGAGGAGGCCGTGAGTTCAGAAGAATGAGGAGGCCGTGAGTTTAGAAGAATGAGGAGGCCGTGAGTTCAGAAGAATGAGGAGGCCGTGAGTTTAGAAGAATGAGGAGGCCGTGAGTTCAGAAGAAAGAGGAGGCCGTGAGTTCAGAAGAATGAGGAGGCCGTGAGTTTAGGAGAATGGGGAGGCCGTGAGTTCAGAGGAATGAGGAGGCCGTGAGTTTAGAAGAATGAGGAGGCCGTGAGTTTAGAAGAATGAGGAGGCCGTGAGTTCAGAAGAATGAGGAGGCCGTGAGTTCAGAAGAAAGAGGAGGCCGTGAGTTTAGAAGAATGAGGAGGCCGTGAGTTTAGGAGAATGGGGAGGCCGTGAGTTCAGAGGAATGAGGAGGCCGTGAGTTCAGAAGAATGAGGAGGCCGTGAGTTCAGAAGAAAGAGGAGGCCGTGAGTTTAGGAGAATGGGGAGGCCGTGAGTTCAGAAGAATGAGGAGGCCGTGAGTTCAGAAGAATGAGGAGGCCGTGAGTTTAGAAGAATGAGAAGGCCGTGAGTTCAGAAGAATGAGGAGGCCGTGAGTTCAGAAGAATGAGGAGGCCGTGAGTTCAGAAGAATGAGGAGGCCGTGAGTTTAGGAGAATGGGGAGGCCGTGAGTTCAGAGGAATGAGGAGGCCGTGAGTTCAGAAGAATGAGGAGGCCGTGAGTTCAGAAGAAAGAGGAGGCCGTGAGTTTAGGAGAATGGGGAGGCCGTGAGTTCAGAAGAATGAGGAGGCCGTGAGTTCAGAAGAATGAGGAGGCCGTGAGTTTAGGAGAATGAGGAGGCCGTGAGTTTAGGAGAATGGGGAGGCCGTGAGTTCAGAAGAATGAGGAGGCCGTGAGTGTAGGAGAATGGGGAGGCCGTGAGTTTAGAAGAATGAGGAGGCCGTGAGTTTAGGAGAATGAGGAGGCCGTGAGTTTAGAAGAATGAGGAGGCCGTGAGTTCAGAAGAATGAGGAGGCCGTGAGTTTAGAAGAATGAGGAGGCCGTGAGTTTAGAAGAATGAGGAGGCCGTGAGTTCAGAAGAATGAGGAGGCCGTGAGTTCAGAAGAATGAGGAGGCCGTGAGTTTAGAAGAATGAGGAGGCCGTGAGTTCAGAAGAATGAGGAGGCCGTGAGTTCAGAAGAATGGGGAGGCCGTGAGTTCAGAAGAATGAGGAGGCCGTGAGTTCAGAAGAATGGGGAGGCCGTGAGTTCAGAAGAATGAAGAGGCCGTGAGTTCAGAAGAATGAGGAGGCCGTGAGTTCAGAAGATTGCGGCATATTTAATGGCACGCTGTGTTTGATAATTCCCTTATGAATTCTTTCCGACGTGAAGTTTTAAATACCCTGCCAAAATTTACGTTTTCCTTTCTTCGTCAATTTGGGTAAATTTTTGAGTATGCAAGTATATTAAATAAGCCAGTGATTATATTTGTCAAACTTACCCATCTAAGTTGACCATGCTGAGCGATTTCACGATAAAAACCACCAAAGTTCGAAAATATATCCTCCAAACGTTTTCCAACTATCACCTTACTATAAGCGGAAACGGCATAACAGACTGCCAAGAAAACATGTATTGCATTTGACATTATTTATATTTCAGGGAGTGCGTTTTTAACACATGTACTTTTAACACTGCCCAAAAAATTATTTCACTTAAACGATAAAATTCATTTAATAGAGAAAAATAGGATTTGTGTAGAATGGCGAGATATCTCGGTTGAAATTAACTGTGACTCACCTATATCATTACCCTGGCCACAGGTAAAAGTTAGTCCGTATCCTTTGAGGTCTGTATCCGTCTCTATGGTGACATAGGCACAGGAATAATCCGGGATGTTCTGACACGAAAATGGTATACATAAAGTTATCTATCAATAGAGTAGTATATACGTAAATATATGTAAATAAATGGCTTTTTAAATTATTTTCTATTTGTCACAACGTCATACCACATCTAATGATGTAAGTTCGATTGTCAGCTCTTTGGCAATTTGAATTCCTGGGAAATGTTCCTCGCCTTGGCTTTACGTATATGCGAAGGATACAAGCTTTTAAAAAGAGAACGGTCAGTTGTCATACGTCCGTCAACTATTCCCCCCCCCCCCCCCTTGCTATAATGAAACAATCAATACGTCCAGAGTTTTATCAATGACTTTGTCACCTAAACGTCCATATGGAAGCCAATATATTTAGGTGGTTTACCAAATACTCACTCCATATGGTTTAGAATCGCTGTTGCAGGGATCTTAATTATTTATTTTCTGAGTTGATTTAGTGTTGTTGCTGTTTTTAAGGTGATGTACACTGCCTTTCACTAGGGTTTCGTATAATAAAATTGAATTGAATCGCAGAATGGTTGATGGGAGAACTACGGAGCCGTAGAAGTGACATTGGAAAATATTTTTGGCTTCTCGCTTACTCGTTCAAACGACTTAGTAACTCGTTCAAACGACTTAGTAACTCGTTCAAACGACTTAGTAACTCGTTCAAACGACTTTATCGGTTTATCAATCTTATGGAGTCGCAATCTGATGACCTCTCGGTCTGTACTGGGAGCGGTCACATTTGGTTTCTATGTGGTAATTTAAAATGACAGTAAGCTCGAATGACGGTTACTCGAGTACGGTTTATGAGCATAAAGGCCCATACAGACTGGTTCAAATGTTCAATATACTGTTACGAGAAACTGTAGGCCTGGTACATCCACCCAATCTGACTGAAGTCGACATGTTCTTTTCGATGAACATAGTATCTCGGATTAAGTCAGGTTGACATCCACAGCGAGGAGCCCCGATTCAATTCCCACATATGTTAAAAAAATTCCTGTTTTTTCATTGGTCGATAAAGTCGCTTGAACGAGATAATAAGTCGTTCAAACGATATAATAAGTCGTTCAAACGAGATAACAAGTCGTTCAAACGATATAATAAGTCGTTCAAACGACATAATAAAGTCGTTCAAACGACATAATAAGTCGTTCAAACGATATAATAAGTCGTTCAAACGATATAATAAGTCGTTCAAACGATATAATAAGTCGTTCAAACGAGATAATAAGTCGTTCATACGACATAATAAGTCGTTCAAACGACATAATAAGTCGTTCATACGACATAATAAGTCGTTCAAACGACATAATAAGTCGTTCAAACGATATAATAAGTCGTTCAAACGATATAATCAGTCGTTCAAACGAGATAATAAGTCGTTCAAACGACATAATAAGTCGTTCAAACGACATAATAAATCGTTCAGATGACATAATAAGTCGTTCAAACGATATAATAAGTCGTTCAAATGAGATTAAAAAGTCGTTCAAACGAGATACCGAGAAGCCAAAACAAAATTCCAATGTCACTTCTTTCTACGGCTTCGTAGAGAAGCCGCCACCAATCTCCGACTTTCTACCGGTATTAACTGCATGGTAGCCATCAAACATTGGTTGATTGGGTTGGCCAACAGCTTGTTTTGTATCTTCCCAATTAATAATAAGTAAAACAGAAAACCTATAAATCTAATGATAATGTTACTTTGGCGTATTCCTAGTTCGGTTTAACTTTAGCCTCAAGGCAGCATATATACATGCACGGTTTAAGTAGGTCAATTCTTGTTTAAGTTTGGTTGTTTGACATGCATGTTGTTAACGGTCATAAAAAGGAAAATTATGTCATAATTAAATATCAATGTGATACAGTAGAATCTTACCATAGCATCCGATCCATCGGCCTGTAATGTGGTTGGGAATCGGATATCGCGGGAAAATATTCTCTTAATCACCGACGGTTTAGACATGGTGAAGAAATCAAGGTTGACAGTCCAAACTTAGCCAGTCACTTTCGTAATCCCAATATATATAGGTATCAGAATGTACCAGTGATAACGGACCAGTGAGATAAAGCCACAACTGACTTAAACTTGTTTGCATCTGCAACCTGAATGATCATACACTGATACAGTGCGATGTTGCCTGGAGGCGGTGACAACTGAGTGACATTGGCGTGTAACCAGTAGGCCTACCCTTGAAGTCAATCTGATTCTGAGTGAGAATGGATTAAAACTGAATGTAGGTCATTCTAAAATTCATTATAAAGCCAGTTCTCGATGACGGTTGATTAGTATGTCTCTATGCTCTATGCTCGAGTAAGGCTACTTTTTCTCATTTGATAGTTGGAGGTTGAAACACTGAAAGTAATTTATATAGGTCAGTGGGTTGAAAATGTAAATCACGACAATCAGCTGTTTCTGAAGGTGTATTTTCGGCAGAAGCACGTGATAGTTTGTTGTCAATCCGAAGAAGTGATGTCTTTGGCTGGTGATCTACGCCAAAATCTTATTGTTAAGGTGCCTAATTAGTGTCACTCACCCATACTCATACATGTACTTCAATATCTATCATTCTATATTTGGAAGAAATTGCGATTTTTTTCATCGCGTCAATCATGTCATGTACTGTTTTTCTGCCAAGCAAAACGACCCGCCTCTGAGTCTGATCGTTTGACAGTGATGAATCGTTTTTTTATTGATCATTGTTTAATCCTGATTTATAGTGATAAACAGTGATTAATACATTTCACATTATTTAACACAATGATTGGGTGAGGGTGTGATTAGCGATGACGTTAATTTGAAGTTCAAGGAATTGTGAGGTTTCAATAAAAGGTCTGACCTGACTTGTTCAATTAATGCCATGGATTAATACTTATAAAAAGTGTAAAACCAGCACCAAAAACGGCCCAATGCCCCCGCAATGGCAAAACCAGTGAATTCTGTCAAACTTACTTTTCCAAATTGCATTTTCCATTATTCAGTAGCCGTGCTTAAACCCTCGCCTAAGATCACTTCTGTCTTTGTTTTCTTCTCTTTTTTTTGTTTTTGTAATTGTATATTGCATAATAAATGATCAGCTAATTGAATAGTTACCTTTAATAAGATTAACCTCACAGTGTCAATTACTTGCCCAGTAGACCTATACTTGTTTTACAACTAATCGTCTGATTTATTCCCTTATTGTTTTGTTTTTATGCCAAAGGTTGTCATAATGACATTAGTAGTTCTTGTACTAATCTAGATGTAGGCCTAGGGGCAATGTATGATTTCTACCTTTTTATCTTGTTTCCCTACCCAATAAATAAAAATCTTAATGTAAATGAAAACAAAAAATCCATGTAGATTCCATTTTTGCAGACTAATCCAAATCTATGATGTTTATAGCAATTTTATTTAATCAGTCTGGTAGAAGAACAGAAACCAAAACAAGTGGTTAAGCCTTTAGGTAGAAACCTAGTGTCCGCAGATACCAAACTTTGTCACCTACCAATACCAGCTTCAGTTTTTGTAGATATCCACTGGCACTTTATTCTCCAGGCCGATCAAAATTGATGTTGATCTTTATGGTTGAATAGCTGGGAGACATATTAGGGTTCTTAAATGTAATTCATCCGCTCAATTTTTGCAGCAAAGGTTTTTTTTTAGAAATGATATGTTTATCAGCTAATAACTTATGGATAAAACCATATCAGCTACCGGTACATGTATCTAACCTCATTTTACTCAAGGGCTGGAGATTAGCATCAATCTAAATATTAGGGTACAGTTAATCTGCAAGCCATTTTTGAGTTATTTTTGTAACCAGGGGCCATTTATCACTATTAGAATGACATATGATCATGAAGTACCCCACCTGATATTGAAACTTAGGAAGATTCTCTGTTCTATCTAGTCATCATATTTTGTTTACTCTTTAGTTTACATGGTTATTTTTGAAACTTCTGCTTTTCTCATCAAGAGGCTTTTATCATAACTCCCTTATCATTAATATTCTATTTAATTTTTTGGTCACATCTTATATTATCAATTTTTAGGAAAACAAGACTTTGTCAAAACCACTACCATTATGGAGGAAAATTTGTTTTGCTGTTGGAGGGGCTCCATATCAGATGACAAATACGGTTATAAACTTTTTTATCAACATCTTCTTGCTGGAGGTGGCTCAGGTAATTTTTGTTGATTGGAAAAAGTGAGGGTAAAAAATCATATATATTTTTGGACCATCATTTCACAAGACATCAAACTAAATATAATAAATCTCTTTCAAATATCAAATCTTTATCAGCCAAAGGAAATTCAATAGAAAACAGCATATCATCTAACACAATCAGTTGTGTACAACAAAGAGCTGATTCGACCATTTTAAAGTGGCATGAGCTGCCAAAATGTTGATACTTTTCTGAAGACGTATAATTCAGAAGCTTTTTAGTGCTTCTAGTCTCAGGAATAAACGAGAATTCCAACTCCAATCATTTAGTTTTCCGATGGCCTTCAAAGCCTCTTACTGTCGTGACGATCAGAAATTATGAATAAACTTAAAGTGTGAATTTTGGCAGCTCATGTCACTTTAACCAATAAAGACATGCTTAGTTCCCATGTACAGATCTATACATAAATCTATGAGATGACTTTGAAGTTAAAACAGTTTACTTGTATTGTAGATCCGTCCATTGTATGTTTCTATAATTGTGTTTGTGGGTAAAGTGTGGGATGCTGTCACTGACCCTGTCTGTGGGTATTTGGTAAACAAGACAGATACAAGACTGGGAAAACTAAGGCCATGGTTTGTATTTACATGTATTTTATCGTAGAAAATCCTCCTTCTTTGACTTCTACAAACCCAACAACCCCTTTGTCAATGTTACTTGAACTTCCAGAAAATGTTTATAAGTTGTCTAGCAGAGACCTTACATGTAACGAATGAAAATGGAAATGGTTGAAATACCATAGAATGTTTTAGTTCTATGGAAATACAAACTGTCAAGAGATAACGGGTATTTAGAAATGAATCTGAAGGAAAAATAAAGAAATGTTTCTGTTTAATGAGATCTTATTGAAATAGCTCTTGGACCAGTTTGATTTTGTATTGTCTTTGTTGGTTTTTGTTGTATAATTTTTGCCAAACACATGCAACCCTAGTCCTAAAACTATACGTATGTGTAGTTACATGTTACTTCTAGTAGAATATGTCCAATATTTAACATATAATGTTGTTAGACAAGAGACAAGCTGTTCTATATTTTTATTACTAGACTTAATTATAATATTTTTGTTGGAAGGATTTTGTTTTCTTCTCCTTTTGCGTGCGCTGCCTATTTCTTCCTGTGGTATGTCCCTGAGTTGAGTGAGGAGGGAAAACTTGGCTTCTATTTTACCATGTATTGTCTCTTTCAAGGATTACTCTCAGTAAGTCAGCCATATACCATCAACATTATCACTTACACTATCTAGTATTAGACTTTCTCATGATGTGCCCGTGGCACAACATTTCAACACTCTAGGTCATTTGGTCAAGGACCATTTTGAAATCATGCCTATTAGGAAAATCCCTTTGAAAAGGGAAAGTTTTTGGATTCAAACATTACAAACTATTTATCCTTTGGGTTTGAACTTGGACCCAGTAAGATGTCGTGAAAAAACTATAATCTCATTTGTGTTTCAGTATAACAAGGCCAGCATCGCTATGGCCAAGATTATAGTAGAAGAATACAAACTAATTCAAAGTAAAATTGCTCGACCTCTGACCCAAAGGCCAGTCATTGGTTATAAAAAGAACAAGTGTTTGAAAGATATACTAGGTTTTTTCACTGTCTTTTCCCGTGATCCTATAGGGCTCAATTTCAGTCTGCCGATATTCTTGCCAAGCTTAAAGGGAAAGAAAATCTTAGCTTTAGACTAGTTTAGATGGAAAGAGTTGAGTTCATTTAGTCCAAAACAACTGTCCAATGTATGTTTTATCCCCTCCTAAGTGAATAATCGAAATTTGAAGCTGGCGTTTCAATAGAGAATAAGCTCCATAGGCCATTCACAAGGCCGCCACCATTTTTTCATTAGTTTTATCCAATTATTGTTGAATAAAAATTTAGGTGCGTTATAGAGTAGTCATGTGATGCAATTTAGCCAATGGCTAGCTAAGTAATGGCGCGCGGTTGCATACTGACCTATATATTCGGAGACAATCTTCCCACTTCAAATTTGTCGCCATGTTTTTTTTTACCTAAATCTACCCCGATACATTAGAGAGCGGTAAAAATACGTCATTATTGATCTAAAAATAGCTATACCAACATCACGTCATCCTGAAACGGAAAAATGGCTACACAGATAAGCCACTGAAAGAACATACTTCTGTCTGCTTTTATTAGCTTGAGGGTCACTGGAGGTAATTGACGTGAAATGTTTTAAGTACTTTGAAGGTTGTTATCGACGATAATCCCTATGTATTTCTAGAGATTTCCCCTCCTTTAAGATGCATAAGGATTGTCAATGTATTGCAAAGTCTCCCAGCGAATTCTACTGACTAAGGCCAAGCTCATGTCAGTTGTCAACCTAATGAAATATCATAGGTTTAGTTTATTACAACAACCTATGATGGGGTATAAAGGTCTGGATGATATGCCTCTTTTTAATACAATTAGAAACTTGTCTCCATGGTTATTTTAGACAAGAAGATTTTCCCTGTGTCCGTGGGTTTTAGTGTTCTTAAATATGTAGTACTGACATGACCTGATAAAATTCAGACTTTTTTCACAGATTTCTCTTGTCAAATAAGTACCAGCCTTTAAAATACACTGAAAACCCAAACAATCGACTTAGATAATAGTGGCGGAGCATGTCAATCATACAAACAGAAAATTATCTAAACAACGGGCAAAAGAATTCAAAGATGTGTTTCATATTTCCAGACTTTTTTACTTTTTACCAGACGACCTAATCAAATATGTTGACTCACTAAAGAGAGCAAATAAATAGCTTTCGATAGAAGTAAACCTGTGATTCACCACCTCTTGTACTACTATAATAAAGGCAAGCCTAACAATTGTCTATAGAAAAGAGAACTGAAACTGTCAATACCTCATCGGTTTTTCAATGCAAAACAATGGAAAGTTGATTTCAATGTCAAGCAGGTTTATAGTATAACACTTTACATTGAAAGGCTATGAGACTAGATCACTATACCGGATATTTAACTCAAATCACTCCATTAGTTTTCTTTCCCTTTAAGATTTATTGTTAAGATCCTAAAGCCTTGCTTTGGTTGAGTTAAGATCCCATTCGATCATTGTAAACTCCAGTTTGCAGTACATCTCTGATCAGTCAGAGACTTTTTTCGACCTGATCGCCCAATGGATTGCAGACTAATCAGCCTTACGATCGTAAGGATAGAGTATGTTCTATTTTCTCTGGATCAGTTTTAAGGTTGCAGCCAATTGGCGACCTACACTATATTACGTGGTCATTTTTTTCTCAGCATTTTGGTGTTGTTTTCTTACGTCATTCTGAGCCGTGTTCCAGGCTGCATAATATGATGATGAACTTCCCTTCCGAACCAACTGAAAGCATCATCCTGAGCAGGGCTTAAGACTTATCACTGGGGAATTTTTAGGCAGAACTGGTCTCAGTCGACATGAACAATCTTATGATTTAATCACTGACGATCAGATCGGATCTTAAGTTGACCTGAGCGGGGCTTAAGGAAGACTACACGTGTAGCTTGCTTATTCTGTATCATCTATTGTTTATTGATAGTGCCTACATGTTCCTTACACATCCCTCACCATGTATATCTGTGAAGATCAGAAGGAAAGGGATTCTGTCACAGCCTATCGTAAGGAAATTATTTATATATTTTTTTTTCGATTGTCCTTTTGTAATATATTCTAGGAGCCAATGTGTTCAAATTTTATGTTAGAACTATAATCAAGTTTCTCTTTAAAACAAATGTTAGGCTATTTTTTTTACATGTTTGTATTCATATTGACAGGTATGTTATCAGAAGCAGTGGGAGTTTTATTGGCTGTTGTTGTACAAGGCCAGTTAGTCAATAAATACAGAGTGGCGGGGGAATGTAGTGAAGAGAGTACAGTCTCACCCACACAACAAGCTGACCAGGTATTATACATCATATTAAAGTGGCATGAGCTGCCAAAATGTTGCTATTTTGACGTTAAAACAGAATGTTGCAATTATTGGCTATTTTTCTCAAGGCGTATAATTCAGAAGCTTTTTAGTGCTTCTAGTCTCGAAAATGTACGGTAAAGTATTGTTTTGAACTAACTTTGGCTTAGAATGAATGAATTTTGTTTACTTTTCGAGCACGTTTTCGGTTCGTACAGGTCACATACTGTATGGATTTTCCTAATTCCAACGCCAATCATTTAGTTTTTCCGTGGGCTCCAAAGCCTGTTACTGTTGTGACGATCAGAAATTATGAAAAAACTGTGAATTTCGGCAGCCCATGCCACTTTAACTCTTTGCCCCATGCAGTGTTTTATCCATTACCCCATAATGACGCTATATGACGCCGTGCTCTGATTCATAGACAGTTAACCAGGTCAACCTTATTTTGTTCTAAATATTTATTTCAGAAAAGCAAAGACAATAAGTGAACAACATATTCATTTACATTCTTCAAAAGATTATCTTTAGTAAGTTATTACAAAAAAAAATTTCATTACAAAAAAATAAAATCAGGTCTTATATTAATTATGTCAGGGCGTCATATAGCGTCATTATGGGTTGACCCAGAGAACAGTTCATGGATACAAGCAAGGCGTCAAATGGCGTCATTATGGGGTAAAGAGTTAAAGGAGCGGCCAAAATTAGGACGTTTTTTTTCATAAATTCTGACTGATGTTTTGAAGTAGCTAGAAAAAACCTAAAAGATTGGTAATTGGTAACGCCAGTTTATCCTGCAACGATGTGTGCTTATAATGGATGGACTTCCAATAGCGTGGAGTACAGTTTTGATGGCTTTCTTTATTAAAACAATTTAAACTCACATATTCAAGATTAGGATCAGAGGAAAGCTCCTTTTTTGTACTTCTTAATGAACAATAAACTAATTCTCTTTCAACAAAACTTTCATGATGCTTTAGTTTTGAATATGTTTTATTTGGAATCAACCCTTCTGAAATAATCATAATCCTGCAGAAACACTATTCAGTATTTCATTTATTGCTGAAAATATTACATGTTAATAATAAAGTTTACATTTTCTTCAGGAATGGTCATATATGTACGGTGCTTTTATTGTTATTGGAATCTACATTCTTTGTTCAATCACAGTCTTCTTTGGGGTCAAAGAAAAAAAAGGTAATTTAATCAAAGGTCTTACATGATGCAAGTTTTCGTATAGATAAAGATACAGGTCTATTTGTCCGTGAAAAGGAGGAAATTGTGTGTGGGTAGAGGTTGCATTATAGCTCTCCATGCAGCTTTAAAGTGTCTTGTGTTTGATATACAGTTGAAGATATATGTTTAAAAGTGACTTTTTCTTTGCAAATGGTTCACACATTTATACCCACAGACTTCAAAGTCATAAGAGATATCTTTGATGTATCATGCAACACATGCAACAGTATGGCTTATAACTTAGTCAACAGAGTCTTAAGATACGTTCACACTATACCCCTATTATTCCTCACCAAAGGTCTCTACATTGTAACTGAATAACCTGAAAGCTGATTATGCAATAGGTCAATAATTTAGATCATAGTTTGTTCTACTTAGTACCTGATTGTCTATGTGTACTGGTTTATTCTGTTGTCAGGTGTTGTACAAGATGGTCAGGAAGGTTTCTTCAAAGCCCTCAAACTTGTCTTCACTCATGGACCATATCTTAAACTGGTTTTCATCTTCCTGTTTCATTCACTGGCTATTGCCGTAAGTTCTCCATCTCTATACCTTGTCAATATAAGTCAAACTAAATCTGGGTTTGGGGACTAAGTGAGCCAAATTAGATAACAAAACCTGTCTTATGAAGCTAGTATAAAGATATACACAGTCCTACGACATGCATCAGCTGCTATTTTGGAATAAGCCATAACTTATACCAGCTGAGTAAGACAGAGTTCGCACCTCTTCTCCTGGCTTTATGTCTGATGTAAAATTAAATCCCTGTTGCCTCAGGCCTGGGGCATTGTGGCTTTGTTTTAGCCATCTGATAGTCTGATAAGGAGGAACATTAAATATGCCAAATACATAAACCTTCCTGACATTTTATGTTCTGTGTAGCCTAATGTCACTGGGGGTGGTGAGGGGAGGATGACCCTAGCTGTGGAATACAATGTGGAATACAATGTTAATCCTGATCAATCCATAAAAACATGTACAATCCCTCTCTGACAGTTAAATAGAAATCACCAATGTTTATAATTCTGTCTTTCAGATTGTTCAAGGTAATTTGGCCCTATTTGTCACACATGCCTTACATTTAGGTGATCAGTTTGCTACCATGATATTAGTTCTTTTGGTGAGTTCATTTTATTTCTTTGGAGCTTTAAGCTGTTTTATTATTCCTTTATTCATCCGATAGCATTATTTATTTTGGGATCCATACCAATGTCAGATTCTATAATAGAGTACAAACTACTTGTCATGTTGTTTAAAATCCTCACATTTTGTTTTCTTTTCTTAGTAAAAATGTTGAAGTATTTTATAGCATTTGATGCTTATATTTATATCCTCATAAAATACTCGAAAAATCAGTCATGGGCCTCAGTGGCATTTAGACCTGTTAATTTGTGGATTTGTTCATGTTTTATAACCAGATGTGTATTTGTCTCTTTGTAGCTATCAGCTATAATCTTCATGCCAGTCTGGCATATTCTCTTGCTGAGGTTTGGGAAGAAAAAAACATATGCAGCAGGATTAATAGTGAGTTATTTCAGTGTTCATTGTATGTGTATGTGTCATTTTTAAGGCAGATTTATTTACCTACATAGGGTTTGGCAATTCTTCAATTTAGTTTTTATGTCCACTTGTATTGTTTTCATTTCAGTTATTTATTCCTGTATTGATAAGTCAGCTGTATATAGGAGATAATCAGTATTTGTATTATGTGATACTGGTTGTAGCTGGAATGTGTGTAGCTGTAGCACTCTTATTACCATGGTAAGTATAACAATACCTTATTTCAACCTATTGACTGATTGTTTGATGACGTCACTTAGAACTTAGGGACGTGTCCGGAACGAATATCGTTAAAATGTGTGCTATTCTGCTGTTGTTTATATAAAGATGAGGTTTCCAGATGGCCTATGGTAACTTTCCCAGCTTCCCAGCGAGTGTGCAGTAGAGCCCTTTCTGGCTGCGCGTTTGCTCTACTTTTGGCTGTTTGTTGACTGACTGTCAGACAGAAAACAATAGCAACACAGGATAATGAGGATTCCTTTAATAACTCGTTAAATGTACATTTTTGGCAGAAAGTCTACTTGCAGTATTTTATCCGAAATTGATCACTCCATATTTTTCTAATAATCTGAAGGTCAACGGAGAACCACTGTAAACTTAAGCGATGTCTCCTGAATCTATGTGATGTCATCACGCTCGGCGGTAATGTAGAAAGTCGTTCTCATTGCAGCCTCTTCCTTTTTGTGATTTATCTTATTTATGTTTATTCCTAATCCACAAAGATGTTTTGATATATGACATACATGTATGTATACTTGTCTTTGATAATCTACCTCCTCTTGTTGAATATGTGTTATATTTGTTGGCAGGTCAATGTTACCTGATGTATTGGATGACTTCATGTTAACCACTGGCACAAGGAAAGATGCCATTTTCTATTCATTCTATGTCTTCTGTAACAAACTGGCTGCTGGGATAGGATTGGGATTCTCACAAATTGCCCTAGAGTATGTCAGCTTATTTGTATAAAATTTCCATGATTAATTAGTGTTTTATCCTAGTGTCCTTGATGAAGGTTCATTGTCCTGTTTTCACAATTGATGGTTACCATATTGCAGTATAAATATGTCATCGCCCTGTTTTCACAATTGATGGTTACCATATTGCAGTATAAATATGTCATCGTCCTGTTTTCATAATTGGTCTTTAATATATTGATGTAAAAATATGTCTTCGTCCTGTTTTCATAATTGGTCTTCATTATATTGATGTAAAAATATGTCTTCGTCCTGTTTTCATAATTGGTCTTCATTATTTTGATGTAAAAATATGTCATGGTTCTGTTTTCATAATTGTTGCATAAATGCTGTTTTCAGAATAGGTGGCTATCAGACGGGAGTTTGTGTACAACCAGAGAGTGTTGGTTTAGCTCTCCGTATTCTCATTGTTCCTGGGCCAGTCATCTTCATACTTATTGCCCTCATATGTTTATGGAAATATCCAATTAACGAGCTGAGACGACGAGAAATAAGACAGGAAATTGAAATATTGAAGTAGGTGACCCTTTTTTCAAAGATTCTCTTTTTTTTTCTTATATTTTTTAAGTCTTCTAAAATAGATAAGAATAGACAAGAACTTGGAAACTTTTTACTGATTTGGTGGTTTGTTGATCAACTTGATGATTTTCAACTCTGTGATATTTGAAATGTTGTTCCCTAATGGTTAAAGTAAAGCTTTTAAAGCCTCTAGCCTGCAAAACACCTCTTGTACATTTTGTTTGGCTGTAATCCATTCTGTCCCTGTTTTACTTTCTGTAGATCTGAACCTCCTTCTCCAAGAAAACCTCAGCGGAAAACTGTCTCCAATGATACGGAGTCACTGGCCAGCCTCAGCTATAAAAGTATTGACAACTCTACAGAATTCTAGCACATGATTTGTTAACATTTCCTCCCATATGGTCTGGATTCTTCTAGTCATGGCTGCCCAACACTGGGATCCAGACCTTTCAGAATTGTACTGTACTGTATTGGGACATTGTATTGTGCTGTATTGGGACATTGGATTGTGCTGTATTGGGATTTGGACATTATAACTGTGCTGTATGCGGATTGGGACATTAGAATTGTGCTGTATTGGGATTCGGACATTAGAATTGTGCTGTATTGGGATTCGGACATTAGAATTGTGCTGTATTGGGATTTGGACATTAGAATTGTGCTGTATTGGGATTTGGACATTAGAATTGTGCTGTATGCGGATTGGTGCATTGGAATTTATTCTTCGGGGATTGGGGCATTAGAATTATACTGCACTGGGATTGGGACATTAGAATTGTACTGTATTGGAATATGGATTACATTATGGTTACATTATTTGTTTATTATGTTTATCTTATGTAAGTTGACATGATATTGAGACCTTTAAGTATTTCCACGAAAATATTTTTAGCCCTCGCTAAAATTTTATTTGGTTACAAATATGGAACCATGGCCAAAAATCAAAACTAGAGCAAGAACGAACAAAAGTTGGAACAAAAAACTATTTTAGAGCCCAAATCAAACCGAAGGCCAAAGGTGAATTGATAACTGAGGTCTTATTACATAATATAAACAAAAGGATTTCTTGGAAAGAAAAATAATAACACAAAATCAAAATTTATGTTTAGAGCTTGATGAGGTTACCCAAACCCACAAGTATGTAGCTTTGTCCAACTTGACTAAGGTTTTAGCCATAGCCAGTCTCCCCACCCCATATCAGGTCTTCTCATCTTATAGCAATCCCCCCCCCTCCCCCCCCCCCCCCCCATCAAATAATTGGGGTTTGGTAAACATTGAGGCATATTTTACGACACAACTGAGAAGTGCAATAGTCACCCCCCCCCCCCCCTCCTTGTCATCATGGCTATTAAAATATCACTTAACTCTCCTACTAGTCCAATATTCGTTATCACTGTTGTTCTAGTGTCATTGTTTATCAAATAGATCAGTAATTAATTCCAGCATGAAATGGCTAAAATGTATACAGTCAAACCTGGGCAAGCGACCACCTGTAAACAGCGACCAACTGTCTTAAGCGGCCACCCCACGACGCCCTCGAACGAAATCCCGTGCTTAAGACACTGTATAGAGCGACCACCTGTCTAACGCGACCGCGACCAGCTGTGAAGCTGATAAAGTATACACAAACCCTGTATTAAACGACCAAAACTTGGTTCTATAATCGCTAAAACGCTCCACGTGGTCTTAAAAAAACAAAAACCGCGACTTTTCCGCGCATGCTTAATCCCGCTGTAGCAGGCAATCCACGATTGTCGTAATAACTAAAGCCTACAGTTAAAGCCGGACACTAGCCGTTTGTATTATACCTGTGAATTGCAATATACTTAACAGAATTGACAAAAAAAAAAACATCTTGAATAAAATTATCAATAGATATATCGCGGTTGGGTTCCTTTTTAATCCTATACAAATCGTAGAGATGTACAAAAATCAGCGAAATAAGTCAAAATGCAATCGCCTAAGACTGGCAAAGCCCTCGTTTATCATGAGAACAGATGACAGGTTATCGAGATGTCGGTTACATAAAACCTGGATTAAGAGACCACCTGTCTTAAGAGACCGCCTTTTACGTTTCCCTTAGTTGGTCGCTTAAACCAGGTTTGACTGTATACTCGAGAGATTTCTATTTTTCTAAGATGAAGTTTGTATCTTTATTGTGAAGAACTCCCAACATTCATTGCTCAAGTTTTATACATATTTTATGAATATTGAATGTACAAGGAATGTGTTTTTTAAAGCCTTAACATAAATATACTCTAACAAGTTCATCATGTATAATCATATGATCATATTTAGGATTCTGTAGAAAAAAAGTTAAATACTAAAAGTGAAGGTATTTGTTTACCTTTATGTATGTTATTTCACCTTTATGTCAAGGTGAATTTGTTGTATTCTACTATACTTTATGCATCTTCAACCATTGTTATAACAAAATAATGTTGTGTGAAGTTGAATAAAATTTCCATGTTATATTTTCAATTCATATACTATAAATTATCGTCAGATTTTGAATTTAAATACCTGGTTGCTATTTTATTATGATGCCATTTTACACATTCCTTTATTGTATTTATAATTGTTATAAATGTATTACAATTTTTATCATAATCGTTTGTAATTTATTACAATGGATATTAATTTATTACAGTTCTTAGTCATTTATTACAATTGTTAGTAATTTATCACTTTATTACAATGGATAGTAATTTATTTCAGTTGTTATTAATGTAATATAATTGTTAGGAATCTATTAAGAATGTACTTTCTATTATTATTTGCTCAATTTACACTTTAATTCTGAGAAAATGAATTTGAAGAAAAGATGAATTCCATGTTAATACATATTTTATACTGTACTTGTTTAATATGTATTTAGTAGAGATTATCTGATATGCTTTCCATTTAATGGGTATACATTATTCACTTTCTATAATTCCATATGGTAACGGTGCCAAGAGTACTTTTTATACAGCCCAAGGGCTAAATGACTTTTTATATCTGCATATAATTCATAGATTTATCATATTTATTTACTTGCTGTGTTTGAAATTGACAGTTACTCTCACTTGGGGTCTTCTCCATAGTCTTATTCATGATAAAGGCTTTTAAACTCAAGTTTATTCCAATCTCTGATAGGAGGAAATCAGGCTCTTTGCCTGGGAAAAACCCTGGGTATCTGGCAACCATTCCACAGAGAGTGATCAAAACCAACTAGAATTCCAGTATTTTAATTGTGCTAAACATTTTTGCAATTCCATCACTCAATTTATAACAACCTATTGTTTTCTAATGATTTTTCAACTGCAATAAATATTCACGTTACAATCTCCTCTCTCCTTTGTATGAATATGTTTGGCTGGTATGGAACTATGGATGTCCTCACATCTCCTCAACTCCACACATACACAAAATACCCTATATTATTCTTATAACACTGAAATATTACGATTTAACATTGATTCATGTTTTACGTCACACTCATTATTTCACTTACGTTGGGGGGTATAGTGGTGGTGGTGGGGGGGGGGGGGGGGGGGGGGGGGTCTTTCAGCTAGTAGACCTATCTGTGGCACCTCCTCCAGCTTGCAAATGTGTTACTATGGTGGCAAAATTTTATTTAGCACTGATTTAAATACTTTAGGCCTATACATTTTTATGCCTTGGGGGATTTGTGCCTTGATTGTTTGTTTAGCTGACAAAAATGTCGGCAATAATTGATTAATTAATACAATATACATCCAACACAGGGGTTAGTTTTATTATTCCTGACCGGCAAGCAAGTAACACAGGAAAAAGACACATGAGTGCGGCTAGGGTTAGTTTGAGATATCCAAACTCCGTGGCCAAAGTATATTGATGTGTTGGACAGAGAGTGTGAATATCTCCAACTATAGCCTAGTCAGATGAGTCAATCTTTTATAAACAAAATTAATGAGAAAACATTGTGCTGTGGGCCTACATCAAAATAATTAGTCTGACGTGCGGGGATAAAAACATATTTGTACTTTAAAATAAAAATCAAAGAGCTACAAGTAACTAATAAGTCCTCGTGGGAAAAAAAATCTAACAAGGTGCAATAAACACTCAATAGCTAGAAACACTGCACATGAAGTTTGGTCAAAGGGAGATAATCCATCGCTTCCAGATGGCGCTTCAACAATCATTATGCTCATGTGATTTCTTACCCTCACCGAATCGCAAACTGTCAAGATGGAGCTGGAACGACAACCGACGAAGAACATGGGCATGTCCGCCCGCTTAATTTATGATGTTCTTATCGGAATATTAATCTCAGTATTAATTTTGATCGGTAAGGTGTTATAGTTTCTCTAAAAGATCTTACTTTCCCATTGTTTGTGTTACGGTTGTACGTACGCCGTACTGAATAGTTCTGCCAGTCAGTGTCACTGCCACTGCCAGTGTCACTTGACATCGTTGGCATGTGTAAATATATATATTATATATATATATATTGTTTATGGAAAAGTGGTATACAGTTGTTCATTTAGAATCCTCCTTTACCTTAGTTGGAAATACCAAAAAATATATTGGAAAAATATATTGATGACTGATGTGCTGGTCAGTAGGCTACAGTTGGAAAGTGTAACCGTCTAACACATTGAAAGATGTAGGCCTCACTAATACTAATAGACTAGAGAATTACAACTAACAGTAACAAGGTACATGTACCTCAGTTTTCTGTTTTTCTCCAAGTTAAAGCAACATAGTTTGCAGTATTTTGAGTGGATTGAAGTTATTCTGATTCGGCCACATGGCCTCCTTCAATATTAAAGAGGGGCCTCCGTGGCTCAGTAGGTAGAGAGATGGACGCTCAATCCGAACAACCTTCCACCAATGGGTCGCGGGTTCGGAATCCCACTCAGTCCTAAAATTGGAAAATTTTCTGACTGGGTTTTCACTCAAACGACCTATGTGGGATGGTTGCCAGTTTATATCAACGGAAGGTCGTGGGTTTCCTCCTGGCAAAGGGCCCGGTTTCCTCCCATAATTCTCGGTTTCGGACATCCGGGTACCTGACCAGCCGAATAAGTAAAACAGGAGTGCTTCTAGGGTGCTTAGGGTCACGTGGTCTTCCCTCAGCCAGTCAAAATGGAGTCGTCATGGACTTGTTTTCACCTCGGAGCCTTGTTGCCGGGATCGTGACGTCATGCTGAAATCGAGAATAAAACTGGCAATGCCGCCATAAAAGTGAAATAATCTTGAGTGCGGCATAAAACACCAAACAATCAATCAAATAATATTAAAGAACGCCATGCGGCCGTATCAGAATAACTTGAATCCACTCAACATATAACGGACTAGAGGCAACACTCTCATAAGAAATCATTTATTTTGCCGAAAGTAACTCTTCGTTAGGAAAGATATCAGACGTCACTCCTTTGCGAGTGTCCGATCAGTTGTATACTTTTGTAGGCTCTTCAGTGACATTATATTTTGCATTGACAAGAAATTTCATAGAAGTCCACCTTCGTTAGAAAAATTTAATTTAAAGTCTCTGGGGCGGGCCCTTCAGTTGCTTGTCTGCCTGTTGTCGTACCCTGTTGAACGATGGTAATCGTTTGGCTGAAAACCACATAAGATCAAGAACTTATATGGTAATTGGCATGATTTCAAACGACTGAGTTGCTTCGATTCAGCAAAAATTAAAGAAAAACGAGGTACCGGCATTAATTACATTTTCCCACTCTACTGGCTGTAAACTCGTATAGTGACCTATTTCTTATACATGAACAATCAAGCCTATATAAAAAGATTAAAAAGGAATATAATACCATTATGAACTAATAACCTATCAGATCATGATCATTTGCCCCGAGGAAACCCCCCTCCCAAACCTTTGACGAATGCCTGGCAACTCTTCTAGCCATCAAGTAAAAAATCCATTCAAAAAATTTTCTATTTTATTTGAGATTCGTGTGGGATTTGAACCCGGGCCACATCAATGGAAGGCCTGTGTCAGACTGAGGGACTATCACTCTGAGGCACCTAGGCCCCAGTTCAATATTAGAGGATGTTTTGACTTTCATTCAATGTACGAAACAGACAGCGGGTAATTGGGGGGCGTTTTCACCTTGGCCTTAGTCGTAAGAGTCATACTCTCTTAGTCTGACACAAGCCTCCCATCGATGGGTCGCGGGTCACTCTTTCGAAGAAAAATCGAAGATCATTTTAATTTAATTTCAGCAAAGTTTGTTTTTAGTGTCTCACTTTTATGTATAAAATAGACGACGTAAACTTTAGCATAAGTAGTGTATTTGCTATTAACACGTTGACTGCCGACAAGATATCTTGCAATGGCAGGCGCACCGGATTCTGCTGGTTCGAATTATCTTGTAGCTTAACATAGATATCTTTTAGAATAACTATACCTCTTGGCGTAATGAATGTAACGGTTAAATCTCACTGCCAGATTTCTCACAAAACATCAAAGGAAACCACTCTGTGTGTTGCTAAAAATAGCACAGTAAACAGACATTGGCCATACGTGTAACAAGCTTGAATGGCAAATGGGAGAGCCCTAGCACTTTCGAGTTATCTCGTAGTCGGCAGTCAATGTGTTAAGGACTGCATTCTAACTTCACCAAGCTGATAGTTTATATTTAAAGAGACTAAAACACACTGGGCACAGGGAAATATATTAATGTATATATGTAGTGACACCCCAATCCTCCAATGTCTACAAGGCTAGCTTACTTACATGTGCACTTGTCTCACAATTTACCAGTACAATAGGCATTTCTGCTTTGATTGTGGAAGTTAATTCTAATTTCCACAGGCAATGTGAACTTTGACGATGTTCATTATGCTAAATGTTTCATGAAATTTACCAGGGCAGAAAAACTGCTGGCCCACAGTTATTTTTCCTGGCTGATAAAAATGTGAATTCTGAGGGCTGTGCATATCCCCCAAAACTCTTTATAAGATCAACCTTACACACGTGATACGGGAAATGTATAAGTGTGATTATCACTTACAGTATTAAGCGGTATGAGCTGTCTTAATGTAAACTTTTTCAATGCGAATTGTCAAGAAAAAAAGGGCTTGAATTTCATTGGGAAAAATTCATTCCAGTTGATTAACATTTGAATTAAAAATATCCTTTAAGTGTGTGACTGTATGGCCGA
Organism: Lepidochitona cinerea; assembly: GCA_963971465.1. Classification (NCBI taxonomy): domain Eukaryota; kingdom Metazoa; phylum Mollusca; class Polyplacophora; order Chitonida; family Tonicellidae; genus Lepidochitona; species Lepidochitona cinerea. The sequence goes on along the minus strand of OZ020556.1, from coordinate 41,823,201 downwards.
TATAAGAAGTAAACAATTTAAAAATGACAAAAGTTCATTCATTTTAGGCCTCACTATTTATACGCCTGACTTAAAAAAAGTCAGTCATATTATGGTATCACTAGCGTTGTCCGTCCATCAGTCCCGGATTCCCTTCCGCTCAAAAACTTCAAGAGTTTTGATCCATTATTTACAATTCTTTCACAACATACACCTGGGTAGATGATATGTCCTGAACCATTTATGACACCTTCGGTTGCATAATATGGCTTCTACGCTGGATTATGTAATATTCTCTTTTTGTCTATATCTGCGTTCCGTTCCGCTCCATAACTTGGAGTGAGCGCGACATAAAACACCAAACAATTGTATTATAAATGTTAATTTTGGAAGTTCCAATTCTGTGTTATTTTGCAGAAGTTTATTTCATTTGAGATTATTTTCCATTGCACATGTGTTGCTGTCTGATTTTATATGTGATGTTTGGTTCCTTCCTTTATGTGAAGTGTCCATAGTTAATATTATATACATTTTGTATTTCAGCCCTGTACTATATTCTGTCAGGTTATGGTGAAAGATTTGATATTGGATGGTATGTATTTCTAACTTTGTAATCAAAATCAACAAATGAATATTGGAATATTTGTTTGGTATCTCTTCCCATTTCCAAATAGGACCATTATGTTATGAAGACTGGGCTAATTGACAGAAGTTTTCTTATACCTGCTCTTTACTCTTTGTACATTTTGAAATATACATGCTACATGTAGGTATGATTCAAAATTAACATCTTGTATGTGGGTACAGTGGGTAATAAGAATAACTCACCACAGCTTTCCCAAAGTGCTTGTTCTTGAGGCGACTAATCCTACTTCACTTATGTATATGTTCCTCTTTTAATCTGTAGCGTGAGGAACAATATTAGCCCTAGGGCATTGTAAGTTCAAGTCATATTGGCCGAGTTAATATGATATTGGCCAAGTTCAGTGGCAAGTCATCAGATGTTGGTACGAGGTATTTGATGGTAAAAATTAAAAAAAAAAAACGAACATGAAGTTAAAAAGTTACCCCCCAAAAATAACAAAGAAAAGTCTTTTCAAGGCCTTTCAATGAACCTTGTTTGCTCTTACTTTGTGGCGCTAACAGAAAAACAGTATCATTCATACAATGCCCCACATAGAGAGACAAAAGTTATCTTCCCTGATTTATTAAATCTCATGTAGAGATGTAGAACTGATTACATCTTCTAATTATGGGAAGGTTAGGTTTTATTCACAAACTATGGATGATTGATATTGATATTGACCTGTTCAATCTTGTCTATCTTCAGGTTTTTGACAGCTACTTCACCCTACATGTGGGCTATGATTGGTATTGGGTTGTCAATCTCTCTCTCAGTGGTCGGAGCTGCTTGGTAAGTTACCATCAATTCAACTGTCAAACTCCAGAATTTGATACTTAAACAATACCAAAATCCTTAAAACACAGACCAACTATCACCAACAACCATTATGTTAGTAAAACTAAATTAACTTTTGCCCCAACATACGCTTTTGAATGTCGCCATTTTTCTGGCTTGTCTATTGCATCATGTCAGGGCCGCTGATTTTAGATTAGTGGTTTAGCCATACACTCTTGAGTAGAAGATAAATATGATGATGGTTTTACATGTAAATCTTAATTCAAACATATTCTTACTTTTAAAACCATTATTTCACTGGAATTTAATTCCACAACTCCTGTTTGTTTACTAAATGTGAGTAGGTAAATATGAATTTTTTTACAGATAAAATCTGAATTGATAACTCCTGGTTTTTAAAGCCCTATGTACTTTGTTAGAGATGAGTTGAATTTCAATTTAAATCTTTTTAAGTGAGAATATGTTTGAATTAAGATTTTACTTTGTCTTATAATTTTCTCAGGGGAATTCACACAACAGGAGTGAGTATTCTTGGTGCTGGTGTCAAAGCTCCCAGAATCAAGACCAAAAATCTGATTAGTATTATTTTCTGTGAGGCTGTGGCTATCTATGGAATTATTATGGCAATTGTAATCAGTAATAATGCTGAGGTAAGAACAGAAACTCTGTGCTAATATGACATCGTCATATTATGATCTTGTCTTTCATCTCCATAATATATATGCTAAGTTTATGGGTTCATTTTAATGGAAAGCAAACTATTCAATTACCTCCCTTTGACTGTTCAGTTAACATAGTTATAATGTTGATTTTGAAATTTAAATAAATAATGATACTGATAGTGAATATAAAGGATACATTTATTTATGATAACCAAAATAGTGTTTTATTTCATCACTTTTCAGGCCTATGACGAGGCCTTGGTTCGTGCAAATCCAGAATTGTTGGCGAAAAACTATGAAGCAGGTTTGTTACATTTCCAGATAGTTATCTGTTCTATTAACCAAATGACCAAAAACAGGACCAGAAATATTTACATGGAATGCTTCAACTTCCTGAAGCCAGTTAAAGTGGCATGAGCTGCCGAAATTCACACTTTTTTCATAATTTCTAATCGTCACGACAGTAAGAGGCTTTGAAGGCCATCGAAAAACTAAATGATTGGCGTTGGAATGAGGAAAATCCATACAGTATGTGCCCTGTACGAACCGAAAACGTGTTCGAAAAGTAGCAAAATTTAAATAACCGGGACGACCATTCATTCATTCTAAGTCAAAGTTAGTTCAAAACAATACTTGATCGTACATTTTTGAGACTAGAAGTACTGAAAAGCTTCTGAATTATACGTCTTGAGAAAAATAGCCGATAATTTCAACATTCTGTGTTTACGTCAAAATATCAACATTTTGGCAGCTCATGCCCCTTTAAATAAAAAGGGTCTATTACTAGCCCATGTAGACCATTTGTTAAAGATAAAAGAATCCTATTTGTAGGGATTTCTTGATGTCTTGAGAAAGACCTTAGACTGTGGATGAATGAAGTTCGTAATGAAGTGTTACTGTGTTATGCCACTGAAACAGGTTTCCTTTACCACGGCCAGTTTCTTCACTCCATAAGATGCTCTAAGCCATCCCTTTCCTTTCAGGTTATAAGATGTTTGGAGCTGGTTTAACAGTGGGTTTTACAAACCTAGCCTGTGGTATATGTGTGGGAATTGTGGGCTCTGGGGCAGCCCTCGCTGATGCCCAAAATGGCAGTCTCTTTGTGAAAATCCTAATTGTAGAAATTTTTGGCAGTGCTATTGGATTATTTGGGATTATTGTAGCTATTCTACAGGTAAGTAGTCTTTATTAAGCTGAATTTATATATGCAATTAGTGGATTCAATTTATGGACAGATCATATATATAGGATACACTATATTAAATAATGATGTGATTTATCCAAAGACAATTGTCTATGACTGGAAAATCTCATTATGTGTCCTTTTGTATGAGTTACATGTAGCAACTGAAAATCTGACGAATGATACAATGGACTGGTAGATTCATTGAGCATTTCACCTATGGTTTGAATCCCACTAATCCTGTGACATGGTTTGTCAGAATCGTTTCCCAGGTATCATTGAAAGAACAGGGTTTTCTCTGGGCCCAGTTCATCTACAATAAACCTTGTGATTTAGAGTACAGTGGACAACATAAATCAATCTAACATTTGTTTGACAAGATTCTGTCAGCAAACTCTATTACCAACTTTATCAACCCCAGCATTTACTTTTGATTACACATATTTATATACAAATAATGCTAATACATTACTTATTATCTTAAATGGCCGTGTTTTTGTCAATAGTGTCAACAGAAGTATTCTTTTTGAAATGTGATAGCAATTGTTGTTATTTTTATTTGTTTCAGACAAATGGGGCTAAGATGGGAAATCAGTGAAGACCATTCCAGTCATAATATCTTTGTACTTTCACTTTCGTTTTACACACCCATTAATCCTCCAGCAATATTGTGATGATATTAAGACATGATTTATATTTATTTGATGATATTACTGTCAAAGAATCCTTCAAACAAACTTGCCGTTTTTCAACTAATCAGTTTCCATCAGAAAACTAGATAAGCCCGATTTTATAGTAAAGCATTAATCATTCTTGTAAAATCTCTATTGCTGAGGCAGATAAAAATCATTGACTATCTGATATATTCTTCTGAGGGAGTAAATTTAATTACGAAATTTAATTTTGAACAAGTTCTTCTTGTCATGTTTTGATTTGTATATACAGTTAAGACCCTGAGTAGACATTATAATAATTGTTAAATTGTCCTTGACCGAATTCTTAACCACCATTATAACTGTGGAGGTTGGAATTGCTTTGTGTTCCTTGTTATCAAATACAATATACGTCTTCACAAAACCTGTTCTCTCAGCCCTATCTGAACAAAGTCAATATTGTTTCAACGAAGATGTGCAGCATTTGTTGACAGCTGGTGTAAATACTGGAAAAAAGAAAGGCACATTTAGTTCTCACTTAGGATTCAATGGACAAGAGTTCCGGTTAGTTTTAAAATGATAAAATAGACTGAAGACATCCCATGAAGTCTCGTACAGATTTCAGGTAGAGATTGTATCTGAAGCTATTGTTGATGTTTGTACATGTAGTTTACATGTAATTGTATCCAGGCAATCTTATCTGAAATTTTCCCAAATTCTTTTCAGTTGAAACATAGAAATAATCCACTGGTGTAGTTTAACGACATCTTTATGAACTGTTTTGTATGTTAGACTTTGTATAAATTTATAAGTATCACGTGTACTGTAGTTGTCAGAGCTGTGTGAAAATGTTTACCCTAGAAAGGACAAAACTGATGTCTGTCTTTAAAAAAAACTGGTTTTTATGTAAATAGAATAAAAGATCTAAGTTGGAAAGATTCTGTCTTCATTTTTCTACTTTTCTCCAAGTTGGTTAATTGAATGGTGTTTTGTGTTACACTTTAAAAGATTGTTTCATCTTTCTTCTTTCGTTTGTCACACTCAAATCAACTCGGTGGTGGTGCCATGTTCAGGGGCAGAGGAAACCCTTCAACAGTTACAAGGTAACCATTCTATATCGGGCAGTAGAATAATATTTCAACCCTTGACATGCCAATGGCGGAGTATCTGAAGATCCTTGCAAAACTAAATGATTCAATTTGAAATATAAAATATTTAGTTTTCCTAGGACCTTTGCTAAGTAAATGTTTACAAAATTCAGGTAAACACGATGTAATTAATTACACTTAACGCCTCAACAAACCACCTAGGGGGCACCTGATCAATATGTCACCCTGGGGTTAATGATCAAGCTATCACCCTAGGTGCACATAATCAACATATCACCCTGTGGTCACCTGATCAACATATCCTGCCTAATGGACATATCACCCTGAAATCCTATTACCCTGGTGTCATCCGATTTACATATCACCCTGGGGTCACCTAATCAACATATCACCCTCGGGTCACCTGATCAACATATCTTGGGGTCACCTGATAAACATGTCACCCTTGGGTCTCCTGATCAACATATCGCCCTGTGGTCACCTGATCAACATGCCACCCTAGGACCACCTGATCAACATATCACCCCCGGGTCACCTGATCAACATATCTTGGGGTCACCTGATAAACATGTCACCCTTGGGTCACCTGATCAACATATCCTGGGTTGTGGGTGACTTATCACCAAGTTGTAAGGATGTATATCAGCCTGAAGACATACTGCCAGAATTATTAAGACCCCAATTTAATTTAAGTATGCAACACATCGCCTACCTAAAACCTACCTATATCTGAAAACTGTAACTTGTTGGTAAAATCGTCTAAACTATATTTAGGCATACTATATTGGATAAAACAAAAGAAAGGTGATTTGCAACTCATTTGCCATGGCTATCAAACTGGATAATCGTGAGTGAGGCGTAAAACATCAATCAACCAAAAGGCTGGGTGATTGTTTTGGTCGCCACGATATAGAGACCCACGACCTTCCGCTGGCAACTGGCAACCATCCCACATAGGTCGTTCGAGTGAAAACCCAGTCAGAACATTTTCCCTATTTTTGGACTGAGTGGGATTTGAACCCGCGACCTATTGGTGAAAGGCTGTTTGGATTGAGCATCCAACGCTCTACCTACTGAGCCACGGATGCCGCGTCCGCTTTAAGAGCGGGTGTATGAAAAGCAATCCCTGAAGAAATTTCGTAAGAGAGAAAAACAAAACAAATCAACTTCAAACGTAGATTCTTTAATATACACATACTAATGAAATAGATAACTTTGGTCTAATGTCGGCAATCATTACCTATCTCTTTCCTCAGATCTGCCAAGTGTTGATTTGAGTTGTGTCATTGAGTGAGTGAGTGATTGGGGTTTTACGTCCTGCTCAACAGTATTTCGGTTATATGAAGACGTTGTCTCCTTGTGACAGGGCGGATTTCCACCGCTCTTTTAGGTGCTGTCTCACCGAGACGACTTGCCGAAGACAACCAGCAAGCCTCCTCACCCAGTCACAGTATACTGACACCGGGCCAACCAGTCGCTGCTCTAACTCCTATTGCTGAGCGCCAAGCGAAGCAGTAACAGCTACCACTGTTAAAGTCTTTGGTCTGACTCGACCCAGGCTTGAACCCGGATCTCCCAGGCCTGAAGCGGACGCTCTACCGACTGAGCTATCGGGGCTGGTAGTTGTGTCATTGAAGGGGCCTTACAACCAGATAAATAACATAGTACCTTTAATAAGATTGGATCTGGATTTCACTGTTGGTATTAATATATATTTACAACTTTTCTCTTGATATATAGATACACATACATATATATATATTTTAGCTATATAATAAAAAAACATCTGTAGTCTTATTTTGCTTTAGTATACAACTTTCCCAAAATATGCAGTCCATCACCCCTTGTCCCCAATAAATGTACATTGGAAAGCTGGGTAATCCATGGTATTTCATCCAGGCATATGTATCCATAGCAATACCCCTTTGTAAATATTCAGTCCAATGTAAATAGCAAAGGCAAGCGTTTGAATCACAAGAACATGTAGTTACAACTAAGACAATAAATATATTTGACTAGATATCACTCAATTCCAAGTACATGTTAACTAGCACATTTAAGTTTACATGTATTAATAGAGGAAACAAGGAGTCCAGTCAATTCTGACAAGAGTTAAAGCAATTTTGAAAATAATAATATAACATTTAAAAACCATTTATAAACTAATTAGCATTACAATATTTTTTTGTCTTGCAAAGGTTGAAAAAATAAATGGAGACATTTTGAGATTAACCTATGTTGTACAAAAAATTTTAAATGCAAGCTTTTATCCTTTCGCAGAACTCTTACCGATACGGTGTAAAATCCACTAACTAAATTTCTTCATTTTTTTTTTTTTTTGGACCGAGTGAGATTTGAGCCTGTGGACAATGGCAGGCTTATGTCAAACAAAGAGGACCTTCAGTAAAATTGAAAAAATATAGCATATTATACCATAGAAAAATAAAAAAAGTTAGAATATGAATGATTTAGAAACTGTTCAATGTTCAATATCCACATACCTTCTCCATTGTAATATTTACAACCATTGCTACACCTCATGCCGAACTTGTGAATTTGATATTTCATAAAAACGATTTGAAAAAACTATCAAGTCTTTGATTAATAAGAAATAATAGTACAGTATAATCCAAAAGTTTGAAGACCTTTTATTATGATATTAAGATATTTATGAACACTAAAACACACAACACGGGGAAAATCCTCTTGACTAAGATAACCATGGAGTTTCTATTTGTGTTAATAGATATACATGTATGACATGTATCATTCAATGTATTTTAGTCCTCGTACACCCAGACATATTATCCTTATCTAGAACTTGAATTATTCCATGGATACTGTCACATAATCTGCTAATAAATGTCAGTCTGACGATATAAGTATTTCTAAACCATCCTGTTTGATTGATTGATTAATTGTTTGGTGTTTTATGCCGCGCTCAACATTATTTCAGTTACATGGATGCGTTGCCAGTTTTATTGTGGGAGGAAACCGAGCTCTATGCCAGGAGGAAACCCACGACCTTTTGGTGGTAACTGGCAACCATCCCACATAGGTCGTTCGAGTGACCATTCTGTTTGAGTCTGTGTAGTAGGTGGAAGTGTGACATTCGGTCACAAGATACAGGGTACAATGTGAAATCACTGTCAAGGCTCTGGCCATGAAATGTGATTTATTGGTTGATTGATTTGAGTTTTACGTCACACTCTGATGAGATGTGGTGTAAGGATTGATCAGATTTTTATATCACACTGGTGAAATATGATGTATAGATTGATTTATGCCAGACTCGACTGAACTATGATCTACATATGAGAAGCATATCGGTCACAAGATAAGGCTCTGGCCATGAAATGTGATTACAATGTAATTGATTTCTTAATTTGAGTTTTATATCACACTGGTGAAATATGATGTATAGATTGATCAGTTTAATATCACACTGGTGAAATATGATGTATAGATTGATCAGTTTTATATCACACTGGTGAAATATGATGTAAGGATTGATCAGTTTAATATCACACAGGTGAAATATGATGTATAGATTGATCAGAGTTTTGTGTCACACTGGTGAAATATTATGTATAGATTGATCAGTTTAATGTCACACACTGGTGAAATATGATGTATAGATTGATCAGTTTAATATCACACTGGTGAAATATGATGTATAGGTAGATCAGTTTAATATCACACTGGTGAAATATGATGTATAGATTGATCAGTTTTATGTCACACTGGTGAAATATGATTGGAGTTTTATGTCACACTGGTGAAATATGATGTATATAATGATATATGTCAGGCTCCACTGAACTATGACCTACATATGAGAAGCATAAGAGTTAGAATTTCTATAATGTTCGCCACTACGGTTCAGTTCCCTCATCTGACCATCCTGCGATCTCATTCGATGTTTTCCATCACTGGCAAGACTTGGTGGCCTTGACCTCAAGTGTGCTCGCGGAATGTGGAGAAAATGTCCAGGCAGAAACAAAGGATTCTGAGACTTGTCAGGCTGGAAAAAGAAGGAAAGAAACACATAAAAACATTGTATAAAACTAATACAATTTACAGCAAATTATACTACAAAAAATCCTTGCTAAGATTGATTTTCTCAGTAATTTCTGCGTAATTGCCAAAGACAGTTGTTAATATTGGTGTTGCCACACAAAAGCTGGTAAGTTACCTCTCTTGAAGAAACATCATAGAGACTGCGATGAAAATGTCGTAATGCTGTTTGAAGACAAAGTCCCTCCATGAAACAATTCAGTACTATCACACCCTGCAACAGTCACAACAGAATTTATTGGAATGGTAAGAATACTCAACAGTCAAAAGTACAGACCCGCCACCCCCGACAACAAATCTTAATTTTTACATTTGGCTTCACCTACAATCGGGAACGCTTATGCAGAAACAAAAACTAAGAATGATGGATTCATGTTCAGTTCTCACTGACATGATTATTTAACATATATGTTGATATTGCCACATTGATTGAAGGTGAAAATCTGACTCTTGTTGCAACCATGTGTCTCCATCAAAAACCTTAAAAACACTGTCTGAAATTTTATGTGCTTGCGCTCATAGTGATGACATCATACGTCATCTCTTCTGTGTCTGAGCACCTTCTTTCTAGATTATACACATTGGGAGTCACCTGTATGGTGTCACTTGTGACAGTTTTCATTCAAGTAATTACCAGGCATGATTCTTTTCCGTTTTTTAACGGAAATCCGTTTTTTTTAGAAGCCAAATCCGTTTTTTATTTCTTGTTTCCGTTTTTTTAAACATTCAGGTTGAAAATTAAAGAATAGACACCGTTTTAAATCTTCCAGGGCGAGTTTTGCTTTGGACCTTTAAACTATAACATAGAGATCGTAAACTGCACTACCAGACCGTTTATAAATAGATCATCTTCATGACTGCGAGGCGCAGATGTGTCGACCACTGTGATTGGTTGTTTTGGGCTGTATGGCGGTTTCGAAATACCCTTTTGGTATCCGTCAAGTTCATTGGTTCTTTACGGATGGTTTTAGCGGTTTCGAGATACCCAGCTGGTGAGAAGAAAAGGCGATCTGTGAAAATGCCTTTGGTCGGTTGAAACGCCGACATCAAGCGAATCGATTAAAGGTGTTAAAAATCCGTGGCGGTTGGACTATAATGAAACGTTGTCACATCCGTAAAATTAACAAACCGGGATGGCCCGCTGTTTTCTCTGTGACAAAGAGGTCAATTACAGGGCCAGTGGAATGAAAGCTCTGAGGCAACACGTGGTGAGAAAAGTTCACCACGACAAGCTGGCGGGGGGTGGTTAATGGCCTTTGGCTGAGTAAAAGTCAGTTTTTTTTTTTTTGGCCTCCAGAATCATGCCTGAATTACAGAAAACATGCATATTTTTTTGCAAGTCTTGCATTTTATCTTATATTTCTTTAAAGGCACACTTGCCGCGAAAATCAGGAATATTGTTTACATTAAAAAAGAAAGACCGTATTCTGTATTTTTCCCAGACAATATAAGTTAGGAACTTTCTATTTTTACCAAAATTTAAAAGTTTGGACGTCACTTTGTATTTTTAATTTGAATTTGAAAATTTGAATTGTTACGTACCCGGAACGTAAACAAACCGATCTGCCCCCTATTGGCGATTTTATGTTTCAGTCGAGTGAGTGAACTAACGGCACAGTGTAATTTTACGTAGGCCTATTTATCTGAGAAATACAGACTGACGATCGGTTAACAGTGACTGGAAAAGCCTGCTGATAACTGTTTGAATGTAAACCACAGATACAAAGGCCTGAAAGGAGGGTAATCCAACACGAAAGTTGACCGACACTGATCGTTGTTGTTGTAATCAGGCTTTGATTCTTCGTTTGTTTTTCACCCCATTTTTACAGTCTAAAGCTAACTAGACATTGGTTTTCTTAGCAAATTTAAACAGGCTATGGCGGCAAGTGTGCCTTTAAATATGTATTAAGTCTATTTACAGATACCAACACCATCAAGCCCGAGTAAAACATTTCTTCTCACCAGATATATGGCCATAAAAAGACCAAAGGCAAATCCCACAGCCACATCTGTCCAGTGGGATTTATTCTGGGCAATCCGTGAGAGACCACAAAGTAAGGCCATCATAACAAGAGACAGAGATAAGAATGGACGGAGTATTTTTACTGAGTGGGTCCTGATGGCCCCGTGAAGGTAAATCTGTAATAGATAAACATTAAAACTCATTTATTTGTTTGTGTGATTCTATCAATTAAACAACAATATTAGCAACTGTTTTACATTTATCAAGTATCATGAAGGTTCTTAAATTGTCACAAACGTTCATAAAATGTCATGGAGGTTCCTTCATTGTCATATGTAGGTCCATTAACAATGATGAATGTTGATCTCCAGACTAGTATAAGGTCTCAAAACTATTGTGACGGTTTGTTCAGCTTTTCTCTTATACATTGTTAATACAATTTTCACTTTAAAAAAATGAAAAAAGGACAACTCACAGCTGTAAATACTGCAGAGTAAGTGGTGAGAGCTGAATGCATTGAAGGAAATGATAACCTGTAACAAAGCACACAAAAATTACAACTATAGCAGTCATTTACAATTACTATTTGAATTTTCCCACTTATTAGCACACATGTTGTTCGTATCGGTTACCTTTAGTTTTTTAACATACTTCAACTGCTTGACTCTTGACAATAGGTATTTAAGAAAAAATTCACACATATTCCAGCTCATGCCACTTTAAAATATCATATTTATGATCACTAAAACACACGGGCACAGGGAAAATCTTCTTGTCCAAAATAACCACGGAGACAAGTTTCTTATTGTGTTAAAAAGAGGTATATCATTTAGACCTTTACACCCCATAAATTGTTGTAACAAACTCAACCTATGATATTTCATTAGGTTGACGACTGACAGGAGCTTAGCCTTGGTCAGCAGAATTTTCTGGAATCCTTTTGTAACACATTGACAATGGTTATGCATCTTAACTATGGCAAGAACATCGGTGGACTAAATATCATAGGTGCAGTATGGTAAATATAAAACATTATTATACAACCAGTATTCATTAACCAATGAAAGACTAGCATTTGTACCACGTGTCGATCATATATCAGTCGATATTGGAGCCGAAATCGATATCGGATAGTGCTATTGGATTTTCATCCGGGTATCGGCAGAGAGAAGACCGACTACGTCAGTTCGATGATGTGTAACGTTCGAATCTGACGTCACCGCGGAGTCGTCTGCTTCGCTCAGGACTGTCGTTTGTCAGAAGCCTCATATCTCGGCAAGATGTTAGATGATGCTGATATAGATGAATTTGTCGAGGGTCAAATACCAGAAAACACTAAAAAGAAAACGAAATGCGACGTTAAATTATTTTGTAACTGGCTAAAAAATGCAGACCCGGGTGAACACCGAGATCTTTGTGACATACCGCCCACGCAGCTCAACAATTTTCTTCGATCGTTTTACTTGTCGGTGAAGAAAAAGAATGGAGATGACTACGAGCCTGACAGTTTGAAATGTATCCAGACAAGTTTGGACCGATATCTTTGCCAAAAAAAATACCAGACAAGCTTAATCCGGGGTGAGGAGTTTAAGTCCAGTCGGGACGTTTTACAAGCTAAGAGACGAGCACTGAAATCGGAAGGGAAAGGACGAAAGCCAAACAGAGCCGACTACTTAACGGAGGAAGAAGAGAATGTAAGTTTCAACTTTTCTTTTAGTTAACTTAGGCCTATACATTATTACCTTAACGCACGTAATTTTTAATCAGACCTTCAGTTTGAATTTAATTTTACTGATCAGACCTTATACTATAGGCCTATTTCATCTTAATAAGCTTATTTGGCTTATTAAAATCTCTATTAAAGTCCGAAATTTTTTAATAATAATCTGATAATTGTACTCATCGACATGACGTCCTAACGTCGTCCTAACGTTGTACATTCAAAAATATAATTGAACTGTTTTATCGTTCTTTCTCTTGCCTTTTCATAGACATAGCTGCTGGTTGGCAAAATATCCTTGAAATGTTTCAAAATAATGTTAGACATGGTCGTTTGCAGGCGTCCGTTGTTTGATATATTGAACATAACTTAACACATTTTCATTTGTTTACTTAAAGTGGCATGAGCTGCCAGAATGTTGATATTTTGACGTTAAAACACAATGTTGTAATTATTGGCTATTTTTGTCAAGACGTATAATTCAGGAGCTTTTTAGTGCTTCTAGTCTCGAGAATGAACGATAGAGTATTGTTTTGAACTAACTTTGGCTTAGAATGAATGAATGGTCGTCCCGGTTATTCAAATTTTGTTTACTTTTCGAACACGTTTTCGGTTCGTACAGGCCACATACTGTATGGATTTTTCTCATTCCAACGCCAATCATTTAGTTTTTCGATGGCCTTCAAAGCCTCTTACTGTCGTGACGATCAGAAATTATGAAAAAAATGTGAATTTTGGCAGCCCATGCCACTTTAAAAAGTTAAAGGCCTAGTCATTGAAATTAGGCCTAACCATTTAAAAGCAGCCATATCCGCTGATTTTGGTAAAGTGAAAATATTTGTGACTGAAAAGTGGCTCACGACAATGCAACTTTTTTTTCGTTTATAGGTGTTATGGGACAAAGGCATCATGGGGAAAAACAACCCTGTTGCATTGCAAAATGCGATTTGGTGGCGAAACAACTTTTTTGGCATACGTGGCAGAGATGAGCACCACAAAATGCGTTGGGGGGACCTTTCAATTGAGACAGACGTAGAGGGCAGGAGATTTGTTCAATACAGCGAAAGGGATACTAAAACAAGAAAAGATCCAAGAGACGAAAGAGCATTTTCTCCCAGAATTTATGAAACTCCACAACAGCCTGACACTTGTCCCGTTTTACTCCTCCTTGAGTATACACACAGGTAACTATTATCTGCATAATTTATCAGTGTAATGTGAGTACAGTTTCAGCCAGTGCAGTATATTTTCATAAATTTTACTATCATGGTATATGTTCGAACTGAAGGAAGAAAAATAATATTTTGATCCAAAGTTAGGCCTACTATTCCGACAAGTTTCTGAATGTGTTTAAACCGTTGCATGTGGATGAAAATGTACAGATGGGAGGTTCTTTAGGGGTATGATTTTTCAAACTCCTCCAAATATTTGACGGGCACGGTGGAGGTGATCACATCCTTCAAAAACAAAAGTCTGAAGTTTTAATAGCTTTTTGGCAATCTATGTTTGTAGATCTGTTGTCATTGAAATTTTTGAACAGTTTTTACAAATTTGTTTTGTTTTTCATGTTGTTACAGGAGACCATTAGAGATGGTAAAGCCAGATTCCCCCTTTTATCTTCAACCAAATCCATTTTACGCGACTGGCAAACGGGGAATTTGGTTTAAATGTCAGAGGATGGGGGTACACAGTCTGTCCGAAATAATGAAAAAGATGTCACAGGAAGCAGGGTTACCCGGGCGCAAAACGAATCATTCAGGGAGAAAGACGACCGTAAAGCGTCTTCGAGAGGCCTCGATAGACACGGTAGATATTATGCAACTGACTGGCCACAAAAATGCACAGAGTTTAAATCACTACAGCAGCGTTACTGACAAAAAACAACGTGAGATGTCCGATATTTTGGTGAGCCGGGGCAATCAGCCTTCTACCTCAACAACAGATGACCATGCAGCTCTAGATGACAACATCCAGGAATTTTCAGATGACTTTGATGCCGATTCTATTTTGAAATCTCTTGAAAATTATGAAACTCATATTGATGAGAAAACAAAAGACACTAAACAACAACCAAAAGAAATAAATTTCACTTCTCAGCAGTCTCTAGGTTTAGCCACCCCCTTTTTTCAGTCGTCAACTATTTCAGGGTGTAGTTTCAACATAACCGTAAATTTTAATGGAAAGTGAACTACTATGCGGTATGTACCGTAATTTGTAATTTGGCTCTTGCAGGACTTTCTTTTCTAATAATTGTGAATACGTTGAATATTGAAATAAATTATTGTGCTTTAAAGTTTAAAGTTAAACTTGAAATAATTGTTGTTGGCGTTTGATTGCATATGTATAATAAAAAGATTATTATATGACTTCGCATCCAATATGGATATTGATTGTACTCGTCACCGTTGGGTTGAAAGTCGATATTGGACTCGACGCCTTCGGCGTCTCGTCCAATATCGACTTTCAACCCAACGGCGACTCGTACAATAAATATCCATATTGGATGCGAAGTCATATAATAACCTCATATTACATAATGGAAAGTTTATCAAAAGGTAAGGTCTTCAAAAACCAAGAAATCCCTGGATTAAAGATGACTGTAATTACCTGGCATCTCTGAGTTGCCAATAATCATTAGTAGAACACATTTCTTCATCTCCAGAGAGATTCTGTAAGGCACATGCTGTTACATTCAGCTGACAGATCTCCAAGAAGTTAGGACGTAATACACCTGTCATAAATTTTGTCACATCCACAAATATCAGCAAGGTGAACGACCCAAATAAAAATACACCTGAAAACAGAAAATAAATGCAGCCTTAAATTTTCACCGTGATTACAAGTTTTAAACTTATTTAAAAAAACTTTAATTTTGTTTTAACAGTTTACATGTATATGAGTGTATCTAAGAGAAAATTGTAATGTCTGCTCATCCCTTATATAAATAAATATTTCTTAGTTTTGCCAAACTTAAGTAAACAGGTTTAAGAAACACAAGTTGAGGTGTAGCCAGGTGTAAAAGCTATTAGTGGCTACAGTTGTGACATTCCTTAAGGGACTGTCCAGTCAGTTTCTAATTCTCACAATGTTTGTGCTGGGATTAAAGCAGAATTGGGTGGACAAACTCGGTAATAGCATCGTGGAGAAAGTCAAACCTTCTGACCTGTTGCCTTACCTATAAAACGAACCAGTCTACGAAAAACCTGGGGAATCCGGCACTGTTTACACAAAGCTCTGACGACTTTCTGGGGATCACTGGTAAAGGCCCATACACCAATCTCGCCTATAGAAATCTGGATTAATTCAACAACAGTTAGATTTCCTCTCTCTTCCTCACATGCCTAAATACAGACCCTTCTACACATACAAACAATTTCCCAATGACACACAAACTTTTTTTATTCTTCATGCCAAACCTAGATTAATTCTAGATTTATCTCAAGTACATTTAGCTTTATATCAATCATGTCAAACCTAGATTAATTCTAGATTTATCTCAAGTACATTTAGCTTTATATCAACTATTTTATGTGAAAGTAATGTCCTTTATAGAATGAGCCTCTGATGATGATGATATTTAAATACAAATTAGAAAAGCCTCATAATTTATAGTTTAATTACCATTCTAACCTGTAGCATAATAGCTGAATGATCTGGGAAGATTTCAACAAGAAATCTGACTATTACAAAAAATTCCTTGAGAAAAAATGTGAATAAAAAAAAGCATGGATCAGTTCAACATGGAAAATCAACTACCAAATGTAGAGTGGATTAAATAATCTAAAATGTAGAATTAGTGATTCTTACCACAAAAGGAGGCACACAGATACTTAGAGCATATATGGCTTCTACTGGTACATGTGCACGGAAAGCAAACTCAGACAGATAATCACTGTTAGAGCTATATGATATGGAAGGATCAACACAGGAAAAGTTCTGCTTTCTCATCGGAAATATATCTGTCCATCTGAAAATGACAAAAACATACAAACTTTCGTAATAATGACAAAATGTTCAAGGTTAATGGATTCTTCCACGAACCCAAATGCGTGGACAGTACCTTGGTCAGTTAGAACAATGGCCAAAGGCAATGAGGCCGCCATAAATGCATTGATTTTACTTTTGAATGATAGACCTACTGTTGGATAATTGATTGATTGATGTTTTACGCTGCACACAAGATTATTTCACTTATATGGCGGCATCGCCAAGTTAAGTGGGGGAGGAAACCGGGCTCATTGCCTTGAGGAGACCTTCAGTGAGTACCTGGCAATTCTCCCACATATGGCAGTCGACTGAAAAATCAACCCACAAATTTTTCAATTCTTATTTGGTCTGAATGGGATTGTAACCAGGGCCGCATCGATAAGAGGCCTGTGTCAGACTGAGCCACCGTTTTCCCCCAGTACAAAATGCCTTTAATGTAAATAAAGGATCTTTAGTCAAATACTAATCAGTCTTATCTTTAGTTATTATTACATGTAAATCATGGTTTAACTCAATAAGAAAAAATACTAAGGTCTGCAATCCAAAACCACAGGGCATGGTATACCATACATTATGGCATGTTTTTTTAATACTATCTTTACTAGGTACATGAATATGTAAAGCCCGGTATACCTTTACATTAAACTATGGAAGATACCATGGTTTTTAACAAAGCATATTTTTATTACGGCGAAAGCTTACTATTAGGATTCTATTAGGCTGTCCGTCATTTTTTTATACAAAAACAGGACGAAATTGCATGTATATTTAGCACTGCTAGTCCATTGGAGCAACCTGCATGCAAAGTTTTACGCAAAATATGTCCAGAAATTTTCTAGAATTTGTCATCACACGAAAAGTCCACCAACACTGGCAGCAAAAATGAGACAAACTGCCTGTGGAAAATTGTTTAATTGTGTGTTGTAATATCTGATGATGAAATGATTGTGTGTTGTAAATCTGATGATGAAATGATTGTGTGTTTTAATATCTGATGATGAAATGATTGTGTGTTGTAATATCTGATGATGAAATGATTGTGTGTTGTAATATCTGATGATGAAATGATTGTGTGTTGTAATATCTGATGATGAAATGATTGTGTGTTGTAATATCTGATGATGAAATGATTGTGTGTTGTAATATCTGATGATGAAATGATTGTGTGTTGTAATATCTGATGATGAAATGATTGTGTGTTGTAATATCTGATGATGAAATGATTGTGTGTTGTAATATCTGATGATGAAATGATTGTGTGTTGTAATATCTGATGATGAAATGATTGTGTGTTGTAATATCTGATGATGAAATGATTGTGTGTTGTAATATCTGATGATGAAATGATTGTGTGTTGTAATATCTGATGATGAAATGATTGTGTGTTGTAAATCTGATGATGAAATGATTGTGTGTTGTAATATCTGATGATGAAATGATTGTGTGTTATAATATCTGATGATGAAATGATTGTGTGTTGTAATATCTGATGATGAAATGATTGTGTGTTGTAATATCTGATGATGAAATGATTGTGTGTTGTAAATCTGATGATGAAATGATTGTGTGTTGTAATATCTGATGATGAAATGATTGTGTGTTGTAAATCTGATGATGAAATGATTGTGTGTTGTAATATCTGATGATGAAATGCTTGTGTGTTGTAATATCTGATGATGAAATGATTGTGTGTTGTAATATCTGATGATGAAATGATTGTGTGTTGTAATATCTGATGATGAAATGATTGTGTGTTGTAATATCTGATGATGAAATAATATTTAATCATTTATAAGACCTACCTGATATAATACTCTAAAATGATAACGGCAGCTAGAATGAGGAGCTCCAAGGTGAAGGTCACAGCAATGAAGACATTAGGTCTGTCTCTTTTAGAACTGACAGATGAACTTTGGTCCAAGTCCAGATACGTTCTACCATTACCCTCCATCTCTTTGGTAAGATCCAGCCTGTCAAAGGTATCGCTATGTAGCTGACTCGAGTACATGGCCATGTCTGTTGTCCTAAATAGAGAAAACAAGATACATGTATTATTGAGTTGACTCGAGTACATCATCATGGCCATGTCTGTTGTCCTAAATAGAGAAAACAAGATACATGTATTATTGAGCTGACTCGAGTACATGGCCATGTCTGTTGTCCTAAATAGAGAAAACAAGATACATGTATTATTAAGGAGACTCGAGTACATGACCATGTCTTTTGTCCTAAATACAGAAAACAAGATACATGTATTATTAAGGAGACTCGAGTACATGACCATGTCTTTTGTCCTAAATAGAGAAAACAAGATACATGTATTATTAAGGAGACTCGAGTACATGACCATGTCTTTTGTCCTAAATAGAGAAAACAAGATACATGTATTATTAAGGAGACTCGAGTACATGACCATGTCTGTTGTCCTAAATAGAGAAAACAAGATACATGTATTATTAAGGAGACTCGAGTACATGGCCATGTCTGTTGTCCTAAATAGAGAAAACAAGATACATGTATTATTGAGCTGACTCGAGTACATGGCCATGTCTGTTGTCCTAAATAGAGAAAACAAGATACATGTATTATTGAGCTGACTCGAGTACATGACCATGTCTGTTGTCCTAAATAGAGAAAACAAGATACATGTATTATTAAGGAGACTCGAGTACATGACCATGTCTTTTGTCCTAAATAGAGAAAACAAGATACATGTATTATTAAGGAGACTCGAGTACATGACCATGTCTTTTGTCCTAAATAGAGAAAACAAGATACATGTATTATTAAGGAGACTCGAGTACATGACCATGTCTGTTGTCCTAAATAGAGAAAACAAGATACATGTATTATTAAGGAAACTCGAGTACATGACCATGTCTGTTGTCCTAAATAGAGAAAACAAGATACATGTATTATTAAGGTAAATTACAACTTTCGATCATTCAAAACTTTTATTCTTTTCTTTCCATCACTAAATCTGTCACTTCTGCTGCTACTACTCAGTTTAGTCCACCATCGCCTCCCCAACCCCATCCGCCTGTCAGTCCGTCGACATCCGTTATCTCACCTCCTACTCTGCAGTCACAGACTCCTAGGTCTGTAACTTTACCTTCTGTTTCCCCTTCGCCTTTCCCTACTGGTGCTCCCTCCCTTAGACCTAGTACCTCTGCCCCCTCTTTTTCATCCTCTCAGCCCCCCTCCCCTAGACCTAGTAGTACCTCTGTCCCCTTTCGGCCTCCACCCTCCCCAGTTTCTACTAGGGTCACTTCTCCTAGACCTAGTACATCTAGTCCCTCTCCTCCTCCCCCATCCCCAGTTTTGTCAGTTCATTCTCCTATGAGATATTCAGATGCAGTGAGATCCCCTCCGAGAGGTCAGCGCAACCCTCGGAATAATTTAGCTAATTCTAAATTTTGGAAATTTCGGCACACCTCCTCTAATTGGCACCTTCCTAATGTAACTAAGAAAGTTCTTTTACTTGGGGATTCTAATCTATCTAGAATTAACCTTGACCCCCACCCTGATATGCAGGTAGAATGTTTTCCTGGTGCCAATTTCAATTCATTTCGGACGCTAATTCAAAAGTATCAAGGTCCCAAACCTGAGAAAGTTATCTTGAATATTGGTATCAATAACAAGACAACTACTGAGCCAAACGCTTCGTTAAATCAAATGCGCAACATGATGACAGCAGTTAGAAAGACTTTTTCCAATTCGCTCATCTACTTTGTAGAGATCCAGTCATCCACAAAATTACCGGCCAGTGAAGTTTCGAACCTGAACCTATATAACTCTTCTGCTTCCAAGATGAAGAGAGTTATGGTCATACCAAAAATTCCCAATTCAAAATTCAGTATCCACGGACAAAATTCACTGGACCGAAGATACAGCAAATTGCTTGTATACTCACTGGCTTCAGACACTAGATTTAAACTAAATTTGGGACAGGGCATGTGCCACCCTACTTTCGGCTTAGGAAGTAATATTGTTAATCTTAGTAAGGAGGAACTCACTGTTGATGATATATCTCTACTCAATAGAGGACTCTCATTTGTGCCTTGCCCAAAACCATTATCTGATAGGGACTTTTCTATTAGTAAATTAGTGCATGTTATGGAGTTCTCCAGAAATCTTAGTCTGGCTGATATCTACCGAGATTCTAGTGGGGTACGCAAGCCGTTTACATCTAAAAGCGGCTATACACCCCCATCTCACATGTATGACCCAGAGATAAACATTAGTCGTGACTCTGTATCTAGGAAGTTTGATTAAAAAACTAATCAGAAAAACAAACATAACCTTACTCATTCAGAATGTCTTGCCTTAAGTAAGTTAAGGAGAAATCCAAACATAGTTATTAAACCTGCTGATAAAGGTTCGGCAACAGTTATTATGTCAAAACAGGATTATATTGAAGAGATAGAACGGCAGCTAAGCAACCCTCATCATTACAAAAAACTTGATAAGGAAATTTGGCCTGAAAATGTTAGGAAGTTTAATAAAATTCTTGTTTCTCTTCAAGATAAAGGCTTACTTAATGAAAAACAGTATCGCTATTTGGAATCTGATCATAACTCTAAAAACAGGGTCTTCTATATTCTTCCGAAAATTCACAAACCCATTGAAAAATGGCCGAAGCCTACAATGCCCCCTGGGCGTCCTATTATCTCAGATTGTGGCAGTGAAAGTTACAGAATATCAGAGCTAATTGATTACTATCTAAAACCTATAGCGAATCGGCATCCTAGCTTTATAAAAAATACGGATGATTTATTGGCCAAATTATCAGAGAAATCCATCCCACAAGATGTGATTTTAGTTACTCTGGATGTGGAGTCTATGTATACAAACATTGACATAGATTTGGGTCTTAAATCCATAAAATCAGCATTCCAAAAATATCCTGACCACCGTCGTCCGGATAAAGACATTTTAGAATTGCTGGAACTCAGCTTAAAAGGAAACAATTTTGAATTCAATGGGGAGATCTTTCAGCAAATTAAAGGGTGTGCTATGGGGACATGTTTTAGTCCTAACTTTGCCTCTATTTTTATGGCTGAGTGGGAGAGTGATATTCTTCATAAATCTCACCAACAACCTTTTATTTACCTTCGGTATCTGGATGACATTTTTATCATTTGGCAACATACGTTGGAAGACCTTCATATTTTAATTGATACTCTTAATTCTCACGACTCAAGCATTAAATTACAGCCTACTATTGATCACACTTCTGTGGATTTTTTGGATGTAACTATTTACAAGGGTCATACATATCATACTACTGGGTATCTAGATTACAAAGTATTCTTCAAACCTACTGACACGCATCAGCTGCTACATGCTGGGTCATACCATCCTCCTCACACTTTCAAGGGAGTCATTAAATCTCAGATATTTAGATTCTATAGAAACTGTAGTTCTTTAGATTTTTTTAACCAGGCTTGCCTCCCCTTCACGAGTGTACCATTACCGTCCAACATTTCTCTCAGGTACATCAATGAAATGCCTTAAGACGCGATGCAAACTCGATATATACGTACCCGATCGCGGTACCTTTTTCGGAGAACAAACTCGCGACAAATATCAAATGGCAGAGAATCTTAATTGTGACTCCTCTAATATCGTGTATGTAATCACGTGTAAAAAATGTCGCAAACAGTACGTCGGAGAAACTCAGAATTCTCTACGACAAAGAGCAGCCAACCATTTATCTAGAATAAGACTTAAACATGATGTACCCGTGGCACAACATTTCAATACTCAAGGTCATTCGGTCAAGGACCATTTTGAAATTATGCCTATTGAGAAAATCCCTTTTCTCACTTCCGCTGCAGATACCAAGCACAAACGTTTGGAAAGGGAAAGTTTTTGGATTCAAACATTACAAACTATTTATCCTTTGGGTTTGAACTTGGACCCCGGAAGATGTCGTGAAAAAACTATAATACCATTTGTGTTTCAGTATAACAAAGCTAGCATTGCTATGGCCAAGATTATAGTAGAAGAATACAAACTACTTCAAAGTAAACTTGCTCGACCTCTGACCCAAAGGCCAGTCATTGCTTATAAAAAGAACAAGAGTTTGAAAGACATACTGGTCAGGGCTAAACTCCCCTGTCTGCCTTCTACCTAGGTTTTCTGGGAAAGGGGTATGGGGGGGGGGGGATGGGGGAATTTTCACTGTCTTTTCCCATGACCCCATAATATATAGTCTGATGATATTCTTACTATAGCTTAAGATGCATAAGCATTGTCAATGCAATACAAAGTGTTCCAGAAAATTCTACTGACTAAGGCCAAGCTCCTGTCAGTCGTCAACCTAATGAAATATCATAGGTTTACTTTATTACAACAATTTATGATGGGGTATAAAGGTCTAAATGATATACCTCTTTTTAACACAATTAGAAACTTGTCTCCGTGGTTATTTTAGACAAGAAGATTTTCCCTGTGCCCGTGTGTTTTTTAGTGCTCATAAATATTATTAAGGTGACTTGAGTACATGACCATGTCTGTTGTCCAAAACACAGAGAAAACAAGATGTTTGGAATCTGACTTTAATTCTAAAAACAGGGTACTCTATATTTCGAAAATACACAAACCCATTGGAAAATGAAATATCATGGGTTGTGGTTTATTATAACAACTTATGATTGGGTATAAACGTCTAAATGATATGCCCCTTTTTAACACAATAAGAAACTTGTCTCTGTGGTTATTTTCGACAAGAAGATTTTCTCTGTGCCCGTGTGTTATAGTGTTAAAAAATATAAACTTATTGGTACCTTCTATATGTTCTCTGCGATATAACAAGCCTCATGGTGCTTTATTCTCGCCAGACATCATCATGTCAAATACATTTGTACCTTATTTGTCTTTATGTTTATATCTGTATTATGTATATAAATCACTGGTGAATAAACAAATCAAATCATATAGAAGAGTTGTCAAGTAAGATTGGGGATTCCTCCATGCAAAAAGCTCACTTTTCTCCCACAATAAACCTGGCAAGCCGCCATATAAGTGAAATAATTTTGAACGTGCCATAAGACATCAATAAATCTTACAAAGAAGACAAAACATGAACAAAAAAATAGCAAGGCGCAAGGCCAATGGCTCAGTGCCCACACATAGAACCTTTCTACACATATTTTGGAGGGTATAAGGAAGGGTAAATTCTATTAAACAGCCTTCAAAAAGTTTGTGAAAATAGTATATATATAATGCATGTACATATCTGATTCATGCTTTAAATAGGTCCTCAATATACTTCCAGTTACCAGATGTGGAAACTCCAGAATAAACCAAACTATATGAACAGATGGTTGTTTGTTTAAAACATGTCAAACCACAACAGGGTGTCAATCCAAAGAAAATTACCCAAAACTTGAAGTTAGAGGATGATCTGTTTTAGACACTCTGTCTGAACAATCTTCAAACAGAAAATCTTCCTGTTCATCTGTGAATTGGTGGATTAAAGCAGAATTCCATTGACACTGGCCGAGTTTAAAGTGGGGAGAGACAGGATTACCAGAAGAATAGGAAACAAGGCTTCCATACAAGGACTTTTGTCTTCAAGGATTTCCCTTCGGAATATCAAAGAGGAATTTCACACAGTTCAGACAACACGCCTTCATGTCCTGTCTCTGGACTTCCATCATTCAATTATTAAAGTAGCTCCCAAAATCTAAAAGATGAATCTTATAGTGGCCATATAACCTCCTCTTCAATGTTTAAAATTCAAATCTGGACGTTTAACAGTTGACTGTTTTTATCAAAGATAGAGTTCTAACTTACTGGTAAAACAAAACAAGGTTAAGTCGAACGGTTAAAGTGATAGTCCCTCGGTCAGACACAGGCCTTTCATCGGGTGTTCCTCCAGGCAATGGGCCCGATTCCCACCCCCCTCCCCCCACTAAACCTGACAACGCTGCCATATAAGTGAAATAATTTTGACAGGGACCTACACAATTCGATGTATTTAATATTACTCTTTATGACCTCTCCAGAAGGATAATTGGCTTACTGTCAAAGATGACAACGGAACTTTCTCAGTGTTGTTATGTCATATATGTTGTTCGAATCAGTGCTTCATCATGATTAGTTGAATCCACAATGACAACATTCAAAACTATGACAGAAAATTGGTATTTTTCAATCACCTTTTATTTGACAACCTTTTGTTTTCTAAAGTTTTAGTCAGTACAAGTTTTAGTCAGTACAAGTCAACTTATGGTTTTCATAAAAAAAAACACTGTTCATAAATTCTTTAACTGTCTTTTTACAAATTTGGCATCCAGCATAATGCAGATAGCGATGATATGCTCTATGTGGAAAAATCTTATTCCTATGCACAATATTCTGATAACATACCGAGTATAGACATTAATCAGCTGGTCGTTCTGAGTTGTCTCCGTGCTCTGTACGTGTGTGTAGAGGCAGGGGGACTCAAACAGAACAGCATGACAGATGATACAACATGCTGTTTGGTGTGCATGTATTTTAGAGGAACAAACACCTGATTGTGGCCAGTCTAATCAACTCAGTACTGCCTGTATGTCAGCTGTACCCAGTCAGGTAAACACATACCAACATGTTAAAGCAAAACAAACTTAGTTCTGAGTGATGCTTTTGAAAATCTCTCACCAGAGGAAGTCACATTGTCCCAGGAAGGAGCTGAATAATGCTACGAGTGTTTCAATTCCCCATGATAGGTAACAATATTCACCTCCAATTAATATAAATATTTAATAATACTGTCTAAATGATAATAAATGGAAGGGAAATTCTAAACTACTAAAATGTATACATAAATAAAGTCACACAGCGCAATATTACCCAATATTTACACACAATTCAAAAGGCACACATTTGACTTAAAGGCACACTTGCCACGAAAATCCAGAAGACTGTTTACATTAAAAACAGTGGACGGTTTTCTGTATTTTTCCCAGACAGAAAAAGTTAGAAACTTTCTATTTTAATCAGAAATTGAAAGTTTTGACATCATTTAGTATTTTTGATTTGAAATTGAAAAACAGATTTCCCAGGTACCCGCGATGTAAACAAACTTCGAACCTGAGCGTGTGCACAAGTGCTGTAATGGTTTGAGTCGTGTGGGCGATCTAACGACACAGTATAATACATACTAAGGATCGAGTAAGAGGGACTATAAAAGCCTGCCGAGTGCAAACCACAGACAAAAACGCTTGAATGAGGGTAATCCAACACTGATCGGTGTTGTTGTTGTAATCGAGCTTCGATTCTTCATTTGTTTTTCATTCTCATTTATACATTCTAAACCTAATTGAACATGCTTTATGTGTGCTATGTTAAATTTTAGTGGTTTTAGCTGTGGTAAGCTCGTGCAAATTGGTTTTCGTAACAAATGTCAAACAGGTCACGGTGGCAAGTGGGCCTTTAACATTTATACACAAATTCACAAGGCACACATTGACTTAATATTTATACACAAAGTCACAAGGCACACATTGACTTAATATTTAAACACAAAGTCACAAGGCACACATTGACTTAATATTTAAACACAAAGTCACAAGGCACACATTGACTTAATATTTAAACACAAAGTCACAAGGCACACATTGACTTAATATTTAAACACAAAGTCACAAGGCACACATTGACTTAATATTTAAACACAAATAAATTTACAAGGGACACATTGATTTAATATTTAAAAACAAATTCACAAGGCACACGATTCACAAGGTACACGTTGATGCAAAATTTATAAACAATTGCATTTGCTAGGTACATTTTTATTTAACATTTAAACACAACTAAATTCACTTAGCATGCTTTGAATCAACAATTAAATACATGTAAATAACGTAAATTCTGATTCACTTTGCACACTTTAGCGGAATATTGGGCGTTGCGTTCAGTTATAGTAATGAATACATTATTATGAATAGTCAGGACCTAAATATAATACCTAATGATTTTTATTATAAAGCCCTTATAACCCAAAGAATAAAATCAATAATGTTTTTAATATGGTGATCAATATAGTAGGGTGTGTAATCCATAGAAATACATATTCACTTAATATTTCGGTTTATTTACAAACCATCATCAGAAGATATATGTTGTATATAAATAGATTGATTGGTGTTTTACACCGCGCTCAAGATTATTTCACTTATATGGTGGCGTTGCCAGTTTTATTGTGGGAGGAAACCGGGCTCTATGCCCGGAGGAAACCCACGACCTTCCGTTGGTTACTGGCAACCATCCCACATAGGTCGTTCAAGTGAAAACCCAGTCAGAAAATTTTCCAATTTTTGGACTGAGTGGAGTTCGAACCCGCGACATATTGGTGGAAGGCTGTTCGGATTGAGCGTCCAACGCTCTACCACGGAGGCCCCCTATATAAATAGAAATATTGAGTCAATATGTCTTTCTCGGGATTGCCCATTCTACTATATTACGCCAAGCTAGTCAGTGGAAACGTTTGGGTAACCATAATAAATTACGATACTGTTTAATATTACTGTGTGCTTGGGTTAGTGTTTTGTAAAGTTATTCACAGACAGTGTGAGTGTCTGGTGAGACTCAGGTGAAACAACGTGATGGGATGGACAACAACAATCAAACTACTTCCATATTTATTCAAAGACAAACTAAATATCACAGCGAAATGAAAACAAACAAGTCCACTGTCTCCTCATGTAGGACAGGCTTCCACTTTTTATTGTCAATCCCATAAATAAATTACACAAATACGGTTGGATACAAGAACTCTTAATGAAGTCAAAGACAACCATCACACATATCACACCAAAGTTAGTTAATTTAAAATTTTTTAATAGACCAACCCCTCCTGGTTCTAACCATTGAATTGTATTTTTAAAAATTACCTATAGAGTTAAATAGAAAAAAAACAAAACATTAAATTCAAAGGTCTCTTAAAGTAGGATCTGGTTTGATATGTGTGTGTGCATGGCTGCATGCGTGTGTGCGCGTGTGTTTTTTTTTTTTGGGGGGGGGGGATATCTTATCCAAAACTAATTAATCAATAAGAGTCAGATTGATGGTGTAGATTGTCTCAAATAATTCCAATAATACATCAGCTCAATGGAGGCCAGATTGAAATCAATTTCTAAGTAAAACAAATACAAACCATGATCTATCTTTTCCTGATACATAGTATATGCTGATTGGAACTTTAAAAAAAGACCTACCTTTGGATAGCCCTACAGTATGTATCCAGGTAGGAGTTAAACTAAAGGTGAAAAGCCTTCATTTATCACATATAATCCCAAAACGATGGGTAAGATATAAACCAACAGGTGAATGTGACTCGTAAATCATACAGCTGTGACTATTGAAATCATCCTTTTGAATTTATTGAGGATGTATTGGTATATGCGTGCATGTGTAGGGGGGGGGGGGGGGGGGGGGGGGGGGGATCAATAACATTTTGTATGGAGATGTGACAGTTTTAATCAGTAAACACCTATCTCTAATTGGATGGTTGAGATGTATATTGATATTGGTTTTGGTTGCAATGTTATCTGTGTACAGCAAATGGCTTATTAAAAAATGAATATTCATATACAGTAAAGAACTGAGGGACTCACTGGTTAATAATAATTTTCACCAACAAAGGCTTACAATAATTATGTAGAATCATAAAATGGGCACACAGAGAGGAAAATAACATGATGGGGATAGCCAGGAACCAGTTTAAGGTCAATTAACCTCATCTGTATAGTTAAAGTACAGGAAATTCTGTGAGGAAACAATGGGGAGGGGGGGGGGCTATAAAATGGGCACACAGAGAGGAAAATAACATGATGGGGATAGCCAGGAACCAGTTTAAGGTCAATTTACATCATCTGCGGGGGGGGACTATAAAATGTACAGAGAGACAAACAAGAGTTTCGGGAAACCCAAAATACGCCCGGAAAGGCCCAGTCACTGCAGCCATACAAAAACAAATCCTTCCATATATATATTTTTGAATATATGCAATGGGTCCTTCAAATATGAAATCTCATCTGGTGTTTAATGTCCAGGTCTTCAGCTTGGAGTCCAGCTAATTCTGACTGGTCAGTGGGTTAAATCACTTGCTGAAGACATCACTGGCCAGGATGTTTGCCACATTTTATATAGGTATATTTGAACAGAGCCTAATCTCTGAGATGGTCAATGGTGTGTAAATATACAAGTCTTATCTGTTTACACTTACAACCAGGTTTATGAATATTGTCAAACATATCTTTAAGAAGCTATATTTGCTTTACCATATGGGTAATAAAACTGAATTGAAGAGCCTTTAAAACAGAGAAATAATTATAATTCTAAACTTTTTAGGTTTTGGCCACCATAGCTATCACTAAATTATCCAAGGAAGCTGACACACCTACCCATAAGCTATATCCTCAGAAAAAATTGTCCAGATGGAATCAAAACTTTGAAAGTTATGGAGCGGAAGGGAATATTACATAATCCAATGTAACTCCCATATTATGTAACCAGTGATGTTAAAAATAGTTTGCGACACACCTTCTACCCATAAGGTATATACTCAGAAAAAATTGTACAGATGGAATCAAAACTTTAGAAGTTATGGAGCGGAAGGGAATATTACATAATCCAATATAACTCCCATATTATGTAACCAGTGATGTTAAAAATAGTTTGCGACACACCTTCCACCCATAAGGTATATACTCAGAAAAAATTGTGCAGATGGAATCAAAACTTCAGAAGTTATGGAGCGGAAGGGGAAAGCGGACACCCGGACTGCCGTCCTGCCGGACGGACGGAGATGATACCATAATACAGCCCGCTTTTCAAGCCGGGCGTATAAAAAGCATGACGGAAAAGAAATCTGCAAAGCAAACCAGTCAAATAAGAAGCTGAACAAATTTATCTCAGAAGAAGAATTTAAAAACACAGCACTTTTTATTTTTTCATAGTCGCTAAGGTGAATATATTATGCTTAACCAAGCAATCAACAACAATTCCCCCTCAAGAATTCACAAACTTTTCCTTTCATAACTCAGAGCTCCTCTACAATCTATTTTGATCTAAGATTTCTAATGTTTTTCTTTTATATGCTTGTATCCATAGTGAAGGTATCATGGTTCGAATGTTTATAGGAGAAACTATTGAGAATAATGGAGATGGAATTAAAGGAGGAGAAAACAAAAAAACAACATGCAATCGTATCGAACGGGCTCCCATAGACCATCATATTCATATGTGTGAGTCTTGCACGTGGTTTACGGTGTGAAAATACAATGAAAATGAATCTACCCAACAAACTCGTGCTCGATCGTCAGTGGAGCGCGCCATTGACAGTTTGAAATTGACCGGAAAAAGTATTAGTAGATTACTTCCCTTGCGAGCTTATCATATCTTGTATGGTTATAACCTGCAATGTCAGCGGTAAGACTACCTTTTTTGAAAATTCTACAACGATCCCCACAAGTCGCGTAGACAACATAGCAGCCTGTCACGTCTTCCCAAAAGGTTGATTTATTGGCCAGTGTACATTTCAGAGCTGTTAGAGTGTTTATCTTCTCTTATTAGCGCGTCGAAATGATTAAAATTAACCTAGGTTTAAATGGGAGACTTTCAGAGTTGACCAATTTCTCTTACGCTAGTGAGTGACAGGTGGCCAGGCGTATGCTGATTGGCCAATCGAGACACACAGCTAAGCTCTGCTGTGAAGATGGCTGCCGAGTCAGTTCAGACGTTCTCTGATAACGATTGTTAACTTTCTTATAGCACAGTTGAGCGAGGAAAAATCGTAGAAATATGGTTTTGGTACCGTTAGAAAGGAAAATGTGTCGCGCCTGTACTGTATTTACTTAGTTTTTTCCTTTTCTTCTCCTTTAAGTACCCAGGGTTTAAGATCAGGTGTGATAATTATGAAGGGTGTTTATTCCATTAGACCTTAGTAAGACAAATATACAGGTAAAAAACCACCAGTATTCTGAATGCACCATTAATCATGCCAGTCAGGTAACACATTACCTGAGAAAATAACACCTTGATACAGGTAAAAATCAATACACCTGACCATCCTTATGTAGAATTATAGTGTAACGTTGAAACTCTCTCCCTGGTTCACCCGAGCCCAGGCTGATTCTGTACATATAGTTACGTGTATATGGGAGCTAGCCTAACAACACCAGCTAATCATAAACATACCAGTTATGCCTAGCTTTTAATGACTAAAATAAATGTTTTCATAAAGCAAATAATAACACAATTTTACAAAACGACCGGCACCCTGTTACCTTTAGTAACCCTTTAAGATTTACAACTACATGTACATACTCAATTTTGGTTATAGGAAAATAACACAAAAGGTCAAATACAGATAGGGAAGGATGTTGTAAAAAAGTGAACAAGTTGCTACATCCAAAGACAGTACATGTTTTGATGACTAATCACATTCTGGAATTACTTTTTTATCCTTGTACATGTATATAATTTCACTCAGTATAACAATATTCTCTCAGTCTGACACAGATCTTTCACTCAATCAAAAATAAAAATTGAAGCATTTCTCAATCAAATTGACCTGTGAAAACTGGAATATGAAACCTTTCTAAGCCTCCATAAGACCCCCTGGTTAGAGGCCAGATGTAGAGTGTCAATCTACTGTCAACATTTGGCAATGTCAAAATGGGAAGACACGTGTAGCCGCTCCTGATGCAGGTCTCACAAACAGTAAATAGAAGTCGATAGACACAGGTCATGTGACTGCCATGTTTTGCTCAAAAAAACATTTTTATAAAAACAAAATGATTAATATCTGTACTACAAAAATTAGCACTGTGTTCTAAAGTTATGAAGAAAGATTTTTGAGTATCGATTTCAAAGGAAAATAAAAAAAAATTATTATGGCATCATTAGAGAATGCAACCAGTCACAAAACTAAATATTACAATAATGCTATTAACTA
Source organism: Lepidochitona cinerea (assembly GCA_963971465.1). Lineage (NCBI taxonomy): Eukaryota > Metazoa > Mollusca > Polyplacophora > Chitonida > Tonicellidae > Lepidochitona > Lepidochitona cinerea. The sequence goes on along the minus strand of OZ020556.1, from coordinate 41,791,492 downwards.
TAAGAAAAAAAATTAAATACAGAATATATAGGGCATAACTCACATCACCACATAAATGTACATGAATGGCAGCTCTTAAAATCGTAGCGTTCCGTTAAAATCAAGGGTACATTTTGCAGACAAAAGACTGGTGACACCTTTCTGATTTAACCACTAAATCTTCAGATGGGGTAACACACTCTTAGAATAAACATGTTTCACTGTTACATGGATGAAACTAGAATCCTACATCTCTGTGATATTCATGTCTCTTCACATCAATTCCATAGCGGATCTTTTAAAATCTGTTTTCTTTTTCCTTATTGAAAGTTTTATGAGTGCTGAAGACACATTAGAAATGTAACAACAGCTGGTGCCAAGGAAGTAACATGACAGGATCCACTGTCAACAAAACATACTTCCACCTCTCAATTTTAATCTATTACAGGAACAATGTCAGCAGAAGCTAAAATGTATGTTAATCCCTTAATATTAAGCTACATGTATGACAGGAACCATGTCGGCAGAATCTATGCTAATCCCTCAGTTTAAAGCTATGACAGGAACCATGTCAGCAGAATCTACGTTAATCCCTCAGTTTAAACCCATGACAGGAACTGTCAGCAGAATCTAGAATTGTCCCTACATTTTAAGATATGACAGGAACCATGTCGGCAGAATCTACGTTAATCCCTCAGTTTAAAGCTATGACAGGAACCATGTCGGCAGAATCTACGCTAATCCCTCAGTTTAAAGCTATGACAGGAACCATGTCGGCAGAATCTACATTAATCCCTCAGTTTAAAGCCATGACAGGAACTGTCAGCAGAATCTAGAATTATCCCTCGATTTTAAGATATGACAGGAACTGTCAGCAGAATCTAGAATTGTCCCTACATTTTAAGATAGGACAGGAACCATGTCGGCAGAATCTACGTTAATCCCTCAGTTTAAAGCTATGACAGGAACCATGTCGGCAGAATCTACGCTAATCCCTCAGTTTAAAGCTATGACAGGAACCATGTCAGCAGAATCTACGTTAATCCCTCAGTTTAAACCCATGACAGGAACTGTCAGCAGAATCTAGAATTGTCCCTACATTTTAAGATATGACAGGAACTGTCAGCAGAATCTAGAATTATCCCTCGATTTTAAGATATGACAGGAACCATGTCGGCAGAATCTACGTTAATCCCTCAGTTTAAAGCTATGACAGGAACCATGTCGGCAGAATCTACGCTAATCCCTCAGTTTAAAGCTATGACGGGAACCATGTCGGCAGAATCTACGCTAATCCCTCAGTTTAAAGCTATGACAGGAACCATGTCAGCAGAATCTACGTTAATCCCTCAGTTTAAACCCATGACAGGAACTGTCAGCAGAATCTAGAATTGTCCCTACATTTTAAGATATGACAGGAACTGTCAGCAGAATCTAGAATTATCCCTCGATTTTAAGATATGACAGGAACCATGTCGGCAGAATCTATGTTAATCCCTCAGTTTAAAGCTATGACAGGAACTGTCAACAGAATCTAGAATTATCCCTCGATTTTAAGATATGACAGGAACCATGTCGGCAGAATCTACGTTAATCCCTCAGTTTAAAGCTATGACAGGAACCATGTCATAAGAATCTACGTTAATCCCTCAGTTTAAAGCTATGACAGGAACCATGTCAGCAGAATCTACGCTAATCCCTCAGTTTAAAGCTATGACAGGAACCATGTCAGCAGAATCTACGTTAATCCCTCAGTTTAAACCCATGACAGGAACTGTCAGCAGAATCTAGAATTGTCCCTACATTTTAAGATATGACAGGAACTGTCAGCAGAATCTAGAATTATCCCTCGATTTTAAGATATGACAGGAACCATGTCGGCAGAATCTATGTTAATCCCTCAGTTTAAAGCTATGACAGGAACTGTCAGCAGAATCTAGAATTATCCCTCGATTTTAAGATATGACAGGAACCATGTCGGCAGAATCTACGTTAATCCCTCAGTTTAAAGGTATGACAGGAACCATGTCGGCAGAATCTACGCTAATCCCTCAGTTTAAAGCTATGACGGGAACCATGTCGGCAGAATCTATGCTTATCCCTCAGTTTAAAGCTATGACAGGAACCATGTCGGCAGAATCTACGTTAATCCCTCAGTTTAAAGCCATGACAGGAACTGTCAGCAGAATCTAGAATTATCCCTCGATTTTAAGATATGACAGGAACTGTCAGCAGAATCTAGAATTATCCCTCGATTTTAAGATATGACAGGAACTGTCAGCAGAATCTAGAATTATCCCTCGATTTTAAGATATGACAGGAACTGTCAGCAGAATCTAGAATTATCCCTCGATTTTAAGATATGACAGGAACCATGTCGGCAGAATCTATGTTAATCCCTCAGTTTAAAGCTATGACAGGAACTGTCAGCAGAATCTAGAATTATCCCTCGATTTTAAGATATGACAGGAACTGTCAGCAGGATCTATATTAAGTCCTCGGTTTTAAGAAATGACAGGAACTGTCAGCAGAATCTATGTTAAGTCCTCGGTTTTAAGATATGACAGGAACTGTCAGCAGAATCTATATTAAGTCCTCGGTTTTAAGAAATGACAGGAACTGTCAGCAGAATCTATGTTAAGTCCTCGGTTTTAAGATATGACAGGAACTGTCAGCAGAATCTATGTAAAGTCTCGGTTTTAAGAAATGACAGGAACTTTCAGCAGAATATATGTTAAGTCCTCAATTTTAAGATATGACAGGAACTGTCAGCAGAATCTATGTAAAGTCTCGGTTTTAAGAAATGACAGGAACTTTCAGCAGAATATATGTTAAGTCCTCAATTTTAAGATATGACAGGAACTGTCAGCAGAATCCATGCAAAGTCCTCAGTATAAATCAAAGCTACGGCACAAACGATGTTAGCAGAATCATATAAATCACTCAGTGTATGAACGATGGCATATGAATAGACTCCAGTGACAACATGAGGAGGAAATGTCCTGGTAAGGAATATAAATGAGGATATCCTATTTACATTTTCTTTGAACAGAGTATCTGGTTTTTTGACTTCCTTATTCGGCACATCCACTTGGATAGAGATCAATTACATTGTAGTTCGTTGACAAAACTACACTATTGTGTATAAGTAAATAGGGGCTAATATCAAGGCATAGAATAAAAGACAATATTGACAATATACCCCGGAATTCAGAAGGGAGGTGGAAAACGTCAAATTGTTTCTGTGATGTACAGATTGTCTAAATCGCTCGGTATCAATGAACAGCTTTCACATTTATAGTAGAGTCATATGAATTGTAAAACAACCCTTTTTAGGTCCAGAATAGTTTAGTGATACAAAACACTCATGGATCTACAATTACATTATCCTCAAAGTTAAGTAACTTGATTCTAAAAAAACTCCACCAGTATGATTTCCATCTTTCACTGATGTATTACATTCATTTAAATTGGACTTTTCTGTGAAATGTCATACTCATGTATAGCGTTAATTCATTATATCATGGGTTTAGTTGATTACAACAATTTATGGGGTATAAAGGTCTAAATGATATACCTTTTTTTGGCACAATTAGAAACTTGTCTCCATGGTAATTTTAGACAAGAAGGTTTTCCCTGTGCCAGTGCCCATGTCTTTTAGAGTTCATACATATATCCTTAATTTAAAAACATTGTTTGCTTATTGCTCATTCCAAATTAAAAAATTTGAAAGTACACATTCTCATATCCCAGGAAAAAATAAAAAACACCATGCTTGTCAGCATGAGAATGGAGGAGTCTATTCGGTCATGCACACCAACATCAATGTCCTATTGATGAAATTCAGCTGAGATGGCCATCCAAACAGTTCTGTATGTACATATTGTAGTGTATTTAAACTTACAGAGAGAAAAAAAAGCAATCAATGATATGTTAAAACTGACATCATTGACAAAGAGAAGAGAAGAGATATCATGTATGAGGGGAGTTGGTCAATAAGACGAGAACTCGCACCCGACTGTGTTGACACGGATCTACCTGGGAGAGATTCCTGCAGACTGAGTCAATAAATTACAGGTGCTCACAAAGTGCTCCTTAAAGGTAGATCTGTCAGACTGTGAACACTCAGGAAATCAAGCAGTCAGCTTTCTTCATCAGACCACATTCCTTGTGCATCATGAAACATCAGTCTTCCATTGCTTACAATGGCTATTTCAAGGTGAAGGAAAGCATATCTACTTATCCCAAAACTTTCAGGGAAGAGCTTCAAATAACACAACTGTACAGGATACCAGATAATCTCATATTAAACGCATATCTCCAATCCCATAAGATTAAATCAAGGAAAACAGTCTCTGTATCTTGAAAGCCTTTCAAAATTTTACAGTGAAACACAATGACGCTTGTAAACTGTTTAGATTTCTGTATTCAGCCCTCTCAATTCAGAAATTTATGAGGGCAAAAATAATTGCCGTGGCAGAACAATTTTGCCTCAGCAAATTAACCGGACGATAAAAAACAGAAACTTTTTGTCTTGTAGCCTTTATTAGGCCTTTCCATGATTAAATAACCTACTTTTTCGAGACTTAGAGTGTCCCGCTTGCATTTCCAATGGTAAAAATCTAAATAAAAGTGTAAATACTCTTTCTACGATACCCCTAAACATATCAGAGGAAAACAAAATGGTGACCGCTCCCTCTGTATGACGTATTGTTGTTCCGTATCAAATTTGACACAATACACATGCACACACATGCGCTCCTGTAAAATTTCAGTTTGAGATAGGAAACGGTGACATTCTCCACAAATTAAAGGTCGCCATATTTGTTTGACAAAACTGTTTTAATCGATATCGTAGGTCAAAATGGACCGTAGAAAGAGTATTTAGACCTTTTATTTTTATTAAATTGACAAAGGAGAATGAAGCAACGAATGTACATTTTAAATAAACATTAGCTAATCACTATAATCAGTCTACGAATTTAACCACTTCTGAAGTTCCGCAACAGTATTTTTCATTTGCAGTGGCAGACCAGGTGTGCTTCGCCAATCACCTCGGCAATCGCTGATGTGAATTGAGAGGGTTGTGTATTCAAGTATTGAGTTGAATCAAATAATTCGGGTCAACAATCGTATTTACTATTTGACAGTTTTGATTTACCGGACATAAATACCCTCGGAACACACTTCTTGATGTTTTAGATGTTATTGATTATGTAGAGCAATATCGAGGAACCATTATTATTTTACATTTAACTGGGTGTTATTTAAAGAGAAAATGACACCCATATTAGGACACAAGCATTTATAGCAAGAGTTCCAGTTTCATCCAATTTTATGAAGGCCTACCTTAGCACAATCAAGATATATATAAAACAACATACATGTATATAATGAATTAGCTGGATAGAGGGTAAGCCAAAATCGGACAGGACAAAAGTCCACAACTCAAAAATGTGTATGTTACGATAAATGTTACAAACTGATGATATTTAATCACATCCCAGTGGATAAACATCTTACTTGTATAGCCCTTACATGTGTATAGTCTGTTCTGAATGTGTCATAACAGTAAGTCTTGTCCAGTGGGAATGAATGAAAGTTCCATTTACAGTACAAAGTGATTGAGTTACAGTCCTGACCATGTTATCACATACACACCCATATAAATGATTAGCATATACATGTATAGCAAGAGTAAGGTGTATCTTACCTGTCAGATGAAGTCAGACATCTGTACAATAAAATAAACTCCCCACAATTGTATTATCCACATGGAAATATTCTGAAATTGATGTAAACACTGATGATTATTATCATTATTATAAAACTAAAGTTAATACCAAAGATTGATTGATTGGGGCTTAAAGTCGCATTCAACAGCTAAGGTTGTATGGCGACAAAAGTACCAACTGACCAAAAGATCTTACCCACCCCCATCCCACCTAAATTTTAACATTAAAACCTCCACAGACCATATAAACGTCAGGAAGGCTAATGTATTTGGCATACTTAATTTTCCTTCATGCTAGATAGGCGAAAATGGCTATGGCAAAAACCACACCGCCCCCAGCCCGAGGGTAATATCAAAGAAGAGAGGAATTTAGGACCAAATTCACCCTTCTATCTTAATTATGTTTTTGTAAAATAAATTGTAAAAATACTTTTTACTCAAGTATTCAAAGACATTATCAGAATTCTTTCATAACATCATAAAAGACTACAGAATTTAATAAGTTGAAGAAAATCAAATAGCATTATACAAGTACACATTTATAAACTACATATACATAGAATAAAGCTATTATTTGATATCAATCTTTCAATGATAAGGCCTGTAACAGCATGAATATATCCCAGAGGGACTTTGTCAGATGTCTACTGAAAATAAAACTAGTGTACCGGTTGTGAACAGTACAATGATAGCCAATGGCGTATTGAGCTACTCCGGCAAACCTACCTGAGGCGGGAGCCACCAAGACATTGACGGCAATGATTCACTTTCTCATTCCCACATCTCTCTCACGGCTCTCATCCGGCCAACCATTGGTCCAGCAGATCAAGAGAACAAACACTCAGAGCTTGGTGCATTAACAGCTTAGCTCCACCAGTAGTGTTACCTGGGATTGCCTGAGCCTTTTAGCCTGTCTGTTCCTGGCTGTAGAAACAACTGTAACATAACTTAAAACGGAACACAAATATTCTGCAACACCTTACACCAAATACAGCACATCATCTCAATATCACACATCACATTGGATATTTATCAATATTTTGTTCACAGTCATGTCAAAATATTTATGTCCTTCCACATAAATCTTAATTTAAGTATTGTTTTCTTTCAAAATTAACACTTTATTCCTTTGGGCCTTTACCAGATTTTGATTCAGCAGTACTTAAATTACACACACACCTCTATAAAAGGGAAGTGATTTGAAGATGAGAAGAAAAAAGTTGATTTAATTTTTTTATAGGGGTTAAAAACTAAAACTACAGAACAGCACAATGAATTTCATACATTTTTATTTTTAATCAAATTATAATCATTATTTGCGAGGAAAACTCAAAATGGCAACTATCAAATATATGTGAGAAGATTATCACCATTGAGAGAAATTTCTTGGCATTTGATTGGTCGAAACGCCCAGAATGTGAGTCTGCATCCCAGTGCTTTCCGTGTATATATTTGATTCTGTATAACCCCGGAGTTAAGATCTCACGCGCTGTTATTACCACGGAGTGAAGGTCTTGGTGCGTCACAGCAATCTTCAGTCAAGACGAAATCCTATTGTGACGTCAGTTTAGAATGTTGTTTCGTCAGCATTGAACGCTATACTTGTCTCAAAGATCGTGAAAACCCGATATAACTTTGCAACGTCACAATAGAATTTATTTCTTTCATGACGTTATGTAGACCTCGTTCAATACACTCAACCCATGACATTTTTGTGAACTAATCGAACAAAGAACAGCTAATTAAACTCAGTTTTAAGTAAACAAGCTGCTCTGGATGGTGATAAATTCGTTATATGACGCCCTTGCGTGGGTATACGGGTAGATATATGGTGTCTGACAGATATTTTTCCTCGGCTTTGCCTCGGAAAAATATTAATGTCAGACACCATATATCTACCCGTATACCCACGCAAGGGCGTCATATAACTAATAATAAACTAACACTGTGGTTGTCATTAATTTCCTCAGTAAACCATGTGATAACACTTAGCACCCATACCACTTATCAAGTACTTCGTGGTACTTTTTGTGCAGCTCAACTGACAAAGGTCCCCTTTTATATTTATCAGGTAAAGCCTAATTAGTTCTGCTAGAGGCCACAATTACCTTAAATCAATATCCCTAGGCCATAGTGTAGCTGATATAGATCTTAATTAAACACACAGAATCACATGGCAAAGCATGTTGAGCAACTTGGTTATTAAATCACAAAAGGTAACCTCAATTCAAATTGTATAGAACCAATAGAAAAGAAAGGGGGTCACAGATTCCACACGGTTGCTTTTGGTTTAAGGTAAATGGGTCAATGTCCCTCCTCAAATAGAGTACCTAGTAATTCATTACTGCAGAGAATTATCATCCCTGTCGTTTTCACACACTAAAAGATTCAGAATAGAAAATTTTGCCCTAAGTAAATTGCCTCTTATGATCCAGCTTGCCTGGGATCACAAGATAATGATCAATTGTGTCTTATTATCAAACAGTTATTGGAAAGATGTGGGCCACTACTATCAGCCCATGACCCACACAGGAAGTCCCATAAACCATCTCACAAATGTTGTCTTACATTACTACTCCTGTAGTCATGATAAACTTGTGATAGGTGATTAGCCTTGTACAGATGATATATTTCCTATTAAATGAGGGGCTCCTGTTATTGCATCCAGGACGGTAAAGTTGTATGAAGAGGACCCAGTTTCAAAGCACTGAAGCTTACTTTTACCGCCCATGAACAATGGGCTTTTAAAGTTTGCTTCAACTCGAACAGGATACTTCCACTCTTTGACTGAAAATGAGACAAAAAGACTGGACTGTTTAGGAAGTATGAGCTCTATTCATTTAAGTAATACAGATATAAAGACACACATCAGTGATGTTAATGATAAAAAATTAAGACATCACCACGTAGTTAGTTGTATAAAATTAACAACAACTAACTATGTGGTGATGTCTTAATTTTTTATCATTGGTATGGAACCCACGTTTAAACAGAGTTTCAAACATTTCTTACATCAGTGTTGTTGGGTATGTGTCCTATATCCCATTGAACATTTAAAGGAAGCAGTTGGATCCCTTTCTGTGCATCCTTGGGAGGCACAGATATCACCAGAGTAATTTACACTCTTTATAAGTGTTTAAATACATCATTATTTTAGAGGGGAATGTGTTCTGAATAATGAACTCTTGCTCACCAAACAGAAATTCAGTCAAGAAGTCTTCTGGTTTGTCAGAAGAAATTTGTACAAGAAAATTTAGTCTTGATTTTTGCTCCAGGATCGATGACTACAAATGACTTATTTAGCAGCGACTTGAGTTGGACTTCAAGTTGAGTGCTTGTGAAGCCGTGTTGTCTGATGTTCCTGCCAATCTATACATGAATCTTTATCAAGTTCTCGACCTGCGGCTATGTGGTGAAGTTGGACAAATATAATTTTCCAGGGACACACCTCACTTACACATCAAGGATTTACCATATGGGGAAAACCTGAAGTCACTGATAAATATTTCTTTTGTTTTTACATTAGTATTCATTCAAGAAATAAGCTTCATAAAAAAATCATTAATGGATGAAATTCTTTATTTTGTAAGTTAATGTAGGTATATTTTGACTGGGTCATAAATCACAAACTTTTTTTTATTTTAGTTTTTTTAGTTTTTTTTTTGGGAGGTGGGGGGATACTGTAGGCCTACCTGAAGAATGAAGTTTAGAAAGTGCCCATGACAAAGTCCACATTCCATGAGCTATTGGTAATTTGTAACCAAGAAGACGAGCTGTCCACCAATACAGGTGATGAGGGTTCCAATCACCAGACACTTTGGCATACCTAATACCTGTATCAGCTTTAACCAAAACTTCTTCTTCCAAAACTGCAGATGAATCTGTAGAGACAAAATGTAAAATGTAGTTTTTGTCATTGACATGTTATTGGAATTCTACAGGACTATAGAACCACATCTGTAATATTTGTGGGTATTAAACCGCTCAGAGTGAATGGGGGAAAAAAAACCAGTAAATACAGTTCACACTTTTCCTTTCCAACCATACCTAACCACATTTTCATGATTTTTTCTGTCCAAACTGTGTTAAAACGAGTTAAAAGCTGCAAGGCCTTATCAGAGAACGATCTTGCTGACTCAACTCGAAAGAGAAATTCGTCAACTCTGCAAGTCTGTCATTTAAACCTAGGTGATTTTCAATAATTGTAAGACCGGGATAAAAACGATTTTTCTTTTCCAAAAGCACGGCAATTATTCAAAGTTTCAGGTCATTTCAAACACTGGTATCTGAGAGAGATCTTAAAAGTCTTAATTAGGGACTTTTATGGGAGCCAAGTTATTGGACCAATCAAAAAGTCTTCATACTCTACTTATATGATTCCTTTAATTAATTGTGTGTCTTAATATGGAACCCAACTTATCCTAGCAATGTAAGAAAATATTTTCTAAAATTCAAAATGGCTTCAAGGTCATGTGACATCACATACAATATTGAGACTGGTACTTTAAACAAATTTTTTTTAGTAAATTTCCTCAAATTAGTTTTTCAGCTATTTAAACCTGAAGAAAAAAGTATGCCGACATAGTTTTAACAAATTGAAGTCTGATACAAATTTAACTTTGAGATATATGGGTCATGTGATTGCCGGTTTCAATGGAATTAGGTTCACCCCATGTTTGAAATTACTTTATTACTACAGGTAAATAAATAAACAAAGGTTCTTGAAATCCCCTTCAGCAGTTTCAGACAACTTAGACAAATTCAAACACCAGAAACAAATAATAATAAAAACCCTTTGAATTTTAAAAGGGTTATAAGCCATATTTTTTTCCATATTGGCGCACATATTTTTGTGCTATTAGGGTACATTTTTTGGGTTACTGGCTTCAACAATATTTTATTGAAAATATAATAAGGTCTATCAAAACCACGCTTTAAAAGTTTAAAAAAATCAAACTATAAGAAGGGGACAGGATGCATACCCTGCTTTTTCTCTCCTGAAATGTGTTTGACAGTTGTCCTCTTCTGAACCAATGAGTTTCTGGATAATAGAGTTACCTCCCCTAGCCAAACACATCTTTGCTCCTTATTACATACAGAAAGGTGAACTTCTATTTCAATACCCTTCTCTGTTGGAGAATAACCAATAATTTCTGTATGAAGGTCAAAAGGTGAAGTTGTAAGATAATCCAGCTTCTCATAGACAGTCACAGATTGTCGGATATGAATTAATCCTGAAATAAAAATAGAATGCCATCAAAACTTAAGTATGAAACCAATGATAAGCAGATAACTTAAGTGGACAAATCAGCATTATTACATATGCTATTAGCAGAAGTCTATGAATAAGGAAGGTGTGAAAAGCCCTGATTTCTGACTGACGGAGAGAGGACCCTGTTTAGGGTAACCTCTGGTTCAAAATGCGTCAGGGCCCTGTAAATGATGTAATGGGACGTTTCACACTTCCCCATTCATAGACTAGTAAGTAAAGACAATCATTTAAAACACTTTTATCAACAATACAAATAAAATATGCATAAGCTATTAAAATGTTATATTAATTGGTAGCCGGTCTGACTAGGTCTTTTTCTTAATTTAATCTGAATACAACCAGGCATACATTGTAGAGTAGAAAGGGAATCTCTTGTTACCTGATGCAGTTGTTCTATCTAAAGAATATATGAATTCCAACTCATCCAATGAGAGTAAAGGCAATCTTACCCAGAGGAGAGAGTTGACATTTCCCAGAAACAGCTGTCATCAAAAGTGGCTTTATAAAAAGGATTTCTGGATAACATATTGGCATATTCTCCTGTTGATCATATCCACACACTCTCTTATATTCACATAAATTGTTACTGTCTACCCTGAAAGGACAAAATAATAAGAGATTCTTTATTAAAATTAGCCTTCAGGTTCATTTTAATTTTCCAAATGTTAACAAGCGGTTTATAAGAAATGAATAATCATATAATTGACTATTTTTTTTATATCTAACTGATTTGGTAAACATTTTAACCCATTGTTTCTCTTCCCTAAACAAAAGTTTCTCAAAAGTCACTATCAGAGGCTGTCTGAAAAATGTAGGTATATAACAAAATTTTGGATGTAAGGCCAGAAATAAATCGAATATACATTCTGGTTTCTTATGCTTCTTGTTCCCCTTTGAAACACCAAATCATTAAGGTACCCTCCGTAGATTTTGTACCCCTCGATTTTAATTCAAAGAAGTTAATATTCTGAATCTCCATTGAAGACATAGATCAAACCACAGAAAAGTAGCAAATTGGAGAAATTGAATTTCCAAGACAGACCAATGAAGACTCTCACTTGTACTTGTACAAAATACAAAAGTCAGATTTGTCACATTGTGCTTAAATGTTTGCATTTTTAAGTTTTTGAAATTATCTCCATTTTTGTAAAAAAGTACAAATTAAAAGCTCGTTAGAGATGCTAGTCATGAGAAAGCAGGTCTATTGAAATAACATGTGCCTATAATGAATGAAAGTTCGTCCGGGTTATTTAAATTCTGTTTACTTTTCGTACAAACCACATACTGTATGGATTTTGCCTATTCCAACAACAATTGTTTAGTATTTTGGGGGGATTCTCAAACCGTCATGTTAAAAAGTGGGTATTTTGGCAGCTCATGCCACTTTAACATTCCAGATGTTCTATTTATATTATGACTTATCCAGGGAAATTGTCTTGCAGTCCATGCTGAATATGGATATTCCTTATTGGCATTGTTACAGGTCCGAGGCCGAAGGCCAAGGACTAATACGGCTGTCCGAGAATTCGTCCATTAGGAGGATTTCAGGCAATATGACCCGCCATACAGTTTCATAGTCCACGGTAATCTCATTCTTTTTTTGAAAAGCTGACACATTTTCCTATAGCGTGTGTTTACTTTGGAAGTTAGGCTGCCCCCAGGGACACTGTGTGACGACTTTTCGGCCAATAGAGGGAAAATCAGTGTGAACTTAGCTTACATGTTTGTTTCAATGCAAGTTTCTCAGTGTTGGTACTGGGCTGTTTAAAAGTATATCAAGCTGAGCCTTGGATTAATTATGCCTCATCAGTGTTGAAATACTTTGTGAAGTCATCTACAAATAATGTTACCAGGCTGTTAATTGTAAATAAATCATCTATCAAATTGTATCTAGTTTAAAGATTATCTAATGATATATTTTTGTTTAGAAAGTTTATTAGACAGTAGTAATGACAGTAGGTGACAATGTCACGATCCCAGTAGCTAGTGGCCCCTAATAGATAGGATGTTATAACATCAGTTGTCAGACTGTCCACAATCTTTCCTTATTGTTTATTAATTCTAGAATAAATCACTATTGTATTAAGAGGAACGTGTTTGGTTCAGTATAAGGACATGTCTAAGTAATCAAACATGCCCAAGCTATGTCAAGTATGGGTCATTCCATGTCATTTCAGCCGGCTGTTGTGCTTGGATTTTCTTGAAATAAATTAATAAATTATAACAAATTCTTTGGCATGCATTAGGAAGGTTTGCCAAGTTATAGCCCAATATTCCAAGTAGTTTCTGAGATATGGTCTTTTAAAAACACCCCATGGTGTTCATTTTAGACACTTGTGAAGTGAAAATGGGCTGTGGGATGGTATTTGGATTGCTGCAATTTCACACTGAAGAAGGTCATATGTCTGAAAATCCACCTACAGGGTATTTTCTACACTGGCTTTCAAAATATGATCCCAAAAAAAGCACTAGCTTCAAGATATATGACCTCAAAAATCATATTTTATGCAGCACATCTGTTAAATGTTCTGTTTTCGGTGGCCTGCCATAGGTCTTAAAGAGTTAAAGGGGATATTTGATGCCTGATTAATATTATATAGGCACATGGCAATATGCAGCAAAAAGACTGACCATTTGAGGGTTTAACGTTTGATAAAATTGTTGCCTGAACATTACTCCAGGAAAATCGAACGAATATTTTATCTTAGTTTTGTATTAACTGTTATCCATGTTGATAGTTAAAGAGCTGTTTGAAATTTTCCCCACAACAAGATACATCTATTAGCCAACTAATTTCCCAGCCTAATGCGATATGACCCTTGATGACAATATCATTCAGCTGAACTTGGCCAATAGGTCTCAAACTTGGGCTAATACAAACTTGATTCGCCTGCTGATACAACCCAGCCGCCAAGGCAATATTTGGGTAACTAATAAATTGCTCAATAATAAATCCCTAGCAGCATCAATCAGTTCACTGGACTGGCTTAATTTAATATTAAATTTCTACAGGTACCTTGTTATTTATGTTTGGATATTTATTAGTCCGTACTGTAAGAAAATATTTAGCGTTTTTAACCGATTCCGTTTAAGCTTTACGATCAACGATCACACTTTGCCGCCAATGACAGCCGGCTTATTTACATGTATCAAGGCCTCTTCTGAACCTACAAATAGAACTTATTATGGAGTTATATTTGGCAATCGATGCAAAAATAATCGCCTTCAGCAGTGTTAGGGAATTTTCGAAGACGGAAAAATAACTACCATTCATAAAAATGCTTGGAAAAGGCCCATATTTAGAGACATAAGTTGTGTCCCCTGATTTATTAAATATAATTTTTCTAAATTATACATGTAGAGCTCCTCGGAGGAGGACCTTTAGTCTTTACTTGAGTGAAGCATTATTAATACTATTAGTATTGGGGTATTGCCTTGTGGGTTCCCGGCAAGCGCAAGGTATAAACTATAATTTATTTTAGTGTTACAGTACACACCTGTATCCGGTAACAACTAGTTTGGATTGTGTCACAGGGATGTGTTTTGAATCTGCATTTTTCACACTCATTCTGACACCTAGGTCATGCACTAAGGGATATAATACACCTTGTCTTCTCCTGCAGACAAGCACCACACCCTTCACAAGCGTCCAAAAAACACTGGGTATCTCTTCTTTTGTGTATTCATCTTTAAAGGCAAACAAAGTATCACAAAGATAGATGAATATAACCAATGACATTGTACAAACAAACAATGTCAAGAAAATTTCGGCAAGCATTGCTAATAGATTGATCTAAAACCGAACTTTGATCTCAAACCAAACTTTTCTGTTTCGTAGCAGACAGCAGGGTAGGCTTAAAAATGTTAACTTGAAAACAGATATAAAAAAGACTAGATAGACTAAATTTTTCTTCTAATTCAGAAAATGAAATTGTTTTTTTTCCTCTCTCATTCGTGTATATACTATCAACTTCAGTGTATTTCATTGGAAATATTACCAGTATTTTGTATTTCTGATAACATCAACTAGTCCGATTTTTAGTTTTACCCGTTAATGACCTTGACCGGGAACTGTCACTCTCCAGTGCAAGGAGCTAGTGTTGTGCAACTCTTTATTTGGTAGAAAATCACTATAAAATACCTCCACAAAATGGGTGTAACGCGAAATAACAGAGAACTATTTGTTCCAGACACGATAGAGGACCAGTTAGAGTAAGTCGGCGTAGAATATCAGTTTCACTTTGGGGAAACGTCTGTACGGCCGTACGGGTTAATCACTGAATCAGGTTGGGGAAAGTCGCCGATCGACGGGTTGTCCATCGATTGACGGACAAACCGTCGAACGACGGACAATAGAGCCCGTCGATCGGTGGGTTAAGTTTGGGACAGACTATAGAATAGGTCCGTCAGTCTCAAAGCGGTATAATCGTCAGGGGGGCAAGCCCCCCTGAAACCCCCCGTTTTATTAATTTCTTCTAGAACTTATGACTAATTTAGTATTACTATTACAAGCTTAAAACTAAACTATCCCTAATAAAAGCTAAAAGAAATAACATCTAAAAGACGAATGTGAAAAGAAGTTAAAAACGACGGACATATTCTGTATTTGCACCTAAGTTTGGACAAAAATGACAATTTCCTCTCTATCTGCCATCATTCGCGTTTTCGCCGAACTATCGAGTTCTACGACAACAGTGCATGTCCCAAGCTTGTTGTTAATGGCTAGTTCTACCTTCAAAGTCAACTCGCCGCGTGCTCCAAAGGCGGCGAAATTTATTTCTTAAAAGTCTAAAACAAATTGCGCCATTTTAAGCAAGTGTTTTAAAATAAACCGATATATCTACTCACATGCTTCACCTATCCACATGTAGTGCACGCTCTGTAGTTTCCAAAAATGACGAGGCGTAAATCCATGCCCAAGTTAGGCGGAAATTGTCGGAAGAACTAGGAACGACCTCTACCAAAAATGGTACGGCAAAGGTCAACTGAGGTCAATCAGAAGAGTGCCTCATGGTCATTTTGGGAAACTACAGAGCGTGCACTACACGTGGATAGGTGGAGCACGCGAGTAGATATTGCGGTTTATTTTAAAACACATGCTTAAAATGGGGCAATTTGTTTAACACTTATAAGAAATAAATAGTTGACTTTGAGGTAGAACTAGCCATTCACAAGAAGTCCACAAAATGTTGAGTGGATTGAAGTTATTGAGATACGCCCAAACAGGCTTCTTCAATACCACGTCTAAATAGAAAAATCTAAGAGTTGATCTCGAAATTTTCAAACAATTATATCTTGAAATTTATAAACACTACCCACCTAAAACTGTGCCAGGGAAATTGTTTGATAATCCCTTCGTGGAGCTAAAGCATCATCTGTGGCCATAAAATCTGTTAGCAACGAATTTCGTTGTTTAAATTCACTCTGTGTTCAAAAAAATTTTGTTTCAAGCGGTGAGCCCTCCATCTACTGGCAAGCTTGAAATCATACTTGCGACAACATTCGGTTATTCCAAAAGCAGCTCGTAGATTTTTTCAAATCTACTCTATGTTAACGTGGTATTGAAGAAGCCTATACAAGCGTATCACAATAACTTCAATTCACTCAACATATTGCGGACTAATTCACAACAAGCTTGGAACATGCACTGTCATAGAACTCAATCGGTGGACAACCCGCATCTTCTTGAAAAATTTCAACCTCCAAATATTAATAGAACTTTTTATGGAGATTTGTCAGGCGCCCCAAGAATAGTTGCCTTCAGCCATGTCGGGAATTTTCAAACACGAAAAACGATGTCACAACACAACAGTTGTATGAACATGTACGATAACTGGTTCCTGTCACTCTACAAAAACATGCAGACGAGCGGGTGAATGTCCGGTCCCTAAAACCTCATTTTAGAGTTTTGGGAGAAATTAAACTATTTAACAAAAGTCCGGCCCAGCTTCAATGTCTTGTCAATGCAAACACTGATGTCAATTTTAGCATTGAAAACCTGGCAAAAGTGTACGCTAACTGATCGGATACCCGTCGTATTAGTATTAAATTCAACAAATGGATAATATTAAATGCCTACAGGTGCCTCATTATTTATGTTTATATATTTATTGGTCGGCCTCTGGTCGACATTTAATCGGCCTTACCCACGTCGATAAACGCAGAGCTAAATCGCAATACCTACCTTTCAGTCTTGAGTGATCAGGTTGGGTAAAGTCGCCAATCGGCCGGTTGTCCACCGTTGGTAAACAGCCGTTTCACCCCCAAACGATGGAGAATATAGTTATACCCCGCTTATTGGTGGGTGACATTTGAACAAAAATGACAATTTCCTCTCCATCTGCCCACTCTTATGTTTTAATGGGATTATCGAGTTCCATGGCAAGTTGGCAACTGTAAATGCTCCAAGCTTGTTGCTATTGGATACTTTATCTTCAAAGTCAACTCTTCCCGGCCACTGAAGCGTTTGGAATTTCTTTCTTAAAAGTGTCTAACAAATTTCGCTATTTAAAACATGTGTTTTGAAATAAACCCAAATATCTGCTGACATGTTTTACCTGTCCATTTGTACACTCTGTAGTTTTCAAAACCGACCACGAGGCTTAAATTCATCTCCAAGTGAGGCTAAAATTGGTGAAGAACTGTAAGCTACTTACCCCAACCTGGTGAAGTTCGTTTCGCGTCTCAGTTGCTTAAAAATGACTTTGTGAAAGTAATAGTTATCAGGTTGGGGAAACGTTCCGATCGGGAGTCCACTCCTGATCGAGAGTAACACTCCAGAACAAGCCATACTAGACTGCACTCCCGATACAAGTAGGTGGGTGCACTGTTATGGCGTACAAAATTGAAAATGGCGAATTCACTTTTTGCAAAATAAATGTTTACCTTAGCCTTTCTTTAACTTTGATGTTTTGGTGTCTGTAGCGACGCATGCTCATTTGTCATCAGGCATGTTTTTTGTAACTGAGTGAATGTGTCAAATGACATAATTTATTCATATCGGCAATGTCAAAGGTCATATGTTTGCTGAATGTTCTTTGAACTGACTGATTTTATCACAGTTTAATTTTGAACTGTCAGATATGATAATGAATTAATTGTGAATTGGTGAAGCTAATTTTTCGAATACTGAATCTACTGCATTCCAAACTGATTTCTGAGTGAGAACATTCTCACATTTAGATATCCACCATTGTCAAAGCACTGAATTATAATCTGTAGTCAGGGACTGATACAGGGAAAATTTGGGCATACCATTTCCATTCAAAATGTTCCAACAATAAGACAAAAACAACATCTCTGGCCCAAAATTCAACATTAAATGCTAATTTGATATTAAAATCTGTTGGTTTTAAGAATTTGGGCCGATTTTTTGCTTGTGAGTCTGGGCGCCCATACCTGTATACAGGTATCAAAATGTCTCTGGATCAGTCTATGGTAGTTTTTGTATTTAATATATAAATTTTCATTCCACCAATGTAAATATCATCCAATATATAACCATGTTTTCATACCATACTATGAACCCTTGTGCGCATGCTTGTACAATGTTGGATAAACCACCTCAGAAAATAAAGATTATTTTTATTGTTGTTTTCTTCAGGTTGTCTTCTATTGAAAGTGAAGAAGAAAATGTACAAGAGCCGAGAGGTCGAAGGCGAGGAAAAGGAAAGACGAGGAGCTACAAAATGAGAAACTACACTGATATCAACTCTATGAACACAGAAGGCAGACGTAAACTGAATGCAAAACAGACAAGAAGAGTAGAAAACTGTAAGCAATTCTTTGATTTTTAATGAATAATGAAATATTTAGGGATGGGTTAAGGTATTGCTCGGCAGATGGATATAAATAGGTGGATGAAGCATCCATTGGTTTTCATTCATTGTTTCTTTACTGACTAAAACTTATAAGGGATATGCAGGCCTTGAAAATTACTTGATACAATGGCCTGCGAAAATCAAACTTTAAAGCCGGGCAAGCTAACTTGTGAAACCCTGTTGCCCGGTTGGGCAAGTCACAAGAAAAACAAAAACGTCTACATTTACTGTTTAGCATCAGTGGATAGTCGAGAGATACTTTGACTCTTTTCATATGCCAAGTCACAATTTGTGTTTAACCAAGTTCATTTCATAAAAGAGTATCAAAAATCTTCCATGTAGTTCGTTTTTGTGTACCGATCGTGTTGTCAAGTCAGCAGACTGCACATGAGCATCCTGGAACGTGTACCTAAATTACTGAGATTTTGAGTTAAATTTTAATTTTCCTTGTTTTTTTTCCTTGTGTCAAAATAATGATTACCCAAAAGTAATTTAATGTTTTGCGGACATCCACATAAATAGGAAGAAAACAGAAATTTTGTGACATAGACAAGATAATTATACACCAAGGGAACTGTCATTATTTCATTTCAGTGTAAATTTATGACCAATTCTGACTAGAATGGATGAAACATTGATCACTCCCTCTAGTTGACACACCTTGCTTTTGTCACATCGTTTTACGGCTTGTCAAGAAATATTTTAGATAATTTAAAAGATTGATATTGTGCTAACATTTTTCATTCGATTTGTCTATTTCTCTACTGAATGACTGTCAGCGGCAATCTTTTCCATACCGACTTTCCCGTGTCAACTCACGGTTGTTTGCAAGCTTTCGCTGTTTTGAGTTATTCAGTATGAAACATTTATATTTAAATCTTTCAATGGCATTTAGAAGTTGGAAGGTTACAATAAGGTCAAGAATTACTTATGGATAACAACTTCTTGGTTCATTGACTTTGATAACGATGTAAGAACTACATCGAAACGTCGTCACCCAATAAACCAAGAAGTTGTTATCCATAAGTAATTCTTGACCACATTTATATTTGTTTATTTACAAAGGTTAAGGCCTGGTCATAATCATAACACTATCCGTTATGAGGATCAGCTGCTACTTTCTCAATGAATTGATATAATCTACTTGTCCACTAGTTTACTCTACATACTACATATGTCTTACAGGAGCCAATATATGATAACAAATCTAATGGCAGAGTTGACAGTCTATGGAATATTACCGGTAATGTTGTGCTGGCCATCAGAGTTAGACAGAGTAACTCATCAAATGATACACTTTCCAAATTTATTAACATCAATATACGTTAGATATTTCCAACTGCACGAGGGTTTATATTGACTTTAGATTCATCTCCTATTTTACTCCTGTACATTATTTCTCTGTTGACAGTACGTAATATTCTGAACATGGTGGAGAAGGAAGACCTGGAGTTGGACTTGAACAGTATTTTTGAACCAAGCATGTCTGTCTTTGCTGAACTATTTATGGAGAGGGAGAAAATGAAGGTAGGGTTCTTCTATGGACATATGATCTAAGTCAAAGGTAGTGGTACATGATTGAGACTTCTTCACGTGGGTGGTCGTCTGTGTAACCTTAAGTTCACGCAACATGTGGTCTCAGTGTCTCTCGTCTCACCGTTACTCCTTAATTGTCTTTTATAATAAGGACTCCGTAGATTTATTTAAAAACTTTTGGCTGTATCTGACTTCAGGAAAGGATCACTGAAATTTAAGCAAATATTTTCTACAATGTAGAGTAATCAGTCATAGCGGAGGCGTATGTTGAGTTTACTAAAACTCTTGTTTTAGAATAAGTGAAGCTTTCAAACCTTTTAAACACTAAAGTTATTGCATTGGTTCAAAAATAAACTCCCACTGAGGCAGAGGTTAAGTCCACACGTACAGCAGGCAGATGAGAAAGTTTGACAGCATTCACCGGTAACAGAAAAATCTCTTTTTTCTCTTGTACTTCAACTGCATACACTTCAAAAAGTGAAGTCCTTCTGAAACATCAAACTCTAACATCAAAATAACAGATTTTTTTTTATTCACAAGAACCGTCAGAAATAGCCTGGTTTTAAGTTAAGTTTTCTTTTCTTTTTTAACAGGCATGGAATAACTTTTTGAACAGTTCTGAAGAGGATCAGTTAGCTATAATCAATAAAGGTTCCCAAAGACGAGGGATGTCATCACAGGTTGATATGTTAGATGATCACTGGGAGGAGATACCAGATAGTAGAGCTGGTAGGTTAACCAGCTTCCTGCTGGAGAGTAATAAACTAAGGCTCTAGTCTCTGGGACCAAATCCTCCCTATCATATAATCAGGCTATTCTCAAAAACTCCTCTATTATGACAACAAGGTATTTAGCTTCTATTTTCAACCAATCCCTGTTTTGTTTATCCACCTCCTCATCCTTTTTGTATTACCTTTCACTTTACATTATGTCTTTCCTTTGACATTCCTCATTGTTTTGTACTAATACTGACTTTTAGTGTTTACATTTATTTCTATTTGACCACCTTCACAAACTGACTCAATAACTGGCATTGATATGATATCATACCCATGATTGGTTGCTTCAATGAACTGTATGCGTGGAACGGAGGTCACGTGGTGCTTGATTTGCATCGAATGCCGCCATTACTAGGAGATAGTGCAGTTTCGATCCAGATCTGTTATGCACGAGCGCTTCAACTATCAATGGCGGCACATTTTACAAAGTCAGATCCAAACCAGCCAATGAGACGTGTCCATTCCACGTATATAGTTCATTGGGTTGCTTTCTTTTTATTTTTTTAAATCACCTAATTGTGTCTCACAAACGTTTCCAAGAGAGCAGTTGTAACTAGAAATGATAGGTTGTCCTTTGTGTACATCTTAATAGTTGATAGATCACTTGATGTTTTGGTATTATGATATAACCTACACTTTATAATGATAGTTTAAAAATAATATTTTGAAACCAATGTTTTTCTAAGTGTATAATAATTTGAATCTATTTAAAATGGAAGATTAATTGTCACCTGATATGCTTCTTCCTAATACTTCAGCATCTGTTTGTGTCATTTCTTGGTGTAGTAGTATACCATAGTATACCAAAAGCTACATGTAACATAAAATGTAGAAGATGCAAGATGGGAGTCGTTGAAAACGAATTTCATGTTATGCTTGTTTGCCCAAGATACCGTCATTTAGGAAATAGTTCATTACCCAAAAAGTTTGTTTCATGGCCAAATCTAGGCTATACAAATTTCAGAACCTGATGAACCCTTGAAATATAAAACCAGTAAGGTGCCTCGCACAATTTATAATAGCAGTGCTCGAGGAAAGAAACACTGCTAATATTATTTAATATATATTGGGTAAATTCCATGTACATTCTGGAATAAAGTTTTTAATATTTTGTTTCTCTTGTTTTGTTTTTTTTTTATTCATTGTAAGCTTGTCTTACTATGTTTGCTGGGAGAGAGGCTGCTAGACTTATCCTGTATCAATAAACTGTATTGTTTCAGATCACCCTGCCTTCAGTGGTGAAGAATGCTTTGCTAGAATTGATACTAAACTCAGAAGTCTGTTGAGAAAACGTCAACTTCCTAAAGTAAGCTCATGGAGAAATTCTACATTGTTTAACTGTCATTTATACACAGAATAAGAATTTATATCATTCAGTTTTTCCATTTAGATTTTAAGGAAATTAGATTTTCTATGACCAGAAGGCTTTGTCCTCTAAACCAAGATCACTTGTGCTATAAAAAAATTCCAAAATAATCTTTATTCTAACATCAAAAGTTTACATTTGTGGGCAAGTAATGAACATAAAAATAGAGAATGAAACTGCTGATTCTGGCTAAAATTTGTCTACAAGATTATGCCTGCCCCCAAAGTTCTGGTTTTGTATATTTACAGGGGACTTTGGCTAGTTTGGAAGAGGACTTGGTGTCATTTTTCTCTGAGTGGCCGTCATCCGTGTATGTGTCACAACTTCCGAGTAGCTATGAGCGACTGTTACTCCATGCTCTCTGCCAATATTTTGATCTCTCTTCTCAGAGTAAGTTATTTTGAAATGCACTCGGAAAACCCATAGTTAAAGGTTAAATGCAAATATTTCATTGAAATCTGGTACGAATTGCTCCTAAATTACCTTTATACACGAGGCTGTTAGCCAGGCACAAGCTTTTGTGTCGTATTAGGCCATTTATGTATTTTTTTAATTAAATAAATCAAGCCTGTAAATTCTTGAAATCCGAGAATCGAAGTGAATACATGACTTATCTTCCCTTGATCTTTGACGTCACTAGACATTTGTTTCCGGCGCACTTCCACTTCGTAACGTATGACTATGAGTATTAACGAGTTTTAAAAGCAACGACTCTTTACACTTTCGTTCGGAGATGCCCTTCTGCACTGCCCTAAACAAACTGCAGGAATACTTACCGGGTTGGACTCAGCTTCCCTCTTTTTCCGAAAGATGAAGAGCTCTGGAAAAATGGTTAGTGAAGATGAAGTGGGCGAATTTTATCCCAACTCAACATTCCACCGTCTGCTTCGCATGATGCGTTATTGGCAGTTGGCTCATACATATACGGGCGTGGAAAATCGTCGTTGTCAGTTGATGAGGAGCAATTTTTGATCACTACGGAGCTAATTTTTTTCGTAAAAACGTCACCATCATCCATGGTGAACAACATGAAACCGATAGACTCCTTGAATGTAAACAACTCTATTGACGTCACCAAAGATTGCGAATTCAGGGAAGATAACTCATGTATGGCTTTTAACATTGTTTGTGCGAGGCCCAAAATACCATGTTTTTTGGAGTTCAATAAAAAAATTAAATTATCCGTAAAACTTCATTTTTCTGCTCCTAAGTTATTAACAGGAACCCTCTAAATCCTTTTTTAACAATAAACCCAGTTTTAACCGCATTACATTTCATCTTTAACTGTAAATTATACCGTAAGTCCATAATGTATAACTGTTTTGAGGTCGTACACTATCTGAAGACACACTGTTCTCCGTACTCTGGCATTTGTACATGTACATTAAGTAGAATCAATTAGTCATTAAACACCCAGTTATGTTTATTATGTCTAAACGTGTGGTGTAAAAGCAAACCTAAAACTTGAAGATTAGCCAAATTGAAATAGGGCATTCTTCACTGGGTTACCGTATGTGGAAGAGTTGCCAGGTACTCAACAAAGTTTCCTCCCCAACTAAATCAGGCAAAACCGCCTGATATATGCTTGTGCAAAAGTGAAATATGCTTGTGCAGCCTTAAACATCAATCAATTGCCAGAAATCATTTAATTTTTTTTTAGGATTACTATTTTTTAGTGTTTTTTATTACGATGTGGAAGTTATCAGCAGGCTTTTTTATCCCTAAAACCAAACCTTCAGTCTGTATTCCTCCTATTCCTGAAATGGGCCTGTCATTAGACCATTTATAAACATGAGAATGATTCAAATAATTTACGGCTCTAAATTTTTATACGCCCGGCTTGAAAAGCGGGCTGTATTATGGTATCATCTCCGGCTGTCCGGCGTCCGCTTTCCCTTCCGCTCCATAACTTCTAAAGTTTTTATTCCATCTGCACATTTTTTTCTGAGTATATACCTTATGGGTAGAAGGTGTGTCGCAAACTATTTTCAACATCACTGGTTACATAATATGGGAGTTATATTGGATTATGTAATATTCCCTTCCGCTCCATAACTTCTAAAGTTTTGATTCCATCTGCACAATTTTTTCTGAGTATATACCTTATGGGTAGAAGGTGTGTCGCGAACTATTTTTAACATCACTGGTTACATAATATGGGAGTTATATTGGATTATGTAATATTCCCTTCCGCTCCATAACTTCTAAAGTTTTGATTCCATCTGCACAATTTTTTCTGAGTATATACCTTATGGGTAGAAGGTGTGTCGCGAACTATTTTTAACATCACTGGTTACATAATATGGGAGTTATATTGGATTATGCAATATTCCCTTCCACTCCATAACTTCTAAAGTTTTGATTCCATCTGCACAATTTTTTCTGAGTATATACCTTATGGGTAGAAAGTGTGTCGCAAACTTTTTTAACATCACTGGTTACATAATATGGGAGTTATATTGGATTATGTAATATTCTCTTCCGCTCCATAACGTCTAAAGTTTTGATTCCATCTGGACAATTTTTTCTGAGCATATAGCTTATGGGTAGAAGGTGTATCAGCTTCCTTGGATAATTTAGTGATAGCTATGGTGGCCAAAACCTAAAAAGTTTAGAATTATAATTATTTCTCTGTTTTAAAGGCTCTTCAATTCAGTTTTATTACCCATATGGTAAAGCATATATAGATATGTTTGACAATATTCATAAACCTGGTTGTAAGTGTAAACAGATAAGACTTGTATATTTACACACCATTGACCATCTCAGAGATTAGGCTCTGTTCAAATATACCTTTATAAAATGTGGCAAACATCTGGTCAGGGATGTCTTCAGCAAGTGATTTAACCCACTGACCAGTCAGAATTAGCTGGACTCCAAGCTGAAGACCTGGACATTTAACACCAGATGAGATTTCATATTTGAAGGACCCATTGCATATATTCAAAAATATATATATGGAAGGATTTGTTTTGGTATGGCTGCAGTGACTGTACCTTTCCGGGCGTATTTTGGGTTTCCCGAAACTCTTGTTTAAATTTCAAATTAGTAGTTTTGAATGAGATGTGTAATGTTTGACATTTGTTTTGTTATCCAGGTTATGATTCTGATGGGGCTCGACAGACTGAAGTAGAAAATAAACATGACTCGTTCAATGTTCCTGATAAACTGCTGACAGAATACATAGAAGATCTGTCATGACATGGGAGCTTCAATAGTTACCCTTTACTTAATGGGTACTCATTAATCTTCTAACCTTTCTATTTCTTCTATGTTATTATGGTTGTTTTGTTAAAATGATTAAATAAGGAATATTGCTTGGTATTTTTATTTTATGTGCATTTTGAATAGTTTGATTGTCAATATTGAAGCCAAAAATATTGAAAAAGCAAAATGTTAATGTTAATGAATATAATCATCACAATTCTGTTATCACTCTCCGCATTTTGAGTAAAATGATATTTGTTTTCTGTAAATGTTATTTGTATTAATAACCTGTGGGAGAGAAAGTGAAAGGCCTGCAACAAAATCATGGCCTGTGGGACGGAATACCTTTTGTTTTTAAATGACCTGTGTAAAGTATCATGTATTTAAATCCAAAACAAAAAATGCCTTGGTTCTTTTTTTCTAATGAATTGCATTTATATGTGTCCGAAGTAAAAAGATTGTTGTACAACTTATGTTTTCTTTATTATTTAAATTAATTTACTGAGAATTTATTTATTGTGGACAATTTCGGACTCAAAAATTTATTTGGTCAAAATTATTTTGATTTGCATATTGATATATGCCTGTATACATCCACCAGTTTTTATGGTGTAGTCGCACTTTTTTTAAATGCAATTTGAAATGATTTGATCTTTTGGAGAATGTTTTGATTTTAACCCACGTGCAAGTGTTCAGCTCTCTGAGAATTTTGTTTTCAAATCTTAATCAGCTAGCTTACGTATCTTTTTTTTCTCTTTGGTTCACTTATCTCCACATTATCTACTTCCATAGGAAATAAACTTTTATCAATGGGATATATGTCTCCCTTATTATTGTTTGTCCAGGATTTAATTTATTGATTTGGAATTGAAAATGTAATTATTCCAAAAAGACTTTTGCAGTCAGAATGACTTTGATAGTCGCTCGGTCTGACACAGGTATTCCATCAATGCAATGTAGAATCAAATCCCTCTCAGACCTCAGACCCACACAGGCCTTCCATCAATGTGGCGTGGGTTTGAATCTCACTCACACCAAAGCAAAATTTAAAAATGACTTTTTCACTTAGTCGCCTTATGCGGAAAAGTAGCCAAGCGTTCGGCAAAGGTCTGGGGTTTCCTCCGTGCCATGATGCTGGTTTCTTCCCCCACTAAACCTGTTAACGCCGCCATATAAGTGAAATCGTGAGTGCGGCGTAAAGCATCAATCAATTAACCAGTCTCCCAATCTCTACAACGCCTCACACTCCCATCACTGGCAAGGTCTCCCAACGTCAACCACTCGCAATAATGTCTCACTATCTCAACAACGTGTCCCACCACTGGCAAGGTCTCCCAACGTCAACCACTTGCAATAATGTCTCACTATCTCAACGTGTCCCACCACTGGCAAGGTCTCCCAACGTCAACCACTCGCAATAATGTCTCACTATCTCAACAACGTGTCCCACCACTGGCAAGGTCTCCCAACGTCAACCACTCGCAATAATGTCTCACTATCTCAACAACGTGTCCCCCCACTGGCAAGGTCTCCCAACGTCAACCACTCGCAATAATGTCTCACTATCTCAACAACGTGTCCCACCACTGGCAAGGTCTCCCAACGTCAACCACTCGCAATAATGTCTCACTATCTCAACAACGTGTCCCACCACTGGCAAGATCTCCCAACGTCAACCACTCGCAATAATGTCTCACTATCTCAACAACGTGTCCCACCACTGGCAAGGTCTCCCAACGTCAACCACTCGCAATAATGTCTCACTATCTCAACAACGTGTCCCACCACTGGCAAGGTCTCCCAACGTCAACCACTCGCAATAATGTCTCACTATCTCAACAACGTGTCCCACCACTGACAAGGTCTCCCAACGTCAACCACTCGCAATAATGTCTCACTATCTCAACAACGTGTCCCACCACTGGCAAGGTCTCCCAACGTCAACCACTCGCAATAATGTCTCACTATCTCAACAACGTGTCCCACCACTGCCAAGGTCTCCCAACGTCAACCACTCGCAATAATGTCTCACTATCTCAACAACGTGTCCCACCACTGACAAGGTCTCCCACTCGCAATAACGTCTCACCATCCTAACAACGTGTCCCACCACTGACAAGGTCTCCCACTCGACAAGGTCTCCCACTCGCAATAACGTCTCACTATCCCAACAACGTGTCCCACCACTGACAAGGTCTCCCACTCGCAATAACGTCCCACTATCCCAACAACGTGTCCCACCACTGACAAGGTCTCCCACTCGCAATAACGTCTCACTATCCCAACAACGTGTCCCACCACTGACAAGGTCTCCCACTCGCAATAACGTCTCACTATCCCAACAACGTGTCCCACCACTGACAAGGTCTCCCACTCGCAATAACGTCTCACTATCCCAACAACGTGTCCCACCACTGACAACGTCTCTCACTCGCAATAACGTCTCACTATCCCAACAACGTGTCCCACCACTGACAAGGTCTCCCACTCGCAATAACGTCTCACTATCCCAACGTGTCCCACCACTGAAAATGTCTCCATATATCTCCCACTCGCAATAACGTCCCACTATCCCAACAACGTGTCCCACCACTGAAAATGTCTCCATACATCTCCCACTCGTAATAATGTCTCACTATCCCAACAACGTGTCCCACCACTGACAAGGTCTCCCACTCGCAATAACGTCTCACTATCCCAACAACGTGTCCCACCACTGACAAGGTCTCCCACTCGCAATAACGTCTCACTATCCCAACAACGTGTCCCACCACTGAAAATGTCTCCATATATCTCCCACTCGCAATAATGTCTCACTATCCCAACAACGTGTCCCACCACTGACAAGGTCTCCCACTCGCAATAACGTCCCACTATCCCAACAACGTGTCCCACCACTGAAAATGTCTCCATACATCTCCCACTCGCAATAACGTCTCACTATCCCAACAACGTGTCCCACCACTGACAAGGTCTCCCACTTGCAATAACGTCTCACTATCCCAACAACGTGTCCCACCACTGAAAATGTCTCTATACATCTCCCACTCGCAATAACGTCTCACTATCCCAACAACGTGTCCCACCACTGACAAGGTCTCCCACTTGCAATAACGTCTCACTATCCCAACAATGTGTCCCACCACTGAAAATGTCTCCATACATCTCCCACTTGCAATAATGTCCCACTATCCCAACAACGTGTCCCACCACTGAAAATGTCTCCATATATCTCCCACTCGTAATAACGTCTCACTATCCCAACAACGTGTCCCACCACTGACAAGGTCTCCCACTTGCAATAACGTCTCACTATCCCAACAACGTGTCCCACCACTGAAAATGTCTCCATACATCTCCCACTCGTAATAACGTCTCACTATCCCAACAACGTGTCCCACCACTTAAAATGTCTCCATACATCTCCCACTCGTAATAACGTCTCACTATCCCAACAACGTGTCCCACCACTGAAAATGTCTCCATACATCTCCCACTCGTAATAACGTCTCACTATCCCAACAACGTGTCCCACCACTGAAAATGTCTCCATACATCTCCCACTCGTAATAACGTCTCACTATCCCAACAACGTGTCCCACCACTGAAAATGTCTCCATACATCTCCCACTCGCAATAACGTCTCACTATCCCAACAACGTGTCCCACCACTGAAAATGTCTCCATACGCCTCCCACTCGCAATAACGTCCCACTATCCCAACAACGTGTCCCACCACTGACAAGGTCTCCCACTCGCAATAACGTCTCACTATCCCAACAATGTGTCCCACCACTGACAAGGTCTCCCACTTGCAATAACGTCTCACTTTTCCAACAACGTGTCCCACCACTGAAAATGTCTCCATACATCTCCCACTCGTAATAACGTCTCACTATCCCAACAACGTGTCCCACCACTGAAAATGTCTCCATACATCTCCCACTCGTAATAACGTCTCACTATCCCAACAACGTGTCCCACCACTGAAAATGTCTCCATACATCTCCCACTTGCAATAATGTCCCACTATCCCAACAACGTGTCCCACACCTGAAAATGTCTCCATATATCTCCCACTCGTAATAACGTCTCACTATCCCAACAACGTGTCCCACCACTGACAAGGTCTCCCACTTGCAATAACGTCTCACTATCCCAACAACGTGTCCCACCACTGAAAATGTCTCCATACATCTCCCACTCGTAATAACGTCTCACTATCCCAACAACGTGTCCCACCACTGAAAATGTCTCCATACATCTCCCACTCGTAATAACGTCTCACTATCCCAACAACGTGTCCCACCACTGAAAATGTCTCCATACATCTCCCACTCGTAATAACGTCTCACTATCCCAACAACGTGTCCCACCACTGAAAATGTCTCCATACATCTCCCACTCGTAATAACGTCTCACTATCCCAACAACGTGTCCCACCACTGAAAATGTCTCCATACATCTCCCACTCGCAATAGCGTCTCACTATCCCAACAACGTGTCCCACCACTGAAAATGTCTCCATACGCCTCCCACTCGCAATAACGTCCCACTATCCCAACAACGTGTCCCACCACTGACAAGGTCTCCCACTCGCAATAACGTCTCACTATCCCAACAACGTGTCCCACCACTGACAAGGTCTCCCACTTGCAATAACGTCTCACTTTTCCAACAACGTGTCCCACCACTGAAAATGTCTCCATACATCTCCCACTCGTAATAACGTCTCACTATCCCAACAACGTGTCCCACCACTGAAAATGTCTCCATACATCTCCCACTCGTAATAACGTCTCACTATCCCAACAACGTGTCCCACCACTGAAAATGTCTCCATACATCTCCCACTCGTAATAACGCCTCACTATCCCAACAACGTGTCCAACCACTGAAAATGTCTCCATACATCTCCCACTCGCAATAACGTCCCACTATCCCAACAACTTGTCCCACCACTGACAAGGTCTCCCACTTGCAATAACGTCTCACTATCCCAACAACGTGTGCCACCACTGACAAGGTCTCCCACTCGCAATAACGTCTCACTATCCCAACAACGTGTCCCACCACTGACAAGGTCTCCCACTCGCAATAACGTCTCACTATCCCAACAACTTGTCCCACGACTGACACGGTCTCCCACTCGCAATAACGTCTCACTATCCCAACAACGTGTCCCACCACTGACAAGGTCTCCCACTCGCAATAATGTCTCACTATCCCAACAACTTGTCCCACGGCTGACACGGTCTCCCACTCGCAATAACGTCTCACTATCCCAACAACGTGTCCCACCACTGACAAGGTCTCTCTCGCTCGCAATAACGTCTCACTATCCCAACAACGTGTCCCACCACTGACAAGGTCTCTCACTCGCAATAACGTCTCACTATCCCAACAACGTGTCCCACCACTGACAAGGTCTCCCACTCGCAATAACGTCTCACTATCCCAACGTGTCCCACCACTGACAAGGTCTCCCACTCGCAATAACGTCTCACTATCCCAACAACGTGTCCCACCACTGACAAGGTCTCCCACTCGCAATAACGTCTCACTATCCCAACAACATGTCCCACCACTGACAAGGTCTCCCACTCGCAATAACGTCTCACTATCCCAACAACGTGTCCCACCACTGACAAGGTCTCCCACTCGCAATAACGTCTCACTATCTCAACAACGTGTCCCACCACTGACAAGGTCTCCCACTCGCAATAACGTCTCACTATCCCAACAACGTGTCCCACCACTGAAAATGTCTCCATACATCTCCCACTCGTAATAACGCCTCACTATCCCAACAACGTGTCCCACCACTGACAAGGTCTCCATATATCTCCCACTCGCAATAACGTCTCACTATCCCAACAACGTGTCCCACCACTGACAAGGTCTCCCACTCGCAATAACGTCTCACTATCTCAACAACGTGTCCCACCACTGACAAGGTCTCCCACTCGCAATAACGTCTCACTATCCCAACAACGTGTCCCACCACTGAAAATGTCTCCATATATCTCCCACTCGCAATAACGTCTCACTATCCCAACAACGTGTCCCACCACTGACAAGGTCTCCCACTCGCAATAACGTCTCACTATCCCAACAACTTGTCCCACGACTGACACGGTCTCCCACTCGCAATAACGTCTCACTATCCCAACAACGTGTCCCACCACTGACAAGGTCTCCCACTCGCAATAACGTCTCACTATCCCAACAACTTGTCCCACGACTGACACGGTCTCCCACTCGCAATAACTTCTCACTATCCCAACAACGTGTCCCACCACTGACAAGGTCTCCCACTCGCAATAACGTCTCACTATCCCAACAACTTGTCCCACGACTGACACGGTCTCCCACTCGCAATAACGTCTCACTATCCCAACAACGTGTCCCACCACTGACAAGGTCTCTCTCGCTCGCAATAACGTCTCACTATCCCAACAACGTGTCCCACCACTGACAAGGTCTCTCACTCGCAATAACGTCTCACTATCCCAACAACGTGTCCCACCACTGACAAGGTCTCCCACTCGCAATAACGTCTCACTATCCCAACGTGTCCCACCACTGACAAGGTCTCCCACTCGCAATAACGTCTCACTATCCCAACAACGTGTCCCACCACTGACAAGGTCTCCCACTCGCAATAACGTCTCACTATCCCAACAACGTGTCCCACCACTGACAAGGTCTCCCACTCGCAATAACGTCTCACTATCCCAACAACGTGTCCCACCACTGACAAGGTCTCCCACTCGCAATAACGTCTCACTATCTCAACAACGTGTCCCACCACTGACAAGGTCTCCCACTCGCAATAACGTCTCACTATCCCAACAACGTGTCCCACCACTGACAAGGTCTCCCACTCGCAATAACGTCTCACTATCCCAACAACGTGTCCCACCATTGACAAGGTCTCCCACTCGCAATAACGTCTCACTATCCCAACAACGTGTCCCACCACTGACAAGGTCTCCCACTCGCAATATCGTCTCACTATCCCAACAACGTGTCCCACCACTGACAAGGTCTCCCACTCGCAATAACGTCTCACTATCCCAACAACGTGTCCCACCACTGACAAGGTCTCCCACTCGCAATAACGTCTCACTATCCCAACAACGTGTCCCACCACTGACAAGGTCTCTCACTCGCAATAACGTCTCACTATCTCAACAACGTGTCCCACCACTGACAAGGTCTCCCACTCGCAATAACGTCTCACTATCCCAACAACGTGTCCCACCACTGACAAGGTCTCTCTCTCGCAATAGCGTCTCACTATCCCAACAACGTGTCCCACCACTGACAAGGTCTCCCACTCGCAATAACGTCTCACTATCCCAACAACGTGTCCCACCACTGACAAGGTCTCCCACTCGCAATAACGTCTCACTATCCCAACAACGTCTACCACTACTGACAAGGTCTCTCTCTCGCAATAGCGTCTCACTATCCCAACAACGTGTCCCACCACTGACAAGGTCTCCCACTCGCAATAACGTCTCACTATCCCAACAACGTGTCCCACCACTGACAAGGTCTCCCACTCGCAATAACGTCTCACTATCCCAACAACGTGTCCCACCACTGAAAATGTCTCCATATATCTCCCACTCGCAATAATGTCTCACTATGCCAACAACGTGTCCCACTACTGACAAGGTCTCCCACTCGCAATAACGTCTCACTATCCCAACAACGTGTCCCACCACTGAAAATGTCTCCATATATCTCTCACTCGCAATAACGTCTCACTATCCCAACAACATGTCCCACCACTGACAAGGTCTCCCACTCGCAATAACGTCTCACTATCCCAACAACGTGTCCCACCACTGAAAATGTCTCCATATATCTCTCACTCGCAATAATGTCTCACTATGCCAACAACGTGTCCCACTACTGACAAGGTCTCCCACTCGCAATAACGTCTCACTATCCCAACAACGTGTCCCACCACTGAAAATGTCTCCATATATCTCTCACTCGCAATAACGTCTCACTATCCCAACAACGTGTCCCACCACTGACAAGGTCTCCCACTCGCAATAACGTCTCACTATCCCAACAACGTGTCCCACCACTGAAAATGTCTCCATATATCTCCCACTCGCAATAACGTCCCACTATCCCAACAACGTGTCCCACCACTGACAAGGTCTCCCACTCGCAATAACGTCTCACTATCCCAACAACGTGTCCCACCACTGACAAGGTCTCCCACTCGCAATAACGTCTCACTATCCCAACAACGTGTCCCACCACTGAAAATGTCTCCATATATCTCCCACTCGCAATAACGTCCCACTATCCCAACAACGTGTCCCACCACTGACAAGGTCTCCCACTCGCAATAACGTCTCACTATCCCAACAACGTGTCCCACCACTGACAAGGTCTCCCACTCGCAATAACGTCCCACTATCCCAACAATGTGTCCCACCACTGAAAATGTCTCCATATATCTCTCACTCGCAATAACGTCTCACTATCCCAACAACGTGTCTCACCACTGACAAGGTCTCTCACTCGCAATAACGTCTCACTATCCCAACAACGTGTCCCACCACTGACAAGGTCTCTCACTCGCAATAACGTCTCACTATCCCAACAACGTGTCCCACGACTGACAAGGTCTCCCACTCGCAATAACGTCTCACTATCCCAACAACATGTCCCACTACTGAAAATGTCTCCATATATCTCCCACTCGCAATAACGTCTCACTATCCCAACAACGTGTCCCACCACTGACAAGGTCTCCCACTCGCAATAACGTCTCACTATCCCAACAACATGTCCCACTACTGAAAATGTCTCCATATATCTCCCACTCGCAATAACGTCTCACTATCCCAACAACGTGTCCCACCACTGACAAGGTCTCCCACTCGCAATAACGTCTCACTATCCCAACAACATGTCTCACCACTGACAAGGTCTCTCACTCGCAATAACGTCCCACTATCCCAACAATGTGTCCCACCACTGACAAGGTCTCCCACTCTCAATAATGTCTCACTATCCCAACAACGTCTACCACTACTGACAAGGTCTCCCACTCGCAATAACGTCTCACTATCCCAACAACGTGTCCCACCACTGACAAGGTCTCCCACTCGCAATAACGTCTCACTATCCCAACAACATGTCTCACCACTGACAAGGTCTCTCACTCGCAATAACGTCCCACTATCCCAACAACGTGTCCCACCACTGACAAGGTCTCCCACTCGCAATAATGTCCCACTATCCCAACAACGTGTCCCACCACTGACAAGGTCTCCCACTCGCAATAGCGTCCCACTATCCCAACAACGTGTCCCACCACTGAAAATGTCTCCATATATCTCCCACTCGCAATAACGTCTCACTATCCCAACAACATGTCCCACCACTGACAAGGTCTCCCACTCGCAATAGCGTCCCACTATCCCAACAACGTGTCCCACCACTGAAAATGTCTCCATATATCTCCCACTCGCAATAACGTCCCACTATCCCAACAACGTGTCCCACCACTGAAAATGTCTCCCACTCGCAATAACGTCTCACTATCCCAACAACGTGTCCCACCACTGACAAGGTCTCCCACTCGCAATAGCGTCCCACTATCCCAACAACGTGTCCCACCACTGAAAATGTCTCCCACTCGCAATAACGTCTCACTATCCCAACAACGTGTCCCACCACTGACAAGGTCTCCCACCACTGACAAGGTCTCCCACTCGCAATAATGTCTCACTATCCCAACAACGTGTCCCACCACTGAAAATGTCTCCATATATCTCCCATTCGCAATAACGTCCCACTATCCCAACAACGTGTCCCACTACTGACAAGGTCTCCCACTCGCAATAACGTCTCACTATCCCAACAACGTGTCCCACCACTGACAAGGTCTCCCACCACTGACAAGGTCTCCCACTCGCAATAATGTCTCACTATCCCAACAACGTGTCCCACCACTGAAAATGTCTCCATATATCTCCCATTCGCAATAACGTCCCACTATCCCAACAACGTGTCCCACCACTGACAAGGTCTCCCACTCGCAATAACGTCTCACTATCCCAACAACGTGTCCCACCACTGAAAATGTCTCCATACATCTCCCATTCGCAATAACGTCCCACTATCCCAACAACGTGTCCCACTACTGACAAGGTCTCCCACTCGCAATAACGTCTCACTATCCCAACAACGTGTCCCACCACTGACAAGGTCTCCCACCACTGACAAGGTCTCCCACTCGCAATAATGTCTCACTATCCCAACAACGTGTCCCACCACTGAAAATGTCTCCATATATCTCCCATTCGCAATAACGTCCCACTATCCCAACAACGTGTCCCACCACTGACAAGGTCTCCCACTCGCAATAATGTCTCACTATCCCAACAACGTGTCCCACCACTGACAAGGTCTCCCACTCGCAATAACGTCCCACTATCCCAACAACGTGTCCCACCACTGAAAATGTCTCCATATATCTCCCACTCGCAATAACGTCTCACTATCCCAACAACGTGTCCCACCACTGACCAGGTCTCCCACTCGCAATAACGTCTCACTATCCCAACAACGTGTCCCACGACTGACAAGGTCTCCCATTCGCAATAACGTCCCACTATCCCAACAACGTGTCCCACTACTGAAAATGTCTCCATATATCTCCCACTCGCAATAACGTCTCACTATCCCAACAACGTGTCCCACCACTGAAAATGTCTCCATATATCTCCCACTCGCAATAACGTCCCACTATCCCAACAACGTGTCCCACCACTGACAAGGTCTCCCACTCGCAATAACGTCTCACTATCCCAACAACGTGTCCCACCACTGAAAATGTCTCCATATATCTCCCACTCGCAATAACGTCCCACTATCCCAACAACGTGTCCCACCACTGACAAGGTCTCCCACTCGCAATAACGTCTCACTATCCCAACAACGTGTCCCACTACTGACAAGGTCTCCCACTCGCAATAACGTCTCACTATCCCAACAACGTGTCCCACCACTGACAAGGTCTCCCACTCGCAATAACGTCACACTATCCCAACAACGTGTCCCACCACTGAAAATGTCTCCATATATCTCCCACTCGCAATAACGTCTCACTTTCCCAACACCGTGTCCCACCACTGAAAATGTCTCCATACATCTCCCACTCGCAATAACGTCACACTATCCCAACAACGTGTCCCACTACTGACAAGGTCTCCCACTCGCAATAACGTCTCACTATCTCAACAACGTGTCCCACTACTGACAAGGTCTCCCACTCGCAATAACGTCTCACTATCCCAACAACATGTCCCACCACTGACAAGGTCTCCCACTCGCAATAACGTCACACTATCCCAACAACGTGTCCCACTACTGACAAGGTCTCCCACTCGCAATAACGTCACACTATCCCAACAACGTGTCCCACCACTGACAAGGTCTCCCACTCGCAATAACGTCTCACTATCCCAACAACGTGTCCCACTACTGACAAGGTCTCCCACTCGCAATAACGTCTCACTATCCCAACAACGTGTCCCACCACTGACAAGGTCTCCCACTCGCAATAACGTCACACTATCCCAACAACGTGTCCCACCACTGACAAGGTCTCCCACTCGCAATAACGTCCCACTATCCCAACAACGTGTCCCACCACTGAAAATGTCTCCATATATCTCCCACTCGCAATAACGTCTCACTTTCCCAACACCGTGTCCCACCACTGAAAATGTCTCCATATATCTCCCACTCGCAATAACGTCTCACTTTCCCAACACCGTGTCCCACCACTGAAAATGTCTCCATATATCTCCCACTCGCAATAACGTCTCACTTTCCCAACACCGTGTCCCACCACTGAAAATGTCTCCATACATCTCCCACTCGCAATAACGTCTCCAAACCCTGAAATCTCCCAAACTCAACCATGTGTCCTAATTCAGAACGCCTCACTCTCAACATCTCATGATTGTAGTTTGAGGGTGGATACGATTGTACTTGTGTGTTGAAGCCTTACAACAGAGTGTGCATCATGACATTAACACATTTTTCATAGACATAGTGTTCAAGTTTTATTCAAGACATATGATGAAATACATTAAGATATACATATACATTAAAACATACAAAAACTTAAATATATTTTATGATAACATTAAAAATACACATGCTTCTGGTATAAACAATAGCATTTATTCCAGATACCGACATTCTGAAATACGAGATCCAATTTTTGGGGGAATAAATGAAATAGTTTAAAATATTTCATCAGATATTACATGTACATCAGATAGTACATGATAGTTTTATTTCAATGTGTTTTCATTTCCTATTATTTCTTGATTGTAGTTTAGGCCGTCTTCAAGCTAATTTCATTTAAATTGCACTTGGTGCTCACAGGCTCAATGTGTTGAGAAAAACATTTTTAATTTGAGTTCAGTGCTGATATTTCACGGGATCTGTTCAAAACCATTCACAAAGACACTATGGGCCCAAGTTCTGATTGGATTGTTGATTGATTGGTGTTTTATGACATGCTCAAGATTATTTCACTTATATGGCGGTGTTGCCAGTTATATTGTGGGGGGAAAATCATGCTCTATGCACGGAGGAAACCCACGACCTTCCGGTGGTAACTGGCAACCATCCCACATAGGTTGTTCGAGTGAAAACCCAGTAAGTTCTGATTGGAAAATTGCTGTATATTGTGATACAGTATCTATTTTTTATGATTGTTTACGAATTCTTCCACACTGAGTGTTCCTGACAAGACGTTATCCCTGACTTGTGACTGATGTTGAAGTGTGAAGACCAGTGTTCTCATGGTCTTCTTGTAGTGGTTATCCAAGCGTCTGTTACAAACCTTCACTACCTCTCTCTCTATCATCTCAACCTTTGTATCTTCTGTCTGAAAACAAACAACTCACTTCCATATTGAAATCAACCACCTCCATATTGAAAACAACCACATCCATATTGAAAACCTGTATCAGACTGAGACACAGTGTCCCTCTGAGTCTGTTGACTGAGGCCTGTATCAGAATGAGAAAGTGCCCCTCTGCTGACTGAGCCACTGAGGCCTGTATCAGACTGAGACACAGTGTCCCTCAGCTGACTGAGGCCTGTATCAGACTGAGACACAGTGTCCCTCTGCTGACTGAGGCCTGTATCAGACTGAGACACAGTGTCCCTCTGCTGACTGAGGCCTGTATCAGACTGAGACACAGTGTTCCTCTGGTGACTGAGCTGCTGAGGCCTGTATCAGACTGAGACACAGTGTCCCTCTGTTGACTGAGGCCTGTATCAGACTGAGACACAGTGTCCCTCTGCTGACAGAGCCACTGAGGCCTGTATCAGACTGAGACACAGTGTCCCTCTGCTGACTGAGCCACTGAGGCCTGTATCAGACTGAGACACAGTGTCCCTCTGCTGACTGAGCTGCTGAGGCCTGTAACAGACTGAGACACAGTGTCCCTCTGCTGACTGAGGCCTGTATCAGACTGAGACACAGTGTTCCTCTGGTGACTGAGCTGCTGAGGCCTGTATCAGACTGAGACACAGTGTCCCTCTGTTGACTGAGGCCTGTATCAGACTGAGAAAGTGCCCCTCTGCTGACTGAGCCACTGAGGCCTGTATCAGACTGAGACACAGTGTCCCTCTGCTGACTGAGGCCTGTATCAGACTGAGACACAGTGTCCCTCTGCTGACTGAGGCCTGTATCAGACTGAGACACAGTGTCCCTCTGCTGACTGAGGCCTGTATCAGACTGAGACACAGTGTCCATCTGCTGACAGAGCCGCTGAGGCCTGTATCAGACTGAGACACAGTGTCCCTCTGCTGACAGAGCCACTGAGGCCTGTATCAGACTGAGACACAGTGTCCCTCTGCTGACTGAGGCCTGTATCAGACTGAGACACAGTGTCCATCTGCTGACAGAGCCGCTGAGGCCTGTATCAGACTGAGACACAGTGTCCCTCTGCTGACAGAGCCACTGAGGCCTGTATCAGACTGAGACACAGTGTCCATCTGCTGACAGAGCCACTGAGGCCTGTATCAGACTGAGACACAGTGTCCCTCTGCTGACAGGGCCACTGAGGCCTGTATCAGACTGAGACACAGTGTCCCTCTGCTGACTGAGGCCTGTATCAGACTGAGACACAGTGTCCATCTGCTGACAGAGCCGCTGAGGCCTGTATCAGACTGAGACACAGTGTCCCTCTGCTGACAGAGCCACTGAGGCCTGTATCAGACTGAGACACAGTGTCCATCTGCTGACAGAGCCACTGAGGCCTGTATCAGACTGAGACACAGTGTCCCTCTGCTGACAGAGCCACTGAGGCCTGTATCAGACTGAGACACAGTGTCCCTCTACTGACAGAGCCACTGAGGCCTGTATCAGACTGAGACACAGTGTCCCTCTGCTGACTGAGGCCTGTATCAGACTGAGACACAGTGTCCCTCTGCTGACTGAGGCCTGTATCAGACTGAGACACAGTGTCCCTCTGCTGACTGAGGCCTGTATCAGACTAAGACACAGTGCCCCTCTGCTGACTGAGGCCTGTATCAGACTAAGACACAGTGCCCCTCTGCTGACTGAGCCACTGAGGCCTGTATCAGACTGAAACCCAGTGACGCTCTGCTGACAGAGCCACTAAGGCCTGTATCAGACTGAGACACAGTGTCCCTCCGCTGACAGAGCCCCTGAGGCCTGTATCAGACTGAGACAGTG
The DNA here is from genome assembly GCA_963971465.1 of Lepidochitona cinerea. NCBI lineage: Eukaryota > Metazoa > Mollusca > Polyplacophora > Chitonida > Tonicellidae > Lepidochitona > Lepidochitona cinerea. The sequence continues at coordinate 41,751,029 of OZ020556.1, read as the reverse complement.
TCCCTCTGCTGACTGAGGCCTGTATCAGACTAAGAAACAGTGCCCCTCTGCTGACTGAGCCACTGAGGCCTGTATCAGACTGAGACACAGTGTCCCTCCGCTGACAGAGCCCCTGAGGCCTGTATCAGACTGAGACAGTGTTCCTCTGGTGACTGAGGCCTGTATCAGACTGAGACACAGTGTTCCTCTGGTGACTGAGCCACTGAGGCCTGTATCAGACTGAGACACAGTGTCCCTCTGCTGACTGAGGCCTGTATCAGACTGAGACACAGTGTTCCTCTGCTGACTGAGCCACTGAGGCCTGTATCAGACTGAAACCCAGTGACCCTCCACTGACAGAGCTACTGAGGCCTGCATCAGACTGAGACACAGTGTCCCGGATCAGACTGAGACACAATGACGCTCTGCTGAATGAGCCACTGAGGCCCCTCAACCATTGGAACCAGTATTTCAAATAACTTTTTAGATTTCATAATACCCCATTCTTACCTGCAGTCCTAGGGCTTTGGTCAGGAATTTCCTACCAGATGACCTCATTTCTTCTGCTTTACGCCCAAACTTCACTTCAATCTGAGGACGGTCTCGTAAATCTTTGTAATATGTCCTCCATTTTGTGTAAATCTTCTTGGCTTCTTTTGACACATCATTATCCTCATGTTTTCTCAGTTTGTTCACAACATGACCTGTAGAGAAGAAAACAGGTGATATGGTGTGTACAGTACAAAACAAGTGATATGATAAACAAGTACACAGCATGGTGTGTAGAGAACAAAACAGGTGATATGATAAACAAGTACACAACATGGCCTGTAGAGAACAAAACAGGTGATATGGTAAACAACTTCACAACATGACCTGTAGAGAACAAAACAGGTGATATGATAAACAAGTACACAACATGACCTGTAGAGAACAAAACAGGTGATATGGTAAACAACTTCACAACATGACCTGTAGAGAACAAAACAGGTGATATGATAAACAACTTCACAACATGACCTGTAGAGAACAAAACAGGTGATATGATAAACAACTTCACAACATGACCTGTAGAGAACAAAACAGGTGATATGGTGTGTAGAGAACCAAACAGGTGATATGGTGTGTAGAGAACCAAACAGGTGATATGGTGTGTAGAGAACCAAACAGGTGATATGGTGTGTAGAGAACCAAACAGGTGATATGGTAAACATGTACACAACATGACCTGTAGAGAACAAAACAGGTGATATGGTATACAAGTACACAGCATGACCTGTAGAGAACAAAACAGGTGAAATGCTAAACAAGTTCACAACATGGCCTTTTGGATCTGTGTTTAAACAAAGAAACGGGTTTAAACGGAAAATTGGATTGCTAATAAGCCCCAAAAGCGTCTGTCAAACTACCATAAAATTTCCAATAATTGCTGGTTAATTGTACATTTTTTTCACTGAAAATCGACCTACCACCTTTCATCTAAACTCAATCAAATGGTATTTATCTATTTAGCAGAAGTTTTAGCCTCCCCCCCCCCCCCCCCCCCCAAAAACTATGCTAAACAAATCGTCCCTTTAAAAAATCAGAGAAATCATAATTACCAATTTTTGAAGAGAGCATGACCTTTTTACAAGGAGTTTTCTTTCCAAGTTGTTTTAAAGATTCCAACAGTATAGCAGGTGACTGGTTTTCAAGTTGAAGTTTGCCTTTCAGATGAAGTATATCCTCCACAATCACAACACCCTATAAAAACATCAGCCAATCGGTTATATTTTACAAGATTTCAACATTATGGTAACATAAATAGGTCACGAAAAAGAAACCTCATTCAGCACTTTGTGTTAAACTCTTTCACAGTGCAGTCAACACAAACAAAAAAATCTTTATCATAGGTGAAAAGTTTTATCTTGCTCTCCAACAGTTCTCTTATTGTTTAGGCTAAGCATTAAATAAACTTTTGTTACTGGTTCTTAGACACAACTTGATCTATTACATTGTTCATGCATACAAAAAATTATTCCATTGCTTTCAATGAGATAAAAAAAATAGCAAGTAACGCTACAAGAAATTAAAAAAAGAAGAAATTAATATTTGCAGCCAATACATAACCCTGTAAATGTTTTTAAGCAATTGATTTTTGAAATTGGTGATTCTTACAGCTAGATCTTCTATACAGGTCTGTTTTTTCTTTTTCTCTGGTGGTTTTGGGGCTCCTCTATTGAAGGAATGGCCTGGTTTACGGATAACAAACTTATCCATTTCTTATTGTCAAGAGTTCTTAATAGTTATCTTGAACAAGGAACATTATTTTGACCAAACTTCTTCCAAGTAAACATCTCACCTGTAAATTACCAATATCAACAAATTTAGGTCAATTCATGTTTACCAAAACAGCTTTCCATCTGCCTGGCGATACAGTTGAGTTACAGAGATGTAGGACCGTATCCCTTATTAAAACCTTATATAACTCGGGGCATGTCCATCTTCATGCTTTGAAAAGTGGTGTCAACCTTAATAAATAGTAAAATTCAGTTTTCTCTTGAACAAAGATTATATAACAGTGGTGTAAAAATTGCCTTTAACGCATTGCTTTAATGATTTCAAAATAGATCATGAAGTTGACAGGGCTAAGTTCTGTTTCGGTTCAAACATATTGAATGGTACAAAACATACTTTACTACAAACCCAAATTTTATCTGCATCTTAAAGCTTTGGATTGAAATGCCTGTGTCCTGATCTAGGTGTCCATCATCTTAATTCAAGACATCTCTTTTCCTATATGGTGTTTGATCTGAAGAGAAAAGTCTGCTTGATAAGTTAAAATTATAATGTACACCAAGTACTAAAGTATAAGTTTTTTGTTAAATTGACACCTACAGCTGCCCAATAAACATCACACTTTGATAACTGGAAGTTTGCTTTATGCTTTGTATTTTTAGCCGTGTTGTATCTTTGTGTGAGTGTAAACTCACTTAATAGAATGTATCTCATCCTGGTTTACTTTCTTGACGGTCAGAAAATCCACACATTGACACACCATTGTAAGGTTGAGCTAAGTATTCTCGATCTACATGCTTTTCAAAACCTCACAATCAAGTACTGCGAGGATTAAATAAAAACAGGAATGTTTAAAATGTGTGTTGGATGTAAAATCTAAAATGCAGGTGGGATTAATGGAGATTTAATTTTTAAAACGGGGTTGTCACTGGTTGTAATCTGTAATCAGAAGTCATCGAAAATAATTTATTGCTGTTTACTTGTTAAATTCTTCAAGAGCCATTTAGAAGTTGAGGTAACAATATTAACTCAAGAGGTTTATGGAGTACAACTTCTGTTTATTTGTAAAGCTTTACAAATAAGCAGAAGTTGTAATCCATAAACCTCTGTTGAGTTAATATTGTTTACTTGTTGTTGTTGTTGTAAATTACACTGCAGTTACTTTACAGATACCAAAGCAGTGGATGCAATGATAAAAACTAACGAAATGCCGTTCGTTCCACCAAGAGTTCTGTGTATAAAGAGTAAAACCCTTTCAGTTTGGGGGGAATTTAAAGAATAGAACAAATTCTGCATTAAAGAAAATAACAAACGAAAGTTTACCGAAAGTGTAATGATGCGAGCCACAACGGAATACACATTCCAATTATCTCCCCTGGCGCAAGATAATTTCTTTGGCAGTTTTGTTTGGTTTCAGGCTTTGAAGTTTCACTCTCATTATTCTGCTACACACGCTGTTTTTCAAGCTTTTCAGCGTTCTGTTATTGACGGGCAGGGTTAAGTCTCCAAAAATGCACGGGGTCTTTTTGTGGAAAATTTGTGACATACGATTTTGAAGTTGGACTTGTCTGCGAGTGCGAATCGTCATGTGATCTGTGATCTGGTTGTTTGTCCATTTCAATTTTCATATACATATATTAGTAATGGCACTGGTGACTTGTATTTTTTTAACTTCATGTTTTCGAATTCTTGTCATCATCTCAACACTGCTTTACAGCTGTACACCGTGTGGTGTGACTACTCACATTGAAATTGGTGAGCCTCTTTAATCACTAAAAATAAAATCAGCTGTTATTAAGACAGTGTTAATCACTATCAGTTTAGGGAAAGTAACTAAAAACAGATATAAATTATAAGTATAAAGTGTTTTATACAATTTATAGCGACTCCGCCTTGTTCGGTAAATTTAATACAATTTATACCGACTTCACCTTGTCCGGTTAATTTAATACAATTTAAACGGACTCAACCTTGTTGGTTACTCAATATAATACAATTTATGTTGTGTTCTATATCTCAGGTTTGTTGTCCCCAGTCGTAAAATATACCTCTTTTGTCTTATACTTATTAATAATTCATTTATATTTACAAACTGTTGATTTTTGGGTTGAACAATTTCAAAGTTTCAAAAATGACTTGTCTAGATAGCCTTTAAATATGAAATATTTACAGACTTAAAAGAATCTAGATTCTTGCAATGAAATCTGATTTTTAACTGCTGTTAAATTGCTCATTAATGTGTTACTATATTATTGCAGGTCACAGAGCCCTTGTAAACTTCAAGTCAGATGTTTCCTTTGAACATGTTAACATTGAGAAGGTATGCTGGAACATTTTACTACCTCCTAGAATACTTCTTCAATGAAAACATCCTTGTATGGGTTTTTTTATTGCAGTGTAAACATTTTAGAACCTTGTGCAGTAAAATTTATATATGCGATGTTATCAGTCATAGTTTACCTTGCATTGAAGTTCTTAATTTTATGGATTCATCCAAGCATGTACCAATGTTTTTATCCAGTACATTCAGTCTCCTTGGTTAGTTACATAATGATATTGAACCTTTGTTTCAGTTACTGTATAAACATGGGGATTCATTTCAAGCTGGCAATGCCTATCCTGATGCTTATTACCCAAACGTATGCTTCTCTGGTTAGTAGATTGCAATCACATTACCTATCATATATATTATCACATTTTATCTTAGATAATATAATTAATTACTTTTACAAAACTGTAAATATTTACAAACTGTTGATTTTTGGGTTCAACAATTTCAAAGTGTCAATGCCTTTTCTAGCTAGCCTTCAATTTAAAGTGGCATGAGCTGTCAAAATTCACACTTTTTTCATAATTTCTGATCGTCACGACAGTAAGAGGCTTTGAAGGCCATCGGAAAACTAAATGATTGGCGTTGGAATGAGGGAAATCCATACAGTATGTGGCCTGTGCGAACCGAAAACGTGTTAGAAAAGTAACGAAATTTAAATAACCGGGACGACCATTCATTCATTCTAAGCCAAAGTTAGTTCAAAACAATACTTTATCGTACATTTTCGAAACTAGAAGCACTAAAAAGCTTCTGAATTATACGTGTTGAGAAAAATAGCCAATAATTTCAACATTCCGTTTTTACGTCAAAATATCAACATTTTGGCAGCTCATGCCCCTTTAATAATGATTATTAGAGTGTCCCTGTGCCAATGTGTCTTAGTTTTCAGTGTAGCTTTTTGTATGACACCCAGGAACCATATGGGAAGCTTTTTTGTAAATTATCGTTCTATCTTCAAACAGAACTTGGCAATTATCCTTTAAATACAAACTAAATGAAAATATTTTGGCAGATTAGATGATGTATATATTTGATATATTTCAGGTAAATACCATGGTGTATCTGAGGACAGTCACTGGACACCGTTCATCAATGCAACCATTAATTACATCAGGCGTCATTTCCCTCCACCATGGGACCAGGTTTGTCACACTCATACACATTATCATTTCCCTCCATCATGGGACCTGGTTTGTCACACTCATACACATTATCATTTCCCTCCACCATGGGACCTGGTTTGTCACACTCATACACATTATCATTTCCCTCCACCATGGGACCAGGTTTGTCACACACATACACATTATCATTTCCCTCCACCATGGGACCAGGTTTGTCACACTCATACACATTATCATTTCCCTACACCATGGGACCAGGTTTGTCACACTCATACACATTATCATTTCCCTCCACCATGGGACCAGGTTTGTCACACTCATACACATTATCATTTCCCTACACCATGGGACCATGTTTGTCACACTCATACACGTTATCATTTCCCTCCACCATGTGACCAGGTTTGTCATACTCATACACATTATCATTTCCCTCCACCATGGGACCATGTTTGTCACACTCATACACGTTATCATTTCCCTCCACCATGGGACCAGGTTTGTCACACTCATACACATTATCATTTCCCTACACCATGGGACCATGTTTGTCACACTCATACACGTTATCATTTCCCTCCACCATGTGACCAGGTTTGTCACACTCATACACATTATCATTTCCCTCCACCATGGGACCAGGTTTGTCACACTCATACACATTATCATTTCCCTACACCATGGGACCATGTTTGTCACACTCATACACGTTATCATTTCCCTCCACCATGTGACCAGGTTTGTCACACTCATACACATTATCATTTCCCTACACCATGGGACCATGTTTGTCACACTCATACACGTTATCATTTCCCTCCACCATGGGACCAGGTTTGTCACACTCATTTCCCTCCACCATGGGACCAGGTTTGTCACACTCATACACATTATCATTTCCCTCCACCATGGGACCAGGTTTGTCACACTCATACACATTATCATTTCCCTCCACCATGGGACCAGGTTTGTCACACTCATACACATTATCATTTCCCTCCACCGTGGGACCAGGTTTGTCACACTCATACACATTATTATTTCCCTCCACCATGGGACCAGGTTTGTCACACACATACACATTATCATTTCCCTCCACCATGGGACCAGGTTTGTCACACTCATACACATTATCATTTCCCTCCACCATGGGACCAGGTTTGTCACACTCATACACATTATCATTTCCCTCCACCATGGGACCAGGTTTGTCACACTCATACACATTATCATTTCCATCCACCATGGGACCAGGTTTGTCACACTCATACACATTATTATTTCCCTCCACCATGGGACCAGGTTTGTCACACTCATACACATTATCATTTCCCTCCACCTTGGGACCAGGTTTGTCACACTCATACACATTATCATTTCCCTCCACCATGGGACCAGGTTTGTCACACTCATACACGTTATCATTTCCCTCCACCATGGGACCAGGTTTGTCACATTCATACACATTATCATTTCCCTCCACCATGGGACCAGGTTTGTCACGTCACACTCATACACATTATCATTTCCCTCCACCATGGGACCAGGTTTGTCACACTCATACACGTTATCATTTCACTCCACCATGGGACCAGGTTTGTCACACTCATACACATTATCATTTCACTCCACCATGGGACCAGGTTTGTCACAATCATACACATTATCATTTCCCTCCACCATGGGACCAGATTTGTCACACTCATACACTTTATCATTTCCCTCCACCATGGGACCAGGTTTGTCACACTCATACACATTATCATTTCCCTCCACCATGGGACCAGGTTTGTCACACTCATACACATTATCATTTCCCTCCACCATGGGACCAGGTTTGTCATACTCATACACATTATCATTTCCCTCCACCATGGGACCAGGTTTGTCACACTCATTTCCCTCCACCATGGGACCAGGTTTGTCACACTCATACACGTTATCATTTCCCTCCACCATGGGACCAGGTTTGTCACACTCATACACATTATCATTTCCCTCCACCATGTGACCAGGTTTGTCACACTCATACACATTATCATTTCCCTCCACCATGGGACCAGGTTTGTCACACTCGTACACATTATCATTTCCCTCCACCATGGGACCAGGTTTGTCACACTCATACACATTATCATTTCCCTCCACCATGGGACCAGGTTTGTCACACAAGGCCCTATTTTTTCAAATTTCTTTGCGAATCGTTGATGGTACAAGTGGATTTTGGCTCCCTTAACCTGTGGTTGGTTTTTGTGGGAGGCCGTCTACGTAACCCACAGTTCGCGCAACGGTTCTTGTAAGTAAAGCAATGCAACGTGCTGTCTTAGTGTCTATCCCCTAACTGTTGCCAATATTAAAAAATGGCTTCGTATTACTGAAGTTTATAATAAGAATTTCGTAAACTTATTTACAAAACTTTTGGCTGTATCTGACTTCGAGAAAGGATTGGAAATGTTTCAGTGTTAGAGGCCTACTTTGAAACCGGTTTATAAATGAATCGATGAAACCTACAGCCGTGCATTGTCCTCAAGACTAACTCACAAAGTAAATCCATCATATCCAGAGTTTTTTTTATACTAAAAATGAAGCTTTCAAAAAGTATTTGCAGTAGTTAAAAAATCAATACTTCGGTTTCCTCCACCATGGGGCCGACGGTCGGGGGTTTCCTCTGAACAATGAGCCAGGTTTCCTCCCCCACTAAACAACTGGAACACCACCATATATGTGAAATAATCTTGAGTGCGGCGTTTAAACACCAATCAACCAACCCTCCTCCATAGGACCAGGTTTGTCACACTTCTACACCTTCCCATCATGAAATTCAGCTCTTCTTTAGGAAGTAAGAACATTTACTAGAAGCCTTTTGTGTGAAATTTGAAAAACACCCTGTGGTCTAAAATTTACTTAAAGCCCCTTTTAAACCTGTAAATGACTGGGTTTTCACCCGAACGACCTATGTGGGATGGTTGCCAGTTACCAACGGAAGGTCATGGGTTTCCTCTGGGCATAGAGCTCGGTTTCCTCCCACAATAAAACGGGCAACGCCACCATATAAGTGAAACAATCTTGAGTGCGGGGTAAAACACCAAACAACCAATCAATCAACCTGTAAACAGCGTCTCAAACTCTTTATTAATGCCATTATTTAAATGCATTTTACATTCCAATTTACAGACCAAATGTGTAAATGAACAATTCCTGTATTTCCCAGGCAACAGAGAAGCTGGTTGTATTCCTGTATGGTTTTGCTTCCCATCAAGTGGCAGATGTCTCCTGGCACAGTTTGGGAATTGACCAAGGGTTCCTCACCACTATGGGAAAGGTTGGTGGATTTCTTATTGACTTAGCAAGCTTTCAATCATTTCTTTCATTGAATATATTCTTCTGTTACACAGATTCACAGACCTTTTCAGAAATTCTAATAGATTTTGTTTTTCATTATTTGCTTTAGATTAATTTCCATGGTTCATTTGACAAAGCCCACCCGATTGGAGACTTTGGTAAGAACATTTCTTCAGACAGTCAGCGGCAGTTAGCACCGGAAGGTCGAGGGTTTCCTCCGGGCACAGAGCCCAGTTTCCTCCCACAATAAAACTGACAACGCCGCCATATAAGTGAAATAATTTTGAGCGCGGCGTAAAACACCAAACAATCAATCGATCAATCACACAGTCAGCAGGTCATATTTGAACTATTGCAATTCTTTCATGTTATGTGTTATTGAAGCTGTATTGTGCAACCCTCACAATTCACCACGGAAATAGGCAATGCTGCAGCGATTGTCGTCATAAAACTGCTTTTCCACAGCAATCAAAAATGCTGAAGACAAAAAAAAAATATTCATCTTGGGAAAAGCTGCTGGGCCAGAATACTTAGTATGTATGGACTTTTTACAAATAATTGTTTTACATTCACTTCAATCATTGTACAACATGTATTTAATCTTGCCACAATAAAGCCAATGACTCTGTAGCTCTATGAGGTGACGATTTTATTCTCCAATTAGTACTCTGACTTATCAATTGTCTACTACTCTGCAGGTGGCGCCATTATGTCTTCAGGATTGTCTGTTATGTCTCATAGGGTAAACCCTATTAAATTTTGATAGGAATGATATCTACCTGTAAATGTTTACTTTTGTTCAAGAAATAGAGTATTTTCATTTGAAAAAAAATGCTTTACCAAATGAATTGACTAATCACCAAGAATATACATTTAACAACCAGTTATTTCCAAATACAAGCTATTTCATGTGGATTTTATGAAAATGAATTCACTTGATTACGGCCCTCCACAGTCAGACGCCAGACAAACTTACCATTTTCTCTATGCTGGTTTCTATGATAATTGAAAAATCTTTGTTGAACAGTTTCTTACGTTTTTTTCTTTTGTCAATGCACCTTTTAGATATCAGTTTTTGGTATTTGTCGCTTTTAATTCCGTTAAAAGAACTGTAAGAATTGTTTGGATAAAAATGCTGCAGTGAATCACTTTTGCCGTGGAAAATTTACTTTTCCTGGCAAATTTTTTTTTGCCTTGTTAAAAATATGAATTGGGAGGGTTGATGCCAGTCTAAGATTCCAGAAACTATACATTCTGAACAGCCATGGTATTTTATTCAGATATCTCCATACCACCTTATTTCATACTCAGTGTCTGAATACAACATATATAATCAGCCTCTAGATCCCAGAAACTATATAATATATATTTGTACAAAACCTTTTTATTCAATCTGTTGAAGGGGGTGATATTTTGAATCAATATGAGTTACGACTACCCTACATTGGAGAGATACAACAGTGGTAAGTAGGTCATCCTGTATTTTAATATCATAAAGTCTAGAGAGGGTTCCGTCAACCCGCTGGTGGGTCGTAGTTTGAATATATCAGTATTTTCTTCCGTCTAACTCCTTATGTTGTAATGGTTGCCAGGTAACAAGAGAAGTTGGAGGTACAGGTATAGGTTACCTTTCCGATTAAACCTGCCAATTGCCATAAGAGGGAAATAATATTGAGTTTAGCGTAAAACATTTACCACTCAACCAAGTTACAAGCCATACAGGGCTATTTTATTAGCGTATTAAACTTGGTGAGGAAAGTATCCGGTTTAATATTTCTGTCCTGCAAGTACAGAATCTCTTTGTGTGCCTACAACACCAGCCAAAGGGTTACGGAATCATCGTATTTGACTAACAAAACAGGTTACTTTATGTAATGGCTGTAAGAAACATACAGGAGCCGAGAGCTCTGCATCTTTACTGAAATCTGGATATTGCTGGAGCCTGTGACACATTTGTCCCATCCAAAACATCCCATAATATATTTGTTTCCCATCATAGTCACAGTACTCAGTGCTTTAACACCTACATATATCACAGGTACCCAGTAGTGCATCACAGTTACCTAGTAGTGCATCACAGTTAGGCTACCCAGTAGTACATCACTTACCCAGTAGTACATCACTTACCCAGTAGTGCATCACAGTTACCCAGTAGTACATCACTTACCTAGTAGTACATCACTTACCCAGTAGTACATCACTTACCCAGTAGTACATCACTTACCCAGTAGTGCATCACAGGTACCTAGTAGTACATCACTTACCCAGTAGTACATCACTTACCCAGTAGTACATCACTTACCCAGTAGTACATCACTTACCCAGTAGTGTATCACAGGTACCTAGTAGTGCATCACAGGTACCTAGTAGTACATCACTTACCCAGTAGTACATCACTTACCCAGTAGTACATCACTTACCCAGTAGTGCATCACAGGTACCTAGTAGTACATCACTTACCCAGTAGTACATCACTTACCCAGTAGAGCATCACAGGTACCTAGTAGTACATCACTTACCCAGTAGTACATCACTTACCCAGTAGTACATCACTTACCCAGTAGTACATCACTTACCCAGTAGTGCATCACAGGTACCTAGTAGTACATCACTTACCCAGTAGAGCATCACGTACCCAGTAGTGCATCACAGGTACCTAGTAGTACATCACTTACCCAGTAGTACATCACTTACCCAGTAGTGCATCACAGGTACCTAGTAGTACATCACTTACCCAGTAGTACATCACTTACCCAGTAGTGCATCACTTACCCAGTAGTACATCACTTACCCAGTAGTGCATCACAGGTACCTAGTAGTACATCACTTACCCAGTAGTGCATCACTTACCCAGTAGTACATCACTTACCCAGTAGTGCATCACAGGTACCTAGTAGTACATCACTTACCTAGTAGTACATCACTTACCCAGTAGTGCATCACTCACCCAGTAGTGCATCACAGGTACCTAGTAGTACATCACTTACCCAGTAGTACATCACTTACCCAGTAGTGCATCATAGGTACCCAGTAGTACATCACTTACCCAGTAGTGCATCACTTACCCAGTAGTGCATCACTTACCCAGTAGTGCATCACTTACCCAGTAGTACATCACTTACCAGTAGTACATCACTTATCCAGTAGTGCATCACTTACCCAGTAGTGCATCACTTACCCAGTAGTACATCACTTACCCAGTAGTGCATCACAAGTACCTAGTAGTACATCACTTACCCAGTAGTGCCTCACTTACCCAGTAGTACATCACTTACCCAGTAGTGCATCACAGGTACCCAGTAGTACATCACATGTACCCAGTAGTACATCACTTACCCAGTAGTACATCACTTACCCAGTAGTACATCACTTACCCAGTAGTACATCACTTACCCAGTAGTACATCACTTACCCAGTAGTACATCACTTACCCAGTAGTACATCACTTACCCAGTAGTGCATCACTTACCCAGTAGTGCATCACTTACCCAGTAGTGCATCACAGGTACCCAATAGTACATCACAGGTACCCAGTAGTACATCACAGGTACCCAGTAGTACATCACAGGTACCCAGTAGTACATCACAGGTACCCATTAGTACATCACAGGTACCCAGTAGTACATCACTTACCCAGTAGTACATCACTTACCCAGTAGTTCAAGTCACATGTATCCTGTTAACCCTCTCTCTTTATGATGTCTGCCAAACCTGCTCATCCAATGACTCCTGTTTTTACCTGTGACAGGTATGTGCCTGTAGAGGATCTCCTCAAGATTTATGAAGAGTTATATGGAAGGGAGGTAATACAGACAGATGTTATCATTGGATGTACTTTCTTGCTATATATGGAAAGGTAAATCTGATTGACATTTACATTGTGACTATGAGATAAGAAAGTTCTACCAGTAAACATGTGGTCTCCTGTAGATCTGCTGGTTATAACCTTTTGGAAAACCAAATGCTATTTCAATTTTCTGAGGTGGGTTAAAACCTCAAAAAATGTAATAAACAAGTGCATATAACAATGATGGTGATGATGTGGAGAGGGGGGAGGTCTATTGATAATTAATCCTCTGGTGAAGGCTCTCTGTTCTATTTTAAGAAAACAATTGTTGTCAATTGTATGGATATTTAAGATTACAATGGTATCTAAACAAAGTTAAATATCAGATTAATCACATTGAAAAGCAAACTTTCTAATAAATGTATTATTTCAAATAAAAATCTTTCTGTTTCCAGACTGGGTGAGGATATAGCTGTTGCTGAGGTAAGAATATGCTGAGACAAATTTAACAAACATTTGAACCCAGTGCATCTTATGTCATCCTCTGTCATGTTAAATATTTGATTGTTAGTTTCAATGATTGCCTCAACTTTCTGTGATGTGTAAAGTTTTTTAATTATTGAATGTTTTTTATTCATCCCAAAACTTCACTGGAAGGGATTGTTTTGTTTTCTATTCACAAAAGACAGGATGACAACGGTTTGGATGCAGAAATACAAAGAACATAATAGATTATTTTAATCAATTTAATATTTCCTTATTTTAGTTATTTCGTGATTACGCAGCTAAAAGTCCATTCTTAGTTGACAACCTTGAGGATTATTATCTTGGTGGTTTGGATGATATGGCTGCCCAAACCCAGAATGTATGGCAGTATGTGGGTCAAATGTTAACTCAAGGAACAAGGTCAGTTCAACTGTTTATAGTTTGGTCTTTAACACCCCTCTTGAGAGTTATATAAGGATTGACTTCAATATTTTTTGGTTTGCCAAGTTATGAATGACATTGCCCTTGTGCAAATTAAATAAGTCTGTGAAGAAGTGTATGAAAAGTTTGCACAGGGGCCAACTCGTTCAGAACTCTATGACTCAAGAAACATTGAAGTCAACCCTTATAAAAATGTTATACTTTTAGAAAAATTAGCGAAGAAATACTCCAGACTTGCTGATTTTTTTTTCTCCAATATTTTTGTTTTTTTCAGTTCTTGCAGCATTCCACATAATCCACTTTATATAACCTGTAATAGTAACAAAACCAATGTCGGTACAACAGGGCGATATACAAAGGGCTACTATGGCAACCATAAGTCTTTTGTGAATAACAATTCCATAGCGATGAAGAGAACTCAAAGGGGAATAACTCTGATGCCATCAAAGGCTTTCCAGGTTAGTTTCTATAATCTACTGTAGATTTTACTATGATTGACTTAAACTGAATTGAGTTAAGATCTAAACCTATTGTCGCTGATTGAATCTTAAGACTGTTCATGTGGACTGAGACCAGAGAACTTTATCATCACGTTATGCAAGCTTGCATACGACTAGGAATGACAAAAGGAAGTCATCTAAAAGCCGAGAAAAAATGATGAAGTATAGGTTGCTGATTGGCTGCAATCTTAAGATTGATTGTGAGAAAATAGAACATGTTCCATTGTTACGATAGTAAGACTGATCAGTCTCCAATTTATCAGAAGTGTCTTAAGGACGCTCAGGTTGGAGAAATCTGTGACTGATTGATCCCAGATTGACTGCTGACTGGAGCTTGCGATGATGAGATGGATCGGGGCTTTTCTCATCGCTCTGACAGATTTTCATCACACCGAGAGGAAAACAATTTTTTTTATAATATTTATTCCCAGGGAGCAAAGCTTCCCATTTGATAACTTACATCATCGATATAAAGGAAGACAGATAATTTACCTCACATTTTCTTTGTTCCATAATATAAGGTGTGTTTCCATTGGTATTTTTATTGCTACAAGTATAATCACCCTGCATATCTGAGCTAGAAACGCAGGTTGTGTAAATGAGATTCTTCAATGTGATGTCACTTTTGCTTGCACATCACAACTTTGATATTGAAGATCGCCAACAGCTGTATGTTAGATTTTGTGTGGCAATTTAACCTTGTCCACTAGAATGAAATATAATTGTTAGGAAGTCAAAAGCATTCTGATACCCTTTAAATGTCAATCAATGACATATTTGTGTTCAAAACTTAAGATTATTGACATGTATCATCATATGCTACTGTGCTGGTCCATCACAGATACACAACAACTTCTCTGTATGGTAGAGAGGATATTGTGACAAGGTTGTCAAAGGAGGCATCAAACAGAAATTAGTGTTAGGCTTAGTGTCCCATCGCTTTATTGGAATGGTAACCCTAAGTTGTGAGTTGGATTCTCACCCTGTCCGGAATTTTGTCCAGGTTAATCAGTGTCTGATAATTTTCTAATTCAGTAATTTCCCTGATGATGATTGCTTGTTATCTCCCTTTGTTGGCCGTAAATTTGTCTTCAAAGTTATCTCCATGTATCCCTCTCTTATGGCCATCTGTTCATTTCCTCTGAGTGGGCCTCCGTGGCTCAGCAGGTAGAGTATTGGACCCTCAATCCGAACAGCCTTCCACCAATGGGTCGCGGGTTCGAATCCCACTCAGTCACAAAAAATTGGAAAATTTTCTGACTGGGTTTCGCTCGAACGACCTATGTGGGATGGTTGCCAGTTACCAACAAAAGGTTGTGGGTTTCCTCCGTGCATAGAGCCCGGTTTCCTCCCACAATAAAACTGGCAACGCCACCATATAAGTGAAATAATCCTGAGCGCCGCGTAAAACGTCAAACAATCAATCAATCAATCATTTCCTCTGTAGAATATATTATCCCGTCTTCAATCAGATCATTGAAATAGACCAATCACTATGATTTGTGTCAAAAATTCACCCATAAATGTATATCTTGTTGCCACAAATTTACACATCTACTTACATATCTAAACAAATATTAAAGAAATATCTAACAAATATTTCAAATTAAATTTCAGAAGGTACGACAGCAAAAGTATTCCTCATTTAAAACAGAAAGTGGAGGCAGAGTTGAAGGGACAAGTAACATAGACGTTTCCTTTAGTTCATATTCTAACTATTCTAAGTTTGGCTGGTAAGTCTTTCAAACAATTAACGTGACATGAGCTGCCAAATATTGAGAACATTTTGTTGAAACAGAATTAGACAATTAATCATTATTTTTATCAAGAAGTAAAAAAATAAGAGCTTTCTTTTGACATCAATCTTGCAGATGTATGTTCATCTAGTTTTATAACCAATACAAACTCCAAAAATGTACTTCCACATCCTGGCTATTTGACTTGTCTGTTATTGATACACATATTCGACTCATACTGCTAACTGGGTTTACTAATATTATTTTCAAGGCTCTTTAAACTCTCAATTTCTTTAGACAATTTTGGAAGCTCCTGCTACTCTAATATGAATTCTCGGCTATGAAGAGTCAAGATGTAATTCACTTAAGATGACAAGTGAATTGAACACAGTAAACAAAATGAGGTTGAAATCGCACCTGAGTTTATTACAGTATTTACCATTTATACTGCAGTGTTTACTTTGTACCCATGACAATGATTGTAATCCGCCATTTTCTGCTGTAATCAAACAGGTCCCTGGCTTCAGGGGATATAAATGGAGATGGACGTTCAGATCTTTTGATTGGTTCTCCAGGCTGGGGCATGATGGGTAGTTTTCAACAAGGCAGAATTTATATTTCACTTGGTAAGTTTATGGAAGACTTTTGGAGGTAGATAACTTATTACTCCAATTCTCCATTTAATGATACCGTTGAAAATGTCATTCAATTTCTACATGAAGTTTTTTTATTGTATTTATACTAGTATTACAGAAACTTTTATATATTTGAAAGAAACTAGCAGCATTACAATTTTGATCTTCTTTCTGAATTTCTATAGGGTCAGAAAAAAGTCCACACTTCCGAGATAATTTTATAACTATTGCCGGAGAACTCAAGGTTTGTGATAAATTCTAGGTAAATAATTGATAGAAGTAATACAGTAAATATTATCTATGAAGGTAATTGCTTTAAAATAAAATATATATGAAGATATGCAGAACTATTTTCTACACATTCTATCTCTTGAAATCTTTTTTTTTTCAGGCACAGTCAAAGTTTGGCACATCAGTAGAATCTGTTGATATCAATCAAGATGGTATTTCAGATATAGTTGTGGGGGCCCCTTCTTATACCACAGATGGTACACATTATGACTACACGGTAAGTTATCACATCATGTATCAATCAAGATGGTATTGAAGATATAGTTGTGGGGGCCCCTTCCTACACTACAGATGGTACACATTATGACTACACAGTAAGTTATCACATCATGTATTAATCAAGATGGTATCACAGATATAGTTGTGGGGGCCCCTTCCTACACTACAGATGGTACACATTATGACTACACGGTAAGTTATCACATCATGTATTAATCAACATTGTATCACAGATATAGTTGTGGGGGCCCCTTCCTACACTACAGATGGTACACATTATGACTACACGGTAAGTTATCACATCATGTAATAATCAAGATGGTATCACAGATATAGTTGTGGGGCCCCTTCTTATACCACAGATGGTACACATTATGACTACACGGTAAGTTATCACATCATGTAATAATCAATAAGGTATCACAGATATAGTTGTGGGGGCCCCTTCTTATACCACAGATGGTACACATCATGACTACACGGTAAGTTATCACATCATGTAATAATCAAGATGATATCACATATATAGTTGTGGGGGCCCCTTCCTACACTACAGATGGTACACATTATGACTACACGGTAAGTTATCACATCATGTAATAATCAATAAGGTATCACAGATATAGTTGTGGGGGCCCCTTCCTACACTACAGATGGTACACATTATGACTACTTAATAAGTTATCACATCATGTATTAATCAAGATGGTATCACAGATATAGTTGTGGGGGCCCCTTCCTACACTACAGATGGTGCACATTATGACTACACGGTAAGTTATCACATATGTATTTATCAAGATGGTATCACAGATATAGTTGTGGGGGCCCGGCCCTTCCTACACTACAGATGGTACACATTATGACTAAACGTTAAGTTATCACATCATGTAATAATCAAGATAGTATCACAGATATAGTTGTGGGGGCCCCTTCCTATACCACAGATGGTACACATTATGACTACACGGTAAGTTATCACATCATGTATAAATCAAGATGGTATTATAGATATAGTTGTGGGGGCCCCTTCCTACACTACAGATGGTACACATTATGACTACACGGTAAGTTATCACATCATGTATTAATCAAGATGGTATTATAGATATAGTTGTGGGGGCCCCTTCCTACACTACAGATGGTACACATTATGACTACACGGTAAGTTATCACATCATGTAATAATCAAGGTGGTATTGCAGATATAGTTGTGGGGACCCCTTCCTACACTACAGATGGTACACATTATGACTAAACGTTAAGTTTTCACATCACGTAATAATCAAGATTGTATTGCAGATATAGTTGTGGGGGCCCCTTCCTACACTACAGATGGTACACGTTATGACTACATGGTAAGTTATCACATCATGTAGTAATCAAGATGGTATCACAGATATAGTTGTGGGGGCCCCTTCCTACACTACAGATGGTACACATTATGACTACATGGTAAGTTATCACATCATGTAGTAATCAAGATGGTATCACAGATATAGTTGTGGGGGCCCCTTCCTACACTACAGATGGTACATATTATGACTACACAGTAAGTTATCACATCATGTATTAATCAAGATGGTATCACAGATATAGTTGTGGGCGCCCCTTCCTACACTACAGATGGTACACGTTATGACTACACAGTAAGTTATCACATCATGTAGTAATCAAGATGGTATCACAGATATAGTTGTGGGGGCCCCTTCCTACACTACAGATGGTACACATTATGACTACATGGTAAGTTATCACATCATGTAATAATCAAGATGGTATCACAGATATAGTTGTGGGGCCCCTTCCTACACTACAGATGGTACACATTATGACTACACAGTAAGTTATCACATCATGTAGTAATCAAGATGGTATCACAGATATAGTTGTGGGGGCCCCTTCCTGCACTTCAGATGGTACACATTATGACTACACAATAAGTTATCACATCATGTAATAATCAAGATGGTATTGCAGATTTAGTTGTGGGGGCCCGGCCCTTCCTACACTACAGATGGTACACATCATGACTACACGGTAAGTTATCACATCATGTAATAATCAAGATGGTATCACAGATATAGTTGTGGGGGGCCCTTCCTACACTACAGATGGTACACATTATGACTACACAATAAGTTATCACATCATGTAATAATCAAGATGGTATCACAGATATAGTTGTGGGGGCCCCTTCCTGCACTACAGATGGTACACATTATGACTACACAATAAGTTATCACATCATGTAATAATCAAGATGGTATCACAGATATAGTTGTGGGGGCCCCTTCCTACACTACAGATGGGACACATTATGAATACACAGTAAGTTATCACATCATGTATTAATCAAGATGGTATCACAGATATAGTTGTGGGGGCCCCTTCCTTCACTACACATGGTACACAGTATGACTACACAGTAAGTTATCACATCATGTATTAATCAAGATTGTATTGCTGAGATAGTTGTGGGGGCCCCTTCCTACACTACAGATGGTACACTTTATGACTACACAGTAAGTTATCACATCATGTATTAATCAAGATGGTATTACAGATATAGTTGTGGGGGCCCCTTCCTACACTACAGATGGTACACTTTATGACTACACAGTAAGTTATCACATCATGTATTAATCAAGATGGTATTGCTGAGATAGTTGTGGGGGCCCCTTCCTACACTACAGATGGTACACTTTATGACTACATGGTAAGTTATCACATCATGTAATAATCAAGATTGTATTGCTGAGATAGTTGTGGGGGCCCCTTTCTACACTACAGGTGGTACACATTATGACTACACGGTAAGTTATCACAGTAATAATCAAGATTGTATTGCTGAGATAGTTGTGGGGGCCCCTTCCTACACTACAGGTGGTACACATTATGACTACACGGTAAGTTATCACATCATGTAATAATCAAGATGGTATCACAGATATAGTTGTGGGGGCCCCTTTCTACACTACAGGTGGTACACATTATGACTACACGGTAAGTTATCACATCATGTAATAATCAAGATGGTATCACAGATATAGTTGTGGGGGCCCCTTCCTACACTACAGATGGGACACATTATGACTACACAGTAAGTTATCACATCATGTATTAATCAAGATGGTATTGCTGAGATAGTTGTGGGGGCCCCTTCCTATACCACAGATGGTACACATTATGACTACAGGGTAAGTTATCACATCATGTATTAATCAAGATTGTATTGCAGATATAGTTGTGGGGGCCCCTTCCTACACTACAGATGGTACACATTATGACTACACGGTAAGTTATCACATCATGTAGTAATCAAGATAGTATCACAGATATAGTTGTGGGGGCCCCTTCTTATACCACAGATGGTACACATTATGACTACATGGTAAGTTATCACATCATGTAGTAATCAAGATGGTATTGCAGATTTAGTTGTGGGGGCCCGGCCCTTCCTACACTACAGATGGTACACATCATGACTACACGGTAAGTTATCACATCATGTAATAATCAAGATGGTATCACAGATATAGTTGTGGGGGGCCCTTCCTACACTACAGATGGTACACATTATGACTACACAATAAGTTATCACATCATGTAATAATCAAGATGGTATCACAGATATAGTTGTGGGGGCCCCTTCCTGCACTACAGATGGTACACATTATGACTACACAATAAGTTATCACATCATGTAATAATCAAGATGGTATCACAGATATAGTTGTGGGGGCCCCTTCCTACACTACAGATGGGACACATTATGACTACACAGTAAGTTATCACATCATGTATTAATCAAGATGGTATCACAGATATAGTTGTGGGGGCCCCTTCCTTCACTACACATGGTACACAGTATGACTACACAGTAAGTTATCACATCATGTATTAATCAAGATTGTATTGCTGAGATAGTTGTGGGGGCCCCTTCCTACACTACAGATGGTACACTTTATGACTACACAGTAAGTTATCACATCATGTATTAATCAAGATGGTATTACAGATATAGTTGTGGGGGCCCCTTCCTACACTACGGATGGTACACTTTATGACTACACAGTAAGTTATCACATCATGTATTAATCAAGATGGTATTGCTGAGATAGTTGTGGGGGCCCCTTCCTACACTACAGATGGTACACTTTATGACTACATGGTAAGTTATCACATCATGTAATAATCAAGATTGTATTGCTGAGATAGTTGTGGGGGCCCCTTTCTACACTACAGGTGGTACACATTATGACTACACGGTAAGTTATCACAGTAATAATCAAGATAGTATCACAGATATAGTTGTGGGGGCCCCTTCCTATACCACAGATGGTACACATTATGACTACACGGTAAGTTATCACATCACATATTACATCACCAATGGGTCGCGGGTTCGAATCCCACTCAGTCCAAAAATTGGAAAATTTTCTGACTGGGTTTTCACTCGAACGACCTATGTGGGATGGTTGCCAGTTACCAGCGGAAGGTCGTGGGTTTCCTCCGGGCACAGAGCCCGGTTTCCTCCCACAATAAAACTGGCAACGCCGCCATATAAGTGAAATAATCTTGAGCGCGGCGTAAAACACCAAACAATCAATCAATCACATATTACATGTAAATACTACAGATGATACGCTTTAAGATTTGTTGGGTATTGCTGTTCAGGTATAATGAGAGTTGTTCCCAGACTTTTCAGACGAAGACATTTTATGTGGTATTATTCCTAGAAACAATATTGCCAGACATCTATAATTCATCAATCCTAACCTAAAAAATTACGACACTTGTTCCTTTTGCTTGCTCTGATGCTAAAAGCCAGTATCATGTGAAAGTTTGTTAACCATGTTGATCGGCTGATACCTCAGTTACTCTCTGAAATTGTTTCATGTTTACAGGGTATGGTTTACATATATTTTGGGAATATTAGGAACCAGTTTGATTCTCCAAACATTACCATATCCTGCCAGGTAGGGTTTTAGATATACAGTTCAGTTAAACAAAATAGTGGATTATTTGGATTTTCACACAATTGTCATATGTTAAATTGTAGCTGGGAAAGGGTTTTCCCCCCGCATAAAGAGCCCCATCCTCGGAGCATACAATAAAATAGTGAACTCACTGTTTTACCCATGAACAAACTGATTGAGGAAACCTTATAATTGATATTCATGTAAACTAGGTTTCAGTTTTGTGTCAATAATGAACAAAACAAAGAAGGATGATTTTTCTATTTGTGAAGAAGCCGTTCTAGTGAAAACAATTTCTGAACTTTTGAATGGTTGAGACGCCTGTATAGTTTTCTTATTCTGGGCCAGCTTGTTTAAGAAAATATAGATGACTGTTTTTGTTGCCTACCTTACCAGGGTTTTATTGGTCTATGAATTCATTCCATGTGAGATATTCGCCTCATTAATATTACGTTAATTAATAAAGAAAACCATTTACTATTCTCATAGATTTAATTACTTTTTACTCCTGATTGACTTTACTAATTAGAATGTCATGATTAACTTTATTTCAGTTACGTTACTGTAACCTTGGCTGGACTCTCACAACAGGTGATTTAAATGAAGATGGTCACCCTGATTTGTTAATTGGCACCCCGTTTGCCCCAGGGAAGGGTGCACAAAGAGGATTAGTAGCAGGGTTATATTCTAATGTGAAGTACTCGGCACAAGGCAAGTCATACTGGTTATCTCTATAATGTTTCATATTTACAAGCCTAATGTCTGTTAACTGCTCAATTTTCACATGTCTTACTATACAATATTCTCTATGTACTATACAATATTTTCTTTTTATCTAAACTACATTATACCTGAATGTTATTATGTTAAAAGAATTTTTACAGATACACAATCACCATGGCTAATTTTGTTTTGTTCTCACTGCCCTTCTATGTAATGTAGTATTTCTCTTGTTTAACTTAGGGTCTCTCAATCTGGATGTCACTCAGTTAGACTGGATACAATTAGGAGACCAGGTAAATGTCACCCAGTTAGACTGGATACAATTAGGAGACCAGGTAAATGTCACCCAGTTAGACTGGATACAATTAGGAGACCAGGTAAATGTCACCCACTTAGACTGCATACAATTAGGAGACCAGGTAAATGTCACCCAGTTAGACTGGATACAATTAGGAGACCAGGTAAATGCCACCCAGTTAGACTGGATACAATTAGGAAACCAGGTAAATGTCACCCAGTTAGACTGGATACAATTAGGAGACCAGGTAAATGTCACCCAGTTAGACTGGATACAATTAGGAGACCAGGTAAATGTCACCCAGTTAGACTGGATACAATCAGGAGACCAGGTAAATGTCACCCAGTTAGACTGGATACAATTAGGAGACCAGGTAAATGTCACCCAGTTAGACTGGATACAATTAGGAGACCAGGTAAATGTCACTCAGTTAGACTGGATACAATTAGGAGACCAGGTAAATGTCACCCAGTTAGACTGGATACAATTAGGAGACCAGGTAAATGTCACTCAGTTAGACTGGATACAATTAGGAGACCAGGTAAATGTCACTCAGTTAGACTGGATACAATTAGGAGACCAGGTAAATGTCACCCATTGAGACTGGATACAATTAGGAAACCAGGTAAATGTCACCCAGTTAGACTGGATACAATTAGGAGATCAGGTAAATGTCACCCAGTTAGACTGGATACAATTAGGAGACCAGGTAAATGTCACCCAGTTAGACTGCATACAATTAGGAGACCAGGTAAATGTCACTCAGTTAGACTGGCTACAATTAGGAGACCAGGTAAATGTCACCCAGTTAGACTGGATACAATTAGGAGACCAGGTAAATGTCACCCAGTTAGACTGGATACAATTAGGAGACCAGGTAAATGTCACTCAGTTAGACTGGATACAATTAGGAGACCAGATAAATGCCACTCAGTTAGACTGGATACAATTAGGAGACCAGATAAATGCCACTCAGTTAGACTGGATACAATTAGGAGACCAGATAAATGTCACCCAGTTAGACTGGATACAATTAGGAGACCAGGTAAATGTCACCCACTTAGACTGCATACAATTAGGAGACCAGATAAATGTCACTCAGTTAGACTGGATACAATTAGGAGACCAGATAAATGTCACTCAGTTAGACTGGATACAATTAGGAGACCAGGTAAATGTCACCCAGTTAGACTGGATACAATTAGGAGACCAGGTAAATGTCACCCAGTTAGACTGGGTACAATTAGGAGACCAGGTAAATGTCACCCACTTAGACTGCATACAATTAGGAGACCAGATAAATGTCACTCAGTTAGACTGGATACAATTAGGAGACCAGATAAATGTCACTCAGTTAGACTGGATACAATTAGGAGACCAGGTAAATGTCACCCAGTTAGACTGGATACAATTAGGAGACCAGGTAAATGTCACCCAGTTAGACTGGGTACAATTAGGAGACCAGGTAAATGTCACCCATTGAGACTGGATACAATTAGGAGACCAGGTAAATGTCACCCAGTTAGACTGGATACAATTAGGAGACCAGGTAAATGTCACCCAGTTAGACTGGATACAATTAGGAGACCAGGTAAATGTCACTCAGTTAGACTGGATACAATCAGGAGACCAGGTAAATGTCACTCAGTTAGACTGGATACAATTAGGAGACCAGGTAAATGTCACTCAGTAAGACTGGATACAATCAGGAGACCAGGTAAATGTCACTCAGTTAGACTGGATACAATTAGGAGACCAGGTAAATGTCACCCAGTTAGACTGGATACAATTAGGAGACCAGGTAAATGTCACCCAGTTAGACTGGATACAATTAGGAGACCAGGTAAATGTCACCCAGTTAGACTGGATACAATTAGGAGACCAGGTAAATGTCACCCAGTTAGACTGGATACAATCAGGAGACCAGGTAAATGTCACACAGTTAGACTGGATACAATTAGGAGACCAGGTAAATGTCACCCAGTTAGACTGGATACAATTAGGAGACCAGGTAAATGTCACCCAGTTAGACTGGATACAATTAGGAGACCAGGTAAATGTCACCCAGTTAGACTGGATACAAGTAGGAGACCAGGTAAATGTCACCCAGTTAGACTGGATACAATTAGGAGACCAGGTAAATGTCACCCAGTTAGACTGGATACAATTGGGAGACCAGGTAAATGTCACCCAGTTAGACTGGATACAATTGGGAGACCAGGTAAATGTCACCCAGTTAGACTGGATACAATTAGGTTGGTTGTTTGGTGTTTTACGCCGCGCTCAAGATTATTTCACTTATATGGCAGCTTTGCCAGTTTTATTGTGGGAGGAAACCCATGACCGTCCGTTGGTAACTGGCAACCGTCCCACATAGGTCATTCAAGTGAAAACCCAGTCAGAAAACTTTCCAATTTTTTGGACTGAGTGGGATTGGAACCCGCGACCCATTGATGGAAGGCTGTTCGGATTGAGCCTCCAACGCTCTATCTACTGAGTCATGGAGGCCCCGATACAATTAGGAGACCAGGTAAATGTCATGAAAGTGTCGTTAGGGCATTGTAACGTCAGAAATGATGTCACCAACGACAGCATCCCAGACCCTTCAATATATGCTTGCTGCTTGATTATGCTTTCAACAACACACTGTCTAGGGGTGGAGAGGGGGGAAGTACACATTATTGATATAGACAAACTGTTCCTGGACATGTTGTTGAACTAAGCAAAGCTGTGAATGAAAAATGGCTAAATAAAGAACAATTTATTTGACAACTTTAATATGTTAAAATAATTAAAACAAAATTATTTTTGGATAGGACTATGGCTGGTTTGGTGACAGTATAACATTTCATAATTCATGGCTGGTTATTGGACAACCGGTGTTTCGTCTCTGTTTCAAGTGAGTATTTTAAATTACCTATCATTGTTCAGAATAAATTATTCAATATTTGTAATTGTAAATGTTGACATGAAGTCATGTATACAAACTATTTGATGAACAAACTTGTGTTTGCCCAATTTATATGGATAGTGTTGTAGAGAGAGCAATCCAGAAAAAGATATATTGACTCCGTATTTTTGTTTCTGTTATATTGGGTATTTTTGTTCCAGGTTAAATTGTTCTTACTCCCTGTCAGATAAACAAAGTGTTGGAAAAGTTCACATTTTCAAGACAACCTCTAAAGGTCCACATCTTATGAAAACTCTGATTGGATATGACCAATTTGGACAGTTTGGAAGCAGCTTTGCAATTGGTCGACCATTTGATACCAGAACAGATATTTTGGCTGTATCTGCAATTACCACAAGTAAGTGTCTCACCAATATTGTAGATAGGATACCTATGTGTGGCTTACAAAACATGCTTCTTGCTTTTAAGAAAAAAGGTAAAAAATAAAGTTTTACACCTGTGTTAATAAGAGACATGTTGACTAAATGGTTTGAATTTATGATAAAAAGTTAAATTTTTTTTATGAAGTGAAAGTTAAGAAATATGTTTAATCCAAACATGGTTCGTTTTTCACAATTCTTGCTATTTTTTTTCCAATTATTTCAGATGTATCTGGGACATACTATGGTCTTAAGGATGATTTTCTTCAGGCAGGACAAGTATTTCTCTACAATCTTACCCAGATAGAAGTCAATACATCTGTGTCCCCAATAACAACGTTTTCAGGGAATAGAAGGTTTTCCCGATTTGGTCAGTCACTAAAAGTAAGGATTAACATACTGATGTATGGAGTGTTATGGTCAGCCAAAGAGGCTTTCATGTGATGTTGACAGGAATGATGTTACTATGTACCTTTCAGAAATTGGCTTTTAGCACACAGAACATAGCTGACTTTGGGCACAACGAACATGAAAAGCTCTGTACGTAATGCACAGCGTTCTGCCAGTTTGAGATATGTCTATCAAACCCAGAAGAACAAAATGTTGGTTATGTAATCCTTATTGTATGAATGCACACTGATTCTAGATTTAATGTTGTGAGGGGGCAGAGCCACCGAGTGGATGAATCTATAATTGTCAAAAGAGTCCATGCTATAAGAAGTAAACAATGATCTTTTAAAACTGTTTCCCACTTGTTGATGGTGTGTCCAATTGAATTTAAAGCAGTGTTTAACATTGTGTCCTATAGGCTTATTTCTTATTGAAACCAGGTATCATAGATCCAGTTAGTTCCTAAATCCCAAGACAATTGCCAAAAACAGAAACATTATTTCTTAATATGCATTAATCAATAAATAATTATAATTCATTGAACTACTTATCTCTTTTAAAGTTTTTTAATTTCCAATATTATGCTTGGATTGATGAAATTTGTTGATTTTCAGTTTGCTGATATACGAGACTCTGGGTTTGAGGACCTTGTTATAACATCACCTCTTTATTCTGAAGATATCTCCGACCTGATTCCTTCAGAAGGTAGTCAATGTTTCATTACCTACTACTTAAATCCAAACATTTATTTTCTGGGTTTTTTTCCTCCTCAGAGGATTGTGATTGGTTTGAGTAGAGTGCATGACTAGATCACTTATTCAGTCACACCTAGGATTAATATTGATTGATTGTTTGGTGTTTTACGCCACGCCCAAGATTATTTCACTTACATGGCGACGTTGCCAGTTTTATTGTGGGAGGAAACCGGGCTCTATGCCCGGAGGAAACCCACGACCATCCGGTGGTAACTGGCAACCATCCCACCGTTCAAGTGAAAACCCAGTCAGAAAATTTTTCATTGTTTTTGGGACTGAGTGGGATTCAAACCTGCAACCCATTGGTGCAAGGCTGTTGGATTGAGCGCCCAACGCTCTACCTACTGAGCCATTGGAGCCCCTGGGATTGATATTGAAGGGATATGAAACTTTGTATTTTTTGTATAACTGCCAGTGTGATAACTGTGATATTGTTTGTCTCAGTGACGTGGTGCCGGCATTCCGATCCACCCCGAGAATAGCCAAAACTGCATTCTCGACTCTAACATGATCGGACAATCTGAAACTTCGCAGATTTACTTACATGAAGTACCAAAGCCGACCAGGAGGGAGAGAAAATAACCAAAATCGGTTCCAAATGGGGTATTGGCTATTCTTGGGGTGGATAGGACGATCTGTGATGACACTGGCTGTTATACAAAGGTGTTTCATATCCCTTCAATATTAATCCCAGGTCACACAATGCTTAGATGTCAGGAATGGCTGTTTAAATGCACAGTACTCATAATCCACTCCGTATAATCCTGAGAAAATTATCATGAATGCTACGGGAACCAAACAACGAGTGTGAACAAATCTCTGTAGTATGGATGTAAAAAATTATTTAATGATTCTTATTTCAGCCGAACAAGGCCAAGTTTACATTTTCTATGGAGGTGAACATTTTCCTAGAGGAAAAGCCACACAGTCCTGTAATGGTCACATTAATCCATGCCCACAGGAAAAAGTAAGATTTGTTTCAACTCCAGTATTTAGTTAGTATTTTGGGTTCGTTTCTGTAAAAAACTTCAATTTCTAAAGTAATTCATTGACATATCTGAAGTGTCTGACCATTTTGTAGCAGCTAATAAATCACAATTTTGTCATTCATAGTTTGAAAATGAAGTCACACAGGAGCGTTGACAGGAATGATTGCTTATATTAGAAACCTTATATTGTTTATATTGTCAGGCTGATAAAATATTGACCTTCAACGATGGTGAGAAAAGAGCTCGGTTTGGAAGTTCTCTCATCACTCTGAATCAAGCTAATCAGGTAAGTTGAAATAATACTCAATACAGATTCCTTATTACAACCAGAAGTCTATGAATGGGGAAGTGTGAAACGGCCCATTACACCCTATTCAGGGCACTGGCCACTGTTAGCCTGCTTATACTTCATAGTGTGACGTTTATGGGCAGCAACAAATTTCAGCGCAGACGATGAGCTCTCGGCTGAGGCAAGTGCCTGGTCACCCAAGTTCACTGACCTACATAAAAGACACTACCGTGTTATATAATATTCTAGGTGCATGTAATCACATGTTTCAATAGGTACACACAATTGGACTATCCCTCCTCTCAGCTCAGATCAGCTCACGTTGTATCGGGCAGCTCACGGTGAGATTCTTGCCACGCAAAGCAGAAAATATTAAACATGCTAGATACCTTCCTCGGCGCCTTGAGAGGTGAAAATCTCACCAAAATTTACGCGCACACGGGGGAAACAGCTTAGCTCTTTAAATAGCCACGCATAGCCTCAAGCTTTAACTCATACGAGACTCTGATATCTCCATTTCGAGTCAAATCATTCCAAACAAGGCTTCTTGTCTCCTTTTCAACTATTTGAAGTTTTTCAGAGGCTTTAGCTTTTGCTCTTTTGACTACTGTTGTTGCATCTAAGATTTTCACGATCTTTCTTTTCCTATGCATCCCATAATAGTTCCTACGAATAAAAGAAAAAAGAAGCCATGGTTTCTGACTAACCTAGAGAGAGGGAACTGTTTAAGGTGACCTCTTGGTCAAAATGTGCCCTATGGTGTAAGGTTTCACACTTCCCCATTCAAAAACTTCTGTTACAACCGTTGAAACTGGCTGTGTTATTTACAGGTACAGTTGCATTTAGACCTGCTTATTCAGATTAAATTTCTGTGTACAGAATCATTCACTATACCATCCTGTTGTTTTAGATCCTGATAAAGACTTGTTGGTTAAATTAATAAACAAACAAACCCCAGGATTAATTCTCACCCGCTATAAAACTTGCTTAATGGGACTTTCTCGCCAAGAACTGCAGCCCAGGGGACTGTTTCTCAACAAATTTACGCCTAACGTAACTTAGCACCTGGTCGTAACTTTATAATGTCTTAAGGTATTTGTTGCCATGACAGTTAGGCCTTGCTTTGGACTTATGTCTGGTATAAATGTTTTGAGAAACAGCCCCAGCCCAAGAACCATGAGCTGCCAAAATTAAAACTGTTTTTTATATGTTCTTATTGTCATGAAAGGTTGAGCATTTGAAGGTCTACTTTGAAAAACAAAGGATTTGTGTTGATATAAAAATTGAGTTGGCAAGTTGCCAAGCACTCGCCGAAGGTCAGGGTTTCATCAGGGCAAAGAGACCGGTTTCCTCCCCCAATGCTGCCATATAAGTGAAATAAAATTAAGTGCGGCGTAAAACGTCAATCAAATGAAAAGAGGGAGATGCATTGCGAGTCTCGCCCAATCTTAAAGCCTTAAACTGTGCACAGAACAAAGCATAAGTTTAGTTTGTGTATTGGTGAGATCTATGTACTTAGTCAACCCTTTGTCCTAATCTTCCATTTACATGTCTATAAGATTTCTGTGAAATGTGTGTAGATCACATCTCTATGTAACATCTCCATCTGGTCATAGATTCTTATAAACATTAAGCCCAACACACTTTCTGTCATCCTTGTTCCCCTTTAAAGGCCCATAACTCATTCTACCAGAAGTCCATCGTGCCATTATGGAATTCTCTATTTTTTCACAGGGTTGGATTTTGAGACTAACGCAATCATTCAATCAATCAGAGTTCAAATTGTGCTGAATCCATTTCACTTATACATGACATATTTATATGTTTTCAGACTTTGTTAGTTATGGGTGCAGTTCACAGTTCCTATCAGGGTTTCCATATGCAAGGAGCTGTCGGTGTATACAGTAATAAACTGTCCCATTGAACAGTGCAGTTCACAGTTCCTATCAGGGTTTCCATATGCAAGGAGCTGTAGGTGTATACAGTAATAAACTGTCCCATTGAACAGTGCAGTTCACAGTTCCTATCAGGGTTTCCATATGCAAGGAGCTGTAGGTGTATACAGTAATAAACTGTCCCATTGAACAGTGCAGTTCACAGTTCCTATCAGGGTTTCCATATGCAAGGAGCTGTAGGTGTATACAGTAATAAACTGTCCCATTGAACAGTGCAGTTCACAGTTCCTATCAGGGTTTCCATATGCAAGGAGCTGTAGGTGTATACAGTAATAAACTGTCCCATTGAACAGTGCAGTTCACAGTTCCTATCAGGGTTTCCATATGCAAGGAGCTGTAGGTGTATACAGTAATAAACTGTCCCATTGAACAGTGCAGTTCACAGTTCCTATCAGGGTTTCCATATGCAAGGAGCTGTAGGTGTATACAGTAATAAACTGTCCCATTGAACAGTGCAGTTCACAGTTCCTATCAGGGTTTCCATATGCAAGGAGCTGTAGGTGTATACAGTAATAAACTGTCCCATTGAACAGTGTTTAACAAACTCAGGGTATTTTATGAAAGTAACAAATTTAACTTAAGGATTGAGTAAAAGACCTGTATATCATATTATTATACATGTACATGAACAACCATTATATAATGTATATATATTAGCTATGAAACATTTGTGTTGTGTCCATGTTTCTAGAGAAATTTAAGACAATTATTTTATATTTATGGATATTTTTTTATGATAAATATTTTGTTGTGTAAATAAATCCATGATTTGTTGGAGACAATTGAATTTCTTCTGTTGTGTTATTTCCATTATTTCAGGCCTTTTTGTGTGGTTTACTCATATTGGCATGCTTTTCGAGTCCCTCAAATGCAATCTTCAGACTGTATTTCTTAGAAAAATACTTATACTGTGTCATTAGACTCACATGGTTGATAACATTGGTGCGAATGCTCACATTGCATATGTCATATGTGTCAACAGCATTTTGGATTTTCGCAGCGAATGTGCCTTTAAAGACTAAGTATAAACGACCGAAAGAGCACCCTGCCCGCCCATCTAAATTCTAACATCAGTCTCGACAGATTAGGGCTTACCGTCGTACTCAACAGCTAACGACCATAGCATGTTACGATTGATTGATTTAGGATAAACACGCACTCATCAGCTAAGATTAATTGGCGACAACAGTACCAACTGACCAAAACATTTAGCATACTTCATTCCCCCTTGCTAGGTCAGGCTGTCGGTTAGAGTGATAGTCCCTCAGTCAAACAGAGGCCTTCCATCGATGCGGCGCGTGTTCGAATCCCTCTCAAAGCAAATCAAAATTTATTTTTCACTCGATCGCTGTACGTGGAAGAGTTGCCAGGTAGTCATCGAAGATGGTGTTTTTCCTCCCTCACTAAACGTGTCCACACTGCCATGTAAGAGAAATAATCTTGAGTACAGCTTAAAAACACCAATAAATCTATGCTTGGTCAGCAAAAACTTTACCAATGTCATTAGACCCTCAGTCCAAGGATCTCCTGGCACAAGCTTCAACCGATACTGGTCAACCATTATACATATCGAGTGATCAATAAAAAATCAGCCCAACTAAGTGGATTATTAGCTCCACCCCGTAAATCTGCGTCTGTTGACTATCATTCTACTCACTTAAAAAAATTACCAAACTGCAACATAGTTTATCAGAGAAATAAAACTAGATTCGTTAAATTATCTTGACTGCAGGATTGATGTTCAGGTCAAACGGGAAGTTTAACTATATCAAGACCAAGGTAAATCATTCAAATATCATTTAATCATTACTCGTGTTTTAAGCCTCACTTTGATTTATTCTCCTAGCACCAGGTAAACCTAGAACTTATTGAACTGACTCGACAAGCTGCTGATGGAAGACGAGGTCTACCTGTTTCATGTTTATAGTGGGAACTATAACAAGCACATTTGTTCATTCCCTTCATTTGTTCAAGGACAGGAGTATCCTGGTATCGATGTTATTGTACCTACATAGCAGTGTTACAATGAATATTGTCTGATGGACTGGGCTGTATACCCATTATATAAACCATCCCAAATTTCTCAGAGATAATGGTGAGATGATCTCAAAAAGTAAATTGCAATCTGATAAAATTTTACTAATTGATGTTTCACTTTAAGGTGCTGTATATCAAGCTTATTTTACCTATGGGTCATTTTGAGGAAGAAACACATTCCTGGTGAGGTCAATCTCAGTGCGTATCGGATTTCTATACTTCATGAATAATTTTACTTCTAAATAGGTGAAAGCCGTTTGAACTTAAAAGTGACATGAGCTGCCAAATGTTGATAATTTTGCTTGAAACAAAATTTTGTAATTATTGACAGAGTATTTCAATAAGTACAATTTATAAACTGTTTAATGCTTTAAGTCTCCATAATATTCATAAATGTAGTATTTTGAACTATCATCGGCATAGAATGAATAAACGTTCATTATTCTGGTTCTTTCACATTCCGGACTGTATGGATTTCCCTCATTCCAACATCGATCAGTTTTCCATGACCTGTTACCCCCTCTTAGATTGCCAGGAAAATTAAATTATATGAAAAAAGTGTGAATTTTGGCAGCTCATGTCACTTAAAATGAAAAAGTTGATTCTCTAAAGACGTCACATGAAAGAGCAGCCATGATGTATGGTTGTGTCTAACAGCCATTGTTTGGTCTATGTAACAAATCCCATCAAGCACCTCTACATGACTTACATGTACGACTAGAAACAAAGAAAAACTACGACAATCTACAGGAAATGTGAATGATATTTATTCACACATACTGAATATAAAAATAAAAAATATACAGAGTTCACACGCGAAATACAGCGCTGGGAAAGGGAAATAACTCTTGGCTATCAATATTACATAGCCCAAACTGATGGACTGTTAGACAAAACTGCAATGGTGATTACCTAAGAGACTAGATAGCAATCGCTCAGAGCCCTTTCACCAGCATGCTCAACCATTAGTCAAACCCAACATAATCAGACAACAGAAAAACATAAAAACAGAACCAAATTAGGATGTGTTAGTCGTTACTGTTGTAACTTAATAGGAAAAAAAAAACTGAAACAAAACATCTACTTTAAAAAATGATAGATAAGAAAATGTAGGTAAATTTCTCAACCACACGAAATATGCGTAAATGGGTTTAATTTCATATATTAGTAGAAGATGGTGAATGAAATAAGGTTACAATGGTGAATACTCATCATAATGATTCATTCTCTATCAATGGTAACAAGTTATGCATGTTGACAGGAGTCCACCAAATATAGGAGATAGAGCATGAGTTGTGTGAGGGATCCACCCTGATGTAGGCAATGAACAATATAGTCCACACTCATTCAACTGACAATGTAAGTAAATTAACAACAACAGCATAGACCTTTTTGTGAAACAATATAAAAGGTCAGAAGAAAATGGTTAATCCTAGTGTATATAGACTACTTCATGAGAAATTATGCTGCAAGTGTTGGCAGGATTTCCTCCAACTGTGCCACATGTATCACAATATATATATATATGTCCAGGACCAGCCAACTCTGGCATACTATAGAAACAATTTTAATATGTTCAAAATTGATATAGCAAATTTGTCATGATTTCAAAAGGTGAATTTAAAGTGGAATATTATATAATATAGAAGTATTTACACTGTTTAATTCATCATTGTGCTGTATAAGCACTGTACTAATTAGTTCCAGTTTAATATATTGCTGTCTCTCTGTACAGAAATCCATCAGGAATATTAATTCTAAATATAAGGTAGTAGACCAGCTAATATCTAGAAAAAAAAACAATGTAAATATCACGGCCATCCGACCAAAATCAGATCAACTGTTTTCTACAGCTGTTCATTTTATGCAAATGACTGTAATTTTGTAAAGCGATTTGGAAAAAAAAAATGCTTAAATAGCTTGACTCATATATATACTAATATATACATATATACATCTTGAGACTGTCACTTAAAGGTGTCAATCTTAACCCAGAAATTGACACCTTCTAAACATGTAGACTTACAGCAAAATGAACACGCCTGATAATCAAACCAAATATATGCCATATAAATAAAGCCCAGGATCAGTCATAAAACAAGACAGTGCAGTACCTCAAGTGATTATATAGAAGGCTTCTTTCTGGTTTAGTTTATCGCTATTTTCTAATAATGAGTGTTCGCCTCCTGCAAAGTTTGTTCTACTAGCTCTGTATGTTATATCACACATGTTAGGGGTGATTACACTCCACACAGTTAATGTTCTCCTGAGACAAACACTGGCAGGGGACAACCAGCATATAACACTTCTCACTAAATCTCTCACATAGAATTTTTTTAAATAGTTTTTTTAACTCTCAAATGTCATTTCAAGTGAGATGAAATAATAACTGGCACAGTAACAAACCTGTTGAGAAAACTCACACACTTTCTGCACTGTGAACTGAAGAAATACTCAAAGCAAATCCCTCTTACAGTATCCATAGCCTTGTCTAGCTGATACCTGTGGTCATGAGATGCACTGTAACAGTATCCATAGCCTTGTCTAGCTGTCAGCTGTGGTCACGAGATGCACTGTAACAGTATCCATAGCCTTGTCTAGCTGTCAGCTGTGGTTACGAGATGCACTGTAACAGTATCCATAGCCTTGTCTAGCTGATAGCTGTGGTCACGAGATGCACTGTAACAGTATACATAGCCTTGTCTAGCTGATAGCTGTGGTCACTAGATGCACTGTAACAGTATACATAGCCTTGTCTAGCTGTCAGCTGTGGTTACGAGATGCACTGTAACAGTATCCATAGCCTTGTCTAGCTGATAGCTGTGGTCACGAGATGCACTGTGACAGTATCCATAGCCTTGTCTAGCTGATAGCTGTGGTCACGAGATGCACTGTAACAGTATCCATAGCCTTGTCTAGCTGATAGCTGTGGTCACGAGATGCACTGTAACAGTATCCATAGCCTTGTCTAGCTGTCAGCTGTGGTCACGAGATGCACTGTAACAGTATCCATAGCCTTGTCTAGCTGATAGCTGTGGTCACGAGATGCACTGTAACAGTATCCATAGCCTTGTCTAGCTGATAGCTGTGGTCACGAGATGCACTGTAACAGTATCCATAGCCTTGTCTAGCTGTTAGCTGTGGTCACGAGATGCACTGTAACAGTATCCATAGCCTTGTCTAGCTGATAGCTGTGGTCACGAGATGCACTGTAACAGTATCCATAGCCTTGTCTAGCTGTCAGCTGTGGTCACGAGATGCACTGTAACAGTATCCATAGCCTTGTCTAGCTGATAGCTGTGGGCACGAGATGCACTGTAACAGTATCCATAGCCTTGTCTAGCTGTCAGCTGTGGTCACGAGATGCACTGTAACAGTATCCATAGCCTTGTCTAGCTGATAGCTGTGGTCATGAGATGCACTGTAACAGTATCCATAGCCTTGTCTAGCTGTCAGCTGTGGTCACGAGATGCACTGTAACAGTATCCATAGCCTTGTCTAGCTGTCAGCTGTGGTCACGAGATGCACTGTAACAGTATCCATAGCCTTGTCTAGCTGTCAGCTGTGGTCACGAGATGCACTGTAACAGTATCCATAGCCTTGTCTAGCTGTCAGCTGTGGTCACGAGATGCACTGTAACAGTATCCATAGCCTTGTCTAGCTGATAGCTGTGGTCACGAGATGCACTGTAACAGTATCCATAGCCTTGTCTAGCTGTCAGCTGTGGTCACGAGATGCACCGTGACAGTATCCATAGCCTTGTCTAGCTGTCAGCTGTGGTCACGAGATGCACTGTAACAGTATCCATAGCCTTGTCTAGCTGTCAGCTGTGGTCACGAGATGCACTGTAACAGTATCCATAGCCTTGTCTAGCTGTCAGCTGTGGTCACGAGATGCACTGTAACAGTATCCATAGCCTTGTCTAGCTGTCAGCTGTGGTCACGAGATGCACTGTAACAGTATCCATAGCCTTGTCTAGCTGTCAGCTGTGGTCACGAGATGCACTGTAACAGTATCCATAGCCTTGTCTAGCTGTCAGCTGTGGTCACGAGATGCACTGTAACAGTATCCATAGCCTTCTCTAGCTGTCAGCCTTGTCTAGCTGATAGCTGTGGTCACGAGATGCACTGTAACAGTATCCATAGCCTTGTCTAGCTGATAGCTGTGGTCACGAGATGCACTGTAACAGTATCCATAGCCTTGTCTAGCTGTCAGCTGTGGTCACGAGATGCACTGTAACAGTATCCATAGCCTTCTCTAGCTGTCAGCCTTGTCTAGCTGATAGCTGTGGTCACGAGATGCACTGTAACATTATCCATAGCCTTGTCTAGCTGTCAGCTGTGGTCACGAGATGCACTGTAACAGTATCCATAGCCTTCTCTAGCTGTCAGCCTTGTCTAGCTGATAGCTGTGGTCACGAGATGCACTGTAACAGTATCCATAGCCTTGTCTAGCTGTCAGCTGTGGTCACGAGATGCACTGTGACAGTATCCATAGCCTTGTCTAGCTGTCAGCTGTGGTCACGAGATGCACTGTAACAGTATCCATAGCCTTGTCTAGCTGTCAGCTGTGGTCACGAGATGCACTGTAACAGTATCCATAGCCTTGTCTAGCTGTCAGCTGTGGTCACGAGATGCACTGTAACAGTATCCATAGCCTTCTCTAGCTGTCAGCCTTGTCTAGCTGATAGCTGTGGTCACGAGATGCACTGTAACAGTATCCATAGCCTTGTCTAGCTGATAGCTGTGGTCACGAGATGCACTGTAACAGTATCCATAGCCTTGTCTAGCTGTCAGCTGTGGTCACGAGATGCACTGTAACAGTATCCATAGCCTTGTCTAGCTGATAGCTGTGGTCACGAGATGCACTGTAACAGTATCCATAGCCTTGTCTAGCTGATAGCTGTGGTCACGAGATGCACTGTAACAGTATCCATAGCCTTCTCTAGCTGTCAGCCTTGTCTAGCCGTTACCTGTGGTCACGCGATGCCCGGCGTCTTCTGTTGGACGTGGTCACAGGATCAGGTTGCTCTACAACACATATCAAAATATCCACTATTAGCCATTAATTGATTGATTGTTTATTTGCCAGAACTTATTTAAAAAAGCAAAATCTTGATGTTAGATAGTAGTTATTCAGGTGGGAGAAAACCCCAATTGACACCACCAAAACACTAAAGCGAACATGAGAACACGAGCTTTTGGGTTAACAAACATTTATTTATTTAAAACAAACGTTTTGGTGGAATTTGCTTAATTTACACCACTGAATTGAATTTCTTAGAAGCATACACATTATTTAGCTGTTTTTTTTTTGGATTACATTGATTGATGTTTTATGCTGCACTCAAGATTATTTATTTTACAGTCATTGGTGCCATAAGTTGTCCTATCATTGACAGGTAACCATTTCATAAAGGGCAATTGGATGACAAAAACATTTGATTAGAGTTAGTCTTACCTTTGGGTTTTGTGGATCTTGTCGTGCGTTTATATTGTGGTTCTGGGGAATCTTCTTTCTGGTCTGGAGTGCGATTTCTGGTCCCACGAACAGGGGACCGTTCCCGTGTGCCTAAAAATTAAAGAAATTCAATATATCCTGTGTCACTCAACAACACCTAAACAAACCAGAGCACTGTGGCAAAGCAATGGTAGGTTTGATTTCTATCTACATGTACGGTAACCATAACTGGGTAAAGTGACACCTGCTTAAACTCCAGAGACAGTGACGTACATACAGATTTAACTGTGTACATACAAACTAAATGTAAGATACAAATGTATATTTATGAACACTAAAACCCACGGGCACATGGAAAATCTTCTTGTCTAAAATAACCATGGAGACAAGTTTCTAATTGTGTTAAAAAGAGGTATATCATTTCAGCTCTAGTAATTAGAATGTGAAAAGTTTCTCCATTGTGTGTAACAGTTAAAAAAAACTTGAGCTTATATTGGCCAGCAAATGAGAGAATCTACTCATGGGATTTCTTACAAAAACTGCTTATGGGGATGAGTTTATGTAAGCTTCAGATATATACGTAATTAGTAACCTTTCTGACAAAGTTAAAAAAGCCAATTTATTCGGAGACTAGATACTAAGGGTAAAACCACTAACATTGGATACAGTAACCCTCACACTGCATTAGGTGTATTTGATGAGTCCTTTTCAAGCAGCTCATTCTTCTCAAACTACACTTTTTTCATTCGTGATTTTGTATATACTTTCATTACTCCATTTATATAATTTTTGGCTTGTTTCCATTATTTTTTCTGCAATGCTATACCACAAAACTCAGAATGCATCAAAATAAAATCTGACATTCGAAAGTCTCAACGAATTTATGTTATTTATTTTGTGGCAAATAAAACCATCACATATCGGGAGCCTACTTGATGACCCAGATTTAAGGTCTCGAAAAATATTATGATTTACTCTTTGGAAAACGATCTTTTGTTATGCTATCTTCAAAAGTTAAGAACAATAACTCGAGAAAAAATATTGCGAAAACTTTTGTATGGACAAATGGCACAAGTGCACACCATTTGCAAGATGTACACAGCATTTCATTCATCTAGCATCAAACTGACAGTAGTGCGGGCTAGATATGCGTCGATTATGCCGAACAAAAGCCATTCAAGGACAATGACAACTTTGAATGCATACATAGTACAACTGCACACTATGGGCAACATTTAGTTGTGGGGTGTATAATGATATAAAATAACTAACCTTGAGCACCTGTTTTGTCTGGTCCTGTAGATGGAGAGACTCGATTGCGTCTGGAGCTGCGAGTAACATGTTCTTCATCGTTACCACGTAGCAAACGGTCAGAACCACGTCCTCTCTTTAAATCATTTTCTACCACTGCTGCATTTTGTTTCACATCTCGCTTAAGATCTCTCAAAACCGGTTTTGAATTGTCTGCCCCTTTGCGATTGTCTTTAGTTTGTCGAGTATTAAGTTTGTCATCAGATGTAGATCTAGGGAGTTGAGTGTTAAACACAGTTCCATCTTCAAGAGGCTCCTCTACTACATTAGTGACATCATTTTGATCATTACCATCTGCATCCTTAGGTAATATATGACCGACGTCATCATTTTCCTGATGATCTAGACTCTCATCTAGGCCATCCACTTTTGACCGTTTATTTTCTGTTTCACTTTCCCCATTGCCTTCATTATCTGGTAGCCTTCGTCTACTACGCCTTTGTCTGAGTTGATGACTAGAGTCTAGTTCAGAAGCTTTACTGTCCATATCCTCCTCCTTCCGTTTGGGAGTCTTGACAATCTTGGTGGATTTTCCTCCACGCAGAACCTTAGAAGAGCTTTCTGGGATCACATCTTCCTTGTTTGTATGTTCATCAGTTTCATCTTCCACTGACACTGCAGAGTGATCCACGCAGTTTGCTTGCCCATCTAAGTATTCCGTTGAGATACAATTAGACTCCGGGTGAGAAACAGCATCATTCAAACAATTTTGCGATGAATGTGAGGGATTGCTTGAAGTTTCACAGGGAACTTGTACATCAGCTGAGACTGTTGAGGACTCCTCCTGCTGCAGTGTGGGCGTGTCTGCACTTTGCCCGACTGCTTCAGTAAAGCTGGGTGTATCAATATCACTAGGAGGCAGACTATCAGCTGACAATGACGGTTTTACTTCTGATGCAGATTCACTGTCAGTAGGCATATTTGGATCTGTTGGAACTTCTACAGACTCCTGTTTGACATTGTTGTCTTTGCTGCCTTCTCCCTCATCTTGAACAGAACTGTTTGTTTCAACACAGGGTATTGAAGGTTCTATTTGAGCATTACCATGCGAGTCTTTCAGTGTATCCACTGGTGTATTACTATCAGTGGTGTTGGAACAAGGTTTGGTTGGAGTATTGGTGTTTGGGGTTTCAGAACTTCCACATTTAGAATCATTCTCTGTCAACACAGTTTGCTTTCCAGATGTCTCAGCAGAACGACAAACATCAGTTTTGCATAGATTCTGATCAACATTTAAATGCGATTGTTCTGCTGGAGTTTTATCCGAGGATGGAGGGTGTGTCTCTGGCTGTGTATAGGATGAAGCACTATCACATGTAACAGGCTGTTCAGAGTTCAATGAAGTAGCACCTAACAATGTTTGTGTTGGATGAGCAGTATCTAAAGGCAGATGATTAACCTCATCACCATTCTGATGTGATGCTTCAACAACCAAATGGTGGCTATTAGGGTTAAGTGCAGATTGAGACAACCCAGTATTCGGGTTCCAAGCCCTTGGCGACTGAGGTTTAGAAGGGGCTTCTCCTGGACCAAATCGAACAGGACTTTTAGGTGGAGTTAAAACGCTACTGGCTCCTTGAACAGCCTCATATCCCAGGGGTGGTGATTTAGAGTAAGGGGATGTGGCATTATGGCTGTGTAAATTGGTATGAGAAGCTGTTTGATTTCTCCTTGCCATTTTGGCAGCCCCATCCGTATCCTTCATTGAGCCAGGCAAGGGTTTAACTACCTTCTGCATGGATTCTGTTAGAAGTTTGGGTAATGGCAAGTCAGAAGCAAACATACTAAGCATACTAAGTCCACTACCAGATTTTCCACTTGGAGATTTTCTAGTATATATGCTAGTTACATTTGAGCCTTTCAAGTGGTCTGGGCTGGTTGCTAAAAGTGCAGCTGAATGTCCAGGTGATTTACTGCCACCAACCACAGCTCTTTGAACAATGTTGCGTTCCTGCAAACTTGTTAAAGAATTCATGTCAATTTTGTCCTCTAACATCTGCAGTTCTGATGGTATACAACTTCTAGATAGCTCTTGGTCCAGGATTTCTGTGGATATTAACGGTAAACTGGCAAACTGAGACAAGCTCTGATGAGTGGTCTTATTGATACTCAAATCTGTGTTATCGTTTAAATGACTTAAGTAATCTGTAACATTGGCACCAATAGCATGCTGGTTTTCTGATGGTTGGTTTGGACCATTTGTGTCTCCATCTGATCCTATAGGATGTTGTGGCTGGAGATGGCCCATCTGGTTTGTCAATGCATTCTGGCTATTCCCTGATATCTGCCTCTGATCCTCTGGATTTACCCCTGAGGCATTGGATTTGCTCACATTTGGGTTAGCTTCACCAATTGAAGACAAAGTGGGAGGATTTGTATTGCACATTTGAACATTCATAGGGTTAATAAAGTTTTGTAAAGATTTTAAAGCTTCTGAGTGACCAATATTACTACTAGTCAAAGTTTTGCAATTTTCTACTCGACTGGATGGGAAAGATTGGCTGATTTTTGGAGAATGAGAACCCGTCACATTTTTCCATTGTGAAACTGTTGGCACTGGAGTGCCCACAAGGGAATTACTGCAGGACGATTGACTTTGCAAAGAAGGACTTGAATATGAAATCATGCCTGGTGCACTATAATGGATAGGTAAATTAAAATGTTGAAGAGAGTCTGTAGGTGCATGATGTCCAGGCACCAGAACACTTGCTGCAGAGGACTGGTGCAGCTTGGCCAACCTTGATAATGAACCAGCATGAGATTCAGTTCTTATGCTGGGAGAGTTTTCAAAATGGGCCTTGGGTGGCCGCACTTCATTGACGTTTGAACCACCAAGAATAGCACTGGGTTGATTAAAAGGTTTTGATCTCATAGAGCCCGCTTCAGGACCTAAAAAATAAAGAAAATTCATAAATATTGAATGATGGAGTAAGGTGTCATAGAAAACAAAGATACTACATGTAATTGTTAAATCGATATCAGGCTTTGGGGTTTCAGGTAAAGGTCATTCCCAGTAGCCTGCCATTATTGTTCAGTGTCTTGCAAAATGGAAACAAAAACTTGTCAGCCAAGATATTAAAACAGTTTGCAGGTGTCTTCCATAAGGTCCACGGGGACCGGTTAATAAGATAATTTTGCTTTCTAAATGATATTATGCCAGTTTTACAAAGCAGCTTAAGTTTTTACATAACTGTCATGGTAACCCATACTGTCAAGATATAATATATGTTGCTATGGCAATTACGTAAAAAATTTACGCCTACGTCATTTCCCCAAACAGGCTTGAGTTTTGAACAAATAAGTGTATTCCGACACTTAAAATTATGTCGTTTGATGTTGATTGATGTTGTCGGCTTCTTTTGTTTTTAAGACATTTTAAACATAACTGGACAAATATA
This sequence comes from Lepidochitona cinerea, assembly GCA_963971465.1. Taxonomy (NCBI): domain Eukaryota; kingdom Metazoa; phylum Mollusca; class Polyplacophora; order Chitonida; family Tonicellidae; genus Lepidochitona; species Lepidochitona cinerea. Next base: position 41,707,963 of record OZ020556.1, on the reverse strand, counting down.
ATGTCGCTTTAATTTAATAAATATTTTGGGGTTCTTTTTACAATAAGCTGGTGTAAATCAGCATTATTCATAATGTTAGGAACGCCAGGACGGTGAGTGCGCCTTAATTTGAACCTGTTTTAACTTTGGCATTTTGAAATGGGCACTTATCAATTAGCTGTAAACAGTTGAAATTTTATAAGCATTCGGTCAAACATTTTAAAATTGTGCTCAAAAAGTGTCCTCTTTTACATTACATAGGTTCTTTGACCAATTAGGGCACTACTGTTTGGCCATGCTGGTGGTTGTCCCAACATAATGCAGTTAACAATATTGAACATACACTACAGTGGATATGGGCACAGTGGAACCACTTCAGAAAGAAAATACCCTTTCTTGGACCCCCATAGTTAAAATTTCTAATACCCCTGGGCAAATTGAATTAAAAAAAATTTGTGTAACGAGGAATGCCTAGCAGTAGCAATCAGACACTTTGGCATTTAATAAGACATAGTAGGTGGGGGTAACAAGCCATACTTTTGGGAGAACGGTCGATCTGTAAAAACCTCACAATTGGGTGTCAAGCTAAAAGCGATTCAAAATATGCATATATCTTCCGTCAACAATTGGAATCATCTTCGTATTTGACAGTTGAACGCTTTTGTCATCATTTCAACCGATCATGATGACGCGCCGATTCAACATCTGTCGTGTAAAACGCCAAAGCAATGGTAATGTCAACAATGACGTCACAACATTAAGCTCATTTCTGTATAAAGGTCGTAGAGAGAAAAGGAATGCCTAGAATTTTGTGCAAGAAATCTCATTTTCTTTTTGACCCAATTCATACAGTATATGTTATAAACAAACTGATTACAAAATAGGTATTGTCTTAAACCGGTCATTTGTCCTTTAGAGGAATTTGAACTGAACAATGGATATTTTTCCTGTTGATTATATTAATTATGAACACTAAAACACAGGAGCACAAGGAAAATCTTCTTGTCTAAAATAACCATGGAGACAGGTTTCTAATTGTGTTAAAAAGGGGTAAATTCTGTTGATTATACATGTAAATAAAACCACAAATGGAAACTTTAAAAACTCTTCAATCCATACATGTACACATAAAAAGGTTAGAGATGGACTCAACCAGGCTTGTTGATCCATTGAGCTTTCAGCTATATAATTTTGCTTTGCATAATCATCATAGAAATTAAAAAATCTCTGTTGAACAGTGATTGGCAGTTTTCCTCTTGTCAATGCACATTTTAGTGATTTACAGATCAGTATACACTACATGTATTTGTCGCTTTTAATACCGTTGAAAGAGTTGTGAGACTTGAATAAAAAAAACGTCTCAGTGAATCATTTCTGCCGTGGAAAAACGTTTTTTTTTTTAATATTTCAACTTGCTGTAACAAAATTGTTCAATGTATTCTCGGGATTTCAAGCGTAGATAGTTAAATAAGTGTTGGAAAAGTCAAATCTTGATATCGTATATCTGCCTAAAAATCCGCATAAAAACTCAGATCACTCCATAAAAAACTGAATTGCATTTCATTTAGCAACTTCTGTGAACTAAAATACTCCATTGGAGTTGAACTTAGGTTTATGTCCTCATTTGAAAACCTGTATCCCTACATGTACATAATTGTTTATGGACGCAATGATGATTGATTGATTGACGCCATACTCAAGATTATTTCACTTATACGATGGCATTGCCAGGTTTAGTGGGGGAGGAAACCGTGTTCATTGCCCAAAGGAAACCTCGATGTTTGGCGAGTATACATGTACATGTACATGTATGTATGTACCTGGCAACTCTTCCACATACAGCGGACGAGTTAAAAATCCATTCAAAAATTTCTATTTGGTCTGAGTGTCATTTGAATCCATACCACATCGATGGAAGGTCTGTGTGGGACTGAGGGATAAACATTAGAACCCACTGGACCACCAACGCTCCCGACGCCATAATGAAACAATTCATTTATCTATAATTAAAAATTAATTTTACATAGCTGTCCGCATAGGGGTAAAAGAGCACAACAGGGTGAAAAATTGATGGAAGTCCATAAAAAAATGTGTGAAAATGTTCAATCTCTGGCAACTACATGTAAAATACTCAATTCTTAAGTTTACGGCCTCAAAAATTTGGACTAAATGTATGACACCGTGTAGAAGTAATGTAGACCATATGCACTTTTAAATTAAGTACGGTAATACCTGAGTTAATTAGAGGACTATGCATGTTGCCAAATCCTCAATAACAAAAAGTTCTGAATGAGATTTAAACTTTCAACACGTCTCAGCCCAGGGAGATGATTGACCAGCAGTTAATCATTGAATGTTTTACAAGCCCTCTCTTGAATTAAGATGAGAATTTGCATTCTTCTACTTTTTTCCAGCACTTGAATTAACTCAGACATTACCGTAACCATAGAAACAAGTTATCAATTTTTGCATCAAGTGTAAACATACATAAACAATTTATGTAAATGCAATGATTTACAAGGGTGTGGTGTATTTAGGGGAAGATTTCCTATAGGAAACTGATCCAGGTATCATTTCAATATGTGTACTAAGTATATTAAAGACAGTCATACTTAATAAAGGGCAATTTTGAAGGACAGGGTTCATTTTAGTGTTTCACTAATTTACCTTGAAGAGGCAATGTTCCAAGAGACTTTAAACAACAATCCAATATTGTTACCGAATAACAAGCTATTTACCGTTACATGATCACAGAGGTTAAAGGGCAAGTCTTATCCAGATCGCAGTCTGACATGTATATCCGATTTGAGTAAAGTGGGAGTGTCAGTTCCATTACATGTAGCAACGTGATTTGGTTAAAATATTACAGAGTTTATTAAAGTGAAATATTACAGAGTTTATTAAAGTGGCATGAGCTGCCAAAATGTTGATATTTTGACGTTAAAAGAGAATGTTAAAATTATTTTCTATTTTTCACCAGACGTATAATTCAGAAGCTTTTTAGTGCTTCTAGTCTCGAGAATGTGTGATAAAGTATTGTTTTGAACTAACTATGGCTTAGTAAGAATGAATGGTCGTCCCGGTTATTTAAATTTTGTTTACTTTTCGAACACTATTTCGGTTTGTATAAGACACACACTGTATGGATTTTCCTCCTGCAAACGCCAATCATTTAGTTTTTTGATGGCCTTCAAAGCCTCTTACTGTTGTGACAATCAGAAATTATGAAAAAAAAGTGAATTTTGGCAGCTCATGCCACTTTAACCTAGCCATTTCGCTAAAAATACACTTCCACTCAAAGGAGTGTAGAATTCAACCACCGGTGGCTTTGATATGATGCAATAGACAAGACGGCGACATTGATAAGCATCTGTGGGTGAAAATGACTATCATTTTACTGACATAAAGGTTGTCGCTGAAAGGAGTCGTTCTCAATGTATGAAACCGATTCAATGTTTCTGACCGACAACAAAATTTTATGGCTTGTTACACATCTTTCCAGGTCACTTTGGATAGCAATGAATGTTGTCAAGGTTATGAGCATTGAGTCTTAATTATCTTAAGCAAAAAACAAACCCTCCAATGCAATGAATATTATAAAAAAGCATATTTTAATATTGAGGAGAGGGTAACTGACATTCTATTCAAGCATTTCTTTACCCCTCTCTAGTGAAGGCAAACAAGGTATGTTACGATAAGCAAGATAAAAGGTCTCAGTGACGAGCCCCATATTTCATTTTATGCACTTGTATAATAAAAGCAAAGCCAAATTCTACTTGAAATAGCTTGAAAGGGTAGCTCCCACACATAAATCCATAATATTTATTAGTGCGTATAATTTGACATATTACCTGTGAATTGAATTTTAAATGATTTAGGCAGCCAATTTTTGAGACTAAAGAATGAACTTTAAATCATTTACCTCAACCGGAAGGGCTGAGAAACAGAATACCCCACAGGCTATATTTAAAGGAAAACTAGATATATATTTATTATAAAGGGCCACTGGCTTTCCTAATTTGTGAAGGCAAAATTATACAAACTTACTAAAAGGAAAATCAGGAAAAAAGTTAAACATTGGACACATAAAATATAGTTTTATACGTCCAGTTGTAGTGTTTAAAAATGTCTTTGGTGGTGTAAAAGTATATACACAGAATTGAAGCCAAACCGATCGATCAGTGACTGTCTAATTTGTGTTGTGTATTGCTCTTTCTGGTCTTTTTGTCTCAAATTTAACGAATGGCCTTTTTGTGTCCCTCAAACCAGAACTGTCATCTATATTTCTACGGTTAGACTGTAAACTAGGTCAACTGCCAGTTGGTTTAAAATAACTATGATTCAAGTCATTTACCATGCTTATTTCTGAACTCAAAAGCAAATTAAGACAATCTGAACATTGCATTTGTTAATGAAAACGCTGCAGACAATCATTTTGGCTGAAGAAAAATAACATGTTTGCAGAATGGTTTTGAAAATCATAATTGTGAGTGCATGAAGTAATTAATACAAACCGTGATAAATAGTGGAGGACATAATGGGACCAGGTTTTGACACATGGACATCTTGAGGGTATATCCCATGAGTATCCATTTTAGACGGATCAGAGGCTTCCCTGGAAACTGGTATCACACTTAAAGGATAATTTTGTGTTCTAAATGTAGGCACAGTATCGACACGGTGATCTACGGAAGCAGATGCTTGCATACTTTCAGTTCCACTGGTTATGCTACCTGATAGTTTTGTAATTTCAGACAAATACACAGAAGTTTGGTGATCCTTACTATAAGGGAGGAGTCTTTCCCTAACGGATTCCACACTTTTGGCGTGTTCAGGAGACAAACACACAGAAGATGACAAATGTTTTCTTTCTGAAACTGATTGTGATACAGCCACATGTTGCAGTTGTGAACTGTTCTTGGGGTCTCCTACAGGGCCCATGTGGCCAGTATTTGGTGCCCGTGTTGGGTTAAGCCCATCCATTGTACTCCAGTGTAATACAGTGGTTTTGCCAGGGTTGGATGAGAGAGCACTAACCCTGCCACTCATATGAATGTCTTTATGATACAACGGATTTCCAGAAGCACTCACAGAAGAAACATGAGGGGAGTGTGGCAAAGCAACAGGTTTATTCAACTGAGGTTTTACTTTTGGATGAGACTTATCTTGCTCTACTTTAACTCCATCATTAACATTGAAAGGAGGAGAGCCTTGAGTTCCACAAGAACTCGCTGTTTCATCTGTTAAGTGATTATCATCAGCGTTTTCTGATTGACTGCTTAACCCAGAATCATGATTGGAATTGTTAATCTCTTCGCTGCCTTTTTGGGAAATATCAGTTTGAGGAGGAGCCCCAGTAGAGAGTTGAGTGCTCCCTACAGTAGAAGTTATAGTCTGAGATGCACAAGTAGGGTTTCCACGGGGAGTAACATTAGAGACACAAGATCCTGATGACTGAACAGGAGATTGAGTAGTCCTTATAGGTGAATGGTAGGATTTGGTATTGTTTGATGGATCCGATAATGCTGTAAAATTCAATATTCCTGAAGTGACATGAAGAGAACTTTTACCATCTGCAGAAATTGAAAGTGGATAACTTCCTGTGCTACGTGGTCGTTCCAGTTGATGTGCCATTGGCAATGAACCAGCTTTTGAATGAGGTGGTGTCCTTGCCTGATGCCTTCCTGGTACACAATGACCATCAACTGATATGCTGGAACTAAAATGGCTAGAGATAATAGGTCTATCTGCAGAGTTTTGATCTTCTAATCGTCGTTGTATTTGAGATAGATTAGGTGTTATGGTGCCTTGCATATTACTAAGCTGCTTCTGCATATGACTAGATGAAGATACTGATGTTTGGGAACCAGCTTGCCATGAAGCTGAAGATAGACCAACACTGTAAGTAACATGCTGCATTGCAAGCAATGGCTCCCTATTGAGAGATTCAGCTGTACAGCTGGTATTGTTTGAATTTAAACTGATGTCATAATGCCGGTTTAGAGGCAAACTATTTGTAGATCTATCACAGACAGAAGAACTTGTAATAGTATCCATAGATGAACCTTTGCTGTGAGAGGGCATTGCTGAGGACAGGGGGGAGAGATAAGATGTGTTGCATGGCATCGAATAAGGGGGTAGTCCAGTTGCCACCAATTGTTTATATGAAAAGGGTGTTGTTGTTGTTGAGTGTGTAATAGAGCATGTTGAAGGAAGTCCACAAAGCATGCTTGTTCCTGGAACCTCCTCTGAGGTTGTTACATGAGCAGTCCATGCAGCAGCAACTCTATTTATTGCTGCCTGAATAGTATCAATCTTTTCTGATTGATCATTACTAACTGAAACACTAGCACTTTCACCTGCTTCATCAGCTGGTTCTAAAAGCCCAGTGTAAGGGTTCACTAGCTTTCCAGTATCTGTCTCTGAAACATGATCTAACATTAGTGTGGAATGATCAGCAGCTTGACCAAAAGGCTGAGAAAACTTTGACTTAATGGACTTATTGAATCCTGGCAAAGAATGAGCAGATGTGGATGCAATGTCTGTGTTAATCATCCCTTCTGCCAGTAGAGCTGCTTCTTGTGCAGCAGCAGCAGCAGCTTCCTGAGCTGCTGCTTCTCTTGCTGCAGCCTCAGCAGCAAGACGTTTCTTCTTCCTCTTTTTCCTCCTTTTCTTGGCAAGGGCTAGAGCTTCTATTGAACCTTCTAACAACTCTGGAAGCTTCTCTTGCGTAAAATTATTAAGCAAGCCTCCTGAGGGGTCATTCTGCAGCAGGTTGACCAATAAGGGACTCGAGGAAGTCATTGGTCGTGTTTGTTTTTGAAAATTGTTCACACTAACAACTTGAGGATGGGGATAAGGAGGGGGAGGGGGTAACAATAGATTTCCTAAAGTTTGTCTCTGAGGGGCAATGGTTTCTGGTCTCCCATGACCATAACCACTATAACTAGGTCTTAACTGGCCAGCATTTTTACCTAAAGGCCATGATTGGCCAGGTGAATTTGGATAGCCAGTGGGACTTCTACCTGGCGGAAACACTAATCCTTGAAATGGTGATTGTTCAATTCCAGGTAACTTAGCCACAGATTCTACAGTTGTACTTCCAGTGTTCAAAAAAGGTATAGGATCAGATGAAGTAGCAACAACATTAGGAGATTGCAGTAAAGACCCAGGTCCTCCAGCACCAAGTTGAGAGAGCAAAGGATCTAGTAGGACGTTGTTCTGACGCAGAAAATCAAGGCTGTGTTTTCGTTTGTTTTCAGCGCTTGTTCCATCCAGGGCTGATGTGGACGGTTCAGAAGTTGCCTCCCCAAGGCCGGTCTTGAAAACTATTTCTGTTCTTTCATTGTTCTTGCCTGCTATGGTAAGAGATATAGACTGATCTCCTTCAATTTGCACAGCAAGAACTCCAAGCCTCCGTAAATTTGTGTCACCTTGTTGAGCCAATTGTTTTAACTTCAAAGCAGCTGCTCTTGGAATGTTAAATGTCACCCGGACACTATTCCATGGTTCTACTTTCTTCAAGATCAACTCCTCTTTACAGGAATCTGAAACATATGAAACGCATGTCATTAGATTAAGTAGATTTGAATAAACATATGTTGGACTAAAATGCTAGAAAATATTTCCCCACAAAAATCGATTTTTCTAATAGAATAGGACCATATTTCTAGGGGCCTCCATTTAGTAAGTGTGTTGTCATAATTGGTTTAAATGAGGTCTAGGTTAAACATGATGTCAAATACTGCAATTTTACCAGTGTTGTGAAAATTGCATAGCGTAACTGTTTTCTCTTAGATGCCCCATGAGTCTGTAGACCGCTTGTTTGAAATTTTACTGCTGCTCATCATTACATGAAGCTGAATTGCTCAACATAAAACACTGTACCTGATAAAAGTAGATTCCTGAGTCCTTCAGAAAACTCCTCAAGTTGAAGTTGGAGATTGGGATCATTGAAATCCCCTTTACAAGTAAACACTGTTTCGATATAATCCTCTTGAGGCCCCATCTTCTTCCATGGACTCTGGCCTGAAACATTCACAATACACCATGAGAAAAGAGCTGAGGAAATTGAAGGTTTTAGAAGTCCATATTATGGTTTCATGTCGCTTATTGGGGATGAACGACGTTGCCAGTTTTATTGTGAGAGAGAGTCAATTGCCTTTAGATGAAAGGTGAGGGGTGAATCTTCCTCGAAAAATTTACAATAAAGGAGTAACTAGAGACCATTAATAATCATGACAGACGCAAGAAACGGACATAAAACGCTAGAATTGGTTTTAAAATTCACAAAATGGTTGATGGAGGTTTGAAAGTTATGTCTGGGACTTTTGCTCATCTTCAAGTTTTGAAGTTGATCTGAGTAAGAATTGCTACATGTATCTGTACAGAGAAACAATAAGGCTAACATGGATCTTAAAGCAGCAGAAGCTGCCAAAATGGGAAATCTGTCAAACAAATAAAAATCAAAAATTGAAGAACTACAAGGTGCACCTTCCATGTTTTACAAGAAAATATATATTTCAAACTAAACAAAACTTCAGTACAAGACAGTTACGCAATTACACCTTCCCTTTAATTATGATTACGACAGTAAAATGTGGGATTTTTTAAATCTATAATTTGCCTCAGACATCATGCAATGTCCTTTTAAGTCCTTATTCAAAAATCCTTAAAAGGAGGAGAGGAATTTATTGGTACCTATGCTTCTTTTAATTTTTTATGAAAAAGGACTCACATTGCACATCTGAGGCAAATTACAGATTTAAAAAATCCCACAATTTACTGTTGTAATCATAACAAGGCATCGCAAACGATACGAATCCCCTCGCGTGCTAACACAAGAACTCTGACGCAAAATGGGGGTGGCGATGAAGTTTGTGCAGAACCCATTTAAAAATGAAGTCCCAAAAACGGTGACGCGTTAGAGGTATTGCCATGCTGGACCAATAGATGATGTTTGGTCAGGATCCGTTCAGAAATGAAGTTGCTAGAGTGCTGACTAAGATTTTCTATAAATAGAAACGGTGAACTTGACCTTGACATTGGCACCCTGAAACATGAACTTGTTCGAGGTATTCCTATGCTGGACTCATGTATGAAGTTCGGTCAGGATCCATTCAAAAATGAATTTGCAAGTGCGCTGACAAAGGTTTTCTATAAATAGTAACGCTGACCATGACCTTGAAACCCTGAAACATGAACTTGTTCGAGGGATTCCTATGCTGGACTCATATATGAAGTTTGGTCAGGATCCGTTCAAAAATGAATTTGCAAGTGGGCTGACAAAAGGTGAACATACGTACGTACGATTTTCTATTAATAGTAACGGTGACCTTGACCTTGGCACCCTGAAACATGAACTTGTTCGAGGTATTCATACATGAAGTTTGGTCAGAATCCGTTCAAAAATGAAGTCGCTAGAGCGCTGACAAAGATTTTCTATAAATAGTAACGGTGACCTTGACCTTGGCACCCTGAAAAATGAACTTGTTCGAGGTATTCCTATGTTGGACTCATATATGAAGTTTGGTCAAAATCCGTTCAAAAATGAAGTCGCTAGAGCGCTGACAAAGATTTTCTATAAATAGTAACTGTGACCTTGACCTTGGCAGCCTAAAAAACGAACTTGTTCGAGGTATTCCTATCCTGGACTCATATATGAAGTTTGGTCAGAATCCGTTAAAAAATGAAGTCGCTAGAGTGATGACAAAAGGTGAACATACGTACGTACGTACAAACGCAACGCTATATCCCTCCCCGACTTTCCTCGCGAGGGGATAATTAAAGTGAAGGTGTAATTGCGTAACTTCTTTCCCCTGCTAGATGAGCTTAATATGATTTTTGAATTCCTGAGCATCTGGTTTATTTACTTCGTTTCAGTTGGACAGGATTCTCTGACTTTTGTGTGTTTTTTATCCTAATTGTATAATGCAGAAATAAACTAAGAAGGTCGGCACTTGATAGTTTATCAGATAGATACATTTTTTTTTAATATTAAGTTTTGAGTTTGCAACTCACTACACTAGGGTTCACCCATGTAGGCCGGCCGGCCTACATGCACTTGAAACCGTCCGTCAGACAATAAACACTGTAACACAGACTTCCTACTAATTCCTACAAACCAATTGTACATTTTCTGCTGAAAACCGAACTACCAACTTTCGTCCAAAGTCTAATCCCTTATTTTTCAAATTAGTAGAAACATTATTCAAAATGTAAACATTAATACATGATAGCCCCTTTAAAGCAGATATGTGTTTGTTTATTGTTTATTTTAAAAACAACCTTTGAAACGAAACAACCTGCGCACCGTCAACCATCAGTACCCGACAAGTTTTTCACATATATGGCAAAAATTTGGTTCGAGTTGGATTTTTACCTACGTCCGCATCTATGGAACGTTCGAGCTACCTATAGGCTTAGCCACCATGGTCCCTTATCAACGTTGAGTCAGCGAGTCTTCGTGATTAGTTGAATTGGGAAGGATAGCTTTCAAAAGTTAAGTATGATGTCAACTACCGGTACAGAGATACTTAAGAGTGGGGACGAAAAAAAAATGCATATTTTCCATTGCTTTTTCTTTGACGCCTTACAGACAAGTTGTTTTGTTTCAACATTATGTTTTCTAGATACTTAAGTCAACTTAAGTTTACAAGTCACCTTAATGTTTTGAGAAAAAACTAGTCATACGTACATGTATATCCTTTAAAGTTGCAATACAGTCCTAAGAGGTGACAAAGACTTCTTTATAATTATAAAGTGAAACCTAAGAGACCAAAGACTTCACACATTTTTTACCACTTCACCAAATGAAAATCACCTAAGGAAGACCCCACTATTTTGTTCTGTCAAGCCAGCACAATTCTAAATTTGATCTGTGATTGTCAAAGGTTTGCTGGGAACTTAAAGGACCATATCAGTGGCATCATGTATAAACTGACTTCATTTAAGCGGTTTAAAAAACAGATCAAACTCGATGAGAAGCAGAAAAAATGTAATATACAGGGCTGTATACACTTGCTATTTACAAGTGTCATTTTCCATGCTTCCAATTAAAATGCCCTGTACAGACTTAACCGTTCATGCTTTCCAAAAACTACAAAATATCAGTCATTGGAAAAGAAACAACACTGTCAAGAGACAGATTTTAAACTTTTTTGGCTAACATCTACATTTATCTTAACAAATTAGGTTACAAATAAGTTACCACAATAGGGATTCATTTGTGGGAACAGAAAATGGATTGAAACATTATCATCTCTATTCCTCCTCCTCTCATAAATAAGTTTTTAGAACTGCACTAGATTTTGCAGACATTGAATTGGGAGTGTTTCTTCCTAAGCAAATAAGAAAAAAGTCCAATAAAATCGTCAAAATGGGATGAAGAAATCTATTAATCAAAGAATTAGCTTCCTAGGAAAAAACAGACCCTGTTAATTGAGGCCTTAATATCAAAATTAGAATAAAAATTTGAATAAATCAATGTATTTTGTGTCCACAGCTTCACTCACAAAGCTGAGTTTGTCAATAGGAAACTTCTCATTTGAAACGCCATCTATCACATGAAACTAGGCATATATGCAAGCCAGGGGAGATAATAAAATAACCCTGTCCGTCTTGACATTACAAAACAAAGTTGTGATGGTGGGAATAGTTTTCGTTACTATAATGACTCTCCCATAAAAGCGCTTCTGGTAAATCTACCAGTTTCCTTTACATTAAAACCAAATGCCACCTAAAATCTGTTTCTTTTTCGATTCTGAAAACCGTAAACACTAATTTGCCTTTTTGGGAACCAACTTTCATTCATAATTTCTCAAATTACAAGACCGAAACACGGTGCAGTTTAACTCGTCATTAGTAAGAGGCGAACTAAATTCTTTGTGTTTTGAAACTTTCCATTTGTTTTCAACGTCTGTTATGCAACGGTTGAAATGTGTCTTATCAGTGAAGACGTATTATTGCGGTCCTATACAATAAGGGGCATGACTGCCGAAAAATAGTAAAGCCAAGGCCATAACATGTCAGCGGCAGTCAGAAACATTGAATCGGTTACCTGCTATTCTTTACTCTACCCCAAAATTGTAAGTTTGCAGCGGAAAAAAGGTGAAATTCTGAAAAACTGTGCGAGCTACCATTCAGGAATACATGATTTTCCGCGTTTCTGCAGAGGTCTCACACCCCTGTATATCCATTGCTAAGACTGGCCGTGCTGTTATAGTACTCAACTTCTAAATGCCTATTAACTTAACTTCATGCAAGTACTATTTATATTACTATTAGTAATACTAATGACACATTTATCAGGATGGATTTGTAAATTTATCAGAGAACAAAAATCATACCCAAATAAAACAAACTAAAACAATATACATATAGCAAATCCTGCAGCACATGGAATTATATATATTAATCGGAATGAAAGCTCGCTATAGTGGACAGCCCCACCAACGATCACTAACTCCGGTAACTAACTCACTGACCTGCAAGAAATATTCGCATGCGACAATAATCCAAGGATTTGCCTAGCACAGTACATGAGTGGCATTTAAAAATATTTCATCCAAAAAAAAATAGTAGCCAAAGCAACATAGAAAAGTTGTTAAGTTACATTCTGGTAGAGATTTTAAGCACAATAATTTCGGCACCGTCGCTGACGAAGGCGACTTCGTACAAAATTATATGCCCCCTCTCAGAATGGATTTCGGAATGAAATTGTACACAGGATTACCGGGCTGTAGCCGAAAGCGATAATTCAATAGTTAGTTTAATGTCTTTTTTATTTGTTGAGTTCCATCCTTACCTCAGAAGATGGCCTAACCGTCCCTAAAATATCCCTGTATCAAATACGCCATGAAACAATAACAAGGGCCGCCATTTGCAATCTCTACACTGAGCATGCGCGAGGGCATTCTGGGATCCCACACGAAGAGGGGAGAAAAATGGCGTTTTAGTGGGCTGTTTAGAAGGGCAATTAAGATAATTATTTGTTGGGAATTTGGACTGCTTTGTTTCTTAGTTTTTCTCTAGCAATCCATAACAGCTTGATTTCGTTCGGAATTATGCTTCGAGACATTTGCTGGTCGAATACCAGTTAGAAAATAACCGTGCCGGAGCATTTTCTAAAAGTAGACCTAATCGTAACCTAGTTTATTTCTCGGCTTTGGCCTTCTCGCGAGTGGCAGGCAGTTCCGAGTTGCCCATGCTTGTTTGTACACGTACGAAGCGCAGCCATTCATACGTCAGGATTTAATGAGACAAACTAAGTCTTTCTGTAGGGTGTGGAATTGTTAAGTGGATGATAAACATGAACTTTTTCCTGTTTTCTTTTTACCGAAAATTAAACCCACACTCCCACAGTGCTACAGCTTTAAAATTAACTTGTTACCGGTACACAAAGTTAGATTGAGTCCACTCACCGGAGTTTTTATTTTCGCCCAGTTATCTACATTTAGTAATGCGACTAAAGTACTAAGTAGACCCGTTTCCATCAACCAGCAATATTGGCAATGTTTTTTTGTTCTTATTGGATCATGTAGGCCTATATAAAAACATACAGGCCCCAACGACCGTAGTTCATGTAAATATATAAATAAACTTCAGCATTGCCGGATAACGGATCGATCGAAATGGTTAGAGAACCTTACTAGGCCTATTAGGGTCCGTAAAAAAAGATATAAGCCTAATTATCTATAACGTATTATATTAGACGATTTCGGGGGGGGGGGGGGGGGGGGGGGGGGGGTCGATAACGTCTGCGCTAATGTTTTCTGAGGGATTTCATAGGTCTATAATTAACTTTTAAGGGTCACTTTGGCGTTGGATTTTAAAGGGGGGAGAAAACAAAAAAATAACTTAAGGGTCCAGAAGAAGCGCACTTATGTTTCCTTATACCAACGGTACCAAACACCGATTTTTGCGACTTTTACGCCTGAATAAAAGATCACTACAGGCTATAGCCGTATATAGGCCTACTCAAAACAAAGGCATCTCTTCAAGGCCTTCGTAACTCGCCAATATGGCCCCATAAAGCTTCCTTTGTACTTCAATATAAGTTTTGAGAATCTGACAGCAATTTTCTGGAGATATGAATTCTTTGAAGAGAGTGAAATTAACCTGGGCTTAAATGGGATATTTTGAAAGATGACCAATTTGTTTTGTGTATGTAACATAATACGGTATTTTGTAAACTGCATCATTGCCCATGAACAAATAAGAAAAAATAATTGTTTGGTAGCGTTAGAAAGGAAAACTAAACGCGCTTCTCCTAAACCATAACGTATTTTTTGTTTTCTCCTGTCAGATTGGTTTCCACGCAATATTTGCGAAAGAACTTCATTGATTTGAAAAAAAAGTGATGAGTCTATTTCCTAAATAGGCCTACCCCGTTCAAGTTCGACTTTCGCTAATATGCACACATATTCGATTAGGTCCTACTGTAGGCCTGTAGGGTTTTGATGGGGTGGATAAAATATAATTGTGTTCAGATTGGTTTCCGTGCAATATATCGATACCTACTTCACTCAAAGGTCTATTGCATTCACATGCAGGGACCCTTGCCTTGGTTGGGATGTGAAATGAAAAAGACTGAATCGGGCACTTCGTGCCATTTCAAAACGTTAGTCGCCAAGTGATACAAATATGAACACATTTCTGACTCTAGGGCTTTTGAGCCCCTATCTTCGGCATAATAACTTATTTTGACCTTCATTGGGAAATCCACTATATAGGCCCTTACTGGGTTTTCACTCGAACGACCTATGTGGCCCGGTTTCCTCCCACAATAAAACTGGCAACGCCGCCGTATAAGTGAAATAATCTTGAGCGCGGCGTAAAACACCAAACAATCAATCAACCGATACAAGTATTTGCTATAGATGTATCTTAATATTGGAATTAGTTGTTCTGTGTTGTCTCGATTTCCATGCAGTTTTTGCAACTTTGAATGCGATAAATCGGAAAAATTTCTGCCATTTTTCAGGAAAGTCTTATCTCAAAAATAACGAGAATACTGTTATAATCACTTTCTAAATGACACTAATTAACCTGATATATACATTGAGCAATGGTAGCTGTCTCAATTACGTCACCAGAGAGTACTAAATGTCCGTTGTAGTATCTACCAGTCAACTATACCTCCTTTTTTTTTTAGAGGCCGGTTGGCTGAATGGATAAGGCAGCCGGCATTTATAGTGCTGGCGATAGGTGCCATACTCTGGGACCCGAGTTCGATTCCCGATTCGGGCGTCACCCAAAATCGGTAGAAGAATTTCTGCCATTTTTCAGGAAGTCCAGATATAACCTCTAAAGCCAAAAGCAGTCATTTTTATCGAAAACATCCAATGGAATGGGGTTGGAAAGTTCACATCAGAGGTCTTTTGATCATGCATGTGATCTTTAAGCATACGACAAAACAACAACATAATGAAAGTCTACCAGGCGTTCGCTATTGCATTTACCCGCTTTTCTATTACTCTTTTACACTCGGCTAGAGATACC
The DNA here is from genome assembly GCA_963971465.1 of Lepidochitona cinerea. NCBI lineage: Eukaryota > Metazoa > Mollusca > Polyplacophora > Chitonida > Tonicellidae > Lepidochitona > Lepidochitona cinerea. The sequence continues at coordinate 41,692,483 of OZ020556.1, read as the reverse complement.
AGTTACATCGAAGATTAGCAGCTATTGGAAACGCCCCCTGGAGCCTATAAGAATGGTCAGTCGACAGCGAATCGAGTCGAAAGGGAGCGTCGCCATCTTGCCAGATTCCGTTAAAATGGGACTATTTCGTGGAGTTGGCTCTTCGTTTTCGTGTTTAACGTTTTGTTTAATTCAAAGTATCTATTCATGTACAGCGCGATGTCATGATTTTTATACAGCTTTTAAAAATGTTACCCTAGCTGGCATGTTAAAATTTCAGCACTCTGTCCGGTAAAGGCGTACGAGGTCAATCGTAGCCATGTCTAAAGGAGATCTCTCGAGAATACGATTGACCGACGGACTGTCCGATTAACATTATTGTTTATACTCTGTTGTTTTGTCTGTGATTCTCAGCTAACAATCCATACTTTTTACCTAAATCTTTTTTTCCTGAGACATATCAAGATATATACTTTTGAACACTAAAACACTTGGACATGGGGGGAATCTTCTTGTCTAAAATAACCATGGAAACAATTCAGTTTATTATTGTGTTAAAAAAGGCATATCATTTAGTCCTTTCTCGTGATATTTCAAGAGTTTGACAGGAATCAGGAACAGATAGTTTGGCAACAAATCAGAAGTATTTTTGATAAAGCTAACATGCCGATTTGCTATAGGTTTTAGACCAGACCTATCTTTGGCCCCCAAATAATTGGCCTATTAAAAATTTATGGAGTTTTCAAACACGATAGATAAAGGGCAGTTAAGTGATTAAAGGGCAGAAACAGTTGAAACCTGGGCTTTAGAAACACAGAATTTGTTTTAGCGGCTTCTCCGCAAATCTTATATAATAAATATATACAGTTTCTGATGGTTAAAGAGGCATGAGCTGCCAAAATTCACACTTTTTTCATAATGTCTGATCGTCACGACAGTAAGAGGCTTTGAAGGCCATCGGCAAACTAAATGATTGGCGTTGGAATGAGGAAAATCCATACAGTATGTGGCCGGTACGAACCGAAAACATGTTCGAAATTTAAATAACCGGGACGACCATTCATTCATTCTAAGCCAAAGTTAGTTCAAAACAATACTTTATCGTACATTTTCGAGACTAGTAGCACTAAAAAGCTTTTGAATTATACGTCTTGAGAAAAATAGCTAATAATTTCAACATTCTGTTGTAACGTCAAAATATCAACATTTTGGCAGCTCATGCCCCTTTAAAAGAACAAAAACCTCGCCCACCACTCTATCTGATCCCATCACAATATTTGCTACTGTAAATTTGACTCTTTCTTTTTGAAATGTCAACTTTTTAATGCCAGAAATGGCCTGCAACGCATCGCCGGTAATCTCTAACCTTGGCGTTGCCAGGGCGTATACAGGCCCCTGGACCCTGGCGTGATTGTGCTGTCATAGTGGCCCACCTGTCGGCCGATTTCTGGCTACGACACTGAGAGAGAGTACAGGCCTACCTTTATCTGAAAGAGTTTTTTGGGTGCGTACTTTATCTCTCCCTCCCACCCCCCCCCCCCCCCCCCCCGACCCCCTTTCCGGGTCCTAGTTCAAACCCAAAGGATAAATAGTATGTAACGTTTTAATACAAAAACTGTCCCTTTCCAATCGTTTGTGCTTGGTATCTGCAGCGGGAGTGAGAAAAGTGACACGGGCACATCATGTTTAAGTTTAATAATAGATAAATGCTTGGCTGTTATTTGTCGTAGAGAATCCTGAGTTTCTCCGGCGTATTGCTGGCGACATTTTTCCCACGTGATAATATACACGATGTTAGAGGAGTTATTTGATATTTGTTGCGAGATTGTTCTCCGAAAACTGTTCCACGATATGACGCGTATACACCCAGTTTGCATCGCGTCTTTAGACATTTCCATCATGTACCAGAGAGAAATGTTTGGCGGTATAATGGAACACTCGTGAAGGAGAAGCAAGCGTGTCGTGGGGCTAAACGGGGAGAAATGGTTTTCCTTGATATGTCAGATTCGATTCCCCCTAAGAGCTTTAAAAAGAAAAGAACAAGCCTGAATACAAACATCTACACTCTAAAAACCTGCAACTTAATGACACCTTTGAAAGTGTGAAGAGGATGAAATGACTCAGCACATAGTAGCTGATGCGTGTCAGTAGGTTTGATTGATTGATTGTTTGGTGTTTTACGCCGCACTCAAGATTATTTCACTTATATGGCGGCGTTGCCAGTTTTATTGTGGGAGGAAACCGGGCTCTATGCCCGGAGGAAACCCACGACCTTCCGTTGGTAACTGGCAACCATCCCACACAGTAGGTTTGAAGAACACTTTGTAATCTGGATACCGAAGGTAAATGAAAGGTTGTCGGTAACATTTGCGAAGAATATCACTTTCCCATTCAGCCATAAACATAGGGGCAAAGTTGGCACTGAAACGTTTTCCCATAGTACGTCCATTAATTTGCTGAAAGATCCCCCCATTGAATTAAGAATCATTACCTTTTAAAGGCAGAGAGAAAAAAAAACAGGCAACTACATCGAAATAAACGTAGTCCTGCATGGGTTTAAATGGCTTTCAGAGTTGACCAATTTCTCTGATGCTAGTGTCTGGGTGGGACATGGGTTTTTTGGCAGCTTTGAATTTGCCAATGTACCTCCTAAACAGGTATCATCTACAACGGCAAATCTAAAATCATTGGCACCAGGTAAAGATTGGATCCCTATGTCCGTTAGTAAATTAATAAAATATCATATCGTTGACTGGTGAGCTAGGCGTCTGCTGACTGGCCAATCGGGACACACAGCTAAGCTTTGCTCTGAAGAAGGCTGCAGAGTCAGACGTTCTCTGATAGAGATTGTTAGCTTTCTTATGGCAAAGTTTGGAGAGAAAATATCGTAGAGATATGGTTTTGGTACCGTTAGAAAGGAAAATTTTGCGCGCATGTACTGTATGTACTAAAATCTTTTATTCCCTTCTCCTTTAAGCTAAGTTTCAACAATTCTAAAATGTCTTTGTCCGGACGACGGTGATCAGGATATCTTTAAGTTTTGAATACTACATGTATGCCCCGGGGAAACGCTCTACCTTCAATTGCTACATGTACCTATAGTAACCATTCCTCATGATATGATCAAGAGAACAACTTAGATGTAACATCTTAGTTTGACAGCGATATTTCTCCGTTTAAATAGGATGTGCAAATTATCTGTTATTTTATATATATTTATTAAGTAGTGTTTGAACTAACTTATTGGCTTAGAATGAATAAACGTTCGTCCTGTTAATTTTTGTTCTTTTCAGCCACTATTTCGGTTCGCACAACACAGCGATTGTTGGATATGGATTGTAACGTCAAACATTTATTGTTTTGGTGACTTATGAATAAGCTCATGCCACTTTACAGTAATTTTTGAGTACCGATTCCTTGGAAAACTAAAAGATTTTTTCATTGGCGACCATTCCGTATCTGACACCAAAACTACCGCTGCCGGTTTTAACGCCTTTTCCACTACTGTTGCCTCGAAACTTAAATCTGAAATTCCCGATGACGAGGTCGTCGTACTGATTATTTGAAAGATCCAGTATCTGGCAGCTTTGAATTTGCCAATGTACCTCCTACGCAGGTATCACCGTATCATCTACAATGGCAAATCTATAATCATTGGCACCGGGTAAAGTTTGCATCCCCATGTCCGTTAGTGAATTAATAAAAGATCGAATCTTTGGATCTTTAGCTATTTTATTCAATCTATCTTCAACCTCAAGTGTTTTCCCAGACTACCATAAAATAGCCAAACGTATCCCTGTTTTTAAATCTCGATTCTAGCATCTATCAGCAAAATTCTTAAAAGATTCGTAGCTGAACAACTCCGGAGACATCGGAATACTAAAATATATACTTTATGAAAATCAACATGGATTTTGAGCCCGTCACAAAATCAGTTTTGCGGTACAGTTCATTTATGCCAAGTTAACCTCTGCTAAAAAGGTTGGCAAATGCTCTGTTGTCACGTTCTTGAATCTCTAAAAGGCTCCCGTCATCGTAAACCCTATACAGGTCTAGCACTTCATTATTTAAACTCCCTCATTATGAGTTTAGAGGTTCATCAACAGTTGTTTCATAAGTTATATAACTAACCGTCGTGACCAAGCGCTCAATTCAATGCCGTTATTTCCGATCCTAGAACAATCACTTGTGTGATTCCACAAGGATCTGTTCTAGAAGTTCTTTTTCGTTTACACATCAATGATATCCCCAATGTAACCAAAAGGCTAAATATAAAATTATTTGCTGATGGTACCAGTGTTTCTTGCTCTTCTGAGAAATAAGGGATGGATGTTTTGAACAACCAGCCTTGTTCTTTATCCGATCTAATGATGCTTTGAACAACCAGCCTTGGTCTTTATCCGATCTAATGACGTTTTGAACAACCGGCCTTGGTCTTTATCCGATCTAATGACGTTTTGAACAACCAGCCTTGGTCTTTATCCGATCTAATGATGTTTTGAACAACCAGCCTTGGTCTTTATCCGATCTAATGACGTTTTGAACAACCAGCCTTGGTCTTTATCCGATCTAATGATGTTTTGAACAACCAGCCTTGGTCTTTATCCGATCTAATGATGTTTTGAACAACCAGCCTTGGTCTTAATCCGATCTAATGATGTTTTGAACAACCAGCCTTGGTCTTTATCCGATCTAATGATGTTTTGAACAACCAGCCTTGGTCTTTATCCGATCTAATGATGTTTTGAACAACCAGCCTTGGTCTTTATCCGATCTAATGACGTTTTGAACAACCAGCCTTGGTCTTTATCCGATCTAATGATGTTTTGAACAACCAGCCTTGGTCTTTATCCGATCTAATGATGTTTTGAACAACCAGCTTTGGTCTTTATCCGATCTAATGACGTTTTGAACAACCAGCCTTGGTCTTTATTCGATTTAATGATGTTTTGAACAACCGGCCTTGGTCTTTATCCGATCTAATGATAATTTGAGCAACAGGCCCAATCACTGAAAAAAAAATTCCAGTCTTCTTTAAGAAAACGCAAACCTTCTGTTGAGGAATTATTTTAATTGTTTTCCAGACACTGTAAATACTGACCTTCAATGGCAGACATAGCCTGGGCTACATTGACCTTTATTAAACACAGTACAATCTAATCCAATGAAAATGTTTTATTAATTTCATGTGACCGCACAGACATAATGTATATACACTCTGACGATGTTATTGTATGATCGGTATGTGTTATTGTACATAGGAGACAAAACAAGATTTCCAATAAATTATAAATTTAATAAAAAGATCATTACACTGGGTAGCATCCCTTAATGAATTTAGAGCTCTGGAGTCTGTTTCTCAAAACGTTTACCCCTGACATAAGTCTAGTCTAAGGTGTCATGCTAACATATACCTTCAACATTACATAAAGACCAGATATAAAGTTACGTCAGGTGTAAATATTTTGAGAATTAGCCCCATGGTTGGATTGAGATTGTGTTATAGACCTTATTCTATACAGTCATTCAATATAACCATGAACATCAGTAATGGATTTTACTTGGTATAATAACCTTGTATGATTGTAACAGAATAATGATTTTAATCGGAGTAAACATAACTAAAATAAGAAAACAAGAATAAAAGAATGCTGTGCAACCAGTACACAATATAGAGGCATGATTAAAATATATTATGGCACCTTCAGAGCTTAACTATACAGTATACATTAACAAGTATGTAAATAAAGGGGAGACAACCTTAGATAATTAGATATTGACAAGAAAATACAAAATATGAGTGCCATATTTCAATGAAGTACTAATCTTGCATGTTAAAAAACAGCTTCAAAAACAAGCTGTCAACATTAAAACCTGTACAGACTACAGTGTAAAACCATTGAGTAAATACAGTGTGTATGATTGTCATAAAAACCTTGTTGTCTGGAGTTGATGATAAGATGAGAATATGGCCCCTGTAAAGATAGTCGTTAAAATAGAAGTGTCATATCAGCACTGGAGTATCCCAGGTTTGACAGGGGGATATCTATTGCCACTGACCTGATACTGTTGTTAAAATAGAAGTGTCATATCAGCACTGGAGTATCCCAGGTTTGACAGGGGGATATCTATTGCCACTGACCTGATACAGTTGTTAAAATAGAAGTGTCATATCAGCACTGGAGTATCCCAAGTTTGACAGGGGGATATCTATTGTCACTGAGCTGATACTGTTGTTAAAATAGAAGTGTCATATCAGCACTGGAGTACCCCAGGTTTGACAGGGGGATATCTATTGCCACTGAGCTGATACAGTTGTTAAAATAGAAGTGTCATATCAGCACTGGAGTATCCCAGGTTTGACAGGGGGATATCTATTGCCACTGAGCTGATACAGATGTTAAAATAGAAGTGTCATATCAGCACTGGAGTATCCCAGGTTTGACAGGGGGATATCTATTGCCACTGACCTGATACAGTCGTTAAAATAGAAGTGTCATATCAGCACTGGAGTATCCCAGGTTTGACAGGGGGATATCTATTGCCACTGACCTGATACTGTTGTTAAAATAGAAGTGTCATATCAGCACTGGAGTATCCCAGGTTTGACAGGGGGATATCTATTGTCACTGACCTGATACTGTTGTTAAAATAGAAGTGTCATATCAGCACTGGAGTATCCCAGGTTTGACAGGGGGATATCTATTGTCACTGAGCTGATACAGTTGTTAAAATAGAAGTGTCATATCAGCACTGGAGTATCCCAGGTTTGACAGGGGGATATCTATTGTCACTGAGCTGATACAGTTGTTAAAATAGAAGTGTCATATCAGCACTGGAGTATCCCAAGTTTGACAGGGGGATATCTATTGTCACCGAGGTGATACAGTTGTTAAAATAGAAGTGTCATATCAGCACTGGAGTATCCCAGGTTTGACAGGGGGATATCTATTGTCACTGACCTGATACTGTTGTTAAAATAGAAGTGTCATATCAGCACTGGAGTATCCCAGGTTTGACAGGGGGATATCTATTGCCACTGAGCTGATACTGTTGTTAAAATAGAAGTGTCATATCAGCACTGGAGTATCCCAGGTTTGAAAGGGGGATATCTATTGTCACTGAGCTGATACTGTTGTTAAAATAGAAGTGTCATATCAGCACTGGAGTATCCCAGGTGTGACAGGGGGATATATATTGTCACTGAGGTGATACAGTTGTTAAAATAGAAGTGTCATATCAGCACTGGAGTATCCCAGGTTTGACAGGGGGATATCTATTGTCACTGAGCTGATACAGTTGTTAAAATAGAAGTGTCATATCAGCACTGGAGTATCCCAGGTTTGACAGGGGGATATCTATTGTCACTGAGCTGATACAGTTGTTAAAATAGAAGTGTCATATCAGTACTGGAGTATCCCAGGTTTGACAGGGGGATATCTATTGCCACTGAGGTGATACAGTCGTTAAAATAGAAGTGTCATATCAGCACTGGAGTATCCCAGGTTTGACAGGGGGATATCTATTGTCACTGACCTGATACTGTTGTTAAAATAGAAGTGTCATATCAGCACTGGAGTATCCCAGGTTTGACAGGGGGATATCTATTGTCACTGAGCTGATACTGTTGTTAAAATAGAAGTGTCATATCAGCACTGGAGTATCCCAGGTTTGACAGGGGGATATCTATTGTCACTGAGCTGATACAGTTGTTAAAATAGAAGTGTCATATCAGCACTGGAGTATCCCAGGTTTGACAGGGGGATATCTATTGCCACTGAGCTGATACTGTTGTTAAAATAGAAGTGTCATATCAGCACTGGAGTATCCCAGGTTTGACAGGGGGATATCTATTGCCACTGACCTGATACTGTTGTTAAAATAGAAGTGTCATATCAGCACTGGAGTATCCCAGGTTTGACAGGGGGATATCTATTGTCACTGAGCTGATACAGTTGTTAAAATAGAAGTGTCATATCAGCACTGGAGTATCCCAGGTTTGACAGGGGGATATCTATTGCCACTGACCTGATACAGTTGTTAAAATAGAAGTGTCATATCAGCACTGGAGTATCCCAGGTTTGACAGGGGGATATCTATTGTCACTGAGCTGATACTGTTGTTAAAATAGAAGTGTCACATCAGCACTGGAGTATCCCAGGTTTGACAGGGGGATATCTATTGTCACTGAGCTGATACAGTTGTTAAAATAGAAGTGTCATATCAGCACTGGAGTATCCCAGGTTTGACAGGGGGATATCTATTGTCACTGAGCTGATACTGTTGTTAAAATAGAAGTGTCATATCAGCACTGGAGTATCCCAGGTTTGACAGGGGGATATCTATTGCCACTGACCTGATACAGTTGTTAAAATAGAAGTGTCATATCAGCACTGGAGTATCCCAGGTTTGACAGGGGGATATCTATTGTCACTGAGCTGATACAGTTGTTAAAATAGAAGTGTCATATCAGCACTGGAGTATCCCAGGTTTGACAGGGGGATATCTATTGTCACTGACCTGATACTGTTGTTAAAATAGAAGTGTCATATCAGCACTGGAGTATCCCAGGTTTGACAGGGGGATATCTATTGTCACTGAGCTGATACTGTTGTTAAAATAGAAGTCTCATATCAGCACTGGAGTATCCCAGGTTTGACAGGGGGATATCTATTGTCACTGACCTGATACAGTTGTTAAAATAGAAGTGTCATATCAGCACTGGAGTATCCCAGGTTTGACAGGGGGATATCTATTTTCACTGAGCTGATACTGTTGTTAAAATAGAAGTGTCATATCAGCACTGGAGTATCCCAGGTTTGACAGGGGGATATCTATTGCCACTGAGCTGATACAGTTGTTAAAATAGAAGTGTCATATCAGAACTGGAGTATCCCAGGTTTGACAGGGGGATATCTATTGTCACTGAGCTGATACTGTTGTTAAAATAGAAGTGTCATATCAGCACTGGAGTATCCCAGGTTTGACAGGGGGATATCTATTGTCACTGAGCTGATACAGTTGTTAAAATAGAAGTGTCATATCAGCACTGGTGTATCCCAGGTTTGACAGGGGGATATCTATTGTCACTGAGCCGATACAGTTGTTAAAATAGAAGTGTCATATCAGCACTGGAGTATCCCAGGTTTGACAGGGGGATATCTATTGTCACTGAGCTGATACAGTTGTTAAAATAGAAGTGTCATATCAGCACTGGTGTATCCCAGGTTTGACAGGGGGATATCTATTGTCACTGAGCTGATACAGTTGTTAAAATAGAAGTGTCATATCAGCACTGGAGTATCCCAGGTTTGACAGGGGGATATCTATTGCCACTGAGCTGATACTGTTGTTAAAATAGAAGTGTCATATCAGCACTGGAGTATCCCAGGTTTGACAGGGGGATATCTATTGTCACTGAGCTGATACAGTTGTTAAAATAGAAGTGTCATATCAGCACTGGAGTATCCCAGGTTTGACAGGGGGATATCTATTGCCACTGAGGTAAGCTGAGAAGAGTTTGTATCATCTTCGTTCCTTCCATCACTGATATGAGTCAACTCACGATCACCTTCGTTCCTTCCATCACTGATATGAGTCAACTCACGATCATCTTCGTTCCTTCCATCACTGATATGAGTCAACTCACGATCACCTTCGTTCCTTCCATCACTGATATGAGTCAACTCACGATCACCTTCGTTCCTTCCATCACTGATATGAGTCAACTCACGATCACCTTCGTTCCTTCCATCACTGATATGAGTCAACTCACGATCACCTTCGTTCCTTCCATCACTGATATGAGTCAACTCACGATCACCTTCGTTCCTTCCATCACTGATATGAGTCAACTCACGATCACCTTCGTTCCTTCCATCACTGATATGAGTCAACTCACGAATGCTAGTTAAAATATGAACAAAATTAATCTCCAGATATGGTCACAAGTCCGGAAATCGATAAGGATCTTCTTTAAAGTTACGAGGAATTAAAAACATATTTGGAGATAGGTTTTCTCTCCACTCAAAATCATGGAAAGTCACTTTAGCTGTAACTGTAGGGAAGACGGGGATTTCTGAAAAATAAACAGAATATAAAATACGTCAAATGAAAAGATTAAGACAATGTTTGTTGTTCAACATGCATTCTGACAGTAAAGAGTGTGTAATGGTTGGATTGTTTGATGCCTTAAAGCCCACTCAAAATGATATAACATACACGGCAGTGTTTCCAGGTGAAGTGGCGAGAGGAAATGGGATCTTTGCCCAGAGACAGGTACAAATCCACAAGGGGCTATACCGTGATAATCGACTCAGATTTTTTAAATTCTTTTGTTCGGACTATGTGGGATTTGAACCCACAACCCATATGACGGAAAGTTTATTGAAAAACTTGCATAAAGCATGTGGTCCATATGAACAATTTACTTAAAAACATGAAGGAAATGTTACTGACCCTGATGCAGGTTCAGTCATTTTAGGCAGTTTTATAAAACAATAGATTATCAAACCATTTCACTAATTGATTGGTATCATTGATTGATTGATTGATTGATTGGTGTTTTACGCCGCGCTCAAGATTATTTCACTTATATGGCGGCGTTGCCAGTTTTATTGTGGGAGGAAACTGGGCTCTATGCCCGGAGGAAACCCACGATTTTCCGTTGGTAACTGGCAACCATCCCACATAGGTTGTTCGAGTGAAAACCCAGTCAGAAAATTTTCCAATTTTTGGACTGAGTGGGAATGGTATCATTGAAAATGCACTTGTTGAGAAAATTGACAACAATTTCTTACTTTTGTTTTTACAAGAAAATATCAATGTGTTGACAGCTTATGTAATTGAACGATATGAAGCTAAATTTCTTCAAGTCTAAATTGTTCAAAAACAATAATAAAATGTTTTTCATATGAGCTTTAGGCAAACTTCTAGTTATGGGGTAGGAAAAGTACTGACCTATTTTCACAGGAAATCCAGGTGGCAATTTTGATGTCATGAACTCTCGAAGTTTTTGGAACTGTTTAAAAGGTGCTATAACTTCAAGAACATCTAAGAGTCTGAAATATAAGATAAAAAACAAATATATGTATATTGGTTTTATCAAATTTGTCTAAGGTTAGTAGATATATAAATATTTTTCCAGCTGTAAACAAAAATTTTTAAATAAAGAAAATATGAATCCTGAAAATGTGTACAAATTGTTGATGGGTCTTACTCAGAACGAGTCCCAGAAAACTGAGTTTGATGACATTCTCCACATCCAATTGAATTATGAGAACAAAAATACACATTTGCAAAATTATTTATAGAATTTAATTTATCAAGTTATCTACATGTAGGTCCGCAGAATATTCCACCCAAATAGTCGCAAAATGCAACAAAGCTATGTGATAAATATTTTGATCCCCAAGCCGAGATATTGGAAGAAACTTACGCTTCAACAGTCATTGGAAATGAAGGACTCTGAAAACAAACACAATCAGAAGCAGTTAAGTGAATAATTCAATCATAGCTATATTAGTTAATCGATTATCCTGCCAGAAAAGTTGGGAACAAATAAGTGTTCCCTTTTATTTGACATGTAGCTCTTACAGAAATACAGCTCTTAAGGTGGTTTAAGTATTTCTAACATCATTTTAGCAGATCATACATGTAACAGATCATATCTAGTCCAGGTATTAAACTAAAACAGGAATAATATGACCCAATCCAATAACTTAATAAACAAGAGGAACATTTTGATGTCCACAAAAATATGAAAGGTTAAAAGAATGTACATTATATATATTATAAGAATATAAGGGCCCATAGTTAAGATGCGTAACCATTGTAAATGTATTACAGAAGGATTTTAGAAAATTCTGCTGACAAAGGCTAAGCTCCTGTCAGTCGTCAACCTAATGAAATATCATAGGTTTAGTTTATTACAACAATTTATGGGGTATAAAGGTCTAAATGATATACCTCTTTTTAACACAATTAGAAACTTATCTCTGTGGTTATTTTAGACAAGAAGATTTTCCCTGTGCCCGTGTGTTTTAGTGATCATAAATATATCATAAAGAGGTAAGTTGTTAAATGTAATTACCATTGCCACAGTAGCTTTAAATGTTTTCGAGCTCTCTTTAGAAATGGGAGTTCTTCCCAGGCAGGGAGAATGACCGGGTCGTGCAGAGATGTATTCTCGCCAGGACACCGGTGGTGGATTCGGCGGCAGTAATGATGGACGTCTCTCAATCTACAACAAACACACAACACAACTCAGAAGAACAGATCTCAGTAAGATGATTCTAGAATTCAATAAATTTGTTTCTTTTTAACCTTAGGCTAAATACAGTGTACATGTATTAGAGGATCATAATTAGAAGAAAAACATAATAACAGCCATCAGCAGATGGCATATCCCCTCGGCCCTCCAATTTACAATATAGTGGCTAATATAAAGATTCTGAGAATCCTAAAGAGCAATACCATCTCAAGTAATGGAGTGGTCACCAAATTCATAGATTGGGACTAAGTTAAATTGACTTGCTCCTGGGTTACAAGTCAGAGAATCCTAAAAAGCAAATCCCAATCATCCTATTCATGAGGTTGCCAATTACCAATGGAAGGTTTCCTCCGGGCATAGAGCCGGTTTCCTCCCACAATAAAACTGGAATCAAAACTTTGGATTGATTGATTGATTGTTTGGTGTTTTACGCAGCGCTCAAGATTATTTCACTTATATGGCGGCGTTGGCAGTTTTCTTTTGGGAGGAAACCGGGCTCTATGCCCGGAGGAAACCCACGGCCTTCCGGTGGTAACTGGCAACCATCCCACATGGGTCATCGAGTGAAAACTCAGCCAGAAAATTGTCCAATTTGTTTTGACTGAGTGGGATTCAAACCCGCGACCCATTGGAGGAAAGCTGTTTGGATTGAGCGTCCAATGCTCTACCTACTGAGCTACGGAGGCCCCCTCCGTTATCTTTGGAAGTTGTGGAGCGGAAAAGAAAGCGGACACTTTTCAAGCCGAGAAAAAAATCCTGAATCAAAGCAAGAGAGGACAAAACACATGTGTGTGTCAGTTTATCCAAGTTATTTAACAGATATCTAAATACAGAAGGAAATTGGGTATGCTGGCGGTTTTGAAAGTGTTCCGGTTTATTAAGTGCCAGTTTAGACATTTTTCAATGTAATTATACTTACATCACAGTTATCAACAAGTGCCCCTTTACTTAAATTCTCCATCAAGGTTTTATTTTTTTGAAGATCTTCAGGGGATAAATGTTCTCGTCTAGAAAACAACACAGGATTATAAATATAGAAAGAATTTCAAGAGATTTGGGATGTTCTTATCTAGAAAACAGCACAGGATTATAAATATTGAAAGAATTTCAAGAGATTTGGGATGTTCTTATCTAGAAAACAGCACAGGATTATAAATATAGAAAGAATTACAAGAGATTTGGGATGTTCTCGTCTAGAAAACAAGACAGGATTATAAATATTGAAAGAATTACAAGAGATTTGGGATGTTCTCGTCTAGAAAACAAGACAGGATTATAAATATAGAAAGAATTACAAGAGATTTGGGATGTTCTCGTCTAGAAAACAAGACAGGATTATAAATATTGAAAGAATTACAAGAGATTTGGGATGTTTTCGTCTAGAAAACAAGACAGGATTATAAATATTGAAAGAATTACAAGAGATTTGGGATGTTCTCGTCTAGAAAACAAGACAGGATTATAAATATTGAAAGAATTACAAGAGATTTGGGATGTTCTCGTCTAGAAAACAAGACAGGATTATAAATATTGAAAGAATTACAAGAGATTTGGGATGTTCTCGTCTAGAAAACAGCACAGGATAATAAAATAGAAAGAATTACAAGAGATTGCACATTGCTTTTATAATGGAGCAAGGTACAGTGTATGGTAGCCATTGATATTCATTATTCCCAAGTTCCCACATTTAATTGATAGAGTGCATATAGACCTACCTTTTTCTGGATTCTAAAATCAATCCATTAACAGCAAAAAAGTCTGCCTGAAAATCACCAACCATTTCCTTGTTTGGGAAAAAGACAAGAAATTACATCTCTATGTACATGCATGTCATTTGAAACAGTAGAAGGAATGAACATTTTTAACCAGAACTGTTCTGAAAAAACAAATACCCCCTCCCCTGATTTTTCCAGGGCAATAACTCTGGAAACTTTGGAAATTTCAAATGTACAATTGGCACAAATGCACACTATTGGCAACATGTACACAACAATGATTGATTGATTGTTTGGTGTTTTACACAGCGCTCAAGATTATTTCACTTATATGACTTGTAAGTTTTATTGTGGGAGGAAACCCACGATCTTCCGGCCGTAACTGGCAACCATTCCTTATGGGTCGTTCAAGTGAAAACCCAATCAGAAAATTTTCCAATTCTTATTTTTGGGGAATGAGTGGGATTGGGCTCTTCGGATTGAGCGTCTTACGCTCTACCTACTGAGCCACGGAGGCCCCTGTACACAAAAATGAGGATACAGGCCGGGATGAAATCCATGACCATCTCCTGTTATATGAGGGTCGAACATTCTCCTGTTATATGTTAATTAGTTTATAAAAGTTGAAATCACCGTTTTGTCTTCTCTGAAGAGCCATCCACTTTGAGCTCGTGAAAATGTGATATTTTTTGTAGACATTTGAGCGGCCATGATATCTGATGACATGAGGATATCTACTTCATCATCTAATTCAGCTTCACTTTCCTACAACAACATTTTACACTAGATATATTGACTGGATATAGTAAGATGGAGACAAAAGAGTAAGTCTGAACAAAAACATTTTATCTCCTTATACTATATTGACTGGTTTAATTAGTTGGTGTCTTTTAGAAAGTGAATATAACAGTATTCTCATTATTTTGGGATTACACTTTCTTGAAAATATGGCAGAAATTCCTCTACCGATTTTTGGATAGGTGCCATACTCTGGGACCCGGGTTCTATTCCCGTTTTAGGCATGACCCAAAAATCGGTAGAGGAATTTCTGCCATATTTTCAAGAAAGTGTAATCCCAAAATAACGAGAATACTATATTGATTTGACCTAGTTAGATGGCTACAAGGCATAGTTTTTTTCCAATATAATAGTCCATGCTAAAGTTTTGTTAATGTGTTCTGTAAAAGACCTCAGCCACATTTCTATAGATAAAGGGTTAAATGGTGAGTATGTTTTTGAGTATTTTTCATCAGGACAATCATATTAGATATTGGTCTTACCTCATAACGTATTCGCTGATACACATGTAATTTGTTATCTAAAACGGTGAGAGACTGTGATGGTTTTGCATCTCCATTGAATATAAAAGTGATATCCCCCCTTTCCCAATGCATATCATTGAAGTCTACCAGTGTGGTGTCAAGTCTGCAAGATAACAAACTGGGGTAAACATACATGACATGTGATTGAACATATGCTGTGGTGCCTTATAACAGCTTTATATGGAGTGCATATCAAACACATTATCACTTTCATGGAAAAGAGGCTCAGTAATTCTGTATTAGAGAGATAACCAGACAGAGGGTATTCCAGAAAAAGTAATGTCCGAGGCGCAGTGTGCTAAGTATATTACTTGCTTTGGAATAGCCAAGGTCTGGTGTTTCTCTGACATAAATCAGACAGACATAAATCTTGTATATAGTTGGATAATCCAACGTGAACATGTCCTGTATGAACGAGGACGCCTACCCATGAAACTACAGACAACCACCAATAGTTTATTATATTCACAAACTACATGTTCGACTACCGTATTTTCGTTGATCTCAATGACCTCTATCAGGATGAAATGCTCAAATATTGAACCTGAGCGAGGTCCAGTTACTATTGTTTTATAAACTAAACAGGTAAAATCTGAGTGTTGCCGGTTTTGATTTTGACCTCAATGACCGAAGAGTCTAACATACACATTATCATGCTGACAGACAGAACTCATGGACCAACATAAACAACCAAAAAATCACTTGATTTCAATCAATCTTTATGAGAAATAGGGCTTACCGTATACAAGAACCTTTTTTGTGTATCCTGCATATATCTGAGGGAAGGATTCGAGACACCAAAGGAACTGAAAATTAAACAACAATGAAATTATTGGCGTTCAACATTACATTTCATGCTATAAATGTAAACTAAGAAAATGTTTGACATATTTCTTCAGCACACCCCTTTTCTCAAACCATAAATTGTGTGATTTACAATTGGTATGAAAGGATTTATGAACAGGGCTTGAAACTGGTTTGGGCTTGTTTATATGCTAAATGTATATTTGATTCATCATTGATAGATGTCTTACACAGCACCCGATTATTTCACTTATATGGCGGTGTTGCCCGGTTTAGTGGGGGAACAAACCAACCTCTTTCACTGGTCTTCATAGATCCTTTAAAAACTAGAGTAAGTTGGCAATTTTTCATCAAATTCTTAATGCAAACTAAGATTGATTGATTATTTTATGTAGTTTGATTTTTTTCAGAATAATGACTAACTCACCCCAGCTGTGGAAATCCCACCTGAGTTCTAAATAGAAATCTCCCAAATCTTTAAGAGCTTTGATTAGCGATGGTCTTCTATCTTCTAAAGAATCACGAGATTGAGATTTCAACTTTTTTAATAAAGACATAACTGAAAGAAAGACATTCATACAAGGTTTTCACAACTTGCATAATATTGCAATACATCAACAAACAAGAGTTTTAGTAAACTCAACATACGCCCTCCGCTATGACTGATTACTCTACATTATGGAACCTATTTGTGGATATGTTCTATTGGATGAACATACATGGCGTATCATGTAACCAACCATATCCTAAATCGTTTCCGACAGACCATCTACCCTTAGGTATATATACTCTAAAAATTGTCAGGATCAGGTCAAAACTAAAGTAGATATGGACCAAAAGAGAAGATTACATAATTTAATATAGATGCCATATTATGCAATCATGCAACAAAAATTTTCATAAATGGTTGACAACACACCGTGACCATCTATTCATAAGGTAAATGCTGTGAAAAAATTGTAAAGATCAAAACAAGACATAGACTAAAAGAGAATATTACATAATCTAATATGGATGCTGTATTATGAAACTAGGGATGTCTTAAATGGTTTCAGACAAACCATCTACCCTTAACTGTAATATTTACACTGAAAAAATTGTCAAGATCAGGTCAAAACTAAAGAAGATATGGACCAAAAGAGAATATTACATAAATCTAATAAAGATGTCGTATTATGTAACCGGATATTAATAAATGGCAGACAGCACACCATCTACACAACAGGTATATGCTGTAAAAGAATTGTAAAGATTGGATCAAAACTCTTCAAGTTATGGAGTGGTAGTGAACGAAGATATAGACTAAAGAGTTATTACATAATCCAATATAGAGGCCAAATTATGCAACTAAAGATGTCATAAATGATTCATGACACACCAGCTACCCATAAAGTGTATGTTGTGAAAAAATTGTAAAGATTGGATCAAAACTCTTCAAGTTATGGAGCGGAAGGGAACCAAGATATAGACTAAAAGAGAATATTACATAATCCAATGTAGATGGCATATTATGTAACTGAAGATGTCATAAATACATGTAGTTCATGACACACCTTCTACCCATAAGGTATATGTTGTGAAAGAATTACCGCCGAGCCTGATGACGTCACATAGATGTACGCAAAGCTTTCTAGGTAAAATGTACCTCAGTTCGCCATTTTGTTAATTGGTAAGATGTCCCTTTTTTGGAAAACATTGATGACATAACCTGTTTTTATCCACACATTTCTTGTAACTTTACGCCTTATACGTCTTCTTCTCGATACGGTATTATTTCTTTCGCTTTATTTTAAAATTGTCACTCAATCCCCCAAAATGCTCTGCGCGTAAATTCCAAGTGATGTCATTAAGCAATCGGTCAATTGTAAAGATCCGATCAAAACTCTTTAATTTATGGAGCGGAAGGGAATCCGGGACGGACGGCGCTGGTGATACCATAATACGACCGAATTTTGAAGTCGGGCGTATAAAAATGGAAATGTTCGCATTTGGAAGAATTAAACTGAACTAAGCTTATTAATGAAAAGCTGCTACTCACTGATTTGTCTGTCCCCATAACTGATTGCCTCGGCTAAAGGAGTCCAGCCTTGGACATTTTTTATTTTCACAGGTGCCCCATGAGCTAATAATAAATGGACACATTCTGAAATCAAAATAAAAACAATTAGCCCTGAGAAAAAATAAACAATTGTCAGCAAAAAAGACAACGTACATGTATCCCCTCGGCCCAAATTTAGATTTACAATGTCATGTACAGTACACAGTGCTGGAACTTAAGACAGAATAATGGTTGTTTGTTTGGACCAACAAAAGGTTGTGTTACTCCATTCATTAAAGTAATTTCAGACAATTTCAATCAAATGCTAAACTTTTTCCAAAACTAACTTGCCAATCAGGGCAAGCACTTTTCAGGTCTAGCTTGTCCACAGGACAAATCATTTGCAATATCATTAAATGTATGAAGGCAAATAGGAAGTTCCAGCACTGGTACAGATATACTTAAGACGAAAGGTGAATTTTTAAAAAGGATACAAAAAGACTTACTATTTAACAAATAACCTCACCAAGTTTCAATAAAATTGAATGAAAGCTATATGTGGAAATACATGGGCAAACCCATACCGTTAATAAAGGGCAATAACTCTGGAAATAACTGAACTAACATAACCCAAAATTAATGAAAATTTAAAGGAACACTATATAGGTTTTCTGATATTTTCAAAGATTACAAACTTACATAAGCCTGCCATGATCAAAGCAACTAAAATTTGAATTTATCTACACCAATCAACAGATCCAGTGCCTTAAAATTTTGACAAAAATAGAAAATTCCTAAACTATTCTTCTTTGAAAAATACCGAAAATCATCTGCTCTGTAAATTGTAAACAATTCTACAATTTCGCAGCAACTGTGTTTTTAATGAAAAAAACAGGATATGAGAAAAAAAAGTAAAGTAATCAAAACATTAATATTGGGGACATATATGACAGGAATGGTGGTTTTAACTATGATTTATCTATGATAATAAACTATACCCTTTTCCATGAAAATCTCATCCGTAAAAATGTCATGACATGGTAATATAAAAGCAGCCAGAAAGCTGAAAAAGATTAAATTTTAATAGCCCTACCTTTGTGACCTCGGATAACAGCCAAATGTAGTGGTGTGTTGCCTGTAATAAGATGTAACAATAAGCGAGCATATTTTTATAAACAGTAAGACCCACATAATTAACCACATCACATTTAAAACAATAGCTCGCTTTAAATTTGAAGGGAGGGAATTATTCACTTTACAAATATGTTGTTTTAGGTCCTGATAAACGAATATTAGAATAAATTGCTTGACAGAAATCCTCTGCCGGTTGGCCAACCCCAGGATTTTATCCTCACTGACTACAAAACCTGCATAATGGGGCTTTCCCAGCCGGCAGTTAAACATAAGCAACTTGCTGACAAAGGCTTATGGGTATGTACTATGTAGGCTTCATTTGAACAAAACATAACACATAAACACACATAATAAAATTAAATTATATTAGATACATGGTCAGTTTCCAGAGCATTAATAATCTTTCTCTCAAAACAAAAAGACTAAACGTGTTCGAAATATTGCAATGCATGGTCTTCAATTGGAAATGAAAATCATCAATAAAAAAGTAGTAACATTTAGTTTAAGATCATAGAGTAATAGTAACCGTTAATCCTCGTCAAGAAGGCCTTCAATATGATGGTTGCCAGCTATGGTGTCACAGTAGTTGAATGACTGCCGTCTCCCTCTGCCCAATCTTGTGTCAACGTGGCAAGTTGACTTTGAAGATAGAACTAGCCATTTACAACCAGTTTGGAGCATGCACTATTGTCGTAGAACTCAATAGTTCGGCGAAAACACAAGAGGCCAGACAGAGAGGAAATAGTCATTTTTGTTCAATTGTAACACACCGATCGGTGGTGTCTATTCTCTATCATTCAGGAGGCTAACCCACCAATCTGTGGACAACCCGCCGATTGCGACTTTCCCCAACCTGGCCTATAATTCGACAATAGGGGAATGGATGGCATTATCAAGACAGAAAAGGTTGATCAGTCCTGAGCCTGACTGAGTTTTTTGTATTTAAATTGTACCCTCAGAAAATAAAGCTTATTATTATTATTATTGAGGCATTTAATGTTTTATTGTATCAGTGACTGCATTTGGACCGATCAATATCATATCATGTACTACATGTTTTTTGTCTCAGTAGGACCACGACCTGTTTTATAATAGATGGAACGTCGGTCGATAACATGAGCTGACTCCAGGGGGTTTATATATGACCTCTTTTATTCTAATACCCTATAAGTTATATGTAAATTGTGTCTTTGTGTTACATATATGTGTATGTATGTTTGAAATATCTATATAATATATTGCATTATTTGTATTTTGTATGCATGCATTTTAGCCCACTGTAGGGCACAACTCTGCAATAAATATCTATCTATCTATCATATTGAATATGCTAATCATAGACTTTCATGTGTAGAATGAGTTCTACAATCCTAGAGCTCCTAGCTCATTAGTTAATTGTTTACTACAAATAGAAACCACGTTGTTGTTGTGATTCATTACTTGTGAACGAGATTTTGACATTTCGTCTAACAATGCGAGTGTAAGTTCTTCACTTCAAAACAAATATAAATGAATCAGCGCATTTAAAGATATGATTTTGAAAATATACCATGAGGATCTTTTAGCCCAACATCTTGTGTTCTAAGTAACTGGGAAACTTTTCTCAAGTCTCCGTTGAAAACACTTTCATGAAGAGGAAACTGTTCAGCCATTTTTGTTTGTATCCATTTCAATCCTAAATGTACGAGTCCTTCAGTGAATGGAAATTGAATGAGGCTAGCGATGGGGGTACCCGCAAACGTTAACTCGTAAATATATTTTCTCGCTTCCTTTATGTCCCTGTTCCATCGATGATGTGTAGAGGTTTTCCCAAAATCAAAACGTTAACTAGTAGCTGGTTTATTTGCATGAAAAAATGAAAAAGTGGGCTAATTAAAAATTAACTCTTTTGATTTTAAAAATTATTTATACACCTCCCACAAAAACTTTCATCTCAGTTTCATTGGCTGAATTCATGTCAATTCACCGTGACGTCATTACTAGGAATGAACATAAGGATCTCCGCGTGGCCATCAATCAACCGGCTGGCCAGCAGTTCCACATCAGTTGCTTCAGACTTTCGCTTTCAAGCTTATACGTTTTTTAGATCGATCTATAACAAAATGTCAGGGGACGCCGATGAGATGAAGGACTGTCGTCCATTTCCCCATTTTGCAACTGACGCTATCCACGCCGGCCAGGAACCCGAGAAATGGAAGAGCAGAGCTGTGGTACCTCCGATTTCAATGGCAACAACTTTCAAACAGTTTGGACCTGCTGAACATGCGGTATTGCAATAACTCGACATCTGTGATAAAGCTATGATGTGTGCTGTAGTGTAACATTTGATAATAAGTAATATCTGTTTTGGCGCTAACTTAAGTTTAAAAACTGAATTAAAGTTTAATAGTAAAACTATAAGTATAAACTATAATCTATATTTATATTCAAAATGAATTCTAATTATATTTATAATTTATAGAATATATTTGAATGCAATTTAATAGTGGATATGTTTGGTTTTAATTGACATTTAACCAATTCATATGGTTATTTTGGAATTTGTGTGTAATTTGGGTTAAATTGAACTAATACTTTAGTCTTTAGCTGTTATTACCTTAGACTCCTTATCCAATCACATTGTTTGAAAATAGTTTCTAAATTTTGTTGGAGTGAAGTCTGAACTTTTGAACTTTGTATTCAACCAGGTGTCTTGGACAAAATGGTCTCTGACCGAAATGACCTGCAACCCATATAATATAGTCCTACAGTAAATATTTAGTGTATATAAGATGGTGATATCTCATGACCTTAATAACCCTTAAAAACACCAGGATTGTCAGGATGTTCCTTACAATGTTCAACTGTTAGAAAAAAGTTTCCTGCTTCAGCTTAGCATCAATTTTGTGAAAAATATTGGCGTGCTAGGGCAACTTAAATCCTGGATAGCAGATCTTAAGTTAAAGGAGAAGAAAAGGAAAGAACTAAGTAAATACAATATAGGCGCGACACATTTTACTTTCTAACGGTACCAAAACCATATTTCTGCGATTTTTCCTCGCCAAACTGTGCTATAAGAAAGTTAACAATCGTTATCAGAGAACGTCTAAACTGTCTCGGCAGCCATCTTCACAGCAGAGCTTAGCTGTGTGTCTCGATCGGCCAATCAGCATACGCCTGGCCACCAGTCACTCGCTAGCGTAAGAGAAA
Source organism: Lepidochitona cinerea (assembly GCA_963971465.1). NCBI lineage: Eukaryota > Metazoa > Mollusca > Polyplacophora > Chitonida > Tonicellidae > Lepidochitona > Lepidochitona cinerea. The sequence continues at coordinate 41,670,031 of OZ020556.1, read as the reverse complement.
TTGGTCAACTCTGAAAGTCTGCCATTTAAACCTAGGTTAATTTCGATCATTTTGAGGCGCTAATAAGAGAAGACGAACACTCTAACAACTCTGAAATGTACACTAGCTAGTAAATCAACCTTTTGGGAAGACGTGGCAGGCTGCATATGTTGTCTACGCGACTTGTTAGGGTCGTTGTAGAATTTTCAGAAAAGGTAGTCTTACCGCTGACATTGCATGTTATAACCATACAAGATATGGTAAACTCGCAAGGGAAGTAATCTACTAATACTTTTTCCGGTCAATTTCAAACCGTCAATGGCGCGCTCCACTGACGATCGAGCAAGAGCTTGTCTGGCAGATTTATTTTCATTGTATTTTCACACCGTAAACCATGTGCAACACTCACACACATGAATACGATGGTCTATGGGAGCCCGTTCGATACAATTGCATGTTGTTTTTTTGTTTTCTCCTCCTTTAAGGGCATCATAATCATTCATGGATGAATAGTGAGATCAGATTTTAATTTAAATTCTACCGCTATGGGGAAAGTCTGAAATTATTTTTAAATGTAGCCTTGAAGGTTAATTGAATTTGATGAACAGCCAAGGACGAGTAACAGTCACTGCTTTCCATTCTATGAACTTGTAAACAAAAATGTCAACAGTTATAACAAAACTGTTATGTGTACATTTAAATGGTTTTCTATGTGTGGTTACCATAGCAACGCTGTTATGTGTGTTATGGACATTTAAATGGTTTTCTATGTGTGGTTACCATAGCAACGCTGTTATGTGTGTTATGGACATTTAAATGGTTTTCTATGTGTGGTTACCATAGCAACGCTGTTATGTGTGTTATGGACATTTAAATGGTTTTCTGTGTGGTTACCATAGCAACTCTGTTATGTGTGTTATGGACATTTACATGGTTTTCTATGTGTGGTTACCATAGCAACGCTGTTATGTGTGTTATGGACATTTAAATGGTTTTCTATGTGTGGTTACCATAGCAACTCTGTTATGTGTGTTATGGACATTTAAATGGTTTTCTAATTGTGGTTACCATAGCAACTCTGTTATGTGTGTTATGGACATTTAAATGTTTTCTATGTGTGGTTACCATAACAATGCTGTTATGTGTGTTATGGACATTTAAATGGTTTTCTATGTGTGGTTACCATAGCAACTCTGTTATGTGTGTTATGGACATTAAAATGGTTTTCTAATTGTGGTTACCATAGCAACTGTGTTATGTGTGTTATGGACATTTAAATGGTTTTCTAATTGTAGTTACCATAGCAACTCTGTTATGTGTGTTATGGACATTTGAATGGTTTTCTAATTGTAGTTACCATAGCAACTCTGTTATGTGTGTTATGGACATTAAAATGGTTTTCTATGTGTAGTTACCATAGCAACTGTGTTATGTGTGTTATGGACATTAAAATGGTTTTCTAATTGTGGTTACCATAGCAACTGTGTTATGTGTGTTATGGACATTTAAATGGTTTTCTAATTGTAGTTACCATAGCAGTACTGTTATGTGTGTTATGGACATTTAATTTTTGGTTTTCTAATTGTGGTTACCATAGGCTTAGCAACACTGTTATGTGTGTTATGGACATTTAAATGGTTCTCTAATTGTGGTTACCATAGCAACATTGTTACATGTATGTGGGTTTTGGACATTTAAATGTTTTTTATCAGGATTACCATACCAACTCTGTTATGGACATTTTAAATGGTTTTTTATTGTGATTTATGTATGTTGTGGACATTTCTGATTGTGATTATCATAACAACTCTGTTTAATATGTTGGGGACATTTAAATGGTTTTTTTATTGTGATTTATGTATGTTGTGGACATTTCTGATTGTGATTATCATAACAACTCTGTTATGTTGGGGACATTTAAATGGGTTTTTTATTGTGATTTATGTGTGTTGTGGAGAATTCTGATTGTGATTATCATAACAACTCTGTTGTGGACATTTAACTGTAAGGTGTGTACCACTGCTGCTAGGCCATCACCTTGACCTATTTCTCTGATGACCATACCTGTATTTAGATCAAGGGCATCCTTATCTCTGACTTTCCCCAAATATCTTTGTGTCCTACTTGTTTATCCTTGAGAATAATGGACACACTTTTCTACCAATAAACCATTTCAAATTGAAAAGAAATTGTCCCACATTCATTTTTGTTCCCCGAAGAACTGTACATCAAAATATCATCAAAATATCCAAACTATGACCCTCTATCAACATCAATTCATAATTTTCTCAATTCTGAAAGACTTCCCTCCCTCTTTTGATTCCAACGTCCAAACAAATTTCCTTAATTCTAGATCTCTACGAGCCGCTTTTGTTTCGAGACTTGTAAAAAGTTTCTGAGTAAATATTCCTCTGTTTTGAGACTGGTTATGTTTGGTCATCTGCCAAAGTCTCCTTGTTCTTTGGGAGATCTGTGGCTCAGTTAAAGTGAAGACGGGTTATATTTGGTCAACTGCCAAAGTCTCCTTGTTCTTGGGGGAGATCTGTGGCTCAGTTAAAGTGAAGACGGGTTATATTTGGTCATCTGCCAAAGTCTCCTTGTTCTTGGGGGAGATCTGTGGCTCAGTTAAAGTGAAGACGGGTTATATTTGGTCATCTGCCAAAGTCTCCTTGTTCTTGGGGGAGATCTGTGGCTCAGTTTAAGTGAAGACTGGTTATATTTGGTCATCTGTCAAGGTCTCCTTGTTCTTGGGGGAGCTCTATGGCTCAATTAAAGTGAAGACGGGTTATATTTGGTCATCTGTCAAAGTCTCCTAGTTCTTGGGGGAGCTCTGTGGCTCAATTAAAGTGAAGATGGGTTATATTTGGTCATCTGCCAAAGTCTCCTAGTTCTTGGGGGGGGGGGGGAGAGATCTGTGGCTCAGTTAAAGTGAAGACGGGTTATATTTGGTCATCTGCCAAAGTCTCCTTGTTCTTGGGGAAGCTCTGTGGCTCAATTAAAGTGAAGACGGGTTATATTTGGTCATCTGTCAAAGTCTCCTACTTCTTGGGGGCGGAGGGGGGGGGGGAGATCTGTGGCTCAGTTAAAGTGAAGACGGGTTATATTTGGTCATCTGCCAAAGTCTCCTTGTTCTTGGGGGAGCTCTGTGGCTCAATTAAAGTGAAGACGGGTTATATTTGGTCATCTGCCAAAGTCTCCTTGTTCTTGGGGGAGCTCTGTGGCTCAGTTAAAGTGAAGACGGGTTATATTTGGTCATCTGCCAAAGTCTCCTTGTTCTTGGGGGAGATCTGTGGCTCAGTTTAAGTGGACGGGTTATATTTGGTCATCTGCCAAAGTCTCCTTGTTCTTGGGGGAGATCTGTGGCTCAGTTTAAGTGAAGATGGGTTATATTTGGTCATCCGTCAAAGTCCCCTTGTTCTTGCGGGAGATCTGTGGCTCAGTTAAAGTGAAGACGGGTTATATTTGGTCATCCGTCAAAGTCTCCTTGTTCTTGGGGGAGATCTGTGGCTCAGTTAAAGTGAAGACGGGTTATATTTGGTCATCTGCCAAAGTCTCCTTGTTCTTGGGGGAGATCTGTGGCTCAGTTAAAGTGAAGACGGGTTATATTTGGTCATCCGTCAAAGTCTCCTTGTTCTTGGGGGAGATCTGTGGCTCAGTTAAAGTGAAGACGGGTTATATTTGGTCATCTGTCAAAGTCTCCTTGTTCTTGGGGGAGATCTGTGGCTCAGTTAAAGTGAAGACTGGTTATATTTGGTCATCTGCCAAAGTCTCCTTGTTCTTGGGGGAGATCTGTGGCTCAGTTAAAGTGAAGACGGGTTATATTTGGTCATCTGCCAAAGTCTCCTTGTTCTTGGGAAGATCTGTGGCTCAGTTAAAGTGAAGATGGGTTATATTTGGTCATCTGCCAAAGTCTCCTTGTTCTTGGGGGAGATCTGTGGCTCAGTTTAAGTGAAGACTGGTTATATTTGGTCATCTGTCAAGGTCTCCTTGTTCTTGGGGGAGCTCTATGGCTCAATTAAAGTGAAGACGGGTTATATTTGGTCATCTGTCAAAGTCTCCTAGTTCTTGGGGGAGCTCTGTGGCTCAATTAAAGTGAAGACGGGTTATATTTGGTCATCTGCCAAAGTCTCCTAGTTCTTGGGGGGGGGGGGGGGGGAGAGATCTGTGGCTCAGTTAAAGTGAAGACGGGTTATATTTGGTCATCTGCCAAAGTCTCCTTGTTCTTGGGGAAGCTCTGTGGCTCAATTAAAGTGAAGACGGGTTATATTTGGTCATCTGTCAAAGTCTCCTACTTCTTGGGGGCGGAGGGGGGGGGGGCGAGATCTGTGGCTCAGTTAAAGTGAAGACGGGTTATATTTGGTCATCTGCCAAAGTCTCCTTGTTCTTGGGGGAGCTCTGTGGCTCAATTAAAGTGAAGACTGGTTATATTTGGTCATCTGTCAAAGTCTCCTAGTTCTTGGGGTGGGGGGGGGGGAGATCTGTGGCTCAGTTAAAGTGAAGACGGGTTATATTTGGTCATCTGTCAAAGTCTCCTTGTTCTTGGGGGAGATCTGTGGCTCAGTTAAAGTGAAGACGGGTTATATTTGGTCATCTGCCAAAGTCTCCTTGTTCTTGGGGGAGATCTGTGGCTCAGTTAAAGTGAAGATTGGTTATATTTGGTCATCTGTCAAGGTCTCCTTGTTCTTGGGGGAGATCTGTGGCTCAGTTAAAGTGAAGATTGGTTATATTTGGTCATCTGTCAAGGTCTCCTTGTTCTTGGGAAGATCTGTGGCTCAGTTAAAGTGAAGACGGGTTATATTTGGTCATCTGTCAAAGTCTCCTTGTTCTTGGGGAGATCTGTGGCTCAGTTAAAGTGAAGACTGGTTATATTTGGTCATCTGTCAAAGTCTCCTAGTTCTTGGGGGAGCTCTGTGGCTCAATTAAAGTGAAGACGGGTTATATTTGGTCATCTGCCAAAGTCTCCTAGTTCTTGGGGGGGGGGGGGGGGGAGAGATCTGTGGCTCAGTTAAAGTGAAGACGGGTTATATTTGGTCATCTGCCAAAGTCTCCTTGTTCTTGGGGAAGCTCTGTGGCTCAATTAAAGTGAAGACGGGTTATATTTGGTCATCTGTCAAAGTCTCCTACTTCTTGGGGGCGGAGGGGGGGGGGCGAGATCTGTGGCTCAGTTAAAGTGAAGACGGGTTATATTTGGTCATCTGCCAAAGTCTCCTTGTTCTTGGGGGAGCTCTGTGGCTCAATTAAAGTGAAGACTGGTTATATTTGGTCATCTGTCAAAGTCTCCTAGTTCTTGGGGTGGGGGGGGGGGGGGAGATCTGTGGCTCAGTTAAAGTGAAGACGGGTTATATTTGGTCATCTGTCAAAGTCTCCTTGTTCTTGGGGGAGATCTGTGGCTCAGTTAAAGTGAAGACGGGTTATATTTGGTCATCTGCCAAAGTCTCCTTGTTCTTGGGGGAGATCTGTGGCTCAGTTAAAGTGAAGACGGGTTATATTTGGTCATCTGTCAAAGTCTCCTTGTTCTTGGGGGAGATCTGTGGCTCAGTTAAAGTGAAGACGGGTTATATTTGGTCATCTGCCAAAGTCTCCTTGTTCTTGGGAAGATCTGTGGCTCAGTTAAAGTGAAGATGGGTTATATTTGGTCATCTGCCAAAGTCTCCTTGTTCTTGGGGGAGCTCTGTGGCTCAGTTAAAGTGAAGACGGGTTATATTTGGTCATCTGTCAAAGTCTCCTAGTTCTTGGGGTGGGGGGGGGGGGAGATCTGTGGCTCAGTTAAAGTGAAGACTGGTTATATTTGGTCATCTGCCAAAGTCTCCTTGTTCTTGGGGGAGATCTGTGGCTCAGTTTAAGTGAAGACGGGTTATATTTGGTCATCTGCCAAAGTCTCCTTGTTCTTGGGGGAGATCTGTGGCTCAGTTTAAGTGAAGATGGGTTATATTTGGTCATCCGTCAAAGTCTCCTTGTTCTTGGGGGAGATCTGTGGCTCAGTTAAAGTGAAGACGGGTTATATTTGGTCATCTGCCAAAGTCTCCTTGTTCTTGGGGGAGATCTGTGGCTCAGTTAAAGTGAAGACGGGTTATATTTGGTCATCCGTCAAAGTCTCCTTGTTCTTGGGGGAGATCTGTGGCTCAGTTAAAGTGAAGATGGGTTATATTTGGTCATCCGTCAAAGTCTCCTTGTTCTTGGGGGAGATCTGTGGCTCAGTTAAAGTGAAGACTGGTTATATTTGGTCATCTGTCAAGGTCTCCTTGTTCTTGGGGGAGATCTGTGGCTCAGTTTAAGTGAAGACTGGTTATATTTGGTCATCTGCCAAAGTCTCCTAGTTCTTGGGGGAGATCTGTGGCTCAGTTAAAGTGAAGATTGGTTATATTTGGTCATCTGCCAAAGTCCCCTTGTTCTTGGGGGAGATCTGTGGCTCAGTTTAAGTGAAGACTGGTTATATTTGGTCATCTGTCAAGGTCTCCTTGTTCTTGGGGGAGCTCTATGGCTCAATTAAAGTGAAGACGGGTTATATTTGGTCATCTGTCAAAGTCTCCTTGTTCTTGGGGAGATCTGTGGCTCAGTTAAAGTGAAGATGGGTTATATTTGGTCATCTGCCAAAGTCTCCTTGTTCTTGGGGGAGCTCTGTGGCTCAGTTAAAGTGAAGATGGGTTATATTTGGTCATCTGCCAAAGTCTCCTTGTTCTTGGGGGAGATCTGTGGCTCAGTTAAAGTGAAGACGGGTTATATTTGGTCATCCGTCAAAGTCTCCTTGTTCTTGGGGGAGCTCTATGGCTCAGTTAAAGTGAAGACTGGTTATATTTGGTCATCTGCCAAAGTCTCCTTGTTCTTGGGGGAGATCTGTGGCTCAGTTAAAGTGAAGACTGGTTATATTTGGTCATCTGCCAAAGTCTCCTAGTTCTTGGGGGAGATCTGTGGCTCAGTTAAAGTGAAGATTGGTTATATTTGGTCATCTGCCAAAGTCTCCTTGTTCTTGGGGGAGATCTGTGGCTCAGTTTAAGTGAAGACTGGTTATATTTGGTCATCTGTCAAGGTCTCCTTGTTCTTGGGGGAGCTCTATGGCTCAATTAAAGTGAAGACGGGTTATATTTGGTCATCTGTCAAAGTCTCCTTGTTCTTGGGGAGATCTGTGGCTCAGTTAAAGTGAAGATGGGTTATATTTGGTCATCTGCCAAAGTCTCCTTGTTCTTGGGGGAGCTCTGTGGCTCAGTTAAAGTGAAGATGGGTTATATTTGGTCATCTGCCAAAGTCTCCTTGTTCTTGGGGGAGATCTGTGGCTCAGTTAAAGTGAAGACGGGTTATATTTGGTCATCTGTCAAAGTCTCCTTGTTCTTGGGGGAGATCTGTGGCTCAGTTAAAGTGAAGACGGGTTATATTTGGTCATCTGCCAAAGTCTCCTAGTTCTTGGGGGAGATCTGTGGCTCAGTTAAAGTGAAGATTGGTTATATTTGGTCATCTGCCAAAGTCTCCTTGTTCTTGGGAAGATCTGTGGCTCAGTTAAAGTGAAGATGGGTTATATTTGGTCATCTGCCAAAGTCTGCTTGTTCTTGGGGGAGATCGGTGGCTTAGTTAAAGTGAAGACGGGTTATATTTGGTCATCTGCCAAAGTCTTCTTGTTCTTGGGGGAGCTCTGTGTAACTAAAGCGATTGATGTCACACCAAGTTAAGAATTCCCAATCTCACTCCGGCCAATAAAACAGAAAAAAACGTTAGACTAGATTTCACCCTATTTGAAATGGTTGTAAGGTACCACCGAGGATGTGGATTTCTTTAGGGATTTTCTGTGTTCCTCCCCTCCTGCCCCTTTACACGATAACCTCACTTATTGTTCTAACAAAAAAGCTTTTATAAAGGAACCAATTACATGTGTTGGTATTTAGAAAGGAATAAATATCTTCAAATAATATATTTATGAACACTAGAACACACAGGCACTAAAATCATAATGGGGTTTCTGATTGTGTTAAAAGAGGGGGGGAAACGCCATGATACATCATTACGTCGACGACAGACAGGAGTTTGGCCTCAGCCAGGAGAACTATTCGTAACAACTTGCAAGACATTGACAATGTTGATGCATCTTCACCTATGGCAAGAATATAATATATATGCATTTAAGGTTTCATATGTTTTTTTTTGATCCACTGATTTACTTTGTATATTTTCTTCTTCAATTTTCTGATTACTTGATCATTTCTCCATAGGGCTTTGAATATTCTAGAAGTGGTAACCCGACACGGAATTGTTTGGAGGAATGTATTGCTGCCCTGGAGGGAGCCAAATATGGTAAACATACACCCAGTTGTTTATATCATACCACCTCAACAATATTTATGAACGCTAAAAACACACTGGCTCCGGGATAATTTTCTTGTTTAAAACAACCACGGAGTTACTAATTTTGTTAAAAAGGTTTGGCTTTATACCCAATCATTACTTGTAGTTGTTGTAAAAAAACTCTAAAATCCATGATTTGTATTTCAATAGTTTGACGACAGACAAGAGTTTGGCTTTAGTGAACAATATCCATTAGACTTTACTTCTGTTGGATTGGTCAGTACATGTACATAATTTGCTCTGTTTGGAACAACATTTTTCAATGGATAACAATTGAAAAATTTCTCAATGGGTTTTTGTTTGATTGCTGTATGTGGAAGAGTTGCCAGGTACACCCGGAAGGTCGAGAGTTTCCTCCAGTGAAAGCGCTCGGTTTCCTCCCCCCACTAACCTTGCAATGCCGTCATATAAGTGAAATTATCTTGAACGCGACATAAAACATCAAGTAATCAATGCATGACCTTGAAAAGTCCAAAATAGTGATTTTCACAAATTTATATTTGTTATTATACATTGTTCTGAAATTGAAATGTCTGCCCTAGTCACAATATATCAGTCATCTGCCTCATGGTCGGCCTCATGACTTCCATCCATTTTTGGGATTTGACTTTCACCAAAACTTCTGAAATTAATTCTGGTCCAGTAGTGTCCAATGTTATTTTAAAAAGTGGCATGTAGACCTACAGGCAAAATCAATGAAGCGGCTAAATTTTTAGCCCGCCATCATTCTGATGGTGGGGTATTCAAATCGCTTTTCCGTGGTCCGTCGTCCGTCGTCAGTCGTCCGTCGTCCGTCGTCCGTCGTCAGTCGTCCGTCGTCCGTCCGTTAACTTTTTGCTTGTTACCTTTATTCCAAGAAAACTACCAGTCCAATCTTAATCAAACTTAACATACAACATCACCCTATGGTCTAGTTGTGCACCGTACGTTTTCATCTCATTTGCATATTCAATGTGGCCACCAGGGGGCGATATTGTTTTTTTTTGTTACCTTTATTCCAAGAAAACTACCTGTCCGATTTTCACCAAACTTGGCTGACATTATCTCCATATAGTCTAGTTGTGCATCCTACATTTTCATCTCATTTGCATATTCAATATGGCCGCCAGGGGGCGGTGTTGTTTTTTCTTTGTTACCTTTATTTCAAGAAAACTACCTGTCCAATCTTTATCAAACTTAACATACATCATCACCCTATGGTCTAGTTGTGCACCGTACATTTTCATCTCATTTGCATAAACAATATGGCCGCCAGGGGGAGATGTTTTTTTTCTTTGTTATGTTTATTGCAAGAAAACTTTCGGTAGTTACCTTTATTCCAAGAAAACTATTAGTCCAATCTTAATCAAACTCAACATGCATCATCACTCTACGGTCTAGTTGTACACCGTACATTTTCATCTTATTTGCATATTCAATATGGCCACCAGGGGGTGATATTGTTTTTTTTTTGTTACCTTTATTCCAAGGAAACTACTAGTCCGATTTTCATCAAACTTGGCTGACATTATCTCCATATAGTCTAGTTGTGCATCGTACAGTTTCATCTCATTTGCATATTCAATATGGCCACCAGGGGGCGATGTTGTTCTTCTTAGTTACCTTTATTCCAAGAAAACTACATGTCAAATCTTAATCAAACTTAACATACATCATCACCCTGTGGTCTAGTTGTGCATCGTACATTTTCATCTCATTTGCATAATCAATATGGCCGCCAGGGGGAGATGTTGTTTTTCTTTGTTACGTTTATTGCAAGAAAACTTTCGCTTGTTACCTTTATTCCAAGAAAACTATCAGTCCAATCTTAATCAAACTCAACGTACATCATCACCCTACGGTCTAGTTGTGCACCGTACATTTTCATCTCATTTTGCATATTCAATATGGCCACCAGGGGGCGATATTGTTTTTTTTTGTTACCTTTATTTCAAGGAAACTACTAGTCCGATTTTCGCCAAACTTGGCTGACATTATCTCCATATAATCTAGTTGTGCATCCTACAGTTTCATCTCATTTGCATATTCAATATGGCCACCAGGGGGCGATGTTGGTTTTTTTTTGTTACCTTTATTCCAAGAAAACTACCTGTCCAATCCTAATCAAACTTAACATACATCATCTCACCCTTTGGTCTAGTTGTGCACGGTACATTTTCATCTCATTTGCATATTCAATATGGCCGCCAGGGGGAGATGTTTTTTTTTGTTACTTTTTTCCAAGAAAACTACCAATCCGATTTTCACCAAACTTGGCTCACATTATCTCCCTATAGCCATGTTGTGTACTGTACATTTTCATCTCATTTGCATATTCAATATGGCCGCCAGGGGGCGATGTTTTTTTTCTTTATCTTTGTTCCAAGAAAACTATCTGTCCAATCTTAATCAAACTTAACATACATCATCTCAACCTATGGTGTAGTTGTGCGCCGTACATTTTCATCTCATTTGCATATTCAATATGGCCGCCAGGGGGAGATGTTTTTTTTTTCGTTTATTGCAAGAAAACTTTTGCTTGTTACCTTTATTCCAATAAAACTATCAGTCCAATCTTAATCAAACTGAACATACATCACCCTATGGTCTAGTTGTGCACCATACATTTTCATCTCATTTGCATATTCAATATGGCTGTCAGGGGCAATATATTTTTTTTTGTTACTTTTTTCCAAGAAAACTACCAATCCGATTTCCACCAAACTTGGCTCACATTATCTCCCTCTAGCCATGTTGTGTACTGTACATTTTCATCTCATTTGCATATTCAATATGGCCGCCAGGGTGCGATGATTTTTTTCTTTATCTTTGTTCCAAGAAAACTACCTGACATTAATCAAAATCAACATACATTATCACCCTACGGTTTAGTTATGCACCGTTCATTTTGATCTCATTAGCATATTCAATATGGCCGCCAGGAGGGCGATATTGTTTTTTCGTTACTTCTATTCCAAGAAAATACTGGTCTGATTTTGACCAAACTTGGCCGACATTATCTCCCTCTGATCTAGTTGTGCACCCTACATTTTCATCTCATTTGCTTTTTAAATATGGCCGCCAGGAAGCAATGTTGTTTTTTAACCAAATTTGAAAATGAAACTTATTATCATTATTCCAAGAAAACTACTGACCTGATCTTAACCAAACATGACACACATCATCCATCTAAGTTCTAGCTGTGCACCGTACATTATCATTTCATTAGCATATTGAAGATGGCTTCCAGGTGGCAATGTTGTTTTCAACCAAAATTTCAAGGGGAGCTTAATTTTGCAATTCACAATTTAATTTTCCTCAACAATAGTTATCTCCCTGTAATAAGATTTTTTATGTAGGCCCCAATTCCTATATCCAGTTATTGCTGTAAGTGAAATAATCTTGAGCGCAGCGTAAAACACCAAACAATCAATCAATCAATTTAATATGAATAGATGAACGCGGGCGTTAAGATCCCTTTAAGGGATCTCTTGTTTAAAATTCAGAACAGTAACTTAATTGTTTGATGTGTTTTTCATGAGTGCAAGTTAAACAACATAGAAAGCATCCACACCAGGATTTAACTAATATGATTGCTTCCACCTTGTGTAACATACTGTATAAAGTTAATATCCTTCAAGCCTTAATTACTATGGAAACTAGTGACTAAGCATACTCTTTATACAATGATAATTCTATCTTTTATTAAATCCCTTGTAACTTAAAGGAATATTACTGAATAAACAGCAGAAGTCATTCTGTTGAACTTCCCTAGCACGCCTTATTTTCTTCCTTCTCAATTTATATTAGAAACTTGTCTCCATTGATTCTTGGTGTTGTGGTAATCTATCAACTTTTTATTTTCAGCTATGACATTTTCCTCTGGCCTTGCAACCACAGGATGTCTAACTCAACTGTTGAATTCAGGGGACCATATAATCAGTGTCAATGATGTCTATGGAGGTAATGTGTACCCACAAATATGTCCGGTAATGTTTAGGGGTTTAACACCGACTGAGAGGTTGTACCGGCGGTGTGTGGTCACGCAACTACAACCGATACGGAGGTTTTTAACCCGATTCTACCCCGAAAATTCACTTTTTTGCACATCGATGAATGGCTCTTCCCATTCCCTCTCGCCGCTAAACTGTGCGACCTTGAACTTTCACATAAATCTATTCATACATCTTGCACGAGACAGTGAAAAATGTGCGATGGTGACGGTTGCGTTTCACCTGACCGGACGAAAGGTCATACAAGTCATAAGACCAGAAACTATTCACTGGCTGACAACTTTTCTTTACAATGCAAATGCTGCCATTATGCATTATTCTCGCCCACGCTAAATTCAGCAGCGATGGGCTCGATTCGACCCGCGCTTGCCACTCATTGGGTAATTGTGAACTTAATCTGACATAAACCTCCCTTCAATTGGTCGCCATTCCTTATACCACAGTTAAAAAAAACGTAAATTGGAAAATTTGCTGACGTGAACTGATTGTACTTTATTCATTCTCTAAAGAGAATTTTGGGGCCAGTGCAAGGTCTCATGTTTCCTTCAAGTACCCAGTCAGATTAGCCTTGTGTTCCCCGATGGATCTGGTGTAAAATCAATCACTCAATGCGTTATCAATGTACGTATTTATGTTTTGCAGGGACCAACCGTTATTTTCGTCAAGTTGCGTCTCGTATGAATTTTGAAATCTCATTTGTTGATGCGACTGACCTGAAACAACTGGATGCATCTATAAAACCAAACACAAAGGTCAGAACAATATTGTCAAAACTTCTTTAATGGATTTAGAATAGCATTTGGTCAGTGTTTGCTATTTTTGTTTTCTAATTCATTTTCTGACACAAAACATACAAATTCAAAGCTCTCATTGCTTAACAAAACTCATTGCTTAACTGTGTCCTTACTTCATACCAATCTACATTCAATTAATATATATTTATGTACAGTAAAACACACGGGCACAGGGAACATTTTCTTGACTAATATAACCATGGAGATACATGTAAGTGTCTAATTGTGTTAAAAAAAGTGCGGTATACATTCATGTATACGTCCTGACGTTCATTAACCCTTCAAGGAAAGCCATAATAAAGTTTTTTCGTCTCTTTTTACTGAAATTCATTTACAATAACATAAGGCATGGAACGATCAATGTTCATCAGTTTTCATAAATCACTAATAGCCATTTATAAAGAAAAGGAACTGGACTGGGATGTCTAAGTATTAAAGCCAGGCGCACACTAGCTGATTCTGAGTGGCCATCTACTTAATCGCATAATGTGTGTTGGTTGTCGGGGACAGTCCACTACATGTAGTCATGTTTTAATTTCAAAAGATGCACTGTTGTTGAAGAATGCCCTTGTGGTACAACATACTGTAAGTGTGCGGCGAACAGTTGGCAAAAATAAATGTATTGTTTAGTAGATGCATGCTTTACTAAATTACATAATATATACTGAAGCTCTATAAAGCTCTATAATTGCCTATTGTTTGGCTAAGTACCTGCTTGTTTGGCCAAGTACCTGCTGTGCCTGTTGCTTTATCTGGGTTCCACTTTATATGTGTTTCTCAATGCATTTACCCTTACAGATTGCATAGAATATTGTTAAACCTTTGTGAGGATCAGTGCTATCAAGTGAGGATGTGGATATCCTGTTTGTAAATGAACTTTTGTGTTCTTAGACTATTTCCATGACATTGGTAAATCTTATGTGGGGCCGGGGGGATACGGCATCTTCTGATGACTCGTGTTCATTTTATTTTAGTTTTTGGATTTTTTCTTTTTCAGCCTGGTAAGTGATCATGACATTGGGTTTTGTTTATTTCTAAAACAACTCCCAACTATTAGACAAAGAAGTCTGCTAACAATTCTCTGTGCTTTGTATATATTTCAGATGGTATGGATTGAAACTCCAACAAATCCCACAATGAAACTGGTAGATTTACAGGCCGTGTCCAAACTAGCCAAAGAAAAGATGCCAAATGCATTTGTAGTTTGTGATAATACATTTATGTCCTCATATTTCCAGGTATTTTTCTCACATTTCCTCTCTACATTTAACATACATACTTCGTCTAATATATATTTATAGATTTGTTTTAAATCTTATTGGAACCGGATATCCATTTGTAATTAAAATGATCCTTTTTAAATTTGTTATTGAGTAAACAGGTATATATGTTCGTCCAAAATGTTGTTTTCTAATAACATCCTTCGTGAAACTGCCTACATTTTGCATCCACAATTTATGTTCAATTTTTGTCAGTTTTCCAGTTATATTTAATTCCATAAATGAATGTGTAATTTGATGTCGCCTAAATGTTTAAAATATTTTTTAAAACTCTTTTTATAACAGCGTCCATTGGAGCTAGGTATAGATATAGTGATGCATTCCCTCACAAAGTACATGAATGGTAAGTCCAATAAGTTGACATACATAATTACATCTATTTTGTCAATACATCTATCTTGTGATTTTATAGAATGGAGCCACATATAGAATTTGAAATGAATGGAACTTTTGCTGTAAAATATGCAACACTATACTTGTTAAATTATGTTTGTTGCGATTGTTCAGCTTTGAAGTCCTGGTTATGTACATGAATATCAGTAAATCTATGCTCAACATTTCATATATACATTGTAAACATATTCTCATTTAAATGTTTAGGTTTTCACTCGAACGACCTATGTGGGATGGTTGCCAGTTACCACCGGGGCATAGAGCAATAAAACTGGCTAAGCCGCCATATAAGTAAAATAATCTTGAACGCGACGAATAACACCAAACAATCAATCCAAAGAAACTGCTTGTAATCCAGAACTTTTATTGACAAATTTTTTACTAGTGAAATGAGTGAGCCAGTGTCTATAACTGTACATGTGTTTATATTGTGTTTATCTAGGTCACTCAGATACAGTTATGGGAGCTGTGGCTTTAAATGATGACCAGTTGGCAGAAAGAATTCGATTCCTACAGAACGGTGAGCTCACAACTTCAGTAACATACATGTATATTGTTAAGTGGTTCACCAACTCAATATAGCCAATATTAATGTTGCTCTTATGTTATTTAAAATATTATCGTTATTTTTGGGATTACACTTTCTTGAAAAAGGGCAGAAATTCTTCTACCAATTTTGGGTGACGCCCGAAACGGGAATCAAGTAGGGCACCTATTGCCAGCATTAAATACTGGCTGTCTTATCCATCAGCCAACTGGTCTCCTTATTTAAAATAGGTGAGAGCACATTGACAGCAAGCTTTGGAAAAGTTTGTGAATTGTTCTTATGACAAAAAGAAATAATTGCTTTTCTATAATATAAGCCACTTTGTATAATTTGGAGGCCAGGGGGATAGGACACCTTCTGATTTCACCTAGAATATATATATGTAAATAAGTACAGAAATGATGCATTGTCAAATTGAAAACAAAAGCTATTTATTTCTATGTTACAGCAATTGGCTCTGTCCCCTCACCATTTGATTCATATTTATGTAACCGTGGTTTGAAAACACTTCCTGTTAGAATGAGAGAACACATGAAAAATGGTTTGATCGTTGCCAGGTTTTTAGAATCCAATCCGCGAGTGACAAAAGTCATCCATCCTGGTAAGTTGGGGCCAAATTTCACATATTTATTTTCATTTATATTTTTGAACACTACATGTATAATACACGGGCACAGGGAAAATCTTCTTGTCTTAATACTGATGTTGCTGAAAATATAGATTTATAAATTTCCTGTCTTTAGGTTTGCCCTCTCATCCCCAACATGAGTTAGCCAAACGTCAGATGCGAGGCTATAGTGGTATGGTCTCATTCTACCTCAAGGGGGGTCTTCGAGAATCTAAGATTTTCCTTCAGTCTCTTAAAATATTCACATTAGCTGAGAGTTTGGGAGGATTTGAAAGTTTAGCAGAGTTACCGTAAGTAAATATATCCTCCTCTGTCTTTATTTATGTTCATTTTGCCTGTATTCAGGTAACCATCTATGACACATCAAGTATAACTGAACTTTCTCCTCTGTCTCCATTTAAGTTCAACCAGCCCCAATAGCTCAGTCAGTAGAGCGTCCGCTTCAGGCCTGGGAGATCCGGGTTGAAGCCTGGGTCGAGTCAGACCAAAGACTTTAACAGTGGCGCTCAGCAATAGGAGTTAGAGCAGCGACTGGTTGGCTCGGTGTCAGTATAATGTGACTGGGTGAGGGGGCTTGCTGGTTGTCTTCGGCAAGTCATCTCGGTGAGGCAGCACCTAAAAGAGCGGTGGAAATCCGCCCTGCAACAAGGAGACAACGTCTTCATATAACTGAAATACTGTTGAGCAGGACGTAAAACCCAAATCACTCACTCACTCACCCATTTAAGTTCATTCACCCTGTATACAGGATATTAACCATCTATGACACATCAAGTATAACTGAAGTACTTGAAATAGATCCTTTCACACAGCTGGTTTCATGTCTATGGGGATAATCAGTATTTTGAAATAAATATGACCTAGTATATAATAATTTACCCCATCTGAAAAATTAATTGTTTTTTTCTCATTTTTGTATATATATATTTATGATCACTAAAACACACAGGCACAGGGAAAATCTTCTTGTCTAAAATAACCATGGAGACAATTTTTGTTTAAAACAATGGTTATTTGTATATATACATGTATATGCATTTTTAAAACCCAAGTGTACAGGAAATTCATTTTAAAGTAAAAGGCTGTGCAGAAGAGTTTTTAATTGCGCAAGAAAAAAAAGAGAAGTTATTATTGTTTTTTTTTTTTGTACTGCTTGTTTTTTTTTCAAAAAAGCTGTTTGGTTACAGATCTGTAATGACACACGCCTCTGTGTCGGAGAAAGAACGAGCTGAGCTTGGTGTGACAGACAGTCTGATTCGTTTATCAGTAGGTCTAGAGGACATTGAAGACATTATCAAAGACATTGATGATGCCCTTAAAACAGCTGTAAGTAACAAGATAAACATTGACATTGATTAGACACAAGCTTTCACAGATAACTCTTCAAGTGTGAAGTAAAACCACAGAGAGTTTGTTTTATCCCTGAATAGCATAAATAGATAGTTTACTGGCTGAGGGGAAGACTGATTTGATTTTACAATATATAAAGAACTAAAAATAAGAAAAACATAAAACATAATAATGACACATTACGACCCGGGATCCTAAGTCTGAAGACCATGAATCAAATAAGCCGTAGTTATGGATTTAAATAGGGACATTGACTTTACTGACTCGCTATAAATGTCTAAATGACATACCCTCTTTTAACGCAACTAGAAACTTGTCTCCGTGGTTATTTTAGTCAAGAAGAAGTGTTTTAGTGTCTATAAATATTTGTTTATAAATATGCAAGGACTGCAAAACTTAGCAGGAGGATCGAGAATTGATGATTAAATGATAGTGTAAGATACGCCGCCAGTATAAGAATGTTACAGGGGAGCTACTAAGAAAGGCTTTGTTTAATACATAATAACAGAGGGTAATCCAAATTGGCAGAGTCAGGATTGAACAGAAAATCAAGTTTAAACCTGAACATTTTTGGCTAAGAATAGTAGTTAAATGACAAATTAATCTTAGTAATAACTAAGAAACCCAAGGTTTCTGAGACATTGTCCAACACGGTTAAATTGTGAGAGTATAGTTTGTTTTTTATTTGCCCTTGTAAATTAATTTTTATATGCCAGGTCGTATTTAAGAAATAAATGACGTTCTGGTGAGCTGTGTGTATTTTAGGCCGAGGGGCGTTAGCTCCAACATTATTCTACACACAACTCACCCCTAATTTATAGCACAAAGTTGTTTATATCGCCAAGGGGTACATTGTAGTCTCAGATAATGGGTCTCTGCTTTTCCTATCTCTATAATGTTTAACGAGACAAAGGTGTATTAGAATATGGTATATCAAGAGTGGTCCGTCCCGGGTTCATTTCCGCTCCATAACTTGAAGAGCTTTTGATCTGATCTTTAATATTCTTTCACAGCATATACTTTATTGGTAGATGGTGTGTCTATAACTTTGTTCCCTTCCATTCCATAATTTAATGTGGTATATCCGTCCGTCCCGGGTTCCCTTTCGCTGCGTAACATTTCTCAATAAGCCCCTTTACTCTCCATTATTGATTTTCGGGAAAGCTATTTGATATGAATTTACCATGCCATGGTCTATCCAGCGCCGTCCGTTCTGGGTTCCCTCTCGTTCCGTAACATTTCTCAATAAGCACCTCACTCTCCATTATTGATTTTCGGGAAAGCTATTTGATATGAATTTACCATGCCATGTCATTCGGCCTAGTGCCAATATTTTCTCATCAAGAAGTTTGCAGGTAAATGTGCTAAATAATTTGAGACACCTAAGTTACATGTTACTTATCATTGTTTAATAGATAATAAAAATCCACTTTCAACACCAACTAATCTATAAAGATATCTGTGCCTTAACTCAGTTCTCTGACAACCAGTTGCTACAAGTTTATCTGATGAATTATGTTTTGTTCTTGTGGTTTGATAGGTGCATTTATTTCTATAACCCACAAACTATGTATGTTACCCTATATTAAATATCATTTAAAAGAGTTTGTTTAAAAGCATTTCTTTACTGGCTATCTTTTCAGATTCCCTAATCAAGTGAAAACCAACGCTTCCTGTTGGACTCTGTGGCAATTATACTGGAAAGACCAAGGGCCTTATCTAAAGCAATTTACACATATTTATATTATCATTCTATTATTTGTTTATCTTAATTGGTTCTTCATGTTTAATTGTCTTCCATTAATTATTGATAGTTGTTTCCAAGGGATTGGATTGGTTGATGTTTAAATCCATTCCAGACAAATTTACCTCAAGTGCAAACATTAGCATTTCTTTTGTTGTTATTCTTCTTTGAAAAATACCAGCCCCGATAGCTCAGTCGGTAGAGCGTCCGCTTCAGGCCTGGGAGATCCGGGTTCAAGCCTGGGTCGAGTCAGACCAAAGACTTTAACAGTGGTAGCTGTTTCTGCTTCGCTTGGCGCTCAGCAGTAGGAGTTAGAGCAGCGACTGGTTGGCCCGGTGTCCGTATAATGTGACTGGGTGAAGGGGCTTGCTGGTTGTCTTCGGCAAGTCGTCTTGGTGAGGCAGCACCTAAAAAGAGCTGTGGAAATCCGCCCTGCAACAAGGAGACAACGTCTTCATATAACTGAAATACTGTTGAGCAGGACGTAAAACCAAAATCACTCACTCACTCTTTGAAAAATGTTTGAAACATTGTTCTGTGTTAATTTAGTGTAATGAGAGAAATGGCTGATTATTTTCTCAAGAGATGAAAATTAAGAAGTCTTTGCTAAGTTGTTACCAACTTCTAGGTATATCATTTCTTTTTTTATGTGTTCTTTTTCCATTATAAGAGCCTTTCATATTGAAAGCCCATTTGGTGGTGTGTACAGGACAGCCTCGTTTTTGTTGCACAGGAATACAAACAATGAGATCTGTTTAAGATAATTCCATAATTAATTTAACGCCTTTAGTCACAAGAAATATTTAGATCTAATGGCCTGCCGACAGTTTTCTGTAAAATTTCAAATTAATTAAAGCGTAGGCTATATTGTACATGATGAGCTTTCCAGAGTCGTTCCTCTCTTCAGGTATTACAACACACGTTACACAACTTTCTCTCTTTCAATTGGTGTAAATAGAACCTATTGTTAAGGAGAACAAGATATTGTAAAATGTAAAAAAAAACAAATCTCTCATGTTATTCTGTAACTGATCTTGAGAGAATTGGAGCGATGTTCAACCAACCGTTAACAGATTTTCTAATGAGTAGGGGAATTGACAGGTTCTTGCCGAAGGTTGGTGGCTTCCTCTGGGCAATGAGCTCGGTTTCCTCCAACACTAAACCTGACGCCGTCGCCATATAAGTGAAATAATCTTAATTGCGACGTAAAACATCAATCAATCAATCTAATGGGTTGAGGGTTTAGAAATGATACACCTTTCTTGGCAAAGTTGTCTATAAAAAAATGCTGTCTTTGCCCATGTTATTTGATTTATAGAAATTTCTTTAAGAATTTCTAGTTATCATATTTTTATTATCACACTATCTTGAAGTCTTAAAGTAAAAAAAGATATCACTGAACATGTTGGATATATAAATATTTAATTATCTTAGTGTTGCAGTATATATTTTCATTATGCCACTGCATAAGTTATACATGTTAATGATAAACAGAGTAATACAATATCTTTTTGTCTCAATTTAATGAAAATATTTTTTTAAAACTCCTGTATCTGTCTGTGTTAGTTTCTACTGTTAGATGGTGATGGAAAGGATTTGGAACTGGGGATGGGAAGGGGGTTAGGTAGGCTTATGACGTCATTAAAAAATGATGGGGTGGAAGAGGGATGGTGTTTACAGTGACTGGCTTGTTAAGCCCATTGTAGCTACACACCTGGGGGCCGTTCACGTAGCCGTCGCACAGTGCGATTAATCACAGTTGCCATGACGTCTTATCTCTTCAATATTGTATCCATTGGCAACTAGGCTTCGTTTGCGATGCGACTGCTTTGTGAAACGAGACCCTGTACTTTTCAGTGCAGATTAATTTATATTCGTCACTTTTATTCTTCCTGTGACGTCATTAAGCAACCGACCGTTTAATGTTTTCGTGACTTTTTTTTCTAAACACTGAGGAATTAACAACATGAAATTTTCTAACCGGCTCAATCATGAGGAGTTACAGATCAACTTCACGTTTTGATCTGCTCTGCTAATCTCAACGGAAATAACTATATCATTGGACTCTGAAATATTCATAGAAATTGAGGTTTTCTGGCCTTCTTTTCTAAATGCCCTACGATTCTGTGCAGAAATTTTATATGAGTCAACTATTATAAGTTACATATCAAGTTTACGTTTCTATCCACTCCACTAATTTTTTTCGGAAATTACGTTTCTTAATTACCCCTCAGCCTTTCAGGCTAAGGGGTATTGTAATGGGCATGTACGTCTGGTCGGCAGGACGTCTGTCAACAATTATTTGTCCGGGCTGTATCTTCGTTACTATTCAACTGACAGCTTTGATACTCACAGTGAATATTCCTAGGATACCAAAGATGTGCACTGTCATGTTTTTCCCGCGTTATACGATTATGTTGCACAGTTATGGCCCTTTGAAATTTGTCCGGGGTGTATCTCTCTTAGGCCTGCTATTCAACTGACAGCATTGATACTCACAGTGAATATTCCTAGGATACCAAAGATGCGCACTGTCATTCCGCGTTGCACAGTTATGGCCCTTTGATTAATTTTTGTCCAGGCAAATTTTTTTTTTTTTAAACAATATTTATTTCTTCTTAAACAAATGGATTGGTGAACAAGCAGTTCAATATTTGTAGTGAATATCCTAGTATGCCAGGGATGTACACTGTCAAATTGACTTTGACCAAAGAAACTGAAAATCAACAATGGTTGAATATTTCACGCTTGTATGGTGCTAATTACTTTCTAAATAAACACTTACGAAATAAATCGTCGATGACACTATTTTACGGGAATCGCATTATTTGACTGGCAGTCGTAATACTCACAGTAAATATCCCTAGTTTCCCATACCTGCTTAATGTAGTATGAAGGACTATTCGCCAGAATTCAGTGGTAATTGTCAACCTGATAACTAGGCTACTGGACATATTTGGGGTCAAAGCACCTTTTAGGTGCCTTTTATTGGAATTCCATTTTCCAGACCCTTATCCTAGCAATATCTTAGTATTGAAATTTTATATTTGAGTTTATCATGAGGAGCTACAGATCATTCTGCTCCACTCTAATTTCTTTACAGGAATTGCCGCTTCTGAACTTTGAAATTATCAAGAAAATACAAACGCATTTTTAATACGCATTCAACTTTCAAAGTATTGCTCGGCGATATCTAGTCAGAATTTCTGACTCCAAAATGACTATTTTTTATACTGACGGTCGTATTTTGGAGTCAGGGTTCATTGCAATCAAAAGCTTGAGTTAACTGCTCTCAAAAGCGGGCAGCATGGGGTCAGATTTAGACAGTGAAATAACCATATAACCTAGGGCCTACTCAAATAGTTTTGATACTGCCATAATCGCATAATACTAGCGGCTTTTTGATTGCAGTGAGCCCGGACTACAAAATACGTCCGTCAGTATAAAAAGTAATCTTGAAATCAGAAACCCGTACTATGCAATATCCACTAAATACACACCCCTCCTTGGGCAATAGATCTCAGAATACGTTTTTATTATTCCGGGTTTCAGTCTCCAAAATGACTATTTTTTTTTTATACTGACGGCCGTTTTTACGTCTATCAGTATAAAAAATAGTTATTTTGGAGCCGGAAGTCAGGACTAGCTTCTTTATAACGGTATTTAAACCCTTTAGTTTTTCTGTAGGCTTCCCCAAAAACTATCAGCACATCATTTCGAAGTCGCTCTACGTCCACGGCATAGGCCTATATGATAGTGCTAGAAATGGTATCAACATTTTGGCAACTCATACTGCCTTATAACTATAAGCCTATCTGGGCATGCAGATCAACATACGGTTTGCATTTTTTTTAGTTTAAAGTACTCGAACCATAGGCTATGTATAATTGGCTGCTGTCAAAATGAACATGTTTTTTGTCGATATTTTCGGCTACCCTGCATCGTTGTAAGTGAAGTTGAAGGCTTGGTGGTATTTACTAACGTGGAATTGTCGATAACGTTGACTAATTTGACGCTCTCACGTCAGCGCGTTTTTTCTTTCTATGCGTATGACTCAGTGACGTCAGATTGTTTCGCACAGAGATCTCGCATGACGTTCTGTGGCGTAACTTCCTCCAACGGCTTCAAATGCCATATTCATTCGAACTTTCAAAACATGACGGCTGCGTAAATGTTGCCTTCCTGCGGTGAGGGATGAATGATGATGACAACCTACTGGATGAAATATTCCACGAAGCAAGGAAATGTTTGAAAGGGAAGGATTCAGAGGAGCAAGTGGAATCTCCCTCACAGAGTTGGACAGCATGGGAAAATTTAAATATTATTGCCAGCGATACTTGGAGATCTCGGGAAGACTCTTTTAAATTTGCGTGTAGGAAGATCAAGACTCGAGCCCTTGAAATAGAGAGGAGAATTAACAAAGTCACATCGGACGACATTTTGGCCTCAATTAAGTTTTACGTTCAATCCAATGAAGTTAAAGGAGTGCGGTCGGATGAAAATGTTTCGCCAGATCTTGGGTCCAGTAAGAAGAGAGTCCGGTTTCTTCTACCTCAAAAGCAGACAATAGACAAATCTACAGACGACGATTACCTTGACTCCTTACTTCATAGGTTTGAATTGTTCAATATATTTAGTCTGTGTAATAACGCGCTAACATTCAAAGGGGTGGGGGCGAAGGGGTATACATACATAAATACCCGCTGCTTGAAGGAGTGTACCTTCGAGCCGGAAAATATATTTTTTACGTAGAAATCGACACTTAAAATGACACTGGCTGCTAAAAGGTTTTTTTTCTATATATTCCCCAAAAATGTTATATGTTTGTCTGCTCGTGATTTTAAGAAACACGTTCAACAAAAAAATAACATAGCATTCTTTACATTTCTTTTACATATGTAAAACTTGAGTGCATATTTTTCAGACTGCCTGATTTAGTTTTCCATCTCATAATGTCTACTTTGTTTGGATAATCCTTATATATCACTTCAACTAGGCTTGGGCCTATGGCCTATATATCATGATGCATGATTTTGCATGTTTTGGATTTGAATTGTACACATATACTGAAAGCAGATATAAACTTTATTTATAACGAGATTTCCATGTTCCAAAAAGTCAGTGAGACGCAGCGATAGTTAAAGTCGAGTTCCATTTACTGTGACAACCCGTTAAAGTGGCAAAAGCTGACAGAATTCGTATTTTTACATAAATTCTGATTGTTTATGCAATCAGAGGGTTGGACGTTCATCGAGAAACTAAAAGGATTGGCGTTGGAATTAGGAAAATCCATACAGTTGAGTACGTGGCCTGTACATTCCGAAAGTGTTCGAAAAGTAAACAAAATATAAAGGCACACGAAAATCCAGAATACTCTTAACATAAAAACCAATGGGCGGTTTTCTGTATTTTTCCCAGACCGAAAAAGTTAGGAATCTTCTATTTTTACCAAAAATAGAACGTTTTGGCATCATTTAGTATTTTTAATTTGGAATTGAAAATTAGATTTATTAAGTACCCGCAATGTAAACAAACCCTGAACCTGAACATGCACACACGCGCCCTAATGTTTGAGTCGTGTGAGTCATCTAACGGTACAGTATAATTTTACGTACTTTATCTGAGAAATACAGACTGACGATCGGGTAAGAGTGACTCGAAAAGCCTGCCAATAATTTTTTGAGTGTAAACCATAGACAAAAAGGCCTGAAATGAGGGTAATCCAACCACTAAGTTAAGCGACAGTGATCATTGTTGTTGTAATCAGGCTTCGATTCTTCGTTTGTTTTTCATCCCCATTTCTACATTCTAAACATAACTGGACATGTTTTGTATTTAATTTTAGTGGTTTTAGTCGTATATAGTAAGCATATGTAATTTGGTTTTCTTAACAAATATTCAACAGGCTACGGCGGCAAGTGAACTTCTAAATAAACGGGACGAACTTTCTAAGATAGCTCAAAACACTACTTTAACATACATCCCCGAGACTAGTATCACAAAAAGCTAATTATTTGTATTTCTCGAGAAAAATCGCCTAAAATTTCAAAATATGCTTTTAACAGGACATTTTGTCCGCTCATGTGACTTTAAATATTCCTTATCGCCATAAATTAGGCCTACATATATATTTCCGCGCATATATTCCCCGTTTTAAAATCAATATATATATATATTTTTAATTTTGTCCCTACCTCCCTCTTTTTATATTCAGATTTGTCGAGTGGTTTGACCCAACAAGAAAGAAGCATATACGCCGACCAGAAGAAGAAAATTCTAAGGTTTGTCCCATTTTGTTCGCTTATGCTCTCAGATCGGAATGTAGGCCTATGTTTTGGAAGGTATGGATTTCTACACCTCCTTGTCCCCACTCCCCATTTTGTGCCCGTGTGTTTTAGTATTCATGGTTCTGTAAAACTTGATGATGTTTTGTCGATCATGAGCAAAAAGAGGCAATGTGTTCCTCAACCCAGGACTGTTTCGCTGAATGTACTAATCAATTTGGAGATTCTAAGTTGCATATACATTTGCATAACAGAAGTTGTTTTGGAAAAAGGATTTCTTTGTTTTCAATGTTAAATTTCTGGTAGACATTAGCAGTTAAGTCATTGATTAAGCCCACAATTGCCAAATAACAATATGGTATTCAATCCCTATGCATTTGCGAGTCATTTAATAAACATTAAATAATTGACACCTGGTGGCAGTAACTTTTTGGTAAAAAGGTTTTAAATGAAGTATATAAAATGTATTTTTGCGTGTGTTGTTTTTTGCAAGGGACCTAATGCTTATTGGGATGCCGTGAGAGCTGTTGGTCAAGGTAGAAGCGAGACGGAAACAACAGAATACAACAACCCTTTCGACCCAAGACTGTGAGTTGTATGCACATGATTATGCCTCAGATCTGTCTGTCCGTCCGCCCTGTCCGCTCTATAACTTGAGAATGGTTTGACCTATCACATTGAAACTTGAGTAGTGTGTTGAGCTCTCGGAAAGGTGGGATGTTAGTGCTTTTTTCGGATTCTGCGAATTTTATGCCGGCCGTCACAGCCAATTTACCTTATTCCCAATCTATGAATTTGGTTTCCGCCCCATGACTTGAGAAGGCTTTTTGAAACTTTAAAAAGTTGGATTGGGGAGGGGGGGGGGAGGGTATCTTCTGATGGCTTTTTATTTTAGTGTATTTTGTCTTTCTTACTATTGATAGGCGTTTCAATGGTCTTGGTTCTCAGTTCCAAAGATCTCCCCCACACCAAGAGGAGAAAGACCCGGGAGGAAATGTCTTACTCTGGATAAACAAGGTATCTGATGTAGTCGACGAATGTCTCCGAAAATATAATCGATATTTACAAAGTCTTCGGCAGGATTCGGCAATCTCTGCAGAATGTGGAGACTTCAAACGGGCTTCTTCTCCTACTGGACACGATACACGACCATGTAGATTAACTGGCTGCGAATATGGGACTTGTAATCGGGGCTTAAAAGATCTCTCCGTTGAGGAGGAAGAGCTGCTTGAAAACATTCGATCTGTTCGGCATTTTTGGAACGAGTCTCCAGAAGTAACCGGATCGAAAATTCCACGAAGGATAACGAGCCGAAAGCAAAACTTTTTGTGTCAACGGCGGGTTCCAGTTGTGTGCCAAATAAAGCCGTCGGCTTGGCCTACATCTTCCCTTTTTAACAAATATACTGGAATTTCCTTCAAAACGGAAGCCCCGATCAAAGGGATTTTGAGAAAAAAAGACAGCGTTGAAGTCGATCACTTGGAATCAACTCATGCCAATGAAAATGAGGAAAATTCGCCCCATGTTTGGCAGCAAATTGCCAAAGAACACATCGATGAAGAGTCATTGAAACATTTTCAGAACGCTACCAAAGAAAGGCCTGGGGTCAAACTTATGCGACCGACTTCAACTGACTACGGGCTGGACGACAGTCTTTCCGATACGGAATCCTGTTCACAAACTGGCATGACATCCTCAAAGCCAACATCATGTGTCTCCTACAAACCTGACTCATGGGCTGCCAGAGTGGCACAACACGTTTCTCTTCCAAAACGGTCACTTACATATGCAGGAGCAACACAGGCAACCATTTCATTGAACGCTGATAAACAAAAGTCCAATTCTCAATCCAGAGTATTAAGTGACAATAAACATATGGAATCGCCACAAATGGATACTGTTAACACGCATTCTTCTCCTATCACTGTTTGCTGTGGATCACCAAAGAAAAAGGACTCAATGGGTTCGCATTGTGATAATAACTCCCCCCAATTTGGTGCTAACGAAAACCCAGTAGACCTTGGTGTAAGAGAACGAACAGAACTTAAGTTTTCAAATTACAATGCACACTTATCTACAACGAAAGGTTTAAATACAGAAATAAGAGGTCCAATTTATGGTGTTGGTAAAGTTGTCAAACTGAATCCGGAATCTACACCATTTGAAATAGGGGACAAAGTGTCTTGTGCTGCTTTAAACCGGAAAGCCGTATATAATGCCGGTAAAGATAATCATAATGGTTGCACTGAAACAGACAGACCTTCATGTGAAATGAACTCCACTCCGAACCTGGCAGCCAAAGGAATAAAAACCTGTTCAAAAGTAGAGCCCGATACTTCATCACAAACCCCTTTCTGGTACAATAGCCCGAAAATGAAGTATGCTTTTATTGCATCAGTGGATGCACGCAAGGGGTCGTCAATAGCTTTATCAGACTCCACAGTTTCTACTGGTTCTGGAAGTACGGACGAACAAGGTTATCCCAGCACATCTTCTGATTACCTAGCCTCCACATCGACAAATCATCTTCCCAGCAGTCACCCAAAGACATCTGCCGATGCTGTCAAAAATGGACAGAGGACCCCGGTAAAAGATTTTGTGACATCTGTCAAGGCATCTGCGCAACACTGCAGCACTTTGTAAGTTGACTATATCGATGATTGGCATTTAGTAGTTGGAGATATAAGTAAGGAAGACACTTTTGGTTTATTAACCTCGGTACGTTTCAATGAAGGCACTTCTGTTTTTATCACACATCATAATGGATGATTACAAAAGAAATAGCTCCATCGAAAATACCAATGTTAATAAACAAGAAGTTGTTATCCAAAAAAGTGTCTTCCTTACTGATACATCGATGCATGTTTTTACCCTCGTAATTATGAAGAAAACCACAATAGGCGTACTGATTATATAATAAAATGTTTAGTTACAGGTCACATGGGGCGTACGGGATAACAGCAACAGAAATAAAACACAATGGAGCAAGTCACTCGGCGACCATTCTATCAAAGACAAACAAGGAACCCAGCACTCTGAATGACACACGTTCAGATAACGCATGGTTAGCACTGAGTTGTTTCTATTTACTTCAGACACTTTAACATACATTTGTCAGGAATGTCGATAACTGTATCTGAGTGATCAACGACTGACAGCTATAGCTATTTGAGCGTTGAGCGATTGATAGCATCAGAAAAATTTAGTCACTTTTTGGGTCATTATTACTCAGAATTTCAGTAAATCCAAAGATTTACAGGACTGTGATATTATCAAGGAAGAGTTGAGGAGTGTGCGGGGGGTGGGGGGGGGGGGATAGATGTTTTACCTGGCCAATTAACCAATTGAAGCCGTTGGGGTAAATTTGCTGAAATAGTTTCTGCGTTTCGTTTAATAGTGGCTTTACCAATCACGTGCCATTGGAGTCAAAGGAAGACACGAAAAGTACAGTACATCATTGTCATGTTCCACCTCTTGAAGAAGTCCGACGACGGCCTCCACCAGGATTTGAGAAAACTATCTTAGAAACCCAAATTCATCTGCAACCATCGTCTTCAAGGCCATTAACAGCAAACCAGTGGCAAGTAAGTGGTCAGGGGTGGGTTGTTCAAAGCGCTGTTAGCTTAACGGCAGGTTAGAGGACTTTCTTTGTTACGTCACGTCATTTAACCTGCCGTTAAGCTAATTTTCTTTTGAACAACCGGGCCCAGGTGGCGATATTTCTGATTTGACCTATTGGCCAATCGTTCGTAAGTGATTTTATCTGTTGGCCAACCGTTTGTTAGTGATTTGACCTGTTGGTCAACCTTTTATTATTGATTTTGTCTGATCAAGAGGGCACATGGGGATCAATCTGACTAAAGTCGAGATGCTTATTGGAAATATTTCCAATAAGCATCTCGACTTTAGTCAGATTGCATGGGGATATACTAGTGTTATCATTTTAGTTATATTCAAGATTATTTCAACTCTTTGTGTTTTTAGATTCCAGGTGGTCTGCAATACCCCGCCATCGGAGGAGAAACGTTCAGCCAACCGGTATATCAACAGCGAGTTGTGCATCAGTTTCAAAGACCAATGACACAAATGGTATGGCATTCTCGTCCAGCCCCTGCTAACTTTATGCTCACAGATGCTCAGGGAAAGGCAATGGCTATGGGGATTCCAGCTTGGAACAGAGTAGATTTACAGACGAGGCCACCCGTCCTTTTACACCATGCACAAATACTACCGGGGACAATAAGAACTACATCCAGACAAACTCATCTTTATCAAACGACATCTGAGAACTTCATGACAAGTCAAACTTATTCTAACCAAATGCAGGTGCCACCAAGTCAATTCCAGCATCCAAAATCAACCGATACGCTGAATTCTGACATCAGACCAGCTCCTGGATTTGAAAGGGGAGACCACTTTGCTGGTTTCTTGCAAACGCCTCCTCCGCCCTACCAAAGAAGTGCCGTTCCTACATTTTTGCCGCCTGTACAACATCCTCCACCTGTGATTCAGGATTACTCTCTGTTTGCTCCAAGTCAGCTCAAAATGCAACCCCCATTTCCCAAGCATTTCAATCCGAATACAAACAATAACTGTGACGCCGACCTCAGTGATTCTGTGGAAACAGACGAGGACACAACCAGGCGCGTCCCCAGAAGGGAATTCAGACTTATTAAAATATCAAAAGCCATTCGCTCCAATCTCATTCAACTTGTTTAAAGTTCATTTAAGACAATATAAATGAAAGCTCATCTTCCAAGTGGTGGAATACACCTCTCCAATCCATAAATAGAACATGGAATGGGTTCCATGTTCCATGAACTTGGTCGAGCATCCAATCAAAATGAGCTGTTCGATTTACGGGTTGGAGATGAGTATTCCGGTAAGGTAAAACATGGAATGGGTTCCGTGAAGATTTTAACTTGGCTCGAGAAGATGATGAAAGCTATGAATCAAAGCCCAGGTTTATATTGCTTCGGAAACTATATCTTAATGCACAGTCCTGATGCACAATCGAAGGTCCGTGTTTCTAGCATTAGGAATAACATTTGTAACATAATTTCGCGGACTGCAAATGTCCAAAGACATTTTTATGATTTAGGTAAACTATATGGGGTGTATGTGAAATTATAATGGTGTTGTGAAAGCATGTGAAACACTTTCATAAATTCACTCCTGTCGTTGGTTATATTGTTTGACTAATTATATAAAAAAGTCATTTTGTTCCTGTTTTTAACAGGCAGTGTTTGACCTTAATTATATAGGCAGCATTTGTAGTCTTGTTTTTTACCTGTATAGGCTAATATGTACATATAATTCAGATATTTCTCAAATTGCGTATATTTTTGAAACAATTTGATTAAAATCAATGTTAAGGAAGTAAAAAAATGTCAATATTATGTAAAATATGCCTGGCCAATTCGCTCGTGTTTTTATATGATCATTTCATTTGTAACTTTGATTCTCTCGTCGTCTCCACATGCACTTATCTAATGTATGTATTTGTATGTATTATTTTTGCAATTTGTCTTTTTGGCGTAAAATGTTGAACTATTGAGGATAAATGGAACCCATAATTAAATAGTTTTAATCTTTGTACTGTATTAAGTTCCACACTTGCAACCTTTACAAAATGTTCTGTAACTTGTTTTCAGAAAACATGGAAAAGATTCAGATAAATATAATTTATGTAAATTGCGATGATTTGGCTTATAGACTTTGGCGTTATAGATTACCATGAAAAAACCGATAGGAAAGCTGGAAGAGCCTAGGGTTTGCAAGTTATGGCGAGTCCGGTGATGCTGTTTAAAACGTTTTTGGTGACTTCCCCCCCCCCCCCCCCCCCATAGGCATAACGCCGGATATAAGTGCCATCTTAAGGCCAGGGCCCAGTTTCACAAAAAGCAATCTTAGCTTAAGGTGATCTTAATTACCAATGGCAACGTATACCTTTAGCATTGGTTGCCATGGTAGTTAAGATCACCCTTAACTAAGATCGCTTTGTGAAACTAGGTCCAGTTCTCACTGTGTGATTTGTCGTACCGGTTTATAAGATGCGATTAAAATGCTACGATTTGTCAACCAATCAAATGCATCCATTTGAATCGAAGCTACAAGTCGGTTCGACAAATCGCACAATGAGAACGGGCCTTTAGAACGAAAAACGCTCTGCCAAATATACATGTATACAATGCCATCAGTAGTAACGGGATTAAGTTTGTTGAATTCTTACGACACATCAGGGTGGAGCGATTCAAGTTACTTTGATAAATACCCATCAACAGATCCGACGTCTCACTGGAGGGGTGAGACGCAGGTTGGAAGCTAATGGAGGCTATGCGCGCTATTGACTTTCTGCTCTAGGGATGTGTTCTACACACTCAAAGTGACATTTTTACATCAATATGTTCGCCCTGGGAAGCCAGATGGACTCTGAAGTTTCATCAAGCATCTTTTTATTTTCTTAAAATACACTTTTGATTTGGCTAACGATATCCTGTATAAATTGTATAGCTGATTGTCATTAGTGGTGATTTCTTATCGTCAGAATGTTGCCCTTTTTGATAACAATCGTTTGTGCAACATCAGTTTGCCAACAATCTCTCTACACCAATGATTTTATCGGTCAGTGCAGACTTTCCAGGGGGGTGCTTCACTTTTTTCTTCGTGTATAGTTTTTTTCACGAGATTTCCCCGTGTCCAAATTCAAACCCAAACAGTGCTTGGTATCTGCAGCGGAAGTAAGAAAAGTGATTTTTTCAAAGGACATGATTTCCAAATGGTCTTTACCCGAATGACATAGAGGGTTGAAATGTGTGCCACAAGCACATCATGTCTAATTCTAATATACCATTATAGCTAAATAGTTTGCGGCTCTTTGTCGTAGAGAATTCTGAGTTTCTCCTATACGTATTGTTTGTGACATTTTTTTGCACATGATAACGTAGGCTATACGGTGTTACGATGAGTCTCTGCCATTTGGTATTTGCTGTTAGGACTGATTATCTTGACCATCAAAATTTAGAAGAAAAAAAAATTCCGATGCTGGACAGTTATTGTTGCAGGACAGCCCTAAAAACCTATCTACATGGTTGAACCCTCGCCATGTCTTGACAAAACAAAACCTTATTTCATTAGGTTGACGACTGACAGGAGAATTTTCTGGAACACTTTATAATACATTGACAATGCTTACGCATCTTAAAGTGACATGAGCCGCCAAAATTCGGACTATTTTCAAATATTCTGATCGTCACAACAGTAAGAGGCTTTGAAGGTCATCGAACCGAAATAGCGTTCGAAAAGTAAACAAAATTTAAACAACCGGAACGACCATTCATTCATTCTAAGCCTAAGTTAGTTGAAAACAATGCTTTATCCGAAGTTTATCGTACATTTTCGAAACTATAAGTACAAAGCTTCTGAATTGTACTTCTCAATCTGAATTGTACGTCTTGAGAAAAAATAGTCGATAATTTTAACATTCTGTTATAATGGCCAAATAACTCAATTTTGGCAGCTCATGCCACTTTAAGCTATATGGTATAGGAATATTGGCAGACTGAGATTGACCCTTATAGGATCATGGGAAACCTAGGTATAGGACTGACATAGTTATAATTGAAAAAGCCGGGGTGTATGAGTATACATTTTAAGGTTTTATTGCTTATAAAATCTACCTTGCATACACCACATTTAGCCCACACCTTGATGGAATCAAGATGATCAAGAATTACACAAGGAGTTGGCTTAGAATAACTTGAGCCCAAGAAAAAAAAAACGAAGTGGAAAAACAATTTTTTTTGTTGAAAAATCGACATTTCTATCCTAACAAGGAACATAAACACTAATACCGTTCATGGTTTAATTTACGAACAAATAGACCTACAAATGCAACCAAATTTGTTGCCGCATCATGTAGGCCGCACCCTAATAAGCGTTTTTTTGTTACTGATTAGTGGTGGTAATTATAAAAGTATGATTTTATTTTAAAAAAAAAAACACCCCTCCCCACGCACGCATACAGAAAAAAAACACAAGCACACCCACAAACCCATTTTAAACAAACAAAAATAAATAAATAAATAATAAATAGAGGACTATAAAACATTCTGAAAAGGCTTGAAAAGAGAACACGTACACAAATTCCACGCACTGAAACACATCATGTGACAGGTCA
Source organism: Lepidochitona cinerea (assembly GCA_963971465.1). NCBI lineage: Eukaryota > Metazoa > Mollusca > Polyplacophora > Chitonida > Tonicellidae > Lepidochitona > Lepidochitona cinerea. Next base: position 41,636,530 of record OZ020556.1, on the reverse strand, counting down.
TGGAACACACTGTATGACTCACATACATGTCCAGGAAATTTTCTTCAATAAAGTTTATTTTGACTATAAATTTTAACAAACTTGAATTTCACAGATTTAGGCTATCAAAATAGCCTGTTTTAGTCAAAAACCTTATTCCTAATACAAGACTAGTGAAGGTGAAAGATGGAGGTATTGCCATTGAACTATTCGGTATTGCATAACCAATAGGCCTGATATTAACCAATAATTGATTCCACGAATTAGCAAAAGAAACGTTAGTAAAAATAGTTAGGCTAGGCCTATATAGCCTTATAGGAATATTATAGGGCATAGCCTGTATCGCAAGGCGCTCAGTTGACCTTGACCTATATTGTTTTCATTCCATGAATTAGCCAAGTTATATTTTGAAAATCAAAATAAGACTCATAACAATGTTCTTAGCTTTTAGAATAGGCATACAGTACAACTTATACTACAAAGTACAAGGCTTGTAAAGATAAAAAAGAAGTCGCCAAATTTTGACAGATCATGTTCACATTCCTGGATCATGTTCACGATTTCCGTAAACCAAGGCATTCCCCTTGATGAATAACTATGATTTAATTCTACGAATAACAGAACAATGTGAGTTCGTCCCCCTCAGCTCTTAAGACCGTAATGTACACCAAAGTATATATATCCAACATACGCTGGCCATTTTTTTCCGCTTCTAAGTCACGTGTATTTATTTACCTTTTTTCCTTAGCTACTGAGAGAGGGCGCTCATCAACAATTCACTTGCGCTTGCGCTCTAACGACATTTGAATTTTTCAACGGACGAGACAACCTGCAGGAAATGTCTAAACGGCGCATGTAACATAGACTTTGAAGAGGCTATCTTTTCCAACAATATATCATTAGATCTATTCCCACCAATTTAAATGATGGACCTCGGGGAATTAAGAGTCGGCGTGAATGTGGACATTCAGCGAACCGATGGTGAGTGGTTTAGCATGAAGTCGACGTCTCACCGGTCTTTGAATAGAACTTCACACTGCAATTGCGACTTGTGAATCATGCAGTCACTGAATCAGTTGATTGCGTTCACACTTTGAAATTGACTACCTCTGTTTTGTGTCCAAGTTCAATTTTCTACATCTCCCCTGTTTGTTTAATACATTATATTTTTGTACAATGTAAAACCCATTATTTGAGTATTAATTTACATGTACATGTAGCTAGCCTAGGTGTGCCTTAAAAAACTTTGAAACAAAGCTGTCAAAAAAGTATTTGACATGGGAACTCTTCACACACATGAGATTAACACGTTGACTGCCGACTATGAGATAACTCAAAAGTGCGAGGGCTCTCCCATTTGCCATTCAAGCTTGTTACGCATTAGTTACAGCTTTTAAATGAAATATGTCGAGGTTATTCGCATTACACATTCGAGCTAAGTCTTAACTATCCTCAATCTCACTTACCTTTCAGTTATTACCTCCTGTTATACCTTTGAAACATTCCTCTTTTCACCGAACCCGTTGATTTCTTCGAATTCCGTTGTTAAACTGTTAAATCCCTTGATTCAAAAACCGGTGTAAAAAATTTGTCCCTAAGATTTCAAACTCTCATCGAACAACGACAACATATCACATGATTCGGGTTTTTCCGGTACTTTTCCAAGTAACGTGACCTTTTTTCGGAGGGCTTCCCAATGAATTGTATGCGTGGAATGGAGGTCACGTGGTATTTGATATGCATCGAATGCCGCCATTACTAGGAAATGATGCGACTTCTATACAGGTCTGTTATGCACGCGCGCTTCAACTATCAATGGCGGCACATTTTACTAAGTCAGATCAAACCAGCCAATGAGACGTGTCCATTCCCCGCATATAGTTCATTGGGGCTTCCCCATCGAGATCTTAAAATAACTGGCCTTTGCACACGACACGAATCCTCGCATCCCGTGACTCCTTGCTTTTGAACAGCCTGTCGATCGAGCCAACGGATATAATGGTGGTCTAATGTGTGGCTCTACCTGACCGTCAAAGTAAGTAAACCAGGATAGAGACACATGTGTGCGGCTAGTTACGCATATGATATGGCCAATGTCTGTTCACCGTGCTATTTTTAGCAACACACAGAGTGGTTTCCCTTGATGCTTTCTGAGAAAACCCCGTACGAGATATGTCGTATCTGGCAGTGAGATTTAACCGTTACATTCATTACGCCAAGAAGTATAGTTATTCTAAAAGATATCTATGTTAAGCTACGAGATAATTCGTACCAGCAGAATCCAGTGCGCCTGCCATTGCGAGATATCTCGTAGTCGGCAGTCAACATGTTAACAGGTTGGGGAAAGTCTCCGATCGGCGGGTTGTCCATCGATCGGTGGGTAAACCGCAGATCGACAGAGAATAGACCCCGTCGATCGGTGGATAACGATTTCCTCTTTATCTGCTCTCACTCTCGTTTTCGGGGGCCTCCGTGGTAGAGCCTTTAACGCTCAATCCGAATAGCCTTCCACCAATGGGTGGCGGGTTCGAATCCCACTCAGTCCAAAAATTGGAAAATTTTCTGACTGGGTTTTCACTCGAACAACCTATGTGGGATGGTTGCCAGTTACCAGCGGAAGGTGGTGGGTTTCCTCCGGGCACTGAGCCCGGTTTCCTCCCACAATAAAACTGGCAACACCGCCATATAAGTGAAATAATCTTGAGCACGGCGTAAAACACCAAACTCTTGTTTTCCAGGGACTGATCCAGGGAAAATTTAGGCATACCATTTTGGTTTAAAATGTTCCAACAATAAGACAAAAACAACATCTCTGGCCCAAAATTCAACATTAAATGCTATTTTGACATTAAAATCTGTTGGTTTTAAGAATTTGGGTGGATTTTTTGCTTGTGAGTTTGGGCGCCCATACCTGTATACAGGTATCAAAATGTCTCTGGATCAGTCTATGTTTTCGCCGAATTATCAAGTTCTACGACAACGGAGCATGTTCCAAGCTTCTTGTGAATGGCTAGTTCTACTTTCAAAGTCAACTCGCCCCATGTGCCGAAGCCGGTGAAATTTATTTCTTGAAAGTGTAAAACAAATTGCACCATTTTAAGCATGGGTTTTAAAATAAACCGAGATATCTACTCACATGCTTCACCTATATACGTGTAGTGCACGCTCTATTCTTTCCAAAAATGACCACGAGGAGTAAATCCATGCCCAAGTAAGGCGGCAATTGTTGAAGTACTGGAAGCGTGCAGCTGATTGACCTCAGTTGACCTTTGCTGTTCCATTTTTGGTAGATGTCGTTTCCAGTTCTTTCCACAATTTCCGCCTTACTTGGGCATACAGTAGATTTAACCCTCATGGTCATTATAAGAAATGTTTGAAACTCTCTGTTAACTTGGGTTCCATACTAATGATGAAAAATTAAGACATCACCACGTAGTCATTTGTTTGTGAACAACACAAGCGTTTGACACCTACAGTATGTATAACGTTGTCTTCGCCAGGGGGTTAGCCAGAAATTTTAGCTAGGGAGTCCAAATTGCCTGTATTGAAACAATTTACCTTGAAAAGGGAGTCCAAATTGTAAATTTTCCTATCTGTTCCATGTTAAAAATGCTGAAAACAGCCCGTCCAAATTGGTTAAATTTGTAAACTGCTCGTCCACTTGGATGGGTGGACGGGTAGCTGGCTAACCCTATGGTCTTCCCTTCTTGTGAATGGCTAGTTCTACTAGTCAACTTGCCGCTGCGCCCAAGCGTGTACCAACATCTACCCACCGATCGATGGACAACCTGGGGAATGGGACTTAACCCCAACCTGATTAAACAAATGGTCCTGGAGCCCCTCTTAGAAAATCATGTCTAACTACATGTAGTCTAGAAGAAAACTAGTTGGAAATATCCAAACTCTGTGGCCAAAGTACATATTGATGATGGGTGGCCAATAGAGTTGAAGGACCTGCCATATTGAAACATGTAACTCGTTAGAATCACCACATTGTTCGCTGATTTTCTCCTAATCCAAGCAACACCACCGGTCCAATCTTTACACCCCTTCCTCCGCTTGATCCTTTAGTTCGCCGTTCGACAAAAAAAAAATGTCCGAACACTCACATTTGTGTTGCATCTTCATCATTTTCCAAGGACAGCCCAAATCTCCTGCTAGCCTACTAGTTTCCTTTCCAAATGAACTTGGGAAATGTACGAACACAAGTTGACCGCTAAGCCTCGCTTTCGGATTAACTTGATAAACATGCATGTTTAATCCGAAAGTTTATGTTTTGAGGAAACATGGTTCATGACAAATTTCTACAACACAGACAGGGACTGATCCAGGGAAAATTTGGGCATACCATTTCGGTTCAAAATGTTCCAACAATAAGACAAAAACCACATCTCTGGCCCAAAATTCAACATTAAAGGCTATTTTTACATTAAAATCTGTTGGTTTTAAGAATTTGGGCGGATTTTTTGCTTGTGAGTTTGGGCGCCCATACCTGTATACAGGTATGATATCAAAATTTCTCTGGATCAGTCTATGAAAGATGTTCTCAGATTATGAAACAAAGATATCAGAAATTGACCTGTCTGAAACATGTGAACTTAATTTATTCTAATCGGTTTTGTATTACATTTCTTTCTCCGCAGGTCGTGTTCATTCTGCAGTTGTGAGTGGGGTAAATGCTGAAAGCAGGAGTGTCACAGTAGAATGGTTTGAAAGAGGAGAAACCAAAGGAAAAGAGGTACCAAGAAAACTTATTTTATCTTTGATTATGATTTTAAATGTTACTTTTCTCTAGCGGCGTAGCCCATATAACATCTATCTTTAAACCTATTTTGAAGCTGACTTAATTTTCCCAGAAGAGTTGCTTTTGTATTGTTCTGGGTTTGTATCATTCATGAAGATGTTAGTTTAACCCTTTATTACTCAACCCGGCCGTAGCCGGCCGGATGCTGGGAACCCAACCCGGCCGTACGGACCAGCTCGAATTACTATCGTAATCTCGGTTGAAAACGGCTAGAAATCCCAGTAATTTTCCGTCAGATAGAATTCTGTTTACTTCGCGGAGGATTTCCCTTAAAAAAATTTACGTCACAGCCTCGCTTTCGAGATTTTAGCGGGAAAACCCCTTACCTGAAGTCTTAGCCAGTTTCTAGGCCGATAATGGGGCAAGTTCGTCATGTAAGACAACTTCAAAACAGTATATATATGTATATATATATATGATCGGCATTATATATATATAGGCCTATAGATATATCTTTACGATATCAACTGACTCTCACCCATATGTATGTACGTATATGATATGTCAAATTGTTTGTGTTCTACTGTACATTGTATATGTTCAAATAAATATATATCTAAGTATATAACGCTTATAAGTGGTATCGTTTACTGTGTATCATTTGCTCGTTACTATATATATATATACCCATCTTCGAATCCCCGGTCCCCATTATCCCCACTAAAGTTTTTCTGCTACCCTGTTTATATGTCTGGAATATTTTACTTAGTGATGTTTTTAAATAATGTGTATCTATACATCTGACTTCGCGTCCCCAGTCCCCGTTATCCCCACAAAAATTAGTGTGTTCGTTTCTATAGTGAGTCCACTTAAATCAAATAACGCTACATGTACAGAAGAACATGCCGGCAATGCTGATTGGAGGAAGTGACCACTCTTGTCAATTTACTCTCTGTGATACAACACTGGAGAATAGACAGAACATGTAGGAGAAAGCGTATGTGGGGATACCGGGGACTGGGGACGCGAATTTATAATATATACTAATACGTGCATATATATAGGCCTATGTAGCTTTAATTTCGAGTAGACACACTATTAACACGAACACAGCGTCTGTGGGGATACCGGGGACTGGGGACGCGGATTTAATATATACAGTGAAATAATATATGCATGTATGCATATATTATTTCACTGTATATATTAAACCACTGTATATATTTGGTGTATATACACCAAACAATCAATCAATCCGCATGAGTTACATATTTTTTCGGGGGGGGGGGGGGGGGGGAGAAAATGTTAATAGGCATCTTCGAATAAAAGGCAAAATGTTATAAAAAGTTCTGATGCTTTGAGAGCAATGTAGAGTTCATAACTTATTCTTCAACACAAAAATACATGTACAAGATTGCTTTTATCTGCATTCGAAGACAGTCACGTTATTCTGATTTGATTCTTTAACCGTTTCTGGGCATGTTATTAACATCAGTATTTTTTTTTTCATTCTGGTATGTTCACCTGAGGGACTGCTAACGGTGTGAATCTGTTCAAGCGATTTAAAGAATCAAAGCCAAAGAAAAGTCGCAAATACGACAAAAAATGTTTTCTACGGGATTGAAATGATACACGATTTCGAATATCGCTGTAGGCCTACGGGTACGTTATATTGCGTTGGTCATTTTTAAAGTCATCCTCTGCTAGGATTAAATGTAATTTCAAGGAAATTCCAGGCATTTGGGATACCCTTTGTTTTATCTCGAAGTCTCGCTTCTCGGCATCGCGGTCTGGTTTCGAAAAAGACAATTTACCACGGCAACAATGATTTACTGCGGCATTTGTTTTTATTTTTGTATCGCAGTTATCACGTGCGTTTCTCGCGGTCGATCGATCTCGCAGTATTACGATGGTTTTTGAAATGCGAGATCACTGGATGGCCTCTATCGGTGTAGACAGTATGCACGCATAATCACCCTGGTGGCTATTAAAGCTTTCATGAATCACAAAGTTATAAATGCAAATCATGGCCTGTAATTTATTTGCTGTTTTTATCCACACTTTTAATTATTTCACTTTTGTGAAGGGGTTTCCAGGGTCCTAAGGTCTCGCATATAATCATGATTTTGATCATCTATTATTCTTAATCTCATAAGACGTTTCGATTGTGATTATCAAAATCCATTTTTCTCTTACATACGCTCATTTTCGCAGGCCTTTCGATTACAGAAACATAACAAATTTAAAAGAGACATTAGGCGAGGGTTTAATTTCCGGACTTTGCTTTCCTTAATTCTTAAAAAATAACAGTGAAGTCGTTATGTTCCCCAGCTTTAAGTGAAGCATTGTGGCGCATTAAAGCATGGAGAAGGAGGTGACTATTCCGAAGCTCTGGAGTTCATGATTGTCCGAGAAGCGTTCTGAGGGTGTTCTGTAACTAAAAATGCTAATAATTTCCGAATTTTGCTTTCCTTAATTCTTAAAAAATAACAGTAAAGTCGTTATGTTCCCCAGTGTTAGGTGAAACATTGTGACGCTTTAAAGCACGGAGAAGGGGGAGGGGGTTACTATTCCAACGCATTAGGTGAGGGTCCAGGGGCCGTCTAGGCCCCGGAAGCTCTGGAGTTCTTGATTCCCCGATAAGCGTTCTGAGGGTGTTCTGCAAATAAAAATGCTAATAATTTCCGGATTTTGCTTTCCTTAATTCTTAAAAAATAACAGTAAAGTCGTTATGTTCCCCAGTTTTAAGTGAAGCATTTTGACGCTTTAAAGCATGAGAAAACGAAAGCGGAGAGAGCGGAAGTAATCTGCAGGCATGTGTATTGTGTCAGTAATATAATGAACCGATCACATCGAACAGATTACCTTCCCATCACTGACAACTAGGAGCCGTCATATTATTCAGACGTATAATTCAGAAGTATTTTAGTGCTTCTAGTCTTCAGCCTGTAGGATAAAGTATTATTTTGAACTATAACTTTGGCTTAGAATAAATGAATGGTCGTCCCGGTTATTTAAATTTTGTTTACTTTTCGAACACTATTTTGGGTCCCCCCCCCCCCTTTCTTCTTAGCAAAAAAAAGTAGAGAAAAAATAAAAGAAGAGAAAAAAAGAAGAGAGAGAAAAAAGGTAGGGAGAGGAGAAAGGACCAAAACGTATCATTATATATGCAATCTAATGCAAGGCCTGCCAGTTCCATGTCATCTTTAGTTTGCCGGTAACCACTAACCACGGTAACTATGGTGATATGTTTCCTTTTGAACATTTTGAACAGGAATATGGCACTCAAGAATAGAGAACAAAACTATATACACCGTTTTTTGTTTAGACACATCTTCGGCCATGAAGAGCCATAGGGCTTCCTCAAATATGGCGGATCGTCGATCATTTATATACAAGATTTCTCTGAGAAAGTGTTTTCAGTACTGCAACTGTTACTTTCAAGAAAGTATAACGAAAGTCATGGACAGTGTTTTGCTTGATGATTGTAAGAGCCTAGGTGGCCCCTGGACCCTCGCCTAATGCGTTGGAATAGTAACCCCCTTTTCCATGCTTTAAAGCGTCAAAATGCTTCACTTAAAACTGGGGAACATAACGACTTTACTGTTATTTTTTAAGAATTAAGGAAAGCAAAATCCGGAAATTATTAGCATTTTTATTTGCAGAACACCCTCAGAACGCTTATCGGGGAATCAAGAACTCCAGAGCTTCCGGGGCCTAGACGGCCCCTGGACCCTCACCTAATGCGTTGGAATAGTAACCCCCTCCCCCTTCTCCGTGCTTTAAAGCGTCACAATGTTTCACCTAACACTGGGGAACATAACGACTTTACTGTTATTTTTTAAGAATTAAGGAAAGCAAAATCCGGAAATTAAACCCTCGCCTAATGTCTCTTTTAAATTTGTTATGTTTCTGTAATCGAAAGGCCTGCGATTAAGGAAAGCAAAATTCGGAAATTATTAGCATTTTTAGTTGCAGAACACCCTCAGAACGCTTCTCGGACAATCATGAACTCCAGAGCTTCGGAATAGTCACCCCCTTCTCCATGCTTAAATGCGCCACAATGCTTCACTTAAAGCTGGGGAACATAACGACTTCACTGTTATTTTTTAAGAATTAAGGAAAGCAAAATCCGGAAATTAAACCCTCGCCTAATGTCTCTTTTAAATTTGTTATGTTTCTGTAATCGAAAGGCCTGCGAAAATGAGCGTATGTAAGAGAAAAATGGATTTTGATAATCACAATCGAAACGTCTTATGAGATTAAGAATAATAGATGATCAAAATCATGATTATATGCGAGACCTTAGGACCCTGGAAACCCCTTCACAAAAGTGAAATAATTAAAAGTGTGGATAAAAACAGCAAATAAATTACAGGCCATGATTTGCATTTATAACTTTGTGATTCATGAAAGCTTTAATAGCCACCAGGGTGATTATGCGTGCATACTGTCTACACCGATAGAGGCCATCCAGTGATCTCGCATTTCAAAAACCATCGTAATACTGCGAGATCGATCGACCGCGAGAAACGCACGTGATAACTGCGATACAAAAATAAAAAAAAATGCCGCAGTAAATCATTGTTGCCGTGGTAAATTGTCTTTTTCGAAACCAGACCGCGATGCCGAGAAGCGAGACTTCGAGATAAAACAAAGGGTATCCCAAATGCCTGGAATTTCCCTGAAATTACATTTAATCCTAGCAGAGGATGACTTTAAAAATGACCAACGCAATATAACGTACCCGTAGGCCTACAGCGATATTCGAAATCGTGTATCATTTCAATCCCGTAGAAAACATTTTTTGTCGTATTTGCGACTTTTCTTTGGCTTTGATTCTTTAAATCGCTTGAACAGATTCACACCGTTAGCAGTCCCTCAGGTGAACATACCAGAATGAAAAAAAAATACTGATGTTAATAACATGCCCAGAAACGGTTAAAGAATCAAATCAGAATAACGTGACTGTCTCCGAATGCAGATAAAAGCAATCTTGTACATGTATTTTTGTGTTGAAGAATAAGTTATGAACTCTACATTGCTCTCAAAGCATCAGAACTTTTTATAACATTTTGCCTTTTATTCGAAGATGCCTATTGACATTTTCTCCCCCCCCCCCCCCCCCCCCGAAAAAATATGTAACTCATGCGGATTGATTGATTGTTTGGTGTTTTACGCCGCGCTCAAGATTATTTCACTTATATGGCGGCGTTGCCTGTTTTATTGTGAGAGGAACTCGTGTGGAAGAATGGATTATATCGAACACCTTTTCTTTGAATGTGCATTTATTATGAAAATTTGATGTGAAATCGAAAAGCTCCTAAATGATCGGGTTTTTTGTATTAAGTTTATCTTTTTATGGGGAATATTCTTTAAGGCTTCGTTAGGAAATTTTAGATAAAACGTTTTTTTTTTTGTGGGTGGGGGGGGGGGATGTCTTTTGGCCAAAAAATATAAAATAATTGAAAGTTGTCAGAAGTTCTGATGTTTCTGATAAACGGAAAGTTGGTTGCTGAACTGTTGTTATCAATTAAAAAATGTCAACGAACAAGAAATTCAAAGCTATTTTACCAGTGTAATAGATAATTACAAATTATTCATAATGATACGAGTTTACAGTTATCTAACTTTCACAGTGAACTTGCAAATATATTGGGGATAGTTTCTTATTGGATATGACTAAATAGCTTCCAACTGTAGGCCCCTATGCATACAGCCGCAAACATTCTGACATACAACCAAAGAGAGAAGATTGACAAGAGTGGTCACTTCGTGCGCGCCATGTTAAATTTGAACTGACACGATTCAATTAGGAACCTCCTTCCTGTAGGGGGCGCCCTGATCGAATCATGTACAGTTGGAACACCCTTCCGCTAGGGGGCCAGAAGAACATGCCGGCAATGCTGATTGGAGGAAGTGACCACTCTTGTCAATTTACTCTCTGTGATACAACACTGGAGAATAGACAGAACATGTAGGAGAAAGCGTATGTGGGGATACCGGGGACTGGGGACGCGAATTTATAACATATACTAATACGTGCATATATATAGGCCTATGTAGCTTTAATTTCGAGTAGACACACTATTAACACGAACACAGCGTCTGTGGGGATACCGGGGACTGGGGACGCGGATTTAATATATACAGTGAAATAATATATGCATGTACATGTAGCGTTATTTGATTTAAGTGGACTCACTATAGAAACGAACACACTAATTTTTGTGGGGATAACGGGGACTGGGGACGCGAAGTCAGATGTATAGATACACATTATTTAAAAACATCACTAAGTAAAATATTCCAGACATATAAACAGGGTAGCAGAAAAACTTTAGTGGGGATAATGGGGACCGGGGATTCGAAGATGGGTATATGTATATATAGTAACGAGCAAATGATACACAGTAAACGATACCACTTATAAGCGTTATATGCTTAGATATATATTTATTTGAACATATACAATGTACAGTAGAACACAAACAATTTGACATATCATATACGTACATACATATGGGTGAGAGTCAGTTGATATCGTAAAGATATATCTATAGGCCTATATATATAATGCCGATCATATATATATATTTATGGACACTAAAACACACGGGCACAGGGAAAATCTTCTTGTCTAAAATAACCACGGAGACAAGTTTCTAATTGTGTTAAAAAGAGTACATATATATACTGTTTTGAAGTTGTCTTACATGACGAACTTGCCGATAATGGCGGTCAATTTGACTGACAGTGATTCTGACGACGGCGATTTTTTGGGATTTACTGACGAAGATTTCACTGAAAGACACGGGGATAACGACGAGAATAGTTTGGACGATTCAAGCGAATCGGATTTTGATGTTTCTGATGCAGAAAACGACGAAACAGAGTCAGAATCTGAGGTGTCTAGTGACGAGTCCGAAAATGACACGACAACAACATGGTAAACTAATTTGACAGATGTGAATGTTCGTGATTTTTTAGAAGATTCTGGTCCCAAACATCGACTCCCAGATACATGTAACCCTCTGAATTTCTTTTTTTTGCTATGGGATTACCGGTTTTTCGATTTATTGGCAACAGAAACCAACCGTTATGCGCAGCAACGTGGAGCCCTGTCATTCGAGACCACACCTGAGGAGATTCGGGCTTATTTCTCTATTAATATCATGATGGGTGTCAAACAACTGCCACAGGTTTGGTGTTACTGGAGTACGGATCCCAAATTGAGATGTGATTTTATTTCGAAAATAATGTCTAAGAATCGTTTCCTGTTGCTGACAAAATACCTCCATCTATGTGATAATGCAAACACACCTGGGCGAGATTCAAGTGAGTATGACCCTTTGTACAAAGTCCGTCCGTTGATTGACTCAATTCAGTCAAGATTCCAAAACAATTACTACCCATCTCGTGATTTATCTGTTGATGAAGGAATGATTGCATTCAAAGGGAGACTTTTTTTCAAGCAGTATTTGCCTAAAAAACCAACAAAGTGGGGCATAAAAGTATGGCAGTTATGTGACTCTAAAAATGGGTATTGCATGAATTTCGAGGTTTACACAGGTAAATCAAAACAACCGATGCCATTTGGATCCGGATACCATGTCGTTATGTCTCTGGTTGAACCCTACTTGAACAAACATCACCACATCTATTTTGATAGATTTTTTTCAAGCGTGAAACTGGTAAAGGATTTATTTAGCAGCTACACTTATGCGTGCTCCACTGTGATGTTAAATCGTAAAGGCCTTCCACCTGGTCTGAAAGGTAACAAGCTCAACAAAGGTGAATCTGTCTTTTACCAGGACGGTAATTTGGTTGTTACTTCATGGCGTGACAAACGTACTGTATCTTTCCTGTCGACTAACTGCAGCCCTAAATTGATAGAACAACAAGTTAGACCCAGCACTAGCAGAGGTAGGCCCAGAGATGATACACCTGTGCGGCAGGTACCTGAGGTGGTGAGAACCTATAATAAATATATGGGAGGTGTTGACCGATCCGATCAGATGAGATCTTACTATGATGTTGGGCGTAAGTCGAGAAAATGGTGGAGATATGTTTTGTGGTACTTGGTCAACTTGACAATTGTTAATTCTTACCAGCTGTTTACCTTGAGTGATCACAGACCCCCATTACCTAAGTTTTATTCACACCTGAAATTTCGGATTGATTTAGCAGAATTGCTTTGTGGTGGTTTTTCTAGCCGAAAGTGTTGTGGCAGAAAGCCATCTAATCGATTTACTTTGTCCATCCCAGCAGTTAATCTTGGTTCACACAAACTTGAGAAGATCAATGGCAGAAAGAGACAGTGTAGGCATTGCATTTGCAAAGGTGTAAAAACACCTAAGGGTTACCCAGTGGAGACATCCTTCAGGTGTAGCTGGTGTGATATTCCTCTTTGTAAGACTGCTTGTTTCCATCAGTATCATTCCCCATCAGAACAGTAGAAATATTCAGTTTCTAACAATGACTGTACAATACCTGTATAATACTAACTTTTTGTTCAAGCTTACCTGTATTACCTGTTTTACCTGTGCTGATTGATTTATCTTGATTCACCTTTCTTCTGAAAACTTTGTCATCATCTGCTCTGGATTTCAAGAGATAGACTTGCGTTTCCAATAGGAAATTAATTTGATGAACTAACATTGTAACTATTCACCTTGATCTTAAGTGCACCAGAATGTTACCTGTTGATTAAACTGTATTTTTACCTGCCTGAGACCAGTTTTTCCCTGCAGATATCACCTCCACATGTAAGCATTAGCTTTATTAACAGTTGACCTTAATTTTTCTGCTTTATTAACATTTGGCCATTAACACAAACTCAGTTTTCAGGCATTTACCCCCTGTTTTTACCTGTTTTCTGACTTTAATTAGTTCACAGGTAAAAATCCTACTAACTTATTGTGTCCAAAAATTGTTGGTAGTGTGGGCCATGTATCTCTTAAGGGTTGACCAAATTTTCATGAAGCCAATTTACTTGGTATGGCCCAGAAAGCACTTGAATGATAACATGGTGTTTTTTTGTAAAATATTCATTTTAATGTGAATATATAGAGCCTGTTATAGTATTTAAATGCAAGTAGTAAAGGGTTAAAGAACATTGTATGCGTGCATTGATGTTTCAGTAAACAGGTATACCTGTCCAATGTATGTCAACATGGGTTGGGCATGTAGTCAGGAAAGCAGGTTACATGTATTTACATGTTATCCAAAGCACCTGACATTTCTAAACATCATCTGTTCTGTAGAAAGTTAAGGCAGTTAAGTAAACTGCAGATTTTTGCTGGACAAATTCCTGGGCTTGTTTGTTTTTGTTAAATTCTGTCTTCACAGATAGAATTTTCATTGTCAAATTAAAAAGTTATCTTAAAAATTGAATTTTTAATGCAAACAAATTTCTGCATTTTCGCTGGTGTGACTGTGTTTGTTTTATATTATATAATGCCACTGCAAGAGGACATAGAAATAGATAAAGAGAGTTCATTATAATTTTGCAAACAAAATGACAGAGAAAGAAATAAAATTATCAGCTATTTTTTCTCAAGAACCGTTACATAGCTCAGAGAAGGTACATGTACGCGTTTAAAAGATGAAATTGAAGAAGTTGAATAAATGTTAGTCCTGGTTGGTTTCAACTTTCTACAGGCTGCAGACTGACTCATTTCCTCATTTCAGCGTCAATCATTTTGTTTTCAAACCATCTTTTTGTTCTGACAGTGTGAATTTATACACCTGCCTCATGTAACTTTGAAGGGACTAATTTTTTATTATCATTTACATTTTACATAATATTTCTAATAATTTGAAAAATATGAGGGATTTTACTTTGGATCAAAGGGGGTGGGTGGATTTTCACCGAAAAATGTAAATTTGACAGGCAATTAGTATGACGGACGGTTTCAGTTGGATGTAAACAGAGGTCCTACATGGGTGAAACCTACTCACTGATGTGAGTTGTGAAAGCGTAACTAACATTCATCTATATAATAAACTTTGAAGTGTTGAACCCTCGACAAAAGTACCAACCGACCAAAAGATCTTACCCACCCCCATCCCACCTAAATTTTAACATTAAAACCTCCACAGACTATATAAACATCAGGAAGGCTAATGTTTTCGCCATATCCATTTTCGCCTACATGTACCTACTAGCATGAAGGAAAATTAAGTATGCCAAATACATTATTCTACCCCTCCTGCATGTGCGTGCCGTGTGCAAATATACATGTTAAGTAGAGATGACTTTTCAAACAACATCGAGTCTGTAGTGCAACGTCGGCTGGTAGGTTTACCTCCCCCGGAAGAAGTGATCTTTTGTTTGTTATCATACAAAATGAAGGATTTAACCTGATAATGTTGTGAGTGTGGTTATATTCTGTCCTTTTATATTGAAAACTGGGCTGTCATGAACGTATACAGTCACCAAAGGGTTGATTTCACAACATTTCCCCCGGCAGCGTCGTCAGCAACCCAGCCTGTCAAAGCGGTAGCCATAGTGACATTATGTCATTCTGCTTCAAAATATCTGGGTCAACCGTTGCACGTGACCAAAGCTTATCGTTGATTGGTTAAAAGTTCCCACTCTGTCCTGAGGGAGGGAAAAGGAACGGCAATCAACAACAGGTCACTTTTTCCTCATTTTTCTCAATTATCGGGGTAGAATCGACTTTAATACCTTCGTCTTGGTGTTTATTGCATAACCCGATACCGCTGAACGTTGGTTCGCACCTCGTCATACCCCTTGAATGCTGCGCATTCTCGTGGTTTGACTCGGTACGAACCAAGGTTCAGCGGTATCGGGTTACGCAACAAACACCGCTACGGCGGTATAAAACCCTTAAGCCTTCCTGATGTTCATATAGTCTGTGGAGGTTTTAATGTTAAAATTTAGGTGGGATGGGGGTGGGTAAGATCTTTTGGTCGGTTGGTACTTTTGTCGCATCAATCAATCAATTGAAGTGTTGACCTTCTTTCTTTAGTTAATATCTACATTATAGATTCATGTCGAAACAAAGTCCGAAGATGGTTTAATTTAAGGTATCGGCCTGGCTGTAATTGTTGAATGGTCTGATCTGGAGCCTTTGTTAGAAAATCGTGTCTAGCGAAAACTAGTAGTAAACAATCCAGCTGCAAAGGAATTAAAAAAACCTATTAAACTTGTTATTGAACGGTCTATCAAAAAAAAGAAGTTTACTAGTGATCATCACAACACCTTCCTAATACATGTATGTGTACGACAGTAAAATGTGGGAATGTTTTTTTATCTGTAATATGGCTCAGACACACATTTTGTGACTGAGCCCCTATTGTTGTTTACACAAGGATGAGACCTCCAGAAGACCGTTGGCAACTTTTCTAGCTCTATTGGACCCCTGGATACTCTGGTTTATTTGGGAATTCTTTTTTCTGTTATTATGATGAAAGTAAATTTACCAGTATGGTTTGGTTCTGGTGAACGTAACTTAAGGATGACCCAGTTTACCCGTCTCTGATTTAGAGGAATTATTACACTTTTCTACAGTGTAGTTTGCAGTGCACTCTGTTTATGAACAATGGACAAAAAAAGCAACAGGGAATTCTCTTAATAGTTCTTAAACATAACTTTTGGCAGGTCCTTTATCCAAAATCAATTTTCTTCCCTACTAATCTGAAGGTTCGTGAAAAATCATGAACTGAAGTAAGAAGTTTGTCATTTTGTCATTTGGGCACTATAAAGAAAAAAAAATTCGCCAATACAGTTCTTCCTTTATTTTTTTCTTAAATCAAACATATAAACTTTCAGATCAAGAACAGCGGTGGTAGAAAAGTGTTTCACAAACAAAAAGTAACCAACCATAATTGTTTGTTTTAATATAATTTTTGATTTACATTTTAACTGTTTATTTTCCTGAGCCTTGCACTTTTTGTTATATTTTCGTTTAAAGTTCTCCTTATTTGATAAGGAATTGTTATGATGGTACCTTAGTAATGGTAGATCTATACATGCTCTAGTTAGAGTCCTATACATGTAATTTCCTCATCCAAGCCTTTGTTTTTTTTCCCACTTTTATCTGAACTAGTTTGTATAGTATATGTACATGTAATAGGAATTGGTTTCAGTTGAAATATGAGTAAAGCTATTTTGTTAAATGGCATGAGCAGCAACAATGTACATGTAGAATGTCTCATGACTTCCTACTGTCAATTTTGAATGTTGGGATTTGGCAAACTCTGCTCCCTGGCAGTTTGTCCTTTGTCATTTTCATTGGAATTTTGCTTGAAGCCGCATTCACATGATGTGATCAATCGTGCCCACATGCTTACCTCCCCTTAGCTTCAGAACTACATGTGTATGTCTCGCATGCGAAGATTAACTTCTGTTTAGATTGATGACCGGATAAGTGTTGATTTGGAGGAGTCGATCCTACTTAAGTCAAATAAAAAAAACATGTTGGTGAAGTGGAATTCTACTGATCTCTCGCATTCTTCTCTTTGTAAGCTGTGCAGCTTAAGTATTGTGATGTTACTTCACAGGGGAAAACAGGCTAAAGGGACTAATGCCGGTTTTAATTAATTAGAAAACCAAACAGTCAGTTTGAGTGATGGAAAATCTATTATCTGTAAGAACAGTTGGTGTGTGAAAAAGAATACATGTATCAGCCCTCTTTTAAAAACTTCCACTTCTTGAAATAGGATGAAATATTGGGGTGTTGATAGCTTAAACTTCAAAATCTAATTTCATATTGTTTGTCCTCTGATTGTTTCTCAAGTATCTTGTATTTTTGACATTTCTCTTTTGTTAGATTGAAGTGGAAGCCATTTTCCTGCTGAATCCAGAGTTAATGCCAAAAGAGAAACCAAGGGAGGTTACCACTGCTAAGGTATTTTCTCATTGATTATGTCCATAGAAAATGACTTTCAAATTTCCTAATTTTTTAAGTAGTGTGTATTTAATTTATCCTTGTGCTGATGTATTTAGGTGCGTTGAAAATTATATTAAATGTTTTAAGATCTTGTAGAACTTATCAGACTTAAGTTTCAGAAGCCAGATTCACAAAACCGCGTAGCTGTATTTTCTGGCGTAACTTTCATGGCCACATATCTCTATACTACAGCTATGACGGTTACGTATAAAACTTACGCTCCGTTGCTTTGTGAAACAAGCTCTAGATTAGACTTGATCATCTTTACCCTAACTATAAAAGAATTTAAGGTCTATCAGTAACCTTGTATTTTGGTTTGTTTTCTTCTTATGCAGCCTGACGATGAGGTACATATTATAAATTGTATTTCTTTTCTCCTGTATAGTGAGATTAACATTACCGTGTTGTACAGTGAAAACTTTCCATAGTGTATGATTGTATGATCGTTTTAGTTCATCCTCTCTGTGTCAGTGTAGTGACTTGTAGTCTTGTGTGTGACTGACCTTTTCCTAAACCAGTGTCTTTTTCATGCTACTGTAAACCCATCCAATTACCAAGATGTTGAAATCAGTTAATTTTGACAGAATGAATTGGTGCTTTAATTTTCCCAGGTGAACAGGTTTATGATTTCTACATCTGGTACAATACAAAGAGTACTTATGCTGCTCGCTTACCTGCCAGTACAATATAATTTTTCATCAGATACAAAACAAAAAGTACTTATGCTCTGCACCATAAAACTGACATGAGCTGCCAAAATTCACACTTTTTTCATAAATTTCATTTGTCAAGAAAAGCTCAGTGTTTGAAGTTATTTGAAAAACTTGAGGATTGAAGTCATTAGCGAGTTTTTGGCTTGTACAATACATTTTTAACTGTTGTTCAGTGGTCACTTAGGTTACTCATGCCTTTTCTGCTTTTGACATTTTTAATATTTTTTACAAATTACCGTACCTGTGCCTGTTAGAATAATGCCTGTGGATTATCTGTCAATAGATTTGTAAAACCTGTTTGGTCTTAGATTTAGACACCCACAACTTGTCCCATTACTAGTCTGGTGTTCTTAGACTGCGCAGATTGTTTGCTCGATATTATTTGTCTTCTGTACTTGACTAGCTATTATTAGTCACAGGGTTTGTTCGCGGAGGGGATATGGAAATATATGGGGGTCAGTATCCATATCCCCCATCTAACAAACCCTGTAACGAATTTATCCCACCGTAGACCTAACAATAATCTATCCTTCTTTCTCAAACTTGACATTCATAAAAGGCAGAAAGTGAACTCCAAAACCTAGTTTTCCTTATGTATGGCACGAGCATACAAGTGTCTAAACATGACGTGAGGAGCCATATACACTAATAATATGGTAGTCACCCTGTATTGATCAACATGTCAGCGTAATTTACAGGGTTTCCACGTGATAGGTTTGAACCAATCAACAGGAAGTATTCAGTGTGAGGTGGAATAATACTAATTTACCAGTCTTTGTTGACTGATCAGTATGTAAAACTGTAACATGTGACAAAGAAATTGTAACATGTGAAAAATTCTGATGCTGACTGCTCTGATTATTTCTGAAAAGGGTGAGTTAAAACGTGGTGTAACTCAGTCTGACAATTATCAGAATGGTGATGAATACCCTGATGATGATGATGATTATGATGATGATGATGATGGTAGAACAGAACAAGATGATAATAGCGTTCTGGTTAATGGGGCCAGGGGGCAGAAACCCGCGACCAAGGTATTCCTGCATGGGACCTGCCTTGTTTTACTTCTCATCACATTTAGATTTAGTAGATTTACATCCTTTGTGCTGGGTTTTGTCACCTTTATTTTCATCGTTTCGGTCTCCGCCATCCCCCCTCAAGTAACAATAACAGTCTCTGACTTCACATCATTGGGTACTTTTGAGTTTATTTTGTGTGCTGCACCCCTGTATTATTGTGATTGACGGTGAAGGTAGACATCCTCATACTTTATCACTATCCATTACATGCTTCAGTATTCTGTAATTATGTTCTCCTCATCCTTCTTTTATATGTCAGAATGTCTTTAATCATTTACCTACCAAACAGAAATCAAAGGTCGTCAACTTTCTTTTTTCTTCAGAAAATGTTTTCACTCGATCCCCATATGTAGAAGCAACACCGCCATTTAATATTTCTTTAGGCAGTTATCCGGGAATTTGACCAGATATGGAGGAAATGGATTGAGTCACGGGTTCGATTCCCACTCAGTCCCTTTCCCCCCCCCCCCCCCCCCCCAAAAAAATATGTAAATTTTCTGACTGGGTTTTCACTCGAACGACCTATGTGGGATGGCTGGCAGTTAACGCAGGAAGGTTGTGTGTTTCCTCCGGGCATAGAGCCCGGTTTACTCCCACAATAAAACTGGCAACGCCACCATATAAGTGAAATAATCTTGAGCTGTCCTTAAAACACCAAACAATCAATCAACAATCAATTAAACCAGCTGATCCATTTTACAAACCTAGCGGCCTGAGAAACCAGGAGCCTGTCAGTGCGACATATGCCTGTCACTGATTGGTGAATTTCGAGTACTCTTCAGTCGATTGAAAAATAGATTCATTCCCTTCAGTTACTCATAACGTATCATTTTGATGTCTATCTTCTGGTTTTTATTTTAATTAATAATTATAACCAGTTAGTACTTGTTTTATATTGTTCAACTCATTGGCAAACTTTTTCGTCGTGCACATTGTTCAGTATTTGTTCTTGGTAATATGTGACTGAAGGCCCGTTCTCACTGTGTGATTTGTTGTACTGACTTGTACATATAGGATGTGGTTAAAATGGATGCTTTTAATTGGTCAATTGAATATCTCACAGTGAGAACGGGCCTTTATATTCCACTATTAAATCAACATTCTGCTGTACCAACTCCGGATAAGATTTAACTAAAAATGTTCTGATCTTTCTTTTAATAAACATTTCTAACTTTATGTGACATTAAGATTAAGGTGACAACCTGTTATTTATCTTAGTGGTCCTTGCTGTCCTGCGGCAATCATTTAATTTTATATAATTTTTGGACCCGTTTTAAGATGCTTTTTATAATAGACTTTTGTTAACTCAAACAGGTAACAGGAAAGAACACAAAGCAATGTGACCTCTTTGATTAGTAATTATTTATTTAGAAAACTATCATCAATATTAATTCATTGATTCCAACCTTATATCATTGAATAATAACCCCTATTGTTATTGATTTACTTTGATAAATTTGCTAGCTACTAATATTTTGTAAAATTGTTTGTTAGTTTTCAATAATGTAAGCTGAAGGTGACAATTGCTAACATTTCTATCGGAGTATCCTCAAGGTTTGTGTAAATAATTATTTGATATATATATCTACATGTTGGTGAGAACAACACGATTGACAATTAGTGTTGTGGTGTTTGTCAACAAACCATAAATTATAGATTTGCAATTGTAAATACTAGTTTGCTATTTCTCCACCCTAAAGCTCTTTGATATTGATAAAATGTATGTTTTGTTTGCAGAGTAACACTACGTACAGAGATAGTTCTAAACCAGGAAAACAAGGTTGGTTTAAATAATAGGCTCTAGAGTTATTGATTAACTTCACTAAATATGCCAACTACTAATGTACCATCTTTGACATGTTCTTATCTGTTTAAATCTCTTTCTGTCCCATTACTGTTATTTGTTATTGCTTTATTTAATGAGGAAATCAACCCAATGGGTTAATTGTAGAATACTTTATTAGGAAATAATCCATTCAGGGTTCCATTTAGAATTTTAAGGCTGCCTGTCCACTCTATCCTGACCAACGCCCAATACTGAATACATCAGGGCTGCCAAAAGCATTTTAGGCTTTAGACTGTTATTCAAAAGTAGTTGGTGGCAGAAAAAAAAAAATCTATTTGCTCGTTTTGTGGTGACAATGTTAGAACACCCATTATTTTAATCATTCATATATGCATTAGAAGAAGAAAAACAAATTGGCCATGTATCTATCTTAACTGTGAACTGCCCTCCTATGCTCCATGCGCTGTGTTAAACTCCTCTGCTTACTTGTGGAAAGTAAAGAAATGAAACTTCCTATTGTGGCGCCGGGTAATAAGCCTCATTTAACATTAGCGTCAATGGTGACCGACAGTTATTGTATGGTTTTGTCTTTGATTCTTTATTTCTAAATCATTTCTTTAATCCAATTTTTTTTTTGAAGCATACCAGAAGCTATCGGTGGCGTTTCGTCAGTTGACTGTCAATAAAAATATTTATATCGCGTGGGTACGCTTAGAAGTTGTCAAAAACCAACGGTGAAACCACAGCTATGACTTGTTATTTTTCTGTTAGAAATAATATTATTTTTCTGTCCGTCAAAAAGAAGTATCTAATGGCTTTGTATGTATCTTGATATGTCTCAGAAAAAGACTTTTGTAAAAAGTATAGATTGTAAGCTGAGAATCACAGACAAAACAACAGGGTTACAGCCGATCTCCATAAGCACTAATGTTAATCGGACAGCCGATCGGTGAAAGTTATACCCCTAAACACGGGTCTCGTGTGATCTCGTGGGACTTCCGCCAAACCCTAAAGAGGCTTATTGGAATTGACCTTAAAATCATATTGAAAAATGAAATATGTGCAGTTTAAAGACCCTTTGATAACTTCCCAAAAATTATTTGCTTACACACCATCTTTTTATGGAATTCCCTTACCCACTAAGAGAAACAAGCTTTGATTAGGTAAATATGACAATAAAGACGGCCAGTCAACGGCATGTAAAAGAGAGACCTGTAAAGATTTTTCACTTGATTGCCAGATGTGGGAGAGTTGCCAGGTACTCTCTGAAGATCGGGCGTTTCCTCCGTGCAAAATTTGGTAATGCTGCCAGATAAGTGAAATAATCTTGAGGGCCTTTGTGTGGTTAAATCAAGGAGAAATTTGGTGGCTAATTTCAAAGTAATGCTCTTCTAGATGACAGAATTGTTATGATGGCTCGTGGACGAGGAATATGAAGTATTTACATGATCAGTGTGGTAATTGATAAACTACTGGCTGGACCAATGTCAATTTACCAAACTGACCATGTAATTACTTTGTATCGCCCCTCAATGAGGCATGGTAACTATTATGTCGGACCAAAGGTGTTCATTGCCGGAGCCCCCTCGATTCCACTTCATACAGATGCTCGAGTTTGGCCGAAAATTCTGCTGAATTTATTTTCAATTTTGGGCTAGATTTTTCTGTCTGTCTTAAAACTTTTCATTAGAAATTTGCCCTGTCATATTTTCTTATTTCCTGTCCAGTTGACGGGCAGATCGTTGGCTGGACGAAGCCCTGGAATTAACTTAGTCGCAGGCTAGCCATCCACATGTCTAGAAGTTTACAAATTTATATCTCCTGTTTTTGGGGGGGAGAAAATTGCAAACATGAATGAAAATTGCTGTAAAATGTGGGCACGTTTAATCAAGTATTAGCCTATTAAAATCCCTTAGTAAAAGTTGATGCCTCACTCTCCTTATTGGCTGACTGGTTATGTTTATCTTTTTAATACTGATTGGCTGAATGCCAAGTGGATCAATACTGCTTGTTTAACACACTCCTATAGAGTAAGCTTCAGCTACAGGTATGGTCTTGTAGTTTGCATTGTGACAATAACATTATTACTCATGTTCATTTGGGTCTATTGTTGTGAAGGGTTTCATGGCTGGATGTACTATTTGAATAACAGCAAGTAAGACCCTTATATCCAGAGAGCTTATCTGTATATTTTTCTATGTTTTGGTCTCATGCAATGGCTTATATTTACTGTTGTTGTTTGTTGTAGTGTCCTCAGCGAAATCTAGACCGAGTTATGTGGCTAAACCCCCACCCCCTCAACCCAATGGACAAGTTGAAAGTGCTGTGTCTGCTCAAGATTTCAAGAAACCTCAGCCTATTGCAAACCAAGGTACATCATTTCTCTGTAATTTAATTTCCTCTGTGTTTACGGCGAATATCACAATTAGATTTGCTAGTCTGTTTGCTTTTATAGTCCGATGAACAAACTAGCCTCATGCTGCAATATGGACTATTTTTTCCCAACAACATGCGAGGCACAACATTGAAGAATGGTCATATTTATTCCTAATTTAAATAAGATTTTAAAGAACGAAAGAATAAATTGTATTGTAGGTATACAAAAATATTTGCACTGTTGAAGTCAATCCTTATTTAAATAATGCTTTATTACTAACAGCTGTATTACTTTTAGTGGAAATTCTCGATTGCTATAACACTGCTGGAACCTAATCAGGGCTAGCTTAATGACAAAACTGGTTGCCCGTGCCAATTTTGGATCAATCTTGCCGTTGTGATAACTTACTTGATTGTCTGTAGGGAGGAGGAAATCTAATTGTGTTAAAGAGGTTGAGAAGATTAAACAGAGACGTGAAGAAAGGCGAGCTGCTCAAGTGGCAATACGAGAAATTAACGAGGCGGACTATGACACAACATTACCTAATTGGGAATTCGGAGCTATGATTAAGTAAGAAACATAGCCTAGAAATCTGGGCTCTGGCAATTTTTTTGGTCCCAATTCTTCTGCGTCCAGATTACTCGCATAATGCAGGGATTCATAGAAGTCCAAAATGTACGAACCGAAATTGAAAAATTCAGTTTTTAAGAAGGCGAAATTCAGTCTTTTTTAAATTTACCGACCATTGTAGGGTTAACATTGAGTTAAAATCTATGTTACAAACCAGTTCCAATTTAATATTTCTTTTTTCATGAAAGTATGAATTCCAAGAAAAAAATCAGTTATGACAAAAAATGAATGATAATAATATATATGTAATGTCAAACCTAGATCAAAGTTATCCCTAATCTCTTCTTCATGTGCAACAATTAAAAAAAAACACAAATATTCAGTTACAAATGAATTGAACTATTTGAGAACTATGGTTCAGGGGAGGTAACTAACTTATTTCATGTTTAAAGACACTAGTTATCTCCCCTTTTATTTTCTATACCATAGATATCTTATAATAACTAGATTGGCTAACGACAAGCGACTTCCGGCAACTAAGTCGCCATCTTGCTAAGTGACTTTTGACTTGCGTTACCAAGTTGTTTCCTAGTTTAATATGAGCTTTTCTGTCCTTCTTTTCGAGAATGGAATAAATTTCAAGCGAAAGGTGCTGTATTTATTCCTCGCCTATCGTGACAAACGTGTAAAAGTGGTTTTAGTAGGGCCTATGTCTTGACTATCGTGCAACAACAACGACAAGAAATGTTTTTCAAGCGGTAACCTCGTTCTGGATTGTAACGTTAACGTTATAGTCCGCCATTTTGCTAAGTGACGGACTATTGTGCAGTTCTCTACTGCGCAGCGCATAGCACTTAGCCAATCTAGTTATTATAAGATATCTATGTTCTATACGACCAAAAACAGCTGAATAAATATAACAAGTCGCGAATTATTACGATTATTGTGGGTAATACTCCCCAAAATTTCTCAGTTCATCAAAATCAGCTTCTTTTAGAAAGGTTTAGGTAAAAACTTCCAAAGTGCAAAATAAGCCATGTTGTGGAGACACTGAACACGAGGCTGTATGTTTCTCAGTATTTAAACAACAACAACAACAAGAGAATGACGACCATGGTCGTTTGGCAGCGGTTTCTAAATAAACTTTTCCCTTGAACTTAGATTTTTTCATCATAAACAGTGGATATCAATCAAACAATATTCAGTTTTTCACGCCCAGATTGAGTTTGGAAATTTTAGTTTTCAAAAGGAAATTTTAAACTGAAAATATTGAGTTTTTCAACACCAAATTCAGTTTTAAACTCAATTTTACGAACCGAAGATCGGTAAGTAAATTGGACGTGTATGAATCCCTGTAATGAGAAAACGATAGTAGGCCCTATGACTTAAAAGGAAAATGATTGCTAAACTTGCCAGACTATGGGATGCTTTGTCCTGGGGGGTATTTCATAAACAGGTTAAGACGGCTAAACTGACCCAGCCGACTAGAATAGCACTGCTTTAACATTACTGCTTAGTCGACTATCTGACCTTAGTCGGCTATATGTGGTTTATGAAATATCCCCTTGGTATGTGCAGTCGAAAGCCATAGTATGATTTCACTTACTTTCTGTTTGACATTTTCTGTCATGAACTGTTGATACACTGCATGGCTCTCCCAGGAAGTCCTCTGTGTTTTTTTTTTCTATATAAGCCAATCATTTTTAGACCACCATGATCTCATGGTGGTCTTATCAAATCGCTTTTTGTCCGTGGTCCGTCGTCCGTCGTCCGTCGTCCGTCGTCCGTCTTCCGTCGTCCGGTGTCTGTAAACTTTTCTTGTGATCGCGATTCCAAGAGAACTACTGGTCGGATTTTCATCAAATTTTGTGATTTTTACCTACATAGTTTGTGATCGCGGAATCTAGAAAACCACCAGGCCGATCTTGATGAAATGTTTTTGTATTGGTTCCCCATATGGTCTAGTTGTGCAACATCTATTTTTCTGAGCTCATTTGCATATTAAAATGGCCGCTAGGCGACCATTTTGTTTTTCTGTTTTTTATCACTTTTCTCTCTTGTGACCGCGATTCCAAGAGAAATCCTTGTCAGATCTTCTTTGAATTTCACACGCACGTTCCTCCTATGGTCTAGTTGTGCAACATATATTTCTTTTGCTCATTTGCATATCAAAATGGCCGCTAGGCGACCATTTTGTTTTTCTACTTTTTAACACTTTTCTCCTAAAGTAATGAGAGGATCTTCGTAAAACTTTGTACGCAGGTTAACCCTATGGCCTCGTTGCGCACTATGTACTTTTTTGCTCATTTGCATATTAAAATGGCCGCTGGGCGACCGTTTTATTTTTCTTCTTTTTGTCACTTTTCTCCTAAAGTAAAGAAAGGCTAGGATTTTCGTAAACTAATTTATGATCTCGCCCTATGGTCTCGTTGCGCACTCTGCACTTTTTTGCTCATTTGCATATTCAAAATGGCGGCCACTGGCCATTATTTTTTTTATCACTGTTCTAAAGTAATGAAAGGATGTTCGTAAAATGTTATACGCAGGTTAACCCTATGGCCTTGTTATGCAGTCGCTGCTCATTTGCATATTCAAAATGGCGGCCGGTAGCTTTTTCTGTGATTTCCATCTACACAGTTTGTGATCGCGGACTCAACAAAACTACCAGGCGGATCTTGATGAATTTTTTTTTTGTGTTGCTTCCTCATATGGTCAAGTTATGCAACATGTATTTTTTTCGTCGTTGATGTTTTCATTTAACACATTCGGTACAGCTGTCGCCATTTGGCGTTAGAGTGCTAGCCTGCTTCATTACCGAAGACATCGTATGGCGACAGCAGAAGTCGGCTAAAACCCCACTGACGCCGTATGGTTATTTTTTCTTACAACTTCAACTGATTTTGAAAATGCACAAATAAAATCACATGTTGCATCTGTTGGTTGCTTTGTGTTTTGTTTTGTCAATCTTCGAATACGTTTAAAGAGGTTTAATGTACTTTTACTGATAACTTCCAACTTTGTCCAAGTTAGAACGCACACTTCAAGCATACGTATATAACAAGAAAATGTTAAATTTGACAATAAAAGCTTGTGGAATTCCTTATATTTACAGCTTCAGATCTTAATATATATTTTCCTTGTTTCAAATATACTGAGAGTGAGTGAGATATTTAAATATATAGGATTTAAAAGTGCTAAAATCGGGTGGTAAAATTAGTTTGCTAGTGCGAGTTCCCGCTGTCAATCACAGGGCCCCTACCAGGCATTTTAAAAGCATGACCCAGTTAAAGACAAATAAGCTATTTTTGGCACGGAGGACGTTATTTTGGAATTTCCTAGTCCATAGTAGTGGAAAAAAGGCATTTATCGGAGCTTTATTAAACCTCAGAGTGAAATTGCAATCCTCGGGTCATTTTAAAACGTATCAAAATCGACTCCTTTCAGATTTCCAAAGGCGACAATAAGAAAAAGTTTACATGTATCTATGCATGTTGCCGGCCGCCACGGCTTGTTCGAAGTCGGTAAAATGGCCTTCTCGAATTTGGATTTTAAACGCCTAAATTCTTCCAAAAATGTAACAATAATAAATATTTTTAAAGGAGAGTGTTCCCTAAGACACTTAAGAAGATCCATATTGTATTTTTCGGAGTTTGAAAGGAAGGAATATTTCAAAATGAAATGAAATACACGGCAACGTACGATCACTATTTTGCCGATCGAATTTGCATTCAGGCAGCTATGTACAGCAACTGACTTCGCAATTGAAAATGCTATTTACCAATAAAGTAACTGAAATGTTTTTATTCAATCATGTATTTATATTAAATCGTGCATGAAGATTTTTTTATAACAGTTCACTAATTTCTGAACGAATCGGGACATTTTTTGCAACTGACTTTCGTCATGTTTAAATTTTTACTCATCAGACGAGTGATACGTCGCCCATTCTTCACTTTTCACGGGCTATTTTTGACAGATATACATTATCTTTTGATTTGTAAACAAACACTATTAAAATGCATCTTGTTAACATATGTACAACCGTTTTGGATTTTGTAAATTTTAATTGTGTACAGGACTCAAACAAGCGATATCACTGACTGGCCTGTGTGCAAGTACATATAGCTCCGGTAAGTAGCGTTCATGTGCGGCCTCCTTGAAGAAAGTTGGTTTTGAGTTTTCAGATAACAGCCACTATCTACCGAAGAAACTTTGTTCTTGTCCAGCCAGCCACCAACTGAAGAAATAAATTTCACATATCAAATTTGCGATCCGTTTATAAGCAGCCTCACTTTCTGATAGTGTTCTATGGTGGGCTAAGATCAGTTCACTGATCTCTTGTTTTTCGGTTGATGAGGACACTTTATTTAAACAGCTTCTAAATACTTTGTTTTAACGAGCAAATAAATTAAGGCATCACCACGTAGTTAGTTGTTTGTGAACAACACAAGCGTTCGCCACCTATACCTTGTTTTAATTTTTATAAAACATGCACTCCTCTTACAATCTTTATTTAAAATTTTCTGGGACAGAGAGACAGGGCCGATTCCCATATATGGGATCGACGGCATTCCATCAGCATGCGTGCTTTGAAAGCAAAACAAACTGTCAGTTCACTCATATCAATTTCCAAAGAAGGTGTGATCTGGACTCTAAGGTGCCAACGTCCAGTAGTGTATGTTGGATTCTCAGCACCATAGAGACCAAAATTTCGAGTTAGCAATTCTGACTGTATTCTCAATTTAGAAATATTTCTTAAAGATAGCAAAAAGGGGTTTGGTTTAGCACGTTACATATGGGAAATGGAAATAAAGAAAACATCTTTAGATCTTTAGTATAATGCACATTTCCAGAGTAAGAAAAGTTGTTAGTTACAGTGGGTTTTTTTTTTGACAATCCTAGTGATTAGCAAATCTAGGTACAATCACACATAACAAGTACCTGCCAAATAATAAGATAAGCATGCCTCATAAAACTCCCTGAGTTATCTTATTTGAAAACTGCCCTGCTACCCAAAGTTTGTACATTTGTTAGATTTTCTGTGAACTTTTGATTTTTGTTTCAGTCAGTACCGAGGAAGTTTAGAATACCGTCCTATTACAGCCTCAGACCCTATTGAAGATCATCAAATCTGTGTGTGTGTCCGTAAAAGACCTTTAAGTAAAAAAGGTAACAATAGTATGCATTCAATAATAGATCATATAAATCATTTATGTACTATTTACAGGTAAACATCACTAATCGCTCTGTCTTGTGGGTGGAGGGGGATGGGTAGCTTGTATATATATTTCTTTCCTTCTGTTAATAACGAGATGCCAAGTTATATTTTCACCATAGAAAATTCAATATATTGTTAAGAAGTATTACTGTGTAGTGAGCAGATTTCTCTATAGAATAAGCTGTCATGGAATTCAGAAAACATGACAATACTCACTGAATATTTTTTTAAATAATAAGAACCTTATTGATTGAATTGTAATCTTTTTTCAGAATCTAATAGAAAAGAAACTGATGTGATAACTGTACCAAATAAAGACAATGTAATAGTTCATGAACCAAGAACCAAAGTAGACCTGACCAAATACCTGGAGAATCAGCAGTTTAGATTTGACTACGCTTTTGATGAAAATGTTAACAATGAGGTAGTCTACAGGTATGTGGCTCTAGAAATGCTGGGCTGAAAGGGATTCACATCAGATGTTTATTATCTATAAAATTTATGTATATTTTGTTCTCTTAAACTTAATCTGACCAAATACTGATGTAAGCTATTGGCACAATGTTGTTTTTGGTAAATAATGAACATTGCCGTAATCATTTGACTTATTGTCTACCTTTATTTAGGTTTGTTTGTTATCTACTGACAGCTGACTTTACTATTGAATGTTTTCATGACCTGATTCTCAGTCACATACAAACATCCAACCCCACATCTAATGACTATTTGTAGAATTTTCACCATACTTACATTTCCTATTCTTTTATGGCGAATAATACATTTTCTGGTTGCTGTATCTGGATGTCTTCCCTTAAATTGTAATTTTGGTTCCAGGTACACAGCCAAACCTCTGGTGGATTGTATATTTGAGAAAGGAATGGCTACATGTTTTGCCTATGGACAAACAGGGAGTGGAAAAACACATGTAAGATTCATACATTTCCTTTTGCAATTTAATCTTTTATACATCAACTGAAATTGGTCATGTTTTTTTTTTTGTACCTCTCCAAGGCACTGTGTTTTTTGCTGCCAAACATTGAATGCTCAAATTTGATCAATTTTCCTCCAGTACTATTTTACTATTTCTCACTCAGCTTAGTCTGGTCAGATATTTAACCCACTTATGGGAAGTCTTGTTTTAAAATATTTGGGTATATCATTGTATATATGCCAGGCTTCTGTCTGGCGTCACCCTAATGAAATATCATGGGTTTTAGTTGACTACAACAACTTAAAGGCCCACTTGCCGCCGTAGCCTGTTTGGCATTTGTTAAGAAAACCAATTTGCACGAGCTTACTACAGCTAAAACCACTAAAGTTAAAGATAGCACACATAAAGAATGTCCAATTAGGTTTAGAATGTATAAATGAGGGTGAAAAACAAACGAAGAATTGATGCTCGATTACAACAACACCGATCAGTGTTGGTTAACTTAAGTGTTGGATTACCCTCATTCAAGCGTTTTTGTCTGTGGTTTGCACTCGGCAGGCTTTTATAGTCCCTCTTACTCGATCCTTAGTATGTATTTATTAGATAAAGTTTGTAAAATTATACTGTGTCGTTAGATCGCCCACACGACTCAAACCATTACGGTACTTTTGCACACGATCAGGTTCGAAGTTTGTTGACATTGTGGGTACCTCAAAAATCTGTTTTTCAATTTCAAATTGAAAATACTAAATGATGTCAAAACTTTCAATTTCTGGTAAAAATATTAAGTTCCTAACTCTTTCTGTCTGGGAAAAATACAGAAAACCGTCCACTGTTTTTAATGTAAACAGTCTTCTGGATTTTCGCGGCAAGTGTGCCTTTAAGATCGTGTATAAAGGTCTAAATGATATACCTCTTTTTTTAACACCATTAGAAATCGTTCAATGATTATTTGAATCAAGAAGACTTTCCCTGTGGCCGTGTGTTTTGTGTCATCAATAAATAAATATATATAGCCTGTACACATGTGAATCTTGGGGAACACCAATGATGAACGAAATCCTATTGATTTATTTTTTAGACGATGGGTGGAGATTTCTCCGGCAAAGGACAACAAGATTGTACAAAAGGAATTTATTATTTAGCTGCCAGAGATGTCTTCAGGCTTATCCATTCGAAATATAAAAAGTCTGACCTTGTTGTTGGCTCCAGTTTCTTTGAGATTTACAGTGGCAAGGTAAAGGCTATACATATTTCATCCTGACTAATATTTATTAATTGATCTACATGGAATGTTGGACAGTGGAAGGTCCGTGTTTTTGACTTTGTATACCTGGCAAAGCTCTCTACATTAGTCAAACCGTTTTCATCAAACCTCATGAGCTTGGGATTTTTTCTACAGGAATAAAAAAGTGCCGAAAATCTAAAAAAAACTTCACAAGTTTGTCTTATCTCTTTCTAAATCCATTTTGTCTCTTCTGTTTAGGTCTTTGATCTTCTGAACAAAAAACAAAAGCTGCGTGTTTTAGAGGATGGTAAACAACAAGTTCAGGTGGTAGGCCTTAAAGAGGAGACAGTAGAATGTGTAGATGATGTTTTAAGGCTAATCCAGCACGGCAATATTGTTAGGTATGTCTAACTGAGTTGAAATATAAACACAGTTGTCATAGAACAATTAGTAATAGATTTCCTGCCCCAATGGCTAGAAGTAAATTGTTATAATCAAACTCTTTATAGAACCCCACATTAGGACAAATCATGTCCCTTTTTTTTTCCTGAACATAGCAGAATTTATTTAAAGATTGTATTCATTGACAGTTAAAAGTTTCAGACTAATATTTGTGATGGAAAGTATTTGACATATCATTATTGATATAATTTTAGGACGTCTGGTCAGACTTCTGCCAACAGTCATTCCTCAAGATCACATGCTGTATTTCAGATCATCTTACGACGGCGGTAAGTGCAATTCTCTAGTTACTAGCTTCTCTTTTATCAACTGGATTTCAATGGCTTCAGTTGAAGCAAATTCAGATACAAGCTGGATTGAAATGAATAAGAACAAATTCTACCTTGTTTTTAGCTTGATCAGCGGAAGTGTATGGCTGGCTATAAAACCAGTGGAAGTGTGCAGTATGTATATTATGTTTATACATATGATTCCATCCCCCTATATGTTGAGGTGTCTACTTAGACAACTAGATCTACCATCACTAACTAACTGTTTCCTGAAAACTACATATTATCATATCCTTATTCCTTCTTATGTCACATTTTATTAGTGCTTACCTAAATGTATCATTGATTTTGTTTTTCTCTTTTCAGAAATACAAAGAAAGTTTATGGGAAATTTTCACTCATTGATTTGGCAGGTAAGGTACCCTAAATTTAGCCCTTTGCTTATGCAAACGTTTCATTCGAAACCAATAAAAATGGATACCTAACACCCCCCCCCCCCCCCTCCCCCCCCCAAAAAAAAAAAAAATAATTTAAGAAAATATATGTGGCAAATAATTGGAGAATGAAGAAATGTTGCTAACACCCTCCTCCCTTGAATTACCTGTAAGTGGAGAATGTAGAAATGTTGCTAACATCGTCAGGGTAACATATCATGGGTGATGCCTCTGAAGGTGTTATTTGGGTGGATATTAAACCTTTACTGCTGCATTGGGCTGTAACAAACTCTTACCTTTAGCCTTTAGTATCACAATGTACAATAAGGTGAAGAATTACTTATGGATAACAACTTCTTGGTTTATTGGTTTCCATAAGTAATTCTTCACCTTATTGTAACCTTTCAACTTCTAAATGCCATTGAAAGATTATCACAATGTATTTTAGATATGTTTTTATTGTAAATTAAGTAGACAGACTGAACGGACGAAAAAAACTAACTTACAATACTGAATTGTTTTGTATAACGCAGGTAATGAGAGAGGCGCTGACACGTCAAGTGCTGATAGACAAACACGCATGGAAGGAGCAGAGATCAACAAGAGTCTGCTTGCATTAAAGGTATATCTGTCACAACCAATAACTGTTATATTACCTCTGTAAATGAAGTCAAACAGTCACGATTTAAGGATTCCAATCCCTAAAACCATTGAAGTTCTTTCAGGCCTTTGTTATGGCCCAGCTGCTAAAGGTATACCCTGTGAGTTCAACTGGTGACTTACATTGTAATCAGTAAATGTTGTCTAACAAGTGAACTAATCTTGATCAATCCAGCATGTAAAGCAATTGTACAGTTAAACTGATTGGAACTTAAATGT
Source organism: Lepidochitona cinerea (assembly GCA_963971465.1). Taxonomy (NCBI): domain Eukaryota; kingdom Metazoa; phylum Mollusca; class Polyplacophora; order Chitonida; family Tonicellidae; genus Lepidochitona; species Lepidochitona cinerea. The sequence continues at coordinate 41,602,941 of OZ020556.1, read as the reverse complement.
ACTTGAAATAATTGTTTGAAAATCTGCTGTGTGTTTGTAGGAATGTATACGTGCTCTTGGTAGAAAAGGTGCCCATTTGCCATTCCGAGTGAGCAAACTGACTCAAGTGTTAAGGGACTCCTTTATAGGAGATAACAGTAGAACATGTATGGTGAGTTATTTACTGTATATTAATCTTGGCTTTATTTACTAAACAAACTGAGGTTCAATTGATTCACATGACCTTGGTGGCTTAGTCGGTTTAGAGTGACAGTCCCTCAGTCCGACACAGGCCTTCCATCGATGCGGCATGGGTTTGAATCCCAATCGGACCATATAAAAGGAAAGTGGATTTTCTCTTGATTGTCGTTAGTGGAAGAGTTGCCAGGTAGGCCTACTCTGCAGAGGTCAGGGTTTCCTCTACCACTAAACCTGGCAATGCTGCTATATAAGTGAAAGAATCTCTCATGTAATGCATACAGACCATAGGAATTTCCTGTTAATATAATCTCTATCCTGTGATAATACTGTTTTATGTGATTGTTTTCAGATAGCCATGATCTCGCCTGGTCTCAACTCCTGTGAACATACTTTAAATACACTCCGATATGCAGATAGGTAGGTATTTGAAAATGTGGAAACGTGAACCATTTAAATTATTGATGGTAATGTTTCCATTCATCTGTTTAGTTTCATAACATCAGTGAATCATGTGTAAGTATTTAGAATTTCACCTAAATTAGCTAGTATTGTGTGTGTTTCAGAGTGAAGGAGTTGGGGCCTGGGGGTCCTATCGAAGGGAAACCAGCAGAAATGGAGACCCCTAATAATGTAGAGATAGGAACAATGTCACCACAGAACAGTGACTTAGTCATGCTCAAAACATCTAACGTAAGTTCTCTATTATAATACCTCCTACTGCTGCAAAACAATCTATATTAATCCGCTCTATATTATATTTGATCCATAGTTCTTATTATAATTGCACGTAATATGTGTACTTAAATCTAACATGTATTGTTGTCAGCAAGAAGAGGTGTCTGATGAACTGTTGACCTTCCATGAGGCCGTTAACCAGATGCAAGAGATGGAAGAACAGTTGGTGGATGACCATAGAAGTTTGTTGGAGGTAAATGTCACCTCTCTATCTACTATAATATCTAAATACTGGGAGTGGATGACCATAGAAGTTTGTTAGAGGTAAATGTCACCTCTCTCTCTACTATAATATCTAAATACTGGGAGTGGATGACCATAGAAGTTTGTTAGAGGTAAATGTCACCTCTCTCTCTACTACTATAATATCTAAATACTGGGAGTGGATGGCCACAGAAGTTTGTTAGAGGTAAATGTCACCTCTCTCTCTACTATAATATCTGTGTGTTGAAATAAATACTGGGAGTGGATGGCCACAGAATTTTGTTGGAGGTAAATGTCACCTCTCTCTCTACTATAATATCTCTGTCTGTTGAAATAAATACTGGGAGTGGATGGCCACAGAAGTTTGTTAGAGGTAAATGTCACATCTCTCTCTACTATAATTTCTCTGTCTGTTGAAATAAATACTGGGAGTGGATGGCCACAGAATTTTGTTGGAGGTAAATGTCACCTCTCTCTCTACTATAATATCTCTGTCTGTTGAAATAAATACTGGGAGTAGATGGCCACAGAATTTTGTTAAATCACATCTCTCTACTATAATATCCGTGTGTTGAAATAAATACTGGGAGTGGATGACCATAGAAGTTTGTTAGAGGTAAATGTCACCTCTCTCTCTCTCTACTATAATATCTAAATACTGGGAGTGGATGGCCACAGAAGTTTGTTAGAGGTAAATCACATCTCTCTACTATAATATCCGTGTGTTGAAATAAATACTGGGAGTGGATGACCATAGAAGTTTGTTAGAGGTAAATGTCACCTCTCTCTCTACTATAATATCTCTGTCTGTTGAAATAAATACTGGGAGTGGATGGCCACAGAAGTTTGTTAGAGGTAAATGTCACCTCTCTCTCTACTATAATATCTCTGTCTGTTGAAATAAATACTGGGAGTGGATGGCCACATAAGTTTGTTAGAGGTAAATGTCACCTCTCTCTCTACTATAATATCTGTGTGTTGAAATAAATACTGGGAGTGGATGACCACAGAAGTTTGTTGGAGGTAAATCACCTCTCTCTCTACTATAATATCTGTGTGTTGAAATAAATACTGGGAGTGGATGACCATAGAATTTTGTTGGAGGTAAATCACCTCTCTCTCTACTATAATATCCGTGTCTGTTGAAATAAATACTGGGAGTGGATGACCATAGAAGTTTGCTGGAGGTAAATCACCTCTCTCTCTCTCTACTATAATATCTGTGTGTTGAAATAAATACTGGGAGTGGATGACCATAGAAGTTTGTTGGAGGTAAATGTCACCTCTCTCTCTACTATAATATCTAAATACTGGGAGTGGATGACCATAGAAGTTTGCTGGAGGTAAATGCCACCTCTCTCTCTACTATAATATCCGTGTCTGTTGAAATAAATACTGGGAGTGGATGACCATAGAAGTTTGCTGGAGGTAAATCACCTCTCTCTCTCTACTATAATATCTGTGTGTTGAAATAAATACTGGGAGTGGATGACCACAGAAGTTTGTTAGAGGTAAATCACATCTCTCTACTATAATATCTGTGTGTTGAAATAAATACTGGGAGTGGATGACCATAGAAGTTTGCTGGAGGTAAATCACATCTCTCTACTATAATATCTAAATACTGGGAGTGGATGACCATAGAAGTTTTCTGGAGGTAAATCACCTCTCTCTCTACTATAATATCTAAATACTGGGAGTGGATGACCATAGAAGTTTGCTGGAGGTAAATCACATCTCTCTACTATAATATCTGTGTGTTGAAATAAATACTGGGAGTGGATGACCATAGAAGTTTGTTAGAGGTAAATCACATCTCTCTCTACTATAATATCTGTGTGTTGAAATAAATACTGGGAGTGGATGACCATAGAAGTTTGCTGGAGGTAAATCACATCTCTCTACTATAATATCTGTCTGTTGAAATAAATACTGGGAGTGGATGACCATAGAAGTTTGTTAGAGGTAAATCACATCTCTCTCTACTATAATATCTGTGTGTTGAAATAAATACTGGGAGTGGATGACCATAGAAGTTTGCTGGAGGTAAATGTCACCTCTCTCTACTATAATATCTGTGTGTTGAAATAAATACTGGGAGTGGATGACCATAGAAGTTTGTTAGAGGTAAATCACATCTCTCTCTACTATAATATCTGTGTGTTGAAATAAATACTGGGAGTGGATGACCATAGAAGTTTGCTGGAGGTAAATCACCTCTCTCTCTCTCTACTATAATATCTGTGTGTTGAAATAAATACTGGGAGTGGATGACCATAGAAGTTTGTTAGAGGTAAATGTCGCCTCTCTCTCTACTATAATATCTAAATACTGGGAGTGGATGACCATAGAAGTTTTCTGGAGGTAAATCACCTCTCTCTCTACTATAATATCTAAATACTGGGAGTGGATGACCATAGAAGTTTGCTGGAGGTAAATCACATCTCTCTCTACTATAATATCTAAATACTGGGAGTGGATGACCATAGAAGTTTGCTGGAGGTAAATCACATCTCTCTACTATAATATCTAAATACTGGGAGTGGATGACCATAGAAGTTTGTTAGAGGTAAATGTCGCCTCTCTCTCTACTATAATATCTGTGTGTTGAAATAAATACTGGGAGTGGATGACCATAGAAGTTTGCTGGAGGTAAATCACATCTCTCTCTACTATAATATCTAAATACTGGGAGTGGATGACCATAGAAGTTTTCTGGAGGTAAATCACATCTCTCTACTATAATATCTGTGTGTTGAAATAAATACTGGGAGTGGATGACCATAGAAGTTTGTTAGAGGTAAATGTCGCCTCTCTCTCTACTATAATATCTAAATACTGGGAGTGGATGACCATAGAAGTTTGCTGGAGGTAAATCACCTCTCTCTCTACTATAATATCTAAATACTGGGAGTGGATGACCATAGAAGTTTGCTGGAGGTAAATCACATCTCTCTACTATAATATCTAAATACTGGGAGTGGATGACCATAGAAGTTTGTTAGAGGTAATTCTCACACTACAACCCCGATAATTCCACTCCCAGGCAGTGTGTTATTTTTTGCATAATCAACGTGTGAAATTATGGCCCAAGTAACGCTATGACCTCACGAAAGATCTGTCAAAACTGACGTCACAAATGAAACACGTCATCAGTCATTATGCCGTTAAGATCGCGCGTCCAGCAGAAACTCTATATTGAAGGGCCTGGGATGCCGTCGTTGATGACGTCATTTCTGGCGTCACAATGCCTCATCGAATCTTTTTCGGACAGCCATTCTTGAAAATAGAGCGACGTCGCCAAATATTTTTTCAACTAGAGCCGTGTTTTTTTTTATAAAACGCTGTATTTTTTTGTGTAGTGTGAGAAAAAGATTATCAGACTCGAGCCAGTGTGTTACGATGCATATCACTCTCGTTTATTAATTTCCAAAGTCACTCGCCAGAGGCTCGTGACTTTGAAAATTAATAGACTCGAGTGATATATCGTAACACACTGGCTCTCGTTAGATAACCTCTATATGTCACCTCTCTCTCTACTATAATATCTGTGTGTTGAAATAAATACTGGGAGTGGATGACCATAGAAGTTTGTTGGAGGTAAATGTCACCTCTCTCTCTACTATAATATCTGTGTGTTGAAATAAATACTGGGAGTGGATGGCCACAGAAGTTTGTTGGAGGTAAATCACCTCTCTCTCTACTATAATATCTGTGTGTTGAAATAAATACTGGGAGTGGATGACCATAGAATTTTGTTGGAGGTAAATCACCTCTCTCTCTACTATAATATCCGTGTCTGTTGAAATAAATACTGGGAGTGGATGACCATAGAAGTTTGCTGGAGGTAAATCACCTCTCTCTCTCTCTACTATAATATCTGTGTGTTGAAATAAATACTGGGAGTGGATGACCATAGAAGTTTGTTGGAGGTAAATGTCACCTCTCTCTCTACTATAATATCTAAATACTGGGAGTGGATGACCATAGAAGTTTGCTGGAGGTAAATGTCACCTCTCTCTCTACTATAATATCTGTGTGTTGAAATAAATACTGGGAGTGGATGACCATAGAAGTTTGTTAGAGGTAAATCACATCTCTCTACTATAATATCTGTGTGTTGAAATAAATACTGGGAGTGGATGACCATAGAAGTTTGCTGGAGGTAAATCACCTCTCTCTCTCTACTATAATATCTGTGTGTTGAAATAAATACTGGGAGTGGATGACCACAGAAGTTTGTTAGAGGTAAATCACATCTCTCTCTACTATAATATCTGTGTGTTGAAATAAATACTGGGAGTGGATGACCATAGAAGTTTGCTGGAGGTAAATCACATCTCTCTACTATAATATCTAAATACTGGGAGTGGATGACCATAGAAGTTTTCTGGAGGTAAATCACCTCTCTCTCTACTATAATATCTAAATACTGGGAGTGGATGACCATAGAAGTTTTCTGGAGGTAAATCACCTCTCTCTCTACTATAATATCTAAATACTGGGAGTGGATGATCATAGAAGTTTGCTGGAGGTAAATCACATCTCTCTACTATAATATCTAAATACTGGGAGTGGATGACCATAGAAGTTTGTTAGAGGTAAATGTCGCCTCTCTCTCTACTATAATATCTAAATACTGGGAGTGGATGACCATAGAAGTTTGCTGGAGGTAAATCACCTCTCTCTCTCTACTATAATATCTGTGTGTTGAAATAAATACTGGGAGTGGATGACCATAGAAGTTTGCTGGAGGTAAATCACATCTCTCTACTATAATATCTGTGTGTTGAAATAAATACTGGGAGTGGATGACCATAGAAGTTTGTTGGAGGTAAATGTCACCTCTCTCTACTATAATATCTGTCTGTTGAAATAAATACTGGGAGTGGATGACCATAGAAGTTTGTTAGAGGTAAATGTCGCCTCTCTCTCTACTATAATATCTAAATACTGGAAGTGGATGACCATAGAAGTTTGCTGGAGGTAAATGTCACCTCTCTCTACTATAATATCTGTGTGTTGAAATAAATACTGGGAGTGGATGACCATAGAAGTTTGTTGGAGGTAAATGTCACCTCTCTCTACTATAATATCTGTCTGTTGAAATAAATACTGGGAGTGGATGACCATAGAAGTTTGCTGGAGGTAAATGTCACCTCTCTCTCTACTATAATATCTGTGTGTTGAAATAAATACTGGGAGTGGATGACCATAGAAGTTTGTTGGAGGTAAATGTCACCTCTCTCTCTACTATAATATCTATGTGTGTTGAAATAAATACTGGGAGTGGATGACCATAGAAGTTTGTTGATAATCACTAGTTTTGTTTGCTGTTTTGTAACTGTTAAATTCTACTCCTGATTTTGTCAAATCCTGAAATGCAAGAATCTTGCATAAAGGTTGGTTATCCTGAACTTCAGCTGGAGAAATGTTGTCAGAAAAAACAATGTTCTGATAATTTGCAGGGATAGGTTTGACAATTCCATGATCTTTATTTAGTACAATACATTTTAATTACAACTATTTATTTATTTTAGAAATCTCAGAAATGGTTGACTGAGGATAAGAAATTGTTAAAAATGACAGATGAAGTGGATTATGATGTTGAAGGTTAGTATTTCTCTTCAACATAATGTTGTGAATAAAATTATGTTGATAAGAATATTATAAAATTTGATTTAGATCCTTGCAGGGCATTAACCAGAAATTCGAAGTAGCCCGTCCAAAACTCTAGAGCCACGGGCGCTTGACCCCCCCCCCCCCCCCCCCCCCCCCCCTCAAAAAAAAAAAAAAAAAAAATTTTAACTTTTTTTTTTTTTTTTTTAATTTATTATTTGAAGAAATAACAAACAACAAATTACGTCGTGAGCAAACATGATAAATTTATTTTTTATATCTGTACACGTAGAGCTGTACTGTAGGCTATACGATTAATCCTACTGATTGTTTATGCTACGGCGTACGGGCTTTGACTAAATGTACAACAAACAGAGAATAAAAAAGAAAAGGATGCTTGAACAAATCACTCCTACATACGGTCGTCTGTCGGTCAACCCACTAAATCACCATTCCAAAGCAAAAACAGACGTGCGCTGCCGCAGTCCCAATACTACAATAGCAATACGTCAATATGCAGCCCCTACGGGTATCCGATCAGTTATCGTACGCTTTTGCCGGGTTTTCAATGCTAAAATTTACATCAGTGTTTGCACTGACAAGAAATTTCACAGCAGTGAACTGGGCTCAGCCGACTTTTGTTGAAATAGTTTAATTTCTCTCAAGACTCTGAAATGAAGTTTTAGGGACCGCTCGTCTGCATGCTTTTGTAGAGTGACGGGAACCAGTTATCGTACATCCAACGTTAAAGCTGATGTGACGTCATTTCTCGTGTTCGAAAAGTCCCCGACACGGCAGAAGGCGACTATAGGGCCTGGGAGTCTACCGAGAGATTTCGCGATATCCGGTGACAGGTGACGTTTTTTTATGACTTTTTCAGTTCGATTGGCGTTTTTTGTTCCAAAACGTCAGAAATGAGCGTCATATTCGAACGACAAAAGGCTTCTCACATGCGTAATGACAACGCCGGTGACAGGAAATTTGTGGAATTGTCACGTGACTCCCGCTCCCTATTCTTTGGGTCGGTGACTCGGTGACGAATGTAACTCAATAAAAAGTTTTATTTATATTTGGAGGTTGAATTTTTGAAAGGAGATGCCTCGATACGTAAGCCTGTTGTCATCGGCGGGAAAGCCTGATCGCTTGGGTTAAACACGCATAAGTGTTGGGTGTATAGGTTACGGATCGGATAACTGATCGGATACCCGTACGGCCGTACGGTGTAAACTCTTTAAAAAATTCCAAGGAAAATGACATTTCACTCCAATCACTCGCGTAAACACTTGCATGAGTGGCACTGTTGTCAATTAAAAAGCTATTCGTAGCCAAGACACTACGTTGTAAGTGTGAATAAAAAGCTTCCTAACCTGGCTAAAGGTCAAACAAGGAAGGCCATTACGTCACGAAGATCACGTAGTCGCATTGTGAACTTGCGATGTGGCACCGTCTTTTACTTGGCGAAATCCCATTTTATTAGAAAGTATAAGGATCATAAACAGTAAATAAAAGCCTTTCAGGATTAAAGCTGCTTTACAACAAACATTAAAACTAGGCTACAGATTACAGAAGGCGTTAAACCGAGCGCGAGGCCTGATAGCTGGCCGGCTGTTACGGGCACCATCCCACTACTGCACGCAGATCTTTGCTATTTGAGCTCCAGGCGGTCCTTCCGACGGCAGTATAACATCGACAAGTACTTTGATAAACGAAATAATTGAGTCCTAATTTCTAATTTACCCACATAACAGTTGATACAGGCGACATGAAGTCTGTCGTGTCATTTTTTTACGCATTTTACGTAATTTTTAGGGTGTTAAAAACATTTTTTTTTTTTTTTTTAATTTTTTTTTTTTTTTTGATTTTTTTTGCCCGTCCAAAATAGCCCCTGTCGGCCAATTGCCCGTCCACTTGGACGGGTGGACGGGTGTCTGGCTAACCCTATGGATCCTTGATATTTTGAAAGGATACTTAAAATTTACATTTTTTTCGCCACTGTGTGACTTGTCTATCCAGATATCTTGTCCAGGATATATATGCATGAATATTTTTGAGGATCGCTACCAGGTTGTTGTGCAGCATACTTTTCACCTTCAGTGATGTTGAAATTCTTGTTTTGCCCTAATTTTTGTAAATGGTCGAATGTTGCCCATATCTTTAGTCTGGACCATATGTCTATTAACTTTTGAGGATTGCTATCAGCTCATTACCAAGTAGCTGTACGGTGCAACCCTAGCTTCTCCACCCCAAGTCTGGCAGATGGACTCAGGCTTTTTGATCAACTGTGCATGTGTCTTTTTTTTTGTCCCCCGCCACGTAAGTGGAAGGGGGACTTGGAAATGCTGCCCGTCTGTCCTTCCGTCCGTCCCGATTTCTTGTGAACGAGATAGCTTAAGAACCGCAAGATGCAAATCTTTCATTTTTGGTATATAGAGACACATAAGAGAGACCTTGGTCAAGTTTGATTTTCGGGGATGTCAACCTTTTTTTTTAGGTCACAGAGGTCATTGAGGTCAAAGTCTGAAATTTGCTTATGAACGCGATAGTTTAAGAACCTTAAGATGCAGATCTTTCATTTTTATACGCCCGGCTTGAAAAGCGGGCTGTATTATGGTATCATCTCCGTCCGTCCGGCTGTCCGGCGTCCGCTTTCCCCTTCCGCTCCATAACTTCCAAAGTTTTGATTCCAACTTGACAATTTTTTCTGAGTATATACCTTATGGGTAGAAGTTGTGTCGCGAACTATTTTTGACATCACTCGTTACATGATATGGCAGTTTTATTGGATTATGTAATATTCTCTTCCGCTCCATAACTTCTAAAGTTTTGATTGCATCTTGACAATTTTTTCTGAGTATATACCTCATGGGTAGAAGGTGAGTCGCAAACTATTTTTGACATCATACATTGCGTAATATGGCAGCCATATTGGGTTATGTAATATTTACTTTTTCTCTCCATAACTTTAACAAATATGATCTGATGTTTTCAAATCTTTCATGTTACATACCATATTAACAGACAGTGTGTAAAAAATGTTTTTATGATATCAACTATTGCAAATTGTTGGATTATGTATATTCCTTTTTAATCTTACTTTCATTTTCATGAAAATAACCTTTAAATTATAAAAAAAGCATTTTTTCAAACTGCAATAATGTTTCTAAATTGATTAAAACTATTCTTAAATCAATATATAACGTTTTAATCAAATGAAAAATACATATAAGGATTAAAGTTTTATCTACAGACCAAGAGATAAGTATCCCAGCTTTGGTCTATTTACCTTTTCAACTTACAGTCAGCTCTCAGTCTCTAGAGTTTGAAAGATTTATGGCTTTGTGTACCACATGGCCGCAATAAAACAGTGGGTGACATTAGCAATGGACCCATAGCCAAATCTATTGTAAATCCATTTGGTCTATGATAAAATTAGAAGTAATAACCTGTAGGTATATGGGGAGATTTAGAATATTGTCAAGATGTCTATGGCCAAATAATGTAGATAAAAAATATTATGAGAAAAATTGTCAAATCTACTTGAATTGGTGTGAGCTGCGAAATTGTCAATTAATTACATTTGTTTAAGTATGATTAGTAAATTATAAACTGCTTTTCTAAAAAATTGAAACATTTTAGTGCAACCTATATTGACAACAAACAATGTTTAACATCGTGATTTAACAGCAGCGAGAATTGATGACTTTTACCGTGTACAAATCTTGTTAATAATTGTTGATCCAAATAGCCCATTTTAAATTTGATACAGATGGATTTTAAAGGTTTTGGTGGTAAGATTTCATTTTGTTGACATAACATCACCTTTTACCAAGCTTCACATAATAAAACTGGCAACGCCGCCATATACATGTAAGTGAAATAATCTTGAGCGCAGCGTAAAACACCAAACAATCAATCAATCAATCATTTACCAAGCTTCAACCTCTTCCCTCCGAATTTTGAAAATTAAATTCAAATAAATATGGAAGGATTTGTTTTGGTATGGCTACAGTTACTGTGCCTTTCCGGGTGTATTTTGGGTTTCCCGAAACTCTTGTTGGTATATAGAGACACATTAGAGAGACCTTGGTCAAGTTCGATTTTCGGGGATGTCAACGTTTTTTTTTTAGGTCACAGAGGTCATTGAGTTCAAAGTCTGAAATTCGCTTGTGAACGCGATAGCTTAAGAACCGCAAGATGCAGATCTTTCATTTTTGGTATATAGAGACACATTAGAGAGACCTTGGTCAAGTTTGATTTTCGGGGATGTCAACCTTTTTTTAGGTCACAGAGGTCATTGAGGTCAAAGTCTGAAATTTGCTTGTGAACGCGATAGTTTAAGAACCGCAAGATGCAGATCTTTCATTTTTGGTATATAGAGACACATTAGAGAGTCCTTGGTCGAGTTTGATTTTCTGGGATGTCGACCTATATTTTTAGGTCATAGAGGTCATTGGGGTCAAAGTGTGGACAACTTCCTTTACATAAATCAGACCACACTCCCACAATCATTGAACATCAGATATATGGTGATTATTATAAAATTATATCCAATGTATAATGAGCAACTAGTTTCCAAACAACATTTATGGCGGGGGACCTGCCAGCTACTTGGCTTGTTTTTTTGGCCGTGGTAAATATCTGAATTGCGATGGTTGCAGTGAGACTTTCCCCCCTGATGTTAATATTGTTGAGTAATAGGCCATTTCTTGTCTTTCGTAAAATTTTTGTAAAGCTTACAATTGGGTGACATTGATTAGTATTACTGATAATTTTCTTGTATGTTTTTACTTTGTTTTAGCATATGCCCGCCAGTTGGACGAGCTATTAGCTAATAAAATTGCAGCCTACACAGTGCTTAGAGGTAAGCCATATTTAATTAGGAAAAGCTATTTTATGTGATCTGTGGGTTTCACATCTGTTTCAGAATCTGGATGTAAATCATTTATTGTTTACCTACATCTATTGTTCATGTGGTAGTAGTTTAACTTATTAAAGAAATGATAAGAAATTAAGACATCACCACGTCGTCAGTTGTTTTTGAACAACACAAGCTTTCGAAACAACTGACGACGTAGTGATGTCTTAATTTCTTATCATTAGTATGGAACCCACGTTTAAAGAGAGTTTCAAACATTTCTTATTAAAGAAATGTTTCTAGATGACATATATTTTTTATAAAAAAAAGAATTTTATAAATCTTTTAAACTTCTGACTTTATATAATTAATTGCTCTCAAAAAAGTCTATAATTGATGATCCTTGTCGTCGTTCCCATTGAGTAGAGACTAACAGATAAGCTGAACACCTTACTAAAGTATTTATTAATTATCTGTATTTTCCAGAACAATTGACGGCTTATCGTCAAGAGCTGCAGGAAGAAGAGACTCTCAGTCGCAATATAAAACGTTTACCAAAGCGCCAGTGAATGGAATGAACAGCTTTATTTATACATTGCCCACCTTGTTTGAACAATTTATAACACAAAATGGTTGTACCTTAATGTCAGATTTATAAAGTATTTTTCTTTTTACGTTTGTTCATATTGCATTTTGATCAAGTACTTTGTGTAGTTAATAAATTGTCAACTGCACACTTGGCCAGAAGTTAAAACTTTGAAGACAGTCCATCCAGGACAGGTTGTTATCAACACAAAGAGCTGCCCCGGGACCATCAGCTGGACAGGCTGTTATCAACACACAGAGCTGCCCCGAAACCATCAGCTGGTAGTTATCATATTCAGTAGTTGGCATGGGAGCTTGAATGTATAATAAACAAACCCAGTAGGTGCCATGGGAGTTTGAACGTATATTTAACTAGCTCAGTTGGCGTCATGGGAGTTTGGACATATATTAAACCACCCAATAAGGTGCCATAGGAGTTTGAACGTATATTAAACCACCCCAGTAGGTGTGATGGGAGTTTGAACGTATGTTAAACCACCCAATAAGGTGCCATGGGCGTTTGGGCGTATATTAAACCAGTTTAGTGGGCACCATGGGAGTTTGGACATATACTAAACCAGCCCAGTACACTGTAAGAGCCATGGGGGTTTGAACGTACATTAAACCAGCCGTGTAGATGCCGATTTGGAGAGATATTAAACCAGCTCAGTTGGTACCATGTGAGTTTGGGCAGATATAAAACCACTCTAGTTTGTCCCATGGGAGTTTTGAATATTGAACTGATAAATTGCTCAGCATGATAATGTATTTAAAGGTACCATTTCCTCTGCTTAGCTGGACCTATCTGTAAGGACTTGTTTTAACTGGAAGCTGTAGAGTACTTAGGTTTTGTATTATACCAACTGCTGTGATTTTTACTCTCATTTGCTCCAGTCTGAAATCCAACCATTGTAAATACATAACTCCTGCAGACCTACAAATCTACACTTATTCATTCAATTGGTCCATTGTATGCGGTGTATTATTTCTACTTAATTTTGATTATCTTTGTGCCGAAAATGAGAGAGTTTTGTATGTGAAATATGGGAAGGAAACTCTGGATCTCCCACATCTCAAAGTGCTACATTAGGCTACAAATGGTTCAATGCTTTGTGTGTTCAAGTTTTGGTAGCTTATTCCTTTGTGATACATTTCCACTTATATATTTTTTACGCTGCCTATGTACATAAAATGACAGCTTGCCCTATGTGTATATAAACAATATCAACTTTCCTGTCCAAAGATTGTAGAAGCTGTTACTTAATGCTCTCAACCCAGTATTAAGTGTATCTAGGAATGTATTAAAGGATTTGTCAATTCTACAAGACATTTTTGTTTTTTCTTTTTTTCATTAGACGCAACCAGTTCAATGTTAAACACAATCACTGAGTGAACTATATGCAACTAATAAACGCAGAAACTTGGAATGGGGTCTTGTCTTGGCTAACAGTCTTAGCTTTTATAATTTGATATCTCATCACAATAAATGCTCTCAACATGGTTGTTTGCAACCAGGCTGTATTTATCTTATGTTTATGGTCGTTTGAGCTAGGCCCTGGTGAAGCCACCAGAAGTATTATCTCAATTTCTTTCTACATCAGTGCAGGGTATTAAACTGGTGGATCAGTGTAGGAGTTTGTACTCAATCTCCTTATGTGCAATGGTTGACAGACACTTGCCAAACGTTGTGGGATTTCCTTGCGGATTTCAGGCAAAACCTTTCTCCAATAAACCTGCCCATGACTTCATATAAGCGAAAAATCTTGATTGCTGCGTAAGTCATTCAGGAATCAATGTAAATGAACAATTAGGTTTGGCATCATATCCTCATATCTGTTTTGGGGGCTATTATGTATGCATACATGTATGTAAGAAGCAAGTCTCTCATCTAATTTTATACACTAATTATAAAGAAAACAGTTTGTCAACTTCATTTATCCTAAGAGTTTCTGGTAGCCATGTGTGTTTTAATAGTCAAGTTAATTCTGTTTTTTCCACCACCTCAAAATATAAAATTATTTTTGTAATTGTTACCCTCATCTGTCTCAAGAATCTCTGTTGAAGGTGTAAGTTGTTTTTGGTAAATAAACAATACAGCTTGTATCACAATAGTTTACATTGTCTATTCAATTTTTTCCTTACAATTTGTACATAACAATGTATTTTATACAAATGTTAAAAAAGATTCTGCTTTGATTATTTTCTCCCATCAATGCTGATTGACCAACGCTGCAGGATTTTAAAATGAACTAACCTTCTTGTTTCACCAAGACAAATTTACTTTAGTTCTGTTCTTATAAGGGATAGCTTTTTTTTTTACTTGAATCTGTTTATGTACACAGGTAACCCTATTTTCCACAAGATATTGATGTTGAGAAATAATTGTTATCATTGTAAAGAACCTAAACTATGAGATTACAAGCAACCAGGTATAGATAGTCCATTGTCAATGCAGGTTTTAAAACAGAACATTTTGTTTACTAAATGCCCTCAGTCCTTTCGAAACTTAGTATTAAACATTAAACCCTCAAGCCTCATTTTTCACCCTTGTCAGCTACCACCGGAAGTCGTGGGTTTCCTCTGTGCATAGGGCCCGGTTTCCTCCCACAATAAAACTGACAACGCCACCATTTTTCACCCATATTTTTTTGTTCATTTCTCATTCAGTTAAGGGAATTCTGGCTTCAATTCTCTACTTCTTACCCTATGCTGGTAAAAGTGCTATAGTAAATATTCTACTTTTTGTAACCTGGGCATTTTCAGCATTGTGCACCCCTTATTCCCATAAAGACATTTCCCCATGTTAATAAACAAAGTAACCCTTTACCCCTCAGAGTGTGTCAAATGAGAGACACATACCCGTTATTCATCAGTCTCAACATTTTACACATAAAAATCTCTATGAATTCTCACAGGAATTTTGGCTACAATAAAACTCTTTTGTCGATTGCAAATCTTTGTCTTGGTTTTCCTGGAGGAATGTTGTAAATGTACCTAAGGGAGGTTTACATGGCTCAGTCGTTCAAAATAAAAGATGCTCAGACTGATGCAAGTCATCCGTTGCTGAGTCTGGGGCTCAAAGCCACCAAAAGATAGAGAAGAAAATTTAACAAGGCCAATGTACATGTCCTAGGTTTACTTTATTACAACAATTTATTATGGGGTATAAAGGTCTAAATGATATACCTCTTTTTAACACAATTAGAAACTTGTCTCCGTGGTTATTTTTTTCCTGTGCCCGTGTGTTTTAGGGTTCATAAATATATATGTCCAAAACACATCAGTATGAAACAAAAGATCAAACAAGCAATAACTTACAGGATCAATGTGTTTATTGAGCTGACATTGGTGCAGTTGGGGTATTGGATCAACCATGGCATTGGTGCAGCTGGGGTATTGGATCAGCCATGTCATTGATCCAGCTGGGGTATTGGATCAGCCATGACATTGGTGCAGCTGGGGTATTGGATCAGCCATGACATTGGTGCAGCTGGGGTATTGGATCAGCCAAAACATTGATCCAGCTGGGGTATTGGATCAGCCATGACATCGGTGCAGCTGGGGTATTGGATCAGCCATGTCATTGATCCAGCTGGGGTATTGGATCAGCCATGACATTGGTGCAGCTGGGGTATTGGATCAGCCATGACATTGGTGCAGCTGGGGTATTGGATCAGCCATGACATTGGTGCAGCTGGGGTATTGGATCAGCCATGACATTGGTACAGCTGGGGTATTGGATCAGCCATGACATTAATGCAGCTGGGGTATTGAACCAGCCATGTCATTGATCCAGCTAGGGTATTGGATCAGCCATGACATCGGTGCAGCTAGGGTATTGGATCAGCCATGACATTGGTGCAGCTGGGGTATTGAAGCAGCCATGACATTGGTGCAGCTGGGGTATTGAAGCAGCCATGACATTGGTGCAGCTGGGGTATTGGATCAGCCATGACATTGGTGCAGCTGGGGTATTGGATCAGCCATGACATTGGTGCAGCTGGGGTATTGGATCAGCCATGACATTGGTGCAGCTGGGGTATTGGATCAGCCATGGCATTGGCGCAGCTGGGGTATTGAAGCAGCCATGACATCGGTCCAGCTAGGGTATTGGATCAGCCATGACATCGGTGCAGGTAGGGTATTGGATCAGCCATGACATTGGTGCAGCTGGGGTATTGAAGCAGCCATGACATTGGTGCAGCTGGGGTATTGAAGCAGCCATGACATTGGTGCAGCTGGGGTATTGGATCAGCCATGACATTGGTGCAGCTGGGGTATTGGATCAGCCATGACATTGGTGCAGCTGGGGTATTGGATCAGCCATGACATTGGTGCAGCTGGGGTATTGGATCAGCCATGACATTGGTGCAGCTGGGGTATTGGATCAGCCATGTCATTGATCCAGCTGGGGTATTGGATCAGCCATGACATTGGTGCAGCTGGGGTATTGGATCAGCCATGACATTGGTGCAGCTGGGGTATTGGATCAGCCATGTCATTGATCCAGCTGGGGTATTGGATCAGCCATGACATTGGTACAGCTGGGGTATTGGATCAGCCATGGCATTGGCGCAGCTGGGGTATTGGATCAGCCATGTCATTGGTGCAGCTGGGGTATTGAAGCAGCCATGACATCGGTCCAGCTAGGGTATTGGATCAGCCATGACATTGGTGCAGCTAGGGTATTGGATCAGCCATGACATTGGTGCAGCTGGGGTATTGAAGCAGCCATGACATTAATGCAGCTGGGGTATTGAAGCAGCCATGACATTGGTGCAGCTGGGGTATTGGATCAGCCATGACATTGGTGCAGCTGGGGTATTGAAGCAGCCATGACATCGGTCCAGCTAGGGTATTGGATCAGCCATGACATTGGTGCAGCTAGGGTATTGGATCAGCCATGACATTGGTGCAGCTGGGGTATTGAAGCAGCCATGACATTAATGCAGCTGGGGTATTGGATCAGCCATGACATTGGTGCAGCTGGGGTATTGAAGCAGCCATGACATCGGTCCAGCTAGGGTATTGGATCAGCCATGACATTGGTGCAGCTAGGGTATTGGATCAGCCATGACATTGGTGCAGCTGGGGTATTGAAGCAGCCATGACATTAATGCAGCTAGGGTAATGGATCAGCCATGTCATTGGTGCAGCTGGGGTATTGAAGCAGCCATGACATCGGTCCAGCTAGGGTATTGGATCAGCCATGACATTGGTGCAGCTAGGGTATTGGATCAGCCATGACATTGGTGCAGCTGGGGTATTGAAGCAGCCATGACATTAATGCAGCTGGGGTATTGAAGCAGCCATGACATTGGTGCAGCTGGGGTATTGGATCAGCCATGACATTGGTGCAGCTGGGGTATTGGATCAGCCATGTCATTGATCCAGCTGGGGTAATGGATCAGCCATGTCATTGGTGCAGCTGGGGTATTGAAGCAGCCATGACATTAATGCAGCTGGGGTATTGAAGCAGCCATGACATTGGTGCAGCTGGGGTATTGGATCAGCCATGACATTGGTGCAGCTAGGGTATTGGATCAGCCATGACATTGGTGCAGCTGGGGTATTGAAGCAGCCATGACATTGGTGCAGCTGGGGTATTGGATCAGCCATGACATTGGTGCAGCTGGGGTATTGGATCAGCCATGACATTGGTGCAGCTGGGGTATTGGATCAGCCATGTCATTGATCCAGCTGGGGTAATGGATCAGCCATGTCATTGGTGCAGCTGGGGTATTGGATCAGCCATGACATTGGTGCAGCTAGGGTATTGGATCAGCCATGACATTGGTGCAGCAGGGGTATCGGATCAGCCAGGATGTTTGTGCAGCTGGGGTATTGGATCAACCATGACATTGGTGCAGCTGGGGTATTGGATCAGCCATGACATTGGTGCAGCTGGGGTATTGGATCAGCCATGACATTGGTGCAGCTGGGGTATTGGATCAGCCATGACATTGGTGCAGCTGGGGTATTGGATCAGCCATGTCATTGGTGCAGCTGGGGTATTGGATCAGCCAGGATGTTGGTGCAGCTGGGGTATTGGATCAGCCATGGCATTGGTGCAGCTGGGGTATTGGATCAGCCATGACATTGGTGCAGCTGGGGTATTGGATCAGCCAGGATGTTGGTGCAGCTGGGGTATTGGATCAGCCAGGATGTTGGTGCAGCTGGGGTATTGGATCAGCCATGCCATTGGTGCAGCTGGGGTATTGGATCAGCCAGGATGTTGGTGCAGCTGGGGTATTGGATCAGCCATGACATTGGTGCAGCTGGGGTATTGGATCAGCCATGACATTGGTGCAGCTGGGGTATTGGATCAGCCATGTCATTGATCCAGCTGGGGTATTGGATCAGCCATGACATTGGTACAGCTGGGGTATTGGATCAGCCATGGCATTGGTGCAGCTGGGGTATTGGATCAGCCAGGATGTTGGTGCAGCTGGGGTATTGGATCAGCCATGACATTGGTGCAGCTGGGGTATTGGATCAGCCATGACATTGGTGCAGCTGGGGTATTGGATCAGCCATGTCATTGATCCAGCTGGGGTATTGGATCAGCCATGACATTGGTACAGCTGGGGTATTGGATCAGCCATGACATTGGTGCAGCTGGGGTATTGGATCAGCCAGGATGTTGGTGCAGCTGGGGTATTGGATCAGCCATGTCATTGGTGCAGCTGGGGTATTGGATCAGCCATGTCATTGGTGCAGCTGGGGTATTGGATCAGCCATGACATTGGTGCAGCTGGGGTATTGGATCAGCCAGGATGTTGGTGCAGCTGGGGTATTGGATCAGCCAGGATGTTGGTGCAGCTGGGGTATTGGATCAGCCATGACATTGGTGCAGCTGGGGTATTGGATCAGCCAGGATGTTGGTGCAGCTGGGGTATTGGATCAGCCATGACATTGGTGCAGCTGGGGTATTGGATCAGCCAGGATGTTGGTGCAGCTGGGGTATTGGATCAGCCATGACATTGGTGCAGCTGGGGTATTGGATCAGCCAGGATGTTGGTGCAGCTGGGGTATTGGATCAGCCATGACATTGGTGCAGCTGGGGTATTGGATCAGCCATGACATTGGTACAGCTGGGGTATTGGATCAGCCATGACATTGCTGCAGCTGGGGTATTGGATCAGCCATGAAATTGGTGCAGCTGGGGTTTTGGATCAGTCATGACATTGGTCCAGCTGGGGTTTTGGATCAGCCATGGCATTGGTACAGCTGGGGTATTGGATCAGCCGTGACATTGGTGCAGCTGGGGTATTGGATCAGCCGTGACATTGGTGCAGCTGGGGGTATTGGATCAGCCGTGACATTGGTGCAGCTGGGGTATTAAATCAGCCATGGTGTTGGTGCAATCAGGATGCTGGTGCAGCCGTGATGTTGGTGCTACCCTGATGTTGGTGCAGCCGCATGTGTTGGTGCGGCCGTGATGTTGATGCAATCAGGATGTTGGTGCAACCAGGATGTTTGTTCAATCAGGATGTTCGTGCGGCCGTGATGTTTGTGCAGCTGTGATGTTGGTGCGGTCATGATGTTGGTGTGGTCATGATGTTTGTGCAGCCAGGATGTTTGTGCAATCAAGATGTTGGTGCAGCCATGATGTTGGTGCTGCCATGATGTTGGTGTAGCCAGGATGTTGGTGCAACCAGGATGTTGGTGTAGCCAGGATGTTGGTACCATCAGGATGTTGGTACCATCAGGATGTTGGTGCAATCAAGATGTTGGTGCAGCCATGATGTTGGTGCCATCAGGATGTTGGTGAAGGCAGGATGTTGGTGTAACCATGATGTTGGTACAATCAGGATGTTGGTGCAATCAGGATGTTGGTGCAATCAGGATGTTGGTGCAATCAAGATGTTGGTGCAATCAGGATGTTGGTGAAGGCAGGATGTTGGTGTAACCAGGATGTTGGTGCAATCAGGATGTTGGTGCAATCAGGATGTTGGTGCAATCAAGATGTTGGTGCAATCAGGATGTTGGTGCAATCAGGATGTTGGTGCAGCCAGGATGTTGGTGCAATCAGGATGTTGGTGCTGCCATGATGTTGGTGCAATCCAGATGTTGGTGTAACCATGATGTTGGTGCAATCAAGATGTTGGTGCAGTCAGGATGTTGGTGCAATCAAGATGTTGGTGCAATCAGGATGTTACCGCACCCTAGACTGGTACACCAAGGATGTGTTGGGAGTACGGTAGTCGTGTAGTAGCGTTGAACCAACCATGACAATGGTACATGCAGGGCACTGGGGAAGCTAATTGAATATCCGTGCCGTAGGCCTACTACAGAAAGCATATTATGTCCCCATACACGATCTTGTTTGCAGTCTGCATGTCACTGGAGGATATTTGTGCCGACACGGTATGCAGCTTGAATAAGGAGTAGGCCTAAGAGTCAGACCTAAAGCTACTCTAGTGAAGTAGGTTGTCCTAACCTAAGAATTGTTGCTCCTTAATACAGGGTAGCGACGGTTTAGGACAAAGGTTGAAAAAAGTGTGAAACTTCTTTATTTATAAGGGGCCAGTTTGTACAGATGAGGTCACTGAGTATAGTTTTAACATTGGCCTATATTTCCCAAAAGATTACCTTGTAGTTACCTCCCTTGGAAAGTATTTTTTTGCTGGGGAGGTAGCATTGGTATGAGAAGTATAAACAGCAACAACAACATCAACTTCAAGTCTAACATGAACGTTAATTGATCTATATTCTTAATGGCAACAGAAGCCGAGCCATCCAATCAGTCCAATACGGATGACACTCCATCAGTTGCTTCTAAAGTAGCTTTTGGGGAAATTTGTGGCCTTCTGGAAAAGATAACGCGAACTCAAGGAAATGAGAAAAAGAAACGAATTTTGAAAGATTTTGTTAACCGATGGAGGGAATTTCATTCAAGCCTCCATAAAGATCACAGGGTGACCGATCACAGCACTGTGGTAAGGCTTCTACTCGGATAATCAGCATGGCCTGTTCTTTAAAGAAAGTTAAGTGTCATAAATCATGAGGACCAGGTGCCTTTGCAAAGAGGGCTTCGGTGGTCTAGGCGGCAAAGTGATAGCGAAGTTGCATAAACATGATCAGGTTGGGGAAATGTGCCGAACGGGAGTCCACTCCTCAACGGGAGTAACACTCCGGAACGAGCTATAGACCGCACTCTTGATCGGGAGTAGGTTGGGTGAAAAAAACAAAACACGCCTCCGTTCTCCTCAACCCCTATCGTAATGCACGCTTTGCAGAGCAACAACAACGCAGTAGACTTCAAGCTTTGCCTCCGTGTGTTTTTTTCTTTAAAATTATTTATCGTCGCATGCGCTGACCACTTCAAAGAATTTCACACAAACTGCAAAAAGTGAATTCGCCATTTTCAACAAGCCAAAGCAGCGTCAAAATAAATGTTTACCTTAGCCATTGATGTTTCAAATTAAAGACTGGTGTATGTAGTGTTGCATGCTTACCACGTGGTGACAGTCCGTCGTTCACCCAAGTCACTGACTCGGACGCGCAGATTCCAGGTCTTTAAATATTGTCAGTCGGCGCGATTATACGGTGGTCATTAGTGACCATCGATGCATTTTTATTCTGCACACATCGTTTTTAATTCATTTTAAAACTGTTTGATAATAAAAATCTTTTTTATTTACTTCATGCACTAAAACAGTTTATTTGTTAATTGTGTATTTAATTTGAATCGTAAATTTTAGATGGCAGCACATTTACAAGACTTTTTGCATCTCTTCCTGTTATTTGTCATAAGGCGTGTTTTCCGTAAACTGAGTGAATGTGTCGGATGACGTCAGAATTTATTCATATCCGAGAGGTCAAAGGTCAACTGTAGCAAAATCCGTCAGTTCAAAGGGCATTCAGCTCACATATGACCTTTGAACTGACGGATTTTGCTACAGTTGACCTTTGACCTCTCGGATATGAATAAATTCTGACGTCATCCGACACATTCACTCAGTTTACGGAAAACACGCCTTATGACAAATAACACGAAGAGATGCAAAAAGTCTTGTAAATGTGCTGCCATCTAAAATTTACGATTCAAATTAAATACACAATTAACAAATAAACTGTTTTAGTGCATGAAGTAAATAAAAAAGATTTTTATTATCAAACAGTTTTAAAATGAATTAAAAACGATGTGTGCAGAATAAAAATGCATCGATGGTCACTAATGACCACCGTATAATCGCGCCGACTGACAATATTTAAAGACCTGGAATCTGCGCGTCCGAGTCAGTGACTTGGGTGAACGACGGACTGTCACCACGTGGGAAGCATGCAACACTACAGACACCAGTCTTTAATTTGAAACATCAATGGCTAAGGTAAACATTTATTTTGACGCTGCTTTGGCTTGTTGAAAATGGCGAATTCACTTTTTGCAGTTTGTGTGAAATTCTTTGAAGTGGTCAGCGCATGCGACGATAAATAATTTTAAAGAAAAACACACACGGAGGCAAAGCTTGAAGTCTACTGCGTTGTTGTTGCTCTGCAAAGCGTGCATTACGATAGGGGTTGAGGAGAACGGAGGCGTGTTTTGTTTTTTTCACCCACCCTACTCCCGATCAAGAGTGCGGTCTATAGCTCGTTCCGGAGTGTTACTCCCGTTGAGGAGTGGACTCCCGTTCGGCACATTTCCCCAACCTGATGATAGTTACTTCCCTTGAATTCGATAAGCTGTTGAATTTTAGGGAATGGTAAAGAATACATGGTGAGCCAATGTGGGCGGAGCAACCGTGGGAAAGTTTTTAATTGGCTTGCATTCATTGGTTCTTGACTAAACGGTCTATAAATATAATGACTGTAACAAAAGTAGTATACGGGGACGTTTGGAAGCGTGAACTGTTTCTTTCATCCTATCTTCTAGCTGTATACAACAGCGCCACCTAACGTCTTACGGTAGACAACTCCCTTCACTGCAACACACCCAAGTTAATAGATTATTTTTTTTCTATTTAATTCCGCACTAAACGGGTCTCGAACCCCTACCTTTCCAATCTGAAGCTGCGCAGAACCACATGCGCACTCAATTAGACCGTAGCATCTTTCCATTAGACTAACTTCCAACACAGCGTTAGAGGTATTAAATTTCTATGTGTTACCTGAACTGTGATACACGCATGCGCACTTCATATTTATATACCCTTTGACCTGCGATGACGTATTTGGACGAATCCAAGAGGATCCTTCGGTTTTGTAAATAAACATGGCTAAACCTAACCCTTTTCTGTCAATAAACCCCGTCCCTAACCCTAAGTCCGTCTTTAGCGTTGTCAATAAAAGGTTCCAAAATCTAACCTTATTCTGTCAATAAACCCCGTCCCTAATCCTAGGTTTGTCTTTGACGTTTTGTCAATAAAAAAAGCTGTTGACAATTGGGGCACACCGTAGTGACCCTCCGTCTCTGAAGAGCTGGCATAGTGCCAAAGGCCAACAGTCATCGACCACAGCCACGCCTTACGCACAGTGGGGCCACTTTATCAATGAGTTGACTGACCGCAACTTTTACGTTACCTACTATACTTTACCCAAGCCGAATTTTAACATGGGAGTAATAGTCCGCAATATGTTGAATGGATTGAAGTTTAATTCTGATACGGCCGCACATTCTTCTTCAATACCACATGAACATAGGGTGTATTTGAAAAATCTAAGAGTTGCTCTCGGAATTTAAAATAAATGATAAATGGGTCATTCCATGTCATTTCAGCCGGCTGTTGCGCTGACCCTCTTCGATTTTATCAAAAGTTAAACCCTCAAGTGGTCAGTCTTTCTGTTGCGAATTGTCATGTGCCTATGTAATATTAATCAGGCATCAAATATCTTCTTTACCTATAACAAGACCTGTGGCAGGCCATCAAAAACAGAACATTTAACAGATGCGCTGCATAAAACATGATTTTTGGGGTCATATATTTAAAAAAACTATTGAAGCTAGTGTAGAAAATACACTGTAGGTAGATTTTCAGACAAATACCCTTTTTCAGTGAGAAATTACAGCCATCCAAATACCCTTCCAAAGCCCATTTTCATTTCGCGACTGTCGAAAATGAACATAATAGGGTATTTTTAAATGACCATATCTGAGAAACTAGTTGAAATATGGGGCTTTAACTTGGCAAACCTTCCTAATACATGCCAAAGATTTTTTGTGAATTTTTTCAAGAAATTCGAAGAGAGTCAGTGCAAAAAAACATTTTTTTGGCTGATTTGACATGGAATGACCCAACTCACAATGTTTTAACACTACTCACCTAAAATTGTGTCAGGAAACTTCTTTGATAATCCCTTTGTAGAGCTAAGCAATAATATGTGGCCTTACACATCGCCAACAACGAAATTTGCAAATTTTAATTCCCCTTGTGTTGACACAGAGTTTTCGCGACTGCCATTACCGATTGTAGTGGCGAGCATGATTTGAAACTTTTTGGTAGATGGCGGTCTCATCGTCTGAGAAATTTTTATTTGAACACAGAGGGAATTTAAACAGCAAAATTTGTTGCTAACAGATTTTTAAGGCCACAGATGATGGTTTCTTCAAAGATGCTTTCTAACACAAATTTAAGTGAATAATGTTTAAAAGTTTCGAGCATTTTTTTTCTTCAAATGTACCCTATGTAGACGTGATATTGAAGAAGGCTGCGCGCCTGTATCAGAATTAAACTTCAATCCACTCAGGGTATTGACTGGTTGTTTTAAATTAATACGAGCATTGTTTTGAACTAGCTTCTGGAATACGCAATTGTTTTCTAGTTAAAGATGATTATTCTATTTTATTTCAGACTGATTCATTTTACCCTGCTATGCGACTGCTACTCCCTCAGCTAGAAAAAGAGAGGGTAGCTTATGGAATCAAAGAAGTAAGAACAATGCTAATTCCAATTCATCAACTAGAACTTCCTGATGTTACATTTCAAAATATTTATATCAATCACTGTCTTCTTGATATTACATATTCATTTTGTTCAATCTTCAAATTTTAGCTTTGAGATGATGGACCAATTGCATCATGCATGTCTCATTTAATAATGCAATAGCTAAGTAACTCTGAATAAATTCAAGAAACGCATATTCTCAATATTTTGACAAAGGTGTATTTGTCATCTTCAGGAAAATGTGACAGTCTAGAAAAGATACAGATATTTATACATTAATATGTTATTTCTAATGGATTAATATATCATAATTCAAGACCATTCTACCTTAAAGTGGCATGAGCTACCAAAATTCACACTTTTTTCATAATTTCTGATCGTCACGACAGTGAGAGGCTTTGAAGGCCATCAAAAAACTAAATGATTGGCGTTGGAATGAGGAAAATCCACAGTATGTGGCCTGTACGAACTGAAAACGTTTTCGAAAAGTAAACAAAATTTAGATAACCGGGACGACCATTCATTCATTCTAAGCCAATGTTAGTTCAAAACAATACTTTATCATACATTTTGGAGACTAGAAGCACTAAAAAGCTTCTGAATTATATGTCTTAAGAAAAATAGTCAATAATTTCAACATTCTGTTTTTGTGTCAAAATATCAACATTTTGGCACCTCATGCCACTTTTTGTTTTAATATTTTGTGTCTGATGTTCTCTCTCTTATTATCTTTGTATATTAATCCATCAGAAATAATATCTTGTATAAATATCAATGTATAAATATCTGTTTCTTTTTCTACACTGTCACATTTTCCTGAAGATGACAAATATACAAATGTACCTTTGTCGAAATATTAAAATTGTCAATATGCGTTTGCCATGGCTTTGCTATTGCATTATGCTAAGCTCTTCAGTTGATCAACAAGTCCTTTAATAAAATTTACTAATTTCTAGTTTCATTTTTCTGATTGTGTGAAATAGATACAAAGTTTTAGATTATCCCTGTAAAACAATGATCAATTATTTAGCTTTATGGTGTAGTTGTCACGTAGCAAATTTATATATTTTAATAAAGAAAGATGTTTATAAGACTTCTTTGTTGTACCGGTATGAAAAAAAAAAACCCCGATAAAAATGGATAGATTGATTGATGTTTTATGCCACTGCACACAAGATTACTCGACTTATATTTTAAAATTTTTATTTGGTCTGAGTGAGATTGGAACCCATGCCGCGTTGATGGTAGCCCTGTGTCGGACTGAAGGACTATCACTCTAACCGACTGAGCCACCAAGGCCCCTATAAAAATGGGGAAAATATTTATAAAAATTTATTCATGGATTCAAATCTCTTATTTCCTTAATGCATGTATTGGGAAATTAAATCTTGGCTGTATTGTCTTTTTTTAAAATGAAGTTCTTGAGTCAGAGTAATACAAAGGTGTTCGATATGTTTCTTAAAACCTCCGATTTGAGAAGCAGATTTGAGGCCTTTAACAGAATCATGCAGTTATTTCTAAATAGTTGCCAGAAATCTGAAACGAGTTTCCTTTTGACTTTCTTTATATAGAACATGCTGGCCAAATTGCTAATAGAAGTGTTATGTTTGGGTAAAGAGAGTCCAGATGCTCAGAAATTACTTCACTACAAGGCTCCAAAAAATGCAAAAGGGGTAAGCAAAGACTTTTTCTAGCTTTATTTGTCTATACATAATGTACATTGATGCTGGTTAAATGTCTTTTTGTTTTTGCCAACTTGTATAACAATCATTTAATAAAGGGACCCAGTATTGTTTTATTTTTCATAATGCATGAGTGAATGCAACTGTACTGAGTTGTGAAAGCATTACCAACATTCATCTCTGATAAACTGTGAAAAGCCAGTCTTCTTTGATTTATTTCTATATTATACACAATGGACAACGAAATGAAAGGCCAGGGAGCTTTCAGCTGCCCTCTCTGCAGCCTCTGTTAGAATTTTCTGCTCAGCTGAAATTTTAAGTAAACTAATCAACTGTAAAGCAATTCAAAAATAGCATTAAACTTGTCATTGAAATGTTAATCAGGGGACAGAATGTTACCGGTGATCTTCTCAACATCTTCCTATCATGTGTCGATGCATCACGGGTTAGAATCACACTCAGACTAAATCAAAATTAAACAATTTCTGTGTGGATTTTTACTTGTTCACCGTATGTGGAAGAGTTGCCAGGTACTCGTCGAAGGTCGGGGGTTTCCTCCGGGCAATGAGCCCGGTTTCCTTCCCCACCAAACATGGCAAAGCCGTCATATAAGTGAAATAATCTTGAGTGCGACGTAAAACACCAATCAACCAATCCTATCATGTGTAAAATATGAGAATTTTTGTAATCAGTAATTTTCAACAGAGTGACGATCACTTTAACGATTTTACATTAGCATTCTATGGTTTACAGGATGCTGGTGATTTTGCTAGTGTGGCTTATTTTGTCTTGAAGAACAGATGTCCAGAAAAAGGAACTTTGACTATTCTTGAGGTGAATGATTGCTTAGATGGCATCGCCCAAAACAATGCCGCTAAAAACAAAGAGCTTGTTAGGAAAAACATTCTGCATCTGTTGAAGAACCTGTCAGCTATTGAACAGAAATGGTTGATACGTATGATTGTGAAGGAGATGAAGATAGGATTGAGTCAATCATCTGTGCTCTCTGTCTATCA
Source organism: Lepidochitona cinerea (assembly GCA_963971465.1). NCBI lineage: Eukaryota > Metazoa > Mollusca > Polyplacophora > Chitonida > Tonicellidae > Lepidochitona > Lepidochitona cinerea. The sequence goes on along the minus strand of OZ020556.1, from coordinate 41,575,178 downwards.
TCCTGACGCTGAGGAATTCTATAATGTCAACAACAACATGGAAAAGGTACAATACATGTTACTCTCAGTCCCAAATTGTAGTAAACTAGAAAGTTATACCAAGATGCAGACTCAACTAGTGTTAAACTGGTCCACCATTAGAATTGCTACAGGTTTTCTCCTGTTTATTTTAAGTATAAACTAGCATATTTTATGTTTCATTGTGATTTATATCACAATGAAAAGGAAACCAGCATCAGTGGGGGGTGGGAGGGGGATGGGTGGCTTGTCTGGCGCTAATTTGGTACATTATTATTGAAATAATCCTGGTTGTGATATAACATATCAATCAATCATTCTATGTTTGTATTCATCATGACTTTTCTGTTGTCTCTCTAGGTATGCCGCCTTCTGGCTGACTTGAAAACTCGTGTTCATGAGATAGGTGTGTCCGTCTTTTCACCATTTTCACCTATGCTAGGGGAGAGGGGCGCCCCAGACAAGGTAGGTACAAGTTAATTCAATTGAGAACGTGAAAGATTGCCATATAACTGAATTCAGCATTCAGGCCACTTGGTACGCCCACTTCCATATTTCTATTGTTCAAAATGTTGTTAAATCCTCCCAATTGTGCTTGTTTATAGAAGAGGACAAATATAACACAGGTTTGTTCATGTTGGGAAGGAAAAGGGTTCATCAGGGTCCTGTAGAAAACAATAGGCCCTATTACAACCCGGTGAATACAATGGTCTGAACACCAATAATATATTGAATAACGTTTAGAGAAATCATCCCAAAAAAAACCCCACTAGTTTACATTTGAGATTTCTGTATGGCAGAGTATTCACAGTTTTGTTGTTTTCGGTATTTTATGTGAATTATTTAACTCAGCAGCTGTATGGAAGGGTTTATGCTAATCAAGGGCAGTGAACTCCAATATAACAGGATGACTAAATGGAGAGTACATGTATATATCTGGATGTTTTTTTTTGTCAGGTTGAGAAGTTGATGGAGAACAAAGAGTATTTTATTGAGACAAAGTATGATGGGGAGAGGATGTTATTACATAAACATGATGATGAATATAAATACTTCTCTAGAAGGTAGGTTCTATTGGGTGTCCATTACATAAACATGATGATGAATATAAATACTTCTCTAGAAGGTAGGTTCTATGGGGTGTCCATTACATAAACATGATGATGAATATAAATACTTCTCTAGGAGGTAGGTTCTATGGGGTGTCCATTACATAAACATGATGATGAATATAAATACTTCTCTAGAAGGTAGGTTCTATTGGGTGTCCATTACATAAACATTATGATGAATATAAATACTTCTCTAGAAGGGAGGTTCTATGGGGTGTCCATTACATAAACATGGGGATGAATATAAATACTTCTCCAGAAGGTAGGTTCTATGGGGTGTCCATTACATAAACATGATGATGAATATAAATACTTCTCTAGAAGGTAGGTTCTATGGGGTGTCCATTACATAAACATGATGATGAATATAAATACTTCTCTAGAAGGTAGGTTCTATGGGGTGTCCATTACATAAACATTATGATGAATATAAATACTTCTCCAGGAGGTAGGTTCTATGGGGTGTCCATTACATAAACATGATGATGAATATAAATACTTCTCTAGAAGGTAGGTTCTATGGGGTGTCCATTACATAAACATTATGCTGAATATAAATACTTCTCCAGGAGGTAGGTTCTATGGGGTGTCCATTACATAAACATGGGGATGAATATAAATACTTCTCTAGGAGGTAGGTTCTATGGGGTGTCCATTACATAAACATGATGATGAATATAAATACTTCTCTAGGAGGTAGGTTCTATGGGGTGTCCATTACATAAACATGATGATGAATATAAATACTTCTCTAGGAGGTAGGTTCTATGGGGTGTCCATTACATAAACATGATGATGAATATAAATACTTCTCTAGGAGGTAGGTTCTATGGGGTGTCCATTACATAAACATGATGATGAATATAAATACTTCTCCAGGAGGTAGGTTCTATGGGGTGTCCATTACATAAACATTATGATGAATATAAATACTTCTCTAGAAGGTAGGTTCTATGGGGTGTCCATTACATAAACATGATGATGAATATAAATACTTCTCTAGGAGGTAGGTTCTATGGGGTGTCCATTACATAAACATGGGGATGAATATAAATACTTCTCTAGAAGGGAGGTTCTATGGGGTGTCCATTACATAAACATGATGATGAATATAAATACTTCTCTAGAAGGTAGGTTATATTGGGTGTCCATTACATAAACATTATGATGAATATAAATACTTCTCCAGGAGGTAGGTTCTATGAGATGTCCATTACATAAACATTATGATGAATATAAATACTTCTCCAGGAGGTAGGTTCTATGAGATGTCCATAACATAAACATGATGATGAATATAAATACTTCTCTAGAAGGTAGGTTCTATGGGGTGTCCATTACATAAACATTATGATGAATATAAATACTTCTCCAGAAGGTAGGTTCTATGGGGTGTCCATTAAACAAACATGATGATGAATATAAATACTTCTCTAGAAGGTAGGTTCTATGGGGTGTCCATTACATAAACATGATGATGAATATAAATACTTCTCTAGAAGGTAGGTTCTATGGGGTGTCCATTACATAAACATTATGATGAATATAAATACTTCTCCAGAAGGTAGGTTCTATGGGGTGTCCATTAAACAAACATGATGATGAATATAAATACTTCTCTAGAAGGTAGGTTCTATGGGGTGTCCATTACATAAACATGATGATGAATATAAATACTTCTCCAGAAGGTAGGTTCTATGGGGTGTCCATAAAACAAACATGATGATGAATATAAATACTTCTCTAGAAGGTAGGTTCTATGGGGTGTCCATTACATAAACATGATGATGAATATAAATACTTCTCTAGGAGGTAGGTTCTATGGGGTGTCCATTACATAAACATTATGATGAATATAAATACTTCTCCAGGAGGTAGGTTCTATGGGGTGTCCATTACATAAACATTATGATGAATATAAATACTTCTCTAGAAGGTAGGTTCTATGGGGTGTCCATTACATAAACATGATGATGAATATAAATACTTCTCTAGGAGGTAGGTTCTATGGGGTGTCCATTACATAAACATGATGATGAATATAAATACTTCTCTAGAAGGTAGGTTCTATGGGGTGTCCATTACATAAACATGATGATGAATATAAATACTTCTCTAGAAGGTAGGTTCTATGGGGTCTCCATTACATAAACATGATGATGAATATAAATACTTCTCTAGGAGGTAGGTTCTATGGGGTGTCCATAAAACAAACATGATGATGAATATAAATACTTCTCTAGGAGGTAGGTTCTATGGGGTGTCCATTACATAAACATTATGATGAATATAAATACTTCTCTAGAAGGTAGGTTCTATGGGGTGTCCATAACATAAACATGATGATGAATATAAATACTTCTCTAGAAGGTAGGTTCTATTGGGTGTCCATTACATAAACATGATGATGAATATAAATACTTCTCCAGAAGGTAGGTTCTATTGGGTGTCCATTACATAAACATGATGATGAATATAAATACTTCTCTAGAAGGTAGGTTCTATGGGGTGTCCATTACATAAACATGATGATGAATATAAATACTTCTCCAGGAGGTAGGTTCTATGGGGTGTCCATTACATAAACATTATGATGAATATAAATACTTCTCCAGAAGGTAGGTTCTATGGGGTGTCCATTACATAAACATTATGATGAATATAAATACTTCTCTAGAAGGTAGGTTCTATTGGGTATCCATTACATAAACATGATGATGAATATAAATACTTCTCTAGGAGGTAGGTTCTATGGGGTGTCCATTACATAAACATGATGATGAATATAAATACTTCTCCAGAAGGTAGGTTCTATGGGGTGTCCATTACATAAACATGATGATGAATATAAATACTTCTCTAGAAGGTAGGTTCTATTGGGTGTCCATTACATAAACATGATGATGAATATAAATACTTCTCTAGAAGGTAGGTTCTATTGGGTGTCCATTACATAAACATGATGATGAATATAAATACTTCTCCAGAAGGTAGGTTCTATTGGGTGTCCATTACATAAACATGATGATGAATATAAATACTTCTCTAGAAGGTAGGTTCTATGGGGTGTCCATTACATAAACATGATGATGAATATAAATACTTCTCCAGGAGGTAGGTTCTATGGGGTGTCCATTACATAAACATTATGATGAATATAAATACTTCTCTAGAAGGTAGGTTCTATTGGGTATCCATTACATAAACATGATGATGAATATAAATACATCTCTAGAAGGTAGGTTCTATGGGGTGTCCATTACATAAACATGATGATGAATATAAATACTTCTCCAGAAGGTAGGTTCTATGGGGTGTCCATTAAACAAACATATAAATACTTCTCCAGGAGGTAGGTTCTATGGGGTGTCCATTACATAAACATTATGATGAATATAAATACTTCTCTAGAAGGTAGGTTCTATGGGGTGTCCATTACATAAACATGATGATGAATATAAATACTTCTCCAGAAGGTAGGTTCTATGGGGTGCCCATTACATAAACATGATGATGAATATAAATACTTCTCTAGAAGGTAGGTTCTATTGGGTGTCCATTACATAAACATGATGATGAATATAAATACTTCTCTAGAAGGTAGGTTCTATTGGGTGTCCATTACATAAACATGATGATGAATATAAATACTTCTCCAGAAGGTAGGTTCTATTGGGTGTCCATTACATAAACATGATGATGAATATAAATACTTCTCTAGAAGGTAGGTTCTATGGGGTGTCCATTACATAAACATGATGATGAATATAAATACTTCTCTAGAAGGTAGGTTCTATTGGGTGTCCATTACATAAACATGATGATGAATATAAATACTTCTCCAGGAGGTAGGTTCTATGGGGTGTCCATTACATAAACATGATGATGAATATAAATACTTCTCTAGAAGGTAGGTTCTATGGGGTGTCCATTACATAAACATGATGATGAATATAAATACTTCTCTAGAAGGTAGGTTCTATGGGGTGTCCATTACATAAACATGATGATGAATATAAATACTTCTCTAGAAGGTAGGTTCTATGGGGTGTCCATTACATAAACATGATGATGAATATAAATACTTCTCCAGGAGGTAGGTTCTATGGGGTGTCCATTACATAAACATTATGATGAATATAAATACTTCTCTAGAAGGTAGGTTCTATTGGGTATCCATTACATAAACATGATGATGAATATAAATACTTCTCTAGAAGGTAGGTTCTATGGGGTGTCCATTACATAAACATGATGATGAATATAAATACTTCTCCAGAAGGTAGGTTCTATGGGGTGTCCATTAAACAAACATGATGATGAATATAAATACTTCTCTAGAAGGTAGGTTCTATGGGGTGTCCATTACATAAACATGATGATGAATATAAATACTTCTCTAGAAGGTAGGTTCTATGGGGTGTCCATTACATAAACATTATGATGAATATAAATACTTCTCTAGAAGGTAGGTTCTATGGGGTGTCCATAACATAAACATGATGATGAATATAAATACTTCTCTAGAAGGTAGGTTCTATGGGGTGTCCATTACATAAACATGGGGATGAATATAAATACTTCTCTAGAAGGTAGGTTCTATGGGGTGTCCATTACATAAACATTATGATGAATATAAATACTTCTCTAGAAGGTAGGTTCTATGGGGTGTCCATTACATAAACATGGGGATGAATATAAATACTTCTCTAGAAGGTAGGTTCTATGGGGTGTCCATTACATAAACATTATGATGAATATAAATACTTCTCTAGAAGGTAGGTTCTATGGGGTGTCCATTACATAAACATTATGATGAATATAAATACTTTTCTAGAAGGTAGGTTCTATTGGGTGTCCATTACATAAACATGATGATGAATATAAATACTTCTCTAGAAGGTAGGTTCTATGGGGTGTCCATTACATAAACATTATGATGAATATAAATACTTCTCTAGAAGGGAGGTTCTATGGGGTGTCCATTACATAAACATGATGATGAATATAAATACTTCTCTACAAGGGAGGTTCTATGGGGTGTCCATTACATAAACATGATGATGAATATAAACACTTCTCTAGAAGGTAGGTTCTATGGGGTGTCCATTACATAAACATGATGATGAATATAAATACTTCTCTAGAAGGTAGGTTCTATGGGGTGTCCATTACATAAACATGGGGATGAATATAAATACTTCTCTAGAAGGTAGGTTCTATGGGGTGTCCATTACATAAACATGGGGATGAATATAAATACTTCTCTAGGAGGTAGGTTCTATGGGATGTCCATTACATTAACATGATGATGAATATAAATACTTCTCTTTGACTCTAGGAGGTAGGTTCTATGGGATGTCCATTACATAAACATGATGATGAATATAAATACTTCTCTAGAAGGTAGGTTCTATGGGGTGTCCATTACATAAACATGGGGATGAATATAAATACTTCTCTAGAAGGTAGGTTCTATTGGGTGTCCATTACATAAACATTATGATGAATATAAATACTTCTCTAGAAGGTAGGTTCTATGGGGGTGTCCATTACATTAACATGATGATGAATATAAATACTTCTCTAGAAGGTAGGTTCTATGGGGTGTCCATTACATAAACATGGGGATGAATATAAATACTTCTCTAGAAGGTAGGTTCTATTGGGTGTCCATTACATAAACATGATGATAAATATAAATACTTCTCTAGAAGGTAGGTTCTATGGGGTGTCCATTACATAAACATGGGGATGAATATAAATACTTCTCTAGAAGGTAGGTTCTATTGGGTGTCCATTACATAAACATGATGATGAATATAAATACTTCTCTAGAAGGTAGGTTCTATGGGGTGTCCATTACATAAACATGATGATAAATATAAATACTTCTCTAGAAGGTAGGTTCTATTGGGTGTCCATTACATAAACATGATGATGAATATAAATACTTCTCTAGAAGGTAGGTTCTATGGGGTGTCCATTACATAAACATGGGGATGAATATAAATACTTCTCCAGAAGGTAGGTTCTATTGGGTGTCCATTACATAAACATGATGATGAATATAAATACTTCTCCAGGAGGTAGGTTCTATTGGGTGTCCATTACATAAACATGATGATGAATATAAATACTTCTCTAGAAGGTAGGTTCTATGGGGTGTCCATTACATAAACATGATGATGAATATAAATACTTCTCTAGAAGGTAGGTTCTATTGGGTGTCCATTACATAAACATGATGATGAATATAAATACTTCTCTAGAAGGTAGGTTCTATGGGGTGTCCATTACATAAACATTATGATGAATATAAATACTTCTCTAGAAGGTAGGTTCTATGGGGTGTCCATTACATAAACATGATGATGAATATAAATACTTCTCTAGAAGGTAGGTTCTATGGGGTGTCCATTACATAAACATGATGATGAATATAAATACTTCTCTAGAAGGTAGGTTCTATGGGGTGTCCATTACATAAACATGATGATGAATATAAATACTTCTCTAGAAGGTAGGTTCTATGGGGTGTCCATTACATAAACATGATGATAAATATAAATACTTCTCTAGAAGGTAGGTTCTATTGGGTGTCCATTACATAAACATGATGATGAATATAAATACTTCTCTAGAAGGTAGGTTCTATTGGGTGTCCATTACATAAACATGATGATGAATATAAATACTTCTCTAGAAGGTAGGTTCTATGGGGTGTCCATTACATAAACATTATGATGAATATAAATACTTCTCTAGAAGGTAGGTTCTATGGGATGTCCATTACATAAACATGATGATGAATATAAATACTTCTCTAGGAGGTAGGTTCTATGGGGTGTCCATTACATAAACATGATAATGAATATAAATACTTCTCTAGAAGGTAGGTTCTATTGGGTGTCCATTACATAAACATTATGATGAATATAAATACTTCTCTAGAAGGTAGGTTCTATGGGATGTCCATTACATAAACATGATGATGAATATAAATACTTCTCCAGGAGGTAGGTTCTATGGGGTGTCCATTAAACAAACATGATGATGAATATAAATACTTCTCCAGGAGGTAGGTTCTATGGGATGTCCATTACATAAACATGATGATGAATATAAATACTTCTCTAGAAGGTAGGTTCTATGGGGTGTCCATTACATAAACATGATGATGAATATAAATACTTCTCTAGAAGGTAGGTTCTATTGGGTGTCCATTACATAAACATGAAGATGAATATAAATATTTCTCTAGAAGGTAGGTTCTATTGGGTGTCCATTACATAAACATGATGATGAATATAAATACTTCTCCAGGAGGTAGGTTCTATTGGGTGTCCATTACATAAACATTATGATGAATATAAATACTTCTCTAGAAGGTAGGTTCTATGGGGGTGTCCATTACATAAACATTATGATGAATATAAATACTTCTCCTGGAGGTAGGTTCTATGGGGTGTCTATTAAACAAACATGATGATGAATATAAATACTTCTCTAGAAGGTAGGTTCTATGGGGTGTCCATTACATAAACATGATGATGAATATAAATACTTCTCTAGGAGGTAGGTTCTATGGGATGTCCATTACATAAACATGATGATGAATATAAATACTTCTCCAGAAGGTAGGTTCTATGGGGTGTCCATTACATAAACATGATGATGAATATAAATACTTCTCTAGAAGGGAGGTTCTATTGGGTGTCCATTACATAAACATGATGATGAATATAAATACTTCTCTAGAAGGTAGGTTCTATTGGGTGTCCATTACATAAACATTATGATGAATATAAATACTTCTCTAGAAGGTAGGTTCTATGGGGGTGTCCATTACATAAACATGATGATGAATATAAATACTTCTCCAGGAGGTAGGTTCTATTGGGTGTCCATTACATAAACATTATGATGAATATAAATACTTCTCTAGAAGGTAGGTTCTATGGGGTGTCCATTACATAAACATGATGATGAATATAAATACTTCTCTAGAAGGTAGGTTATATTGGGTGTCCATTACATAAACATGATGATGAATATAAATACTTCTCTAGAAGGTAGGTTCTATGGGGTGTCCATTACATAAACATGATGATGAATATAAATACTTCTCTAGAAGGTAGGTTATATTGGGTGTCCATTACATAAACATGATGATGAATATAAATACTTCTCTAGAAGGTAGGTTCTATGGGGTGTCCATTACATAAACATGATGATGAATATAAATACTTCTCCAGAAGGTAGGTTCTATTGGGTGTCCATTACATAAACATGATGATGAATATAAATACTTCTCCAGGAGGTAGGTTCTATGGGGTGTCCATTACATAAACATTATGATGAATATAAATACTTCTCTAGAAGGTAGGTTCTATTGGGTGTCCATTACATAAACATGATGATGAATATAAATACTTCTCCAGAAGGTAGGTTCTATTGGGTGTCCATTACATAAACATGATGATGAATATAAATACTTCTCCAGGAGGTAGGTTCTATGGGGTGTCCATTACATAAACATTATGATGAATATAAATACTTCTCCAGAAGGTAGGTTCTATGGGGTGTCCATTACATAAACATGATGATGAATATAAATACTTCTCTAGAAGGTAGGTTCTATGGGGTGTCCATTACATAAACATGATGATGAATATAAATACTTCTCCAGAAGGTAGGTTCTATGGGGTGTCCATTACATAAACATTATGATGAATATAAATACTTCTCTAGAAGGTAGGTTCTATGGGGTGTCCATTACATAAACATTATGATGAATATTTATAAATACTTCTCTAGAAGGTAGGTTCTATGGGGTGTCCATTACATAAACATTATGATGAATATAAATACTTCTCTAGAAGGTAGGTTCTATTGGGCGTCCATTACATAAACATGATGATGAATATAAATACTTCTCCAGAAGGTAGGTTCTATTGGGTGTCCATTACATAAACATGATGATGAATATAAATACTTCTCCAGAAGGTAGGTTCTATGGGGTGTCCATTACATAAACATGATGATGAATATAAATACTTCTCTAGAAGGTAGGTTCTATGGGGTGTCCATTACATAAACATGATGATGAATATAAATACTTCTCTAGAAGGTAGGTTCTATTGGGTGTCCATTACATAAACATGATGATGAATATAAATACTTCTCTAGAAGGTAGGTTCTATGGGGTCTCCATTACATAAACATTATGATGAATATAAATACTTCTCTAGAAGGTAGGTTCTATTGGGCGTCCATTACATAAACATGATGATGAATATAAATACTTCTCCAGAAGGTAGGTTCTATTGGGTGTCCATTACATAAACATAATGATGAATATAAATACTTCTCTAGAAGGTAGGTTCTATGGGGTGTCCATTACATAAACATGATGATGAATATAAATACTTCTCCAGAAGGTAGGTTCTATGGGGTGTCCATTATATAAACATGATGATGAATATAAATACTTCTCTAGGAGGTAGGTTCTATGGGGTGTCCATTACATAAACATTATGATGAATATAAATACTTCTCTAGGAGGTAGGTTCTATTGGGTGTCCATTACATAAACATTATGATGAATATAAATACTTCTCCAGGAGGTAGGTTCTATGGGGTGTCCATTACATAAACATGATGATGAATATAAATACTTCTCTAGAAGGTAGGTTCTATGGGGTGTCCATTACATAAACATGATGATGAATATAAATACTTCTCTAGAAGGGAGGTTCTATGGGGTGTCCATTACATAAACATGATGATGAATATAAATACTTCTCTAGAAGGTAGGTTCTATGGGGTGTCCATTACATAAACATTATGATGAATATAAATACTTCTCTAGAAGGTAGGTTCTATGGGGTGTCCATTACATAAACATTATGATGAATATAAATACTTCTCTAGAAGGTAGGTTCTATGGGGTGTCCATTACATAAACATGGGGATGAATATAAATACTTCTCCAGAAGGTAGGTTCTATTGGGTGTCCATTACATAAACATGATGATGAATATAAATACTTGTCTAGAAGGTAGGTTCTATTGGGTGTCCATTACATAAACATGATGATGAATATAAATACTTCTCTAGAAGGTAGGCTCTATGGGGTGTCCATTATATAAACATGATGATGAATATAAATACTTCTCCAGAAGGTAGGTTCTATGGGGTGTCCATTACATAAACATGATGATGAATATAAATACTTCTCTAGGAGGTAGGTTCTATGGGGTGTCCATTACATAAACATGATGATGAATATAAATACTTCTCTAGGAGGTAGGTTCTATGGGGTGTCCATTACATAAACATTATGATGAATATAAATACTTCTCTAGAAGGTAGGTTCTATTGGGCCTCCATTACATAAACATGATGATGAATATAAATACTTCTCCAGAAGGTAGGTTCTATGGGGTGTCCATTACATAAACATGATGATGAATATAAATACTTCTCTAGGAGGTAGGTTCTATGGGGTGTCCATTACATAAACATTATGATGAATATAAATACTTCTCTAGAAGGTAGGTTCTATGGGGTGTCCATTACATAAACATGATGATGAATATAAATACTTCTCTAGAAGGTAGGTTCTATTGGGTGTCCATTACATAAACATGATGATGAATATAAATACTTCTCTAGAAGGTAGGTTCTATGGGGGTGTCCATTACATAAACATGATGATGAATATAAATACTTCTCTAGAAGGTAGGTTCTATGGGGTGTCCATTACATAAACATGATGATGAATATAAATACTTCTCTAGAAGGTAGGTTCTATTGGGTATCCATTACACAAACATGATGATGAATATAAATACTTCTCTAGAAGGTAGGTTCTATGGGATGTCCATTACATAAACATGATGATGAATATAAATACTTCTCTAGAAGGTAGGTTCTATGGGGTGTCCATTACATAAACATGATGATGAATATAAATACTTCTCTAGAAGGTAGGTTCTATTGGGTGTCCATTACATAAACATGATGATGAATATAAATACTTCTCTAGAAGGTAGGTTCTATGGGGTGTCCATTACATAAACATGATGATGAATATAAATACTTCTCTAGGAGGTAGGTTCTATTGGGTGTCCATTACATAAACATGATGATGAATATAAATACTTCTCTAGAAGGTAGGTTCTATTGGGTGTCCATTACATAAACATGATGATGAATATAAATACTTCTCCAGGAGGTAGGTTCTATGGGGTGTCCATTACATAAACATTATGATGAATATAAATACTTCTCTAGAAGGTAGGTTCTATTGGGGCTCCATTACATAAACATTATGATGAATATAAATACTTCTCCAGAAGGTAGGTTCTATGGGGTGTCCATTACATAAACATGATGATGAATATAAATACTTCTCCAGAAGGTAGGTTCTATGGGGTGTCCATTACATAAACATGATGATGAATATAAATACTTCTCCAGAAGGTAGGTTCTATGGGGTGTCCATTACATAAACATGATGATGAATATAAATACTTCTCTAGAAGGTAGGTTCTATGGGGTGTCCATTACATAAACATGATGATGAATATAAATACTTCTCTAGAAGGTAGGTTCTATGGGGTGTCCATTACATAAACATGATGATGAATATAAATACTTCTCTAGAAGGTAGGTTCTATGGGGTGTCCATTACATAAACATTATGATGAATATAAATACTTCTCTAGAAGGTAGGTTCTATGGGGTGTCCATTACATAAACATGATGATGAATATAAATACTTCTCCAGGAGGTAGGTTCTATTGGGTGTCCATTACATAAACATGATGATGAATATAAATACTTCTCTAGAAGGTAGGTTCTATGGGGTGTCCATTACATAAACATGATGATGAATATAAATACTTCTCTAGAAGGTAGGTTCTATGGGGTGTCCATTACATAAACATTATGATGAATATAAATACTTCTCTAGAAGGTAGGTTCTATGGGGTGTCCATTATATAAACATGATGATGAATATAAATACTTCTCTAGAAGGGAGGTTCTATGGGGTGTCCATTACATAAACATTATGCTGAATATAAATACTTCTCTAGAAGGTAGGTTCTATTGGGTGTCCATTACATAAACATGATGATGAATATAAATACTTCTCCAGGAGGTAGGTTCTATGGGGTGTCCATTACATAAACATTATGATGAATATAAATACTTCTCTAGAAGGTAGGTTCTATTGGGTGTCCATTACATAAACATGATGATGAATATAAATACTTCTCCAGGAGGTAGGTTCTATGGGGTGTCCATTACATAAACATTATGATGAATATAAATACTTCTCTAGAAGGTAGGTTCTATTGGGGCTCCATTACATAAACATTATGATGAATATAAATACTTCTCCAGAAGGTAGGTTCTATGGGGTGTCCATTACATAAACATGATGATGAATATAAATACTTCTCTAGAAGGTAGGTTCTATGGGGTGTCCATTATATAAACATGATGATGAATATAAATACTTCTCTAGAAGGTAGGTTCTATGGGGTGTCCATTACATAAACATGATGATAAATATAAATACTTCTCTAGAAGGTAGGTTCTATGGGGTGTCCATTACATAAACATGATGATGAATATAAATACTTCTCTAGAAGGGAGGTTCTATGGGGTGTCCATTACATAAACATGATGATGAATATAAATACTTCTCTAGAAGGGAGGTTCTATGGGGTGTCCATTACATAAACATGATGATGAATATAAATACTTCTCCAGAAGGTAGGTTCTATTGGGGCTCCATTACATAAACATTATGATGAATATAAATACTTCTCTAGAAGGTAGGTTCTATGGGGTGTCCATTACATAAACATGATGATGAATATAAATACTTCTCTAGAAGGGAGGTTCTATGGGGTGTCCATTACATAAACATGATGATGAATATAAATACTTCTCTAGGAGGTAGGTTCTATGGGGTGTCCATTACATAAACATGATGATGAATATAAATACTTCTCTAGAAGGTAGGTTCTATGGGGTGTCCATTACATAAACATGATGATGAATATAAATACTTCTCTAGGAGGTAGGTTCTATGGGGTGTCCATTACATAAACATTATGATGAATATAAATACTTCTCTAGAAGGTAGGTTCTATGGGGTGTCCATTACATAAACATGATGATGAATATAAATACTTCTCTAGAAGGTAGGTTCTATGGGGTGTCCATTACATAAACATTATGATGAATATAAATACTTCTCCAGAAGGTAGGTTCTATGGGGTGTCCATTACATAAACATGATGATGAATATAAATACTTCTCTAGAAGGGAGGTTCTATGGGGTGTCCATTACATAAACATGATGATGAATATAAATACTTCTCTAGGAGGTAGGTTCTATGGGGTGTCCATTACATAAACATGATGATGAATATAAATACTTCTCCAGAAGGTAGGTTCTATGGGGTGTCCATTTCACCATATCTTTTGCTGCAACATACAAGTTCAAACCCACTCAGTCCTAAACATCATCTGATACACCTTATTGAGATGTTAACAAGGTATGTTGTGTGAAACCTTCAACCAGGTTACCTTCCTTCAGTCAACCTGGCAACACCACCAATTAAAGGTGACTGGCATAACAACTAGTTACCCATCTATCCTTCCAATGCTGATAAATAATATTCTGAGAAATAATAAATAAAACGTACACCTGTTTTCACTTTGTAACTAGTTAATTTACAGGAAAACAATGAAATTATTCATATAATAAACAGGGGAGACTCCCTCTCAAACCTGGCAGGAAAGCGTATGGAAGTCCATGTTCAAAACAAAAACTTACATTAAATTGTTACAAATGCAGTTTAAGATTTTACATAACATTTATCCAACAAAACAATTACTTTGCAAATATAAGATTTTAGAATCCTCCCCGTGTGACTTATGTCATGTTAGTGATTACTTAGTACATCATTTCTGTACCTGTGGTAATTTGATCCATTATTGTCACTTAACAGAGCAATTGCAATATTACTGGAAAGTTTATTTATGTAACTTCTTCAGATAACTTATTTGGAAAATTTAAACTAAATGATTATTTTTTAACTATTAACTTAATACTTCTAAGTAGACAACATGTTTACAAAACGATGTCAAACAGGAAAGTTATCGATATATGAACTAAACTGATAAAGCAAAAAATGATTGCTTTAGAAAATTATCTGTAAGGGCTGGTTAAAACTGTTGTTGTACTGGTGAACATAGTTACTTTCTTTCCTTGTTAAGTATATCTGATGCAATACCAGAAAAAAAAATGTACTTGTTTGACACTGGATTAGAAATTTGCTTAAATTGTATAACACTATACTTGAAAAAAAAAATCACAATAAATTTGACAAAGGTTTGTTAACAAATGTACATGTGTCATTTTCATAAAGCCCACCTTTGTCAAAATATTGGGATGGACAATGTGTTTTGGTTGAAATTATTTTTCTGTTGCATAACTTGAGTTTTCCTGATGAAACAACCAGAAAAACACCCAGCTGAAAACCTTTTTTTAAAAGAATTAGTTTATCATTGTTTGGTTTTATTTGAGATTGTGTGGGGTTTTCAAAAACAGGAAGACGTCTGTTTCAAATTCCAAATATGTATTGTAACATTGAACGTACATAAAACTACACTCTAACAAACACGCAGCACCCATTGGACACAGTAGGCCTGACTCAACTCGTTACCGTAAATGTTCTAACTCCACAATTGAACACAAATCTTTCAATGGCATTTAGAAAGAACTCTTAAAGAATGTTGATATTATGAGGTTTCTTCTGTTTGACAGTGGTAATGATTACACCAATACCTTTGGCAGTAATTCATATGATGGATCACTGACACCATACATTGTCAACTGTTTCAAGCCAGACGTTCATACTTGTATTTTAGATGGAGAAATGTTGGGTTATGATGCAGCTACAAAGACTTTTGGTAAAGTACCTTCTAGTCTACACAGTGTCATATACATGTATATGATGTTTGCCCATGTGTTTTAGTGTTCATAAATATATGATGTTTGTTTTTTTGCTTATCTAAACATCCAGTCAGTGTGTTTTTAAAGCTTCAAAAACAGTTATCATTGACCTTCGGAGAATTATTCCATGCTCTATTAAAATAGTTAAATCTTCACTGAGTCTGACATACCTATCCTATCGTTTATGTTGGGTTAATGAACTGAGCTTACAGCTTTACCATTTTTATGGCTGATCCAGAATATGAAACTAACATGGTGAAGTTTTATATCCTAGTGATTATTGTGACATTTTGTTATCAAATGAAATGATTTATTGTACAGGTACAAAAGCGGAGAGGTTTGACATCAAATCTACAACAGACACTGGTTCTTATCAACCATGTCTACATGTCTTTGATATCCTCTTATTCAATGATAAAGTTCTCACCAATCTACCCCTCCGGGAACGTGTCACATACCTGGAACGAGTATTTACACCAGCTGAAGGCAGACTACTCATTAGTCAAGTCAAAAAGGGCACAACCAAGTAAGTTATTCAGCATGGTTGATCTGTGTTGAGTTTTAGGAGAGAACACAAAGTAACTTATATTATACAATGTGGTTGTAACAAGGTTTGGACGTCACATTGAGATACACTGTATATATTTTTACACGCCCGGCTTGAAAAGCGGGCTGTATTATGGTATCATCTCCGTCCGTCCGGCAGTCCGGAAGTCCGGCAGTCCGGCGTCCGCTTTCCCTTCCGCTGCATAACTTCTAAAGTTTTGATTCCATCTGCACAATTTTTTCTAAGTATATACCTTATGGGTAGAAGGTGTGTCGCAAACTATTTTTAACATCACTGGTTACATAATATGTGAGTTATATTGGATTATGTAATATTCCCTTCCGCTCCATAACTTCCAAAGTTTTGATTCCATCTGCACAATTTTTTCTGAGTATATACCTTATGGGTGGAAGGTGTGTCGCGAACTATTTTTGACATCATACATTGCGTAATATGGCAGCCATAATGGGTTATGTAATATTTACTTTTTCTCTCCATAACTTTAACAAATATGATCCGATGTTTTCAAATCTTTCACGTTACATACCATATTAACAGACAGTGTGTAAAAAAATTGTTTATGATATCAACTATTGCAAATTATTGGATTATGTACATTCCCTTTTATTCTTACTTTCATAGTCATGAAAATAACCTTTAAATTATAAAATGGCTTCTACTTTTCCGATTCTCATCAAAAAAGGATTTTTTCAAATTGCAATAATGTTTCTAAATTGATTAAAACTATTCTTAAATCAATATATAACGTTTTAATCAAATGAAAAATACATATAAGGATTAAAGTTTTATCTACAGACAAAGAGATGAGTAACCCAGCCTTGTTCTTTTTACACCAGTACTCTATTTAAACATACTCTAAAGCTCTACATGTAAGTCTCTTATCACTACAAGTGTTGACAGTTTTACGGTCCTCCATACCACATGGCCATGCCATGCTCAACTGTTTTTTTTTTTGTAGCCAAATAATATAGAAAAATGATATTATGAGAAAAATTTTCAAATCTACTTGAATTGGTGTGAGCTGCAAAATTGACAATTAATTGCCTTTGTTTAAGTATGATTAGTAACTTATAAACTACTCTTCTAAAAAATTGAAACATTTTAGTCCAAACTATATTGACAACAAGCAATGTTTAACATCACGATTTAACAGCAGCGAGAATTGATGACTTGTACCGAGTACAAATCTTGTTAATAATCTTTGATCCAAATAGGTTTTAGTGGTAAGATTTCATTTTGTTGACATTACATCACCTTTTACCAAGCTTCAACTTCCTTCCTCTGAATTTTGAAAATTAAATTTAAATAAATATGGAAGGATTTGTTTTGGTATGGTCGCAGTTACTGTGCCTTTCCGGGCGTATTTTGGGTTTCCCGAAACTCTTGTTAAGTTTGTTTCCCAAAATTTTAAATGATATTTTATTAAAGAAGTAAAACTTATAAAAAGGGAAAGTGATTCTGTAGCTGTAAGTATTGTTTGAAGTTTTTAAAAGCAAAGCGTGTCATTGACTGTTTTAGCCAGGATTGTGTGGATGCACTGAATGAAGCTATAGATAACCGTGAAGAAGGTATAATGGTGAAGAACCCAGACACTGTGTACAGACCAAATACACGCAAAGGGGGATGGTTTAAGATCAAACCAGAGTACATCACAGGCTTAATGGATGAACTCGATGTGCTAATAGTAGGCGGATATTTCGGTGTTGGTCATCGTGGAGGGATGATGTCCCATTTCCTTTGTGCTGTGGCTCTCCCCACAGACGATGGTTCACAACCCACCGTGTTTTACTCATTCTGTAAGGTAGGATATCATTCATCACACTAATGCATTGTGGGAATTTATTGAAGAGAGGAAATTATAATTAGTGATCACAAGATTCTATTTCGCCCCCAAAAATCAACCTTTATAAAAGTTTTTGAAACGTAATATTTTTTTGTGTTATTGTTAATAGATTGGAATTTATTCACAGATAAAACAAGTATTACAACTGGTCTACATATTAAAGCTTTTATGCTAATCGGACAACTGTTTTAATGTTTTAGTAAATTGTGCCCATAAAGCCTAAACCTCAACCAAGAAGGGGATTTAACTTTATCAGCCTACCCAATTTTGTGTTAACAGAAAGAAAATATGAAGATTTATACAGCTGTTTTTATACAAAACCTGTAATTGTTAAGTCTTAGAGCTTACTAAATAGTTTTTTCCCCTGGCAGGTAGGTTCTGGTTACACAAAGAAAGAGTTATGTGAATACAACAGGAGAATGGCTGAACATTGGCAGGTGTTTGACAAGAAGTCACCGCCATCTTGTCTCGTTCTAGCCTCAGGATTTAAAGAGAAACCAGATGCCTGGATTGAACCATCTAAATCATTCATACTACAGGTTAGTTATTCTTCTCATCCATGGATTGAACCATCTAAATCATTCATACTACAGGTTAGTTATTCTTCTCATCCATGGATTGTACCATCTAAATCATTCATACTACAAGTAAGTTATTCTTCTCATCCATGGATTGAACCATCTAAATCATTCATACTACATGTTAGCTATTCTTCTCATCCATGGATTGAACCATCTAAATCATTCATACTACAGGTAAGCTATTCTTCTCATCCATGGATTGAACCATCTAAATCATTCATACTACAGGTAAGTTATTCTTCTCATCCATGGATTGAACCATCTAAATCATTCATACTACAGGTTAGTTATTCTTCTCATCCATGGATTGAACCATTTAAATCATTCATACTACAGGTTAGCTATTCTTCTCATCCATGGATTGAACCATCTAAATCATTCATACTACAGGTAAGTTATTCTTCTCATCCATGGATTGAACCATCTAAATCATTCATACTACAGGTTAGTTATTCTTCTCATCCATGGATTGAACCATTTAAATCATTCATACTACAGGTTAGCTATTCTTCTCATCCATGGATTGAACCATCTAAATCATTCATACTACAGGTAGGTTATTCTTCTCATACATGGATTGAACCATCTAAATCATTCATACTACAGGTTAGTTATTCTTCTCATCCATGGATTGAACCATCTAAATCATTCATACTACAGGTTAGTTATTCTTCCCATCCATGGATTGAACCATCTAAATCATTCATACTACAGGTTAGTTATTCTTCTCATCCATGGATTGAACCATCTAAATCATTCATACTACAGGTTAGCTATTCTTCCCATACATGGATTGAACCATCTAAATCATTCATACTACAGGTTGGTTATTCTTCTCATCCATGGATTGAACCATCTAAATCATTCATACTACAGGTTAGTTATTCTTCTCATACATGGATTGAACCATCTAAATCATTCATACTACAGGTTAGTTATTCTTCTCATCCATGGATTGAACCATCTAAATCATTCATACTACAGGTAAGTTATTCTTCTCATCCATGGATTGAACCATCTAAATCATTCATACTACAGGTTAGTTATTCTTCCCATCCATGGATTGAACCATCTAAATCATTCATACTACAGGTAAGTTATTCTTCTCATCCATGGATTGAACCATCTAAATCATTCATACTACAGGTTAGTTATTCTTCTCATCCATGGATTGAACCATCTAAATCATTCATACTACAGGTTAGTTATTCTTCTCATCCATGGATTGAACCATCTAAATCATTCATACTACAGGTAAGATATTCTTCTCATCCATGGATTGAACCATCTAAATCATTCATACTACAGGTTAGTTATTCTTCTCATCCATGGATTGAACCATCTAAATCATTCATACTACAGGTTAGTTATTCTTCTCATCCATGGATTGAACCATCTAAATCATTCATACTACAGGTTAGTTATTCTTCTCATCCATGGATTGAACCATCTAAATCATTCATACTACAGGTTAGTTATTCTTCCCATACATGGATTGAACCATCTAAATCATTCATACTACAGGTTAGTTATTCTTCTCATACATGGATTGAACCATCTAAATCATTCATACTACAGGTAAGTTATTCTTCTCATCCATGGATTGAACCATCTAAATCATTCATACTACAGGTAAGTTATTCTTCTCCTCCATGGATTGAACCATCTAAATCATTCATACTACAGGTAAGTTATTCTTCCCATCCATGGATTGAACCATCTAAATCATTCATACTACAGGTAAGTTATTCTTCCCATACATGGATTGAACCATCTAAATCATTCATACTACAGGTAGGTTATTCTTCTCATCCTTGGATTGAACCATCTAAATCATTCATACTACAGGTAAGTTATTCTTCTCATACATGGATTGAACCATCTAAATCATTCATACTACAGGTAGGTTATTCTTCTCATACATGGATTGAACCATCAAAATCATTCATACTACAGGTAAGTTATTCTTCTCATACATGGATTGAACCATCTAAATCATTCATACTACAGGTTAGCTATTCTTCTCATACCTGGATTGAACCATCTAAATCATTCATACTACAGGTTAGTTATTCTTCTCATCCATGGATTGAACCATCTAAATCATTCATACTACAGGTAAGTTATTCTTCCCATCCATGGATTGAACCATCTAAATCATTCATACTACAGGTAAGTTATTCTTCTCATCCATGGATTGAACCATCTAAATCATTCATACTACAGGTTAGTTATTCTTCCCATCCATGGATTGAACCATCTAAATCATTCATACTACAGGTTAGTTATTCTTCTCCTCCATGGATTGAACCATCTAAATCATTCATACTACAGGTTAGTTATTCTTCCCATCCATGGATTGAACCATCTAAATCATTCATACTACAGGTTAGTTATTCTTCTCATCCATGGATTGAACCATCTAAATCATTCATACTACAGGTAAGTTATTCTTCCCATCCATGGATTGAACCATCTAAATCATTCATACTACAGGTAAGCTATTCTTCTCATCCATGGATTGAACCATCTAAATCATTCATACTACAGGTAAGCTATTCTTCTCATCCATGGATTGAACCATCTAAATCATTCATTCTACAGGTTAGTTATTCTTCCCATCCATGGATTGAACCATCTAAATCATTCATACTACAGGTTAGTTATTCTTCTCATCCATGGATTGAACCATCTAAATCATTCATACTACAGGTTAGTTATTCTTCCCATCCATGGATTGAACCATCTAAATCATTCATACTACAGGTAAGTTATTCTTCTCATCCATGGATTGAACCATCTAAATCATTCATACTACAGGTAAGTTATTCTTCTCATCCATGGATTGAACCATCTAAATCATTCATACTACAGGTTAGCTATTCTTCCCATCCATGGATTGAACCATTTAAATCATTCATACTACAGGTTAGTTATTCTTCTCATCCATGGATTGAACCATCTAAATCATTCATACTACAGGTTAGTTATTCTTCCCATACATGGATTGAACCATCTAAATCATTCATACTACAGGTAAGTTATTCTTCTCCTCCATGGATTGAACCATCTAAATCATTCATACTACAGGTTAGTTATTCTTCCCATACATGGATTGAACCATCTAAATCATTCATACTATAGGTAGGTTATTCTTCTCATACATGGATTGAACCATCTAAATCATTCATACTACAGGTTAGTTATTCTTCTCATCCATGGATTGAACCATCTAAATCATTCATACTACAGGTAAGTTATTCTTCTCATCCATGGATTGAACCATCTAAATCATTCATACTACAGGTTAGTTATTCTTCCCATACATGGATTGAACCATCTAAATCATTCATACTATAGGTAGGTTATTCTTCTCATACATGGATTGAACCATCTAAATCATTCATACTACAGGTTAGTTATTCTTCTCATCCATGGATTGAACCATCTAAATCATTCATACTACAGGTTAGTTATTCTTCTCATCCATGGATTGTACCATCTAAATCATTCATACTACAGGTTAGTTATTCTTCTCATCCATGGATTGAACCATCTAAATCATTCATACTACAGGTTAGTTATTCTTCTCATCCATGGATTGAACCATCTAAATCATTCATACTACAGGTAAGTTATTCTTCTCATCCATGGATTGAACCATCTAAATCATTCATACTACAGGTAAGTTATTCTTCTCATCCATGGATTGAACCATCTAAATCATTCATACTACAGGTTAGTTATTCTTCCCATACATGGATTGAACCATCTAAATCATTCATACTACAGGTTAGTTATTCTTCTCATCCATGGATTGAACCATCTAAATCATTCATACTACAGGTTAGTTATTCTTCTCATCCATGGATTGTACCATCTAAATCATTCATACTACAGGTTAGTTATTCTTCTCATCCATGGATTGAACCATCTAAATCATTCATACTACAGGTTAGTTATTCTTCTCATCCATGGATTGAACCATCTAAATCATTCATACTACAGGTAAGTTATTCTTCTCATCCATGGATTGAACCATCTAAATCATTCATACTACAGGTAAGTTATTCTTCTCATCCATGGATTGAACCATCTAAATCATTCATACTACAGGTTAGCTATTCTTCCCATACATGGATTGAACCATCTAAATCATTCATACTACAGGTTAGTTATTCTTCTCATCCATGGATTGTACCATCTAAATCATTCATACTACAGGTTAGTTATTCTTCTCATCCATGGATTGAACCATCTAAATCATTCATACTACAGGTTAGTTATTCTTCTCATCCATGGATTGAACCATCTAAATCATTCATACTACAGGTAAGTTATTCTTCTCATCCATGGATTGAACCATCTAAATCATTCATACTACAGGTAAGTTATTCTTCTCATCCATGGATTGAACCATCTAAATCATTCATACTACAGGTTAGCTATTCTTCCCATACATGGATTGAACCATCTAAATCATTCATACTACAGGTAAGTTATTCTTCTCATCCATGGATTGAACCATCTAAATCATTCATACTACAGGTAAGTTATTCTTCTCATACATGGATTGAACCATCTAAATCATTCATACTACAGGTAAGTTATTCTTCTCATACATGGATTGAACCATCTAAATCATTCATACTACAGGTAAGCAATTCTTCCCATACATGGATTGAACCATCTAAATCATTCATACTACAGGTAAGTTATTCTTCTCATCCATGGATTGAACCATCTAAATCATTCATACTACAGGTAAGTTATTCTTCTCATCCATGGATTGAACCATCTAAATCATTCATACTACAGGTAAGTTATTCTTCTCATCCATGGATTGAACCATCTAAATCATTCATACTACAGGTTAGTTATTCTTCTCATACATGGATTGAACCATCTAAATCATTCATACTACAGGTTAGTTATTCTTCTCATACATGGATTGAACCATCTAAATCATTCATACTACAGGTTAGTTATTCTTCTCATACATGGATTGAACCATCTAAATCATTCATACTACAGGTTAGTTATTCTTCTCATCCATGGATTGAACCATCTAAATCATTCATACTACAGGTAAGTTATTCTTCTCATCCATGGGTTGAACCATCTAAATCATTCATACTACAGGTAAGTTATTCTTCTCATCCATGGATTGAACCATCTAAATCATTCATACTACAGGTTAGTTATTCTTCTCATACATGGATTGAACCATCTAAATCATTCATACTACAGGTTAGTTATTCTTCTCATACATGGATTGAACCATCTAAATCATTCATACTACAGGTTAGTTATTCTTCTCATACATGGATTGAACCATCTAAATCATTC
The DNA here is from genome assembly GCA_963971465.1 of Lepidochitona cinerea. Taxonomy (NCBI): domain Eukaryota; kingdom Metazoa; phylum Mollusca; class Polyplacophora; order Chitonida; family Tonicellidae; genus Lepidochitona; species Lepidochitona cinerea. Next base: position 41,550,661 of record OZ020556.1, on the reverse strand, counting down.
ATACTACAGGTTAGTTATTCTTCTCATCCATGGATTGAACCATCTAAATCATTCATACTACAGGTTAGTTATTCTTCTCATACATGGATTGAACCATCTAAATCATTCATTCTACAGGTTAGTTATTCTTCTCATCCATGGATTGAACCATCTAAATCATTCATACTACAGGTTAGTTATTCTTCTCATACATGGATTGAACCATCTAAATCATTCATACTACAGGTTGGTTATTCTTCTCATACATGGATTGAACCATCTAAATCATTCATACTACAGGTAAGTTATTCTTCTCATCCATGGATTGAACCATCTAAATCATTCATACTACAGGTTAGTTATTCTTCTCATACATGGATTGAACCATCTAAATCATTCATACTACAGGTTAGTTATTCTTCTCATCCATGGATTGAACCATCTAAATCATTCATACTACAGGTTAGTTATTCTTCTCATACATGGATTGAACCATCTAAATCATTCATTCTACAGGTTAGTTATTCTTCTCATCCATGGATTGAACCATCTAAATCATTCATACTACAGGTTAGTTATTCTTCCCATCCATGGATTGAACCATCTAAATCTTTTTTTTTTTTTTTTTTGCTTCGCAGCAGACTAGGCTGCGAGAGATATTTAAACGATACTACAACGCATCTACATGAAAGGACAAGGCTTGCTTATCTAAGTGCAACTAAAACGATGCAACCGGAAGATGGATTACTGGTATCTCTACCGGATGGACGAAGAACACATTTATACTTATTCTTTTACACTCAGATATTAAAAATAAACTCCGTATGTCCTGCACACGTTCCACATTACAGTTTTAAAATCAAATTCCCAGCCCGAAGCTCGGCAAGGATGTGACCTTTACACCAAGCGGTTTCAAACACATTTATTTTCCCGATGCGTTTAAGATGTTTAAAACGGCACATAATATGTAATGTTAAGTCTCTGCGCCAATGAAACTGCAGAGCTTTCCTATGGTCGAAGGGTTCGTCATGGGCCGCAACATAATTGCGATGCCGCCGGATAGTGCCCACAGCTAAAACAATGCACTCCCATATGACCTGCCTCCTTACTTTGGAGTCCTGTGGCAGTTCTCCCCACAAAAACCGAAACTGTGATAGAGCTACTTTTGTGTCCGCGACCAAGGAAAGAAGATTTCCAACATAACTCCACAGTTTTTTTGTCTCTGCACAGTGCAGAAACAGATGTTGGAAAGTCTCCCTATCCGATTTACACATCGGGCAAGTGTCATCATCAGTGACGCCGGCTCGGACCAGATTCGGCCCCAACCACAAAACCCTATGCCACAAAAGCCATACACTTTCTCTAGCATAATTGTCGACCCGTGACTCGGCTAATTTTGAAAAACTGCCTTCCCATGATTCTGGGTGCTGTCCCTGCTCTTCCCACTTAGCGAGTGCGGCTACAGTAGGTGTTTGCTTTTGTAGTATATTTATGAGCACTAAAACACACGGGCACAGGGAAAATCTTCTTGTCTAAAATAACCACGGAGACAAGTTTCTAATTGTGTTAAAAAGAGGTATATCATTTAGACCTTTATACCCCATCATAAATTGTTGTAATAAAGTAAACCTATGATATTTGATTAGGTTAACGACTGACAGGAGCTTGGCCTTAGTCAGTAGAATTTTCTGGAACACTTTGTATTGCATTGACAATGCTTATGCATCTTAAGCTATAGTAAGAATATCGTCAGACTATATATTATGGGGTCATGGGAAAAGACAGTGAAAATTCCCCCATCCCCCCCCCCCCATACCCCTTTCCCAGAAAACCTAGGTAGAAGGCAGACAGGGGAGTTTAGCCCTGACCAGTATGTCTTTCAAACTCTTGTTCTTTTTATAAGCAATGACTGGCCTTTGGGTCAGAGGTCGAGCAAGTTTACTTTGAAGTAGATTGTATTCTTATACTATGATCTTGGCCATAGCAATGCTAGCTTTGTTATACTGAAACACAAATGGTATTATAGTTTTTTCACGACATCTTCCGGGGTCCAAGTTCAAACCCAAAGGATAAATAGTTTGTAATGTTTGAATCCAAAAACTTTCCCTTTCCAAACGTTTGTGTTTGGTATCTGCAGCGGAAGTGAGAAAAGGGATGTAGTAGGTAAGCATACCACCACCTCGAAGACAATGCTCCAAGACTGTTGCCCTTCACCGTGTAACAAACCTTTCCTTCAACGGGGGAGTCCGGAAGGTCCAACCATGCGGACGGAATTCCCTGTTGCAAGGCCAACAATTGCCGGTCTACACTACTAAGTCTCCTTTCAGATGTTTGACATATGTCTTCTATGCTTTTCCAAGAACGGTTGTTGTTGACGATGTGTCTAAAGTTCCTGACCCCCAACGGGCTTAGACTTCCGATTGGAAACACATCACCGGCTTTATTACGAATTAGCGGGTTGAAATATAACGGCTGTGACAGAGCTTCCTGCCAGCAGGACGGCTCAGTTATCCCACGTTCAATATTTAAAATCTCACTAGCGATGTCGCTATACCAACGGGGAAGTTGGGTGACTTGCGGACGATCTCCCAAATCTAAAAATAGATGCTCCGCCGAAAGTGGGGAAAGACGCCTTCTCCACAATGCTCGGGCCAGGGATGCCCACTGTGCTTCGCTGGAGAGAAGTTGAGATAAAAATTTTAGTCTAAGTGATTTAACTTTATCCCTTATATTAACTAAACCTAACCCGCCTTTGCCTTTGGGTAGCTCGCAAACTTCCTTGCGGACAAGGGGTTTCTTGTCCTCCCATAGGAAAGACTTAACGTGATCGTTGAGAGAAATTTCTACAGAATTGGGGATATTAAAGACGGACGCCAAATACCATAGTTTAGAGAGGCTCATTATATTTAGGACTAAGACCCTTCCGAAAATACTCAATGGGCGTTTTCTCCAAGTTCGCAAGGTGGAGGTAAGCTTTTTAGCCTTTTCTTCCCAGTTTCGTAATGGAGGATTAGTACCTCCGTGAGAAATTCCTAGAAGCTCGATCGACTCGGAGGACCATTGGAATCCAAGTGGTGCATCGGTCCGTCTTTTCCAAGGTCCTAAAAATAGTCCTTTGGATTTCAACCGATTTACTTTTGCCCCTGATGCCCCTTGGTAAGTGTTCAGGATGTTATGCAGCCTGCCAAAATCCCCCTGTTCTCTTACAAACACGGCCATGTCGTCCGCATATTGAGATACTTTCAAGGGATTTTCAACCCCGGGGACTACGATGCCGCTGATTGCAGAGGCTCTAATAGCCGCAGCCAGTGGTTCAGCGGCTAACACGTACAGTAAAGGGGATAGAGGACATCCCTGGCGAACTCCCCTTCTGAGGGGTACTGGGTCGCTGATGTGATTGTTAATTAGTATCTTACTGGAAGGAGATCTGTACAAAACCTTTAACCATTGTATAAAGCTGGGACCAAACCCCATTCGTTCAAGGACCTTGATGAGAAACGACCACTCCAGCCTATCAAAAGCCTTCTCATTGTCTAGGCTAAGGATAGCCCCTTCGATGTCGCATTCTTCTGTGGTTTCGATTAGGTCCCTTACTAAGAAGCTGTTTGTGAGAATAGACCGTCCGGGCACGGAACAGGTCTGATCAGAGTTTACCACCGAGGCTATCACTGAGCCCAGACGCCGAGTTAAGAGTTTTGTGAGTATTTTGTAATCCGTACACAATAATGAGATTGGCCGCCAGTTTTTAAGGTCATCGCGTGGCCCTCGCTTGTGAGTCAATCTCACAGCAGCTTCCTGCATTGAGGGAGACAATCGTCCAGCTTCAAAAGCGAAATTGAACACTTCAAGCATATGTGGCCCAATAATCTCCCAGAAACACTGATAAAACTCGTAAGGTATTCCATCCATACCAGGGGATTTGTTGTAAGCCATAGATGTGAGTGAACCTTTTAATTCCTCAAGTGTGATAGCTGAGTCACACACTTGATTTTCAACCGGACTAATTAAAGCAGATAAGTGCTGTATGATGTCTCTCTGTTTAACTTCATCGCACTCGTCAGAGGAAAACAAATCATCATAAAATGATGCGGCTGCCTTTAGCATATCTTGTGGAGAAGATTTTAAACTACCATCAGCCGCTTTAATCTCGCTTATAAGTTTTTCTCTGCCTCTAGACTTTTCAAGCGAGCAAAAATACCGTGTGGGTTTTTCTCCATCAAGAGACCATTTTACCCTTGCTCTGATCTTAGCTGCATCGAAAGTTTGTTGGTCCAGAGCTTTCAGCTTTCGCCGGAAAGTGTCTCGTAATTCGACAAGCTCTTGTCTGCCGTTTTCTACCTTTGCCGACACAGAAGCGAAGGATTTTTCTAATTTGCGCCGATATTTCTTTAGCCGACGTGCTTTACCTTTAGAAAATGATATGGCAACTTTTTGTATTCCTTTCTTGCCCTCGTCCCACCACTCTAAAATATCTAGAAAGGAAGATTTTTGGGATACCCAATATGACCAGAAATCATTTATTAACTGCACGAAGCGGTCATCGTGAGTATGTTCTACGTTCAACTTCCAAAACCCCTTTCCTCGGATCACAAAATCACCACTATCAAGAGTCGCAGTTAACATTTTATGGTCGGAAAAGGCTACTGGTTCACTAGCGACTGTAGAGACATTCATACTACAGGTAAGTTATTCTTCCCATCCATGGATTGAACCATCTAAATCATTCATACTACAGGTAAGTTATTCTTCTCATCCATGGATTGAACCATCTAAATCATTCATACTACAGGTAAGATATTCTTCCCATCCATTGATTGAACCATCTAAATCATTCATACTACAGGTAAGCTATTCTTCTCATCCATGGATTGAACCATCTAAATCATTCATACTACAGGTAAGTTATTCTTCCCATCCTTGGATTGAACCATCTAAATCATTCATACTACAGGTTAGTTATTCTTCCCATCCTTGGATTGAACCATCTAAATCATTCATACTACAGGTTAGTTATTCTTCCCATACATGGATTGAACCATCTAAATCATTCATACTACAGGTTAGTTATTCTTCCCATCCTTGGATTGAACCATCTAAATCATTCATACTACAGGTAAGTTATTCTTCTCCTCCATGGATTGAACCATCTAAATCATTCATACTATAGGTAGGTTATTCTTCCCATCCTTGGATTGAACCATCTAAATCATTCATACTACAGGTAGGTTATTCTTCTCATCCTTGGATTGAACCATCTAAATCATTCATACTACAGGTAAGTTATTCTTCTCATACATGGATTGAACCATCTAAATCATTCATACTACAGGTTAGTTATTCTTCTCATCCATGGATTGAACCATCTTAATCATTCATACTACAGGTAGGTTATTCTTCTCATCCTTGGATTGAACCATCTAAATCATTCATACTACAGGTTAGTTATTCTTCTCATCCATGGATTGAACCATCTAAATCATTCATACTACAGGTAGGTTATTCTTCTCATACATGGATTGAACCATCTAAATCATTCATACTACAGGTTAGTTATTCTTCCCATCCATGGATTGAACCATCTAAATCATTCATACTACAGGTAGGTTATTCTTCTCATCCTTGGATTGAACCATCTAAATCATTCATACTATAGGTAGGTTATTCTTCTCATACATGGATTGAACCATCTAAATCATTCATACTACAGGTTAGTTATTCTTCTCATACATGGATTGAACCATCTAAATCATTCATACTACAGGTAAGTTATTCTTCTCATACATGGATTGAACCATCTAAATCATTCATACTACAGGTTAGTTATTCTTCTCATCCATGGATTGAACCATCTAAATCATTCATACTACAGGTAGGTTATTCTTCTCATCCTTGGATTGAACCATCTAAATCATTCATACTATAGGTAGGTTATTCTTCTCATACATGGATTGAACCATCTAAATCATTCATACTACAGGTTAGTTATTCTTCTCATCCATGGATTGAACCATCTTAATCATTCATACTACAGGTAAGTTATTCTTCTCATCCATGGATTGAACCATCTAAATCATTCATACTACAGGTAAGTTATTCTTCTCATACATGGATTGAACCATCTAAATCATTCATACTACAGGTTAGTTATTCTTCCCATCCTTGGATTGAACCATCTAAATCATTCATACTACAGGTTAGTTATTCTTCCCATCCTTGGATTGAACCATCTAAATCATTCACACTACAGGTTAGTTATTCTTCCCATCCTTGGATTGAACCATCTAAATCATTCACACTACAGGTTAGTTATTCTTCCCATCCTTGGATTGAACCATCTAAATCATTCATACTATAGGTTAGTTATTCTTCTCATACATGGATTGAACCATCTAAATCATTCATACTACAGGTTAGTTATTCTTCCCATCCTTGGATTGAACCATCTAAATCATTCATACTACAGGTTAGTTATTCTTCCCATCCTTGGATTGAACCATCTAAATCATTCACACTACAGGTTAGTTATTCTTCCCATCCTTGGATTGAACCATCTAAATCATTCATACTATAGGTTAGTTATTCTTCTCATACATGGATTGAACCATCTAAATCATTCATACTATAGGTTAGCTATTCTTCTCATCCATGGATTGAACCATCTAAATCATTCATACTACAGGTTAGTTATTCTTCTCATACATGGATTGAACCATCTAAATCATTCATACTACAGGTTAGTTATTCTTCTCATACATGGATTGAACCATCTAAATCATTCATACTACAGGTAAGTTATTCTTCTCATCCATGGATTGAACAATTATGCTAGAGAAAGTGTATGGCTTTTGTGGCATAGGGTTTTGTGGTTGGGGCCGAATCTGGTCCGAGCCGGCGTCACTGATGACGACACTTGCCCGATGTGTAAATCGGATAGGGAGACTTTCCAACATCTGTTTCTGCACTGTGGAGAGACAAAAAAACTGTGGAGTTATGTTGGAAATCTTCTTTCCTTGGTCGGGGACACAAAAGTAGCGCTATCACAGTTTCGGTTTTTGTGGGGAGAACTGCCACAGGACTCCAAAGTAAGGAGGCAGGTCATATGGGAGTGCATTGTTTTAGCTGTGGGCGCTATCCGGCGGCATCGCAATTATGTTGCGGCCCATGACGAACCCTTCGACCATAGGAAAGCTCTGCAGTTTCATTGGCGCAGAGACTTAACATTACATATTATGTGCCGTTTTAAACATTTTAAACGCATCGGGAAAATAAATGTGTTTGAAACCGCTTGGTGTAAAGGTCACATCCTTGCCGAGCTTCTGGCTGGGAATTTGATTTTAAAACTGTAATGTGGAACGTGTGCAGGACATACTGGGTTTTTTTTAATATCTGAGTGTAAAAGAATAAGTATAAATGTGTTCTTCGTCCATCCGGTAGAGATACCAGTAATCCATCTTCCGGTTGCATCGTTTTAGTTGCACTTAGATAAGCAAGCCCTGTCCTTTCATGTAGATGCGTTGTAGTATCGTTTAAATATCTCTCGCAGCCTAGTCTGCTGCGAAGCAAAAAAAAAAAAAATAAAATAAATCCATCCATGGATTGAACCATCTAAATCATTCATACTACAGGTAAGATATTCTTCCCATCCATTGATTGAACCATCTAAATCATTCATACTACAGGTAAGCTATTCTTCCCATACATGGATTGAACCATCTAAATCATTCATACTACAGCTTAGTTATTCTTCCCATCCTTGGATTGAACCATCTAAATCATTCATACTACAGGTTAGTTATTCTTCTCCTCCATGGATTGAACCATCTAAATCATTCATACTATAGGTAGGTTATTCTTCCCATCCTTGGATTGAACCATCTAAATCATTCATACTACAGGTAGGTTATTCTTCTCATCCTTGGATTGAACCATCTAAATCATTCATACTACAGGTAAGTTATTCTTCTCATACATGGATTGAACCATCTAAATCATTCATACTACAGGTAAGTTATTCTTCTCATCCATGGATTGAACCTTCTAAATCATTCATACTACAGGTAAGTTATTCTTCCCATCCTTGGATTGAACCATCTAAATCATTCATACTACAGGTTAGTTATTCTTCTCATCCATGGATTGAACCATCTAAATCATTCATACTACAGGTTAGTTATTCTTCCCATACATGGATTGAACCATCTAAATCATTCATACTACAGGTTAGTTATTCTTCTCATCCATGGATTGAACCATCTAAATCATTCATACTACAGGTTAGTTATTCTTCTCATCCTTGGATTGAACCATCTAAATCATTCATACTACAGGTAAGTTATTCTTCTCATACATGGATTGAACCATCTAAATCATTCATACTACAGGTTAGTTATTCTTCTCATACATGGATTGAACCATCTAAATCATTCATACTACAGGTAAGTTATTCTTCTCCTCCATGGATTGAACCATCTAAATCATTCATACTACAGGTTAGTTATTCTTCTCATCCTTGGATTGAACCATCTAAATCATTCATACTACAGGTAAGTTATTCTTCTCATCCATGGATTGAACCATCTAAATCATTCATACTACAGGTTAGTTATTCTTCTCATCCTTGGATTGAACCATCTAAATCATTCATACTACAGGTAAGTTATTCTTCCCATACATGGATTGAACCATCTAAATCATTCATACTACAGGTAAGTTATTCTTCTCCTCCATGGATTGAACCATCTAAATCATTCATACTACAGGTAAGTTATTCTTCTCATCCATGGATTGAACCATCTAAATCATTCATACTACAGGTTAGTTATTCTTCTCATCCATGGATTGAACCATCTAAATCATTCATACTACAGGTTAGTTATTCTTCCCATACATGGATTGAACCATCTAAATCATTCATACTACAGGTTAGTTATTCTTCTCATCCTTGGATTGAACCATCTAAATCATTCATACTACAGGTAAGTTATTCTTCCCATACATGGATTGAACCATCTAAATCATTCATACTACAGGTAAGTTATTCTTCTCCTCCATGGATTGAACCATCTAAATCATTCATACTACAGGTTAGTTATTCTTCCCATACATGGATTGAACCATCTAAATCATTCATACTACAGGTTAGTTATTCTTCTCATCCATGGATTGAACCATCTAAATCATTCATACTACAGGTAAGTTATTCTTCTCATCCATGGATTGAACCATCTAAATCATTCATACTACAGGTAAGTTATTCTTCTCATACATGGATTGAACCATCTAAATCATTCATACTACAGGTTAGTTATTCTTCTCATCCATGGATTGAACCATCTAAATCATTCATACTACAGGTAAGTTATTCTTCTCATACATGGATTGAACCATCTAAATCATTCATACTACAGGTAAGTTATTCTTCTCATACATGGATTGAACCATCTAAATCATTCATACTACAGGTAGGTTATTCTTCTCATACATGGATTGAACCATCTAAATCATTCATACTACAGGTAGGTTATTCTTCTCATCCTTGGATTGAACCATCTAAATCATTCATACTACAGGTAAGTTATTCTTCTCCTCCATGGATTGAACCATCTAAATCATTCATACTACAGGTAAGTTATTCTTCTCATCCTTGGATTGAACCATCTAAATCATTCATACTATAGGTAGGTTATTCTTCTCATACATGGATTGAACCATCTAAATCATTCATACTACAGGTTAGTTATTCTTCTCATCCATGGATTGAACCATCTAAATCATTCATACTACAGGTAAGTTATTCTTCTCATCCATGGATTGAACCATCTAAATCATTCATACTACAGGTAAGTTATTCTTCTCATACATGGATTGAACCATCTAAATCATTCATACTACAGGTTAGTTATTCTTCCCATCCTTGGATTGAACCATCTAAATCATTCATACTACAGGTTAGTTATTCTTCCCATCCTTGGATTGAACCATCTAAATCATTCATACTACAGGTAAGTTATTCTTCCCATCCTTGGATTGAACCATCTAAATCATTCATACTACAGGTAAGTTATTCTTCTCATACATGGATTGAACCATCTAAATCATTCATACTACAGGTAGGTTATTCTTCTCCTCCATGGATTGAACCATCTAAATCATTCATACTACAGGTAAGCTATTCTTCTCATCCATGGATTGAACCATCTAAATCATTCATACTACAGGTTAGCTATTCTTCTCATACATGGATTGAACCATCTAAATCATTCATACTACAGGTAAGTTATTCTTCTCATCCATGGATTGAACCATCTAAATCATTCATACTACAGGTTAGCTATTCTTCTCATACATGGATTGAACCATCTAAATCATTCATACTACAGGTAGGTTATTCTTCTCCTCCATGGATTGAACCATCTAAATCATTCATACTACAGGCTAGCTATTCTTCTCATACATGGATTGAACCATCTAAATCATTCATACTACAGGTAGGTTATTCTTCTCCTCCATGGATTGAACCATCTAAATCATTCATACTACAGGCTAGCTATTCTTCTCATCCATGGATTGAACCTTCTAAATCATTCATACTACAGGTAAGCTATTCTTCTCATCCTTGGATTGAACCATCTAAATCATTCATACTACAGGTTAGTTATTCTTCCCATACATGGATTGAACCATCTAAATTATTCATACTATAGGTAAGTTATTCTTCTCCTCCATGGATTGAACCATCTAAATCATTCATACTATAGGTAAGTTATTCTTCCCATACATGGATTGAACCATCTAAATCATTCATACTACAGGTTAGTTATTCTTCTCATCCATGGATTGAACCATCTAAATCATTCATACTACAGGTAAGTTATTCTTCCCATACATGGATTGAACCATCTAAATCATTCATACTACAGGTAAGTTATTCTTCTCATCCATGGATTGAACCATCTAAATCATTCATACTACAGGTAAGTTATTCTTCTCATCCTTGGATTGAACCATCTAAATCATTCATACTACAGGTAAGTTATTCTTCTCCTCCATGGATTGAACCATCTAAATCATTCATACTACAGGTAAGTTATTCTTCTCCTCCATGGATTGAACCATCTAAATCATTCATACTACAGGTAAGTTATTCTTCTCATCCTTGGATTGAACCATCTAAATCATTCATACTACAGGTAAGTTATTCTTCTCATACATGGATTGAACCATCTAAATCATTCATACTACAGGTAAGTTATTCTTCTCATCCATGGATTGAACCATCTAAATCATTCATACTACAGGTAAGTTATTCTTCTCATCCATGGATTGAACCATCTAAATCATTCATACTACAGGTAGGTTATTCTTCTCATACATGGATTGAACCATCTAAATCATTCATACTACAGGTAGGTTATTCTTCTCATCCATGGATTGAACCATCTAAATCATTCATACTACAGGTTAGTTATTCTTCCCATACATGGATTGAACCATCTAAATCATTCATACTACAGGTAAGTTATTCTTCTCATACATGGATTGAACCATCTAAATCATTCATACTACAGGTAAGTTATTCTTCCCATACATGGATTGAACCATCTAAATCATTCATACTACAGGTAAGTTATTCTTCTCATCCTTGGATTGAACCATCTAAATCATTCATACTACAGGTAAGTTATTCTTCCCATACATGGATTGAACCATCTAAATCATTCATACTACAGGTAAGTTATTCTTCTCCTCCATGGATTGAACCATCTAAATCATTCATACTACAGGTTAGTTATTCTTCCCATACATGGATTGAACCATCTAAATCATTCATACTACAGGTTAGTTATTCTTCTCATCCATGGATTGAACCATCTAAATCATTCATACTACAGGTAAGTTATTCTTCTCATACATGGATTGAACCATCTAAATCATTCATACTACAGGTAAGTTATTCTTCTCATACATGGATTGAACCATCTAAATCATTCATACTACAGGTAGGTTATTCTTCTCATACATGGATTGAACCATCTAAATCATTCATACTACAGGTAAGTTATTCTTCCCATCCTTGGATTGAACCATCTAAATCATTCATACTATAGGTAGGTTATTCTTCTCATACATGGATTGAACCATCTAAATCATTCATACTACAGGTAAGTTATTCTTCTCATACATGGATTGAACCATCTAAATCATTCATACTACAGGTAAGTTATTCTTCTCATACATGGATTGAACCATCTAAATCATTCATACTACAGGTAGGTTATTCTTCTCATACATGGATTGAACCATCTAAATCATTCATACTACAGGTAAGTTATTCTTCCCATCCTTGGATTGAACCATCTAAATCATTCATACTACAGGTAAGTTATTCTTCTCATACATGGATTGAACCATCTAAATCATTCATACTACAGGTTAGTTATTCTTCTCATCCATGGATTGAACCATCTAAATCATTCATACTACAGGTAAGTTATTCTTCTCATCCATGGATTGAACCATCTAAATCATTCATACTATAGGTTAGTTATTCTTCTCATCCATGGATTGAACCATCTAAATCATTCATACTACAGGTAAGTTATTCTTCTCATCCATGGATTGAACCATCTAAATCATTCATACTACAGGTAAGTTATTCTTCTCATACATGGATTGAACCATCTAAATCATTCATACTACAGGTTAGTTATTCTTCCCATCCTTGGATTGAACCATCTAAATCATTCATACTACAGGTTAGTTATTCTTCCCATCCTTGGATTGAACCATCTAAATCATTCATACTACAGGTAAGTTATTCTTCCCATCCTTGGATTGAACCATCTAAATCATTCATACTACAGGTAAGTTATTCTTCTCATACATGGATTGAACCATCTAAATCATTCATACTACAGGTAGGTTATTCTTCTCCTCCATGGATTGAACCATCTAAATCATTCATACTACAGGTAAGCTATTCTTCTCATCCATGGATTGAACCATCTAAATCATTCATACTACAGGTTAGCTATTCTTCTCATACATGGATTGAACCATCTAAATCATTCATACTACAGGTAAGTTATTCTTCTCATCCATGGATTGAACCATCTAAATCATTCATACTACAGGTTAGCTATTCTTCTCATACATGGATTGAACCATCTAAATCATTCATACTACAGGTAGGTTATTCTTCTCCTCCATGGATTGAACCATCTAAATCATTCATACTACAGGCTAGCTATTCTTCTCATACATGGATTGAACCATCTAAATCATTCATACTACAGGTAGGTTATTCTTCTCCTCCATGGATTGAACCATCTAAATCATTCATACTACAGGCTAGCTATTCTTCTCATCCATGGATTGAACCTTCTAAATCATTCATACTACAGGTTAGTTATTCTTCTCCTCCATGGATTGAACCATCTAAATCATTCATACTACAGGTTAGTTATTCTTCTCCTCCATGGATTGAACCATCTAAATCATTCATACTACAGGTAAGTTATTCTTCTCATACATGGATTGAACCATCTAAATCATTCATACTACAGGTAAGTTATTCTTCTCATACATGGATTGAACCATCTAAATCATTCATACTACAGGTTAGTTATTCTTCTCATCCATGGATTGAACCATCTAAATCATTCATACTACAGGTAAGTTATTCTTCCCATCCATGGATTGAACCATCTAAATCATTCATACTACAGGTAAGTTATTCTTCCCATACATGGATTGAACCATCTAAATCATTCATACTACAGGTAGGTTATTCTTCTCATCCTTGGATTGAACCATCTAAATCATTCATACTACAGGTTAGTTATTCTTCCCATACATGGATTGAACCATCTAAATTATTCATACTATAGGTAAGTTATTCTTCTCCTCCATGGATTGAACCATCTAAATCATTCATACTATAGGTAAGTTATTCTTCCCATACATGGATTGAACCATCTAAATCATTCATACTACAGGTTAGTTATTCTTCTCATCCATGGATTGAACCATCTAAATCATTCATACTACAGGTAAGTTATTCTTCCCATACATGGATTGAACCATCTAAATCATTCATACTACAGGTTAGTTATTCTTCTCCTCCATGGATTGAACCATCTAAATCATTCATACTACAGGTAAGTTATTCTTCTCATCCATGGATTGAACCATCTAAATCATTCATACTACAGGTAAGTTATTCTTCTCATCCTTGGATTGAACCATCTAAATCATTCATACTACAGGTAAGTTATTCTTCTCCTCCATGGATTGAACCATCTAAATCATTCATACTACAGGTAAGTTATTCTTCTCCTCCATGGATTGAACCATCTAAATCATTCATACTACAGGTAAGTTATTCTTCTCATCCTTGGATTGAACCATCTAAATCATTCATACTACAGGTAAGTTATTCTTCTCATACATGGATTGAACCATCTAAATCATTCATACTACAGGTAAGTTATTCTTCTCATCCATGGATTGAACCATCTAAATCATTCATACTACAGGTAAGTTATTCTTCTCATCCATGGATTGAACCATCTAAATCATTCATACTACAGGTAGGTTATTCTTCTCATACATGGATTGAACCATCTAAATCATTCATACTACAGGTAGGTTATTCTTCTCATACATGGATTGAACCATCTAAATCATTCATACTATAGGTAAGTTATTCTTCCCATCCTTGGATTGAACCATCTAAATCATTCATACTACAGGTTAGTTATTCTTCTCATCCATGGATTGAACCATCTAAATCATTCATACTACAGGTAAGTTATTCTTCTCATACATGGATTGAACCATCTAAATCATTCATACTACAGGTAAGTTATTCTTCTCATACATGGATTGAACCATCTAAATCATTCATACTACAGGTAGGTTATTCTTCTCATACATGGATTGAACCATCTAAATCATTCATACTACAGGTAAGTTATTCTTCCCATCCTTGGATTGAACCATCTAAATCATTCATACTACAGGTAAGTTATTCTTCTCATCCTTGGATTGAACCATCTAAATCATTCATACTATAGGTAGGTTATTCTTCTCATACATGGATTGAACCATCTAAATCATTCATACTACAGGTTAGTTATTCTTCTCATCCATGGATTGAACCATCTAAATCATTCATACTACAGGTAAGTTATTCTTCTCATCCATGGATTGAACCATCTAAATCATTCATACTACAGGTAAGTTATTCTTCTCATACATGGATTGAACCATCTAAATCATTCATACTACAGGTTAGTTATTCTTCCCATCCTTGGATTGAACCATCTAAATCATTCATACTACAGGTTAGTTATTCTTCCCATCCTTGGATTGAACCATCTAAATCATTCATACTACAGGTAAGTTATTCTTCCCATCCTTGGATTGAACCATCTAAATCATTCATACTACAGGTAAGTTATTCTTCTCATACATGGATTGAACCATCTAAATCATTCATACTACAGGTAGGTTATTCTTCTCCTCCATGGATTGAACCATCTAAATCATTCATACTACAGGTAAGCTATTCTTCTCATCCATGGATTGAACCATCTAAATCATTCATACTACAGGTTAGCTATTCTTCTCATACATGGATTGAACCATCTAAATCATTCATACTACAGGTAAGTTATTCTTCTCATCCATGGATTGAACCATCTAAATCATTCATACTACAGGTTAGCTATTCTTCTCATACATGGATTGAACCATCTAAATCATTCATACTACAGGTAGGTTATTCTTCTCCTCCATGGATTGAACCATCTAAATCATTCATACTACAGGCTAGCTATTCTTCTCATACATGGATTGAACCATCTAAATCATTCATACTACAGGTAGGTTATTCTTCTCCTCCATGGATTGAACCATCTAAATCATTCATACTACAGGCTAGCTATTCTTCTCATCCATGGATTGAACCTTCTAAATCATTCATACTACAGGTAAGCTATTCTTCTCATCCTTGGATTGAACCATCTAAATCATTCATACTACAGGTTAGTTATTCTTCCCATACATGGATTGAACCATCTAAATTATTCATACTATAGGTAAGTTATTCTTCTCCTCCATGGATTGAACCATCTAAATCATTCATACTATAGGTAAGTTATTCTTCCCATACATGGATTGAACCATCTAAATCATTCATACTACAGGTTAGTTATTCTTCTCATCCATGGATTGAACCATCTAAATCATTCATACTACAGGTAAGTTATTCTTCCCATACATGGATTGAACCATCTAAATCATTCATACTACAGGTTAGTTATTCTTCTCCTCCATGGATTGAACCATCTAAATCATTCATACTACAGGTAAGTTATTCTTCTCATCCATGGATTGAACCATCTAAATCATTCATACTACAGGTAAGTTATTCTTCTCATCCTTGGATTGAACCATCTAAATCATTCATACTACAGGTAAGTTATTCTTCTCCTCCATGGATTGAACCATCTAAATCATTCATACTACAGGTAAGTTATTCTTCTCCTCCATGGATTGAACCATCTAAATCATTCATACTACAGGTAAGTTATTCTTCTCATCCTTGGATTGAACCATCTAAATCATTCATACTACAGGTAAGTTATTCTTCTCATACATGGATTGAACCATCTAAATCATTCATACTACAGGTAAGTTATTCTTCTCATCCATGGATTGAACCATCTAAATCATTCATACTACAGGTAAGTTATTCTTCTCATCCATGGATTGAACCATCTAAATCATTCATACTACAGGTAGGTTATTCTTCTCATACATGGATTGAACCATCTAAATCATTCATACTACAGGTAGGTTATTCTTCTCATACATGGATTGAACCATCTAAATCATTCATACTATAGGTAAGTTATTCTTCCCATCCTTGGATTGAACCATCTAAATCATTCATACTACAGGTTAGTTATTCTTCTCATCCTTGGATTGAACCATCTAAATCATTCATACTACAGGTTAGTTATTCTTCCCATCCATGGATTGAACCATCTAAATCATTCATACTAAAGGTTAGTTATTCTTCTCATACATGGATTGAACCATCTAAATCATTCATACTACAGGTAAGTTATTCTTCTCCTCCATGGATTGAACCATCTAAATCATTCATACTACAGGTAAGTTATTCTTCTCATACATGGATTGAACCATCTAAATCATTCATACTACAGGTAGGTTATTCTTCTCATACATGGATTGAACCATCTAAATCATTCATACTATAGGTAAGTTATTCTTCTCATCCATGGATTGAACCATCTAAATCATTCATACTACAGGTTAGTTATTCTTCCCATACATGGATTGAACCATCTAAATCATTCATACTACAGGTAGGTTATTCTTCTCATACATGGATTGAACCATCTAAATCATTCATACTATAGGTAAGTTATTCTTCTCCTCCATGGATTGAACCATCTAAATCATTCATACTACAGGTTAGTTATTCTTCTCATCCTTGGATTGAACCATCTAAATCATTCATACTACAGGTTAGTTATTCTTCTCCTCCATGGATTGAACCATCTAAATCATTCATACTACAGGTTAGCTATTCTTCTCATACATGGATTGAACCATCTAAATCATTCATACTACAGGTTAGTTATTCTTCCCATCCTTGGATTGAACCATCTAAATCATTCATACTACAGGTAAGTTATTCTTCTCATCCTTGGATTGAACCATCTAAATCATTCATACTACAGTTTAGTTATTCTTCCCATCCTTGGATTGGACCATCTAAATCATTCATACTACAGGTAAGTTATTCTTCTCATCCATGGATTGAACCATCTAAATCATTCATACTACAGGTAAGTTATTCTTCCCATCCTTGGATTGAACCATCTAAATCATTCATACTACAGGTAAGTTATTCTTCTCATCCTTGGATTGAACCATCTAAATCATTCATACTACAGGTTAGTTATTCTTCCCATACATGGATTGAATCATCTAAATCATTCATACTACAGGTAAGTTATTCTTCTCATCCTTGGATTGAACCATCTAAATCATTCATACTATAGGTAGGTTATTCTTCTCATACATGGATTGAACCATCTAAATCATTCATACTACAGGTTAGTTATTCTTCTCATCCATGGATTGAACCATCTAAATCATTCATACTACAGGTAAGTTATTCTTCTCATCCTTGGATTGAACCATCTAAATGATTCATACTACAGGTAAGTTATTCTTCTCATCCTTGGATTGAACCATCTAAATCATTCATACTACAGGTTAGTTATTCTTCTCATCCATGGATTGAACCATCTAAATCATTCATACTACAGGTAAGTTATTCTTCTCATCCTTGGATTGAACCAACTAAATCATTCATACTACAGGTAAGTTATTCTTCTCCTCCATGGATTGAACCATCTAAATCATTCATACTACAGGTAAGTTATTCTTCTCATCCTTGGATTGAACCATCTAAATCATTCATACTACAGGTAGGTTATTCTTCTCATACATGGATTGAACCATCTAAATCATTCATACTACAGGTAAGTTATTCTTCTCATCCATGGATTGAACCATCTAAATCATTCATACTACAGGCTAGCTATTCTTCTCATCCATGGATTGAACCATCTAAATCATTCATACTACAGGTAAGCTATTCTTCTCATCCATGGATTGAACCATCTAAATCATTCATACTACAGGTAAGCTATTCTTCTCATCCTTGGATTGAACCATCTAAATCATTCATACTACAGGTAAGTTATTCTTCTCCTCCATGGATTAAACCATCTAAATCATTCATACTACAGGCTAGCTATTCTTCCCATCCATGGATTGAACCATCTAAATCATTCATACTACAGGTTAGTTATTCTTCTCATACATGGATTGAACCATCTAAATCATTCATACTACAGGTAGGTTATTCTTCTCATACATGGATTGAACCATCTAAATCATTCATACTACAGGTAAGTTATTCTTCTCATCCATGGATTAAACCATCTAAATCATTCATACTACAGGTAGGTTATTCTTCTCCTCCATGGATTGAACCATCTAAATCATTCATACTACAGGTAAGCTATTCTTCTCATCCATGGATTGAACCATCTAAATCATTCATACTACAGGTTAGTTATTCTTCTCATACATGGATTGAACCATCTAAATCATTCATACTACAGGTAAGTTATTCTTCTCATACATGGATTGAACCATCTAAATCATTCATACTACAGGTTAGTTATTCTTCTCATACATGGATTGAACCATCTAAATCATTCATACTACAGGTAAGTTATTCTTCTCATACATGGATTGAACCATCTAAATCATTCATACTACAGGTAAGTTATTCTTCTCATACATGGATTGAACCATCTAAATCATTCATACTACAGGTTAGTTATTCTTCTCATACATGGATTGAACCATCTAAATCATTCATACTACAGGTTAGTTATTCTTCTCATACATGGATTGAACCATCTAAATCATTCATACTAAAGGTAAGTTATTCTTCCCATCCATGGATTGAACCATCTAAATCATTCATTCTACAGGTTAGCTATTCTTCCCATACATGGATTGAACCATCTAAATCATTCATACTACAGGTAAGTTATTCTTCTCATACATGGATTGAACCATCTAAATCATTCATACTACAGGTTAGTTATTCTTCTCATACATGGATTGAACCATCTAAATCATTCATACTACAGGTTAGTTATTCTTCTCATACATGGATTGAACCATCTAAATCATTCATACTACAGGTAAGTTATTCTTCTCATACATGGATTGAACCATCTAAATCATTCATACTACAGGTTAGTTATTCTTCTCATCCATGGATTGAACCATCTAAATCATTCATACTAAAGGTTAGTTATTCTTCTCATACATGGATTGAACCATCTAAATCATTCATACTACAGGTTAGTTATTCTTCTCATACATGGATTGAACCATCTAAATCATTCATACTACAGGTTAGTTATTCTTCTCATACATGGATTGAACCATCTAAATCATTCATACAACAGGTTAGTTATTCTTCTCCTCCATGGATTGAACCATCTAAATCATTCATACTACAGGTTAGCTATTCTTCTCATCCTTGGATTGAACCTTCTAAATCATTCATACTACAGGTTAGTTATTCTTCTCAGCCATGGATTGAACCATCTAAATCATTCATACTACAGGTTAGTTATTCTTCTCATACATGGATTGAACCATCTAAATCATTCATACTACAGGTTAGTTATTCTTCTCATACATGGATTGAACCATCTAAATCATTCATACTACAGGTTAGTTATTCTTCTCATACATGGATTAAACCATCTAAATCATTCATACTAAAGGTTAGTTATTCTTCTCATACATGGATTGAACCATCTAAATCATTCATACTACAGGTAAGTTATTCTTCTCATCCATGGATTGAACCATCTAAATCATTCATACTACAGGTTAGTTATTCTTCTCATCCATGGATTGAACCATCTAAATCATTCATACTACAGGTTAGTTATTCTTCTCATCCATGGATTGAACCATCTAAATCATTCATACTAAAGGTTAGTTATTCTTCTCATACATGGATTGAACCATCTAAATCATTCATACTAAAGGTTAGTTATTCTTCTCATCCATGGATTGAACCATCTAAATCATTCATACTACAGGTTAGTTATTCTTCTCATCCATGGATTGAACCATCTAAATCATTCATACTACAGGTTAGTTATTCTTCTCATCCATGGATTGAACCATCTAAATCATTCATACTAAAGGTTAGTTATTCTTCTCATCCATGGATTGAACCATCTAAATCATTCATACTACAGGTTAGTTATTCTTCTCATCCATGGATTGAACCATCTAAATCATTCATACTAAAGGTTAGTTATTCTTCTCATACATGGATTGAACCATCTAAATCATTCATACTAAAGGTTAGTTATTCTTCTCATCCATGGATTGAACCATCTAAATCATTCATACTACAGGTAAGTTATTCTTCTCATACATGGATTGAACCATCTAAATCATTCATACTAAAGGTTAGTTATTCTTCTCATACATGGATTGAACCATCTAAATCATTCATACTAAAGGTTAGTTATTCTTCTCATCCATGGATTGAACCATCTAAATCATTCATACTAAAGGTTAGTTATTCTTCTCATACATGGATTGAACCATCTAAATCATTCATACTACAGGCTAGTTATTCTTCTCATACATGGATTGAACCATCTAAATCATTCATACTAAAGGTTAGTTATTCTTCTCATCCATGGATTGAACCATCTAAATCATTCATACTAAAGGTTAGTTATTCTTCTCATACATGGATTGAACCATCTAAATCATTCATACTACAGGTTAGTTATTCTTCTCATACATGGATTGAACCATCTAAATCATTCATACTACAGGTTAGTTATTCTTCTCATACATGGATTGAACCATCTAAATCATTCATACTACAGGTTAGTTATTCTTCTCATACATGGATTGAACCATCTAAATCATTCATACTAAAGGTTAGTTATTCTTCTCATCCATGGATTGAACCATCTAAATCATTCATACTACAGGTTAGTTATTCTTCTCATCCATGGATTGAACCATCTAAATCATTCATACTAAAGGTTAGTTATTCTTCTCATCCATGGATTGAACCATCTAAATCATTCATACTAAAGGTTAGTTATTCTTCTCATACATGGATTGAACCATCTAAATCATTCATACTACAGGTTAGTTATTCTTCTCATACATGGATTGAACCATCTAAATCATTCATACTACAGGTTAGTTATTCTTCTCATACATGGATTGAACCATCTAAATCATTCATACTACAGGTTAGTTATTCTTCTCATACATGGATTGAACCATCTAAATCATTCATACTAAAGGTTAGTTATTCTTCTCATCCATGGATTGAACCATCTAAATCATTCATACTACAGGTTAGTTATTCTTCTCATCCATGGATTGAACCATCTAAATCATTCATACTAAAGGTTAGTTATTCTTCTCATACATGGATTGAACCATCTAAATCATTCATACTACAGGTAAGTTATTCTTCCCATCCATGGATTGAACCATCTAAATCATTCATACTACAGGTAAGTTATTCTTCTCATACATGGATTGAACCATCTAAATCATTCATACTACAGGTAAGTTATTCTTCCCATCCATGGATTGAACCATCTAAATCATTCATACTACAGGTAAGTTATTCTTCCCATCCATGGATTGAACCATCTAAATCATTCATTCTACAGGTTAGCTATTCTTCTCATACATGGATTGAACCATCTAAATCATTCATACTACAGGTAAGTTATTCTTCCCATCCATGGATTGAACCATCTAAATCATTCATACTACAGGTAAGTTATTCTTCCCACCCTCCTCCTGGTTCATCTTAAAGGATATTTCCGATTGGTGACGGAAGATATGCATATTTTTAATTGCTTTTTCTTTGTAGCCCTTGGACCTTACAGTTTGCTTGTTTTGTTTCAACATTATACTTTTAAATACATAGTTAGTCAATTTACAATAACAAATCTCCGCTAGGTGCTCATAAAGAACTTGACAATTATCCTTTAAGCAATACAATATGACCATCTAAGTCTTGAGTCTTGACCTGATGGATGTTAATGGGTATTTACTCTTTCCTCATATTTTTTATTTCCATTCTTCTTTCAGATCAAAGCAGCAGAAATTATTGAAAGTGACAGATTTCGTACAGGCTGTACATTGAGGTTTCCTCGGGTAGAAAAGATACGTGATGACAAACTGTGGTATGAATGTATGACAACAGCAGATATTGAGGAGTTTAGACAAGTGAGTGATGTCACACGAGTGGTCATTTGACTTGAAATTTTTGAAACGAGTTGAGTAAATCGCTGACGATCGCAACATGTTTAATACTAAATCAACAAATTTCATAAATTCATAGTTATGATCACTAAAACACACGGGCACAGGGAAAATCTTCTTGTCTAAGATAACCATGGAGACAAGTTTCTAATTGTGTTAAAAAGAGGTATATCATTTAGACCTTTATACCCCATAAATTGTTGTAACAAACCAAACCTATGATATTTCATTAGGGTGACGACTGACAGGAGTTTAGCCTTGGTCAGTAGAATTTTCTGGAATCCTTTTGTAACACATTGACAATTGTTACGCATCTTAACTATGGCAACATAAATTCAAAGATGACCATGAGTGTGAGATTCTGTTTATCGTATAACTAAACTAGAAAAAACGAAGAAAACCTACTGAAATTGTACTAGTGGTAACGACATAAGAAGTTATAATTAGATAGCAGCAATAGCTTTGCTGATTTCGGTGAAGTTATCCACCGAAACAATAATTTAGATACATGTTAATTCCACATGAATTTCTAGGATAAAAACTCTTAACTAGTTTAAAGATTATAAATTAAAAAATGTAGAACATAATTTTATCTTCTCATATGAAGATTTTGTTTAAATTCATTCTGAAATCATGGTCACAGGTAGCCTGCATTCTCCTCAAAGCTGCAACCATGACAACGAGTTAACCTATATCCTGCTGACAAGTCACTGGCTTGGCTGTGGCATTATTTTTTTTTTTGGGAGTTGACTTACAATTTAAATAACTTGTAATCTTCCCCGAATCCGTACGTCTGTGAATTGACTGGGCAATCTCTGTGCTGACAGGTCCAAATAGGAGTTAGGCTTAGACATGAAAACTAAATAAGTTACACTGGTGTGCATACAAATAATTTTCCCACATTCTCATTGAAAGTGTTATGTAACTAGTTACATACCATGTTTAGGGCGTTATGTAAGCTTATAACAACACAGTTATGGAATAAATGAATTTATATGAAGAGGGTTGGTTGTTGAGTTAAATCTTATATTGTGTCGTTAGGGAAGAGTACACATAACATTGGCTTGTATTAATTTAGAAAAATTACTTTATTGAAGAATTGTAAAGCTTCTCGAAACCATCATTAAACAGAATAAGCATTTCCTTTCATTTGTTTTGTTTAGAAATCTGGTGGAAAACTGTCTGGTAAGAGACTAGAACTGGGTGAAGTTGAGGAGGAACCGAAAAAGAAGAAACGTAAAGTTTTATCCCGAGTTATTAAACCGACTATTGGATCACAATTCAGGAAAGCGGACACTTCGCAAGTCAAACAGGTTCATACAACTGATTGTCAACTGATTGTCTTACATCAATGTATCAATGATTGTGGCTTGGTTTTAGGGGCCTCTGAGGGTCAGTTTAAAAACGGATTGGTTGCTGTATGATTAGTTATTCACATTTTATAGATTCCTGAAACAACCAAATAAAAGAATAAATATAATTAAAATAATAACACACCTTTGTTTCAGATATCTGAAATCTTCAAAGGAAAGGAATTCTGTGTTATAAACGGGCCAGCCAGTTTTCCAAAACATAATTTGGAAAAAAAAGTCGTGGAATTTGGAGGTGTCATTGTGCAAAATCCTGGTAAAGTTTGTATTTAAGTGATTGGGAAATTTTCTTCAAAATCGATCCAATGTTTCACTAATAAATTGTGTTAAATTTTTATACAAATCATGGTAAATCAAAACAAAATTTAACAGAAAAACGTTCTGATGATCCTGGTAAAATTGGTCTCAAAATGTTTGAGGGGCCTCCGTGGCTCAGTAGGTAGAGCGTTGGACGCTCAATCCAAACAGCCTTCCACCAATGGGTCGCGGGTTCGAATCCCACTCAGTCCAAAAATTGGAAAATTTTCTGACTGGGTTTTCACTCGAATGGCCTATGTGGGATGGTTGCCAGTTACCAGCGGAAGGTCGTGGGTTTCCTCCGGGCACAGAGCCCGGTTTCCTCCCACAATAAAACTGGCAATGCCGCCATATAAGTGAAATAATCTTGAGCGCGGCGTCAAAATGTTTGATGGGGGGCGTTGGAGGCTGAGAGAGTGATAATCTCTCAGTCGGATACAGCCCTTCCATTGATGGAGCGTGCTGTCGAATCCCACTTAGACCAAATAAAAAAATCATGATTTTTCAGTTGATCGCCATATGTGTCCGGTACTAAAAGGAACACATAGGGGTTTCCTCCCCTACTAAATTTGGCCACGCTGCCATATTAGTGAAATAATCTTGAGTGTGGGGTAAAGTATCAATCAAACAAAATGTTTGATAAATGGCCCCCAAAATGATGGTACAGCATCCTTCAATATAGCAATACAATTTCCATAGAAATCTTGAATATGTATCTTAAAATATTGGCAAAATGTTTGGCCAAAATCCTTGTAAAAGTTTTTAAATTGATTGATTGATTGTTTGGTGTTTTACGCCGGGCTAAAAATTATTTCACTTATATGGCGGCATTGCCAGTTTTATTGTGGGAGGAAACAGGGCTCTATGCCCGGAGGAAACCCACGACCTTCCGTTGGTAACTGGCAACCATCCCACATAGGTCGTTCGTGTGAAAACCCAGTCAGAAATTTGTCCAATTTTGTTAACTGAGTGGGATTCGAACCCGCGACCCGCGAAGGCTGTTCGAATTGAGCGTCCAACACTCTACCTTCTGAGCCACGGGGGCTCTCTTAAAAGTTTTTACAACCAGTTATACAAAAAAAATAGCCAAAAATCTTGGTAAAATTTCTGATTTGCTTCAACTGGCTACTTTCCAAATTTCCTCATGATTGTGGGCAATAGCCATTATAAAGAGTTTTTTTTTCTCAAAATGCTGGTAAAATCCCATGCAAAAAAAGATCAAATTTCTCACAAATGCTGACAAAGTTCCCTTTAAAAATTCTGTAAAAAAATGGATAACGTCTTTATCTAAATCATGATAAAGTTTCGCTCAAAGATTAGGAAAAATTTCCTTTCAAAACTCTTATAATAAAATTTCAAATTTATTTTTTTTTGAAGGGGACTTAATTTTGACAAAAATTACTGCAAGGTCATGCCACTGGTGTTGAATGATGGCATCATTGGTATTGCCTGATCTCTTGTAAGGACCTCATTTAAACTAGTACATCCTCTGCTTAACTGTAGTTTGCCTTTATTGGAGTCCCCTTACTAGAAAGCTTATTGAGTAACACTAATGACTTTATACCAATATTTCTAGGTGCAGAAACCTTCTGTGTGTTAGCTGATAAAGTAGCCATCCGTGTGAAGAACCTTATCAGTCGTAATATCTACGATGTTGTCAAAGTGGATTGGTTTTTACGTTGTATTGACCAAACTCAATGGATACCATGGTAAGAAGGTTACTGCATCTTCCTTTTTTCTGTAACAAAGATTTACAAAACTGTAACCAACAGACAAATGTTGCATTTTCTCAACAATGACTTAAATAATGTCATATTGTTTGTAGTATAATGAATGTAAGCATTTATCAAGTGGACATTTTACATAACAATGTATTGCTGCATGGAGTGTCATGAAAGCAATGGCAATAAACATCACCAGTACCCAGACGTCCTGTAATCTCACAGATAGCTGGTCTGATAGCAATATTAATAAACATCACCAGTACCCAGACGTCCTGGAATGTCACAGATAGCTGGTCTGATTGCAATATTAATAAACATCACCAGTACCCAGACGTCCTGTAATCTCACAGATAGCTGGTCTGAATGCAATAGTAATAAACATCACCAGTACCCAGGCGTCCTGTATCTCACAGATAGCTGGTCTGAATTCAATAGTAATAAACATCACCAGTACCCAGACGTCCTGTAATCTCACAGATAGCTGGTCTGATTGCAATAGTAATAAACATCACCAGTACCCAGACGTCCTGTAATCTCACAGATAGCTGGTCTGATTGCAATATTAATAAACATCACCAGTACCCAGACGTCCTGTAATCTCACAGATAGCTGGTCTGATTGCAATATTAATAAACATCACCAGTACCCAGACGTCCTGTAATCTCACAGAAAGCTGGTCTGATTGCAATAGTAATAAACATCACCAGTACCCAGACGTCCTGTAATCTCACAGATAGCTGGTCTGATTGCAATATTAATAAACATCACCAGTACCCAGACGTCCTGTAATCTCACAGATAGCTGGTCTGATTGCAATATTAATAAACATCACCAGTACCCAGACGTCCTGTATCTCACAGATAGCTGGTCTGATTGCAATAGTAATAAACATCACCAGTACCCAGACGTCCTGTAATCTCACAGATAGCTGGTCTGATTGCAATATTAATAAACATCACCAGTACCCAGACGTCCTGTAATCTCACAGATAGCTGGTCTGATTGCAATAGTAATAAACATCACCAGTACCCAGACGTCCTGTAATCTCACAGATAGCTGGTCTGATTGCAATATTAATAAACATCACCAGTACCCAGACGTCCTGTAATCTCACAGATAGCTGGTCTGATTGCAATAGTAATAAACATCACCAGTACCCAGACGTCCTGTAATCTCACAGATAGCTGGTCTGATTGCAATAGTAATAAACATCACCAGTACCCAGACGTCCTGTAATCTCACAGATAGCTGGTCTGATTGCAATATAAATAAACATCACCAGTACCCAGGCGTCCTGTAATCTCACAGATAGCTGGTCTGATTGCAATATTAATAAACATCACCAGTACCCAGACGTCCTGTAATCTCACAGATAGCTGGTCTGAATGCAATATTAATAAACATCACCAGTACCCAGACGTCCTGTAATCTCACAGATAGCTGGTCTGATTGCAATAGTAATAAACATCACCAGTACCCAGGCGTCCTGTATCTCACAGATAGCTGGTCTGAATGCAATAGTAATAAACATCACCAGTACCCAGACGTCCTGTATCTCACAGATAGCTGGTCTGATTGCAATAGTAATAAACATCACCAGTACCCAGACGTCCTGTAATCTCACAGATGGCTGGTCTGATTGCAATAGTAATAAACATCACCAGTACCCAGGCGTCCTGTAATCTCACAGATAGCTGGTCTGAATTCAATAGTAATAAACATCACCAGTACCCAGATGTCCTGTAATCTCACAGATAGCTGGTCTGAATGCAATAGTAATAAACATCACCAGTACCCAGACGTCCTGTAATCTCACAGATAGCTGGTCTGATTGCAATAGTAATAAACATCACCAGTACCCAGACGTCCTGTAATCTCACAGATAGCTGGTCTGATTGCAATAGTAATAAACATCACCAGTACCCAGGCGTCCTGTATCTCACAGATAGCTGGTCTGATTGCAATAGTAATAAACATCACCAGTACCCAGGCGTCCTGTAATCTCACAGATAGCTGGTCTGAATGCAATAGTAATAAACATCACCAGTACCCAGACGTCCTGTATCTCACAGATAGCTGGTCTGATTGCAATAGTAATAAACATCACCAGTACCCAGACGTCCTGTAATCTCACAGATAGCTGGTCTGATTGCAATAGTAATAAACATCACCAGTACCCAGACATCCTGTAATCTCACAGATAGCTGGTCTGATTGCAATAGTAATAAACATCACCAGTACCCAGACGTCCTGTAATCTCACAGATAGCTGGTCTGAATGCAATAGTAATAAACATCACCAGTACCCAGACGTCCTGTATCTCACAGATAGCTGGTCTGATTGCAATAGTAATAAACATCACCAGTACCCAGACGTCCTGTATCTCACAGATAGCTGGTCTGATTGCAATAGTAATAAACATCACCAGTACCCAGACGTCCTGTAATCTCACAGATAGCTGGTCTGATTGCAATAGTAATAAACATCACCAGTACCCAGACGTCCTGTATCTCACAGATAGCTGGTCTGATTGCAATAGTAATAAACATCACCAGTACCCAGACGTCCTGTAATCTCACAGATAGCTGGTCTGATTGCAATATTAATAAACATCACCAGTACCCAGACGTCCTGTATCTCACAGATAGCTGGTCTGATTGCAATAGTAATAAACATCACCAGTACCCAGGCGTCCTGTAATCTCACAGATAGCTGGTCTGAATGCAATAGTAATAAACATCACCAGTACCCAGACGTCCTGGAATGTCACAGATAGCTGGTCTGATTGCAATATTAATAAACATCACCAGTACCCAGACGTCCTGTAATCTCACAGATAGCTGGTCTGATTGCAATAGTAATAAACATCACCAGTACCCAGGCGTCCTGTATCTCACAGATAGCTGGTCTGATTGCAATAGTAATAAACATCACCAGTACCCAGACGTCCTGTATCTCACAGATAGCTGGTCTGAATTCAATAGTAATAAACATCACCAGTACCCAGACGTCCTGTAATCTCACAGATAGCTGGTCTGATTGCAATAGTAATAAACATCACCAGTACCCAGACGTCCTGTAATCTCACAGATAGCTGGTCTGAATTCAATAGTAATAACCATCACCAGTACCCAGACGTCCTGTATCTCACAGATAGCTGGTCTGATTGCAATAGTAATAAACATCACCAGTACCCAGACGTCCTGTAATCTCACAGATAGCTGGTCTGATTGCAATAGTAATAAACATCACCAGTACCCAGGCGTCCTGTAATCTCACAGATAGCTGGTCTGAATGCAATAGTAATAAACATCACCAGTACCCAGACGTCCTGTAATCTCACAGATAGCTGGTCTGAATGCAATAGTAATAAACATCACCAGTACCCAGACGTCCTGTAATCTCACAGATAGCTGGTCTGATTGCAATAGTAATAAACATCACCAGTACCCAGACGTCCTGTATCTCACAGATAGCTGGTCTGATTGCAATAGTAATAAACATCACCAGTACCCAGACGTCCTGTAATCTCACAGATAGCTGGTCTGATTGCAATAGTAATAAACATCACCAGTACCCAGACGTCCTGTATCTCACAGATAGCTGGTCTGATTGCAATAGTAATAAACATCACCAGTACCCAGACGTCCTGTATCTCACAGATAGCTGGTCTGAATTCAATAGTAATAAACATCACCAGTACCCAGGCGTCCTGTAATCTCACAGATAGCTGGTCTGAATGCAATAGTAATAAACATCACCAGTACCCAGACGTCCTGTAATCTCACAGATAGCTGGTCTGATTGCAATATTAATAAACATCACCAGTACCCAGACGTCCTGTATCTCACAGATAGCTGGTCTGAATTCAATAGTAATAAACATCACCAGTACCCAGACGTCCTGTAATCTCACAGATAGCTGGTCTGAATGCAATAGTAATAAACATCACCAGTACCCAGACGTCCTGTAATCTCACAGATAGCTGGTCTGATTGCAATATTAATAAACATCACCAGTACCCAGACGTCCTGTATCTCACAGATAGCTGGTCTGAATTCAATAGTAATAAACATCACCAGTACCCAGACGTCCTGTAATCTCACAGATAGCTGGTCTGAATTCAATAGTAATAAACATCACCAGTACCCAGACGTCCTGTATCTCACAGATAGCTGGTCTGAATTCAATAGTAATAAACATCACCAGTACCCAGACGTCCTGTAATCTCACAGATAGCTGGTCTGATTGCAATATTAATAAACATCACCAGTACCCAGACGTCCTGTATCTCACAGATAGCTGGTCTGAATTCAATAGTAATAAACATCACCAGTACCCAGACGTCCTGTAATCTCACAGATAGCTGGTCTGATTGCAATAGTAATAAACATCACCAGTACCCAGACGTCCTGTATCTCACAGATAGCTGGTCTGAATTCAATAGTAATAAACATCACCAGTACCCAGGCGTCCTGTAATCTCACAGATAGCTGGTCTGATTGCAATAGTAATAAACATCACCAGTACCCAGACGTCCTGTAATCTCACAGATAGCTGGTCTGATTGCAATATTAATAAACATCACCAGTACCCAGACGTCCTGTAATCTCACAGATAGCTGGTCTGAATTCAATAGTAATAAACATCACCAGTACCCAGACGTCCTGTAATCTCACAGATAGCTGGTCTGATTGCAATAGTAATAAACATCACCAGTACCAAGGCGTCCTGTAATCTCACAGATAGCTGGTCTGATTGCAATAGTAATAAACATCACCAGTACCCAGGCGTCCTGTAATCTCACAGATAGCTGGTCTGAATTCAATAGTAATAAACATCACCAGTACCCAGACGTCCTGTATCTCACAGATAGCTGGTCTGATTGCAATAGTAATAAACATCACCAGTACCCAGACGTCCTGTAATCTCACAGATAGCTGGTCTGATTGCAATAGTAATAAACATCACCAGTACCCAGACGTCCTGTAATCTCACAGATAGCTGGTCTGAATTCAATAGTAATAAACATCACCAGTACCCAGGCGTCCTGTAATCTCACAGATAGCTGGTCTGATTGCAATAGTAATAAACATCACCAGTACCCAGGCGTCCTGTAATCTCACAGATAGCTGGTCTGAATTCAATAGTAATAAACATCACCAGTACCCAGACGTCCTGTATCTCACAGATAGCTGGTCTGATTGCAATAGTAATAAACATCACCAGTACCCAGACGTCCTGTAATCTCACAGATAGCTGGTCTGATTGCAATAGTAATAAACATCACCAGTACCCAGACGTCCTGTAATCTCACAGATAGCTGGTCTGATTGCAATAGTAATAAACATCACCAGTACCCAGACGTCCTGTATCTCACAGATAGCTGGTCTGAATTCAATAGTAATAAACATCACCAGTACCCAGACGTCCTGTATCTCACAGATAGCTGGTCTGAATTCAATAGTAATAAACATCACCAGTACCCAGGCGTCCTGTAATCTCACAGATAGCTGGTCTGAATTCAATAGTAATAAACATCACCAGTACCCAGATGTCCTGTAATCTCACAGATAGCTGGTCTGATTGCAATAGTAATAAACATCACCAGTACCCAGATGTCCTGTAATCTCACAGATAGCTGGTCTGAATGCAATAGTAATAAACATCACCAGTACCCAGACGTCCTGTATCTCACAGATAGCTGGTCTGAATTCAATAGTAATAAACATCACCAGTACCCAGACGTCCTGTAATCTCACAGATAGCTGGTCTGATTGCAATAGTAATAAACATCACCAGTACCCAGACGTCCTGTAATCTCACAGATAGCTGGTCTGATTGCAATATTAATAAACATCACCAGTACCCAGATGTCCTGTAATCTCACAGATAGCTGGTCTGATTGCAATATTAATAAACATCACCAGTACCCAGACGTCCTGTATCTCACAGATAGCTGGTCTGAATGCAATAGTAATAAACATCACCAGTACCCAGGCGTCCTGTAATCTCACAGATAGCTGGTCTGAATTCAATAGTAATAAACATCACCAGTACCCAGATGTCCTGTAATCTCACAGATAGCTGGTCTGATTGCAATAGTAATAAACATCACCAGTACCCAGACGTCCTGTAATCTCACAGATAGCTGGTCTGATTGCAATATTAATAAACATCACCAGTACCCAGACGTCCTGTAATCTCACAGATAGCTGGTCTGATTGCAATAGTAATAAACATCACCAGTACCCAGACGTCCTGTAATCTCACAGATAGCTGGTCTGATTGCAATAGTAATAAACATCACCAGTACCCAGGCGTCCTGTAATCTCACAGATAGCTGGTCTGAATTCAATAGTAATAAACATCACCAGTACCCAGACGTCCTGTAATCTCAGAGATAGCTGGTCTGATTGCAATATTAATAAACATCACCAGTACCCAGACGTCCTGTATCTCACAGATAGCTGGTCTGAATGCAATAGTAATAAACATCACCAGTACCCAGGCGTCCTGTAATCTCACAGATAGCTGGTCTGAATTCAATAGTAATAAACATCACCAGTACCCAGACGTCCTTTAATCTCACAGATAGCTGGTCTGATTGCAATAGTAATAAACATCACCAGTACCCAGACGTCCTGTAATCTCACAGATAGCTGGTCTGATTGCAATATTAATAAACATCACCAGTACCCAGACGTCCTGTAATCTCACAGATAGCTGGTCTGAATGCAATAGTAATAAACATCACCAGTACCCAGACGTCCTGTATCTCACAGATAGCTGGTCTGAATGCAATAGTAATAAACATCACCAGTACCCAGACGTCCTGTATCTCACAGATAGCTGGTCTGAATGCAATAGTAATAAACATCACCAGTACCCAGACGTCCTGTAATCTCACAGATAGCTGGTCTGAATTCAATAGTAATAAACATCACCATTACCCAGGCGTCCTGTAATCTCACAGATAGCTGGTCTGAATTCAATAGTAATAAACATCACCAGTACCCAGACGTCCTTTAATCTCACAGATAGCTGGTCTGATTGCAATATTAATAAACATCACCAGTACCCAGACGTCCTGTAATCTCACAGATAGCTGGTCTGATTGCAATATTAATAAACATCACCAGTACCCAGACGTCCTGTAATCTCACAGATAGCTGGTCTGATTGCAATATTAATAAACATCACCAGTACCCAGACGTCCTGTAATCTAACAGATAGCTGGTCTGATTGCAATATTAATAAACATCACCAGTACCCAGACGTCCTGTAATCTCACAGATAGCTGGTCTGATTGCAATAGTAATAAACATCACCAGTACCCAGACGTCCTGTAATCTCACAGATAGCTGGTCTGATTGCAATAGTAATAAACATCACCAGTACCCAGGCGTTCTGTAATCTCACAGATAGCTGGTCTGATTGCAATAGTAATAAACATCACCAGTACCCAGACGTCCTGTAATCTCACAGATAGCTGGTCTGATTGCAATAGTAATAAACATCACCAGTACCCAGGCGTTCTGTAATCTCACAGATAGCTGGTCTGATTGCAATAGTAATAAACATCACCAGTACCCAGGCGTCCTGTAATCTCACAGATAGCTGGTCTGATTGCAATAGTAATAAACATCACCAGTACCCAGACGTCCTGTAATCTCACAGATAGCTGGTCTGATTGCAATAGTAATAAACATCACCAGTACCCAGGCGTCCTGTAATCTCACAGATAGCTGGTCTGATTGCAATAGTAATAAACATCACCAGTACCCAGACGTCCTGTAATCTCACAGATAGCTGGTCTGATTGCAATAGTAATAAACATCACCAGTACCCAGACGTCCTGTAATCTCACAGATAGCTGGTCTGATTGCAATAGTAATAAACATCACCAGTACCCAGACATCCTGTAATCTCACAGATAGCTGGTCTGATTGCAATAGTAATAAACATCACCAGTACCCAGACGTCCTGTAATCTCACAGATAGCTGGTCTGATTGCAATAGTAATAAACATCACCAGTACCCAGACATCCTGTAATCTCACAGATAGCTGGTCTGATTGCAATAGTAATAAACATCACCAGTACCCAGACATCCTGTAATCTCACAGATAGCTGGTCTGATTGCAATAGTAATAAACATCACCAGTACCCAGACATCCTGTAATCTCACAGATAGCTGGTCTGAATGCAATAGTAATAAACATCACCAGTACCCAGATGTCCTGTAATCTCACAGATAGCTGGTCTGAATGCAATATTAATAAACATCACCAGTACCCAGGCGTCCTGTAATCTCACAGATAGCTGGTCTGATTGCAATATTAATAAACATCACCAGTACCCAGGCGTCCTGTAATCTCACAGATAGCTGGTCTGATTGCAATATTAATAAACATCACCAGTACCCAGACATCCTGTAATCTCACAGATAGCTGGTCTGATTGCAATAGTAATAAACATCACCAGTACCCAGACGTCCTGTAATCTCACAGATAGCTGGTCTGATTGCAATAGTAATAAACATCACCAGTACCCAGGCGTCCTGTAATCTCACAGATAGCTGGTCTGAATGCAATAGTAATAAACATCACCAGTACCCAGACGTACTGTAATCTCACAGATAGCTGGTCTGAATGCAATGGCAATAAACATCACCAGTACCCAGACGTCCTGTAATCTCACAGATAGCTGGTCTGAATGCAATGGCAATAAACATCACCAGTACCCAGACGTCCTGTAATCTCACAGATAGCTGGTCTGATTGCAATAGTAATAAACATCACCAGTACCCAGACGTCCTGTAATCTCACAGATAGCTGGTCTGAATGCAATAGTAATAAACATCACCAGTACCCAGACGTCCTGTAATCTCACAGATAGCTGGTCTGATTGCAATAGTAATAAACATCACCAGTACCCAGACGTCCTGTAATCTCACAGATGGCTGGTCTGATTGCAATAGTAATAAACATCACCAGTACCCAGACGTCCTGTAATCTCACAGATAGCTGGTCTGATTGCAATAGTAATAAACATCACCAGTACCCAGACGTCCTTTAATCTCACAGATAGCTGGTCTGATTGCAATAGTAATAAACATCACCAGTACCCAGACGTCCTGTAATCTCACAGATAGCTGGTCTGATTGCAATAGCAATAAACATCACCAGTACCCAGACGTCCTGTTATCTCACAGATAGCTGGTCTGATTGCAATAGTAATAAACATCACCAGTACCCAGACGTCCTGTAATCTCACAGATAGCTGGTCTGAATGCAATAGTAATAAACATCACCAGTACCCAGACGTCCTGTAATCTCACAGATAGCTGGTCTGATTGCAATAGTAATAAACATCACCAGTACCCAGACGTCCTGTAATCTCACAGATAGCTCGTCTGAATGCAATAGTAATAAACATCACCAGTACCCAGACGTCCTGTAATCTCACAGATAGCTGGTCTGAATGCAATGGCAATAAACATCACCAGTACCCAGGCGTCCTGTAATCTCACAGATAGCTGGTCTGATTGCAATAGTAATAAACATCACCAGTACCCAGACGTCCTGTAATCTCACAGATAGCTGGTCTGATTGCAATAGCAATAAACATCACCAGTACCCAGACGTCCTGTTATCTCACAGATAGCTGGTCTGATTGCAATAGTAATAAACATCACCAGTACCCAGACGTCCTGTAATCTCACAGATAGCTGGTCTGATTGCAATAGTAATAAACATCACCAGTACCCAGACGTCCTGTAATCTCACAGATAGCTGGTCTGATTGCAATAGTAATAAACATCACCAGTACCCAGACGTCCTGTAATCTCACAGATAGCTGGTCTGATTGCAATAGTAATAAACATCACCAGTACCCAGACGTCCTGTAATCTCACAGATAGCTGGTCTGATTGCAATAGTAATAAACATCACCGGTACCCAGATGTCCTGTAATCTCACAGATAGCTGGTCTGATTGCAATAGTAATAAACATCACCGGTACCCAGATGTCCTGTAATCTCACAGATAGCTGGTCTGATTGCAATAGTAATAAACATCACCAGTACCCAGATGTCCTGTAATCTCACAGATAGCTGGTCTGATTGCAATAGTAATAAACATCACCGGTACCCAGATGTCCTGTAATCTCACAGATAGCTGGTCTGATTGCAATAGTAATAAACATCACCAGTACCTAGACGTCCTGTAATCTCACAGATAGCTGGTCTGAATGCAATAGTAATAAACATCACCAGTACCCAGACATCCTGTAATCTCACAGATAGCTGGTCTGAATGCAATAGTAATAAACATCACCAGTACCCAGACGTCCTGTAATCTCACAGATAGCTGGTCTGAATGCAATAGTAATAAACATCACCAGTACCTAGACGTCCTGTAATCTCACAGATAGCTGGTCTGATTGCAATAGTAATAAACATCACCAGTACCTAGACGTCCTGTAATCTCACAGATAGCTGGTCTGATTGCAATAGTAATAAACATCACCAGTACCTAGACGTCCTGTAATCTCACAGATAGCTGGTCTGAATGCAATAGTAATAAACATCACCAGTACCCAGACGTCCTGTAATCTCACAGATAGCTGGTCTGAATGCAATAGTAATAAACATCACCAGTACCCAGACGTCCTGTAATCTCACAGATAGCTGGTCTGATTGCAATAGTAATAAACATCACCAGTACCCAGACGTCCTGTAATCTCACAGATAGCTGGTCTGAATGCAATAGTAATAAACATCACCAGTACCCAGACGTCCTGTGTCTCACAGATAGCTGGTCTGAATGCAATAGTAATAAACATCACCAGTACCCAGACGTCCTGTAATCTCACAGATAGCTGGTCTGATTGCAATAGTAATAAACATCACCAGTACCCAGACGTCCTGTAATCTCACAGATAGCTGGTCTGATTGCAATAGTAATAAACATCACCGGTACCCAGATGTCCTGTAATCTCACAGATAGCTGGTCTGATTGCAATAGTAATAAACATCACCGGTACCCAGATGTCCTGTAATCTCACAGATAGCTGGTCTGATTGCAATAGTAATAAACATCACCAGTACCCAGATGTGATTGTCCTGAATTCTCACAGATAGCTATCTAGCAGGATCATTAGTCAAATAAATAAATTCTTCATATCTAACCTGATGTTTTTTTGAAATTTGGAATTCTGTAACGTGATGTTTTTGTACCAGGTCACCGTCTGATATGCTACACACCTCACCTAAAACAGAGGCGAAACTTAAACTAGATTATGATGAATTTGGTGATAGCTATACCCAGGAAACGTCAGCAGAACAACTCAAGTTTGTCTTCAGCAAAATGAAAAGCGACCAGGTAATACCTTATTTTATACGGATACTATTTGTAGGTGTGTGTTTACACTGGTACTATTTGTGGGTGTGTTTTACACTGATACTATTTGTGGGTGTGTTTTACAATGATACTATTTGTAGGTGTGTTTTACACTGATACTATTTGTGGGTGTGTTTTACACTGATACTATTTCTGGGTGTGTTTTACACTGGTACTATTTGTAGGTGTGTTTTACACTGATACTATTTCTGGGTGTGTTTTACACAGATACTATTTGTGGGTGTGTTTTACACTGATACTATTTGTGGGTGTGTTTTACACTGATACTATTTGTGGGTGTGTTTTACACTGATACTATTTGTGGGTGTGTTTTACACTGATACTATTTGTAGGTGTGTTTAACACTGATACTATGTGTGGGTGTGTTTTACACTGATACTCTTTGTAGGTGTGTTTTACACTGATACTATTTGTGGGTGTGTTTTACACTGATGCTATTTGTGGCAGTGTTTTACACTGATCCTATTTGTGGCAGTGTTTTACACTGATACTATTTGTAGGTGTGTTTAACACTGATACTATGTGTGGGTGTGTTTTACACAGATACTATTTGTAGGTGTGTTTTACACTGATACTCTTTGTAGGTGTGTTTTACACTGATACTCTTTGTAGGTGTGTTTTACACAGATACTCTTTGTAGGTGTGTTTTACACAGATACTATTTGTAGGTGTGTTTTACACTGATGCTATTTGTAGGTGTGTGTTTACACTGATACTATTTGTGGGTGTGTTTTACACTGATGCTATTTGTGGGTGTGTTTTACACTGATGCTATTTGTAGGTGTGTTTTACACTGATGCTATTTGTGGGTGTGTTTTACACTGATGCTATTTGTGGGTGTGTTTTACACTGATACTATTTGTAGGTGTGTTTAACACTGATACTATGTGTGGGTGTGTTTTACACTGATACTCTTTGTAGGTGTGTTTTACACAGATACTATTTGTAGGTGTGTTTTACAATGATACTATTTGTGGGTGTGTTTTACACAGATACTATTTGTAGGTGTGTTTTACACTGGTACTATTTGTGGGTGTGTTTTACACTGATACTATTTGTAGGTGTGTTTTACACTGATGCTATTTGTGGGTGTGTTTTACAATGATACTATTTGTGGGTGTGTTTTACACAGATACTATTTGTGGGTGTGTTTTACACTGATACTATTTGTGGGTGTGTTTTACACTGATACTATCTGTGGGTGTGTTTACACTGGTACTATTTGTGGGTGTGTTTTACACTGATACTATTTGTGGGTGTGTTTTACACTGATACTATTTGTGGGTGTGTTTTACACTGATACTATGTGTGGGTGTGTTTACACTGGTACTATTTGTGGGTGTGTTTTACACTGATACTATTTGTGGGTGTGTTTTACACTGATACTATTTGTGGGTGTGTTTTACACTGATACTATTTGTGGGTGTGTTTTACACTGATACTATTTGTGGGTGTGTTTACACTGGTACTATTTGTGGGTGTGTTTTACACTGATACTATTTGTGGGTGTGTTTTACACTGATACTATTTGTGGGTGTGTTTACACTGGTACTATTTGTGGGTGTGTTTTACACTGGTACTATTTGTGGGTGTGTTTTACACTGATACTATTTGTGGGTGTGTTTTACACTGATACTATTTGTGGGTGTGTTTTACACTGGTACTATTTGTGGGTGTGTTTTACACTGATGCTATTTGTAGGTGTGTTTTACACTGATACTATTTGTGGGTGTGTTTTACACTGATGCTATTTGTGGGTGTGTTTTACACTGATACTATTTGTGGGTGTGTTTTACACTGATACTATTTGTGGGTGTGTTTTACACAGATACTATTTGTAGGTGTGTTTTACACTGATACTATTTGTGGGTGTGTTTTACACTGATACTATTTGTGGGTGTGTTTTACACTGATACTATTTGTGGGTGTGTTTTACACTGGTACTATTTGTGGGTGTGTTTTACACTGATACTATTTGTGGGTGTGTTTTACACTGATACTATTTG
Organism: Lepidochitona cinerea; assembly: GCA_963971465.1. Taxonomy (NCBI): domain Eukaryota; kingdom Metazoa; phylum Mollusca; class Polyplacophora; order Chitonida; family Tonicellidae; genus Lepidochitona; species Lepidochitona cinerea. Next base: position 41,510,892 of record OZ020556.1, on the reverse strand, counting down.
TGGGTGTGTTTACACTGGTACTATTTGTGGGTGTGTTTTACACTGATACTATTTGTGGGTGTGTTTTACACTGATACTATTTGTGGGTGTGTTTACACTGGTACTATTTGTGGGTGTGTTTTACACTGGTACTATTTGTGGGTGTGTTTTACACTGATACTATTTGTGGGTGTGTTTTACACTGATACTATTTGTGGGTGTGTTTTACACTGATACTATTTGTGGGTGTGTTTTACACTGATACTATTTGTGGGTGTGTTTACACTGGTACTATTTGTGGGTGTGTTTTACACTGATACTATTTGTGGGTGTGTTTTACACTGATACTATTTGTGGGTGTGTTTTACACTGATACTATTTGTGGGTGTGTTTTACACTGATACTATTTGTGGGTGTGTTTTACACTGATACTATTTGTAGGTGTGTTTTACACTGATACTATTTGTAGGTGTGTTTTACACTGATGCTATTTGTAGGTGTGTTTTACACTGATGCTATTTGTAGGTGTGTTTTACACTGATACTATTTGTAGGTGTGTTTTACACTTGTACTATTTGTGGGTGTGTTTTACACTGATACTATTTGTGGGTGTGTTTTACACTGATACTATTTGTGGGTGTGTTTTACACTGATACTATTTGTGGGTGTGTTTTACACTGATACTATTTGTAGGTGTGTTTTACACTGGTACTATTTGTGGGTGTGTTTTACACTGGTACTATTTGTGGGTGTGTTTTACACTGATACTATTTGTGGGTGTGTTTTACACTGATACTATTTGTGGGTGTGTTTTACACAGATACTATTTGTGGGTGTGTTTTACACAGATACTATTTGTGGGTGTGTTTTACTATTCAAGTCGCGCTGGAAGTAACTGTAGCTGTTAACAATGCCATTCTTCATTAGTCCTTTCACTTTATGAATGCGGAAAAGGTGGCCAGTTTTCAACAAGTTTTATTTTGGTTTAAGATTGGAAGAGATAAAAAAAAAGTATATTCTTTTTTCACATACTTTAGAATAATGATACAATTTACATGTATAGACAATGTTACAAAAAATAGACAATTTATTAGCAGGCCTATTTGTCAAAGTTTTTTTTTCTATTTCAATTTTCTAGGATTATTGTGAGGTGGCAACGGGTGATATTGCTGATTTAGAAGATCGCTTTTTCCCTGACGAATCTCCTTATGGTCTCTTCAGAACTTGTCGGTAAGAGTTTCAAGCTTACCTTTGATGTTGAATAAATTGAATAACATTTTTTCTTCTTGTAGACCATCTTTTACACCTAAACTTCTGATTGTACACAATAGACTTCATGGTATAAAAATGGGTTGTAAAAAGGGTTGAAGTGACTGCTTTGTTACAAGCCCTTTTTACGACAAGCTGGACAGGAAATCAAAGTAAAACAAGAATATTGTGCTGTTCATATTGTAAAAAGAGGGATTTCTTGAAGGTCGTTTCGTTGCCTTCATGGTTCAGTCAGCAGAACCATAGTCACTCACAAACCTGACCTAGTCACTCCTGAGAACAATATTCTGGGTGGTATTATTGCCTGATGTGAGGTAGTTGCCAGGTACCTGCTAAAAGGTCGGGGGTTTCCTCCCCATATTAACCTGGAAATGCAGCCCAATGAGTAAAATAATCATGAGTATGAAGTAAAACATTAATCAATCAGTGTCCTCTCACATTTATCAAAGTAATTGTTATCATTAACTTTATGTCACATTATTTGTTGCTTATCAAGCTTACATGACCATTGGTTTGTCTTTTTAATTCACAGAATTTATCTTGATATAAACAAAGCAGTGGGTGACCCCAACACTGTACTTAAGGATTCCAGTTTAGAGTTACTTGCCCTTGAGTTGAGATTTTTTGGGGCCACCCTGACCAATCATCTTGATGAACTGGTGTCACATGTTATAGTTGATAAAAGGTCAGATATACTTCAGGATCATCTTTTTACTTCAAGTTGCTATCAGTTTTTCTGTCTTATAGAAGTTCATTATTTTTATCACCGTATTTTGAATATTTGCCAATTAACTTGGTGTCGGGGAAAAAAGTATTATACCATTTGTGTTTATAAAAGAAGAATACAAACTGCTTCAGAGTAAAATGGCTCGACCTCTGAGTCAACGGCCAGTCATTGCTTATAAAAAGAACAAGAGTTTGAAAGATTTCCTAGTCAGGGCTAAATTCCCTTGTTGGTTTTAGGAACCAAATTACACATTTTCACTTTTTTGTCTATTATCAAATTTGGTTCAATTTCAGTTTACCCGACTTCTTGCCATAACTTAAAATCCATACTACTTGATATATTACAAAGTATTTAAGAAAAAAATGTGCTGACTAATGCTAAACTCCTGTCTGTCTTCAACCTAATGAAATATATGCTTTCGGTTAATTACAACAACCTATGATTGGGTATAAAGACCTGAAGTACATACCCCCCTTATTAACACAACTAGAAACCCTGTAACGGTGTGTTTTAGTGTCTATAATATGTAACTGAAATAATCTCGAATGCGGCTGAAAACATCTATCAATCTAGAAATATAATAAATGTGTACATGTATGTCACAAACTGATGAAATACATACTTTTGTAGAAAAACACAGAAACTGTGAGCTGGGTTGCAACATTTTAACAATTGCTAAATATTTTTGTTCCTATTTATTGTTGTTTTTCAGTGACCTGTCTCGGTTGACAGACTTGAAACTTCGTAGGCGTTCCAGACCTCGTAAATTCTATATCGTCACGGAAGACTGGATAAGACAGTGTCTCGAGGAAGGGGAGCTTTGTACGGAAAGGATCTTTGAGCCCATCTCCTCTTAAATCAAATTTATTCAAATTAAAACAAGTTTTATCATGTTATATGTTTTTTTAAATTTATCTGGAACCTATAAAGATTCCAAAGCAAAATTGAAGATCATCAAAAAATAAAATAATTTACGAGGACATAGTCCAAATTTTCTGATGCAGCGCCGGTTTGAATCACACTTAGACCAAATAAAAATTGGACAATTTCTGAGTGCATTTTACCATATGTAGAAGAGTTGCGAGGTACTCACCCAAGGCTGTGGGTTTCCTCCGGGCAATGAACCCAGTTTCCTCCCCCACTAAACCTGGCAATGGCGCCATATAAGTGAAAAAGTCTTAAGGGAACGTAAAACATCAATTAATCAATCAACCAAATTTTTTGTCATTTGAATGATGTAATTTTTTGGTCCTACATGTAGTTGGGATGCTGAAGAGATAACACACCAGATATAACAATAATATACTGTACAAATGTACTTGTCACATAAAAATGTCTATAAATAATTATGTATTTATTTTTTTAATAGAAATAAACCCTCTTTGTAAACTAAGTTTCAGTTCTTTGTTTGGATTATATGGGAATAATTCCAATCCTCACTATTATAATTGATCAGTTGATGGTTTGGTGTTTAACATTCACAATAATGACAATTAGTTGGTGCTTTTGTAAAGTTTATGGACGAAAAAAACAGACATTGTGACTGCAGAAAATATTGAGCTGTTGTTTGAACATAATAACCATCTCATGTATATTGGATGAAAACAGTTATAGTGTCCAGATCAATAAATGTGTAATGGTTACCAACAGAATATCCCTGCAGGGTTTTACATGCTAACAAACCTACCAATATTGTCATCAAAACGAAAATTATCTTCATTGAGGGCAAAAAAATCCCAATCAATCATAATTTGTTCTATATATACACGTCTATATATAAAATAACGTATTATGTTACTTACACATAACAAATTGGTCAACTTTCAAAATCTCCCATTTAAACCCAGGTTAATTTCACTCTCTTTAAAGTATTTCTTTCACTAGAAAATTGCTTTGAGTTTCTCGAAACTTACATTGAATCACAAAAAAAGCTATGAGGAAAATGTGGCTTGCCAAAAATTGCCCAGCGTGCCTTATTTGTGAGTTACGAAGGCCTTGAAGAGGATGAATTTAACCTGAGCTTAAATGGGAGATTTTGAAAGTTGACCAATTCGTTTTGCATATTGTGATATTTCATTAACTTCACTGCTGGGCGTTAAAAAAACAGAAGAGTTCAACTGAATGACCTTTGGAGAGTACCTGTCAATCAACTGAATGACCTTTGGAGAGTACCTGTCAATCAACTGAATGACCTTTGGAGAGTTCAACTGAATGACCTTTGGAGAGTTCAACTGAATGACCTTTGGAGAGTTCAACTGAATGACCTTTGGAGAGTACCTGTCAATTCTTCCACGCAGAAATTAGTTAAAATTTTCTTAGACAGTGACATTTGAACCCATGGCCCATTGCTGTTAGTTAGGCCTGTGTCTCAGATACCATAGCCATACTGACTGAGTCAACAAGAAATCGGATTCAAGCTAAAGATAATGCCATCATTGCATTTGATATCATTTGCCATGAGGCCCATGATTTGCTGGGCTGATTTTAGCTTGGAGGGAAAAGGGGGGACAATTTAAATCGCAGTTTATTTTAGTCCGATCCTTATTATCTCCCTTTACTTTCGGCTTTTGTACCATCGAGGTCGTTATTTTTAGATCTCGATGTTTTGTACAGGAACTGCTTGGCTGACGAAATCGGAAGAAAACATATTTTTAGACAGTCCAGCAATGTCACGACCATATCTGGCTGGGTTCTTTGGTTAAATTTTGAGTTGGTTTCATTGTTTTAACTGTAAAGATGAGTAGTCATTTACTTTCGACTCGAAGATGTTTATTGAAAACACGGGGGTTATGGAAACAAATACTGCCGGACAAAGTCATATGTAGAGAGTTATCTGCCCTTAGTAGAAATGTTAAAAACGAAACCACCAATGTTTATCAACAGTCTTCAGCCTACTTTCGATTTCAACAGAAATTGAACTGTGACACTCCTAAGCTAACACGTGCATTGGAATATACCAGTACTCCAGTTGACAGGAATCTTCAATGTCTCCATCCGTATCATATACACAGTGGTTTGCTAGGAAGAACACTCCACATACATTCCACAGCTGTTCAGAATGTAAATGACCCTGTCAGTGTCAGTGTCATAACGCGTGCCTTTCACACTTCACCCAGATCTCAAATTCCGCCTTTCATATGGGTAGTACTTCAACCTATCGCCAAGTTGACAGCTATGTTCACTGGTCGGTAAGATGACACCTTATTCAAATATAAAAATCAATCCATCAACCCACCTGTGCATTTGGTTGGAAATATCCAAACTCTGTGGCCAAAGTAAGAATGGAGTACCGGTATTGATGATGTTTTGCTGGCCCATTGAGATACATCTCATTTTTCTCTGATTTTCTCCTGATTCAAATGAGACGAATGAAGCTATGTATTAAATATAGTAGGCCTAATACCAAAACAACAAGTTATTCTGATGGGTCCACATCATGGGCTTCTTCAATACTGGTTGGTATTAAAGAAACCCATTTGGGTGCATCAGAGTAAATTTAATCTTCCAAACAAACCAAACAAATTTCATGCTTACAAATTTGGCCGGTATCTTCAAAGTTCTCCATCGACTACAAGATTCTGATATCTTTCACAACCAGGAATTACTTATCGGTACGGGCCATTTGAATAATTTTTGGGTCTTTTTCTGCTATTATTGGCGGCCAAAAGAAATTTTGAAACCATTTACTCTTCATCTGTGGGGCTAGTGTCTGTCTAAAGTCCAATTTGGAATGATTGATATTTTAGATCATTACGGAAATGGTGGAAGTCCTTACCTCACCATCATAGACATATGAACAAGGAAACTTTGAAGAAGAACTGGTATTGGTTGCTGTTGGTGGGAGTGGCGTTATCAGGCATGATGTACACCTACTATCAGAGTCATCTCCAGGAAACACCATTCACTCATCGTGTTCGCTTTATTCCTGTCACAGATGCACAGACAGAGAAGATTTCCCAGGAAGAGGCTAATATGGTGGGTAGATCAGTAGGGGAGGTATACATGTACATGTAATAGCATTGAGTGTCATAGTCTGTATTAGAGAGGCGATATGTTTAGTATTTCACATGTAAGTGATGTCATCATTGTCACATCTAAGAAAATGGAAATATAAAATGTGTAGAAAATTCATGGGAAAATAACCTGAGATTTTAAGAAATTGTTAATAATAAGTTTGTAATCATGTTTGTTGTCTCAGATCCTGGAGCAGTATGGAAAGGCCTGTTTACCACATTCTCATCCCTACTACAAGCTGGTTACGAAGGTCACACGCAGAATTGTCTCCGCCAATCAGGACATCCCTAAAGTGAAGAATCATCGATGGGTTGTTAATGTTATAGATGATGAAGATCAAAGGAATGCCTTTGTTTTACCTGTAAGATTCTCACTTCTACTCATCATTCATTTGAATTAGACTCATGTAAGCCAGGGGTGAGTAAGTCAGCTAGTGCTTATCTGCAAGATATATCCAGAACGACTGGGCAGGATATTATAATTTTTTTTTACTCGCGTTTGGTGGGATCCTTTGTAATTGATCAAGTTTTGTTGTCTGTCCATTTTTCTGTTAGCCTCCAATCTGAATATTTATATTGGTTGTTGCTTGCTGCTATATATCTTTAGAATAGCTAGGTGGGATTTTCTGAATAATTATTTGTGACTTTTTGGTCACGGGATCCTTTGTATTTGACCAAATTTTGATGCCTGTAGGTGTATTCTTTCCTCAGTTTGCCTCCAATTCAGTTGTTGCTTGTCTGCAGGATATTTCCAAAACCACCTGGCAGAAATTTATTTCACATTTTTACAGCTTTTTGTTGGGTTGTTTCTGTACATCCCAATCGATGCTTAGTTTTTATGAATGTATGTCCGTCCATTTTTCTGTTGGTCTCTAATTCATATATTTTTATTTTTAGTGGATCAAATTTTTGTGTCTGCACGTCTATCCATTTACATGTACCTCAATCAGATATTTTCATTGGTTGGCTTATCGGCCAAATACTCAGAACCACATGGCTGAATTTTGAAGGTTTTTTTTGTGAGGGTACTTGTAGTTAGTTGATCCAGTTTTACTGTTTGTATTCCAGTTCTCTCATCAGTCTGTTTCTGATTGAAATATTTTCTTGTTGGAGGAGTCCTTTGTTGTTGATCAAGTTTTGGTATCTATGTTGTTGACCAATCAATAATTTGACATTGAGCAATTTTCTTTGTGGTTGGGCAGGTGGGAGGGGATCGAAAATCTTCTACTAAGTTCAGCTTTGTTGTCGAGTTTCATTTTGTATACATCTTTCAGACTGGTCATATTTTTGTATACATTTTTCAGACTGGTCATATTTTTGTATACATTTTTCAGACTGGTCATATTTTTGTATACATTTGCAGACTGGTCATATTTTTGTATACATTTTTCAGACTGGTCATATTTACGTATACATTTTTCAGACAGGTCATATTTTTTGTATACATTTTTCAGACTGGTCATATTTTTGTATACATTTTTCAGACTGGTCATATTTTGTATAGGTTTTTCAGACTGGTGATAATTTTGTATACATTTTTCAGACTGGTCATAATTTTGTATACATTTTTTCAGACTGGTCATATTTTTGTATACATTTTCAGACTGGTCATAATTTTGTATACATTTTCAGACTAATCATATTTTTGTATACATTTTCAGACTGGTCATAATTTTGTATACATTTTCAGACTGGTCATAATTTTGTATACATTTTCAGACTGGTCATATTTTTGTCTACATTTTCAAACTGGTCATATTTTTGTATACATTTTTCAGACTGGTCATATTTTTGTATACATTTTTCAGACTGGTCATAATTTTGTATACATTTTTTCAGACTGGTCATATTTTTGTATACATTTTCAGACTGGTCATATTTTTTGTATACATTTTTCAGACTGATCATATTTTTGTATACATTTTCAGACTGGTCCTATTTTTGTATACATTTTTCAGACTGGTCATATTTTTGTATACATTTTTCAGACTGGTCCTATTTTTGTATACATTTTCAGACTGGTCATATTTTTGTATACATTTTTCAGACTGGTAATATTTTGTATACATTTTTCAGACTGGTCATATTTTTGTATACATTTTCAGACTGGTCATATTTTTGTATACATTTTTCAGACTGGTCATATTTTTGTATACATTTTTCAGACTGGTCATATTTTTGTATACATTTTTCAGACTGCTCATATTTTTGTATACATTTTTCAGACTGGTCATATTTTTGTATACATTTTCAGACTGGTCATATTCTTGTATACATTTTTCAGACTGGTCATATTTTTGTATTCACTGGATTGCTGCACACCACCCAGAATCTTGATCAGTTGGCTGTTGTTATAGGACATGAAATGGCCCACACACTTCTCTCTCACTCGGTAAGATCCACGGGGGATTTTGACTTCATATATAAGATTTGAAGATTTCAAGCAGCTACGTCTAACTGATTTTCAATTTCCCTATCTTCCACAGTTTTCAAATGAGTTGGATATCTTGATTGATTGATTGTTTGGTGTTTTATGCCCAATGCTCTATGCCCGGAGGAAACCCACGACCTTCCGGTGGTAACTGGCAACCATCCAACATAGGTCGTTCAAGTGAAAATCAAGTCAGACATTTTTTTTTGGACTGAGTGGAATTCAAGTGGAATTCGAACCCACGACCCATTGGTGAAAGGCTGCTCGGATTGAACGTCCAATGCTCTACCTACTGAGCTACAGAGGCCCCCTGGATATCTTGAATGTCAGTTTATACCACAAAGCTTGTTTCCTTCCATTATAAACCCTACATCACGCTAAATATACAAAGTTGGGTTCGCCTTTCAACACTTTACATTCAGCTCTCTGGTACCATTAAAAACAAACTAATTTAGAAAATTGAAACATGGAATAACGACATGTTTTGACTCTACTTTGCCATCTATTTGCATTAAATCTTTCAATGGCATTTAGAAATTGAATGGTTGCAATAAGGTGACGAATTACTTGTGGATAATAACTTCTTGGAAAACCAAGTTCTTATCCATAAGTAATTCTTCACCTTCTTCTATTTACATTATTCAGTTAGAAATGACATCATGGTGAATATTTGTGTGTTACATTGTTTTCTAGGCTGAACAGTTAAGTTATATGCAGCTTGTTGATTGGATGATAATCGTTGTCATGGGAGCATTATGGGCGTTTATTCCTAGTGATGGAATTGCTGTGATTACTCAATGGTTCTATCATAAGATCATCGGTGTAAGTGATTGTCTCTCTATTTTACCTCCTTGCCAGGGATTTTGTTAAACCTAAGTTTGATAACTATCAGTTGTTTGTTCAATGAAGTGAAGATAAGTTGGTTTTTTGGTGACAAATTTGAGAGGTGTTAAGAAGTAATGTAAGCTTGGAATGACTGGGTATCATCTACAAAGTGTTAGGTCACCAAGAAGAAATACAAGGTTTACACCCTTATTTTGATTAAAACAAAAAACCCTTACAACTAAGGCCTGTATTGTATGTCTGTTCCCATGTGGTTTACTTCTGTTGACAGTTTTCCCTTCATCTGCCCTATAGTAGGAAACTGGAGAAAGAAGCAGACAGTGTTGGTCTTCATCTGTGTGCAAAGGTAGGTGATTAGGGGCTTGCCCAAGTTGAACCCATTGAAGTGAATAAACTGATCTGTTATACACTAAACTTTTGTAAATGATTAAATGTGCGCTTCAGGATAAATCTTATCATTTCTAGCCATGTGCTCTATACTCTACCCAAAATTTTAAGAATTTTGATGAGAGTTTGTAAAATAGGTGACTCATGAATAAGCTATAATAAATTCTCTAAAATTCCAGGCGTGTTTTGATGTGCGTGAAAGTTCTGCCTTCTGGACAATCATGGACTGTGTATCTCGGTTAGAAAATAACAAGTTACCAGAATGGCTGTCCACCCATCCCTCTAATGAAAACAGAGTCACCCATTTGAACTTCCTCATGCCAAAGGTAAAAATAGTTAGTTGAATTTAGTTTAAAAATAGGTAAAAAATTTATGTGGGAAAGCCTTTTACCAGGTTTAATGTATTTGAACCTATCAGGTACTTTAACTGCAAACACCTTTGAGGCAATTGTGATAGGTGAGGTGAAGCAGTGGTGTTAATCTAATATAATTGAAAAAGTTGCCAGGTACTCGCCGAAGGTAGTGGGTTTCCTCCGGGCAATGAACCCGGATTCCTCCCCCACCAAACCTGGCAACGCGGGCATATAAGTGAAATAATCTTAAGTAAGGCCTAAAACATCAATCAATCAATCCAATATGATTGATCCACCCGAAATGGTGCTTATTAGAAAGCGGTCCTGTGTGAGTTAACAACTCCTCTCTGTCTCTTCTGCACTTATTGATGTCCTCAGAAATTTTAAAAATTGTAAGGAGAGAAGATAGGAAATTGTCAAATTATCCTTATCCAAGATGTTTGAAGATAATCTAATGTTTTCAGGCAATAGAGGAGCGTAAAGCATGTTCCTGTCTGACTTTACCTACAGAGGATCCGAGAGAAAGAGTCAAGGAAATGGTTAAAGCGACAGACTTTGCAGTACGAGCCCTTCAGACTGGAATTAACCTTAAACAAGTACATGTGCTCAAACCAAGAGACCCAAAGTCAGCTTAATGCCTTTCTCTGGTTACTGGACATGTATAAGCTGAGTGAAGCCAGTGGTGAATTTGGGGTTAAATTTCAGACTGTCCCTGGTTTCATATATTCCTGAACTGTGATAGACATGTGGAATGCCCTCCCTTTTCAAGGCTGTGTTTTTGATTAATGAAATCATATTTTATTCAAGTGCTTCAAAATTTACATTTAAATATATTTATTTATGATCACTGAATATATTTATTTTATGTGAGTGAAAGACTCCTTGACGGTGTCAAAGTGTGGCAGATGTTGTCATTTTCTCCCATTACAAGAATTCTAATATTACATCTTTTAAAGAGCTCTCCTGACTACATGCCAGATAATTTCAGTGTTGGTCAGAAACATTGAATTGGTTCCGCATATCCAACTTGACGTTTACGTGTGGCGTTATGGAGCAAAATACGTCCAACGGAATTGCATCGACACCAGAAACTTTCTAAATAGCGCCATCTGTCACCGGATATCACAGAATCTCGTAGGAATTCTTACCAGACGCGCTCCCTATACTGAGTGAAATCAGTGCCGTCAGCTCAAATATGATGAGGTTATAATTCCAGAATGTTGTGACATGATCGAACACTGCTCTCTCTCACTCTCAAGTGGCATCTCAATCAGCCAAGTAACCAAATGACGTCATAAAGTTTGAATCTGCTGACGTGTTGGAACACAGCTGTCACTGAGAGTGTTAGGTCCAATATTATTCTACACAGACTCACCCCTAATTTATATTCTATTACACCTGCAAAGGTCTCAGATGGGTATCAGTTTTTCCTATCTCTATAATGTTAAACGAGTTGAAGTTGTATTAGAATAAGAAATACAATCAATCACTGGAATATGTTGTATGTCCTGTCCATAACAGTCGGGGGAGGGACAAGTGTCCATAACAGTCGGGGGAGGGACAAGTGTCCATAACAGTCGGGGGAGGGACAAGTGTCCATAACAGTCGGGGGAGGGGCAAGTGTCCATAACAGTCGGGGGAGGGACAAGTGTCCACAACAGTCGGGGGAGGGACAAGTGTCCATAACAGTCGGGGGAGGGACAAGTGTCCATAACAGTCAGGGGAGGGACAAGTGTCCATAACAGTCGGGGGAGGGACAAGTGTCCATAACAGTCGGGGGAGGGACAAGTGTCCACAACAGTCGGGGGAGGGACAAGTGTCCATAACAGTCGGGGGAGGGGCAAGTGTCCATAACAGTCGGGGGAGGGACAGGTGTCCATAACAGTCGGGGGAGGGACAAGTGTCCATAACAGTCGGGGGAGGGGCAAGTGTCCATAACAGTCGGGGGAGGGACAAGTGTCCATAACAGTCGGGGGAGGGACAGGTGTCCATAACAGTCGGGGGAGGGACAAGTGTCCATAACAGTCGGGGGAGGGACAAGTGTCCATAACAGTCGGGGGAGGGACAAGTGTCCACAACAGTCGGGGGAGGGACAGGTGTCCATAACAGTCGGGGGAGGGACAGGTGTCCACAACAGTCGGGGGAGGGACAAGTGTCCATAACAGTCGGGGGAGGGACGAGTGTCTATAACAGTCGGGGGAGGGACAAGTGTCCATAACAGTCGGGGGAGGGGCAAGTGTCCATAACAGTCGGGGGAGGGACAAGTGTCCATAACAGTCGGGGGAGGGACAAGTGTCCATAACAGTCGGGGGAGGGACAAGTGTCCATAACAGTCGGGGGAGGGACAAGTGTCCATAACAGTCGGGGGAGGGACAGGTGTCCATAACAGTCGGGGGAGGGACAGGTGTCCACAACAGTCGGGGGAGGGACAAGTGTCCACAACAGTCGGGGGAGGGACAAGTGTCCATAACAGTCGGGGGAGGGACAAGTGTCCATAACAGTCGGGGGAGGGGCAAGTGTCCATAACAGTCGGGGGAGGGGCAAGTGTCCATAACAGTCGGGGGAGGGACAAGTGTCCATAACAGTCGGGGGAGGGACAAGTGTCCATAACAGTCGGGGGAGGGACAAGTGTCCATAACAGTCGAGGGAGGGACAAGTGTCCATAACAGTCGGGGGAGGGACAAGTGTCCACAACAGTCGGGGGAGGGACAAGTGTCCACAACAGTCGGGGGAGGGACAAGTGTCCATAACAGTCGGGGGAGGGACAAGTGTCCACAACAGTCGGGGGAGGGACAAGTGTCCACAACAGTCGGGGGAGGGGCAAGTGTCCATGACAGTCGGGGGAGGGACAAGTGTCCATAACAGTCGGGGGAGGGACAAGTGTCCATAACAGTCGGGGGAGGGACAGGTGTCCATAACAGTCGGGGGAGGGACAAGTGTCCATAACAGTCGGGGGAGGGACAGGTGTCCATAACAGTCGGGGGAGGGACAAGTGTCCATAACAGTCGGGGGAGGGACAAGTGTCCACAACAGTCGGGGGAGGGACAGGTGTCCACAACAGTCGGGGGAGGGACAGGTATCCATAACAGTCGGGGGAGGGACAAGTGTCCATAACAGTCGGGGGAGGGACAAGTGTCCATAACAGTCGGGGGAGGGACAAGTGTCCATAACAGTCGGGGGAGGGACAGGTGTCCATAACAGTCGGGGGAGGGACAAGTGTCCATAACAGTCGGGGGAGGGACAAGTGTCCATAACAGTCGGGGGAGGGACAAGTGTCCACAACAGTCGGGGGAGGGACAAGTGTCCACAACAGTCGGGGGAGGGACAGGTGTCTACAACAGTCGGGGGAGGGACAAGTGTCCATAACAGTCGGGGGAGGGACAAGTGTCCATAACAGTCGGGGGAGGGACAAGTGTCCATAACAGTCGGGGGAGGGACAAGTGTCCATATCAGTCGGGGGAGGGACAAGTGTCCATAACAGTCGGGGGAGGGACAAGTGTCCATAACAGTCGGGGGAGGGACAAGTGTCCACAACAGTCGGGGGAGGGGCAAGTGTCCATAACAGTCGGGGGAGGGACAAGTGTCCATAACAGTCGGGGGAGGGACAAGTGTCCATAACAGTCGGGGGAGGGACAGGTGTCCATAACAGTCGGGGGAGGGACAAGTGTCCATAACAGTCGGGGGAGGGACAAGTGTCCATAACAGTCGGGGGAGGGACAAGTGTCCATAACAGTCGGGGGAGGGACAAGTGTCCATAACAGTCGGGGGAGGGACAGGTGTCCATAACAGTCGGGGGAGGGACAAGTGTCCATAACAGTCGGGGGAGGGACAAGTGTCCATAACAGTCGGGGGAGGGACAAGTGTCCATAACAGTCGGGGGAGGGACAAGTGTCCATAACAGTCGGGGGAGGGACAGGTGTCCATAACAGTCGGGGGAGGGACAAGTGTCCATAACAGTCGGGGGAGGGACAAGTGTCCATAACAGTCGGGGGAGGGACAAGTGTCCATAACAGTCGGGGGAGGAACAAATCTCAGTCCAACACAGGCTTTCCATGGGTCGATGTGTTTGCAGGTTCAAATAAAAACTTAACAATTTCTTTGGGGAACTTTAACTCGATTGCCCTACAGTTGTATGTGGAAGAGTTTCTTACACACTTAACCTGGCAGCACCCCCATGTAGGGAACATGAGTGCACTAACCTCTCTATTACTAACTCCTTTAACCCTTAGATCTATATTTGGGATTCCTCAAGACTGGTTGACTTATAATTCAAGATTAAATTAAATAAAAATGTGATTGATATTGAAAATATATTAAAATTTTTGTTGATTTGAGTTGTCCAAATTTAATTATCACCTGATAGATCTAGCAGAGGCTCCCCTTATCTTTGTCTGGTCGTTAGTAATCATTATCGGGTTGATTGTGTGTAAACCCAGTCAGTACAACACACCATGGTCCTTCCAGGGTGCGATGTGAGTGGATTGTGTGTAAACCCAGTCAGTACAACACACCATGGTCCTTCCAGGGTGAGGTGTGAGTGGATTGTGTGTAAACCCAGTCAGTGCCACACACCATGGTCCTTCCAGGGTGAGGTGTGAGTGGATTGCACTAGAAAACTTCTAATTTGTAAGAAGAACAAATAGCACAAAATTCAAAGAATAAAAAAATGGTGCGAGCTGCCAAACATTAAGTGAAATTTCGTTGAAATAGAATACGCTGCTTGTTCATTATCAATATACACAGTGTGGAATAGGAGCTTTCCCCATAAATTAATCTTAAAGATGTACTTTAAGGTACTTGCTATAAGCAGCAAAAACTTGAAAATGTACTTCATCCTTGCTTCTCAAATCTCAGTCGTTATTTGTGCAGGTATTTGATTTCAAAGTCTCAATTTTGGCAGCTCATGTCACTTTACGATTGGATAAAAGAGTATTTTATGACAAGTGTACTACTTCTGTACATTGAGCATGGTTGAGTCGCTTTCCCTTTGATATGACTGTGCTCTAATTATATGCATACTGAGATGCCATGCACATCCTTTCATAATGACATCCCCCAATGTGGGAACTGTGGAACGCGTGTGGGACCAATGTGGAAAGTGCAGAACTCGTGTGGGACCAATGTGGGAACTGTAGAACTCGTGTGGGACCAATGTGGGAACTGTAGAACTCGTGTGGGACCAATGTGAGAAGTGTAAAACGCGTGTGGGACCAATGTGGAAAGTGCAGAACTCGTGTGGGACCAATGTGGGAACTGTAGAACTCGTGTGGGAGCAATGTGAGAAGTGTAAAACGCGTGTGGGACCAATGTGGAAAGTGCAGAACTCGTGTGGGACCAATGTGGGAACTGTAGAACTCGTGTGGGACCAATGTGAAAACTGTGGAACTCGTGTGGGACGAATGTGGGAACTGTGGAACTCGTGTGGGACCAATGTGGGAATTTTAAAACGAATGTGGGCCAAATGTGGGATGTGTAAAACGCGTGTGGGAGCAATGTGGGAAGTGCAGAACTTGTGTGGGACCAATGTGGGAACTGTAGAACTCGTGTGGGACCAATGTGAAAACTGTGGAACTCGTGTGGGACGAATGGGGGAACTGTGGAACTCGTGTGGGACCAATGTGGGAATTTTAAAACGAATGTGGGCCAAATGTGGGATGTGTAAAACGCGTGTGGGAGCAATGTGGGAAGTGCAGAACTTGTGTGGGACCAATGTGGGAAGTGCAGAACGCGTGTGGGACCAATGCGAGAACTGTAGAACTCGTGTGGGACCAATGTGGAAACTGTAGAACTCGTGTGAGACCAATGTTGGAACTGTGGAACTCGTGTGGGACCAATGTGGGAAGTGTAAAACGCGTGTGGGGCCAATTTGGGAAGTGTAAAACGCATGTGGGAGCAATGTGGGAAGTGCAGAACTCGTGTGGGACCAATGTGGGAATTTTAAAACGCGTGTGGGGCCAATTTGGGAAGTGTAAAACGCATGTGGGAGCAATGTGGGAAGTGCAGAACTCGTGTGGGACCAATGCGAGAACTGTGGAACTCGTGTGGGACCAATGTGGGAATTTTAAAACGCGTGTGGGGCCAATTTGGGAAGTGTAAAACGCATGTGGGAGCAATGTGGGAAGTGCAGAACTCGTGTGGGACCAATGCGAGAACTGTAGAACTCGTGTGGGACCAATGTGGAAACTGTGGAACTCGTGTGGGACCAATGTGGGAATTTTAAAACGCGTGTGGGGCCAATGTGGGAAGTGTAAAACGCATGTGGGAGCAATGCGAGAACTGTAGAACTTGTGTGGGACCAATGTGGGAACTGTAGAACTCGTGTGGGACGAATGGGGGAACTGTGGAACTCGTGTGGGACCAATGTGGAAACTGTGGAACTCGTGTGGGACCAATGTGGGAATTTTAAAACGAATGTGGGCCAAATGTGGGATGTGTAAAACGCGTGTGGGAGCAATGTGGGAAGTGCAGAACTTGTGTGGGACCAATGTGGGAACTGTAGAACTCGTGTGGGACCAATGTGGGAATTTTAAAACGCGTGTGGGGCCAATGTGGGAAGTGTAAAACGCATGTGGGAGCAATGTGGGAAGTGCAGAACTCGTGTGGGACCAATGCGAGAACTGTAGAACTCGTGTGGGACCAATGTGGGAACTGTGGAACTCGTGTGGGACCAATGTGGGAATTTTAAAACGCGTGTGGGACCAATGTGGGAATTTTAAAACGCGTGTGGGACCAATGTGGAAACTGTAGAACTCGCGTGGGACTAATGTTGGAACTGTGAAACTCGTGTGGGACTAATGTGGGAATTTTAAAACGCGTGTGGGAGCGATGTGGGAAGTGCAGAACTCGTGTGGGAGCAATGCGGGAAGTGTAGAACTCGCGTGGGACTAATGTTGGAACTGTGAAACTCGTGTGGGACCAATGTGGGAATTTTAAAACGCGTGTGGGAGCGATGTGGGAACTGTAGAACTCGTGTGGGACCAATGTGGAAACTGTAGAACTCGTGTGGGACCAATGTGGGAACTGTGGAACTCGTGTGGGACCAATGTGGGAATTTTAAAACGCGTGTGGGACCAATGTGGGAATTTTAAAACGCGTGTGGGACCAATGTGGGAATTTTAAAACGTGTGTGGGAGCGATGTGGGAACTGTAGAACTCGTGCGGGACTAATGTTGGAACTGTAGAACTCGTGCGGGATTAATGTTGGAACTGTGGAACTCGTGTGGGACCAATGTAGAAATTTTAAAACGCGTGTGGGACCAATGTGGGAATTTTAAAACGCGTGTGGGACCAATGTGGGAATTTTAAAACGCGTGCGGGACCAATGTGGAAACTGTAGAACTCGCGTGGGACTAATGTTGGAACTGTGAAACTCGTGTGGGACTAATGTGGGAATTTTAAAACGCGTGTGGGACCAATGTGGGAAGTGTAAAATACGTGTGGGAGCAATGTAGGAAGTGCAGAACTCGTGTGGGACCAATGTGGGAAGTGTAAAACGCGTGTGGGAGCAATGTGGGAAGTGCAGAACTGGTGTGGGACAATGTGGGAACTGTAGAACTCGTGTGGGACCAATGTGGGAACTGTAGAACTCGTATGAAACTAATGTGGGAATTTTAAAACGCGTGTGGGACCAATGTGGGAAGTGTAAAACGCGTGTGGGAGGAATGTGGGAAGTGCAGAACTCGTGTGGGACCAATGTGGGAACTGTAGAACTTGTGTGGGACCAATGTGGGAACTGTAGAACTCGTGTGGGACCAATGTGGGAATTTTAAAACGCTTGTGGGACCAATGTGAGAAGTGTAAAACGCGTGTGGGAGGAATGTGGGAAGTGCAGAACTCGTGTGGGACCAATGTGGGAACTGTAGAACTCGTGTGGGACCAATGTGGGAACTGTAGAACGCGTGTGGGAGCAATGTGGGAACTGTAGAACTCGTGTGGGACCAATGTGGGAACTGTAGAACTCGTGTGGGAGCAATGTGAGAAGTGCAGAACTTGTGTGGGACCAATGTGGGAACTGTAGAACTCGTGTGCATGTGGGAAGTGTAAAACGCGTGTGGGAGGAATGTGGGAAGTGTAAAACGCGTGTGGGAGGAATGTGGGAAGAGCAGAACTTGTGTGGGACCAATGTTGAAACTGTGGAACTCGTGTGGGAGCAATGTGGGAAGTGCAGAACTCGTGTGGGACCAATGTGGGAACTGTGAAACGCGTGTGGGGCCAATGTGGGAATTTTAAAACGAAAAGGAATGTGGGATGTGTAAAACGCGTGTGGGAGCACTGTGGGAAGTTCAGAACTCGTGTGGGACCAATGTGGGAACTGTAGAACTCGTGTGGGACCAATGTGGAAAGTGCAGAACTTGTGTGGGACCAATGTGGGAACTGTAGAACTCGTGTGCATGTGGGAAGTGCAGAACTCGTGTGGGAGCAATGCGGGAAGTGTAGAACTCGCGTGGGACTAATGTTGGAACTGTGAAACTCGTGTGGGACCAATGTGGGAATTTTAAAACGCGTGTGGGAGCGATGTGGGAACTGTAGAACTCGTGTGGGACCAATGTGGGAACTGTGGAACTCGCGTGGGACCAATGTGGAAACTGTAGAACTCGTGTGGGACCAATGTGGAAACTGTAGAACTCGCGTGGGACTAATGTTGGAACTGTGAAACTCGTGTGGGACCAATGTGGGAATTTTAAAACGTGTGTGGGAGCGATGTGGGAAGTGCAGAACTCGTGTGGGAGCAATGCGGGAAGTGTAGAACTCGCGTGGGACTAATGTTGGAACTGTGAAACTCGTGTGGGACCAATGTGGGAATTTTAAAACGTGTGTGGGAGCGATGTGGGAACTGTAGAACTCGTGTGGGACCAATGTGGGAATTTTAAAACGCGTGTGGGACCAATGTGGGAAGTGTAAAACGCGTGTGGGAGCAATGTGGGAACTGTGGAACTCGTGTGGGACCAATGTGGGAACTGTAGAACTCGTATGAAACCAATGTGGGAATTTTAAAACGCGTGTGGGACCAATGTGGGAAGTGTAAAACGCCTGTGGGAGCAATGTGGGAAGTGCAGAACTCGTGTGGTACCAATGTGGGAACTGTACAACTCGTGTGAGACCAATGTGGGAACTGTGGAACTCATGTGGGACCAATGTGGAAACTGTGGAACTCGTGTGGGACCAATGTGGAAACTGTGGAACTCGTGTGGGACCAATGTGGGAATTTTAAAACGAAAAGGAATGTGGGATGTGTAAAACGCGTGTGGGAGCACTGTGGGAAGTGTAAAACGCGTGTGGGAGGAATGTGGGAAGAGCAGAACTTGTGTGGGACCAATGTTGAAACTGTGGAACTCGTGTGGGAGCAATGTGGGAAGTGCAGAACTCGTGTGGGACCAATGTGGGAACTGTGAAACGCGTGTGGGGCCAATGTGGGAATTTTAAAACGAAAAGGAATGTGGGATGTGTAAAACGCGTGTGGGAGCACTGTGGGAAGTTCAGAACTCGTGTGGGACCAATGTGGGAACTGTAGAACTCGTGTGGGACCAATGTGGAAAGTGCAGAACTTGTGTGGGACCAATGTGGGAACTGTAGAACTCGTGTGCATGTGGGAAGTGCAGAACTCGTGTGGGAGCAATGCGGGAAGTGTAGAACTCGCGTGGGACTAATGTTGGAACTGTGAAACTCGTGTGGGACCAATGTGGGAATTTTAAAACGCGTGTGGGAGCGATGTGGGAACTGTAGAACTCGTGTGGGACCAATGTGGGAACTGTGGAACTCGCGTGGGACCAATGTGGAAACTGTAGAACTCGTGTGGGACCAATGTGGAAACTGTAGAACTCGCGTGGGACTAATGTTGGAACTGTGAAACTCGTGTGGGACCAATGTGGGAATTTTAAAACGTGTGTGGGAGCGATGTGGGAAGTGCAGAACTCGTGTGGGAGCAATGCGGGAAGTGTAGAACTCGCGTGGGACTAATGTTGGAACTGTGAAACTCGTGTGGGACCAATGTGGGAATTTTAAAACGTGTGTGGGAGCGATGTGGGAACTGTAGAACTCGTGTGGGACCAATGTGGGAATTTTAAAACGCGTGTGGGACCAATGTGGGAAGTGTAAAACGCGTGTGGGAGCAATGTGGGAACTGTGGAACTCGTGTGGGACCAATGTGGGAACTGTAGAACTCGTATGAAACCAATGTGGGAATTTTAAAACGCGTGTGGGACCAATGTGGGAAGTGTAAAACGCCTGTGGGAGCAATGTGGGAAGTGCAGAACTCGTGTGGTACCAATGTGGGAACTGTACAACTCGTGTGAGACCAATGTGGGAACTGTGGAACTCATGTGGGACCAATGTGGAAACTGTGGAACTCGTGTGGGACCAATGTGGAAACTGTGGAACTCGTGTGGGACCAATGTGGGAATTTTAAAACGCGTGTGGGAGCACTGTGGGAAGTTCAGAACTCGTGTGGGACCAATGTGGGAACTGTAGAACTCGTGTGGGACCAATGTGGAAAGTGCAGAACTTGTGTGGGACCAATGTGGGAACTGTAGAACTCGTGTGGGACCAATGTGGGAACTGTAGAACTCGTGTGGGACCAATGTGGGAAGTGTAAAACGCGTGTGGGAGGAATGTGGGAAGTGTAAAACGCGTGTGGGAGGAATGTGGGAAGAGCAGAACTTGTGTGGGACCAATGTTGAAACTGTGGAACTCGTGTGGGACCAATGTGGGAATTTTAAAAAGCGTGTGGGACCAATGTGGGAAGTGTAAAACGCATGTGGGAGCAATGTGGGAAGTGCAGAACTCGTGTGGGACCAATGCGAGAACTGTAGAACTCGTGTGGGACCAATGTGAGAAGTGTAAAACGCGTGTGGGACCAATGTGGGAATTTTAAAACGCGTGTGGCAGCAATGTGGGAAGTGCAGAACTCGTGTGGGACCAATGGGGGAATTTTAAAACGCGTGTGGGACCAATGCGGGAAGTGTAAAACGCATGTGGGAGCAATGCGGGAAGTGTAAAATGCGTGTGGGAGAAATCTGGGAAGTGCAGAACTCGTGTGGGACCAATGTGGGAACTGTAGAACTCGCGTGGGACCAATATGGGAACTGTAGAACTCGTGTGGAACCAATGTGGGAATTTTAAAACGCGTGTGGGACCAATGTGGGAAGTGTAAAACGCGTGTGGGAGCAATCTGGAAAAAATGCTTCATCTGAAAGTCAAGTGGCTATGTACTGTACCAAAAATGACATGTACATTATAAAGGAACAAAAGCACATCCAGACAAATATGTAAAATTACTGAATAAAGAAATTTAATAGCTTTCGACAGAAATATGCAGTTAATTTCAACGATTTTGGGATGATTTTAGAGAGATTTTTAAATTCTTTTAAAAGAACTGGCATATAAAAGTGTCTCCCTTCAGCCAAAGCCAGCTTTGAATCCGTCTGAACGGATTTCTTTTTCCATTTGACATACATTATTGCTTAAAGACAACATTCCATTGTTGGAGTGGTTCAAAACTAATTTGACTATTCATCCTCAAATTTTCACTACATTGTCAGCCCAAATATCTCTAGTCTGCATGTTGTAGATGAGGTAATGGCCGCCCCTTTATCTGCTATTCCTTCAGATGATGTGTTAAACCACATATGGGTACAAATGCCACTTTTTAACTGGTATGGATCTAAAGTGTTATGCCAGATATTTATGGTCAATTCCAATCACATCGTGGGTTTTCTTTCCTTTTAAACATCTCCCAAACAAAGTATTTTAGCAAATACATATACAGTAGCTGAAGGTCGTAAAAGTACAACAGTGTTATGAAAAACTGCTGCTCTTTTCAGCTCTAAGTAGAGAGAGTAGTTTATTCCATGTTTCACGGACTTTCACATTTGTGGATTTTCAGATTCATTTCCCAATTTTGTTAAAACCAAAACAATATTCCAACCACCTTGCTATCTCTCCCTCGCTTCCACATACATGTTTTACTTCAGTTTCACAAACTGATGTTGGAATTCATAAATGCCCACTGAGACTTTGGATCTTTCATCATAATCACACCAGTCCTGTGGAGACAGAAGAAAACCCAGTCATTTTCCCAGGGACAGATTAACTCAGTGGAGACAGAAGAAAACCCAGTCATTTTCCCAGGGACAGATTAACTCAGTGGAGACAGAAGAAAACCCAGTCATTTTCCCAGGGACAGATTAACTCAGTGGAGACAGAAGAAAACCCAGTCATTTTCCCAGGGACAGATTAACTCAGTGGAGACAGAAGAAAACCCAGTCATTTTCCCAGGGACAGATTAACTCAGTGGAGACAGAAGAAAACACAGTCATTTTCCCAGGGACAGATTACCTCAGTGGAGACAGAAGAAAACCCAGTCATTTTCCCAGGGACAGATTAACTCAGTGGAGACAGAAGAAAACCCAGTCATTTTCCCAGGCACAGATTAACTCAGTGGAGACAGAAGAAAACCCAGTCATTTTCCCAGGGACAGATTAACTCAGTGGAGACAGAAGAAAACCCAGTCATTTTCCCAGGGACAGATTAACTCAGTGGAGACAGAAGAAAACCCAGTCATTTTCCCAGGGACAGATTAACTCAGTGGAGACAGAAGAAAACCCAGTCATTTTCCCAAGGACAGATTAACTCAGTGGAGACAGAAGAAAACCCAGTCATTTTCCCAGGGACAGATTAACTCAGTGGAGACAGAAGAAAACCCAGTCATTTTCCCAGGGACAGATTAACTCAGTGGAGACAGAAGAAAACCCAGTCATTTTCCCAGGGACAGATTAACTCAGTGGAGACAGAAGAAAACCCAGTCATTTTCCCAGGGACAGATTAACTCAGTGGAGACAGAAGAAAACCCAGTCATTTTCCCAGGGACAGATTAACTCAGTGGAGACAGAAGAAAACCCAGTCATTTTCCCAGGGACAGATTAACTCAGTGGAGACAGAAGAAAACACAGACATTTTCCCAGGGACAGATTAACTCAGTGGAGACAGAAGAAAACCCAGTCATTTTCCCAGGGACAGATTAACTCAGTGGAGACAGAAGAAAACCCAGTCATTTTCCCAGGGACAGATTAACTCAGAGGCATCAAGATATATTTAGGAATACTAAAACACACAGGCACAGCTAGGAAAATTCTTGTGAGTCAATTTGTGTTAAAAATGGGCTATGAAGATATTAGGTGGTTTTTAGATAAGCTGGCTGAAAGCTGTATTAACATCTTAATATACAACACAATGTTTCGACTTAAGGCCCGTTCACACGGTGCGATTTGTCGTACCGACTTGTAGCATGCGATTAAAATGGATATATTTAATTGGTTGACAAATTGTATCGACCAATTAAAAGCTTCCATTTTAATCACACGCTACAAGTTTGTAAGACAAATCGTACAGTGTGAACGTGCCTTTAGTCTCTCAGTCCAACACGAGCCTTCCATAGATGGGTTACCAGTTCAAATACCACTCAACCTAAACAAAATTGAAAAGTTTCCAAGTGGGTGTTTCCATTGGGCACCAAAGGTCAGGGGTTTCCTCTGGGCAAAGAGCCTGGTTTCCTTCCACAATACACCTGGCTACACTGGCATATAAGTGAAATAATTTTGAGTGCTCCATAAAACAATCAACATCCTTCAAGTTGTTCGGTTTACTAAAATCATTAGGGATAAAAACCTGGGGTGTTCGGTGCAAACAGGACAGTAACTTACCCCATCTGATAAAGTAACCTCTGAGAAGGCTACCCCAGATTCAGCCCCTTCAGCAGAAAAGCCTGTCTGTAATATAGAGGAAAAAAATACATTTAAAAGTTGGAAAATCTCTAAAAATACAAAATGGTTTAAATTAAATAGAAGACATCAAAAACACTGCTAGTGACCCTCAAGCTAATGAAATATTAAAATGAAACATCCTTTCAGTGGCTTATCTTATGTCGCCATTTTCACCACTTTAAGATGATTGGAGGTTCTGTCAACTGTTTCTAACTCGACTGTCAGTTGGTACAGAACAACAATCTCAATGTTTAAAAGGTAACCTGGCTGTCAGTTGGTACAGAACAACTATCTCAATGTTTAAAAGGTAACCTGGCTGTCAGTTGGTACAGAACAACTACCTCTATGTTTGAAGGTAATGTCGCTGTCAGTTGGTACAGAACAACTATCTCTATGTTTAAAAGGAAACCTGGCTGTCAGTTGGTACAGAACAACTATCTCAATGTTTAAAAGGTAACCTGGCTGTCAGTTGGTACAGAACAACTATCTCAATGTTTGAAGGTAACCAGGCTGTCAGTTGGTACAGAACAACTATCTCAATGTTTAAAGGTAACCAGGCTGTCATTTGGTACAGAACAACTATCTCGATGTTTAAAAGGTAACCTGGCTGTCAGTTGGTACAGAACAACTATCTCAATGTTTAAAGGTAACCAGGCTGTCAGTTGGTACAGAACAACTATCTCAATGTTTAAAGGTAACCAGGCTGTCAGTTGGTACAGAACAACTATCTCAATGTTTGAAGGTAACCTGGCTGTCAGTTGGTACAGAACAACTACCTCAATGTTTGAAGGTAACCAGGCTGTCAGTTGGTACAGAACAACTATCTCGATGTTTAAAAGGTAACCTGGCTGTCAGTTGGTACAGAACAACTATCTCAATGTTTAAAAGGTAACCTGGCTGTCGGTTGGTACAGAACAACTATCTCAATGTTTAAAAGGTAACCAGGCTGTCAGTTGGTACAGAACAACTATCTCAATGTTTCAAGGTAACCTGGCTGTCAGTTGGTACAGAACAACTATCTCAATGTTTAAAAGGTAACCTGGCTGTCAGTTGGTACAGAACAACTATCTCGATGTTTAAAAGGTAACCTGGCTGTCAGTTGGTACAGAACAACTATCTCAATGTTTAAAAGGTAACCAGGCTGTCAGTTGGTACAGAACAACTATCTCAATGTTTAAAGGTAACCTGGCTGTCAGTTGGTACAGAACAACTATCTCAATGTTTAAAGGTAACCAGGCTGTCAGTTGGTACAGAACAACTATCTCAATGTTTAAAAGGTAACCTGGCTGTCAGTTGGTACAGAACAACTATCTCAATGTTTGAAGGTAACCAGGCTGTCAGTTGGTACAGAACAACTATCTCGATGTTTAAAAGGTAACCTGGCTGTCAGTTGGTACAGAACAACTATCTCAATGTTTAAAAGGTAACCTGGCTGACAGTTGGTACAGAACAACTATCTCAATGTTTAAAGGTAACCTGGCTGTCAGTTGGTACAGAACAACTATCTCAATGTTTAAAGGTAACCAGGCTGTCAGTTGGTACAGAACAACTATCTCGATGTTTAAAAGGTAACCTGGCTGTCAGTTGGTACAGAACAACTATCTCAACGTTTAAAGGTAACCAGGCTGTCAGTTGGTACAGAACAACTATCCCAATGTTTTAAGGTAACCAGGCTGTCAGTTGGTACAGAACAACTATCTCAATGTTTGAAGGTAACCTGGCTGTCAGTTGGTACAGAACAACTATCTCAATGTTTGAAGGTAACCAGGCTGTCAGTTGGTACAGAACAACTATCTCGATGTTTAAAAGGTAACCTGGCTGTCAGTTGGTACAGAACAACTATCTCAATGTTTAAAAGGTAACCTGGCTGTCAGTTGGTACAGAACAACTATCTCAATGTTTAAAAGGTAACCAGGCTGTCAGTTGGTACAGAACAACTATCTCAATGTTTAAAGGTAACCTGGCTGTCAGATGGTACAGAACAACTATCTCAATGTTTAAAAGGTAACCTGGATGTCAGTTGGTACAGAACAACTATCTCAATGTTTAAAGGTAACCAGGCTGTCAGTTAGTACAGAACAACTATCTCAATGTTTAAAGGTAACCTGGCTGTCAGTTGGTACAGAACAACTATCTCAATGTTTAAAAGGTAACCTGGCTGTCAGTTGGTACAAATGTACAGAACAACTATCTCAATGTTTAAAGGTAACCTGGCTGTCAGTTGGTACAGAACAACTATCTCAATGTTTAAAGGTAACCAGGCTGTCAGTTGGTACAGAACAACTATCTCAATGTTTAAAGGTAACCTGGCTGTCAGTTGGTACAGAACAACTATCTCAATGTTTGAAGGTAACCTGGCTGTCAGTTGGTACAGAACAACTATCTCAATGTTTAAAGGTAACCTGGCTGTCAGTTGGTACAGAACAACTATCTCAATGTTTAAAGGTAACCAGGCTGTCAGTTGGTACAGAACAACTATCTCAATGTTTAAAGGTAACCTGGCTGTCAGTTGGTACAGAACAACTATCTCAATGTTTGAAGGTAACCAGGCTGTCAGTTGGTACAGAACAACTATCTCAATGTTTAAAGGTAACCTGGCTGTCAGTTGGTACAGAACAACTATCTCAATGTTTAAAAGGTAACCCGGCTGTCAGTTGGTACAAAACAACTATCTCAATGTTTAAAAGGTAACCTGGCTGTCAGTTGGTACAGAACAACTATCTCAATGTTTGAAGGTAACCTGGCTGTCAGTTGGTACAGAACAACTATCTCAATGTTTAAAAGGTAACCTGGCTGTCAGTTGGTACAGAACAACTATCTCAATGTTTGAAGGTAACCTGGCTGTCAGTTGGTACAGAACAACTATCTCAATGTTTGAAGGTAACCAGGCTGTCAGTTGGTACAGAACAACTATCTCAATGTTTAAAAGGTAACCTGGCTGTCAGTTGGTACAGAACAACTATCTCAATGTTTGAAGGTAACCTGGCTGTCAGTTGGTACAGAACAACTATCTCAATGTTTGAAGGTAACCAGGCTGTCAGTTGGTACAGAACAACTATCTCAATGTTTAAAAGGTAACCTGGCTGTCAGTTGGTACAGAACAACTATCTCAATGTTTGAAGGTAACCAGGCTGTCAGTTGGTACAGAACAACTATCTCAATGTAACCATGGAAACCATTGATGTCGAGAAATAAGATTCATGACACATTGTCATCCCTATAACTTTGTTCACACTAAAAATCAAAACTGTGCTGAACTTGAAATGAGAAATTGCAGACCTGACACAAGTTATAGCCCTATCACATGAATATTGTTTTTTTGGTAACCATGAATGACAACAAGTAAAATTCATGACACATTGTCATCCCTATGGTTCGGTTCACATATGAATTCTTCAAGTTATCGAGCAAAAGGGAACAAAGATATAAAAAAAAAGAAAATATTACATAATCTAATAAATAAGCCATCAAACTGTATGCAACCGAAGATGTCAGAAATAGTTGATGAAGCACCTTCTAACCATAAAGTAAATGTTGTGAAAGAATTGGAAAGTTTGGAAGATTGGATCAAAACTCTTCCAGATATGGAGCAAAAGGAAACCCGGGACGGACGAACCATTGGAATTATAGCTCGGACACAATGTACCTTTAAAACAATTGGATTTATAACCGTGTCCCATGAATATTGGATGTTTGGTAGCCATGGTAACCATGGATAGAGACAAATAAGATTCATGACACGTTCGTATAACTATGTTCACACCAAAAATCAAAACTGCGCCAAACTCTAAATAAAAATTACAGCCCGGACACAAACTGGTACCTAAAAACAAGCCTTAATAAGGTAATCAGCCAATTGATAACCATGATGATCATGCATATGAGAAAACTGTCCTCATCTATGTATCTAGCCACAAAACCAAAGAAATTGAGCTGTGAAACCTTTGGAGTTGTACCCTGGACAGGAAAACGAACGGACAGACAGACACAAACGTGATAACATTCAGCGGGGGTATTTATAAAGAACAACATTTTTTGACAAATTTACCTTTCAGTACATTTGATATAAAAAACAGAGAGTCTATGTTATGACATAAAATTTAAATTGACACTTACTCTGGGTGAGAATTCTACTGGTTCAACCCCTCTGCAATCAAACACAACAAAAGTTTTAAATTTACCAACATCCTCTGCATTGTAAGACTTAATGGTATCTTTTAAAATATCTGTGAATAAAGAAAAGGAATTTTTTAATCAGAAATACAATGAAGGATTCCATAAATAAGCCATCGATAAGCTAAGCATACTATTCAAGTTTCAAAGTGAGGATACAAAGCATTCTCAACATACTGAGCGGAGAGACAGACAAAGACAGACAACAGCACAGAGGCTATCACTGAATCATATATATATATATAGGGCACCCCTATATTCACTGCCAATGACTGTTTGCCGTGATCAGTTTATTGTTTCCAATTCAGGGGAAAAAACAGAGGGAACCAACCTATAGAATTCTCCTTTGCACAAAAGTGACATTTAATCACAAGGCTAGCGGAACCACGTCCACCTTTAAGGGGCTGGGACTCCTAAAATAAAGAAACATTCAATGAGAAGTAGCCTAGCGGTTAAAGAGAGAAAACTATATATGGCTGCATGTCAACTTCATTTCATTGCTTTTGGACTGACAAATCATTGTAAAAAAGGACATGAAACCAGCTATCTCTTTATCTTTACTCCTTGAATTTAAAAAAATTAAGTTGAAAGAGCTCACAAAATTATCAATAAGTTGTAAACACTAAAAATGTATGTAAGACATTGGTGATGTTACCTCTAAAGTAAGATATTGGAAATGTGAGGTCTCTTCTCCACAACTGGAACATTGTAACTGAAAATGAACGACACAGTCATCAGTATTAATGTACTCTGATAACAGAAGTTTACAATCATTGATGCATTTCAATAAGCATACAGCTGATTCTTTACTTTTCTCTGTCTGTTTCAACAGTTACACATTGCTTTTAGATTTAAACTCTTATTAAAAAACACACTGGCTTTAGTGATATATTTAGTGATAAGTCAGTGCTGATAATCAGAATTTATGTACTTTTGGCAATTTTGGCAGATCCAGACATCTACTAAATTACCATGAAGTTTCAAACCTGAATCTGACGAGAATTTTGGTCATACCAAAAATATCCCAATCAAAATTTAAAGTGTCGAGGGAAAAGATTCACTGGACCGAAGATAAAGCAAATTGCTTGTATAGCCACTGGCTTCAGGCACTCGATTTAAACTAAATTTGAGGGGAGAGGGCATGTGCCATGCTACTTTCGGCTTACGAAGTAATATTCTTAATCTTAGTAACAAGGAACTGACTGGTCACGATATATCTCTACTCAATACATGACTTTCATTTGTCCCTTGTCCTAAATCATTGTCTGATAAGGACTTTACTATTAGTAAATCGATCCATGTTACGGACTTCTAACGAGATTCAACTGGGGTACGCGAGCCGTTTACATCTATTAGTGACAACCCAACCCCTTCTCACATGTATGACCTACAAATAAACTTAAGTCGTGGCTATGTATCAAGGAAATTTGATGGTTTAGCTAATCCTAGAAACCAACATAATCATACTCATTCAGAATGTCTTGCCTTAAAGTGGCATGAGCTGCCAAAATTCAGATATTTCATGGATACAGATCGTCAAGAGAAAGAGGGAACTTGCAGCTCATTGAAAAACTAAACCAGCCATTCAGAATCAAAAATTATTCAATGAGTCTATATTTTGGTTTATACTGAATTTATTGACTTTGGGATTCAAATTAAGCAAATTTGCTTATCTGTGTCTCCCTTATGGAAATACATAAAAATAATGGAAATGAACATTTTCACTAACAAAACGAAACTTGGACATATTTACATAGTACAGACTGTTTCATAAAAGATTTACATGTAACAGATTGAACAAGGGAAAGACAAAAAGACAAAACATGGGAACCAGGGAGACCAATTTGTGACTGGAGGTCCATTTAAATAATCAATTTGTTATGCTGCAAATCCTTTTATTATACGAAACGTTTAGTCACTAACATATACTGAATAGTTAGGTCAACAATTTCGTCGTTTAAACCATACATCAGCAGATTCTCATTTAAGTCAATACCTTTTCTGAGTAGTATGTCTGTGATGTTGTTTATAAAAGCATTCCTTATATTTTGATACAAAGAACAGTTGAAAAAATAATGTCTAACACTTTCGCATGAATATCCACATGTGCACTTTTTGTTATCACTTAAGTGGTTTGTAAACAGATTGTCATTTAAAGAGCTGCAACCAAGTCTATACTTTGGATTAACTCGAAGAAAGTTATCGCTGTTTGTTTTGAAATTGAAAGTAGGCACAATAAGACCAGCTTGAATATGACCAAAATTACAAAATATGCCAGTCATTGCGTATAAAAAGAACAATTGTTTGAAGGATGTATTAGTCAGGAGTAAACTCCCTTGTTTGTCCTCTACCTATTAAACCAAATTACATATTTTCACTTTCTTTTCCCGTTATCATAAGTAGCTCAAGCTGAAGATCCGTACAACTTTGTCAATATAACAAAGTATTTCAGAAAAAAATTAACTGACTAAAGCCAAACTCCTGTCTGTCTTAAACTTACTAAAATATCATGGGTTTTGGTTTTATGACTGGTGACCTATGACCGGTCTAAATGACATACCCCCCTTTAACACAACTAGAGACTTTTCCTTGTGCCCGTGTGTTTAAGTGTCTAAAAATAAATTCTGAATATGTAAATTATCATAACAGTTAAGTAAGTATAGATGTTAGGATACTGATATCTTACCCTTAAGTACCAGCGAAAGTCTTCGCCAACTGGTTGGAATTTTGTCAGATTCTCCAAATTAGCCTGGATCTGAAGACCTATTTTCTGCAACAAAATACATACATGTTCAACTGTTACTAGATGTTATTTTATAAATGGTATTACAAATACTAGCTACATTGCGAATAATATTATAGCATTAACGATCAGTCTTTGGTATTGAGATTCATAGGAGATCCATATTGCAATTAATTTTTATGTCACATGAATGCTATATGTCAAAAGGGAAAAAAGTAGACCTGAAATATTCGTAGTCTGACACTGAAGTTACTTTATCATTAAGATCAGTATATGTTCATTTATACCCCAATATTTAGATATTATAAATATATAATAAGCTGATAAATATAAAACGCTCAATTTGAGTGTGATTACTCCTGGTAATGTGTGTAAATTCCATTTCTTTACAAATGTATAAAATATTACAGGATACAACATACTGGCTGTGCCTAAAATTCTGAAAAACAAATGTATCTGTATTGTTCCCAAATTAACCCACATAATCCAGGGTCCAGGGTCCCCCGAGTTTCCAGGCTACGGTAGCGGACCTCTGCCTATTACAGCATACAGAATTTAAAGAAGGTGTATGAAATATGTGTGGATGATTTTGTGAGATCTGCTCTGAAGAGTGTATCCTACATTGTTCATATATTATTAGTACTATTGGATAGAGGGGTAAGGGGAGAGCACTCCCTGTGTCTGTGGTTGTAATACACAATAATTTAACGAATTTCAACCGAATCAAACTTTTAACAGACAGGACGTTTGGCCATGAAAAGTCTATATGGTTTAATTTTAACTTGTCTTTGTTTGAGACTTTTGTGATTAGCTGGTTTCCGAATGCATCTTTTTCCTAGTCCGGCGAATTATAACTATTGCATTATAGCATAGCCATAGGGGCCCTATGGGCTACCGTCGGCCTATTGACGTATTGAATTGACAATGGCCCCACTTTCGATTTCGTTCACACGTCATCACCACTCCAGTGCACACGGAATAATACACATGGACATTTTGAAAAATAATATATTTTATCCCAGTTATACTTATAGTTTAACACAAACTCTAATATTAATTGTACATGAACTGTGTATAAAAGATTTGAATCGTTTGAAAGATATGTCGTAAACGTCAGTGTGACAACTTACCACCATCTTGTATTCGTCATCTATTAAGATTTGTCTCCCTTTAGTTCTCTCAAACTCTTTATCTCCCTTTGAACTAAAATAAAAACACATGGCACAACTTGTACTACTTTGTAAATGTTGATGTTTAATATGAGCTTTCGACAGCAGCTATTTTGATCATCATAAATTACAGCACACACCGTCGGCCTAGCAATACACAACACAACTTTCAAGTGAATGGGAAGTATTATGGTGTATCTGCCCCTAGAGCTACCGGTACTTGCTGACATTTTTATGACATTTTGAAGAAAAGTTTCTCCATGCTTTACCAGGGTCTTTCACCCATAACATATAGATGTTACGTGGATGACACCTTTAATTTCTGGCTTTTTATAACTTTTCTGAGGTTCAACCGTTTTTACTTATATGAACAATTGTCACTCTGCCATTCAATTACATGTGATCACGAAGTAAATAGTTGGATGCCTTTTCTAGATATACTCGTTTCTCGTAAACGTATCACTATTAAAGTTTATCGTAAGAAAACTCACACGGGGCTTAATCGAGCCTGGGGAACGCCTATCTGTAATGACTACAAAATACTTAGCGTTGAAATCGATAAAATAAAAAACTCCAAAATCAATATCCATCCTCCATAGTAGACAAAATCATTAAACAGTTTCTAGACAATACATTTTCAGATAACCCATTTCGTAAACCATTTGGACCGGAAAAATATATCCTTATCAGAACACCTTTTCTTGAACCAGCCTCAACCAATATGCATTGATCAGGGAGCTGGTGATTGCCCTGCATCTTATGTAGTGGTGGAGGGGGCGGGGGCTAAATCATTAAGCCTATCCATTTGGAGTATCAGCCATGCAAGACAGATTTTCATGTAGGACTGTTTTTATGTACCAAACAAAGGTTATCTAACAATACTGAAAATATCACACGGATATGCCGGTTTACAGAAAAGCTATCCCTGCCCTTAATTCATATCAGCAGTTGAAGTTCTTTAAACTCTGTTGCCAAAATATATTGATGATGGGTGGCAAACAGAGTTGAAGGACCGGCCATATCGGAAAACATGTAAATCTGAGATCAACAATTTGTGCTCAGATTTTCTCTTAATTTAAGCAACGCAATCGGCCCAAACTTAATACACATTCAGTTCGATCTTTTAGTTCACCGTTCAAACACTCACATTTGTTGCATCCTCGTCGTTTTTCGAAGGATAGCCCGAATCTCCCGCTGGCCTCCTCGATTCCGTCAAAGTGAACTTGAGGGAAATGTAGGCCTACGCAACAGAAATGTGAGTGTTTGAATTTTTTTTTTTTTTTTTTGGTGGAACCGCGAACTGAAGAATCAAACTGAATGTGTGTAAAGTTGGGGCCGGTTGGGTTGCTTAAATTAGGAGAAATTGAAAGAAAATCCGCTACAGTTACAGTTACATGTTTTCCAATATGGCCGGTCCTTCAACTCTGTTTGCCACCCATCATCAATATATTTTGGCAACAGAGTTTGACGAACTTCAACTACAGTTTAAGTGGCTATGATCTGGGTCCAGTCTTGCATAGCTTGTGTAAGTCAAAATCGCAAGTGGTCCATCTCGTGGCTCAATGCGCTTCTTGGCTTAAGCTTTGTAAAACAGGCCTCAAGAGAAAAATGAGTGAGGGGCGGGAGCTCTGTAGAAGCCCATTGTGTTGCAACGTATTGCGACATAATTGGTCGTGGCTTCTACAAAGCTCTGGGGTCCTAGATGTAGTGAGAGCAGTCTACGCATTTTTTCCCCAATCATAAAGTTTCAATTGTCACAGAGCTCGTCCGGAGATAGGCTAAGTGCATGTACATTAAGTTTCATCCAAGGTATTCATATTGTTAGAAAAGGTGAGAAATAATCTTTTCATAATAGGTTTCATTCCAAGTTACAGGTCCTCTCTCACCGCGATCATACACACAAGCTTTTATAGCTTCATCTTCTACCTATGAACTGTGAGAAACCTGCTTGGCAACATTTCCATTGGCTGTTGAACATGAAAAAAAGACATGCTAGACGATACGAAGAATATGTATACAAGTCTTCATATATAGAAACTTTAGAAAGGATAGTTGAGAAGTCAAAGTATATAAACGGTTTAGCTAATCAAAGAAACCAACAAAACCTTACTCATTCAGAATGTCTTACCTTAAGTAAACTAAGAGGAAATCATAACAGTTAATAAACCTGCTGATAAAGGCTCAGCTACAGTAATGATGTCTAGACCAGATTATATTGAAGAGGTAGAACGGCAGCTACCCGCTTCATTACCAAAAAACTTGATAAGGAAATTGGCCTGAAAATGTTATGGCTGAGTGGGAGAGTGACATACTTTGTAAATGTCACAAAACAACCTGTCATTTACCTGCGGTATCGTGATGAAATTTTTATCGTGACATCTATTGAAAGACGTTCATATTTTCATTGATACTCCTTATTCTATCACTGACATGCCTTAAAACGCGATTAAAAATCTTTTTCAGAGAACAATCCTGTAACTAATATCAAATGGCAAAGGCCCTTAATTGCGACTCCTCTAACATCGTGTATGTTTACCACGTGCAGAAATGTCGCAAGCAATATGTAGGAGAACAAAGTATTTCTGAGGAAGGTTTGCTGACTGAAGCCAAACTCATGTCTGTCTTCAACCTAGTGGAGTGTCGTGGGTTTTGGTTTCTTACTGCAACCAGATTAACTATATTAACCGAGATTCCTTGTCTCTGAAGCATGTTAAATGGCCGAAGTCTGTAATATTTATGATCACTATTTACACATGGGCACAAGGAAATCTGTAATAACTGTATCAAACCAGATTCCTTGTCTCTAAAACATGTTAAAAGACTGAAGTCTGCAATAACTGTATCAAACCAGATTCCTTGTCTCTGAAGCATGTTAAAAGACTGAAGTCTGCAATAACTGTATCAAACCAGATTCCGTGTCTCTGAAGCAGAGTAAATGTCTGAAGTCTGTAGCCTAATAAAACTGTATCAAACCAGATTCCTTGTCTCTAAAACATGTTAAAAGACTGAAGTCTGCAATAACTGTATCAAACCAGATTCCTTGTCTCTAAAACATGTTAAAAGACTGAAGTCTGCAATAACTGTATCAAACCATAGTCCTTGTCTCTGAAGCATGTTAAAAGACTGAAGTCTGCAATAACTGTATCAAACCAGATTCCTTGTCTCTGAAGCATGTTAAAAGACTGAAGTCTGCAATAACTGTATTAAACCAGATTCCGTGTCTCTGAAGCAGAGTAAATGTCTGAAGTCTGTAGCCTAATAAAACTGTATTAAACCAGGTTCCTTATCTTTTAGCATGTTAAAGGGCCGAACTCGTATTTACTGTATTGTCCGTCGGTCGGCGGTGTGGAAACTGTTTACCCACTGATCGGTGGACTACTTGCCGATCAGCAACTTTCCCCAACATGTTTGTATTGTACCTAATTTTTTATTTAAACGTCAATCGTATAGTTTCCCAAGGTTTTGCTGGTTTAATTGGACGGTTCATACATGTGGGGAACTGCTGATGGACTACGGACAGACATTTAGACACACTCAGTAAAATCCCGTTATGATTGAATGGCACTGGCATTAGTAAAGTATTGATTCGTCATTATGTTAATGTTTTGTTCTCCCGGCTAAAAGCTCTAGTATAAACTAGCGAAATCTGTGGTTGAAATCTTGACAGACCAATAAGGGAGAGGTTTTGTGATCGGGAGGTAACAGAAGTCGCATTGCAGACATGGACCAAATCCCACCTTTGTTAGATAGCTCAATCTGACACTTCAATTCAATCTGCCCTTTCCAATTAGTTTTTTTTTT
This sequence comes from Lepidochitona cinerea, assembly GCA_963971465.1. NCBI lineage: Eukaryota > Metazoa > Mollusca > Polyplacophora > Chitonida > Tonicellidae > Lepidochitona > Lepidochitona cinerea. The sequence continues at coordinate 41,475,247 of OZ020556.1, read as the reverse complement.
CAGGCGAAATCTGTTTAATGACAAAACTATTTTTTTTAAACCAAGAACATTTATGTCGAAAAGAAAATTAGGGAAAGGTTTTATACAATAAAAATATCGTCCGAATAGCACAGGAAAATGTAAGTCTGTTTGTTTGTGACCATATAAATACGGAAAAATCCAAGACTATATCATGTGCTGTAGGCCTACATCATTTTCTTTGTCGAAACATTCGCTATTTACTTTAAAGTCGAGATTTAATTGATTTAAATTTTGTTTGTATGGTCTGCATCAGACAAATTTTTTTTTGGAATTCTGGTTTAAGTGTCTTTTGTCATTGTTTGAGTATTATCACGACAAACTCTAATATCGGGCATCTTTACAAAGAAACCGTCTGTATTGATTAGTCATTGGTTTGAGGTAATGTAGTAATCGATTAGCTTTGAATTCCGATAATTTTAACTTGGCGATATGAATCAAAGGTCGATGCGATTTTAAAGCTAAAGATAACGTTATAGATAATAGGGGCCTACTACTTATTTCTGTATTTGAGATATACCAGTCCAAAAACATTTTTCAAAACCTTTTGATTTGTTGAAACGATTCTAAAAAAGAACCGCTCTCCATTCATTTACTTTCTTCATCGTTATTTTGTCCTTAATTATCTATTTTCTTTCAACTCCGGTAACCTTTTCCACATCTCTGACTTTCTTGTGTTGGTAAAATGAAACTTTTTTCTGCCTCAGGAAAGAAGATCTCAGCTGTTTACGGATGAAGGCTTGACGTTTTCCCACAGACTAATTCAAATTACGTCCTTCACCGCTCGCACTTTTGACTGAAAGTCATTGATTTTATTTTAATTAGACCAGGAGGTTAAAAAAATGATATCTTCGCTTTGAGATGTTGTTTAAGAGAGGGCAGATATCGAACGTCTTTCAATTTCAAAGAAAGGTGACCGCGAGGCTTTGTGTCATTGCGAGATTATTAAAATTCTTCCATGGACGTTTTTGAATATCTCTTGTAACTCCCCCCATCAAAACTATTTTAGACTCTAATGTTTGTAAGATTATGTTTTCTGTTTTCTTTGAGGAGAGACTCGAGACTGATATCGACACAAAGCTTCTGATGTGGACGACTTCCTTACAGAAACACCATACCGAAATTTGATTGAAATTAGCCTCCAACAGGCTCAAGGGATATTCGTGTATCTTTTCAACTAATATCGTTCGGCGACATTTGAAATCTTGATATGTTTTCTCTGCAATTTACCTTAAACAAGAAGCACAAATAACTATGATGGCCGCAAATAAGACAAGCGATAGAGAGATACGGCTTCAATGTTAAAAGGAATAAAAGGAATAATAGTGTAAATTCTTCCAGTGGGGATTTCTCATTCCTAGAAATTAACCCACGATTGAGATAAAAAACAAACTAGCAGTATTATTACATGTAGTCTTCAAATTGACTTTACTTTGGTAAGGTATAAGTAATTGTCAATTCGATTATTGGAGTGAGTACCATGCCTTCCCGTTTGATTTCACAAATAACAATCATGTTTAATTGTAAATGGTTCATTTAATCCAATGACTGTGGATGGAATGATTTGAGGTTGTTCTTGTGTCATATTAAAAATTACACTTATTTCATTATTTAATATTTATTGGAATATCGAGTTGAGAGCTTGGTTCTAACACCACATGAACATATCGAACTACATTTTCCAAACTATTTAAACCTCCTAGAATTACTATAATCTCTTCGTTTGTCAGTAATATTTTGCTAAACATCAGTGGGGTGTTACAACTGTGTATGTAACCATTCCATTTCCAATATTAATGTTACGTTATTTTACATGATCTCTATAACACGACACAGACTGTTCGTTTAATTTCCCAGTGCGCTATAATCCTTAGCTATACTTTTTGTTCAGTTTTCTTACAAAGAAGATATTTTACCCTATCTTGACTACTTCATCAATTGTAATAACTAGTTATGATATATAAGACTTCGGTGACCTTTATAGCTGATATTTTGAATGTAGTTGGCTTCGTGTGGAAACGAGCATTGGACAAATCGAATAATGGACTTATAAAATTGGTTTCCGATCAAATTATCGTCGTATTGCTCTTGCAGTATTCGTTAGAGCTGTCACTAACAGGCTATATGAAATATTCCCCGTGTCTTTCATGTGTGACAGTATTAGGCTGGGACCTTGCCGGATACCGTTCACAACTTATCCCTTAGATACTAGCCGAACCAATCTGACCTAAGTCGAGATGCTTATTTTCAATAAGCATCTCGACTTTAGTCAGATTGTAGCCGAACTCGCCTCGTCGAACGGCAGGTTCGCCATATATCTTAAACTTGAAATGTCGTTTGGTTAAATCTCGATCAGTTCTTCTGTTCTCAAGACAAATAAATGAAGACATCCCAAATCGATACTCAGACGGGGGTAACAAAGGTCGATATTGGAGACTGTTTTTCTTACAGTTGCAGTTCTTGATATTTTATAGAACAAAGAGCGACAAAATGGGTAAACTGTACATAACAACTGGTGGAATGATTATGAAATACCGAATGGTAGGAATCGTCCTCGTCTTGGGATTGAGATACTGAATAATTCAGATGCATGAGCTGCGCAATTCTGACTTCTGTCTAGTCCGGGTTTCTGACTCCAAAATGACTATTTTTATGTACTGACGGCCGTATTTTGGAGTCAGGGTTCATTGCAATCAAAAAGCCGAAGTAGACTGCCCGCTTCTGAGTCGATTTAGACAATGAAATATATAACCTACTCAAATCGTGTCCAAACGGTCATAATCGCGTTCATGGATAATTTCGCTACCTAACCAGTCATTTTGGAGTCTGGACTAACTTCTGTCATAAATTTTGATTTTCAAGAGACTCACTGGCGACGTGCAAATAACTTATAAATATCAATAAACCAGGCTTCATATTTAAATATTAGCATAACTATAGCACCTATCGCCAGCACTAAATGCCGGTTATCTTATTCATTCAGCCAACAAGCAGGGTTCGATTCCCGTTTCACCAAAAATCGGTAGAAGAATTTCTGCCATTTTTCAAGAAAGTGCAATCCCCAAAAGAACGAGAAAACATGCTGTTAGAGACTGGCTCATAGAGCCCCATTAAACATTTGATTGAGAATGAGTAAATGACTAGACTGCCATTTCTACCAATTCCGCTTGAAAGGTTTCCCTTTTCCGGTTTTTTCTGGAGAAACCTATAGTAGTTTTTGTCGACGAATCACTGTGTGTAAGTTTAACAACCTAATAGCATGCGAGCTCTTTCGGGGCGAAGCTATATACGGTTATCTATGATAGAAAGTTATTTAAATCAGACCAATCTTACATAGCAGGGTGTATTTAAAAAGGGGTGTGGTTACTCTGACATCTGATCATTCGGTTCTATGACAGGAGATGTCTTCTAAACCACTTCGGTGGCGATTGTGTCTCAGTTGACATCACACGTCTACCATCATTGCGCAGTGGGTTCAAATCCCATATCGCACAAAAGAAATAAATGAAAAATATCAATCAATCGAAAGCGTTTAACCTATATATAACCTTTTTGTGTAGTAAGCCACTCTGGTGGTTACCTCTGTGTGAGTTTGATGTTTTAAACCGCCAGTCAATCACCTGAGATCTTAATCGTCTTGTAATAACCATAGCTACCTGCTGACACGTTATCTTAAGCCTTAAACTTTGAGAGAAAGCCGATTACTGAGTCTGACATTAATCCCGCCTGGCTATATGTTCAGGGATACTGTTCGTGATAATGTTGAAAAACTTCACGTTGGCTTCGTGTTACGTCTGTAATGCTGCTCAATTTATTTGTCTCTATATCTTAAATGTTTCAATGGCATTTAGAAGTTAAACGGTTACAATGAGGTGAAGAATTACTTTTGGATAACAACTTCTTGGTTTATTGGGTGACGACGTTTCGATGTAGTTCTTACATCGTTATCAAAGTCAAATATATCTTAAAGTAAGAGTATATGTTCAGACCAAAGACAACGCATCAGGACCACTCTACCAACTCGCACTTACAACATGGTCGACTTGGGTAATAAACGACGTGTCACTATCCTAAAGTCTCAGAGAGAAATATTTGCTGTTTTAAAGCCAGACAAAAGAAATGAAATAGTGTTAAAAGTGATAATGTGACTGTCCTGTTTGCAGATAAAACCAAATTCAAACAACTTCAACGAGACCCTAATCAAACTCAACTAAGAACCGTCCAAGTTTACCTTCCGATACGCATTGATAGAAAAGAAACTGAGTAGGACATCTAATGTAATAATACCATATGTTGCAATACTAGGGACTGTTTTGTTCTACCACTGGTAAGGCTATGTCTTAATGTAAGAGTGTGTCCTAAGGCAAGAGTGTGTCAATGTAAACGTGTGTCTTATTTAAGCGTTTGTCTTAATGTAAGCGTGTGTCTTAATGTAAGCGTGGTACAATTTTTTGGCCACAACCCCCAAAAACAAAAGTATGTCCCAAGATAAGAGTATGTCCCAAGATAAGAGTGTGTCTTAATGTAGGAGTGTGTCTTAATTTAGGACTGTGTCTTAATGTATGAGTGTGTCTTAATGTAAGATTGTGTCTTAATGTAAGCGTGTGTCTTAATGTAAGCGTGTGTCTTAATGTAAGCGTGTGTCTTAATGTAAGCGTGTGTCTAAATGTAGGAGTGTGTCTTAATATAAGCGTGTGTCTTAATGTAAGATTGTGTCTTAATGTAAGAGTGTGTCTTAATGTAAGCGTGTGTCTTAATGTAAGCGTGTGTCTTAATGTAAGCGTGTGTCTAAATGTAGGAGTGTGTCTTAATATAAGCGTGTGTCTTAATGTAAGATTGTGTCTTAATGTAAGATTGTGTCTTAATGTAAGAGTGTGTCTTAATGTAAGCGTGTGTCTTAATGTAAGCGTGTGTCTTAATGTAAGCGTTTGTCTTAATGTAAGCGTGTGTCTTAATGTAAGCGTGGTACAATTTTTTGGCCACAACCCCCAAAAACAAAAGTATGTCCCAAGATAAGAGTGTGTCTTAATGTAGGAGTGTGTCTTAATTTAGGACTGTGTCTTAATGTATGAGTGTGTCTTAATGTAAGATTGTGTCTTAATGTAAGCGTGTGTCTTAATGTAAGCGTGTGTCTTAATGTAAGCGTGTGTCTAAATGTAGGAGTGTGTCTTAATATAAGAATGTGTTTTAAATGAAAGAGTGTATCTTAATGTAAGCGTGTGTCTTAATGTAAACGTGTGTTTTAATGTAAGCGTGTGTCTTAATGTAAGCGTGTGTCTTAATGTAAGCGTGTGTCTTAATGTAAGCGTGTGTCTAAATGTAGGAGTGTGTCTTAAAGGATATATGAACAATATTTAAAGCTGGTTTGTGCTTGTTTATTGACTAAATATATATTTGAAAATTATCAGTTGAAACAAAACAACCTTCGTGTTAGTTCCCTGGTAGTCAAAAAACGAACGGGGAGGAAATATGCATATTTTCCGTATTTTTCGTAACTGCTCGGAAAAATGACGTCATACACGACCTTCCATGTGTACAAACTGCCACGAAGACGTACTGAGACAACAGAAATCGTTTATTACGTCATCGCTGTGAGGGTACATACACAAGGGAGGTCGTGTTTGACGTCATAAGTCTCTGAGATAATTAACTTTCGTAAGCATTGTAGATCGGTAAACGTAGCTTGAATTTTGTATGTGCTGCGACCGAAATTTAATTTTCTTTTTGGTCAGACTTTTAAAGTACATGTTCTACAACACACCTAACGCAAATTAAAGAATATTTCCAAAAGCTGTTCATAAATCCTTTAATATAAGAATGTGTTTTAAATGAAAGAGTGTATCTTAATGTAAACGTGTGTCTTAATGTAAACGTGTGTCTTAATGTAAGATTGTGTCTTAATATAAGAGTGTGTTTTAAATGAAAGAGTGTATCCTAATGTTAGATTGTGTCTTAATATAAGAGTGTGTTTTAATGTAAGAGTGTGATTAATGTAAGAGATTGTATTAAGGTAAGAACATGTATTAGTGTACGAATGTGTCTTTATATAAAAGTTTGCCTCAATGAAAGGCCTCAAAGCGTGTGTCTAAATGTAGGAGTGTGTCTTAATATAAGAATGTGTTTTAAATGAAAGAGTGTATCTTAATGTAAGCGTGTGTCTTAATGTAAACGTGTGTCTTAATGTAAGAGTGTGTTTTAATGTAAGCGTGTGTCTTAATGTAAGCGTGTGTCTTAATGTAAGCGTGTGTCTTAATGTAAGCGTGTGTCTAAATGTAGGAGTGTGTCTTAATATAAGAATGTGTTTTAAATGAAAGAGTGTATCTTAATGTAAACGTGTGTCTTAATGTAAACGTGTGTCTTAATGTAAGATTGTGTCTTAATATAAGAGTGTGTTTTAAATGAAAGAGTGTATCCTAATGTAAGATTGTGTCTTAATATAAGAGTGTGTTTTAATGTAAGAGTGTGTTTTAATGTAAGAGTGTGTTTTAATGTAAGAGTGTGATTAATGTAAGAGATTGTATTAAGGTAAGAACATGTATTAGTGTACGAATGTGTCTTTATATAAAAGTTTGCCTCAATGAAAGGCCTCAAAGCGTGTGTCTAAATGTAGGAGTGTGTCTTAATATAAGAATGTGTTTTAAATGAAAGAGTGTATCTTAATGTAAGCGTGTGTCTTAATGTAAACGAGTGTCTTAATGTAAGAGTGTGTTTTAATGTAAGCGTGTGTCGTAAGGTAAGTGTGTGTCTTAAGGCAAGGCTGGGTCTTAAGGGAATAGCGTGCCTTCAGGTAAGATTGTGTCTTAAGGGAATAGTGTGCCTTAATGAAAGGGTGTGGCGTAAGGCAAGTGTGTGTCTTAAGGCAAGGTTGTGTCTTAAGGGAATAGCGTGCCTTAAGGTAAGATTGTGTCTTAAGGGAATAGTGTGCCTTAATGAAAGGGTGTGGCGTAAGGTAAGTGTGTGTCTTAAGGCAAGGTTGTATCTTAAGGGAATAGTGTGCCTTAAGGTAAGCCATAAGTTAAGGTAAGGGCATATCTTCAGGTGAAGGGTATAATTATAAGGTAAGGGTAGGTCTATACCTTAAGGTAAAGTTTTATCTTAGACAGTTCGAGGTTTTAAGTGCCTCTGTCATTGTTATTATATGTTAAGTAGGAGACATTGTCAATGAAGTTTGCTACTGTAATGTTATAGGGAAAACATCATCCTCAAGACAGCAGTTTTTGAGAGGTTAAATTTGTTCGCCGCCTACAAATTTCTTTTCTCATTCATCTTTGCAGATTAACGTTCAGTGAGCGTTGTTTACAATTATTATGTCTTTTCATGTTTACTTTATCCCCGCTACGCTCTCATCTATATTCTGTTTACTGACCCCATATATTTCCGTATCCCCCCCTCGAACAAACCCTGTAACTAATTTATCCCAACGAAGAAGATCAAACTTGTACGATATTCTACCCTTCTTTCTCAAACTTGACTTTCATAAAAGGCAGAAAATGAACTCGGAAAACTATTTTCTCATATGTATGGCACGACCAGACTTGACTGACAACTAATAATACCATGCATTTCAATTTAATACACATACGGCGAACTGACCGTAATATAGAGTGTGAGTCATATTTAACCGTCAGTATAATGTTCTTCTGATGGACCAAACCACTCAAAGCCATTCCGCAAAATCACAGACGTTAAGATGAAATGGCTCTCGAGGAGCGGAAGTCTCTTAAGACAGGAGCGTCTGGTTAAACTAATTAATGTCGAACCATTGTGGTTTCAAGTATCGTCTTCTAGACCTATATGTCTTGAGGTAAGTGAACTCACGAAGCTAATAAGGAATGTACTCAAAATACAAAACGTTAATATCCTAACATTTTGACCGCCTTTTGCTAACAAAAGCAAACTTTTGTGAAAATTCATTCAGTTCGCAATCACAAATAGAAAGGACAGAATGGCCGACATGTAAACTAGAAAGGTATATCCAGCACAATTCCACTAAAAGGGAAACCTGTTGGCAAACTTGTATGATTATGATTTCCCGACTATTTTCTACAACATAGAGTAGCAAACATTTTATAATTTTTTTTTATAACAGCCAAAAAGGTATATCTGGTATAAGAAGACCACAAGCGGAACTTGCATGGTCCATTTTTAAAAATCGGTCGAGAATTTTGCTGGAATTTGGGATAAGTGAAAAACACAAACAAATTATCGCCGGCAGTCTTGTTTCTTTATGTACAATAAAGACAGAACACGAGACTCTGATCTTATCAAGACTTGTCCAGATCATAGTTTTCTAGTACTCGGACAACAAACTTTCACTGGGATATTTTTTATGCGAATCCCCCTAAACTCTACCTTTTCTATTCGATATTATACAATTATTGACTCTCATGCCAGTTAATATGATGTTATAATGACCTGGACAACTTATATTGACCGATGCCGAAGGCAGAGGTCAATATAAGTTTTCCAGGCCATTATAACCATCATATTAACTGGCAGGAGAGTCAATAATTGTTTTATTATATATCAAGTTAGCATATATATTTATTCTAAACCTTCACAGAATTTCAGGCAGATGTTATATTTACATAATTCACATAACAGTACATAGGCATTACAAATGCAATGGGGTAAATTAAGTCATGTGGATTCCGTTTCAACGCTCAAATCTGATGTAATCGGAATGACGTCATAGTAATAAAGCTACACTAAAAACAAATTATGTTGTGCAACAAAGAGAATGTAATGTCAAATCTTATATTAACCAGCAAGTCATGTAATATAAGATAATATTAACTGTCATGTGACCGCCAATTGACCAATGAAATTGCAACACTCACTCCAGTTATATAATAATATCGATTAAATGTTGGATAGATGTCTTAGGCCAGAATAAAGATTTATTCAATTATATTGCAGCAGAAACCGTGCAACCATTCTATATATAACTATCGAGTGAAAACCCCGAGGTTATAACAGGACTATAACAGAAACCTGATTTGGTGAAAATCTATACAATAGCTTCTGATAAGGCAGTTTCCCTGATGATGACTGCAACTAGCTTCTGATAACTCAATGTCAAAAAATAAAATTGCTCGCCTATGGACATTGTTTCTGTGGAAATTATTTGATGATGGGCAGGCTTCCTGGATGAAATATAAGCTACCTAATTAATGATAGTTAGAAAGCGTAAGCTTCCCATGATGACAAGTAGGCTTCGTTGGTGACAGGTAGGCTTCGTTGATGATATGAAGGCTTTCTGTATGACAGGTAGGCTTCCTTGATGGTAGGTAGGCTTCCTTGATGATAGGTAGGCTTCCATGACGATAGGTAGGCTTCCTTGATGATAGGTAGGCTTCCTTCCACGGAGGAGATGGTGTAACCTGTGAAGGTAAAATTTACTTTTCAGTACAAGCCACCTCGAAGAAAATACGATTAAAAATGATACTGAAAGGTTTTGTTCGTTGGCTATTGTTATTTATACATCGTCCGTTAATTTTCAAGGCCTTTCGTGGCACATGACATTTAAAGGGGGAGTCCCAGTGCATATCCTAAGACCAGTACACTGCACAGAATCAGGTCTTATCTTATTTGATAGTGATGCTGATGAGTAAGATTCTGAACAATAGTCGTCTAGATATAACTATAGCTCTATATAACAGTAATAAACAAGATTTTGTCTGCGCGCCATGTTCTATCTGAAACAGCCCTCATTAAATTTAGTGCTTTTTGACATTTTATATAATGACCATATCTATGGGTTTTGACCATGTTAAATATTTATCAAACACAGCCTCTTGATATTTGAACTGATTGCACGTTTTAATGGTTTTATGTTGGAACCATCTAAATATAGAGGCTTTTGTAACTGTACATGAATCTGGTAAACAATACTGTTTCGGACTTATGCTGTGTTTCCACGGACCTGCGTTAACGCGTGCGTTGACGGATGCGATTGTTTAACGGATAGGATGAAGTGTTTCCACGGACTTGCGTTAACGCATGCGATCGACAGTGCGATATGTCATAAGGTTACGGTCAAAAGTCAAGGTCATATCCCTTACAACATTTTTTTTTCGGTTTGGGGAAAGGATGTGAATAAGTGGACATCTACATAGCCTTTTCATACAAAGTCCATTTATAACACAAACACAAGTCAGTAAAAACGAGTAAAAAAAACTCACTCGGTGTTTTCTGTGAATTTCGATCTGACAGCAAAAGGTCATTGGGGTCGGAAAACCCTTTCAATGACGTCATGATTAGCGAAATCCCTCGTCCGATGCGTTCAAAATGGGACAAGCTCCATTCTCCGTCCGTTAACGCGTGCGTTAAAAAATATCGTACTGACCGTGGAAACACTCTAGCGTATTTCTGTAGTTCCCATTCTTTGGTGAAAATCGCATCCGTCAACGCACGCGTTAACGCAAGTCCGTGGAAACACACCATTAATAGGAGAAAACCTAAAGCCCCACAGTTTAGTCCATTTAATGGCGTCATTAACTGCTTCCTGGATATGCATTTGGACCATATGAATATTTCTTCCAGCATACCATATTACGACATGATCTTTATATATGGAACAGTTTATCTTTGGATTGAGAACTAGTGGCAAATCGTTTATGGCAATATCGAAAATCGAATGTACTCTCTGTACATTAGATAGTATGTTATTTCTATTAAGGTACCAGATGAGTTGAAATTAACCAATCGTTCCATTAGCTTACAAATAACAGGTATCAACTATCGGTCTATAAGACGTTGCGATAGTTGGATCTTTTTGGGGTTTAGCAACTGGAATGACTATTACATTTTTCTAAGCCACAGGTAGAACCATCTTTGACCAAATACTGTTATAAAGCGATAAAATGATATTTAAACATTAATTTTTACATTCTGATTATTGGCACAACGAGCGCACTAAATTCTATTATGACACTCAGAAGCTATGTGATTAAATCGCGGGCATCGAAAACAGCGCACTACTGGAGGTATGTAAGGTTTTACCGTGATTATTTCAAATCCCAACGTCACTTGATCCGGAATTTTCTCACAATGAAAATATAAAGCATACACGTAGTAGGCGTTTTATGTTGACCTTTTTTTTATCTATCCGCTCGGACATACTATCTGAAGATCCTCTAAAATTTGCTCTTCCATACCCCCCACCCCACCCCACCCCACCCCCTCCTCAATTCCATAAATAACAGCTTTAAGACTTTTTGTTTTTCGGTCTTGGGAGTTGCCATTTGACTTTGGTTTAGTTCCCTATTCTCTATCTCTACTTTCAGATCGAGTACTACCCCTCGTTCCACCAGTCACTATCTGTGATAGGTCCAAACTGTCTTCATCCGCATCATCCATAATTGACTTCAATACTGCAAGGTCGTCCCCACTACCGAAGTCCGCACAACAGGGAAGTAACAAGAAAAAAAAGATGAACTGTTGCAGAATGGTTCCCAGAAAATGAATTAACACGGAAAATAAACTGCAATCTCCAAACTATATGTACCCTTGTCTGTGTGCTATGTTCAAAAGGCTGTAAGTTGTTTGCAAGACAAAGATAAGAAGTTAGAGTTATTGAATGGCTTCCCGAGGGTATGGAAGATATTCTGAGAGGCCGAGTGCGAAGCACGAGGACGCCTCTCAGAATTTCTTCCACACTCGAGGGAGCCATTTAATAACGTGCTTGTATCATGGAACGAATGATCGACGTTGTCAATCAACTACATGTAGCGAGTGTTTAAACACTGGCCAATCAGAAAACTTTACAACATTGGCCAAGATAAAATTTGGTGCAAGGTGTTAGTTCAGAATAGGAAATCAAGATGTCGTCGATAGACGCATATATCGAAATGTTTGATCAAACAAAGGGTTGTTATGACATACAATTATCTCAGATTTGTGCCGAGATAGAGGATAGGCATGCTATTTTCAAGTAATCCTAAATTGGTGCATTTTCTTGGCTTTCAGCCAAAATCATATAGCAAATGAAATGTTTGTTTCTACATTTGTTCAGTGATCTTTTCTCTTCGTATTTTTCCTTCTTTCATTGGTTTCAAGACTGGTTTTTAAATTCACGCTGCCATAATACAAAAAACTGTTTACATTACAAAAAGCCACGTGTTTCTGTATTTTTCTCTGAAAGAAGACGTCCATTTTCCCAAGCAGTTAATATAGGGCTATTTTTTTTGTTTAAAAATATCTTGAAAATGGAAGGGGGGGGGGGGCAGAAAAATTAAGTGTTTAATTTCTAATTTAAATATGATGTCAAAGGGAGAAATGCAATGTACAGCAATTCCCACACTGACACAACTTTGAAACAAAGTCCAACTCTGCAGGTGGCTGGCGTCAGAATGTCTCCAACTGTCAGTTATGTCCCATTGGCCGTTCAGAGTCAGTCGTAAGACGAAGTTAGCATTTTCTCTATGCTGGTTTCTATGATAATCAAAGAAGACATTTAAAAAATCTTTCTTGAACACTTACAGTGTTTGACATTTTTTCTTTGGCAATGCACATTTAGCTAACAGAGCAGTGCGAATTGTTTCGATAAAAATGCCGTGGTGAAATCACCTTTGCCGTGAAAAATAAACTTTTCCGCGGCAACTTTTTTTTTTTTGCCGTGGGAAAATTTTGAATTCCGAGGGTCGTGATACCCAGTTAAGAGAGCCATACAATAACTTCCAGATCGGGAAGTTATTCAACGCTTTTAAGCCACGCCCACTCTCTGTCCATTGGGTATCGGGTTTGTCGAGGACTGCTCATCAAAAGAAAAACGCAGCAACCATGATACAAATAAGGGTTGTTGCAGCCAGCGAAATGCTAGCTCGGCTTTCTAAACCAAATGAAAGGCCCACCCAGTTATAACACAGCCACCTAAATATACACTGCAAACGACGGAGTGAAAAAAATGGTGTCATTTGGCACCAATGACATGCTTAAGCCCCAAGCCTACCTCAAGCTGAGGTGAAGGAGATTTCACCATCGCAAATCAATGTGTAGATTTCTCTAGGATTATTATTGGGTGTTAGTGATGATCGATTCCTTTATTGGTTTTTATTACATTGCTAAAGTTAGCTGAATGGTCACACTAGGTTCCCGTTGTATAATAACTTTATGATAACAGTTTACAGAAGGTTTATTTAATTAAACCAACGTAATATTGATTTATGAATCAATGAACGCACTAAGCTCGATTCCTTTTTGAATGAAAAGTTGTAAAAATAGCTAACTTTGTCCCTTCAACCATCAGTCAACTGAAACGGCCTGGCAGAGGTAAATCATAAATAAATTGGTTGATTGATGTTTTACGCCACACTAGGATTAGTCGGATGCGCGTTGCCAGGTTTTGTGGCAGAAGAAATCTGGTCTCTTTGCCCGAAGGAAAAGGGGAGTGCCTGACAACTCTTATACGTACGTCGATCGAGTGAAAATGCCACTTAGACAATCACTTTAACTGACGAAGCTACTGAGAAATAGATAGACAGTGTGGAAACCCAGTTTAACCCAAGACGTGAACAAAAACGAATTGATATTATTTAGTAAGTTTTTCATTGTCAAAGGACCTGTCTGTTTACCCTATTTTTCTAGACACTGGAATCATTAAAGTGGCATGAGCTTTAATGTGGAATGTGGAAATTATTGGCTATTTTTCTCAAGACGTATAATTTAGAAGCTTCTAGTCTCGAAAATGTAAGATAAAGTATTGTTTTCAACTAACTTTGGCTTAGAATGAATGAATGGTCGTCCCGGTTATTTAAATTTTGTTTACTTTTCGAACACGTTTTCGGTTCGTACAGGCCACATACTGTATGGATTTTCCTCATTCCATCGCCAATCATTTAGTTTTTCGTTGGCCTTCAAAGCCTCTTACTGTCGTGACGATCAGAAATTATGAAAAAAGTGTGAATTTCGGCAGCTCATGCCACTTTAATTGTAATTTAATACTTGAATAAAAAAGAAAAGCTGAGATTAACATGAAGTAAATAATAAAAAAAAAAACACAGACTTAATATGCTCAAACCTTCCTATGATAAAAGAAAAATAACAATCTCAAATAGGCTTAAAAGTTTTGTTATAATATCGACAAACTAAATAAGCAGTTGGACCAAGCATTGTTGTAATAAAAAAATCCCAAATAGGCACAAAGTTTTGTTATACTAAAACAAAAAACAAGAAAAAAAAAAAAAACAGACTTAATATGCTCAGAGCTTTGTTATATTATCGAAAAACTAAATAAGCAATAGGATTAATATGCATACAGCTTTGTGAAAAAAAAAACAAAAAAACAAATCGCAGTTACCGTTTTCAGATCCCTGAGTTTGAAATTCAGATCGATCTATTATCCGAATATCGAACTGATAAATAGAGGTTATCTAACGAGAGCCAGTGTGTTACGATGAATATCACTCGAGTCTATTAATTTTCAAAGTCACGAGCCTCTGGCGAGTGACTTTGGAAATTAATAAACGAGAGTGATATTCATAGTAATACACTGGCTCGAGTCTGATAATCTTTTTCTCACACTACACAAAAACACAGCGTTTATAAAAAAAGACACGGCTAACTTTAACTATAGTTAAAAAAATAGTTGGCGACGTCGCTCTATTTTCAAGAATGGCTGTCCACAAAAGACTCGATAAGGCATTGTGACGCCAGAAATGACGTAATCAACGACGGCATCACATGCTCTTCAATATAGAGTTGCTGCTGGACGCTTGATCTTAACGTCATAATGACTGATGACGTAATTAATTTGTGACGTCAGTTTTGACAGATCTTTCGTGAGGTCATAGCGTTACTTGGGCCATAATTTCACAAGTTGATTATGCAAAAAATAACACACTGCCTGGGAGTGGAATTATCGGGGTTGTAGTGTGAGAAATTACATTAAACTTCACGATAATGGACTTATATCAATATGTTCATTTTCCTAATACAATTACTAATGATGTCAAACTTTACATGTATAACTTCAAAGCGTTTTTCCGGGAGGCACCTTGAATGTAGTTATGTTAGTGTTGGGTTGGGGAAAGAATCTAATCCTACTTGTTCCATACAATTAACGTCTTGTTCTTCAGCTCTCACCACTCGATAATGTCCCCTATTCTCCAGACAAATGGATAAAAGACACCCTGAGAAAAATCGAAACCCCGATGTGGGTCAAAAGTGTCCATATTGGAGATTTTTTCTCCCTTAGTAATTTGCAGCTGTAGATTCGCCATGAAAAAAATACAGTGCTTCAACACGGAACAGTCATGAGTTACTAAAAAGGACTATACGATTAGAATGTACTTCAATTAATGTTAATCTCCGCCTTTACTCTGTGAATTCGTGTTAACTTACATTTCAGTCCAAGTTTACCAGATCAGTTAAAAGCTTCTTTTTTCTGCCGAGAGAAAATCCAAGAAACTCCCCTATTTCGGTATGAATACTTGAACACTAGAGTACACATGCTTTCTTTATACAGAACGTATTATAAATGATGGTAATCATGATATTGATCTGAAAGAAAGACGACAATAGGACAAAGTTTGTATCTCTGAGATCCGCATTTAGCCAGAATTCTGTCATCAGTCGAAGGATAAATGAACTCAAGTGCCTGGGAAATTACTTACCGTCAGAGGCTAAAATCTTTGGATTGTAAATCACAAATAATGAGGAAACCAGACACGGAATGGTGTTGTTATCGATTCTCTCTTGCTTAAAATGTCTCCCGATGAAGTCTAAGTAATTTTACAAGGCGATTTGATATATATGGGGATATGATAACAAACGCCCCACCAAGGTCCACTCAGTCGACAGAGTTTTTAAAATTGTTATTCTTATGTTATGTAAACTAATTTTCTATGTAGAATCTATATCGAGTACATGTACATGTATGGGCCCTAGACCGCCGACATTGGGATAAGTTTTTTCTTAAATAAAGTTAAATTACTCACAAATTCATCAACTTTTTTCAGGATTTTATTCAGAGCGATGCGACAATTTTTCACAAATGAAAATAATCGAACAAATTTGGACAGAACATTAGACTGAGCGTAATGAGAATAAAAACATGTTAAGATTTATCACAATATTCTAGAAAAAGTCAAAGGTTGATGTATCGTTGACCAACTTTGGAAATTAGTTAATTTGCTCAACGTTCTAACGCTCGTCCAACCTATGTTTTAATGCTGCTAATTGATTGCTCTAACATTAGCTAATGGTGGGCTCAATGTTGTATAATAGTTGTTACTGTGTCGGTGAAATATTATTAAATATAACGTCTGAGGTCTCTATACGAACTTCATAAAACCAAGCCAGTCTCACTTAAAGGCAGGTATACAGTTGAATCTTGTAGTGTATCCAACACCTCAGTATCCAACACCACGACGCAAATAGGTGTCAGTCGGCTTCAGTTGCGTCGGGGCGGGTGGAATCAGAACGTCCCGGATAGTTAATTCAAGAATCGAGTCGGAGTCGGATCTGGCGACGACGATCGCACATTGTCCAGGTTTGTAGGCCAACCAGAAACTTCACTCCAATCAGGTGACCACTTGACAAAGCTGCAATAACATCAAAACAATCTTTTTAAAAACAAGTGTTCGGTTGGGATTTCCGAACAATTTGTCTCCCGTTGGCTTGAATTGCTTGTATACCATTCCACCGGACTTGAATGATCTCCAGTCGGTACCAGTCTCGGTAGGTCGCAAAGCTTAGTACCGTATAGGACTTATATCTGTGAAATTACTGAAGGAATTGAGTAATGTATCAAACCAGGTCCCTTGTCGCTTAAGTTAACCAATGGAAAACGTCTTTAAAGTGACAGCAGCAGCTGTTGTGAAAGGAAGTTGACCGTTTAAAGTACCTTGAAGAACTAAAGGCCGGTATACACGGAGAGTTTTCCTGCGACCGACTCAACTCGCCTGAAAAATCGAGTCGCGTTGCAGATAAATCCTGTATTGTATACAACTCTACTGCACGAGTCGGTGCCAGTCGGCTTCCGTTGCGTCGGGTGGGAAGTGACCTGGACGTCTCAGATATTTGCTCAAGAATCGGTTCTTGTCAGACTTTGTATCCAGTCTTACGACGATCGTCACGCAGCGTTAGCCAACCAGGAACTGCAATACAGTCAGGTGACCAATTGGAACAATATCAAAACAACCCTTTTTTTAATTAGGGTTGCTCTTCTGCAAAGTTCAGTGGCCTGCAGTGTATACCGTTCCACGACGCGACCCACTCGAGCATATTGAAATTCTAATAGTCGGGATGCATGGGTATATTTTTGGGGGCTTGTTGCTTGTTAAAACTACCCTAAGATTACCCATGGAAAACTGCAGGACCCCTGGCGCTTCAATCTCTGCGGTCAATGCACTTTCAATTCTTTGTTATTCACCAACAAAAGCACGGGAAGAAACACTGCCATTTCAATGTAAATTAGTGATACACTAAAGTGACCCTGCCTTTAACATCCTCCAGATTGGCATCAACAGACAGTTCTTATTTGTATAACTTGATAAAAACGACGAACAATTACCTAGTTTTATTTCCGTATATTTGGCGGCTAACGCTACTTTAAGATTCTTTGTCACTTGTGTCTGTAAAATGACTGAAGTCTGTAACTGCACAAAAACAGATCCCTTGTATTTTAAGTCAATGTCAAATGACTGAGTTTTCCTCAGTGGGTAAATCTATAGTGTCTGTTGGTTACCTGTATGTGACATTAAGTCGACAGATGTTTTAAGCTGTCACAGCTAATCACCTTACATTAACCATAGCTCCCTTCTGATACTTTATCTAAAATGGTAAGGGAAAGCCGATTGCCGAGTCGGACATTAATCCCGATACTGTGTATGATAACGTTCCGTTCGTCTTCTGTTGTGTTTGTAATACACGTTCACTTAATTTCTGCGGTACAATTATGAATTAGAAATGTCAGCAATATCTTGGTATGGGAGTGCGTTTAGCGTTTATATCATATACTATTTAAATTTCGTGTCTGATACCTTGTGTAGTTATATGCTAAGGCAACGAATAACTGAATATTGTTAATGTAATGCATCGGTTAGAATATTATCTCCTTAGACAGGTATTTGCCGAGTTTGTAATTAAGCCCGCATTATTTACACTCATTATCTTCTCTTACCTCTGTTTCTCAATTGGCTTTACATTAAACAATTACATTTTATATATATTGTTTTATATTTATTTAATTAACATTTCACACCGCCAAGTTTTATTTTGATGGATAGGGGCCTATCTTTTTTCTAAAGGCCTGTCACAAACATCACTTAAGTATCCGACGATCTGATGGCTTACATTATAGTCAAGATGAAACCATCAAAGAAACCCCACCCCAAATCCTTATGTTACAGACGTTTTCTGGAAAAAGTAAAAATAAAATTGTTTGTTTGTGTAGCCGAGAATGGGACTAGTTTTATTAGCTCCAATTGACGAATCAACGAATTGTTTTGGATACGAAAGTATCCCAAGAATCATCAATAAGTCTTGCATGGCCTTCTAAACTTTCAAGCTGTGCAAGGACATTTATTCGTTTACCATCGGTTAGACTTCAACAAACATGAGCGTGGTCTGGCTCAATATTTGTTCGTTGACATAATTATTTAAACGTACATTTGTGACAGGTTTATGTAGACCTGGAACATATACGTGCGACCAACGGATATCATCATCTCAACTAGTCGTTACATTTAACCTTTGCTGTAAGAAACTGAGATTACAGACAGCCATTCTACCGAGAATTCAGCACAGTCCAAAGTGTTAAGATTGAATGACTCTCGATGAACGTCTGGTTAAACCAATTAACAAGGAGACGTAAAGCTATGGATTCAATTACCTTCCGTTACGTCCCAGAAGTCCGTCAAAATATTAACATAACATTACTAACATTTTGACCGTCTCAGATGGCGGCATGTGGCCTTTGATGGTAATACAACTGCTCTTCTCGGGAATGCTTCAGCGGTGAGTGAATTTGTGGTACACTGGGTTGTTCTCTATCTTGATACAAAAAAGGTTCAATACGCACTGAAGTGTAAGATAACCTGTGTTATTAAGGCGATCCTTTGAAATACATGTAATATAAATCAGGATTATCGCTGAGGATAAGCTTCCTCTAAAAACTGGAAAACATTTACGTCTTGTTCAATTAATCATAGTGAAACCGTCAAAAGCATTCCCCAAAAGAAGTTTTATTGTAAAACGAAGAGAGGAATATATTTGAAGAAAACTCCAAAAACACACGAAAAAAGTAGATAACAATTTATGCCGTACCTTTCATCACATATCACATAAATAGGATTTGATGAGAGAGATTAGCCGAAATAGTTCCATAACTGGCTACCGAACTGCTTAAGGCAAAGCACGGAACTGGATCACCCAGACTGATAGGCTTGTCCACATTCCCCCAGATCAGTTCATCGCTCTCGAGTCCATTATAACTATGAGTAGCTTTATAAATCTTATTCAGAGAAAACAAAGTAAGTCAATAGAACTAACAAGATGAGCGGAAACCTTCGATATAGTTTTCCCCGAGCGCTGTTGGGTCTTGTTCTATTCACGGATATCTGTTGATCTTGGTTGTTTCCCAGTCTTACGTTTTTACCATCTACAAACTTTGTACGTCAGAAAATTATACATGTGAAAAATAAAACATAGTTGTTAACCTTATCTCTTTAAGTAGATACAAAACTGTACTCCAATCTGCTTACGAGAAGCCATTTTAACCAGAATGATACCGTTTTCTCCCTCTTATCTAATATGGCTATACTAGAAAACTAATATCTAAATTCTTGGACTTGACCAGGATTAGGTAATTTGTAATGCGGGATTCTTCCACCTTCAGAACGGGATTAGCCGATGGCACATAACCATTGAATCAGGGACAACGAGATTCCCGTGAACCACGAGACTCTCGTGATTACGGTATTGACACTGAACAATACTTGATTGATTGATTGCTTGGTGTTTTACGCCGCGCACAGTTTTATTGTGGGATGAAACCGGGCTCTATGACCTGAGGAAACCCACGACCTTCCGGTGGTAACTGGCAACCATCCCACATAGGTCGTTCGAGTGAAAACCCAGTCAGAAAATTGTCCATTTTTTTTGGACTGAGTGGGATTCGAACCCGCGACCCTCTAGTGATGATCAATTCCTTTATTGGTTTTTATTTCATTGCTAAACTTAGCTTAGTGGTCACACTAGGATTTCGTTTTGTATTAACTTTAGGATAACAGTTTACAGAAGGTTTATTTAACATAACCAATGTAATACTTCTGATTCTTGTTCAATCAGATTATCTTCGGAAATAAAGAACGCACTAAGCTCGACCCCTTTTTGAATGAAAAGTTGTAAAAATAGCTTAATTTGTCCTTTCAATCCTCAGTCAACTGAAACGGCCCAGCAGAGGTAAATCATAAATAAATAAATTGGTTGATTGATGTTTTACGCCTCACTAGGATTGGTGGGATGCGCGTTGCCAGGTTTTGTGGCAGAAGAAATCTGGTCTCTTTACCCAAAGAAAAAAGGGGAGTGCCTGACAACTCTTATACGTACGTCGATCGAGTGAAAATGCCACTTAGACAATCACTTTAACTGACGAAGCTACTGAGAAATAGATAGACAGTGTGGAAACCCAGTTTAACCCAAGACGTGAACAAAAACGAATTAATATTATTTAGTAAGTTTTTCATTGTCAAAGGACCTGTCTGTTTGTCCTATTCTTCTAGACACTGGAATCATGAATTGTAAAAATATTAAAATAATTTCTTTGTTCATTTTATGTAAAACAATACAGAATTTTCAACCGATTTCCATAAAGTGACTTTTTTAAATTTAATGCTTGAATAAAATAAGAAAAGCTGAGATTAAACATGAAGTAAATAATAAAAAAACAAAAACAAACACATAGACTGAATATGCTCAAAGCTTTGATATAATAAAAGAAAAATAATAATCTCAAATAGGCTTAAAAGTTTTGTTATAATACCGACAAACTAAATAAGCAGTTGGCTTAATATGCACCAAGCATTGTTATAATAACAAAATCCCAAATATAGGCATAAAGTTTTGTTATACTAAAAAAAACCCAACAAACAACAAAAAAACAAAAAAACAAAAAATAGACTTAATATGCACAATGCTTTGTTATAATATCGAAAAACTAAAAAAAGCAATAGGATTAATAGACATACAGCTTTGTGAAAACAAAAAACAAATAGCAGTTACCGTTTTCAGATCCTTGAGTTTGAAATTCAGATCGATCTATTATCCGAATATCGAACTGATAAATTACGTCAAACTTCACGATAATCGACTTATCTCAATATGTTCAGTACATTTTCCTAATATAAATGATGACAAACTTTACTTGTATAACTTCAAAGCGTTTTTCCGGGAGGCACCTTGAATGTAGTTATGTTAGTGTTGGGTTGGGGAAAGAATCTAATCCTACTTGTTCCATACAATTAACGTCTTGTTCTTCAGCTCTCACCACTCGATAATGTCCCCTGTTCTCCAGACAAATGGATAAAAGACACCCTGAGAAAAATCGAAACCCCGATGTGGGTCAAAAGTGTCGATATTGGAGAATTTTTCTCCCTTAGTAATTTGCAGCTGTAGATTCGCCATGAAAAAATACAGTGCTTCAACACGGAACAGTCATGAGTTACTAAAAATTACTATACGATTAGAATGTACTTCAATTAATGTTGATCTCCGCCTTTACTCTGTGAATTCGTGTTAACTTACATTTCAGTCCAAGTTTACCAGATCAGTTAAAAGCTTCTTTTTTCTGCCGAGAGAAAATCCAAGAAACTCCCCTTTTTCGGTATGAATACTTGAACACTAGAGTACACATGCTTTCTTTATACAGAACGTATTATAAATGATGGTAATCATGATATTGATCTGAAAGAAAGACGACAATAGGACAAAGTTTGATCTCTGAGATCCGCATTTAGCCAGAATTCTGTCATCAGTCGAAGAATATATTTATGGACACTAAAACACACGGGCACAGGGAAAATCTTCTTGTCTAAAATAACCACGGAGACAAGTTTCTAATTGTGTTAAAAAGAGGTATATCATTTAGACCTTTATACCCCATCATAAATTGTTGTAATAAAGTAAACCTATGATATTTCATTAGGTTGACGACTGACAAGAGCTTGGCCTTAGTCAGTAGAATTTTCTGGAACACTTTGTATTACATTGACAATGCTTACGCATCTTAAGCTATAGTAAGAATATCGTCAGACTATATAGTATGCCCCCCCCCCCATACCCTTTCCCAGAAAACCTAGGTAGAAGGAAGACAGGGGAGTTTAGCCCTGACCAGTATGTCTTTCAAACTCTTGTTCTTTTTATAAGCAATGACTGGCCTTTGGGTCAGAGGTCGAGCAAGTTTACTTTGAAGTAGTTTGTATTCTTCTACTATAATCTTGGCCATAGCGATGCTAGCTTTGTTATACTGAAACACAAATGGTATTATAGTTTTTTCACGACATCTTCCGGGGTCCAAGTTCAAACCCAAAGGATAAATAGTTTGTAATGTTTGAATCCAAAAACTTTCCCTTTCCAAACGTTTGTGCTTCGTATCTGCAGCGGAAGTGAGAAATGGGATTTTCTCAATAGGCATGATTTCAAAATGGTCCTTGACCGAATGACCTTGAGTATTGAAATGTTGTGCCACGGGTACATCATGTTTAAGTCTTATGCTAGATAAATGGTTGGCTGCTCTTTGTCGTAGAGAATTCTGAGTTTCTCCGACGTACTGTTTGCGACATTTTTTGCACGTGATTACATACACGATATTAGAGGAGTCACAATTAAGGTTCTCTGCCATTTGATATTTGTTGCGAGTTTGCATCGCGTCTTAAGGCATTTCATTGATGTACCTGAGAGAAATGTTGGACGGTAGTGGTACACTCGTGAAGGGGAGGTAAGCGTATCGGGGGATGAAGGGGGAAACATGATTTGTCTTACTGTGTTAGATTTCATCCTTCGGAGTAATCTAATAGAATACTTCCTAGGGAGGAGAGCTTTAAAAAGAACAGAACATGCCTGGTTAAAAAAATCTAAAGAACTACAGTTTCTATAGAATCTAAAAATCTGAGATTTAATGACCCCCTTGAAAGTGTGAGGAGGATGGTATGACCCAGCATGTAGTAGCTGATGCGTGTCAGTAGGTTTGAAGAATACTTTGTAATCTAAATACCCAGTAGTATGATATGTATGACCCTTGTAAATAGTTACATCCCAAAAATCCACAGAAGTGTGATCAATAGTAGGCTGTAATTTAATGCTTGAGTCGTGAGAATTAAGAGTATCGATGAAAATATGAAGGTCTTCCAACGTATGTTGCCAAATGATAAAAATGTCATCCAGATACCGAAGGTAAATAAAAGGTTGTAGGTGACATTTGTGAAGAATATCACTCTCCCACTCAGCCATAAAAATAGAGGCAAAGTTAGGACTAAAACGTTTCCCCATAGCACACCCTTTAATTTGCTGAAAGATCTCCCCATTGAATTCAAAATCGTTACCTTTTAAGCTAAGTTCCAGCAATTCTAAAATGTCTTTATCCGGACGACGGTGGTCAGGATATCTTTGGAATGCTGATTTTATGGATTTAAGACCCAAATCTATGTCAATGTTTGTATACATAGACTCCACATCCAGAGTAACCAAAATCACATCTTGTGGGATGGATTTCTCAGACAATTTAGCCAATAAATCATCCGTATTCTTTATAAAGCTAGGATGCCGATTCGCTATAGGTTTTAGATAGTAATCAATTAGCTCTGATATTCTATAACTTTCACTACCACAATCTGAGATAATAGGACGCCCAGGGGGCATTGTAGGCTTCGGCCATTTTTCAATGGGTTTGTGAATTTTTGGAAGAATATAGAAGACCCTGTTTTTAGAGTTATGATCAGATTCCAAATAGCGATACTGTTTTTCATTAAGTAAGCCTTTATCTTGAAGAGAAACAAGAATTTTATTAAACTTCCTAACATTTTCAGGCCAAATTTCCTTATCAAGTTTTTTGTAATGAAGAGGGTTGCTTAGCTGCCGTTCTATCTCTTCAATATAATCCTGTTTTGACATAATAACTGTTGCCGAACCTTTATCAGCAGGTTTAATAACTATGTTTGGATTTCTCCTTAGCTTACTTAAGGCAAGACATTCTGAATGAGTAAGGTTATGTTGGTTTTTCTGATTAGTTAAAGCATCAAACTTCCTTGATACAGAGTCACGACTAATGTTTATTTCTGGATCATACATGTGAGAAGGAGGTGTATAGCCGCTTTTAGATGTAAACGGCTTGCGTACCCCACTAGAATCTCGGTAGATATCAGCCAGACTAAGATTTCTGGAGAACTCCATAACATGCACTAATTTACTAATAGAAAAGTCCCTATCAGATAATGCTTTAGGGCAAGGCACAAATGAGAGTCCTCTATTGAGTAGAGATATATCATCAGCAGTGAGTTCCTCGTTACTAAGATTAACAATATTACTTCCTAAGCCGAAAGTAGGGTGGCACATGCCCTGTCCCAAATTTAGTTTAAATCTAGTGTCTGAAGCCAGTGGGTATACAAGCAATTTGCTGTATCTTCGGTCCAGTGAATTTTGTCCGTGGATACTCTAAATTTTGAATTGGGGATTTTTGGTATGACCATAACTCTCTTCATCTTGGAAGCAGAAGAGTTATATAGGTTCAGGTTCGAAACTTCACTGGCCGGCAGTTTAGTGGATGACTGGATCTCTACAAAGTAGATGAGCGAGTTGGAAAAAGTCTTCCTAACCGCTGTCATCATGTTGCGCATTTGAGTTAACGAAGTGTTTGGCTCAGTAGTTGTCTTGTTATTGATACCAATATTCAAGATCACTTTCTCAGGTTTGGGACCTTGATACTTTTGAATTAGAGTCCGAAATGAATTGAAATTGGCACCAGGAAAACATTCTACCTGCATATCAGGGTGGGGGTCAAGGTTAATTCTAGAAAGATTAGAATCCCCAAGTAAAAGAACTTTCTTAGTTACATTAGGAAGGTGCCAATTAGAGGAAGTGTGCCGAAATTTCCAAAATTTAGAATTAGCTAATTTATTCCGAGGGTTGCGCTGACCCCTCGGAGGGGATCTCACTGCATCTGAATATCTCATAGGAGAATGGACAGACAAAACTGGGGATGGGGGAGGAGCAGAGGGACTAGATGTACTAGGTCTAGGAGAAGAGACCCTAGTAGAAACTGGAGAGGACGGAGGACGAAAGGGGACAGATGTTCTACTAGGTCTAGGGGAGGGGGGCTGAGGGGAAGAAAAAGAGGGGGCAGAGGTAGTAGGTCTAAGGGGGAGAGTACCAGTAGGGAAAGGCGAAGGGGAAACAGAAGGTAAAGTTACAGACCTAGGAGTCTGTGACTGCAGAGTTGGAGGTGGGATAACAGATGTCGACGGACTGACAGGCGGATGGGGTTGGGGAGACGATGGTGGACTAAACTGAGTAGTAGCAGCAGAAGTGACAGATTTAGTGATGGAAAGAAAAGAATAAAAATTTTGAATGGTCGAAAGTTGTAATTTACCTTTATAATTCTGTTTGCCCCATTTTAAAGCATTATTGAAAGCACTGTCAAAGTTTAGACCATTGGATGACCTGGCAGAAGTCACCTGTGCTTTTAATCTATTTAAACAAGCCGCATAATGTGAAATCATCTCTTGTATGATCCTATGGGCCCAATTTTTGTGTACATGGTCAAACGCAATATCAACTTCCCGATTGCGTTGAGCCGGTTTAAGAAAAGAATTAAGCTCTTTAATTTTATTATTTAAGGAATTTGGGAGGGTTTGGTCACGTAAATGTCCCTCAAGGATGCCAATGTGGTGAAGACATTGTAAAATTTTGAAAAGGGCTTTCACCAGAGCCGAGAATTCTGAATATTGGGGACTTTTAGATTTTGAATTTCCATGCCTATTGCTAACTGAAAATTGCCTGCTTCTGTTACCACGCCCTTGTTTTGCCATTCTGCCTAAATGCCAATATACTTAATTAGTCTAACTAGATGAAAAGGGAAAATGGAGTTGGGAAAGTGAGACAGAGATAGAAAGGAAAAATATGTCGGGAAACAAAAAGAATTGATACAAACTAGAGATAAAAGGACCTAATTGAATTGGCTGACTTAGGGGACAAAAAAGATGGAATTTGGAAAATATATGTTACAAAGAGGCAGAGATAAAGAATAAAATGTGTCTGGAGACAGAAGGACTAAAGTAAAAAGGGTAATAAATCTAGTCACAAATTGTGAGATATATAAGCATAGGAAGACTAAATAGAGCGGGAAGGAAAAACAACTTAATAAGACACTAAGGTTAAAATTAATGTACAATTGGAACAGGAAATAATAATGAAGTCCTAGAAATAAAATTTGGAAGAAAAATATACAAGGGCTGTAAATGGAAGATAAGGTTAAATCATAAATAAAAGGGCAAAACAATAGTAAGCCTAAATAATGAAAATATATAAAGAGATGAAAAAGGTATAAGAGGAATATAAAAGAAAGTAATATATACAACGTTTTACAGTAAGCAAAGAATACTTAGCAGAAAACGGGATCGCACACGGTTTTGCTAGAGGCCTTTCGGATTTGCTGTCCTTTATCAATAGCCGTAGAAACAAGTCTAAAGTTATGTTGAATTTCTTGTGTTTATATGGAAAAATGACAGGAAATAAAAAGGGCTTGGGTGATTAAAGAATATTTTTGTAAACTAGGGAAGATTAAGCTATTAAAACATTTAACTAAAGCATGGAAGCTTGATGAAGTTAGTTTATACTCATAACCATTGGAGGTATGGTTAAGTCTAGACATAAAAGGTCATATGGTTAGAGAGAGCTGGGGTATAAATATCCTGTGGTTTTGAAATAAAGGAGCTTAAATCAAAAGGAAATTACAGTAACTGAAGAGAAACAATATAAGGTAGGAGAAGAAATCTAGGGTGGGAACACCTAGCCTATTGTATATTGAATGCAATAAAATATTTAAACGTTAAAAGACAGAATTCAAACGATAAAAATAATTTTAGATGAAAACTAATGAAGTGTTTGAAGATGGAAGGTAATATTAGAAGATAAAAGTAAAATATATATCAAGAAAGTTCAACAATGCTGCAGACTGCTTCCAACCGTGTACAAATGTGTGGATAGTTTTTTGTTTTAAAACAATGGTTATTTTGAACCCCTGGCACAGGCAAATATATATATTTATGGACACTAAAACACACGGGCACAGGGAAAATCTTCTTGTCTAAAATAACCACGGAGACAAGTTTCTAATTGTGTTAAAAAGAGGTATATCATTTAGACCTTTATACCCCATCATAAATTGTTGTAATAAAGTAAACCTATGATATTTCATTAGGTTGACGACTGACAAGAGCTTGGCCTTAGTCAGTAGAATTTTCTGGAACACTTTGTATTACATTGACAATGCTTACGCATCTTAAGCTATAGTAAGAATATCGTCAGACTATATAGTATGCCCCCCCCCCCCCCATACCCTTTCCCAGAAAACCTAGGTAGAAGGCAGACAGGGGAGTTTAGCCCTGACCAGTATGTCTTTCAAACTCTTGTTCTTTTTATAAGCAATGACTGGCCTTTGGGTCAGAGGTCGAGCAAGTTTACTTTGAAGTAGTTTGTATTCTTCTACTATAATCTTGGCCATAGCGATGCTAGCTTTGTTATACTGAAACACAAATGGTATTATAGTTTTTTCACGACATCTTCCGGGGTCCAAGTTCAAACCCAAAGGATAAATAGTTTGTAATGTTTGAATCCAAAAACTTTCCCTTTCCAAACGTTTGTGCTTCGTATCTGCAGCGGAAGTGAGAAATGGGATTTTCTCAATAGGCATGATTTCAAAATGGTCCTTGACCGAATGACCTTGAGTATTGAAATGTTGTGCCACGGGTACATCATGTTTAAGTCTTATGCTAGATAAATGGTTGGCTGCTCTTTGTCGTAGAGAATTCTGAGTTTCTCCGACGTACTGTTTGCGACATTTTTTGCACGTGATTACATACACGATATTAGAGGAGTCACAATTAAGGTTCTCTGCCATTTGATATTTGTTGCGAGTTTGTTCTCCGAAAAAGGTTCCGCGATCGGGTACGTATATATCGAGTTTGCATCGCGTCTTAAGGCATTTCATTGATGTACCTGAGAGAAATGTTGGACGGTAGTGGTACACTCGTGAAGGGGAGGTAAGCGTATCGGGGGATGAAGGGGGAAACATGATTTGTCTTACTGTGTTAGATTTCATCCTTCGGAGTAATCTAATAGAATACTTCCTAGGGAGGAGAGCTTTAAAAAGAACAGAACATGCCTGGTTAAAAAAATCTAAAGAACTACAGTTTCTATAGAATCTAAAAATCTGAGATTTAATGACCCCCTTGAAAGTGTGAGGAGGATGGTATGACCCAGCATGTAGTAGCTGATGCGTGTCAGTAGGTTTGAAGAATACTTTGTAATCTAAATACCCAGTAGTATGATATGTATGACCCTTGTAAATAGTTACATCCCAAAAATCCACAGAAGTGTGATCAATAGTAGGCTGTAATTTAATGCTTGAGTCGTGAGAATTAAGAGTATCGATGAAAATATGAAGGTCTTCCAACGTATGTTGCCAAATGATAAAAATGTCATCCAGATACCGAAGGTAAATAAAAGGTTGTAGGTGACATTTGTGAAGAATATCACTCTCCCACTCAGCCATAAAAATAGAGGCAAAGTTAGGACTAAAACGTTTCCCCATAGCACACCCTTTAATTTGCTGAAAGATCTCCCCATTGAATTCAAAATCGTTACCTTTTAAGCTAAGTTCCAGCAATTCTAAAATGTCTTTATCCGGACGACGGTGGTCAGGATATCTTTGGAATGCTGATTTTATGGATTTAAGACCCAAATCTATGTCAATGTTTGTATACATAGACTCCACATCCAGAGTAACCAAAATCACATCTTGTGGGATGGATTTCTCAGACAATTTAGCCAATAAATCATCCGTATTCTTTATAAAGCTAGGATGCCGATTCGCTATAGGTTTTAGATAGTAATCAATTAGCTCTGATATTCTATAACTTTCACTGCCACAATCTGAGATAATAGGACGCCCAGGGGGCATTGTAGGCTTCGGCCATTTTTCAATGGGTTTGTGAATTTTTGGAAGAATATAGAAGACCCTGTTTTTAGAGTTATGATCAGATTCCAAATAGCGATACTGTTTTTCATTAAGTAAGCCTTTATCTTGAAGAGAAACAAGAATTTTATTAAACTTCCTAACATTTTCAGGCCAAATTTCCTTATCAAGT
This sequence comes from Lepidochitona cinerea, assembly GCA_963971465.1. NCBI lineage: Eukaryota > Metazoa > Mollusca > Polyplacophora > Chitonida > Tonicellidae > Lepidochitona > Lepidochitona cinerea. The sequence continues at coordinate 41,445,866 of OZ020556.1, read as the reverse complement.
TTTTTGTAATGAAGAGGGTTGCTTAGCTGCCGTTCTATCTCTTCAATATAATCCTGTTTTGACATAATAACTGTTGCCGAACCTTTATCAGCAGGTTTAATAACTATGTTTGGATTTCTCCTTAGCTTACTTAAGGCAAGACATTCTGAATGAGTAAGGTTATGTTGGTTTTTCTGATTAGTTAAAGCATCAAACTTCCTTGATACAGAGTCACGACTAATGTTTATTTCTGGATCATACATGTGAGAAGGAGGTGTATAGCCGCTTTTAGATGTAAACGGCTTGCGTACCCCACTAGAATCTCGGTAGATATCAGCCAGACTAAGATTTCTGGAGAACTCCATAACATGCACTAATTTACTAATAGAAAAGTCCCTATCAGATAATGCTTTAGGGCAAGGCACAAATGAGAGTCCTCTATTGAGTAGAGATATATCATCAGCAGTGAGTTCCTCGTTACTAAGATTAACAATATTACTTCCTAAGCCGAAAGTAGGGTGGCACATGCCCTGTCCCAAATTTAGTTTAAATCTAGTGTCTGAAGCCAGTGGGTATACAAGCAATTTGCTGTATCTTCGGTCCAGTGAATTTTGTCCGTGGATACTCTAAATTTTGAATTGGGGATTTTTGGTATGACCATAACTCTCTTCATCTTGGAAGCAGAAGAGTTATATAGGTTCAGGTTCGAAACTTCACTGGCCGGCAGTTTAGTGGATGACTGGATCTCTACAAAGTAGATGAGCGAGTTGGAAAAAGTCTTCCTAACCGCTGTCATCATGTTGCGCATTTGAGTTAACGAAGTGTTTGGCTCAGTAGTTGTCTTGTTATTGATACCAATATTCAAGATCACTTTCTCAGGTTTGGGACCTTGATACTTTTGAATTAGAGTCCGAAATGAATTGAAATTGGCACCAGGAAAACATTCTACCTGCATATCAGGGTGGGGGTCAAGGTTAATTCTAGAAAGATTAGAATCCCCAAGTAAAAGAACTTTCTTAGTTACATTAGGAAGGTGCCAATTAGAGGAAGTGTGCCGAAATTTCCAAAATTTAGAATTAGCTAATTTATTCCGAGGGTTGCGCTGACCCCTCGGAGGGGATCTCACTGCATCTGAATATCTCATAGGAGAATGGACAGACAAAACTGGGGATGGGGGAGGAGCAGAGGGACTAGATGTACTAGGTCTAGGAGAAGAGACCCTAGTAGAAACTGGAGAGGACGGAGGACGAAAGGGGACAGATGTTCTACTAGGTCTAGGGGAGGGGGGCTGAGGGGAAGAAAAAGAGGGGGCAGAGGTAGTAGGTCTAAGGGGGAGAGTACCAGTAGGGAAAGGCGAAGGGGAAACAGAAGGTAAAGTTACAGACCTAGGAGTCTGTGACTGCAGAGTTGGAGGTGGGATAACAGATGTCGACGGACTGACAGGCGGATGGGGTTGGGGAGACGATGGTGGACTAAACTGAGTAGTAGCAGCAGAAGTGACAGATTTAGTGATGGAAAGAAAAGAATAAAAATTTTGAATGGTCGAAAGTTGTAATTTACCTTTATAATTCTGTTTGCCCCATTTTAAAGCATTATTGAAAGCACTGTCAAAGTTTAGACCATTGGATGACCTGGCAGAAGTCACCTGTGCTTTTAATCTATTTAAACAAGCCGCATAATGTGAAATCATCTCTTGTATGATCCTATGGGCCCAATTTTTGTGTACATGGTCAAACGCAATATCAACTTCCCGATTGCGTTGAGCCGGTTTAAGAAAAGAATTAAGCTCTTTAATTTTATTATTTAAGGAATTTGGGAGGGTTTGGTCACGTAAATGTCCCTCAAGGATGCCAATGTGGTGAAGACATTGTAAAATTTTGAAAAGGGCTTTCACCAGAGCCGAGAATTCTGAATATTGGGGACTTTTAGATTTTGAATTTCCATGCCTATTGCTAACTGAAAATTGCCTGCTTCTGTTACCACGCCCTTGTTTTGCCATTCTGCCTAAATGCCAATATACTTAATTAGTCTAACTAGATGAAAAGGGAAAATGGAGTTGGGAAAGTGAGACAGAGATAGAAAGGAAAAATATGTCGGGAAACAAAAAGAATTGATACAAACTAGAGATAAAAGGACCTAATTGAATTGGCTGACTTAGGGGACAAAAAAGATGGAATTTGGAAAATATATGTTACAAAGAGGCAGAGATAAAGAATAAAATGTGTCTGGAGACAGAAGGACTAAAGTAAAAAGGGTAATAAATCTAGTCACAAATTGTGAGATATATAAGCATAGGAAGACTAAATAGAGCGGGAAGGAAAAACAACTTAATAAGACACTAAGGTTAAAATTAATGTACAATTGGAACAGGAAATAATAATGAAGTCCTAGAAATAAAATTTGGAAGAAAAATATACAAGGGCTGTAAATGGAAGATAAGGTTAAATCATAAATAAAAGGGCAAAACAATAGTAAGCCTAAATAATGAAAATATATAAAGAGATGAAAAAGGTATAAGAGGAATATAAAAGAAAGTAATATATACAACGTTTTACAGTAAGCAAAGAATACTTAGCAGAAAACGGGATCGCACACGGTTTTGCTAGAGGCCTTTCGGATTTGCTGTCCTTTATCAATAGCCGTAGAAACAAGTCTAAAGTTATGTTGAATTTCTTGTGTTTATATGGAAAAATGACAGGAAATAAAAAGGGCTTGGGTGATTAAAGAATATTTTTGTAAACTAGGGAAGATTAAGCTATTAAAACATTTAACTAAAGCATGGAAGCTTGATGAAGTTAGTTTATACTCATAACCATTGGAGGTATGGTTAAGTCTAGACATAAACGGTCATATGGTTAGAGAGAGCTGGGGTATAAATATCCTGTGGTTTTGAAATAAAGGAGCTTAAATCAAAAGGAAATTACAGTAACTGAAGAGAAACAATATAAGGTAGGAGAAGAAATCTAGGGTGGGAACACCTAGCCTATTGTATATTGAATGCAATAAAATATTTAAACGTTAAAAGACAGAATTCAAACGATAAAAATAATTTTAGATGAAAACTAATGAAGTGTTTGAAGATGGAAGGTAATATTAGAAGATAAAAGTAAAATATATATCAAGAAAGTTCAACAATGCTGCAGACTGCTTCCAACCGTGTACAAATGTGTGGATAGTTTTTTGTTTTAAAACAATGGTTATTTTGAACCCCTGGCACAGGCAAATATATATATTTATGGACACTAAAACACACGGGCACAGGGAAAATCTTCTTGTCTAAAATAACCACGGAGACAAGTTTCTAATTGTGTTAAAAAGAGGTATATCATTTAGACCTTTATACCCCATCATAAATTGTTGTAATAAAGTAAACCTATGATATTTCATTAGGTTGACGACTGACAAGAGCTTGGCCTTAGTCAGTAGAATTTTCTGGAACACTTTGTATTACATTGACAATGCTTACGCATCTTAAGCTATAGTAAGAATATCGTCAGACTATATAGTATGCCCCCCCCCCCCATACCCTTTCCCAGAAAACCTAGGTAGAAGGCAGACAGGGGAGTTTAGCCCTGACCAGTATGTCTTTCAAACTCTTGTTCTTTTTATAAGCAATGACTGGCCTTTGGGTCAGAGGTCGAGCAAGTTTACTTTGAAGTAGTTTGTATTCTTCTACTATAATCTTGGCCATAGCGATGCTAGCTTTGTTATACTGAAACACAAATGGTATTATAGTTTTTTCACGACATCTTCCGGGGTCCAAGTTCAAACCCAAAGGATAAATAGTTTGTAATGTTTGAATCCAAAAACTTTCCCTTTCCAAACGTTTGTGCTTCGTATCTGCAGCGGAAGTGAGAAATGGGATTTTCTCAATAGGCATGATTTCAAAATGGTCCTTGACCGAATGACCTTGAGTATTGAAATGTTGTGCCACGGGTACATCATGTTTAAGTCTTATGCTAGATAAATGGTTGGCTGCTCTTTGTCGTAGAGAATTCTGAGTTTCTCCGACGTACTGTTTGCGACATTTTTTGCACGTGATTACATACACGATATTAGAGGAGTCACAATTAAGGTTCTCTGCCATTTGATATTTGTTGCGAGTTTGCATCGCGTCTTAAGGCATTTCATTGATGTACCTGAGAGAAATGTTGGACGGTAGTGGTACACTCGTGAAGGGGAGGTAAGCGTATCGGGGGATGAAGGGGGAAACATGATTTGTCTTACTGTGTTAGATTTCATCCTTCGGAGTAATCTAATAGAATACTTCCTAGGGAGGAGAGGTTTAAAAAGAACAGAACATGCCTGGTTAAAAAAATCTAAAGAACTACAGTTTCTATAGAATCTAAAAATCTGAGATTTAATGACCCCCTTGAAAGTGTGAGGAGGATGGTATGACCCAGCATGTAGTAGCTGATGCGTGTCAGTAGGTTTGAAGAATACTTTGTAATCTAAATACCCAGTAGTATGATATGTATGACCCTTGTAAATAGTTACATCCCAAAAATCCACAGAAGTGTGATCAATAGTAGGCTGTAATTTAATGCTTGAGTCGTGAGAATTAAGAGTATCGATGAAAATATGAAGGTCTTCCAACGTATGTTGCCAAATGATAAAAATGTCATCCAGATACCGAAGGTAAATAAAAGGTTGTAGGTGACATTTGTGAAGAATATCACTCTCCCACTCAGCCATAAAAATAGAGGCAAAGTTAGGACTAAAACGTTTCCCCATAGCACACCCTTTAATTTGCTGAAAGATCTCCCCATTGAATTCAAAATCGTTACCTTTTAAGCTAAGTTCCAGCAATTCTAAAATGTCTTTATCCGGACGACGGTGGTCAGGATATCTTTGGAATGCTGATTTTATGGATTTAAGACCCAAATCTATGTCAATGTTTGTATACATAGACTCCACATCCAGAGTAACCAAAATCACATCTTGTGGGATGGATTTCTCAGACAATTTAGCCAATAAATCATCCGTATTCTTTATAAAGCTAGGATGCCGATTCGCTATAGGTTTTAGATAGTAATCAATTAGCTCTGATATTCTATAACTTTCACTGCCACAATCTGAGATAATAGGACGCCCAGGGGGCATTGTAGGCTTCGGCCATTTTTCAATGGGTTTGTGAATTTTTGGAAGAATATAGAAGACCCTGTTTTTAGAGTTATGATCAGATTCCAAATAGCGATACTGTTTTTCATTAAGTAAGCCTTTATCTTGAAGAGAAACAAGAATTTTATTAAACTTCCTAACATTTTCAGGCCAAATTTCCTTATCAAGTTTTTTGTAATGAAGAGGGTTGCTTAGTCGAAGAATAAGTGAACTCAAGTGGCTGGGAAATTACTTACCGTCAGAGGCTAAAATCTTTGGATTGTAAATCACAAATAATAAGGAAACCAGACACGGAATGGTGTTGTTATCGATTCTCTCTTGCTTAAAATGTCTCCCGATGAAGTCTAAGTAATTTTACAAGGCGATTTGATATATATGGGGATATGATAACAAACGCCCCACCAAGGTCCACTAAGTCGACAGAGTTTTTAAAATTGTTATTCTTATGTTATGTAAACTAATTTTCTATGTAGAATCTCTATCGAGTACATGTACATGTATGGGCCCTAGACCGCCGACATTGGGATAAGTTTTTTCTTAAATAAAGTTAAATTACTCACAAATTCATCAACGTTTTTCAGGATTTTATTCAGAGCGATGCGACAATTTTTCACAAATGAAAATAATCGAACAAATTTGGACAGAACATAAGACTGAGCGTAATGAGAATAAAAACATGTTAAGATTTATCACAATATTCTAGAAAAAGTCAAAGGTTGATGTATCGTTGACCAACTTTGGAAATTAGTTAATTTGCTCAACGTTCTAACGCTCGTCCAACCTATGTTTTAATGCTGCTAATTGATTGCTCCAACATTAGCTAATGGTGGGCTCAATGTTGTATAATAGTTGTTACTGTGTCGGTGAAATATTATTAAAATATAACGTCTGAGGTCTCTATACGAACTTCATAAAACCAAGCCAGTCTCACTTAAAGGCAGGTATACAGTTGAATCTTGTAGTGTATCCAACACCTCAGTATCCAACACCACGACGCAAATAGGTGTCAGTCGGCTTCAGTTGCGTCGGGGCGGGTGGAATCAGAACGTCCCGGATAGTTAATTCAAAGATCGAGTCGGAGTCGGATCTGGCGACGACGATCGCACATTGTCCAGGTTTGTAGGCCAACCAGAAACTTCACTCCAATCAGGTGACCACTTGACAAAGCTGCAATAACATCAAAACAATCTTTTTAAAAACAAGTGTTCGGTTGGGATTTCCGAACAATTTGTCTCCCGTTGGCTTGAATTGCGTGTATACCATTCCACCGGACTTGAATGATCTCCAGTCGGTACCAGTCTCGGTGGGTCACAAAGCTTAGTATAGGACTTATATCTGTGAAATTACTGAAAGAATTGAGTAATGTATCAAACCAGGTCCCTTGTCGCTTAAGTAAACCAATGGAAAACGTCTTTAAAGTGACAGCAGCAGCTGTTGTGAAAGGAAGTTGACCGTTTAAAGTACCTTGAAGAACTAAAGGCCGGTATACACGGAGAGTTTTCCTGCGACCGACTCAACTCGCCTGAAAAATCAGTCGCGTTGCAGATAAATCCTGTATTGTATACAACTCTACTGCGCGAATCGGTGCTAGTCAGCTTCCGTTGCGTCGGGTGGTATGTGATCTGGACGTCTCAGATATTTGCTCAAGAATCGGTTCTTGTCAGACTTTGTATCCAGTCTTACGACGATCGTCACGCAGCGTTAGCCAACCAGGAACTGCAATACAGTCAGGTGACCAATTGGAACAATATCAAAACAACCCTTTTTTAATTAGGGTTGCTCTTCTGCAAAGTTCAGTGGCCTGCAGTGTATACCGTTCCACGACGCGACCCACTCGAGCATATTGAAATTCTAATAGTCGGGATGCATGGGTATATTTTTGGGGGCTTGTTGCTTGTTAAAACTACCCTAAGATTACGTATGGAAAACTGCAGGACCCCTGGCGCTTCAATCTCTGCGGTCAATGCACTTTCAATTCTTTGTTATTCGCCAACAAAAGCACGGGAAACGTATTGGGTTATTGTTTTAGACTCAAGAAACACTGCCATTTCAATGTAAATTAGTGATACACTAAAGTAGCCCTGCCTTTAACATCCTCCAGATTGGCATCAACAGACAGTTCTTATTTGTACTACTTGATAAAAACGACCAACAATTACCTAGTTTTATTTCCGTATATTTGGCGGCTAACGCTACTTTAAGATTCTTTGTCGCTTCTGTCTGTCAAATGACTGAAGTCTGTAACTGCACAAAAACAGATCCCTTGTATTTTAAGTCAATGTCAAATGACTGAGTTTTCCTCAGTGGGTAAATCTAGTGTCTGTTGGTTACCTGTATGTGACATTAAGTCGACAGATGTTTTAAGCTGTCACAGCTAATCACCTTATATAAGCCATAGCTCCCTTCTGATACTTTATCTAAAATGGTAAGGGAAAGCCGATTGCCGAGTCGGACATTAATCCCGATACTGTGTATGATAACGTTCCGTTCGTCTTCTGTTGTGTTTGTAATACACGTTCACTTAATTTCTGGGGTACAATTATGAATTAGAAATGTCAGCAATATCTTGGTATGGGAGTGCGTTTAGCGTTTATATCATATACTATTTAAATTTCGTGTCTGATACCTTGTGTAGTTATATGCTAAGGCAACGAATAACTGAATATTGTTAATGTAATGCATCGGTTAGAATATTATCTCCTTAGAGAGGTATTTGCCGAGTTTGTAATACAGCCCGCATTATTTACACTCATTATCTTCTCTTACCTCTGTTTCTCAATTGGCTTTACATTAAACAATTACATTTTATATATATTGTTTTATATTTATTTAATTAACATTTCACACCGCCAAGTTTTATTTTGATGGATAGGGGCCTATCTTTTTTCTAAAGGCCTGTCACAAACATCACTTAAGTATCCGACGATCTGATGGCTTACATTATAGTCAAGATGAAACCATCAAAGAAACCCCACCCCAAATCCTTATGTTACAGACGTTTTATGGAAAAAGTAAAAATAAAATTGTTTGTTTGTGTAGCCGAGAATGGGATAGAACTAGTTTTATTAGCTCCAATTGACGAATCAACGAATTGTTTTGGATACGAAAGTATCCCAAGAATCATCAATAAGTCTTGCATGGCCTTCTAAACTTTCAAGCTGTGCAAGGACATTTATTCGTTTACCATCGGTTAGACTTCGACAAACATGAGCGTGGTCTTGCTCAATATTTGTTCGTTGACATAATTATTTAAACGCACATTTGTGACAGGCTTATGTAGACCTGTAACATATACGTGCGACCAACGGATATCATCATCTCAACTAGTCGTTACATTTAACCTTTGCTGTAAGAAACTGAGATTACAGACAGCCATTCTACCGAGAATTCAGCACAGTCCAAAGTGTCAAGATTGAATGACTCTCGATGAACGTCTGGTTAAACCAATTAACGCGGAGACGTAAAGCTATGGATTCAATTACCTTCCGTTACGTCCCAGAAGTCCGTCAAAATATTAACATAACATTACTAACATTTTGACCGTCTCAGATGGCGGCATGTGGCTTTTGATGGTGTCATGGAAATCCAACTGCTGTTGTCGGGAGTGCTTCAGCGGTGAGTGAATTTGTGGTACACTGGGTCGTTCTCTATCTTGATACAAAAAAAGGTTCAATACGCACCGAAGTGCGTTATTAAGGCGATCCTTGAAATACATGTAATATAAATCAGGATTATCGCTGAGGATAAGCTTCCTCTAAAAACTGGAAAACATTTACGTCTTGTTCAATTAATCATAGTGAAACCGTCAAAAGCATTCCCCAAAAGAAGTTTTATTGTAAAACGAAGAGAGGAATGTATTTGAAGAAAACTCTAAAACACACGACAAAAGTGGATAACAGTTTTTGCCGTGCCTGTCATCACATATCACATAAATAGGATTTGATAATAGAGATTAGCCGAAATAGTTCCATAACTTGCTACCGAACTGCTTAAGGCAAAAGCACGCAACTGTATCACCTAGACTGATTGGCTTATCCACATTCCCGCAGATCAGTTCATCGCTCTCGAGTCCATTATAGCTATGAGTAGCTTTATAAATCTTATTCAGAGGAAACAAAGTAAGTCAATAGAACTAACAAGATCAGCGGAAACCTTCGATATAGTTTTCCCCGAGCGCTGTTGGGTCTTGTTCTATTCACGGATATCTGTTGATCTTGGTTGTTTCCCAATCTTACGTTTTTACCATCTACAAACTTTGTACGTCAGAAAATAACACAAGTGATACAGAAAATAAAACATAGTTGTTAACCTTACCTTAAGTAGGCACAAAACTGTACTCCAATCTGCTTATGAGAAGCCATTTTAACCAGAATGATACCGTTTTCTCCCTCTTATCTAATATGGCTATACTAGAAAACTAATATCTAAATTCATAAGTAATTCTTCCCCTTATGGCAGAGTGGGTTATTCGTTTGACTTTCTGGATATAAAAAAGAAATGCTGTTCGAACACAAATGTAAACTAGTAATGCAGTGAGCAAAATAAACACGTTATAATTATGCTTGAAAACAGTTTTAATCGTGTATTACGAGAAACTGTCAGCAATATAAAGAGAACATTATAACCTTTGAGAGCTGTTTGACTTCTTTGTCACCAGGGACTGTCAGCAATATAAAGAGAGTATTACTACCTTTGTGAGAAATTTGACTCGTATATCACGAGAAACTGAACCAAATGAAGATATATCATTACTGCTTTTGACAGCAGTTTGAATTTTGTATCATGCAAAATAAGCATAGCTTTGCTATCTTTGAGAGCAGTTTGACTCGTGTGTCACGAAGAACTGTCAGTAAAATAAACAAAGCATCAATACCTTTGAGAGCAGTTTGATTCGTGTATTACGAAAAACTGTCAGCAAAATAAAGGGAGCATTACTACATTTGAGAGTAGTTTGGCATATGAGGGATTGCCAGGAAAATAAGCATAGCTTAGAAAGCAGTTTGACTCATATATCCACAGGAACTGCAAGCAAATGAGATAGAAATCTGTTACAGATTGTTGGTGCATGAGATCTGCAAACATCCTGGTTTGTGATTAATGACGTCATAATGACTTTGCCATAAGTGTACCAAAGCCAGTAAATCCTAATTCCATCGATTCCGCTTTCAATGAGTGGGTTTTTCAAGGCAAAGTAATGAACTTATTATACCAGGACCTTTTATCTCATCTCTCTATTGATTTATTGTTTTACGGAGATTCTCTGTTATTATTTAATATCTCGCGGTAGAAAGACATTTTATCTTTGTGATGTTTGGATAAGATGTTTCTGACACATATTTCTGGGCTTATAAAATCATATGCAGTCCTAATTAAATTTAATTGGAAGCACACGAAATATAACTATATATTGCGCATATATAGCGATAACGTAAACTAATAAGTGTTAAATGTCAGGTGTGTTACAAGGTGTCTCTTTATCAAAGAACGTCTCCTTTATTTGATGAACAGCGCATTGGTATATTAGAGAGCCAGGAACTGTCGGGTTTCCCAGGCAACTCTTCTGAGGATGGACAATCTTTGATTCCATGGATACACCTCTGGCACGATCTTCGGTAAAGCACAGCCAGCCAACAGCCAACCATCTGTCGTCAATCTACTCAACTGACAATGCACGCAATCCAAGCAAGATCAACAGTTAAACAGCCCCAGTTTGTCTTTTTCCTCATTTTCCCCAGGATTAAGTGACTTGTAAGGGTGAGGTTGTTAGAGTCTAGATCATTCATCATACAACGACAAGGAGATTCAATAACTGCAGATTGTAAATGATCTTTGCTTGGGGATTTTCTCAGGACCACATGAGAGACTTTCAACAGCATATCTGAATAGATAATTTGCCAAAGGGTGTTTAAGATATACTCCCCGGAAACCATTAGCAATATAGATCTAAGGCGTATTGATAGACACCAGTGCGTCCATACAGGGAGTCCATGGTTCAGCCATGGAAACGGGAAAGTTACGTCACGTAAACTGATATTCAAACCATATCGTACATCATCACATTTAACATGCAGCTGCATAAAAGTTTGTGCTACTGAAAAAAGAAACAAATGCATCCGATATCGACGATACAGAGATTGAGGTGGTTTTGAACATTGTGATAGCCTGTGAACTGGTTATTATGTTTATCATTTAGTATTACCTTCACAATATGGATGTGTATACATGGTGAACATGTACAAAGATAACTTCCCGGGCGTGTTAAGCAACGAGAAGCAGTTCTTCATACAGCCCTCGCATGTCTACCAGGTAAGTGACAATGAAACATTTACAATACTAGATATATCAAGACATTTAGACATAAATAATGCTCACGACCCAAAGGGTGAACAATTGTTCTGTTAAACTGTTTAGTCTTCAAATTGAGTTGTGTTTAAACAATTGCGATATTAGCTGGCATTCAATGTATGTTTTAGAAGCAGTAAGCATTCAAACTGTTTAGAATTGACACGCATCCAATTCAGTTGAATAATATGTCGAGATCATATATTGTACTTGCTGTAAATTAATACGTTGATACGTTTAGTTCAACAACACTTCCACAAATTAAATCCAACAATTTAAATCCGATTAGCACCGTAGAAGTATCATCGTATAGCAATGCACTTAAAGGGTAAGTGGTAATCCAAGTTGGCCAAAGATACCACGTATTGCACCATACCAGTTGAAATGGCATTTGTACCAAGATTAACAGCTTCGGAAGGCATACTGGGTAAAACTGAGGGGTGCCGCCATCCACGCATGTACCAATATACACGCCAAATATATAAGGACTAACACTCGTGTGCTTTACTATTGCGACCTGTATTTTGGAATTCATCGCATATAATATTCAGTATTTTACTACTCAGCGTATGCAACTAATTTGGATAATATACTATACAATATTGTGTAAAATTTACCATGAGTACAGGAATAAAACAATAATTTTAGAAACACTTCAAAGATGGGGCATTTCTATTTAGCGCCTTCGCTGATGACTTGTAAACGTGGATCAAACAGAAATGTTTACATAGAAATATCATCGCATTCCAATGTAAACCTTTACGTTAAAGTGAAAAATGATGTTCGATCAACGAGCATCAAGCAACAATTTCATTATAGAAACATGATATATCCCTTCCTCAGATACAAGCACCTACGAATATAACCAGCGAACATTGATCTTTGATCAACGTGTATTGGGATAACAGCAATGTCTTTGTAGAGATATCATCCCATCCCAATGTAATCTCTATGTATATGAATTAAACAATGACGTTTGATAAACGTGTGTAGATCAGCAACGTGCGTCGTCACACAATGCTAGCCCCGTGGTAAATGTGTGTAGATAAGGCTAGGTGCGTCGTCACACAATACAAGTCCCTTGGTAAACATCTGTAGATCTGGGGGCTGTTTCTCAACACAACTTACGCCCGTCGTAACTTTGCGCCTGGTCGTAACGTAATGTTGAAGGTATATGTTGCCATGACGTTACGACTAGGCGCAAAGTTACGTCGCTGTCGAGAAACAGCCCCCAGCAACGTACGTCGTCTCACAATACAAGTCCCTTGGTAAACGTGTGTAGATCAGCAACGTATGTCGTCTCACAATACAAGTCCCTTGGTAAACGTGTACAGATCAACAACGGGTGTAAGTCCCTTGGTAAACATCTGTAGATCAGCAACGTACGTCGTCTCACAATATAAGTCCCTTGGTAAACGTGTGTAGATCAGCAACGCTGCAAGTCCCTTGGTAAAAATCTGTAGATCAGCAACGTACGTCGTCTCACAATATAAGTCCCTTGGTAAACGTGTGTAGATCAGCAACGTACGTCGTCTCACAATACAAGTCCCTTGGTAAACGTGTGTAGATCAGCAACGTACGTCGTCTCACAATATAAGTCCCTTGGTAAACGTGTGTAGATCAGCAACGGGTGCGAGTCCCTTGGTAAACATCTGTAGATCAGCAACGTACGTCGTCTCACAATATAAGTCCCTTGGTAAACGTGTGTAGATCAGCAACGTACGTCGTCTCACAATATAAGTCCCTTGGTAAACGTGTTAGATCAGCAACGTACGTCGTCTCACAATACAAGTCCCTTGGTAAACGTGTGTAGATCAGCAACGTACGTCGTCACACAATACAAGTCCCTTGGTAAACGTGTGTAGATCAGCAACGGGTGCACGTCCCTTGGTAAACGTGTGTGGATCAGCAACGTACGTCGTCACACAATGCTAGCCGCGTGGTAAATGTGTGCAGATCAGTAACGTGCATCGACTCCCAATTCAAGCCCCTTGGTAAATGTTAGTAGATCCGCAACGTACGTCGTCTCACAATACAAGTCCCTTGGTAAACGTGTGTAGATCCGCAACGTACGTCGTCTCACAATACAAGTCCCTTGGTAAACGTGTATAGATCAGCAACGTACGTCGTCTCACAATACAAGTCCCTTGGTAAACGTGTGTAGATCAGCAACGTGTGTCATCTCACAATACAAGTGCCTTGATAAACGTGTGTAGATCAGCAACGTACGTCGTCTCACAATACAAGTCCCTTGGTAAACGTGTGTAGATCAGCAATGTGCGTCGCCAACCAATGAAAGTCCCTTGGTACATGTGTGTACGTCAGCAACGTGCATGCCCCCACGTATGTAAATTATGAGACTAAAACCTCCCGAAAGACTTACATGTATGACATTTGCTATGAGACTAACACGTCGAGGAAGTTTTATGATATTTGCTATGAGACAAACACGTCCAGAAATACATGATATTTGCAATGAGACAAACACGTCCAGAAAGACATGATATTTGCAATGAGACTAACACGTCGAGGAAGTTTTATGATATTTGCTATGAGACTAACACGTCGAGGAAGACTTATGATATTTGCAATGAGACTAACACGTCCAGAAAGACATGATATTTGCAATGAGACTAACACGTCGAGGAAGTTTTATGATATTTGCTATGAGACTAACACGTCCAGGAAGACTTATGATATTTGCAATGAGACTAACACGTCCAGAAAGACATGATATTTGCAATGAGACTAACACGTCCAGAAAGACATGATATTTGCAATGAGACTAACACGTCGAGGAAGTTTTATGATATTTGCAATGAGACAAACAGGTCCAGGAAGTTTTATGATATTTGCTATGAGACTAACAGGTCCAGGAAGTCTTATGATATTTGCTATGAGACTAACACGTCGAGGAAGTTTTATGATATTTGCAATGAGACTAACAGGTCCAGGAAGTCTTATGATATTTGCTATGAGACTAACAGGTCCAGGAAGACTTATGATAGATTACCACATCTTTATTGACTTGTCACAAAATCCAGTGATACAACACCAGTATCTCCGTTGTTTCGGCCAATACATAAGTTGTAGTCGGTAATACATGTAACTCTTCCGGGATTTAGATAAATCCAACTTTTATATGCCTCTCAAAGCAGACACAATTGACACTGTGATCTGTATTTTGGAATAATGCTTTTGTGTAAATATCTGTTCTAATGTCATCAAATATTTCCACTTATTATTAGTGTTGCATTCTCAATAGTCTTTTAAACTCAAAATCTACACCCACAAAAATGATGGATAAAGTTTTGTACTCTTTTTATAATGATATTTGGCTGTAAAATAGTTTCATACAAGGCTGCGGTCATTTGACGGTGAATACACAATATGAGGAAGCTATGGACGATTTATCTTATTGTTCCTTTGTCACTTCTATCGTACTTGTTAGTTATAATTTAATAATTATAATTATAATTTTTTACTTTTGTAATGTAATTAATGTATATTGTATTGTAAAATGTATATCTATATATAAAATGTACAACTTCCCCCCATGTACAACGTCGAAGGTCTGGGGTGTAATAAACATGAATTGAATACGTTTTACCTGTGTGAACTCAGCGGGAAGAACGTTCATTCATTCTAAGATGAGGCTATTTCTAAGCACTAATTTAACATATATTTTCGAGACTGTTATGACTATAAAGCTTCTTATTTGTACTTCTTGAGTTAACTTGAAATTTAAAAAAAATGTACATCATTATTTTGACATCTCAGGCCAATTTATACGGCATTCACCATCGAATGTGTGCTGCATTAAACACTGAAAACCCGTTAAACTATAGGATGTTTTACACATACAAGCGGTGCCCATGAATTTTACGATATTTAGGGGGCTTATGTGTTTAAATTATCCACGCTCGTTGTTTGCATTTATTGCGCTTCTATTTTGAAAAACAATTTAAGAACCGTCTTTTCTGCATTTAGCAGCTAGTGTACCTTTAAACCTTGAAACACTTTTTTGCAAGATTCAAACAATCGGCAGGTTTCAAATAAACCACTGTTCTATCGGTTCCCGGCTCTGTGTTTGTAATGAGATTCTGACTGTACTGCATATTGACAAACAGATGGGTATCCGGTAGATGAAATAGATAGATAAGAGCAGGAAATGTTACAAACAATATGCACATTATATGTCATCTCGCCCGTCACAAACTCCAGCCAGGTTATTGATTTCTTACCGTTAAATGTATGGAGAAACCCATTACACGGAGAGCTATGGTCAACAGGTAGCTTTATTAAGTTACAGCCAGTTCATATAGAGACACATATAGGTGGAGAACTTATCACCGACATTACATTGATCGGTGATCCTGGTACATGGTAGGGACCGGGGAGTGGTGATAGAGAAGGGAACACACCATTATTGGGTGACAATACAACACACCATTATTGGGTGACAATATCACACACCATGATTGGGTGACAATATCACACCATTATTGGGTGACAATATTACACACCCTTATTGGGTGACAATATTACACACCCTTATTGGGTGACAATATCACACACCATTATTGGGTGACAATATCACACCATTATTGGGTAACAATACAACACACCATTATTTGATGACAATATCACACACCATTATTGGGTAACAATATCCCGCACCATTATTGTGTGACAATATCACGCACCATTATTGGATGACAATATCACACACAATTATTGGGTGACAATAGCACACACCATTATTGGGTGACAATAGCACACACCATTATTGGGTAACAATAGCACACACCATTATTGGGTGACAATATCACACACTATTATTGGGTGACAATAGCACACACCATTATTGGGTGACAATAGCACACACCATTATTGGGTGACAATAGCACACACCATTATTGGGTGACAATAGCACACACCATTATTGGGTGACAATATCACACACCATTATTGGGTGACAATAGCACACACCATTATTGGGTGACAATATCACACACCATTATTGGGTGACAATATCACACACTATTATTGGGTGACAATATCACACACCATTATTGGGTGACAATAGCACACACCATTATTGGGTGACAATAGCACACACCATTATTGGGTGACAATAACACACACCATTATTGGGTGACAATATCACACACTATTATTGGGTGACAATAGCACACACCATTATTGGGTGACAATAGCACACACCATTATTGGGTGACAATATCACACACTATTATTGGGTGACAATAGCACACACCATTATTGGGTGACAATATCACACACTATTATTGGGTGACAATATCACGCACAATTATTGGGTAACAAAATCACAATATCAAACGATTTAAAATTATTCAACTTCTACATTTAGAATTTTTGAGTATTCACTCCGTATAACCTTTTTACTTTATGTCTCTGTTTTCTTACTTTTGTCAAATTCCTTTGCAAACAGTTCACAGTATAAGTCACAGGATACAGTTTCATTTCCCATTTGCTGTAATGTTAACGTTTTGAGTTGGGGCTAATTACCTAAATCTCGTTACGGCTTTTCCTTTCTATTTTCAAAAAGATCAAGACGAGACATCATTTACAACCAAATAAAGTTGACATAATACATGCCGGTTTTACGCTACATCCAATTGAACATGGGTACCGCCATTTATACAGTTTTAAGCATGCATTTTCTCATCAAAACTATGGTATTTTCAAAATTGGTTGAAAATTAAAAACACACACACAAAAATCTTCTATCAGGCAGTGATTGTGTATATACAGTAGACCTGCGTTAGCTTCAATACCATATTCAAATAACCCAGATACAAGACTATCGCTATGTAAGCCATCTCCTCGCCATTGGCAGAAAAAACAAAAACTTGGTGTTGTGACCTACATGTATAAGCCTATAGTTTAAAGTGTACATTTCTTTATTGGAAATAACAATTGGATATCAGCGTAACACTGGTCATTGGATTACAATGTATGTGTCTTTTCCCTTTCTTGGATTAATATTCAGTTTTTTTAATCAGTTTGTCACACATTTAACTTGATCCCTTTCTTAGCTCTCCTATTCTGTAAAAGTTTTTGGGGAATTGCTTTTATCCTTTGTGTCTTCGTCCTTCCTATTGTGGTGAGTGCTTCTTCGTCCTTCCCAAGAACATCTTTTCGTTTTGGGACTAGCTAAAGAACTATATTTTGGATACTGTATTGGTTTCAAGATTACTTTTTGTCTTCTTGCAGGTACAGGTCAAAACGATTCTAAGAAAAGGCAATATGTTTGATAGGAATGTTGACAGACTGGAGGGATAGTTGCTGGAAGTTTGACCTGTTGCGAAGAAGTGAACATATTTCTAAAACCGCAGGTAAGAAAACCCTTAAACCCTCATTGTGGCATATCCGCCTAAATTTTATATCTTTTTATTTTGTGAAAGCGGAAAGACAAAAAAAAAACTCTCTAGGTAATTCATTCGAAAACCCTGTTCCATGCCTGTCTATCAAACATAAGCCGATTGGCTGACAATAGGAGAATCTGAAACCCACTGTAACTATATCTGTACACTTCCTTATGTTTTTTTTGTCGTTACTAGACTCTTCAAGATGATGGACGCACATAGCCGAGGTCTCCGAATCCGACTTCAGAGCAGAACAAATGAAACCCTATATGCGTATGTGGATAAGTCTCACCTTTCGCCGTATGACGATCTGGGAGCGTTGTATTATGTAGTGGCGGTCGTTTTGATGTATGCCTTATCAATAGTTATGATGATTGCGTCACATATCCGGAAAAACCAACAGGACAGCCAACTGAGGACTTATTTAAAAGAAATGGCAATTCTTAGGAAGAATGATCGAAGGGATAAACTAATTGGGAAGATTGTAAAACCTGGACCGAAAAAGTCAGTGACGGTATCTCTACCCGGGGAAGATTCGTCTCCTAAATCTCATCTTACCGAAGACGGATCATCGGAGCGTCTTTTGCCAAGTGATACCGAGTCATCTTTTAACTATGATTCCATCCCCACAACCCCCAAAATGACTATAACGCCATCTGTTAAAATACATATTATAGACGAGAACGCGCGTAGTTAACTATTACTTGATACTGTTGTTATTGATTATGATATTGTTATGTCTTTTCCGTAGTCAGGTCACACTGGAGAATTTTGTTTTATATTGTATTAACAGATGGAACAAAGGGAGGTAATCGGGTGTTATTTTTATAGCGACAATCCGTTTTAGCGTTTCCCTAATTTAACGCGAATCTAAAAATAACAATCCAATGCTTTTCGTGTCTTTGTTAGCGCATAAAAGTTTCATACATCACAGTGATTAAAGCGGCATAAGTCTGTTCAATATCTCCGCCATTTTCTCCATCGTTTAGTGGGAGTGTCAAGCAAATCAAGTATGACAGTTCAGAAGTATCTGAAATAAAAAACCTAGTTTTGATTGTTAAGATTTACAATGTGTGACAACTAAACTCTGCAGCCAGGTGTCATACTCTCCATATCCCCGCAGCCAGGTGTCATTCTCTCCATATCCCCACAGCCAGGTGTCATACTCTCCATATCCCCGCAGCCAGGTGTCATTCTCTCCATATCCCCACGAGGATTGCCGCGATACTGATATCCTACCAGACTTGAGGGACAATGGAGGTTATTCAATTTATTGACCTTTTAATCTTCAACAATGTAACTTGTTTGTAAGAAACTGTGAAAAGTCGAGTGAACCCGCTAGTCAACATTCTGCATTTTCAAAGTCTATAATCATTTTATCGACATGTTATGTGAATACCGCCGAATAGCACCGTTTCAAATGTGCAAAGCAATTCAACCCTGGTTGTGAAAACCTCTGAATGTTTTTTGAAAACAGTCTGGTTTTATGTAAATGATGCCTTGGCTTTTTATATTTTCACGAATTTTCTAGTGTTATTTGGTTTTGGATGTTAAGTCGTTGTTAAGATAATTATAACCTTGTCTTTGAAGTTTTGTCTGTTAGAAAACAACAATAATTTTTGTCACACGGGTGTTTGTTTAGATAATTATCTTCTACTTCTGGATCCCGGAACCCTCGTATTTGTCTTCTATAAAACGTAATCGTTTTAAACTATGGGTTTTTTTATCGGCAATATGAGCTATAACCAGTTATTGTTTCATTCGATCGACTGATGGTTGCCGACCACAATCTGTTACAATTTCAGCAAAATAGTCTTGGTTGGACTCAAAATACCAATAAATAACTCCAACAATATTTAATCTACCAAATCATTGTCAAACAGTGTAAAAAAACTCCTCTTTTATATACTGCTCACAAATATGGACGGTTATGGACTTTTTAAAATTTGATTGTACATAGTCGTGTTTTGCTGGTGTCAAAGATTATTTTTTCCGGCGGTGTATTCATGCCGGTCCTGTACAAATAACTAAAAACGAAAATCTTGAATAAATATGTCCCACTGAAACGCCAGACGACTTGCCAAACACCACCAACCAAAGAGTAAGTATACATTCATTGGGTATTTTTTATCGGTTGTGAAGGAAAAAGAAATAAACGGTGCTCCTAAAAGTATTTTATTGAATCATATATTCAATATTGCAAAATTTTCTGAAAGTGTTGTGGTGCCATAATGTTTGGAAGTAAAATTACAATAAAATGGTTTATTTATATCGTTGCAAGCTTATTTTATGTGTGCATTTACTAGGCTTTAGTGACAAGCGAAAATGTCAACGAGAAATAACTGAACGACAAATTCTTAAAGCTGGCGACACACAAAAAGCTCTTGATATACGTAGACAAAAAAAACAACAAAAAAAAACAAAAACAAACAAACAAAAAACACGTAACACGTGGGGGGAGTTTTCCAAGCAAGCAGTCGTCAGTTTTCTTTAAATCTCTGAAACGCGTTGTGGAAAGCATGAAATTAGCAATATCTTAGATTTGCTGTTTAGGGTGATTTATTGTTTTTCAGTGTCAATAGGACATAAAAATAAGTTGCGACGGGAAAATGCGAACAATTTAGGCGAAATAAGTTTCAATAAGTTGTTTGACGTTAAACGATTTGGATGTACATGTATTTCAACCGTATGCTATTAATATATGGTTTATCATCGGTAAATTATAGTGTGGCATTGAGTCTTCATTAGAAACTTTCGACCTGTAAGTTCCACCAATCTGAAACCAAACTAAAAAGCGACCTGGGGCTAAATTGTTGACAATAAAAAACACCTAGGAAATGGGAAGTTCCATTACCACTCTGGATTACAAATTTTTTACTTTCTATTGCAAATCGATCAGCCTTGGGGGCTTAGCGAACATAGCCCTTTCAACGATCGATCGCCGCCTCGCAAAGTCTCGAATTGTACTCGATTTTCACTGGATCACCCTATGTGGAAGAGTTGATAGGTACTCGCCGACGGTTGGGAGTTCCCTTTCGGGCAATGGTTTCGGTTTCCTCCCCATTAAACTTGGCAACGCAAAATCTTGAGTATGACAAAAAACATCGAATCAACCCATTGTAAATCTTAAGTGATTCGAGGTAAATAAATCCGTTAAGTACTTCAATAGTCAACATCGTATTGAAGGTAGAGTTCAGAAACAAACTACTGTGCTCCTTTAAAATGGACACCTAAAAGTTCAGCACTTGCACCTCAATAAAACACGCAGTCCGTATAACAGCATTGTGCCCACCAAGTGAGCCATTTTCAAGTTACAATCATGAAGTAAAAAGCCTATTTTCACCTACCACCAAGTCTGAATTCCAGAGGAACAATACAAGAAACTCTCACAATCCCCAAGCGACCAACAAACAATTCATGTAAAACAATTTTGAAAAAATTTCTCTGCGCTCCCAATCTATCAGAAGTCGAATTTTAAAACATATGGACATCAATGGAGGGGGTGTATAACGTTTCAGATGGGGAGGGGATTTTTTCCCTGTTGCCCCTGTCCCTGAATTCCTATATGTTGAATAGAATTAGTTTAACACTCCGTTGCAATACTTTTGGCTTTTTGTATTTGCATTTATCCCACCTCACACTGAATACTTCCCGTTGATTGGTTCAAACCAGTCACGTGGAGACCCTGTATATTTCCATATTACGTCGCCGTGCTGATCCATACAGGGCGACTACCATATATGGCTTGTGACGTCATGTCTAGACGCTTGCCAGTCGTGTCTGCTCGTGCCATACACATTAGAAAATACCTTTCGGAGTTCACTTTCTGCCTTTTATGAAAGCCAATTTTCAGAATTAAGGCTTGAATATCGTACAAGCCTCGCCCAATATCCGTTTACTGACCCCATATAGTTCCGTATCCCCCCTCGAACAAACCCTGTAACTAATAATACATGTATAAGCTAAATATGTGATTATCTAATCAATGACGACTGAGACGCGTAATACCAACGGACATTGGGTCAGAGAATATTGGACTCTATGTTTTTTTACTTAAAGTGGCATGAGCTGCCAAAATGTTGATATTTTGACGCTACAACGGATTGTTGGAATTATCGGCTATTTTCTGACGACGTATAATTCAGAAGTTTTTTAGTGCTTCTAGTCTCCAGAATGTACGATAATGTATTATTTTGAACTAACTTTGCCTTAGAACGAATGAATGGTCGTCCAGGTTATACTTTTCGAACACGTTTTCGGTTCGTACAAGCCACATACTGTATGGATTTTTCTCATTCCAACGCACATCATTTAGTTCTTCGATGGCCTTTAAAGCCTCTGACTGTCATGACGATCAGAAATTATGAAAAAAGTGTGAATTTTGGCAGCTCATGCCACTTTAACGGTTGTGTCTGTCCTAGCTACAGTTCTTGCTGACTATTCCACGAATCCTCCCAGTCGATATTCTGAATGACCTCAAAATAACAACTTTTTATTGGGTCAGTCCTCCGCTAGGATTTATACACATTCTACATTGAAGAGGTTCACGGAAGCATCATTAAGATGTGTCTTTTATTACTATTCATTACTATTAGCACCACTCACGCTTCAGTTGCACAAAGTGTCTTTGCTTGGTTTACCTGAGGGTCGTTGAAGCTCATCTCAAGGTATTATAAAAGAACACCTCAGAGGGAAATATAAATACACGAAAAACTCAACGCTCTGCAATTACTGAGTGATATGTATGAACTCCGCTAAGATAAATTATAGACTAACGAAGATAAAAGCTTTTATCTGTCACACACATATATCCGTTAACCATTGGAACGCTGCCAGGACATTTTTAATCCAAATGGTATCCGGTTTCTTACGTCTTGATTGTGTACTAACTGCCAATTTTTGTAGTGTCTGCTTCCGTTTTGACTGGAAAAGAAATTTAACACTAACGGGCTATCGAATATTGAAAAGAAACTGGCATCCATGAAACACGTTAGCAATGCAAAGTGTTTGATTTGACTTGAAATATTCCAATCAAGATCTGTGAACAAAACTGTGGATTATATTGGACATCATTCAAGTGTAAAATACCGCCATGTAATACCTGTTTCTACATAAAAAGCAGTAATATAGTAAAACTAACAGCTGGCCATAGCCTGTTACCGAACAGTTTATAGCAAAGCATTTTAGATATACGTATATTAGCTTTCTATTAAGAATAAGGGCTCTAAGAACTGGTTATGTTTTAGAGTATGGAGTACTTTTTAATACATCACGACACATTAAAGGAAACCTAAGACCATTATATGATAATTGTAAAACAAAACAGAGATGGGTAAAGTTCGGGCCTATAACTTACACTGCTAATTACAGTAGATATAAATTTGGGGGTTCAGAGCCAGTGGTAACATGTGGCAACATTTTACTGGTCACTGCTGTCCAGTTTCATCGGTCACTTTAGGGTAGTTTCGCAGGTCACTTTAGGACAGTTTCGACGGTCACTTTCGGCCATCACTTTAGGTCACTTTCGGCCATTACCTTAGGGCAGTATGGATAGGTTTTGTAAAAATAACAGTTTGTATAAATCTGCAAAATAGTGTTGATGGGTATAGAAACGGTCAAAGGGAGATAATCCGAGGCTAGAATACTTTGAGGTATTGAAAGGGTGACCTCCCTTTGGTAACGCGGCGATTCGTCTTTAAACGGGGATTCCCCGCGTAAAACCCAGGCAGGTCTTATTGCACCACCGCTATGAAATCGGGATTTCCCATGACGTTAGGAGAACAGCCGTAGCTATAGGACAGTGAGTAATAATGATGAGGCTTGATAGTGTTTCTATTATTAAATCTATAAATATATACTCTACATGCGCCAATAGAGAGATCGTGTAAAGCTATAATCTAGTATACATCAGTTAGCTAGTAACTCTAATAAAATGTAAAAAATGATATTAAAGTAACTGTAACCAACATGTTTATCGTTCTAATTGCCTGGCATCCCGACAAATCTGGGAGGATAATTACAGTTATCACAGCCGGTATAATTGTTTCGAATACAGAAAATTAAACATCGCGATTAAAATATACATCTACTATGAACACAGAACAGATTTTTAGAAATGCTCTCACTAACCAATAGGGAAAATTGTGTAGGTTAAAATATACATGAGCCAAACAGAAAAAACATATAGAAACATAGTCACACAGGGAAATAATTATACCAGATTTAGAAAGTAAGGAAATGAAACATCTGAGATGACAACTGTCAGTGTCCATTCGCTGCTCGGATAGAAAATGACCTGTGAAATGTTCTTAAAGTATGTAACCTTACTACCACCAACAGACGCCCGGCGGGCGTTAAGCGGACGCCGGGCGTTAAGCGACCGTGCCCTGGCGTGAAGCGACCGTGCCCGGGCGTTCATTCAAGACGAAAGGCACTATGTAAATGACAAAAGACATGACTAACTTGACATTATATTTATAGTTCGACATCTTTATTGAGTTAGGTCATGTAAAGTCAAAACTATATTAACAAATTTAAAACATAAATATATAAATTGTATGTTAAGATAAGATTTAGTCACTGTCCTCATTTTCTTGAGTATCAGGATATGTGGTTGGTAAAAGATCGTTAAATAAGGCTTTCCTCATTTTTATAGCATTATACAGGGCCTCTCTCGGTGATAAATCAAAAGTGTCTTGAAGTGAATGTTTCGTGGCCATAATTTTTTTTATGGATTGGATCTTTTTTCATAGACTCTAAAAGCAAACTCTCTTCGTTGTATAAAGACATCAGAGTATTTCTTATTTTTGGCCTCAAAGTTTCGTAGTCACCATTTTCTTCATCGATAGAATCAGTTGTTTCAGGGATGTGCTGTTCGATCGCCTTTGTTACAAGATTATCCCACATCGTTGAGGATGCCTTTCCATTTTCCTGCGACTCTTCACTTTCCTGTGATTCTTCCTCCGCCGATGACCAAACTCAATAAAGATGTCGAACTATAAATAGAATGTCAAGTTAGTCATGTCTTTGGTCATTTACATAGTGCCTTTCGTCTTGAATGAACGCCCGGGCACGGTCGCTTAACGCCCGGGCACGGTCGCTTAACGCCCGGGCACGGTCGCTCAACGCCCGCCGTCTGTTAGTGGTAGTACGGTTACATACTTTGAGAACATTTCACAGGTCATTTTCTATCCGAGCAGCGAATGGACACTGACAGTTGTCATCTCAGATGTTTCATTTCCTTACTTTCTAAATCTGGTATAATTATTTCCCTGTGTGACTATGTTTCTATATGTTTTTCTGTTTGGCTCATGTATATTTTAACCTACACAATTGTCCATATTGGTTAGTGAGAGCATTTCTAAAAATCTGTTCTGTGTTCATAATAGATGTATAGTTTAATCGCGATGTTTAATTTTCTGTATTCGAAACAATTATACGGGCTGTAATAACTGCAATTATCCTCCCAGATTTGTCGGGATACCAGGCAATTAGAACGATAAACATGCTGGTTACAGTTACTGTAATATCATTTTTTTTACATTTTATAAGAGTTACTAGCTAACTGATGTATACTAGATTATAGCTTTACACAATCTCTCTATTGGCGCATGTAGAGTATATATTTATAGATTTAATAATAGAAACACTATCAAGCCTCATCATTATTACTCACTGTCCTATAGCTACGGCTGTTCTCCTAACGTCATGGGAAATCCCGATTTCATAGCGGTGGTGCAATAAGACCTGCTTGGGTTTTACGCGGGGAAACCTATCCATACTGCCCTAAGGTGATGGCCGAAAGTGACCTAAAGTGATGGCCGAAAGTGACCGTCGAAACTGTCCTCAAGTGACCGGCGAAACTACCCTAAAGTGACCGATGAAACTGGACAGCAGTGACCAGTAAAATCTTGCCACATGTTGCCACTGGCTCTGAACCCCCAAATTTATATCTACTAATTACATCAGCAGTAACACTGAAGCTTCAACAATTTTGGCTGTTAACTTTCTTGTCTCCATGGTTTATTTAGACAAGAAGACTTTCCCTGTGCCTGTGTGTTTTAGTGTTAATAAATATATTGCAGACCAAACCTGTCACCGTCATCGCGGTGATTGAATCCGTAGGTCTGGGTTTACCTTATTCATGGTTTGACTAAATTATGGATCCCATGGGACGACGTTAAAACAACGGGATAAAAATATATATTATCCATCGTGTTTTAACTTCAGTATCATCATGATTCACTTGGTTCATCTTTATATCTGCATCAAACCAAACACGATTTTAGATACGGATTCGGTATTTTCTTTTCATAAAGATATGGTACACACAATATCACATTTTAAGTCTCTTTATCCCAATTCAAAGAAAGTTCTAGGCCTCCGATTGGTCAGTTGGCCTCGGATAACCTGCCGCATTTGCTCTCTCGGCGTGGTACATTTTTTCCGTGTACCTACGGAGTCAAGCAATCACGCACAGTTGACAGCAACCATCCAAACGACCAGCGCGTGGGTCCTTAACTCCGTAGGTACACGGAAACTGAGATCTGCCGTCCGCTGTTTACAAACAAAAATACGTAAACAAACATGGCGTAGGCCGAACGAAAACGTTTCGCTGATCACATTGTGGAGAAACGGGCGAATGTAATTCCAGAAAACACGGGCTATGCAACCCATTTAACCTAAAAGGTTTGGACAGTCTATAGATGAATGACAAAATCTCAATGCATTGTGTCTACTGTCGCGTGAAAAACATCACTGCTGAAGCAGACTTTTCAAGGGAGGCAAATCTGGGCAAAAAAGTGTTACCGCGCGAAGATCGGCTTATTGTGAAACGGTTCTGATATGCAGTCGACGTCTTTATGTATGTTAGAATTTGCGTGTTATGCTCTTCGTTGTGGTAAATTCTGGCTCGTGAAAATATTGATCTTCTCAACAAAATATCAGGCCGTATACCCACGCAGCACACTGGTATAACTTATATTATAGTGACACGATCGGCAAAGTATAGAGAACATTTCGTGAAACAGAATTAGCTTAATGTTCGTCATTTTATCAAGAAGTAAAGCTAAGAGCTTTCCGCTTCACGTCAACTCAAGGCGTCTGGAGAGCCATTTTTTACTTTCGCTTTTGGATCTTCGTCTGATTTAAGGCGAAAAAAAAGGAGAATGGCCCATTTAAGGGGATGGGTCGTTTTTATTATTTTCTTGATTTCTTGAAACATAAAAGTTTTTGTTTTGATTTGACCAAACGAAAACTCGAGTATAAGAAATGGCACAGATCAGCTCTCAGACTGTAAGGTTAATACACGTTGTGGAAAACACGTAACGTCTTTATTGTTTGTTATGATTCAAGTTGGTATCACTCTATTCAAAAGTATCACACAATTCCATCTACAGTCCGAATTGAGTAGTTTAAAGTAGTGAGTCAGTCAAATCCCCATGGTTATGCACTAACTGTTAATCGTGTAGTCATTTTGACTAAGTAATGCTATTATTTTCCCCAAATTGCAGTAACAATGCAGTAGCAAGGTAACTCCGAATAAATTTAACAAACGTATATTGACGATTTCAATATTTCGAAAAGATATATTTGTCATCTTCAGGAAAATGTGATCAGGTAAATACAGATACTGATATATATACAAGATATATCAGTATCTGTATTTACCTGATCACATTTTCCTGAAGATGACAAATATATCTTTGTCGAAATATTGAAATCGTCAATATGCGTTTGTTAAATTTATTCGGAGTTACCTTGCTACTGCATTATGCGAAGCTATTCAGTGGATCAACAAGTTAAAGTAACAACATCTGCTAGTAAATTAACTAATTCAGTAATTTCCCTGATGATGATTGCAGCTTGCTTTCGAAACACTGACTTCATCACATGTGCTAGGTTATTATATATTGACGTAGAAGTGACAAATGACAGGATAATGTAGCAGGCATCCTTAATGGGTCTACTGAATAAACAAAGTATGTTTGAATAAACAAAGTATAGAACCTAGTTATCTTCTATCAGACCAAGCATTCCATCGAATATCCATCACAGCATTCAAATGTATTAGCTTTGTTCTGTATAATCTCCCTGTACGACGTCTAACCTGCTGTGACTTTTCAGATAAAGATTTGTGGTAGCCCAGTCTCCTCTGGCTACTATGTGTCCTAACCATTTTCTAGGAAGATCTCATTTAGAAGCAGTTAAGTTAGACTTAGTATGACTAAATCTGAGCTCTGCCGAATGTTTTTTTCCGTATTCGTTATAGCATAGGGCCTAGTTTCACAAAGCGATCTTAGCTAAGTGTGATCTTAACTACCATGGCAACCAATGCTAAAGGTATACGTTGCCATTGGTAATTAAGATCACCTTAAGCTAAGATCGCTTTGTGAAACTGGGCCCAGGCTACTTCAAAAATGAAAAAACGATATTTTTGAACTTGTTCCGCCGAAAAAAAAAGGCGGCGCAAATTTCACAGCAAATAAGCAAAGAATAAAATATTTACCACTGCATTCCGATAGTACAGACCACGAAGAAGGAGTTTGTCAAACTTACGCCGCTGTAAAGTGGTAAACTTTCTCTTATGCAGTCAATATTTGCGAAGCCGCCATAGTAAAACATTTAGCCGACCAGAAATACGTCACTCATATAATATATATAGGATATTATCTTGGGTCATGACCTACTACCGCCCTGCACCAGTGACAGATCTCCATTTTTGCAAACGTCACGGGTCGTTTGTTCGGCACCGCCAGAAAGAGCTGGGAGGAGCATGCGCAATTTGAAAATTAGGTTAACTATGTCCGCTCTCTTGTCACTTTTTTAGAAGATAGCAAGTATCTTAGGGGGAATCGTTCCTAAAACAACAGTTACGTACAAGCCGTGTGCCTGAAAATCTTGCCTAAGTTCTCGTCTTTCAATAAAGGTAAATTTCCCGGATTTGACGTCGCGTAATACTTATACTTTAAATGGATTGAGAGAGTGGTTCGGGCTAGAGGGTGATTTACATTACCAGCAAAATATTAAATAAGTCGCCTTCTAGACCGAACATTTTTTTAGGCAAACTACTACTTTATTGAGTCACATCGATACTCAAAAAGGTATTCCTAGCTTATGAGAATTCCCACTGAAAAACGCCTAAAGATATATTGACCGACATCTAGGATCTTTAGTACCTTCCGAAAATGGGCAAATGCTAACTGTCCACTGTGACCAGGGCCCTGTCTTACAAAGCTGGTGTAAAGTTGCGCATAGGCCTACAACATGGACTAGTTGCGACTAGGGCGTAAGTTCCTATAGCTTTATCACTGATTTACGTCCGACGTAACTTACGCCAGCTTTGTAAGACAGGGCCCAGATGGCGAAGCTCGCGGACAACTCGATTCACGTTAGGTTGCCTCCTGGTATCTTTAATAGCTGCTCGTGTCTGAAATATTGGATATTTCTTACGATAAGTCAAGCCGAGTCTCAGAGAAGAATTAATAACCGGGTAAAGGCGAGTAAATGCCTATAGTCGAATCTAAAGTTGTTTGCACTGAGTGTTTCTTGGAAACCTGCATCTCTTTAGACTCGGGAGATTGCGAAACAATCTGTGAAATTCAACAAAAACACGGACTATCATATGCTGAAAAAATAATAATAACACAATCCTTGTGCTTTGAATCCATGAAAAACTTCAACACAGGGTCTTTGATTTGATTTGAAATATTCCAATCAAGATCATTGGCCAGAGCCTTCACTGCCAATGGAAGTATTTTGGACCCAAAAGGTTGCCATTTGTTGGCTAGTGTTTTAACCAGTATTATATTAGCATAATACTATACTCTACCTCCCCTTTGATGTAAAAACTATTACGACCCACAAACAGTCCTCCATCTTATAGGCCCTACCCGGTTCTATATGAACAGCAGTATTGGCCAGAGCACTCCATATGATGTCTTTTCCCAAACAGCTAATGGTAAGAAATCAATAACCTGGCTAGAAACGACACGATCGCAAACAGTTTTAGATATACATATATTACGTTTCCATAAAGAACAAGGGCTCTAAGACTTGGTTTTATTTTTAAGTATCGATTACTTCTTAATACATCACGACCCATGAAAGGAGAGATGACAGATGATTTAACATCGCTTTCAACATTATTTGAGTTGCGAGTCACCTTACATAACTAACTGCTGTTATCGAATCTTGTAGCCGTGAGACAGTTTGAGTAATGCGAGTATTTTTCTCACATTACAGTTATACAATCTACTACGTTAATATTAACATTACTGTGTGGAAATGACAAATGGAAAGAATCTGTGATAGCCTCATGTAACAGACACCATTAATGGCCCCGGCAAGTCATAAAACTATATTGAGTCTATAAATAATAAACAAAGTATGTTTGAATAAACAAAGTATAGAACCTAGTTATCCTCTATCAGACCAAGCCTGCCATCGAATATCCATCACAGCATTCAAATGTATTAGCTTTGTTCTGTATAATCTATTAATCTCCCTCTACGACTTCTAACCTGCTGTGACTATTCAGATAAAGACCTGTGGTAGCCCAGTTTCCTCTGGCTACTATGTGCGCAAACCGTATTCTCGCGAGATCTCGTTTAGACATGTTGTGTCATAACGTATAGGAGTTATAAGTTAACATGCCGGTTTGGGGACGTTTTAAAAAGATACCAGACAAAAAAAGATTTTGGCGTCTCACCATACGTAAATGTTCACTTGGAATTAAGAGTAACGCTACAAAGCCCTAGTCCTATATTCACACAATATGGTAGGTAAGTGTGTTAGAAGGCAGCAGACCACAATTTCATTTGCCATTTGCGGTAATGTTTTGACTCCACACCACACCTTCCTTAACTTTCATTAAGTGGGGCCTTAGGGGTCACTTTGCACGTGGTCCGCCAGATTTAAACAGATCAAAGCACACCCAACTGCCAGAAATCTAAACTGGTCTCATTCCACTTCTAAAATCATTTTCAGACGAAAACCCCTGTCCTTTCAGAAAAAAACCCCAAAATGCGCAGAAACAAATGCAGAGGGCCACACAAAAAAATATCTGGGATCAATCTAAAACTGGGATTGGCTCTAATGCCATTCTTTGAGATATCAGCCTCTAAAGGCAATGAATGCTATATTGCTTGGACATAAAGCAAAGGTAGGCCACTGCTGACGATGTCAAGAAACAGAGCTACTTTCGGCAAATTGTAAACAACGACATGTGACACTGGCAGTTACACCATGAAAACTGCTCTGTTGTGTTGAGAGATATCCGATATAATTCTGGTAGGTAACGTTTAATCTGCCGATAATCTGTTTAGTTATATTGTTTACTACTCTCGGAATACATTTAAATACCCAGAAACTTCTGCCTTGACATCCATGGGCGCTGCCATCTTGTTTTAGAATGTATTTATGAGCTGATGTAGTGCCGATTATATTTTTGATTTTTGACAAATATTTCTGCTCAAAGGTCTTGCGATACTATTAGTTACACAGTCTGTGTGTGACCCAATACGGAAATATATGGGGTTAGTAAAATCCATATTGGGCGAGGCGTTTATTTTATGGCGAAGATTTTATATGTGGCAAATATATTTTAACCAAAGTTAATATCTCGAGAGTACGGAAGCGTATTAGTGCCAGGGTGAAAAATAAAAACGAGTTTACGAGAGATGTCATACATACATCTACTGTCAAAATGTATGAACCGAGCAGAGTTGCGTCTCTTGTATACATAGCGACGATATTAATCGACATATGAAGAAAATTGTGATTCGTTTTTCCATTTGTAGATTTGAACCAGGTTCAAAAGAGATTGCAATAAAAACTATGCACAATTAAACAAGCTTAGGTTTCTGTATGAGATCCACATAAGACATGGTTTGGGGTTTACGAAGCGAGTAAATATTTGAAGTGGTGGCGGCCATGCTTTATCGTCAGGCTGGTCATAACAAGATCAGACAGGGTGTATGGGTTTATACGACCCGAGTAATCGACCTGTCAAAATTCAGCATTTGCCAACTAACTTGGTTGAAGGATAATAAGTGTTATTATTGTGGGGGTACATGTTTGGGAACAATATAGAACAGATAAATAAATACCATACACATTATAAATTCTCAGTATGTTTCTTGCAATTTACTATGCACCAAATGAAGGACGACGGCTCTCGAACCATGTGTCGTGTTGATGATCTCGTAGAATGACACGAGATCTCGATTCATCTGGAATTACCACCAATTTCCGGAAGCAGATAACTCTGGCCTGTATACAGATGCCACGTTTCTTTTCGATAACAATAAACAATAAGATGATTTCTAATTTTAGAGTGTTGCTGTGGGCCACTCTGAAATTTCGGGGATTTACGTACGTGAAATACCCCCTGATAGACTGCAGGTCATTTTGAATGTGCGGACCAAAAATGTAGCTGTGAATCGTACCATTTCCATATCCTCTA
Source organism: Lepidochitona cinerea (assembly GCA_963971465.1). Classification (NCBI taxonomy): domain Eukaryota; kingdom Metazoa; phylum Mollusca; class Polyplacophora; order Chitonida; family Tonicellidae; genus Lepidochitona; species Lepidochitona cinerea. Next base: position 41,413,550 of record OZ020556.1, on the reverse strand, counting down.
GTCTTGAGGGCCCTACACAAGAGTCCACGTGATAATGTAAGGGGCCGAAACACTCGGTTTGTTAACTTTCAGCCTCGATCAGTTATATTATTGATGTACCGAAACTGTGTCTGTATACTTTGAGTTACAAATAGGGTGGTTTACCGGGCTAACTAATATATATATAAACAGATATCTTTTTAAATGAAATTAACATTTAATAAATTTATAATTATTTGTTCGTCTGTAGTAAATCGCTTTTTATACGGTAAATCACCATATTTTTGGACTGAATGCAAATGACGTCGAAAATATTTCACTGCAGACGAAAAAAGAAAAAAAAAATGATAGTAAGTTAATCAAACGCTGAAATGATATTTTTATGTATGCTTTTTAGCCAGGTAAACCACATGCTGTGTAAAGCAAAGAAGACAGACGCAGTTTCGGTACATATAAGGAATCCTCCAATGCTTCAATTATATAACTGATGGAGGATGAACTTTAAAGTGGCACGAGCTGCCAAAATGTTGATATTTTGAAGTTGAAACAGAATGTTGAAATTATTGGCTATTTTTCTCAAGATAATTTAGAAGCTTTTTAGTGCTTCTAGTCTCGAGAATGTACGATAAAGTGTTGTTTTGAACTAACTTTGGCTTAGAATGAATGAATGGTCGTCCCGGTTATTTAAATTTGGTTTACTTTCGAACACTATTCCGGTTCGTATAAGCCCGATACTGTATGGATTTTCCTCATTCTAAGGCCAATCATTAAGTTTTTCCATGGTCTTCAAAGTCTCTAACTGTCGTGACGATCAGAAATTATGAAAAAAGTGTGAATTTTGGCAGCTCATGCCGCTTTAACAAACAGAGTGTTTCGGTCTCTTACAGGGACACTTGTGTTGAACCCTCAAGAGGATATTGAAATTGTACGTTTCACGGCTACTTTTTTTATCGCAACATTCAGAATGACCTAAAGTGTCGCTTTCATAAACCCAAAATTAAAACTGTACCTATAAAATAATTTGAACTATAGCCGGATAAGAAGGCCGACAGACAGACAACAGAGAACACGTCTGTCCCCCCCCCCCCCCAACTTTGATTATTTAGTAATAAGATTAAAGGTGAACAAAATAATAAGAACTAGAATGACGAGAATTGGACAACGTTAAGGGCTAAATAGGAAATCATTTAACACATGAGTATACTGTTTCTTACAACAACAAAAAACAACAATAACAAAAAACAAAAACACACACTTTGAAATAACGGAACACAAATTAAAGACATGTAGGTGAGATCAATAGTAAAGGCTCCCAAAGGGTTATCCATTAGGTAGAATCTAGATACTACTGTACAAACATTCCAAAGGGTTTTATTCACTCTTCTCCCAACGAATTGCATATGTTTACTGTTCCACTGGTGCTCTGAACGGCGCACTGCGTTCAGTTATTGAGTAGATCAATGCGATATTATAAGACAAGATTTAATCAGGGTTTAATAAATCTGTCTTGGTCTCAAGTGTTTCTTGTTACAAACACTGTACTAGTATATGGACGCTTATCCCTCGCTCGAAGCGTATGATCGGGTCTCATATGAAATAGTAATATATCAGATTACCCCTTGAAGGGCAAATTGTTTAATGATCTGGTTCTTCTTGAGGGGGGTGATCTGAGTGGTATCGGGTGGTTAAATGTGTTTTGATCCTATACAGAGAACCTGCATCAATTTGCATTAAATCATTCAGCAGAATGAAATAGGCTTATAACTGGTGGATAATGGATGTTTGTTCTGATTATCCATGCGTAAATCCGAACCAATCAATAGGGAGTTAGTCTTGTTTGTGAACACCAGGCCAGTAGCATGTGGGTGTGTTCGATGTGTGCGTATATGTCTGGGTGTGTGGGAGTGTGGGGGGGGGGGGGGGGGGGGTGGGCATCCCCTCTGGTAATTTGTAGACGTTTATTCCTCAAAGAGGTATTTGTGTATCATATTCCTTAATAAGCTAAAGATAAATTCTCGGGGTCCTGGGTCCTCCTTACCTTCGTTAATGTGCAATGTTCTATAAGGTACATTTGCGACTGGCGCAACCTACGCAAGCCAACTAATAAGCTTACAGCATGGGATTTCCCCTCCAGACTTGCGACCATGCGCATGTTCCTTATAATTTAAGACACGTTTGAGACAGGCTTACCTTATGCGCTGATAGTTTCAGAATCCTTGACGACAGGAGCTGTGTTTTAAAGGCTTTTCTGATTCTGGGTCGCAATTTTACGATTTTTTTTTGTGCATATTGTCAAGGGTTTAGTTTAAGCCTGTAAGACACACATTCATACATGATGAGTTTTCAATCCTTCTATTTTGATTACTTTCCATGCTATTGATATCCTGTAAACATCCAGCACTTGTTCTGCTGTTCTCGATACTTCGATATAACAATACCGGATTTATTTTCCTACTAATTATGAAATGTTATCCTAAAGTACCCTCGCCAAACTGGTTCGCATTCTTTGACCAATGGGCCATGGGGATTCTATAGATAAATTATTGATTACAAGGATGGATTAGCCAATTGAAAACCTAAAATAAAATCCTTAAGTTCCAGAGGCCTAATTGATGGTTAATTGATTGATTGTTTGTTTTACGCCACACTCAATATTATTTCCCTTATATGGTGGCGAAAAAAGTTTCATAGAGCATACCTTTCATATAAAAATATTTTTCAAAGAATAACAAGAACTCAATATATATACATCCACCAATATACGTAACCCAATATATACCCACCGAAACGCCTTTGAGTGAAAGACAATTCTAGGTAAACACATTTGAAAAAGATGTAAGCCACGATTAGCAAGTACCCCTTTTATAAACCCAAAATTAAAACGGTGCCTATAAAACAATTTGAGTTATAGCCGGCTAAGAAGGCGGGACTAATATTGACTGCTTAGTAACCACGCTAACCAAAAATGTCGACGAACTAAATTTTTGACATCATCATCTCTATAACTAACACTGAAACCAAACCAATGCCAATTAATATTACAGCCCAGTACGAGCTGATGGCTAAGAACAAGTTGTGGTATGACAATCAGCTAACCATGTTAACCATGTATATTACCACTCTCAGAGTTCAGGAATCGAGTGAAAATTCTGAACTTTTATTAAAGAGATTGAAGTTCCGGAGACAATTTTGTATGTAGATTATTCTAAAATTCTATTCAAGGGCAATTCAGCAACTTCCAGGCGAAGTTATCACTTTAGAGTGATTTTGATATATTTATTTTGTTAATATATTGCATAAGGTACAAACATCATCAGGGAAATTTTCAATCGAGCCTGCCTCCAACAATTTTGGCTCAAGCCTGCCTCCAACAATTTTGGCTCAAGCCTGCCTCCAACAATTTTGGCTCAAGCCTGCCTCCAACAATTTTGGCTCAAGCCTGCCTCCAACAATTTTGACTCAAGCCTGGCTCCAACAATTTTGGCTCGAACCTGCCTCCAACAGTTTTGGCTCGAGCCGAGCTCAAATAGTTTTGACTCGAGCCGAGCTCCAAATGTTTTGGCTCGAGTCTTGCTCCAAACGTTTTGACTCGAGTCTAGCTGTATACCAGCCTGCTCCAAAGTTTTGGCTCGATCACTGAACTCTCTTTAAAAGTTTTGTTGAAGAATTGAACAGTTATCTTCAGTTTGAGTTCCAGGAGCCAATTATTTATTTTCTTGTACTTTAGCACATAAAGGATAATTTCACAAAGCGGATTGCTGAAAATCAATCATTTCAATTTATTTTCCACTAAAAAAGGACGACACTCATATTTACCAGTCAAATAAATTTGTAAAAAATCCCTTTTCGTTACAATACTTCAAACCTTGAAAATATTTAACTTTTTACACTTTAATGCAGCCCAAAATGCATTTTGTTTATTGTGCACTCACCGATAATATGTCATATGAAAGCGCACTCCATTAACGAGATTGTTTATGTTGGTGGGATGGGCGGAGCAAAGAACACACATAACCCCATCCCTGATTGTGTCAGCCTTATGTTGACTGTGTTTTACCAGAGATCGTATCCATGGAATCAAAGATTGTCCATCCTCAGAAGAGTTGCCTGGGAAACCCGACTGTTCCTGGCTCTCTAATATACCAATGCGCTGTTCATCAAATAAAGGAGACGTTCTTTGATAAAGAGATACCTTGTAACACACCTGTTAGTTATTAATTTACCTATCAGCAATATATAGTTATATTTCATCTGCTTTCAATTAAATATAATCGTTAGAGTGCGATGTACTTGTGTCATTCCTTAATGTACCTATAGGACTATTTATGCCGCCAGCAATATATCTCAGAAATATATCATGCAGACACCACAGATATAAGAAAGTATAATTAGGGAGAGTCGTAGTGAGAAATCAATAGATCAACCGAGAGATGAGATGGTGTTAGTTAATTACTTTACATTTGATAAAACTACTGTATGAATGAGGAATCGACTAGACCTACTGTTCCCATGGTATATAATATAAGGAGGTAATATAATATACAAAATACAACGTTCAAAATTTTAATTTGTGACAATGTCGATCAGGCCTTTACTCAGAGAAAAATATTATAAAATATTGTTACCTTTATTACTAGCCAGAGAAATTTCATTGATCGAAACGTCAAGAATGTGGGTTTGTATCCGAGTGGTTTCCGTGTATAGATATTGGATTCTGTATCACGAAGGAGTTGAGGTGTCACACGCTGATATTACCATGAAGTGATGACCTGTCTGTCACAGACTAAAACGAATCTGTTAGAAGATGTGCCAATAAACCATTATACTACAAACATGGAATTGCCACAACTTATTCGCTTTTGGATTTGGATAGGACGTTCTAAAAAGCGTCACCACCATTCTAGGTATATAGTTCAAGTGGCGAAACCCGATCGTGACTTCAGTTTAGAATGTTGTTTCGTGAAGATAGACGTTAGAGAGCAACGCTTTGCTTGTCAAAAATTTCAAAATGAAATTAGCCCAAAGGGTTCATGGCCAAGTTAAAATGAAACAACCTTTGCGTTAGTTCCCTGGTATTTAAAACAAGGTGTGATTGTGAAATATGCTTATTTTCCCCATTTTTCGTTACTGCTCGGAAAAACTCGTAAAATCCGACCTCATACAAAAGCCTCGACGTAGTACACAGACGTACAAACACAGAGATCGTGTAGCACGTCACCACTCTGAGGGTTCGTACACAACTTAGGTGGTTTTTGACGTCATATGTCACTGAGCTAATTAACTTTTGTATTCATCGCTGTGTGTTGCTGAATAAAGGATCAGTGGCCGAATATAGCAGTATTATTTATTTCTTAAATACTAGTTATACATTTTTAACGGCAGTGGCGTAACAAAGTAATGTTTTGGGGACGCAACGTCGTCTGACCTGCCGTTAAGTTAATTTTCTTTTGAACAGGCGATACCTGAGGTCGGTTTTACAAAGGTGTATAAAGCTTTAGTCAGGCTTACATACGTAGCGTCAAAAAGCAATTTGATTATGAGGTTGCATGGTTAATTTTGATTTAAAGTTTGTTACAACTTTGTGCAATCGGCCCGGATATAATAGTGTTCGTGTGTCACTGGCACCGGCAAGGTTACCATCGCTTGACCAAGACGTTTTCCTCTGCCACTGGAACAGGTTTAGTTTATCTTCATTTGACCCCGGTTTGCTCCTCTGTCAGGTCGTCGTCACTTGACTCCGACGTGTTCATCTGCTAAAGGAAAGGGTTAGGTTGTCGTAACTCAAATCAGACGTGTTCCTCTGTCGCTGGAACAGGTTAGGCCACCGCCACTTGACTCCGACCTGTTCCTCTGTCATTTGAGCATGCCATATGCCATTACTTGATTGAGACATGTTTATCTAGAACAGGTTAGTTTTACGTTCACTTGAGTCCCATATGTTCCGCTGTTACTGGGACAAGTTGGGTCCCCAATCACTTGACTCCAACACGTTTCTCTGTCACTTGAACAGGTTAGATTATCGTGTTCCTCTGTCACTTGAAGAGATGAAGTTGCCATTATTTCACTGAAACATGTTTATCTGTCACTGGAACAAGTTAGTTTTACGGTCACTTGACTCCGACATGTTCCCCTGTGACTGGAACATATTAGATTAACATCACTTGACCCCGACGTGTTCCTCTGGTACTGTAATAGTTTAGGCTTACCGACACTTGACTCCGACATGTTCCTCTGTGACTGGAACATATTAGATTAACATCACTTGACCCCGACGTGTTCCTCTGGTACTGGAATAGGTTAGGCTTACCGACACTTGACTCCGACATGTTTGTTTGTGACTGGAGCATGTTAGATTATCATCATTTGACTCAGACATGTTCCTCTGTGACTGGAGCATGTTAGATTATCATCACTTGACTCCGACATGTTCCTCTGTGACTGGAATATGCTAGATTATCATCACTTGACTCCGACATGTTACTTTGTGACTGGAATATGCTAGATTATCATCACTTGACTCAGACATGTTCCTTTGTGACTGGAATATGCTAGATTATCATCACTTGACTCAGACATGTTCCTCTGTGACTGGAGCATGTTAGATTACCATCACTTGACTCCGACATGTTCCTCTGTGACTGGAATATGTTAGATTATCATCATTTGACTCAGACATGTTCCTCTGTGACTGGAGCATGTTAGATTATCATCACTTGACTCCGACATGTTCCTTTGTGACTGGAATATGCTAGATTATCATCACTTGACTCCGACATGTTCCTTTGTGACTGGAATATGCTAGATTATCATCACTTGACTCTCGGTCCAGATTACCATCACTTGACTCCGACATGTTCCTCTGTGACTGGAATATGTTAGATTATCATCATTTGACTCAGACATGTTCCTCTGTGACTGGAGCATGTTAGATTATCATCACTTGACTCCGACATGTTCCTTTGTGACTGGAATATGCTAGATTATCATCACTTGACTCCGACATGTTCCTTTGTGACTGGAATATGCTAGATTATCATCACTTGACTCAGACATGTTCCTTTGTGACTGGAATATGCTAGATTATCATCACTTGACTCAGACATGTTCCTTTGTGACTGGAGCATGCTAGATTATCATCACTTGACTCCGACATGTTCCTTTGTGACTGGAATATGCTAGATTATCATCACTTGACTCAGACATGTTCCTTTGTGACTGGAGCATGCTAGATTATCATCACTTGACTCCGACATGTTCCTCTGTGACTGGAATATGCTAGATTATCATCACTTGACTCAGACATGTTCCTCTGTGACTGGAATATGCTAGATTATCATCACTTGACTCAGACATGTTCCTCTGTGATTAGAATTAGTTAGGTTTACCGACACTTGACTCCGAAATGTTTCTCTGTGACTGGAGCATGTTAGATTATCATCACTTGACTCAGACATGTTCCTCTGTGACTGGAATATGCTAGATTATCATCACTTGACTCAGACATGTTCCTCTGTGACTGGAATATGCTAGATTATCATCACTTGACTCAGACATGTTCCTCTGTGACTGGAATATGCTAGATTATCATCACTTGACTCCGACAAGTTCCTCTGTGATTAGAATTAGTTAGGTTTACCGTCATTGACTCCGACAAGTTCCTCTGTGGCTGGAACAGGTTAGGCTTACCGCCATTGACTCCGACGTGTTCCGCTGGTACTGGAATAGGTTAGGCTCACCGGCATTGACTCCGACGTGTTACCCTGGCACTGGAATAGGTTAGGCTCACCGTCACTTGACTCAGACATGTTTGTTTGTGACCGAAACAGCTTAGGTTTACTGTCCCTTGAGTACCACTTGCTCCTCCGTCTCTGGAACAAGTTAGGTTCACCGTGATTTGAGTCAGACATGTTTGTTTATGACCGAAACAGCTTAGGTTTACTGTCTCTTGAGTTCAACTTGCTCCTTTGTCACTGGCACAGGTTAGGGTTACCGTGATTTGAGTCCCACTCACTCCTCTGTCACTGGAACAGGTTAGGTTCACCGTGACTTGACTCAGACGTGTTACCTTGTCACCGAAACAGCTTAGGTTTACTGTCACTTGACTCCAACTTGTTCCTCTGTCACTGAAACAGATTTACTGTCACTGACTTCGAAATGTTTCTTTGAATCTAGAACAGTTTTACCATGGCTTAACTCCGACATTCATCTATCAACGGAACAGGTTAGGCTACCATCAGTTACTCCGAATCCTTCCTCTATCATTTGAACAGGCTACTGTCACTTGACTCCGACATGCGGTTCTATTTGTGGAACCGGTTAGGTTACCGTCACTCGACAACGACATGGTCCTCTCTTTATGCAACAGGTTAGGTTACCATCACTTGACTCCGTCGTGCTTCTCTGGCACTTGATTTCTCTTCAGCCCGGGGCATACGAAGATCTTTTAGCTTAGCTGGGAACTTAGCTTAGCTGGCGCCAGCGGTACGCACTTTGCTTAATATACCTCTCTACAACCGACCCCAGGATATATAGGGTTTGTCTGTCAATGGAACCCGTTAGGTTACCATCATTCGACTCTGACATATTCCTATGCCACATGATTTCTTTAAGCCCGGTACAGACGAAGAGCTGTTTGTGCTGTGTAACTCAATATCTCCATACTAGTTATACAATAAAATATTTTACTACTCTCCGACTTGATACTCCTATCTCCTATCTTAAATTCGAGTACAAAAAGCCAAGAAAGTGCTAAAATTAATTATTATAAATTTGCATTAATGTTAACTGTAATGCCAGTTATGATGATGATAAGAATGATGTTCTATTGTACGACTGTGGTAATTTATGTATGACAGTAAGGCAAACACTGCATGTAATGCGACATGAAATGTTTTTTTCCTGCAATTACGCTAATTCAGTATGCTTCCCCTTAAATGTTTTGTACTTAAGGCCCGTTTTGTGCAACGTGGACTCATCTTCTGTGAACATTGCACGAAGGAGTATATCAGAGGGGCAAAAATGGCAAATTGTCTGTATGCACTCCGCAGGGATGTCGTACAAAGCTGTCGAGCGTCAATTAGACTACCATTATACAGTGATAAGCAGATTGGTGAGAAAATACGGTGAAACTGGTGCTGTGAAGGACCGGGCACGCTACGGTCGACCACCTGTAACATCACAGCGCGAAGATAGGGCACTAATCCGACTGGTACGACATCATTCATTTGCATTAAGTCCATCTTTGAAACGGCAATGGCTACCTAACCGACGTCTGTACACAAGAACCGTTAGAAACCGATTGAAAGCTGCAGGTCTGAGGGCAAGGAGAGTCATCAAACGCCCCCTTTTGTCAGATCGCCATCAAAGGATACGTTTGGCTTCGTTAGCGCGACAAGGTTGGAATTTGAGGACCCGGCGAAGAATCCATTGGTCGGACGAAAGTCGTTTCTTGCTCAATATCACGGATGGGCGAACGACGGTTTGGAGGCACACAAACACAGCGTATACACCCAAGAATATCCATCCATATGTTCCTTATGGAGGGGGCTCTGTAATGGTTTGGGGGTGCATCTCTCCAAACTGCAAACTGGACTTGGTCACTATACGAGGAAACCTCACAGGTGACGGGTACATTCGGGAGGTCCTGAAGTCAGTTGTCGTGCCTCATTTTGAGAACCAACCATTAGGCTCAAGACCTGTGTAAATGGATGACAACGCCAGACCTCATCGTTTCCGGGCAGTAATAGCCTACTTCCAAAACGAAGCTGTAACAACTCTGCCTCGACCCGCCGTGAGCCCTAGAGCCTCGTGTACAAAATCTGCAGGAATTGGAAGCCGCATTACATCGGTATTGGCGGCAGTTACTCCTTCAACAGATCCGACGTCTCACTGGAGGGATGCGACGCAGGTTGGAAGCTGCAATTCGGACTATTGGAGGCTATACGCGCTATTGACCTTCTGCTGCACACACTCAAACTGATATTTTTACTTCAATATGTTTGCCCTGTGAAGCCAAGTGGACTCTGAAGTTTCATGCTTACATACATCTTTTTATGTATAAATTGTATAGCTGAATAAATTGTATAGCTTGTTGCCAATAATGGTGATTTCTTATCGCCAGAATGTTGCTCTTTATGATCACAATCGTTTCTGCAACATCAGTTTGCCAACAATCTCCCTACACCAATGATTTTATCGGTCGGTGCAGGCTTTCCAGGTGGGTGCTTAACTTTTTCTTTGTGTATATATTTATAGATGTGACTTCAAAGAGGATGCGTAAGGTTATTTAGTAAGCTCTGACTTTTTTATACATGGCAAATAGGCAAATCTGATTAACAGAATCGATCGTGGTGACGGTAATGTCATTCCCAGCTGTATATTAATTGTCATTTTCTAGCTTTGCTAAATCTCTGAACCTTCCATTTCTTAACTGTCAGTCGTTGTGCATTTATACCCAGGAAGCCTTATAGAGGGACCTACAAATTAGTCAAATTATGTTATCAATTGGAATATCCCTGGGCCAAACCATTATGCTCTAAACAGGAATACATAGAAAGGTCCGTATAATTATGGACGGTAAGATGGGGTACCATCCTTGTTTGAATTCTTTCTGAACTACAAGCGTTTGGTAATTAAATTCCTGTATTCTGTAAGTTAGTGATCTTACAAATTTATTTTATCATTAAGCTTTAATAATGAGCTTTATTACCATCAATATACTAACATTTGAAAACCTATAATATATTACGTGCTTTATTTTTTGTTTAAATGACTCAATACGGGCGATAAAATAAAGGCATACAATGTCGGGCTGTTCGCTTGCCGGTTTGCTTGCGCATGCGCACTGAATCGATCGCTGTTGATAACCATTGATGGCTGCCGGGAATTTCCAAGTGGAGTTGGAAGCGATCCCAAATCGATCCAGACAGACCTTATAGTTGGTCAAGCGGAAAAATGAATACCCCGTACGCTAAGAGGAAGAAATTCTCAACGGATAGATGTCCGGTAAGACCCATAAACTGACATATTTATTTACATAGTACGGGTGTCACGAAGGGCTGTACCTTCGTTTTAGAGGGGGATTTATCTTTGACCATAAAACAAGAGCTATTGAGTATGGTCAAAGTTTTGGTTAGGTTGACCCATGTATAGCTCCGGCATGTAGCGTTAATGTGAGGCCCGAACCCTACGGAGAGTAGCCATGTTTCAAAAAGGAAACTTCCTGAATGGTTGAGACACAGTGCTCTCCCCTTACCCCTCTATCTAATACATATAATATATAGTAAGGGGAGAGCACTCCGTGTTACATGAGAATACAAAACATGGCCGCCGTGTTTGCGGGAAAGTGTTCGAACCAGCTCTAGATATGGATGTTATGCAATAACTCTGGCCTATAGTTCGACAAAATTGAAATGGATATCAAGACAGAAAAGGTTGGTCATTCATTTTAAGGCAATTATTGCACCGGTGAAAGATTTTTTAGAAAAAAAAACGGGTCGAGTTACAGTTGAATCGTAACGTAGAAAGATAGAAAATGGCGTCCATTCTACAACCCTGCGCTCCAGCTCATTATAGGATTGCTTACTACAATTAACCCATGTAGGACTTCAGTTTACATTAACCCGAAAGGATTGCAAATTACCAAAGCTTTACACAAATTGGCCTTACACAAATTCACACAGCCATAAGGTCCAGTTAGTGAAATGTCTTATTATAATATTTATAATGTTTAAAATGTTTACTATTGGTATTCAAATACATAAATATGACATTATTGAAAAGAAAAGAAGTTTTTAATCTACCGTCAGCTGAAATAACTGAATATCCTTTAACAGTATGAGACATGTTTTGTCATTCAATTGTTGATCGGGCCAAAGCGGTTAACGAGTTTACTCTCGGTCCAATCTTCTATCAGTAAACAGTACGGATAGTGCGTGTTTATAGCAAACGAAACTTCTAAGTTCATTAGTTGTGCCCCAGGCGAAATGCAATGCCAGCAATTTGGTGTACAACGTTCAGCTCAATCGCTTGTGGATGAGTTCGCAGATTTCTGATCTAAATGAAACACCACCTTAACGGATATGCTTTAGTGTTATCTCAAAAAGCTTTTAGTTTCTACTGTAAAAAAATACAAATATCTCTTTTGAAGGTAAAATAAAAATTGCATTACAGATGAGTTAATACAGGCAATGTGTATAAGCCTATGGACAAGGGAACCTATATGGGGACTCTGGTGGTATGACAAAAAGTGTAAACACAGAAAACATTTCCGAGAAGGCATTAGCCAAGATAATGAGAGCCGACATAAGAAGGCATTTTGACATAATGGCAGGAAAAGGGGTTTGATTACCTGCTAATAACAGCTATTCTTTCACAAATGTTTTTTAACGTTTTCTAAAATAGTCGTGGAACTATCGTTAAAGTATTCTATGGAACATTGGACCAAATGTCATGGGTAATTTTTCTTATCAAGTTACAGGTATAGTTCTAAGGCGATTTGAACAAAAAGTAAAATATACTATGTTGGGATGGACACTGGTAAACTTTTTATCCCGGATAGACTGTTTAATGGCGAGTTGAATACGATTTTTGAATTCCTTTGCAGCTAGGCTGTTTACTTGTAGTTTTAGCTAGACTTAATAAACTAGACATAACTCAGATACCCCACCCCGCCCGGCAAGAAAAGTCTGCCTATCTTAGAATTGTAGCATCAAAATAATGGTCAGTGATAAGTGATGAGAAAACCAACAATGAAATTCAAAATGCAAAAACACAGAATAAAATGATAATTCTGCTGGCATGTAAGCAAGGAGCACACACAGAGATGCAGATATGACTTTACATGAGCAGATGATGACAGCAACTGACTGAATCAAAATTACAGGAATTTGCACCAACCGGACACCAACATGTATCAACAACATGCAAAAATTAATAACATTTGAGCAAGTGTAAGGGGGTATTTGTGTTAAGGCGGTGAGTTGGATGAGCGGATTATATATTAGTCAAACATGAATGGCAGAATTTCCAAGTTTACATATTTGGCATACCTGTTAGTGAATGAGGTTTGTCCAGGGAATGGCAGCTGCTATTCCGGAATGGTCACTATAATATGTGGGGAGGGTGTCCAAACTCAGTTCTTCAACGGGTCTATCAAAACACAGATGGTCCAACAAACCCCCTTTTCTATGTGTTGGAGTACGGACACATTGGCTGAAGTGATAGTGATTCATCAATTGGCTTATATGACATGCAATTGGTAAGAATCACACAGCAACTACTGTATAACAGCTGCACAATGGGACAAAATTTTATCTACAAACAAATGTATGAATAGACAAATGGAAGAACAGAGAAACGGGTGGACAGAAAACGGAAGGACAGAAAAACAGATGGATCTTGTATAACCTGACTACACTCTCCAACTTTGGTGCGGTGACGGAGGTTCTATTACATGATAGTGTTGTCTTTATATGGAATTAGACCCTGAAAATGTCAAAAGGAGTCCAACATGTCATTAATGTGTAAAAATATCTCCTTGCAAGTAGGACATGGACAACTTCATATCATTGGTAACATTTGTGAAGTTTCATTCAAACAGAACCAACGTCTGGGAGGAGTATTTTGGCCAAAACTGTGTCTACGGACGGACGGACGTCACAACGCTCGGACGGATGTACGTGCGTACGTACACACTTCATGACAGTAGAAGGGGGTGGGGGGGGGGGGGGGGGAGGCAGGGAGGGAGGGGCTATTACACGATAACTCAGTCTTCATAAATGAATGAGACACCAAAAAAGGCAAAGTCCTATAAGTCAAAAACGTCATAAATGTGTGAAAATTGAAATATCATCTTGTTAGTTGGATATGCACAACTACATACCATTGGTAACATATTTGTGAAATTTCATTGAAATAGAAGCAAAATCTTAGGAGTAGTCCGGACAAAATTGTGTCTACAGACAGACAGACGGACGGACAAGCCGATTCCAGTATACTCCCCCCCCCCTCTAACTTCGTTGCGGGGGTATAATAAAGGAAGTCCTGGTGACCTGTGTGTTGTTCGATTTATTACTATTCTAATACAGAAAAAAGGAAAATTTACTCAATTTTAAGAAGAAAAATATAAAGTTTTATATACAAAACAACCTATTCCAACCCGCAATTTTGTGCGAAGCCATTTAGTTCGGCACGCGCTAGAATAGCATATGTGATAAAATCGTGAAAGGGGGGGGGGGGGGGGGGGTAAAGGCTTTGGCCAATCAGAATGCACAACGTAAAACGTATAAACCAATTAACGTGAACGACTTTTTTAGAGTTTGAGGAAGAAACTGTCTGTGACATCACTGCTGAATGCAGCGTCATGCTGAGGCACGTCGTTGATCCGTAGAAGGCCCCTGTACATAGCTGCATACACTGGCCTGGTTCCTATGACCGGTCACTGACATGATACCACGAACATATGCTCAAACCATTAACTTCCATGTTGACTGTTATTTATGTTGAGTGAAGCATTTGTTTTAATAGAAGCAGTTGACGTCGTCAACAAACAAAGACCTGTCACCCCCTGCATATTTGCGCAAAGTGGTTGAAACCAGCAGGAACCCTTTATTGTCTCAGATAATGGGTCCCTGGTTTCCTTATCTCTGTAATGTTAAACGAGGTGTAATAGAATGGATTTTCTAACGTTGGCTAGAACCTTTGCCGGTTGGTTGAACGCTAACCTGTGGTGGTTATATAACATAAAAATAAATTAAACGTCCACTTTTCATAGTCTTTAAGATAGATACATGTTTTATTATAAGTGACGATTTCAACCTCTTTCTACATTCACCAGAAACTGTTGTCAGACAAAAAACAAATTTACCACAGAATTCTCAGTAATTACTCGTTCGTTGACATTTTTTGTTTACCTAATCGAGTAAAAGCCAATTCTTCATATGTAATTGTCATATAAAGTCTGTAAAATAATTCGCTTAGACGGTCCAAACTATTAGGGAGCTTGTTAGGGAACCTAGCAAATCAAATTAATTACAAATACAAAACAGTTACTGGCTTCGTCTGTTTTTTTTTTAAATATAGAAAACCATCTGTTCCCTTTTAACGTAAACAGTAAAGTAAATTTTAGCGGCGAGAGTAGGCCTACGTTAGATATGTCAATATGTAACGAAGACTGATTTATTGAATTCGGACAAAAATCCCCAAAATCCTGACTCTTAGGGTATGAGAATCCCGTAGGCGTATTTTGGTGGCTGAATATAAATTAATGTTACTCACAAATTCTCGTTAATAAATCAAATGATAAAATCCTCCATAAAATTATTTGTTTATATACTTTATCCCACAAAGTAGGTCAGGTTATTTCTAATGACTTGCACAAAGATGACAAAACTAATTTCCGTTTTTTAAATCAGAAGAATATTAAGGAGATGATGTAGGCCTATGGCGTAGTTCATGTAAAATTTTCTTTTAGAGTTTCAACACAGGGGACATAACTCGAGCGTATTGAATCGCTTTTTATCATTTTATGTAGCCGGTGATGAGTAGTGGTGATTGATCTGTACCTCCTTTCCGCACAGCATACACTTTAAGTTAACCTAACGGAGACGCAATGCCAAAACCCAACAAACCCAAAATGAATGGAAAGAAATCTAATGATTTTAATAATTTGGACAACAAAAGAGGAAGATATGAAGGGGGATTCAGTGAAGAACAGAAGACTGCGAGTGTGACCCCAGAGGACCCAACCATGCCGGACAGAGCTATTGACCCACAACAGGACGAGACGACACGCTCCAACTTAATAATCCTCGATGCCCTCCACGAATTGGAAACAAATCTGCGAGGAGAAATTTCTTCATCCCGACAGGAAATAATTGCGAGAGTCTTGAACCTGCAGAATGAAATAGTCGAAATTAAGACAGAACAACAACAGCTTCACCAAAGATTGAAGGATTCAGAAGAAACTCAAAAAGTGTGTGACGAGAGAATTCTTCGTGCTGAAAACGCCATCCTGAACTTAGAAAGGTACTCCCGAAATTTCAATGCTTTGTTCTTTGGTTTCATTGAAGAGGTAGGCGAAAACTGCAAAACTAAAATCCAAAAGTTCATAAATGAAACTCTGAAAATAACAGATAACATTAAAATAGAAATAGCCCATCGTCTCGGTCCTAAAAAACTAAATGCCGAGAAAGCAAGGCCCATCATTGTAAAATTCATCTATCGCGAGGAGAAGTCGAGAATCGTTACCACAGCACGTACTGTCCTACGAAAGGCTGCCCAGTATGTCACCGAGGACCTACCTAAAGAGGACCTGGAGAAAAAACGTCGCCTGGCACCAGTCATGAAACAAGCCTGGGAGAGAGGACAGAAAGTGGTCTTTCGAAATGGTAAACTTTTCATCAACGGCAAAGAATTCTTTGAGTGAACGACCATCGTGATATATGTCTGGTAATTTATTTATCATACGTCAGAATTATCGAACTACCAATACCATTACTAACTTAGTATATTATCAATATCATTTAGCCTAGGCCTATACAGATTTTTTTTTTATTTATTGATTTTTTTTAATTTTATTGAATTGTTTTTTTATTTGCAATTTGGTTACTAATAATCAACTGTCAATGAAATAGTAGTAACGTTCCTACTTTAGTATTTTACTAAACTTAACAGGGTATGACAATTCGATTTCATTTGGTTTACTGATACTTGATAGTACTCGTACGCATCATTAGACATTATTTACATAAAGGGGTGACCTACTTAAATTGAAAGAATGTATACAGTGAGGTCAAGAGCACCGAGTTCAACCTCTGGCCTATTTACCGACATTTGGGTTGTGATGCAATAATGACGTTCTATTTAAAGTTTTGTCGATTGCATTATTTGAAATCAAACATTCTTCGTGCACATATTTTCATAACAGTTTTTATTTGTATACACATTATTTACTTTACTGTTATAACTTACATATAAACATGAACAATGAAGTAAGCCAAGGCAATTTTTTTTAATTTTTTTTCAATTTTTTCTAGTTTAGTGACATCTGGTTAAATGTATATATGTACATGTTTTTAAACTGTTTCTTCATGATTTGGAGTTAATACAGAACTAAATCAAATGTAAATCTGTAAACATTTCCGTTAAACAGAAACTACTGATTGCTGTAGCGGGCCGTTTTTGAGGTCAGTTCTTGTTAGGTACATTAGGTACACAGCTTTAAGGGGGGGTAACTATTGTTGGGATTTTGGGGGTAAGGGGAGACAAAGGGGAATAGGCAATTAAAAACATTAAGTCATATGAAATTACTCTCTATAAATGTAAGAGGCCTAAGGGACAGAAACAAACGAAGGCAAATTTTTATTTACCTAAAGAGGTTCAAATTTGACATCATTTTCTTGCAAGAGACCCACAGTGTTCCAGAAGATGAACGATTTTGGTCCTACGAATGGGGCCCCAATTCAGTTATAAAGTTTTCTCATGGTACAAATAAAGCACGTGGAGTGGCAATTATCATAACTAACAAAGAATTTACAATTAAGAGAACTGCTACTGATAGCAACGGAAGGCTAATTATACTAGAAGTCGAAGCTTATCGAAATACTTTTACATTTAGCAACATTTATGCCCCAAATAATATTGACGAGAGAAAAGAATTTTTTGAGCAGCTCCAAATTCAGCTTTTCCAATACGATTGTCAGAATGTTGTCATTGGAGGAGACTTCAATACGACGCTTAACCCTATCCTAGATAGAAAGTCGATATCGAGTGATATAAATCGCACTCAATCTATGGGCGAATTACACGATTTGCTGAGAAATTTTGGACTAATAGACGCTTTTAGGCATATGTATCCTCTCAAAGAGTCGTACACCTGGCGTAAAAATAACAACACACAATCCAGAATTGACTTATGGCTAATATCCAATTCCCTTATTAGCCAATTGTACGAAACAGAAGTTTTACCCTGTATTAAGTCTGACCACAAAATAATAACAGTAGCTTTAAAAGATGTAAAGGCCAACAAAAAGCCAAATTTTTGGAAATTCAATAACTCATTACTAAAAAATAAGCAATATATAGAAATGATTAAACAGCTATGCGTTTCTATTCAGAAGGAATGTAAAAATTGGGACCCGTGTACTACCTGGGACTGGTTTAAATACAAAGTAATGACAGCTAGTATAGAAACATCTAAATTGATAATAAAAGAATCCCATAAAAAAGAAGCCGAACTTCTACAATTGATTTCACAGATGGATAACACTTTGTTAACAAACCCAGGCAATGATGAAATCTACATAAATCTTGAATCGAAAAAAAGTGAACTTGAAAAAATTTATGAACAGAAAGCAGCGGGTTCTTTCGTTCGCTCTCGTTGCCGTTGGATAGAAAAGGGTGAAAAGAACTCGAAATATTTCCACAATTTAGAGAAAAGTATTTTTAATAGCAACAGCATTAGTCAAATAATCCGATCTGATGGAACTAAAATAACACATGATTGTGATATTCTGAACGAATTGGAATCTGTTTATTCCGACTTGTATAAGTCTAAATCCTCTACATCGGCTGATGAGTTGCTTAAATTATTTCCGAGTCCTTCTCCTCGTCTATCTGAGGAACAAAAAATAACATTAGACTCTCCTCTAAGGGAACATGAATTTAAGGCAGCATTATACAGCATGCCTTTAAATAAATCACCTGGGTGCGATGGACTGACTGCAGAGTTTTTCAGAACCTTTTGGGAAGATGTTAAAAATCTTTTTATTTCATCTGCCAATGCTTCTTTTGTAGCAGGCACTTTAACTATTTCACAGAGACGCGGAATTATCAAACTTATAGAAAAGCCTGGAAAAGATTTGAATTTGTTATCAAACTGGAGGCCAATATCACTTTTAAACGTTGACTACAAAATCATCGCAAAGGCCCTTGCAAACAGAATGAAACTCTGTTTACCTGACCTTATTCATTGCACCCAGTCAGGATTTATGAAAGGCAGATTTATAGGAGAAAATGTCCGATTCTTGTTAGATATTATCGAAAATGAAGACTTTCAGAATAGCTGGTTGCTGTCTTTAGATATTGAAAAAGCATTTGACTCAATAGAATGGGCTTACATTGCATATGCCTTTAAAAAATTTAACTTTGGTGATTCGTTTACAAAATATATATTCACATTATATCATAAGTCAAGTAGTTGTGTTCTACATAAGAGCACTTCAACTCACTGGTTTGATTTGGAAAGAGGGACCAGACAAGGATGTCCACTTTCTCCTTACATCTTTCTTATATGTCTAGAATTAATAAACTCAGAAATACGTAAGGATGATACGATTAAGGGTATTATAGTAAACAACGTAGAAATCAAAGGAGTATACTACGCAGATGATTCAAACATGACTCTGTTAGATGTCCAGTCGGCCAAAAATGTTATAGAAAAGTACAAACTATATGAATCCTCTACGGGACTGAAATTAAATCGCGGAAAGTGCAAATTTATTTCGCTTTGTAGAAAACCTACAAATAGTCATCGCGCATTCTTTCTAGGGATACCCTATTGTGGAATAAATGAAACAGATGTCAAACTTTTAGGAATTTCCGTAGGCAACCAAAAAACAGTAAACAATAACATAAAAGCTACGCTAGGTAAAGTTAAGAAGAGATTTAAAATTTGGACATCACGGGGCTTGACAATATTCGGCAGATCACTTCTTAGTAAAAGTGAAGGTATGTCAAGGCTGACATATCTTGCGTCGGTTTTACACTTTTCGAACTGTATGATACGTGAGATCAATAAAGAAATCTTCCAATTCATATGGGCCTATCGACAAGAGAAGATAAAAAGGTCAATAATGTGCTCAGATATTTATGATGGAGGAATCAAATGTATTGATTTTAATGACCATAATCAAGCACTAAAACTGGTTTGGCTTACGCGTTTTTTCGGAAACCGTCGTTCTCCATGGAAATTAACTGTCGCGGAAATTTTTAGGCCCCTGGGTGGACTAGAATTTCTTCTTCTCTGTAATTTTGACATCTCTACTCTCAAAATTAAAGTCCCTGTTTTTTACAAAGATATCCTTCTGTCCTGGTTAAAACTTAGAAAACAACCTGAGAATGACATTTTTAATGAAATTATTTGGAATAATCGTTGGATTACAAGGGGCTCTAACTCTCTTTTTAATTCATCTTGGTATAATGCCGGGATAACTTTCGTCAGAGATATCTTTGATATCAATGGTAATTTACTTTCTATGCCAGAGTTGGAAAGAAAATATTTATTATTATGCGAACCAAACGAGTATTATAGAATTATTTCTGCTATATTAACATTCACTGGCTATTGCGCCTTTAACAAAAACGCCATAACGCGGACACTGTGTGGTCCTGTAACCTATGATGATTTCCCCCTGCATGACCCAGCGTTATCATGTAGATTTTGGAGAGGAAAAATAACAGCAACAAAGTCAGATGAATTTGAGTATAATAAATGGTTAAATATTGATGACACAGTGAATAAATCTCTGGTTTGGAATTTGGTGCATAGCTTACCTGTGGATAATAAGTGTAAACAGTTACAATATAAAATACTCCATCGCATCGTTCCGTGCAATGTTTATCTACACGACCGTCTAAAAATCAAGGACAGCCCCTATTGCGAACACTGTGGCATGGTAGATGATATCACTCATTATTTTTTGTATTGCTTCCGTTTAGCTGCCTTTTGGGGAAAAGTCAATAATTTCCTATGCCGGAGTATCAACTGTGATATTTCATCACAACCGTATTCTGTATTGTATGGATTTTTTGATAATAGTAACCATTGTAAAGCAAAAAACTATGTTTTGCTCCAAGCCAAATTTTTAGTGTATAAATGTCGTGTCACTGAGAGGTTGCCATCCATTGATGAGCTGCTAAACATTATAAAGTTTGAAACAGTTGTACTTTCTAGAATTTTAAAATACAAATCTTTATCTGAACAATTGAACAAAATGCTAATTTGTTGTCACACCTCTTGATTACAATACTGTTCTGAATGGATTTACAGTTAAGCACTATCCGTATCGCCTGCTATCATTATACTTTTATAACAACTAACTATCTCTGTTCTTTGGTCGACTCTTCTTAATTTGATTCATATAGAGTATGTGTACTTTTAGCTTCTATGGGTGGGGATGGGGTGGGTTGAATTTTGTCTTTGTCTTTGCATTACAAACTATATTGTTAGTACAAGTTACAAGTACTGTTTATTAATATTTTTGCTCGTTAAATGCACAATGCCGTATACACCTTGATCACGTGGGCCAGTATATTTGCGGCACTCAATTGTAAAACCGTGATCTATACAAATAAACGCCTGTGCACTTGTACCGGCTTCGCTGAAAAAAAAAAAAAAAAAAAAAAAAAAATCAAGAATGAATCGATATCAAGTACAATGTTTCATATCGCCCGAATATCGCCCGCTCGATTAAAACTAAGATTCACGCTAAGTTTCCCCATAGGCAAACACGGGAGGAAAATGTCGTTTCTAATTTGACATACATTTAATAAATTTTGATTGGTTCCGCCACAGTTTCGAGGCAGAAATTTGACCTATCATAATTGGCGTTACTTAAACATGTCGATAATGAACATAACAAAGTTTATAACCTTGTTTTTTGTGCTGGTTGTAGGCTGAGAGATGTAGTTTATAACCTTGTTGTTTGCTAGAAAAAGGTTATGAGATGGAATTTATAACCTTGTTTATTGTGCTGGTTGTAGGTTATGAGATGGAGTTTATAACCTTATTGTTTGCTAGAAAAAGGTTATGAGATGGGGGGGGGGGGGGGGGGGGGGAGAAATCAAAATGTATGGGATTCAATCTCAGTCCACCGTTGTTCTTGTCATAGTTAAGATGCGTAACCATTGTCAATGTGTTACAAAAGGATTCCAGGAATTCCACTGTCCAAGGCTAAGCTCTTGTCAGTCGTCAACCTAATGAAATATCATTAGTTTGGTGTGTTACAACAATTTATGGGGTGTAAAGGTCTAAATGATATACCTCTTTTTAACACAATTAGAAATTTGTCTCCATGGTTATTTTAGACAAGAAGATTTTCCCTGTGCCCGTGTGTTTTAGTGATCATAAAGATGGACTACATTTCTTATGTATGCGAGAAGCCTTGATAGAGAAAACAATTTTGGCACTTTTGAAAAGCCGATTCGCCTGTGTTGTTTTCTTTTTATACCTCACCCGAATTCATCCTGTAGGCGGAAATCCAAGAGTCAAGCAAACAGATCAGACTGTGGCGTGTTGACGTGTCTGACTAAAGTCGAGATGTTTATGAAAAGAACATCTAAAATTTAGATACTGCAGCTGACACCGACGGCATCCGTTGGTCAATCAGAATAATATTATCGCAAACATCTAACGAGATTTCACTTGCGCATGCTGGGTATCATAGTTGCAAGTAGACAACAGTCGACCTGGCGGACTCAAAGTAAGCTTCGATTCGAATGTAAGTCTAAAACTTTCTATCGTTGCCAGATACTGGCAATGAAAGTATTCAACTTATAGAGTGAAAAATGTACAGTACCTCCACTGCACTTGCACGGGGAAAGGTTTAGATTAGATCTAGTTAATGCTAAGAGAGAATATAACAGAGTTAAAAAAAAGGCTAGATCTCTTTATTCTTATAAGGAAGGTCAGTCATTGATTGACTCTTCTATTGAATCTCCATCTAAATTCTGGCAAAAGATTAATAAACTAATTAAAGGTGGAGGACAGGGATTAGACTTGCCTATGGATGAAGTTTATTTATATTTTAAAAACCTTCTTAATGATGACATATCGACTGTAAATGATAGAACTTTACCTGATGGTATCCTCAATGATAATTTGTATAATGATATGTTGGATCGTCCAATTACCGAAGACGATGTTAAATCGGCATTGAGTAAGCTAAGGAGGAAAAAGGCATGTGGTTTTGACAATTTGTGTTCTGAAATATTTATTGCTGGTGAATCTATTTTGTTACCTTATTTAGTAAAAATATTTAATTTTTTATTTGATAATGGTTTGTATCCAGACACGTGGTGTAATGGCATAATATTCCCTATACATAAGAAAGGTGACAAAACAGACGTTAATAACTACCGAGGCATTACTTTAATCAGTGTATTTGCAAAATTGTATTCCTTAGTTCTGTGTAACAGATTGTATGATTGGTCGGAATGCTATGAAAAAATAAGTGAATGCCAGTTTGGGTTTAGACAAGGAAGAAGTACGATCGATTGTGCATTTTGTCTATACAATATTGTATTTAATACAATACAGTCCAAGGGAAAACTCTATTGTGCTTTTGTTGACTTCCAGAAAGCCTTCGATTCTATTAGCCGATCTAAGCTATGGTCACAGTTGCAAAAAATTGGTTGTAATTCTAAGTTATTCATAGCCATTCAGTCAATATATAAATGTGTCAGAACTTGTGTAAAAATGTATGGAAATTTGTCATCATTCTTTCAGCAGGGTAAAGGGTTAAAGCAAGGGGAGCCCTTGTCACCCATCCTTTTCTCATTGTATATAAATGATATGTGTAATGTGTTGTCAAGTAATGAGTCAGCGGATGAATTATTGACTGAGTTTCAAATTTTTGTTTTAATGTTTGCTGATGACGCAGTTGTATTTTCAAAAACAGCCGAAGGGTTAGACATACTCTTAAAGCAGTTAAAAAGTTACTGTGATGAACTTGATCTCACTGTAAATACAAGCAAACCCAAGGTGTTAGTTTTTGGATCTACTAAGTATAAGAGAGACTTTCAGTGGACTTACGATGACGTCATATTGGAAGTAGTAGATCATTTTTGTTATTTGGGTGTTAAATTAAAATTCAATCTTTCAATGAATGAAGCCCCGAAGCTACTTGCTGAAAAAGCAAAAAAAGCTGTATACGTATTGAAACAATGTTTTAAAAAAGTTACGTTGAGTTTGAAACTGAAACTTCATCTATTTGATACTATTGTCAAGCTTTTTTTATTGTACGGCTGCGAAATATGGGGATTTTGTAATATCAGTGTAATTGAGATTGTACATACCCAATTTCTAAAGTTTTTGTTAGGCGTTCCTTTCAATGCACCTACTATGCTTGTTTATGGTGAATTTGGTAGATTTCCACTAGTAGTTGATTGCAAGACCAGACTTTTTAAATACTGGATGAATGTAAAGCTCCAGCCTGATAGTGTAGTATCAAAGCTATCCATCCTTCAATCAAATACACAAGTTAGACTAAAGTCTCTTTATAATTGGAACGGTGGAGTCAAAGCTATGCTTGACAATTATGGTTACAGTAATTTGTATATAGATAGATCGGTGGAATGTTCTCACTTGTTATTTAAGCAAACTGTACAGGATTGTTTTATACAAAATTTTGACGTAAACATTACGGTTTCGTCAAGGTTTGATAGTTATGTTTCTTTTAAAAATGATGACTTTGAGGAGGCAAAATACTTAGGTCTCTGTCACCTAGTTAATTGGAAATTGTTTAAGACTGTATCAAAGTTTCGATTAGGTTACCACGGTCTTAAGATCGAAAAGGGTCGGTACCTTAAAATTCCAAAAGTATATGTGAAAAATGTAGTATGCGTGCCATAGAAGATGAGTACCATGCACTGCTTTGCTGTCCAGCTAACCTAACTCTTAAGCAAATTTATTTACCAAAATTATACCGTTCTTGGCCTAATATGTTTAAGTTCAGGAAGCTTATGAATCCTCAGAGCATAAAATCATTCACGTCTCTTTCTAAATATATTATTGCTATCACCGAAAACAGAGATGTCTTGCCAACTATTTGATAAAGATATAACTCATGATTTGTATATTGTGTATACATGTATTTTGGGAGAGAAGCCTTTAGGCTTATCCTGTAAATAAACTCACTCACTCACAGTATCGAAACTCTGTGTATGGATTCCACAATTCGAATAAAAATCGTCAAATTCTTATGAAAAAACTATTTTAATCGAAGCATTAGCCTGCCAGAAAATAACAGGCTCACAATAAGCATTAAACCCGACTTTTTCAGAGTCAATCGAGATGGGAAGTTGTGATGGGAAGTTGTGATGGGAAGTTGTGATGGGAAGTTGTGATGGGAAGTTGTGATGGGAAGAGTTTTCGTTTCTATAACGATTCGGTTTTTTTATAATCTTCCATTGAAGCACGAGTCTCCTTAACATCGAAAACAAAATGTAAATGGCGGCGACAGTGTGTTGTAAGAAGAAAGCTTTTATTACTAATACCTATACCTAAATCAGTTTCTTTTTCGATTCTGAAAAATGTAAACGCTAATTTGTCGTTTTGGGAACCCACTTTAAGTCATAATTTCTCGAATACAGAAACACGGAGCGACTTCACAGAAAGGGAAAGGTTAAGACAAGTTTGACAACATCCCGCGAAAGTCTAAAGTCAAAGAATGGTGGCCTTTTAAGCCTTCTATCGGACCAGATTTGTTTTCGTCAGGGATCATGTTTCACTCTTTAATCGTTTTTTGAAAAAGTGAATTCGAGAAAGTTTGCAGTCTATATCTAAAGTTTTATATGTTTGTATTGTTTCTTAAAACATTGTGGCTTTCATGGGATAAATCAGATAAGATGGGGTGATGTCATTTAGGATTTTGTAAAAAAAGTACTAGTCTGTGGCACGGTATACGAGTTAAACATGCAATGCGGAGAAGTGCGTAGGCCTTCATACTGAAATTAAAAGCCATGAACATATTATTTGAACTGATCGGCATAGAGAGTTTCTTTGACTCATTTATAATTATTCTTGTCCTCTTTTTATTACATGTAGCTATTCCAAAAGGCGTTTTGATGTATCCGAGCTTTTTGGGGGCCTCCGTGGCTCAGTAGGTAGAACGTTGGACGCTCAATCCGAACAGCCCTCCACCAATGGTTCGCGGGTTCGAATCCCACTCAGTCCAAAAAAAATTGAAAATTTTCTGACTGGGTTTTCACTCGAACGACCCATTTGGGATGGTTGCAAGTCAGTCCAAAAAATTGAAAAATTTCTGACTGGGTTTTCACTCGAACGACCCATTTGGGATGGTTGCCAGTTACCAACGGAAGGTCGTGGCTTTCCTCCGGGCATAGAACCCGGTTTACTCCCACAATAAAACTGGCAAGGCCGCCATATAAGTGAAATAATCTTGAGCGCGGCGTAAAACACCAAACAAACAACCGAGCTTTTTTTTCTCTGCGTCATTCCCAAATATACCAAAGCCCTAATATAAACAGTCCCAACCACTGTCGGCACAAACACCTTAGATATGGTATGGACTTTAACATGAGAATATACAACTCTGAGTGTACAAAGTGAGGAGAGCGCATGTAAGTTCTAATGGGGAAACCAGTTAAAGTTATATCTCCGTGATTATTTTATAATGACTTGCAATACATACCCACCCCCCCCTCTCCCTTTTTGAATGTACCATAACAAAAGTTACTTTGCTATAAAACCGATCGTAATTTCACTTGCAAAACAGGAGAGGAAGACGATTACGACTCAGCAGTAGAAAAACTAAACATTAATTTTACCCCTAAGTAAATATCACGCATAAACTTCAAAACTTTCGTACTGCAAAACAATATAAAGACAAATCTTTGGATTGTTACCACACACGGCTATGCCAACTTGCTGAAACCTGTGAGTTCCCCAATGTTTAGAGAGAAATTGACTCGCAAATAGTTCTTCATGGATTGGGCTCCAGATTTAGACGTCAAGCACTGAGAAGCAATCTATCACAAAACATACCTGACGCTGATCGTGCCTTACAAATGATCGTAATCTTTTCACACAAAATCCAAGGCTAAATCGTGGAATAAATTCAATCAATGTACACACAGACGATGCAGATTATGTCTACACTGTCACAGAACCTTCTCAAAATGTCACAATCAAATTGCCCCACAAGAGACATACTCATTCACCAATGTTATGTTAGACTCTGGTTGTTTAGTAAATAAGTCTAATTTCTGTACAAATATGTCCCAGTTCTGTACAAATACGTATCAGGTTTGATCCCCCCCATCAAGTATTAGGCATTCTGATTTAGATCGTACGTATATATTTACGGCTTTTGGCGCAACCTTACATTGGTATATCTCGGTGTTATCGAGATGAGCGGTTTGTGTGCTGGTAGGATTGCACTCTGATTCAGTAGCATTTTATTATTGTCTTTTTTATTTGGACACCTTGTCCAAATTTTCTTATTCCCGAAAGGAATATCGATTTGGAATAATGGAACGGCCCAAAGAATTTGTAGCTCGTGGACAAAGCTTCAGTCTAGAAGGAAAAGAGCTTATGCAGTGCAGTTTGTGCTGAACGTGACGAATGCTACGCTGAGTGTAAGACAAGACAAGAGAGCCTTAGATATTGAAGCTGCGAAAAACGATTTGAGAAGCAATTAGTGTTGCATAAGTTGAAAAACGAGGAAACTGATAGGAGTATTCTTAATGTTAGCTCCAATACCGGGACTATCTCCAAATCCCCGACACTTACATGTTTCAATGAGGGTAATGACGATATAGATGCATATCTTTTCCGATTTGAGAGATATGCAGAAAGTCAAAATCGGCAAAGAGAAAACTATGCCGTCTATATTGGTGCTCTGTTGTCAGAGAAAGCGCTGCAAGTTTTTACTATGCTTCCATCCCATGAAGCAGATGATTACGAAACTTAAGTCCTCTTTGCTTTGGTGTTTTCAGGTAACTGAAGATGGGTTTAGAAGCAAAATTCATTCAGAAAAACTCCGTAAAGCTAAACTCCAATCACAATTTATATATTTTGACCGCTGGAAAGCAGCATGGGTGGTGGATAAAACTTATTCTGAAATTAGGATTTTTTCCAGGAAAAAAAGCATTCGGAATTTAGAAGATGCTATTAGAGAGGCTGATGTGTACCTAGATGATCATCACTTACAACATAATGACAAACAACCATACAAAACACTACACAAAACCGACATTATAATATTTTTTTGTGATAGAGTTTGCCATAAAGCCGAATATTGTAGATTTAAAGGTCACACAAATAAGAAAAGTAGCAGCGGCGCAAACCTTTGTGTCTAACAGATGTTCTTTATCAGCGAGTTTTGTAGTTCATCAGTGTTACGTTTTGCCGTTGTTGAGCCTTCCAGTTCCCATGATTTGCCTACGGTAACTGGTTATGTAGGAAATCAGGAGGCAGTGACGCTCCGGGACACTGGGATATACAGGTGTGATAGTTAAACGGAGTTTGGTGTCTGAGAGGCAGTTGTGTGGCAAGTATCGCACATATTTATCTGTTGACAAGTCTTCTAATACTGTTCCACTTGCTAATATATACATTAACACGTCGTTTTCTCTGATAACATTGATGCCTCATGTTTAGAGAACCAAAAATGTGACCTTATCTTCAATGTATATTTTTTCTCAATTCTAACAAAGGTAATGCAAGCAAGGTACGAGTCTAAAGTATGCTCTCTGCCGGACAAAACGCATCAAGCCTGAATAGGCATTGGACAACAGAACTTGTTTACTTGTGTTTATCCCGGCACACGGCACAGATCCGCAGACACAAGCGACAACCTAAAGCTCTCTATATTCTGTTCGATAATGTATCTGAATTCCTTTTCATAAAAGAAAAGACGTTGAAAATGAATTCGAAAGACTAAAAAAATTGGACAGGTCAGTCCATTGTCATGGTCTTTAAGAAGTCTGGTGGTGTAAGACTCTGCATAGACATGCGCGAAGCTAACAAAGCTGTACAAACAGGGAAACATCTCACGCCGACTATTGACGCATTAATTACTGACTTAAATGGTGCTACTTGTTTTAGTAAGTTAGATGGGAAGTCGCTATTCCCAGACTGAGCGTGAGTGGAACACTTCCAATTGTACATCTATCGATCTCAATTCCGTGTATTAAAGGGGCATGAGCTGCCAAAATGTTGATATTTTGATGTTAAACCAGAATGCTGAAATTATTGGCTATTTTTCTCAAAAGGTAGAATTCAGAAGCTTGTTAATGCTTCTAGTCTCGAAAATGTACGAGAAAGTACTGTTTTGAACTAA
The DNA here is from genome assembly GCA_963971465.1 of Lepidochitona cinerea. NCBI lineage: Eukaryota > Metazoa > Mollusca > Polyplacophora > Chitonida > Tonicellidae > Lepidochitona > Lepidochitona cinerea. The sequence goes on along the minus strand of OZ020556.1, from coordinate 41,384,487 downwards.
CTTTGGCTGAGAATGAATGAATGGTCGTCCCGGTTATTTAAATTTTGTTTACTTTTGAACACGTTTTCGGTTCATACAGGCCACATACTGTATGGATTTTTCTCATTCCAACGCCAATCATTTAGTTTTTCGATAGCCTTCAAAGCCTCTTACTGTCGTGACGATCAGAAGTTATGAAAAAACTGCGAATTTTGGCAGCTCATGCCCCTTTAACTGACCATAAACATCTGATTGGAAGTTTCAAATCACAAAAGCCCACGTTCAGACTTCTTGAAAAATAGCGATTGCACCTGATGTCCTACAACTTCGAGATATCCTACAGAACTGGTCGGGACGAAGATAATACAGCAGACTACGTGAGCAGACATTCCCACCTTGGTCTAGACTTCTACATTATTGTCGAGGAGTATGTCAGTAACAACTCAGTTTCCAAAGCTATGACGCTAGCTGAAGGTGCCTCAGAAACAGAAAGAGACAAAATCATGCAGAAACTGACAAAAGCTATTGAATCTGGAAATTGGAGAGACCCTGAGCTAAAGGTATTTTCTAATGCGAAAGAAGAATTGTCACTTTGTGATGGTTTTATTTTACGCAGTTATAGACTTGTAATTCCTACATCATCACGCAACAAAGCGACCGACTTAGGACACGTTGGACTTCAAGGTCTGGTGAAAACAAAGATGCTTATTCGTGAAAAAATATGGTTTCCGGATATTTACAAAATGACTGGGTTCAAAATCATAATTTGCATACCATTCGAATCATCTACTCACGGTGGTGAAAATTGTACACCTCTTCAAATGACTCCATTGCCCAGTAGATGTTGTTGGGAAGACATTCCTGTGGATAGTCAGGACAAGCGGAGTTATTGGTCACTATTGACAATTACAGCAGATTTCCTGAAATCCAGAGACACATCCACGTCATCATATACAGTGATTCCTAAACTTGGTGCAATATTTTTCAGACAAGGAATTCCAAACGCTGTTGCATCAGATAACGGACCCCCTTTAATGGTAAAACATGTGCTGATTTCTCTTCTTATTTAGAGTTCAGGCATAGAAAGACCACACCATTCCATTCCATTGTTTGTTTTTAAGTGGCGTATTCAACACTGCAATTGCAGGTTATGCACGCCAGAGCATAATGTTATTGGTTCTTGACTGTTATTTACATTTATGGGTTGAGGGTAAAGGAGGAAATAGATTGGATAGTAAAGACCACACCACTCTATCCCGCTGCTTATATAGAGGCAGACAGGTTCATGTGGACATTAAACAAACAACTCTTCCAGAGTTGCACAATTCAACAAAAACTTGAACTTTTCTGTCCAGATTAAAAAACTTTGCTATGTGACTCTAAGACTAACTAATTTTTTAAAGAAGCGTTTTATTCTTTGTTTACCCAAGTTAATATCTTCACATTGGAGCGTTCGTATAAGTGTATACATTTCCGTATTCAATTTTTGAACGTTATTGTGGCGTCTTGTGATTAACAAGAACTAGACGATAACTGATACTTGGAAATATACATTATGGAACAGTGCGTAGCTGATCATTATTGCGACAACACTGGTGTAACATCTAAATAGATAACTTGGTATGTAAATGATATGAAAAGTCTGTTTGATATAATTGTTGAACATTACATCCCTTCATTTCTTCGGTTTGAGAAGGGACCTCTCTGGCTCAGTAGGAAAATCGTTGGACGCTCAATCCGAACAGCCTTCCACCAATGGATCGCGGTTTCAAATCCCACTCACTCGAAAAAAAAATTGTCTGACTGGGTTTTCATTCGAACGAGCTATGTGAGATGGTTGCCAGTTACCTCCGGAAGGTCGTGGGTTTCCTCCGAGCATAGAGCCCGGTTTCCTTCAACAATAAAACTGGCAACGCCGCCATATAAGGGAAATAATCTTGACCGCGGCGTAAAGCACCAAACAATCTCTGTCGGGTCGTTGGCTTTGAATTGCATGACAGCTTCTTGGGATTATCTTGAAATGGGAGGAATTGCGAGTAATTCTGTGGAGCAGTAATCATGGAGCCTTTAGAATTTCGTCTTCAGCTTTCCTTTAGTCTGTTCGCATACTAAGACAGTATTCTCAACTTTATCTATGGTTAGAACTATGGCGGATGTCTGCACATTCCTTCATATTTTGTTTAGCATCATTGTCGGTTGGTCGGAATGTTACAACCGGTTGTAATGGTGACGGTTTCGTATTCGGAAGTTTGATGTTTATACTTCTTGCGAACACAATTTGAACAATTGAAATATGTACAATTCCTGTTTCTATGGTTTTGGTTCTAACAGGATGGAACGCAAAGGTTTCCCTAACGTTTCGAATAAACCGCTTAACATCGCCGTTTGCTTCGGGCCAGTAAGGGGGGATTCGTTCATGGTTGAATCCGAGATAGGCAAAAGCTTCACTGTTGGAAGGGGGTCCAGAATTTTTTAGGTATTTTTGGACGAAAACTTTAGGGATAACAATTGAGGCTGATATCGATGTATGCTTGACCTTCGGTATTACGTATAGTAAGATTATTAACCTCTATTTTCCAATTTGTTTGTGTTTCATGTAGGGGTCTACAGATCTTTCGCGAATACCCTTTCGGCTTATGTGATGTTTTTATGATCTAACAGATTACGCCCTGGAGAGAAGAGCCTCAATAAAAAACTGAAAAATCTTGATTAAAAAATCTAAAGAACTACTGTTTTTATAGAAATAAAAAACCTGAGACCTAATGATTCCCTTGAGGTTGGAAATGGTAGGATCCAGCATGCAGCACCTGATCTAGATACCCAGCCGTCCGACATACATGACCCTTTAAATTAGTTATATCCCAAAAAATTCACAGAAACGTGATCAATAGCAGGTTGCAGTTTATTACTGGGGCCAGGGGAATCAAGAGTGCCAATGAAAATATGAAGATCTTCTAACGCATGCTGTCGTATGATAAAATTTCACTCCAGATACCGATGGTAAATGAAAGATTATTTGTGACATTTGCGAAGTATATCACGCCCCTAGTCATGAAATAGAGGCAAAGTTAGTACATGCATTTTTGATAAAGTTAGGCTGTCGATACGATAGAGGTTTTAGGTAGTAGTAGGTAAATCATATCGTAGAACAAATAAGAAAAATAAGAAGTACATTGCGCATGTACTGTGACCCGTACGATTCCTCAAGGTAAACAAAATTAGATAAACGTGATGAACGGTCAGTCATTCTAAGTTTAAGTGGGTTTAAAATTCTACTTTTGGGTACATTCTTGAGACTAGCAGCATTAAAAAGTTTCTGAATTGTACGCCTTGAGAAAAATAGCAGATGATTTCAACATTTTGCTTTCAGGGGGAAAATATTAGCATTTTACCGCAGTTCATGCCACTTGGTTTCAACCTGTTGCCATGCGGTTTTTGTAATGGTCGTGTAATATGAAACTGTACATGGCAGTTAATTAGCCACGGCTTTAAATTCATACCGTTTATTACTTTTCTGTGGAATGGATCAATACATCAGTGAGCTAAAAGTGAACACATAAATAACATTGAAGCAGTGTTTCTATGGTTTCACATAATCCTTATACAATAGCAATTTCACCTTCTTTTGTTAATTGTCATAGTAACAAATGCTGATGACTGACCTGCACGTACTGTTTGCATATGCGATAAAATGACTGATAGAAAATACAAAAATTGTGAGACTGAGACAAAATATTTAGGCGAATGAAGTATACACAAGGAAAATGAGTTAAGCACCCCATATGGCAAGCCGTTTCGGCCTATTTAACATATCTTGATTTCATTTCCACATATGTGCAGTTCAATTCCCGATATGTACATATCAAGAATTGAATTTCACATATGTGCAATTCATTGCAATTTGTGTTAAATTATCACCTCAATCCTGAGTTTCATTATATTTACAATATGTATACCTGACGTAACTGTGCCACTAGTCGTAATGTACTGATGCAGGTGTATGTTTCTGTAATACCTTACAATAGACTTACTTTAGACGATCTTTTGAAAGAAAAAAAACCCAGTCCCCATCAGTATTGTTTCTCATATTTATGTTTCTGAGTTCGTACAGAAATGTGTCTTTTGTCTAGTCCTTGAGAAGATAATGCTAGAGTTACATCTGGGTTGTCTTCTAACGCTAGAAGATAGGAGCACACAATGTATCCATTTATTTCAGCGACACACTTTCCTTTGGCACCAATCCTAACTGAACCAGGTGATATGAGGAATAGAATGAGTGGGCGATGTTCGTTACTATACAGGGTTAGGCATATATGTTCCTGGTCTCACGAATGTAGGTTAAATCCATTAAAAGATAAGAATAAAGCTTGGACACGTGTTGAGAGAGAAACCTGCATACAGATGATGATCTTATAGATAGGCCTATGTCAATTTGTATTTTTCCTTCAATGTTTGCAGAATCATCTGAATGAAGACTTTACAAGCATAAACACAAGAATAATGCTGCAGGACGAGCAATAAAGTATTAGGATGGTTGTTTGATGTTTTACGCCGCACTCAAGATTAATTCAGTTATATGGCGGCGTTGCTAGGTTTAGTGGAGAATCGAGGAAACCACGGACAGGTAGGCCTACTTGGTAACCCTTCTACATGGACCGCTCATATTTTTTGTAGTATTGGAATTCGAAGACTCGGTTCATCGGTAGAGATAAAGTATTTGGAATAATTCAATTCAAGTAGATCGATTGCTTATTGACCCCATATAGCGGATACAATGACACATGGACTTGGCCGGAGTACACTGATTGATTGATTGATTGGTGTTTTACGCCGCGCTCAAGATTATTTCACTTATATGGCGGCGTTGCCAGTTTTATTGCAGGAGAAAACCGGGCTCTATGCCCGGCGGAAACCCACGACCTTCCGTTGGTAACTGGCAACCATCCCACATAGGTCGTTCGAGTGAAAACCCAGTCAGAAAATTTTCCAATTTTTTGGACCGGAGTACACTGAGATACTACAGCTGCGACCCGACTCAACCCGACTGGAAAATCGCGTCGAGCCGCAGAGAAAGTGTATATACTAGTCTACGACGCAAATCGGTGTCAGTCGGCTTCAGTTGTGTGGGGGAGGGAGTGATCTGGACGTGCTAGATATTTTGTACAAGAATCTGGTTCAATCTAAAATAGGGATTGGTCATACTGCAATTCGTTTAGATCTGTCTAAAGATTTTGTTAAAATTTCCCGGGTTTTACCCATCGCCGACGCATCGCAACTGATTTGTGACTGGCCCATAAGCTTTGCGACCCGACGCGAATGTACGCTCCTGTCAGTCGTCAACCTAATAGTGGTTTTAGTCGTAGTAAGCTCATGTAAATTGGTTTTCTTAACAAATGTTTGACAGGCTGGTGGCAAGTGGGCATGAACAACCGGCCCCAGAGGGACTGTTTATAATGGGTATATATGCCATATATGTGTTTTGACGCCTTTATCGATCGACTTAGCCGCTTTAAATATTTGTGAAGTCCGAATATGTTTGCTTTGGACTCGAGCATAAACTTCACAGAAAAGCAATCAGTATGACACACTGAAACATGGACAATATCCAATCTTCTATTATAATCAACATTCGGAATTTTAGACAAATATTGTTAATGTAATAACTTTATATTCCTACGTTTCTATGGCTTCCAGTTTTCAAGATACAGAGTGCTAATCCTTCCAAGACATACCGGGGAAAAAGCTCATTTATTCTCCGCCCAAGACCTACCGGTGAAAAAGCTCATACATCCTCCGCCCACGACCTACCGGTGAAAAAGCTCATTTATTCTCCGTCCAAGACCTACCGGTGAAAAAGCTCACATATCCTCGGCCCAAGACCTGCCGGTGAAAAAGCTCATATATCCTCCGCCCAAGACCTACCAGTGAAAAAGCTCATATATCCTCCGTCCAAGACCTACCGGTGAAAAAGCTCATATATCCTCCGCCCAAGACCTACCGGTGAAAAAGCTCATATATCCTCCGCCCAAGACCTACAGATGAAAAAGCTCATATATCCTCCGTTCAAGACCTACCGGTGAAAAGGCTCATATATCCTCCGTTCAAGACCTACCGATGAAAAAGCTCATATATCTTCCGTCCAAGACCTACAGGTGAAAAAGCTCATATATCCTCCGCCTAAGACCTACCGGTGAAAAAGCTCATATATTTTCCGCCTTAGACCTACCGGTGAAAAAGCTCATATATCCTCCGTCCAAGTTCTACCGGTGAAAAAGCTCATATATCCTCCGTCCAAGACCTACTGGTGAAAAAGCTCATATATCCTCCGCCCAAGGCCTACCGGTGAAAAAGCTCATATATCGTCCGTCCAAGACCTACCGGTGACCCATCTATCCAATGGCGGGTCTTGGACGGAGGATATATAAACTATCTCTCCAATGGCGGGTCTTGGATTGAGGATATATAAGCTATCTCTCCAATGGCGGGTATTGGACGGAGGATATATAAGCTATCTATCCAATGACGGGTCTTGGGCGGAGGATATATAAGCTATCTCTCCAATGGCGGGTCTTGGGCGGAGGATATACAAGCTATCTCTCCAATGGCGGGTCTTGGGCGGAGGATATATAAGCTATCTCTCCAATGGCGGGTCTTGGATGGAGGATATATAAGCTATCTCTCCAATGGCGGGTCTTGGACGGAGGATATATAAGCTATCTCTCCAATGGCGGGTCTTGGACGGAGGATATATAAGCTATCTCTCCAATGGCGGGTCTTGGGTGGAGGATATATAAGCTATCTCTCCAATGGCGGGTCTTGGGCGGAGGATATACAAGCTATCTCTCCAATGGCGGGTCTTGGGCGGAGGATATATAAGCTATCTCTCCAATGGCGGGTCTTGGATGGAGGATATATAAGCTATCTCTCCAATGGCGGGTCTTGGACGGAGGATATATAAGCTATCTCTCCAATGGCGGGTCTTGGACGGAGGATATATAAGCTATCTCTCCAATGGCGGGTCTTGGGTGGAGGATATATAAACTATCTCTCCAATGGCGGGTCTTGGGTGGAGGATATATAAGCTATCTCTCCAATGGCGGGTCTTGTATGGAGGATATATAAGCTATCTCTCCAATGGCGGGTCTTGGACGGAGGATATATAAGCTATCTCTCCAATGGCGGGTCTTGGACGGAGGATATATAAGCTATCTCTCCAATGGCGGGTCTTGAACAGATGATTATGTTTAGGAAACGATGTTTAATTGAAAACAATGGACAATGATGTGCTTGCCTCTGTGTGGCCTTCGTGATAGACCTTGGACAACTGGAACTTTGTGTGGTATAAACGATAGACAATGATGTGCTTGCCGCTCATCGTTCATATCAGACACTGGTATGTAGTGAATTTATCTATGAACGCGATTATGACAGTTTGGGCACGATTTGAGTACCGGTATGTTGTATTGCTATTTCATTGTCTAAATCGGACCACACACTGCTCGGGTATTCTAATCCCGCTTTTTGATTGCTATGAACCCTGACTCCAAAATACGGCCGTCGGTATAAAAAAAATATTAGTCATTTTGGAGTCGGAAACCTGGACTAGGACAACTGGAACGTTGTGTGGTATAAACGATAGACAATGATATGCTTGCCGAGTTTCGTTCATCTCCGCCTTAACAATAAGAGGTCTGGGTATCTCATCGACAGACACCAGCCTTAGAGATGAACTTAATCACATTCAAGAAATCTTCGTACAGTACAACGAGTATCCTCCTGACATCGTCAACAAAACCATCCACCAAACTGTACAGAAATCAAAAAAATCCACAGCCGCCCCGATCTACCCGAGAAAAGACGCCTATGCTCGTCACCCTTCCCTTCATAGGAAAAACAGGTTACCAAATTGCCCGCCTTCTGCACAATCAAACATCTATAAGGACTGTCTAACACTCAAAACTTATCTTCAAGCCACCGGCAAAAAAACTCAAACCTCCCCTCCTCAACCCAACGGTGTTGTATACCAGATTCTCACACTACACCCCCCCCATAATTTCACTCTCAGGCAGTGTGCTATTTTTGTCATAATCAACTAGTGAGATTATAGCCCAACTTGTTGAGCCTTCCGGTTCACATGGTTTGCCTACGGTAACTGGTTATGTAGGAAATCCGGAGGCAGTGACGCCCCGGGACACTGGATGTACAGGTGTGATAGTTAAACGGAGTTTGGTGTCTGAGAGGCAGTTGTGTGGCAAGTATCGCACCTATTTATCTGTTGACAAGTCTTCTAATACTGTTCTACTTGCTAATATATACATTAACACGTCGTTTTCTCTGATAACATTGATGCCTCATGTTTAGAGAACCAAAAATGTGACCTTATCTTCAATGTATATTTTTTCTCAATTCTAACAAAGGTAATGCAAGCAAGGTACGAGTCTAAAGTATGCTCTATGCCGGACAAAACGCATCAAGCCTGAATAGGCATTGGACAACAGAACTTGTTTACTTGTGTTTATCTCGGCACACGGCACAGATCCGCAGACACAAGCGAAAACCTAAAGCTCTCTATATTCTGTTCGATAATGTATCTGAATTCCTTTTCATAAAAGAAAAGACGTTGAAAATGAATTCGAAAGACTAAAAAAATTGGACAGGTCAGTCCATTGTCATGGTCTTTAAGAAGTCTGGTGGTGTAAGACTCTGCATAGACATGCGCGAAGCTAACAAAGCTGTACAAACAGGGAAACATCTCACGCCGACTATTGACGCATTAATTACTGACTTAAATGGTGCTACTTGTTTTAGTAAGTTAGATGGGAAGTCGCTATTCCCAGACTGGAGTGAGTGGAACACTTCCAATTGTACATCTATCGATCTCAATTCCGTGTATTAACTGACCATAAACATCTGATTGGAAGTTTCAAATTAAAAAAGCCCACGTTCAGACTTCTTGAAAAATAGCGATTGCACCTGATGTCCTACAACTTCGAGATATCCTACAGAACTGGTCGGGACGAAGATAATACAGCAGACTACGTAAGCAGACATTCCCACCTTGGTCTAGACTTCTACATTATTGTCGATGAGTATGTCAGTAACAACTCAGTTTCCAAAGCTATGACGCTAGCTGAAGGTGCCTCAGAAACAGAAAGAGACAAAATCATGCAGAAACTGACAAAAGCTATTGAATCTGGAAATTGGAGTGACCCTGAGCTAAAGGTATTTTCTAATGCGAAAGAAGAATTGTCACTTTGTGATGGTTTTATTTTACGCAGTTATAGACTTGTAATTCCTACATCATCACGCAACAAAGCGACCGACTTAGGACACGTTGGACTTCAAGGTCTGGTGAAAACAAAGATGCTTATTCGTGAAAAAATATGGTTTCCGGATATTTACAAAATGACTGGGTTCAAAATCATAATTTGCATACCATTCGAATCATCTACTCACGGTGGTGAAAATTGTACACCTCTTCAAATGACTCCATTGCCCAGTAGATGTTGTTGGGAAGACATTCCTGTGGATAGTCAGGACAAGCGGAGTTATTGGTCACTATTGACAATTACAGCAGATTTCCTGAAATCCAGAGACACATCCACGTCATCATATACAGTGATTCCTAAACTTGGTGCAATATTTTTCAGACAAGGAATTCCAAACGCTGTTGCATCAGATAACGGACCCCCTTTAATGGTAAAACATGTGCTGATTTCTCTTCTTATTTAGAGTTCAGGCATAGAAAGACCACACCATTCCATTCCATTGTTTGTTTTTAAGTGGCGTATTCAACACTGCAATTGCAGGTTATGCACGCCAGAGCATAATGTTATTGGTTCTTGACTGTTATTTACATTTATGGGTTGAGGGTAAAGGAGGAAATAGATTGGATAGTAAAGACCACACCACTCTATCCCGCTGCTTATATAGAGGCAGACAGGTTCATGTGGACATTAAACAAACAACTCTTCCAGAGTTGCACAATTCAACAAAAACTTGAACTTTTCTGTCCAGATTAAAAAACTTTGCTATGTGACTCTAAGACTAACTAATTTTTTAAAGAAGCGTTTTATTCTTTGTTTACCCAAGTTAATATCTTCACATTGGAGCGTTCGTATAAGTGTATACATTTCCGTATTCAATTTTTGAACGTTATTGTGGCGTCTTGTGATTAACAAGAACTAGACGATAACTGATACTTGGAAATATACATTATGGAACAGTGCGTAGCTGATCATTATTGCGACAACACTGGTGTAACATCTAAATAGATAACTTGGTATGTAAATGATATGAAAAGTCTGTTTGATATAATTGTTGAACATTACATCCCTTCATTTCTTCGGTTTGAGAAGGGACCTCTCTGGCTCAGTAGGAAAATCGTTGGACGCTCAATCCGAACAGCCTTCCACCAATGGATCGCGGTTTCAAATCCCACTCACTCGAAAAAAAAATTGTCTGACTGGGTTTTCATTCGAACGAGCTATGTGAGATGGTTGCCAGTTACCTCCGGAAGGTCGTGGGTTTCCTCCGAGCATAGAGCCCGGTTTCCTTCAACAATAAAACTGGCAACGCCGCCATATAAGGGAAATAATCTTGACCGCGGCGTAAAGCACCAAACAATCTCTGTCGGGTCGTTGGCTTTGAATTGCATGACAGCTTCTTGGGATTATCTTGAAATGGGAGGAATTGCGAGTAATTCTGTGGAGCAGTAATCATGGAGCCTTTAGAATTTCGTCTTCAGCTTTCCTTTAGTCTGTTCGCATACTAAGACAGTATTCTCAACTTTATCTATGGTTAGAACTATGGCGGATGTCTGCACATTCCTTCATATTTTGTTTAGCATCATTGTCGGTTGGTCGGAATGTTACAACCGGTTGTAATGGTGACGGTTTCGTATTCGGAAGTTTGATGTTTATACTTCTTGCGAACACAATTTGAACAATTGAAATATGTACAATTCCTGTTTCTATGGTTTTGGTTCTAACAGGATGGAACGCAAAGGTTTCCCTAACGTTTCGAATAAACCGCTTAACATCGCCGTTTGCTTCGGGCCAGTAAGGGGGGATTCGTTCATGGTTGAATCCGAGATAGGCAAAAGCTTCACTGTTGGAAGGGGGTCCAGAATTTTTTAGGTATTTTTGGACGAAAACTTTAGGGATAACAATTGAGGCTGATATCGATGTATGCTTGACCTTCGGTATTACGTATAGTAAGATTATTAACCTCTATTTTCCAATTTGTTTGTGTTTCATGTAGGGGTCTACAGATCTTTCGCGAATACCCTTTCGGCTTATGTGATGTTTTTATGATCTAACAGATTACGCCCTGGAGAGAAGAGCCTCAATAAAAAACTGAAAAATCTTGATTAAAAAATCTAAAGAACTACTGTTTTTATAGAAATAAAAAACCTGAGACCTAATGATTCCCTTGAGGTTGGAAATGGTAGGATCCAGCATGCAGCACCTGATCTAGATACCCAGCCGTCCGACATACATGACCCTTTAAATTAGTTATATCCCAAAAAATTCACAGAAACGTGATCAATAGCAGGTTGCAGTTTATTACTGGGGCCAGGGGAATCAAGAGTGCCAATGAAAATATGAAGATCTTCTAACGCATGCTGTCGTATGATAAAATTTCACTCCAGATACCGATGGTAAATGAAAGATTATTTGTGACATTTGCGAAGTATATCACGCCCCTAGTCATGAAATAGAGGCAAAGTTAGTACATGCATTTTTGATAAAGTTAGGCTGTCGATACGATAGAGGTTTTAGGTAGTAGTAGGTAAATCATATCGTAGAACAAATAAGAAAAATAAGAAGTACATTGCGCATGTACTGTGACCCGTACGATTCCTCAAGGTAAACAAAATTAGATAAACGTGATGAACGGTCAGTCATTCTAAGTTTAAGTGGGTTTAAAATTCTACTTTTGGGTACATTCTTGAGACTAGCAGCATTAAAAAGTTTCTGAATTGTACGCCTTGAGAAAAATAGCAGATGATTTCAACATTTTGCTTTCAGGGGGAAAATATTAGCATTTTACCGCAGTTCATGCCACTTGGTTTCAACCTGTTGCCATGCGGTTTTTGTAATGGTCGTGTAATATGAAACTGTACATGGCAGTTAATTAGCCACGGCTTTAAATTCATACCGTTTATTACTTTTCTGTGGAATGGATCAATACATCAGTGAGCTAAAAGTGAACACATAAATAACATTGAAGCAGTGTTTCTATGGTTTCACATAATCCTTATACAATAGCAATTTCACCTTCTTTTGTTAATTGTCATAGTAACAAATGCTGATGACTGACCTGCACGTACTGTTTGCATATGCGATAAAATGACTGATAGAAAATACAAAAATTGTGAGACTGAGACAAAATATTTAGGCGAATGAAGTATACACAAGGAAAATGAGTTAAGCACCCCATATGGCAAGCCGTTTCGGCCTATTTAACATATCTTGATTTCATTTCCACATATGTGCAGTTCAATTCCCGATATGTACATATCAAGAATTGAATTTCACATATGTGCAATTCATTGCAATTTGTGTTAAATTATCACCTCAATCCTGAGTTTCATTATATTTACAATATGTATACCTGACGTAACTGTGCCACTAGTCGTAATGTACTGATGCAGGTGTATGTTTCTGTAATACCTTACAATAGACTTACTTTAGACGATCTTTTGAAAGAAAAAAAACCCAGTCCCCATCAGTATTGTTTCTCATATTTATGTTTCTGAGTTCGTACAGAAATGTGTCTTTTGTCTAGTCCTTGAGAAGATAATGCTAGAGTTACATCTGGGTTGTCTTCTAACGCTAGAAGATAGGAGCACACAATGTATCCATTTATTTCAGCGACACACTTTCCTTTGGCACCAATCCTAACTGAACCAGGTGATATGAGGAATAGAATGAGTGGGCGATGTTCGTTACTATACAGGGTTAGGCATATATGTTCCTGGTCTCACGAATGTAGGTTAAATCCATTAAAAGATAAGAATAAAGCTTGGACACGTGTTGAGAGAGAAACCTGCATACAGATGATGATCTTATAGATAGGCCTATGTCAATTTGTATTTTTCCTTCAATGTTTGCAGAATCATCTGAATGAAGACTTTACAAGCATAAACACAAGAATAATGCTGCAGGACGAGCAATAAAGTATTAGGATGGTTGTTTGATGTTTTACGCCGCACTCAAGATTAATTCAGTTATATGGCGGCGTTGCTAGGTTTAGTGGAGAATCGAGGAAACCACGGACAGGTAGGCCTACTTGGTAACCCTTCTACATGGACCGCTCATATTTTTTGTAGTATTGGAATTCGAAGACTCGGTTCATCGGTAGAGATAAAGTATTTGGAATAATTCAATTCAAGTAGATCGATTGCTTATTGACCCCATATAGCGGATACAATGACACATGGACTTGGCCGGAGTACACTGATTGATTGATTGATTGGTGTTTTACGCCGCGCTCAAGATTATTTCACTTATATGGCGGCGTTGCCAGTTTTATTGCAGGAGAAAACCGGGCTCTATGCCCGGCGGAAACCCACGACCTTCCGTTGGTAACTGGCAACCATCCCACATAGGTCGTTCGAGTGAAAACCCAGTCAGAAAATTTTCCAATTTTTTGGACCGGAGTACACTGAGATACTACAGCTGCGACCCGACTCAACCCGACTGGAAAATCGCGTCGAGCCGCAGAGAAAGTGTATATACTAGTCTACGACGCAAATCGGTGTCAGTCGGCTTCAGTTGTGTGGGGGAGGGAGTGATCTGGACGTGCTAGATATTTTGTACAAGAATCTGGTTCAATCTAAAATAGGGATTGGTCATACTGCAATTCGTTTAGATCTGTCTAAAGATTTTGTTAAAATTTCCCGGGTTTTACCCATCGCCGACGCATCGCAACTGATTTGTGACTGGCCCATAAGCTTTGCGACCCGACGCGAATGTACGCTCCTGTCAGTCGTCAACCTAATAGTGGTTTTAGTCGTAGTAAGCTCATGTAAATTGGTTTTCTTAACAAATGTTTGACAGGCTGGTGGCAAGTGGGCATGAACAACCGGCCCCAGAGGGACTGTTTATAATGGGTATATATGCCATATATGTGTTTTGACGCCTTTATCGATCGACTTAGCCGCTTTAAATATTTGTGAAGTCCGAATATGTTTGCTTTGGACTCGAGCATAAACTTCACAGAAAAGCAATCAGTATGACACACTGAAACATGGACAATATCCAATCTTCTATTATAATCAACATTCGGAATTTTAGACAAATATTGTTAATGTAATAACTTTATATTCCTACGTTTCTATGGCTTCCAGTTTTCAAGATACAGAGTGCTAATCCTTCCAAGACATACCGGGGAAAAAGCTCATTTATTCTCCGCCCAAGACCTACCGGTGAAAAAGCTCATACATCCTCCGCCCACGACCTACCGGTGAAAAAGCTCATTTATTCTCCGTCCAAGACCTACCGGTGAAAAAGCTCACATATCCTCGGCCCAAGACCTGCCGGTGAAAAAGCTCATATATCCTCCGCCCAAGACCTACCAGTGAAAAAGCTCATATATCCTCCGTCCAAGACCTACCGGTGAAAAAGCTCATATATCCTCCGCCCAAGACCTACCGGTGAAAAAGCTCATATATCCTCCGCCCAAGACCTACAGATGAAAAAGCTCATATATCCTCCGTTCAAGACCTACCGGTGAAAAGGCTCATATATCCTCCGTTCAAGACCTACCGATGAAAAAGCTCATATATCTTCCGTCCAAGACCTACAGGTGAAAAAGCTCATATATCCTCCGCCTAAGACCTACCGGTGAAAAAGCTCATATATTTTCCGCCTTAGACCTACCGGTGAAAAAGCTCATATATCCTCCGTCCAAGTTCTACCGGTGAAAAAGCTCATATATCCTCCGTCCAAGACCTACTGGTGAAAAAGCTCATATATCCTCCGCCCAAGGCCTACCGGTGAAAAAGCTCATATATCGTCCGTCCAAGACCTACCGGTGACCCATCTATCCAATGGCGGGTCTTGGACGGAGGATATATAAACTATCTCTCCAATGGCGGGTCTTGGATTGAGGATATATAAGCTATCTCTCCAATGGCGGGTATTGGACGGAGGATATATAAGCTATCTATCCAATGACGGGTCTTGGGCGGAGGATATATAAGCTATCTCTCCAATGGCGGGTCTTGGGCGGAGGATATACAAGCTATCTCTCCAATGGCGGGTCTTGGGCGGAGGATATATAAGCTATCTCTCCAATGGCGGGTCTTGGATGGAGGATATATAAGCTATCTCTCCAATGGCGGGTCTTGGACGGAGGATATATAAGCTATCTCTCCAATGGCGGGTCTTGGACGGAGGATATATAAGCTATCTCTCCAATGGCGGGTCTTGGGTGGAGGATATATAAGCTATCTCTCCAATGGCGGGTCTTGGGCGGAGGATATACAAGCTATCTCTCCAATGGCGGGTCTTGGGCGGAGGATATATAAGCTATCTCTCCAATGGCGGGTCTTGGATGGAGGATATATAAGCTATCTCTCCAATGGCGGGTCTTGGACGGAGGATATATAAGCTATCTCTCCAATGGCGGGTCTTGGACGGAGGATATATAAGCTATCTCTCCAATGGCGGGTCTTGGGTGGAGGATATATAAACTATCTCTCCAATGGCGGGTCTTGGGTGGAGGATATATAAGCTATCTCTCCAATGGCGGGTCTTGTATGGAGGATATATAAGCTATCTCTCCAATGGCGGGTCTTGGACGGAGGATATATAAGCTATCTCTCCAATGGCGGGTCTTGGACGGAGGATATATAAGCTATCTCTCCAATGGCGGGTCTTGAACAGATGATTATGTTTAGGAAACGATGTTTAATTGAAAACAATGGACAATGATGTGCTTGCCTCTGTGTGGCCTTCGTGATAGACCTTGGACAACTGGAACTTTGTGTGGTATAAACGATAGACAATGATGTGCTTGCCGCTCATCGTTCATATCAGACACTGGTATGTAGTGAATTTATCTATGAACGCGATTATGACAGTTTGGGCACGATTTGAGTACCGGTATGTTGTATTGCTATTTCATTGTCTAAATCGGACCACACACTGCTCGGGTATTCTAATCCCGCTTTTTGATTGCTATGAACCCTGACTCCAAAATACGGCCGTCGGTATAAAAAAAATATTAGTCATTTTGGAGTCGGAAACCTGGACTAGGACAACTGGAACGTTGTGTGGTATAAACGATAGACAATGATATGCTTGCCGAGTTTCGTTCATCTCCGCCTTAACAATAAGAGGTCTGGGTATCTCATCGACAGACACCAGCCTTAGAGATGAACTTAATCACATTCAAGAAATCTTCGTACAGTACAACGAGTATCCTCCTGACATCGTCAACAAAACCATCCACCAAACTGTACAGAAATCAAAAAAATCCACAGCCGCCCCGATCTACCCGAGAAAAGACGCCTATGCTCGTCACCCTTCCCTTCATAGGAAAAACAGGTTACCAAATTGCCCGCCTTCTGCACAATCAAACATCTATAAGGACTGTCTAACACTCAAAACTTATCTTCAAGCCACCGGCAAAAAAACTCAAACCTCCCCTCCTCAACCCAACGGTGTTGTATACCAGATTCTCACACTACACCCCCCCCATAATTTCACTCTCAGGCAGTGTGCTATTTTTGTCATAATCAACTAGTGAGATTATAGCCCAACTTACTGCTGATTGGTTAACAAACATGATTTTCCAAGTTCAACTAATCAAAACACAAGGTTGCATTCTCAGCGTAGGGATAATACGTTCGTTTTCCTTTTATGTAATAACTTGAAGACATCCTTGTTAGATTACAAGTGATTGGCAGTTTAACTCACAACTGTGCGAGTCGGTAGCCAATCATGTTATGGTTTACATACAGCGGACTACATTTATGCAAAATAGTATGATTTTCCCACGATCACGTCATAGCTACTTCCATATAAGGAAAGCATTTGAATGTACCGTACATGACATATTTCTTGACATAAACAAACTACTTCGTCTGCTTACTTCCGTTTTTCTAACAAATTATGATTGAATACGAATATATCATAGCCGTATTTACTCCTAACTGTATTTACACTCTCTGTATCAATAATTTAAACACGGGATAATTAAAACTTTCAATCAATCAATCTACCCAAACTGGCGTCTCGCAGATTTCTCAATGCAGATGCATTGACCTAGTTATCGTAATTGTGTCGGTGTAGAGGTCACAGCAAAACCTGGCTTCGTCATTGGGTTACAGACATTGAACTATTGATATGTTTATTTTTGTTTTATTCTAAGAAGTGCCATTCATTTGTAGGATAAATATTTTAGCTCTTTATTCTTAAGAATTCGTGAGAAACAAAACTGTTTGATTTTAGAGACCTTTCTTGTGTAGCGTAATGAATACAGTCTCCATGTCAACGCAGTGAAGCGGTCTGACTTCTGAATGGCTGGATTGAACGATGTGATGTAGAGCTGCATTTCAGAATAAAATGCAGTATTTTTGTGTATTGTGAGAAAAAGATTAACCAACTCGAGTCCGTTTGTTACAATGAATATCACTCTCATCTATTAATTTCCACAGTCACTCGCCAGAGGCTCGTGACTTGGAAAATTAATAGACTCGAGTGATATTCATCGTAACAAACCGGCTCTCGTCAGTTAACCTCTATTTAATTGCGATTGTAATGCTTCTTATATCGGCGGGTTCGGATCCCACTCAGTCCAAAAATTGGAAACTTTTCTGACTGGGTTTTCACTCGAACGACCTATGTGGGATGGTTGCCAGTTACCAGCGGAAGGTCGTGGGTTTCCTCCGGGCACTGAGCCCGGTTTCCTCCCACAAAAAACTGGCAATGCCGCCATATAAGTTAAATAATCTTGAGCGCGGCGTAAAACACCAAACAATCAACCTATATCGGCGAAACTCTCCGGCCTGTAAATGTACGTAAGCGCATAAAGCCTCTGCGCTAAATCAGACCAAAATCAGCTATTTCTGAACATATTCAAGCCAACCCTGACTATACTATATCCTGGGAATCCACAAAGATCCTGGACACAAATCTCTCACATTTCAAGAAAAGAAAAATCAAAGAAGCGATATGTATCAAATGACTAAAACCACAAATCAACAGAGACCCAGGTTTCTTTATCCCTAATGCCTATGACCCCCTGATCACCACAGACTGTTCTGAATCCCATAATTTCCTCATAGAGTTACAGGTGTTAGCCCCTGCTGTGACTTAATTGTTTATTATGACTGTAAACGTAATCACATATTACATATCACAATAATCCATGTTTTGATTCTATAACCTGTATGCATAACTGTTATTCTTCCTTTTTCCACTATCTTAGTTGTTTTTGTTTATATGCAATTTATTTTTATTTCTGTATCTATTTCAATTTACGACCTGACTATTTGAAATGTTTATAAGACAAAATATGGTTGATATTTGTAACATAGCTTGAAAACGGTCTAAGGATCAAGACCGAAACGTTGCTAACTAATAAATGAAGAAGTTGATATCTGTATGCAAGCCTTCCCGTTGTATTTATTTTAGCTTCTAAATCAAATGCCACTTAAACATATGATGTGTTTGCCGCTGTGTGGATTGGTGATAGGCCATTGACAACTGAAACGTTGTGTGGTATAAACGATAGACAATGATGTGTTTGCCGCTGTGTGGCCTTCGTGATAGACCATTGACAACTAAAGCTTTGTGTGGTATAAACGATAGACAATGACGTGTTTGCCGCTGTGTGGCCTTCGTGATAGACCATAGACAACTAAAGCTTTGTGTGGTATAAACGATAGACAATGATGTGTTTGCCGCTGTGTGGCTTGGTGATAGACCATGGGCAACTGAAACTTTGTGTGGTATAAACGATAGACAATGATGTGTTTGCCGCTGTGTGGCTTGGTGATGGACCATGGACAACTGAAACTTTGTGTGGTATAAACGATAGACAATGATGTGTTTGCCGCTGTGCGGCTTGGTGATAGACCATGGGCAACTGAAACTTTGTGTGGTATAAACGATAGACAATGATGTGTTTGCCGCTGTGCGGCTTGGTGATAGACCATGGACAACTGAAACTTTGTGTGGTATAAACGATAGACAATGATGTGCTTGTCGCTGTGTGGGTTGGTGATAGACCAAGGATAACTGAAACTTTGTGTGGTGTAAATGATAGACAATGATGTGCTTGCCGCTGTGTGGATTGGTGATAGACCATAGACAACTGAAACTGTGTGTGGTATAAACGATAGACAATGATGTGTTTGCCGCTGTGCGGCTTGGTGATAGACAATGGACAACTGAAACTTTGTGTGGTATAAACGATAGATGTGTTTGCCGCTGTGCGGCTTGGTGATAGACCATGGACAACTGAAACTGTGTGTGGTATAAACGATAGACAATGATGTGTTTGCCGCTGTGCGGCTTGGTGATAGACAATGGACAACTGAAACTTTGTGTGGTATAAACGATAGATGTGTTTGCCGCTGTGCGGCTTGGTGATAGACCATGAACAACTGCAACTTTGTGTGGTATAAACG
Organism: Lepidochitona cinerea; assembly: GCA_963971465.1. Lineage (NCBI taxonomy): Eukaryota > Metazoa > Mollusca > Polyplacophora > Chitonida > Tonicellidae > Lepidochitona > Lepidochitona cinerea. Next base: position 41,364,860 of record OZ020556.1, on the reverse strand, counting down.
ATGGAGAAAGACATGTTTTTCTGATTTTCATATCATGATAATTATCTTCGGAGGGTAATTTTTAACAGGGCGTGTACCCTGTGGTAATCGGGGTATGTAATACTATTACCAGTGTTCGTCTCATTTAATAAGACATAAGTTTGGAAGCTGATAATGAAAGGTGCAACAAACAGAGTTTTATATAGGGGTCAAATTTCAATTTGGTATCTCTATTATGAATAATATGCAGAGCTTTTAGAGTACCCCAATATTAAATGCCATAAGGACGGGTTTTCAGCAAGATGGTAAATACATCGAGTGACGTCATAATTTATTCAAATCATAGAGGCAAATGTCTTTGGAAGGGGTCTGGCCGACATCACTTTGTATCGCTTCTCGGAAATTTGAATTCTATATCAAACTTGGTTTGTCTCACATCATGAATTAAAGAAAAAAGACATTTGACTTAAAAAAAATGTTAACATCAGCTTCCAAAATTGCGACTAATGAAAAGAAAGAGACAATCATAGTAAAGTCATGACCCCAAGATCCAGAAAGATTAATAAAATGTACAGGATTCGATTGTATCACAGAAGTTTTCTTTGTGGAAAACATCCAAATTAAAACCTTCTTTCAACAAAATGAGTAAAATTAGCATCACCTGCGATTTTTTTTTTGCTCTTTTAAAATTCTATTCTGAAGACAATGTGAATCGTGTTGAAAACGGCATGTTAATTTTTGTTGAAATAAGAAATGCTTATTGAGTCTATGGCCTTCAAGACCAGAGGCTGTGCTCAAAACGAAATCTAAATAACCGGAATGCACTTTCATTAATCTTACATTACTTAATCATGTTACTTAACACTCGATTTACTTATATTTCCGAGACTGGGTTCACTATCAAACAATCTAATTTGCAGACCCCCCCCCTCCCCCAGCAATGGCCAAATTTTGCTTTTGAGAAAAAAAAAACCACAAGAAAACAAAACAACAATAACATGTAAATATACAGGCCGTATATATACATATTACCTGTTCAACAATAACGACATTAATTCAGAAAAGGGTGGGTTTTGTATTTAAGGCATAATTACATCATCTATTAGCGGGAGGAAAGTTCCCGACAATAAATTAATTAAACACTATTTAAAACAATGTAAAGGCACAGAGTTTGGGTAGATTGATTAACTGAGCCCCCTCGCCCCCCCCCCCCCCCCCTCCCAAAGCCAATGCAGCTTAACTGGTTCATTAAAGGGGAATGCAGGTGTATTGCAAGCGATATTAAATCGATAGGTTAAACAAGTTTCATTTTAATTGTTTTTGTAGTTGCGGTCACAATAGGAAAATGACCTGTTCACTATCATTTTATCAAATACATATGTGCACAAAGAATCCGTGACTAGTTCAAGAAAGGCGTGTAATGACAAATATACTGGTTGAATTGTGAACACATATGCACACGTGGCTTTTACATGCATTCTGCTCTTTTGCGAACCGACCACTTCCTGGTACAGATATTTCCTCACGTACTGGTTTTACATAAAAGGCAAAAAATCCACACGGGTTTCCATTGTACAAGGTAGGCTGCTGCTTATAAACTCAATCTAAACGATCTTTTTTTTTAAACGGAGGAGTATTTTGTTGTTCCCAGACGTACTGGTTTTCCATACAAGTTGAACAAAACCATGCAGAGCTTGAGATTTAAGAAATCAGATTAAATCATCTGAGTATATCCAACCGAAGTTCTAACGTCGATAATTGTTATCAACTGTCTGTATGAGATCATGTATTTAAACAATACAACCTCGTCCCACACAATCACGTCTAAAATAATTTTGTTGGGAAACAAAACTGCTCTGATTTAATATGTTATTGAATCCGAGTATTGACATAAAGCAGCAGTTCCCTGACACGTGTCACATCCATCGACAAATATAAACAAGCATTTTCTGGTAAAAAAATAACATATAATTCCAAATCAAACCTCAGCATCCGGGATACTTTCTAGGTTGAGTCTGTCTGGTTTATTACACGGAGTACAGCCTTCCTGATGCGATGTGACTTGGCCTGGGGCGTATACGGTCTCATGAATCTGATTTGATGAGACGGTTTCATGAACACGTTGCATCATTTTTTCTTGCATTTGTTTCCTTTGGTACATGGCTGAGTTTCTCTGCAGATACTCGTCATAGTAATCCACCTCCTGTCCTTCTCTTTTAGACCGTTTAATTTGGGTAGCGATTAAAACCATCAGAGCTATGGCGTAAAACATGATTACAATGACAACGTATAACAGCTCGTTAAGCTCATTGTCTTGGTATTTCTGTGCAGTCTTTAAGTAGATTAACGTCCCATTCTTTAAGTTCAATAGACGATCCCCTAGATAAACCTCCACTGTCTTATTGTTCTCTAAAGCACTTAAACTCACCATGCTTACAGCTGGAGTTCGCAGCGTTCCATTCGGTCTCTAATCCGACAAGAGAGACATTGGCTGTGAAACACCTGGCCGACGAATCTCCTTTATCCAGACGGTTGCATCTAGAGGAATGTGGAGGACAGCTGGCTCAATCCACGATGTCTCATATACAGGCTGTTTATGATGAGGCTTCTATCGCATTATACTGTAGACGATGATTGCAAATCTGATGCTCTTCATGTTATTGGGTATTCTGGTTGATGTATGGGGTTAAACACCTTCCAAAATGAACGTATTGTGAGTTATCAAATGGCCGAAATGCACAGTAAGGATGCAATACACAGTGAGTCGACACAGGTCTGTCGAAGCACACTTAACTCTGCACTGTGTTACATGACACAGTCACACACTTAGACGACAATAATATAGGACAACGTGATGTAGGAGGTTTTTTCGCCCGGTAGGCATTGGTTGGACATGAATCAATAACGAGAAGTCTGTTGAACTATATCGATCTTATCCCGGCAGATATGTATTCACGTTGTTGTCAGCAGAAGATACACTCGTGGAATGAATTCACTCTTTAACCGAAGTTTATATTTCAAGGCTAGGTCTGAAAAAAATAGATGTTTATATAATCTACATGTTGCACTTGGGTGGTGTTTATTCTGGGATTAACAATGGGAAAGAGGTTGGGATCTGGCGTTGGAAGCGATCGAAACCATTACTTACAGGGGATATATATATAGCTTACTCGCCGCTACCAGTATTTCAACGCTCTCAAACGGACAGATCAGATATATGGGCATATCATAAACCAGACAGCCACTAAATACTCGTATTTCAATTAGATGTATCTTGTTAATCTAGGATAATTGTATGGAATCAACTGAGTACTAATACGATAGCCAATATGGGCAGTACGTATTGTAGCTAGTTAAATGTCAGCAAAATGTTATATATATATTTGAACACTAAAACACACGGGTACAGGGAAACTCTTCTTGTCTAAAATAACCATGGAGACACGTTTCTTATTGTGTTAAAAAGGAGCATATCATTTAGACTTTAACACCCAATCATAAGCTGTTATAATAAACCGCAACCCATAATATTTTATTACGTTGACGACAGGCAGGAGTTCGGCCGTAGGGGAATTTTCTGAAATTACAACAAATTATTAAAGAGGCATGAACTGCCAAAATGTTGATATTTTGACGTTAAAACGAATGTTGAAAGTATTGGCTATTTTTCTCAAGACGTATAATTCAGAAACTTTTCAGTGCATCTAGTCTCGAAAATGTACGACAAAGTATTGTTTTGAACTAACTTTTGCTTTGAATGAATGAATAGTTTACTTTTTGAACACGTTTTCTGTTTGTACAGGCCACATACTGTATGGATTTTCTTTATTCCAACGCCAATCATTTAGTTTTACTAAACCAAAAACACATATGACAAGCTCATATTAAACATCACCATGCACAAAGCAGTACAAGTTGTCCTATATGTGGTTTGGTTTTAGTAAAACCGCTCCATAGAAGAATCTATCATTTAGTTTTGCGATGGCCTTCAAAGCCTCTTACTGTTGCGACGATCAGAAATTATGAATAAAAGTGTAAATTTAGGCAGCTCATGCCACTTTAATGTAGCAGTTATAAGTTAAAACCTATCAGTAGATGTAAATGTTGTTTTGTATTAGTCCTTTGAAAACTGACCGTATAATCAGTAGCTTCCTCAGTCGGTGTCATCCGTCAGTTTATGTAACACAGTTGCCAGGTATTGTAAACACATCGGCCTTTCCTCAGACTGTGTTATCCCTCAATTTATGTAATACCTTTATGTTTTACAGATTATAAAACATGAAAATCAGAATATTCCAGAGGCAACTGGACCGGAATAACTAATATACTACCACGCCTATCATGCGTTCTCACAGTATGCTTTGTTTGGTATAGTCCATCACGTAAAATACGGTCTAATCACTGCAGACGGTTAGTGCATTGTGCGGATGTTTATTACAAGGCAAAGGGTTAATGTTGGAAACACGCACACATGCCACATACTATTATAAGTTTCATCTCCTATATACGACATGTTGACATTTTGGTCAGTGGTTAATTACATAGATCTTGTTTGCGCTTTTCCTTTATATATTAGATAGATCAACAGATAATACATCCTTGACAACCAAAAAAGTAGACAAAAAGGTTTCACGCTACATACGATTCAATATGGGTACCGCCATTTTGATATTTTGAAGTCTACATATCCACATGCAAAGGGTGGTATTTTCAAAATGTGATCTCGTCCCCACCCCTGCAGTCACGGATATCTATACCTGTAACTCGACCTTCTGTGTCCCCTTTGCGGTTTCCTACTAGGACCCTATGGGATATTCGGATACAGTGATATTTCCTCCCAGGGGTCAGCGAAACCCTCTGAATAACTTAGCTAATTCTAAATTTTGGACATTTCGGCACACCTCCTCCAAATGGTACCTTCCATATATAAGGAAGTACTATTACTTGGGATTCTAATGTATCTAGAAGAAACCTTGATCCCCACTCTGATATGCAGAGAAGCAAGGTCTCAAACCTGAGAAAGTTAGCTTGAATATTGGTATCAATAACAAAACATCTGCTTAGCCGGGCAATTCGCTAAATCAGAAGCGCAATATGATGACAGCGGTTAGGAAGACTTTTTCCAACTCGGCCATCTACATTGCAGAGATTCAGTCATTCACTAAATTACCGGCCAGTGAAGTTTCGAATCTGAACCTATATAACTCTTCTGCTTCCAAGATAAAGAGAGTTATGGTCATAAAAATATCCCAATCAAAATTTGAAGCATCAATGGGCAAAATCAAAGATGTCCTGTCATTAGCCACACGCTTAGTTCTGAAGCGAAGGGAGGTAAGCATGTGAGCACGATTGGTATTTTACCTGCAATATCAGCCGCAAGATAACCTTTTCTGAAATTTCTACAACGACCTCCTCAAACCGTGTAGACATCAAATGCTGCCTGTCACGTCTTCCCAAAAGGTTGATTTAAAAGCGAGTATATATTTCAGAGTTATCATAGTGTTTGTGTTTAACCACCAGTGCCTGGGAATGATCGAAATTAACCTAGGTTTAAATGGCAGACTTTCAGAGTTGACAAATTTGTCTTGCGCGTGTTCAGTGACTGGTGAGCTGTGCGTATGTTGATTGGGCCTAATTGGGGAGATGGCTGTTGAACCATTAAGTCGTTCTCGGATAACCCTTCGCAATTTTCTTTTACCGTTTGGCCAGGGAAATCCGGTTTAAATTTGGTACCGTAGGAAAGGAAAATGTATCGCGCCCATTTCTTTCGTTTTGTCTCTTATAAGCAAGTGACAAGTGACTTATAAGCAAGAGACAGAGTCCATTTCCCAAAATGGTCCCATTTTGACGATATCAACTAGATTCACTCTGAACCGTTAAAAGCTCCCCGGGTGTCTTCACAATATCCCCTGTGTAGTGTAGGAGATGAGTATAAAAGCGGGTAAATGCAAGTAAACGTCAGATTAAATATCATGATCCTGTTGTTTTGTCGAATGATAAAAAATCAAATGTTCAGATGTTGACCTGCATGCGGGGTTGCTGTTTTGTCGAATAACAAATCAAATGTTCAGATGTTGACCTCCAGGGTGAACTCTTTGAACCAAAACCCGTGAATTAAAATAGTCCGCTTTGGAGCTAGAGGTAGCATCTGTACATGAGGATTAGGGTACATGACTTCAATATCTAGGTTTTTTTGCACATTTATACGGTAAGAGAGAGCATAAATGTCAGAATATTTTACTACATGCTAAAATTGAAAATAAAGATATTAAAGTGCGAACACAAACGGAGACAGACGTAGTTTGGGTAGATCCCTCAAATGCTTCCATTATAACGGATTACGGTGAGTTTTTCGGTTCCTTGTGATATGACTGGGACACTTCTGTTTGGCTTCAAAGAGGATAAGAAAAATGTTTTTGGTCGCCATACTCAAAATGATCTGCAGCCTGTCCAGGGGTATTTGACGTAGGCCTACGTAAATATCCGAGTGTATAAATAACATTACATTTCTTGAAATTTTTAAAACTAATAAAGTTTGACTTATAGGCCTACATTTTCTTCCATGATCAGAGTATATATTATGACGTTGGTACAGCATTTCAGGTTGTAGGTCATTTTGAATGTGGCAAACAAAACGGTAGCCGCATTACGAATACTTAATCTTGAATCGTCTTGAAAGCCTAACAAAAGGATCCAGGTGACGACGTAGGGAACCTAAACACTTTATCTATTAGGCTTTATCAGTTATATTTGAAGAATTGGAGAAATTCACACATGTATGCCTATACCTAGATATAACGGAAACGAGCGAAGACAACCGAGGTTTGTTCTGAATAGTTTCTTCCGATCACCACCATGGGGGATAATGCACAGATGGGTCCTACTTGTATACAAAATCACTACCGTAAAACTTGCTTTGTGCGATCAATCGCATTCATTCATAGAAGTATTAAACGGGTCGATAAGTTGTATATTAAACAGTACACTAATGCTCTATACAACGACTTTTATACCTTAATTCAATCACAAACTACAAATCCATATTAGAAAAACTTTCCCCATTGAGTTGAATCGGTTTATTTTCGTTTGGGAAGGTCTCTCTTTAGTCGGGTTAAGGTCGGTATCAGCGAAAATGTGAGATGAGCTCTTGTTTGGAGAGAGTTTCCCAGGTCCGAAACCGCACCAGCCGCAGTTTTGGCATGACTTGGGCATATTATTGACCTGCTAAACGTGAGATTTGTAATTGTCACAGGTCCGGGCCCTCAAACACAGCTTTTGTCCAACCTTCAAACATGTATATTGGACAGTGGTCGACCTATACAGAGAACACGCATAGAAATTTAGGATCTTATAAGTTGTATGAGGTTTGTTGACTATACCTTTACAAAGCCGTCGAAAGCAATGTCTAAGTACACGTATATTTTCGTTAGTATTGTGGACCTGGACAACCAATGATGGACATTACCACCGGTTCTGTGAATACAACCATCGTCAACAACGACACGACTATTGCATCTGATAAAGACGAGTACGACAGCTATGGGGCGATGCTGTTTATTGTGGCAGTGATCATCGTCTATGGAGTGGCTGTGATATGTATGTTAGGTTTCTACAGTGGCCGTGAGGTACAGTTGGAAGACTTTGACAAACAAGCCAATACTTTCCTTAAAGAAGTAGACACTCGTCGTCGTCAATTTGACATCAAATCGCGTAAGTCCATGTTCACCAAGCGCCTGACAGCTTTGAGATCGGAACTTTCGCAGGACCAAGGTCCCAGTGGACAGAGTCATGTGGCAAACTACCTTATAGCCAGTATTGGCATGAACACGACGCACGATCGGCCATTACCAACTACCACGGAATCTACTCTCCTCTCTGACATTATCTTAACGAATACTGGAGTGTCCTCCAGTTCAAGGTCTCGATCCGTATCATTTGAACAGCGACCTCAGCTCACTATTGCGCGTGGCAAAGGCAAACATAATAAAGGGTGTAGAAAATCTTCCCCTGTAGATCACAAAAACACATCCGTACATCATGTTTCCTTTAAAACCAGCTACATTTCCTTAACGGATTCAAAAGAGGGTTCTTTTAGCAGCAGAATAAATGAGGAATCCAAATTCAGTAGGATAAAAAAACACATCGAAGCAAAGTGTGTGTGTTTCTTCACTGAGAGAGAAAACCTGAATGCAACGCCAGTGCATCAAACCGTCCGCTGTGCCAAGTCAGATAAAACCCAACCAGTTATGATGGAGCATGAAACAGTTGTTTAAACAAGATTACTAGCAGTGATTCTAACGGTACGTTTGAAACCAAGAACCCTGATTTTCATTATTCATAAACATCTGGATGTGGATAAGCAATGGGTTACATGGTCAACTTATTATGAGAAATATCATTTTTGTTAACCCCCCGTGCACCATAGTGACGTTATTGTCAAACATATCATAAAGAGGACACCATCACGTGACCAGTATTCCTTGCCGCTGCAACTTTAGGTTCTTGCGGAGTTAAACAAATTATCCAATTACAACAATACTGCTCATTCAAACTTATGATATAAACTGTTTAATTTTTTGTTAAAAAATAGACATACGTCACATGGCAATACTGAATTAGGAAAGTCTTTTAATAAAATGTTTGTGTGAAATAATGTCATCTTGATTATTCATATTACATGAGGGTATCTTTTAAAAAGCGAAGTTGTCATCGACTGCCATGCTTTATAAGGTATGTTCTCTTTCAGTGTGGATTTCTGCCAAACAATCTACAGTAAGTAATGCTTGTGCTAAGTATCTTAGGGGTCTTTATGGGTATCTCAGAAGATGTTGCACGTAGGTATCCGAAGTTATACCACAGAGTCGTCCGAAGTTAAAAAGGTAGAGAATAAAAATACAAGAATATGAAATCTTGTTATTTGGTTCATGTAGTAGAAAATAAACATTGTCAGCTGTCTTCTTGGCTGCGAGCTCTTAAAACCCAAACATCTTTCAAGCTGCCAGGATGTGAGTTCTTACTAACCGTGAAATTAGAGTTATCCTCCACGGGGTTCCGGTTTTCATCAGTAGACTCATTACGTGCCTTTTTGACAACTGAATCATTAAGAGAATGGGGTACGTGTATAGATTCATTTAAGTCTTTATCTCCATTTGATAGTTGTATGTAAGGAGTCTCGTGGAGGTTTTCCTGTGAAAAAGACAACTGAATATAGTCATTCTCAAGGCCACACCTTTGTAAAGATATATTCGTGGAGTCATCCTCAAGGTTCCGTCGTTTTAAAGGCTTATTCGTGGAGTCACCCTCAATGTAATATTGTTGTAAAGGTCTTTTCGTGGAGTCACCCTCAATGTAATATCGTAAAGGTTTATTCGTGGAGTCACCCTCAGTGTAATATCGTTGTAACGGTCTATTCATGGAGCCAGCCTCAAGGTCAAGTGGCTTTACAGCTTTATCCGTGATGTGACGGGGTTCTGGTTCACAACTCGAATCGGTCAGATGAAGTAAACGCGATGTCAATGGTGCGACATTTTCTAACTGTACCGTTTTATCTTCTTCTGGGATGCCAGAAAGCCGAGGAGCTGTCAAAGTTGGGTCTTCTTCGGACCCGTCTAAGAACAAACTGATTTCAGACGAATCACACTCTGTGTGTTTTTCCTTGAAGCCAAGTTTACATTGCAGTCTAACAAGTCTATCTAATTCCCCCTGTCTTTTCATCTGTTCCTGGTTTTGAAGATATCGCGTGACTTGGCGAGATTCATCCTTCTCGTCTCTTTGACCGCCTCTCATATGGGTTGCAATTAGAGCAACAATAGAAAGTCCGTAAACTAGAACAACAGCTACTGTAAAGTACATTGCCCCTGAGAAGTCGTATTCCGAGTTTTCTTCGTGAGAGTTCCCAGTCATCAACAGACCTGTATACACTGTTGTATTGGTTGGGTTTCCTTCTGTCACACTCATGTCTAGAGAGGATTCCATGATTGTTAATATCAGCGTTTTGGGTCCTTATCACAACTTGAACTCAATCACCTCTTGTAGTTCCATCGCAACTTTAAATCAAATGAACTTGTTTCACAGTGATATTTTACACTTTGCACATTTCTTGAAATATCCAAGCAAATTACATACTTTTCTCTCCAGATGTATGACGTGGTCGATGACATCGAAATATGATTGAAACCTCTCCAATAAATGGCCTTTCAGTTGACAAAGGGGGGAACTTTTCACACCTATTTCAGGTTACATTAGGGGACTTTTCACACCTATTTTACATTAGGGGACTTTCTTAAGTGCCCCCACATGTCGCCAATAAAAAGACAGGAATCACTTAACACCGGTAAATTGTAAGGTTGTTTTACAGGTTAGCGATAATAATAGTCTACGGTTGCCCCCTGCTTGTTAAAATACGGGGACAAAAGTGTTTATATGTAGCTAACATCAGGTCGTTGCAGAGGGCCATTCATTTGGGTTTGAGACAGGAGTAAACTTGTATCGATCTGCCTCAATGGTTCTAAATAACAAAGTATCACGAATTTATATGCTTACCTAACGTTATCGACCTTTTGAAAAGCTGTGAAAAGTCACTTTTGACGACGCGGAGCGCTACTATTGAGTCGATAAGATTAACCTAGTTGGCTTTGTTAGGATCACGTCTTTCAACAGTTGGTTATTTTCCAGTTTAGAACTAAACTTGATCTGATTTGATGTTTTCACCAAACCAGTACAATTGATAAATCTGCGTAAATATACACAAAATATCTGGCGGGAACTGAAGCCCCATAGGACTTATTTTATCCCGTAATTAGAATGGAAGAATTACAGTAGTACATGTAGGTGAACAGATTTAAGGCGATATCATGGATTGAACTATTTTTCACGTCAAACAGAATAAAGAAGACAAATAAACAAATAAGGGTGCAGGTTGAGAGAATAGCAGGGCTGAAAATCAAGCAAAGGCTTTCAGCGGGTCTTGAAGAAGAAGGTCTTTCACAAGAGATTTAAAAAGAGAATGAGATTGACACTGTTTTCAGTCAGATGTCAATTTTTTCAATTCAATTGTACCTTTAATCAGGCAAGTATGAAGTGGGGTAGGCTTCGATGTAAGATTGCTTGGTAAAGAAGATTAAACTGTTTTTAGCAGAATTTTGGGTTGATGGATAAACTTGTGTGTGATTTGTGTTATGAGATATAAGATGATCTTAGATAGAGAGAGCAGTTTATTTAAAATAAACAGAATTCTGGATGGGTCGTATTCGCTTGAACAGTTATTACAACCAGTAGTGCAATAAAATCCAGCAATGATATGTCACATAAAACAACCAGTCGTGAAGTAAAAAACGACCAGTAACGATATAAAACCAGAAGTGAAATAAAATTTTACCAGTAGTGAAGTACAAAACAATCAGATATGCGTAAAAAGTGATTTATTACTATTTACTGGTAAATTTCGATTTTTTTTATTTCACCACTGGTTACTACTGTTATGTTTGGCCGTTTTTGCTGAACTCTTCAGATCGTTTTGCTTCGGGAATCACCGGGTTTCATCCGATCAACCTACGTGGGATGGTTGCGAGACCACTCGAAGGTCTTTGGATCATTGGGGCATAACACTTGGTTTACTTCCACCATATATTTGGCAGCAACGCCATACAAGTGAAATAATCTAGAGTAATAAACACCAAATAAACAATCTTGATTAGATAAGCATTTGTTAAAAACGATTTTGTTGGTGATCAAAATGAGAAGACCCTAATATGAATAAAATTGCGACATAAGAAGTGAGTGGTGACATTATGTGCCACAACTGCACTGATTATGTCGTCAAGTGCGACATTAGCAATGAAGAAGTCCTTGCTAACCACTAATGTAGCAACGAAACTTTAGGTTACAGTTTTCGCAGCTCCTTATGTCGCCCCTGCACATTTTATAGCTCCGACGATTTATATACTGAACCGCAAAAAAAAAATCACTCCTTTTGGGATATTGATAATCATTGTATTTCAAATAGATGTAAACAGCACACTTATCACCGGAATGATTCCAAATTTGACATGATTGATCATCATCATTGGTAGACAAATATTAGAGAATTTCAAGTGAAAGTGAGAACAAGTGGCGCCACAGTGCGATCTGGAAGTCAATAATATGTATGGCCACCATGGGCATTGATTCAGCGTTGCATCGTCCTAACATTGAGTGGATGAGATGGTTGGGCCCAAAATGTTCAAATTGAAAAGGGAAAGTGATGCATAGTTTATTTAATGAAACGTGCAACACTGTTGACTGATTTCTTTACGTATTTACGCCACATTGAGAATTATTTCCCATATCTGGTTTGCTATCAGGTTTTTGGGGAGAGAGAAACCGGGTTTATGAAGGGGCGAATCTTCATTCATAGCACTCAGCCTGAAATATCTATCGAGTTTCAGTTAAATTCGAACCCTCAGAAAATTGGTAGACAGCCGGTGATTCTCGAAGCAAAACGGTCTGAAGAGTTCAGCAAAAACGACCAAACATAACAGTAGTAACCAGTGGTGAAAGAAAAAAAATCGAAATTTACCAGTAATGAAATAAATCACGTTTTACGCATATCTGGTGGTTTTGTACTTCACTACTGGTATATCTACTGGTAAATTTTTATTCCACTACTGGTTTTATATCATTACTGGTCGTTTTTTACTTCACGACTGGTTTTTTGATGTGACTTATATCATTACTTGATTTTATTGCACTACTGGTTGTAACAACAGGCAGGCTTCTGAAGGCGCACCAGAGGAAGAAGATGTGTACTGTATGTGTTACCCCAGACAACATTACAATAAGTTAAAAATTGATACATTAATGAAAAGTAAAGGATGTATAGAGGTTTTATTTATTTACAACCTTTTTATACGGGTCATAATCCTCAGGTTTCTGGATGATTGTTTTAGAAATGTCCTTTATACATGGGATGACCAAGTAAGTTTGCTATTTATTGTTATGCCATTATAACAAATTACTTCTTGACGATTACACGATAAGATTTCATAATAATGGTATTATCTTACTTTGGACATTAAGACCTGTGGGTTCTTCTTGTAAATACCCTGTCCAAAGAGGGTTTTAATTGATCGCTTCGTGTGGAATGGTTCCCTCCTCAGGGCAAAGAGCATTGCAAAGTGACTTGGTCGACTTCGGCTGAAGAAGGTCAGGGTCCCATTTCATAACGGCGTCAAGACAGCTAAAGTTACATAGCCGACTAAAATTACAATGCTTGACCATTTTGTTGCGTATATAATGCTGTTAATGTGCTAAATGAGTTTTACAAATACCGCCCTAAAGCTGGCTGTACATGTATGTTAGAGACACGGTTGTCCGAGATGACTGGATGCATTGGAGGCTTGGTCCATTTTTCAATGGGTTTGTGGACCTTCGGAAGAATTCATCATAAACTGTTTTTACAATTAAGATCAGCCTCCGTATAGCGACACTGTTTTTCATGAAGATAGCCTCTTCTTGAAGAGAATGAAGAACACTATTGAACCGTCCCATATTTTCAGGTTTAATAACTTTGAGTAAGGTTGTGCCGGTTTATAGAATTAGCTAAACCATAAAATTACCTTGCTACAGTGACGACTGACGTCCATTTCCAGGCCTTACATGTGAGGAGGGGGCGTATTGCCGCTTTCAGGTGTTTGCGTGCCCCACTTGAATCTCGGTACATATCAGTCAGACCCATTATTCTGAAAAAGTCGACAGCATTGGCTTATTTACTAGTAGGAAATTCCCTTTCAGATTCTCTATTGAGTAAAGATAGATCATCAGCAGTGAGTTCCGCGTTACTAATATTAACAGCATTATAACGTAGACACTTTTGTTTGGATTTTTACCACTGGAAATGCAAGCGAGATACCCGAACTGTCAATAAAGTCTGCTATTTAATCATGCAAAGGCCTGATAAATGCTACAAGACCAAAAGTTTAAACCGTCCTACAGAGTCAAATGGCACCGATCTGTGACTATACAACAGAATGGCAGGATAGTTACCTGGGGCTAGCCCTGTCCCAAATTTAACTCAAATCAGGTGCCTGAAGCTAGTGCGCAAACAAGCAATCTGTAGGCCTACTGTATCCTTGATCCAGCGATCTTTGTCCACCGATACTTTTTAGATTGAGATATTTTTGGTATGACAAAAACTTTCTTTATCTTTGAAGCAGAAGAGTTATATAGGTTCAGGTTCGAAACTTTACTGACCCGTAATTTAGTTAATGACTCGATGTCTACAAAGTAGATGCGAGATTTGCATTTTTTTGGTTAGGGTGTTTGTAGACTACTTTAAAGTGGTATGAGCTGCCAAAATTCTCACTTTTTTCATAAGTTCTGATCGTCACGAAAGTAAGAGACTTTGAAGGCCATCGAAAAACTAAATGATTAGCGTTGGAATGAGCAAAATCCATACAGTATGTGGCCTATACGAACCGGAATAGTGTTCGAAAAGTAAACAAAATTTAAATAACCGGGACGACCATTCATTCATTCTAAGCCAAAGTTAGTTCAAAACAATACTTTATCGTACATTCTCGAGAGTAGAAGCACTAAAAAGCTTCTAAATTATACGTCTTGAGAAAAATAGCCGATAATTTCAACATTCTGTTTTTACGTCAAAATATCAACATTTTGTCAGCTCATGCCCCTTTAATATTTATGATCACACTACTTTAATATATTGGCGTAGCAGACACTAAGCACAAACGCGTTTGGAAAAGAAAAGTTTTGGATTCATGCGTTACAAACTGTTTACTATACTGTTTACGTTACTATACCTTTTGTGTTTCAGTATTATAACGCTATAGCGGGAATATGGCCCAGATTATAATATAAGAATACAAACTATTTCAGAGTAAAATGGATTGACCTTTCAGCCAACGGTCTGAAAGATCTACTGGTCCGGGCTGAACTCCCTTGTTTGTCTTCTTCCTAGGAAACAAATTACATATTTTCACTTGATTTACCCATTGTCATATTTTGTTTAACTTCAGTTTCTTGACTTCGTGTCATAGCTGAAGATCGATAGATGACGAAGTATTCCAGAAAGTTCTACTGACTAAAGCCAAAGTCCTGTCTGCCTTCAACATAATGAGGTTTTGGTTTACTACAACTACATATATTTATGAACACTAAAACACACGGGCACAGGGAAAATCTTCTTGTCTAAGTTTCTAATTGTGTTAAAAAGAGGTATATCATTTAGACCTTTATACCCTATCATAAATTGTTGTAATAAAGTAAACCTATGATATTTCATTAGGTTGACGACTGACAGAAACTTGGCCTTAGTCAGAACCCAATCAACTACATATGATTGGGTATAAAAGTCTAAATGAGACAGATCACCAGCAGTGAGTTCCGCGTTACTAATATTAACATCATTAGAAAGCAGAAAGAGTTTTAAAACTTTTATTTGGATTTTTACCATTGGAAACCATAAGAAACTTGTTTCCATGGTTATTTTAGTCAAGATTTATTCTGTGCCCGTGTGTTTTTAGTGTCCATAAATGTTAATATCTTCCGTATGTAAGTAATTTCTTCATGAATAGTCACTGTGCTATGGGAGTTCAATTATAATATATAATGTTTGGTTTTCGGTTTTATTGATTTCAGATGAATGTGTAATTTCTTCCATTCTCGAGTTCCTGTGATATTAGACTTGGCCTGTTTTAAATTGCCTCCTCTTGTTGGATAAATAGGAACCTCTCCTTGTACGTTAAAAAGGTAACAATTCAATGATATCCGAAGAGATGTATAAATACTAAGATTGAAGAGTGTCAAAATGTATTTGAGATTGTAGTTCTGGAAAGAGTCAGAAATATTTCTTGAGTTATCATAAATATATTGAGAGACGCGTAGTTGGTGGCGAATTAATTAGTGCATTTTGTTAGTCCTTGTGTCTTATCATTCACATTATTGTTTAGGTCGGTATTGGAATAGGTGGAGCTTGTATTGTTCGCAAAAAGCAATAATATCCAGAAGGTTAGTTACCCTACTGATGCCATTTATGCAAATCAGGAATAGCATGGGCCCCAGGATTGATCCTTGAAGCATACGGCTCTGTACTTCCCTTGGAAGAGACAAAACATCATTATAAGATACATGTGACCTGGGTAATCTTTTTGGTAAATTATATATGCCCCCCTCTAAACAACTTTTGCAATGTTTAATTGTCTTTCATGATATTTTTGTGGCATTTTTTGTTTTAACCTGGTTAATGAGACTTAAGCCCTGCCTAGGTATCTCTATTTTGTGCATTTGGCTGGACGAATTACTGCCCTTTGTCCAAGGCCAATTGGTAACCACGTTAGGACAAACGTCCCTGTAGGCAAACTGATTTAGTTTTTTCTTTGTTTATTAACATGCACTCTCACGGATCATTTGACGAAGACACCTGGGAGACGAAGCCAAGCTATTGTGAACCTCGTGTAAATAAATACCTTCCTGTTTACCTTTTTATTTTACCTTGGTCTTCCTGTGTGGATTGCTTACATCTACCTCTCCGTGACCTCAAAAGTGTGCCGGTACAGTTTAAAGGATGGGAAATCTCTAGAAATACATAGAGATTATCATCGTAAAGAATCTTGAAAGTACTTAAAACATTTCACGTCAATTACCGCCAGTAATCAAGCTAATAAAAACCCACATAGGTCGTTCGAGTGAAAACCCAGTCAGAAAACACTCAATAAACTTAGACAATGACATTCCATCTAAATAGAGACCATGTAGGATTCCTTCGCTCTCTATCTGAAACAAATGTTGAACTGTGGTGTGATACGTCCATCGAGTAACCCATGAAGCTAAAATGTGGTTTCCGTCAGAAAACACGATGATACATTAAGATACTGTTTAAGACTTTACGAATGATCATGTATGCTTACTGTTATTTTTCGAAACTTTATTGGCAGGTTGATGATAATGAGACTGATGAACCCAACACATAATTTAAGATTGATCTGCTTGGTTTGAGTGCAATCAAATACCGTTCGGCCTAAGGAACGCCTGTGGAACTTTCCAGCTCCCGATAAAACATGTTCTACTTTATATCGTTGACATTATCATTTATAGCCAGAACACGCTTCGCTCCTTGAGAAAGTGCTCGATAGATGAGTGCATGCTTGTTTGAAACTTAAAACACATCCCCCCCCCCTTGAAAACAAAATTTTTCTCAGGGCAAGTGATATCAAAAAGAGGCATCGCATGTGATGCCGATAAAATAAAAATTCTGAAAGAGTGGCCACCACGGACGAATGTTAAGGAATTACAGAAATTCATTGGCTTTGCCAGTTTTTAGAGGAAATGTGTTGAGGATTTCTAAAAAATTGCTAGACACTTGACATTTGCCGGAACAGACGCCTGTCAGAAGAAATCGATGAGACCCTGGACTATGACCGACAGGAGGCGTTTGTAGAGTTGATCGGCTGCCCCCTCTGCTGGCATTCACAGATTTCACTCTCCTATTCGTGTAAAGGATGATGCAAGTAAACCAGGACTCAGCGCTGTATGACAATGTGGTTAAGGGGATTGTTTATGCGAGCTGAGCTCTTCGTAAATCAGAGCTCTATAGCACTCATAAGTACCAGGCGTTATATTGGGCTACATTCGTATGTTACCAAACAGATCCATCATAACCTGTATGGAAAGATTTTTTTGGAGACGACAGATCACAATTCCTTGACTGTGAAGTTGAACGCCACAGGGTACCGCTGGCTCGCAGAACTTGCTACCTGCAATTTTCAGATATTTTATAAACCTGGCTGTAATAACACTGATGCGGATTGTTAGTCTCGGTGGATGTTGCAAAAGCTTTTGCTGTCCGGGATATCGATGGTGGTGCAGCTGATTCCATGAGCATCCGAGTTGTAGACTTTCTATCTCGACCCACTCCTTTGGCTGTTTATTAGAGAGCCGGGCAACGCAGAGATGAAAGCATACAACCACTTTCGAACTGGGCTAATCAAAATGTTAAGCTAGATCGAGAAAATCTGTTGAGACTTGGCTGTGAATCCAAGAATGTGTTGCGATAATGGAAGCAAGATAGTGTGTTATACAGAGAAGGTGTGGTAGATGGATAGAAGCTTCTTCAGCTGGTGCTGTTGCCATACCAACGAAGAACCAGGCCGCAAGAACTACTGCTCAGCATTTCTACGACCATTTTATTCCCCAGTAGGACCCACTCGTATTATCAGTAGCATGTGTAAATTCACTGGCATGAAAAAGTGACGCACAACCCATAGCAAATGGGATTACAGAACGATTTAATCGCACTTTATTGGAAATGCTCAGATGTATCGTGAGAAGAGGTAGGATTGGAAAAGCTATGACCCACGCTTACAACGGTGCCCGTCATGACTCGACTGGTTTCAACCCCCTTTTTCCTCATGTTTGGACGAAACCCACGTCTTCCATTGGACGTATACTAAAGTATTGCTTGGAAGGAGAAACGCCGGAATCGTATCCACAATTCGCGAAGAATCTAGAGAAACGTCTTATGTATACTTGCTGCAGAAGGCTTCTTCTAAATCTAAAAAGGAACTACTAGCTCGAGGTTCTTCCATCTAGGTAAGTAGTCCAGTTTTAGTCCGGTCGTGAAGCTAGGTCTAAAAGGTAAACACAAATTAGCTGACTGATGGAAAACTGAAGTATACACAGTTATGAAAATTTCAAATGAAGACTCACCTGTATACGAGGTCCAACATGAAGACAAACAAGGACGTATACGTGTTCTGCAGCAAAATCATCTGTTACCGCTAATTCTTTCTTTGGAGGGTCGTCCAAAGGCAAGATGTAATCGTGAGAATAAAGAACCTGAAATCAACAGTACTTCTGAATCTGACTCAGGCGAACCTGAGCCACTGAAGGTAAAGGAAACTGTGGAACAAAGCTTCAGACGGAGCCACTTCAGAAACTGATTTGTGAAGCCGGAATTAGAATTATTGAGACTGGATTATTCTGGATAGGACATCTGCTTACTCGGAATTTATGTTTTGAAGGGTCGATTGTGGCCTGAATATTCTTTTTTTTTTGTTTACAATGTCAAACGCTTTGGACAAATCTAGAAAAGTAACAACACTGGTCTTTTCTTCCGTGACAAGTTTGTCGTAAAGAGAGTATAGTGGTATGATCGGTCCTAAATCCATCTGATAAAAAATCGTTTTCTCCAAGGAATTTTGTTGTATTATCATTGAGTTGTGATAAAGTGGTATCAATATGTTAGTAGTTTTAAGAAGAGAAGACCGGATTTCACCACAACCTGGAGAAGCATTCGGAACAAACTGCGGCTCTCTTCGCTCACTTCCGATCTGCTTTGATCCAAATACGTAAAATCCAGAAGTTATCAGAGTGCTGGAGAAAAGGAAATCTAAAACTAGAACTAACCCTATTCCTAAAGTCGAGATAGTGGCCTCTAGCGCCAAAAGTTGGCCTTTTGGTCCAAGGGTAGGAGAGTTCACCCAGGACGTCAACTGAACATGTGCCTCTTAACCATTCGACAAAACAACATCGCTGAATTCAATCTGACGTTTGCCAGCATTCATCTACTATACACTTAGCTGGAGATACCGTTAAGCACATCCAACACTGACACTGGTAACTATTGCAGACATCCGTGGAACTTATACCAGTTGCGAATCGACAGGGAGCGTCGCCATCTTGTCTGATTTCGCCAAAATGGGACTATTTTCTATTGACTCCGTTTTCGTTTCTTGCTTAACGTTTCTTTTAATTCCAAGTAAATATTGACATATAGGTTCATGTCCGGATTGTTATATTTTTCTTATAATTTAAAAAAAAATAATTACCCAAGCTGGCTTGTGAAAATCCTTGCGCTAATTCGTGTGATGGCGTACGAGGTCTATCTTAGCCACCTATAAATGAGAAGTCGCCTGCGGAAATTTGTTCTGAATGTTTTGATTGAGTGCCTGGTTGAGTGGGGGCTCTTAGCACACGGGAAAGCCCTAGCCCTCAGCAGTTACTTGACAATCATTACACAAAGGGGGGCCAAGTGAAAACTTCACTGAGAAATTTTGACTGAGTGGGATTTAAATCCGCGACCCTTCGAGACTTACACTCTACTGTCTGAGCCACCTGTGTCCCCAACGAAATTCAGCTGATTGACTGATGTTTTACGCCTTACTAAATATTATTTCACAACAAGAGTTTCGGGAAACCCAAAATACGCCCGGAAAGGCACAGTAACTGCAGCCAAACCAAAACAAATCCTTCCATATTTATTTGAATTTAATTTTCAAAATTCAGCGGGAAGAGGTTGAAGCTTGGTAAATGATTGATTGATTGATTGTTTGGTGTTTGACGCCGCGCTCAAGATTATTTCACTTACATGTATATGGCGGGGTTGCCAGTTTTATTAGGTGAAGCTTGGTAAAAGGTGATGTTATGTCAGCAAAATGAAATCTTACCACTAAAACCTTTAAAATCCATCTGTATCAAATTTAAAATGGGCTATTTGGATCAACAATTATTAACAAGATTTGTACACGGTACAAGTCATCAATTCTTGCTGCTGTTAAATCATGATGTTAAACATTGTTTGTTGTCAATATAGGTTGCACTAAAAGGTTTCAATTTTTTAGAAAAGCAGTTTATAATTTACTAATCATACTTAAACAAATGTAATTAATTGGCAATTTCGCAGCTCACACCAATTCAAGTAGATTTGACAATTTTTCTCATAATATTTTTTATCTACATTATTTGGCTACAAAAAATATATAACAGTTGGGCATGTTACAAAGTCTACATTTAATTTTAATTTATGGAGGCCATGTGGTAACACAGAGCCATAAATCTTTCAAGTTCTAGAGAGTGAGAGCTAACTGTAAGTTGACAAGGTAAATAGACCAAAGCTGGGATACTTATCTCTTGGTCTGTAGATAAAACTTTAATCCTTATATGTATTTTTCATTTGATTAAAACGTTATATATTGATTTAAGAATAGTTTTAATCAATTTAGAAACATTAGTGCAGTTTGAAAAAATCCTTTTTTGATGAGAATCGGAAAAGTAGAAGCCATTTTATAATTTAAAGGTTATTTTCATGAAAATGAAAGTAAGAATAAAAGGGAATGTACAAAATCCAATAATTTGCAATAGTTGATATCATAAACAATTTTTTTACACACTATCTGTTAATATGGTATGTAACATGACAGATTTGAAAACATCGGATCATATTTGTTAAAGTTATGGAGAGAAAAAGTAAATATTACATAATCCAATATGGCTGCCATATTACGCAATGTATGATGTCAAAAATAGTTCGCGACACACCTTCCACCCATAAGGCATATGCTCAGAAAAAATTGTGCAGATGGATTCAAAACTTTGGAAGTTATGGAGCGGAAGGGAATATTACATAATCCAATATAATATTATGTAACCAGTGATGTTAAAAATAGTTTGCGACACACCTTCTACCCATAAGGTATATACTTAGAAAAAATTGTGCAGATGGAATCAAAACTTTAGAAGTTATGCAGCGGAAGGGAAAGCGGACGCCGGACTTCCGGAGATGATACCATAATACAGCCCGCTTTTCAAGCCGGGCGTATAAAAATGGTGGCGTTGCCAGGTTTAATAGGGGAGGAAACCGGGCTCATTGCCGGGTATACAGTCAATAGTACTTGAAATATAACCAGTCTGTTTGCTACAGCGTTCCCTGTTTGCCGAAATCGGCCATTGGTGGTGAGGATGGATAGACCGCTTCACCGTAAGTCTATACTCAAGAAATGGTGTCTATAAATATAATAGTACTTGAAATATGAATGTTTTGATACATCACAAAACAACGATTGCTCCCTTTTAAATAACGAACTGCTAACCGCGAACTGCAGGCCAAGTTGTTAGACATATGTTGCTGGTTATATTCTTGAGAATATTTGATTGATTGATTGATATTTTACGCCATACTAAATATAATTTCACGTGTATGGCGGCGCTCCCAGGTTTAGTGGGGTAGGAAACAAGGCATATTTGAAGCTGTCGTTGTATGATCCATTGATAGATAACACGTAAATAATAAAGCGAACAGGTTTGTATTATCATTCAACTATATTTCCATGAATATGGTGGTTTTCATTAATAACAGCGATATAAAACTATGATAAAGGTTGTGCTTTGTCATCCTATATAGGTATACTGTACATTCAGTATCAAAAGGGGAGTTCTCATCTCGCAAGACAAAGATTTAAATTACATTGAGGAAAGGTGGGGAATGAGACAAATATTAGAGACTGCAATTTCACTGGCTTTGGTTAAAAACAAAAAAATCTTCTTTTTTTTTTACAATATAAAAATAGTTGGCTAAAATGGCTCTGTACAAAATGTATATTCAGAAATTAACCATATCTCAAAAGTGAAAGAAATCTGGTATTGATTCAGAATTCAAAGTCTAAAAATCGTACAACCATTTTTTAAAAGGGACTATGACATACATAAAATAAATGATTAAAATCAAGTTAAAAAAATCTACAGGGGATATAGTAAAGATACAATATATATATGCAAGAATATTTCACAATAGATCAACACTGGCTATATGTACAATTAGTACACTATCTCTGTAATATATGTAATTAACAGGGATGTAAAGGCAGACACTTTCAAAACTAGTAAGCTGCTATTAAAAATACACACTGCATAGTTTATACAATGCCCATGTACACTCTAAAACCAACACACAATCCTTGGTAAAACTAACAACAAAACAAACAAGCACTTGAATCCATTGATTTTTCCTTATTTTATATAATAAAAAAAACACTTAAGTATATTTTATTAATACATGGGGTTTTGTCTTAAAATACTGCATAATTTCATCCTTAGCCCATAAATTGTAAATACATGAATAGTCAGCAAAAATAGCATAATAAATAGTATTGATAGACTATATTACATATTATATATCAGCTTGCCATGTAAATTTAACAAAGAAACTGTAAAATAATCTTCAGAAATTCCATCATTTGAATAGATTTTTGAAACAAATTAACAATTTAGGATTACAGGAATTTAGAAATGATAGCAAAGTAAAAAGTGGACAAATTAGTTGGTTTATTTACCGGTATATATATAAAAAAAAGTTTTATTTTAAAATAGTCTATAAAATGTGAGTGGGCCACTAGACCCCTTGACTGATAAGCCTGTAAAACACAAGGCACAGTATCGGACAAAGTAGCTATCATAAAAACAGGATTGACATCATCGCAATAAGGCAGCTCTAGTAGTACGAACCCCCGATCTGAAACATACAAGAAAACCATGTTGTAAAAACCTACCAAAATTAGATTAAATTGTATTGAGAGAGCCATTATATGTTGATAAACTTGAAAAGATCCGAATCAATTCATTGATTGTAGATTGTTTGGTGTTTTACGCCGCGCTCAAGATTATTTCACTTATATGGCGGCGTTGCCAGTTTTATTGTGGGAGGAAACCGGGCTCAGCGCCCGGAGGAAACCCACGACCTTCCGCTGGTAACCATCCCACATAGGTCGTTCGAGTGAAAACCCAGTCAGAAAATTTTCCAATTTGTGGACTGAGTGGGATTCGAACCCGCGACCCATTGGTGGAAGGCTGTTTGGATTGAGCGTCCAACGCTCTACCTACTGAGCCACGGAGGCCCCTCCGAATCAATTCAAGATATATTTGAACATATGTTCTTCAATACACAACAATCCAATTGCAAGTTGTTCATGACCAATTTTGAGAAAAACTCTATTTTTAAATTGATAGATTTGTTTATTGACATTTGACAATTGCTATTTATATGTCGATGTTACCAGGTTTAGTGGAGAGGAAACCAGACTCATTGCCAGCCTCCCCACCCCTTAATTTAAAAGTACCTGGTGACTCATGAAAAATTCACTCAGAAATTTATCTAATGTTTTTTGCACTGAGTGGGATTTTAACAAATGGAAAGAGAAGGAAAAATGAGTTTAATTAATTAGTGTCTTTTAGAAAGTGGGTATAACAGTATTCTCAGTATTTTGGGATTACACTTTCTTGAAAATATCTTAGGAATTCCTTTGCCGATTTTTGGGTGACGCCCGAAACGGGAATCAAACCCAGGTCCCAGAGTATGGCACCTATCGCCAGCACTAAATGCCGGCTGCCTTATCCATTCAGCCAACCGGCCTCCTCTAGCGTAATCCCAAAATAACGTGAATACAGAAGGACAAATGATTGTGTACCATAAAATATTATGTGCATGCCATAAGCGTGCCATATATATATACGTGCATATAATTCAAACATTCCAAATACAAAGATCTACAACAATCACAGGCATATTGATTAATACAAGTAACCACAATTGTACAACACATGCTCGTAAGAAATGGTATCATATAAAAGCCAGTCAAAAGTTGAGAGAAAAAAAAAAAGAAACATATCTATAACTACATGTACCTCTATATATGGCATAGATTGAAGAATTAAAAGCAGATGAGGAAAAATTGCTAAAAATGCTTTATTTTAGTTTCAAGAAGCGTCTTGACTGAAATAAAACTACAAAAGCAACTGCTTTGTCTTTACTGTTAACACCATCTGCTGTGTATAAGTGATAAGCAAAACTGGATCAGCTACTAATGTTTTTTTTTACACATGCCATGACATTATAAGAATTAAATATGTAGAAGGGCGTTTAAAATATTATGGATTGGAGATTGGGGTAGACGAAAAGCCAAAAAAAGTCTGTCTCTGCAAAGGATAACCCGCTTGTGTTGTTCACAAAAACTTACTTTGTGGTGATCCAATTATCATTTCTCATTAGAAATAAACTTGTGAAAATAGCATTGTGTATTAACCCACTCCCATTCTTAAACCTCTTTTGCAAGGTACATGGGTAATAGTAATCCAATTATAGTAATAGTTACCAGAATATTATACTAATCCAGCTGCCAGAAATATTCTCATGAAATATCTTCAGGTGAAATTGATTCCAGATAAGTCGTAGCGGGCCCTGAAGATTAGCTTACTGTTAGACGCTTCTAGCATTCATTACAAGTTGATTCCAGAGAAGTTGTAGCGGGCCCTGAAGCTTAGCTTACTGTTAGACGCTTCTAGCATTCATTACCAGTTTATTCCAGAGAAGTCGTAGCGGGCCCTGAAGATTAGCTTACTGTTAGACGCTTCTAGCATTCATTACCAGTTGATTCCAGAGAAGTCGTAGCGGGCCCTGAAGCTTAACTTACTGTTAGACGCTTCTAGCATTCATTACCAGTTGATTCCAGAGAAGTCGTAGCGGGCCCTGAAGATTAGCTTACTGTTAGACGCTTCTAGCATTCATTACCAGTTGATTCCAGAGAAGTTGTAGCGGGCCCTGAAGCTTAACTTACTGTTAGACGCTTCTAGCATTCATTACCAGTTGATTCCAGAGAAGTCGTAGCAGGCCCTGAAGATTAGCTTACTGTTAGACGCTTCTAGCATTCATTACCAGTTTATTCCAGAGAAGTCGTAGCGGGCCCTGAAGATTAGCTTACTGTTAGACGCTTCTAGCATTCATTACCAGTTGATTCCAGAGAAGTCGTAGCGGGCCCTGAAGCTTAACTTACTGTTAGACGCTTCTAGCATTCATTACCAGTTGATTCCAGAGAAGTCGTAGCGGGCCCTGAAGATTAGCTTACTGTTAGACGCTTCTAGCATTCATTACCAGTTGATTCCAGAGAAGTCGTAGCGGGCCCTGAAGATTAGCTTACTGTTAGACGCTTCTAGCATTCATTACCAGTTGATTCCAGAGAAGTCGTAGCGGGCCCTGAAGATTAGCTTACTGTTAGACGCTTCTAGCATTCATTACCAGTTGATTCCAGAGAAGTTGTAGCGGGCCCTGAAGATTAGCTTACTGTTAGACGCTTCTAGCATTCATTACCAGTTGATTCCAGAGAAGTCGTAGCGGGCCCTGAAGATTAGCTTACTGTTAGACGCTTCTAGCATTCATTACCAGTTGATTCCAGAGAAGTTGTAGCGGGCCCTGAAGATTAGCTTACTGTTAGACGCTTCTAGCATTCATTACCAGTTGATTCCAGAGAAGTTGTAGCGGGCCCTGAAGATTAGCTTACTGTTCGACGCTTCTAGCATTCATTACCAGAAGAATTGAGGTCAATTGCTACAATAGGACAATCTTATAATATATCCCCAACTATTGGAAGAATTTTATAGAAAGCAGAACCTTTAGTATAAAAATAAGGATGATATGTGGAGGAGGTGAGGGGAGGTGAAAGAGGGGCAATGTTCTGGGTAAACTGGTCTTAACAGGACCTGATCAAGTTTGACCACCACTGCTTTCTAAGACAATGTCTGATTGAACAGTCTGTCAGATCACCTGACTAGGTATAAAACTAACATTTATTAAGAACCTAATTTGTTAATGAGCATGACAGGTACGCTTTATTATTATAATATGGAAAACTCGACCCCCAAGAAGCCATACATCCTATAAAGTAAACCATATGGATTATGTTGTTTAACTAAAAACCAGACCCATTCCAAACAGACTACTTGCATACATCCATTAGTGTTTGTAAATAAATTTCAACCAGTGAAATGATGCATGTCAGTCAAAAAGGTTATATACCCAGCTAATCTATAATATATAATCCATGTACATGAAATACATGTTGAATTAGCACTGCTGACCACAACCAGTTGTTAGCAATGTTAGATTTTATATTGAGTTAGTATCAACAACTAGTATAAACAAGCAGGGAGTGAGTGTGAATGAGAGAGTTTAACCAAACAATCCAAAACCTCGTAGTCAATTATACCTACATGTGACAATTACTCAATGTCCATGTCTACCCTAGCCTTCTGAAACCTAAAACAGAAATCACCAGAATCCTAACTGCCGAGTCAATATAGCAAATTTTCTTCAAAGTCAGGTTTTATAAATGACTAGTAGTAGAGGCTTATGAGAGGTTGTGAGAGTAAAACAATGGAATCTTCAAGATATGTTACACAAACACACACAGTGCTTTATTCACAGTGATGACAAATGTTAAACAAGGGAGATAACTGGGACAACAGTCAGCGAGTTGAGAAAAACCACTTACTGTTACATTGGAGCGATACTGATATTTATATGGCCATGAACTGGAGTAATCATCAGTAGAATGATAAATATCTGATGGCTGATCATTCCTATCTAGGTACTCAGACTCATAAGTAACACCTAATTTACTTCCACTAGAAGGTAAAAACATAAAAACACACAAAACACTGAATATTAACATTCTTCACCAGAAAGCAAACAATGAAGGTTCTCATTCTCAACTGTAACAAGAAATGCAGCATAATGTAACATGCTTTCTAAAAAAGAAAGGCATTCAAGGAAGAAATTGTTATTAGAATAAAAAGTTGATGAATATAGAATAAAAACTAAAATTTCATACAGAATTCTACATGTTTATTGGTGGAATCTAGGAGAATCAAGGAGATGATCAATTCAATAGGAGTAGTGGGGGAGACACAGAGTGTGTAATATGGCTAAACTAATCTATAACACTCTCTATAGTGTTTACACTTATTACAAACTTGTCAATTTACATAAACTGGAAAAAAAAACAAAAAAACAAACAAACGGAGGCTTTTCAAGTAGTGTTCATGCAAGCTACACTAACTAAGTGGCTTGTGTGGACGTTCTATCTCCTTCACAAATATAAAACTTATTTCTTGTGATTCATAAAACAGTTCGGCAAGCATTATCTAGGTGAGATGGAATTTAACAGTAAATGAATTAGTATGTGAGCCAGGCAGCATGCATTGACCTGATCATTGAAAATGACTGGACTTGATGGCATGAGAAGCAATGTAATACCACCAGTATGAGGCAAAAAGTCACCCTTACAATCAGTAGAAAATAAGTCATGGTCACCAACATGTGTCTGTATGTGCAGCAACAGAGGGGGGAAATATGCAAGTTCTGTCTGTGATTGCTGATAAACCACACTAAGTAGCAAAATCAACCAAGCTATGTGGATATAGGTGTTAATTGCTCATGCCAAATAAACAAAATAACTGAATCACTTCAAAGGGAGACTGCTTTACAACACACGTGATACACAAGTACAGCAGAGAAAAGGTTGGTAAAAAAGATAATTACATGTGTGTTTTCATGAGTTTCCTCATGGAATAGTGGGCTCTGGAAGATAATACAGCAACCAGTTATCATGATAATCAATTACACATGGATTGTATTTCACTATATGGTTGACTGATAGTTCATTATTACTCACTATAAGTACAACTGATTGATATATTGCTTGGTGTACCTACATACGCTACACTCAAGCTTATTTCCATCAGGCGACTACAAGTTAATTTACAGGGAAAGAAACCATACTCTAAGAATTAAAAGGCAGGCAATTCAAACTACTAATTTATTTCAATTAACAAATACTTGCAATACAAACCTGCGTTTGTTTCATGACTGAACTTCAGCCATTCTAGCAGGAGTAGTAAAACTATAATCTTACAGTTAACCATGTGCATATACAACCTCCCACCAATAAGTCACTGGTAAGGATACCACCCCCTATAAAACATATTGTTTTTGTAGCAGAAGCTAAAGCCTTATGGTATGGTTGTTGTCCTTTGCACAAGGCGAAGAGCATACTTTCCCCGCCCATAAACAATATAAGTAAAATAATCTCCATACATAAAACAGTACACATTCAATCAATCACAGGGATTAATCATCCCATTGACAGGTACATTGTGGGAACCTGGTAGGTATATTGTGGGAACCAACCTGACAGGTACATTGTAGTAACCAGCCTGGTAGGTATATTGTGGGAACCAACCTGACAGGTACATTGTAGTAACCAGCCTGGTAGGTATATTGTGGGAACCAACCTGACAGGTACATTGTGGTAACCAGCCTGGTAGGTATATTGTGGGAACCAGCCTGACAGGTACATTGTAGTAACCAGCCTGGTAGGTACATTATGGGAACCAACTTGGCAAACACATTGTGGTAACCAGCCTGGCAGGTACATTGTGGGTACCAACCTGGCAGGTACATTGTGGGAACCAACCTTACAGGTACATTGTGGGAACCTGGTAGGTACATTATGGGAACCAACCTGGCAGGTACATTGTGGGAACCAGCCTGGCAGGTACATTGTGGGAACCAGCCTGGCAGGTACATTGTGGGAACCAACCTGACAGGTACATTGTGTGAACTGACCTGGCAAACACATTGTGGGAACCAACTAGGTAGGTTTACATACGTTACCAGAACAGCTTGCATGAAGATCACTCTTGGTGAATCTCAACAACAAGAGTGCATGTAAATCTCTGTGCTGTATAAACAAGTTAAACTACAAGCGCTTTGAGCAAGTAAGCTCTATCCCACTAACAATAAACCGATATCAGAAAATGTTGTGCCATGAGTGTAAGTAAAACCTGAGACTTATTGATAGAGAGTTTGTGGGCAGCGCTGGTCTCACGGTATAGGAACCCATCAGAATAAAAGATGGAAGCTATAAGTTAGAGAAGATATTGCCTGGGCCTTATTTTACAAAGAGGGTGTAAAGATGGTCTCTAAGACGAACAGTTGAGACCAGGCTTTAAGTTCCTATAGTCAGACGAAACTTACACCGGCTTTGTAAAAGGGGGTCCTGAAGATTAGATCAAATACAAATGCTGTGAAAAGAAACATTGGGTTTAATATCTAGAGGATTTCAGTAAGACGGGGGAATACCATGTTATAAAGGTAGATTTAAATGTGATATTGGGTCAATCACACACACACATATAACCAATAGTAAGAACAACTTCAAACAAATGATGAGACATGGGATATGTTAACAAATAGAGTGCCAATATTCACTTAGCCAATAAAACAAATAGGAAAAATTATTATATTATGACCATCAGAAAGAATGTATTGGGAGGCATTATTGGAGATCTACTTTCTGTTTGGTGAGGAAGGCAGAAAGCAGGTTAATGAAGGTAGTCTATACTATACATGAATACAAAGTAACTATATTACAATACCTTTTGGCAGTTGGCGATGAGCCTGAAGCATGCCTTGTTGAGCGCTTTGTTGTTGAGTTAGCCTGGTTCTGAGCAGTCACAGAATACAGTTTAGATGATTTGAGCGGTGAGACAGCTTGTGCACTCTTAGACCCGGACATTCGCAGAGGTTGAGTTGTAGAACGACGATGGCTTTTACCATCTTCAAAACTGAAAGTACAACATATCCCAAACTCAAATCTACAAAATGTAATAAACTAAATTCTAATCCAAATATATGTGACAGAATATTCGGAGGCAAAAAATTTAGCTTCACATTGCCTTGTTTATTTCTGGTATTCAAAGCTGCCAGTGTAAAAAAATATGAAAAATTCTCCCACAACACCCTGAATATTTCCAGTCCCAGGCAGTGTGTTATTTTTACTATATTAAAATAAACGGATGAAATTATGTCTAAGGGGACTCTGTGACCTAAAGAAAGTAGTGACAAAACTGACGTCCCATTAAGCGTCTAGCAGCAGCCGTAATTATATTGAAAGGTCTGGGACGTTATAGCTGTTGACAACATTTGCAACATATTTTTTCTATAGAGCTGCTTTTTATAGTGTGATATTGTGCAGTGTGATACATAGAGGTTATCCAACTCGGTGCAGTGTGTTACAATGCATATCACCCTTGTTTATTTATTTCCAATCTCACTCACAATTGACCGATTGCTTGATTATGTCACTTGGAATATACGCGCAAAGCATTTCGGTGGATTGAGGGATGTTTACATCATTTTAGAAAATGGCAGAAGGAATAATACTGTATCAAGAAGAAGACGTAAAAGGCGCAAAGTTACCAGAAAAATGTGTGGGTATAATGTCACCAATCTTTTCCCCAAAAATTGACGTCTTGCTAAGTACCAGTAAACAAAATGGCGAACTGAGGTACCGGGTTACATAGTTTACCCAGAAAGCTTTGTCTAAATCTATGTGACGTCCTCAGGCTCGGCGGTAAATGTTTGAAAAAAAAGTCACCATGGAAACTGAGAGACTATCACTCTAACCGACTGGGCCACCGACGCCCCCTGCAAATTTTGAGACAAGTCCCTGGAGTCTATTTATACTTAACATTGAGTGTTGCATTCAGTCCTTGGATCTGATACAGCAGACATAACAATATCATTAACCTCTGCATACCTGATAGTTCCAGTAGTAGCTGATCGCGGATGTTTCCGTAACAACTTGATCTGGTTCAGTTTATCGCCCTGTGTCTCCCGACTACGAGTCATTGGTCCAGAGTATGCCTGTAAGCAACACATACAAACAGTTAAAGGGGCATGAGATGCCAAAATGTTGATATTTTGACGTTAACACAGAATGTTGAAATTATTGGCTATTTTTCTCAAGACATATAATTCAGAAGCTTTTTAGTGCTTCTAGACTCGAAAATGTACGATAAAGTATTGTTTTGAACTAACTTTGACTTAGAATGAATGAATGGTCGTCCCGGTTATTTAAATTTTGTTTACTTTTCCAACACGTTTTAGGTTCGTACAGGTCACATACTGTATGGATTTTCCTCATTCCAACGCCAATCATTTAGTTTTTCCAAGGCCCTCAAAGCGTCTTACTGACGTGACGATCAGAAATTATGAAAAAAGTGTGAATTTTGGCAGATCATGCCACTTTAAGTAAGGGAAAATATTCTGGCCAAACCAAACAAAAGAATTTCTTTTATACTAACAGTTAAGTATGTATCTCCAAAGTAAGGGGAGATAACTCACACCAACCCCATAAATTCAATTCCTCTTTTATATCAAACAGTTAATTCTAACACATGCATGATTTCCCTACATGTTGTGAGATAGGATAAAGCTGGAATATAAACCAGCATTTACACAGGGAACGTTTGTGACGGCAAATAATCTCACGTCATCATTATGGTGACGTGATGGAACACATCACCTACGTTAGACTGTTGTGTATGTCTTGCCTTTACTAACTCAAACGCAGGATAATGCTAATATGAGATGGTAAGAGTTGAAAGAGAAATTACATACATAAGCTAAAGTATAAATATATTTTTTAAAAGTTATCAGGTATTTTGGTAGACACAAAAATTGTAACACAAAGTTAATGTGTTAGAATAGAAAAAATGGATTGACTCTCCACGTATACGAAAAACAGAAGTGTCCAAACACTTTGGAAACTTTCTTTTTTATTGCAGTTATTACAGCGTACTATACGCAGAGAATCAATCCATTATTTCTTAAAGATACCTGCAAACTAAAGGGAGATAATACTCACACCAAACCCATAACCTTGCAAAAAACTTGGTAAAGTATACCTCAATATCCAAAGTAAGGGGAGATAATATATTCACCAAACTTAAAAAGATAATTCCTCTTTTATATTATGTTCCTCGTATTGCTAACTTGATTGATTGTTTGGTGTTTTACGCCACGCTCAAGATTATTTCACTTATATGGCGGCGTTGCCAGTTTTATTGTGGGAGGAAACCGGGCTCTATGCCCGGAGGAAACCCACAACCTTCCGTTGGTAACTGGCAACCATCCCACATAGCGTATTGCTAACAAGTTAGTTGTTAATTCAATGTGTTTAGATTAGCATAATAAATATATATCTAAATGTACTGTGTTCAAACACTCAAACTATACCCTAACAATTAAAATGCTTTATTTTCAAAAGAAAAATAATATACACCTATGAGTATGAATCAACCAATCCCAGTGTTATTTTGCTGCTTAATGAAGGGCATTTGACAGTACAACTCACAATGACAGAGGACCCATGGCATGCTTTTCGTCTAATTCAGCAGAACAATCAAAACCCTTTTTGTTTTCACACATACATGTATAAATCTCCATGGATATATTTTAGCCCCTTTTACTGTCAGCTTTGTCAAATAAATAATTGTTTGTAATATGCATTATTAGAAATTGCAAAGCTGTACAGGTTTTATGTTATATCAAACCTCATAGATTGAATTTTAGATTTTTTGCCAGAATCCAGATAGATCCCCCTGTAGTTATGGGAATATGGATCAGGATTGCCATGGAAAAGCAAGCCCTGTGCCTGCTGGACATGTGGAAGTCAAGTTCAAATCATCCACTGTATTAAATTGACAGTTTATTTGTTTCAATAAACATCTTAAAAAGACAAGCACATGGATCACAGACCTGCCTACCCAGATTGTATATAATGTGTACAAAATGAAAATTTTATGTGTAGAAATAGGATTATTTGTGTACAAAATAGTATTTGATTGAAAAACCACACACAAAAAAACCTAGGGCTACCAGTAACCATTTATTATCATTTCCACCATTCAAAAACAGTGCTCAATGTGTACCTTGCGTCCTTTTTTAAAAAATTTTTCAAGTTTAAAAATAAAATATTTCTTGCTCATAAGTAAGAGATTGAAAGTGAAAGTATTAGCTGATGACGATGACGAGTTCTTAGCCCCCCAAAATTGGCCCTTCTAAATTTTTAAAACGGTCCTATCACTCGACACTGATTTCTGGGGCATGAATTTAGTAATATTTGTACTGGAGCTGGCAGCAAGGTAAGCCTTTTTTACGGGAACGACATGCGTTTTCAAAGCTACAAACCTAGTACAATTTACAATAATCCGGGTTTCTGACCCCAAAATCACTATTTTTTTTATACTGACGAGCGTATACGACCGTCAGTATAAAAAAATATTAATTTTGGAATCAGAAACCCGGACTAAATTTACAATTACATGTCGAGAGATTTCGAACCGTCGGCTTGCAGAATGGCCAATTGAAAGATCTACTTGGCAATAAGAGCCATTTTCCGATTTTGAAAGGAGTTATTGCAGATATTTGAGCATAATTTTCAAGTTATTTCTAAGAGTAAACAGTTTTCTTTTAATTGAGATAAACGATCCAGGCTACTCGCTTTACTGTTATTTTGAGCGGTTGTTTGCAAAAACGGGAATAATTAGGTCATCTTTCGGAAACCCGCTGTGAGGCTCTGCAGTGCTAGTACAGTGTTTCCGACACAGAGTTAGACTCGGAGCTTTGTAAACAAAACAAACTCGGACTTTTTAATATTTCAAAATAATACGAACTCTGACTTTTCATTTTTTTGCGTACAAAAACAGTCATCTGCGTATAATCGTATTTTATATATTTTTTGCGTACAAAATACGCAAAAATCGTACAAGTAGGCAGGTCTGGGATCATCTTACAGAAAGTAGTCAATGGCAGTAGGAACGGATTTTTGCTTAAAATCTGAATATAATAGATGTTTAAGGTACAAACCTGCTCGTCGTTTTCTATGATGTCATGACGCTTAGACCTGTATCTAGCATTATCCAGGTCTTGTATTCGCATATCATCCACCCCAGAGAGGATTTTGGATACACTTGTCTGACGCTCTCGGTAGCGATCTTTCTGTTTGGCTCGGTACAAATCTCCTTGCATCCAGCACCACGCCTGTTTGCTGTCAAAGGAAAATATCAAGTTAAGACACAAGACATAACCAAAGCCTGCTTTGGAGGTCGGTAAAAAAATGTCTTAAATAAATAGAAAAATATATTTTTTGCTCTAGTATTTACTTTAAGTACTGATTAATAGACAGATTACTAAAAGACAGCATACATGTAGGAGGGATAAAAATGACGTATGGAAATTAATCTGCACACCCAAGTATAAGTATGCAGTCACTACAAAGTTCTTAACAAAGCAGTCACTTCAAACAATATCCCTCTTTCATCTCATAATTTTTCAAGTGATGTCATAAGGTTATTTGCCTATGAGGAACATGAGTCTTACTCTTCTAAGAAATTCTGTTGAGGACCAATGATTGAGCCAGGTCGACATATCCTACACCAGGCAATACATTCTGCAGCAGTGAACTTAAAGTGCTTCATCATGTAACACGCAATAAGGGTGCCTGTTCTGCCAAGACCAGCTGAAGTGGAAAAAAGACAAAACCAGTATAAGATCAAAAGCAAATCTCAGTAAAGTAGCGTAAGCGATTTGATGTTTGTTTGACTAACAATAGATGTTGGTATTAACTTAAGGTGATAAAAACCTGCCATCACGGGGGGGAGTTGAGGTATAAAAAAAAAGTGATTATATTTAATAATGTATGATTATTTTGGCCACATTTCAAGTGTGGTACCAAACACAATCAACTATTACCTTTGCAATGAACAGCTACCGCCCCTTCTGCCTGTTCAGATAATTCCAGAAATTGACGAACAATGCTGTCACTTGGAACACTTCCGTCAATAAAAAACAAGTCAAAATGGTCAAACCCAGCGTCTGTAAACCTCTTGGCATCATAAATTTTCTTGTTGAGACGGACAATGGTCGTGACATTATTTTTTCTGAAGTAAGGGAAGTAGGCCTCTGGTGCATGTAATGGGTAGCCTGAAATCAACACCATAAATCATTAAAGCTCTCCTTCATTCCATTATAGCACAATAAAAAATTATCAAAAAGGAATAATGTCACTTATATGGCAGCCTGGTCACATTTATTGGTCCTAGATAGATTGAAAAAACCCTGTGTTGATGTGGTAATCTTACCATTGTCAATCTTTGTTTTAGGATGGGGTCCACAAAATGCCAGGAATTTATTAGGAACAATCCAGTTGAAGTCACCATTTTCTACTTTCTATAACGATAAAATAAATATATTTGTAAGATGACACAGTAAGAATATTAGGAACACATCTTTAAAATGAGTGGATAGATAATAAACTCTGTAAGACAATCATCTTTTTTAAAGCAAACAATTAAAATAAAAAATAAGCTGCCAAAATATTGATATTTCGCCGTTAAAACAGAATGCCGAAATTATCAGCTATTTTTCTCAATTCAAAAGCTTATAAGTGTTAATCGTCTACAGAATGTACGCTAATGTAGCGTTTTGAAAAAACTTAAGCTTAGAATGAATTCGGTTCTTGCAGGCCACAGCCTTTATGGATTTATCTCATTGCAAAGGCAATCATCTAGTTTTTCGATCACTGTCGTTACTATCAGAATTTATGGGGGAAATGGGCAAATTTTGAAAGCTCATGCCACTTATCATTAGCAGGTGAAATATGGTTGAATCTTACCTCGTAATGCTCATACTCATCTACGTCAAATGTATCAAAGTTAAAGAACCCATTCGCCAAGGCCTAGGAACAACACAAAATAATCATTTCTAATAAACATAAAATAATACAAAGTTCGTAACAGAAAAATGAAAAAAAGTGTGCAGGTCAAAACTGGTAAATATTGTTCTATTGTTAAAATGAAATAAAACCTATTTTGTGTTCACTTAAAAAGACATAAAAATACACTGTACCTTGTGCAATCCATGTAAACAATCTAAGAGAGTTAAATTGTAACTGCAGGTTCCAAATGATGCATCTCTGGAAGGAAACAGAAAGACGGTTTTAATTGCATGCCAAACTCGACCAAACTCGTGGAAATTAAAAACTTAATTATTGTTTTTATCTTATTTACTACCTAGAGCTCAAAAGCATAAGGGAATCTTTTTGATTAAAAACTTTGAATTGCTCTGTTGTATGGAAATATAGCCAAATGTGGCAAGGTTTATTAAAAGTAAAATTATGTTTAAACACCATTGGTCAGGTTCCCCAGAATATTTGTGGTTAGGTACGATGCATTCAGAAATAAATTAAGAATATGACAAATCTAAAATAAAGTTGTTTTTATTGGTGCTGGGGATATCTATTTCACCTTTATTCAACCTGGGATATAGGACTGGAGGGATTTGTAGTACAAGCAGTGTACGGACACCTGGTGAAGGCACTCGGATTCCCATGAGAATAGCCAAAACCTCTTTTGTGATTCACTCTGAACCTAACTAAATCACAGATATATGGACTGTGCACACCTATTTGTAAGCTAGCAACAGTTTGAAGTGAATTGGAATACAAGACACAGGGTTTGGCTTCCCTCACCAGAGACAAACAATAGCTGCGTGAAGAGATGTCAACATATTGCAAAAGCGTTGTTAATTCCTTCATACAGATACTCATATCCCAGATTTAACAAATATTCTGAATTGGCCAAAAACTTTAAAAAGACACCACTCGAAAAAATTATAGTATGGAGATGAAATATTTTTGAAGTGATTGTTTGGTTAAACCCAAAGTAGTGACAGAAATGACTGCACACCTAGAATCTGTGCAGATTAATATCCATTCCATCCCTCCTATGATTTCATTATGAAATCGGTCTCATAATACACATACATGTAGTGTTTCTTGGATTGATTGATATTTTATGCAGCACTCAAGATTATTTCATTGCCAGGTTTAGTGAAGGAGGAAAATGTGTTTATTGCACAGTGGAAACCCCAACCTTCGGGGTTAATTAAGCAAGGAAATATTCAATTTCTGGCCACTAAACTATTCAATTCTACTTGAAATTAACTCAAGTTTACTTGAAATTAACTCAATACTCAAGTTTATAGACCCAAATATTATGAAACCCTGACATGTAATGCAAAAACTCATAGCTTTAGAAACTGTACATGAAATGATCAGCATTTGTGATGAAAAAAAAAAAACTTTTCTTTTTAGAAAAGACTACTAGGCAAAAATCAGCCTTAATGGAACAGAAACATTTGCTTCACTGTCCTCCCTACCTCTACCTCCCCCCCCCCCCCTCTCCCACCCCCCCCCCCCCCCCCTCAAAAAAATATAAAAAAAATACTGCATTATGAATGATTTATCTCCTGTAGAGAATTGTGAAAATAAAATTCTCAAATAAAAAAGCTGGAGTAAGGGAATGTTCCGGTTGAGTGAACATCGCATATTAAGTGACCGACCAGGTAGGTACACTGTATGTCTCCATTACCTACACAAATATACAAATAAAAGTGAAACACTTCTGGCAACATGCCAACTGCCATGTACATTATGTACATACTGTGTTAGGGTTGGAAGTTTGCCCCAAACTACCACCATGGTGCGGTAACAAACAATACAGTAATGGGGGGAATTGGATACCTACAATTGAGTTAGTACCATGAATTTAACTGCATTTCAATAGTTCCCCATGCTATATCAATGTTTACAGGTCACTGATCAGGATACACAGATTTTTATATACTTTCTAATACACCTGTTATTCCATATGTGCTAATAA
The DNA here is from genome assembly GCA_963971465.1 of Lepidochitona cinerea. Lineage (NCBI taxonomy): Eukaryota > Metazoa > Mollusca > Polyplacophora > Chitonida > Tonicellidae > Lepidochitona > Lepidochitona cinerea. Next base: position 41,326,715 of record OZ020556.1, on the reverse strand, counting down.
GAAGCAACAGTACACATATTAATACAAAATAATATCAGAGGAGGTCATACGAGGTTTAAACCTTTTCTCAAAATAAAATGTTTTGGTTGATCTGAATCAACAGAAAAGGATAATGACGTTCTCTTGCAATCAATTGGTCTAAGTTAACTCATTAATAATATTTCTTACAATACAATTGTGTATATATACCTGAATGGTAGAAAGGGTTGATTAGAGCCAGCAACTAGAGGTCTGTAAGCTTCTTCAGGAGTCTTCTTTAAATAAATTATCTGTTGGCAAATTGATGTAATATCAGCATCATAATCTGGGGCAAGCCCTGTAAATGGCAACTAATAACTTCATCAAATCTGAATCTAGTAGGTAAACAATCATTTTTTGGAGATTTAGGTCGAGCTTAAAATTAAAAACTTAATTGGAACAAAAAGAAAATGTATTAATAGAAACTGAAACTAACAGTCTGAACACTTGGAATTAAATTAAGAGGTCATCTCTGACATACATAAAAGAACAAACAAAGTTAAAAGATTACAAAAATTAAAAAAACAAAAATGAACTTTATTGTTGATCAAGCTCCTTTAGGAATTCCTACTCACGGCATATGAGGCTATCAAAAATGCTGCATTAGCCCTCTTTCTTGCATCAAAATGTGTATAGTGAACAATACGTTTCTTTGCCAATGAAAAGGACTGAAATTATAAATGAAGAAATTGTCATATTATATATTATATCATCAATATGTAAATGAATGTGAAAATAATAGGTAGGGTTCAAATTAACCAGAATTACCACTAAGGGGGATACATGTTTGTCTAAACTCTGTGTGTCGGCTTGTGAGCTTCAACACATGTACAATCAATGAATAAAACCTTTAAATTAATAAAGTCATAATTAATAAACAAATTAAAAAAAAAATTCAATCACAAGTTTGAAGTACCAAAATTTGGATTTTTTAGTTGGAGAATTGTCATTAAGGGAAAATAAACTTGGCAATAAATTGCCATTAATTAACTTTAACTACATGTATGTCCTATATTCTTTGCTGACGGCTGACAAGTTTTAATTGTGTTTTAAAGAGTAGGTCACAGAGACCTTTATATCAACATTGTTCTGTCCATTAATGCCTATACCTCCAACTGTGCAGCTACTGTATATTTATCAGTGTTAACCAATGAGAAGGCAGAAACCTGTTTACAAACAGAATAGGATGAGAGTTGTAGGAAGTAGGTTAGAATAAACTGGCTCCAGTTAACCAGGTCAGATTTCACTACCACTGTGGGAGAGAGGTGTAGTTCTGTAGTAACATCTGTATCTACACTAGTATACTAGACATGTATGATCACTCCATATAAGCAGACAACCATGAAGTTAGAGCCCATCATTTGCAAGGATAAATACATTCGATTCAGTCAGAAACATTAACTCATGATTTTTCTTTGTGGTGAATCTATCATACTAGTCAATCAGAAAAAGACCTATGTTATGCTCAAATCAATATAAATGGTTTCATTTCAAATTCATAACGTCAAATAAAGATGGCGTGAACAGCCAAAATATTATCGGTATGTTTTTTTTCAACTTTACTAAATGAACACTTTAACTATTACTGATGGATGTTTTTGTAAAGGCACACTTGATGCTAAAATCCAGAAAACTGTGAACAATTTGCATGTATTTCACTTATAAGGTGGCATTGTCAGAAACCAGGCCCTTTTCCCAGAGGAAATCCTTGACCTTCAGCAAGTGAAAACGTCACTCAGAAATTTGTGAAACTTATTTGGTCTGAGTGGGATTCCAACTTATTGTCAAAAGTGTCAGTGTGTGTGTAATATACAGAAAACAGTTTCTGATAGGCAATACCTGGTCTATAGACAGATGTTTCTACGTACAGTAAACTTGCCTTAATTTCGTTTCTAAATGCCGATTATTTAAATTTTTCGTACAGGCCACATATTTTTTTTCATTGGTAGTCTTTTTGTTTTTAGTTAACTCCAAAACCTGTTTTTATTTTTATAATTGGGACTGAGCAAGAAAATTGTCTGCATACTTTAATTCTACATGTATGTTAATTGTTATTTTAAGTCTTATTAAACTTTATTATCTCTCGTAAATAATTATCAGTTCTGACACCATCTGGTTTGACCCAGAAATTGTGAACTATATTAGCTGATTCTACTCTACTGATTAGTGATTTATTCACAAAGTCTAACGTACATAAATCTGAAAAAAAAAGGCCGTGGCAAAATAATGGGCCATCATATTCTATAGGCATGTCAGCACTTACCTTTAGTTTCTTGTTCAGTTTACAACAATATCTGTACAACAAAGCCAGGTTCAAAGGACCAAAGTCGGCATAGAAACTGGTAAAAAAAAAAAAGGTCACAAAAATTAGAAACAATTTATAGGCTAAAGGCAATGCACTGTAGATTAGAACATTGTTCCGCACACTTAGTGACATAAATGATGTTGAACTGTATGCTAGGATCACTACAAAGAATATTAGTCAGAAAATGTCAAAATATCTTACTTTTCATAGACCAGTTCATCATCAATGCAGAAATAATGAGTGTGAGCAGTAGATCTGGGCTTGGTCCTCAAAGTGGCAAAGTACAAGCGATCTGAAATAGATAAAAACAATAACAACTACATGACGTAATAGATGCCACAATATATTTCTGTCGGATTTTAGCTTAATACAGTACCTTTGTCCCAGTATCCAACGGTTCTTGAAAGGGTTGACTTAATTGCCTTGAGATCATCAGATAAAAATTAAGGTCCCAAGTACATTGAAAGATTTCCTACCTGTATTTATATCCCTATTAATTGTAATCTAATGTTTTGTTGCTTTTTTCCCCGAAGAAGTGAGGGTTAGAGATGCAGTTTTTAACGGTCGTAATTTCAATTACTTCATTGGATACTACTTTGGCAAATTTGTCAAAGACATATGTCAGGTTAACTGGGCTACTGGGCTTTGTAACCAGACGATTGTGGCGTAACATCACACTCAACAGCTAAGGTCATATGATGACAAAAGTAACAACCTTCCAAAATGTCTTTCATGATTGAGGGAGATAATAAAAAAATTGCTTGTATCGTAGTATAAAAAACTGGCGTCAATTAAATCATTGAGATCCTGTTTACCACAGAAAAATTTAGTATTGACAGACGAACTGACTAAAGAGGTCGGTTGAAAAATTGGGAACCAAAATCCATAGTCTTTGTTATTTTGTTGCAACTAAAAGTTTTAGTCAACCCAGAAAGCACATGTCCGCACTGTCTCATTCGTCAAGACATCATGTGTCTAGGATACCCAGCAAAAATTTGACACAAACTATAGAATCAATTCCAAAATCCTGAAAAGTTCGACTCATACGTGTTGAATGTTGTCCATCAAGGAAAACATGGCAACTATGATACAAGATCCAGTTAGTTGTCAAAGAAGATTCATTTGGTTACTTGGTTGATTTAGAGTACACTTCAGAGAGAGGGCACTGCCGTGTTCGATCATGTCACAACGTTCCAGAATAGTGACGTCATCGCGTTTGAGCTGACAGCCTTAATTTCACGTGATATACGATACTTTCTACATATGACTTGCTCCAGGACATTTTTGATTGGCTCTGGTTGCTCGTGGGAGAGTCTAACTCTAAAGAATCCTATATAGGATGCATAGGCTGGTTTTGTAATTAAAACCATTGCATTTTCCTCTCTGAAATTGATTAAATGTATATACGAGTCGATATGCATTAGAACAGAAATAACTGAAGTCCTCATGAGCTCTTCAGTCTTTGTTTTTCGTAAACATATTAATTATTTTATACGAAGACTGTGTGTTTTGGTGTTCATAAATATATACAAAGTTATTTCAATTAATTATAATTTGAAAAAAAAATTACACGAACAACAATTATAATTTATAGGACATTAGCCGAGAAATCTTGGCTCTGCCGAATTTTTTTTTTTCCGTGTTCGTCATAGCCAAGATCACTTCCATAGTAAAAAAGTGATATATGTTAAGGAGGCCCGCCGAAAAAATCGGCGGCCCAAATTTCACAACAAATAAGCAAAGAATAAAATATTTACCACTGCATTCCGATAGCATAGACCACGAAGAAGGAGTTTGTCAAACTAATGCCGCTGTAAAGTGACTAAAGATATATGATTGAAGTATTTCTACGACGCCCCGCACAGTTTAACTGGTCGTTTAAATGTTTTACAATGGCGGTTACGTCAGGTTGAAAGCCAGTGGACTTCGAAACAAATATTGACTGCATAAGGGAAAGTTTACCACTTTACAGCGGCGTAAGTTTGACAAACTCCTTCTTCGTGGTCTATACTATCGGAATGCAGTGGTAAATATTTTATTCTTTGCTTATTTGTTGTGAAATTTGGGCCGCCGATTTTTTAGGCGGGCCTCCTTAACATATATCACTTTTTTACTATGGAAGTGATCTTGGCTATGACGAACACGGAAAAAAAAAAATTCGGCAGAGCCAAGATTTCTCGGCTAAAAGGACATATACATTACAGTGTATTTATAGGCTAATTAACATTAATACAGTAAGGAATTCCGCATTATTATTTCTTTTTAATATGGGATGATTATATAAATCATTTCAATAATTAAGTTCTAAACATTAGTTATAATTCCAGCTTATCGTACACTGACATTAGAAACTGAAGTGAACAGAAGCACGTTTGGACAAGTTGAATATGTCAACGTCAACGAGGGTCAATGGATGTCCCACTTACAATGTAGTTTATGTATCGCACTATCATATATTCTAGTCGAAGTTTTAATTATGTAAGCAATAGCTTTATTGACAACAATACTTACCGCGGATATACTCTGAAGCACTTCCAATAACATCGCTGTCATCGGCCATCATTTGAAGCAGGTTCGAGACGAGTCTGTTGTAAATGATCGCTTGTAAACCGACCAGTGAGTGAAGGAATTTGACACGAAAGCGATCGAGAAATGTGTAAATAAGTTGACAAACCAGATAATTGACCTCGTTTAATTTGTCCAGTTTGGTTCCGACGCAGTCGGTTGCTGTAAACAAAGTCACCCAAGCCAAGTTTTGGCAACATAAGTGTCAGAAATGGTAGAAATCAGGTGGTCCCTATGCTTGAGTTCCCAACGTACACAGCCATGTTTGAAAGCAGCCGAGAGCGAGATGGCGGTCACATGACAACAAGGCAGCCAATCGTTCCAGCACGAGACAACAATTGTCTCCATGGGTACACCGCAGTTAACCAATCAAAGTTGAGGATTTCATTCCACTACTAGACCGACTCTCGTTTCACTTTACTACGATATTTGCTTTGTAAACATTAGGCCTATAGTCTTATACGCAAATTATACTAGTTAAGAAACAGTTGTCTACCAAAGAATTGGCCACGAAAACTGTTTACGAGAAACAGACCCTCGGCCTATGTTTATATATATCTTTTTCTTAATTATTATTTTTGACGTGCCCATATACTTAAAGACCCACTTTGTAACAATACCTACATGTATAACTCTTCTTGTAAGAAACTAACAGGAAAAAAAAAACACAAAAAAAAAACACAGAAAAAACAAATACAAAAAAACAAAACAAATAATGAAAAAAAAAAAAAAACGTCGAAAGGAATAAGCTAAAAATAATATGAGTAGGGCCTATCTTTAGTCCGGAATTTCGGTCTAGAGGGCTTATTTTATATTTGGCATGACAAAAACAATTGAAAAAAAATAAAAATTCGGCAGAGCCCAGATTTCTCGGCTAGGCCTATCTTATAACTCATCGATTCCAGCCTTAAAGTGGCATGAGCTGCCAAAATTCAAACTTTTTTCACAATTTCTGATCGTCACGACAGTAAGAGTGTTTAGGCCATCGAAAAACTAAATGATTGGCGTTGGAATGAGGAAAACCCATACAGTATATGGCCTGCACGAACCGAAAAGGTGTTCGAAAAGTAATAATTTAAATAACCATTCCATTTATTTAGTTCAAAACAATACTTTATCGTATATTTTCGAGACTAGAAACACTAAAAAGCTTCTGAATTATACGTCTTGAGAAAATTAGCCAATGATTTCAACATTCTGTTTTAACGTCAAAATATCAACATTTTGGCAGCTCATGCCACTTAAAGGAATAACACGACATGCCTGGACATTTGCTCTAAGTTTCTTTAATACTAAAATTGCTACATCGTTGGAACCCACTATTAAAACTTACATGTCACTCACGCAGTCACGCTCGTTTTTAAAATCGAGCTTGTAGAGAGATCCATGGGGTCGGAAGATGTATCTACTAACGCCCATATTAGGCCTATAAAGAAACAGACCCCAGGGAAATATATCAATCTAAAGGACGGATTGATCCTACTGCCATTCGTTGAAATATCATGGCACCGATGATTCCGGGAACAAGAGAGTAGATCTTCGCAAATCTGACTAAATTCTTGATGTTTATGGAAAAGCACTTTTTCTTTTCACTGAACACTTTAGTTGGATGGGTTCTTCGCTAGCTGGAGATATCCAACCCCGCACATCATCAATATACTTCGGCCACATAGTTTGGATCTCCAGCATTGCCAAGCTCTCTCGTGCACAGATCGTTAACAACAGTTTGAAGAGACACCCATTTCAGTTCCAAAAATTGCGGTTAAAACCACACAGGACATCCCGCTGATGTATCTATACAGGTAGATTTCTAATTCAGCGTTTTAAAGAAAATACCAAGGTTTTCCATCGTTGTTAACAGGTGATTTTGCATCATATTCGAGATGGCTTCTTCACATAGGCCTATGCGAACAAGAATGGTCGTTTTCGCTAGGAACACTATAGGGGCCTATATAAACAAATGTATATAATTGTCTTGAGTTTGTATAAGTCACCAATTAACCTGTAAAAGTTGCTTGGTGGAAAGGAAAGAACGTATGTGATTTGGGTAACTTCAGCCGTGCACTCTCAGTGGTATGGTGAACTGAAAATCAACTCGGCAGCAAGGATAGGCTCTATTTGTTAATTTGTTAATCTCTTTCACCCCGATCCTCATTCTTGTCGGCCCCATTTCGCGTCATTTAAAGTGAACACTTTAGGCAAAATACATTATACTTCATCTTAAAGACAATATCTACCTGGTCCCAAAATATATTTTATTTATTTTTTATGACTTTCCTACAAGAAGCTATGGTTAATTATTCTCAGATGTAAAGGTTACTGGATGTCACCGAAACATGTGCACACCTGGTATGCTGAACTGCTATTGGTGTATTTAGGTCAAATAAACCAATCATATTGCCAGTTGCAAGGTGTGCACATGTTTCAGTGACATCCAGTCACCTTTACATCTGAGAATAATTAACCATAGCTTCTTGTAGGAAAGTCATAAAAAATAAATAAAACATATTTTCGGACCAGGTATATATTGTCTTAAAGATGAAGTATAATGTATTTTACCTAAAGTGTTCACTTTAACTAAACATTGCTCTGTTGTAAACTCTCATGCACCTGATAAAAAAATCTCATGCACGTTTCTCTGCCTCAGGATTGATGTTGTTGTGGTTGTGTGCGTACGCCAGGCCTAGACCCTACATTGACTAAACACGTGGTCAATAATTCTATGGGTGTACGGGGGAATTAATCTTTCTATGAGAATTCTGGACATCTCTTTAAATCGTTTTACAAAAAAAAAAAAAAAAAAAAAAATAGCTTAGTACATGTTTGGAAAGGGAAATGTTTTGGATACAAACGTTACAAACTATTTATCCTTTGGGTTTTGTCTTGGATCCGGGAAGATGTAGTGACAAATTTATACCATTTGTGTTTCAGTCTAACAAGGCCAACATTGCTATGGCCAATATTATATTAGAAGAATATAAACTACTTCAAAGTAAGATGGCGTGACCTCTGCCCCAAAAGCCAGTCGTTGCTTATAAAAATAACAAGTGTTTGAAAGATAAACTAGGTGGTCAGGGCTAAACTCTTCTACCTAGGTTTTTCTGGCGGAAACAAATTTTTCACTTTCACTTTATCATTAGTATGGAACCCACGTTTAAAGAGAGTTTCAAACTTTTCTAACTTATACACAGCTGAAGAAAACGAAAAATTCCGTGTATGTCATACACCAAATTATAATTTGTAAATATACAAAAATATGTTTCTCTGTTTTATGTACAAAAGGGGGACAACTTTTGACACACTACACGGAGTTATTTTTAAAGTTATCTCGTGTTGATCAACCTGACATCCCCTTTGAAGGCGTTACCAAAGATAAAAAAAAGATATGGTGGCTGACTAGTATTCTGTCTTGGCCAAACCAAGGCGAGAATAAGAAAACGCGAAGTTTTAGAGCTAAAATATCGTGTTTTCTTATTTTTGCTTCGGCTCCACGAAAACCAGAAAACGCGAAGGCGAAAACAAAAAAAAAGTGAGAACAAAAAAACAAGAATGAGTCAACGCCCTACTTGTGCCATTCCTATTCTCTTAATTTCGCCTGAAATTGACCAAAACACAAAGAGAAAGTAAAACAAACTTCCTTCTAAAACTTCGCGTTTTCTTGTTTTCGCTTCAGCTCAGGGCGTCTGCAGAGCCGAGCGAAAATAAGAAACCACGATTTTTTTTACTAGGAAGAAACTTCCCGTTTTCTTACTTTCGCTTTGAGTCTTGGTCGAATTTCACGAGAAAATAAGAGATTAACAAGAGTTATCAGAAGATGCCGTATCCCCCCGGCCCCGCATAAGATTTATTATTTCTTTTTTTAGTTATTATAAGATATCTATGCTATACTGTCGAAAAAGGACAGTAACTCTGAAAATAATTAGACCAGCGCCATCAAAATAGGAGGTGCACATCCTTCCATGATATCTAGCATATTCACCAATTTTCCAAAAAAATCTTATAAAAACTGTGGGAGGAGATGCGATGACAACCACTAATTGTCTATGCCGTCTTATACTGTCAGAAAAGGGCAGTTACTCTGAAAATAATAAAACCAGCGCAACCAAAATAGAAGGTACACATGCTCGAACTATATCCAGCAAGTCCACCAAGTTTCGAAAAATCTGATAAAATCGTGAGAGGAGATGCGATGACAAGCACTAATTGTCTAGATCGTCTTATACTGTCGGAAAAGGGCAGTAACTCTAAAACAAATGAAACCAGCGCAACCAAAATGGAGGTGCACATCCTCGAATGATATTGAGCATGTCCACCAAGTTTCCAAAAATTGAATTAAAGCTGTGGGAGAAGATGCGATGACAACCACTAATTGTCTATGTCGTCTTATACTGTCAGAAAAGGGCAGTTACTCTGAAAATAATAAAACCAGCGCAACCAAAATAGAAGGTACACATGCTCGAATTATATCCAGCAAGTCCACCAAGTTTCGAAAAATCTGATAAAATCGTGAGAGGAGATGCGATGACAAGCACTAATTGTCTAGGTCGTCTTATACTGTCGGAAAAGGGCAGTAACTCTAAAACTAATGAAACCAGCGCAACCAAAATAGAAGGTACACATGCTCGAACTATATCCAGCAAGTCCACCAAGTTTCGAAAAATCTGATAAAAATCGTGAGAGGAGATGCGATGACAACCACTTATTCTCTATGTCGTCTTATACTGTCGGAAAAGGGCAGTAACTCTAAAAATAATAAAACCAGCGCAGCCAAAATAGAACGTGCACATCCTCGAATTATATCCAGCAAGTCCACCAAGTTCCGAAAAAATCTGATAAAAATCGTGAGAGGAGATGCGATGACAAGCACTAATTGTCTATATCGTATTATACTGTCGGAAAAGGGCAGTCACTCTAAAAATAATAAAACCAGCGCAACCAAAACAGGAGGTGCACATCCTCGAATTATATCCAGCAAGTCCACCAAGTTTCGAAAAAAATTGATAAAAATCGTGAGAGGAGATGCGATGACAAGCACTAATTGTCTAGGTCGTTATATACTGTCGGAAAAGGGCATTAACTCTAAATATAATAAAACCAGCGCAACCAAAATAGGAGGTGCACATCCTCGAATTATATCCAGCAAGTCCATCAAGTTTCGAAGAAATCTGATAAAAATCATGGGAGGAGATGCGATGACAAGCACTAATTGTCTATGTCATCTTATACTGTCGAAAAAGGGCAGTAACTCTAAAAGCAATTAAACCAGCGCAACCAAAATAGGAGGTGCACATCCTCGAATGATATCCAGCAAGTCGACCAAATTTCGAAAAAATCTGATAAAAATCGTGGGAGGGGATGCGATGACAACCACTAATTGTCGTCTTATACTGTCAGAAAAGGGCAGTAACTCTAAAAAACAATGAAACCAGCGAAACCAAAATAGGAGGTGCACATCCTCGAATGATATCCAGCATATCCACCAAGTTTCGAAAATAAATTATAAAAACTGTGGGAGGAGATGCGATGACAAGCACTAATTGTCTATGTCGTCTTATACTGTCGGAAAAGGGCAGTAACTCTAAAAATATTGAAACCAGCGCAACCAAAACAGGAGGTGCACATCCTCGAATGATACCCAGCACGTCCACCAAATTTCGAAAAAATCTGATAAAAACCGTGGGAGGAGATGCGATGACAAGCACTAATTGTCTATGTCATCTTATACTGTCGAAAAAGGGCAGTAACTCTAAAAGCAATTAAACCAGCGCAACCAAAATAGGAGGTGCACATCCTCGAATGATATTCAGCATGTCCACCAAGTTTCCAAAAAAATTAATAAAAACTGTGGGAGGAGATGCCATGACAAGCACTAATTGTCTGTCGTCATATACTGTCGGAAAAGGGCAGAAACTATAAAAATAATGAAACCAGCGGAACCAAAATAGAAGGTGCACACCCGCGAATGATATCCAGCAAGTCGTCCAAATTTCGAAAAAATCTGATAAAAATCGTGGGAGGGGATGCGATGACAACCACTAATTGTCGTCTTATACTGTCAGAAAAGGGCAGTAACTCTAAAAATAATGAAACCAGCGAAACCAAAATAGGAGGTGCACATCCTCGAATGATATTGAGCATGTCCACCAAGTTTCCAAAAATTGAATTAAAGCTGTGGGAGAAGATGCGATGACAACCACTAATTGTCTATGTCGTCTTATACTGTCGGAAAAGGGCAGTAACTCTAAAAATAATAAAACCAGCGCAGCTAAAATAGAACGTGCACATCCTCGAATTATATCCAGCAAGTCCACCAAGTTTCGAAAAAATCTGATAAAAATCGTGAGAGGAGATGCGATGACAAGCACTAATTGTCTATATCGTATTATACTGTCGGAAAAGGGCAGTCACTCTAAAAATAATAAAACCAGCGCAACCAAAACAGGAGGTGCACATCCTCGAATTATATCCAGCAAGTCCACCAAGTTTCGAAAAAAATTGATAAAAATCGTGAGAGGAGATGCGATGACAAGCACTAATTGTCTAGGTCGTTATATACTGTCGGAAAAGGGCATTAACTCTAAATATAATAAAACCAGCGCAACCAAAATAGGAGGTGCACATCCTCGAATTATATCCAGCAAGTCCATTAAGTTTCGAAGAAATCTGATAAAAATCATGGGAGGAGATGCGATGACAAGCACTAATTGTCTATGTCATCTTATACTGTCGAAAAAGGGCAGTAACTCTAAAAGCAATTAAACCAGCGCAACCAAAATAGGAGGTGCACATCCTCGAATGATATCCAGCAAGTCGACCAAATTTCGAAAAAATCTGATAAAAATCGTGGGAGGGGATGCGATGACAACCACTAATTGTCGTCTTATACTGTCAGAAAAGGGCAGTAACTCTAAAAAACAATGAAACCAGCGAAACCAAAATAGGAGGTGCACATCCTCGAATGATATCCAGCATATCCACCAAGTTTCGAAAATAAATTATAAAAACTGTGGGAGGAGATGCGATGACAAGCACTAATTGTCTATGTCGTCTTATACTGTCGGAAAAGGGCAGTAACTCTAAAAATATTGAAACCAGCGCAACCAAAACAGGAGGTGCACATCCTCGAATGATACCCAGCACGTCCACCAAATTTCGAAAAAATCTGATAAAAACCGTGGGAGGAGATGCGATGACAAGCACTAATTGTCTATGTCATCTTATACTGTCGAAAAAGGGCAGTAACTCTAAAAGCAATTAAACCAGCGCAACCAAAATAGGAGGTGCACATCCTCGAATGATATTCAGCATGTCCACCAAGTTTCCAAAAAATTTAATAAAAACTGTGGGAGGAGATGCCATGACAAGCACTAATTGTCTGTCGTCATATACTGTCGGAAAAGGGCAGAAACTATAAAAATAATGAAACCAGCGGAACCAAAATAGAAGGTGCACACCCGCGAATGATATCCAGCAAGTCGTCCAAATTTCGAAAAAATCTGATAAAAATCGTGGGAGGGGATGCGATGACAACCACTAATTGTCGTCTTATACTGTCAGAAAAGGGCAGTAACTCTAAAAATAATGAAACCAGCGAAACCAAAATAGGAGGTGCACATCCTCGAATGATATTGAGCATGTCCACCAAGTTTCCAAAAATTGAATTAAAGCTGTGGGAGAAGATGCGATGACAACCACTAATTGTCTATGTCGTCTTATACTGTCAGAAAAGGGCAGTTACTCTGAAAATAATAAAACCAGCGCAACCAAAATAGAAGGTACACATGCTCGAATTATATCCAGCAAGTCCACCAAGTTTCGAAAAATCTGATAAAAATCGTGAGAGGAGATGCGATGACAAGCACTAATTGTCTGTCGTCATATACTGTCGGAAAAGGGCAGAAACTCTAAAAATAATGAAACCAGCGGAACCAAAATAGAAGGTGCACATCCGCGAATGATATTCAGCAAGTCGACCAAATTTCGAAAAAATCTGATAAAAATCGTGGGAGGGGATGCGATGACAACCACTAATTGTCGTCTTATACTGTCAGAAAAGGGCAGTAACTCTAAAAATAATGAAACCAGCGAAACCAAAATAGGAGGTGCACATCCTCGAATGATATTGAGCATGTCCACCAAGTTTCCAAAAATTGAATTAAAGCTGTGGGAGAAGATGCGATGACAACCACTAATTGTCTATGTCGTCTTATACTGTCAGAAAAGGGCAGTTACTCTGAAAATAATAAAACCAGCGCAACCAAAATAGAAGGTACACATGCTCGAATTATATCCAGCAAGTCTACCAAGTTTCGAAAAATCTGATAAAAATCGTGAGAGGAGATGCGATGACAAGCACTAATAGTCTAGGTCGTCTTATACTGTCGGAAAAGGGCAGTAACTCTAAAAATAATGAAACCAGCGCAACCAAAATAGGAGGTGCACATCCTCGAATGATATTGAGCATGTCCACCAATTTTCCAAAAATTTAATTAAAGCTGTGGGAGAAGATGCGATGACAAGCACTAATTGTCTATGTCGTCTTATACTGTCGGAAAAGGGCAGTAACTCTAAAAATAATAAAACCAGCGCAGCCAAAATAAAACGTGCACATCCTCGAATTATATCCAACAAGTCCACCAAGTTTCGAAAAAATCTGATAAAAATCGTGAGAGGAGATGCGATGACAAGCACTAATTGTCTATATCGTATTATACTGTCGGAAAAGGGCAGTAACTCTAAAAATAATAAAACCAGCGCAACCAAAACAGGAGGTGCACATCCTCGAATTATATCCAGCAAGTCCACCAAGTTTCGAAAAAATTTGATAAAAATCGTGAGAGGAGATGCGATGACAAGCACTAATTGTCTAGGTCGTTATATACTGTCGGAAAAGGGCATTAACTCTAAATATAATAAAACCAGCGCAACCAAAATAGGAGGTGCACATCCTCGAATTATATCCAGCAAGTCCATCAAGTTTCGAAGAAATCTGATAAAAATCATGGGAGGAGATGCGATGACAAGCACTAATTGTCTATGTCATCTTATACTGTCGAAAAAGGGCAGTAACTCTAAAAGCAATTAAACCAGCGCAACCAAAATAGGAGGTGCACATCCTCGAATGATATTCAGCATGTACACCAAGTTTCCAAAAAATTTAATAAAAACTGTGGGAGGAGATGCGATGACAAGCACTAATTGTCTGTCGTCATATACTGTCGGAAAAGGGCAGAAACTCTAAAAATAATGAAACCAGCGGAACCAAAATAGAAGGTGCACATCCGCGAATGATATCCAGCAAGTCGACCAAATTTCGAAAAAATTTGATAAAAATCGTGGGAGGGGATGCGATGACAACCACTAATTGTCGTCTTATACTGTCAGAAAAGGGCAGTAACTCTAAAAATAATGAAACCAGCGAAACGAAAATAGGAGGTGCACATCCTCGAATGATATCCAGCATATCCACCAAGTTTCGAAAAAAAATTATAAAAACTGTGGGAGGAGATGCGATGACAAGCACTAATTGTCTATGTCGTCTTATACTGTCGGAAAAGGGCAGTAACTCTAAAAGCAATTAAACCAGCGCAACCAAAATAGGAGGTGCACATCCTCGAATGATATTCAGCATGTACACCAAGTTTCCAAAAAATTTAATAAAAAGTGTGGGAGGAGATGCGATGACAAGCACTAATTGTCTGTCGTCATATACTGTCGGAAAAGGGCAGAAACTCTAAAAATAATGAAACCAGCGGAACCAAAATAGAAGGTGCACATCCGCGAATGATATCCAGCAAGTCGACCAAATTTCGAAAAAATTTGATAAAAATCGTGGGAGGGGATGCGATGACAACCACTAATTGTCGTCTTATAGGGCCTACTGTCAGAAAAGGGCAGTAACTCTAAAAATAATGAAACCAGCGAAACGAAAATAGGAGGTGCACATCCTCGAATGATATCCAGCATATCCACCAAGTTTCGAAAAAAAATTATAAAAACTGTGGGAGGAGATGCGATGACAAGCACTAATTGTCTATGTCGTCTTATACTGTCGGAAAAGGGCAGTAACTCTAAAAATAATGACACCAGCGCAACCAAAATAGGAGGTGCACATCCTCGAATGATACCCAGCAAGTCCACTAAATTTCGAAAACATCTGATAAAAACCGTGGGAGGAGATGCGATGACAAGCACTAATTGTCTATATCGTCTTATACTGTCGGAAAAGGGCAGTAACTCTAAAAATAATGAAACCAGCGGAACCAAAATAGGAGGTGCACATCCTCGAATGATATTCAGTATGTCAACCAAGTTTTAAAAAAATCCGATAAAAACTGTGGGCGGAGATGCGATGACAATAAATGATTACGGACAGACAGACAGACAGTCAGACGGACAGACAAGCTGATCGCTATACCCCCCCCCCCCCCGCATTATATGCCGGGGGGATAAAAATGACCCAAAGAGGCGTTAGGTCGTTATTTTGTGTTTTATTATTTTCTTGATTTCTTTTTTTCTTATTCTCGCATTTTCTTGTTTTTGCATCCGTGCAGTCTTGTTTTTGCTTGGGCCCCAAGCGAAAATAAGAAAACACGAATTATTTGCTCTAAAACTTCGCATTTTAGTATTCTAGCTTTGATTTGACCAAGCGAAAACGCGATAATATAAAATGGCACCATAAAGAGAGAACAATCATCACTCTAAACATGGCGAGATTTTTTGTCAAGAAATTTTGTCAGCTACATAAAAAAATATCCAACTCTCCTTGAGAATGTAAAGTAAACCATGCCCACATATTGTGATGATCTGTCTCTCACTTCGGCAGCCTACCGACTTGGGTATACCAGTTTACGTTTGTTTGTATATTTTGATTTACGTGTTTGCATTTAGAATCTTGGGATGCTAACTATCTTCGATTTCAACGTCAGTTTTTTAAAATACTATCGGAATTTATGAAATAAAGCCGAATTTTGGCAAAGATAGATGCCAAATCAGGAATAAAAAATTAATATGCAGCACGGCCAAAATTCGAACCATAAAGCTTTGTTGGTACATGTTTAAATGATATCGTGAAATTTCAAAATTAGACTACGTCGAGCAGCTTTAGAATTTCGTTATAGATTATCGGCCACCTCCAATTGCCGGGGTGTTATTAATAGCTTACTTAGTGGATTATAGAGGCCGTCTTCTTCATCAATTTAATAGTGATATTAATCAGGATAATTGTTATCAGGTCCCAGGTGGAAGGTTCACATATTCCTTTAGATGACAAATATACCTTTGTCGAAATATTGAGATTGTCAATATGCGTTAGTTGAATTTATTCGGAGTTACTTTGCTATTGCATCATGCAATACGACTGTCTGAGGACCTGTGGCAAAGCAGTTGTCCGTTTCTTTGGATTAGTCACAAGTTTGGAAGCTGGTTAAAATTGTTTTTTCTTTAATTCTTGCTTTGTAAAAAACCAAGTTTGACAAAGGCCTCAAATTCCGAGTTGATACAGGGACAGTTTGATCAACATAACGAGTTTAATGAGTGGCTGTGACGTCAGGGTAAATGTGAGGAGTGGAGAATTAATTATCGGTAACAAAAGACATTTGGTTGATGATTGTTGAATGTGATCGTGGGGATCCCTTCAATGACCTCTGAGATTTAAATTAACTGTGGCATCACTCTATACATAGGTCATGTTGGTGGTAACACAGTCACACGAAGCAATGGTGTGAATAGTTGATGTTCTTCAAACTCTGTTGCCAAGATATTGATCTGTTTGCCGCCCATCATCAATATCTTGGCAACAGAGTTTGAAGAACTTCAACTATGGTGTGAAGGGAGCATTATCAACGCTGCGCATGTGTGTGAGGGGATTTAGTGAGGGGTTCAAAGGCAATGTCACCTAGGCTTGCCCATATTATACTTACAGCAACGAAAAATGTTTTTGTATTATTACTGAACGGCCACCTCTTAAAATAAATAAGGACTTTATCTATTAACTATAGAACCCGAGATCATTGAGTTTGATAGATAAAAAAATGTAAAAAAAAACAAAAAAACATTGTAGCTGAGAAATAAAAATGAAAAAATATAGGTCTTTTTTAATTGTTTATAAAAATATTTTAATAAATGTTAAGGCCATAATGTAAATATTGTCTTCAGTCAAATAACAATGTTTTCTATAAGTTGGAAAAATACATTTTTATAATAAAGGTACAAGGGGTTTGGTTTTCTTAAAATTGCTCCTCCTATCAGCATTGTCTGTTACTAAATCACACGATGAACGTTTAAAACTTTGATGGTCACTAAATCACATTTAAAACTTTGACATCTTTTAGACACATAATGAAAATGGAAAGAACAACAAGGAAAACATATGATTGAATAAAAAAGCCAAAACAACTTAAGTTTGGCTACAAAGTCAACTTGATGAAAAATATGCATGAAAGAGAAAAATAAATAAGAACATTGAAGAAAATTTGGCATGATGCCTTATTTTAGTTTTATAAATATGACATAATGAGATTAAGAGCTATAAGATTGTAGATGACAGCTGTTTGTCAACCATATAACTGGTTTTATGACCAGTGCATTCACTTCAAAATAAATATATTAAACTATGAAATATAAAGATTAAACATGTTATTAAAGATCAATACTGAAACCTAAAAATTGTGTAAAACTGAATGTGATCTAATAAAAAAAAATAACAATTTCAAATAAATTGTATTTTGTAGCATAATAGACAAGCTAATTTTGGCATGAAGATTTATTGGCTTAGATTTAAACTCTTATTATATGTAAACTACCCTCTCAAGATCATTTGACAAGTCGTCACTTTAATCAAAAGATGGAGAACAAGTTTTAAAAATGACAAAGTTATCCATCAGGTATGTGTGTAGAATTAGGATGTGTGATAGACAGCAAACAAAATATACATTTATCTTAAAACTGGAGCATTTCTTTGAAAACTTTGGTAAAAAAACCTGTAAAACTCTATCAAACACAAAATGTTGATCACAAAATAAAAATTCTAGGATCTTTCTGGAAACTGACTTGTTGAACTCCCGCTAATGAAAGTAAATCGTTGATGGCTTTATGATCAGTAGAACTGTTGTCTCGGTGTCCATAATGGATTTCATCACCTAAAACAATCAATACAACTTCATATCAATACAACTTCATAAAGTACATAATGGATTTCATCACCTAAAACAATCAATACAACTTCATAAAGTACATAATGGATTTCATCACCTAAAACAATCAATACAACTTCATAAAGTACATAATGGATTTCATCACCTAAAACAATCAATACAACTTCATAAAGTTCATAATGAATTTCATCACCTAAAACAATCAATACAACTTCATAACTGGGCATATTGGATTTCATCACCTAAAACAATCAATACAACTTCATAAATGGACATAATGGATTTCATCACCTAAAACAATCAATACAACTTCATAAAGTACATAATGAATTTCATCACCTAAAACAAGCAATACAACTTCATAAAGTTCATAATGAATTTCATCACCTAAAACAATCAATACAACTTCATAACTGGGCATATTGGATTTCATCACCTAAAACAATCAATACAACTTCATAAATGAACATAATGGATTTCATCACCTAAAACAATCAATACAACTTCATAACTGGGCATATTGGATTTCATCACCTAAAACAATCAATACAACTTCATAAATGAACATAATGAATTTCATCACCTAAAACAATCAATACAACTTCATAAAGTCCATAATGAATTTCATCACCTAAAACAATCAATACAACTTCATAAAGTCCATAATGGATTTCATCACCTAAAACAATCAATACAACTTCATAAAGTCCATAATGGATTTCATCACCTAAAACAATCAATACAACTTCATAAAGTCCATAATGGATTTCATCACCTAAAACAATCAATACAACTTCATAAAGTCCATAATGGATTTCATCACCTAAAACAATCAATACAACTTCATAAAGTTCATAATGAATTTCATCACCTAAAACAATCAATACAACTTCATAAATGAACATATTGGATTTCATCACCTAAAACAATCAATACAACTTCATAAATGAACATAATGAATTTCATCACCTAAAACAATCAATACAACTTCATAAATGAACATTTATTGAAGTATTTTCTTAGCTCTTGTAATTCTAACTCATTACCTTACATTTGCTCTGGTACATGTACATTGGGACAACCACAGAGTACTGACAAAACAGAGATTGTATGATGTCACAAATATGATGTCAGTCCATATCAAAAAGCTTTGTGCTAAAAGAGCACTTAGATTAGGTTAACCGGCTTCCTCCAAACAATAAAACTAGAGCATTTAGATAACGTTAAACCGGTTTCTTCCAAACAATCACAATAAACTTTGTGCTAAAGGAGCATTTAGATAAGGTTAACCTCACTTCCTCCAAACAATAAACTTTGTGCTAAAGGAACATTTAGATAAGGTTAACCTCACTTTCTCCAAACAATAAACTTTGTGCTAAAGGAACATTTAGATAAGGTTAACCTCACTTCCTCCAAACAATAAACTTTGTGCTAAAGGGGCATTTAGATAAGGTTAACCTCACTTCCTCCAAACAATAAACTTTGTGCTAAAGGGGCATTTAGATAAGGTTAACCTCACTTCCTCCAAACAATAAACTTTGTGCTAAAGCAGCATTTAGATAAGGTTAACCTCACTTCCTCCAAACAATAAACTTTGTGCTAAAGGAACATTTAGATAAGGTTAACCTCACTTCCTCCAAACAATAAACTTTGTGCTAAAGGGGCATTTAGATAAGGTTAACCTCACTTCCTCCAAACAATAAACTTTGTGCTAAAGGGGCATTTAGATAAGGTTAACCTCACTTCCTCCAAACAATAAACTTTGTGCTAAAGGGGCATTTAGATAAGGTTAACCTCACTTCCTCCAAACAATAAACTTTGTGCTAAAGGAACATTTAGATAAGGTTAACCTCACTTCCTCCAAACAATAAACTTTGTGCTAAAGAAGCATTTCTTTCCGTGTCATGAGACCTGTGCCAGGACATATGGACACACCTGTGGTCTTTTTTTTCAATGGAACATTTCTATTTTGTTCCTTCCATTATTGTCTTAAAAAGGATCCCCTTCTGACACTTGTATAAGATATTACCTGGTCCGATGATAAACGCCCCTCCCTGCTGTTTAATGTCTCCCTGGAATTCACGATCGCTTCTCATTGCTCTCCAGGTACTGGACAATACACCCATCAACATACCAGACTTCACATGCTTACTCTCTGTTAATAAACAACACGGATGTAACACATGTATAACAGATAACGGAATATCAAAACATACATGTATTCAACAGTTCTAATAAACATACTAATAATTTAAAGGATAGTGACTATGCCTCCTACTTTGTACAATTTGGACACCCTAATCAAAGAAAATTGCTCGTAAATTAGCAATGCGGACATCCTTATACAACATTCTGGCTTACCCTCTAATATAAGTTTTTAAAAAAATATACTTACTTTTGGGATTTCCATGGTCTATTTTCTCAATACAACCAAACGCCTTGTAGAGAGCTCTGTCAGGGTCTGTATATAGACTGTAATCTAGATTGGTCAAATGCTTAAACTCCTGCAATTCAAACAAAATTGAAAGGTCAAAATAATTCATATTTTAGCAATCAAAATCCCCCCCCCCCCCAAGTGAGGTTAATTTTCACTGTCATACATAATATGTTAGCAACACCAACTGACCTCTCCTGTCATACATTATCTGTAAACCACACACCCTGCACCTCTCCTGTCATACATTATCTGTTAATCACACTCCCTGACCTCTCCTGTCATACATTATCTGTTAACCACACTGCCTGACCTCTCCTGTCATACATTATCTGTTAACCACACTCCCTGACCTCTCCTGTCATACATTATCTGTTAGCCACACTGCCTGACCTCTCCTGCCATACATTATCTGTTAACCACACACCCTGACCTCTCCTGTCATACATTATCTGTTAACCACACTCCCCGACCTCTCCTGTCATACATTATCTGTTAACCACACACCCTGACCTCTCCTGTCATACATTATCTGTTAACCACACTCCCCGACCTCTCCTGTCATACATTATCTGTTAACCACACACCCTGACCTCTCCTGTCATATATTATCTGTTAACCACACTCCCCGACCTCTCCTGTCATACATTATCTGTTAACCTCACTCCCTGACCTCTCCTGTCATACATTATCTGTTAACCACACTCCCTGGCCTCTCCTGTCATACATTATCTGTTAACCACACTCCCTGACCTCTCCTGTCATACATTATGTGTTAACCACACACCCTGATCTTTCCTGTCATATATTATCTGTTAATCACACCCCCTGGCATCTCTTGTCATACATTATCTGTTAACCACACTCCCTGGCCTCTCCTGTCATACATTATCTGTTAACCACACTCCCTGACCTCTCCTGTCATACATTATGTGTTAACCACACACCCTGATCTTTCCTGTCATACATTATCTGTTAACCAAACTCCCTGACCTCTCCTGTCATACATTATCTGTTAACCACACTCCCTGACCTTTCCTGTCATACATTATCTGTTAACCACACTCCCTGATCTCTCCTGTCATACATTATCTGTTAACCACACTCCCTGACCTTTCCTGTCATACATTATCTGTTGACCACACTCCCTGACCTTTCCTGTCATACGTTATCTGTTGACCACATACAAAGTCAAATCATATAAATAAACTCAGTTTTTAATGAAGTGAGCTTGATGTACACACAAAGCTTGATAACTTAGTAGTCTGCAAGTAAGCTTAATTGTATGGGTATCCCCCATGCTGTAACATTGCATAGAAATGCTCATTGGTGGACCTGAGAGGAAACTACACTACAAAGCACTCTTCATTTCAGGGCAACTGGAATGTTCAGTTTTATACTCCTTAAAGAGCTTACAACTTCTCTTGAGCGGACATGGACCCTGTAATGTAGTTTCCATTCGATTGGAGAAAGTCTAGGAAATAGAAGCCTGCTTTACTATGCCAGAAATCATTAGAAACAACAAAAGCTTTTGGTCCTAACATTATAACTGAAAATGTAAGAATAGCTGCAATGTGGTCGAGTTTTAAATTTTGTGAAGCTGGAACTGGAGATGAACAACAGATTAGAATCGTACAGCTACATGTACATGTATATCAATACTAGAAATCTCTAGTCCAGAACAATTATCTTGGATTGCCTGATTTCCGAGGTCTAGGTGCTTACTCGGCCTATAGCTCTGCCTGTAATTTTGGTTGTTTAGCTAATCTTCCCCACCAAGTTAACAGAACAAAGCCAGGACTGCTACATTATTTTTAACAGTTTGGCTGCCATTTGATGAGCAAGGAAATGGACCTTACATCATATCATATGATCTCAAGCTTTCCAGGCTTGGGCAGCCCCAGTGCCCTCAACTTAAGATAGGACACTTCGATGGCAGATCCATTGCCAGAAGAAACAAAATCTACCTGACACCTTGGTGCTAATGGAGAGTTGTTCCAAAAGAGTAATACGATGGATATTTTGGGCCATACTTTCCTTTTTGTTCAAGTATTTGAGCACTATATAATCAGTTGCTTAGTGAGGGGGCCAAATGTACATTGTATGTGCCCACTTCAGGTAGTTTAGTTCACTGTCTTCCAACAGTATTCTGCCCGTTTAAGAGTTTTTGGTATTATTTTGACTGGTTATATTTGCCAGAAACGGCCTAGAAACCATCTCTAGCCATCTGGAGCCTCTGGGGCATATGCTGCCCCTGGACCTGTGCATATCATGCTGTAATACTTGATTAATAACTCACTATGATACTGACCATAACAAGGACTTTTTTTGAGTGGAGAAATTAATGCCTGAAAGATATTCTTCCGTTTGAGATGGGGTCTGTTGTGCCGGGATTGTTGCTCTTGCACCCCATCCAACTGCCAAGCTGGCCATAAAGATACAGCCATGTGGAAACAGGGATTTCCCCATTTCTATTCGTCATTTTTGTGGGACTTACCTTTATAAATTTATAAGGGGCTGGTCCAATAACCACCAGTTTAACACCAGCTTCCTGTCAGGTAGAAAGGAAGTAGATCTATACAAGTGTATAAAACATTCTAATAGGAATTTATTTTTATTAAAATATTTGAATAATATTATGAGATTAAGTAAAAATACATTGAATAATATTAATATCAGATACATTTTTCAAAGTAAACAATTTCTAGTTTGATTGAAGAATATTTTCAATTTAACAAAACTCTCTCCCAGGTAGTACACAAGTACCCGTGGGTATTGAACTATTCAGTAAAACGAAAACTTCCTACTGACTCCGGTAATATCACCTGATTTGCAGACAAGTTTCTTAGCATAACAAAACCCATTTTAACTGTATATTATTATAAGTCAGTTCAATCAATGTTCTAGCACATTGTAGGGATTGTTTAGATTTTACCACTATTATTGTATCTAAAAGAAGAGCTTTTCAGTAAAAATAAGTTGTTTTGACATACCTTGAAATAATCTGCTGGTATTTTGGCTAAATCTGTTTGAGAAAAAAAGATGTAATTAGAAACGAAGAAGTTTGTGAAGAGATGTATGGATGAGGATTTGTTAATTGAGGTCGTCAATTAAGGAAAGCCTTACATGTAGGATGGTAGTAAAACACACCATCCAATTGATTTGTGTAACAATTACTGTCTATCTCAGAGGTGAATACAAAACCAGATTCACCAGAAATAAAAATATTTTAGTATTCATACTTACCCTCTACATATTCCTTACAGGTATAGTCCAGAAAATGCTGTAATTTAAAAATAAACAGATGGATGTAATACATAAATAAAATAAGTAGGCAGGGCATGGACCTTTAATTTGGCTGATCTTTGATTTATACCTCATTCTAACACATGCGTGATTTCCCTACATGTTGTGAGATAGGACAAAGCTGGCATATAAACTAGCATATACGCAGAGAACGTTTTCATTGTGACGTCAAACGCCCTGACACTAAACGACGTCATCATTTTTAAATGTTGGTGACGTGATGAAACACAACGACACCGGATGACATCATCACCTAAACGCAAGTGGGGATGCCAGGCATTTTGCCTTTAAAACTAAATCATGAGCGCAGGAGGCTGCTAATAAGCGATGGCGAGACTTGAAAAGGAACTTAAATAAGCTAAAAGTATATCTTTAAAAAGTTATCAGGTCTGTTAGTAGACTAAAAAATGGTAACACACAAAACAGTTGTTTGAAGCTAGCACCCCTATCATTTTTGAGATATAGATTCGTCCATGGGGCAATCAGGGAAAAACTATTCATCTATAACGTAGGGGTTGCCAATTTTTTAGTTTGAAGTAGAAAATAAAGCAAACTTCTCAAATTAAGTTTTTCTTTACATTAAAGTTAATGTGTTAATAGAAATAATGGATTGATTCTCTGCGTATACGCTGTGATAAGTGCAAGAAATAAGGAAGTGTCCACACTTTTTTTTCTTGCAGTTATCACAGCGTATACGCAGAGAATCAATCCATTATTTCTTAAATAAAAACCAAAGCTTTGAGAGTTATTTCTGACCCTCCTTTGGTGGGCCGACACTAAATCCAGGTCTTAACTATCAACTTATTTTTAAAACCTTGCAATTGTTGAATTGCCTTTAAATAACTCAAATATCATTTAATTCAGTTGAACTGTCTTTAGCTGAGCATAAATTATAAAGATTCTTTTCTGGCTACTTATTTCTAGTAGAGATAGAGTTTCAAGTATCTGTCTGACACCAGAGTCAATGTTTGAACAAAACCTCATCTAGATGGTAACTAGAAAAAAGCGTAAAAAAGCGTTCAAACACTCACATCTGTGTTGCATCCTCATCGTTTTTCGATTGACAGCCAGAATCTCCCGCTGGCCTCGTCGTTTCCGTTAAATCGAACTTGGGAAATGTACGAGCAAAACGACGAGGATGCAACACAGATGTGAGTGTTTTAAAGCTTTTTTTTTGGTGGAACGGCGAACTTAAACTAAGTTAAAGATCAAACTGAATGTGTATTAAGTTTGGGTCGGTTGCGTTGCTTAAATTAGGACAAAATCTGCGCACAAAGAGTTTATGCGCAGTTGTATACATTTTTCAACATGGCGGGTCCAGTTCAACTCTGTTTGCCGTCCATCATCAATAAAAAATAAAATATTTGAATTTGAATTTTTCAATATCTTGGCAACAGAGTTTGAAGATCTTCAACTCGACACATGTGTGCGGCTAGCCTAAGACATATGTAATCGAACACAAAGAAACTGTTTTTTTTCTTAAAAATATCGCATCATTTTGGAAGGCAGCCTCGTAACTGTAACTGTAAGACACTGTCTTAGACAGGCGGAAGTGTTGTGTTTCCTTGGAAACAACTCAAAATGCACTGCAGTTAACTTACCCGAACGAAGATAACTATAGTTTTCTGGTCTTTATAAACTTCGCCGAACCTAATTTCCCTTCCACATTCATCATATAATAAGTAATTTCGGATTCTATCTAACTGGACTTTAGGCTGGTCAGGTTCTACGCCTCTAGAAATGGATATGTCTTCAGAAACCTCGTTCAGAGTTTCTTTCTCAGTCTCCATTTTGAAGCGATTGCTTGTTGTGGCGAGCAGTGGCGAGTATCAAACTAAAGGTATACAACTCTTCGTGTTAGTCTGACGCTCTACTGGCAGTACTGGACATGTTTAAGTTTAGGACGTGTTAAATCTTGTAGACGAAGCAGAAATATAAAATAAACATAAATGGGCGGATAAAGTAGTAGGTATTGCGTGTATTATGTTTGGACACTGAACCCGATTGAAATGGAGACGCAAATTGCTATTAATTTAAAGAGGCATGAGCTGCCAAATTCAAACTTTTTTCATAATTTCTGATCGTCACGACAGTAAGAGGCTTTGAAAACCACCGAAAAACTAAATGTTTGGCGTTGGAATGAGGAAAATCTATACAGTATGTGACCTGTACGAACCGAAAACGTGTTCGAAAAGTAAACAAAATTTAAATAACCGGGACGACCATTCATTCATTCTAAGCGAAAGTTAGCTCAAAACAATACTTTATCGTACATTTTCGAGACTAGAAGCACTAAAAAGCTTCGGAATTATACGTCTTGAGAAGAATAGCCAATAATTTCAACATTCTGTTGTAACGTCAAAATATCAACATTTTGGCAGCTCATGCCCCTTTAATAAAAGTTAAAAAAAAAAAAAAATAGCAGGGTGATGCTTCTTTTTTTCAGGACGGGCCTTAGGCCGCAAATTGCTATTAATTTAATAAAAGTTAAAAAAAAAAAAATAGCAGGGTGATGCTTCTTTTTTTCAGGACGGGCCTTAGGCCGCCCTTTAACCAAGCACGATTAAAACTTACACTCACGCTCACTTTAAATAGCGAGCTTGTTGAGGATTTATTCCAGGGCGTTCGTGGATGGATTTCGAAATGGCCCTTTACCGAATGGCCTAGGGTATTGAAATGCTGTGCCACGGGCAAAGCATGTTTAGGCTAATATTAGATATAGGGCCTTTATGGTTGGCGGTTCTTTGTCGCAGAGAAATTCGAGTTTCTCCTACGTATTGCTACACTTTTTGCACTCGAAAACACTACAGGCAAGACGCTAGTGGAGTCGTCTCTGCCATTTGATATTTGTTACGGAATTATTCTCCGAAAACAGTTCGGCGGTTTGGCACGTATGAAGGCTATAAATGGGGGTTTATAGAATCGCAAAACTGAGACCTATAATGACTCCCTTGAAAGTGTGGGGAGGATGGTATGACCTAGCGTGTAACAACTGATGCGTGTCAGTAGGTTTGAAGAATACTTTGTGATCTTGATACCCAGTCGTTTGATATTTATGATTGTCATAAATAGTTACATCCAAAAAACCACTAAAGCTTGATCAATAGTGGGTTATAGTTTAATGTTTGGGTCAGGGGAATTTAGAGTGTCAATAAAAAAAATCGTCTTATATACATTGCCTAGACTTAAACATGATGTACCCGCGGCACAACATTTCAATACTCTAGGTCATTCGGTCAAGGACCATTTTGAAATCATGCCTATTGAGAAAATCCCTTTTCTCACTTCCGCCGCAGATACCAAGCACAAACGTTTGGAAAGGGAAAGTTTTTGGATTCAAACATTACAAACTATTTATCCTTTGGGTTTGAACTTGGACCCAGGAAAATGTCGTGAAAAAACTATAATACCATTTGTCTTTCAGTATAACAAAGCTAGCATCGCTATGGCCAAGATTATAGTAGAAGAATACAAACTACTCCAAAGTAAACTTGCTCGACCTCTGACCCAAAGGCCAGTCATTGCTTATAAAAAGAACAAGAGTTTGAAAGACATACTGGTCAGAGCTAAACTCCCCTGTCTGCCTTCTGCCTAGGTTTTTCTGGGAAAGGGGTGGGGGTGGGGGGGGGGGGAGACAAATTTTCACTGTCTATTCCCATTACCCTATAATATATAGTCTGACGATAGTCTTACCATAGCTTAAGATACGTGAGCATTATCAATGTAATACAAAGTGTTCCAGAAAATTCTACTGACTAAGACCCAGCTCCTGTCAGTCGTCAACCTAATGAAATATCATAGGTTTACTTTATTACAACAATTTATGATGGGGTATAAAGGTCTAAATGATATACCTCTTTTTAACACAATTAGAAACTTGTCTCCATGGTTATTTTAGACAAGATTTTCCCTGTGCCCTTGTGTTTTAGTGTTCATAAATATATAATCTATACACTTTGTCTATTATGGATGTGCAGCCAATTGAGTTCAGCTGTGTCTCGGTGTTTGGCTAAAATCAACTACAGTTTTCAATTTCTTGAGGTTTAAAATTCTAATAATGACGTGCCTATATAGGCCTAGAGGAGAGGCTATACATTTTGGAACTCTTTAGTTATTTTAGTCCAGACGGTATTCCCTTTGCCAGTGTGTGTGTTTTAGGATAGAAAATGGCTGGGTATCTTTTGGCTAACGTGGAGACGAATCTGTGGTGACAAATTCTTCGACAAATTCGTGGGGGCCGAGAAACGGGTATGTTCTAACCGCACCATTCATTGATAGTAATTAACCTAACCTACGGGCACGTGTTTGAATATTATCGGTATCCGGGTGCATTATGCCAACCAGTGTGTGCCACTGGATACATAGCCGAAACCTAGCTTTAGTTCCGGGCCGCAGGCAGGAAAAGTTCTGAATTTTGAGAGCTTTATATATGATTGCAGCTGTTATATTTGCATTTTGATGAATCTAGTTTTTTTCTAGTTTTTTTCATATTATCAACCACTCAAATATAATATAAATAAATTACAATATATATAATTAGTAAAGAATGTGTCTGGGAATAAAACTCTCGTGGCTTCTTATATCTAGTTTTAAAAAAGCCACTGTCTATATATCAATTATTACTTTTTATGTTTTGAAATGTGGGCGGATAACATTTGTTTAAAACGTAAGGAATACTGTAATTTTAAAATGTAAATAACTTTCAACTTTTGATTGAAATATAGATTTTGGTTATTAGCGAGTCACATATTCAACCAGAAGTGATAAGGTCCTTTTTAAAGACTTTTTGATAAATTAAACATTCTAGTAATACGCTTTTGAAAGATGTCATGGAGATAAATTTCCCCAAAGAGACATACGATATATGAGGTGTTGACCAATAAGAGAAAGAGAAAGAATTCCAATTGTTTCATTCAAATCGTTGTATTTGGTTGATGATACCATATTGTTCCTTGGGATCTTCTTGTAAATGTAATTAGTGTGCGATTTCGAATTTAATCTATATCTTTTAGAAAAATACCCCCCAAAATTAAAATTCCTAACCCTTTTTATTTTATTGCCACACGGGCACAAGGGGAACCACTGGTTTATGCTCGATGGTTAGAGTTAGGGTTACATTTTTAAGCCATTTAGGTTTGGTAAATATGACTGGACGTGATTAAAGCCGCATGAGCTGTAAAATATAGCGCAAATAGAATTAGCTAATTGTTTGTCATTTATACCAAGAGGTACAAAATAAGAGCTTTGTATGGGTAGAAATCTCAGAGATGTACGTTAATATAGTTTTATCAGCTACAAAAACAAACGTTAAAATATACCTATACATCCCGGCTATTTGAATTTTGTCCACTATTAACACACATATTTGGTTCGTACGGACATTGACTGAATTTATCGATATTTCTTATTTGAACTTGCGTCTAGTTTTTTAATGTACTTCTTGATTGATTGATGTTTTGCGTCGCACTCAAGATTATTTCCCTCATGTAGCAGCGTTGTCTGCTTTAATGTGGGAGGAAACCTCAAACCTTTGACGAATACCTGGTGACTCTTCTACATAGGGCAATCCATTAAAAAACCGAATCGGAAATATTAAATTTTTTCTTTACACTTAGCGGGATTCGAGCCCGCAACCTTTCTATGGAACACCTGTGATTTAGAGACAATCGCCTTGCCCACTCTGTCAAAGAGGCCCCACTTTACTTGACAATCGGAAATTTATGAAAAAAAGTCTGAACTTTAGCAGTCGCTCTGCCCACTGAGTCACAGAGGTCCCGCCTTTCTTGACAATCGGAAATTTATGAAAAAAAGTCTGAACTTAAGCAGTCGCTCTGCCCACTGAGTCACAGAGGCCCCACCTTTCTTGACAATCGGAAATTTATGAAAAACTGTCTGAACTTAAGCAGTTGCTCTGCCCACTGAGTCACAGAGGCCCTACCTTTCTTGACAATCGGAAATTTATTAAAAACTGTCTGAACTTAAGCAGTCGCTCTGCCCACTGAGTCACAGAGGCCCAACCTTTCTTGACAATCGGAAATTTATGAAAAAAAAGTCTGAACTTTAGCAGTCGCTCTTGCCCACTGAGTCACAAAGGCCCCACATTTTTTTGAAAATCGGAAATTTATGAAAAAAGTCTGAACTTTAGCAGTAAAGCCTCTTTAATGTGAACTACATGTATATATAATTTTAGCAGTTTGACTATATAGTATAAAAAGCTACCCTTTCTTTACAAAAAGTCAGAAAGATTACAAAGGCGAATGTACTTTCAAGTTAGTTACAACAAACTAATGCTTAATAACCATTATAAAGAGAAAGCGATGGCTCTGTTTGGCCACCATAGCAAGATGTGCTGGCAGCAGGCCACAATCTAATTTCCCATATGCGGTAATGTTTTGACTCACCATACCTACCCTTACTTTCGTTGAGCCATATATCATCCTGTGGGGCCTAAAACAGTTCTTTGGGAGTATCTTGAACCCAATTAAATCATAAATTAAAGGTAGAAATTTTAGATATTATCAGAAAGCCCTGCTAGGGGTCACATTCAATGAACTATATGCGTGGAACGGAGGTCACGTGGTGCTTGATATGCTTCGAATGCCGCCATTACCAGGAGATAGTGGAGCGTCCATCCAGATCTGTTCTGCACGCGCTTATCAACTGTCAATGGCGGCACATTTTACAAAGTCCGATCCAAACCAGCCAATGAGACGTGTCCATTCCACGCATATAGTTCATTGGTCACATTGCATACAGTCCGCCGGATGTAAACAGACTCAACCACCAGATCTCCACCCACCTAAACTGGTCTCCTTCCACTTCTAAAATCATTTTCAGACAGAAACTCAACACTTATCCTTTCATAAAAATTACAAAATTCTCCAGAAAAAAATGCAGGGGACCAGGAAAAAGTAATTAAAAAAAACAAAAAAAAAACACACACACACAAAAAATATCTGGAACTTTTTTTGTCCTACCAATTTCCGGAAGTAGATAACTCTGGCCTGTATCCTGCTAAAAGAAAAATGTGAGGCGTCTCGTTCGGCCAACCAACGGACGAATATAGCTCATTTCTTTCAACTCTGAATGCCAGCCATTTAAACCTGGGTTAAATTATTTCATTTGGGGTAATGACAACTAGACAATCACTCTATAACTTATCTGGAATATATATTGGCTTGTAAATCAATCTTTTGGTAAAACGTGGCAGACTCAGGCATCAGTAGCCAAAACTATGACCATACTCAATAGAGAGCTATTGAGTATGGTCAAAGTTTTGGCTAAGGCATTAGGTATCTGTGCGCCTTTGGAGGCTGTTATAGAAATTGCAAACAAGGTATAGTTTAGTGACGGTTGATATTGCAGGCCATTTACAAGATACGGTCAAGAGGTGTAATTTTCTAATACATATTCTGGTCAATTGATACCTGTAAATGGCGGACTCCACTGACGATCGAGCCAGTGTTTGTCTGACAAAATCGATTCTTTCACACCGGTAATCACGTGTAAAATTCAAACGCATGAATATTATGTTCTATGGGAGCTCATTCGATACAATTGCATGTTTTTTTCTTCTCATTTTAATGATCCTTTTACAATAACTCTGTGAAGGTGAAGCGTAGTGTAATAATTGAAGCAAGGTGATCATACAGGAAGCGATCTGAGATGATGAACACATGTGCTGACTAGTTGGAAGCAGGTCAACAACGTGACAGATGGAGCATTTCAATTGAAAATGCGTTTTACCTTGGAATTAAGCAACCACTTTAACAGATATATTTTTTATATATGTTTATGTATAATTATGAGTAAGTAGGTCTATAGTTGATTGAGATGCATGAGACAGACCATAATCAAGTTCACATGCAGTAAGTAAGATCATGTGTGACTTGCGGTTTTTTGAGTGAGAAGGTTATTTTGGAATTTCAGCTTGTCGGCTTGGACCTAAGGAGTTCGCTCGTTAAAACTCCCTCTCGGCCACATTTGCAGCCAATCGTTGCCAAGATTGCCTTTGGCTTTTTATCAATGTAAAATACTGCATCCATCACTAGCCTCATTAACTGTGCACCGATTGGACAGATTCCCTTTGACGTCAATGGGGTTGGAGACGGTGGGGTTGTCAGTGTAAATCGATAACGGTAATGTCACTTACACAAGGTTGCACGTTATAGGGGTGATTACGTATTGATTCAATTGTCAGTTGGATCTGTTTGTATTGTAATATTGATGTACCACGCGAAACATCAAAACAAAGAAAGCAATGGACCTGGGAGAAAATTTAATAAGTGAATAGGCTACCAAGCGTTTTGATTATTCGTTAAAGTGGTGTCCTATAGAAGGTTTTCACATTGTCCGCCTGTCGATTTAAGGCAATACGTTGCGTCATTAAAACCCAAGCATTGAATCATATAAAATATAAATCTAACTAAAGATACACTTAACCCAAGAGAAGCCTTTACTAGTATTAGATCTATCATTTTGAACAAAATAGATAAGTGATCAATGCTCATAATTTTTGCTCGAGAAAACCAAGAGTAATAACGTCTTCGAAGTTTTGCCTAACTTCGTTTAACCCGTGAAGAAATGGAGTGAAGACTGAACGAAATAAGCGCATCTGATTAGAGAAGATGTGTTGCGGAAACCCTGGGAATTCATGCCCTAGACACACTTAGATAAAACACGACAAACTGTCTTCAAGCAACTTTCACCTTTCCCACGACTAAGCATTGACGTAGTTTAGCTCCGGAATCAATCGATCCTTGAACCAGATGTGAATGGTAAAATCAGTGGATAATTAGGACAGGAATCCGTTCATGGATGTCGGTAGTATTGCAAGATTATCGATATACTCACTTTTTAGTTGAAATTATAACCTACATAATTATAGTCCACGTACATGCATGGCTTTCATAACATAAACGTACACGTGTTTAGTTGGCAAAGCGTTTTGTCTGTCGATGTCCCATTTGTAGCATGCATGACGTCCACTGGAATATGCGCTCAAAGCCATAAAAAGTAATGGACGCCTACTGAAAGATAATTATGATTATTGTTTCTTTCTGTTAGAATAGTCTTGCAGCATTACGTTAAACTATTCTTAAATACAACGTACACATGCTGTTAAGTTGCCGAGAGGTTAGAGTGACAAAGGAGAGAGTAGAATAAACTACATATTAATCATATGTATAAGGACCATCCTGAGGGTAGCATTGTAGTTTGGTGGTGGCTACTTAGGTTTAGACCTACGCTGGGATGGGGAATGTGAGGTTACGCCGATCAGAACTATTATAGTGTTGTCATTGTAATTTAAAGTGGTTATTTCATCCCTACTTCCAAACAATATTGCTAAATGCATGCAAAGATTTGAAGCAAATTATTATTGAGGTTATTCCCCATTTGGTACCGGTATCACTTTGTCTGCTCTCACGCGGTATGTTGTTTATTCAATGGTTGGAATTATCTAATGAATCAAAGTGACAAACAAGGATTCGCCAATCCGGCCAAATCTCCCGGGACGGATTCTTCGCTTGTATCATCGTATGATTTCCTCCAGTAACTAACCATTCCTCTTTCAACTCTCTCACTCTCTTGTTTACATCTATTGCTTAGCTGTCTCCTGAAAGTCGGTCACAATTACACTGACCTTTAAGTGTATCGCTATGTACGTCAGAGCCCTGGTTGATGACGTCAATGGATAAAGCCTCTAGTGGCTCAGCCTGCTCTCTTATTAAGCAGCTAGCCATTATTATGAGGGTTTGCTGGAAGAGATGACTGGATTACAATCAATAACTGTCTGTCTTCACTTCAAGCCAAAGGTGTGTGTGTGAAGAAAACAACAAAAAAGCGAAAATTTCTTATTTCGGAATTTATCAGGTAATTTGTGGAAGCCTACCTCTGACATTACGAAAGGAATAAAAATTTGACAAAGAAATCTGTATACAGATCTTATTGAACAAGATAACAATACTATTTCAATTTACTGACGCCCGGTTATCATCTGTTCGCTATCCTATTGAACCTCATTTGGACTTATTGAGCTTTGTCTACAATGCGCCTACATATTCTGCTAGGAAAGCGATGACAATTTTTTTGACTGTTGATTTATAGGTACCATTTTTTAAAAGAATGACTGGGTTATTGACCGCTCAGCTAGATTTAAAGGGCTAGTCTTTTCTTGTTCGGGCGTATATAACAGCTTCCGAGTTAACATACAGGCACGCCAGACGAAAATTGCGATTTGGGGGGCATCATTCTGTAGCAATAATACAGGAATCTGTCAAATGGAGAGAGAGGGATGGACAAGTAGTGTTGCAAGTACTTTGCTGATGGTTGGATGGGAAAGGTGGTAATCGACTATCAAGGCTCAATGCTCCGGAGTCACGCAGGCCCCGGTAGGCTTAATGAGGGGGAATGGTTATCTTTTAAGTCCTATGAATTGCATCTTCAGTACATTTGTCTAATACTAGAGGCTAGACACCGGCACAAACAAATTGTCATGCTCGAGAGTGTGTGTCTGTATCTAGCATATTACACTATAGATTTGTGCATGATATTTTTCAGAAGTATTACGGATGGATGGGGGTGGGGGTGTGGGGGGGGGGGGGGGAGGGTAATAGACTATCAGGGCTCAATATGCGAGAGTTCAGGGGCCGCGTAAGTCTTGGAAGTTCTGACGCCAAACACACGAATTTTTGTGAAAAGAAATAATTAAGAGTGATTGTCTTAAAAGCTATCTCAAATACTGCATGCAATGCAGATAATTTCCGGAAAAATAACTTTTCCTTGTGTTTAATTACTAGACTGTGAGCTTTATTTGTATGCCACTCATGGGCTCGTTACACAGATATGGCCCCCCTGCAAAAATGTCTCCAGGCTTGACGTCACTGAGGGAAGGCGGCTGACCGCAGTAACGTTTCTCTCCCTTGATTATTTATCCGTTTCTGGGCATGTCATCTCCTAAATCACTCTTCATAAAAAAACGATGTAATAATTAGTCAGAGAGATTTCAAGCTTTCTTCGTACGACAACGTGTCACGTGATCCGCAGTAAGCCTGAAAGTTTCCCCATAGACTGGACTATTTGGCGTCACCGACGGAATCCTAGAATAAAATGGCTGCAAGGTTTTGAAAAGTATGTTGATCGAGAATAGTTATACAAAGACAGGGACACATAAGTGTGGCTAGAGTGATTCCAGTTGTCAATGTCCATTTAACCTTAAAGTGGCACGAGCTGCCGAAATGTTGATATTTTAACGTTGAAACAGAATGTTGAAATTATTGGCTATTTTTCTCAAGACGTATAATTCAATAGTTTTTTAGTGCTTCTAGTCTCGAAAATGTGCGATAAAGTATTGTTTTGAACTAACTTTGGCTTAGAATGGTCGTCCCGGTTATTTAAATTTTGTTTACGTTTCGAACACGTTTTCGGTTTGTACATGCCACATACTGCATGGATTTTTCTCATCCCAACGCCAATCATTTAATTTGTCGATGGCCTTCAAAGCCTCTTACTGTCGTGACGATCAGAAATTATGAAAAAAGTGTCAATTTTGGCAGCTCATGCCACTTTAAACTCCGCTACGCTAAATAAAATGTTCGCATTAACTAAATAATGAAAGCTGGCGTCATTTATAGAAACAACAGCTAAAGATTGAAGTCTTTTGGCAATCATACTACTCTTTTATTCTTCCTGGCTGACACGTTAGTAAACCAGGATCGAGACACATATATTTATGAACACTAAAACACACGGGCACAGGGAAAATCTTCTTGTCTAAAATAACCATGGAGACAAGTTTCTTATTGTGTTAAAAAGAGGTATATACTTGAGACCTTTAAACCCCATCATAAATTGTTGTAATAAACTAAACCTATGATATTTCATTAGGTTGACGACTGACAGGAGCTTGGCCTTAGTCAGTAGAATTTTCTGGAACAGACTACTTCCAACCGTGTGCTAATGTGTGGATAGTTTTTGTTTTAAAACAATGGTTATTTTAAATCCCTGGCACAGGCAAATACATACATTTATGAACACTAAAACACACGGAAAATCTTGTCTAAAATAACCGTGGAGACAAGTTTCTAATTGTATTACAAAGAGGTATATCATTTAGACCTTTATAGAGATACATATAAGTGTGTCTAATTACTCATCTTGCAACAAACCCCAAGTAAAGACAAATACAAAATTTTACCATTCCCCCAAATCCTTACTCACGAAATTAAGCCACACACAGCCTGCAGATATTGCTAGACTTCGGCTAGCCAAAACTTTGACCATACTCAATAGCTTTCGTTTTATGCCGCCAATACCGATGTAATCCGGCTTCCAATTCCTGCGGATTTTGTACAGGAGGCTCTAGACCTTGGACGTTTCTGCCCATCCTATCCCAAATGTGCTCTAAAGGATTCAAATCTGCACAGGTACCCCTTCAACAGATCCAACGTCTCGCTGGAGGGATGAAACGCATGCTGGAAGCTAATGGAGGCTATACGCGCTATTGACCTTCTGCTCTAGGGATGTGTTCTTCACACTCAAAGTGACATTTTTACTTCAATATGTTCGCCCTGTGAAGCCAGGTGGACTCTGGAGTTTCATAGTTACATGCATCTTTTTATTTTGTTAAAATACACTTTTGATTTGGCTAACGATATCCTGAATAAATTGTATAGCTTATTGCCATCAATGGTGATTTCTTATCGCCAGAATGTTGCCCTTTATGATCACAATCGTTTCTGCAACATCAGTTTGCCAACAATCTCGGTAGGTGCAGACTTTCCAGGCCGGTGCTTAACTTTTTTCTTTGTGTATATGTGGAACAAGCCGCCATATACTCTCCAGAATGTCCATGCTCTATGACCCGCTTGGTTTGGATTCCTGTGTCACCATAAATACACTCATATCAATGAAGGGCATATGGAAGTGCCATTAGTAAGGATGGGACGATATGTTGCCTCCTGAAACAACAACACTATGGTCAAATCTGAGAGATGTAGAATTTTTAAGATGTCTCAAACCGGACGAAGCCATGGGAAAATCAGCAATGCATGTATTTTGCTATGCCAGCTCACTAGCATAGGGTGGCATCATATATTTTTTGTGGCACACGTTTTGTGTGACATCATTACAGCCAAGGCTCGTGTGGCACCCCTGAAGAAGACAGGTGTCCCGCGACGATCTTATGTCAGCTCTTGTTGCATCTCGGCTGACCAGAACAGTTTATGACGAGTTTGAAGAGAACCCGGAATCGGTGACATTTTGGACCGATTCTCAGATAACTGAAATCATGAAAATCTTCGTTGGTGTAAGACTAGCCGAGATACAAAGTTCAGCTGGAGATTTGTGCCATCAAAACTTAATCCAGTGGGTGATATTGGCAGAGGCCTAACAGTAAAACAGATGGATGTTTGGGCCATCGTTTCTCCGAAGCTCCCCTACAACCTGGCCTACTAAACTAAAGTATTTCAATCTGATGTTTCCTGCAGACCAGTGAATTGTACAACTCCTATTGTGTCATCTGCCCTATCATAGAGGTCGAGAAGTTCTCCAACTGACCGGTCTGCTTCCAGTGATAACATATTATCTACGCTTCGTAACCAATCTATACGTAAAACCGATAAACTATCAGATCAGGTTCTGCAACCAGAAGAAATACAGAAAGCTGGCGTTTATTGGATAAAAACCGCTCATACGATTCTTCAAGACTCCTCAAAACATTTTCAAGAACTTAGTTCATTTTTGAAGGATGGACGTAGGTTTGGCAAGTCAAATTTGGCTTACGATCAAATCCATCCCAGTTCCCATCCACAGTTGATCTAAAAATTAACAGACTTTACCACCGCATCCTGTGGAAAGTGGAATCTTGGTAAAGTAGAAGAAATGTATCCTGTCAGTGGTGGTGTAGTACGCAATCTTCAAGGACGAGTAACAAACTCACACGGTGAACATAAGAGGTCCATCCAAAATTGTTATCTACTCCTGGAATCAGAGACGCTTAAGCGGTGATCCCATGGCGCCCCCTCCGCCCCCCCCCCCCCCCCCCCCCCGCCAGGATTGTTAAGCACAGTTACTGCAGTGTTAGATTTGCTCAGTCGGAACACCCTTCGGCTATCTTAGCTCGCTACCGGTCGGCTTTGACACGCCTCGGGCAGTCTGCGCTTTTTTGGGCTGAATACAAATGACATCGAAAGTGAATATTAAAATATTTTCCTACAGACAAAAATGAAAATAAAAATAATTATAAATTTATTAAATGCTAATATTATTGAGAATTATATTTGTTTATATATTTTATTTAGCCCGGTAAACCACATAAAGACGCAGTTTCGGTATTTCACGCACGTAAATCCCCGAAGTTTCAGAGTGAGCTTTGCTTACAGTACTCCCTTTCTTTTGCTCTCCTATGTCAGCGTCCACGATATTTATATAGTCGAAGTTTATTTTATTTTTGACGTTCTGACGCAGGTAGCGTTTGTTTTCAGTTTGGATTTCCTAAAATAGTTTGTAATACCACATGCAAGTGTTTTAAATCGGATATGTTTTTAAGCCTATGTAGTGATTGTTTCATCTTGTCATTTTCTAGGAATCGTCACGATCACAGTTTTACCTTTCTGAACGAAATCGTTAATTTATCATCATTCCAATTGTTTGTTAAAGCTAACTATTGGGCCAATGCGGTTGTTTCTGTTTAGTCATAAACTTAATGTTCCTTTATTTGTTTTACATTACAGGATAGCTGGATTGGTATGTTAAAACCTTATACAGTTCAATCTGTTAACCATCGCCATTTTGAATTCAATGGGAAGGTTTTTCAGCGAGTTAAAGGATGTGCTATGGAAAAACATTTTAATCTTAATTTTGCCTGCATTTTTATGGCTGCTTGAGAGGGTGACATACTTCGAAAATTTCACAAACAACCTTTCATTTACCTTCGGTGTCTCGATGACATTTGTATCATATGGCAACATGAATTAGAAGACCTTCATATTTTCATTGAAACTCTTAATTCCCATGATCCCAGCATTC
The DNA here is from genome assembly GCA_963971465.1 of Lepidochitona cinerea. Taxonomy (NCBI): domain Eukaryota; kingdom Metazoa; phylum Mollusca; class Polyplacophora; order Chitonida; family Tonicellidae; genus Lepidochitona; species Lepidochitona cinerea. The sequence goes on along the minus strand of OZ020556.1, from coordinate 41,287,906 downwards.
AACTACAACCTACTATTGGTCACACGTGTGGATTTTTTTGATATAACGATTTACAAGGGTCATAACTATCAAACGACTGGGTATCTAGATTTTAAAATATTCTTCAAACCTACTGACACGCATTAACTGCTACATGCTGGGTCCTACCATCCTCCTTCTATTTTCAAGAGAGTCATTAAGTCTCAGATTGTTAGATTATATAGAAACTGTAGTTGAATGAAATGTCCTAAGACGCAGTGTAAACTCGATGTATACGTGCTTGATCGCAGAACCGTGTTTAAAGAACAATCGCGCAACAAATTTCAAATGGTAGAGAATATTATTTGTGACTCCTCTAACTTTGTGTATGTCCCTGGCAAAACTGCCACAAGCAATACGTAGGAGAAACTTTAAATTGTCCATGTTTACCTGGTGTTAGACTTTGACATGCTATTTCCGTGAGAAGAGGGATTTGCTCAATGTGCATCATTTCGAAATGGCCCTTAACCGAGTGACCTGGGGCATTGGAATGGTGTGCCACGGGTACATCATGTCCAAGTGTAACAATTTTCTGCTAACATCCATAGAAGTAAATGGATCATTTTGTTAAGTATACCCTTGACGAAATAGGATGCATTAATGCTTGGTTATCTCAAGACCCAAGGTTGTTTCCGCACGGGATCTGTGGACTTTTCGAGAAAGTTTTGGTTATTTCTGATAATCTTGTAAAAAAAGCTTTGTGACATACTTTCCACTTTACAGTTGCTTGCCTTTTGTTTTACTTTATCCTCATTAAATATTGTGTCTATAGCCTGTGTAAAACTGGTGATTTGCCCTAATATATTTCCAATTCGTTGTGTTGCTCGAATGGTAGGCCTATATCAGAGAGAAATGAAGTGATCCTTGGAGTTAAATCCCCGATGGCCAGTAAATAAATTATATTTTTGCCACAGTCATTTTCGGTTCTGAAGGTACATTTTCTTTAAAACTTCTTCCCGGATATGTTTGCTGCGATCCGAGTCCACGCCACTGGAAAATCGTGTCGTAGATATCTTGTGGTATTTACACAATTAAATATATGGATACAGGTCACAAGTTCTGAATTCCGCACTAAAAAGGTCCAGATATATTTGTGTATTTTATTTATTACTTTTTCCTGGCCCCCTGCATTTTTTTTCTGGGCATTTTTATAGTTTTTATGAAAGGACGGGTTGAGTTACTGTCTGGAAATAACTTTAGAAGTGGAATGGGACCAGTTCAGGTGGATGGAGATCTGGTAGTTAGGCGTGCTTTGGCCTGTTTACATCCGATGGACTATGTGCAAAGTGACCCCTATCAGCTGTTTGTAATGATAGTGAAAAATGTCTACCTTCAACCTACATGTATATGAATAAATTGTGCTTAAAATACTCCCAAACGACTGTTAAAGACCCCCGTCAAAGGGTTTGGCTCAACGAAAGTTAGAGAAGTTGCGATGAGAGCAGACATTAACATTACCGCAAATGGGAAATGAAATGTCAGCTGCTGCCTATATATACGGGGAATGGACGTCACATGGTATTTGACTTGCATCGAACGCCGTCACTAGAAGATGGTGCAATCTCGATCCAGATCGGTCATGCACGCGCTCATCACTCAGTAGCCGAGAAATCTTGGCTCTGCCGAATTTTTTTTTTCCGTGTTCGTCATAGCCAAGATCACTTCCATAGTAAAAAAGGGATATAAGTTAAGGAGACCCGCCGAAAATATCGGCGGCGCAAATTTCACAACAAATAAGCAAAGAATAAAATATTTACCACTGCATTCCGATAGCATAGACCACGAAGAAGGAGTTTGTCAAACTTAGGCCGCTATAAAGTGACTAAAGATATATGATTGAAGTATTTCTACGACGCCCCGCACAGTTTAACTGGTCGTTTAAATGTTTTACTATGGCGGTTACGTCAGGTTGAAAGCCAGTGGACTTCGAAACAAATATTGACTGCATAAGAGAAAGTTTACCACTTTACAGCGGCGTAAGTTTGACAAACTCCTTCTTCGTGGTCTATACTATCGGAATGCAGTGGTAAATATTTTATTCTTTGCTTATTTGTTGTGAAATTTGCGCCGCCGATATTTTCGGCGGGTCTCCTTAACTTATATCCCTTTTTTACTATGGAAGTGATCTTGGCTATGACGAACACGGAAAAAAAAAAAATTCGGCAGAGCCAAGATTTCTCGGCTAATCACTCAGTAATGGCGGCGCTTTTTATAAAGTAAGCTCCAAATCAACAAATGAGACTTGTCTATTCCATGTATATAGTTCATTGTATATGTAGCCGAGAAATCTTGGCTCTGCCGAATTTTTTTTTCCGCGAACACGGAAAAAAAAAATTCGGCAGAGCCAAGATTTCTCGGCTAATTGTATATGCAACTTTATGGCGCTAATCGTCACCAGAAGGCTACTGCACGACACTATGGTTTAGAGCCCTACTGTAGTCCAAAGTTTGCAACGCATATCCATTATGGAAAATACGGCTTTATATACAACACGTGTCTTTATTATCGCACGCGTATCAAGAACCAATGGAAATGAATTGTCAAAATACGCAGCTTTATCGGCCAATCAAACCACAGATTGAATGATGTGTATGATAGCCTATGCTTTTTTCGACGCGTTGACAATATTATAGTACGCGTATGAATAGTAAAGGAACTGGCTATTGTCGTGTCACCAACTTGTTTGTGTGAGTTGATAAGAATGTCAGGATGTGAATAACTCCACATCACTTTCTTGTAGAACGCGTTCAAAAACATTTTGATCACTTTAACTTTATAAGGTACACGTATAGTATAACTTCTACACGACTCATTAATAGGTGTCGTGTATAAAAATAAGTTTATCGTGTAAGAAGGAAATTGAACAGGATGTTTTGCAAACATAACGCGTTGTTAATTTGCCAATAATTAAGTTGAGAAGATCCTCGTATCAATTATTAAGCAACGTGTAAGGCTTAAAAGACCAAACTAAAAATTAAACATCCTTCAATAGTTATCCGTTCATATACTTTTGTAACAATTCAATTTTGTTGTACAAAACACCAAATATGTGGCAGTGTAATAAAACAATGGAAAAGAAAAAAAAAACCCGGATAACATCATACCAATAGAAATTTACAAGAGGTTATGTAGCTATAATAAGGCAGCTAGCAAGTATTTATAGGCTTAATATGGAAATTAGACATAGAGTATAACATAGACTAGGCCTAACATTTTATCCTGGGTGAAGATCAGGACTTCCCATAAAGACTTTCGTGGCTCAAAGCACTCTAATCTATGCTATGATCATGATAGAATGTTGCTCATCTTCCACCAAGGAAGGACAAAATGGACAAAAACGCGGAGTTGCTGGGATGCGAGCGCCGTGTATACGCATATAACGTCCGCGTTCTATTTCTAAGGCGTGGCAGCTCAAACGCAAAGATGAGAGCGCTTTTTGTGATTTCTGTTTTTCACAGATTAGAGATATTCTGAAATAATAATATCTTCATTAAAAGGTGCGCAATTTACTACTGGTGTCCGAATTGACAGGGCTAACAGTTGGCATAAAAACAGATTAAAATTGATAACTCAGCTCTTTTTGTAGGGTGAAATATTAAAGGGAAAATTACTGAAGCCCAGACATTCGTTAACGCGCCGAATATAGGCCGTGAAATATAATTTTGTGTGATTGATTGCGAGCTTTTCGTCCTCAACAGTAGAATTTTGAAGACGATGGAAAAAGTTACAATAATATCATAAGTAAATGGAAGAACGCCTACTTCAGCAAGCGCACCTGTTTGTTACATAGTTTTGTCTGTCCGGGGGGAAAGGATGGGGGGGGGGGGGGAGAAAACAAAGTTAATGGGGTTCAATCTCAGTCCACCGATGTTCTTGCCATAGTTAAGATGCCTAACCATTGTCAATGTGTTACAAAAGAAATCCAGAAATTTTACTGACCAAGGCCAAGCTCTTGTCAGTCGTCAACCTAATGAACTATCATAGGTTTGGTTTGTTACAACACTTTATGGGGTGTAAAGGTCTAAATGATATACCTCTTTTTAACACAATTAGAAACTTGTCTCCATGTTTATTTTAGACAAGAAGATTTTCCCTGTGCCCGTGTGTTTTAGTGATCATAAATATATTACTTGTTCGCTTAGGTAGATCTAGTATTGATTTACACATTTTTATAACCGTTTGGTTGCAAAAGCGATCCCTCCAATTTGTGACTGAGTTGGAATGACTGTTCCCCAAATTTAACCACCATTGGTTAAAACCGTAAGTTTTAGCAAGGATAAGGTAGGAACAAAGCTTGTGCTTTACTTTATACCACGCATACATAGATGAAGCTCGCTAAGACCTCTTTTGAAAGATCCAGTATGTGAGAAAACTATTCCTAAATAGCAATACGACGTAACCACCTCAAAGCCTTGATGTTGGGAAGTGATATTTATATTTTTGAATATATTGGACGTACTGTTGGATGCTATGATTCTTGTTTTCTTATAATTTATTCAAAGTTGCCACCTCCGACAATAGCTGTCCAAGTTATTTAAATTATTCTGCAGTCCCTCAACAGTAGTTGATAAAAGGACAAGGTCGTCAGCAAACAATAAATGAGTTAGTTTATACGTCTCAAGACTAGGGGGATCAAAGCTGTCTGTATTTGCATCTTTGTCCACGTCGTTCAGAAACAAGTTAAACAACATTGGACTGCAGACACACCCTTGTTTCACACCTTTCGAAGATGGGGTCGGAGAGTCTCGGGAGTCTTAATGACGTAGTCGCAGATTTGTACATGCTATGGATAGGCCTAACGCTCAGGAGCTTTCCTCTAACGCCACTTTTTATAAGTTTATGCAATATTCCTCAATTCGCCATACATTGTCAAAGGCTTTGCCAAAGTCTACATAGCTAACGTATAACTTCGTTTTCTTAGCTTTGTGTTTGTTTATAACTGTTTTGAGTATAAACATACTATCAATAGTTTGGTGATCGCAATGGAAACCGCGTTGCGCTTTGTCAAGAATATCGTTGGACTCCAAGAAAGCAGTTAGTCTGCAGTTGATTATGGAGAGGAAAGCTTTTGCAAGGCAGCTATTGACGACTATACTTAAGTGTTGGATTACCCTAATTTCAGGCCTTTTTATCAGTGGTTTGCACTCAAAAAAAAATAGAAAGTTCCCAACTTCTTCTGTCTGGGAAAAATACAGAAAACCACCCATTGTTTTTTTATGTAAACAGTATTCTGGATTTTCATGGCAAGTGTGCCTTTAAGGATAAGATCATGTTTAACGCGTACTATACATCGTCTTTAACGTATACAGTATACAATGCATTAAATCTGTGGTTTGATTGGCTGATAAAGTAGCTTAATGCAAAGCTTTATGTTGGTTGGTTCTTATTGATACGTGTATGATAATAAACCCCAATCGGAATTGAATTTCGGCAGTCTTCTATTTGACATATTTCACGTACGTAAATCGCCGAAGTTATCAGAGTTCATAAAGAGTGCATAAACCCGCATTTTCATTGGTTATTATCGATAAGCGTTATAAACTTTGCACTTCAGTACAGTACTTTAAAACTAGTGTGGTGCATTAAAACTTAAAGGGGCATGAGCTGCCAAAATGTTGATATTTTGAGGTTGACACAGAATGTTGAAATTATCGGCTATTTTTCTCAAGACGTATAATTCAGAAGCTTTTAAGTGCTGATAGTCTCGAGAATGTACGATAAAGTATTGTTTTGAACTAACTTTGGCTTAGAATGAATGAATGGTCGTCCCGGTTATTTAAATTTTGTTTACTTTTCGAACACTATTCCGGTTCGTAAAGGCCACATACTGTATGAATTTTCTTCATTCCAACGCCAATCATTTAGTTTTTCGATGGCCTTCAAAGCCTCTTACTGTTGTGACGATCAGATATTATGAATAAAGTTGGAATTTTGGCAGCTCATGCCACTTTAAGGGATCAGTAGTAGTCGTAGACATTTATGTACACATTCGCCAACCATATAAACGTGCAAGATCTCACTTTTAGTTACGGGTGGTGTATACCGCCGTACATATATTGGAAAGGTGTTGGGATGATCACTGGTAAACTTCTTTCCCCTGATAGAGTTTTTAATAACGAGTTTAATGCGATTTTTGCTAGTTTTTTAACTTCTAGTTCTAGCAAGACAAGATTTTAAAACAGAGACTCCCGTAGAACGAGCAGTTGAAGGCTTACAAACTGGCCGATCATTTCGTCATCTTCTGACTTTGACAACTGTGTCCCATGTTTTTCTTTGCCTTTCAGTCAAATTCCACAACAATTTTCTAGAAACATTCAATTACAAAGCGAGGTGTTCATTCATATTTAAAGTAAGAGTAAGATAAATTCATAGGGAGGCATCATTTCCACTCTGTAACAAGCAGGCCTACAAATAACCAGACATGTGGGAACTTAGTAGGCAATATATTAAAGAAGCCCGTGCGGCCGTATCAGAATAACTTCAATCTACTGAGCTTGGCGCTCAGCAATAGGAGTTTGAGCAGCGACTGGTTGGCCCGGTGTCAGTATACTGTGACTGGGTGAGGGTGCTTGCTGGTTGTCTTCGGCAAGTCGTCTCGGTGAGGCAGAACCTAAAAGAGCGGTGGAAATCCACACTGCAACAAGGAGACAACGTCTTCATAAAACTGAAATACTGATGAGCAGGACGTAAAACCCAAATCACTCACTCACTCAATCTACTGAACATATTACTGACTTGTGGGACTCTGCACCCCAGCAGGCACACATCAATGTCACCAGTATTACCTGTAATAGCTATCAAAAAACTTAAAGCTTTGAATCACTAGGAATATTTCAAGCGAACTTCAATCAGCTATAAAACCGTAAAATGGAGATAGTAACACATTCTTTCGCTTCAGATCTGGGTTCTGTGAAGCAAAGAATCTAATGAAAGAGAGAAAAAAGATAGAAGGTGTATAGACGTCATTCACGCCATTCAGCAGTAGACGAGTCCATTTGAAGAGAAAACCAGCGTTGGCATTGGCGAAATCGTACTTGAGGCTCTAGAGGAACTCGCCGAGTATCAATTGCAAAGGTAAATATATTTAAAAAAAAAACGGACACCGGTGCATTAAAAAGAACGATCTTTCTTATATGTATAACTTTCTATCTGAGTAATGCGAGAGTTTCTATATAGTTGTAATTGACTTCTTCCAATAAAAAAAACATACAAATACAATTTGCTCCCTCACCGAGAAATCTGGGCTCTCTGGATTTTGTTTATTCCGTATTTATAGTCCAGTCGACCAGACACATTACCACCCATATAATTGATTGATTGATTGGTGTTTTACACCGCACTCAAGATTATTTCACTTATATGGCGGCGTTGCCAGTTTTATTGTCGGAGGAAACCGGGCTCTAGGCCCGGAGGAAACCCACGACCGTATGATGGTAACTGGCAACTATCCCACATAGGTCGTTCGAGTGAAACCCAGTCAGAAAATTTTTCAATATTTTTTGGACTGAGTGGGATTCGAACCCGCGACCCATTGGTGGAAGGCTGTTCCGATTGAGCGTCCAACGCTCTACCTACTGAGCCACGGAGGCCCCTCCAGCCATATAATACCAATCACCCTTAGGCCGATAATCTGGGCTCAATTTTTCCCATGTTTCTATCTTTCAAAAACTTAACATCTTAGATATCTACAATGTTTTCACTACTGTACTGGTCGCTCATAACTTCATACATCATCCATTTCGTCTACCTCCTTCACAGCGAACACTTCTCACTAAATACTCAGATGTTGACATTATGGAACAAGAGAGAGAGAGACAGAGAATTTATACAGACCACTTTTTAAAACAGACCTACCTCGTTAACCCTTGGTAAATGTCCTCCAGAGTTGTGCAACCTCCCTGTTAGATTAAAATCCATATTGTCTTCACTTTTCAAAACCTGAATAAAACAATATCTACTAGATATATAAACAGATTACCTGCGGCACTTGTAAGACATATAAGGATAAAGTGTACATATATTCTTTATTTAATGTATATTTACTGGTGCTTTAATTTATGGCACTGAATCTACATTAGAAGGTCTGAATACAGGATTACCCCAACGATCTGAAAGTCTTATATGACTGTGGAACTTTAACACAGATAAAACCATCCCATAACCCATCTTCCACTGCACGAACACTACTATATTACCATTGTCTTTCCGGGGTATAGCTCTCATGCGGTTGAGATTGTAAACTATTCTACAAAAGACCTGAAATGAGTGTAACCCAACGTTGCTGTTATCCCATTTCTGTTCGATAGGTTGTGTTTGGATTATATATCGTTCAATGACATTTAGAAGTTGAACGGTTACCATAAGCTGAAGAATTACTTATGAATAACAACTTCTATTGGATGACGACGCTTTGATGTAGTTCTTACATCGTTATCAAAAGTAAATGACGAAACGTGATCACTCAATAAATCAAGATATTGTTATCTATCAGTAATTCTTCACCTTATTCAATTCTGCATGATTTTACACCAACACATAGACATTTTAAACATAACTGAACATGCACAATGTGCCCATGTTTAATTTTAGTTGTTAACTTGTGGTAAGCTGCATGTTGCTATTCGTTTTCTCCACAATGTCAGAAAGGATAGGCAATATAGACAATTTTCTCAAAAGAGATACCACAAATGTTTAGAGGCATTTCATCTTAATATAAATGTAGAGTTTAGAGTTCATTGATTATTTGTCTAAATCAATATATGTACCATACAGCTACAAAGGATGGCTTGCCATTTTAAGGAATCATCAAGAGAATCATCAAAAGACATTGAAAAGCCGTTTGTATTTATAGCGGGACCTTACAAATGTTTAATTGAAATAGAAACATCGAGATAACATCATGCATATTTATAGTTTCATTACTGGACCTACTTTGAGAATCTCGGTCGCTCAAATATGTGTTTGATCCCTTCGTTAAAAAACAACTAATATTTGAATGTGTCTTGGTAATATAGAATCGACTCCACAGTCTATTTACAAGGTCACATCCATTTTTTATTCTTTAATCTGTATATTGAAATGTGCTACATACAGATACAGCAAAGCCACTGGTTTGGCTGAAAATTAAGTCTGGTCCTACCGACTGATCTACATATTCAGAATTAACTATATCCGTTTCAAATTTGTCCCTGTGTTTTTAGGCCTGAACATAAATTTATGCATCAGGGAGTGGTTAAAGCACATTTGCTGAAAAAGACTCACTGCTATTTCACGTCATCTCAAAGTAGAGAAAATGGCGACACATATATTTAAACTACTCCAATAACATGCTTCAATCTTTATATATTAGCTTGAAGGCCAATGACTTTAACAAATATAGGCCTATCTATAGGATGTTTTAAGAACTTTGGTAGCTGCTGTCAAAGTTTAGTCATATTTAATTTTAAAGGCTTCCACTTCTTTAGTATCTGATGGGCGAGTAGTAAAGTGACATGAGCTGCCAAATTTCGGATTTTGTTCATCAATGCTGATTGCCAAGAGAAACGTTTGAGGTATACCTCGAAAAACCAAAACTAAAGGATTGATGTTGAAATAAGAAAACTTCTGGTAAAGTCAGAAACTCTTGTGAACCCGAGTTGTGTGCAAATAACGGATATCAATTAAATAGGCACGATGTGGGAGTATATCTAAAAGGGATTGCTGAACTAAACGTACAGCTGCTGGATTGGTATAAACGGAAAGCTCTTATTTTGTGCTTTTCAATAAAAATTACGAACAATTAGCTATAAATTGTTTTTTTACGAAATTTTTCCTACATGCCTATTTGGCAGCTCATGTCACTTTAAACGTAGCTTCTAAATATGCAGAAAACACGAGTGTTAGTTATATTTATGATCACTAAAACACACGGGCACAGGGAAAATCTTCTTGTCTAAAATAACCATGGAGACAAGTTTCTAGTTGTGTTAAAAAGAGGTATATCATTTAGACCTTTATCCCCCTAAATTGTTGTAACAAACCCAACCTATGATATTTCATTAGGTTGACGACTGACAGGAGCTCATAGTTGTAACATGTCTGTCGAGAATCATATATTCTAAAGGTATACATCTAAAACATTTGATATTATAGCCTTGTTTTGGTTGATTGTTATTTTGTTTACTACCAAGACGTGAGCTCTGTGTTGGTAATTGTTGAACCCACGCCATTTGTTAGTGTTGTCAAGTCGGTCATCTAGAACGGGGTTCAACCGATGGCCAACACCCACGGATAATCGATCTCTCTTTGGATATCGATAATTGGAAATCTCGCTGAGACCACAGCGACACCCAGGCTGTGTGGAATATAACATGTATATGAAAATCCTAACTGTAATATTATAGGGGACAATATATTGCCTGTTTCCTCGCGCAATCAGTGATACTAAGTCAGGAAGACGAAGAATGGTGTATGTAGTTTTGTATCCCTTTCAACTCCGTTATCTCTATGCCTTGACCATTGGAATATATATATAGAAATGAATCGCATTTGAAACCAGTCTTCTCTGCTAGAACAGCGAAATATGTATATAGAAACCTTTCCAACTTGTTATCTCCACTCCTAGAACAGCGAATCTAGCACTAGAACAGCGAAATATGTTTAAAATCCGCTATCTCTAGCCCTCGAACAGCGAAATATGTTTAAAATCCGCTATCTCTAGCCCTAGAACAGCTAAATATGTTTAAAATCCGCTATCTCTAGCCCTAGAACAGCGAAATATGTTTAAAATCCGCTATCTCTAGCCCTAGAACAGCGAAATATGTTTAAAATCCGCTATCTCTAGCCCTAGAACAGCGAAATATGTTTAAAATCCGCTATCTCTAGCCCTAGAACAGCGAAATATGTTTAAAATCCGCTATCGCTAGTCCTAGAACTGCAAATGATAGAATGTCCCCAGTCATTTTAAACGTGAGAGAGAATCTGATTATTGGAATTTAGAATTTAGAATTTAGTAGAAAAAAAACAATGAAAGCTTTTCGATTAAATTGTAAGTCATATTTAACTTCCATGTTTTGCGGAAAATGCAACAATTTAAGAAATGCGTGCACACATTGAGTTGATCCGCAATATATCGGCTCGGCTTTATCGATTTCATGCATATAGTTACTTGGAAGGACTTTTGTGGTGTGTGATGTAGGCCTACAAAGTTTCGCGTGGGAGAAGCTGGATTGTGGAGTAATAGTCGAATTCCGTATTGCCAGTCAGCTGGGTACAAATACACCAGAGTCTTTGAGGTGGCTCCCTGGACACCTATCGGGAATCGATAAAAGCCGGGCATAGCGGAGTGAAGGTCAATATCATTTCGATAAGTGATCCACTGAAGGAAAACTGCAATCGATCAGCGTTAGCAGCTCAATCGCACCACCAACGCACGTGTCGCGTGGTACAGCCCCGCAAAACTCGTTACATGAAATGACATTGCAAAACCACAGTGAAAATGATCCCTTTGCTCAAGAGTAAGCCACAATCAATGTTGTTCATATAAAGTCAATAATACATGTACACAGAGACGTAATCAACAGGCATCGGCGTTTTTTCATAAATCTACCACTACCTTTTTGACGGGTACATTCTTGGACCCAAAACTTTGCCCAGGATTCTTGTAAACAAAAATAGACTAATTAACATATCATTAACTTATTAATGCAAATTAAAAGAGTAAAAATAAATCTGCAGAATTTAGAGCCAATTGTCACAACTTTTCCACTTCCCAGAGCTGTAAACCCTTTGGATGCTTATTGATAAACGATGGCATTTTCAGCAATTTCAGCACAGTTGCACATTAAGATGCACATTTATAGATTTTTAGTCAAAGATTGAATGTTGAGGAGATGTATTTAGATTGTGCTTATTTGTCCCATTTATCCATGGTAATCCTGCATGGCTATCTATGTAACAAGCAATTTTAGGTTTGCGGTCTAAACGACACTGCAGTTAAATGCAATCGAAGGCTTAAATGTCTCCTATACGGATAAGAACGTTGTGCAAAACCGTGTACGTGTATTTCGCATTCTGAAAAAAAATTTAGATTAAAAACGCCCATAGCTTTATAGGCCCTACACACTGAGCACTGGACCATCGCGTGCTGAAAGCGCTCGATATATTTATCGTCTCAAAGCTGTTCAGCTGGCCACACCTTCTGGAGCCTCGATAGATTCTCCGTGCTGAACACACCTATAAATAGTGGTATGCTCTAAGCGACCTCTGAAGTCATGATTGGTCAGCGAGGCTGGGTTATATAGTGGATGCTATCTTGTAGTGGTGTAGACATAGTGCGTTAAGACCAGTCACTCAAGGAAGTATACATATAATAAGATAGCCAGGACAATATACGAACGAGAACATGTTGTACAACTGCAGATGACGTTATAGTTAACCTCTCAAGTCTCAAAATAGTTTCATTCTTATATAGATCGTGAGGTGCACTCGCTTTGTAGACCTACTTTACTTCTAGCGTAGCCTAGATACGATACGTGCAAACTTTGTCAGAACTGGATTGCACATATTTCACTTCATTTGTCTGAATATCTGCTCTCCGAACCTTTGGTTGGTTAAGTGCTACTATTAACAATAATGGCCCAGAAAAGTTTGGAGACCTCTCCTCCAGTGGTATCGACAACAGCCAGGAAGATCAGAGTATCCGTGTGTCCAACAACCGGAGGCCGACTCGACCTTAATATTGCCCATACAGAAACTGTTAACTGTCTGAAATGGATCGTTTCTCGAAATCTGCGCATTCCACCCGAAAAAATAACTCTTCTTTACAAAAACCGGTAAGTAATCCTTCGTTTTAACCCAATTTTAGAATTCTCTTCTGTCATTACGGAGTTTAGACTGTAGGTTATAGGCCCACCTCTGCAGTCATATTCTTGAATATCGCATACTAGTAATATATACTATCATGTTATGGTTATCTCTGTATTTGTTTGCCGTTAATTTCTAATCATATCGGGATGACCGTCTTGTGTTCCTGTCTTTGTCTTTAAATGACATGAAATCTGCACGGGAGCAGCTACATATAGCTCAGCCGTATTAACTCAATACCTCCTCCCCCTCCCTTCATAAAGTTACGGATTGGGTTCGTCCAACGCAGCAAAACTTTGGCAAGTTTATTACTATTAGCCCTTCCCTGTTACACACAAGTACACTTGAGCAATTTTCTTTATCTTACTATATTTTGTGGTAAATTTCCTAACGTTTCATTGCGCAGTTTACCTTTAAAGTTGTGTCTTGTCATGGAAGGGCTGATTTCAGCCATGTGGGTGGGGAACGCTTTGTGCACGCTGACCCAGATATAACAGTTAGGCGTCATGTGATATCTGGTGTCGTGACCGCTACTGGCCCGTTTTCACGTTCCTCTCATTTTTAGCGTGTATTTGCTAATCTAAGACTGTATAAAACACCCTCTTAGAAAATCGACACGCTCTATTTTATATGTATCTATCTCGACCATGATCCTAATCGGGTTAAACACTATATATAGTTTGCCAAAATGGAGTGACTGTCAAACTTACTTGTCTTGCTTTCTTTAGTTTAACACTTATTTTAGAAGTTCGATGTCACACTCTTAGTTATAATTATAATTATATCATTAATAAAATGACAATAATAAGGTCTATAGTAAAAATAATAAATGTGTTAGGAATCTTGCCAACATCACATGTATATGAAACTTACAAAAAATGCAATGTCCCAAGTTAAGAAGCAAGTAGGCTAATGGTTTCCTCACATATGCAAACTGAACAGTCATATACCTCATTTATAAACTATTATTACAGGTAACTATAACCATTAATCAGGATTATGTTTCTAGGGTTGGGTTATATATTAATGTATAATTATGCTTTACAGAAAACTTCTTTAAATAGTTACATTATTAAGCCCAAATGGAAACAAATTGCAACAGTGTTTGTTTGTGCTGTGAAAGTTATCATGGCTATTAGCTGATCTTCATGTGCAACATAAAGTGGGAACTTTGTTAAAAGTGAATAGGTTTCTGTGGTTTTTCAATAACAGTTGTGAAGATGCCATTTCTCACTGTTTGTTTACAAGATGCAATTGAAATAAAACCCCAGACACTGCACACATATTACTGTATTCAATGCTGTGACCAGATTCCATATATGGTTATGCTGAAGGCAGCCTCTCTGATTCATTGAAAATCGCTCATTGATTTTCTGTGTGCTATAGTACTGTGGTGAATGAAGGCCACTGACAGAGCTGGTTGTTGCAGATGGACACACCTACCTACCATTGTACTCAACTACATAGTTCACATACTTTCCATGTTGATACTAATCAAATAAAATCTCCCAACAGGTAATATATGCAGTATGATGGTTGTCATCTCCTTTGTCTCTACATAGGTCATTGAGTGTGAAGTCAAACATCAATCAATCAATCAATCTATAGAGGTCATTGGAACTATTCTCCAACTGTTTATATCATGTGTCTAACAAACCCCCATACACAACTAAAAAAAAAAAAAAAAAAGCTGACAAACAATTTGGTCATGTATTTAGAATCATTCTCTTCTCCAGACATTTCAAAAGATACTCTACTACAGTGAGCTGAACATGAAACACCATTGATATATATTTCAGGTTTCTGACTCCAAAATGACTATTTTATTATACTGATGGCCATATTTTCCAAAATATAATAGTAAAATGTTTGGTACAATGAATAGAAGAGCATGGAATCAATCAAACAGTTGCTATTTTCAAGACTGATTGATTCATAAATTGACACTGTTGTCTTGACTGGACTGTGAGATGCAGTTAGGCTGGGATATGTCAAGCTATTCCGCTGAAGCTGTTGGCTTCCATTGAAATATGGTTTGTTTGTATGATCCTTGTTTGTAAACACATTCCTGAACAACTTTTGTACTGTGATTGGCAAAGATATCTATATCACACTGGTAATGTGTGGTATGGATTGTACTCAAGGGCAGGATGGTTAGTTTTTGAATGAAGCCAGCTGTTGTGGTGCATCCTAGTGGAACCGCCAGAGGCAACACTGAGGGGGTGTGACAGCTCACTCAGTTTTATCACCATTTCTTTACACACTTTCTCCTGGCATACAACTGTACTTTTGCATGTATTCTTATTGTTGTTGAGTTTCTGGGAGATATCCACACTAGGATAGGTTAATGATATATTGTTAAATCTGTTGCGTGGTATAGATTCACGTTTTGAGAGACACAACCTGACGAGCAAAAGAAAAATACAATAGTGATTGCTTAAAGTGGCATAAGCTGCCAAAATTCCCACTATGTTCATCAATTCTTAAAAGCTGAATTGTACGTCTATCTAATTGTAATGTATAATCTAAATTTTGGCAGCTCATGCAACATTTTAGTTGATGGTATGAAATTGATAAAGTAAACATTGGCCAGTGTCTACAACCCATTCATTATTTAATATTACAATTTACTGTAATCCATATCGTGAGTGTTTGTGAAAGTGGCATGAGCTGCCAAAATGTTTTTGAACTAACTTAGGTTTTATGAACAACCTTTGGAAATATTTTCTAATGTACTTTAAAAGTCTGATCAAAAATAAAATAAAATTTCGGTCGCAGCACATATAAAATTCAAGCTACATTTGCCAATCTACAATGCTTATGAAAGTTAATTATCTCAGGGACTTATGACGTCAGACATGACCTTCATTGTGTATGTACCCTCACAGCAAAGACGGAATAAATGATTTCTGCTGTCTCGGTACATCTTCGTGGCAGTTTGTACACATCAAAGGTCGTGTATGATGTCATTTAGTAGTTACGGAAATATGCATATTTTCTCCCTGTTCTTTTTTTAACTACCAGGAAGTAACACAAAGGTTGTTTGGTTTCAACTGATGTTTTTCAAATATACATTTAGTCCATAAACAAACACAAACCAGCTTTAAATCCTGTTCATAAATCCTTTAAGCCTAGAATGAATGAACGTTTGGTTATTTTGATCTACCTATTGCACTATTGCACTTTGTGCAGACCACAGACTGTAGGAATTTTCCCCATTCCAACGAGAATCATTTAAATCTTCAAACCTTGTGTCCCAACAATCAGGATTGTGCATTTGCTAAGCTCATATCGCTTTAAACAACCATGCATTCATGTTCATTTTAGTGGGTTTCGGATTTTAAATTTCTAAGTTATTAACCTTTTTTTTCATATATCAACATTTTGAAGAAAGACTGGACTTTAATATCAGTATTATGTAACATAAAAGATGGTGTCTGTTCTCTGGCTTAAGCTGTGTTTCCACTTGTGCGGATACGGGTGCGGATACGGACGCGGCAAAAATCACTTTATAGTTAGAATAGAGGTAGTGTTTCCATTTGTACGGTTGCGGATGCGGCTGCGGATACGGTAGCGGGTGCGGTAAATTCCGACCGGACCATGTAGCGATCGGCACGGTGCCGCATGCGGAACCGTATGCGGAACGGACAAGTGGAAACAGTCTGTACGGCTATCTGTACGACAATTCCCCATATTATACCTTTCTTTCGCATGGATATTGTTTTGCACATGAACTTTTGTATGTATCTCTCAGAATTTCTTCGTTTGACGTAAACAATAGTAAAATATACATATTCGTCACAGTTGGATGGCAAAGATTACCGCACGTCTGAACATGAAAATATTTTTTTCTTTTTCTCTTTTATTCTTGAACTCCCCAGTGGTCCTTGATTTTCTCGTCTTAGTTTTTCTAATAATGTGCGCGAACTCGGTAATTAACGAACCCTCATCTAGATCAGTAACCCGGGTCACTTAGGTTCTTTACAGGGGATTTTCTGGACGAAATAAGATCAAATGCCGTACGGACAACCGCATACATGGAAACACACACGCCGCATAGTCTACCGCACGGCTTTCCGTACCCGCACCGCGTCCGTATCCGCATCCGCACAAGTGGAAACGTAGCTTTAAGCTATTAGATAGTTTTGAAAGAGTATGGTTGTGTGTTGTGTGGCTGTGACCCAGACCTACTTAAAGTCTGCCTGTCATAATATGAAGTTATTCCTCCATCTGGCAGAAGCCTTATAAGGAGTTTGATTGTAAACAAAGATTTGTTAAACAATTGGTCTCATCTGTTGTGTTTCCTACTGATAGGTGGTGGGTGGATCGGTTCACCTGGTTCTCTCCCCCTACCAGTCATAACCAACCCACCTTTGAATGAGAAAACGCCATCTGCTCTCGTGTAGGACAAAGTTCAAGTCTACCAATGACGTCTATCTTTGGTAATTCAAGAAACATAACCTACAAACATTTCCAATTTCAGTCCAATCTGATCATTTGTGTGCGTGGTAAAATGTCTGGTGAACGCCCTTTCAAGAGAGTTTTGTGACATCTATAAATCTTCCCTTTGTTTTAACATTATGACGCATGTCAATATTTACTTGTGTCAGGAATCATTTTCCTCTTGAGCCAATCCATCAACATCATATGAGGACGTCATGATGATATGAAGTACAAGTAACAGTGCTAGTTTACAGTCCAGTTTGTAACCAGCATGTTGAAGGCCCGTTCTCACTGTGTCATTTGACGTACCAACTTGTAAGATGCGATTAAAAATTAAATAGATGTGTTGTGATACGATTTGTCAACCAATCAAATGCATCCATTGGAATCGCATGCTACAAGTTGGTACTACAAATCGCACAGTGAGAACGGGCCTTAAATACAACCCTGAAATACAGCTTCATTATCTCATAAATATATACGGTTATTTTAGATAAGAAGATTTTCCCTGTGCCCGTGTGTTTTAGTGATCATAAATATATATACTTGGACCCACAAGAACTGACTTGCAAGCTCTGCCTAAAATTTCATTAAAGCGCCATGAGCTGCCTAAATATTAATTCAACAAGTTAAATCCGACTTGTTATCTCCATTCCGATATTTGCTGGTCGTCCTGACGACATAATGAATATCAGATTATTAAACAAGGAGGCAAGGAATTCACTTGTGGTGAATGACCTAAATATGTACAATTTTGAAATTATCGATTTATCAACAACTCAAAAACCATAATGTACTTTAAAGTAGTGTTTTGAACTAATTTAGGCCTGGAATGAATGAAAATTCCCCTTGCTTATTTTTGTTTTACTTTTCGTTTCTATATTTATAAATGTTTTGATTTGGAACATGACTGGAGTCTATGTTTGTACATGTTTTATGTAAAAAGGTGAAGAAGTTATAAGTTATTGGCCATTAGGGTGACCACGTTTTGATGTAGTTCTTACATCGTTATCAATGTTGTCTCCCAATATACCAGTAATTCTTCACCTTATTGTAACCTTTCAACTTGTAAATGCCATTGAAAGATTAGATATGTTATATGTACCTCCTTTTCCAAAACTCTCTTGACAATAGAATGTCCTGACTGCATACGCCCTGTAGTAAACATGACTGTCATGTAAACCAACATGGCCAGGTAGTTATAATTGTAATAAAAACCCCACCCTCTTCTAAAATACCTACCTGTATAGATGACCTGGTTCACTTTAGATCAGTTTAAAATCCGTTAGCACTGTAGAATACTTGTGGTTTGAGTGTACCCAATGAGGGTAGATGTTCAGTGTATCCAATGAGGGTAGATGTTCAGTGTACCCAATGAGGGTAGATGTTCAGTGTACCCAATGAGGGTAGATGTTCAGTGTATCCAATGAGGGTAGATGTTCAGTGTATCCAATGAGGGTAGATGTTCAGTGTACCCAATGAGGGTAGATGTTCAGTGTACCCAATGAGGGTAGATGTTCAGTGCACCCAATGAGGGTAGATGTTCAGTGTACCCAATGAGGGTAGATGTTCAGTGTATCCAATGAGGGTAGATGTTCAGTGTACCCAATGAGGGTAGATGTTCAGTGTACCCAATGAGGGTAGATGTTCAGTGTACCCAATGAGGGTAGATGTTCAGTGTACCCAATGAGGGTAGATGTTCAGTGTACCCAATGAGGGTAGATGTTCAGTGTATCCAATTAGGGTAGATGTTCAGTGTACCCAATGGGGGTAGATGTTCAGTGTACCCAATGAGGGTAGATGTTCAGTGTACCCAATGAGGGTAGATGTTCAGTGTACCCAATGAGGGTAGATGTTCAGTGTACCCAATGAGGGTAGATGTTCAGTGCACCCAATGAGGGTAGATGTTCAGTGTACCCAATGGGGGTAGATGTTCAGTGTACCCAATGGGGGTAGATGTTCAGTGTACCCAATGGGGGTAGATGTTCAGTGTACCCAATGGGGGTAGATGTTCAGTGTACCCAATGGGGGTAGATGTTCAGTGTACCCAATGAGGGTAGATGTTCAGTGTACCCAATGAGGGTAGATGTTCAGTGTACCCAATGAGGGTAGATGTTCCGTGTATCCAATGAGGGTAGATGTTCAGTGTACCCAATGGGGGTAGATGTTCAGTGTACCCAATGAGGGTAGATGTTCAGTGTACCCAATGAGGGTAGATGTTCAGTGTACCCAATGGGGGTGGATGTTCAGTGTACCCAATGAGGGTGGATGTTCAGTGTACCCAATGAGGGTAGATGTTCAGTGTACCCAATGAGGGTAGATGTTCAGTGTACCCAATGAGGGTAGATGTTCAGTGTACCCAATGAGGGTAGATGTTAGGCTTTTCTAGAATTCTCTTAACTGGTTATGAGGACTGCATACTTCATGTACCAACCAGAATGTTAAGTCCATTTTATAACAAAAAATATATTTTCAAAACCTAAAAATTGAGTTGATAAGAAGAATCTACTAGATTTCACACATATTGAGTTCCATATTAACTCAGTAGTATAAATCTGATCATGAAATCAAATATAAAATTTATATATCAAAGTGGATCTAGAACTTCGAAAATGTGAAAAACAAAAGTTTTACATTAAAAAACATATATATTGGTAAAGTCAGTAACCCAGTGAACCAAAGATGTGGAGTTTCTCTATCTCTCTGATCATTGGCTCCTCTTTGGGTGAATCTGTTGTTGGTCTTATTATGATGTATTCACTACATGTTTGGCCTGTTCAGAAGAATCTATGGTTCTTGTTGTGGGTGTCTCTGTCAGACTGCCCAGCATATCTCAAACTATACTCTCAGCCATCCTGAATAAAAACTACATTGTTAGCAAACAAACTCTCCCCATAGGTTAACTGTCTGTGAGATTGACTGTGGAATGTGACTGTGTGGGTTTATGTCAGAATTGATCAGTGCCCAGAGTGATGGGAAACCTGTTTGACCTCACTTCACCTTGTGCCTCTCTCTATATGTTAGTATTCAATGGCCCAGAACTGATGTGTGTACTTGAGGGTACTTATCTTTACTGAGGAGGATGGGGGAGGTTAGCTCTCCCACACACACACATCCCTACCCATCATAGTGGGATCATAAGTCAAGATGCTCACCATGACCTACCCTCTCCCCCCCCCAATCACATTGGGGTCACACCCAGAGATGTTCATCATGATTTACCCACCTCCCCCTCCCCATCACATTGGGGTCACACCCAGAGATGTTCATCATGATTTACCCTTTACCCCCCCCCCCCCCCCCTTCCCCATCACATTGGGGTCACACCCAGAGATATTCATCGTGATTTACTCTTTACCCCCCCCCCCCCCCCCTCCCCCATCACATTGGGGTTGCACATAAAACGTTCATCATCGTCTCTCCCCCCCCCCCCCCTCATGTTCATCATGATCTACCCTCCCCACTACTGATTTAACTTCACATATATATATACAATACTGCATGTGGCTATATATTTATGATCACTAAAACACACGATGGTATTATGTACTTTGTTTAGAATTTGATGGTATTATGTTCTTTGTCTAGAATTTGATAGTATTATGTTCTTTGTTTAGAATTTGATGGTATTATGTTCTTTGTCTAGAATTTGATGTTATTATGCTCTTTGTTTAGAATTTGATGATATTATGCTCTTTGTTTAGAATTTGATGATATTAGGTTCTTTGTCTAGAAATTGATGATATTATGCTCTTTGTCTAGAGTTTGATTTGAACCTTGGGAGACTAAATATGTGATTTTTGAACTTCTGAGAGATTGATGTGTGATTTTGTTTTATTTCAGGATTTTGATAAATATTTGATGTGTCAGTTTTTGTTCTTCTTGAACTAGAATATGGTAAATATTTATGTGTTATTTTGCTGGATGGAATTTTATTATACATAATAAATGTGTTATTTGGTTATATGTGTGTGTGTAATTTATCGTTCATGATAAATGTATGACACAGATATTGATTTTTCAGGTTAATACGTCCAGTTTTTGACCTGTGTTTTTTTGTTAAAGTGACAGATATAAATTGATTTTTTCTCACTTTGTGCTAAAGGTCTTCTATTTTTACTGAGCCTACCTATAGACTCTTGACTTTTCCAACATTTTGTGCCTACTACTTTATTCTGAATGATGTCAACCTCTTTAGTGCAAATGTCCTCTATTACTGCACCTTGTTTCAGGGAGATCTAATTTACATTGGGATTGTATGTTCAGATACCTATTAACGTGTGAAGTCATAGAGTACATAAATCAGTAATAAACTGTGTCCCATCAGCATGGCTAATATATCTCCCTGTTAAAGCATTAACTAGGACAGTACTGGAACTCCTAAACTCCATCTTAATCTGAGAGATTTCCTGGAATGCTTCGCCCACTATACACCCAAACTTTGGCTTATTGCCAGGAAATCTGACTTGCCTGCCTAGAGACTGGTGGATGGATAAAGAGAGCTTGGAATCACAGGGAATTCCCCCCAGTGGAAATCAGCAACACTAAACTCATTCTACAGGGATTCCAAAATCAATATAATTAGCAACATAAATTATAACTGACCAAAATACGTACCACTGGTAAAGCCTAAATATTCAAACCTATCCAAATAAATTGTTTTTTTTTAAGAAGTATGAATTTGGGCAGTTCATGCCACACACCAACAAGTATTTAGGTCAGATTTTTTCGCCAAACCATTTTTTTTCTAAATGTTTCATTTCATCATCCCACCAGTAATTACATTCTGAACTGAAGCTACCTGTGCGTGTGTAAATTCAGATTCAATCCTAATTTTAGTTCTGCTCAAGGCAGTGTATGCTAATGGCTGTCCCATGCTGCCCTACTCTCCTCCTATTGACTTACGTTTCATGTCGAAATACAGGACATCTTTATACCAGTAACACAAATCACAGGATATTGAATATAATAAATACCATGTCAAATTAAGGACCTTTTACTGCACCATAACTTTAAAGAAACCTCCTGTAGCCAAGACTAGTCAAGTTTTATAAGGTTTTAGTTAATTTAAAGTGGCATGAGCTGCCAAAATTCACACTTTTTTCATAATTTCTGATCGTCACGACAGTAAGAGGCTTT
This sequence comes from Lepidochitona cinerea, assembly GCA_963971465.1. Lineage (NCBI taxonomy): Eukaryota > Metazoa > Mollusca > Polyplacophora > Chitonida > Tonicellidae > Lepidochitona > Lepidochitona cinerea. Next base: position 41,265,463 of record OZ020556.1, on the reverse strand, counting down.
GGAGGCCATCGAAAAACTAAATGATTGGCGTTGGAATGAGGAAAATGCATACAGTACATGTGGCCTGTACGAACCGAAAGCGTGTTCGAAAAGTAAACAAAATTTAAATAACGGGGACGACCATTCATTCATTTTAAGCCAAAGTTAGTTCTAAACAATACTTTATCGTACATTTTCGAGACTAGAAGCACTAAAAAGCTTCTGAATTATACGTCTTGAGAAAAATAGCCAATAATTTCAACCCTCTGTTTTAACGTCCAAAAATCAACATTTTGGCCGCTCATGCCACTTTAACTATGACGCTATTTTAAAGTCGCTGATATGTTGGGTTTCCATATGAAGTATAAGAAGCATGTTTTCTCTCCCTATGTTTCTTCAAACTTTTGATTGATTGGTGTTTAACGCCACACTCAAGATTATTTCACTTATATGTGTGCAGTCATGCGTGTCACTACTTATTGCTTTCAGTGACTTCCCTCCTGGATACCATAATTATTTGAGTGAAGTCATAAAGCTATTGACCTAACTTTTGCATCAGTGCAGATAGTTTGTGTGGCAGCATATCATGATATCCCAAATATTTATTTAATTTTGATGATTGCAAAATCACCCCATTATAGATATTCCCTGTTTTCATTATCAATATAAATATATATATAGTGTTATTTGATAGATTTGTGTGAATTCCACCATATATTATGATATACCCTCTATACAGGATTTCGATTAACCCCATTCACTATTCCATTTACTATTGATTTGATGTGTATCTAGGTTTGCCCTTATATGGCTATTAACCCAGTTATCACCTCTGACTAGAGGGTTGGCTTATCAGAGCGAGGCTCTTTAGGATGGGATACGCTAATGTATTTTTTACAATTAAAATAAAAATTTTGATAATTCTTAGCACCTTGATTAATTTTTAGTTCCAAACTTGTGAACTTTACAAAAGTAAAGAGAACAATTATTAATCCATTTGTTTTATGGTTTTGTTTAGAATGTTATTTGTTAATAGTAATATCATGTGTGTATGAGTCAGCACTCACTGGTTATAAATAGGATATTTGACACAGGTAGTTTCCAGGTTATCATTGAGCATATCCCACAATTCACCAGTAGCCCATTTACTTAGGGTTTTTTCTATAATGCATTATTGAAGGAGAGATATATGATTATATGTTTAACCTGTTGTTCAAAGCACCATCAGATCGTATCACACTTTATAGACCAAATAAAAATTGACATAATTCGGAGTGGATTTTACTCTCTATCGCGGTATGTGGGTTGGCTGGTATTTGTCAAATGGTCAGGGGTTTCCCCTCTTTGCTCAGTTGCTTCCCCCACTAAACCTGGCAAGGCCACCATATAAGTGAAATAATCTGGAGTGCTGCGTAAAACATCAATCAAAACACCATTTGCTTTAAGTGGCATAAGCTGCCGAAATTATCAGAAAAATACAGACAAAGATCTGGTTTGAAGGACACAAAAAACAGACAAAAAGACTTGAAATCAGGGGGATCCAGGTCGCTGATTACTGGTGTTGTCTTTGGGCTTAAGCACCACTATGCTTTTACACCCCCATTTATACATTTCAAAAATAATTGGACATACATTCATGTAACGTACCCCATGTTTGATTTTAGTGGTTTTACACGACTATAACAGGCTTTCTTAACAAACATCAGAAAGGATACAGCAAGGAGTGTTCGGTAAAGGTGTTTTGAACATCAGTGATAAGATAATGATGGCTGACACACCACTCCAGAGTTCCACCGTCAATTCTTCTCTCTATTGAATATGGGATGAAAAAAAATGTACAGAACTCTGAATAAAACATTTTTGGAACAATTGAAAATGCTTCTCTCAATTCAAGGTTTGATTAATAGTTTAAAAACTTAGTTCTGAGAATTATTTTATTGAAATGTCATCTGCCTATGTTTTGCCTGAAGCTGGAAAATAAATAATACAGAGTTGAGAAGTTGGTTCACCCACCCACACACACTATCTCACTGTAACTCTATATATACAGTTGTTGTGTTAACACACAGGTTTGTGGTTAACCACAAGTTAAACTTCACATTAACTCTTCACCACTGATGTAACAAATTAGGTCCACAGATAATCCACTATAGAATAAAGGAAACTTGAGATACCAGTATTGGAAATGTATGTTAAGGTAGTTTTAACCCCTAAAATGACCCCCTGCATCCCGGCTATTAGAATGTTGTCCAGTATATAAGCACACATCTTTGGCTAGTATGATTACTGGCACTTTAAGTTGGTTGTAATTTACCGTCTCTGAGGAAGTGGGGAGTTTCAACACACACTGTTTAATCAAAAAAATAAATCAGACACAAAGAATCAATAAATTAATAAGTGAATTGGATAATTAAAGATTTCAAATTCAGTCTGCAAAGCATTAGTCTTGTGAGATCGCATCCCACTCAGGCCCCGGTAAATTTTTTGAGTGGATTTTTATCCAGATTGTTTTATGTCAGGGGGTTGTTGGGATTTTCCTCAGGCCAAAGAGCCCGATTTCATCACCCACTAAACCTGACAATGTCACCTTAAGTTATCAGTGGAATAAGTGTGGCACAAAACCTCAATTATATTCATTTTAAGTTGATGTATGTCAGGGCCTATAATCTAGGCTTATTTTGAACCCCATATATGCATGGGTTTGGGCGTCTGCAGTTTGGGTGCCCAAACCTGGGTATGAGAAAAAATTGTTGTTATGGTTGCTTTAAATATTGAATACAAGCGTAGTAAAAGCTGCTCTTCAAAGTATTTAAAACATAAATTCATGGGACATATTAGACAGAAATAGTGGTTAAAAGTTCTCTCCATGCAGCCTTCATGGGCCCTGGGTGACATTATCCAGCCGTCCTATGGGTGCCCAAACGTTTGCCCTAGATCATGCCCTGCATGCCCTATCTAGTAATTATATAATTCCCTAATAGATATATTTATGATCACTAGAACACACGGGCACAGGGAAAATCTTCTTGTCTAAAATAACCATGGAGACAAGTTTCTAATTGTATTATAAAGAGGTAGGTGATCACATGGATTGCTATTGGAGATAGATCTGTGAGCATTTCTTGATCTATCATTAAAGATTGTATGAAGATATAGAGAAATGGTAATATTTTGTCGTATATAGCTACTTATGTTTTAATCCCCATTGTTATTTTCAGACCTTTGGATTGTGGAAACCTCCAATCTAATCAGGTTTTAGATGGAAGCCATATCACATTATTACCTAACATGGAGAGTGGTTTATCTGTAAGTATTTCTTTTATTATTGATTACCTTATACAATTCAATTCATTTGGGGGTCCTACAATGGTAGCCTTTCAAAAAATACAACCAGACAAAATGAAATATTTACCAGAACATTTGTATTATCTTATGATTGAGGGAATTTCTAATCTTCTAAACAATGGAAACATTTAATTAAACTGTTTTACTCCCTTTTGTTACATTAGCAATGCCAGGGTTTAGAACTGAAACATGTGTATTTATTAGATTTCCCTTTACTGTTATACACTTCGATAGAAATCTTGCCCAGTTTTATAAACATCATCAGCACCAGTTTTCTCTCCCATGAATGTCCAGGTTGGTCAAATCTATAAACTGCCCTTCAACTCCACAGGTGGGAGTGTTGTTAGTTAGTAACCAATGGTAACAATATAATTTATAAATTATTTAATTTGTTAAGCTCCCCTATATAGTTTCTTTTGACTGAAATGATTGGTTGACTTATAGGTTTAATTCTTTAAATTCATGAATGTGTTTTACACAAATTTAAATAGTTACATACATAGTTTGTGTTAAGAAATATTCATGAAATTTCCCAAATCCAGGTATGTTAGCTTTATTAAACAAACATTGTGAAATCACGTAGTCTATTTCACAAAGATCTTTAGCTGTAGTGATAGTCCACATTGCTCAATCCCTATCTATAAGTATGTTTCTTAACCAATCAAAATCCTTCCTCTTTTCTATAAAAAAAACTACCTTTTGTTCGTTTTTTTGGACATAAGTTTTATCGACAGTTTTAGGTCATGTTTCTAAAAATGGGTTGAGTGGGTTTTTGATATTGTGACGTACACTTGTATGTATCCCTTCAATGGCTTCAATAGAAAACAAGCTAGTACTTTGTTAAGGTGTCTAAATACAAATGATATATGGTTGAAATGTGAATATCAAATTATATACGTTTACCCTATCATTTCTACTTTATTCATAACATTAATAGTCTAAACTAAATCAGTTGAAGATAGTTTGCTTATTTAGAACTTATTTCTGTACTAACCACATGAGTGACCTTGTTAAATATAGGTCAGTATGTCAACGTATCTCCTCATTATGGAAATTCAGTATTTAGGATGAATTGCTAACTGACTGGTCCTGGTAAAAAAAGTTCTCAATAGTTCTTAACAAGTGACCTCTATATTTTAACTTGCACTATAAATATTCCCCAATCTATGTGAGCCCATCTCATTGTGAAGAATAGATCACAAAGTGTCTGACAGTTATTTAACACCACCCACACATGAAATTCCCCCCAGCTTCATTTTTATGTCTCTCGGCTCATTATCTGCTTTATATGACAAGGTCATAGGTTAAAACTGACTTATTAGAAAGTCTCATTATATCTAGTTAAAAGCCAATTAGCATTTTTATACAAATTTTGTTACTAGAATGTTGAAGAACTTAAGTAATGCAGGACTTAACATGGCTTGGATGAAATCTGTAGCCTATTACTCATAATGTTTATTTTTGTATTGACAATTTACATTTTAACTTTATTGAAGTCATTCAAACAACATTTAGGGTGGCGGGTTCGAATCCCACCCAGTCCCAAAAAATTGGAAAATTTTCTGTGTTTTCACCCGAACGGCCTTGTGGGATGGTGGCCATTTACCAACGGGAGGTCATGGGTTTCCTCTGGGCATAGAGCCGGGTCTCCTCCCACAATAAAACTGTCAACGCCAACATACAAGTGAAATAAGTTTGAGCTCGGCGTAAAGCACCAATCAATCCTTGTTCCTGTGTCTCAGTGTGACTTTATTATCATCAATAACACAGGAATCCACCAATCAAATAGAATAATCCTGGATGACCTTATCACCATTTGGGAGTTATGCTGACAAATTGTTACTTCAATTTCCAAGGTTTTTGAATTTTATTTGGGAATTTGTATTTGACAGGTACAGAAGACAGAAGTGGGTGTAATACAGGCGTTAGAGAATTTATCTGATTCACAGGTTAGTTCAGGGAACATGACTTGCCAAATTTCAATTGTCTTTTATTAAAACAAACTCCAGTAATATGGGCTAATTTCCTGCAACTTGAAGCGTTTCAGTAACATTAATCTGTAGAGTGTATGTTAAGGTGTTGTTTAGAACTATTTTAGGCTAGAATTAATGAAGGACAGTCCAGTTAGTCAGATTTTGTTTGCATTTTAATATACATAATAATCAACAAAAATCAGATTTAGTTTTCTTTGAACTTTGGCAATATCAGCTGCCTGATATTGAAATTTACATTATTCTAACTTTGTTTTTGATTTTCTATAATTTGTATCATATTTTAAATAACATTGTGTTTATATTTAAATTATATTTAGAACACATCTGATACTTTATATCAATAATGTATTCATATCTTAAATTTGTTTCAATTTTGTATAGATTTTCAATGAATAGGAGTCTCATAACTAAAGAGTAAATATTTATTGCAAAAGCCTCTTTGTCTGAACTCTTTACATGCTTAACTCTTATTATTATGTGTTCAGAATGTCCTCTTACTGTAAATGTATTTTTTCTTATGATTTCATTATTTCCCCCCCCCAGGTGAATGATTTTCTATCGGGAAAAGCTCCATTACTGTTAGCAATGCGACTGGGTGAACACATGATGTTTGTACAGCTTCAACTATCAACAACAGCCTGTGTGAACCGACGATCACGGCCTCCTGCTGATACTGCATCGCCCACTGTGTCGCCCCCTTCAAACCCTTCCCCAGAGCCCCCTACGTTGCCCAGTACAACAGTCGTTAACTCTACAGTAACAGGGCGAACAGCTCAAGGACCTCCACTTAGTCCCACATCCCTTAATAGGGCCAGTCGAAATCTCTCCCAAAAATTGAAGGAATTATCCAGAATGACTGCTCTTAATCCAACAGTAAGTTACATGCTTCTTTATTTTATCGATTTAAAATATTCGTTAAAAAAAATAAACGACCTAATTATGGAGAGAAAATTGAGTTGGTTTAATAATGAAAATGATACAAGTAACTATAAACAGTTGTTATATGCTCTAGTTTTAAAATTTCCCAGTGGATTTTCTCTCTATCGCTGTATGACTATGTTGAAAAGTTGCCAGGTACTGGGGGTGGGGGATTGTGGGTTAAGAGCCTGGTTTCCTCCCCACTAAACCTGGCAACGATGCCAAATACCGGTATGTGAAAAAATCTTGAGCGCAGCATAAAACACCAATCAATCAATCAATCAATCACTATCTTGGTCAGTTTAAGGAATGCGTTTGCAACAATCATAATTGCTGCTTAGCAAGGATTGATTTATGTTTTATGCCCCAATCAAGATTATTTCTGGGAAATGGCAGTATGGTATAGTTTGGGATGGGGGTAACAGGACTGGATGAAAACCCACAACTTTCTGGTAGTAATTGAACATACATCCTTAGCTATGAAGTGAGACATAAGGCCCATGTAATCAATATGGTAAACATCTGTTATTACAGCTCTCTCCAGAACCCAGTCCACCAAAACCAGTCAGTAAAGATTCAGGAGCTGTCATTGAAAGTATGCAACACCATGGCAAGGGAGTCTACTCTGGTACTTTCTCTGGTGAGTAGTTTTGACAGCCCATAGTTACTTCCCCTTAATCACTTTCATTCTGTCTTATTTTATTATCCACTTTTGCTTGTTATAATTTTTTTAACCAATTATATTTCAAATCATTGCAGGCACTCTGGACCCAACTCTCCAAGATTCTGATGGAAAACCCAAGAGAGATATCAGTACAATTATACATATATTAAATGATTTGTTGGGTGCAAACCCCCCTCTTCAGCCCCAGAATCCCTGTGCTATGGGCCGAATCCACCAGAGACGTGTAGCCAGTGCCACATATAATCAATATCAACAGCAACTTGCACGTAAGTCCGAATTGATTGATGGCTTTGTACCAATTCTGTCATTTATAAAAAAAAAAAGAAAAAAAGTGTAACCCAACCTGGGTTATTAGTTTGGGTCACCTTACTTATATTCCATTAATGGTTAAAATGTACACCTGAATCACATCCGCTGGTGCTTGGACCAAGGGAGACAACTTGTATAAAGAGGGGAGACAACTTATCCTCCTGACATTTGCTTATCTTTCTTAATATTCCTATTCGACTTATGATTTACACAAATTGTCTTTTCAGGAACACATTCTGAGGCTTATGGAAGTAAGACTAATGATGAAGAGAGTGCTTTGAGAGGTAAACTACAACACTTACAACAGATGATGGAAGATAGACGTGTACGTCGCCGTGCCAGGAGAGGTCTAAAATCACCATATCAATGGCATGGACTCAAACTTGAGAACAAAGAAGAACAGAGCTGCCAGATGACTGCTGGTTCCAGTGAGGTTGAGTGTGTGAATCCTGAAGCTGTAAATACAATGCCAGAATCTGTTGCTGTAAATGAAACCTCCTACAACTCTACAACACCCATGGAACATGAAACAGTGGCTGTCTGAAGGAAATCGCCTAACACTTGTTGTTTTTGGCTGAATTGTTTCAACAATTTGTTTGATGCATTCAATAATGCTCAACAGTTGTTAGCAATTTGAGCTGCCTTCAAAATGGCGCTCATTTGGTTGGAGCTTCCCGTTGTATTTGAGAGGCTTAGAGGAGAGGTCTGTACAACACAGCATTATTTTGGATGGGTTCCGAGAGCTCCTATGGAATCTAGTTTTGGATTGGTTCCGAGAGCTTCTATGGAATCTAGTTTTGGATGGGTTCCGAGAGCTCCTATGGAATCTAGTTTTGGATTGGTTCCGAGAGCTCCTATGGAATCTAGTTTAATATGGGTTCCGAGAGCTCCTATGGAATCTAGTTTTGGATGGGTTCCGAGAGCTCCTATGGAATCTAGTTTTGGATTGGTTCTGAAGGGTTCCTATGGAATCTAGGTTTGGATCCTTGGTGGCCATCTTCCCTTGTTTAGATCATATATCCTCAACTTGTGAGGAGAGCCTGTAGAGCTGGTCTTCATAGGCGTGCCCACTAGTCCGTTCACTTTATTTCCATTACTATATAAGGTTCCAGGGCCTATTGATATCCAGGGCCAAATCCTACCAGATTTGTTTTGTTTGTAGTTTATTTTTATGTATTAGTTCAGTTACTTACTTACTTTCTACTTTAGTAAATTTATTCTGTTATTTTCCCTACCTCCTTAGAGTAATGAATTTGACCAATATTTTTGTAATTTTCGTAGACTGGGTCTGTATGTTATTGAGACTCGTAGAGTTGTTTTAGTTTTCCAATCATATCCAAAGAATAACTTCTGGCTGTATATTTAGATTTTATACTTCATTTGTACAGTGTGTATGAGATACATATTGATGTAAATAAATGAAAATATTGTATATTCAGAAAAAAGCTACCTTTGTATCTCCAAACTCTTTCATTTTCACTGTTTCACATGTTTGTAGGGGTACCTGAGCTTATTTAGGGTCATTGGAGAGTTGATTTCCTACATCCGCCCCCCCCCCCCCCCATACAATATCATACCTTGTGTTAAATAGACTTCTTTACACAAATGTACTTTCTTAGATGAAACTAGGGCGGTGTTTTTGTTTGGTTAAGGTTAAAAACAAACTTATCTTTATATCCCATAATGTATGAAGTTACCCATTCGCAGTAATGTGTTCTGAGTGGTATATATGGATTAATGTGGACAACTGAATTTCATATACAAGCATTGAAACCAATGACCAAGATTAAGTTACATTTTTAACATTACGTATTTCCTTATAGATCTAGGGCCTGTTTCACAAAGCGGCGTAGCGTAAGTTTTTACGTAACTGCCATAGCAACCCATACTATAGGGATACGTTAGTATGAAAGTTACGCAAAAAATACATCTACGTCGCTTTGTGAAACAGGATCCTGGACCCTGTTTCACAAAGCGGCGTAGCGCAAGTTTTCCCGTAACTGCCATAACAACCCATACTGTAGAGATACGTTAGTATGAAAGTTACGCAAAAAAATGCATCTACGCCGCTTTGTGAAACAGGATCCTGGACGGTGGTTTTCATCTAACTAGGTTGACGGACTTGATATAGTGGCACGGAGTTGATATAGTGAATCTGTCAAATATTGTTTAATTCTTCCTGTGACAATCGAAGAGGGGGAAAAAAAAGAGATTTGTAAATTTTGTATATTTTATTTGATACTAAATTGAATGAATTCCAGCCTTCCATTATCTTCCACGCCTATAGTACTGAATAAAACTTCCCACCTGATAAAACTACCTGGCCTTTTGACTCCCTTTTAATGCAAGATGTCCTACTTTTAACCGTGTGGAACCATATAGCTCACGCCAATTCTAACCGTCCATTGTATGGTCGACTGCTCCTAACCCACAGCCTAAAGACAAAATTAAAAATCTGACATTAGATTTCCCTCTATTGGCTTCCCGTATATGGGAAATGTATGAGGATGTATACGGTTTACTACACTCATATAAGCTGAGCGTTTTTCTCCCTTCCTTCAGCACATTTGATTGTTTGGTGTTTTATGCCACACTGAAGATTTCAATCAGCACACTGACTGCTTCACTTGTTAGCCATCTAGTTGTCTCTAGTGTTTATAACCAGGAAGTGGTTACAGTACGCTTAGCGTACAGAGTACACGAGCCGTATATATGTACCGCATACCAACATATCGTACAGAGTACACTAGCCGTATATATGTACCGCATACCAACATATACCGTACAGAGTACAATAGCCGTATATTTGTACCGCATACCAACATATACCGTACAGAGTACAATAGCCGTATATTTGTACCGCATACCAACATATACCGTACAGAGTACAATAGCCGTATATTTGTACCGCATACCAATATATACCGTACAGAGTACAATAGCCGTATATATGTACCGTATACCAACATATACCGTACAGAGTACAATAGCCGTATATTTGTACCGCATACCAACATATACCGTACAGAGTACAATAGCCGTATATTTGTACCGCATACCAACATATACCGTACAGAGTACAATAGCCGTATATATGTACCGTATACCAACATATACCGTACAGAGTACAATAGCCGTATATTTGTACCGCATACCAACATATACCGTACAGAGTACAGTAGCCGTATATATGTACCGTATACCAACATATACCGTACAGAGTACAATAGCCGTATATTTGTACCGCATACCAACATATACCGTACAGAGTACAATAGCCGTATATATGTACCGCATACCAACATATACCGTACAGAGTACAATAGCCGTATATATGTACCGCATACCAACATATACCGTACAGAGTACAATAGCCGTATATATGTACCGCATACCAACATATACCGTACAGAGCACAATAGCCGTATATTTGTACCGCATACCAAAAAACAATCGAGCTCTATAAAGGTGCTGGGAATCTAACATAGCCTACACTCCTGGACATTTGCAGCCTAGACAGAAATTTAAGAACAAAATACAGACAAAATTGTCGCATAAAATAAAAATAAAATAACATTCAAGGTTTTTGGCTACAAACAAATAATGCCATGATAAGATGACGTGTACCATGGCTATTGTACCGTATATTGTACTCCTATAACCACATGGGTAAAACAAGTCCATTCATCAGTCTATTTAACCCTCCAACCCGATTTCCCAATGATTAAAGTGGCTTATGAGCGGCAAAAGTTTCATTTCTCATTTTGTTAAAACAGAATGAAAAAAATTTGCCCGACAGCATTGTTGCCTTTATCTGTCTATCGTACCAACTTCAACAAGTTTCACAAGTAAGATAGTTCATTCATAGTGGAAGCACAGGAAGCTTGTTTAAAATGGGCGTGAGTGGATGGATTTTTAAATGGAGATATGCTCCTTTATTAATTACCCCTTGTAACTTATATTCTCGTAAACGTTTTATCTAAAAAAAGCCCTCATTAACAACGTCGAAACAAGCAGACAGATGCCGATTCAATCGTATTCTCGCGAGATCTCCTTTAAACGTGGCTAAGATAGACCTCGTACGACTTTACCGGACATAGCGCAGGGATTTTCGCGTGCGATCTAGGGTAACATTTTTATAAGCTATCAGATAAATATAAAACTCCTGACATCACGCTGTACGTGAATATATACTTTGAATTTAAGAAAACGTTAAACTGGTAACGGAATCGTAGAGTCAATTTCACGAAATAGTCCTATTTTGACGAAAACTGGCAAAATTGCGACGTTACCTGTTTTTTTCAGGAGTTATGCCCCTTACATTACCATTCGCTTTCCCAATTGAATTGTCTGGAAAAAGAAATATGTACCAAGTTACTGCGGGTCAAATCCGGGGCCCTGGTGGAAACAGTGTACTTTTTTAACTGAAACCATGCAGGCTTTAGTTTCGACTATAGGTTGAACGTTTTTAACACTCGAGAATTTTTATTTCAGCAGTAGGATACACCTAAACAGAGTTTATAATGGTTTGTTATGCCCTTTGAATCACTAACCTGCCAATGGGTGGGTGCGTGTGTGTGTGGGGGGGGGGGGGGGGGGGGGGGGGAGGGGGGTTATCGATAAACAGAATACCTAGAAAGCTGCAAATTCCATGAAAGAATGTCAGAGTTCTGAAAGCCTGAAGCTCTGAAGTTCCTTCGGGTAAGTAGCCTGGTTTCCTCCCTATACTAAACCCGGCAACGCCACCATATAATTGAAGTTTCAGTCAAACCGTTGGTTTTTGTCTGCTTGCATAAACCATGTGGGTGTTCTTTTGGATCCTATACCAGTTAAAGATTCATAGCTCATAAAGCTGGCAATTATTAATTTAATCGCTCTGAAATGATTGTTTGGTGTTTTACGCCGCGCTCAAGATTATTTCACTTACGTGGCGGCGGTGCCAGTTTTACTGTGGGCGTGAAATAATCTAGAGTGCGGCGTAAAATATCAATCCAACTGTTGTCGAAAAATGCTTAATCAATTTTGTTATCGATATGCTAATAATGTCGAGTAGTCCAACCACGGCAATCAGTAATAGGTGATATATCAAAGGTGTTCTCTTAAAATAGTGACGAAGACAAGGCTACTGATTTAAGTCACATAAGCTGCCAAAGCTCACTTTTTTCATTAATTCTGATTGAGTCAACAGTAGGAAACTTTGAAAGTAATCTAAGATTGAATAATTAACGATGGAATAGGGGAAATCCATACAGTCTGTGTGATGTAAAAAACGAAATCGTGTCCAAGAAGTAAACAAAAATAAAAATAACCGGGACGCTTCCCCATATTACATAGTTTTCAGTGGCCAATCAGAGAGCTATGATGTTATTGGATCAACGCTGGCAACATAGGTTTTCCCAACATTGTTATACCACATGTTGCTGTATCTAATGCCGCAGACCTACAAACAAATTGCCTTGACCCCACAGATGACAGATGGCCTAACCTTATGTTGAATCAAGGGTACAGTGGCCCAACCTTTTGGCATCAAATTGAGCTAATACTATGTGCTCCTTGGTCAGATTTGGTCGGACAAACTAGCTATGTTATAATGGTATAGCGTCCGGTAATCCGCTAATTCAAGTGTCCAGTATAGAATATAACAAACCCTATCAACGGAAACGTAAAAAATGCCAAGCGTTAATAAAACACATCTCGGGCCATCTAGCGTCTGGAAGCTTTTGACGGCTCGTCTTAGTGATCCGTGTCTTATACAGTTTGTACATGTTTGTATTAATGTGTTTCGAATTAATCCGGTTATTTAGTAGCGTTTTTGTCCGGTGATCGACCGATATAGGCTATCCAGGTCCATATCCAATATTTTTGTCAACTTGTCTTCCTTGTCGATCAATACTTAAAATTATGACCGACGTGAAGAGAATACTGTTTATCTCTTTAAATCATCCATCTTTTATAGTCTCCTTCCAAATTTGGATCCCAAAATCCTCATTTGGCGGACAAATTTAGTAACAAATTGTCCAGCATATTTTGTTTATCGGTGTGTTTTCCACGGGTTTCCCAAAATATTGTCAGTGTTATGCAGTTTATTTTAAATAAGAGATGAAGGAATTCCTAATGTCCACTCACAAGTCATCTGAATTAAGATTTCCGGGGCATTGACGGGCCGCCGAGACTATCGCGCAAGGGATGAATTAACTGCACCCACTCCTTCCTCCCTGCCCACCATCGGTTGTACTCGTGGTCACTGCCTACCATAGCTTAGTCGACAGAGTCACCCAGAGCCTCCATCGATGGATCACCGGTTCGACTCCAACCAAAAGAAAACAGTTCTGAGAGGGATACTCCCTCAATCCCGCTTGGTGGAGGCGTCCCGGGGTACTTGCCGAATGTTGGGTCACCCCCCCCCCCCAGTCTAGACTAAAGCTGGCAACAGTACCATATAAGCGATTGACTGGGGTTTTACGCTGCGCTCAAGATTATTTCACTTATATGGCGGCGTTGCTAGTTTTATTATTGGAGGAAACCGGGCTCTATGCCCGGAGGAAACCCACGACCCCCGGTGTTAACTGGTAACCATCCCACATAGGTCGTTCGAGTGAAAACCCAGCCAGAAAATTTCCAATTTGTTTGGACTGAGTGGGATTTGAACCCGCGACGCATTACCATATAAGTGAAATAATCTTAAATGCGGCGTAAAACACCAATCAAGGGACCTAAGTAAATGCTGGTGATAACTCTGCGTCCATTTTCTTCATTAGGCCGTACAAGTTTCCTGATAAGTCAAGTTTTTCTGTTGTTAGAAGGGTTAGGACAAGTATCTCTGTTTTCTTTCGAACACCAGCTCGTTTTTAACTCTGTATACGTCAACTGTAGTAAAAAATAGAGTTAAGAATCCAACGAAACCATTTATTTATCACTATTTAACAAGGGTTTAGAATATATATCTAATACTGACGGAGTGGCCCATGTAAAATTTGCGCCTGTGGCCGTTGTGTTAAAAATATCTTGTGGTGGTAAATCTGGGGGTATGAATACAACAAAACGAAGTATTATACCCAGAATAAACAATACAAAACAGAATAAAATAATCAAAGTCTTTTCAATGAGAACTTTTCTCCAATAATTCCGTCTGAGTAGAGGTGTAGAAAACTCTAATGATGTGCTTGCAATCCAACTCTGAGAGAGACCCGGGTCTGTGGCCATGTCCGGCTTGATGCCATTTCCTAATAACCCTGGAGAGAGAAGAAAAAATAGACATAATTGATGGTATTGTATGTTTCTACGATTTCAATCGGTCAGATTCTTGAATCCATGCAAGAGATTTTAACCTGCAACAGCCTAACCTTAACTTTTGGACGCTAACATTTACATTAATTATCTATAGGCCTACATTCCAAGATAGTCGGGTGGTTCCAATTTTGAATTATCAATATAAATGATAGGACTGTTTTTTTTTTAACGTTTTTCCAATATGTTAATTGATAAAAAGGGCCGCTTCATGTAAAATGGCCAACATAAATAAAAGGTTTGTTACACTTCATGATGTAGACAACAAAGGCTTGTATAGCCGCCTGTGCTGAGGACACCAGTGTTAACCGGTTGTATGCAAACTTTCAATCACCTACCAATCCAGTCTTAGTCAATCAAATAACAGACCAAGGATTTTTCACAATTAGCTCGACAATAATCGGTATTGCATATACCTGAAGATTCGTTGTAATCTTCGAAAATTCTCTCCGATTCTCGTCTCTTACGTTTCCGGGTAGCTGCTTTGGCCCGAATCTGTGCCTGTAAAAAGCAATATTCTTAATATACTAATGTAAAAGTAATACAATATTAAATGGCTTATTGAATGAAGGTCAATCCAGTGACATACCGTCGGCATTAACTGTTACCATACATCAACATTTAAATGGTGGATTGGTCGACATTTACATCGCAATCAACATTTTTTACTTATATAATTGCGTTGTCAGGTTTAGTGAGGTTTGTTGCGAGGATGAAACAGCGAGTATCTGACAACCCTTCCAGATAAGCCACTAGAGCAAATTACCCATGCATTCACATTTTGCTATATTTCTTTGGACCGAGTGCCGTTTGAAATCTGAACAGGGGCAGATACGAACTTCAGGCTTAACGGGAACTTAATTTTAAAAAGTGAAAGCCGAAATAAACTCTCAGTTTTAGATGTATGTCAAAGCATATTTAGTTTTTTTCTGACCCCTCGAGCTTCTTCCGGCCAATCTGTTCTCCATACAATCACCATTAAAGACACACAAGCAACAGCTAAACCAATCAAAAGTCCCCACCAAAAGCCTGGCAAAAAAGAAAAGATTGAAGATCAACGATTGAAAAAAATGCAAGAAACTTTGTCCTCGTGAATGAAAAGAGAAATGAAATAATTGTATATAATAAGTGAAGCTCAACTAAATCTGTCTATGGTGCTGATAATCTAACATACACTCCCTGATGTTGGCCCCCTAGAGTCCAGATCACACCTTCTTTGGAAATTGACATGAGTGAACTGACAGTTTGCTTTACTTTCAAAGTACACATGCTGATGGAATGTCGTCAATCCCATATATACGGGAATCGGCCCTGCCTCTCTGTCCCCGAACATTTTAAAAACGCATTGTTAGATTGATTGATTGTTTGGAGTTTTACGCCGCGCTCAAGATTATTTCATTTATATGGCGGCGTTGGTGGAAGGCTGTTTGGATTGAGCGTCCAACGCTCTACCTACTGAGCCACGGAGGCCCCCGCATTGTTAGAAGTCCATGCTTTAAAAATTAAAACGAACTTGTGAGAAAATGTGTAAATAAAGTTTTATCATCAACCGAAGAACTTATAGTGGCCAATATAGAAAAAATCATCATCGAGGACTTCATGGGCACACTCAAATCAAGCCAACGTCAAGTGATAAACGGTTTACTTTTATCAACAGTTAATGGCGCAAAATGTCAAAGAGAAAGTCCGGGAAATCATACTTTGGGTTTCGACTTCACAGAGGAGACAAAGCATCTCATTGTCCAACATGGTTAGCAAACATTTTCTTTTAATCCCATACTATCTGACCGTAGTGGTAAATAATACTATCTTATTTGTTGAAAAATGTACACGCCGTTGTTTCAGCAGGATTTCAGAATATCGTTTTCCATTAGGGGAGTAATCTTGTCTCTGACCATCTCCAGCCAAGTTAAAGTGGCATGAGCTGCCAAAATGTTGATTGATTGATTAGAGTTTAACGCCGCGCTCAAGATTATTTCACTTATACGGCGGCGAGCCAAAATGTTGATATTTTGACGTTAAAACAGAATGTTTAAATTATTGGCTATTTTTCTCAAAACGTATAATTCGCTTCTGGTCTCGAAAATGTAAGATAAAGTATTGTCTTGAACTTTGGCTTAGAATGAATGGATGGTCGTCCCGGTTATTTAAATTTTTTTTACTTTTCGAACACGTTTTCGGTTCGTACAGGCCACATACTGTATGGATTTTCCTCATTCCGATGCCAGTCATTTAGTTTTTCGATGGCCGTCAAAGCCTTTTACTATCGTGACGATCAGAAATTATGAAAAAGTTTGAATTTTGGCAGCTCATGCCACTTTAAAACCCCCATGGCCAATTCCGCGTTTTAAAGCATGGAATGGGATCACGCAGGTTTTAAATTGGCTGGAGAAGATGGACAGAGTTCGGACAAAAAAAAAACAAAACAAAAAAATCGGCGGAGTCAAGATATCTCGGCTAATAAATGGTGAAGTATATGTGAATTCACTGGACTTTTATTGAAAGACACAAGAGCTTACTTCTAGAAAAAACACACCAAGCCCTGATCTGCTTGAAACGTTATTCAATCGATGAGAAATTCGGAAACTTCAGCGTTGGAATACTCATTTCAGGTCTTATTTTTAGTTTATAATCTAAAGCTGTTCAGGCTTTTTTGTCCTTAGAGCCAAATCTTTAGTCTGAATTTGTCAGATAAAGTCCGTAAAATAAATCCCAAACTCGGGGTTTTGCATACATGGTTGATTGATTGTTTGGTGTTTTACTTATATGGCGGCGTTGCCAGTTTTATTGTGGGATGCCCCAAGGAAATCTACGACCTTCCGGTGGTAACTGGCAACCATCACACGTTTTGTATACAATAAAGCTACCTGAATCAAATTTTCAATTTCAATTTAGAAATATTAAAATTTCAAAACTTTCAAATTTTGACAAAAGTAGAATTTCGTAGACAAAACTGTCTTGTTTTTAATGTAAACAACATTGTGAATTGTATTGGGAAGTTTGCCTTGAAACTATGGTAGATAAATATTACCTGCTGCTTTTAAAGGGGTCAGAAACATCAAGGGTATACCAATAGGCATGGCGAAAATGAAGTAGGCGACGAACGATACAATACCTCCGGCTACTTGTCGCCCAGTACCTCGTATGATACCAGCCAATATATTCTAAACATAAAGTCATTATGATGCAGGGGTTAAGATAATTATATTTGAAATCCCAGAGGCCTTAACACGGGCCGGGACAAAAAACTTAACAATTCGACAGGCTTTCGGCCGACACAAAACTGTTTACAGTTCCTTATGCCTTCACTCGAGACAAAACTGATAATTTCTTATACCTACAGGTGAGAAAAAAACTTGTCCTTATGTCTTAAGGCGAGAAGCACCAGGAATCACCTAAGATTGATTGATTGGAGTTTAGCGGCGAAAGGAAGTTTAGTCCAACATTACACAAGACATCAAACTTGTGCCATATAAAAAAAATTTGACAGAAACACAAAACATTAAAAACTGGTAAGACAAAAGTGTATTTTTTGGAGTATAAAACGTGTTACATGTATATCACAATTAGCTCCAAAAACAATTATTTTTTTAACATGAGTACATGTCATAGAAATATAAATAATCTTGATTAAATAATTATTTTCCATTTAATCACAATTTTGAATAATTAGTTTTAATTAGATTGGTCTATACCATAAATGTAAAGATTTGCTACAGGTTAGTCGCCTTGTACGATCAAGCTTGCCTGTAAACTGTGGACAAACTCCCACCCCGGTGCCCACACGAGGGGAAGCACTTGTGAAACTAACATGATAGTGGTTTTCCTGACCAACAAATATGACAATAATGAATCTCTGGTTTCAGGTTTTGAAAAGATACACACTGGAACAATTATCTGTTTACTCCATCACTCAATTATAAAAAAATTCTATACATTCATTTCGGCACTTACCTTTGCACAACCAAGTGTATTGAAAATGGCAAGGATTAATAACAACTCCCTGGCCAGTTCGACAATTTCTCTGTAAAATAACAAAAAAGCTAAAATAAAATAGTATTCAATAAAACATAAAAAAGTGAATTATTGAGTTTACAAAAATTATAGAATCCTGACCTTCACATATTAAATTAATTGATTGGTTGATTAATCCTGACCGTCACAGATGAAATTGACCAGACTGAATCCTGACCTCCACATATGAAATCGACCAGACTGAATCCTGACCTCCACATATGAAATCGACCAGATTGAATCCTGACCTCCACATATGAAATCGACCAGATTGAATCCTGACCTCCACATATGAAATCGACCAGATTGAATCCTGACCTTCACATATGAAATTGGTTAGACTGAATCCTGACCTCCACATATGAAATGGATCAGACTGAATCCTGACCTCCACAGTTACTTACTATATACTTACTTGTCATTTGAGAACAAATAGGGCAGTGGTCTGTGGACAGCTAAAGTCACCAGGCCGGATATCACAGACAGACTTACTGAAACACAATAAATGTCATAATTAATATCGGAATATCTCAAAACACTAGATTAGGAATCCCAATTCCCCTACTTACTCACATAAATCAAGACATTAACCGAATCGCGAATCTGTTACTAAGTTCTGCATTCGGGCTTGTGTCTACATGTACCTTCCATTCATGTATCTGGCAACGGGAATCTGGATTGGAACAACATATATTGTATTTAACACCAGGATTTGTTGACTGATAGTTTGGTGTTTTACGCCACGCTCAAGATTATTTCACTTATATGGCGGCATTGCCATATAATATATATCCTGTGGTAACTGGAAACCCTCCCACATAGGTCATTCGAGTGAAAACTCAGTCAGAAAGGCAGTTCTTGAAGACAGATAAGATGTGTTTACCTGCCACAATGAAAGAGACCCTAGTAACCGATAAAGCTGCGTCTATCCGCTCCTCTCCAAGATAACGACCTATCCGGAAAGCACAGGCTGAACTGATACCCAGTGGTAACTGAAAGATAAATCAACATACACACGTATTAACAAGTATTAATTAATTGATATTTTACGCTGCACTCTAGATGATTTAACTTATATGGCGGCGTTGCCAGGTTTAGTGGGAGAGTCAGTCGGGCTCTTTGCCCAGAGGAAACCCAGGCGTTTTATTTGATCCGAGTGTGATTAAAACCCGCGCGGCATCCATGGGATGCCTGTGTCAGACTGAGGGACTATCACTCAAGCCGACTGAGCCACCGAGGCCCAAACAAGTATTGATTGGTTGATTGTTTGGTGTTTTACGCCGCGCTCAAGACTATCACTTATTTGGCGGCGTTGCCAGTTTTATTGTGGGTGGAAACCGGGCTCTTTACCCAGAGGAAACCCACGACCTTCCGGTGGCAACTGGCAACCATCCCAAACAAGTATTGAAGACAGACAGGAATATTTAAAAAAGTAGGACGCATTCCTGTATTATTGCTGCAGAATGATGCCCCCAAATCGCAATTTTGGTCTGGTGTGCCTGTATGTTAACTCGGAAGCTCTTATATACGCCCGAACAGGAAAAGACTAGCCCTTTAAATCTAGCTGATCGATCAATAACCCAGTCATTGTTTTAAAAAATGGTACCTATAAATCAACAGTCAAAAAAAATGTCTTCACTTTCCGAGCAGAAGATGTAGGCCCATTGTAGTAGGTTATATTGTTATTTCACTGTCAAAATTGGACCACGTACTTCCCGCCACGTGTACTGCGGCCTTTTGATTGCAATGAACCCAGACTCCAAAATACGCCTCAGTATATAAAAATAGTCATTTTGGTGTCAGAAACCCAGACTAGCTTTTTGCTTTCTCATCATAGAAGCTAAAGTTAATACTTACCGATGCATATATTGTCCATATTTGGTAGGCAATAGAAGAAGCTCCCAGCTGAACATTTCCCAAAATACCTTTAAGCAAATACAAATGTCACCATCACTATATTGAAAAGGGTAGCCTATGTGCAAGGCAAATTTAGTGTTTACATGTTTAAACTTGCCACAAACAACTGGGATATGGTACATTAAACATAGTTCATTAACATTCAATAAAGAATTTTGTAATTTCTTTAAAATCCTAAGATATTAGCCGACTTGTTGGAAATATGATTAACCTGTGAGAAAGGCGGAGACTTCGTAAGTCCACCACTCCAGACAGATCATAGCTATACTGGAAAGACCTAGCTTCATAAACTCTCCCCAATCTCGAAACGCTTTTCTGGACCAGCCTGCAAGTGGAATGTTATAAATATTGCTTCTTGGATGAGTTTCTGTACCGGCTTCAACAGTAGACGGAGTCATTATTATTAACTGTAAAGATAGATTATTGTAAATGGTAGAGGTCTTGTCTTCATAATTAGTAAAACTGAAAAGGTCCATTTAAATTAGAGTAAGAAAAGATTGATTGATTGATTGATGGTGTTTGACGCCGCGCTCAAGAGTATATTTCACTAATATGGTGGCGTTGCCAGGTTTAGTGGGGTGGGAAATAGGGGTCATTGCCCGGAGGCAAATCCCCGACCTTCGGCGAGTACCTGGCCGCGACTGACTGAAAAATCCACTCAGAAATCAAACGCTTTGGAAGACCGCCTCGAGATGGGCACTTGTATCTAATGTTAGAAATGATGAGTTTACCTCCCCATGTCTTTTTATAAGCTCCTGATGCCAGCGTATAGATCAGTGTGAGGGCAGCCAGTAAGAAGTAAGATACACTTTGACCAATAGCACTTCCTCTAAAACAAATATCGCTTTTGAAGAAAATGTTTATCGAATCAAAAAATTTATTTATAAAAGTTCATATCAATAACCAGACATTGGAGAGGTAAAATGTGTTTGATGTTAACGACTTAACGGACATTCTTTTTCTTCATTCAGTTAGCTGTCAAATGATTGTAGCCTTATGACCGGACCTTCGATAAAACATTTTTTCGCCAAAATTACGAACACTGCTGATGGGTAAATAGATTATCAACTTATCTAATGCTCTTAATAACCAATATAATTAAGTGATTGATTGACTGATTGTTTTGTGTTTTACGCCGCGCTCAAGATTATTTCATTTATATGGCGGCGTTGCCAGTTTTATTGTGGGAGGAAACCGGGCTCTTTGCCCGGAGGAAACCCACGACCTTCCGTTGGTAACTGGCAATCATCCCACATAGGTCGTTCGAGTGAAAACCCAGTCAGAAAATTTTCCATTTTTTTTTGACTGAGTGGGATTCGAACCCGCGACCCATTGGTGGAAGGCTGTTCGGATGGAGCGTCCAACGCTCTACCTGCTGAGCCACGGAGGCCCCGATATAATTAAGTGAAGATGTGAACCTACTTGATTCCTAATTGCAGCACGTTCAGGATGACGTATTGTAGACCAATGTTAACAACATTCGCAAAGATGCCTATAATAACCACAGGGATGACAATACCCTGAAACACGGATTAGGAGAATAATATCATTGGTGATAAAGCTTCTATAATACCCGATTACGGAGCCAAAGACGTTCCAAAATGCAACGGTAAGCAAATGGAGGACTCCGTACTAGCCATAACTTTTGTCATCTTTGTCAAAGGTCTTGCGTGATCTACCTGAAAGGTTGTGCTTACTTAAGGCATTCGTCTGTTCATGTTTGTGGCGACATATATTTTTTCTTGTAATTTACTCGAAGGAAACGCTGGCTCTGTGCAAACCAATAATATGTCAATTGACGGCTCTGGGCAAACCAATAATATGTCAATTGACGGCTCTGTGCAAACCAATAATATGTCAATTGACGGCTCTGTGCAGGCCAACAATATGCCAATATATGGCTCTGTGCAGGTCAACAATATGCCAATATATGGCTTTGTGCAGGCCAACAATATGCCAATTTATGGCTTTGTGCAGACCAAAAGCATGCGAATTTATTTCTTCTGTCTTTCGTCTATCAGACATTTGCTGTTGCAATGGTTAAAGCTGTATATTGCTGTTTTTATGCTGTACCCAAGATTATTTCCTTTATTGGTGACGTTGCCAGGTTTAGTGGGGGAAGGAAACCGGTCTCTTTCGTCTGAGGTGATATCGACCGTAAAATGATACTAAATTAATGTCGCATGCTTTGAAATTCCCCACTCCGGTGTTTGTGTGATAGAGTTCCTCGTGAATACATAACATGTCAAACGCAGATCCAGAATGAATAATTACCTTTAAGACCAGTTTCAATTTAGATTTTGTTATGTACCGATGGTTTTTATTTGGGTGTGGAACACGTTTTGTTATGTATATTTACCTGAACCTGAAGATATTTCTGAAGAAGTTGAAACAGGAATAAGAACTGAAAGGACAAAACCATTTACACTCAAATCAAAATGACAATAGTTTATCAACCACAACAAAATATTGTATGAAATCAATATGTTTGGCATTTCGTTTTTATTTGTTAAAGACAGATCCACTTTAAGTCTGAGACTGTTTTAGGCTTAAATAGTTTAATACACTATACTTACATATATTGCTGGCATAAAGTAATACATGAACTCCTCGGTGGCTCTGGAAGCAACAAAAAAACCCATCAAAGTTAACAACTGGACACCTCCCTTTTAACTATACATATAAAAAGAAACACAATCCCCACACATTTTTTCGCAAATTTGAGAATTAAAGTTGCACCTTCAGGGATATAAGTAAAATATCTCTCTTTGCTAATCTATGTATTATTATACAAGGTATGCGTTTCCAGTTTTACCCCAATGGCGTCAGTCTGATTGAATTTATAATATTACAGTTTACAAGGTGTCAGAAAAGGGATTTTAATGCAATGTACATCCATTAAAGTGACATGAGCTGCCAAAATGTTGATATTTTGATGTTAAAATAGAATTTTGAATTTATTGGTTATTTTTCTCAAGACGTATAATTCAGAAGCTATTTAGTGCTTCTAGTCTCGAAAAGGTACGATAAAGTATTGTTTTAACTAACTTTGGCTTAGAATGAATGAATGGTGGTCCCGGTTATTTAAATTTTGCTACTTTTCGAACACGTTTTCGGTTCCTACAGGCCATATACTGTATGGATTTTCCTCATTCCAACGCCAATCATATAGTTTTTGATGACCTTCAAAGCCTCTTACTGTCGTGACGATCGGAAATTATGAAAAAACTGAATTTTGGCAGCTCATGTCACTTTAACATGGAAGGAGTTTCTCGGCAATGGAGTCAAGGTCTTGAAGGAAAGCTTTCTGCTAATTGGACACTTTTTATGACGGGCTTCAATGCCGCCTGGGGCGCAGAATCACAAAACGTGCCGTACTCAACACAGGCACCCAAGCCTCCTTGCGCACACTCAGAGTTCGGATCAGAAAATGAGATCATAAATTGATTGATTGATTGTTTGGTGTTTTACGCTCAAGATTATTTCACTTATTTTATTGTGTGACCGGAGGAAACCCACGACCTTCCGTTGGTAACTGGCAACCATCCCACATAGGTCGTTCGAGTGAAAACCTGGTCAGAAAATGTTTGGACTGAGTGGGATCGAGATCATAGAACATGCTTAACAGAGTATAAAGACAAAAGCAATCTCCACATGGTTGAGCACGAACAATTGAAGTTAACTAAGAATGGAGGAAAAGATGAACGTTTGTTTTGGTGTTATTGCAATTCTGTCAAGTCATCGGCAGCTAGTAAAAAATGAGTAGAATTAAAGGTTTATCATTTCCAAAATAAGAGAAAATAAACTAAAAAAGATTGATTGCAAAACGTCTATGCGGGGCTATTTTTTAGTCTAACTTGGTTGATTGATCGATTGATGTTTTACGCCGCCCCCAAGATTATTTCATTTATATGGCGGCGTTGCTAGGTTTAGTGGATGAGGAAAACGCGCGCATTGCCCATAGGCCTTCGATAAATACCAAGAGTCAAACTTTTTAAGTGCGAGTTTGGAGTGGAGTACAGAAACGCGTTGAGCTGAGATTCGTGCTCAAACAAGCTATAGAATCCCGACCCCTGGTTGACTTCATGACCGAGTTCGATTATGTACGTTGAACAAAGGAATCTGTAAAACGAATGACTTTCTCGAGTGAAGAATTTGTATTACGTGATCGATTTTACCGGGCCACATAATCTCCATAGGGCAATTCGATTTTCAAGATGGAACCCATGTTATTCAAATGGAGGTAGCAAGCAGTCATGGCAACCATCGAGGAGCACACATATTGTACATAAGTAAAACATTATTCGTGGTGTACACCGAATATATAATCAAAATCGATCCATAATATATTACTATATGAAACAATTGAGTTTAGGGGAGGGTAGTCCGGGGTTCTGACTCCAAAATGATTTTTTTTTTAAACTGACGGGACTATTTTTGAGTCCGAGCTCATTGCAATCAAAAAGTCGTAGACTGGCCGCTTTTGATCAGACAGTTTGCTGTCAGATTTAGACCGTAAATAACAATACAACTGCCTCAAATAGTGTTATTACGACATTCATGAATGATTTAGCTTTTTGTAAGTGAACGTTTTAAAACTGAAAAACCGTTCCAACAGTGTAACGTCATCAATGGCAGAGATTTTGAAACTGGAGAAGGCAAAAGGGATTTCAAGGGAATAATAATGTTTACTGACCGATCCTGCTCGTCCATATCAGACACTGGTAGATAGTGAAATTATTCACGAACGCGATTATGACCGTTTAGACACAATTTAGGTAGGTTATATTGTTATTTCACTGTCTAAAACTCCGGCTTTTTGATTGCAATGAACCCGGACTCCAAAATACGACCGTCAGTATAAAATAATAGTCATTTTGGAGTCAGAAACCCGGAATAAGGGGAGGGAAGATGTGTCATTTGCCGCATCATTTTTCTTTTAGATTTTTTATCATTTTAGAAATAGATTGATCATTGGATATGTTGGTTAACTGAATAGGCATGGCATTTGAATTCACAACAGATAATATGGACATGCTTATTTCACAGTTTAACATTAACGGTTACTCACTTGGCTACGTATGGATTCTGGCCACACACTAGGAGGATGTAATTCGTATTAAAGAGAAGACCCCAAGACAAAACACAGGATAAACTGGAGATAAAGATGGCTGCAAAATATAGAGTTATGCTAAATGGTTTGCATTGATTGCTAGTTCAAAACAATTTTAAAATATAAAGTTTCTCGTTAAAGAATTATTTATCCGTAAATAAAGTCACCAAGAACCGTATACATAGATCTTTAACTTTCATAATAGGCATGTCTGGTTGCACAAGAGAGAAAACTTCATGGGGTGTTCATATGATTTCACTTTGACCCCAAACTCACCACTGAATATCACTGAAGCTTGGTCAAAAGTAAACGTAAAGACAGATTGGAAACAACCATCAACCGAAAATGTGAACCCTGTCAAAGTCTAGTCTATTAAACTATATTTTTATTTCACTTAAATGGCAGCTATAGCAGGTTCAGTGAGGGGTAACCACTGTCCGTTGCCAGGAGAACCTTTGGCAGGTACCTAGCAACTTTCCCACGAACATGTAGGACGATCCAGAGAAAATTCAGATTGTCTTTGGAGTTTTGCCTCATCCTATTTTCATAAAAAGGTTATTTTTGTACGATTTTTTGTGTGTTTTATGTAAAAGTCTAAAGATCGTTCTCAAACGCTAGAGTTTGTGTTGATATGACCCCCCCCCCCCCCACACACACACACACAGCTGTATACACTACAGTTTAGCTAAGTTGACCTAGATTTCAGAGTTGTTGCTATGGTCGGGCAGTGTTCTCAAAGCTTAAATAATTCAAGTTTCTATGGTTATGCAAATTTATCCTAATGCATGTGGCATTCAGTTTACAGTTGCTCATTATGCTATGGAATTTGGATGCTATAGCCTATATAGAATGTTACCATTCGGCTTTTTATAACTTCACTCAGTGATACAGTTATTTGGTTTGTGAATTCTATCTGGGCAAAGAGTTTGCCAGTGTGTTTACAAGATTATATTCTGTTGTTTTATTAGTGTTATTCCAGAATTTTAATTCTGTGGATTTCATTTCATCATTCGATCGGCTATACCATTGAACTTTTCTTGGAGTTCTTGGATTAAGGTTTTCTTTCTCGGGACTGTCAATTGTTAGCTAGTACAAGTCCTTTTGATAAATGTTTTCTTTCCATTGTTTGTACAACATTTGCTTGTTTTTATATAAATCAAAATTTGTACACAATTGTTACTTCTTCCTTGTTATTTTGTCCTGTAATAAGCTCTCACATAAACACTACTTACTATGGTTAGTTTTATTATTCGGTTGAGGATATATTCCATTTATACGGCCACATTGCTACGTTTATTGCAGGACGAAACCGCACTTTGTTTGCCGTTCAGCGAACAGTTGTTGACAAAACGAGTCCTGTATGACATTTTCTTAAGATATTTAAAACTTTTCGACTTCGGGGTTTTGAATCACGGAGCCATCGTAATCCTATTTTGGATCTATAGTTAACATTATGGAAATTTCATATGATCGTTAAAGTATCGACAAATTAAACATGATGCATATAAAGACAATAATAATGGATTGGATTGCAATAAAAAGTCACTGACCTGTTTGAAGATATACACCAACTTGTTTTTTATTCACACTACCATAGGACTACAAGGACAGAATAACATAGTTTTAACGACAAACAGATACAAGGCAGGAAGGAACACACATTTTGCACATTCTGAATAGAATGACATACCTTATACGCTTTGTGCCCAAGTATAAGGACCTACCATACCAGATCTTAAATCATAACTATTAAGCTCAATCTGTTGTAAATTTCAATTATTATGTTTCTATTTATTGGGATAATTCAACGCATGCTCGCCGATAAAGTCTAGAATAATGTTTACATCAGAAAAAGCTTTCCAGGCAAACGTTCAAAATTGTCTTTTTTGCTAAACTTGTCCAGTTTCTCTATTTTGAATTATTTGAAATTGAAATCCTCTGCGGAATTCACAAAAGCGCCTGAATGATACGAACGGTGTGAGCAAGGTAAATGTACACACTTATTATACGGACTTAATCTGGAAAATACAGACTGAGGATTTGGTTTCAGGGAAACAAAAAAATCAGTATGTATTATGGGTCCCGTGTTTAATTTATGAGGTTTTACTTTTATTAAGCTTGTCAAAACTCGCTTTCTTTACAAATGCCTTAAATGCTATAGCGACGAGTAGGTCTTTAAGAGAAAACACAAATTTTATAAAAAAGACAATTCTTTGGGAGTTAAAAAATCCATTCCGCAGTTAATAGCTCGAAGCCATCCGAATTCGGTTTCATAAACGGATCGGAATTTAATTTAGATGATTTACCTGAGCAAATAATGTATCACATGCAGCTATCAAACCAATTCCAATAGACGTCCCAATCACATTTGCAATCTGGAACAGAAGAAATATATTGAAATGGAAAGTAGGCCTACAAGCAGTAAAATACACAGTTATTCCCCTTGTCAGAGTCTCTTTACAAACAAAGTAAAAAAGGTTTTACCTGCTTAAATTGTAAAAAAGTTTGAGTGCTGTCTAGATTCTATTTTTCTTATCCGAGTAACTCTAGATGATATACGAGGCATATTGGGGATGGATAGGGAATCACACTTAGCTTTGTTGACTAAAACTATTCTACAAAAGCTTTGTTATCAAATCAAACCCTACCAGTCATACCACAAAATCATTGTGTTTAACCTTGTTTACAATGAGCTTTCCGGAAAGCTACTGAGCAAAATACTTGACTAATTCTTATATAAGAACTTCCCTGCCTTAATCTTAAAGGATACATACCGATACACCCATAGATACAGCGTCCAGTTCGATCTGGCCCAGTTGACCAGAAAACATTGTTCCAGTTACACGAATCAGAAAATTCAAAAACATGGTCAGTACCTGAAATAATGGAATGGATTGTGGAAAATTACTTGATTGATTGATTGGGGCTTAACGTCGCACCCAACAGCTAAGGTTATATGGCGACAAAATTGCCAACTGACCAAAAGATCACCTCCCCCCCACACTCACCCACCCAAATCTAAATTTTGACATTAGGCTCCACAGTCCATAGAACGTCAGGGAGGCTAATGTATGAGGCATACTTAATATTCCTCCTAGCTGGGTCAGAATGCATGGCTAAAGTAGAGCCACGATGCTCCAGCCCGAGGGCGAAAATTAACTGAAAGAGACCGCTTAATAATATTTAGTAACCGATTGATTTGAGTTTAACGCCGCACTCAAGATTATTTCACTTATACTGTTGAGTTACCAGGTTCAGTGGGGCGAAAACGGAGCTTGAAATGAACAGCATACAAAGTTTCCTATCGATCAATACTGATTCGGAATTGATTATATACGAAATTACAATTTATCTTTCTAACAGAATTCTATTTCCTCACCAAAGGCCAAGCAAACGAATATAGTTCCTTAAGCTCGTGTTTAAAACCAGTAGGAAACCATAATTCCATTCGACTGGACGTGAACGACACTTTGGGTGTCTCGTGAATTCCTAAAAAGAAAGAATACTCTATCAACACCACAAAAATAACAAGATTGACGTTTTAATTTGATAAAAAAGCCAGCGAAGCCCATCTACAGTATATCATGAAAAATTCTAGTACTATACAAAGTTAGTAATTAGATATGCCTCAACCAAAAGGAGTTTATAGTTCAGTATCTAAAGGGTTTGACAAAATAGGGCAAGAAACTGACCAGATATTGATCCATATGTAATTTCCACCGATCTCTCTTTACGATATACATCACTCTCCGTGGAACAGTCGTCTTCAATCGTCATGCCTCTTCTTCTGAAGAAATATATAAAAAAAACAATATATCACAAACGTCAACCGTTTGGAAACGAAATCAGACAAAGCCGATTTGTCGATGGCCATGGGTTCTAGACACTAGCTTATGAGGACAAACATTTACATTATTAGAGTCGTTCCTTTACAGGATTTCCTCATTCCGTAAATCAACATGCAAACATGATTTTATAACTCCAAACATCGTAAGGAAGGATGCATCCTTAAAGTGACATAAGCCGACAAATATATTGAAAACAGAAATAGCTGATTGTTCTTTTGTCATTGAGTGCAAAATGAGAGCTTTCCACTGGTACGAATCCCTGGTGATTATATTGAGGTAGTTGTATGGGCAAGAATACCCCAAAACTCCTACATGCCGGCTTTTTTAATTGTATCCATTATCTGTACACATCTTTGGTTCGTACGGATAAGTTACTTTCCTACTATTTTTTAATTATAGCGCTAATCCTTCAGTTTTCCAAGTCACTTCCTACGCTGAACTTCTCTTGACAGACTTTACAAAAATAAGTCCAACTTCTAACTATAAGTAACATTGCCTGAATTCGTTGATGTTTCAAGTGGCACTCAAGTTTATCTCTACTATGTGGTAGCTAGTTTTGGCAATTTTAGTGGGAGGTGGTGGTGACAAGATTCTGTTCTCGAGGGAAACCCACGAACCTTCGTGGTGCCTATCAACCTTTTTATAAAACACGATGTAGCTCCTAATATGAGAGCCAGGGTGGCTATTCGCAATGTTGCCTGTAACACGGCAAAAACAAACCTTGGTAAATAACTAAGGAGACTACAGTCGGAAATATTGCCTACAAGTAATACAAGCATGGGAAATAAAGTGAGTTGTTTTTATAGAATATCGAAAATAAACACACTTAGAGTAAGGAATTCAATAATTGTTGTTACTGCCATAGACAGATTCATACACGATCTTATAGCACTACTCAAGGCCTGTTTATTTTGATGGGGTTTGCAGATAGAACTGTTAATTTGTACAATGAGGTGAGGAATTACTTATGGATAACTTTGTTTTTTTTTTGGGTGACGACGTTTAAATGTAGCTCTGACATCGTTATCAAAGTCACTAATTGACTTTGATAACGACGTGAAAACGGCATCGAGACTTAAAAAACCAAGAAGTTGTTATCCAGAAGTAATTCTTCCGCTCTTCCGCTTATTATAACTGTTCAACTTATAAATGTCATTGAAAGATTGTAGGTCAGTGACTTAAATCAATAGGTGGTATTGATTTCAGCTGCATGTGCACTACCAGATAGTTATGACTTTCGTTATGTTGCTATATAAACGAAGTTCATCTGCACCTATAGTTGTGTGGCTTTTGTCATCTTTGAACACCAAGACAGACTTTTGTACAAACTTTGACAATCAGATCGGTGCCAATCGGGTTGTGAGAAAACTGCCCATTTGAGGAATTTCATGGAAATAACATTTGATTTAGTCAAGAAGATTTCCCCAGTGTCTGTGTTTTACTGTTCATAACTATTTCATGAATGTAATGCAAAAGTGCAACGAAATTGCATATAAAAACAACTCATTGCTCGTACATATTTCGCTGAAAATCGACCTAACAAGTTTGCAGCTTGCACCAACAGATTCATGGCATGACCCAAACCCCAACTTGTACCACCTGACTTTGTACCTGATAAGTCACCGTATCCCAGTGATATTTTCGAGCCTCGTGCCATTAAAAGCCTTTAATGTGTATTTTTTTCAGAAAAATAGCTGGGTAGAGTAAATAATAGTTACCATGTGGGTTACTTAATGATGTCCTATATCTTTAACTAGGCACGTCGGGTCAATTTAATTATCCGTAGTTTGTTTCTAAAACATTAACCAGGCTATTCTTGATCTAGTTATATGATGTAATTAGTATTAGATTAATGTACAATCTAATTTACTTAGAAAAATAATTAATAAATCAGGGGAGACAATTTTTGTCCGAGCATTTTAATGAATGGTAGGCATTTTTCTGTTCTAGCCAAAAAGAGCAAACATGGTCCAGTGAAAAGGTCATGAAAAATATACAAGCTAGATTTTTATTTTTATTTTTGACGTTTGAGATTCACATTTGTTTAACTTTTATGATTAAATATCTTGTACCAACATTTGATGACCCCACCGACCTGCCTACTTTAACATTGCGACCCTCCCCCTGTGGAGCTTAGGGTGACCGTATTGTTTGTCAACTGACCGGTTTCAGTTACCGGATATTCTTTACCATTCCCAAATAGAGGACAGTTTACACTTTTTCTTTTAAGAATAAAATGTAAACAATTTAGCAGCTCGTGCCAACAAATCACCTCATCAGAATGGACAATTTGTAAACCAAAACGATAAACCGTCACTTACACAGATTTTTCGACAGTTCATTTCTTTATCGATAAGATTTTAAAACTCATCCATTTCAACGAAAGATTTTAGCTTATTCCTTATGATTGGGTTTAAATTTAGACCCATCTCGTTGACCGAAATCCTCTCTGTAAAATGACCCCTGTCTGGTATGAACGTTTCTGTTTGGACAGCTTCATGTAAGACGACACATGAAAGGGTTTCAGGTCACCATTGGACGAATTTTGTTTTCCGGACCATTGTGGTAAACTTCGGTTGTCTTCGCTCGTTTCCGGTCGGGTTTGATGTGCCTCAGACAGTCTGCACTTTTTGAAGGCAAATCACATCTTGTGTTAAGCGGCCTACACACGATCAAAATTTTTGACCAAAAAGTTGACATCAATTTTTTTGACGTTTTTTTTGACCGTCTGTAGGTGATATTGACGGGCGAAAAAGGTTGACAGCAAATTTTGATGAGATCAAATTCAGTAGATTTTATTTGCGCAAACTAGTGGTTTTGAAACCTGTTTTGACCCGTGTGTGTCAACCCGTCAAAATATTGCGCAATCTTTCATTTTCCGCCTGGACAGAGTCGCGTGCACATCGGCATGGCTCCAACAAAAGAAGAGAAAAAATTCCTACTGGAGGTTATTGATCAGTACAGGCAGCTCCCCGCATTATGGATACCATTTTTTAGACCATTTTGTCCGATGCAATTTCGCCTTTTTCCGGATCCAAAGCTAGTGCAAGGGCCAAGGCTGTAGGTCCATCCATGTCGAAAGTTTGCCGTACACTGAATATTGCATCAATAATTTTGTGTCGTGTGTGGCTGTCAACAACTGTCAAAAAAATTGATGTCAACTTTTTGGTCAAAAATTTTGATCGTGTGTAGGCCGCTTTACACAAACGGAGACAGACGCATTCTGTCGATGTCTCGATGAAAAGGTCTTCAACGAAAGAAATCACCGTAATGGTATTTCAGGCAATTCCGGTAGTTTATGGGCCCATGGAGCCATTTGTATACATTTCTATTTTCTTGGTTGATTCTGTTTTTCCTTGTTCTTTTTCGGCCGAATTTCAAGGCGAGAGAAAGTTGCCCCCCCCCCCCCCCTCCCCCGCTGTTTCGTCGTGACTGTGCCTCAGGTGATGTAATTAAGGTGAACGGTTTTCATATACTAAAATGTCTTTGATTAAAATTTACAAAAAGTAGTCTGTTGATTAACCAGATGAAGGCGTATGGAATTTGAATGTACAGCCTCCTTAAGACGTGCAAGCAAACAATACCAAGCGAACTTGTAAGTACAAACTCGCCATCAGTTACTGGGTCACAGTCCAGTGTAGATTGATTGATTGATCGAATGACGTTTTAAGTCGCACTCAAAGTTATTTCACTTTCATGTTGGTGGTGTATGGTTAAGGGGAGGGAGAACCGGGCTCTTTGTCCGGAGGAAACCCCTGACCGTCGGCGGTCACGTGGCAACTCTTTTTTTGAAAAACTTTCCTCACGTTATGGAGACAGTATATCATGATGGTTGCCATGAAGGCCAGCTCTGTGATACTTCCCTGCTCTGGAAATATGGCGGGTATTGGAGATATCAATCTATATTTGACCATTTGCCCTTACATAATAACGTCAATGAGTCGCAGATATGAGCAACCTCTCTTGCAATCTGGTTAGTTAAAGAAAAATACATACCTGATATGCTTTGAAAAAGTTTACGATGACATGTGTTTAGTTGCCCCAAAATATACCTACTGTTATAAATGCGTTGCCACAAATACATTATATGAAGTAAATGACTAGGAGGAAAGACCGTCTGTCGACAAGCTTATTCTTCCACAATGTATATGTATAAATTAGTTTGTCCAATATATACACATAATATCATTGTGTTACAGATTAGGTTATACCACAGCATCTTAATGCTGAAAACTTTAATAAACACGTCATCCTCTAAGTCTCGTCACGCTTGATGAGCCAGGCCTGCGGCTCTTAAAGCACAGAGTGATTCGTAACAGGTCAAATCACGTAAGTTACCGAAATAGGTCATACACAGTTACCAAATGTGTGTGGGTTTGTGTACAAGTTTGTTAACGAAGACTCAAGTCTATTGTCGTTCTCCATCCTCTTAATCCTCTTAAGTCCAACGAGTTTATTATCCATGTCATTCGGGTATGCCATGCGTGCCCCGCGGGTCTACCATCAAAGTCTCTCAAGTTTGTCGTTCGTGCCCTCTGCGTTTATCATCAATGATCCAAGTGTTTAGTAATAATGCCCCTCGGGTTTACCATTCATGCCCCGTGGGGTATCATCAATGCCACCCTCGGGCTGGGGGCGGTGTGGTTTTTGCCATAGCCATTTTCGCCTACATAGCATGGAGGAAAATTAAGTATGCCAAATACATTTGCCTTCCTGACGTTCATATGGTCTGTGGAGGTTTTAATGTTAAAATTTAGGTGGGATGGGGGGTGGGTAAGATCTTTTGGTCAGTTGGTACTTTTGTCGCCATATAACCTTAGCTGTTGAGTGCGACCTTAAGCCCCAATCAATCAATCAATCATCAATGCCCCTCGGGTTTACCATTCGTGCCCCGTGGGTTTATCATCAATGCCCCTTGGCTTTACCACCCATGTCCCTCGGGTTTACCACCAATGTCCCTCGGGGTTACTATCAATGCCCCTCGGGTTTACGATTCGTGCCCCTCGGGTTTACGATTCGTGCCCCTCGGGTTTACGATTCGTGCCCCTCGGGTTTACGATTCGTGCCCCGATGCTTTATCATCAATGCCCCTCGGGTTTACCATCCGTGTCATGTGGGTTTATCATCAAAGCCCCCTGGTTTTACCACTTATGTCCCGCGGGTTTATCACCAATGCCCCTTGGCTTTACCACCCATGTCCCTCGGGTTTACTATCAATGCCCCTCGGGTTTACCATTCGTGTCCCGTGGGTTTATGATCAATGCCCCTCGGGTTTACCATTCGTGCCCCGTGGGTTTATGATCAATGCCCCTCGGGTTTACCATTCGTGCCCCGTGGGTTTATCATCAATGCCCCTCGGGTTTACCATTCGTGCCCCGTGGGTTTATCATCAATGCCCCTTGGCTTTACCACCCATGTCCCTCGGGTTTATCACCAATGCCCCTTGGCTTTACCACCCATGTCCCTCGGGTTTACGATTCGTGCCCCTCGGGTTTACGATTCGTGCCCCTCGGGTTTACGATTCGTGCCCCTCGGGTTTACGATTCGTGCCCCGATGCTTTATCATCAATGCCCCTCGGGTTTACCATCCGTGTCATGTGGGTTTATCATCAAAGCCCCCTGGTTTTACCACTTATGTCCCGCGGGTTTACCTTTCAAGTCCGCGGGTTCTTCATTATTGCCCCTCGGGTAGACTATCAATGTCTCCTCGGGTTTATCATCAATATGCCGCGGGTTATAATCTATGTCGCCCAGGCTCGCTCCTCCTTATAGGTGATGCATTTACAGGGACATTTAATGATTGGACAATAGCGACGGCGGCCATTTTTGATTATAAACTCTAGCAGAGTTAGCCATTAAAATACCGAAGTGCAATAGGGCTTATTTTTTTGACAAAAACAAATCTAGCCAAGGTAGTTTAATCAATAATAAAAAAGGGTATAAACATAGTCACAGACTGCAGGGAAATGATACTTGAATGTATATGTCTTAGTATGTTTACTTAGATACGTCCTTAACTTGCACTTCAAAGACAAATTTTACGATTTAAATGTATATGATTAAAACAAAAGCATGGCATATTTGTCATACTTGTAAGACGGGGGTATATGTTATCAACTGATTAACCCAGACAAAATGACATGGTAAAGGCATACCCGACATTGTGGGATATTTACTGTATATTAACTGGATACTCACACACTGTGGTCTCTTTGGCTCTGGAAATCATTAAATCCCGCAAGTAAAGACTGTGTACCAGATTCAAGGGAGATTTCGACTAAATAATAAACCTCGAGTTGTTCGACTTCGTTCCAATTACGTGACAAAAGTGACCAAACGTGTACATTCGTCCGTGAGCAGACTTAATGGTGTTTTACCAAATCCAGAATGCGAGTGACTTATATTAAGTTTAGATGACCATAATAACAATATCGCACATGTGGAAAACATCCGTGGTGTGATAGAACCTAATCTATCATAGAAAATCTGAAAGATCATGTATCCACTAGTACGTTTTTTTTAACAAAACAAATCACGATAATGGCCATTTCCTCAAAATAAGCATTCACATTGAAATTACTCAAATAATACAATATGCCAAATGCTAAAATATGCCCGAAGAAGGACAAAACAAGAAAGGAAACATATAATGTCTTGACTATTGTCGGGTGACATCTTAGGGTAACAATGCCACAGCACAGATTAATGGAACAAGAAGACTATTGTTATAGTCTGAATACAACAGTCTACAAAGATTCACTGCCCATTGCCGATGAGCGTATACGATATGGTCCATTGAATCCATTTCTCACAAGTCTGTTTGTCTACACCTAACTATACAGTTTAAACGCATTATTATAATTTTAAGGCCACGAATAAACGCTGATATTTCCATACCTACATTAAGTCTAACAAGGCCTGTATAATGAATGGGTCCTATGTTCAATTTCATTTGTTTTAGTTTGACTAAACTCGTGTAAATTGACTTTCTTAACGAATGCCTGAAAGGCTACGGCGGCGAGTGGGTGTTTAAAAAAAGATGGCTATTTTTTCCCAAGCAGCACAAATTACAAACATTTTGTTGAATCTTTTGAAATCAAAAATAAAATCAAGTAATTAAGTTTACCACTTAAAACCAAGGGGGTGTACTGATCTCCATATATAGACCTTAACCAGTAGGCCTACACCGTTTTACGAAAGAAGTCTGTGTTTTAGTTTAGTGCATTTATGCTTTTCTTCTAAGGTTTGTTGACACGAGTCTGGCTACATGCTTGAGGCGTGAATTGAAGATAGAGGGGGGGGGGGGGGGGGGGGGGGGCATAAACACAAACGAGGTCCCATGCAGCATCACACGTGTATGTGTGTGAATCTTGCAAGCGGTTTACGCTGTGAACATAACTTGCATGTTCGATCGTCAGTGGAGCGCGCCATCGTAATGCACGCTCTGAGAGAGCCATAATGCATGCTCTGAAAGGCCATAAGGCATGCTCTGAAAGAGCTATACAAATCTGAACACGAATCTGAAAAAGCTGACGAATCTGAACACGAATCTGAAAAAGCCCTAATGCATGCTCTGAGAGAGCTACATTGTATTCTCTGAGAGAGCTACATTGAATGCTCTGAGAGAGCCATAATGTACGCTCTGAGAGAACCATGATGTAGGCTGTGAGAGAGCGATAATGCACGCTCTTAGAGAGCTATAATGCATGCTCTGAGAGCCATAATGCATGCTCTGAGAAAGCCATAATGTTTTATTGTTTGAAGTGTTTGGTATAATATTTTGACACAATCTGATTTCGTTCTCTCCCTGAGAATGGAACCAGAACCGGTCAAATAAAAACAACCGGACCCCTAATGATATTATATGCAGGCAGCTTGCATCTTTTACAGAATATACTGCCCTAGTTGGATTGATAGTTTCGTATTGGACTCGACACCTGGCGCGGCTCGTCCATTACGGACAACCCAACCAGGACGTAAATATTAAAGGAGGGGAAATCTCTAGAAATACACAGGGATTATCGTCGATAACACCCTTCAAAGTGCTTAAAACATTTCACGTCAATTACCTCCAGTGACCCTCAAGCTAATAAAAACAGACAGAAGTATGTCCTTTCAGTGGCTTATCTGTGTAGCCATTTTTTCCGTTTTAGGATGACGTGATGTTGGTGTAGCTATTTTTAGATCAATAATGACGTATTTCTACCGCTCTCTAATGTGTAATGGTAGATTTAGGTCCAAAAAAACATGGCGATAAACTTGAAGTGGGAAGATTTTCTCCGAATATATAGGTCAGTATGCAACCGCGCGCCATTGCTTAGCCAGCCATTGGCTAAATTGCATCACATGACTACTCTATAACGCAATTAAATTTTTTTTCAACAATAATTGGATAAAACTAATGAAAAAATGGTGGCGGCCTTGTGAATGGCCTATGGAGCTTATTCTCTATTGTAACGCCACCTTCAAATTTCAATTATTCGCTTACGAGGGGATAAAACATACATTGGACAGTTGTTTTGGACTAAATGAACTCTACTCTTTCCATCTAAACTAGTCTAAAGCTTAGATTTTCTTTCCCTTTAAAATCGGTAATCCCTGGTACTCTGTATAATGACCTAATAATATCTTTGTTCCATCCTGCTTGAATCCAAGAGGTCAAATGTCAATTGGCGTGGATAATTATTAATCGATTATTAATATACGACCTTTAACGATTGATTATAGAATGTGATCCTGGTGACACAGATCGATATAAAAGATGTCATCTTGGCCTCGCCCAATGACAGGTGACATCACGGGTTTATATTAATTGTAACGTCACTCAATGCATTAATCACGTTGGTAAGAAACAGTCCTCGTGTCATGGGAAAACATGATATAACTGTTAAAGGGACATGAGCTGCCAAAATGTTGATATTTTGACGTAAACACAGAATGTTGAAATTATCGGCTATTTTTCTCAAGACGTATCATTCAGAAGCTTTTTAATGCTTCTAGTCCCGAAAATGTACGATAAAGTATTGTTTTGAACTAACTTTGGCTTAGAATGAATGAATGGTCGTCCCGGTTATTTAAATTTTGCTACTTTTCGAACACGTTTTCGGTTCGTACAGGGCACATACTGTATGGATTTTCTTCATTCCAACGCCAATCATTTATTTTTTCGATGGCCTTCAAAGCCTCTTACTGTCGTGACGATCAGAAATTATGAAAAAAGTGTGAATTTCGGCAGCTCATGCCCCTTTAATGATATCACAAATATATTTCACTTGAAAACAGATTCCACACCTGACGGTTATTTTTTCTCACCCTCGCTGCAGATACTAAAGGGAAAGTTTTTGGATTCAAACGTTAAAAGCTGTTTTAATTTAGCTTTTGAAGGTGTCGTGAAAAAGTATTCTGACTCATTTACACAAATTACCCCCCCCCCCCCCCCCCCCCCAATCTTCACCTCTCGACATTCTTATTTCCTAATCACAAGTGTATTATTACCTACCAACGTTACTCTCCCGGAGCCTGTTTCACAAAGCGGCGTAGCGTAAGTTTTTGCGTAACTCTCATAGCGACACATACTGTAGAGATACGTTGCTATGGAAGTTACGTTAAAACTTCCGCTACGCCGCTTGGCGAAACAGGCTCCTGTACATCAATGAAGTACCTTAAGCAAACCTGCTCCAGATGTACGTGCCAGGTCTTTGAACCTTTTTTCGGAGAACAATACTGCAAAAAGATATCCAATGAAGTAGAATCTTAATTGCGACTTCCCTAACATCGTGTATGTTATCAAGTGCAAAAAAAAAAAAAAATTCTCCAGCAATACGTAGGAGAAACTCAGAATTCCCTTCGACAAAAAGCCGACAACAATTTATCTGGTATTAGACTTAAGCGTTTATTTCAACACTTCAGGTTCGGTTAAGGACTATTTCGAAATATTTTGAAAAAATCTGTTTTATCGCTTTCGCTGCAGATACAAAGCACAAAGGTTTTGAAAGGGAAAATGTTTTTATTCAAACGTCACAAACTGTTTATTGTTTGTGTTTGAACTTGGATCCGGGAAGGTCTTGTGAAAAAAAGTATTATACCATGCGTTGCCAGATTGACCAGATTCGAGTGGAATGATGCAAACTACTTCAATGTAAAATAGCTCGACCTCTGAGTCAATGGCCAGTCATTGCTTATAAAAAGATTGATGGATTGATGTTTTACGCCGCACTCAAGGTTAACTCCCTTATATGGCGGCGTTGACAGGTTTATTAGGGAAGGAAACCTGACTCATAGCACAAAAGAAACACCCGACCTTCGACGAGTACCTGGCGACTCTTCCAAATATGGCGACCGAGTGAAAAATCCACTCAGAAAATTTTCAATTTTTATTGGTCTGAGTGGGATACGAACCCGCGCCCCATCGAGGGAAGGCCCATGTAGGATTGAGGGACGATCACTCTAGCCGACTGGAGTTCATGAAATAACAAGAGTTTGAAAGATCTACTAATCTGGGCTAAAATTCTTTGCCTGTCCTCTGCCTTGGTATTTCTGATTAAAACCAACATTTTCTGTTTCTTTCTCCACGATATTTGGTTTAATCTCAGTTTGCTGATATTCTTACCATATAGCTGAAATCCGTACAACCTTGTCAATATATAACAAAGTATTCCAGACAAATCTACTGACTAAAGTCAAACTTTTTTCTGTCAAAAACCTAATGAAATACCATGGGTTTTTATTTATTAAAACAATTTATGATTGGGTATGAAGGTCAAAGTGACATATCTCCTTTTTAACACAATTAGAAATTTGTTCATAAATATATGAAACAGATAACAGAATTGGTATCAACAGCGACTGACTATGACAACTAACGATCTCTTTACGCAATAAAAGGAATAATAAAGGAATTATAAAATGCATCTTCTGTAAATCGTGTTTATTTGGTAATTTAAAAATTCACGAAAAGGGGTTCGGTTTGTGAATTACAGGTCAATTATAAGCAAACATACATACTTAAACAGTCCGATACATAAAACTGTTTTACACCTGATTATTAAGCAATAGTTATATTTCTCCAATCCTCTGTAATAAACTGTGGGGGAATCAAAATAAAAAAACGACTAAAAATTCCCAGAGCAAAAATGACCAAGCATATAAGAGCGACAATGGATCTCCGCCAAATTAAACCCTTCCAGAACTTCTTTCCCTGTGCATGGTTGAATTTCACAGTGCTTCCGTCCTCTGACTTGTCAACGCTTCCATAAGTGTTTGGATTTTCAGTTAGCTTAGGATAGAGCAAACCTTTATCCTTGGGGTTCAAAAGGGCTGAAACAAGACAAAATACATATAAAGCAAGTGTTCTGCCAGCCAAATGTAAGAATCGTATTACAACACGCCGGTGGACATGTAATAAAACCAACGCACATCCACTCTTAAAATCAATAAGCTATGTAATATTCCCAGAGTTTATTAAACGCGGTAGAAGGTTGCTAATAATGATATTTCACATGTATTGTTGTAGTTGTTTTGGATACGAGCAGAAGACCCCGAAAGTGAATCACCATGCATGTCGAGTAGATCTTGGCATAAGGTAACATTCCCTCTATTTGTTAGGGATGCTTCTTAACCATGAAGTGAAATCACCAAGTTAGGCCAACCTTATCCCATGACATAAGTAACCTTACGCTTGTGCTATTATCTTAATTTCCATTCTATTTGCTATTTTGTAAGGTCTGTTAAACTTGTCAAGCGAAGAAAAGCTTATAATGTGTTCATCCTGATACAACACAACTACCAATCACCTAATTTTGTTTTGATAAACCATTTTGGATTGGAAACTGGAGCTATACTTATAATCGAGTAATGTGTGCTATTTTAGTGAACACCGTTTTAATTAGTCGTATACAAATACAAATTATACTCATAGAAATTATCAAACAAGTAAATGGCTGACGTTAATATGCCACAATAATCACCGTCTTAAGCCCCTTATAAACCAGTTATAAGCCAGGTGGAGTAGTTAGAGTTTTTCGTTGGGTTATCTTCCGTCGATTGACAGATCTGATATGATAACCATGTAACATAATCTCACTGCTAGGTCATTGTATCAGAATTCGGGTCCATAGATCCTCAAT
The DNA here is from genome assembly GCA_963971465.1 of Lepidochitona cinerea. NCBI lineage: Eukaryota > Metazoa > Mollusca > Polyplacophora > Chitonida > Tonicellidae > Lepidochitona > Lepidochitona cinerea. The sequence goes on along the minus strand of OZ020556.1, from coordinate 41,223,929 downwards.
TTAAGATAGTAACATTAAATAACATGTTCATCTTTGTGGATGAGGGATTTTACCTCGTGTTTCTTCTGACTGGTAAACTGCATTATCTCCAGGCTTCGATGCCGACTTTTCCTTAATAGAAATCTTAGCTCTGAGTTGTGCCTGACGGAACGAAAACAAAACAGAGTTAAACATATACCTATTTTAATGATACAATCACTGGCTCATTAATTAGGTCGTCAATATTAGTTTACAAGATGTTTTTTTTTAAATCATCCCGCGCAAGATTTTCTAAAGTTTGGTTTTATTGTTAATTTTCAAATAATGATCAAATCCATTTACCCTCTCGACTTCCTTGTGAAAATCTGTCTTGAAGACAATGTACAAGAAACAAAGAGCAGCGATAATGAGTCCAATATTTAAACCCCACCAAAAACCTGAAAAGCAACAGAAAGGAATCTGATGATTGTTGACAAGATTCAATATTTACGCATGCTTATGCTTATGGTAAGTTCGTGTGAGTGATTATTGTGACAGTTATTGAATGGTTTCTCATGTTATATAGAAATTTATAAATGTTTATATTTTTTAAATCATCAGGTTGAATGTTTAGTATGGAGTGCGAGGTCTCTTCGGGACCGTGGAATCGACTCGTATTGTATGGAGTGCGAGGTCACATCGGGACCGCGGAATCGAGTGGTGTTGTCTGGAGTGCGAGGTCACTTCGGGACCGTGGAATCGAGTCGTGTTGTCTGTAGTGCGAGGTCACTTCGGGACCGTGGAATCGAGTCGTGTTGTCTGTAGTGCGAGGTCACTTCGGGACCGTCGAATCGAGTCGTGTTGTCTGGAGTGCGAGGTCACTTCGAAACCGTGGAATCGAGTCGTATTGTCTGGAGTGCGAGGTCACTTCGAGACCGTGGAATCGACTCGTATTGTATGGAGTGCGAGGTCACATCGGGACCGCGGAATCGACTCGTATTGTCTGGAGTGCGAGGTCACTTCGAGACCGTGGAATCGACTCGTATTGTATGGAGTGCGAGGTCACATCGGGACCTCGGAATCGACTCGTATTGTCTTGAGTGCGAGGTTGCTTCGGGACCGTGGAATCGACTCGTATTGTCTGGAGTGCGAGGTCACATCGGGACCGCGGAATCGACTCGTATTGTCTGGAGTGCGAGGTCACTTCGAGACCGTGGAATCGACTCGTATTGTATGGAGTGCGAGGTCACATCGGGACCTCGGAATCGACTCGTATTGTATGGAGTGCGAGGTCACTTCGGGACCGTGGAATCGACTCGTATTGTGTGGAGTGCGAGGTCACTTCGGGACCGTGGAATCGACTCGTATTGTCTGGAGTGCGACGTCACTTCGGGACCGTGGAATCGACTCGTATTGTCTGGAGTGCGAGGTCACTTCGGGACCGTGGAATCGAGTCGTGTTGTCTGGAGTGCGAGGTCACTTCGGGACCGTGGAATCGAGTCGTGTTGTCTGGAGTGCGAGGTCATATCGGGACCGTGGAATCGAGTCGTGTTGTCAGGAGTGAGAGGTCACTTCGAGACCGTGGAATCGAGTCGTGCTATCTGGAGAGCGAGGTCACTTCGGGACCGTGGAATCGAGTGGTTTTGCTCTAAATCTACTTTGTGTCTGATGTATTACCTAGACATTGTTATTGCTTCGGTATGTAAGACTGAAATAATGTTGTAAAGGACGTTACATCTTAGTTAAAGGCTCTTTTAGTGAGCACATTATACTAATTAATCAATGATGTTTTTGTTGTGATGTGTCATATCACATATATACATTGTCATAAAAAGAACAATCTTACCTGCTGCTCGGAGATTTGTTAAGAACATAAGAGGTATTCCAATGGGCATAGCGAAGATAAAGTAACTGACGAAGGCCACAACACCACCGACCACCTGACGTCCTGTGCCGCGAACCACTCCAACGCAGATCCACTGAGACCAAAAAAACAAATATCAATTGCTGTCCGCCCACATAGCCCAAACTTACCAACTTATAGAAATTTCAAGATTTATGTGAGCATGTCTTTTTGTAACTATCGGTTGTAGTAAATCAAAGATAAAACAAATATAAATGGTTTTATACAATGAATTCGCTAAAACCTTTATGCTTTCAAATTTATGAGATTCACTAAAACTGAGCGAAGCAAATAAACGCATCGGATGAATAAGCGAGCAATAATAATTGAGGAATTCGTATACTTTCTAAAGAATTTCGATTATAATAAAATAATAAAATAGCTCACCTTGTTTGCTCCAAAGAAAGCAAAGATTGCCAAAATGGGCAGAAGTTCAACAGTCAACGCAATTACCTCTCTGAAAATTCAAATCCAGCAAGGCGATAATAAACAAACGGATGTAAAAAAAAATTTCTTTTCGGGAAGAAGGAAAACAATTAAATATGATCAGCAACTTCTTGGTATACTGCTCGAAGCAACGTTGCCACCCAGCTCGTATGATTGTTATTGAGCCAATATGTTTTTTAATAACATGGACCGGTTGTTCAAAAGGGTATTAGGCTTAATACCGGTTTAACTTTGTAACGTCCCAAATGAATTTCTTTGTTACGGGACGTCATTCAGACCTGTATTAAGTCTAACACACTTTTGAACAACTCAGCCCATCATGTGTCTCAAAGAAAATCATTTCGCCTTCATTGTGAAGTTGTCAGGTTTTGTTGGGGATGAAGGCGAGATGAAAGACTCCTTTCGGTTGTGGCCCATTTGGCGACCCTCCACATAGGGAGATCGAGTAGTTATGTGGAATACGAACCAGCGGTCTATCGTCTAATGTTTTAACCAGCTTACTCCTCGACCTTCACTTTTAGTTGAGGAGTTTCGCTGATGCAAATAGGGAGAATTTTACGGTCCATGGCTAATGGTGAAGTTGGGTGATTTCCGTGGATTACAGAGTGAAATGTTCTCATCAAATCACAATAAAGGAACATTGGGAAGGAAAACATTAACGTTCTACTGGTATTTGGAAGATAGATGGAAATGCAATCCGGGAATAACTAGTCCTAATAAAAGGTTTTGTAGGCTGATACAGGACAAATTATACTTTAGTACAAATGTAGTTTACATTCAATAATCAAGACGATTCTCTGCTATAACATAGAGAGTGCACTTTGCTCTTTGTAGTAAAGATGAAAGCAAGAGGAATAATTGCTGTACCTTAACCTGTTTCCACCCAAGTTGACCGTCTAGATATCGAGTATCCAGGGTCCATCAAAAAGGAATACAAGTCGTCAATCTTAGATGAAATACTCTTCGAAAAGATTGCTTTTGCTATATTTTCCCCTCTATTAGTTAAGAAAACCAAATGCTTTTGGAGATCATATAAAGTACAACATTTTAGGTGCAAATTTCGTATGACATCATGGCAGCATGTCACAGTTATATTGTATTGTCTAATTTGAACGTTAAACTGTCTGCCGTGTATCACTTTATACTCACTCATGTCTCAATGATAATATCAGAATTGCAGCAACCAATGCAACACACCCTGAGATCAAGAATTAGTTTCAAGAATTACAGAATGGTCTTTTATAGCTTTTTGTATATATATATTAAATATATTTGAATACCATAAAGCACGTGTTTGGGGGGGGGGGGGGGGGGGGTGCTTTATATCCAATGATAGGTTGTTGATTGATAAGTTTTACTGGGAAAGATAGGACTAACGAGAAACTCCAATATCAAACCCTTTTAAAGGGGCATGAGCTGCCGAAATTCACACTTCTTTCATAATTTCTGATCGTCACGACAGTTAGAGGCTTTGAAGGCCATCGAAAAACTAAATGATTGGCGTTGGAATGAGGAAAATCCATACAGTATGTGGCCTGTACGAACCGAAAACGTGTTCGAAAAGTAAACAATATTTAAATAACTGGGACGACCATTCATTCATTCTAAGGCAAAGTTAGTTCAAAACAATACTTTATCGCACATTTTTGAGACTAGAAGCAATAAAAAGCTTCTGAATAATACGTCTTGAGAAAAATAGCCAATAATTTCAACTTTCTGTTTTTAAGTCAAAATATCAACATTTTGGCAGCTCATGCCCCTTAAAGTTGAAGACTGGCAGTGTTTTTTTTTATAAATGTGCCTGTGATATTTTACTGAGGAACTTCATCTAAACTTCATCTAAAATTAGGATAACTTTTCAATGATACTTTATTTACCATCGTCTAGCCGTCCTCTATTATTGATTGTTCAATGTTGATCTAGATTATCAGTTAGAATTTGGTATAAAGAGAACAATGCAAAAACGCGACAGTAAAAATACACACAGCTAATGATAATGGATGTCCTGGCAACTGTCAACGCCCCTTCGGCATTTTTCGCTCCAAGATATCGGCCAACTTTGATCGAACACGCCGCCCCAATCCCAATTGGTACCTGGGGAGTAATAGGTTCATACATACATTGGCAAATTTAATTATAATAGTCAACAGTTTTTGAAGCGCTAACTCCATTGTAGTTCTTTAACAAATATTTTTGTCTATACCATTAATTTTTTTATGAATAATAAAATGGCTTCCAATTTGAGTGCTCCAAGAAACAGATTATGCATACGACGTGTTACGCAAACAAAACTTTAAGGTATTTAATCAAGCAAAACTTTCGGGTATCATAAGTTACAGATTCAAACATACGTGTATTAGGCATGTTTATATTTAAACAAAACTTCCCTGTATGACAAAAACAGATTCAAGCTTACATGCGTTAGACGTGTTAATTAAAGAAAACTGTCGGGCTCAACAAGCAACTTTGTACGATCATATGTGCATCAGACATGTTGATCAAACAATTAAGCTTTCTGCTGTATCCCAAGTGACAGATTCTAAGATACAGGGAGCTGTTTATAAACACATTTACAATGTACGCCCGACGTAAATCTGCGCCTGGTTGTAACGTAATGCTTTAGATTGCCATGACAGTTAGGCCTTGCACTGGACTTACGTATGGCGTAAATCTTGTCTGATTCAGTTTTGCAACGAACCTTCAATAATGCAGACTTAATTCTGATACTTAAAATCTTGAAAAACATTTTAAAAAATTGACTGAGGTCAAAAGCCATTTTATATTTAAGTATGAGTCATGAAAGACTATACGTCGTTTGATTTAAACTAAAATGTGAATAGACAGATAAGCGTATAATTTTTCTCACCGATCCATAGAGATTCCATAACTGGAAGATAATAGAAGAGGCACCAAGCTCTGTTTCTCCAAGAATACCTAGAAAACAGTCTTAGATTTACTACAAGTATAACATACGAGATGCGACTATTTTCTTTCATATTAGTTTTGCAGCTTTGTTCACACTTTTCCTTTCCAAAAAGTACGACGGTATCATTTAGGAAACACATACACCGAAAAAATATTGACAAAACATAAATGTTAAAGAAATTTAAGGTGTATAAATAATGGTGGGTTTTATTGATGTGAAATATGTGTGGATCTTTACCCATTAGAAAGGTGGCCACTTCAAAGGCCCACCACTCCAAACAGATCATGAAGAGACTTGACAAACCGAGTTTCATGAAATCCCCCCAGTCAAGGAGAGCTGCACGACTCCAACCTGAAAATAATAGGAAGGTCGTCAATGTAAATGATAGCAAACCGATTTCTTATTCTTCTTAGAGCCATAGAAAGTATTTTATTTCGTAAAATGTGAGTGTTTGAAGGCTAGCATGTAATCTAATTTACAAGATATTTCGGGGTTTATTCATTGATTTCATTCACAAGCTGCTGTAAAAGATACATTATATGTGTCATATGTTTCTATGAATAACCGGAGAGGAGTCCAAGAAAATTCGGTTCCAGATGCTGGTTATCCATTAGAATAAGTTCCAGTCTTTTCTGCTGGTTTCTATCATGCAAACCTATTACAATTATTCACTTTAAGTAACAAATACAAATAATCAACTAGTTTACAAGAAAATGAAGAACGAAAGGTGAACATTTACCTGACCAGGTGATTGTATAGGACTTGGAGAGTACTATGTACACGATTGTCCCACTGGCCAAGAGAAGGTAGGTAATACCCTGTCCGATAGCAGAACCCCTACAACATGTTAACGGCTTAGATATATATCACACGTGCAGTTGAGGCAGCCATTATCATATTTAAATTTAAAGATAGTTTAATAGTAGATGGACAGACATAACCGAATTAAGCAAGCATGCTAAACTATCAAGGAGTTAGTAGAAGGAGTAGGTAAAACTTTTTTGACTTCGCTCACATTCTGGGTAAGATTTAGTTGGTCCTTCGACAAATCTTTTAGAAGAACTCATTTCCAGATAAACGAGACAAATGTTAAAATAGAATGTTCCGGTAACGCATGTTCCGCTGACATCTAAAACTAGTAAATGAACCGAAAAACTAGAATTGCTTTCACCCAATAATAGAATCCTTTATTTGGTTGACCTCAGGGGACGATTCAAAATCGAACAATGTATATTTTAACAGTTTTTTAATAATTAATTTATTTTACTCAACCTTTTCTTTCAAATTTGAAGAAAATATAAGCCGATGTCAGTTGAAACTTATTTTATAGGTCACTTGGGTATTACCATAAAGAAACATAAAGCAAAAATAAGGAGAGTTTGGGTACTTGTCCGAGGCAGGACAAGAATGAGGAATGTTGTTTTCATTGGTAGTTAACTTCTAGTGGTCAATGTTACTTGTAACCGAAATCTAGAGCATAGACAAGTGTATATTGCAGAGCGGCGTTGATACCGTTACTTACTTGTAACCGAAATCCAGAACATAGACAAGTGTATATTGTAGAGCGGCGTTGATACCGTTACTTACTTGTAACCGAAATCCAGAGTATAGACAAGTGTATATTGTAGAGCGGCGTTGATACCGTTACTTACTTGTAACCGAAATCCAGAGTATAGACAAGTGTATATTGTAGAGCCCCGTTGATACCGTTACTTACTTGTAACCGAAATCCAGAACATAGACAAGTGTATATTGTAGAGCGGCGTTGATACCGTTACTTACTTGTAACCGAAATCCAGAGTATAAACAAGTGTATATTGTAGAGCGGCGTTGATACCGTTACTTACTTGTAACCGAAAGCCAGAGTATAAACAAGTGTATATTGCAGAGCGGCGTTGATACCGTTACTTACTTGTAACCGAAATCCAGAGCATAGACAAGTGTATATTGTAGAGCAGCGTTGATACCGTTACTTACTTGTAACCGAAATCCAGAGTATAGACTAGTGTATATTGTAGAGCGGCATTGATACCGTTACTTACTTGTAACCGAAATCCACAGTATAAACAAGTGTATATTGCAGAGCGGCGTTGATACCGTTACTTAATTGTAACCGAAATCCAGAGTATAGACTAGTGTATATTGCAGAGCGGCGTTGATACCGTTACTTAATTGTAACCGAAATCCAGAGTATAGACAAGTGTATATTGTAGAGCAGCGCTGATACCGTTACTTACTTGTAACCGAAATCCAGAGTATAGACAAGTGTATATTGTAGAGCAGCGTTGATACCGTTACTTACTTGTAACCGAAATCCAGAGTATAGACAAGTGTATATTGTAGAGCAGCGCTGATACCGTTACTTACTAGTAACCGAAATCCAGAGCATAGACAAGTGTATATTGTAGAGCGGCGTTGATACCGTTACTTACTTGTAACCGAAATCCAGAGTATAGACTAGTGTATATTGCAGAGCGGCGTTGATACCGTTACTTACTTGTAACCGAAATCCAGAGTATAGACAAGTGTATATTGTAGAGCAGCGCTGATACCGTTACTTACTAGTAACCGAAATCCAGAGCATAGACAAGTGTATATTGTAGAGCGGCGTTGATACCGTTACTTACTTGTAACCGAAATCCAGAGTATAGACAAGTGTATATTGCAGAGCGGCGTTGATACCGTTACTTACTTGTAACCGAAATCCAGAGCATAGACAAGTGTATATTGCAGAGCGGCGTTGATACCGTTACTTACTTGTAACCGAAATCCAGAGTATAGACAAGTGTATATTGTAGAGCGGCGTTGATACCGTTACTTACTTGTAACCGAAATCCAGAGTATAAACAAGTGTATATTGCAGAGCGGCGTTGATACCGTCACTTACTTGTAACCGAAATCCAGAGTATAGACTAGTGTATATTGTAGAGCAGCGCTGATACCGTTACTTACTTGTAACCGAAATCCAGAGTATAGACAAGTGTATATTGTAGAGCAGCGTTGATACCGTTACTTACTTGTAACCGAAATCCAGAGTATAGACAAGTGTATATTGTAGAGCAGCGCTGATACCGTTACTTACTAGTAACCGAAATCCAGAGCATAGACAAGTGTATATTGTAGAGCGGCGTTGATACCGTTACTTACTTGTAACCGAAATCCAGAGTATAGACTAGTGTATATTGCAGAGCAGCGTTGATACCGTTACTTACTTGTAACCGAAATCCAGAGTATAGACTAGTGTATATTGCAGAGCGGCGTTGATACCGTTACTTACTTGTAACCGAAATCCAGAGTATAGACTAGTGTATATTGTAGAGCAGCGCTGATACCGTTACTTACTTGTAACCGAAATCCAGAGTATAGACTAGTGTATATTGCAGAGCGGCGTTGATATCGTTACTTACTTGTAACCGAAATCCAGGGTATAGACAAGTGTATATTGTAGAGCGGCGTTGATACCGTTACTTACTTGTAACCGAAATCCAGAGTATAAACAAGTGTATATTGTAGAGCAGCGTTGATACCGTTACTTACTTGTAACCGAAATCCAGAGTATAGGCTAGTGTATATTGTAGAGCAGCGCTGATACCGTTACTTACTTGTAACCGAAATCCAGAACATAGACAAGTGTATATTGTAGAGCAGCGCTGATACCGTTACTTACTTGTAACCGAAATCCAGAGTATAGACTAGTGTATATTGTAGAGCAGCGCTGATACCGTTACTTACTTGTAACCGAAATCCAGAGTATAGACTAGTGTATATTGTAGAGCGGCGTTGATACCGTTACTTACTTGTAACCGAAATCCAGAGTATAGACTAGTGTATATTGTAGAGCAGCGCTGATACCGTTACTTACTTGTAACCGAAATCCAGAGTATAGACTAGTGTATATTGTAGAGCAGCGCTGATACCGTTACTTACTTGTAACCGAAATCCAGAGTATAGACTAGTGTATATTGTAGAGCGGCATTGATACCGTTACTTACTTGTAACCGAAATCCAGAGTATAGACAAGTGTATATTGAAGAGCGGCATTGATACCGTTACTTACTTGTAACCGAAATCCAGAGTATAGACAAGTGTATATTGAAGAGCGGCATTGATACCGTTACTTACTTGTAACCGAAATCCAGAGTATAGACAAGTGTATATTGTAGAGCGGCATTGATACCGTTACTTACTTGTAACCGAAATCCAGAGTATAGACAAGTGTATATTGTAGAGCGGCATTGATACCGTTACTTACTTGTAACCGAAATCCAGAGTATAGACAAGTGTATATTGTAGAGCGGCATTGATACCGTTACAAACAACCCCTATAATCACACTAGGTAGGACAATGTGCTAAAACAAAACAAAAATAAAGTTACTTTCAACCGATTCAAATTCAAAATCCAAATAAATTATTACCACTCAGATATAAGTGTAGACATAAGAAACTCCGAAAAAAATGATAATAATAAAAAAGATAAATAATAGTGTTTAGCAGTAACTAAAGCGCAAAGGAACGTGTAACGGAGTTATTTAAATTTTGCCCACATTTCATAATGGTGTACTTCATAGATTTACTGAATAGTTTTATTTGGAATGTTAATCGTTGAGCTTCAAACGCTTTATGAAACGAAAAACTCCTGTCTGTAATTTTGATAATGTCTTATACTGGCTTCCGTCAGATGATTAAATTCATTCTACATATTACAGACTTAAATGAGGTATTGTCCTATACCTGAACCTGAAGATATTTCGCCATTAGTTGGTACATGAACATAAACTGAAACGATACAAAAATGTTTATTAAATAAATTATGTACGAAATAACAGACAGCAAAAAAAAACCCCAAAGAAATGCCCCTTTTTAAGCTATACATCAGGGCGATTCATAATACTGCATATATCGCCCGATCATATATATGGTTCGTCAATAAATATAATTTCAACACTGCATATTTCAGGATACTTGAACAAAGATTGCTTTAATAAACTGTTTATTTTAAATGTCAGAATTCTAGATTAAAGAGAAGAGGGAATTCATTGACCGTGTCCGTTAATAAAATCATAAAACTCACATAAATTGCAGGCATAAAGATGTACAGGTATTCCTCGGTCATCCTGTGATTGTACAAAGAATGATACTTGAATTAGAAAAAAGTCCGTTTAATAGAAATTCAGAATTCTTCAGATAATGTGACAGTAAAATGATAGAATAGATACACTAAAGGTGTCATTACCTGGCCACATCTGGATTCTGACCAAGCTTCAGTAGGATATAGTTAGTGTTGAAAATTAAGGCCCATGCTATGAGACAGGTCAAACTGGATACCAATATGGCTGAAATGTGAAACAGACGATGAACTGAATTTCTCTTACTTGCATTTAGGATATCAGATAATCGCCATTACATGAAAGTATCAAATGCTAAATAGCCTATGTTAATTATATTGTTATTTTGCGTTTAACATCAGACCGACGTCAATAATAATTGGGGAAAAATACCTCTTTGGACGGTGGAAATCACCAGAAAAACTCCACTTACCGACATCATAGCCTTAAGCTTACTAACCTGAGTAAGAAGTAGTAGAGTGTATAAGAAATGCCTTGGATTTTGTTCCAGATATTTCATTTTCTGTTTAGTTTTCATATACAGTAAATATTCTTAAAGAAAACTGAATATCAAATAGTATAGAGTCGGATCAAGATTATCTCACTCATATGGCGGCGTTATCAGATTTTGTGGGGAACGGAAATCGGGCTCTTCCCCCAGAGGAAACCTGGTCACTCTTTGATAGTGTGACGGAATGCAAGTAAAGGTAGGATGAATTAGTTACCTGTTTGTAAATACACACCCACTTGTTTCTTATTGGGACTCCCGAATGACTGAAGGTAAAAGAAGAAAATAGAACAGAGTAAACAAGAAAAGCAAAATAAATCGTACAATTAACACAAAATAAAATATGATTGTTTAATATGGTAAATGTTTTCACCATTCTAATAAATAGGCTAGTTGGTGTCGGGAATGATTTCATATTATCTTCAACTGAAAGACATTTGTTCATGAATGTTTGAAGATGATTTAGTCAAGAAATCGAATATCATACTAGTTTATTAGATAGATTAATGCTTAGGAAATTTACAGAGAATCGCGATACCACTTATTGTTTCTTGGCATATGCAGTTTTTTTTAGAAAAATCATAGATGTTATTGAGATGCCTTCAATACAAATACGAATTTATTTTATTTTAAATCGTTTACAATGAACAATTTGCCCCAAAGTCAAGTGTACTTTGAGCAAAAATGTACCGCCGTACAAATGTATGTTTGTGTCATATATACCTGAGTGAAAAATGTATCACAAAGTAAAGTGTCACCGTATTTTTGTGTCATACATACCTGAGAGAAGAATGTATCACAAAGTAAAGTGTCACCGTATGTTTGTGTCATACATACCTGAGCGAAGAATGTATCACAAAGTAAAGTGTCACCGTATGTTCGTGTCATACATACCTTACCAAAGAATGTATCACAAAGTAAAGTGTCACCATATGTTCGTGTCATACATACCTGAGCAAAGAATGTATCACACAGTAAGGTGTCACCGTATGTTTGTGTCATACATACCTGAGCGAAGAATGTATCACAAAGTAAGGTGTCACCGTATGTTCGTGTCATACATACCTGAGCGAAGAATGTATCACAAAGTAAAGTGTCACCATATGTTCATGTCATACATACCTGAGCAAAGAATGTATCACAAAGTAAAGTGTCACCGTATGTTTGTGTCATACATACCTGAGCAAAGAATGTATCACACAGTAAGGTGTCACCGTATGTTCGTGTCATACACACCTGAGCGAAGAATGTATCACACAGTAAGGTGTCACCGTATGTTCGTGTCATACATACCTGAGCGAAGAATGTATCACAAAGTAAAGTGTCACCATATGTTCGTGTCATACATACCTGAGCAAAGAATGTATCACAAAGTAAAGTGTCACCGTATGTTCGTGTCATACATACCTGAGCAAAGAATGTATCACAAAGTAAAGTGTCACCGTATGTTCGTGTCATACATACCTGAGCGAAGAATGTATCGCAAAGTAAATTGTCACCGTATGTTCGTGTCATACATACCTGACCAAATAATGTATCACAAAGTAAAGTGTCACCATATGTTCGTGTCATACATACCTGAGCGAAGAATGTATCACACAGTAAGGTGTCACCGTATGTTTGTGTGATACATACCTGAGCGAAGAATGTATCACACAGTAAGGTGTCACCGTATGTTCGTGCCATACATACCTGAGCGAAGAATGTATCACAAAGTAAAGTGTCACCGTATGTTCGTGTCATACATACCTGAGCAAAGAATGTATCACAAAGTAAAGTGTCACCATATGTTTGTGCCATACATACCTGAGCGAAGAATGTATCACAAAGTAAAGTGTCACCATATGTTCGTGTCATACATACCTGAGCGAAGAATGTATCACAAAGTAAAGTGTCACCGTATGTTCGTGTCATACATACCTGAGCGAAGAATGTATCACAAAGTAAAGTGTCACCGTATGTTCGTGTCATACATACCTGAGCGAAGAATGTATCACACAGTAAGGTGTAACCGTATGTTCGTGTCATACATACCTGAGCGAAGAATGTATCACAAACTAAAGTGTCACCGTGTGTTCGTGTCATACATACCTGAGCGAAGAATGTGCCACACAGTAAGGTGTCACCGTATGTTCGTGTCATACATACATGAGCAAAGAATGTATCACAAAGTAAAGTGTCACCGTATGTTTGTGTCATACATACCTGAGCGAAGAATGTATCACAAAGTAAAGTGTCACCGTATGTTCGTGTCATACATACCTGAGCGAAGAATGTATCACAAAGTAAAGTGTCACCGTATGTTCGTGTCATACATACCTGAGCGAAGAATGTATCACACAGTAAGGTGTAACCGTATGTTCGTGTCATACATACCTGAGCGAAGAATGTATCACAAACTAAAGTGTCACCGTGTGTTCGTGTCATACATACCTGAGCGAAGAATGTGCCACACAGTAAGGTGTCACCGTATGTTCGTGTCATACATACATGAGCAAAGAATGTATCACAAACTAAAGTGTCACCGTGTGTTCGTGTCATACATACCTGAGCGAAGAATGTATCACAAACTAAAGTGTCACCGTGTGTTCGTGTCATACATACCTGGGCGAAGAATGTGTCACACAGTAAGGTGTCACCGTATGTTCGTGTCATACATACCTGAGCAAAGAATGTATCACAAAGAAAAGTGTCATCGTATGTTCGTGTCATACATACCTGAGCAAAGAATGTATCACAAAGTAAGGTGTCACCGTATGTTCGTGTCATACATACCTGAGCAAAGAATGTATCACAAAGAAAAGTGTCACCGTATGTTCGTGTCATACATACCTGAGCAAAGAATGTATCACACAGTAAGGTGTCACCGTATGTTCGTGTCATACATACCTGAGCGAAGAATGTATCTCAAAGTAAAGTGTCACCGTATGTTCATGTCATATATACCTGAGCGAAGAATGTATCTCAAAGTAAAGTGTCACCGTATGTTCGTGTCATACATACATGAGCGAAGAATGTATCACAAAGTAAAGTGTCACCGTATGTTTGTGTCATACATACCTGAGCGAAGAATGTATCACAAGCAGCAATCATCCCTACTGCAATCGAGGTTCCAATAACGTTTGCAATCTGTAATTATAACATATATTGGCAAAATTAGATACCATTGACACATACAAACATTATAGCTACATGTAATCACATAATGATTCACAGTTGGAGGTTAATAGGAAAATCAAAGTATATCCCTAAATATTTCAGTTCGTCGTTTGGTTCTGAGGATTGATTTCAGTTTCCCTTCCTCCAAATAAAAAAACCCAAACAATATGCACACTCGATGAGAACAACACTCAAAATAAACCTGCAAGATATTAACATGTCGGCCAACCAACCGTAGGCCTAATTTTTTGGTATATGAACATGTTTTCGGAAGGAGTATAGTTTTGTTCAAGTTTTGTACTTACCGATATTGCCATAGCAACTGCATCAAGCTCCAGTTTACCAAGGTGACCAGAGAAAGCCAGACTCACAGGGCTGATCAAGATGTTCAAAAACAACGTAAGCATCTGTGGATAAAGTTTATCTTTTAACGGTTTCATTGTTGTTTGTTTGTTTGTTTTATATCTAGATTGAATGATCTAGAAAGTTAGAGAATTTGTCTCAACATTTCGCTTTATTTCTTCATGAGTGGTAAAAACAAAGAACAAAAGAATATATGTATAGGTGCAGTGAGTTGCCATGGGATTCACATTAACTTTCAAGACACCCTCGCCGTCGTAGCTCATCTGGCATGTCTATATATAAAGTGAATTTACACGACGTTACAATAAGTAAACAAACTAAAAGCAAACATGGGAAACATAATCATATCCAGTTATGTCTTAGTGGTAGAGTAAACGGTTTTTACTTAGGAAAATAAGAGAGATGGATCCATGTTCCTCAATGTACAATTACCCCCCCCCCCCCCCCCTCCCAGTACCCCTCCATTCCCATACTCTATATAGGAAATGAAAATTGTGACAAAAGACAGTTGAAAATAAGTTAAACTTACGATTGGCCATGCTAATTTGAAGAGCTCTTTTAACTCATATCTGAATCCAGTTGGAAAAAGTCTTTTCGACAAAGGTTTGGGGGCATTTTTCAAAATTGGTTTTCCTGTGTGAGAGAAAAACATTATACCAATGGATAATGTATGAAATAATGGAACGAGAGAAGGAGCTTGAAGGGTAATATAAGATTTGGTTTTTATTTGCAAAAATAAGGCTATACTATGGCTATAGAATGATAGTCTTAGGCCTTATTTTCTAAATCTTCCATCAGCATTGTAATAATTGATCCAAACCGCTTCCTTGAAACCCACAAGCACCCATGCATGCTTTAATCAGTGACTTCATTAAAGCCACGGTTAATACATCTGATACCTACGTGTTTATTTCCAGAACACGCATGCATTTTGGACAAGTATCAATGTGACAAGACTGTCTCTTACCTAATACATTACCGTAAGTCTCTTGTGAGGCTTTTTCCAAAGTGATATCATTAAGTCTGTCAGAAAAACTGTCCCCACAGCTGAGGGTTACATCACTATCACTTGTCATCTTATATATATCTAGTTAATATTACATCAGTGTACATCAGGAGGTGATCCTGGTGGCATACAAGGGTTGTTAAAGAATATTTAGGCTTTTTTAGTTTTTAGGATGCACGTACGAAGAGAAAACACCACGTGATCATGGCAAGCCAGTTACAGCTCTATCCATCTCATGGTGTGACTTATATCGACATTCAGAAACATAATGTACGTGATTAGAATTAACGGTTTCCGTGATTGCCCATTTCTGCATTTTCTCACTCCTGTGACTGAAGCCTTATATCGGTTAAGGTATGTGAAACAGACGCAGTAGATCTCGATCCAGATACAAGTATTGTATAATTTATAGCATTTTAATAGACTTCTTTTGCAGATTAACAACGGTTGTAAACAGTATATAGGTATAAGTATGGTGGCTGATTTGTGCCATTTCGCGTTTTTGCGTTTTCGCTGCGAGAATTAGGAGGCAAAAACGCGAGAATACGAAATTAAAATAAAATCTCGCCGAGAGAATGCGAGAACGAGGACGCGTGCAAGCCACTTGCAAGTTACTTTCGTTTTCGAGTTTTCGCGTTCTCGCGGCGAGATTATAGTGGCACAAAAAAGTAGTGGCACAAATAAAGCGCTATTGGGTTATTTCTTGTTTTCGCATTCTCGCGGCGAGATTTTAATTTATTTCTTTTTTCGCGGCGAGATTTAAAAAATGATCTCGCGTTCTCGCGGCAAAAACTCGAAAACAAGAAATGGCACAAATGAAGCACTTTTTGCTAATTTTCGCATTCTCGCGGCGAGATTATATTTTTTATCGTGTTTTCGCATTCTCGCGGCGAGATTATTTTTTATTCTCGTGTTTTCGCATTCTCGCGGCGAGGTTTAAGTTTAGGACTAATTTCGTATTCTCGCGATTTCGCCTTCTAATTCTCGCAGTGAAAACGCGAGAACGCGAAATGGCACAAATCAGCCACCATATATAAGCCATGTTTTAAAAAAATGTAGAATATTTCTTAGAATTTATAGGCTAGGCCTACCTTATCCATGTGTTTAACATATGTATTAATGGTTTACTCAATAAACACTATAGAAGAGCTACAAAAAGCGACACAATCAGCTGCGAGAAGTTTTACTCTCATCCAATCAATAGGCCCTGTTCGATTTACCGGGTGGAGTGTAGTAGTTTGCCAAAGTTAAATCACGGAATGGGGCCATTGAGGTTTTAACTTCGCTGGGGAAGATGGAATGGGGCGATGGACTGGCGCTTATTCAAACGGAATTCAATGTCAGACCAATAACTATTGCATGAATGATGAGGGTTTGTTTTATATGAGGGCGTCGTGTAAAGGTGGAGAACGGCACTAGCCGGATAGGCACAGATGAAACTACGAAATGTTCCAGATTTCCTTTTTGCGGGTCATATCGAAGAAATAGACCTACGTTTCGTGGCACACAAGAATATTTCACTTATATGGCGGCGTTGGATTAGTGGGGGAGGAGACTGGGCCCATTGCCCAGCAGAAACCCCCAAGCTTCAGCGAGTATACCTGGCAAGTCCCCCACATGTCATACGGCCATCGAGTGAAAAATCCACCCAGATATTTTTCCATTTGTATTTGGTCTGAGGGTCGCGCTCAAGATTATTTCACATATACGGCGGCGTTGCCAGTTTTATTGTGGGAGGAAACCGGGTTCTATGCCCGGAGGAAACCCAAGACCTTCCGCTGGTAACTGGCAACCATCCCACATAGGTCGTTCGAGTGAAAACCCAGTCAGAAAATTTTCCAATTTTTATTTGGTCTGAGGGGGATTCGAAGCCGCGCCACATCGATGAGAGGCCTGTGTCAGCTATCTGCCTAACCGCCTGATCCACCGAGCCCCTGCGCCCACAGAAAGTTATGAATACTTGTATGTATTAACCGGACAATTATCATATTTTCTGGCATATAAAAATAGCAATACGCCTAACGGCAATAACCAGAGTGGCAGTAAGTAATTATACTTGGAAGAGATTTTGTGGAAGCTACTTTTAGACAAATCTATAAAATCTATTTAAAGTACACATGCCGAATTTGTTAGAACTGAAAGTCAACTGTATTTTCAAAAGGCTTCTGGGTTGAAGGTCACAACACTTTTACTGAAAACAAGTTTTAGGTGCCATCTTGTTCTTATGTGAAACTTTAGGCGTTTTTTCAAGATACCCCTTGGAAGGCTCCGGATGTAGTGATCTTGACCTTATGACCTTGGTTGAAGGTCATTATACACTGCCATCGATAGATTGATTGTTTGGTGTTTTACGCCGCGCTCAAGATTACTTCACTTATATGGCGGCGTTGCCAGTTTTATTGTGGGAGGAAACCGGGCTCTATGCCCGGAGGAAACCCACGACCTTCCGTTGGTAACTGGCAACCATCCCACATAGTTCGTTCGAGTGAAAAGCCAGTCAGAAAATTTTCCAATTTTTTGGACTGAGTGGGATTCGAACCCGCGACCCATTGGTGGAAGGCTGTTCGGATTGAGTCATGGAGGCCCCCGCCATCGATAGAAGGGATCGCTATTCTTAAAGTGGCATGACTTGCCAAAATTCACACTTTTTTCATAATATCTCATCGTCACGACAGTAAGAGGCTTTGAAGGCCATCGACAAACTAAAGGATTAGCGTTGGAATGAGGAAAGTCCATACAGTATGTGACCAATACGAACCGGAATAGTGTTCGAAAAATAAACAAAATTTAAATAACCGGGACGACCATTCATTCATTCTTAGTCAAAGTTAGTTCAAAGCAATACTTTATAGTACAATCTCGAGACTAGAAGCACCAAAAAGCTTCTGGATTATACGTCTAGAGAAAAATAGTCGATAATTTCAACATTCTGTTTTTATTTCTCTTAAAGTGGCATTTATGAGTTTATCATACTATTAAGAAATGAACAGTTTTTTTACATAACGTTTCGATGTAGAAACTAACATCGTTATCAAGTGAATTCACTTGCTAACGATGTTAGTTTCTACATCGAAACGTGTACAATAAAATCCAGGAGTTGCAACCCATAAAAAACTGTGTTCATTTCTTAATTCTGTTTTTACGTCAAAATATCAACATTTTGGCAGCTCATATCACTTTAATACAAACTTTATGTGCTATTTCATTTGAAGATACGCTACTTGGAAAAGATTTTTAGGTCTCATTGGAAAAGATTTTGACGACATTGGTTGTAGTGATCTTGTCGATATGACTTTAGTTGAAGGTCATAGCACACCGCCTCGATATAAAGAACTTGCATATCATACAAGCTTTATGTGCCATTTTGTTTAAAAGATATGCCCGTCTAAGATTTTTAAGACATCGATTATAGTTACTTTGACGATATTATCTTGGTTGGATATCATAACACACCACCACGATATAAGGAACTCATATTTAATAAATATTTATCAGCCATTCCGTTTAGATATGACAAGATTTTTAAAACATCGGCTAAGGTGAGCATCGCCCAGCCAGTTTGACCGTGGTTTAAGTTTTGGCCAACACAGGGACACGCAGTTCACAAACGCACACGCAACTAGCAAAATTGGCAGCCATGGTTCGCTCCCCAATGCGCTCGACAGTAATCTTTTATCTTGGTATTTTTTAAAAAGTATTTGCTAGGGTCACAACAAATAAGATTACCCACGTCTCCAGGGGTCGCAAATGCCTCAAAAGGATTGATTGGTGTTTTACGCCGCACTCAAGATTACTTCACTTATATGGCGGCGTTGCCAGTTTTATTGTGGTAGGAAACCGGGCTCTATGCCCGGAGGAAACCCACGACCTTCCGTTGGTAACTGGCAACCATCCCACATATGGTTCGTTCGAGTGAAAACCTAGTCAGAATATTTTCCAAATTTTTTTTGGACTGAGTGGGATTCGAACCCGCGACCCATTGGTGGAAGGCTGTTCGGATTGAACGTTCAAAGCTCTACTTACTGAGCCACGGAGGCCCCGAATTCTTAAAGAAGAGGGAAAGGAAAGAAAATAGCAAATACAGTACAAGGGTGCGGTAAATTTTCCT
This sequence comes from Lepidochitona cinerea, assembly GCA_963971465.1. Taxonomy (NCBI): domain Eukaryota; kingdom Metazoa; phylum Mollusca; class Polyplacophora; order Chitonida; family Tonicellidae; genus Lepidochitona; species Lepidochitona cinerea. The sequence continues at coordinate 41,204,445 of OZ020556.1, read as the reverse complement.
TTCCAACGTTACCAAAACCATATCTCTACGATTTTTCTTCGCCGAACTGTGCTATAAGAAAGTAACGACGAGTTCTCAGAGAACGACTTATTTCGTCGGCAACCATCTTCACAGTAAGGCGAAGTGTTATGTCCTGTTCTGACAATCAGCATACGCCGAGCTCACAAGCCATTGCAGTCGCGCCACAGATTATTATACTTGCTTGTGAATCAACCTTATGTAAAAACGTGACAGGCAGTTGTCGAATTTTCAGAAAAGGTAGTCTAACCGCTGATATTGCAGGTTATAGCCATACAAGATCACAAGGGAAGTAATTCACTAATACTTCTTCCTGTTAATTTCTGCTCCGCTGAAGATCGAACAAGAGCTTGAGTGACAGATTTATCACACCGTAAAACATGCGCAACAGGTATTAAAAGCTCTATCGGAGCCCGTTCGATATAAGTCAGTTGGTTTTCTCACCCTTTCAACCCGCCGCGCAGGCTTTTTCTGGCATATGATCATTAGATTCGGACAGGCTAAACTAGGAAAAAGAAACAATTTCAGAGTGAAAAATTAAGACTTTTTGTGCACTCCGAAAGAAGGCCATCAGGACAAGGGGAAAATGACAACCTTGTTGATCAGAGATACCAAAAATTGCATTTTAAACTAATCTAGTCGAATTTGAACCGTCAGGTACATCCGTAAAATCCTCAATATATAATTAGTACACATGCTTCGTGGGACAAGCCTAAGGGTCCTACTATCAACCTTAAATCACTATTGGGTAGGGTCCTAGGAAAACCTTCTCCCTCATTTTTGGGCGATTTGTTGGCGGGGAGGGGGTGGGGGCATGTTAATTTCCTATTTTCACAAATGTTACCTTTGAAAAGACACTTAGACTATTTGTAAGAACAACTCAAATTCAGCATACATTTAATTCATATTTATTACACATGATATTCATAAAATTTTATTTCACAATAAAGTTCCTTATTCCATTCCTGTCTATGTATTGAAATACTAACAAGTAACAGTTTTAAAAACCTACATGTAGATGCAATTGAAACACATAAAAAAAGTCAGAAAAACACAAAAAGTTAGAAAAAACAGATTACCACAGAATTAGCCATTGTTGGCCAGAAACAGAAACGTTCAAGCTCTGAGCTCATATGGTGACTCTGCATACAACTTCATTAGGCAGGCACAAGACAGTAAATGATTTTACAATCCAGAAACAGAGGATAACTTTACCAGGTACCAGAATAGTAGTATCACGCAAGCTATGGTAAAGAAGATCGATGAAATAATAAACAGATTGATGAAAATACTTGCTAATGAAATGAAAAATAATTGAATAAAGGTTTCTAGTTGAAGGTTAAAATTAAATGTACATAATGTCCGGTGACAGGATGAAATGTGAGCAAAGCTGAGAAATTCTATGAGACACAGAGGTTAATATACAGGATTTATGACAAATAAATTAGATCTAATACCATATTTTAGAGGATGATTAAAGTTAAAGACTGAGTTCATTAGCTAGTGGCTGCATGTGGAGGTTATCTAAGGGCTATCACTGGATAATGCTGCTTTATCATCAGAGGAGGCAGAGAGTACAGGAGTTGAAGCAGAGGGCACTTCTTCATTGGCAGTGTTTGGAGAACTACACAATTCCAACACACTTTGTCCTTGGCTAACCGGTGAGACTGTCAACTTTTCATCACTAGATATAACTGGAGAGTTATTTTCCCGAGTGGATGAAATTAAGTCATTTACTTCATTACTTTCAACAAGCTGTTGGTTATGTGTTTCATCAGATGGTTTACTCTCAACAGCATTACTTTCCTCATCAGATAAGACCGGGAGAGGATCATCTGTAAGACTGATGACATCGTAACTCTCTAAATCCCTATCTATGTTTGACTCCGCCTCTTCTGTCCTCACTTCATCATCAGGCTGGTCACTGTCCGCCTCATCTTCACTCGAACTCTCAATGGCTGTCTGAAAATACAAATCAATAGAATTAGGGCAGTTTATTCTGTATAAATTATTTCACTTGTATTTTAAATTCTACTTGGGTGTATATCTTGTAATCAAGTGCCATTGTCCTTAGAATGTGGATGTCTTTTATCGAAATTTTAAACATGGGGAGATCGAATAAATTTTGTAACTTTCTAAAAACGGTTAACATAATGGTGGAGATAAATTCAGGGTAGCCAGTAGTGAGGGTCGTCAGAATGTTGCACATTCAGGGGTAATAAAACAGCCTGCCCTTCAACGAGTAGCCTGAAACTTAAACAAGAATAAAGAAGGCAAAGAAACTACAGTAAAAAAGAAAAAGCTAAATATTGAGGGGTCCATAGCAGTAAGAAGTTCACAATTATCTTAGTAATAAAAACATCAGATTTTTAAGTTGCTGTAACAGTTTATTAAAATATACATTTTTTGGGAAGTCCAAATTGGACCTTTGATTTTTTCTTTGAGCTATGTAATAAATTTGTGGACAACCACTGGATTTGCAGGGTGAAGCTATTTCATCCATCACAAAGATAATTCAACTTAATTTTCAACTGGCAACTGAGGTAGGTGCCGTGTATAGTAGGCAGATATATGTAACCTTGTGCGGATCTCCGGTAAACTGGTGGTTAATACTATTTATAAGCGAATATTCACATACTATTCGAATTGCTGAACAAAATATTCAAATACCAAAATCCACTCTTTGTTTTAGCACTAATTGTACCTAGTGGTAAACTTGTCGGAAACACTTGGCTAAAATACATTATACCTCATGGTAAATTTGTGGGAAACATCTGGCTAAAATACATTATACCTCATGGTAAATTTGTGGGAAACACCTGGCTAAAATAGATTATACCTCATGGTAAATTTGTGGGAAACATCTGGCTAAAATAGATTATACCTCATGGTAAATTTGTGGGAAACACCTGGCTAAAATACATTATACCTCATGGTAAATTTGTGGGAAACACCTGGCTAAAATACATTATACCTCATGGTAAATTTGTGGGAAACACCTGGCTAAAATACATTATACCTCATGGTAAATTTGTGGGAAACACCTGGCTAAAATACATTATACCTCATGGTAAATTTGTGGGAAACACCAGGGATTCATACACGTCCAATTTACTTACCGATATTCGGTTCGTAAAATTGAGTTTAAAACTGAATTTGGTGTTGAAAAACTCAATATTTTCAGTTTAAAATTTCTTTTTGAAAACTAAAATTTCCAAACTCAATTTGGGCGTGAAAAACTGAATATTGCTTGATTGATATCCACTGATTATGATGAAAAAATCCAAGTTCAAAAGAAAAGTTTATTTATAAACCGCCGTCAAACGACCATGGCCGTCATTCTCTTGTTGTTGTTGTTTAAATACTGAGAAACATACAGCCACGTTTTCATTGTCTCCACAACATGGCTTATTTTGCACTTTGAAAGTCTTTTTAATTACCTAAACATTTCTAAACCATGCTTATTTTGATGAACTGAGAAATTTTGGGGAGTATTACCCACAATAATCGGAATAATTCGAGACTTGTTATAAGTATTCAGCTGTTTTTGGCCGTATAGAAAATAAAAGGGGAGACAACTTTTTTTTTTTTTTTTTTTTTTTTTTTAATGTCTTAAAACATGAAATATGTTAGTTACCTCCCCTGAACCATAGTTCTCAAATAGTTCCATTCATTTGTAAAGTAAATCATTGTGTATTTTCTTATTGTTACACATGAAGGGATAACTTTGATCTAGGTTTGACATTACATATATATTATTATCATTAGTTTTTTGTCAAACCTGTTTTTTTTTCTTGGAATTCATACTTTCATGAAAAAAGAAATATTAAATTGGAACTGGTTTGTAACATAGATTTTAACTCAATTTTAACTCTAAAATGGTCGGTAAATTTAAAAAAAACTGAATTTCACCTTCTAAAAAACTGAATTTTTCAATTTCGGTTCGTAAATTTTGGACTTCTATGAATCCCTGAACACCTGGCTAAAATACATTATACCTTATGGTAAATTTGTGGGAAACACCTGGCTAAAATACATTATACCTCATGGTAAATTTGTGGGAAACATCTGGCTAAAATACATTATACCTCATGGTAAATTAGGGGTTTAACACCGAATGAGAGGTTGTAGTTGCGTGGTAACACAAAGCTGCCAAAATGTTGATATTTTGAAGTTAATACAGAATGTTGAAATTATTGGCTATTTTTCTCAAGAGTATAAATTCAAGTTTTTTAGTGCTTCTAGTCTCGAGAATGAATGATAAAGTATTGTGTTGAACCAACTTTAGATTAAATAAGAATGAATGAATGGTCTTCCTGGTTATTTAAATTTTGTTTACTCTTCAGACACTATTTCCGTTCGTATAGGCCGTAGACTTTATGGATTTCCACCATTCTAACGTCAATCATTTAGTTTTTAGATGGCCTTCAAAGCCTCTTACTGTCGTGGCGATAAGAAATTATTAAAAAAAGTGTGAATTTTGGCAGCTCATGCCACTTTAAATGAGTCTAATAGATTTGCTTCTTTAGTTTAATCATTGTAGTCTAGTATGAGGGTTTGACTGTTAAATGTCCAGCATCGAATAACGTACCTGTAATACTGATGCAAAATATTCAGCCTGATTTGCTAAATCAGACAAACGGGAATTCTCCTCTTTTAAACCTTCTATTTCTTGGTACAGCTGAAAAACAAATACTAAAAAGTATTAACAAATAAAACAAAAGACATATTGTTGGAACAAGTGGAACAGGCTCCCAAATAGCCTCAAACAGATAAACTCACTATCTCTTTAATTGATTGTTTGGTGTTTTACGCCGCGGGCATGATTATTTCACTTATATGGCAGCGTTGCCAGTTTTTATTGTGGGAGGAAACCGGGCTCTATGCCCGGAGGAAAGTTCGAAACCCATGACCTTCCGTTGGTAACTGGCAACCATCCCACATAGGTTATTCGCGTGAAAAACCAGTCAGAAAATTTTCCAATTTTTTTGGACTGAGTGGGATTCGAATCCGCGACCCATTGGTGGAAGGCTGTTCGGATTGAGCATCCAACGCTCTACCTAATGAGCCACGGAGGCCCCTCTGTCTCTTTTTAAATGATTAGTTTAAAGACCATCTTATAAGTGCTCAATTATAGACTATCATTTCTTACAGTTCAAAACCCTGGCAATAAGCATCTTTGCCGCCTTCCTCTTATGTTAATTGTATTGCAATGATTTGTGTACATGTGCGCTACTGAATATGTTTAAAAGTTTTTGTAAACAGTATATATGTTTAGAGTTACTCAAATTTATCACATTCACCTACCATTCCATGAATTAGACGTTATTCTATTAAGGATAGAACAAGTCGACTGTGTGACTGTCCCTCCGTGTCCTTATTATGAAATTACATTGGATGTACCTACTTTTATGTTTACAGTGAATAAAATACAGAATAAAATCCCCCGTTTCTAAGATGAACATGAAGATCACAATGTTTACTGTTGTTTGGATTTGAGTTAGAGCTTCCCTTAAATACTGCTACAAAATTAGCTATAATAAATGACAATCCATGAAGTATTATATTAGAGCTAATGAGGTGATAGAAGTTATCCAGATAATGTTTAAATATGCATATACATGTTTTGTAGTATTAAGTAAGTGGATTCAGGTAATGAGAAGTCGTGAAAATCCATTAAGATATCTGCTTAATTAGATGGAAAATGGACTGAAGAAAGGTCTATTACTGACTTACCATTTCATTTTCATGTAAAGAATCGTCAAGCGCCATTCTACGTTCTTCAGCCAGTAGTTTCCAATACGAGTCTGGGACGGTCTCTTCAAATATAGTTAAATCATTGTTAATACAAATGCATTCCAGGTATGGAAGACTTTTGTGACAAAGGTAAAGGTCTCGTATCATGATATACTGTATATATGCACAGCACACATGTAAAGGGAGACCCCTGATATTATTTGACGAATGTATCTCTTGTAACTATTATCTGATTGATGCTTTACACCACACTCAACATTATTGAACTTATATGGAGGCATTGCCAGGTTTAGTGGGGGAGGATCTGTCACAAATACATATTAAAGTGGAACAGAAAAACTTTAGTTCACAAAAAGCGTATAAATGATGCCTTTTCAATGATACCCAACATATTTTGGTGATGATTTTTTTACACTTAACATTGAAATTTCAGAAAGATAAGGAACAGAACAAATTGGTCTACTTTCAAACTGAAGTCTAGGTTAATTTCTTTGATGGCTTCAATATACGGGCACAGAAACCACATTCACACAAAGATTCTTAAAATTGTAATTCAGAGTAAGTTTAAAAGAAGCCTTTTTTTGAGATATGAAGACTTTGCAATGTGACTTACCACTTCCCATTAGCTGGTAGGCTTTGTCATCCTGAGCATTAACATCTTTGTTTTCCTCAGGACTTGGGTCTTGGAAAACTTCCACTGGTTTTTTACTTGGCTTGATCATATTTTTTTTCTTCATCACATGTAATTTGGACTGAATTTTACCCTTGTTCTGATTCTGTACATTATGGAAAAAAAACAAACACTCAAAGTATAAAAAAATAAATAAACAGTTCATTTCTTTGTCAGACATTAGGCATGGATTAGCCAAAGTGGAGACTTGCTGTCGCAAGACAAGGGGCGGAGGAGACTCTGGTCAACAGTAAGAATTAACACTTCTTGTTCTGGCAGTAAGTTTATCCAATCAGGATTCAATCTTCCAAGTGGTGCTCTACATAAGGCGTATAAAACGACATACAGATCTTGTCTATAGTATTGAACAGGCTGTTGAACAAATATCGACAGAAAAAATTGATAATATAATACACAATATAAGTTCTCCAGTCGTCCATGATTACCTTGTATCGCTTTAGTCCTTTTTCATTGTTTATTACTAAGTTTGTAATTGGCGGGTCCAATGGAATATCTAGTTCATTTAGTATGATGATGGTATCAATCAAATTGGGGTTCTTACCTGTTTAATAGGTCCATCTTTTCCAACTAATTCTTTCTTGCTTTTTGAAGAATATTGCAAAGTTTGAAGGGATTTACGATTCACAATTCCAGGACCACTCTGCCAAATAGAAAAGTAAAAAATATAACCATAAATATCTGGATTGTTAAAGGGGCACACTCACCAGGAAAATCCAGAATACTGGATTAAAAACAGCAGATCCTTTTCAGCAATTCCATTAGTGACTCTCGTGACATTTAGAAACTAAAACGCTCACAGCTTCCAAAATTTGATTTTAGAAATAATACACTCATTGAAAGCCCATGACACCCTATTTAATCTAAAACAAACATTTCTTGAATTGATTTCTATCTTAATATGAAATATCGACAAAAGGTATCATGACTCTTGTGAGTCTTCTCCGTCATTCAACAGTTTACCGACACTATGGTATCCATTGGCAACTACGCTTCGTTTGCAATGCAACTACTTTGTGAAACGAGCCCCTGGGTCCGTTATTTCCTAGGGCCAGGGGGCTAATGCTTTGATTGGAAGATTTTTTTCATTTTGACGATTTTTATTCGACTTGTGGAATCGCTATTATTAGAATATATATTGTTTAATACAATTAGTGAATTGTGTAAAAAAAATACTAATATTATTTATTGGAGGGTCTGCTTTATAAATTAAATTTAACTGTAGTTGTTCGCTAAGTATTTACATTGTGAATTGGGCAATATGTTATAGCACCCCACTAAAAATTTATCGACTGTACATGTCTGACACGAGATCTCGTGAGATTTGAGCAGGCTCCTAATAAGAGTGCGATCAGACTGCTGAGTGATTGATTGCACATAAAAATATTGGAAAAAATGATTCGACGCTCTTATATTACTCCTCAAATAGCGCCCCAGAGCCAGTTTTTCCTATACCTACAACAAGGGCTGGGGTTCTATTTGAGGAGTAATATAAGAGCGTTGAACCTCAGCCAACGCTCTTATATTACTCCTCAAATAGCACCCCAGAGTCAGTTTTTCCTATACCTACAACATGGGCTGGGGGGCTATTTGAGGAGTAATATAAGAGCATTGAACCTCAGCCAATGCTCTTTGATTAGTCCTGAAATAGCGCCCCACAGCGATGTTTTGCTATCTCTACAACCTGGGCTGGGGCGCTATTTCAGGAGTAGAATATAAGCGTGTACAACAGAATTACTGCAAGGCAAACCAGCTGACCTTTTGAAGTAGGATATGTGGCATACATGAACTGCGTACGGTTGTGTGCTTGCTGATAAAGTTTTGCACCTATACATTTTAATGACATATTCTTTACATGTCAAACTTTACGAACAAGTGTTCGGACTGTTAACACCTTCGTTGTAGGGAGACATGTCAAATTTTTTTTTTTTTTTATGGAAAGTTTCATACAATGCCGATTTCTGGATCCTGGGGTGCTATTTCACCGGAAGATGTTCAAACAATGAGGTTTGATTCGTGGGAGGATGCTATTCCATGGATATTAATTTTACCAAAATCGTGATGTATTTTGGCATATATTTTGATGTATTTTGGATTTTGGCGTACTATTTCAGAGGGAGATTTTCAAATATCGTACATTAACTGACTTCGCGGTGCTTTCTGTCTGATTTTCTTTTAGTAGGAAGCGCCTTACAGCCACTGGTATAAATTCTACGCTTAATCGATAGTTGTGCCAGGTCAGGAAGCACAGGTTTTGGGAGCTCTTTGAAAAGGCCTGGATGAAATAGCGCCCCAAATATGCCCGAAAAACAACAATTGTCACAATCATGTAGTTAAAATAGCACCCCAAACACCAATTTTAATGTATTATTTTTTTCAGAAAAAAACACTCACTTTTACCATTTTATCCACCGAAAAAATACAAAGCCACTTTTTCACTTCACCCTGACACTTCGGAAATGCCGGGATGAAATAGCGCCGCAAATATGCCATACACGGTGACGCCCATTTGAGAAATTCTGCAGATAAAATGGCGCCCCAAATACTAATTCTTCTGAAGTTTTTCAGAAAACAAATGTCATTGTTTTCATCATTTTTGCTCTTTTGCCTGGATGAAATAGCTTCCCGAATATGCCAAAAAACAACCATTTTCATAATTTTGCAGACAAAAATAGCACCCCGACCACTAATTCTATTGCAGTTTTTATTTTAAGAAAATCATTTTTTGGCTCATTTTGCTCTTTGGAATTGTCTGGATGAAATAGCCCCCCCAAATATGCAAAAAAACCCACCCTTTTCACAAACTTGCCGATGAAATAGCGCCCCAAACACTCATTTTAAAGTATTTGTTAGTGAAAACAAAATTATTTTCTTCTTCAACGCTCTTTCATTACTCCTCAAATAGCCCCCCAGCCCATGTTGTAGGTAATAGGAAAAACTGGCTCTGGGACGCTATTTCAGGAGTAACATAAGAGCGTTGGCTGAGGTTCAACGCTCTTATATTACTCCTCAAATAGAACCCCAGCCCATGTTGTAGGTATAGGAAAAACTAGTTCAATTTACCGAACTTATGGTGATATTACATATACCAACGTTCAGTCTGTGAATTTATTTGACATGCACCGTTTGACCCAGTTCGAACGTCGCGCAAAATGGCGGCAAAGTCTCCAAGAAATGACAGTTTGTTGTTGTTTAAGACCAGGTGTACGCCCTTTGGAATAGCTACATGTAATAAAAGCGGACAAGAATAATCTTTTATGAGTTTTAAAGAAGTCTGAGGTAGGAATCGTCCATACCGAGGAGTTACATTAATATTTTCATGGCTTGCAATTTAAGCATCATTTCCACCTTGTATTTCTAATTCGTATACCGAACGTTGGTATATGTAATATCACCATAAGTTCGGTAAATTGAACTAAGGAAAAACTGGCTCTGGGGTGCTATTTGAGGAGTAATATAAGAGCGTTGAATCATTTTTTAAATATATTTTCCTGTGGAATCTATCACTCAGCGGAAGGGACTGGTGTAGGCAGAGTCATATCAGAGCCTGCGCAAATACCACAAATCTCGCGAGATCTCGTGTCAGACATGTACAGTGTCAGTCGATAGATTTTTAGTGGGGGCTATTAGTTACGGCTTTTAAATGAATTATTTGGAAGGACTTCGGATTTCAGATTTAAGCTAAGTCTTAACTATCCTTAATCTCAACTACCTTTCAGCTATTACCGCCTATTATATCTTTGAAACATTCCTCATTTCACTGAACCAGTTGATTTCTTCGAAATCCGTTGTTAAACTGTTAAATCGCTCTTTGTAAAGCATAGCATAAAAATTGGCCTAATGACTTTACACGAGTTATCTCACCCTATAATGGGTTATGGATGATGGCGGTTTAATGTGTGGCTCTACCTGACCGGCAAAGTAAGTAACCAATGATATAGTTCAATTTACCGAACTTATGGTGATATTACATATACCAACGTTCAGTCTACGAATTCTGAAATGCTGCTCGGAAAACTCCGACGCACTTTTGTCGGAAATTACAAGCCATGAAAATAATATTGTAACTGCTCTGTATGGAAAATTCCTACCCCTGACTTCTTTAGAACCCATAAAAGATTATTCTTGTCATCTTTTATTTATTTTTATTTATTCTATTTATTTGGCATGCACCATTTGACCCAGTTCGAACGTCACGCAAAATGGCTGCAAAGTCTCCAAGAAATGACAGTTTGTTGTTGTTTAAGACCAGGTGTACGCCCTTTGGAATAGCTACATGTAATAAAAGCGGACAAGAATAATCTTTTATGAGTTTTAAAGAAGTCTGAAGTAGGAATCGTCCATATCGAGGAGTTACAATAATATTTTCATGGCTTGTAATTTAAGCATCATTTCCACCTTGTATTTCAAATTCATATATTGAACGTTGGTATATTTAATATCACCATAAGTTCGGAAAATTGAACTACCCATGGTAGAGACACACGAGTGCGGCTAGGGTGCTATAACACGACATTGCCGTAAATTGTATTAGGATTAACACCATTGGTGTTTAACAAACTTGGAGTTGTAGCCCCACTCCTGTGTCTCTAAACCGTTTTACTTACTTGTCTGTGGCAGTGTGAGGAGTTCCAGAAATAAATGTCGTTGTTGTTGTAGTTTTGTTTTAAATTTTTGTACTGAAACAGGAGCTAAATTTAAAGAGAAAAAAAAACCTAAACACTAAATATAACTTCGGGTAGCAGTATTTCATATACTTTACCTGATTATCAAATACTTTAGCAGGTATGTTTGTAGAAGGTTGCTGAGTGATACTTTCTCCAACAACATTTTGATTCTGCAGATGTGTAGAGGCCATTATTGTGAATGTGTTCTGAACTTCCCGCGCATGCAGTCCGTAGCCTCTTTCTGGTGAAACCAAATTTCAAGGGCTGACGTCATCCAATGCAAAGTTATGTCCCTTGTAATGCATGAACAATATCCACTCTGATAACTTCGGGGATTTGCGTGCGTGAAATACCCTCTGATAGATTGCAGGTCATTTTGAATGTGGCGACCAAAAAGTAGCCGTGAAAAGTACAATTTCCATATTCTCTTGAGGGTTCAACAAAGGTGTCCCTGTGATAATGCAACGGAGCGAAATAGTCTGTTTGTTAACTTTCAGGCTTGATCAGTTTTATAATTGAAGCATTGGACTGGAGGATTCCTGAAATGTACGGAAACTGCGTCTCTTTTTTGCGTTACACAACGTGTGTTTTACCGGGCTAAACAACATATATAACAAGATATCTTTCTAGATGATTTCAGCGTTTGATTATTTCACAACAATTTTTTTTTTATTTTTCCGCCTGTAGTGAAGTATTTTGATATGAGGCCTACTTTCGACGTAAATACGATGATTTACCTGATGGAGACTGTCCGAGGCGTGTCAAAGCCGACCGGCAGCGAGCGAAGACAGCCGAAGGGTGTTCCGACTACAATATCAGTCTGATAACTTCGGGGATTTATTTTACGTGAGTGAAATACCCTCTGACATTCTAAAATTAGAAGTTATCCTACAATATAAAATTAGAAGTTACCCTAGTCCTAAAGATTTAACCTCTAAGGCCTTTTTATCAGAAATATCCATTGGAATGGGGTTGGAGAGTTCACATGGGAGGTCAATTGATCATGTGACTTTTACGTTTTCAACAAAACAACATTTTGCCAGTTTTCGTCAAATGGGACTATTTCGTGAAACTGACTCTACGTTTTCGTTAACTAGGTTAACGTTTTCTTAAATCTAAAATATATATTCAAGTAAAGCGTGGTGTCAGGATTTTATATTTATCTGATAGCTTTTAAAAATGTTACCCTGGATCGCACGCGAACATTTCTGCGCTATGTCCGGTAAAGTCGTACGAGGTCTATCTTAACCATATCTAAAGGAGATCTCGCAAGAATACGATTGACCCTCTGATAGACTGCAGGTCATTTTGAATATGGAGACCAATTGATGGGTATACCCGTGAAGCGTACAATTCCCAAATCCTCTTGAGGGCCCCACAAAAGTGTCCCCGTGATAATGTAAGGAACCGAAACAATCGGTTTGTTAACTTTTAGCCTCGATCAGTTGTATAATTGAAGCATTGGATGATTCCTGATATGTACCGAAACTGCGTCTGTGTACAACATGAGGTTTACCGGGCTAAATAAAATATATAAACAAATATCTTTCTAAATGAAGTAGTTGCCTTCTATTTGTAGTTGAATACTAGAAACATCCCAACAAACATTTTCATATTGGGCCAATACAAGCCCAATAACAGCTGTTTAATTGGCCCGATACATCATTTCTTTATAGGCCCTGTATTCTTTTTGCACATTGGCATTTAATTGGGCCATTACCGGGAAACTTAATTAGACCATTATGGCACCAATATCAACCTGTACGGGCCCTGTATTGGCGTTACGGGATTGGTTCTGTTTTCTTCGCCTTTATACAACCACTTATGTACCATTACGATTTCAGTATTGGCCCAGTATATATGTACCCGTATTGGCCCTGTTTCCTTTGCCTTTGTGATACCAATACGATTCCAATATAGGCCCAGCACATGTCTCTGTATTGGCGCTTTTTTCGTTGCAGTAAATGAACCCATTCGAAACCATTACGATACCAACATAGGGCCAACACAAACCTGTATTGGCCCTGTTTTCGCTACCTTTATGTACCAATTTAACACCAATGGTTCCAATTGCTCTTAATCTCAGATAAATACACAAAGTCATTAGATTGGTCTGTAGGCATTATTTTAAACACATATACATTAATTTGATATAAGCTTAGTCTCGTTTAAATATAACTCTGAAACAAAACTCCTACAAGTGACATCCATTAAAAATTTGCATAATCTTCTTACTTAACTCTTGATTGTAGGTCTAACAACTTCTCATAGTTATCCAATCAGTGTGAATTCAGTGAAAATGTACATCTTAAATAGTGCCAGCTGGAGCAAATTTAAAATATGTTTTTTTTTTTAATTATTAAGCAAGACTAAGCTTATGACAATTTGTTTGCATTAGCTAGGTTGGACATGTTTCAATAATTTTACTTGGTCTAATTTCCATGACTCTTAGGTCGGACTGGAGCGGTAAAACGTCACCTACTTTCGCCCACCGATAAATAACAAGGAAATATGTGATCAAACTTGATATATTTTTATTGAAAATAATCAAGGGAAAGTTAGTGTGTGATAGGGGAAAATGGGGCGGGAGGGGAGGGGGTGAATTCTCTCGGAGCCTCCAAACGCTGGACATGGCGTCTCCTTCGGCCACCATTTCTATCGACGGAATTTTTAAGCCGGACCATGATCTCACTGTCGACATCATGGACAGTTTTCGTTTTCGTTGATTTCATGACTGCATCTGCAATGACAAACACATACATGTTCTGATTCTACAACATCTGACCCTAACTGCAATATGCAATGCATAGTCTACATCAGAGTCATTGTCTTGTGTAGGGACTTTTAAATTGTTACCTTCATTCCTACAGTTCAGTGTATAAGTGAACTACTAAAATCAAACTCGGTAGGCCTACTTTCATCAATTCCAAATGTTAAATTAGTATCGCTACTTTCCTAAGATGGGTTGTCATAACCGTGCTGTTTGTTAATCATAGGTTATGAGATGGAGTTTATAACCTTGTTATTTGTTAGTTGTAGGTTATGAGATGGAGTTTATAACCTTGTTGTTTGTTGGTTGTAGGGTATGAGATGGAGTTTATAACCTTGTTGTTTGTTGGTTGTAGGGTATGAGATGGAGTTTATAAACTTGTTGTTTGTTGGTTGTAGGGTATGAGATGGAGTTTATAACCTTGTTGTTTGTTGGTTGTAGGTTGTGAGATGGAGTTACAACCTTGTTGTTTGTTGGTTGTAGGGTATGAGATGGAGTTTATAACCCTGTTGTTTGTCGGTTGTAGGTTGTGAGATGGAGTTTATAACCTTGTTGTTTGTTGGTTGTGAGATGGAGTTTATAACCTTGTTGTTTGTCGGTTGTAGGTTGTGAGATGGAGTTACAACCTTGTTGTTTGTTGGGTGTAGGTTATGAGATGGAGTTTATAACCGTTTTGTTTGTAGGTTATGAGGTTATACATTGTAACCTTGTTGTTTGTTGGTTGTAGGTTATGAGACGGAGTTTATAACGTTGTTGTTTGTTGGGTGTAGGTTATGAGATGGAGTTTATAACCCTGTTGTTTACTGGTTGTAGGTTGTGAGATGGAGTTTATAACGTTGTTGTTTGTTGGGTGTAGGTTATGAGATGGAGTTTATAACCTTCTTGGTTGTAGGTCATGAGATCGAGTTTATAACCCTGTTGTTTGTTGGTTGTAGGTTGTGAAATGGAGTTAATGGCCGTTTTGTTTGTTGGTTGTAGGTTGTGAGATAGAGTTTATAACCTTGTTGTTTGTCGGTTGTAGGTTATAAGATGGAGTTTACAACCTTGTTGTTTGTTGGGTGTAGGTTATGAGATGGAGTATATTAAGTAGTTGTTTGTTGGGTGTAGGTTATGAGATGGAGTTTATAACCTTGTTGTTTGTTGGTTGTAGGTCATGAGATGGAGTTTATAACCCTGTTGTTTGCTGGTTGTAGGTTGTGAGATGGAGTTTATAAACTTGTTGTTTGTTGGTTGTAGGTTGTGAAATGGAGTTTATGGCCGTTTTGTTTGTTGGCTGTAGGTGGTGAGATGGAGTTTATAACCTTGTTGTTTGTCGGTTGTAGGTTATGAGATGGAGTTTACAACCTTGTTGTTAGTTGGGTGTAGGTTGTGAGATGGAGTTTATAACCTTGTTGTTTGTCGGTTGTAGGTTATGAGATGGAGTTTACAACCTTGTTGTTTGTTGGTTGTAGGTTATGAGATGAAGTTTATAACCTTGTTGTTTGTTGGTTATGAGATGGAGTTTATAACCTTGTTGTTTGTTGGTTGTAGGTTGTGAGATGGAGTTTATAACCTTGCTGTTTGCTGGTTGTAGGTTATGAGATGGAGTTTATAACCTTGTTGTTTGTTGGTTGTATGGAGTTTATAACGTTGTTGTTTGTTGGGTGTACGTTGTGAGATGGAGTTTATAACCTTGTTGTTTGTTGGATGTAGGTTATGAGATGGAGTTTATAACCTTGTTGTTTGTTGGTTGTAGGTTATGAGATGGAGTTTATAACCTTGTTGTTTGTTGGTTATGAGATGGAGTTTATAACCTTGTTGTTTGTTGGTTGTAGGTTGTGAGATGGAGTTTATAACCTTGTTGTTTGCTGGTTGTAGGTCATGAGATGGAGTTTATAACCCTGTTGTTTGCTGGTTGTAGGTTGTGAGATGGAGTTTATAAGCTTGTTGTTTGTTGGTTGTAGGTTGTGAAATGGAGTTTATGGCTGTTTGGTTTGTTGGCTGTAGGTTGTGAGATTGAGTTTATAACCTTGTTGTTTGTCGGTTGTAGGTTATGAGATGGAGTTTACAACCTTGTTGTTTGTTGGGTGTAGGTTATGGGATGGAATTTATAACCTTGTTGTTTGTTGGTTGTAGGTTATGAGATGGAGTTCATAACCTTGTTGTTTGTTGGTTGTAGGTTATGAGATGAAGTTTATAACCTTGTTGTTTGTTGGTTATGAGATGGAGTTTATAACCTTGTTGTTTGTTGGTTGTAGGTTGTGAGATGGAGTTTATAACCTTGTTGTTTGCTGGTTGTAGGTTATGAGATGGAGTTTATAACCTTGTTGTTTGTTGGTTGTATGGAGTTTATAACGTTGTTGTTTGTTGGGTGTACGTTGTGAGATGGAGTTTATAACCTTGTTGTTTGTTGGATGTAGGTTATGAGATGGAGTTTATAACCTTGTTGTTTGTTGGTTGTAGGTTATGAGATGGAGTTTATAACCTTGTTGTTTGTTGGTTATGAGATGGAGTTTATAACCTTGTTGTTTGTTGGTTGTAGGTTGTGAGATGGAGTTTATTACCTTGTTGTTTGCTTGTTGTAGGTTATGAGCTGGAGTTTATAACCTTGTTGTTTGTTGGTTGTATGGAGTTTATAACCTTGTTGTTTATTGGTTGTAGGTTATGGGATTAGGTGTATAACCTTGTTGTTTGTTGGTTATGAGATGGAGTTTATAACCTTGTTGTTTGCTGGTTGTAGGTCATGAGATGGAGTTTATAAACTTGTTGTTTGCTGGTTGTAGGTTGTGAAATGGAGTTTATGGCCGTTTTGTTTGTTGGCTGTAGGTTGTGAGATGGAGTTTATAACCTTGTTGTTTGTCGGTTGTAGGTTATGAGATGGAGTTTACAACCTTGTTGTTTGTTGGGTGTAGGTTATGAGATGGAGTTCATAACCTTGTTGTTTGTTGGTTGTAGGTTATGAGATGGAGTTTATAACCTTGTTTTTTGTTGGTTATGAGATGGAGTTTATAACCTTGTTGTTTGTTGGTTGTAGGTTATGAGATGGAGTTTATAACCTTGTTGTTTGTTGGCTGTATGGAGTTTATAACGTTGTTGTTTGTTGGGTGTAGGTTATGAGATGGAGTTTATAACCTTGTTGTTTGTTGGATGTAGGTTATGAGATGGAGTTTATAACCTTGTTGTTTGTTGGTTGTAGGTTATGAGATGGAGTTCATAACCTTTTTGTTTGTTGGTTGTAGGTTATGAGATGGAGTTTATAACCTTGTTGTTTGTTGGTTATGAGATGGAGTTTATAACCTTGTTGTTTGTTGGTTATGAGATGAAGTTTATAACCTTGTTGTTTGTTGGTTATGAGATGGAGTTTATAACCTTGTTGTTTGTTGGTTGTAGGTTATGAGATGGAGTTTATAACCTTGTTGTTTGTTGGTTATGAGATGGAGTTTATAACCTTGTTGTTTGTTGGTTGTAGGTTGTGAGATGGAGTTTATTACCTTGTTGTTTGCTTGTTGTAGGTTATGAGCTGGAGTTTATAACCTTGTTGTTTGTTGGTTGTATGGAGTTTATAACCTTGTTGTTTATTGGTTGTAGGTTATGGGATTAGGTGTATAACCTTGTTGTTTGTTGGTTATGAGATGGAGTTTATAACCTTGTTGTTTGTAGGTTATGAGCCGGAGTTTATAACCTTGTTGTTTGCTGGTTGTGAGATGGAGTTTATGGCTGTTTTGTTTGTTGTGTGTTACATAGTTTGGTCTGTGCCTGGCTATGGGAGGGGGGGTGTAGGGACAAAAATATATGGGGTTCAATCTCAGTCCACCGATGTTCTTGCCATAGTTAAGATGCGTAACCATTGTCAATGTGTTACAAAGGGATTCCAAAAAATTATACTGACCAAGGCTAAGCTCCTGTCAGTCGTCAACCTAATGAAATATCATAGGTTTGGTTTGTTACAACAATTTATGGGGTATAAAGGTCTAAATGTTATACCTCTTTTTAATACAGGTAGAAACTTGTCTTCATGGTTATTTTTCCTATGCCCGTGTGTTTTAGTGATCATAAATATTTACAAATATTGATAAAACAATGCACAAACTTAAAAGACTGATTATTTGGCAAAGTTTACTACAAGCAAAACAAATACGGTATAATATATATTTATGATCACTATAACACACGGACACGCGGTTTAGCATTATGGTTTACTGCAGAAGAAAATGAAAAGAGGATTGTATAGGGCTATACTGTTAGTGTCACTAACTGCTTCGCCTTGAAGTGTACTAAATGTAATGTACCTGTATGTCGCCTGTATGGTGCCTGTACTACAATATACAGATTAAAACTTCAAGATTAAACAAGCTGATTGTTGCGTAAAACGTTGTCACGCACACACATAAAAAACTGATTAGACTGTGCTTGACATAATGCCCAAATAAAACTTGAAAAGGACAACAACAAAAAAATAGGCTGATGTTGTTGTTGTTACTAAGAGTAACAATACGCCAGGCAGAAAATAAAAATCCTTTTTTCAGTGTCTGATATTTACAAGCAAAAAACTAAAATACTTTTGAAAATGTTAAAAAACTTACACTTTTAGGACAATACCGCCTGGACGTAGTGGTCAAACCATAGAGCTAAAACGTTTTAGTTATATGGGCAAACTTTTAAGCGCAAGTGAAAGACAAACTCGTGGCGATATCCCGTAATGCCGCGTAACCGGAAAAAAACAACTGTATATACCCAATATATAATCAGTACATAGAATTGGAGAGAAGTGGGTCATATTGGGGGAATACTGGCAAACATATACACAGGCGTATTACAGTTATTTCGGAATTGGCCCAATACGGGCTACTTGGGGGAATGCTGGCAAACATACACACAGGCGTATTACAGTTATTTCGGTATTGGCCCAATACAGGCTACTTGGCGGAATGCTGGCAAACATATACACAGGCGCATTACAGTTCTTTCGGTATTGGCCCAATACAGGTTACATTCAGTATAAACACTATGTCTGTTTGCCGGTATTGACGGTACCTGCCGCTATAAAAACAATACCGGCCCAATGGTGATATGTTTGTTGGGATCCCGCTTTCTGTGCTAGACTTTTGAGTTAAAACGTGAACATGCCTGTTATTATCTCACCATCAAACAAACTCATAGGGATTCATTCCGCCGTTCTAATTCTGGAAAATTATTTTGTTATAAACATTGTTATATTTTTTAACACTATAACACACGGGCACAGGGAAAATCTTCTTGTCTAAAATAACCACGGAGACAAGTTTCTTATTAAGTTAAAGGAGGGGAAATCTCTAGAAATACATAGGGATTATCGTCGATAACAACCTTCAAAGTGCTTAAAACATTTCACGTCAATTACCTCCAGTGACCCTCAAGCTAATAAAAACAGACAGAAGTATGTCCTTTCAGTGACTTATCTGTGTAGCCATTTTTCCGTTTTAGGATGACGTGATGTTGGTATAGCTATTTTTAGATCAATAATGACGTATTTTTACCGCTCTCTAATGTATAATGGTAGATTTAGGTCCAAAAAAACATGGCGACAAACTTGAAGTGGGAAGATTGTCTCCGAATATATAGGTCAGTATGCAACCCCGCGCCATTGCTTAGCCAGCCATTGGCTAAATTGCATCACATGACTACTCTATAACGCACTTAAATTTTTATTCAACAATAATTGGATAAAACTAATGAAAAAATGGTGGCGGCCTTGTGAACGGCCTATGGAGCTTATTCTCTATTGTAACGCCACCTTCAAATTTCGATTATTCTCTTACGAGGTGATAAAACATACATCGGACAGTTTTTTTGGACTAAATGAACTCTACTCTTTCCATCTAAACTAGTCTAAAGCTTAGATTTTCTTTCCCTTTAAAAGGGGGCTTAAAAAGACTTTTATACCCAACCATAAGTTATTATAATAAACCGCTTCCCGTTTTTGTACCTGTCAACTTTATATCTTACTTTTAGTTCTAAATGTAAATAACGATTGTTTCACCTTTCGGTTTCAATAGGCCTAATATCAATCAAACAAGTTATTATTCTTTATCTTGAATAAGTATGATATATTAACCGTCAAATAAAAAACAAAACTACGGGGTAAGAGAAATGATAGGTTTCTGTGTAAAGGTCGGGTGGGAACATAGAATGTTAAAATTTAGAAATTTTAGAATTATTATCAATGTTGGTCTTCCGAGCTGCAGACCGAGAAAAAATATCTGAAAGTAAATGACGTCAGCAACAAACTCATTAAATCTTGCGTTTGGGCGACTTCTTTGAACTCAATGTCCTACACGAACTGTTACTTGATAAAAGGATAAAGCCTTATTCTTTTTGATTATGGGTTTGTTGCTGCGAAAAAAATTCTTTTCTGTTTTCGCAAGGCTATCTTGATAGTTTTGCTTTCCGGCAATTCATAGGATGTCCCCACCGCTTTGGAACGTGTGTGTGTGTGTGGGGGGGGGGGGGGGGGGGGGGGAGGCATGTCCCCCGCCTGTTGACGCCAATGTCAATAAGACAGCGAACGGGGATTATTCGATTCAATTTTCAATTCAATTCAGATTTTTGGTAAAGCCGAAGAACACTAACTGCAGATGGCTTATCCAAGGAAATGTATGAAGATGATTCCATTCTTTGTTGGCGTTTTTTTTTCTGA
Source organism: Lepidochitona cinerea (assembly GCA_963971465.1). Taxonomy (NCBI): domain Eukaryota; kingdom Metazoa; phylum Mollusca; class Polyplacophora; order Chitonida; family Tonicellidae; genus Lepidochitona; species Lepidochitona cinerea. The sequence continues at coordinate 41,183,890 of OZ020556.1, read as the reverse complement.
TTTCGCGTTTTCGTCAGCATTTAGTGATATTACTATATGGGATTTCATTCACGGTGAGATACAAACACATGCTTTTAAACGAGTGTAGGTTTTATGTCTCCCATTGGCATACAGAGGCAGCCTAATAAAGCCACAAGGAATCCTTGTTTTGACATCTGTCCTCTGATTGGTGGAAACCGATGACAAATATCAGAAGTCATGTAGTGCCTTAGACCAAATGAAGCATAGATATAACCAGCTTCTGACAGCTTTAGACTTTCACGTGTGCATTTGAAGTGGACAGACCTCTATAGCAGACATGCAGAATCAGACTAACTGCTCATTGACATGTCAGCTGTTAAACACATCCATGGCCGATCAAGTAATAAACGATCAGCCTTCAGCCGTCCGCTCTACAACTTTCCTGGTCGTTCTTGGGTGTTCTTGTTTTGTTGGAGTGTTTGGGAATTTTCTTTTTATCTTGTCATTCTTAATTGAGAAAAGACTTCGAACTGTATCAAATTGTTTGATAACGTTTTTAGCTCTGGCGGACCTGCTCACCTGCCTCGGTACCACTCTCGTCTACATGACAATCATAAATAGAAAGACGACTGTGTTATCCTGTTGGGTTTGGTTGAATACTCTACCTCTAATGCCTATCATCTCCATGTTCTCACAGTTTCTCATCAGTGTTGATCGTACAGTTCTGGTAACCCGTCCAGTTTTAACATACAGGAGATGGTTCAGTAAAAAGCGAGCGATTGTTTATGTTTTGTGTGGATGGACTTTTCATATCGTGTTTATCTCTCTGATTATTGGGCTGATTAATCCCCCTTTCTCTACCGAAGAAAAAAGATGCAACAGTTTTACAATTTTAGACGCTTCCCGGAAACGACTGATATATGTTCTTGATGGTTTTAGTTTGCTGTATTTCGGGATATCGTCGGTATTTTACGGGCGATTGATTTATCATATCCGTTGGAGCCAATGGCGAACAGAGGGTGCCAAACGGGCGTACATTAAGACCTCTTTCATCCTGCTTTTTCTCTGCATTCTCTCCATTACAACGACACTGTTGTCACCTGTCTTCGTCTATCTTAGCTACTTCTTTCCCCGTAACTTGATGGTGTTTCAAATTTTAGACGAAATAGGAACATCTGTGTTCTTTATTGGGTTTTCTGTAAATCCGCTATTCTATGGCTGTAGGATTCGTATGTTTAGACTGACATTATGGCGAATTGTTGGTGTATTCAGGCCAAACAGAGTATTTCCGTGGACAAGTGGAAATGAAAACACATCGAAAGAAGAATTAAAATGAATGACCTAAAACGGAGGAATAACTCTATTAAACTGGTAACGGTTACTTAAGACATATTATTGAAGCATTTCTACATGTAGGCCCTATATAACTATGATAGATTTAGAAGTTTATTCATATATAGGTGTTATACCTTAAATTATTACCAGATTATAAATATATTTAAGGACCTTTGTATGTTTGGATTGCTGAAAACCGTATAAACACAGGCTAACGGAAAACCCCTGTTCATAGAAATTGATCCTCGCTGTTTATTATCACATTTTTCTGATATTGTTCACCAATTGTGATGAAACGCTGTTTATTATCACATTTTTCTGATATTGTTCACCAATTGTGATGAAACGCTGTTTATTATCACATTTTTCTGATTTTGTTCACCAATTGTGATGAAACGCTGTTTATTATAACATTTTTCTGATTTTGTTCACCAATTGTGACGAAACGCTGTTTATTATCAAATTGTTCTAATTTTGTTCACCAATTGTGATGAAACGCTGTTTATGATAACATTTTTTTTCTGATTTTGTTCACCAATTGTGACGAAACGCTGTTTATTATAACATTTTTCTGATTTTGTTCACCAATTGTGATGAAACGCTGTTTATTATCATATTTTTCTGATTTTGTTCACCAATTGTGATGAAACGCTGTTTATGATAACATTTTTCTGATTTTGTTCACCAATTGTGATGAAACGCTGTTTATTATAACATTTTTCTGATTTTGTTCACCAATTGTGATGAAACGCTGTTTATTATAACATTTTTCTGATTTTGTTCACCAATTGTGATGAAACGCTGTTTATTATAACATTTTTCTGATTTTGTTCACCAATTGTGATGAAACGCTGTTTATTGTAACATTTTTCTGATTTTGTTCATCAATTGTGACGAAATGCTGTTTATTATAACATTTTTTTCTGATTTTGTTCATCAATTATGATAAAAATGAAGTATGTTTAATTGTCGTAATATGTCCTAATCATGTTAAACGTTTTCAAGATAATCGACTGCAAGCTTACATACACGTCATAGCATTTTACTACATTTTTATCCCCCCCCCCCCCCCCGGCATATAATGCGAGGGGGATATAGCGAACAGCTTGTCCGTCTGTCTGTAATCATTTCTTGTCATCGCATCTCCTCCCAGGGGTTTTCATCATTTTTTTTTGGAAACTTGGTGGACATGTTGGATATCATGCGAGGATGTGCACCTCCTATTCTGGTTACGCTGGTTTCATTGGTTTTTAGAGCTATTGCCCTTTTTGACAGTATTCGAAGACATAGACAATTAGTACTTGTCATCATATCTCCTACCACAGTTTTGATCATTTTTTTCGAAACTTTGTGGACATGTTGGATATCATGCAAGGATGTGCACCTCCTATTCTGGTTACGTTGGTTTTGTTATTTTTAGAGTTACTGCTCTTTTACGACAGTATACGAAAACATAGACATTTAGTGCTTGTCATCATAGATCTCCTACCACAGTTTTGTTTCAATTTTTTTTATCTTGGTGGACATTCTGGATATCATGCGATCTACGCTGGTTACGCTGGTTTTGCTATTTTCAGAGTTGCTGCCCTTTTCCGACTATAGGAAGACATACACAATTGGTGCTTGTTTCTGATGACATACAGTGTTTCAGGGCATTGTTACCTTACAGAAAGCTGTGCCTGTTGTTTTTTCTTGATTCCACCTGATATGAGTTTCTAAATGCATTTCCTCCTGCAAATTGCATTGGATATTGTTGAAACTTGGTTGTTATCAAGTGAGGATGTGGATATCCTGTATGGAAATGAACTTTTGTCTGTTCTTAGTATGTTTCCACTTCCACAATCTGGAATACGCCATTCTCTGATGACTCTTTTTATAAAATGTCCTAAATTTCGCTGAGAATTTTACTCACTTTTTGCATAAGATTTTCTTCCGAAATGAAGGTAACATAGACCGGATTCATGGTGATAAATAAGTTAGAGAAAGACAAACTATACTGATTGCTGGTCGGTGGATTTCTCCATGCTTCGATTTACCTGTAATTTAAGTACAGGTAACGGGAATAACTTTTAAGGGCGAAAGAAAGGTCATATCAACCAATAAATATGATTAACAAGAAAGCAATATTGCAACATAACTGATTGGTCATTCAATAGATTTCTGATGCCACGGCGCCCTAAAAGTCAAGATTTGATATGGCTTTTAGGAGATGGCTGCTTTATAGTGAGTTCAAAGTGGCATAAGCAGCCATCTCTTTTAAAACAGAACTTCAAAATGAATGGCAATTTTTTTTTTAAATAAAGAGTTTTTTCGCTGATATCGCCCTCGGAATTGTACGATAAGTAATTACTTAGAAATATCCAACTCACAGTCAAAAAAACTAAGTTTGTCATTCCAAAAATTTGGCAATCAAAGTGTATATAATTAATTACCTGACAACGGTGGTTTATAAGTGACATAGTTTTGTATTTGTTGTTTAGTTTTTACCTTAGTAAAAATATTTTAACCGCTATTAAAATGTTTTGACTCTAGTTAAACTTATTTTGAATCGCACTTAAACTATTTGAACTAGTTGACTGAGGTCGACATATTTTGATCGCGGTTAATATCTTTAGACCTCGGTCAAAATGTTTTCCAATCAAGTTGATTTGTAAAGAATGTATATGCTACGTGCAAAATCACACCAGACCGACAGGTCGTGTGTGCAAGTTATTCTAAGGGGAACGCGGTCAAAATATTTTAACCTCACTCAAAATAATTTCAAGTTCAGTCAAAATATTTTAACTCAAAATAAAATATTTTGACAGAGGTAAAAATAGTTTTAACTTGAAACTATTTCGACCGTGCTTGAAATTATTTTAACCTTGGTCAAAGTATTATACCTTCAGTGGACATCAATCAATCAATAAGAGAACCTTGAGTGCTGGACATCAATCAATCAATAAGAGAACCTTGAGTGCTGTGCATCAATCAATCAATAAGAGAACCTTGAGTGCTGGACATCAATCAATCAATAAGAGAACCTTGAGTGCTGTGCATCAATCAATCAATAAGAGAACCTTGAGTGCTGTGCATCAATCAATCAATAAGAGAACCTTGAGTGCTGTGCATCAATCAATCAATAAGAGAACCTTGAGTGTTGGACATTGATCAATCAATACGAGAACCTTGAGTGCTGTGCATCAATCAATCAATAAGAGAACCTTGAGTGCTGTGCATCAATCAATCAATAAGAGAACCTTGAGTGCTGGACATCAATCAATCAATACGAGAACCTTGAGTGCTGGACATCAATCAATCAATAAGAGAATCTTGAGTGCTGGACATCAATCAATCAATAAGAGAATCTTGAGTGTTGGACATCAATCAATCAATAAGAGAACCTTGAGTGCTGTGCATCAATCAATCAATAAGAGAACCTTGAGTGTTGTGCATCAATCAACCAATAAGAGAACCTTGAGTGTTGGACATTGATCAATCAATAAGAGAACCTTGAGTGTTGGACATCAATCAATCAATAAGAGAACCTTGAGTGCTGTGCACCAATCAATCAATAAGAGAACCTTGAGTGATGGACATCAATCAATCAATAAGAGAACCTTGAGTGCTGTGCATCAATCAATCAATAAGAGAACCTTGAGTGCTGTGCATCAATCAATCAATAAGAGAACCTTGAGTGCTGGACATCAATCAATCAATACGAGAACCTTGAGTGCTGGACATCAATCAATCAATAAGAGAATCTTGAGTGCTGGACATCAATCAATCAATAAGAGAATCTTGAGTGTTGGACATCAATCAATCAATAAGAGAACCTTGAGTGCTGTGCATCAATCAATCAATAAGAGAACCTTGAGTGTTGTGCATCAATCAACCAATAAGAGAACCTTGAGTGTTGGACATTGATCAATCAATAAGAGAACCTTGAGTGTTGGACATCAATCAATCAATAAGAGAACCTTGAGTGCTGTGCACCAATCAATCAATAAGAGAACCTTGAGTGATGGACATCAATCAATCAATAAGAGAACCTTGAGTGCTGTGCATCAATCAATCAATAAGAGAACCTTGAGTGCTGTGCATCAATCAATCAATAAGAGAACCTTGAGTGCTGTGCATCAATCAACTAATAAGAGAACCTTGAGTGTTGGACATCAATCAATCAATAAGAGAACCTTGAGTGTTGTGCATCAATCAACCAATAAGAGAACCTTGAGTGTTGGACATTGATCAATCAATAAGAGAACCTTGAGTGCTGTGCATCAATCAATCAATAAGAGAACCTTGAGTGCTGGACATCAATCAATCAATAAGAGAACCTTGAGTGCTGGACATCAATCAATCAATAAGAGAACCTTGAGTGTTGTGCATCAATCAACCAATAAGAGAACCTTGAGTGTTGGACATTGATCAATCAATAAGAGAACCTTGAGTGCTGTGCATCACTCAATCAATAAGAGAACTATGAGTGCTGTGCATCAATCAACCAATAAGAGAACCTTGAGTGTTGGACATCAATCAATCAATAAGAGAACCTTGAGTGTTGTGCATCAATCAACCAATAAGAGAACCTTGAGTGTTGGACATTGATCAATCAATAAGAGAACCTTGAGTGCTGGAGATCACTCAATAAGAGAACCTTGAGTGCTGCAGATCAATCAATAAGAGAACCTTGAGTGCTGGACATCAATCAATCAATATAAGAGAATCTTGAGTGCTGTGCATTAATCAATCAATAAGATAACCTTGAGTGCTGGACATCAATCAATCGATAAGATAACCTTGAGTGTTGGACATCAATCAATCAATAAGAGAACCTTGAGTGCTGGAGATCAATCAATAAGAGAACCTTGAGTGTTGGACATCAATCAAACAATATAAGAGAATCTTGAGTGTTGCACAGTAATCAATCAATAAGAGAATCTTGAGTGTTGGACAGTAATCAATCAATAAGAGAACCTTGAGTGTTGGACATCAATCAATCAATATAAGAGAATATTGAGTGCTGTGCATCAATCAGTCAATCAATAAGAGAATATTGAGTGTTGGACAGTAATCAAACAATAAGATAACCTTGAGTGATGGACATCAATCAAACAATAAGAGGAGTGCGCCAGTTTTAAATGAAATGTAGGCTTATATTTTTAGATAATATGCTGTTCAACTGATGTTTTGTTATCTCAATAAAGGTATGATTACTTTCGTGTGACAATAATAATAATAACAAATGCTTTCATTAGTTATTACCAAAATAAAATTGGTGAAAATTACAAACTTGTATGGTCCGACTGTAACCAGCGAATATAGAAAATAACCTGCTCAAAAATTGAGCAAACTATATATATTAAAAAGTAACTAGAATATATTTGGCCAAAATCGTTTTTTCGACAAAAACATTTATCTAGTTACCTAGCTGCTGGCGAGAAGCGTTTTTGTTTCTATTAGCTCATAGTCTTTTGAATTTCCTTGAATAAGGGCGCTGATTCGGAACAAGAAGCCTTTGGGCTACAGGAAATAAATTAATGCTATACTTTACATAGTGAGCGGTTTATCAGAGAAAAATGTCAAGTTGTCTGTCACCTTTTCCCGTAATTGAACTGTACATCTGCCTTAAATTAACCTGTTTTCTGGCTTATTTGATAGACTATGCAAGGTGTTCTAGATGGGAGAGGAGTATATTTATGATGTGGGTTAAAGCTGTATATGCTGCATGTCAAACCAAGTGTATATCATACAAAACCAAACCTTTAACTAAAACTGGAACATCTCGTGTGAACAGCTAAATAAATTTTTTTACCGTGAAAAAGGTTATCTTTGAGTAGCAAACCTTTCCTCTAAGTTTGAAACATTTTCTCTGTGGTGTAAACATTCTTAGAATCGCCTAATGTGCGCCTGGTTTTATTCTATTATATTTCACGCATTTGTTACTGCATATAACGTTGAGTCTCGGGAATAGAGAATAGAATATAGAGACTTTTTTTCTCGAGGATAACTTCACGAGCAAGTCGACATAATGTTGTATCTTGGAGTGAAACATTGAACGATAAAAATCAATAAAGTAGACGATACCATATAGCTGACAAAATGGAACGATAGAACTTGATTAGGCAAATTAGCTTATTTGATATTTTTGAACACCATAACACACGGGCACAGGGAAAATCTTCTTGACCAGAAGAAGACTTGGTATATCGCGCTTAATTTATCTATTTTTTAATCCATTTGGCAGATATAGTGTTATTACTTTCACTTCACATTCTTCTAAACCTCAACCCCCCCCCCCCCCCCCCCACCCAACAGTTAGTCATAGGGGGGGGGGGGGCACCTTATTGTTCAGTATATATATTTGCAAAGAAAAAGACAAAGAAAAATTAGCAATCGTAAAATATGTAATAGAATAAATAAAGACTTTGGAACCATTGATGATTTTTTTATTAGATTTTTAAATAAAACTCATTCACATCTCGAAAACCAAAATCCATTCCTTAATTATATCACACATCTTCAGCTTGCGCGGAAAACTGGTCTTGTCAATATTTTTAATGCATCACCATTAATTTACTCACTGTAACCGTCAATTCTACAGTAGAATATTTTAAAATTAACGGTAAATTGCCGTTTTATACTTCAGTGGAAGCCGAAGCGCTAGTCATGCATGGAAATGTGGCCGCCAGTCTTCCATATAAATAGTTAGTCTAGTGGTTAAAGGTTAAGGTTAAGGCTAGCACGCATGTAGTTGTGCGCAGCTCCTGTATGGGAGATTAGAGGTTCAAATCCCGCCGTAGGCGATTTAGTAAAAGAAAAAAATTGTCACTATAGGCTAAGATAGTTCATTTAAAATATCTGCGTAGATAGAGATACTTGCCCTAAGAGAGAGGGGGAGGGGGGCATGAAGAGATTTTTCAACAGCATTTTTTCGAATAAATATATGTTTGTCAGTTTTACTATTTCGTTGGGGTGCGTAACATTTGAAAATCTACATTAACAGATCCATTCTGGGGTTGAAGACCTGCTGATTTCATAATGTTTTTTCACATTCACTGATAAGAAATGTGGCTAGTTGGACTGGTTAGTTCAGTGTCATTATAAAGCGACAGGCTGGGTAATATCAATGGAATCCAGTTGTGTCCACTGGAAGCAGTCCTGTCTCAAGGAAAATGTATATCTTACAATATCATGTAATGTGCCACACACAAGGGCAGCATATATCTCTCACATGTGGAGTAGTCTGGGGGTATTACTCATAGTTCCCTGGTTTCCCCCAATTTTCAATATAATGCCGTCCTTTTTACGATAACAATACCGTGCGTTTACGGTATTCAGACGTAGTTTTTCAAACATACCGTAAAAAATACGGTATATCGTAACTTATGATTTTACGGTCTACCCTTATTTTACGGTAGAAAGTTGGCAGCCCAGCTGCCAGTATTCTACCGTAAAATTTACGGGTTACATTTTACAGTGCTGTTTTAAGAAAAATGTTCCATTTTTTGCAAACTCATGTGTAAAACTGGTTTTTAATCTTCTGAAAGACCTCAAAACACTAAAAATGTTCACACATGGACCTAATGGGTTTCCATAGACTTGAAGCTTTCGTCGCTTCTGTTGTATTTCCGTTGGTAATTATTTCGCGAACAACCAGGAAAGCTTTTCATATTTCATTTTCAATATACATTGTTTGTGATTGTTGAGGAAGCATGATATCGGGATTTGTCAGACTTCAGCCATGTGATTAACCATGACCACAACACCTCATTAAATACCCGGTAAACGTCGTTGAACCATGTAGCTCTTGTGGATGAAAGTCGTTATTAAAACTCAAATGATCAAATAGCCTTGAGTGCTGCGAAAAACATCGACCAATTCATTAGATCTACGTTGATGAAAGCCTTCGTTGATTGGCATGGGGGTCATCGGGCCCCGAAAAGTGTCTGTTACGGGTGGGATGCACTTCAGATGAAGTCGTGGTCAAAAGCCAAGAAACCCTTTGTATTATCTCTTTGTAATCGTTGATTTTGTGCTTCTTCAATGTACTCTATAGGATATGTTTTGTGCCATCAATTTTTTCCCCATTCTGTCAATGTTACGGTCAGTTAGGGCCTACATTGGTTAAGTGTTCTTTGTGATTTATTGTTCTCAACACTGGGTATCACCATTCAAGAATCCTCGAGAACATATTGTGGTAAGCGATCGCTATAAACTATAGGGTCTTTATTTGCTTGAGAAGAGCTGTAAACCATTTTAGTTTCTTTATCTCTGGAGAACGTATTCTAAAATGTAGAGCTCATTGCATTTGGACATTTGTACGAAAGGTACAGGGTACAGAACAACCTCTTAGTTAATTAAAACTCTTTAGTGTCATAGGCCTACAGTAAGTGTTTTAATTTCACAAGCTACTGCAATCATTCTGTGTCCTGCAGAAGCCCCACCTCGTTCACCCATTATACCAATAATTCTCGATGTCTCGCTTTGCTCGTAAAAGGAGAGATCGCGAGATAACCTCTATCCTCTTCTCTAGTGAGTGCTATTGTAATTAAATATACCAGACATACCGAATAATACCGACCATTGCGATATTCCAATCTATTCAACGCTTTTACGATTTTTAAGTGATGCAAGAAAAATATTACACTAAGAATTACAAAGGGGGCTTTTACTCGCTATTGTAATATTTAAAAAAAAACATATATCACACTATAGTTGGTACAGCTGCAGCGCTTAGCGTAATATTATAACGCTAGCTGGTGCAATAACAGTGCCCATTGTAATAATGATTACACGAAGGTTACACTAACCGCTGTTGGTCGTGGTGTACATGGCTATACAAGGAATATTATATGTTATTAATCGAGTGTTTTCGTTTTGCCTTGGTATTGGCCTGATGGTGGCCGTATTGGCCCGAGGACGCAGGCCGAGGGTTAATGCAAGCAACCGAAGGCCAATACCAAGGCAATACGAAAACACTCGATTCATAATATTTTTATTATTAGACTGTGGAAGTTATTTCCATTCGTTTAATGAATGCCTTAAATAAATTGACGTCCGACCTTGTTTTGCTCTCTGTTTATTGTTCCTGGATAAGTAGAGAAGTTTCTTCCTCTTTTACTGTCCTAAAAGAAAACGGCAATCCGATTCACTTACAACAGTTTTTTTCTTCCTGTCAATAATACCTTGTACAACGCGCTCTAGTGTAGACATTTTGATATCAACATCTGTCGTCTGCTTCTGTCAAACTCTGAGACGTCACATGTTAATTGCGACTTTCAGCTGCACTCCGTGAACTCGGCCAATATGACTTGAACTCGGCCAATATGACTTGAACTCGGCCAATATGACTTGAACTCGGCCAATACAGCCCTACGGCTTATACGAACTTGATTCGTCTGCTGATATTACCCGGCCGCGAAGGTCGTATTCGGGTAATAACTTACACAGTCAATTAATAAGTAGTGGAATCACCGATACGCTGTCTTATTAATTGACTGAGCAAGTTATTGCCCGAATACGACCTTCGCGGCCGGGTAATATCAGCATACGAATCAAGTTTGTATTAGCCGTAGAGCTGTATTGGCCCAGTTCAAGTCATATTGGCCAAGTCAAGTCATATTGGCCGAGTTCAAATCATATTGGCCGAGTTCAAGTCATATAGGCCGAGTTCACGGAGTGCGGCTGAAAGACGCAATGAACATGTGACGTCCCAGAGTTCGACAGAAGCAGACGACATATGTTGATATCAAAATGTCGACACTAAAGCCCGTTGTACAAGCTCTTATTGACAGGATAGAAGTGACAGTGTTAGACGAAAAATCTGCTGTAAGTGAATCCGATTGCCGTTTTAGGACAGCAGAAGAGGAAGAAACTTCTCTACTGATCCAGGAACAAAAATACACAGAACGCAAAAAAGGTCGGATATCAATTTGTTTAAGTCATGGATCTAATGTTCAGCGGGCGACATCCTGTTCAACTTGACAGCTTGTATAAAAATAACTTCTACAGTCTATTAATAAAAATATTATGAATCGAGGGTTTTTGTATTGCCTTGGTATTGGCCTTCGGGTGGTTGCATTGACCCTCGGCCTGCGGCCTCAGGCCAATACGGTCACCCTCAATGACAAGGCAATACGAAAACACTCGATTAATAACATATAATATATGTTTCTGAGTATATTCCTTGTATTCCTTGTTTTAAACAAACAAAGCAAGACACTCTGTTACACAATCAAGTTGATAATTTGGATTCCTGAGTGCATTTTGCGGAAGTCTTTAAACCACGCTTTTAGATATTCCGGATTTCTGACTCCAAATGACTATTCTTTATACTGACGGTCAATATAACAAAATAGCAATTTTGGAGTCAGAGACCCAGACTAGCTTTTAGAATGAGACATAAAGGACACGACGAAAACTTAATCCTGGTAAAACCAGTATGAACCCATCTTCTCGAGCCAAGTTAAAATCTTGGTTCCGTGGAATGGGTTCCAAGAAGATGGTATGAACCGAAGAAGTGTGCTAATAACGGACAAAATTCGAACAACCCGGATGCATAAGTAGGCTACAGTTGAGAGGTTATATTGCTTATAAAGCTACCGAACTATTCATTTCCAAGCCGATGTAGATATTTCTGCAAACCTCATGTTTTGTACTTCTTTATAAAAATGGCATAGAGTTAGCTAAATCTGTTTCAACGACATTTTCCCTATATTTGCCAGTTCAACCCACTTAAAGTAATTTAAAAATAAGGATTTCAAGTTTTAACAAGCTTTTGTTTTCCGAGTCGATAGAATATATGTCACATTTACAAACCTCCAGCACAATCAATAGTTATTTAATTCTAAGTCTAAAATGTACATCACGACAGAGCTTAAGAATATGTAACCAGGATACAAACAACAACAAAAAACGAATGTAGATGCTGGTTTAAGGAACGTGTAGCATAGCTGTTTGTGACATGTCACATTTTGTGTGGGCTCTTATAGAGTCCGTTAGTGTTGAGTTCACAATTAAGAGTCATCAACGCAGAAGCGGTGCGTGTGACTTCAGGAACACTTGAGAATAGAGGGTGCTGGAGACAAAGAGCCGACATAATTCTATCACACGCCTGTTTAAAACGAGACGTATAAATAAATATATAATTCTGGCCATGTGAAGGAGGGAAGTGTGTTGCTAAGTTTTACTCGGTTTGCTTAATGTTGTCAAACCTTAGTTATTGTTTCTGTGATTCGTTTACAGTCATGGATACTGCTAGCTGGCAAAAGGACGGAGTGGAGATATCCGTTGAATCATATGGGTCAACAACAGATTGTGAGTACAACAACAATTTTACAAACCTTTCATGGTACATGGTGTGCTTACATGGGAAATATTAACACAATAATAGTCAAAAGATAAACATACAATGGGATTCTCGGAGAAGGGCGTAGGCCTATACCTCCCGATAACAAAGCTGAAAACTTTTTTAATTGGATAGAAAGATAATCTTGAATAAGTATCTATCTATGAGGAGATAAATCACAAGGGATAAGTATGATGCTCTATAATGACTCAAGGCGAGCTGACATCAGGAGATAAGTCACAGGGGACCTGTATGGTACTCTAGGATGACTCAGGGCGAGCAGTTGTCAGGAGATACGTCACAAGGGATAAGTATGGTACTCTATGATGACTCAAGACGACCTGATGTCAGGAGATACGTCACAAGGGATAAGTACGGTACTCAATAAGGACTCGAGACGACCTGATGACAGGAGATACGTCACAAGGGATAAGTATGGTACTCTAAGATGACTCGAGACGACCTGATGCCAGAAGATACGTCACAAGGGATAAGTATGGTACTCTTTGATGACTCAAGACGACCTGATGTCAGGAGATACGTCACAGGGGATAAGTATGGTACTCTATGATGACTCAAGACGACCTGATGTCAGGAGATACGTCACAGGGGATAAGTATGGTACTCAATAAGGACTCGAGACAAGCTGATGTCAGGAGATACGTCACAGGGGATAAGTATGGTATTCTATGATGACTCGAGACGACCTGATGTCAGGAGATAAGTCACAAGGGATAAGTATGGTACTCTTTGATGACTCAAGGCGAGCTGATGTCAGGAGATACGTCACAAGGGATAAGTATGGTAATCTATGATGACTCGAGACGAACTGATGTCAGGAGATACGTCACAAGGGATAAGTATGGTAATCTATGATGACTCGAGACGACCTGATGTCAGGAGATAAGTCACAAGGGATAAGTATGGTACTCTATGATGACTCGAGACGAACTGATGTCAGGAGATACGTCACAAGGGATAAGTATGGTAATCTATGATGACTCGAGACGACCTGATGTCAGGAGATAAGTCACAAGGGATAAATATGGTACTCTATGATGACTCGAGACAAGCTAATGTCAGGAGATACGTCACAAGGGATAAGTATGGTACTCTATGATGACTCAAGACGACCTGATGTCAGGAGATACGTCACAGGGGATAAGTATGGTACTCTATGATGACTCGAGACGAGCTGATGTCAGGAGATACGTCATAAGGGATAAGTATGGTACTCTATGATGACTCGAGACCAGCTGATGTCAAGAGATACGTCACAAGGGATAAGTATGGTACTCTATGATGACTCGCGACCAGCTGATGCCAGGAGATACGTCATAAGGGATAAGTATGGTACTCTATGATGACTCGAGACCAGCTGATGTCAAGAGATACGTCACAGGGGATAAGTATGGTACTCTATGATGACTCGAGACCAGCTGATGTCAAGAGATACGTCAAAAGGGATAAGTATGGTACTCTATGATGACTCGCGACCAGTTGATGTCAGGAGATACGTCACAAGGGATAAGTATGGTACTCTATGATGACTCGAGACGAGCTGATGTCAGGAGATACGTCACAAGGGATAAATATGGTACTCTATGATCACTCAAGACGACCTGATGTCAGGAGATACGTCACAAGGGATAAGTATGGTACTCTAGGATGACTCGAGACGAACTGATGTGAGGAGATACGTCAAAAGGGATAAGTATGGTACTCTATGATGACTCGAGGCGAGCTGATGTCAGGAGATACGTCACAAGGGATAAGTATGGTAATCTATGATGACTCGAGACCAGCTGATGTCAAGAGATACGTTACAAGGGATAAGTATGATACTCTATGATGACTCGAGACGAACTGATGTCAGGAGATACGTCACAGGGGATAAGTATGGTAATCTATGATGACTCGAGACCAGCTGATGTCAAGAGATACGTTACAAGGGATAAGTATGGTACTCTATGATGACTCGAGACGAACTGATGTCAAGAGATACGTCACAAGGGATAAGTATGGTACTACATGATGACTCAAGGCCAGCTGATGTCAGGAGATACGTCACAAGGGATAAGTATGGTACTCTATGATGACTCGAGACGAACTGATGTCAGGAGATACGTTACATGAGATCTGTATAGTACTCTATGATGACTCAAGACCAGCTGATGTCAGGGGACACGTCACAGGGGATAAGTATGGTACTACATGATGACTCAAGGCCAGCTGATGTCAGGAGACGACCTGATGTCAGGAGATACGTTACAGGAGATCTGTATGGTACTCTATGATGACCCAAGACGACCTGATGTCAGGAGATACGTTACAGGAGATCTGTATGGTACTCTATGATGACTCGAGACCAGCTGATGTCAGGAGATACGTCACAAGGGATAAGTATGATAATCTATGATGACTCGAGACCAGCTGATGTCAGGAGATACGTCACAAGGGATAAGTATGGCACTCTATGATGACTCAAGGCGAGCTGATGTCAGGAGATACGTCACAAGGGATAAGTATGGTACTCTATGATGACTCAAGACCAGTTGATGTCAGGAGATACGTCACAAGGGATAAGTATGGTACTCTATGATGACTCAAGACCAGTTGATGTCAGGAGATACGTCACAAGGGATAAGTATGGTACTCTATGATGACTCAAGGCGAGCTGATGTCAGGAGATACGTCACAAGGGATAAGTATGGTACTCTAGGATGACTCGAGACGAACTGATGTGAGGAGATAGGTCAAAAGGGATAAGTATGGTACTCTATGATGACTCAAGGCTAGCTGATGTCAAGAGATACGTCACAGGGGATAAGTATGGTACTCTATGATGACTCAAGGCTAGCTGATGTCAGGAGATACGTCACAGGGGATAAGTATGGTACTCTATGATGACCCAAGACGACCTGATGTCAGGAGATACGTTACAGGAGATCTGTATGGTACTCTATGATGACTCAAGACGACCTGATGTCAGGAGATACGTCACAGGGGATAAGTATGGTACTCTATGATGACTCAAGGCTAGCTGATGTCAAGAGATACGTCACAGGGGATAAGTATGGTACTCTATGATGACTCGCGACCAGCTGATGTCAGGAGATACGTCACAAGGGATAAGTATGGTACTCTAGGATGACTCGAGACGAACTGATGTCAGGAGATACGTCACAAGGGATAAGTATGGTACTCTATGATCACTCAAGACGACCTGATGTCAGGAGATACGTCACAAGGGATAAGTATGGTACTCTATGATGACTCAAGGCTAGCTGATGTCAAGAGATACGTCACAAGGGATAATTATGGTACTCTATGATCACTCAAGACGACCTGATGTCAGGAGATACGTCACAAGGGATAAGTATGGTACTCTAGGATGACTCGAGACGAACTGATGTCAGGAGATACGTCACAAGGGATAATTATGGTACTCTATGATGACTCAAGGCCAGCTGATGTCAGGAGATACGTCATAAGGGATAAGTATGGTACTCTATGCTGACTCAAGGCCAGCTGATGTCAGGAGATACGTCACAAGGGATAAGTATGGTACTCTATGATGACTCGAGACCAGCTGATGTCAGGAGATACGTCACAAGGGATAAGTATGGTACTCTATGATGACTCAAGGCCAGCTGATGTCAGGAGATACGTCATAAGGGATAAGTATGGTACTCTATGATCACTCAAGACGACCTGATGTCAGGCGATACGTCACAAGGGATAAGTATGGTACTCTAGGATGACTCAAGACGACCTGATGTCAGGAGATACGCCACAAGGGATAAGTATGGTACTCTATGATCACTCAAGACGACCTGATGTCAGGCGATACGTCACAAGGGATAAGTATGGTACTCTAGGATGACTCGAGACGAACTGATGTGAGGAGATACGTCAAAAGGGATAAGTATGGTACTCTATGATGACTCGAGGCGAGCTGATGTCAGGAGATACGTCACAAGGGATAAGTATGGTACTCTATGATGACTCGAGACCAGCTGATGTCAAGAGATACGTTACAAGGGATAAGTATGGTACTCTATGATGACTCAAGGCTAGCTGATGTCAAAAGATACGTCACAGGGGATAAGTATGGTACTACATGATGACTCAAGGCCAGCTGATGTCAGGAGATACGTTACAGGAGATCTGTATGGTACTCTATGATGACCCAAGACGACCTGATGTCAGGAGATACGTTACAGGAGATCTGTATGGTACTCTATGATGACTCAAGGCTAGCTGATGTCAAGAGATACGTCACAAGGGATAAGTATGGTACTACATGATGACTCAAGGCCAGCTGATGTCAGGAGATACGTCACAGGGGATAAGTATGGTACTACATGATGACTCAAGGCCAGCTGATGTCAGGAGTTACGTTACAGGAGATCTGTATGGTACTCTATGATGACCCAAGACGACCTGATGTCAGGAGATACGTTACAGGAGATCTGTATGGTACTCTATGATGACTCGAGACCAGCTGATGTCAGGAGATATGTCACAAGGGATAAGTATGATAATCTATGATGACTCGAGACCAGCTGATGTCAGGAGATACGTCACAAGGGATAAGTATGGCACTCTATGATGACTCAAGGCGAGCTGATGTCAGGAGATACGTTACAAGGGATAAGTATGGTACTCTATGATGACTCAAGACCAGTTGATGTCAGGAGATACGTCACAAGGGATAAGTATGGTACTCTATGATGACTCAAGGCGAGCTGATGTCAGGAGATACGTCACAAGGGATAAGTATGGTACTCTAGGATGACCCGAGACGAACTGATGTGAGGAGATACGTCAAAAGGGATAAGTATGGTACTCTAGGAGGACTCACGGCGAGTTGATGTCAGGAGATACGTTACAAGGGATAAGTATGGTACTCTATGATGACTCGAGACAAGCTGATGTCAGGAGATACGTCACAAGGGATAATTATGATAATCTATCTATGATGATTCAAGACGACCTGATGAGCATTACTAATTAGCAGTTAAACGACATGCTAAAATTTTGACGTTTTTCATTAATTCTGATTGCCCTGCGTTAAGCCTTTGAAGTACTTGAATAACTAAAAACTGGGAAAAATATAAATAATCCCTAACTCTTACGAACCGAAGATGTGTGCTAATAACGGACAGAATTCAAATAGCCGAGATGTATGAGCGTATTTTTGGGTTCAACTGGAAGCTCTTATTTTGTACTTCTTGTCTTGTGAAAAATAAGGAACAATTTCAACAAAATGTTCCTGATATTTGCCATTTTAATGTATCTTAGCTAGAACATTCACTTTAAAATGCCCTAAACCTTTCCGTATGAAAGTAAAATTGTACTATCTCGGCCACTTTATGTTGACTTGAGGAAATGAAAATAATAATGTCTGGGTTAAAAATGTTCATTGGACCGGGAAAAAAAGGGGCTCGGAGGCTTAGACCGTAGAACATATATGAAGAATTATAAAAGAACATAGTAAACCAGATATATAATTGAAAATAAAAGAGTTTACTTTCCTCAATCAACCATTGCTTATTGGATTCATTAATGGCTTTGCTTTGATTGTTGTATGATCTGGAGTTAATTGACTCTCAGTGAAACAGGCGGGATATCGATATACACCCCCAGGCATAAACAGTATCAACAAAATGGACGATAGTCAATTGAGTACATGCAAATGCGTTTAGACTATTGGAAGTTACGTCCGGCTATCATTTAATGACGTTGGTAATTGATCTATAAACAGTATTTATCGCATGCAGGATTCGGACATCAAAGAGTTAGATCCTTGGTAGTTGATACACTCTACCCTTACCTCAGACTTCTTTCCATCTATTCAATATCATATTTCGCTGAAGACAATTTTAAAACTAGTCGACCATAAAAACACCCATCGGTAATTAAGGGATTCTGTACAAACAAACCGATCTTGTTATTCAAACATTGTAGAGGAGGTTTGGACACAGGGTGCAGTGGGTCGAGGCGTCTATGCATTTTCTTGTTTAGTATATAAGAAAGGTTTATTATTATTCATTTGTATCATCCCTTCTCTATCAATCTGTGCATTTGTATCATCCCTTCTCTATCAATCTGTGCATTTGTATCATTCCTTCTCTTTCAATCTGTGCATTTGTATCATCCCGTCTCTATCAATCTGTGCATTTGTATCATCCCTTATCTATCAATCTGTATATTTGTATCATCCATTCATGTACATTTGTATCATCCCTTCTCTATCAATCTGTGCATTTGTATCATCCCGTCTCTATCAATCTGTGCATTTGTATCATCCCTTCTCTATCAATCTGTGTATTTGTATCATCCCTTCTCTATCAATCTGTACATTTGTATCATCCCTTCTCTATCAATCTGTGCATTTGTATCATCCCTTCTCTAATAATCTGTGTATTTTTATCATCCCTTCTCTATCAATCTGTGTTTCATCCCTTCTCTATCAATCTGTGCATTTGTATCATTCCTTCTCTATCAATCTGTGCATTTGTATCATCCCTTCTCTATCAATCTGTGCATTTGTATCATCCCTTCTCTATCAATCTGTGTATTTGTATCATCCCTTCTCTATCAATCTGTGCATTTGTATCATCCCTTCTCTATCAATCTGTGCATTTGTATCATCCCTTCTCTATCAATCTGTGCATTTGTATCATCCCTTCTCTATCATTCTGCGCATTTGTATCGTCCCTTCTCTATCAACCTGTGCATTTGTAGCATCCCTTCTCTATCAATATATGCATTTGTATCATCCCTTCTCTATCAACCTGTGCATTTGTATCATCCCTTCTCTATAAACCTGTGCATTTGTATCATCCCTTCTCTATCAATCTGTGCACCAACCCTTCTCTATCAACCTGTGCATTTGTATCATCCGTTCTCTATCAACCTGTGCATTTGTATCATCCCTTCTCTATCAACCTGTGTATCATCCCTTCTCTATCAACCTGTGCATTTGTATCATCCGTTTTCTATCAACCTGTGCATCAACCCTTCTCTATCAATCTGTGCAAGGAACGTGTTAAATTCTATGAAAAGAGAATCCATTCTGTGCAGAAGATGTGTTTTTGCCAAGTTGAGTAAGATTTTTGATCCAGCTATAATGTTTACTACATCAATTGTGTTGTTCACAATAATTCTATTTTGTTGATATGTATGTAATAACAATATCAAAATATCAATGTTTACATATTTTTAGCGGTATTGTCAATAAAGCTATGTGGTGCTTGGGCTAATTGGGGCAAATGAGGCTTGTGTATTATTGACAGTATTATATACACAAAGAAAAAAGTTAAGCACTCCCCTGGAAAGTCTGCACCGACCGATAAAATCATTGATGTAGGGAGATTGCTGGCAAACTGATGTTGCAGAAACGATTGTGATCATAAAGGGCAACATTCTGGCGATAAGAAATCACCATTAATGGCAATAAGCAGTTCAATTTATTCCGGATATTGTTAGCCAAATCAAAATAAAAAGACGCTTGTAAGTATGAAACTTGAGTTCATCTGCATGGCTTCACAGGGCGAACATATAAAAGTAAAAATGTCACTTTGAGTGTGCAGAACACATCTCTAGTGCAGAAGGTCAATAGCGCGCATAGCCTCCATTAGCTTCCAGCCTGCGTCTCACCCCTCCAGTGAGACGTCGGATCTGTTGAAGGGGTATATGCGCGGATTTGAATCCTTTAGAGCACATTTGGGATAGGATGGCAGAAACATTCAAGCCCCAGAGCCCCCTGTACAAAATATGTAGGAATTGAAAGCCGCATTACATCGGTAATGGCGGCATTTTTACTTCAATATGTTCGCCCTGTGAAGCCAGATGAACCCTGAAGTTTCGTACTTACAAGCATCTTTTTATTTTGTTAAAATATACTTTTGATTTTGCTCACGATATCCTGAATAAATTGCATAGCTTATCGCTATTAATGGTGATTTCTTATAGCCAGAATGTTGCCCTTTATTATCACAATCGTTTCTGCAACATCAGTTTGCCAACAATCTCCCTATAAGTCTGTTGAATTTCACACTGAGCCATAGATAAGAGTAAATCTGTTGAATTTCACACTGAGCCATAGATAAGGGTACATCTGTTGAATTTCACACTGAGCCATAGATAACAGACTTACCCTTATATATGGTCCAGTGTGAAATTCAACAGACTTACCCTTATCTATGTCTCAATATGAAATCTTAACAGATTTACCCTTATCTATGGCTCAGTGTGAAATCTTTGTAGACTTACCCTTATCTATGACTCAGTGTGAAATTCAACAGATTTACCCTTATCTATGGCTCAGTGTGAAATCTTAACAGACTTACCCTTATCTATGGCTCAGTGTGAAATCTTACCAGACTTACCCTTATCTATGGCTCAGTGTGAAATTCAACAGATTTACCCTTATCTATGGCTCAATATGAAATCTTAACAGACTTACCCTTATCTATGGCTCAATATGAAATCTTAACACACTTACCCGTATATATGGCTCAGTGTGAAATTCAACAGACTTACCCTTATCTATGGCTCAATATGAAATCTTAACAGACTTACCCTTATCTATGGCTCAATATGAAATCTTAACAGACTTACCCTTATCTATGGCTCAATATGAAATCTTAACACACTTACCCTTATCTATGGCTCAATATGAAATCTTAACAGACTTACCCTTATCTATGGCTGAGTGTGAAATTCAACAGATTTACCCTTATCTATGGCTCAGTATGAAATCCTAACAGACTTACCCTTATCTATGGCTCAGTGTGAAATCTTAACACACTTACCCTTATCTATGGCTCAATATGAAACCTTAACAGACTTACCCTTATCTATGGCTCAGTGTGAAATTCAACAGACTTACCCTCATCTATGACTCAGTGTGAAATTCAACAGACTTACCCTTATCTATGGCTCAGTGTGAAATCTTAACACACTTACCCTTATCTATGGCTCAATATGAAATCTTAACAGACTTACCCTTATCTATGGCTCAATATGAAATCTTAACAGACTTACCCTTATCTATGGCTCAATATGAAATCTTAACACACTTACCCTTATCTATGACTCAGTGTGAAATTCAACAGATTTACCTTTATCTATGGCTCAGTGTGAAATTCAACAGACGTACCCTTATCTATGGCTCAGTATGAAATCCTAACAGACTTACCCTTATCTATGACTCAGTGTGAATCTTAACACACTTACCCTTATCTATGGCTCAATATGAAATCTTAACAGACTTACCCTTATCTATGGCTCAATATGAAATCTTAACAGACTTACCCTTATCTATGGCTCAATATGAAATCTTAACACACTTACCCTTATCTATGACTCAGTGTGAAATTCAACAGATTTACCTTTATCTATGGCTCAGTGTGAAATTCAACAGACGTACCCTTATCTATGGCTCAGTATGAAATCCTAACAGACTTACCCTTATCTATGACTCAGTGTGAAATCTTAACACACTTACCCTTATCTATGGCTCAATGTGAAATTCAACAGACTTACCCTTATCTATGGCTCAGTGTGAAATTCAACAGATTTACTCTTATCTATGGCTCAGTGTGAAATTCAACAGACTTACCCTCATCTATGACTCAGTGTGAAATTCAACAGATTTACCCTTATCTATGGCTCAGTGTGAAATTCAACAGACGTACCCTTATCTATGGCTCAGTATGAAATCCTAACAGACTTACCCTTATCTATGACTCAGTGTGAAATCTTAACACACTTACCCTTATCTATGGCTCAATGTGAAATTCAACAGACTTACCCTTATCTATGGCTCAGTGTGAAATTCAACAGATTTACTCTTATCTATGGCTCAGTGTGAAATTCAACAGACTTACCCTCATCTATGGCTCAGTGTGAAATCCTAACATACTTACCCTCATCTATGACTTAGTGTGAAATCCTAACATACTTACCCTCATCTATGACTCAGTGTGAAATCCTAACATACTTACCCTCATCTATGGCTCAGTGTGAATTTCAACAGACTTACCCTCATCTATGACTCAGTGTGAAATCCTAACATACTTACCCTCATCTATGACTCAGTGTGAAATCCTAACATACTTACCCTCATCTATGACTCAGTGTGAAATTCAACAGACTTACCCTCATCTATGACTCAGTGTGAAATCCTAACATACTTACCCTCATCTATGACTCAGTGTGAAATCCTAACATACTTACCCTCATC
Source organism: Lepidochitona cinerea (assembly GCA_963971465.1). Classification (NCBI taxonomy): domain Eukaryota; kingdom Metazoa; phylum Mollusca; class Polyplacophora; order Chitonida; family Tonicellidae; genus Lepidochitona; species Lepidochitona cinerea. The sequence continues at coordinate 41,161,004 of OZ020556.1, read as the reverse complement.
TATGACTCAGTGTGAAATCCTAACATACTTACCCTCATCTATGACTCAGTGTGAAATCCTAACATACTTACCCTCATCTATGACTCAGTGTGAAATTCAACAGACTTACCCTCATCTATGACTCAGTGTGAAATTCAACAGATTTACCCTTATCTATGGCTCAGTGTGAAATTCAACAGACGTACCCTTATCTATGGCTCAGTATGAAATCCTAACAGACTTACCCTTATCTATGACTCAGTGTGAAATCTTAACACACTTACCCTTATCTATGGCTCAATGTGAAATTCAACAGACTTACCCTTATCTATGGCTCAGTGTGAAATTCAACAGATTTACTCTTATCTATGGCTCAGTGTGAAATTCAACAGACTTACCCTCATCTATGGCTCAGTGTGAAATCCTAACATACTTACCCTCATCTATGACTCAGTGTGAAATCCTAACATACTTACCCTTATCTATGGCTCAGTGTGAAATCCTGACATACTTACCCTCATCTATGGCTCAGTATGAAATCCTAACAGACTTACCCTTATCTATGACTCAGTGTGAAATCTTAACACACTTACCCTTATCTATGGCTCAATGTGAAATTCAACAGACTTACCCTTATCTATGGCTCAGTGTGAAATTCAACAGATTTACTCTTATCTATGGCTCAGTGTGAATTTCAACAGACTTACCCTCATCTATGACTCAGTGTGAAATCCTAACATACTTACCCTCATCTGTATAGCATTAAAATCTGGCCAAACGTGTTTCAAATTAACTTTGCCATCCAGCAATGTTTCAGCTAAAGACTGGTAAGCAACTTGTTGTTTCCTAGTGGCTTCAGGAATACGTTTTAGGCTGAGATGTTTCTTGATATCTACAAATAGTGGGCATAGTATGGTTATACAACTTGAAAAACCAAGCGCCCATATACATGTAGGTATAAGCTGTGGAAATACAGTATCCCCATTGATGGTACTGTATTCATGTTTATCACAAACTTCTTGAAGAATTGCCAAATTAATGGGATGTATACGAGTTACATCTGATGCATTGTGTTGGCAAGTAGATATACGAGGATGAAGAAGAAAACCATTTGAGTGAAGGGAACATTCACAAGGGATTGTCAGGACACACAGATGATGGAACCAATTCTAGAATTTTGGGTTTTTATGAACACTAAAACACATGTGCACAGGGAAAATCGTCTTGCCTTTTATAGTATTGGTAACTCTTCCATAGATCTACTGTTGGCAAAAATGAGGAAAAATGGTTGCCATGCTTTTAAGGGTATTAACTATGGCTTTATTTTGTCGTTGCTATGCAGAAATAAGATTGGCAAGGATATTAACATCAGCCATAATGGCAGTACCAAATAGAGTTTTTGAAAAAAAAACCTATGAAGGGTAGCAAAGAACGTTTGTTTTTGGGCTGCGGGTTATGTTTATGTATGGGGACAGAATCAAGAACGCCATCGATGGTTTAACTTTAATTCACTTGTCATTCTTAAAGCACTGATCTGAGTTATGACATTGTTTAACATTGTACACGCATTAGCATTTCTGACAGTGTTAGTTTTACACAAGGCGAGTACCGGTATTTCATTCTACCTCTCCTGTATGTGCGTGCCGTGTGCAAATATACATGTTAAGTAGAGATGACTTTTCAAACAACATCGAGTGTGTAGTGCAACATACCGGCCGGTAGGTTTACCTCCCCCGGAAGAAGTGATCTTTTGCTTGTCATACAAAATAAAGGATTTAACCTGATAATATTGTGAGTGTGGTTATATTCTGTCCTTTTGTATTGAAAACTGGGCTGTCATGAACGTAAAAAAGTCATCAAAGTGTTGATTTCACAACATTTCTCACGATAGCGTCACCAGCAACCCAGCCTGTCAAGGCCGTAGCCATAGTGACATTATGTCATTCTGCTTCAAAAGTTCGCACCTCGTCATACCCCTCGAATGCTGCGCATTCTCGTGGTTTGACTCGGTACGAACCAACGTTCAGCGGTATCGGGTTACGCAACAAACACCGCTACGGCGGTATTAAACCCTTAAACATGCAATGGTTTCGAAAGAGCAAATTCAAAGCTAAGGAGGGTAACTAAGTTTTCCATGGTCTAAAGTACAGAAAATATCTTCGTAAGCAACTTTAAATCGTAGGTTTGAACGCTTACAGCCTGGACGATCGTTTCGTCGTCTTCTGAATTTTATGTGTTTTTTTTTTGTTCTAAACGCATATGTAGAAATAAAGCTCTTTACAGTTTATCAGATAGATGCATATAAGTAATGTTTTCACAAATATGGTTGACCCATGTATGACCTCTGTTTACATTGATCCGAAATCGTCTGTCCGACAGTAAACAAAGTACCACAGAATCCGCACTAATTGCTCGTTAATTGTAGGCTACATGTTTCGCTAAAAATCAAACAAATCGCATTTATCTATTTAGCAGAAGTTTAAGCAAAAATGTAAACAATTCCAAACAAACAGTCCCTTTAAGGCTTGTTTTTCCATCATTAAGTAAATAAGGGCATACATCTCACATTGGATTGACGACATTGAAAAGCTATGGCGAAATTGGAAAAGTTAACGCTAATAGGAAACGAAAGTTGATAATGAGAGACACGTCTTTGTAAATGGGAAACTATAAGACATGTAGGAAACATGAAGTCATGATAGACAAACGTAACATGTTAGATAGGTTGACATATGCGTTAGGTAGAGACATACAAACACTTTCAACCAATGGGAAACGTCAAGACATGAGATAAATTTTGAGTCAGTTGGGAAAAAGTTCATTGTAAGAAACATTAACACACATGTGAAGCATTAGGACAAATGGGTAACAAATGAAAAGCGTTAATTTACATGGAAAATAGTGAGTTATGAATAACCTTAGAAATAAAAATGATAAAGGTATATTTAAACCGTCAAATATTTTATCTGTAATCTTTCAGACATCAGATTCCCGAAAATTAAAAGCAAGACATGGTCACAGAAGCTGTTTCCCAGTGGTTTTAAAAAGGAATTCAAGCAGATATTTTTATTATCGTGGCCCGTTGTAAGTATGGCATAAACACTTCAACATATACATGTAGTAACTGACTCTAAATGTTACACAAACACTTCAATACATTGTGACCGGTTTTAACTATGGCACAAACACTTCAATCTATTGTGACCTGTTTTCACTATGACACAAACACTTCAATCTATTGTGGCCTGTTTTCACTATGACACAAACACTTTAATACATTGTGACCTGTGTTAACTATGGCACAAACACTTCAATCTATTGTGACGTGTTTTAAATATGACACAAACACTTCAATCTATTGTGACCTGTTTTAACTATGACACACAAACTTCAATCTATTGTGACCTGTTTTCACTATGACACAAACACTTCAATCTATTGTGGCCTGTTTTCACTATGACACAAACACTTCAATCTATTGTGACCTGTTTTCACTATGACACAAACACTTCAATCTATTGTGGCCTGTTTTAACTATGACACAAACACTTCAATCTATTGTGGCCTGTTTTCACTATGACACAAACACTTCAATCTATTGTGGCCTGTTTTCACTATGACACAAACACTTCAATCTATTGTGGCCTGTTTTCACTATGACACAAACACTTCAATCTATTGTGGCCTGTTTTCACTATGACACAAACACTTCAATCTATTGTGACCTGTTTTCACTATGACACAAACACTTCAATCTATTGTGGCCTGTTTTCACTATGACACAAACACTTCAATCTATTGTGACCTGTTTTCACTATGACACAAACACTTCAATCTATTGTGACCTGTTTTCACTATGACACAAACACTTCAATCTATTGTGACCTGTTTTCACTATGACACAAACACTTCAATCTATTGTGACCTGTTTTCACTATGACACAAACACTTTAATACATTGTGGCCTGTGTTAACTATGGCACAAACACTTTAATACATTGTGGCCTGTGTTAACTATGGCACAAACACTTCAATCTATTGTGACGTGTTTTCACTATGACACAAACACTTTAATACATTGTGACCCGTTTTAACTATGACACAAACAATTTAATACATTGTGACCTGTTTTGGATGTCGCTCGCACACAAGACGCCACAGATAAACAATCGGCAGCTATGGAACAACAGATGGACCATAATGCACCAACAGAAAAACATGTGAATTCCGTGCAAAAGGGAAATGGTGGGCGCCCGTCTTGTCCAGCGTATGGTAAAACGTGTCGCGCATGCTCAAACGACTATTGTTGCCTCAGCGATGGGAACAGAAAATCTGATAATGATTTCAAAAACAGAAATAATCACAAACCAAAGCAATATAGAAAAGCGAAAAAAATCAACGCTATTGATACACAGTGCACCTTTAACCCTTTACCCTCTGATCATTCATCGTCTAGCTCAGATGAATATGTTTTTGGTGTGAAAACTCAGAACTGTTCTAAAACTCCTCTCACTAAAATAACTTTATGTGACACAACTAGCAACACATTAGTTGATTCTGGAGCAAGCGTCAACATATTAGACCAGTCAACATACAACATCCTGTACAAAACTCTCACACTTCAGTCTTCTATGTATGCATATAGGACATCTTCATCAGTTCCTATCTTGGGTAAATTTGAAACTAAAGTTCATTCCCAATCAACAGGAGTAAATATTACTGCCACATTCTTGGTAGTGAAAGTCCTTACTAAGCCATACCACTGCCTCTCAACTAGGAATCATAAACATTATACACTCTATTCCTAAGCCAACACAGCAAACCACAGAAAGTTTAATTCAGGAGTATGATGATTTATTTCATGGCACAGGCAAACTCAGTGACTTCCATTTCAAACTGCACATAGATAACACTGTTAAACCCGTCACACATCCTCATCGACGAGTACCGTTCCACATTCGGAAAGCAGTCGAACAAGAACTGGAACTCCTCGAACAAAGGGACATTATAGAGAAGGTAGATGGGCCCACACCTTGGGTATCTCCAATTGTTGCAGTACCAAAACCCAAATCCAATGATAAAGTGAGGATCTGTGTAGATATGAGGCTTCCAAATACTGCCATATCCAGAGAGCGCCACGTTATGCCCACGGTCGACGACATTATTAATGACTTGAACGGTGCAGTAGTTTTTTCAAAACTAGACCTAAAAGCTGGATACCATCAACTAGAACTGTCACCCGAATCTAGATTTATAACTACCTTCTCTACACATGTCGGACTGAGAAGGTACAAAAGACCCAGATTTGGCATTAATTCAGCCGCGGAAGTATTCCAAGTTGCTATTGCCCAAGTTCTTGAAGGAATACCAGGTGCCAAGAATTTAAGTGATGACATCATTATGTTTGGTAAGACCCAGCAAGCACACGATGAAGCTCTTCGAGCTACTCTCCAACGCCTCCGTGAACGGAAATTAACGCTAAACAGAGACAAATGTGAATATAACAAATTACTTTTCACTTTCATGGATACATTTTCTCCAAGGACTGCCCTCAATACACTCAAAGATCGTCTAACAAGCGCAAATGTTATGTCATACTTTGATCCGTCGAAATATACAGAAATTGTGGCTGATGCAAGCCGATTTGGACTTGGTGCTATGCTAGCCCAACGAGACACCCCAGACAGCCCACCAAAAATCGTGGCATATGCAAGCAAAGCCTTATCTCCTGTGGATAAGCGATACTCACAGACTGAGCGCGAAGCTCTCGCCATTGTCCGGAGTTGTGAGCACTTTCACCTATATGTCTGTGGAACTGAATTTAACCTTTACACAGATCACAGACCTCTTGAACTGATATTCAATAACCCCAAATCACAACCACCAGCACGTATTCAACGTTGGCAGTTACGTCTTCCACCATCGACGAATCACCCCTTACTGGCCTCAAGCAAACGGTGAGGTTGTCAAAATCATCACCATTACAATGAAGGAATGTGCAGACAGACGTTGCAGATCTAACCATCGGTCAATTAAAGTTGGAGATACTGTGTTAGTACGAGAACAGGGCAAAGGAAAGCTAAAGACGAAATTCAAACCGCAACCATATGTTGTGATACCCGTCAAATGCTCCATGATTATTGCGGAAAATGAACTTCACCGAATTACTCGCAATTCCTCCCATTTCAAGATTATCTCTAGAAGCTGTCATCCAATTCAAATCCAACGACCTGACAGAGATGAAGGCGACGAGTATCAAGTTACCCGGAGCAATCCACATCTTCCCTCTCGTAGATATCCAAACAAGATTAATCCAAGAAATGTGAAACTGTGAAACTTTAATTCAGATTAACTCCTCGTATGTGTACCTAAAGATATACCTCTTGAACTGTTTCGCGTGTTAAACTTTTAGCAAGATTACATTTTAATACATCAAACGGACTTTTAATATCTTTTATTTCCAAGTTATGTATTTAGATGTAACACAAGTGTTGTTGCGATACTCATCAGATTAACAGCAGCTATGTAACTGTTTCAGAATATACCTTACTAAATATTATCAATCATCTAGTTCTTGTCAATCACAAGACACCACAGGAGACGATGGCGGACTAACCTGAGTAGTGGCAACAGGAGAGACAGATTTAGTGATAGAAAGAAAAGAGTAAAATTTCTGAACGGTCGAAAGTTGTAATTTAGTTTTATAATTCTGTTTGCCTCATTTTAAAGCATTTTTAAAAGCTCTGTCGAAGTTCAAACTATGAGTCAAATTCGACAGTTAGTTAATATTAATGGTTTGTCTACCTGCTTTAAATTTGAATATTTTAAATATTTTAATATTTACTATGAATCTTTAGGACAGTTTAATGTTAGATTAACTGTGTGTTTAAATGTAAGCTGTATATTTTCAGTACTTGAGTTCTCTGTTTAATTATATCCTGGGTCCGGTCAGTCTGATATTTTGTGGACATTTAGGACGGGAAGAGTTGGACGGAGTGGCCCTGGCTATATCAGTAAGTGGATCAGCCCAACATGCAAAGTATGTCGTGTGTTATGCATGACACTAAGTGACCTTCGTAATGATATTCTAATCATGTTTTTCAGTTTTAATGAACGATTTAATAAAATGTTCAAGAGCCCTGTTGGATATAAGAAAATGTTTTGTAAAGTGAAAGCAAACAGACCTGAAGTGGGCGTAATCCACCCTAAAAGTGGCACGTTTTCTATTTAGTTCTTATAGCAAGTTAGTGTAAAATCGCTTCCTTCCTAAATGTCTGAAATTCTAGCTCAGCATGTGTTAAGATTAAGTGATTGATTGATGTCAATTGATTGGTTGACACACTCAGGATTTTTTCACTTATATGGCGGCGTTGGCAGGTTGTGTGGGGGAGTAAACTGGGCTCATAACCCCGATGAAATCCCCGACCTTCGGTGAGTACCTGGCAGCTCTCCCACATATGGCGATCGAGTGAAAAATCCAGGCTTATCGATGGGAGGCCTATGTTGAACTATCACTCTAACCGCCTCAGTCAGCGAGACCCACTGGTTGTTATGATGGAAGTACAAGTGACTGTGAAATGCTCAGATTAAACTGATTCATTATCAACTCCCTTACCATAAATTTAATGTATATTTAATCCTTTAGGTATTGAACATCACGGGTTTATCTGTATGTGCAGGATTAAGCACCGCATGTGATACACTGTTTTCACAGGTAGGTATTTCACAGGTGTCATCTTAATTAGTCACAGCTGTAATATAATAAGTCTGGCAGGGTATGATTATGTTTACTCCGTTGTGTTACGTGGAGAAATTGTTGGTGTGTCAACGGGTTTCTAATGTGTTGACAATGTTAATTATCCCCCGGAACATGGCCATTTGAAGCTAGATTGTCTTGCGGTAGAAATATGGATTTTTACAATGAGACTGTATATGAAATATCGCTAATGCGTAAACATAAACACCCTTGAAAACTCGATGTAAAAGAAAAACATGGTTAGCCTCGGTTCTATGTGTTTATTGAATCGAAGACCCGTGATGTCATTTAAACAGTCTGAAAGAGAAAAAATGAAAGATCATTCAAATTTATTGCAAGCCATATTAGGACCTGACGGAAACTTCTGCGGAAACTGAAGAAAAGAAACTTTTTCGTAACTCGTCCCATTATCGTTATGGACCTAACTATAACATCTAATAGATTGCATAATATTATATTTCCTAGATTAGTTCTGGGATACTGTTGATACCATTTTCTATTTACCAGGCATTTGGTGGTAATAACAGAAAACTTGTGGGGATATTCTTTCAAAGAAGTGAGTGTTCTTGTATTTTGTACACATTCTCTTCAGGATTTTGTATAGATTCATCCCTACATTTGATTAAAGAAACAATGGATTGGTTAGCTGTGTTAACTGAGAAAAATGAAGGGTACATTGTTTTTGTTATATTCGGCCCTCGTCAAAAAAAAAATATATATATAAACACTTGTTTTCCTAGCGTATAAGTAGAGAACCAATGCATTCTTTTTCAACAACAGTGGATATATATGTATACATATTAGAAACGATCAGATGCCATAAACACGTTTTCTTTAGTGTTGCATTAGACAACAAATCGAGATAAAACAAGATGAGGGAATTCCTGCTGAGAACCTGTCGAACTCTGGCGTAATATATTAATGGGCTGACGTAATATACTTATGGGCTGGCGTAATATATTAATGGGCTGGCGTAATATACTAATGGGCTGACGTAATATACTAATGGGCTGGGGTAATATACTAATGGGCTGGCGTAATATATTAATGGGCTGACGTAATATACTAATGGACTGACGTAATATACTAATGGGCTGGCGTAATATACTAATGGGCTGACGTAATATACTAATGGGCTGGGGTAATATACTAATGGGCCGACGTAATATACTAATGGGCTGACGTAATATACTAATGGGCTGACGTAATATAATAATGGGCTGACGTAATATACTAATGGGCTGGGGTAATATACTAATAGACCGACGTATTATACTAATGGGCTGACGTATTTTACTAATGGGCTAGGGTAATATACTGATGGGCTGACGTATTATACTAATGGGCTGACGTAATATACTAATGGGCCGACGTAATATAATAATGGACTGACGTAATATACTAATAGACCGACGTAATATACTAATGGACGGAAGTAATACACTACTGGGCTGTCGTATTATACTACTGGACTGACGTAATAAACTAATGGGCTGACATAATATATTAACGGGTTGGCGTATTATACTAATGGACTGACGTATTATACTACTGGGCTGGCGTAATATACTAGTGGGCTGACCTATTATACTAATGGACTGACGTATTATACTAATGGGTTGGGGTAATATACTAATGGGCCGACGTAATATACTACTGGGCTGACGTAATATACTAATGGGCTGACGTAATATACTAATGGGCTGACGTAATATACTAATAGACCAACGTAATATACTAATGGGCTGACGTAATACACTACTGGGCTGTCGTATTATACTACTGGGCTGACGTATTATACTAATGGGCTGGGGTAATATACTAATGGGCTGGCGTAATATACTACTGGGCTGACATAATATATTAATGTACTGACGTAATATACTAATGTACTGACGTAATATACTAATAGACCGACGTAATATACTAATGGTCTGATGTAATATACTAATGGACTGACGTAATAAACTAATGGGCTGACATTATATATTAATGGATTGGCATATTATACAAATGGACGGAAGTAATACACTAATGGACTGTCGTATTATACTACTGGGCTGGGGTAATATACGAATGGGCCGACGTAATATACTAATGGACTGACGTAATATACTAATGGACTGATGTAATATACTAATGGACTGACGTATTATATTAATGGGCTGACATAATATACTAATGGGCTGACGTAGTATTTTGTTTTTACCTTCATGGCAAACGAGGTTAGGGCTCGGAAGTGAAACTCGAACTCACACTGTTAAGAGACCTGTGGCTGTTACTGTTTGAAATGCCATGAACTGCCAGAATTCATGCTTATGTTATAAATTCTGATTGTCACAACAATAAGAAGGTTCATCGAAGAACTTAATGATTGACCTTGAAATTACGAAAATCCATACTGCCCGTTCGAACCGAAACAGTTTTCGAATAAACAGAATTTAAATAACCCGGACGAATGTTCATTCATTGTACGGCTCAGATAGTTCAAAACAATACTTTAACGTACACTCGCTAGACTAGTATCATTAAAACTTTTGATGTGTACTTCTTAGACAGAAAGCCGAAAATTCCGAAACTTTGGTTTAACTTAAATATATGCACATTTTGGCAGCTCATACCACTTTAATGATTTTGACGACCACATGAAGATGATCCTCCATGTCTTTTCTGTCCTCCTCATTTGCATCATGGTACACTATGGCCAACAATCCCCACCCACATCCCCAATGCACCAGTATCCAACAACTACGCATTACTACTCAAATATTGAGTATGTATCGCTTACTTTTAAACCATCTGTTATTTATACTATTAAACCTTTCAGGTCTATTAATCATAACATTGTCCTGTTTCTTGTGTTGGACAATTCATCTCAATGCCGAGAGAATACTTGTAGTGTTGGGACAGCGTGAAAATGTTGCAAGGTAATCAATTCTCCATGATACGAAAATTCCTCCTAAATGTGTCTTCAAAACAAAACCAGCCAAGAATTATATAAAATGAGAACTGGACGAACCATTTATTTTGCCACGGGACCAACACCTCTCTATATCAGCGATCATTACGAGCACATATCCAAAGTGAGTTTGTGCAAATCGTGCTAGCAGTCGTTTGAGAAAATACGCCCAATCTAATTCGGCTATGTTTACCATCAAACGTTTGGGGATCTATAAATTTAATCTAACTTTATTTAATAAAATCAAAATTTGGGCTTGGTTTGGTTTATAGTCTAGTTACTGACATTTTGTAAAGTTGGTATGCTGATAAAAAAAACACGTAATTTCTTCTGGCGGCTTATCTATCAACTTCATTATTATTGGTTTATCTTTCAACTTTATTATTATTGGTTTATCTATCAACTTTATTGTTCTTGGTTTATCTATCAACTTTATTGTGCTTGGTTTATCTATCAACTTTATTGTGCTTGGTTTATCTATCAACTTTATTGTGCTTGGTTTATCTATCAAGTTTATTGTGCTTGGTTTATCTATCCACTTTATTGTGCTTGGTTTATCTATCCACTTTATTGTGCTTGGTTTATCTATCAACTTTATTGTGCTTGGTTTATCTATCAACTTTATTGTGCTTGGTTTATCTATCAACTTTATTGTGCTTGGTTTATCTATCCACTTTATTGTGCTTGGTTTATCTATCAAGTTTATTGTACTTGGTTTATCTTTCAACTTTATTGTGCTTGGTTTATCTATCAACTTTATTTCTGCTTGGTTTATCTATCAACTTTACTAGGCTTGGTTTATCTTCCAACTTTATTGGGCTTGGTTTATCTATCAACTTTATTGGGCTTGGTTTATCTATCAACTGTATTGTGCTTGGTTTATCTATCAAGTTTATTGTACTTGGTTTATCTTTCAACTTTATTGGGCTTGGTTTATCTATCAACTGTATTGTGCTTGGTTTATCTTTCAACTTTATTGTGCTTGGTTTATCTATCAACTTTATTAGGCTTGGTTTATCTATCCACTTTATTGTGCTTGGTTTATCTATCAAGTTTATTGTACTTGGTTTATATTTCAACTTTATTGTGCTTGGTTTATCTATCAAATTTATTTCTGCTTGGTTTATCTATCAACTTTACTAGGCTTGGTTTATCTTTCAACTTTATTGGGCTTGGTTTATCTTCAACTTTATTGTGCTTGGTTTATGTGTCAAGTTTATTATGCTTGGTTTATCTATCAAGTTTATTAGGCTTGGTTTATCTATCCACTTTATTGTGCTTGGTTTATCTATCAAGTTTATTGTACTTGGTTTATATTTCAACTTTATTGTGCTTGGTTTATCTATCAAATTTATTTCTGCTTGGTTTATCTATCAACTTTACTAGGCTTGGTTTATCTTTCAACTTTATTGTGCTTGGTTTATCTATCAACTGTATTGAGCTTGGTTTATCTTTCAACTTTATTGTGCTTGGTTTATCTTTCCACTTTATTGTGCTTGGTTTATCTATCAACTTTATTGTGTTTGGTTTATCTATCAACTTTATAAGCCTTGGTTTATCTTTCCACTTTATTGTGCTTGGTTTATCTATCAACTTTATTGTGTTTGGTTTATCTATCAACTTTATTAGGCTTGGTTTATCTATCAACTTCATTGTGCTTGGTTTATGTGTCAAGTTTATTATGCTTGGTTTATGTGTCAACGTTATTGTGTTTGGTTTATCTATCAACTTTATTGTGCTTGGTTTATGTGTCAACGTTATTGTGTTTGGTTTATCTATCAACTTTATTGGGCTTGGTTTATCTATCCACTTTATTATGCTAGGTTTATGTGTCAACGTTATTGTGTTTGGTTTATCTATCAACTTTATTGTGCTTGGTTTATCAAATCAACTTTATTGTGCTTGTTTTATCTATCAACTTTATTGTGCTTGGTTTATGTGTCAACGTTATTGTGTTTGGTTTATCTATCAACTTTATTGGGCTTGGTTTATCTATCCACTTTATTATGCTTGGTTTATGTGTCAACGTTATTGTGTTTGGTTTATCTATCAACTTTATTGTGCTTGGTTTATCAAATCAACTTTATTGGGCTTGGTTTATCTATCCACTTTATTATGCTTGGTTTATGTGTCAACGTTATTGTGTTTGGTTTATCTATCAACTTTATTGGGCTTGGTTTATCTATCCACTTTATTATGCTTGGTTTATGTGTCAACGTTATTGTGCTTGTTTTATCTATCAACTTTATTGTGCTTGGTTTATCTATCAACTTTATTGAGCTTGGTTTATCTATCAAGTTTATTAGGCTTGGTTTATCTATCACCTTTATTGTGCTTGGTTTATCTTTCAACTTTATTGTGCTTGTTTTATCTATCAACTTTATTGGGCTTGGTTTATCTATCAACTTTATTGTGCTTGGTTTATCTTTCAACTTTATTGTGCTTGGTTTATGTGTCAAGTTTATTATGCTTGGTTTATCTATCAACTTTATTGTGCTAGGTTTAATAATCAACTTTACTGTGCTTGGTTTAACTATCAACTTTATTGGGCTTGGTTTATCTTTCAACTTTATTGGGCTTGGTTTATCTTTCAACTTTATTGTTCTTGGTTTATCTTTCAACTTTACTGTGCTTGGTTTAGCTATCAACTTTATTGTGCTTGGTTTAGCTATCAACGTTACTGTGCTTGTTTATTTTTTTCTTTTACAGAATATCTGGTGAATATCTGCTGTTCTTTATGCCCGGTCTAATGGTAAGTTCCTTTTTATCATACAGTCAATATTAGTTCGGTTTTGATAAACTTTCGATATAAAATATATTCCATATATCACGTGACATTCTACCTTTATTATGTTTAATTCACAACTAATTTCATTTCGTTTTTATACAAATAGTTATTGTGTTTTATCCAGGTGGTAAGGAAGGAAACTCTATAAACTTACCAAATTCAAGAAATACAACCTACAATTTTCCCTGTTCCAGTTTTCTGAAAAAAATATAATATAAATTGTAAATGTAGGACAAGCTGTCTTGATCACTATATTTTGCCAGGACAGTATTTATCAAATGTTTCATTTCGTTCCTTAACAACTTCAAGGTTGAAGCTTTTCATTGATATTGCACAAAGCAAAACTGTAACATGAACAAATTGACATAGCTTGTTTTGTGTTTTTCCATGTTAAATGCGGTAAGGACAGTGTTTATCGTGTGACGTTATAATGTATTCGAATGTCTGGGGGCGTGGGAAATTAATAATCGGCGATGATAGACGCACCTTGGCTACTAATTGTAAGATATGATCATGGTGACAAGGAGTGATACAAAGCGATAACATTTGACTTTTCGGAATTAAATGAATTTTGACATCACTCGATATATTGACAATATTGATAGAACAGTTCTGATAGCATTTAACATGCGAAATCACAAACAGTGCTGTCAAATTATTCACGTTAATAATATCAACTGGAAAATCGAAGCTTATGTCTTACTCGGTCGGTTAAACTGTATGAATTGAAGATAAAGAGATTCCACTTAAACCAATTTTCTATTCTGCTTCCAAACAGGTGGACAACATAAAGCTGTGACGTTAGAAGATAATAATAGAGCAGCTGTTTGTCACAGAAAGCAAATCCTAACATATTAAACTGAAACTGGTGTCCTAAGAGATAACACTGCGATAATTTAAGTGGACGTTCTGCCAGTCTGTCATTTTGTCATTCAATCATACACAATTGCAGATTTAGTTATTTATTAGAGATTTTTTTTATTTAAAACGCCTCCTTCAGAACACTTATCTCATTTGTGATATTTCTTTCCAGTTCAACTTTTGGTACCAAGTGTTGACGAAATATTTACAGAACCAAGTAGGTTATACAATGCACAATACTTACACTGTAGATCACGGCAATGTCAAACATCGTCACCGAAATCATTTAAAGGCACACTCACACCGCTAGAATGCAGAAATCTGTAAACATTAAAGGGTATCCCAAATGCTGCAACATAGATGCCTTCAGGAAACAGAAGGCTTCATTGTTTTTTAATTACATATGAGGTTTATTTGCATGCTGTCTAGAGTTAACAAAAATATTGCCGCCTAAAGTCAATTTCCCTCCCTAGCCGTGACGTCATAGAGGACAAACCACATTAATGTTTCCTCTCATTTGATTCTGTGTTATTCCACTTCTATTGCTTTTAGTCCGATGTGTTTAGTAGGAAGACTGCTTAGGTCATTTTATATTTTTAATTTGAAATTAAAAAATTTAAATGTTTTGGTAGCATTTTATATTTTCAATTGAAAATTCAAAGCTTTGGTGTCATTTTATAATTATAATTTAAAGATTTCAAAGTTTTGATTTGGAGGTATAAAAAACGTCCGTTTATGGATTTTAGATGATAAAATAAATGACTGAACCTGATTTCTATCTGAGCCACAGGAAACCGAGTTCAGGAGTAAACAAACGTTTCTTCAACACTATTATTGACCTATCACTTAAATAAAACGCCACATGTATGTTCATGCAATATTATTGCCAGTTAAGGTATTATATATATTTTCTTCGTAGAATTTTGTACTTGGGCCTGTCTTTATCGGTGCTATCGGAAATGCCTTTAACGCTGTAGCCCAGTACGTGGCTGTTTACGTCTTGGCGCTTGGTATACGGTAAGTGACAATCAATAAAAGAAAGAAGAGAACGACGTCACTAGCCCTAACGCGACGACTGCTTTATTAACGTCATTTAATGAACTATATGCGTGGAATGGACGCACAGAGAATGGCGGAATATTATTGATGACGTGTATGTGTTTGGCCACCGGACACGTGCATAAGTAACTAAAAACACTCCATATACAAATACCCATGATCTGTTCTTACTAAATATAAGATACAGCATATGAATTGAGACAACATTGTCGAACCCTATGGATCTAGTCACGAGGGATCAACCAACTTCAAGGGAAATCACCTTTTGTTTTCCAGAGGTTCGGCGGCCGCTCAAGCCCTTTCATTCCTCTGTATGTGTATTGGGACACTGTTGTATATTCTCATTACAAAAATGTACGAAATGACCTGGTCCGGTATGTAACACTTTATAACAAACTTCCGTCTGTTTTCTCCATACCTCTCCTAAGTTATCTGAAGGAGTTCATGACACCCTTTGCTTTCCCCATGCCTGGGATTAATAGACCTATAGAAGACATATGAAACGCCTTTGTATTACGGTCAGTGTGATCACAGTAGTTTGGTTCCGATCCACCCCTATGACAAGCGAAATACCCAGTCTGATAACTTCGGGGATTTATGTGAGTGAAATACCCTCTGATAGACTGCAGGTCATTTTGAATATGGCGACCAAATTGGTAGCCGTGAAGCGTACAATTCCCAAATCTTCTTGAGGGCCCCACAAAAGTGTCCCCATGATAATGTAAGGGACCGAAACACTCGGTTTGTCAACTTTCAGCCTCGACCAGTTATATAATTGAAGCTACCGGTCGGCTTTGACACGCCTCGGACAATCTGCGCTTTAATACGGTAAACCACCGTATTTTGGGCCGAATAAAAATGGCGTTGAAAGTAATTATCAAAATGTTTTACTACAGACGAAAAAAGAAAATACAAATAATTATTAATTTATTAAATGCTAATATCTTTAGAAAGATATTTGTTTATATATTTTATTTAGCCCGGCAAACCACATGTTGCAGATAGTAGCAGTTTCAGAACATATCAGGAATCCTCAAATGCTTCAATTACATGTATATAACTGATCGAGGCTGAAAGTTGACAAACCGAGCGTTTCCGCCCCTTACATTATCACGGGGACACTTTTGTGGGGCCCTCAAGAGGATTTGGGAACTGTACGCTTCACGACTACCTATTTGGTCACCATATTCAAAATGACCTGCAGTCCATCAGAGGGTATTTCACGCACGTAAATCCCCGAAGCTATCAGACTGGCTCGGACGCTCTGAAACGTCGGGCATGTATACGTACGTAAAATACCAAAGCCGACCGGTTGCCAGTGAAGTCAGCCAAAGTCTCACTCTGAAACTTCGGGGATTTACGTGCGTGAAATACCCTCTGATAGACTGCAGGTCATTTTGAATGTGCCGACCAAAAAGGTAGCCGTGTAACGTACAATTTCCATATCCTCTTCAGGGCCCATCGAAAGTGTCCTCGTGATAATGTAAGGGACCGAAATACTCTGTTTGTTAACTTTCAGGCGCGATCAGTTTTATAATTGAAGTATTGGAGGATTCCTGGAATGTACCGAAACTGCGTCTCTTCTTTGCGTTACACGACATGTTCTTTACCGGGCTAAATATATTATATAAACAAATATCTTTCTAAATGATATTAGCATTTAATAAATTTATAATTATTTTTATTTTCTTTTTTCGTCTGTAGTAAAACATTTTGATATTTACTTTCGACACCATTTTTATTCAGCCCAAAAATACGGTGATTTGCCGTATAAAAAGCGCAGACTGTCCGAGGCGTGTCAAAGCCGACCGGTAGCGAGCGAAGATAGCCGAAGGATGTTCCGAGTGCCAAAGTCTGTTCCGAATGGAGTTTCGGCTATTCTCGGAGTGGTTCGGAATGCACTCAACATGTGTCTGTGGCAAACAATGACGAGCCAAACTGCTGGAATGATACCTCTGAAGGAGTTCATAACACCTTCTCTCTGCTCTCCCCGTACCTCTCCCAAGTTATCTGGGGGAGTTCATAACACCCTCCGTGTGCTTTCCCCGTACCTCTTCCAAGTTATCTAAAAGAGTTCATAACACCCTCTGTGTGCTTTCCCCGTACCTCTTCCAAGTTATCTAAAAGAGTTCATAACACCCACTGTGTGCTTTCCCCGTACCTCTCCCAAGTTTTCTGGGGGAGTTCATAACACCCTCTGTGTGCTTTCCCCGTACCTCTTCCAAGTTATCTAAAAGAGTTCATAACACCCACTGTGTGCTTTCCCCGTACCTCTCCCAAGTTTTCTGGGGGAGTTCATAACACCCTCTGTGTGCTTTCCCCGTACCTCTTCCAAGTTATCTAAAAGAGTTCATAACACCCTCTGTGTGCTTTCCCCGTACCTCTCCCAAGTTATCTGAAAGAGTTCATAACACCTTCCGTGTGCTTTCCTTGTACCTCTCCAATATTGTAAAGAGTTCACGAGAAATTCCGTGTGCTTTCCTTGTACCTCTCCAATATTGTAAAGAGTTCATGAGAAATTCCGTGTGCTTTCCTTGTGCCTCTCCAAAGTTATCTGAAGAAGTCCACAAACGCTTTCCGTCGCTTTTCGTCATACCTCTCCAAGATTATAAAGAGTTCATAAGAAATTCCGTCTGCTTTCACCATGCCTGAAAATTTTCAGATAACTTTGCACGGGCACTGGGAAATTAGTTCTTAGTGTACCGGAGAGAAAAGTTGGGTGTTGACGATACACTATGGCAAGTGTGTCAGGAACTGAAGGGAAGGAGGGTCAATTTGTCAGATTTGTTTTTACGCAGTAACCTAACAGAATACTCCCTGAGTAGAAAAACCTTAAAAAGAACAGTACAGTCCCGATTCAAAGTTATAAAGAATTACAGTGTCTTAAGGAGCTAAAAATCTGACAGTTTATGACTCCCTCTGGTATTTATCAGAGTGGCTGTTTAAATAGAGATAAGGGAACGATGACATCCACTGAAGTGGACACACAAGGTTTGTATATTTACACACCATCATATCAGTGGTCAGCCTGAGGATTGTTTGCTTTGTACTAAAACTATTACAGCCAAGTCCAATAGAACAGTGTCCAAGTCAAAACTGTTAATATTCAAGAATTGTAAGCAATTGCATTGATTGCTCCTTCCCAATTATAGAACATAACAGCAATGTCAAAACAGCCACAAAATTTCAATTTTTGCAATTAAAATGTATTAAAACATATGTGTACTATAACGTACTGGTATTTAGTTGCAGCTTTATCAAATTCAGAAAAGAAAAACTTCTAATGTGAACAAGAAATTTCAATTGATGAAATTAAAACAAATGTTATATTAAATTAAATAAAGTTGTTAATCGTAGCGGTTCGACTTTGCCACGGCGGGCGTATGTTGAGTTTACTAAGTTGTCATATTTCTCCACTTAAATTGGCAGGCTGGTCATGGAGGTCTCTGGAGAACTGGCGAGTGTTCTTACATCTGGCCGTTCCAGGATTAGTCATGATGGCCATAGAACTCTGGAGTTTTGAAATAGGAATATTTCTAAACGGTATGTACCAACATAAGTACAACAATTATTAGGTCTCATTGGTATTTGTTTTTCGTGCTTTTCACCCAACAATTTTAAATGGGATATACAAATAATGAATACATCACAAGTAGTACTTGCAATCCTGTATAGTACTCCTTATCGCAGATGATATCTGAAATGATTGTTCTTCTTGTAGGACTGCTCGGTGAAGTGGAACTGGGAGCTACGTCAATTACCTTCCAACTTGAATCTATCCTTTATATGGTAAGAAAAGCATTATTTGTAAACAAGGAGTATCAGAGTTCGAGAACAGTGGTCCCAGATTGTTAGAGTTATATTTAAAATCCAGGAAAACTAAATCGTTGTGTATGAAGATGTTAAACTAAGGTACTTGACCTGAGTAATATATGGGTACATGAATATATAAAAAAAAAACAGTAAATGATACGTATTACAATAGCCGAGAAATCTGGGCTCTGCCGAATTTTTTTTTTCTCTCCGTGTTCGTCATAGACACAAGACACGTAAGCAGCCATGTAATACCAGTCGCCGTTAGACCGATAATCCGGGCTAGTATTACAACAGTATTCTCGTTATTTTGGGATTACACTTTCTTGAAAATATGGTAGAAATTCCTCTACCGATTTTTGGGTGACGCCCGAAACGGGAATCGAACCCAGGTCCCAGAGTATGGCACCTATCGCCAGCACTAAATGCCGGCTGCCTTATCCATTCAGCCAACCGGCCTCCTCTAAAAAAGGAGGTAGTTGACTGGTAGATACTAAAGCGGACATTTAGTACCCCTCTGGTAACGTAATTGACACAGCTCCCATTGCTGAATGCATGATTTTAATTAATTAGTGTCTTTTAGAAAGTGGGTATAACAGTATTCTCGTTATTTTGGGATTACACTTTCTTGAAAATATGGTAGAAATTCCTCTACCGATTTTTGGGTGACGCCCGAAACGGGAATCGAACCCAGGTCCCAGAGTATGGCACCTATCGCCAGCACTAAATGCCGGCTGCCTTATCCATTCAGCCAACCGGCCTCCTCTAAAAAAGGAGGTAGTTGACTGGTAGATACTAAAGCGGACATTTAGTACCCCTCTGGTAACGTAATTGACACAGCTCCCATTGCTGAATGCATGAGTTTAATTAATTAGTGTCTTTTAGAAAGTGGGTATAACAGTATTCTCGTTATTTTGGGATTACACTTTCTTGAAAATATGGTAGAAATTCCTCTACCGATTTTTGGGTGACGCCCGAAACGGGAATCGAACCCAGGTCCCAGAGTAGTATTACAACATCAGCAGGGATTCATGGTCGTGCAGATAGTTTATTTTACCCCGAATTATAAACCCTGAGTTTAAAGGATACTGCCCATAAAGTAGATCTTTAAAACTGTATGTCATTCGACATTTGTTTATATAAAGTTAAGAGGAGGAGACGTCCATATGAGCATTTCTAACCTCCCCTATAGCTACCATGGGCCGTTAGATATTGTGTTGTATTTAGGATTTCGGTTTCTCGGTGGTTTGTTCATATCGATAACAATAGAAGCACAGAATTGCCAGAGTAACTTTTGGGCTGGGAAATCAAGATTTACTACTTCTTATTTTGTCTACCAATTAGAAAAAAACTGCCCCATTAAACTTAAAGTGTGAAACGGTTATCAATTAAATAAAAAACAAAACAATAAGTTAAACCAAATCAAATAAACACCAAGGGGTGGGTTATTGAAGCTATTAAAGAGAACTCCCATTACAATATGCGTATAAAACAATGGTTGGAATTGATGTGAGCTGTGATTAATTGATTGGTTGTTTGTTTGGCTGGTTGATTGATAGACTGGTTAACTGATTGGTTGGGTGGTTGATTGATTGATTGACTGAATGATTGATTGAATAGTTGGTTGTTTTGCTGGTTATACATTGGTTGACTGGTTTATTGCCTGTTTGGCCAGTTGATTGATTGATCGATTGATTGATTGATTGTTTGTCTAGTTGATTGGTTATTTGTCTAGCTGATTGAGTGTTTGTCTAGTTGATTGATTGATTGATTGGCTGGTTGATTGGTTGATTGGCTGTTTGATTGGTGGGCTGGTTGATTGGTTGATTAACTGCTCGATTGGTTGATTGAGTGGTTGGTTGGTTGATTCATTGGTTGCTTCGCTGGTTAATTGGTTGTTTAGCTAGTTGATGGATTGCTTGGCTGTTTTTTGGCTGGCTGGTTAATTGATCGCTTGACTGTTCGCTTTGGCTGGTTTATTGATTGTCTGGCTGGATGCTTGGTTGATTGATGATTGATTGGTTGCTTGGTTGATTGAATGGCCGGTTGATTGCTTGTTTGGCTGTTTGATTGATTGACTGGTTGTTTGGCCGGTTGATTGATTGAGCAGATTGTTTTTAGCTATTTAGTCGTGTTGCCAGGAAAAAGTATTTCAAATATTACGATGGACATGAAAGTGGACTGTAGCCAAAGGGGAAAAGGGTTTAAAGACGGGTTGGGCTTATTATTTGTTACATATACTACATCAAGACACGGCTCTTATCTTTCTAAACACAAGATCTTACTAGACTCTATCCCCTCCTATCATACTGTCAGGATGATTTAATAGGCCCGTCTACGTATTATCCGCTGTTATACATACCATGTTTCTCGTGTGCAGACATTTTAAGACCAGCTATTAGTTAAATAAGAAAATGTCCTTCCAATAATGATTTACATGTACTATAAATGTCAAACTAGGGTGTTAATAAAGTGAGAATGTACTCTTGTTATGCTTCAGCTCCCGCTGGGAATATCCCTGTCATGTAGTATCCGAGTTGGACACAATCTAGGAGCGGCCAATGCAGATGGAGCGAAGACGGCTTATCGAGTAGCCCAAACATTTGCCTGTAAGAGCATTTTGATAAGTCTAATAACGGTGAGGGGAGGGGGTGGCGGGAGGGGGGGGGGGGGTAGGAATATTGGTCCAAGGTTTGTCGCTTAAGAAAAGATGCAGAAAGAAAGGCAAAGATAGAGGTGACAATGTATGGTATGAGACGAAATGTAATCATTTTGGTAGATCCCATACCTAGGTTACTTATCCAAAATACCAAAGTCAGTTTATGTGTGGGCTCGCCCTGCAGTGGATCAGTGCAGTGAGAGATCCGATGACCAGTTCTCTATGCGAGTGGTCAAGGTAGGTATTGAAATGAACTGACATTTTCTGCAGGTAATCTAAAATTAGAAGTTCAA
The DNA here is from genome assembly GCA_963971465.1 of Lepidochitona cinerea. Classification (NCBI taxonomy): domain Eukaryota; kingdom Metazoa; phylum Mollusca; class Polyplacophora; order Chitonida; family Tonicellidae; genus Lepidochitona; species Lepidochitona cinerea. The sequence goes on along the minus strand of OZ020556.1, from coordinate 41,138,837 downwards.
ATCCCTGCTCTGTCCAGTCAAGGTGCACAAGCAATCGTATTCTCGCGAGATCTCCTTTAGACGTAGTTAATATAGACCTCGTACGTCATTCTGTTGCATAGTCACAGATCGATACCATTTGGCTCTGTAAGATGGTTCGAACTTTTAGTCTTGTAGCCATTATTAGGCCTTTATTGACAGTTTGGGTGTCCCGTCTGCATTTCCAATGGTAAAAATCCAAATAAAGTCTAAATTCTCTTTCTATGGTCCATTTTGACCCCAAACACATCGGAGGAATACAAAATGGCGACCACTCCCTCTGTATTACGTGCTGTTGTTTCGTATTAATTTTGGATTAATACACATGTACTCCACTGTCAAATTTCAGTTTGAGATACGAAGCCGTGACATTCTGTACAACTTAACGGTCGCCATGCATATTCGTTTAAGAAAACTGTTTAAACCGATATCGCAGGTCAAAATGGACCTTAGTAAGAGTATTTAGACTTTTATTAGGATTTTTACCATTGGAAATGCAAGCGGGCACCCAAACTGCCAATAAAGACCAAACGTTTGAACCGTCCTTCAGTGACAAATAGCACCGATCTCTGACTATACAACAGAATGACAGGATAGTTACCTGGGGCTAGCTGGGTGGCAAAGCAAAATCTAAAAACAACTTAATGTGCTTTAGAGATGGACAGGCTCTGCACTATAAAATAAATATCTGTCTTGGGAAAATTGCTTATTCAGTCAGCCCCCGCCTTCTTTCTTAATTTGGCAACGCCATCATATAATTGAAATAATCTTTAATTTATGAAGTTTGACTTAAAGCTGTGTTTTATCTCTTTGGTCAGGGCTGGTGTGTATTGTGTCTGTGATAATATTACTCTCTTTAAAAGACATCCTGCCTTATATCTTCACGGATGACAGGTAAGAGGTCGGGTCGCTCATATACTCTCCAAAACGCTCTATAAAACATGTTTTGCAATTAACAAAGCTGTATAAGTATATGGTAGTCCCAGAGGTTGAGTCAGATCCGCTCACTCTCAATATAAATATAATAACTGTCATACATCACTTTTTGTAATATTCTTGTTTACACTTCGGCCTGTCTAATATATATACACGTGGTATATCATTTGATTTCCTACAGCACCATTATTGAATTGGTATCCAGGGCACTTCCTATCATCGCTTTCATTCAGTTCCTGGATTCTATCACAGTGAGAGATTTATTTTTTGTCATTTTGCTTAAAATTACAGCTTATTTTTTAATAAACAGATCGGTATAGGTGGTAGAATGTGTATAGTTGTAATATTATATGAAGAGTTCTTCCGGAACACCCAATGGTGACTTGTAAATGTAAATTAGCTAAATATGTATTCAAAAACATCATGTTGAAATTATACAAGAGCGATTAAAAATGGATATCGCCCGTCACCACACTGAAAATGCTTGTATTTGGCGTCATGCTTATAACTTTTGAACGCTGTCGTCGGCATTTCAACCAATCATGGAGGCACACTGACTCAACGAAGGTCGTGTATGACGGCTGTCACAACATTCTAAATATGAATTCACGATATATATATAACATACTTTGTTGAGATTTTCAGTGGAAAGAGTTTATGGGATTTTATCCTCTCTAACATCTAAACCCTTAGATATTCTAAAATACAATCCAAATTGTCAACATCAAAGTCGCAAAACTATCGTTGTGTCTTATTCACGGAGAGGCACTCTACTCGTGTCCGGCACACTCCGATCCCCGAACATGCCCGAATCCCGGTTGTACACGAGATGCCATGCAGTCGGAACTCCCTTCGCCTATCTTCGCTCGCTACCGGTCGGCTTTGACACGCACGTAAATCCCCGAAGTTTCAGAGTGAATGCCATGATGACGCCACAACAATGAAGGATCTTACTGGGACTTAACGTGTGTTTGTTTTTAAATTTAGACTCCATATTTAAAAAACATTATTGGAATTGAAATAATTTTTCGCATTGTTATAAAAAAGAATTAGGTAAAAAATATCCTTAATTTCCACAACTACTCGGAATGAATTTGACTACGCACACTAGCCCTGGTCACGTTGCGTACACGTTGATATCAAACTACAAGACGACGTCATATCACACAACATAGGTTGTATAAAGTCGTAATCAGTGGCGCCGGCTCGGACCAGATTCGGCCCCAACCACGATATATTGTATATTGTTGGCCTGACTTGTTCATTGCCTGTTCTGATACAAAGTTAACGCAAAATAAAATCTATCATGCTAATATACCCGTTAAGCAAATTATTTCCCAGAGTGATCGTAAAGAATAAAAGAATACCGTGAACTTTGATGGTTTTGTACGAGTCCAGTTCTTACAGCATATAATCAGATAAAGTACAAAATATGAGGAATGGTTATAAACATACATGTAGTCACAAGTTCATGTTATAAATACACCTCTTCAATTCCAGGCTGCCATAGTACGCATGCCCACTATGGGGAAACAGTCCGCAAACTTCGGAAATATACTGTAAAGGAATATTTAAAACCCTTCATTTACGATATTCCTCTACTTTTTTGGAAAGAAAAATCGTACTTTATTTGTTGACAAATCTTTTACTTTTATATTACCGGTATATTTTATTACTGTTTATAGGCGACCGCTATGGGTGCACTCCGCGGTTGTGGTCGACAATTAAAGGGTGCTATTTGTAACTTCATTGGCTACTTCGTGTTTACCGTCCCTTTAGCAGTAGTGTTGATGTTTGTGGTGGGCATTGGAATGATGGGTAAGTGGTCGGCAATATCTGTAATCGACAATGGGTAAATAATGTGTAATATTTGTATTGGTTAGATATATGAATGATGGATAAACCGTCAACAATGGTTGGGGTCAACATTATTCAAATCGGAGAAGTCTGCTGTTATTGATAGGGGCCTGTCCAACATCCCTTTGTGTCGATTCCTTTGTATCGCTTATTCTACAATCATTGTTCGTTGTTTAAAAACAGTCCCTATGCGATATAACATGGCTATATCAAATTATTCGTGTTATTTGTATCAACCCGAAATTTGAACCCTACGCCCTACTCGGTTTGTTTCACACGACTAATTTAAAGTGACATGAGATGACAAAATCAAGATATTTTCATGAATTCAGATTGTCATGGGAAGCAGAATGTGCAGTTCATTAAAAAAACAAAACAATCACATAGAAATAAAAATCTAAACTTTGAAATTTATCGCTGTTTGAAAAGAATGTGGGCCTTTTCGCTTCGTGAGTACCAGGTGAGGTGGCTGATCTTTCCGAAGTAGTTTCACCTGCCGGTCCCTTCCTTAGGCATTATTTAAAAAAAATGGCTGATGCAACATCGCATCATCTTAAATGACGGCACAGATAAGCCACTGGAAGGATATACTTCTGTCTTTTTTGTTAGCTTGAGGGTCACTGACGGTAATAAACGTGAGATGGTTTTGGTACTTTGTTGGATGTTATCAAAGTTAAACCGTACGCTTTTCTAGATAATTCACATCTATTAAAGACTATACAACAATAGATAACCAACAGGAATCCTTCCCGAGGACCCGGGGAAATAGTTTGTATCTCCTAAAGTATCTTTAACAGTCTATTAATGTGCGGAAATCCGTATCTATATTAAGATTCACAGGAAATGAAGGTCTGACAGTATTAATGAATCCATCCAATACACCAATCATCTCTTGATGTTATTGGGGCTTATAGAACACGTTTGCTTATAGACCTTGTTGGTACATGACAATGACTGAATCCACACCATTCAATGATGGTAAGTGTAATGCTACATGCATAGGAAAGCGCATCAACTCAAAACAATGTACTGTAAATTATTGGTTGCAGAAATTGTAGTTCATTGGAAGGAAATAAAATAAAACGATATGACACGAATTACTAAAGGAACCTATTTGATCCACTGAACTACTTAACATAATAAAGTAGTAAGGAAACTCCGTAAATATTCATGGTGTAATCTCAATATTTCGACTTAAATTTTTCATTAAGTCATCGTCAGGACGATAACTTAATTAAAGTCGAAATATTGAGATCACACCATGAAGATTTGCGGAGTTTCCTTACTACTTTATTACTAAAGGAAATTGCATCGAATCAATACTTTATGACTATTCACAGCGCAAATGTTGTTGGTATTACAAAATTGTATGATTTAAGACCTTTAAAAGGTGCTAAAATCGGGTGATGAAATTAGAATACGAGAGCAAGTTCACGCAATCTAAAATAGGGATTGATGCTACTGCCATTCGTTGAGATATCAACCTCTAAGGCCAATGAGTGACATGTTGCTTGGACATAAAGGGAAGCCACTGCTGTTAAACAGAGTTACTTTCTGCATTGTAAACAACGACATTTGACAGTTACATCGACAACTGACAGTTACATCATGAAACGAGCTCGGTTGTGTAGAGAAATATCCGATATAATTAATCCGCCGATAATTTGTTTTGTTATACTGATTGATTCTCTCGGAATATATATAAAATACATTGAAACTTATTCCCTCGACCATATCATGTTTTGCTTTGAGATACAAGGGCGCTGCCATCTTGATTTAGAATGTATTTATGAGCTGATGTAGTGCTGATTATATTTTTGATTTTTAACAGGTATATCTAACCAAAAGTCTTGCGATACAGGTTATTATTGTAGGGTTACATGTTTGGGAAGAGTATAGAACAGAGGAATAAATATCATGCACAATAAGAATTCTCAGTAGTTTTCTTACAGATAACTATGCGGGAAATGAAGGGTGACGGCTCTCGTGTTGAAAATCTCATAAAATGGCACGAGATCTCGATTGCAAGTTCACACAGTCAATCACGAGGCTCTTGTGTTTGCATTTAAATGGGCTACTCAGGCATAACCCATGCAGTTAAAGAGTCATATGTTCTTTTAGCGCTGAGGAGTCCAGCGTAGTGAAAAAATACGCTTATTTGAACTTAAAAACTCAGGGTGAAATTGTTTATTTTTTTTTAATTTTTTATTTGAAATGCTCATGTCATTTTAAAACATATTCAAAGTCAGCTCCTTTCAAGTTTCCAAGGGCGACAATAAGAAATAATTTATCTAGGCGTGTTACCGGGCCACCACGGCCAATTCGAAGTCAGTTGGATTTTAAACACTTAAACAAACATGCAACGATAATAAACAATTTTGAAGGATAATGTTCCCTAGGGCACCAAAGAAGATCCATATTGTCTTTACCCGAGTTTCAAACGGAGGAATATTTTAAAATGAATTCAAATAGACGGTATCGTAGATTCACTTTTTTACGAATCAAATTTTAGTTCAGCTGACGCAAAAGACTTCGTAACTATTGATGTTATTTACAAATATAATAAACTTAAATATTTTATTTCAATCCTATATTGATATCAAAATCTGCATGAATATATTCTTTTTAAAAGTGGCGTAAGCTGCCAAAATGTTGATAGTTTGATGTTAAAACAGAATGTTGAAATTATTGGCTATTTTTCTCAGCTTTTAAGTGCTTCTTAATTGTCTCGAAAATGTACCATAAAGTATTGTTTTGAACTAACTTTGGCTTAGAATCAATTAATGGTCGTCCCGGTTATTTAAATTTTGTTTACTTTTCGAACACGTTTTCGGTTCGTACAGGCAACATTCTGTATGGATTTCCTCATTCCAACGCCAATCATTTAGTTTTTCGATGGCCTTCAAGGCCGTGACGATCAGAAATTATGAAAAAAATGTGAACTTTGGCAGTACATTGATTTCGTCATGTTCAAAGTTTTGCTTAGATCCACAGACGATCCATCTTTCATATGGGAGGAAAAGAAATCCCTTGTCCGCCAGGAAGTTTGTGAGTTACCCAAAGGCAAAGGCGGCCTAGGGTTAGTGTAAACAGGAATAAAGCTTAATCACTTAAACTAAAATGTTATCTGGACTTCTCTCCAGCGAAGCACATTGGGCATTCTTAGTCTGAGCATTGTGGAGAAGGCGTCTCTCTCCATATTCGGCAGAACATTACATCTATTCTTAGATTTTGAAAATCGTCTTCAGGTCCCTCAACTCCCCCTTTGGTATAAAGGCATTGTTAGTGAATGTAGGATAACAGAGCCGTCCTGCTGATAGGATGCTTTGACACAGCAGTTATATTTTAACTGGCTAATCCGAAGTACAGTAAATCGGGTAATGTGTTTCCAACCGGAAGCCTAAGCTCGTTGGCGATCGGGAACTTTAGGGACATCGTCAACAACAACCGTTCTTGGAAAAGTATAGAAGACATAGGTCAAACATATGAAAGGCGATTAAGCAGTGTAGCCAGGCATCTGTAGCCCTTGCAACAGGGAATTCCGTCCGCGTGGTTGGAATCCGGAATCCCCTGTTGAAGGAAAGCGCTGTTACACGACCAAGAAAACAGTCTAGGGGCATTATCTTCGAGGTGGTGGTATTCTTACCTGTTACAAAGGCAAACACACTGATTGATTTTCTCGGAATATATATAAAATACATTGAAACTTATTCCCTCGACCATATCATGTTTTGCTTTGAGATACAAGGGCGCTGCCATCTTGATTTAGAATGTATTTATGAGCTGATGTAGTGCTGATTATATTTTTGATTTTTAACAGGTATATCTAACCAAAAGTCTTGCGATACAGGTTATTATTGTAGGGTTACATGTTTGGGAAGAGTATAGAACAGAGGAATAAATATCATGCACAATAAGAATTCTCAGTAGTTTTCTTACAGATAACTATGCGGGAAATGAAGGGTGACGGCTCTCGTGTTGAAAATCTCATAAAATGGCACGAGATCTCGATTGCAAGTTCACACAGTCAATCACGAGGCTCTTGTGTTTGCATTTAAATGGGCTACTCAGGCATAACCCATGCAGTTAAAGAGTCATATGTTCTTTTAGCGCTGAGGAGTCCAGCGTAGTGAAAAAATACGCTTATTTGAACTTAAAAACTCAGGGTGAAATTGTTTATTTTTTTTTAATTTTGGTATTCTTACCTGTTACAAAGGCAAACACCTAACGTAGCCGCTCTTGCTAAGTGTGGAGAACAGGGACAGCACCCAGAATCATGGGAAGGTTTTTTCAAAATTAGCTGAGTCACGGGTCGACAATTATGCTTGAGAAAGTGTATGGCTTTTGTGGCATAGATGCTTGTGGTTGGGGCCGAATCTGGTCCGAGCGACGACACTTGTCCGATGTTTAAATCGAATACATCTGTTTCTGAACTGTGTGGAGACAAAAAACAGTGGAACTATGTTCGAAATCTTCTTTCTGTGGTTGTGAACGCTAAAGTCGCTCTAACAGAATTTCGTTTTTTTGTGGTGAGAGACCGGTCATATGGGAGTACATTGTTTTAGCCATGGGCACTATTCGGCCACATCGCAGCTACGTTGCGGTCCATGACGAACCCTTCGACCATAAGAAAGCAGTTTTATCAGCGCACAGAAAAATAAAAGACTCAAACAAGCGATATCACTGACTGGATCCGGGACATTTCGGCCTGGGACATTTTGGCCTGGGACGTTTCGGTACGGTACATTTCGGCCTGGGACATTTCGGCTTGGGACATTTCGGCCTAAAGTGATAAAGGGGACATTTCGGCCCACCTTGGTTTTTATTCTATTTAATTGTATATTTTCTCATTTCTTTCTCCATTCAGCAATTTTTCCGCTATAACAGTGATACTAGTGGGCTTATGGACAATCTTTTCAACTTTCGTGATAATTGTAGAAAACAATGGTCTAACCAGCTGGGAGCGGTCGCCATTGTAGAAGGGACGCCATTTTGTCGTAGTTACAGGTCGGGTGATACTGGAGCTCCGGCCCCTATTTGAATTTTCTTACGAAAAAATTGTTTACCGATGCAATAAATGCCTTAAAATGAATGACCAACCTTTTCTGGCTTAGTATCCATTCCCCTTTTGTCGAACTATAGGCTTGGGTTGTTGCATTCCATCGATATCGAAAGTGGGTTGGAACATTTTCCCGCGAACAAGGCGGCCATATTGCCTGTGGAATCATGGTTAATTTTCGCAAATTTAAAAATGGCTTCCTCCCGTAGCGTTCCGCCCTTCGGGCGTCACAATAGTCAATAACGCTACATACCGGAGCTACTTTCGTGATACCTATGTTACATGTATCAATCAGATAAAAAATTTAAATTTTGTCTGCTGAAACTAAAGGCTTTCTGTGAAAATTTGAAATAATTCGAATGAATACATTTTTATATACTGTATTACCTCAACTAATTAGACAGTCGATCAGAAACTTAAGTTCTAAAATTGTTAAGCGTTTAAGTTATGGGTTCTCTCTGTAAACACCTGATGTTAGTTATTTATACACCAAGTAGTCGATTTCAGAACTTTATGTTAACCATTTTGATGTCAGCCCCACTGAAATTTAGGTTTTAAACAAATACCAGATTGTCCAACTTGTCGAGGTATATCTTTTTACTCAGATAAATTGTTTCCATTGTTACTTGTACAATGCTCTATTATCATGTTTTCTGATTTTTTTTACTACAGGTAATTATAAAAGGGTATGAATTTCAAAGCTTTCAACCTTTAGTTTATGCGCAAAGCCTTGGCATGTACTGCAGACAATTGTGGTTAGATAAATTTATCAACGTGAGCTCAACTTAATGAGCATATATATATTCATATAGAATAAGAGAAAGAAATGAGGGACAGACTATAGAATTGGTCCGTCAGTCTCAAACCGCTATAATCGTCAGGGGGTAAGCCCCCCTGCAATCCCCCTTTTTATTAATTTCTTATAGAACTTATGACTAGTTTAATATTACAAGCTTAAAACTAAACTATCCCTACTAAAAGCTAAAAGAAAAAACATCTAAAAGACGAATTTGAAGAGAAGTTAAAAACGACGGACCTATTCTATATTTGCACCGAAATGAGATCATCTTTAATCAAATATAATTAAAACCAAGGTGTCCCAGGCCGAACTGTCCCAGGCCGAAATGTACTGTACCGAAATGTCCCAGGCCGAAATGTCCCAGGCCGAAATGTCTGGATACCCACTGACTGGCTGTCTGACTGGTGGTCAAGGCTGCAGCGACTATGTGCAGCAAAAGGTAATTGGTAACTCCAGAGCGAGACAGCTCTGTGGGGAGATGAAGAGCTGATTGCTGGGATTAACAATGACCAGGTATAACAGCAGGCCTATTAGGGACTAGTGCTGAAACGGGTGATTCCAACCGTTCACAAAATTGTCAGTTGTGATAGCTGCAAAGAATTTGACGCACGCTTCGCCATTTTCGCGGCAACTGCAAATGTATTAATCCTGTCGGATATGGTTCCCCAACTTGGAGCTTAATTCGGAATGATGCAATTTTATTCAGGAACGTGTTTCATGGTCATAGGATACCGTATGCAAAATTTGACAATCTGGCAGCAGGTCACAGTTTCATTTTCCTTCATTTCCCATTTGCGGTAATGTTAATGTCTGCTCTCACAGCACCTTCCCTAACTTTCGTTGAACCAAATCCTTCCGTGGAGGCCTTGAACAGTCCTTTGGTAGTATTTTAAGCACAATTTTTTCATAGGTTGAAGGTGGAAATTTTAAACTACGATCAGAAAATGCGGGTAGGGGTCACTTTGCACATACTCCGCGGCATGTAAACAAACCAAAGCACGCCTAACTACCAGATCTCCATCCACCTGAAATGGTCCCATTCCACTTCTAAAATCATTTCCAGACAGTAACTCAACCCCTGTCCTTTCATAAAAACTACAAAAATGCCCAGAAAAAAATACAGGGGGTCAGGAAAAAATAATAAAAAAACACACAAAATATCTGGAACTTATTTCGTCCTAGGAAAATCCGGAAGTCAAAAACTGTGACCTGTATCCATCTGAATTGATACTTGAGTTGTCCAACTAACGTCGTTATTTGATTCTATTGACCGACCGACTGACAGAGCGTCTGATAGAATGACTTTTCTGCCATTTCTGCACGTTGATGCACGAGTTGCGTTATGAATATAAATCTTTAGACTGTTTGAAAGTCGTCTACATAGATATATACATAAGAGAAGATTTTCCCTGTGCCCACACAATAAGAAACTTGTTTCCGTGGTTATTTTAGACAAGAAGATTTTCCCTGTGCCCGTGCGTTATAGTGTTACAGATATATAAGATAATGTACGTATGGCTACCGAATTAGTAAATTAACCGACACTGATTGACCCGGAAAAAATTCCGGGCCAGGGCGAGAATCGAACTCACGACTTAGGGTTACCGTCCCACCGCTCTACCAACTGAGCTACCCGGCCCTGCTGGGAACGGCTCGCTTGTTAGATTCTCTTATACACACAGAGCTTAAATAATTAGAATATGTATATTTAAATTCTTTTTTTCCCCGGTCAATCAGTGTCGGTTAATTTACTAATTCAGTAATTTCCCTGATGATGATTGCAGCTTGCTTTCGAAACACTGACTTCATCACGTATGAAAATTTAAATATACATATTCTAATGGGCTTGATTTAAGCTCTGTGTGTATAAGAGAATCTAACAAGCGAGCCGTTCCCAGCAGGGCCGGGTAGCTCAGTTGGTAGAGCGGTGGGACGGTAACCCTAAGTCGTGAGTTCGATTCTCACCCTGGCCCGGATTTTTTTCCGGGTCAATCAGTGTCGGTTAATTTACTAATTTCCCGGATGATGATTGCAGCTTGTATGGCTACCAATATTGTAATCTGTGTGAGCTTCAGTCCGTTAAGACATTACACCAGAAGCCGGTGGCGCCATTGTGCCATCGGTGTATTGTCAACAATTTTTCCTTCTTCTATGATAAAACTCCTTGAACGTTCGTGTATTTAACTTACCATTAAGAACATTTTCCATAATGCACGTTTTGATTCATGTACTCATGATTACTCCATTATTAAACTATCATAATGAATAAACTTTACGTAAGAGAATATCTAATTTTTGTATGTCTTCGTGAACTTTGACTTTCAGAACCAAAAAATCAAAGAGAGAAATCAAGCTGAGATACGATAATTATCCATACAGAGCCCGTGTTGTATCATATGGCAGCGGACATTGTTTAATACCAAGAAGGTGGACTTTTATTACCAGCACGCCCTACCATTATAACATAGTTTTATCAGACCAAATGTGATTGATTGCTTTCGGATGTTGGTCTATATGTGACGGACAAGGAATGCTGTTAAGATGTACTTTAGTTAATTGAACTTTATGGTTATATTGTGATTTATGACAATTTCTTTTGTAATTGAACATTATCGTCATATTTAGATTTATGACAATTCCTTTTGTAATTGAACATTATGGTCATATTTAGATTTATGACAATTCCTTTTGTAATTGAACATTATGGTCATATTTAGATTTATGACAATTCCTTTTGTAATTAAACACTATGGTCATATTTAGATTTATGACAGTTCCTTGTGTAATTGAACATTATCGTCATATTTAGATTTATGACAATTCCTTTTGTAATTGAACATTATGGTCATATTTAGATTTATGACAATTCCTTTTGTAATTGAACATTATGGTCATATTTAGATTTATGACAATTCCTTTTGTAATTAAACACTATGGTCATATTTAGATTTATGACAGTTCCTTGTGTAATTGAACATTATGGTCATATTTAGATTTATGACAATTCCTTTTGTAATTGAACATTATGGTCATATTTAGATTTATGACAATTCCTTTTGTAATTAAACACTATGGTCATATTTAGATTTATGACAGTTCCTTGTGTAATTGAACATGATGGTCATATTTAGATTTATGACAGTTCCTTTCGTTATTGAACATTTTGGTCATATTGTGACTTTTTTCTGTAAAACATGAGTGACGTCCATTCCATTTTGTTGTAGGTTTTTGGTTCGGATTGTCCATCGGCATCACCCCAATCTGTGTTATCTACCTTATTCTTATATGGCGTATTGACTGGTCAAAGGAGGTTTTCTTGGTACGATTAACCACTATTTGTTTCGCTTTCGATGTTTTCGTCAAGGTTAATTATTAAAGGTCTTGCTTTATGATTTAATATGGCGTAGCGATTTTCTGCATTTTGTTTGATTTAAATTACAAAGACTTTAATTAAACGGAATAAAGTATCTAATCATTTAAACCTGCTTGATATGTTAAAGGCAGCCCAGAGATCTTCTGAAGTTAAACAAAAACCTGGTACCACCGATAAATCACCTTTACTGCCCGAATCTCCGAGTGAGTTAGGATTACTTTTCCATTTTCTCATTTAAATACAGATAAAAAATAATCAATTAATTGATTAAATGTATACTGCTCAAGTGACACCTGACTGACCAATATTAACCAATCTGTCTATCTTCCCCTTTCTCACAACTGTGTATTTGCATATCTGTACGTCATATATGGGTGTCACTCAATTGTATTGCATGTTATATAATGTCTTAAGAGGTTAAGTAGTTATCAAACGTACTAACATGGGTTCAATCTCAGTCCACCGATGTTCTTGCCATAGTTAAGATGCGTAACCATTGTCAATGTGTTACAAAAGGAATCCAGAAATTCTACTGACCAAGGCTAAGCTCTTGTCAGTCGTCAACCTAATGAAATATCATAGGTTTGGTTTGTTACAACAATTAATGGGATGTAAAGGTCTAAATGATATACCTCTTTTTAACACAATTAGAAACTTGTCTCGATGGTTATTTTAGACAAGAAGATTTTCCCTTCGCCCGTGTGTTTTAGTGATCATAAGCATATACTCCTGTACAAGGATATTCCATATATTGTGTTTCTGACTGGGTTTTCACTTGAACGACCTATGTGGGATGGTTGCCAGTTACCACCGGAAGGTCGTGGGTTTCCGCCGGGCATAGAGCCCGGTTTCCTCCCACAATAAAACTGGCAACGCCGCCATATAAGTGAAATAATCTTGAGCGCGGCGTAAAACATTAAACAAACAATCAATCACCCATATATTGTGCCAAGACATCACAGTTATATTGTGGTCATAATACTTTGAATATCACACTGATGCAGGTCTAGACATTTCGAAATCCAAAACTAGTATGTACAAAAACGTATGCCATTTGTTCATTCAGCTATTTTACTGTCTTATAACTAATTTTCTAGCTGACCTGTCCATTGGCACTTTAAATACATGCAGCGAATCGATCCGTGCTCGACTCATAACGTTTCTGGGTTACCATCGATTTATAACTGCAGCACGTTTTTTTTATAAACGGAAGGTTTGCAAAATCATAAACTTTGACAGTAAGGCCCACTTCCGTTTAAGTACACTTGCCAGCAAATAGAATCTGGGAGGGATATCTTTCAAACTATCTTCAAAATATGTAGGCTACACATTTCCTGGTTTCTGTTCTACCCACAGGTTGTCCGTACGAGATTTTAGATCCCTCGGTGGTGAATCCCTCCTATTTGAGCGAGAGTCTGGAAGTATCTATGACAGAAAGTGTAGATATATCTTACAGCCAGGCCAAGATCATACACCTATGTTGTAAACGGCTTGTGGCGATTTTAATTGTTCTTTCTGTGTTCATCGCCGGGATATCAGTCAGAGTATTTTTACCCGTGTACCACTGTACTCATGTGGCTAATTCAACTGCAAATTACAGCATACCTTCCACCCTTCCATTGGTTACGACTGTAAGGCATTAAGTGTGAAGAGTAATGTAACCAACAGAGCTCCAAGAAAGGATCAGCCATATAAAGGATATAAACAGCAAGGAACTAAAACAACAGGAATGTATTGCACAATGCATGATGTGTTATTTCACCTTCGATTGATGTTTTACGTCGCACTCAAGATTATCTCACTTATATGGCCGCGATTCCATGTTAAGTGGAGGAGGATAAGTCAGATAAGTCATTCTACGAATACTATGTTGCTGAAATAGATAAGATAAAGACAACATTGGGAAAATAAAACCTATGAATTCCCTGGATTTGTTTGTTCGTGTATAAATTTTGTAGATCATATGCATGAGGTTTGGACAAAAGGTCAATAAATAGAGTTTGCTGTTTATCGGTAAATACCATTTATATTTCATCGAGTGGATACAAAATCTGTATTTTCACGATTATCCACGAGATGAAATATAAATGATATTTACCGATAAAAACAACAAATATTCTATTTATTATATAATTATTAGTGAGATTTACGTGTATTTTCTGCGATAAACTGAACAATTTGCTATCGTCAGTTGACCTAGAAAATGACCTACATTTGGGCTCATCACACATATACATGTACGGCGTAGGATAAAATAGCGCACCGTTTGGGAGTTCAACACAATAAAAACTTACAACTTTGCATCCAAAGTTCTTATTTTTATGTTGCAGTTTCAATTTTTGGATAGAAAATGATTTCATGAAACAAATTACAGTTCGAATAGTATACTTATTTCGGAGGAAAAACCTGCGTTTGTCTGCGCGGAAGGACACACGGTGTGCGCGCGACGACAAACATCGAGGTCTGTCATCGTTGGTTAAGTTGAACTTGACGTTTTCTTTTGTTTAGTTTTATATTAAATTTTAAGTGGCAAGGTCTTATTATTTTAAAATGAAGATTTACTAGATTATGTGTGTTGAAATGTTCTACGATAAATTATATATTAAGTTTAATTGTTTGTTACCAAAATCAATCGAGTCGGCTCTTCTACAGTGACAGTAGACTCCTCTACTGCCCTACGGTATGGGTAGAGCGAGCGTAACGATCAGCAAGCACCGATTCAGTGATTGTCGTATCCCACAGTCTTCGTTTTCTATGATTTGCGTCAGTTCTCGATACATTTTGTTAAAAATAAGCGATTTTAATGCTCCAGTTGTAGGCCTAACACTTTTATTTACATTTTAAAGTGGGGTGGATTTACTCCACGTTTTCTCGTTTAGCGAGTCCTGCTGCTAGGCCTAGGTTATAAATATAATACGGCAAACATCACAGAAAGGCCAAAGCCAAAAATATATTTGGTTTGTGTAAAAGTATTTAACAGCCAATTAATTATGTTCGATAATTTATAAAATAACAAATTGATTACAAATTTTGGCAATTTTCACAAATTAAAGATTTAATAATGAGAAGATAATATTCCAATGGAAATAGTTCCGGCACTGGCAGTGATGATATAAACGTTAACGGTAAAAGTGGTGATATCACTTATATCAGAGCTGTATAACTCAATATCTCACTACTAATTATATAATAAAATAGTGTATAAATTCAAAAGGTGCACACAAAAACAACCCTTCAGCACATGGCTTTCTTTTCTTGTTTTGCATTTTTATTTTACATTCAGTGAAATCAGTTTTGTTGTCAAACAAACACCCTCCTTTCACAGAATCTCCAGGACTGTCCATCCGTGGAAAACAAACACCCTCCTTTCACAGAATCTCTAGGACTGTCCGTCCGTGGACAACAAACACCCTCCTTTCACAGAATCTCCAGGACTGTCCATCCGTGGAAAACAAACACCCTCCTTTCACAGAATCTCCAGGACTGTCCATCCGTGGAAAACAAACACCCTCCTTTCACAGAATCTCTAGGACTGTCCGTCCGTGGACAACAAACACCCTCCTTTCACAGAATCTCCAGGACTGTCCATCCGTGGAAAACAAACACCCTCCTTTTACAGAATCTCTAGGACTGTCTGTCCGTGGAAAACAAACACCCTCCTTTCAAAGGATTCCCAGGACTGTCCATCCGTAGAAAACAAACACCCTCCTTTCAAAGGATCTCCAGGACTGTCCATCCGTGGAAAACAAACACCCTCCTTTTACAGAATCTCTAGGACTGTCTGTCCGTGGAAAACAAACACCCTCCTTTCAAAGGATCTCCAGGACTGTCCATCCGTGGAAAACAAACACCCTCCTTTTACAGAATCTCTAGGACTGTCTGTCCGTGGAAAACAAACACATTCCTTTCACAAAATCTCTCCGACTGTCCATCCGATGAAAACAAACACCCTCCTTTCAAAAAATCTCTCGGACTGTCAATCCGCGGAAAACAAACACCCTCCTTTCAAAAAATCTCTCAGACTGTCCATCCGATGAAAACAAACACCCTCCTTTCAAAGGATCTCCAGGACTGTCCATCCGTGTAAAACAAACACCGTCATTTCAAAGGATCTCCAGGACTGTCCATCTGTGTAAAACAAACACCCTCCTTTCAAAGGATCTCCAGGGCTGTCCGTCCGTGGACAACAAACACCCTCCTTTCAAAGGATCTCCAGGACTGTCCATCCGTGGAAAACAAACACCCTCCTTTCAAAGGATCTCCAGGACTGTCCATCCGTGGAAAACAAACACCCTCCTTTCAAAGGATCTCCAGGACTGTCCATCCGTAGAAAACAAACACCCTCCTTTCAAAGGATCTCCAGGACTGTACGTCCGTGGAAAACAAACACCCTCCTTTCAGAGGATCTCCAGGGCTGTCTGTCCGTGGAAAACAAACACCCTCCTTTCACAGAATATCTAGGACTGTCCATCCGTGGAAAACAAACACCTTTCCAAAAATCTCTCTGACTGTCCATCCATGGAAAACAAACACCTTCCTTTCACAGAATCTCTAGGACTCTCATTTTTTTGCCCTTTGATAAATTTGGTAAAATATTGTATTTTGCCACTAAATACTTAGTAATTTACAAATATATCCCATTTCAACCCAGGTTAATTTGACTCTCTTCAAAGTAATTCCTATCCCAAGAACATTGCTTTCAGTTTCAATAAATGAAGCTTTATGGAAAATTTGATTTTGTAAAAAATAAAAGTGTACTCAGGCTTAGAGAGACGATTTCGAAAGTTGAGAAATTTGTTTTGCTTGTTGTGACCTTTGATTAACTTTATTGCCGGGTTTTTTAAAATCGCAAAATCTATCTTTGGTACGATTGGAAAGGAAAAGTTAGCGTTCTTCTTCTGAACGTAAACCCGTTTTCCCGTTTAGTACATATAAAACAACTGAAGTTGCCATCTTATTTTCAGACAAAGTTACAATTACGATTTCCATTAGAAGAATCTATCTTTTAACCCGGAAAAAATCAAGCATCCATTAAGGCTGTGATTATTTAATAGCTTCAAACTACCGGCCAGCATCTCTTCTTGCTTGTGTTAGCTAAATTCCATAAATAATCACACAGGCTTTGGCTTTGTGGGAATTACTTCAAGTGACAGGTGGATGTCCACTGACATCGGGTGTTCAATTGACTTGATTCGACATCTCAATCTTAGTAATCTGTCTATTAAAACAACGTGACCGAACTGGACAACAGGTGATAATTTGTTGTCTGACTACTGAGGGTGTGTATGGTGGGGATCTCTCTCAAACTCCCCCAAACAGCGGCTTATTTAGACAGCTTATAACGTGAATATACACGTTTGTTACATTCTCATTCATTTTAGCAGTAGCTGTGAAAACCAGGAACCATATACTACGCCAATAACGGTATCATTCAGAACGGAAACAAAGTAACCGTATGCATAACATCTATCCCATTATAATTACATCGTTAGCCTTTCGTTTTATTAAATTTATTCTCAATTAGAACATGTTAACGATTATGAGAACAAGCATAGGCTATGGTATAAATAACAAGATAATGAGGAGTTTTAAGCAATAGAGAAAGTAAGACAGTTATGAAGACAATGATAGACCTGCCATGATATATAAAACACACACACGCACACACAAAACAGACACTTGTTATAACAATTTTAATACTTTGTAAAGCCGGAATATAAATTCGAAATATGAAGTTCTTTGCTCTTTAGTGTTTTCAATTAAGTTTGGACAGAAATACAATAACTCTTGAGTTACGTAATCTGTTTATTGAGTGTAGTTTGAGTCTACACCACTCAATGGAAGCTTATCCTCGAATAAAGTGTAATGCTTAATTAAACACTCATATACTCGTATAAATAGTATAAAATCCCGGATTAACAAAACTGACTTTCATACCTTACTACATCGCCAACCAATGAAAGAACAATTGTTTAATATTGTAGCTTAAAAACTGTTCAGCCACTGGCAACAACTTTAACGCGTTGTTAACATTGAATTATGGATCAAACACCTTCTGTTGAAGTGGTAACTGCGCGGATTTGCATCCTTTAGAGCACATTTGGGATAGGATGGGCAGAAACATTCAAGCCCTAGAGCCTCCTGTACAAAATCTGCTTGGAATTGGAAGCCGCATCACATCAGTATCGGCTGCAGTTACCCCTTCAACAGATCCGACGTCTCACTGGAGGGGTGAGACGCAGATTGGAAGCTAATGGAGGCTATACGCGCTATTGACCTTCTGCTCTAGGGATGTGTTCTACACACGCAAAGGGACATTTTTATTTCAATATGTTCGCCCTGTGAAGCCAGATGGATGTGGGGCGAAAATTACCAATCTATCAATTAATCAACAGTATGGCTCCAACAGGGATCAAACGGCATCTGTGACCCCGCTTTATATACTCAAAGATAGCGCGCAAATAACATATTGTTTCATTTCCATAAAAAAACTGAAAACATATAAAATAAAGAATAAATAGTTTTGCAAACAGGACACGGAAAGGGACCAATGTCGTTTATATTCTGTTGATAAGGAAGTGACATTTCAGAATAGGCCTATTATTACGTATAGTAAGATAGTTACCCTCTATTTTCTTATTTGCTTGTGTTATTTGTGTTTCTTGTATATGTCTACGGATCTTTCTCTAGATCTATTGTCTCTTCTATTGTCTATTTTATACACTTTCATCGGTAAACAAATATTGACTCATCATGGTTTGCTGGTCGTTCTAGAAGCCGTTGCTTTTAACATTCATAACAATTAATTCATTGCTCCCATGATTTGTGCTGACTTAATTATACATATCGGTTATTTTCTGTTGGGTCAAAAGTTCCCCATCTTTTCTGTCGCGTGACATTTTCTCATCTGATTTTGAGATTTACGGGAATTGAATACCATCAAGGTATTTTATTCTGGAAATCTGGGCTATACTTTAGTTATAATCCAATTTGTAAGTAGTTACTGATGTATTTTCCATTGTTTGTATTACATTAATCAATAGTTTTTTTTATGTTAATTAAAATATGGAAAAAAAAACCCGTGGGTCGTTTGCTACTTTTATCCGTGGTCTTTTATCTGATATCACTGATTAACTAATAGCTATATATGACCCGATCCTTCCTGGGTAAAAACAGGGATCTACATTTCAGTCAATCAAAGAAATACTCCTGCTTTCAAAGATTGATTGATTGCCCGTTTGGTGTTTTACGCCGCGCTCAAAATTATTTCACTTGTATGGGGGCTTTGCCAGTTTTATTGTGGGAGGAAACCGGGCTCTATGCACGGAGGAAACCCACGATCTTCCGCTGGTAACTGGCAACCATCCCACAGCTTTCAAAGATGATTGGGGTATACATGCAAGCAGGCAAACCAGTGTTATACTAGCCTGGATTATTTCTAGACCTAAAAATAACGCTTGTGTGAACAATCTAATTACACATCCACTTGTGTTTTGGAGTAAAAATAGAACTATTGTTATGGGCAGTTAGCGTTGTGGATTTTCAGGTATATTCAATACTAGAAGAAAATGATCCGGGAATTTAGAACAAATCAGTGGTCATAAATAGATGTATATAATATAAAACACAGGGGCACAGGGAAAAATCTTCTTGTCTAAAATATCCATGGAGACAAGTTTCTAATTGTGTTAAAAAGAGGTATATCATTTAGACCTTTATACCCTATCATAAGTTGTAATAAACCAAACCCATGCATGATAAATCATTATGTTCAATACGACCAACAGGAGCTTGGCAATACTTAGTCAATACAATTTTCGGGAATACTTTTTAATACATTGACAATGCTTACGAATCTTCAGCTATGGCAAGAATATCGGTAGACTGAGATTGAACCCCATAGGATAATGGGAAAAGAAAGTGAAAATTTAGGACCAGTGGAAGTGAGAAAGGGGACTTTCTCACTAGGCATGATTTCAAAACGAGATTGTTCTCCGAAAAAAGTTCCGCGATCTGGCAGGTATACATCCAGTTTACATCGCGTCTTTAGGCATTTCATGGATGTACCTGAGAGAAATGTTGGGCGGTAATGGTACACTCGTGAAGCTGAAGCAAGCGTGTCGGGGACTGCAGGGAGTGAAGGGATTTGTCTTAATGTGTCAGATTTGATCCTTCGAAGTAACGCAATGGAATACCACCAAAGGAGAAGAGCTTTAAAAAGAACAACAAATCTAAAGAACTACAGTTTCTATAGAATATAAACACCTGAGACTTGCTGACTCCTTTGAAAGTGTGGGGAGGATGGTATGACCCAGCATGTAGCAGCTGATGCGTGTCAGTATGTTTGAAGAATACTTTGTAATCTAGATACCCAGAGGTTTGATATGTATGACCCTTGTAAGTAGTTACATCATAAAAAATCAACAGAAGTGTGATCAATAGTAGACTGTAACTTAATGCTTGAGTCGTGAGAATTAAGAGTATCAATGAAAATATGAAGGCCTTCCAATGTATGCTGCCAAATGATAAAAATGTCATCCAGATACCGAAGGTAAATAAAAGGTTGTTTGTGACATTTGTGAAGAATATCACTCTCCCACTCAGCCATAAAAATAGAGGCAAAGTTAGGACTAAAACGTTTCCCCATAGCACACCCTTTAATTTACTGAAAAATCTCCCCATTGGATTCAAAATCGTTACCTTTTAAGCTAAGTTCCAACAATTCTAAAATGTCTTTGCCCGGACGACGGTGGTCAGGATTTTTTGACACAGCTAGGGTGCCGATTCTCTATAGGTTTTAGATAGTAATCAATTAGCTCTGATATTCTGTAACTTTCACTACGACAATCTGATATAATAGGACGCCCAGGGGACATTGTAGGTCTTGGCCATTTTCCAATGGGTTTGTGAATTTTTGGAAGAATAAATATGGTATACAAAAGTGTACTATCCATAAACAATAAGAATTGCTATATGTATACATGGATAAGGTTACCTTCGCGAGTGACAAAATAAATTAGCCTTTAATACCCCTCGTCCCAAGATTAACACCTCAACAAAGGTTTGGTAAGCCTACAGTTTAATTGTTATTACCAGTTGTTACAATTCGACACGCTGCAGTAAGACTTATTAAAGCTTGAACGGCCTCATGCGTCCCTGGCAACCACATGTCGAAAAGTGAATGTTTTATTGGATAGATGAGGTCATATGACCTAGTCTTGTAACTGGCAGCTTTGTACTGAGATTTTGACTTCTGTATAACTTGGTTATAAGCCATAAGTGTGTGTACATACTGCCCGGTAACACGAGGAAGACTCCGGCCTGCACACCCGTTTTAGCATTACTTCGTATCGCCGTTACCGATAGTCGTTTGATCACAACAATGGTGGTAAGACATCATACAGCTTTGTTTAGTGCTAGCTTTCATTCTTTCTACATCTGTGCTTACTAGCACTCGTTAAATTTATTGGTGTATTTTGATGCATAGAATCGCACATGTAACCGAGTTCTCAAATTATATTGAAAGTCTACTATGACCACGAATATAGAAGCCCAGCGCTGCTCAGTCTGTCTCGTGTACTCGTTTCCCTCGATGATTTCTACATTGCTGCTATGGTTAACTTCATAGAAATGCGATCTAATTCCCTTTAGAGTAGACCTGGGGCAGTAGAAGTTGAGATTTTCCAGCTAAAACAATTTTCTCAAGGAGAAAGTATTGTAACATGTTTACTATTACTACTAGTGTCGAGAAAGTACATTAGACATGAGGCTGTGTTTACGGCCACGGCTAAATGAATGAACGTTCATCTCGGTTATTATATGAATAAATTGTGTTAACGTTTCGAACACTACTTCGGCTCGTACAGGTCACACGCTGAGTGATTTTTGTTTTTCTTATTTCATGGGACGAACGTGGAAACATTTCTACTCATTCATTCCGACAAAGCCCGATATCCCGAGGGTGCGAGGATTTCGTATGAGTTTATTGGAAATGCAGATTTCTATCTAAGCAAGCTTGTCATGATAATATTGGCTAAAGATACCCTCGTCGCGTTGCCGTTTGGAGATTTGTGAAAACTTGCACGAGGTTTATTGGTACACATTTATTTTTAAAGTCAAAGTGTCAATCCAAGCAACAAGTACAAAACTGATACCACCAATAAACAACAAAACATCTAATGGCTGGTTTAATTGGCGACTTTTACCCGTTTCTTTCTATAGTTATTCCATATGGAAGAAGAGTACAACATCCTGCCTCAGAAGAGGGTCCAAATGAGTTATTTTCCTAAAGACGTGAATTTAGAAGCTCTTTCTGATCTACAATTCTCGAGAATGTATGATAAAGTGTCGTTTTGAATTAACTTAAGCTTAGAATGAAGGAACATTTGTCCCGGTTATTTAAATTTTCGGACACTATTTCGGTTCGTACAACATAGCAACTATGGATTTTCCACATTCCAATGTCAATCATTTAGTTTTTCGGTGACTTTCAAAGCTTGTAAAAGATTAGTATCAGTGAAAAAGCTTCATTTGTACATTATGATAATAATGACATGAAGTTCTTGTATGTACCAGTTGCATTGTACTGTCCCCTCAATAAAGCAGTAAATAGAGGATATTTGTTGTTTAACGGTAAATATCATTTTGGCTATATTTCATCGAGTGGATAACAAATCTGTATTTCCACGATTGGCAAAGCCAACAGTGAAAATACCAGACTTTTTATTCACGAGATTAAATATAAATGATATACCGACAAAGCAACAAATATTCTATTTGTTATATAATTATTAGTGAAATTTTGGTTATTTGTTTGCAATCTGTAAAGTAAAGATGCCAAAATACGTCAAATTATATAATTGAAAGTGGTGTTACTTTCTCGCCAGGGTACTGTTCGTCCAGTGGAGAACTTTGATGCTGATGCGGCCGCAGAGACCTTAAGGGGAGCCATGAAAGGCCTTGGTAAGACGACACTTTTCTCTCAAATTGATACTTATGCCAACAAAACGTTTTATGTTGGATTGTCGGGTGTGAACCTCCCACTGTATTGGGTATACATGTATGCAATAGATGCTTGTACTTCCGGTGAGGTTCTGGCTGTACATGTTGCTGACAAACTGTGAGGTTCTGGCTGTACATGTTGCTGAAACATTGTGAGGTTCTGGCTGTACATGTTGCGGAAGCATTGTGAGGTTCTGGCTGTACATGTTGCTGACAAACAGTGAGGTTCTGGCTGTACATGTTGCTGACAAACAGTGAGGTTCTGGCTGTACATGTTGCTGAAACATTGAGGTTATGGCTGTACATGTTGTAAAAAAACTGATGTTCTGGCTGTACATGTTGTCGAAAAACTGCGAAGTTCTGGCTGTACATGTTGTCGAAAAACTGCGAAGTTCTGGCTGTACATGTTGTTGAAAAAACTGCGAGGTTCTGGCTGTACATGTTGCTGAAACATTGTGAGGTTCTGGCTGTACATGTTGCTGACAAACAGTGAGGTTCTGGCTGTACATGTTGCTGAAACATTGAGGTTATGGCTGTACATGTTGTAAAAAAACTGATGTTCTGGCTGTACATGTTGTCGAAAAACTGCGAAGTTCTGGCTGTACATGTTGTCGAAAAACTGCGAAGTTCTGGCTGTACATGTTGTTGAAAAAACTGCGAGGTTCTGGCTGTACATGTTGCTGAAACATTGTGAGGTTCTGGCTGTACATGTTGCTGACAAACAGTGAGGTTCTGGCTGTACATTTTGCTGACAAACAGTGAGGTTCTGGCTGTACATGTAAAAAAACTGATGTTCTGGCTGTACATGTTGTCGAAAAACTGCGAGGATCTGGCTGTACATGTTGTCGAAAAACTGCGAGGTTCTGGCTGTACATGTTGTCGAAAAGCATTGATGTTCTGGCTGTCCAGGTTGTGAATAACCACTGAGGTCCTTACTGTATATGCTGCTGGCAAGCTGTGAGGTTCTGGCTGTACATGCTGTTGACCGGCAGCTAGGTTCTAGACGCACATGCTGTTGACCAGCATTGATGTTTTGGCTGCACATGTTTTTGGAAGCAATTGGACTCAGGCTGTACATGCTGTTGATACGCCTTGAGGTTCTGACTGTAAAGGTTGCTGAAATCTGGTTGTACATATTGCTGGAAGCATTGGGATTCTGGCTGTACATGCTGTTGATAAACATTGAGGCTTTGGTTGAATATAGTGTTGATAAACATTGAGGTTATTGCTGTACATGTTGATGACAAGGAGTGAGGTTTAGGCTGTAGGCCTACTCGGTCTTTTAGTTTATGTGTTAGAAGCAGGCAATTGTTTTCCTCTGGCCAATATACCAATATTTGTTTGCAACACAATTGATCAGAAACGTACTGTTTTCTCTACAGGTACTGACGAGAAGCCAATTGTCGACATACTTGGCAATCATTCTTACTCTCAAAGAGAAGAAATCGCTTCTGTTTTTGAAACCGCTTATGGAAAGGCAAGTCCCTTTTTCTTCCTTTCAAAGTAAAATTGCACAACCACAACAAACTAATACTTACTGCTCCCTATAACTGCCCATTAAAGATTCAACTGGCATACCTTCTGCTAAGGGCAGAATAACTATGCTTTTGTATTGTTTATCAACTCAGTGTTCTATAAGCCTAGGGTTTGTCCGTTCTGACATCCGTTACAGTGCCACCACAAACCATTTCGTTCTCCAATACTCACCGTCAAGTTCTCTATTTTTTCAACTGAATTCAATCTGACCGTGATACATTTTATTCTTTGACAGGTTCTAGTTGATGACCTGAAATCAGAATTGGGGGGAAATTTTGAAAACATTGTTGTAGCGATGATGACCTCCCCAACATTATATGACGCCAAGGAATTACATCGGGCCATGAAAGTAAGACAAACTAGTTACAAAAAATATAACCGTACAAAGTTTATTTATCAAAAGCCTTTTGCTAAAATCTAACAAGTACTTTCCAAATCTCCCTAAAAAAAAGTAATGGTGTTTTGAGATTCAACCTCTAATATCCTATCACAATATATTTGACAGGGAGCTGGAACAGATGAAAGTGCTCTCATTGAAATACTATGTACAAGAAACAACAAGGAAATAGAGGAAATAAAGGAGGCTTACAAAAACGGTATGTTTTACTATATGATCTGCCATTTTGTGGATAAAATACCCTGAAATCGATGGATTGATTGGCTGATATTTTACGCCACACTCAGGCGTTGCCAGCTTTGCAGGAGAGAGGAGAGACTGCCACATTCGTCGATGGGTTAATAATCACTGAATACGAGAACCAGGCCCTTTGGAGCTTGTGCAGAAGGCATATTGTTTTGATGGCGAACAACGTCACAGAAAAGTTTTCTTGTGGGATATAGAGAGGAATTGATGGAAGATCTGCCATCGGATAGTTGGGGGATAGTTTGACCTTCTAATATGTCCAGTTTCTTGTAGAATATGAAGTCGAGATAATGGGAGATCTACCAATGGATACTTGGGGGTTATTTTGGCCGTCTTATATGTCTCGTTTCTTGCAGAATATGAAGCGGAATAGATAGATCTGCCGGGGATAGTTGGGGGGTATTTTGGCCGTCTAACATAGGTGTCATTTATTGTAGAATATGACGTGGACTTGATGGAAGATCTGCAGGGTGACTGTGGGGGATATTTTGGCCGTCTAATGGTCTCTCTGTGCAATGCTGGTAGAGATGAATCCCAAGATGTGGACTTTGGTGAAGCTGCAGAAGACGCTCAGAAGATCAAAGAGGTATATTTATCAATTGATAAGAGGTACTTTTGAAAGATTGTAAATTTCGGAGTGGATGTTTCCGTCGATTGTCGTATGTGGGAGAGATTTCATGTACTCGCCGAAGGTCGGGGGTTTCCTCTGGGCAATGAGCCCGGTGTCCTCCCTCCTCGCACCCGTACTCCCCCTCCTCGCACCCGTACTCCCCACTAAACCTGCAACGCCGTCATATAAGTGAAATAATCTCGAGTGCTGTGAAAATCATAAATTAATCAATCTAACGATCTTTAGAAACGATGAGGTGATCTCATAAATGTTGCCTGGTCCTCTCGCCGTATAGATGTAATATAAACCAGGACATCCGTCCATTCTGTTGCTCTGAGACTGGCCTTGTTGCAAATTCAAAAGCGAATGAAAAACAAGCAAAAAAAATATTAAAATTAAATTGTTTTTCATTCATAGGCTGGAGAAGACCAATGGGGAACAGAAGAAACGACATTAAATGCTATACTATGTAGAAAGAGCATACCTCAACTAAAGGCCATATTTTTCGCTTACAAACAAGAGGATTGTGCAGGGAAAGATATAAAGGACTCTATAGACAGTGAATGTAGTGGGAGTCTGAAGGAAGGCTTTCTGGCAATAAGTATGTCATTATTATACCCGACTATCATGGGGCTGGGCCTGTTTCACAAAGCGGCGTAGATGTAGTTTTTGCGTAACTTTCTTACTAACGTATATCTATAGTATGGGTAGCTAAGGCAGTTACGTAAAAACTTACGCTACGCCGCTTTGTGAAACAGGCTCCAGGAAACTAAGCAACCTAACAACTTTTTTATGGCATGGCTACTTAATAAATGCATTATGGGGCCTCAGTCGACAATATTATAGTCACTCAGAGGGGCCTCCGTGGCTAAGCAGATAGAGCGTCGGACGCTCAATCCGAACAGCCTACCACCAATGGGTCGCGGGTTCGAATCCCACTCAGTCCCCCCCCAAAAAAAACATTGGAAAATTTTCTGACTGGGTTTTCACTCGAACGACCTATGTGGGATGGTTGCCAGTTACCAGCGGAAGGTCGTGGGTTTCCTCCGGGCATAGAGCCCGGTTTCCTCCTACAATAAAACTGCCGCCATATAAGTGAAATAATGTTGAGCGCGGCGTAAAACAATCAATCAATATAGTCACTCATTAAGACACCGAGCTTATATTGATGCGCCGCAGGTTCGAATCTCACTCAGACCAGATACAACACTACGTGTAAGAGAGGGCCATTACTCCTCTAAGTTCGGGAGTTTCCTCCAGGCAAATAGCTCAATTCCCTCCACCACTAAATAGCGCCATATAAGTGAAATACTCTTGGGTTCAACATAAAACACACATCAATGAATGTATTGGTGTGAAACAGCAGTCATTGTTTTCCAAAAGTAGTATTCTCAGTTTATTACACCAATTTTCCGCCCCTCGAATCCATTTTGTAAGTGAATGTTTTTATGATTTCAGTAAAAGCTATTGAAAATACTCCAGCTTTTTTCGCGGAGAGAATTTACAAAAGTGTGGCCTGTTTTGGGACAGAAGATAAAGACTTAATCCGGCAAGTTGTATCTAGAAGTGAGGTTAGTAACTCTTTTTCACATGCCGGAATACTTCTTCTAACCATTTCTGATGTTTGGGATGGTTAGTATACATTTCACCACTATAAGATTGTTTCAATTGTTGAATGTCCGTCACACTTCGACGATCTAGTTTAGTTTCAACATGTTTCCATAGAACTAGAAATTGAAAAATTCTATTTATCGAATCCCACTCAGACAAAATAAAAATTGTATTTTTCACTCGATCGCGGTATGTGCAAGAGTTGGCAGATACACCAAAAACTCGGTTTATTCTCCATTAAAACTTGGCGACGCAGCCATATTAGTGAAATAATCATCCATCAATCAACGATATAACCACTAGTATATGTATCTATATCAGTTTAGAAAGAGAGTTGGTTTTAAATTGATTACCTTCAGTGTGACCAATAATACTAACCTTTATTAATTGACTTTATAATGTTATTAATCAGCATATTCCCTATTGGCATTGTTACAGCTCCGAGGATAGTCGTATTGGTCCGAGGCCGAAGGCCGAGGGCTAATACGGCTGTCCGAGGACCTGTGACAATGCCAATAGGGAATATCCTGATTAATGAAAATTTTATTAATTGGCTTTCAATGTTTTTTTGCATAAAATATATGTGTACTTTAAAAATAATAGTGTTTTAATAGACACATTCGCAAATTAAGTTGACCATTATTTTCTTAAAATGTCTTTAAAAAAATCTAGACGTAGTGTACCAAGAGTTGTCCCCCTTTTGTACATAAAACATAGGAACATATTTCTTTATTTTTACAAATTGTTATTAATGCAATTTTTAATTTATCTAATGAAAAAGACGGAATATTTGTTTTTCTTTGACTTTGGCTATTCTGAACATTGGCTATTTTCTTTTTTTCTGTTGATGAATTCAAGAAAAATAGCGTTGGGATTTTGAAGTGATAGCAATGAAACGGTCGCCATGTTTGATCTCGTATTGGCCCAGTCCGTATTGGCCTTGTTTGTTCGTATTAGCCCAGTTTGTTCGTATTGGCCCTGGTAAGCTCTGTATGAGTGTGACCGTTTCTCCGTATTATGCCAATAACATTGAAAGTCAATTAATAATCAATGTTATTGGCAAAATACGGATAAACGGTCATACTCATACAGGGCTTACCAGGGCTAATACGAACAAACAAGGCCAACACGGACTGGGCCAATACGAGATCTAACATGGCGACCGTTTCATTGCTATCACTTCAAAATCCCAACGCCATTTTTCTTGAAATCATCAACAGAAAAAAATAAAATAGTCAATGTACAGTTATAGAAAAACAAATATTCCGTCTATTTCATTAGATAAATTAAAAATTGCATTAATAATTTGTAAAAATTAAGAAATCTGTTCCTATGTTTTATGTACAAAAGGGCCTGTAACAATGCCAATAGGGAATATCCTGATTAATAACATTAAAGAACAAGTTCTAAATAATCAAAAACTAATAAGAAATGATCAAGCTATTACCAGGAAGTAACAACACGACCTTTCGAGCTTTATCAGTTACACTTGATAAAGATACCTGTATAGGTGTGGAAAGCTCGTGTGGTTCACAAACAACTTACTTCCTGGGGAGTTCTCATTAGTATGGAACCCACGTTTAAAACATTTCTTAAATAGAAAACTACTTGTTCAGTTTGGCCACGGCTTTATTCATTGAAGCCATTTTTCCAACCGATAACGTCACTGGTTCGAATCCCTCTCACACCAAATAAAATTGAAAACTTTCACTAGATGACCACATGTAGAAGAGTTGCCAGGTACTCGTCGAAGGTGGGGGTTTGTTTCCTCCTCCACTAAACCTGACATTGCTGCCATATAAGTGAAATAATCTTGAGAGCGATATAAAACATCAGTCAGCCAATCAATCAATCCTACCAATTAAATGTCAATAAACTGGACAATTCGTGGAATAAGGCAACTTTATATATTTATTATACTATTTTACTAATATTTTCTAGATCGACATGGTAGAGATCAAGAGAGCGTTTGAAGAATTATATGAGTCAAGTTTAGAGGATGCTATATCTAATGACTGCAGTGGAGATTACAACAGCATGTTTATGGCCATTCTCAATGAGCAGTAATTAGGACTGTCATGTGGACTGTATGGGAACGGGAGCCTGTATGATTGATAACCTGTCTCCGGTACATGTTCACTATGGTATATGCTGACATTTAAATGAACCTGATTTAAACCCGCAATTATCTGACTTATTACCAATGATCTCTCAATGCCAATAGATGCCCTAAATGTAAATATTCTTAATAAAAAGGCCAATATGATCTCGGAATGGAGGGGTTTTAATCATTTCACTTGTATGTTTAGAACAACGCTGATTTGTAAGACAATATGTCCCTTCTGCTAAATATTTAGCCTGATTTAGAAATAAGGATCGCCAGGACACAGGTGGATAGCAGCCTATTTTAAGTGAAGTAATCAACGTGAAACAACATTCAACCCAATAAAACATTGAAAAACCTCATGGCAGTAAATCTCAAATCATTACACATTGTGTGACCGGTTAATTGATTTTTATGATTTTTTTTCCTTTGCCTGTGTAATTTACTTCCTGAGCATATTATACCTTGTTGAAAGGACACCGGTTGCATCCAAAATAACGGAGTAATTAGGCCAAGTAAAGTGCGTGAACATCTGAAAGTTGGGTGTGCTTCGGTCTGTTGATATTTAAAGTGGCATTAGCTGCCAAAATCCACACTTTTTTATAATTTCTAATCGTCACGACAGTAAGAGGCCTTCAAGGCTTTGGAATGAGGAAAATCCATACAGTATGTGGCCTGTACGAACCGAAAACGTGTTCGAAAAGTATACAAAATTTAAATAACCGGGACGACCATTCATTTATTCTAAGCCAAAGTTAGTTCAAAACGATACTTTATCGTAAATTTTCGAGACTAGAAGCATTAAAAAACTTATAGGTCTTGAGAAAAATAGGCAATAATTTCGCAGAAGATCGGGGGTTTCCTCCGGGTAATGAGCCCGGTTCCCTCCCCCCATTAAACCTGACAACGCCGCCATATAAGTGAAATAATCTTAAGTGCGACGTAGAACATCAACCAATCAATCTATATGACCTGGTGGATTGTTTTGATACAACCGGTAACCCTCTATAACTTATTCTTGTTCTAGCGTCATTTTGAAAAAAGTTAAGTTTATCTTTAGGGGTTCATTTGATATTCACTCAAAATTTAGGTCCCTCTTCTTTGGCCGCCTCAGTTTCCCAATCACCAGAGCGATAGTCTCTCGACACAGACCTTCTATAGATGGTTCGCGGGTTAGATTCCCACTCTTTTCTGACTACATGTAGGTTGTCACTCGAACGACCTATCTGGGATGGTTGCCAGTTACCAACGGAAGGTCGTGGGTTTCCTCCGGGCAATAAAACTGGCAACGCCGCCATATGAATGAAATAATCTTGAGCGCGGCGTAAAACACCATGCAATCAACCAATCTATAGATGGTTTCGAATCACACTCGGACCAAACACCAATATAACGAGATTAATAAACTGATCTCAGAAAGCGAGGCTGCTTACAAAAAAGAAGAAAAACAAATATCCAGGGGCCGCCATTTTGAATATACAAATGAACAAAAAGGTGCATAGTGCGCGACGAGACCAATGGGTTAACCTGCGTACAGAATTTGGCGAAGATCCTTTCATTACTTTAGGAGAACAGTGATAAAAAGAAGAAAACCAAAATGGCCAGCGGCCATTTTAATTTGCAAATCAGCGAAAGAAATATATACTGCACAACTAGGCCATAGAAGGGACCTGTCTGTGCAATTGATGAAGATCCGACCAGTAGTTCTCTTGTAACCGCAATCACAAGAAAAGTTTACAGACGACGGACCACAGACGAAAAGCGATTTGATAAGACCACCATGACATGGTCTAAAAATGTCTAATTGAGGTATTCACTTAATTGCCTTTTGTGGAAGAGTTCCTATGTAGATACTGACTGAAACTCGGGGGTTTCATCAGGGCAAAGATTTCGGTTACCTGAAAACGTAGCCATATAAGTGAAATAATCGTTAGTATATCGTAAAACATCATTCAATCAATCTTTCCCTTTCCCCGCCATCAGAGAAACTACAGAACTACCGACATAGCACCTGTGTCACGGTTAGCCAGACAGTTCAGCTATGGTGAATTTACAAATACATACTAATGAATGTTTTTAGACGGTATCCTTTTAGCGGTTGCATTAAGATGTCATGAAATATGTAATTTAGTTTATTCAATTATTCGAGCAACAACAACAAAGAACATCTCTGGTTAATAAAACGATATTTACATATAACTGAACATAGCTCTTGGCGATTTGACTTTACGGCGAAGTTATATAAGATCTTTTTATTTCTGTTAATCTTATTATTTTTTTTCGATGGTAAACCCGTTCCATTTAAGCGGTCGTTCATAAAACACACACATTCGTGCATATTTATAATCCTAACAATGTTAGCTAAAGCTATAAAAATTGTTGTGTTGTGAAATAATAAGCCTATGAATAGACAGAGAATAGTGGCATTATTCAATTCCCATATATAGGCAATAGATACAGGTTTTGAGCTCAACGAATGAAGGATCAGAGGTTACATGTATAGGCCTATCCCCCCCCCCCCTCCCCCAGAGATCGGTTAGAAATATACATGTATGCATTCAGGTGTGTTTTATTTATATTCTCGTACTGTTGATACGAATCGTATATTTGACCTCAAAACGTACCAATTTTCTCCAATCTAAAATAGGAATTGATCCTACTGCCATTCCTTGAAATAGGAATTGGTCCCACTGCCATTCCTTGAGATATCAACTCTAAAGCCAATGAGTGACATGTTGCTTGAACATAAAGGGAGGCCACTGCTGTCGACGTCCTTAAAATTGTAAACAACGACATGTGACACTGATAGTTGGCTCGGTTGTGTAGAGAGATATCCGATATAATTCTGGTAGGTAACGTTTAAGCCGCCGATAATCTGTTTTGTTATATTGATTGCTACTCTCCTAATACATATAAAATAACTTGAAACTTATTCCCTCATCCATATCATATTTTGCCTTGACATCCATGGGCGCTGCCATCTTGTTTTAAAATGTATCTATGAGCTGATGTAGTGCCGATTATATTTTTCATTTTTAACAAGTATTTCTGCCCAAGGGCCTTGCGATACAGGGTACTATTTTAGGGTTACATGTTTGGGAACAGTCTAGAACAGAGAATTAAATATCATACACATTATAAATTCTCAGTTGGGTTCTTATAGTTCAGTTTGCGCGAAAATCAAGGGCGACGGCTCTCGAGCCATGTCTCGTGTTGAAGATGTCGTAAAATGGCTCGGGATCTCGATTGCCCGTTTCTCCACCGGAGGCCATTCTTTAGCTCTGTGGGGCGAAGCACGATGTTGTGTAAACGGTGTAAAAAGCTGAACAACGACCAATCCGTATCGATATGAAGATTTTATACGGAGTCATTTTGTATGGTTTACAAGTAGGCCTATTACCTCCCTGCTCCGCCGGTCCACTGACGGAAGAGTTTCTCGTCGCTTGGGCTATCAAATTTTGGTTCAAAAGCAATCTTTATAACTTCAGTAAAACCTTCTTCTTTGGTAGGTTCCTGGTAGTTTTTCTTATAAACGTTATAACCGACATCAGGAACGCGACGTGTACCACTCTCTGTTTGGTTTTGTCTATAAAGGTTCAGGTGATGGGCCACCTCTAAGGGTGTATCCATGATAAAACATCGACATGGGTATCCTGAGAAAACATAAATTGTAAAATGTCAACAACCGACAAGGAATAATTTTCATCTGTTTCAATTGGAGATTTTATCTTCATTGTGACTGTTTTGAAATGTCACAAAAACCACACATTGTCACATTTGACATTCACAAAAATAACCAAAAGTCTAGCTGACATAGGACTGTATGATATAATCCATCAAAATTGTTAACTTGAAAGCCCAATCTATGAATTAAACGAAACATTTTATAGTTGTTTCTTCAATCAAACAATATGGTAGGCCTACACAGATCGTGTAATCAGCAATAAGCTATACAAAATCAGCTCTGTGCGTACGTCCATAGGTATCACATGGAATATTTGAAGAAAGTTTACCCTCCAAATTTTGGCAATGAAACGAAATGTAAAATAACGAAGCAGACCTACCTGTATTTTTAGCTAGATTAAGGAAGTCGTCTCTGGCGGAGACAGATGGGTTTGTATTATCAACTACGACACTCTGGCCGGATTTCAACGCTTCCTTAGCGGCCTAAAAAAAAGTTTGTGGTATAGTGACCAAAATGGTTTGATTATTTAAAAGTTTCAAAAAGACAGAAGATATCGGACAGAAGCTCTGTAGCACTTAATAAAGACAATAACTAAAATAACATGATAATAAATAGACACCAAATTAGATATATAAAGCTTTGCTGTACCTTCAAACATTTAGCCATTGTTCCCATAGTATCTCTGTTAACAGCAACATAACCATGTGCTTCCAAATATCTCTTCCGAAATGTGCTCTTGCCTGAGGCCGGGGGTCCAACCAATATTACTAACTCTATCTCCTAAAACAATTATAGACCATATATACATTAAAATGGTGTGAATAGTTTGCTTACAGCATGACATAAGGCATTCAAACAGTGATGTGGAGATTATTTCACATATATGACGGCGTTTTCAGGTTTAATAAGTGAGGAAAACAGGGCTCTTGGTCCCAACCTTCGTCAAGTACGTGGCAAATCCACTTACGGCAGTGGGAAATCCTTTCAGAAGTTTTACTTGGTGGCATTTGATCCCGCGCCGCATCCATGGGAATGTTTTGATTTCTATTTCTGTGGAAACACGGTGAAAGTAAGCTGGATCGTCTAAGTGTGTCGGACATGCTATCTTATAGTGAATATATACATCAACCACACAAAACATCAGAAAGGGTTGAAAGAAGTATTCCTGCATGTGGAGAGAGTTCGATCCCGCTCCATATCGATGGAAGGACTGTTTCAGACTAATTGACAGACAGTCTAACCTACTGACTACTGAGCCACCAAGGTCATTGCTGAAGGGTAGTGTTAATACCAGCATGTAATCCTTTACCTGTGAGTGATAGTCTCTCTTAGATGTAGGCGGTTTGGGAGTCGCAGATAAAACCTTTTCCGGGTCAATGGAGCCCCAAGTAAAGGGAACTTGAGGTTCGTCTAAAAAGAATTCGTCTGGTGTCTTGAAATCTAAAAAATTACAAGCAATATTGTTTATCTATTGAATCAGCTGTATGGAAGAACAATGATTCAAATACGACACGCCCCCCCCCCCCCCCTCACCCACCCCCATTCTTTTCAATTAGTGTTAATAGACTGTTCCATTTCGGAATCTCTCACAGTCCCGTTGCATGTCGAATTTCTGTCCGTCTTTTTATCCATACGTAGGCCTACCGACAGGGTACAATTTGGTACCATTGTGCATATGGTACAATGACCCACACTGACAGAGTACAATTTGGTACCATTGTGTACATGGTACAAAAACCCATACCGGCAGGGTACAATTGGGTACCATTGTGCACATGGTACAATGACCCATACCGGCAGGGTACAATTGGGTACCATTGTGCACATGGTACAATGAGTCATACCGACAGGGTGCAATTGGGTACCATTGTGCACATGGTACAATGAGTCATACCGACAGGGTGCAATTGGGTACAATTGTGCACATGGTACAATGAGTCATACCGACAGGGTGCAATTGGGTACCATTGTGCACATGGTACAATGAGTCATACCGACAGGGTGCAATTGGGTACAATTGTGCACATGGTACAATGAGTCATACCGACAGCCACAGGGTGCAATTGGGTACAATTGTGCACATGGTACAATGACCCATACCGGTAGGGTACAATTGGGTACCATTGTGCACATGGTACAATGAGTCATACCGGCAGGGTACAATTGGGTACCATTGTGCACATGGTACAATGAGTCATACCGGCAGGGTACAATTGGGTACCATTGTGCACATGGTACAATGAGTCATACCGACAGGGTTCAATTGGGTACAATTGTGCACATGGTACAATGAGTCATACCGACAGGGTGCAATTGGGTACAATTGTGCACATGGTACAATGAGTCATACCGACAGGGTGGAATTGGGTACCATTGTGCACATGGTACAATGAGTCATACCGACAGGGTGGAATTGGGTACCATTGTGCACATGGTACAATGAGTCATACCGACAAAGAATTGGGTACCATTGTGCACATCGCATTGTTTTCTTCCTTTTTGATGTATTGATGGATTTGATGGATAACAGAATGGACGACCACTCACCTATTCCAATATTGGCTGCAAACATTCTATCACTGGCTGAGAAATCTCGGGGTTTCTCCGGTGCCCAATGTTTGGCTCGCCCAGCTGCATCGCCGACGTAAAAACTTTTTGACAAATCAACCTGGAAGCAATTTATGTCTGTACAATTTTTACAATCTCTTAAAAATACATCTACACAGTAACCGCAGCATTCGGTCAGCCTTATGGTAGGGCTGACATAAATTCTTTCCCTCGATGGTTTAAACATCACGCAGAAGAGCAGGCTGTCTTTGTTAATTTCTGAAGCAACCAATAAAGCATTCCGCACCCTGCCATTATCTTTCTATCGTATAGTAATAACAGTTACCTTCTCTATCTCTGGTATCAGTGGTATCAGGATTTCGTTGAATTCGATTTAAAATAGTTCGTCATTTTATTAACACAAAATAAGAATTTTTCACTGGTACCAAAATGTGCCAGCATAACCTCCATAGAGTAATCATACACCATTTCTATTGGAATGCTCTCTTCAAGTGGTATTTAGGAGTTGGTCATGATATTAAGAAATCAACACAGCAACGAAACGTTGTGTACAATAAATCCAGGGGTTGCAACCCTTAATAACTGTGTGCATTTCTTAATATTGGAATGCTGTCTGTTGTCCGTTCACATCTTCGGTTTCTGGCTACACCAATATTTTTTTTCAACGTCAGTCCAGTTTTTAACCGTACCTCAAACCCCAACTTCTTCTTACTATGGGAACTTGTTTAGAAAAGTGTATCTTTAAAATAACTTACTGGAACTCCTTGATTACAACTGTCAACAACATATTCCCACATACGGGTACTCGGCTTACGGAAATGATTTGTCCCTGTACAGATCAAGGCCTGAAAATAAACAAAGTAAATAAATGCAATAAAATTGATATTAACAAACGAAATTTAACGTAAAGATTTCTAGTCCAGTCATTAAATGCAAAATATACCCATAGCTCTCAAAACATTGCAACAACAGATTTATATACTCATTCGGATATAGGATTAAGTGTGTTTTTGAATTTATCGTGAAATCCACAATGTGTTATCACAAACACCTATACAAATGACCAGGTATATGTGAACCTCCACAAATAACTATATATAGGCTATCTGGGTTTTCGGTGTCAATAACATATTACCATCACCAATACGAACAAACTAGGCTAATACGAACAAACAAGGCCAATACGGACTGGGCCAATACGAGATCGAACATGGCGACAGTTTCATTGCTATCACTTCAAAATCCAAACGCCATTTTTCTTGAAATCATCAACAGAAAAAAAGAAAATAGCCAATGTACAGTTAAAGAAAAACAAATATTCCGTCTATGGCATTAGATAAATTAAAAATTGCATTAAAAATTTTTTGTAAAAATAAAGAAATATGTTCCTATGTTTTATGTACAAAAGGGGGACAACTCTTGGTACACTACACCTAGATTTTTTAAAAGATTTTTTTAAGAAAATAATAGTCCACTTTCCTTGCGAATGTGTCTATAAAAACACTATTATTTTTAAGTTATATAAATATTTTATAAAAAAAAAGCATTGAAAGCCAATTAATAAAATTTTCATTAATCATGATATTCCCTATTGGCATTGTCACAGGTCCTCAGACAGCAGTATTAGCCCTCGGCCTTCGGCCTCGGACCAAATCTACTCTCTTTGCTCGGACCAATACGACTATCCTCGGACCTGTAACAATGCCAATAGGGAATATCCTGATTAATAACATTATATGAATTATAGTGGACAACAAGTCTAAATAAGTAAAGGTGTATAATGTGCTTTTTCATTTTAGAAATAAACTCTATACTGGGGGGTGCAAGGATGATGGATTGATTGCTGATTCATGTTTTACGTCGCACTCAAGATTGTTTCACTTATACATATGGTTGGGGTTGCCAGGTTTAGTTGGGAAACCCCCGACCTTCGGCGAGTACCTGGCAACTTTTCCACATACGGCGACCGAGTGAAAAATCCACTAGGAGATACAGGGAAGACAATGGAAGAACTAGGCTCTTCATTCAACCTAACTCCACGACTTTCCCCTGTCACATAGATCTATACTATGATACTATCGTTCCCAATATACATGTAGAATAGTTTTTTTTTATATAGCGTCATCCTTCAATGACATTGTGATATTTTTTCAATCGGAAAAATTTATACAACGTGAGACCGATTTTGAGTAAAAAGAAAAATAATCTTACTAAAACTGGAATATCTAACTCCTGTATAATTGCCTCTATTTTGGTCATCACATCACGTGGTTTCACTTTCAGTTTCTCTATGCCGGCCTGATTTGTAAAGAAAACCACACGATACCCATCTTTATGGAGTTCTCGTAATTTCTCGGGAACACACTCATCCCACCAGATCCAATCTTTCGCTCCTGTTAAATAAAATACGCTTTACATGTAAGCTCTTCACTATGAGAACAATTACAGTTTTCAATTATATTCGGAATGACTGTGGGTACAAGCCAAGTATTGTAGATTTAATAGAGACAGATAGTCGGATTTCCTCTCTTGTTACTGTACTCTCATGGGCTACCATAATCCCCGTATTAAAAATCCCCTAATCGTCGTCTATTTCCCGAAATTACAAGTTCGGTGCTTAATTGTGTGACTTTGCACATCACTTTATGAATTAAAGTATCTATAAATATTTTCCATTTCAGCATGAATCTGTTGTGCTGTAACAATCAGAGTTAATGGGGAAATTTCAGCAGCTGTTCCCCAAAATCTAAAACTCCTGCTACAATTGACTAATTTGGTCACTTTCCATTATTCAGCAATTAATGGGAATTGTTGAATTGTGTTTTGGATATAGCCTATAATGTTGAGATGGTGTTTTTCAAATTGTGTCGTTTTAAAGATTTAAGTATCTTCAGTATTTCTGGTTAACTTAAACATACAAACTCGGCTCAACCATCCTCGAGTTGGGGAGGGAAAGGAAGCTTATTCACGCTGACCACCTCTCGCCCCCAGGGTTCCAAAATATAGGAAAAATATAGGAGTTTTTTTTATGAAAATATAGGAAAATATAGGAGGTTGTAAAAATATAGGAGTGCTGAGAGCCTAGATTTTTTGTTAATTTGGTTGTTTTCATTTAAGTAAATATCTTATCAGCTCTCACACATCGTCATATATCCACAATTACTACCAAATTTACTAATCTTTTTACCAATGGCCGTTATTGTAAACTCTGTAAACTTGAAAACACTCTTAAAGGCGAATTATCTGATTCAAATTTGAATGATATATAGAGAAGATTTAAGGAGCCCCTTTTAACCCCGGAGAGTTCGGCAGACGAATTTGGTCATCTTCGGAAGTATAAAACAGTATGTTACAGGATGGTATAGTAAGTTGCCCAAATCCTTAATCCCAAAACGAAATCTTTGTTATCCCAGTACTTTTGGCTCCTAAACAATTGGAAATTCATCAAAAACTGAATGCGCCCTGGTGTTGATTTCATTTATTTTCTAAATGTATTATTGCTCCACATCCAGTCATTGTCAAAATGCACACATGCGTATTCCATTGTAACATTTCCCAAATGTATAAAACGGATCATTTTAGTAACGCTATCCACACAGACGTGTCAAGTGCATGGCTTCGATAGAGAACGTAAAATTTGCATATGGATCTCT
The DNA here is from genome assembly GCA_963971465.1 of Lepidochitona cinerea. Classification (NCBI taxonomy): domain Eukaryota; kingdom Metazoa; phylum Mollusca; class Polyplacophora; order Chitonida; family Tonicellidae; genus Lepidochitona; species Lepidochitona cinerea. The sequence continues at coordinate 41,099,384 of OZ020556.1, read as the reverse complement.
TGAAACTTTTTTTATTTGAGCTTTTGTTAATCTATCTAGTTTCTGTGCATGGTGTCTGTCATGTAGAGGATCCAACAGTTTTCATCTACTTACAAGTAGAGCTGTTTTTGTTTTCTCATTAGGTTATACAGCCATCTTTTGATTTCATTAATTTTTATATATATACACAATTCATGATTGTTTTATTTCATATTTGTAATAGCTTAAAAACGCGCATAGGAAATGCCATTCACATAATTTACCCGAACAAGTTAAGATAGCCATAGTATATCATCGGCCTATTAGTTCATGTAGGCCTTTAGTATCTACTCGTATATTTACTCAGCAATGTATGTCAGACTGTAGCTTTCAAAATGGGAGCAATCGCCTCACCTGTCGCGAATTTCCTCCCACTAGCAGTCTGTATTACAGTAAAGTCAATATCGAAGCCAGCTATTTTATTAGCACCAAGTAATGTATCTGAATTGAGTACGATGAGTGGACTGAAACCCTTCACCTCCTCCCCGACTTGAGACCACTTCAATCCATCGCTCAGATCTGTCTCCCCTCGGGCTCTCTTCTCTTCCCGACCAGCAGCCTCTGTTGCCTTTCGCTTCGGGCGCATAGTTTGGATTTACTATATTAGTATAGATCAAACCAGAGAAACCGTTTAAACTAATACACTGAAGCAGGAGACGAAAAATGTAATATGGGTCTATAGCCAGTCACATGTTTTACCCTACTGACCAATTTACTGTTGCGAAAGGGCTTTTTATACACGATATATTTCCTGATCTACGTCACACCCTATAAATATGTATATCAACCACCGCGTCTGGACATGTTCGATCAGGAAAATACCTGTCCATCAGGGGAGATAACTGTATGTAATAAAAACGACAAAAGCATGATTTGTTCCCCCTTTATCCTTCAACTCATCATTCAAGCATAACATCAATATGTATAAGTTTACGTTAAAGATCTTGTAAAAAAGTTAGTTGATGTTAAAATGGAGAAAGATAAAATCCACGCAGAAAATAAAAAAGTCTAGACTTTGACATTTCTAAGACTCTAATCATACGGTAATATTGGTTGGTCATACGACTGAACATGAGTTGTAATCAAAATAGAGATTTTTAACTTCATGATAACCCACCTGGAAAAAATGGAGGATTGTGGTCATTATAAGTCACCTGTATGCTGGGGGATTATGGTCATAATAAGTCTTCTGGATGTGGTCATAATAAGTCACCTGGATATAGGAGAATTGTGGTCATAATAAGTCACCTGAATGTTGGTGGATTGTGGTCATAATAAGTCACCTGGATATTGGAGGATTGTGGTCATAATAAGTCACCTGTATGTTGGAGGATTGTGATCATAATAAGTCACCTGTATGTTGGAGGATTGTGGTCATAATAAGTCACCTGTTGGTGGATTGTGGTCATAATAAGTCACCTGTTGGTGGATTGTGGTCATAATAAGTCACCTGTATGTTGGAGGATTGTGGTCATAATAACCCACCTGTATGTAGGAGGATTGTGATCATAATAAGTCACCTGTATGTTGGAGGATTGTGGTCATAATAACCCACCTGTATGTTGGAGGATTGTGATCATAATAACCCACCTGTATGTTGGAGGATTGTGATCATAATAAGTCACCTGTATGTTGGAGGATTGTGATCATAATAAGTCACCTGTATGTTGGAGGATTGTGGTCATAATAAGTCACCTGGATATTGGAGGATTGTGGTCATAATAAGTCACCTGTATGTTGGAGGATTGTGATCATAATAAGTCACCTGTATGTTGGAGGATTGTGGTCATAATAAGTCACCTGTTGGTGGATTGTGGTCATAATAAGTCACCTGTTGGTGGATTGTGGTCATAATAAGTCACCTGTATGTTGGAGGATTGTGGTCATAATAACCCACCTGTATGTAGGAGGATTGTGATCATAATAAGTCACCTGTATGTAGGAGGATTGTGGTCATAGTAAGTCACCTGTATGTAGGAGGATTGTGGTCATAATAAGTCACCTGGATGTTGGAGGATTGTGGTCATAATAAGCCACCTGTATGTTGGAGGATTGTGACCATAATAAGTCACCTGGATGTAGGAGGATTGTGACCATAATAAGTCACCTGGATGTAGGAGAATTGTGGTCATAATAAGTCACCTGGATGTAGGAGGATTGTGGTCATAATAAGTCACCTGGATGTAGGAGGATTGTGATCATAATAAATCACCTGTATGTTGGAGGATTGTGGTCATAATAAGTCACCTGGATGTAGGAGGATTGTGATCATAATAACCCACCTGTATGTTGGAGGATTGTGGTCATAATAAGTCACCTGTATGTTGGAGGATTGTGGTCATAACAAGTCACCTGTATGTTGGAGGATTGTGGTCATAATAAGTCACCTGAATGTAGGAGGATTGTGATCATAATAAGTCACCTGGATGTAGGAGAATTGTGGTCATAATAAGTCACCTGGATGTAGGAGGATTGTGGTCATAATAAGTCACCTGGATGTAGGAGAATTGTGGTCATAATAAGTCACCTGGATGTAGGAGGATTGTGGTCATAATAAGTCACCTGGATGTAGGAGGATTGTGGTCATAATAAGTCACCTGGATGTAGGAGGATTGTGATCATAATAAATCACCTGTATGTTGGAGGATTGTGGTCATAATAAGTCACCTGGATGTAGGAGGATTGTGATCATAATAACCCACCTGTATGTTGGAGGATTGTGGTCATAATAAGTCACCTGGATGTAGGAGAATTGTGGTCATAATAAGTCACCTGGATGTAGGAGGATTGTGGTCATAATAAGTCACCTGGATGTAGGAGGATTGTGATCATAATAAATCACCTGTATGTTGGAGGATTGTGGTCATAATAAGTCACCTGGATGTAGGAGGATTGTGATCATAATAACCCACCTGTATGTTGGAGGATTGTGATCATAATAACCCACCTGTATGTTGGAGGATTATGGCCATAATAAGTCACCTGTATGTTGGAGGATTGTGGTCATAATAAGTCACCTGAATGTAGGAGGATTGTGATCATAATAAGTCACCTGGATGTAGGAGGATTGTGATCATAATAAGTCACCTGTATGTTGGAGGATTGTGATCATAATAACCCACCTGTATGTTGGAGGATTGTAACCATAATAAGTCACCTGGATGTAGGAGGATTGTGACCATAATAAGTCACCTGGATGTAGGAGAATTGTGGTCATAATAAGTCACCTGTATGTTGGAGGATTGTGACCATAATAAGTCACCTGGATGTAGGAGAATTGTGGTCATAATAAGTCACCTGAATGTTGGAGGATTGTGGTCATAACAACCCACCTGTATGTTGGAGGATTGTGGTCATAATAAGTCACCTGGATGTAGGAGGATTGTGATCATAATAAACCACCTGTATGTTGGAGGATTGTGATCATAATAACCCACCTGTATGTTGGAGGATTGTGGTCATAACAAGTCACCTGTATGTTGGAGGATTGTGATCATAATAAGTCACCTGGATGTAGGAGGATTGTGGTCATAATAAGTCACCTGGATGTTGGAGGATTGTGGACATAATAAGTCACCTGTATGTTGGAGGATTGTGATCATAATAACCCACCTGTATGTTGGAGGATTGTGGTCATAACAAGTCACCTGTATGTTGGAGGATTGTGATCATAATAAGTCACCTGGATGTTGGAGGATTGTGGTCATAACAAGTCACCTGTATGTTGGAGGATTGTGATCATAATAAGTCACCTGGATGTTGGAGGATTGTGGACATAATAAGTCACCTGGATGTTGGAGGATTGTGGAAATAATAAGTCACCTGGATGTTGGAGGATTGTGATCATAATAAGTCACCTGGATGTTGGAGGATTGTGGAAATAATAAGTCACCTGTATGTTAGAGGATTGTGATCATAATAAGTCACCTGGATGTCGGGGAATTATGATCATAATAAGTCACCTGCATGTTGGAGGATTGTGATCATAATAAGTCACCTGTATGTTGGAGGATTGTGGTCATAATAAGTCACCTGTATGTTGGAGGATTGTGATCATAATAAGTCACCTGGATGTTGGAGGATTGTGGACATAATAAGTCAACTGTATGTTGGAGGATTGTGATAATAATAACCCACCTGTATGTTGGAGGATTGTGGTCATAACAAGTCACCTGTATGTTGGAGGATTGTGATCATAATAAGTCACCTGGATGTTGGAGGATTGTGGACATAATAAGTCACCTGTATGTTGGAGGATTGTGATCATAATAACCCACCTGTATGTTGGAGGATTGTGGTCATAACAAGTCACCTGTATGTTGGAGGATTGTGATCATAATAAGTCACCTGGATGTTGGAGGATTGTGGACATAATAAGTCACCTGGATGTTGGAGGATTGTGGAAATAATAAGTCACCTGGATGTTGGAGGATTGTGATCATAATAAGTCACCTGGATGTTGGAGGATTGTGGAAATAATAAGTCACCTGTATGTTAGAGGATTGTGATCATAATAAGTCACCTGGATGTCGGGGAATTATGATCATAATAAGTCACCTGCATGTTGGAGGATTGTGATCATAATAAGTCACCTGGATGTTGGAGGATTGTGGACATAATAAGTCACCTGTATGTTGGAGGATTGTGGTCATAATAGGTCACCTGTATGTTGGGGGATTATGGCCATAACAAGTCACCTGTTGGTGGATTGTGGTCATAATAAGTCACCTGTATGTTGGAGGATTGTAGTCATAATAAGTCACCTGGATGTAGGAGGATTGTGGTTATAATAAGTCACCTGAATGTAGGAGGATTGTGATCATAATAAGTCACCTGGATGTAGGAGGATTGTGGTCATAATAAGTCACCTGGATGTTGGAGGATTGTGATCGTGATAAGTCACCTGTATGTTGGAGGATTGTGATCATAATAAGCCACCTGCATGTTGGAGGATTGTGGTCATAATAAGTCACCTGTATGTTGGAGGATTGTGGTCATAATAAGTCACCTGTATGTGGGAGGATTGCGGTCATAATAAGTCACCTGTATGTTGGAGGATTGTGGTCATAATAAGTCACCTGTATGTTGGAGGATTGTGATCATAATAAGTCACCTGGATGTTGGAGGATTGTAATCATAATAAGTCACCTGGATGTTGGAGGATTGTGATCATAATAAGTCACCTGTATGTTGGAGGATTGTGGTCATAATAAATCACCTGTATGTAGGAGGATTGTGGTCATAATATGTCACCTGTATGTTGGAGGATTGTAATCATAATAAGTCACCTGGATGTTGGAGGATTGTGATCATAATAAGTCAGCTGTATGTTGGAGGATTGTGGTCATAATAAGTCACCTGTATGTTGGAGGATTGTGATCATAATAAGTCACCTGTTTGTGAATTGTGGTCATAATAAGTCACCTGTATGTTGGAGGACTGTGATCATAATAAGTCACCTGGATGTTGGAGGATTGTGGTCATAATAAGTCACCTGGATGTAGGAGGATTGTGATCATAAAAAGTCACCTGGATGCTGGAGGATTGTGGTCATAATAAGTCACCTGGATGTTGGAGGATTGTGATCATGATAAGTCACCTGTATGTTGGAGGATTTTGATCATAATAAGCCACCTGCATGTTGGAGGATTGTGGTCATAATAAGTCACCTGTATGTTGATGGATTGTGGTCATAATAAGTCACCTGTATGTTGGTGGATTGTGATCATAATAAGTCACCCGTATGTTGGTGGATTGTGATCATAATAAGTCACCCGTATGTTGAAGGATTGTGGTAATAATAAGTCACCTGGGTGTTGGAGGAGTGTGGACATAATAAGTCACCTGGATGTTGGAGGATTGTGGTCTAATAAGTCACCTGGATGTTGGAGGATTGTGGTCATAATAAGTCACCTGTATGTTGGAGGATTGTGGTCATAACAAGTCACCTGGATGTTGGAGGACTGTGATCATAATAAGCCACCTGGATGTTGGAGGATTGTGGTAATAATAAACCACCTGGATGTTGGAAGATTGTGGTCATAATAAGTCACCTTGATGTTGGAGGATTGTGATCATAATAAGTCACCTGTATGTTGGAGGATTGTGGTCATAGTAAGTCACCTGTATGTTGGTGGATTGTGGTCATAATAAACCACCTGTATGTTGGGGGATTGTGGTCATAGTAAGTCACCTGTATGTTGGACGATTGTGATCATAATAAGCCCCGCGTTTGTTGGAGGAATGTGGTCATGCACAAATATGCCATGCACAAAATTATTTAATGTGCCAACATTCGAACTCTTAAATTCTGATTGTCCGGACAAAAAGATGTTTTGAAAGTCTTCTAAAAACTAAATGATTGACACTGGAATGATGAAAATCTATACAGTCTGTGTGCTGTATGAGCCAAAACGGTGTCCGAAAAGTAAACAAAACTGAAATAATCAGGACAAATGTTCATTTATTCTAAGCCTAAGTTAGTTTAACACACTACTTTAAGTATATTTCCGAGACCAGTAGCATTAAAAAGCTTCTTCAGAAAAAAAAGCCAATAATTTCAACATTCTATTTTAATGGAAAAATGTTGGCAGCTGATGATACTTTAACCTAATGACAACATTTTAAAAAATTTTGGCTAGTGAGAAGTAAATTTAAACAACAAATGTATGTGATTTCAAAAGAAATATTTATTATTGAAAGCTGGTTTCATTTGGTACATTTTTCAATAATTGTTCATTAACCGGTATGGTATAGAGTATTAATTGTAAGTTTTTTATCTTCACTTGACTAAATGAAAAGGTTAAAATTAAATCAAAATGAAACTCTTATACAACTAGAATGTGTGGAAGGCTTATAAATGTATAGTATATACATGTTTATCGAGCATTTTTTATCAGCTAGAAGCTGGTACTAATAACTGTGAACTAGTAAACGTGACAGAAAAGTTACAAAATAATACAGGTTAACAAACAATTGAGCAATATCAACAATTCATACATGAAATACAATCATATCTACAGTGACAATCTAATGTACACAACATACATGTAACACATTGTATTAATCAAAGTAAACAGCTCTTAAAATGTAGTGTACTTTTTCTTTTAAAAGTATAAGTAAACAGTAAAACATAAACAGTATTCTGTAATTGATATACAATTTAGTAACAATGACTTCAAAGCAAGTGGACAAGATATAAAATGCTACGTTTACACACTGTCACATAGCAGACGTATTTACAAAAATCTTTATGTACATAAAAATACATAATAACATTAAATTACAGACAGCTGCTACTCATGGTTTTGAAAAACAAAATCCCTTATATGGGAGCAGAAAGTGGAGGTTAACCAATATTTAACATTGGACAAAATTATAATCAAAATGAAACCACTTTTTGCATTAAGATAAAAGTATTAAAAGTGGACAAATACATCCCAAAGCTGCTTATTCATGGCCAGAATTGTTAGCTTTCTAATGTAGTTAACTTTGGGCTTTTGGCACACTACACAGATACGGATTACTTAAATTCCAGCTGTAATTGAATAAACATTTTCCAAATGGGAATTAAAATCAGTCAAATATTTGTATGGTAGCATGATATTTAAATTGTCTATACACAGGAGTTTGTTTAAATAGTAGGTTATATCACCTAAATAAAAGTGTTTTCACCTCTGACCAGATTAAGGGGAAGAGAACTCCGCAAGCCTGTTTAAATACCATAAAGGACTTGTAAACAAAGCGATGTACAGCCCACCAAGGCTCGGATTTAAACACTATGAAAATAGCATACACAGCAACGGCGAAGAAATGGCCAATCAGCTTATGGGGTTGTGGACTTATCCTGTGGGTAAAAATATAAAAAAAACACACATAAAGTTATTTAAAAAATATTAGTTTTATAGTTAAAATAGTTTGATCAGACGCTTTGTGTATACGCTATAAAGATTAACGTAATACTGATACAAATAAAAGGTTCTTATAATCAGTTCCTTTACATGATAATTGTTATGTTTCTGTATAATTTCTGTATGTTTATGTATAATTCGGAGTGCTTATACTTTATTGGCTGCCCACAGCATCATATGTCTGCATCCTTAGAATGATGAGACAGATCATTGCCATGAGGTAGTGTGGTCTCAGCAACCTGCAATCAGCATCAGCCATTTTAGAACTGTAATTGCCTGCTGACAGCTTCTAATACAAGTGTTACTCTCTCAGCAGTGTGATATTACATAGTACAGACTGGCTCATCAGTCCACTATTAAAATGTAGCACCCTGATTGATTGAATGATGTTTTATTAAGATTATTTCACTTATATGGTTGCATTGGCAGGTTTAGTAGGGAAGGAAACCATGCTCTTTGTCCGGAGGAAAACCCCGATATTCGGAGAGTACCTGGCAACTCTTCCACATACTGCGATCAAGTGAAAAATACACTATGACAGATTCGAACCCACGCCGCATTGATGGCAGGCCTATGTCGGACTGAGGGACTATCACTCTAGCCCACTGAGCCACCCAGGCGCCCGTAGCACTTTGAAGTTGTTCTAGGAGTCATTTTGTCCCTAAGAATATAAGTAAAAAATTCCACGAACCCCATAAATTCCCAGGTAACCTATTTATATATACATGTATTTAAGGCTTGAAAAAACATATGAAAGTCCCTCTTTAAAACATGAGTCTGACATTTGTTTCTTAGTAAACAGTAAAGGAATAACTTACACAGAAAGGAGACCCACGGGACCTTTAAGACATTCTCCTCCTAACTTGAAATACTGAAAACATGCCTGTCGTAAACATCGTAGATACTCTGAAAGCAAGAGAGAAATCAAACATCCAGATTTTATTCATTCAAAAAATATTACCATTAAACCCACACATTATAGACAAGCATTGAATACCATAAACAAGGAGACAAAACCACCGATAAATTTACGTTGATATTAAAAAGAAGAACTAATTAGTTGATAGATTAGTATGGAACGTAAATACAGCATGCTGGTAGGCTCACAGGTACAAAATGTGACTAATTATGTACAAAACGTGAATAAAATAGTCGGTTAATTATTCCTCACTTAAGCAATCATGTGATTCTTGAATGACATGCAGTATCGATATTGCACATCTCTAGGAAAATCTTTTTTTTACTGATTTACCGATTTACACGGATTGTGAACACCCACTTCCAATCTATTGATGTCATGCATTCATTCAGGATGAGAAAATAGGGTGTCCAAAATGATCTACTGTTAGAAGAGGGGGTACTAAGATGGAATCTGCACTGATAAGTATACGCATGTATTCATACATGTTGCTACAAGGACTGTAACAAAGGGGTTACTTCCCTTTTACATCTCATGTATTCATATGTGTTGCTGTAACAAATGGGGCTACATCAGAAAACTTCCCTTTAACATCTCATAATGTTTCAAGTGAGGTCATGAGGCTTCAGGTCTATAGCAGATTTCATTACTTACCATCTTTAGCAGCAAATAGTTCATATATAGCCTGGGCCATCACATTCACAACAAAGGAGTGACTGGTCTTTCGTCTGATCTGGAAGATTCTAAAAGCTCGCATCAAATTCTCATAGTCTGTCAGTTGAGGGATGTTTTTTAACAAATCTCTCCAGATGAGGATGTCATTTAGGGCGACACTCATACCACCACCTGTGATTGGATGACGCATGTTGAAAGCGTCTCCTAAAATCAGAGTTCCAGGCTGTTCCAGAGGATTGGCTGGGAGAAAACTACTCGGCATCGAGCGCACACGGCCATTTACAACACTATCAATGAATGGTTCCTTAATGATTTCTGAAAAGAAAACCACACGATAGTTTAAATATTTTTTTTTTGAGAAAAACACACTTTTTTATTTTTGGCCCTATACTATATACACTATGACAGATTACATGGGAAAAGAATATTGTTTATCTTTACATATCAAAACTACATTGACACTTTCACTCTCTATATGTCATCAATGAATATTATAACTTCTATCATTAAGGCTTTAACATGAAATACTCATACTTTGCTCAGTTCATGTCAATACAGGTATAAACAAACAAACTATGCCTACCTGGTAGCTGGGGTGAAATCTGCTCTATTAAATACTCCTTAATGTTTGTTGGCATGTCTCCACGTACATCAACAAGCACTCGAGTTGTGTCAGAGGAGATTTGATAGACTAGAATAGGACATGGATCAGCGAGAACCAGCTCTGCATGGTTAGCCCGTGTCTGTGGGCAATTCTGCATCAATGTACCCACAAAGTGCGAGGATACAGTCACTGTATTCTTTACCAAATATTTACGGAACTTTGAAAAGCAGCCATCAGCAACCACAGTTAATGGTGCAAATACTTCCTGAAAACAAACAACAAAGGGATTAAGTACTATGCATAATGAGCAACAAATCTGTGTAAGCATTCAATATAAGTTACGTACGCGTATATGATAAAACGATTTGCTCAATAAAAGAATCAAGTGTTGCAGAATGGAAAAGTAAACAACTTTTCTTCTGTAAATAGTAAAAATTATAGATTCTAGATCAATTTCATAAACAGTATATATAAGTTAACATATATCGCAATCATTTCATAAGGAAATTGACATTGATAATCACTTAATATTTACCTTTTTTTCATCAGAGAGTTTATCTTTGTATTGTACACCAATGACTACACCATTGTCTTCTATCAGTTTTGTTGCAGAACCTTCAATATATGTCACACTGAAACAAATCCAGAGTAAGTCAGAGCTAGCCTTTGCACCCTTCACATTTAATTAGTATCATGTAATAGAATCCATTTGTACCACTGATGAGTTTAACATAGTACACAAGTAGAGTAACTCCAAAAAATGTAAGACCCATATGTAATAGATAGCATTGTAAATAAATTACAGAAACTACACATTCTGCCCCAACCCCCCCCCCCCCCCCCAACCCCCTCCTCCTTCCCCCATCTTCTCTACAAGCTAATTTGTGTTCCACGGCATTGTGACAAGGACAGGGAACAAAGCCCCACCCCCTTTCAAAAGAAGAACACAAGCAGGTAAGTAAAATAATACAAATTGTGAGAATGAGGTATATGTAAATAAAGAATTATTTCTTTACATAAGTCACTTTTCACACACCATGCTTAAATAAAGAATAGTTATATATACGTATATATTTGTGTGTATTGTTGGTGTAACAGGTTATGATAACACAGGTTCATTAATCTAACACTACCCACACACCACCACTGAACTCTATGTCACAGCTGCACTAATCAAATATAAGCAATCAAAGAAACTTCAGACAGAATAACAATATGTATATATTTTGAAAAACATTTCTTTTTCTGTACAAGAATTAGGCATTTTAGACAAATGGAGAAATTCAGGCAGCCTCTTGATTTGAGGAACATCGAAATGCCTTCTGACAAATTTGATACAGTAAATTCCAAACAATGCGATTTGCTATGAGTGTATTCCAACATAGAAATTACTGGGTTTCTGATCAATGTTGACGGTCAGTCAGGTTAGTTCTGGGTACATGCCGTCACACCACCATTTACATATTATAAAAATAACTGGGATTTTACCAGCAGTAAGCTCGTTTAAATTAGGTTTTTTCACAAATGTCATAAAGGGTAACTGATTCAGTTTCAACAAATATTTCCTGTTTTATTAGGCAGCTCATACCACTTTAAATAAACAATTTGCTTTGTTAAATAATCATAAAACTAGCATGGACAGGAACATATATACCAATACTGTTGAAATGAAACACAAAGCACTGCTTTTTTGTCAATGTAGGTCAGAAGAACACATCTTTCGAACTATGAAGTAAAGTCTTAACCCATATGAATGATTTGAAGTGAGTTTGGTAGTTCATATGAAAGTACGGCGCTTCTTTTTCATCAAAGCGAGAATCTAAATGGATTCTTGCAGTGTTCATTAGGATAAGTTCCTTAGAACAATTTGCAAAAATATTTCTCGTCAAAACCTAAAGTAAGCCCTGACATAATACAAGGTGGCTGGGTGCTACCATTGGTCACTTACTTTTTTTCTTTTTGAGCTGCTTTCCTAAGAGCCATAACAAATCTACCATGATGGAATGAGCGGCCAGTCACTGGTTCTCTGGTAACAGCATCACTAGGGTATGGTATCTGAACCTCAGATTTCGAATCCAGATCATGAATTACGTAACCTTCAACTCGATGTGAATCAAAACCTTCAACACAATCTGAAACAGTAAAATGTTACAAAAATAGTATCAGATTATTCAACATGATATCATCAATATGCCCAATATACATATAACTTTATTAAACCATATCTTTCATTGCTGTCAAACAACTTCAATGTTTATGTAGGACAATACTGATTTGCTAACAATATAACACTTTTAGATATTTTCTCCTCAAAAAGATAATTCTTCAAATTTGTTAATGTCCCTGTGACTATCAAATAACATAACTCTACTGTGGCATGAGTCGTGAGTCGGTGAAAGAGATTTAATAATTAAGTTCCCCATTTTGTTATAGAAGCGCAAATTACATGAAAGGTCATGTACAAGGTCACTTTGAACATATACATTTTGTCTATACGTGTATACATATATACAAACACAAACCAGCTTTAATATGATTCTTTAAAACTTACACAGTAGCCTACTAACAAACGGAAAACCTATGGTTCGTTTATTTGCATTCTTTCTGTGTAAGCACTGCTCGTGGTTTAGACTGATCACTGGGTCAATGAATATTTCAAATATGATCATTGATCAATGTCAATCATTTAATTCTTAAATTTTTAAATGATCTATATAAAATATATCATTACACAGCTCTTCCCACTTTGATGACATTATGATGCCAATATTTTTTTAACAAATCCTGCTACATATATTTTTTTCAAGACAGATATAATAATAAACATATAGGTAACAAAGTGAATCAAACTACCTTCTAGGCCCAATTTTTTTAGAGCTCTAAAACCTCCAGGCTGTAGTAACTCTCCAACAATACGATCAGGCTCTTTCATGTCCCGCTCGATCACAGTCACCTTACGACCATCTCGGGCTAGAATTGTGGCCATAGTGGAACCCAAAATACCAGATCCGATAATAATCACTTCACCTTCATCTTTGGTTGCAAAGTTGTGTTCAGGTCGCTGAACTTTTGCTTTTCTCTGTGAAAACAAATAAATAAATTTACATGTACTGGTTAATAGTGTGGAAAAATGCTGATTTCATTAAATTCAATTTCATAAATAATATCTTTACAAAAGTAAAGAGTCTTGATATAATCAAACTAAATATTAATCATCCGTCCGTAAAGCCTTAGACAATGCCGTTGTTTAACAATCTCATATTAATGACATTTTTTTTTAAATTTAAAAAAATACCAAATTGTGGAATTGCTCTAACACTGACACTGACAGTGACAGCAGCCCAGGGTATCTAGATGGATTCCAAGTATAAACTATATAACCAATCGCCCAGTAAATGCTTTTAGATATGATGTTAACGGGAAAATTCATAAATATCAACTGGTCATCAGAGAAGTGGATACTTACCACTCTGTAGCTGAAATACAGGATGAATGTAGAAATTCCGATAAGAGTTATGGCCAAAAGAACGGACAGAATCTGAAGGGTGCTGCTGGACGATACCATTTCAGATCCCACGCGCAAAACATGGGTTAAAATCGCCATTGTTATGACAAAAACACAAGCAATTTGCTAAAAGGCAATCTATACGAATCCAAACGTTACTAGCATGTCACCAAAACGCTCGAAAACAAAAACAGGTTAAATTTGACATATAAACCAACGGTCTGTTGAATGCAACATAACTGTCAAACATAACTGACCACGCCGAAAGACCGTCTGCTGATTTTATAGACCAATGAAACTCGCTTGTTTTCACAGCTGTCTCTCCAATATGCGGTAAATTTGTATAGTAAAGCAATGAAGAGTTACTTCCCTTTTTTTAAAACAAAAACTTATTGAAAAAGAACAAAATATTAGAGCTATGAAATAAAGAAAAAAAAAGTTGTCAAAAGCAGCAACGTTTTCTGCAAAAATGCCAGAATAAAACTGCAGTATAGCTTTCTCTAAAGTCCAAATCGCCAATTTATGTAACTCTTTCGTAACTTGTTGTTTTTCGACCGAATCAATAATGATGTATAAATTTAGGCCTCGCTATGAAGTAACTTGGCAATTATGCTCTTGCCATTCTTTTGTTACTTTTATATACTTTTTTAAACTTTAGAGCACATAATAAAGTAGTAAGGAAAATCCATAAATATTCGTGGTGTAATTTCAATATTTCGACTTAATTAACGTCATCGTCATGAGAATTAAAACAAATATATATATCTTTTTTTTTCTCTCTCTCTTTCCTTTTTTTTCTTGAATACACATGTTACACAATTTTTATGCTTGCTGTGTTAGATGTGTAGACAAATGACAACATCTCCTTAAAATATCACGCATAGAATATAATATTGCACATCGTAGACGTACAATTAACGACCAAAGCTTGTAAAACGATGTATTACTTGGAGTTCGAAATTCTCATAAATTTACACAAGCAAGAGTGTGTTAGCTAAACATATATATATATGTGTGTTAACTTTTCTGCACGCAAATACCATTTGTGTTCCTTTTTCGCCATTCCCAGTGTACGCGCAAACCTGAACAGGTGTCGCTATATGTTTGTTTTTTTTACTTTTCCAGTATTTGTTCACCCCCACTCACAATGCCCTGACGAGATTTTTCTTTTGTGGAAACATTATACAATCGAGCTTATATCAGCTAGTTATATATATACTGAATGTTGGAAACACATGACCTGAAACGTGTTGGTCAACAGCAGCATCGGTTAAAATTTATCAAATGATTAAGTGTAATACAAATTTAGTGCACAGCCATTTTTTCTTCTTGATTTCATTCCAACAATCCTAATGTAAAATTACATGAACTGTTTTTGTTTTTTTTTTGGTTTTGTGAATAACGCCGAAAGCTTGTATTGTTCACACAAAAAAACATACTTTGTGACGATTCCTTAATTATTTCTCATTCGTGCAACAATGTTGTTTTCAAGGTACCCGGTACCTCCGGTGCTTCATCCTCTCTTGACAATCGGAATTTATATAAAATTTGGCAGCTTGTGACAACGTTAGAGGATACTACAGATATATTTGGCACCTTATGACACTGATAAACGTTAGAGGATATGACAGATATATTTGGCACCTTATGACACTGATAAACGTTAGAGGATATGACAGATATATTTGGCACCTTATGACACTGATAAACGTTAGATGATATGACAGATATATTTGGCACCTTATGACACTGATAAACGTTAGATGATATGACAGATATATTTGGCACCTTATGACACTGATAAACGTTAGATGATATGACAGATATATTTGGCACCTTATGACACTGATAAACGTTAGATGATATGACAGATATATTTGGCACCTTATGACACTGATAAACGTTAGATGATATGACAGATATATTTGGCACCTTATGACACTTATAAACGTTAGAGGATATGACAGATATATTTGGCAGTTTGTGACCCTTATAAACGTTAGATGATATGACAGATATATTTGGCACCTTGTGACACTTATAAACGTTAGAGGATATTACAGATATATTTGGCACCTTGTGACACTTATAAACGTTAGAGGATATGACAGATATATTTGGCAGTTTGTGACCCTTATAAACGTTAGAGGATATGACAGATATATTTGGCAGTTTGTGACCCTTATAAACGTTAGAGGATATGACAGATATATTTGGCACCTTGTGACACTTATAAACGTTAGAGGATATGACAGATATATTTGGCAGTTTGTGACCCTTATAAACGTTAGAGGATATGACAGATATATTTGGCAACTGGTGACACTGATAAACGTTAGAGGATATGACAGATATATTTGGCACCTTGTGACACTTATAAACGTTAGAGGATATTACAGATATATTTGGCACCTTGTGACACTTATAAACGGTAGAGGATATGACAGATATATTTGGCACCTTATGACACTTATAAACGTTAGAGGATATGACAGATATATTTGGCACCTTGTGACACTTATAAACGTTAGAGGATATGACAGATATATTTCGCACCTTGTGACACTTATAAACGTTAGAGGATATGACAGATATATTTGGCAGCTTGTGACACTTATAAACGTTAGAGGATATGACAGATATATTTCGCACCTTGTGACACTTATAAACGTTAGAGGATATGACAGATATATTTGGCAGCTTGTGACACTGATAAACGTTAGAGGATATTACAGATATATTTGGCACCTTATGACACTTATAAACCTTAGAGGATATGACAGATATATTTGGCACCTTGTGACCCTTATAAACGTTAGAGGATATTACAGATATATTTGGCACCTTATGACACTTATAAACGTTAGAGGATATGACAGATATATTTGACACCTTGTGACACTTATAAACGTTAGAGGATATTGCAGATGTATTTGGCGGCTTGAGACACTTATAAACTTTAGAGGATATTACAGATATATTTGGCGGCTTAAATGACACTTATAAACGTTAGAGGATATGACATATATATTTGGCACCTTATGACACTTATAAACGTTAGAGGATATTACAGATATATTTGGCAGCTTGAGACACTTATAAACGTTAGAGGATATGACAGATATATTTGGCACCTTGTGACCCTTATAAACGTTGAGGATATCACAGATATATTTGGCAGCTTGAGACACTTATAAACGTTAGAGGATATTACAGATATATTTGGCACCTTCAGACACTGATAAACGTTAGAGGATATGACAGATATATTTGGCACCTTGTGACACTTATAAACGTTAGAGGATATTGCAGATATATTTGGCACCTTCTGACACTTATAAACGTTAGAGGATATTACACATATATTTGGCACCTTATGACACTTATAAACGTTAGAGGATATGACAGATATATTTGGCAGTTTGAGACACTTATAAACGTTAGAGGATATCACAGATATATTTGGCACCTTATGACACTTATAAACGTTAGAGGATATTACAGATATATTTGGCACCTTATGACACTGATAAACGTTAGATGATATGACAGATATATTTGGCAGCTTGAGACACTTATAAACGTTAGAGGATATGACAGATATATTTGGCGACTTGTGACACTGATAAACGTTAGAGGATATGACAGATATATTTGGCACCTTGTGACACTTATAAACGTTAGAGGATATGACAGATATATTTGGTGGCTTCAGACACTTATAAACGTTAGAGGATATTACAGATATATTTGGCGGCTTGTGGCACTTATAAACGTTAGAGGATATGACAGATATGTTTGGTGGCTTCAGACACTTATAAACGTTAGAGGATATTACAGATATATTTGGCACCTTATGACACTGATAAACGTTAGAGGATATTACAGATATATTTGGCACCTTGTGACACTTATAAACGTTACAGGATATGACAGATATATTTGGCACCTTGTGACACTTATAAACGTTAGAGGATATTACAGATATATTTGGCACCTTGTGACACTTATAAACGTTAGAGGATATGACAGATATATTTGGCGGCTTCTGACACTTATAAACGTTAGAGGATATGACAGATATATTTGGCGGCTTCTGACACTTATAAACGTTAGATGATATGACAGATATATTTGGCACCTAGTGACACTTATAAACGTTACAGGATATGACAGATATATTTGGCACCTTGTGACACTTATAAACGTTAGAGGATATTACAGATATATTTGGCACCTTGTGACACTTATAAACGTTAGATGATATTACAGATATATTTGGCACCTTGTGACACTTATAAACGTTAGAGGATATGAC
The DNA here is from genome assembly GCA_963971465.1 of Lepidochitona cinerea. Lineage (NCBI taxonomy): Eukaryota > Metazoa > Mollusca > Polyplacophora > Chitonida > Tonicellidae > Lepidochitona > Lepidochitona cinerea. Next base: position 41,081,435 of record OZ020556.1, on the reverse strand, counting down.
AGATATATTTGGCACCTTGTGACACTTATAAACGGTAGAGGATATGACAGATATATTTGGCACCCTGTGACACTTATAAACGTTAGAGGATATGACAGATATATTTGGCACCTTGTGACACTTATAAACGTTAGAGGATATGACAGATATATTTGGCACCTTATGACACTTATAAACGTTAGAGGATATTACAGATATATTTGGCACCTTCTGACACTGATAAACGTTAGAGGATATGACAGATATATTTGGCACCTTGTGACACTTATAAACGTTACAGGATATGACAGATATATTTGGCACCTTGTGACACTTATAAACGGTAGAGGATATGACAGATATATTTGGCACCTTCTGACACTGATAAACGTTAGAGGATATGACAGATATATTTGGCACCTTGTGACACTTATAAACGTTACAGGATATGACAGATATATTTGGCACCTTGTGACACTTATAAACGTTAGAGGATATTACAGATATATTTGGCACCTTCTGACACTGATAAACGTTAGAGGATATGACAGATATATTTGGCACCTTGTGACACTTATAAACGTTAGAGGATATGGCAGATATATTTGGCACCTTGTGACACTTATAAACGGTAGAGGATATGACAGATATATTTGGCACCTTCTGACACTGATAAACGTTAGAGGATATGACAGATATATTTGGCACCTTGTGACACTTATAAACGTTACAGGATATGACAGATATATTTGGCACCTTGTGACACTTATAAACGTTAGAGGATATGACAGATATATTTGGCACCTTGTGACACTTATAAACGTTAGAGGATATGGCAGATATATTTGGCACCTTGTGACACTTATAAACGGTAGAGGATATGACAGATATATTTGGCACCTTCTGACACTGATAAACGTTGGAGGATATGACAGATATATTTGGCACCTTGTGACACTGATAAACGTTAGATGATATGACAGATATATTTGGCACCTTGTGACACTTATAAACGGTAGAGGATATGACAGATATATTTGGCACCTTATGACACTTATAAACGTTAGAGGATATGACAGATATATTTGGCACATTGTGACACTTATAAACGTTAGATGATATGACAGATATATTTCGCACCTTGTGACACTTATAAACGTTGGAGGATATGACAGATATATTTGGCACCTTGTGACACTTATAAACGTTAGAGAATATTACAGATATATTCATATTTATCTGAAAATATAACATGGCCCATCCATTTTTGTATTTTTTTCTCATACGGCGTAAACGCCTAAGTTGTGTTTTTAATTATTTATTGTTGGGATGGTCCTTTGGGGTGGTTTAAAAACAAAAAGAATTCAACTTCGGGTGTAAGCTTGCGGGCCGGAAAAAAGACAAGAGAGTTTACGTCAAAGTTGATGGTGCGATTGCTTTCGTTAACTGTAGTGTTGTGGCCCTTTTCTTCTTTATTTCGATTGGCGTTCCTGCTCAGTACGTTATCAGGATAGAAGCAGGTTAGGTTGACGCCGCAAACTTCAGACTGTTGTGTATTACAAAAAAAAAAAAAAGATTTTGATAGCTCTGAAACGGTAATTTAAAAAAAATAATTTAATCTCGTGCTTAATTACATATGAGTTTATTTGCATGCCACAAGCTTTATGCCTACATTGTAACAAATGTGATGATCGAAAATTGGATATAGAAATTGCATTCGGAAAGTTCATTTATAAATATCAATGCGAGAACGGGCTTTGGAAGGATTAAATATATGTGATTGATAATCTTTTTTATAAATTTGTGCGATGTAAAAGAAGGAACAGAGGGCATCGTGATATAGCGTAATTATTAAATAGATCTTGAACCGATAAGTGCAGCCTGGCATAAATGGCTTTAAAAGGCCTTTTGTCATTTGGGTAGTTTATGCAAGGAGCTATCTCCTTGGGTTCATCCTTGGAGCTCTTCAGGAGAGGAGGAGTGAAAAATGAATTGCGAAATCCCTCGAAGCACGGAGAGCTGTGAAAAGCATGTAAACAAGAAAAATGGCGCAACAACAGATTACAGTCTTCAAATTTGATCCTCCTAGTTCTGCCTCCTCAGATAGGTAATACTTAGATTTTGTTATCAAGACAAAAAGGGGCTTTATTTTCTGCTGAATGTTATTGTAAGTTGGCCGTTATGGGCAAATATTGAGATTTATCAAGCCACGATTCTTTAGCTGAAATCCGTGTCAGTGTCACTGTGACAAGTGTTGATGTCGGTCTAGTTTTCTCGGCCCACGTGTACATGGAGTATGGTCGTCTACTTCCACGATTTTAATGCAATTTCCATAATGTTTAAGGCTAGAGCCCTGTGAGGAAAAGATGTTAAGTACTCGACCAAATAAATAAATAAACAGGTTGGGGAAATGTGCCGATCAGGAGTCCACTCCTGAAGTTACGGGAGTAAGACTCCCGAACGAGATATACTATTACTAGACCGCACTCTCGGTGGGTGAAAAAAAAACAAAACACACTGTCGTTCTCCTCAACCCCTACCGTAATGCACGCTTTGCAGAGCAACAACAACGCAGTAGACTTCAAGCTTTGCATCCGTGTGGGTTTTTTTCCTTTAAAATTATTTATCGTCGCATGCGCTGACCACTTCTAGTTCTAAGAATTTCACACAAACTGCAAAAACTAAGTGAATTTGCAATTTTCAACAAGCCGTAACAGCGTCAAAATAAATGTTTACCTTAGGCTTAGCCATTGATGTTTGAAAATAAAGATTGGTGTCTGTACAGTAGTGTTGCATGCTTCCTTCTATTTGTTTATCTAACTTTTTATTCGTATTCCACGTTACAAGTCTATAGCAAATTTTCATAACTATACGAGTCTTGGCATGCATCATCGTATTCGTAATGGCAGCCTCCATAATAAAAAACGGAAATTTGAGCGCAACACGTTTTTTCCACCCTAGGGTAGAGTACTCAAAATCTCATTCTGTCGATTTTATACTTACGTTAGTCTGAGGGAATAAAACCCGGCTTATGTTACAATTTCTACTCTGAAAAGTATAGGAGTCTAGTCAAGCAAGTTGATACAAAGCTTGTAGCAAAGATGTCACTACAAAGCCAGACTCCCACAAATTTCTTAAGTGAGAGTATTAAGCTTTAGGCCTGTATAGGCCCAGTTTGATATCAATAAAATCATTTTTCTCAAGTAATATAGATTCATCAATTTTGACTTCTGTTTTGCATTCCTCTGTACTATCAGAGTATCAGTTCTGTCACAATTTTTGTTTATATATTTCAGCGGGGATGAACGTGAGGCTGAGGGTGTATTTAATCCAGAAAACTCCAAACCCCCTGTGGAAGTGAAGCGCCAACTTTCTTTCACGCCGAAAAGTCCAACTAAGGGTATACTACAGAAGAAGAAGGCTCGGGTTTCCAGTGGTTCCTCTAAGAACACCAGAGTTGTACATTCCGGTCTACGAACTCTCTACACAGCGGGCAGACCTCCCTGGTATGACTCTCAGGGACAACTCAAAGATGCATATGTCATTGGTTCGTACAGTTATTTATCATAAATTACTAATATGAATTTTCAATCATGTGCCCTGACATACATGTATAATAAAACGAGAAACAAGAGCCATCAGAAGAGCCCATGCCAGGTGTATTAGGAAGATCTGTATGGCTACATGTATAGTTTAGTGTAGTTCAACTTATGTGGTTCAAGGGCAGAAACAGGGATTAAAAATGTTTTTCTTGCTTATGGTCTGATACAAGCGCATTAATGGCTAACTGAAACTAAGATGGTTGTGTTTTTCTCTCAGGTTTATGTGGGGGTAGTGCTTCAGGAAAAACAACAGTTGCCAGAAAGATCATTGAAGATTTGGATGTTCCTTGGGTTAGTGTTTTAAGTATGGACTCCTTCTACAAGGTAAGCAACTTTTTAAAATTATTCATTTCAATAAGAAATCAAATCAAACTGACTATACAACGGTCTGACTTTTCACATCATTATATTTACGCAAACTGACCATACAGCTGTCTGACTTTTCACGTCATTTATATTTACACAAACTGACGATACAGCAGTCTGACATTTCACGTCATTGATATTTACACAAACTGACCATACAGCAGTCTGACTTTTCACGTCATTTATATATATACAATCTGACAATACAACAGTCAAACTTTATACAGCAGCTATATTTACACAAACTGACCATACAGCTATATGTATACAATCCGACCATACAGCTATATGTATACAAAATCTGACCATACATGTATATATACAAAATCTGACCATACATGTATGTATACACAAACTGACCATACAGTTATATTTACACAAACTGACCATACAGTTATATTTACGCAAACTGACCATACAGTTATATTTACACAAACTGACCATACTATTATATTTACACAAACTGACCATACAGTTATATTTAGGCAAACTGACCATACAGTTATATTTACACAAACTGACCATACAGTTATATTTACACAAACTGACCATACAGTTATATTTACACAAACTGACCATACAGTTATATTTACACAAACTGACCATACAGTTATATTTACACAAACTGACCATACAGTTATATTTACACAAACTGACCATACAGTTATATTTACACAAACTGACCATACAGTTATATTTACACAAACTGACCATACAGTTATATTTACGCAAACTGACCATACAGTTATATTTACGCAAACTGACCATACAGTTATATTTACACAAACTGACCATACAGTTATATTTACACAAACTGACCATACAGTTGTATTTACACAAACTGACCATACAGTTATATTTACACAAACTGACCATACAGTTATATTTACACAAACTGACCATACAGTTATATTTACACAAACTGACCATACAGTTATATTTACACAAACTGACCATACAGTTATATTTACACAAACTGACCATACAGTTATATTTACACAAACTGACCATACAGTTATATTTACACAAACTGACCATACTATTATATTTACACAAACTGACCATACAGTTATATTTACACAAACTGACCATACAGTTATATTTACACAAACTGACCATACAGTTATATTTACACAAACTGACCATACAGTTATATTTACACAAACTGACCATACAGTTATATTTACACAAACTGACCATACAGTTATATTTACACAAACTGACCATACAGTTATATTTACACAAACTGACCATACATTTATATTTACACAAACTGACCATACAGTTATATTTACACAAACTGACCATACAGTTATATTTACACAAACTGATCATACTGTTATAGTTACACAAACTGACCATACGGTTATAGTTACACAAACTGACCATACAGTTATATTTACACAAACTGACCATACTGTTATATTTACACAAACTGACCATACAGTTATAGTTACACAAACTTACCATACAGTTATATTTACACAAACTGACCATACAGTTATATTTACACAAACTGACCATACAGTTATATTTACACAAACTGACCATACAGTTATATTTACACAAACTGACCATACTGTTATATTTACACAAACTGACCATACAGTTATATTTACACAAACTGACCATACAGTTATATTTACACAAACTGACCATACAGTTATAGTTACACAAACTTACCATACAGTTATATTTACACAATTTTTGAACTAAGCTTTACCATTCATACACCCATTAGATTCAAAATTTCCCAACACTTTACACATACAGCTTAATACCATACAATTTTAGAGCACTATATCAACACTATGACAACTTCTGGTGTCTTCTTTGTTTTCTTTGATTCTTCATTTAAGAAAGTTACTGGAGAGAACTCACATGCAAGCCCCAAGCCATCATTTGGGCTAGTCGTGGAACATATTTTTTACTGATTTACACAATTGCAAGTTTATTTATGGCTGGTAGTAATGTAATTCATGTCTGATTATATTTTTTACTTTCGACGACAACTTGTTATTTTGTTGAAATGTCTAATGATTGATGTATACATTGTTAGGTTTTAACCCCTGAACAACATGAGATGGCTGCAAAGAATGAATACAATTTTGATCATCCTGATGCATTTGATTTTGAACTCCTCCACCACACATTAAAGAGACTAAAGCAAGGCAAAAAAGTAGAAGTCCCCATCTATAATTTTAACACACATAAAAGGGACAAAGAGAAGGTAACTCTAGTTCTATGTTCTATGTTATTTATAGACACTAAAACACACACACAGGGAACATCTTCTTGACTAAATTATCCATGGATGTACATGTATGTTATGATAGTCTCCCTTGTCACAGGTTAGATAGTCTCCCTTGTCACAGGTTAGATTGTCTCCCTTGTCACAGGTTAGATTTCCCCTTGTGACAGGTTAGATAGTCTCCCTTGTCACAGGTTAGATTGTCTCCCTTGTCACAGGTTAGATTGTCTCCCTTGTCACAGGTTAGATTGTCTCCCTTGTCACAGGTTAGATTGTCTCCCTTGTCACAGGTTAGATTGTCTCCCTTGTCACAGGTTAGATTGTCTCCCTTGTCACAGGTTAGATTGTCTCCCTTGTCACAGGTTAGATAGTCTCCCTTGTCACAGGTTAGATTGTCACAGGTTAGATTGTCTCCCTTGTCACAGGTTAGATTGTCTCCCTTGTCACAGGTTAGATAGTCTCCCTTGTCACAGGTTAGATTTCCCCTTGTGACAGGTTAGATTGTCTCCCTTGTCACAGGTTAGATTGTCTCCCTTGTCACAGGTTAGATTGTCTCCCTTGTCACAGGTTAGATTGTCTCCCTTGTCACAGGTTAGATTGTCTCCCTTGTCACAGGTTAGATTGTCTCCCTTGTCACAGGTTAGATTGTGTGACCTGTGTCACAGGTTAGATTGTTCCCTTTGGAACATGTACCAATGAGCAACTTATGCATACAAATGTTATCATGTAGCATTTCCTGTGAAAAGAAGATGAAATTTTCATGGAAGCAGTGTCTATCCCAAGTCAATTGTTTATTTAGTTTCTTTCCTTATTAATACAGGTTGGTGTTGGTTTAATTAATTTTGTCCATCTTGTTTACTAATGTGACCGTCTGCCTGCACTAAGTCACTATACAAACCTACGCTGTTAATTTATCCCCTCAGAAAATTCTATATTAATATTCAAATATCCTTCTATGATATCTGTAAAAAAAAAAACATTATATGCATTTTCATTGCAATAATCACTCTAAATTCGCATATTTTCTTTGCTCCAGTTAAATTGCTCTAGCACAACTTTGTGTGTAGATTTTGAAGATTGCTGTTTGGGTACATTTAATAATCAGGGTGTAACAGATTGCAATGTGATTGAAAAATATAAAAGCATTTGGGATAACCCTTAAAAATGTTTTTGCACAAATCAAATATATGAAGGAAGACATTACTGTATTTATAAAAAAATTAAATATTTCATTTAACTCATGCCCATGTTTAATTTTACTTTTTTGTAGAAAATAATCTATGGTGCTAATGTGGTGATATTTGAAGGTATCATGGCGTTTGTTAACAAGCAGATTGTTGCTGTAAGTATTTCCAATTTCTCAATAACTATATTCTTTTACATATACTTCCACTTTTACTCAGGCAACTCTTTTAACAATTTCAGATGGTAGTTGATCAGCTATTTGTACAATGGCAGGCACTTTTTCTACTAGGAATCCATAGGATATAATTCCTATGTTATTTTTATACTTGGAATTCTTCTGTTATTTTTCTTGCAGAAGATGTTTTTTTCAGCTACATCTAACATGAAACAACAGTTTATATTTCTATTTATGTTTACTTGTAGTTGATGGACACAAAGATATTTGTGGATACAGATTCTGATATTCGGTTGGCTCGTCGTTTGAAACGGGATATCGCTGATCGAGGGCGTGGATTAGAGGGTGTTCTAAAACAATACCACACGTTTGTCAAACCAGCTTTTGAACATTACATAGCCCCCACTATGTCTGACGCTGATATTATAGTACCCAGAGGTTAATACCACTTGTATTTAATGCTAACAATACCACACGTTTGTCAAACCAGCTTTTGAACATTACATAGCCCCCACTTTGTCTGACGCTGATATTATAGTACCCAGAGGTTAATACCACTTGTATTTAATGCTAACAATACCACACGTTTGTCAAACCAGCTTTTGAACATTACATAGCCCCCACTATGTCTGACGCTGATATTATAGTACCCAGAGGTTAATACCACTTGTATTTAATGCTAACAATACCACACGTTTGTCAAACCAGCTTTTGAACATTACATAGCCCCCACTATGTCTGACGCTGATATTATAGTACCCAGAGGTTAATACCACTTGTATTTAATGCTAACAATACCACACGTTTGTCAAACCAGCTTTTGAACATTACATAGCCCCCACTATGTCTGACGCTGATATTATTGTACCCAGAGGTTAATACCACTTGTATTTAATGCTAACAATACCACACGTTTGTCAAACCAGCTTTTGAACATTACATAGCCCCCACTATGTCTGACGCTGATATTATTGTACCCAGAGGTTAATACCACTTGTATTTAAGGCTAACAATACCACACGTTTGTCAAACCAGCTTTTGAACATTGCATAGCCCCCACTATGTCTGACGCTGATATTATAGTACCCAGAGGTTAATACCACTTGTATTTAATGCTAACAATACCACACGTTTGTCAAACCAGCTTTTGAACATTACATAGCCCCCACTATGTCTGACGCTGATATTATTGTACCCAGAGGTTAATACCACTTGTATTTAATGCTAACAATACCACACGTTTGTCAAACCAGCTTTTGAACATTACATAGCCCCCACTATGTCTGACGCTGATATTATAGTACCCAGAGGTTAATACCACTTGTATTTAATGCTAACAATACCACACGTTTGTCAAACCAGGTTTTGAACATTACATAGACCCCACTATGTCTGACGCTGATATTATTGTACCCAGAGGTTAATACCACTTGTATTTAATGCTAACAATACCACACGTTTGTCAAACCAGCTTTTGAACATTACATAGCCCCCACTATGTCTGACGCTGATATTATTGTACCCAGAGGTTAATACCACTTGTATTTAATGCTAACAATACCACACATTTGTCAAACCAGCTTTTGAACATTACATAGCCCCCACTATGTCTGACGCTGATATTATAGTACCCAGAGGTTAATACCACTTGTATTTAATGCTAACAATACCACACGTTTGTCAAACCAGCTTTTGAACATTACATAGCCCCCACTATGTCTGACGCTGATATTATTGTACCCAGAGGTTAATACCACTTGTATTTAATGCTAACAATACCACACATTTGTCAAACCAGCTTTTGAACATTACATAGCCCCTACTATGTCTGACGCTGATATTATTGTACCCAGAGGTTAATACCACTTGTATTTAATGCTAACAATACCACACGTTTGTCAAACCAGCTTTTGAACATTACATAGCCTCACTATGTCTGACGCTGATATTATTGTACCCAGAGGTTAATACCACTTGTATTTAATGCTAACAATACCACACATTTGTCAAACCAGCTTTTGAACATTACATAGCCCCCACTATGTCTGACGCTGATATTATAGTACCCAGAGGTTAATACCACTTGTATTTAATGCTAACAATACCACACGTTTGTCAAACCAGCTTTTGAACATTACATAGCCCCCACTATGTCTGACGCTGATATTATTGTACCCAGAGGTTAATACCACTTGTATTTAATGCTAACAATACCACACATTTGTCAAACCAGCTTTTGAACATTACATAGCCCCTACTATGTCTGACGCTGATATTATTGTACCCAGAGGTTAATACCACTTGTATTTAATGCTAACAATACCACACGTTTGTCAAACCAGCTTTTGAACATTACATAGCCCCCACTATGTCTGACGCTGATATTATAGTACCCAGAGGTTAATACCACTTGTATTTAATGCTAACAATACCACACGTTTGTCAAACCAGCTTTTGAACATTACATAGCCCCCACTATGTCTGACGCTGATATTATTGTACCCAGAAGTTAATACCACTTGTATTTAATGCTAACAATACCACACATTTGTCAAACCAGCTTTTGAACATTACATAGCCCCCACTATGTCTGACGCTGATATTATAGTACCCAGAGGTTAATACCACTTGTATTTAATGCTAACAATACCACACGTTTGTCAAACCAGCTTTTGAACATTACATAGCCCCCACTATGTCTGACGCTGATATTATAGTACCCAGAGGTTAATACCACTTGTATTTAATGCTAACAATACCACACGTTTGTCAAACCAGCTTTTGAACATTACATAGCCCCCACTATGTCTGACGCTGATATTATAGTACCCAGAGGTTAATACCACTTGTATTTAATGCTAACAATACCACACGTTTGTCAAACCAGCTTTTGAACATTGCATAGCCCCCACTATGTCTGACGCTGATATTATTGTACCCAGAGGTTAATACCACTTGTATTTAATGCTAACAATACCACACGTTTGTCAAACCAGCTTTTGAACATTGCATAGCCCCCACTATGTCTGACGCTGATATTATTGTACCCAGAGGTTAATACCACTTGTATTTAATGCTAACAATACCACACATTTGTCAAACCAGCTTTTGAACATTACATAGCCCCCACTATGTCTGACGCTGATATTATAGTACCCAGAGGTTAATACCACTTGTATTTAATGCTAACAATACCACACGTTTGTCAAACCAGCTTTTGAACATTACATAGCCTCACTATGTCTGACGCTGATATTATAGTACCCAGAGGTTAATACCACTTGTATTTAATGCTAACAATACCACACGTTTGTCAAACCAGCTTTTGAACATTACATAGCCCCCACTATGTCTGACGCTGATATTATTGTACCCAGAGGTTAATACCACTTGTATTTAATGCTAACAATACCACACGTTTGTCAAACCAGGTTTTGAACATTACATAGACCCCACTATGTCTGACGCTGATATTATTGTACCCAGAGGTTAATACCACTTGTATTTAATGCTAACAATACCACACGTTTGTCAAACCAGCTTTTGAACATTACATAGCCCCCACTATGTCTGACGCTGATAGTATTGTACCCAGAGGTTAATACCACTTGTATTTAATGCTAACAATACCACACGTTTGTCAAACCAGCTTTTGAACATTACATAGCCCCCACTATGTCTGACGCTGATATTATTGTACCCAGAGGTTAATACCACTTGTATTTAAGGCTAACTATGGCTAGAAAGATATGCTCACTTTAGAATCCATATCGTTTGAACTCTTCAGTAAAAATCCATAAACAATAAAACCTGTACAATGCTTTTTTGTCGGAAATTCAAACTCAATTTGTTATAAATACAATTCAGAAGAAATAGCCTTTTCACTCCCCATTGTTATATTTAGTGATCTGTTGTTTATATGAAATCCCTTGATATGTTTGTAGGTGGTGAGAATGAGATTGCTCTGAATGTGATTGTCATGCATATCCATACTCAATTACAGAAGGTAAAAATCTGCCAATATCTGTATTATTTATTCACACAGCCATGGTTCCACATAATGCATTTCACCAGTTTAACTATACGAAGTACATTACCCCCTCACCTTTTATAAGAGAAGACTTGTCGGTAAGCATTTCTTGTCATCGCATTACGTACCTTACGTTTGTATATGAACTTTTGTCTGTTCTTTGCATGTCTCCACTTCACATGACATTGATAAATCTAATGTGGGGCCCATGGGGGCGGGGGGGATACGTCATCTTCTGATGACTCTTGTTGATTGATTGATTTTTAAAAATGTGGCGGCTCCATTCATCAGAATGATATGACTCTTGTTGACAAATACCACGGAGCTAACACAAAGTTTATTTCTTTTTAACATAGGTTTTTCAAATATACATTTACTCTATGCACAAACCAAGTTGTGTTCCTGTAACAGGAGGTTATTAACCCCATATGACCATATTAAACTTACATTAGCCGTATCAAATTATTTTTTTGAACTTTTATTCATTGATACAAAGATACAAATCAGAATTCATTGTAAAGATTTTATGTTTCAGCGTGGTTTTAAACTTAGGTCTAAACTGGCGTCATCACATAATGGCCAACCTATGCCAAACACATTGTTTGTATTGGAGAACACCAACCAAGTACTAGGACTTCATACAATTATAAGGTATTGACATCATTGTGCCTGGGCCTGTATGTGTGGTTGTACATGTGTCTGTGATTGTATGTGTGGTTGTGCATGTGCTTGTGTGTGTGCGTTTGCATGTGTTTGTGCGTGCAGTTTTATGCTTGTGTGTGGTTGTGCATGGCTGTACTTCCAGCTGACTGGACTACAGTTGGCCAATCATGAAAATACAGATTTTTTTATCCACTCAAAATATAAACCGTATTTACCGATAAACAACAAATATCCTCTATATATTTGCATATTCTATCTCTCCACGTTGATAAGGCATGTGTTTGCACAGGTAGATATTATATCTAAGGGGAATATGAAAATTATCCCCCTAATTCTTCTGATCTCTTTAAGAAAACTTTTTCTCTTTTTTTATTTTGTCCCAGAAACAAGCAAACATCTCGTGACGAGTTTGTGTTTTATTCCAAACGATTGATGAGGCTTCTAATAGAGAGAGCGTTGTCGTTGCTACCACACAAGGTGAGACAATCATTATCATGGAACTTAATGCTCCTCAAACTTATGTTTACAATGTACATCATGGGGAATTTTGAACCAGTTGACAAAACAGGGTATACAAGATTGTGACATTAACATTTTTAAAACTTGATTTCTAACAAAGTGTCCTGTTTTAGCAAATCCTTTCTTGTTGCTAAATTGTTCATCATGATAAGATCAAATGTAACCCTGATAGTCGAGTACTAATCAACGTTATCACCCACATTCCACAGACTGTTACTGTCGACACACCACAAGGTACTCCGTATGAAGGGAGGAAAATGAACGTGAAAAAGGTCAGTGTCAACGTAACTCTATAAAGCAAAACTGTAACTCCTGTAATACAATTAATTTATGATATACGCCATACTCAAGATTGTTTTGTTTACATGGCAGCCATTACCAGTTATAATGGGACAGAATACTGGGCTCTCTGCCTTGAGAAAGTAAAGAATGTGCATTTGTTCTACTTACATTTGTTATTTGACACTTTTTCTCTTTTTTATTGAAGGTGTGTGGGGTATCAATTTTAAGAGCTGGTGAGACGATGGAACCAGCACTGTGTGAAGTCATGAAAGATGTTAGAGTGGGCAAAATTCTCATCCAAACCAATCATGACACAGGTGAACCAGAGGTAAGAATCAGGTTGTGGGTTATTATCTAGTAGCTTGAACACCATCTGTAGATTCTGGCAGTAGCTATTGTATGTATGGGTGAATACAGAAGTAGAACCAACGAGGACAAACTGCTACATGCCACAAATATGTCTACAGTATTATAAGTGTGTTGATTCACAAGGGAAGAAGTATAAAAATGGCTATTTCTTTGTCTGAATCTCACCCCTTATTCTATTTTATTTTGTTTAGCTGCACTACATCAAACTACCCAAAGACATGAAAGAACATCATATAATGTTGATGGATGCTACCGTGGCTACTGGGGCTGCCTCCATGATGGCTATACGCGTTCTTCTGGATCATGATGTCCCCGAGGAGAATATTACACTGTTAAGTCTTCTGATGGCTGAGTCAGGTGAGTACACACCTTGTGGGGAATATTACACTGTTAAGTCTTCTTATGGCTGAGTCAGGTGAGTACACACCTTGTGGGGAATATTACACTGTTACGTCTTCTTATGGCTGAGTCAGGTAAGTACACACCTTGTGGGGAATATTACACTGTTAAGTCTTCTAATGGCTGATTCAGGTGAGTACACACCTTGTGGGGAATATTACACTGTTAAGTCTTCTTATGGCGGAGTCAGGTGAGTACACACCTTGTGGAGAATATTACACTGTTAAGTCTTCTTATGGCAGAGTCAGGTGAGTTCACACCTTGTGGGGGATATTACACTGTTAAGTCTTCTTATGGCAGAGTCAGGTAAGTACACACCTTGTGGGGAATATTACACTGTTAAGTCTTCTTATGGCAGAGTCAGGTAAGTACACACCTTGTGGGGAATATTGCACTGTTAAGTCTTCTTATGGCAGAGTCAGGTAAGTACACACCTTGTGGGGAATATTACACTGTTAAGTCTTCTTATGGCAGAGTCAGGTAAGTACACACCTTGTGGGGAATATTGCACTGTTAAGTCTTCTTATGGCAGAGTCAGGTAAGTACACACCTTGTGGGGAATATTGCACTGTTAAGTCTTCTAATGGCTGAGTCAGGTGAGTACACACCTTGTGGGGAATATTGCACTGTTAAGTCTTCTTATGGCTGAGTCAGGTAAGTACACACCTTGTGGGGAATATTACACTGTTAAGTCTTCTTATGGCAGAGTCAGGTAAGTACACACCTTGTGGGGAATATTGCACTGTTAAGTCTTCTTATGGCTGAGTCAGGTAAGTACACACCTTGTGGGGAATATTACACTGTTAAGTCTTGAAATAATTCAGTTTCTTTTTTTTCATAAAGTTTTATACATGTATGATTGATATTTTGACAGGTGTGCACACAATAGCTTATGCTTTTCCTAAAGTGAAGATTGTTACAACTGCTGTTGACAAAGAAGTGAATGAAAAGTTCCACATTCTCCCAGGCATTGGTTAGTACTGTTGCTTAATTATGTGGAATATTCGGAGTCACCATATAGTTTGTTCTAATACAATGTAGCAACCTATGATAGAATAAATGAGGTTAAAATGTCAGAAATGACAGAGGGACCAGCTACAAATTTGAACACAGAGGAAGAGCTCTCTGCTGAGGCAAGTTCCTCGTCACCCAAGTTCTCTAACCTACATGTACATAAATCTCAAAGCCTCTGTTACGTAGTATTTCTAGTGGTTACTTGTGCTAATATGCACAAAAGGTTGATCTTTCCCTCCTTTCAGCTCAGAAGGCAGCTCACATTGTGTGCAAATGGTGAGATTCTTGCCATGCCAGACAAAATATATCAAACATGCTAGAGATTTTCCTCACTGTCTTGCCAGGCAAAATCCTAATCAAAAGTTACACACAGACAGGGGAAACAGCTTGGTTCTCTGCCATGCATGTCCTTCAGCTCAGCTGGATTCACTTGTGTATGTGTGCTAATCTTAGACATTGTCTGTGGGGTGCGTGTCTCTCAAACAGGCTCAGTTATCAGGAATACCACTCTCCCATCTCCTCTTAATTGACATTGAGTTGCACCATTTTAACATGATACCCATTAAAAGATGTTGTCTGAAAAGTTTAAATGTCTTACTTTGACAAATGTCAAATTTATTGTATTTGTAGGTAATTTTGGAGATCGTTATTTTGGAACAGGCTCTTCCCTCGATCATGAACCTTAGACCTCCTGTTTGTCTAGATGAACGTTTCCCTTCCGGCCATGTAAGGGGAATCCTGTCTATTTGTATCCTGACTGATGAATGGTCAAGTCATTGTAAAGTTAAGTTACATATATTAACTGTATGTACCTGCACACTGTATCATGTAAACAGTGTGTATGTGTTGACTGTATTTAGCTGCACACTGTATTATGTAAGCAGTGTGTATGTGTTGACTGTTTGTACCCGCACACTGTATTATATAAACAATGTGTGTGTTGACTATGTACCCGCACACTGTATTATATAAACAGTGTGTATGTGTTGACTATGTACCTGCACACTGTATTATGTAAACAGTGTATATGTGTTGACTGTATGTAACCGCATACTGTATCATGTAAACAGTTTGTGTGTGCTGACTATGTACCTGCACACTGTATCATGTAAACAGTGTGTATGTGTTGACTATGTACCTGCATACTATATTATGTAAACTGTGTGTATGGGTTGACTGTATGTAACCGCATACTATATTATGTAAACTGTGTGTATGGGTTGACTATGTACCTGCACACTGTATTGTGTACAGTTTGTGTATGCTGACTGTTTGTAACTGTACCCTGTATTATGTAAACAGTCTGCATGTGTTGACTATGTACCTGCACACTGTATTATGTAAACAGTTTGTGTGTGCTGACTGTATTTACCTGCACACTGTATTATGATTGATTAATTGATTGTGTTGACTGTTTGTAACTGCACACTGTATTATGTAAACAGTGTGTATGTGTTGACTCTTTGTAACTGCACACTGTATCATGTAAACAACGAGTGTGTGTTGACTGTATGTAACTGCACACTGTATTATGTAAACAGTGTGTGTTGACTATGTAACTGCACACTGTATCATGTAAACAATGGGTGTGTGTGTTGACTATGTACCTGCAGCACACTGTATTATGTAAACAACATGTGTGTGTTGACTATGTAACTGCACACTGTATCATGTAAACAACGTGTGTGTGTTGACAATGTACCTGCAGCACACTGTATCATGTAAAGAGTGTGTGTGTGCTGACTGTATGGACCTGCATACTAAAATTATGTAAACAGTGTGTATATGTTGTCTATGTACCTGCACACTGTATTATGTAAACAGTGTGTGTGTGTTGACTGTTTGTAACTGCACACTGCATTATGTAAACAGTGTGTATGTGTTGACAATGTACCTGCACACTGTATTATGTAAACAGTTTATATGTTTTGACTATGTAACTGCACACTGTATTATGTAAACACTGTGTGTATGTGTTGACTGTATGTACCTGCACACTGTATTGTGTAAAAACTGTGTGTATGTGTTGACTGTATGAGCCTGCACACTGCATTGTGTAAACAACGTGTGTGTGTGTTGACTGTATGTACCTGCACACTGTATTATGTAAACAACATGTGTGTGTTGACTATGTAACTGCACACTGTATTATGTAAACAACATGTGTGTGTGTGTTGACTGTATGTAACTGTACACTGTATTATGTAAACAACATGTGTGTGTTGACTATATAACTGCACACTGTATCATGTAAACAACATGTGTGTGTGTTGACTATGTAACTGCACACTGTATCATGTAAACAACATGTGTGTGTGTTGACTGTATTTAACTGCACACTGTATTATGTAAACAGTGTGTGTGTGTTGGTTGTTTGTAACTGCACACTGCATTATGTAAACAGTGTGTATGTGTTGACAATGTACCTGCACACTGTATCATGTAAAGAGTGTGTGTGTGCTGACTGTATGGACCTGCATACTAAAATTATGTAAACAGAGTGTATATGTTGACTATGTACCTGCACACTGTATTATGTAAACAGTGTGTATATGTTGAATATGTACCTGCACACTGTATTATGTAAACAGTGTGTATATGTTGACTATGTAACTACACTCTGTATTATGTAAACCGTGTGTGTGTTAACTGTATGCGAATACACATCGTACCATGTAAACACTGTGTGTCCCTGAACACTGTGTACTTGGACACTATGTGCTTGGTCACTGTGTGCACTTGGACACTGTATGGACAGATATGCTTATCGGGGCTTTCAAAGGAATATTTGAGTTTCCTGTATGATTATGAAGTAAGCTTGATTTTCTTTTTATGATGGCAATTTGTTGTTGTTGCTGCTGTCATTCTCACAAGGAATGTGTATTATTTACCATAAAACAGTAAAGAAAAGGGGAGTACTCTCATTCCTCTACTTTACTTACCTGCTCTCGCAGATCTACTTTAGTTTACATGCCCAGTCTCACTACTCTACTTAACTTGCCCACTCTCACTACTCTACTTAACTTGCCCACTCTCACTACTCTACTTTACTTGCCCACTCTCACTACTCTACTTAACTTGCCCACTCCCACTACACTACTTTACTTGCCCACTCTCACTACTCTACTTTACTTGCCCACTCTCACTACTCTACTTAACTTGCCCACTCTCACTACTCTACTTTACTTGCCCACTCTCACTACTCTACTTAACTTGCCCACTCTCACTACTCTACTTTACTTGCCCACTCTCACTACTCTACTTAACTTGCCCACTCTCACTACTCTACTTTACTTGCCCACTCTCACTACTCTACTTAACTTGCCCACTCTCACTACACTACTTTACTTGCCCACTCTCACTACTCTACTTAACTTGCCCACTCTCACTACTCTACTTTACTTGCCCACTTTCACTACTCTACTTAACTTGCCCACTCTCACTATTCTACTTAACTTGCCCACTCTCACTACTCTACTTAACATGCCCAGTCTCACTACTCTACTTAACTTGCCCACTCTCACTACTTTACTTAACTTGCCCACTCTCACTACTCTACTTTATTTGCCTACTCTCACTACTATACTTAACTTGCCCACTCTCACTACTCTACTTAACTTGCCCACTCTCACTACTCTACTTAACTTGCCCACTCTCACTACTCTACTTAACATGCCCACTCTCACTACTCTACTTAACTTGCCCACTCTCACTACTCTACTTAACATGCCCAGTCTCACTACTCTACTTAACTTGCCCACTCTCACTACTCTACTTAACATGCCCACTCTCACTACTCTACTTAACATGCCCACTCTCACTACTCTACTTAACTTGCCCACTCTCACTACTCTACTTAACATGCCCAGTCTCACTACTCTACTTAACTTGCCCACTCTCACTACTCTACTTAACATGCCCACTCTCACTACTCTACTTAACATGCCCACTCTCACTACTCTACTTAACTTGCCCACTCTCACTACTTTACTTAACTTGCCCACTCTCACTACTTTACTTAACATGCCCACTCTCACTACTCTACTTTACTTGCCCACTCTCACTACTCTACTTAACATGCCCACTCTCACTACTCTACTTAACTTGCCCACTCTCACTACTTTACTTAACTTGCCCACTCTCACTACTCTACTTTATTTGCCTACTCTCACTACTATACTTAACTTGCCCACTCTCACTACTCTACTTTACTTGCCCACTCTCACTACTCTACTTAACTTGCCCACTTTCACTACTCTACTTAACATGCCCACTCTCACTACTCTACTTAACTTGCCCACTCTCACTACTCTACTTAACTTGCCCACTCTCACTACTCTACTTAACATGCCCAGTCTCACTACTCTACTTAACATGCCCACTCTCACTACTCTACTTAACTTGCCCACTCTCACTACTTTACTTAACTTGCCCACTCTCACTACTCTACTTTATTTGCCTACTCTCACTACTATACTTAACTTGCCCACTCTCACTACTCTACTTTACTTGCCCACTCTCACTACTCTACTTAACTTGCCCACTTTCACTATTCTACTTTACTTGCCCACTCTCACTACTCTACTTTACTTGCCCACTCTCACTACTCTACTTTACTTGCCCACTCTCACTACTCTACTTAACTTGCCCACTCTCACTACTCTACTTAACATGCCCAGTCTCACTACTCTACTTAACATGCCCACTCTCACTACTCTACTTAACTTGCCCACTCTCACTACTTTACTTAACTTGCCCACTCTCACTACTCTACTTTATTTGCCTACTCTCACTACTATACTTAACTTGCCCACTCTCACTACTCTACTTTACTTGCCCACTCTCACTACTCTACTTAACTTGCCCACTTTCACTATTCTACTTTACTTGCCCACTCTCACTACTCTACTTTACTTGCCCACTCTCACTACTCTACTTTACTTGCCCACTCTCACTACTCTACTTAACTTGCCCACTCCCACTACACTACTTTACTTGCCCAATCTCACTACTCTACTTTACTTGCCCACTCTCACTACTCTACTTAACTTGCCCACTTTCACTATTCTACTTTACTTGCCCACTCTCACTACTTTACTTAACTTGCCCACTCTCACTACTCTACTTAACTTGCCCACTATCACTACTCTACTTTACTTGCCCACTCCCACTACACTACTTTACTTGCCCAATCTCACTACTATACTTAACTTGCCCACTCTCACTACTATACTTTACTTGCCCACTCTCACTACTCTACTTTACTTGCCCACTCTCACTACTCTACTTTACTTGCCCACTCTCACTACTCTACTTTACTTGCCCACTCTCACTACACTACTTTACTTGCCCAATCTCACTACTCTACTTTACTTGCCCACTCTCACTACTCTACTTTACTTGCCCACTCTCACTACTCTACTTAACTTGCCCACTCTCACTACTCTACTTAACTTGCCCACTCTCACTACTCTACTTTACTTGCCCACTCTCACTACTCTACTTTACTTGCCCACTCTCACTACTCTACTTTACTTGCCCACTCTCACTACTCTACTTAACTTGCCCACTCTCACTACTCTACTTAACTTGCCCACTCTCACTACTCTACTTTACTTGCCCACTCTCACTACTCTACTTTACTTGCCCACTCTCACTACTCTACTTAACTTGCCCACTCTCACTACTCTACTTAACTTGCCCACTCTCACTACTCTACTTTACTTGCCCACTCTCACTACTCTACTTTATTTGCCCACTCTCACTACTCTACTTTACTTGCCCACTCTCACTACTCTACTTAACTTGCCCACTCTCACTACTCTACTTTACTTGCCCACTCTCACTACTCTACTTTACTTGCCCACTCTCACTACTCTACTTAACTTGCCCACTCTCACTACTCTACTTAACTTGCCCACTCTCACTACTCTACTTTACTTGCCCACTCTCACTACTCTACTTTATTTGCCCACTCTCACTACTCTACTTTACTTGCCCACTCTCACTACTCTACTTAACATGCCCACTCTCACTACTCTACTTTACTTGCCCACTCTCACTATTCTACTTAATTATCATAACTTACCCACTCTCACATTTACATCCTTGCTATTAAAGTGGACCTCACACCAATATTCAACCCTGTATACATGCACTGTTGATCCTCCAAGCTTATTATACTTACTAGGGCAATCATCTAACTATTTGTTCATTTAGGAACTACCAATTGCCAGTTTAACAATGATTCATCATTGCATATGGTGCTTAATGATTTTGATCAATTTGGAATAAAACTCTGTTTAAATCCATCATTTCAGGACTTGATCCAGATTTACATCATGTTTATTTTTGGTATCAATAAATAAGTGCTATATTTTACTGCTGAATGATTATGCTGCAGACCAGAACATAGGGATGGAGATCATGCATTTATATAAACTCAATCAAATCAGTCAAATACCATTTCCGTTCTCCAAATAAGTAGAACGGTTTAACCATTCCATATGTTGACTGATATATATTTTTGCTAACAAAAATCATTATAGTCAACTAGCTAAAATCAATTATGTGCATAGATTTGCTGAGAAAAATTAATTAATGTTTATCATAGAACTAATTTACATCACTTACTGACATCGTTTTATTTCTTTCTTTTTTGGACATCATGGCAATATCCCAAAATGGTGATCAAAAAATCTACGCCTATAAACATTTTATACGTGCTGAAATATGTTGCATTATGATTGCATTTATTTATTATAAATTAAAAAGTATCAAATTACTTATGTTAGACTATGTGACATGTATGTCTGTTATATCCAGGTTCTCCAGACAACAACCGTGTTATACCTTCATATTAAATCAGTTTCTGTAATGAATTAGTCCATGTTTAATTAGATTGATCCACTTGGATAACTGCAACGGGTTTTATGTTTCTGATTTCAATGTTAATATTTTTTATATCAAATTGAATTTACTGATTGTATGTTATCTGATCTAATTGAACGGCATTTAATTCTCCCATTTCCATATACACGCCTTTCTTTCTAATTTAATCTATGGTATAATCCACTCCATTACTAATGGCTGTTACAGCAATGAAATGATGAAATGCTGTTCATATAAATGAGAAGTTGGTAGAGAAGGGAGGTTGTATGCAGTTGTACTTCACTCATAAGCAACTTCAAAATATTCTTGCCCATGTAAACAAATTACATGTAAACTTTTCTTTTAGATGTTAAATATGAACATAAAAAAGCCCAGTGAATTCATGTGGCTACTCTGATTTGGCACTAATTTCATTTTTGTTTTTATTATACAACTGTTTCTTATTTTACAGCTGAATTCATACATTTTTGGATTGTGTTTTATTTTAGTCCATGTAAACTGTTTTCTTGGTACTGATTTATTTTGGCTGGGGGTTCACAATGTTAAATCATCAACATTACGTAATTAATTAATTTTACTGGTATATGTATCTTATATATCTTAATTTTTTTTTTTTTTTTTTCTCCTTTCAATGGCATTTTAATCATTATAACCTGGTAAATCATTGGTCTCCATACCCAAGATGTACCTCATCCCACAACATGTTGATTTGTGACACACAGGCTACATACATTTGAGGTTATCTATACTGCCTTCATCTCGGTCAACATTCACTTTTTGGAGATGTTCTTGTCTATTTTACGCATTTTTATTTGAGCTTTATTATTGTTTAGAACATTTTGTTCAGTTTTAATGTCACTGGCACAGTTGTGGTGTAATATGCTATAATAAACGTATGTGAATGACATTTGGTTTGGTTAAATGTGTATAATTATTGTGATATATTATAGAACTGGTGTGTTCAGGACTGGCATGCGGATACAGACATTTTATCCCATCAATACCACCCACTCAGGCCCTCACCTCGGAGTCTGGGAGTTTTTTTCTGTATGCATTAAGGGTGCAAACGTCAGGGAGTGTATGTTAGATTCTCAGGATCATAGAGACCGATTGTTCTGGCTAAAGGCCCGTTTTTACCGTGCGATTTGTAGCGTGCGATTAAAATGGATGTATTTCATTTGTTGGCAAATTGTATCGACCAATGAAAAGCATCGATGTTAATTGTATGCTACAAATCCCTACGATGGATTGACTTATCGGCTTCGTAGCTTTTCCAACATCTGTTGTGAAATCAGATAAGCTGACTTGCTATAAGTAAAACAATTAAAACCAAGCAATGGAACATGTTCATCATATGCCGGTTCACGGAATGGATGCCCACTTTGTGCTGTCGATAGGTGCCATATTCTGAGACGCGGTTCGACTCCCGCTCCAACATCACCAAAAAATCGGTAGACGAATTTCTGCCGTTTTTCAAGAAGCATAATATCCTTCGGAGCATTTTGTTTTTAGCTTACGATCCCAAATTTACCAACAAGCTGGTGTCGTTTGAACCAAATTCCTCGCCTGTATTCATCATATTATATCCCTAAAATAAGTCTACCGTTTGATGAAGAAGAAGACATCAGTGTGGTTAAAGGCCCGTTCTCACTGTGCGATTTGTCGTACCGACTTTTAGCATGCTATTCAAACGGATGCATTTGATTGGTTCACAAATCTTATCGACCAATTAAAAGCGTCCATTTTAATCGCATCCTAAGTCGGTAAGATAAATCGCAGAGTGAGAACGGACCTTTAGGTATGTAGAATAATGTGTTTACATCATTGAGGGTGCTTGCGCGCATGACCAAACTAGTCGTTAGCTGACATTGTAGTTATCTGGGTTTCAGACTCCGAAATGTCTAAAGGGATGGCCGTATTTTGGCAGGGTTCATTGCAGCCAAAAACCGGGAGTAGAGAGTCCGCTTTTGAGTGGCAGTTTGTGGTCAGATTTAGACAGTGAAATAACGATATTACTTAAATAGTTTAAAGATGTTACATCGTGATGGAGGGTTACATAAGAAAATAACGTTATCAATAGACCAAAATCACAATAAAGAACGATTTATGTATATTTTTAACCATTGTTACATAGCCTTCCATTGCACATTCCTAGATAAAATGTTCACTGACAGTCACGATGGCGTTCTCTCGATAACTGTCGCGAAACAGCTACGGCTATTAAACTATTACCATCATAATTATAACAAATTAAACAATATCAATATTGTCAATATCACCAGGGATATTGATTAACCCAAACAACATTCTCCGGCCAATATCGATAAAAGGCTGTCAATAAGCTGAAACCGTTCTCTAACCTTTCCCTCGGCTGAAAGTTCTGACGACTTAAAAAAGAAATAATGTCCGCTGCGACTTCGTCATTTCGTTTATCGTAGTCCCATTTCATGAATACGTAATGTATTTTCACATTCTTAAACAACAACTCCGCTGATTTAAATATAAATGGAGTAAAAGCCATTACATCTAAATATATCAAGGCACTTGAAAAGGGCAATTGTGCCGACAGATCGTTTAATGTAATCGTTTTAACACTGAGATGACTATTTTCTTTATTCCCCCCTTCTCTGACCTCACGGGCCACGAAGTGCTTTCCTTTATAAGTCACAAATCTGCCTTGTCCTTGTTTGTCCGATAGAGACGCATGTCGTATCGTCACACTGTCAGTTACGTTATTTACCTCCAATACTCTCCTCAGCTGTTCCATACAGTCGTAATTTGGCTCCACCACTATCACCTTTCTACCCATTTCTATTGCAATCAGTGTAAATATAGAAACTTCTCCATGACCATCGATGACACCGAGCTCTTGATTCATTACCAGTGCTGTGCGCAAGTCTTTCGCCATCTGTTTAGCGAATGGTCGTGCAGAGTTCAGGTTTCTCGGCACCATTTCCCGAATGTTATCCGATGAATAGGAATTGCAAGGCGGCAATTCAGTGGCAATGACTGGTCCAGTCTCGATGTTCAAATCGTGGTCTGAATCTTTCATTGATACTGATGGAGATTTTCCTTCGTGGTTATCTGCTTCAGCTAAGACAACGTTATTAGTGTCGTCAAATGTCGTATCATTCTGTAGCAAGAATGAAATGAGAGATGAAGATTTCACAGTGTGAGAACTATTACTATTATAACTATCTGGATATAGAGATGTAACTGCCACGTCTGTATTACTGGTCTCGCTACCATCGTCATCCCAGATCCACTTTAACAGATTAAAACCTCCGGAAGAAGAGTTTGACAATCCGTTATTTTGTGGGAAATCTGGCGTCTTGCTAACTTCGTTGTTGTCGTCTTCATCGCCCCAACCCCAGTGGAATAATCTCTGAAATATAGATGGGTCGGTGGATCGGTCCGCTGTATCATCTTGATCACTATGCAGCGATTCATTAACCGGTGTGTGAGTCTGCAGTTTTTCATCCCTTAGTGGTCCAGGAGTAAATCTAGTGTCAGCGTATCCAGAACTCTCATCAGGGTCTTCCACTTTATATACAGATTGTTCACTGTCATTAACTGGCCATATCCGACTTTCTGGCGTGTCAGACTCCTTAAATGCTGAGATGGCGGACTCTTTAGAAGGTGGTATGACTTTATCGGGAGATTCTTTATGCCATGAATCCACTGGGAAGATGATCAACTGACGGTGCTGTTTTTGCATGTAGACTAAGATGAAGATACAGACAGTGACAATTAAAACACTCCCAAACAGAAGCTTGCCTGAACATCTTTTCCCCTGTTTCTTCCTGTAGACAACGTTATCCATCCTCGTGTTTAATTACTCTCCGGGGCGAAGCTGCAACGTTTTCTCTCCCATCGTCTTTACATTGTGCTGTGTAAGATCAGCTCAATTTCTTATCACCTGTGCATAAAGAGGTCTCTTCTATTGATTTTCAGTGGTCGTGGAGGTACAAAGTTTGTGTTATATCGACCCGCTGGTAACACGTGTACCCAGTGTGCAACTATATGGGCTTACAGTCTAGTATGTCGCCAATAACTTCTTTATACAATATAAAGCTACCAGACGATAACTTTTGAAAATTTGTATGCATAGAAGTGGGGTTTTGGTGCATACGAATTCAGTTACCATTTTAAAAAATACGATCCATATAAACCTATTGAAAAACACTATTATTGTCACTAGCATGCTTGAACTATAGGGACGGGATATTTTAAACACACTTCAATATCCAGCCATTCTACAACATTTCGTTGATACTAATTCAAAAGAGTAATAACATATTGATTGGAAGCTGTAGAGATATTTGTGAAGCGGAAACTTTTTCGCGACATGTCTATTTTAAATAACTGTTCAACAACTGTGAGACACAAGCTGTGGCCAGACTATTGACAACTCCATGGGTTGGATTATAACTCAATGCGGACGACATAAGTCCAGCACAGTGAACACACTCTGATGTATCGAGATCGGTATCCACGAGTACACGGGATAAACTTACATTCTGGTGACACAAGGAAACCAGGCGATTTTATACAGGAGCCGATTCATGCAGATGGAATAGATGACAAGAGTAGTAAGTACCTGAGTGGAACTAGAAACGAAACAAACAGAACTTTGAGAATGAGGACTTGGATCAAATCTAGACTTCTAAAAATAATAAGTATCTTTGTGTTAGTTTCTATAGCCTATTACCTGTTTCGTGTTCGAGATGGACTAGACATTGGGTTAGATCTCCCTAAACTCGAGGTATTGGGGGGACAAAGAGAACCGTTTGGGGGAAAGAAAGGATATAAACCAACACATGAAGAAAATGCTGCAGCTCTGCCAGATCAATTAGGTAATAAGAGAGATGAAATTGCAAAGTCTCGTTCCATAAATTCATTACGAAATGTAGCCTGTGTTCCGTTAAAATCAACTGAGGGTAATGCTAAAATTTGTGTCCATAACCCGAATGTTGATAAGATTATTTCCACGAGCCTCATTCAAACGGGAACCTGGGACGAAGAAACCGTGCATGATTTCAAACTAGCTTTAGAGTCTGATCGTCGACTTGGAGTTATTGACATTGGAGCGAACCTTGGTACGTATTCCCTGCTAGCTGCATACATGGGAAGGAAAGTGTTGGCGTTGGAAGCTTGTCACAGTACAGTGCAGCATCTCCAGAAGTCAGTGCAGCTGAATTCATTTGATGACAGAATTGCTATAATTGAAGCAGCTGTTATGGCGGAATCCGGGTACGCTCGGGTGGCCATACCTGATGGGGAAATAAGCTCGGCATACCCAACTTCTATTGGCGTAAATATACCCAGTAGAGAGGAAATAGAATCTCACAGCATTGTGAAGGCTGTTACTCTAGATGATCTAGTTGAGTATGTGAAAGTACCTGATGTGATTCTGAAAGTGGACATCGGAGGGGAGGAATACAGTATATTACAGCACGCCAAACGATTATTTCAGACCCGACGTGTCAAGTATGTTTTTATGGTTTTCTCTCCAGAAAAAGGTACACAGGAGGGTAAAAAAATCGGGTCTAAATTTTTGACTGAGCAAGGTTATTTTCTGACGAAGTCATTTCAAGATAAAGAAATGTTTCTCGGAGAAAAAGATGATGACGACAGACATCCGTCTCATTTAGTCTGGATGAAACAGAAGCTTTAGAAAGAAGTACTTATTTTGGTCACAGCTTAAACTAAACATGCTTTGGATGTCTACAGCGTACAGGAAGAAAGCGAAGATATCCAACACTTAACTGCAATGTATGCATCCAGGATTATTGGATCATTTACCGAGAATCGTCCACAATAACCCTAACAAACAGTAGAAAACCAGTGTGTGAGCCACAGAATTCTGAATGAAGATAAGTCAAATGATCACTCAAGTCGTTTCTTGGTTTTATGTTCGAGTTGTGATACAATTGTGGTAGGTATGGCGAAGTCCGTATACCTCATATATCACCTATGGATTATTGCTGAATTCTTGTCGAGACATGACACTTCCGGGCTGTCTGTTATATCTGGCACGTCAGAGACACAATCTATTTTACAATCGAATATAAAGTCTTCTTGATATTTTAGTAATTATTTGAAAGTAAAACGATCGCATCCCATATAAATGCTAACTCTGGTCTCTATTCTGTGATGAAGACGTATTTTGTAAAATATGAATGCTACACTGTTTACATCTAGCTCAATAAATCCTTGGAAACATTCCGTAATTGGAAAAAATGAAAATAAAGACTGTTTAATGTGACACGGGAAGATCAACTTACGATACACCAGGGATTACATTATAGTGTACTAGGTATTGGTCAAATAGCTGCACATTGGTGGAAAACAGGGTACACTTATTCACCTAATTACGCTGGGGATCATATGCCACTACTATCAATTCTATAAGTAAATTGGTCAGATGTGTCCTACACGTTGAGAAATTAATAAGTCAAGGTTATTTTATGCATTCGTTGCATTGTCATTTCTCAAATGTTTGTTAAACAAAAGTATTTAACTAATTCCACATTTTGAGGCCACCGTAGATTTAAAAGAAAGATAAAAGGAAGATATCATTGCACTTGTATCTTGACAAACATAGCCGAATGAATGAATAAACATGATTGTGAAGCATTTCTATTCGCTAGATTTTTAAAAAATTCGATCGTATTGTGGTATTCCCAGCTTCGTCCGTCGGCCGTCCGTGGCTCCTTTCGGCTCCATAACTTTAAGAATTTTGATCCGATGTTTATGATTCTTTCACATCATATGCCTGATGGGTAAATGGTGAGTCATCGATCATTTACGGCATCTTCGCCTCTTCGGTTGTATAATTCGGCATCTATACTAGATTATGGTACATTCTGCTTTAGTCCATACATTTCTAGATTATATACGCTGGGGGTATTAATGACCTGTTGAATAACATGGCAGACATGTTGGATTATATAATATTCCCATCTACTCAAAGAATTTTGAATGAATATTAACAATTATGTCATAGTGTATGATTTAGTGGACAGCCGGTTAGTCTGGTACCCTCGTACAGGTTATTATAGTTATAAATACGTATACGGTTAGACACGTGAGTTAGATCTATACGTATAGGCCTATACAGTTAGACACATGGGTTAGATACGTAAATAGGGTTAGACACTTGAGTTCGATAGAGTTAGACACTTGAGTTAGATAGAGTTAGACACTTGAGTTAGATATCCAGTTAGACACGTGAGTTAGATAAACAGTTAGACACACCAGTCAGATCCTGAGTGTGTGATCCTGATATAGACCGCGGTAAAGCTTCGGTTGGAAGTAAGAACTTAAATAACTCTCACAATTTGGTTCCTAGATAGGAAACAGACAAGACAGTTAAGTGCTGACTAATAAATCTTTCAAACTCTTGTTCTTTTTATTAGCAATGACTGGCCTTTGACTCAGAGATCAAGCCATTTAACTCTAAAGCAGTTTGTCTTCTTTTAAAATGTGGGCCATATACATGCTGGCCTTATTGTTCTGAAATACAAATGGTGTCATGATTTTTTTTCACGACACCTGCCCGGGTCCAAGTTCACACCCAACGGGTAAACAGTTAGCAACGTTTGAATCCAAGAACTTTCCCTTTCCACACATTTGTATTTGGTATCTTCAGTGGAAGTGAGAAAGAGGGATTTTCTCAATAGGCATGATTTCGAAACGGTCCTTAATCGAATGATACCGTACAGTAATATTGACATAGACGCTGTGTCTCCAATCAATTAAAGTGGCATGAGCTGCCAAAATGTTGATATTTTGACGTTAAAACAGAATGTTGAAATTATTGGCTATTTTTCTCGAGAGGTATAATTCAGGAGCTTTTTAGTGCGTCTAGTCTCGAAAATGTACGATAAAGTATTGGTTTGAACTAACTTTGGCTTAAAATGAATGAATGGTCGTCCCGGTTATTTAAATTTTGTTTACTTTTCGAACACGTTTTTGGTTCGTATAGGCCACATACTGTATGGATTGTCCTCATTTTAACGCCAATCAATTAGTTTTTCGATGGTCTTCAAAGCCTCTTACTGTCGTGACAATCAGAAATTATGAAAAAAGTGTGCATTTTGGCAGCTCATGCCACTTTAAATTGGCTGTCAGGATGACCAGATGGTCAAATTATAGAATTTCTTCAATCCGGTCTTAAAGATAACCATTGTGTGTTCCAGAATAACATTTACCAACAGATTAAGGGGTGTAGTATGGGAAAACGCTTTGGTGCCAATATCGCATCCATATTAATGGCAAAATGGGACCAAGCCGCCTTTTTTAAATGCAAAAAGCGCTTAATCTTTTACCTGATGTTATACGTGTTATTTTTTATATATTATGGCAGCATTCACCAGCTGACCTTCACTTTTTTTACAGATGCATGATTGTTATACTAAATTACAGCCAACTATTGACCCTAGTTCGGTTGACTTTTTTTAGATGTTACCCTCTACGGAGCAGAAAAATGTTCATTGAACATACATGTAGCACAAAGTTTTTTTTTTCAAACCAACTCATACTATGTCTTATTGGATTCACACACTACACTCTAGGATATAATTTAGAGCAAACTGTTTGTTTTTCTTTTTAATAAACCCAGTTTAGACATGCCTGATATTATAGTTGACGAATTCAAAAGACCAGTCAGCAAAGGCTGTAGCTTGTAAGATAAACAAAAGTGCCAATGGCATCCATAGTGAAATCGCTTGTTACCATCATTATCTACCAGTCCGTCTGTTCCTAGCTATAGTATTGATGACATATGGTCTCATCTTCATTTTCTTTCCATAATCTGAAAACAATTTGTTTTTTAAACTAATACGAAGTCTGATTTTGGCAGTAATTTTGAGTTCCTCCTGAGGAAACCATTACTTTCCTTTCCACCAAATATTCTCGTTAAGTTAAACAACTTCTAAGGTTTACATGCCGATGATGAGTTACCAACTCAAGACAATTATAGAAACTTGTCTATAGTAAAATAAAAACACCATAATCCTTGTTAATGTCCCTTAATGACTTTATATCCTGGCGATAGCCATGCCAGGCACAATCGTCGAGCCATGCCAGGCACAATCGTCGAGCCATGCCAGGCACAATCGTCGAGCCATGCCAGGCGCAATCGTCGAGCCATGCCAGGCACAATCGTCGTTTGACAGCTGACCAGAATTGCGTTTGAAGAGCAAACTGTAAGATAGATATTGAAGGATTATTCACCTTTTAAGAAATGCTTTAGATACAAGATACACTCTTTAGAAAACATTCGTGGAGTCACCAGGAATTATCAACCTACATTTCTTTACGAACCTTAATTCGCCACTTTCTCCATAGCAAACACCCTTTTGGTTACAAATCTCAGTGTTGCAAGCCTAGTGAGATTGATTGAATGATGTTTTACATGACCCATGAAAAATCCATATGGCTATGCTGAAAAAAGGTCCGCCCTTTCTATATTTTGAGGCTATTTCACATAAAGCAACCCACAAGACTGTCTGTCATCTGGTCATAGGTATGTCAGCTGTCTGTCATCAGGGCTGAAAATCAAACAAATATAAATTCCATGACCACACTGCATTGCTTTTATTAGGTCGGTTGTAAAAACACATGAAACGTGTGATTTATTGTTTTGGCCCAAAAATTTAGTTTGACCCCAAATGGTCGTAATCTGAACTAAGCTGCACCACACAATACGAGAAAGTGGTTCCATAAAGATTCAGATTCAGCTAATTTAAATTGGAAAGGCTTAAATTCAAACGTATCGCCACCTCCCGGCCAAACGCTTGGTCTAATGTGAAGAGCCTAAAGACAAGAGTGGCGGTGCCCCATAGGCTACACACCAGCCCATAACCCACTTTCATGCGCTATGTAAAGTACATGACTATCCTGCATTGTCTATTCTATATTGGTTGTAAAGAACAGACGGGCTGATGGAAGGGATGATTGGCTGTAGTAAGGTTGTAGATGAAAGGTTGGTAGTAACGGGTTGATGGAAGAGAGGATTTATTTTTTCATTCCAACAATTCAGTTTCGCGCTAAATGGTCGTAATCTATTCATCGTCCAAAGGCTGCACAAAGAAAGATTCAAATTGCTTTAATTGCACTAAAACAAAAGCACCTCCCTGAGATAGCGCCTGCTCAATGGGGGAGGACCGAGGTCTCCGGGAGCCCGACTCCCACCCCCACCCATGCGCCTGCCAAAGGGAGGAGGGCGAGGGCTCCGGAATCCCGACGCCCACCCCCACCCATGCGTCTGCCAAGGGGGGGGGGGGGGGGAGAGCCGAGAGAGCCGAGGGCTCCGAGAGCCCCACGCCCTCCCCCACCCATGTGTAGACCTGCGAAAGAGGAGAGAGCCGAGGGATCCGGTAGTCCGACGCCTACCCGCACCCTTGTGCCAGCCAAAAGGGGGAGAGCCGAGGGGCCCGGGAGTCCGACGTCCAGCCCCACCCATGTGTCAGCAAAAGAGGAGAGAGCCGAGGGATTTGGAGTCCGACGCCTACCCCCCACCCATGAGCCAGCCAAAAGGGAAGATAAGTTAACGTTGTAGAGTTTACTTGATGGCTATGGATTACACTCGACTTACACACAGTGGTAGATGAGGACTTTGGTGGTGACTTCAGAAATTGCGAAGAGAAACAGGTTTTGCAAAATAAATGCTAGACTATAGTGTCACGTGACACAAATGTCTGCTTAACCTATCGAATTCTATATAACGTAGAACTAGAAGTCTGTCACATTGTACGTGGGTAGGCCTATAGGCTATATCGAACATGCATCCGTTCGTCCCACTCGGACATCCTGCGATATCGTACGTCAAACACCCTCGAACTGACTGCAGGTCATTTTGAATGAGGCGATCAAAAAGGTAGCCATGTCATCTTGGGAGTCTAACAAATGAGTTCCAATAATAACACAAGAAGCCGAAACATTCTACGGAAAAAAACGTCTGTCTCCTTTTGTGATACACAAGATGTGGTTTATCCGGCTAAATGGCGTATATGCATAAATAAATTCATGACTGTATTCCGTCCCAATCTACGGTTTCACCTAATTGTAGACCGTTTGGTCAGCACCATCAAATATTTAGGCTTTCTGTTTTTTCATCTCAATTTATCGGCAGGTTTTTTTGTGCGATCTTCAAATTCAGATCCTTCGTCCTTGGGATCCTTCAGATCAAAGTCCGACGCCCACCCTCACCCATGCGCCTGCCAAAAGGTGAGGGCCAAGTGCTCGGTAGCCACCACAAAATCATCCTTAGCCACCACAAAATCATCCTTAGCCACCACTAAATCATCCTTAGCCCGCACAAAATCATCCTTAGCCACCATAAAATCATCCTTAGCCACCACAAAATCATCCTTAGCCCGCACAAAATCATCCTTAGCCACCATAAAATCAGCCTTAGCCCCCACAAAATCAAGATTTGATATATTTGCATATTTTATGGCCTTAATTCTTTGTCTTCGTCGATTTGATTTCTTCGGAGTGATTTTTGTTTTAGCATCTACGTGTAGTTTTGGATGATTTTACGGAATTTCGAAACAAAACTTCCAAAGCGTCATTTAGAGCTCATCTTTCGGACGAAAAGCAATTTGCATGCTGGGCTGGTCCACACTCTGCTTGTAATTGGAAGAGTTATGTCCCTTTTACTCTCATACCTAGATCGTCACGCTCGGCAGACGTTCGGGGAGGTTGTTCTGCATTGAACTGACGTAATTTCAGGACTCATTAGGCTTAAGGGACGATAATTTAACGTACGTATGCTTTTAATTTTATGAGAAGTGAATATGCAATGGTTTGCATGATACGTTGTGGTTACCTGCAAACCAGTGTGCTGTATTTTGTAATTGACGACCATGTATTGAATTTGTTGACCTATATAATTTATAAGGTGTAGACTGTAGAGTTTACTTGATGGCTATGGATTACACTCGACCTACACACAGTGGTAGATGAGGACTTTGGTGGTGACTTCAGAAATTGCGAAGAGAAACAGGTTTCGCAATATCAATGCTAGACTATAGTGTCACGTGACACAAATGTCTGCTTAACCTATCGATTTCTATACAATGTTGAAGTATGTCTGCGTGTACGTGGGGTGGGTAGGCTATACCGAACATCCATCCGTTCAGCCCAATTTGAATATAGGAGGCCTCCGTGGCTCGATAGTAGGTAGAGCGTTGGGCGCTCAATCCAAACAGCCTTCCACCAATGGGCCGCGGGTTCGAATCCCACTCAGTCCAAAAAAAATTGAAAATTTTCTGACTGGTTTTTCACTCGAACGACCTATGTGGGATGGGTGCCAGTTACCAACTGGCAACGCCGCCATATATGTGAAGTAATCTTGAGCGCGGCGCAAAACACCAAACAATCAATCAATTTGAATATATGTGAAAAGTAGAAAAATTAGACACCAGGGCCCGGTTGCACAAAGGTGTATTAAGCTTAAGTCTGACTTAACTATGCGACGTCACAATCAAATTCCTTTGTGACGCGGCGTATTTAAGCCGGACTTTAAAAACGTAAAACACCTTTGTGCAACTGGGCCCAAATCCACTGGTTTGAAGAAAATCCAAATAACCTTTCGTTTCATAGTTATCACTCTTGTAAATAGAATTATAACATCTAAGAAGTTACCCGGCGTTTCATTGCTAATTAAGGATGGCCAATCGAGACATCAGACAATTCTGTTCCTCATTTTTAAAAAAAAAAACACCTGAGGAATGAATGTGTGATGCACAAGATGTAAACTGGGATCTATATTTCTACCGACCATAGCAACAGCAAGACCTTTTGATATGTTGTGATTAGGAGAAATTGTTCCCCTCGCGTCTATCGTTTAACAACAAAACGATGTCCCAAGAACATTGGGGGGGGGGGGGGGGTTGCATGGGAGGCCTAACCAAATGTATCGGAGGTATTTCACCTGCACCGCCCACAACCATATCCAGGGTTAAACCAGACTTGTTTTCTTTTTGTATTTTAGGATCTCAAATATCATATCAAATACCGTGGCATCCAAATGGCATTCTCCAGGCATGTTAGATGGGACTGCGAACGGCCACCGGAGAGAGTTGTTAGAGTCGTTATCATCGTGTCCGTGTCCATAGCAGCAGCTAAACTTGTGAAGTTTCTTTATCTTCGAAGACGTCGGTCAAGAAATGTAGAAAGAAAACTACTGGAGTGTTTAGCATCTAAATCCGAGTTACGACAACGTTTAATGGAAGACAAGGTTTGTTTTTAAGATTATCTTGTCTTATATGAATATTTGCCTAATAAGAAATTCTTGATGATTTCGACCTTGTGGAACTTCAACATGGTACTAATGAAACGAAAGTCAAATATTTGTTTCTGCTGCGTTTACAACATAGTTCTTTATTCGTTTCAAATTTATGATGTCATTTTTTTTCCGGACAATAAATATATAATTAAACTTAGCCGTGTACCATACATACATAGTAGTTACTCTTTATTCTTTTCACCTATTCATGGGCTTACCAAACACCCAAGATGGGTCGAACTAAGTGACTTTTTTACGCTTAAAGGTGGCTTCATTCTGCTCATAACGTCACTTGATGAATTACATGCATCGTTGCCATCCCCTATGACCTATATGGGATGGTTGCCAGTTACCACCGGAAGGTCGTGGGTTTCCTCTCGGCATAGAACCCGGTTTCCTTCCACTACAAAACTGGCAACGCCGCCATATAAGTGAAATAATCTTGAGAGCGGCGTAAAACACCAAACAATCAATCAAGCAATCAATCAATCAGCCATCTCCTATGATATGTATTTGCCTGTCTGTTGATGCTTTGTTTTACTTTCTGTCCAGATTGATGAGAATACAGTTGATGAGATAACGAAATTAAGTTTTGAGGAGTTGCAGGAGAGGTTGAGATCAGGCATACTTGATCCAGTCACCGTATTGAAAACCTACCAGACTAAGGTAAACTATACCAAGAAAACGAATTCAACATCCCAAGCAATTGAAATACTTTCGAATTATAACTCTTGTATAAAAGTCAGTGTTATAACTATCTCATATTATTTATCAATATAATAG
This sequence comes from Lepidochitona cinerea, assembly GCA_963971465.1. Classification (NCBI taxonomy): domain Eukaryota; kingdom Metazoa; phylum Mollusca; class Polyplacophora; order Chitonida; family Tonicellidae; genus Lepidochitona; species Lepidochitona cinerea. The sequence goes on along the minus strand of OZ020556.1, from coordinate 41,045,627 downwards.
GATGATTAATTTTTGCGTAGAATGTCGTTTTGTTTAGTTATCCTAATACTTGGCCTCCAAATAATTCATCTTTGTTTCAAAATAAAATCTCTACATGGCATACAGTTTCACAAACAGTCCTGGGTGTCCTGACAAAATTTTGCCCAGTGTGTAATCTACATGATTATAGTATATTGTTTGTGAAATGTGATATTGCGAAGGTTTTTTTTTCTACACTTATATATTCATTTCTGTTACCACCAGGCTCTGGCTGTTGATGACCGTATTAACTGCGTTATACAAGTTATTAAAGAGGCCGAGGTAAGATAAATAATTATCTTTTTTTTCTATTTAGGATCTTTTTTCTATTTAGGACCTTAATATCCTTTGATAATACATGCAACTATTCAAACACAGGCCTAGCATTCGACAGTATCAAAACTTCCAATCTTATATCTAGATGTCCTGCGTACCAGAGCTGCATCAGTTGTCAGATAGAGGTGTTGGCATTAGTTGTCTTCCTTGCACAGACCGGACGTGGGTGTGTCCTTCCTTCTTCATATTTCCCAAGACGTCTATAGGAGTAAACTGTGTTCTATTTGCCCCTGTTTCTATCTAAATTATGTCCATCTAATTTCCTTTCGAATATATAATACTCGATAGTATGGACGCCCTCTTAAAAAACTCCTGCCGTACCATTTTTTTAATTACCGAACTTTTAAATACTGATTATCCGGGAACAAGGCCCCTAATATAAGTTTTAAAAAATAATAAAAAACGTCACTTCCTTTATAACAAAATACGAATGGTCGCACTTCCCGTTAGCACAAGAGATAAGCTCATTTCAATACACATACCACACCGGACTCGTACATTTAAAGGACATTATTAGACTCAGAATTAATGTTTTGGAGGGTAAAATGCATGTCGCTGGTAAATATTCATTTGAACTGGTACCTGTAGGAAAATATATATCTGGGAAGAATATATAAATTTAAAAAAGGCACGAAATACTGAGCGTAGTTTAAAGCTATGAGCAAACAATCGCTGACATACAGTAGGGGTTTTGCACACTAAAATTATTATAATCCCCTTTTCTTTCCATTAGGATTGGTCTCGGGCTTCACCTAAAGAAGGACCATTGTTCGGTATCCCAATCAGCCTGAAGGACAGTTTTCCGTTACAGGTATTCAACCTCACTTTATCCCCATTTCAGATTATGATGTGAATTTCAGTATGGCATGTATATATCTCAGTTGTCAAGTTATACACCCACTCAATCCAAAAAACATTGGATCATTTTCTGAGTGGGTTTTCTCTCGAACGACCTATGTGGGATGGTTGCCAGTTACCGCCGGAAGGTCGTGCGTTTTCTTCGGGCATAGAGCCCGGCTTCCTCTCACAATAAAACTGGCAACGCCGCCATATAAGTGAAATAATCTTGAGCGCGGCGTAAAACACCAAACAATCAAGTTACACATGTTTACCATATGAAACTCGATATACAAGCAGATCGCTTTCAAATAGCAAACCTTTTGATCTCTTGAAACTGAAACCTCCGAAGTTTTATATGAAGTATGGTGTAACGAAACAGTAATCCACCAGATTGACGAGTAATTGCGGAAGGTTGGGATCTTCTCCGGCCAATGAGCTTAGCCTAAACGTTATAAACTCTGTTATGTGGAGAAAACAATCCATATTGATAATGTGAAACAGAAACTTGATCTGCCTTCATTAAACGTTTGATATTTTGTTAAGGGTTACAGCATCACCATGGGAGGCTGTGCCAATTTGCTGGGTTTCAAAAGTCCTGAGGACGTGGTTTTTCTCAAGGTATACATGCGTATATTGTTCTATGGCCATTGTTTATCAAACTGTAAATAATACACCATTACTTTTCAAACAATACACCTTTGTTTTAAAAGGTACATATGCCGAACCACGAAAACTAACAAACGTAAAGCCTATTAGAAGAATGCGACTATGAGTGGTTAACAGAGACAACTCCATCTGGAGGATTTCATTTTTGAAATTTTAACTTTATAATTTGAATTGAAAGATAACTCACGAAAACATTTCGGTGGTGTTAGTGGATAGCACTCTTTGAAGATGTGTCTGTCTACTGGACTTAATAGGTTTCTGTTCTTAATACGTTTAACTTTCCTATGATCAACTTGTGACAAGTTATCTAAGGGAGTGTAGCTCACTGTGGAAACTGGTCTGGCATGGTTGAGTTCGTTACCAATGACTGAAATAGAGCAATAAAAGTATTGATCAATCAATTGATGTATCTTTTATCTAATATCAGGTGTTGAAGAAAGCAGGAGCTGTTCCCTTCGTTATCACCAACAGTCCACAAACACATCTCTCGTATGTATACATAATAAATCCATTAAATTATTGTACCATTTGTATTTCAGTAAAATAAGGCCAGCATCTATATGGCCCAGATTATAAAAGAAGAATAAAAATTGCTTCAGAGTAAAATGGCTCGACCTCTGAGCCAAAGGCCAGCCATTGCTTATAAAAAAAACAAGCGCATGAAAGATCAGGGCTAAACTCACTTGTCTGTCCTAGGGAGCAAATTACACATTTTCACATTCAGCAAATTCGCACGGAGAGGCTTGTGGCTTATTATCGACCGTTCCTATCATGTCCGGTAGATCAGTTGATATAGCAGTAAGTCTGACCGCAGGTCTCAATGAGCTCACTTTAATCGTGGGTTCCGATGATGTGTTTCTTTTTAACAAGACGAATCTTTGAAATGATATGAGAAGATACAAAAAGGAAAAGGATCTCAGATGTGTACGATATTTGCATTGTAGATTTGCTTGCGTTAACCCTGTGTTTGGCTTTACTGGAAACCCTTATGACAAAACGCGCACACCCGGAGGGTCATCTGGTGGTGAGAGTGCTCTGTTGGGGGCCGGGGGATCCATCATAGGTATTGGAACGGATAATGCAGGAAGTGTCCGCCTCCCAGCCTCTTTTTGTGGGATTTGTGCCTTAAAACCAACCGTGGACCGTTTCAGGTATATGCAGGATATATATATGTCAGATAATAATGGCAAATTCCGAACTTGACTTCACTCATCCGCTTGATGGGAACCATGATAACTATCAGCCGCTTCACTCGGAAGGTTCGTGCACAACGGAGGTCCTGTTTGGCATTATATGTAATGTCACTGAGCTAATTAACTTTCGTAACCATATATTGAGCAGAAAATTTAGCAACTTATTTTGTATATGCTATTAAGCCTGGAGTTTCATTTTCTTTTTGGTCAGATTTGTAAGGTACACGTTTTACATCGCACTTGACGCAAATTAGAAAATATTGCCTAAGGTTGTTCATAAAATATTTAAACCCCTTGTTGAAATCTGGTATATCATTCCTGGTTAACTTTGGATTAACTTGTTTTTCAGTCTTGCTGGCTTCGTGCCGCTTATGCAGACAATAGGTTAGTATAAAACGTGATTTCTGTTTTCCCACTTATAATGAAGCCTTATTGATGTCAATTAACAAACACGTGCTTCATGGTTGTACATTCCTATCCATCGCTTAAAGGGAGATCCCCACAAAACATTGTTTTGATTTTGGTGACCCTTCCAAAAAAATAGAAAACTAATTGGATGGTCTGCAGCTCAAATTTCTCAAAAATCACATAGTTTTATGTCTTTTTGTCCCGCACTGATGATTATTGCATTTGATGGCGGTTTAGTTTGGGGGTTTGGGGCGGGGGCTATTTGTTTATACAAATTAAAAAGCCGCGCAAAGTGAATCCTGTAAGAAGAAAATGGAGACAACAGCTAGATATTTGGTCAGATCCTTCATTTATAAGGATAAAAACTGAAAACAAACAAATAAGGTGTCTCCACTCCTTGTATTACGGGAAAAGGGCAATTCTAATTTATTTTCGTCTTTGGACGCTGCTCTTTTAAAGACTGTCTAATGTTTTAGTCAAACCAACATATGGACCGATGAGTCGAGATGTGTCTGGCGTGGTGGCAATCACACGTGCTCTTTGTCAGCCGGAAATCTTTGAAATGGACCCTACTACGCCCTCTATACCCTTCAGAGAAGAGGTACCCTATCTGACTAAGTGTTCTTTTTATCCTGTTAGATGTTAAATGCCAATATTATGAAGCCAGCTTAGTTAAGGTGACGTTAGTGGCTATGGATGAAACTTAAGGAAAAGCTCAAATGATAATTTTCCGGGTCATCTTTTTTTTTCTCACACCTTTGTCGGGTTTTTAGTAGTTGGCTTGACTGTGAATCAATTTCCAATAATGTGAAAGTTTCTTTCCCGTTACAGCTTTACAGTGACAGTAGACCGTTACGAATTGGCTATTATTGTGATGATGGTTACTTTCCGTCTATCCCTGCCTGTCATCGAGCCGTTCACCAAGCCAAACACATTCTACAGACACAAGGACATACGGTATGTTAGCCAGAGGAAAGTAGAAAATAGGGAACAAATTTCCTGTCACATTTTCATTGCAAATATCATTGCGCATGCGGGAAGCCTTTATCGTTTGAATGTAATGCTCAGCTCTGACGTTGTATAACAAAAACGTCAATCGAACGTACGTCATCAAAAACGTTTGATTGGCGATGCAAATGTGACCCAGCATTGGACAAATGTCATCAGTATGTGTGATTTTAACCGGAGCCATTGATCCCTTTTTCGCATTTTCTACGTTTTTATGCGAGTAAATGTTGATATAATGCGATAACCGGTGTTTGGTGATTTTGGCGCTTGACAACAATGTGACCCTATCCCCTTCGGATGTGAAAATCTTTAGATTTCTCCCTGATTGGTCTGTCAAGATTTGAACTGCAGACTTGACTATAGGGTGGTTTCGAGTTTCCACTAGAGCTTTTTGCTGGACGAATGTTTCTAACCGAGTGACGTTAACATTACGTCAAATGGAAAATTAATTGTCTATTGATGCAATAAGCGATAAAAGAAGTAGATCATTCATGTTGATTTCGACAGGCCGTCGGCTGACTGAGCCGGCCAATAAAAATGTATGCTTCAGTCAGGTGTCTCTATTCAGCCCAAGCTGGCTTTGAATAGGTCACCTGGAAATGTCTGCAGTGATTTTCATTCTCCATTTAAATCACATTATGATTAGCGTAGTCCGGGTTTCTGACTCCAAAATGACTGTTTTTTATACTGACGGTCGTATTTTAGAAATACGGCCGTCAGTATAAAAAAATAATCAAATTTGGCAATATGCCATGGTTGACCCACTACAGATTGTTTATTATTAGAAAACAGTCTTCCTTTATAAATGTGAATAGTTTTCTGGATTTTAGCAGCGAGTGTGGCTTTAAGCTAATATAAAATGACCGACGATGCCGACCATGGATCAACGCTTTACCAATCCACTACAGCGAACCACAAACCAACTATAATAAGACCAGCCAAATGCGAACTAGTTACATACGTTTGGCCAATGTTAACCCATCGCCGAATGACCAACCATGGTAACCTTGAAACAAAATTGAACACTGATCAATTTGCCAACTTATACAACCTTAAGAAATGTTTGAAAGTCTCTTTAAACGTGGGTTCCATACTAATGATAAACAATTAAGACATAGATTTCAGTTACACTTGACGAAGACACCGACACAGGTGTCGAAGAAAGCTCGTGTTGTTCAAAAACAACTGACGACGTGGTGATTTCTTAATTTTTTATCATTATACAACCTTGCCGCTCGAAAATCAACGCTGATGCGATGTTAGAGGGCGTCTCCTAGTGATCTTTTTGGCTGCGAGAAATCCTCGTAAAAAATAAAGGATTCAATAAATTTTGAATTAAATTAAATTAAAACATGGAATGTGTATCACGTGACTTGACATTTGTTCCTCAGCGAGCGTTGAGAATGACTCGTGTGCATGACGTCGGTGCCTGTTATCACAAAACCTTAACCCAGCATAGTTTGAATTGTGTAAAGTGTTAAAAATAAATTCCAAAAGACATTCGTCCTTAAATCTACTCTAACTTTTAATAGATGTTGATGTTTTGGGGGAGGTTATTGGATACGATTGAATGTTGTTTTCCTCTCATATAAGCCATAGATCGGTTGACACCTGTTCTGATGCTTTCAGGTTGTGCCTTTCCAAATCCCGGACGTAAAACGTGGTATTGAAGAAATCGGTTTACCTGCTGTGTTTGGAGATGCTGGCGAATTCCTTAAACAATTGTTGTAAGTAGTTTTTAAAAGAAGCCATTTATTATGTTTGTTACACTATTTTCGTAGTTCGATTGGTCTGGTCAATACAAGATAATTAATATATTTTACCGCGTTGCTCAAATATCTTCAATTAAATCAAATGACCATTGGATATTAGTAGGAAGGTAGGCCTACATCTCAAGAAAGTAAACATATTTACAAATGGATTAGTAATAAAACAGACCATATAAGCCAACATGCTGTGTGATTCCAAGCTTCCGAAATATTTTTTAAAAACCTATGATTATAAGTTTGTATTCCATTGTCCGCCTCATTTCGTTTGTCACACGTTAATCCATGCAGTGTAACAAAGTATAAAGTCTTACAGAGGGCTCGAATTTTGTAAATCCATGCAGTGTAACAAAGTATAAAGTCCTGCAGGTGGTTCGAATTTGGTTAATCCATGCAGTGTAACAAAGTATAAAGTCTTACAGAGGGTTCAAATTTCGTTAATCCATGCAGTTTAACAAAGTATAAAGTATTACAGAGGGTCCAAATTTCGTTATTTCACGCATTGTAAAAATATAGGCCTATATAGTCTTACAACTGGTTCAAATTTAGTCACTCCATGCAGTGTAACAAAGTATAAAGTCTTACAGAGGGTTCAAATTTCGTTAATCCATGCAGTTTAACAAAGTATAAAGTATTACAGAGGGTCCAAATTTCGTTATTTCACGCATTGTAAAAATATAGGCCGATATAGTCTTACAAGTGGTTCAAATTACGTCACTCCATGCAGTGTAACAAAGTATAAAGTCTTACAGAGGGTTCAGATTTCGTTACTCCATGCAGTTTAACAAAGTATAAATTCTTACAGTGGATTAAAATTCCGTTTATCCATGCAGTGTAAAAAAGTATAAAGTCTTTACTGGTGGTCCTAATTTCGGTAACGCATGCAGTGTAACCAAGTATAAAGTCTTACAGAGGGTTCAGATTTCGTTACTCCATGCAGTGTAACAAAGTATAAATTCTTACAGAGGGTTAAAATTCCGTTTATCCATGCAGTGTAAAAAAGGATAAAGTCTTACTGGTGGTCCTAATTTCGGTAATCCATGCAGTGTAAAAAGTATAAAGTCTTGCAGAGGGTTCAAATTTCTGTAATCCATGCAATGTAAAAAAAATATAAAGTCCGACAGAGGGTCCAAATGTCGTATGACGTAGACCTACTACACTCAGTCACAACAAGTCGTCTATCATTGCGGTTTATTCATTTTCTAAAGCACCTGGCATTTGACCTCACGGGTTTGAACAAGTTTTGACGTCACTCGATATGTTGGCCATGTAAATGGAAAATTACAATGAAATTTAACATGGAAAAACTCAAAAAAGCTCTGTCATATTATATTCATGCAAAGGGTAACAATTCAAAATTTTAATCTTATGTCAAACTTGGTTTGTTACACAACATGGATTAAAGAAATGGAGAATTCAATTATTAACAGATTTTTAATTAGCTTACAAACTGTATAAACAAACTGACAATAGGTAATCTAAGTCTATATGAAGACTCGGCCTACTTATAAAGTTTACCAGGTACGAAACGTTGGGAAAGGTCCAAAGGACACAGAACCCGGTTTCTTTAGGACCCAAAAGAGCAGTGGAAATCTGCCCTGCCACAAGGAGACAACGTCTTCATATGACTGAAATACTGTTAAGCAGGACGTAAAACCCAAATCACACTCACTCATTAGGACCCGGCCGGTTTCCTTTCCAACTGGGGCCTCCGTGGCTCAGTAGGTAAGGCGTTGGACGCTCAATCCGAACAGCCTTCCACCAATGGGTCGCGGGTTCGAATCCCACTCAGTCCAAAAATTGGAAAATTGTCTGACTGGGTTTTCACTCGAACGACCCATGTGGGATGGTTGCCAGTTACCAGCGGAAGGTCGTGGGTTTCCTCCGGGCACAGAGCCCGGTTTCCTCCCACAATAAAACTACCGCCATATAAGTGAAATAATCTCGAGTGCATCGTAAAAAATTAATCTGTCAGTAAAACCCCTATAAATTTATGTTATTCTTCCTTTATGGACTCTACTCCTGGATCCCTTTTTGAACCAGTTACACTTACCGTTTAAGTTTGTTGTAGTTTTTCGGTAACCATCAGATGAGTACAAGAAAGTACTCTCGATTTTCCTCCAAGAAACTACATTTGAAGAATTATTTACGGATTTCCTTGCGCATGGCTATTGTTGTTTTCTGACATTCACTAAACAAACAGTTGGGAATGCCTTGAGAGTGCCTGTCTAGACATAAAAGGACATGCAGCGTCTAAATCTGTTGTGATTTCTGATTAGTAGAAAAATAAGAAGCGACCAATATCGGATTGAAGGCTGCAAGTCGGCTATCCGCCTAAAATGATATTTAACCAGTTATTTAGTGAATTCATTGTTGTTTTTGCTTTCTGTATTACAATCAGTAAACAAACAGACGAGAATGCACCACACGCTTAGTCACAGCGGGCCTTACCACGCAGTCGATTCTTTTACCATTAGGCAAAAAGCTCCCTATCAAGCGGTCCGTGGGAGTTAGGAAAGTTATCAATGGTCATCTGGAAACCAATATATAAACAACAGCAGAATAGCACACATTTTAACGATCTTCGTTTTTCTGGTTCTGGGTTTGTCCCATTAAAGGTTGCACTCTATTCTCAGTTCTTAGAAGACTATTGTATGTCCTTTTTTCCTCCCTCAGAACCGGAGATGTGATTAAAGGCGATACCGTCATGGCACTGGAATTACTCTGGCTTCCTCTCTGCCTTAGAAAAGTTCTAGCTTGGTTCGATTCTTTTCGGGTAAGACGGATATATATGTACGAGTCCTCTCTTATATAAGCCTTCCGTTCTCAATCATTTCATTTAATAAATAATATTAGCAGTTTTGTTTAGACCATGCTGTATGATATCCTCTTTGTTCGAGTCTAAATCTTTGAATTGGCGGACCGCTTAGTTAGTTTTTATTTGCAGATTTCCATGCGCCTTTATATCCCTTCTATGACGTCATTGGTTGCCAGTTACCAACGGAAGGTCGTGGGTTTCCTCCGGGCATAGAGCCCGGTTTCCTCCCACAATAAAACTGGCAACGCCGCCATATAAGTGAAATAATCTTGAGCGCGGCGTAAAACACCAAACAATCAATCAATCAATCAATGACGTCATTAGACAATCCGTATATTACACGTTTAAAAAAACTATCTACTGTTTGGACCATGCTGTGTAACATCCTCTTTCTACGAGTGAAAAACTTTGAATTAAACTGCTGGAGAGAAATTAAAGTTTTTTACTTTGTGTCACAATGCAATCTCGGGGCATTCGAGGTGACATTTTGTCCTAAACCTCTCGACACATCGACAGAAGGACAAATCGTATTTATTAATAACCTTAACAAAAAAGATATAACCAGTTTCTATCACATGGATCTGGTCTGTACATGAATATTTTGTTTTCGGAAGATCAATTGTTATTTCCTTTGAATTCAGGATCCCACCAGCGCTGCTGTCATATCTGCTTACTGTGGGACCGAGTAAGTATATACGTCCCTTTTTATACGGGATGGTCGATTCATTAGGATGTACTTTGATTGATCAACGCAGACTGTGATTGGTCAACGCGCACCCCGTGTTTGGCCAACAATTTATAATATCTTCAATGGCGTTATTATACTAGCCATCTTGAATGAAAATAGCTGTCATCTGTGTTCTAACTCCAATATGGCCGAAAGTTATCGCTTCGCCAATTTATCGGCTTCCAATTTAAAGTAACCTGTGGAAAATCTAGACTGTAGCTACACAGAAAAATACACCAAATAAAAATAAAAAGTTGAATGTATTGAGAAAACTTATTTGTAGTATTCCTGACAAGTTGACCGAACCCATTTTCTAGTGGCTCTGATTTTTTTTTATCTCGATCGCTTTATGGGCCATCTTATGTTCAAAATCATTTCTGGTTGTTGAATATATAAATAATAAATATAAATGTGTTAACATTAGAGGAATCAACAATTGTGAACCACAGATACTGAGAAACTCTCTCGCCGATAGAAGGACTATCGAATCTATATATCGACAAATTGACTACAGTATCATTAAACCGCTCTGTACACTACAAAGGAAAGTAAAAAAAATAGGCTTACTGATCGGGGACAATTTAAATGAAGAGGACTGAAGCTAATGACGCCACTCAAAAAACAAGCCCTTGTGGCAATACGCATGCCTGTACGCCTATATACTTTTCTGTGGAGAATAAGCCGGATGTATAGCCAGATCACACAAAACTAAAGAGTTGCTTGTGGGAAATTTAGAGGAGGTCGAGGTCCGCCGAATTCTTCGAACCGTGGTGTTAACAAACGTGCTGGTCAGTTTACAAATATCCTGTACTGAAGAGATATGTAGGGAACTGTTTTGTGTAGGTTATGTTGTCTAGGTTCATCTCTACGGTCGGCCGTCCTTAGGGAATTGTTCTGTACTTTTCATTTTGCCAAGTTGATTCCTCGGTATACATGCACAGATGACGTCATTAAGCAACCTATAGGAAGTATATTGGTCTGACGCAACAATATTGTTAACACTGTCAGAGTATATGAAAACGAGATATAATATTTTCATCACAATTTGACTTAAATATAATGAGGTTTTGTAATCGTTGGCGGAGGAATATATCTGTCAGAAGTTTGTGGCCTCGTCCACTAAACCAATATTTCTATTTTTGTTATGCAAGTTTGTTTAATGAAGAATCATAACGTGTATTCCTTCTTTTTCTGTTCAGGTCTGTGCGTAAATGGTGGGAGTTAACAGCCGCTGCTAGAGTAAGCGTTAACATTTTTCGAGTGCTTTAGTAAGTGAAAGAATGGCCAGGTACTCGCGGAAAGTCGGGGGTTTCCTCAATTAAACCTGGCAACGTCGTCATATATGTGATATAATCTTGAGGGCGGTGTAAAATACCAATCAATTAATCTTTTCCTGTTGATGACAAGCACATTGTCTGTGGCAGTGAATTGGGCCAGTTTGTTTTAATATCTATTTATACTGTTGAATATCTCCACAGTAGACCCAAAATAAGTACAGATCAATGTAGATCTATTGATTGATTGGTTTTTTACGCCGCGCTCAAGATTATTTCACTTATATGGCGGCGTAGAAGGTGGTGGCTAATGGGTTTATCGAGTAGAACTTATTGTTACGATATGCTCGAGTATACCATCCCTGAATTTCCTGGTGCCTCTCCTTGCAGGTTCTAACCATGTAGAGTTATCGCCCTTGTTGGTGCTCCAAGGCGGCTGGGAAACAGGGATCGTGATAAAAATTACACGCAAACCACTCTTACTTGACCCATTGGCAAGGGCAGGCCTACAGCTGTTCAATTGATGACGCTTGCAGCACATGCTTTACTCACAACATCCAGTCATACATCTGGGAGTCCTGACCCCAGTCCTCAGCAGTGTTCCTCGCAGAGAAAGGCACACACACACTCTCTGGATCACCCGAAGAAGAAATGGTGACCATCTCATAGAGATCTAAACCAGACCCACCCTCTCTAAAACCAGGAGGAAACACCGCTCGCTAAAGCCACGGAGACCCGGCCCAAAATCCTCTCAAGGCTCGAAAGAAGGGTGGTTCTTCAAGTGGTGACCATCGTTCCAGACATTCCGATGTCTCACCTGCACGCCTTCCCCCACAATGGGTACCACAATCCAGTGGAAATTGTCCTGGTCTTAAGACCAACTTTAATGAATTAACGTTATTAACGCAACAGTTCAATACGGTTGCTTTCTGTCTGCAAGAGACATCTCAGACAGGCGGACAGCGATAGAGTTACTCTTAAAAACTACATACTCCACAGCATCTTTGTTGGTGATGATGAGTGAGTAACTGGTGGCTCTTCCATCTTTGTCAACTCGGGTGTTGCATACGGTCCTGTGCCTCTGAATACTCTGAGTTACAGGCTAGTTACAGGCCTCGAGTTACAAGCCTCTGAGTTACAGGCTATGGCTGTCCGTGTGTCTTTGGATAAACAATAACCTTATGTTCCAAGTACATAGAACAGCCGAGAGCACTGGTGGGACAGCTTCTAGTCCCATACATGTTGCTTCGGGATTTTAACGCTCACAGTCCGTTGTGGGGCTGTAATTCTAATGATCAAAAGGCGTTTATCGACGTTTATCGACGAGGAAGGTCTGTGCTTACTTAACGATGGCACAGATACTTTCCTACAATCTGGGAATGGTCGCTACTTTACTATAGATCACTCTATTACAGATCCTTCACCCCTCTCAGATTTTTCATGGCTGGTACATGATGATCTCTGCTGTAGTGACCATTTCACGGTCATTCTAGAACATCTGACTTCAAACAGTGTAGAGAAAATTCCTCGTTATAAATTACAGAAAGCTGATTGGCCTCTATTTTCGGCACATTCTTAGGCGGAACTCACCCCATAGCGGAGTGTAGGAGATGAATAAATCAGGGAATTTATGAGAATCTTAATGTCCATTGCTGACAGAGCAAGACTTCGACGAATCCAAACACCCTGGTATGATGGCCACCTTTATTCGATCCAGAAAGAAGGTTGAGCGTCGCTATACATACCATGGTAGAAAGGACAATTTGGACCAGTTCCGTATCGAACGAGCAAAATCTCGTCGATTACTTGAATCCAAGAGGCGTGATTTTGTATCATCTGTTTCCACCAAGACTCCCATGAGAAAAGTATGGAACAGGATACCAAAATTAATAAACAAGAATAATAAACCCACCACTTGAAGGGATATGGTACAACTTTAACCTCTTCCAGAGATTTTAATAATAGTCTGGCATGGTATTTTTCTCTGACAACTATACCACATAATTCTACAACATAAAGGTCCAGGAAGAGACGGTACCTCATAACTTCTCTTCACAGAATCTGGAAGACTACAATCAACCTTTTTCCTTGGAGGAACTGAATACCTCCTTGGATAAGGCCAACGAGCCAGTCTGTGGTCTGGACCAGATCTACTACAAACTAATTAAACAACTTCCAAAAATTTCTCTAAATGTCCTCTTTGATTTAACCACGTATGTTTGACTGGTTTATTTCCTCCTCCTTGGAGGAAGCGGGCATTATCCCGGTCTCCAAGCCCGGCAAGGATCATTCCGATCTATCGAATTAAATACCTATTGCTTAAAGGAGCTGTGTCTGTCAGATGATGGAAAGGGTGATTAACGACCGCCTTGTCTGGAAAATAAGCTCCTTGCAGATCCAGACAAGGTTGGCCAACTGCTGATCACTTTTTGCGGTTTGAGACCTTTATTAGAAAGGCCTTTGTGCAAAACGAACATGCCGTGTCGGTCTTCTTCAATTTGAGGTCGCGGGTTCGAATCCCACTCAGTCCCAAAAATTGGAAAATTTTCTGACTGGGTTTTCACTCGAACGACCTATGTGGGATGGTTGCCAGTTACCAACGGAAGGTCGTGGGTTTCCTCCGGGCATAGAGCCCGGTTTCCTCCCACAATAAAACTGGCAACGCCGCCATATAAGTGAAATAATCTTGAGCGCGGCGTAAAACACCAAACAATCAATCAATCAATCTTTAATTTGACCCCACCTGGAAACATGATATTCTTTCAGGACCTCTCCTGTCGAGAGTTTTTTATGTGGAGGCGAACGAACCATCACTCTTGAACAGGGAAGTCAAACAATATGCCACGAGTGACGAAACTGACGGGGGATACGTGGTGTATTCCTTGTGATAGCCGATTCGACATCAAACATGTTCTTTTAGGGTGGGCCTTGACGATAAATAGTTTGCTCCATTGAAAAGCCCTATTGTTATCAACATTTTAAAACAGATTGGTTTATACCATAGAATTGGAATTTTTAAAGTTTTATTCATATTTTCGTATACTTCTTATAGAAGCATCATTTTGTATGTCATTTTAACCTACAAAATAGTGATTTCCTTTCTAACGTGCTTCATAAATTTATAACCGTCCTTTTTGTTTAATTCTATTTTTGATATGAATAACCCTTCTTAACGAAACTTCTTTTCGCAGTCATATAAGTGAAATAATCTTGAGTGCGGCGTATAACTCCAATCAATTAATCCTTCCATTTCTCAACAATACTTGTTTTGAAATTCTTAAACAACATTTTGGGGGAATTGTTTAGATTATATGCTAATGTATCAAATCTTATGAAAAAAACCATGAACTGTATGATAGAGGCATTGCATTTTCTTTTTACAGATGTATCGAATGCAATTTATCCAAGAATGGAAGAAAGCAGAACTTGATTGTGTAATATGTCCAGCCAGTGCCTGTGTGGCCTTTGGAGATGGTGTGGCGTCAAAGCTGGGAGGTAAATTGGATAATGATAGTTGTCATGCACAGGCGACATGTTTGTTGCAATCATATAGAGTCTTCTTGAGACGTAGCAAAGATAAACCTTGTAGGGGAGTAAGCCTTTACTTGACAAAGGGTAGGAATTATCACAGGTCAGCTTGGGTAACTTAGACAAATATATTAATCCAGGCATCACATTATTCGTGAATATTTACTTCGAATTAAAAATACGCTATGCAAGTAACGAAAATTGAGTCAATTTCTAGTAGTCTGGTTTTGATGAAATCCGCCGAGATTGCGACGGTTTCTGTCGACCTTTTTAACGTTAAACAGACCATTGTTACTGGCTCGAGAATGTTACTACCTCGACCAGGTGTCCTTAAAGCACTAAAAACAGGCCGGAGAAAGCAGTTAGGTAAAACAAAATTAGAGTTTAGTCATTTAGACAATAGTTTAGTGTCTGCAACGTTGGGTGAATTGGTTGAATTTCACGTTGTTTTATGGAATGATGAGAAATGATCAGTTGACCCTGGGGGTGAACTCGCATCTAAAATAGGGATTGATCTTCATGCCATTCGTTGAGAAATCGTGTAAATGGTCTCGTAGAATGGCACGAGATCTCAATTGGCTTTAGCTTTTGGTTGTCTGTTGATGCCTTTCAGTTGAAGCTGGTCCCAGGTTGAAGGATCTGTCAATGGGGTGGCGTCGGGTAAAGTGGGTAGTATGTTTAACAAATATATATGTGCTCGAACCAGCAGGTTTGTGATCGTTTTGGGATGAGCGTTGCGTGATTTACGCCGTATTTTTCCAGTTATGCTTCGGCGTTGTTCGTTTGTTGGAAGTAGACACATATCCCTACTCTGATACCTGGCCATCATAGCTTAAGGCCCGTTCTCGCCGTGCGATTTGTTGTGCCGACTTGTAGGATGCGATTAAAATGGATGCTTTTAATTGGTCAATATAATTTTATTAACCAATCAAATGCATCCATTGTAGTCGCATTCCACAAGTCGGTACGACAAATCGCACAGTGAGAACGGCCTTTATGGTTGAACAAATGATAACTCCTCGACACAAGAATCATTACTTCCCTGTGCAAAAGTGTTGTCTGGGCAAGTACTAGCATTAATTCCTCTTTCTTTTCATTCTAGGCTTTTTCAGTTATACTTTTATTTATAACGTTGTGGATTTTCCTGCTGGGGTTGTTCCTATGACAACAGTCAACAGTGAAGATGTGAGAAAGTTAGAGAACTATCCTCAAAGACTGCGTTCAGCAAGAATTATTAAACGGGTCAGTTTTCATCTTCCTAACTTTCAATTATGAAATATGATTGACTGATGTTTTACGCCGCACTCAAGATTATTTCAATTATGGCGGCGATGCCAGTTTTAGAGGTGGAGGCTAGATGAAACCCCTGACCTTCGACAACTCTTCCATATAGGTCGATCGAGTGAAAAATCACCTCAAATTTTTCAATTTTTTGTTTTGGTCTGAACCAGCGCCACATCAATGGAAGGCCTGTGTCGAACTGAGAGACTATCGCCCAAACTCACTGAACCACCCACTCCCCTAATCTGGTTACACACTGCAGGTACATACACTTATTTAAACGTAACATAAAGCCTAGCGCAGACGAGAGGCGCCGGCTGAGCTACAAGGCACGCGTGGCCAAGGGAGCAGCTACAGATTTCAGCGCAGACGATGAGCTCTCGGCTGAGGCAAGTTCTTGGTCACCCAAGTTCACTGATCTACACAAGTGTCACTACCCGTGTTACGTAATATTCTAAGTGGTCACATGATTTAATAGGCACATGCGATTGGACTATCCCTCCTCTCAGCTCAGCCGGCAGCTTACGTTATGCGCACACGGTGAGATTCTTGCCACGAGAGGCAGAAAATATCAAACATGCTAAATACTTTCCTCACCGCCTAAAGCCTAGCGCACACGAGAGGCGCCGGCTGAGCTGCCGGCTACGCGTGACTGAGAGCTAAGCTGTTTCCCCCGTGTGCGCGTAAATTTTGGTGAGATTTTCGCCTCTCGAGGCGGTGAGGAAAGTAATTAGCATGTTTGATATTTTCTGCCTCTCGTGGCAAGAATCTCACCGTGTGCGCACAACGTAAGCTGCCGGCTGAGCTGAGAGGATGGATAGTCCAATGGCGCGTACTTATTCAATCATGTGACCACTTAGAATATCACGTAACACGGTTAGTGACACTTGTGTAGGTCGGTGAACTTGGGTGACAAGGAACTGGCCTCAGCCGAGAGCTCATCGTCTGCGCTGAAAGTTGTAGCTGCTCCCTTGGCCACGCGTGCCTTGTAGCTCAGCCGGCGCCTCTCGTCTGCGCTAGGCTTTAAGCCTAGCGCACACGAGAGGCGCCGGCTGAGCTGCTGGCTACGCGTGGCTGAGAGCTAAGCTGTTTCCCCCGTGTGCGCGTAAATTTTGCTGAGATTTTCGCCTCTCGAGGCGGTGAGGAAAATATTTAGCATGTTTGATATTTTCTGCCTCTCGTGACAAGAATCTCACCGTGTGCGCACAACGTAAGCTGCCGGCTGAGCTGAGAGGAGGGATAGTCCAATCGCGTGTACTTATTCAATCATGTGACCACTTAGAATATTACGTAACACGGGTAGTGACACTTGTGCAGGTTAGTGAACTTGGGCGACAAGGAACTGGCCTCAGCCGAGAGCTCATCGTCTGCGCTGAAATTTGTAGCTGCTCCCTTGGCCACGCGTACCTTGTAGCTCAGCCGGCGCCTCTCGTCTGCGCTGGGCTTTATGGATTGCAACTTCTACCAACTGAGCTACCTGCTCCTGTTATTTAAACGTGAATGATTGTTACGTTTGTTATTTATCTAAACCTTAAAGTCTCACTGGTTGATTTACAAATATTTAGTTCGATATTTCTATATAAATAGGAGATGGCTGGATCTGAGGGTCTCCCAGTTGGAGTACAGTGTGTTGCTCTACCATTCCAAGAAGAGCTGGTTCTCAGGTTAATGAAAAGTTTGGAAACGGGGAAAAAAGACATGGGTCTGTGAGCAAAATGAAACAACTGATTTTGGATTATCCGAGAGCAAAATGACATGACTAATGAGCAGAATGACAGGACTGATATCGGGTTGTCAATTGCAGGACTAGTAACCAAAACCTGAAGAAGCTACATATATTATACACAAGAACAAATACCTTGCTGGTTTGTTTTAAATTCATTGTAATTCTTACCATGTATTTGTGTTCTTGGTGAAGGAATAGTGGCTGAACTGTATGAGTGATTCAGATGTTTACTCATAGAAATCAGTTTATTAGATTTTATTGTGTTCTTGCTATCTATTTTCTTATATATCAATTCTACCATTTCCTCTCTGTTTAGTGCAATTATAGAATTTTCTACTTCTTTTTTACTTCAAAATATTCTTAAAAATGAAGTGTCTTGTTTGGAAAGATTAATGGTTTACGTCATGCTATTTCACTTATATGGCGACATTGCCAGTTTTAGTGTGGGAGGAAGCCACCTTCCGGTGGTAACTGGCAACCATCCCCCATAGGTCGTTCGAGTGAAAACCCAGTCAGAAAATTTTACAGTTTTTATTTGGACTGGGTGGGATTCGAACCCGCGCCCCCGTTGGAAAGAAATGTATTACTTAAGTAAATGGTGTACATTTAAAAATAAGATTTATTTCTCACATGTAAACATATAACGGCTTTACAAAAACAAATAAAAATCTGAATAGAAATATATAAAGAAATATCCCTGCCTATTAAAACACTAAGTTTTTTTTAGGAAATCTGCTTTACCTTGTTAACAAAATATCTCGCTCTTATTTCATGATATGGTACAGATCAAATGGATGGCCCATTTATACTTATGATTGATTGACTGTTTGGAGTGTTAGGCCGCCCTCCCAGTTTTATTGTGGGAGGAAACCGGGCTCTGTGCTTTCAACCACAACCTTCCGGTGGTAACTGGCAACCATCCCACAAAGTTCGGAGTGAAAACCCAGTCAATAAATTTTCCAAATTTTTTTTGACTGAGTGGGAGGCTGTTCGGATTGAGCGTCCAACGCTCTACCTACTGAGCTCCCTATATAGCATATGAATCATGCCCATCCAGTACCTGTCCATGTTTGGTAGAAGTGGATGGTTCCTGACTGATGACTGATGACAATATTTATGAATCAAGCCCATCCAGTACCTGTCCATGTTTGATAGAAGTGGATGGTCCTTGACTGATGACAATATTTATGAATCAAGCCCATCCAGTACCTGTCCATGTTTGGTAGAAGTGGATGGTTCTTCACTGATGACAATATTTATGAATCATGCCCATCCAGTGCCTGTCCATGTTTGGTAGAAGTGGATGGTCCTTGACTGATGACAATATTTATGAATCATGCCCATCCAGTGCCTGTCCATGTTTGGCAGAAGTGGATGGTTCCTGACTGATGACAATATTTATGAATCATACCCATCCAGTGCCTGTCCATGTTTGGTAGAAGTGGATGGTTCTTGACTGATGACAATATTTATGAATCAAGCCCATCCAGTACCTGTCCATATTTGGTAGAAGTGGATGGTCCTTGACTGATGACAATATTTATGAATCATGCCCATCCAGTACCTGTCCATGTTTGGTAGAAGTGGATGGTCCTTGACTGATGACACTATTTATGAATCATACCCATCCAGTGCCTGTCCATGTTTGGTAGAAGTGGATGGTCCTTGACTGATGACAATTTTTATGAATCAAGCCCATCCAGTACCTGTCCATGTTTGGTAGAAGTGGATGGTCCTTGACTGATGACAATATTTATGAATCAAGCCCATCCAGTACCTGTCCATGTTTGGTAGAAGTGGATGGTCCTTGACTGATGACAATATTTATGAATCATGCCCTTCCAGTACCTGTCAATGTTTGGTAGAAGTGGATGGTTCTTGACTGATGACAATATTTATGAATCAAGCCCATCCAGTACCTGTCCATGTTTGGTAGAAGTGGATGGTCCTTGACTGATGACTGATGACAATATTTATGAATCAAGCCCATCCAGTACCTGTTCATGTTTGATAGAAGTGGATGGGTCTTCACTGGTGACAATATTTATGAATCATGCCCATCCAATACCTGTCCATGTTTGGTAGAAGTGGATGGTTCCTGACTGATGACAATATTTATGAATCAAGCCCATCCAGTACCTGTCCATATTTGGTAGAAGTGGATGGGTCTTGACTGATGACAATATTTATGAATCATGCCCATCCAGTGCCTGTCCATGTTTGGTAGAAGTGGATGGTTCCTGACTGATGACAATATTTATGAATCATGCCCATGTTTGGTAGAAGTGGATGGTTCCTGACTGATGACAATATTTATGAATCAAGCCCATCCATCACCTGTCCATGTTTGATAGAAGTGGATGGGTCTTCACTGATGACAATATTTATGAATCAAGCCCATCCAGTACCTGTCCATGTTTGATAGAAGTGGATGGTCCTTGACTGATGACAATATTTATGAATCCTGTCCATGTTTGGTAGAAGTGGATGGTCCTTGACTGATGACAATATTTATGAATCATGCACATCCAGTACCTGTCCATGTTTGGTAGAAGTGGATGGTTCTTGACTGATGACAATATTTATGAATCATGCCCATCCAGTACCTGTCCATGTTTGGTAGAAGTGGGTGGTTCTTGACTGATGACAATATTTATGAATCCTGTCCATGTTTGGTAGAAGTGGATGGTTCTTGACTGATGACAATATTTATGAATCATGCCCATCCAGTACCTGTCCATGTTTGGTAGAAGTGGGTGGTTCTTGACTGATGACAATATTTATGAATCCTGTCCATGTTTGGTAGAAGTGGATGGTCCTTGACTGATGACAATATTTATGAATCATGCCCATCCAGTACCTGTCCATGTTTGGTAGAAGTGGATGGTTCTTCACTGATGACAATATTTATGAATCATGCCCTTCCAGTACCTGTCAATGTTTGGTAGAAGTGGATGGTTCTTGACTGATGACAATATTTATGAATCATGCCCATCCAGTACCTGTCAATGTTTGGTAGAAGTGGATGGTCCTTGACTGATGACAATATTTATGAATCAAGCCCATCCAGTACCTGTCCATGTTTGATAGAAGTGGATTGTTCTTGACTGATGACAATATTTATGAATCATACCCATCCAGTACCTGTCCATGTTTGATAGAAGTGGATGGTTCTTGACTGATGACACTATTTATGAATCATACCCATCCAGTGCCTGTCCATGTTTGGTAGAAGTGGATGGTCCTTGACTGATGACAATTTTTATGAATCAAGCCCATCCAGTACCTGTCCATGTTTGGTAGAAGTGGATGGTCCTTGACTGATGACAATATTTATGAATCAAGCCCATCCAGTACCTGTCCATGTTTGGTAGAAGTGGATGGTCCTTGACTGATGACAATATTTATGAATCATGCCCTTCCAGTACCTGTCAATGTTTGGTAGAAGTGGATGGTTCTTGACTGATGACAATATTTATGAATCAAGCCCATCCAGTACCTGTCCATGTTTGGTAGAAGTGGATGGTCCTTGACTGATGACTGATGACAATATTTATGAATCAAGCCCATCCAGTACCTGTTCATGTTTGATAGAAGTGGATGGGTCTTCACTGATGACAAT
The DNA here is from genome assembly GCA_963971465.1 of Lepidochitona cinerea. Lineage (NCBI taxonomy): Eukaryota > Metazoa > Mollusca > Polyplacophora > Chitonida > Tonicellidae > Lepidochitona > Lepidochitona cinerea. Next base: position 41,024,416 of record OZ020556.1, on the reverse strand, counting down.
ATTTATGAATCATGCCCATCCAATACCTGTCCATGTTTGGTAGAAGTGGATGGTTCCTGACTGATGACAATATTTATGAATCAAGCCCATCCAGTACCTGTCCATATTTGGTAGAAGTGGATGGGTCTTGACTGATGACAATATTTATGAATCATGCCCATCCAGTGCCTGTCCATGTTTGGTAGAAGTGGATGGTTCCTGACTGATGACAATATTTATGAATCATGCCCATGTTTGGTAGAAGTGGATGGTTCCTGACTGATGACAATATTTATGAATCAAGCCAATCCATCACCTGTCCATGTTTGATAGAAGTGGATGGGTCTTCACTGATGACAATATTTATGAATCAAGCCCATCCAGTACCTGTCCATGTTTGATAGAAGTGGATGGTCCTTGACTGATGACAATATTTATGAATCCTGTCCATGTTTGGTAGAAGTGGATGGTCCTTGACTGATGACAATATTTATGAATCATGCACATCCAGTACCTGTCCATGTTTGGTAGAAGTGGATGGTTCTTGACTGATGACAATATTTATGAATCATGCCCATCCAGTACCTGTCCATGTCTGGTAGAAGTGGGTGGTTCTTGACTGATGACAATATTTATGAATCCTGTCCATGTTTGGTAGAAGTGGATGGTTCTTGACTGATGACAATATTTATGAATCATGCCCATCCAGTACCTGTCCATGTTTGGTAGAAGTGGGTGGTTCTTGACTGATGACAATATTTATGAATCCTGTCCATGTTTGGTAGAAGTGGATGGTCCTTGACTGATGACAATATTTATGAATCATGCCCATCCAGTACCTGTCCATGTTTGGTAGAAGTGGATGGTTCTTCACTGATGACAATATTTATGAATCATGCCCTTCCAGTACCTGTCAATGTTTGGTAGAAGTGGATGGTTCTTGACTGATGACAATATTTATGAATCATGCCCATCCAGTACCTGTCAATGTTTGGTAGAAGTGGATGGTCCTTGACTGATGACAATATTTATGAATCAAGCCCATCCAGTACCTGTCCATGTTTGATAGAAGTGGATTGTTCTTGACTGATGACAATATTTATGAATCATACCCATCCAGTACCTGTCCATGTTTGATAGAAGTGGATGGTTCTTGACTGATGACAATATTTATGAATCATGCCCATCCAGTACCTGTCCATGTTTGGTAGAAGTGGATGGTTCTTCACTGATGACAATATTTATGAATCATGCCCATCCAGTACCTGTCCATGTTTGGTAGAAGTGGATGGTCCTTGACTGATGACAATATTTATGAATCATGCCCACCCAGTACCTGTCCATGTTTGGTAGAAGTGGATGGTCCTTGACTGATGACTGATGACAATATTTATGAATCATGCCCATCCAGTACCTGTCCATGTTTGGTAGAAGTGGATGGTCCTTGACTGATGACAATATTTATGAATCATGCCCATCCAGTACCTGTCCATGTTTGGTAGAAGTGGATGGTTCTTGACTGATGACAATATTTATGAATCATGCCCATCCAGTACCTGTCCATGTTTGGTAGAAGTGGATGGTTCTTCACTGATGACAATATTTATGAATCATACCCATCCAGTACCTGTCCATGTTTGATAGAAGTGGATGGTTCTTGACTGATGACAATATTTATGAATCATGCCCATCCAGTACCTGTCCATGTTTGGTAGAAGTGGATGGTCCTTGACTGATGACAATATTTATGAATCATGCCCACCCAGTACCTGTCCATGTTTGGTAGAAGTGGATGGTCCTTGACTGATGACTGATGACAATATTTATGAATCATGCCCATCCAGTACCTGTCCATGTTTGGTAGAAGTGGATTGTTCTGGACTGATGACAATATTTATGAATCATGCCCATCCAGTACCTGTCCATGTTTGGTAGAAGTGGATGGTCCTTGACTGATGACAACATTTATGAATCATGCCCATGTTTGGTAGAAGTGGATGGTTCTTGACTGATGACTGATGACAATATTTATGAATCAAGCCCATCCAGTACCTGTCCATGTTTGGTAGAAGTGGATGGTTCTTGACTGATGACAATATTTATGAATCAAGCCCATCCAGTACCTGTCCATGTTTGGTAGAAGTGGATGGTCCTTGACTGATGACAATATTTATGAATCATGCCCATCCAGTACCTGTCCATGTTTGGTAGAAGTGGATGGTTCCTGACTGATGACTGATGACAATATTTATGAATCACGCCCATCCAGTACCTGTCCATGTTTGGTAGAAGTGGATGGTCCTTGACTGATGACAACATTTATGAATCATGCCCATGTTTGGTAGAAGTGGATGGTTCTTGACTGATGACAATATTTATGAATCATGCCCATCCAGTACCTGTCCATGTTTGGTAGAAGTGGATGGGTCTTGACTGATGACAATATTTATGAATCATGCCCACCCAGTACCTGTCCATGTTTGGTAGAAGTGGATGGTTCTTGACTGATGACAATATTTATGAATCATGCCCATCCAGTACCTGTCCATGTTTGGTAGAAGTGGATGGGTCTTGACTGATGACAATATTTATGAATCATGCCCATCCAGTACCTGTCCATGTTTGGTAGAAGTGGATGGTTCTTGACTGATGACAATATTTATGAATCATGCCCATCCATCACCTGTCCATGTTTGGTAGAAGTGGATGGTCCTTGACTGATGACAATATTTATGAATCATGCCCATCCAGTACCTGTCCATGTTTGGTAGAAGTGGATGGTCCTTGACTGATGACAATATTTATGAATCATGCCCATCCAGAACCTGTCCATATTTGGTAGAAGTGGATGGTTCTTGACTGATGACAATATTTATGAATCATGCCCATCCAGAACCTGTCCATATTTGGTAGAAGTGGATGGTCCTTGACTGATGACAATATTTATGAATCATGCCCATCCAGTACCTGTTCATGTTTGATAGAAGTGGATGGTCCTTGACTGATGACAATATTTATGAATCATGCCCATCCAGAACCTGTCCATATTTGGTAGAAGTGGATGGTTCTTGGCTAATGACAATATTTATGAATCATGCCCATCCAGTACCTGTCCATGTTTGGTAGAAGTGGATTGTTCTGGACTGATGACAATATTGATGAATCATGCCCATCCAGTACCTGTCCATATTTGGTAGAAGTGGATGGTTCTTGACTGATGACAATATTTATGAATCAAGCCCATCCAGTGCCTGTCCATATTTGGTAGAAGTGGATGGTCCTTGACTGATGACAATATTTATGAATCATGCCCATCCAGTACCTGCCCATGTTTGGTAGAAGTGGATGGTCCTTGACTGATGACAATATTTATGAATCATGCCCATCCAGTGCCTGTCCATATTTGGTAGAAGTGGATGGTCCTTGACTGATGACAATATTTATGAATCATGCCCATCCAGTACCTGTCCATGTTTGGTAGAAGTGGATGGTCCTTGACTGATGACAATATTTATGAATCATGCCCATCCAGTACCTGTCCATGTTTGGTATATTTGGATGGTTCTCGACTGATGATAATATTTATGAATCATACCCATCCAGTACCTGTTCATGTTTGGTATATTTGGATGGTTCTCGACTGATGACAATATTTATGAATCATGCCCATCCAGTACCTGTTCATGTTTGGTAGAAGTGGATGGTCCTTGACTGATGACACTATTTATGAATCATGCCCATCCAGAACCAGTTCTCCATAGTAAGCAGTTATACATTTTATTTTACCATTCAGGCAGTTTTGTTCTATTTCCACTTTTCCTCCAACGCCAGCCAAACTTGTGACCTGCAATCAACAAGAACAGTATCAGTAAAACTGATGGATATTCCCCAGACCCCCCATCCCAGATACTATATGCTGAAACTAATTTGGAGAAAGATTGATTGAGGGTAGAAGATATGGGTAGAATTTGACGATTTGCATAAACTCGGGGCAATAAATGTAAAAATATCAACATAGAGATTGATGGATTGTTTGGTGTTTTACGACGCGCTCAAGATTATTTCACTTATATCACCGCGTTGCCCGTTTTATTGTGGGAGGAAACCCACAACCTTCCAGTGGTAATAGGTCGTTCAAGTCTAAATCTAGAGAGAAAATTTTCCAATTTTTGTGAGGAATGGGTGGGATTCGAACCGACAACCCATTGGTGGAAGGCTGTTCGTATTCAGCGTCCAGTGCTCTACCTACTGAGCCACGGAGGCCCCGAAAACCAATACTTAAAATATTAACTAAGACATGGACAGGATTCCAGACGAGCCGGATACTATTATGCTTCCCTGAAAGTTTTCAGGCCGAGTATAGATAAAGGACATAATGTAAGTTTATATAAACACTATCCAAGCCGTACAAAATACCTGCATATTAATACTACATACCTGTTCAACATCACAATTCCGAGGCAAAAAGTAAGCTATATTATTGGTGATGGTCTTTGAAGCAGCAAATATTTCTGAGGTGAATAAAGTTAAGGAAAAAAGTAGCATCTATTTATTCTGCAAGCATAAAGTTGTACACAGCATGTACATGTATTTATTCTGTATTCAAAAAAACCTTCAAGGTATACATAGAGTACAAGCTAAATGTATGCAGAATAGTATCAATCAAAATTGCCTTTGAGCAATTAAGAAGGAAATATTTTCTAAGGTGTGACTTTCGACCAAATAAAAGACATGCATTATGGAAGTATACAGTCACATTGTTACATGAGCCCCAAGCGTCAGTGTCATTAAATATGTGCATTCATACAATCTATTCTCAGTTAAAAAGGACAAAAACTTTAAGAAAGTATAAGCAATTGGTCTGTTTTTCATCTGGGGAGGCAAACTGGGGGTCAGACTATATGTCGAGAAAAAATCCTCAACATTGAGATAGGATTTCAGAGAATGATCAAGACTGTATTGAACTGAGTGAGATCCAAACACATAACCTACTATTAAGAACAAGCATTATCAGAGTATTGCAGAGCAATAGATAGTCCCCTAATTGATTGATTGTTTGTTTGGTGTTTTACGCCGCGCTCAAGATTATTTCACTTATATGGCGGCGTTGCCAGTTTTATTGTGGGAGGAAATTGGGCTCTATGCCCGAAGGAAACCCACGACCGTACGGTGGTAACTGGCAATTATCCCAAATAGGTCGTTCGAGTGAAAACCCAGTCAGAAAATTTTTGGATTTTTTGGGGACTGAGTGGGATTCGAACCCAATTTCAAGCGAAACAAAATGTAAAGGTGATCTGTAACTGATCAGGATTGTCTCCCATATCATAAATCAGCAGGGGATCTGAAAGTGTTTAGATAAAAAAAAAGTCTGGAAGACTTATTTGCACAAAAGATCAGTCCCCTTCTTCACGAGCAGGGGACAATAAGCAGCAATAGATGAGTAAAGGATATCCATTAAGAGGAATCATTGTGTTGAGATCAAATACATCTGCCTCCATGTAATCAGGGCCACCCCAGGGAGGAGATAAAAACACCACATCTGCCTTCAAACTTGGGGCCAGCTGGAGAAAGTCTGCCTGTATAAACTCAATACGATCAGCCACTCCATATACCTGAGCATTGTGCTGAGCATATTCCAGTTTCACAGGGTCAATATCAATAGCTATGACTGAAAACAAGAATTATCATATCAGTGTTAATTTCACTTAAATAAGGCAGATTTGGGTCATACAAACAAACAATGGAAAAACTCTGAATTCTGTGTATAAAACGATCATTTCAGTTATTTAAAATCTGAAGATAAATTGTTAGATTAATGAATGGGATTGAAACTAGCCACACATCGACGGAAAGCCTGTCTCAGACTGTAGAACTATGGCTCTACTGACTGAACCACCAAGGCCCCTCTGCAAGGAATAGAAATGATTGATTGTTTAGTGTTTCCTAGCATATGACAGGGTTGGATGGTATATCGTGGGATCAAACTGGAAACCCTTTGATCTTTTGTTGGTACATCATAACCTTCCATATAGGTCAATCGACAGAAAAAGGTCACCTTTGTTTGGATTGTTTGTCGTTGAAACCTGTATTTCAGTTTCATTGTACAGTGCATACTAAACCTACTGACCCAGAGACCCCCATGTCCACAACACATTAAGAAGATTCTACTAATCTAGTCCATTACCTCTTTCACATGACAAAGCAAACTGTATGGTATTTCCACCCACTCCACAGAATGCATCAATCAGTAGGTCACAGCGACATCTTTCTGCCAAATGCTCAGCTATTTTCTCAGGAGTTACAGAAAACCAGCCCTCTGTGGAGGAGAACACAAGGCAAAGTCAAAATAAATAATATAACAAATGTATCGAAATTATAACATCTCACACAAGCTTCAAAATTATCAACCAAGACAACCCACTAGTATTTCATCCCATTTAGAACTGATGTTATAAGAACCAGTCAAGATATGGTTCAATGTCTCCTACAAGGTCTGGTGGGGTTGATCTATATATCCTACTGGACAACATATTTCTTTCACATACTGTTATCCTTTACATAGACAATCAATCTGACAATAATAACATACATGTAGTCTGAATTCAGCATGTGATGATCTATCAAAGTAACTAGAATTCAACTGAAGTAGAAGTGTCGCCTGGCAGGATAAATATACAAGGAGAAGGTACATCACCTTTCACAAAAAAATTCACTGTTGTACTTTATTTGTGAATATATGTATATCATGCTGTGTAAGATGTTACCTGAATATGAGATATTAAATAATAATCTGCGTCAGATTACACATTTATAAGAAATCCCCAACATTTCATTGACTCCGAGCGACCATCCCACATATACCTTCATCTTTTGCGAAAAAATCCAGTATGAAATTTTGGCCTGACAAGGATCCTACCCATGCGGTATTGGTGGAAGGCTTATGTTGATGTGAGTAAAAAGCTTACTAGCTGAGCTACGGAGGCTCCCCTGCAAATGGAAGCTTGACTGAATGAATGGTTTCATTATTGGTTGTCTAAAGAGTAAAATCAATTAACTTAAAACATGCAAAATATGTATTTATTGAATAAAAATTTATTAGTGATATTCTTCTGTACAGAATTCCACAAAAAGCTATTGCACGGAAACCAAGTTATTTGTATCAGCCAATCAAAAACAATTATTAAATATGCGCGGATTTTAGCGAAAATCGAACTTGAGCGGGGTATTAAGGTATTAAACTTTCCATTTAAATTTGAAAAAAATTAAGCCAGTGGTTTTCAAGATATTGCAGGGAAACCAAGTTATTTGTATCAGCCAATCAAAAACAATAATTAAATATGCGCGGATTTTAGCGAAAGTCGAACTTGAGCGGGGTATTAAGGTAATAAACTTCCCATTTAAATTTGAAAAAAATTAAGCCAGTGGTTTTCAAGATATTGCACGGAAACCAAGTTATTTGTATGAGCCAATCAAAAGCCTGTACAATAATTAAATATGCGCGGATTTTAGCGAAAGTCGAACTTGAGCGGGGTATTAAGGTATTTAACTTCTCATTTAAATTTGAAAAAAATTAAGCCAGTGGTTTTCAAGATATTGCACGGAAACCAAGTAATTTGTATCAGCCAATTAAAAGCCTGTACAAAAATTAAATATGCGCGGATTTTAGCGAAAGTCGAACTTGAGCGGGGTATTAAGGTATTAAACTTCCCATTTAAATTTGAAAAAAATTAAGCCAGTGGTTTTCAAGATATTGCACGGAAACCAATCCGGACGCCGACGCCGACGACACCGACCCCAGACTACGCCGTCAAAGTGATCCCTAAGTGCCCCCTTTCAGGCGACACAAAAATGTCTTAAGAATGGCGTTGAATATTAATCAAACGTCAGGTATGGATGAACTTACCAGGGTCTAGTTTAACTCCTTCATCAAACCTGGAGAAAAGTCGATACCTCTGGGCCCAATACTTCCTTAGTTTGGGATCAGATTGAATTTCAGCTGGAATCCTCTCTACTTTCCGCTTCTTTTTTTTAGATTTTGTAACTGTTTCTTGTGAGTCCATCTTTTCATGTCTATCATTGGCCTTGCCACATTTTGTGTTGATATTGTCAATGTTATCCTCTTCTGAATCACTAGATGATACTGATGAGGAATCAGACTGTACATATCCTAATCTACTGGACGACTCCCATACATCAGACACATCATCTTCTTGGCTGGGAGCCGCATTCAACTGGAGAAATCTTTGGACTTTAGACAGACATTTGGCCGTTTTGTTTTTCAATGGATTTCCATCACTATCAAAATGTATATGTTGAGGTTTAGAGTTGAGGCATAAAGCTTTTGACTGTTGATGGTGTCTTTTATCTAGAGTCGTAATGTGTGCCCCTTTAAAATAAGCTTCCTCCTGTTCCCTGCAAATTATAGTAGATGGGAAAGTTAAGTCATGGATAAATATTTAAAACTATGAGAGCACAAAGGGTAAATGTAATTTAAATAATCTTTTTCTCACGCTGCACAAATTATTGCATTTTTAATTCTATAGACTGGGTGTGTTGCAAAACACATTCATTGATTTAAGGACGTCAATTTCTCTTATAAACAGTTATTTAATAGTTCGCTTCACATCGTTGACATGCAGACGGCAGTTATAACCCGCTACAACAGAGACACAAAGAATGCACAATACAACATATGAAAGAAAAATGAAAGAAAAAAGCATTCATCCACAAAATATGTGTGGTCCTTGATACAGGGAAATATGAAAATGCTACCCTATGTATTGCTCTCTTACCAATGGCTGTCAAAAAGTTGTCATCTTGAAAATATTCTAGAGGGGAATTATCTGAATCCAATTTGAAGACCAATAGTAGGGTATCCATAGGCCTTCAGAGTTGTACAATTTGGGTTTCTTTCAGACATGTAATATACAGCTTGTGACAGATTTATTAACATGTAGTTGTGAAGAGGGTTTGACGAATTAATCCCCTCCCCCACCCCACCCCACCCCACTGCCCGTTAACCATTGCCACAGTTGTGGGTTTAGTTCCCAATATCCCAGAATGTATAAGTCAAAGACATGATTTGAGTAGCTTTATTCATACACTAACCCAGAGACGTACATGCCATTGAAGTGAGCATATATCTTCTCTATTTATTTTACATCAAAGCTGAGGATATATCGACCATGTACATGTAAGGGTAGAAACAGTTTTTACTCAGAAACAAACATTTATTTAATCAGGGGAAAAAACTGTCAATTTGATGAAACGGTCTAGTATCTTTCAATGAAGTTTATAGTGTTACATGTATAAAATACTGTTAAGGGAAATAACTGCCCAGGCAGATGATTAAGAATATATTTGTATGGATTAAGATAGAGCAATAAAACAACTAACCCTTCAAGGTTCTCATTCATTTTAAAACCAAACAATTCCAAGGAATCCTTCATCTGACCACGCCGATTTCTCTTCACACTAACTTCTGGTTGATCTGCTTCATGACTACAATGATATAAAGATCAGTTAGGATGCATGCATATCAGATATATAGAATTCATGGTAAATAATAAAGTATGTCTATTAAATTTCAGAAGACTTCTCTTCTAATCGCAACCGTACACTTTTGAGTCATCAATATTTCATTTTGTTACATCACCAATTCCTATCTAATGATGATAACTACAATGGTACTTACCCCGTGGGTAGTTTATCAATGGGTTTCTCCTCTGGTCTATCTTCATCATCATCATTAGCATCACTATTACCTAATTTAAACACAATACTACTATATTTCTAACATAGATATAACTATTCAAATCATATATGATCGCTATAAAAAGGACTGTTGTATTATTTTACGATTGTCAAACCTGTTTGTGTTGAGGGATAAATGTAACAATCATATATTGATTGATGGTTTGTTTGGTGTTTTACGCCGCGCTCAAGATTATTTCTCTTATATGGTGGCGTTGCCAGTTTTATTGTGTGAGGAAACCGGAAAGGACATCGCTGCATCACCACTCTAAACATACAGCCGAGGTCTTGAATGATGTCAGGTCATTGAGCTAATTCATTTCTATATTCACCAACAATCCACAAATAACGCATTTAATTTTGCATTTTTAGGCTTGAGATTAAATTTGCTTTATATCCAGTATGAAGCACTATGCCAAATTTGTATCTACTCCAGGGGTTTTAAGATTTGATTCTTGAAGCCAGGATATTAGTTACTGGTATTAAACTTTAGAGCTAAATATGCATTTCTCTAAAATATCCAGCCTTTTGTGAAAATAAATTATGTTTAAAGGGTATTTTCCTGATTACTTACCAATACCGCCTGTGGCCCGTGATGTGGTCTGTTGTGGGTTGCTTGTATTTACACAGCTAGTTTCATTCCCATTTCTTGACGTCTGTGTGGAGTTTGTCTTTTTGCTATCACCGGTGTCACATGGCTCAGAGTTCACATCAGGTTCAGTTTTCATTGGGAAATGGTTCGGATTATTCACCATTCTATCACCACATGCATCTGGTAAAATCCCTTCGTCCATTTCACCTACAGTACTGTCAGCAAACTGATCTTGTAAAATATTCTTGTCTATTAAATCAACAGGACGCTCCTCCAAAACACTATTGTTAGTAGTCGAATGTTGATTGCCAGTAAGATTACATACTTTAATACAAGTGTCATCATCATTGTAAGAAATGGAATCATTAACTAGATTATTACATGTTATATGATGAGTACTACTTTCTGTTACATGGCCACAATAATCAATATTTGCATCCTTAGTTTCTAATGCCTCTAAAACATCTGTATTAATATTGTTGTGTGCACTTTCAGTTGTCTCCCCTTGACCACTTCCACATGCACTGGGACCAAACCAGTTTTCATATTGATTAAAGTAATACCAGTATGTTTCAGTGTAATGTTCAGACCATAATGTTTTCCATTCTTCATCAAAAGATTTATCATCTGTACACTCTATAGAAGACTCTGTCGGATTACACTCAGTTGTCTGCCCTTGGCTGGAGGTACAGGGTGAATGCATCAAGGTCTGCCTATGGTCTACAGAATCACCAAGTTCTGTAAAGCTCTCTAAGGTTTCACTTAGAACAGATTGAACAGTTCTCTTATGCTCTTTGTTTTCTGATAAATTTGTCACATTTTTGTCATGAGCAGAACAAAATCCCGAAGAACCCAGACAAACATCATTTCTGTATTCTCCATCCTGTTCTTGTTTAACAGACTGATCGTGGTTAGAGGATGGTGTGAGTTCTTCAGCAGCATCTTTCTCCATTGATGTGTTACACACGCTAGATTCTGATTCTACTTCCATATAAGCTGAATGAATACAGTCAGGGTATTTAGTTATCCATCCCTGCCAGACTAAGTCGTCACCAAACTTTTCCCAATAACTCTCCCAGTTTTCCTGCATATTCTCATCTGAAGACTTAGCACCATTACACTGTACATTTGTTTCCATTATATCAACATGTTCCATACTGTCTCTCGATATATCAACACTCTCCAATCCCAGCAAACAATCTTCATACAAGTCATTATTGTTAGATTCCTGTTCTTCTACTTGTCTAAGGTTTGAGGCTATCCGTTTCTTTCGCCTTGTTTTCTTCTGTTGTTTTTTACATACTTTTGATCCCTAGAAATTATGATAAAAGAGAAGATATGTAATTATTTATACTTTACAAGTTGAAAATTAATTTTACTGCAGGTTACACGTTAAAACAATCGGTCTCTTTGGTCCTGAGAATCTAACGTATGTACTCCCTGACATTTGCACCCTAGAGCCTGAATCAGGTCTTGTGGAAATTGATATAAGTCAAGAGGTGGTTTGTTTTCAAACTGACTGCCTCAATTTTCATTATGAGATGTTATCAAATTATCATGCAGTTACAAACAGGTATTATTATAAAATCAACTAATTGTTTTATTATATATTGAAAGATTTTAGCTTATTTATTAAAAACCTCAACAGCATTTCAGGCAGGTGCTATATCGAAGGCATTACAAACACAAAAGGGATTGATTATGTCACGCAGATGATTCCATCAGAACGATGTCACAGTGAAACAAGAGATCAGTTAAACTGATCTAGGCGACCACCATAGAACACTATCAGAAAGTGGGGCTGCTTGTAAACGGATCGCAAATTTGATATGTGAAATTTATTTCTTCGGTTGGTGGCTGGTTGGACAAGGAAAAAGTTTCTTCGGTAGATAGTGGCTGTTATCTAAAAACTCAAAACCATCTTTATTCAAGGAGGCCGCACATTAACGCTACTTACCGGAGCTACATAGTAGCCTACATGCACACAGGCCAGTCAGTGATATCGCTTGTTCGAGTCCTGTACACAATTAAAATTTACAAAATCCAAAACGATTGTACACATGTTACTAAGATGCATTTAGTGTTTGTTTACAAATCAAAAGATAATGTATATCTGTCAAAATTAGCCCGTGAAAAGTGAAGAATGGGTGACGTATCACTCGTCTGATGAATAAAAATTTACACATGACGAAAGTCAGTTTAAAAATTAATGTAAAAAAATGTCCCGATTCGTTCAGAAATTAGTAAACTCTGATAAAAAAGATCTTCATGCACGATTTGATATAAATATATGATTGAATAAAAACATTTCAGTTACTTTATTGGTAAATAGCATTTACAATTGCGAAGTCAGTTGCTGTACATAGCTGCCTGAATGCAAATTCGATCGGCAAAATAGTGATTGTACGTTGCCGTGTATTTCACTTCATTTTGAAATATTCCTTCCTTTCACACTCCGAATAATACAATATGGATCTTCTTAAGTGTCTCAGGGAACACTCTCCTCTAAAAATATTTATTATTGTTACATTTTTGGAAAGAATTTAGGCGTTTAAAATCCAAATTCGAGAAGGCCATTTTACCGACTTCGAACAAGCCGTGGCGGCCGGCAACATGCATAGTAAACTATTTCTTATACTTATAGTCGCCCTTGGAATTCTGAAAGGAGTCGATTTTTATACGTTTTAAAATGACCCGAGGATTGCAATTTCACTCTGGGGTTTATAAAAGCTCCGATAAATGTCTTGTTTTTCACTACCCTGGACTCGGAAATTCCAAAATAACGTCCTCAGTGCCAAAAATAGCTTATCTGTCTTTAACTGGGTCGTGCTTTTAAAATGCCTGGTAGGGGCCCTGTGATTGACAGCGGGAACTAGCACTAGCAAACTTCACCATACGGCGTCAGTGGGGTTTTAGCCGACTTTTCTGCTGTCGCCATACGATGTCTGCGGTAATGAAGCAGGTTAGCACTCTAACGCCATATGGCGACAGCGGTACCGAATGTGTTAAATGAAAACATCAACGACAAAAAAATACATCTTGCATAACTTGACCATATGAGGAAGCAATACAAAAAAATTCATCAATCCACCTGGTAGTTTTCTTGATTGCGCGATCACAAACTATGTAGATAGAAATCACAGAAAAAGCTACCCGCCGCCATTTTTATTATGCAAATGAGCAGCAAGTGCATAGTGCGCAACAAGGTCGTGGGGTTAACCTGCGTATAACATTTTACGAACATCCTTTCATTACTTTAGGAGAACAGTGTTAAAAAAATGGCTAGTGGCCGCCATTTTGAATATGCAAATGAGCAAAAAGTGCATTGTTCGCAACGAGACCATAGGGCTAACGTGCGTTAATTAGTTTACGAAAATCCTAGCCTTTCTTTACTTTAAGAGAAAAGTGACAAAAAGAAGAAAAACAAAATGGTCGCCCAGCGGCCATTTTAATATGCAAATGAGCAAAAAAGTACATAGTACGGAACGAGGGCATAGGGTTAACCTGCGTACAAAGTTTTACGAAGATCCTCTCATTACTTTAGGAGAAAAGTGATAAAAAGTAGAAAAACAAAATGGAGGCCTAGCGGCCATTTTGATATGCAAATGAGCAAAAATAATAAATGTTGCACAACTAGACCATAGGAGAAAAGTGCGTGTGAAATTTAAAAAAGATCCGACTAGCACTTCTCTTGGAATCGCGATCTCAAAAGAGAAAAGTGATAAAAAATAGAAAATCAAAATGGTCGCCTAGCGGCCATGTTAATATGCAAATAGCTCAGAAAAATAGATGTTGCACAACTAGACCATATGGGGAATCAACACAAAAACATTTCATCAAGATCGGTCTGGTGGTTTTCTAGATTCCGCGATCACAAACTATGTAGTAAAAAATCACAAAATGACCGCCAGCGACCATTTTATTATGCAAATGAGCAAACAAAATAGATGTTGCACAACTAGACCATAAGGGGAACATGTCTATGAAATTTGATGAAGGTCCGACCAGTAGGTCTCTTGAAATCGCGATCACAAGAAAAGTTTACAGACACCGGACGACGGACGACGGACGACAGACGACGGACGACGGACGACAGACCACGGACAAAATTCGATTTGATAAGACCACCATGAGATCATGGTGGTCTAAAAAGAAATTGTGACGTCAGATCAGTTCCAACAAAATCTTGTATTAACCAACATGTAATGCAATATAAGATAATATTAACTGTCATGTAACTGTGTATTAACCAATGAAACACACTCCGTGGCTCAGTAGGTAGAGCGTTGGACGCTCAATCCTAACAGCTTTCCGCTAATGGGTCGCTGGTTTGAATCCTATTCAGTCCCACAAAAAATTGGAAAACTTTCTGACTGGGTTTTCACTTGAACAACCTATGTGGAATGGTTGAAAGTTGTCACTGGAAGGTCTTAGGTTTCCTTCGGGCATAGAGCCCGGTTTCCTCCCACAATAAAACTGGCAATGAAGCCAAGTGAAATAATCTTGAGTGTCATCCTGACTTACCTTAAGTGTGTTTGCATGACCAAAGTTCACAGGGAGACCTAAACTTTTCATCAATTCTTCTTCATCATTTACCCTCATATCATTGATTAAGTCTGTATTTGTATCTGATGTCACACAATCAACACTGGATTCATCAACATTATGGTTACTGTTAAATTGGTCGTCAGCAGATTCAACATTGTAACACGGTTCATCGTCCACTGGCTTACCATAAATACCCCATTTATACAACTCTTTATCACTGAAACAAACAAAATTCTAAACAGTTTCAAGTGGAATGAGCCGCCAAATATTGTTGAAACAGAATTAGACATGTGGCTTATTATGAAGTGCAAAATAAGAACTTTAAACTGATACCAATCTTGGAAATGTACATTAGTGTAGTTTTATAAGCAGAAAAACTACCAAAAATGGACCACAAAATTCCGGCTATGAATTTTTTTCTGAATATCATAAGCTCACATATTTGGTATACTGTACAGGTAGCTGGCTTATCTGATATTTTTATTTCAACATCAATCTTTTAGTTTTTAGAGGAACCTTAAACGTTGACATTTTCTTGACAATAGGAATTATTGAAGTCTGAATGTTGTTATCTCATACCACTTAAATAGAGCATAACACTTGTTTAAATACACGTAGAGGCAGTTCAGCCCAATAACATTTGATTTCACATGTCTAAGCTTAAAAATATCTTTACACATAAAGGAGTGTCTTCTTTGGGAAGACCCCTCATCAAAATGGGAAATACGTTAATTTGTGAAATTACAATGGTTGAGATACATTACATAAGATAAAAAACACCCTTTTTGCAGCAAAATTATAAATCTGAGACATCAAACTCTTATTTAAACTCAGCTTATTAGCTTCAGTAAAATTGAGTCCTAAAACTTGATTCATGTTCTATTTTATTTCACTTATGGTAGAAACAGGCCTCTTAATTGCCCGCAGGAAGACCCCAACCTTCATCAAGTACCTGACAACTCTTCCAGCCTGTTTCGGACTGAGGGACAATCACTCTAAGCGACCGAGCCACCGCGGCTCAAGGAATAAATTGGAGCATGGGTATTATCAACATACATGTATGATGTAGTAATTTTCTGCTCACAGTATATTGAAATATATTCTAAATACCTGATAAATGCTCTGGTACAATGACATTTCACTGATTGACGTGATGATATCTCCTCCCTCAGATCCAAATACATCTTAACTTCTGCTAAATGACTCCACCTTTGGCACATCTTCAACAAAAGGAAGCAGCATAAATATGGGGAAAATAACCCCCATTATCTCAGTTGATATTTGTACAGATACCATTGTTGTGTAAATGTAAGGAAAAAAACGTACAGTGCAATTCTAGCACTTTGTAGAGTGGGGAAATTAATAAAGACCATTACAGGGGCGGCGGAACACTTTTCATATTGAGGGGGCTAACTATCCCAGTACAACAAGGTCTGAAACCGGAGAATGCCATACATGTACATGCGTTCTGGGCCATTTTCAATGCCCAACAGGTCACTGAGGTGAAATTTGATGTAAAGATTTTTGACTTGTTAACTTGGAAATCTACTCACTTTGGAAGAAAAAAATCTGTTGAAGGCCATTGCGCTGGATATTTTAAGGATCTGTTACAACTAACGTAGTGGATAAAGAAACCACCCAAAAAACTTCCAAGGCTTTTAGATAATAGGTAATACCGTATATTCTCCCTCAGTATCTTAGCCAGGAATCTACACAATCACGCGAGGGTCCAGGGGCCTATAGGCCCCGGCCACTCCAAGGTTCGAGATTGCCGGCGATGCGTTCCACAGCACAATCAAGTGAAGGACCAAGGGCTGCCTAAGTCTGGAGAGCTCGCGGGTACTAAATCGCCGACATCTGTCTAAGCCATTTCTGGCATATAAAGATATAGATTTTTCTCAGAAATTTTAATGAAACGGAGAGTAGCAAACATTGCGATCAGACGATGGACTATCACAAAACAACCCGACATCAAGACAGATTGAGTAGTGGAGCGAGGTTTTGTTCTTTTAACCCTGAGTAACTGTATATTTATTGAATTAATCTAAGATTTGCGGCGAAGCGCCTGAAAAAAATTCTGTGTTTCTAAACCCCAGTTTTCAACTGTTTCTGCCCTTTAATCACCGTACTGCCCTTTAATTATCGTGTTCGAAAACTCCATAATTTATTTAATGGGCCAATTAATGGGGTGGCCAAAGATAGGCCTGGCTCCCCTACTTTGACTGTTAGTTCCAACATCCCCCCCCCCCCTCCCCCCAGTTCCGCTGCCCCTGCATAAGCCCAAAGCCTCTATATTGATTATGAGAGAATCAGAGTGAACTGTGGCAGAGGGTAAAGCGATCAAACCAGGCAGAATATATATAATATATGCCTATAAATGCTCTTCAAAAAGTCTTCAGCCCATACAAATGTGGACACAAAATGAATTGCTTCTCTTTAAATTTCCGTATATAGAAGCATGGGGTAAGCCAGCTACCCTACCAGTTCCACCTATCCAAGTATCCTGACCGGCAAAGTAGGCCCTACATGTAACTTGTAAAGTTGTAAGTAAAACAAACAGGTTGAGACACATGAGTGCGGCTACTATCTAAGTGGACAGCCAAATTAAAAATCAACAAATTTGCATGGGTTGTTCTTAACATTCATTAAAATTCTAATTTATGCAGCCAGCCATTATTCAAAATGGCAATATTCACTAAAATATACCCTTGTTCACTTTCCTCCAGCTTATCATACGTCTTATGTTTTTATTATTTACATATGATATAGGCCTATCACAATCAGTACATGTGTTTGGTCTAGTACCTACAAATCTTAGTTCAATTTACCGAACTTATGGTGATATTACAGGTATATGACGTGTAATATTGAACTACTACAAATCTCAGAGATATGATATCTCTCTGGACTTGAGCTTTGCGGGAACATACACTAGCCGGTTCACAAAACATCTCGATCTCAAATTGAATTTAGAATGTTCGAAACTCAAGAGCAGCCAATGACACTCACAGTCTGGTGGGGTGATATATGTTTAAACATTTTCAGGGGTGAACCCATCATGCATTCAGAAGTGCGAAGTTTGGGTGCGGAGTAACGTATATTGACTATTTGTATACCGGTACGCGTGAACATTTGGAGAGTTGGGATCATACTACTGTAAATATATTCAATTTAAATTGGCAATCACCTCTCAATTGAAGTCTCGCTCTACTCGAACTGTCTGTTATACATACAGCCGACGGTGTAAAACAAAGTCTAACTTTCAGGACTGGTCTAAATTAAAACAAAAAGAAAACCCAGCAAACCAGAAAACTTCGCGTGATACATGCTTACCTCCCCTTGTCATTTTGTCATCATAGATAGTATGTTTGTCATGTCCTCTCAGCTCACCATGTTAATCATAACTTTTATGACCGAAACAAAAAAAGTCTACCTGTGTTAGGCTATGTGGATCTCAATAAAAATGTGTAATACTGACCCTGTCATGTTTTGTGAATATGTGTAAAATGTGTAATATTATCTCTGCCATATTTGGTAAATGTGTGTAATCCTTAATATTGTCTCCGTCATGGTTTGTGAATGTGTGTATAAATTATAATAATGTATAATACTGGCACGTTTTCTCTTTTGTTGTGGACCTATACCATTGCATATACATACATTATGTTAGTAGAGGGATACATAATTTAACCTGTTTCTCTTTATCTTATTATATATTTCTTTTTCTCTCTGTTTCATTGTAAGTGAATGTTGCCTATATTGTATTTTCTATCATTACATATCAATGTCTGTCTTTATGTTACTACTGTCTTAATTGTCGTCCGTATCCCTTGATCACGTGGGTCTGTATGGCGTTTGTAAAATCGTGATCTATGTGCCAAAATAAATGTTTAAAAAAAAAAAAAAATCTGCGAACTATTTCTAAACTCCAGAACACTCCAGAACACTCTGTCAAACTGAGGACATATGGTATGATAAAAGAAACTATAAAACTTGCTAACTATCTCAAATCCGTAAAAAAACACTTAAGGCTTAACTACAGGAAAGCTTTAGTTTAACCTCTCTTAGATTAAGCACCCGTCCCTTGAAACCGGCCGCTACATGTAAATGTCCTTTAGATAAAAGATTATGTCGCCATGCAGTGCCAAGGTGGGAAGATAGAAAGTGAGTGGCACTTTCTCTTAGAATGCCCTCTCTATGCATGCCTCCGCCAAAACCTTTTTGCTACTCTAATAACATCCTGGCCATCTATTGAGCACTGAAACAAAATGAATTGTTCTCTCTTTTATTAGACCCTCCCAGTGAAATAGCTACGATGGTCTCTAAATTTATTCATGACTGTTTTCAAATGAGAAGCAGTCAATAGTATATCTTGATTATTTGTTATTGTTATATTGTTATTGTTATTGTATTGCCATGTTGTACCCGCCCCTTTGTGGGCTTTGTATTCGTACAATAAACTTTGAATTGAATTGAATTGTTCACAAAACAACATCCACACGCTCGGCGTAACTTTTTTGAAGGTTTATGGCATGGTGCGATGACAGTGAGGTAGACCTCGCATGCATTGGATTTGGGAACAAAAGTGCAAAACTGAAAAAGTCCAGATAAAAAACGTCTTTTCCCGAAAATACAAAAGGCATCAAAGCAAAGCCAAAGGAAGATATAGGCCGACATCATGTACAGGCCTACAAGGCTACATATGTACTAAATTGTACACCAGAAAGACAATTCAGCTAAATTACATGTATTTAATTATAAATATGCAATATGCAATATACATGTATGTTATTCAATGTTACTTTTGATTTCAGAACAATTGCCGAAAGCTTAGTTATAATACACAGATGATATATCTGAATTTGTCAAGATTTGTCAAGAATCTCCAGCCCATAGGCCTAATTAAGTCACATTGCTGTAAGAACAATTTTCCTATATCGCTAATAATAGTAATAATATTGTTAAGCAATATGCAAATTGACACACATTGGAAGCTGTTAATGAATTCCTTCTAACAAAACAAACATGTTCAGAAAGTCACATAGTTTTAACAACTATTTAACTACCGGGGTATCGATCCCTTATATAATTAATATGCAAATTTTATGCAAATGGGCATGATTATTTAGTGAAGATTAACGAACAGTAATACAAGTTTATGAATCCCTTAAACATTAATTATCTTGTAAATTGTGCAATTTTCAGCTCAAACAGTCAGATAATTTTTTTTTTTCTTTTTTTTCCACAACATATATATCCTTTCTTAATCAATAATAATATGCAAATTTAATGCTAAGGGGGTTACTTATAGTCAACACTGATGAAATTCTTATAAATAATAACATATTTTGTGAAAAATCAGCCCAAAAGAGCTATTACATTTTATTTTAGAAACAAGATCTGCATTTTCCTATATTGTAACATGGGGAGCTGTACGTGTATGCCGTAATTATTTACTCTCATTAAATGGCCACTGTTTAGAATTACTAAAACTGAATTGGAGAATGAAAAATATTTCACGAATTTTAGAAATTCAAACTGTGTTGAAAATGGCAAAGCCTGCCCTCCCCAACATCATTAGATCTCTACACTAGCACTTTCATTACCTTTTGGAGCTATGAACATATACAAATAATGATATACCGGTATCAGACAAGAGTAATCTCTAACGTTGGAGGTAGGAATAGAGCAGCTTAAGCAGACGACGCGCTTTGTTTTGAATGACGTAAATTTACTGTGCAAAATCGTTTTGATTACCAGGTAAGACGCAGAACTAAGATAACACTTTTGTTTAGAATCCAAGTGAGAAAGAAGCTTTTCATTAAAAAAGTTAACAACTATTTTGAAACTGTACGATATTATATTTTTGAACACTAAAACACGCTGTCACAGGGAAAATCTTCTTGTCTAACTCTAAATAACCATGGAGACAAATTTCTTATTGTAAAAAAGGGGCATATCATTTAGACGTTTATTTTATACCCAGTCATAAGTTTGTTATAATAAACCACAACCCATGATAGTCCATTAGGTTGACGACAGGCAGGACTTTGGCCTTAGTAGAATTGGCTGGAAAATTATAGATGGGCGCTGCTACAAATGGGAACCGAAGTAGCTAAACGAAACTCGAAACGAAATGTGAGAGAGACAAAATTCAACTTTATTTATTGTGCTTAACAGCGAACACGTTACAAGGGTATATCACACACACACGCACACAAAATCTGTTATAAATATTAAATTCATACATAAATCTCCTCAAATTTATGTATACAGACTACAGTGCTCTACACTACAGTCTGGCGTCGCCGGACAGTCGTGGGCCACCTTTTAAATTAATCAAAACTACTTTCAGTTTCACTTGGGGAAGATGGTTGATAATGCTGATACTGATAGCTGTTAATAGCCGTGCACACTTTTCACTAGGCCAGTAGTCTTGAAAATATGCAAATGCAAGTGTTAAACACTGGATTGATTATTCCACGCGAGAGTAAACTGAAACAGTGTAAAACTAAAAGTAAACGTGAATGGTACGGTATTGGACAGTCGTGAGACATTCTTTGTTAAATAGTGAAATTATGTCATTAATTATGTAATTTAGTTTTAAAACTATCCAAAAATTGTTTCCAATTGCTGTCAAAATGTTTCAAAACACACCATAATATAAGTTATTACTAGGCATAAAATGATGTGGTCACAAACCAAACCAATGCGAAAGAGAGCAGTCATTATTTCTGGGCAATATGCGGGTGAACTTAATTCAATACTGAAAAAAAACAGGTACCTCGTTATGTTTGGATATTTATTGGTTCATCTTCCTCTGGATATTTTACAGATTCTTTGAAATATAACAAAATAATAGGAGTTGTTTGTCATTAATTCCAAACTAGATTTTGCTGCACGTACATTTAGGTAGAAAACAAAACTTGATTTTAAATCGCCAAAACAACTACTGTCCCCTCTCAAAAAACAAAAATGAAAACTCTTCAATTTGATTTAAGTGTTTGATTGGTACTGCCATCGCTGATGTTGGACTGAGACTGTACATAACAATGGGAGTCAGTTATGATAAAGTACATGTCCACAGTTTCAATTCTTTTACACGAAAATCTCATGATATTATTCCTTTATCATGATTTCATTTAATTAACAACATAGCCAAACACAAACCATATATAAATCCCATAACCAATGAGATTATAACGTGTGTGGTTGTCGAGGTATATTTGTTATTGGGACAAGGTGCACAAAATTAATAATAAATTGCATGTGATTAGTCCCCAAAATCTAAAGTTTCGGGTTTAACTTGAAGCTGAAAATGATTTATTCAAGCTTCGGCAAAGCATTCAGCTGTTGTAGCAAGAATGGTGGGGTTTTTTAACATCGCAAAACTTCCAACACCATCAAAACAACACCATCAGAACAACACCATCTCACAAGTATAGCTCACCAGAACAACGCCATCTCACAATACAACTTATCACAAACAACACCATCTCACAAGGATAACTCATCAGAACAACGCCATCTCGCAATATAAATTATCAGAACAACACCATCTCGCAATATAAATTATCAGAACAACACCATCTCACAATATAACGTATCAGAACAACACCATCTCACAATATAACTTATCACAAACAACACCATCTCACAATATAACTTATCAGAACAACACCATCTCACAATATAACTTATCACAAACAACACCATCTCACAATATAACTCATCAGAACAACACCATCTCACAATATAACGTATCACAAACAACGCCATCTCACAATATAACTTATCACAAAACAACACCATCTCACAATATAACTTATCAGAACAACGCCATCTCACAATATAACGTATCACAAACAACACCATCTCACAATATAACTTATCACAAACAACACCATCCCACAATATAACTTATCAGAACAACACCATCTCACAATGTAACTTATCACAAACAACACCATCTCACAATATAACTTATCAGAACAACATCATTCCACAATATCACTTATCACAAACAACACCATCTCAAAATATAACTTATCACAAACAACACCATCTCACAATATAACTTATCACAAACAACACCATCCCACAATATAACCTATCAGAACAACACCATCTCACAATATAACTTATCACAAACAACACCATCTCACAATAAAACTTATCACAAACAACACCATATCACAATATAACTTATCACAAACAACACCATCTCACAAGTATAACTCATCAGGACAACACCATCGCACAATATAACTTATCAGAACAATACCATCTCACAATATAACTTATCAGAACAACACCATCTCACAATATAACTTATCAGAACAGCACCATCTCACAATATAACTTATCACAAACAACACCATCCAACACTATAACTTATCAGAACAACACCATTTCACAAGTATAACTTATCAGAACAACGCCATCTCACAATATAACTTATCACAAACAACACCATCTCACAATATAACTTATCAAAAACAACACCATTTCACAATATAACTTATCACAAACAACACCATCCAACACTATAACTTATCAGAACAACACCATTTCACAAGTATAACTTATCAGAACAACGCCATCTCACAATATAACTTATCACAAACAACACCATCTCACAATATAACTTATCAAAAACAACACCATTTCACAATATAACTTATCACAAACAACACCATCCCACAATATAACTTATCACAAACAACACCATCTCACAATATAACTTATCACAAACAACACCATCTCACAGTATAACTTATCACAAACAACACCATCTCACAATATAACTTATCACAAACAACACCATCTCACAAGGATAACTCATCAGAACAACGCCATCTCACCATATAACTGATCACAAACAACACCACCTCACAATACAACTTATCACAAACAACACCGTCTCACAATATAACTCATCAGAACAACGCCATCTCACAATATAACTTATCACAAACAACAACATCTCACAATATAACTTATCACAAACAACATCATTTCACAATATAACTTATCACAAACAACACCATCTCACAAGTATAACTCATCAGGACAACACCATCTCACAATATAACTTATCACAAACAACACCATCTCACAAGGATAACTAAACTTATCAGAACAACGCCATCTCACAATATAACTTATCACAAATAACACCATCTCACAATATAACTTATCACAAATAACACCATCTCACAATATAACTTATCAGAACAACACCATTTCACAATATAACTTATCACAAATAACACCATCTCACAAGCATAACTCATCAGAACAACACCATCTCACAATATAACTTATCACAAATAACACCATCTCACAAAATAACTTATCAGAACAACACCATCTCACAATATAACTTATCACAAATAACACCATCTCACAATATAACTTATCACAAATAACACCATCTCACAATATAACTTATCAGAACAACACCATCTCACAATATGACTTATCACAAATAACACCATCTCACAATATAACTTATCAGAACAACACCATCTCACAATATAACTTATCAGAACAATGCCATATCACAATATAACTTATCACAAATAACACCATCTCACAAGCATAACTCATCAGAACAACGCCATCTCACAATATAACTTATCACAAACCATCTCACAAGTATAACTCATCAGAACAACACCATCTCACAATATAACTTATCACAAACCATTTCACAATTATAGCTCATCAGAACAGCGCCATATCACAATATAACTCATCAGAACAACACTATCTCACAATATAACTTATCACAAACAACACCATCTCACAAGTATAGCAAATATCAGAAACTGCGCGCCCAGGATCGCACACATTTATCTTTATGTGACTTAAATAAATTCCACAAGACATTTATGCCCATGAGACCAATTTTCGAACTGCCAGTTTAACAGTGAACCTTTACAATCCTTTTGTTCATAAACTGTTAAATCTTCTCATAATTCCAAATCTATAATCTCTTGATTTTTCGGTCTTGCATATCTGATGTATGTACCGGTAAGACAAAGATTTTCGGGGGGAAAACCTATAATTAAAATATTCTTTATCCTTCTGATTCCACTGAGGACATCAATCAGAGATATTTATGATTTAACAGATGACCGAGTTTTGTGCTAGTAACAATTGGCTGTGCAATGACTGCAAACCAATTTGGTATAGTCTTATCTGAAAATGATGGCGATGTGTTTGTCTGCACGGTTGTAATCAAAGCTATGATACTTGTAACTGTCCTTATCAGCCATTTGTTTTGTGGGTGTCATGGAGACGACAGGGCCAGTGTGTGACAGCACAAGAGGAAGATATATGTATTTATTACCCACTCTTACCTAGACACAAACTATCGGCCTACATTTCCAGACGCTTAGATGACTGAGATTGGTCCTTGATATAGTAAATGTATTTCGTCTTGGGCGGATGTGACTATCATCGGTTTTATAGTGCTGTGTTACGTGGGGTATATATGGATAGGTGTGATATTTCATAACAGTGTTGGATAATTAACTCGTATAGTCATTGTGTGTCTCAATATGGGTCCAGAAACAAAGGTAAAATATGATTGATATAGTTTGTCAAACGCTTGTGTATCTGTTCAATGTCCGTATAAGCAAATCTTAACATTCTTAATCTTTCATTTCATTGTGTTTAGAATTTATTTTATTTCACTGGCCTAATACAAAATGCTGCCAGACGTTATAGCGTTCGTGTGGAGGTCAAAATCTCACCTGCGTGGTTTTTTCATCAAAGGGTCTAAAGGATAATAAACCAAATGTTGCATTTTGTCGCTTTGGTTTAGTGGAAAACAAATGGCAGTCGGATATCCTGCAGTCAGCTAATTGTACCGTCAGATTTGTCAGGTGCATGGCAACAGCCTTAACGACTGCTAGAAGTAAGGCTGTTCAGGTGTGACTCTCAAGGGAAAAGGTTTCCAAAGTTAAAGAGCATCGATTAGAAGGCTAGCGGTGGGTTAACCGTTGACTAGCAGAGAAAGATAATACCATTGTGTATGGAGGCTACCAGCTCATGGTACAATTAACATAGGCTTTAATCTGCCAGGGCGATAAACTCTTTAATTAAATATGTTTTATTAATCAATCCTTTTCATTAGTTCAACCAATTAAGCGTCCAAAAAGAGCGACGACCCGTCTTATTTATTATCAATGCTGAGACCATCTGTTCAGGATTAAAACTTTTTACCAGTGTATTAAGCATTTGGCAATTGGATGCCATGGTTACCAATTTACATCCAACATGTTTAATATTTCCAATCACTCTATTACGATTTTCACGATGATATGTGCATCGCTGTCTCAATTTATAAAGGCACGCTCGCCGCTAACAAATAAAAAGCTGGGTATCTGTATTTTTTTCACATAGAAAAGTTATAAGCATTCCATTTTTGTCAAAATTCCATAGTTTTGGGGCAACATTTTTAGTGAATTCCCTGTTGTTATTGTTTTCTGTCTGACAGTTGGTAAACAAAAAACCAAGAAAGCACAACTGGTGCCGCAGTAACGAACAGTGCCTCGCAGCTACCACAATAAAGCGGACAAATGAATCATCAAATAAAACTTTAAATGGCCATCTGGAAACCTAATCTATATATAAACAACAGTCGAATAGCACGCATTTGATAAATTACAACGAAAGATTTAGTTTTGGGGCATACAAAATCTTAAATCGATGGTAGCCGTTTATACTCGGTTTCTGATCGATCGGTTAGACATTTCAAACACAACTGGAAGTTTGTTAATGTGCCACATGTTCAATTTTAATGATTTTACTAGTAGTTAACTCGAATAATTTCGACAACGAATATACTTGAAAAGAAACAAGCTGACAAATCCCAATGCAATTACTCCATATATATTTCCATGGTACACATGGCAATCTTTTCTCTCCCTTGCCTTAGTTATAATTTGAATTGTCGGGTAGAATCATTTTGAGTCATTTATACAGTTCAGAGAGCCTATTAAACTTAGGATTCGTTGAATTGGTAATTTTAACACTTATTGTCGTATTTGTTTGAACTTGGCGTGTTGTGAGGCCAATGGTTTATGTGGCGAGTTGAAGTGAATCACGCCATCAACAGAGAGAGCCAATCTGCTAAAGCTCCATTTCTGTGCACGATTTGCAATCATTCTATTTTTATTGTTTTGGCCAGGTTATTGTCGTCTGTCACATGGAAACTACCTCTATAACGGTTCACTAGCAAGTTTGCTTATTGTGCTGTAATATTATACATGTAACAATCGTTTTTGACCATAGGCATAATTACGTGTATAGCCTTGATTCGTTGTGGCAAATTTAATTAGTAAGCGATGGACTCTCAGGTATTACATTTTTCGTTAATTGTTGACATTTTGTTTCTATGTTCCATTATCTTCCATTTTTCGTTTATATTTGCTGCGCCTGTGCCAAGACCCTGCTATTCTGAAGCTAATTTCGATGCCCGGTTGATCCTCGATTTTCACACCCTCGTCTGAGGGACAGTAATATAAATTATGCAATGGTTTTGTTTACGTAATTTTGGCTTGTCTACAATGTTAGATCAGAGTGTATCATTTGTATTATGCCTGTGCTTTTCTCTATCTTTAAGATTGCCTTGCTTTGTTTGTGAATTGCAGCAAACAACAAACAGTAACCCTTTCGTAGAATTAGCCGGTTTTGTGAGCATGGCGAAGACAACTTCCAGTTTATTTCAAATCCCTGAAAAACGATCCGGTCCATGTGGCTCCAGTGTAACGGCTTTCTGTGACGTCCCTAATTCAGACGATGGTAACCATAGGCATGGGAGAAGGGTAGGTGTCTTTGAAACTGGTATTTGCCTTTCTTTAACAGTTATTTAAATTGTTGGATGTACTAAGTGCAAAAACTGTGCAGTTAATACAGCAGAATATAAAATGGAAAACTGACTGTTCATCTCTTAACACACTTCCGTGAAATTCAGAAAATAATTATGTGGAACTTTTTTTTTTAAACCCCACATCACATTTCTTTTCACAGGTCCACTACGAAAATACATACCATCTTAATCCACCTGTTAAGTTTCGTCTGGATTTGGTACAACCCATTCTTGAGAAAGTGTTAAAAGTCAATCTACAAGGTAGGGATATAGTGTAACTAAAGTGCCTTTTGTATGAATTTTATGGAGATCCATTGAACCGATAAACAGAAATGACACCTTATATACACGTAGACAGTTATTCTCCGTGTTTTGCTCCAGGACTGATCCATCGATTTCTTCCCGCTCATTTCAAAATTATTTATGGTTAAGTGCATGAACCCTGAATCAATGACCATAGCAAATTCGCAATAACAAATCTATCCCTCTCAAAACCATACTGTCGAATTTCGTTTGATGAAAACCATTATGGTGGAAATAAAATTAAGACTATATGCTTTAGTTCGAGTCATCGTCGTGTGGTTTAATTTAGAAAATGTGGACGAGTTTTGTTTTTGAACTAGGGGCTTGTTTGTTTTTCTAAATTTCTACTATGAAACCAATCATTAAATCCATGCATGCTAGAATAAATACCTCCGAATTTGACAGGTCACTTCGGGTGCAGGACAGTGTGTGAGATTCAGAAAAAAAACGGCAGGTGTTAGAACTAGAAATTGAATTAATTTGTTTGATATTGTAATAGTACAAAGTATATAAAAATAGCCGAAAACGATTTATGAAGTTGTGAAATAGTTGCACT
This sequence comes from Lepidochitona cinerea, assembly GCA_963971465.1. Lineage (NCBI taxonomy): Eukaryota > Metazoa > Mollusca > Polyplacophora > Chitonida > Tonicellidae > Lepidochitona > Lepidochitona cinerea. The sequence goes on along the minus strand of OZ020556.1, from coordinate 40,995,802 downwards.
TTGATATATTGATTAGGACTCGGTGTCGAACTCCATATGGTATGAATATAACGACGTTTTGGGCAGACTCATTACAATCTTTGTTATCAAAATATTGAGTATCCCGTTCCTGGGTAGTATCCAAACTCTATGTCCAATGTATTTTAGTTGGTCAGTATAGTTGGAAAGTGTAACACGTTGAAAAATGTAACCCTAATCATTTTAATGTTTCTCTGATTTTCCTCTAATGGAAGCAACACAGCCGGTTTGAATTGTCTGTGCATCCCAATCGATCGTTCAGTTCACCGCTCACTTCAAGAAACATCGTCTATTTGCTCATATGTAGTCCGTACCAGGAAGTAACCGCTGGTTAGAGTCCTGTAGTCGATAGAACAGTGAAGGTGCCGACATGATATTTTAGGTGTGGGCGGTGAACTTAAATATTGGTTGGGATGCACAGAAAATAAAACAGGCTATGTTGCTTCAATAAGAAGAAAATCCGAAAAAATAAGGTTATTCTTTAAAGTTAAGACTGCCGCACCTATAGGCGATTTTCCTGGCGATAAAAATCGCCCGACAAAAAACGCCTAGTGTGCGGTGGTCTGCGACGGCGACGGGAGACAGAATTTTATCGCCGGCGATCATTTCAGAGAATCAAACCGAGTTTGATTTTGAGCGATAAAAAAGTCGGTCGACAAGCTAATCGCCTAGTGTGCGCTGGCTGGCGACGAAACTCCGCGATAAAAAATGATTTATCCAATCAGCATCGAAATGCAGCTCACGTGATTTCTAGTCACATGGTGTTGAAAATGGCGTCAAATTTGACACCGAGGGAAACTTGGCTACCAAACAAAGCAAGTTTTGGAATAATTCCCATGTCATCCCGAAGTATTGCCTAAACATGACCGCATCTTCCAATTGTAGTTCTGCCACAAGATTTCTGTATAAACCACGTTGGTTTCTCCTCTTTTATACCCAGTCTTTCACCCATATTTTCCGCTCTCGGGAGGTCTTTCTCCGCCTTCGCCTCATCAATATCAGGTACCGGTACGTGGCCAAAACGACTTTCGCGCGTGTTAAACTCCTTTCCGTATCCCTTCCCACCATTTTGAACTTACAGTATCACGTGGTGACTGATAGTCATGTGATCCGCTGATCGCCATGAAAAAATCGCCTAGACACTGTCGGGCGACAAAAAACACTCGAGACTGTCGTCGGCGATAAAAATCGGCTAGTGTGCGGCAGGTTTTACATTTTTCAACCCGTTACAATTTCCAATTTTACAACATACGGTCAAAATATTTCGGTCATAGAGTTTGACTATTTCCAACTAGTTCATGGAACGCTGTATAGAATTGCAATGCTACTAACAAGGGTTCGATTTTCCCACCAGTCTGCTCAATCTAGCCAAACAGATCAATTATATACAATAATTTTCCTTTTTTAATCTTGCAGACAAAAAGTATGATCCAATGGAATGTTCCATTTTGGCCAAATCTCTTGCTCAAGAAATCCGAGTGAAAGTAAAGGAGTTGGGATTCAAACGGTAATGATCAGTATACAAGTGAACTATATGTCAAATAACTGATGGTACATAAATGACTGGTGATTCAAATCACATAACGGGTAAAATGAAGTTTAGCATAAACCTTGTACAATAAAGAGGGGCAGAAGCCTAATTTAGGAATCACCTAATTAATTGTTCCGACTTAAAATAAGCAGTAGGTGTGTTCCGTGGAGATATGATAGGCACAACACCTCATATTAAACATTGGCAAATTGACGTCAGACAAAATAAGCCAGCACTTAGACGACTTACCAGAGTGGAAATATTCCGAAAATCTAATTACTATATGTCCCAAAACATCCTCCTCTCAGACCACCCTTGCGTATCACAAGTCCGTTGAAATTGTACGCCGATTTTCTTGTAGGGAGGAGGGTTCGATTTAAATAGTGTCAGTATATTTGTTCCCATTTGGTTACTTTGAGCTTGGGGTTCTTACGTCATTTTTATCCCTCCAGGACGATTGTTTTACCAGGTATTGTGTTAGGAAACTCACGAAACTGAAAGGCTGTATAAGAATGAGTTTGACTTCGGGCTTTTAATTTCTGCTGGCAATGGAAAGATCCTTTTTTTCATCTGCTTCCAACTTTAGCTTTTGCTGATGTTGTTTGAATCGTCCCTTAACCTAATTTGAATTTCAAGAGAACTTATCGTTTATGGCGATAGCGGTATGTATGTCGACTCATATAACTTGAAAAAAGTTTGACGTATCGCGTTTAGACTTGGATAGTGTTTTGAGCTCATGGAAATGAGGGATGAGATTGCTTTGGGGGATTCTGTCAGGTTTCCTACGGGCGTCATAGCCTATTTGCCTTGTACTCAATGTATGAATTTAGTGCCCACTATAAAGCTTCAGAACACTTTGTTGTATCATTTGGAAACTTGAATAGTGTGCTGAGTTCATGGAAATGACGGGCACCATTGCTTTTTATGATACTGAGAATTTTCCGACGGGCACCACAGCCAATTTACCTTCGTTTCCGTCTTAATATATACATTAGGTGTCCGTTCCATGGCTGGAAAACGCTTCGTCCTAAAACTTTAGAACTTGAATAATATGTTGGTCTCATGGAAAGGAAGGTTGCCATTGCATTCCAGGATCCTGCAAATTCCACTCCGGCCGCCACAGCCAGTTTACCTCATTCCCAATCTATGAATTTGGTGTCGGCTCCATAACTTGAGAACCCTTTGTCCTATCAATTTGAAACTTGAAAAGCCGAGATTACCACAACAGTCTGATAGTTTGGATTAAAAGGACAAAATTTGCCAACCTTGTCGAGCTATGGGATGCTTTGTCTGGCTGTGTGCTGTCCTAACCCAAAGTATGATTTCCCTGACTTTCTGTATGACAATGGTTACCCCTCTGTTTCTGAACATTTGTTCTGGTTAAATTAGTTTACCGTTAATATTATTCACAGGATTACATGTATTTATCTGTCGTTTTAACTATTGTAATTCTTTCAACTCCATGTAGGTTAGGATGATGTTGGCCATGCGTGTTCGTCCATGCAAATAGAAATAAATATTGTTTAAATAGTATATTGTATTGTTATTTTGTCCGTCATTGTTGAACATTGGCATCTTTGTTCCAGGTACAAAATCGTGAGTCATGTGACAATAGGTGAGAAGAAAGAACAGACGGTGCGCATGGGCAGCCGATTTCTATGGGATACAGAAAGAGACAATTATGCTTCGGCCAGCTTTGAAAATATTCACATATTTGCCACAGCAACAGTGTTTGGAATTTATTTTGAATAAATTGCTTTTGGCCTATTCCATCGGAGTGTATACAACATAGTGTGGGTTGACAATTGGTGTCGACCCAAGTGATTGAACATCAACAAAACAAGTAATCGTTCGCGGTTTTTTAATGATGAGACACTGTAAGCATCAAGGGCTGGCTCTCACAAAGCAGGGAATAGGTAATAATTTATCAATCTGGTCATATTCAGCTGTAAATTCGCTGTTGAGAGTTCAGTTCAACTTTTGATATGTATTGGTTAACGGTTTCATGTGAACTCACAAAACAGAATACATTCAACTAAAATTTAGAGACGTTTTTATTTGGCGATTTCGACATTTTCCAAATATTTACATAATATGATTTATTTATAGAGTCGCATTGTCCTGATGGTGGCCTTTTCCACGACAACTCGAAAATTCATGTGCAAGTCAATATGCTGTTGTGTTTCTTAAAATGTGTATTTTGTTATGTTTGTTGCACATTCGTTGTTCTTGTGAAGAGTATTTCATTAAAAAGTAAATCAACCTCTCCTCCTCATATCATTTTCTTTTGTCAACGTTTTGAATATTAGATTTTAACATCATAAACGTTTTTGTGCATAAAGGGAAGGCTAGCTACTGATATGTAGTCTTGGCTTTCTTCTAGCTTTCTAAAAGTGGTATGAGCTGCCAAAATGTTGATATTTTGACATTAAAACAGAATGTTGAAATTATTGGCCATTTTTCTCAAGACGTATAATTCAGAAGATTTTTAGTGCTTCTAAGTCTCGAAAATGTATGATAAGTAGAGGTTAACTGACGAGAGCCCGTTTGTTACGAGGAATATCACTCGAGTCTGGCGAGTGACTTTGGAAATTAATAGATGAGAGTGATATTCATTTTAACAAACGGACTCAAGTTGGTTAATCTTTTTCTCACAATACACAAAAATACTGCATTTTATTCTGAAATGCAGCTCTACATCACAGCCATTCTAATGAAGTCAGACCGCTTCACCGCGTTGACATGGAGACTGTAGTTATACGCTACACAAGAAAGGTCCTAAAATCAAACAGTTTTGTTGCTCACGAATTCTTAAGAATAAAAACATAAAATATTGATCCTACAAATGGCACTTCTTAGAATAAAACAAAAATAAACATATCAATAGTTCAATGTCTGCAATCCAATGACGAAGTCAGGTTTTGACGAAGTCAGGTTTTGCTCAATCTGACTAAAGTAGAGATGCTTATTGGAAATATTTCCAATAAGCATCTCGACTTTAGTCAGATTGGGTTTTGCTGTGAGTGTGACCTCTACACCGACACAATTACAATAACTAGGTCAATGCATGTGCTTTGAGAAATCTGCGAGACGCCAGTTTGGGTAGATTGATCATTGATTGAAAGTTTTAATTATCCCGTGTTTAATTATTGATACAGAGAGTGTAAATACTGTTAGGAGTAAATACGGCTATGATATATTCGTATTCAATCATAATTTGTTAGAAAAACGGAAGTAAGCAGACGAGGTAGTTTGTTTATGTCAAGAAGTATGTCATGTACGGTACATTCAAATGCTTTCCTTATATGGAAGTAGCTATGACGTGATCGTGGGAAAATCATACTATTTTGCATAAATGTAGTCCACTGTATGTTAACCATAACATGATTGGCTACCGACTCGCATAGTTGTGAGTTATACTGCCAATCACTTGTAATCTAACAAGGATGTCTTCAAGTTAGTACATAAAAGGAAAACGAACGTATTATCCCTACGCTGAGAATGCAAGCTTGTGTTTTGATTAGTTAGGGCCATAATTTCACTAGTTGATTATGACAAAAATAACACACTGCCTGAGAGTGAAATTATGGGGGATGTAGTGTGAGAAAGTATTGTTTTGAACTAACTTTGGCTTAGAATGAATGAATGGTCGTCCTGGTTATTTAAATTTTGTTTACTTTACGAAAACGTTTTCGGTTCGTACAGGCGACATACTGTATGGATTTTCCTCATTCCAACGCCAATCATTTAGTTTATCAATGGCCTCCAAAGCCTCTTACTGTCGTGACGATCAGAAATTCTGAAAAAAGTGTGAATTTTGGCAGCTCATGCCACTTTAAATAAAATTCGAAAATATGCGAAATATTTTGAAATGATTTAATCAAGAAGTCACAACATTAATCATCTTCTCTAGAGTTCTAATAGTCTCAGTTTCTAAGTTGGAAAAGAGATATTCGACTTCCATCGAAGCGTTACGGGTTCAAATCCCACTCGAAAAATAACATTAAATTGATTTGCAGCTGTCTGTCTAGGATTCAAACTAACTGATATTTGCTAATTAAAAGCATGACCAAAGTCAGTCCTTTCCATGCGAGATTCTCGCACCCTTGGGATCGGGATTGAGTAGAATGCGTATCCACGTAAACCATTGAATCAGAGACAACGAGATACACGCTACCTCGATGTTGGCATTGTGCAGGCATTGTGCACGTGTATAGAATAATGTGCTTCTTCAACTTGAGGTTTTCACTCGATTGCCTCATGTGGAAGAGTTGTCAGATCGGTGGTTTCCTCGGAGTAGAGACCCCCCCCCCCCCCCCCCCCAAAGCCCAGCAAACGCATTAAGTTAAATTAACTTGATTGCTGTCTAAAACATTAATCAACCAATTAAACTTGATTTTATGAACGCACTTACCTACCTTTAGATTTAAAGGTTTTTTAAATGATTTGATTTATAGTATACTATATCGTAGATATTTACAGTTTTAACGGAAAGCAATTTTTTTTCATGGCCTGCCAACTGTTTTTGAAAGTTGCAAAATTTGTGAGATGTATAATACCTGCTTTGAACAAAACAGTACTTGAGTAAGCTGTTTATCCATAAGTAATAACCACTCGTCCATCCATTTTCTAATATTGCCACTTTAACAAGTTTTCATCGTTTACAAAATAGTTACTGCTCCCCTACTCGTGAAAACTAGCAAGGGACTGAACGAAGAAAACTGTCATTACAGTTTGTTGTGGGGATATTATTTTCTTCCTCATTATCACTAACTGCCCTCGTCATCATATTCCATTTGGTATGCAGTTATCTCTATCCAAACTCTGGTGTGTATCATTGTTAACTGTGAATGGAATCTGGGAGTAGCCACCTAAATGTGTTATTGTCTTAAACAATATTTATTTCTTCATAAAGAAATGGATTGGTGAACAGGTCATTGTGTTATTGTCTTGGTAATAGTCATAGTACCCAATGTATCACCGACAAAAAGGCAGTAAATATATATCTAATAGGTTCCAGTGCTGCCATTTGAAGAAAGGTTGACGACATTGTGTATCGTGGTTGTCTTGCGGCCATTGTGGCCAAAATGCCCATAACATCTGCGGATCGTTCGATTCTCTGAAAATACTGCTAATCAACTTAAACTTAAATAACTTAAACAGTGGGCAAAAGGGTACACATAAGTCAAAAGACAAAACCACCGTGTCTGCATATTTCTGCAATCTGCAAAAACAGTTAATAAAATACTTCAGTTGGGATAAATTGACAACGCACATCTCCTAAATCTGCCAATTAGCAAATAGATCATAAGATAACCATTCACGTGGATAACCGACTGTTTGTTGTAATCTCGTGTCAATAGACCAATCAACATGTGAACTGTGGACATGGGATTCCCGCCGAGATGGGAGTAATGTACAAAGGTTAATCTTGACGGCGTGAATCGCTACAGACTATAAAACACACATCATATCTTACGAAAGCTCATTCCTCAGCCATAGTTCTTACATAAGCTTCAGACAAACGTTTACCATCACCTCTCGTCGACCACCTATTTTGATCAGCTATCTAATTCCGAGAAAACTAGTTTTCTATTTGAACCATGGAAGCCAGTCAATTTTTCACCAACACAGGAAATGAAAGTCGTCTAGAGATTTCCTTCCGTTCCATAGATTCAATCACTGGGTCATTTGAACATCATTTCAGAAGGTTTAACCCTATGGCCACAAGACAACAGCGATCCATGATGTCGTCAACACTTCTCCGTATGTCAACACTGGAATCCATTAGACAGATTTACTGCCATTTTGTCGGTGAGACGTTGGATAATATGATTGTTAGCCAGACAATAACAGGTGGAGCCTCCCAGATTCCATTCACAGTTGATACGTACCAGGGTTTGGATAGAGATGACTCTGTATACCAAATGGAATATGATGACGAGGGCAATACAAGTGATGAGTGGGACGATGATAGTGACGATGAGGACGAAATTAATATCCCCACAACAAACTGTAGTGACAGTCTTCCTTCGTCCAGTCCCATGTTAGATATCATGAGAAGGGGGGAGTAACTTTTGTCAAACTTTGGTTTCTGTTAACAATTGATCTGTATCTATTTACTGTAGTATTTGTATAAAACACACTATTCTAAATACAAACGTAAAGTTGCGAAATGTTGTGTCCTTGATTTTTTTCGTCTTTGCAGTGAAATCGTTTTGATATACAAAGTTATTTGACGGGAGACGATACTTGTGATGTGTAAATCTCCCCAATATTGAAAACAATAATTTTGGTTTATCATCTCTCAGGTTTATGACCATTGGGATATTTGGGATAATATTGTGGTATTGTTGGGAAAAGAACAATGGCTCACAGATCAGAAACACCAAACGTATGACTAGAAATCAGAATTCTTTGAGAGAGTCGAATTACACCTTTAAGTCAGGACCAATTTGGTTAGGGTTCAGGGGTCGACGAAAGTTCTGGTGCCTTGGATACTCGTAAGTTTAATTTGGGCATAGTCGAGACGTATTTACTGTCACCGGAAAAGTTGTAATATAAATTTGGGAATCGTTGAATACGCCACATAAAGGGTATACTAACTTCTATAAGATCGATTGATTGATGTTTAACACCGCACTCAATATTTCACTTATATGGCGGCGTTATTTCAATAAGAATATATAGTACAACAACCTATGATTGGGTATAGAGGTCTAAATCACAGAATCCCCTTTTTAACACAAATTGAAACGTGTCTCCATGGTTATTTTAGTCAAAAAGATTTTCACTGTGCCCGTGTGTTTTTAGTGTTAAAAGAGGTTAAAAGATTGTCTACGGAATCCTAGTTTTGATACAATGTCATAAATACGTTAGTTATTTTGAATAATATGAATGTTTTAAAAAATATGAATTTAAAGTAACTTTAGCCGGAACCCAAAGAGTAACATTAAATTCATCTTTGCTATTTATTTCGTAACCAAAACTTCGCTCATAATACTAACCTATCCAGAGTTTTTATCTTCAGAAATGGAACTATTGTTTTCAATATTTGGGAGATTTATACAACTGTCTCCAACCTGATTTGTCCATATCTTTTTCCCTGGCCAAATCTCCGTTAAAATTCTATGTACTACAGTCTGCACTCGCTAGCAATTTTGCTTCCTGTCCTTTCTCCAAAGTTAGCGATTAGCTGGCATGTGGAATAGGGGAGCATTCATCAGCTTAATGCTACATTTTTGTTCATTTTCATAAATTTCAATTGTGAAAACAATTTTAGGGTTTGTATTTAACCAAAAAAACATAACGAGTGACCTCTCAAACTGAATTCTGCCAAAGAGTGTCCTATTGAGGAATTGTGTGCATTTATTAAGTTTTAATTTGTAGATAGAAATTGTTTCATAACACATGGATCACGTCGTTTATTGGATTTTTAAATAAAGCAATGTGTTTATTTGTATGGTGATCATCCAGTTGTTATTTTACATACACCTTAGAAACTGTTTAATAAAAGACTGTTTTCAAAATTAATATAATACGTCACCAATCAAAAAAAATCGTAAAAGAAGAACATTTGTTAAAGTGGCATGAGCTGCCAAAATGTTGATATTTTGATGCTAAAACAGAATGTTGAATTTGTTGGCTATTTTTCTCAAGACGCATAATTCAAAAGTTTGTCCATTTGTTAAAGTGGCATGAGCTGCCAAAATGTTGATATTTTGATGCTAAAACAGAATGTTGAATTTGTTGGCTATTTTTCTCAAGACGCATAATTCAAAAGTTTTTTAGTGCTTCTAGTCTCGAGAATGTAGGATAAAGTATTAACGAATGATTGGCGTCGGAATGAGGAAATCTATGACTAGAAGCACTAAAAAACTTTTGAATTATGCGTCTTGAGAAAAATGACTCCATGACATTATCCCCCAGCGACATTTTCCCCCACGACATTTTCCCCCGCGACATTTTCCCCCACGACATTTTCCCCCGGAGACATTTACCCCCGGCGACATTTTCCCCCATTTTAACAATACGGCATTCTACCTTACTTTTTTCCCTTTTTTCTGCAAAACCTCGCGGCCGATAAAAAGTGGAACGTAAATCACTTTCGATTTGCCGTTGAGTTCGGCTTTTACAATGAAATTTTGGGGGCCTCCGTGGCTCAGTAGGTAGAGCGTTGGACGCTCAATCCGAACAGCCTTCCACCAATGGTTCGCGGGTTCGAATCCCACTCAGTCCAAAACAAAATGGAAAATTTTCTGACTGGGTTTTCACTCGAACGACCTATGTGGGATGGTTGCCAGTTACCAACGGAAGGTCGTGGGTTTCCTCCGGGCATAGAGCCCGGTTTCCTCCCACAATAAAACTGGCAACGCCGCCATATAAGTGAAATAATCTTGAGCGCGGCGTAAAACACCAAACAATCAATCAATCAACAATGAAATTTTAATTGTCCCAGCATATATCGATAACAGAGCAATTCTTAATCGTAGGCCTTCCAACTGGACATTCCAAGTTTTGCAGGAAAAAGTAAGGTAGGCTGTCGTATTGCCCGAGTACACTCATTAAGTTAGTGGGGGGAAAATGTCGCCGGGGGGAAATGTCTCCGGGGGGAAATGTCGTGGGGGAAAAAGTCGCGGGGGAAAATGTCGTGGGGGAAAATGTCGCTGGGGGATAATGTCGGCACACCTCAAAGCCTCTTACCGTGGTGACATTCAGAAATTATGAAAATAGTGTGAATTATGGCAGCTCATGCCACTTTAAGAATTTATGTCATTACAGAATAAGATTTATTTGTAAAACGATCACAAATTTGAAATTGTGAGATATCTTTCAAAAACATAACTCCGTTTTGATATCCTCAACTAATTAAGTTTTCATGAACGGTTTTTCGAAGTTAAAGGATAAAATAATACCGAGACATTCCGTCGTTATGAATCCTCGTTTTTCAAGATATTGCTTTTATCAAGGTTTTTAAAATGTTTTGTAGTTTTCATCGCGAGTGTATTTGTATATACATTTTACCAATACCTTCAAAATTTAGGTTAAAGAGTGCACAGAAGCAAAAAAAAAGTTTTTAGTCTTAACAGAAGAAATAAAACGTGGCGGAATATTAAAGCCATATCTGTATGTGTGAGCATAGTTAGTAAATTAGCCTGTGTTTAATTGCTAACAGAAATCTGGTTAATCTGTTTATTCTAGAATACAAATAATCTCCTTGATGTTGATTCCAGCTGTTAATGTCAACATACCAATGGAGACATACTGGCTTGGAAGTCCTGTGGAGATATCGCTGGCCTCGCAGAAACGTAACAAACGTGGAGAAGACATACTGGCGGAACTATTTATATTTTTTAACACTATAACACACGGGCACAGGCAAAATCTTCTTGTCTTAAATAACCACGGAGACAAGTTTCTTATTGTGTTAAAAAGGGGCATGTCATTTAGACGTTTATACCCAATCAGAAGTTGTTATAATAAACCACAAACCATGATATTTCATTAGGTTGACGACAGGCAGGAGTTTGGCCTTAGTCAGTAGAATTTTGTGGACAAGATAATTTGGCAACAAATCATCAGTATTTTTGGTAAAGCTAACATGCTGATTTGGTATAGGTTTGAGATAGTAATCAATTAGCTGTGAAATTCTTTAACGTTCACAACCGAAATCGGAGATAATAGGACGTCCTGGGAGCATTGGAGGCTTGGGTCATTTTTCCAATGGGTTTGTGTATTTTCGAAATATAGATTGTTTTAGCACCATATATGTTAGTAACATAATACTTCATATTCAATAGCTAACAATATCCAGATAGTTGGACAAATGAGATAATTGTACAAATCCCTCAGAAAAAGGATTGAACCATTGCCAGTAATTGACTCCATGACATTATCCCCCAGCGACATTTTCCCCCACGACATTTTCCCCCGCGACATTTTCCCCCACGACATTTCCCCCCGGAGACATTTCCCCCCGGCGACATTTTCCCCCATTTTAACAAAACGGCATTCTATCTTACCTTTTCCCCTTTTTTCTGCAAAACCTCGCGGCCGAAAAACAGTGGAATGTCAATCTCTTTCGATTTGCCGTTGAGTTCGGTTTTTACAATGAAATTTTAACTGTCCCAGCATATATCGATAACAGAGCAATTCTTAATCCGAATAATCGTAGTCCTTCCAACTGGACATTCCAAGTTAACATTTTGGAAACAAACTCTTGTTCATTTCTTGTTCGATATTGTTAAGCTTAATGACAAACCCCCTCCATTTATCAGAGATTCTTGACGGTTTTTTAAACTGTTAACTTGGAATGTCCATTTGGAAGGCCTACGTTTAAGAATTGCTCTGCTATCACTCACTAACATTCAAATCGAAATATGCTGGGACAATTAAAAGCCGAACTCGACGGCAAATCGAAAGTGATTGAGGCTCCACTGTTTAAGGGAAGTTTTGCAGAAAGAAATAAGGTAGGCTGTCGTATTGTCCGAGTACACTCATTAAGTTAGTGGGGGAAAATGTCGCCGGGGGAAAGTGTCGCCGGGGGAAAGTGTCGCCGGGGGAAAATGTCGTGGGGGAAAATGTCGCGGGGGAAATTGTCGTGGGGGAAAATGTCGCTGGGGGATAATGTCGGCACACCCCAGTAATTATATAGACATTACATTATTAAATGGCTTAGCGATATTTTCTTTTTACTTTTAGGAAAGCGTCTCGATGAAAAAAGGGATACAATCGACTGTGTTTTAGTTTTCCAAACCTTGATAGAAAAAAAGAAATCTCAGAACAAAATGTATGCAGCATTTATTGATTCCAAACAATCGTTTGATAAAGTGAACAGAGAAATACTGTCTAATGGAATAAGTTCACACGCAGTATCATGTTTATATATTTGTATACTAAGGATAGAACGTGTATACTGGTAGTATCATCGTCAACTGTATATGGAATGTGAGAGGAATCACCTAAACTGCCTGGCAAACAATCGCATTATCCAACCTATCACCGACAAAATGGCAGTAAATACACGTGGACAACATTGTGGATCGTTGTTGTCTTGCGGCCATAATCTCCAAAATGCCCAAAACATCAAAACAAAACCCTTGGAGCGATATCAGTTCCGAGAACTTATACGTTCGATAGTGTCCTAAAACACATGCCTTAATTGAAAACCACCTAAATAATATAATTATGTAAATCATAAATAAAGCGCATGTTAAATATAGATACGTCAAAATTGTTCCTTTTTTATCAGTTCAGATTTTAACAAAGAATAACTATGATTTTCTTTGGAATAAATAGAAATATCAAGTTGCCTCGTGCGTTTGCGAAGCAAATGTTTCTTTGAAATGAGAAAAATAAATAGTCAGTATGCACATTCATACATATGTGGATTAGCGAACAGGCGAGACGCCTATATTAACGCTTCTCCATGTCAAACAACAAAACATACAGTTGATGGCCAAATACAGCCAATAATTAAGTTAGTATCCAATCTAATAACACACACATATATACAACCAATTATTTGTTTACAAATGTACAGAAATAACTTTGATTATATAACTTTTGGCCTGCAAACTTGATTCATTCATACATATAACTTCCTAGGCGAAAAAATCGGATTAAAGAGGAAAAGTATAATACATAGACCTATATATCTGATAAAACGCATCAATGTGAAACAGAAATAAAAAGGTAGGTTACATTATAGATTAGTTGTTTGTCACTAATTCAGCACAAATAATCACAGGAAATTGCTTCCGGTACTAATGGCAGTTTTAAGTTGGTGGGTATATTCACTATACATATTGACCAGATTCCAATGTAGGATTGAAGTTTTATTGGCTAATTAATTTTATGATATTTTTGATAATTTTATGATAAATAGTAGTGCATAGAACTTTTGTCCAGTGGAACTTTCCTTCCGCCAGGTTTTTCATTTCTGGGGAGCTTTCGACGTACGTAAAATCTTTTTTTCGGGATTCTCCAAAAATACTGCTAATCAACTTAAACTTAAACAATGGGCAAAAGGGTACACATAAGTCAAAAGACAGTTGAGATAAACTGATAAGACACATCTCCTAAATCTGCCAATTTACGGATAAATCATTAGATAACCATCGATAACCGACTGTTTGTTGTAATCTCGTGTCAATAGACCAATCAACATGTGGGCATGGCCGAGATGGGAGTAATGTACAAAGGTTAATCTTGACGGCGTGAATCGCTACAGACTATAAAACACACATCATATCTTACGGAAGGTCATTACTCAGCCATAGTTCTTACAAAAGCTTCAGAAAACATTTACCATCACCTCTCGTCAACCACCTATTTTGATCGAATTCCGAGAGAACTAGTTTTCTATTTAAACCATGGAAGCCAGTCAATTTTTCACCAACACAGGAAATGAAAGTCGTCTAGAGATTTCCTTCCGATCCATAGATTCAATCACTGCTTCATTTGAACATCAGTTCAGAAGGTTTAACTCTATGGTCACAAGACAACAGCGATCCATGATGTCGTCAACACTTCTCCGTATGTCAACACTGGAATCCATTAGACAGATTTACTGCCATTTTGTCGGTGAGACGTTGAATAATATGATTGTTAGCCAGACAATAACAGGTGGAGCCTCCCAGATTCCATTCACAGTTGATACGTACCAGGGTTTGGATAGAGATGACTCTGTATACCAAATGGAATATGATGACGAGGGCAATACAAGTGATGAGTGGGACGATGACAGTGATGATGAGGACGAAATTAATATCCCCACAACAAACTGTAGTGACAGACTTCCTTCGTCCAGTCCCATGTTAGATATGATGAGAAGTAACTATTGTCAAACTTTGGAAATGTTGGTGTCTGTTAAAAATTGATCTGTATCTATTTACTGTAGTATTTGTACAAAACAAACTATTCCAAATACAAACGTAAAGTTGGGAAATTTTGTGTGCCTGATTTTGTTCTGTCTTTGCAGTGAAGTCGTTTTAATATACAAAGTTATTTGACGGGAGACTTACTTCTGATGTGTAAATCTCCCGATATCGAAAACAATAGTTTTGGTTTATAATCTCTCGGGTTTACAACAATCGTGATACATGGGGTAATAGTGTGGTATTGTTGGGAAAAAGAACTATGGCTCGCCGATCAGAAACGCCAAAAGTATGACTAGAAATTAAAATTCTTTGAGAGAGTCGAATTACGTCTGACTCCACCACCCAGTTATGGCGGGGCCCATTTGGTTAGGGCCCAGGTGAAATCCTGTTTTGATATCCTCAACTAATTAGGTTTACATGAACGTTTTGATGAAGATATATGATAAAATAATACCGAGAAATTGAGTCTTTATGGATCCTCGTTTTTCAAGATATGGCTTTTATTAAGGTTTATAAATGCTTTGTAGCTTTCATCGCGAGTGTATTTGTATATACATTTTACCAATATTTCAAAATTTAGGTTAAAGTGAACACTTTAGGTAAAATACAATATACTCCATCTTAAAGACAATATCTACCTGGTCCCAAAGCATGGTTTATTTATTGTTTATGACTTTCCTACAAGAAGCTATGGTTAATTATTCTCAGATGTCTGGTGACTGGATGTCACTGAAACATGTCCACACCTTACAACTGGCAATGTGATTGGTTTATTTGACCTAAATACACCAATAGCAGGTTAGCATACCAGGTGTGCACATGTTCCAGTGGGTATCCAGAC
This sequence comes from Lepidochitona cinerea, assembly GCA_963971465.1. Taxonomy (NCBI): domain Eukaryota; kingdom Metazoa; phylum Mollusca; class Polyplacophora; order Chitonida; family Tonicellidae; genus Lepidochitona; species Lepidochitona cinerea. Next base: position 40,980,531 of record OZ020556.1, on the reverse strand, counting down.
ATTTCGGCCTGGGACATTTTGGCCTGGGACATTTCGGTACAGTACATTTCGGCCTGGGACAGTTTGGCCTGGGACATTTCGGCCCAAAGTGAAAAAGGGGACATTTCGGCCTACCTTGGTTTGAATTATATTTGATTAGGCAGGTCGGTGACGTCATCAAATGTTGGTAGAAGGTATTCGATCATAAAAGTTAAAAATCAAGTGTGAGTCTCAAAAGTTAAAAATAAAACAAAAAGTGTAGTCTGTATATTTTTTCAGGGCCCTCCCACTGGACCCTGTTTGCTCATTTTCACTTGTCCAGAAAAATAACTACCATTCATAAAAATGCTTGGAAAAGGCCCATATTTAGAGACAAAAGTGGTCTCCCCTGATTTATTAAATATCATTTTTCTAAGTAAATATGATTATACACGTCAAACGGAATTCTAATTACATCTTATAACTATGTGAAGAATAGTTTGGTATAGGTTTTAGAAACAAACTATGGATGATTAAAGGGGCATGAGCTGCCAAAATGTTGATATTTTGACGTAAAAACAGAATGTTGAAATTATCGGCTATTTTTCACAAGACGTATAATTCAGAAGCTTTTTAGTGTTTCTAGTCTCGAGAATGTACGATAAAGTATTGTTTTGAACTAACTTTGGCTTAGGATGAATGAATGGTCGTCCCAGTTATTTAAATTTTGTTACTTTTCGAACACTATTCCGGTTCGTATAGGCCACATACCGTATGGATTTTCCTCATTCCAACGCCAATCATTTAGTTTTTCGTTGGCCTTCAAAGCCTCTTACTGTCGGGACGATCAGAACTTATGAAAAAAGCGTGAATTTCGGCAGCTCATGCCACTTTAAAATTGACCCGACCTGCCTAATTTGATTAAAGATTTTCTCATTTCTTTCTCTTATTCTATATGAATATATATATTTATGAACACTTAAACACACGGGCACAGGGAAAATCTTCTTGTCTAAAATAACCATGGAGACAAGTTTCTAATTGTGTTAAAAAGAGGTATATCATTTAGACCTTTATACCCCAACATCTTGTATTCTTGTACTATAATCTTGGCCATAGCGATGCTAGCTTTGTTATACTGAAAGACAAATGGTAGTATAGTTTTTTCACGACATCTTCCGGGGTCCAAGTTCAAACCCAAAGGAGAAATAGTTTGTAATGTTTGAATTCAAAAACTTTCCCTTTCCAAACGTTTGTGCTTGGTATCTGCAGCGGAAGTGAGAAAAGGGATTTTCTCAATAGGCACGATTTCAAAATGGTCCTTGACCGAATGACCTAGAGTATTGAAATGTTGTGCCACGGGTACATCATGTTTAAGTCTAATTCTAGATAAATGGTTGGCTGCTCTTTGTCGTAGAGAATTCTGAGTTTCTCCGACGTACTGTTTGCGACATTTTTTGCATGTGATAACATACACGATATTAGAGGAGTCGCAATTAAGATTCTCTGCCATTTGATATTTGTCGCGAGATTGTTCTCCAAAAAAGGTTCGGCGATCGGGTACGTATATATCAAGTTTAAGTTAAAGTGGCATGAGCTGCCGAAATTCACACTTTTTTCATAATTTATAATCGTCACGACAGTAAGAGGCTTTGAAGGCCATCGAAAAACTAAATGATTGGCGTTGGAGTGAGGAAAATCCATACGTTTATGTGGCCCATACGAACAGGAAAAGTGTTCTAAAAGTAAACAAAATTTAAATAACCGGGACGACCATTCATTCATTCTAAGCCAAAGTTAGTTCAATACAGTACTTTATCGTACATTCTCGAGACCAGACGCACTAAAAAGCTTTTGAATTACACGTCTTTGGAAAAATAGCCGATAATTTCAACATTCTGTTTCAACGTCAAAATATCAACATTTTGGCAGCTCATGCCACTTTAAGCTCAAGTTGATAAATTTATCTAACCACAATAGGTTACATATATAGCCCACCACTACATTACGCCAAGCATCATGGGATCAATCACAGGCTTCCATCTGATAAGGTGACCAACACCATTCTGAAGCTAATTCGCACATCAATTTAAATTATTAAAACAATTTTCATTTATTTGAGTAAAAAGATATACCTCGACAAGTTGGACAGCCTGGTATTTGTTTAAAACCTAAATAAACCCATAACTTAAACGCTTAACAATTTAAGGTGGGCCGAAATGTCCCCTTTATCACTTTGAGCCGAAATGTCCCAGGCCAAAATGTCCCAGGCCGAAATGTACCGTACCGAAATGTCCCAGGTCGAAATGTCCCAGGCCGAAATGTCCCGGATCCGTTCCAGTGACATCCAGTCACCAGACATCTGAGAATAATTAACCATAGCTTCTTGTAGGAAAATCATAAACAATAAATAAACCATGCTTTGGGACCAGGTAGATATTGTCTTTAAGATGAAGTATATTGTATTTTACCTAAAGTGTTCACTTTAAAGAGTGGACAGAAACAAAAAATGCCAAGTTAAAAGAAAAAAACCGTTCCGGAATAGTAAAGCCATATATGTATGTGTGAGCATAGTTAGTAAATTAGCCTGTGTTTAGATGCTAACAGAAATCTGGTTAATCTGTTTATTCTAAAATACAAATAATCCCCTTGATCTTGATTCCAGCTGTTAATGTCAACATACCAATACATATTGGCTTGGAAGTCCTGTGGAGATATCGCTGGCCTCACAGAAACGTAACAAACATGGAGAAGACAACATACTTGCGGAACTATTTATATAATTATGATCACTAAAACACTCGGGCACAGGGAAAATCTTCTAGATTGTAAGGAAGTTTTAGGACCATATATGTTAATAATATACAACTTCATATTCAATAGCCAACAATATCCAGATTGTTGGACCAGTGGGATAATTGTACAAACCCCTAAGAAAAAGGATTTAACGATTGCCAATAAGTATACGGGAATTACATTAATAAATGGCTTGGCGAAATTTTTCTTCTTATTTAAAAAAAAGCGTCTCAATAAAAAAAGGGGTACATTCGACTGTGTTTTAGTTTTCCAAACCTTGATAGAAAGAATGAAATCTCAGAACAAAATGTATGCAGCATTTATTGATTCCAAACAAGCGTTTGGTAGAGTGAACAGAGAAATACTGTCTAATGGAATAAGTTAACACGCAGTATCATGTTTATATATTTTTATACTAAGGATAGAACGTGTATACTGGTAGTATCATCATCAACTGTAAATGGAATGTGGGAAGAACGACCTAAACTTTCTGGCTAACAATCACATTATCCAACGTATCACCGACAATAATGGCAGTACATATATGTCTATTAGATTCCAGTACTGACATTCGAAGAAGGGTTGACAACATTAGGGATCGCTGTTGTCTTGCGGCCATTGTGGTCAAAATGCCCAAAACATCAAAACAAAAACCCTTGGAGTGATATCAGTTCCGAAAACTAATGAGTTCGATAATGTCCAAAAGCACATGCCTTAATTGTGAACCACTTAAATAATATTATTATGTAAATAATAAATACATCGCATGCTAAATATGTATAGATACGTCAAAACTGTTCCCTTTTTATTAGTTCAGATTTCAACAATTTGATCGTTTGAAGCCAGTAGAAAGAATTACGTATGATTTTCTTTGGAATAAATAGAAATATCATGTTGGCTCGTGTGTTTGCGAAGCGAATGTTTCTTTGAAATGAGAAAAATAAACAGCCAGGATGCCCATTCATACATATAACTTCCTAGGCAAAAAAATCGCATTAAAGAAGAAAAGTATAATACATAGACCTATATATCTGATAAAACAACATCAATGTGAAACAGAAATAAAAAGGTAGGTTACATTTTAGAGTAGTTGTTTGTCGCTAATTCAACACAAATAATCACAAAATTAATACAGGAAATTGCTTCCGGTACTAATGGTAGTTTGAAATTGGTGGGTATATTCACTATACATATCGACCAGATTCCAATATAGGATTGAAGTTTTATTGGCTAAATTAGGATACCTTGATTTAAATACATGCATATAAAAATACCAATAATTTTATGATAAATAGTAGTGCATAGAACTTTTGTCCAGTGGAACTTTCCTTCCGTCGGGTTTTTTATTTCTGGGGAGCTTTCGACCGACGTAAAATCTTTCTTTCTCTATTTCTCTATTTCTGCAATCTGCAAAGGCGGTCAGTAAAATACCTCAGTTGGGATAAATTGATAACGCACATCTCCTAAATCTGCCAATTAGCGAATAAATCATAAGATAACCATTCACGTGGATAACCGACTGTTTGTTGTAATCTCGTGTCAATAGACCAATCAACATGTGGACATGGGATTCCCGCCGACATGGGAGTAAGGTACAAAGTTTTAATCTTTGCGGCGTGAATCGCTACAGACTATAAAACACACATCATATCTAACGAAAGGTCATTCCTCAACCGTTCGTTCTTGCATAAGCTTCAGACAAACGTTTACCATCACCTCTCGTAGACGATCTATTTTGATCAACTTTCAAATTCCGGGAGAACTAGTTATTTGAACCATGGAAACCAGTCAAATTTTCAGCGAAAGAGGAAATGAAAGTCGTCTAGAGATTTCCTTTCGATCCATAGATTCAATCACTGCTTCATTTGAACATCATTTCAGAAGGTTTAACTCTATGGCCACAAGACAACAGCGATCCATGATGTCGTCAACACTTCTCCGTATGTCAACACTGGAATCCATTAGACAGATTTACTGCCATTTTGTCGGTGAGACGTTGGATAATATGATTGTTAGCCAGACAATAACAGGTGGAGCCTCCCAGATTCCATTCACAGTTGATACATACCAGGGTTTGGATAGAGATGACTCTGTATACCAAATGGAATATGATGACGAAGGCAATACAAGTGATGAGTGGGACGATGACAGTGATGATGAGGAGGAAAATAATATCCCCACAACAAACTGTAGTGACAGTCTTACTTCGTCCAGTCCCATGTTAGATATGATGAGAAGGGGGGAGTAACTTTTGTCAAACTTTGGTTTCTGTTAACAATTGATCTGTATCTATTTACTGTAGTATTTGTACAAAACACACTATTCCAAATACAAACGTAAAGTTGCGAAATTTTGTGTCCTTGATTTTTTTTGTCTTTGAAGTGAAATTATTTTTAAATACAAAGTTGTTTGACTGCAGACGATACTTGTAATGTGTAAATCTCCCCAATATCGAAAACAATAATTTTGTTTTATAAAATCTTGGGTATATAACCCCCCGGATTCATGGGGTTATATTGCGATATTGCTGGGAGAAGAAATCCGAATTTCTCGAGAGAGTCGAATTACATCTTACACCACATCCCAAATAAGTCAGGGACAATTTGGTTAGGGTTCAGGGGCCGCCAAAAGTTCTGCTGCCTTGGATACTTGTAAGTTCAGTCGGGCCTAATTAAGATATGATTTACTGTCAGCGGGATGTTGTAATATAACTCTGGGAATCATTAAATCAGCAAAAAAAAAATACTTTCTTTCAGCAATTTTCGCTTTATACAACTGTCTTCAACCTGATTTACCCATATCTTTTTCCCGGGCCAAACTCCCTTAATATTCTATATACTACAGTCTACACTCGCTAGCAATTTTGCTTCCTGTCCTTTCTCCAAAGTTAGCGATTATCTGGCATTCGGAATAGGGGAATGCGTTTAATGCTACTTTTGTGTTCATTTTCATAAATTTCAATTGTGAAAACAATTTGAGTGCTTGTATTTCACCAAAGAACATAACGAGTGGCCTCACACACTGAATTCTGCTAAAGAGTGCCCTATTGAGAGATTGTGTGCATTTGTAAAGGTATAATTTGTAGATAGTACCAGAAGTATATGATAGTACCTAGAAAAATTGTTTCATAACACACGGATCACGTCCTTTTACGGATTTAAATAAAGCAATGTGTTCATTTGTATGATGATCACCACCCTGTCGTTGTTTTTAGATGTCCCTAGACATTGTTTCATAGCACACTGTTTTCAAAAATTATTATATTAGGTCCCTCATCAAAAAAAAGGTCTTGAGAAGATTTGTTAAGAATCTATGTCATTACAAAATTAGATTTATTTGTAAAGAGAGCACACATTGGAATTGTGAGATATCTTTCAAAAACATAACTCCGTTTTGATATCCTCAACTAAATAAGTTTACATGAACGGCGTTTCGAAGATAAATGATAAAATAATGCCGAGACATTGAGTCTTTATGAATGCTCGTTTTTCGAAATATTGCTATTATCAAGATTTTCAAACTGTTGATCAGCTTTCCTCCGGCGTGTATTTTTATGCCTATTTTACAAATACTTTCAAAATGTAGATTAACGATTGCACAGAAGCCAAAAAAGCAACGTTTTTCATCTTAACAGAAAAGATAAAACGTTGCGGAATGTTAAAGCCATATCTGTATGTGTGAGCATAGTTAGTAAATTAGCCGTGTTTAACTGCTAACAGAAATCTGGTTAATCTGTTTATTCTAGAATACAAATAATCTCCTTGATGTTGATTCCAGCTGTTAATGTCAACGTACCAATACATATTGGCTTGGAAGTCCTGTGGAGATAGTAGCCAACAATACCCAGATAGTCGGACAAATGTAATTATTGTACCAATCCAAAAGAAAAAAGGATTTAACTATGACCAGTAATTATTAGTAAAAAAATTCTTTTCACTTTCAAGAAAGCGTCTCAATGAAAACAGGGATACAATCGACTGTGTTTTATCAACCTTGATAGAAAAAATGAAATCCTAGAAAAAACCAAACGTTTGGTAGAATGGACAGAGAAATACTGTGATACCAGCTATTGTCTAATGGAAAAAGTTCACACGTTGAAATACAAGCATATGTTTAAATATTTGTATACTAAGGATAGAGCGTGTATAGGCTACTGGTAGTATCATCGTCAACTGTGATTGGAATGTGAAAGGAACCCCCTAAACGTGTTGTTGTCGACTGAAAACGACTTAAAGGCACACTTGCCGCGAAAATCCAGAAGACTGTTTACATTAAAAACAATGGACGGTTTTCTGTATTTTTCTTAGACAGAAAAAGTTAGGAACTTTCTATTTTTACCAGAAATTGAAAGTTTTGACATCATTTAGTATTTTTAATTTGAAATTGAAAAACAGATTTTTCAGGTACCCGCAATGTAAACAAACTTCGAACCTGAGCGTGTGCATAAGTGCCCTAATGGTTTGAGTCGTGTGGGCGAATTAACGACACAGTATAATTTTACGAACTTTATCTATAATCTAAGAAATACGGTACATACTAACGATCGAGTAAGAGGGACTGTAAAAGCCTGCCGAGTGCAAACCACAGACAAAAACGCCTGATTGAGGGTAATCCAACACTTAAAGGCCCACTTGCCGCCGTAGTCTGTTTAAATTTGCTAAGAAAACCAATTTACATGAGCTTACTACGACTAATACCACTAAACTTAAACATAGGACACATAAAACATGTCTAGTTAGCTTTAGAATGTAGAAATGGGGTGAAAAACAAACGAAGAATAGAAGCCTGATTACAACAACAACGATCAGTGTCGGTCAACTTTCGTGTTGGCTTACCCTCATTTCAGCGACTGGAAAAGCCCGCTGATTATAGTTTGAGTGTAAACCACAGATACAAAGGCCTGAAAGGAGGGTAAACCAACACGAAAGTTGACCGACACTGATCGTTGTTGTTGTAATCAGGCTTCGAGTCTTCGTTTGTTTTTCACCCCATTTCTACATTCTAAAGCTAACTAGACATGTTTTATGTGTCCTATGTTTAAGTTTAGTGGTATTAGTCATAGTAAGCTCATGTAAATTGGTTTTCTTAGCAAATTTAAACAGGCTACGGCGGCAAGTGGGCCTTTAACCAACACTGATCGGTGTTGTTGTTGTACTTGATTCTTCGCTTGTTTTTCACCTCCATTTCTACATTCTAAACCGAACTGGACATGCTTTAGGTCTCCTATATTTAATTGTAGTGGTTTTAGTCGTAGTAAGCTCGTGCAAATTGGTTTTCTTAACAAATGTCAAACCGGCTACGGCGGCAAGTGGGCCTTTAAATAATATAATTGTAAAAACAATAAATAAATTGCATGCTAAATATACATACGTCAAAATTGTAACTTTTTTATTAGTTCAGATTGTAACAATTTGATCGTTTGAAGCCAGTAGAAAAAAATAACTGATTTTCTTTGAAATAAATAAAAATATTATGTTGGTTCGTGTGTTTGTGAAGCAAATGTTTCTTTGAAATGAGAAAAATAAACAGCCAAGATGCACATTCATTACTTAATTAGTTTATAACGCCAAAAAATCGCATTAAAGAAGAAAAGTGTCATACATAGACCTATATATCTGGAGAAAAAAAAAACATCAATATGAAACAGGAATAAAAATGGTAGGCTATATTTTAGAGTAGTTGATTATCACTGATTCAACACAAATACAGTGTAATCACAAAATTAATACGGGAAATTACTTCCGGCATGAACGGCAGTTTAAAGTTGGTGTGTATATTCACCGGATCCGGGACATTTCGGCCTGGGACATTTCGACCTGGGACATTTCGGTACGGTACATTTCGGCCTGGGACATTTTGGCCTGGGACATTTCGGCTCAAAGTGATAAAGGGGACATTTCGACACACCTTAAATTGTTAAGCGTTTAAGTTATGGGTTTATTTAGGTTTTAAACAAATACCAGGCTGTCCAACTTGTCGAGGTATATCTTTTTACTCAAATAAATGAAAATTGTTTTAATAATTTAAATTGATGTGCGAATTAGCTTCAGAATGGTGTTGGTCACCTTATCAGATGGAAGCCTGTGATTGATCCCATGATGCTTGGCGTAATGTAGTGGTGGGCTATATATGTAACCTATTGTGGTTAGATAAATTTATCAACTTGAGCTTAAAGTGGCATGAGCTGCCAAAATGTTGATATTTTGACGTTGAAACAGAATGTTGAAATTATCGGCTATTTTTCCAAAGACGTGTAATTCAAAAGCTTTTTAGTGCGTCTGGTCTCGAGAATGTACGATAAAGTACTGTATTGAACTAACTTTGGCTTAGAATGAATGAATGGTCGTCCCGGTTATTTAAATTTTGTTTACTTTTAGAACACTTTTCCTGTTCGTATGGGCCACATAAACGTATGGATTTTCCTCACTCCAACGCCAATCATTTAGTTTTTCGATGGCCTTCAAAGCCTCTTACTGTCGTGACGATTATAAATTATGAAAAAAGTGTGAATTTCGGCAGCTCATGCCACTTTAACTTAAACTTGATATATACGTACCCGATCGCCGAACCTTTTTTGGAGAACAATCTCGCGACAAATATCAAATGGCAGAGAATCTTAATTGCGACTCCTCTAATATCGTGTATGTTATCACATGCAAAAAATGTCGCAAACAGTACGTCGGAGAAACTCAGAATTCTCTACGACAAAGAGCAGCCAACCATTTATCTAGAATTAGACTTAAACATGATGTACCCGTGGCACAACATTTCAATACTCTAGGTCATTCGGTCAAGGACCATTTTGAAATCGTGCCTATTGAGAAAATCCCTTTTCTCACTTCCGCTGCAGATACCAAGCACAAACGTTTGGAAAGGGAAAGTTTTTGAATTCAAACATTACAAACTATTTCTCCTTTGGGTTTGAACTTGGACCCCGGAAGATGTCGTGAAAAAACTATACTACCATTTGTCTTTCAGTATAACAAAGCTAGCATCGCTATGGCCAAGATTATAGTACAAGAATACAAGATGTTGGGGTATAAAGGTCTAAATGATATACCTCTTTTTAACACAATTAGAAACTTGTCTCCATGGTTATTTTAGACAAGAAGATTTTCCCTGTGCCCGTGTGTTTAAGTGTTCATAAATATATATATTCATATAGAATAAGAGAAAGAAATGAGAAAATCTTTAATCAAATTAGGCAGGTCGGGTCAATTTTAAAGTGGCATGAGCTGCCGAAATTCACGCTTTTTTCATAAGTTCTGATCGTCCCGACAGTAAGAGGCTTTGAAGGCCAACGAAAAACTAAATGATTGGCGTTGGAATGAGGAAAATCCATACGGTATGTGGCCTATACGAACCGGAATAGTGTTCGAAAAGTAACAAAATTTAAATAACTGGGACGACCATTCATTCATCCTAAGCCAAAGTTAGTTCAAAACAATACTTTATCGTACATTCTCGAGACTAGAAACACTAAAAAGCTTCTGAATTATACGTCTTGTAAAAAATAGCCGATAATTTCAACATTCTGTTTTTACGTCAAAATATCAACATTTTGGCAGCTCATGCCCCTTTAATCATCCATAGTTTGTTTCTAAAACCTATACCAAACTATTCTTCACATAGTTATAAGATGTAATTAGAATTCCGTTTGACGTGTATAATCATATTTACTTAGAAAAATGATATTTAATAAATCAGGGGAGACCACTTTTGTCTCTAAATATGGGCCTTTTCCAAGCATTTTTATGAATGGTAGTTATTTTTCTGGACAAGTGAAAATGAGCAAACAGGGTCCAGTGGGAGGGCCCTGAAAAAATATACAGACTACACTTTTTGTTTTATTTTTAACTTTTGAGACTCACACTTGATTTTTAACTTTTATGATCGAATACCTTCTACCAACATTTGATGACGTCACCGACCTGCCTAATCAAATATAATTCAAACCAAGGTAGGCCGAAATGTCCCCTTTTTCACTTTGGGCCGAAATGTCCCAGGCCAAACTGTCCCAGGCCGAAATGTACTGTACCGAAATGTCCCAGGCCAAAATGTCCCAGGCCGAAATGTCTGGATACCCACTGGAACATGTGCACACCTGGTATGCTAACCTGCTATTGGTGTATTTAGGTCAAATAAACCAATCACATTGCCAGTTGTAAGGTGTGGACATGTTTCAGTGACATCCAGTCACCAGACATCTGAGAATAATTAACCATAGCTTCTTGTAGGAAAGTCATAAACAATAAATAAACCATGCTTTGGGACCAGGTAGATATTGTCTTTAAGATGGAGTATATTGTATTTTACCTAAAGTGTTCACTTTAACCTAAATTTTGAAATATTGGTAAAATGTATATACAAATACACTCGCGATGAAAGCTACAAAGCATTTATAAACCTTAATAAAAGCCATATCTTGAAAAACGAGGATCCATAAAGACTCAATTTCTCGGTATTATTTTATCATATATCTTCATCAAAACGTTCATGTAAACCTAATTAGTTGAGGATATCAAAACAGGATTTCACCTGGGCCCTAACCAAATGGGCCCCGCCATAACTGGGTGGTGGAGTCAGACGTAATTCGACTCTCTCAAAGAATTTTAATTTCTAGTCATACTTTTGGCGTTTCTGATCGGCGAGCCATAGTTCTTTTTCCCAACAATACCACACTATTACCCCATGTATCACGATTGTTGTAAACCCGAGAGATTATAAACCAAAACTATTGTTTTCGATATCGGGAGATTTACACATCAGAAGTAAGTCTCCCGTCAAATAACTTTGTATATTAAAACGACTTCACTGCAAAGACAGAACAAAATCAGGCACACAAAATTTCCCAACTTTACGTTTGTATTTGGAATAGTTTGTTTTGTACAAATACTACAGTAAATAGATACAGATCAATTTTTAACAGACACCAACATTTCCAAAGTTTGACAATAGTTACTTCTCATCATATCTAACATGGGACTGGACGAAGGAAGTCTGTCACTACAGTTTGTTGTGGGGATATTAATTTCGTCCTCATCATCACTGTCATCGTCCCACTCATCACTTGTATTGCCCTCGTCATCATATTCCATTTGGTATACAGAGTCATCTCTATCCAAACCCTGGTACGTATCAACTGTGAATGGAATCTGGGAGGCTCCACCTGTTATTGTCTGGCTAACAATCATATTATTCAACGTCTCACCGACAAAATGGCAGTAAATCTGTCTAATGGATTCCAGTGTTGACATACGGAGAAGTGTTGACGACATCATGGATCGCTGTTGTCTTGTGACCATAGAGTTAAACCTTCTGAACTGATGTTCAAATGAAGCAGTGATTGAATCTATGGATCGGAAGGAAATCTCTAGACGACTTTCATTTCCTGTGTTGGTGAAAAATTGACTGGCTTCCATGGTTTAAATAGAAAACTAGTTCTCTCGGAATTCGATCAAAATAGGTGGTTGACGAGAGGTGATGGTAAATGTTTTCTGAAGCTTTTGTAAGAACTATGGCTGAGTAATGACCTTCCGTAAGATATGATGTGTGTTTTATAGTCTGTAGCGATTCACGCCGTCAAGATTAACCTTTGTACATTACTCCCATCTCGGCCATGTCCACATGTTGATTGGTCTATTGACACGAGATTACAACAAACAGTCGGTTATCGATGGTTATCTAATGATTTATCCGTAAATTGGCAGATTTAGGAGATGTGTCTTATCAGTTTATCTCAACTGTCTTTTGACTTATGTGTACCCTTTTGCCCATTGTTTAAGTTTAAGTTGATTAGCAGTATTTTTGGAGAATCCCGAAAAAAAGATTTTACGTACGTCGAAAGCTCCCCAGAAATGAAAAACCTGGCGGAAGGAAAGTTCCACTGGACAAAAGTTCTATGCACTACTATTTATCATAAAATTATCAAAAATATCATAAAATTAATTAGCCAATAAAACTTCAATCCTACATTGGAATCTGGTCAATATGTATAGTGAATATACCCACCAACTTAAAACTGCCATTAGTACCGGAAGCAATTTCCTGTGATTATTTGTGCTGAATTAGTGACAAACAACTAATCTATAATGTAACCTACCTTTTTATTTCTGTTTCACATTGATGCGTTTTATCAGATATATAGGTCTATGTATTATACTTTTCCTCTTTAATCCGATTTTTTCGCCTAGGAAGTTATATGTATGAATGAATCAAGTTTGCAGGCCAAAAGTTATATAATCAAAGTTATTTCTGTACATTTGTAAACAAATAATTGGTTGTATATATGTGTGTGTTATTAGATTGGATACTAACTTAATTATTGGCTGTATTTGGCCATCAACTGTATGTTTTGTTGTTTGACATGGAGAAGCGTTAATATAGGCGTCTCGCCTGTTCGCTAATCCACATATGTATGAATGTGCATACTGACTATTTATTTTTCTCATTTCAAAGAAACATTTGCTTCGCAAACGCACGAGGCAACTTGATATTTCTATTTATTCCAAAGAAAATCATAGTTATTCTTTGTTAAAATCTGAACTGATAAAAAAGGAACAATTTTGACGTATCTATATTTAACATGCGCTTTATTTATGATTTACATAATTATATTATTTAGGTGGTTTTCAATTAAGGCATGTGTTTTAGGAAACTATCGAACGTATAAGTTCTCGGAACTGATATCGCTCCAAGGGTTTTGTTTTGATGTTTTGGGCATTTTGGAGATTATGGCCGCAAGACAACAACGATCCACAATGTTGTCCACGTGTATTTACTGCCATTTTGTCGGTGATAGGTTGGATAATGCGATTGTTTGCCAGGCAGTTTAGGTGATTCCTCTCACATTCCATATACAGTTGACGATGATACTACCAGTATACACGTTCTATCCTTAGTATACAAATATATAAACATGATACTGCGTGTGAACTTATTCCATTAGACAGTATTTCTCTGTTCACTTTATCAAACGATTGTTTGGAATCAATAAATGCTGCATACATTTTGTTCTGAGATTTCATTCTTTCTATCAAGGTTTGGAAAACTAAAACACAGTCGAATGTACCCCTTTTTTTATTGAGACGCTTTTTTTTAAATAAGAAGAAAAATTTCGCCAAGCCATTTATTAATGTAATTCCCGTATACTTATTGGCAATCGTTAAATCCTTTTTCTTAGGGGTTTGTACAATTATCCCACTGGTCCAACAATCTGGATATTGTTGGCTATTGAATATGAAGTTGTATATTATTAACATATATGGTCCTAAAACTTCCTTACAATCTAGAAGATTTTCCCTGTGCCCGAGTGTTTTAGTGATCATAATTATATAAATAGTTCCGCAAGTATGTTGTCTTCTCCATGTTTGTTACGTTTCTGTGAGGCCAGCGATATCTCCACAGGACTTCCAAGCCAATATGTATTGGTATGTTGACATTAACAGCTGGAATCAAGATCAAGGGGATTATTTGTATTTTAGAATAAACAGATTAACCAGATTTCTGTTAGCATCTAAACACAGGCTAATTTACTAACTATGCTCACACATACATATATGGCTTTACTATTCCGGAACGGTTTTTTTCTTTTAACTTGGCATTTTTTGTTTCTGTCCACTCTTTAAAGTGAACACTTTAGGTAAAATACAATATACTTCATCTTAAAGACAATATCTACCTGGTCCCAAAGCATGGTTTATTTATTGTTTATGATTTTCCTACAAGAAGCTATGGTTAATTATTCTCAGATGTCTGGTGACTGGATGTCACTGGAACGGATCCGGGACATTTCGGCCTGGGACATTTCGACCTGGGACATTTCGGTACGGTACATTTCGGCCTGGGACATTTTGGCCTGGGACATTTCGGCTCAAAGTGATAAAGGGGACATTTCGGCCCACCTTAAATTGTTAAGCGTTTAAGTTATGGGTTTATTTAGGTTTTAAACAAATACCAGGCTGTCCAACTTGTCGAGGTATATCTTTTTACTCAAATAAATGAAAATTGTTTTAATAATTTAAATTGATGTGCGAATTAGCTTCAGAATGGTGTTGGTCACCTTATCAGATGGAAGCCTGTGATTGATCCCATGATGCTTGGCGTAATGTAGTGGTGGGCTATATATGTAACCTATTGTGGTTAGATAAATTTATCAACTTGAGCTTAAAGTGGCATGAGCTGCCAAAATGTTGATATTTTGACGTTGAAACAGAATGTTGAAATTATCGGCTATTTTTCCAAAGACGTGTAATTCAAAAGCTTTTTAGTGCGTCTGGTCTCGAGAATGTACGATAAAGTACTGTATTGAACTAACTTTGGCTTAGAATGAATGAATGGTCGTCCCGGTTATTTAAATTTTGTTTACTTTTAGAACACTTTTCCTGTTCGTATGGGCCACATAAACGTATGGATTTTCCTCACTCCAACGCCAATCATTTAGTTTTTCGATGGCCTTCAAAGCCTCTTACTGTCGTGACGATTATAAATTATGAAAAAAGTGTGAATTTCGGCAGCTCATGCCACTTTAACTTAAACTTGATATATACGTACCCGATCGCCGAACCTTTTTTGGAGAACAATCTCGCGACAAATATCAAATGGCAGAGAATCTTAATTGCGACTCCTCTAATATCGTGTATGTTATCACATGCAAAAAATGTCGCAAACAGTACGTCGGAGAAACTCAGAATTCTCTACGACAAAGAGCAGCCAACCATTTATCTAGAATTAGACTTAAACATGATGTACCCGTGGCACAACATTTCAATACTCTAGGTCATTCGGTCAAGGACCATTTTGAAATCGTGCCTATTGAGAAAATCCCTTTTCTCACTTCCGCTGCAGATACCAAGCACAAACGTTTGGAAAGGGAAAGTTTTTGAATTCAAACATTACAAACTATTTCTCCTTTGGGTTTGAACTTGGACCCCGGAAGATGTCGTGAAAAAACTATACTACCATTTGTCTTTCAGTATAACAAAGCTAGCATCGCTATGGCCAAGATTATAGTACAAGAATACAAGATGTTGGGGTATAAAGGTCTAAATGATATACCTCTTTTTAACACAATTAGAAACTTGTCTCCATGGTTATTTTAGACAAGAAGATTTTCCCTGTGCCCGTGTGTTTAAGTGTTCATAAATATATATATTCATATAGAATAAGAGAAAGAAATGAGAAAATCTTTAATCAAATTAGGCAGGTCGGGTCAATTTTAAAGTGGCATGAGCTGCCGAAATTCACGCTTTTTTCATAAGTTCTGATCGTCCCGACAGTAAGAGGCTTTGAAGGCCAACGAAAAACTAAATGATTGGCGTTGGAATGAGGAAAATCCATACGGTATGTGGCCTATACGAACCGGAATAGTGTTCGAAAAGTAACAAAATTTAAATAACTGGGACGACCATTCATTCATCCTAAGCCAAAGTTAGTTCAAAACAATACTTTATCGTACATTCTCGAGACTAGAAACACTAAAAAGCTTCTGAATTATACGTCTTGTGAAAAATAGCCGATAATTTCAACATTCTGTTTTTACGTCAAAATATCAACATTTTGGCAGCTCATGCCCCTTTAATCATCCATAGTTTGTTTCTAAAACCTATACCAAACTATTCTTCACATAGTTATAAGATGTAATTAGAATTCCGTTTGACGTGTATAATCATATTTACTTAGAAAAATGATATTTAATAAATCAGGGGAGACCACTTTTGTCTCTAAATATGGGCCTTTTCCAAGCATTTTTATGAATGGTAGTTATTTTTCTGGACAAGTGAAAATGAGCAAACAGGGTCCAGTGGGAGGGCCCTGAAAAAATATACAGACTACACTTTTTGTTTTATTTTTAACTTTTGAGACTCACACTTGATTTTTAACTTTTATGATCGAATACCTTCTACCAACATTTGATGACGTCACCGACCTGCCTAATCAAATATAATTAAAACCAAGGTAGGCCGAAATGTCCCCTTTTTCACTTTGGGCCGAAATGTCCCAGGCCAAACTGTCCCAGGCCGAAATGTACTGTACCGAAATGTCCCAGGCCGAAATGTCTGGATACCATATTCACCATACATGTCGACCGGATTCCAATGTAGGATGGAAATTCAATTGGTTAACTTCATTCAAATACATGCATACACATGCATAATGATGAATGCATAATAATGATGAATGGAACTTTTGTCCAGTGGGGCTTTGCTTACGTCAGTTTTTTTTTCTGCGGAGCGTTCGACGGACAAAAAATCTTTTTGAGGGATTCTCTGAAAATACTGCTAATCAACGTAAACTTAAAAAAACATAAATAGTAGTGGGCAAAAGGGTGCACATAAGTCAAAAGACAAAACCACCGTGTCGGTATAATTGTGCAATCTGCAAATGTAACCGTACTTGGATGGGACCCTTTCATTTTTAAAAGATGGGTGTAATTCTCGAATAATGGCTCAGGGAATACAACATACATTTTGTTTTCATAATCCATATTCTGCATTCTCGTCCTTCTCTATAATCCTGAAGTTGAGCAGAAATAATGGACACAAATCAAAAATCAACACACAAGACTATACCACTGTGACGGCAAATTTCTGCAATCCGCAAAGGCGGTTATTAGTTGACTGTTTTAAATACTACGATTTATGTAGGAATGTACTTAATATGCCACACTGGACAGGGTTGTTGATGGTCGCACGGACTTATAGAGGCTATTATCTCGACAATGGGTAACGATTTGGCAAGCTACCGTGTGTCCATAGGCCTCTTTGGGTTGGTTCTAGGTTCTTTACAACAAGATGTATTAAAAAAAACATCCATTTTTTGTGATTTACTAAACGCTCTTAAATTGTTACAGTGCCGTTTAAAACTCGATCAGACTGTGCAATCTATTGAAATTGTAAATATTTTTCTGCTACTTATTCATTTTCTTATTTTGCTATCCGGCGACGTTGAGTCAAACCCCGGTCCTCAGAATAATAACAATTACTCATTTTCATTCGTTCATTTGAATGTATGTGGGATTAAAAGCAAATTAGACTTAGTTTTGGCCAACCTTTCAGACTTCGATATGCTAGCTTTCACAGAGAGTCACCTGACCGCCAATGTTCCTTGTTACTCCATAGCTCTACCTGGCTACCACGAACCATTACGGCGGGATCGGGATCAAGCTTGGGGCGGCGTCTGTATTTATATATCTGAAAGATTGTCATTTCGTCGTCGGCCTGAGCTTGAACACCCAAACATCGAAATGATCTGGATTGAAGTTTTCGACAATCCCCCTTCATTGATATGTGTTATTTACAGACCACCAAGTAGTGCGGTGGAGCTATGGAGTGACTTGGATAATAATATTTCAGACGCGACTGACTCCAACAAAAATCACACTATTTTAATCGCAGGTGACCTTAATGAAAATCTATTAGATAATACAAACCGCCATTTGACTAATATTATTCTTTCCCATGGTTTGACACAATTGATAACAGAGCCCACGAGACCCATTTCAAATACTTTGCTGGATCCTATTGCCTGCAGCCATAGGTCTTTAGTAAAAGAATCCGGTATATTGCCAAACTTTTGCAGTGATCATTGTCCTGTATTTGTTATATTTCAATCTACTGTCCCGGCTCTCTTGTGTTATAGACGCCATGTTTGGAATTACAAAAAAGCCAATTGGGATCTCTTTCGCAATTTATTAGATCATATAGATTGGGACCGGGGTTTGGGGGATGATGTGGATGTCGACGAGATGTGCTCTTTTTTCAGTAGTGCTATAGTGGAGGCCGCCAATCAAGCAATACCAAATCATTTCGTAAGAATTAACCCAAGGGATAAAGCATGGATAACAAAAGAAATTAAGACTGAAATAAAAATTAGAGACAACTTATTTACACGTTCGAGAAAATTTAAGACAGTTGAAAACATAAATAAATACAAATTACAACGGAACTACGTTACATCAATTATTAGACAGGTGAAGCGCATTCATGACGAGAAAATTGCGACGCAAATTTCAAATGGCAACACTAACAAAAAATTTTGGTGGAAACTGTGCAAAACATATCTGAAAAACTCTAACGTTAATTTCAACCAAATTCCGCCATTAAAAAAGCCGTCTGGTGAAATTTGTTACCATGCTGAACACAAAGCACAGCTTCTCAATGACTACTTTGCAGATATTTGCACAGTTGATGAATCGAATTCTGATGATCTACAATATTTGCCTGACAGTGCTGGTAACCGTTTATGTGACATAGTTATTTCAGAAGAAGATACTCTGAAGGAACTTAACGCTGTTGATACCAGTAAAGCTGTAGGGCCTGATGAAATCAGTCCGAAATTATTATTTGAAGCACGCTCAATTTTGACACCATGTCTAACCAAATTGTTCAACCGATCATTGCAATCTTGCAAATTTCCCACACAATGGAAAACAGCAAATGTGACTCCTGTTTTTAAATCTGGTGATCCAAGCTGTGTTTCAAATTATCGTCCCATTTCTCTATTGAGCTGCTCGAGCAAAATATTTGAAAAAATAATTTTTAAGTATGTGTTTGAGTTCATTAAAAACAGTATAGCACCATGCCAATATGGTTTCCTTCCAGGTAAATCCACTGTTCGCCAACTCTTAGATATCTATTTTGATTTAATTAAAGCACTTGACGAAGGCAAAGAAGTGATTTTCTTATTTTTTGACATATCTAAAGCCTTTGATCGCGTTTGGCACAAAGGATTGTTACTTAAACTTCGCAATATGGGCATTCATGACAACTTGTTAGAATGGATTGCAAATTATTTGAAAAATCGAAAACAAAGAGTTGTTCTCAATGGATTGAGATCAACTTCAAATAATTTACAAGCAGGGGTTCCCCAAGGATCCGTCCTTGGGCCACTCCTGTTTCTTGTATATATTAACGATCTCCCCAGCTCTGTACTAAATTCAATTCAGTTGTTTGCAGATGATACATGTCTTTACATTATTTCGGATGACCTTCTTCATCCGGACATCTCCTTGTCAATTGATCAAGACCTCCAGTCCATTCTCTCTTGGGCTGAGCGGTGGAAAGTATCGTTTAATTCTAAAAAGACAGAAACTTTATTGTGCTCTAGGCGTCGCCAGCCCTCTGCTATTGATATCTCTTTTATGGGCAGCAGACTTACTCCCTGTGCTACGCACAAACATTTAGGTCTGACCTTTAACCATCTTGGGAACTGGTCAAACCATATTGAAAATTTGATAACTTCTGCACATTTGAAAATATCCCTCTTTCGAGGAATAAAGTATCGTTTGAATAGAAAATCTTTAGAAATTATGTACAAAACATTTATACGACCCTCTCTAGAATACGCTGATGTAGTCTGGGACAATCTCACAGACTTTCAGGTGAATTCCCTTGAAATGCTGCAAAAGGATTGCCTCCGGATTATCAGTGGCCTAACTAAAAGTGTAGCCAGTTCTCTTCTTTACGAAGAGACGGGATTTCATACACTTAGTATGCGTCGTAAGATTCATCGCTTGAATGTGTTTCACCTGGTGGTTACGAACCCTACATCTCACAATCTCCACAGTAAGTTACCCCAACGTGTATCAACAAGAAATCCTTATCCACAGAGGTCAAACAATAATTTTACCACCTTTTTCTGCAGAACAGCTTCCTTTAGTAAATCATTCTTTCCCTCTACTTTGCGTGACTGGAATAGCCTCCCTGAGGATATTAAATCAATAATAAACCATTCAGAATTTAAATCAAAACTTTTTCGTGTGTTTCGTTTAAACCGGCCTCCCCTCTGGTACTACGTAGGAGACCGTCTTGCAAACATCATCCCCTGTCGCATGAGAAATGGCTGCAGCTCACTCAATGATGATTTATTTAACAATTTTATTACCGATTCGCCAAAGTGCCTTTGTCAAATCTCAATTGAAACAGCCGACCACTATCTTCTTCATTGTCCTATGTATACTGTCCAACGCTTAAAGCTAATTACTGATATACAAAATGGTGGACTTATTGATGATATAAGCACAACGCTCTTGTTGTAGGGCTCTGCTGAGCTAACATTTCTACAAAACAAATTAATAATGGAATCGGTGTGCACATATATTATAGCTACCAAACGCTTTACATAGCCACCCCAAAGGGGCCCTCTTCTGACCTTGTCCAATGTTTTATATTTCACCTGGAATGTACAAATCTATGTTTTCGTGTAATATTATTTCTACTTTTCATCATTTATGCTTATGTTGTATATATGTAATAATTCAGAATGGATAGAATTATAATAATTTATTTATATAATTTTATATTTCTTTTAACGGATCAAACAATTGTAAATACGTTCTTTGAAAAATTAAATGTCATCACGGTACACAGCATAAGCCTACGGCTTAAGTGTACAGCCATTTATTGAGCAATAAAGATGTTTAGAAAAAAAAAAGGCGGTTATTAAATCATTTCAGTTGAGATAAACTAATAAGACACATCTTCTTAATTTGTCAGTTTGCAGATAAATCATTAGATAACCACTAACGTCGATAACCGACTGTTTGTTGTAATCTCGTGTCAATAGACCAATCAACATGTGAACTGTGGACATGTGATTCCCGCCGAGATTGGAGTAATGTACAAAGGTTAATCTTGACGGCGTGAATCGCTACACACTATAAAACACACATCATATCTTGCGAATGGTCATTCCTCAACCATAGTTCTTACATAAGCTTCAGACAAACGTTTACCATCACCTCTCGTCGACCACCTATTTTGATCAACTATCCAATTCCGAGAGAACTAGTTTTCTATTTGAGCCATGGAAGCCAGTCAATTTTTCACCGACACAGGAAATGAAAGTCGTCTAGAGATTTCCTTCCGATCCATAGATTCAATCACTGCTTCATTTGAACATCATTTCAGAAGGTTTAACTCTATGGCCACAAGACAACAGCGATCCATGATGTCGTCAACACTTCTCCGTATGTCAACACTGGAATCCATTAGACAGATTTACTGCCATTTTGTCGGTGAGACGTTGGATAATATGATTGTTAGCCAGACAATAACAGATGGAACCTCCCAGATTCCATTCACAGTTGATACATACCAAAGTTTGGATAGAGATGACTCTGTATACCAAGTGGAATATGATGACGAGGACAATGCAAGTGATGAGTGGGACGATGACAGTGATGATGAGCACGAAAATAATATCCCCACAACAAACTGTAGTGACAGTCTTCCTTCGTCCAGTCCCATGTTAGATATCATGAGAAGGGGGGAGTAACTTTTGCCAAACTTTGGAAACATTGGTCTCTGTTAACAATTGATCTGTATCTATTTACTGCAGTATTTGTACAAAACAAACTATTCCAAATACAAACTTAAAGTTTCGAAATATTGTGTCCTTTATTTTTTTTTGCCATTGCAGTGAAATCGTTTTTATATACAAAGTTATTTGACGGAAGACGATACTTGTGATGAGTAAATCTCCCCAATAACGAAAACAATAATTTTGGTCTATAGTCGAATTACATCTTGCGCCACACCCCAATTAAGTCAGGGCCAATTTGGTTAGGGTCCAGGGGTCACCAAAAGTTCTGCTGTCTTGGATACTCTTAAGTTCAATTGTGCCTAATTGAGCTATGATTTACTGTCAATGGAAAACGTTGTAATATAACCTTGGGAATCATCAAACCGTCCAACGAAAAATCTCTGCATTAGGATATGACATATATAAGCCCTATCGTGCTTAACGTCAGATTCTAAATCGTGAATGTTTCATTGTTTTCTGTTACCAGTAAACTACTCAATAAATATCGTTTAAAAAAAAAACCTCTGCCTAAAACAAAACAAAAACCACTGTATTCCGCAATTTTCGCCAATTTATTTGTTAAAACAGCATAGCTAACGATCAAATTATATGTTTCCGCTGACGTCAACATGTAAAAATAAAACGACAAGATTCATAGTTTTGATAAAACACAAGAACATTACATAACTATACCTATATATCATGACCATACTGACTTGGAAAATGGTCGACTTCCACTTTGATTAATCAAATGTCAACACATG
Organism: Lepidochitona cinerea; assembly: GCA_963971465.1. Taxonomy (NCBI): domain Eukaryota; kingdom Metazoa; phylum Mollusca; class Polyplacophora; order Chitonida; family Tonicellidae; genus Lepidochitona; species Lepidochitona cinerea. The sequence goes on along the minus strand of OZ020556.1, from coordinate 40,957,711 downwards.
AAAAGTATACTAACTTCTATAAGATTGATTGATTGATGTTTTACGCCGCACTTCACTAATAATGCGGCGTTATTTCAATAAGAATATTTATTACAACAACCTATGATTATCTAAATCACATAAAACCCTTTTTAACACAAATAGAAACGTGTCACCATGGTTATTTTAGTCTAAAAAATTCTACTGTGCCCGTGCGTGTTTAGTGTTAAAAGAGGTTAAAAGATTGTCTACGGAATCCTAGTTTGGATACAATTTCATAAATACGTTTATTGCATAATATAAATGTTTTAAATAACAATAATTTAATGTAACTTTAGCCGGAACCCAAAGAGTAACATTATATTTATCTTTGCTCTTTTGTTCGTAACCTATCCAGCGTTTTTATAGTCGGAAATTGTTTTCAATGTTGGGAAGATTTATACAACTGTCCCCAATCAAAAAAAAAGGATTTCACTGTTAAGACGAATTTTTTAGTCTGTTTCCCCAGATTTTGCCCATGCATATCTTTTCCCCTGGCCATATCTCCGTTAGTATTTTATATACTATATACTCTCTAGTAGTTGTGCGTCTTGTCCTTCTTTCTCCAAAGTTAGCGTATATCTGGTATGCGGAACAGGGGAGCATTCATCAGTTTAATGCTACCTTTTATGTTCTTTTTTGTAAAAAAAATTCAACGGGAAAACAACTTGAGGGTTTGTGTTTCACCAAAGAATATAAAGATTGGACACGCAAACTGAATTCTCTCAAAGAGTGCCCTACTGAAGGATTGGGTGCATTTGTAAAGTTATTATATGTAGATAGTATATACGTAACTCCAGTAGTTCCACTGATTAGTTTAACGTACTACACAAGTATTATTATTCCGAAAAACGAAAACTTCATACTGATTCAATATTTCAACCTGTATTTAATCATCATCAGCAGTGAGGTACATTAGCAACAACATTGGTATATATACAGGTAAAAGACAAACAGATTAAGCAGTGATAAAACAATATTAGGAATGGCCTTACAGATTTACAAACTTATTATCATTATTACATATGCATATAGACAAAACAGATAAAGAAAACATATTAGAGAACAGCAGGATCTAACTGGCATGGTTAGGGTACATTAACAAATAAGGTGAAGAATTACTTATGGATAACAACTTCTTGGTTTATTGGGTGGCGACGTTTCGATGTAGTTCTTACATCGTTATCAAAGTCTTTGACTTCGACTTTGATAACGATGTAAGAACTATATCGAAACGTCGTCACCCAATAAACCAAGAAGTTGTTATCCATAAGTAATTCTTCACCTTATCGTTAACCTTTCAACTTCTAAATGCCATTAAAAGATTTGATACATTAACAAAGAGGTGTAGACAGTTTTATCTTAAGAATTAGGATATAATTCACCGAAATAAGACAAATTCTTTAGATGCTTTTAATCCACTGTTTAAGATAGGGCCATTTCTTCTAATACACAGAGCTTCTCTGAACAGGATGTCTGGCCAGTGATAAGAGTTATCTATAATTACATTGTTGATAAGAAAAAAGTGTAGGTGTAGTAAGGTCATTTAAATTGTCTGGTAATGATTGTAAGTTTTTCAAAAAATTAAATTCTGCACAATTAGAAACATGATTGAAAATTTCACTGTTTTTGTTGGACTGATTTGTTTTTTAATTCTTGTAAAGACTGAAGACATCGGTCAGTTTTACCAATGTAGTCTGAACCACATGCTGGGCACGTAAATGTATAAATTACTGAGCTGTTGTAATGTTTAGGAGTCGGATATTTAGTGTTTGTAAAACAGTTAAAGAAATGGATTGGTGAACAGGCAATTGCCTATGTTAACACCTTTCCATGGTATACAGACAGTTGCACATTTATGATTGTAACAAAACGATAAATAATCTATAGTCCTATTGGCTTGAGTTCGTCAGAATCTGTTTGACTTTGCTATGAACTATGGTGTTCTGCCATTGAAAAACAAAGTTGACAGGTTTGATTAATAATTTAAGAATTTTAGATACAGATTTTTTTCAACAATTAATTCCCATCTTTCTTTTGCCAATGTATAGGAATCTCATCTAAATTTTATCAAGTTGCTCATCAGACTCTTCTAGGACCAAATGTGGGCATGCATTTTTTCTTAGCAATTGTTGAGCAGTAGACTTACGATACCCATTCCATGACAAAAACTTCAGTGTTAAAAGATATTTCATCAGAAAAAGTTCTGAATTTACCCAGGGTTCAAAACTTTCAACATGTGTATACTGAAAACCAACAAAAAATGGACAGTATATACATTTTGACAGTTATAAACCATGGGTAAGGAAAATAGCTTGGGTTAGATCTGTTTGTATTTTACCTGTATATATTCCAATGCTGTTGCTAATGTACCTCACTCCTGATGATGACTGAATAAAAGTCGAAATATTGAGTCAGTATGAAGTTTTCGTTTTCTCGGAATAACACTACTTGTGTAGATATAGTACTTCCTAGAAAAATAAATTGTTTCATAACGCACGGATCACGTCATTTAATGGATCTTTAAATAAAGCAGTGTGTTTATTTGTATGGTGATTATCCTGTTGTTATTTTAGGTGCACTTTAGAAATTGTTTAATAACAAAATTAATATAATCGGTCAGCCATCAAACAAAAATTCTTGAACGAAGAAAATTTGTTAAGAATCTGTCATTGCAGAATTATATTTTTTTGTGTGAAGCGATCACAAATGGGAAATTTTTTTCAAAAACATAACTCAGTTTTGATATACACAACTTATTAAGTTTACATGAACGGGTTCTTTTTAAGATAAATGATAAAATAATACCGAGACATTGAGTCTTTATGAATCCTCCGTTTTCGAGATATTGCTTTTATCAAGATTTTGAAAATGTTGATCAGCTTTCATGGCGAGGGTATTTTTATACCCATTTTACAAATACTTCCAAACTCTAGTTTAAAGAGTGCACAGAAGCAAAAAATGACAAGTTTTTAGTCTTAACAGAAGAAATAAAACGTTGCGGAATGTTAGAGCCATATATGTATGTGAGAACATAGTTAGTAAATTAGCCTGTGTTTAACTGCTAACAGAAATCTGATTAATCTGTTTATTCTAGAATACAAATAATCTCCTTGATCTTAATTCCAGCTGCTAATGTCAACATACCAATGGAGACATACTGGCTTGGAAGTCCTGTGGAGATATCGCTGGCTTCACAGAAACGTAACAAACCTGGAGAAGACAACATACTTGCTAAACTATTTATATATTTATGATCACTAAACACTAGGGCACAGGGAAAATCTTCTAGATTGTAAAGAAGTTTTAGGACCATATATGTTAGTAATATACAACTTCATATTCAATAGCCAACAATATCCAGATACTTGGACAAACGGGATAATTTTAGCAATCCCTAAGAAAAAGGATTTAACGATTGCCAATAATTATACAGGAATTACATTATTAAATGGCTTGGTGAACATTTTCTTTTTATTTAAAAAAAAGCGTCTCAATGAAAAAAAGGGTACATTCGACTGTGTTTTAGTTTTCCAAACCTTGATAGAAAAAATGAAATCTCAGAACAAAATTATGCAGCATTTATAGATTCCAAACAAGCGTTTGATAAAGTGAACAGAGAAATACTGTCTAATGGAATAAATTCACACGTCGTATCATGTTAATATATTTGTATACTAAGGATAGAACGTGTATACTGGTAGTATCATCATCAACTGTGAATGGAAAGTGGAAGGAACAACCTAAATGTGTCCTTGTCTGGCTAACAATCGTAGTATCCAACGTATCACCGACGAAATGGCAGTACATATATGTCTATTAGATTCCAGTACTGACATTCGAAGAAGGGTTGACCACATTATGGATCATTGTTGTCTTGTGGCCATTGTGGCCAAAATGCCCATCAAAACAAAAACCTTTGGAGTGATATCAGTTCCGAAAACTAATGCGTTCGATAGTGTCCAAAAGCACATGCGTTAATTGGTTAACAGGTTAACAGATTGTCTACGGTGTACGGAATCCTAGTTTTGATACAATTTCACAAATACTTTGGTTATGTTGCATAATAGAATTAATTTCTAAATGTTTTAAATAATAATGATTTATGTAATCTCAGCCTGAGCCCAAACAGTAACATTAGATTCATCCTTGCTCTTTAGTTCATAGCCAGACATTCGCACACATTACGAACCTATTCATCGTTTTTCATCTGGTGAAGTGTAAATTAAACATTTACCAAATCAGTATGGTGATATATTTAGGTATAGTTATGTAATGTTCTTGGTTTTTAGCAGAACTATAAAGCCTTGTTTTATTTTCACATGTGTACGTCAGCGGAAGCTTATTATTTGATCGTTAGCTATGCTGATCTGGCAAATAAATTGTCGAAAACTGGGTTGTGGCGCAAGATGTAATTTAATTCTCTCAAAGAATTCTGAGTTTTAGCCATACTTTTGGTGTTTGTGATCGGCGAGCATATTGTTCTTTTCCCTACAATACCGCAATATTATCCCATGTATCCCGGTGGTCATAAACCCGAGAGATTATAAACCAAAATTATTGTTTTCGATATCGGGAGATTTACACATCACAAGTATCGTCTCCCGTCAAATAACTTTGTATATAAAAACGATTTCTCCACAAAGACAAAACAAAATCAGGCACACAAAATTTCACAACTTTACGTTTGTATTTGGAATAGTTTGTTTTGTACAAATACTACAGTAAATAGATACAAATCCATTGTTAACAGAGTTTCCAAAGTTTGACAAAAGTTACTCCCCCCTTCTCATCATATCTAACATGGGACTGGACGAAGGAAGACTGTCACTACAGTTTGTTGTGGGGATATTATTTTCCTCCTCATCATCACTGTCATCGTCCCACTCATCACTTGTATTGCCTTCGTCATCATATTCCATTTGGTATACAGAGTCACCTCTATCCAAACTCTGGTACGTATCAACTGTGAATGGAATCTGGGAAGCTCCACCTGTTATTGTCTGGCTAACAATCATATTATCCAACGTCTCACCGACAAAATGGCAGTAAATCTGTCTAATGGATTCCAGTGTTGACATACGAAGAAGTGTTGACGACATCATGGATCGCTGTTGTCTTGTGGCCATAGAGTTAAATCTTCTGAAATGATGTTCAAATGAAGCAGTGATTGAATCTATGGATCGGAAGGAAATCTCTAGACGACTTTCATTTCCTGTGTCGGTGAAAAATTGACTGGCTTCCATGGTTCAAATAGAAAACTACTTTTCTCGGGATTCGAATGTTGATAAAAATAGGTGGTCGACGAGAGGTGATGGTAAACGTTTGTCTGAAGCTTTTGCAAGAACTATGGTTGAGTAATGACCTTTCCTAAGATATGATGTGTGTTTTATAGTCTGTAGCGATTCACGCCGTAAAGATTAACCTTTGTACATTACTCCATCTCGGCGGGAATCCCATGTCCACAGCTCACATGTTGATTGGTCTATTGACACGAGATTACAACAAACAGTCGGTTATCGACGCAAGTGGTTATCTAATGATTTATTCGCTAATTGTCAGATTTAGAAGATATCCTTTATCAGTTTATCTCAACTGAAGTTATTTTTTAACTGCATTTGTAAATTCCAGAAATATGCCGACACCGTGGTTTTGTCTTTTGATTTACATGGACCCTTTTTGTCCTCTGTTTTTGCTCAACTTGAAAAAAATATGTAAATTAGTTGGATCCAGTATATTCGTTGTTTATAAGTAGAGTGCATAAATATAAGTAGAGCGACGAATTGATTTCTGTATGAATAGAGAATATATATAGACGATGTACAAAATGTATATTGTATTTTCTCTACACTTATGGATGAAATCAGATTAATACAAGAATTGCACGAAGCCTCTCTTTTTAAAGAATTCTTTAAAAACCGTAAGGGTTCCTTAGAAAAGCACGAAATATCGTTGTCAATTTAGGCATTTTTTTAACACTATGAGCTGTCGTTTATGATATATATTGTATACATGCTAGAAATAAATTTACTTACGACGTATATTTTTTTGGCTAAAAAAATATAAATTATTGTTAAGAAAAAAAATATATACTATTTTCTTTCCGAAATTAACCCCTTTTAAAGTTTATATAAACAAAGATTATATATATAAGTATTGTCGTTTAAAAAAAAGAATAAAAATGTTTAAAAAATATAAAAATACATTTAAAAGAAGTGAAAAAATAGGCTTAAAGGAAGTCCAGAGTGCGCATGTCACAATTGACATGTCAAGTTTTCCGAGCATTGGATGCATTACTCAGGCGTAGTGCAACTTAGTTCTATTGTCGCTGTATGCCTGTGGTATATGATAATGCTTGCAATGCTAAAGTTTCCCAAACAATCTAGATTTTCACTGGCCGATTAAGCATCAAATGCGCAACCATTTGTGGGTATTGTCTGCATTTTTTGCTCTGATGTTTTGCTTGAGCGCAGATAATGAGAGGCGCGTGTCTTGGGCTCTCAAGTATAGTATCCAGCCCATTATTAATTGACTTTCAATGTTATTGGCAAAATACGGAGAAACGGTCACGCTCATACGGGGCTTACCAAGGCCAATACGAATAAACTAGGCTAATACGAACAAACAAGGCCAATATGGACTGGGCCAATACGAGATCAAACATGGCGACCGTTTCATTGCTATCATTTCAAAATTCCAACGCCATTTTTCTTGAAATCATCAACAGAAAAAAAGAAAACAGCCAATGTACAGTTAAAGAGTGAGTGAGTGATTGGGGTTTTACGTCCTGCTCAACAGTATTTCGGTTATATGAAGACGTTGTCTCCTTGTGACAGGGCGGATTTCGTCTCCAGGAACAAATATCGTCTCCAGTCAAACAACTTTGTATATAAAAACGATTTCACCGCAAAGACAAAACAAGATCAGGCACACAAAATTTCGCAACTTTACGTTTGTATTTGGAATAGTGTGTTTTGTACAAATACTACAGTAAATAGATACAGATCCATTGTTAACAGAGTTTCCAAAGTTTGACAAAAGTTACCCCCCCCCCCCCCCCTTCTCATGATATCTAACATGGGACTGGACGAAGGAAGACTGTCACTACAGTTTGTTGTGGGGATATTAATTTCGTCCTCATCATCACTGTCATCGTCCCGCTCATCACTTGTTTTGCCCTCGTCTTCATAGTCCATTTGGTATACAGAGTCATCTCTATCCAAACCCTGGTGCGTATCAACTGTAAATGGAATCTGGGAAGCTCCACCTGTTATTGTTTGGCTAACAATCATATTATCCAACGTCTCACCGACAAAATGGCAGTAAATCTGTCTAATGGATTCCAGTGTTGACATACGGAGAAGTGTTGACGACATCATGGATCGCTGTTGTCTTGTGGCCATAGAGTTAAACCTTCTGAAATGATGTTCAAATAAAGCAGTGATTGAATCTATGGATCGGAAGGAAATCTCTAGACGACTTTCATTTCCTCTTTCGCTGAAAAATTGACTGTGGGCATGCATTTTTTCTTAGCAATTGTTGAGCAGTAGACTTACGATACCCATTCCATGACAAAAACTTCAGTGTTAAAAGATATTTCATCAGAAAAAGTTCTGAATTTACCCAGGGTTCAAAACTTTCAACATGTGTATACTGAAAACCAACAAAAAATGGACAGTATATACATTTTGACAGTTATAAACCATGGGTAAGGAAAATAGCTTGGGTTAGATCTGTTTGTATTTTACCTGTATATATTCCAATGCTGTTGCTAATGTACCTCACTCCTGATGATGACTGAATAAAAGTCGAAATATTGAGTCAGTATGAAGTTTTCGTTTTCTCGGAATAACACTACTTGTGTAGATATAGTACTTCCTAGAAAAATAAATTGTTTCATAACGCACGGATCACGTCATTTAATGGATCTTTAAATAAAGCAGTGTGTTTATTTGTATGGTGATTATCCTGTTGTTATTTTAGGTGCACTTTAGAAATTGTTTAATAACAAAATTAATATAATCGGTCAGCCATCAAACAAAAATTCTTGAACGAAGAAAATTTGTTAAGAATCTGTCATTGCAGAATTATATTTTTTTGTGTGAAGCGATCACAAATGGGAAATTTTTTTCAAAAACATAACTCAGTTTTGATATACACAACTTATTAAGTTTACATGAACGGGTTTTTTTTAAGATAAATGATAAAATAATACCGAGACATTGAGTCTTTATGAATCCTCCGTTTTCGAGATATTGCTTTTATCAAGATTTTGAAAATGTTGATCAGCTTTCATGGCGAGGGTATTTTTATACCCATTTTACAAATACTTCCAAACTCTAGTTTAAAGAGTGCACAGAAGCAAAAAATGACAAGTTTTTAGTCTTAACAGAAGAAATAAAACGTTGCGGAGTGTTAGAGCCATATATGTATGTGAGAACATAGTTAGTCAATTAGCCTGTGTTTAACTGCTAACAGAAATCTGATTAATCTGTTTATTCTAGAATACAAATAATCTCCTTGATCTTAATTCCAGCTGCTAATGTCAACATACCAATGGAGACATACTGGCTTGGAAGTCCTGTGGAGATATCGCTGGCTTCACAGAAAGGTAACAAACCTGGAGAAGACAACATACTTGCTAAACTATTTATATATTTATGATCACTAAACACTAGGGCACAGGGAAAATCTTCTAGATTGTAAAGAAGTTTTAGGACCATATATGTTAGTAATATACAACTTCATATTCAATAGCCAACAATATCCAGATACTTGGACAAACGGGATAATTTTAGCAATCCCTAAGAAAAAGGATTTAACGATTGCCAATAATTATACAGTAATTACATTATTAAATGGCTTGGTGAACATTTTCTTTTTATTTAAAAAAAAGCGTCTCAATGAAAAAAAGGGTACATTCGACTGTGTTTTAGTTTTCCAAACCTTGATAGAAAAAATGAAATCTCAGAACAAAATGTATGCAGCATTTATAGATTCCAAACAAGCGTTTGATAAAGTGAACAGAGAAATACTGTCTAATGGAATAAATTCACACGTCGTATCATGTTAATATATTTGTATACTAAGGATAGAACGTGTATACTGGTAGTATCATCATCAACTGTGAATGGAAAGTGGAAGGAACAACCTAAATGTGTCCTTGTCTGGCTAACAATCGTAGTATCCAACGTATCACCGACGAAATGGCAGTACATATATGTCTATTAGATTCCAGTACTGACATTCGAAGAAGGGTTGACCACATTACGGATCATTGTTGTCTTGTGGCCATTGTGGCCAAAATGCCCATCAAAACAAAAACCTTTGGAGTGATATCAGTTCCGAAAACTAATGCGTTCGATAGTGTCCAAAAGCACATGCGTTAATTGGTTAACAGGTTAACAGATTGTCTACGGTGTACGGAATCCTAGTTTTGATACAATTTCACAAATACTTTGGTTATGTTGCATAATAGAATTAATTTCTAAATGTTTTAAATAATAATGATTTATGTAATCTCAGCCTGAGCCCAAACAGTAACATTAGATTCATCCTTGCTCTTTAGTTCATAGCCAGACATTCGCACACATTACGAACCTATTCATCGTTTTTCATCTGGTGAAGTGTAAATCAAACATTTACCAAATCAGTATGGTGATATATTTAGGTATAGTTATGTAATGTTCTTGGTTTTTAGCAGAACTATAAAGCCTTGTTTTATTTCCACATGTGTACGTCAGCGGAAGCTTATTATTTGATCGTTAGCTATGCTGATCTGGCAAATAAATTGTCGAAAACTGGGTTGTGGCGCAAGATGTAATTTAATTCTCTCAAAGAATTCTGAGTTTTAGCCATACTTTTGGTGTTTGTGGTCGGCGAGCCATTTTTCTTTTCCCAACAATACTACGATATTATCCCATGTATCCCGGTGGTCATAAACCCGAGAGATTATAAACCAAAGTTATTGTTTTCGATATCGGGAGATTTACACATCACAAGTATCCTCTCCCGTCAAATGACTTTGTATATAAAAACGATTTCCCCGCAAAGACAAAACAAAATCAGGCACACAAAAGTTCGCAACTTTACGTTTGTATTTGGAATAGTGTGTTTTGTACAAATACTACAGTAAATAGATACAAATCCATTGTTAACAGAAACCAAAGTTTGACAAAAGTTACTCCCCCCTTCTCATCATATCTAACATGGGACTGGACGAAGGAAGACTGTCACTACAGTTTGTTGTGGGGATGTTAATTTCGTCCTCATCATCACTGTCATCGTCCCACTCATCACTTGTATTGCCCTCGTCATCATAGTCCATTTGGTATGCAGAGTCATCTCTATCCAAACCCTGGTACGTATCAACTGTGAATGGAATCTGGGAGGCTCCACCTGTTATTGTCTGGCTAACAATCATATTATCCAACGTCTCACCGACAAAATGGCAGTAAATCTGTCTAATGGATTCCAATGTTGACATACGGAGAAGTGTTGACGACATCATGGATCGCTGTTGTCTTGTGGCCATAGAGTTAAACCTTCTGAAATGATGTTCAAATGAAGCAGTGATTGAATCTATGGATCGGAAGGAAATCTCTAGACGACTTTCATTTCCTGTGTCGGTGAAAAATTGACTGGTTTCCATGGTTCAAATAGAAAACTAGTTCTCTCGGGATTCGAAAGTTGATAAAAAATTGGTAGTCTACGAGAGGTGATGGTAAACGTTTGTCTGAAGCTTTAGTAAGAACTATGGTTGAGTAATGACCTTCCGTAAGATATGATGTGTGTTTTATAGTCTGTAGCGATTCACGCCGTCAAGATTAACCTTTGTACATTACTCCCATCTCGGCGGGAATCCCATGTCCACAGCTCACATGTTGATTGGTCTATTGACACGAGATTACAACAAACAGTCGGTCATCAACATAAGTGATTATCTAATGATTTATTGGCTAATTGGCAGATTTAGAAGATGTCCGTTATCAGTTTATCTCAACTGAAGTATTTTATTAACTGCATATGTAAAATCCAGAAATATACCGACACGGTGGTTTTGCCTTTTTCATTATGTTTTCCCTTTTGCCCACTGTTTATTAAAGTTATTTAAGTTGATTAACAGTATTTTCTGAGATTCCCGAAGAAAGATTTGTTGTTGATCGAAAGTTTCGCAGAAGAAAAAAAAATGATCGAAGAAAAGTTTCACTGTACAAAAGTTTCATGCATTATTGGTTATCATTATTAATTTATTTGTATGCATGTATTTACATGAAGTTATCCCAATTTAACCAATAGCATGTCCAACCTATATTGGAATCTGGTCGATATGTATAGTGAATATACACACCAACTTATAACTACCATTAGTGCCGGAAGCAATTTCCTGTATTAATTTTGTGATTATTTGTGTTGAATTAGTGACAAACAACTACTCTAAAATGTAACCTACCTTTTTGTTTCTGTTTCACATTGATGTTTTTTATCAGATATATAGGTCTATGTATGATACTTTTCCTCTTTAATGCGATTTCTTTTTGCCTAGAGAGTTATAAACAAATAAGGTAATATGTTTAAATGGGCATCCTGGCTGTTTATTTTTCTCATTTCAAAGAAACATTCGCTTCGCAAACACATTCTTTGAGCTTCAAACGATTGTTAGCCAGACAAGAACACATTTAAGTTGTTCCTTCCACATTTCATTCACAGTTTACGATGATACTTCCAATCTGATAATAAAAGCCGAAATCGATGGCAAATCGATAGTGATTGAGGCTCCACGGTTTATTCGACGCGGTGTTTAGCAGAAAGTTAGAAGTAAGGTAGGCTGTCGTTTTGTCCGAGTACACATATAAGGTTAGTGGTGGAAAATGTCGCTAGAGGATAATGTCGGCACACGCTTGTTTGAAATCAATAAATGCTGCATTCACTTTTTTCTGGGATTTCTTTTTTTCTATCAAGATTTAGAAAACTAAAACACAGTCGATTGTACCCCTTTTTCGTGAAGACGCTTTCTTGAAAGTGAAAAGAAAACTTTCGCTGAGACATTTAATAATATAATGCCTGTATAATCACTGGCAATGGTTAAATCCTTTTTCTTAGGGATTGGTACAGTTATCCCGTTTGTCCAACTATCTGGATAGTGTTGACTATGAAGTTGTATATTACTAACATATATGGTGCTAAAACTTCCTTACAATCTATAAATAAGTATGTTGTCTTCTCCACGTTTGTTACGTTTCTGTGAGACCAGCGATATCTCCACAGGACTTCCAAGCCAATATGTATTGGTATGTTGACATAAACAGCTGGAATCAACACATCAAGGAGATTATTTGTATTCTAGAATAAACAGATTAACCAGATTTCTGTTAGCAGTTAAACACAGGCTAATTTACTAACTATTCTCACACATACAGATATGGCTTTAATATTCCGCCACGTTTTATTTTTTTCTGTTAGGACTACAAACTTGGCTTTTTTGTTTCTGTGTACTCAGTAACCTAAATTTTAACGGTTTTGGTAAAATAGGCAAAATACACTCGCGATGAAAGCTGATCCACATTTAGAAAATATTGATAATAGCAATATCTTGAAAAACGAGCGTTCATAAAGACTCAATGTCTTAGTACTATTTTATCCTTTATCTTTTAAAAAACCGTTCATGTAAACTTAATTCGTTGAGGATATCAAGACGGAGTTATGTTTTTGAAAGATATCTCACAATTTCCAATTTGTGATCGCTTTACAAAACAAATCTAATTCTGCAATGACAGATTCTTAACAAATTTTCTTCTTTCAAGAATTTTTGTTTCATTGCTGACCGATCATATTAATTTTGTTATTAAACAATTTCTAAAGTTCATCTAAAATAACAACAGGATAATCACCATACAAATAAACACATTGCTTTATTTAAATATCCAATAAACGACGTGATCCGTGTGTTACGAAACAATTTATTTTTCTAGGAAGTACTCTATCTACACAAGTAGTGTTATTCCGAAAAACGAAAACGTCATACTGACTCAATATTTCGACTTTTATTCAGTGATAATCAGGAGTGAGGTAGATTGTATTGTATTGAACTTATTTTATTGACAGTATAAAGTCAACGGAATTGGGAACAAGTTTTAAAACTGTACATTAGCAACAGCATTGGTATATATACAGGTAAAAGACAAACAGATCTAACCCAAGATGTTTTCCTTACCCATGATTCATAACAGTTAAAATGTATATTCTGTCCAGTAGTTGTTGGTTTTCAGTATATACATTTTGAAAGTTTTGAATGATGGGTAAGGAAAACAGTTTGGGTTAGATCGTTGATTTATAGAGCATTCGAAATTTTTTAAAAACTTACAATCATTACCAGACAATTTAAATGACCTTAGTCCACTTACACATTGTGACTTTATCCTTATTAACACTGTAATTATAGATAACTCTTATCACTGGTCAGACATCCTGTTCAGAGAGGCTCTGTGTATTAGAAGAAATAGCCCTGTCTTAAACAGTGGATTAAAAGCATCTAAAGAACTTGTCTTATTTCGATGAACTATGTCCTAATTCTTAAGATAAGACTGTCTGCACCTCTTTGTTAATATCCCCTAGCCATGCCAGTTTAGATCTTGCTATTCCCCTAATCTGTTTGCTTTATCTGTTTTGTCTATATGCATAAGCAATAATGATAATAAGTTTGTAAATCTGTAAGGCCATTCCTAATATTGTTATATCACTGCTTAATCTGTTTGTTTTTTTACCTGTATATATACCAATGTTGTTGCTTATGTACCTCACTCCTGTTGAGGACTGAATAAAAGTCGAAATATTGAGTCAGTATGAAGTTATTGTTTTTCGGAACAACACTACTTGTGTACTAAGTTAAACTATTCAGTGGAACTACTGGATTTGAGTACTATCTACATATAATAACTTTACAAATGTACACAATCCTTCAGTAGGGCACTCTTTCAGAGAATTCAGTTTGCGAGTCCAATCTTTATGTTCTTTGGTGAAATACTAACCCTCAAATTGTTTTCCCGTTGAATTTTTAAAAAAAAAAAAGAACATAAAAAGTAGCAATAAACTAATGAATGCTCCCCTATTCCGCATACCAGATATACGCTAACTTTGGAGAAAGGACAAGACGCACCACTACTAGAGAGTATATAGTATATAAAATACTAACGGAGATATGGCCAGGGGAAAAGATATGGGCAAAATCTGGGCAAACAGATGCTAATTACACTAAAAATTTGCCTTGGCAGTAAAATCGTTTTTTTTTTTCGTTGGGGACAGTTGTACAAATCTGCCCAATATGCAAAAAAATATTTGGATTTCTGACTATAAAAACGCTGGATAGGTTAGTATTATGAGCCAATGTTTGGTTACGAAATAAAGAGCGAAGATGAATTTAATGTTACTCTTTGGGTTCCGGTTAAAGTTAATTTAAATTATTATTATTTAAAACATTTATATTATGCAACATAACAACGTATTTATGAATTTGTATTAAAACTAGGATTCCGTAGACAATCTTTAAACCTCTATATATTTATGAACACTAAAACACACGGGCATAGGGAATATTAATACCCTTATACCCAATCAAAGGTTGTTGTGATACAGGTATAGCTTTGCAACGTCACGATTGGATTTCTCTGTCATTTAGATTGGTATAAAGCCTAATACGTCCTTCAAAAGAAAAAAAAGCCTAATACACTTATGAACAACTCAGCCCTGGAGTGCGGCGAAAAACATCAATCAATCAATCTTATAGAAGTTAGTATACTCTTCATGTGGTGACGCTTTAATTGATCAAAGTGGAAGTCGAACATCTACCAAGTCAGTATGGTGATATATTTAGGTATAGTACTGTTCTTGGGTTTTATCAGACCTATGAAATCTTGTCATTTTTTTACACGTGTGGACGTAAGCGAAAGCATATGATTTGATCGTTAAGTATGCTGTTTTAGCAAATAAATTGGCGAAAATTGCGGGAATACAGTGGTTTTCGTTTTGTTTTAGGCAGATCTTTTTTGTTGGATAATTCAATGATCCACAAGTTTATATTACAACTTCTCCGGTGACAGTAAATCATATCTCAATTAAGCCCAATAGAACTTAAGAGTATTTGAAGCAGCAGAACATTTGGCGGACCCTGGACCCTAACCAAATGGGCCCCGACCTAACTGGGTGGTGAAAGCAGACGTAATTCTATTCTCTCAAAGAATTCTGACTTTTAGCCATACTTTGGTGTTCGAGGGGGGGGGGGGGGCATGATCGGGGGGCATATTGTTCTTCTCCCAACAAAACCGCAATATTATCCCATGTACCCTGATGTTCATAAACCCGAGAGATCAAAAACCAAAATTATTGTTTTCGATATCGGAAGATTTACACATCACAAGTAAGTCTCGCGGCAAACAACTTTGTATATTAAAACGGTTTCACCGCAAAGACAAAACAGAATCAGGCACACAAAAGTTCGCAACTTTACGTTTGTATTTGGAATAGTGTGTTTTGTACAAATACTACAGTAAATAGATACAGATCAATTGTTAACAGAAACCAAAGTTTGACAAGAGTTACTCCCCCCTTCTCATCATATCTAACATGGGACTGGACGAAGGAAGACTGTCACTACAGCTTGTTGTGGGGATATTATTTTCGTACTCGTCATCACTGTCATCGTCCCACTCATCACTTGTATTGCCCTCGTCATCATATTCCATTTGGTATACAGAGTCATCTCTATCCAAACCCTGGTACGTATCAACTGTGAATGGAATCTGGGAGGCTCCACCTGTTATTGTCTGGCTAACAATCATATTATCCAACGTCTCACCGACAAAATGGCAGTAAATCTGTCTAATGGATTCCATTGTTGACATACGGAGAAGTGTTGACGACATCATGGATCGCTGTTGTCTTGTGGCCATAGAGTTAAACCTTCTTTCACAAAAAAAAAAAAAAAAGAGTTAAACCTTCTGAAATGATGTTCAAATGAAGCAGTGATTGAATCTATGGATCGGAAGGAAATCTCTAGGCGACTTTCACTTCCTGTGTCGCTGAAAAATTGACTGGCATCCATGGTTCAAATAGAAAACTAGTTCTCTCGGAATTCGAAAGTTGATCAAAATAGGTAGTCTACGAGACGTGATGGTAAACGTTTGTCTGAAGCTTATGTAAGAACTATGGCTGAGGAATGAGCTTTCGTAAGATATGATGTGTGTTTTATAGTCTGTTGCGATTCACGCCGTCAAGATTAACCTTTGTACATTACTCCATCTCGGCGGGAATCCCATCTCCACAGCTCACATGTTGATTGGTCTATTGACACGAGATTACAACAAACAGTCGGTTATTCACGTGAATGGTTATCTAATGATTATGATTTATTCGCTATTTGTCAGATTTAGAAGATGTCCTTTATCAGTGTATCTCAACTGAAGTATTTTATTAACCGCATTTGTAAATTCCAGAAATATACCGACACGCTGGTTTTGTCTTTTGATTTACATGAACCCTTTTTGTCCTCTGTTTTTGCTCAACTTGAAAAAAATATGAAAATTAGTTGGATAAAATATATTCGTTGTTTATAAGTAGAGTGCATAAATATAAGTAGAGCGACGAATTGATTTCTGTGTGAATAGAGAATATATAGACGATGTACAAAATGTATATTGTATCTTTTCTACCCTTATGGATGAAATCAGATTAATACGAGAATTACACGAAGTTCTGTTTTTAAAGAATTCTTTAAAAAATGTAAGGGTTCCTTGAAAAGCAAGAAATACCGTTGTCAATTTAGGCATTTTTTTAACTGTAAGAGCTGCCGTTTATGATATATATTGTATACATGCTAGAAATTAATCTACTTACAACGTATATTTTTGGGGGTAAAAAAATATTAATTATTCCTAAAATAAGTTTATGTATTATTTTCTTTCCGAAATTAACCACATTTAAAGTTTATATAAACAAAGATTATATATTATTATATATATATTTTTTTCGTTTAAATAAATTAATAAAAAAGTTATTAAAATATAAAAGTTTTATAGAAATACGTTTAAAAGAAGTGAGAACAAGATGCTTAAAGGACGTCCTGAGTGCGCATGTCACAATTGATATGTCAAGTTTTCCGAGCATTGGACGCATTACTCAGGCGTAGGGCGACTTAGTTCTATTGTCGCTGTACGCCTGTGGTATATGGTAATGCTTGCAATGCTAAAGTTTTCCTAACGATCTAGAATTTCACTGGCCGATTAAGCATCAAATTTGCATTTGTGGGTATTATCTTCATATTTTGTTCTGATGTTTTGGAAGGTTGCTTTAGCGCAGATAATGAGAGGCGTTTGTCTTTGGCCCTCAAATATAGTATACAGTCCATTAATTCCACAATATAGACAATTTTTTCACTGCATGGCCCCTGGCATACATTCGATATAACCAATTCACCATTTCTCTATATTTTGATGATAAATGGATGTTTTACTCTATACTCAATATTATTTCACTTATATAATGACATGCAGGTAGTCGGGCTCTATGTCTGGAGGACCCCCTAGCCGAGAAATCTGGGCTCTGCCGATTTTTTTTTCTCTCTCCGTGTTGGTCATAGCCCAGACCACTTCCATAGTAAAAAAGTGATATTTTTGAAGGAGACCCGCCAAAAAAATCGGCGGCGCTAATTTCACATCAAATAAGGAAAGAATAAAGTATTTAACTGTACATTCCGATAGCATAGCCCTAAAAGAAGGAGTTTGTCAACTTTACGCGGCTGTAATTTGGTAAGCTTTCCTTTATGCAGTCAATATTTACTTCCAAGACACTGACTTTCAAACTGATGTAACCGCCATGGTAAAACATTTAACCGACCTAAAAACTGGGCGGAGCTTCTTAGAAATACGTAACTCGTATATCTTCGGAAATATTTTGTCATGACCAATGAACTAAGCCGAATATTAAATATTCGGGGAGTATTAAATACTACATGTATAGGCCTATATTACTCCACACTTATATCGATATTATTTTACCCTAGTGATTCGGGGTAAGGCGACAAGACACATTACCAGCCATATAATACCAGTCGCCGTAAGACCGATAATCCTTGCTAGCCCCAGTCTTGGGCTAGTACCTGACACCAGCTCTTCCTTCGCGACACACTTCTTTCGGCATGGGCCCGGGGTCTTCGGTGGCTCAGTTGGTTAGACTCATAGGTAGTGCTCTGTCATATATTGATTGATTGATTGGTGTTTTACGCCGCGCTCAAGATTATTTCACTTATATGGCGGCGTTGCCAGTTTTATTGTGGGAGGAAACCGGGCTCTATGCCCGGAGGAAACCCACGACCTTCCGTTGGTAACTGGCAACCATCCCACATAGGTCGTTCGAGTGAAAACCCAGTCAGACAATTTTCCAATTTTTTAGACTGAGTGGGAATCGAACCCGCGACCCATTCGTGGAAGGCTGTTCGGATCTAGCGTCCAACGCTCTACCTACTGAGCCACGGAGGCCCCCTCTGTCATATAAGTGAAATAATCTTGAGTATGGCGTAAAACATCAATCGATCAATCTTTCGGCATGAACTTGTCGCCTCATCCGAATAGCACTTTTAGCGCATAATTTTTCAAATCCATTTAAATTAGCTTGTGATGCCAGCGACACTGCTATTGGTGCAGTTTTATTACAGGAAGATGATTTTGGCATCGATCATCCAATTTGTTATTTTTCACATAAATTTGATAAATGCCAACGATTTTGTTCATGATTGTCATTGATTTTGAGTTTGCAGCATTTTGACGCTTACGTCGCTTTAGCGGATTTTTTATTCATCATAACCACCTTGTGTTTTTGAACAAGTTAAAGGGTAAACATCAACGATTGTTAAGATGGAGTCTTATACTCCAAGAGTATAACATTGATTCCAGTTACATTAAAGGTAAAGATAATGTTATTACTGACTATTGTCTAGATTGTAAATAGTCCAATGTTAATAATACTATCAGCATATTTTCTATTTTATTAAAGAGAACGTTTTTGTCAAAGGAATCACGTGTTTTAGTTTATTAATTTTTTTCGAAATGTTCTTATTTCAATGTTTTTGTAACTTTGCCGTATTTGAGATTTGTACATCAAATCTGCTACTTCTTCTTGGAATAGTTTGTCTCTCGCAACACACCGAAAATATAATTGGTGGCATAGGGCTCAAAATTGTTGTGACTGTTGTTCGGGGGATGTAATATTTTTTGAAAGCAAAATTCACTGTCACAGTTCAGAGCCCGAAAGTTTCCACTCAATTAGTATTGGGAAAGCCGTTATCAATTTGAACGTGAGGTGCATTGGTAGAATAGCGCCGACTATTTGATTAAATGGCCCTATTATAGCAGTTTTATTGGACAAGAAAACGATGTTTTACGCTCAGAGAAACCCCATGGTCGTGTTCTGGTACATATCAGTCATTTTTTTCTCTTCGCTTTAATAATAATGCAGAAGTACTAAGTGCAAATCGAACACGTGATATGTAGATGGAAGACTCTCTCACCTTCGGGATAAGGAGCGTACATTCTCGAGACTCACCAAAAAGCTTATATTTTTTACCCCTCGGGCAAAAATTGCCCGAAGAGTATTGTCGTTGCCTCCGTCGTCCGTCCGCCCGTCTGTCCATTGAACTTTGTAAACACATTTTTTCATTTACAACTTTGAAACTTCACACAGTTGTTTAATACAGCAAGTACAAGAAGCCTATTCAAAATCAATGCCGCTGCTGTAAAAGACCATACAAACACATTTTCTCAACAAGTTTTTCAATCACAACTCTTACATAACCGTCATCCAAAAACGTGCTTGTAAATGTGATACATGTATCTGAGGAAATGTTTCACTCACAACAAATTGTCTGGAAAAGAAATATATCTTCGGTTTCTTTGGCCCAGACCCGAGGGGTCCTGATGGCGACAGCCTACTTTTTACTTCTTAAGAAAAATAGCAGAAAATTTAAAAAAAGGTCAAATATTAACATTTTTACTTGCAGCGTATGTCAGATTAATATACATGTAAATGTTTAATTTATTAATATAAATCCGGATTAATTTTAACATATGTTTTCCCGTTACGAGATTAAACATTAACATATTTAGCTGGCCGATAGACTCCCAGTGCTTACAATGCAACTGAAGTATTTTACTAATGTATTTGACTATGTAGAGTTTGTAATTATCTTCTCTTCATGCTAAAATGAGACTCTATTTTAGACGATGTCATTCAAATATACATTCTTTAACTTAACACTTTTCTCGAAGAATCCTTTCAAGGGACTGACGTGTGTTGTTAATATATCTCACCATCTCTTCTGATAATGTTTTACTGGTTTTATGGTTAGTCTTTCGATGGAAATCCCCTTCGCTGTATTCTGCCATACAGTTCAAATCTTCATCAGAAACAGATACATTCAAAAAGTGAAATACTCGAGTCATTTCGCCGATGAGATCTTGTAGTAAATTCTCATAGTAGACCACAATAACACGGTCTGTTACATTAAGCCAAGACACGTAGGTAGATTTCCATCTCGGTATGGCATCTTTTAGAAACAGAGGGAAATCTATAAAAGAAAGCAAACGAAGAAGCTTTAGTGCATTCGAGGTCCAGGAAAAATCACTAAAAGCGTTCACAAAAATCCTTTGACCAATCAAGAACGACCACCGTGGGATTTAGTCTCGGCACTTATTTGAATAAGCACGTTTTGGTTTGGAGCTAAGATAATCTAATTGAATACATTACTAGGAAATCCTTTATAAGCAGTTATCCGTAGGATGGTGTATTTATCTATCAAATACCAACTGAACCAAATGGTTTACGGTTGGACAGTATCACTTCTCACCCCTTGTCATATTAGTGTCTGTTGCAAAGCCTGTATGTCCGGCATGCAATCGGTTCATCTCGGCAGTTGACGCTTTCAGTGGGTCTCGAATTAGTAAAATCACTCTCTCTATATTGATAAATCTTTTAAACAACGCCGTCTTTGGAGAAAATAGTTGGTGAACTTTTACGGTGATAACAGATCCATTAAATATTCCGTCTCCTGGAAAGCCATAGTCTTTCAGAGTTGTGTCCGAGTAAACACTACCAGTGTACACGCCTGTGAAGAATACACAAGATGCCATCGATAATAAATCATAAAAAACCAGGTAAATTTAAAGCAAAGCTTAGGTTGATTGATTGATGTTTTACGCCACACCCAAGATTATATCACTAAGATGGCGGCGTCAGGTTTAGTGGTGGAGGAAACTTGGGGAGCACTTTGCAACTCATCCAAATACGCCAATCGAATGAAAAATCTACCCAGAAATTGTTAAATTTTTACTTGGGGAATTCGAACTCCATATATGAAAGGTGGTAAACCAATCACAACACAAGGGCAAGATAAATTTGTCAACTTTAAAAATCTGACGTTTAAACATAAGTTTATTTCACTTACTTCGAGGCCCTGGTTGTTTAAAGTGTACGAATCATCTAAGATTTTAAAAACGAATGTTTATCAAACAGGTTTTGTATATTATTTATCATATTTATACCAGTAGCTTTGGGGTTTTTTTATGTTCACGGTTAACGAAATTCGTACGTCTTGTTGCTGTTGATAGCCTGTAAAACATCTAGGAGTTTGATATGGTATTGCTATGTTTACAGGGTTCTGTTATTTGATAATTTAGTTGTGTCCATAGTAAATTTCAGCAAATGTTAAAATGTAAATATACATATTTTACCTTTGATTAAAAGGCCATTAACTCACTACTATAGATGGTTTACTTGGAGACCGCAATATCCCAGAAAATCCAGTGACTGTTCTCTAGTTAAAGAGATCATAATAATAAAATTAATTACCTGTGGCGATTTGAATAAGATGCCGAAACCAAGTATTTCCTGATCCGGGGAAACTGACGAGGGCGGTCACGGGCAAAGGTGGGTTGGCGAATTTAACTGGTCGACATCGGGCTACTGAGTGGAAGGAATTCGTCCAATCCCTAGGAATATGCCGTCTTTGATATTTGAAAACGGTAGCAACACTGACATTCTTCTTAATACTTAACACCGATATAATAATAAAGGAAAACGTCATTGAAAATCCTAAAACATATACAAAGCGTGTTGCAATCATCTTCAAACATGGGTTCGTCATTGTAAAGTGTCGTGTTGCAACCATCTTCAATCATGGGTTCATCATAGAATTTTAAAATGTCGGGTTGCAATCATCTTCAAACATGGGTTCATCATAGAATTGTAAAATATCGTGTTGCAACCATCTTCAAACATGGGTTCATCATAGAATTGTGAAGTTGAGTGTTGCAATCATTTTCCAGCATTGGTTCATCATAGAATTGTTAAGTTGAGTGTTGCAACCATCTTCAAACATGGGTTCATCATAGAATTGTTAAGTTGAGTGTTGCAATCATTTTCCAGCATTGGTTCACCATAGAATTGTTAAGTTGAGTGTTGCAACCATCTTCAAACATGGGTTCATCATAGAATTGTGAAGTTGAGTGTTGCAATCATCTTCAAACATGGGTTCATCATAGAATTGTAAAGTTGAGTGTTGCAATCATTTTCCAGCATTGGTTCACCATCAAAATGTTTCTACCTATACCAAGTAGAAAGAGATTGAAAGTCACACAAGACGCAAACACTTTATTGTCCTCAAGGATAAATGCCAAGCTCCATCTGTAACCTAGCAGTGATTTGTAACTTTAAAACGACTAAATATGTATTTAAAAACATAAGCATTGAAACAAACGGAACTTCCTGTAAGTTCCCAGGGTGTCACAGAAAAGGCGATTGCAATATACATAGGCCTACCTTCGGTCATCAATTGGAAATATCTTCGTATTTGCGGCATACTTGACATTTTTAAAACGCTTTCATAGTCATTTCATTAAACTGGGACTACGCCCTGGCTCAACGTCGTTCGTGTATGACGTCACAACAATGGTAATGTACATATTTGGGGCTTGTTGTTCAAAAGAAAATTAGCTTTAAGGGGCATGAGCTGCCAAAATGTTGATATTTTGACCTTAAAAACAGAATGTTGAATTTTTTTTCTATTTTTCTCAAAACGTATAATTCAGAAGCTTTTTAGTGCTTCTAGTCTCGAAAATGTACTATAAAGTATTGTTTTGAACTAACTTTGACTTAGAATGAATGAATGGTCGTCCCGGTTACTAGTATTTAAATTTTGTTTACTTTTCGAACACGTTTTCGGTTCGTACAGGCCACATACTGCATGGATTTTCCTCATTCCAACGCCAATCGTTTAGTTTTTCGATGGTCTTCAAAGCCTCTTACTGTCGCGACGATCAGAAATTATGAAAAAAGTGTGAATTTTGGCAGTTCATGCCACTTTAACGGCAGGTTAAATGACGTGGCTTAAAAAAGGAATTACCTTTAAGCGTAAAGCTAATTTTGGTTTGAACAACCTGCCCCAGGATCTCGTTTCACAAAAGTCGCATCGCCAACGAGGTGTAGTTGTCAATGGATACCCTAGTGAAGAGATATGACGTCATGGCAACTGCGATTGAGCGCACTTTGCGACGGCTTCGTGAAACGGCCTCAAGATGTCGACTATGACGTCACCGCACAAATTTATTAATTAATTAAGCTAATTAATTTCCGTATCTAGGCTCTACAGAGATAAAGAATGCCTTGAATTGTGTAGGTTTTGTACCTGAAATATCATTTTGCTTTTGGTTGAGTTCCGTACGGTGCACGTTCTTAAGCAAATGGATTACCAAATAGGAGGTATTGTCTTAAACTTGTCATTCATCTTTTAAGTTATTATTAGAAGGACTAGTAGCCAAAGTATCATGGGTTGTCCAACTTGCTTGCTTATGAACAAATTGTAACATTATCGCAATTTATCGGCGATTTCCCCAAACAAGTGTAAATTTGAAGCTTTGTATATCCAACTTGAGACTGTAGATGTTTAAAAGTAACTTAGATTTACGACGAAAGATTATGGATCCATTTGGACATTGTGTAGGTATTTTTCTTTATTCCAACGTGAATGCTCTAGTTTTTCAACCATCCTTTATCTGAAAGTGTTGGGATAATCAGACTTTATGAGAAGAAAAAACTCGAATTTCTCGAACTCATGCCGACTCAGAATAAGAATTTGATATTTAGACTGTCCATCTTCTGGGGCTCGTTTCACAAAGCAGTTGTATCGCAAACGAAGACCAGTTTCCACCGGATACCATAGTGAAGAGATGAGATGGCAACTGTTATTGATCGTGCTTCGTGTAACGGCCGGGCCCCTGTACAGCCATATTTTACATATTGCGGCAGGCATTTTACACTGAGTGGCAATCTTACATAATATATTAAATTGATAATTTTACATACTGCGTAGACTTGACACAATGGGCTTGTAAAACCGGCTCACTCCATTGGATTGAAATTGTAATATACACCTGCATGTATCTTTATTTAACGACAATCCTTATCACTTACCTCACAGATGTAAACTGTATCCAAGTTGTAATACAATGATGTCCATGGAAATCTAAATTATTGTGTCTTGTCCATGAAGCATCAATGCGTGGCATCTGAGTAATGATAATAATGATAATCAGCTGTATATATAGGTGCGCTCCAAGTATCATGTTGACAGGCTATGTTTATATAAACCGTTACCGATGTTTATCTTCAAGTTAGGATACCAGTATATCATCCATTTTCTATTTGTTGTTCAAATGTCGTATATCGATAAGGGTTGATTGTAAAAGAAAAATTAATTATGGATAGTGCTAAATGCAAAGCTGTTACATCAGGAAATATGTATAATTATTATTACTGATCTGATAAAACTGCGCCAATGCTTGATTATAAAGAGAACAAATACCAGGCTAACAATATGGGAAAAAATGATAACAGTGAGATATGGAGAATAACCAGTTGTATTCACAATTTTAAAAACACTATAATGATGGGAACACTTGAACAAATTTAGCATTTAGCCACGAACTTGTTATACTTTTTTGACAACAAGTTATTGGGAACAAGTGAGGACGGATGCAGCAACCCACATTTTTAAAAAATAAATTCGTCATATCGACCAAGAATAAAGCGCTAAACCAGACTTCCTGAAACGTTTTGTGAACATTTTTTTATAAGATTTGCTAATTAGCATTAAATGTGTTAATGCTTATTTCCCCTTCACTCCTTTTTTGACTACCAGGGAACAAACGCAAAGGCTGTTTCTTTTCAACTCATGTGTTTCAATTATACATATAGTCTGCTTCAAGTCTTGTTCATAAATCAATAAAAAAACATGCTTATACACATCAATATTGGAAACATCATTCATCTGGCGCTTCAGATCTTTAATGTCTCTATTTATTTCTTACACAGCGTGTTGATTTTCCTTTACAGTATTATAGTTTTAAATGTGTGTATAATAGACGTAAACTACACGTGTATAATAAGCAGAATGTTCAATGGTGTATCGGACAAAGCCAGCTTTAAGAGAGTAACGTGGGTGCTGTACTGTGCTCATGTATAATAAAAATGGTGTCTGGATTGCAAAGTATTTTTTAAACGTACTGCCACGCATCGGCTGCTGCTGCTGGGTGGGGCCATCGGAGGTGTTCTGTTGAGTTACTCCGAAGAATTGCACTTCAGCCCCCGAAACGCTTAATTCTCCTTCGCGGGTGTATCGTTACCGCCCAGTGTTCCTCTACGGTGCATCAGTGCATTGCCTTGGGGTCGATGGTGGAGGTGTTGCTTGCACTGGCGTTTTCCATCCGTAGTGGATGATGCACGCCATGCCTTAATGTTAGTTTGTTTGGCATTCAATTTCTTAGTCAATCAAAAAAAAATGCTTTTTAGAACCTGTAACAGTGGGTTAGGAACTTAACTAGTATCTGAAACACTTTATTGGTATTTTTGGGAGGCCTGAAAAGTGTGTTCGTTGTAGGATTGACGATACCCAAGGAGAAGTAGCAAACATCAGTTACTGAGCGGTTGAATGAATAGAAGAATCTTCCACTAGGGCTCTCATTCCAGAATTCTTGCCATAGCTGTGCAAACTTAAATTTAACTGAGTTAAAAATTAAATTCTTTAACTGACAACTGAATATAATGAGAAACGGATGGTAATTCAAGGCCAAGCTTAGCAAGGGAATCGACCTTTTCATTACCCGGGATGCCTATATGAGCTGGTACCCATTCAAAGGCCACCGAGCATCCCTGAAAACTCAAAACAGAACATAAATGAAGGATTTCATAGATAAGTGGTGAAGAATTCCTCCAGTTGTAGTTACTCAATGCATTAAGAGAACTTAGAGAATCAGTGAATAGAACAGATCTTAGAGGCACTAAATCAAGCAGAAAATTTAGAGCTAATAACAAGGCAGATAGCTCTGCTGTAAATACAGAAACTGAGTCAGATACCCGGAAATATTTTTCTTGCTTTATGCTGGGAATATAAAAGGCTGAACCAACTGTATTTGTATCAGGACATTTAGATGCATCTGTGAAAATATGTACATAGTTTCCTCAGTTAGAGGCTATATAGTCTTTGCAGCATGGTAACGAAATAGTGGACATATCTTGTTTTGATACTCTTTTGTGGAGTTGAACGGAGATGAAAGGTAGACTTAACTTCTACGGAGGATATTGTGGCACAGACCAGGATTGCACATCTACAGTTCCTGACAAAAAGCAGAAATTTCATAAGAGCGGACATAAAAAGGTAGCTGTGATTTTGGGGCACGTATAAACAATTGTTCATAGAAGGATGGTTTAAATATGTCTGTTGTAGAGTTACCAATATCTGCCTTAAGTTTTAATCTATATTTTAATACGCGCATGCGCCTACGTATAAAAAGTGGACACTCATGACAGAAAACTTGCATTACGCTGAGTGGAGTTGATTTCATGGCACCCGTACAGCACATTGGATGGAATCCAGTTTGGCACTGGCCGAGTCATAAGCCGCGCATCAGTAGTCAATCTTAGACCTTATTAAAGCACGGTGCAATAAAGTAAGACTTTTTTTATCAGCTCCCCAAAATCGACCTGAAATGCACCTCACGAGGTTTAGAGCCTTTCTACATTTAGCAATGACACAATCAATGTAGTCTGACCATGTTAGACGTCTATCTAAAACTACCGCAAGGTATTTGAATGAGTTAGGAAAAAGTTAAACCGGCATTTTTACTCCCCTTTTCAACGTCACACAATCCTTTTTGTATCTGTTTTGTACAAAACTTCACAAGCTATGTTTGGTTAAATACCAAACAAGTCTGGAATTAGCCATCCTTTCCGTCACTTTACATAGTGTTGTTGTTAAGGCAATGGGTCTGTATGATGATGGGGAGGAAGGGTCCTTTCCAGGTTTAATAACTGGGATGACAACTGCCCTTTTCCAGCTGTTTGTTAATTTCATCTGGTGCCATATTGTATTATAAAGGAGAAGCAACACATTAAGACATTGCTCAGGGAGATGAGTTAACATAGAGTAGGGAATAGAATGCTCACATTAGCCAGGGATACGATGTGCCCATGACACAGGTCATTCGGTTAAGGAACATTTAGAAATTATGCCTATTGAAAAATTCCCTCTCCCCACCTCCTCAAGATACCAAACACAAACGTTTGGAAAAGGAAAGTTTTTGGATTCCAAGTATTTACCCTTTGGGTTTGATCTCACCTAATTTCACTTTCTTTTGCAATTGCCAAGTTTTGTTCGGTTTCGGTTTACTCGGCTTCTTGCCATGGCTATAGATACGTACCACTTTGTAAATAAATTACAAAGTATTTCATAAAAAATAAACTAAGGTCAAGCTCCTGTCTGTCTTCGACCCTTATGAAATATCGTGGGTCTAGATTTGTTGCAGCAGCTTATGATTGGATGTAAAGGCCTGGGCCCTGTCTTACGGTTGTTTTGGTGAAGATTTTCTCTGAGTCCGTGTTCTGTTATTACGTGCGCTGGTTTATAAAATTGTCTGAGTCTTCTCGTTATATTTCCTTTAATTTTCACAGTTAAATTATTATAGGAAGTTTCATTTTTTGCCAAATATCTAAAAGTTGTATCATTTTGTGTTTTTAATTTGAAAATTGGACTTATCATAATACTGTATATCAACCAGTTGGCGGCTGACCTAGTGTACGACCTAACAGTTTTTGCGTAACGAACACACAAAAGCTTTCCAATAAGTTTGAGACTGTAAATTAAGAAGAAAAAGACCTGACATTAGTGAAATCTGACACTGAAGTTAGGCGGTTGCTGATCGATTGACTGACATACAATCTCATTTTACTGCAACAAACACAGCCACAGTGCCGATTGCTGAGGCAAATTGAAAGGGCTAAAATAGTAAGCTTATATAAATTCACTTTCTCTAAAAAAGGCGATGAGACAAATGTTGGAAAGACTAACGAGGCGAACGTCCCTTTAAAGGAAACCCTTCAATTATGCGTCACACACATTGACGACAAAGAAAAGTGAACTATATCAAAACTACTATTTACTGACTTATGATCATTTTAAACTTTTCTCCCGCTTAATGCTTTATTATAATGACCCGGAGAACTTGTAATTACTTCTGACAAACAATTCCTCGCATGTCATCTTCACATTTTGTTTAAATGCACCAGCATAAGTTTGTTGTGTTTACATTTCGCCATCATAAACATATACACTTAGGCTCAAAGGCCAAATGAGATATTGAGTTATACAGCTGTGATATAAGTGGTACCACCACTTTTACCGATAACGTTTATATCATCACTGTCAGTGGCGAAACTATTTTCAATGGAATTGGAATTCTCTTCCCATGGTTGAATCCTTAATTTGTGAAAATTGCTAAAATTTGTAACCCAGTCTAAATTCATAAATTATCGAAGAACTCTTAGCATTATTTATTGGGCATCTAACACTTTTACACAAACCAAACATTTTTTTCGCTTTGGCCTTTCTGTGGTGCTCGCCGTATAACATTGGCCTGGGCCAGCAGACTTCGCTAAACGTCAAAGTGTGCTATAAGTCTACCCCCACCTTATCATGTAAAGCAAAGTGTTACATTTGGAGCATTAAAACTGATTATTTTCAAAAAATGTATCAGAGCCTACGCCAGTCATTGCAAATGAAGACTGTGGGTATGTATCGTCACGCTCGCTGTCACGAGTCTGGCTCTAGGAGAAAATGCGGCTCAATTGATTTTAATATATCAAAATATTCAGGGTTCTGTTTGGGAATAATGTTTCTGCAGGAAATATGATGGCCACTTAGAACAAAAGAATTGAAAAAATGGAAAGCTTTATTTATAGATGGAATAAACGAAATTTAACAAACATTGGCGAAATACTGGTGATAAAAACTTTTCTAAGATTACACATCTGTTAATGCCCTTTTTCTCCCCTATAGCCTCCATTAGCTTCTCCCTTCCAGTGGGACCCTCCAGTGATACGTCGGTCTGTTGAAGCAGTAACTGCGCGGATTTGAATCATTTAGAGCACATTTGGGATATGATGGGCAGAAACATTCAAAACCTAGAGCCTCCTGTACAAAATCTGCAGAAATTACATCGGTATTGGCGGCAGTTACCCCTTCAACAGATCCGACGTCTCCCTGGAGGGGTGAGACGCAGGTTGGAAGCTAATGGAGGCTATACGCGCTATTGACCTTCTGCTCTAGGGATGTGTTCTACACACTCAAAGTGACGTTTTTACTCCAATATGTTCGTCCTGTGAAGCCAGATGGACTCTGCAGTTTCATACTTACAAGTATCTTTTTATTTTGTTAAAATACACTTTTGATTCGGTAAACGATGTCCTGGATAAATTGTATAGCTTATTATCATTAATGGTGATTTCTTATCGCCAGAATGTTGCCCTTTATGATCACAATCGTTTCTGCAACATCAGTTTGCCAACAATCTCCCTACACCAATAATTGTATCGGTCCGTGCAGACTTTCCAGGGGGGGGGGGGGTGCTTAACTTTTTTCTTTGTGTATGATATTTAAAAACTCTGCTTAGAAACTGGCAGATCCAAACTGAACAACTGATCGAACAATTTCTCAAACTATTGATACTATGATTTCACACAGTATATATGGATTTGAAAAAAGGTGTAATAAAGGTTTGATGTATTTAGCATTTTCGATGTTGACTATGTTGATTGTGTATCTCTCTGTATAGTGACGGTGGTAGGGAATGCCTCATCCAGCCTTGAGAAGATATTCCCTCTCAGATTGGAGGTGGGGCATTATGCTAACCCCTTGATGCATAATCCCCTTACGGTTTGATACATCTGCATTCTCCTCCATATTTCGATTTTCGACCTTTTTTATTGGAGATGAAACCAACAGGGGTACCACCCCCCCCCCCCCCCCCCTTCCCCCACCCCCTTACAAATTGGTGGTGTAGTATGAATATGTAATATGTGAATATTTATGATGTAAAAATAAGGTGGCTTTAAGTTTAACACTGTATATGACTGAACAATGTGAAGAGCTAAAGTTCAAGTCTCCCTGACCGGCAAGTAAGTAACTCAAGAAAGAGACAAATGAGTGCGGCTAAAGTTCAAGCTATCATATGTAATTACATTGTTAATGGAATAAATTTATGAAAAAAAAGATCTAATTTATCGTAGAGCATTTCAATACTCTTAACCTCTTCATTTTAAAATAGCAAGAGCTTGCCACTTAAAATTTTAATTTAAAACTAAAGTATAGAAAGTGTGAACTTCACCTCGATGTTTGTCGTCGCGCGTAAACCGCGTGTCCTTCCGCACAGGCAAACACAGTTTTTTCTTCCGACATAAGTATGCTGTTCTAACTGTAATTTATTTCATTAAATTATTTTTCATCAATAAAATAGGAATTGCAACACGAAAATAAGAACTTCCGATGCAAATTTATTAGTTTTTGTTGTGCTATTTTATCCTACGCCGTATCGTGGATAAACATCTTGTACTTTCACTCTCCACTCGATGAAATATAAATGGTATTTACCGATAAACAACAAATATCCTCTACCTACAGACAAGGCAACCTTCCTGTTAGATATATATTTTTGCCATGACAATATACTAAACAGCATGATTTCAGTTTCTCAGTTCGTAATCTTTTTTCACCTTGATTATTGATATCTGTTAAACCACACTTTGCGGTAAGTTGCCAATGACGGAATGTAGGGAAGTCCTTGCTGGAGTTGTTCAATGTAATATATTACTTAGTTAAAAGAAACGGCGAACATCTTCTGGTTACATACCTACATTGTATCTACTCGAGTAATATTGGGCAGTTGCTATGTACTATCGTTTCTAATTGTGTTATAATTGGGAAATGGGTATATCATTTAGACCTTTATACCCAATCATAAGTTGTTATAATAAACTAAAACCCATGGTATTTCATTTTTAGTTTGCCTCTTTCTTGCCATCTTTGCTTCAAATGCAACTAAACCGACAATGGGCCTTAAGTGGCCAGTCAGTTCAGTTTGACCATTTGACCAATCGATTTAACCCTTATCGACCCAGTTCGTGATTACCAGCAATATAGCCAGTAAAGGACCGTTACTGGCCTTCCAGTATCAGGCCGTTTATTGTGGACTGAATATGACCGATGCTGGGCCAGTATTATCTTGCCGATAGCAATGCTTTCTTTCTGTCGATTAAAGAAATGCATTGAAATTCAAGAACAGCATTAGCATACATTTGCATAGCTATAGAAACTTGACATATTTAAGCTACGAGAACATTCGGCTGAAATCTAGGTCAACTTAACTAAATTGTCAACAGCCGTTGGCCGGAGTGAGCCGGCGAACAAACAATAACATTCGAGAATGAAAACACAAAAACTTTACAAAAACAATCAAATAAGAAAATAGGACGTGCGGTCAATACACGTAATATCTATTTATTTTTAGATAAAATCAAATCAATTGTTTGTTGGGGGTTTAATAATTTACTGCCCCCGCTTACGTCTGGGATAAAAGCCGTTTGTTTCTGTACTTGTAAATGACTACTAGTAAATTCAGCATTTGGTGCAGATAAGGACTTAATTTTAATGTGAATGACACTGAGAATGATTACCAATAAACTATACTTTGTATTAACTCGAAGAAAAGCAGACGGGCCATTTTACTTTATAAGTTCCGTACGTCAGGCAATGGAGCCGATCGTTCCCAAGCCGTTCTCCCTGTCGGTCCCTTGCCTTCCGCGAAAGTGCACCGAGAATACTTTCAACAAGAACAGCTCATCCGCGACCAGATAAAACTCTAAAAAAAGTTAAAGAGACTGATGACGTCATTGATTTGGATTGACACAGCCACTCGCTATACAGAGCGATTGAAATACGAGGTAGGGGGGATTTCAGACCCCGGACCAATGGCCAAAGTGCAAGATCAACTTTACAACAGCTTAGATACCCATCAACAAACACTACTTCTAACTTTCCGGAACATGAACCACCTCAAGCCAGCAATAATTTGCAATCAAGTGAAGAAAAACCACACAGAGAGGGTTTGCATTAAGAAAAAACGTGACCAAACGCGACATTTAAACTTTCACCACCTGAGTTAGTTGAGTCCGACACGGGTTGGAAACAGGCTTCCTTATAGTCCGGGTTTCTGACTCCAAAATGACTATTTTTTTCTATATTGACGGTCGTATTTTGGAGTAAGGCAGCCGGCATTTAGTGCTGGCGATAGGTGCCATACTCTGGGGCCTGGGTTCGATAACCGTTTTGGGCGTCACCCAAAAATCGGTAGAAGAATTTCTACCATATTTTCAAGAAAATATGAGAATATTGTTATACCCACTTTCTAAAAGACACTAATTAATTAAACACATACTGCCCGCTTCTGAGCGGGCAGCCAACTCCGGCTTTTTGATTGCAATGAACCCTGACTCCAAAACACGGCCGTCGGTATAACAAAATAGTAATTTTATAGAGTTACCAGAAACAGCATTGGATGAAGAATTATCAACATTACCGAGGCGAGACAGATCTAAGATCTCCTAATAAAATGAAAATAAAAACCAGTCCTTTAAGCAGCCAGCTGTTTATGAGAAAATAATGACCGAGAATGATGTCATCGGCAAAGTTCGGACTGACCGAAGGCGATTTATCATCCCTGCGAATAGAGAAACAACTATACTTCCTATACTTCGAGCTTGTATACGATATTTATCCAGAGCCCACTAGTTTCTATTAAATATCAAGTTAATGCATGTCAAGAACCAACACAATCAGGTAGTATTAGATTGGGATTGCCAAGTTATAAAATGCATTCAAGTTTCTGATATATGTGATAACTTACATTTGGTTGGATCATTTTAAGGTTCTCTCACAAGTTAAGCTAAATAATAAACCAAAATATAACAGCTTTACATATCACCTTTATTACACATATAATGTAAGAAGACACCTGATCCGAATGATGAATAGGAAAGACAGACGACCTGAAACAGAAAGGGACACGTGTTAATATAAGAACTTTATTAAATAGTTTATAACAATTTTTTTAATGTAGTGTAAGATCTATATGAACTTAAATTAGATCTGATAAATCACCTACCGTTCTTTTGTAATTAATTTGTAAGATGTATTTCGATTGGAAATACCTACCAGCTACTCTTACAGTCCACAGTCATCGGATATGACTTTCACAATTTTCTGAATTCTTCCAGTGAGGCAGACCAGTTTCTCCCTCACGGATGGTTTTACACACTCGTCAGTCTTAAAATAAAGATTTTAAAATGAATGTTTATTCCGTTTCAAAATACAAATGTATATCGCTCTAACCTGACAGAAATGTTTTAAACGCGATTCCTTGTATCAGAGCTGCTATTCTTGTTCTCGTTTGTTTCTTTTTGCTAATCCAAAGGGTATGTAGGACACCTGGTTTTTCAGGGATGTTTTTCTGATGAAGCCAGAATCTGGTTGCTATATATAACCTTTCCCTTAGCTTGATTCGGCCGAAGAAACTATAGTTACTACTGTTAATAACTCACTTATTTATAACTTCGCATGATTCAAGGACAATTTAGCTGTGTATTTCACCGTTCTTAATGTTAATGATATTTTTTTCAAATCCAGTAATACCCACTTAACATTTATTTTACACGTATGAAAATTTAAATATACATATTCCTGTGTGCTTGAATTAAGCTCTGTGTGTATAAGAGAATCTAACGAACGAGCTGTTCCCAGCAGGGAGTAGAAGCTATGGGGATAGAACGGTGGGACGGTAACCCTAAGTCGTCAGCTCGACCTCAACCTTTTTTCCGGGTCATCAGTCTTGATTGCTTTACTAATTTGTTATAAATACTTACCACAACTCCACCACATTTGTCAATAGTCTTCAAGCTAACTCTCTTCACTTTTTTTACAAGTCGGTTCAGCTGGCGGAGGTCCTTGGGTTTAGCACAGTTAGCAAAATCAAAGTCCGATTTCGCACTGAGAGAGGAAGGTAAATTCACACAAGGACAGCATCTTGGTGGAAGTTCATCCAATTCACCCACGCTGAAATAAAAACAAATACATTTACCGTTACCTTCCATATCAAGTATATGCTTTTGAATTGCATTGGTGATTCTGATAATGATAGCAGGATTTATGAACAGGGCTTTCAGCTAGTTTGTGTTGTACATGGACTAAATATATACATTTGTATTTGAAAAACATATTTTGAAACGAAACAACCTTCGCGTTTGTTCCATGGAAGTCTAAAAAGGAGCGTGGAAGAAATATGCATAGTTTCCATGTAGTTCCTAACTACTCGGTAAAAGTGACGTCATATACGACCTTCGATGTGCATAACGTGACCTCCATTCCACGCATATAGTTCATTGGTACAAACTTCCAAGAGGAGACAATGACTCAGCAGAGATCGTCCATGTACCCGACCATGTACCCGACCTTTCGGCTTAGAATGAAGTTTTTTTTATCACGTTCGAATTGTATGGCATTGTCTTCATTTCTCTGTTGCAGGCACTGTGACACACCTCTTTCACATTGCGCCACAGACAAAATGAGCGCGATTCCGACGTCAGATTGATCCAAAAATTCTATCTCATTTGTCAAGCCTTACTTACTAGCAATGGAAAGCCAATGGATACACTGCGTCCACTGGGTACAATGATAAACAGTCACAACATAAATCTGCTGTCGCATTGAATACAAGAAGCCCACATCCAAATATCTCCAAACTACAGTCCTGGACGTTCCTATTGGATAAAGATATTTCAGCACAGAGACACAGCACCCCCAAAACCACTAGATATTTCCTGAAATAGAAAACAAGTTTTTTTATGAAGGTCTGTACATATATTAATTACATAACATTCCCTGTTCGCTTCTGTTGATCACAATAGTGGAACGTTTTCGGCTAACTGGAATCGCTCAACCGCTGAGAATATGATACTTTGAAAACCTTCCAGATGCGGTGAATCTAGATAGCGTAAATCTACCTAGTTACATATGTAACATGTAACATATTTGCACAAACAAAAGCATTTTTTTTTTGTTCTTATCTAGACATTTGTGCAAATGTATATAGAAAGATCAGCCTTACATAATGATAGACATTACATCAACCGTGTGCACCGATGAATCAAAAACGTCCTTTAGTTTTTGACCAGGCGTTTGCTTCAATATATATACACTGTAGTCTACGGAGACCTCATTGTAAGTACAAAGCTATCGAGTTTTAACATCAAAAATGAAGTTTATCCATAATCTTGAAGTTTTATCACTTATATTAAAGGATATTTTTTACAAATCCAATTCTATGAGGAAAATAATGATAAGGAAATATGATAAAGGAACTTAATGCATTTAACACGATTCTGCTTTTAACATTAAAGTTAAGGCTTTGTCGTAGAATAATGCATATGTACCCTATATACTGATTTATTTATGTCTTTTTGCATGTATTTCTTCCTTTTTTTTCTCTCTCTCCTTCTTATTTATATTATTAACAAGTTACAAAAACTTACTGTAAAGTATGGAAATATATTACTAAGAAAACGGCGGAAGTGCATTCAGTGGAGTTGTAACAATATTTTATGATGGACAAAGGTGATCAAGGTTTATTTTATCGTCATCTCAAACCACCCCGGATTCTCGGAAGTTTAAGTAAAATAATATTGTACCGACAGTAAAATTACCTCACACTTACTATGTAACAGTTTTGAACAGTTAATTTTCAGGACAAAAGTTGTGAAAACTACACTTAAAGTCAAGTAGCATGGAGAATTGTTTGGCCCACATTTATGGTCTGAGTGTAATGCTTACACAGGCAGAACAATTGTAACAATTGTAGCATCCATGGATGTCAAGGCATGAATGTGTTAATACGTCTCCAGGTATTTTATATGTATTCAGAGAGTAGTAATCGGTATAACAAAACATATTATCAGCGGATTAAACGTTAAAGTGAACACTTTAGGTAAAATACAATATACTTCATCTTAAAGACCATATCTACCTGATCCAAAACATGGTTTATTTATTTTTATGACTTTCCTACAAGAAGTTATGATTAATTATTCTCAGATGTCTGGTGACTGGATGTCACTGAAACATGTGCACACCTTACAACTGGCAATATGATTGGTTTATTTGACCTAAATATACCAATAGCAGTTCAGCATACCAGGCGTGCACATGTTTCAGTGACATCCAGTCACCAGACATCTGCGAATAAATAAACCCTGTTTTGGTACCAGGTAGATATTGTCTTTAAGATGAAGTATATTGTATTTTACCTAAAGTGTTCACTTTAACTAACGAATCATATTGGATATCTTGTGACACAACCGAGCATAGTGTAACTGAGTAAAAGAGTCACATGTCGTTGTTTACAATTTGCCGAAAGTAGTTCAGTCTGAGGGCATCGTCTGGGGGTGGGGTGTGCGCGTGTGTGTGTGCGTGTGTGTTGGTGTGTGTTGGTGTGTGTGTGTGTGGGGGGGGGGGTATGAAACTTTAAAAAAATAGCTTAAGTATAAAAGTGACATATTATTTATATTGAACGAATTCGCTGTGAAATGGAAAAGATAATCTTAATTTTGTAAACTGTTCGGCACACATTGGTTCATGGCTGACCCATTCTGTCATTGATATATTAAACCCTTATTGCATGGTATAGTTTACAGTGTTTTAGAAAGATGTGGTCAACATACATTGTGCGTCAGTGGAAGAAAAATGTAACGAATCATCTAAGCGATTCAAGTACCTTTTATTTTAGGCAATGTTTTTGTCTTCCCCGAGTCAGGAAATTTGATTACACTCTGGTATGAACAAAGGAAAAAAGAACTAATATCAGGTTTATAACAGACTAGTTTATTCAGTGTTTGTATAAGGTGTTTGTGGAAAGAAGCAGCGCCAACATGATCCTTTATTCATACGAGACTGACAACTATTCATACGAGAGTTGTTCCCGACACAACGATTTAGTACGACGGTCTGCATGTGACAAGTCCTAAGAGTAACTCAAACGACTATGCAAATATTGACCATCAAGCAAAAACTGTCATAAAGCTGAGTTAATCTTCGGATGTAATTTGCAGCTGTGGTATAATAGCATCAGTTAGTCGCGAGCTCGAACCCCACTAAGCACCAAAACATTCTGAGAGTTTATGAAACCAATATAAGTGGGTACCTGTCTTTTACAAAATGATGAATTGGGGATCCCTCCGGAGGTTTTCTGACGTGACACCATATTAGTAATTATCTTCAGTGTGTCGTTGAATGTCAAATAATCAGATGTTTTTGAAAACAATGAAAAAGATTGATTGACTGATTGGTGTTTTACGCCGCAGTCAAGAGTATTTCACTTGTATGGCGCCGTTTTCAGGTTAAATGAGAGAGGAAAGCAAGCTATAGGCCCGGAGAAAACCCCCGACATCGGCGAGTACTTGGCAACTCTTCCACATACGGCGATCGACTGAAAAATTCACTCAGAAATGTTTAAATTGTATTGGGTCTGCGTGGGTTGGCGGAATCTCCCTCCAAGAGGAGCCTATCGATTGATCATTTCTTTGTGAGGGCAAGATGCTAGCTAAAAACATATCACGTAGAAACTAGTTAAAGGTTGCCATTAATTTAAAGAGTATGAAAGATACCTGGTGTGGTTTTTCGACAAATGCTTAAACTGGTGCAGGTTTCAAAATCTGAAAGAGCGGTCTGGCATGTCTACCAGCACTGTCCACGGTCCCCCATCTGGAGAACCTAACAATTGACTCAGTAGGTAGAGCCTTGGACGCTCAATCTGAACAGCCTTCCACCAATGGGTCGCGGGTTCGTATCCCACTCAGTCCAACAAACAATTGGAAAATATTCTGGCTGGGTTTTTTACTCGAACGACCTATGTGGGATGGTTGCCAGTTACCACCGGAAGGTCGTGGGTTCCCTCGGGACATAGAGCCCGGTTTCCTCCCACAATAAAACTGGCAACTCTCTAGTAGTCATGCTCGAGTGGTGTATGTTGAGGAATATATCACCTGTAGTATGTATAATCCAAGGCACTCAACAATTCTGCCATTTCTGGTCACGTATGTTTATACTTACACTGTAGTCGATGCTTGGCGCGAAGAGGGCTTATCGGAAAACTGCTTCTGAATAAGAAACCAATTTCAGCCGGGTTTAGTTCAGATATTTAAGAGTTCTGCCCAAACAATGTCAGGAACAGCAGGTACACAGCTCTTTAAAGTTGCATTAGCTGACTCTAACATTGAACAAGATAAATTTTGAAAAATGCAGTTTTTGGGTGTGAATAACCACACAAAATTCAATGATTATCTCGTGCCACAGACGAATTTCATACCTGATAAACGTATAATCGGTTATAACACTGAAATGATGACCGTGTCCTTGACTGGGGCAGTATAAAGGAGTCGCAGATATCTCTGAGAAAGTGTCTCCAGTACTGCAGCTTTCAAGAAAGAATAACGAAAGTCAATGACAGTTTTTTGTAGAATGATTTTAAGAGCCTAGGCGTCCCGTGGACGCACGCCTGTATTTAAGCCGGATGGGTTTGGGTAGTCTGCCACCTTCCCACTTTCAATAAAGAAAACTATCCACGGACCCTTTTATGTAGCACAAGTATGTAGTTTTCCCATACAATTGCCCAAATCAGTATAAAACAAACCATGGGAGCTTCTCCTGCTTAATCCATTAGTTCCACTGATTAGTTTAACGTAGTACACAAGTAGTGTTATTCCGAAAAACGAAAACTTCATATTGACTCAATATTTCGACTTTTATTCAGTCATCATCAGGAGTGATGATGACTGAATAAAAGTCGAAATATTGAGTCAATGTGAAGTTTTCGTTTTTCGGAATAACACTACTTGTGTACTTCTCCTGCTTGTCTTATTTTTTATTTTTAAGATCCAAAAGTTATTTACTTGCAGAACAGCATCAGAACGCTTCCCAGGAAATCTAGAACACCTGAGTTTCTGGGCCGTTCTGATGCTGTTTTACAAGTAAATAACTTCTGGCTCTTAAAAATAAGAAAATTAGACAAACAGGAGAAGCTCCCATGGTTTGTTTTATACTGATTTGGGCAATTGTATGGGACCCTCGCCTAATGCATTGGGACAGTCATCCCCTCCCCCACACTTCAAAAACGTTACACAGTTTCATATATAACTTTGGAACATAACGATTTTACCATTATTTTCCAAGAATCAGGGGAAAGAAAATCCGGAAGTTATTAGCATTTTTACTTGCAGAAGGCTTCTCGGGCAATCTAAAACCCCTGGACCCTCGCCTAATGCGTTGGGACAATCGTAAGCGTTTTCAGTCAAAGGCCCCGAGCGGAGACAAATCCAATGATTGTGACTGCAATTATCTTCCAGTTAGTAGACCTGCGATCGAGTGACTGAATAGTCAATACTGATGGACCATGGGTGTTCAGTATGTAAACTGATACCTATATATGGTGGTAAGATGTATTAAACAGGGTTGTCCAGAATTTTTTAAGTGAACACTTCAGGCAAAATACATTATACTTCATCTTAAAGACAATATCTACCTGGTCCCAAAACAGGGTTTATTTATTTTTTATGACTTTCCTACAAGAAGCTATGGTTAATTATTTTCAGATGTCAAGGTGACTGGATGTCACTGAAACATGTGCACACCTGGTATGCTGAACTGCTATTGGTGCAAGGTGTGCACATGTTTCAGTGACATCCAGTCACCTTGACATCTGAGAATAATTAACCATAGCTTCTTGTAGGAAAGTCATAAAAAATAAATGAAACATATTTTGGAACCAGGTAGATATTGTCTTTAAGATGAAGTATACTGTATTTAACTAAATGGTTCAGCTAGGTATTTCGCGAGGTTTTCCCAAGTTTGGAAATGTTCCGTGGGTTCAAATTAAAAAAAAAACCCAGACTAAATGAGATCGCTACAAATCATTGATTAATGATCAAACTTTATATCTTTTCATTTTTCTTAGCCGGGGGGAGGGGGGGGGGGTCTGGAGATTTAAACTTTTCTTCCCTTTTGCAATTTTTTCTGTATTGTTGAGGGTTTTTAGCTGGAAGAGGGATGG
The DNA here is from genome assembly GCA_963971465.1 of Lepidochitona cinerea. NCBI lineage: Eukaryota > Metazoa > Mollusca > Polyplacophora > Chitonida > Tonicellidae > Lepidochitona > Lepidochitona cinerea. Next base: position 40,917,116 of record OZ020556.1, on the reverse strand, counting down.
TGCGGTAAAACAATATTTTGTAACAGTCCAAGCATTCTACTCTCATTATACGTATTGCCTTTACTGACGTTTCATATCAAAGAGGTTTATTCAGAAAAAAATATTCGAAATGAAGGTGAAGCGATAAGTCAGCATGCCAGCAGGTTAAATAGAGCAGCTCAGGTTTTATTCAGAAGCTTTTTAGTGCTTTTAGTTTCGAAAATGTACGATGAAGTATTGTTTTGAGCTAACTTTGGCTTAGAATGAATGAATGGTCATCCCGGTTTTTTAAATTTTGTTTACTTTTAGAACATGTTTTCGGTTCGTACAGGCCACATACTGTATGGATTTTCATCATTCCAACGCCAATCATTTAGTTTTTCGATGGCCTTCAAAGCTTCTTACTGTCGTGACGATCAGACATTATGAAAAAAGTGTGAATTTTGGCAGCTCAAGCCACTTTAAGCGAGACCAATTCCTTAACAAATGGGTGTCATTAAACCTTGATGAGAGGTTTTTAAAAACATTTCTGAAGATGTCTGAATCTAAATCAAAGTGAACAAAATGTGAAAATAATTGAAAGTAAACTATAAAGGGTCAAATCAGGTCTGAACGTAATCGTACAATAAGCTAAGAATTCCAAGATTTTATTTCTTTAGATGAAGTTAAGAAACATTGTGTGAACATGAGGTTAATTATAACCGTATTGAACTTTTGGAAAAGGAAAAAAAGCACAGGAAAAAAAGAATAAAAAAATGCACTCATATACTTCAACCCTACCAAAAACGGAAGTGGGGAAACTGTGTAAGGATTCCAAATCAAGTTTGAAAAGGAGGGACGACTCTGAATCAATGACGCAATTTGAACGTGCATGTGAACGTTATGATGGGGTTCAAATCTGAAACCCGAAGTTGTCCCGACTTAATGCAAGTGGTTTTCGTAGCTAACGGCAGACATGAGATTCGTTGATTTTTGTCTTCAATCACATCCTCAACACGAATAAGATGCTTATTCTACATGCCTTAATAATGCATATAGGCATATGGTCTGCTTCCGGGGCCTTGGCCTTGAATCACTTCATGGTAATCTCCGCGACCAAACCTATGTTCAATTTGTTCTCCGGGGTATCCCAAAGATCTGTTTTGGACCTCTTTGTTCCTAATTTATATTAATGACCTTCCTAGCACTGTTCTCAACTCTATCCGATGATATTTGCCTGTATCTTTTACATCCTGATGTATCTTTATCGATCAACTAAGACGTACAGTCTATCGGCAGAATGGTGGAAAGTTTCCATTGATGCCACCAAGACAAAATCGTTGCTAAGTTCCAGACGTCGCCAACCATCACAGATTGACATTTCATTCATGAGTAACAAACTAGTGCTTCGCATAAACATTTGGGTTCAATGCCCGCTCCTAATTGTTTTGATCTTTATTTTCACCGAGTAGACCACTGGGAGCCTAAGCGAACGTAAAAGCCACTGAACATGAAACTGTTGCGATTCAAACTATGTGTGGCAAGAGAGCCACTCTTACGAATTACTTGTAATTTTAGATTGTGTCCAAGACAGAATGTTCCTTGCTGCTATTGTTGTCTGACATACATAAACAAACCGCCGAGAATGTATTACACGCCCAGCTAGTGAGTGAGTAGCCACACAGCTAAAGCAGGTCAATTGTCAGTGTAAGACTTTTTGAGAACTCGTTTACGAGGACATTTTTAGCGGACAGTAAATTAAGGGGCATAACTCTTGGGAAGAAAAAAAACCCCATCGGATCATGCAATAGGCTTTCTGTGCTTACAATGGACGATGGAGGCAACGACAATTGCCCGAGGGGTAAAGACGAGACGAGAAGACGAACAAGCAGCACCATATCGAAGTTATCATTCTATTCTATTTTAATATACAAATATGTCATAAATAAATTGTCACGGGAGAGTTTCATGTTTGGAAACAGAAAATGTAAACATCATTTATTACTACCGACTCTAATTGTCCTTTTTTCCTGAAAATCCAGTTAACTATCCGCGACGGTGTTGATATGACAAACAAAAATTATCCAGTCCATGTCTTGGTTGATTGTAATTGTAGAAAACAATGGTCTAACCAGCTGGGAGCGGTGAACTTCGGGCTTCACAATAACGCTACATACCGGAGCTAGGTTGATTGATGTTTTACGCCACACTCAAGTTAACGTGTCTTGGACGGAATGCCATGTAGAATGGAGTGAGATGTGTATTGGAAACTAAGCAGTCACAAACGAACAACAAACTCGGTTTCATTGAAGACCTTTCCAATTTATTGCACAAAAGGTCAATATGGTAACAAGATGGCAAATAGAGCCATGGTGCTGTAGAAAAGTGTTTATCTTCGGTCCTCTTCCGCGGTATTTTACCAGACGAGGGCGTCATTCAGTGAGGACCTTTCTAACGTGCAATCGTATTGAAAGGGAATTTCATTATAATCAGAATAACAGTTACGTTTTGTTGGTGCTTTAAGCCCTGTTGGCCGTTATATACAACAGTCAACGTAAAGGTATGTGTGAAAAATACTATATAAATGCACCATATATATTAAAAAATGAATCTACATTGGTACATTATAAAGAATGGTGCTTTTTGACGAGAAAAAAACCCTATTTATACTCATTGAAAAAGTCATTATTGACCTTAGTATGGACCATTTGGGACAGAAAAAGACATGAATTTCATGTAAATGGACATTTACAATTTCAATACAAGAACGGTTTCTCAGAAAATATTACTATACTAAGTGCTGTGTTTTATCTAGTTTCTGACAATTACCTTATTGACACAGCTTTAAAGGAAGCTTTTCTACATAAGAAAGCAGTTAATAACATGGAATGAACTCTTATGGAATTTTCACAAATATAGCAGGGAGAAAATCTTAGAGAAAAACACTTTAAAAATATCTTCTGAAGTTTGCAGATAAAGAAAAATCAGACAAAACTGTCCTAATAAGAACTGTCTGGGTTGTCAAAGATTACAAAAACCTCATCATACAACATTTGGCCAAGTTTTAAGGTGTAATAAAGAATCACTTTATAACAGCATATATAAAGAATAAAAATAAGGGAAACTGAAACTTAAATAATCCAAATGCGTTGCTATAAATAGCATTAATAATACCATACACAAAGTTTTCGAACAGTGAAAAATAAAATTGAATATTTTGAAATCTTGACAAATACTGTACTTACAAAATTCTGTCTTTAATTATGATCAATTATACTAATAAACTTCTTTTTTTACCTTTGAAATAAAGGGCAAAGTATGAAAGTTTCAGATTTTTTTTCACAAACAATAATTCATATAAAACAAACAATAACAATAATAACAACATAAATAGAACAATTCCAAAATATTCCATACAAAGAAAAATAAATTAAATGAGAGCTTGCCCTTTCTCAGTTTGGTTTGGCATTAAAATGACACCTGTAGGCACCATACTGTGACCATTGTTTCAACATACAGTGAAATATTACACAATGAAAATAGTAGATAAAAGAGGAAAGCATTTAAGAAAGTCATTGATGATGACCATGAGAGAGAGAGTTTAATAACAAATGCAATGAAAGTATCTAAAGTTCTGAGCACAAGTTATCTAAAACAATCTGGAATAACACCTATATTGAAATAAAACGATTGAGTTCCAAGTTAAGATCATGCAGAGTAAAACTACCTATGTTTCGTAATACAAGTGGAATAGGGACTTTTCTATTTAAACCTTTTCCTCTTCTCAAAACAGGAAATGTGTCATAGTAATTCTTTAAAAGAAAAGTTTGATGATGAAAAGTTATGCTCAATTAAAACAGAAATCGTCGAAATTTTGGACTGAAGCTAATATCTAAAGCCAGGGGGAGCAAGTTTAGCAAAGAACAAATTTTTGGGACAAAGTGAGGAATCATTTGAAATTTGGTAAAACGATTAAGTACAGACTAAGTTCTAGGCTACAATTTGAGTTGTTCTGATTCTGGTGGCTGACAAGTTTAAAATCTTTGGCACATGTAAGAAAGTAAGCTTGATATGTTCTGAAGTTAGGTAGCATGAAGATATAAGTTAACCCTAACATTCAAAGCAACATTAACACTTTATGGAATAAAAGACACATCCTAAAACAGAACAACACTTTTACAACACCCATACAAAATCATTGAGATATTTCATAAAATTTAGCTAAAAAGCTTTTGCAGCCAATAGTTAATAATGACTTAAATGAAAGACCCTAAGTAAGACCTAATTGTCATCATTGTACTTTAGAAGCAATATTACGATTCTTATCCATTCGTTCATACAACACTTTTCTCACACCTTTACACATTTTATAGAACCAAAAGAGATTAATTAAGTCCAGTACAAGGCATGTGATAATCAAGACAAAGCGAATGTGACCTAGACGTAAAAATGGTTCAGTTCCATATACAGAGTAAACTTTTTGCCAGTAAGGGGGCATAGATACAATGCGTACAAAGAAAAAGCTGACTGTCATGGCTAGACCATTTACCATGAATACAGGATCAAATTTAGAATAGCCAAGGGCATCAAAAAACCATCTGAAATTTAAAAGAAAAGAAAAACTTTGTGAACAGTGAATAATTCAATTAAGACCGGTATACACTGAGCTTTGCGACCTGACACGACTGGACTCGTTTCGATTTTACTTGGTTAGTTTCTGTGAAGTTTACCAGTATTTCTATCAGTCAGAGAAGTTAAAAAGTACTGTCAGTGGAAGAACTCTCTATTTTAACTCTCTATTGAAACAGAGTAAAAAAGAATAATGGTGTTTTAATGTTGTCACAAGTGGCCACATGACTGTATTGCAGTTCCTGGTTGGCCCACAGATTCTGATGTTGTGCGACGATCAACGTAAGAATGGATACACTGTCTGACGAGACCTAACTCTTGAACAAGTATTTGACCCAACTTCACTCCTAACCCCGACTTAGCTGAAGCCGACTGGCACCGATTTGGGTCATAAAGTTGTATACACCATGAGATTTATCCGCGACGCAATTTCCAGTCGAGCTGAGTCGTGTCGGAACAAACTGTCAGTGTATACCAGCCACTAATTCCAAGTGACCCATTCAGTTGTATTCTTGTTAATTGTGTGATTACATGGCAGGAATTCTTCCACAGAGTTTGAGTGGACTGGGAATCATACCCTGCATCAGCCATCAATAGAAAAAGAAAGTGTTATACCCCCCAAAAAAGCAAATACTGTTAAGTTTACGAAGGCAGAAAGCACCTTAATGTACTTCAGTTGTGTTTTGAAGGTTATTCAATTCAATCATATCTGATATTCTATACGTGTGTCATTGAAATGACATCAACGTTAATCATTCTTCATTAGCAAAAATAAAATTAAAAATATTATATGGTCTGAACTTTATGGAGTTCCCAGAAATGTAGAACAAGGGGTGTGTAAGGGTTCATGTTTAGATATTGCACAATTTGATGAATAAAAACCGATGACCTACCTCTGATTGACAAGAGGGGTGGAGAACTCAGCCAGGAGACGATAATTTGCAAAATATGGTAAAACTCCAAAAGTCTGTCAATAGAAGTTGAGTTGATCTATCATGACATTTTCAAAACAAGATATAAATAAAATAAACAAAAGAAAACTTACTTCATGTACTTTCAAAATAAACAAGCTCAGTCTTTAGCAGGTCTCCCACCAACAAAACATTTTGAAGTTTGTAGATCCACAAGTTTGTGCTTATCTGAGCATCCATACAAACATTTGAAATTTAATTAGTTGAAATTTATAAATTTATGGCCTGAAAAGTTTCAAAACGCTACGCAGACGTGAACAAGTTTAGTTTGTACGTGATATAACAAGCATTAGGAACCATATAATGTCAGTAATGGTTATAGTAAAGACCATACATGCTTGAAAAATCCTGGCGATACCCATGCTTTCCGACACTAAGATATGGTCACAACATAATAGGGAACATATATTTTTAAACGTTTTTAGTGAACATGAAAAGGTTTAGTTTATTCAAATGAATAACTACACAAAACTAAGAATGAAGAGTACCCACCTGAACATAAAAGTATGCATAAACAGAAGCTCCATGGTGGAAGAAATAAAATATTTCCCCCACTTTTTTATAATGAATTGTCATGATGATAAGGTCTACAAGAAAACAGACACAGTTAAATCTGTTGAACTAAACAACTTCATGTAAGAGAAGTCATGAAAATCAAATCTGAACATACCAATTTACATATTCAAGATTTTAATTTGTTTGGAATTGTTTACATTTTTGTTAAAACTTCTGCTAAATAGATAAAAACAATTTGATTGACTTTGGATGAAAGCTGGTAGGTTGATTTTCAGCGAAAAACGAGTAATTAGTGCGAATTTTGTGGTACTTTGTTAACCGTTTGACAGTTTTCGGGTTAATGTAAACAGAGGTCATACATGGGTCAACCTTACTAAAGTGAGTTGTGAAAGGGTCACTATTATTCATCTATCTGATAAACTGAAAAGAGCCAACGTTTTTTAGTTTATTTCTACATTATGTGATCAGGACAAAAAAGCACATTGAAGTCAGAAGACGACGATACGATCGGCCAGGCTGTAAGCAGGCAACGGTGCCAGAATGTCAGAATTTTTTGGGTAGCAGACAAAAGGTACATTGTAACGTATATACATGAATTTCAGAGAGGTAAAATGTCAGCGAGTGTGGAAAATGATCAATCTGCAAGATAGGTGACCATTAGTCAGTGATTGTAGAATGTGATCGAGTTGAATACAAGCGATACTAAGAGATGTTCTTCAGGCCACTCCCAATGACATATGACACAAATTGTAACGTTATCTCATACATCTGACAGCCATCTTGGTTTAAAACAAAAACCTTAACGGCATTTAACATAGTCAACGTAAATAAGCTCTGTCCAATTGCTAATAATATCCTAGAGGAAGTAACTTAATGTCATCTGTACATACCTGAGGCCATGTAACCAACAACAATAGCACAGCTAGTTCTAACCAATGGAGAATCACACCTGGGAGGAAAATACACATTGTAGATTTAACTTGCTAACTTCCATATACATGTAGTAAGGGCCTCAGTTCAATAGAGTGATTGTCCCTCAGTCCGACACAGACCTTCCATCGATGCGCCATGGGTTAGAATTCCACTCAGACCAAATTAAATTTGAAAAATCTCTGGAAGAGTTGTCGGGTACTCGCTGAAGCCGAAGTTTGAGGGTTTCCTCCTCCACTATACCTGGCAACGCCGCCATATAAGTGAAATAATCTTGACTACGACGTAAAATATCAATCAATCCATATAGAGGCATCACAGTACAATTAAAATCATCATAAGCACTGAGAAAAACACTCAAAAATCTACATAGGTTGTATAGAATCATTAAGCACATCACACTTTCAGTCCAAGGTTAAACCATCAGATAAAGTGTTTCCGACTTTCGATTACAGTCCTTGGGGAGATCTGTAGAGAGCCCAAGAGCCCATTATGCACAACCGCAACTGAATACAATCAAATTTGAGTAAGAAATAAGAAAATTGTGTATCAAATTTGTGTTTACCATATTGGGTCTTCAACCATCTCTGTGTCATACATAAATGAATAGGCACACATGAAACTAACAACCATGGCATGTACACTGGACTGCACTCTGAAACACATCAAAACATACACTAAATGTTACTTTACAAAATATCTATTGACAATGGTTGAATACAACATTGACTCAGTAGACAAAGTTACATTTAGAAAGCAAGTTTGCCATGTAGCTTTAAAAAGACACTTTGCACATGATCATCCCAAGCCAAATCAATTTTGAGAAAAATGCAGATGGACACAAGACATAATTGGAACAATCTGTTAAAGCTCCAACAAAAGAAAAGGAACAGAATAAGTCAGTTGGAACCCAATCCCATTTCAATGGAGTCATTTACATGTACATTAACAAACATTTACTTCATTATATTTATGAACACTAAAACACACGGGCACAGGGAAAATCTTCTTGCCTAAAATAACCACAGAGACAAGTTTCTTATTGTGTTAAAAAGAGGTATATCATTTAGACCTTTATACCCCATCATAAATTGTTGTAATAAAGTAAACCTTTGATATTTCATTAGGTTGACGACTGACAGGAGCTTGGCCTTAGTAAGTAGAATTAAACATGTGTATATATATATATTAAAAATATCAGAGATTAAAATAATTTAGAAGTTGCAGACTTTAAAAACATATTTTACTCCAAATACTTTATACAACTGCTCTTAAATGTTAGATACTAACCTAGTATTCCAGTCAATCTGTTTTGTCGGGGAGAGAAGTGCGTAGCCTGGACATAGACGACTAGATATAACAGGGCTGACATACTTATACAGGGACAGAAAGGTAGTGCAACTGACCACAGCAACAGGATAGTATGTTGTATCGAAACGGAAATGCTCAATTTTAGGCATGGTGGGACAGGTAGAAAGTTCTTACAGAATTAACCCAGGCAAGCAATTATCACTGCAAAAATAAATGAAACATGTGAAAGTTTCAGTACATACTAGTCTATGTGACTGAAAACAAAGCAACAGAGAGTTAAACAGAAACCTGAATATCCGTGTCTAATTTGCTCTTTTTGAAGACATTTTCCATACAGATGTTTTCCAAATTTATTCTTTACCTATCTCAGTCAGCAAGCGATTTAAAATATTCTGAGCTGTAATGATTGATTTGGGTTAAATACACTTCTCAGCAGCTAAGGTCATATCGTGATCCACCCTCCCCAGCCCCATCTATAATTTTGACATTATGTTACACAGAAAATACACCAGACAAGCTAAATAATATATTTCATTTTTAATTACAGTGTATATATGTGATATGAGATATGTCTGAAAAGATGGGATTTGTCTGAAGAGATGAGGTATGCCCAAAGAAATGAGATGTCTAAAAAGATGGGGTATGTCTGAAGAGAGGAGATATGTGTGAAGAGAGGAGGTGTCTGAAGAGAGGAGGTGTCTGAAAAAATGAAGTATTGTATGTCTGAAGAGATGAGATATCTGAAGAGATGAGATTTGTCTGAAGAGATGAAGTATGTCTGAAGAGATGAGATATGTCTGAAGAGATGAGATATGTCTGAAGAGATGAGATACATGTATGTCTGAAAAGATGAAATATGTCTGAAGAGAGTAGGTGTCTGAAAAAATGAAATATTGTATGTCTGAAGAGATGAGATATCTGAAGAGAGGAGATGTCTGAAGAGATGAAGTATGTCTGAAGAGAGGAGAAAATTCTGAAGAGATTAGATGTCCGAAGGGATGAGGTATGTATAAAGATATCCAAGATCGATATATAAAGATTGATTGATTGGTGTTTTACTTATTTCACTTATATGGGGGCGGCGCCAGTTTTATTGTGTGAGGAAACCGGGCACTATGCCCGGAGGAAACCCACGACCTTCCGGTGGTAACTGGCAACCATCCCACATGTTCTTCAAGTGAAAACCCAGTCAGTTTTGGACTGAGTGGGATTCGAACTCGCAACCAATGTGTGGAAGGCTGTTCGGATTGAGCATCCAATGCTCTACCTACTGAGCCACAGAGGCCCTTCCGTATATAAAGAAAGCTCCTATTTCGTACATCTTTAGTACTTATAAGCTTCTAACTTGTACTTCTTCGGGAAAATTGCTGATAGTTTGTGATCAACAAATGTAAAAAGTCAGTCTGGTATAGGAAACTGTGTTGTATTCAACCATTCTAACCGGTGCCATTTTTATTTGTCAAAACTGTTCTACCGATACCATTCGTCACAATTGGCCGTGGACGCCAGGATTTTTACCAATGAAAATGCAAGAGTGGAACACAAACTGCTGTAAATTAAGTAGCCTATATTAGTTAATCCTGGATAGTTCAATAATATTAAATGTCTACAAGTACCTCATTATTTATGTTTGGATATTTATTGGTCAGAATTGTGTTCATAACAACAGAATGGTAGCATGATCAACTAGGGCTACCTGTACCACGTAGATAAGTATATCCGATCAGTTATCGCAAAAGTGTACCATAACTGATCGGATCAGTACCACTTTCAATTTTCATGATTTGTGATTTGACAAAAAATAAAAATCTGAATGAGCCGACTTTAAGTTCGATATTAAATTAAGATTAAAATGGACTGTGTCACTCTTCATCGCATATTTCGCCGGGAGGAAACACTCAAACTCAGCGACTCGACTAAAGAGGATGGGGCGACCGGAGGCTGACTGAGTCACCCTCTTCTTTATAAACGCCATCGATATCGGAAGAAGATATCCAAAACAAACCAGACTATTTTCACTTTATGACGAAATATTTAAGAGATATACTAACATGCCTTAGGGAAATTAGAGTCCAATACTTACTAATTGCAGATAAAAATAAGATAAACAGAGCATATTTTATCGGTGTTATCTCGATTTCTTTATGCCTATTTGCAACGATCGCCACAACTTCCAGAAGGCCGAATAATGACAGCTGCTGAAATTGTGAAAAGCCGTGTTCGGCCCACGGGTGAAAAAGCATCAGCGATGAAAAAGAATACAGGAAAACTGAGTTCTTCTGTTATTTTCCCCATCCTTAAAATTCCACCCCATTAATATGAAATGACTCTGTTCTATCTTAGAAAGAAATTATACCAAATGAATAAATATAAAAGTAGAGCCTGTATACAGTTTGTTATCGGTCAGGGTTTTGAATTCAGCTTTGTTTAACGACATACCGTAAATCTGTTAACCTAGAAAAAACATGGCAGACGACGTTATCGTGGTTTGTGTAATTTTAGCCCTAGCTGTCGGCTTGGCGGCACTTGTGTTAGTTATTTTGACACTTTTTGGAATTTTCTCAAGCAAAGACACGCCTAAGAAAAGAAATGTGTATCCCAGCTGTCTTATTATAGCAGGGTCAGGTAAATAAATATCATGAATAAGAAATAAATAAAAAAAACATTCATTTTTAATATTTTTCTGGTTATCATTCATTATTTGTCTACCCTAAACCGCTGAACGATGGAGTAGACCGTCACCCTGTCAGTGTCGATCGGTGGGTAACGATCCTGCTCTCTCTTGCGTTTTGATAGAACTATCGAGCTCTACAAGAACATAGTCCGAAATATCTGCGATGATGATGTAAGACATTTTCTGACAGATAGGCCATCATCATCGTCAGAACGCATTTTTGATAAATTTTCTGGGAATTCCTTGACACACTTCAAGCTGGCAAGACCACCTCTCGTTTCTCATCAAAAATATCAAGATTCTCTACATAACTTTTAAAAATAAAATTACAAACCCGTACTTTAATGAATGAATTTTAAGTAGGCAGGTCGGTGACGTCATCAAATGTTGGTACAAGGTATTCAATCATAAAAGTTAAAAAGCAAAGTCTCAAAAGTTGAAAATAAAACAAAAAGTATAGTCTGTATATTTTTTCAGGGCCCTTTCACTGGACCCTGTTTGCTCATTTTCGCTTGAACAGAAAAATAACTACCATTCATAAAAATGCTTGGAAAAGGCCCATATTTAGAGACATAAGTTGTCTCCCCTGATTTATTAAATATCAATTTTCTAAGTAAATATGATTATACATGTCAAACGGAATTCTCATTACATCTTATAACTATGTGAAGAATAGTTTGGTATAGGTTTTAGAAACAAACTATGGATGGTTAAAATTTACCCGACCTGCCTATTTTAAGAATGTGTTAAGACATTGAGTTAAGGTAAGCTTTGATGACCTGCGTATGGAGCACCTGTGTTAACACCATCTTTACTTTATCGGCACTTATCTGCGAATAAATTATCAGAAATCAGAGAGAAAAGATTCAGGGGAAAATCTATGCAATTTGTTGTATGAGTCAATGTAAACTGTAATTTTATTTAAAGGCCCACTGGTCGCCATAGCCTGTTTGACATTTGTTAAGAAAACTAATTTACGCGAGCTTACTACAACTAAAACCACTAAAAATTCAAACTGGACACCAAAAACATATCCACTTAGGTTTAGGTTGGGGAAGTGTGAAACGTCCCATTAGACCATATACAGGGCCCAGCTTAATTTTGACCCAGAGGTTACCCTAAACAGCACCATCTCTCCGTCAGTCAGAAGCCGTGGCGTTTGTTTTCTTTTCTTCTTATGAACTATTATGGGATGCATAAGAAAAAAAATCCAGTGTATGGGTCCATCTTTATATCCCTCATCACTTCAACTCCCGTGCCCTACTCATTCGGTCATGCTGTGATGACGTCACTTACATGTACCTGTCAGTCTCAAAAATATATTGTTACATGTATGTCTACTTTGTGTTCATATCTGACATCATGACAAGAAAAGTACGAGTCTCAGATTTGATTTCTCTGTCTGTGAATTTTCACATGGGATATTGAAAGTTTATTGTTCAGATTCAATGTTTCTATTTGTTTACGTAACTGTTAATTCCCAAAAGTATTCAATTTGTCCGGCATGCATCAACGACCTGGCAGCCTCCATTAAACTTTGAATCAACTGGGGACACACTTTTTTATCATAGCACTAGGACAAAAGCAGCATATAGTACTCAGAATCTCATTTGACCAAGTTGATATTCCATGCTAGTCACCGATAGAAAACCTCCTAAAATGAAGCACACACTTACAGAGCACTCTCCCCTTGCTTTTGCCTGTTGTAAAGCCGGTGGGTTTTGTACGGCACTCCAGGCCTCACATTAACACTACATGGCAGAGCTAGGATACGTCTCTGACATATAAAAGTAAAAAAATGTAGCATTAGAAAATATGACTTGCTCTGTACTACAATAGCACGTCTTTTTATGTCAACATCATAAAAATTCTAATGTGATAAATGCCAACATTTTAATGGATGTCTGATCATTTAAGAAATGTTTGTATGTAAGGTTAATGATTTGTTTCAAACTGTAGGTGGTCATACTGGAGAAATGCTGAGGTTAGTGGAAGGTTTAAGAAAAGACTATTCCCCTCGTCACTATGTTACAGCTGATACTGATAAAATGAGCAAGGAAAAGATTCATAGCCTTCAAAAATCACAAGATGAAAGTATAGAAGTAAGTGTTCTCTATAGCTCAGTTGGCAGAAATCTCAACATGAAAGTATAGAAGTAAGTGTTCTCTATAGCTCAGTTGGCAGAAATCACAAGATGAAAGTATAGAAGTAAGTGTTCTCTATAGCTCAGCTGAGTTTTTTTGCTAATTACAGTTGATCTGAGATGAAATATAAGTTAAAATTTTAAATCATGATATTGAACTTATGTTTGCCATTTGGCGATTTTGTGTTATTAGTCAACAATTAACAGCCCTGTTATCTGTGATAATCACTGTTTCATTTCAGTATCACATTCATAAGATACCAAGAAGTCGAGAAGTTAGTCAGTCTTGGCTGAGTACTATATTCTCCACAGTTTATGCCGGTTTCCATTCAATTCCACTTGTGTTTAAACTAAAACCAGACTTAGTAAGTATTATTCCTACATTTGACCATATTTCATCTTTCTTAATATTGTTTTCTAAATGTTGTTGATATTTGTGATGCCCAACTTCGCCATTATGAAAACCGAGCTAATGTTTAGCTCCAGCTACATGTATTTATAATTCCTGGAGCTGTGGGTCATTCTGTCTCTACAGTGGAAGCTCTGTGGCTCATCCATTATAAAGGTATGGGCTCTCTGGCTCATTCATTATAACGGTATGGGCTCTTTGGATCATCCATTATAAAGGTACGGGCTTTGTGGCTCATCCATTATAAAGGTGTGGGCTCTGTGGCTGAATCTGTAAGGGGTTGAGTTGGGTGGGGTTTCTCTGGCTTATAGTTGGCTTAGTCAGTATGGGTTCCGACTTCATTCTGCAGAGGAATGTGGGCTCTGTAGCTCATTCAGATCTGTTGTGTGTATGAGCTCTGTACTTCATTCTGTAGAAGGGTGTGGGCTCTGGCTCATTCTATAGTGTGTATGGGCTGTGTACTTCATTATGTAGAGGGGCGTGGGCTCTGGCTCATTCTATAGTGTGTATGGGCTCTGTACTTCATTATGTAGAGGGGCGTGGGCTCTGGCTCATTCTATAGTGTGTATGGGCTCTGTACTTCATTATGTAGAGGGGCGTGGGCTCTGGCTCATTCTATAGTGTGTATGGGCTCTGTACTTCATTATGTAGAGGGGCGTGGGCTCTGGCTCATTCTATAGTGTGTATGGGCTCTGTACTTCATTATGTAGAGGAGCGTGGGCTCTGGCTCATTCTGTAGTGTGTATGGGCTCTGTACTTTTTTTTTTGTAGAGGGGCGTGGCCTCAGTAGCTCATTTTGTAGTTCAGAGCCGATACACACTACATACAGAGCCCACATCCCTCTAACAAATGAAGTACAGTGAGCTCTGTGGTTGCAGCATGTAGAATTGATATTTGCTGGGAACGAATAGTCAGAAATGTAGCTTAAATTATCAAACAATCTGGTTATGCCAATCAATACTGCTTGCCTGATCCCCAATATATATTGATATTATTTTCAGTTGTTATGCAATGGACCAGGGACCTGTATACCTCTTGTCTTCACAGCTGCTCTTATCAATGTAAGTAATATTTCTAACATGGCTACTGAGAAAGAATTAGCGATTTTTTTATTACATGTAACAGCTCTTTACTGATAACCTGTGGAAAACCTTATCAATTCATAACACTTGGGCACCATGAAGAGAGCTTGTTAGGCTAAATATATTGAAAGTCTCACATTCAAACCATCACATACCATTTCGTAATACGTTCTATTTCCATTAGTAGAACTCTTCCAAGTAGATGTGACATGACGCGGGTTCAAATCACGTTAAGACCAATTAAAGACTGGATTTTTCACTCGGTTGTCGTATGTGAAAGAGTTGCCAGGTACTCGCCAAAGGTTGGGGGTTTCCTCTGGACAATGAGCCCGGTTTCCTCCTCCACTAAACCTGGCAACACCGCTATATAAGTGAAATAATCTTGAGTGCGGCGTAAAACATCAATCAATCAATCTAAGTAGACGTGCATATGCTGGTATGAGTGGGACAGCCTTGTTCTTGTTGTAATGCACAGGAATAAAAACAATGAAAGATCTGTTTATAGTTTTAACAATTTTACATATTAAGGGGAAGGCTTTTGGTTTCAGGCCAGTGAGACCGAGTCACAGTCAGACATTACATTGGGCATTATAATTTATTTGAGTCTTCACAAATTAATTCTTATATTAAGAAATGAAATACATTTTATCTGGTCATCTTTATCAACTGCCTATTGTATTCAAAATAAGATGATTTTGTCAATAATAATAATCTTTCTTGAACACCTGTGTAAATAATCTCCTCGAAACTATTCCTGTTTTTTGGGGGGTTAGTGTTTGGTAGTTTTTTTAACTTAAGTGGCATGAGCTGCCAAAATGTTGCCATTTTGACGTTAAAACAGAATGTTCAAATTATTGGTTATTGTTCTCAAGACGTATAATTCAAAAGCTTTTTAGTGCTTCTACATGTAGTCTCGAAAATGTACGATATAGTATTGGTTATTTAAATTTTGTTTACTTTTCAAACACGTTCATACAGCCACAGACCACATACTGTTTGGATTTTCCTCATTCCAACAACAATCATTTAGTTTTTCAATGGCCTTTAAATCCTCTTATTATCTTGACGATAAGAAATTGTGAAAAGTGTGAATTTTGGCAGCTCATGCCACTTTAATCCCAAAATTTGCCAGCTAGGAGCAGAAACTAATTCCGAGTTCTGAAATCTTCATTTTGGTATTGTTTTTGGTGACGACTGTTTTGTTTTCCTTCAGTGACCAGGGGCCGGTTGCACAAAGCTGTAGTCACAAAGGAATTTGATTGTGATGTTGCCTAGATGTCAGACTTCAGCTTAATACACCTTTGTGCAACCTGCCCTGATCAGCAATACATAGAGGATATTGAACAGTTGTTTTTGAATAGCACTTATATTTTTTCGAGTGAAAGCCGGAGAATAACCCACGAGACGCGGAGCGTCGAGTGGGTTATCCCTCCGCCTTTCAAGAGAAAAAATATAGATGCTGTTCAAACACAACTGTACAATATTCTGTTTATTATTTATACTTTCATGTTTTAGGCTGGAGATTGTTTATTAAGTATAAATTTATAAATTATAAAAAAGAAAGTATTAACAAATTTATGACGGATTAGGTTTTCAGCAAACGTAGGAATATATATCGCTGACCAATGAAACAACAGTATGTCTGTTCTTCTCACGTGACTATCGACTGTCAGATTTGTGGTCATTTGAATGGCCATTTTCTCCCTGAAGTTTTCGCGATATTTCATGTAAAAAGAAATTAAATCGAACTCCATGGATTTTAACTCTGCTGAGCACCAGTCACCAGGATAAAAAATGATATTTGAAATTACTTAACATTGTTTAAACGCGTCAATGAATGGCAAGTACAGTTATTCGTTACACGCAGTGGTCCGATTCTCCGAAGCCATGCTGCAGGTCACACAACGCTGCCTACTTCACTTTAGTAAAGGTCTTACTCCGTTATTTATAATTTCTGACATTTATTGGTCGTCGACCTGGTACCGACCAATAAATATCCAAACATAAATAACGAGGTACGGTACCTGTAGACATTTAATGTTATTGAATTAAACGCTGCCAACATACGATCGATTATGAAGTTTTGTTTTATCGCTTTGACTTAGAGTGGTAAGCCGATCCTCTATTGAATCAATTTAGTGTTTTCAGCTGTAATTTATTTATCTTAATGCTAATTATGACTGAAAAGGCTTCATTTAGCCTATCGAAATCCTATGTACTGTTGTTGTTGTTGTTGTACAGCAGACGTCGGTACACAAGAAAGAAGTAGGTCCGACGACGTCATCGGCTTCGTCGCGTGCATTAAATAACAAAGTGTTATTTCACTGCAGTGAATTATAACATTTCTGAGTGAAGGAAATCCCTAGTTTTCACTTATGTATAAATAATAAAATTCTGTTCTTACTTTATGTTACAAAATGAAATATGCTCTTCTTTTTAGTTCCTTCACATAAAACGCACAAAGATTATCTACGTGGAAAGCATATGTCGTGTAACAACCCTCTCTCTGTCAGCCAAGCTAGCCTATTTCTTCTGTGATCATCTACTGGTTCAGTGGCCACAACTTCAACGACGCTACCCTGGTACTAAATATATTGGACGCCTAGTGTAGTATACTGCAACATCTTTTAATATTCTGTGTATTTATTTTAAAAATATAAAATCTGAAGAAGTGAATTGGCTTTTTTTGTTCTTGTGGTCAAGTTTTTTTTGATTGGCCCAGTAATTCCCTTGTTTAAACACACTTTTGGACTATAATTCACAAATCCTCAGTCAAATTGAAAAATAAGATAAGCCGTTATTATTATAAAGTACATGTACAATCTGTTAGTGTCCCGATATGGAAATATATAGAGTTTTTAAATCCATATTGGGCTAGGGGTCATTTCCGTATTACTATTAGGACACTTACAGACTATGTGATGCAACCAGCCTAATGTGGTTAAGTGCTGTGGCTGTGAATTTTCTCCAGACTGTCTTTTATGAATAAGGTCCATCACAATTGACTTGATTGAATAGAGATGGTGTGACTGTCTGAAATGTGGGGCAAATCAAGGGCAAAATGACCCACTGTATATTGTAAACAAAATAGCATTCATTCAGATAGCACATCTTGGTCTACAATACTCTGTCTTTGATGCAAAGTGAACTGCTTGGCCATCTATACCCCTTTGGCATGGCAAAGACAATGTGGTGTCCCTGGGGCAGGATAAGAATCCTGTGTAATATACATGTAGATTTAATTGAAACATGACTGAATATTTCTCAGCAGTATGAACATTGTAATTTCATAATACATTAATATAACAGTTCATACAAAAGCTGGTTGTTACAGTTTTCTTATGAATTTTTTTTTCTATTTGAGGACAGTAACTATTTATTTATGCCTATAACATTGATCCTGTTAGACTGTCTAATATTCAGGTGAATAAATGAAAATGAAATGAATGAAGTTTAACCATCAAGTAAAAGGTGCTCTTTCTAATGAAATGACAATTATATTAACTTAAAGTAAGAGATGCGTGATGCAAGATGATTTATGAAGGAATACATTGCACATGATGAGTTGTCATAATTCCTCAAATATCATCAAAGTTACTTTTAAATAGAATTGTTGTGCAATAATAAGCTGAAGAACAGCAAAGTCAATATTGATTGTGCGGACAGCCAGGTTTTTGTATTGATACACAATGTTAAATTAATCTTCTTTCCTTGCACCAACATGTCGTCTTTGTGTGACCCATAATATAGCAGACAAAAACAGAGTTACTGCAATAAGCCCACCTGTGTACCACTTCACTGGAAATTCACCCTACAATTATAAAACAAATCTCTATCAATTTTAATAAAATTGGCAAGAAGATTATGCCTATGATATCATTTATATTATTGATATCATTGTTGTGTTGTGTTGGTACTCATGATTTGTTTCACAACCTAGGTCCCAGATTAATAACAATTAATCTTAATTATGTTACATATCTGTTTGACTTGTAAGGTGTATTGCATGTATGCCATGGTTATTTCACTGGCAATGTACATATCTGTTTGACTTGTAATGTGTATTACATGTATGTCATGGTTATTTCACTGGTAATGTACATATCTGTTTGACTTGTAAGGTGTATTACATGTATGTCATGGTTATTTCACTGGTAATGTACATATCTGTTTGACTTGTAAAGTGTATTACACGTATGCCATGGTTATTTCACTGGTACTGTACATATCTGTTTGACTCGTAAGGTGTATTACACGTATGTCATGGTTATTTCACTGGTAATGTACATATCTGTTTGACTTGTAAGGTGTATTACATGTATGTCATGGTTATTTCACCAGTAATGTACATATCTGTTTGACGTGTAAGGTGTATTACATGTATGTCATGGTTATTTCACTGGTAATGTACATATCTGTTTGACTTGTAAGGTGTATTACATGTATGTCATGGTTATTTCTCTAGTAATGTACATATCTGTTTGACTTGTAAGGTGTATTACATGTATGTCATGGTTATTTCACTGGTAATGTACATATCTGTTTGACTTGTAAAGTGTATTACACGTATGCCATGGTTATTTCACTGGTACTGTACATATCTGTTTGACTCGTAAGGTGTATTACACGTATGTCATGGTTATTTCACTGGTAATGTACATATCTGTTTGACTTGTAAGGTGTATTACATGTATGTCATGGTTATTTCACCAGTAATGCACATATCTGTTTGACGTGTAAGGTGTATTACATGTATGTCATGGTTATTTCACTGGTAATGTACATATCTGTTTGACTTGTAAGGTGTATTACATGTATGTCATGGTTATTTCACTGGAAATGTACATATCTTTTTGACTTGTAAGGTGTATTACATGTATGTCATGGTTATTTCACTGGTAATGTACATATCTGTTTGACTTGTAAGGTGTATTACATGTATGTCATGGTTATTTAACTGGTAATGTACATATCTGTTTGACTTGTAAAGTGTATTACACGTATGCCATGGTTATTTCACTGGTACTGTACATATCTGTTTGACTCGTAAGGTGTATTACATGTATGTCATGGTTATTTCACTGGTAATGTACATATCTGTTTGACTTGTAAGGTGTATTACATGTATGTCATGGTTATTTCACTGGTAATGTACATATCTGTTTGACTTGTAAAGTGTATTACACGTATGCCATGGTTATTTCACTGGTACTGTACATATCTGTTTGACTCGTAAGGTGTATTACATGTATGTCATGGTTATTTCACTGGTAATGTACATATCTGTTTGACTTGTAAGGTGTATTACATGTATGTCATGGTTATTTCACTGGTAATGTACATATCTGTTTGACTTGTAAAGTGTATTACACGTATGCCATGGTTATTTCACTGGTACTATACATATCTGTTTGACTCGTAAGGTGTATTACATGTATGTCATGGTTATTTCACTGGTAATGTACATATCTGTTTGACTTGTAAAGTGTATTACACGTATGTCATGGTTATTTCACTGGTAATGTACATATCTGTTTGACTTGTAAAGTGTATTACACGTATGTCATGGTTATTTCACTGGTAATGTACATATCTGTGACTTGTAAGGTGTATTACACGTATGTCATGGTTATTTCACTGGTAATGTACATATCTGTGACTTGTAAGGTGTATTACACGTATGTCATGGTTATTTCACTGGTAATGTACATATCTGTTTGACTTGTAAGGTGTATTACATGTATGTCATGGTTATTTTACCAGTAATGTACATATCTGTTTGACGTGTAAGGTGTATTACATGTATGTCATGGTTATTTCACTGGTAATGTACATATCTGTTTGACTTGTAAGGTGTATTACATGTAGGCCATGGTTATTTCACTGGTAATGTACATATCTGTTTGACTCGTAAGGTGTATTACATGTATGTCATGGTTATTTCACTGGTAATGTACATATCTGTTTGACTTGTAAGGTGTATTACATGTATGTCATGGTTATTTCACTGGTAATGTACATATCTGTTTGAGTTGTAAGGTGTATTACATGTATGTCATGGTTATTTCACTGGTAATGTACATATCTGTTTGACTTGTAAGGTGTATTACATGTATGTCATGGTTATTTCACTGGTAATGTACATATCTGTTTGACTTGTAAGGTGTATTACATGTAGGTCATGGTTATTTCACTGGTAATGTACATATCTGTTTGACTTGTAAGGTGTATTACATGTATGTCATGGTTATTTCACTGGTAATGTACATATCTGTTTAACTTGTAAGGTGTATTACATGTACATGTATGTCATGGTTATTTCACTGGTAATGTATATATCTGTTTGACTTGTAAGCCGTATTACATGTATGTCATGGTTATTTCACTGGTAATGTACATATCTGTTTGACTTGTAAGGTGTATTACATGTAGGTCATGGTTATTTCACTGGTAATGTACATATCTGTTTGACTTGTAAGGTGTATTACATGTATGTCATGGTTATTTCACTGGTAATGTACATATCTGTTTAACTTGTAAGGTGTATTACATGTATGTCATGGTTATTTCACTGGTAATGTATATATCTGTTTGACTTGTAAGCCGTATTACATGTATGTCATGGTTATTTCACTGGTAATGTATATATCTGTTTGACTTGTAAGCCGTATTACATGTATGGCATGGTTATTTCACTGGTAATGTACATATCTGTGTAAGGTGTATTACATGTATGGCATGGTTATTTCACTGGTAATGACTATGTACATATCTGTTTAACTTGTAAGCCGTATTACATGTATGGCATGGTTATTTGACTGGTAATGTACGTATCTGTTTAACTTGTAAGGTGTATTACATGTATGTCATGGTTATTTCACTGGTAATGTACATATCTGTTTGACTTGTAAGGTGTATTACATATATGTCATGGTTATTTCACCAGTAATGTACATATCTGTTTGACGTGTAAGGTGTATTACATGTATGTCATGGTTATTTCACTGGTAATGTACATATCTGTTTGACTTTTAAGGTGTATTACATGTATGTCATGGTTATTTCACTGGAAATGTACATATCTTTTTGACTTGTAAGGTGTATTACATGTATGTCATGGTTATTTCACTGGTAATGTACATATCTGTTTGACTTGTAAGGTGTATTACATGTATGTCATGGTTATTTCACTGGTAATGTACATATCTGTTTGACTTGTAAGGTGTATTACATGTATGTCATGGTTATTTCACTGGTAATGTACATATCTGTTTGACTTGTAAGGTGTATTACATGTATGTCATGGTTATTTCACTGATAATGTACATATCTGTTTGACTGGTAAGGTGTATTTCATGTATGTCATGGTTATTTCACTGGTAATGTACATATCTGTTTGACTTGTAAGGTGTATTACATGTATGTCATGGTTATTTCACTAGTAATGTATATATCTGTTTGACTTGTAAAGTGTATTACTTTTTCCAAGTGTCGAAAAAACCCTGAAAAATACTATTGATTAAATGTCTGTATATTGCAGTAGCATTACTGTGAAGTTAAGATTAACAAACAAACCTTTCTCAGACATTTATAGCCGTGCAATCCGTCCTTACATAGACAGAGGTTTAAACCAGGTCCGTTTGGTACACAGTGTGAAGTAGATGGACAGGTGGCTGTAACAAACGATACAATAACATCAAAATAATGGATGAATGCATAAAATAGATGAGTATAACTGATGGATACTCCCAGAAAGTTGTATGGCTACCATGCCAGCTTTAATGGGGAGAGTAAAGCAGACTGTCAGCCACGGGGAACCCCCTCCCTTCACTGGTGCTTAACGATCATCACATACATGGATAGAATGAAAACACAATCAGAAAATTCCCTGTTTTTAGGGGGGGATAGACGAACAGACAGTGATATTTTGAGGACGGTGTGAAACTCCATTCAATCAATCCAATGCAACATTCTCAGCACAAAGAATCCGTTTTCTGTAGGTTTAGAACCAGGATAAGTTAACTGCCTGGAAACAGTCTTTATCATGGGATCAGTCTTATTGACATACAAACTTGGTTTAAGAAACCAGCAGAGGGAAACCTGTAAGTTGGCCTCTTGAGACAGGTGGTCTTAATCCAGGTTTGATGTGATGGATTTTAAGTCCAAAACGATTGCATTTTGACTTAACAAATTTTATTCTAGATGGTTTTGGTCAAGTCTGTTTAGTATTATGTAATTCACAGTATCCAAACAGATAGTATCCAGTTTTACACATATGCTTAATATGTAGCTATTACAGCATTCTTGGATTGCCTACTGAAGTTGTATTAAGCATGAGCTGTTAAGTCGCAGTGTTTCTTCTTTTTTCAGAACCAAGTTTTGGTTGCTTAGTACAAGTTTTGTGTATGCTTTATCAGCTTCGCAGCTGATTGCAGTAGCGTTAAACAGGGGTACGAGATTTAGTAGGGAGGTGTTGTGGGAAAGTGACCACTTGTCCAGACAAGTAATATCATTCAGCAATGTTGACCATGACTGACACACCTCAATTCTTATACTTACAGTTGTTTGCAGTACAGTAATCTATCTGTCCTTCACATAGGGTTTGATTATCCACCATTGAAGAGACATTCCACACATCTGAGCCGCCTGGGCATTTCAAGTTAGAAGGTAAACTCCTGCATTAAAAAAAAATGAAAGTTGAGTTAACATGGCAATTACGTTTTTCAGAGTGTATTACAGTCTTCTCTTATATGTTCAGATAATAATCAAATGTGATCAAGAACATTTGAATTTTCAAAAAGAGTTTTAGTAAACTCAAAATACTGTCTTCTTATAAAAAATATTTGTTTAAATTTCAGCAATTGAAATTGTATGTTCATATGGAAGGTTTTCATTTCGCCATTCGATGAACATATATTGATGCTGTACTATGGAAATTGTTCCCGACATGATATCTATGATCTCGCTCTCACCTCCTCAGTCACATATTCCAAGGCCTGTAATTCGACCTTCTGTTTCCCCTTCAAGGTTTCCTACTGGGACCCCTACCTTAGATCTAGTACCTCTACCCCTTCTACAGTCTTCTGTAGTTTCTACTAGCCCCCTGACCTAATAGGTCTACCTCTGTTCCTTCTCCTCCCCCTCCCCAGTTTTGTCATCCTACTCCCCTATTGGAAGTTATGGAGAGGAAGGGACTCCGAGAAGGACAGACGACACTGGTGATACCATAATACAACGAATTTTAAAGTCAACCATATAAAACTGCTCTGTAAAAGAGAAAATACAAAATCAAAATGAAACATCATCCAGTTGATTAAATATAAGGCATAAAATTAAAACCAAACATACAACTTACAAATAGTCCAACTGTTGAAGTCCGGAGAACTCTGAATCCTTTGGTTGAGGAAGTGGGTTGTTTGTCAAAATTCTGAAATCAATGGTCAATGGTTCTAATAAAATAAGGATGAGAATTAGGATAAGAATATATAGTATTAAATCTATGAATAAATTGACATATGAATAAAAAATAGGAGTGGTTGTTATACTACACGTTTTAATTGACCCCTCATCAACAGTTTTGTAATCACACATCAACCACGCTCTTTTCGAATGTATGATCTGGCCTCATGTTGCTTGTGGGAAGGGGTAAAAAAATGTATTGTTCAAATCCACCAGTTTAAAATTACATACCGTAATCTATCAAAAATTGGCTTTATGAACAAGGTTTTCAAATACAACAGTCCCAAACGTTAGATGAGTGTTTGAACACTTGTGTGGTATTTTTTTTTTTTTTTAATCGTTTCTGTCAATTAGAAGCAAATTTAAAGCTGATTAAGCTATTTCAATCACATGCCAATCATATGAATATATTCAAAGACCTATTTCTTATTAATTCACAATGAATATTTCACTGAAATGTTGAGATTGACTGGAGTGGAAACCAGTGTAGATTAATGATGTGATTTCAACATGACCTTGTCGCCATTCCCCATGGAGTATGAATTGTTTTATTAAGCCTGCAAACATCAACAAAAAGCTTATTATGGTATCTTGACCATCAAGCTGCTTTTAAAGATTCAGCCATTGGCATCCCCCCTCCATCCCCACTCACTTGTGTTTTGAGACATGATCAGATGTTAACTCTCACAGAACTATACATTTTACTTACACAGTTATGACTTGAGGCAGATTTGTTAGACTGCCATTTAACCCTTTAATATCACAACCACTCAGATCTATTCTGAAAAAGAAAAAAGAACCATTTTTTGTGTTGGCAAAACTGCTGGTATCTAGTAATATATCAACTAATATGCCAGCACCATAGATCAAACATGCTTTGAATAATTATATAGCTGCAGGAACATTTTTTCACCGAGACTATATTATTTTGAAGATCTTCACTAACCCCATTATAAGTGCTCCATGTACAGAATTGTTCACACAACATCTGTCAATCATCATTGGACCACCTCTACATCTCTCAACTACAACACTTCCATTTCTAACAGGTGTCAGACACTTTTTTCTACATATTGTTGGCTAAAACAAACATATGAAAACAATATTAAATTAAGAGACTATTTTGAAGTTGTCCAGGCCAGGATCTTCATTTTTGCTGGTTTGTTACCTCATAATTTGTTCATTCATTCCTGAGTAAAAGAACCTTTTTTTTTATTATAACCTATATTGGCAAACCTGCTGGTGCATAATTCTGTACTGTTGGGTCATTTTGAAAGAAAAAATCAACAACAACAAAATGTGAGTTTTTACTTGATTCAACTATAGTACAATAAATGGTCATGGAGTAGGCCTACAGTTTACAGTCAGGGGGTTCTTTTGAATTGATAATTATGAATCTAAATATTTTGAAATGATGGGCCTATAGACCTAATTATAAAAAAAGATATAATTTATATTTGTATTGCAAAGTTACAAGAAAACTGGAGATAAAGCTAAAACAATTAATTAAGTGATCGAAGCGGTTTAATGTAGTATTTCATAAAAATGCTCATTGGGCATATGTCTATGGTAACATGTAGCATATCATTGAGATAGATATATAAAACCACAAATTAAAAAATACCCGCAATAATTAGGCCTTCCCGTAATTTCAATTTTTTAAATTTTAAGTTGATCGATTGACATTTTACGCCATACTCCATATTAGTTATTACTTCCCTTTTAGGTAAACTAAAGTTTTATTGTTGGAAGTCTGGTCAAATTTTTTTTTTTTTGTCGAAACGTTTTATCAGTGTTCGAAAACCGCAACTACACAGATAAATTATGAACTTTAAGTTTACTTTCAAGTTATTTTCTGCGATCACTTCTAGGCTTTGCCTATTACACATTTATATAGGCCTATATTGCATTATTGTCATTTACCCTCGGTAACTGGTCCACTCGGGCTATCGAATAGGGCTCAACTAAATGTGATATTCATCGATTGCCTAAGAAAATGGCTAAGGTCATAGTAATGTAACTTTGGGAGTGCCAAGATGTACCTGTTTGTTACTAATTTAAAATAATTTACTAGCATCTCTCAGTGACTGTGTTTTCTTAATCGGAAGGAAAAAGTCAGCCTGGTGTGCGATTGGAAATTCAACAGCGAGGGAACCAGTTATCAAAGGTTGAGGAAAGTCAGTTTTTGATAACTGAAAAAAAAATACACACATAAGCACGCTTATCGAATATAATGTACATTCTACAGTAAACTAGTCCAGTTCTTCTTTTGTACGAAAAAGGCCACTTTCAATTGCCAAAACCTCACACCGGTAAACGAAAATTGTGAACAGAATGAACACTTTTAGGGAGCGGCCATGTATGTCTTTTCCTATGTTAACCCATACTATGTAGGTACTTGGATATCCAAATCAATGACTGATCCCCGCTGGATCAACTGACCTAGATTCTAAAGTCGCGTTTCAAACTCACTTCCAGCAAAATTTCACTATTTATTTTTGATACGACATAATGTTAAGTGATTTATGTGGTTTTAGGAGCTAATATTTGTGCAACTTTTTCATACTTTATGGATTTTTAAGACTTCTGTTGCACTGTCTATTTTGTGGCAATCGATTGATGACAAAATCGTCAGCTCAAACAATTTAAATCGCCTGTCTAAAAAATCTGCACTTTGAAAATGAGAGAAACTACGAATTGTAAGTGTGTGTGAATTTTTTTTTTCCTAGAGGACTTTTCTGTCTACAGATCAATAATGTACTTAACCCTCGATAACTGGTACTCCGGCTATACTCGGCCTAAGGCTACGTGTTCAAACCCTGTTGTATATTGATGAGCCATCATAACATTTTTTGAGTGACTTGTACGAAAGTAACTCTTACCAAGGTATTTGCAGATAAACCTCCAATAACAAGAGTCCTAATGAATTCTAAAACAATTAAAATGGATATATTCAAATGATTACAAAACATTTTCATTTGATGAACTGAGTGACATCGCCATTTTGAACAACACAGTCACATGACTGTACAGCGCCATCTGGTTGACACATCATCTCCATAGTGATTAATCTCTACACCATGCCTACAAGTGTATGAAAACGCATTTCTGATTGGCCACAGGAACAAAACCCCACCAATGAGAACAAAGATTCTTAAAAATCGCTCGCTATAGTTGTTTGCGTAGCAACCACATGGGCGAGCCAGGACGAGAGTTGATGAAAAACAGCATTTATTAACAGACCAGAGAATTACCACAGCAAAAACGATCTGAACTTCGAGTTGATCTCAGCAATTTTCAGTACAGGTGAGTACTCAACATGACTTTGATTTATAATTCAGTAGACCTCACGGTCGTCACCGAAAATCCTTCATGCTAATCTAATACTATTACTAATACAGAAAGAACTGTCACTGTCAGACTCTTAGTCTTAACTCCTAATTTTATGTATCTATAGAGTGGCATGTAGCAAGTTTAGTTTAATAGTAATACAAACGTCCACGATGCTATACCGAAATTTTACTGACTCAAGCAAACGTCTTTATTACTTATCTAACCTTGGTATATCAGTTGGTTTGTTGCAAAATAGGATTTAGCTAGTTGAAAGCTAAGCTACTTTTAATTTGCAAACTGTTCGTTTTAATTCAGCCATTTTACTACCAACCCATTCCCTTTAAACAGTTACATGCTCTAATATGTTGTTTAGGAATTTATTCATATTTTGTTCCACTATAACAAGTAACAATGTTACATTAGTCATTAACCTCAGGTCACACAAACATTTGGCAAAATAGCTCAACGGTAACTCTCACATTTATTTAAAAATTCTCAAGAAAGTGCTTGGACACTTCTTACACACTAAGTATTTCATTGTCAATTTCCAAAGCGTAACCAACAATCAATAAACAAACCTTGAGGTAGTGAAAGTTTTGTTATTAGTGTCTTATTCCAGGTTTAAAGATTCATTGTTTGTCTTTATATCAGGTAGGAATTTTAAATAACCATGGCAACAGAAGTCCGCCCCACAGTCCGCTTCCAGCCTCCAGATTGGTTTACTTCAAACTACACCATCTCAACCAATGCTGAAAGGCAACGTGATGGTTCACACCAGACCCGCCAAGAGAGTCGCTTTCTTCGTAATGAAACAGATAACCAGACAAAATGGGATCAGCATTCAAACAATGTGAGGTTAGCTGATAGAGCAGATCATATCAGACAATGGAAGGAGATATTGGAGAAAACTCTGGCTGACTTGGACAAGGAGATTGGTGATTTGTCTGATGCTAAACAGCTGACAGAACAAGCTCTCCAGGCTAAAGATTTACCCACTGATGTTGCCATTGAGTGTTTGACACTTCGTGAAGGACGACAAGCCATCGATGTTGTCGAAGATGAACCAGAAAATCAACTTCATAAGGTTGGCCTAAGACATATTTATGAAATTTATTCTCTTAATCCTCCTACATTGGATTTCAGTCATCAAACAAAATTTGCAAAACAAGTCTTATTAATGAAAATGTATGTACTTTGTTTTGAAGGAGGTGGAAGTAATTGATGGAGTGAAGAACCAGTTACAGAATCGTATCAGTGAAGCTTTTGAACAGATCTGTCTTTTACAAGAGGCCAGACAACAAATCCAAGCTGATCTGCAAGACAAGAACATAGCCCTGGGTATCGACATTGATCAGTACAATTTATCCGAACGTTCACCCAATATCAGCTACAAACCTGACCCACTCAGAGTGCCCAAAGGGTAAGCTTTCACTTTAACAATCTTCCTACCAAAACATGTAGCAGTCGTTCACATAAACACTATGTGCTACGTTCTCACTAAAAGTTGTTTTTTGCCTTCATGTACATTCCTGATTATTTTAAAAGTTTGCTATTTTTTGGGCAAGTTGGATTGGATATAGCTCTTTCAGATAGGAAAACTGATTAAAGTTTTGCATCCTGGAAACAAAAAAAGCTTCTTTTCTCTTGTTTTGCATTATTTTTTTTAAACAAGTTATCGTCACTACCCCTTCAATTGTGTGACAGCATTTAATTTGAAGCCCAGCTGTAAAAACCCCACAGCTGCACATACACAGCACTAGGATATACTTTTAAACACTGTAAATTTGAATTCCAGGAGCACAACCCCACAGCAATGGGAAGATTTCAGTCGTTATAACAAGGAGAGGGCTGAGGCTGAGATGAAAGCCTCCACACGTTTGAGAGAAGCTATACATCACACCCTCCAACAGACTGATAATGATTTAGAAGCTCAGAGACTGGCCACAGAATACGCCTTCAGAAAGAGGATTCACGAGTTTGAACGAGCTAAAGATGAGCTGGAGTGGCAAAAGAAAAATGTAAGTTACCACCTCAAAGTGCTTTTTAAAAAAAAAAAAAGAGTATGCTTTGAGATGCTCAGGGTTGCAGCAGCACAGATGATTTAAACAGGTCTCAATTTTGTTGCTCTTGTTGATCAAGATCTTTTCAATATTGAAATAAAACCACCAGGCCATTCCTAACTTGGTGTAAGTCTGTATTTATGATTTTATCCCCTTTTTTTGTAGACTGAAGAAGAAATTGCTGAATTAGAGAATGACATTCGCGGAATCGAAGAAGCTATTCGTGCCAAAATTAACCCAATGAAGTTGGCCCAGACAAGACTAGAGAATCGTACCTACAGACCAAACGTAGAGCTATGCCGTGACGCCCCTCAGTATGGTCTCGTAGATGAGGTTAAACAGTTGGAAGCATCCAAAAGGGCACTGCAAGAAAAGCTGAAACAGGCAAAGTATGTAATCTTCAATATACTGAAACACATTAAAAATATCACTTCCTTGTTTCTGAATTCCTTTGCAAGATTATCTTGGATTGTTTCATTGTGGCAATCAAGATTATATCACTGATGTGGCTTCATTGGCAGCCCTATTGAGGGAAGAGCCAAGTGAAACTTTCACGCTGTGGTGCATCTAACTACTCACCAATTAGGGAACTAATCATTTGTTTTTCTGTATGTTGTAGGCATGCTCTGGATGGCTTACAGGCTAACCTTCATCGTATCAATGATGATCTGTCACTGAAAAACAACTCTCTAATGCTTGATAACCGTTGTATGGATGTGCGTAACAAACTGCAGACTAAACCACAGACCTCACTGGAGAGGAATCTTACCCTTACAGGCATTGAGAGGGAACGCTCCAAGGTTCTGGCTTAATGCTCACCGACCACTATGTTAATTTGGATATGTAAATAATTATATAAAATTTCATCATGTAATTGATAAACTGTATTATTTGGGTCATGTTTACATTTGCTTCTTTGAAAGAACATTTTAAGAATATTTTTGCCAGGCTGATGTGTGATATCATGTTAATTAAAGACAATGACAAATAAGGGTAACTAATAACTGTCAAAATTCTCCTACTGATTCAATAAAATCTTTGAAAACCCACAGCAACTGTCTTTTGAGATGTATTTATTAATAAAAGATTTCTTCTCGATTGCCGTATGTGGAAGAGTTGCCAGGTACTCCCTGAAGGTCGAGGTTTTCTCTGGGCATAGAGCCCGGTTTCCTCCCCCACTAATCTGGCAACCCCGTCATATACTTGAAAGAAGATCCGCATAAAACATTAATCAATCAATCCTATAAATAAATTGATTGTTTGGTGTTTTACGCCGCGCTGAAGATTATTTCACGTACATGGCGGCGTTGACAGTTTTATAGTGGGAGGAAATCCACGACCTTCCGGTTGTAACTGGCAGCCATCCCACATAGGTCCTTCAAGTGAAAACCTAGTCTGAACATTTTCCAATTGTTTTTGGACTGAGTGGGCATATTGCCCTTTAGGCTAGGCAAAGCAAACCTTCCAATTTAAATCCCACTTGGTCCGAGAAAAAAATTGAAACTGGTACCTTTTGTCCAGAGGAAACACCCATCCTTCCAAAGTTCCTCAGTCACCAAAAAACTGTATTTTAGTTTTGACGAAAAATATCAATTAACAATATTTGAACCTTAGTCAGGCCTTAAACACCTCAAATCACAGGTGTTTGATGGTTATATTTTTTTTTCTTCAAAATATTTACTGTTACCTTGATCTAAGACAAAAGATAATTTTGTGTCGGCAAATCCATATTCAATAGAGCTAGTCCAGGGGTTGGTCTCTATAGACATGTAGTTCCAAACTAATCCACAAAAAATAACAATCCACATACAGCACATACAAAAACATGGATGTACAATGTACATTATGAGGTGGTGTCCGTGGTTATTTTAGACAAGAAGATTTTCCCTGTGCCCGTGTGTTTTAGTGTTCATAAATATATATTATGAGGTTATTGCATGAACTTACATCCTATATGGATATTTATTGTATATATATCCAATATGGATATTTATTGTATTTATCCAATATGGATATTTATTGTATTTATCCAATATGGATATTAATTTCTTTAATCTACCAGTAACGAGTACAATTAATATCAATATTTGATGTAAATTCTAATATAATATTATTATATATAAACAATCAAACCTAAATTAAACGAGTCGGCAGCGCTGAGATATGTTCCCCAATCATATCGTTTATGTGCTGGAATGAAGCTTTTGCCTGTATGGAACATTTCACGAGGGCTTTGTTTGGATGATGTCAGATTCGGACGTTATGCATCAATGGATTGACCCTATACATCAGTGTTGCACGGATAAAACTCCAAGCAGAGCCCAAACTTTTGCTGTAGATTATGCCCTGCTTGAAGTTTAAATTCAATATATCAAAAACCCAGGACACTTTATAAAGTACATGTTCCATATTTAATAACAAAAAATGAATGGATTTGCTTATGAATGTGAACTCATATTTCTCTCATCAATACATTTAATGACAATGTTAATGAGCAAGATTCATTAATCTGAATTCCAATGGTACTCTGAATTCAACAGTAGGCTGTCCATCAGAAGAAAATAAATTTCATTTCATTCCATAAAATATTCACTATGGGTAATTAACTCTTTATATTCCATTGGGAATATGTTTGTAATCAGCTCTGAATTTTCACTCAAAAGAAACATTTCTGATTGCACCAAGAATCCTTAAAACTCATTTACTGATGAGGAATGTTGACATTTTGACAGCAGTCATAGGATCGATAAAGTCTCTGCCAGGGACAAATTAGAATCCCCTACGTGGACGATGACTTCGAAATCCTCTGGTTGCCATACGCCCCCGTGTGAAGACACCTCTGTTTCCTCTTCCTGCCCGTCCTCGCCCCAGGGGTGGTCTGATTATAGGACCAGAGGGGGAAATACTTTGTTGAGGAGTAGAGTGAATGGAGCCGTCATCCCATACAATCCTCTGTATCCGCGGTCGATTTGAGCCTGGAAAAACAAAAACAGATTTTGATACAAGTGGTTCTAATCATTGTAAACAATACGCAGAATTGTGAGAAATTGCACACACAGATGAGCGTTTATCTTTAAACATTATGTTCAGTTCTAACATCCGCAACAGAATATATCAAATAGAATGGAAAGGTCACAGAAACATTTTTAATAGCGTCAGTTGTTACGGGATATATCAGAAATCTTGTAAAGACTTTACATGACTGACCTTCCAGGCAAATCAACACAAGCTCAATATAAGGATGGAAATATTCCTGTATCACAGCCTCACACATAAAAACTGGCAACGCCGCCATATAAGTGAAATAATCTGGAGCGCTGCTTAAAACACCAAACAATCAATCAATCAAACCTATATCACAGAGCCAACAGCATATGTTAGGTGATGAGTTTATGAAATGATCCTCATCTGTGAGCTTCTATGAGCAGTATCTTACATTGGCATTTCCCCAAAAGGTAGTTAGTATTGTATAAGTCACTGCCAAAAGTTAGGATACAGATGGAGGGAACCTCAATCTGATGGTGGCATAAACCCAAGAGCTTTACATTAACCTTTACATTAACACAAACCACGTCTAAAATGGGATTCAAATCTGGGCATAAATGTGGGAAAAAGGTAGAGAAGATGTACCTGCACTGCCTGGTCTTTCAGGTTGTGATCCCACAGCACTCTGGTCAGTTCCAGCTTCACTGATTATCTCCCCTTCCTGTTCAGACGGTTGACCAGGAGAAGCAACTGGAAATAAATAACACATAAGCTATCAGAAATTGAGGAAAGACTATTAGAAACATAAGAAAAATGATATAACTTAAGGGTTTAATTTTATTTCACAATTATCATTTCACTTATATTGTGACATTGTAAAGTTTACTGAGGGAATACTTAAGTGCGGTCAGAGGTTATCTGAGGGAAACTATAACCCCTCTGTGGTTCCTGGCAACCCTTTCATCTCCTTGGGACCGCTGGGCCCAAATCCCTTTCAGTCAAAGGAAAATTGAGAAATTTCTTGACCTGTAAACGCCGCCACCTAAGTGAAATTATTTAATCTCCTTGAAGAATTGATTTTAACCTATATTATACCTGCATCATGCTGATCTGTAGTTTGCTCTTCCTGACCCTCAACTCCTCCTTCTGCAATTTCTTCCACAGTTTCAACACTACAATTGTTATAAGTGGTACAATATAAATAACATGCACTCCAAGTCACTTACAGAAAAAAAAAAACATTTCATACTAGTAGACAATGACTTAAAAAAATTTATATGTAAAGCCATCTTGGAAATCTACACCCAAAGTTGTGTTTTACTCGAAAAAAATCAGCTGGGCTCTGACATCACAGCGATAAGAGTGTCAGTGAAAAGAATTATCTGTGAAACTAACAAATGTGTCGCACAGACATGTGTTTTTTTGTTGTCAGAATTGAATCTAAGATCATTCCTATACAGAAGCAACTGTAGATGTCAAGATATATAGAAACGTAAACAAATAATTCAAACGGGATGCCGCCATCAGTATTAACATTGATTGGTTAATACCATTCTATTTGGGATACAAAAAATCTGATCACTGAAACAGGATTTTTGTACCCACAAAATGAAACTGGCAAATAAATTGTTGCCAACAAAAATTCTTGTTGTAATGATATTAGGATGATAACTCGAAGCTGACCAACAAAATATCCAGTTTCTAGCAACAGATAATAACATTATCAGTCCAACTGTTAAACATTTATCCCACCAAAAATATGCCCAGAAACAGGGAGGTCTGCTGTTTTCTCTCAATGACATCAACGCTGGAGATATTTTTGGGAAGACGAGTGGACGTCCGGCTGTTATATTTGTGTCATTTTGTTTAAATTAACATCTTTTTATTCTAAAATTATCTGTAGTGTACCATTTGTGATACCCTTTATTATTTTCTGTTCTCCTTCATCATGTAGGTTTTGACAGCTGGACAGAGGAGAGTTATCCATACAATAACTAATGGTGTTATTGATCTTATATA
Source organism: Lepidochitona cinerea (assembly GCA_963971465.1). Classification (NCBI taxonomy): domain Eukaryota; kingdom Metazoa; phylum Mollusca; class Polyplacophora; order Chitonida; family Tonicellidae; genus Lepidochitona; species Lepidochitona cinerea. The sequence continues at coordinate 40,882,637 of OZ020556.1, read as the reverse complement.
ATAAACTGCCATGATTACCTAGGTGATGCATGACTGGCATCTTGTTGACTGGTTGAATCCGATATCTCGCCCATTTCTCTCTCAACAACAGTTACCTCCCCTTGATCTGTACTGCTGTCAGCTGACAAAACACTCATAACCGTCTCGGAGGGAATTGTTTCCACAGAAGGGGAATCATCGGGTGCTAACAGGGCTGTCCAGAAAATAATCAAAACTTAACATGAGAAATTGATTCAACTTTGTCCAATACACTTTCCTCAAAAATGTCTGCTGAACTCTAATCTAAATCTTTTATTTTGGCTAACTGAGGCCTTTATTAAAACTTTTTTTTCACAGAGCTTCAGGCTGCATTTAATGCTTAACAAGAATTCTGTAAACCAGGTTTAGTAGGGATGGAAACACCATGCTCAGCTCTTAGCCCAGAGCTTGTGTTAGCAGTAGACTATTGGTTAACGCTAAGGAAATGGATATTTATGATATCGATTTAAAGCTGACCTGCAGATTGGCTTGTTCCTGGTCGAGAACTTCCATCATCAAACTGGGAGAGATCCATTCTTGTATCATCCATTCCTAAAGCTTAGAAAATATCATCTATTCCTAAAGCTTAGAAAATATCATCCATTCCTAAAGCTTAGAAAATATCATCCATTCCTAAAGCTTAGAAAATATCATCCATTCCTAAAGCTTAGAAAATATCATCCATTCCTAAAGCTTAGAAAATATCATCCATTCCTAAAGCTTAGAAAATATCATCCATTCCTAAATCTTAAAAAATATCATCCATTCCTAAATCTTAAAAAATATCATCCATTCCTAAAGCTTAGAAAATATCATCCATTCCTAAAGCTTAGAAAATATCATCCATTCCTAAAGCTTAGAAATATCATCTATTCCTAAAGCTTAAATTGATTGATGTTTTACGCCACACTCACTTATTTCAATTATATGGCGGCGTTATCAGGTTAAGTGGGGGAGGAAACCAGGCTCAGAGGCAACCCCCGGTCTTCGGCGAGTACCTGGCGTCTTACACATATGGCAAACAAATGAAAAATCCACTCAGCGATTTTGAACTCGCGCTGCATCGATGGAAGGTCTGTGTGGGACTGAGGGACGATCACTCTAACCCACTGGATCACCAAGGCCCCCCTAAAGCTATGAAAATATAATCCATTCCTAACACATAGGACAGGTTAACTTACCACCTTGTGAGCCAAGTTGAGCAAGCTCCGGTTGATTTTGGGCCGAGTCCATGCCACTGCCAAAAACAAATCTCTGAGGAACATGTGGAGAACTGAAAACAAAATTAACAAAAACATAGGAATAAAAGGTTATTCTCTAGACTGTCCGCAGTGGAACGGATGCCACATTCCTCTCAACATAATATTTTGTTTAAAAGAGGAAGGGAATTCGTTATGAGGTAAATTATGAAGGCAACCAAGGAGTTAGCTAACTGGCCTCTAGATTGAATAAAGCCTTTTCATGGGGTTGGTAATTAAGAACTATTTAGATATAGTGATTAGAATGATGAACACTGTCACGACGTGACCTCGGGTTAAAGATAAACACGCAAACAAATATGTCATTGGCTGACAAACACATTTCCCTCCACTTTGATTATCTTATTCCGTCATACCTGATAGCCTCAGCAAAACCATCTCCTCTTCGTGGCACATACAGGGTGGGTGTACTGGGGACGGTGCAATCATCACCGTCTTCAAAACCACCTGATTGACCCTAGAAAACACGACCACAGATAATGCACAGAATATCACACCCAGTAGATGTCAATGAACAGACAAAATGAATAAGTAAATTCTTACAATTATAAAACTTCAACAAACATGTAAGACTAACTGATGGTAAAGTTAAAGATCTTACCCCAAACATGAATGGAGCGAGTTGATTCCTGCTGTTGGAGGAAGGTAACCGTTCTGGAGGTACAATAGGTTGTAGTGGAGGAGGTGGCCTTTGACCTTGTGAAGTCTGAGGGGCTAAGGAAATAAAATAAAAAACACAAAAAATGATAAACAGATTGTTTATTAAAAGGTTTATAAATCCTTTCAGGTATGTGATTTTCTGCTTATAAGTGGAGAGGTAAGTTATCTTTCAGGAGAAAATCACTACTGAAAAATATACTGATAGGGTTTTGATATACAAAATTGATGACTCCTGATTAACTGCTGGATTGAAATGAGGAGGGAAGGGGCTCTCTCGGTGAATCACCTGACCTTGTGTAGACAGTTGATATATCACAGATTACAAATTTAGAGGAAGATCCAATACATCTGTGTATTAGTTGATTGATTGATGCTTTTCACCACACACAGGTTAAGTGGGCGATGACAACATATATCAGTAATGTAATAAGAAAATATTTCTATAAAATACATCAGTATTCCCAAATTACCTTGAGTGAAATCTCCTTGACTACTTAAGTTTGATATTATTACTGCTTATTACAGGCCATGTAACATGTCATTTATGTTGCACGGGAGAGGCGTTATAATATGTATGTTCGCCAATCCCACGTTCATAATCTGAATGAATAAACATACAGTTTAAACAAAGTGGGGGAACCACACTTTGCCCAGAGGAAGTATCTGACAACCATTGTATTGAAGGTAAGAACACGTTTCAGTGTAGTCGATAACACCGTTATCAAGTGCTGATCACTTGATAATGGTGTTAGGAACTACACTGAAACCTCATGTTCCAAATAAACCAAGAAGTTGTAAATCCATACGTAAGAGTGTTCTTTCCTCCATTACTAAATGCCACTTGAACAAGTCAACCATTGTATTTAAAGCATGTTTCTGTGTCCCATGAAGAGAGTGTAATAAAGCATGTTTCTGTGTCCCATGAAGAGAGTGTAATAAAGCATGTTTCTGTGTCCCATGAAGAGAGTGTAATAAAACATGTTTCTGTGTCCCATGAAGAGAGAGTGTAATAAAGCATGTTTCTGTGTCCCATGAAGAGAGTGTAATAAAACATGTTTCTGTGTCCCATGAAGAGAGTGTAATTAAGCATTAAATGTTACCTTCTTCTTGGACAGCTTCTGTTTCATCCTGAACTTCACCGTCTATCTCTTCATCACCCTCATGCTCTGTCAAAGAAAAGGTACACATAGTGAATAATTGTGTCTCAACATCTCACAACTGTCTCATTACTGCACACTATCTACCAAAACAATCAAACCATACAGCACATATGATAGTTAACTAAAATAACACTGAAGACAAAACTACAATTGTCACTACCTGCAATAATGATATGATCATCATGTCTACTTTCTCCATCCTCGGTTTCATTTACCCAGAATAATGATATCCTCGTCGGCCCTCCTCATCCTCGGTTTCACTTACCTAAGATAACAACATCATCCTCTTCCTCTTCTTGTCTGCCCTCCTCATCCTCGGTTTCACTTACCTAAGATAACAACATCATCCTCTTCATCCTCTTGTCTACCTTCCTCATTCTCGGTTTCACATACCTAAGATAACAACATCATCCTCTTCATCCTCTTGTCTGCCCTCCTCATCCTCGGTTTCACTTACCCAAGATAACAACATCATCCTCTACTTGTCTACCTTCCTCATTACCGGAAGGTCGTGGGTTTCCTCCGGGCATAGAGCCCGGTTTCCTCCCACAATAAAACTGGCAACGCCGCCATATAAGTTAAATAATCTTGAGCGCGGCGTAAAACACCAATCAATCAATCCTCTTGTCTGCCTTCCTCATCGTCGGTTTCACTTACCTAAGATAACAACATCATCCTCTTCCTCCTCATGTCTGCCCTCCTCATTCTCGGTTTCACTTACCTAAGATAACAACATCATCCTCTTCCTCCCCTTGTCTGCCCTCCTCATTCTCGGTTTCACTTACCTAAGATAACAACATCATCCTCTTCCTCCTCATGTCTGCCCTCCTCATCCTCGGTTTCACTTACCTAAGATAACAACATCATCCTCTTCCTCCCCTTGTCTGCCCTCCTCATTCTTGGTTTCACTTACCTAAGATAACAATATCATCCTCTTCCTCCTCTTGTCTGCCCTCCTCATCGTCGGTTTCACTTACCTAAGATAACAACATCCTCTTCCTCCTCTTGTCTGCCCTCCTCATCGTCGGTTTCACTTACCTAAGATAACAACATCATCCTCTTCCTCCTCTTGTCTACCCTCCTCATCCTCAGTTTCACTTACCTAAGATAACAACATCATCCTCTTCATCCTCTTGTCTGCCCTCCTCATCCTCGGTTTCACTTACCTAAGATAACAATATCATCCTCTACCTCCTCTTGTCTATCCTCCTCATCATCCTCGGTTTCACTTACCTAAGATAACAACATCATCCTCTTCATCCTCTTGTCTACCCTCCTCGTCGTCGGTTTCACCCTCCTCTTCCTCTTCGTATTCCTCTTCAACTTCCACTTCCTAAACACAGTCAAACAAAGAGTTGGATTTACAAACTCGTTTATGTTTGTTTATTTGAAAGTTTCACCTTTATGGTCGATTACGTAAATCTATTTGAAACTAGAGATTAAGTGATTGCATGCAAGGAGGGGAACTGATTGACAAGGGTATTAGAACCAGCAATGTGGTTTGAGGTGACATAAAGAAGAAATGAAACAATAAAGCTTATGTATGATATTCTTGGCATTAATTATTTTAAAAGATGGCTGCCATCTCTAAAAATCAAGATGGCTGAAAACTTATAACAAATAATGCCTTATCACAAGTTTACTCCGGAAAAAAATGTTGCTCATAATCTAATATGCTTCATGGCAGCCATATTGTATTGGGCACATGGCTGAAAATTGATCCCAATCGCCCTTTCCTCAATGTCAAGGCACACCCCAGGTTTGATATTGGATTGCGCAGATTGCTGATAATCAATCCCAACCGTCCTCTTAATAATGTCAAGGCGCACCCCAAGTTTGAAGTTGATCGGATCAATCACGCACAAGTTATTGCCCGGACAAGAAAATCATGCTCATAGTCCAATATGACGGATAGCGGCCGTATTAGATTGCGCACATTGCTGAAAATCAATCCCATCCGTCCTCTGCCCGATGTCAAGGCACACCCCAAGTTTGAAGTTGATCTGATGAATCATTCATGAGTTATTGTACGGACAAGGATGGAAAGACAGACTAACGGCCATATTGGACTGCGTGCATTGCTGAAAATCAATCCCATCCATCCTCTCACCAATGTCAAGGCACACCCCAAGTTTGAAGTTCATCGGATGAATCATCCACAAGTTATTGCCCGGACAAGAAAATCATGCTCATAATCCAATATGACGGATAGCGGCCATATTGGATTGCGCACATTGCTGAAAAATCAATCCCAACCGTCCTCTGCCCAATGTCATGGCACACCCCGAGTTTGAATTTGATTGGATGAATCATTCATAAGTTATTGTACGGACAAGGATGGAAAGATGGACGGACGGAAGGACGAACAGACGGAAAACCCGAAAACATAATGGCTCCGCTTTCGCTTTGCGGAGCCATAAAAAAACACATTCTGAGTGGGGTTTTCCCCTCAATCAAACTATGTGGGATAGATGTAAACTGGGCTAAGGATTTATTGGGCAGGAAACTGTAGGAAAATGAAAAGTTATGGGATATTCAGCTGAAGGTCAGGGTTTACTACGTGCAAAGAGCTTGTCCCCCCCCCCTCCCCTCATTTATTAATTAGGAAACTGAGATAAACCCCACAAAACGCTATCATATGTGCTTGCCAAATATTCTCCTTTTTGAGAGACTGAGATGGAATTAAACCTGAGACTAATGAATGGAAGACTATTAAACAGGAACTGGGTAACTAAAACACGTTCAACCTTCACAGTGAAGGTTTATGTTGTGACCTCTGACCTCATATTCTTCCTCCTCCATTTCTCCGTCGTCTTCACCACTCTCTTCTCCCTCCATCTCATCATCCTCTCCTTCATCACCTTCCTAAATACGACATAAAAAAACGTTAACATTTGTAACTGGAGTGTCAAAACTATCCTAGAATAGATGCACTGTAAGAAAAATACTGTCAACTACAAGATATTATAACTGGTGGGCAGTTTCTTTCAAATATTTGTTAGAGGGCTTTTTCTAAAACGATTAATTATATAGAAAATTTGCTTTCCAGTTCCAGAGCTATTTGGGAAAATACAGTATTTTAGAGTACTCAGTAGATCCAAAATGTAAAGAATGTTTCACTCTGACATATTCTTCTATTTGGGTTATTTATGTGTCCAGCCTTTAAACAGCTTCACAGTAATAAGACGGTAAACCAATGTTAACAGCCAGGAATGTTAAAATACAAACCTCTTCATCACTCTCAACAAGAATGACCTCATCATCGTCACCCTGACCTTCACCTTCACCTACTTCTTGTATTTCACATTGAGTCTGCAGTCATATTACATACATAAAAGCAAAAGATTTAAAAAATGTGTTAGGTTTACATTTTATAGTAATCCCAAATTTAGGCCACACCAAATATCTAATATGATCTTATGCAAACTTCAAATACACTTCATTAAATTGGCAAGCTTTTCAAAGTAATTGATTGATTGGGGCATTAAGCTTCATTAAAGATTTTGTTTTCATTGATACTTGTATTTTGCTTTATTAATTTTGGGGTGTGGACCCAGACACCATATTGACCATAAGATCAAAATATTTCTTTAGATTTTAGCCGATACATGTAGCAAAAATAAAAATATGAGGATTAAGTTAATTCATTCAAGAAATTTTCTGTAAATAGATTTATTTTATTCCTTGTATTCCTGAGCATTACAACAAGAACAAGGCTGTTCCACTCAATGAACTATATGCGTGGAATGGACACGTCTCATTGGCTGGTTTGGATCAGACTTTGTAAAATGTGCCGCCGTTGATAGTTGAAGCGCGCGTGCATAACTGATCTGGATCTAAATTGCGCCAACTCTTAGTAATGGCGGCATTCAATGCAAATCAAATACCACGTGATCTTTATTCCACGCATATAGTTCATTGGTTCCACTCATGCCACCAAATGCACCTCCATTTTGAAGAGTTCTACTAATAGGGAGCGCAAGTCACGTGTAAATTCCACAAATATCCTGTCACCGGCACTGCATTGCACATGTGATCGAGCATTTTTTGTTCCAAAATGACCTTTAAATCTGACGTTATGGAACACAATACGTCAAATGGAATTGCAACGTCATCAAAAACGTTCTTAATGGCGTCATCTGTCACCGGATATCACAAAATCTCGTAATAATTCATATGAGACTTTCGCTCCCTAATGAACTATATGAGTGGAATGGTCACGTCACATTGGGAGTATTGCTCCGACTGGCTAGGTTCAGTGTTTTAAATGAAGACAGACCTGAGAGACTGGGATGCTAGACTCATCTTCCATATCATTATTGTCAGTTGGTGCTTCATCTGGGGCTGCCTCTTCAACTAAATCTTCATCTGTCTGACCTTCTAGGGTAGTTGTAGTGTGAGTCTCCTCATCAGTTACTGTTATCGTAGGTAAAACAACAGTATCCTATAAACATTCAATTGATCGATGTTAATCAGTTACTGTTATCGTAGGTAAAACAACAGTATCCTATAAACATTCAATTGATCAATGTGAATCAGTTACTGTTATCGTAGGTAAAACAACAGTATCCTATAAACATTCAATTGATCGATGTTAATCAGTTACTGTTATCGTAGGTAAAACAACAGTATCCTATAAACATTCAATTGATCAATGTGAATCAGTTACTGTTATCGTAGGTAAAACAACAGTATCCTATAAACATTCAATTGATCGATGTTAATCAGTTACTGTTATCGTAGGTAAAACAACAGTATCCTATAAACATTCAATTGATCGATGTTAATCAGTTACTGTTATCGTAGGTAAAACAACTGTATCCTATAAACATTCAATTGATCGATGTTAATCAGTTACTGTTATCGTAGGTAAAACAACAGTATCCTATAAACATTCAATTGATCGATGTTAATCAGTTACTGTTATCGTAGGTAAAACAACAGTATCCTATAAACATTCAATTGATCAATGTGAATCAGTTACTGTTATCGTAGGTAAAACAACAGTATCCTATAAACATTTAATTGATCGATGTTAATCAGTTACTGTTATCGTAGGTAAAACAACAGTATCCTATAAACATTCAATTGATCGATGTTAATCAGTTACTGTTATCGTAGGTAAAACAACAGTATCCTATAAACATTCAATTGATCGATGTTAATCAGTTACTGTTATCGTAGGTAAAACAACAGTATCCTATAAACATTCAATTGATCAATGTGAATCAGTTACTGTTATCGTAGGTAAAACAACAGTATCCTATAAACATTTAATTGATCGATGTTAATCAGTTACTGTTATCATAGGTAAAACAACAGTATCCTATAAACATTCAATTGATCAATGTGAATCAGTTACTGTTATCGTAGGTAAAACAACAGTATCCTATAAACATTCAATTGATCAATGTGAACCAGTTACTGTTATCGTAGGTAAAACAACAGTATCCTATAAACATTCAATTGATCGATGTTAATCAGTTACTGTTATCGTAGGTAAAACAACAGTATCCTATAAACATTTAATTGATCGATGTTAATCAGTTACTGTTATCATAGGTAAAACAACAGTATCCTATAAACATTTAATTGATCGATGTTAATCAGTTACTGTTATCGTAGGTAAAACAACAGTATCCTATAAACATTCAATTGATCGATGTTAATCAGTTACTGTTATCGTAGGTAAAACAACAGTATCCTACAAACATTCAATTGATCGATGTTTATCAGTTACTGTTATCGTAGGTAAAACAACAGTATCCTATAAACATTCAATTGATCGATGTTAATCAGTTACTGTTATCGTAGGTAAAACAACAGTATCCTATAAACATTCAATTGATCGATGTTAATCAGTTACTGTTATCGTAGGTAAAACAACAGTATCCTATAAACATTCAATTGATCGATGTTAATCAGTTACTGTTATCGTAGGTAAAACAACAGTATCCTATAAACATTCAATTGATCGATGTTAATCAGTTACTGTTATCGTAGGTAAAACAACAGTATCATATAAACAAAAACATTCAATTGATCGATGTTAATCAGTTACTGTTATCGTAGGTAAAACAACAGTATCCTATAAACATTCAATTGATCGATGTTAATCAGTTACTGTTATCGTAGGTAAAACAACTGTATCCTATAAACATTCAATTGATCGATGTTAATCAGTTACTGTTATCGTAGGTAAAACAACAGTATCCAATAAACATTCAATTGATCGATGTTAATCAGTTACTGTTATCGTAGGTAAAACAACAGTATCCTATAAACATTCAATTGATCGATGTTAATCAGTTACTGTTATCGTAGGTAAAACAACAGTATCATATAAACATTCAATTGATCGATGTTAATCAGTTACTGTTATCGTAGGTAAAACAACAGTATCATATAAACAAAAACATTCAATTGATCGATGTTAATCAGTTACTGTTATCGTAGGTAAAACAACAGTATCCTATAAACATTCAATTGATCGATGTAAATCAGTTACTGTTATCGTAGGTAAAACAACAGTATCCTATAAACATTCAATTGATCGATGTTAATCAGTTACTGTTATCGTAGGTAAAACAACAGTATCCTATAAACATTCAATTGATCGATGTTAATCAGTTACTGTTATCGTAGGTAAAACAACAGTATCCTATAAACAAAAAACATTCAATTGATCAATGTTAACACTGCTTGGAAGACAATCTAACTTAAATTGCCCAGATATAGAAAAACATTATGAATCGTGGTTAATTTGAGTAAATATTGGGTGAGTGAGTGATTCAGGTTTTACGTCTTGTTTAACAGTATTTCAGTCATATGAAGACGTCTCCTTGTGGCAGGGCAGATTTCCACTGCTCTCTTATTTGGTGCTGCCTCACCGAGGGGACTTGCCGAAGACACCCAGCAAGCCCCTCACTCAGCCACATTATACTGACACCGGGCCAACCAGTCGCTGCTCTAACTCATATTGCTGAGCGCCAAGCGAAGTACATGTAGCAGCAGCTCCCACTGTTAAAGTCTTTGGTCTGACTCAACCCAGACTTGAACCTCAATCTCCCAGCCCTGAAGCGAACGCTCTACCATCGGGGGTGGTAGTAAATATTGGGTTCTCCCAACTTATTTTGCTGTACTAGTATATAAGTTATTCTGTCTCACCCAGTTTTATTGAGGCAATGTTAGTTCAGTTACTCACCATAACCCTGGACTTTTTACCTTCTGGTTCAGATTCATAGTCATGGCTGAAATTAAAAACAACAAAACACGATCAGAGTAATCACGATCATGATTGACGCAAACAAACCAACGGATCAAACAAAAGCGATAGTAGTGGTTGAATATTCGATTTACTTGTTACTAAATTATATTTGAAGCCTACCTTTCTACCTCTCGGGGTCGTTTTGTAGTCTGTGATGTCTCTGTTGATGTTGATGGCTGGGGTTCTGATACACTAGGTGCAGGAGAAATATCTGTAGCCTCAGGAACAACTGTTGGAAGCTCTGATAATAACAAACAGTTCATTTCATTGAAGTTCAAATACTTGGTTTAAAAAGGAGTATTTGATTAACGCTGTGTTGTGTTCTCTATATAAGGAGGGAAACAATTCACTATCAACAAAGGACTACTAAACGTTTCCAACCAAATGATGGGATTCTCCCTAATTACACATTGGTGTCGGACTTGTTGCCCATAAGACATTAGTGAAAATAAAGCTGCTTTAATTGGGCATATATTTGTATATTGAGACTAGTGATAGTCTTATGTTAACTATGATGTATGAAGTGAAATGGACATTACATTGATTGATTGTTTGGTGTTTTACGCCGCGCTCAAGATTATTTCACTTATATGGCGGCGTTGCCAGTTTTATTAGTGATTTATTAGACATTAGTGATAGTCCAATGTTAACCATAGATAGTAGAAACCTTACCTGTAGCCTGTATTTCTACTTGAGGTGCAACCCTCTGGGCTGGTCGACCTTGTACTGTCCCTGTGGGCAGGGAGGTGGGTGCAGCTTCTATAAAGGGAAATTACCAGGGATTAAACATCAACATTTCTTTATCTACTACAAAAGCCATGGTATTTGGTCTGTTAGGTGCTCCCAAGAAGAAAGAGCAATTATGACATTTAAAACTATTGAGGCTCCATTAGTTTTGATTATTCCAACACAGACTAGTTCTGGTTATATATATATACTTTCAACAGTGCCAGTACCTGATGCAGAAGTAATGAGACTTACCTTCATGTGTATCCTGAGGACTAACAGTTGTTGGCATGACTGTAGCTGTAGGGGTAGGTCCTTGGTGACTTCCCGGAGTGGGGGTAATAGCCATGGGTCGTATACTGGCTGTGGCTTTAGTGGCTGCTGACCCACTAGCAACAGGCTGAATGGGCGTGGCAGGGCGAATACCAGCAGATGGGGTGGCCATTGGCCGAATATTTGCTGTTCTCGGAGCTTCCGTAGAAGCACTGTTGAGAAAATTAAACAAGAGAAATAAAACATATTGATTCATCATGATACAGCCTCACTCAATCTGCTACTAAGTAGGACTATTTGTATTGTGTTTTTTTTTCACTTGAACTAACTATTAAATCTAAGAGGAATTCACTATCACAAAATCAATAGAAATTCAGTCAGAAATTTTTTTAATATTCATTTTGAGGCAGATATTCAGCTGAATAAAGCGAACAACCTCTAAAAGAGATATTGACCACTGCTACGTTCTGTGCTGTAAACATAACTAATTGGTGGTTTAAGAAGGTTGATTTTAGCAGATCTTCTATCTCCTGCTGTAATGTCTGTGGAATAGCCAAGTAAAGATTCTATACAACACTACATGTACAATAGTTTCTTTGAAATCTGCTTACCTGATTCTTTCAGCAGGTGATTTTACCTGTGGTCTTTGTGGGAGTGACTTTTTACCTGTCCCTTTCTGTAACGATTCTATCATCTTCTGTAACTGATGTACCTGAAGAGGAGAAATGTTGACATTGGTATACATAGGGGGGTTGATTGAATGATTAGCATATGTTTTAGCCAAGATAAAACCGAGGACAATTATGAGCTTGTTAACACTTGGCACCCCTTACACATATGTCAACCCAATGAAAACCTCACTTGCCATTTCTATTTTCAACATAACAATATTTCAAATAAGGAAAGGCTGGTGTATATCTTGCTCAGGGCAATCTGAAAGTTTTGCATTCCAATGTTTTTATTATTTAACTGAGCCAGTTATTTACAGAAATGTTTCAACTTGCCATATTGGTTTTATTGGTAGTTTCTCAGATGATAACATAGGAGCTGTGTCAGATTACCTCCCCTACTTACCCTGGCTCGTAGTTCTGTATTATCTTTCTGTAGTTGTTCAGCTGTATCTTTATCTTCACTAGATGAGCCATCAGGCTGCTTGGTTTTCTCCAACTGTTGCTCTAACTGAGTTATTTTATCCCCAGACTCCTTCTGATGGGATGATAGATCTGTCTGTACTTTATCTGAGAAAACAAATAACTTCTTAAAATTGGTGTATGTAAAAACTATAGCTTAATGGGGGAGGGTAGTGGACATGACATATCGTCTTCATGGGTTCACTGGTTATTTGGTTTAAGAGAAAATTTTGTGGCAGGACTTCATCAAGTCATCTGGTAATCTTACAAATGACTTGTTTTAGATTCTCTAATATCTAATATAGTAGATTTGTTTTACACATAAACTGCTATGGTGGCAATTTTGATACACTGTCAAAATGGGATGTAGCGATGGGAGGCCTGTGTCAGAATGAGAGACTATCTCTCTGTCGGCTCAGACACCAAGGCCCCCACATTGATGGGAGGTCTGTGTCAGAATGAGAGACTATTCCTCTGTCGGCTCAGACACCAAGGCCCCCTGCATCGATGGGAGGCCTGTGTCAGAATGAGAGGCTATATCTCTGTCGGCTCAGACACCAAGGCCCCCACATTGATGGGAGGTCTGTGTCAGAATGAGAGACTATTCCTCTGTCGGCTCAGACACCAAGGCCCCCACATTGATGGGAGGCCTGTGTCAGAATGAGAGACTACCTCTCTGCTGGCTCAGACACCAAAGCCCCCCACATTTACAAGGAGGTCTGTGTTAGAATGAGAGACTCTCTCTGCCGGTTCAGACACCTAGGGCCCCACATCGATAGGAGGCGTGTGTCAAAATGAGAGATTATCTTTCTGCCGGCTCAGACACTGGGCCCCCCCACGTCGATGCAAGGCCTGTGTCAAAATGAGAGACTATCTTTTGCCGGCTCAGACACCAAGAGCCCCACATCGACGGTGAGGCCTGTGTCAGAATCAGAGACTATCCGACTGCTAACTAAGCCACTGAGGCGATCGTTAATTACAGTTGAATGCAGCAACATAAACCAGTTGAAAACTACATTACCTTTCTCTGATTGGAGATTTTTCACTTTTTCTTTCAAGCCACTGTTTTCATTCATGAGTTTTTCCACATCTGTTTTATGACTAGCCATCTGTTTTCTGGCAGATTGTATCATGGTTCTTGATTGGTTCTGTTTCTTCTCCATCTCAGCCATGTCTGTCTTTAACTTTTGAGAAGACTCATTTGATTGGTTAAGATCCTGAAAGGTACAAGTCATTAAAAATGTAAGTAAGATAAAACACAAAGTAAGACACATATGTTCATGATGACTACAAGTAAGATACCTAGATTTTGTCCAACTGAATTTCAGTATATCAGCTGCTTAAATCCAGAAAACTGTCATCAAAAAAGGAAGACCATTTTTTGTATTTTTCCAACTTAGTAGAGTTTAGGAACTTTCTTTCTTGCAAAAAGTTTTGACATCATTTAGTATTGTTGATTTGAAAATTAAGATTTGGTAGGTACCACCAATGTAAACAAAGGACAATTGTGGCAATGTGCATATATACCTATGAACACTAAAACACACAGGCACAGGGAAAATTCTTAAATAACCATGGAGACAAGTTTCCAATTGTGTTAAAAAGGAATACATCATTTCGACCATTATACCCCATAAGTTTTGTAATAAACTAAACCCATGACATTTCATTAGCAGTTGACCCAATTCTCTGAACTAACCTGAGAAATACAGTCGTGTTGATTTGAGAGACACACGAGTCTGCAAAATAAGTAGATAGATGATTTCTGATAAGTTAAACAATGCTAGTGTATGTACAGGTTCTACTCACCACTTGTAATTTCTCTAGTTTCTCTTTGAGTGAAGTTATTTCAGCATCTCTCTCTTCTAACCTGCTCTTTAGTTCATCCCTCTCCTTTTCTATTTCTTGTAACTTCTCTTTGAGGGCTGACATAGCCTCATCATTAGAGGTGTTACTAACAGCCTGTTGTTGTTGTTGTTCCTTCAATTGATTTAGTTGTGATATAGTCTCGTCTTTCTCTTTAACGGCCATCTCTGCCTGTTCTTTGTATTTCCTACCTATCTTCTTCAACTGTTGCAAACAAAAACAGTGAATCAAATTCCTCTAGCAATATAGAGCAGTCAAATGGCTCACACAGTCAGATTGTGAAATTTTGAAAACGTAGCATTCCGCCACAGAGAATGATATATCCATGTTTGACTAACATGGCGGCATTACCAAGTTTAGTGGGAGGCCAGGGAATTGGTGAAGTGAAAAATTGAAAGTGAAAAATTCACCACTGAGCCACCAAGGCCAGCCCTCTCTTCCCACACAATGAATGAGGTAAGAAGGCTAGTTTAAAATGATAAAATCTTTATATGCAAATTAGATTGTGATTTTCCCACACAAACTTGATGATTGTGTTATAGATGAACTATACCTGAGTCACTGTAACATTCTTTTCATCCACTTCACTGGATTTGGCAGCAAGGTCTGATTTTAATTTCTCAACAGTCTGACTGGAAAAATTGAAACAGATATATTTCAGTTAAAAGGTTATCAATTGCCAATTATGGGTTAGGAATAGGCTTTTTCATAGCTTGAAATTTTATAGATAAAAAGTCTTGTTGAACAAAATCAATTATCACTCCTTAAAGGGTATCCCAAATGCTGCTATATAGATAATTGCATTAAAAAGAACTTTTCCTGGTCTTTAATTACATATGAGGTTTATTTGCATGACAAGAATAGTTCTGCAGATATTGCAGCCTGAAGTCCACACCACTCCAAAAAATTTCTTCAGGCCATTGGGGGAAGACAGCCGACAGCAGTAACGTTATTCTCATTTGATTCTGTAACCGTTTCTGGACAAGTGATCAACATAATTAGTAAATTTTTCGTTCTGGTATGTTCACCAGTGGGACTGCTAACGGTGTGAATCTGTTCAAGTGATTTAAGGGACCAAAGCCAAAGAAAAGTCGGAAAAACGACAAAAATGTTCTGTACTGGTTTGCAGCGGTGTCTGCCTTGTCGAACCTGCCTGGTGAGACTCTCTTCACAGGCAGTGGCCTCGCAAGGGCAGTAGGCCTACGCTATAGCTGATGTCACAGCGAAACTATCTACGTTCAGCACAGTAAACAATAAAATGATACACAATTACAGGGAATGGAAGCGCAAACTTGTCAATAACTTAAAAATTCACAATGATACATGTTTACTTGGCGTTGATTTCAACCAATTTCATGGGTTTGTTGACTAATTTGATACTGATAGCACGAGTGCGGGGAGTCACGATCGTCTTTTGTTATTCAAACGTACGAAGATATACTTATTTTTTTCAATAAAAAAATTGATTAGTTTTTCATCCAATACCCATATGTGATATCGCAGCTTCATTTATGCAAACATTATGAGGTTATGGATATTTTTATCGATATAATCACTCTGTATATCTGAGCTAGAAATGCAGGTTGTGTAAACGGGATCAAGCATTTCTTCGCTGTGTTACTTCTGTGACGTCGCAGTTCAGCTAAATTATTCAAGTACAAGGCGACTTTGGGTGTAGATTTTGAAGATCGCTGTAGGCCCACAGGTATGTTATATTGCATGGGTGATTTTTAAAGTCATCCTCTGCTAGTATAAAATGTAATTTCAAGGAAATTGCAAGCATTTGGGATAACCTTTAAACATGCTTTGTAAATTCCCCAGGATTTCGTAAGAATAGTACATTTTTTTAGGTAAAATTATTAAGATAAGACAGAGTTTGTACTTACTTTAGGTTTCCACTCTCTTGCTTTCCTGTAAACACCTCTTTCCTGGAAAGCAAACATCATAATATGACAGCCATAACCAGACATGTTTTATAGAGAACTATACATGTTCTAACCCAATCATTGTGTAATTTCACAAACTAAAACTACACCCCATCCAATGACTGTGAACAGAAATCCAGTAGGAATATTCAATGCCCCTCAGTATCATGTTCTACACAAAAACAAGGGGAGTCGTTTTCTTTTGAAGATCTTAGAGACAATTTCCGTTTTCCCTGGTAAAGTTATATGTACCCAATACTTTATAGATCTATATTTACAACTCAAAAATGATGAAATAAATTAAGAGTAAAATCATTCTTACTGGGATGCTTGTAATCTTGCTGTTAGTCGGGAGTTCTCTGCCCTAAAATCAAACAGAGAAACAAATGTAAGTAGAGTTCAAAATGAAATACTAAAAGTCTTTAGAGTATAGCCAGTGCCCAGTTATGCTATAAACTTAGTTCATTCAGTGGGATTCAAAATAATCATAGCCACATGTTTTATTATGAGCTATATTGTACATTACACAGTAATATTGATTCAGGTGAAATAGTAAAGATTAATTGATTAACTTTTTGTGCCGCACTCAAGATTATTTCACTATTAAGGTGGTATTGCCAAGGTAAGTGGGTGGAGGAGGTGGTGTAAGCTAGAACAATTGCCCGGAGGAAGCCCCCTACCTTCGTTGAGTAAGTTTTCTGCATACGACGATCGAGTGAAAAACTAAATACTAACAAGATACAAGAAGAGAGAATCCTACCTAAGTTTATGTACACTTTCTGTCAATGTTGACATCTGTTTCCTCAAGTTATCACGCTCCTGACTGGAACAGAGACATTTGTAATGTTAATTCAAATAAAGTTACATACAATCTGGGATGAATATGAAAGGGATATGAAACGCCTTTGTATTCTAGTTAGTCAACGAACAGCAGTTTGGCTCGCTATTGTTTGTCTCAGACACCCCGTGAAGGGATTCCGATCCATTCGCAGTCCATATATATATCCCCGACATCGGTAAGGTTCGGAATGAATCGGAATACACAACACGGGTTTCGGCACTCTAAAACTTCGGGGAGTTACGTATGTGCGTGTCAAAACCGACCGATAGTAAGCGAAGATAGCCCAAGTGTGTTCCGAATGGGGTTTCGTCTATTCTCGAGGCTGATCGGAATGCCGAAACGGGGTGTCTGAGACAAACAATAGCGAGCCAAACGTTCTGCTAGTAGACTGACTATAATACAAAGGCGTTTCATATCCCTTTCATATTCATCCCAGATACAATATTACCAACTTTTCAACTCTTACAATTTGTGAATACCATTTGTTTGCAATGAAAGTTCTATAACTAAGGATTATTTGCATCATGTTTTCAGAACAGTTTATTTTTTCGTAAACAACAAAGCACGTAAACATATTTTCTTTTAAGGCCAAAATTTTTGTTGCAAAAAATATAATTAAAAAAAGTTCCTTTTTTTTCACTTTCTTCATAAAATAAAGTTTAGATTGAATCCCCAAAAAACCTTTATGGACTTTTTCACTTGTCTTTGCTACAGTTTATTAAAAACATCCACAACGTTCTCAGTTTAGCTGTAAGTGCAGATAAAATTGCAGAAAGAAGGACAAAAATCCGCTTACATGAGTCTATTTTGTTCTTCTGGGTCTGCCTTATTACACTGTTCTATGAGATGATTGGTTCTGTTCTTCCATCTATCCACCTCTCCTTGTAAACCAGCCTTCTCAGCATTCAGGGAATCATACTGAGCTTGCAATTCACGATTCAACTTTTGTAACGGAGCTATCTGTTCTTCCAAGGACTTAGTCTAGTGAAATATATATGTATATTTATCAATTGATTCTCACAATACTTATAGAGTATAATGAATTTCACCAAAACCATTAAAGTTGGGTTGAGATTTACATTTTGCACACATCTCTTATGAACATCCCAAACTGCTATTACCTTAAAGTGGCATGAGCTGCCAAAATTCGCAGTTTTTTCATAACTTCTGATTGTCACGACAGTAAGAGGCTTTGAAGGCCATCGAAAAACTAAATGATTGGCGTTGGAATGAGAAAAATCCATACAGTATGTGGCCTGTATGAACCGAAAAGGTGTTCAAAAGTAAACAAAATTTAAAGGGGCATGAGCTGCCGAAATTCACACTTTTTTCATAATTTCTGATCGTCACGACAGTAAGAGACTTTGAAGGCCATCCAAAAACTAAATGATTGGCTTTGGAATGAGGAAAATCCATACAGTATGCAGCCTGTACGAACCGAAAACGTGTTCGAAAAGTAAACAAAATTTAAATAACCGGGACGACCATTCATTCATTCTAAGCCAAAATTAGTTCAAAACAATACTTTATCGTACATTTTAGAGACCAGAAGCACTAAAGAGCTTATGAATTGTACGTCTTGAGAAAAATAGCCAATAATGTCAACATTCTGTTTAAACCTCAAAATATCAACATTTTGGCAGCTCATGCCCCTTTAAATAACCGGGACGACCGTTCATTCATTCTAAGCCAAAGTTAGTTCAAAACAGTACTTTATCGTACATTTTCGAGACTAGAAGCATTAAAAAGCTTCTGAATTCTACCTTTTGAGAAAAATAGCCAATAATTTCAGCATTCTGTTTTAACGTCAAAATATCAACATTTTGGCAGCTCATGCCACTTTAAAGCTTCTGAATTATACGTCTAGAGAAAAATAGCAGATAATTTCAACATTCTGTGTTTACGTCAAAATATCAACATTTTGACACCATGTCACTTTAAAAATAAGTTTAGCAGCTCAGATATAGCGTAAACCAGATGCATGTTTTAGCTTCTAAAATGTTTACTCCAGACAAACAAATGAACAAATGTACTTCTAACTTAAGGGCACACATGTAAGGTAAAACATGCAGATGAATGGTCCTAAGGGGGCAGAAGACAAAATCAAAATAAAACTGATTAACAAAAACTGTCAAGAAATAGTTGGTATTTTACTAACCTTGACTTCCAGTTCTCTCAGTTGCTGTAGATATCTTTCTTTCTCTTCTCTCAAAAGTTTATTGCTATCAGTAAGTAGATTATGATTTTCTACCTTCTTCATCAGTTCAGCATGTTGATTGGCTGTATGTACGGAGACCTGATCAAACACAAGCAGCCAAGGATAATTGATGTCAATTGGATCCAATGTTTGTTTGACCTCATACTCAAATGGCATTCCCGTGGCACAGTCGGTATAGCTATAGTGGGTTTTCATTCTGTGTAAAAGGGTTGGGGTTTCCTCTGGGCAAAGAGATCACGTCCTCCCCGACTTAATTTGCGAACACCATCATTTAAGTGATTGATTTTTTTGTAATTTAAGCCGCGCTCAAGATTATTTCACTTATATGGCGGCGTTGCCAGTTTTATTGTGGGGGGAAACCGGGCCCTATGCCCGGAGGAAACCCACGACGCAAACATCAATCAATCAGACTCAGTTTCACTCACAGGTGTCAAGTTTATGGTAGGGGATAGCAGGTTCTGAGTGGAACCCAATTCCATATGTCCATACCAAGCAACTAGTCCAGCCTGTGAGTGAATCGGAAGTCAAAGTAATTGGGACATTTGAAAGATAAAGTTACCTGAAATTAACAATCTTTCTAAATCAGACATAAAATGTAGTATTGATTGATAATGGACCCAGTAACAGTTACATTCAACCACACACGATTTATTGAAGGGACTACATCTGAGAAAGACACCTGTTTTCCTCTATCTCTGACAAACTGGAATACAATGACATATATAGTGTGGTTTGGGGAGAAAATGCTGGTATACCTGTGAGCGTTCTCTCTCCTCAGCCAGGGAAGCACTAACATCTTTGAGCTGTCTCTCTAACTGAGACGTCTGTTGTGTTAATCTGTTTGTCTCAGACTGAATCACCTCCACCTTTGTCTCTGCTATATCCTTCTCACGTCGTATGAACCTGTTCAAAAAGTTAGACTGATTGATTGATTGGTTACTGTTTTACGCCACCATGTGGTTGATGGCTTTTCGGAAATGTATTGGTGAAGGACACCAGCTCTTCATGTAGCAAATGTTGTGATATGGCAAAAGTAGAAGGACTTTTGTTTATTCATCATAAGAGGATGTTCACTTTAATGGGTGGGCAGGGAAAAAAAAAACCATGGACAAATAACTTGAGATATACAACAGAAGATGTCTCTTCCAGTGACTTAAACCTTCATCAGATAAGTCAGTGTGACATCACGTAAATCATACCATCCCCCAGTCCCCTGGTTGTGTGTATTCTTTTCAAGCCTTTGACTACCTGTCACTGCCAGGTAGGTCAACTAACATAGACCAACATACCTGATGACCTCCAGTAACTGTTCTGTGGATTTCTCGGAGTCTGTCGAGCTGGCTAATGAAGTAGGTGTTTTAGCTGGACTGGTTAATGCAGATTCCTGGATTGACACTACTTGGGTGCTTAGCTGGAAGAAATTGAAGGAAAATGAGCGGATATAAATATTGCATAGATTCCATAAATATGAATCAGTGTTGTCCGTTCATATTCGACTGATGATTGTTTGAATGAGATATAGAGTTCTAACATTGTTTATAGTCACATCACATACTGTAACAATTAACTCACTCATGATAATCTAACTGGTTACTGTGACCCTGGCACATACTGTGACAACTAACTCATGATAACCTAATTACTGTGACCCTGGCACATACTGTGACTGTGTGACAACTAACTCATGATAATCTAACTGGTTACTGTGACCCTGGCACATACTGTGACAACTAACTCATGATAACCTAATTACTGTGAGCATGACACATACTGTAACTTACTGTAACCATGACACATACTGTGACTGTGTGACAACTAACTCATGATAATATAATTACTGTGACCATGACACATACTGTAACTTACTGTGACCATGACACATACTGTAACTTACTGTGACCATGACACATACTGTAACTTACTGTGACCATGACACATACTGTAACTTACTGTGACCATGACACATACTGTGACCATGACACATACTGCAACTTACCTTACTCATCTGTTCATGTAGAACACTATTCTGATTTGTAATCTCAGCACATCTTCCTTCCAGTTTCTTGATCTCTTCTTTTAATAAACCTTCTTGTTCTGTCCAGGAAGACTGCCAGGTGAAAATCATACAAGTGAGCACTGTAATAGGTTACTAATTATTACAGGTTACTAATTACAGGTGAGCGTTGCAATGGGTTACTAATTACAGGTAAGCATTGCAATGGGTTACTTTTTACAGGTGAGCATTGCATTAGGTTACTAATGATCAGGCCTTATATACCATTCTCAAGTCTACTTTATTAATGTAGTGATGATGGCAGGTTTATTGCAGGAGGTGAGCGGAGAGCCAGGCTTGTAAACTTGAGAATAGGTACAATTTCTGTGAGATTCAAGTCTGGTTTATACTACTAGTCTTGTATAAGGATGTTAATAAGCTTACCTTGGACATCTCCAGTTGACTAACTGCTTTGTTCTTCTCATCTCTAAGTTCCTCAAGCTTACTAGTGAACCCTTCCAACTGATAACAATAAACACTATTACATTGTGACTAAACTAAGGTTACCAATATTGTAACATTCTAAAAGAAGTATAAAGCAGGGTTAATAAACAAATTAGAAAGAAATGCACTGGTTTACAAAACTGGGAAGAAAGAAATGGGCAGAATGACACACACTCCTATGAGATGATGACAGTCAACTTTTTATTGTTAACTTTCTAAAGTTAATACAAACATAAGGCTGATCTGATCTTTCCAAAGTTCCTTAAAAGGTTACATTTGGGGGAATAACAGGGGAGAATTCGGAGCAAAATATACATGTACATGTACGATACGCTTCGTCAGCTAATACAACCAATGAACAAAATACTGCATGTTTTATGACAAATTATTAATTGACTGTGCAAGTTATTACCCGAATACGACCTTCGCGGCCGGGTAATATCAGCAGACAAATCAAATTCGTATAACCCGTAGGGCTGTATTAGCCGAGTTCAAGTCATATTGGCCGAGTTCAAGTCATATTGGCCGAGTTCAAGTCATATTGGCCGAGTTCAAGTCATATTGGCCGAGTTCACGGAGTGCGGCTGAAAGACGCAATTAACATGTGACGTCCCAGAGTTTGGCAGAAGCAGACGGCAGATGTTGATATCAAAATGTCTATACCATAGCCCGTTGTACAAGGTTTTATTGACAGGATATTATAGTGGGAAGAAAAAACTACTGTGAGTGAATCCGATTGCCGAAGAAACTTCTCTACTGATCCAGGAACAAAAAAACACAGAGCGCAAAAAAGGTCGGACGTCATTTTGTTTAGGGCATGGATTAAATGTTCAGTGGGCGACCTCCTGTTCAACTTGACAGCTTGCATTAAGTTAACTTCTACAGTCTATTAATAAAAATATTATGAATCGAGTGTTTTCGTATTGCCTTGGTATTGGCCTAAGGGTGGCCGTATTGGCCCGAGGCCGCAGGCCGAGGGTCAATGCAACCACCCGATACGAAAACCACCAATACGAAAACACTCGATTAATAACATATAGTAATCTAACCTATACGTTGGTAAGAGACTTAAGACTACTATTACTAATTAAAACTTTAACATAAAGACTGATAAAAAGATTACAAAGAAATTGAAAGACACAGAAGAGAGAGTACTTTTGGGCCATGATAGGTAAAAGTTTGCTGATAACAAAGGTTAGATAAGTGGGTTATAATGACCTCTTTCTTTATAGCTGTTAGAGCCTCTACATCAGCAGCATGCAGCATTAGCTCTCTCTCATATTTATCTTGAGCCTGGAAGAAATAGAACACAAAATGATTCAGCATATACATGTACATGTATCTCATTTATTTCAAGGTAACTCTGAACATATCCTCTATGGCTAGATGGGGCTTGGTGGCTCAGTCGGCAGAGTGTCCGGTCTGACACACCTTCCATCAATGCTGTGCAGGTTTGAACCCAACTCAAGCCAAATAATATGGAAACATTTCTGAGTGGATATTTCACTCGCTTGCTATTTGTGGAAGAGTTGCCAGGTATTTGCTGAAGGTGGGGTCATATTAAACTTGACAATATTTAAGTGAACTAATCTTGGGTTTGGCGTATAAGATCAATCAATCTGACATATATAATCAGACCCCTCGCTAGGCGTTTTTAGAGGGGCGCAGCGCCCTGCCCCTTATTTCTCCCGCCCCTCTGCCCTTTCATTGCGCCCCTTGTGCCCCAAAGACCATGACTACCCACTGTCTCCACATCAGTCCTTCCCTGACCAAAATTTATTTAAAAAATGCTGTCAGAAACGTGTACAACACCAACACGTTACAAACTTCCATTCAGGTCAATTATTCCGGAAATTCAGCTTCCCACAATGCATCAGTCGTTGATGCTCTCCTTGCAGACATACGTGTTATGAAAACTTAGAGAAAAACAGACATATGCTACGGAGAGTCAACCTCATTCCCATGGGCCACTTGTTGTGGCGGGTATTGCATCACTTCAACATGTCTGAAAATAGTGACCTCCTTCAACGTAATAATTTACCAGGGAAAAGTGCCTAACATCAAGCACTGCACAGTCTTCAAATGGTGGATAGAATTCACTCAAATAAAAGAAGTTAATCATGGAATTTAGTCCCCTGCCTTGACACAGAAAGCTGCCATTGCCAAAGGTATTCAGTTCAATCGATTGTACAGCAACAACAACAACAACAACACGATCCTCTTTATCAAATGAAATCGTGTTACAGTTGGAGTTTAAGGCAAACGAAAAAGACACACACAAACACATTAGAAATTGTACAAAATACTAGAAATAGAGGATAGTTTGGGACATTTTGAAAGAAATTTGACAGTTTCATAGCAATTAGTTTTGGATTTTTTTTATTGGATTGTTACACCGCCAAGTTCAGCAAACACTGTCTACAGCCAGTCAATCAGCCAGTCAATGTCACATTCGCAGTGTCAAACTTCATTTAAAACTTGAATTTGTACTAATAATTTGTTAGAGTGTTTTCTGATAAAAACACCCCAAGGCAACTTAGCATTAATGATACATTGCAAAAAATACCCTACTAGAATTATGCCTATAAAAATTAAATAGATTTGAAAAATGGACTTCCCCTGCATTTTTAATTTCATGAAGTGGATTACACAATTTTCCTATCGCCATTCCCTACTCTTGTTATTATCCCAGCAGAAATGGCTTAAAAAGTTTAAGGTATCATAGTTAGACCAAAACATTGAACCAAATGAAAAAACTACTAGTGTAATTTTTTTTCTTTCCTGAAAGTAAAATTGAATAAGAATCAATCTGCATGTAAGTGGCTCTCAGTTTTGTAAATTTCACTACCATATAAATTAAGACGTTCAGTGAGTCGCTCATACCAAATGAAGTAATCGACGATCAGGTGCCCCTTTTTCTCTTAAAGTGCCCTTTTATTTTGGCCAGCACCCTGCCCCTCCCAAATCCTAGCTAGGGGTCTGATATATATTCCAGCTATCATAAAGAGAAGTATAACAATAACAACTAAATATAAGATCCAACTAAACTTACGAACCAACTAAAGGTTATAGCTTTTAATTAATAAGATATTTCAATCTGAACTTCTGTGAGGTTTGTTATGAACCTTATTAAAGGATCAAATTAGAATACCTCTACATGTAAGCCTGGAGACAAAAATGTATACATAAGTTTTTTTTTATCTACAATATGGGTTGCTATGACAGGTGAGTTTGATGCTTAGAATAATGTTGTATATTAACATATGTACAATTGATGAATTAAGTAAGCCTGACCTCAGCAGCTATTTTAGCTTGATTCAAGCTGTCCTCTCTACTTGTCTGCTCCACTTTGATCGCCACTTCACGTCTTTCAATGGCTTCCTCTAACTCATGCTGAAGGTTCGACAACTGTTTACGCAATTCACCATTCTATAAAGAAATTTTTCGGAATGCCTAACAAAGTTAAACTAAAAAACCTTCTTGGAAACCACAAATATATCAAATGATATTTAAGTTAAGATGAGCTAATACATATGACTGCAAGAGTTAGAGAACAAGTCTAATTGAATATCTACAGAACATAGTCAGGTAAGGCTCTATAATTAACGCTATATTTTATGGCAATAAAGTCTGGTCCTAGCTTCATACAGGGTATAAAGAAGTATCCTCACCAATTTATGACTTTCTTCCGACAGTCGGATGTTTTCATTGATCAAATCTTGTTTCTCTTTATCCACATTCTGCATCTGTTCATCCAAGTTCTTCTTCTCTACAAATGTTTAACATAGAAAGTAAATAGTAAATGTTGCTCAGTATTCTCTCAGGCTACCTGAAAGTTTTTTTAAATAAACTCCACTTAACCAAATGATCGTTTGCGTGAAACAATGGCTGGACACGGTAATTAAGACAGCGTTAGAACTGTAAGAAAATCTCTGGTTTAGACGAATGTCTGAACTTATCAAATGCAACATTATCATAGAAAGATATTATAAAAGAAAACTTACGTTGTTCGACTTCCTTTAGCTTGGCCTCCAAAGTTTCTTGAAATTGTTTACTGACCTACAGATAATAATATCTCATATTATTCGACTCAACATTCAGCAGTAAATCAAGGTAAATAAAGATGATTATAATACTGCAGTAAACAATGTTAGAAGTAGCAAAATGCAAGCAATTTTTTTTTGTTGCAAAATTGTACAATCTGGACTAATCTACAAAGTACAGTAATATCAACTTATTTATATAACTTTCTTCTTTAGAGCTAAACAACAGACTTTAGAGAAGTGAGTTGTAACAGTCTTGAAGTAATTAATTGAGAGATGTTCTGTTTTATTATACCTCATTCTGTTCTTTGAGTCCGTTCTCTATGGATTGAGCGATATCTTTATATTGTGATGTGTGCTCATTGGCCTTCTGTAATTGGTTCCTCAAGGCTGGAAGAAAACACACAGTGACATTGTACAATAGTTCAACATTGTAGACAATGGAATGGATGGTATTGGGAGACACATTCTCGGCTCTCTTATAAGTATTTTTTTCTGGAAAGTGAACACTTCAATTATAATTTTCTAAGAGAGGGTAATCCCCCCCCCCCCTGTTTTATTGACTTCAGGTAGAAAAGATAACGATCAGTTGGAAAAGATAATTTGTTATCAGATGTTGTTAAGTACTTTACCTTTAACTTCTGCCTGTGACTGTTGTAACTGGGACTTCAGATCCTTAACCTGTTCATTAATGGCCACATGGCTGTCATCGGATTCACCGTCACCTCTCTCTACACCTAAAACCATTCATATGGATTCTTCAGTTAGGTCTCAACAAGATAGAATAAAGTAGAATTTTGATTTCATTGATTGGCACTTTATGTTACACTCAACAACTATGGTCATATGGTGATATAAGTATCAACCAACCAAAACATCACACACCTGTCTAAATTAGGTGCCATTTAGGAAGGTTAATATATCTGACATACTTAATGTTAAATGAACCTGTCCAAAGAGACCACAGTTATATGACAAACAAATTGTGAATGAATCTCTCAATCATAGCAGATAGCGTTGAAAGTTAAACTTTTCGACAAATTGGTATAGAATATATTTCCAACAAGTTCTCCTTTGTAATCCATCATTCACTGACCTGAAACTCCCTGTCCCAATCTAGACTGAACAGCTGATAACTTGGCTTCCTTCTCAGACAACTAAAACAGAACACAATCCAATTTATTTCTGCTGCTTAAAGTGGCATGAGCTGTCGACATTCATACTTTTATCATAATTTCTAATCGTCACGACAGTAAGAGGCTTTGAAGGCCATCGAAAAACTAAATGATTGGCGTTGGAACAAGAAAAATCCATACAGTATGTGACCCTTACAAACCGAAAACGTGTTCGAAAAGTCCACCAAATTTAAATAACCGGGACGACCATTCATTCATTCTAAGCCAAAGTTAGTTCAAAACAATACTTTATCGTACATTTTAGAGACTAGAAGCACTAAAAAGCTTCTGAATTATACGTTTTGTGAAAAATAGCCAATAATTTCAACTTGTTTAAGTGGCATTTAGAAGTTGAGCATAATAATGAAGGAAAGAAAACTCTTGCGTAAGGATTTACAACTTCTTGGTTTATTGGGAACACGACGTTTCGGTGTAGCTCCTAACACTTGATAACGGTGTTAGGAGCTACACCGAAACGTCGTGTTCCCAATAAACCAAGAAGTTGTAAATCCATACGCAAGAGTTTTCATTCCTTCAATAATTTCAACATTCTGTTTTAACGTCAAAATATCAACATTCTGGCAGCTCATGTCCCTTTAAAGATTCATGGTATCATCAGGTGTCATTCAGAATGGGACTCCGCTTTAAACATTGGCCATGTAAGGTCAAATATAGAAAACTTAGACAATATAACCCTCATATCAATGAGAAGCATTCACATCAAAATAATGTGTCGTTACACATGATGTTTAGGCAATATTCATTTGCGATATTTCTTTTTATAGCATTAATATGGACCACTTTTGGAAATATTGAATACAAGAAAAGACCAGTCATCACATCTGTCATCTTTATTATTATCTGACTCCTACAGCACAGCCATTAATTGTATGGGAGAGATCATACCTGTTGTTGTAATTGAAGGACTTGTTTAGACATGTTAGCTAATTGTTCTCGTGTGGATTGATGTTTGGTCAGTTCTCCATCCAGTTGACTGTGTAGTTCACGTACCTGACTCTGAATATAATAAAAACAACCACAGGTTAGATATTAAATGTGTAGTTCACGTACCTGACTCTGAATATAATAAAAACAACCAGAGGTTAGATATTAAATGTGTAGTTCACGTACCTGACTCTGAACATAACAAAAACAACCACAGGTTAGATATTAAATGTGTAGTTCACGTACCTGACTCTGAATATAATAAAAACAACCAGAGGATAGATATCAAATCACATGATGCCAAAGTATTAGACTAATATGTGCAGTTATATTACGTGTGGGATTTATGTGTAGTTATATTACGTGTGGGATGTATGTGTAGTTATATTACGTGTGGGATGTATGTGTAGTTATATTACGTGTAGGATGTATGTGCAGTTATATTACGTGTGGGATTTATGTGCAGTTATATTACGTGCGGGATTTATGTGCAGTTATATTACGTGTGGGATTTATGTGCAGTTATATTACGTGTGGGATTTATGTGTAGTTATATTAAGTGTGGGATTTATGTGTAGTTATATTACTAGTGGGATTTATGTGTAGTTATATTACGTGTGGGATGTATGTGCAGTTATATTACGTGTGGGATGTATGTGCAGTTATATTACGTGTGGGATGTATGTGCAGTTATATTACGTGTGGGATGTATGTGCAGTTATATTACGTGTGGGATGTATGTGCAGTTATATTACGTGTGGGATGTATGTGTAGTTATATTACGTGTGGGATGTATGTGCAGTTATATTACGTGTGGGATGTATGTGCAGTTATATTACGTGTGGGATGTATGTGCAGTTATATTACGTGTGGGATGTATGTGCAGTTATATTACGTGTGGGATGTATGTGCAGTTATATTACGTGTGGGATGTATGTGCAGTTATATTACGTGTGGGATTTATGTGTAGTTATATTACGTGTGGGATGTATGTGCAGTTATATTACGTGTGGGATGTATGTGCAGTTATATTACGTGTGGGATGTATGTGTAGTTATATTACGTGTGGGATGTATGTGCAGTTATATTACGTGTGGGATGTATGTGCAGTTATATTACGTGTGGGATGTATGTGCAGTTATATTACGTGTGGGATGTATGTGCAGTTATATTACGTGTGGGATGTATGTGCAGTTATATTACGTGTGGGATGTATGTGCAGTTATATTACGTGTGGGATGTATGTGCAGTTATATTACGTGTGGGATGTATGTGCAGTTATATTACGTGTGGGATGTATGTGCAGTTATATTACGTGTGGGATGTATGTGCAGTTATATTACGTGTGGGATTTATGTGCAGTTATATTACGTGTGGGATGTATGTGCAGTTATATTACGTGTGGGATTTATGTGCAGTTATATTACGTGTGGGATTTATGTGCAGTTATATTACGTGTGGGATTTATGTGCAGTTATATTACGTGTGGGATTTATGTGCAGTTATATTACGTGTGGGATCTTTAAATCAGGATTGATTGATTGATTGTTTGGTGTTTTACGCCACGCTCAAGATTATTTCACTTATATGGTGGCGTTGCCAGTTTTATTGTGGGAGGAAACTGACGACCTTCCGGTGGTAACTGGCAACCATCTCACATAGGTCTTACATGTTGTGATGAATCCATTCGTTCCACTGACTAGTTTTACATTACTACTTGTGTATTATGTTGTGAAGAGGAAGACCACCAATACAAGCATCTCAACGCCATCAATACAGGTTGACCACAAACACAATCTGCATATTTTCTCGACCTAATTCTGATTACTTAAATGACTGTGTATAGAGATCAGTATAATACCTCCCAATGTCTGGTGGCTGCTGTCTGTTGATCTCGTTCTGTATCCAACTTACGACGTAATCCACTACATTCCTTTTCTAATTGCTCTACCTGTTGACCCAGTTTCGCCTTTGTCTCGTACTCGGCACGCTCCAAATTATTCTACAATATATAATTATAAATAAATAAATGAAAAAGATGGTTTTTCATAGTTGGTTTAAAGTCAGATTTAAATTGTTTTAATTTACACTAACATCAAATTGGATCAAACAGAATCAAGTCACAGAACTTCAACCCACTTGAATTGACCAGGCAAAAAGTTGGAGAGCTTTATGTGGATTGATTGATTGTTTGGTGTTTTACGCTGCGATCAAGATTATTTCACTTATATGAGGGCGTTGCCAGTTTTATTGTGGGGGGAAACCGGGCTCTGTGCTCGGAGGAAACCCACGACCTTCCGCTGGTAACTGGCAACCATCCCACATAGGTTGTTCGGGTGAAAACCCAGTCAGAAAATTTTCCAATTTTCGGACTGAGTGGGATTCGAACGCTTTATTAGGAAGTCTAAAGACAGAGGCTCAATATAGACAGGAGAGGATTGGGGCCTACCTGGATTGTTTGTAAACTCGTCATCAGAATATTCTGTGAACTCTGCTCTCGTCGCAGATTCTGATGTTCTTGAACAAGCCGTGCTTCAGCAGTTTTTAACAACTCCTTTTCTGCACGGAGGTTTTCACACTGAACTTCCAGGCGAGACATCAATTCTTGTTTTGTCATCAGCTCCTGTAGAAAAACAAGCATGAGAAAAGTGACATCTATCACAAGATCAAAATGTTGAATGCTATAGCCTACCAAGACTAATGTGTAGACTTTTTTTTACATTTACGCATACATTCACATGTTATCAACTGTGCTCCATGTCAAAATGATATTTTTTTTTCTGTATCTAACCAGTAAAGTGGTTATGTTGGTAGCACCAGCCACCATTGTTCATTGATTTTCACTTTTCCAGATCCCAGGAGTTAACAAAATATTCTACTAAAGCCCCTTTGACATAATACAAAATGGGGAACACATGTCAATAAAAAACGATCAGGACCTGTCAGGTTTGGTGGGGATGATAACCATCAGTGTTTTGTAGTTACCTAGCAACCATTCCACGTGAAAGCTGGAAGATAGCTCAAAAAAAAATTTTCCTGTCAACTCGAACATCTTTAAATTTGATACCTGACCAATTTATAAAATATGTTCACACACTGATTGATTTTCTGTGATATTTACCTGTTTCAGGGAGTTAACGGTCATCTCATGTTTCATAATTAATGTTGTGTACTTCTGGTTCTTTTCCCTGTGAGATGCTATCTCTTTCTTAAAGCTATCAGCATTACTCTGCAGAATCTTGAAACGCTCTGTAGCAATATCCAACTGCAAAAGAAAATCAACAAGTCAAAAGTGTTATCACATTAACTCAAAATTAAAATTATCACATTACAGTGATAAAAGTGGAACCAGCTGATTATAACCATACTTCAGACAAACACTACATATAAAATGTGATTGATTGATGATTTACGTCTTTTATTCAGTTGGAGTAGTCCCGATGATGACTCAATAAAAGTGTGACTTACTTGTGCAGACAATTTAGCATTCTGTAACCTGAGAGATGAGGCTTCTGTCCTCTGTACATCCAACTGTTCATTAATCACTCTGAAAATATACAATAACAAGTCAATCACGAAAATAATAAATATCACAACTGCATTTAACAGATTTCTATATCCTTCTAAATTTACTCAAGGAGTACAAATGTACAATTAACATTAAGATAATTATCATACATTGATCAGTTGAAGTGCTTGATTAATTTCAAGAAAATTAATTAATACTACAATTACTGGATATAGTGATAAAAGTACCCAGTGACACCACCCCACCCCCCACATATCACCACCATACCACCCCTCCCACCATATCACCACCATACCCCCGCCCCCAACATCTTAACACCCCCCCCCCCCCCATTACCATACCAACCCCCACCTTATCAACACCCCCACCCAGCACCGTACCACCCCCAACCCACCTTATCAACATCCTCACCTCCCAGTACCTTACCAAACACCGCCACCCAATATTCCCACCATACCCCCCCCCCCCCTTCTTCCCATATCCCCACCTTAACTTACTTTTCATTCTCTGCCTTCTCTCTCTTATACGTTTCATATTCTGATTTTAATTCTGTTAGAGCTGTTTTCATTTCCTCTAACTTAGCTTGCTGATCAATACCTGGACTCTTTAGGTTGGTTGGAGTGATAGGTATACCAGGGGAGACAGAACCTTGAAGTAACGACTGACAAACACAAATAAAACAAATTCATTTCACAATTTCAACAACCCATAAACACACACATCAATTGCAGATGATCAGTCTTCATTGTTGGCCTAATGATTTTCCACAAACTAAATGTACAAATTGTTTCTCCTGTCTTGTTACATTTTTTATGTCAGTTTAGTCAACATAAAAAATGTCTGTGAAAGAATAGAAAAGTACATAAGTGGGTTAATAAGGATCAGATCAATGCTTCAGACAAATTCCCAAATGTTGTATATGGTCAAATTCTCATAAGATGATCCAATAGATGATTCTGATAGAAATGTAACAATAATCCGTTGATTTTTCTATAACTTCTTGTTTAGTGTGTTCAATATTTCAAACAACTCATTGTCTGTGTATAAACATATATATACATGTACAGTGTATGTAACATATAACCTCTATTTGCCATATTATCAGTACAAATCTCAATCAAAACGGGTAAAACATATATATACATGTATATACATGTATGTAACATATAACCTCTATTTGCCACTTCAGGCCTGGGAGATCCGGGTTCAAGCCCGGGTCGAGTCGGACCAAAGACTTTAACAGTGGTAGCTGTTACTGCTTCGCTTGGCGCTCAGCAATAGGAGTTAGAGCAGCGACTGGTTGGCCCGGTGTCAGTATACTGTGACTGGGTGAGGGGGCTTGCTGGTTGTCTTCGGCAAGTCGTCTCGGTGAGACAGCACCTAAAAGAGCGGTGGAAATCCGCCCTGTCACAAGGAGACAACGTCTTCATATAACCGAAATACTGTTGAGCAGGACGTAAAACCCCAATCACTCACTCACTCTATTTGCCATATTATCAGTACAAATCTCAATCAAAACGGGTAAAACATATATATACATGTATGTAACATATAACCTCTATTTGCCATATTATCAGTACAAATCTCAATCAAAACGGGTAAAACGTTAGATTACAAGTGATTGGCAGTATAACTCACAACTATGCGAGTCGGTAGCCAATCATGTTATGGTTTACATACAGCGGACTACATTTATGCAAAATAGTATGATTTTCCCACGATCACGTCATAGCTACTTCCATATAAGGAAAGCGTTTGAATGTACCGTACATGACATACTTCTTGGCATAAACAAACTACTTTGTCTGCTTACTTCCGTTTTTCTAACAAATTAGGATTGAATACGAATATATCATAGCCGTATTTACTCCTAACTGTATTTACACTCCCTGTATCAATAATTAAAAACGGGATAATTAAAACTTTCAATCAATCAATCTACCCAAACTGGCGTCTCGCAGATTTCTCAAAGTCAAAGCAGATGCATTGACCTAGTTATCGTAATTGTGTCGGTGTAGAGGTCACAGCAAAACCTGACTTCGTCATCGAATTGCAGACATTAAACTATTGATATGTTTATTTTTGTTTTAAGAAGTGCCATTCATTTGTAGGATAAATATTTTATCTCTTTATTCTTAAGAATTCGTGAGCAACAAAACTGTTTGATTTTAGAGACCTTTCTTGTGTAGCGTAATGAATACAGTCTCCATGTCAACACGGTGAAGCGGTCTGACTTCATTAGAATGGCTGGATTGAACGATGTGTATTGTGAGAAAAAGATTAACCAACTCGAGTCCATTTGTTACAATGAATATCACTCTCATCTATTAATTAATAGACTCGAGTGATATTCATCGTAACAAACGGGCTCTCGTCAGTTAACCTCTATATGTCCTACTTAAGTCTAATGCAAGGCCTGTCGTAGAGTTACGTCAGGAGTAACAGCCCCCAAGTGAGATAATCATTGGTTCCTTTTTTCGTCTGTGCTACAAATCATGGACATTATTGACTTACCGGAGAAGCGCCCGTCTGAGCCAGCAGTACCCTGTACATATCACGCTGTCTTATTATAGATTCAACCTGAAACAATGCAATAGTTTTATTACTTTGCTTGACTAATGTTTTATTCAAAACTCACCATTATTTCATTTATAAGGCCCTGTTACTAGGTTTAGTGGGGAAGGAAAAAGAGCTCTTTACTCGGAGGAAACTCAAAGCATGGGCGAGTACCTGGCAACTCTCCCAAATAGGGCGGGTGACTTTAAAATCAATTTATTAGGTATGCGGGTGATTTAAACCTGTGTCACATCCACAGAAGTTTGTTGTCGAGCTGAGGGGCTATCACTCTTTACACAGAGTGACGTGACAAATTCAGATGTAACCATACAGGGTCTTATTGATTGATTGATAGAAACCTATTGGTAATTTAAACAAACAAATGCGATAGGCTCCATGTTATCATAGAGTCAGCAACAAAGTGACGATACATGAGAGTTGAGTCGGTTAATGTATTAACTTTTCACCCCTAGCAGCAGTCCGATCTAAGTATAACGGTAACAAGCCCATAGGCGGTTTGGCGGCCTATGAGCTGCAGATGAAACATTCAAATCCAGCCTGGATTATTTCAAACGTTATGAGCGGAGTTTCAGTGGCTGAAATCAAGATGTTTATAACAAAAACAGCTTCGAAAACGCAATAGAAAAGTGAGAGAAATAACAATTTTTGTTCTCAGTCCTTATCGCAGGATTTAGGTTTTAGAATGTTGACAGGTTTCACAAACCTCATCCACATTATCCAGTTACCCAAATGGGATTCCCACAACAAAGCCTTGAGGGAAGATTTTCCAATTCAGCATTTGTTGCTACAGCACAAGATTTACATATATTGAACTCAAGCTGATAAGAAATGAGGCCAAAAGTAATCATAAATATCTCACCATTTCCATTTGCCTCATTCGAGAAGCCTTAAATTCTTCCATCTCTTCCAGGGCTGTGTTCAACTGTTCTTTCAACTCACTAATCCTATAGAACACAGAGGAAATGCACAGTTAAACCAATGCGAAATGACACATTTTGTAAGACCTGGTATTTGATTGATTGATTGTTTGGTGTTTTACGCCGCGCTCAAGATTATTTCACTTACATGGCCAGCTTTATTGTGGGAGGAAACCGGGCTCTATGCCTGGAGGAAACCCATGACCTTCCGGTGGTAACTGGCAACCATCCCACATTGGTCGTTAGAGTGAAAACCCAGTCAGAAAATTTTCCAATTTTTCGGGAAGGCTGTTTGGATTGAGCGTCTAACGCTCTATCTACTGAGCCATGGAGGCCCCCCTGATATTTGATAATGGTGTTTGAATGTTACCTGGAGTCTGTGGCCTGTTTCTCTTCCTCCTCAGATTTCTCACTCAGTTCACGGACAGTCGCTAACAAGTTCTGATTCTGCTCTTGAAGTTCCTGGACATTCCTGTTACCATAACAACAAAGAATCCACATCATAAGGGATATCATGATCAATATATTAAAGGTGGCATGAATACATATGGCACAATAAGACTTTAAATACCTGATAACAGATGACCAGACTGTAAGTGCTACAAACACTAAGCTGAATCTAATAAAACAACACAACCCAAACTATTTTTAAAACTCCCTAAACTTATATTTTTGAATCTGGGACTCATTTTTTTTAAATCCTTTCAACTGACAATTATCAAAGTTTTGGCAGCTTATCTCACTTTTAAGTGTTTCTAGATGAACTAAAAATTGGTAAAACAGGATTATAGAAAATAAGCCCATCTTTTCATGAGCACCCACCCATCCTGTTTTGCTGTCACGTGAAGCAGAGTTCCCTTTTTTAAACTTTTGATTTCAACGCTTAGTCAGAACTGTTCTATATTTAAGAGATGTGATATGATTTATGAAAGTATTTAATCACCTGAAGTTAATAAGTCTCTCTGAGATGATGTGAGATGAACTGGACACGTCAGAGGAGGAGATATCCTCCCTAACAACACGGCCTCCTCGTAACTCCTCCACTTCCTTCAGAAGGTAACACACCTGAGGAAAGATTTAGTCATAATAATTAACATTTACTTTACTATTTGTCACTCACCTAATACAGTATGTAATTCCTTTGCAAAATGATTGATTTGATGCCCATAAAATAGAGCATGCTACATACAGTATGCCCAGAAGTTGAACCACCAAGGGCATGTAATAATGTGGGCATTTACATGTTGACTGAGCCCGCAAGCTCTGTAATAAAGTAGGTGGTTATCTACTGACTCACACATGAACGCCCCGTAATAGTTTAGGCAATTACTTGTTGACCTGGTGACCAAAGTTACGTAATAATTTAGGCAATTACCTTTTTTACTTTGTTACTGAAGATTCGTAATGATGTAGGAAATTGCTTGCTAAGCTTGTTATTAGGGCCTTATAATAGTTTAGGCAATTACCCGTTTACCTGGTCACTGATGCCATCATCGTCGGAACGCACATTTAAAACTTACGCTCACTTTACCGGTGGGACAAGTGGAACTAAATCTGTCGTTTCTAATCTTACTGTGGCGGAAATCACAGTTGGCCGAGGGGTAAAAGGTGTTCTTGTTGAGAATTTAACCCTTGGCATCAGAGGATGTGAGGCCATGTACTGTAGGCAATTACCTGTTGACTGAGATCCTGATTCTGTTGTTTAAACTTCTGACTCTCTCTTTGATAATGGTTGGATTTTCTTCTGCATTCATCAGCTTCAGATCGTGTTTTCTCACACTCCTATTCAGAAAACAACATGTAATATAACATAATAATCTTTAATTTTGTGAGAGCTTTCACCGCCTTCCTTCTTGTTATGATATCTGTCTCAAATGGGATATAACAAGCTCTTCAGAGCTTTATTCTCGCCATTGTATAGCTTCGTAAATACTACTTCATTTGTATATATCTTTTATGGTGAATAAACAAAATCAAATTAAAAAAAGCTAAACAAGAATTATTTAATTTAATTATAAACTTGGTATTTGGACTGTTGACTTACCAGCATTGCTAGGTCCAGTTGACGTGTTAACTGAGAGATAGACTGAAGTGAAGTCTCATAATCCTCCCTCTGTTTCTTTAACAATGGAGCTTTTTCCTCTATCTCCTACAATACACAGAATAGATCAAGATAGCATGTTAATAGGAATGATATTATAGTTATTGATCAATTACTGGTCAGAATGTTTTATGTTACCAATAAACTAACTTAGGGTAAGGTGAGTCAGTATGCCCTTCCACATAAATAATTTTCAGGTAAAATTTGGTACGATCTGATTGATGTATTGATTTAGTTTACCTGTATGATCTGATTGATGTATTGATTTAGTTTACCTGTATGATCTGATTGATGTATTGATTTAGTTTACATGTATGATCTGATTGATTTAGTTTACCTGTATGATCTGATTGATGTACTGATTTAGTTTACATGTATGATCTGATTGATGTATTGATTTAGTTTACCTGTATGATCTGATTGATGTACTGATTTAGTTTACCTGTATGATCTGATTGATTTAGTTTACCTGTATGATCTGATTGATGTACTGATTTAGTTTACCTGTATGATCTGATTGATGTATTGATTTAGTTTACATGTATGATCTGATTGATTTAGTTTACCTGTATGATCTGATTGATTTAGTTTACCTGTATGATCTGATTGATGTATTGATTTAGTTTACCTGTATGATCTGATTGATGTACTGATTTAGTTTACATGTATGATCTGATTGATGTATTGATTTAGTTTACCTGTATGATCTGATTGATGTATTGATTTAGTTTACCTGTATGATCTGATTGATGTATTGATTTAGTTTACCTGTATGATCTGATTGATATATTGATTTAGTTTACCTGTATGATCTGATTGATTAAGTTTACCTGTATAATCTGATTGATGTATTGATTGAGTCTACCTGTATGATCTGATTGATGTACTGATATAGTCTACCTGTATGATCTGATTGATGTATTTATTTAGTCTACCTGTATGATCTGATTGATGTATTTATTTAGTCTACCTGTATGATCTGATTGATGTACTGATTTAGTTTACCTGTATGATCTGATTGATGTACTGATTTAGTTTACCTGCATGATCTGATTGATGTATTGATTTAGTTTACCTGTATGATCTGATTGATTTAGTTTACCTGTATGATCTGATTGATTTAGTTTACCTGTATGATCTGATTGATGTATTGATTTAGTTTACCTGTATAATCTGATTGATGTACTGATTTAGTTTACCTGTATGATCTGATTGATGTACTGATTTAGTTTACCTGTATGATCTGATTGATGTATTGATTTAGTTTACCAGTATGGTCTGATTGATGTATTGATTTAGTTTACCTGTATGATCTGATTGATGTACTGATTTAGTTTACCTGTATGATCTGATTGATTTAGTTTACCTGTATGATCTGATTGATGTATTGATTTAGTTTACCTGTATGATCTGATTGATGTATTGATTTAGTTTACATGTATGATCTGATTGATTTAGTTTACCTGTATGATCTGATTGATTTAGTTTACCTGTATGATCTGATTGATGTATTGATTAAGTTTACCTGTATGATCTGATTGATGTATTGATTTAGTTTACCTGTATGATCTGATTGATGTACTGATTTAGTTTACCTGTATGATCTGATTGATTTAGTTTACCTGTATGATCTGATTGATGTATTGATTTAGTTTACCTGTATGATCTGATTGATGTACTGATTTAGTTTACCTGTATGATCTGATTGATGTATTGATTTAGTTTACCTGTATGATCTGATTGATGTACTGATTTAGTTTACCTGTATGATCTGATTGATGTACTGATTTAGTTTACCTGCATGATCTGATTGATGTATTGATTTAGTTTACCTGTATGATCTGATTGATTTAGTTTACCTGTATGATCTGATTGATTTAGTTTACCTGTATGATCTGATTGATGTATTGATTTAGTTTACCTGTATAATCTGATTGATGTACTGATTTAGTTTACCTGTATGATCTGATTGATGTACTGATTTAGTTTACCTGTATGATCTGATTGATGTATTGATTTAGTTTACCTGTATGATCTGATTGATGTATTGATTTAGTTTACCTGTATGATCTGATTGGTGTATTGATTTAGTTTACCTGTATGATCTGATTGATGTATTGATTAAGTTTACCTGTATGATCTGATTGATGTATTGATTTAGTTTACCTGTATGATCTGATTGGTGTATTGATTTAGTTTACCTGTATGATCTGATTGATGTACTGATTTAGTTTACCTGTATGATCTGATTGATGTATTGATTTAGTTTACCTGTATGATCTGATTGATGTATTGATTTAGTTTACCTGTATGATCTGATTGATGTATTGATTTAGTTTACCTGTATGATCTGATTGGTGTATTGATTTAGTTTACCTGTATGATCTGATTGATGTATTGATTTAGTTTACCTGTATGATCTGATTGATGTATTGATTTAGTTTACCTGTATGATCTGATTGATGTACTGATTTAGTTTACCTGTATGATCTGATTGATGTACTGATTTAGTTTACCTGTATGATCTGATTGATGTACTGATTTAGTTTACCTGTATGATCTGATTGATGTATTGATTTAGTTTACCTGTATGATCTGATTGATGTATTGATTTAGTTTACCTGTATGATCTGATTGATGTATTGATTTAGTTTACCTGTATGATCTGATTGATGTACTGATTTAGTTTACCTGTATGATCTGATTGATGTATTGATTAAGTTTACCTGTATGATCTGATTGATGTATTGATTTAGTTTACCTGTATGATCTGATTGATGTATTGATTTAGTTTACCTGTATGATCTGATTGATGTATTGATTTAGTTTACCTGTATGATCTGATTGATGTATAGATTTAGTTTACCTGTATGATCTGATTGATGTACTGATTTAGTTTACCTGTATGATCTGATTGATGTACTGATTTAGTTTACCTGTATGATCTGATTGATGTATTGATTTAGTTTACCTGTATGATCTGATTGATGTACTGATTTAGTTTACCTGTATGATCTGATTGATGTATTGATTTAGTTTACCTGTATGATCTGATTGATGTATTGATTTAGTTTACCTGTATGATCTGATTGATGTACTGATTTAGTTTACCTGTATGATCTGATTGATGTACTGATTCAGTTTACCTGTATGATCTGATTGATGTACTGATTCAGTTTACCATTCTCCTCTTTCTCGGCTTCTAAAGCATCATAATTCTGTACATACTCATTGTATATCTGCAAAAAGAAGAGACAAATGAAGACAGATAAATTGAGATTCGACTTCTTACTTCCTTTAAGTAACTAAAGCCACTGTCACACTTCAAGTCATTTACGTTACTTCAACTTCAAAGTTTCTTTCCTCAATTGATTTTAAATAGTGAGAGTATACTAGACATCCCCACATTGGATTATTGGAGAGAGAAATTCCATTGATTGTAAATAAAGGAATGTCTTTGCAGCTGGGAGAAAGACTGCTGAATTAAAAATGGAAAAAATATATTTGGTTACCTATAGCCAAACCTTTATACACGTAGCTTCATTTACTTGTCAGAGCTGTGTGGTTTACAAAGGGAGGAAAATAATATCCTTAAGGAGAGAAACACTACAAATTTCCTAGCCAAAACTTTGACCATACTCAATAGCTCTCGTTTTATGGTCAAAGATAGATCCCATTAAAAAACGTGGGGACAACCCTTCGTGACACCCGTACTATATAAATATATCAGTTTATGGGTCTTACCAGACATCAATCCGTTCAGAATTTATTCTTCTTCGCATACGGGGTATTCATTTTTCCGCTTGACTAAGTCTAAGGTCTGTCTGGATCAATTTGGGATCGGTACACACTCCACTTCGAACTTCGCGGCCGCCATTACCAATGACAATCAAACCGGCGAGCGACACAAACTGTATGAGTTGTCTTTTCCTGCCCTATGGTTTAACAGGCCGCGAAGTTCGAAGTGGAGTTTGTTCGGATCCCAAATTGATCCAGACAGACCTTAGACTTGGTCAAGCGGAAAAATGAATACCCCGTACGCGTAGAAGAATAAATTCTGAACGGATCGATGTCCGGTAAGACCCATAAACTGACACATTTATATAGTACGGATGTCACGAAGGGTTGTCCCCCCGTTTTTTAATGGGATCTATCTTTGACCATAAAACGAGAGCTATTGAGTATGGTCAAAGTTTTGGCTACAAATTTCCTGGATACCTGAAAAACATATTTCCTTCATCCTACATAATGAGCATTGCCACCCATGTCAGTTGTAAGATATTAGGAGTTTAGGATGTACCTGAGTAAGTGTCATGCCAGATTTGAGAAGTTTACTGGCTGCGGCTGCTGC
Source organism: Lepidochitona cinerea (assembly GCA_963971465.1). Classification (NCBI taxonomy): domain Eukaryota; kingdom Metazoa; phylum Mollusca; class Polyplacophora; order Chitonida; family Tonicellidae; genus Lepidochitona; species Lepidochitona cinerea. Next base: position 40,841,159 of record OZ020556.1, on the reverse strand, counting down.
AGGTGATAAGGCTTCAATACCCTCCTCTGTTAACTCCAACCCTATACAAATATAAATACAGATATATACTGCCAGGCTAATCAATGTTTATACTTTCATATGCTATATGTACATAGTGAACTTTGTTCGTTTGATTTGTTCAACCTATGTGGGATGGTTGCCAGTTACCAACGGAAGGTTGTGGGTTTCCTCTGGGCATAGAGCCTGGTTTCCTCCCACAATAAAACTGGCAACGCCGCCATATAAGTGAAATAATCTTTCAAATAATCGTTTGATTTGAAAGATATATAGGAAATTGACAATGCTGTAATGTATGGTATTGTCCTAGGAACATAGATATTTGAAGATCAATTGTAGAGCGTCTCACCTTTCAGTTTAGCTGTTCTCATCAAAGCATTTGCAGTTTCCAACTCTTGTTCCAAATCACTGATTCTTTTGTCTACAATTAAAAACATTTCAGTCAATGGTGAGATGCACTTAAAGTGCCTGTCTACAACACAGTCAACACATACACATCTCAGTTGTACTTAAATAAATCAGCGCAGAACTACAAACTCTTCAAATAAACGTTTTCAACACTACTCAGCTTTCACAATAATATGACAAACCCTTGATGGTGGATCAGCCATCTTTAATTTCTTAGAACACTCAAAAGTAATCCTATCTACCCTCTATATAGTCTTGTTTAAGTCGCATTTAGAAGTTGAGCATAATAACGAAGGAAAGAACTTGATAACGTTGTTAGGAGCTACACCGAAACGTCGGGTTCCCAATAAACCAAGAAGTTGTTAATCCATATGCAAGAGTGTTCTTTCCCTCTCTATAATCTTCCAACATATCAAACTGTTATCAAGTTAGGCCCCATATAACAGATTTTACATTAGGAATAGGGTAAATTGACTGTGGTAGCCATTATAAAATTCTCTGAAACCTTGAAAGTAATCTCATTCTTCGTCCGATGATCAAAATACTATTCAAGAATCCAAGTGATTTGACAAATTATAAGATCACAGACGAATGGAGAAGCAGACGGAGGCTATTGCTATACACCCCCACCCCCAAAGATGAGATAAAACCCCATTCTGGCTGAGTGGGACCCTGATAAACATACCTTTATCATTCAGATCCATTTCATGTTTATCTTCAGTTTCCTTCAGTCTCAGTTCAAGTTCTTCATAAGCTAGACAGGGAAAAGCACAGCAAATATATCTATATATAATATATATATATTGTTAAAGATAATAGCAAGCAGCATACATGTACCACGTGTATTGAATTTCAACTCACACTGAAAACTGAAATAGATTCAGTCAATTTTAACAAATTACACTCACATTGTGAAGCCTCAAACACGATCTTACGGAGCTCTTCTGTGGCTCGACAAAATTCTTCTGACTTGGTCTCCGCTTCCTCACACGATTCCTACATAGACAGAAAAATTCTGATGTAAATAGGATTCAATAACTTCTAAATAATCAGCAATTTCTTTCATAAAAACTGGAAACAAAAATTAGCATGGAGGATGCCAACGCTGTAAGCGGCCAGGACATATACTGTATAAAAATTGAAATGCGAGCCTTATACTGTAGAATGTAATGAAGTACTTTAAGGATTATACAAGTTATTTAATATCAACCAATTGTAACGAGCTTGACAACTAATTTAAATCCGGCCTAATTTGTTTTTCTTTTGTTTTCCCACTTATCCATTTGAAGAAATAAGTTGAATATTTCTATGGTGAATCCACTAAGATTATAAGTTGGATCATTACCTAAAATTGTATGACTGGAGTCTACCAATGTAAGTGTTAGTATAACCATGATACAATAACATGACATTAGGCCAAAAAAAAAAATACCTGTGTTTCCGTCTTCCGACCGACTCAAGCAAATTTACGCCGAGTCAAAAGTTTTTAGACGGCTGTTAAAAAAAAAAAAAAAAAGTCCGGCGAACGCGTTTTACGTTTGTACTTTTAAGTTGTAGTACCATCGGTAAATAGTTGAGAGCGTTTTCCTGGAGTTGCGAGTAGGGCCAAGCGAGAAGGGCCAGTGCTACAGATAAGGCCCGTACACGCGTAAATACGGCGGGAAAATTGCACAATACGGACAAGGAAAGAAAATTAACCGTAATAATACTGCCTGAAACGGTAAATACGGGTATATTGCAAATATGGCCAGTACAACAGAAAAAATAAATAGGAAAATCTGGTTTAAAAAGAATATGTTATTGTTTGTAGTTGTTGTCCATCATAAAGTGTTAAATTTTCTTAAAACCTGAGGCTGAAGATCGTGAAATATGTCACCTCCAAGGAATATCTAGAATGGAGATCATTCATTGGTTGACTTTTGACCTAATTGACCAAGCTTTGCGAAAATGGAGATCACTGATTGGTTGAAATTTTCTATTTGACAAAAGTTAACTCCCCTTTGCTATTTATAGCATTTTTTGTCCTGAGTTGTGAGGGTCCGATGGTATACACATTTCTGTTATGTTTTCATCGAAAACACACATTCACCACTTGATTTATACATTATTGTTTACACTTTTACTTTTTGGTGTTGAAACTTCTAATAAAGCAAGTCAAACTAGACCTACAAGTACTAAATCTTCAACACTGAACATACTCCTTTTCTGGCTTATGCAGTGGTGTAGCCCTACATAGTACATGACAAGGTTGTGTATATAGTATACATCGTATTGGCATCGTGTCAAAGTTGACGTGAAAGTTGAACACATGAACATTTTGGCACTATCTAATTTTATCAGCTAGATATTATATCTATATTATATATTTTATTAACTTAATAAATATAATGTAAAAAAATAAAAAGAAGTCCATGCGTAGAAACTACAATAAAAAATAAATTTCTATAAATAATATTTTTATTTTTTATTTCAGTTACTTGCATGTACATTCACATTCATTAACGTGTATATTCCATACCATTGATTGATTGATGTTTAACGCCGCATTCAAGATTATTTCACTTCTATGGCGGGTACAGTACTGGCTGGAGAAAATAATTATCTGGAGCACTGAGTAGGGCCATTTTAATCGGTACGACAAATCACACAGTAAGAACATGCCTTAAGTGTCCTCTGTATATATTCCAAAATAGTTCATTTTCGGGGTTTTTTTTCTTTATCAGTGAAGCATCTCTGATTTTGTTTCATAAATCGCATTCTTCTCTGATAGGTATAGATAAAAAATTATGACTGTTAAAGAAACTAAATATGGAAAATGGTATGTTTTATACATGTAAGAGTATTTCATTCATTCGCCCAGTTTCATACATGTATCTCTTGTGCCGAAGAAAAAAAAAAAGAAAAAAAAAAAAAAACCTACCTACCTACCCTATTTTTTTTAGGCCTGCAAGCGGAAACACAGGTATTTTTTTTTTTGGCCTTACAATAAGGGAGTATGTCTCGTCCTCCAATCAAACACCTTGTGAAATATTATAATGTCTCACCTTGTATAGAATGGCCAATTTCTTCTGTGATTGTAACTCCAGTCTGAACTGTTCTTCACATTGGGCATTGCTTTCCTTGGTCTTAAAACAGGCAAAATATAATTGATGTTCCAACTTAATGTTATCTAGAATCCAGGCAGTCATACACAAGTCTTGCACTTCTTTGTAAACATAGCTCAACTGATGAATGTCTTTTTCTATTACATTATTTATTCCTTACTGAACACATTAGTTTGTTAATATGGATTCATCCCTCCAACTTTCAAATATTTGTCATTAGAGTCTTTTGGCAAGGTGGTGTGTATGGGTGTGACATAACCTTCCCCTAGTAGAATTTAATTTAAGATTCAATATAAGCCTACAATATGACAAATGCCAATCTATCAGCTTGATCTTCACAAATTCAAAGTAACCAAGTTGATGTTTTACGCCCACTCAAGATTATTTACGCCTGATGTTCGGTACCTAGCAAACTCTTCCACAAACGGTGAACGAGTGAAAAATCCACTCAGAACATGGAGTTTTGAAATTAAAGCTTTGGCTTGAAAGTAAACCAAGTTAACTATCATAGACTGATCCAGAGACATTTTGATACCTGTATACAGGTATGGGCGCCCAAACTCACAAGCAAAAAATCCGCCCAAATTCTTAAAATCAACAGATTTTCATGTCAAAATAGCATTTAATGTTGAATTTTGGGCCAGAGATGTTGTTTTTGTCTTATTGTTGGAACATTTTGAACCGAAATGGTATGCCCAAATTTTCCCTGGATCAGTCCCTGACTATATTCCCATCCTTGAGTTTATAAATTAAACCTTTGGTTGAAAGTAACTAACTTAACTATTCCATCATCCTTGAGTTTTGAAATAAAACGTTTGGTTTAAAAGTAAACCTTGTTAACTATACTCACATCCTTGAGTTTTTCAGTGATATCGGTGAGTCGTTTAGCTAAAGCTTCTTTTTCTCCCCTCAGACTTTCTACCAATTCTTGGTGACAAAATACCTGAAACACAGTCCATGGTTAATGTGGAAACATCATTTATGAAGCAATAATAACTGATACTAAAACTATAAGCATACATAAGTAGCTATATATTAAGATCCATTACTTACAATTTCTAAACAAATAACTGTCACATGTTGTTATACTCCCAAATCGTGGAAATATATGGATGTAAATACTTTGAATGGATGTTATTAATCAATACATAGGTTGATTACTAGTGGTCACATAATGAGGAATCAGATGTGTAGCAAATAGAAATAAAACCTCCTGACTCACCTCTTGTGTTTTCTCTTCTAAACTCCCCTGTAACTCAAGGATTTTCGAGGCCTGGAGATAAAAAAAAAAGATGTTCCAAGCAATACATTACATTGATTTGTGTCTTACGTCACACTCAAGATTAACTGGACAGGAGATCCGGCTCTTCGCCTTGAGGAAACCTCAGATCGTTGGCAGGTACCTGCCACTTTTCCACATAGGACAATCAAGGTGAATAAAAAAAAAAACAATTGTCACAAGATTTTTGAACATGTGACCCATCAATGAACAAGAATGACGCGTAAGGGAACATTGGACCAATATTGGAAAACGTGGAAACATATTAGATGAGACAACATAATTAAAACTTTTCACAATTATAATTGGTATTGTATTTGAGGTAAGTCATTGTTATAAAGCAGTTTTTGTCACATCCAGGGTTAAGAATTGTCTTCAAAGGGCAGTTTGTGAAGGGCATACCTGTTCCTTCTTGTAGTTGATGAGATCCTGACTTTTCTTGTCCACTTCCGACTTCATCCAATCATATTGTTGTTGTAACATTTGATTCTCTTGTTCAAGTCGCTTTTCCCGATACTAAAACATACATTGTATATTCCCATAAGAGTAAGATCTCTGAAGCATTGTTTGATGTTTTTACAAACACACAAAGACTATTTTACTTATATGGTATGCTTGTTTTAATGGCAGATCAATCAATCAATCAAACTTTCGACATACCGTCTGGCCCCGTTTTGGGCGTACAGAAACCAGCGGGTTTGAAAAGCAATAAACCAATCAAGAAAGAGGAATTCAAGTTTCTCTGCAAAATCTGCATACTAACATCTTTTGGCTAAGACCATCATGTGATCACTTCGAAAACGAATCTGGCAAAATATAGCTTGATACACTGTTGCTGATAGATATTTGTGAAGACAATAGAAGCCGTCCCATGTATAATTCACTGCTCTGACCATTTTTATCTAGGCTGGGTCAGTTGACAATTTTGCTTGAACAAACCATATTAATATATCATCAAGGTAAAATATAGCAGATGCAGTGTGTACTCACCTTAGTCATTACATCCTGATTATGGACATCTTCCACTTGAGCCAATAACTCACACTTTGCTGTGTTCGCCGCAGCAAGCTTATCACCTAATGCTTTATTCTCCTCTAGGAAACAAAAATTTGACACAAATAAAACATACAATTAATTGATAAGAGTTACAGCTTAAGATTATTTGGCCTATGACCTCCTGCACACAAGCGTAACACATTATTATTGTCCCTTACCACTTATACAACAACCACTGATTCACTTACCACTTATACAACAACAACCACTGATTCACTTACCACTTATACAACAACCACTGATTCCCTTACCACTTATACAACAATCATTGATTCACTTACCACTTATACAACAACCACTGATTCCCTTACCACTTATACAACAATCATTGATTCACTTACCACTTATACAACAACCACTGATTCCCTTACCGCTTATACAACAATCATTGATTCACTTACCACTTATACAACAACCACTGATTCACTTACCACTTATACAACAACAACCACTGATTCCCTTACCACTTATACAACAACCACTGATTCCCTTACCACTTATACAACAATCATTGATTCGCTTACCACTTATACAACAACCACTGATTCACCTACCACTTATACAACAACAACCACTGATTCACTTACCACTTATACAACAACCACTGATTCACTTACCACTTATACAACAACCACTGATTCACTTACCACTTATACAACAACCACTGATTCCCTTACCACTTATACAACAATCATTGATTCACTTACCACTTATACAACAACCACTGATTCACTTACCACTTATACAACAACAACCACTGATTCCCTTACCACTTATACAACAACCACTGATTCCCTTACCACTTATACAACAATCATTGATTCGCTTACCACTTATACAACAACCACTGATTCACCTACCACTTATACAACAACAACCACTGATTCACTTACCACTTATACAACAACCACTGATTCCCTTACCACTTATACAACAACCACTGATTCCCTTACCACTTATACAACAACAACCACTGATTCCCTTACCACTTATACAACAACAACCACTGATTCCCTCACCACTTATACAACAACCACTGATTCCCTTACCACTTATACAACAACAACCACTGATTCCCTCACCACTTATACAACAACCATTGATTCACTTACCACTTATACAACAACCACTGATTCCCTTACCACTTATACAACAATCATTGATTCCCTTACCACTTATACAACAACCACTGATTCACTTACCACTTATACAACAATCATTGATTCACTTACCACTTATACAACAACCACTGATTCACTTACCACTTATACAACAATCATTGATTCCATTACCACTTATACAACAACCACTGATTCCCTTACCACTTATACAACACCAACAACTGATTCCCTTACCACTTATACAACAACCACTGATTCCCTTACCACTTATACATCAACCACTGATTCACTTACCACTTATACAACAACCACTGATTCCCTTACCACTTATACAACAACCACTGATTCACTTACCACTTATACAACAACCACTGATTCACTTACCACTTATACAACAACCACTGATTCACTTACCACTTATACAACAATCATTAATTCACTTACCACTTATACAACAACCACTGATTCACTTACCACTTATACAACAACCACTGATTCACTTACCACTTATACAACAACCACTGATTCACTTACCACTTATACAACAACCACTGGTTCCCTTACCACTTATACAACAACCACTGATTCACTTAAGTTACCACTAATACAACAGCCACTGATTCACTTACCACTTAACCAATCTATCTCCTTGGTCTTCTTTTCCAAGAGAACCGCCAAATCCCTCTTTTCTGCCTCAAGATGCTCATTGCTACGTCGGAGTTTCAACTATAACATAAACATCCACAAACATTTGTTTAAACTATTAACATGCAATGTTAAAAAAAAACATGCAAGTTATGTACATACATGTTCATAGAATTTCAAACTACTGTTAAATACTGAAAAGAATTTGAAAGGTAGAAAATGATTAAAAATAATGTTGGTATGTTAATTTCTCATACCTTTTTGTTTTTTTACCACAGCTTTGTTTACACAACAGCTTTAAGTAAATCTTTCAGACCAGATTTCAGACGCGGACTGATGCAAACAATATGCAGGAAAAATTGCAGGCTTTTGTCAGAATTTTTTTTTTTTTTTTAGTTCGGAAGGACCATTCAAAATCAAAATGATTTATACATCCCGATTAAAATGAAAATTTCCTTTTTGTTAACGTTTTTGTTATTCAGCCCATATTTACATATTTGTGAATTCCCAGAAGGGAGTTATGATTGAATATACAGAGATCAGGTAAGGCAATGTCTCACATTATCACATATGTGTGCATGATCGGTTTATGTACCAAGGAGTCCAGTTAAACACAAGTTTATCTCACATAATCCCATTTGAACATTTAAGAATAATGGTTCTTTAAAAAAAGTCACAATAAAATTATTGTATATTTGATCTGAAGGCTACACATTTAAGATAGACTAATCTATAATCTTGGTTGTAAATACCTGAGTAGATAAGGTGTCCTCTTCAGAATTCTCAAGAGTGCGTAGCTTTTTAGAAACAGAATCAAATTTTTCCTCTGAAAACATACATTTAAAAACACGATAAATGTACAATTATCTAATTCATAAATCCTAAAATCATCTTGATGGTTTAGATCAGTTGTTTCTTTAAATTTTCTAATACACTATCTGGATCTTACAAGGACAAACATTCTTTGAACAGACCATTTGCCAGTTTTTCACGCGACAATACAGTCAACCACAAAATACTTGTATCGAAATTAAACCACTGTGGCTTCCAATATGTTTCTAAAAGGTAGTTTTTAAGTTTTTTTCTCCAATCGGTCCCCATTCCTTCTTTTTAACCAAACCATCTCATCACCTCGTGAGATATTGCCGATTATTGATTTAATACAATGGGTTCATCTCTTTAACATGCCATGTACCTCTCAACAACAGATAGGTATCCCAAGTCTAAAAATCTTACCAAGTTCTTTGAGCTCTTCACTATACTTGGTTGCTTTTTCACTCTCAGTCTGAAGCTGATTCTTTGCTTCAACCAGTTGCTTCTCTATTTCAAAAAACTGTTGCTCTGTAAACAGAAATAGGCAAACTGACTTAAGCTACCAAAAAGCTATTTGTTAATTTATTGATATTTGTTAGAAGAAATTTAAACTGAAACAAAATGTTTCAAGGCTTTTACACAAACATGTGGTTGTCACAGCTGACATGGCACACGGTATTTGAAGATTCTTGATTTGTGGATATAACACGCTTTCATTTGAGTGCCCAATCCTCAGTCACGGCTTTATAACATTATGTATCATTAGGTAAAGTGCTTTTTTTCTCCTTTCTCTAGATCCAGTGCCTGCATGTGTAAAGAGATTTTTTTTAACAAAAAAGACTGGTGACATGCATTGATCACAAAGTAACATCTGATTTTTCAGAATCTTGATGCCCTGGTACAATTAAACTGTTTTAGTGCATGAAGTAAACAAAACTAATTTTTATTATCGAAGTTGTGCCGAATAAAAATGCAATGATGGCGGTGACTTGCAATATTTATAGACCTGAAACTTGCGCGACAGAGTCAGTAGCTCAGATGAAAGAAGGACTGTCGCAGTGCCGGAAGCAGGCGACACTAAACAACAATCTTGGAATTTGAAACATCAACGGTTATGGCAAACATTTATTTTTACATAGTTTTGGGGTTTTGAAAATGGCGAATTCACTTTTTGCAGTTTGGGTGAATTTGTTTGACTGCAGTCAGCACACGCGGCGATTAATAATTTTAAAGATAAAAATACAGGTGTTCAAAGCTTGAAGTCTACTGTGTCGCTGTTGCACTGCAAAGCGTGTCTTATGGAGTTGAGGAAAGCAAAGGCTTGTTTTGATTTTTACCCCACCCATGATTTTTGTCGTGAAAGAAAATGACAAGAATTTGCCTGAACGCAGTATGTAACTTAAAAAAAATTGTCAATCTGTACATAAAAATGCTATACGCTTAATGCCAGTTTTCCTAACTCAAAAAATCCATCACAGATCTAAAATTATGGTTGTCAATTTTATTCTTGGTAGCCTCAATTTGTTGTCGTCTGCCATTTGATCAAAATCACATGACCATAAGCCACACCTCCTGTAAGATTTTTTTTTCTATGGAAGAACAGAAGAGTCATTCCATATTTAATTTACCCTATCAAAATTGAAGACAATAAACATTAAAGGGGCATGAGCTGCCAAAATGTTGATATTTTGACGTTACAACATAATGTTGAAATTATTGACTATTTTTCTCAAGACGTGTAATTCAGAAGCTTTTAAGTGTTTCTGGTCTCGAAAATGTGCGATAAAGTATTGTTTTGAACTAACTTTGGCTTAAAAGGAATGAATGGTCGTCTCGGTTATTTAAATTTTGTTTACTTTTCGAACACGTTTTCGGTTCGTACAGGCCACATACTGTATGGATTTTCTTCATTCCAACGCCAATCATTTAGTTTTTCGATGGCCTTCAAAACCTCTTACTGTCGTGACGATCAGAAATTATGAAAAAAGTGTGAAGTTTGACAGCTCATGCCACTTTAAGTGAGTTTAACATAAATTTACAGTCTCAACCGGGATGATGTTAATCGCCTACAATCATGTATACCAGTTCACTCATACATGTATGTGTAGTTTACCACTAATAGTAGTATTGTTGGGGCAATAATCAGGCTATTTTAGAATTATTCCATTCTCGGTTTCGGACATCCGGGTACCTGACCAGCCGAGTAAGTAAAACAGCAGTGCTTCTAGAGTACTTAAGGTCACATGGTCTTCTCCAGCCAGTCAAAATGGAGTCGTCATGGACTTGTTTTCACCTCGGAGCCTTGTTGCCGGGATCGTGTCGTCATGCCGAAATCAATTTTAACCATCAGATGGTTAATAAATCCAATAAAAATAATAAAGGCCATCTTTTCATGTGTACATACGTTGAGTTTCATAAAGTTAGTGTTATTGAAGTTTTCTGACTGTGTTGACCTTTTGTTTTGGCTTGTTTGGCCCACCATAGCGAGTCTGTCTGCGGATGATTGCAACTCTGAAACAGATGTCCGCCTGAAAAGCAGGTGTGTGCGAACATACTCGTTCATTTTTGCCCCAAAATGGATTGTTCCTCATATTACAGAATGAGGTTCGGTTGTATTTTATTGAGAATATATACAAGAATAAACTGCCGAGAAAGTTCTATGAATAAACAATTTGTATTTCTTGAAATAGCATTCTTGTCTCTAAGGGCTCCGAAACCGATGACACGAGGATAGTCCTGATAAGGAGTGGACGCCCGTCTACCGATAGTTTCGGCTTTTAAATTAACTATTTGGAAGGACTTTGGCTTTCAGATTGAAACCAAGTTTCAAATATCTATTTATCCTACCTGCCTTTTAGATTTTACCTTCAACACACATTTAAATCATTCCTCTTTTCATTTTACTCATTAATTTGTTCGAATTTCATTGTAAATCTACCAAATCCCTCTTCATAAGACGAAAACTTTAAAATTGGCCTGACAGATGTCAAACTTTTCTCGTACAATGACAACCTGTACCATGGTCCGCAGTATGGCCGAGAATTTCCTCAATAGCTGGGCAACTCTCTCATCACATCATTGCAGAGTTCTGAAAAGTCTGTTGACAGAGAATAGTTATTCCACCCTTTAAATAGTGGTTTAATGTGTGGCTCTTCCTGACCAATAAGTAAGTAGGGATTCCACAATTCGAATAAAAATTGTCAAACTGTGATCAAAAAACTCATTTAATCGAAGCATTAGCATCCTAGGAAATAACAGACCCTATTAAATGAAACCTTAATGCCAAAATTAGCATTTAAACTCACTTTTTCAAAGTCAATCGAGATTGATTTCCGGTACATGAAATCAGTGTATTTCGTGTCCAAAGCTCTAGCCACATATCTGTGCTTGTCAATGGGAAACCTCTAATTTGAAACGCCACCTAGCGTGGGAAACTGTGCATGCACACAGGGGGAGATAATAATATAAATAGGTCTATCTTGACTTTACAAAGCAAAGCTATGATGGAAATAGGTTTCGTTTCTATAATGACTGTGTTTTTGATACTCTCCCTTTTAAGCACTTCCGGTAAATGTACGAGTCATCTTTACATTAAAAACAAAATGCAAATGGCGGAGACGGTAGTGTGTTGTAAGTAGATGGCTTTTATTACTAAATCTAACACCTAAATCAGTTTCTTTTTCGATTCTGAAAAGCGGAAACGCTAATTCGTCTTTTTGGTAACCAACTTTAAGTCATGATTTCTCAAATTAGAAGACAGAAACACGGAGAAACTTTACAGAAAGTGAACTGCTAAGACAAGTTTGACAACATCGCGCGAAAATCGGGGAGTTTCAAACCCTTGTTTGCGTGTTTATCGAATTCCATTTTGGCAATCGGGGGTAAGATTTCGTTACCGGAAGGGTCCGGATAAGTCCATTTGAAATCAGTCTGACAATTAGAGGTGCGCAGAACAGACGTGGAATCCCTAAAGTAAGTAACACAGGAAAGAGACAAATGAGTCCGGCTAGTCTGCCGATCGCTGATCAGGATGTTTCCCCAACCTAGTTAGAACCATTTAAACAATGCTAAGAAGGTAATAATTACCTCTCAGCCAATCAGATAAAGCCTAGACAAAGGCATGTTCAAAGTGCTTACATATAGATGCACAATCAGGTGACATGTGTAAAAGTTAAAAGAAGAAGATTTAACCTGGGTTGTTGTTGTAGTCATGTGTGTAGTCTGTCGAATCATTCCAAACTTACCGTTGTTTACTCTCAATCGTTCAGAATTGACTTTCAAATCTGATATTTCCTTTGATTGGGCTTTCAAGTGGGTTTCGATTTTGGCAACTATTGGCTCTGAGAGAGTTATTAACTCGTCGTAATCTAAAATATTTGAAAGCAGTTCACTACCCGCCATCTTTAAACAGGCAAGGGTGATATAGAAAATCTGAAATATCTTTTCCTATAACGAAAACGGACTTTTTTTTATCTCTCCTTTCTATCGCTGCAAATTATAATGCGTATCGGAGTTAGTCAAGGGTTTCTGGCTCCAAAATGACTAATTTTTTTAAACTGAAGGGCCGTCGGTATAAAAAATAGTCATTTTTGAGTCAGAAACCCGGACTAAAAACTCCATGGCCAAAGTAGGCATATTGATTAGCCGTAGGCCTTCTGTGTCTCATCCTATTTTACTTACTTGTAGGCCTATAACACACACTCGCAGGGAAAATCTTCTTTGTCTAACATAACCATGGAGACAAGTTTCAGTTTTTGGATTTAACTATTTATTTATGATCAGAATTCTTGTGTTGCTGAGTTTTCTTATTTTAGAAGATTAAAAGACAACATTTTACCCTCAATAAATAAATCAAACACAAATGTCAAAGTATCATCCTTGTTCATAAAAGAGGGCCAAGTCTAGACAATATAAATTGAATAGTGCAAACTAAAATGCACCGTTGTTAATTTTATATATTTTTTTATGAATACTAAAACACATGTGGAAAGTCTTCTTGTCTAAAATAACCATGGATTGATTGATTTGATTGATTGTTTGGTGTTTTACGCCGCGCTCAAGATTATTTCACTTATATGGCGGCGTTGCCAGTTTTAGTGTGGGAGGAAACCGGGCACGACCTTCTGGTGGTAACTGGCAACCATCCCACATAGGTCGTTCGAGTGAAAATCCAGTCAGAAAATTTTCCCATTTTTTTTTTTTTTTGACTTAGTGGGATTCGAACCCGCGACCCAACGCCTTACCTACTGAGCCACGGAGACCCCAAATTAACCACAGACAAGTTTCTAATTGTTTTAAAAAAGAGGTATATCATACAGACCTTAATTCATACCCAATCATAGTTGTTGTAATAACCTAAAACCCATGAAATTTTATTAGGTTAACGAGTTTGGCTTTATAGTCAGAAGAATTTTCTGGAACACTGTAATATATTGACAGTAGTTAGGGGCCTACACATCTTCTGCTATGAGATCTTTCAATCGTGCATCCAGCTCAAGGCGGAAATTCTTGCTAAGGGTTGTCACAAACTTTCTGGAGAGATAATGTCTATGAGCTGCCGTTTATGACAATATTGTACACATACTAGAAACAACTTTTCCTTGCTTAAAATATAATTTATTCCTAAAAATATTTTTTTATGTTAGACAAAAAAAAAACTTTTTTTCTCCGGTAGATTTTTTTTCTCTTTGAAATTGACCATTTTTATTCAAACAAAGATTATTTATTATTATATATAAAATTATTGAATATAAAAAAAAAGTCCGTGTCCTTATAAGAATAAATAAAAAAGTAATATAAATATATATTTTTTTTTTTAGAAATACATTTAAATGAAGTCAGAAAATATGCTTAGAGATAAATGTAATGGGTTTAAAACCGGGCTTATTGTTAAAAAAATGATTAAGAGTTGGGATAAAATTCGCCCGCTTCATCTTCACGAACCATTTTTTTCTGAGCTCTTCATCTTTCGGGAAATGAAGGAAGCTGAGTCCGACGTGGTAAGTATTCATGCAGTTTAAGGCAGCGCAGAATTTTTTTTTTAATATTCAATAATTTTATATATAATAATAATAATTTATAATCTTTGTTTGAATAAAAAAATGGTAAATTTCAGAAAGAAAAAAAAGTTTTTTTTTCTAACAATAATTTAAAAAAGTATTTTTAGGAATAAATTATATTTCAAGCCCAAAATATATATATCACAAGAAAAGTTATTTCTAGCATGTGTACAATATTGTCATAAATGGCAGCTCATACCTATGGGACTTTTCAAGATAATAGTTTGTCTCTACCTCTTATTGGATCCGCCATCCCCTTTAAATTATACTACATGTATAGGCCTATAGGCCTTTATTTGTCCATGCAGCCTACATACTTATTATAGTAGCTGCATATATTATAGCTACATAACCTCTTGTAAATGTTAATTGGTATGATGTTATCCTCGTTTTTTTTCATTTTCATTGTACACTGTCAAAGATTTGGTGTTTGGTACAATACAAAAAATTAAGTTGAAGTTGTCGAGAAGCGGATTGTGACTTGCTTTCCTCTGCATCAGTAAGCGCTAAAAGCAACGAATCAGAACGTCGTAAAAGTGGCCAATTAAAAACAAGCATTGGTGATGTGAAGAAAGAGTTATTTCTGCTTTCGCTCAGGTTCGCGCTCCATCTTTTTAAACCGGGAATCACTTGCATACAATATTCGTTCATTCAACTGACTCAGGTAATTTAACGATGTCTGGCCGAGGTAAAGGAGGAAAGGGTTTGGGAAAAGGAGGCGCCAAGCGTCACAGGAAAGTTCTTCGTGATAACATCCAGGGTATCACTAAACCAGCTATCCGTCGTCTTGCTCGTCGAGGTGGAGTCAAACGTATTTCTGGTCTGATCTATGAAGAAACCCGTGGTGTCCTGAAAGTCTTCCTCGAGAATGTGATCCGAGATGCCGTCACCTACACTGAGCACGCCAAGAGAAAGACCGTCACCGCCATGGATGTCGTCTACGCTTTGAAAAGACAAGGACGCACCCTGTACGGATTCGGAGGTTAAACTGCCCTGACTGACGACCACCACAACATTCCAAAGGCCCTTATAAGGGCCACCCAAATATTACGAAAGAGGTCTTTCGATTTTGCACTTGTTGATTAATTAATACCGATTCTTCACTAGTTCAATGAATCTATATAATAAGTAACTCTAACAAATGTCATATCTACGTCTGTAGTGACTGGCAAAGTAAGTAAAACCGGATGAGACACATGTGTGCACACACTGATTCTGTGTTCAGTTAGTGACCAGACAATCGTGATATCAAAAAATTCAATTCACGACACCTGGCTAATTGTAGTAAACAATGGTCTAACCGCTGGGAGCGGTCCGCCCTTCGGGCGTCACAATAGTCAATAACGCCACATACCGGAGCTAGACACATGGCCTGTAAGTGCATATTCCACAGAAACAATCAAATGTCAGTACCTTCTCAACCTACATTATCGAATAAATTTAGGGAACACAAATAATGACTTCTTAATAATTGCATGCAACACTGGGTCGTCTTGACTAAACTAAACTTTCTTCATATATGTAGCCCGTAGGCCTATATATAATGATTTACGCCAGAGTTTATTCTGGTGGTCAAGTAATTCAAATTTCAATATTTTTTTTTTACATTTATTGGGCATGGACTACCTAGTACGAGTAAATAATTATATAAAACCTGAATAACGAAGTACATGCTATAGCCAGGCATGATATTATTGAATTAGGGGGACGTGAACTCAGGAAAAAACCTAATAAGGAGATAGGTACGGACCAATAAATGTCCAAACATAAATAATGATGTACCAGGAGAACGTTAATACGATTGAATTAACAGTTTATGATGGGTTTTGCGCTTCACAGTAATCCAATCTACGCTTGGTCCTTGGACTCGAAATTTATACTTTCTTTACCAAGTAGCGACGGAAGTTTAAACTCGGTCATGACTCCTGCGAGGTTTTCGCGCATAATAGAATCTTCACATAGAAAGTTGCCATTGTCAGTAGTTAAGTGTTCTAATTTAGGATAGAAGCCTGTTCCTTTGTACAATAAAACCCGTTAAAAGCGAGGGAAAATAACAAAGGATTTCACGTTGATCCCGCCAAGATTTAACCTATGCTTTCGCGCACGTCCGCGTTACAGCTCAATGTCGCGATCTCCAATCCACCGTCGTCCTATAAATACGGGTGCGCTCAATCGGCCATCGTATTCATTCAGCAGCTTTCTACTCGCTACTTGAACTCGTACAGCTATGGCTCCGAAAACACCTACTGGCTCCAAGGGAGCAAAGAAAGCTATCAAGAAGTCAGCACCCAAGTCCGGGGACAAGAAAAGGAGGAGGAGAAGGAAGGAAAGTTACGGAATCTACATCTACAAGGTGATGAAACAAGTTCACCCTGACACCGGTATCTCATCCAAGGCCATGTCTATCATGAACAGCTTTGTTAACGACATCTTCGAGAGAATCGCCGCTGAAGCTTCTCGTCTGGCTCACTACAATAAGCGTTCAACCATCACCAGTCGGGAGATTCAGACAGCCGTCCGTCTTCTCTTACCTGGAGAACTGGCCAAGCACGCCGTCAGTGAAGGTACCAAAGCCGTCACCAAGTACACCAGCAGCAAGTAAACGACAACTTCCGATCAACTTCCAACGGCCCTTTTAAGGGCCAACCAAATCTTCCCGAAAGAGATCTTTGAATTTGCACACGTTTTATAATGGTATAATAATTTACGCTCCCGTTCACTCCCCTTTTGTTTGGCGCAATTTAGTGAAAATATTTGGATTTTAAACAGGCTGTTTTGTCACACAGGTAGGGTCATGTAGACCTGTCTACGAGTAGTGACTGCACTTTTTTTTATATATATTAATATAGAATATTCTATACAAATGTTGGTAAAGTGTTCGAACCCGGACGAAAAAAACATCCCACTTTTCGTAAAACGTCCAACTGCTTCAAGCTATTAAAAGCCCACTTGCCGCCGTAGCATGTTGAACATTTGATAATAATATCAATTCACATGAGCTTACTACGACTAAAATAAAACATGTCCAGTTAGGTTAAGAATGTAGAAATTGAGGTGAAAACAAACTACGAATCGAAGCCTGATTACAAGAACAACGTTCAGTATCGGTTAACTTAGTGGTTGGATTACCCTCATTTCAGGCCTTTTATCTGTGGTTTGCACAAATCATCGGCTGGCTTTTCGAGTCACCCTTACCCGATCGTCGTCTGTATTAATTAGATAAAGTACGTAAAATTATACTGTGCCGTTAGATCACTCACACGACTCGAACATTAAGGCGGTTGCGGCTTGTTCAGGTTTCGGGGTTTGTTTACATTGCGGGTACGTTATAAATCTAATTTTCAATTTCAAATTAAAAATACTAAATGATGCCAGATTTTTCTAATTTTGGTAAAAATAGAAAGTTCCTAACTTCTTTTTTCTGGGAAAAACACACAAAACCGCCCACTGTTTTTTATGTAAACATGCAGTATTCTGGATTTTTGCGGCAAGTATGCCTTTAACTAAAACAAAGGTCTTACTCCATTATTCCGTTATCTAACAATAAATACGTGAATGTATATAAATAACTAGGTCGGTCTTCTCATACATTCCATAATGTTCAATAACAGTAAGACATTTTTAAAATTGTTGTACATGTTTAATTTTATACTTGTACTATTAACTTTGTCTAAATTCGCTTTTTTGACAAATGTCGAAAAAAAACTGGCGATGTGGATGTATTAACCCAACGGTATTAAATGTGCTCTGGTACCCTGTCAACGGATATTTAATGGTGGGTGCCGGATATACGCCAAATGGCATCAGAAATTATTAAATAATTCGGAGTTAGGCCTTTACTAAATGGAAGTAGCCCAACTGCCCGGCTATCTTCATTCTGATATTGCGGGTAAAAAGACATGGAATATGTCCAAACAAGGAGGACGGCAAGAAATTTTCCTGTGGCGAATTATGCATCTGCATGTGACGTCAAATAGTTAGTCTGAATCTAATTCAACAAGTTAAATCCGACTCGTTATCTCCATTCTGATATTTGCTGGTCACGACATAATGAATATCAGATTATTAAACAAGGAGGCGGGTAAGGAATTCACTTTTGGTGTATTAGTCTGAATCGTAATTGAGCCAAATAAAACCTAAAGAAAGGGGCTGTTCTCTGTTTAGTATAACTAGTCTCGCATTTTGGTAGTTAATATATCCCTCTTCGGTGCCTCAAAGCAAAATTGAACGTGCATGTATACCTGCAGCCGATAAAACAGTAATCTTAGTAATTACCTATGTATTGTGCTTTATGTATTAACACATAGTGGCATGAGCTGTCAAAATTCAAACTTTTCCCATAATTTCTGATCGTCACGACAGTAAGAGGCTTTGAAGGTCATCGGAAAACTAAATGATTTGTGTTGAAATGAGGAAAATCCATACAGTATGTGGCCTGTACGAACCGAAAACGTGTTCAAAAAGTAAACAAGATTTAAATAACCGGGACGACCATTCATTCATTCTAAGCCAAAGTAGGTTCAAAACAATACCTTATCGTTCATTCTCGAGACTAGAAGCACTGGAAAGCTTCTGAATTATACGTCTTGAGAAAAATAGTCAATAATTTCAACATTCTGTTTTAACGTCAAAATATCAACATTTTGGCAGCTCATGTCACTTTAATATATATAATGTTAATAGTAAACTACTTAATATCTTCCCCATTGTAAAATATTCAATTGTATAACGCATTTTTACTCTTCGATATTTATGGTCAACTTCAAACTCTCTGTGTTTCTATTTTTTATTTGAATATCGTTTCACGCAATATGCTTTATATATGCACGTAATAAGTTTTATAATGGATTGCAGATAAAAAAAATGACCGATTTGCTGGCACAGGCTGGTCAATGATAAGTCAGATCGAAAAACTGGAAAAACCGGTTTGTGAATTTCAAGTATATTTGAACACCAAGCCAAAGAAAGAACCCATGCCATATTGGCACTCAAAAAAGATTTTTCACCCTAAATAGATGGATTGTTTGGTGTTTTACGCCGCGCTTAAGATTATTCCACTTATATGGCGGCCCCAAATAGAAAATATCGAACTAATTTACACCGGATTAACAAAAAAATCTCAAACTTCAGTCATATAAGGTGTAGGGATGCGAAATTGTCCGCTTTATAAGTTGGACTTTATAGTCCCGAAAACCGTTTTTAGGCCCTTTGCTAATTGATAAAAATTACAAACAGCTTTCCTAAAGATGCATTTTCAGACTTGTTTTGAGTTAGACTCTTCCTTGAAGATTTTGGAGGGAAAATTTCCCTCCAATTTTAAAATGTTTAAATTGTAACCTTTGTTTGCAAGCGCGGACCTTTGCGAAAGCCATAACTCGTTCGCCTGCCCTCGATCCACCGTGAAAGTATAAATACGGCCAGTTCGCCTACTTAAACCCATCACTTCGCTGTTAAGCAGTTTACTGTTTTCTCCTCAGCCTTCACTTCAAACACACAACAATGTCTGGACGCGGTAAAGGAGGAAAAGCAAAGGGAAAGAGCAAGACTCGCTCTTCCAGGGCCGGACTTCAGTTTCCAGTCGGTCGTATCCATCGTCTCTTGAGAAAGGGAAATTATGCCGAGCGTGTTGGTGCCGGTGCCCCAGTCTACTTGGCTGCTGTTCTCGAATACCTGGCCGCTGAGGTTTTAGAGTTGGCAGGTAACGCCGCCCGTGACAACAAAAAATCCAGAATCATCCCCCGTCATCTTCAGTTGGCTGTCCGAAACGACGAGGAATTGAACCGACTTCTATCCGGTGTAACCATTGCCCAAGGAGGTGTCTTACCTAACATCCAGGCCGTTCTCTTGCCAAAGAAGACCCAGAAGGCCAGCAAGTAAACCTGACATGTACACCCGAGTTCCCTAAACTCGTTCCAAAGGTCCTTTTAAGGGCCAACCAAATCTTACGAAAAAGGTCTTTTTTGCACTATATACGAATTGGCAGTACTGCGTGACAGTTACGTAGAACGCTTAACCCTATTATGTCGGTCACTGAAATGAAACGGTCTTACACATAAGCTGGTGTTTAATCCACTAAACAGTAGACTTATATGAGCCGTAACAATATATTGTAATAATTTAAAGTGACTGCATGGGCTGAACGTTAAACCTGCCATCTAAAAACTTAATAATTGACGTTGGGATGAAAATCCATGCAGTTCGTGGTCTACATGAGCCGAAATAGAGTTCGAAAAGTAATGAACGTAAATATCCGATAATTCCAACATTCGGTTGTAACGGTAAAATATTAACATTTTGGTAGCAACTTTAAAGGGGGAGAAATAAATCAATAAATAGCATCGAACGTTCAACGGGCTCTCATGTGTGTGCAGAAACGTACAGATGGTACACAACAGAAAACTGAAAATGAAACGTCAAACACTTGTTCGTTCGATCGTTATAGTGGAGCGGCCATGTAAAACAAGAAGAATTCTACACGCATACTTCACTCTGTCAGGTCACATAGTATAACCTAACATTGGGAAACAAGAAATTTCTAGGCGGCCCTGCGCAGTAATGTACAGTTGATAACAGTCGAGTCAAAGAACGTTACCAGTTAAACCTTATTGGGAGTTATTGCAACATAACCATGCCAACTATTTATCAACGTTGTAAAAATGTTATCAGTTAAACCTTAATACAACAGCCATGTCAACCATTTATCAACGTTGTAAAAACGTTAACAGAAAAACCTTAATATAACTGTGAGATGTCAAACATTTATCAACGTTGTAAAAACGTTACTAGTTAAACCTTATAACAACATAGCCATATATAGCAAAACCTATATGTTCTGGTCGCCTATCTTATCTTTACTAAAACATATTTCAACCTATGGTGGCCCAATTTGGGGGACACAGTCAATCAATCTTGCAACCAAACAGTACGTTATAAAAACATGTGTAAATAAATCAATACTAGGCCTATAACTAAGCGAACAAGTATAATATAAGTGCGCTTGTTGAAGTAGGTGTTCTTCCATTTACGTATGATATTATTTTAAGGATGTTGATCAATTTCCATTATTGTTAGAAAAAAAAAAACTTTTTTTCTCCGGAAGAATTTTTTTCTTTCTGAAATTTACCATTTTTTATTCAAACTAAGATTATTTATTATTATATATAAAATTATTTTTCGTTCCAACATGACGTTTAAATCTGACGGTTTGGAACAAATAACGTCAAATGGAATTGCAACGTCATCAAAAACGTTCTTAATGGCGTCATATGTCACCGGATATCACAAAATCTCGTAATAATTCTTATGAGACTTGTGCTCCCTAATGAACTATATATGAGTGGAATGGTCACGTCACATTTGGAAGATTGGATCTGGCGAGCTAAAATCGCCGTCATAGCTAAGAGATACTGTCTCTCTCGGAACGCAAATAACGTTCTTTTACAATTTTATGACATCACGAATCAACGATCACCCATGATCTAAATAGCGTAGTCGTTGGGTCAGGACTAGTGACGTCGTTCTTTTGCTTCCTCTGTAACGTCAGATAAGTATTGCCATCTCATAATAATGACGGCGCTCGCTACAACTAAAACATCACGTGATCTCCCTTCCACGCATATAGTTCTTTGGGGCTCCCTATACGTTTAAATGAAGTGACAAAATCAATGACTATTTTTGGAGTCAGGGTTCATTGCAATCAAAAAGCCGGAGTTGACTATACCCGCTCAGAAGCGGGAAGTATGTGGTCCGATTTAGACAGTGAAATAGCAATATAACCTACCTTAAAGGAGAACTCCAACGGATTCAGACCACCTTTCATTGTTTTTAATGGCTTTATTTAAATCTATTTGCACCCCAGATGCTAGAAATGGGTTAATTATAATAAATATATTAATTAAAACCTAAACCGGAAGTGACGTACATTGTTCATCGCTCTCGTACAACAACAACAAAACAAGCTGTGAAAAAGGTACAGTTCAACTCTCACTCAGTAAAACATGCCTGCCTGTCAGGTACCGGGGTGTGCAGATTACGAGGCTGCTCGATCGATAGGAGTGCCATTTCATGGTTTTCCGAGAAACAATGAAATTCGTCGCCAGTGGCTTGTGAAAATTAAAAATAATTCACTGCCAGTAAATTCGTCATTCCAACGAGTGAAAAACCTCCGTGTGTGCAGGTTGGGGAAATGTGCCGAACAGAAGTCCACTCCTCAACGGGAGTAACACTCCGGAACGAGCTATAGACCGCACTCTTGATCGGGAGTAGGGTGGGTGAAAAAAACAAAACACGCCGCCGATCTTCTCAACCCCTACCGTAATGCACGCTTTGCAGAGCAACAACAACGCAGTAGACTTCAAACTTTGCCTCCGTGTGTTTTTTTCTTTAAAATTATTTATCGTCGCATGCGCTGACCACTTCAAAGAATTTCACACAAACTGCAAAAAGTTAATTCGCCATTTTCAACAAGCCAAAGCAGCGTCAAAATAAATGTTTACCTTAGCCATTGATGTTTCAAATTAAAGACTGGTGTCTGTAGTGTTGCATGCTTCCCACGTGGTGACAGTCCGTCGTTCACCCAAGTCACTGACTCGGACGCGCAAATTTCAGGTCTTTAAATATTGCCAGTCGGCGCGATTATACGGTGGTCATTAGTGACCATCGATGCATTTTTATTCTGCACACATCGTTTTTAATTCATTTTAAAACTGTTTGATAATAAAAATCTTTTTTATTTACTTCATGCACTAAAACAGTTTATTTGTTAATTGTGTATTTAATTTGAATCGTAAATTTTAGATGGCAGCACATTTACAAGACTTTTTGCATCTCTTCGTGTTATTTGTCATAAGGCGTGTTTTCCGTAAACTGAGTGAATGTGTCGGATGACGTCAGAATTTATTCATATCCGAGAGGTCAAAGGTCAACTGTAGCAAAATCCGTCAGTTCAAAGGGCATTCAGCTCACATATGACCTTTGAACTGACGGATTTTGCTACAGTTGACCTTTGACCTCTCGGATATGAATAAATTCTGACGTCATCCGACACATTCACTCAGTTTACGGAAAACACGCCTTATGACAAATAACACGAAGAGATGCAAAAAGTCTTGTAAATGTGCTGCCATCTAAAATTTACGATTCAAATTAAATACACAATTAACAAATAAACTGTTTTAGTGCATGAAGTAAATAAAAAAGATTTTTATTATCAAACAGTTTTAAAATGAATTAAAAACGATGTGTGCAGAATAAAAATGCATCGATGGTCACTAATGACCACCGTATAATCGCGCCGACTGGCAATATTTAAAGACCTGAAATTTGCGCGTCCGAGTCAGTGACTTGGGTGAACGACGGACTGTCACCACGTGGGAAGCATGCAACACTACAGACACCAGTCTTTAATTTGAAACATCAATGGCTAAGGTAAACATTTATTTTGACGCTGCTTTGGCTTGTTGAAAATGGCGAATTAACTTTTTGCAGTTTGTGTGAAATTCTTTGAAGTGGTCAGCGCATGCGACGATAAATAATTTTAAAGAAAAAAACACACGGAGGCAAAGTTTGAAGTCTACTGCGTTGTTGTTGCTCTGCAAAGCGTGCATTACGGTAGGGGTTGAGAAGATCGGCGGCGTGTTTTGTTTTTTTCACCCACCCTACTCCCGATCAAGAGTGCGGTCTATAGCTCGATCCGGAGTGTTACTCCCGTTGAGGAGTGGACTCCCGTTCGGCACATTTCCCCAACCTGGTGTGTGGGAAGCACTTTCGGCCATCAGACTATGCTCGAGATCTACAGCACGAACTCACAGGCTCTAGACGGAAAAATATTCTGATAAAAGATGCTGTTCCCAGTTTATTTCCATTTGCAGCTGAAGTTAACGTGCCACAGAGGAGAGCTTTTACTAAGCGTGAATCGCTGCGACAGGCAGCCGAGACACGCCAGCCTTCATTTGCCTTCGGTTCCGGCGAACAACAACAACAGTTCGAAGTTGCCACTCATGAGTAGGTCTCCTTTTGGACAACTTGTAGTTTCAGAAGAATTTAGCTCCCCATTTAAGGACAGTACACCCAGCAAGAGTTCACCTTTCAAGCCTTGGAGTGGAGCTAGTACAAGTACAGAAACGGAGACAACAACAACAACAACTGATTCAGACAGTGATTCTATATCTACTGGTCCAGCTGACAGAGTAACAATACTTGTCACCAAAAATAAGCTGCTTGAGTTATTTAAAAGATGTGTCACATGTGGAGAAGGAATTGTATCTAAAACAAGTTTTAACATAGGTGCTAAAGTTGTGGTGTTATGGGAGTGTGTGGCAGGACACGAGGGCAGGTGTGACAGTTGTGAGGACATCCGTGGACTACCAGCTGTTAATCTCCTTTTGACCTCCGGTATTTTTCTTTCGGGAAATACATTCAAATCATTCCAAAACTTTGCAGAACTTTTTAAATTACAGTTTTTCAGCGAGTCAACATTCCATAATATCCAAAACACATATATATTGCCTGTTATTAATAATTATTATACAAGAGATCATTTCAACAACCTGGCCTATCTCATTGCTAATAGTCTTGAAAGTGTTGGTATATCTATTCTGGGAGATGGAAGATCCGATTCCCCTGGCTTCTCTGCCAAATATACCACCTACACTGTTATGGATGAGGCAACCCAAAAAATTGTGGATATGCAACTTCTTCAGGTATCTGAAAGCTCATCATCAGTAGCTATGGAGAAAGATGGATTTGTTAGAAGTATGGAAAATTTATTGCATCATGGTGTAAAAATTGACACAGTCACTACTGACAGATCCCCATCAATACGGAAAACCATGAGAGACGAATATGGATGGATAAACCACCAGTTTGACTGCTGGCACATCTGTAAAGGTAAATATGTGAACTTAAATAAACATCCATCATCGTTAATTTATATGGGGGCATCGGTGGTCAAGTCGGTTAGAGTGATCGTCCGACACAGGCCTGACACCACTCTGAAACTTCGGGGATTTACGTGCGTGAAATACCCTCTGATAGACTGCAGGTCATTTTGAATGTGGCGACCAAAAAGGTAGCCGTGTAACGTACAATTTCCATATCCTCTTCAGGGCCCATCGAAAGTGTCCTCGTGATAATGTAAGGGACCGAAATACTCTGTTTGTTAACTTTCAGGCGCGATCAGTTTTATAATTGAAGTATTGGAGGATTCCTGGAATGTACCGAAACTGCGTCTCTTCTTTGCGTTACACAACATGTGCTTTACCGGGCTAAATATAATATATAAACAAATATCTTTCTAAATGATATTAGCATTTAATAAATTTATAATTATTTTTATTTTATTTTTTTCGTCTGTAGTAAAACATTTTGATATTTACTTTCGACGCCATTTTTATTCATCCCAAAAATACGGTGATTTACCGTATCAAAAGCGCAGACTTTCCGAGGCGTGTCAAAGCCGACCGGTAGCGAGCGAAGATAGCCGAAGGATGTTCCGAGTGGCCTGACACATGGATGCAGTGGTGGTTCAAATCCTTATCCGACGAATTAAAATTTAAAAATTTCTGAGTGCATTTTTTATTTAATTGTCGTATGTGGCAGAGCTGCCGAGTACACACCGAAGGCCCCCACTAAACCTGGCAAAGCCACCATATATAAGTGTAATTATCTCGAATGCTGTTTAAGACATCAATCAATCACTAATTTATACTTTTGCCAGATATAAATCTTCACCTTTTAATGGGGATCATTACTCGAGGTCTGGGTTTTTGGCTTCTAATAAACCTGACTAATTCACAATACAAGTGAAATAATCTTGAGTAAATAAAAAATGAGCAATCAGTCTATTTTAATGGGATCATCTCAGCATACATTTTTTCAATTTATGTTTTGGTTAAGTTCATTTATCTATGGACTAAATAAATACTTACATTGATATTAAATTATAGGTATTAAGAAAAAGTGCTTTGCTGGTGGAAAGAAGAAAGGTCAAGACATATTATTGAAATGGACCAAAAGCATAACTAACCACCTGTGGTACAGCTGTTCTGCCTGTGGAGGAGATGCACTGGTATGTATCAAACACAGGAAAGTCTATTTTTGGATTCATTGATTGGATTTTTACACTTCACCAAGGATCGTTTAACTTATATGAGAGTTTTGGCAGGTTAGGATGTTTTTTCTTATTTTTATGTATAGACAGATAGATATATTTATGAACACTAAAACATGCGGTCACAGGGAAAATCTTCTTGTCTAAAATAACCATGGAGACCTGTTTCTAAAAAGAGGTATATCATTTAGACCTGTCACCTTTATACTATATATATATATATCTTCAGATAGATATATTTATGAACACTAAACACACAGGCACAGAGAAAATCTTCTTGTCTAAAATAACCATGGAGACTAGTTTTTGACACAGTTATATCCATGAATGTTGAAAATATGTATTGTTTCCCACATTATGTGGTATTATGTTTTGTAAAATTTTGATATTTTTTTGTTAGGAATTGAAGCGCTTGTGGCAGTCCATTCTAGAACATGTTACAGGTGTTCATAGATGGGAAGATGAAGATGGAACTGTACATTCCTGCCAGCATCCTGAACTTACTCAAGAGAAGCAGGAGTGTCGAATGTGGTTTGACAGGAACTCCCCTACCTACAGACATCTCACCAACATTGTGATGGATCCAAAGCTTAGTAAAGATTTAGAACAGTTGACACTGTTTAAACATACTAGTATGTATAGTTTATATTTACAAATGAATCAATTTCAAGTGGTTAAACTTTTTCTCTTCAGACAGTAATAATGAGTCAGCTGATCATTGAAAATAGTTGACTTTGACAAGTGATAATGAAATAAAATGCCCCACAAAACCATCCAACTAGAAGATAAGTGTGTTAGACTTTCAATTTCAATTAAAACTTTTACTCTCAGGTAGCTTAGAGGCCTATCATTCCACAATGCTGAAGTTTGCACCAAAGAGGCTACATTTCCATTATCCATCAATGAAAGGGCGGATGCAGCTGGCAGTACTTGACCATAATTACAACACTGGCAGAGAACAGGCATCAACAAAAGGTAGGATTTTCAGAGTAACATTATCATGAAATTAATGTTTGTGTCAAAAACGTTGAGAATGCTTATGAAAGCAAACTCCTTAGAGATAGTAGTCAACAGTATTTTCTGAACATAATCAGTTCTTCCCCTGTAATCCTGGGAATGCTAAAAGTAAACAGTGCTACAGAAAACATAACCAAAACATTGCAAGCTATAAAAAATCTTTCAGGTGTAATGTTTTACTTTGACATTCTTTTACCTACTTTTTTCTTTTTTTCCGGAGTGCAATGAATGAAAACAAATGTATTTTTAAATATTGACTTGCAGGAGAAAAGAAGTACAGTTTTGTTTCATCCAAAGTGTTGGGTGGGGAATGGACTGCTAAGAGAGTTATGGAGAGGAAGTCACACGCTTATGCCCTGGACATGATGGCAGATGTAGTGACGAGGCGTGAAGACCCGTCAGTGAAATATTACGACAAAGACTCTCAGGTTACAATACCAGAAATCCCAAAAAACATTGCAAAATGTCCGCGCCCTCAAACTGAAGAATTAATTCGCAAGAAAGCTCGCAAATGAAATATTTGACCAATTATTTTTAACAGCGATAGATGTAAAACATCAATCATTTAAATTTGAATGTACGCAAAACTTCCTAATTTTTTTTTAGTTGGTGGGGGATTAGGTTCTTTTGCTGCCAAATTAGGTGGCCTTTTGTGGATAGAACAGTGAGATGAGGACAAGTTAATGGTACCTGTCTAGGCATCTCATCTCACTGCTTTTTAGTTTTTTTCTGTATGGTTTCAAAAGTTATTGCCCTTGCTCTGAACTGAATTCAAAGATCAAAGGGTTTGTTGTCAACCATCGAAGGATATGCATCTTATATTTTGGTTGGGTTTATACAATGAATAGACCAATATAACCAATATGTACAAAATCATTTGTAAGTTTCATGCAATTCTTGATTTTTTGGATATTTTACACTTGTGTCAATTGTTTAAAGTGGCGTGAGCTGTCGAAATACACACTTTTTTAATAATTTGTGATTGTCACAAGTCGACAGTAAGAGGTTTGAAGGAAATCAAAAAAATGAATGATTGTCGTTGGACTGAGGACAATCCATGCAATATGTGGCCTGTACAAAGCAAAACGTGTTCGAAAAGTAAATAAAATTTAAATAACCGGGACGACCATTCATTCATTCTAAGCCACAGTTAGTTCAAAACAATACTTTATTGACATTATCGAGACTAGAAGCACCAAAAAGTTTCTGAATTATACGTCTTGAGAAAAATAGTCAATAATTTCAACATTCTGTTTTATCGTCAAAATATCAACATTTTGGCAGCTCATGCCACTTTAATAAAATCAGTAAATTTTGTATCAAGCGCAACTTTAACATGTAGTGTGCAGGTGGAAATACAATTTTAGTATACATGTAGTGTCAAATGCTAATCATTTTTGCCTTCTAGTGAAATCAAATTGGCTGATTGTTTGGTGTTTTACGCAGCGCACAAAATTATTTCACTTATATGGCGGCATTGCCAGTTTTATTGTGGGAGGAACCGGGCTCTATGCCCGGAAGGAACCCACGACTTTCAGGTGCTAACTGGTAACCATCCCACACATGTCGTTCAAGTGAAAACCCAGTCACAAAATTTTTCAATTAGTTTTATAATTAAGTGGGATTTGAATCTGCGACCCATTGGTGGTGAAATCAAAGACATATTAGTTTAACATGTTCTTATTTTAACCCATTTTTGTCTCTAACTAAAATTCTTTGCTTGTTTATTAAAGATTATTTCATTTCATATTTTTGTGTGTGTTTTTTTGGTGGAGGAAACATTTTATTGGTACCTACATATGTAGCAACAATTCAGCAATATCTTCCGAGGGGGCCTCCATGGCTCAGTTGCTAGATCAATTGGTCGCTGGTTCAGATGCCATGTCGCCCCAAAAAAAGAATTATCTTCTGACTGGTTTTCATACGATTGACCTATGTGTGATGGCTGCAGGTACCACTGAGGGTCACGGGTTTCGCCCGGTTTCCTCACACATTTCGCACCAAGCAATCTTTGCTGATAGCAGATAATTTGGATGGCCCTTAAACTGAACTGGCGGAAATGCTCGAATACTCATTAAAACATACTTCTGAAGCATGTAAATTCGGAAATTAATCAATTTATTTAAAGATGCCTAAAATGAGAATTTGTATGCCAAATAACTGAATTTTGTCTGTAAATGAATAACAGCTTTAGTTCCTCGATCATGGGACTATTTGTGATATTTATTTCCCTTCATCAAGTGGTCAGGTAATATAAGAACAAAGGATGAAAGGCAGACATGAATCATATTGAGTTATTGACCTATTTACAAATCTTAGGGCAAATCAATTTACCATTGACAAACAAGCAAAAGTTATGAGCTTATCTTTACAGTACATGTACGGTCTTAACTTTTACATTTTATAGGAAACTACAAATCTAGTTTGAATATAGCCTCACTCATGTGGCTATCCTGTGTTACTTACTTGTCAATCCACACATAAAACCCTCGTTATAAGGGTGAGCTAACTATTGAAATCTGACAAGCCAAATTTTACACTGTTTTTCGAAAAGGAATTTACAACGAGATCCTAGCAAATTATTGAGTAAAATGAAAAGAGGAATATTTCAAACGTGCATTGGAGGTAGAATCTAAAAGACATGTGTGATAAATGGATATTTAAAACAGGGTTGAAATCTTAAAGTGAAGTCCTTTCAAATAATTTATTTGAACGCCATAACTAGTTCTTATAATGTTGGTAATTCAGCATACTTGAATCCGACATATGCATTGTCATCTGCTGGGAAGATAGTCCTAATGGCACCAACAACACATGCAGGAAGAGGTATTCTTTTCTTTTTCCCCAGTCGTTCACCTTTCAGAAGCCAGTCCAAGATGAATCGGTATCTTACGAGTCTATATTGCCTGAAAATGTATGAGGAAATTTGTTTATTTTGCAGAATGATCTAAGGAAGATTTGAAAGAAAAACTAATAAACTTCAGGTTATCGATTTATTATTCAGTCATTGAGCAAGTCATTTTGTTGTAGAATTTATGTAAACCGGTCTCCTGATGTGTGTAAATAACAATTAAATAATCTAAGCCATTCTAAGGTGATGTTTTGTCAACTTATTTTGTGGAGAAGATAAAAAAAAACATTGGATTTTTTCACAAACTGAAAGAACTACGTTCTTAATGATATAAATAAATTCAGACTGTTTAAGTTTAACATTGTCTTTCAAATCTGCAAGTTTCAGTGTGACTGTGTCAAGAAGAAATTATTGAATGATGTACTTACGCATTAGTGAGGCTTCCCCCTGGGCCTTCGGGTTTAGGAATTTTCGCCAGTTATATTGATGGCTCCTAAAGTAGGTCCAGCACAGCTTTATTCAAGTGGGCGACGAAATCTGGGTGCAGTGTAACACATTTTTGTTGGTATAGTGCACATGTATTCGGCAAGTCTGTGTCAATGTCTTCAGGCTCGGGATCAAATTCATCCACATTTTTTTGGGCTGCACCTACTTCGTGGCAGCAAATACACTCTAGTTCTGTAGGCATAATTGGACATTTTGTGCAAGTGCACCAGAAATTATCCCCGCTACGTCTCGAAGAACTTTCCCCCGGTTCACTAATGGCAGTTATTTGGACAGCTTCTCCTTTGTTTCGCCTCCTATCTACCTCTTCCTTTGAATAACTTGGCTCGAATTGGTACGGTGAAATGATGTGCGAAGTCTCGAGAAAAGAATCATCATCTCCTGAAGAACTTTGCTCTTTAGATGCCATAGCTATAACTTCAGTAAGTTAGTACAGCGAATGTCGACAGGGATTTACAAGTGTGCTTTGTTGTTGTTGTACGAGAGCGATGAACAATGTACGTCACTTCCGGTTTAGGTTTTAATTAATATATTTATTATAATTAACCCATTTCTAGCATCTGGGGTGCAAATAGATATAAATATAGCCATTAAAAACAATGAAAGGTGGTCTGAATCCGTTGGAGTTCTCCTTTAATTGTGTCTAAACGGTCATAATCGCGTTCATGGATAATTTCGCTATCTACCAGTGCCTGATATGGTCGAGTAGGATTCCTCCCTTGAATTATCTTTTGCCTTCTCCAGTTTCAAACTCTCCGCCATTGATGACGTAACACTGTTTAGCGGTTTTTCAGTTTTAAAACGTTACATTCACGTTTCAAAAAGCTAAATTATTCATGATTGTCGTAATGATACTACTTGCGTCAGTTGTATTGATCAGAGACGGGCAGTCTACTCCGACTTTTTGATTGCAATGAGCCCTGACTCCAAAATACGCCCGTCGTATAAAAAAATAGTCGTTTTGGAGTCAGAAACCCGGACTATACCTATATCAGTCCTAGTTGAAGTTCTTCAAACTCTGTTGCCAAAAGATATTGATGATGGGTGGCAATTAGATTTGAAGGACCGGCCATATTGGGAAACATGTAATTCTATTGTTCGCGGATTTTCTTTCAATTTCTCCCAACCGGCCCCAACTTGACACACGTTCAATTCGATCCTTTAGTTCGCCGTTGCACCAAAATATTAAAGCGTTCAAACACTCACATTTCTGTTGCGTACATTTCCCAAGTTCATTTTGACGGAATCGAGGAGGCCAGCGGGAGATTCGGGCTGTCCCTCGAAAAACGACGACGATGCAACATAAATGTGAGTGTTTGAACGTTTTTTTTTTGTGGAACGGCGAACTAAAAGACCGAACTGAATGTGTATTAAGTTTGGGCCGGTTGCGTTGCTTAAATTAGGAGAAAATCTGAGCACAAAGTCTTGATTCTCAGTTTTATATGTTTTCCAATATGGCCGGTCCTTCAGCTCTGTTTGCCACCCATCATCAATATCTTTTGGCAACAGAGTTTGAAGAACTTCGACCAATATCAGTCCCAGCTCCAACCGACTGAGTAACCCTGCTACTTGTTGAAGACCTGGGAGGGAGTCCTCCAGGCAAAGAGATCGGTTGCCTCTACCTAACCACCTCGGATCCATTATATATATGAAATAATCTTGAATGTGGCGTAAAACATCGATTAATCATCAAAATATATAGAGGAATGAAAAATTGCTTATTTTGAATATATGTCAGGTACCATGCAGTCAGAAAATGGTGTCATTTTAAAATTAATGGCACTCGAAGCGACGTTCCTTCTTTATGTGAACTGGTCTCCTACAACTGAAGAAATTAACTGGTACGATGAAAAGAGGAATGTTTAAAATGCTTGTTAAAAAAACAAAAAAAAAAACAGTTATACAGTGTTTGACAAGAAAACAAAGCAGAATATCGATATGTCTTAATGGCATTTTTATATTTGTTTTTTAATTTAATAAATCAAGCCGATAATTTCTTGAAATTCGAGAATCGAAATGAATACATGAATTATCTTCCTTTGATCTATGGCGTCACTGGAGATTTGTTTCCCGCGCGCTTCTACTAACGAGTTTTAAAAGCAGCAACTCTTTACACTTTCGTTCGGAGATGCTCTTCTGCGCTGCCCCAATCTGCATGTCGGACTCAGCTTCCTTCATTTCCCGAAAGATGAAGAGCTCAGAAAAAAATGGTTCCTGAAGATGAAGCGGGCGAATTTTAAACCAACTCTTAATCATTTGTTTTTTACAAAAAACCCGGTTTTAAACCCATTACATTTAATCTTTTAGCATATTTTCTGACTTCCTTTAAATGTATTTCTAAAAAAAAAAAAAATTATATAACTTTTTTATTTATTTTTATAAACGACACGGACATTATTTTTTTTTAAATTCAATAATTATATATATGATGATGATGATGATTTATTTTATTTCAGACAAATTTGTCCATATCAGTAAAAAAAAACAAAAAAAAAAAACAGTTATACAGTGTTTGACAAGAAAACAAAGCAGAATATCGATATGTCTTAATGGCATTAGAGGTTGGACAATAAAAGTCTCCAACGCCTATGCAATGGAGAGAATATCTGTATATCAGAAGCTCCTAAAGCCTGCAGAGCCAAATTTTGTGATTTGTCCAATCTTAGTCTAAATGAATAAATGTGCTTTCTTTTAATTTCCCCAAACGAGGGAATGCCATTTACGGCAAACATCATACTGGCACTACAGTCATATCTAAAATGCATGAGCCACCTAAAAGCATTGTTTTACATTACCTTAAATTTGTTGTACACTGATTTCGTAAAATACACCCATAGATGTGAACAGCAGATGTTCGTACAATAGGCTCTAAACAATGCCTTCTTAACTAAACAAGAACAAGCATGAAACTTTCTTAATAGCATATTAGCTCTTATGCACAGCTTCCGTTTTTGTTGCAAAATATCCGCATCATCCTTCATATCAGATGTTATTATATAACCTAGATATGTATAACTTTCAACATATAACAGCGATTTACCATCAAGCGTTACTTTCGGGGGTACAAATGGCCCATACCCTTTAGGTTTTATTGACATACAAACTGTTTTCTGGGTGTTAAATATTATGTCATTCATACAGGCAAAATATTCACACTCTTGGAGTAAAGTTTGCATTGATCTTGCAGAGGGACAAATCAAACACATGTCGTCAGCATATATTAAATGATTAACAAAAGTTCCTGCAATGTTACATCCAACTCCAAGGTTCGATAGACGTACATCGAGATCATGGATGTAGATAGCAAACATACAAGGGGAGGCAACTCCACCTTGCCTTACACCATTACCAACTGTGAAAAATGATGACAAGGTATTACCCCATTTCACACAAAATTTCTGACTGCTAATACTGACTGCTAAGACTGTTGACTGCTAATATAATCAAAAAAATTTATAATCTTTTTTTGAATAAAAAAATGGTAAATTTCAGAAAGAAAAAAAAGTTTTTTTTTCTAACAATAATTTAAAAACGTATTTTAAGGAATAAATTATATTTTAAGCCCCAAAATATATATATCACAAGAAAAGTTATTTCTAGCATGTGTACAATATAGTAATAAATGGCAGCTCATACCTATGGGACTTTTCAAGATAATATTTTGTCTCTACCTCTTATTGGATCCGCCATCACTATACCCCCCCCCCCCCTCCCAATCATAGTACGGCATATATATAATTGCTTTGAATTATACGAAAGTCTAGACTTAATGGGGAGACCTGACGTTCACCCAGGATAAAATGTGTAGGCTTAGCCTATATCATACTCTATGTGTAATTTCCTTATTATATATTAAAGTGGCATGAGCTGCTGGCATAGGCTTTGAAGGTCATTGAAACACTGAATGATTGGCGCTGAAATGAGCATGTGGCCTATACGAACCGAAATAGTGTTCGAAAAGTAAACAAAATTTAAATAACCGGGACGACCATTCATTCATTCTAAGTTAGTTGGAAACAACGCTTTATCGTACATTCTCGATTATAAGTACTAAAAAGCCTCTGAATTTTACGTCTTGAGAAAAATAGCCGATAATTTTAATATTCTGTTATAATGGCCAAATATCTCAATTTTGGCAGCTCATGCCACTTTAAATTATACTACATGTAGGCCTATAGGCCTTTATTTGTCCATACAGCCTACATACTTATTATAGTAGCTGCATATATTATAGCTACATAACGTGTAGACTTAGCCTATATCATACTCTATGTGTAATTTCCTTATTTTATATTAAAGTGGCATGAGCTGCTGGCATAGGCTTTGAAGGTCATTGAAACACTGAATGATTGGCGCTGAAATGAGGAAAATCCATACAGCATGTGGCCTATACGAACCGAAATAGTGTTAGAAAAGTAAACAAAATTTAAATAACCGGGACGACCATTCATTCATTCTAAGTTAGTTGGAAACAACGCTTTATCGTACATTCTCGAGTATAAGTACTAAAATGACGTTATCCTCGTTTTTTTCATTTTCATTGTACACTGTCAAAGATTTGGTGTTTGTACAATACAAAAAATTAAGTTGAAGTTGTCGAGAAGCGGATTGTGACTTGCTTTCCTCTGCATCACTAAGCGCTAAAAGCAACGAATCAGAACGTCGTAAAAGCGGCCAATTAAAAACAAGCATTGGTGATGTGAGAAAGAGTTATTTCTGCTTTCGCTCAGGTTCGCGCTCCATCTTTTTATATCGGGAATCGCTTGCATTCACTATTCGTTCATTCAACTGACTCAAGTAATTTAACGATGTCTGGCCGAGGTAAAGGAGGAAAGGGTTTGGGAAAAGGAGGCGCCAAGCGTCACAGGAAAGTTCTTCGTGATAACATCCAGGGTATCACTAAACCAGCTATCCGTCGTCTTGCTCGTCGAGGTGGAGTCAAACGTATTTCTGGTCTGATCTATGAAGAAACCCGTGGTGTCCTGAAAGTCTTCCTCGAGAATGTGATCCGAGATGCCGTCACCTACACTGAGCACGCCAAGAGAAAGACCGTCACCGCCATGGATGTCGTCTACGCTTTGAAAAGACAAGGACGCACCCTGTACGGATTCGGAGGTTAAACTGCCCTGACTGACGACCACCACAACATTCCAAAGGCCCTTATAAGGGCCACCCAAATATTACGAAAGAGGTCTTTCGATTTTGCACTTGTAATACCGATTCTTGACTTGTTCAATGAATCTATATTATAATAGTAATAAGTAGTTTTAACACATGTCATATCTACATCTGTAGTGACTGGCAAAGTAAGTAAAACAGGATGAGACACGCGTGCAGCCACATGCATATATATATATAGCCCCAGGTGACTATCCTGCCATTCTATACAACAGATCATAGCAGGATAGTCACCTGGGGCTAGCATATATACTGTATTCAAATTGCATTGACCAGACAATAATTACTAAATCGTGATATCGATGCTTCAAAAAATTCAGGGGGGGGCTCAGTAGGTAGAGCGTTGGACGCTCAATCTGAACAGCCTTCCACTAATGGGTCGCGGGTTCGAATCCCACTCAGGCCAAAACAATTGGAAAATTGTCTAAATGGGTTTTCACTCGAACGACTTATGTGGGATGGTTGCCAGTTACCAGCGGAAGGTCTTGGGTTTCCTCCGGGCATAGAGCCCGGTTTCCTCCCACAATAAAACTGGCAACGCCGCCATATAAGTGAATGAGCGCGGCGTAAAACACCAAACAATCAATCAAAAAATTAAATTCACGACACAAGGCCTGTAAGTGCATTCTTCAGAAACAATCAAATTACAGTCCCTTCTCAACCTACATTATCGAATAAAGGGAACACAAATAATGACTTAATAATTGCATGCAACACTGGCCGACTGGGTCGTCTAACTAAACTTGAACTTCTTTCTTCATAGATGTAGGCCTATAGAATGATTTCCGCCAGAGTTTTTCTGGGGGACGTTATACTTTACTCAAGTAAAGGTGTTCTTCCGTAATTCGAATTTCAATATTTTTTTACCTTTATTGGAGCCAATAATTATGGGCATGGACTACCTAGTACGAGCTAATAATTATATCCAAACCTGAATAACGAGGTACATGCTATAGGCATGCCATTATTGAATTAGGGGGACGTGAGCTTTATACTCAGAAAAAAACCTAATAAGGAGATAGGTGCGGACCAATAAATATCCAAACATAAATAACGATGTACCAGTAGACCTTTAATACGATTGAATTAACAGTTTATGCTGAGTTTTAGGGGTTTTGCGCTCTATCAGCCATCGTATTCATTCAGCAGCTTTTCACTCGCTACTTGAACTCGTACAGCTATGGCTCCGAAAACACCTACTGGCTCCAAGGGAGCAAAGAAAGCTATCAAGAAGTCAGCACCCAAGTCCGGGGACAAGAAAAGGAGGAGGAGAAGGAAGGAAAGTTACGGAATCTACATCTACAAGGTGATGAAACAAGTTCACCCTGACACCGGTATCTCTTCCAAGGCCATGTCTATCATGAACAGCTTTGTTAACGACATCTTCGAGAGAATCGCCGCTGAAGCTTCTCGTCTGGCTCACTACAACAAGCGTTCAACCATCACCAGTCGGGAGATTCAGACAGCCGTCCGTCTTCTCTTACCTGGAGAACTGGCCAAGCACGCCGTCAGTGAAGGTACCAAAGCCGTCACCAAGTACACCAGCAGCAAGTAAACGTCAACTTCTGATCTTCAACTTCCAACGGCCCTTTTAAGGGCCAACCAAATCTTCCCGAAAGAGATCTTTGAATTTGCACACGTTTTGTATTTATATAAATTCATAATGTACACTCCTGTTCACTCTGCCCTTTTGTTTGGCGCAATTTAGTGAAAATATTTTGATTTTCAAACAGACTGTTTTGTCGCATAGGTAGGGTTATGTAAGACCTGTCTACGAGTAGTGACTGCACTTTTATATATATATTACTATAGAATATTATATAGGCGTGTAATTGTGTGAAATCGCTAGAAATGTTGGTAACAAAGTGTTCGAACACGGACGTAAAAACATCCCACTTTTCGTAAAACGTTCAATCGCTTCAAAAAATTAAATTTAACGTGTCTGTGTATAAGCGAAACAAGCTCTATCAAATAATTATTCACATTAAGATTAAAGGTTGGCCCACTTGAGCTTACTACAGTCACTCGCCCTAAATCGGGACACTTTTCTATTT
Organism: Lepidochitona cinerea; assembly: GCA_963971465.1. Taxonomy (NCBI): domain Eukaryota; kingdom Metazoa; phylum Mollusca; class Polyplacophora; order Chitonida; family Tonicellidae; genus Lepidochitona; species Lepidochitona cinerea. Next base: position 40,802,943 of record OZ020556.1, on the reverse strand, counting down.
TTCATCACAGGATTCAAAATACAAAACAAATAGTTCCAATTTTTATATTCTGAAGTTTATAGACTTAATTAATGATTAAATAATCCGATGATTTTGTCTCTCTAAGCAGCGTATTATTTCAAAAATCGTCTTAAAAATTTGACTATTTCCCCTAAAACGGGACAACCCTTCATAAATCGGGACATGGAATTTCATCCACAAAATTTACCGTTCATGACTAAATGGAATTTTTTGAAAAAGTTAGCTTGATCGGCCTCAAAACACCGGGTCTTGTATTTGGCGATTGCATACTTCCAATCACTGCAGAATGCGCCGTTTTACGGCAGTGTCGTATGTTGTAAAGTGGTTGTCCCGATTTAGGAAAAAATCATGTTGCACAAATTTTGCCTGTGTGGTTTTAATTCGGTAGTATTATTCGTAAATGGCCCATGCCTTGGCAGATAAAAGATTAGTAAAGCAATATCTGAAGAAATTCAAGACAAGTTTCGGAAGTTGACAAGTTTTTACGAGCGTCAATGCTTACAGACGATAAATCACGCGATCCGACTGCATAACCTCTATTTACTTTGCTTCAGAAAATGGATTACAACGCTAAAAAAACTTGATGCAAAATGTTTTAAATTTGTGAAGATGAAAGTCCAATGTGACAGCAACAAACAGTTGATTTGTAAAGGTAAACAATCAAATAAAATGCTGTAAAAATAAAGTAGAAGTTGTAACTGTCCCGATTTAGGGTTGTCCCGATTTAGGGCGAGTGACTGTACGACTAAACCCACTAAAATTAAACATAGGACACATAAAACATGTCCAGTTAGGTTTGTGGTTGGATTACAGTACCCTCATTTCAGGCCTTTTTATCTGTCTTTTGTCTGGGAAAAATACAGAAAACCGCCCACTGTTTTTTTATGAAAACAGTATTTTGGATTTTCGCGGCAAGTGTAAAATATTCAATTGTATAACGCATTTTTACTCTTCGATATTTATGGTCAACTTCATATACTCCGTGTTTCTATTTTTTATTTGAATATCGTTTCACGTAATAAGTTTTATAATGGATTGCAGATAAAAAAAATGACCGATTTGCTGGCACAGGCTGGTCAATGATAAGTCAGATCGAAAAACTGGAAAAACCGGTTTGTGAATTTCAAGTATATTTGAACACCAAGCCAAAGAAAGAACCCATGCCATATTGACACTCAAAAAAGATTTTTCACCCTAAATAGATGGATTGTTTGGTGTTTTACGCCGCGCTTAAGATTATTCCACTTATATGGCGGCCCCAAATAGAAGATATCGAACTAATTTACACCGGATTAACAAAAAAATCTCAAACTTCAGTCATATAATGTGTAGGGATGCGAAATTGTCCGCATTATAAGTTGGACTTTATAGTCCCGAAAACCGTTTTTAGGCCCTTTGCTAATTGATAAAAATTACAAACAGCTTTCCTAAAGATGCATTTTCAGACTTGTTTTGAGTTCTTCCTTGAAGATTTTGGAGGGAAAATTTCCCTCCAATTTTAAAATGTTTAAATTGTAACCTTTGTTTGCAAGCGCGGACCTTTGCGAAAGCCATAACTCGTTCGCCTGCCCTCGATCCACCGTGAAAGTATAAATACGGCCAGTTCGCCTACTTAAACCCATCACTTCACTGTTAAGCAGTTTACTGACTTCTCGTCAGCCTTCACTTCAAACACACAACAATGTCTGGACGCGGTAAAGGAGGAAAAGCAAAGGGAAAGAGCAAGACTCGCTCTTCCAGGGCCGGACTTCAGTTTCCAGTCGGTCGTATCCATCGTCTCTTGAGAAAGGGAAATTATGCCGAGCGTGTTGGTGCCGGTGCCCCAGTCTACTTGGCTGCTGTTCTCGAATACCTGGCCGCTGAGGTTTTAGAGTTGGCGGGTAACGCCGCCCGTGACAACAAAAAATCCAGAATCATCCCCCGTCATCTTCAGTTGGCTGTCCGAAACGACGAGGAATTGAACCGACTTCTATCCGGTGTAACCATTGCCCAAGGAGGTGTCTTACCTAACATCCAGGCCGTTCTCTTGCCAAAGAAGACCCAGAAGGCCAGCAAGTAAACCTGACATGTACACCCGAGTTCCCTAAACTCGTTCCAAAGGTCCTTTTAAGGGCCAACCAAATCTTACGAAAAAGGTCTTTTTTTGCACTATATACGAATTGGCAGTACTGCGTGACAGTTACGTAGAACGCTTAACCCTATTATGTCAGTCACTGAAATGAAACGGTCTTACACATAGGTTGGTGTTTAATCCACTAAACAGTAGACCTATATGAGCCGTATATTGTAATAATTTAAAGTGACTGCATGGGCTGAACGTTAAACCTGCCATCTAAAAACTTAATAATTGACGTTGGGATGAATGAAATCCATGCAGTTCGTGGTCTACATGGGTCGAAATAGAGTTCGAAAAGTTATGAACGTAAATATCCGATAATTCCAACATTCGGCTTTAACGGCAAAATATTAACATTTTGGTAGAAACTTTAAAGGGGGAGAAATAAATCAATAAATTGCATCGAACGTTCAACGGGCTCTCATGTGTGTGCAGAAACGTACAGATGATTTAGGACATGGAAGAAAACTGAAAATGATTCTGTCAAACACTTGTTCGTTCGATCGTTATAGTAGAGCCGCCATTTAAAAGAAGAAAAATTCTACATGCATACTTCACTGTCAGGTCACATAGTATAACCCAACATTGGGAAACAAGAAATTTCTAGGCGGCCCTGCGCAGTTATGTACAGTTGATAACAGTCAAGTCAAAGAACTCAACATTGCAAAAACGTTACCAGTTAAACCTTATTGGGAGTTATTGCAACATACCCATGCCAACTATTTATCAGTTTATCAGTTAAATCCTAATACAACAGCCATGTCAACCATTTATCAACGTTGTAAAAACGTGAACAGAAAAACCTCAATATAACTGTGAGATGTCAAACATTTATCAACGTTGTAAAAATGTTTGAAAATCAATCACATTCAAATAAAACCATTTGAAATTGAAAAACAGATTTTTGGGGTACCCGTAATGTCAACAAACTTCGAACCTGATTGTGTGCAAAAGTGCCGTAAGGGTTTGAGTCGTGTGGGCGATCTAACGACACAGTATAATTTTATGAACTTTATCGAAGAAATACATACTAACAATCGAGAAAGAGGGACTATAAAAGCTTGCCGAGTGCAAACCACAGACAAAAAAGGGTAATCCAACACTTACGTTAACCAACACTGATCGGTGTTGTTGTTGTAATCGAGTTTCGAATCTTCGTTTGTTTTTCCTCGTCATTTATACATTCTAAACCTAATTGGACATGCTTTATGTGTGCTATGTTTAATTTTAGTGGTTTTAGCTGTGGTAAGCTCGTGCAAATTGGTTTTCTTAACAAATGCCAAACCGGCTACGGCGGCAAGTGGGCCTTTAAATCATCATGTTGAGTTACTCTAACCTATACCCTTAATGGTGTGTTTCAGTGGACCTGCGTTAACGGATGCGATTGTTTAACGGATAGGTTAATGCATGTGATCGAGAGTGCGATCTGTTTTTAGAAAAAAACATTTCTAGACTTGGTTGGAACTAGCAACACTTTTAGTAAGCCCACTAATTCTTTTTGTAGTGTTTAAAGTAAACCCATAACTTAAATTAAATATTATAGAAAAGTAAATTTTGCACAAAAGTTAAGAGTCTGCTTTAATTATCTATGTCTATGGGGTTTTCCCATATGCTCCACTTTATCTCCATGTACTAAAAATGGCCCTAAAAATCGAATAATGGTAAGTCGGTTCCGATGCTGAGAAGCTTTATTTGACATTGATCCTTGAGAAATTTGTTAATTCCAATGGCGAAAAGCCTTTTTGTTATGGCATTGGTATTTGAGAAATTTGTTGGTTCTGATGATGAAAAGCTTTACTTCGCATCTGTCCATCGAGATTTGGTTCTGATGCTGAAAAGCTCCATTTTGCATTGGTCCATCAGGATTTGGTTCTCATGCTAAAAAGCTTGATTTTGCATCGGTCCATCGAGATTTGGTTCTCATGCTAAAAAGCTCCATTTTGCATTGGTCCTTGAGAAATTTCTTGGTTTCGATGCTGAAAAGCTTCATTTCCCATTGGTCCACAAGAGATCAAACGAATCATTTGGCATTGGTCGTTGAGAAATTTATTGGTTCCGATGCTTAAAGTGGCATGAGCTGCCAAAATGTTGATATTTTGATGTTAAAACAGAATGTTGAATTTTTTTCTTCTCAAGACGTATAATTCAGAAGCTTTTTAGGGATTCTAGTCTCGAAAATGTACGATAAAGTATTGTTTTGATAAACTTTGGCTTAGAATGAATGAATGGTCGTCCCGGTTATTTAAATTTTGTTTGCTTTTCGAACACATTTTTGGTTCGTTTAGCCCACATACTGTATGGATATTCCTGATTCCAACGCCAATCATTTAGTTTTTCGTTGGCCTTTAAAGGCTCTTACTGTCGAGACGATTAGAAATTATGAAAAAATTGCTAATTTTGGCAGCCCATGCCACTTTAAACGCTTCATTTGGCATTGTTCCATGAGAGATTTGTTGGTTCCGATGCTCAAAGGCTTCATGGACCAAGAAGTACTCCTTGAATGGGACCGTGTGGATTTTCAAGACGATCTTTCCTCATGGTTGAACATATTGATCTTCATTGGTCGTTATATCGTGTAGGTCTGCCGTGTTGTACAACAACAGTTTCATCAGACGTATTGACATCCAAAGCCTCGAATTGCAGTCACGACAATCAGAATTTATAATTTAAAAAAGTACGAATTTGGTAGCTCATGAACACTTTGGAATATAAAGTCCTATGACGTAAGCGATTTGAAACATCATGGTCCTATGACGCACTCTGACAGACTGCAGGGAATTTTGAATGTGGCGATCAAAATGATAGCCGCGAAACGAACACTTTGCTTATCGTCTTGGGAGAGCAACAAAAGTGCCCAGTGAAAACGCAAGGAATCGAAACACCCTATTTGTTAAAGAAGGGAAAACAACATCGAACGGGCTCCCAAAGGCCATCGTATGTATGTACATGTGTGTGAATCTTGCACGTGGTTTACGTTGTGGAAATACATTGCAAATGAATCGACCAGACAAGCGCGTGTTCAATCGTTAGTGGAGCGCCTCATTGACATTTTGAAATTGACAGGAGGAAGTCAATCGAGATTTCGTGCAATTTTACGAGATCTTCAACATATCTCAACGAATGGCAGTAGGATCAATCTCTACTTTAGATTGAAGAGGAAGTATTAGTAAATTACTTTCCTTGCGAAATTATCGTATCTTGTATGAGCCCGGATTTTCGGTCTAAGGGCGACTTGTATTATATTTGGCTGGTAATATGAATTGCCCTTTATGACGGACACGGAAAAAAAATCGCCAGAGCCCAGATTTCTCGGCTAATCTTGTATCATTATAACCTGCAATGTCAGCAGTGAGACTATCTTTTCTGAAAATTCTACATCCACCCCCACATGACGCGTAAACACGCGTTCCAAAGAGGTTGATTTACAAACCAGTATATATTTCAGAGTTAATAGAACGTTTTATTAGCGCCTCGAAATGAAATTAAAGGGGCATGAGCTGCCAAAATGTTGATATTTTGACGTAAACACAGAATGTTGAAATTATCGGCTATTTTTCTCAAGACGTATAATTCAGAAGCTTTTTAGTGCTTCTAGTCTCAAAAATGTACGATAAAGTATTGTTTTGAACTAACTTTGACTTAGAATGAATGAATGGTCGTCCCGGTTATTTAAATTTTGCTAGTTTTCGAACACGTTTTCGGTTCGTACAGGGCACATACTGTATGGATTTTCCTCATTCCAACGCCAATCATTTAGTTTTTCGATGGCCTTCAAAGCCTCTTAATGTCGTGACGATCAGAAATTATGAAAAAAGTGTGACTTTCGGCAGCTCATGCCACTTTAACCTAGGTTTAAATGGCAGACTTTCCGAGTTGACCAATTTCTCTTACACTGGTCCAGTGATTGGAGAGCTAGGCGTATGCTGATTGGCCGATCGGGACACACAGCTGTCCCGAAGATGGCTGCCGAGTCAGTTAGACGTTCTCTGATAGCGCTTGTTACCTCTCTTATAGCACGGTTTGGTGAGGAAAATTCGTAGAGATATGGTTTTGAAATAGGAAAATTTAGCGCGCCTGTAATGTAGGCCTATATACTAAGTTCTTTCCTTTCCTTCTTTATCTTTTAGTCGCAAACCCTTTAATTGAATCATTGGAGAAATCTGGGGCCTGTTTCTCAAAACACTTACATGTACGGCGTAAATGTCTTGAGTAGCAGTCCCTAGGGGGCAGGTTCGAAAATAATGGACCTATGGCGCACTCTGAAACTTCGGGGATTTACGTGCGTGAAATACCCTCTGATAGACTGCAGGTCATTTTGAATATGGCGACTAAATAGGTAGCCGTGAAGCGTACAAATCCCAAATCCCCTTGAGGGCCCCACAAAAATGTCCCCGTGATAATGTAAGGGACTGAAACACCCGGTTTGTTAACTTTCAGCCCCGATCTGTTATATAATTGAAGTATTTGAAGATTCCTGATATGTACCGAAACTGCGTCTGTCTACAACATGTGGTGTACCGGGCTAAATAAAATATATAAACAAATATCTTTCTAAATGATATTAGCATTTAGTAAATTTATAATTATTTTTATTTTCTGTATTCGTCTGTAGTAAAACATTTTGATATTTACTTTCGACGCCATTTTTATTCAGCCCAAAAATACGGTGATTTACCGTATAAAGAACGCAGACTGCCCGAGGCGTGTCAAAGCCGACCGGTAGGAAGCGATGATAGCCGAAGGGAGTTCCGAGTGCCTATGGCGTTGATAGTTTAAAACATAAGGTCTCTAACTTTGATAGTTTAAAACATAATGGGTCTCTGACGTTGATGGTTTAAAACATAATGGGTTTGGGACGTTGATAGTTTAGAACATAATGGGTCTGTAACGTTTATAGTTTAGAACATAATGGGTCTGTAACGTTTATAGTTTAAAACATAATGGGTCTGTAACGTTGATAGTTTAGAACATAATGGGTTTGGGACGTTGATAGTTTAGAACATAATGGGTTTGGGACGTTTATAGTTTAGAACATAATGGGTCTGTAACGTTTATAGTTTAAAACATAATGGGTCTGTAACGTTTATAGTTTAAAACATAATGGGTCTGTAACGTTTATAGTTTAGAACATAATGGGTCTGTAACGTTTATAGTTTAGAACATAATGGGTTTGGGACGTTTATAGTTTAGAACATAATGGGTCTGTAACGTTTATAGTTTAAAACATAATGGGTTTGGGACGTTTATAGTTTAGAACATAATGGGTCTGTAACGTTGATAGTTTAGAACATAATGGGTTTGGGACGTTTATAGTTTAGAACATAATGGGTCTGTAACGTTGATAGTTTAAAACATAATGGGTCTGTAACGTTTATAGTTTAAAACATAATGGGTTTGGGACGTTTATAGTTTAGAACATAATGGGTTTGGGACGTTTATAGTTTAGAACATAATGGGTCTGTAACGTTTATAGTTTAAAACATAATGGGTTTGGGACGTTTATAGTTTAGAACATAATGGGTTTGTAACGTTTATAGAAAATATTGGGCAAATGTCATTGATGACAGTTGAATATGTCGTCAATAAATCTACCAACAATTAAGAAAAAAAAAAGCTCTCTTATAAATAACTACCTTCTTTCCATTATTATTAAAAAAACTCACGAGACCTTTTTACATGCAATCAGCTCTAAAAGTATAGATACAAATATGGGTGTAATATCATCTGTTTTATCATTATGGTAATCAGTGTTACAATTTAGGTTCTGAGCGAAGATGAAAAGGATGAATAGGCTAGCGATGTTGAAGAGCTGAAATAAGAATATCCGTCTGATCGGAACCAGCCAACAAATATTTGGTGGCCAAATTCAAATAAACCGATAGGATAAGTGCTAGAGAAATAAAAGGCTATAGGGGTTAACAAATCAACGAGTTACTTATGGATAACAAACCTGTGGTTTGATAAGGATGTTAGGATCGACATGGAAACGTCACGAGAAATAATATTAAGAAATTGTTATCCATAAGTAACTCGTTGATTTGTTATACCACCAACTTGTAAATGCCACTCAAAGAAGCTATAGGGGTGGTTTCACAATTTATGGTCAACAAACCGATGTTGTTGTAAGTCAAACAATGTGAGTGTTTGCAAACCGATTGACTGCGAAGTTCCATTGCGGCTTATATAAAGAAACAGACACTAAATATGATCATGTTTCAACTTTTAATTGTGTTTTGAATGACACGCGGGTTTTTCGGTTCTTTCTGGCTTCACAGCAACACCTCTGCTCAGTTCTTGCTGAAGGAATCTTTCGTCGTCTATATCTGACATTAGTGTGACAATGTTTAAACCTTTGAAGTGTCCGGACAGATTCTTTGGAGGGTTTTTACTGTCTACCTCGTGTCCATCTACCTGTGATTCAATGAAACTCACGTGTTTTTTGCCGCAATTTGGCGACCAGTTTTCTCTAAAGTTGACGCTGTCCACTGCAATGGAAGAACGGCGTCTACTAGGCACTTCCCTATATGGACTGTCTATCTTTGCACCACATAAATTGAATGAATACGAGTTTTTGTTCAATAAAATGCTTCTTAGCGCCCCAGCATCTGAGTTAGTCCGTTTGTATTCGCTTAAGGGAACTGGTGATCTTCGGATTGAGCCAGTATCTGTGATTCCAAAACTGCAAACCTTCAGATCGGGGGACCAAGCTTTTCTGACTTGGCGTTCACTACTATGGACTGGGAATGAGGTAGGAGAACCGGGTGGATGATGGAGACCCATAGTGCCAAATGGTACTTTTGTGAACTCGGAAAGCGATGGTAAACTTTTCGCTTGTCGTCCTTTTGGTGCCGATCGTGACAAAGCTCTTGGTTTCACTGGTGCCATACGCTTGTTCCTCTCTTCAGAATGGACAGTTGAGGGTCTGGCGCCCGAGGATTCAATCTTGACTTCCCCTGGACATGTTCTATCAACCATTCCATGTACGTTTTCTTCCCGAACAGCTGACAATGGGTTATTGTGTTGTAAAGTTGAGTGTGAGCTCGTACCAGTTTTCTTCGAAATACTTGCTCCAGAAATTAAAAATTGTTCTACTCGTTTCTCTGGGATTTTATCCTTGGAGGGAAGAATACTGCCTTGTTTTCTTTTCAGTAAAGCAGAATATCTTTTCATGAAAGCAGTTTGAGCTCGATCATGTTGAAGAGCAACTTGTGTCTTGGTATATTGTAGTTTGTTTAGCTGCTTAGCCAAATCTCGTTCCTCTTTCACATACCTAGACTGCATGATACGGGCTGTACTTCTCTCCATTGTTTTAAGTCACAAATACATCCGCAATAGATAAGAAAGAAATATTTCCATCTAACTTTTCTCAGACATATTGTTCCAGAGATATATTAAGAGTACGAGGAAAAGCGGCCATTCTCCCAACAAAGGTAGTCATACGGGTTACTTGCTGTACATGGCATACTTGAGTTCTACCTAAATCAATAAACCGCTTTTGCCAAACTAAACCATGCAGAGACTAACGAAACCATGACGCGATATCTGGCATTTAACTCTCCGTAATCTCATAGTTACTTATGTTTGTTTTACTTGTCGCTGTAAACTAATCCGCGTATTTTAACCCAAGTGTTACCTGCGTCTTATGTCATATTATTTCCATAACCTGTTCTTCGTAAGTAGTACGTTATGCTTCACTAAAAGCCTATAAGACAATCTTCGGGAATGCTTTGAGTATAATTTCTGTAAGTATTCGGTTGGATTAATCGTTAAACCCACTAGACCGATCCCTCAAGGGTAGAGTTTGAAGGCACACAAGGCACAGGGATTAAGACGAAATGCCCTTGAGGTTCTGCGACAATATTCAGTGTAGTTTTCAAGAGAGCCAGAGAAGATTAGACTGGATTTGTTGTTCGGACTTTTGAAATACGTGAACTGATTATAAAAAGAATATAAAAGTACATTTGCATAACAGTTTAACTATTTATAATAAGAGGTTATTATACAGAGTAAAATCCATTACTGGTTGAACGTGCATATTGGACGAGACGTTAAATTCAGTAATGGATGCTGCCCTGTATAATGACCTTTATATTATACATACATGTTGTTCAGAAGCCCACTCCGGTTTTGAGTCGACTCAACACGGATCACCTTTTAAAGTTCATTAACTCCTAGTGTTAAGTATCCATTTAAGGAGGAGAAAACAACAACATGCAATTATATCGAACGGGCTCACGAAGGCCATCATATTCATGTGTGTGAGTCTTGTACGTGGTTTACGGTGTGAAAATACATTGACATATTGAAATTGAGAGGAGGAAGTATTAGTAAATTACTTCTACTGCGAGTTTAACGTATCTTGTATGACTATAACCTGCAATGTCAGCGGTAAGACTACCTTTTCTGAAAAGGACCTCCACAAGTTGCGTAGACACTGACACCAAATACAGCCTGTCACATTTTCCCAAAAGGTTGATTTACAAACCAGTATATATTTCAAAGTTATAAGAGTGTTTGTCTAGTTTTAGTGCCTCAAAATGATCGAAATTAACCTAGGTTTAAAGGCAGCCTTTCAGAGTTGACCATTTGCTCACAGCTAAGCTTAAAGATGGCTGCCGAGTCAGTTAGACGTCCCCTGATAGCGCTTTTTAACTTTCTTAGAGAAATCGTAGAGATATGGTTTTCGTACCGTTAGAAAGGAAAATTTGCGGCTCCTGTACTGTATATACAAAGTTCTTTCCTTCCCTTCTCTTTAAGAAATTGTTGCTAAAATCTGTCAGTTTCGACTTCATTTGATTGAGTCTGGTCTTAATCTCCAAAAGATAACGAACGTACGCTAATGGATGACCGAGTAACAAATAACACTTTCGAACGACCAACGACACTTCTAGTCTGGTAAAAGTGGACTCTCAGGATAGATAAGAATAAGCCCCATGAATCTGTGCCTCTACAGATAGAATATATACCCTCTAACTACAAATTTGTTTGTTTTAAATTTGATCGTTCAGGGGTTGTTTAATTCAAATGGTTGATCCGAATTGCACAGACCATCTGACTGCAATGCCAATGCTACAATGGAAGCTGCCAAAGCCCCCCCCCCCCCCCCCCCCCGTCCCCACCACCCACACACACAGGAAGTCTGCCCGAAATATTTGGTGCGGATTGGTCCTTGTTAAAGCTACTCAGTTCTAGAGAAGGTCTGACGTGACTTTTATCGGTTAGTACATGGAACATACACCTGCTTCCCCCTGTCTTGTGGGCCTTCTACAACTGTATACCGGAGCGGATCTGGGACGGGATCCAATAAGGCATAGGCCATTTGCCAGTTTTTGCGCAATTGTGACATGACGTTGTGGCACCAATCGTAGACCGGATAAGCCCAGCTATAGACTCCAGCTATATCCATTCGATCTCCCGTTTCGTGCAAATTGTACCCTCGCTGCTGGGGGCGGTGTGGTTTTTGCCATAGCCATTTTCGCCTACCTAGCATGGAGCAAAATTAAGTATGCCAAATACGTTAGCCTTCCTGACGTTCATATGTTCTGTGGAGGTTTTAATGTTAACATTTAGGTGGGATTAGCTGTTAAGTGCGAATTGTTTTCGCATTACTTGATTATTTCAGACATAAACTGTCGCAATATCGGGTTCCTTTTCTAATGTACGTTGTAAAATGCTGAAAATTTTGAGTTAAAAACAGACGGATACTTTGTCCAGTTTATTACTTTGAGCTACAATTATGACTTTGCTGCTACGTTACGTCATTTGGAATCAGGCATACCAATACACTGACCCAGCATCAAAATTAGCGAAGAAATAGTCCGGACAAGAGGTGTATGAATTTTGCCTTGAAACCTTATTAAAACAAAGGCCAATAAGTCCAGAAGTAATAGGGCGACACATTTTGTATGCACAAATGGCACAACTGTAAATCAAGGGTAATGTGTACACAAACTCTTATTGACCGAGCGAAAAAAATTCCGGCCCAAGGTGAGAATCGAACTAACGACTTAGGGTCACCGTCCCACCGCTGTACCAACTGAGCTACCCGGCCCTGCTGCAGAAGGTTCGCTTGTCGCTTGTTCCAATGGGCTTGATTTAAGCTTTGTGTGTAAAAGAGATTTTTACCGGGGGCCAATCAGTGTCGGTTAATTTATTAATTCAGTAATTTCGGGGGTATAGCCTCAACAAAAAACCGAATGTCGGGGTTTTCGTCAGCAGCCAGGTTTCCTCTCCCACTAAATTTATATATGTGAAATAATCTTGAGCGCGGCGTAAAATATCAGTCAGTCATTAACATACAGAACCCAATTTTCTAACACAAACCAGTTTCCACGGGATGTTTGGAAAAGCGTTTATTGTTGGTCGGAGAGCATATTGTAAAATAAGATAAAAGATATTGGATCATAAGGGAGCATAAAACACCTTGTTGTGTTTATCTAAACTGTACGCCTACGGTCAAGTATTCGGGGATGTATGTGTTTACTTGAGTTAAGGAGACGTCCATGGAATCATATTGGACGCCATCGGCTACGTCGGCCTCGCTGGCTCAGTCGGTGCAACATTATAGTCTCTCAGTACAAACCATTTGTGGGTCGGAAGTTAGAACCAAGCGCAGCCAAAATTTAAGAAAGACCAACACAAATATTGCGTGTGCTGTTCATTCGCATACATAGTGGATTGATCGATTGTTTGGTGTTTTACGCCGCGCTCAAGATTATTTCACTTATATAGCGGCGTTGCCCGAAGGAAACCCACAACCTTCCAGTGGTAACTGGCAACCATCCCACACCGACGCAGTGGAATAATCTTGGGTGCGATGTAAAACCTCAACAAATCAACCATCCAATAACTTAATATCGCTTTAGCTTATTAGAGAATTTAGGCGGTTCTGTACCATTTTCACTCCCAATCATGCAGAAAGCAACGTCGCATACTTTTTGCAATCTATTTATTTATCAGCGAATCTAACACACGTTTATTTACTTTTATCGCTTATTACAAGTCATTGAAATATAACATTATCATAAAAGGGTCAACGTTCAAGTCTTAAAAAAAACAAATTCCGTTTCACTCTTAAAACCTTCAACAGATAAAACTCTGAATAAATCTGTGTGTTTCGAAGGGACTTGCAATGATGGTTAGCTGAAGCCGTGAGGAAAAAACGAGAAGCAAAGACTTGTGATATTAAACACATTCAGGAATTTATGTTTCGTATAAAATATTATCTATGCATGTGCATTTTTAAAAAAGTGTATACACTTTTATGTCCCAGCAATTTCTCTTCAGTCGCATCGTCAGATGTAAACTTTCAATGCATTTCATTTCTAGTCAACTGTTTTCTTTTCGGAAGCATTTCCATTTGGAATATGAGCGATTGACTGTTTCTTGGTGTGTATGTTTGGAACCGTGGATTCTCTTTGCAGTATATATTGGCTCTGGATAAAACAGCTGTGAGATCGCTGTCTGTAAGTGTTCAATTGGAGACATAAGCTTGGGTTTGCAGTACTCTGTGTAGAGGAGCTTGGGAGAATCTTTGGTAGACGCGTTTCGTTTGATTTCCAATGAGTTTCTTCCTTGGGTGGATAATCCGAGAGTCCGTGTCCCCCATATGTATCCCCATCAGCTCTATTGGTTAGCGCTTTGGTGTCAGAGGTCATAGAGTTTATCCTGGTAGGAACACTGAATCTTCGACATGGAAGACGTCTTACTTGTTGACGACAAAATAGAAGCTTCTCCTTTTCAAATCTATCCTTGGTTAGTTTCTGGTCGTGACATAATGAACTAAGGTAACCATTTAGTGATCGTTGACACTTTTCCTGTTTGTCAAGTACTTTTACAACTGTTTCCTTTCCCAAAGCGCTGTAGGAAGTCTTCGGTGGAAATCCATCATGTGTGCGCCTACTTCCCATCAGAGTATATAGGAAAGTGTTGTCAAACAATTGTCTATACATTCACATTACCCATGACCATAAACAAATTTTAAGGAATAAATTTGGTTAAGTTGATTAAGTGAGGTCTGAAACAGAACCTTCAGATCTGTATTCAAATATCTTTATCACTATAATCTGTCTGTTTGCGACCTGTTTTCTGACTTTGGATTTGACATGGGACCTTTTCCATTTGAAGTTAGCAGTTCCTAAGATACGACAAATAACACTGCTGGAATAAATCTCTTAATTCGGATTAGATTAATTCACCTGGATTAATCTTACGTAAAAGGTGTGATAATCTCCACACTCTAACAGGAGGACAAATTATGCACTAGGCTTGACAGCTGTGTCATTAATTTTATAATCGAGTCTGCAAAAAAACGTTGTTCATATAAAAATCCTTGTTTCCTGGAGTGTGTTTTTATCCCAGAATAAAATGAACGTGATTAACCATCAATGTCCAATCTATTACAACACAGCTAATACAATTTTCCTAACGTGATTCCTAACTTGTGTAATCTTTTTCTCATGACTACATAGTTTATGGGTACACTTTTTAAAAATATTTCCGAAAGCTTTAAAGCGATCAAATCATAACATGAAGAAATTGTTCCTTTTGCTCCGCCAACGATCGCTGACGATAAAAGTTTTAAGAACATATGGCACAGGTTGATTGGAGTGAATTTGACCTGGTAAACAAATCTGGCGAGAGTTCGTCCTTATGGTCAGTTTTTCTATTCTTGGCTCTGAGCCTGTTTTCCTGGGAGAAGATAATTTCTCGTTAGGTCTATACTGTCCTTGAAATTTAAATCCCATTGATGACACAACGCGTTTCTTACTTGGCACTCGACTAGTCAGTTGTACATTGGGGGAACATTTTCGGGGAGAATCCGACGAGCGGGTCGTCTTACTACCAGGTTCTTCCAACAAATTAGGTGATGGTTGGCGATGTTTTCTGTAAACATTTGGATTCAGATGATTCAAGTCCTGTCCATAACGATTTTTTGTACACACAGTTTTGGCATTTTTGCCCTTCTCAGACAATAAATTGCCCCTTGGAACTAAGAACACATGTCTGGATTGATCTTTAACATTAGATGTATTTTCTCTGGGACTTTTACATCGTAGTTGTCTTTTCTTAACAGGAGAGCGATAACTTTGAAAACGTCCGACATGCGGTGGAAAGTGAGCCTGTTCATCAGTTGGTGGATCAATCACGATAATTGGGATCTGGGTGGTTTCCAATATATTAGTTTGTGTAGCAAGAACGTTGGAGATTTGTCGGGAACTGTGGAGACGTATTGTTTGTTCTATCAATTTCTGACATGACTGACCTATTCGACGAATTCCCTCCTTCAATGGTTTCACTTTCTTTTTCTTTTTCGCCTCCATTTCCTTAGCATGTTTGTGCTCCAAAAGCACACATACATGTAACACCTAGTGACTGGTATACATGGTGTATACAAGACTGGACGGTCACATCAGTGCGCTTTACAAAAGTATTAACGTGTGTTACTGGTTGTAGGGAAATAAACCCAAGACCAGGGCCATATAATCTTAATCCACCATATTAATCCTGTCCCCGAGGTAATCTTATTTTCTTTGAGTGAAAAGATTACAGTTTTTACATAGGTGTGGACTGCACACATTTCTGTCTTTACCATAGCTAGGCCTATATGTGAGATATTATGATCTTACTTTATAGTCGTCTACAATTAACAAATATAGGCTGACATCGCCAGAATCCTATGAACCCACATCACATAGATTTAAAACTAAAACTCAAATGACAACCACCAGTACATCAGTGAGAGAGTTGTATTGATCATAGTCTATACCACCAGTACATCAATTAGAAAGTTGTGCATATCATTGTCTACTACCAGTATATTAATTATAATTAGGGAGTTGTGTTAACCAAAAGCTAATATCAGTACATGAATTAAGGAGTTGTGTTGACTATATGCGAACATCAGTACAGGAATTAGGGAGTTGTGTTGACCATAAGCTAATATCAGTACAGGAATTAGGGAGTTGTGTTGACTATAAGCTAATATCAGTACAAGAATATGGGACTATAAGCTAATATCAGTACAGGAATATGGGAGTTGTGATGACCATAAGCTAATATCAGTACAGGAATATGGGAGTTGTGTTGACCATAAGCTAATATCAGTACAGGAATATGTGAGTTGTGTTTGTGTTGACTAGAGGCTAATATCAGTACAGGAATATGTGAGTGTGTTGACTATAAGCTAATTTCAGTACAGGAATATGTGAGTTGTGTTGACTATAAGCTAATATCAGTACAGGAATATGGGAGTTGTGTTGACTAGAGGCTAATATCAGTACAGGAATATGGGAGTTGTATTGACTATAAGCTAATATCAGTACAGGAATATGGGAGTTGTATTGACTATAAGCTAATATCAGTACAGGAATATGGGAGTTGTGTTGACAATAAGCTAATACCAGTACAGGAATATGGGAGTTATGTTGACTATAAGCTAATACCAGTACAGGAATATGGGAGTTGTGTTGACTATAAGCTACTATTAATACAGGAATATGGGAGTTGTGTTGACCATAAACTAATCTCAGTACAGGAATTAGGGAGTTGTGTTGACCATAAGCGAATAACAGTACAGGAATATGGGAGTTGTGTTGACCATAAGCTAATATCTGTACAGGAATTAGGGAGTTGTGTTGACTATAAGCTAATATCAGTGCAGGAATATGGGAGTTGTGTTGACCATAAGCGAACATCAGTACATGAATTAAGGAGTTGTGTTGACTATAAGCTAATATCTGTACAGGAATATGGAAGTTGTGTTGACTATAAGCGAACATCAGTACAGGAATTAGGGAGTTGTGTTGACTATAAGCTAATATCTGTACAGGAATATGGGAGTTGTGTTGACCATAAGCGAACATCAGTACAGGAATTAGAAAAACATAGAAAGCTTTGTTGATCACATCAGTAATGTTGATAAATTTTGTACTTATCAGGAATTCGGAGGTAGCGACAATAGACTAAATCACTCACACTCAGGTCGTTTGCCGACATGGACCGTCGACGTTGAACTCTCTGGCAGTGCTTATATATATCAGTTTCAGATTTGTTCATTTGGTAAAGACTGCCCCGTCTACTTGAAGATGGGGAGATAGACTGGTCAGGTTCTAGACTATCTTTTAACATGTTTAGAGCTTCCGTAGAACGATTCAATAGGTCCATAGGCGTGACAGGTCTCGGAGAGAGTTGTGTGTTATCAAATGATCTTCTCCTACCTTCACTGTGGATCATGTGTACGGGACTTAGACTAGGATTGGATTGGAAGTCAACTTTCCAGGAATCGAATATAACGTCTGCTTGAGAGGATCTGCGGGTAGGAATTGGACTCGAGTGGCTGATACCGTCATTGGGCATCTCATCGCCATCATACGTAAGTCCCTCAGATCTTCTTTCATGGTTAGCTGTCAAAGAAGCAGCTTTTCCTAAGGGTCCCGTTTCACTATTTACACCTGGTACTTGTGGTACCACCAGAGGGTCTGTCGGAGGGATAGTTCTTACAGGCGCGACAGGAACATTGATATCCAGTCTCTTGAGGCTTTGTGTGATCGTTTCACTTTCGGCGCTTCCCTTTCTCTCTTCATCCTGGTCATTACCCCTTCGGCCAAGATAAAGTAGTAAATTAGCTTCATCCTCTGCAGCGGTGAAATCGTCCGAGTCGTTGAGAGTATCTTCTTGGGATGGGACGAGGACAATTGCTGGGGCTGATTTGGTCTGACCTTTTTTGACAGTTTGCGGTAACTTTGAAGTCTTTTTACTCTGGGTGCTTGAATAGAGATCAGCAACAACTGTCTTCCGAGCATTCTCCATGACTCGGTGCTTTTGTATTCTTCCCTCTAATCCAGAGATTTTAGCCATTCTATGCTCTTGCTGTCTAGTTTCTCTTGGTGTGGCTACGGGCATTACTCTTGCTTTACTTCGCTTCATAGTTTAGTCGAGTAAATTAGCTGAGTAAATTTGCCACTGGGTTTTGCTGATTTCAGATTGGTAAGAAAAGTACTTCTGTAGTTAACTGTACCAAATGACTTACAGACCAATGTTCTATGATCTGAGAATTATTCTTTCTCGTGTAAAGGTCTACAGTAAGTCTCTGACTTTATCTAAGCTCAACAGAATAGAAATATTGGAATCAAGAAGGAAAAGCTTGTTTGACCAGCAATATATTTTGACGGCGAACCAGGCACGCGGCCAAGGGGTTAAACAGAGGTGAGCCTTTCCTAGGTCACATGTGTATGGTTAGAATTAATCACTATGAATATTTGGGAGCTCATCTCATTACCCGGTGAAGGTTTTTGATTTAGGGTTCGGGCGTGAGGACAGCTGGTAAAGTGCTTGGCCTTTTAAATACTCTTCCCACGTCACAATTCTATAAAGGAAACAATGCCTTCAATCAGTATTATGCCATGATGAAATCGCAAAATAGAGAAAAGAGTCAAGGATTTAATTGCGTTTGAGTAAATGAGGTTTATCTGGTTATTCGCCTCAGACCGTTTTTATAATCCACATGTACAATTGGCTTATGGCCATTACCACAATATATGGTCACAAGAAGAGATTATAACATCAAATTTAGTTGTATGAGCTTTACTGACTCTCAATTGATTGCTAGTAATTTAAATCGCCATTAATTGCAGTTATTAGATTTTTAATCTAGTAATTTATGAAAGCTAGTAATTATACTCACCCGTTCTTATTGATATCCGATTCCATGATAATTTTAGCATTTAGTTTTATGTGTCTATCCAGGGCACCCACTTCATCAGAACTGTAACAGGTAAGGACCATTTCATAATTACACACCATTCATAAATCTCTAACTTTAATTAGGAGACAAAATAGTTTTATTCGGCGAAAATTATTGATGGCATTAGAAATTATCTTTGAATAAGATACAAATGTTGGAGGGTCAGAAGTCTCGTACGTTTTATAATTGCAAAACAATCTAGGGGATAGAAAACTGGAGCAGACTATTACGACATATTTAGGGGTCGTTTAGGTGGAAATTAGAGAAACAAACTTAATCCAGTGCAAATCCCTTCACAGACTCACAACTTTATACACACAAATTTGGTTATCATTTTAACTCACTCACAACTATATACACACAGCGAGGAAACGTGTTTGTTTTACCTGTCTTTGTAAAAATGTCTGTACCAAATTGTAAAGGCTTCACGGGCTTCTCCATGGGATATGACACCATTTCCATCCCTGTCCAGGAATCTGAAAGTCTCCCTAGTTCTCTGAATTTCCTTCTCTGTCAAAAGTTTGACAAGTTTCCCCTAAGTGAGAAAATCAGTCAAAGTTTTAGATACATAGAACTATACTGAACCGCAGAAAAAACGTCACTCCTTTTTGGATATTGATAATCAGTGTATTTCAAATAGATGTAAACAGCACACTTGTCAACGGAATGATTCCAAATTTGACATGATTTGGCAGAGAAATGTTACAGAATTTCAAGTGAAAGTGAGGATAGGTGGCACCACAATGCGATCTGGAAGTCAATTATGTGTATGGCCATCATGGGCGTTGATTAGAGGTTTGCATCGTCTGAACATTGAGTGGATGAGACGGTTGATACGCCTGCGTGAGTTCAGCTGCAGTTGTCGGTCTTGGCCGCACGAGATTGAGCCTCCTCTGAATCTCGTCCCACAAGTGTTCTATCGGATTTAAGTCTGGACAGAGAGCAGGCCATTGAAGAGTCTGTATGTTGCTTTGACGGAGGAAGTCTCTCGTTGCTCTGGCAGTATGGGCTCGTGCGTTCTCCTGGTGGAAGACATGATTTCTATGACGAGCAAAATGAGGCACGATGAAGGTCTCAGCGCCTGATCGATGTAGCGGGCAGCTGTTACACCATTTCCTCTACCAGGATCAACATTCTGGAACACCATAGGGCCTAGTTTTTGATTCAGTGCTATAGCACCCCATACCATAATGCTGGGACCGCCCCGCGCGTCTCGTTCCAGAACACACTCATTTGCAAGACGCTCCCCTCGTATACGCCACGTTACTGTGAATGATTCGGTGCATGCTCGGTGGCTTTTTATAGGAATGACAACATTCGCAGCACACGTGCATTGTGACCTTCAGGCAAAAACAGGATGATTTTATTTTGTAAAAATGCACTTTTGATTTGGCTAACGATATCCTGAATAAATCGTATAGCTTATTGCCATTAATGGTGATTTCTTATTGCCAGAATGATTTTATCGGTGGGTACAGACTTTCCAGGGGGTGGTTAACTTTTTTCTAGGTGAACAACACATGAACAGACATCCTATATACAGGTGAACGAAACATGAAGAATTTTACCAACCTTGTCCCTATTTTCTAATAGTTTGACGGCTTCATAGTTAAGGAATGTCCACCATGAGATATGACCTTGGTGATTGGCCATATAGTTAAAGCGGAATACTTCATCCTCTTTTTCTTCTTCGGGTAGTTTACCACCATACTGATCGTGAAACAGTCTGTGTTTATAAGATAAGTACTCTTCCAGCGTTATTACATTGTCTGCAATTTAAATAGATAAACTTGGAGTAGAAGAAGAAATGTGTTTTAGTTCAGCATAAGCTATGTAAAAAAACTGGTATGTGAAACATATAGGTGAGTTAGAAAGATCTAGAAGTGGATTCGAATTACCCCGGGAAACTTAAAAAGTTGAAAATTGGTTTTGCTCGTTGAGATCTTTAATTATATTCACTTTCGCGGTTCATGTGAATCTAAAAGTGTTTTCTATCTCTATCCATTTAAAGTCATCAGCTCTTTTTTAAGAACGCCAATTAACTAGTACCACTTGTATACTAGAATAAAAACCACTAAAATTAGACATTGGGCACATTATGTACGTCCATTTATGATTAAAATATCTAAATTGGGGTGTGAAGCCCGAATACAACGACCAGCAACCTGGAAGCTTCAATGTTGGAATGACCCTCATTTCTGGCCCTTTTATCGGTAATTTACAGTCTCAATCGCGGGCCATTTGTGTCTCTCAAACAGACTACTGCCCCAGATTAAGTCGGTAAAAACCATAATGTACGGTTTCAATGCACACACGTTTTAAATAATTAGGCAAGCAGATGTCCAGGTTCGGAGTTCTCTTACATTCAATTTCATATTAAAAATACAAAATGATGCCAAAACTTTCAAATTTCAGCAAAAATAAAAAGTTCCAAACTTCTATCAGGGCTGCTGTTTCTAGCGAGTGTGCCCTTTACATAAAAAACTTGTTTTCGTAGTTATTTCAGTCCATGTGGAACGTATTTCTTTGGGTAGAGTATTTTAAATTAGAAAATGTAGTAGTAGGGCCTATAGCTGATATGTAGTTTGATGTTATTCCAAACATCGATGAGCAACGAAACCTGAAAAACAAGAACCAGCAAAGTAATCCAAAAGTTTAACTATAAACGCATATAGGCTCAATTTCACATTTAAAGTGGCATGAGCTGCCAAAGTTCACCCTTTAGTCATAATTTCTGATCGTCACGGCAGTAAGAGGCTTAGAACGCCATCCAAAAACTAAATAATTGGAATGAGGAAAATCCATACAGTATATGTAAACAAAATTTAAATAACCGGGACGACCATTCATTCATTTTAAGCCAAAGTTATTTCAAAACAATACTTTATCGTACATTTTCGAGACTAGGAGCACTAAAAAGCTTGTGAATTGTACGTCTTGCGAAAAATAGACTATAATTTCAACATTCTGTTTCAACCTCAAAATATCAACATTTCGGCAGCTCATGCCACTTTAACATGTGGTATTTTATACTCACCTTGGTTCAGGTCACATTGGTCAAATAAAAAAGTCAACATTTGAAGTTCATCTTCACTCAATAATGCAGCCAAGTCATCCTGAATATATAAATTAACACATCATTAACATTACAAACATGGAATCAACATGATCAAACCAGTGTGGAATGATCCAAGGTAAAATCTCCATAAAGCCATTCCGTGTTTTACCTTGCCAGATTATAAAGGTGCAAACCGTAATTCAAACAGCGATTTTTGAGCGGATGCGAGTAAAACTTCTCGCTGTTCTAAATGACAACCTTACACAATGGTGACAACTCCACCCGGTGTTAGTGAGTGCTCGGTCAATCTCCGTTTTCATATCATCCGGCAGATATCGGCTTGGTGATTTCAGACACGCCTCGTGATACACCCGGTTACATACTCTACAAGGAAACACTTCACCGATGGCGTAACATCCACACAGGCTACACTTGTCCTCCGTCAATACCTGGCAAAATACAAAAAAACATACAATATAGTACAAAATATCCCAGATCCGTTAGGACGGCGGAGTATAGCCTTGGTTATATCTCAAAATTCAGGTTTTATGTCTTACTCATAGCCTTTAGCAAATTAGATCTGGCATGTTGAATCTTCTGTTACACCCATGTTCTGCCAAGAGAACAGAAGACTCACGTTGACTCAACATTTCGGCTATTCTTTTGTTGGCGTTTTAACCTTCATCAGACAGTAGTTTTTGTTTTCCCATCATATATATTGATTCTCCTTGCGATGGAAAATAAATCACATAAATACTTGGGCAAGATTGGCCTAGCGTTTTTTTTTTATTGAAACGTTGAACACATATCGTAAAACTTTGATTTTGGTACGTGTCAAAAAGCAGTTGGGGAGCAATGACTACGGATTGTTCAAATGCATGATGTAATTAACCATATTAAGTGTCCAAACAGAGCTACCAAAATGTCAATATAGGATATATAATTATTATCTCGAGCTATAAAATCCGGACTATGGGAGAATATAAATCCGTAAATGAATATTCCAAGTGTTGATGCTATACTTCGACCAATGAGTAATTCTTAAAATAGAATAACTTCTACTCGTTTGAACACCTTCCTTCCCCCTATGCGAATGGTATATACAAATAAAATAAATAAAGATTTGGTTTAAAACTTCCTTACTTGACTGTTGCTGGTAAGCGGTACGTCAAATGGCGGATCGTCGTCAGCGTAATCGATACACGAGTCATGTGTCGGTCTCAATTGTATGACAGTCCTTGGTAACCTGTCATGGTCGGTTGTCTCACCTTGGAGAAGGGCAGTCCATCCTGTACTCGTATCAATTATTGTTATTTCTTCCTTTGACTCATTCAAAGAGCCTGGTGATTTAGAAGTAACGGTGTTCTCCCATTTCTTATTTTGTAACCATGACACTAATTTACCAACTCTTTGAAATCTGTTGATTTTACTACAGGAATGTTTTGACACCCCAGAACCCATCTTAATGTGATCACATGATGTCCATGCTGGGAGATGAACACAATGATGTTATAACGATATCAAAATGTCGATAGAATGGGTGAACGACTTCACGTGACATTTCCTCAACATCAAAAAGGCGACGATCGTAGACTCTTTCCGGAACAATTATAAACACGTTCTTCTTATCTTTACATTCTGTTCCTGATTAGCTTTTGGGGTCTGCAGTGATGTATCCTCTACACAGCCCTTGATTCTGAAGACTATACCGCCCAACCGTGGTTGGCGCGTTCACATAGTTTCAGACACATACAGTTTTAATTACCAATACTTATATAGTTAATAAATCAACCAAAGGACAATACGCTCGGCAGTACAATGACGTCTTGAATCATTTATGTTCATACATTTTCTGACCATTTCATGCCTAATTACTTATTCATTTGGTTATACGTATTGCGGTCATCTTGGTTAATGAAACACAAAATCCAATTAGCTCAGTGGATAAATAATTAAACCGACTTCGGATTTGGCTGATTACAGGCACAGTAAATTGGTAAGGCAAGTACCCGGAAAGCTATCTTATATATCTAGGCCCGTGTGTTACAGTAAGCAGTTTGTAAATTACTACCAATAACACTGAACTAAAAGAGAAGGTTGCAAATTAAAAGCTTCGCATGTTGTTGGTTTGTTTTGGTCCATTATTAAGATACGCAACTGAATAACTCGAGGCAGTTATTATAGACTTGGAAAGAAATATACGCTCATTCTTTATACAGGGTCTAGGCCTCCTATTTGGTTAGGGCGGGGGCTCAGTCGGCAAGCGCAATCAAGGGCGTCAACCGCTTATAAGAAGTGTGTGTGTCGGGGGGGGGGGGGGGGGGCGCACATACCCGATTTCCAAGACAATTTACATTGTCTTTGTTGTATTCGTTCGACCAAAGCAGTTGCATTGCAAAGAAAGCTTAGTTGCCAATGGATACCATAGTGAAGAGATACGACGTTATGGCAACTGCGATTGATCACACTTTAATTGCGACGGCTTCGTGAAACGGCCCCCTGAAGAAAATAGAGTGTGTTTAGTGCGGCGCTCCAGATTGTTTCACTTACATAGTACATGTGCGTGTGAGGAAAAGGGGGGCGTATTTCGGCAGAAATCAGGCTCCAAGTCCAACCAGGAAATGTTACGCTTTGAGTAATCAGTCACCAATCAATCAAGAGGCATTCCAATCGATCGTCGTATAGAGTTGGCAGGTACTCGCCGAAGGTCAGGGGTTTCCTCTCGCACTAAACCCTGCAACGCTGCCACACAAGCAGAATGATCGATTAGTCTATCAACCTAATGGCTTAACACAACATACCCGCCAGCTCTTGGTTTACATGAGAGTTTCTCGCCATGAGGCAGTGACTTCGACGTCGGTTATGTTTTATCTCGAAAACCTGGCCTGGCCTAAAGATATTTTTGGGAGACATTTATATAGCGACATTGCGCAGCGATTTTCACATGCCAACTTAGGTAACATTTTAAAAGCTATCAGAGAAAATATAAAAATCCTGACATCAAGCTGTGCGTGAATATATACTTTAAACAAGAAGTATCAAAAACGCAGAGTCAATTGCACGAAATAGTCTCTGCATATTAACGAAATCAAGCAAGATGACGACGTTCCCTGTGGACTCATTTCACCTTGAACTGCCACTGCTCCACAGGGCGTTTCCAATAGTTGCTAGTGTTTGAAATGTTTGATGTAGGCATATCTAACGATATCTCGAACTAAGAGTAAGAGTAATAGAAAAAAACGGGTAAATGCCAGCAAACGCCAGGTTGAATTTACTGATGTTGTTGTTTTTCGGATTTTTAAAAGTCACATGATCAATTGGCATCAAAGGTGAACTTAACAACCCCATTCCAATGAATTTTTCCGATAAAATGGCGACTTTTTGCCTTAAAGGTTATATCTGGACTTTAGGATTAGGTAACTTCTAATTTTAGTTTGGTACACAGGGATCGTCTGTTGGGAGCTATATCACGCGCCAACGAGTGATATACGTCCTTCAGGAGTAGTAATGGTCTGAAATGAATTGTCATGCCTAAAACATGCATAGTTCTATCCTTTTGCCATTTTCTCAAGGCCTGAGAAATTCCTTGGTTATGTCTCAAAATTCAGGTTTTTCAAATTTATATGTCACATACCCATTCATAGACTTATACAAATGACATCTGGCAAGTTGAATCTTCTGTTACATCTACCCCCCCCCCCCCCCTCCCCCCATCCATCTTTGTCCAATCGGCGCTTTTGAAGAAGAATCGAAAGAACTGATCATGTGATATTGATAATGTAATATAAGAACCTTCAAACCTGTATTTGGACATAGCATCCGTCAAAGATCAGAGAAAAAGTGCTTTTCTACGAGATCTTCTACACGAGACGAATCAAACGAATGGCAGTAGAATCTATCCTATTTTAGAATACAACCCCCCTCCCCCACACACACAAAGCCAAGTATAAAACCGTAACCATCAGCATCCAAGTGCACAAGTGCTTACGTTAAATGGCGTGTGAAATGTTCATTTGTTAACCTTCAAACACAGTAAACATGTACTGATTTATTGATGTTTCACACCTCATTCAAGATTAGTCCGCGTTGCTAGGTTTTCTGACATCAGGCGATCGAGTGTAAATTCACTCAGAAATTGTTCCTTTTGCTGGTCAAAAAGAGGAAAACATAAAGAGCCCTCCAATGAGAAAGTCACACAAACCCTCATCAACAATACGAAAAAACACCAGATGTATTACCGAATGCATGTACATTTATATCAAAAATCGATTATTGGAAAGGAAATGAATAATCATTTTTTTCTGAAAAATGTACAAAACTAGATATTTTCAAAAAGGTAAAGACCAAATAAACTTGCTCGATAATTGATACTTTTCCACATCCTATACACGTTTCTTTGATCTTCTCTGATATATGTAGTTGGTAAATATAAAAAGTATGTAATAAGTGATGTGTGTATGTCCTAGATCAGATACCTTGGAATGGACAAGAGATTTTACCCGTCACACCCAGACCGGTAACTTTGAATAAGGACCCGGAGAGAGGCCATTCTGCCAACTCGTCCTCACTTAGTCCACTCCGAGCTGATGTAACGTACAACTCATCCAACTTCTCACCTCCAAAACAACATGATGTCGGCTTCTTGGCAGGTATCGGCACCGTCTGTAGAACCTCACCTGTACGGAAAGATATGTTAACAAAAGATTAGAGACTTTAAAGTGGCATGAGCTGCCAAAATGTTGATATTTTGACGTTAAAACAGAATGTTGAAATTATTGGCGTATGATCCAGAAGCTTTTCAGTGCTTCTAGTCTCGAAAATGTACGATAAAGTATTGTTTTGAACTAACATAGGCATAGAATGAATGAATGGTCGTCCCGGTTATTTAAATTTTCGAACACGTTTTCGGTTTGTACAGGCCACATACTGTATGGATTTTCCTCCTTCGAACGCCAATCATTTAGTTTCTCAATGGTCTTCCACGCCTCTTACTGTTGTGACGATCAGAAATAATGAAAAAAGTGTGAATTTTGGCAGCTCATGCCACTTTAAGCAACCCCTCTCAGATCAGATGATCTATACTCAAATGATCCTGTTGATAATACCCCCAAGTTTATACCGTCTATTGACCGGAGCTTCCATCCGTAGTGTTAACTTGGGAATCATATACCCGAGTTCAGGAGAAGAATTTCTATTTCATACCTGTTAAAGGATCTAGTCGGATAACCTTTCCGGCTGTAATACAAGCTACCCAAAGTTTATCATCCTGGTCCACCGTCATACCATCAGGACGTCCCATCTCCGCGAGAGTCTCCGGTTTACTTTCCAACACCAACCGGGGATTACCTAGTGATGGAATAATTTAAATTATATAACACATCTCTCCATTGCATTTCTATGCCCCACTTTCCCCGCCCCCATGTTACAAAGCAAAACGGGCACTATGTATGTAAACTTTTTTGCGCTGGTATTCCTGGGTAAATAGTTTCGGCTACAATGATGGTCAGTGGAAAACAAGCCTCAGATATCTTTTTTTCATCAATACATGTATGTACAATTTGTGTAATTTTTTAAAGGTGGCGTACTTTGTTTAACATACTTATCGTTCCTGACTCGAGGTTAAAATCGTAGGCAGTGAGAGTACCGGGTACAGAATCTATATGGTACAAGGTCTTGTTGTCAACCGACCAATCCAAGCCGTTTGATATGTTCAGTTTGCTGACGTGTCTCTTCAATGTGTTGTCAGGGTCCAGTGAATAGAAAGATCCGTGTCCACGTTTAGAGGGTGGGTCCTGCAGGGGAGAAGCACTAAATTGACCCATTGTACCTAACAGCAAGAGAAGAAAAAGCGATTTATTGTTAATAAGTATACTCTCAACTTAATTGGCTTTGTCTTGATCAAAATCCTATAAGTTTTAACAGAAGTCTATGAATGTGGAAGTGTGAAGCGTCCCATTACATAGTATTCAGGGCATTGGCGCCTTTTGACCCAGAGGTCACCATACACAGAGCCCTCTCTCGGTTAGTCAGAAAGCGTGGCTTTTCTTCACTTTCTCCTATGAACTATTATGGGATGCATAAGAAAAAACATGGCGAACGTTTTAGATATGACAACATTACTTGATGGAGCAAAAGTTAAAGTTTCCGAAGAACTTCATAAAGTTGAAAATGAGACAAGAAGACTTGTTTGGAACGATTTGAGTCGAAATGGAGATATCAGAGTCGCATGTTCGGTAAAGCTTTTATAAAAACCAATGCATTCTCCGAACTGCGGTTACTGGAATTGCCGATAGATGCAGTAAGTGGAGAATGAATTTATTTTCTGATTTGAAATTGCGCAACCGTTGACAATTTAAAAATCTACCGCGCATAAACGTCACATAGTGTAGTATAAACAGACTGAAAGAGCCAGTGCCCATGACATTTCACACTTCCCTGTTCATAGACTTCTGGTTTTAAGCAATGGATTATTCAGATGACTTACAAAATAGAAGCTTCTTATTTAACTCAGATAATCAAACCATGTACCTGCCCAGAGTCTTCCTTTAGCATCTGCCTTGCCGTCATTGATGCGAGTTGACAGACCGGAGTCTACAGGAACAAGTGTCGATACAGCACCAGTTGACCACTCCAAAGAACTGAGGGATTGATTTAATCCGACAACGAACGAGTTAGGTGTTCCAGTAGGGACAGCAAAACCAACAACACCATCTGCAAATAACAAATACCAAAGTAAAATATAGACGTGTGTTTATCTATATGTATGACATTAACCAAGTAGGTATGATCCCTGTGGTATAATGCAGTAGCAAGGTAACTCCGAATAAATTTAACTAACGCATATTGACGATTTCAATATTTGGACAAAGATATATTTGTCATCTTCAGGAATATTGAAATCGTCAATATGCGTTTGTTAAATTTATTCGGAGTTACCTTGCTATTGCATTATGCGAAGCTATTCAGTGGATCAACAAGTTATTCCATGTGGTATATTCTGTCAAAACTCTTACCTAAGTCTCGTTTTTCTATGGCACCACTCTTGGAGTTCCAGATCCTTACACCCCCGTTCAAACAATCCACATACAAAAGACATTTAGTGGCCGGTATCCAATGAGGCGATTCACCGATAGTTTCCGCTGCTCGTTCAATAACTACCGATACAGACATCTGTAACAGACAGAACAGCTCTTTGATTACTAAGAGAGACCATTTGTGGTTATTCAAAAAGGTGTTATGATTTACTTTGTTGTAGTTCGTAAGTTCATATTTTGGAACCAAAATCTGTTCATTTTATATTGATAAGTACTGGTCCATATTAACAGGCCATATTTAGTCCGAGTCTTCCCGATACACCATTGCACCCTCAAAGGTAGCCGCACTCGTGTGTCTCTATCCTGGTTTACTTACTTTGCCGGTCAGGTAGATACCTCAAAGGGAGCTTTATATCTTCTTAAACTATATCCAAGGTTGCAACGTTAGAACTAATCTAGTCAGGTGCCACGTGATATATGCATGGGACAGTAAAACAGTGGGTGTTTCATACGGAATAACTCATTACAAAACATAGTTACTCGACAAATGCTATATGTATACAATGTATATATTTATAAACACTAAACACACGGGCACTGGTATATAGGCCTACTGATATATAGATATACCTTGATATTCTGTTCTTCCTCTATAGAGTCCCAATGAACCTCGAGCTTATGTTCAGCCAAATGTCTTACGTATTATAGTATACTTGAGGTGTATGCTGGTGAAATGTCCTATCTGTAATGTATCGGCATAACTTATGGACTGTGGCATGAAATACAGATAACAATGATCAATTTTAGATATTGAACATTCAGAATATAGATCTAAATGTAAATTTGCTATCTATATAGCACACTACTCTGTATACAACCGACTGACAGATATATAAATCATAAATCGTCGGGATCCGAGTTGAATTCTTTTTTTAGGTCAGAATCGCTCCGATTCTTAATTTTGATAAAGATAAAAAAGTTAACCTGCTCTAAGGCGATGTTAGTATTGATACACTTACAATGAAATAAATTGACAAGGATTTCTCTAGAGGGTATTATATATATTTATAATCCCTGTATTAAAACGCACGGGCACAGGGAAACGTATTAATGACTTATATTTTTGTATTGTTACAACAAGGCTTGGAAGTACGATCATTGTGCTAGATGAATATATACGTTAAGCGCCTTCTATATCCAGACATAAACTTATGTGGGTGTGAGTGCCGAACATGAACAGTGATAGAACTATACGGTTCCCTTTGTTATGTTGTAACTAAATGCTGGGACACCTATAGACCAACAAGCGAAGGTTCCAGGCAGGGCGCATAGACCTAAGTAGCTCTTGAGCGGTTTAGGTGTTTTCTAGCCCGGATTATTGGTCTTACGGCGACTGGTATTATATGGCTGCTAATGGGTCGTGTCGCCCTAGCCCGAATCACTAGGGTAAAATAATATCGACATAACTGTGGAGAAATACAAGGGCCGGTCGGTCATTTAAGACGACGTTACATTTGATGTATAAAAGTTGACGACCTCCTCCGTCTAGGTCTATGCTATCGGAAGAGGTAAAAACTTTATTCTTTGCTTATTTGTTGTGAAATTTGCGCCGCCGATTTTTTCGGCGGGTCTCCTTAAGAAATATCACCTTTTTACTATGGAAGTGATCTGGGCTATGACGAAAAAAAAAAATTCGGCAGAACCCAAATTTCTCGGCTTGGTGTTTTCTTGTAAATAAAATGTCGACCAGGGGTTGACAGGTTTAGTGGGGGACGAAGCCATTCGGAGGAAAACTTCGGCGAATACCGTACCTGGCAACTCTTCCATATTGGGCTATCGTGGAAAAAAAAACACTCAGATTTTGTTCAATCTTTAACTTCGCACTGTCAGTGGGATTCGAACCCGCGACCATTCGATGGAAAGCCCCATGTCGAAGTGAGTGTTCGATAGATTCAGTATATCGCACCTTTGTTTGTTTGTTTATTGGCCACTTATAACCTAAGTACATTTTGCTGGGGTAAGAAATGATGTGGTGATGAGAATAAAGCTCTCACTGAGCTTGTTATATCCCGTTTAGGCAATAGTTTTTATCACTGTATGACGTGATAGGACAAATTGTTTTTACAGTTTGTTATTGTAGAAGTGACAATATTAAAGAAATAGATATAAGATAGTATAAAATACGTAAAAAGAAAGTGGGGGGAAAAAGAGACAAATAAATATTAACAATTTGTGATCATATAAATTAAATGCACAAAAATGCATAATGCCTATTAGTGCCATGGGTGGTATTTTTACATTTCTAGTGTTTTTTGGTCTTTAACAGACATTTTCAGAAGTGCAAACTTGGCTTTGAGAAGAGAGAACCTGTATCTCGAAGGAAAAATCAAGCGTATATCAGAAAAATCATACCTTTTACTATAGCGATTTGCAGACAAAGTCGAAAAACGTTTACTGTCAAATCACAAGGAAAAGGTTCCCATGGCGGTTGCAATGCTTACACCGGGGAGAAAAAAAAGAAAACTTTTCTCCGCGTTGGAAACCTTTTCACCGCGCTGGAAAGGTTCCCACGGCGGTAGAAATGTTTACATCGCGTAGAAAACTTTTCTCCCCGGGTGGGAAATTAATATACTGAAAGAATACAAAAATAAGAGGATTTTAAAAGAAAAAATAAATACAAGGGATGTAAATAAAGAAATTAATAATAAACATCTAAAGTAATGAGCAAAATAATAACGAGCAAAGATATTAATCAATCTAAAATTAGAAGTTACCCTAGTCCAAAAGTCCAGGTCTATCTTAGTCACGTCTAAAGGAGATCTCGCGAGAATACAATTGGTTATTAGTATGAAGAAAAAAAAAGAAAGATTCGCACCAAGAAAGACAAAAGTTTGGGTAGAGGGTATTGAACACGGAGTATAAGGACATTTATGTATATGAAACTCTATAGGCCTATTATATGTGTATTTTGTAACTCCTATATATGCCATCTGCAAATAGTATAACATGGAAAAGAGGGGTGGGATTGCTTTTTAGGATTCTGCGAATTTTACGCTGAGAGCTAATGGGTATACATAGGCCCAAGCGTATTTTTGTATTTATAGACACTAAAACACATGTCTGGGCACAGGGGAAATCTTCTTGACTAAAATAACCATAGAGAAGCATGCAACCCCAATCGTTTAGTTTGAATTAACACTAATCGAATGCTACTGACAATCTAGTAGTTTTCAATTCCACTCTTGCCTATAGACCTGTAGAATAATTTCAATACAGTTGTGTTAGGCACAAGTTGAAAGCAGAGCTGATTTCAAATCAAAGCTCATGTTAAATGCCGCGGAATATGTATGCTGCGCGATGACGATCCGCGCAGCCTGACCTTTACCGCGGGATTCTCCATATATTAACACGGGCATGCGCGAAGGGGTTAATGTCCATGCTTGTCTGAAGAGCAGAAAATCGTACGATTTTCGAAAGGTTTGTGTTCTCAGCTCGTTAGCCAGGGAGTTTAAGGTCGTTGGGTAAGCTTACATAGACACTTCCAATGTATAAATTCATATGCTTGTTTCAATGTTCGGTTCGCGAAAGTTCTAATTTTAGATCCTGTGTTTGATGTATTATACTGTTACTAAGCGATCAGAATTCGCTCCCTTTCATCCCTGTCACCGGTGTCCTGAAAATGTGCCTAAAAATCTAACAGTACCGGTATCTAATGTATAGCAATTTGTCCAGCATGTATAGCAATCTGGCAAAATAACTAACTACACATTCTCTGACGTTGTTTTCTTTTTATGACATACAGAGATTTGAATTCGTCCAAGTTACACTGCAAATACATGTAATATGTATTACAGTACATCAGAGTCCAAAGGTCATTTTTCACCCCCACCCCTCCTCTGACCCCTATCCTATCAACCATGGAAGAAAAAAGGGTTTCAATGTGAAATGGAAAGGAACCCATGATATTTACTTGTGTAACATGCACTATGAATGAGACAGACCTTATTCTTTAACCATATCTTCGCTCAAGTGATCTTTCAGATTGCTAGGAATTGGGCTGAGCTCCCAATTATCTGACCAATAATTCAAGCTATATGTTTCTCAACAATCAAGGCCTGGTTGCGGGAAATCCCTCTCCCTGTCCACCTCTTGATCACTCGACCCCTGACCCACATTCCCAACACCAACACCAATGAAATAGCCAATGTCATTGTCCAACATGCTTCGGAATCCAATAAATACTCATTGGAGAGTTGCCAGATGCTCCTCGAAGGCCGGGGCTTTCCTCCAGACAAATCCCCCCCCCCCTCCCGACCAAACCTGACATTGGAGCTGAATTTTGGTGTGGTGAAAAACATGAATCTAACAAACAATGTATGCTGCAAACACCCCCTGGCTATGTAAACATAAGTGGATGCATACTTTACAACTTAATTAACATGTTCTATTAACATAGTGTTGATATATTAATATATAGACTAAAGCTTGTAGTTTTCATAGATGCCTTAGCTATACATTATTGGTCAAGAGTACCCCTAGAAATGGAATGTGGAATGTTGGGGGCTTCCTCTCTGCCCTTTTATTCCACGCCATTCCATGATTAAAGTAAACTAACTTTAAGTGTTTTGTAAAACATAAATGGATTATCAATCGTATCCTTCCGTTGATATTTCAATAAACAATGGCTGGATGAACAGCTTACATGTAGGTATGAATGCCCTCACAGTTCTACTGTAATTACAGTTTCAACCACCTGTCTTTATATTTCCTAAAAACAAAGATTTATTTTCAGGAGGAACAGCAGGCAAGTGTTGGACATCTGATATAAGGGTAAACAAAAGCTGAGCAAGATGGCGAGTTTAGTCACGACAGCAGTCAAATCATATGATGAGTTGATGTTAAAAGCAGGTAAACTTACAATTAACAAGTCTCCTGATTCATATATACAGCCTTGTCACACTTCAGTGGGATATATAAATTGTAACACGCTGACCATAACCGTGAGACAGCTATCATGTAACACGCTGACCATAAACGTGAGACGGCTATCATGTAACACGCTGACCATAAAGGTGAGACGGCTATCATGTAACAAGCTGACCATAAAGGTGAGACGGCTATCATGTAACACGCTGACCATAACCGTGAGACGGCTATCATGTAACACGCTGACCATAAAGGCAAGACGGCTATCATGTAACACGCTGACCATAACCGTGAGACGGCTATCATATAACACGCTGACCATAACCGTGAGACGGTTATCATGTAACACGCTGACCATAACCGTGAGACGGCTATCATGTAACACGCTGACCATAAACGTGAGACGGCTATCATGTAACATGCTGACCATAACCGTGAGACGGCTATCATGTAACACGCTGACCATAACCGTGAGACGGCTATCATGTAACACGCTGACCATAACCGTGAGACGGCTATCATGTAACACGCTGACCATAAAGGTGAGACGGCTATCATGTAACACACTGACCATAAAGGCGAGACGGCTATCATGTAACATGCTGACCATAAAGGCGAGACGGCTATCATGTAACACGCTGACCATAACGGTGAGACGGCTATCATGTAACACACTGACCATAAAGGCGAGACGGCTATCATGTAACACGCTGACCATAACGGTGAGACGGCTATCATGTAACACACTGACCATAAAGGCGAGACGGCTATCATGTAACATGCTGACCATAACGGTGAGACGGCTATCATATAACACGCTGACCATAAAGGTGAGATAGCTATCATGTAACACACTGACCATAAAGGCGAGACGGCTATCATGTAACATGCTGACCATAACGGTGAGACGGCTATCATGTAACAAGCTGACCATAAAGGCGAGACGGCTATCATGTAACACACTGACCATAAAGGCGAGACGGCTATCATGTAACACACTGACCATTAAGGCGAGACGGCTATCATGTAACAAGCTGACCATAAATGCGAGACCGCTATCATGTAACAAGCTGACCATAAAGGCGAGAGAGCTATCATGTAACACGCTGACCATAAATGCGAGACGGCTATCATGTAACACACTGACCATTAAGGCGAGACGGCTATCATGTAACAAGCTGACCATAAATGCGAGACCGCTATCATGTAACAAGCTGACCATAAATGCGAGACCGCTATCATGTAAGTTGTAACACACTGACCATAAAGGTGAGATCGCTATCCTGTAACACACTGACCATAGAGGTGAGATCTCTATCCTGTAACACACTGACCATAAAGGCGAGACGGCTATCATGTAACATGCTGACCATAACGGTGAGACGGCTATCATGTAACACGCTGAACATAAAGGTGAGACGGCTATCATGTAACACGCTGACCATAAAGGCGAGAGAGCTATCATGTAACACGCTGACCATAAAGGCGAGAGAACTATCATGTAACACGCTGACCATAAAGGCGAGAGAGCTATCATGTAACACGTTGACCATTAAGGCAAGAGAGCTATCATGTAACATGCTGACCATAACGGTGAGACGGCTATCATGTAACACGCTGAACATAAAGGTGAGACGGCTATCCTGTAACACGCTGACCATAAAGGCGAGACGGCTATCATGTAACACGCTGACCATAAAGGTGAGATCTCTATCCTGTAACACACTGACCATAAAGGCGAGACGGCTATCATATAACACGCTGACCATAAAGGCGAGACGGCTATCATATAACACACTGACCATAAAGGCGAGACGGCTATCATATAACACGCTGACCATAAAGGTGAGACGGCTATCATGTAACACACTGACCATAAAGGCGAGACGGCTATCATATAACACGCTGACCATAAAGGTGAGACGGCTATCATGTAACAAGCTGACCATAAAGGCGAGACGGCTATCATGTAACACACTGACCATAAAGGCGAGACGGCTATCATGTAACACACTGACCATAAAGGCGAGACGGCTATCATGTAACACGCTGACCATAAAGGTGAGACAGCTATCATGTAACACGCTGACCATAATGGTGAGACCTCTATCATGTAACACGCTGACCATAACGGTGAGACGGCTATCATGTAACACGCTGACCATAGAGGTTAGATCTCTATCCTGTAACAAGCTGACCATAAAGGCGAGACGGCTATCATGTAACACACTGACCATAAAGGTGAGACAGCTATCAAGTTACACGCTGACCATAACGGTGAGACGGCTATCATGTAACAAGCTGACCATAACCGTGAGACGGCTATCATGTAATACGCTGACCATAATAGCGAGATCGCTACCAATTACCACTTAATTTAGACCCCCCATCCACTAACCATGCTGATTATCAATATTCACCCTCTATCATAGCCCCCTTTAAAAAACATTACAGCTTTGATTAATAATGATTTGTTTGTGTTTTAGATCCACGTGTGAGTGACTGGTTTATGATGGGCTCACCTATTCCAAGTTTTGTTATCTGTATAGCATATTTTCTCATTATTCGCCTGGGACCATGGTTTATGGCTGATCGGAAACCTATGGATCTTAGAAAATTATTGATGGTCTTTAACCTAGGCATGGTTATCCTCTCCACCTATATCTTCTGTGAGGTAAGAAACTTTGTTATAATAAAGGATTGAATTTTTCAGTAATCTGAAGAATGATATAAAACGGTTGAAGACCAAAAAGAAATATTAATCAATGTTAATGGTTTACATAGAAGCCATCCTTTTCTACAAATTTGGTATATTTAATATCAGTTAATTATTATCTTGATTGTTAAGAAAATCACAAAGTTCACATGAGATTTCTTGAAAATTGAACTGTTAGTAATGTAGGGTATGTTTAGAAGGTATACAGATCACAC
The DNA here is from genome assembly GCA_963971465.1 of Lepidochitona cinerea. Classification (NCBI taxonomy): domain Eukaryota; kingdom Metazoa; phylum Mollusca; class Polyplacophora; order Chitonida; family Tonicellidae; genus Lepidochitona; species Lepidochitona cinerea. Next base: position 40,766,113 of record OZ020556.1, on the reverse strand, counting down.
TTTCTAAGTGAGATAAGAATCTCAATGTATTCAGATCCAATGCTTATCCAACCCTGATTAAGTTCTGTTTGTAGATGATGATGGGATTACTTATTGTAAAATTATTTCTCTAACTATAAAACAAAATCAACAAACTTCCATTCTTGTTAAGCAGCACATGATGTAACTTGCTTATATAGACTTTTAGAAGTTGAGTAATTATAATCATGACTAGGCTTGGGCCTAAATGGATTTCAAATATTTGTGCCCATATACAGTATATCATATTTTATTAAAGAAGTTTTTTAAAAAAAAATGTAACCTAGTCCTATTTATAGTATACAATATTAATAATTATGTGGCAAAATAGGGTTACACAAATAGATACAATGTTGTCAAATAGAAATTGTAATATCTGCTATATGTTTTAAAGATACTTTTGGATACATTGTTTTCATATTGTATTTCTGTGATTATTGTTACAGTTTTTATTAGCTGGTTGGATGGCAGGTTATAGCCTTGGTTGTCAACCCGTCGACTATTCCGATTCACCTCAAGCTTTACGGGTAAACCAATATATATAATAATATTATTCTCGTTATCTTTAGCATTACACTTTTCTTGAAAAATGGCAGAAATCTTTCTTCTGATTTTGGGTGATGCCCGAAACAAGAATCGCATCCGCGTCCCTGAGTATGGCACCTATCGCCAGCAATAAATAAAAAAAGATCAAATCTGAATAAAAGTTGATAGAATACTGAACTTCAGAGTATAGGTGTAAATCAAATTTAGAATTACAAAATAAAGGAGAAAGACACTGAAATGGAATGAACTTTTTAGTGACCAATCAGCTAACATAGTTGTCATAACCTAATGAAACATGAAACGACAAATTTAGGGATTAAACAAATTATTCATCAAAACTTTCAAGAAGTTCAAAATCATCTTGTAGGTAGTTTAACAAGCAAACCCCCCCCCCCCCCCCCTGCCCAAATGTGCTACTAGATCCTGGCTGGGACACTATTACACACAATGACATTTGTTGGTCCCTTATGGTTTTCTTCCTTTACCAATATTTATTATTTCAACAACAATTTTAATCTTTTCAAATTACTTCAAACGCTCAGCTTCTCTTGATAAATTAAAAATTTTAAAATCAGAAAATGTCTTACATCATCATTGCAGATATTTCGGACTACCATGTCACTTAAACTAAATGTGCAGAATCCATTTTTCTTCTTTTTTCAGATGGCTAAAGTTTGCTGGCTGTTTTATTTCTCCAAGTTTATTGAATTGTTTGATACGGTAAGTAGACCTGTAAAATGACGAATGAAAGTATTTACTGATTGTCAATATGTCCAATAAATATGTTGAAGTAGAATTGTATATGATGGCATTTAGAATGTGAGCCATGATATTCTTTAGAAGGGAATTTATTTTTGTGGCTCCAAAACAGTTGGCATAAAAAATGTGTTTGAACCCTAGGTTAATCAACATGCATAGGCTTTGCAACAATATGCAGCTGATTAAAAAGTTCGGCTACAGTTACAACTAGAGGGCTGCTAGTTTCTTAGGTAAAAGTCAATTATCGTTGAAGTCATAATTGCGAGTGAGAAAGAATGCTATTAATCTACCAACACTCTCTTTTCAGATTTTCTTTGTACTACGTAAGAAGTTTGGTCAAGTCTCCTTCCTACATGTGTTCCATCATGGCATTATGCCGATATCCTGGTGGTTTGGAGTCAAGTTTGTCCCAGGTAATCACACTCAATATTCACAATTCTATTTACAGCAAACAACACCTGTTTAGGCCAGTAACAAAAATCACTTTAAGGATTGTTTGTTCTTTTAGGTTCCCCCTCTAACAGCACCAAATATTTTTGGTTTAAAATTTCTCTGATATAAATCCATGTTAATGCAGTTCACTTCAAGGTGTTACTTTTTCTTCAAACTCAAAGATTTTCAAGAAAAGAGCAATCATTTAGAAGGTGGTCTTATACATGGTATATTTTGACAGCTTACAAAGTTAGTTTGTGGTATTTTACGACAGTTTACCAACTTGAACTCTCAACATTAAAGAAATCACAAAAACATTTTTTTTCATATAAGCTTTAGAAAAGTCTTTTTTCCCTCCTTTAATAAAGTTTGCTGATAAACCATGCATATCTCAGTTATAGTCTAAGATAGTATAAATTTAAATGCACACTCACCCATACGTCATAGTGAAATATTTTATTAGTTTTGGACATTTGTGTTTTGATTTGTTTGTGTGAAATACTTCATTGGTTGTGACATTTGTGTTTTGATTTGTCTATGTGAAATACTTCATAAGTTGTGACATTTGTGTTTTGATTTGTCTGTGTGAAATACTTCATAAGTTGTGACATTTGTGTTTTATTTGTTCATGTGAAATACTTCATTTGTTGGGACATTTGTGTTTTATTTGTCAGTGTGAAATACTTCATAAGTTGTGACATTTGTGTTTTATTTGTCAGTGTGAAATACTTCATAAGTTGTGACATTTGTGTTTTGATTTGTCAGTGTGAAATACTTCATTTGTTGTGACATTTGTGTTTTCCTCCAGGTGGCTTTGGTACATTCCATGCCTTGTTAAACTCCTTCATACATCTCATGATGTACACGTACTACGGACTGGCAGCTCTCGGACCTCAATTTCAGAAATATCTCTGGTGGAAGCGTTATATGACAACCATGCAAATTGTAAGTACTAGTTTAACAGGATACTCCTGACGCGGTCTTTCCATTGGTAACTCACTTGATATAAATGTGCCATATACTCAGTCTCAAAACATGATTTGTTGATTTTCAATTCACCTGGTGTTTGCCCTGTACCAACAGAAGTCCTATGATAAAACCTGGGGAAACTGTCATATAGTGAACAGTGTGTCCCATCACAGTCCACATATATCTCCATCGGCCCACTATTCTGCCAGTGTGTATAGCTAAACCAGTATTGTTTACTTTATGTTTAACTTACACATACAGTCTTTACCAATCTTGAAGCTGTCTTCTTCAGCTGTCTTCTTTAGACGCTCAATCCGAACAGCCTTCCACCAATGGAATCCCAAACAAATTAGAAAATTTTCTGACTGGGTTTTCACTCGAACGACTTGTGTGGGATGGTTGCCAGTTACCAGCGGAAGGTCGTGGGTTTCCTCCAGGCATAGAGCCCGGTTTCCTCCCACAATAAAACTGGCAATGCTACCATATAAGTGAATTAATCTTGAGCGCGGCGTAAAACACCAAACAATCAATCAATCAATCTTCAGCACCAGGTTTCATATAATAGTTGCCCATGGACGATGTGCTAAACTCAGTAACACTGTTAAGAAATTTTAAGTTTTAAGACATCATTTTTAAAATCAATCAATCAATCAATCCAGCTGTTTTATTGACCGACTTATGCTCCACTTTATTTTTCAGACCCAGTTTGTTTTGGTGGTAATTCATTCCTCACAACTTCTTTTCATAGACTGTAACTACCCCAGACTGTTTGTGTACTGGATTGGAGCTTATGCCCTCATCTTTCTCATTATGTTTGTCGACTTCTACAGAAAAGCTTATAAAGGATATAAAAAACACTTAAAAACCGAAAATGGATCTGTGCCAAATGTTCAAAATAATGATTTAGCAAAGAAGGGGAAGTAACTCTCAATAGTTAATTAAGGGTAGATAAATCTTTGTTTGTTAAGGATAATAACCCAAAGAATGTAAATAATGACCCTTGTACCATCTTGATATAACAGGAATATCCTGTATTTCACCGGTGTCTTTTAATTTACCATTGTCAATTATTGTACATATTTGACCTGAAATCAATATTGTCTGTGTTTAGTTTATGTAATAGTCATGCTAAAATGGGCTGCTTTGTACCAGTTAGAGATGAGAAACCTGAAGATTTTTACACTATAGTTTTACTGCTTTATTCTTAGTGCCGTTTCCCCCTGTTTGTGGTAGGAGATTATTTTGGTGGTTTTTCTATGACCTCTTGATCTTTCTGTCATAAGATTTAATTTATAGAATATTTAGTGTGATTCATGTTAGTAATATTTACCTATTTAAGGTCATACCGTCTTTTAAAGGGGGAGAAAACAACATGCAATTGTATCGAACACGCTCCCATAGTGTATCATCTTCATGACTGTGAATCTTGCAGGTCGATTACGGTGTGAAAATAAATCAGTCAGAGAAACAATTTACATTTACAATATCTATATATTGACTTTAACCTACAATATCAGTCGCATATGTAGATACCATATGCATTGCAACCTGTCACGTTTCCACTAAAGGTTGATTTACAAGCCAGTATATATTTCACAGTAATTAGAGTGTTAGTCTTTAGTTATTAGCACCATGAAATGATCAGAATTACCTAGGTTTAAATGACAGACTTGCCAATTGTGTATGATGTCACTTGAGGACAACATTTTGGCAGCTCATGCCACTTTAAAGCAGACTATTATTACATATTCATATCAGACAAATTTCCAGTTTAGCAAGTTGATCTATTTGTGAAAGTCTTTATGAAAATGTAGATATGTTTATTTATGGTGTGTGTGTCTTCATTTGCACTTTATGTTAAGATCATTTAGTGTGTGCAGGATGGCCAGAGTTATACTTAGGGTCTCATATACTTGGACCTTAATGGACTAACATATATGTAGTTTTGGCTTCACTTAGCAAAGTTATACTTTTCTAAAGGAATATAATTTGAATGTGTCCAAATTGATCCTATTCTCGACCTATTTATTTATCCTATAATTGCCATATTTTCAGGAACAACATATATTTATCTCTATGGTTGAGCCATATATTTTCAATATAATAATGGATTTTTTTTTTATATTTATGCTTAAGTTGTTACACTGAAGTTGATGTTTGTAGTATTTTGCAGATTATCTGTACGGTATCTATAACTGTATTTAAACGACATATATTAGGTTATACAAATTTGTTTGATACATGTATTATTATGTATTGGTTTTGATAAATTATCATTTTGTGGTATCTTCCCTGCATAATTTAGGAATCTGATTTTGATGAATATACATTGAGATTTTCATAACCATGAAATGGAAATTCAATAATGTAAAAGCAGGAACATGGTTTTTTGAGTATAACAGTATTCTGGGGATTACACTTTACATGGCAGAAATTCTTCTACAGATTTTTTGTGAATGGATAAGGTAGCCGGTATTTAGTGCTGGCGATAGGTGCCATACTCTGGAACCCGGGTTCGATTCCTGTTTCAGGCGTCACCCAAAAGCGGTAGAAGAATTTCCGCCTTTTTTCAAGAAAGTGTAATCCCCCAAAATAACCAGAATAACAAATTGCTTTATTAATTGTAAACAACAACAAGGGATAAAGCCATGATGACACTAGCATCAATGTCCAAACTTTCTTACCAGCAAACTAATCGAAGCGACCGATCAGCGAGGGCACTGACAAAACGGAGACTTCCGGATTCCCCAAATATGTAAAGTCTGTGTTCCCAATGGTCTCGTGTCTACGAGAAAAAACCTTCCCGTCTCCGATATACAAAGATGGGAGACCGGTCGCTGGCTAAGGCTGGTTTGTTATTTATAAAACTATGTTATACAATGATCAATTTCGTGTTACCTTGAATTAAGGTACATTTCCTTGATTGGCATCAACTGAAAGCTCCTATTTTGCACTGATTGATGTATAAATGAACAATTTCCTTACATTTGGCAGCTCAATACGACAACCTAAAATAGTCAATTTATCTTTCTATGAGGTGTGTCTCTGACAGAAAGTCATGGATTGAGATCTTGATTGCTCAATACCACTTTAAGGTGACATAACAACATTTAAACAGCTTTCTGGGCCTTAAAGGATAAATGCCAAGTTCTTTCTGAACACTTAGCGGTGATTTGTTATTGTAAATTGAGTAAATATGTATCTAAAGACATAATATTGAAACAAAACGAACTTCCAGTAAGATCCCAGAGTGTGAAAGAAACAGTGATTGAAAATATGCATATCAATCAGAAATAGCCTCGTATTCAACATCATAGTTGACATTTCAACCAACCATGAAGAGGCCCTGACTTAACGTCGTTTGTGTATGACGTCACAACAATAGTAATGTATATATCAGATGTCAACTGTTATGTCACTCCGCTAAAGCTAATTCATTTCTGTATCTAGGCTGTAGAGAGAAAAAGTATGTTTTGAATTTTGAAGGTTTCATGCCTGAAATCTCATTTTGCTTTTGGCTGCGTTTCTAAGTCTATACGGTGAAGTTTTTAAACGAATTGATTACCAAATGGGAAGAATTGACTTTACTTGTCATTTATCCTTTAATGGATTAACGTGGAATAGTTACCAGTTAGGTCACATGAGAAAGTCTTTCTTGATGGTAAACCTACCATCATGAATCTATTAGTGTTATAGTATTTTAATCCACTCACAAGGAGAAAATGTATGAATGTTACAATTGACTTTTTATCTGTTTTTCATGTATTTGGCATTGGTGTATCATGTCATTGATAGCTGGTGTTATTTGGTAGATGTATTTTTCAACACATCTCAAGAAAATGGCACAAGAAATTAACATTTTATTTCAGCTAAAATGTTCATTTGAATATGTTTGTTAAAATCAACCACAGACGACTGAATTTTGTTTTATGAACACTAAAACACACGGGCACAGGAAAAATCTTCTTGTCTAAATAATTGTGTTAAAAAGAGGTATATCATTCGTAAGTTGTAATAAATTGATATTTCATCAGGTTGGCCTTTAGTATAAGAGAACATCCATAGACACACCCACCATTCCTGGTGTGTCCAGACCCCAGTATAAGAGAAGAACATCCATAGACACACCCGCCATTCCTGGTGTGTCCAGACCCTTCAATTCGCGTGTGAGGATGTAGAAGGCCGAAGCCAGCAAACCATAGTATAAGAGAAGAACATCCATAGACACACCCACCATTCCTGGTGTGTCCAGACCCTTTCAACTAATAGTCAATAGAATTTCCCGGAACACTTTGTGATTTCCCTGTGCCAGTGTGTTTGGAAGAGAATATATAGGTCTAATTGTGTATATATATATCTAAAGTAAAATCTAGTTATCTTTGTATATTTTGATGTTTATTTATTGACATTTACTGCTATAAAAAGAAAAACTGTATGCTATTGATATATGATGGGAGGAGGTTTAAAGACGTTTAGCTACATGTATTGTTACACCACCAGTATATCACCCATGGTTAACCATGATTTTAGCCTGGACAACCAGTCTATCACCCATCTAGCCATGGTTTTAGCCTGGGCCAACAATGTATCACCCATCTAACCATGATTTTAGTCAGGGCAACGAGTCTATCACCCATCTAACCATGATTTTAGTCAGGTCAATGAGTTTCTCACCCATCTAACCATGGTTTTAGCCTGGACAACCAGTCGATCACCCATTCTAGCCATGTTTTTGGCCTGGACCACCATGCTATCAACAATGGTTAACCATGAGTTTAGTTTGGACCGCCAGTATATCACCCATCTAACTAAGATTTTAGCCTGGACCACCAGTCTATCGCCCATCTAACCATGATTTGAGTCAGGGCAACGAGTCTATCACCCATCTAACCATGATTTTCGTCAGGTCAATGAGTTTATCACCCATCTAACCATGGTTTTAGCCTGGACCACCAGTCTATCACCCATCTAACCATGATTTTAGTCAGGTCAATGAGTTTATCACCCATCTAACCATAATCTTAGTCAGGTCAATGAGTTTATCACCCATCTAACCTTGATTTTAGCATGGACCACCAGTCTATAGCCCATCTAACCATGATCTTAGTCAGGTCAACGAGTTTATCACCCATTGTTAACTATGATTTAGTCAGGAAATTCAGGCCCATTGATATCACAGTGGTGAAAAAACTCAATTTTATCCCACACAACTTAGAGGTTTTGACTAACCATGACTATGCTTCAGAAAAACAAATGGTGTTATAACAAATAAATTCCATATTAACAATAACTAATAAACCATAACTCTCGTGTCATCGTCATGTAATTTCCGAATCATGATTGTCATTCTTATCACTTTATCGAAGCATGATTTTTTAAAGTAAGTTATTGCTAACTTCCTGAACTCTTAAAGTAGATTTACGTTTAGTTTTATGGGTTTGGTAGTCTAAACACGATGTCATGCAGGTCGTCAGTTCCCTCTCACCATTGAGTGGGACAAAAATATCTAGCGACCCCCCCCCCCCCCCCCCCAAACGAAAAATCTGGGTTCTGCCGAATTTGTTTGTGTCCGTATACATTAAGACTGCCAACGTCATGTGATGTGACTTATCACTTATGGGACCGCTAATAAATGTTTACTGTTCCGATTCTTTACCCCATAAACTGTTAGAGGAACATTTGTTTTTAATTCTCTATGGAATCCACAATACACGCAAAAGTCGACCAGAAACCACATTTATTTTCGGTAGAATTTGAATTTTGTCAGACCATGGTTTAAACAAAGGATGTTTAACCTGTCTTTTTTGACAATTAAATATCAGGGAGTGTATCTAATTTCTAGTTTTTCAAGTAATTACTGTTGTGTTCTTTAATGTTTATTTATAGTTATCAGTCCTACTCTAGTATATATTCCATTGTTCCTTACCGTATCTGGGCTGTATGTAGACTTAATAATAGATTATATAGTAAGCGATTCGCGCAGTCTGTGAACACACTATTTCTTTAGCATGAACTGCCAAATATAAGGAAAACTTGGTTTAAACAGAATAACATAATTGTTAGTTATTTTTATCAGAACGTACAAAATAAGAACGTTGCGCTGATACCAATCTTGAAGATGTGCGAGTGGCACGAATTGCCAAATAGAGGGAAATTTCGTTGAAACTGAATTAGCTAATTGTTTGTCATTTTATCAAGAAGTGCAAAATAGTTCCGTTGACACCAATCTTATAAGGTAGTTTTTATGCAAGAAACTTCAGACACTGGACTTATGTTGTCTATCAGAGTTTATGAAAAAAATCCGAATCTTGGCAGCTAATGTCACTTTAATGGCACAATCGCCGAGAAAATGCAAACACTGTTTACATTAAAAAAGGAAACCCCATTTTTCCAAGTTAAAAGAAGTTTCATTTTTGTTGCTCAAAAGTTTTAACATTTTTTATTTTATTTTTTTTGTTTAGGTACTAGTATTGTAGACAAACGACGATCCCGGGAATGTAATCAGATAAGATTCCTAAATGGCTTGAATCATGTTCTTAAAACAAGCTGACGATTGACCCAGGTTACGCAATTGTAACCTGAGCAATACAGACGATGGTTATGGTTTGAAGAACATAGAAAGGCCTTCTGATAAAATAAATTAATTAAATGAGTTTATTTTAACATATAGAACGGACGCGGTTTCTGATCTATGGTTGATGTCCGGACTTAAGTTCTCCTTTAAAGTTTAGGCTTTAGATTTGAATGTAACGTAAAACACCGGCCATGCAGTGAAGTTTCGAACGTGAACCTATATATATGACGCTTCTTCTTCCAAGATGAAGAGGGTTATGGTCATGCGAAAAATATCTCAGTCAAAATTCACTGGACCGAAGATACAGCAAATTGCTTGTATACCCACTGGCTTCCGACACTTGATTTAAACTAAATTTGGGACAGGGCATGTGCCGCCCTATACTTTCGGCTTACGAAGCAATATTGCTAATGTAACGAGGAACTCGCTGCTGATGATACATCTCTACTCAAAAGAGGACGTTTATTTCTGCCTTGCCCTAAATCATTATACAGGATACAATCTGTTCTACTGAATGTCAAGGCTGTCCCAGTAATTCCGTATATGAGTCAAGATACAATCTGAACTACATGATATCAGATCCGTTCTAGATCTGCCTTGTGTATGCATCACAGTAAATAACCTGAACTATACTGGATATCAGATCTGTACCGCTGTTCCTCACAGTATACAGTGTGGTCTGCTTGATATCAGATCTGTTGAAGAAAACCGCTGTGCACCACAGTGTACCGTCTGACCTACTTGATATCAGATCTGTTGCAGAAAACCGCTGTGCCCAACAGTATACCGTCTGGCCGTCTTGATATCAGATCTGTTGCAGAAAACCGCTGTGCACCACAGTATACCGTATGGCCTGCTTGATATCAGATCTGTTGCAGAAAACCGCTGTGCACCACAGTATACCGTCTGACCTACTTGATATCAGATCTGTTGCAGAAAACCGCTGTGCACCACAGTATACCGTCTGACCTACTTGATATCAGATCTGTTGCAGAAAACCGCTGTGCACCACAGTATACCGTATGGCCTGCTTGATATCAGATCTGTTGAAGAAAACCGCTGTGCACCAAAGTATACCGTCTGGCCTACTTGATATCAGATCTGTTGAAGAAAACCGCTGTGCACCACAGTATACCGTCTGACCTACTTGATATCAGATCTGTTGCAGAAAACCGCTGTTCCTCACAGTATACAGTGTGGTCTGCTTGATATCAGATCTGTTGCAGAAAACGGCTGTCCACCACAGTATACCGTATGGCCTGCTTGATATCAGATCTGTTGCAGAAAACCGCTGTGCACCACAGTATACCGTATGGCCTGCTTGATATCAGATCTGTTGCAGAAAACCGCTGTGCACCACAGTATACCGTCTGACCTACTTGATATCAGATCTGTTGAAGAAAACCGCTGTCCACCACAGTATACCGTCTGACCTACTTGATATTAGATCTGTTGCAGAAAACCGCTGTGCACCACAGTATACCGTATGGCCTGCTTGATATCAGATCTGTTGCAGAAAACCGCTGTCCACCACAGTATACCGTCTGACCTACTTGATATCAGATCTCTTGCAGAAAACCGCTGTGCACCACAGTATACCGTATGGCCTGCTTGATATCAGATCTGTTGAAGAAAACCGCTGTGCACCACAGTATACCGTCTGGCCTACTTGATATCAGATCTGTTGCAGAAAACCGCTGTGCACCACAGTATACCGTCTCACCTACTTGATATCAGATCTGTTGCAGAAAACCGCTGTTCCTCACAGTATACAGTGTGGTCTGCTTGATATCAGATCTGTTGCAGAAAACCGCTGTGCACCACAGTATACCGTCTGACCTACTTGATATCAGATCTGTTGCAGAAAACCGCTGTGCACCACAGTATACCGTATGGCCTGCTTGATATCAGATCTGTTGCAGAAAACCGCTGTCCATCACAGTATACCGTCTGACCTACTTGATATCAGATCTGTTGCAGAAAACCGCTGTGCACCACAGTATACCGTCTGACCTACTTGATATCAGATCTGTTGCAGAAAACCGCTGTGCACCACAGTATACCGTCTCACCTACTTGATATCAGATCTGTTGCAGAAAACCGCTGTTCCTCACAGTATACAGTGTGGTCTGCTTGATATCAGATCTGTTGCAGAAAACCGCTGTGCACCACATTATACCGTCTGGTCTGCTTGATATCAGATCTGTTGCAGAAAACCGCTGTCCACCACAGTATACCGTCTGACCTACTTGATATCAGATCTGTTGCAGAAAACTGCTGTCCATCACAGTATACAGTGTGGTCTGCTTGATATCAGATCTGTTGCAGAAAACCGCTGTCCATCACAGTATACAGTGTGGTCTGCTTGATATCAGATCTGTTGCAGAAAACCGCTGTCCATCACAGTATACAGTGTGGTCTGCTTGATATCAGATCTGTTGCAGAAAACCGCTGTCCACCACAGTATACCGTATGGCCTGCTTGATATCAGATCTGTTGCAGAAAACCGCTGTCCATCACAGTATACAGTGTGGTCTGCTTGATATCAGATCTGTTGCAGAAAACCGCTGTGCACCACAGTATACCGTCTGACCTACTTGATATCAGATCTGTTGCAGAAAACCGCTGTGCACCACAGTATACCGTCTGGCCTGCTTGATATCAGATCTGTTGCAGAAAACCGCTGTGCACCACAGTATACCGTCTGACCTACTTGATATCAGATCTGTTGCAGAAAACCGCTTTGCACCACAGTACACAGTGTGGTCTGCTTGATATCAGATCTGTTGCAGAAAACCGCTGTGCACCACAGTATACCGTCTGACCTACTTGATATCAGATCTGTTGAAGAAAACCGCTGTGCACCACAGTATACCGTCTGACCTACTTGATATCAGATCTGTTGCAGAAAACCGCTGTGCATCACAGTATACCGTCTGACCTACTTGATATCAGATCTGTTGCAGAAAACCGCTGTGCACCACAGTATACCGTCTGACCTACTTGATATCAGATCTGTTGAAGAAAACCGCTGTGCACCACAGTATACCGTCTGACCTACTTGATATCAGATCTGTTGCAGAAAACCACTTTGCATCACAGTATACCGTCTGACCTACTTGATATCAGATCTGTTGCAGAAAACCACTGTGCACCACAGTATACCGTCTGACCTACTTGATATCAGATCTGTTGCAGAAAACCGCTTTGCACCACAGTATACAGTCTGACCTACTTGATATCAGATCTGTTGCAGAAAACCACTTTGCATCACAGTATACCATCTGACCTACTTGATATCAGATCTGTTGCAGAAAACCACTGTGCACCACAGTATACCGTCTGACTAACTTGATATCAGATTTGTTGCAGAAAACCGCTGTGCATCACAGTATACCGTCTGACCTACTTGATATCAGATCTGTTGCAGAAAACCGCTGTGCACCACAGTATACCGTCTGACATACTTGATATCAGATCTGTTGCAGAAAACCGCTTTGCATCACAGTATACCGTCTGGCCTACTTGATATCAGATCTGTTGCAGAAAACCGCTTTGCACCACAGTATACCGTGTGGTCTGCTTGATATCAGATCTGTTGCAGAAAACCACTGTGCACCACGGTATACCATCTGACCTACTTGATATCAGATCTGTTGCAGAAAACCGCTTTGCATCACAGTATACCGTCTGACCTACTTGATATCAGATCTGTTGCAGAAAACCGCTTTACACCACAGTATACAGTCGGACCTACTTGATATCAGATCTGTTGCAGAAAACCGCTTTGCATCACAGTATACCGTCTGACCTACTTGATATCAGATTTGTTGCAGAAAACCGCTGTGCATCACAGTATACCGTCTGACCTACTTGATATCAGATCTGTTGCAGAAAACCGCTGTGCCCAACAGTATACCGTCTGGCCGTCTTGATATCAGATCTGTTGCAGAAAACCGCTGTGCACCACAGTATACCGTATGGCCTGCTTGATATCAGATCTGTTGCAGAAAACCGCTGTGCACCACAGTATACCGTCTGACCTACTTGATATCAGATCTGTTGCAGAAAACCGCTGTGCACCACAGTATACCGTCTGACCTACTTGATATCAGATCTGTTGCAGAAAACCGCTGTGCACCACAGTATACCGTATGGCCTGCTTGATATCAGATCTGTTGAAGAAAACCGCTGTGCACCAAAGTATACCGTCTGGCCTACTTGATATCAGATCTGTTGAAGAAAACCGCTGTGCACCACAGTATACCGTCTGACCTACTTGATATCAGATCTGTTGCAGAAAACCGCTGTTCCTCACAGTATACAGTGTGGTCTGCTTGATATCAGATCTGTTGCAGAAAACGGCTGTCCACCACAGTATACCGTATGGCCTGCTTGATATCAGATCTGTTGCAGAAAACCGCTGTGCACCACAGTATACCGTATGGCCTGCTTGATATCAGATCTGTTGCAGAAAACCGCTGTGCACCACAGTATACCGTCTGACCTACTTGATATCAGATCTGTTGAAGAAAACCGCTGTCCACCACAGTATACCGTCTGACCTACTTGATATTAGATCTGTTGCAGAAAACCGCTGTGCACCACAGTATACCGTATGGCCTGCTTGATATCAGATCTGTTGCAGAAAACCGCTGTCCACCACAGTATACCGTCTGACCTACTTGATATCAGATCTCTTGCAGAAAACCGCTGTGCACCACAGTATACCGTATGGCCTGCTTGATATCAGATCTGTTGAAGAAAACCGCTGTGCACCACAGTATACCGTCTGGCCTACTTGATATCAGATCTGTTGCAGAAAACCGCTGTGCACCACAGTATACCGTCTCACCTACTTGATATCAGATCTGTTGCAGAAAACCGCTGTTCCTCACAGTATACAGTGTGGTCTGCTTGATATCAGATCTGTTGCAGAAAACCGCTGTGCACCACAGTATACCGTCTGACCTACTTGATATCAGATCTGTTGCAGAAAACCGCTGTGCACCACAGTATACCGTATGGCCTGCTTGATATCAGATCTGTTGCAGAAAACCGCTGTCCATCACAGTATACCGTCTGACCTACTTGATATCAGATCTGTTGCAGAAAACCGCTGTGCACCACAGTATACCGTCTGACCTACTTGATATCAGATCTGTTGCAGAAAACCGCTGTGCACCACAGTATACCGTCTCACCTACTTGATATCAGATCTGTTGCAGAAAACCGCTGTTCCTCACAGTATACAGTGTGGTCTGCTTGATATCAGATCTGTTGCAGAAAACCGCTGTGCACCACAGTATACCGTCTGGTCTGCTTGATATCAGATCTGTTGCAGAAAACCGCTGTCCACCACAGTATACCGTCTGACCTACTTGATATCAGATCTGTTGCAGAAAACTGCTGTCCATCACAGTATACAGTGTGGTCTGCTTGATATCAGATCTGTTGCAGAAAACCGCTGTCCATCACAGTATACAGTGTGGTCTGCTTGATATCAGATCTGTTGCAGAAAACCGCTGTCCATCACAGTATACAGTGTGGTCTGCTTGATATCAGATCTGTTGCAGAAAACCGCTGTCCACCACAGTATACCGTATGGCCTGCTTGATATCAGATCTGTTGCAGAAAACCGCTGTCCATCACAGTATACAGTGTGGTCTGCTTGATATCAGATCTGTTGCAGAAAACCGCTGTGCACCACAGTATACCGTCTGACCTACTTGATATCAGATCTGTTGCAGAAAACCGCTGTGCACCACAGTATACCGTCTGGCCTGCTTGATATCAGATCTGTTGCAGAAAACCGCTGTGCACCACAGTATACCGTCTGACCTACTTGATATCAGATCTGTTGCAGAAAACCGCTTTGCACCACAGTACACAGTGTGGTCTGCTTGATATCAGATCTGTTGCAGAAAACCGCTGTGCACCACAGTATACCGTCTGACCTACTTGATATCAGATCTGTTGAAGAAAACCGCTGTGCACCACAGTATACCGTCTGACCTACTTGATATCAGATCTGTTGCAGAAAACCGCTGTGCATCACAGTATACCGTCTGACCTACTTGATATCAGATCTGTTGCAGAAAACCGCTGTGCACCACAGTATACCGTCTGACCTACTTGATATCAGATCTGTTGAAGAAAACCGCTGTGCACCACAGTATACCGTCTGACCTACTTGATATCAGATCTGTTGCAGAAAACCACTTTGCATCACAGTATACCGTCTGACCTACTTGATATCAGATCTGTTGCAGAAAACCACTGTGCACCACAGTATACCGTCTGACCTACTTGATATCAGATCTGTTGCAGAAAACCGCTTTGCACCACAGTATACAGTCTGACCTACTTGATATCAGATCTGTTGCAGAAAACCACTTTGCATCACAGTATACCATCTGACCTACTTGATATCAGATCTGTTGCAGAAAACCGCTGTGCACCACAGTATACCGTCTGACCTACTTGATATCAGATCTGTTGCAGAAAACCACTGTGCACCACAGTATACCGTCTGACTAACTTGATATCAGATTTGTTGCAGAAAACCGCTGTGCATCACAGTATACCGTCTGACCTACTTGATATCAGATCTGTTGCAGAAAACCGCTGTGCACCACAGTATACCGTCTGACATACTTGATATCAGATCTGTTGCAGAAAACCGCTTTGCATCACAGTATACCGTCTGGCCTACTTGATATCAGATCTGTTGCAGAAAACCGCTTTGCACCACAGTATACCGTGTGGTCTGCTTGATATCAGATCTGTTGCAGAAAACCACTGTGCACCACGGTATACCATCTGACCTACTTGATATCAGATCTGTTGCAGAAAACCGCTTTGCATCACAGTATACCGTCTGACCTACTTGATATCAGATCTGTTGCAGAAAACCGCTTTACACCACAGTATACAGTCGGACCTACTTGATATCAGATCTGTTGCAGAAAACCGCTTTGCATCACAGTATACCGTCTGACCTACTTGATATCAGATCTGTTGCAGAAAACCGCTGTGCACCACAGTATACAGTGTGGTCTGCTTGATATCAGATCTGTTGAAGAAAACCGCTGTGCACCACAGTATACCGTCTGACCTACTTGATATCAGATCTGTTGCAGAAAACCGCTGTGCACCACAGTATACCGTCTGACCTACTTGATATCAGATCTGTTGCAGAAAACCACTGTGCACCACAGTATACCGTCTGACCTACTTGATATCAGATCTGTTGCAGAAAACCGCTTTGCACCACAGTATACAGTCTGACCTACTTGATATCAGATCTGTTGCAGAAAACCGCTGTGCACCACAGTATACCGTCTGACCTACTTGATATCAGATCTGTTGCAGAAAACCGCTTTGCATCACAGTATACCGTCTGACCTACTTGATATCAGATCTGTTGCAGAAAACCGCTTTGCACCACAGTATACAGTCTGACCTACTTGATATCAGATCTGTTGCAGAAAACCGCTTTGCATCACAGTATACCGTCTGACCTACTTGATATCAGATCTGTTGCAGAAAACCGCTTTGCACCACAGTATACAGTCTGACCTACTTGATATCAGATCTGTTGCAGAAAACCGCTTTGCATCACAGTATACCGTCTGACCTACTTGATATCAGAACTGTTGCAGAAAACCGCTGTGCACCACAGTATACCGTCTGACCTACTTGATATCAGAACTGTTGCAGAAAACCGCTGTGCACCACAGTATACCGTCTGACCTACTTGATATCAGATCTGTTGCAGAAAACCGCTGTGCACCACAGTATACCGTCTGACCTACTTGATATCAGATCTGTTGCAGAAAACCGCTGTGCACCACAGTATACCTTATGACCTACTTGATATCAGATCTCTTGCAGAAAACCGCTTTGCATCACAGTATACCGTCTGACCTACTTGATATCAGATCTGTTGAAGAAAACCGCTGTGCACCACAGTATACCGTCTGACCTACTTGATATCAGATCTGTTGAAGAAAATCGCTTTGCATCACAGTATACCGTCTGACCTACTTGATATCAGATCTGTTGCAGAAAACCGCTGTGCACCACAGTATACCGTCTGACCTACTTGATATCAGATCTGTTGAAGAAAACCGCTGTCCACCACAGTATACCGTCTGACCTACTTGATATCAGATCTGTTGAAGAAAACCGCTGTCCACCACAGTATACCGTCTGACCTACTTGATATCAGATCTGTTGCAGAAAACCGCTGTGCACCACAGTATACCGTCTGGCCTACTTGATATCAGATGTGTTGAAGAAAACCGCTGTCCACCAGAGTATACCGTCTGACCTACTTGATATCAGATCTGTTGCAGAAAACCGCTGTGCACCACAGTATACCGTCTGACCTACTTGATATCAGATCCGTTGCAGAAAACCGCTTTGCACCACAGTATACCGTCTGACCTACTTGATATCAGATCTGTTGCAGAAAACCGCTGTCCACCAGAGTATACCGTCTGACCTACTTGATATCAGATCTGTTGCAGAAAACCGCTGTGCACCACAGTATACCGTCTGACCTACTTGATATCAGATCCGTTGCAGAAAACCGCTTTGCACCACAGTATACCGTCTGACCTACTTGATATCAGATCTGTTCCAGAAAACCGCTGTGCACCACAGTATACCGTCTGACCTGCTTGATATCAGATCTGTTCTAGAGACCCCTTGTACACTGCATGATACAATCTGAACTATTCTAGCAACACAAGCAGCTATCAAATTCTCATTTCACGGAAAATGACATATGCACTGCCACAGCAAATAACCATCGGAGTACTAGATCGAGTCACACATGTGCGGATAGGAAAATGATTTATTTAAAACGACGGAAATGGGTAGAACGTTGTAACGCAATGTTGAAGGTAGGCCTATATATGCTGGCGCTGTGATCGGTCTTACATTCGACTTTGAAGCATTATAAAACAGGAAAACTTACGCACACAGTCAGAACATACCTTTGTCATACTAACACATAGATATTAAAGATGAATTAAAAAACGGAAGCAGAAAATCTTTACGCCACGTGTTAAGTGTAAAGAGACCGACCTTGGTCGAATCCACACTTCCGTAATATTCATTCGACATCCTCTTGCCTTCGGGGGCCAGATATGCCGAAGGCAGTGTCTCCACGTTATGCCCTTGAATCAGGGGTAACAATTAAAACATATATGAGCACCTAAATGTTACCTGTAACTGACTGTAAATTGGTTAAATATACACTTAAAAAGCCTAATATGTTGAAACAAACAAGCTTTCTGCAATGAAAATCGAAAATACATATTTTCCGTCGCTACTCGAAAATGTCTTCGTATATTTGTCATATAGTTGACTTTAGTCGACCTCATGCAATAAACTCACATAATGTCGGATTTTCTTCCTCAAATATTTTGTGAAAAATGCTGAAAATTTTTAGTTTAAACCGACAGATGCTTTACCCTGTTTAAATGATTAAGGCATCACCATGACACCGGTAGCCTATAGGTGTCGGAAGATCGTGTTTCGTTTGCCAATTGCTTGCTAATGACGTCAATAACGGCCTTGGTAGTCCGGACAAGGCGTCCGTCTGTTTTTCATCATTTTTACAACATATTTTAGGGGAAAAAAAAACAATATTGTGATAGTTTATGTCTGAAATAATCAAGTAATGCGAAAAATCTCTCGACAAAGAATGATGAAGACTTTATTGATGCAGTGTTGTATTCTATTTTAGAATGTATATCCTCGAAGGCATGCCTTTACCATTCGCGAAAAGGCTTATCGGTAGATAATTTTAACAGAATAGGTCCATATAGGCCTAATATGTCTGAAAGGTGTTTTGTTTTCTAATATAGCACTATGCGCCAGAAAAGCCCAATTCAACAACGAAATAAGCCTATGTCCTCTCTTGGCATATTTAGTTGTGGCCTATACGATTGATTGATTTACGCCACACTCAAGATTATTTCACTTATATGGCGGCGTTGCCAGGTTTAGTGGAAGAGGAAACCGGGTTCATTTCCCATATAGGAAACCCCCGACCTTCGGCGATATACCTGGCAACTCTTCCACATACGGCGACCGAGTGAAAAATCCACTCAGAATTTTGTGAATATGTATTTGGTCTGAGCGTGATTCGAACCCGCGTCGCATCGATGGAAGGTCTGTGTGGGGACTGAGGGATGACCACTCTTACCCACTGGACCACAGATGGCCTATTTGAACGCAATGGCCAAACATATGTCGGCCAATAAAGCGGCATGAGCTGCCGAAATTCACACTTTTTTCATAGTTTCTGATCGTCACGACAGTAAGAGGCTTCGAAGGTCATCAAAAAAAAAAAAAAAAAAACTAAATGATTGTGCGTTGGGATGGGGGAAATCCATAACGTCTACGGTCTATACGAACCGAAACAGTGTCGGAAAAGTAAGCAAAATTTAAGCCAAAGTTGGTTCAAAACAATACTTTATCGTTCATTCTAGAGACCAGAAGCACTGATCGATAAGCTTCTGAACTATACGTCTTGAGAAAAATAGCCAATAATTTCAAGATTCTGTTATAACGTCAAAATATCTCATTTTGGCAGCTCGTGCCACTTTAACATGTATCCGAGAAAAATGCGGTGATCCTGATAAAAGTGGCATGAGTTGCCAAATTTCTAACTTTTTTCATAAATTCCGATTGTCACAATAACAAGGGGCTTCGAAATTCTAAATGATTTATATTGGAATGAGGTAAATCCATAAAGTATGTGTGTTGGTATCTTCCTGACCGGTAAGTAACTAAAACAGGATGAGACACATATGTGCGGCTAGTGTCCTGTATGAGCCGAAATAATGTCTGAAAAGTACGAACCGGGACGAACGTCCATTCATTCAAAATACTACTTCAACGAAAATCCTCGAGATTAGTTGAACTATAAAGCTTCTGAATTTCAAGTCTTGATTAATAAATAGCCGATATTTTCTGCACTCTGTTTTAACAGGAAAATATTCACATTTTAGCAGCCACTTAAAATGGCATATATGAGCTGCCAAATACATGGGTAGGCTATATATAGAGAAAAAAAATAGTTGAAACAGAATAAGCTAATTGTTCGTCATTTATGCCAACACGTATAAGGATAGGACTTATTGGCCTATAGCATATGACTCCATAAAGCCAAAGTTTAACCCAGCATTTTCATTCAGTATATAATCATATGAATAAAATGGTATATCAAATACTAGCCCGGGTTTTCGGTCTAGAGGGTGATTTTATTTTATATTTGGTTGGTAATGTGAATCACCCCCTATGCCTATACGGACAAAAAAAATTCTGCAGAGTCCAGATTTCTCGGCTAATTAAATACTTAATTTTGGCTTCTGATTTGTGTATTATTGATATATTAACTCAGGCAGGCCTAGGACCTTTCTTACCATTTTGGCGTAGATACTTAAATTAGTTGGCTCTGCAACTATCAATCTTTAACATTTGGCGGGGCCAGCATTTTTTGTTTCACCTAATTTTTAGTTGTCCAGGCTCTATATCCCCGACAAATTTTGCTCGGTCCTTCCCTACTTGTACATGTTATTTTTAATTTACTGTTTACAGTATCGAGATCTCGAGAATCTCGCTGCTGCGGTTTTGGCAAACATCGAAAGCGTGAGAATCCCGTGATCAGAAAGACAGACGAGATTCTCGCACAAATGATGTTGGCCAATGCAGTTTTGTATTGTAATCATTTTTCGATAGGCTTAGGCCTATTCATTGATTTTGTCTTGCTTTTCAAACTCTCCTATAATCGTTTAACCTACTCTCCTTATCATAATCCCCTAATATTAATAATATATAAATGGCCCATTTTTTGTTGTGAAAAAAGTATTTGATTAGTTCTGATTATTTTGGTAAGCTTTGGAATAAAACGTTGCTCCAGATATTATTCCAGATACGTTGCTCCAGTTATTATTATTTTTAACGGCTGAAGAGGAGGAAGGGCATATGGCGACACCCACTCATTAGGACCCTCCTCAAATAATTGTAAAATCCTGGTTCAAGCTGACTGTGACAGATTTTGTACGTGGCGAAGATAAAGCTGAGTAAAGATGTTGTGAACACGGTAGTGAGTTGTGTAGCCAGGGGCAAGGAGGTAGATCACCACGTACTTCTCTCTGATTTGCTATGACAAAGATAGTAAAACGTGGACAAAAGTCACAATCATTTTCCGCTGTTATTACTTTGCAGGTGACAGACAGGGTGCAACAACAACGCCACAAGAGTTCTGAAGATGGAGGCATTACAAAGTGTGGTTATTTTCTTGGTGTTGATAGTGGCGGGGGTGATAGGAGTGCCAGAGAAAGAGGAACATAAACCCGTCCCCCACCATGAACATTATCCCGACGGTCAACATGACGCTGCGTTTGATCACGATTCAATCCTCGGTAATTATGTAGCCTAGTTAAGTTCTAACACTATAAAGTATAATGACAAAAGTAATAGTAATACTAGTATTATTACTATAGTATTGATATTATAATAACAAGCTAGCTGAAAAAACAAAACACACACACACGCACACATACATGTAATATATTTTAATATAATATTTCCCCTGTGTGTTTTAGTGTTCATAAATATATACTATAGGCTAATTAATAATCATAAATTAAGGATCTCACAGTCACAGGATGGTGCAGTTGGAGATCTCCAAACTCTGTGGCCAAAGTAGGCCTATATTGATGATGGCATTCGATTGGGTGGTCACCCATCATCAATATACTTTGGCCACAGAGTTTGGAGATCTCCAATTAAGGATGGTGGTGATGTGATATGAAATTTTTGAAACCATTTGAGAAAATTTTAAATATGTTGCGAGCTTCAGCAACCAACAATACTTGAATAAAAAGTTTCATAAATTTCATATATATGTAATGATCACATTGCCTAATTAAACTAGATAAACAAAGAAAACTAATTGAATATTGCATCAACTGTAATGTTTTTAAGTTAAAAAAAAGACAACAGCCGTAGCATTGCTGAGTTCGGTGAAGTTCTCCGCTAAAAAAATAAATGAACAAAATCCATGTGAATTCCACTGGAATTTCTAGAATAAAAAACCTCCCATACACTGTAGTTTAAAAATATGAATTGGAAAAATATAGAACACAATTTGATTTTATCAAACAAAGATTTGGTTAAAATTGGTTTTTTTTATGTTGGCTGTATGATAACTGGTCCCCTTCGCTGGATAAAAGCAGGCATTATGACTGACAAGATACCTGTATGTAGGCCTGGCCTATGTGTGGGGAAATGATGGAAAATCATGACTTTATAGCAGCTTCAATGGTTCACTTCTGAAGTTCGCTTGACAACAGGAGATAAACGGGTGAATAACTGGTCCCTCAAACAATTAATTCACGGGTGTATCATTACCGCCCAACGTTTCTCTCTGGTACATCAATCGCGATGTATACATGCCAGTTCGTGGAACTTTTTTTTTCAGCGAAAAATGTACAATTAATGAGATTTCTGTGGTACGGTACATTGTTTACTGACACTTTCGGGTCAATATAAACAGATGTTCTACATTGATGAACCCCACTGTAGTGATTTGTGAAAACGTTACTAATATTCATCTATCTCATACATGTATACTGTAACAAGCCAACATTCTTTAGTTTATTTCTACATTACATGTATGTGATCAGGACAAAAAAAACCACATTTAAGTCAGAAGACAAAACGATCGGCCAGGCTGTTAGCGTTCAACAACTCATTCTGAAGCCTCTGTTAGAAACTCCAGCCTGGCTAAACCTATAAGAAAACATATCCGCGGCAAATTAATTAGGTCTAAGTTTTCAAAAAGACAAAATTGGATTGCTACCCAATTGTCTAATATCAATGTTATGCTGCAAGCGTCATCCTTGTGGATTATCAAATAAGGATCTACAGCGTACAGGATATACAAAAAAAATGGAAATTAAACTGGTCAAAACTTACCAAAGTATCCTAAAACTTTGAGCTGCTATCTTGTCCTTATCTATCGGATTTAAATTGATTACAAGTGCAGGCCATATAACTTTGGTGTCGGTCACAAAACATTGAATCTGTTGCGTCTATTGAAATGCTGGGAACCAACCATTACCGCTGCTATTTTTACTATTCATGTTACTGGTTTTCATGATGGATATTCGTTTCCCTGATTTTAGAACAACAGGCTACAGTTTGCTGTGAAATATTATGGCCTGATGTGTTCACACTAAATTTGGTTTAATAGTAGATTAAATGTTTGATCAGATGCTCTCACCTATTTTGTTAAGGTTCCCACAAACTGGAGGAAGAATTCAGCAATCTTACACCCGAAGAATCCAAACTTCGCCTTCAGAAATTATTACTTAAGATGGATCTGGACAGTGATGGAAAAATTAGTCGCTCAGAACTGGAAGCCTGGATAGCCAAATCTTTTAGGTGAGATTGTTTGTCGCTTCTATTGACTATTGTACGATTTACCATCTTGCTGTTATGTTTGTTTGTTTTTTTTTACTGTGCTTGTGTATGTTTTCTAACACTGAATGTGTTTCTCGAGGAAGGTTTTTGACTATTCTGTGTATTTAGACAACAGAGTCAATTTGTTTGTATATGTAAGTATTTTTATTTTATGACTGCAGAGTAATGGGGAATGTCTCCTCACTAAATTAACTGCAGTGGGGTCATTTTGAGGCAGACATACAACCTCAAATGTTTACTTCAGGATTTGAGACACTGAAGAGTTCAATTTTATGACTTTCTCTTCTGATTTGTATGTTTAATGACTGTAAAGTATGATTTTCTATTCTGATTTAATTTTATGATTTCATGTGTGTTATTTTTCTGGCTATAGAGAATTGGACCAAGAAGAAGCGGGTGAGAGATTTGTGGAGTATGATACGGCTGGGGATGGACAACTAGATTGGCAGGAATACCTCAATAAAGTCTATGGTATGTCAGAGAAAGAGATTGAAGAAATGGATCGCAGTGAGGAAACAGAGGCTTTCTTAGATGTGAGTAGTGCTCATTTCATGTACATTATAACAGCTGAATATCTGCGTCATAGGTCTACTATTTGGTATTAACTAACTATAAAACATTTATTAAAAAAAATACTGTTTTCACTTCAAGACACATCCAGTGGCAGGAGTTGTTAAAGTTGAATATACTTGTTTTAGTTGAAACAGAAGTGAAAAGTTGTTAATCTTCAATTTTGTTGTGGCTCAGTCAGTATAGAGATAGTCAAGACTTCCATCGAAAGGCTACTTGTACAATTTCTACTGTGCCAATAGTCCCATAGAGACAAAAAAACGGTTGTCATCAGTTCTCTGTATGTGGAAATGTGCCAGATACCTGTTGAAGGTCCAAGGTTTCCCCACACGCTAAATGTGCCTCAGTATACAGAAGTGAAATAATCATTTAAATTAATGCCATTTGTGTTTGCACGATGAACTTAATAATTTTGGTGAGGAAATCATGGGACTTCAAGCAACTGTTTTTAAGTTACCTTAAAGTGGCATGAGCTGCAAAAATTCACACTTTCTTCATAATTTCTGATCGTTACGACAGTAAGATGCGTTGAAGGCCACCGAAAAACTAAATGATTAGCGTTGGAATGGGGAAAATCCATACAGTATGTGGCCTATAGGAACCGGAAACGTGTTCGAAAAGTAAACAAAATTTAAATAACCGGGACGACCATTCATTCATTCTAAGCCAAAGTTAGTTCAAAACAATACTTTATTGTACGTTCTCGAGACTAGAAGCACTAAAAACCATCTGAATTATAGGTCTTGAGAAAAATAGCCGATAATTTCAACATTCTGTTTTTACGTCAAAATATCAACATTTTGGCAGCTCATGCCACTTTAAAGTGAGGAACATTTTAATAAATTCACAAATTTTGGTGAGGAAATCATGGGGCTTCAAGCAACTGTTTTTAAATTACCTTATACAATTCTGCCACTTGTAACTTGTAATATTTGAATTTGTTCAGATGACCTTTGATGACAGACAGAAGTTTAATGCTGCTGATGTCAATAAGGATGGTCATTTGGACGCCGAGGAGTTTGTGGCTTTTGAATATCCCTATGATTTCCCACATATGTATGACGTGGAGGTGGACAGGACATTTAGAGAGATGGACAAAGACCAAGATGGTAAACTCTCCTTCGAGGAGTTCCTTGGAGAGCGTAAGTTGACAAAATACTGTTACATATTTTATCATAAGTAGACTGATTGATCGGTAGGTGTTTCTTACCACTCTGGATATTGTTTGACTTCCACTCATCTCATTATAACTTGAACCTTTTTATTATCCAAGCCATGTGCATTATGAAACTCGATTTTGTTACCAGCCTGGCAGTAATACATGTATGTATTCTCCCTGTATGAATGCCAATTGTTCTATGAATGGTGACAGATGCAGCTTTTCACTTGGAAATAAATTCGGATCCAATATCACCAAGAATAGAATAGAATGTTGTATTGCTGATCAGAGCACCACCAAGGGCAGACAATCACATAGTTACACAATATTCCCTCCCTTGATTTTAATGATTCCCATGTGTAGAGTGAACAGTAAAGAATTGAGACACTCCATCAGACACTAAATGTTGAAATTTCAATTTCCCCTGACTTATTTACATTTAAGTGATGGAAGTTCCATTGATTACACTGGTCACAGGTTAAAGTGGCATGAGCTGAAAATTACGTTCAAATAGAATTAGCATAATACTTATCTTTGAAATGTATGTTACAGTAGTTTGTAGAAGTAAGAAAAACACTCAAGCGTACTCCTACATCTTGGCTATATGAATTCTGTTCATTATTAGCCCACATCTTTTGTTTTGTGGCTTTATCAATATTTTTCATATTAACTTGATCGTTTAAAGTACCTAGAGGAACAAAAACAACTTTCCTGGACAATCAAACGTTTATGACAAAGTCCAGATTTTTGCAGTTGGTGCCGCTACAGAAACGTATATACATTTACAAGTTATGACTGTATGGCTAGGTTTAACTGTACACCAACAACTAGATTTTTGTGTGTTTTAGTGTTCATAAATTGTATATACACTAAACTATAGTTGCAATAACCTAGGCTGGGATGTTTGATTAAGAACAGTTTTTTTATCCAGAAATCCCGTAACAGAAGTTCAAGGATTTCCATGTACAATGTAACAAACAAAACTAATATTACCAACCTATTTACACTGTTTTTATGCACTTTTTTGTTCTGTTTGTTTTTCAACAGCTGACTTTGAGGAGCACGAGAAAATCTCACAACGTGTGCAGTTTGATGACTATGATAAAAATAGTGATGGCTTCTTGGACAAGGTTGAGGCGTTACCGTGGGTGTTGCCAGATAATGAAGTGGTTGCTAAGGAAGAGGCAGAACATCTTATCCATGAAACTGACACTGATGAAGACGGAATACTCACTCCAGATGAGATTGTAGAGAAACATGAACTATGGGTGGGCAGTCAGGTCACTAACTATGGTCGTCATTTAGATGATGAGTTGTAAAACTGTAATTTACTTGTTATGTATGGATGAGATTCTGAGATATAGATTATGGTTACTGGGTTTATAATTTAACTATAAGTATTTACATAGTATTGTTATGAAACATAGTTTTTTTTTCTGATCTCTTGTAATAAACTGCTAGTCCATAGTATTGTGAGAGGCCACCTGCAACTTTCTGTTGCCAAGGAAAGGAAAAAGAAACTTAGCTCACATTTGGTAGCACTCTGGCTACAGATGGCATCAGGGTGTTGCTTTATCCACGTCTGCAGACTGAGCAACGAACCTTACAAATCCATTAGTTTTTAGGATGGTCTAAGGGTTGGGGCTGCCATTGAGGGTGATGTAAGGGTAAATACCTGACAACAGATACAGCTGTATGCCATCACTGATTATATAGCTAACGGCTGCCTTAATTCATCCCCATAATCAATTTTTGTAAAGACTCCCAATTAGTGTTGATTTGAGACTTCTCAGCTCTCGCACCGAGTACATTTGTGAATTTAGACTTGTAAATGACTCCAGTAATTTCATAGAATAGAGTACTTCGGGCAGTCAAGCATAAGGATATTTATTTCGAAACAATGCGTCATTTTGTATGAAAGTGTGAAATTTTTAGAAAACGAAAACAGGATGGCCTAGGGATTAAGCTATTTACTCAAGCTTCACACCCAATGTGAAATTGAATTACTGATATTTCATCACAGAAGTACAACAACAACAACAACAAAATATGGTTGCGTTTGCATTTGCAAGTTTCTAGTTAGGGTCAACTTGTAACGAAAACAAAGCCAGGCATTTACTTTAAGCACCAATCAATAACAACATTACTGCTCGTTCACACTGGGAACTTATCAGCTCTTCAGTAGGCTATGGTATGGGTTATGTAATTGTATTGTTATTTGTTTGTAAGATATTCCATTTGAAATAATGTTTTATGAAATTGTGATTTTTATGGCCTCAATGAACAATCCTATATTTTTTTGCTATTTGGTAAAAAAAAATAATATACAAATGAATTATTCAAGACTATTTTGGTTTTAAAATGTATAATAGTATTTGCATAACCTGTCATATTTTTATGTACATGACATTGTTTAATAAATGATTTTCTTTACAACTGCTGAGATTGATTGCAATAGAATAATCCTATAATCCTAACCTGGTACAATCTTATGAAAAATGAGTTTCATTCAACAATATTAAAAATAATACCTGCAGAGGAGCATTTAGTTAAGTTCTTGAACAAAAGACAATTATTTTGTTATATTATATGTCCTTAGGTGTCAGTTTTAGATTTAAAGTATTATTGTCACTGTGCTTGTTTAGTTATCGTAAGCTTTTTGTTGAATAATTCTTGTTTTTTTGTTAAAATTTTTACCTACACTTGCCATTCTTTCTGATTTCTGTCCAAGTAGATTAATGAACTGCCAAGACAATTTGTGAGTAATGAAGGTCCTCCAAAAACGGAATGGTTGACTTTAAGCCCAGAGGGTGAAACATAATTAAGCATAATTTGGTTTGTACTTAAGAAATATTTAATTTATTCGGTCGCCACTGTATATATATTTTGATACTTTTATTGTATATCTCCTTTATCTTGTATACAAGCAGCCATTTACAAATTACAATGTTCACAGCCTCGGAAATCATTTATCCTTTTATCATGAAAATGTGATCCTATACTAATAAAAACTACTTCGGTGTAGCCTTTTGTCAGCGTCTTTCTTTCTCAAACTGCTTTCGGACATTAGATTGATTGGATTGGTGTTTTACGCCACACTCAAGATCATTTCACCTACACTGCATATGGCAACGTTGCCAGGGTTAGTGAGTTTGACATTTCATTGGTTAAAATGACTCCTTTTGAGTGGATTTTCACTCTGTCCTGTGTCAGGGCATAATCTAGGGCAAAAGTTTGGGCACCCATTATAGTACCGCTTGACAATACCATTACATGGTTCATGAAGGCTGCATGGAGAGAACTACTTTAAGCCACCATTTCTGTGTAATATGTCCAATATTTATGTTTTAAATACTTTGCAGAGCAGTTTTTACTTGTATCAATATTTAAAGCAACAATCAACAATTTTTTTCTCATACTCTGGTTTGGGCACCCAAACCCCATATATGGAGTTCAAAATCAGCCAAGATTAGGCCCTGTGTGTAGAATGGTTTCCTCCAGGCACTATTAGGTGTGGTTTTATTTGAGTTTAGAACAGTTGCCTCCCCTGCTGAAAATTAAACCCAATTGCGGTGTTTTTTGAAAGCAGATCATTACATATGCTAGAGTGTAGGAGAGGACACAGCTTCCCCAAGGACAGCTGATTTGATTATATCACTTTAACCAACGCCAAGTACAAAAGCTCCTTATTGGCGAGGGCCTCTGTGGTACGATGGTTTAGAGTGATCGTCCCTCATTCCCCCAGAGACCTTTTTCACTTGGTCGCTGTATGTTGGGGGTTTCCTCCGGGCAATGAGCCTGATTTTCTCCCCCACTAAACCTGGCAACGACACCATATAAGTGAAATAATCTTGAGAGCGGCATAAAACATCAATCAATCCATATTGCCCTTTGCAATGAATAAAGAACAGACTGTATCAATATGTTTCCCACACTTTTATGTTTATTTACTCAATCAATGATGATCACATCATATTGTTCATAAAAACATGTCTTGCCTTTAATAAAAATACTGGCAGTTAAAACTTAAAACCTCTGCTCAATGATGTTTCTCCAGTCGCAAAATCAAAATATCACAGTCCTATGGAAAATGTGTTCCTTCTTGAAACTGAAACCAGCCAATGATTTCAATGTAAATGAAATGATCCCCGCTCAAAGAAATGAATTGCTCATCCTCTGCAGCTTCGAATAACTTTCTGGAAAGAGAAAAACAAGTGCAAATGTATAGAGTAGATACATGTAGTTAGCAGCTCGATCCTTGCCATGCCTTAAAGGGACATGCCTGGAACCAGCAACACGTAGAACCTTAAAATGTGTGCTATTCAACTGTCATTTATGTAAAGATGAGGCTTACAGATAACCATTGGTAAATTTCCTAGCCCCCACGGGCTGCTGGATAGGCAGTTTTATTTGGGAATTCTTTGTTGTGGTTAGGTGCACGGTATGGACCCATTATGGCTGCAAATGTGGTGCGTTTTAGGCTGTTTGTTTACTGACTGTCAGTCAGAGAATTCCCTAAATAACTCTTTACATGTACATTTTTGGTGGAAAGTCTACTCGCAGCCTTTCATTTCAGATTGACACTTCTCATTTTTCTAATAATCAACGGAGAATGACAACAAACTGAACAGGTGTATCCTTTTAAGAATGGTCTCATCTTCTCGAGCCAAGCTAAAATCTTCATGGAATCCATTCCGTGTTTTACCTTGGTGCGCTACTCCAGTCAGACTCGTAAATCAAACAGCGCCAACTGGTGGGAATGTAAGTGTTGTCTTTCCTCTTGATTAATCAGCACTCGTTAAACAATAGCGCAAAGTATATTCAGCCACCATTGATTATGCTATTTCTCAGCTAGTGGAAGTGCCGGAGGTTTTGATTAGCTGGGAGAAGTTTTACTCGAATCCAATCAAAAGGCGCTGTTCGACTTATGGGTTGAGTGGGGTATATTTCACCAAGGTAAAACACGGGATCAGGGACTGATCCAGGGAAAATTTGGGCATACCATTTCGGTTCAAAATGTTCCAACAATAAGACAAAAACAACATCTCTGGCCCAAAATTCAACATTAAATGCTATTTTGACATTAAAATCTGTTGGTTTTAAGAATTTGGGCGGATTTTTTGCTTGTGAGTTTGGGCGCCCATACCTGTATACAGGTATCAAAATGTCTCTGGGTCAGTCTATGGGGATGCATTAGCAAAATGAATTTTGGTATTATCCATCTGTCCAATTAAGACAATCTTATAGGCTGTAAATGGGATTATTTGAACAACCTCTAGTCTTCTTGGGGCCTCGGTCGGTTAGAGTGGATTTTTTCTCTCCAATGCTGTATGTGAAAGAGCTGCCAGGTACTCCATGAAGGCCGAGGGTTTCCCTCAAGTTTCTTCCCCCACTAAACCTGGCAACGGCGCCATTAGTCAGGGTTTCTGACTCCAATGACTTTATTTTATACTGATGGCCGTATTCCAAAATATATTAAAAAGTCATTTTGGATGCATTTCTATCTATCAGAGAATGGCACAACTATTTGTTGACTTAATATCAGTACCTAATTTTGACTAATTTACCTTTCTCACAGCTAAAACATGACTTGCTCGGAGTTTTCCAACCTTTTCCTGTCTTCGTTGGTTATCTGCTTCAGTCGCCAGCCTTTGGAGGAACAAAACAAAGTCCAAGTAGATCTGAAAATAGAATGTCTTCGGTTGAAATAAAATATAGGAATTCAAAATACACTGATCAAAATGGACGACGAGTTTTTAAACTTTTATGTGGATTTTTACCATTGGAATTGCAAGTGGGACACCCAAACTGTCAATAAAGTATGTTATTTAATCATTTAGAGGCCTGATAAAGGCTACAAGACCATGTTCTAACCATCCTACAGAGCCAAATGGCACCGATCTGTGAGTATACAACAAAATGGCAGGATAGTCACATGGGACCTTTGAAACTCTTTAAACATGGGGTTCATAAGACATCACGACCTAGTTAGTTGTTTTTGAACAACAGGAGCTTTCGACACCTATACATTTGACGGAGACACTGGTATAGGTGTCGAAAGCAGCTCGATGTTGTGCTAGCCCCAGTTGACTATCCTGCCATTCTGTTGTATAGTCACAGATCGGTGCCATTTGTCTCTGTAGGACGATTTGAACTTTTGGTCTTGTAACCTTTATCAGGCCTTTCCATGATTAAATATTACATACTTTATTGACAGTTTGGGTGCCCCGCTTGCATTTCCAACGGTAAAAATGCGAATAAAAGTTTAAATACTCTTTCTACAGTAACGGTTAAAACAGTTTTGTCACACAAATATGGCCAACGTTGATTTGCGGGAAATGTCCCCGTTTCATAGCTCAGACTGATATTTTATAGTGGAGCGCATGCATGCGCATGTGTAGTGTGCCAAATTTTATACGTAACAACAGTACGTCATACAGAGGGACTGGTCGCCATTTTGTTTAGGGGTATCGTAGGTCAAAATGGACCATAAACAGGGTTTTCAAACTTTTAATTGGATTTTTACCATTGGAAATGCGAGCTGGCACCCAAACTGTCAATAAAATATGTTATTTAATCATGGCAAGGCCTGATCAAGGCTACAAGACCAATAGTTCAATTTTACCGAACTTATGGTGATATTTCATATACCAACGTTCGGTATACGAATTTGAAATGCAAGGTGGAAATGATGCTTAAATTACAAGCCATGAAAATATTATTGTAACTACTCGGTATGGACAATTCCTACCTCAGACTTCTTTAAAACTCATAAAAGATTATTCTTGTCCGCTTTTATTACATGCAGCTATTCCACAGGGCGTACATCTGGTCTCAAACGACAACAAACTGCCATTTCTTGGAGAATGCCGCCATTTTGCGTGACGTTCGAACTGGTTTAGTTAGTTGTGGTACAAGACCAGATATACGCTCTTTGGCGTAGCTACACGTAATACAAGAGGACAAGAATAATCTGTTAGGAGTTCTAAAGAAGTCTGGGGTAGGAATTGTCGATACCGAGCAGTTACAATAATATTTTCATGGCTTGTAATTTCCGACAAAAATTTGTCGGACTTTACCGACCAGCATTTAAAAATTTGAAGACTAAACGTTGGTATTCTCGATTTCGGTGTGAGGTCACGGTCCCGAAAACGAGGCTGTTAATCAGAAAGTCATTGAAAGCAACTGCTAAGGTAAAGCGATGGCTTGCGCAGCTAGAACAAAAGGGTGGTAACGAGTTGTTTTCAACCACCATCCTGTGGTTGTTAGGGCTTTGGAGACCACGTGACCTACAGACGTAGTACAGTGCCCGGATGTCCGAAATCGAAAATATGTAATATCACCACAAGTTCGGTAAAATGAACTACAAGACCAAAAGTTCAAACCGTCCTAGATTCAAATGACACCGATCTGTGTGACTAAACAACAGAATGGCAGAATAGTCACCTGGGGATAGTCACAGGCACACCAGATAGTTACGGCTTTTAAATGAATTATTTGGAAGGACTTCGGATTTCAGATTTAAGCTAAGTCTTAACTATCCTTAATCTCAGCTACCTTTCAGCTATTACCGCCTATTATATCTTTGAAACATTCAGGACTCTTTTCACTGAACCAGTTGATTTCTTTGAAATCCGTTGTTAAACTGTTAAATCGCTCTTTGTAAAGCATAGCATAAAAATTGGCCTAATGAGATTACACGAGTTATCTCACCCTTATTATGGCGGTTTAATGTGTGGCTCTACCTGACCGGCAAAGTAAGTCAGTGGTGTAACTTAATTTTTTTCAGTGCTTGCCATCATGGCAAGTCAGCCACAAAATCAGCTTGCCCGCACTCAAAATCACTTGCCATTTCTGATGTTATTTACTTTTGTACTAGAAACTTAATAGCTCTGAAATCAACGAATCCCCACTTGTTGGCAGACATATATTTGGCGTGACTGTTTTCTGAGAAATGAATAAATAGTAAATACATATATGTAGGATGCCAAAATGTATTGTTTTGCAATGTAGGCCTACTTCCAAAATCTGTCCAGTTAATTATAATTAAATTATACCAGGCACTAAACTGACACCGATTTAAGAAATCTGAAACTGAAAAGCGTCTCTCTTTGTTTCGTTTTTTTTTATGGCCAGGAAAACTATGTGAAGTGGATTGGTTGGTAACAAACTAATGCATAAAACTTTTGCGAAATATAGTAACCAGAAATCATGTCTTGGTACTGTTTTAATTGGTTGGTGTAACAAATATGACTCCTTCCCCTGCAAAATTTTTCACAGATTGAAGTGATAGAAATGGGCAATGAGTGGTGCTATGGTGCTTTTCATAGCTGATATTGCCAGGGAAATTTATAGGCCCTACTTGAAACTTGGGTGATTTTTTTTTATTGCTGTCTAGTGGGATAGTCATAGTGTCAACATAGCTGATTACATCAATCCCATAACACAGTAATTCAGTATTTAATTCTTGAGAAAATAAAATTGAGTTTACCTGACTTCATAAAGCACTTTGATACAGATTTGTATTTTGTTTTGAAATTGAATTGTTAAATAAAGTCAGAATAACACGCACCACGTGAGGCCATCTCGCTGAGCGATCTCACAGTCAAAGACTTTGATATAGCATTGTCAACTTTGAGAGTGTATTCATAACAGTTACAGGTATCTGTTGACCCCTGTGATGTTTAAACCACATTTGAATATAATTCTGGTATTTAGACTAAACAGTCTATTACACATATACAAAGCAGGAAGCTGCACACCATATAATGTCATAACTTTTGACAATTTGAAGCACAAGAAGCTGTAGACCTACAGCTAATTTGATTGGATGAAAAGGGCTTGTCAATCAGAATAAAAGTTCCATGTGAGGAGTATCCTGCCTGCATAAATTAGTCTTGTGAAGAACCGATCTTGAAGTCGTTTTGAAAACAGTTCATCATTTACATGTACATAACAGAATTACATGTAGACCAGCCGCAGCGTATATTGGTGGAATTTTTCAAGCATACTAAATGTTGAGAATAAGCTGTCCTTGATAGTATGACAGCTTGAAAGACAGTGTCCAGAAACTGTGTTAGAAAATTACTTCAAATTTTTTACGTGTTTATCGCTTTATGCGCTGTAACAAAACCCACTTACGGAGTAAAGAAAATGATTAAGAAAACTTCTTGGGATAAAATTGAGTTTAGATTCTGAAGCTCAATGATTTATAATAAAATGAAAACTATGCTAAATATAAATTTTACCGAAATTAACAGGCTTTTTTTTTTATAAGCTCAAATCTACTTGCACCTGAGGGCAAGCGGTTGCCAGCATTAGCTTGCCCTGCAATGATTTTACTTGCGTTTGGCAAGCGGGCAAGCGTTAAGTTCCACCACTGTAAGTAAACCAGGAAAGAGACACACGAGTGCGGCTTGCACACGGAGTGCTCACCCTTATACACCCTCTGTTATACTATAAATATGGACATATTTATAGTATAACAGAGGGTGGATAAGGGAGAGCACTCCGTGTGCCTGTGGGCTACGGGTATCCGATCAGTTATCGTACACTTTTGCCGGTTTTTCAATGCTAAAATTTACATCAGTGTTTGCATTGACAAGAAATTTCACAGAAGTGAAGCTGGGCTCAGCCGACTTTTGTTATAATAGTTTGATTTCTCCCAAGACTCTGAAATAAATTTTTAGGGACCGGACATTCACCCGCTTTTCTGCGTGTTTTTGTAGAGTGAAGGGATCAGTTATCGTACACCCAACGTTAAAGCTGAACATGTGACGTCATCTTTCGTGTTCGAAAATTCCCCGACACGGCCAAAGGCGACTATTCTTGCATCGCCTGACAAATATAACTTCATAAAAAGTTCTATTTATATTTGGAGGTTGAAATTTTGCAAGAAGATGCCTCGATGAGTAGGCTGGCTGTCATCGATGGGAAAACCTGATCGCTTGGGTTAAAGACGCATAAGTGTTGGGTGTACGATAATTGGTTCTGTACGATAACTGATCTGATACCCGTAGTGTTGTTCAAAAACAACAAACTACGTGGTGATGTCTTAATTTTTTTATCACTGGACACAAGTGTTGTTGTTGTTTGTCTTCGACAGTTGACATGTTGATAAATGAATACTAAATACGTCACCAAGCCTTACCAAGTAATCCACTTTCTTGCCGCCAAATTTTATTCCTCTATCATGTTGCTTAAGCACTTTTCGGAGCTTTGATGACGGGAATGTTCTTTTCATTGTCATAGTTCTGAGATTATCGAAATAACGTTTGTTCGAAAGTCAGCGCCGTATTTGATACCGGAAATATGTGAAATCAACCAATCGAATGGGACTACTTCATAAAATGAATTTTATCCAATCAAATGGCTCTAAAACAATGTGCTCGCTGTGTTTCACACGATGTCTTTCCGTTTTGGAAAACGTGGTTGTTGATGTTGATACTTTGACGTTGAGAATTTACGTATCGCTAAAGTAACTGTCAACTTACGAGATGGGGAAGGTTAAAGCAAAAAAGCCCCGAGAGGGTATTAATAAAGCAAATCACAGTATGAATCCAGGTACGTAAATTGTTATTGCACTAGATATAATTATACAGAGGGAAAGTTCAAAGGATGACAACCAGACAACCAGGTCTAGTTGAACAGGTTGGGGAAATACGTGAATCGACGGATATCCGTGAATCCACGGACTATCCGTGAATCGACGGACAGTTTTGTCACAGAACGACGGATAGGCACCTGTCAAAAACGATAAAAGTTATCCGACTTCCAATTCTTACGAAGACGCAAAGTTTTGCAGTTCAACAACAACAGAACAGCTTTCAAGCTTTCCATTCACACTCTTATTTCGTCCTCAGCTTCAATATTTTTCTGCGCTGAAGCTGTCAAAGTCGCTGACAAAAACTGTCAAAAAGCAGTTCGCCATTTTGGATAAATAATTTCGAAAAGAAAATAAACATTTACATACATTTGAAACCCCGCAAATTAAAGCGTGCTTCTTCGTCTTTCCATACCGGTCACGTGGTTTAAATACGTCCACCGGCAAGATCACACAAGAGCATCTAAAGTAGGGCCCTCCAAGAATGCAGCGCCACTAGCCATTGTATGGTGAACCAAAGGGGACTAATTTTCCTTGGATACTGTATGCCTCTTGTACATGACAGGCCTGCTAGATTAGTCCCCTTTGGTTCACCATACAATGGCTAGTGGCGCTGTATTCTTGGAGGGCCCTACTTTAGATGCTCTTGTGTGATCTTGCCGGTGGACGTATTTCAACCACGTGACCGGTATGGAAAGACGAAGAAGCACGCTTTAATTTGCGGGGTTTCAAATGTATGTAAATGTTTATTTTCTTTTCGAAATTATTTATCCAAAATGGCGAACTGCTTTTTGACAGTTTGTGTCAGCGACTTTGACGGCTTCAGCGCAGAAAAATATTGAAGCTGAGGACGAAATAAGAGTGTGAATGAAAAGCTTGAAAGCTGTTCTGTTGTTGGTGAACTGCAAAACTTAGCGTCTTCGTAAGAATTGGAAGTCGGATAACTTTTATCGTTTTTGACAGGTGCCTATCCGTCGTTCTGTGACAAAACTGTCCGTCGATTCACGGATAGTCCGTGGATTCACGGATATCCGTCGATTCACGTATTTCCCCAACCTGTTGAAGTTCTTCAAACTTAGCCAAAACTTTGACCATACTCAGTAGCTCTCGTTTTATGGTCAAAGATAGATCCCATTAAAAAACGTGGGGACAACTCTTAGTGACAACCGTACTATATAAATATGTCAGTTTATGGGTCTTACCGGACATCAATCCGTTCAAAATTTATTCTTCGCGTACGGGGTATTCATTTTTCCGCTTGACCAAGTCTAAGGTCTGTCTGGATCAATTTGGGATCGCTTTACACTCCACTTCGAACTTTGCGGCCGCCATTACCAGGTTGAACCATAGGCCTAGGGCAGGAAAAGACAACTCGTACAGTTTGTGTCGCTCGTCAACCTGGTAATGGCGGCCGCAAAGTTGGAAAATGTATACAGCTACGCAGAAACTCTTTGTGCGCAGATTTTCTTCTTATTTAAGCAACGCAACCGGCCCAAACTTAATACACATTCAGTTTGATCTTTAAGTTTGCCGTTCCACCCCCCAAAAAAGCGTTCAAACACTCACATCTGTGTTGCATCCTCGTCGTTTTTCGATTGACAGCCCGAATCTCCCGCTGGCCTTCTCGTTTCATTTAGACTGAACTGGGGAAATGTACGAGCAAGTTGACCTTTTGAGCCTCGCTTACAGATTTTCTTGATAAACATAAGCGAGGCTCAAAGAGGTCAACTTGTGCTCGTACATTTCCCCTGTTCAGTTTAACTCAATAAAGTTGGGGCCTGTTGCGTTGTTTAAATTAGGAGAAAATCTGCGAACAATAGAATTACATGCTTTCCAACATGGCGGGTCCTTCTACTCTGTTTGCCGCCCATCATCAATATCTTGGCAACAGAGTTTGAAGAACTTCAACTAGGCCGGAGTCTAGCTGCAGTGGAAAAAGTGGCCAAAGTATAGGCCTATATGTTGATGATGTGCGACCAACCGGGCTGGAGGACGTTTCATAATGAAAGCTGTAACCCTTTAGAATCAGATTTTTTTTTGAATTTCTTCTTATTTGAAGTGGCATGAGCTGCCAAAATTCCCACTTTTTTCATAATTTCTGAGCGTCACGACAGTAAGAGGCTTTGATTTTGGAGACCATCGAAAAACTAAATGATTGACAATGGGATGAGGGAAATCCATAAAGTCTACGGCCTATACGAACCGAAATAGGGTCCGAAAAGATGACCATTGATTCTATCTAAGCCAAAGTGAGTTCAAAACAATACTTTGTCGTCCATTTTCGCGACTAACACTGAAAAGTCTCTGAATTATACATCTTGAGAAAAATAGCCAATAATTCCAACATTCTGTTTTAACGTCAAAATATCCACATTTTGGCAGCTCATGCCACTTTAAATTTCGAGAAACTCTGAGAAAATCCGAGAAGAATATGGGGATTCTAAAGGGTTACATGTTTCATTTATGACACGTCCTCCAGCCCCATTGGCCACACATCATAAATATACATAGCCTACTTTGGCAACGGGGCTTGGATATCTCCAGCTACAGGGAGTCCAGTCCTGATCTACATCATGATCTACATCGGCTTCTTCAATGCCACGTCAACGTAGGGTGCATGTGTAAGATCTCTTTTCAAAAATTTTTAACGCGAAAATTTAGGTATGAAGTTACGAAAACGGAGTCCGGTAAATTCTTCTCTGTGACCTTATACAATGTCAACGGTGAATTTCATTAAGTTTAAATTGATATTTATAAGGTTAATTAGTTCGTGTCATTTAGAAAGTGAGTTTAACAGTATTCTCGTTATTTTTGGGATTACACCAAATGCGGCTGTCTTATCCATTCAGCCAACCGGCCTCCTCTAAAAAAGGAGGTAGTTGACTGGTAGATACTACAGCGGACATTTAGTACCCCTACGAAAGGTAAAATAATAT
The DNA here is from genome assembly GCA_963971465.1 of Lepidochitona cinerea. Classification (NCBI taxonomy): domain Eukaryota; kingdom Metazoa; phylum Mollusca; class Polyplacophora; order Chitonida; family Tonicellidae; genus Lepidochitona; species Lepidochitona cinerea. The sequence goes on along the minus strand of OZ020556.1, from coordinate 40,727,036 downwards.
AGATCTACATGTACTCCAAAGGAATGTTCAACAAAATATAACTGAACAAAAGGAGATACATGTAAAACAATAATCACACTTGATTTGATCTACAAGTAAACCTAACCCAAAGGAAAGACATGAATACAGTTATTTCCCCTAAACAAACTTGTTTTTATAATTATCTCCCCTCACTGAACTCTACATTGTACTTCTCCGTGCATGTTTTTTAATCAAAATTCAACATTATTCCCCCAAGCAAGTTTGAAGTTGACTACAGGTAAACTACAAATTGGGAGCTAAATGCCTTTCAGTTGTTTTTGGCATCTTGAGTAAATATACTTGTAGCTTTCCTTGCGATCCATTGGTTAATTCGACGGATTGATTCTCTGGAGTTAAACAATTATTTGTGGCCTTAAAATCGGTTTAGCAACAAATTTTCATTGTTTAAACACCATCTGACACCACCATCTACTGGCTTGTTACATCTGAGACTTTTGGATAGGCTAATACCAGGTGCCCTGTTTGACATATTGTTTTTAATTTTCAAAACTCTTTGACAATTTGATTTTTCAATGTGCATTTATTTGCAATTCATGTTTTTGTTTACAGATCGGCCCAAAACAGAAGGGGGACAAAATATGAGAGACAAGGCCACAATAAAAAGACTGCAAATGTATCGCAATTTTAAACCAAAAAGGTTGGTATGTTTTACTTATCCTCATGTGCAAATGTATCGCAATTTCAAACCAAAAAGGTTGGTATGTTTTACTTATCCTCACGTGCAAATGTATCGCAATTTCAAACCAAAAAGGTTGGTATGTTTTACTTATCCTCATGTGCAAATGTATCGCAATTTCAAACCAAAAAGGTTGGTATGTTTTACTTATCCTCATGTGCAAATGTATCGCAATTTCAAACCAAAAAGGTTGGTATGTTTTACTTATCCTCATGTGCAAATGTATCGCAATTTCAAACCAAAAAGGTTGGTATGTTTTACTTATCCTCACGTGCAAATGTATCGCAATTTCAAACCAAAAAGGTTGGTATGTTTTACTTATCCTCACGTGCAAATGTATCGCAATTTCAAACCAAAAAGGTTGGTATGTTTTACTTATCCTCACGTGCAAATGTATCGCAATTTCAAACCAAAAAGGTTGGTATGTTTTACTTATCCTCACGGTGCTCCTGCATTCTCCATGATGTCGGGAATTTCACTTTAACCCATGACAAACATGTACAATCTTTTCTTCAATTCGAGAACTTAGACAAGGAAATAACTGTTACCAGAAGCAGATTGTGAGGAAAGACAGAATTAAAGATACTAGGTCATAAGACTAAACAGCGGAATCATTGTTTGGAAGCAACTAAGTCAGTAAAACTGTATTTTGCAACAACAACATATTTCATTACTTTCACTTTCGGTCAATTGCAGTCACATTACAACAGAAATTAGATTAGCTATTTTATAAAAATGAATTAAAAATGCCTTTCTCCAGTAAGGCATGTTTTGTTTCATTTTGCATTTACTTTTTTGACCATATACAGCTATAAAACAGAATAATTTACATAACTTTTTAATTTTTAGATCTAGTCATTTTTTTTTTTTGTAATTCACAATGTGACATAAAGAAAAACACAAACCATCATTTTTTTAAATAATTTTTGACAATAAGTTATTGACTAATCAGAAACCAAAGCTTGAATCCCAGAGTGCTAAGTAAAAAAAAAGTTACCTGTCACGGTGACAAGTAGTTTTAAAAAAAAACATTTCGACCCCTGCATACTCAGTCTTATCTGTCTATCTGGCTGTGTTAGTATTGCATACTCAGAGGATTGAGACTTTTCATATGTCGGCCATTACAATACATGTAGTTCTAGTCTTCGAAAAAAGAACATTCTTACATCCTTGTTGGAGGCTTGTGGTTTGACAATAAACAAAAGTTTACATTTTTTCATTTCGGATTGGGATGTCGGATTATGTGTGCTCAAATTGTGGATTCAGATTGATTCACAGGTCAGGTAACTCCTTGGTAATATTAATGAATGTCAGTATTTTGTTTTTTCCAGAGACCGTCGAGGAAAAATAGTTCAGCCTGCTCCATATCAGTCTCGTTTGTCATCTGGAAGTGTGGCTAGAGTGGAACCTAACCGGAAGTGGTTTGGTAATGTATCCCATCTTTTAGTACATTTCTCACCTGTTTGTTCTTTACCCATGTTTGTCTCACCTGATGAGGGCGTTCTGTTTCTCAAGCCAGTGTTTTGTATTCACTCTTGACCTTACCAGTATCACCTATATGTATGTACTGCATATGATTTTTTGTAAGTTAGCAGGGGCACCAGTGGCTCTGCCTGTGGAGTGATAGCCCCTCAGTCCAACATAGGGCTTCCATCGATGTTTTGCGCCTTAGAATCCCACCCAGACCAAAAAAAATTTGAAAATTTCTGAGTGGATTTTTCACTTGATTGCAGTAACTCAGGTACTCTCCGATAGTCGAAGTTTCCTCCGGTCAAAGAGCATGGTTTCCTCCCCTACTAAAGATGCCAATATGCTTTTAATAGCAACAATTTTAAACCCCATTTTTACCTTTTAAAATTGCTCATCTGTAAATGAGTTGAAAATGTTTTTTTAATTATCCAGGAAATACTCGTGTTGTCACTCAGAATGCTTTGCAAACCTTCCAAGAGGAACTTGGTAAAGTGATACGAGATCCTTATAAAGTTGTGATGAGACAAACTAAACTACCTGTCACTTTACTGAATGAAAAAGCTAAGGTAAATTGTCACCTTTTGGTATAGTATCTGATATATTGAACAGCCATAGTTTTGATAAGGCTATGGTTTAATGATTTTGATTCTTAATGGCTTTAATGAAGTTGACCCGATTCATAAATCCTGTGTTTAAGTGATATGAGCCATCAGATATTATTTTCGTAAAAGCGTAAATAAGGAAATTATTTTTCTGATGTGCATCAAGTAGGATTCCTTTGATACTACTATTTGTAATGATATTCAGGTTGTGACAGAAACCTCAAGTTGGATCAGCATTATTCCAAAAGTCTAGTTAACTGTGGCTTGTTCTGTTAAAATGCTCCCCATGAAGTTGATACATTTTTGTAATAAACATACTTTTGGAGAATTAAAACTGTTATACATGGTAATTGGTCCTAAATTTATTATGAGAGAAGATCGCGGCCTTGTCTACTTGACCTAGATAAAATCTCTACCATGAAAATGTTCACATTTCCAGCATGCCAGAGTACATTTGCTTGACACAGAAAGTTTTGAATCTACATTTGGAAAGAAAGCAATACGTAAAAGACCCAATATCAAAGTGGCCGACATGGAGGTAATTCTTGTTAACCAAAAGGAAACCAATTTTCATTCTTTAAACATAAGTGAAAACTATGGATTTCCTTCCCTTTAACTTTCATAATTCACTGTAGATTTCTGGTGTCTGCTGTACAACAGGGATTTCAATGGGAACATGAAGCATTTTTTTGTCATTTTTAAATAATTAATTTAAAACTTCATTCAACAGGGTATTTGAGGTTTGTGAATCCCCTAAATGATCTTAGTGATTATACAGCTGTGTTTGAATAGCATTATACGATGTATATTTAGCCAAATTGTCACTTGTTTCTTGTTGATTTACCTTTTTTTGTGCTGTTCATCTGGTGACAATTCATTGTTAGGGCTTACTACAAAGATGTTGCTGGTCTTATCCACTCTATAATCCATTAGATATTTGTGATAAATTGAAAAGAGCATAATTCTTTGGATCTTCAGTTTTCCTTCCAGTATTGATTCCAGTGTTGGTTTTTGTTATTCAGACTTTGATGTCAAATGTTGAGACTTGCAGAGGTAAATATGATGCAGAGAAAGATGGTGATTTGGTTACTGAAGCCCTTGACATGAAGGATGAACCTATGGAACTGGTTTTTAAGGCTGGCCAATCAAAGAGGGTGTGGAATGAACTCTATAAGGTCAGTTGTCCTGAAATCACAGAATCACGTCCTCATTCTTTCAGCAATAATATACAAATCCAATCCACAGTGATTAAATGATTTTCTGTTTTCCAACGTAAGACCCTAGAATATACTGGGTGCTGTATGTATGTTTTGTCAGGTTTTTGTGGACAAAAACAGGGTTAAAGATGGATTTGTTCTCAACACCTACACTGTATGAGAGATTTGTAACTGTAAATTCTAAATTTACCAAGTATGTTTTCAAAAACATAATGCTGAAACAAAACAAGCTTCATGTAATGTCATAGGGTGTCAAAAAAGGTGATTGAAAATATGCATATGTTCTTTCACCAATTTGAAATGTTGTCGTATTTGACGTCGTACTTGACACTGTTAACAGTTGAATGTTTTCATTGTCGTTTAACCAACCTTGAAACCTGGCTTAATGTTCTTGAATGACATCCCAACAATGGTAATGTACATGTAAACTTCACGGCGCTATTAAATGCTAATTAATTTCCGTAGATAGGCTGTATAGAGAAAGTTTTGTGCCTGAAATTGCATAATTCATTTTGCTGAGTTTTGTAAAAGTGATTCATTGTTTGTGATTTCCAGGTGATAGATTCGTCGGATGTAGTTATACAGGTATTGGATGCCCGTGACCCTTTAGGGACCAGGTGTTATCAGGTGGAGGATTATCTAAGGAAGGAGAAACCTCATAAACATCTCATCTTTGTTCTCAATAAAGTCGACCTCATCCCTGTTTGGGCCACAGTATGTTACACTTCATATAATCTCCTGTTCTCAATAAAGTAGACCTCATCCCTGTTTGGGTCAGAGTATGTTACACTTCATATAATCTCCTGTTCTCAATAAAGTAGACCTCATCCCTGTTTGGGTCACAGTATGTTACACTTCATATAACTCCTGTTCTCAATAAAGTCGACCTCATCCCTGTTTGGGTCACAGTATGTTACACTTCATATAACTCCTGTTCTCAATAAAGTAGACCTCATCCCTGTTTGGGTCACAGTATGTTACACTTCATATAACTCCTGCTCTCAATAAAGTAGACCTTATCCCTGTTTGGGTCACAGTATGTTACACTTCATATAACTCCTGTTCTCAATAAAGTAGACCTCATCCCTGTTTGGGTCACAGTATGTTACACTTCATATAACTCCTGCTCTCAATAAAGTAGACCTTATCCCTGTTTGGGTCACAGTATGTTACACTTCATATAACTCCTGTTCTCAATAAAGTCGACCTCATCCCTGTTTGGGTCACAGTATGTTACACTTCATATAACTCCTGTTCTCAATAAAGTAGACCTCATCCCTGTTTGGGTCACAGTATGTTACACTTCATATAACTCCTGTTCTCAATAAAGTCGACCTCATCCCTGTTTGGGTCACAGTATGTTACACTTCCTGTCTAATCTTCACTCGGGCATTCTATCTAAAATATTGCACCAATAATTGATAGTTGTACTGCAAGTGAAAATCACAGCCACTAGTCAAAGTATATTTACAGTTGAACTATTTTGCACTAAAACCATCATTAGAAAAATTCTAATTGGCACAAATTTTATTGGCGTGATCATGGTTTTGACTTGGTAGTCACCGATGTTAGGGTTGTGTACTACATGTCTCCACCCGCTGAGACCTACCTTTATTGTTCCTGAGCATCTCATCATTTTATTTGACAGAAAAAGTGGGTAGCAATTCTATCTAAGGAGCAGCCGACACTTGCCTTCCATGCCAGTCTCACTAACCCATTTGGAAAGGGAGCTCTTATAAACTTATTGAGACAGTTTGGAAAGGTACGTCTTCTGTTTGTCAAAACTATTGCCTAGCCATTACTTAAATACAAGTTATATGATTAGTATGTTTTGTTGAAAATACACCTATTATTACTTAGTAAGAAAATTAGTAAATAAATTTGGGGGCTGCAGAAACTAGAAAGGTATTTCCAGATGATGTCAATACATTAATGATTTGTAAACAATCCAATCATCAAGTTCACTGATAAGAGTAAGACTTCTTTTGATATCCTATGTGGGATGGTTGCCAGTTACCAACGGAAGGTCGTGGGTTTCCTCCGGGCATAGAGCCCGGTTTCCTCCCACAATAAAACTGGTAACACCGCCATATAAGTGAAATAATCTTGAGCGCGGCGTAAAACACCAATCAATCAATCAATCTTTTGATATCATGAGTGATTTGTTGTTAAAAAATCTACATTTCTTTCTGCACTTAAATCTTATTTGGATCTCCTGATTAGTTGTCAGTTTTATAATCATATATATAAAATGACACCAGACTTTTCCATAAATTCTGATTGTCAAGTGAAGTTAAAGTACCTTGAAAAACTAAAGGATGATGTTCAAATTAAAAATATTGGTAAAGTCAGTAACACGCACGAATCAAAGACGTGTGCATATAATGGTAAAAATTGAAATAGCAGGGATGAACAGGTACATTTCAGGGGTTTTTTTTTGCTTGATAAAAATGACGAGCAATTAGCAAATTCTGTTTCAAAGAAATTTTCCCCTATATTTGGCAGCTCATGCCACTTAAATATATTGCTATATATTAAATATATAACTGGATGATGTGTTTGTATTTCAGTTACATCAGGACCATAAACAGATAAGCATTGGGTTTGTTGGATATCCAAACACTGGCAAAAGCTCCATAATAAATGCGTTGCGATCTAAAAAAGTCTGTAACGTGGCTCCTTTGGCTGGAGAGACGAAGGTGAGGGTCATCATGATATTTGTTTACATGAATATTGGGATGACAAAATCTTGGAAACAGAGCATAAAATAGAACCGGTTTCTCACAGATTTACGTTTGCCTACAAAGAAAGGTGTCAATGATCAGTTGGAAAACAAACTTGTGTATTTTTTAATTGACACAAAAATTGTCAAATAAGCCAGGATTTAATGATCACCAATCAAGTGAGCTTTTTTTCAATTTGCTTGGTTGTTTCTTGTTACAGGTGTGGCAATATGTGACGTTGATGAAAAGAATTTACTTGGTAGATTGTCCAGGTGTTGTTTATCCCACAGCATCTACACCTGAAGAATGTGTGCTTAAAGGAGTGGTAAGTTGATTTCCAAGTTGGAGCCCAGTTTTCCACCCCTACTAAACCTGGTAATGTCACTACTTGTGTGAAATCTTGGTTTCCACCTGACACAGAGCCCAGTTTTCCACCCCACTTAACCCGGTAATGTCACCACTTGTGTGAAATCTTGGTTTCCACCTGGCACAGAGCCAAGTTTTCCACCCCACTTAACCCGGTAATGTCACCACTTGTGTGAAATCTTGATTTCCACCTGGCACAGAGCCCAGTTTTCCACCCCACTTAACCTGGTAATGTGTACCAAATACATGTATGTAGGCCTTGTTGACAGTCGGGTGTCATTAAGTGTACCGAAACCCACCCAATTCAATGTAATCATGTGTTAAATGTTTGTTACCCTGGTTGTAGGTTAGAGTGGAGTATGTGAAGTCACCAGAAGATTATGTAATCATGTGTTAAATGTTTGTTACCCTGGTTGTAGGTTAGAGTGGAGTATGTTAAGTCACCAGAAGATTATGTAATCATGTGTTAAATGTTTGTTACCCTGGTTGTAGGTTAGAGTGGAGTATGTGAAGTCACCAGAAGATTATGTAATCATGTGTTAAATGTTTGTTACCCTGGTTGTAGGTTAGAGTGGAGTATGTGAAGTCACCAGAAGATTATGTCCTCCCTATGTTAGCGAGAATCAAACCAGAGTATGTGAAGAGAACATATAAATTGGATGGTTGGACAAGTCATGAAGATTTCCTGGAAAAAGTTGCACGGAATAGTGGAAAATTACTAAAGGTCAATTATACTTGTTTGTTACATTATGTAAGGAGAGGAGCTTCTAGTTTGTTACATTATGTAATGATTGGAGCCTCTCGTTTGTTCAATTATATAATGATAGGAGCCCGTTTTGTTACATAATATGATAGGGGCCTCTCGTTTGTTACATTATATAATGAAGGGGGCCTCTCATTTGTTATATAATATAATGATAGGAGCCTCTTCATCACAAAGCCTTCTGTCCTTGATATATCTGGCATCCTTAAATATAGGAAATAATCTTTGACATTAAAGAACATGTAAGATACAAAAATGAAAGTCCATTCACAATCCATGTTAGGTAGTTAACATGAGCATAATCTCTTGCTTCATCACAAGCTGTCCATCAATTGGTTTGTATCTCACTCAATTTAAAGGAAGAAGTCACTCTTTGTGAAAACTTTGCCAGGCTTACAACTGGTTACGTTCACCCAATCTCTCACTAAACCTAACAATGTTGCCATAGAAATAAATTAATCTGTAGTGTGCCATGAGACATGAATGATTCTGTGGAGGGGTGATGACATCCATTACCCTAAATAAATAAACATTTTTGCTTTCATTCTTGTGCATGCCTTTTAATATGAATTCATTATTAGCTTTCACAGGAAGTGAAACTTATTTTTAGAATGGCCATGAAATCTTATTTTATTTTATTTTAGCAGGACTGTTCGTAATTTTCTGTATTTTGCCGGTTTATTACAGGGGGGTGAGCCAGACATCTCCACTGTGGCAAAGATGGTACTGAATGATTTTGTGAGAGGAAAAATACCTTATTTTATAAAACCTCCAGGCTCTGATGTAAGTGAAAAGGGATGTTTTTGAAGAGCTTTTTTTTAAATCGAAGAAGAGTTTTGGCAGAAAGATATTTTCAATTTTCAAAGTTACATTTAGGATAAGCTGCGATTTTCCAATCAAGTTCAGATTGTAAGTGTGGGAGGTAATTTACCTAACAGGAAGGAATATACATCACAGATATTTAAATATAGTTAACGTTTTTTAAATAATTGTGCTTTGTGCATGCCTTTGGCATCAATTATTTACTTTTTTATGAACTTCAAACACAAACATTTTACTGTACTGTTATATAGATGAATGACCAAACTAACCAAAAAGAGGAAGAACAGAGAAATTCTAAGGACTCAAATAAACCAGCAGTGAAACAAGATTTGAAAAAGATCCATGTAGGTGCTGATTATGTTGGGGAGGATGTTCAGGAGACGGAAGAGCTGTCAGATGGTGAAAGTGATACTGAATTAGAAAAAGAGGCGGAGGTAGATGTAAATGACAGCTGTCAATCAAATGAAACTCCTCCCTCTCCTGCTGTTCATGAAGTTCTCAATGATGATCAGGACATCAGTGAACAGAAAAATACTTCTCCAGTTACTGTGAAAACTGACTTAAATACAATTCCTGACAATGGCAATATTAAAAATAAAGGTCTTTCAAAGAAAAGGAAAAGAAATGCAAAGAGCGAAAAGAGACTGCAAGAATTTCAGAAGACGAAAGTTCGCAAAATATCTGAAACAGAACCTGTTTCTATAACTCCCCCTGTAGAGAGTTGTGTCGAGTATAGATCAAGTTCAAGTGGCAATTTTATGATTACAGACAGCTCAGCAGATGCACATCAAAAACAAAAAGAAATAAAAAGTGATAGTAAGTATTGAATTTGCATTAATAGTTGAATTTTTTGGTCTATGCGTTTGGGGGTATTCTTATCAGTGGGTTAGTCAGAAGTGTTAGATGGCTCTCCATCTGACGGGGGTGCCCTCTTATAGTCTCTCAGTCCCACACAGGCATTCTATTGATGGTTTGCGTGTTTGAATTCCACTAAGACCAATACAAATTAAACAATTTCCGGTGTGTTTTTTCACTCAGTCGCCCTTAGTGAAAGAGTTGCCAGTTATTCTCGTAGTAAATTGAAATGTTTCCCTGGTGAAAATAAGGTCACCATGCTAGAGACTAAACTTTATAGTTTCTTGATTTAATTTCTCAAGCATAAACGTCTTTTGTTGTAACCCTGAGATCTTTGATTTTTATCTTGTTAAAATCTCTCAAACATGTCATTGCTGTCATTATATCCTTGTTAAACTTATTATCGAGCTACTTCTGTTCCTCCTAGGTTCTGTTTATGGTTGCACTGTGAAAAAGAGTGGACAAGTTGAAATTGTTGAGGTGATATCTAACCCCAAGAAAAGGGGAGATATGAAAAAATGTTCAGACGAGGGAAATACCAATCCAGGGAAACAACAGGGAGACAAAGAAAAAGTTAACCCAAAGAACATTGAGGAGGAAGAATCCAAAATGACCAGTAAACAGGTTAGTCATCATTCTTCTACTTTTTATACTCAAACGACCCATGTGGGATAGTTACCAGCGAAAGGCCGTGGGGTTCCTCCGGGCATAGAGCTCGGTTTCCTTCCACGATAAAACTGGCAACGCCGCCATGTAAGTGATATAATATTGAGCGCGGCGTAAAACACCAAACAATCAATCAACTTTTTATAAGTCTTCCATCAATGGGTCAGGGGGCCTGCGTGGCTCAGTAGGTAGAGCGTTGGGTCGCGGGTTCGAATCCCACTCAGTCCAAAAATTGGAAAATTTTCTGACTGGGTTTTCACTCGAACGACCTATGTGGGTTGGTTACCAACTAAGTTCGTGGGTTTTAGCCCGGTTTCCTCCCACAATAAAACTGGCAACACCGCCACATAAGTGAAATAATCTTGAGCGCGGCGTAAAACACCAAACAATCAATCAATCAATGGGTCAGAGATCTGGGGAACAGTGGGATGGGTTTTCACGAACTCAATGTAGAATAGTTGTTAGGTTACAGTGGACAGTTGCAGGTTTCCTTCGTCAGCTTGTCAATGAATAAATTCCAGCTTTAGCAGGAACATTATTTAACCAATGGTGGTGGCACAGGTTCGAAGAGCCGAAAGTCGGGGTGTTTCTTCTGTGCGTAGAGCCAAGTTTCTTCACCCATCAATGAAGTGAAAATCCACCCTATGTACTGCAGTTATTGAACGTGCATTTGGTTAGATTTTTTTTTTTGTCGTGACTACAAACCCTCCTAATCATTAAATAAATTGCTCCTGATTGAACAAAGATAGAGCCTACCTTTTTACACTTGCATGTATTACCTGCTGGACTCCACCTGCTTAACTGCACGTGGGTGTGAGGCAAATCACGAGATTATGAATCTTAGATTGCTAAAAAAATTAATGAACTTTTATTTCTTTTGTAGCGCCGAAAGCAGGCTCGCCAAGACCGTGCCACGAGAATAGGAGTTCACTTTTATAAAACTACAAATGTAAAAAATCGTTCGTTTCGAGATTAACGACTTAATTTGTATGATTAAAAAAAGAAGTGAAATGTCCCCTACACGTGATTAAATTGTTTGTTTTTATTCCTGTGATGTAGGTTTTTATATCTCCTCAGCATATATTGCGCGGGGATATAGCGATCAGATTGTCTATCCGTAATCATTTCTTTGTCACCGTATCTCCTCCAATGGTTTTTATACGCCCGACTTAAAAAAAATCGGTCATATTATGGTATCACCAGCGCCGGTCGTCCGCCTCGGATTCCCTTCCGCTCCATAACTTTTTATGTTTTGATCTAATCTTTACAATTCTTTCACACCATATACCTTGTGGGTAGAAGGTGTGTCATGAACCATTTTTGACATCGTCAATTGCATAATGTGGCTTCTACATTGGATTATGTAATATTCTGTCTTTGTCTATATCTTCGTTCCCTTCCGCTCCATAACTTGAAGAGTTTCTGATCCGATCTTTACTACTTTAGGCGTAGAAGGTGTGTCATAAACCATTTAGGACATTTCCGATTGCCTAATATGGCTTCTACATTGGATTATGCAATATCTCTTTTAGTCTATATCTTTGTTCCCTTTCGCTCCATAACTTGAAAAGTTTTGATCCGATCTTGACAATTCTTTGGGAGTATATACCTTATGAGCAGATGGTGTGTCATGTACCATTTCTGACTTCACCCGTTGCATAATATGGCAGCCATATAGGATTATGTAATATTCCCTTGCGCTCCATAACTTCTAAAGTTCTGATCCGATCTTGACGATTCTTTCAGAGTGTATACCTTATGGGCAGACAGTGTTTCACATACATTTCTGACATCACCTGTTACATAATATGGCAGCAATATTGGATTACGTAATATTCCCTTTCGGCTCCAGAACTTCTTTCGTTTTGATATCTCTCCAATTCTTTTAGAGTATATATACCTGATAGGTAGATGATGTGTCGCATACCAAATTTGATTTGGGTCCACATATTTTTTGTGTGTTTTCAAGCGTTTTTATCAGAAATGTGTACCCGTATTTACTAAAACATCGATCAATCAATTGAAACTTGTTGGACATACTGGATGACATGCTGGATGTGCCCCTCCTATTTTGGATGCGCTGGTTTCATTATTCTCAGAGTTACTGCCCTTTTCTCACAGTATAGGAATATATAGACATTTACACTGTAGGGCTTGTCATCGCATCTGCTCATTAAAGGTAAACAAGAAGCCATGTTGGTTTGTAATCACCAAAAATACTGTTCTTATATGGAATACAGCACACTAAAATGTGCCTATTCCAACGTTCATGTGGGCATTATAATGTGTACAGTATGTGAAGCCAGTCTCTGCCACCACGTGTGAAGGTTAGACACACTCAGTGTTGGCATTGTGAAGTTACAAATATCATAATGTCCCAGAGCTATTTTGCTGAACATGTGGAGCTGTTGGAGAGGTCAAGAGACCCTTTCAGCTGAGAAAGATGTTTTTATGACGTTTGAATTGTATGGCATTGGCGCCGTGTCTTTGTTGCAGGCGCTGTGGTCTGTCTCTATCGCATTAGGTCATAGACAAAATGAGCACGATTCTGACGTCCGATTGATCCAAAAACTCAATGCAGCGCAATTTTGCCGTACACAGAGGCTACTGCGCAAGCGTCAATCCTTAAGCCGAAAGTGTCTATTGTGTTGACCATGGCTGCACTTGAATTATATAATTATGATCACTAAAACACACGGGCATATGTAATCAGATGAGGTTGTCTACCAATAAGTTCCACCCATGACTATGTTGTAGAGTAAACTGACATGCTCTAGTCTATTATCCGCTCCTTGTAAATATACACAAAGAAAAAAGTTAAGCACCCCCCTGGAAAGTCTGCACCAACCGATATAATCATTGGTGTAGGGAGGTTGTTGGCAAACTGATGTTGCAGAAACGATTGTGATCATAATGGGCAACATTCTGGCGATAACAAACAACCATTAATGGCAATAAGCTATACAATTTATTCAGGATATCGTTAGCCAACTCAGAATTGTATTTTAACAAAATAAAAAGATGCTTGTAAATATGAAACTACAGAGTCCATCTTTCTTCACAGGGCGAACATATTGAAGTAAAAATGTCACTTTGAGTGTGTAGAACACATTCCTAGAGTAGAAGGTCAATAGGGCGTATAGCTTCCAACCTGCGTCTCAACTCTGAAGTGAGACGTTGGATCTGTTGAAGGGGTAATAAAGCATCTTTTTACTTTGTTAAAAATTAAAAATACACTGGTTTCATCCAGGTAAACAGAAAATCACAACAAACTTCGGCCATGTGTCCCTTAAAGCCACACTCCTGGTTATTTCACATGTTTGATGTGTGAGGATACCCCAAACCTTATTTAAGTAGGGTACCTTGCAAGTCTTCCACAATCGTTGAGTGAAAAATACTCAAATCTTTAAAAATTTTGTCTTCTGGACTGAGTCAGGTATTCGTCAAAAGTTGGGGGTTTCCTCTGGGCAATGAGCCCGGTTTCTTCCCCCACTAAACATGACAACGCCGCCATTTAAGTGCAATAATCTTGATTGAGGCGTAAAACATCAATCAATTAAGCAATGTTACAGCACATACTATGCAGAAAAAATCAGTTAAGGACATTATTTCTTGTTAATATAGTTCTATAATATATTCAAAGAATTCCTTTATGTTACATTCCCTACGTTACATATATATATACATTTGTATTAGTGATCATAAATATACAAACATGTATATGAATAAATAAATCAAATTAAATTCAACCTGTAAAATTTAAATTAAAAAAAAAAACCATAGTTGAATTATTTTATAGATCCCAACTTAAGATGACTTTATCCCCAGTATGTGCAGTATTGATGTATTTACAAGATTAAGTGATATGGATGTAGGAGAGATTCCTTCATGATAAACTCCGATTGAAATATACATTAATGGCCAAAGAACCTGAAACAAAAAAATATATATATTTATGACAAAAACCACAAAATAATTAGGTACTTTTTGATAGCATTAAATTTTGGCAGGTAATTATTTGGTAATTGTTCAGGGATAACATTAAGTAATCAAATGGATTGAGAGTGAACCTATACCCTTAAAATTTTAGTCTGAGCAACAGAATTTTGTTAAAATAATATCCTTTTAAACATTGAGGGGGCTCAGTAGGTAGAGCGTTGGACGCTCAATCCAAACAGCCTCCCACCAATGGGTTTCCTCCCACAATAAAACTGGCAGCGCCGCCATATAAGTGAAATAATCTTTAGAGCGGCTTAAAATACCAAACAATCAATCAATTTAAGCATTGGAATAGACAGATGTCTGAAAATCTGCGACACAATGGCTAAATGAGGGGTAAAACTAGACTGTTAGTTAAGGTGAAAATCTCCGACCCAATGACTAAATGAGGGGTAAAACTAGCCTGTAAGTTTAGGTGAAAATCTCTGACACAGTGGCTAAATGAGGGGTAACACTAGCCTGTTAGTTTAGGTGAAAATCTCTGACACAATGGCTGAATGAGGGGTAAAACTAGCCTGTTAGTTAAGGTGAAAATCTCCGACACAGTGGCTAAATGAGGGGTAACACTAGCCTGTTAGTTTAGGTGAAAATCTCCGACACAGTGGCTAAATGAGGGGTAAAACTAGCCTGTTAGTTTAGGTGAAAATCTCTGACACAATGACTAAATGAGGGGTAACACTAGCCTGTTAGTTTAGGTGAAAATCTCCGACACAATGGCTAAATGGAGGGTAAAACTAGCATGTTAGTTTTGGTGAAAATCTTCCACACAATGGTCAAATTAGTGGTAAAAAGATATGTGTGTTGGTCTGAACACTGTTAAACTTACACAAGCATAAGAAACATGATGAAGATATTCCACAGTGCAATAAATATCCTGAAATATCGCAATGATTGGAGAAACTCTCGAACTTTATCGCCTGAAAGAAAAAAATAACTTTAGGTCTTAATTCAATTTATAAAGAAATAGGAGATAAATAATGTCATTAAACATTTTATCTTTTAGTTTATAAGCTGCCAAAACACTGAAATTGTCCGTCCTACGATATGATTTTCCTTAAGAGCCAGTTAGAAGCTTTTCAGTAATACCAATCTTGAGAATGTATGTTCTGTTAGTGTTTGATTTACATTCATTCGATATTATTTCACTAACAAATATACATGGCACGATTGTGCTTGGGGAGGACCCCACTTTACCAGGTTCTTTCCATAGACCTGGAGGTACCTAAAACAATCTTGAACGAAGCAGAAATGTTAATTATTCAATTATTGAGAATTTTAAACTAGTACAACATTGTACCTGTGCTGGGTTCCATATTGGATCCAAATGTGACTTCATTTTTCTTTTTTCTGCAATACATGTAAACACTGATAGTGTTAATTCAAGATTCCATTAAAACACATTTGAGCAGAATTTAAAGCAGAAGCCTACCACTTGTCATTTAACTGCCTGATTACATTCTCAAACTTTTAGGTTTAACATACTCCTCCCACAAAAACCCCATCAACATACCATGATAAAGTAGTAAGGAAACCCATGGTGTAAATATTCATGGTGTAATCTCAATATTTCGACTTTAATTAAGTCATCGCCAGGAGAATTAACAGAATAATTTGTTTGTTGGTCGGAAACATTGAATAAGTTCGGAACTTTGAAATGCTCAAAACGGATCAGTACTAATGCTAGTTTCATTATACATCATCTGGCTTTTATGATGCTTTTCAACAGGCTACCAGAACCCATCGTTATTGTGAAATCCTATGGCCTGTGTGTTCAGTCCAAACGTTTAAAAAGGTTACACATACTGTGTGACACCATGATACTCTGGGTTTTGTCGGTGTTAATCCTTATTTTATATCATCTGGCAAAGGGACACCACCTATACTTTTATGTAACAGAACACTTTTATTGCCTTGTGGGTATGTTTCATATTTTGGATTGTCATGATGGAGTAAACATGTTTGTGTGTGTTGTCCAGTGTAGTGTGTTGTGTATTCATTTATTAGTGTTAACAGTCTAACCTTTTCAAACGTTTGACCTTCACACGTGGTGCTGGCAGTGAGGTCTGAGCTAAAATTCCCATCACCTGTATTATTTATAAACCTAAATTATGTTTTTCACAGGGGAATAAATGAAACAAAAAGAAAAACACACCCATTCATTATAGATATTTCATAGTATTTTTCATGCCCGTCTACTTTTTGAAAAGATACTTACAGGTTAAAATTTAAAATAGCACCAGCATTAACCAGTAGAGTCCTGAAAAGAAAAAGAATGAATACTATAATTTGAGTTTAGTTGTTGAAGATTAACAATCATGTCTCAAACAAGCAAACACTCAAACAAAGTAGATACTTCATACAAGTATATCTGCCCATATATCTCACCGCCAAGGATACACAATTTTAGCAGATTATCCTATGATATGTGGCTGCAGGCAGATAGGTTTGTGGCATTATATGATTGATTGATCTTTTATGCCGCACTCAAGATTATTTCACTTAATATATGGCGGCGTTGTCAGGTTTGGTAGGGCAGGAAGCCGTGCTCATTGCCCGGAGGAAACCCCCCACTTTCCGGTAAGTACCTAGTGGCAACTCTTTTACATACGGTAACCGAGTGAAAATCCACTCAGAAACTTTTTCAATTCTTATTTGGACTGATTGAGTGTGGTCCGAACCCCCGCCTCATCGATGGAAGGTCTGTGTGGGACGGTGATGACCACTCTAGCCCACTGTTCCGCCATAATGTGGGGAGATGAATTTTTACATTTAATCCAATTTACCGAGACACCCCAGTCAGTGGTATCAATGAGCTATATGCGGCCGGTATGTTTATTGAAGTTATTCTGAGGTTCCCACTGACTTCTTCGATACCTATGAAAATATGGTAGCCTACATTTATACAATGAACAATTCTAAATCAATCTAGCACTTATTCTATAGTTATAGTGGTATTGAATAAGCTGGTTGACTCATCAGAATAACTTCAATTCACCCCTCACCCTGACATCCTAACATTGTTCTTCCATAAAAAGTTTGTATTTATCCTAAAAACATACACGTAATTATTCTAACTCTAAGTGCTAAATTGTATTTCCGATGGCGTATTGTTTTCTGGGGTGTTTTTTCTATTTTACGACCGGGTTAACCTGGGACGAGTGGCAGGTAGGCTAGCCCCAGATGACTATCCTGCCATACAACAGAATGGCAGGATAGTCACCGGGGGCTACAGGTAGGCCTACTTAGTATTAGGACTTTGTATGGTCGTCAATGTTGTTGTTGTTTTGGTTACTTCCCGATGAGTTCGTGGCGAGGTACACTGCAAAACATAATTATCATAATTCTCGTAAAGGAATGGAATCGTTCCAAATGAGTTAGATCATAATCACCCGAACAGTATGAGGTCGGACAGCATCTTTCCGTTTAATACAGGAAACTTTTCGATCACTGAGACAAATATCACGAAACCAAAAGATTTCTGACACGAGACACAAAGTTAACTCCCCTTCCTGGCTGGATTTTGACAGCTGAGAAACGGACACTCAGGACGAGTACGAAAGCCTAGAGAGCTCATTCGAATTTCGAGTTTCAAGATTTGAAATTCGAAATTCGAAACTCACCTTCCAATTTCGAATTTCGAATTTCAAAATGTGAAACTGGGTATCAAAAAATTGAATTTCAACTATAAAATCGCTGAGCTATACCAGTGTATATGTAGACCGACTAAGCGTAATAATTTGATTTGTGAAAACTAATTTAAAACGCGTCAGTGATTGTTTAACTGTTACGCTGCGGCGAGCCACTATAATGGCTCTAGCAGACGGCCGTCTCCAGTGCGGCAAGCCACTATAGTGGCTTTAGGCTTTACACCGTAGAAATGCGGGGAGCCATTATAGTGGCTTTCGATAGTACCTATGTTAAATGCTGTTCGATTGGATAACTATGCTTTATACGTCCGTAAAATCTGTTGAATATTCATGAAACATACTTTTATTATCGTAATTTTGATTGGTCGAAATAAAAACAGACGATCAAAACCCTAATTTGGGCGTATGAAGGCGGGAAAGTGCAGAAGTGAAATTAACGCTTCTGTCAAAATGGCGGCGGTTGTTTATTCTGACAGCGATAGCGATTCGGACAGTTCTTTTTACGGATTTTCGAAGTCAGATATAGAAGATTTCGTGTTGTCAGGCAGCGAATTCAGCGATGGATCCGATAATGACAGCACAAGTAGCGAAGACGAGGACTCGGGCAAAGAAAACCAGCCGGAAATCACGTATGGTTGGAAGACTGTCGGTGATTTACCATCGGACTTTTTCGATCAGCGTTTGACAGGTGTACCGGAGTTTTCTGAGTTACGTGGACCACGGAATATTCCAGCTAGTGTTACAACTCCAGCGGATTTTATTCTTCTTTTACTCGGCGAACAGTTTCTGGATGATTTGGTGGAGGAAGTGAACAGCTACGGGGATTTAAAGGCAGAGAGAAGACTTCAGATTGGCAGTGTGAAACATCAGTCGCGGTTTCGAAAATGGCGTCAGACAAATATGGAAGAAATGAAAGCTTTTCTCGGGCTTGTTTTCAACATGGGCCTTATTCAGAAAAAGAAGTTGAATGAATATTGGAGTACACAGCTTTCTCAACAGACTCCTTATTTTTCTACTGTGATGACCAGGGATCGTTTTTTAATGCTATTATCTATGCTCCACTTCAAGGAAGGAAATGAGAATTTACCTGGTCGGGCTCACAAGGTATCATATTTTATCTCTTCATTTGTGAGAAATTTTCAATATTATTTTTATCCTGGTAAAGAACTGTCAGTTGATGAAAGTTTAGTTGGCTTTCAAGGAAGAGCTCAGTCCATTCAATACATGCCAAATAAACACCATCATAAATTTGGAATCAAGCTGTGGAATTTGTGTGAGAGTAGCACTGGTTATACCTGTAATGTGGAAATGTACTCAGGTAAATCAACTAAATCAACTGCCAATGGACTCGGTTATGACGTCTGTATGACAATGATGGAATCATACACAGAACGTGGACATCATCTTTACATTGACAACTTTTTCTCCAGTATCTCTTTAGCTGAGGATTTACTCAAGAAAAAGATTTACCTGACAGGTACGCTGCGGTCCAATAGGAAAGGCATCCCTTCCGCCATCAAGGTCAAACAAAAAAAAGGTGAAATTATTGCAGCACGCAAAGGACCCCTACTCTGCGTTAATTTCCACGACAAAAGGCCAGTGATGTTTTTATCTACGAATGACACTGCTATTCCCCATTCTTACCTGTCCAAGAGGAATAGGGAGCGACGTGTACCTCATGTTACTGTGAGTTACAACCAGCACATGGGCGGAGTTGATTTGTCAGACATGAGGACATATATGTTTTTAGATGAACGACGGTCGGTGAAATGGACCAACAAAGTTTTTTTCTTTATGCTTGGTCGGTTGGCACTAAATGCGTTCATTATTTACCAACAACATGTCACACCTGGCACACCTACGAAGAAATTGGACAGAAGGTCGTTCATGATTCAGGTAGTTGAAGGAATGGTTGGTGATTTCCGTGAGGAGCGACGTGTTGGTAGGCCTGTCAAGTCAACTGAAGATCGACTTACAAACCCATCTCAACATCTGAAGATGCACAAGTTACCAACCGGCAAACAAAGAAACTGTATTGTGTGCACAGACTTGAAAAGAAAGAAGAGAGTGCGCACATCTTATGTCTGTCTCACCTGTGACGTGGGATTGTGCCCTACTTCATGCTGGCATAATTACCACACAAAGAAAGTCTTCAAACCATCTCAAAATGAGCAGTGAGTGTGGCAGAAACTGTTTTTGGAGACTGTAAATAGTATTTTTGTGTTTACCTGTTTTTACCTGTTGATTGCTAAAATTCCCCATGTGTATGGACTTTCCTCGGACAACTGCCCATGCAGGTGTGCTGCCAAACATCCAGACTGTTCTGCTGCCCAAGAAAACTCCTGTGAGCTGAAAGATGAGCCTGACTGCTGAGTTGTAACCATCAACTCCTTCAAACGGCCCTTTTCAGGGCCAATCAAATCTTCCAACGGCCCTTATAAGGGCCACCCAAATAAAACGAAAAAGTTTCTTACCCAATTATTGCACTCTCAGAGTAGGTAAAGGTGTGTTGTGTCATTAAACAGTTTCTTTGTCACATAATTTTACTTTTCATAAAGCACAAAAATTGTCTTTGCCCAAAAAATCTGATAAAAAAATTAGTTTTCTTACCTGTCTTTACCTGTTGATTGAAAAAATTCTTGTCGTCTGGGGACTTAATTAATACCTGGAAATCAGGTAGGCATGTACTGTGAATATGAATTACTAAAAAAAATTCCAAGAATAAAATAAAACCAACAAAATAAATTGATATGCATGATCTTTATTTTTGAGCATTTCTGAAAAAAAAGCCAGCATTCCTGGGTTATTTACTGCTATATAATACAGCATTGTACATAGTGATCTGCATTGAAAAACATAGCAGCGTAACAGTTAATAAACTAAGTGTGAATCTTGAATTCCGAAATTAAGAAATGTGAATTTCAAAATCTGAAATTCGAAATTCGAATGAGCCCTCTGGGCTTTCGTACAGGACAGATACCCAAAACGCAATCTAAAATTAGAAGTTACCCTAGTCCTAAGGGCCAGATTCAACCTCTAAGGACATTGGTTGACATTTTTATTGGAAATATCCACTGGAATGGGGTTGGAGAGTTCACATAGGGATGAGGTCAATTGATCATGTGACTTTTAAATTTTCGACAATACAACAACACCATGGAATTTTACCTGGCATTTGCTCGCATCTACGTACTTTTCTAATATTCTCTTACACTTAGCTAGAGCTATTGTTAGTTACATAGCACATTTAAACACTGGCAGCTATTGGAAACGCCCCATGGAACCTATCACAGTGGCCAGGCCAAAATAAATCGGATCGACAGGGAACGTCGCCATTTTGCCTGTTTTCGTCAAAATGGGACTACTTCGAGAAATTCAAAACATATATACTCACGTACAGCGTGATGTCAGGATTTTTATATTTATCTGATAGCTTTTAACAATGTTGCCCTAGATCGCACGCGAAAATCCCTGCGCTATGTCCGGTAAAGTCGTACGAGGTCTATCTTAGCCACCAATCGAGATCTCGTGCCATTCTACGAGATCTTCAACTCGAGACATCTCAACGAATGGCAGTAGGATCAATCTCTATTTTAGATTGTCTTATCCACGTCTAAAGGAGATCTCGCGAGAATACGATTGACCCAAAACGCTCACGAAGTGTCGAGTACAAACAATTAAAAAACAACAAAACAATAAATGTTGAAGGTGAGCAAATGGGGTTGTGTGTCCATCTGGAAAGCACTTACAGAGTTTTTACTTATAGGCTACTAGCCCCGATTTCTGGCTCCAAAATGACTATTCCTTTTATACTGGCGAGAAGTGTATGAATAGTCTATAGATGTTTATGAACACTAAAACACACGGAAAATCTAAAATAGTCTTTATATGAATGGACATGAATTCTGATAATAGTCTTTTTGGAGCCAGAAACCCGGACAAATCGGACATATCAAATTTGATGCTGGAAGGAAGCCTATTCATTTGATACAGCCATAGGCCTATTATGGGTTAGATTTTCACTACCAGAACGTGAGATGGCTATATTGTGCTCCGTCTTTTTTCATAACAGTTAAATAAAGTAACCTGTTTCTATTGATTGGGAGGGTCAAGAACAGTATAAAATCAGATCCTGTCCCTATTTTATGCCGAATGCTGTGGAGAAAAGGATTGTCTATGGACTGGTTAAAGGGACATTCTGTAAAAAATGAAATTCGTCCTTCACCGCATTCAACATGCAATGTTTCAAATGTCTATTCTAGTTATAATGACCTGGCTCCACTCCGATAACCAGGATCTATGTAGGCATAATCAGAAGATTCTTTCATTTACATGACAGAGTTGGCAGGTCCAGTGAGGGGCCGGAGGAAACCCCCGGGGAACCTGGCAACCTTTCCACAAATAAAACAAGTGACTTAGAAATTGTTTAAACCCACACCCATCGAAGAAAGATCTGTGTCGGAAAGATATACCTCCATCCAGTGGAAAAAATCATAAATAACCCCCCCCCCCCCCCCCCCCCCCCCACGCACACGCGTACACATCTCGATCCCTATCCCTTTCGGTTATACGACTGGAATTGTGTACAGTGGATGTTCTTGCAAGAGCTGCTAGGAATGCTTT
This sequence comes from Lepidochitona cinerea, assembly GCA_963971465.1. NCBI lineage: Eukaryota > Metazoa > Mollusca > Polyplacophora > Chitonida > Tonicellidae > Lepidochitona > Lepidochitona cinerea. Next base: position 40,704,565 of record OZ020556.1, on the reverse strand, counting down.
TTTATTATTTTCTTTAATTTCTTCAATTTGTGTACTTTTTTCCTGTCGTAAGATGTATGAAACATTGATAAAATAATATTGGCTACACACGAAATTTAACTTCCTCTTCAAAAAGTTTGATTTTCAGAATGTGTCACAGCTGGTTCGATGGTCTAAAAAGTAGACTAAATATAAGAATTTAATAAGTTCTCGAGAGAAACATAAAACTATAGCCTACCGATTAGCAATCTGACTAAAGTCGAGATGCTCATTAAAAGTCTTTTCAATGAGCATCTCGACTTTAGTCAGATTGACCATTTAGCTATCGCTACGGACCCGTTTAAAGTGGCACGAGCTGCAAAAAATGTTGATATTTTTCCGTTAAAACCAAACTTTTAAATTATCAGCTATTTTTAATCCGTCCAAGAATGAATGAACGCTCGTCCCAGTTATTTGAATTATGTTTACTTTCGGGGACTATTCGACTGGTACTGGCTACAGAGTATTGATTTTGTTTACATTCCAACGTTAATCATTAGATTCTCGATAAATTCCAAACCCTCTTATTGTCGTGGCAATCAAAATTTACGAATTTTGGAAACTCATGCCACGTATAATTCTTTGAAGACTGGTCGACAAATTCAATTTTCAACGTTAATTCATTACAAAAGTGTATTAGGGCCAGGTGAAAAAAAATGTTTATTATAATTCGAAGTTAGCCTACTATCTCCTAATTTGGAGATACTAACTCAGGATTAATTAATTAATTAAGTCCCTCATAGCTTATTGGACTCCGAGTTAGCGGCCAATTCGGAGTTGGACATCTGGGTAAAATGCTGCTACATACTGGTTACACCCAAATATCCAATCTCACCCTTTGGACAATTGTAAGCGTACTAACCCCCCCCCCCCCCCCCCGCCCCTATTTTTGTTTAATTGAACACATGGACATGATGCTCTACATAACTCACATTTACTTAAACTATATTTTAGAGGGTCTATCAATGCAACTGTAAGCTACTGGACATTTTTCAGGATCAAGAATTCCTCTATTTAACTTTTCTTGAATGTCTTTGTCATGGAAGCGTTAAACATCTGTCTGAACCAGATTTGAAAAGATTATTACGTTATTCGACATATTGGTCATCTTTGAAAAAAGTCCTTTTGATATGTATCATTAAGGGAAATGCTAAAGCTCTGTTAAATTATTTATCTAAATGATATCAAGTTGAAATTTAAACCCTACATCAAACTACGATTGTCACACAGCATGAAATAAAGAGAGCTAATTTTTGCATTAAAACTGGTTTTTTTTTAATCAGCTCCCTAACTTGCGACTAATTTTATTAGACGGCAATAATAACGGACCAAAGAACCGGGAGTACATATCGAGTTATTGTTGCCTATAAAAACTACCTTATCATACCCCCTCAAGCCTGGTATCGGCGGAAAGCTCTTATTTTGTACTTGTTTATAAAAATGACGAGCAATTAACTATGGTTCTGCTTCAACGAAACTGTCCTTTTATTTGGCAACTCGCGCCTCTTTAAAGTGGCATGAGCTGTCAAAATGTTGGTATTTTGACGTTAAAACAGAATGGTAAAATTATTGGCTATTTTTCTCAAGACGTATAATTTAGAAGCTATTTAGTGCATCTAGTCTCGAAAATGTACGATAAAGTATTGTTTTAAACTAACTTTGGCTTAGAAAGAATGAATGGTCGTCCCGGTTATTTAAATTCTGTTTACTTTTCAAACACATTTTGCGGTTCGTACAGGCCACATACTGTATGGATTTTCTTCATTCCATCGACAATCATTTAGTTTTTCGATGGCCTCAAAGCCCCTTATGCTCTTGACGATCAGAAATTATGAAAACAGTGTGAATTTTGGCAGCTCATGCCACTTAAACGTTTTATAACAAAGATTATCACTTAGCCTTCCCATAAAAAAACTATTCGTTTATAAGTAACTTGTAGAAAAAAGGGAATCAAACTTTCCCCGGTCTCCACTTTATTTGCTCTATATTAAATTTTAGTTATTATAAATATTTAAAGTTCCTTTGCAAATGTAAGAAAGGCCCCGGCTTCGAGATGAGGTCCGGCTGATCACAGGTGACCACACGCCTTGTTCAAACTATTGATTTGTTATTGCCCTGAAGCTGCTGTCAGTTTCTTATGGACTAGTCCATTGTGGGTGGTCACGAGGTCAGAGTTCATGCATCCTATTCCTCCCTATTGTGTCCCATCTCACACTTCGTCAGATCAGATAAACACATCAACTCCTATCCTGGTTTCATGTCACGTTACAAACATTATAACGCCCTTCATTATCAAAGTAACATAATTGAAAATATTTATCTGCGATTAAATCAAACTTTCGAACATCCTTTGTTTAAACTTAATAATACTTATTATATCATAAAGGTGTATAGGAAGGCCAAACTGATAACATATTGATGATATTACTTTCTTGATAAGTGGATTAAAATTTTAATTATATATGTCTGTCTGTCGGCAATTGTGATAGTTGACCTACGTTTAGAAAGAAACGTCTGGTCAATTTCCTATCAGCTAAGTAAATATGCTTGCATTACCCAACCACACATCCTGATGCATCAGTTTTAGGGAGCAAACAAACAGTCGGTCTACACGTTTCAACAATAAACTCATTCTAATCATTTTAGAAAGTCATGTTAAATGACATGGAATGGGGATTTGTATAAATAAAACTATAATGTTTCAAGTACTGGCGGAGATTCCTGAAACTGGGGGTTTCCCACAAGACAACATCTTCTCCTGAAACTGGGGGTTTCCCACAAGACAACATCTTCTCCTGAAACTGAGGGTTTCCCACAAGATAACATCTTCTCCTGAAACTGAGGGTTTCCCACAAGACAACATCTTCTCCTGAAACTGGGGTTTTCCCACAAGACAACATCTTCTCCTGAAACTGGGGGTTTCCCACAAGACAACATCTTCTCATGAAACTGGGGGTTTCCCACAAGACAACATCTTCTCCTGAAACTGGGGGTTTCCCATAAGACAACATTATTCTCCTGAAACTGGGGGTTTCCCACAAGACAACATCTTCTCCTGAAACTGAGGGTTCCCACAAGACAACTTTTTCTCCTGAAACTGGGGGTTTCCCATAAGACAACATCTTCCCCTGAAACTGGGAGTTTCCCCACAAGGCAACATCTTCTCCTAAAACTGGGGGTTTCCCATAAGACAACATTTTCTCCTGAAACTGCAACATCTTCTCATGAAACTGGGGGTTTCCCACAAGACATCTTCTCCTGAAACTGGGGTTTCCCACAAGACAACATCTTCTCCGGAAACTGAGGGTTTCCCACAAGACAAGATGTTCTCCTAAAACTGGGGGTTTCCCACAAGACAAGATCTTCTCCTAAAACTGGGGGTTTCCCACAAGACAACATCTTCTCATAAAACTGAGGGTTTCCCACAAGACAACATCTTCTCCTGAAACTGAGGGTTTCCCACAAGACAACATCTTCTCCTGAAACTGAGGGTTTCCCACAAGACAACATCTTCTCCTGAAACTGAAGGTTTCCCACAAGACAACATCTTCTCCTGAAACTGAGGGTTTCCCACAAGACAACATCTTCTCCTGAAACTGAGGGTTTCCCACAAGACAACATCTTCTCCTGAAACTGAGGGTTTCTCACAAGACAGCATCTTCTCCTGAAACTGAGGGTTTCCCACGAGACATCTTCTCCTGAAACTGAGGGTTTCCCACAAGACAACATCTTCTCGGGCCGAGGTAAAATCGCCACAGACCAACACGGAATGGCCTTGGCTTGAGAAGGGTCGGTCTATAGGCTCCGGGACCTCTGCCACTAACCGGTGGAGATATATAGGGTTCTCATGTCACAATTGACGGATATGTACGGGATCAAAATATTAGATAGGGGAGACCGGGGCTAGTTCGACCCTTTTTTCTTAAAATTAGTATTTGTCAAAGTATTCAAGCTTTTTAAAATGCAACTAATTCTTGTGAAAGGCAGCTAAATAACCTTTCTTTTGATACCCATCCAGAATGACTCCTCTTGATGATATTACTTAAATATGCACTTTTAAGAAAAAACAATTAGGTCTATGGGTCGACCTAGAGTCGCACAGGCCCGAGCCAAACAGGTCGAACTAGCCCCATGCGCACCACATATAAAAATAACATCATTTCATTTGGCCTATTCAATGCAGTCTAAACATGCACTAAGATTAGGAAAGCTAATTGTCCACGCTTTCATCCTACAAACAGTCGTTAGTTTGTAAAAGGTACTTTTAACATAAATGTTATTATACACACAGAAAAAAGTTAAGCACTCCATGGAAAGTCTGCACCGACCGATAAAATCATTGGTGTAGGGGGATTGTTGTCAAACTGATGTTGCAGAAACGATTGTGATCATAAAGGGCAACATTCTGGCGATAAGAAATCACCATTAATGGTAATAAGCTATACAATTTATTCGGGTTATCGTTAGCCAAATCAAAAGTGTGTTTCAACAAAAATAAAAAGATGCTTGTAAGTATGCTTGTAAGATTTTGTACTGGAGGCTCTAGGGCTTGAATGTCTCTGTCCATCCTATCCCAAATGTGCTGTAAAGGATTCAAATCCGCAAAGGTCCGACGTCTCACTGGAGGGATGAGCGATGAGACTCTGAAGTGTCACACTTACAAGCATCTTTTCATTTTGTTAAAATACGCTTTTGATTTGGCTAACGATATCCTGAATAAATTGTTTAGTTAATTGCGATTAATGGCGATTTCTTATCGCCAGAATGTTGCCCTTTATGATCACAATCGTTTCTGCAACATCAGTTTAATCAGGTGCTTAATTTTTTTCTTTGTGTAATATAAAGATTAACAGTCGAATAATACACATTTCAACGATCTGTTCCTGGCCGTTCTCATAACGTCCCTAAGCTAAAAACGATAACAATACCCCCCCCCCCACCACCACCCCAAAAAAACCCCACAAAATTAGCCTTGATACATTTACTTTTGTGATGACCTTGTAGGCCTACTTGTGGGCATACATTGTCTTCTGGCGTGGATCTTTATTCACTGGTGCGTGCATTAATTCATTAAATACAGCATTTTTTCTCACAGTCCTTGGGCAGAGATTTTTATTATTGTTATAGCAGACGAATGCAATTTACAGAAATGCATGGTTGTCCTTAAGAATAATACACCGTGTAATTTTATACTGCGGAAAATCCAGGGCTGTTCTTCTTAACAAGGCGTATCCTAATTAGTTAAACTTCCACATTACTTTTTGCTACTGAGATTGAATACAGATTGTTCAACAAACCAGAGGAAAATTAACTCTTTATTGCCGTTATTAAAATATTGTTTGTAATTCCAGTCAGGTGTTTAGAATAGCCATTGTTATGCCTTGTGGTTAACATTACAATAGATTGGTACTATATTCCCGTCTCTTCAACTGTCAATATAATTTCTATAAACTTGACGATTCCCACGAGAACAGATTAGTAAGTAGATAAGAAGTGAATAGACCCAATAATGGAATTAACCAGTTACGAAGGATGGTTCAGATGATCGATAAGAGGGGTGGGTTCGGAATAATCGATATTTAATCATATCGTGTTATCGATAACAGAAATGTTCTTATCTTTTTATGACCATTCTTATGAAAGATGGGTGTGAGAAAAATTAAATAATTTCAAAACCCTGTTTGTAGCGTTTTTGTATGCTTATACACAGAAACTATTGTCAACCTTTTATGAAACACCACACTAGAAATCTGTAGGCCTGTCAGTGCGATTCTAATCCAGAAGAAGGTAAATCGATAATAAATGGTCAAAATTCTGAGAAAAACATGACCGCGTCTTGGACGATGTTCTATGCGGCTTTGGTTGTCTTCTCGATCTGAAACGTTTATTAAATAAAGGCACTCAAAGCCACAAATTCTTCAGAAACGACACGGATATAAAATCATTATTAAATGATGTGTTGTCTTAAGATTAAAAACTGTTATTTTGCATGACTTTTTGTTGTCTTGAGATTAAAAACTGTTATTTTGCCTGACTTTTTGTTGTCTTGAGATTAAAAACTGTTATTTTGCCTGACTTTTTGTTGTCTTGAGATAAAAACTGTTCTGACTTTTTATTGTCTTGAGATTAAAAACTGTTATTTTGTCCAACTTTTTATTGTCTTGAGATTAAAAACTTTTATTTTGTCTGACTTTGTATTGTATTGAGATTAAAAACTGTTATATTATCTGACTTTTTATTGTCTCGAGATTAAAAACCGTTATTTTATCTGACTTTTTATTGTCTTGAGATTAAAAACTGTTATTTTGTCTGACTTGGTGAACCTCTCCAATGTGCCCAGTCGTTCAAGTACATGCATCTGAAAACGTGCATTAAAAGCAAGTACACTTGCCGCTAAATTGCGTACGACTGGATTTTCCAAGATTGAGAAATAGAAGGTTTTCATTTTGCCAAAATTCATTAGTTTTGGTGTCTTTTCGTATTTTGAAAAAAGGAAAATAGAGACACGCAATGTCCACAAATGTCGGATCTGAGTTGTATCGGGTGATGATTTGAAGCGAGACCATGTTGCCAAAACGAGAGAGCAGACTATCACATTGTCAGATTATCACATCGAATTAACTGTGAAATACAATATATTTCGGAGGTGGTGCTTGCGTGTGAGCGTGCGTGGGTGCGTGTGTGCGTGCGTGTGAGCGTGCGTGGGTGCGTGTGAGCGTGCGTGGGTGCGTGTGGTTCGGATGGGAGGTCACATCTGTATTTTTATTGATTGTAACCGACAAAATAAAGTCTCTTCTGAATGATTTCACAGTCCAATCTCTATTCCATTGCACAAAAGCAACGTCAAATTTTTCATTGCATTGAGGATGATGAGCCTATATATAAAATGATTTCAGAAAAGAGTCTGGTTCGCCCCTTCGTTATTATGTTCACGTGTCAGAGTAATTCATTTTCAAAATGTAAAATGTTATCAAATGTTAATGGTCTTAAATTTTGCTTAGAATCTTGATTTCATCTCCAGTAACTCATCTTACTTGCCAGGTAGTTAAAGAATTTAGATATAGTGCTGCTTTTTTTCAACATGTTCGTTTCTTTACACTGTTTTACGGCGTATATGCTATCAAACGAGATTCGCTCCAATGATCAAACCTTTTCATTTCTAATCAGTGTGAAGATCTGTGAAGATTTCCTATGATAGGTGTTGTTTTATAGAGTCTATACAGAGAACTCATCCCGGTCTGCATGCTCTCTGATATCAACTGGTTATCAGGCTATATAGCGATTAACATGCATCTATACAACCATATTGTGTAAAATCAATACCGCACTATGTAAAACCATCAACACAGAATGTAAAATTGCCGCACTGTGTAAAACATCTGCAGCAGTAAGTAAATAAAAGAAACTGTGTAAACAAGTTGACACAATAAGCAAAAAAAACTCAGGGAAATTGAAAAAGACGTTGAGAGGTAAAAAGAGGTTTGGTGAGAATTGAAAAGACGTTTTGGTGAGAATTGAAAAGACGTTTTGGTGAGAATTGAAAAGACGTTTTGGTGAGAATTGAAAAAGACGTTTTGGTGAGAATTGAAAAAGACGTTTTGGTGAGAATTGAAAAAGACATTTTGGTGAGAATTGAAAAGACGTTTTGGTGAGAATTGAAAAAAGACGTTTTGGTGAGAATTGAAAAAGACGTTTTGGTGAGAATTGTAAAAGACGTTTTGGTGAGAATTGAAAAAGACGTTTTGGTGAGAATTGAAAAAGACGTTTTGGTGAGAAGTTCAAAAGACGTTTTCGTGAGAAGTTCAAAAGACGTTTTGGTGAGAATTCATAAATCAAAAAATATTTGTTTACACAGTGTTTACATAGTTGGCCTTCATTTACGTTCCGCGGTCCACGCTTAGGGTTAGGGTTGAGTAATGGACATTCTATAAAAAAATGTCTTCTAATTAAAGAGGCTTATTTTTTAAAAGATCAATTGAATTCCTTCAGAAAATATGATCTGAAGAACAGGTATAACAACATTTCCAAACTAAGTCACATAGCGTAGATTGGTGTGAGTAATCCCGGAAATATAACTTAGACTACCTTTTACTGACGAGACTAAAATTTACTCAATGGGAGTCGTGTAAAAATGCCTACGACAAAGTTATTTATGTCAACCTGTTAACCTGTAGTACAGCATCTCACTGATATATGTAAATATTTATTTCCGGCATCATTCGTCATTGTAAAGGATTCCTAACGTAGTATTGCTTATGTAGGTGAAAAAAAAAAAAAAAAAAAAATAGGTGGTGTGTTGTTTTTGTTTGTACCAAGTAACACAATATTTTCTATGGTCAGTTGACATATAGTTTTGAGCGATCAACCTTTTTAACAGTAGTTAAACAGTGAGGTATGAGCCTCCCCCCCCCACCCCATCCCAATATGCCTTGGTTTTCTTTCAGTCAAACTAGGTGCCCTGTGTTTTCTCTTGATGTACAATTTAAAAAATCTATATAGTTATCCCAAAACAAAAGTTTTTTTTTTCTTTAAGAACAGTCCCTTTGTTAATATTTCATTTCTGAAATATATGAGGAAAATACAGTATTGAAAAAGATCGGCGAAGACTGTTAATTTTGACTCTGGGACTGCTAAAGTATCAAATTGCATAAGAAAATCATTCTCTGGACGATTTAGCCTTAGGACGTACTAATTCATTCTCTGGACAAGTTTGTTCTAGGCCGTACTAATTTTATTCTCTGGATGATTTTGCTTTAGGACGTACTAATTCGTTCTCTGAACAAGTTTGTTCTAGGGCGTACTAATTCATTCTCTCGACGATTTTGCCTTAGGGTGTACTAATTTATTCTCACGACGATTTTTCTTTAAGGCGTACTAATTCATTCTCTGGACGATTTGGCTTTAGGGCGTACTAATTTGTTATCTGTACAAGTTTGTTCTAGGGCGTACTAATTCATTCTTTGAACGATTTTGCTTAAGGGCGTACTAATTCATTCTCTGGATGATTTTGCGTTAGGGCGTACTAATTCATTCGCTGGACGATTTTGCTTTTGGGGCGTACTAGTTCATTCTCTGGACGATTTCGCTCTGGGGCGTACAAATTCATTTAATGTCTGGTAACTGTTCGTCTTGAATACGTGTTTTCTAACATTACATTTTAGAAAGTATATCTTTCTATCTTAACGCCATTGACAATATTTTTTTATAAAGTAACACAGCTTAGTTTAAGTTAACAAATCTAAATTCTTATCAACCCGTGTTTTTGTCTAATGATGATATATTGTTATCTTTAGCCAGTTTTCACATCAATTACTTTACTCGCTGGATGTTATTACACCAGTTGGTTGCTGGATGTTATTACACCAGTTAGTTGCTGGATCTTTTTACACCAGTTAGTTGCTAGGTGTTTTTACACCAGTTGGTTGCTGGATGTTTTACACCAGTTGGTTGCTGGATGTTTTTACACCAGTTAGTTGCTGGATGTTTTTACACCAGTTAGGTGCTGGATATTTTTACACCAGTTATGTGCTGGATGTTTTTACACCAGTTGGTTGCTGGATGTTTTTACACCAGTTAGTTGCTGGATGTTTTTACACCAGACATAGTTGCTGGATGTTTTTACACCAGTTAGTTGCTGGATGTTTTTACACCAGACATAGTTGCTGGATGTTTTTACACCAGTTACAGTAGGTGCTGGATGTTTTACACCAGTTGGTTGCTGGATGTTTTTACACCAATTAGTTGCTGGATGTTTTTACACCAGACATAGTTGCTGGATGTTTTTACACCAGTTGGTTGGTGGATGTTTTTACACCAGTTAGTTGCTGGATGTTTTTACACCAGTTAGTTGCTGGATGTTTTTACACCAGACATAGTTGCTGGATGTTTTTACACCAGTTAGGTGCTGGATGTTTTTACACCAGTTGGTTGCTGGATGGTTTTACACCAGTTGCTTGCTGGATGTTTTACACGAGTTGGTTGCTGGATGTTATTACACCAGTTAGTTGCTGGATGTTTTTACACCAGTTAGTTGGTGGATGTTTTTACACCAGTTAGTTGCTGGATGTTTTTACACCAATTGGTTGCTGGATGTTTTTACACTAATTAGCTGCTGGATGTTTTTACACCAGTTGGTTGCTGGATGTTATTACACCAGACATAGTTGCTGGATGTTTTTACACCAGTTAGTTGCTGGATGTTTTACGCCAATTGGTTGCTGGATGTTTTTACACTAATTAGCTGCTGGATGTTTTTACACCAGTTGGTTGCTGGATGTTTTTACACCTGTTAGTTGTTGGATGTTTTACACCAGTTGGTTGCTGGATGTTTTTACACCAGTTGGTTGCTGGATGGTTTTACACCAGTTGCTTGCTGGATGTTATTACACCAGACATAGTTGCTGGATGTTTTTACACCAGTTAGGTGCTGGATGTTTTTACACCAGTTGGTGGCTAGATGTTTTACACCAGTTAGTTGCTGGATGTTTTACACCAGTTGGTTGCTGGATGTTTTTACACCTGTTAGTTGTTGGATGTTTTACACCAGTTAGTTGCTGGATGTTTTTACACCAGTTAGCTGCTGGATGTTTTTACACCAGTTGGTTGGTGGATGTCTTTACACCAGTAAGTTGTTGGATGTTTTACACCAGTTAGTTGCTGGATCTTTTTACACCTGTTAGTTGTTGGATGTTTTACACCAGTTATTTGCTGGGTGTTTTTACACCAGTTAGGTGCTGGGTGTTTTTACACCAATTGGTTGCTGGATGTTTTTACATCAGTTGGTTGCTGGATGTTTTTACACCTGTTAGTTGCTGGATGTTTTACACCAGTTGGTTGCTGGATGTTTTTACACCAGTTGGTTGCTGGATGTTTTTACACCTGTTAGTTGGTGGATGTTTTTACACCAGTTGGATGCTGGATGGTTTTACACCAGCTAGTTGCTGGATGTTTTTACACCTGTTAGTTGTTGGATGTTTTACACCAGTTAGTTGCTGGATCTTTTTACACCTGTTAGTTGTTGGATGTTTTACACCAGTTAGTTGCTGGATCTTTTTACACCAGTTAGTTGCTGGATCTTTTTACACCTGTTAGTTGTTGGATGTTTTACACCAGTTAGTTGCTGGATCTTTTTACACCAGTTAGTTGCTGGATGTTTTTACACCAGTTGGTTGCTGGATGTTTTACACCAGTTGGTTGCTGGATGTTTTTACACCAGTTAGTTGCTGGATGTTTTTACACCAGTTAGTTGCTGGATGTTTTTACACCAGTTGGATGCTGGATGGTTTTACACTAATTAGCTGCTGGATGTTTTTACACCAGTAAGTTGCTGGATGTTTTTACACCAGTTTGATGCTGGATGGTTTTACACCAGTTAGTTGCTGGATCTTTTTACACCTGTTAGTTGCTGGATGTTTTTACACCAGTTGGTTGGTGGATGTTTTTACACCAGTTAGTTGCTGGATGTTTTACACCAGTTAGTTGCTGGACGTTTTTACACCAGTTGGTTGCTGGATGTTTTACACCAGTTGGTTGCTGGATGTTTTTACACCAGTTAGTTGCTGGATGTTTTTACACCAGTTAGTTGCTGGATGTTTTTACACCAGTTGGATGCTGGATGGTTTTACACTAATTAGCTGCTGGATGTTTTTACACCAGTTAGCTGCTGGATGTTTTTACACCTGTTAGCTGGTGGATGTTTTTACACCAGTTGGATGCTGGATGGTTTTACACCAGTTAGTTGCTGGATCTTTTTACACCTGTTAGTTGCTGGATGTTTTTACACCAGTTGGTTGGTGGATGTTTTTACACCAGTTAGTTGCTGGATGTTTTACACCAGTTAGTTGCTGGACGTTTTTACACCAGTTGGTTGCTGGATGTTTTTACACCAGTTGGTTGCTGGATGTTTTTACACCAGTTGGTTGCTGGATGTTTTTACACCAGTTGGTTGCTGGATGTTTTTACACCAGTTAGTTGCTGGGTGTTTTTACACCATGTTTTACACCAATTAGTTGCTGGATGTTTTTACACCAGTTGGTTGCTGGATGTTTTTACACCAGTTGGTTGCTGGATGTTTTTACAGTAATTAGTTGCTGGATGTCTTTACACCAATTAGTTGCTGGATGTTTTTACACCAGTTAGCTGCTGGATGTTTTTACACCAGTTGGTTGGTGGATGTTTTTACACCAATTAGTTGCTTGATGTTTTTACACCAGTTGGTTGCTGGATGTTTTTACACCAGTTGGTTGCTGGATGTTTTTACACCAGTTAGTTGCTGGATGTCTTTACACCAATTAGTTGCTGGATGTTTTTACACCAGTTAGCTGCTGGATGTTTTTACACCAGTTGGTTGGTGGATGTTTTTACACCAATTAGTTGCTGGATGTTTTTACACCAGTTGGTTGGTGGATGTTTTTACACCAGTTGGTTGGTGGATGTTTTTACACCAGTCAGTAGCTGCTGGATTTACACCAGTTAGGTACTGGATGTTTTTACAACAGTTAGTTGCTGGATGTTTTTACACCAGTTGGTTGGTGGATGTTTTTACACCAGTTGGCTGCTGGATTTACACCAGTTAGTTGCTGGATGTTTTTACACCAGTTAGTTGATGGATGTTTTTACACCAGTTGGCTGCTGGATGTTTTTACACCGCTTAGTTGGTGGATGTTTTTACACCAGTTGGCTGCTGGATGTTTTTACACCAGTTAGTTGATGGATGTTTTTACACCAGTTAGTTGCTGGATGTTTTTACACCGCTTAGTTGGTGGATGTTTTTACACCAGTTGGCTGCTGGATTTACACCAGTTGGTTGGTGGATGTTTTTACACCAGTTGGTTGGTGGATGTTTTTACACCAGTAAGTTGCTGGATGTTTTTACACCAGTTGGTTGGTGGATGTTTTTACACCAGTTAGTTGCTGGATGTTTTTACACCAGTTGGTTGGTGGATGTTTTTACACCAGTTAGTTGCTGGATGTTTTTACACCAGTTGGTTGGTGGATGTCTTTACACCAGTAAGTTGCTGGAAGTTTTTACACCAGTTGGTTGGTGGATGTTTTTACACCAGTTAGTTGCTGGATGTTTTTTACACCAGTTGGTTGCTGGATGTTTTTACACCAGTTAGTTGGTGGATGTTTTTACACCAGTTAGTTGCTGGATGTTTTTACACCAGTTGGTTGCTGGATGTTTTTACACCAGTTAGTTGCTGGATGTTTTTACACCAGTTGGTTGCTGGATATTTTTACACCAGTTAGTTGCTGGATGTTTTTACACCAGTTAGTTGGTGGATGTTTTCACACCAGTTAGTTGGTGGATATTTTTACACCAGTTAGTTGCTGGATGTTTTTACACCAGTTAGTTGGTGGATGTTTTTACACCAGTTAGTTGCTGGATGTTTTTACACCAGTTGGTTGCTGGATGTTTTTACACCAGTTGGTTGCTGGATGTTTTTACACCAGTTGGTTGCTGGATATTTTTACACCAGTTGGTTGCTGGATGTTTTTACACCAGTTAGTTGCTGGATGTTTTTACACCAGTTGGTTGCTGGATGTTTTTACACCAGTTGGTTGCTGGATGTTTTTAAACCGCTTAGTTGGTGGATGTTTTTACACCAGTTAGGTACTGGATGTTTTTATGATAGGCATGATGACAGAGTGAAAGTATACAATGGACACCGTAATACTCCATAGCCGACCTTAAGTTAAACATGGCATACTTTTTAAACGAGCCTTAAGGGCAAAGCATTGCGATGACTTGCAAAATCACTCATATGGAAAGAGTTTGTATGAGTGAGTTATTCTTTACATTAGACGATAACGGATTGATATTGACTACCTCTGGGAAAAGTCAACTATCGACTAAATAATGGCGATAACCTACATAAACATCTATCAAACATGTTGACTCCCAATACGGAATGAATTCTGTATAACAAAGGGGAATAGGCCTAACTATGTAAGAGAGGTATCAAAGGCATTTCTTTCTGTAGCAAATAGTGTTTAAAACAGACGATTAGAACAAAGTAGATATTTAGCGGGATGTGGCAAGGATGATCTACAAGGTAAAAACCTGGACCTCCAGATATATTTTTAATTTGGTATGAGCTGCCCAAATTCGTTTTTTTTCATAAAGTTTTGTTAAGGGAAGTTCAGCGTTTACAGAAACGTTTGGAAAAAAATGATTGACGTGGAAATCAAAAATATTGGCAAAGTCAGTAACCAGTGCGTGAACCGAAGATATGAGCAAATAACAAATAAAATTCAAATAGGCGGAATGTAGGTGTTCACTTTTGGGGAGTCCTAAATATAGGCCCTAAATCTGCAGGATTGATATCAACGGAAAGCTGCTATTTTGTACTTTTTGATAAATTGGTTAAGGATTAGTTAATTCTTTTTCAACGGACATTTCCCAATATATATATGACGCATCATACCACCGTAAAAATGAAATGAAATAATGATGCACTAAAAGGAATTGTAAGCCCTTACGAAATATAAGTTAATATGTTTATTAGACTAGTTTATATGGTACCCAAAGTTGTCGACCGTTCTGTTCATTTTGTCGTCTTTGTATTGAAGACTTTATCCCCCGTTTGGGTTTACAGCTAACTTCCAACAAATTGTATCTACTAAGTAAGTGCCGAAACTAAACACTGGCGAACAGTTACATTGTAAAGCGTTATATTCGACATAAGGATGAGTTGGTTTGATATTCGAAAAACTCTTTCTGTGTTCCACCCAAACTATCAAATTGGAGGCCTCCGACACGCAAACATTCAAATGTATAACAATGAATGCAGATTGCAAGGACAATATTAGCGATTAAATGTCATAACGTATGAAAATAAACGTTCATGGGTTATAGGCTCTCTATCCATTCCCCGATAAAATGCAGAAAGGTGTTTATTTAAAAAGATTGATTAATTGTTTGGTGTTTTATGCCGCGCTCAAGATTATTTCACTTATATGGCGGCGCTGCCAGTTTTATAGTGGGAGGAAACCGGGCTCTATGCCCGGAGGAAACCCACGACCTTCCGCTGGTAACTGGCAACCATCCCACATAGGTCGTTCGAGTGAAATATTGAAAAAGAAGGCGGTATTGTCTATAATTTCCTCAGAGGTTTTGGTATCATTTTGTATTTTTAATAAATTATATGTATTCGGGAATTTCTGAGAATCTATTTGAACACGCTCTGTTTGTAATTTAGTCAGTCAGTTCCAAGCTGCATTCAGTAAAGCTATATTAGCCTGTTTATTATTTAGAATGAAATTCGGCACCCTTGTTTGTCAGTGATTTATTTGTGAGTTCTATCTGGCCAAACAGTTTGTGATTCCAGGATTTTATTCTGTGGGTCTATACTGCTATACCAGTAAACTTTGCGAGTTCTCGGATATCAGTTTTCTATTTTGGAACTTTCAATTCTTAGTTTGTAAAAACAATTCGTTTTCTTTCCACTGTTTGTATAATATTTGCTAGTAAATACGTTGCTTTAGTTTCATAAAATATAAATAAAAATTTGTGCATAAAATCTGTTGGTCTTGTTTTATTACACGTATTTTGTATCGTAATATAACCATCCATTACAAGTTTACCATTAAAACAACTGGAGTTATAGCCCGGAAACAAAAACCAATCTAACAGAATGCTGGCCCATGGATACTGGCTGTTTGGTAACAACGGTAACCATCGGCGTCGACGAATTCGATGTATGACACGTCGTCGGCCAATCTAAACAGAGAAGTTAATCTTCGCATGCGAGACTTAGTTCTGAAGCGAAGGGGAGGTAAGCATGTGGGCACGATTGGTCGTCGGCATTATTACTATGTTCACACCAAAACTAAAAAGTGTGCCGAAATTCCAATTAAAAAATTGCAGCCCGTACACGCATACCTACCTGGGAACAAAGCCTGATATAGTAATCAGCTAAATGGTAACCATAGCAACCACGCAGATAAGCAAACCTGAGCCATGATCCATCGTCATCCATTTCATCTGCTCATATACTAAAAATTAAAAACGCAAAATATAAAATTAGAAAACTAATTCACGGCACTTATCAGCCACCGTAGGACTGACACTTTATCCGGTGTTTTATTGTATTTTTTTCTTTTTATAAGTTCCATCGTGCCGCGCGAATCCCACTCAGACCCAATATAAGTTCCCAGGTTTAGCCGCCGACGGTCGGGGGTTTCCTCTGGGCAAAAAGCATCGATTGAAGGCCTGTGTGAGACTGATGGACAAGTACTCCGACCCACTGGACCACCGAGGCCCCCACAAAGCGTAGAGGGCTCATGATTTCACGTTCGGAATCGTCTGTCAGCTCTCGTGTTTATAAGTACATGTACAGTTCTAATTTTTAGTCATCAACCGCCCTCAGTTCACATGTTTCCTCTTTTGTAATGAAACATATTTTGTCATTGGAGGTATTGAACTGAATACTGCCTATAAATCTCGAGTAATACATGACTTGTCAATATCTACAGGTGATTCTCTATGACACAGCTATTTCAGTTTCTCCATTGATCAAACGTCGGCCTTCAGGTGTAACGATATGCCACGCTTCACTGCCCAGACTACAGCCAGAAAACTTGACGAGCGTAACGGCTAACTTCAGTTTCTCTCTCGGTATCTCAATCACGTCGGTGTGCCTTTTAGAAGTGTCAGAGACCGTACCAAAAACTTCTAACAGGCTAAAGATTATCTGGCCTTATGATGTGGAATTTTATACGGCCGTGTTCGGTCGTTGTCTTGTTACTATCATTGACAGATTTTACAAGTGGTCACGTAGCTTTAACATACCCACCTGCCCGCCAATATGACCTGGACTTTTTGGACACTTTCAGAACGATAGCCCCATGTGGAATGCCAAAAGGTCAGTTATTTTGTCACATAGAATTATTTATATATTTTAATCGGAGTTAGGCAAATTATTTCTTTCTGACAAGCCAGTGTTTTCTAATATTGTAAAGTATACCGGTACCAGGAAGTTATGACTCATATTTAGGTTTTGGTGATTGTATAGCAGGCCTTGTACTCAGTCCCAAATCGCTACTTGTCGATTTAACGGACTCGATCCAATAACACATAGGTAACGGGTTCAGTCTCAATATCTCAGGGTTTACGGACTGGGTCCCAATACGTCAGGCTTATAACGGACTCCGCCCCAATACGTCAGGCTTATAACGGACTCCGTCCCAATACGTCAGGCTTATAACGGACTCCGTCTCAATACGTCAGGCTTATAACGGACTCCGTCCCAATACGTCAGGCTTATAACGGACTCGGTCCCAATACGTCAGGCTTATAACGGACTCGGTCCCAATACGTCAGGCTTATAACGGACTCCGTCCCAATACGTCAGGCTTAACGGACTCCGTCCCAATACGTCAGACTTATATCGGACTCGGTCCCAATACGTCAGGCTTATAACGGACTCCGTCCTAATACGTCAGCCTTATAACGGACTCGGTCCTAATACGTCAGCCTTATAACGGACTCCGTCCCAATACGCCAGCCTTATAACGGACTCGGTCCCAATACGCCAGACTTATAACGGACTCCGTCCTAATACGTCAGACTTATAACGGACTCCGTCCCAATACGTCAGACTTATAACGGACTCCGTCCTAATACGTCAGACTTATAACGGACTCCGTCCCAATACGCCAGCCTTATAACGGACTCCGTCCCAATACGCCAGACTTATAACGGACTCCGTCCTAATACGTCAGACTTATAACGGACTCCGTCCCAATACGTCAGACTTATAACGGACTCCGTCCCAATACGTCAGACTTATAACGGACTCCGTCCCAATACGTCAGACTTATAACGAACTACGTCCCAATACGTCAGACTTAACTCCGGTTACCGGTATCAATGACCTTCAAAATATACTCCCTTTTTATTTTATACAAATCTTCTATCTAACCCTTTTTTTATATCTTGACAATAAAATTTACTAGGACGTTCCATGCAAATTTTAAAGAAAAAGAAAACACCAATATAAGACGCTAGAATATTGTTCGTTTCCGTCTGACTCAGTTAGATGGTAGCTGTACCAGAGGAGTAATTTATTCATGTGTATGCTAATATCTATACTATAGTACGTATGTGGGATAGAATGAGATGTCAAGGTATATTTGAGAGAGTTATGACTTCTCCATCACCTAGGTGATAACGACATCCTACCGATAACGTTGCCATGGGGATAACTACGGTGATCATTCATGCCTGTTATATAAGCAAAAATTAGGATATGTTGATCAGGTTGATACATCATTCTGTGTTTTTCATTTTGACCGTCATTTGTCAAATAACAAGAGGCTAACTATTATAATAATTTTCGTAAAAGCACGATGAGGAAGTTGTTCTCATTTTTTCTGTTGATTTTATTCTATTGTTGTGAAATAAAAGCGCAGTTCAACGGATTTTGTCCCCCAATAATTCCTCCGGTTCTCACAAGTTGCATGCCTAACCTATAGGCCTAGTTTGTTTGTTTTAATGTCAATCATTAAGTTTTGTAATGAACTTGAAACGGTGTATTTTCTTCTGCATTTCAGTTTCTAAACTTATCATTTTATACCGTTTTAATAAAACATGCATGGGAACGGTGAATAATATAGAATGTTCCCCCTTCACGATGTACACACACGAAAACAGAAATATTTGTTACGTGAATTACTGAAGGAAAGAACACTCTTGCGTATGGATTTACAACTTCTTGGTTTATTGTAAATCCACACGCAAGAGCGTTCTTTCCTTTATTATTATGCTCAACTTCTAAATGCCACCAAGTCATACGTGAATTACTATTTGAATCTTTGTAATCATTTTGTCAATGTATTTGATTGTTGGGTCTCTTACAAATGAGGACAGAGAAAACAATAAAATTACAAACAACACTCCCTTTAACAACATTGATCTGTATAGAAATCAGACTATGTTTAGAAGGGTATTATCGGCAGCTGACAATGCAGGGACTATCTTCTCTCTCTGTGACACGATATCACTCGAGGCTGGTTATATTTAAGCAGTATGTCGATATAGGTCCATCGTTTTAGGATTATTAAAACGATGTAGCCCCAAGGTCAGTGCTATAAAAAGCTATCTGTATCCTCCGGAGTATTATTGGACCTGTCAGAGGACCATATTATAGATGAATACAGGTGAATCTCCAAACTGATAATAAAACCATTGATGCAAAACAAACATGTGTTTCTCAAATTCTTACCTGGTAGAAGTTTAAATTATTTCTTTGTTTTTTCTTTGTTTAAATCTTAAGTTAAGATCGTTATATTTTGGAAACATAAAGTCTACTGACTCTAACACACCAATGATCTATTTGACTGCATAAGGTGTTTGCACAACCTTCTATAATCATGGCTGACATGTTAACTGTTGATACTTATTTGTTTGGTAGAAACTATAGAGAAATATTATAACTGAGTATACCTACTGCTAAAACAAACAGTTAGAAAAGGGTTTTTATATAGATATGGTTTTATAGAGAATGATTCAAATCTAGAGGTCACATTATATCCCTACATTAACCTCCTATAAACAGTTCAGATTTCTGATGGCTGTTTCATGAGTAGGCCTATCCAGTCTTTCTACATTTGTTAGAATAGAATAAGCCCAGATCTATATAATAGTAGACCAGGAAGTAATATAGGATCAGTTCTTGAGTTCTACATCCTTATAGATTGCACATAAAGGTGGCTTGGTCGGTTAGAGTGATAATCCAACACAGGCTTTCAATCGATGTGGCGCGGGTTCAAATCCCACTCAGACCAAATAACAATTGAAAATTTCTGAGTGCAGTCGATCACCGTATGTGGAAGAGTTGCCAGGTACTCTTCGAAGGTCGTGTCTTTCCTCAGGGCAATATACCCGGTTTCCTCCCACACTAAACCTGGCATCGCCGCCATATAAGTGAAATAATCTTAAATGCGGCGTAAAACACCAATCAATCAATCAATCAATCAAATATAAAATCTATGATGTAACCAGTGGTACGCGACCGATGACCGCGCCTTCATGTTTTTAAATAAAAGCAAACTCTATAAAACTACTTCTATATCTATTGGATGAAGGACATTAATTGACAGATAAATGATAAAAAAACAGCCCTGTATACGGAAGTCTATTTGTACCATACATGGACATTGGTATTTTTGGTCATTTTCCACTGTTAAGAACATGATTTTGATACGATATAGTTTGTAAAATAATCACAAAAAAACTCATCTCTAACAAAAACGATGTACACAGAAATTCTTAATTCACTGTGGAGAAAGAGGTGGGATTTTTATAATTCAGACTTGATTTTCTTTGACACGCACAATGTAATATTCTTTGGTGTAAATTCTGACCAAAAACCACCTAAAATGCTCCTCCCTACTCATAGGGTGATGTGTTGTTCTTTATTTACTATATGTATTTATGAACACTAAAACACACGGACATAGAGGCAATTTTCTTGTCTAAAATAACATCTACATGAATTTTTGAACACTGTAACACACGAGCATTGGGAAAATCTTCGTCTACTATATATTTATGATCACTAAAACACACGGGCACAGGGAAAATTTTCTTGTCTAAAATAACCATGGAGACAAGTTTCTAATTGTGTTAAAAAAGAGGTATTTTAAACCCCATAAATTGTTGTAACAAATCAAACCTATGATATTTCATTAGGTTGACGACTGACAGGAGCTAAGCCTTAGTCAGTAGAATTTTCTGCTATATACATGGCTTGCTGTTCTGACTCATTATCTCGGCGAGAGGTTTCTTTTCATATTCATACAGATTATTGACAAAGGCTAACTAAGAAAAACACATGTCCTATATGTTAGATGTAATTACGTTCATATACTGATGTTTTCACCAACGTTCTCTGATACCTATCTAACGTTTTATTGTATTTAACCTTGAGTCATTATTGTTATATACAGATGCATGTAAACATCGACGCCTTTTGTTAATCTGAAACTATACCACTTTCTTCACTCTTCACTATACTTTAAAAAACACAATGCTGTATACACCTGTTGGTCTAGTTATACATTCATATGTTTACGACAACCGTCTGTTAAAAGCGACAACTTGTTATATAAATACTCATTTAATACACATGACGTCCTCTGAACATTATCACACATATGACTTTTAACTCCGTCGCAACCGCTATCCTCTAATCTAAATTAGAAGTTACCCTAGTCCTAAAGTCCAGATTTAACCTCTAAGGCCAATAGTCGCCATTTTTATCGGAAAAATCTTTTGGAATGGGTTTGGATAGTTCACCTAGGAGGTCACTTGATCGTGTGACTTTGAACTATTCGACAAAACAACAACATCATGGAATTTTACCGGACGTTTGCTCGCATCTACCAGCTTTTCTGTTACTCTCTTACACTCGGCTAGAGCTATCGTTAGTTACCTCAAACATTTTAAATACTAGCAATTATTGGAAACGCCCCATGGAGCCTGTAACAGTGGCCAATCACAGATGAATTGGGGCGACAGGAACGTCGCCATCTTGCCCGTTTTCGTCAAAATGGGACTATTTCGTGAGCTTGACATTACGCGTTTAGAGAAAGTGGCGAATCAATTGCTTTGGCGAGTGTGGTGGGGTCGCAAAACCTTAGAGTACAGCTGATTTCTTACCAAATATGTTCAATGTGTTCACATCAAAAATGAAAGGAAGAAAATCTTGAGCGATTCCAGCTGACAATGTCCATTTCATCATAGATTCACCAGCGCTAAATAGAAAGTTTACATTTCGGGTAACGAAATAAAGACAGCTTGCGTAATCTTTGATTGATGTTTTACGCCGCACTCAAGGTTATTCAGTCATATGACCGCGTTGCCAGGTTTAGCGGGGGGGGGGGGGGAGCAAACCGGGCTCATTACCCCGGGGGAACCCCCGACCTTCAACGAGTAGGCCTACCTGACAACTCTTCCTCACACAGCGATTGAGTGAAAAATTCCAGTTTTATTTGGCCTTAATGGGATTTGAACCGGCGTAATCTTTGAGAAACAATAATTAAATATTGATCATGAAAAAAAGTTTAGCAATCAAATTACTCATTATGCATCAAACCCCAAGGATGAATACAGCGTTTTTTTTTTCATTCTTAAAAATTGTTCTTATGATGACAATTTTACCCTTCTTAGTAACAGAAATCACGTACTGTCGGCAAATATTGCTAGTCTTGGGATCACAGTTGTTGCGATTTGAGCTTGTTTATCCACATCTGCCTTTTTTCGTTGATAACTTTTGTTACGTATTTAAAAATCACCACACGGCAAACTGTGATATCTTCACTCATTTGCACAATAAATATTTTATCTTAGCTTCAATTCACTTCATTAATACTATCCCTCTCTTCCTCTTAGATAATGATACGATCTCAGGAGTATCTCAACCCTAAATATAGACAGGAAATATGAACACTTAAAAGGGAAGAAAGTTGTGAAACCACTTTGTTATCTCACTTATTATAATATGCCTTGGTATGTCATGTCGACATATTAATAATTTGCGAGGGTTATCATTTCAGGTAATCCCATGGTGGATTTACAGATGGGTTCAAAGGTAAACGTTTCCTGGCATCTCGCTTATCCACATCAGGTAATCTATCAGTTTTTTTATTCCAAATTTTTTTTTTCTGAAATGAGAATTGGTATAATTGGATTTTTTATTTTCTTAGCTTCATGTAAATTTACTACAGAATAATCAGAACCTAAATGTGGCAGGTTGGATCTTTGGTGGAATCCCCAGGGCGGGGGGGGGGGGTCTCTGTCTCATATATCAAGACTCATTTTGCATAAAAATTACGAACACAATGTTCAATTATGTTAGATAGAAATGCGTAAACTTTTGAGTAATATCTCTGTCTGGTGTCTACCGTTGAAATCCGCTGGGTTCTTTCATGTTTCATTAACCCCTTAGTTATCCTTAAGGAATCACTAACCCTATACTGACATATGTATCATATATGATACACCTAATTGAATAGCCGTGAAAAAAAAAAATATAAAAGATTTTTTTTTTAATTTAAAAAAAACAATTGATGATATTTAGATGCCTAATTTATTATCATTGGTTTAGTTAAATTTGAAATTGAATGTTTAAAGCTTCTCGGAATGTTTTTATGGAGAGCTTTTTTAGAAACACGACGGTGCCCGATTGGGTATGGTACACCTAGCATACAAGTAATAACTGTACATCATAAAACAATCAAAGTCAATTATTGGTGCTTTATGATATTTACATTTATAAAATAAACTATTTAGGGGGCTTTTGTTTTATTATTTATTAATTTATTAGAATAATAAAAAATATGAAATGTGTTTCATCTTTGATACATATGGCAGTTGTGGGTTAAAGATGGTGTCGTGTGAGGCACTCGTTGCGTAGTAGATATGATACATTGCAAGTTAAAAGTTAAACTTTATACGAGGGCTTCATTTTAAGAACACAATTCTTCTTGATACAATATTTCTAGTGACTTTATTCCACGATTAGATAACCCTCAGATTTGTAACGAGTCCCTAAAACGGTTTCGCCCAGGCAATTGTGTGTTGACATCATCTCTTTGACAGTAACAAATATAAAGAGAAAAGTTAACACACAAGACGAAAATTATACACATCTTTTAATTAACTAGCCTCATAATAACCTCTCTGTAACTCGTTTATAAGGTGAATTTACCAAACAAAAACTTTCATGACGGAAGACAAATACGTCACAATCATTATACCAGTTGGTTTTGCATTTATACAATATATATAGTCTGTCGTGAGAAGGATGTAGGCCTATATGTCTCCACCAGTCATGCAGACGATTTTATTGACTTGGGTCATATGTTGTGTGTACTACAGTATTGAATGAACAGGGAAGAGATTGTGTTACCATTCCAAACTATATGAACTTGGTCAGGCCTTGCTTATTTTTGGAAATGTCATGTTGGTCTACAGCTCGACAAACTATCCCTAACATAAGCTGCCTAAATTCTGACTTATTCATAAACTCTGGATTGTTAGGAGAAATTAAACGTTTGCCATAACTTGAAAAACTAAGGATGCGCGTTAAAATAAAGAATATCAGTAAAGCTAGCACTAACCAAAGGTGTAGGTTTATAACGGACTTAATTTTAAAAACCGGCATGTATTTGTATATTTTAGAATTTTGTTGCTTATAGAAACTTCCTTACGCACATTTGCCGGATTAGTACCATCCACGGAAGCTCTTGCTTAGCACTTCTTGATAAAAATAACAAATTTCCCTCAGCTTATTCTTAACGATATTCTCCCTACACTTGTCAGCTCATATTAGCCAGGAAAAAATAACTCAAGCTCATTAAAACTTCATGAACATTTTTTTAAAAAATATTATTTATCTCACACTTGAGTGGAAGAAAATAAAAAACAAAATTTTATATCTAGAAAAGGCAGGATAATTTTTGCTTTCCATCGGTACCAAACGTACTTTACAATTCTTTTACACCCAACTTAGAAGTTACTCAACCCTCGGCTGTCTTCGCTCGCTACCCGTCGGTTTTGACATGCTTCGGAAAATATGCCCTTTTTAAACGGTAAATCCGCATTATCTTTGGGCTGAATACAAATGGCGTCGAAAGTGCGTAGCGTATCAAAATATTTCACTACAGACGGAAAAATAAAACAAGACTTATAGTAAATTAATCAAACCCTGAAATCATCTAGTTTTTATATTTGTTATTTAGCCTGGTAAAGCACATGTTGTGTAACACAAAAGAGACACATCAGGAATCCTCCAATGCTAAAAGGCACACTTGCCGCCGTAGCCTGTTTAAATTTGCTAAGAAAACCAATTTACATGAGCTTACTACGACTAATACCACTAAACTTAAACATAGGACACATAAAACATGTCTAGTTAGCTTTAGACTGTAAAAATGGGGTGAAAAACAAACGAAGAATCGAAGCCTGATTACAACAACAACGATCAGTGTCGGTCAACTTTCGTGTTAGATTACCCTCCTTTCAGGCCTTTGTATCTGTGGTTTACACTCAAACAATTATCAGCAGGCTTTTCCAGTCGCTGTTAACCGATCGTCAGTCTGTATTTCTCAGATAAATAGGCCTACGTAAAATTACACTGTGCCGTTAGTTCACTCACTCGACTGAAACATAAAATCGCCAATAGGGGGCAGATCGGTTTGTTTACGTTCCGGGTACGTAACAATTCAAATTTTCAAATTCAAATTAAAAATACAAAGTGACGTCCAAACTTTTAAATTTTGGTAAAAATAGAAAGTTCCTAACTTATATTGTCTGGGAAAAATACAGAATACGGTCTTTCTTTTTTAATGTAAACAATATTCCTGATTTTCGCGGCAAGTGTGCCTTTAAATTATATAACTGATCGAGGTTGAAAGTTAACAAACCGAGTGTTTCGATCCCTTACATTATCACGGGGACACTTTTGTGGGGCTCTGCCGAATTTTTTTTTCTCTCCGTGTTCGTCATAAGACACATTAGCAGCCAAATAATACCAGTCGCCGTAAGACCGATAATCCGGGCTATTCACCTACATAAATCTCCGAAGTTTCAGACTGGTTGATTAAAGATCATAACACACATAACATATTGGTCTTCCATTTCAGCCTAGGTTAATTTCATCCACTTCAAGGTTAATTCCATCCACTTCAAGGCCTTCGTAACTTTGTAACTATTGTCACATTTTTCCAAAAGCTACCATTATAATTCAATGTGAACGCAATTTTCCTGAGATTAGAAGACATTGAAAAGAGTGAAATTAACCTGTGTTTGGATAGGGAGACTTTGAAAGTTGGCCCGTTTCGTTTGTGCATAGTGATATAATACGGTATATTTTATAGACTTTACCATGTGACATGAAAAAATCGCAGAAATATTTGTTTGTTACCGTAAGAAAGGGGTCGCGGGTTCGAATCCCACTCAGTCCAATCAATCAACCGTTGGAAAGGTAAAATTTACCCACTACTACTGAACTTTGAAGTATTTTTAGATCAACAGAGAGAAACGCAGTGCCTCGAATATGTTTGCTATGAATTGTCTACCATCATTTGGAGAGTTCATTAGAAAATTGACATGCTCTTTGTTCATACAGATACAACCCAAAACCACTAGTCAGTTTGTTGAAGGCAGGGCCCATTAAAGTGTTTCGTTAATTTTCCCTGAAAGACCAGTGTTTTCCGAGTGTAAAACAACAATCCAATACTTTTCTTTTATTGTTCGTCGTCTTTTTACCCTATCAAAATTCAGCGCTTGATCGAATCCAGACCAAATAAAAATTGAAAAATGTCTGCGTGTATTTTTCATTCCATGGCGTATGTTGCGAGGTACCCCAAACATTCTACATATTCAATCGTGGGAAAATTGGACCAAACATTTCTTACTGCATTGCGGCTTTTGAGGCCTTGGTTTATTGGTAGCCTGTCCTACGATTGGGACGAAGGCCGATAATCGGCGAGAATGTGAGCAGACGATGAAGGCCGATAATCGGCGCGAATGTGAGCGGACGATGAAGGCCGATAATCGGCGCGAATGTGAGCAGACCATGAAGGCCGATAATCGGCGAGAATGTGAGCGGACGATGAAGGCCGATACTCGGCGAGAATGTGAGCGGACGACGCAGGCCGATAATCGGCGAGAATGTGAGCGGACGATGAAGGCCGATAATCGGCGCGAATGTGAGCAGACCATGAAGGCCGATAATCGGCGCGAATGTGAGCGGACGATGAAGGCCGATACTCGGCGAGAATGTGAGCGGACGATGAAGGCCGATAATCGAGCGAATGTGAGCAGACCATAAAGGTATGGACATTGAGATTTTCGGTGTTTCAGTGTTTCTAAACGGTATAAATGTATGACTCACGGAATGTATCAAGTTTGTAAAGTTTCACTGACGTAAGTGAAACTTTAAGGGGCTTTCACAATTGAGACTTTCGCCGCAAGGTCAAAATACTGAAATTGATCGCACGGTGGAGATAAAATTTAACGATTGGCCGGGGCATCGTAAGGACGTAGCAAGGTTCCCGCACGTTTTAATCCACGAATCTCTTGCGGCAAACCGCGCGGAGTGACGCAAGCACCGCACGTCTAGCGCACGTGTTCCGTCACCCCATTCCCTCACGGATCAGAGGTAATACAAAAATTCGCACGGCCGAAAATTGGATTCCATGTGCACACCAAACTTTTCTGCGGCTCTTGCGGCACAAAAATTCCGCGCGGTAAGGTGCCCCGCAAGGAAGGCTGCGGTCCATCGTACGGAAGGCCAAAATTCATGACCGCAAGAGCCGTAAACCCGCCGTATCTCAATTGTGAAAGCCCCTTTACAGACTTGCCACACCACATGAGCCCCATTCCTTGTATTGCACCACTTGAGCCACATTCCGTGTGTCTCACCACATGAGCCACATTCCTTGCGTCGCACCACCTAAGCCACGTCTCATAAAACTACATTATGTGAGCCACACCGGTAAAACTGCTTGATATTGTTATATTGCTAACCGTAAACATGTAGGGTGAATGTTCCATTCATCGGCCACTCAACCCAAACCCGCACTTTCAACCAACGGAAATTCGTGGATTTTCAAACGCTGATCTCATTGATCAATTGTTCAATGTTTGTATGGCTTTAGTTGACATCTTATTCACTCTTATATGTTGTATTAATGTTTGGAACTGAGTATGACACAGCAAAAATAAGTTTCACATATTCGTTTTTTAGTGCTGTGTACTCTGTTTATTATATATATTTATGAGCACTAAAACACACGGGCACAGGGAAATCTTCTTGTCTAAAATAACCACGGAGACAAGTTTCTAATTGTGTTAAAAAGAGGTATATCATTTAGACCTTTATACCCCATCATAAATTGCTGTAATAAAGTAAACCTATGATATTTCATTAGGTTGACGACTGACAGGAGCTTGGCCTTAGTCAGTAGAATTTTCTGGAACACTTTGTATTGCATTGACAATGCTTATGCATCTTAAGCTATAGTAAGAATATCGTCAGACTATATATTATGGGGTCATGGGAAAAGACAGTGAAAATTCCCCCATCCCCCCCCCCCCCCCCCCCCATACCCCTTTCCCAGAAAACCTAGGTAGAAGGCAGACAGGGGAGTTGAGCCCTGACCAAACTGATCAAACTCTTGTTCTTTTTGCTTATTATATATATGTGAACGTTGTCGATCACGAGCTTAATGGGTTAATTTGTGGATTTTCATAAAAATAAACCCCACAATTGACACTTCATTTCATCATTTGGCCACAAGAGATTTGAAAAAAGAGGAAACAAAGAATGTAATGCTTGAGTAACACGCCTCCTCACGTCGCCAACAACAATTTCTACAGTTTAAAAAATGTATTTTCTTCTTGTATTTTGTTGAAAAATAACGAAAAAAAAAAATAATCGGCAATATTCAAAAACTTCTGTTCTCCTTTAAGTCTGCATATAGGTGTAACTGTCAATTTGTTTTTTGTATTCTTTAACCCAAAGAGACAAGAGTTGCCAACTTATTGTTTTCCTCATCAATTACGCTTACTTATAAACCATTTGGTGAACTCAATTGCATTGCATGTTAAGTAGATCTCAAACGTACTAACATACACTCCTGCACAGAGAGATTCAATATTTTGAAATTTTGTTCACTTTTCGAACACTATTTCGGTTCGTATAGGCCACATGCTGTATGGATTTTCCTCATTCCAACACCAATCATTACATTTTTTGATGGCCTCTTATGGTCGTGACAATCAGAAACTATGAAAATAGTCCGAGTTTTGGCAGCTCGTGCCACTTTAAAGAATAAAATGAAAAATTACCGATGCAAAGTCTTTGTTAGCTCGTACCTCTTAAAAGGGGCTATTGGCATTGGCGACATGTTTCCACGGCATGGGATGTTCCGATTACATTCGAATACACGTGCGACTTATATTGACGAATCCTTGACCTATCAGGTACATTGAGGTTAGTGAGGAATATTGACGTCACGTGTTTGACCCATATCTCCTTACATTGTACCGGTATTTATTCCATTATGTTACACTGAATACTATTGATAGTTCCATTCACTGTGCGCCATTTAGTCGCCCAAAAGACCTTCAGTTTCTTTGAGTCTGATCTGTAAATATCTAAACTTATTCACGAATACATAAACAAAATAATCGCATCCAGTGTGTCCGAACTGTACGCACTTTACGCATGTTAACTTTTCACATATGGTATTTTACATATGTATTAAGAGTTCAATGGCGATTTGTGCCAAAATAGATACATTCAAATAATTAAAAGAAAACAAAAGCTGAAAACCCCTTTTTTATCTCCTGCATCTTAAATACTCTGATTGAGAAAAGATCTCGAAACCATAATACTCTGACGGTGTTCAGTTTTGGAAACCTAAACATTCTAATGGCATTTAGTTTTGGAAACTTAAACATTCTAATGGTGTTCAGTTTCGGAAACCTAAAATCCTAAACATTCTAATGGTATTCAGTTTTGGATGCCTTAACATTCTAATAGTGTTCAGTTTTGGAAACCTTAACTTCAGTTCTGAAAACATTAGATCTCTGATATCATTCACCTCTGGAAACTTTTTTTTTATCATTTTTGTCTCGCGCAAGACAAAATATGAAAATGACAAAGGAAGAAAGTTACGTCACCGTATAAAGTAATCACTGGATTACGCTCCGTTGAAGACATACAGGTCCCATCATACATAATAGTTTAAAGCGGGTCATTCGGTAGAGAAAGTATGTTATCTAGAAATGCTAGAATTATGCCGCTTATCCCATGGTTTTCTTGATAACTGGAATATGTTGTATACGGTTAACACAGAGAGAGAAACGGCAATTTGACTTCTTAATTCTTTGTTAGACAAACATCAGTTATGTAAAGTAGCGATTTTATTACAACGTATGGCCCAAAATGTTTGGTTGTTTTACATTAATTCTTTATTATGAACAAGTCTCAGTGCTCAATACTATGCTGTGGGATGGTTGCCAGCTACCAGCGGAAGGTCGTGGGTTTCCTCCGGGCAGAGGGCCCGGTTTCTTCCCATAATAAAACTGGCAACGCCGCCATATAAGTGAAATAATCTTAAGCTCGGCGTAAAACACCAAACAATCAATCGATCAATACTATGCGGGAGGGAACCGGGTCTAGGAGTTATAAAAGTTCTTAGAAATATTTGTATCAGTCCTACTTGGAAACAGAAATACATTTACTAAGCTCATTTACTGCTATCCATTGCATGTCCCTCCGACAGTTGAACTAACATAATCAGGGTTTCTGACTTCAAAATGACTACTTTTACATAGGCCTACCGACGGCCGTCAGTCATTTTGTAGTGAGAACCCGGATGAGAACTAACGATGTAGTTATAAACGATGCAGTTATAAACGATGTAGTTAGTGTATATCTTGTCATTTCAGGGTGGAATAATTTTGGAGATTATAGATGCAGATGAAAATGTAACAAACCTTGTTCAACTTGCTCCACAGAGTGGCCAATGGTTGGGCGGAGACAATACGTAAGTTTAAATGTATCAAATACAGAGGCGCTATAGTGTTTCCATCCTCAGTTAGATATTTTAACCCATGCGTTAACGCACGGAGAAAGGAGCTTGTCCCGTTTTTAACACATCGGACGAGGTAACGGACGATGGATTTCGCTAATCATGCCGTCATTGAAAGAGTTTTCTGACTCTGATGACCTTTTGCTCTCAGATAGAAATCCACAGAAAACACCGAGTGAAAATTGTACTCATTTTTACTTACTTATGTTTGTGTTATAAATGCATTTTGTATATATAAAAAAGCCGAAGATGTCCACTTATTCACATTCTTTTCCTAAACCGAAAAAAATGGTTGTCACCGATATCATTTGACCGTAACCTGACAGATGGCACTCTCGATCTCATGCGTCAACGAAAATCCGTGGAAACACTTCATCCTATCCGTTAATCAATCGCATCCGTCAACGCACACGTTAACGTATGTCCGTGGAAACACACCATTTATTCAATACTGTTGTTAAAGGCTCAACCATCAACATATATTTAAAGTAATCAGTTTGTGTGTTATAATTCCCTGTTTGTTTAGGCGTCAACATTTCGAAGTGACTTTACCAAATGAAGAATGTTTGGACTGCTCAATCCGTCTGCGTCGTCAAGCTGTAGAATGGGGACAGAGCTACCAATTTACCTCTTGTGCTGATGTTAATATTCAGAAAGGTTAGCTCATTATTCAAATTCATGTTTGTATTTTTCAATTTAAAAAAAATGGCATAGAATAAGGACAAAGCTAAAGGCTTGAGAGTACTATATATAGATTGATTGGTTGTTTGGTGGTTTACGCCGCGCTCAAGATTATTTCACTTACATGGCGGCGTTGCCAGTTTTATTGTGGGAGGAAATCCGAAGGAAACCCACGACCTTCCGCTGGTAACTGGCAACCATCCCATGATCCCACATAGGTCGTTCGAGTGAAAACCCAGTCAGAAAATTTTCCAATTGAGTGGAATTCGAACCCGCGACCCATACTATATGTAGACGCAACAACCCATGGATACCCAAGGTGTTTGGTGTGATAGAATTTCTTGAAGTGCTGAACTTGTTATAAGTCAGGTCATTTAAGGTTTTGGTGTATTCAGTTTATGGGAATGAAATGAGCCTATAGCAGTGGTTTGTTATAACACAGTTACTTGAACAGTAAACTGCTCTCATTCCGTAACAATCTGTATCAATCCCACAGTGGCTCCAACACAGAGATGTTCTGGACACGGAGACTACTCAAACGGGGCTTGTAGCTGCAACAGGTTGTATGATGGAGACAAATGTCAATACAAAGGTAAGTGTTTATTTATATAAAAAGGTCGGTTAGATTAATTGATTAGTTAGACTTTTATATTTGTCTAAACAACTAACTTGTGTATATGGCAACGACTTTATCAACAACAACAAAATTCCCCCGCTAAAGTACATGTAAAAAGGTTTATTTTTATTGTTAAAATGAAATCATTTGTTCTATATCCGGACTTTCGAAGGGTTGCAAATATTCCCATTGTAACGAAGGACATTATTCACAAGTCATATATTTATTATTCAATACACTTTTGAGAAGTTACCGAAATGCTGCTAACCAAATAATAACGAGTCGTAATCTTTGTTAGTTTATTTTTTTTTTTCTTTCAATAAATTGTTTTCCTTTTGCGAAAGAAATTCATTGAAATATAGCCAGTTGTAATGACCTTTCTTTAAGATGTGTGTTTGGACAGTTCGGACTGTTCCAACAAAGGAGAGTGTGTCGATCTAGATGCCACCTCATATCCCAAAAAAGTGTGCTTCTGTGAGATGGGATACTTTGGAGAAACCTGTAATAAAGGTATATTATCTGATTATATTTGGTTTCATCTCAGTTAAAGGCCCACTTGCCGCCGTAGCTTGTTTGACATTGGTTAAGAAAACCAATTTGCACAGCTAACTACAGCTAAAACCACTAAAATTAAACATAGCACACATAAAGCATGTCCAATTCGGTTTAGATCGCCCACACGACTCGAACCATTACGGCACTTGTGCACACGCTCAAGTTCGAACTTTGTTTACATTGCGGGTACCTGAAAAATCTGTTTTTTAATTTAGAATTAAAAATACTAAATGATGTCAAAACTTTCAATTTCTGGTAAAAATAGAAAGTTCCTAACTTTTTCTGTCTGGGGAAAATACAGAAAATCGTCCACTGTTTTTAATGTAAACAGTCTTCTGGATTTTCGCGGCAAGTGTGCCTTTAACCGATATTCTTTGTCGTACCTGAAGATGAGTAAACCTTGTCTGCTGAGAAAAGCTAAACTCCTGTCTGTCCTCAACCTAATGAAATATCATGGGTTTTGATTTATAACAACAACTTATGATTGAGTATAAAGGTCCAAATGACATATCTCACCTCTTTTTAACACAATTAGAAACTTGTCTCCATAGTTATTTTAGACAAGAAGATTGTCCCTTTTGCCGGTGTGTTTTAGTGATCATAAATATATAGTGTACATCTGTTGAAATGTACAATTTGTTACAATGTAGACTGTGATACTAACATATAGTTTTTAGGTTTACGTCTTTATAAATATTTGGCAACCATCTATATAGTAAAGTATTTGCCGATAATTCTGTGTATGATTTTGTGTATTTCCAGTCTCGTCAATCAAATCCAAGGCATCGGATTTGTCGTCCTATATTAAAACTCAATGGGATGCCAAACTGGTGATGTATCATAAAATAGAAGGGGTAAGAACTTTCCCTATTTTTCAGACAGTATTTTGCTGGATTAGGCAATATGAAGGCCTGAACGGGGTTTCTAGTGTCAGTTTATTTTGATACAGTACAATGGTGGTTTTTCGTCATTTATGATTGACATTGGATCTGCCCAAAAATATATGTATGAAAAAAAGATTTTAAGTACTTCTTGCCTGATGCTGTCTTCTTTATTATACCCGAATTTTCTACTGAAATCCGCCATAAAAGGGTTGCCTACAATGGCTTGTTACATACGGATCAGAGACCATTCCGAACTCAATGTTAACGTCGGCCTATTTTTATAACCCTAATGAAATCCTGTGTGCATTTGAGTGGCACTCACTGCTAAAATGTTCTAAATCTTTTTGTTTAAACTAAATTTTGAAATAATCGATTACTTTTTTCAAGAAGTACAAATTACACGCAAATAGTGCTCATGTCTCAAGTCTCAAGAATGTATTTTTACTAATGTTTTTAATTGGCTTTGGTCTAACATGAATGAACGTTCGTCCCGGTTATTTAAATTTATTGGATTTTCATTATTCCATCATCAATATTTGAATTTTTCGATGAACTTCAACCCCTCATATTGTCGTAACAGTCAGAATATATGTCATGGCAGCTTGTGCCACTTTAAATAGTGTTAACGTATCAGTCACTGCAAGTAGAATTCTACGATGGATGCCCTGGTTTTAGTTAGTGGCGACTTAAAAACCTCAGACATTCTAATAAATATATTTATTTCTTGTGCGAGAGCTGTTTAAATTTCAGCTATAAGCAAACATGAACAAATTATGATAGACTTTAATCTGCCTCATATGATAGCATTAAAATAAATTTTTTGTAAAGTTTCTAAAATGTGACGTGGAGAGAATACAAGTGATCATGTTGATTTCAGAACGAAATTGAGTTTGTGATCCGAGTCGATGGGGATAGTTGGGCTGGTGTAGGATTCCGGGCTGCAGGTTTGTTTCTCTTTCTTTAGCTTTAAAGTAATAGTATTTAGGTAGAAGAAAATGCACGATTTTTTTCTTCTAATTGTTGATTTGTTGAAGCAGCTAGGAGTTTTATTTGATCTCAGTTGCCTCAGTGTTATAATTAAATTTTCACATTTCCTTCAAGGTACCAGTCGTCAGTGTCAACAGTTTCCAACTCAAAACAGTATATTAGCGTTATATTCCTCTCAACCTGGGAGTGAACCTGAGCCCGGAAGTGAGCCAGAACCTGGGAGTGAACCCGAGCCCGGCAGCGAACCAGAGCCTGGGAGTGAACCCGAGCCTGGAAGCGAACCAGAACCTGGTAGTGAACCAGAACCTGGAAGCGAACCAGAACCTGGTAGTGAACCAGAACCTGGAAGCGAACCAGAACCAGGAAGCGAACCAGAGCCTGGAAGCGAACCAGAGCCTGGAAGCGAACCCGAACCTGGAAGCGAACCCGAGCCTGGAAGCGAACCCGAGCCTGGAAGCGAACCAGGAAGCGAACCCGAGCCTGAGACTGATACTGGTATGTAAAATTTAT
Organism: Lepidochitona cinerea; assembly: GCA_963971465.1. Classification (NCBI taxonomy): domain Eukaryota; kingdom Metazoa; phylum Mollusca; class Polyplacophora; order Chitonida; family Tonicellidae; genus Lepidochitona; species Lepidochitona cinerea. Next base: position 40,669,703 of record OZ020556.1, on the reverse strand, counting down.
TGAATTTAATATTTACTGAAACATTTAGCAGTCGTATAATAAACTAAAAAAAATTAATTGTCTATTTTTTTGAAAGCCTCCCATCCCATGGACTGTACAGACATAATTATTGGTTCTGCGCGTGGTGATTTTGGTCGTGTCGCTGATTATTATACCCGAGATCGCTCAACTCCTCGAGTCGATTCTTATTATGGTGGAGAAGAATCGTTGCTTGGTGCCTTAGCTTATGAAGAAAATGGACAGACCACCATCATGTTTAGGCGAAAATTAACAGGTAAATTCTTACTAATATTCATTCACTTTTTTTTTTACCATGGATCACCAAAATGTGAAGTTTATTGGCCTATGCTGTGTACATACTGATATAAGCAGCCATTACCAGCAATCTGGTTGTTCTTGAGGCAACTATGATTTAGGCAAGGTTAGCCATGTTGGTTGATCTCTCTGACCGAGAAGATTTCTGAAGGACTATTACCTGGTTGACAAGATCAGCGTGACGACATTCTGACTTTGGATGCTGCTAGACGCTAACACAGCCTTTCCCACTTGTATTTCTAAGCATCCGATCCAATCGTCCGTGATGGAATCTTAAAACCGTTCTGGTTGACAATACGGGCTTATTGTTTGGCCTAGGCCTATACGGTTTTCGGACCGACGAGTCTTAAAGGGTTTATAAACAACGTTGGACAAACTTTACAGGCACTTTACAAGTCTTAGCAAAAAGGAAATAAAATTTCTGACACAACACATGCAGAATGCAATGCTATATATATTGACCGCTGTGCGATGGTTGAGAAACTTAAAGTGGCACGAGCTGTCAAAATTCACACTTTTTTTCATAATTTCTGATCGTCGCGACAGTAAGAGGCTTTGAAGGCCATCGAAAAACTAAATGATTGGCGTTGAAATTAGGAAAATGCATACTGTATATGGCCTATACGAACCGAAATAGTTTTCGAAAAGTAAACAAAATTTAAATAACCGGGACGACCATTCATTCATTCTAAGCCATAGTTAGTTTAAAATAATACTTTATCGTACATTATCGAGACTAGAAGCACTAAAAAGCTTCTGAATTATACGTCGTATTAAAAATAGAAAATAATTTCAACATTCTGCTTTAACGTCAAAATATTAACATTTTTGGCAGCTCGTGACGCTTTAAGAAGGTCCTTGACAGGGCGCGTATAGCCAATGAAAATGCGACGCGTGCTTTTATTATCATACGCGTATCAATAAAAACCAATAAAAAAGCTCCAAAAACACGCAGATGTATCGGCCAATCAATCCAAAGTTTGAATGAAGTGTATGTCAACTTTAGATATGTGTACTATAATAGTCAAGGAAATTTAAGCTTTAGGTAACGCGTTGTAAATACTATTGTAGGCGTTAGAAAAGTAAAGAAACCGGTAACTTTTGAAGGATGATATATTGTGCGAGTTTTCTTTTTAGCCTTACACGTTGCTAAATAATTCATAAGCGTATCATATCTCCTCAACTTGTTGGCAAATTAACCACGCGTTATATAAAAAAACCCATCCTGTTCAATTTCACTCTTACACGATAGAATTGCTTTTGTACACGACATGCCGGGTGAGAGATATATCATACGCGTAGATTATCACGTTAACGCAAATAAAATGTTTTTTAACGCGTTCTAAAAGAAAATGAATTAAACTTATTCACATCCGGACATTTTTATAAAAAAAACAAAAAAGCTGTTTGGTTCCTGTTTCGCTTCTATGGTTGTTTGTACAGTTTCTGAACGGTTGCTTAAAAATGCCGAGATGTGATTTACCAGATGGACAGTTCTTATACTACACATATCTTGATAAATATATCACGTTAAGAAGAAACTTTCAGGTTCAATAAATCTAGGCAAACGATTCATTTCATTCTATCTATAACCTTTTCATTGTGGCGTAATAGAGATAATGACGTGTAAATAAATTTAAAAAAACCCACCATACTTTGTATTTCTTTCATGTATACATACCTTGTAGCGCGGAACAATTTATTCTACTTGAGGATTTTTTTATCAGTACCCGTATTGTGAATGTAAAGACAAGTAAGACTTCAAACATCACACAAACATGTCGATCACACTTCACGAAGAGCCCGTTTCTTTACTTTTCTTACGCGTACTATAATATAGGCAAGGTGTTACTTAAACTTCAATCGAGATCTCGTGCCATTCTACGAGATCTTCAACTCGAGAGCCGTCGTACTCCATTTTCGCGCATAGTGAACTGTAAGAATCTTACTGAGAATTTATAATGTGTATGATATTTAATTCTCCGTTCTATACTGTTCCCAAACATATAACCCTACAATAATAACCTGTATCGCAAGGCCGTTGGGCAGAAATACTTGTTAAAAATCAAAAATATAATCGGCACTACTTCACCTCATATATACATTCTAAAACAAGATGGCAGCGCCCATGGATGTCAAGGCAAAATATTATATGGACTTCCAGGTATTTCAAGGTATTTTATATGTATTAGGAGAGTAGCAATCAATATAACAAAACAGGTTATCGGCGGCTTAAACGTGGTCTACCAGAATTATATCGGATATCTCTCTACACAACCAAGTCAACTATCAGTGTCACGTGTCGTTGTTTACAATTTTAAGGACGTCGACAGCAGTGGCCTCCCTTTGTTCTAGCAACATGTCACTCAATCGTTTTAGAGTTGATATCTCAACTAATGACAGAAGGATCAATCTCTATTTTAGATTGACTTAAACTTTAATTTCATTGGCTATTATAGTACACGTATCTAAAGTTAGCAAGCACTAAATTAAATCTATGGTTTGTTGGCCGATATAGTGGCGTGTTATGAAGTTTTATTTTGGTTGGTTCATTGGCTATCTATACGCTTTACATAGTTTGGACTCTTAAAACTAGAGTCGTGTATTAAAACTAAAGAGTAAATGTAGTAATTGTAGGCATTTATGTCCACATTCGCCAACCATAACGGTGTACGTACCTTCTGAGTGGTGGCCTTATACACGATGTCCGACTCTTTTTAGCTAAAGGGGAACAAGTGCGAAGGTTGTGTCGTTTCAACTCATGTTTTTAAACAAAAAACTGATTATCTGCCACCTTAAAACTGATCGGGAGACATGACATCTCTGTTTCTTTAATCAGAGATAATAGATAGGCCTATTATCATTTGATGTTTTGTATTTTCTTCAGCAACCGAAAGAACGGATGTGAGTATAACGAACGAAGCCATGCATGTGATATGGGCTTTAGGACAAGCCTCTGCTTCCTATGTTCATGCGCCAAATTCTGGACTGGAAGTTGGAACATCAAGTATTCCAGAGTTTTACAAGAAAGACGAATTAAAATATCACGGACACAGACCACAGCGAGGCTACGGTCAACTCAACTTTTTTGCAGGTGCGTCGTAAGAGCAAAATAAATATATTTTTCACTTTAGAAATGATCCGAAAATGTTCTTGAATTTGTACAATTAAATCTTAATGTTCCCCTATAGACTTGAAGAGCAATGATAAGTCGTAATACATCTGGGCCTGTATTCAATCTTATATACAGGTGAATCGGACCGCACCTCAATGGCCTGGACAGGAAGTGTTGCCAGATCTCTAACTGCCAATGTCGACTTCTCTCTTAACTGGGAATTTTCCTCCAAGGACGAAACCGTGGAATTCAGTTTAACTGTACAACTGGCAAACAGTCAAGACAACTGGATTGCCTTGGGATTTTCGGATGACAAAGCCATGGTAAGGAATATTCGATGTGACTTATCTAGTTATAGTATATGTGTGTTTATGTATGTACACGTTTTTTTAGGAATAGATAGTTACCCTTCCACATTGTCTTCACGTTTGATAATGTCAAAGTTCTGCTTAAAGTCATTTGTCCACACTTGACTCTACAGGGCAATCGTTATTACACTGAAGAGTTGAAATAACTCGAGAAGGTGGGGAGCGGGGGATGGGGGGAGGGGGGGGGGGGGGTATAGTGGGCGCTGTACACATTGGACAAGTTCATTTTCTGAGTTTCTCAAAACCGTGCATCGATATCGGGTGGTTCGAAAGATTATTTTGGGAAAACCTCTGATTCTCCCAAATCTATATAAAAGTAGAAACGTTAATGAAGCTAGAGAGTTTTCGGCATGCAACTTTTTTAGCAAGCCTTTTAAATTTTAAGTGAATAAAAAGTATTTAATGCAAACTGATCAGTCTTTTTCAAAGGATTAATTGCCAGGTGCCTGTTGATGACCACGCCTTTTCTCTCCCATTTAATCTTGTGACCCCACCATATAAGTGAAATGATCCTGTGTGTGGCGTAACATATCAATCAATCAATCAATCTAATTTTTTTTCATCCATGAACTGATTATGACATTTGACCGTTCATTGTAGTTGTAACTTTAGTGTTAAACTTCCTGTTTACTTGCTTTTAATCCAATAAGAGTTTTTTCCTTTAAATTTCTGAACTTGTCAGTCTAATACAAACGTTTGTCTTTTTTCAGCCGAAAACTGATGTTATCATGGCTATTCCTTCCGGCAATGGAAACTTCCAACTGACTGACCGGTTCGTTCATTATTGTATCATCAGTTATCATTCCATGGTTGAAAAACAAGACAACCGCTCGTTTTCAGATCAATATATATATTTAGATTCATCTATCATAAAGATTGTTGTTGATCTGTTTACAGCTGGGCCGGTGTTTATGCCACTCCATCGATCGACTCGAGCCAGGACATCAGCTCTGCTTCCGTCCGAGATACCGGTGGTGCAGTACAAATAGTGTTCACCAGAAAGAGGGATACCGGCGATTCCAACGACTTTGCATTTAGTGACGACGATTGTGCCTTTTTCTTTGTTGGTATAGGGCCATATACAAATGACACAGTTGGACAACATCCTGGCAGGCCTACTCGCAGTACTGAGAGGTTCTGTGTCAGAGAGGAACCAGGTATGGTTATTTTCTGTAATACCTGGCTGGGTTGAATTGATTCAAAGAGATTGTTCTATTTATGTGTCAGCTTGGTCAGGAAGATATATGTGGATTTTCCGCCTTTCTGGAAACACTCTAGTATGACTCTACCCTTCAAGCTAGCCAGATCTCTTCATGACTGGTTAGTACAGAAGGGTTATAATATCACTTTATATTCTAAACCAATAATATGTTATAACACAAATATACAATAAGTCGCTATAAGCAGGATGATACTTCACTTTAGAAGTATTTGTCTCCTAAACTTTGAAAACAAGCTAACATCTGAGTTATTTAAAGCACACAAAATTTTGTTGTCAGAGGTTTCAATTCGTGACATCAAACTATACGCTGATCTGCGAATAAGTTCAGGAAAAGAAACTACTCCGCTATTTACAAACATTTGGCTCGCACTACAATCCCTTCTATAAGTGGTCCACATGGACGAGCAATAAATGTTGGTACAATACGACCGAAATAACGCTTTCTTTATAACATTTGAGCAGGATCGAAATTTACGTAAGAGAATATTAGTCCTAATACATAATTTTCTCTTTTGAGCCTCGATATCAAAATTGTCACAGAGATCGTTAGACAGAATATGGCCTAAGTACTTACATGTATCGGCAAAATGTAGAGATACACCATTTAGTGTTACATTGCAATGGACATGCTGTCTGTAAGACTAACGTTTAACATACAAACAAACAGTCTTTTTGGAATTATAAATGAAGTCATGGGAAGCGGCGAAAGAATTACATACATTTAACAGAGTTTGTAAAGATTTAGCCGAGGGACAGATTAGACAGAGATCATCTGCATAAATCAAGTGGTTCATAAATACATCAGCTATGTTACATCCCACATTGGAATTGATTAAAGCAACATCGAGATCATGTAGGTACAAAGAAAACAAATAACTCGAGGCTACTCCACCTTGTCTTACACCATTGGACACACTAAAAAGAGTGGACTGTGCTGTGCCCCACTTTACAACAAATTTTTGTATGGAAAACCAGAAGTACAAAAACCTAACAATATGCAGAGGCCAGTCCCTGTCTATGAGCCTTTTCATCAATGTCCAGAAATGTCTGAAATAAAACATTATTATTATTATTAATTTGTTATAAAAAGATTAATATCCACAAAATATCATCTACAAAGAGCTGAAAATGCTGAAACTTTAAAACTCGAATGAAGTATGGGAGAGAAAGAGTCTTATTGGTTTTTATTTTTTATATTTATCACTGCCTTATTGATAAAAACGAAACCCCATTTAATGGCATTCTAAGAAAAGTGCTGCGGCTCGTTTCACAAAACAGTTGCATCGCAAACGAAGCGTAGTTGCCAATGGATACCATAGTGAAGAGATACGGAGTCATGGCAACTGCGATTGATCGCACTTTAACCTTATCCTTACCTTACCTTAATCAGTAGAACTTCCTGGAACACTATATATTGACACTGTTTAGGCATCTTAAGTAAAGTCAGGAATATCGGTAGATTGAGATTGAACACCATAGGGTGACAGGAATATCGGTAGACTGAGATTGAACACCATAGGGTGACCGAAATATCGGTAGACTGAGATTGAACACCATAGGGTGACAGGAATATCGGTAGACTGAGATTAAACACCATAGGGTGACAGGAATATCGGTAGACTGAGATTGAACACCATAGGGTGACCGAAATATCGGTAGACTGAGATTGAACACCATAGGGTGACAGGAATATCGGTAGACTGAGATTGAACACCATAGGGTGACAGGAATATCGGTAGACTGAGATTGAACACCATAGGGTGACAGGAATATCGGTAGACTGAGATTGAACACCATAGGGTGACAGGAATATCGGTAGACTGAGATTGAACACCATAGGGTGACAGGAATATCGGTAGACTGAGATTGAACACCATAGGGTGACAGGAATATCGGTAGACTGAGATTGAACACCATAGGGTGACAGGAATATCGGTAGACTGAGATTGAACACCATAGGGTGACAGGAATATCGGTAGACTGAGATTGAACACCATAGGGTGACAGGAATATCGGTAGACTGAGATTGAACACCATAGGGTGACAGGAATATCGATAGACTGAGATTGAACACCATAGGGTGACAGGAATATCGGTAGACTGAGATTGAACACCATAGGGTGACAGGAATATCGGTAGACTGAGATTGAACACCATAGGGTGACAGGAATATCGGTAGACTGAGATTGAACACCATAGGGTGACAGGAATATCGGTAGACTGAGATTGAACACCATAGGGTGACAGGAATATCGGTAGACTGAGATTGAACACCATAGGGTGACAGGAAAAGAAAGTGAAAATGAAAATACCTAAGTAGAATACAGGCAAGGGAATGTACCTCTGACTGGTAGATAATTCAAACACGTGTTCTGGCTTGTCTTTTTCACTTGAATTCAGATGTTGTACTTTTTTCTAACTTCTGCAGGGTTCCACGAGACTTTAATCATCATCATTACTCTTTCTGCCGCTGCCGTGGTTGTGGCCGCCATTGTTGGTTTTCTAAAATTGAAAAAAGGTGGAGGCTGCAATAAAAATGAAAAGGCAACTCTACATAACCAGGTGAGTTTGACTTTTGTATGGAATAACAGGAAGGTTCAGTTACAGAAAGTGGCCCAGGATTGAACCAATTCAGGGGCCCATTTTATAGTAAATACAATAAAATATATTGCTTTAAAGTTTAAATGGATTTATTGCTGTATGCAAAAAACAAACAACATTAAATGACACCTTGATGTGCTCTGATTTTCTTTTACTCTATCAATTGCGGCTAACGGAGGTAAGAGCAGTTTGAGTTATTCATGGTCATGTAATTTGTTTGTATTCATATTTGCTGGTTACTCCTTCTCTATAGGTGTCTCCCACTGTAAAGTCAGTGTAAAGGTAAATCAACAACCTACAACGCCCTTTATTTCAAACACGACGGGTTCTTTTCTCGAAAAGCGCATTCGTTATGACTCGAGAAGGGTCAGTTGATGTTTGAATTAAAATGGGCGAAATTAGTCTTAGGATCACATAACAAGCTAACCTCATTCACATTAACCATCATACACTGAACAAGACTGGGACACAAGTTGGACATTATCGAGGAATATTATATATAGAAGCTTTGGACAGACATTTATGAAAAATATTTAGGGTGTACAAACATGTGGACCGATTTAGAAGATTCAGAGGGCACAGAAATATATGAAATAATTGATTGATTTATAAGCTCTAGAGGGCACAGAAATATATGTAATGTTTGGTTGATTTAAAAGTTCTGAGGACACAGAACTATATGAAATGATTGGTTGATTTAGAGGCTCTAGAGGGCACGGAAATGTGAAATGATTGGTTGATTTAGAAGCTCTAGAGGGCACAGAAATATATGTAATGTTTGGTTGATTTAAAAGTTCTAGGGGACACAGAACTATATGAAATGATTTTTTGATTTAGAGGCTCTAGAGGGCACAGAAATATGTGAAATGATTGGTTGATTTAGAAGATCTACAGGGCACAGAAATATATGAAATGATTGGTTGATTTAGAGGCTCTAGAGGGCAAAGGAATATGAAATGTTTAGTTGATTTAGAAGCTCTAGAGGGCACAGAGATATGTGAAATGATTGGTTGATTTAGAAGATCTACTGGGCACACAAATATGAAATGATTGGTTGATTTAGAAGCTCTAGAGGGCACAGAAATATGAAATGTTTGGTTGATTTAGAAGCTCTACAGGGCACAGAAATATATGAAATGATTGGTTGATTTAGAGGCTCTAGAGGGCACAGAAATATGAAATGTTTGGTTGATTTAGAAGCTCTAGATGGCACAGAAATATGTGAAATGATTGGTTGATTTAGAAGATCTACTGGGCACACAAATATGAAATGATTGGTTGATTTAGAAGCTCTAGAGGGCACAGAAATATGAAATGTTTGGTTGATTTAGAAACTCTAGAGGGCACACAAATATGAAATGATTGGTTGATTTAGAGGCTCTATTGATTGTATAAAGATACGAAATGATTGATTGATTTAGGAATTCTAGTGATTGTATAAAGATACGAAATGATTGATTGATTTAGGAATTCTAGTGATTGTATAAAGATACGAAATGATTGGTTGATTTAGGAATTCTAGTGATTGTATAAAGATACGAAATGATTGGTTGATTTAGGAATTCTAGTGATTGTATAAAGATACGAAATGATTGATTGATTTAGGAATTCTAGTGATTGTAGAAAGATACGAAATGATTGGTTGATTTAGGGATTCTAGTGATTGTAGAAATATACGAAATGATTGATTGATTTAGGAATTCTAGTGATTGTATAAAGATACGAAATGATTGATTGATTTAGGAATTCTAGTGATTGTATAAAGCTACGTTTCCACTTGTGCGGATGCGGATACGGACACGGTGCGGGTACGGAAAGCCGCGCGGTAGCCTATGCGGCGTGTGTGTTTCCATATGTGCGGTTGTCCGTACGGCATCTGATCTTATTTCGTCCAGAAAATCGGGTTATTGATCTAGATGAGGGCTTGGTAACTACCGAGTTCCGTGCATTATTAGAGAAACTTACGAGAAAATCAAGGACCATTGGTGAGTTCAGGATTAAAAGAGAAAAGAAAAAAAAAATACTTTCATGTTCAGATGTGCGGTGGGCCTAATCTTTGCCATCCAACGTTGACAAATATGTATATTTTACTTTTGTTTACGTCAAACGGAGAAACTCTGAGAGATACATTTAAAAGTTCTTGTGCAAAACAATATCCATGAAAATGTAAGGTATAATATGGGGGATTGTCGTACGGATAGCCGCACAGAGTGTTTCCACTTGTCCGTTCCGCATACGGTTCCGCATGCGGCACCGTGCCGATCGCTACATGGTCCGGTCGAAATTTACCGCACCGGCGACCGTATCCGCAGCCGTATCCGCAACCGTACAAATGGAAACACTACCTCTACTCTAACTATAAAGTGATTTTTGCCGCGTCCGTATCCGCACCCGTATCCGCACAAGTGGAAACGCAGCTTTAAGATACGAAATGATTGGTTGATTGAGAACCTTACAAAATCTAGCTGCAAAATGACCATGTTTTTGGTTTGACTGAAAGGTTTTTATATCAGGATATATATATATTCATAGACTACAGTTATATACCATTTAGACTACTCAGTTTAGTGATTATTCCAGTTATGTTAGATGAGGTAGTTGTTTAGGGCTATTATATTCTAGAAATTGACAACCATATACTCAGAGAATAATGTCTTAATGGCGTAGAATTTGCTAAACGAATATGAGACTTAGTTACGCAATATGGTAATCCCCTCTTAACTTCAAAATGGATGTACAGTAATGTTTTCAGTCAGATGTCAACAAAACTCAGTACAAACGTTTGCCTTTCAGAAAAGGTTTCTTATTCTTGATTCTACTTGGTCTATAAAAGTATGAGCTGCCAGAATTCACACTTATTTCGTAGATTCCCGTTTTGATGGTAATACAAGAGTTTGAAGTTCATTGAAAAGCTAAATGATTGACGTTGAAATAAATTATATGCAGGAAGCCTTCAATAAAATTAAAATAATCCGGACAAACGTTCATTTATCTCTGATCACATATGTGACAAACAGTCGCTAGTGAGGTATGAGCGAAACGATTATACATCTTCAGGAATTTACGAAAATCTTTTTTTTTTATTTATAGAAAATGTCAATATTTTGGCAGCTCATGCTTTAAATTTTTGTTTTTCATGGGGTAATTAATCTCCATAATTTCATTAATGTCAGTTGATATTTATATGTTTGGTTTTCTATTGTGCAGGACTATGGGGAGAATGGGAAAGCAACAAATGGGTTCCACAACAACGCTTACACCCCAGGGCCGTCACAAGGCGAGAAATACAGACCAACTGGATCCTTTCATTATTGAGCTTATAAGCATACCCAAACCCCATAACTTAGCCAAACTCATACATATCTGATATGGTCGTTTTCAGCAGGAAAATGAATACTTATGCTATGGTATCTTATTATCATTTTTGCTTTGTCAATTTCCCATATTGATGACATGTATCCTTTAGAGCATATCTTTTGTCTTCTGTATTCTTGGTTTATTTAGATGATGTTGGTAGAATAACATTTATCTGCAGAACATATTCCACATATAACGAAATACGGAAATTCACTATAAGACTTTGTGTCATCAACAATACGAGGGTTCGAAGATCATTGAAAAGCTAAATGATTGACATTAAAATAAAATCAGCCAGGAACAACAGCCAGGTGTCCGTTTCAAGAAGCCCTCGTAAAATCACTAAATGCAATCAGTCACAGTTGCCCTAAGGTTGTATCTCTTCACGATGGTACCCATTGGCAACCAAACTCGCTTGGAGAAACGAGCGTCTGCTCTAATGAAAAGATAACTTTTTGCGAACCAGAGAGTTAAAACTATATAATGTACAGTGGTATATGAATCTCTAATTTATCATAGCCTACTCAGTGTTTTAACCATTTGTCTTTTGTATATACACATTTGATTTTTATAAAGTGTAAATATATTTTGTCGTTTAACATTCGAGTGTGAATGGATTGTATACATACACGATGTTTTCTGAGTTTCGATCTGTCACCAGCCTTGGTCATATTCCCAACATTATTACCAACACTGGGTTCCTTTAGAAACTCTATTTCTCTCTAAAGATGTCATCGGATTTCTGTCTCAAGGCAATTTAATCGGCTGTTATTTTGTCGTTAAATGTCCATAATATGTTGTTTGTGGTTATGGTATAGTGATTATTGGGTTGTACTGTCAAATATAAATACCATTTACTCATTAGAAATCCAGCAATTCAGTTGCCTCTGTCGAGTTTGGACTTATTTTAATGTTTTCTTTTTATTTTTATTCTACCAAATGCTCAAACTATACAGACTACGCTAGTTATTAAGACATACAGATAAATAGAACCTTCACTATTGACTTGTTCAGTTCCGATAAAATATCACACATCTGGGTTTCTTTCAAAATGTATTGCCTCTCCTGTATAGTTCTTATTTTAGAACTTCTTGTATATTTCTTTTATATTTCTAATAAAAATGATGCACTTTGTAATACGAATAAATATTTTACTGGTAGCTGGTTTACCAATATATGTCACCGATTTTATTGCCTTATATATTTGTACCGATTTTGATAAAATTGAAACCTTATTGGGGAAAGTGGGGCAAAACGGAACACTAAATTTGTATGGGGTAAAAGTTTGCAATGGGTGCATAGCATAAACCAAATATTTTTTGAAAAGGTTTTTACGAGCTTAAATTTTATAATTAGCATGAAAATAACTTTGTTGCACAATCTTCTTTCAGTGTCAACATAAATTTACATCATGTCTCATTTTGTCCCAAGGGCTGGGGCAATACGATACTAAGCACATGGGCAAAACGGAACGTGAGTCTCGTTATGACCCATGAGGTACAATATTAGGGGTAAAGCGACATGTACGATTTTTTAAAAATAAAAAGTGAGTAATTATGAGAGAGCCTTATTTTATTCAATTTATTCAATCTTGAACAAGTTCTTAACAACCTTGAACAAGATATCAGAAACACTATGAAATCGGAAATACTTGTCACACACATATACAGAATATCGGCTGTCTAGTCATAAATAAACCGGTAACAGGACAGTTGGAACAAAACAGAAACAAAAATTCCTGGGCTATTCGTTGTGTTTGATAAAATCAAGTGCATAGATCACAGATAAATTCTATATCATCTCTACTGATTCCGGCACAAGTAGTGTGAGACCATTCCATACAGACAGTACACTGAATCATGTCATCAATTATACTGGCACTCCACCACTCCGAGCAATATATACACTGTGTATCAGAACCACTTTCCACATGTGGATCGCCAAACTTCGATGAAGATTTAGCTTTTAGACCCCCCTTCCTTGGCCTTTTACCCTTGTCTTGCTTTTTTGTGGAGTCCCTTTTACCCAATTCCAATAGACTGTCTGTGTAGGGGCTGCTAGTTAGAATCGTGGCGTTTCCTCTTTTGGTGGATCTATTCGGTCGAAGAGGCTTTTGGTGGTGGCGAAAACGTGAAAGGAGAAATACATTTTTCCGTATTGATAGACGTGCTCCCTACGCTAGTTCCAGCAGAGGAGGAACCTTGTAAGAGGGTTGGTAAATCGCAACCTTTTGCTTTGTTGAGGGAATGGGAGTTGGTTACAATGTCTGGGGAGTAAAAAGACGAGCTTGGCGTCGCCGAGGTTCTGCAGGGTCTAGCCAAAACGGATTGCAACATTGGAGCTGATAGAGATCCCGACGCCGAGATGGAAACATCATCTGAAACGGACGTTGAATTGTAGCTTGGATCTGGAGATTTATGTGCTGTGAGCACTGAAGACGACTCTAAAGTTTCATTCAGGGGTGCAGCAATATCTGGATATGGTTCATCGGAAGGAGCAGAGAAAGTGGGGTTTAAAGATGGTGCTGGGAAATCTGTGGTTTCGACAGGCGCGAATTCTTCTGGCTTGAATATATCTCTGTTAGTAGGAAATATTCCAGTCTTTCTAAAACCATTTGCGGCTGTATCTACCGCGGCTGCTCTCGTAAACGCGTTTCCAAAAATTTCAGCAACTTGATAAATTGTAACAACTTTTCCAGGGTTGTTCCTGAGCCATTTTTCTACCTCCTGGTGATAGAACGTGGACAGTGGCTTCATAAAACTTACGTCCAAGGGTTGTAGTTTATGGGAACAATTTTTTCACGCGCCAAATCAATGACTTCAATATTCTTTGTATGTGTAGAATGCCCATCCAAGATCAACAGCACACGATTGTCTTTTGAAGCCCCGAACACTTTCACAAAGTAGCTGAACCACTCAGTAAATATAGAAGTTTGCATCCAACCACTTTTGTGGCACGCGACAATAGATCCATGGGGGGCTCCATTCATCAGCCCTGGCCTCATCCTGACACGGGGAAAAGGAAGAGCGGAGGAATAAACGATCCCGTGGCCTTCATGCATATCTCCACTGTTAGTAATTATCCTCTTTCTGAAGATGTCAGACTCCCAACTTGACGTCGGCATCAAGAAATTTTCCATTCCCAAACGTTTGTGCTTGGTATCTTCAGTGGAAGTGAGAAAAGGGATTTTTTCAATGGGCATGATTTCAATATGGTTACTTGACTGAATGACATAGAGTGTTGAAATGTTGTGCCACGGACACATCATGTTTAAGTCTAATTCCAGATAAATGGTTGGCTGCTCTTTGTCATAGAGAATTCTGAGAGATTGTTCTCTGAAAAATGTTCCGCGATCTGGCACATGTACATCGAGTTTACATCGCGTCTTTATAGGCATTTCAGTGATGTACCTGAGATAAATGTTGGGCGGTAATGGTACACTCGTGAAGCAGAAGCAAGCGTGTCGGGGGGGGGGGGGGGGGGGGGGGCTGAAGGGGGAGTAACCTTATAGAACATCCTCTAGATAGAAGAGCTTTAAAAAGAACAGAACAAGCCTGATTAAAAATGTAAAGAAGTACACTTTCTATAGAATGACTCCCTTGAAAGTGCGAGGCGGATGGTATGAATGAGCATATAGCAGCTGATGCGTGTCAGTAGGTTTGAAAAATACTTTGTAATCCAGAAACCCATTAGTATGATATGTATGACCCTTGTAAATATTTACATCAAAAAAATCCACAAAAGTGTGATCAATAGTAGGCTGTAGTTTAATGCTAGTCTCATGAGAATCAAGAGCATCAATGTCTTACAAAGGTCTTACAACGTATGCTGCCATATGATAAAAATGCCATCCAGATACCGAAGGTCAATGACAGCGTGTTAGTAACATCTGCGAAGAATATCACTCTTCCGCTCAGCCATGAAAATAGAGGCAAAGTTAGGGCTCAAATGTTTCCCCATAGCACATCCTTTAATTTGCTGAAAGATCTCCTCATTAAATTCAAAATGTTTACTTTTTAAGCTAAGCTCTAACAATTCTAAAATGTCTTTGTCTGAACAACGGTGGCCAGTCTTTGAAATGCTGATTTTATGGATTTTAGACCCGAGTTTATGCCAATGTTTGTATACATAGACTCCACATCCAGAGTAACCAAAATCGCATCCAGTGTTCTTTTTCATAGTTTTTTTTTAATAAGCGTTTTAAGTATAATCCTGGCCTACTATCGATATAATCGCAACGGAAACGTTGTTCCGCCTTAGCAAGAACCGGAATATCTTTATGCCTAGATCCCAAGAAAGCAGTTTTAGGCCTCTAGTCTGCAGTTGATTATGGAGAAAGAAGCTTTTGCAATGCAGCTATTGACGGTTATTCCTCTTCGTCACTTATATCACCTTTTGAAATTGTCCCGATCGAAGGATGAGATTAGAAAGTTTGAGAAAGCGGTCTCCGAAACTGTCTCCTCGCTTAACCAATGTTTATTAGGCCTTAAAGAAGAAGCACATGTGGCCTACTGTCGAGGAAGAGATAGGCCTATTTGTGCCACAAAACATGAGCACGGAAATCGATAATTCAATAATATTCAATGTCTACAGGTATCTCGTTATTTATGTTTGGATACATCTAGTACAAAAATAATAAAATTGAATTTGAGTGAAGCAGGAAATCGAAAGTAAAGTGGGTTTACTGCGAATTAAGCTCCTCCGCTGATCAATATAAAAATCACCAAAAAGACCATAGGCCTATATGTCTATCGTACTGTCGAATTCGGCATGCAAGCTTATGTTTTTGGGAAGCAAAACGGTTTGTTAAAGGTGAATTTTTCATTAAGGGAATTTCTCACCCGCCATAGTACTTAGACACCCTGCTCAGGTGAAATTAAACATTTTTTTTTAATTTTTCTGAATGAGCGAGCCAAGGGAGCTAACCTGGGTTAATACTCCTGTACTTCCGGCATCACACGTGTGGAAGGATAACACCAAACTTACTTTACTTGTCTTCTTACAGAATTGATGACGATCATTGATACAAATCAAAGCAGGATGTCGGACGATGAGTCGGATTATTCTGATATGGAAGATTCTGATACGGAGGTAATAATTGCTGCACATAGTCGTCAAGTTAAAATTTCTTCTCGTTTGTTGTCAGCTGTGCACTTACAACAACAACACAACAATTACAACAAGGCCAGTCGCCGATCGGCTGGTTGTCCACACACCGGTGGGTAAACAGCTGCTACACCTCCGAACGACGGAGAATAGACCTGCCGTTTGGACGAAAATGACAAAATCAAATACCTCTCTATCTGGCCTCTCGAGTCTCGTGTTTTGGCCAAACTATCGACTGAAGTCTAAAAATAGGCCTACAACAGTGCATGTTCCAACTCCAAGCTTGTTGTGAACAACACAAACTTTTGACACCTATACCGGTATTTACTGGTCTTCATCAATTGTTACAGTTTTTTGTAACATTTGTGCCAAACAGGTTGGGGAAAGTCGCCGATCCATGGGTTGTCCATCGATTGACGGACAAAGCGTCGAACGACGGACAATAGAGCCCGTCTATCGGTGGGTTAAGTTTGGACAAAAATGACAATTTCCTCTCTATCTGCCATCCTTCACGTTTTTGCCGAACTATCGAGTCCTACGACAACAGTGCATGTCCCAAGCTTGTTGTTAATGGCTAGTTCTACCTTCAAAGTCAACTCACCGCGTGCGCCACAGCCGGTGAAATTTATTTCTTAAAAGTCTTAAACAAATTGCGCCATTTTAAGCATCTTAAAAATGTAAATAAAATTTTCTGGCTTTATTTTTACATGGGTAACACTTGCCTGGTAGGAACCCAGGTTTTTCAACACTCTCCTTCATATTGTTCACCGCAAGGCCGGCTGTAGAAGGGTAGATGATGATGTGAACTTTAAAACTTAAGCAGCTTTTGAATGTGTATTGGATCATTATTGTAATCAAAGATTCATGTTGTTCTTTTGTTTTCAGCTTCAAAAAGCTTTTCAGAAGGGTGAGCTTAAAGATGGCCTTAACTTAGAAGTGATAGCTCCAACAAAATATATTAACAACACAGTAAGTAGTTTTGAGATACAAGTACTATGTACTTGAGGACGACTGGTGAGGGAAGACAGGAATGAATTAGGACAAGATTTGTTTTTGGAAAAGGTTCAGATACATGTAACCATTTGTTTATCCGTTGCTCAAAGACTTTAACAATGTCTGGCAACTGTTCTACATAGGGTGACCGAGTGATAAATTCCCTCAGAAATTTGTCAATGTTTATTTTGTCTCAGTAGGATTGGATCTTGCACCGATCAGAAACCTGTGTCGGACTACCGCTTGAGCCACCCAGGTCCCGTTTTGACAACAGTGCATTGAAAACAGAAATGATCATTTGAATGAAAAATATCATGTTTTAAGTCAATAAAATGAATCACCGTGTTAAAAACACCAAAATAAAAACATTCAAATGTACCAATTTTTTCCCCCTTCCATTAATGTCCATCCCAAGTTCCTTTGTTTAGCCTTTTATGATGCTGTTCTGATGATTATCATTCACAGTTTGACCACTTACAGCATCTTTTAAGATATTATCATTTTGCTATAAGAAGCGATATAGAACGTCAAATATTTTTTCTTCAGGCCGGTTTGAAACAGAAAGCTGAAGACTTACGGTTACGTTTAGATTGGGTTGAATGTTTAGATATGACCAATAAACCTGCACCGGCTACTCCTGGTACAGAAATAGATGATGATGGGGAAGACGAGGATGTTGATAATGATTTCAAAAGAGAATTGAAATTGTAAGTACACTTTTAACAAATTCCTTATTTGAAGTGTTAAAATGACCAGATTTATTTTCATACCAATATGACCAGATACTCTCAGCTGTGGATGTGTTCTGTACAGTTACAGTGTGCATAGTGTTTAGCTTTATTTATTTAATGAAATATAATATAAGTTCACCATTCATGTCAAGATTCGGCTAAAACCAAGTTCTACAAAAAATGTAAGTTTTGTTTATTTCAGTTATCGTCAGGTTCAAGCTATTGTGTTAGAATGTGAGCTTTGTTTATTTCAGTTATCGTCTGGCTCAAGTTACTGGGTTAAATGTGAGCTTTGTTTATTTCAATTATCGTCTGGCTCAAGTTACTGTGGTAAAATGTGAGCTTTGTTTATTTCAATTATCGTCTGGCTCAGGTTACTGTGTTAGAATGTGAGCTTTGTTTATTTCAGTTATCGTCTGGCTCAAGTTACTGGGTTAAATGTGAGCTTTGTTTATTTCAATTATCGTCTGGCTCAAGTTACTGTGGTAGAATGTGAGCTTTGTTTATTTCAGTTATCGTCTGGCTCAAGTTACTGGGTTAAATGTGAGCTTTGTTTATTTCAATTATCGTCTGGCTCAAGTTACTGTGGTAGAATGTGAGCTTTGTTTATTTCAATTATCGTCTGGCTCAAGTTACTGTGGTAGAATGTGAGCTTTGTTTATTTCAGTTATCATCTGCCTCAAGTTACTGTGTTAGAATGTGAGCTTTGTTTATTTCAGTTATCGTCTGGCTCAAGTTACTGGGTTAAATGTGAGCTTTGTTTATTTCAGTTATCGTCTGGCTCAAGTTACTGGGTTAAATGTGAGCTTTGTTTATTTCAGTTATCGTCTGGCTCAAGTTACTGTGGTAAAATGTGAGCTTTGTTTATTTCAATTATCGTCTGGCTCAAGTTACTGTGGTAGAATGTGAGCTTTGTTTATTTCAGTTATCGTCTGGCTCAAGTTACTGTGGTAGAATGTGAGCTTTGTTTATTTCAGTTATCGTCTGGCTCAAGTTACTGTGGTAGAATGTGAGCTTTGTTTATTTCAGTTATCGTCTGGCTCAAGTTACTGGGTTAAATGTGAGCTTTGTTTATTTCAATTATCGTCTGGCTCAAGTTACTGTGGTAGAATGTGAGCTTTGTTTATTTCAGTTATCGTCTGGCTCAAGTTACTGGGTTAAATGTGAGCTTTGTTTATTTAAATTATCGTTTGGCTCAAGTTACTGTGGTAGAATGTGAGCTTTGTTTATTTAAATTATCGTCTGGCTCAAGTTACTGTGGTAGAATGTGAGCTTTGTTTATTTCAGTTATCGTCTGGCTCAAGTTACTGGGTTAAATGTGAGCTTTGTTTATTTAAATTATCGTCTGGCTCAAGTTACTGTGGTAGAATGTGAGCTTTGTTTATTTCAGTTATCGTCTGGCTCAAGTTACTGGGTTAAATGTGAGCTTTGTTTATTTAAATTATCGTTTGGCTCAAGTTACTGTGGTAGAATGTGAGCTTTGTTTATTTCAGTTATCGTCTGGCTCAAGTTACTGGGTTAAATGTGAGCTTTGTTTATTTCAATTATCGTCTGGCTCAAGTTACTGTGGTAAAATGTGAGCTTTGTTTATTTCAATTATCGTCTGGCTCAGGTTACTGTGTTAGAATGTGAGCTTTGTTTATTTCAGTTATCGTCTGGCTCAAGTTACTGGGTTAAATGTGAGCTTTGTTTATTTCAATTATCGTCTGGCTCAAGTTACTGTGGTAGAATGTGAGCTTTGTTTATTTCAGTTATCGTCTGGCTCAAGTTACTGGGTTAAATGTGAGCTTTGTTTATTTCAATTATCGTCTGGCTCAAGTTACTGTGGTAGAATGTGAGCTTTGTTTATTTCAGTTATCATCTGCCTCAAGTTACTGTGTTAGAATGTGAGCTTTGTTTATTTCAGTTATCGTCTGGCTCAAGTTACTGGGTTAAATGTGAGCTTTGTTTATTTAAATTATCGTTTGGCTCAAGTTACTGTGGTAGAATGTGAGCTTTGTTTATTTCAGTTATCGTCTGGCTCAAGTTACTGGGTTAAATGTGAGCTTTGTTTATTTTAATTATCGTCTGGCTCAAGTTACTGTGTTAGAATGTGAGCTTTGTTTATTTCAATTATCGTCTGGCTCAAGTTACTGTGTTAGAATGTGAGCTTTGTTTATTTCAATTATCGTCTGGCTTAAGTTACTGGGTTAAATGTGAGCTTTGTTTATTTCAATTATCGTCTGGCTCAAGTTACTGTGGTAGAATGTGAGCTTTGTTTTTTTCAGTTATCGTCTGGCTCAAGTTAATGTGTTAGAATGTGAGCTTTGTTTATTTCAGTTATTGTTTGACCCAAGTTACTGTGTTAGAATGTGAGCTTTGTTTGTTTCAGTTATCGTCAGGCTCAAGCTACTGTGTTAGAATGTAAGCTTTATTTATTTCAGTTATTGTTTGACCCAAGTTACTGTGTTAGAATGTGAGCTTTGTTTGTTTCAGTTATTGTTTGACCCAAGCTACTGTGTTAGAATGTAAGCTTTATTTATTTCAGTTATCGTCAGGCTCAAGCTACTGTGTTAGAATGTGAGCTTTGTTTGTTTCAGTTATCGTCAGGCTCAAGTTACTATGTTAGAATGTGAGCTTTGTTTGTTTCAGTTATTGTTTGACCCAAGTTACTGTGTTAGAATGTGAGCTTTGTTTGTTTCAGTTATCGTCAGGCTCAAGCTACTGTGTTAGAATGTGAGCTTTGTTTGTTTCAGTTATCGTCTGGCTCAAGTTACTATGTTAGAATGTGAGCTTTGTTTGTTTCAGTTATTGTTTGACCCAAGTTACTGTGTTAGAATGTGAGCTTTGTTTTTTTCAGTTATCGTCTGGCTCAAGTTAATGTGTTAGAATGTGAGCTTTGTTTATTTCAGTTATTGTTTGACCCAAGTTACTGTGTTAGAATGTGAGCTTTGTTTGTTTCAGTTATTGTTTGACCCAAGTTACTGTGTTAGAATGTGAGCTTTGTTTTTTTCAGTTATCGTCTGGCTCAAGTTAATGTGTTAGAATGTGAGCTTTGTTTATTTCAGTTATTGTTTGACCCAAGTTACTGTGTTAGAATGTGAGCTTTGTTTGTTTCAGTTATCGTCAGGCTCAAGCTACTGTGTTAGAATGTGAGCTTTGTTTGTTTCAGTTATCGTCAGGCTCAAGCTACTGTGTTAGAATGTGAGCTTTGTTTGTTTCAGTTATCGTCAGGCTCAAGCTACTGTGTTAGAATGTGAGCTTTGTTTATTTCAGTTATCGTCTGGCTCAAGCTACTGTGTTAGAATGTGAGCTTTGTTTGTTTCAGTTATCGTCAGGCTCAAGCTACTGTGTTGGAATGTGCGCTTTGTTTGTTTCAGTTATCGTCAGGCTCAAGCTACTATGTTAGAATGTGAGCTTTGTTTGTTTCAGTTATCGTCAGGCTCAAGCTACTGTGTTAGAATCCATACCCAAACTGAACAAACTGGGAATTCTCACCAGAAGACCAGAAGATTACTTTGCACAGATGGCCAAGTCTGATGATCATATGAAAAGGGTAAGGTAGTGAACTAAACATTCTCTTCACTTTTGTAATGGCGTATAAAAACTGAGATAACAGTTCACTGCACATTTAATAGACAATTTGTTTTTATCACAACTATCTTCTGGAAATTAAACCAGCAAGATGTATGTCCAATAGTTGCCGGGGACGACTTATTTTTACGGCCTTTTAAAAATTGGATTACCCATTGAAAAGTAAAGGGATAAAGTTTTTTTTTTTGGTAATATTATCATTGAGACATAATATGATTGATTGATTGTTTGGTGTTTTACACGGCGCTCAAGATTATTTCACTTATATGGCGGCATTGCCAGTTTCATTGTGGGAGGAAACCGGGCTCTCTGCCCGGAGCAAACCCACGACCTTCCAGTGGTAACTGACAACCATCCCACTTAGGTCGTTCGGGTGAAAACCCACTCAGAAAATTTAAATTTTTTTGGACAGTGGGATTTGAACCCGCGACCTATTGTTGGACGGCTGTTCGGATTGAACGTCCAACGCTCTACCTCCTGAGCCAGGGAGGCTCCAAGACATAATATGAAATGTTTATTTAATTGACAGGTAAGGGAAAAGTTACTGACTAAACAGATGGGAATGGAACGCTCTGAAAAGGCCAAGAAGATGAGAGAGTTGAGGAAATATGGGAAAAAGGTAGGAAACAACATGTCAAACTTCATTAATCACTTGTGTGAATATTGACATAAATTACAGTGATGTCTAAGATAACTGATATTAGAAATTCATTGAAAAACTGACTGATGTTAGGCTTTAATATCTCAACTGTAAAGGGAAAGTAAGTTTTTGATTACTGAAGAGATTATATGTAGCCTGTAGTTCGATTTCACGGAACTTATGTTACGCTAAGTTCACTTTATTCAAACTACCTGACATAATGTACATGCCTGCACCATTTATCCAGGAATGATTTAATGTACACCATCTTACGTCAAGTAAATTGTCCTCTGAAATATAGAGAGATGATCTAGTTGTTGATTTTGAATAACTGAATTAAATATCAACAACATTGTTAAATTAAGAGATTTAAGATTATTTAATTTGCATAAACTTCTAGATTTTCCTATGTGATTGTTGCACCAATGGAATTATGCTTTTATGCTTTCGTAACACGCATGTATGGTAAATAATCTTGATAATACATCAATCTATTTATACTGATAATTTTCTTGTTTTTTTTCACTCAGGTTCAGCAGGGTGTTTTACAAAAGCGACAGAAGGAAAAGAAAGAGATGATGGAAGCTGTGAAGAAATACAGATCAGGTCAGTTACTCTTCATTGAGAAAACAATAGCAATAGGACATTTCTCAAAGCCTGATTATTCTCTTCATTTTTGTCTATAATTGTTTTCAGGTCAGAAAAATAAGTTAGATTTTCTTGAAAAAGATGAAGGACCCCGTGGAAAAAATCAGAAGAAGGAGGACCCCTCTCGACCGTATGTTATGAATACTCTTCAACAATCTCTATAAAACTGGGTTTTGAAGTTTGAATTATTAAGATGTTATGAAGTGTACATCTTCTCCAGGCAAGTTAAAACCTCCATGTCCCCATTCCATGTTTTACTACTCCACTCAAACTCGTAAATCAGCGCCTTTTGGTCGGATGCGAGTTAAACTTCTTGCAGCTAATCAAAACCTTGGACACGCACATTCTTCCACAAGCAGAGAAATAACGTAATGGCAGCCTTATACACCTCGTGCTTTTGTTAAACTAAGGCCAAGACTCTGTATGGAAAGGAAAGACAACTCTCACATTCCCACCAGTGGGCGCTGTTCAATTTACAGGTTGGAATGGAGTAGGTAAAACACAGAATGGGGACATGGAGATTTAACTTGGCTCAAGAAGATGAGAAGTGAATGGCAAAAATATCTTGAGTATTATATTTTAGACTGTTCTGGTCAGTGATCTTTTTTACACCGTTATCAAGTTCTCGATCTGATTATAGTTGAACAAAGATGGAATCATATCATAAAAAATCCAAAATCATTGGTTGATTATCAATGTGAAAATAATGACATGATATTTCTTTACAGAGTAAATAAGATATAATGACATGATATTTCTTTACAGAGTAAATAAGAAGCGGTTATATAAAAATTCTAAGTTTGGTTTTGGAGGACAGAAGAAGAGATCCAAACATAACACGTCACAAAGCACATTGGATATGTCTGGGGTTAATTCTAAAGCTAGTTTCTCCAAACCAGGCAAAGGGAGAAAGTTAACAGTAAGTGTCAACGTGATTCATTCCCCAATACAAATACTGTTTATTTGATGTGAGATTAACTGTATAGGTAATACATTTGTGGCCTTTCCTGCATTTGTTAAGAAAGTAAATTTACACAAATTTGCTTTGAAGAAAATCCTTAAAGGCCCACTTGCCGCCGTAGCCTGTTTAAATTTGCTAAGAAAACCAATTTACATGAGCTTACTACAACTAATACCACTAAACTTAAACATAGGACACATAAAACATGTCTAGTTAGCTTTAGAATGTAGAAATGGGGTGAAAAACAAACGAAGAATCGAAGCCGGATTACAACAACAGTGATCAGTGTCGGTCAACTTTCGTTTTGGATTACCCTAATTTCAGGCCTTTTTATCTGTGGTTTACACTCAAACAATTATCAGCAGGTTTTTCCAGTCGCTGTTAACCGATTGTCAGTCTGTATTTCTCAGATAAATAGGCCTACACAAAATTACACTGTGCCGTTAGTTCACTCACTCGACTGAAACATAAAATTGCGCCTGCGAGCAGTTTGGCTTGTTTACGTTCCGGGCACCTAACAATTCAAATTAAAAAAACAAAGTGACTTTTAAATTTTGGTAAAAATAGAAAGTATATTGTCTGGGAAAAATACAGAAAACGGTCTTTCTTTTTTAATGTAAACAATATTCCTGATTTTCGCGGCAAGTGTGGCTTTAAGATTAAATATTGGACACATTTTGCATGTCCTGTTTGGTTAAAAATGTGTTCATGGTGGTGTAAAAGCTTATGTAGAATTGAATCTCTAACATCAACCAATTGATTTGATGGCAGGTCTTTTTGTCGCAGACTTTTTTGTGCCCCTCGAATAAAAAACAGGTCCCTAAAATATATCTAACGTTAACTCGTTCAGATTACATGTACATAACTGTAGGATATAAATCTAATTGTTATGTCATTGCTTTCAGAACAAAAACAAGAGGCCGGGAAAAAATCGCAGACAAAATATGAAAAATAAGAAGAAGAGCTAGTTGTGTCTGGATTGTTTGGTTTCATCATGTATGGGTCAGTTTGTGATGTGAGGATTCATAAAACATCACAAATAGAACCAATTTATACTTCAGTGGAGGAATAGTAACGACTTACAGCTATGAGGCATTACAGAACTGAAGTCATCACAATAAACCATGACAGGTTACATGGTGGCGGTGCACGGGCTGTTTGTTGAAGTACCTTATTGGTTATGATTAATCCAGTCGTTTGTGTCGTGTATAAAAACATGTTTGAACTTAATGGAGGAAGCAATGAGACTGATGACCTTGTTGAGGAAAGTTAATTAAGGAAAAGTTCTGATCTTGGAAGCAATGGCAGTGTCTTACAAACCTAGGGATTGGACACATTTATTGGTCTCTTAGTCACAGTCTTGTAAGACTGATGATTTGTGGGTTGAAGCTTAATATAGGCAGATACCTTTATTGAAAGGCACACTTGTTATAGGTGTTGGCTATCCTGGTATATTGAGTCTCCTTACTTTGTCTTGACATTGTTTTTTCTAAACAATATGCTTTTAATTGAAGGGGTTTAACAAAGAAGAGCCCATCTTATATCAGACCAGTTATAAAACCTTCAATTCAGAAGTTAATGACATACTATCTGCATTGGATCCTCAAACCAAAAGTCAGAGTTGTTATTCTTATATTTTGATGTTTCATAACTCCAATTATGCAAGTTATTTCCATGATTATTAAAAAGACAAATCGATAAACAAGTCATGAATTCAAATAAATTATGTGGAAGGTTAGGTTTCCTCCTCCACTAATCCTGTCAAATCAACCATGTAAGTGCATTAAATATCAACCAAAAAAATCTGACTTGTGGTTTCTCAATGGTAATAAACATTAAGATCAAACGACAAGCTATTTGTTTCGGTAAATGTTTATTAGTCTAAAATGGATTTGGTAGGCCTAAACCCAGCAGGGACAGAATAATCATAATGTAGAAATATTTAAAAAGCTGCATATGTTGCGTTTACATAAATAAAGTTTGAATGGCTTAAAAATCTGAAGTAATCCTCCAAAAGAAGTATATAAAGGTTGTATGTTAATTGAGGTTTTCTGTCTGTTCCTTTAATCTCCATGCTTCATCCATATATTTTGTGATTTGAGTGTTCTGTCTTCTGAAATCTAAACGTCGGTCACCTCGATCTTGGTCAATCTGAAAGATAAAGAATTTTAATATATTACATATTTCCTAAAAATATAAGCTTATAGGATAATTAATATACAGAGCTTTTGACCTGAATCTTTGTTTGATAGATTGGTCGTGTTTTAATTTATGTTCCACTCATGATTATGGATAAAGAATTCAAAATTAGCAAGGATCAAAGTATATGTTTACTAACATGTTCCGTTTGGATATTATTCAGAATTTTTATGATTTTATGTTAAAAAGAGAACTAGGAGGCTATTTTATTTTACAAGATTTTTTTGAATTTAAATTTCGTTTAACACAATTTAATATGTAAGGGTTTGGATTTTATTTGTTCTATTGTTTAAATCTTGCAATGATCTTCAAACTCAAGATTGCCTTAGTTAGAATAAAATTTATGTAAAGGAAAGCTTGTGCCATCTGATATGTGTAATTTGGGATTCATGTTAAAAGCTACAGCAGGCATACAAGAAACTTCATAATGTGACATATTTCAGTCAGGCTTAGACTTAATACGGTATACCTTTGTGCAACCGGCCGAGTTTTCTTAAAGTGCTAAAATCCATTTTGCAGAGATATTTATTGATATTATCAGCTTAAAATGGTGCCTTCTCAGTTTAAAAAAAATGTAACTGGGTACCACTTACAGCTGCCAGGTACCACTTACGGTTGCCAGGTACCACTTACGACTGCCAGTTACCACTTACGACTGCCAGGTATCACGTACGACAGCCTGTAAGGAATGGTTACCAGGTACTTACGACAGCCTGTCTGAAATGGTTGCCAGTTACCACTTATGACCACTTCAGAAAACCGCTATAGATTAGTTATAGATTGTTGCATTAAGATAAACCTACCAATGGCTGTGTAATCCATCCTATTTCCTGAGCCTCAGTTTGGGGATTAGCATATTTTCTCACAGGTTCCTCATTGGCTCTCTTTATCACTTTGATAAAATGGGCTGTGAAGAATATTCAAAATATAAGATATACATATGCAAGTACAGTTTTTTGTTCAGGTCAATCGAAATGACTGCAAGGCTTATGTTTGGCAGAGGTTATTTGTTGATGCCATGACAATGCTCTGTTGATTTTGTTTTTCTTTAGAGTATAAATTGTTTTGATGGTATATTTAACCCAGATAAGATTAAGTAGAACCAACTTACTGTCTTCTTCCCCATCTTCAGAATCATGTGTAGAATTGGGTTTACCTGCTAATGTGTGAACTGAAACAAAGAAATAATACATTTTATATTCTCTAGATACAGAATTAGTTTGATAGGAACCTGGGCCTAGTTTCACAAAGCGATCTTAGCTTAGGATGATCTATATTACCAATGGCAACGTATACCTTCAACATAGGTTGCCATGGTAGTTAAGATCAGACTTAGCTAAGATCGCTTTGTGAAACTAGCCCCAGGACCCAGCTTAAGGTGATCTTAATTACCTGGCCCTGGGCCTAGTTTCAGAAAGCGATCTTAGCTAAGTGTAATCTTAACTACCATGGCAACCAATGCTAAACGTATATGTTGCCATTGGTAATTAAGATCACCTTAAGCTAAGATCGCTTTGTGAAACTGGGGCCTGGGCACAAAGTCTTCTTAACTTAAGGCTTGTATCATATCTCTACAACATGGAAAGAGAGCACAAAGGAAGAGATTTCTGGATAACAACTTCTTATTTATTGATTTGTTGGTACGTTTCGGTATAGATACTAATACCGTTTTCAGCCGTTTGGTCTAACGATATTAAATACTAATACCGTTTTCAACCGTTTGGTTGAAAATGGTATTAGTATCTATACCGAAACGTACCAACATCAATAAATAAGAAGTTGTTATCCAGAAATCTCTTCCTTTGTGTTACTATTGCCGACTTCTAAATGTCTCTCAAACAACTTATGGAAACAATAAGGTGAAGAATTACTTATGGATAACAACTTCTTGGTTTTATCCATAAGTAATTCTTCACCTTATTGTTAACCTTTCAACTTCTAAATGCCATTGAAAAACTTATGGAAAGAGAGTCCTCTGAAATTTCATGCTGTAGACATACACTAAAAGTACTCATAGTGAAGAGCGCTTTGTGCCCAGCCCTATTCCAGGGAGAGATTGTTGAGAAGTGAGGTAAGCTGTGTACCAGGGCCCACTTGCACAAAGCGTTCTTAACTAAGAGTACTCTTAACGTATGCCTGCGACATGGGACTTAAGAGGGCTCGTAAACGTTCCATGTTGTAGAGATATGCTAAGAGTGCTCTTAAGTTAAGAGCGCTTTTTGCAAATAGGTCCAGGTCTGTAGGAGGTGGCAATAGAGGAGAAGAAGCTATATGTCGGGCCTGGAGGAGAGGAAGCTATATGTCGGGCCTGTAGGAGAGGAAGCTATATGCCTTGCCTAGAGGAGGGGAAGCTATATACCTCGCCTAGAGGAGGGGAAGCTATATGCCTCGCCTAGAGGAGGGGAAGCTATATGCCTCGCCTAGAGGAGGGGAAGCTATATGCCTCGCCTAGAGGAGGGGAAGCTGTATGTCGGGCCTGTAGGAGAGGAAGCTATATGCCTCGCCTAGAGGAGGGGAAGCTATATACCTCGCCTAGAGGAGGGGAAGCTATATGCCTCGCCTAGAGGAGGGGAAGCTATATGCCTCGCCTAGAGGAGGGGAAGCTATATGTCGGACCTGGAGGAGGGGACGCTGTATGTTTACAACTTTCAAGTTAAAATTTTTTCGAAAATTTTGAGAGCAATTCTTAGATTTTACAAATGTACCTAATGTTGATGTGGTTTTGACGATACCTGTGTGGGTGTATCGCCTAACTTCAATCACTCAACTTATTATACTAGCTCAGTTATCAAGAAATTTCAAAATGTCTATCGGTCATTAGATTACAACACAATTATCTCGGAATGTATTTAACTGGAATAATAAATTAACAAATCTGGTTCCTGGTTGATAACAGTAGTAATTAAAACACTGTAGAATTTCATAAAAATGGCTAGACTCAGAGCATATTAAGTATCATTGAAATAGTTCAATCCTCAAATAAAAAAAATGAATGCAATAACTCGTCCTTTCTCATGTTTATACGATACCTTTATGTAATTTCCCAACATCAGGGCCTCTTTTTTTATTGATTGATTATTTGGTGTTTCAAGTCCCACACAAAATTAGGCTATTTCATTTATACGCTGACATTTTCATGTGGAAACCTGGCTCTTTGCCTGAGGTAAAGCCAGTGGCAATTATATTTGACATTACCTCTTCCATGAGAGCGTCATGTAAAATCCTCAATCAGAAATTTTCCTCTAAAGTTATTGGGATTCAAATCTGAAACCCCTGAATGGGAGGCCCATGTCTGGCTGAGACACAAAGTCTGGAAGAGTTAAGAATAGCAGGTATCACGTGGATCACTCAGTGATGTCCTATCTCTTTACCATTGCGACCCCTTTTGAATTTACAATCTACAAATTATACTTGTAGTTTGTCAATAGCTGGAGATATCCAAACTCTTAGAGTTTCACAGAGTTTGGATATCTCCAGCTATTGCCAAAGTATATTGATATCAACAGAGCTGGAGGACGTGCCACATCAATTGGGATGTGTGTAATTCACCAAAAGTGAATTCCTTACCTGCCTCCTTGTTTAATAATCTGATATTCAGTTGCCATGGTTGACTTCAGCTGCCCCAATGTTAGTAGGGGGTTGAGGTTGTGTTAATAAAAGGATGTAAAAGTAAAATACCTGCCAATTTGATAAATACAAAATAATAAAAAAGTCTGATTTTACATTTTTGGCAGCCACATTTATGAGATCGCTTGAAAGTGTGCAGCCATCACGACTGAAGTAGACAATTACCTCCCTCAAATAGTTCTTTTGGTTTGACGGTTCGTTGTGTGTGGGGCAATGTTTTTTTTTAAGAAACGATTATAAGCGGTTGGTATCAAAATAACAAATATTTCGGGAATTTTACCGATAAAGACCATTCGAACACTGTGAAACATTACATGTTGTCATCACTTACAAGAATCTAAGAAATGACAATTCTGACGGACGGTAAAGTTTAATATTTGTCCAAAACAGTTGTTCAGAAAACGTGTCAGAGCCGTTAAATTCCAACAAACAGCAATTATCAGAATGGAAATAAGTCAGATTTAACTTGTGTGTAAAGTTTGGGCCGGCTGCGCTGCTTTAATCAGGAGAAAATGAGAAAAATGATGTGATTCTAAAGAGTTACATGTTTCTACATAGACCATATGGCATGTCCTCCAGCTCAATATACTTTCATCAATATACATTGGCCACAGAGATATCTCCGGCTACATTCTGTAGATTGTCAAGTCAACTGACCTGTTTCAGATACCTGCTATTTCTTACCATTCCTCTACAATTATATGCGATTACAAAATTTGGAAGCGAAATCGCAATGAAAAAATTATCAGCTCTGCTCCTAGACAAAATAATGGGGGAAAAAAACAACATAAAGCATGACATTTACTAGCTCCGGTATGTAGCGTTATTGACTATTGTGACGCCCGAAGGGCCCTCCCAGCTGGTTAGACCATTGTTTTCTACAATTAGACATTTACCCTCGCTAACTGGTCCCCTCAGGGTATTGAACTGAAGTACAACAACAACATACTTACGTTTTCGAAATGGATTAACGTGATATTGCAAATAAAGCTTGTTGTGTCGGAGTTCTTTGGTGATTGTTTCACAGAGAATGGCATTTTGGTGAACAAAATTAAGAGGATCTTTTTGCGGCCCTCGACCCTTCGTGTCCGCCATCGTCAATAAGTTACTGTAATGCCAGACGAGGAGGGTCGATCTCTCAGAACTTATATTACAAGTGCATGGCGTGGCGCTGTTACCATGGTTTCCATCACAGTTGGATCATTTAATAAATTTGTTAATGACTACTTATTTCAGTATATTTGACATTATGGGCTATATATTAACCATTTTAGTTGTCCATGATCCGCTTTTCCCCTAAAAAATATAACAAAATTAAAAAAAAACAATTTGATGACAATTACCCATGATGCAGTGCTTCCCTGAAGCCATTTGAAAGGGTCAAGGTCGTTCAGATAGCGAAATGAGTTCTGACTTGTATCAAAACAAACGACTTTGTTTATCTTCTTAAGCCGTGACCCGTGGCGTACATGTATTATTTTGTCGTGGACGACAACACTGGTAAGTTTATCTTTACTTTAACTAAACCCTCTTCTCTGTATATTCAGAGAATTGAAGTATTCTGCCTCGTCTCCGGATTCAACGTTGACAAGATCTTCAGATTTTGACAACGTCAACCGATTACAGTCTACTGACCATCTGATCAAATCGGCCAAGTTTGTGTCTATTCATTCGTCAATGCCATTCCCCACATTGGTAGCATTTAAAATCTAAGATACATAAGTTTGATTCTCCAAAATTGTTTTGGTTGAAAGTGAAATGAACTCTGACAAGGCCATCATTGGGGATCAACAAAGGGAAGCTGATAATGATTTGCTTCACTGGTTTACAGTTTGACATCTGCCAGTCTGTTAATTACTCTCTCCCAGTGGTTATGTCACTGGTTCCTGCATCATCAGCATCTTTTGTCATCCCACATACTACATAACAATGACACAGTGTATGTTTCAAGGTAATTTTTTTTTGTACTGGTCTCCTTTCCATACACTCACTTGGTCATTTAAATTTACTAAACTTAAAGTTTAATTTGGTGAAGAATGGGACAATATGCACAATTTTGTAGTAATATGCTCAAGTGAACACTTATCTTAAATATAAAAGGTGTATGTACTCGCCGCTAAAATGTTGCATACTGTTTTACATTAAAAAAGAGCAGACGGTTTTCTGCATTTCTCGCAGACAGAAAAAGTTCAGAATTTTCTGCTTTTGCCAATTTGCCGTTTAGGCATAACTTTTTTATTTGAAATTGAAAATTTGATCACTTAACAACCCGCAATATCATTAAACGCAACCACACAAATGCCTTAATGATTTGATGTGCGTGTCGCATTTCTAAACAAGTCCATGATAAACGTTTTTAGGAACCTAATCTGAGAAATACAGACACAGGATTAGGTTTCAAAGATACATTTAAGCTTGTTGATAAATTTGACATAGTAAACTAAAAACAACAAGACATGAAATTTGTGCATTGAAGTTGACATGTACAGTTTCTGATCAATGGACTGGTGTTCAGGTTTAATTTCTACATATGCTTCTACGCTACCATTAAGCAGGGGTATGAGGCCTCCGCGAAAATGTAGAAAATCACGTATTTGTGAATGGTTGTCCGCACTGTTTTTACATAATCTTCGTTTTTCTGCCGCTAACGGACAATTTTATTTTATGTAGCCACTGACAGGAGGTTTAATAATCTCCCGTAGAGTGCACGCTTGTAGACTGGCGAATTTTTGTTTCAATCAAGGCTGCTTTGCCATAGCAGTATGTTAGCTTATTTGACCTATTACTACATAGTCTGTTTGTACAGTGATTTACCTAATTCTATAAATTATATGATAGTGTCGGATTTGACACGAGCCAGAGGGTTGACCTGATTCACTTGTGAAAACGATTCATTGAAATGACAGATTAAAAATTTGACTGCTTTAAATGGTATTACTTTAATAAATGAAGTAACAGACAAAACAATGATTACCAATATGTAGGCCTACATGTATGTTGGTGTGGGCAACCAGCTTTGCAATTCAGCTTGCCCTGATTGCAACTGCCCTAAAAACTAAGCTCCAGCAATGCTATTAGTGAAAAGTTTAACTAATTTATTTTTGGTCCAGTTGTAAAAAAAACATTTTTAGAATTATGATAAAGAATCATCTATAGGCATCCAAAGGTACCAGAAGTTGTGGAAAGTGTTGCTCAAATGAAAGCCCTTAGATTGATGGAATTTTACTATATATTTTGCAGGTTGATTAAAGGATGTTTTTTTTTCACTTTTTATTTTTACAGTTTTATATTTCAAAGACCTAAGAATAAGATATGGATCCAGAATATGAAAAACGTTTATTGCGACAACAGAATGGTCAAATCTCTCCATATTCCTCCCCATTCTCTTCAGTAAGTATATCTTAAGTTAACTTTCTAATTATAATGAAGTGAGAGACAGTACACAGAGAAGCATATTTGGAACTTATCATGTAATTTAATCTTGTGATCATCATAATCATTACTTCGAAATGAAGTAAAAAAAACCCACATCAGTCGTACTTTCAATCAAAAGAGTAAACTGTCGAGGAGTGCAGCCCCCTTTTTTATGCCTTATTTATTGTCTTCACAATCAGAGTTTACAAAAAAATGTTTTCATTTCCGTAGCTCTCTAGACACGTTGAATTATCTGGTACATACAATGCTTTGGTGTATATGGTTTCATATATACATGTAAAAACTCTGGTTTTCCTCATACTTTAGCCATCCTGTGGGACCAGTCCAGCTTCATCACCCAGTAAAGATAAATATGGAGATCGGTTTATTCCAAGTCGAGCTGGTGCTTGTTGGAGCCTCAAGTTTAACACATTGCCTGTAAGTTAGCTATTTTCAATATTACTTCTGTAAGAAGATGATCTTTTTATAATAGTTTTACATACAACACCTGGGGGCTGTTTCTCAATACCGTCGTAACTTTGCGCCTGGTCGTAAGGTAATGTTAAAGGTATATGTTGCCATGACAGACAGGCCTTGGATTGGACTTACGTTGGTCGTAAATATGTTGAGAAACAGCCCCCTGGGGGATATTGCTGAAGACGTGTTCAACCAACTCACAGCACATATCCAACTTTGGGGCTATGTTAAAACATTGCGATTTCACTATTGATTTAAGATCAAATTTTTTTTTAATCAATCAAACAATAGTGTATGTTAAACATTGCTTTATGTTTTTATTTCATTTGCTATAGGATAACTCACCACAATCTCCTAATGTAGCTAGAAAAGCCAAAGATAGCAATACAGACAATGGAAAGGATGGTTTAGCCTACAACTGTTTATTAAAAAACGAACTATTATCTGCAGGAATTGATGATTTAAAGGTGAGCTTCTGCATTATATAACTAGAATTTCTATCCATCAGTACAGAGCTGTTTAACCTGGTTGTGAAATCTATTCAACGACTGAACTAGGTTAGCCGTAAATTTCATTTAAGGTGGAAAATTTATCTAATGGAGGGTGTTTGTTAAAATAGCTGAAAAGATGTCTCAAAAGGTGAAATTTATTACGTTCTTCATTTGAACAAGTGGATGAATAGAGTGGACACCCTATTTTTGTCAGCCAATCGTTTAGTTGGAATTATAATATTTACATTTCTATATTTTAGGATCAACAGCCTGATGAAAGAAGGATCCTGGTTCCTAGAGAAAGCAAAAATTTGTTCAAGGTAATTATTGGCATTATTCTGAATATTCATGTCATGCTTTATTTATAAGAGATCAGTCTATAACATTTTCATGGTTGTCAGTCATCATTCCTTCAGCTGTTATTTATAGAGAATAGAATACAAACCATAGCTCGTCTCAAGACATATGCTATAACTGCAGATTTGATTTCTTTCAGTACCATGTACCCAGACGGAGTTTAGATATGAATGATGCTTCACCCTATTCATTATCACCAGTTGGTAATAAAAGTCAGAAACTGCTACGTTCACCTCGCAAAGTAAGTAACTAATTGTATATTTATAATTGAATTGTTTATCACAAAACCCCTTCAAATAAAGAACATATGGTCTTCTCTACATATGGAATTAAAGGGTGGTATTGTATTAAGCAAATCACTAAATTATTAAACAACAGACTCAGCGTGACCCAGGTGAGAATTGAGAATAATTT
Source organism: Lepidochitona cinerea (assembly GCA_963971465.1). Taxonomy (NCBI): domain Eukaryota; kingdom Metazoa; phylum Mollusca; class Polyplacophora; order Chitonida; family Tonicellidae; genus Lepidochitona; species Lepidochitona cinerea. Next base: position 40,635,094 of record OZ020556.1, on the reverse strand, counting down.
TCCTAATGATGATTGGTATTATATAAATCTGTATACATTTTCAGGCTGTGAGAAAGATATCAAAAATCCCCTTCAAAGTGTTAGATGCCCCTGAACTGCAGGATGACTTCTATCTAAATCTGGTGGACTGGTCATCACAAAATGTGCTGAGTGTTGGCCTTGGTACCTGTGTCTATCTCTGGAGTGCTTATACAAGCCAGGTCAGTCTCTCACATTTCCCCCTCTAATCAAATTAATATTGCTATATGTGTACATAGTTTGCAGATTTAAGGCACTCTATCAATTGAAAATTGGTTCTGCAAAATAAAAACAAAATTATGTTTGAGGAGTCATAGTTACACAGAATGCACATTTCATATAGCTAAGTAATAATTCTGAGAATATTAATTCCTATAGTTTGACTTTCATGCTTTCAGCTGTCACTTGTTAGATAATTATGAAGATCAATAACTGTTATAAAGTGACAGGCATGATTGACAGGTGTCAGAAATCAATATTATCAGCAGTTATCCCTCACACATTATAATTTATTGTCAGTTTAGCATGCAGTTGTTTGGTTTGTTACAAGTGCTACAATTGAATTAACTTCAAACCTGTCCGCATTGTCTCTAAACAATGTGTTAATGTGCAAACTGATATCTCCCACTGAGATTGGGGCTTTACTGATGTGGTTAAATCCTATTTAAAATCAAAGTCAATTATACAAATCTTTTTAATATGCCTCAACGAATTGATTGGTTTATTTTCAAAACAAGGGATTGTCAATTTTAATACATTTAGTTTTATTTTTAATTTATCTTCAGTGGAGGAGGGGTGGGGGTGTGTTGTTTGTTTCAACCTATATCATTATTTATGTAGTTATACTGATTTATATGTACTCCACTTCTTAATACCAATTAAACCGGAAAAAATAATAATAATTTACATCACATTAAAGTCAAAGTCGCACTTAAAGGAATTGTTTGGATTATTTTTGATATAAATAAGTGATCTATGGACCACCTTTCAACTACAGGTTTTTTTCTTGGCCTCTTTCATCTAAGAACATTCTCAAAAATACTTCCACTGAAACATATACCTCTTTTTAACATAATTAGAAACTTGTCTCCGTGGTTATTTTCGACAAGAAGATTTGCCATGTGCCCGTGTGTTTTAGTGTTCATAAATATATGACATGGACAGGGGTCATAGTGTACAGCTGATTCAGGATAAGCCTCGTAAATAATGATAATCTAATCCCTTTACTTAATCCAGACAGGAAGTCCTCACCATTGTGATAATATTATTTAAGGAATTTACTGATCATTGTTGTTTGTTTCAGGTAACCCGTCTGTGTGATTTAACAGGGGATGATGATTCAGTCACATCTGTAGCCTGGGCAGAAAGGGTGAGATTTATATAACCAGTCTTTTACAAAATGTTTGTTCCATATTAGTGATACTGTTTAGCAGGATGTAAAACGTAAATCACTCAATCACCCATAATAATAGTGAAATAATCTTAAACTCCAACCAATCCATAATGCATTGTCCATTTGTTATTGTATCTATATACATGTACTGTATGTTAGTGTTGTATTAGAACTGTCTTTGGAGCGGAATCTTTGGTCATTCAATTTGTTGGTTATCTGACAATCTGTCTTTGTTCCTTATCAGGGTCATTTAGTGGCAGTTGGTACACATAAAGGTTTTGTACAGATCTGGGATGTAACAGCAAACAAGAAGATTAATACATTTGAGGGTCACACAGCTCGTGTTGGTTAGTATTTTACTTCAATATATGCACATTGATTCAATGCACTCATACATAATTAATAAAGGAATTTGTGAATAGCTTTTTAAAATTGATTGTTTAAAGTGGCATGAGCTGCCAAAATGTTGATTTTTTGACGTTAAAACAGAATGTTGAAACTATTGGCTATTTTTCTCAAGACTTTTTAGTGCTTCAAGTCTCGAGAATGTACGATAAAGCATTGTTTTGAACTAACTTTGACTTAGAATGAATGAATGGTCGTCCCGGTTATTTAAATTTTGTTTACTTTTCGTACACAATTTCGGTCTATAATTCCTTGAATGTTTACAGGTGCATTAGCGTGGAATGCTGACATGTTATCATCTGGAAGTCGTGATCGGTTGATATTACAGAGAGACATACGCACACCATCTGTTGTACCTGAAAGAAAACTAACTGGTCATCGCCAAGAGGTAAGTCAACTCTCTAAATGCAACTTCTTTTTTTCTTTTTCTGAATCTCTCTCCCTTACTTGTGTGTTTTAACTACAAGACACCAGTAAAGGTTTTGAAACTTGTGAGTTGAACATGCTGGATGTAGTCTTTACTTCCCTTGTGTTACAGGTGTGTGGTTTAAAATGGTCCCCAGATCATCAACATCTAGCATCAGGTGGTAATGACAATAAACTATATGTGTGGAATATGACAAGTGTGAACCCTGTACAGACTTACACGGAGCACCTGGCAGCTGTGAAGGCTATAGCATGGTCACCTCATCAACATGGTCTGTTAGCCAGTGGAGGTGGGACAGCTGATAGATGTATTAGATTCTGGAACACATTGACAGGGCAACCATTACAATGTATTGATACTGGCTCACAAGTCTGTAACCTAGCATGGTCCAAACATTCAAACGAACTAGTAAGTCTTATTTTCATTTCTGGTATTTTCCTCAGGTAGTTGTATAGATGACTGGGTAAAATCAATCAAGGGGTGGTTAACATGAAATTTTTACAAATGTTTTCTTGGATAATTTATTGATTGTATTTATGGTCTATAATAATAAGACCATTTGCTTTAGTAATTATCTTGAAAGTTTCAATACTTTTTGCTGATCGTTTGACAGTTTAACTAATATAATATATTTGATGTTGTTGTTTAGGTTAGTACACATGGCTACTCCCAGAACCAAATCCTTGTCTGGAAATACCCCTCATTAGTGCAAATAGCCAAACTCACAGGACATTCCTTCCGGGTACTCTACTTGGTAAGTCTGACCAATTCAGTTTCTTAATGGCTTCCTTCTCTCTCTCTCTGGATACAATTGTCTCCATTTAAATACAGAGTATACAATCTGATATAAGATTAAAATACACATTCAGTTTCTAAATGGCTTCACTCTCTCTGTCTCCATTTGAATACAGAGTTAAATCCCAATTTAATCAAATTACAAACAGAAATTAATGTACCTTCAGCAGTATCCCTGTACAACAACAGACATACGTATGAATTGTTATGAAAATAGATGTCATTATCACTTGTAGGCTATGTCCCCTGATGGAGAAGCTATTGTCACAGGTGCTGGAGATGAAACTCTCAGATTCTGGAATGTTTTTAGTAAAACCAGATCAACCAAAGTAAGTTCAGATGATATAAGATTAAAATACACATTCAGTTTTTACCACATAGGTAATATGAAACAAAACAATGTTCATTTTACATACATCATAATTGTTTTTTTCTTTTATTAACAGGAATCAAAGTCAGTTCTAAACCTGTTCACTTGGATAAGGTAGACAGATCACACAGAGAAGATTCATTAAAGGGAGTTAACTGCTTCTCTTTAAACGCATTTTCAATTTCAATTTTCAATTTTATTTTGTATGCTTCTTACCATTTTCATATTCAGCAACAAAAGGCATTATATTTTGTATGCCATGTTCATTTTGTTACATTAAACCCAATGTTAAATGAAGAGAAAATGGATCTCTTTGAAAATGATGCGAATCAAGTGGAAATTGCAGTTTCATTATAAGTTAGCGGTTTCTTTTTGAATGATTGATATATGATTGAATTGTGCTGCCTGTGAAGAAAATGTGTGCTGTTTGTGCAATAGTTGTGTAAGTTGATGAACTGCAAGAGAATGACAAGGTTTTATGTTTGTAAAGAATAAACTGAACAGTGCTTACATACTGGACCGTTCATATGTTGTTCTACATTTTGATATCATTATTACAAGAGTTTGAACTCCCCTTTTATTTTGTACGTATTTTTTTATAAGTCTATTTTTTTTTAGAATTTCCTACATGTCATTGAAGATTCAATAATCTTTTTGAAGTAACATTTCACTGATTATATTACCCATTATTTTTAAGCCTTCTTCAAACGTAAAAAAACACTGGTTGTTTTCTTTTTTATATAATCAGAAACAATGTCAGCTTTTAGTTATCAGCTGTTATTATTTTAACCTTTTTTTCCCTAAATATTGTTTTCTGTTTTAACAGTTATCTTATGTTTCTGTGGTAAATATTGAGAGATTAAGTCTTCAGACATTTCAACTCTTTGTTTTCTCAAAATTGATGCTACTCTTTGTGGACTTAGGGTATGGAGATGTGATAGAAGAGTTTTCTGGGTGCTTTATTCTGTAGATATGACCAAATTATTTATTATTATTATCGTTGTTGTTGTTATTGGTTTTCTGTATCCAATGGGATACATCTAACTTTATTTTATTTCTTAGGTAAAAATTGGTACATGTTTGATGTGCAGGTTGTCACAGACTTGCTCTATCAATGTTGTTATTTCTTTTTCTCTCCTACTTTTAATGATTTTCACTTTCTTTATAACCATAACTGAAATGCATAACTCTTAGGCTTATGATACATTATACATATACCCGGTATTGGAACCAAAGTCCTGTGTTCTGATCAAATCCAAAAGTATATATTTCAAACAACACTTCCCATAAAGACAATATTGTTTTGTCTATTTAGTTGGACTAACTTACTAAGTTAATAGCGTTAACCTAGTTATGTACATTCTACAGGGCTTCCCTTATGGACATTTATGTTTACAAATGTTGTGCAATATTCAATTTGCATTTGTCAGAAAAATCTCATTCCATTTAACTTTCATTCTGTTTTATCATCTCCCGGTCATCTTATCAATAGCCAACTTTTATTTATTCTCCAAACTACCACATATTTTGTGTTAACATTTTTGTAGACAAATCTTGTCATGCCAGTACGGTATATTGATTCATTTTTTTGCTGAAATCATTGCATATTTTGTAGCAATAAACTATCATCATAACTTGCAAATCTATTTGTCAATAACTTTAAATTTCTGTTAACTCAATAATTTTTTATTCAATTCTCTACTTTCTTTTTGGATTTAAGACGTTAGCACCAAACTTGTGCGTTCATTATCATGTTATTACACGAAGGACCCCCCAAATTGCAGTTAAAATAGTGTCTCACAACAAGGAAAAAGTTTGTAGGGTTATACCCATGGTTATAATTTTTTTGGTTTTGATTATATGTCAGTTTTGATAGAATTGGGCCGACGTGGATATTCAAAACAATGTATGATACAAAAAGGCAGATTATGTACATCTCAAAATACTGCCACATGACCGTCAACGTTATTCTGTTTCACTCTTTTGTACACTGTTTGTGTTGGTCAACACATATAGAAAACAAAAAAGGTTTTCTTGTTTAATAGTTGGCCGGAAATTCATGAATTTACAACTTTTTGATGTAAACAGTTCTCAGGTTAAGACCTCAATCGACCGACCAATAATTCAACAGCAGTTAGTCTTTACAAAGGATTCTGTGTTTCATTTCCCCACTTAAATATCGTCTCTCAAATAAAAGGTTTCTTTGTGCAGCAGATTACCCCACCTCGTCCCTTTTAAGATGTTGATCATGGTCATGGCGAAATAAACAACTTTGTTTTAAGATACTTATTGTTTGTGTTTTGCTTTCTGATTAATCTACAACGATATCGTTGATTTCGCCAGGTCAGTTATATGAGGTATAACGTATGATAACAGACAAGAGTCCATTCTTCTTCCTCTCTGACGAGTTCTCTCCCTTAGACCATCGTCCTTGAAAGTCTGGTTAACGTGATAATCGGATTAGAGTTTAAAGAACGACATCCAGATGTTACCGGTGCGATAAGACTGTAACGCGTGAGGTTAAGAGTGGTTTACTGTGAACGTGCGTTTATCACGATCTTCTACCCTTCACAGCATCCTAAATTGTCCGCCATTGGAATACAATTTCATTCAATACATGTATATCGGCATCCTCGAATCTCGGGCACCAATGGGTCGCGGGTTCGATTCTCACTCAGTCCAAAAGATTGGAAAATTTTCTGACTGGGTTTTCACTCGAACGACCTATGTGGGATGGTTGCCAGTTACCAACGGTTTCCTCCCACAATAAAACTGGCAACTCAGTATATATAAGTGAAATAATCTTGAGCGCGGCGTAAAACACCAAACAATCAACCAATCATATAAGTCTGATTGAGCGGCCATCAGTCGGAAAAAAAAAACGTCGACTCTATACGCTCGCTAACGGTCGGTTTTGACATTTCACTACGTAAATCACCAGGTTGCCACGCAGGCACTCGCCGAAGGTCGAGGCTTACGGTAAGAATTCCGCTAATTCAAGGACGAGCAATGTGAAGATAAGTTATTAGACTGCTTTTTGGCATGTTTGGTCTAAAACAACAATAGCGATTGCTCGATAGGATTATCGGTCGCTCCATGCAGGAGGTAAGACACCCAACGAAAAGTCTCAAACTTTTAGAGTGCTTTTCGTAGTGTTTTGAGTACTTGAATTAGCGAAATTCTCCAAATGTGTCTGGCCACCAAGGGAGCATATAGAGGGGGTGGGTCAAACAGTAGTGTAAATAAATCCTCTCCATTGAGACAATTTGGTGTAATATTGTTTCTCCTAATTTCTTAAAAGGAATTGTTTAAGACTCTGCGCAGGTCATCATAAATGCTGCAGTCGAAGAGGAAATGAATTTCAGTTTCTACTGTATATAGTGGGCGTGCAGATTGGACAGAAACGTTGTTCAGAAGGGATTTCCTTGCCATTAAGACGTTTGTACCTGCCCCTCTCTATATAAAGTTGGTGGCAGTCGAAGAGATTGTAACAGATTTGATAAAGTCTGCTAATGTTATATCCTTTTTAATGATTCCATAAGTGCGGAGTTTACGGTTGGAGTTAGTATCCATGGATTCTAACCCAAACTCACTTTACCCCATACTCTTTATCCGGAGGAACCCACGACCTCTAGCGAGTACCTGATAACTCTTCGACATAACGCGATCGGAGTGCAGCCCCCACTCACATATCGATAGCTCTTATTTTATATGCGAAACCCGAGCCGGGTAAATTACCAAGTGGGATTTGGAATCCAGAATCCTGTAGCTCTCTCCGGAATTCGATCGATATGAAAAAGCAGTACCGCCAGATTCGGGAGTCAACACCTGAAGCGTATATCCACAGTTATAGCTGAAGGTAAATCAGTAGGCCTACCATACATGCGGGCGCTAATGGTGAGTGTGAACGTACCAAACTCCGGGGGTGAATAATTGTAACCCATTAACAGAACATCATATCTGTAAGTGTCGAACTCTGCTTTCCAATCCGGAAATTGAACGAGGCGCAAAAGTTAAACCAAGTTCAATCTTATCCCGAGTATATAGTGCTGTAGGCGTCACAATTGATATCCAAATCCGCGATCGAAGAAAAGTCACTTGGCTTTCCATTTCCTTGTCCATGCTTTATATATATATATAAAGGTAAAGCTAAATGTTTGAAAAGACATAGTTACGGCTTTTAAATGAATTATTTGGAAGGACTTCGGATTTCAGATTTAAGCTAAGTCTTAACTATCCTTAATCTCAACTACCTTTCAGCTATTATCGCCTATTATATCTTTGAAACAATCCTCTTTTCACTGAACCAGTTGATTTCTTCGAAATCCGTTGTTAAACTGTTAAATCGCTCTTTGAAAAGCATAGCATAAAAATTGGCCTAATGAGATTATACAAGTTATCTCACCCTTATAATGGCGGTTTAATGCGTGTTCTACCTGACCGACAAAGTAAGTAAACCAGGATAGAGACACATGAGTGCGGCTAGAAAAGACAAAGCATTTTTCAAAAGGCACTTTCTTAGATTTTAAAGGCCCCCCCACCCTTCCCTATCCCCTTACTCGGATTCTCTCATGGGGTTTACAATCAGTAAGGGTGCTCACGAATTCTTTAATATATGCAGTCACCATTTTTATACGCCCGGCTTGAAAAGCGGGCTGTATTATGGTATCATCTCCGTCCGTCCGGCAGTCCGGCTGTCCGGCGTCCGCTTTCCCCTTCCGCTTCACAACTTCCAAAGTTTTGATTCCAACTTAACAATGTTTTCTGAGTATATACCTTATGGGTAGAAGGTGTGTCGCGAACTATTTTTGACATCACTCGTTACATGATATGGCAGTTATATTAGATTATGTAATATTCTCTTCCGCTCCATAACTTCTAAAGTTTTGATTCCATCTTGACAATTTTTTCTGAGTATATACCTCATGGGTAGAAGGTGTGTCGCGAACTATTTTTGACATCATACATTGCGTAATATGGCAGCCATATTGGGTAATGTAATATTTACTTTTTCTCTCCATAACTTTAACAAATATGATCTGATGTTTTCAAATCTTTCATGTTACATACCATATTAACAGACAGTGTGTAAAAAAATTGTTTATGATATCAACTATTGCAAATTGTTGGATTATGTATATTCCTTTTCTATCTTACTTTCATTTTCATGAAAATAACCTTTAAATTATAAAATGGCTTCTACTTGTCCGATTCTCATCAAAAAAGGATTTTTTCAAACTGCAATAATTTTTCTAAATTGATTAAAACTATTCTTAAATCAATATATAACGTTTTAATCAAATGAAAAATACATATAAGGATTAAAGTTTTATCTACAGACCAAGAGATAAGTATCCCAGCTTTGGTCTATTTACCTTGTCAACTTACAGTTAGCTCCCATTAGCAATGGATCCATAGCCAAATCTATTGTAAATCCATTTGGTCTATGATAAAATTAGAAGTAATAACCTGTAGGTCGCCGAAGGTCGGGGCTTAGGCATACCTTCGAAAAAATCGCCCGGCTTTCTCTCCCAGACTAAACTTGGCTGCATCGCTGTGTAAGTGAAATAATCCAGAGAGTGGCGTTAAACACCAACCAGAGATTTGCCGGATGTTACCCAGGTACTCAATCTCATAGCCAAGTTGGACTGTATTAAGTTCTTATGACAGTATTAATAACTTGATGGCCAGTAAGGGATATATGCTGCAGTTTTGTCATATGAAGGTATGTGATGATATTGATAGTAAACCGCCTGAAGTTACCACCAAATCCATGGATTCTAATCCAAACTCACTTCTCATACTTGACCCCATACTCTTTGTCCGAAGGAACCCATGACCTCTGGCGAGTACCTGGTAACTCTTCGACATAACGCGATCGAGTGCACGCCCCACTCACATATCGATAGCTCTTACTCTATATACAAAACCCGAGCCCGGTAAAATACCAAGTGGGATTTGGAATCCAGAATCCTGTAGCTCACTCCGGAATTCGATTGATATGGAAATATCCCGGATTTTCGGTCTTAAGGGCGACTTATTTTATATTTGGCTGGTTATGTGAATCACTATGACGAATACGGAAAAAAAATTCAGCCCAGACTGCTCGGCTAATATGAAAAATCCTAGCCGAGAAATCTGGGCTCTGCCGAATTTTTTTTCTCCCCCCGTGTTCGTCATAAGGCGACAAGACTCATTAGCAGCCATATGATACCAGTCGCCGTAAGACCGATAATCCGGGCTAGAAAAAGCCCTACAGACAGATTCGGGAGTCAACACCCGAGGCGTATATCCAGAGTTATAGTTGAAGGTTAATCAGTACTATACATGTACTTGACAATTTTTTCTGAGTATATACCTCATGGGTAGAAGGTGTGTCGCGAACTATTTTTGACATCATACATTGCGTAATATGGCAGCCATATTGGGTAATGTAATATTTACTTTTTCTCTCCATAACTTTAACAAATATGATCTGATGTTTTCAAATCTTTCATGTTACATACCATATTAACAGACAGTGTGTAAAAAAATTGTTTATGATATCAACTATTGCAAATTGTTGGATTATGTATATTCCTTTTCTATCTTACTTTCATTTTCATGAAAATAACCTTTAAATTATAAAATGGCTTCTACTTGTCCGATTCTCATCAAAAAAGGATTTTTTCAAACTGCAATAATTTTTCTAAATTGATTAAAACTATTCTTAAATCAATATATAACGTTTTAATCAAATGAAAAATACATATAAGGATTAAAGTTTTATCTACAGACCAAGAGATAAGTATCCCAGCTTTGGTCTATTTACCTTGTCAACTTACAGTTAGCTCTCAGTCTCTCTCCCTCCATAAAACAGTGGGTGACATTAGCAATGGATCCATAGCCAAATCTATTGTAAATCCATTTGTCTATGATAAAATTAGAAGTAATAACCTGTAGGTATATGGGGAGATTTAGAATATTGTCAAGATGTCTATGGCCTAATAATGTAGATAAAAAATATTATGAGAAAAATTGTCAAATCTACTTGAATTGGTGTGAGCTGCGAAATTGCCAATTAATTACATTTGTTTAAGTATGATTAGTAAATTATAAACTGCTTTTCTAAAAAATTGAAACATTTTAGTGCAACCTATATTGACAACAAACAATGTTTAACATCGTGATTTAACAGCAGCGAGAATTGATGACTTGTACCGTGTACAAATCTTTTTAATAATTGTTGATCCAAATATCCCATTTTAAATTTGATACAGATGGATTTTAAAGGTTTTAGTGGTAAGATTTCATTTTGTTGACATAACATCACCTTTAACCAAGCTTCACATAATAAAACTGGCAACGCCGCCATATACATGTAAAGGGGCTTTCACAATTGAGACTTTCGCCGCACGGTCAAAATACTGAAATCGATCGCACGGTGGAAATAATTTTTTTCGGGCCGCAGTAGAATCTGAAAAACTACCGCAAGAAAATAATCTATTTTACGATTGGCCGGGGCATCGTAAGGGCGTGGCAAGGTTCCCGCACGTTTTAATCGACGAATTGCGGCGGCGAACCGCGCGGAGTGACGCAAGCAACGCACGTCTAGCGCACGTGATCCGTGAGACAGTTGCGCGGAGGTGCTACGTGATTGGTTGGAACGTGCGGCGTGCCGCAAGATGCATCGTGCGTCATTGTTTTTCGCCGCGCACCAATGAGCGGGCGCCTTACGGCGTTTTGTCAAATCGTGCGGCAATTTTGCGCTCCGCAGACGTGATTGCAGTATAAAAAGGGGCAGAGATCCAAAAACCCCTTAGAAAAATATATACCTGTAGCACACCTGAGGGTATTTTTCGCACGGTGAACGCAAGGCGGTGCAAGACCGAGACGGCGAATCATTCAACGGTTTACGACTGCCGCAAGGTTGGCGGAACAAGAAATTTCACCGTACGGAGCATCTTACGACACAAAAAAATCGTGCAACAACCGCGCATCAAGATACAACGGTTTACGGTGAACGTACTAGCGCCCGCACGGATCAGAGGTAATTAAAAAATTCGCACGGCCGAAAATTGAATTCCATGTGCACACCAAAGTTTTCTGCGGCTCTTGCGGCACAAAAATTCCGCGCGGTAAGGTGCGGTTGCCCGCAAGGAAGGCTGCGGTCCATCGTACGGAAGGCCAAAATTCATGACCGCAAGAGCCGTAAACCCGCCGTATCTCAATTGTGAAAGCCCCTTAAGTGAAATTGTATCATGGTTGCGGCGTTTTTCTTTTGATGAGCAGTCCTCGACAAACCCGATACCCAATGGACAGAGAGTGGGTGTGGCTTAAAAGCGTTGAATAACTTCTCGATCTGGAAGTTATTGTATGGCTCTCTTAACTGGGTATCACGGCCCTCGGAATTCAAATTTTTCCCACGGCAAAAAAAAGTTTATTTTTCACGGCAAAAGTGATTTCACCACGGCATTTTTATCCAAACAATTCGCACTGCTCTGTTAACTAAATGTGCATTGACAAAAGAAAAAATGTCAAACACTGTTCAAGAAAGATTTTTTTTAAATGTCTTCTTTGATTATCATAGAAACCAGCATAGAGAAAATGCTAACTTCGTCTTACGTCTGACTCTGAACGGCCAATGAGACATAACTGACAGTTGGAGACATTCTGACGCCAGCCCCCTGCAGAGTTGAACTTTGTTTCAAAGTTGTGTCATTGTGGGAATTGCGGTACATTGCATTTCTCCCAAAAAGCAGAACCTTTGACATCATATTTAAATTAGAAATTAAACACTTAATTTTTCAAAAACACTTAAAAAAGCACCAATTTAGGCTTACTTGAAAATAGCATGCCTATCCTCTATCTCAGCACAAATCTGAGATAATTGTATGTCATAACCACCCTTTGTTTGATCAAACATTTCGATATGCGTCTATCGAGGACATCTTGATTTCCTATTCTGAACTAACATCTTGCACCAAATTTCATCTTGGCCAATGTTGTAAAGTTTTCTGATTGGCCAGTGTTTAAACACTCGCTAGTTGATTGACAACGTCAATCATTCGTTCCATGATACAAGCACGTTATTGAATGGCTCCCTCGAGTGTGGAAGATATTCTGAGAGGCGTCCTCGTGCTTCGCACTCGGCCTCTCAGAATATCTTCCATACCCTCGGGAAGCCATTCAATAACTCTAACTAATCTTGAGCGCAGCGTAAAACACCAAACAATCAATCATTCACCAAGCTTCAACCTCTTCCCTCTGAATTTTGAAAATTAAATTCAAATAAATATGGAAGGATTTGTTTTGGTATGGCTGCAGTTACTGTGCCTTTCCGGGCGTATTTTGGGTTTCCCGAAACTCTTGTTAATCTATCTCCTCTAGTTTCGCCCCCTCCCTTAGCCACAATTTTAGACATCTATTACAAACCTCTCGACAGACTATAGTCGACACTATTACCTTAGCCACAAGACATCTATTACAAAACTCTCGACAGACTATAGTCGACACTATTACCTTAGCCACAAGACATCTATTACAAAACTCTCGACAGACTACAGTCGACACTATTACCTTAGCCACAAGACATCTATTACAAAACTCTCGACAGACTATAGTCGACACTATTACCTTAGCCACAAGACATCTATTACAAAACTCTCGACAGACTATAGTCGACACTATTACCTTAGCCACAAGACATCTATTACAAAACTCTCGACAGACTATAGTCGACACTATTACCTTAGCCACAAGACATCTATTACAAAACTCTCGACAGACTAACCACTAAAGTCGACACTATTACCTTTGGCACACCTGTGAACAATTGCAATTCTTAATTGTTTAATAATTTATTTGTTTTAAATCATTTGTATTGGAAAAATTCGCACTCCCAATGTCGTTTTATAAAGCTAATTATCGTGATACTCCGTGAGCCTTAAGATAAAATATACAACCAAAACATATTCAATGAGATCATATGTGCTCTTAACATATCATATGTTGTGTCGAAATTTGAAAAATGTACAAAGTATAGCCTACATCGTTCTAAAAGGTCCACTCAGCTGTAGCCTTTCTGACATTGGTTAAAGTGACATGAGCTGCATGACAAATAACTTTAAAACAAAGTTAGCTATTTGTTCATCACTTCTACCAATAAGTACAAAAGTAGCCTACACACAATTTAAATAACCGGGAAGAACGTTCATTAATTCTAAGCCTAAGTTAGTTCAAAACAATACTTTAACGTATACATTAGGGAGACTAGTACCACTAAAAAGCTTCTGAATGGCACGTCTTGAAAGAACATTCGGTTTTAACGGGAAAACATCAATATTTGGCGGGTCATGCCACTTTAATGTAAATATGAGGCCCTCTTCGTCGCCTTTAATAATTTAAGGCTGAAAAGGATTGACTTTAACAGTGGGAAGCTGCACACGAATTAAGAGCGCTTTTGTCTACGGAGAATTCCAGTTGTTTACCTAATAGTCTGTAAGATTGATTGATTGATGTTTTACGCCGCATTCAAGAATATTTCACTTCTATGACGGCGTTGCCAGGTTTAGTGGAAATCGTTCTCATTGCCCAGAGGAAACCCCACATACAGCGAACGAGTGAAAGATCCAGTCAGACATTTTAAATTTTTTCTTTGGTCTGAGTGTGTTTCGAACCCGCGCCGCATCGATAAAAAGTCTGTGTGGGACTGAGGGACCATCACTCGAACCCAATAGACCACCGGTGATGGTTGGTATGGATAAAAACATTTCTTCGTTTATTTTCTGACGACGTTATCCATACCAACCCCGTGTGTATTGTCAAGCTCAACTTCTAAATGCCACTTAAAGTGGCATGAGCTGCCAAAATGCTGATATTTTGACGTTAAAACAGAATGTTGAAATTATTGGCTATTTTCTCTAGACGTATAATTCAGAACCTTTAAAATGTACGATAAAGTATTGTTTTGAACTAACTTTGGCTTAGAATGAATGAATGGTCATCCCGGTTATTTAAATTTTGTTTACTTTTCGAAGACGTTTTCGGTTCGTAGGCTTACAGACCACATACTGTATGGATTTTCCTCATTCCAACGCCAATCATTTAGTTTTTCGATGACCCTCAAAGCCTCTTACTGTCGCGACGATCAGAAATTATTTAAAAATTGTGAATTTTGGCAGCTCATGCCACTTTAAACAACTAGTGTATTTCTTCTTCTGAACAAATGTCACAAATGTAACAGTGGCGAGTGAGCCTTTAACAAACACTGCATGTTTAAAATGTTATATCGGATATCTTATTGGGGTATGCGAATTGAAAATCAAATGTTTTTATTAATGTATGCCTCGATTTATCTACCTTCTTTTTATCTTCTGAATTATCGAAGGCTAACAATTTTTTAAAACCCGAATGGCTTCCTTACGTGGGCTATAGTGAACTTCAAATATCAAAGATACTACGGAAAATGTTATAGTAGGCCTACTACGAGGCAGCCAAGACCAAGTTCTCTGCTAAATAAGCCATAACAACTTGAACTCTTCAGGCGTTGTCTGTCCTTTTCAATGGACTGTAACCAATTAATGTACCTTATATTAACAGTGTTAATAGGACTCTTCCCCGCTGTTATCGCCGTAATAACTTGAACCTGGGGAAAGATTCTCTGAGGGTAACCCTTCACCCAGTCTGTTTGTCCTCACATCTACCGAGCCATATCTGTACGAGTCCTCATTGTTTCCGCTCTCATCGTTTTGAAAGTCGATCACATTCGACAGTAAATTTATATACTTTATTGCCAGGCGTAGAATCTCATTTTTACTCAGTTTTTTGTCCGGCGGATGAGTAGGAACAAGTTTACGTAACTCAGCGAAGGCGCCATTTACGTTTTGTTGACGCCATCGTTCTCGACTGTTCGTGAACATCCTTCTGACAACCTTTTTGATAGGACCTCCAGGCGTTGTCACCATTATCTCATCACCGTGTGATCTACGAAACTCCTTTTGTCGTAAGTCTTGTTGCAAGTCATTGCCGAAATGGGCCAGCGTCAGGGAACTAAGACTGTAAGTGGCGTTACGTGTTGCTGGTATTTTGGACGTTAACAATGTGGGCACACAAACCGATGCAGACGGCAGACGTTCAAACTGCGTATGGAAGTTACTGTCCATAAATACATTATCATCTCCTTCCAGACTGTCAGGGTCACTGACATACAGTCGGTCTGTGTCCTCTGTTACTGTGCTGTGTATTGGCGTCATCTCCACATTACCATTGGAGTCAGTGATTTGTCGTTTGATGACGTCTTTCTCCGAGAAATAAACCCTTTCTCTCTCTATCGTCGCCATTTCTATAGCCTATCCTTGGACAAGAAACAATACACGACCTCAACTGAAAGAGACATAAGAAAACATTTGTTATCGATCAAACATCTCATGACCAATTGTAATAAATTGTTGGCTGAATATGTATCATAATATCAGATTATTTATACTGCTGGGGAGTAAACATATTACATCTACATGTATTATATTCTCAAAACGTAAGATTCCTAAACAAAAAAGGCTTGTTCTTTTTAACGATAACCGTTCACCATTCTTTCTAAAATCCGAATTTTTTCGCGAACCAAAAACCAGAAAGGATAAGTAAAAAAAATCCGTACAGGCTTACTTGTAGGCTTATTGTGTATCATCTGAACCAAATGAGTCAATACAAAAACAATGTACATAGCAACTTACGAATATTGCCCTGTGCGTCGTGTAAGAATTCAAACAATAGCTGCAAAGTTCTAAAGTGTTAGTGGATTTGAAGTGCTTCAAGATGTAGTAAGAGGTAGTTGTGGTTTTACTATTGAGAACAATTGAAATCTTATCCAATGAGCGAGTTCCTTGTAAAATAATCGAGCGGAGAATCTTAACGAGCCCTGACATCTTGAAGGCTCATTCTGCTCCACCATCCAGGTCTTTTCCGATATGAACCGGAAGTCACACGGAAACCTACAGCTGTGATTGGATGGACGTTGTTGACGTATGACCTTCTTTCGATAGGTCAAACAAAAGTTTTTCATCGGGAACAGAAAATAACGATATGAATCTTCAAGAGCGTTAATCCTTGTTCATTGTTTGAACATATACGATTATGTCTAACAGGAACGAAGTTAGTACGTTACAAACATTATTCGTACCAAAAGACAAAATTCTTTCAATTTTAGGAGCCTTTGAGAACGTCTAATTCTGAGTGCAGCCCAAAATATCTTGGAATGGTGTCATGGGATTTTTTATTGTTCCTAACAAAAAATGCGTGTACTTGTTAAAAGTGATGATTAGAAATTCGTTAAATCTTTCTTCTTCGCGATAAAACTTCAGACAGCCGTTGACTCGGAGCATTGCTATAGCCTTACGAAGGTGCTTCTGGTAAAACATTAAACATTACAAGATATCAGAAATAATTACGACTTTTTTATCACAATGAATGCTTGCTTGAGTTGGTTTTTGTGGCGTGTGCAACATCACAATGAATGGAAAGTCTGTGAGGCTTAAATACCTGCAATTATTTCATGAGTTTTTTGTGTTTTTTAGCGTTTTTCTGAAGTTACGTGCACGTAGGGATGGATTGGACTGGAGAGAAACCATCTGTATATAATGAGATTTAGTAACAGGAGATGATATTTGATGTAAGGTTAGACCTCATCTGTCACTGGATCTAGAAACAACTCATATACTAACCAATGACATCCAACTTTCACTTCTCAATGAGGGCAATGAATGGGAGTACTGTATAACCAAGTACCCGGTACAAAGTATAGTGTTTATAAAAAATGATGGCGAGATGGTGGCGAGGCGTGCAAGCTCTCCATTCTACTTACTATGAGCTCCATAATCATCGATATAGTGTTAAATAGATCACAAGCTATCGTGTAACCACCCATTTTATTTAGGTGAACAGTAAAAACATATGGCAGAATAATAACATCCTTGTCTACAATTCTATTTTATCTTCTTCGCAGAGAGACCCCGACGTTTGATTAATGTCAAGTCATTTGGTACATTACTACATACATTTTGGTCTGTAATGACGTTCAAATGGAGCTTTTAATGCAAGACTGGATTTGAGGAAACTGTAATGCTTAAAATAACGCAAAATACGTTTCTTTTGTTTTCGTTTGCTTATTAGTTTTCTTGCCTTTCTATAGTACTGTACAACTATCTTCAAACATAAGCGAGGGTGTCATCGGTTTGCATAAATGTTATGGCAAGAATACACTGAGGCAATGGTGGATAAGAGTAGACACAATACTGGATTAAAATAAACAGATTTCATTAACTTCGGTCGTACTAGCCGATATTTCAGTTGCGATTTCCTAATTATATATATGTTGCATGTTCTGCAATTATTGAAATAAGGTTTATTAGATATGGTACCAATTGTAAAATGCGAGATTCCAAAAGTAATCTCTGAGTGTTTGTATTTATAGCAAGAATATTAATTACTCGACTTCATTCTCTATTAGCAAGTTGGTAAAGTATATGACTTAATATGACGTTTGGTACGATAACAATTTTGGTTTTAAGGTCTTCTTCCATGTTCATTGGCAGATCACAGTATATTTTATCACTAATGTTTATGAAATGGTAAAGAGAATGGCGATGTGCGTGCTTCTAACAGTGATGAAGTAAAGCAGTGCTGAAGGTCGCGTGAAACCTCCCGTTTGTTTGTAACATCAACCAGTCCTATCTATGTCTATCGCTTTTCAATCGGCTCAGGTTCCATGTTTATCCGAATTAAATAACGACCTACGACTCGACGTGTGCTGAAAGATTGGCCATATTGAAAATTGTAACATATATATGACAGCATAGACGTGCTTGATAGCACGATGTATCTGTATACCGAATGTGATCATGTTAAACTACTGTGCATAAACGGCCAACCACGCCCACATAAATATGTATTATTAAAAAATATTTATAGTCAATAAAATTGTACGAGAATGCGTATTCGACATTTATGCAAAAAACTATTTTCAGGGAAAATTTTCTAAATATACGCCAAATATACGTATCAAGTGGGCAAAAAAGTAGGCCCTATTATCATTCTAAAAATATCAGAAACCCAACCATGGCGCTTTTATGAAATTTGACACACGCCAACAACAACCAGTTGGGCTCAAAACGGCCAGATTTTCAACCAATTTATTTTTCTAAAACAGAAGCCTCAACCCTAACAGCCTTCCACCAATGGGTCGCGGGTTCGAATTCCACTCAACCCCCCAACCCCCCCCCCCCCCCCAAAAAAAAAAAAATGGAAAACTTTCTGACTTTGTTTTCACTCGAACGACCTACGTGGGGTGTTAATAATCACATCTGCACTTTTTCAATGTGATAGAGACTTTGGATTTCAGCAAATATATTTGTTTTCAATATTTTATAAATGGTGTTTTACGTTAGCTTATCAGAGGGAATCGCACTTTCTCAAAATGTTTGACGCTTCTATCACTGTTAGAAATCGTTCATACATAGAAGTGGAACGCATTTTGTTTTTTTTTCAAGTCTTTATAACCATACTTTTTGTATCAATTAAAAATATTTTATGAGATTATGAAATAGATAAATATCTTTATTGTGATGTCTTACCCATATTGATAAACGTTTGCCAATGTCTGTAAAGTAAAGGTAAGTCTGTATGACATTTTATTTTAAACCTTTTATTGTTTCTCAATTATATCCCAGGTGACAGAAACTGCATGACCACTAATGATGTGTGTCAGATTTGACTTACCATGCTTAGTTTTTTAGTTATTCTTGCTGAAAACGGTATTTACTTTAGAATTTGTTTTGAATGCGACACAAGAATGTTTTACAGTAATAAACATGGGAGGTAGATTCTACATAGGCCGGAAACCATTGACTCGGTTTGTAATTATCAGGGGCAAAAAGCTGAATAACTTGCTCAATTGAATGAGACTGGAATATATACATGTATACTATGTGCAATGGTGATTTCAGGTAGCTTAAAAGCAAAGAAATATTACAACTGCTTAAGCTGCCAAAATGTTGATATTTGTAAGTTATTTTTCTCAAAAACCACCCTTTCTAAACCTTTTTAGTGCTTTTAGCTTTAGGAATGTAGGTTGAATTAGTGTTTTAGGGCTTAGAATTTATGAATGTTGAAAAGTTTGTCTACTTTTCCTACACCTTTTCGCTCCATACCGGCTAGAGGCAGCATTTTCCCCATTAAAATCATCCAATCATTAATTTTTCCAGTGCACTTCAAACCCTCTTATTGCCGTGACAATCGGAATTTATGAAAACAGGGAAAATATTAGCAGTTCATACCACTTTAATTATAAATCCGAGCAATTCTAGATGATTGAAGTTTTATAGACAGTGATGCTTCCTCTCCTCCACCGCATTGCCTGTCTTATGTAACTAACCCCAGTATACCGGATAAAAGAAAGTGAGACGAAAGGTTCGTAATTTACTTGACGTTTCTCCATAACTCTATAATTTAATTTCAGCCAACACGCTGACTTTAATGAATTGTATGCTGTGTTTCTTTTTCCTTTCATCGGTAAAATAAAATAATTTAAATAACGAACTAAACCTACAAAACGACATATAGTTTCAGGGGAATTAACTTTTCAAAGGCATTTAGTTGTAAATGAGGGTAAAGATACGTTTTTGGGCTTGTTGATTGATGGCGTTAATTTCCAAGGGAGGTGTGCGCTGGTGCGCGTGTGTGTGGGAGGGGGTCACAATAATAGTCTACTAAATATATGTTGTATTTTTTTCTAGAGTTGAAAATAGTAGAAATCAGAGGAATTTTCCTAAAAATGGTAAGAAGTTAGGTCACTTCATTTTAACAAAATATTATTGTACTAATTCTAGACATCATTCATTCTTTGGATTACAGCCGTAAATTTAATCGCATTAACTTGACAAAGCATATGCTGGTTTTTGTTTTGTAGATGAATATAAAGAGGTAGAAATTCAAGGAGCTTTCCATAATTTGATCGGGGTCACACAAATTGACGCACATTCGCCGCTTAAATCCATAATGCTGCCTCAACACAAGCTTATGTAACTTTGATAGATTTGACTTCAATTGAAGTATGTGCAAATTCACAAATGTCAGAAAGGCTACGGTGGTAAGTTTTCCTTTAAAGTCGATACCCTTCGGAACAATCACAGATGACTAACATGGGGAAATACGAATTAAGGTGAGGGAAAGCAAAGCTAAACATGCAGCTTTTACCTTAAAAGATAAATGCCAAGTTCTGTGCCAACACCTATAACTTTGATTTGTACTATAAATTAAGTAATTACATATTTCAAAACAGGGTTCTTCTCAAGTCCCAAAGCGTCAAAGAAAAGTCGATTGAAAATATGCATATCTTCCGTCACCACTCGGAAATATCTTCGTATTTGGCGTCATCCTTGATATTTGAACGTTCATTTCAACGAATTACGAAGACCGCCAAATGCCTTCAATTGACAAAAAAAACTTTTGTATTTCATCACAGGAGAATGTGCTGTAAACGTTTTACCCCTGAGTGCGATGTTATTATATTGACGATCATGTAAATTTACGTAAACACACTGTAAACATACACAGATTTGTAAAAGTACCTACAAGTATTGTTGTTTTACATGTAACCCTGTAACACATTTCGGTAATTTTACTCTTTTTGGTTAATTTACAAATATACACAACAATCTAGGTAGATTAACAGAGAAGATACTTGTATTTAAAAAGAGAAGAAAGCGCGAAGTGCAGTAATACTGTGCCCGTCCTACTCACGTGTCATTTCACTATTTACCTAATCTGACTGTTTTTAATTGTTTATAGCAGTTATGAAACCGTATTTACGTTGGTTAATAGATAAAGGGTTATGTTTGGGGGTTTGGATACTTCTAAATAATGAGATTACCTAAACTCATCACCATAAGATGGAAGATATGGCAGTTAGTGATAAGGACGTGGAAGGTGTCTCAGAAATGGACTCACAGTCAAACTTTATGTCAGTTTATTTGACAAAAAGAGCAATGTAAGAGGAGAATTAAACCGTGTAGCAGCATCTGGTTAGGATCCTTATGTTTAAACTAGGGCGTGGAATAACCAATTGCATGGGAAAATTGGGTAGGTTTAGCTTTCATCAGACAGTCGGATCTAAACACCATGAATTATGTGAGTTATAGGAAGTTACCCTCGTCTGGCGTCACTCGTTCACAAGAACAACCATCTTACATTTGATAAATAATATTACAGGGGCAATACAGTCAGAGTCGGATTTTCCTTAAGATTAAGACGTTTTGTTTGCTCCTGTTTCGGGAACTTGCTGAAATGGGTGTATGTAGGTACCATGGCCTATGGTAATTATCCAGGCACCGTTTTAAAGATGTTCAAATGTAGAGCCGAGAGGGGGTGAGTGCGCTGAAGGGAGGGTGACCTTCTGATCCCCGTCGTCACTCCGTGTCAACCCGGCAAGTGACCTGCCACCTTCACAAACACATACCACATCAAACATCACATAAGTAATCGTCAACTTTCAGTCAACGTCAACAAGAATCGTTATTTAAAAATGGAAGCCTATAAAATAGTTATTGCTCACTGTCTATTTTGGTAACTGGGTAACGAACATGACTGATTTAAGTCCAAGTTTAAATGACACAGTTCAGTTGAGTGCAAATTAACACCCAGGCCTTGCGATAGTCAGTATTTAAATCAAAGAAATTTTTAAGACAGATTCTTGTAAGAAGAGAAAAAAAGACATTGGAAAGAAGTAAACAGAAGACGCCTTGTGTCGGTTAGTATCAAGTAATGAAATCAACTCATTTAGGTTTAACTTTTATAGGCGTGCAGAGTGCTCAACTTGACACACACATATACCATTGAACATCCGCACAGTTATTAAAATATTACAGAATGCTCGTCCTGCTATACATATATGTGCGCACAAGAAAAGCTATATTTATGCATTCTATACTTTCCCATTTGTATTAAAACAAAAAATAAATAAAATACCGCAAACCACTATGGCATTTTCCTTCAGGCGAATGCCCGATTTATTTTCTTGTATTTATAAAATATACCTGTCAACTGTAAAATATACTCTTATTTGTATTACCTCGGTCAAATATATTCAGGATCAAAATTACATTTGTGAAACGTAGAAATAATCTGAGGAACAGACAAGCGCAGAAGTATTATAGAACTAGGCCTATAACGCTTTACAAATGCTTAATTTTGGCCAAACGGATATATTTCCAACCATATATGGCTCCTATCCAATGACGAAACCAAATATTGAACTAGAAGAGTTCAACTGTGGCGAGAAGAACAGATTTGCTGCATTTTGCAAGCATGCTATATGTTTTAATTGTTAAAAAAGCAGAAATATTGAATAAATTTGATGACAATATTTGAAATATGGGTTGGTTTCAATATGGGTTGGTTTCGATGAATATATTTTGTACTACATGTACTAATAAGATCAAAGAGACCAAGAGAAAACATGTGCATTCCGAAAGGAAATAAAAACGTATAGATTCAATTATACGTTTAAAGTGATGCCGGACAGACCATCAATAGGCCTATTGAATTCCTTCAGGAAATTTTCCACTAAATTGTAAATATAAAAATAAAATAAAAAACGATACAAACTGTTGTGGAAATTCTCAAAATAGCATAATCATTGTGAGTTTTGTCATTAAGACTTACCTTGTTATGTTCATGAGATGAAGGCTCTCAAACTTGAGACAAAGCAGAAAAGAAAAGGAATATATCCGAGAACAACTCCACTATATCTTGTGTGATTTACTTCTCCCAATACATGTTTGGAAATATTTGGCAACTTTCTTCAACAGGGAAAGCAAAGATGCGGAGACCAATCAGATGTCAGCTCATCGGCTGCTTGTATTCCATTGGCGGACATTTCAGTGCGCGGTGAGTTTTCCCATATTGTTTAATGACGCGATTCACGTTGTAAGATTAATAACCTCCCACATTAGGGCGATTACATTAATTTGCTTCCAGGGTAAAATGTAAACCAAGATTTCTTTTCAAAATTCTTCACTTAAGGATGTTGTACGAAAAATATTTAAAAAAAAAATGACTGTACACTTGTAGACGTAAGAAAGGCTTTACCGATCAAAAATGTTTTAACGTTGAGACATTTTCCGTGAGATTGGCGATGTTTATCATTGTTGTAATCAGGGTCTGAGGGGAGGGAGAGTTTTCACATAGTATTACACTACACCACATGCCCTTGAGAATCTGTAAGTGGAAACAAGTGCCATCGACATGGTGAAAGGGCGTTAATATATATGTCATTTAATCCTAGTCTCACACGGCGTATGGATATTTGAAAAACCAAGACATGCTATATATAGTCTCCAAGTAATCGTGGGCTGTAAATTAAAGTGTAAAGTGTCTTAAGTTGGCCAGATAATGTTTAATAGAATGAATATAACTATCCAGTCATGAACGGCCGCGGGTGGAGCGTATATGGATATAGCTTCACCCGATGTTTTGATGTATGGATAGGCCTAGTTCCAAAAACAAGATATTCGCAGCCCTATTTGTAACCTCAAACATGTGCTGTTATTAATTTATGCTACAACGGGCAGTTTAATCCAAATCCACCCTCAATTTGGAAATAAATTATATTATTTTCATTTCGTCATTACACTGATGAGTTGGTATACTTTGAATTCTGCAAATCTCCGTTAATACATTGCATGGTCAAATAAAACCTCTACGATTTATTTGACTATACACTTTCTTACCCAGCAAATAGATGTAAGGCAATTTAGTAAATTCTAATGAAAAGAAATACCCCGTCCCCAACTCCGAAAAAAAAAACAAAAAAAACAAAACAACAACACAATATAAAAAAGCAAAAAAAAAAAACAAGGAACAAACAGGTATCGCTAGGAGAGTATATAGCAAAAAGAGTTTAAAGAGTGCAGCGAGATTATGTAGATTATAAGCCTCTGTCTTCCATCACGCAGTCTCAGCAGCTACTTTTCCTTGTGGGTGGTTTGACTTTTCCATGAACTTTTATATCTATCCCCTGGTTGCATGCGCCCTGAAAACAAAAGATTGACCAATCACGACCTAGGATTCAAAAAGCCGATGAAAGATGTTTCCTCCAACTCATGTCATACCATATCAGGTGACGCGAAACATGATTTCGACTTGCCTGACTCTAGCGATTTTTATAAAATATGAACCATCAAAACTTGTTTTTTTTTCGAAAAAGGACATTTTTTAAACCAATATTATATCATAGAATAACTATTAAAAGTGACGAGAGCTGGAAAATATAGGTAAAATTTCATAGATAATTGATGGCCTTCAAAAATTCAAAATAAGAGCCAATTCCGTTGTTACCAATCTTGCAGTTTAGGTAGTTTTATAAGCAATAGAACGAAAACAATCGGGCTTTTTCAAATTTTGTTCGTTATTTGCACACACATTCGGTCGTGTGCCTTGTAATAAACGGAATCAAAATGTGTTTTATCTTGTGTTTTCCTTAGGAATGCAATATATATGCATAGATATATTATTTTATTTATGGGGCGGGTGATTGAGATGCTATGATCTAAGAGTTCTAAGCCATCGATGTTTGACGCGTCGACCTTATACTACATATAAATACTTTAGACATTTATCTCCATGGTTATTTTAGCCAAGAATATTTTCCCCGTGACTCTGTGTTTTGGAGTTTATTAATATATAAATACGTCGTATCACTTTAGTTCAAGTCCGTTCCATATACATTTATCAACACTAAACATACGGGCACATGGAAAATTGTCTTGATTATAAACCATGGATAGGTTTCTTATTGTGTTAACAAGGGGGAATGCCATTCAGACCGATATAATATCGGCTGTTTTAATTAACCAAAACCCATGATATTTCATAAGACTGAGGACAGAAAGGAGCTTGGCTTTAGTCACTAAAATTTTCTGGTATACTTTGTATAACACATTGACAAAGTTGTATATGGATCTTCAGCTATGGCAAGAAGTCAGGGGAAACTGAAATTAAGCAAAATATGACTGAATGTGAAAAGAAAGGGAAAATATGTCATTGGGTCTCTGGGTAGAAGATAGACGTGGGAGTTTAGCACTGACTATAGTACATCTTTAAAATTCTCGATGGTCGAGCAATTTTACTCTGTGGCGGTTTGTATTCTTCAGTTAAAGCCTGGGCCATATTCATGCTGGCCTTATTATACTGAAACACATCGGTCAAAGTTCAAACCCAAAGGGATAACAGTTTGTAAGGCTTGAATCCAAAATCTTTCCCTTTTCAAACGTTTGTGCTTTGGTATCTTCAGCAGAAGTGAGAAGAGGGATGTTTTTCAATGGGCATGATTTTGAAATGGTCATTAACCGAATGGCCCTTGGTATTGAAGCGTGAACGATAGTTGTGACGTCACACTATGTTCCAACGAGACATTATTTCTTAAGAAAGTCGCCCAATTAAGAGAAGCTTTATTTAAGACGACACGATGACACAAAATTAGCTTGCGACAATACAGTATACTTTATGAACTCAAATTACAGTCTGCCCAGAGAAATAATATTTCCATCCTCAAATTAGAGACCATGCTGAGAAAAAAGGTATTGTTTTACTCAAATGCACCAGACGTTGAATGCACATCGGTAAGCATGATATAGTACTGCATTTGTATAACACCACTAAAGGAAGTCGATGAGAAACCCAAGCAAGTTTACGTCAGAGAAACATCTTGTCAGCGGATATTCCAGAAACAGTAATATCCTTGGCGGGATTTCAGCGGGATCGTTCACCGAAAAAGGATCCGCGATCTGGTACCTACGGAGCCTTATAAGTGCCATGGCGGGAAGTTAGACATTTCCAGTGTTTTTCGTCTTAAACAGAATCTTACACAAGTGGAAACTTTTGAGACTAGAGATTCTGTATCTTGAAGGAAAATTAAGCGCGGATCATAAAATGGAAAGGGGTGGAGAAAGGGTTCTTACCGCGGAGAAAGGGTTCTTACCGCGGAGAAAAGGGTTTTACCGCGGTGAAAACAATAAAGGTGAAACGTTAGTTTATTTTAAGTTAATTCTATAAATACTGTAAAGACAAAATGATAATTATAGGTATTGCATCCAATCGTGACGACGAGACCAGATTACGAAATATGTATTTTGAAAGCATCTCAATATAAAGTTTTCAGAAAAGTACGAAAATGAAAAAAGATATAACAACATTTAGTTTTCCGTTTACGTTATCTTAGTTAACGGCATCTATTCACACGGAATGGATCGTTGTATGCTTACTTGTCGTTTGGGACCAGAAAGAATGACATGATGACTTATCCCATTTCTTTCCTCAAGTATATTTCCAATGTTTCTTACGTGTTAATTAAACAATTTCCTTCATAATGAGTGCGATTTTAAGAGGTGTCTTGGGGGTGTACGGGTCGCTCTGTTCGGACTCACGGCAAAAGGCCCGTGCCACGTGTGTGTGTGTAGGTGACAGAGTGGTCGAGTTAACTCTCCCCTTCACAGTGACTCGATCAGTTGAAGTGTTTATAGAGAAGAACTGCCTTAACTTTGACACAAGAGAATCGAGTAATAAAAACGCCAGAGTACACAGACTCGGCATCATGATCTAAGACCTAATATCAACCCTTCACTCTCCCTTCAACCATTGTTACACTTTTCTTGTATGGAGTATAAAACGAAGGACAGAAAGTGGAAGCCATTAGGGTCAAATAAATGTAGCGTGTAACAAAGGTGCAATGATAGACGGAAACCCATAAACAACAGATGATTACAGGCCGTTAACCAGCCCGATTATCTGACTGTCCACTAATACGCGTATCATTACACACACTTCCTCTTATAGTTACTCAAGTGTTGCCTGATTCAAAATCCGGGCTGTAGTTTTATGAGTGAAAACATACGTCTTTTGACAAATGCACCGTTCACAGCTCCAATGGCCTTCACTCATAAATTTCTGCCTTTGTGAACAACAAGGAGCGCGCTTAACTCATAAATTATACTCTATCACAATAACGGAGTGGAACATGACCAACGTCAACCATTGTGAACAAACACTGCAGTTTTAAAACTGTAATAAAATAGTATAGTGACGACAATTGAAAATTTCGTAACGTGAGAAAAGGTCGTGATGCGGTTAAATTTCGATATCGCTACAAGAGATAATAAGCCTCATTAGCTATGACCTAATATTAAACTCTATTTAACAGATCAATATCAGTGTTTTAAATCCACGCGTAGGCACATTATTATATCCTCTATGAATGTGAAAATATAAGTGATCAAGATTTCTTTATTTTTTTCATTCAGTGGAAGTGAAAATTATTCTGTTTAATTCCTATATAAAAAGCTGCAATGAATAGAGTTAGGAGAGTTTCATTCTCAGTACGCCCACAAACGATGTGAATTGAAACATAAGGGAAAGAAAAGAAAAGTCGCAGCAATTAGTGAACTCTCGCAAATAAGCAAATAAATACTAATAAATTGAACTTGAATTAGTTTTTTTTTCTCTAAAAATGCACCTATATATTGTATAATATAAATTATGATTTTGACAGTAGGATCAGATCATGGTTATCAAAGAGATTGACTCCTTGGATGTGCAGGGACTGAACATTCTTTCTCATCGTCCGTTTCTTTCCTTTTCACCAAACACCTAACTTATACGGTTTAGGGCCTATATGTCAATGATGACTTACCGACAGTTATAGAAACTTGTCTGTATGGCTTTTTTTGTTGGGTTTTTTTTTGGTAAAACGGACAATTCTTGTAAATGTCCCTGTGTTGGTGTGACTTAATATTCAAAACTATGATCTGTGTGTCTGGATCTTCATATACTCTCTGATAACTCATATATATTCATAAATATATATACAAACATGTAGATATGAATTTAATGATTTTGTGAAACTGATGATACATTTATCTCCAGTAGCCTACTTGAATGCTCAACCTTAGTTTGTGTTCGTCAAGATTGTTCCCATCTAGACGTTTACATAGGACAGTAATGAAGCAAAAAAAGAGCTAATTCTGGTTCTGTGAAAACGCGATAGATTGGTTTGGACGGAGTTTCATGTCGGATTACCTCCATGTGTTTGTCGGCGATAGCGCTAAGTGTAACTTTCAATGCTTTTCGTCTTCATCATATCGCGCTGGTCCATCAACCTAATGCGACTTAGACGTTCCGCGGAGAGTTTTCGTAACCACGAACGGCGTACCGTGAACTGATTGATTTTCAATAAGTCATTTGTATTCATAAGACTCTCGAATCCAAACCTGGCAAGAGGAGATTACAGTGTGAGGTCTATTTAAGAATCATTCTGCCTTCTTGGGAGGGTCACGTGTGGTGACACGGTTAAGTGGAGCCAAGAAGACAGTAATTATATTCAGCTTTAATTAATTCTAGTTAATGGACTCGACAGAAACCACAGACAAGATGCGCAAGTAAGATTTTGTAACTTTGCTACAAAAGAACACCATGACAGCAACCAGAGTCTAATTTCTTCTCGGTGTGCATATTTTTTTCAAGAACATCGGAGGAAGTTTTCAGCTGGTAATTCACTATATACTTGTAACATTGGTCGGGCAAAGGTGTTACGCATTAGAAGGGGGCCCGGTGAGACGGGTGGTCTGATCCTTCCTTTTCTTAAAAATAAAAACCTTAATCAGTGAGAATAAAGTCTAGTTTTTATTCCGCTGTTTATTTTGAGTACTCAGATGAGGACTAATGCTCTGCCCCTTGAATTGGTTTTCAATTCTCCAATGGACATTAAATTCTTTTTGCACATTTATCAAAGAACTTATTGTATTCGTGTCAATTAGGATGTATAGTTCTCGAATACCCGGAGAGCTATATAAAGGCCTACTTTTATTTGAGAAAAAAAAGTGCGTATTCTTGCGTGCTTAAAAACGAGCATTCTTTTTCGCATGCGTGTATGTCGCGCATGTGTAATGTATGTGCATTAAACGCGCGCGTTTTCTGTCGTGTACCGGTATGTACAAAAACACGCACGTTTATTGGCATGCATGTTCAAAAACCCGTGTGTTTGCTCGCCTACACTTGCGAAATACTGAACGCTTTTCTCACGTGCATGTGCAGCCCCCCCCCCCCCCGAAAAAAAAAACAGACGTGTTTTCTAGCGTGCATGTGTAAAAAAAAAACACGCGCGAACGAAGCATACATTTTTGAAAATATTGAAACAAAGTGGCAAATATTTAAGTCCTTTTTAATTTTTGTCCTCGCCCCGCCTCCCACCCCTGGGTTTTTTTCTGTATCGTTTTATATAGTAAATTTTTCTGGAATTTTCTATACATATTTTCTAATGTACTGGAATTCTTTTTAATGGGAATTAATATGTAATGAGTAGAAGTGTCTCGAAAATCTAGAGATCTATATAAGGCTTAGTTGTTGGTCATAAAACCAGGAGACTTTATACAGCCCAGTATGATATTTGTTCTGAAGCAAAAACCCGCTGTTTTCTCACGGGCATGTGCAAAAATCTCGTTCCATCGTGTGCACATGCAAGAGAGCCGAGCATTTGCTCATGTGCCATGTACAAAACAAACAAAAAATGCACCAATTTTCGTCATTGCGTGTGTAGGGGGGGGGGGGGGGGGGTGGGGGGCACGCGAAAACAAAGCATTGGCTTTTTATATCTGGAATCAGTAGGCCTACACAGTTTTCCAATTAAGTGATTTTTTAAAAATTATACCCAGGTCCTCTGTTTTTTCTGGACTTTTTTGCACGGATATGGCCTTCTGTGATCTATTTTGTAAACTGATGTCAGTGGAATCATATTGGAAAGAAGATTTTAATAACCCGGGCAAATATTCATTTCTTCTAGAATAGATTATATTTAAACGCTACCTTAATGTACATTCTCGAGGCTGGTTTCAATAAAAAAAGTTAGGCCTACGTACATCTTATCTGCCCTTTTCAGAAAAAAATCTTTTGTTTTAACGAAAAAATAGTATTAAAATTTTTGCAGCTAAGTCCTTTTCTTATGGTTAGTAAGAAATGCTGATTTGAGACTCATTAGTTTCCCCAGTGTGTAGATTCATGAACTACATGTATATATAGGGGCCGAGGCGTAAAGGCCTGGCTACTTTTGCCCGTAGCCAATCTGACTCAAGTCGAGATGCTTATTGAAAATTTTCAATAAGCATCTCGACTTAAGTCAGATTGGCCCGTAGTCTACTTCACTTTAGCAAAGGTCTTACTCCGTTATTTATAATTCCGACATTTATTGGTCGTCGACCAGGTGCCAACCAATAGATATCCAAACATAAATAACGAGGTAGGGCCTACCTGTAGGCATTTAATATTATTGAATTTCTTTTGCCCGTAGAATGAGGAAACAGCCTGGAATATAGTGCATGATATCGAGCGTCGTGCTCAACCCTACGTCAAATCGAGCTATTTTGCGAAGTTAAGTTTCCTATTGAAGCTTGCCAACAAAGGTGCACTTTAATTAATGATACTTCATTAAAGACTATTAAAAACTCGTTGCGGATGCTGCAAATGTGAGTAGAGGTGGGCAGTCAACTCGGGCTAAATTTTTGCCCTGAAAGAAGTGAGTTTGGAGTCAGAAACCCCGACTACATTAAATTATGACAATAAAGTAAGTTTGAAAAACATTTTAGGCCTTCTTCTCTTTTAAAGAAAATTTCTGAGTTAGGTTTTTGTCCGAAAAACGTTTTGCCAGTTCGTGACTGCATCCAGATTTGCCAGAAATCTCCTTCTGAGCTCTTCAGTGAGGGAGGCTCTAAACAGCCAAGTGTCGGTAATGTATCTAAATCACAATCCAATCGTCCAAGAAAAGATTATTAAGGCTGTTTGGATTTAGCATAACATTTTTCCAGGATTGGGTTTGATGTTGAAATCCTCATGAGTATGACCGTAGGCGTAGCGTAGACCAAATGAATGGCGTAGGCCGCACCTAGCCTTGGCACAGTTTACAAGTTTTGAAGTTACAACAACAACCTGTAACTTCTGCAAGTTCAACAACAACGCATGGACACAGCAGAACCACCATTTTTTGT
This sequence comes from Lepidochitona cinerea, assembly GCA_963971465.1. Taxonomy (NCBI): domain Eukaryota; kingdom Metazoa; phylum Mollusca; class Polyplacophora; order Chitonida; family Tonicellidae; genus Lepidochitona; species Lepidochitona cinerea. Next base: position 40,603,628 of record OZ020556.1, on the reverse strand, counting down.
ATCGTTCGAACAACGTAAATCTCGTTATTTATGACTTTAATTTTTAAAGCTGTTCATTAGTAAACGAAGCTGTTAAAGATGTCAGAAAAGGAAACAAGCGAAAATGGTAAGTTCACACAGGTTCCCCACTACCCCAGTAGTCTGGGTTTCTGACTCCAAAATTACTATTTTTTTTATACTGAGGCCGTATTTTGGAGTCCGGGCTCAGTGAATAACGTCCAAGCAGACTGCCCACTTCTGATCCTGCAGTTTGCGGTCAGATTTAGATAGTAAATTACAATAATATGATGTTGGCAAAGCCTAGATGCGAACGCTATGAATGTTGTAGGAATGTAGGCCCTGTGAAGATGCTAGGTACTAGTCAAAGGTCCGAGGATTCCTCCGAGCAATGCTCCCCCCACCCCCCCCCCCCCCCCCCCCACCACCCCACACCACCACTAAAACTGTCAACGGCGCCATATAAGCGAATTTATATTGACGTTTTTGCCACAGCTGTGATGACGTCATCTTCCTGTCAGTCGTGTTCAAGTGAGGTCTACAAACGTCGAGATTTCGCGTCATCGCCATTGTTACATCCAAAGAACTATATATGTGGAATGGAAATGTCACATTGGTTTGATTGGACCTGGTGTGCTAAAATCGCCGTGATAACTATCCAGGGATGTAAATAACGTTTTTCTACAAATTTATGACATCATGAATGAATGCTCAAAATTGACACCCCAAGAGTGTTTTGTCATCATGTTGTGACGTTAATAAAGCAGTTATCTTTACGAGGGCTAGAAACGTTGTTGTCTTTTGCTTCCTCTGTAACGTCAGATCAGTAGTGTCGTCTCATAATAATGGCGGCACCCATTGTACTTCAAATGTCATGTGACAGTCATTCCACAAATATACATGTAGTTAATTGGTTACGTCTATGCTTTGCGTTCATGTCTGACGTCACATTAAAACCACCATCAGCAGATAGCTTTTTAAAGTGGAAAAAAGCATGAACCAGAACTTTCTTTGTGTGTGAATTCCCCCACGGGATATGGCGGTTTATGATTCAGATTTAATGTTTCTATTTATTTATCTAACTTTCAATTTGTAAATATTCCGCGTAACAACACTATAGCAAATTCTCATAACTATATGAGTTTCCAGGCATATATCAGTGTAATGGCAGCCTCCATAATAAAAACCGGAAATCAGAGATGTTTTTTTCAATCCTTGGGTAGAGTACTCAAAATCTCATTCTGTTCCCATAGTGAGTTTGGAGTCAGAAACTTCAAACCCAAACTACATTCAATTATAACATTGAAGTAAGTTTGAAAAACATTTTAGGCTGTTTTCCCTTTTAAGGAAAATAACCTGACAAATGTTAAACTTTAATACCTGTGCAAACCAAATGTTTTATCAAGTGAAAAACAAAAACACCATGCACATTCATTCACCCCATATCTTCGTTACCTTTTAGCAGTTGATGCTCTTTTAACCCACTATAGTCATTATATTTTTGAACACTTAAACACACGGGCACAGGGAAAATCTTCTTGTCTAAAATAACCATGGAGACAAGTTTCTAATTGTGTTAAAAAAAGGTATATCATTTAGACCTTTATACATGTATGTGTTCAATTTTTCATTTGTCAATCGTTTATCTAAAAAACAGCCAGACCAGATAAAAATTTTAAAATGCTTGATTGTATTTTTCACTTGATTGCCGTACATGTGTAAGCGTTGCCAGGTATCGCCGATAATAGACAGTGCTAGATACAAACAGAGGGTTTCCTTGGGGGTAAATACAATGCAAATATTTAAATTCATTGAATTTTTTTGTTCATTTATAGAAGGAAAGAAAGCTAGAACATTTGATTTTATGGCGATGTTTCAAGAAGCCAAACAGACTGCCATTCAAAGAACACAGGCAACTGAAAAAGGTATTTTTCATTGCTAATAGATGGTAATTTGTTATCTTCACACTTTCTAAGGTTCTATATGTGTAATAAGTGCCTGCCACACATCCTATGTACTGGGATACTAAATCTATGTTACTCACTATGTCACATTTGTATGTACGCACTAGTGGAACTTTTTACATTGTTTATAAAACATATGTTGTACATTTTCTAATTTACAGTTTTAAAACTAGTCCGGCTTTTTACTCTTGGAAATACTCTGGTATTAAAATAAATATAATTTATTTTTTTGGAGTGGAGAACCCAATTCAGCAGTGCTGTGGCTGTTGTCTTCTAATGGTGTTATGACCAGTACAATTATTGTTATCTTTGTCTTTCTTGTTAATTTATGCGTTAAACAGAATCTCTTGTGGTTATGCAATAAGAAATCTTCTTCTGGTGGTTATGTGATATGAAATTTATGAAACTTGTTGATTAAGTATTGAATACATAGCTCGCTGAAGCTCACAACATATTCCAAACTCAACTTATTTCATACATTTCATATCAACTGACTACTTGTATGAGATCGTCTATGTATCTACTCCTGTAGATTTTAAAATTGTATAACTATGTTTAACAAGAACAGAATAATGAAAATAACAAATTTGAAAATGACATTTTTATAGGACAAGTTTATGAAGAAATCCACTTGCCTCGATATTGTGTACCTTTTTGGTTTTTGGTATATATATATTTTTTAAATCTTATATTTTAGCATCAGAGGATTCGGTGGAGAATATCAAATCCAAGGGAGATAAATCTTCACCAAGCAGCAGTGGTTCAGATAGCAGTGATGGTGATTCGTCAGATGATGATATGATTGGTCCACCCATTCCTAAACCAACTAATTCTAATTCGGATAAAGTCAGTGCTGATGATATGATTGGTCCACCAGTTCCTAAACCCGCTCATTCTAATTCGAACAAATTCAATGCTGATGACGATGATGATATGATTGGTCCACCACTACCACCGGGCTTGTCAAATACACAAAGTGAGAAGGCCGATGGGGAGGAAATGTCAGATGAAGATGGGGAGGAAGAGGAAGAGGATGTAAGATCATTTTTCTTGTCCCGATTCTTTTTTTGCTGCCTCGGTATTTTTCTGACTATCTCTTTACGGTAAGAAATCCGCTAATTCAAGTACTCAAAAAATTATGAAAAGCACTCTAAAATTTGAGACTTTCTGTTGGGTGTCTTACCTCCTGGATGCAGCGACCAAACATGGCAGAAAGCAGTCTAATAATTTGTTATCTTCACATTGCTTGTCCTTGAATTAGCGGAATTCTTAACGTATATCTTTGGATAGCATCTGCTTTCGTGCCAGGGCTATAATTCTTCATAGAATTATAATTCTTTAGAGTTTTAATTCTTACCCCTCGTGTAAAGTGTATTTTCCTTGCCTTCATCATCCATCTCTCCATTGTACCTTGTAAACATATTATCTCAAAAAAGTTTTTCTTTCACAACTTTGAAACTTCACACATTTGTTCAATCTGGCAAGCAGGAAGCCTATTGAAAATTGGCATTATCAGATGTTTTTCTTGAGAGTTATGCCCCTTACATTAACTTCAGTCAAAAATGTTCTTGTAAACACTTGTAAAATCTCGAAAAAAATTTGTCTCAGAACTTTGAAACTTCACTCAGTAGTATAATATACCAAGTACAAGAATCCTATTGAAAATTGGCAGATCTGATGTTCTTTACTGGAGTTATGCCCCTTTTAACATTGCTGCCAGGGAAAAACCTGTTCATTGTACCTTGTAAACAAAATATCTGATGTAGAGGTAAATCGCTTGTGTATATTTCAACAGCACCATCTATAAACTGATATGTTTTTATTTTCCTTTTCAGATTCCAACTAGTAAGATACCCAACAGTCACATCATTGATCTAGACCATGGAGAAAAAACAGTAAGTTTATTTATAATATTTATTAGCACTTAACCACACGGAAAATGTTCTTGACTAAAATAACCATGGCAACAGGTTTCTAATTGTGTTAAACAGGGGGAATGTCATTTGGACATTTATACCCAATCATACATGTAAGTACATGTAGTTGTAATAAACCCCACCTGATATTTCATTAGGTTGAAGACAGACAGGATTTGGCTTTTAGTCAGTATAATTTTCTGGATATATTTTCATGGTTTAACTATCTCAAATTCCTTTCCTCTATGAAAGTTTCTAAGACGTCAGTGTGTTGATATACATCTGGATAGAAGTCAATTATTTTAAAGATTATATTACTTAGTCCGTTCTCATCTCTGTTTCACGTTGTAACTGAGGTTTTGAGACTAAATTGGTGATACAATAGTGAAATTACAGTTAATAGAATGAAGGGTTAATTCTGTACTAAATGTCCACTTCCAGGTATCTGGTGTTACATTAGATCCTGCAGGTGCCCGACTTGTGACAGGGGGATTTGACTATAATGTAAAATTCTGGGATTTCGCTGGCATGGACTCATCCTTCAAGTCCTTCAGACAGCTCCGTCCATGTGAAAGGTGAGTGTCTGTGTGAAAGGTGAGTGTCTGTGTGAAAGGTGAGTGTCTGTGTGAAAGGTGAGTGTCTGTGTGAACATGTAACACCATGCTGGTGAGAAGTAAGCAGCAACCCCTGAATTTTGAAGGAAATGAAAAATTGGCTACTTGAAGAATCTGGGTTATCCACAGATAACGATTGATTGATGTTTTACACCACACTCCAGATTATTTCTCTTATATGGTGGCATTGCCAGCCTGTGTCTGAGGTAACAACCGCCTCTCAAAAATCGGTAGAGGAATTTCTACCATATTTTCAAGAAAATGTAATCCCAAAATAACGAGAATACTACATTTCAACTATTTAATAAAAAGTGGAGGATGATGCTCTATGAAAATTATAAGACTGATTTAATTTTTTTGTCTGTACAGTCTACCTTTTTTCACCAACTGGAATTTTCCCCCTATTGTGTCTGTGACAACCACTCTGCTTAAACCCCTAGTGGTAAAATTTGTTCAGTTGACCATTTGATGATACTTTTCTGTATGTTTCAGTCATCAGATAAAATCGTTAGAATACAGCCCAACAGGGGATGCCCTATTGGTAGTTGCTGGGAATGCACAGGCTAAGGTTCTAGATAGGGATGGTTTTGAGAAGATGGAATGTGTAAAAGGGGATCAGTATTTAGTGGACCAAGCAAGTACTAAGGTAAGAACAGGAATAAGTCCGTGGTCTGGTGGCTCAGTCCATAAAGCAATAGTCTCAGTAGATTTTATGCACAAACTTTGATTTATATTAAACAATTAAGATGAATGTATTTACATGCAAATAATATGCTAGCAGCAGAAAAAATATATATCAAAATTACTTAGAAATTTATGAACGCAAGTTCAATTATGCTACAGTTCATCAAATATAATTCTCATACAATCGTATTCAAGAAAGCATTATAGCATTCAAAAGCATACTGGTACAGTTGTGAACTGAACACAATTTAGTAAAGTTGACATGTATATACAGGGATTCATACACGTCCAATTTACTTACCGATATTCGGTTCGTAAAATTGAGTTTAAAACTGAATTTGGTGTTGAAAAACTCAATATTTTCAGTTTAAAATTTCCTTTTGAAAACTAAAATTTCCAAACTCAATTTGGGCGTGAAAAACTGAATATTGTTTGATTGATATCCACTGTTTATGATGAAAAAATCTAAGTTCAAGGGAAAAGTTTATTTCGAAACCGCCGTCAAACGACCATGGCCGTCATTCTCTTGTTGTTGTTGTTTCGTTTTCAGTGTCTCCACAACATGGCTTATTTTGCACTTTGGAAGTCTTTTTAATTACCTAAACATTTCTAAAATAAGCTGATTTTGTTGAACTGAGGAGTTTTGGGGAGTATTACCCACAATAATCGTAATAATTCGCGACTTGTTATATTTATTCAGCTGCTTTTGGTCGTATAGAAAATAAAAGGGGAGACAACTAGTGTCGATAATAAGTTAGTTACCTCCCCTGAATCATAGTTCTCAAATAGTTCAATTCATTTAAATCATTGTGTATTTTTTTATTGTTGCACATGAAGAAGAGATTAGGGATAACTTTGATCTAGGTTTGACATTACATATATATTATAATCATTAGTTTTTTGTCAAACCTGATTTTTTTCTTGGAATTCATACATTCATGAAAAAAAGAAATATTAAACTGGAACTGGTTTGTAACATAGATTTTAACTCAATTTTAACCCTAAAATGGTCGGTAAATTAAAAAAAAACTGAATTTCGCCTTCTAAAAAACTGAATTTTTCAATTTCGGTTCGTAAATTTTGGACTTCTATGAATCCCTGATATATGGACACCTCTTGAAGAATCCATGCTCCTGTAAACATCTCTGGCTTAAATCTAGGTTAATACCACAGCAACGCATAATAATTTTCACGACCAATAGATAAAACAGAGAATATTTATGAGAACTGATATTTGTATTTGATTTTTCAGGGTCATACAGCCATGTTAAACTCTGGTTGTTGGAACCCAAAGTTGAGGGGAGAGTTTATGACCTGTTCTAATGATGGGTGAGATTGACCTTACCATTTCCATCAACACTTCATTCTCAATACCATTGATTGCTTTATGTCACATAGGGGCTCCTAGAATTAATTATAAAAGATTTCTATTAAAGTGGCATGAGCTGCCAAGATGTTGATATTTTGATGTTAAAACAGAATGTTGAAATTTTTGGCTTTTTTTCTCAAGACGTATAATTCAGAAGCTTTTTAGTGCTTATAGTCTTGAAAATGTATGATAAAGTATTGTTTTGAACAAACTTTGGCTTTGGTCGTCTCTGTTTTTTTAATTTTGTTTACTTTTTTAACACGTTTTCGGTTCATACAGGCCACATACTGTATGGATTTTCCTCATTCCAATGCCAATCATTTAGTTTTTTTATGGCCTTCAAAGCCTCTTACTCTTGTGACTATCAGAAATCATGAAAAAAAGTGTGAATTTTGGCAGCTCATGCCACTTTAGTATTTGGTTTCAAGTAAAAGATTTAATTTCGATACAGGTTCTCAAAGCCAAATATTAAATACATCTGAGAAATATATTCAATATTTCTTTTATTTACTCCTTAAAATGAGATTAGTTTTGTTCATTTTAATACTAATATGAATAAATCTGTCATTTCGCCGCTGCCTAGACATTCAAGTTGTTGGTTCATTGTTTTCCTTCAATCTTAGGTCAGTTTGGTAACCTCTCAGGCTGACACAAGCCTTCCATCTGTGGGACGTGGGTTTAAATCCCACTCAGCCCAAAGATGATCAGTAAATTTTTGAGTGGATTTTTGACTTAGGGTTTTTGTTTAGGGTCACTGGGTATTCGCAGTATAGAGCCCGGTACCCTCCCACTCTAAAACTGACCATGCCCCCTTATTTTAAAAGGGAAATAATCTTGTGTCTGATGTAAAATATGAATCATCTTTGTTATTTTAAGAACAGTGCGGTTATGGACAGTTGATCAGAGTCTAAAACACAAAAACATAATAAAGCCCAAGTCAAACCAGGGTAGAAAGACAATTCCCACAACATGTACATACAGTAATGATGGACGATATGTGGCAGCAGCATGTCAAGATGGATCCATACAAATATGGCAGCACAGCAGGTTTTTTGTGAGTTTTTCTGTTCTATGTCTATGCTACATGCTGTTATCCCATTTTTATTTAGATTATAAGCAAATAATAATAATGATATAGCACCTTAAAGGGGCATGAGCTGCCAAAATGTTGATATTTTGACGTTAAACCAGAATGTTGAAATTATTGGCTATTTTTCTCAAGCCGTATAATTCAGAAGCTTTTTAGTGCTTCTAGTCTCGAAAATGTACGATAACGTATCGTTTTGAACTAACTTTGGCTTAGAATGAATGAATGGTCGTCCCGGTTATTTAAATTTTGTTAACTTTCGAACACGTTTTCGGTTCGTACAAGCCACATACTGTATGGATTTTCCTCATTCCAACGCCAATCATTTAGTTTTTCGAAGGCCTTCAAAGCCTCTTACTATTGTGACGATCAGAAATTATGAAAAAAGTGTGAATTTCGGCAGCTCATGCTACTTTAAACAATACAGGCATTAATTCTAAAGAAGGCCATTGGAAAACTTTGACTTAATGATGGTGATTGTGTGTAATTTTCTAGGTAAATGTAGCACTTATGAACCGAACTGCTCATATGCAAGGAAGTGACACATCTTCTCTGAAGTTCTCATACGATGGAAATGTGCTGGCATCAAGGGGAGGTAAGTCAGACTTTTGTTTAATACTCATGTCCTGTAACATTCCATCTAACAGACTGACTGCTTTATAGAGTCTGAGGTGATGATTTTTGGTCATTAGTAGGAAATCGGAAAAGTAGGTATAGTAAGCTATATTATTCCAAATTGTGTGCACTCGCACACTTAGCTGAACTTAACTTAGTTAGCTTATGACATATTTCTGTTAGAACGTATGAAAATCCGTTCATTGACAGCACATTTCATTGGCCATCAATGTGTATATATCGAGATGAGACCATCTGTGTCACCCAGATTGCAAGTTGTTCTCTCTTCATAATACAGCTGGAGTCTGTATCACAAAGCGGCGTAAAGGCATTTGTTGCGTAACTTTCATACTAACGTATCTCTACAGTATGGGTTGCTATGGCAGTTACGTGAAAACTTACGCTACGCCGCTTTGTGAAACAGGCTCCAGATCTGTTGGAAAGTGAAGTATATAAATAAGTATCGTGTGTAAATGATATGTTGGGATATTGCTCTATGTAACATTGTCTATTTGATTATCACAGAAAGGTACCAATCAGGGGGATAGATCCTGGTTACTTTACCTAAAATCTGTCAACACAGCTACACATAATTATATATTACCAACTATCCTTCTGCCTGTCGTCAACCTAATGAAATATCATGGGTTGTGGTTTATTATAATACCTTATGATTAGGTATAAACCCCTTTTTAACACTAAAAGAAACTAGTCTCCGTGGTTATTTTAGACAAGAAGATTTTCCCTGTACCTGTGTGTTTTAGTGATCATAAATATATATTACCAACTATCAGTGAGTATTGATTTTGTTACAGGTGATGATACAGTCAAATTATGGGACATTCGTCATTTTAAACAACCACTTAAAACTAGAACAGGTCTTATGAATTTCTTCCCAATGTAAGTCTTTTTCTAAGTTTTTCTTAATGAATCTTTTCTGAATGTTGGCTGAATGGATAAAGCAGCCGGCATTTAGTGCTGGCGATAGGTGCCATACTCTTGGACCTGGGTTCGATTCCCGTTTCGGGCGTCACCCAAAAATCGGTAGAAGAATTTCTACCATATTTTCAAGAAAGTGTAATCCCAAAATAACGAGAATACTGAATCTTTTCTTGTTACATAGATAATATTGAATATCAAATTAAACGCCCTATAGTTGTTTTACATTAATAGAGGATCTCACACAAGTGGTAATTTGTTACGAAATTAATGAAACTCTTTGAGTAATTTTGAATATACTTACTCAACTCGTTTTATAAATTTTATATCTAATGACCACGAGTGTGAGATTCTGTTTATCGCTTAAACTAAGCTAGAAAAACAAAGAAAAGGTAACATAATTAGAGTTTGAAAATAGACAGCTGATACGTCACTTGTTTGTATTCCTTTTTATGATGTTGACTTACAATCTATATTACTCATAATCTTTCTCAACTTTATATGTGAGTGAATTGACTGGGAAATCTCAATGTCCCATAGTACTGATCCTTTTGACAGGCTTAATCAACAGACAGGCATACACATGATAATAATACAAAAGTTCTGTGTACAGATATTTTTCTCATCCATTAATTTTCATTGAAAGTGTTATGTAGCTAGTTACATACTATATTTACCACATGGCTTTATGTATGTGAATAACAACACAGTTGGGTGATAAAATAGTTTGTTTCTTGTTTTCAGGACAGATTGTTTGTTCAGTCCTGATGATAAACTGGTGGTTACAGGGATATCTGTGCCATATAGGTGATAAAATAGTTTGTTTCTTGTTTTCAGGACAGATTGTTTGTTCAGTCCTGATGATAAACTGGTGGTTACAGGGATATCTGTGCCATATAGGTGATAAAATAGTTTGTTTCTTGTTTTTAGGACAGATTGTTTGTTCAGTCCTGATGATAAACTGGTGGTTACAGGGATATCTGTGCCATATAGGTGATAAAATAGTTTGTTTTTTGTTTTCAGGACAGATTGTTTGTTCAGTCCTGATGATAAACTGGTGGTTACAGGGATATCTGTGCCTTATAGGTGATAAAATAGTTTGTTTCTTGTTTTTAGGACAGATTGTTTGTTCAGTCCTGATGATAAGCTGGTAGTTACAGGGATATCTGTGCCTTATAGGTGATAAAATAGTTTGTTTCTTGTTTTTAGGACAGATTGTTTGTTCAGTCCTGATGATAAGCTGGTAGTTACAGGGATATCTGTGAAGAAGAATGAGGCTATTGGCAAGTTAGTCTTCCTGGATAGATTGACATTAGAAACAGTATACAACATTGATGTGGCTCCAACGGTAAACATATACTCACATCCGCTTGTAAAACCTTAAGAACTTATTTTGAAATCTAAATGTAATATTACCAGCATGGGGACCATATTGTCTCGTATTGTGAAAACTAACGACAAGTTTTGAACGCCTGAAATTCACTCAACTCGCGTCTTATTTTCTATCAACGATTTTCAACTTTTTACAATGTAGCGATGAAGTGTTTTAACAAACCATATAATCCAATCATAATCAGCCAATTATGTATTTATGACATCACTATTTTGATTTAAATACACCATATCAACAAATCATAATCAACCCACTTTATCGGAGGAAAACCCCGACTTTGGAATAGTACCTGGCAAATCTGTTGATTTGGTATTGTGTATTTCAGAGTGTTGTACGTTGTGTCTGGCACCCTAAACTGAATCAGATAGTTGTTGGTTGTGGAAATGGACAGGTAAAACTTTATTACGACCCGAAGAAGAGTCAAAGGTAACCAATAAAAGTTTTTTTATTCAGTCACTGCGTTTTATTGATTTGAAAATGTTCTATTGATTGCAAAATTAAGATTTGCAGAAAATCTTGGTTGAAATACAAAAATGACAAATATAAATCACTGGCCCGATATTGGCAGTCTGCAACCAAGTTAGAGTTGGAATATTGGACTGTGGCTGGATACTAGTAGGCAAATGAAATAATACTGAGCAACCCAAGCGACCTTAAGCAATAAATGTCATTGAAAGATTTGATTTGAAAGATTTGACCTTAAAGCAGACATTTTGAAAGCGCTGTAAACAAAGGACACATAACATCTTTAAAATCAAACATTATTTTTTGGGGCCTTGTCAATTGGTCTTTGTACAGTACCAGTTGGTTAGTAAGTTAGCATGTACAGTACCAGCTTTATTGGTCAGTAAGTTATCATTGTTGGTTAATTGTAGAGGAGCTATGTTGTGTGTAGTGAAGACAAAGAGAAAGACAAAACATGTGGAGGTGATGGCTGATAAAAACATCATTACACGTAAGTACATGTTTGACCAATTCATAGCTAGGAGGTGTTTAAGACAGACAATTGAGTCGATCTACAGAAATGGAACCATTGGATAGGAGGCGGATTGTTCAACGCAAATATTTTTGTTTAAAGCAGATGTAATCAGTATTTTGTTTATTTTGAATATCCCAAATTTTTATTGATGGCTTTTGTTTTCTTAACAGCATATGCTTTACCGATGTACAGAGAAGGTAGACCAACAAGTACTCGTAAAACCGAGGAGAGATTACGTAAGGACCCCCTTAAAAGTCGACGGCCAGATTTACCTGTCACAGGACCTGGTAAGTGAATTACTGTGCTTCTCATACGGGGGATCTTTTGACACTCACTTATGGTTTGACCAGCCCCAATAGCTCAGTTGGTAGAGCGTCCGCTTCAGGGCTGGGAGATCCAGGTTCAAGCCAGGGTCGAGTCAGACCAAAGACTTTAACAGTAGGAGCTGCTGCTGCTTGGCGCTCAGCAATAGGAGTTAGAGCAGCGACTGGTTGGCCCGGTGTCAGTATTATGTGACTGGGTGAGGGGGCTTGCTGGGTGTCTTCAGCAAGTTGTCTCGGTGAGGCAGCACCAAATAAAAGAGCAGTGGACATCTGCCCTGCCACACGGAGACGTCTTCATATGACTGAAATACTGTTAAGCAGGACTTAAAACCCAAATCATTCACTCACTTATGGTTTGTGTATTTTTATTTTGTTTCAACAAAGAGACTTGTTAATGAGGGGGTTTTGATGGTTGTGTTTCTGAACCAATTCTTGAAAGTGTACTTTACAACAGGGGTTTGTAGATTGTGACGTCAGAGGTTATCACAAGCTATTGCATTTCAATAGTTTGGGGGTTTCCAAGGCCCCAATAACTTGATGACCTGAAAGTGAATTCTGTAGGTTATTTCGATTGATTGATTGATGTTTTACGCCACATTCAAGATTATCTCACTTAAATGGTTTCCATGTTTACTGGGGGAAGAAACCGGGTTCATTGCCCTTCAGCTAGTACCTTGCAACAATACGGCAATCGAGTTAAAAGGGTTAACTCGGAAGCAAAATGATTTTGTACACAGGTAAATCTATACATTTAGCTCTGAAGCTTTGGTTGATCAATCCATAGAGCAATAGTCTCAGAGACTCACACAAGCTGTCTGATTTGAAGTAAATTTGTATCCAGTCACCTATGTGGAAAAGTTGTCTACTGAAGGCCAAGGGTTTCCTCCGGACAAGACCCCCTCCCCCTTCCAAGAAAAAAAACAAACAAAAGAAAAACATACCTGGGCCTAACCTAAGACTTTTTTTAATGAAATTCAATCCAAGAAATGTGCATGCAAACAAAATTTTGTAGGTTATTCTAGATGAAATATAGATGAAATTGTATAAATCTATTTAGATGGAATGCTGATATTTAGTTTTCATTATTCATACCATTTCTGTGTTATTTAGGTGAAGGTGGACGTGTGGGTGCTAAAGGAGCTACCCTATCTCAATACGTCGTCCAACAATTAGTGAAAAGAAAACCGGACCCAGCTGACAAAGATCCGAGGAATGCCATTCTGAGACACGCCAAGGAGGCGGCCGAAAACCCTTTCTGGATTTCACCAGCTTATGCCAGGTACGATGGTCATATTTTACACTGGACACTATGACAGCGAAGTATTTTCTCTAACTGATAGGTTATTCTACCAGAGCAGTGAGCAATATCTCTGCAGAACCCTTCAACAATGTAGATTGGGTTTACAGACACTTATGGAAGCAATTAAGTTTTAGTGGTCCTTTGTAATTGATTTAATTTTGGTGTCTGTAATTTCATCTACCAGTATTTTGATAATGACTTTTAATAATTTTGCCGTTCTACAATAGATGTGATTGTTGTAATACAGCGAAAAGCTTAAAGCTCCGTCTTCACTACTCAACATCACTCAACTTTTGTTGACTCAACATGATTAAACTTGAGGTATGTTGAGGGACTGTCTACACTATATAAAACGATAACTCAACAACACCCAACGTGTTGAACAAAGTTGAGCAGTGTTTGGTCAATTATATTGTCTTTCAACCTGATACAAAGGTATTTCACAGAAGCTTTGCCTGATAGGAAAGCATGTGCATACAGAAGCTAGTCTCTGTGACATCCCTTTATCCCAGGAAGAAGAAACTGACAATGGTTTTATTTGTCATGAAAATTCTTGCAATCAGAGTGGAAAAAAAATCGTAAACACAAGGTTTTCAGAAATTTAAAAAGACAACATTATAAATGTTAAAATAAAAATATAAAGAACCCCTATATATAGTCCTATATTACTGACACAAAAATATACCACTCGTGGCAAAATATTATAGAAGCTATATGCAGAACTTTATTTTAATATTTTGGGTGTATCTTCATGAATTAATTGTTTTCTTTATTTGATGTTTGTATCAGTTTTAATACACAGTGATTATTTTCGACAACACCTCGTGAAACTACTTCCTGCCATCCTCCGCAAACGATGCCGGTGTCAAGCCCGTCGATTGGTTCATTTCACTCAACTTGACATGCAATCTTTTTCTCCTCAGTGTTGGAGGTTGTTGGGTGTTCTTAAAGCCCCGTCTACACTACTCAACATTTGTTGACACGATTCAACTTCATGTTGAGGGGGGGGGGGGAAGTTGAGTTGTGTTGAATAGTGTGGACGGGTTTTTCAACAGCCCCCAACAACACTCAAGTCTCAACAGGCCTCAACACTGTTGAGATAATAGTTGCATATCAATTCTTTTTCAACTTGTTGAGTCAAGTTGAGTGAAATGAACCAATCCATCGACTGGATTCAAGCATGTGATTGTCTGGACCCGTGCATCGTTTGGGAGCGGAAGAGTGGCAGGAAAGAGGTCAGAAAAAACTGTGTGATACAAAGATCAAGCAAACAAAGAAGTTTAAAGAAATTAATTGATGAAGATACATCCAAATTATGCTACTCTGGTCGCAAGAAGTTTCTCGACGAATAAAACCAATGTCGGCTATGTAATGCATCTCACTGGAATAAAGGGATGTCAGCCACAGTGACCTTCTGCCTGCCACACTTTTCAACGAGGCGAAGCGTATGTGAAATACCCTTAAGTGCTGTTGAAAACCCCGTCCATACAACTCAACGTTTCCCCTCGACATGAAGTTGAATCGTGTTGTCAACAAATGTTGAGTAGTGTATGCGGGGCTTTAAGCCAGACTTATGTGTAATTTACTGCATAACTATAATGAAAACATTCGGCTTCAACATTACCTTTTGACCAGGAAGGAATCGACGTCAAGCTTAAATGTTTTGGCAAACAATCCACTGAAAATGTAGATGTTAAAACTAAAAATTGTGTAGACAAGGGAGGTAATTAAAAGGCATTTTTCTGATTATCTCCCTTTGTTTGTAGAACTCAACCTAAGCCAATATTCCAAGAGGAAGAAGAGCAGGAAGAAGAAGATGAAAATGATACTGAACCTCTGTGGAAGAAAGCTAAACTTACACAATGATTGAATTGTGTGTCCAGTCATACTTGTAGGAGATGATAGAATGATACTGAACCTCTGTGGAAGAAAGCTTAACTTACACAATGATTGAATTGTGTGTCCAGTCCTACTTACAGGAGAAGATAAAATGATACTGAACCTCTGGAAGAAAGCTAAACTTACACAATGATTGAATTGTGTGTTCAGTCATACTTATAGGAGAAGATGAAAATGATACTGAACCTCTGTGGAAGAAAGCTAAACTTACACAATGATTGAATTGTGTGTCCAGTCATACTTATAGGAGAAGATGAAATGATACTGAACCTCTGTGGAAGAAAGCTAAACTTACACAATGATTGAATTGTGTGTCCAGTCATACTTATAGGAGAAGATGAAATGATACTGAACCTCTGTGGAAGAAAGCTAAACTTACACAATGATTGAATTGTGTGTCCAGTCATACTTACAGGAGAAGATAAAATGATACTGAACCGCTGTGGAAGAAAGCTAAACTTACACAATGATTGAATTGTGTGTCCAGTCATACTTACAGGAAATGATACTGAACCTCTGTGGAAGAAAGCTTAACTTACACAATGATTGAATTGTGTGTCCAGTCATACTTATAGCAGAAGATGAAATGATACTGAACCGCTGTGGAAGAAAGCTAAACTTACACAATGATTGAATTGTGTGTCCAGTCTTATAGGAGAAGATGAAAATGCTTGCCACGTGTCTGCAGGGAAGCTAAAAATCTGTCCACATTCCCAGCAGAGAAAGTTTGATGTGAATATCGGCAGAATATCAGTTTCAATTGTAGTCCAGACACGGAATCACACTGTAGATTAAGTGTCAAATATAAACTGTGGGAACCTCTTTTATCCGAAATGTTTAAATTTTGTCCCATCATCCACAGGAGGATGTTTAATCTCCTACAGTGAAAAAATTCAACCACTGAAGACTTCTGAAAAGACAGGTCACATCAATGTTAAACGGTTGGGAAATAAATGGAATGTTATTGAATGACATACTGTGTAAATAAATATGGTTTTAAGTACACAATTGGCTATGTCTCAAGCTGTACATACAAAGTATGATATTTACTCTTGGATTAATGATTGGTGTTTTACTTTATTAGGCACTATTAACATTTTATATTCCTCTTTATTGTTGGGTTACTAGGTTAATTGGGGGATGTGGGACTGACTGAATCAATATTTAATGCTACTGGTGTGGTTTATCTTTCCCAATCATTTATTAAAATGTTGGCCTGATGGTTAGCCTCACCCTCAATATACTGACCAAAGAATAACTAGATTTTTCCATTGATTGCCATATGTGGAGGAGTTGCCAGGTATTTGCAACACACGACAAAGGTCGGGGGTTTCCTTCGGACAAAGAGACGAACTTCCTCTCCCACTTAACCTGGCAACGCCGCAATATTAGTGGAATAATCTTGATTAAACGTAAAACATCAATTTGTTGAGTAGATGTTTAGACACACCGGTCTTTTATTTGGGTGGAGGCACTCTGCATAGCGAGTCTATCAATTCAACACAAGCCATCCATCAATGTGTCCATGGGTTTGAATTCCTCGCAGTGCAAAGACAACAATTTAGAATGGATTGATCACTTTATCCTAGTATGTGGAGGAGTTGTAAGATACTCGCCTACAGTCGGTGTTTTCCGCGGGCAGCCCTGTTTCCTCCACCACTAAACCTGGCAATGCTGCCATATAATCATTATTGAAATAATCTGGAGTGTGACGGACATCAACTTATTATCCATGTTGCTGTAATTTCTGATGATGAGAGTAGTTTCTCTCGAAAGCTCATATTAAAACATCACCATGTACAAAGTAGTACAAGTTGTCCTATGTGTTTTGGTTTTAGTAAAACCGCTCCATAGAAGAATCTAACATCAACTTATCAATGGGTATTCAGTATTGGTTGGGATTCAAATACCACTTGGGGGGCCTCGGTGGTCCAGTGGGTTAGAGTGATTGTCCCTCAGTCCCACAAAGACCTTCCAGGGATGCGGCGCGGGTTTGTATCACACTCAGACCAAATAAAAAATTCCGTCGCTGTATGTGGAAGAGTTGCCAGGTACTCGTCGGGGGTGTCCTGCTGGCAATGAGCACGGTTTCTTCTCCCACCCTATAAGTGAAATAATCTTGGAGTAAAACATCACTCAATCAATCAAATACATGTACCACTCAATCCATTTTTATATGAAAATGGATTAGTGGGTTTTTCACTTGATCCCCATATGTGGAAGAGTTGCCAGTTACTCACAAAGCAAAAATCTTTTAAATGGAGTGTAAAACACAAATCAATCAACCATGAAAGCTAACCGATATAACTCGTGAGGGACATGAATTTTGAAATCGCAGTTCAACTAATTGATTGATGTTTTACACCGCATGCAAGATTATTTCACTTATATGGAGGCTTTAGTCAGGGAGGAACCCCCAACCTTCGTCAAGTACCTAGCAATTCTTCCACATACAGCGACCAAGTGAAAAATCCACTTAAAAATTTTCAATTGTTATGCTCCTAGAAAACTTTCGGGGGGAGCATATAGTCGCCGCTTTGTCCGTCCGGATTTCTTGTCAGACCGCTTGTCCGGGCCATACCTTGGTTAATATTGTCAAGATTGTTTTGAAACTTGGCTGGTATATAGTCATTACCAAGACCTTGTGCAATGTTACGCTTTTCTCTCCGTGACGAGAATAATTTTGAGAGTTATTGCCCTTGGTTTCTCCAATTTGTCACATTTACCAAGACTGCTTGTCCGGGCATATCTTAATTAATATTGTCAGGATTGTTTTGAAACTTGGCCGGTATATAGTCATTACCAAGACCGTGTGCAGTGATACGCTTTTCTCTCCGTGACGAGAATAATTTGCTGAGCGTATATCTGCGATGGGGAACTGGGGAGCATCCATCAATTTTACTGTTTTACTTTTCTTGTTATTAGTTCTGAGAGTGATTTGAACCCGCGACGCATCTATGGAAGGTCTGTGACCAAAATAAAAGTGAAAAATTTCTGAATTGATTTTTCACTTGATTGCTGTATTTGGAACTCGCCGAATGTTGTGGGATTCCTCCGGGCTGAGCCCGGTTTTTCCTCCCATTAAACCTGGTTACTCTGCCATATATATATTAAAGTAAAAAATACTCTTGAGTGCGGCGTAAAACATCAATCAATCACATCCCTCTCACTTATATCAATACTAGGTACAATCATATATTAAATTGTATTTATTTATCACACCGACTTAAACTTATCAAAAAGAGAAGACAGAGATTTGAAAGAGATAAATGTTCTGTAATTTTAATTTTATGTCCTATCAGCACAGAAAAACTTTTAATTCGTGTTTTTGCTCCAGGAATAAATAATGATATACCCTCATTTAAGTATGTACATTTGGTTCTCTTGTTGCAGTGGAGAGAAAAATTAATCCTGTTTGTTTGGTAACAAACCATTTACAATACTGTTAAGTTCATTTGTAAATGCTTCAAAGGAGAACAGTTTTAATACTCGAGCCTTGCCAGCATCTCCTAACTTTTCCTTTAATTTGGGGTCCTTCACAATTTTGGCCATGCTCTCTGCAAAGCTGTCAGCTGTTTGTTGGCAGAGATAGCCTGTTTCTTGATGAGCCACAGTCTCTAGAGGACCACCACTGGCCACAGCAATAACAGGACACTTCATATACATTGCCTCGACAGGTACTATACCAAAATGTTCTTTATCTGGTGTGTATAACAAACATGTGCTATAGTGAAGTAGAGTCAGCTTCTCTGCATCACTGAAAGACCTTAGGAAGGTCACATGGTCAGAGAGTCCCTCTCTCTCAGATAATTCACTCAGCTCTTGATAGTATTCAACATTTTCTCTCACTCTGTCATCATATCCACCAGCCATTACCAAATAGATTCCATTCAAATTGCCCACATAATTTTTTAAGGAACCTAAAAGAAAGAAGCAATATTCAATCACATTCTCACTGAATGATCAGGTTACCTTTATACATTTTGTTGTAAATAAACTTTGCGAGGAGACATCAGAAATAAAATTTGAAATGGAAATTTTGGATTCTTATACACTATATAAATTTCAGAAACTTACCTAACGCATTGATGGCGAGGGCTAAATTTTTCTTCCTCTCGTATCTATTGATGGATAGGAAAATGATGTTTGCATCATCAGGAAGTAACTCTCTCGGTGGGTTGATAGGTTTTTGGAACGCTGAGAAATCCGGAATAGGATAAACCACTTTTGGCTGAACAGTGGACAAAGAGCTAAAGGTATCTCGGAAAACACCAGCTAAAAATCAAGAAAAGAAGACCTATCATAATACATTGATAATCCTGTCAAAATTGAGTCTCGTGTTGTTAAAGAATAAGATGCAACGAAGATCAAATATATTTACATGTAAATATCAGGGCAACCTACACTGAAAAAAATCAAGGTGATATGATCATTTAGGTTTTGCGAATCAGATCTAAAGAACTTTACATCATCAGAACTTTTTTATATTTACAATTTTTTACATGCAATCAAAAAAAAAAGCATTAAAAATTAATTATAAACCATTTACAATTTTTTACATGCAATCAAAAAAAAAAAGCATTAAAAATTAATTATAAACCAGTTCAAGTTGTGATGTGAGAAAAGCCTCCAACGCAATACAAATTTGACTTCGTTCAATTAATCCTGGAGAGCTCATACTTGGCGTTGCAAGATTATTAATGAATTCTAACCAGCTGAGATTGGAGAGAGTTAATACATTTTTGTTTTAAACTGGCAAATTTGTTCACACCTGTAAATTGACTATTGACAAGAATACAGTCTGCCAGGCCAGTGGTCTTTTCTTCTAGCCAGTCGATAGGACCACGATATAGTCTCTTCAGAAAGGTTTGTCTCTGTGTGAGCAGCATGTCCGGAAAGTGACAATAAAATAAAATTTTCTTCCTGGAGAGACGGAGTACTGGGATACATGCGGAAATCTGATCACAAAACACCATGTCAAACTCAATGTTACTGAACATCACCAAATAGATAGCAGCAAAAATCATCCTCAAATAAGCACATAAAGCCATACATCTGCCAAAAAGACTGCGTGGGAGCCAGTCCCCGACCACAGTAACTTTCAGGCTACCATCTTTCGTCTCCTGAAAACAATGATTTTGATCATGGTGACATGTAACAAACTCAACGCTGTGTCCACAACTTTTCAAGGCGAGCGCTGCGTCGATTACGGCTCTCTCGGCACCTCCAATGCCCAAATCCGGGTGAATAAATACTACTTTCGCCATGTGGGTTTCTTTCTACGATACAATCACGTTTAAAACAAACTTCGCTAGCTTCAGATAACTGACACATGTAGGCTGACGAAATCTGAACATTTTATGGATCTTGCGACACTGAAGAGTTTTTTTTTAGGGGGAGTAACTCTGTAAATAGCTCCATCTGATGCTTTCGCTTTCTGCCACTGATCGGCGCATTAAATTGCAATGTATGCCATTCTAAAATTCCATTCTTTATTCCAGGGTAACATATTTGGCGTATTACACTAAAACAATGCAGTGATATACAACATAAATTGTAAAGACAAAGAATAATACCTCTACATAGGACGGAGCATTAACACATATTTCCCAAGAGCTTCATCAAGAGCCGAGGACCTTTATGTAAAGTGTGGGTCATAGAAATGGCTTAAATATTTACTTCGTGCATCCAGCACAGCATAGTAAAAAAATCCAAAACCATTCATATTTCAAATATTTCTCAATTTCTTACCCCAATTTTAAATTGAAATCAGTCTGGTAAATAGCATTGACTGTTGTCGATAAACTTCACATTCATAGACTTCTGACTTTATATATTAAGCTTCTTTGGTCGCAAATGATTTTCCACCAAAATTTAACAACCCTTTCTGGAATATCAACATATAAGGAAAATCTACTAAATTCAGAGTAAACAGTCATATTGGGGGCCATCTTGGTAAGCCCAATATATGCTTTAAATACTGAGTATGCATCCTTTCGATTCCAGATGTAGGCCTACATAATACCTATAGGCCTACATATCACAGTTCACTTCCATATAAAAAAAAGATTAAACCAGTTGATCAAATAATTCAACTTTAACGTACATATCTGCATGCAATTTTGCAAATCATTGTTTAAGTGTATACAAACCCATTTTTCGCTTGAAAAAAACAAAAACAAAAACAAAAGAGATGCTTATAACTGTTATTGGGATATATGTTATATTTAATATTTAATACTAAATAACAAATATCCCCCTAGCTCTATCGGCTCATAAATATCCATGCTGTCAAACATAAACACGTTTGGTTTTATCTACATCAACCTTTAACCCACACGTAGAGTTCATTTACCAGTACCTGGAGATCATGTACACTTCTTGAAAGAATAAAGGAAAATCTACGTAAAAGAGGAAACGTCGAGAAAGCTGAACATTGAAGTCTTTTAGATTCGACCCGAATTAAAATATTATAATTTTAGAGCTAAAATAAAAATAATCTAGCTAAAATTCTATAAAATTATAATTGCTTTGACCTCTACTACTAGTAGGCCTATTTCAACTCCAGTCAAAATAATATAACTCAGAAGTCAATACATTTTATCACAAAATAATTGGGATATTACCTCAATTCAACGCGAAAAAAAATATACATTTAATTCAGTACCTATGTGTATTTTCTATTGACCCCCCCCCCCCCCCCCCTCCCCAACACTCGCAAAGGAATGCATGTACGTTGCGGAATAGAATTAACCTTGACACGTGTCATAAGACCCCCTCCCCCATCCTCCGAACACTAACACAAATTCCTTATAGGTTGAATTTTAATTTAGTTTTAATTTTGTGTGACATTGGTATTATGCCATACAGTGAACATTTTGATGATTGACTCAATTTTGACCATGGTCGCATAGTTTACCGCCTATAGATGCGGTCAATATTATATTGAATTTAGGACGACCTTTATCAATTTTATCCTGTCCGTGGACAAAGCTCTGGACACACTGTCACCGTTAATACAAAGCAGATAGTTAACTTAAAAATGACAACAATTACATCAAATGAAACACACCATTCCTTCAGCTCTATCAATGGTGACATTCGGAATTAAAAACAATACTGTACACACATATGTTTAATAATTGTAATTGATCGGGTAGCCAAATGTTATAACCCCCAAGAGTGAGTATTATCCTAAAATCATATATAAACTAGAGGGCCAATGGTGGGTTTAAAGACAAACGTATTGTCCGGCAAACAAATATCGTTGACAATGAATCCAGTTTATATCTTCGCCGCTGTCCTTCTGGTCTGTGGACAAACTTTCTCTGCAAAGAATGACTACTGTGCTCCAGGATGCAAACGTAGGATTGGAGAATTGGACGAAAGAATCACCGCACTGGAAGGTGAGTTTAGTAAAAAAAAAAGCATAGTTTTTGTACCACTAATCTTCATACTTTATATCACCATTCGGCCTTTTAAGTGGCATGGGCTTCCAAAATGTTGGCATTTTTCTGTTAAAACCAAATTTGGTAAATCTCGGCTATTTTTGTTAAGAAGTACGCATTGTACTCTGTCGCGAAGTTAATGTGACGTTTTGTACAATAAAATCTTGAATCTTGGAAGCTGTTTAGAGTTACTATAGCTTGGATATCTTACTTAAAAGTTTACAAAAAAGGTGAGAATTTGACAGCTTATGTATTTACTTTACGGAACATGGCCATACAAATAATTAAATACTTTGTCATAAATTCCAATTGTTGAAATAAAAAATATCGACAAAGCCAATATAGGCATAACCCGTATTAACAAAACACGTGTTAATTATGGACAGACAGCCTGGATGTAAGGGTACATTTATTGCGTGTAAAACTACCTAAGCATACATATCTTACATAGGTATCAGCGGAAAGCTCCTATGCTATTTCTTGATAAAAATGATAAACAGCTAGCTCAGTCTGTTTCACCGAAAATTTTCCCAAATTTGCCATTTTAAGTCGCACAAAAAAAGACCCGTTTAAAGTTTGTTATTTTGTAAAACCTGACCAATATCAGTCTGGTGGACTCATGTTCAATCCGGTGCAAATGCCTAAATGTACTTTTCACATGCACTCCTCTAATATCGTGTATGTTATCACATGTAAAAAATGTCGCAAACAGTATGTTGGAGAAACTCAGAATTCTCTACGACAAAGAGCAGCCAACCATTTATCTAGTATTAGACTTAAACATGATGTACCTGTGGCACAACATTTCAATACTCTAGGTCATTCGGTCAAGGACCATTTTGAAATCATGCCTATTGAGAAAATCCCTTTTCTCACTTCCGCTGCAGATACCAAGCACAAACGTTTGGAAAGGGAAAGTTTTTGGATTCAAACATTACAAACTATTTATCCTTTGGGTTTGAACTTGGACCCAGGAAGATGTCGTGAAAAAACTATAATACCATTTGTCTTTCAGTATAACAAAGCTAGCATCGCTATGGCCAAGATTATAGTAGAAGAATACAAACTACTTCAAAGTAAACTTGCTCGACCTCTGACCCAAAGGCCAGTCATTGCTTATAAAAAGAACAAGAGTTTGAAAGACATACTGGTCAGGGCTAAACTCCCCTGTCTGCCTTCTACCTAGGTTTTTCTGGGTAAGGGGTGGGGGTGGGTGGGGGCAAATTTTCACTGTCTTTTCCCATGACCCTATAATATATAGTCTGACGATATTCTTACCATAGCTTAAGATACGTAAGCATTGTCAATGTAATACAAAGTGTTCCAGAAAATTCTACTGACTAAGACCAAGCTCCTGTCAGTCGTCAACCTAATGAAATATCATAGGTTTACTTTATTACAACAATTTATGATGGGGTATAAAGGTCTAAATGATATACCTCTTATTAACACTATTAGAAACTTGTCTCCATGGTTATTTTAGACAAGAAGATTTTCCCTGTGCCCGTGTGTTTTAGTGTCCATAAATAGTATATTTCGCATGAAAGCATTGATTTTCGGAACTGTTTGAAAGTAGAGCCTATACATTAACTGTTACAGAGCGTAACGAATGGAAACTGATGTTCAGAGCCCCTAAAGGAGGCCTTGTGGATGTTCTAGCCAAATGGAAGTCTGCCAATCCATCCAACAACGATGATGCCGAGAAAGCCGCCGATTTCACCAAAGCTTACTACAATGTGTTCAAATCTGAAATGGTAGAGCAATGGGGCTCTATGATGGTTGACGAGGTGGGTACAGGAAAAAGGATTCTCAATTGCCAAATTTAGTCAAGCTATAAGTCGAGTAAAAACATGCACTAATTGTGAGAACATTTTTTCAAAAACACCTAGAAACTACATTATGTGAGAAAATGCTAAAAACACGTCTTTTTCATCTAGGTTAAAGTGGCTTTATTTAATGATGGAGAAGAAAAGGCCAATTTCATCTTTAATGGACGCGGTACCTCTAAGTTAAACTTCATGTCTAAAGTCAACCTTATGGCATCCACCGAGCAGAACACTCTGTCCAGGACTTCCTTCAATTATTTCTCCGTTGATGGGTAAGTTCAGTTTTTCTTCACAACATGGTACCTTCTATTTAGGCCCACACAAAGGCTGGATAAATGTGGACAGCCTTAATCGAGACATTGCATATATGGAATTCCCGCCACGTGGCTGGACACCACATCTCTGTGATAACCAATTAACGAAAAGGTGACACAGAAAGGGGAATTTTACCTTGATTTTAAACTGCGCTTTAAGGTAGGTATCGTTTTCTTTGTCATTGTTGTAGTACACTGCCACAAACGAGACCGGTTTCCTCCCCACTGAACATGGCAACTCCACCATATGAAATTGAAATCATCTTGAGTGCAACGAAAAACATAAAAGAATCATAATTGCATCTGACATCTAAGGGTAAAAGCTGCGGATTTCTCAAATGTTTTTTGTGTATTTGTTTGTTTCTTTTCTGTATTTGACAGACATACTGCGTGGAATCGTAACTTCTTTATCTCAGCTAGCTATGGTGGATGTGGTAATGATCAAGCCTTCCTGGTTGTTGTTGATCAAGGGACTGGTGCTTGTCCATGGATGGAGAAAGAAGCCAAGCCTTACTTTATGTATTGTCCCAATGATGGTCCATGCAATATGGAGTCGGAAGGTATGTCGGCCTTACTTTATGTATTGTCCCAATGATGGACCATGCAATATGGACACGGAAGGTATGTCAGCCTTACTTTATGTATTGTCCCAATGATGGTCCATGTAATATGGACACGGAAGGTATGTCAGCCTTACTTTATGTATTGTTCCAATGATGGTCCATGCAATATGGACACGGAAGGTATGTCAGCCTTACTTTATGTATTGTCCCAATGATGGTCCATGCAATATGGACACGGAAGGTATGTCAGCCTTACTTTATGTATTGTTCCAATGATGGTCCATGTAATATGGACACGGAAGGTATGTCAGCCTTACTTTATGTATTGTTCCAATGATGGTCCATGTAATATGGACACGGAAGGTATGTCAGCCTTACTTTATGTATTGTTCCAATGATGGTCCATGTAATATGGAGTCGGAAGGTATGTCAGCCTTACTTTATGTATTGTCCCAATGATGGTCCATGCAATATGGACACGGAAGGTATGTCAGCCTTACTTTATGTATTGTTCCAATGATGGTCCATGTAATATGGACACGGAAGGTATGTCAGCCTTACTTTATGTATTGTCCCAATGATGGTCCATTCAATATGGACACGGAAGGTATGTCAGCCTTACTTTATGTATTGTTCCAATGATGGTCCATGCAATATGGACACGGAAGGTATGTCAGCCTTACTTTATGTATTGTTCCAATGATGGTCCATGCAATATGGACACGGGAGGTATGTCAGCCTTACTTTATGTATTGTCCCAATGATGGTCCATGCAATATGGACACGGAAGGTATGTCAGTCTTACTTTATGTATTGTTCCAATGATGGTCCATGCAATATGGACACGGAAGGTATGTCAGCCTTACTTTATGTATTGTCCCAATGATGGTCCATGCAATATGGACACGGAAGGTATGTCAGCCTTACTTTATGTATTGTTCCAATGATGGTCCATGCAATATGGACACGGAAGGTATGTCAGCCTTACTTTATGTATTGTCCCAATGATGGTCCATGCAATATGGACACGGAAGGTATGTCAGCCTTACTTTATGTATTGTTCCAATGATGGTCCATGCAATATGGACACGGAAGGTATGTCAGCCTTACTTTATGTATTGTCCCAATGATGGTCCATGCAATATGGACACGGAAGGTATGTCAGCCTTACTTTATGTATTGTTCCAATGATGGTCCATGCAATATGGACACGGAAGGTATGTCAGCCTTACTTTATGTATTGTTCCAATGATGGTCCATGTAATATGGAGTCGGAAGTATGTCAGTCTTACTTTATGTATTGTCCCAATGATGGTCCATGCAATATGGACACGGAAGTATGTCAGCCTTACTTTATGTATTGTCCCAATGATGGTCCATGCAATATGGACACGGAAGGTATGTCAGTCTTACTTTATGTATTGTTCCAATGATGGTCCATGCAATATGGACACGGAAGGTATGTCAGCCTTACTTTATGTATTGTCCCAATGATGGTCCATGCAATATGGACACGGAAGGTATGTCAGCCTTACTTTATGTATTGTTCCAATGATGGTCCATGCAATATGGACACGGAAGGTATGTCAGCCTTACTTTATGTATTGTCCCAATGATGGTCCATGCAATATGGACACGGAAGGTATGTCAGCCTTACTTTATGTATTGTTCCAATGATGGTCCATGCAATATGGACACGGAAGGTATGTCAGCCTTACTTTATGTATTGTCCCAATGATGGTCCATGCAATATGGACACGGAAGGTATGTCAGCCTTACTTTATGTATTGTTCCAATGATGGTCCATGCAATATGGACACGGAAGGTATGTCAGCCTTACTTTATGTATTGTCCCAATGATGGTCCATGCAATATGGACACGGAAGGTATGTCAGCCTCAGTTTGGTATCAAATTAACAAAGTAAAGTGTCATAAGTTTCAGACCATTTTAAAGGAGATTTCTGATATTTCCAAGCATAAAATCCTATTTTTTATAAACATCTATGTCTGAATGTCTCAATAATTGAAATTTGCCATTTACGTTTTTTTCCAGCCCTTATTGCCGATACCTTTGCCATTTTCGTGAAAACCCGAATGTAAAGTCGTTGGGTAACGTATGAAGTCTTATCATCATTACAAACGTGTTTCAAAAGACCTATGTTTAAAAGACGCTTATCTTGTATTATGAAATAAAACTTTTAAATCATAATTTTGTCATTTGATTTCTTGACTGTTAATATGGCCACTTGACGAATTCATATTTCAATATAGTGAATTATTCATATAAAATGTGTTATAGTGTCCAAACAATGTAGACACTGTAACAAGAAAAGTTTAAAGGCCCACTTGCCGCCGTAGCCTGTTTGACATTGGTTAAGAAAACCAATTTGCACAGCTAACTACAGCTAAAACCACTTAAATTAAACATAGCACACATAAAGCATGTACAATTCGGTTTAGATGGCCCACACGACTCAAACCATTACGGCACTTGTGTACACGCTCAAGTTCGAACTTTGTTTACATTGCGGGTACCTGAAAAATCTGTTTTTCAATTTCAAATTAAAAATACTAAATGATGTCAAAACTTTCAATTTCTGGTAAAAATAGAAAGTTCCTGACTTTTTCTGTCTGGGGAAAATACAGAAAATCGTCCACTGTTTTTAATGTAAACAGTCTTCTGGATTTTCGCGGCAAGTGTGCCTTTAAATAAATTTTATTATATTTTATCTGGAGTTTTGAATAGTTTTAGTTCAATCATCAATTAAAATGGTAGCGTCAAGTTCTTGGACAGTATGGTGTCTTTGGCATTTCATCGGCTTTAAACGTTGGTTATTGGTCTTTGGAATATGCGATTTTTAAGAATAATTGTGCACTTGATGACCAGTTTTTGAAATTTTCCATGGTGCTGAGTGTGGGTTCAAGGTTTTCTAAAACCGCCGCAAACAGTTGACAGCGTCCCCTTGTGGTATACAAAAGAAAATTCCAAAATGGCGACCGTGTCCTACGATATATCCTACTTTGCGGCTCATTTTGGCACTAAAACATTGTGCAGCAGGTCTTTTATCATCTATTGACAGGCAATGAGCTTACTTGAACGCTAAGCCTTAGTTTCAAGGCTATTTTTGAAGATCAAGGCGAATTTAATGAGGAGATCTTGAAAATTGTCAAATTAAAATTCAAAGTAATATTCCTACAACTTCGTTATTTTTATAACTAGCTATTAAGAATAGAATTTAATTTCAAGTGTATATGTTCAATATCAATGTAAGAACCTTGCTTGGAATGTAGAACATGTCTGGTCGCCATTTGGACTATTTTGTAACCACGATGTTGGCATATCTCTGCCAAAGCATTTATATAGACCCACAACTTTTTTCTCTTTGTCACTTTCCATTTGTGTCTCAAATAGTACCAACCGTGAAGTGCGGTTCTATGTTGCTTTTGGATTTTGGAGTCGTTTGAACAGAGAATTCCAAGTAAAATCGGAAACAACAAAGACAGCACAAACATTCCAACTTAAGAAGATATTCAACCGAGGTCGCGTATGAATGATGCCAAACTCCAACAGGCGAGAATGGACTATACCAGAAGTCTATGAACAGGGAAGTGTGAAATGTCGCATTACCCCATATTCAGGGCACTGGCACTTTCAGCCTGCTTATACTACATTATGTGACGTTTATGCGCGGTAGATTTTGAAATTGTCAACGGTTGCGCAATTTCAAATCAGAAAATAAATTCATTCTCCACTTACTGCATCTATCGGCAATTCCAGTAACCGCAGTTCGGAGAATGCATTGGTTTTTATAAAAGCTTTACCGAACATGCGACTCTGATATCTCCATTTGGACTCAAATCGTTCCAAACAAGTCTTCTTGTCTCATTTTCAACTTTATGAAGTTCTTCGGAAACTTTAACTTTTGCTCCATCAAGTACTGTTATCATAAATAAAATGTTCGCCATGTTTTTTCTTATGCATCCCATAATAGTTCATATGAGAAAGTGAAGAAAAGCCACGCTTTCTGACTAACCGAGAGAGGGCTCTGTGTATGGTGACCTCTGGGTCAAACGGCGCCAATGCCCTCAACACTATGTAATGGAACGCTTCACACTTCCACATTCATAGACTTCTGACTATACTCATTCAAAGTAATGTCACAGATGCTTACTTCCTATTGGTTGATGGATTGTTTGGTGTTTTACGCCACGCTCAAGATTGTTTCACTTATTTGGCGACGTTGCCAGTTTTATTGTGGGAGGAAACCGAGCTCTATGCCCGGAGGAAACCCACGACTTTCCGGGTGTAACTGGCAACCATCCCACATAGACCGACTTCCTTTCGGAACATTGAACTGGACGCCCTGTTGCGAAATGCCTACTAGCCTGGATTGCATATAATGTAATACGATCGACACCGATAACCAGAACCGATAACCAGCCACTTACCGTTAACAGAACAGGGGTCGCCACAGTCCAAGAGAAGCATTGAAAGATATGGATACTCGATTACGATAGTCTATCAATTTGGATTTTACCAGAACGCGTAATAGAGGACAAGAAAGAAAAATCTCTGGAAGATGAGCTTTTCTTAATTGGAAGTCAATGAAGTTAATTAATGGACATAACGGTATAACCCTACCTTTAAAAAACAGTGAGTTCAAGTTTCCTAATAATGAAGGTTGAGAGGATTAAGGACAAAGATGGTTTCCAAGCCACAGTTTGCCCAAGATTGCCGGAACTTTATGGACATTATTTTGGAGAAAGGATATGCAGAGTATGTGAGTACAGATGAATCCAATGGACCAGACGGAAGAGTTTGGTATATCCCACACCATGGAGTTTACAACCCACACAAACCACATAAGATCCGAGTGGTTTTTGATTGTGCTGCACAGTTCCAAGGCATCAGCTTAAATAATACTTTACTCCAAGGACCCGATCTGACAAACAGCCTTCTCTCCGTTCTTCTCAAGTTTCGTCAAAATGAAATTGGTCTCATGGCGGCTATAGAATCAATGTTTTATCAAGTCCAAGTTTCAAGAGATTGTTTACGATTTCTATGGTGGCCTGATGAAACAGTATTAATAACCCAGAAGTTTATCAAACGACCGTTCAATTGTTTAAAGCCGTGTCGTCGCCTTCATATTTGAATGCAGCTCTATGTTAAACAGTATCGAGGAAGTTCTTAGCACAGTTGAAAATATTTTTTACCTCAACTATTGCCTGGTTTCTGTTATATTAGAGAACTGATTTATTGGTTAGAGTTGAACGCCGCACTCAAGATTATTTCACTAATACGGCGGCGAAAAAAGAATTAAAATCATACTTTTTTACATCAAAAATACATTGGAACAAAATTGACAGAAATAAAAATAATAAAAACTGGTAAAACACTGTGTAAATCATTTTCGGAGCAAGAAATATCACAATTATCTCCAAAGGAACAAACAATTTATATAAATAACCATTTTTTTATAATATACAAATTTGTAAATATGTATTTATGTTCTGATAGAGTGTAATTTTAACAAAAAATAGGTTTATACCATAATAATAAAAAATTTGACCCAGGCTAGTCGCCTTTTACGATCAAGCTTGCCTGGGAACTGTGAGCCAATTCTTATCCCCCGGAACCCGCACGGAGGCCCAAGGATTAGTCGCCTCTTACTATTGAGAACCTTGGGAAGGCTGAGGGTCTTTTCTTATCTCCCCTGAACACACACGGGGGTACATCAGAGTAAGAGGATTGTCTGGTGACTGACTTAGCTGACCTTTGCCAATATGGAAGATTTCTTCCAACCAAGCGGTGTAGCAACAACCGAAATGTATTGTCTAACCAGCCACAAATAGAGCGATTATTTTTAAAGTAAGTTCTATTTATGATAAGTTGGGATCCGCAGCCCCATTGCAGGGGCGGCGGAACGTTTTTCATATTGGGTTGGGGGGGGGGGGGGGGGGGCAACTATCCCAGCACAATAGGCGAGGGTCCAGGGGCCACCTAGGCCCCGTAAGCTCTGAAACAGGAGAATGCCATACATGCGTGCTGGGCCATTTTCAACGCCTAACAGGTGAAATTTGATGAAAAGATTTTTGACTTGTAAACTTGAAAATCTACTCACTTTGGAAGAAAAGAAATCTGTTAGAGGCCATTGCGCTAGATACTTTAGGGACCTGTAACAACTGAAGTAGTAGATAAAGTACGCACCCATTAAACTTTCAAAGCTTTCAGATAATAGGTATACTCTACCTCAGTATCGTAGCCAGGAATCTGCCGACAGCTGGGCCACTATGACAGCACAATCACGTGAGGGTCCAGGGGCCTGCAGGCCCCGGCAACTTTATTATGAGAGGTGGAGGTTATGATGAACAATCGCCCAATCACAGAAATGTCCTCTAATTGTTCAGATCTTCGACCACTTACTCCCAATCATCTTCTTACTTTACGTGGGGGCGAGAATCTTCCTCCGGGCGTCTTTGATTCAAGTGATAATTATGCAAAGCGTCGATGGAGACAAGTACAGTACTTAGCAAATATTTTCTGGACCGGGTCAAAGAATACTTTCCCCTTCTTCAACAGAGACAAAAATGGGTTTTCCTACAGAGAAATGTTCATCGATAATTGTCCCAGGAAGAGTTGGTCGTTTGGCAGACTTTTAGAGACATTCAAAGGAAAGCTCAGAGAGAGTAAGAACCAAAGCTAATGTAATCGCCAGGCCTATTGACAAGTTGTGTTTGATCTTGGAAGCAAACGATACCAATTGATGGTGTGTGTACATAATGTTTATTTTTTTGATTTCATACTTGCATTTTCGTTTTTTGGTCGTTCGTGTTGTGCGTTAAAAAATGCGTGGTTTGTTCAAACGCAATAAAAAAATGTATATATTTGTTAGTGTAAAAGATGGTGGTGATTAGATTTATTGGCGTGCGCCAATAATATAGGGCTGATTTACGCTACCCAATGTAGGCCAACAAGATACCAGGACAATCTAAACAGAGAAGTTAATCTTCGCATGCGATAGTTCTGAAGCGAAGGGGAGGTTAGCAAGTGGACACGATTGGATACCTTACTGTAAAATGTAACCCGTAAATTTTACGGTAGAATATTGGCAGCTGGGCTGCCAACTTTCTACCGTAAAAATAAGGGTAGACCGTAAAATCAACTAGCCACATTCCTAATCAGTGAATGTGAAAAAACATTATGAAATCAGCAGGCTAAGAAATACAGGACTTTAAATCGTCAACCCCAGCATGGATCTGTTAATGTAGATTTTCAAATGTTATGTACCCCCAACCAAATAGTAAAACTGACTACTTCTGCAAGTTGACAAACATATATTTATTTGAAAAAATTTGAAAAAATGCTGATGAAAATTCTCACTTAGGGCAGGTATCTCAATCTACGCTTTCAAATAAAGCTATGTTAAATTAACTATCTTAGCCTATAATGACAAATTTTTCTTATATTAAATCGCCTACGGCGGGATTCGAACCTCTAACCTCCCATACAGGAGCTGCGCAGAACTACATGCGCACTAGCCATAACCGTATCCTTAAACCACTACACTAACATCGAATATGAAAGGATGATGGCCACATTTCCATGTCTTACTAGCGCTTCGGTGTGCGCATGCGCACTTCCGTTTTTTTCGCTCCCTCTGATCCGCAATGACGTATTTTGGACGAATCCTTCACGGAAACAACCGAGGAGATCAGATCTCGTTAGCTCGGAAACGACCACCCTGTCTCAAAGTTATTTTACGGTACACGACCGTAAAGCTTCCACTGAAGTATAAAACGGCAATTTACCGTTAATTTTAAAATATTCTACTGTAGAATTGACGGTAAACGGTTACAGTGCAGGAGTGTCTAATTTATAGTTTTTAAGGGAGATAAGAGTTATTTTACTAGCTGACACAAATGCAGTTTAAGATTTTACATAACGTTTATCCAACAAAACAATTACTTTGCAAATACAAAAGTTGAAACTTTTTGACTCTTTGTTACTTATGTTACGTCGGTGATGACTTAGTTCGCCATTTCTGTAATTTGAACTATTGGCACTTGATAGAGCAAGGGCTAGGTAACATCATCAATGTTGAAATCACTTCATCGAATGATGACATTATGTAGGCCTACGGCTGCAGAATTGACCATAATGAGATGGTGATTCACTTTGTTATTTTATATGCTAAATATGATACTTTCATTTCCTATGTATCGGAGCGAGAAGTGCGTTTTATAGATTTTCTTTTTTAGTAAACAAGTTCACTTTAATCTCTCTTATCAGGATCCAAATATAGTTTCTTTGGTATACTAGAATATTAGGAAATAAATGTACTAATTCATTGTTAGTTACTAGTTAATGCCTATTTTTAGGGGAAAACACTGAAGTTCAAATCAAAATTTGAATATTGACCTCTTGATGTGATAATGATCATGACCACGTCTAAAACTGAAATTATATATTACACAAGTTATGTTTTTGTAACATTTCATATCCTGATTAAGGCCTCCTCACTGTGCGATTTGATTGGTTGACAAATCGTATCGGCCAATTAAAAGCATCCATTTTAATCGCATCCTACAAGTCGGTACGACAAATCGCGCAGCGAGAACGGGCCTTAATCCGTGTGATATCTGGTCACGTGGGGCGTTTATTTAATAAACACCTGTGCCAATGTGCAGGCTTAAACTAAAAAAATTAAAATAAAACGGCTTACTCGGGTTCGTGACAGCTGACCGGCCTTCAGCTAATGTTTTCCAAGCCAGAATTAGTCTACAAAACGTCAATAAAATCTACAGATACTCTGCAAATCCTCTCCATTCATCAACTGCCAATCTTCTGTTCAAATTTTCTGTTTACCGAATTCTACATTATTGACACCGCCATCCCATGATTAAAACAGGAGTTTAGAACTAGATCAATTTGTTTGTTTACCGTTACACACGCCTTTGTTGACCCTTGAGAAACTACTCATTCATTTTATTTGAATCCAATATTATTTCCACAGACAAAAGCTAATTGCATTGTGGGAAACTTCCGCCATTTTTAAACAAACGTGGCTGCCAGTTCACAGATATCCTGCATGGAGGAAACTGTTTTGTCAAGGTTTTATTTTATAGAAAAGAACAATCAATAAAAGTAAACCATGGTGACGTCGACATGCTGCACTGTCAACACCCACATGTAATTCACCTTTCTTGTGTTTTACTTGACATTTACATTTTATCCCATCAATGAATGCTACATTTAACGATCAAGAACATCCAAAATATCGACGGAATTTCTCGTAACGGGGTTTCTGAAGACTTAGAGTCAATACACTCCAAGTCATCATTAAAATGTACGATATATTTAATATACTATTACTATACTATATTCTATAATGTATGTCTTAGTAGAAGGGCTAAACCAAAATGAACTCTATTCTGGTCTGCTCAAGTACAGGCGTGCAAGATATGGAAAGTTATTTAAGTTTTGAAAATAATAACATTTACCATCGGATACTACAAATGTAAATTTAATTTACATTTAAAGCTATGTTCTAACCACAGTTCCGATAAAGGAAAATGACAGTCTGTACTTTATATAGAGAAGCCACAATTATTTCTGTACCATCTCCACTTCAACACTTTAGATTGTTCTTAAAAAATAAACAACCTTCCATTATGGTCAGCATCACTTGTTTAATTATCTTCAGTAAAACGTGACATTATGATCAGCATCACTTGTTTAATTATCTTCAGTAAAACGTGACATTATGATCAGCATCACTTGTTTAATTATCTTCAGTAAAACGTGACATTATGATCACCATCACTTGTTTAATTATCTTCAGTAAAACGTGACATTATGATCAGCATCACTTGTTTAATTATCTTCAGTAAAACGTGACATTATGATCACCATCACTTGTTTAATTATCTTCAGTAAAACGTGACATTATGGTCAGCATCACTTGTTTAATTATCTTCAGTAAAACGTGACATTATGATCACCATCACTTGTTTAATTATCTTCAGTAAAACGTGACATTATGATCACCATCACTTGTTTAATTATCTTCAGTAAAACGTGACATTATGATCAGCATCACTTGTTTAATTCACTGAAGTTGTCCTAATGGATAATTAGGTTAATATGTTTAATTAATTGTCCTCCTCATTACGATCCAATAATCACAAAACATCTTGTATACTAGGCCTAATCTTTATCTAAAGGGTTTAATTTGTTACTGTCTTTTAGAAGACATTTTGGGGGATTACAAAAATTCTTGAAAAACGGAAATCGAACTTGGGCCCAGAGTATGGCACCTATCGCCAGCACTAAATACCGGGGACCTTATCCACTCAGCCAACCTGCCTCCTCTCAAAAAAAGTTGACTGGTAGATACTACAGCGGACGTTTAGTACCCCTCTGGTAACGTGATTGACACAGCTCCCATTGCTGAATGCATGAGTTTAATTTGTCATCCTCACTTTTTAAAAGACACTAACAAATTAAACTCATGAATTCAGCGGTAAGCCATACTCTGGGACACGGGTTCGATTCTCGTTTCGGGTTTCACCCAAAATCGGTAGAAGAATTTCTGCCATTTTTCAAGAAAGTGTAACCCCCAAAATAACGAGAACACTATTATCTAAAGCCCAACCAGACTTGTAATTGGGTACCAAATCGCCCAGGAAGCCATAAATTAAGATATGTTAGTCAATTTCATGAAATTCTCAATGTTTTTGACCTAGGTGATTTGGCGTCGCTCATACGTTACCACCTATAGTTACGGTCAATATTATATTAAATTTAGAATGACCTTTATCAATTTTATCCTGCCCGTGGACAAAGCTCTGGGCACACTGTCACCGTTAATACAAAGCAGATAGTTAGTTTAAAAATAACAACAATTACATCAAATGAAATACACTATTCCGTAACCTCTATCAATTGTTAAATATGGTGACAGTCGGAATTAAAAACAATACTGTACACAAATATGTTTAATAATTGTAATTGATCGGGTTGCCAAATGTTATAACCCCCAAGAGTGAATATTATCCTAAAATCATATATAAACTGGAGGGCCAATGATGGGTTTAAAGACAAACACATTGTCGGGCAAACAAATATCATTGACTATGAATCCAGTGTATATCTTCGCCGCTGTCCTTCTGGTCTGTGGACAAACTTTCTCTGCAAAGAATGACTACTGTGCTCCAGGATGCAAACGTAGAATTGGAGAATTGACCGAAAGAATCGCCGCACTGGAAGGTAAGCTTTGTGGATTATACAGTTTTTATACCTCGAATCTTAGAGACTTTATTTTACTGATCGGCTGTTTAAAGGCCCACTTGCCGCGAAAATCCGGAATATTTATGGGTAAAGATTAATACTTACCGCCACACTTGTGATTGCAGTTATGCATACCAGTTTACAACACAATTTAAGAACAACCAAAGTGTGCAAAATTCTCGAAATTATATGAGTGGGGTTTATTCATCATAGACCCATGCACGTTTTTTTAGAGGTTCGTTGCGTAAAACAGAAACGGTGACAGTGGCAAGTGGGGCTTTAAGTGACATGAGCAGCTAAAGTGTTTACATTTTCCCCTTAAAACAAAACTTTTCAAATCTTGGTTATATCATTCAAGGAGTACGAAGCTTTTTAATGTTACTATAATTGAATGTTACTATAATTGAATAAGTGAATTTAACGTTTAAAACCTGAAAAACAGCATAATTGTGTGACGTCATCATTGGCAGGGAAGTTTGAGACTGCTCGTCCATATCAGACACTGGGAGGAACCTAAATTATTAGTGATTATGTCCGTTTTGATACGAGCTTATTTTGTTATCTCGCTGTTTAAATCGGACCACATACTGCCCTCTCAGAAGCGGACAGTTTTCCTCAGCTTTGCGATTGCAATGGACCCTGACTCCAAATTCCCCCGGTACTAATAATAAAATAGACATTTTAGAGTCAGAAGCTTAATTGGACAAACTTTAATGTGAAGTTTACGAAAAAAGTGAGAATTTTGGCAGCTTATGTACGGAACAAAGTAATACAAATAATTAGAGTGGCATGAAAACATTAAAACAGAATTTCAAAATGAATGCCTGTTTTTCCAAAATAATAAAAATAAAGAACTTTTCGATTATATCGCCCTCGGAATTGCACTCCATGAACACTCAAAAATGTTTTTAAAAACTCACTTATCCCGATTACGTATTTCCTTCAAAAGCCGGGGGCGTGCCAGAGTCCTATATGGCAGCAGGTCACAGTTTCATTTTCCTTCATTTCCCATTTGCGGTAATGTTAATGTCTGCTCTCACAGCACCTTCCCTAACTTTCGTAGAACCAAATCCTTCGGTGGGGGCCTTGAACAGTCCTTTGGCAGTATTTTAAGCACAATTTTTTCATAGGTTGAAGGTAGAAATTTTGAGATACGAGTAGAATCAGCTGATAGGGGTCTCTTTGCACATATTCCGCCGCATGTAAATAGACCAAAGCACCCCCCAACTACCAGATCTCCACCACCTGAACTGGTCCCATTCCACTTCTAAAATCATTTCCAGACAGTAACTCAACCCCTGTCCTTTCATAAAAACTACAAAAATGCCCAGAAAAAAAATGCAGGGGGCCAGGAAAAAATAATAAAAAAAACACACAAAAATAGCTGGAACTTCTTTCGTCCCTAGAAATTTCCGGAAGTGACAAACTGTGACCTGTATCCTAACAGAGGCACAAATTTCCTTCAATCTACTTCTAAATCTAACACATTGAGCTTAAAGGTATTTGGAATGATCTCTCAAGAGGAAAACTAAATGCAATGAAAACTAAGCCTTCTGTAGCCCTCCCATTTACACCACCCCCCATTAAAACATAGCAAGGACAATGACCGGTGAGCTAAAAAAGCTTAAAATTGTCATATCTCAGCTCTGGGAAAACATATTTGAACTCTGTAAACTAGTGTGACTTCTACTAAGAGTGTTCTACCATAAAATACTAACTTTATGAGGACACATATCTTTCTGTGACTTCCTCAACTAAAATATACTGTGCATTTGTTACATTTTAAGATTTGTTGGATTACAAAATGGATAAATTCTACTCAAAGTCAGTCATACTGTGGCCAAATTTAAACAGCTTGAAAAAACAAGTGTTATTCTTGTATCCCAGGTTGATTTTAGGCTCAAAATTGTACTGGAAAGCTTAAAACCAGAGGAAGAAGTCACCTGCCACACGGCTTATTGTTGGGATCCCCCAACACAAAACTCTGTTCAAAACTGCCCACAAGTACCCTGGAACATAAACTTAATTATTAGCCTAGCCCAGAGAATAAAAGTGCACCCCAAAAAGTCAAACAAGGGTCTAAAAGGATATTTCTGGGAAAATATGATTAGATTTAAGAAAAAATATGCAAAAAAAAGGGGGGTGGGGTAAATGTTAGGTTGGTTTATTTTTTAAAACAATTGATTCCAGCATTCTTGCAAGTGAAAATTGTGTAAGACACATGCAGGTACTGAATAAAATCAGGAAAGCCCAGGTCATTATATTCTGGGCGGTTTTATGCCAACTTTGAGTGCCATTAGGCATGCTATTTGAGGCGAATTTCTAATGTAATGAAGCAGTGAAGCCATGCCAATGGTAAAACTACCTCTGGAAAATGTAGAAAGACTCTCATTTCCATTCCTTTGATGTGTGAATCAGGAAAATATGCTCACAGGTGGATAAACAATTCCATTCATCTTATACAGGACCTGAAATTACCTGAAAGAGTACACAAAATATTCAGTTTGACATAAAACAACACTGAAAAAATTGTTTTTTTTTACAAGAAAAGGCATTTTGTAAGACTAAAAAGGAGATTATTATGTTTCTCACATGTTGACCATCAAATCAATGTAAGAACTATAGGTTTTTGTCAGAAAGCCAAATAAAATTTAATATGTACACAAAATCAAGTAATGCCCAAATTCTTTTCAATTTTTGGGGGGTAGGGTAGTGTTCTGTGTGTTTTGGCAAGGGTAATGAGAAAAGCAACCAGATTGTGTGGCATATCATTGCAGAAATAGGTGAACTACCATATTGAAAAGTATCATTTACTTACAGGAGAAATTCAACTCATAATCATGTACATTACTTTGCCCCCCAAAACTATCAAGAAATCAATTTTGTGCAAATATTTTGCTAGAAAAGACATGAAAGATACATTTTCAGCACATCTAGACAGTACTATAGGTCTTATAATGTGTTTCTGACAAGTTTTAAGTCACAAACACAGTGTTGTTGTTGTACAGTGATCTATTTCACAAAATATGTCTTCTATGGCAGCAGGTCACAGTTTCATTTTCCTTCATTTCCCATTTGCGGTAATGTTAATGTCTGCTCTCACAGCACCTTCCCTAACTTTCGTAGAACCAAATCCTTCGGTGGGGGCCTTGAACAGTCCTTTGGCAGTATTTTAAGCACAATTTTTTCATAGGTTGAAGGTAGAAATTTTGAGATACGAGTAGAATCAGCTGATAGGGGTCTCTTTGCACATATTCCGCCGCATGTAAATAGACCAAAGCACCCCCCAACTACCAGATCTCCACCACCTGAACTGGTCCCATTCCACTTCTAAAATCATTTCCAGACAGTAACTCAACCCCTGTCCTTTCATAAAAACTACAAAAATGCCCAGAAAAAAAATGCAGGGGGCCAGGAAAAAATAATAAAAAAAACACACAAAAATAGCTGGAACTTCTTTCGTCCCTAGGAATTTCCGGAAGTGACAAACTGTGACCTGTATCCTAACAGAGGCACAAATTTCCTTCAATCTACTTCTAAATCTAACACATTGAGCTTAAAGGTATTTGGAATGATCTCTCAAGAGGAAAACTAAATGCAATGAAAACTAAGCCTTCTGTAGCCCTCCCATTTACACCACCCCCCATTAAAACATAGCAAGGACAATGACCGGTGAGCTAAAAAAGCTTAAAATTGTCATATCTCAGCTCTGGGAAAACATATTTGAACTCTGTAAACTAGTGTGACTTCTACTAAGAGTGTTCTACCATAAAATACTAACTTTATGAGGACACATATCTTTCTGTGGCTTCCTCAACTAAAATATACTGTGCATTTGTTACATTTTAAGATTTGTTGGATTACAAAATGGATAAATTCTACTCAAAGTCAGTCATACTGTGGCCAAATTTAAACAGCTTGAAAAAACAAGTGTTATTCTTGTATCCCAAACTGTGACAAACTGTGACAAACTGTGACCTGTATCCATATAGATCGAGCTCTCGAGGGTAAAAAATGGCCGGCAGGAGAAGATCAGCAGTATCTCCTCGTACCTATAAAGAAAAATGGTCATCATTTTTTCAGTTTCAAAACAAACAGCAATATATTTCTTCAAATTAATACAAATTATAGACTCATTGAATACTTTTTGATTCTGTGTGACTGGTTTAGTTTTCAATGAACTGCTAGTTTCATCTTTCTCTTGACAATATGAATTCAGTAAAATATTTATATTTCGGCAGCTCGTGCCACTCTAAATACCTTTTCAGTTTAATATATAGTCCAACCATTGATTTTCGGAACTGTTTGAAAGTAGACCCTATACATTAACTGTTACAGAGCGCAACGAGTGGAAACTGATGTTCAGGGCCCCTAAAGGAGGCCTTGTGAATGTTCTAGCCAAATGGAAGTCTGCCAATCCATCCAACAATGATGATGCCGAGAAAGCCG
Organism: Lepidochitona cinerea; assembly: GCA_963971465.1. Classification (NCBI taxonomy): domain Eukaryota; kingdom Metazoa; phylum Mollusca; class Polyplacophora; order Chitonida; family Tonicellidae; genus Lepidochitona; species Lepidochitona cinerea. Next base: position 40,562,659 of record OZ020556.1, on the reverse strand, counting down.
CCGATTTCACCAAAGCTTACTACAATGTGTTCAAATCTGAAATGGTAGAGCAATGGGGCGCTATGATGGTTGATGAGGTGGGTACAGGACAAATGATTCTCTATTGACAAATTTAGTCAAGTTATAAGTCGAGTAAATTTGAATATGCGACATTCTCAAAAACATGCACTAATTCAGAAAACATTTTTCAAACACATCTAGAAACCGATAAAAATACTTCTGGTTTTTTCATCTAGGTTAAAGTGGCTTTATTTAATGATGGAGAAGAAAAGGCCAATTTCATCTTTAATGGACGCGGTACCTCTAAGTTAAACTTCATGTCTAAAGCCAACCTTATGGCATCCACCGAGCAGAACACTCTGTCCAGGACTTCCTTCAATTATTTCTCCGTTGATGGGTAGGTTCAGTGTTTCTTTTCAGTGTACCTTTTACAACTACATGTAGTCAGACAAAGTGGTACATATACATACAGTATTTCATTGTGACTTTCTGGTCAATTAGATTTATTGGCTTCCTTGGGGTATGGAAGATACCATTTAGAACGAGACAGCTTGTGTTGGTAGTACATCAAATGGTAAACGGTCAATTATGATACAATTTAAATGATCTAACTTTTCAAACTTATATATTTTTCTCTATTCCAAATACGAATCAGATGATTGAATCTGTCATGGCGTATTTATTTGTTTCTTTTCTTTATTTGACAGACATACTGCGTGGAATCGTAACTTCTATATCTCCGCTAGCTATGGTGGATGTGGTAATGACCAAGCCTTCCTGGTTGTTGTTGATCAAGGGACTGGTGTTTGTCCATGGATGGAGAAAGAAGCCAAGCCTTACTTTTTGTATTGTCCCAATGATGGTCCATGCAATATGGAGTCGGAAGGTATGTCAGCCTCATTATGGTCCATACGAAGGCAGAGAGTGAATTTAACCATACCCATTATTCCCTTACTGTCCCGATTAACCACATACGTTAGTGGGGACTAAAAAGGACTTTGGGTCATTTACAAATCCTAACATTAATATTATTCGAAAAACTGTAAACATTTGAAACGTCTTTTGGCAATCCATTTAAAAGCTCAAGAGGTTGACATTTACTATTTTCGTTTTTCAGCTCTCATTGCCGATACCTTTGCTATTTTCGTGAAAACTCGAATGTAAAGTCGTTGGATAACAGATGAAGATAGAAAATGGCATTGCAGTCGTCTTTCAAAACACCCCGTTTTCCTTGTATCATGAAGTAAAACTGGAAATCATATTTTTGTCACTTGTTTTCTTTAGCCAATGTTAATTTGATCGTTTGAGTGATAAATAAAACAAGAAGTAACAAAAAGACCAGCCGATTTTTTTTGATTTATATTAAAAAAACAAACAAAACAGAGTAACGTATCTACAAGCAAATGTTTTACAAACAGTGACTTACTTTTACAAACTGAGAACTGCCAGTTCCAAGAAATAAAACTGTAATCTGAGAACTCACAAAGTTCACTGGTGTAGCAGTACAGATCCGATGAGCACGAAACATAATTCCATTCACAAATCAAACAAATCACAGTCAAAAGTTATAGCAAGCCGACTATTAACATTCCGTATTGCATCCAAACATCCTAGTATACTAATTACACTCACTGACCAAATACAACAAACAGTTATATACACTGTAGATTTCCAGAAATTCCAGAACAATCCAACTAACAAGGATTAACAAAAAAAAAATCAAATAAGAAAATAGGACGAGGCAAAAAATGCAAATGGGTAAATAAACGTAATACATGTAACAACACGCCTGTTACAAATATAAACTATAAGGAATTGGGTCGTATAATACTTTAGGTGCCTATATATTTGATCAGTTGATAGCAGGTAATATTCGTGGTTAGTAATACTGCATGAGATCGGCTAGTCCAAATATGGCACTGATTAACGTCACAGACATTCGGTAGAAAACTTGGAGTTTATCAAGTAGTTACATCTATAGCTATTAGTTACAAGAGCATATACTACGTCACTGCAAGAAAATACTGCTCAATTTAATGATTTCCTCAAACAGTACTCCTAGCTTATAATGAGCCTTATTAAAGTGGCATGAGCTGACAAATTCACAAATCTGTTCGTAGATAATTGGCACGACAATAATACGGGCTGAAGTTTTTCAAAGCATTATTTTTCCGCATCCTTCGCTACCTCAGCTCATCGGCGGATCCAGGGGGGAGGGGGTGTGGGTCCAGGGGGTCGGGACTTTTCTGAGCAAAAAAAAAAGAAGAAAAAAAAAGTATAGGAGAAAGGATTTAACCCAGAATCAAAACGTACCAGTATATATGCGATCTAATGCAAAGTCTGCCAGTTTCATGTCATCTTTAGTTTGACGGTAACCATGGTGATATGTTTCTTCTATGTCCGTGTTGCAATCAATCTAAAATAGAGATTGATCCTACTGCCATTCAATGAGAAATCAACTCTAAAACGATTGAGTGACATGTTGTTTTAACACAAAGGGAGACTACTGCTGTCCACGTCCTTAAAATTGTAAACAACGACACGTGACACTGATAGTTGACTCGGTTGTGTAGAGAGATATTAGATATAATTCTGGTAGGTAACGTTTAAGCCGCCGACAACCTGTTTTGTTATAATGATTGCTACTCCCCTAATACATATAATATACCTTGAAATACCTTGAAGTCCATATCACATTTTGCCTTGACATCCATGGGCGCTGCCATCTTGTTTTAGAATGTATTTAAGAGCTGATGTAGTGCCGATTATATTTTTGATTATTAACAAGTATTTCTGCCCTAAGAACCTGAAATGCCTCATATTATGATAGGGTTACATGTTTGCGAACAGAATAGAACAGGGAAATAAATAGTATATAGATTAAAAATTCTTAGTAGATTTCTTGCAGTTAACTATGCGCAAAATGGAGTGCGACGGCTCTCGAGCCGTGTCTCGAGTTGAAGATCTCGTAGAATGGCACGCGATCTCGATTGTGTTGCAATGTTAAGCAACGTGTTGCATGGCTCTAACATTGAACAGGCTGGATTTTGAAAAATGCAATTTCTGGGTGTGAAGAATCACACAAAATTCAGGGATCATCTCGTCCCAAAAACGAATTTCATACCTGATAAACCTATATTCGATTAAAAACACTGAAATGATAGCCTTGGCAGTATAAATGGCAGTATAAATGAGTCGTTGCTAAGATATTTATCTGACACGAATATGAAACTCCAAAATAGAAAACAAAACTAAATACACCGTTCTTTGTTTAGACATATCTTCGGTCATAAAAAGTCTCATACATTGTAGCTTCATCAAATTTGGCGGATCGTCGATAATTTATATACAAGATATATCTGAGAAAGTGTATCCAGTACCGCAACTTTCAAGAAAGAATAACGAAAGTCAAGGACATTTTTTTGTAGGATGATTTAAAGAGCCTTTTAAAAAGATTTAAAGAGCCTAAGGGGACCGTGGACCCACGCCTGTATATAAGCCTACTGGGTTTGGGTAGTCTGCCTTCACAGTTTCAATAAAGAAAACTATGCACGGACCCTTTTATGTAGCACAATATAATTACCCAAATCAGTACAAAACAAACCGTGTGCGCTTCCCCTGCTATAATTTTGTTATTTTTAAAGTGGCATGAGCTGCCAAAATTCCCACTTTATTCATAATATCTGATCGTCACAATAGTAAGAGGCTTTGGAAGCCATCGAAAAACTAAATGATTGGCGTTGGAATGAAGAAAATCGATACAGTATGTGACCTTTACAAACCGGAATAGTGTTCGAAAAGTAAACAAAATTTAAATAACCGGGACGGCCATTCATTCATTCTAAGCCAAAGTTAGTTCAAAACAATACTTTATCGTACATTCTAGAGACTAGAAGCACTTAAAAGCTTCTGAATTATACGTCTTGAGAAAAATAGTCGATAATTTCAACATTCTGTGTCAACCTCAAAATATCAACATTTTGGCAGCTCATGCCACTTTAAAGGCACACTTGCCGCGAAAATCAGGAATATTGTTTACATTAAAAAAGAAAGACCGTTTTCTGTATTTTTCCCAGACAATATAAGTTAGGAACTTTCTATTTTTACCAAAATTTAAAAGTTTGGACGTCACTTTGTATTTTTAATTTGAATTTGAAAATTTGAATTGTTACGTACCCGGAACGTAAACAAACCAAGCTGCCCCCTATTGGCGATTTTATGTTTCAGTCGAGTGAGTGAACTAACGGCACAGTGTAATTTTACGTAGGCCTATTAATCTGAGAAATACAGACTGACGATCGGTTAACAGCGACTGGAAAAGCCTGCTGGTAATTGTTTGAGTGTAAACGACAGATAAAAAGGCCTGAAATGAGGGTAATCCAACACGAAAGTTGACCGAGACTGATCGTTGTTGTTGTAATCAGGCTTCGATTCTTCGTTTGTTTTTCACCCCATTTCTACATTCTAAAGCTAACTAGACATGTTTTATGTGTCCTATGTTTAAGTTTAGTGGTATTAGTCGTACTAAGCTCATGTAAATTGGTTTTCTTAGCAAATTTAAACAGGCTACGGCGGCAAGTGGGCCTTTAAGAATAAGGGAAAGAAAAAGCCAGAAAGTATTTACTTGCAGGACAGCCTCAAAACGTTTCTCAGGCAATCTAGAATCCTTGAGTTTCCGGTGCCTGTGCGGCCCCTGGGCCCTCGCCTTATGCGTCGGGATAGTCATCCCCTCCTCATGCTTCAGAAACTTTACAAGGCTTCACTTATACATGTAGCTTGTGAACATAGCGATTTTACTGTTATTTTTTATATTAAGGGAAAGCAAAATCCGGAAATTATGAACAATTTTACTAGCAGAAAAGCCTCAGAACGCTTCTCTGACAATCAAGAACCCCAGAGCTTCCGGGGCTTAGGCGACCCCTGAACCCTCGCCTATTGCTCTTGTTGCAGGCCTCTTTTAAATTTGTTGTTTCTATAATCGAAGGGTCTGGGACCCCCCCCCCCTTTCGTAAAAAGTTGGATCCGCCCCTGCCTTAGCTTGTCTGGCGGGGGCTTTCATAGTCAACCACGTCAAAGGTAAGTAATTACCCTCTCCAGCTAGTTTGGCGACCTTCGTGTCTTCGCGACCCCGCCAAGTACACGAAGGTCACCATTCGGGATTGACCAAACTAGTATTATAGCGTGTTTGGCGACCGTGGGGTGTCCCCGTCAAGGTCTAGAAATTCGCGAATGAAATAGAATCGCAACCTTTTAGCGCCAGCTAGCCACGCCAAGGTAGCGAAGGACGCTAATAAAAATATGATTTTTTTTTTATCTAATTGATTAGCGTGGTTGGTGTGTTTGTTGAGTTTGGCGGGCAACAGAAAGTCGCGAATGTGCTTTGGCAAGTCTGACGTGGTCGCCAAGCACGCGAACGAAAATGTATGTATTCGGCTTTTATATTTTCCGGATAGAAGCCGGTATTTACTTTCAGAACATTTGGAGTAGCTTGCAAGATATTCCCGTGAAAGCCCTGGAACATATTTTAAACCTGTTTATAGGGAGTAGTGGCCGAGTTAAAAGCCACACAACAATAATCAGGGCTAGGCAAAAGTAAGGGCACTGATGTCTGTATCTCATGCTTTCTAATTGATTTGATTTATGTATGCACCAAAATAGGAAAGAATACAATAGAATGAATAGGTTGTTGGGCCCAAAGGGCGTATATACCTTGGATACTCTTTCTGAGGTCTCAGATGGCCTTGGGTGTGTTTAAAAAAATCTTGCGAATAAAATTGGTTGCGTTAGAATGCTAACTTTTCCTGCGTGTCAGAGACACACGGTGCACAGCCCATATACGTGCTATCTGGGACGAAAACAAAATTATTCGGGATGCTTCACGTAAAGGCTTGCCATTCTGCTATCAGTAAAAATCTTTTGCAGAGTTACTGTAACTACATGTATATCAAACATCGTCGGAACCGGATGATTAGAACTTACACTCACGAGAGCACGTCTCATTTTTGTGCTTTGGTATCCCCGGTATATATTTTTCAAAGGTTTGCAGCCAAACTGCGAAAAATGAACCTTCGTTGTATCTTACTGTATGAATACGAGACTAGATGTTTTGTTTTCCGTTTGCTTTATGTTTTTGTTCACCAACAAGACTAGATGCTTTGTTTTCAGTTTTATTTATATTATTGTTCGCCGGCAAGATAGATGTTTTGTTTTCAGTTTGGTTTATGTTTTTGTTCGCCGACAAGACTAGATATTTTGTTATCAGTTTGGTTTATGTTTTTGTTCGCCGACAAGACTAGATGTTTTGTTTTCAATTTGGTTTATGTTTTTGTTCGCCGACAAGACTAGATGTTTTGTTTTCAATTTGGTTTTATGCTCTTGTTCGCCGACAAGACTAGCTGTTTTGTTTTCAATTTTGTTTATGCTTTTGTTCGCCGACAAGACTAGATGTTTTGTTTTCAATTTGGTTTATGCTTTTGTTTGCCGACAAGACTAGATGTTTTGTTTTCAATTTGGTTTATGCTTTTGTTCGCCGACAAGACTAGATGTTTTGTTTTCAGTTTGGTTTATGTTCGCTGACAAGACTAGATGTTTTGTTTTCAGTTTGGTTTATGTTCGCCGACAAGACTAGATGTTTTGTTTTCAATTTGGTTTATGCTTTTGTTCGCCGACAAGACTAGATGTTTTGTTTTCAGTTTGGTTTATGTTCGCCGACAAGACTAGATGTTTTGTTTTCAGTTTGGTTTATGTTCGCCGACAAGACTAGATATTTTGTTTTCAGTTTGGTTTATCTTCGCCGACAAGACTAAATGTTTGGTTTTCAGTTTGGTTTATGTTCGCCGACAAGACAAGATGTTTGGTTTTCAGTTTGGTTTATGTTCGCCGACAAGACTAGCTGTTTGGTTTTCAGTTTGGTTTTTGTTCGCCGACAAGACTAGATGTTTGGTTTTCAGTTTGGTTTATGTTCGCCGACAAGACTAGGTGTTTGGTTTTCAGTTTGGTTTTTGTTCGCCGACAAGACTAGATGTTTTGTTTTCAGTTTGGTTTTTGTTCGCCGACAAGACTAGATGTTTTGTTTTCAGTTTGGTTTATGTTTTTGTTCGCCGACAAGACTAGATATTTTGTTATCAGTTTGGTTTATGTTTTTGTTCGCCGACAAGACTAGATATTATGTTTTCAATTTGGTTTATGTTTTTGTTCGCCGACAAGACTAGATGTTTTGTTTTCAATTTGGTTTACGCTCTTGTTCGCCGACAAGACTAGCTGTTTTGTTTTCAATTTTGTTTATGCTTTTGTTCGCCGACAAGACTAGATGTTTTGTTTTCAATTTGGTTTATGCTTTTGTTTGCCGACAAGACTAGATGTTTTGTTTTCAATTTGGTTTATACTTTTGTTCGCCGACAAGACTAGATGTTTTGTTTTCAGTTTGGTTTATGTTCGCCGACAAGACTAGATGTTTTGTTTTCAGTTTGGTTTATGTTCGCCGACAAGACTAGATGTTTTGTTTTCAATTTGGTTTATGCTTTTGTTCGCCGACAAGACTAGATGTTTTGTTTTCAGTTTGGTTTATGTTCGCCGACAAGACTAGATGTTTTGTTTTCAGTTTGGTTTATGTTCGCCGACAAGACTAGATATTTTGTTTTCAGTTTGGTTTATGTTCGCCGACAAGACTTAATGTTTGGTTTTCAGTTTGGTTTATGTTCGCCGACAAGACAAGATGTTTGGTTTTCAGTTTGGTTTATGTTCGCCGACAAGACTAGATGTTTGGTTTTCAGTTTGGTTTATGTTCGCCGACAAGACTAGATGTTTGGTTTTCAGTTTGGTTTATGTTCGCCGACAAGACTAGATGTTTGGTTTTCAGTTTGGTTTTTGTTCGCCGACAAGACTAGATGTTTTGTTTTCAGTTTGGTTTTTGTTCGCCGACAAGACTAGATGTTTTGTTTTCAGTTTGGTTTTTGTTCGCCGACAAGACAAGACGTTTGTTTTCAGTTTGGTTTTGGTTCGCCGACAAAACTAGATGTTTTGTTTTCAGTTTGGTTTTTGTTCGCCGACAAGATTGAATTGTTTCACTCCTCATAGATAAGCATAAATATTTGTTTCAAATGAAGCTCATGCCAGTTTTATCTTCTGAGACAAATAATGGACCACTGCTTCTCAATGACATTTAGTGTGTATATTGTAGATGATAGTTACCTTCAAGTGCGGCGATTCTTCCGTTCAATTCTCCAATCCTACGTTTGCATCCTGGAGCACAGTAGTCATTCTTTGCAGAGAAAATTTGACAACAGACCAGAGGACAGATGCGAAGATATATACTGGATTCATTGTCAATGATATTTGGTTGCCTGGAAATGCGTTTGTCTTCAAAACCATCATTGATTTCAGAGTTTTTATATAGTTTTATGATATAACTCACTTTTGAGGGTTTTATCATTGGGTAAACCGATTATTTAGCACATGTCTTTTAATACTTGTATGTTAGTCCTGGTGTCACCAAATTGTACGCAACATATATAAGTAATTTAATAATGCCCTTTTTTATGACAGCATGCTGATATGTTAGTTGTCTGTTATACTGGCACATTATATCGGGTTATATTCCCTAGAATTAAAACAATGGAACTAGAGTTAAACTACGGATCATTATTGATATTGGATAACGCCATTGAGCTATTGGTCCCTCCCAATTATGTAAAAAAGCAACAAACAGGTGAACCCCCTATGTTTTATTCGGTACATTCGAAATTTCTCAATCTTTTCATAGTGTACAATGTGAAATAAATGTACACGATATTGATTATTGTGTGGCCTATAATACCAATACATATATTCCTTGAGAAAATATAAATTTTTATCCCATTATTTTTTAAATTACTTCTTATATAACTCTACTAGTGGTCAGTATGTCATGGACAGATTGAAGAGTCATCATTGGCCGCAATTCAAGTACCTTTGGAGTTCTGTATATTGGACCAGTTTGGGAAAACTTGCCCACCATGTCAATTAATATACTGATTTTGAAATCATGCCCATTGAAAAACTCACTCTCTACTTGCGATTTTTGCGCGAAAATTCATCCATAACTCTGGTTTAATTCAGCGACAAATCCATTCATTCTCTCCTCTCCCATGGTCCACAGTTTTCAAATGTTATTGTATGCCATCTACAAGTTAATAATCCCATCTAAATTAATTTTTAAGTGATGACGCATTGATAATTATGAAAACAAGCGAACAGTGGATTATGATATTATGAGGATAAACAAATTGGTTTTCCTTTTTCAACAAGACTAATATTGTACAGCAACAGCATGCTGTTAATAACTAAAGCATACACTAAATATCAATTTTATAATTATATTATATGATATAATATTAGAAGTTAAATTAGTGATATTCAGTAGGCCTATGAACAATACTCAAGCCGAATTAAAAATGTAGAAGTTTTCTTTTGAAAGTCACCTTGTACTAATTTAAAAATTTTAGTGCAATAGTTTTGCAGGGAAAATTTCTAGCCCCCCCCCCCAAGTTAACATAAGCCAGCGGATCAGTCGATGTTTTTTGTTTAAGGTTGGACAGTTTAACTGCATAGAGTGAAGTGACCAAAGTGCATGTGTTTTCAATCGAGTACAACAGTCTATCACGAGTGCATGCACGATGCCAAACATTTCATCAGATGTTTTAGTTAAATCCTGATCACGCATTTGTTGGTGTGTGGCCGATTATCCTTGGGCCCAATGTCTCCGCCATTTGCAACGGGGGCACACATCGTTTGTTTCCTTGATCAAACCCGGAATTAGGACGCTGCATTTATGCCTGCTGAACTTTCAACCAAACTGATTAGATGTGTTATTAAAATTGGTTATTTATGTATGATGTCTAAGCTTTTGATTGATTGATTGATTTTTATTCACCATAAAATCAGTGTGGTAGTACAGAAGTTGTAGTAGGCAGGGACCGCGGAGCGTATTTGCGTTTGGGGGGGCCAAGTATCACAGCCCAACAGGCGAGGGTCGAGGGGCCGCCTAGGCCCCGGAAGCTCTGAGGCGCTAGACGGCCGGAGATGCGTTCTGAGGATTTTCTGGAAATAAAAATGATGATTTGCTTCCTTGTTTTTATAACTACATTATAACTACATTATAACTACGATACATCTAATATCGGCACTCGACCCCAGCTCAAGAAGCGGTGGTCCGGGGACCGCCTCGGCACCGGAAGCTCAGAGGCATTGGCATTACTTATTCAGCTAAAAAAAACATCGCTTGATAGCAAAAAAATGGTTGACACAAATATCACAGCCCAACAGGCGAGGGTCGAGGGGCCGCCTAGGCCCCGGAAGCTCTGAGGCGCTAGACGGCCGGAGATGCGTTCTGAGGATTTTCTGGAAATAAAAATGATGATTTGCTTCCTTGTTTTTATAACTACATTATAACTACGATACATCTAATATCGGCACTCGACCCCAGCTCAAGAAGCGGTGGTCCGGGGACCGCCTCGGCACCGGAAGCTCAGAGGCATTGGCATTACTTATTCAGCTAAAAAAAAACATCGCTTGATAGCTAAAAAATGGTTGACACAAATATCACAGCCCAACAGGCAAGGGTCCAGGGGCCGCCTAGGCCCCGGAAGCTCTGAGGCGTTAGACGGCCGGAGATGTGTTCTGAGGATTTTCTGGAAATAAAAATGATGATTTGCTTCCTTGTTTTTATAACTACATTCAGTTAAGAAATGTCTAATATCGGCACTCGACCCCAGCTCAAGAAGCGGTAGTCCGGGGACCGCCTCGGCACCGGAAGCTCAGAGGCATTGGCATTACTTATTCAGCTCAAAAACCCATCGCTTGATAGCTAAAAAATGGTAGACACCCTGTTAAAACACTTCCGAATTACACCACAACCTCCATCGCTATTCAATTTGCGCTGATGGAGAAATGGAAAACTGAGATATATCACAAGCTGTGAGTTATTGCTCCAAGAAGGGATCCCTAACTAGAGGTTGTTGAAGTTGCAGCGGGGCAACTTCAAGGTCCAGGATCCCCATGCAGATAAGTTTCTATCAGTTCATTACTTGGAAGTTTGGGTCACTGTGTAAAGACTTTCCCCGGCATATAGTATGGTAAGGTGTCATCAGTGGTGTGCAAAATTCAAAATGAAACCAATGTCAAATGATAGAATAAATTAGCTGGAAACTGTAGGATTGTTAACTACTGAAAGGATTTTGTATGTGTTCTGTTTTAAGAATTTCGGTCGAATCATTTGTAAAGAATGTGTACATTGAGCCAGAAATCTCCGAAATAAAACCTAAATTCAGGAAATTAAATATTAATCGCTTATATTTTTCGATCATAATTTGCGGTAAACATGTTTAGTACTGGCTCTGATATTATTATTCTAATTACATTTTCCTGAATGATAATAGGCAAAATGCTATAATACCGTTTTTTTGGACTGATCACAAACCAGTACTCCAACCAAATAATGATGTTTATTTCCGATTTATTTCTATGTTAGCGAGTCCAGAAGTCCAATTTATATTGGAAAAATAAAAGAATATAAGGGAGAAATTGTTGGACGTGAACCCGCCGAGTCAATGCACGTATATGGTAAGGAAGAACTGTAATGGTTTGCTTTATCCACTCGGCCAATGGGTCTCCCCTCCCTTCCCCACACATGTGTCTCATCCTGTTTTACTTACTTGCCGGTCAGGAAGTGACCATGCATGTTTGCTGGCGATACAGGCTTATGCGATGTGGGTTTGAGTCCTGGTTCACCATAAGCCCGAAAACCAGGACTTTGTGTTAGCTCCACCACTAAAGCCTCTCTGAAAAAATCTCTCGATAAACACAAGAACAACATTTCACTTACTTGTTCGATCTCTCAGCTTGAAACAAGTCGTTAATTGTCATACTGTGGCGTTTTGACATTGTACAGCACCATCCATGAGAAAACTTTAAATGTCTTAGTTACAATTTGATATGATACAAATGGAAAATTTGAAGATTTGAAAACGAGCTCAAGTGTTTATCACAGTGACAAATAATTTGCACAGAATATTACTTTCAAATGACCTGTGATTACACGTCTCGGACAATGTAAACTGAATACAACAGCTAGGGTACTTATCTCCTTTATTCTGAAGTTCATTCTAAAATACCGGCCAATTCTAGCCTTTCGCTGGGCAACAGGAAATGTATACGTGTATTTCAAAGACCTGTTGTCTACAAACACTTTCCAAAACCTTGTTTTCCCGCGAAAAAAACTAGAAGAATTATTCAAGAACTTTACCAACATTTCATTTACTTTTGATATTTTGAGAAAGCAAATATAATGAAAACAAAAATACTAAAATTGCACAAGATGGATTGAAGATCGTTTTGTTTTGGCAAACTAATACCACTCGTATAAAACCATTTTTTGCTCTGTAAACAATATTAACGCTTTCATTTGGAACGTGTTGTATTTTGTGTCAATTGATGGACAACTTTCATCTCACATACCAAACTACGAGGACGTTGATCTTTTAAATCATCTTATATGCATGTAAAAAAAAGGCAATACCGGTAGTTTCGGTAGGCCCTCACCCCTACCACATTTCGTATAGCTCATCGAATTTCAGCCACTTTATTCCAAGTCCATCTTTGTATGTAAGAAACCTGCAAAAAAATATTTTGCCAAAAAAAAAAAAAAATTGGTAGGCCAAAATTTGGGGGGGGCCAGGGCCCCCCCGGCCCCCCCTGCTCCGCGGTCCCTGGTAGGTGTAGAACGCGGGAATAAAGTTCCAGTGGAACTTGTTCTATCCCATTAATAAAAGAATATGAAATATAATTGGAAGAAGGCGGTAGATAATATGAGTTAAACAAATTTAGAAAAAGAAAGTAAATAAATTAAATAAAAGAACATATGTACACTTATCTTTATGTATCATACCAGTGAAGCAGATAACATGTTTATATATATAGTAGATGTTGCTTTAATGGTGTTTTGAAAAGTGAAGTGGAAGAAATTGATTTTAACTTAGCAGGGAGGTTGTTCCACTCTCGAGGACATTTAACAGCAAGTGTATGACGAGATAGGTCTGTTTTGAAAAAGAGTCTGTATAAATTGTTGTCTCTGGCTCTTGTTTCATAATGGTGAATATTTGATTGTTTAGTGAGAAGTGTTCTTTGTGAAGAAGGCAGACGAAATGGGTGATGAATAAAGGTATGAGCGACCAGTACAGTAGTGAAAACATTTAACTTGTAGATATCTAAGATGTTAAGTTTTTGAAAGATAGAAACAGTTGGTGCAAGTTTATGAGAAAAGGTTATTATTCGGACAGCTTTTTTTTGCATGAGAAAAAAAGAATTAAGATGAGATTTGTATGTGTTTCCCCAAAGGGCGTTTGCGTATAGTAGATATGGTTAATTTCCGCAAAAACTATTTCTTTGAAAATACAGAAATAAAAACCATTTTTTTTTTATTTATTTTACCCGCGAGAGTGTTTTTAAACAGACTGTGATCGATGTGAAAGTTGTCTCCCTTGATACGTAAGGGGATACTATAGTTCATTTGTTCTTTGCGTCATGTTACCATTCCGTCCATTATCTTTGCGATCTTACGAAACGGTCTCTAAGAAAATGCAAAAATGATTTCAGGTATAGAATTTAAAGGATCTGAAATGGAATTCTTTAAGTAAAACACATTATATTTCAATTAAAACCCCTGTAATTTTAAAACAGACATTGGCTATTTTATCATTTCCACCAAGAAGCTGTCGAACATGCTCGATTAAACCGGCAACGAATTCAATGACCGTCAAATGTTGACAGATGTAAACAACATATCAAAGTTCATCTCGTTTCAAAAAAGGGTTCGTGTTAATTGTTAATCGTTATTATTGCACTAAATAGCCTAGTCTAATACATTCCCCACCACAATTTTTCAAATTAACAACTTGGGGTAAAGACTACCTCTAAGTTAACAATATACCGCCAAATCATAAAAAAATCTCTTGCATGATTATTTTGTGTCACAAAGACACAGAACACATATTCACGCCTACAATTCGTATTATTAGTACAGTATATATATACTTTAATTACTTTGTATAATGAACGGAGATAGGGAGCTTTCTGGGCATTTGGAGAGATGTCTGATAACAAGTTTGATAAACATGGGGTTTCAGCAGTTTTTCTCTTGGAGTTATGTAATATGAAAGTCTGTCAGGTACTTATCGTTACACATAAAGGTTTGTCCCATGGTATATGCTGTCAGGTTTGTCCCATGGTATATGCTGTCAGCTTTGTCCCATGGTATATGCTGTCAGGTTTGTCCCATGGTATATGCTGTCAGGTTTGTCCCATGGTATATGCTGTCAGGTTTGTCCCATGGTATATGCTGTCAGGTTTGTCCCATGGTATATGCTGTCAGGTTTGTCCCATGGTATATGCTGTCAGGTTTGTCCCATGGTATATGCTGTCAGGTTTGTCCCATGGTATATGCTGTCAGGTTTGTCCCATGGTATAAATTGTCAGGTACTTGTCGTCACAAAGAAAGGTTTGTGCCATGGCATAGGCTGTCAAGTACTTATCGCCGCAAACACCGGTTTCACTTTGTTCCATGGTATATGCTGTCAGGTACTTATCGTGATAAAGAAAGGTTTGTGCCATGGTATGCGTTGTCAGGTACTTTCGTCACAAAGAAAGGTTTGTGGCATGGTGTGAGTTGTCAGGTACTTATCGTCTGAAAGTAAAGTTTGTGCATTGATATATAAAAGTTGTCAGGAAAGACAAAGAAAAGGTTTTTGCCATGGTGTAAGTTGCCACGCAGTTATCATCTCAAAGAGAGGTTTGTGCATTGATATATAAAAGTTGTCAGGTACTTATCGTCACAAAGAAAGGTTTGTCCCATGGTGTAAATTGTCAGGTACTTATCGTCACAAAGAAAGGTTTGTGCCGTGGTGTAAATTGTCAGGTACTTATCGTCACAAAGAAAGGTTTTTGCCTTGATATAAGTTGCCATAAGTTGTCAGATACTTATCATCACAAAGAAAGGTTTTTGCCTTGATATAAGTTGCTATAAGTTGTCAGATACTTATCATCACAAAGAAAGGTTTTTGCCTCGATATAAGTTGCCATAAGTTGTCAGATACGTATCATCACAAAGAAAGAATTTGCCTTGATATAAGTTGCCATAAGTTGTCAGATACTTATCATCACAAAGAAAGGTTTTTGCCTTGTTATATCAAAGTTGTCAGGTTCTTATTGTCAGAAAGTAAAGTTTGTGCCTTGCTATAAGTTGTCAGGTACTTTTGAAAGAAACGTTCAAAGAAACGTGTGTGCTGCTATATAAGCTGTATTTGTATAAATTGTATAATAGTTAATTACTATGATATATCATTACATGGTCTTCTAAATGTGTATAAGTATCTTCAGAAGTCTATGATAGACGTCTGGTATCTTCTTTTGAAAGCAATTGACACGACTGTCTAAGCATTATTAATTGGCTTATTCTTTATCCCATAAAATTCTTCTGCGTTTTAAACAGCTAAATGATTAACGTCTAAATATAAAATATTTATTAAGCCTGCGGCCTGTATATGCGGCCTGTTCAGAAATATAATTCGAGAATGATAGTAGTTTCAGTCTGAAGCGGGTGAAAAGTTAACAACCCAAATACACATCATTCTGATATTATTAGAAAAGCTTTCAATTTGAACAGCTTGAGTTTATTTTGTTTAAGCTAAAATTTAAAACCGTTTGGCGGCCACTTTCCATACCTAACAGCAAGTCAGTTAAAGCCCATGTGTAGCGGGTAGGAGTCGTTTTTCTGAGCACGGAGTTCCTTTGGCAAATTTCTGAATTAAAATGCGGGATAAGTCTTTAAATTTGATCTTTCTACATCCTAGGAAATAGCACACTAGGACTCGTCTTTCAGAAGAGATTCATACGAATCTTTGCTAAGATATTGTCCATGAAAATATCCGTCGGGAATCAAGTTAGTTATAGCGTTATCTGTTAACCCAAACTGTCTTCAGAAGGGATCGATTTCTCACTAACTTGGAATTGGGTTTTCTAAGAGATAGCTGTGTAAATAGAGACAGATATCGAGTTCAATTCTATGGCTAAAGATGAATGTCCACTAGCTGATCTCAGTCGATAAGCGGGACAATATCACGTACCTGCAAGAAATCAGAGGCCACTCCCTTCAATCCGACGGAGTGGTCTACATGTTTTACTAAACTCAATCCAGGACAAGTAATATAGACGTCAGTCAAATTCATCTGCAACCGTTAAAGTGGCATGAACTGCCAAAATGTTGATATTTTGACGTTAAAACAGAATGTTGAAATTATTGGCTATTTTTCTCAAGACGTATAATTCAGAAGCTTTTTAGTGCTTCTAGTCTCGAAAATGTACGATAAAGTATTGTTTTGAACTAACTATGACTTAGAATGAATGAATGGTCGTCCCGGTTATTTAAATTTTAACTTTTCGAAAATATTTTCGGTTGGTACAGGTCAAATACTGTATGGATTTCCCTCACTCCAACGCCAATCATTTAGTTTTCCGATGGCCTTCAAAGCCTCTTACTGTCGTGATGATCAGAAATTATGAAAAAAGTTTGAATTTTGACAGCACATGCCGCGTGTGCTCGGTCAACATCACAACACCACCATCAAGCGTGTGCTCGGTCAATATCACAACATCACAATCAAGCGTGTCATCGACCAACATCGCAATACCACAATCAAGCGTGTCATCGGCCAACATCACAACACCATAATCAAGCGTGTGCTCGACCAACATCACAATCAAGCGTATTCTCGGCCAACACCACAATCAAGCGTGTTCTCGGCCAACACCACAATCAAGCGTGTTCTCGGCCAACACCACAATCAAGCGTGTTCTCGACCAACACCATAATCAAGCGTATTCTCGGCCAACACCACAATCAAGCGTGTGCTCGGCCAACACCACAATCAAGCGTATTCTCGGCCAACACCACAATCAAGCGTGTTCTCGACCAACACCACAATCAAGCGTATTCTCGGCCAACACCACAATCAAGCGTGTTCTCGACCAACACCACAATCAAGCGTATTCTCGGCCAACACCACAATCAAGCGTGTGATAACACCACAATCAAGCGTATTCTCGGCCAACACCACAATCAAGCGTGTTTTCGGCCAACACCACAATCAAGCGTGTGCTCGGCCAACATCAAAATCAAGCGTGTGCTCGGTCAACCTATTACCTAACACGGATAGCGGTGAGTGAACCTTGGATGACAAGGAGCTTGCCTCAGCAGAGAGCTCATCGTCTGCCCTAAAATTTGTTGCCGCTCCCTCTGCCACGGTTTGAAAATGCTAGATATCACAGATAAAAAAAACTAAATCGTTTTATATTAGCCATGGCCACCGGATTTATAGTGTAACAAAGCGCCGTTTTCTAGTGAGCCAAAAAAGTGATCCCCAATTCACCTAAAAAATAACAGAAACATCAAACTTTTGCAAACATCAACAAGCAGTTATGGTCGAATGGTCGAAAAAGCGAGAAAAAATGGAAACCCTTGTCTAAAATGCAATGCCAGACATACTTCCCCATGCTAACGTAAAGCGGTGGCCAAAACGGTCTTATTAATCGAAAAACAAACTCGAATTGTTGTTCGTTCTGTTACCAATATTCTGCTTAGCGTCAGAAGGAACTTTGTGAAATGTTTTTGTTTCTAGGTTTAAAAAACGAAAATGGCTGCCGATGACGTGTGGCAAATTTTATTTTAGCTTTTTAGTTATTTATAATGGAAAAAGGAGGGCACTTTTTATGTCCATCAGATATATTACCTTCAGGAATCCGTAATTATGTACATAAAGTGTCTAGAAAAACTATGTTTTAATGGTCTTGATTTATTTGCATCCCTTATGTCCTGTTTTCACCTGATATTTCCAGTTTTCTTACTTTTTCTCAAATGTTTCAAATAAAGGAATGCTTTTCGTCTAAGCCTACTGTATAAATCTATGCCCGCCGTGAAGGGAGGCCACTTGTCCGTGTCTTGTTTACTATAATTACATTTGACACCCAATATATCGAAGGCACACACTCCGCAGAAACCCTGAATACTGTTTACATTAAAAACAGCACACGGTTTTCAGTAATTTTTCCCTGACAGAACAAGTAAGATACTTTCTCTTTTTGCCAAATTTGGAAGGTTTTGGCATTTTGTATTTTTGACATGAAATTGAAGACTTTATTTGTTTCCTACCCGCGTTATAATTGACCTCCGAGGCTTACGAATGATTTGATCCGAGCGAATGACCAAACCGTATATTATTATTTTAGCAACTCACATTTATACATTTTAATCATAACTGAACAAACATATTGTCCCCAATGTTGAATTTAATGGTTTTACTTGTAGTAAACTCGTACAAATTGGCTTTTTAAAGAAATATCAGAAAGGCTACAGCGGCGAATTGGGCCTTTAACATAAATGGAAGCCTTCAGCAGTAGGCATATTTACGTGAAGACATTATAACAATTACAGATCACAATTTATTCATACAAATGTGTGTAGTAATATTATTATGATTATCTAAAAACAGCTATCAGTTCTATTATAATTAACCTCGAGCTAAATGTGTGAAGACGAGACATGGTAATTGCTTGGAATCACACCATAGGTTAGCAAACATTGTGCAGAATTGGCAGGCCATCAGACACGTGAGTCACTTTTAATAAACTGCATGCTGTAACACTAAATGAAAAAAGGAAAACATGTGACACATGCTAATAGGTTTATAATATGCAAATACTACAAGGACAAGTTAGGACGTGGGTTGTATAAATATATTTGAACAAATAAGAAGGTTATACGCCATTAGTGTAAATCCTCCGAACCGACAATCAAATAGTCTGAGTACATGATCAGAATCCAGTAGTTTAACGGAGAGATGATGACTGAATAAAAGTCGAAATATTGAGTCAGTATGAAGTTTGAAGTTTTCGTTTTTCAGAATAACACAACTTGTGTAATATGATAAGTTCGTCATGTAAGACAAATCCGAAATCCAAATACCTCCCAATAAGCAGTTTGTCCCGGATAACACTAATCCATTGCAGCATTCAAGCGTTTAAAAGTCATTATAAATGGAACCAATAGGGGGCGTTATAACATAAGCGATTGTCAACTTACGTCAGGATCGACAGCATCCAGTCAGAACTCCCTTCGGTTATCTTCGCTCGCTACCGGTCGGCTTTGTATTTCACGCACGTAAATCCCACTCTGAAACTTCGGGGATTTACGTGCGTGAAATACCCTCTGATAGACTGCAGGTCATTTTGAATATGGCGACCAAATAGGTAGCCGTGAAGCGTACAATTTCCAAATCTTCTTGAGGACCCCACAAAAGTGTCCCCGTGATAATGTAAGAGGTCGAAACACTCAGTTTGTTAACTTTCAGCCTCGATCAGTTATATAATTGAAGCATTGGAGGATTCCTGGTATGTACTGAAACTGCGTCTGTCTACAACATGTGGGTTTCCGGGCTAAATAAAATATATAAACAAATATCTTTCTAAATAATATTAGAATTTACTAAATTTATAATTATTTTATTTTTTCGTCTGCAGTGAAACATTTTGATATTTACTTTCGACGCCATTTTTATTCAGCCCAAAAATACGGTGATTTACTGTATAAAAAGCGCAGAGGCGTGTCAAAGCCGATCGGTAGCGAACGAAGATAGCCGAAGGGTTCCGACTGACGTAAATCTCCGAAGTTATCAGACTGCATAACCATCTTGGAATTTTGACATGCTTGAAGAAGCACTAGCTTTGATTGGCTGTTATTTAAGATCAAATAAGACAAATAGTGAAGTCACATTTCAAGACCCCTTTAATTTTCATCTAACAATAAGGTGGTTTATATATGGCGAAGATTGGTCTATAAACAGTGTTCTGAACATCGCCTGAAAATCCACACAAGGTTCTATTAATCAAAACAGGCTTTAGTATGATTTTTAAACAAATGAGCCCATTATCTACAAGAATAGGCGTAGAAAGCACAGACAGGTCGTTCAGTCATGCAAAGTATATGGACCTTTTTAACTTCGTCTTTGTTTGAGATTTGGATGATTTGTTTGTCCGAACCGACAAAAGTGATTTGACTGTGTCCGAACCGACAAAGTGATTTGACTGTGTCCGAACCAACAAAAGTGATTTGACTGTGTCCCAACCGACATAAGTGATTTGACTGAGTCCGAACCGACAAAAGTGATTTGAGTGTGTCCGAACCAACAAAAGTGATTTGACTGTGTCCGAACCGACAAAAGTGATTTGACTGTGTCCGAACCCACAAAAGTGATTTGAGTGTGTCCGAACCCACAAAAGTGATTTGACTGTGTCCGAACCCACAAAGTGATTTGACTGTGTCCGAACCGACAAAGTGATTTGACTGTGTCCAAACCGACAAAAGTGATTTGACTGTGTCCGAACCGACAAAAGTGATTTGACTGTGTCCGAACCGACAAAAGTGATTTGACTGTGTCCGAACCGACAAAAGTTATTTGACTGTGTCCGAACCGACAAAGTGATTTGAGTGTGTCCGAACCGACAAAGTGATTTGAGTGTGTCCGAACCGACAAAAGTGATTTGACTGTGTCCGAACCGACAAAAGTGATTTGACTGTGTCCGAACCCACAAAAGTGATTTGACTGTGTCCAAACCGATGGAAGTGATTTGACTGTGTCCGAACCGACAAAGTGATTTGAGTGTGTCCGAACCGACAAAAGTGATTTGACTGTGTCCGAACCGACAAAAGTGATTTGACTGTGTCAGAACCCACAAAAGTGATTTGACTGTGTCCGAACCCACAAAAGTGATTTGACTGTGTCCAAACCGATGGAAGTGATTTGACTGTGTCCGAACCGACAAAGTGATTTGAGTGTGTCCGAACCGACAAAAGCGATTTGACTGTGTCCGAACCGACAAAAGTGATTTGAGTGTCTCCGAACCGACAAAAGTGATTTGACTGTGTCCGAACCCACAAAGTGATTTGACTGTGTCCCAACCGACAAAAGTGATTTGACTGTGTCCGAACCGACAAAAGTGATTTGACTGTGTCCGAACCCACAAAGTGATTTGACTGTGTCCGAACCCACAAAAGTGATTTGAGTGTGTCCGAACCGACAAAAGTGATTTGACTGTGTCCGAACCGACAAAAGTGATTTGACTGTGTCCGAACCGACAAAAGTGATTTGACTGTGTCCGAACCGACAAAAGTGATTTGACTGTGTCCGAACCGACAAAGTGATTTGAGTGTGTCCGAACCCACAAAAGTGATTTGACTGTGTCCGAACCCACAAAAGTGATTTGACTGTGTCCGAACCCACAAAAGTGATTTGACTGTGTCCAAACCGATGGAAGTGATTTGACTGTGTCCGAACCGACAAAGTGATTTGAGTGTGTCCGAACCGACAAAAGTGATTTGACTGTGTCCGAACCGACAAAAGTGATTTGACTGTGTCAGAACCCACAGAAGTGATTTGACTGTGTCCGAACCCACAAAAGTGATTTGACTGTGTCCAAACCGATGGAAGTGATTTGACTGTGTCCGAACCGACAAAGTGATTTGAGTGTGTCCGAACCGACAAAAGTGATTTGACTGTGTCCGAACCGACAAAAGTGATTTGAGTGTCTCCGAACCGACAAAAGTAATTTGACTGTGTCCTAACCGACAAAAGTGATTTGACTGTGTCCGAACCGACAAAAGTGATTTGAGTGTGTCCGAACCAACAAAAGTGATTTGACTGTGTCCGAACCCACAAAGTGATTTGACTGTGTCCGAACCGACAAAAGTGATTTGAGTGTGTCCGAACCGACAAAAGTGATTTGACTGTGTCCGAACCGACAAAAGTGATTTGACTGTGTCCGAACCGACAAAAGTGATTTGACTGTGTCCGAACCCACAAAAGTGATTTGACTGTGTCCGAACCGACAAAAGTTATTTGACTATGTCCGAACCCTCAAAAGTGATTTGAGTGTGCCCGAACCCACAAAAGAAGTTTTAAGGAATGCAGTACAAGCTATTTGATCAACTTTATCTATTACAAACCTAATTATGTAGTCTTTGATTGAAGGCCATTTCCCAGGGTTTACTGGTCTGATAATTACCACTTTAGCTTATATATATAGTACATCAAGCTGTGTGAAACAACTCATTAACTGTCGGAATGAAGACACACATAAAACTGGAGAAAAGTTTGCCAATAGATAACGCAAGAGGACTGCTTTGTCGGTTTGTAAACAACTTCCACAGTCATAGAACGATGAATTCAAACGATGTAAATGATACTGTAAACACTTTATGCGATTTTCATTTTATTTTGATAGTTATTTCACCAAGACGTCATGTTTCACAATGTATTCAAATTAATATACGCATGTATTTGTATACAACTCAACAGAGTGCAATTTTATATTTATCTGAAATGACCATAACATACATGTAACCCCTTGGGTATTTCTTTATTGCACGTTGTTGTTGGTCCTTTACATGATTTTTATCAGTAAATTTGTGTTATGTACTAATTCGCAATTTCAGTGGAACTGCTGGTTGGTTGGTTGTTATTGGCGCATCCACTCGTATGATAAGCAAGCGTTTTCTTAAGAGTCGCAGTGCATATCATAAGAACAGTACACTGCACGGAATCGAGCCCTCTTTTATTCGATAGTGATGCTGATGAGTAAGATTCTGGGAAATAGTCCAGCCTAGATCCAGTAATGAACATTTGTCAGCGCCCCATGTTCTACCTGACACAGTTCATTAAATGAAATGCGTTTTGACATTTGATAATGAGCTTGTCTATGTATTTTGACCATGTTAAATATTTATAAAACACAAGTCCTAGATAACCGATCCCTGGGATACCATTCTCTAAAACAACTGATCGTGACAACGACGTGCCTATACGTACTTTAATTTTGCGATTTGATGGGAAGTCCCTATTTCATCATAACATCCAGCCACCAATATCAATATTTCTCATTTTGATTAGCAGCTCCCCCGCCCCTCTCCAAAGTATATCATAGGCCTTCTCAATGCCAAGGAACACCGCTTAATTACATGTCTAAAAGCACTCTGTACATTAGAGAGTATGTTTTTTCTATTAAAGTACCATATGAACCTGCAAATAACCACTCGTTACATGAGCTTACAGAAAGCAGTTGTCAAAGTCGGTCTATAAGACCTTGCAAAGTTTGGGTCCTTTTGAGATTTAACAACTGGAATGGCAATTGCCTTTTTCCAAGCCACAGACTCTAATATTGCCACTGCCAAAAATATGTAGTCTTGCTGTGTATTCAATTGTACCAGCGTCCTTCGCGGTAGCCAGCTTTCAAACATGACATACAATTTTTACTATGAAAGATATTACACGGATCATTGAAACAGGGGAAATAACTTCAGTTTGCGCATAGGCATCTTTTTCTGTATTTGTACTTATGGATACCTGGAAAGGTTTTGGGATAGGATGTGTACAGCTGATGAGGGGGGTTCTGTGGGGGTCAGGTCCCATATAGATTTTATGAACAGTTCAGAGGTTTAGCTTCCTGGTTAAGTACACACTTTAAGGCTTCGACGAAGGACACTTTTTCAAAGACTTTAATAAATTGAGCTCTATTGGCTTCCTTTAATTTAGGGCAAACTCGGCATGCAGACTAGTGAAAATTTTGGAAGTTAACGCACTTAGGTGAGTCTATATACACTCTGAAGGTATGTGATTAAATTGAGGGTATGTAAAGATTTACCCTGAATAGTTCAAACCCCAACGTCACTTCATCAGAGGTTTTCTCACGTTCAAAATATAAAAACATACACATAGTCGGTGTTTTACCTTTTTTTAACCTCTCCACTTTAACACACTTGACTTTCTTAAGATCGTCTAAAATTTCCTGTTCCATAACCCCTTCCCCAATTCCATAAATAACTCCTCTGCTCTTGGATTTGGTTTCAACTTTACATGTTACATAGATTCCCATGCCAATGTTAACCGTAAGTAAATTTTTTATTTGACCTTGACTTTTATGACCAACTTATGTTTCTTGATCATCTACTGATGACATCGCAACATTCACACTATTTGTTAGCCCCCCTCCCTTTTCCCCTTGTTCTCTATCTCTACTTTCAGATCGAGTGCTATCCCTCTTTCCACCAGTCACTATCTGTGATAGGTCCATACTGTCGTCTTCCTGCTCATCCATAATTGACCTCTATCTTCACCTCTATTACTACCAGTAGACTTACAAGTGCAGATTGACGGTGAATGGTATTGCAGCACACGTATAGTGCTCAAATAGAGGGAGAAAGGCGATTTCCCACCCACTGCCAAAAGCATGAGCAAAAATACAAAGAAAAACATAAAAATGAATGCGACGTGTAGACTAGTTCCCGGAAAAAAACATAAATTAACACGGAAAATAGACCGTAGACCCCTAAAGTCTATATGATTTTTGTAAAAGAAATATAACAAATAATGGTTACAATGCATCTAGTTATAGTTGAGATATGCAAATATTGGTGAGTAGCCTAAAGTATGAATCACCGACCGACCGACCGACAAGTAAAAATAACATGTCGTTCCAATATTTATAGAGCGATCAAAATGTATATCCCTTGAAATCTGAATGGAGTAATAATGTATCTACTGGAAACAGACCTATCTGGATGTATATTTTCATCCCACTCAACGAATAGTAATGTATCCACTGCACACATCTTAACAATGCTGTTTTAAACGTATTTAAACAAACTTTTCTAGGAATTCTCGCGCTGAGTTAAGGATGAGGTCGTAACACTTTTGATCACCCTAAAACATAGGCTGTTAGAAATTGGAGTGTTAAGAGGGAATCGATAACATTTTGCTTGGGTTTATGGGTTTCCATAGTAAATTAACTCTTAGCAGTCGGTAGTTTTGTCTTCCTAGAAACCACAGCTGATGTGAAGGATGGTGATAAACCTAGAAACTGTCTTAAGGCCTTATCGATCTCTGGCCATCTGTTGGAATGGCCTGTTTGAGAGAGTTGTGTAAATAGAGACTGAACTCTGTTCAATAAGCTCCTTTTTAGTACCGAAATTGGTAGCTGATTGGTTTGGTCAACCAGGGAGACAGAAGATCAGTTTAAGGTGACATTTGGAAAAATACAGCAACCATGTGTTAGAATTCATCAGGCTCTTTTATCACATAGTTTGAACTAATTGTATAAGAACTGGTGGATGAAGTGTTGTATGTTGTTTGTACTATTGAAAATGCAAACTTACCGCGCTTTTACTGCATTAACTAGGTTCTTCTGCTTCCCTGTCCTTCAAGACGCATCTTCGCAAGCCAAGTTAAAATCTTCATGTCCCCATGAGACGTTTTACTCGCATCCAATCAAAACGAGCTGTTCGATTACGGGTTTGAGTGGAGTAGTCCGCCAAGGTAAAACACGGAATGGGTTTCATGAAGATTTTAACTTGGCTAGAGAAGATGTTCAAGACGATACATGATAAAGCCATCAGTTAAATCCTCTGTATTACAACCCTTATCCTGTATTCTGAATGCTTTTCTCAAAATTTATTGGTCTGAGAATTGTCTGTAAGTTTTATTTACGTATCATGTCTTCATTTCAAGCCGAGATCGTGTAAACCCCTGGTCCTGATAGACACCGGTCCTGATAACCTATTATAGGTTATTGACCGACTGATGTGAGGGATCTCCCTACAGAGTATAAATGTCTCTTCCTGACTTTGTCATCCATCTGCTGGTCACTCAGAATGAATGCACACAACACACCTCCAAAACAGAAGAAATGGTTTAATAAACAAGTAATTTGTTCACTAATTTGGGTTTATGTAGTAATTTTCACCACTCACGAAATAATTAAAAAATTGGCCCCGGTAAATCTGGGATGTGGCCGATTTTTCAAATTTTCCATTTTTGTTTCAAAGTACGTAGCACTAATAGTTTGTAGAATTATCATTTTATTCTGATTGCCGTCGAACAAGCAAAGAATTGACCGGCCACATTGTTTGGATTAAACACTACAATAACGAATTTATTCATTTTATACTTTAAAATTCCTTCAAAACACCTCTTCCTTCCGTACGTTGTGACGATTAAAGCTGAATGTATGTTACAGGATATTTGGTAACCTAGAATAAAATAACTCTTTTTTTATTTTTAATATTAACCCTCCTTTACATAATTGTCGTATCCTTGGGACAAGTTTTATGTAACAAAAATACTCGAAAGACTTAATCTGGATACAGGCTGTCTGAAGATTTCTATAAAATATCTCAATCTGAGAACAATAATGCGTTTATAAACGACCCGCCAAGTCCATTCACATCATTATGTTCATGTTGATGGTTTCTTCCAGTCCATAAACTATGGATAGAATAATATATCACTGGATAAGGTGGACGTTAATGGGGCTTTACATGGAAAGAAAGCCTCTATGTCACATTGGATAGCGGCTTATGAGATAGGCTATTCAATCACATTGCCGGTCAGACGAATGGAATTGGTTGTAGTCTTCATCAGACCTATATCATGATCCTTCATCAAAACTCTTAGGTGTTATGAGGCATTGAATTGCCGGAAATGGTCGGAAACTGTTTTCACAAAAGGATGTCCGCAGCACCAACCCAAATGTGGATGAATTGGCCATAATTATAAATTTCCTGGGTGAGAATTTCTAGAACCTTTCCCCTCCCGCTTCGGCCAGTGCTCCTTCATGGGGATTAAAGTGGCATGAGGTGGAACACATAGGGAACGTTTCGAGAAAACAGAAGTAGCTAATTGTTCGTCATCTTAATCACATCAATACCAATCTACATGTACATTCAGTTAGTTTCACAAGAAACCTAAGATGAACGCCTACATGCATTCTGGTTATTTGAATTCTGTCCGTTATTAACACACCAACTTCGTTTGTACGGGTTTAACAGATATTGTTTTAATTTCAACGTGGGGCCTCTGTGACTTAGTCGGTAGAGCGTTGGACGCTCAATCTGAACAGCCTTCCACCAATGGGTCGCGGGTTCGAATCCCACTCTGTCTCCCCAAAAATTGGAAAATGTTCTGACTGGGATTTCACTCGTACGACCTAAGTGAGATGACTACCAGTTACCAACGGAAGGTCGTGGCTTTCCTCTGGGCATAGAGCTCGGTATCACCCGACAATAAAACTGACAGCGCTGCCATATAAGTGAAATAATCTTGAGCGCGGCGTAAAACATCAAACAATCAATCAATCAGTTCAGGTTTCTCTAGAATGAGATTTACAAAAAGTAATTATAAACCTACAATTAAAGACGCAATGTACGTGTGGGTGGAAACGTGGGAGAATTAAACATCATTTATTTGAAAATTAAAATTAATTTCAACGTCCATCCTATAGTTTTCAAGGTAATTCATGTGACAGTAATCTTCCAATATAGGCTACACATGAACAGCAATAAGAAATCTGCATGGTTATTATTCTATCTAGATTTCTTGATAAATCAACATCAGCCATGCACTTGTTTGTCTCAAAGATTCCCAATAGGTTGTCTACACTTTTTAATTATCAAATAAATGATGTCTGATTTCCCCACGGTTCCACCCACACGTAAATTGCGTCTTTAATTGTAGATGTATAATAACTTTCTGTAAATCTCATTCTAGAGAAACCTGAAGAATAACTTCCGGTATAGACATCAGTTGACCAAGGGAGTAATGGAATATTACTTTGATTTGCTATGATTATGAACTAACTATAGAAGGGCGTATTTAACCACCATGAGATACTTACTGCGCACTGCAGGAATCTCCCCAAGATTTCCTCATGTGGGTTCATTATCACCTAAGTTATTGAAATAAAGATCAGTCTCTATTTGCACGTTTCTCTCAATATAGGTTAAGCCATCAGTTAAAGGGACAACAACCATGTTCATTATTAAAGATAAAAAAATCTCTAGAAACACAAAAGGTTTAACTTTATTACCGCCAGTGACCCTCAAGCTAATAAAAAAAGGACAGAAG
Source organism: Lepidochitona cinerea (assembly GCA_963971465.1). NCBI lineage: Eukaryota > Metazoa > Mollusca > Polyplacophora > Chitonida > Tonicellidae > Lepidochitona > Lepidochitona cinerea. Next base: position 40,534,625 of record OZ020556.1, on the reverse strand, counting down.
TATGTCCTTTAGGCTGCTTAGCTGCGTCACAATTGTCTCTGCTTTAAGATGATGTGATGTTGCATTGGCTATAATGACGTCAATAATGACGTGTTTTTTTACCGCTCTCTAATGTATGAATGTAGATTTAGGTCTAAAAACAAGGGGACAAACTTGCAGTGGGAAGGTGGTTTAGAATATGTAGGTCAGTGAGGTAAAAGCGCGTCATTTCTTAGCTAAACCATTGAGTTGCTTTACATGACAAGGCTGTACCGGTAACGCATCTCGATTGTATGCATCATTGATATTTAAATTTTGTCCGTTAGCATGGACACATTTTCGGTTCGTACGGGTTGGTGGCTTTACAGAGAATTTATTTCAACGTCAATTCTTTAGATTTTCTAGGTACTGGAAGCGATCAACTTTTCGTGACAATTAAAATTTGTGAAAAAGTTCTAATTTTGGCAGCTCGGGTCACTTTTAGTGCCTACGTTTAAAAATTCCACTATTATCTACACTACAATAAGTTTAAAAGCAAAAGGTTCTTCTGAAGAAGACAGTTGTGTTAAATGTCAATGCCATCTGTTCGTGCCAGCTTTGACAGAATCCACGTGGATTAACAATTGTCTAGAAGACATTATGGAAAAATTATTTTTTGAGAGAACAAAAATGAGTGGGAGTTTGATATGTTGAACTGTCATAAACTTACGACAAACAACATGGCTGAAGCCGTCAGTAACTTGAAAAAATGACATTTAATTATAGCTTATCCCATTAAGTTTTTTCATCCCTGATAGAGGGTAATATATATTCAACAAAGTAGAATGCAGCGTTAGAATTCTGCCATCATTAAACTCATAAATGTTCGCTGTTCATATCCCACAGAAAGATTAAAACTTTCAAAGGTCCATTTAAATACAATATTTATGAAACAATCCCGTTGATCTGGAGCAAAAACATAATGGTTTGAAACGGCTACTAAGAAAATCAATACCCCGCTATATTTTTTCCTCTCTATTTTAAAATGCATCCCGACGCATAAGAGGTAATATAGTTCTTTGTGATGAAACCGACAAAAACGACCAAACATCAGTGTTTTTTATTTGCAAAGCAAAATTTCTGTTGAAGATATTTGGTTATTTATAATGTACTTTTCGACAATATTACACAGAATTCAGATTATTCCCAGATGTACGATGAGCAATGTCAATTTCATTTTAAAACAAATATGTAATATTCTAGAAACCATGTCGTGGAAGTTCCGTGAGCGTTCTAGACCGATAACAATTTATACAAAATTTTGCACAACAGAATAGCAGAACAGAATGTTCGATGGTATTTTTGTCATTATTTGTAAGCAGACTCGGATCATGTTTTCGGTTCTTGAATAATAAATGACCTTTTTCATTTTTTTCCATAACTGTGTGTGTATTTTTTTCTCCAGATTATGCTATCTGACATACACGTAAGATAAGCAGTTATTGGATGATCGGATCGCAATCTGCTATTTGACGTAAGGTAAGCAGTTATTGGATGATCGGATCGCAATCTGCTATTTGACGTAATGTGATCAGTTATTGGATGATCGGTTCGCAATCTGCTATTTGACGTTATATGATCAGTTATTGGATGATCGGATCGCAATCTGCTATTTGACGTAGTGTGATCAGTAATTGGATGATCGGTTCGCAATCTTGCAATTTGACGTAATGGGATCAGTTATGGGATGATCGGATCGCAAACTGCCATTTGGTGTTATGTGATCAGTAATTGGATGATCGGATCGCAATCTGCTAGTTGACGTAAGGTGATCAGTTATTGGATGATCGGATCTCAATCTTGCAATTTGACGTAATATGATCAGTAATTGGATGATCGGTTCGCAATCTTGCAATTTGACGTAATGTGATCAGTTATTGGATGATCGGTTCGCAATCTGCTATTTGACGTAATGGGATCAGTAATTGGATGATCGGTTCGCAATCTACTATTTGACGTAATGTGATCAGTTATTGGATGATCAAATCGCAATCTCTTATTTGACGTAATGTGATCAGAGCCAATATTCATAATGCGATACGGTTTTCTAGACAATGAAAAGTGTTGCCTTTCTCTCCAAGAGTGACAGATAAAAAAGCTATTTTCAGATAAACGGTATGTTTTCGTGCTTCACAAATATATGGGACATTGTTACAAAGGCATATCTCCCATTGATTGTCCGTAAATTTGACGTTTTCGTGTGATACAGTCATTACCGGCGAATAAAACGTCTTTGAAAACTTTTGATCAATAATACACGAAGAGCATCCTGGTTATCGTCCTTTGCACGATCTGTACGGTTGGTGAAATTAATCTTAGAAACCCTAGGAACCTGTAAAAAAAATTCTAAACAAAAGAAACCAAAATATGAAAGAAATATGAGAGCTTCTAATAGTTGAATATGAATAAATCATTCACCTAAATGTTGTACGGACATACATAGGCTCTGATATTTGTATCTACACACTCAAAGTGACATTTTTACTTCAATGTGTTCGCATTGTCAGATGGACTCATACTTACAAGCATTTTTATTTTGTTAAAATACACTTTTGATTTGGCTAACGATATCCTTAATAAATTGTATAGCTTATTGCCATTAATGGTGATTTCTTGTCGCCAGAATATTGCCCTTTATGATCACAATGGTTTCTGCAACATCAGTTTGCCAACAATCTCTTTACACCAATGATTTTATCGGTCGGGGCAGACTTTCCAGGGCGGAGGGCGGGGGGGGGGGGGGGGGGTGCTTAATTTTTTTCTTTGTGTATATTATTCACAAACTTGGCTGAATTTAAAGCATAACATTTTCTCCTCTGTATACCTCTGGTGATTGATGACCATTAATAAGGAATAATTACTGCAGGAATTTATAACTTGTTTATTTAGATGTCTTTGATACTCTATAGTCTTGCCATGTCTGGTTGAAGTAACCTCATCATTTTTCTACAATACATAACCAGTCTGCCAGAAAATCAGACGTCCTAGTTCCTGGCAAAAAATGATATCAGGATCGGAATAAATCTGTAGTAAGCCAATCGGCGTGAAAAAAACTCTCAATGATTATCTCGTTTTTTGAAAGACTGGCATACATATAGTTATAGCGTGAACATAAAGTCTCCCCTGGGAGACAACATTTATATTGAAGCTTTTAAGCTTTGGCCCTACACTAGAATCTGACAAATCAAATCAACACGTTTGTGTCAGCTTGACTTTGTTTCTGAAAGAGAAATATTCTACAAAGCGACGCAGAAATAAAAAAGTAATCTAACCGGTTAATGGAAACCAAAATGAGACAAATTTAAAAAGACACGTTGAAGACATCTAATCATTGGTGCCATTAAGTGCGAAATTGATTGATTGGGGCTTAACGTCGCACTCAACAGCTAAGGTTATATGGCGACCAAAGTACCAATCGACCAAAATATCTTACCCACCCCACCTAAGTTTTAACATTAAAACCTCCACGGACCACATTAACATCAGGAAGGCTACTGTATTTGGCATATTTAATTTTCCTCAATGCTAGGTAGGCGAAAATGGCTATGGCCAAAACCACACCGCCCCCAGCCCGAAGGTTATTGCGAAATTACATCCGAAGAAATGGGTTTCTGAATACTGATTTTTGTTAAAGCACGAGAGGTCATTTCCAATTTGTTGCTTATTTTCAACAACAGTCAAAAGACTATATGACCCAATTTCGTTTTAATTCGTTCCGATTGTGCAAGAGTTGGGGGGGGGGGGGCTGGGCAGTCTTATTTATTTGTAATTTTGTATCAGATCTAAATATTGAATGAAAAAAATACTTATCTACGAGATTTAGGTTATTAACGACGGATTAAAACCTCTAGACCCCACAGTTGCACCGGTGCAACAGCCTAAAATTTGACCTACATATTCTATCCCATGCCATAAGATTATTTTAAAACTCTATGTTGCATACAAGCAATACACGTAGTTTCGCTTTCTGTGGGTAGGGGTCAGCAAGATCAGTCAGGTTGGTGTCAGGTGACTGATCAAAACAGTGATAACCACATGAAGTGATTGAGCAGTTTTTGATGGTAAAGACAAGCAATAAATTCCATGGAAACACTTAGAGATGTTTGGTTTTTTTGTTATATCATCTTTTAGAACTTACCATAAAATAACATAATCGACAAAAAAGTGAGAACGTACCATTTGGTATATAAAATATAAGCGTTTGTTTTTTGTGTTGCACGTGTGCAACATTGGTGCGTGTTGCACTTTGGTGTCATGTGAGCAAGTTTGGTTGTTTGTTCCATTTTGAATTACACTTCAAGATTACAATCAAATTTGCAATGTAAATTTGTTTTTTGTTAAAGCTGAAACTTTGTTGAGTGATAATAAAATACTTTTTGATTTATGAAAAACAATTTAAAATAACTAAGTCGTTTCGTTTCGTCGTTTCGTTTCGTAGTAAGCTCATGTAAATTGGTTTTCTTAGCAAATTTAAACAGGCTACGACGGCAAGTGGGCCTTTAAGCCCCAATGTTGCATGTGTGCAACGAAATTAAGAGCATGATCACGTGGGCGATAATCCAATTTTTTCTCAAAATATGTTTTTCTGGTCTGCTATGGCTTGTTTAAGACCCCCCCAAAATTTGTCCCTCCGCTCATTCATGTACCGGGATCTAGAGGGTTAAACATTTTGACTCGAATATTTGTACTGTAAAGGTTTTTTGGGGCATTTCACATTGTGTTAAAATGAGACGCAATGTTATTGCTATGTTCACTCCATTGTACAGACCCATCGGTTTAAGATTAATATGACCAATTTGTAATGCACGCCTTGACCGTCGCTCCTCTAAAAGCAATTCTGTACAGGAAATAACTGCCAGTGTTACTAAATATAAACAATTACCAGACAAAGTTATTGATTAATTAGATAATTCATAATGCTACAGGTGTTCAGTTGTGTCATTGATTGTGTCCTTATACAAGTCGTTCGGGGCCTCTGTGCTGAATGGTATTACTCAACAATCTGGTACGTGATCAAAAAATTCTATATTTTCAAAACTAGTGCATTGAGTACAAGGTACACACTATTATACAATATCATTTGTTATTAATGATTAAAAATGAGAAGAAAACTGTTAACATTACGTAGGTGGCAACGAGAAAGACTAGGAAAAGAAATGAAGGATCGCAAATATTTGTTTTCGTAAAAATTATTTGACTGTTAAATTTTGCATCCAGATGATATGTTCCAAGACTAAAACTAAAATTGTAATAACTAAATTGTCAGCCGTTGAAATCCCCTTTTATCGACCTACATAAGTGAATCCTGGATAAGCTTTAGATTAAAGTGAAGTTTTAGATGAAAGTGAATTTCTATTGAAATTTAACTTGACAATTTCAAAAAAAAATACTTATTAGTCTTTTAAAAGAGGGCATGTTATATAAAAATTGTTTATGCATTTAAGTTAAACCATTTCCCAAGGAAAATAAGCGTGCTTGAAGGGGAATGAAATATTTACAACGTTTTTTTGTCTCCATAGAAATCCTAATCGGCCTATTAGTATAGAAGAGGAATGTTTTATTCGTGAATCTAGACACTTCTATAAAAACAGGCTAGTTTCCAATGATTGCCGTATCGTGAGTTTGTCTGTGTATTTAAGATACGAATTTTGAATAAGGAATGTCGATCGATGGAAGACACGTGTAATCGTTCCTGACTCCAGTTACAAGTCTGACATAACAATGAAGTGAATTAAATCATGAAGTCTATAAAAGACTGGCTTCAGCCATATTTGTTACAGAATTATATTGACAACATTGGATGCTGTTCACCACATTTTATAACTAAATTTGTTCCACGTGCCCTTTTTATTACCAAACAGACCTTGAAATAAAAATCTTGCAACCCAAACATATTTGATCTTTTTAACTAGCTTAGTAATTCTGCAATGCAGAAGCGTCTCACTGTGAAGGTTTTCCAGTTAATCAATCATCTGCCCTAATTAGCGTATTTTTTTAATATTCGCCCTTTATTTTAGTACATGCTTTCATTATTTTTGATGCAGTAAATCGTGTCTTCGGTTGCTCCCAATGGTTTCCTGGATATGGTTTCCTGGGTATGAACTTTCATCCTGAGATATGTATCATATTGACATTACAATTGTTTGCAGGCATAGGCGTATTTGTTTGATTTCCTTTTTTATGTTATTTTTGGGAGGGAGAGGGGTGATTGAGTTAAGACACTTGTCCAACTCTCCTACAACTGACCCAATCCCAAACGACTTGAAGGTCACCGCACTTCTCGGACAAAGTGCTTAATTATTTGACTTGCCTCCACGAAAGCAGCTGTTAAGAAGTGCGCTTCCTCCATAAGAAAATGGTCACTCAGAAGATCAACAGGTCACATTTAACAGACGTATAAAAGCGGGTGCATATAAGTCATTCCCCTTACCAAGGTTTCCAAAAGTTTTACGAAGACAGGTTTTAGTTTGAGTCATTGGAAATATTCGGGACAATTGTCGTTAGTTGTTTCTAATTCCCTTCACATCTAAAGGAACAAATCACATACACGTTTTATAAATTGTTAGCTGTTCCTCTTTATCTGGAATCCACAAGAAAAGAGAAACTTTTCAGTTCAGTTATAGTCGGGAAATATTTCGCAACAGCTGCTGTAAATCATCCATGCTCAAAGGCCACAGTAAATATTCCCATAAATGTGAACTTGTACCAATAAAGAATACCATAATTATAACGTGTGGGGAATGTGTACAAACAGACAGAAACATTTCTTGACTATCCCATTTTTATTTCAAGGTCTGTTTGATAATCAATAGCGCAGGTGGAACAAAATTAGTTATAAAATGTGGCGAACAACATCCAGAACTGTCAATGGTTGAAGGCAGTCTTTTATAGACTTTATGATTTAATTCACTGCATTGTTATGTCAGACTTGTAACTGGAGTCAGGAACGATTACACGATGTCTTCCATCGATCGACATTCCTTATACAGAATTCGTATCTTAAATACACAGACAAACTCACGATACGGCTATCATTGGAAACTAGCCTGTTTTTATAAAACTGTCAAGATTCATGAATAAAACATTCCTCTTCTATACTAAGAGGCCGATTAGGATTTCCATCGAGACAAAAAATCTGATAAATATTTCATTCCACTTTAGGCACGCTTATGGATTGCGTCTTTTTCTCGACACCCATGCCAGTTTCTATAGGGAATGATTTAACTTACATACATACACAACTTTTGATATAATATGCTCTCTCAGAAATGATAACAAATATTTATTTTGAAATTGTCAAGTTGAATTTCAATACAATTCACTTTCATCTAAAACTTTGTAGGATTCGCTTATGTAAGACGATTAAATTTTAGTCACAATTTTAGTCTTATGACGTCTTTGAACATTTTTTTGGTTGCATAATTTAACAGTCAAATAATATTTATGAAAACAAACGTTCGTGATCTTTCATTTGTTTTCTCGGTTTTTGTTGTTGCCACCAACGTAATGCATCATGTACTCAAGCCACTTGTTTTGAAAATAAAAAATTATTTGATGACGTACCAGATGTTGAGTAATACCATTTAGCACAAATGCCCCGAACGACTAGGACACAATCAATAACACAACTGAACACCTATAGCATTATGAATTATCTAATTAATCAATAACTTTGTCTGCTAATTATTTCTATTTAGTAACACTGGCAGGTATTTCCTGTACAGAATTGCAGTAAGAAGAACGACGGTCATGGCGTGCATTACAAATTGATCATATTAATCATAGAACACTGGGTTTGTACAATGGAGTGGACATGGTTAATAGTATTGTGCCTCATTGTGACACAAAATAAAAATATCAAATGCAAATATTCTAATGCAAAGACGGTCATTTACGGTTTAATTCCCCGCAAATAGGCAATGTAAACGTTTTAATTCTTGGGTAATTACGTAAATCTCGTTCTCGTAGAACAGTATTAGTCAGTTAAAAATTATTACTAAATAAGATATGGTGTTTTGACTGTTGTTGGAAATGAGCAACAGATTGGAAATGACCACTCATGTGTTAACAAAAATCAATATTCAGAAACCCATTTCTTTTGTTGTAATATCGCACTAAATGGCACCAATGATCAGGTGTCTTCCATGTGTCACTTTCTAATGTGTCTCATTTGGGTTTCTATTAAGCAGTTAGAGTTTTTTATTTCTGCGGTCGCTTTGTTGAATAATGTCCTTTAAGAAACAAAGTCAAGATGACACAAACGTGTTTATTCGATTTGTCAGATTCTTGTGCAGGGCCAAAGCTTAAAACCTTCAACATAAATGTTGTTTCCAAGACGAGACTTTATGTTCACACTATATGTATGCCAGTCTTTCAGAAAACAAGATAATCATCGAGAGATTTTTTCACGCCGATTAACTTACTACAGATTTATTCCAATCCTAATCGTTCTTTGTAAAGGCCCGTTCTCACTGTGCGATTTGTCGTACGGACTTGTAGGATGCGATTAAAATGGAGGCATTTGATTGGTTAACAAATGTTTTTGACCAATTAAAAGCATCCATTTTAATCGCATCCTACAAGTCGGTACGACAAATCGCACAGTGAGAACGGGCCTTAAGGAGCTTTGGCGTCTGATTTTCTGGCAGACTGGTTACGTATCCTATGTCTAGAAAAATGATAAGGTTACTTCAGCTAGACATGGCAGGACTATAGAGTACCCAGGACATCTAAATAAGCAAGTTATAAATGCCTGCAGTAATTATTCCTTATTAATGGTCATCAATCACCAGAGGTATACAAAGGAGGAAATGTTTTGCTTTACATTCAGCTAAGTTTGAGGATTAGAAAAGGTACATTAAGTTCTTGGTCGTATTCGCATAACAGGTGGAGGAAATCTATTGCTTTAGGATACTCTTTAAATAATGATAATACAGCATAAAAATTACTCTATACAAAACAGCTACGGACAAAATACCCATTGTTGGTATTGTTGGAGACACAACACGGATGGAAAACATCTACTTGATTATGAAATTGAACACAAAAGACTGCATTGTATTATTGAAACATCATTCCCACAATATCTGTCCAAATGCAAAATATCCCTCGTGTTTACAAGACAACTTACACAAAACAACCGCCCATCTTACTTTCTGTTTAGAAAGTAGGTAAGGATTAACAAACAAAATCAAGTAGACCATCCTTGCGTGAAATTTTTCCAGTTCTTATATTTATCTCATTAAAAAAATCTATTTACAGCGCCCTGGTTTTAATTCTATCAAACTCTTTACAGTTTATTGATACGGATGGTTTTCTATTTTAACATTCAAGTTCTATAATGTCTACATGTTTTTAGTGAAACCTAGCTTTATCGGCGGAATAGTAAATATAAAACGGCCAAATAGAACAAATCCATTTTTATATAAATATAAACTTGAGATAAGGCTATTAGTTTATTATGAAGTTTTAACTTCGGATTACCGGATTAAGAATATGTTTTTTTTGTAATTTCACAAATTATTTACCGAGTCCTGAATCTGGTAACACCAAAGAAGTCTTTAATGCTCTGGTCAACCTTGTAAACTGTTCTGCTGGGGTTGATGGTGTGAGTCTACTATTCTGTTAACAGATGTTATCATCCCCTCGCACTCCATCCCATGTAAACCACATACTTAGTCAATCCTTTGAAATCATTATCTTCCCCAATTTTTTGTAAACAGCCAAAATATCACATATTTTAAAATCAGGCCGTCCAAATACATTTGATGATTATAGACCAATGTCCTTTCTTTCAACCTTTAGTAAAATAATAGAAGGTATTGATGCTAATCAAATCACGAATTTTCTGGAAACAAAACAACACCATAGGCCCTACTGAGCAGTAACCAATTTGGTTTTCGTCAAAACCACTCCTCAACCTAGGCTATCCTTTACCTCGTACAACAACTTGTCAAAGATTCCAAGCAATTCAGTATTTCTTTTTCTTTGGGTTATCAAAAGTTTTTTGATACGGCGAACCATCACATTGTATTGGTCAAACTAAATCACTATGGTTTTAAAGGCACATCAAACAAAAAGCTTATCATTTTAAAAGAAAAAAACAGGTCATTACAGAGCATTCCTTTCAAGGGATGATCTAGTATACCACCACCCCATATATGATCAGGTCATACGTTTTAAGCGAAAAGGTGGATTCTTATCTCAGCGGATGGGGATTTTTTCGAGAAAAAAAAATTGTAATTTCAAAAAGACTTCATCAAATCATTATCTTGTTTTGTATGTTTTTATTGAATTGCACATTTAATGCCATCAGGACCCAAAGGAAAACACTGTGCTCGTGTGTCTTATTGTTCATAAATATAAAAGGTACAATATCGGTTGAAACTGACAACAAACCCTAACTTTTAATTTTCTTGGGAGTTTTTATTACCGACAAACAACAATAGACTGAGCAAATATTATAAATCTGCAAAACCGTTTTCAAGAAACAATGGGAAATTAAGTATTATATTGGATCGTTTGAACCAACAAACTCGCTACATTTCCACACACAACAATACATATCATAACGCCATATCATATGGGCAATACATACAAATGTCATTAACTCCTCTACTGTACAATAACATGCTGTCCCTTTATTTGTCCAGTTAATACGTCCAACGCTTTTATTAATGAATCTAAAGTCTCCTTACAACTTCCCACAAACCCAGTACATGTACATTCAACACGATCATCTACCTTAGGTTCCTTGGAATAGCTTGCCCTCTGACATCAAGCAAACTTCGCCATTTTCCTTTTTCAAAACTCACAAATCTATCTTTGACCGAGAGATGGGTTGCTGGAATCATACATATAGCGGAATAATAATACCTGAAAAGACGGCAATATATTTTTCTGTTCCTTCTGATATAAAAAGAAACTTGTAAAGTAAATATGTGTGACATTGTTCACAGAACTCGGTGGTTTTAATAAATGTTCGTATTAATTAAACATAAACACGAGACTGATGGGGGACATCTGTTCGATATCCTTCCGCTGGATGGTAAAGTTATTGGAAATCTTGTCTATTAAGAGAACATCATGTCTAAAACAATGCCATATATTTAGGCCACTTCTCTCTATATAAACAGTCTATTACCATTCGTCTTATCTAACAACCTGCTTTAGTTCTATAGTTTATGGTCTTGACTCCACAGGGAACATTTAACAGGATCAAATGGGATATAAATTGGGGTCTTAGATTCCCGATTCGGCCCATAAGAAATGTTTCTGTCTGTTTGTACACTCTCCCCATACGTTATCATTGTGGTATCCTCTATTGGAACAAGTTCACATTTATCGGGATGTTTATTGTGACCTTTGAACATGGATACATGTAATTTACAACGGCTTTTACAAAACAATTCTCGACTTTAGACGATTGGAAATAAACACTTGGAGATTCTCTTTTCTTGTGGATTCCAGATAACGAGAAATAGCTAACAATTAATAAAGCTTTCATGTGAAGGAAATTAGAAACAACTAACGATAATTGTCCCGAATATTTCCACTGACTCGAGAATGACTTATATATGCATCCGTTACTATACCTATTGTTACGTCTGTTAAATGTGACCTGTTTATTTGTTCTAGTATGTTGGCTTTCTTAATGACCATTTTATTATAGATGGTGCGCATTTATTAATAGCTTTTTGGTTTCATAGTGGCAAGTCAAATAATAAAGCACTTTGTCTGAGAAGTGCGGTAACCTTCAAGTCCTTTGGGTCAGTTGGGATTGGGTCAGTTGTCGTAGAGTTGGACAAGTGTTTAACCCAATCCTCCCTCCCCCAACAAAAAGGTACCCCCCCTCCCCAAAAATAAATAAATAAATAAAAACATTTTATGTCAGTATGGTACATATCTCAGGATTAAAGTTTATGTAACTCCAGAGTACCTTTGGAAACAACGAAAGACAAAATTTACTGCATAAAATATAATTAAATCATGTATATAGAACAAACACAACAGCATTAAAATGCTGAATACACCAAAATGAATGATTAACTGGAAAACCATCACAAGAGGACCTTTATATGCATTACAGAATTACTAAGCCAGTGAAAAAGATCAAATATGTTTGGGTTGCGAGATTTTGAAGCAGAAGTGACTATCCCATTTTTATTTCAAGGTCTGTTTGGTAATCAAAAGTGCACGTGGAGCAAATTTAGTTATAAAATGTGGTGAACAACATCCAGAACTGTCAATTTAATTATGTAAAAATTATAGTTGAAGGCACTCTTTTATAGACTTCACGATTTAATTCACTCCATTGTTATGTCAGACTTGTAACTGGAGTCAGGAACGATTACACGGTGTCTTCCATCGATCGACATTCCTTATACAAAATTCGTATATTAAATACACAGACAAACTCACGATACGGCAATCATTGGAAACCACTCTGTTTTTATAGAGCCGTCAAGATTCATGAGTAAAACATTCCTATTCTATACTTAAAGGCCGATTAGGATTTCTATGGAGACAAAAAATCAGATAAATATTTCATTCCCCTTTAAGCACGCTTATGGATTGAGCCTTTTTTCTTTTGACACCCATGCCAGTTTCCTTGGGGAATGGTTTAACGTAAATATATACACAACTTTTGATATAGCGTGCCCTCTCTTAAAAAAAATATTTATTTTGAAATTGTCGAACTTGCAGGATTCTCTTATGTAAGACGATTAAAGGGGATTTCAACGACTGACGATTTAGTTACAATTTTAGTCTTATTTTAGTCTTTGGATGCAAAATTCAGCAGTCAAATAATATTTATGAAAACAAACGTTTGCGATCTTCCATTTGTTTTCTCAGTTTTTCTTGTTGCCACCTACATAATGTACCTTGTACTCAATGCACTAGTTTTGGAATTAGAAAATTTGTTGATGTTGATTAAAACCATTTAGCACAGAGGCCCCGAACAACTTGTATAAGGGCACAATCGATAACACAACTGAACACCTATAGCATTATGAATTATCTAATTATTCAATAACTTTGTCTGGTAATGATTTCTATTTAGTAACACTGGCAGTCATTTCCAGTACAGAATTGCTTTTAGAGGAACGACGGTCATGGCGTGCATTACAAATTGATCATATTAAGCATAAACCGGTGGGTCTGTACAATGGAGTGGATTTATCAATAATATTGCGTCTCATTGCGACACAATATAAAAATGTCAAATGCAAATATTATAGTGCAAAGACGGCCATTTACGTTTTAATTCCCCGCAAATAGGCAATGTAAATGTTTTGATTCTTGGGTAATTACGTAAATCTCGTTCTTGTAGAACAGTACTAGTCAGTAAAAAAATATTACTAAATAAGACTCGTGAATTGATAAGAAACTGCGTCATATGGTATTTTGACTGTTGTTGAAAATGAGCAACAGATTGGAAATGACCATTCACGCGTTAACCAAAGTCAGTATTCAAAAACCCATTTCTTTTGCTGCACAAACGTGCTGATTCGATTTGTCAGATCATTGTCTTGGGCCGAAGTTTCAATATAAATGTTGTCTCCCAGGGGAGACTGAATGTTCACGCTGTATAAACTACATGTATGCGAGTCCCTAAAAACGACACAATCATCGAGAAATTTTTTAACTTCGATTGGCTTACTACAGATTTATTCCAATCCTAATATCATTCTTTGTAAGGAGCTTTCTGATTTTCTGGCAGGCTGGTTATTTATCCTATGTCTAGAAAAAGTATCAGGTTACTTCAGCGAGACCTATAGACTATCAAAGACATCTAAATAAACAAGTTATAAATTCCTGCGGTAATTATTCCTTATTGATGGTCATCAATCACCTGAGGTATACAAAGGAGTCATACTCAGAATGGTCACACGGAGATTGGATATGAGATAAGGTGGTCCGGCGAACGATACAACACTACAGTTACATGCCGTCATATACATCTGATTGACGTATGTAGGTTACTAAAAAAGATAGGACACAGTGTTAGAGAGGTTGGGTACCGGTCACTATAAACCTAGTCAGAAAGCCAATATCAGTTTCATTGGTATTTTCGTAATTGGAATCTTATATGAAATCCCATGGCGTAGGTCCCAAAACATATGGCTGGCCATATTATTAAGTGATATACCATGTTTTACCACACATCGTATTATGGTATTTTTTACGGGGTTTAAATACCATGTAGTAGCATAAAATGTATGGAAACAATGGTTTTCTTTTATAAAACACCATGATATTTTTTAATATAGTATATGGGGGAATATTATGTTCCGTCAAAAAAGGAGCATTCATTCATTCTAAACCTAAGTTAGTTCAAAACAATACGTTATCGGTCATTCTCAAGACTAGAAGCACTAAAAAGCTTCTGAATTATACGTCTTGAGCAAAATAGCCAATAATTTCAACATTCTGTTTTAACGTCAAGATATCAATATTTTGGCAGCTCATGCCACTTTAAGTTATCAAAGAGACTTTTACTCTATACACAGAGAGCCACGGGTAAAATACCCACGTTTTCGTGGCTTGCTGAGGGTGAGTGGTAGAGTTGGAGACCAAACACGTATGGAAAACATCTACTTGATTATGATTTTGAACACAAACGGCTTTATTGTATCATTGATACATTCACGTAATAATATCTGTCCAATTACAAAATATCACTCTTTTGCTACAAGACAACTTACACAAAGAAATCGTCCATCTTATTTTCTGTCAACAAGTACGGTTTGACAAACAAAATCACGTTGACCTTTCTTACTTGAAGTTTTACCAGTTTTTTATATTTATCCGATTAAAAAAATACTGTTTTCAACGCTCTGGTCTTAATTCTATCAAACTCTTCACAGTTTTTGTTAAGCATAGGTATCAAGCATAATGTTGTCTTTTTTCCCTAAAATGCATTTTTATATAAATAAAACTTTAGATAAGCCTATCGGTTTATAATTAAGTTGTTTTTTGGGGGGATTACGCAGATGTTTTTTCGTAATATCATAAATTATTACTGAGTAGATCTGTCCTTGAACCTGGTTACACCAAAAGGAGTCTTTAATGCTCTGGTCAACCTTAGAAACTGTTGATGGTCTGAGTATACGATTCTGTTAACAAATGTTATCCCCCCCCCCAACTCCCTGCAAAACACATAATTAGTCAATCCTTTGAAATCATTATCTTCCCCAGTTCTTTGTAAACAACCAAATATCACATATTCTAAAATCAGGCAGTCCAAATACATTTGATAATTATAGACCAATATCCATTCTTTAGCCTTTAGCAAAATAATAGAACGTATTGATACTAATCATAACACGAATTTTCTGGAAAAACAACACGATACTGAACAGTAACCAAATTGGTTTTCGTCAAAATCACTCAACAACCAATGTTATCCTTAACCTCGTACAACAACGTGTCGAAGATTCCAAGCAATTTAGTCTTTCCCTTTCTTAGACATCCCTTGTGATAGCCGATTCGGCATCAAACATGTTCCTTTCGAGTGTGGGGAGTTTATTTGGTGAGAAATCGCCTGTTCAAGGCAAACTCCATGAAGGAGCTTTTCACCAAGGTAAAAAGCCCTGTTATTATAAATTTTTTAAAACAGATTGGTTTATACCTTGACCTCTGCCATCAAGCAAGACTTCGTCACTTTCTTTCTTTAAAACCAAAAAACAAAATGGAAGTAAGAGAGATGCGTCTTGGACTAAAATAGTTGTGCAATGTCAGCAAAAAATGTAGTATTTTAAAATAGGACTTGCTCAATACTATTATCACACGAATGTCTGTCAATATCATTAAAATACTAGTGGGACAAGATGTTATGTCTACGGTTATCATGTAGTAAAATTATACCGGAATAATAATGCCTACTATAGCGTTTATCATATGCTGTTTTGGTTGATAAAAAATGAAACGAAAAGAGATCAGGAAAAAAAAAACAGTTATAGATTTTTCTGTTCCGTCTGATATAAAGCGGCCTCCGTGGCTCAGTAGGTAGAGCGTTGGACGCTCAATCCACGCGAAATAATCTTGAGCGCGGCGTAAAACACCAAACAATCAATCAATCAATCTGATATAAAAAGAAACATAGAAAATAAATATGTGTGAAATTGTTCACAGAACACGACGGACTAAATGTTAGCATTAATAAGATATAAACACGAGACTGATGGAGACATCCCTGCGATATCCTTCTGCTGAACGGCAAAATTATTGAAAATTAAGAGAAGGTTATGTCTAAAACAATGTCGTATATTTAGGCCACTTCTCTCTATGTACACTGTCTATTACCATTCGTCTTATCTAACAACCTGCTTTAGTTCTATAGTTTATGGTCTTGACTGCACAGGGAAAATTTAATAGGGTAAACGGAATATAAATTGGGGTCTTAGATTCCGGATTCTGGCCATGAGAAGAGATGTTTCTGTCTGTTTGTACACACTCCCCATACGCTATCATTATGGTATTCTCTATTGGAAGACGTTCTTATTTATCGGGATGTTTATTGTGACCTTTGAACATGGATGATTTACAACAGCCGTTAAAAACAATTCCCGACTACAGACAGTTCGATATAAAAATTGGAAAATTCTCTTTTCTTGTGGATTTCATATAAAGAGGTACAGCTAACGATTAATAAAATATTTATGTGATTTTTCTTTCTTTTAGATGTGAAGAAAATTAGAAATAACTAACGACAATTGCCCCGAATATTTCCAATGACTCAAACTAAAACCTATCTTCGTAAAACTTTTGGAAACCTTGGTAAGGGGAATGACTTATATGTCCCCGCTACTATACCTATTGTTACGTCTGATAAATTTGACCTGTTGGCTTTCTGAGTGACCATTTTCTTATGGATGATACGCACTTCTTAACAGCTTTCTGTTTTCATGGAGGCAAGTCAAATAATAAAGCACTTTGTCCGAGAAGTGCGGTAACCTCCAAGTCCTTTGGGATTGGGTCAGCTGTCGAAAAAGTTAGAGAAGTTGTCTTACTCAATCCTTACTCCACCTCCCGCTCCAAAAAATAAAATAAAAACGACATCAAGCCCATACCCTAATGGCTACAAACAATTGTAATGCCAATATGATACATATCTCAGGATTAAAGTTCATACAACTCCAGGAAACCATTGGAAGCAACGGAAGACACGATTTACTGCATCAAAAATAACTAAAGCATGTATATAAAACAAACACAGGAGCATTAAAATAAAGGGCAAATATAAAAAAGTGCGATAAATATGCCAAATGGCTGATTAACTGTAAAACCTTTACAAGAAGACGCTTTTGCATTGCAAAGCTAGTTCAAAAGATCAAATATGATTGGGTTGCAAGATTTTAAAGCAGAAGTGACTATCTCTTTTTTATTTCAAGGTCTGTTTAGTTATAAAAGGTGCACGTCGAACACATTTACATGTAGTTATAAAATGTGGTGAACAACAGATCTGTCAATATAATTATGTAACAAATACGGTTGAAGGCACTCTTTTATAGACTTTGTATAGACTTGTAACTGGAGTCAGGAACGATTACACGGTGTCTTCCATCGATCGACATTCCTTATACAAAATTCGTATCTTAAATACACAGACAAACTCACGATACGGCAATCATTGGAAACCACTCTGTTTTTATAGAGCCGTCAAGATTCATGAATAAAACATTAGGATTTCTATGGAGACAAAAAATCAGATAAATATTTCATTCCCCTTTAAGCACGCTTATGGATTGCGTCTATTTTCTTTCGACACCCATGCCGGTTTCCTTTGGGAATGGTTTAACGTAAATACATATACAACTTTTGATATAACATGCCTTCTCTTAAAAGACTAATATCTATTTATTTTGAAATTGTCGTGTTGAATTTCAATAGAAATTCACTTTCATCTAAAAACTTGCAGGATTCGCTTATGTAAGAAGAGTAAAGGGGATTTCAACGACTAACATCTTTGACTGCAAAATTTAACAGTCAAATAGGTTTTATGAAAACAAACGTTTGTGATCTTTTGTTTGTTTTCTCGGGTTTTTTGTTGTTGTTGCCACCTACGTAATGCATCTTGTACTCAATGCAATTGTTTTGAAAATAGAGAATTCTTTGATCACGTACCAGATGTTGAGTAATACCATTTAGCACAGAGGCCCCCAACGACTTGTATAAGGGCCCAATCAATAACACAACTAAACACCTATAGCATTATGAATTATCTAATTAATCAATATCTTTGTCTGGTAATTGTTTCTATTTAGTAACACTGGCAGTAATTTCCTGTACAGAATTGCTTTTAGAGGAACGACGGTCATGGCGTGCATTACAAATTGATGATATTAATCATAAACCGGTGAGTTTGTACAATGGTACAATTACATAAATCTCGTTTTCGTAGAACAGCACTAGTCTGAATCCAATATGCAAATAACTCTTATACAAAATTATAGTTAAATAAGACTCATGAATTAAAAAGACACTGTGTCAAATACATGTAGTCTTTTGAGTGTTGTTGAAAATCAACAGATTGGAAATGGCTTTAACAAAAATCTTTGGGTGTAATTTCGCACTAGGCGATACCAATGATTAGATGTCTTCATTGCGTCTCTTTTTAATGTGTCTCGTTTGGGTTTCCATTAACCGGTTTGAATAAATATTTCTGTGGTTGTTTTGTAGAATATTGTCCTTGAAGTCAAGATGACACTAACGTGTTGATTCGATTTGTCAGATTCTTGTCTGGGGCCAAAGCTTAAAACCTTCAATATAAATGTTGTTTCCCATGATGTTCACACTATAACTATATGTATGCCAGTCTTTCAGAAAACGAGATAATCATCGAGAGATTTTTTTCAATCCGATTGGCTTACTACAGATTTATTCCAATCCTAATATCATTCTTTGCCAGGAACTAGGACGTCTGATTTTCTGGCAGACTGGTTATTTATCCTATGTCTAGAAAAAGTATATGGTTACTTCAACGAGACATGACAGGACTGTAGAGTATCAAAGACACCTAAATAAACAAGTTATAAATTCCTACAGCAATTATTCCTTGTTAATGGTCACCAATCACCAGAGGTATACAAAGGAGGAAATGTTATGCTTTACATTCAGCCAAGTTTGAGAGTTATAGTATAGCCTGTTGTATACATGTATCGGACCACTGAGAACACCATTATTACCCCCGACAAAAACCTCCAGTGAATACGTCTGTAACAAGTCATGTCTTTGTGACTCAGAATGATCACGCTGAGATTGGATAGGAGAAAAAGTGGTCTGGAAAACGATACAACCCGCTATACAGTCACATACCGTCATATACATCTGATGGACATATGTAGGTTACAAAAGAAAGATAGGACAAAATGTTTCACATGCTTCTTATCCTTCATAATAAACCCTCCCTATCCACCTGGTCGATCTCTGTTATTACAATGCGACAGGATACGACGCTAGAGGGGTTTTGTGCTGATCACAGCGAACCCCCTCAAAATTGGCAAATATTAGTTTCATTGGTATTTAGTAATGGAAATCTTATATTAAATCCCATGGCGTCCGTTCCGAAACACACGGCTGGCCATATTATAAAATGGTATACCATGTTTTACCATACATCGTATTATGGTATTACGGGTTTTTAAATACCATGGAGTAGCATAAAATGTATGGAAACCATGGTTTTCTTTTACAAAACACCATGGTATTTTTAATATGGCATATGAGGGAATATTATGTTCTGTCAAAAAAGCACCATTTGCCTGCTTTTTGTCCGTGCATAATCACTGAACTAATTGTTACTGAATTCATAACACGTGAGCAATTGTCAGAATCTATTGTTTTATTAAACGATTAGAAAACGCACGTTAAGTTCTTGATCAAAAGCCGTATTCGTGTAACAGTTGGAGGAAAACCGTTGCTTTAGGATACTCTTAAATAATGACAATACAGCATAAAAATTGCCTCGTTAAGTTATCAAAGAGACTTATTATATACAAAGACAGCCACTGGTAAAATATCCACGTTCTCGTGGCTTGCTGAGGGTGAGTGGTATTGTTGGAGAAACAACACGGATGGAAAACATCTACTTGATTATGATTTTGAACACAAACGGCTTTATTGTATCATTAATACATCATTCGCGTAATGATACTTGGCCAATTACAAAATATCACTCTTTTGCTAAAAGACAACCTACACAAAGAAATCGTCCATCTTATTTTCTGTTTAAAAATTAGGTAAGGGTTAACAAACAAAATGAGGTCTTGCTTGAAATTTTACCAGTTTTTATATTTATCCTTTAAAAAATAGTGTTTTCAACGCTCTGGTTTTAATTCTATCAAACTCTTTACAGTTTATTGTTAAGCATAGGTATTTCTTTTTTCCTAATGGGTCCCGGGTTCGAATCCCACTCAGTCCAAAAATTGGAAAATTTTCTGACTGGGTTTTCACTCGAACGACCTATGTGGGATGGTTGCCAGTTACCACCGGAAGGTCGTGGGTTTCCTCCGGGCATAGAGCCCGGTTTCCTCCCACAATAAAACTGGCAACGCCGCCATATAAGTGAAATAATCTTGAGCGCGGCGTAAAACACCAAACAATCAATCAATCTTTTTTCCTAAAATGCATTTTTATATAAATAAAACTTTAGATAAGCCTATCGATTAATTATGAAGTTTCTTTTTTCTTCGGACTAAGTATGTTTTGGTTTATGTAATTTCACAAGTTATTCACTGAGTCTATCTATCATTGAATCTGGTACTAACAAAGAAATCTTTAATGCTCTGGTCAACCTTAGACACTGTTCTGGTAGGGTTGATGTTCTGAGTATACGATTCTGTTAACAGATGTCATCGTCCTCCACCCTGTAAAACATAATAAGTCAATCCGTTGAAATCATTATCCTCCTAAATTTGCTGTAAACAACCAAATATCACATATTTTAAGATTAGGCAGTCCAAATACATTTGATAAATATAGACCAATATCCATTCATTAGCCTTAAGCAAAATAATAGAACGTTTTGATACTAATCATAACACGACTTTTCTGGATAAACAACACGATACTGAACAGTAACCAAATTGGTTTTCGTCAAAACCACTCAACAACGAATGTTATCCTTAACCTCGTAGAACAACCTGTCAAAGATTCCAAGCAATTTAGTATTTCTCTTTCTTAGACATCCCTTGTGATAGCCAAATCGACATCAAACATGTTCCTTTAGAGTGTGTGGAGTTTGCCTTGGTGAGAAATCGCCTGTTCAAGCCATCTCCATGAAGGAGCTTTTCACCAAGGTAACAAGCCCTGTTATTATACATTTTTTAAAACAGATTGGGGTATACCTTGACCTCTGACATCAAGCAAGACTTCGTCACTTTCTTTCTTTAAAACAAAAAAAAAAAACAACAAGCTAACAAAATGGAAGCAAGAGAGATGTGTCTTGGACTAAAATAGTTGTACAATGTCAGCAAAAAATTTAGTATTTTAAAATAGGACTTCCTCAATACTATTATTACACGGCTGTCTGTCATATATCATTAAAATACTAGTGGGACAAGATTTTATGTCTACGGTTATCATGTAGTAAAATTATACCGGAATAATAATGCCTGCTTGTACGTTTATCATATGCTGTTTTGGTCGATAAAAATAAATGAAAAGAGATCAGAAAAGACACAATATATTTTCCTGTTCCTTCTGATATAAAAAGAAACCCGTAAAGGAAATATGTGTGACATTGTTCACAGAACTCGGTGGACTTAATAAATGTTCGTATTAATTAAACATAAACACGAGACTGATGGGGGACATCTGTTCGATATCCTTCCGCTGGATGGCAAAGTTATTGAAAATCTTGTCTATTAAGAGAACATCATGTCTAAACAATGTCGTATATTAAGGCCACTTCTCTCTATATAAACTGTCTACCATTCGTCTTAACAACCTGCTTTAGTTCTACAGTTTATGGTCTTGACTCCACGGGGAACATTTAACCGGATAAAATGGGATATAAATTGGGGTCTCAGATTCCCGATTCCGCCCATGAGAAGAAATGTCTCTGTCTGTTTGTACACACTCTGTCTGTTTGTACACACTGCCCATACGCTATCATTATGGTATCCTCTATTGGAACACGTTCACATTTATCGGGTTGTTTATTGTGACCTTTGAACATGGATGATTTACAACAGCCGTTACGAAACTGAGAAATTCTCTTTTCTTATGGAGTTCAGATAACGAGCAACAGCTAATAATTAAAAAAACTGTTATGTGATTTGTCCCTTTTAGAGGTGAAGGAAATTAGAAACAACTAAGTTAGAGTTATTGAATGGCTTCCCGAGGGTATGGAAGATATTCCGAGAGGTGTGGCCGAGAGTGAAACACGAGGACACACCTCTCCGAATTTCTTCCATGCTTGAAGGAGCCTGTCAATAACCTGCTTGTATCATGGTATTAGTGATTGGCGTTGTCAATCAACTAGCACGTGTTTACTCTCTGATACCCAGTCAAGAGAGTTGGACAAGTTGTTTTACTCAATCCTTACTCCACCTCAAGCTCCAAAAAATAAAATAAAAGCCACATCAAGCCCATACTAATGACTACAAAAAGTTGTAATGTCAATATGATACATATCTCAGGATGAAAGTTTATACAACTCCATAGTACCCTTGCAAGCAACGAAAGACACGATTTACTGCACCAAAAATAATGAAAGCATGTATATAAAACAAACACAGCAGCATTAGAATAAAGGGCGAATATAAAAAAGTGCGATAAATATGCCAAATGATTGATTAACTGGAAAACCTCCACAAGGAGACTCTTCTGCATTTCAGAGCTAGTTAAAAAGATCCAATATGTTTGGGTTGCAAGATTTTGAAGCAGAAGTGACTATCCCATTTTTATTTCCAGGTCTGTTTGGTAATAAAAAGTGCACGTGGAACAAATTAAGTTTTAAAATGTGGTGAACAACATCCAGAGCTGTCAATATAGTTATGTAACAAATATGGCTGAAGCCAGTCTTTTATAGACTTTATGATTTAATTCACTTCATTGGTATGTCAGACTTGTAACTGGAGCCAGGAACGATTACACGGTGTCTTCCATCGATCGACATTCCTTATACAAAATTCGTATCTTAAATACACAGACAAACTCACGATACGGCAATCATTGGAAACAAGCCTGTTTTTATAGAGCCGTCAAGATTCATGAGTAAAACATTCCTATTCTATACTTAAAGGCCGATTAGGATTTCTATGGAGACAAAAAATCAGATAAATATTTCATTCCCCTTTAAGCACGCTTATGGATTGAGCCTTTTTCTTTTGACACCCATGCCAGTTTCCTTGGGGAATGGTTTCACGTAAATACATACACAACTTTTGATATAACATGGTCTCTTAAAAGACTAATAAATATTTATTTTGAAATTGTCATGTTGAATTTCAATAGAAATTCACTTTCATCTGAAAACTTGCAGGATTCTTTTATGTAAGACGATTAACGGTGATTTTAACGACTGACGATTTAGTTACAATTTTAGTCTTATTTTAGTCTTTGCAGAATTTAACAGTCAAAAAATACTTATGAAAACAAACGTTCGTGATCTTCCATTTGTTTTCTCCGTTTTTCTTGTTGCCACCTACGTAATGCAGCTTGTACTCAAGGCACTAGTTTTGAAAATAGAGAATTCTTTGATCACGTACAAGATGTTGTGTAGTACCATTTAGCACAGAGGCCCCGAATGACTTGTATAAGGAAACAATCAATAACACAACTGAACACCTATAGCATTATGAATTATCTAATTAATCAATAACTTTGTCTGGTAATTATTTCTATTTAGTAACACTGGTAGGCATTTCCTGTACAGAATTGCTTTTAGAGGAACGACGGTCATGGCGTGCATTACAAATTGATCATATTAATCATAAACATGTGGGTCTGTACAATGGAGTAGACATATCAATAACATTGCGGCTCAATTTGACACAATATAAAAATGTCAAATGCAGATATTCTAATGCAAAGACAGTCATTTACGGTTTAAGTCTCGCAAATAGGCAATGTAAATGTTTTAATTCTTGGCCAATTACGTAAATCTCGTTCTCGTAGGACAGTACTAGTCAGTAAAAAATATTACTAAATAAGACTCGTGAATTAATAAGAAACTGGGCCATATGGTCTTTTGACTGTTGTTGAAAATGAGCAACAGATTGAAAATTACCATTCACGCGTTAACCAACGTCAGTACTCAGAAACCCATTTCTTTTGTTGTAATTTCGCACACCAATGATTAGATGTCTTCCTTGTGTCTCTTTTTAATGTGTCTTATTTTGGTTTCCACTAAGCGGTTAGATAAACGTTTTTATTTCTGCGGTCGTTTTGTTGAATAATGTCCTTTAAGGAACAAAGTCAAGCTGACACAGACGTTTTGATTCGATTTGTCAGATCCTTGTCTTATACCGAAGTTTCAACATAAATGTTGATTCCCAGGAGAGACTGAATGTTCACGCTGTATAAACTACATGTATGCGAGTCCCTAAAAACGACACAATCATCGAGAGATTTTTTCACTTCGATTGGCTTACAGATTTATTCCAATCCAAATAGCGTTCTTTCCATGGAACTTAGAGGTCTGATTTTCTGGCAGACTGATTATTTATTGTGCATTCAGCCAAGTTTGAGAGTTATAATAGAGCCTGTTGTATACATGTATCGGACCACTGAGAACTCCATTATTACCCCCGACAAAAACCTCAAGTGAATACGCCTGTAACAAGTCATGTCTTTGAGTTAAACTCAGAATGATCACACTGAGATTGGATATGAGAAAAAAAAAGTGGCCTGGAGAACGATACAATCCACAGTGCAGTTGCATACCGTCATATACATCTGATTGACATATGTAGGTTACTAAAGGAAGATGGAACACAGTGTTAGAGAGGTTGGGTATCCTTTACAATAAACCCGCCCTATCCACCTGATCGACCTCTGTTACTAAAAGGATACAGCGTTTGAGGGGTTTTGTGGCGATCACAACGAACCCCCTCAAAATTGGCAAATATCAGTTCCATTGGTATTTACTAATGGGAATATAAAACATGCCATGGCGTGCGTTCTAAAACAAAAGGCTGAACAAATTTACCAAGTTTTAGCATCCATTGCACGGTGGTATTTACTGCGATTTTTAAATACCATTCTGTACCATACAG
The DNA here is from genome assembly GCA_963971465.1 of Lepidochitona cinerea. Lineage (NCBI taxonomy): Eukaryota > Metazoa > Mollusca > Polyplacophora > Chitonida > Tonicellidae > Lepidochitona > Lepidochitona cinerea. The sequence goes on along the minus strand of OZ020556.1, from coordinate 40,509,381 downwards.
TGATAAAATGATGATTTTCCTTCATTTAGTCCTTGCATAATGGTTTTATTATGGGTAAGAAATCGCATATTAAGTGCGTGTTATTCCCACGCGTAGGTTCAATTTGTGGTTCGGGTTGCGACTCGATATAAAAATGCATTAGATAGAGATAATAAATCGTTCGTCCCTTCTCTTGAATCTTCCGTTCAAATCTTCTGTCCAAAACTGTTTTATTATTTGTGTTTCACGAAGGGATGTAAGCTAGGCTATGTATTAACAGGACGAAGTACACGGTTATACTGGAAGTAAACAATGACCATTCTCCATCCAATATCGGCTGTTGGAAACAGATTGCTGCTCGAAGTCTGTTTGATGGAAATGGGAAAGTAAGAGTTATAAGCAATAAAAACTGTCAAGTGTAAACTAGAAACGGAGTCATTTTGATCAGCCTGTCCATTGCTCTCAATCAATTTCCTTGACACGATAGTATTATATCTGGAGCATTACACCATCCTTATTTCTAACCCTAAACTAGCATGTGTTACAACATAGCGATGTGTGTTACAACATAGCGATGTGTGTTACAACATGTGTTACAGCGATGTGTGTTACAACATGTGTTACAGCGATGTGTGTTACAACATAGCGATGTGTGTTACAACATAGCGATGTATGTTACAACATGTGTTACAGCGATGTGTGTTACAAGATGTGTTACAGCGATGTGTGTTACAACATAGCGATGTGTGTTACAACATGTGTTACAGCGATGTGTGTTACAACATAGCGATGTGTGTTACAACATAGCGATGTGTGTTACAACATGTGTTACAGCGATGTGTGTTACAACATAGAGATGTGTGTTACAAGATGTGTTACAGCGATGTGTGTTACAACATAGCGATGTGTGTTACAACATGTGTTACAGCGATGTGTGTTACAACATAGCGATGTGTGTTACAACATGTGTTACAGCGATGTGTGTTACAACATAGAGATGTGTGTTACAAGATAGCGATGTGTGTTACAGCAAAGCGATGCGTGTTACAAGATAGGTATGCGTGTTACAACATAGCGATGTGTGTTACAACATAACGATGTGTGTTACAACATAGTAATCTTACAAAAGTATGCATATCGAAGAAAATGCGTTTAAATTTTGGAAAATGTTTCTATGTTGGATTATGCCCTTTCTTGCAAATAAATCAATCCATTGCTTATCGACTTTCAGTGGACTAGTCCAAACTTTTCTATAGGGAAATCCTTAAGAAAAAAGGACTCAAACAATTTCAACTGAAAAAACTATTATTTCTTAAGTGAGATCCACTTGGTGAACAATCTTCTTTGAACCATGTCATTTGCATTTGATATGGACATGGATATGGACCAGTGGCATATTATGTCATATCTTTTTTATATCCCATAATATTTCGATTAACGTCACGAAGCTTTAGGTCTACTTAAATATGTTGATATTACAATAGTATACTTAAATTACTCGTAATTGAATGACTTTTATATTTTCTGTATGCAGTACAGCTTAATCACTACAACGTAGTTGACAATGTATGTAGTATCGCTTAACCACCTTAAAGTGGCATGAGCTGCCGAAATTCACACTTTTTTCATAATTTCTGATCGTCACGACAGTAAGAGGCTTTGAAGGCCATCGAAAAACTAAATGATTGGCATTGGAATGAGGACAATCCATACAGTATGTGCCCTGTGCGAACCGAAAAAGTGTTCGAAAAGTAGCAAAATTTAAATAACCGGGACGACCATTCATTCATTCTGAGCCAAAGTTAGTTCAAAACAATACTTTATCGTACATTTTCGAGACTAGAAGCACTAAAAAGCTTCTGAATTATACGTCTTGAGAAAAATAGCCGATAATTTCAACATTCTGTGTTTACGTCAAAATATCAACATTTTGGCAGCTCATGCCCCTTTAAGGTAATTTTTCTGTAAACTAAATTTAATCAAACTGTATATCTATATCAACAGTATGTATTAAACAAAGAGAAGAGGCGTTAATATAGGCATTGTGCCTGCTCGCCCATCTTCTTTTCTTTTGATAGAAATAAAATACTGCTTAAACCAATTTTGTTTATTGTTAGCATACAGGTTACGTACAGGTTACTGGCTTTATCCATATTTTTATTTCAACATCTGATTGGCCACTTAACACATTTGTTCTTTTCTTTTGTATATATGTCAATATTTTGAAACATTAAATTCAGTTACACTTGACGAAGGCACCGGCACAGGTGCCGAAAGCTCGTGTTGTTAAAAAACAACTGAGGACGTGGTGATGTCTTTAATTTTTTTATCATCAATAGAGATATTCCAAACGGTCAATTTCCAGAATTGATTTAAATGTTAAATTTCTTTAATGTGAAATATTGAATAAGACAAGTGTTAGAATTTAGACGATGACGATGACTTGTTAGTGGATGTAAATTATCAAATGTTCTTATTTATTCTATGTATGTATGATATATCTAATGCAAAACAGAAATGTTTTATTGCTGAGCCTTGTCATTCCTGTAGAGCTATATTCTATAAATAGCGTGTTGATACCAAATCGATGATGTCATAGATATATCCTCTACTGTTGTCCTACTTATGAGACAGCCATTATAAACCAATAAAACAAACCCTGACTCAGATGAAGTCATAGCAAGCGGATAGAAACAATCTTTTCAGTGACGATGTCGAAGATTACATATCTGAACACCTGTATTACGAAATAGTGAAATGTGATTTGATAAATGGCTATACATGGAAGCTGTTTTATGCACTAATAGGGTTTTAGCCATAAACAAAGCCAACTACATGTACCCAATGAACAAGTTGGATTGAAGTAAGTGTGGATCTTCGTGTTGAGATCTTGATAATTATATTCCTGTCTTTCAACAAATCACGTGTTTAATGTGTTCTTAAACGGTGTATACTGTGTGTATGTAGAGAGAATAAATCATTTATTAGACGTCTCAAAGGCTACTGGTGATCTTACGCTATACAGAAATCAATGACAGCGCCTATGGGTATCGGGACTGATAACTCTATAATGGTTCCGGATATTGGACTCGCTACCGAATTCCATTTGCACACCTCCTTCAGCAAACAATTTCAACAGTCAGTCAGAGCTCGGCATGTCCTTAAGATATTTACCCAGTTCACCAGTCACCACTTTCCGACGAGTGACTTTAATATCGTAGATCCAGTTCAGATCATATATATTTAGATCATTATATTGCTGACATATCTATCCAAATATGGAGAATTATGTATAGACTGATGCTCTAAAATTTATTTTCTCCAAATATAGGCCTACGTTTTATGTTACAATCTGTTTTCGGACATTGAGATCAGACAAAATGCCCGCACCATAGTGTTCCAATTAATGCTTTCTTTGAACTTATGGTTTATTGATTATCAGAATTATATCCTCAAAATAATGATTTGGCCCTGAAATGTTCACAATATATTTGTCTAAACTACAAATAAATGTCAATGAATTTTAACACACATTCTCAGAGGGAATTAACGAAACAAATCTGGTTTAATTATTTGCTCTTCATCTTTAATTGATGTCCGTTTATGTAATGTAATTAGGCCAAACGAGATTAAAGATTTAGTTTTATCACCGCCAAAAGTTTCATTGAGGTAGTATTCCAGATATTACATCGAATCTAACTATGGAGGTGATTGCATAATGGTATAAAACTATTTATTTTGTAGAACGAACAAAAATACACTGGATATATTTAGCTTGCATTTCAAATTCCTAGGTTTTTCAACTTCTGAGGTTATTCAACTTACTAGGTTATTCAACTTCTAAGGTTATTCAACTTCCTAGGTTATTTTTTTTCTTTTGATATTTATTTAACTTCCGATGTTATTCAACTTCTCTGTCCACTGGGTATCGGATTTGTCGAAGACTGCTCATCAACCATGATACAATGTTATTCAACTTCTGAGGTTATTCAGCTTCTGAGGTTATTCAACTTCTGAGGTTATTCAACTTCCTCGGTTATTCAACTTCTAAGGTTATTCAACTTTTGAGGTTATTCAACTTCTGAGGTTATTCAACTTCTGAGGTTATTCAACTTCTGAGGTTATTCAACTTCTAAGGTTATTCAACTTTTGAGGTTATTCAACTTCTGAGGTTATTCAACTTCTGAGGTTATTCAACTTCTGAGGTTATTCAACTTTTGAGGTTATTCAACTTCTGAGGTTATTCAACTTCTGAGGTTATTCAACTTCTGAGGTTATTCAACTTCTGAGGTTATTCAACTTCTAAGGTTATTCAACTTCCTCGGTTATTCAACTTCTAAGGTTATTTAACTTTTGAGGTTATTCAACTTCTGAGGTTATTCAACTTCTGAGGTTATTCAACTTCTGAGGTTATTCAACTTCTGAGGTTATTCAACTTCTGAGGTTATTCAACTTCTGAGGTTATTCAACTTCTGAGGTTATTCAACTTCTGAGGTTATTCAACTTCCTATGTTATTTTTTTTAATTTTGATATTTATTTAACCTCCGAAGTTATTCAACTTCCCAGGTTATTCGTAGGCGTTATTAGTCGAGATAAGACTGGAATAAGATTGGAAGCACGGGGCGTGAGGCCTATAGCGAGTTTGTATAAACGAATGTGTGGTGCTAGAGCCGGAAGAGTATTGGAACACTTGTATTAACTATATCAAGCCGGAAACCAGTTTTCTTTGGTCGGATTAGCAATAGGCCTATACAGTTGTAGGCTATCTTTGAATGTCTTCACCGCTCATCTCATTCAACGTCATCATCAACAGTTGTACCAGCAGTAACAATCACATAGACAGTAGGCCTATATATCCCTAATGGATCGGTTATGTCTCATAAACTCAACATCGGATTATAAAAGTTGGTACACGTCATTATCGGCCGATTTTGGTTTAGTTGTATGATACCCGTGTTAACATGATCAGCGTATAAAATAGTAAGACTTTCTATACACATGTTTACGAAAAAATACATGGTCAAATTGATCTCGATGTAAACAATTCACACACAATTCCTGTTGTTTTTTTTTTCAGAAGTAAGGCATAAGAATTTCAGTAAATATACATACATAATTTAATTCTTTGGCGACTCCATTGTGTTGAATGATGTGCGCCACTCAGGAAATGTAAACCGCAACTATTTCTACCGTTATGTTTATTCTGTTTTGTGAACTGTTCTGAAAGAATCCAGCGCTTACTATGCTCACATAGTCAGAAAACGTTAGTGCAGAGATAAATCATGCTTTGGGAATTCTTCAGATCCATGTTTGGACAGGAAAGAGACATCGATGGCTTTATGGCTCAATGATAAACATATGATGGTAAATGATGGCAAATCCGACACTACATTTTCTCCATTATTTAGTTGTTCATCGCTGTTCCTTTTTTAATGGATGCGCCTCACAGAAACGGTACTTTATGATTTGACGAAACTAGTTGTTGATTATGTGTTTAGTTATTGAGATATTTACTTCGCAACAGATGACCCATTTTAGCCCACCATTTGACTACCTTTGAAGTGGCATGATCTGCCAAAATATGGACTTTTTCAATAAGTCCGATAGTAAAAAGAAGTTCAGCGTTTGAAGTACCCTGACGACCTAAATGGTTCATGTTGAAATAGAAAATATATGTAAACCCAATGACCCGTACGAACCGAATATCTGTGTTAATCACCAACACAATTCAAATAGCGGGGATGTATGAATACATTTTTGGGGCTTTTGTTGCCAGTAAAACTACCCAAACGTACATCTTCATGATCGATGTCATCGAAAAGCTCTTATTTTGTACTTCTAATTTTTATGTATTATTTTTCTTTCATTTAAAGTAGCTTTTCAGAAATTCCAATAGTCCAAAAAAACAAAAACATACGAGAGTGGTGTTTATCGGTAAACTCCATGTAAAGGAGTGCTGTTAAAGAGTAAGAACCGATGTTCTGTTTGAAAAGTAAACTTGTTCGACGCAGTTCTGTGTCCTCTGGGTCGCTGAATGAGTGGAGCGATATATGACTTGCGTGATGGTTAGTGTTTGTACGACTGTTGGTGATGACGATAAATGAGATGACCTTGAAAGTCAAAGATAGTCTGGATGATATTCTAGAGGAAAAAAAGTCTCTTATACATTTGGAATAAACTTCAGCTATCTTCGCTCGCTACTGGTGGGCTTTGACATGCCTCTGGTAGTCTAGTTGAAGTTCTTCAAACTCTGTTGTCAAAAGATATTGATGATGGGTGGCAAACAGAGTTGAAGGACCGGCCATATTGAAAAACATGTAACTCTATTGTTCGCCGATTTTCTTACAATTTCTCCTAATTTAAGCTACCCAACCGGTCCCAACTTTACACACATTCAGTTCGATCCTTTAATTAGTTCACCTTTCCACCAAATCAAACAAACCGTCTAAACACTCACATTCTGTTGCGTACATTTCCCAAGTTCATTTTGACGGAATCGAGGAGGCCATTGGGAAATTCGGGCTGTCCTTCGAAAAATGACGAAGATGCAACACAAATATGACTGTTTGAACGCCTTTTTTGATGGACAGGCGAACTAAAAGATCGAACTGAATGGGCTGGTTGTAGGAGGAAATCTGAGAAAAAGTGTTGATTCTCAGTTTTATATGTTTTCCATTATGGCCGGTCCTTCAACTCTGTTTGCCCCCTATCATCTATATCTTTTGGCAACAGAGTTTGAAGAACTTCAACTACTGGTAGTCTACACTTTTGATACGGTAAATCACCGTAGTTTTGGACTGAATACAAATGGCGACTGGAAATACATATCAATACAATATTTGACTACAGTTTACATGATAAGTTGTTTGAGAGGCATTTAGAAATCGGTAAAAGTAACACAAAACAAGAGATTTATGGATAACAACTTCTTATTTATTAATGATGGTACGTTTCGGTGTAGATACTAATACCGTTTTCAACCAATCAATGATACAGTTTCATTTCCCATTTGCGGTAATGTTAACGTTTTGTTTGTGGCTAATTACCTAAATGTCCTTGAGGCTTTTCCTTTCCATTTTCAAAAAGATCAACACATGAGACAGCCTTTACAACTAAATAAAAGTTGACATAGTACGTGCAGGTTTCACGCTACACATAATTCAACATGGATACCGCCATTTTTACACTTTACGCCTTACATATTCTCAGCCAAACCGTGGTATTTTCTAATTTGGTTAAAAATTAAAAAACACACTCAAAAATCTTCAATAAGGCATTGATTAAAAGCTTAAAGTATGTATATTAGACCTGCATTAGTTTCAATCCAATATCCAAATAACCCAGATACAAAACTAACGCTATGTAAGCCACTTCCTAGCTCTAGCATACCGAAATCTATTTTCATTGGCTGAAAAACAGAAACTGGGTGTTTTGACCAACAGACGAGGGCTAAAATCATCTAAAAAGATCAGACTGGCTCTTATATTTCTATCAACCGAACTACACATACGCACACATACACTATATGGGCCATCATACCAATGAAATAATCTCGCGGGCTACGTGAAAGATAGGCTACATTAAGAAATCCACCACCAAACATACAGTCTAGCAGTATCCCGAGAGATTTTGTGTTATCCGGTGGCAGATGACGTTGTCAGTTCGACTGAATGTCACATTCGAACGATAAAGGCTCCACACATGCGCATTGACAGCTTCGGTGACAGGAAATTTGTAGAATTTCTAATATCAACCCTACCAAACTTTTCCCTAATAGTCAGACAATTGACGCTGCCATCTTGACGGTACATATGAAGCGTGGCGAGCATTTTGTAGGCTTTATTGGTTGTTAAAGAGACCTGATGTGTTTATTATCGACTGATCAGTGAATACAACCATTTGATTGCCTATTCTCGTATCCCGGTCTAATAAGCAATAATGTACCCATACCGCCGACATCCAAATACAATCAACTCATGACAAGTTATAGTATTTGTGATAAATGTCCTCGCAGAATAGGAGTGAGACATTTTCTGTGAGGGTAATATTAAATCTATTCGATCCGAACTGTTCACTGGCTTGACAATTGTTACCTAGGTAATGACACAGTTCGAGATTCATATGTTATTTGTCGATCTTTTTCTTGCTGATTTATTTTGTCTAACAGGGAACAATCGTTACAACCATCAATGATGTCGCTGTAAAAGTCTGTGAAATCAAATGGAAACCAAGTATAAATCTGTGGAAAAGGAATTGCTTTAGTTCATTCAAATTTAAAGGAGAACAGACAGAACGACACTTTCGTGTCAGGTTATGTAAAAGATGCTTGGTGCTCTGATAAAGATCTGCTGGCGATTTTTTTCGAATTAGGATGTTCGCTCCTGCTAGGGCTGAAAATCGATCTTAAGAAGCATTGTCAATTGGCATCAGTAACACAGATCTAGATAATAGCGTATACAGGCGGCATCTCGACAAATTCGCTCTCCAACAGATCTCAATCTAGGAAACGCCAATTACTTGACGCTTTTCGCAAAATACGAATATCTCAAGGGGACCCGAAAATATATCTAGAGTTACTAGATTAAATGTGCGAATGTCTTATTTGGCCTTAGTGACATTTCGACGGTTTTCTTGAAAACAGAACCAGGAAAACATCGACTATTTTTTTCAAAGAGGTGTCCATTAGAAGCCGTTTCAAGGCATCATCCTGGAGAGAGAAGTGTTTAGAAGTCAAATAGACAGAGAATGAATGGGTACATTACAGTATTACAGGAATACTTGATAGATCTGTTCTATGGACCACTCTGTAACACACATCAATATCAATTTATATTCCCATGCAGGTTCAATTCCAAGATTCCAATGTGCTTTTTCTGTATGAACAGTCATTGTATTTTGAAGATATGTACAGATAACTCTTTTGTGCATTTGGCATTTTTAGGTTACAAAAAACAGAACAGTTTGTGTACTCAGAGTGAAACATGTCATAGTAAAGAAGATTTCTTATTCTAATAGCTAATATTTTACTTCCACATCAAGAATCAAGAAGACATCAATGAATGTTTAATGATTGGCCAACCGGATAGATTGATATCGCCTTTGACATCCTGATTTATACTGTACTGCATTATGTAATACTTCTTTTAAGTAACTGACTTTGGGGACACTCAACTGCATTCTTATTTCTCGAAGCTTTGGATTTACTAGTTTGTTTGCCGATGAGTGCATTCTACCATCATTACAGTGTAAATGAAATCATCAAGATATCTTTCTGCTTACATCAAAGCATTTGGTTGATTGTTTGACTGGTTGACATTTTTTACACTTCCGATACCATGCAACCATTCTGTATATAGGCCTATCGGTTGAATTCTTGGGGACTTCGACAACAATCCATCTATGAAGGTATGTTTCGTCATGAGCGTCCATCGCTTTTAGTCATTGCGCCACTGAGCTGCTATCGAGCATTTGGAATTGAATTCACCAGCTCGTATAGATTATACCCTGTTCTGGCTTCAACCCACCAAACGTGTTAACTTTAATTAACATACATTTAACTTACAGGGAATAAGACGAACATATCGCAGCCTTTACAATGTGGAGTTCACCAATCGAAACGCTAGGAAAGCCGAAAAGTCAAAGTCCTTGGCATGCAAGCTCTCATCAAGCTTTTTAAATGTTTAAAATGAATAAAAACTATTATAGGCGATCTTCTGTTCAGTTGCTTTTTTTTTTGGGGGGGGGGGGGGGTCATCTGATTCATTAAGATGAACTTCAGAATGCTTGCAAATAATGTCCGTATAGTCCATACATTGTTTTGTCGCATGCAATGTGAAAACAAAGCTTTGATCTGAGTACAGTGTCAAAATCCCTACAGCGTACCCATATCATTAAAACTAGGGTCAATATTAAAATAGTCTTGAAAGTTTATCCAAAAATAAGAAAGTTAAGCATACTCAGTCTTATGTCTGCATCATGTCACATTTGATTTGAACAAAGAACATTTTGCCAAAGAACATTGATCAGCCAGATCGATATGACTGTGGTTTGTATGTAGCTCACGGCACCAGCTATAAAAGAGCAATTGTTTTTCAGATGACTGCTTCAACGATTTACGTTGAGGTGACTTCAGACAGGGCAGAATGATTGCCAGAGCGATGATATCAGATTACTTTAGCAAACAGCAGGACTGCTACCCAGTTATCGATCCACCAAGTCAACGCGGGATTCACGTTTAAAACAGCCGAGCTACTAAATTTGGTCAAAATTCCTTTATCAACAAGTACAAAATATACTCGTTCCGCTGATACCAATCTTAGCGGTGTACGCTTGGGTAGTTGTTAAAGCATTCGATCTTCAGTTCAGTTTCTGGCTTTATCGATATTTTTTTATTTCAACGCCAATCCTTAAGGTTGTTTAAGTTTCGAACTTCTCTTGGCAGCTCATGCCACTTTAACACTGGTACATATTTAGTTCATATTACACTTGCTATGATCTATTGTTCACAATGCTTCATCTTTTACAAATGTACCAACAATGTACCAAACAACCAACTTCTCGGCAACTGGGCATTAAATTAGCGACACACACTGTAAAGACTTCTCGATAACTAGACATCAAATAACCGACACACACTGTAAAGACTTCTCGATAACTAGACATCAAATAACCGACACACACTGTAAAGACTTCTCGATAATTAGACATCAAATAAGCGACACACACTGTAAAGACTTCTCGACAACTAGACATCAAATAACCGACACACACTGTAAAGACTTCTCGATAATTAGACATCAAATAAGCGACACACACTGTAAAGACTTCTCGACAACTAGACATCAAATAACCGACACACACTGTAAAGACTTCTCGATAACTAGACATCAAATATCCGACACACACTGTAAAGACTTCTCGATAACTAGACATCAAATAAGCGACACACACTGTAAAGACTTCTCGATAACTAGACATCAAATAACCGACACACATTGTAAAGACTTCTCGATAACTACACATCAAATAAGCGACACACACAGTAAAGACTTCTCGATAACTGGACATCAAATAAGAGACACACACTGTAAAGACTTCTGGACGACTGGACATCAAATAAGCGACTCACGCTGTAAAGACTTCTCGATAACTAGACATCAAATAGCCATCACACACTGTAAAGACTTCTCGATAACTACACATCAAATAAGCGACACACACAGTAAAGACTTCTCGATAACTGGACATCAAATAAGCGACACACACTGTCAAGACTTCTCGACAACTGGATAACAAATAACCCAAACACACTGTAAAGACTTCTCGATAACTAGACATCAAATAGCCATCACACACTGTAAAGACTTCTGGACAACTAAACATAAATTACCATACTATACAGACTTCTCGACAACTAGACACCAAATAAGTGACACACACTGTCAGGACACATCGACGACTGGGCACCAAATAAGCGACACACGCTGTACAAACATCTCGACAACTGGACATCAAATAACCGACACACACTATAAAGACATCTCGACAACTGAACACCAAATAACCGACACACATTGTAAAAACATCTCGACAACTGGACATCGAATAACCGTCATACACTCTAAAGACATCTCGACAGCTGGGCATCAAATAACCGACGCACACTATAAAGACTTTTCGACAACGGGACATCAAATAGCCGACAAACACTGTAAAAAACGTCTCGACAACTGGACATCAAATAACCGACATACAACTGAGCATCATTACTCATATCATGGTGTTTTACAACCATAACCTATATTTTAGCTTAATTCGGTTGTTTTCGTGCCAATCCAAGAAGTCGCCTACAGAAGCACACCTATTGAATAATAGGTGGTCACTCATATATGATTTGTTTCATATTTTGATGTACACAATATTTGATGAAATTACAGAAAATCCAAATCAGATGACAATTTAACCAAAACTGCTATTAACCAATATCAGATTTCATTCAAATATATTTTTATCACTACCCCCCCCCCCCCCCCCCCCCTCACCCTTTAATAATTATCTGTATTTTGAAGAGGCGTCTACTTAGTTTTCTTTGGACACCCAGTATGTTGTCATTACAGAAATCAAAAACTACGATCTCGGGATTTATAAAATTCTGATAGCAGAACTCTTCACTGAGAAACTTTGACTTAATGTCGTTTTGCTGCTATGCATGGAGAAGATATTTTGTTCAACATTGAAAAACAATATCTGCATAGCGAACTTTAATATCCGGCTCAAATGATGTCAAATCCTTCAAGTGACTTCCTAATCTCCCTACCCATACCAGTACAGTTATATTTATCCTCAATGTAAGAACCCTTTAATCCAGTAATATCATATTCCATCCCTGATAAACAGAGAGTGAAATTAAATAAATCATGTTATCATCTAAGCTTTCCAATAGATTTCTCACTTTGTCTGTTTATTGATAATACTTTAATATGGAATTTCGTCACATCGAAATCTCCTTAAGGGCCAATGTATCTAAATCACGTTGCTGTGTGGGTTGTATTAAAATTAGCTGTTAGCTACAGGCTATAACTATTTACGTCGACACATCGCTTTATCAACGATCAGAAGAAAACTTGTTGTGCTAAGTAATGACTGAAACTAGTTTCCAGCTACTGCGATGGGCAAAAACAAATATCTACGTATGTAATACATCTTTAAGGGGCATGGCCAGAGAAATGACCATGCTGTGCTTAAAATGTGTGCTTTTCAGTTGCTGTTTGTATAAAGACGAGGTTTTCAGATGACCCCGAGGTAGCGAGTTTTATTAGGAAATTCCTGTGCAGGCTTTCGTTTGGATTTAGATGCTGAGCTGCGCATGATTACAGTCTATGGTGCTGAGCCCTGCCAGTGTGGTGCATTCGCGGCTGTTTGATTTCAGACAGAAACAATAGCAGCAGGGAATTTTTTAAATAAATCTTTAAATGTATTTGTTTGGAACAAAAGTCTACGTAACATACAATTTCTATAAATATAAATTTTAACGTTAGCTTCAATAACAATTAAAACAAATCTTCAAGGTTTCAGCTAATTTGTAATCAATGGTATTACATTGGATACACTATCAGTTTTAAGAACATAATCAATTAAGTCCTAGGTCTATAGCTCAGATTTATTCTCACCAAATATCGGATCAGAGTTTTTACAGATTGCTGGTGAATTGTATATAATGATATGACTACACACAAAAAGTGTTGACATGTATCTGGTGAATGATTGAATCAATCATTAATTGAATAAATTGAATAAACCTAAATTAGCCCATACGGCTCCTCTGTTTTTGGAATTCAAAATCTTATCAATTGAAAACCTTAACAAGTACCTTCTTATTGTTTTCGCCCATAAATTTTCTCACATGCCATTTACTTTACCACAACATTTCAGACACTATTTCACTCTACAATCAGAGGTCCATTCCTACCCAACACGATGCTCAAATATAAATTTTGCGACACCTGCTTATCAATCAAACCTTTCTTTATACTCAACCAAATTTAAATCTGTGAGGTATTGGAATTCGTTGCCCTTCAACTTAAAATTATGTTCGTCAATTTCTCATTTCAAGCATTTGATTAAATCCCATCTAGTGGAACATTCTCACTCTTACTGATATTCAACATATAAATATAAATCATATTTAATAGATATATATACTTACACCTGTGTATAATTATGTAATAGTATATATATGTGGATGATTGTGTATATGACTTGTATAGGACCATATATAGTAATTATGTCATGTGGGATTTCAATGTACATATGTTAAATGCAATTTATGTTTCCTTCCTTTTTTGGATCTTTTCACCATTTTTCCAAATTTTAACCTTATTGAAAATAGATCAAATATTCAGTTTAATTTTCCTCCTCCATTATATTATATGAATTAAAGGGACTTAACAAGCCCCCAGGGGTTTTATTCCCGCCATCTTTTCAAATTTAATGTATATATGTACATACAAGACTTGATGGTGAAATAAAGATTCAATTCAATTCAATTCAATACATCACTTCAAAAGTAATCTAAAATTTGTTTGACAAATCTTCGAAGATTTGAACATTCAACTCTTAGTCAATCGCCATCTGTAATCGATTATTGTCTCCCCATTTGTCTCCTGGACAGAGCACTGACAACATTATTGATAAATTACCAAATATCAGAGAAAGTTTGATTGTGTTTCTGGGTTGCTGTATGATATGAATTTGGAATTAGCCGGCATATATAATAGTCGGTGAGTTGAGACAAGTTTTGTTTGAGAGAATAAGAAAAGGCTGGTGAAAATCACTTGGAATACATCACCAGAAGTTTGTGAAACGTAGGTTACATTAACCTGATGACGGAAAGAATACATTCTTCTGTTAAACCAGTTATTGAAAATCACGTGCAGTTCTTATATCGCGAGTATATCCAGGACGTTAATCCCCAATTCATGGCTGAACCGTAAATATTATCTATATACTGAATATATTAAATTAGTCTTGTCAAGATACTGGGCAAACCAGCGCATCCCTGGCTGCAATTACAAAGGTCGTTTAGCGCTTCAAAATTAAGAATGGATTTAAATTGAGAGTGTATCTTAATAAAATGTTCAAGATCACCAAATCAACTATTCCATTTTAAGAAACCTCTGTAGAACTTACTCTAAATACCATATGGAATAGTCCATATAGTTAGAAACTTGATTGATGTTTTACAGCCTAACATTTCTAGCTCCTACAATCAAAAATTCTCCCAAAATACTCCAAACGTATTTCAAGTTTTAATGATGTATAAATGTAATAATTATAGATATATTTATCCTTTTAGAAAACCGGAGTCCCCTGTTATCCTTAATCTAACTGGGTTACCTGGGATCAAACAGTTGTAGCGAGTAAAACATCAAATACGCCAGGAACAGCACCAAAATTAATGTTGAGGGTCCGTGTGAGGATTTAATATATCTGATGAAAACTGTCTACTGACGGTACTGGGAGATTTGAAGATACCGTTTGAGCCTCTGGCCACATCAACTGATATCGTGTTATACTGCACTGTGGTTTTAATACATTTTGGAAAAGAAAAAAGTCTTGACTTACCAGACCTCTATTTGTAACAAATCGAAATATATGTATGTCAGAAATATTCTTATTGAATGTCATCCCCACTTCCTGTTAGCTGTTTTTAATCTTTGAATTTTCCTCTAAGATTCATAAAAAGAATTCAATGATTCCAAAATCTGTCCAATAAATCATCGAAACGGAATAATCCAGGCAATCAGAAACAAGATCTGGATGTGGATTTCGATTGAAAAAAGGGATTGAAAGGTATAAAGAAAAACAAATTAATCATTTACAACCATATAAAACTGATCAACTGTCATTGCATCGTGTCCAATGGAAAGATTTACCCGGGAAAGATTTAAATATCTTTAATGAAAGGCTCCAAGCAATTCTTGAAACAAATGCTATCCTTAAAAATAACACTGTTATCCTTGGCGATTTCAATGTCGATCTATTCAAAACTGATTGTCATGGACCATCCAGTGAGTTCTTAGACCTACTTAAATCTCAACACTTCTTTCCTTTAATTACAAAGCCAACCAGAGTCACAGCAAGGTCGTCGACTTTAATCGATAACATATTTTTTAAATTTTCATGAATCTAATCTACTTTCGGGTATCCTACTAACTGAAATCACTGACCATTTCCCTATATTTCATATACTTACGACAACTACCAGCCAAAGAAATCAACCTGAAACTGTTAAGTACCTTCAAATTACAGAAGAACAAAAACAAAACTTTATCACCATGATAAATGACACTAACTGGGATAAAGTAATTAGCATCGATGACACTGAACTAGCCTATGACACTTTTATTGAGATTTTCCAAGGTATATACGATACATGCTTTCCAGTTAATCGCTTCTCTACTAAACGTAAAACCATACGAAAACCATGGATAACACATGCTATACTTAACTCCATCTTTGAAAAAAACCGCTTATATAGACTATACCTTATTAAAAATGACCCAATTTCCAGTGCAGAATATCGCCAATTTCGTAATAGATTAAACCACACAATGCGACTCTCTCGGAAAAAATATTTTGAAACTAAATTTAACAAAAGCAACAATGATATTAAAAAAACATGGAAAGTTATAAACGAACTAACAAACAAAAGTAACAAAAAAAGTCTCCCATCGTCAATAAGAACTCAAGAAACTACATTAACAGACTCAAAACAAATCGCAAACAAATTTAATCAATACTTTACCAATATTGCTAGCAAATTAGAAAAAGAAATCCCAAAATCTGACATCCTACCCACAGCATACCTTAGCAATTCAATCCCTCATGATTTCAAATTTTCGAAAGTAACACATAGTAATATAAAAGAGACAATAATGAACATGAAACTCACAGCCCCGGGGCTAGATGGTATTAAAATGTCTCTAGTCAAGCTAGTTGCTGACCCAATTTCCATCCCTCTTGCCTCTATCATAAACTCGTCTTTTAAATCTGGTGTGGTGCCAAATAAACTCAAACAAGCGAAAGTTACCCCTGTATTTAAAACTGGCAACCTATCAGACACTTCCAACTACAGACCCATATCCGTTCTTCCTGCATTCAGTAAAATCTTTGAAAAAACAGCATCAAACATGATAATTGACTTCCTAGATACAAATAATATCCTCAGCCCCAATCAATTCGGCTTTAGAATCCAACACTCAACTTCCCTCGCAGCTACAATTCTTTACGACAAGCTTGTTTCTAACAAAGAATCCAAATTATACAGCGTTGTTACATTTTTAGACCTTTCTAAAGCTTTTGATACAGTCAATCACGATATCCTACTTACTAAACTAAAACATTATGGCTTCCGACACACATCTGCTATCTGGTTAAAAAACTATCTGAGCAATCGATCTCAATGTGTCTCCTATAAAGACCAAATCTCATCATCCCTAGGTATTACACATGGTGTACCCCAGGGGTCCATTCTTGGACCAACACTGTTTCTTATCTTCATTAACGACATAGACAACGTTTCCGAACCCTTATACAATTTACTATTTGCAGATGACACCAGTGTAGTTGTGACAGGAAGAGATTTAGATACAGCCGTGAACACTATGTATGTAGAACTCCAAAAGCTTTATCTCTGGTTTACCTGCAACAAACTATCTTTAAACATAAGCAAAACCAAGTATATGATAATAAATCCAAACAAAAATCACAATAAGTCTAGCAAAAGGGGAATTAAAATAAATGGTACCAGTATAGATCAGGTATCATACTATAAATTCTTAGGTCTTATAATTAACGAAAAGCTTAACTGGAAATCACACATTCATCACACATGCAAAATAATTTCCCGTAATTTAGGAGTAATTAACCGCATTAAAACCCAACTGAACAAGAAATCTCTTCATCTGCTATATTTTTCTTTAATCCTCCCCTATTTAACATACTGCAATATTCTTTGGGGTCAAACCTATATCACTCACCTACAACCCCTTGTCCTACTACAAAAAAAAGCTATCCGAATTATAACCTCTTCAAAGAAATATGATCACACTGATCCGCTTTTTAACAAACTCCAAATTTTAAAAATCAACCAACTCAGTATATATTCATCTCTCTTAGTTATTCATAAATTTATTCATCACAAACACCTATTACCCATTTCTATCAGATCTTTTTTTACAACCCAAAGAAGTGTTAATATCTACCAAACTAGAAACAGTAATAATAACCTATACAGACCAATCTACCTGACAAACTTATCTTTCCATTCAATCAAAGTGTTTGGACCACGAGAGTGGAACAATTTGCCAAATCAAATCAAAAACATCACCAGTATTTCACTTTTTAAAAATAAACTTAAGGACTTTCTACTTCATGAACAAATTGATTAATCACAGAGTACAGGAATAAAAAAAAAATAAAAAAAATAAAAAAATAAATAAATAAATAAATCACATTCTATAAAATAAATTAAAAAATCAGCTTCAATGTTTTTTTTTTTGTTGTGTAATGCATAATTATGATTTTCTTTCTCTCTTCACCATTTTTTTTGTTGTTGTATAAAATGTAGCTACGATTTTCTATGTCTCTCCGTTATTGTAAAATATCCAATTATCATTCTCCTCCCCTTTAATATTATTTGTTTTCATACATCACTTTAATCTGGATAGAACAAGCCCCATGGGGTTTTATTCCCGCCAGACAACTGATTATTTATATCGACTTAATTACCTTCATTTATTATTTGAATTTTGCTGTATACTATTGTATGTACTTGATCTGGTGAATAAAGAAAAGAAAAGAAATTATATTGTGGGTCAGATTGAAACCATACAGTTTTACTCATAACGCTTATCGCAAATCGCATGGGCCCGTTATTAACGGACTTTCCACAAATGATCATCTTACAAAATAAATCTCACAAGTATGGACAAATTGTAAAAGAGCACTTATATTGGGGTGGATTTTTTCTTAAAACTCAGTGATTGATATATGTTTTACACCGTACTCAGGTGCGGTAATTTAACTTATATGGGGGCGTTACCAGGTTTAGTGGGTGAGGAAATGGGACTCTTTTTCCCGGAGGAAAATCTGGACCTTCGGTGAAAACCTGGAAACTCTTCCACATTCGGCGACCAAGTGAAAAATCCACTCAGAAATTTGTCAATTTGGTTTCGGTCTGAGTGGGATTCAAACCCGCGCCGCACCGATGAAGGCCTATGTCGGACTGAGGCACAATCACTCTAAGCGACTGAGACCTCCCCCCCCCCCCCCCTCCCGCTCTTAAAATTTGACAAGCTTTTCGTAAACCGTCAATGTGTTTAGGTATCAGAAAGTAATAGAGATTGAGTTTTTATTCTACTATGGTATCAATATTCATTAGGCTTTGCCTCCCAATGTTTTGGGTGATGATCTGACGTAAAATCCGTACAAGAATTATTGCCATTTTTCAACAGAGTATAATTCTAAAAAAGAGGTTGAGGTTAAAATGGCTGGGGAGCTGGTCTGGTTTTGACGTGCGATTAAACTGTACGTATTCATATTCCAATAAAAAGAGCCATTGTTGTAGATTATATCCATGGAGATGACGTTTGATCGAAGGTGATAAGATTAGTCTGCATAAAAAGCTGTTTCAGTTAAACGATTTCCACTTAAGTCCAGATAGGGATCGTTATTAGCTGAAGTGATTGATTAATTACAATCGGGTTAATATCGATTACCCTTGATTGCTGATCGCATGGCTACTCGAATGACAAATCGATAAATTTAACAATCATTTGTTGATTAATGTAACAAGGACAATTCATCTGTTCGTTTCCTGATTATAAGCGAAAGAGCTCCTTCTCGATGAAAATAACGTTGATATTTATTTGAATATCATTTTCTGGAAGAGGTAATGAAAAATGAAGCCCTTGTTTATATAATAATACGGTATTTCGACACATGTATCCATCTACAAACACTTTAAAGATACATATATTTAATGTATGACGCCTAATTTGTAACGATGGATGAAATTAAACCAAAACACATAGGACAACTTGTACTACTTTGTACATGTTGATGTTTAATATGAGCTTTCGAGAGCAACTACTCTCATCATCAGAAATTACAGCACACAACTTCGGTATAGTAAAATAAGCGATATATACACAGCAAGAATGTAATTTATGAAGATGGGGATAGAACAAGCCATTAGAGCTTTATTCCCGCCACATTCTCTATTGATTGTACATACATTTTCTTATGTAATTATTGAGTGGTTAATAAATGAAATGAAAGATGAGAGTAGTTGCTCTCGTAAGCTAATAGTGAACATCACCATGTGCAAAGTAGTACAAATTGTCCTATGTTTTTTTGGTTTTAATAAAACCACTCCATAGAAGAATCTAAATGAAATAAATAGCAGATTTGTCCAGTACAATCAGTAGACCTTGATATCGTTCTCGAACAGCTTCAAGGTCCATTTTTTTTTTAGAAAACTACAAGAAATTTGAAATCCCTGAGACGTTGCTTAAAAGTTTAAATATATTTCTCAAAATTGATTATTGTACTTAGAGGTTATCACATGCCATTTTTCATATCATACCCCACATCAGCCAGAGACCTCCATATCAGCCCGAGGGCCGAACTTCTCGGCCGCCATTACCGGTTAAACCATAGGGCAGGAAAAAACAACTCGTACAGTTTGTGTCGCTCGCCGGTTTGATTGTCATTGGTAATGGCGGCTGCGAAGTTCGAAGTGGAGTGTGTACCGATCCCAAATTGATCCAGACAGACCTTAGACTTGGTCAAGCGGAAAAATGAATACCCCGTACGCGAAGAAGAATAAATTCTGAACGGATTGATGTCCGGTAAGACCCATAAACTGACATATTTATATAGTACGGGTGTCACGAAGGGTTATCCCTACGTTTTTTAATGGGATCTATCTTTGACCATAAAACGAGAGCTATTGAGTATGGTCAAAGTTTTGGCTACCAGTGATTGTAGCGTTCTTTCACTGGCAGGCATCGTCCTAGCAGACGACTCAAAGGGGGATAACTCTAATCCAAAGACCCCCCGCATTGATATGGATTTTCGGACCGGTCTGATATGGCTGATATGGATTTTCGGACCGGGGTGAGATATGGGTGCTGTCACACTACCGATATCGCATATGCAAAAGACCACATATAATTGATAAGTATATGATAGATAGTAGTATCAGACATTTCAGTCTTAAACACAGTTGTACTTTTATTTTTATTTTGTGAATTTTATTTTGATTATTTAAGGGGATATCTGTTACCTAATCCTCTCTATAGGATGGTTTGTTTGTTTTTGTGCAACCATGGACAGAGATAGGATATAACCAAATTTACAACCAAGTTTACAACCCACAGTCCATGGCATTTACATAGCTATATTACATTGGTACGACCAAAACAAATTTGTTAAAGTTAATTTGAACAAAATATGAACTGCACAAGACGATATGGAGACCTGTTGCGGTGTTGATGTAATTAGTGCCGTAGTCGGTATACATCATGCACATTTCGAAATGGAGCTTATCGGGGAATGGACATCTCCAAACATGATCTTGACGAAAGTTAATTATCGATAAAGTGACACATCTTCTGGAACGAATAAAATCTCCATACACCCATTCCACGTTGCGGGTATATTTACTAAGCATTTATATAGTTATTTAACGACGACAGTTTAATGTGTAGACCCGTATTAAGACTATTGCTTTTTTGGTAATTTAACATTACCTGCTGTACCTTGTCGTTAAGATATATCAATATCAATTTGAGCCATTAGTCTGAACGGTTTCAATAGGCGTCTAAGTGTTGACGGAACTATGGAATGGTGTGGCCAATGATTAGCGGATATAATGACTGAGAAATCCATATCCACAATGATAGCCTATATGTCGTGATTAATTACTCTATCAATACTGTCTAATTGTAGAGGATATATGTTGAATTTCTCTCTTATCATTTCAACAAAGCCCCAAATTATATCTAATACAGATAGACAAATGTAGTGGTAATAATGACGTTTTATATGAATCCCATGTATGCTAATAGAAAAGCTATGCTTGTTTGATAAGCAATCCATTACAAAGCAATAAAAGCATATTGCTAATCCGACCAAAGAAAACTGGTTTCCGGCTTGATATAGTTAATACAAGTGCCCCAATACTCTTCCGGCTCTAGCAGTACACGTTAGTTTATACAAACTCGCTATCGGCCTCGCGCCTATAGCCCCGTGCTTCCAATCTTAGTCCAGTCTTATCTCGACTAATAACACCTACGAATAACCTGGGAAGTTGAATAAATATCCAAAGAAAAAAATAACATCGGAAGTTAAATAACATACGAAGTTGAATAACCGAGGAAGTTAAATAACGTAGGAAGTTGAATAACATAGGAAGTTGAATAACCTAGGAAGTTGAATAACCTGGGAAGTTGAATAACCTCAGAAGTTGAATAACTTAGGAAGTTGAATAACCTAGGAAGTTAAATAACATACGAAGTTGAATAACCTCAGAAGTTGAATAACATAGGAAGTTGCATGACCTTAGAAGTTGAATAATCGAGGAAGTTGAATAACATACGAAGTTGAATAACCTCAGAAGTTGAATAAACTTGGAAGTTGAATAACCTTAGAAGTTGAATAGCCTAGGAAGTTGAATAACCTTAGAAGTTGAATAGCCTAGGAAGTTGAATAACCTTAGAAGTTGAATAATTTAGGAAGTTGAACAACGTCGGAAGTTGAAATTTAAGCTAAATACATGGATCCAGTGTACTTTTGTTCGTTCTACAAAATAAATAGTTTTATACCATTACGCTATCACCTCCATAGTTAGATTCGATGTGATATTTGAATGTGATATCTGGAATACTACCTCAATAAAACCTTTGGCTGCGATAAAACTAAATCTTTAATCTCGTTTTAGCCTAATCACATTAAATCAATGAACATCAATTACAGATGAAGAGCAAATAATTAAAACAAATTTGTTTCGTTCAGTTCCTCTGAGAACGTGTGTTTAAATTCATAAACATTTATTTGTAGTTTAGACAAATATATTGTGAACATTTCAGGGCCAAATCATTATTTTGAGGATATAAGTCTGATAATCAATAAACCATAAGTTCAAAGAAAGCATTAATTGGAACACTATGGTGCGGGCATTTTGTCTGATCGCAATATCCAAAAACAGATTGTAACATAAAACGCATATTTGGAAAAAATAAACTTTAGGGCATCAGTGTTTACATAATTCTCCATATTTGGATAGATATGTCAGCAATATAATGATCTAAAAATATGATCTGAACTGGATCTACGATATTAAAGTCACTCGTCGGAAAGTGGTGACTGGTGAACTGGGTAAATATCTTAAGGACATGCCGAGCTCTGACTGACTGTTGAAATTGTTTGCTGAAGGAGGTGTGCAAATGGAATTCGGTAGCGAGTCCAATATCCGGAACCATTATAGAGTTATCAGTCCCGATACCCATAGGCGCTGTCATTGATTTCTGTATAGCGTAAGATCACCAAGCTGTTCACAGTAGCCTTTGAGACGTCTAATTAATGATTTATTCTCTCTACATACACACAGTATATACAGTTTAAGAACAAGTTAAACACGTGATTTATTGAAAGAGAGGATAATAACACGAAGATCCACACTTACTTCAATCCACACTTGTTCATTGGGTACACGTAATACCTAAGGGTACCTAAGGGTGCATAAAACAGCTTCCATGTATAGCCATTTATCAATCCACATTTCACTATTTCGTTATAAAGGTAAATTAAATGGAAAGCAACGCTCAATGATGACAGGGAATCATCATAGAGAACATAATAAAACCTTCTTTTAACAGGTGTGATTCCAAACATATTCCTTCGTTCAGAATTGTAAAGCCACAAATAGGTCCACGCTAACGTTCCAGTTTTCGGTAAAATATATATATTCTTTGTATCCATAGTGTACATGGTGAAATGGTTTTAAGTCGATCAATGGACACACATAGTGTGACTTCTCGACAACTGGACCTCAAAATACCGACTCACGCTGTAAAGGCTTCTCGATGACACGACATCAAATAACCAACTTCTCGACAACTAGACATCAAATAACCGATACACTCTGTAAAAACTTCTCGACAACTGGACGTCAAATAACCGACACATCCTGTAAAGACTTCTCGACAACTGGACGTCAAATAACCGACACACACTGTAAAGACTTCTCGACAACTGGACATATTTATCCTCAATGTAAGAACCCTTTACTCCAGTAATATCATCTACCTTCCCTGATAAACACAGAGTGAAATTAATTAAATCATGTTATCATCTAAGCTTTCCAATAGATTTCTCACTTTGTCTGTTTATTGATAATACTTTAATATGGAATTTCGGGCCAATGTATCTAAATCACGTTGCTGTGTGGGCTGTATTAAAATTAGCTGTTAGCTACAGGCTATAACTATTTACGTCGATACAAGGCTTAATCAACGATCAGAAGAATAATCTTAATTGTGCTAAGTAATGACTGAAACTAGTTTCCATCTACTGCGATGAGCAAAACAAATATGACCATGCTGTGCTTAAAATGTGTGTTTTTCAGTGGCTGTTTATATAAAGACGAGGTTTCCAGATAACCCCGAAGTAGCGAGTTTTATTTTGAAATTACTTTGTGGCCTTTCGTTGTGATTTAGATTCTGAGCTGCGCCTGATTACAGTCTTACAGTTTGCTATGTAAGAGAAAGTGCAGCTAATTGTAGGGAACTTTTTCAATGTACCGAATCTGTGATCCTAAAAAACCTCACTAGATATATACAAAAATCTCTAGATATACTTAGTTCCTAACATTGTTTATGTAGCCTATACTTCGGTATGCTATGTATGCTATGTATGTTCAAGTCCGCCATGTTAAATGTATGATGTATGGTTACCTCCCGTGCCACCCAGTTTGGCCTGGAGTGAATAAAATTGAATTGAATTGAAAGTCGGTGGTGCTGAGTCGGCGCGTGTGGTGCATTCACAGCTGTTTGCTACTGACTTTCGGACAGTAACAATAGCAGCAGGGAATTTCTTAAATAAATCTTTAAATGTACTTGTTTGGCGCAAAATTTCTATAAATATAAATTTTAAAGTTACCTTCAATAACAATTAAAACAAATCTTCAGCTAATTTGTAATCAATAACATTAACTTGGGTACATTGTCAGTTCTAAGAACATAATCAATTAAGTGTTCGGTCTATAGCTCGGATTTATTCTCACCAAATATCGGATCAGATTTTTTACAGATTGCTGGTGAATTATATATAATAATATCACTACACACAGAGAGTGTTGACATTTATTATATAATTAGTAGTGAGATATTGAGTTATACAGCTCTGATATAAGTGATATCACCACTTTTACCGATAACGTTTATATCATCACTGCCAGTGCCGGAACTATTTCCATTGGAATTTTATCTTCTCATTATTAAATCTTTTGTGAAAATTGCCAAAATTTGTAATCAATTCTTAATTTATAAATTATCGAACATTATTAATTGGCTGTTAAATACTTTTACACAAACCAAATATATTTTTGGCTTTGGCCTTTCTGTGATGCTTGCCGTATTATATTTTTAACCTAGGCCTAGCACTGCAGCAGGACTCGCTAAACGAGAAAACGTGAAGTAAATCCACCCCACTCTAAAATGTAAATGAAAGTGTTAGGCCTACAACTGGAGCATTAAAATTGCTTATTTTAAACAAAATGTATCGAGAACTTACGCAGATCATGGAAAACGAAGACTGTGGGATACGGCAATCAGTGCTTGCTGGACGTTACGCTCGATCTGGAGTCTACTGACAGTGTAGAAGAGCCGACTCGATTGATTTTGGTAACAAACAATTAAAGATCTAATTTATCGTAGAACATTTCAACACACATAATCTAGTAAATCTTCATTTTAAAATAATAAGACCTTGCCACTTAACATTTTAATATAAAACTAAACAAAAGAAAATGTCAAACTCAACTTCACGGACGATGACAGACCTCGATGTTTGTTGTCGCGCGCACACCGTGTGTCCTTCCGCGCAGACAAACGCAGGTTTTTCCTCCGAAATAAGTATACTATTCGAACTGTAATTTGTTTCATGAAATCATTTTCCATCAAAAAATTGGAACTGCAACATGAAAATAAGAACTTTGGATGCAAAGTTATAAGTTTTTATTGTGTTGAGCCCCCAAACGGTGCGCTATTTTATCCTACGCCGTACATGTATATGTGTGATGAGCCCAAATGTAGGTCATTTTCTAGGTCAACTGACGACAGCGAATTGTTCAGTTTGTCGCAGAAAATACACGAAAATCTCACTAATAATTATATAATAAATAGAATATTTGTTGTTTTATCGGTAAATATCAGTTATATTTCATCTCGTGGATAAAAAAATCTTGTATTTTCACTCTTGGCTTCGCCAATCGTGAAAATACAGATTTTTTATCCACTCGATGAAATATAAATGGTATTTACCGATAAACAACAGATATCCTCAATGTATCTGGTGAATTATTGAATCAATACATCACTTCAAAAGTAATCTAAAATTCGTTTGACAAATCTACGAAGATTTGAACATTCAACTCTTAGTCAATCGCCATCTGTGATCTATTATTGTCTTCACATTTCTACCCGTGGCGAGTGTCTCCTGGATAGAGCACTGACAACATTATTGATAAATTACCAAATATCAGAGAAAGTTTGATTGTGTTTCTGGGGTGCTGTATGATATGAATTTGGAATTAGCCGGCATATATAATAGTCGGTGAGTTGAGACAAGTTTTGTTTGAGAGAATAAGAAAAGGCTGGTGAAAATCACTTGGAATACATCACCAGAAGTTTGTGAAACGTAGGTTACATTAACCTGATGACGGAAAGAATACATTCTTCTGTTAAACCAGTTATTGAAAGACACGTGCAGTTCTTATATCGGGAATATATCCAGGACGTTAATCCCCAATTCATGATTGAACCTTAAATATTGTCTGTATATACTGAATATATTAAATTAGTCTTGTCAAGATACTGGGCAAACCAGCGGTAGGAGGGACATCCCTGGCTGCAATTATAAAGGTCGTTTAGCGATTCAAAATTAAGTAAAAGGATCAAGATCACCAAATCGACTATTCCATTTTAAGAAACCTCTATAGAAATTACTCTAAATACCATAAATCACGTGCAGTACTTGCATCGCGAGTATATCCAGGAAGTTAATCCCTAATTCATGACTGAACCTTAAATATTCTTCCCAATAAAATGTGACTATACCTGAATTAGTCACGTCAAGATACTGGGCAAACCAGCGGTAGGAGAGACACACCTGGTTACAACTGCATAGGTCATTTACGGCTTCTGGGAATTCAAATTATTTCAATAAAACGATCAAGATCACCAAATCGACTATTCCATTTTAAGAAACCTCCGAAGAACTTACTCTAAATACAATATGGAATCAACCATTTAGTTAGAAACATGATTGATGTTTTACAGCCTAACATTTCTAGCTTCTACAATCAAAAACTCTCCCAAAATACTCCAAACGTATGTCATGTTTTAATGATGTATCAATGTAATAATTATAGATATATTTATCCTTTTAGAAAACCGGAGTCCCCTGTTATCCTTAATCTAACTGGGTTACCTGGGATCAAACAGTTGTAGCGAGTAAAACATCACCAAATACGTCAGAAACAGCACCAAAATTAATGTTGAGGGTCCGTGTGAGGATTTAATATCTCTGATGAAAACTGTCTACTGACGGTACTGGGAGATTTGAAGATACCGTTTGAGCCTTTGGCTACATCAACTGATATCGTGTGATTGTGATTTCAATACGTTTGGGAAAAGAAAAGTCTTGACTTACCAGACCTCGATTTGTAACAAATCGTGTTTGTCAGAAACATATGTATGTCAGAAATATTCTTATTAAATGTCATCCTCACTTCCTGTTAGCTGTTTTTAATCTTTGATTTTTCATCTAAGATTCATAAAAACAATTCAATGATTCCAGAATCTGTCCAATAAATCATCGAAACGGAATAATCCAGGCAATCAGAAACAAGATCTGGATGTGGATTTCGAATGAAAAAAAGGATTGAAAGGTATGAAGAAAAACAAATTAATCATTTACAACCATATAAAACTGATCAACTGTCATTGCATGGTGTCCAATATTATATTGTAGGGTCAGATTGAAACCATACAGTTTTACTCATAACGCTTATCGCAGATCGCATGGGCCCGTTATTAACGAACATTCTACAAATGATCATCTTACAAAATAAATCTGACAAGTATCGGTGAATTGTAAATAGGCACTTATATTGGGGTGGAATTTTTCTTAAAACTAATGTTTTACGCCGTACTCAGGTAATTTAACTTATATGGGGGCGTTACCAGGTTTAGTGGGGGAGGAAATTGGGCTCTTTTTCCCGGAGGAAAATCGTGACCTTCGGCGAGAACCTGGAAACTCTTCAACATTCGGCGACCAAGTGAAAAATCCACTCAGAAATTTGTCAATTTGGTTTCGGTCTGAGTGAGATTCAAACCCGCGCCGCACCGATGAAGGCCTATGTCGGACTGAGGCACAATCACTCTAA
Organism: Lepidochitona cinerea; assembly: GCA_963971465.1. Taxonomy (NCBI): domain Eukaryota; kingdom Metazoa; phylum Mollusca; class Polyplacophora; order Chitonida; family Tonicellidae; genus Lepidochitona; species Lepidochitona cinerea. The sequence goes on along the minus strand of OZ020556.1, from coordinate 40,481,167 downwards.
GCGACTGGGCCACCAAGCAACCCCCCCCCCCCCCCCCCTCCCCGGCTCTTAAAAGTTTGACTTTTTATTCTATGGTATCCATATGCATTAGGCTTAGCCTCCCAATATAGGGGTTATTGGTAAACTGTTTATATTTCTCAAAGATTCTCTTTATGCAGAATGTCAGAAATTCTTTTACCGATTTTAGGTGATGATCGAACCTTAAATCCCTACAAGAATTATTGCTATTTTTCAAGAGAGTATAATTCTAAAAAAGAGGTTGAGGTTAAAATGGACGGGTAGCTGATTTGGTTTTGACGTGCGATTTAACTGTACGTATTCATATTCCAATAAAAAGAGACATTGTTGTAGATTATATCCATGGAGATGACGTTTGATCGAAGGTGATAACATTAGTCTGCATAAAAAGCTGTTTCAGTTAAACGATTTCCACTTAAGTCCAGACAGGGATCGTTATTAGCTGAAGTGATTGATTAATTACAATCGGGTTAATATCGATTGCTGATCGCATGGCTACTCGAATAACAAATTGCTGAATTTAACAATCAGTTGATTAATGTAAAAAGGACAATTCATCTGTTGGTGTCCTGATTATAAGCGAGAGAGCTCCTTCTCGATGAGAATAATGTTGATATTTATTTAAATAGACGAAGCACCTCCTTGTTATCGTTCTGTAACAGTTTCAAGGGCCATTTTGTTTGAGAAAACTACAAGAAATTTGAAATCCACGAGACGTTGCTTAAAAGTTTAAATAAATTCCTCGTAGACTCGAAATTTATTATTGTACTTACATGAAATAGAATCAACCATTTCAGTCTTAAACACAGTAGTACATATTCATTCGGTGAATTTTATTTTGATTATTTAAAGGGATATCTGTTATCTAATCCTCTCTATAGGATGGTTTGTTTGTTTTTGTGCATCCATGGACAGAGATAGGATATAACCAAATTTACAACCAAGTTTACAACCAACAGTCCATGGCATTTATATAGCTATATTACATTGGTACGTTTTAAACAAAGACTTTTTATAGTTAATTTGAACAAAATATGAACTGCACTAGACGATATGGAGACCTGTTGCGGTGTTGATGTAATTAGTACAGTAGTCGGTATACATCATGCACATTTCAAAATGGAGCTTATCGGGGAATGGACATCTCCAAACATGATCTTGACGAAAGTTAATTATCGATAAAGTGAAACATCTTCTGGAAGGAATAAAATCTCCATACACCCATTCTGTGTTGCGGGTATATTTACTAAGCATTTATATAGTTATTTAACGACGGCAGTTTAATGTGTAGACCGTATTATAACTATTGCTTTTTAGGTAATTTAACATTACCTGCTGTACCTTGTCGTTAAGATATATCAATATAAAGTCGAGCCATTAGTCTGAATGGTTTCAATAGGCGTCTAAGTGTAGACGGAACTATGGAATGGTGTGGCCAATGATTAGCGGATATAATGACTGAGAAATCCATATCCACAATGATAGCCTATATGTCGTGATTAATTACTCTATCAATACTGTCTAATTGTAGAGGATATGTTGAATTTCTCTCTTATCATTTCAACAAAGCCCCAAATTATATCTAATACAGATAGACAAATGTAGTGGTAATAATGACGTTTTATATGAATCCCATGTATGCTAATAGAAAAGCTATGCTTGTTTGATAAGCAATTCATTACAAAGCAATACAAGTACATGTAGATGATAGTCAGCTACTTGAAAAAAAAACTCTCTTATATTGCTGTCAGTCGGTAAATTTCATTGGCTTTTTATGAAGATTTTTCTCAGGCTTCGTCTTTTATATGACATGAAAACGCCCCAGGTAATTATTACTTTGCAATCGCTCTTTCTGCTCTAATGGCTAGAAGGGCCTTTTCTTAGAAACGCAGCTGTGAGCGACAGGATCGACACGTCTTAGGACATCGATTTATAGGAGACTAAAGACGTCATACTATAACCTCATTTCTAGCTACATTACTCCCCTCCACCAAAAGGAACAGGTTCAACTATTGGACTGGGCTAAAATGGCTGGTTTTACTTTTATGGAACGTACGATTCTGAAAAGAGCCATCCCATATTATTCGACAACACACGCGCCTTACATCTCACAAGCACCCACACATCTCACACGCCCCCACATATCTCACACGCTCCCACATAACTCACACGTGCCCACATATCTCACACGCCCCCCCCCCCCCCCCACACACACACACATCTCACACGCGCCCACCTGGTCCTGTAGGCAAAAGAAAAGTATAGGGGATACACATTGAAGCTGAGGAAACACTTTTGATTGAACCTTATATGTAGTTCAACCGTAAGATACATATAGTTCAAGCATTGTGAACGCCACTGTGATATCGTGGAGAAGAAATCCTGATATCAGATAACATCCTTATATATCTTTGCTACAGAGATTTGTCAAAGATGAAGCATTGTGAACAATAGATCATAGCAAGCGTAATATGAACTAATTATGTACCAGTGTTAAAGTGGCATGAGCTGCCAAGAGAAGTTCGGTACCTTAAGGATTGGCGTTGAAATAAAAAATATCGATAAAGCCAGTAGACCGTACAAACTGAAGATCGAATTCTTTAAAAACTACCTAAGCGTACACCGCTAAGATTGGTATCAGCGGAACGAGTTTATTTTGAACTTGTTGATAACGAAATTTGACCAAATTTAGTAGCTCGGCTGTTACAAACATTCAATGTTTCCAATTCGGCTTTCGAATCTCCGATCAACGTGAATTCCGTGTAGACTCGGTGGATCGATAAGTGGGTTGCAGTCCTGCTGTTTGCTAAAGTAATCTGATAATATCGATCTGGCAATCATTCTGCCTTGTCTGAAGTCACCTCAACGTGAATCGTTGAAGCAGTCATCTGAAAAACAATTGCTCTTTTATAGCTGGTGTCGTGAGCTACATACAAACCACCGTCATATCGATCTGGCTGATCAATGTTCTTTGGCAAAATGTTCTTTGTTCAAATCAAATGTGACATGATGCAGGCAAGACTGAGTATGCTTAACTTCCTTATTTTTGGATAAACTTTCAAGACTATTTTAATATCGACCCTAGTTTTAATGATATGAGAACGCTGTAGGGATTTTGACACTGTACTCAGATCAAAGCTTTGTTTTCACGCGCATGCGACAAAACAATGTATGGACTATACGGACATTATTTGCAAGCATTCTGAAGTTCAGCTTAATAAATCAGATGACCCCCAAAAAAGCAACTGAATTGAATCCTTATTAACGTCTTCATTTTGACCAAAAAAATAATCAAATTTATTGGAGACGTACTAACTACAAACATCTGAAATTTCAGAAGATCGCCTTTAATAGTTTTTATTCATTTTAAACGTTCAAAAAGCTTGGTGAGAAGTTGCATGACGATGAATTTGAATTTTCGGCTTTTCTGGGGTTTCGATTGGTGTACTCAACATTGTAAAGGCTGCTACATGTTCTCTTATTCCCTGTAAGTTTGTATTCCCCATGTTAATTAAAGTTAACACTATTCGTGGGTTGAAGCCAGGGCAGGGTATTATCTATACGAGCTGGTGAATTTAATTCCAAATGCTCAATAGCAGCTCAGAGGCTCAACGACTAAAAGCCATGGACGCTCACGATTAAATATGCCTTCATGGGTGGATTGTTGTTGAAGTCCCAAAACATTGAACAGATTCTATGTATTCAATCGATAGGCCTATATATAGAATGGTTGCAAGGTATCGGAAGTGTGAAAAATGTCAACCAGTCAAACAATCAACCAAATGCTTTGATGTAAACAGAAAGATATGTTGTTGATTTCATTTACACTGTAATGATGGTAGAATGCACTCAACGGCAGACCATCTAACTAATCCAAAGTTTCGAGAAATAAGTATGCATGTGACTGACAAAATTAGTTATTTAAAGGAAGTATTACATAAAAGAGTACAGTATAAATTAGAATGTCAAAGGCGATATCAAGTGAATCTGTTCCGTTGGCCAATCATTAAACATTCATTTGTCTTCTTGATTCCCGAGACATGTTGAAGTAAAATATTAACTTTAAGAATAAAACAGTCTTCTTTACTATTACATGTTTCACTCTTTAGTACACAAACTGTTCAAGTTTTGTAACCTAAAAATGCCGAATACACAAAAGAGTTAAAGCACATTGGAATCTTGGAATTGAACCTGCATGGGGATTTAAAACAAATTGATATTGATGTGTGTTACAGAGTGGTCCATAGAACATATCTATCAAGTATTCCTGTAATACTGTAATGTACCCATTCATTCTTTGCCTATTTTACTTCTAAACACTTCTTTCTCCATGACGATGTCTTGAAACGTCTTCTAATTGGTACCTCTTTGAAAAAATTGTCGATGTTTTCCAGGTTCTGTTTTCAAGAAAACGGTCGAAATGTCACTACAGCCAAAAATGACATTCGCACATTTAATCTAGTAACTGTAGATATATTTTCGGATAAAACAAAGTCCCCTGGAGGTATTCATTTTTTGCGAAAAGCGTCAAGTAATTGGCGTTTCCTAGATTGATATCTGTTGGAGAGTGAATTTGTCGAGATGCCGCCTGTATACGCTATTATCTAGAGAAAAACAACGTTTCCACGAAACATGATTTATGGTCTGTGTTACTGATGCCAATTGACAATGCTTCTTAAGATCGATTTTCAGCCCTAGTAGGAGCGAACATCCTAATGCGAAAAAAATCGCCAGCAGATCTTTATCAGAGCACCAAGCATCTTTTACATAACCTGACACGAAAGTGTCGTTCTGTCTGTTCTCCTTTAAATTTGAATGAACTAAAGCAATTCCTTTTCTACAGAATTATACTTGATTTCCATTTGATTTCAAAGACTTTTACAGCGACATCATTGATGGTTGTAACGACTGTTCCCTGTCAGACAAAATAAATCAGCAAGAAAAAGATCGGCAAATAACATATGAATCTGTGTCATTACCTAGGTAACAATTGTCAAGCCAGTGAACAGTTCTGATTATATAGATTTAATATTACCCTCACAGAAAATGTCTCACTCCTTTTCTGCCGACAACGACATTTATCACAAATACTATAACTTGTCATGAGTTGATTGTATTTGGATGCCGGCGGTATGGGTACATTATTGCTTATTAGACCGGGATACGAGAATAGGCAATCAAATGGTTGTATTCACTGATCAGTCGATAATAAACACATCAGGTCTCTTTAACAAATAATAAAGCCTCCACGGCCAAGATGGCAGCGTCAATTATCTTACTATTAGGAAAAAGTTTGGTTGGGTTGATGTTGAGAATTCTACAAATTTCCTGTCACCGACGCTGTCAATGAGCATGTGTGGAGCCTTTGTCGTTCGAATGTGACGCTCAATCGAACTGACAACGTCATCTGACACCGGATAACACAAAATCTGTCATGAAACTGCTAGACTGTATGTTTAGTGGTGGATTTAATAATGTAGCCTATATTTCACGTAGCGCGCAAGATTATTGCACTGGTATGGTGGCCCATATAGTGTATGCGTGCGTAAGTGTAGTTCGGATGATAGAAATATAAGAGCCAGTCTGATCTTTTTAGATGATTTTAGCATTCGTCTGAAGGTCAAAACACCCAGTTTCTGTTTTTCAGCCAATGAAAATAGATCTCGGTATGTTAGTGCTAGGAAGTGGCTTACATAGCGATAGTTTTGTATCTGGGTTATTTGAATATTGGATTGAAACTAATGCAGGTCTCCTGTACATACTTTAAGCTTTTAATCAATGCCTGATTGAATATTTTTGAGTGTGTATTTTAATTTCAAAGCAATTTTGAAAATACCACAGTTTGGCTGAGAATGTGTAAGCCTAAAACTGTCAAAATGGCAATACCCATGTTGAAATGTGTGTAGCGTGAAACCTGGAAAGGAAAAGTCTGAGCGAGATTTAGGTAATTAGCCACAAATTAAAACCTTGACATTACCGCAAGTCGGAAATAAAACTGTATCATGTAACTTGTAGTCAAATATTGTAGGGATATGTATTTCCAGTCGCCCTTTGTATTCAGACCAAAAATACGGTGATTTACCCTATAAAAAGCGTAGACTATCAGATGTATGTCAGAACTGACCAGTATCGAGCGAAGACAGCCGAAGTTTGTTCCCAATGTATAAGAACCTTTTTTTCCTCTAGAATATCATCCAGACTATCTTTGACTTTCAAGGTCATCTCCTTTATCGTCATCACCAACAGTCGTACAAACACCAACCATCACGCAAGTCATATATCGATCCACTCATTCAGCGACACCTTTGTCTGGTAGAGGGATACAGGTCACAGTTTCTGACTTCCAGATTTTCCTAGGGACGAAAGAAGTTCCAGATATATTTGTGTGTTTTTTTTATTATTTTTTCCTAGCCCCCTGCATTTTTTTCTGGGCATTTTTGTAGTTTTTATGAAAGGACAGGGGTTGAGTTACTGTCTGGAAATGCTTTAAGAAGTGGAATGGGACCAGTTCAGGTGGATGGAGATCTTGTAGTGCTTTGGTATGTTTACATGCGGCGGACTGTGTGTAAAGGGACCCCTATCACCTGTTTGTAATGATAGTGAAAATTTTTTATCTTCAACCTATGAAAAAAATTTGCTTAAAATACTGCCAAAAGACTGTTCAAGGGAAGGTGCTGTGAGAGCAGACATTAACATTACCGCAAATGGGAAATGAAAGAAAATGAAACTGTGACCTGCTGCCAGAGGACACATAACTGCGTCGAACAAGTTTACTTTTCAAACAGAACGTCGGTTCTTACTCTCAAAAACGTCAATTGAAAGTGTTTTTAACAGCACTTCTTTAGTTTTCCGATAAACACCACTCTCGTATGTTTTTTGGACTATTGGAATTTCTGAAAAGCTACTTTAAATGAAAGAAAAATAAAACATAAACAATTAGAAGAACAAAATACATGTAAGAGCTTTTTGTTGACATCGATCATTAAGATGTACGTTAAGGTAGTTTTACTTGCAACAAAAGCCCCAAGAATGTATTCATACATCGTCGCAATTTGAATTTGTTTGGTTATTAGCACAAATATTCCGTTCGTACGGGTCATTGGGTTTACTTATATTTTCTATTTCAACATGAACTCTTTAGGTCTTCGTGGTACTTCAAACGCTGAACTTCTTGTAACTATCGGAATTAATGAAAAAGTTCATATTTTGGCAGATCATGCCACTTTAAAGGTAGTCAAATGGTGGGTTAAAATGGGTAATCTGTTGCGAAGTAAATTTCTCAAAAACTAAACACATAATCAACAACTAGTTTCGTCAAATAACAAAGTAGGCCTACTTATTCAGTCAGATGTATCCGTTAAAACAGGAACAGCGATGGACAACTAAATAATGGAGAAAATGTAATGTCGGATTTGTCATCATTTACTATGATATCTTTATCATTGAGCCATAAAGCCATCGATGTCTCTTTCCTGTACAAACATGGATCTGAAGAATTCCCAAAGCCTGATTTATCTCCGCACTAACGTTTTCTGACTACGAACGCTCTGTAACAAGCTGGGTTCAATCAGAACAGTTTACAAAACAGAATAAACATAACGGTAGAAATAGCTGCGGTTTATATTTACTGAGTGGCGCACATCATTTAACACAATGGAGCCGCCAAAGAATCAAATTATGTATGTATATTTACTGGAATTCTTATGCCTTATTTCTGAAAAAAAAAGAATTATGAATGATTCTTTTTACATCGAGGTCATTTTGAGCATGTATTTTTTCGTAAACATGTGTATAGAAAGTATTACTATTTTCTACGCTGATCATGTTACCAAGGTTATCATACAACTAAACCAAAATCGGCCGATAATGACGTGTACCAACTTTTATAATCCGATGTTCATATAGGCCTACTAACTATGTGGTTGTTACTGCTGGTACAACTGTTGATGATGAAGTCGAATGAGATGAGCGGTGCAGACATTCAAATATAGCCTGGATGATATTCAGCTACTAGAGAAAAGGCTCTTATAATGCTGTCAGTCGGTAAATTTGATTGACTTTTTATGAAGATTTTTCTCAGGCTTCGTCTTTTATATGACATGAAACGCCCCAGGTAATTATTACTTTGCAATCGCTCTTTCTGCTCTAATGACTAGAAGGGCCTTTTCTTAGAAACGCAGCTGTGAGCGACAGGACCGACACGTTTTACCACATCGATTTATGGGAGACTAAAGACGTCATACTATAACCTCATTTCTAACTACATTATACTCCTCTCCACCAAAAGAAACAGGTTCAACTATTGGGCTGGGCTAAAATGGCTGGTTTTACTTTTATGAAATATACGATTCTGAAAACAGCCATCACATATTATACGACATCCTGATGTTACTCGCCATATAAGCACTGCACGTGATTTCCAATAACTGGTTTAACAGAAGAATGTATTCTTTCCGTCATCAGGTTAATGTAACCTACGTTTCACAAACTTCTGGTAATGTATTCCAAATGATTTGCACCAACTTTATTATATTCTCTCGAACAAAACTTGTCTCAACTGACCGACTAAAATATATGGTGGCTAATTCCAAATTCATATCATACAGCACCCCAGAAACACAATCAAACTTTCTCTGATATTTGGTAATTTATCAATAATGTTGTCAGTGCTCTATCCAGGAGACACTCGCCACGGGTAGAAATGTGAAGACAATAATCGATTCCAGATGACAATTGACTAAGAGTTGAACGTTCAAATCTTCGTAGTTTTTTCCCAAGAATTTTAGATTACTTTTGAAGTGATGTATTGATTCAATCATTCACCAGATACATGTCAACACTTTTTGTGTGTAGTCATATCATTGTATACAATTCACCAGCAATCTGTAAAAACTCTGATCCGATATTTGGTGAGAATAAATCTGAGCTATAGACCTATCACTTAATTGATTATGTTCTTAGAACTGACAATGTATCCAAGTTAATGTTATTGATTACAAATTAGCTGAAAACTGGAAGATTTGTTTTAATTGTTATTGAAGGTAACTATAAAATGTATATTTATAGAAACTGTATGTTACGTAGACTTTTGCTCCAAACAAGTACATTTAAAGATTTATTTAGGAATTCCCTGCTGCTATTGTTTCTGTCTGAAAGCAAACAGCCGTGAATGCACCACACGGGCAGACTCAGCACCATAGACTGTAATCACGCGCAGCTCAGCATCTAAATCCAAACGAAAAACAGCAACGGAATTTCCAAATAAAGCTCGCTACCTCCGGGTGATCTGAAAACCTCGTCTTTATATAAACAGCAAACAAAAAGCATACAGTTTAGGGATCTTGTTTTCATTTTCTCTTGCCATGCCCCCTTAACATGCGTAGAATTTGTTTTGCTCATCGCAGTAGCTGGAAACTAGTTTTAGTCATTACTTGGCACAATTAAGTTTATTCTTCTGATCGTTGATTAAGCGTTGTGTCGACGTAAATAGTTATAGCCTGTAGCTAACAGCTAATTTTAATACAGCCCACACAGCAACATGATTTAGATACATTGGCCCTTAAGGAGATTTCGATGTGACGAAATTCCATATTAAAGTATTATCAATAAACAGACAAAGTGAGAAATCTATGGGAAGGCTTAGATGATAACATGATTTATTTAATTTCACTCTCTGTTTATCGGGGATGGAATATGATATTACTGGAGTAAAGGGTTCTTACATTGAGGATAAAAATAACTGTACTGGTATGGGTAGGGAGATTAGGAAGTCACTTGAAGGATTTGACATCATTGGAGCCGGATATTAAAGTTCGCCATGCAGATATTGTATTTCACTGTTGAACAAAATATCGTCTCCATGCATAGCGGCAAAACGACATTAAGTCAAATTTCTGTTTTCAGAATTTTATAAATCCCGAGATCTTATGTGATTAATTGATGTAGCTTTTGATTTCTGTAATGACAACATACAGGGTGTCCAAAGAAAACTACTAAGATGCCTCTTCAAAATACTGATAATTATTAGGGGGGGGGGGGATAAAACTATATTTGAATGAAATCTTATATTGGTTGATAAAAGTTTTGGTTAAATTGTCATCTGATTTGGATTTTCTGTAATTTCATCAGATATTGTGTACATCAAAATATGAAGCAAATCATCTATGGATGACCACTTATCATTCAATAGGTGTGCTCCTGTAGGTGAATTCTTTGATTGGCACGAAAACAACCGAATTAAGCTAAAATATAGGATATATAGGTTATGGTTGTAAAACACCATGATGCTCAGTTATATTTCTGTTATTTGATGTCCAGTCGTCGAGATGTCTTTATAGTGCGTGTAGGTTATTTGATGTCCAGTTGTCGAGATGTCTTAACAGTGTGTGTCGGTTATTTGATGTCCAGTTGTCGAGATGTCTTTAAAGTGTGTGTCGGTTATTTGATGTCCAGTTGTCGAGATGTCTTAACAGTGTGTGTCGGTTATTTGATGTCCAGTTGTCGAGATGTCTTAACAGTGTGTGTCGGTTATTTGATGTCCAGTTGTCGAGATGTCTTAACAGTGTGTGTCGGTTATTTGATGTCTGTACAGCGTCTGTCTTTATTTGATGTCCAGTCGTCGAGCAGTCTGTATAGTGTGGTTATTTATGTTCAGTCGTCGAGCAGTCTTGGAAATGTGTGTCGCTTAGTTGATGTCCAGTTGTCGAGAAGTCTTTACAGTGTGTGTCGGCTACTTGATGTCTAGTTATCGAGAAGTCTTTACAGTGTGTGTCGCTTATTTGATGTCTAGTTATCGAGAAGTCTTTACAGTGTGTGTCGGTTATTTGATGTCTAGTTATCGAGAAGTCTTTACAGCGTGTGTCGGTTATTTAATGTCCAGTTGCCAAGAAGTTGGTTGTTTGATGTCTAGTTATCGAGAAGTCTTTACAGTGTGTGTCGCTAATTTAATGCCCAGTTGCCGAGAAGTTGGTTGTTTGGTACATTGTTGGTACATTTGTAAAAGATGAAGCATTGTGAACAATATATCATAGCAAGTGTAATATGAACTAAATATGTACCAGTGTTAAAGTGGCATGAGCTGCCAAGAGAAGTTCGAAACTTAAACAACCTTAAGGATTGGCGTTGAAATAAAAAAATATCGATAAAGCCAGAAACTGAACTGAAGATCGAATGCTTTAACAACTACCCAAGCGTACACCGCTAAGATTGGTATCAGCGGAACGAGTATATTTTGTACTTGTTGATAACGGAATTTTGACCAAATTTAGTAGCTCGGCTGTTTTAAACGTGAATCCCGCGTTGACTTGGTGGATCGATAACTGGGTAGCAGTCCTGCTGTTTGCTTAAGTAATCTGATATCATCGATCTGGCAATCATTCTGCCCTGTCTGAAGTCACCTCAACGTAAATCGTTGAAGCAGTCATCTGAAAAACAATTGCTCTTTTATAGCTGGTGCCGTGAGCTACATACAAACCACGGTCATATCGATCTGGCTGATCAATGTTCTTTGGCAAAATGTTCTTTGTTCAAATCAAATGTGACATGATGCAGACATAAGACTGAGTATGCTTAACTTTCTTATTTTTGGATAAACTTTCAAGACTATTTTAATATTGACCCTAGTTTTAATGATATGGGTACGCTGTAGGGATTTTGACACTGTACTCAGATCAAAGCTTTGTATTCACATTGCATGCGACAAAACAATGTATGGACTATACGGACATTATTTGCAAGCATTCTGAAGTTCATCTTAATGAATCAGATGACCCCCCCCCCCCCCCCAAAAAAAAAAAAGCAACTGAACAGAAGATCGCCTATAATAGTTTTTATTCATTTTAAACATTTAAAAAGCTTGATGAGAGCTTGCATGCCAAGGACTTTGACTTTTCGGCTTTCCTAGCGTTTCGATTGGTGAACTCCACATTGGAAAGGCTGCGATATGTTCGTCTTATTCCCTGTAAGTTAAATGTATGTTAATTAAAGTTAACACGTTTGGTGGGTTGAAGCCAGAACAGGGTATAATCTATACGAGCTGGTGAATTCAATTCCAAATGCTCGATAGCAGCTCAGTGGCGCAATGACTAAAAGCGATGGACGCTCATGACGAAACATACCTTCATAGATGGATTGTTGTCGAAGTCCCCAAGAATTCAACCGATAGGCCTATATACAGAATGGTTGCATGGTATCGGAAGTGTAAAACATGTCAACCAGTCAAACAATCAACCAAATGCTTTGATGTAAGCAGAAAGATATCTTGATGATTTCATTTACACTGTAATGATGGTAGAATGCACTCATCGGCAAACAAACTAGTAAATCCAAAGCTTCGAGAAATAAGAATGCAGTTGAGTGTCCCCAAAGTCAGTTACTTAAAAGAAGTAATACATAATGCAGTACAGTATAAATCAGGATGTCAAAGGCGATATCAAGTGAATCTATCCGGTTGGCCAATCATTAAACATTCATTGATGTCTTCTTGATTCTTGATGTGGAAGTAAAATATTAGCTATTAGAATAAGAAATCTTCTTTACTATGACATGTTTCACTCTGAGTACACAAACTGTTCTGTTTTTTGTAACCTAAAAATGCCAAATGCACAAAAGAGTTATCTGTACATATCTTCAAAATACAATGACTGTTCATACAGAAAAAGCACATTGGAATCTTGGAATTGAACCTGCATGGGAATATAAATTGATATTGATGTGTGTAACAGAGTGGTCCATAGAACAGATCTATCAAGTATTCCTGTAATACTGTAATGTACCCATTCATTCTCTGTCTATTTGACTTCTAAACACTTCTCTCTCCAGGATGATGCCTTGAAACGGCTTCTAATGGACACCTCTTTGAAAAAAATAGTCGATGTTTTCCTGGTTCTGTTTTCAAGAAAACCGTCGAAATGTCACTAAGGCCAAATAAGACATTCGCACATTTAATCTAGTAACTCTAGATATATTTTCGGGTCCCCTTGAGATATTCGTATTTTGCGAAAAGCGTCAAGTAATTGGCGTTTCCTAGATTGAGATCTGTTGGAGAGCGAATTTGTCGAGATGCCGCCTGTATACGCTATTATCTAGATCTGTGTTACTGATGCCAATTGACAATGCTTCTTAAGATCGATTTTCAGCCCTAGCAGGAGCGAACATCCTAATTCGAAAAAAATCGCCAGCAGATCTTTATCAGAGCACCAAGCATCTTTTACATAACCTGACACGAAAGTGTCGTTCTGTCTGTTCTCCTTTAAATTTGAATGAACTAAAGCAATTCCTTTTCCACAGATTTATACTTGGTTTCCATTTGATTTCACAGACTTTTACAGCGACATCATTGATGGTTGTAACGATTGTTCCCTGTTAGACAAAATAAATCAGCAAGAAAAAGATCGACAAATAACATATGAATCTCGAACTGTGTCATTACCTAGGTAACAATTGTCAAGCCAGTGAACAGTTCGGATCGAATAGATTTAATATTACCCTCACAGAAAATGTCTCACTCCTATTCTGCGAGGACATTTATCACAAATACTATAACTTGTCATGAGTTGATTGTATTTGGATGCCGGCGGTATGGGTACATTATTGCTTATTAGACCGGGATACGAGAATAGGCAATCAAATGGTTGTATTCACTGATCAGTCGATAATAAACACATCAGGTCTCTTTAACAACCAATAAAGCCTACAAAATGCTCGCCACGCTTCATATGTACCGTCAAGATGGCAGCGTCAATTGTCTGACTATTAGGGAAAAGTTTGGTTGGGTTGATATTAGAAATTCTACAAATTTCCTGTCACCGAAGCTGTCAATGCGCATGTGTGGAGCCTTTATCGTTCGAATGTGACATTCAGTCGAACTGACAACGTCATCTGCCACCGGATAACACAAAATCTCTCGGGATACTGCTAGACTGTATGTTTGGTGGTGGATTTCTTAATGTAGCCTATCTTTCACGTAGCCCGCGAGATTATTTCATTGGTATGATGGCCCATATAGTGTATGTGTGCGTATGTGTAGTTCGGTTGATAGAAATATAAGAGCCAGTCTGATCTTTTTAGATGATTTTAGCCCTCGTCTGTTGGTCAAAACACCCAGTTTCTGTTTTTCAGCCAATGAAAATAGATTTCGGTATGCTAGAGCTAGGAAGTGGCTTACATAGCGTTAGTTTTGTATCTGGGTTATTTGGATATTGGATTGAAACTAATGCAGGTCTAATATACATACTTTAAGCTTTTAATCAATGCCTTATTGAAGATTTTTGAGTGTGTTTTTTAATTTTTAACCAAATTAGAAAATACCACAGTTTGGCTGAGAATATGTAAGGCGTAAAGTGTAAAAATGGCGGTATCCATGTTGAATTATGTGTAGCGTGAAACCTGCACGTACTATGTCAACTTTATTTAGTTGTAAAGGCTGTCTCATGTGTTGATCTTTTTGAAAATGGAAAGGAAAAGCCTCAAGGACATTTAGGTAATTAGCCACAAACAAAACGTTAACATTACCGCAAATGGGAAATGAAACTGTATCATTGATTGGTTGAAAACGGTATTAGTATCTACACCGAAACGTACCATCATTAATAAATAAGAAGTTGTTATCCATAAATCTCTTCTTTTGTGTTACTTTTACCGATTTCTAAATGCCTCTCAAACAACTTATCATGTAAACTGTAGTCAAATATTGTATTGAGATGTATTTCCAGTCGCCATTTGTATTCAGTCCAAAACTACGGTGATTTACCGTATCAAAAGTGTAGACTACCAGTAGTTGAAGTTCTTCAAACTCTGTTGCCAAAAGATATAGATGATAGGGGGCAAACAGAGTTGAAGGACCGGCCATAATGGAAAACATATAAAACTGAGAATCAACACTTTTTCTCAGATTTCCTCCTACAACCAGCCCATTCAGTTCGATCTTTTAGTTCGCCTGTCCATCAAAAAAGGCGTTCAAACAGTCATATTTGTGTTGCATCTTCGTCGTTTTTCGAAGGACAGCCCGAATTTCCCAATGGCCTCCTCGATTCCGTCAAAATGAACTTGGGAAATGTACGCAACAGAATGTGAGTGTTTAGACGGTTTGTTTGATTTGGTGGAAAGGTGAACTAATTAAAGGATCGAACTGAATGTGTGTAAAGTTGGGACCGGTTGGGTAGCTTAAATTAGGAGAAATTGTAAGAAAATCGGCGAACAATAGAGTTACATGTTTTTCAATATGGCCGGTCCTTCAACTCTGTTTGCCACCCATCATCAATATCGTTTGGACAACAGAGTTTGAAGAACTTCAACTAGACTACCAGAGGCATGTCAAAGCCCACCAGTAGCGAGCGAAGATAGCTGAAGTTTGTTCCAAATGTATAAGAGACTTTTTTTCCTCTAGAATATCATCCAGACTATCTTTGACTTTCAAGGTCATCTCATTTATCGTCATCACCAACAGTCGTACAAACACTAACCATCACGCAAGTCATATATCGCTCCACTCAGTCAGCGACCCAGAGGACACAGAACTGCGTCGAACAAGTTTACTTTTCAAACAGAACATCGGTTCTTACTCTCAAGTGTTTTTAACAGCACTCCTTTACATGGAGTTTTCCGATAAACACCACTCTCGTATGTTTTTGTTTTTTTGGACTATTGGAATTTCTGAAAAGCTACTTTAAATGAAAGAAAAATAATACATAAAAATTAGAAGTACAAAATAAGAGCTTTTCGATGACATCGATCATGAAGATATACGTTAGGGTAGTTTTACTGGCAACAAAAGCCCCAAAAATGTATTCATACATCCCCGCTATTTGAATTGTGTTGGTGATTAACACAGATATTCGGTTCGTACGGGTCATTGGGTTTACATATATTTTCTATTTCAACATGAACCATTTAGGTCGTCAGGGTACTTCAAACGCTGAACTTCTTTTTACTATCGGACTTATTGAAAAAGTCCATATTTTGGCAGATCATGCCACTTCAAAGGTAGTCAAATGGTGGGCTAAAATGGGTCATCTGTTGCGAAGTAAATATCTCAATAACTAAACACATAATCAACAACTAGTTTCGTCAAATCATAAAGTACCGTTTCTGTGAGGCGCATCCATTAAAAAAGGAACAGCGATGAACAACTAAATAATGGAGAAAATGTAGTGTCGGATTTGCCATCATTTACCATCATATGTTTATCATTGAGCCATAAAGCCATCGATGTCTCTTTCCTGTCCAAACATGGATCTGAAGAATTCCCAAACCATGATTTATCTCTGCACTAACGTTTTCTGACTATATGAGCATAGTAAGCGCTGGATTCTTTCAGAACAGTTCACAAAACAGAATAAACATAACGGTAGAAATAGTTGCGGTTTACATTTCCTGAGTGGCGCACATCATTCAACACAATGGAGTCGCCAAAGAATTAAATTATGTATGTATATTTACTGAAATTCTTATGCCTTACTTCTGAAAAAAAAAACAACAGGAATTGTGTGTGAATTGTTTACATCGAGATCAATTTGACCATGTATTTTTTCGTAAACATGTGTATAGAAAGTCTTACTATTTTATACGCTGGTCGTGTTAACACGGGTATCATACAACTAAACCAAAATCGGCCGATAATGACGTGTACCAACTTTTATAATCCGATGTTGAGTTTATGAGACATAACCGATCCATCAGGGATATATAGGCCTACTGTCTATGTGATTGTTACTGCTGGTACAACTGTTGATGATGACGTTGAATGAGATGAGCGGTGAAGACATTCAAAGATAGCCTAGATGATAGTCAGCTACTTGAGAAAAAAGGCTCTTATATTGCTGTCAGTCGGTAAATTTCATTGGCTTTTTATGAAGATTTTTCTCAGGCTTCGTCTTTTATATGACATGAAAACGCCCCAGGTAATTATTACTTTGCAATCGCTCTTTCTGCTCTAATGGCTAGAAGGGCCTTTTCTTAGAAACGCAGCTGTGAGCGACAGGATCGACACGTCTTAGGACATCGATTTATAGGAGACTAAAGACGTCATACTATAACCTCATTTCTAGCTACATTACTCCCCTCCACCAAAAGGAACAGGTTCAACTATTGGACTGGGCTAAAATGGCTGGTTTTACTTTTATGGAACGTACGATTCTGAAAAGAGCCATCCCATATTATTCGACAACACACGCGCCTTACATCTCACAAGCACCCACACATCTCACACGCCCCCACATATCTCACACGCTCCCACATAACTCACACGTGCCCACATATCTCACACGCCCCCCCCCCCACACACACACACATCTCACACGCGCCCACCTGGTCCTGTAGGCAAAAGAAAAGTATAGGGGATACACATTGAAGCTGAGGAAACACTTTTGATTGAACCTTATATGTAGTTCAACCGTAAGATACATATAGTTCAAGCATTGTGAACGCCACTGTGATATCGTGGAGAAGAAATCCTGATATCAGATAACATCCTTATACATGTATATCTTTGCTACAGAGATTTGTCAAAGATGAAGCATTGTGAACAATAGATCATAGCAAGCGTAATATGAACTAATTATGTACCAGTGTTAAAGTGGCATGAGCTGCCAAGAGAAGTTCGGTACCTTAAGGATTGGCGTTGAAATAAAAAATTTCGATAAAGCCAGTAGACCGTACAAACTGAAGATCGAATTCTTTAAAAACTACCTAAGCGTACACCGCTAAGATTGGTATCAGCGGAACGAGTTTATTTTGAACTTGTTGATAACGAAATTTTGACCAAATTTAGTAGCTCGGCTGTTTCCAACATTCAATGTTTCCAATTCGGCTTTCGAATGTCTGATCAACGTGAATCCAGCGTTGACTTGGTGGATCGATAACTGGGTGGCAGTCCTGCTGTTTGCTAAAGTAATCTGATATCATCGATCTGGCAATCATTCTGCCTTGTCTGAAGTCACCTCAACGTGAATCGTTGAAGCAGTCATCTGAAAAACAATTGCTCTTTTATAGCTGGTGCCGTGAGCTACATACAAACCAACGTCATATCGATCTGGCTGATCAATGTTCTTTGGCAAAATGTTCTTTGTTCAAATCAAATGTGACATGATGCAGACATAAGACTGAGTATGCTTAACTTCCTTATTTTTGGATAAACTTTGTACAGGGAACAAATTATTTTTATACAATCGATAGGCCTATATATGTAATGACTGCATGGTATCGGAAGTGTGAAGAACGACAACCAGTCAAGCAATCAACCAAATGCTTTGATGTAAGCAGAAAGATATCCTGCTGATTCAATTTACACTGCAATGATGGTAGAATGCACTCAATGGCAAACAAACTAGCTAATCCAAAGCTTCGAGTAATAAGTATGCATGTGTATGTCAAAGTCAGTTATTTAAAGGAAGCATTGCATAATAATGTACAGTATAAATCAGGATGCCAAAGGCGATATCAAGTGAATCTATTCGGTTGTTCATTCATTAAACGTTCATTGAGGTCTTCTTGATTCCCGAGACATGTGGAAGTAAAACATTAGCTATAAGAATAAGAAGTCCTCTTTACTATTACATGTTTCACTCTGAGTACACAAACTGTTCCGTTCTGTAATGTAGGCATTCATTTTCTGTATATTTTTCTTCTAAACACTTCTTTCTCCATGATGCTGTCTTGAAACGGCTTCTATTGGGCACCTCTTTGAAAAAATAGTCGATGTTTTCCAGGTTCTGTTTTCAAGAAAACGGTCGAAATATCACTACAGCCAAAAATGACATTCGCACATTTAATCTAGTAACTGTAGATATATTTTCGGATGCATTAAAGTCCCCTTGAGGTATTCATTTTTTGCGAAAAGCGTCAAGTAATTGGCGTTTCCTAGATTGATATCTGTTGGAGAGTGAATTTGTCGAGATGCCGCCTGTATACGCTATTATCTAGAAAAAAAACAACGTTTCCACGAAACATGATTTATGGTCTGTGTTACTGATGCCAATTGACAATGCTTCTTAAGATCGATTTTCAGCCCTAGCAGGAGCGAACATCCTAATGCGAAAAAAATCGCCAGCAGATCTTTATCAGAGCACCAAGCATCTTTTACATAACCTGACACGAAAGTGTCGCTCTGTCTGTTCTCCTTTAACTTTGAATAAACTAAAGGAATTCCTTTTTCACAGATTTATACTTGATTTCCATTTGATTTCACAGACTTTTACAGGGACATCATTGATGGTTGTAACGATTGTTCCCTGTCAGACAAAATAAATCAGCAAGAAGAAGATCGACAAATAACATATGAATCTCGAACTGTGTCATTACCTAGGTAACAATTGTCAAGCCAGTGAACCGTTCTGATCATATAGATTCAATATTACCCTCACAGAAAATTCCTCACTCCTATTCTGCGACGACATTTATCACGAATACTATAACTTGTCATGAGTTGATTGTATTTGGATGCCGGCGGTATGGGTACATTATTGCTTATTAGACCGGTATACGAGAATATGCAATCAAACGGTTGTATTCAATGATCAGTCGATAATAAACACATCAGGTCTCTTTAACAATTAATAAAGCCTTCAAAATGTTCGCCACGTTTCACACGTACGGTCAAGATGGCAGCGTCAATTGTCTTACTATTCGGAAAAAGTTTGATTGGGTTGATGTTGAGAATTCAAAAAAATTCCTGTCGCCGACGCTGTCAGTGCGCATGTGTGGAGCCTTGATCGTTCAAATGTGACGCTCAATCGAACTGACAACGTATTTTTATTTCAACATTAATAGAGATACTCCAAACGCTCATTTTCTCCCAGAATTGATTTAAATGTTAAACTTCTTTAATGTGAAGTATTGAATAAGACGTGTTAGAATTTAGAGGATGACCCAATTGTTCATCCTGTTAGTATATGTAAATTATCCAATTTTCTTATTTATTCTATGTATGTATGATATATCTAATGCAAAACAGAAATGTTTTATTGCTAAGCCTTGTCATTCCTGTAGAGCTATATTCTATAAATAGCGTGCTGATACCAAATATATGATGCCATAGATATATCCTCTACTGTTGTACTACTTAGGAGACAGCCATTATAAACCAATAAAACAAACCCTGCCTCAGATGAAGCCATAGCAAGCGGATAGAAACAATCTTTTCAGTGACGATGTCGAAGATTACATATCTGAAAACCTGTATTACGAAATAGTGAAATGTGATTGATAAATGACTATACACGAAAGGTGTTTTATGCACTATTAGGGTTTTAGCCATAAATAAACCCAACTACATGTACCCAATGAATAAGTTGGATTGAAGTAAGTGTGAATCTTCGCGTTAAGATCTTGAGAATTATTATCCTCTCTTTCAACAAATTCACGTGTTCTTAAACGGTGTATACTGTGTGTATGTAGAGAGAATAAATCATTTATTAGACATCTCAAAGGCTACTGTGCACAGCTTGGTGATCTTACGCTATACAGAAATCAATGACAGCGCCTATGGGGATGGGGACTGATAACTCTATAATGGTTCCGGATATTGGACTCGCTACCGAATTCCATTTGCACAGCTCCTTCAGCAAACAATTTCAACAGATGGTCCGAGCTCGGCATGTCCTTAAGATATTTACCGAGTTCACCAGTTAGTCAGAACTCGGCATGTTCTTAAGATATTTACCGAGTTCACCAGTCAGTCAGAACTCGGCATGTCCTTAAGATATTTACCGAGTTCACCAGTCAGTCAAAACTCGGCGTGTCCTTAAGATATTCACCGAGTTCACCAGTCAGTCAGAACTCGGCATGTCCTTAAGATATTTACCGAGTTCACCAGTCAGTCAAAACTCGGCATGTCCTTAAGATATTTACCGAGTTCACCAGTCAGTCAAAACTCGGCGTGTCCTTAAGATATTCACCGAGTTCACCAGTCAGTCAGAACTCGGCATGTTCTTAAGATATTTACCGAGTTCACCAGTCAGTCAAAACTCGGCATGTCCTTAAGATATTTACCGAGTTCACCAGTCAGTCAGAGCTCGGCATGTTCTTAAGATATTTACCGAGTTCACCAGTCAGTCAAAACTCGGCATGTCCTTAAGATATTTACCGAGTTCACCAGTCAGTCAAAACTCGGCGTGTCCTTAAGATATTTACCGAGTTCACCAGTCAGTCAAAACTCGGCGTGTCCTTAAGATATTTACCGAGTTCACCAGTCACCACTTTCCGACGATTGACTTTAATATCGTAGATCCAGTTCAGATCATATTTTTAGATCATTATATTGCTGACATATCTATCCAAATATGGAGAATTATGTATAGACTGTATAGACTAAAATTTTATTTTCTCCAAATATACGTTTTATGTTACAATCTGTTTTCGGACATTGAGATCAGACAAAATACCCGCACCATTGTGCAAATAGTTCAAATTAATGCTTTCTTTGAACTTATGGTTTATTGATTATCAGAATTATATCCTCAAAATTATGATTTGGCCCATAAATGCTCACAATATCTTTGTCAAAACTACAAATAAATGTCAATGAATTTAAACACACATTCCCAGAGGAACTGAACGAAACAAATTTGGTTTAATTATTTGCTCTTCATCTGTAATTGATGTCCGTTGATTTAATGTACATATGCCAAAACGAGATTAAAGATTTAGTTTTATCGCAGTCAAAGGTTTCATTAAGGGAGTATTCCAGATACTACATTCGAATATCACACCGAATCTAACTATGGAGGTGATAGCACAATGGTATAAAACTATTTATTTTGTAGAACGAACAAAATTACTCTGGATATATTTAGCTTACATTTCAACTTCTAACAGTATTCAATTTCTAACGGTATTCAACTTTCTAGGTTATTCAACTTCCTAGGTTATTCAACTTCCTATGTTATTCAACTTCTGAGGTTATTCAACTTCCTAGGTTATTCCACTACCGAGGTTATTCAACTTCCTTGGTTATTCAGCCTTCTCGGTTATTCAACATCTGAGGTTATTCAACTTCTGAGGTTATTCAACTTCTGAGGTTATTCAACTTCCTATGTTTTTTTTTTCTTTTGATATTTATTTAACTTCCGATGTTATTCAACTTCGCAGGTTATACGTAGGCGTTATTGGCCGAGATAAGACTGGGATAAGATTGAAAGCATGATGCTATAGGCCTATAGCCAGTTTGTATAAACGAATGTGTACTGCTAGAGCCGGAAGAGTATTGGGACACTTGTATTAACTATATCAAGCCGGAAACCAGTTTTCTTTGGTTGGATTAACAATATGCTTTTATTGCTTTGTAATGGATTGCTTATCAAACAAGCATAGCTTTTCTATTAGCATACATGCGATTCATATAAAACGTCATTATTACCACTACATTTGTCTATCTGTATTAGATATAATTTGGGCTTTGTTGAAATGATAAGAGAGAAATTCAACATATCCTCTACAATTAGACAGTATTGATAGAGTAATTAATCACGACATATAGGCTATTATTGTGGATATGGATTTCTCAGTCATTATATCCGCTAATCATTGCCCACACCATTCCATAGTTCCGTCTACACTTAGACGCCTATTGAAACCATTCAGACTAATGGCTCAAATTGATATTGATATATCTTAACGACAAGGTACAGCAGGTAATGTTAAATTACCAAAAAAGCAATAGTCTTAATACGGGTCTACACATTAAACTGTCGTTAAATAACTATATAAATGCTTAGTAAATATACCCGCAACACGGAATGGGTGTATGGAGATTGTATTCGTTCCATAAGATGTGTCACTTTATCGATAATTAACTTTCGTCAAGATTGTGTTTGGAGATGTCCATTCCCCGATAAGCTCCATTTTGAAATGTGCATGATGTATACCGACTACGGTACTAATTACATCAACACCGCAACAGGTCTCCATATCGTCTTGTGCAGTTCATATTTTGTTCAAATTAACTTTAACAAATTTGTTTTGGTCGTACCAATGTAATATAGCTATGTAAATGCCATGGACTGTGGGTTGTAAACTTGGTTGTAAATTTGGTTATATCCTATCTCTGTCCATGGTTGCACAAAAACAAACAAACCATCCTATAGAGAGGATTAGGTAACAGATATCCCCTTAAATAATCAAAATAAAATTCACAAAATAAAAATAAAAGTACAACTGTGTTTAAGACTGAAATGTCTGATACTACTATCTATCATATATTTATCAATTATATGTGGTCTTTTGCATATGCGATATCGGTAGCGTGACAGCACCCATATCTCACCCCGGTCCGAAAATCCATATCAGCCATATCAGACCGGTCCGAAAATCCATATCAATACGGGGGGGTCTTTGGATTAGAGTTATCTCCCTTTGAGTCGTCTGCTAGGACGATGCCTGCCAGTGAAAGAACGCTACAATCCCTGGTAGCCAAAACTTTGACCATACTCAATAGCTCTCGTTTTATGGCCAAAGATAGATCCCATTAAAAAACGTAGGGATAACCCTTCGTGACACCCGTACTATATAAATATGTCAGTTTATGGGTCTTACCGGACATCAATCCGTTCAGAATTTATTCTTCTTCGCGTACGGGGTATTCATTTTTCCGCTTGACCAAGTCTAAGGTCTGTCTGGATCAATTTGGGATCGGTACACACTCCACTTCGAACTTCGCAACTTCGAACTTGTACCAATGACAATCAAACCGGCGAGCGACACAAACTGTACGAGTTGTAATGGCGGCCGCGAAGTTCGGCCCTCGGGCTGATATGGAGGTCTCTGGCTGATGTGGGGTATGATATGAAAAATGGCATGTGATAACCTCTAAGTACAATAATCAATTTTGAGAAATATATTTAAACTTTTAAGCAACGTCTCAGGGATTACAAATTTCTTGTAGTTTTCTAAAAAAAATGGACCTTGAAGCTGTTCGAGAACGATATCAAGGAGGTGCTTCGTCTACTGATTGTACTGGACAAATCTGCTATTTATTTCATTTAGATTCTTCTATGGAGTGGTTTTATTAAAACCAAAAAAACATAGGACAATTTGTACTACTTTGCACATGGTGATGTTCACTATTAGCTTACGAGAGCAACTACTCTCATCTTTCATTTCATTTATTAACCACTCAATAATTACATAAGGAAATTTATGTACAATCAATAGAGAATGTGGCGGGAATAAAGCTCTAATGGCTTGTTCTATCCCCATCTTCATAAATTACATTCTTGCTGTGTATATATCGCTTATTTTACTATAAGCTGTAATTTCTGATGATGAGAGTAGTTGCTCTCGAAAGCTCATATTAAACATCAACATGTACAAAGTAGTACAAGTTGTCCTATGTGTTTTGGTTTAATTTCATCCATCGTTACAAATTAGGCGTCATACATTAAATATATGTATCTTTAAAGTGTTTGTAGATGGATACATGTGTCGAAATACCGTATTATTATATAAACAAGGGCTTCATTTTTCATTACCTCTTCCAGAAAATGATATTTAAATAAATATCAACGTTATTCTCATCGAGAAGGAGCTCTTTCGCTTATAATTAGGAAACAACCAGATGAATTGGCCTTGTTATATTAATCAACAAATGATTGTTAAATTAATCGATTTGTCATTGGAGTAGCCATGCGATCAGTAATCAAGGGTAATCGATATTTACACGATTGTAATTAATCAATCACTCCAGCTAATAACGATCCCTGTCTGGACTTAAGTGGAAATCGTTTAACTGAAACAGCTTTTTATGCAGACTAATCTTATCACCTTCGATCAAACGTCATCTCCATTGATATAATGTACAACAATGGCTCTTTTTATTAGAATATGAATACATACAGTTTAATCGCACGCCGAAACCAGATCAGTTCCCAACCGTTTTAACCTCAACCTCTTTTTAGAAATATACTCTCTTGAAAAATGGCAATAATTCTTGTCCGATCATCACCCAAAATATTGTGATGCAAAGCCTAATGAATATTGATACTATAGTATAATAAAAACTCAATCTCTAATACTTTCTGATACCTAAACACATTTATTTTGGACGGAAAGCTTTTCAAATTTGAAGAGCCGGGGGTGGGGGGGGGGGTGGTGCAGGGGGAGGTGTGGGAGGGGGCTCGGTGGCTCAGTCGCTTAGAGTGATTGTGCCTCAGTCTGAATCTGAATCTTTATTAAGGCGTAGGCATCTCTGCCTTTTGCCTAAAATGTCATAAAAAATGTACAATATTGTTTCAGTCCGACATAGGCCTTCATCGGTGCGGCGCGGGTTTGAATCCCACTCAGACCGAAACCAAATTGACAAATTTCTCAGTGGATTTTTCACTTGGTCGCCGTATGTGGAGTTTCCAGGTTCTCGCCGAAGGTCGAGATTTTCCTCCGGGAAAAAGAGTCCCCCCCCCCCACACTAAGCCTGGTAACGCCCCCATATAAGTTAAATTACCTGAGTATGGTGTTAAACATATATTAATCACTTAGTTTTAAGAAAAATTCCGCCCCAATATAAGTGCCCTTTTACAATTTACCGATACTTGTGAGATTTATTTTGTAAGATGATCATTTGTAGAATGTCCGTAAATAACGGGCCCATGCGATTTGCGATAAGGGTTATGAGTAAATCTGTATGGTTTCAATCTGACCCACAATATAATATTGGACACCATGCAATGACAGTTGATCAGTTTTATATGGTTGTAAATGATTAATTTGTTTTTCTTCATACCTTTCAATCCTTTTTTTCATTCGAAATCCACATCCAGATCTTGTTTCTGATTGCCTGGATTATTCCGTTTCGATGATTTATTGGACAGATTCTGGAATCATTGAATTGTTTTTATGAATCTTAGATGAAAAATCAAAGATTAAAAACAGCTAACAGGAAGTGAGGATGACATTTAATAAGAATATTTCTGACATACATATGTTTCTGACAAACACGATTTGTTACAAATCGAGGTCTGGTAAGTCAAGACTTTTTTCTTTTCCCAAACGTATTAAAACCACAGCACAGGATAACACGATATCAGTTGATGTAACCAGAGGCCCAAACGGTATCTTCAAATCTCCCAGTACCGTCAGTATCATCAGAGATATTAAATCCTCACACGGACCCTCAACATTAATTTTGGTGCTCTTCCTGAAGTATTTGGTGATATTTTACTCGCTGCAACTGTTTGATCCCAAGTAACCCAGTTAGATTAAGGATAACAGGGGACTCCAGTTTTCTAAAAGGATAAATATATCTATAATTATTACATTGATTCTTCATTAAAACATGAAATTCGTTTGGAGTATTTTGGGAGGTTTTGGTTGTAGAAGATAGAAATGTTAGACTGTAAAACATCAATCAAGTTTCTAACTATATGGTCTATTCCATATGGTATTTATAAGTTCTACAGAGGTTTCTTAAAAAGGAATAGTCGATTTGGGGATATTGAGTCGATTGAAATTCACTCTTAATTGGGAATCTACTCTTAATTTTGAAGCGCTAAACGACCTTTAGCCAGGGATGCCCCTCCTACCGCTGGTTTGCCCAGTATCTTGACAAGACTAATTCAGGTGTATTCACATTTTATTGAAGAGAATATTTAAGGTTCAGTCATGAATGGGGATTAACTTCCTGGATATATTCCCGATATAAGAACTGCACGTGTCTTTCAATAACTGGTTTAACAGAAGAATGTATTCTTTCTGTCATCAGGTTAATGTAACCTACGTTTCACAAACTTCTGGTAATGTATTCCAAATGATTTGCACCAACTTTATTTTATTCTCATGAACAAAACTCACCGACTAATATACATGGCGGGTAATTCCAAATTCGTATCATACATCACCCCAGAAACACAATCAAACTTTCTCTGATATTTGGTAATTTATCAATGATGATGTCAAAGCTCTATCTAGGAGACGCTCGCCCCGGGTAGAAATGGGAAGACAATAATCGATTCCAGATGGCGATTGACTAAGAGTTAAATGTCCAAGTCTTCGTAGGTTTTTCACAAGAATTTTAGATTACTTTTGAAGTGGTGTATTGATTCAATAATTCACCAGATACATGTCAACACTTTTTGTGTGTAGTGATATCATTGTATACAATTCACCAGCGATCTGTAAAAAATCAGATCCGATATTTGGTGAGAATAAGTCTGAGCTATAGACCTAGCACTTAATTGATTATGTTCTTAAAACGGACAATGTATCCAAGTTAATGTTATTGATTACAAATTAGCTGAAAACTGGAAGATTTGTTTTAATTGTTATTGAAGGTAACTATAAAATTTATATTTATAGAAACTGTATGTTACGTAGACTTTTGCTCCAAACAAGTACATTTAAAGATTTATTTAGGAATTCCCTGCTGCTATTGTTTCTGTCTGAAAGCAAACAGCCGTGAATGCACCACACGGGCAGACTCAGCACCATAGACTGTAATCACGCGCAGCTCAGCATCTATATCCAATGTGCATAATTTCCAAATAAAGCTCGCTACCTCGGGGTCATCTGAAAACCTCGTCTTTATATAAACAGCAATTGAAAAAAACCCATTTTAAGCACAGCATGGTCATTTTCTCTGACCATGACCCTTTAACGGTGTATTATATGCGTAGATATTTGTTTTGCTCATCGCAGTAGCTGGAAACTAGTTTCAATCATTACTTAGCACAATTAAGTTTATTCTTCTAATCGTTGATTAAGCGTTGTTTCGACGTAAATAGTTATAGCCTGTAGCTAACAGCTAATTTTAATACAACCCACACAGCAACGTGATTTAGATACATTGGCCCTTAAGGAGATTTCGATGTGACGAAATTTGATATTAAAGTATTATCAATAAACAGACAAAGTGAGAAATCTATTGGAAAGCGTAGATGATAACATGATTTATTTAATTTCACTCTCTGTTTATCCGGGATGGAATATGATATTACTGGAGTAAAGGGTTCTTACATTGAGGATAAATATAACTGTACTGGTATGGGTAGGGAGATTAGGAAGTCACTTGAAGGATTTGACATCATTGGAGCCGGATATTAAAGTTCGCCATGCAAATATTGTTTTTCAATGTTGAACAAAATATCTTCTTCACGCATAGCGGCAAAACGACATTAATTAAAATTTTCTCAGTGAAGAGTTCTGCTTTCAGAATGTTATAAATCCCGGGATCTTACATCATTAATTGATGTAGCTTTTGATTTCCTTAATGAAAACATACTGGGTGTCCAAAAGAAAACTAATTAGACGCATCTTCAAATATAAGGGATTGCAGGAATACTTATGTGTTTTGAATTAAAGAGAGAGTTACAAATATTAAAAAACATGAAATATTCAGAATGTTTACGTGAAATAAAAACTATTGTGTTGAGTTTCTTGAAAAGAAATAACTTTGTGTTGAGTGTTAAATGTTTAATTTTGACACAAACGGCATCCCATACACTACAACGTAGTTGACAATGTACATGTATGCTGTATCGCTTAACCACTGTAAGGCGATTTTTCTGTAAACTAAATTTAATCAAAATGTATTACTATATACTGTGTTATTCCGAAAAACGAAAACTTCATACTAACTAAATATTTCGACTTTTAATCATCATCGTCAGTACTATAGCAACCGTATGTATTAAATAATGAGAAGAGGCGTTAATATAGGCATTGTGCCTGCACGCCCATCCTCTTTTCTTTTGATAGAAAGAAAATACCGATTAACCAGTTTTGTTTATTATTAGCATACAGGCTACATACAGGTTACTGGCTTTATCCATGCTTTTATTTCAGCGCCAATAGAGATACTCCAAACGCTCAGTTTCTCCCAGAATTGATTTAAATGTTAAAATGCTTAAATGTGAAATGTTAAATAAGACGTGCTAAAATTTAGACGATGACCCGATTGATCATCCTGGTAGTATTTGTAAATTACCAAATGTTCTTATTTATTCTATGTATGTATGATATATCTAATGCAAAACAGAAATGTTTTATTGCCGAGCCTTGTCATTCATGTAGAGCTATATTCTATAAATAGCGTGCTGATACCAAATCTATGATGCCATAGATATATCGTCTATTGTTGTCTTACTTAGGAGACAGCCATTATAAACCAATAAAACAAACCCTGCCTCAGATGAAGCCATAGCAAGCGGATAGAAACAATCTTTTCTGTGACGATGTCGCAGATTACATATCTGAAAACCTGTATTACGAAATAGTAAAATGTGGTTTGATAAATGACGATACATAAAAGTTGTTTTATGCACTATTAGGATTTTAGTCATAAACAAATTCAAATACATGTACCCAATGAACAAGTTGGATTGAAGTAAGTGTGGATCTTCGTGTTGTTATCCTCTCTCTCAACAAATCACGTGTTTAACGTGTTCTTAAACTGTATATACTGTGTGTCTGTAGAGAGAATAAATCATTTATTAGACATCTCAAAGGCTACTGTGCACAGCTTGGTGATCTTACGCTATACAGAAATCAATGACAGCGCCTATGGGGATGGGGACTGATAACTCTAAAATGGTTCCGGATATTGGACTCGCTACCGAATTCCATTTGCACAGCTCCTTCAGCAAACAATTTCAACAGATGGTCAGAACTCGGCGTGTCCTTAAGATATTTACCGAGTTCACCAGTCAGTCAGAACTCGGCATGTTCTTAAGATATTTACCGAGTTCACCAGTCAGTCAGAACTCGGCGTGTCCTTAAGATATTTACCGAGTTCACCAGTCAGTCAGAACTCGGCGTGTCCTTAAGATATTTACCGAGTTCACCAGTCAGTCAGAACTCGGCATGTTCTTAAGATATTTACCGAGTTCACCAGTCACCACTTTCCGACGATTGACTTTAATATCGTAGATCCAGTTCAGATCATATATTTAGATCATTTTATTGCTGACATATCTATCCAAATATGGAGAATTATGTAGGCCTATAGACTGATGCTCTAAAATTTATTTTCTACAAATATACGTTTTATGTTACAATCTGTTTTCAGACATTGAGATCAGACAAAATGCCCGCACCATAGTGTTCCAATTAATGCTTTCTTTGAACTTATGGTTTATTGATTATCAGACTTATATCCTCAAAATAATGATTTGGCCCTGAAATGTTCACAATATATTTGTCTAAACTACAAATAAATGTTTATTAATTTAAACACACGTTCTCAGAGGAACTGAACGAAACAAATTTGTTTTAATTATTTGCTCTTCGTCTGTAATTGATGTTCATTGATTTAATGTGATTAGGCTAAAACGAGATTAAAGATTTAGTTTTATCGCAGCCAAAGGTTTTATTGAGGTAGTATTCCAGATATCACATTCAAATATCACATCGAATCTAACTATGGAGGTGATAGCGTAATGGTATAAAACTATTTATTTTGTAGAACGAACAAAAGTACACTGGATCCATGTATTTAGCTTAAATTTCAACTTCCGACGTTGTTCAACTTCCTAAATTATTCAACTTCTAAGGTTATTCAACTTCCTAGGCGATTCAACTTCTAAGGTTATTCAACTTCCTAGGCTATTCAACGTCTAAGGTTATTCAACTTCCAAGTTTATTCAACTTCCTAGGCTATTCAACTTCGTATGTTACTCAACTTCCTCGATTATTCAACTTCTAAGGTCATGCAACTGCCTATGTTATTCAACTTCTGAGGTTATTCAACTTCGTATGTTATTTAACTTCCTAGGTTATTCAACTTCCTAAGTTATTCAACTTCTGAGGTTATTCAACTTCCCAGGTTATTCAACTTCCTAGGTTATTCAACTTCCCAGGTTATTCAACTTCCTAGGTTATTCAACTTCCTATGTTATTCAACTTCGTATGTTATTTAACTTCCGATGTTATTTTTTTCTTTGGATATTTATTCAACTTCCCAGGTTATTCGTAGGTGTTATTAGTCGAGATAAGACTGGACTAAGATTGGAAGCACGGGGCTGTAGGCGCGAGGCCGATAGCGAGTTTGTATAAACGAACGTGTACTGCTAGAGCCGGAAGAGTATTGGGGCACTTGTATTAACTATATCAAGCCGGAAACCAGTTTTCTTTGGTCGGATTAGCAATATGCCTTTATTGCTTTGTAATGGATTGCTTATCAAACAAGCATAACTTTTCTATTAGCATACATGACATTCATATAAAACGTCATTATTGCCACTACATTTGTATATCTGTATTAGATATAATTTGGGGCTTTGTTGAAATGATAAGAGAGAAATTCAACATATCCTCTACAATTAGACAGTATTGATAGAGTAATTAATCACGACATATAGGCTATCATTGTGAGTATGGATTTCTCAGTCATTATATCCGCTAATCATTGGCCACACCATTCCATAGTTCCGTCTACACTTAGACGCCTATTGAAACCATTCAGACTAATAGCTCAAATTGATATTGATATATCTTACCGACAAGGTACAGCAGGTAATGTTAAATTACCAAAAAAAGCAATAGTCATAATATGGGTCTACACATTAAACTGGCGTCGTTAAATAACTATATCAATGCTGAGTAAATATACCCGCAACACGGAATGGGTGTATGCAGATTTTATTCCTTCCAGAAGATGTGTCACTTTATTGATAATTAACTTTCCTCAAGATCTTGTTTGGAGAAGTTCATATCCCGATAAGCTCCATTTTGAAATATGCATGATGTACAAATGTATACCGACTACTGTACTAATTGCATCAACACCGTAACAGGTCTCCATATCGTCTAGTGCAGTTCATATTTTGTTCAAATTAACTTTAAAAAGTCTTTGTTTAAAACGTACCAATGTAATATAGCTATATAAATGCCATGGACTGTGGGTTGTAAACTTGGTGGTAAATTTGGTTATATCCTATCTCTGCCCATGGTTGCACAAAAACAAACAAACCATCCCATAGGTCACAACACCCAGTTTGTGTTTTCTCAGCCAATGAAAATTGACTTCGGTTATACAGGAGCTAGAAGGTGGCTACATAGTGATAGTTTGGTATCTGGGTTATTTGAATATTGGATTGAAACTAACATAGGTCTACTGTACATACTTTAAGCTTTCAATCAATGCCTGATAACAGATTTTTGTGTGTGTTTTTTTAATGTTCACTCAATTTTGAAAATACCAAAGTTTGGCTAGAATAAGTAAGCCTAAAACTGTCAAAATGGCGGTACCCATGTTAAATTGTGTGTAGCTTGAAACCGGCATGCACTATGTCAACTTTATTTGGTTGTAAAGGATTTCTCATGTGTTGATCTATTTGAAAATGGTTGGGAAAAGTCTTAACGAGATTTAGGTAATTAGCCACAAATCAAAACGTTAACATTACCGCAAATGGGAAATGAAACTGTATCATGTAACCTATAGAGAGGATTAGGTAACAGATATCCCCTTAAATAATCAAAATAAAATTCACCGAATGAATATGTACAACTGTGTTTAAGACTGAAATGGTTGATACTACTATGCACAATAATCGGTTTTGGGTCCACCAGGAATTTATTTAAACTTTTAAGCTTCGTCTCGTGGATTTCAAATTTATTGTAGTTCTTTCAAACAAAATGGCCCTTGAAAATGTTAGAGAACGATAACCAGAAGGTGCTTCGTCTACTGATTGTACTCGACAAATCTGCTATTTATTTCATTTAGATTCTTCTATGGAGCGGTTTTATTAAAACCAAAAAACATAGGACAATTGTACTACTTTGCACATGGTGATGTTCACTATTAGCTTTCGAAAACAACTACTCTCATCTTCATAAATTACATTCTTGCTGTGCATATATCGCCTGTTTTACTATACCAAAGTTGTGTGCTGTAATTTCTGATGATGAGAGTAGTTGCTCTCAAAAGCTCATATTAAACATCAACATGTACAAAGTAGTACAAGTTGTCGTATGTGTTTTGGTTTAATTTCATCCATCGTTGTATATTAGGCGTCATACATTAAATATATGTATCTTTAAAGTGTTTGTAGATGGATACATGTGTCGAAATACCGTATTATTATATAAACAAGGGCTTCATTTTTCATTACCTCTTCCAGAAAATGATATTTATATAAATGTCAACATTATTCTCATCGAGAAGGGGCTCTATCGCTTATAATCAGGACACGAACAGATGAATTGCCTTTGTTATATTAATCAACAAATGATTGTTAAATTCATCGATTTGTCATTCGAGTAGCCATGCGATCAGCAGTCAAGGGTAATCGATATTAACCTGATTGTAATTAATCAATCACTTCAGCTTATAACGATCACTGTTTAACTGAAACAGCTTTTTATGCAGACTAATCTTATCACCTTCGATCAAACGTCATCTCCATGGATATAATCTACAACAATGGCTCTTTTTATTGGAGTATGAATACGTACATTTTAATCGCACGTCAAAACCAGATCAGCTACCATCCATTTTAACCTCAACCTCTTTTTAGAATTATGCTATCTTGAAAAATGGCAATAATTCTTGTACGGATTTCAGGTCCGATCATCACCCAAAATATTGGGAGGCAAAGCCTAATGAATGTTGATACCATAGTAGAATAAAAACTCAATCTCTAATACTTTCTGAAACCTAAACACATTTGTTTTTTTACGGAAAGCTTGTCAAATTTAAAGAGCCGGGGTGGGGGGGGGGTGCAGGGGGAGGTTTGGGAGGGGGCTCGGTGGCTCGGTGGCTCAGTCGCTTAGAGTGATTGTACCTCAGTCCGACATAGGCCTTCATCGGCGCGACGCGGGTTTGAATCCCACTCAGACCGAAACTAAATTGACAAATTTCTCAGTGGATTTTCACTTGGTCGCCGTATGTGGAAGAGTTTCCAGGTTCTCGCCGAAGGTCGAGATTTTCCTCCGGAAAAAAGAGTCCCATTTCCTCACCCACTAAAGTTAAATTACCGTACCTGAGTACGGTGTAAAACATATATCAATCACTTAGTTTTAAGAAAAATGCCACCCCAATATAAGTGCCCTTTTACAATTTACCGATTCTTGTGAGATAAATTTTGTAAGATGATCATTTGTAGAATGTCCGTTAATAACGGGCCTATGCGATTTGCGATAAGGGTTATGAGTAAATCTGTATGGTTTCAATTTGACCCTACAATATAATATTGGACACCATGCAATGACAGTTGATCAGTTTTATATGGTTGTAAACGATTAATTTGTTTTTCTTCATAGCTTTCAATCCTTTTTTTCATTCGAAATCCACATCCAGATCTTGTTTCTGATTGCCTGGATTATTCCGTTTCGATGATTTATTGGACAGATTCTGGAATCATTGAATTCTTTTATGAAAAATCAAAGATTAAAAACAGCTAACAGGAAGTGAGGATGACATTTAATAAGAATATTTTCTGACATACATATGTTTCTGACAAACACGATTTGTTACAAATCGAGGTCTGGTAAGTCAAGACTTTTTTCTTTTCCCAAACGTATTAAAACCACAGTACAGT
Source organism: Lepidochitona cinerea (assembly GCA_963971465.1). Classification (NCBI taxonomy): domain Eukaryota; kingdom Metazoa; phylum Mollusca; class Polyplacophora; order Chitonida; family Tonicellidae; genus Lepidochitona; species Lepidochitona cinerea. Next base: position 40,446,692 of record OZ020556.1, on the reverse strand, counting down.
ATAACACGATATCAGTTGATGTAACCAGAGGCCCAAACGGTATCTTCAAATCTCCCAGTACCGTCAGTAGACAGTTTTCATCAGAGATATTAAATCCTCACACGGACCCTCAACATTAATTTTGGTGCAGTTCCTGACGTATTTGGTGTTTTACTAGCTACAACTGTTTGCTCCGAAGTAACCCAGTTAGATTAAGGACAGCACGGGACTCCGGTTTTCTAAAAGGATAAATATATCTATAACTATTACATTGATACATCATTAAAACATGAAATACGTTTGGAGTATTTTGGGAGAGTTTTTGATTGTAGAAGCTAGAAAGGTTAGGCTGTAAAACATCGATCAAGTTTCTAACTAAATGGTCTATTCCATATGGTATTTAGAGTAAGTTCTACAGAGGTTTCTTAAAATGGAATAGTCGATTTGGTGATCTTGTTCATTTTATTGAAATTCACTACTAATTTTGAAGCGCTAAACGACCTTTATAATTGCAGCCAGGGATGTCCCTCCTACCGCTGGTTTGCCTAGTATCTTGACAAGACTAATTCAGGTATATTCAGTATATATAAACAATATTTAAGATTCATTGGGGATTAACTTCCTGGATTTACTCGCGATATAAGTACTGCACGTGATTTCCAATAACTGGTTTAGCAGACGAACGTATTCTTTCTGTCATCAAGTTAATGTAACCTACGTTTCACAAACTAATGTATTTCAGATGATTTGCACCAACTTTATTTCATTCTCACCAACAAAACTTGTCTCAACTCACCGACTAAAATATATGGCGGCTAATTCCAAATTTATATCATACAGCACCACAGAAACACAATCAAATTTTCTTTGATATTTGGTAATTTATCAATGATGTTGTCAGGGCTCTGTCCAGGAGACACTCGCCACGGGTAGAAATGTGAAGACAATAATAGATTCCAGATGGCGATTGACTAAGAGTTGAATGTTCAAATCTTCGTTGTTTTGACACAAGAATTTTAGATTACTTTTGAAGTGATGTATTGATTCAATAATTCACCAGATACATGTCAACACTCTTTGTGTGTAGTCATATCATTATATACAATTCACCAGCAATCTGTAAAAACTCTGATCCGATATTTGGTGAGAATAAATCTGAGCTATAGACCTATCACTTAATTGATTATGTTCCTAAAACTGACAATGTACCCAAGTTAATGTTATTGATTACAAATTAGCTGAAGATTTGTTTTAATTGTTATTGAAGGTAAATTTATATTTATAGAAATTTTGCGCCAAACAAGTACATTTAAAGATTTATTTAAGAAATTCCCTGCTGCTATTGTTTCTGTCCGACAGTCAGTAGCAAACAGCCGTGAATGCACCATACGTGCCGACTCAGCACCACAGACTTTCAATTCAATTCAATTGTATTCACTCCAGGCCAAACTGTGTGGCACGGGAGGTAACCATACATCATACATTAAACATGACGGACTTGTACAGCAATCAATTACAAGTAGCATACCGAAGTATAGGCTACATAAACAATGATAGGAACCAAGTATATCTAGAGATTTTTGTATATATCTAGTGAAGTTTTTTAGGATCACAGATTCGGTACATTGAAAAAGTTCCCTACAATTAGCAGCACTATCTCTTACGTAGAAAACTGTAAGACTGTAATCACACGCAGCTCAGAATCTAAATCCAAACGAAAGGCCACAAAGTAATTTCAAAATAAACTCACTACCTCGGGGTAATCTGAAAACCTCGTCTTTATATAAACAGCCACTGAAAAAACACACATTTTAAGCACAGTATGGTCATTTTCTCTGACCGTGCCCCCTTAACGGTGTATTACATAAGTAGATATTTGTTTGGCTCATCGCAGTAGCTGGAAACTAGTTTCAGTTATTACTTAGCACAATTAAGATTATTTTTCTGATCCTTGATTAAGCGTTGTATCGACGTAAATAGTTATAGCCTGTAGCTAACAGCTAATTTTAATACAACCCACACAGCAACGTGATTTAGATACATTGGCCCTTAAGGAGATTTCGATGTGACGAAATTCCATATTAAAGTATTATCAATAAACAGACAAAGTGAGAAATCTATTGGAAAGCCTAGATGATAAGATGATTTATTTAATTCCACTCTCTGTTTATCAGGGATAGAATATGATATTACTGGATTAAAGGGTTCTTACATTGAGGATAAATATATAACTGTACTGGTATGGGTAGGGAGATTAGGAAGCCACTTCAAGGATTTGACATTATTGGAGCCGGATATTAAAGTTCGCCATGCAGATATTGTATTTCAATGTTGAACAAAATATCGTCTCCATGCATAGCGGCAAAACGACATTAAGTCAAATTTCTGTTTTCAGAATTTTATAAATCCCGAGATCTTTGATGTAATAATTGATGTAGCTTTTCAATTCTGTAATGACAACATACTGGGTGTCCAAAGAGAACTACTAAGACGCCTATTCAAAATACTGATAATTATTAAGGGGGGAGGGGGAGGGGGGTGACAAAACTATATTTGAATGAAATCTTATATTGGTTGATAAAAGTTTTGGTTAAATTGTCATCTGATTTGGATTTTCTGTAATTTCATCAAATATTGTGTACATCAAAATATGAAACAAATCATCTATGAATGACCACTTATCATTCAATAGGTGTGCTTCTGTAGGTGATTCCTTGGATTGGCTCGAAAACAACCGAATTAAGCTAAAATAGAGGATATATAGGTTATGGTTGTAAAACAACATGATAAGAGTAATGATACTCATTTGTATTTCTGTCATTTGATGTCTAGTTATCGAGATGTCTTTACAGTGTGTGTCGATTATTTGATGTCTAGTTGTCGAGATGTCTTTACAGTGTGTGTCGGTTATTTGATGTCCAGTTGTCGAGATGTCTTTACAGTGTGTGTCGATTATTTCATGTCTAGTTGTCGAGATGTCTTTACAGTGTGTGTCGGTTATTTGATGTCCAGTTGTCGAGATGTTTTGTAGTGTGTGTCGGTTATTTGATGTCCAGTTGTCGAGATGTCTTTACAGTGTGTGTCGATTATTTCATGTCTAGTTGTCGAGATGTCTTTACAGTGTGTGTCGGTTATTTGATGTCCAGTTGTCCAGAAGTCTTTACAGTGTGTGTCGGTTATTTGATGTCCAGTTGTCGAGATGTCTTTACAGTGTGTGTCGCTTATTTGATGTCCAGTCGTCGAGATGTCTTTATATTGTGCGTCGCTTATTTGATGTCCAGTTGTCGAGATGTATTTACAGTGTGTGTCGGTTACTTGATGTCCAGTTGTCGAGATGTCTTTACAGTGTGTGTTGGTTATTTGATGTCCAGTTGTCGAGATGTTTTGTAGTGTGTGTCGGTTATTTGATGTTCAGTTTTCGAGATGTCTTTACAGTATCTGTCCGTTTTTTGATGTCCAGTCGTCGAGATTTCTTAACAGTGTTATCCAATTATTTGATGTCCAGTTGTCGAGATGTCTTTAATGGTGTGTGTCGGTTATTTGACGTCCAGTTGTCGGGAAGTCTTTGCAGAGTGTGTCGGTTATTTGACGTCCAGTTATCGAGAAGTATTTACAGGGTGTGTCGGTTATTTGACGTCCAGTTGTCGAGAAGTCTTTACATCATGTGTCGCTTATTTGATGTCTAGTTGTCGGGAAGTCTTTACAGTGTGTGTCGCTTATTTGACGTCTAGTTGTCGAGAGGTCTTGACATGTTGTGTCGGTTATTAGATGTCTAGTTATCGAGAAGTTGGTTATTTGATGTCATGTCGAGATGTCTTTACAGTGTGTGTCTGTTATTTGATGTCGTGTCATCGAGAAGCCTTCACAGTGTGAGTCAGTTTTTTGATGTCCAGTTGTCGAGAAGTCACACTATGTGTGTCCATTGATCGACTTAAAATCGTTTCACTATGGACACTTTGGATGAATAGAATATAGATTACTATCTATTTTACCGAAAACTGAAAGGTTAGGATGGATCTATCTGTGGCTTTACAATTCTAAACGAAGGAATATGTTTGGAATCACACCTTTTCATGTTCTTTATGATGATTCCCAGTCATCATTGAGCATTGTTTTCCATTTACTTTACCTGTAGTACTATATGTAATCCCTTAAATGCAATCCAATTGGAAGAATAAAGTTCATAGACAATCAATTCCAAAAATAAATTGCCGATATTTGTCAAAGATGAAGCATTGTGAACGCCACAGTGATATCGTGGAGCAGCAAACTTAATATCAGACAACTTCCTTATATATCTGTGCCACATACATTTGTAAAAGATGAAGCATTGTGAACAATAGATCATAGCAAGTGTAATATGAACTAAATATGTACCAGTGTTAAAGTGGCATGAGCTGTTAAGAGAAGTTCGAAACTTAAAAAACCTTAAGTATTGGCGTTGAAATCAAAAAAATATCGATAAAGACAGAAGCTGAACTGAAGATCGAATGCTTTCAAAGCTACCTAAGCGTACACCCCTAAGATTAGTATCAGCGGAACGAGTTTATTTTGTACTTGTTGATAACGGAATTTTGACCAAATTTAGTAGCTCGGCTGTTTTAAACATTCAATGTTCCCAAAACTCGGCTTTCGAATCTCTGATCAACGTGAATACCGCGTTGACTTGGTGGATCGATAAGTGGGTTGCAGTCCTACTGTTTGCTAAAGTAATCTGATATCATCGATCTGGCAATCTTGTCTGAAGTCACCTCAACGTGAATCGTTGAAGCAGTCATCTGAAAAACAATTGCTCTTTTATAGCTGGTGTCGTGAGCTACATACAAACCACCGTCATATCGATCTGGCTGATCAATGTTCTTTGGCAAAATGTTCTTTGTTCAAATCAAATGTGACATGATGCAGACATAAGACAGTATGCTTAACTTCCTTATTTTTGGATAAACTTTCAAGACTATTTTAATATCAACTCTAGTTTTAATGATATGGGTACGGTGTAGGGATTTTGACACTGTACTCAGATCAAAGCTTTGTTTTCACATTGCATGCGACAAAACAATGTATGGACTATACGGACATTATTTGCAAGCATTCTGAAGTTCAGCTTAATAAATCAGATCAAAAGCAACTGAATTGAATCCTTATTAACGTCTTCATTTTCAAAAATAATCAAATTTATTGGAGACGTACTAACTTCAAACAACCGATATTTCAGAAGATCGCCTTTAATAGTTTTTATTCATTTTAAACGTTTAAAAAGCTTGGTGAGAAGTTGCGTGCCGAGGGCTTTGAATGTTCGGCTTTCATAGCGTTTCGATTGGTGTACTCCACATTGTAAAGGCTGCTACATGTTCGTCTTATTCCCTGTAAGTTTGTATTCCCCATGTTAATTAAAGTTAAAACTATTCGTGGGTTGAAGCCAGGGCAGGGTATTATCTATACGAGCTGGTGAATTTAATTCAAAATGCTCAATAGCAGCTCAGAGGCTCAACGACTAAAAGCGATGGACGCTCACGATTAAATATGCCTTCATGCATCGATTGTTGTCGAAGTCCCCAAAAATTGAACAAATTCTATGTATTCAATCGATAGGCCTATATATGTAATGGTTGCATGGTATCGGAAGTGTGAAGAACGTCAACCAGTCAAGCAATCAACCAAATGCTTTGATGTGAACAGAAAAATATCTTGTTGATTTAATTTACACTGTAATGATGGTAGAATGCGCTCAACATCAGACCATCTAGCTAATCCAAAGCTTCGTGAAATAAGTATGCATGTGACTGACAAAATTAGTTATTTAAAGGAAGTATTACATAATACAGTACAGTATCAACTAGAATGTCAAAGGCGATATCAAGTGAATCTATTCGGTTGACCATCCATTAAACATTCATTGATGTCTTCTTGATTCCACAGACACGTGGAAGTAAAATATGACCTATAAGAATAAGAAATCTTCTTTACTATTACATGTTTCAGTCTGAGTACACAAACTTTTCTGTTTTTGTAACCTAAAAATGCCAAATAGACAAAAGAGTTATCTGTACATATCTTCAAAATACAATGACTGTTCATACAGAAAAAGCACATTGGAATCTTGTAATTGAACCTGCATGGGAATGTAAAACAAATTGATATTGGTGTATGTTACAGAGTGGTCCATAGAACAGATCTATCAAGTATTCCTGTAATACTGTAATGTACCCATTTATTCTCTGTCTATTTGACTTCTAAACACTTCTCTCTCCAGGATGATGCCTTGAAACGGCTTCTAATGGGCACCTCTTTGAAAATATAGTCGATGTTTTCCTGGTTCTGTTTTCAAGAAAACCGTCGAAATGTCACTAAGGCCAAATAAGACATTCGCACATTTAATCTAGTAACTCTAGATATATTTTCGGGTCCCCTTGAGATATTCGTATTTTGCGAAAAGCGTCAAGTAATTGGCGTTTCCTAGATTGAGATCTGTTGGAGAGCGAATTTGTCGAGATGCCGCCTGTATACGCTATTATCTTGATCTGTGTTACTGATGCCAATTGACAATGCTTCTTAAGATCGATTTTCAGCCCTAGCAGGAGCGAACATCCTGATGCGTAAAAAATCGCCAGCAGATCTTTATCAGAAAGCAGATCTTTACTTAATTGCTTATAAGACCGGGGTACGAGAATAGGCAATCAAATGGTTGTATTCACTGATCAGTCGATAATAAACACATCAGGTCTCTTTAACAATTAATAAAGCCTTCAAAATGTTCGCCATGCTTCACATGTACGGTCAAGATGGCATGGATCTGAAGGATTTCCAAAGCATGATTTATCTCTGCACTTACGTTTTCTGACTATGAGATCATAGTAAGCGCTGGATTCCTTCAGAACAGTTCACAAAACAGAATAAACATTACGCTAGAAATAGCTGCGGTTAATATTTCCTGAGTGGCGCACATCATTTAACACAATGGAGCCGCCAAAGAATCAAATTATGTATGTATATTTACTGGAATTCTTATGCCTTATTTCTGAAAAAAAAAATTATGTGTTTTTCTTTTTACATCGAGGTCAATTTGACCATGTATTTTTTCGTAAACATCTGTATAGAAAGTATACCCATTTTCTACGCTGATCATGTTACCAAGGATATCATACAACTAAACCAAAATCGTCTGATAATAACGTGTACCAACTTTTATAATCCGATGTTCAGTTTATGAGACATAACCGATCAATCAGGGATATATAGGCCTACTGTCTCTGTGATTGTTACTGCTGGTACAACTATTGATGATGACGTTGAATGAGATGAGCGGTGAAGACATTCAAAGATGGCCTGGATGATATTCAGCTACTGGAGAAAAAAACGGCTCTTATGTTGCTGTCAGTCGGTAAATTTGATTGGCTTTTTATGAAAATTTTTCTCAGGCTTCGTCATTTATATGACATGAAAACGCCCCAGGTAATTATTACTTTGCAATCACTCTTTCTGCTTTAATGACTAGAAGGGCCTTTTCTTAGAAACGCAGCTGTGAGCGACAGGACAGACACGTTTTACCACATCGATTTATGGGAGACTAAAGACGTCATACTATAACCTCATTTCTAGCTACATTACTCCTCTCCACCAAAAGAAACAGGTTCAACTATTGGGCTCGGCTAAAATGGCTGGTTTTACTTTATGGAACGTACGATTCTGAAAACAGCCATCCCATATTATACGACAACACAGGCGCCTTACATCCCACATGCGCCCACATATATCGCATGCCCCCACACATCTCACACGCCCCCACATATCTCACACGCCCCTGACACATCTCACACGCCCCACATATCTCGCACGCGCCCCCACACACACATCTTTCGCGCTCCCGCACATCTCACACGCCCCACACATCTCACACGCGCCCACACAGCTCACTTTCCAAAATGTTTTAGATAATAACTAAAAAAATTAAATACCACGAAAAAAAGAACTGTTTCCTCTCCTGCAATGCCTAAGGTACTAGAATCTCGTTACACAAAAGGATAGTACGACCATGGTGCATTTTGGTCAATAGCAAACGCATTCTGGTCCTGTAGGCAAAAGAAAAGCATATGAGATACAGAGGGGAGTTGAGGAAACACTTTTGTTAGACTTGTTTGAACAATACATGTAGTTCAATTGTAAAAAAGTTCTCGCAGATGTTCTGATTAAAACAAAGGAATATACAAAATGGAAATAAATGGAGATACATTTTATCTTCATTAAATTTGTATGGACTGTATCTGTTTGATAAAGTTCATGCAAATTCAAGTACATTAATGACATTTGATGGCTAATTGGGATTTACCTGTTGTATACAATTAGTGTTGGTGGTTAATTCGGATAAACCTGCTCTATATAATTGTTGTTGGTGGTTAATTCGGATAAACCTGCTCTATATAATTGTTGTTGGTGGTTAATTCAGATAAACCTGCTCTATATAATTATTGTTGGTGGTTGGTTCGGATAAACCTACTCTATATAATTATTGTTGGTGGTTTGTTCGGATAAACCTGCTCTATATAATTATTGTTGGTGGTTTGTTCGGATAAACCTGCTCTATATAATTAGTGTTGGTTGTTAGTTCGGCTAAACCTGCTCTATATAATTATTGTTAGTTGTTAGTTCGGATAAACCTGCTCTATATAATTATTGTTGGTTGTTAGTTCGGATAAACCTGCTCTATATAATTATTGTTGGTTGTTAGTTCGGATAAACCTGCTCTATATAATTATTGTTGGTGGTTTGTTCGGATAAACCTGCTCTATATAATTATTGTTGGTTGTTAGTTCGGATAAACCTGCTCTATATAATTATTGTTGGTGGTTTGTTCGGATAAACCTGCTCTATATAATTATTGTTGGTTGTTAGTTCGGATAAACCTGCTCTATATAATTATTGTTGGTGGTTTGTTCGGATAAACCTGCTCTATATAATTATTGTTGGTTGTTAGTTCGGATAAACCTACTCTATGTAATTATTGTTGGTGCTTAGTTCGGATAAACATGTTTTAGTTCATATTAAATATATTAGCTGAAACATGCTTTTACAATACAAAATATAACAGATCAGATCTTCTAAAGTCTTGGAGAATTGTCGTAACTGCGTTTCATTTGATTGTCCAAGATAAGTTATCTGTTTCTTAAAAGGCCGAGATAATTGTTAGTCGTAACTGTGCTTCATTTGATTGGCCGAGATTAGATTGCGTCCTTTTATTTAGACAGAGACAATCCCCAAAATTTGATTGCTTCACCAAAACCGCAGTGATTGCTCAAGGTAGAATGAGAGAATACCCAAAATTTGAATGTTTCTCTATAATTACCCCACTATAATATCTTACCAGTGGCCCTAGTTCAAAAGAACCCCCAAAGTCCCGTAAATTAAACATATCAGCCGGTCACATGTGATTCCTGAAAATTGTGTCAAAAGGATAAATTCATCAGTTATAAACAATATCACAATACATTTGGAGATGTCAGATTTGTGTCCTTCTTAATTCATCTAATACGACTTGAATAGATACAGTGTTCTCAGCGATGGTGTTGCAAAAACGCCGAATAATGTTTCAATTCCTCCATCCAATGTGTAGTAGTATTTGACCGATAACGTTGTAACTTTTTTCTAACGGTTATGACTAAATCGCATAGCCATATAAACTGTTTTAATTTAAATTACACACGTTAGAAATCTTTCAACCTTTTGCCGGCTACTTGTAATTCTGCAATCGGAGTGGATAATATGCATGGCCCGGAAGTGAACTCTGTTTAAGTTTGAAGACTGCTGTTTATCTATACACAAGGGAAAAAGTTACGCACCCCATGCTGAAATTACTCACTATAAATCTGCATTAATGTTAACTGTATGCCAGTTATGATGATGATAAGAATGATGTTCTATTGAAGATAGGGTACTGATCCGACTGGTACGACGTCATCCATTTATCCGAAGTCCATCTTTGAAGCGGTAATGGCTACCAAACCGACGTCTGTGTACTGTAAGCACCGTGAGAAACTGATTCAAAGCTGCAAGCCTGAGGGCAAGGAAAGTCATTTAACGCCCCCTATTGTCAGATCGCCATCAACGGATACGTTTGGCTTGGTGTTTAGCTCGACGAGGTTGGGATTTGAGGACCTGCCGAAGAATCCATTGGTCGGATGAAACACCACGGATGGGCGAGCGAGGGTTTGAAGGCACAAAGCACAGCGTATACACCAAAGAACATCCACCCATATGTTCCTTATGGAGGGGACTCCGTAATGGTTTGCAAACTGGACTGGACTGGTCACTATACAAGGAATTAAGCCTCGCCAGTGACCGGTACATTGGGGTGGTCCTACAACCAGTTGTCGTGCCTCATTTTGAGAACCCCCCATTCGGCTCAAGGCCTGTGTACATGGATGACCACGCCAGACCTCATCGTTCCCGGGCTGTAATAGCCTACTTCCAAAACGAAGCTGTAACAATTCTGCCTTGGCCCGCCGTGACTCCGGATTTGAGTCCTTTCGAGCAGATAGGACGGGCAGAAACATTCAAGCTCTAGAGCCTCCGGTACAAAATCTGCAGGAATTGGACCTCCTGTACAAAATCTGCAGGAATTGGAAGCCCATTCCTTCGGTACTGGCGGCAGTTACTCCTTCAACAGATCCGACGTCTCACTCGAGGAATGAGACGCAGATTGATAGCTGTAATTCGGATTTATGGAGATTATACGCACTAATGACCTTCTACTTTAGGGATGTGTTCTACACACTCAAAGTGACATTTTTACTTCAATAGGTTCGCCCTGTGAAGCCAGATGGACTCTGAAGTTGCATACTTACAAGCATCTTTCTATTTTGTTAAAATACACTTTTTATTTCGCCAACGATATCCTGAAAAAATTGTATAGCCTATTGCACATAAAGGGGATTTCTTATTGCCAGAATGTTGCCCTTTATGATCACAATCGTTTCTGCAACATCAGTTTGCCAACAATCTCCCTACGCCAATGATTTTATCGGTCAGTGCAGAATTTCCAGGGGGGGGGGGGGTGCCTAACTTTTTTCTTTGTATATATTTGGGTGTAAATACGGTACTTTTTAAATAGAGGTCAAGATTTGTAAATCAAATTTTCTGTTCGTTTGTAACTTCATCATTAAATATTTTGTCTTGAAACTGGCTACATTCAGGTTAATATCAAAATAAAAACCTCAGGTGCCATGGGCAGATAAAATATGACAGGCTTAATTAAGTTAATATTTTCAGTCAATATTCTTGACATTTATTGATATAATCACACATACAATTTGAAACACATGGTATTGATCAAATCGATCATTTTATACTTGAAAACTTTCAGCGTCTCGAATATGTCTCTTTATTTTAGTTGCCACGAAATTTCATGAGGAACCTCAGGTTAAATATACCATAATAACCACACTGACGTTATCTTCTCTATTCAACTGTGCTTATATGTAAACGGAATGAACATAGTTCATATTTAATCTGTTAGCTGAAACATGATTTTACAATACAAAATATAACAGATCAGATCTTCTTAAGTCTACGAGAATTGCCGTAACTGCGCGTCATTTGATTGCTCATGACTAGTAATCTGTTTCTTGGGCCGAGATAATCCCCAATGTTTGATCGTAAGTGCCCGTCATTTGATTGCCCAATATTGTGTCTTATGGCTCAGAAAGTTTGTCTTAACTGTGCTACATTTGAATGGCCGAGATTAGTTTAGATAGAGACGACCCCCAAAGTTTGATAACATCACCGAAACCGTACTTTGTCTTTTTATTTTCGGCTGAAAAAAGTCCTGTAAATCAAACATTTCAGCCCGTCACATGGGCTTGTGTTAGATAGGATCATTACATCATATATATACAATATCACAATAAACTTAAAGATGTCAGATTTGTGCGCGTGTACAACTTTAAAACTTGATCGAATGCAACTTTAATACACTAGTGTCCAAAAGAAACGATATCTACTTGTTTTCAAAATATTTTTGTTGCGAATTGATTTTGTAATATGAAAACATGCCAATTCGTATTGCAGACCCCAAACACAGCGGATCAACCTAAAATACTGGGAACACTTGATAACTTCTGGGAGAATATGTAAATTTCGTGCAAGTGACATTGCCCTCTTTAGCATGTTCTGCACGTGCAGAAAAGCTGTTTAAAACAGAACTATTGGAGGCGCCTCTAAGAGCTTTTAACAATGTTCAATTCAAGCTGAATCGAGTTTATATGAAGTGTCGCCATTTTGCCTGATTTCGTCAAATTGGGACTACTTCAGTTAATTAATTCTCTGTTTCCGTTTCTTTTAATTAAAAATAAATATTAACGTATAGTGGCATGAGCTGCCAAATTGTTGATATTTTGACGTTAAAACAGAATGTTGAATTTATTGGCTATTTTTCTCAAGACGTATGATTCAGCAGCTTTTTAGTGCTTATAGTCTCGAAAATGTACGATAAAGTATTGTTTTGAACTAACTTTGACTTAGAATGAATGAATGGTCGTCCTGGTTATTTAAATTTTGTTTACTTTTCGAACACGTTTTTGGTTCGTACAGGCCACCTACTGTATGAATTTACGCCATTCCAACGCCAATCATTTAGTTTTGCGATGGCTCTCAAAGCCTCTTGCTGTCGTGACGATCAGAAATTATGAAAAAAGGGTGAATTTTGGCAGCTCATGCCACTATAATGTCAGCATTGACCTGGCATGTTAATTCCTGCCTATGTTCTGTAAAGGCGTCGTCTAAAAGAGATCTAGCGGGAATAGTTCTGACCAACAAAGAAACAAGAAGCGTTGTTCTTTTACCAGACCGTTCAAACGATGTTGATTCCTTATATGTGTGTTATTAAAGGCGTGATTGATGTTTTCGAAAATTGTGGACACTTTTCGTGTCAGTTTTCCAATTGGTATTGCTACTTGCAAGTATTCAGATGTCAATCTGTAATTTTAACTTTTTCACAAATTGTATCTGTTAAAAGTATGATTTTTACAATACGTATTTGGGTTTCTTTACCCAACAAAATAGCGTTTCCAATTCAGTTTTAAAAGGTTAGGTCTTGAAAACAAAAGTAAATGCTCATCCACCAACTTTATCAGGATTCTGAATCCCGTTTCTTAGAAAGACTGCCTCGAGCGAGAGACGAAGCCGTTACAGTGCTCGATTAACTGCACCATGCAATTGCATGATATTTCTTCCCAAAAGGCCTTTAAATAGCATTAGAACAAGACATTCAACGACATATCCTAAGAAAGATGTAAATATTCAACCCAACAACATGTGACCATATTATCTGGTGCCAAATATTCCTTAATAGCGAATATATGTGATGGGCAAACGGCCCCACTCCCCACCCAATAACCCAACGCTTTGTGCTTAAACAGTCGAACAGATACAACTTGTAACATATTTTTAAAGGTTGGCACATGTTAACCAAATTTTCCTCAACTGACACAGTCGTTTTAACGGTTTTATATACGTTTTGTTACATCTCAACGGATGCGCGCATGTGCGTTTTTAACCCTCTAGACCCCACAGTTGCACCGGTGCAACAGCCTAAAATTTGGCCTACATATTCTATCCCATGCTATAAGATTCTTTTAAAACTCTACGTTGCATACAAGCAATACACGTAGTTTCGCTTTCAGCGGGTAGGGGTCAGCAAGATCAGTCAGGTTGGTGTCACGTGACTGATCAAAACAGTGATAACCACATGAAGTGATTGAGCAGTTTTTGAAGGTAAAGACAAGCACTAAATTCCATGGAAACACTTAGAGATGTTTGTTTTTTTTGTTATATCATCTTTTAGAACTTACCATAAAATAACATAATCGACAAAAAAGTGAGAAAGTACCATTTGGTATATAAAATATAAGCGTTTGTTTTTTGTGTTACACGTGTGCAACATTGGTGCGTGTAGCACTTCGGTGTCATGTGAGCAAATTTGGTTGTTTGTTCCATTTTGAATTACACTTCAAGATTACCATCAAATTTGCAATGTAAATTTATTTTTTGTTAAAGCTGAAACTTTGTTGAGTGATAATAAAACACTTTTTGAATTATGAAAAACAATTTAAAATGACTAAGTCGTTTGATTTTTTTCAATTAAAGGCACACTTGCCGCGAAAATCAGGAATATTGTTTACATTAAAAAAAAAAGACCGTTTTCTGTATTTTTCCCAGACAATATAAGTTAGGAACGTTCTATTTTTACCAAAATTTAAACGTTTGGACGTCATTTTGTATATATAATTTGAATTGTTAGGTGCCCGAAACGTAAACAAACCAAACTGCTCGCAGGTGCGGTTTTATGTTTCAGTCGAGTGAGTGAACTAACGGCACAGTGTAATTTTCCGTAGGCCTATTTATCTGAGAAATACAGACTGACGATCGGTTAACAGCGACTGGAAAGGCCTGCTGATAATTGTTTGAGTGTAAACCACAGATAAAAAGGCCTGAAATGAGGGTAATCCAACAAGAAAGTTGACCGACACTGATCGCTGTTGTTGTAATCAGGCTCCGATTCTTCGTTTGTTTTTCACCCCATTTCTACATTCTAAAGCTAACTATAAACATGTTTTATGTGTCCTATGTTTAAGTTTAGTGGTATTAGTCGTAGTAAGCTCATGTAAATTGGTTTTCTTAGCAAATGTAAACAGGCTACGGCGGCAAGTGGGCCTTTAAGCCCCAATGTTGCATGTGTGCAACGAAATTAAGAGCATGATCACGTGGGCGATAATCCAATTTTTTCTCAAAATATGTTTTTCTGGTCTGCTATGGCTTGTTTAAGACCCCCCAAAAATTTTTCCCTCCGCTCATTCATGTACCGGGATCTAGAGGGTTAAAGCAATAAAAACTGTCAGTTCACTCGTCGATGTCCAAAGAAGGTGGGATTCGAGCTCTAAGGTTCCAACGTCAGGGAGTGTATGCTAGATTCTCACCACCATAAAGACCGATTTTTCGGGCTAGATGTGTTGCTAAATACATTCAAGGATGTCATTCTGGGCTTTCGTAAACGACGGTATACGACTATTGTCGGGATCAGTCGGCTTAAGCTGTGTCGCGGCGTTGATCGGTAGGCCTATACACTGTCCGCAACTCTCCAGCCAGCGTTTGTTTTGTAGTCACCTGACTGCAGTGAAGGTTCTGATTGGCCTACAGATCCAGACTCTCTACGACGATCGTTGCAAAGGTGGATAAACTGTCTGACGAGAACCCACTCAACCAGATTCTTGAACAAAACAAGTGGCATGTCCAAATGACATCCGACCCGACGCAATTGACACCGAGTTGTGCCGTAGAGTTGTATGCACTACTCTTTAACGCGACTCGATTTTCCAGTCGGGTTGAGTTGAGTCGCAACAAAGCTCTTGATGTATACCAGCCTTTAGACAGGCTCAATATAATCATCCCGCGTATATAATCAACTAGCGTATATAATCAACCCGCGTATATAATCAACCGGCGTATATAATCAACCGGCGTATATAATCAACCGGCATTTATAATCAATCTGCGTATATAATCAACTGGCGTATATAATCATCCCGCGTATATAATCATCCCGCGTATATAATCAACTGGCGTATATAATCATCCCGCGTATATAATCAATCGGCGTATATAATCAACCGGCGTATATAATCAATCGGCGTATATAATCAACTGGCGTATATAATCATCCCGCGCATATAATCAATCGGCGTATATAATCAACCCGCGTATATAATCAACCGGCGTATATTATCAACCGGCGTATATAATCAACCGGCATTTGTAATCAATCGGCGTATATAATCAACTGGCGTATATAATCCTCCCGCGTGTATAATCATCCCGCGTATATAATCAACTGGCGTATATAATCATCCCGCGTATATAATCAATCGGCGTATATAATCAACCCGCGTATATAATCAATCGGCGTATAAAATCATCCCGCGTACATAATCAACTAGCGTATATAATCATCCCGCGTCTATAATCAATCGGCGTATATAATCATCCCGCGTATATAATCAATCGGCGTATATAATCATCCCGCGTATATAATCAACCGGCGTTTATAATCAACTCACGGTAATAATCAACTGGCGTATATAATCAACTCACGGAAATAATCAACCGGCGTTTATAATCAACTCACGGAAATAATCAACTGTCGTATTAGATTAACTCACGTAGATCATCAACCTGTTCATCTTACTCTTCATAGAATTATTTCTTTCTAACATATCATCTAAAATATATGAATGCCTCTATTAAACTAATGGAGATCTGCGAAATTCCATACATGTTCTTACAACCCGGGGTAGCTAATTTTGACAGTTTTAAGATTACATATTCTCTGCCAAACTGTATTTTCGTTGAAAGCTTAAAGCATGTATAGTAGACCTGCATTAGTTTCAACCCAATATTCAAATAACCCAGATACAAAACTGTCGCTATGTTAGCCACCTCCTAGTTCTAGCCATTAAGGGCCTAGTTCTAACCGAGATCAATTTCCATTGGCTGAAGAAAAAAAACAGAAACTGGGTGTTGTGACCTATAACAAGGAAAACATTCCTCAAAATTTGTCCAATTTAGAAAATTTGCTTTTATTTACATCAAATTGAATTTCAAAAGATCCAAGCTTTTCGGCCAGTCATTTTGAATTTGTGAGGTCATTTGCACATCCACACCTTAATGTTTCAAGGCCTATATTTTAAAGTTTTTATAACGACCAATTCAAATTTTTATTCCTCGCTATAAAAAAGTCAATCATCAAATACCCTTCAAATTTGCTGGATATGATTGGTTGTTGATTGTAGTTTACTGTGAGCATCTTGCCGGGTTAGAGACTGCCACAAGGGTAGAGCCAGGGGAGATAACCCATCCAACCCGTCAAAAAATGTCCCATTTCCTAACATTTGGACTGTTTGAAGGCTGACAACTCTCTTTTTCAGTGCCGCAATCATGTCAGTTTTCCTGGCTAATCTACATCTATCGCTAATTAGCTTGAAATAATCATTTGCTTTAAAAACTTTAATATTTCCAAGATTGATGTAAATGGGCCACTATTGAGGCATATACAAGTATTTTACCCCCTAAATTCAAAATCTTGCATCTGCTCAAACGTAGCCCTGGTCTACAAACGTCTAATTTTCAGAAAAAGTGGTGAACATTTTTAAAAAATCCACTGAATTCATCTATTTTATATTTCAGATATCTAGTCCAGATACAACCGCACAAAAAATATTGGTGGTTTGAAAGTTTAACACAAAATACGTACTTTTTACACAGTGCAATAGCTTACAGGATACAGTTAACGTTTGTTAATGTTTTGATTTGTGGCTAATTACATAAATATCCTTTAGGCTTTTCTTTTCTATTTTCAAACAGATCAACACATGCGACATCCTTTACAACCAAATAAAGGTTTCAGGCTTCACACAATCCAACATGGATACCACCGGAAATCCTGGTCTCATGTCTTATCAAATGAATTCCGGGCCTCATGTGTTATCAAATGAAATCCGGGCCTCATGTCTTATCAAATGAATTCCGGGCCTCATGTCTTATCAAATGAAATCCTGGCCTCATGTCTTATCAAATGAAATCCTGGCCTTATGTCTTTTCAAATGAAATCCTGGCCTTATGTCTTATCAAATGAATTCCGGGCCTCATATCTTATCAAATGAAATCCTGGCCTCATGTCTTATCAAATGAATTCCAGGCCTCATGTCTTATCAAATGAAATCCTGGCCTCATGTCTTATCAAATGAAATCCAGGCCTTATGTCTTATCAAATGAATTCCGGGCCTCATATCTTATCAAATGAAATCCTGGCCTCATGTCTTATCAAATGAATTCCAGGCCTCATGTCTTATCAAATGAAATCCTGGCCTCATGTCTTATCAAATGAAATCCAGGCCTTATGTCTTATCAAATGAAATCCTGGTCTTTTGTCTTATCAAATGAAATCCTGACCTCATGTCTTATCAAATGAAATCCTGGCCTCATGTCTTATCAAATGAAACCCGGGTCTCATGTCTTATCAAATGAAATACGGACCTCATGTCTTATCAAATGAAATCCTGATCTCATGTCTTATCAAATGAAATCCGGGCCTCATATCTGACCAAATAAAATCAGGAACTCATGTCTTATCAAACGACATCCGGACCACATGTATTACCAAATGAAATCCTGGTCTCATGTCTTATCAAATGAATTCCGGGCCTCATGTCTTATCAAATGAATTCCGGGCCTCGTGTCTTATCACATGAAATCTTGGCCTCATGTCTTATCAAATGGAATCCTGGCCTTATGTCTTATCAAATGAATTCCGGGCATTATGTCTTATCAAATTAAATCCTGGCCTCATGTCTTATCAAATGAAATCCTGGCTTTATGTCTTATCAAATGAAATTCTGGCCTCATGTCTTATCAAATGAATTCGGGGCCTTATGTCTTATCAAATGAAATCCTGGCCTCATGTCTTATCAAATGAAATCCTAGCCTTATGTCTTATCAAATGAAATCCTGGCCTTATGTCTTATCAAATGAAATCCTGGCCTTATGTCTTATCAAATGAAATCTTGGCCTTATGTCTTATCAAATGAAATCCGGGCCTCATGTCTTATCAAATGAAATCCTGGCCTCATGTCTTATCAAATGAATTCCGGGCATTATGTCTTATCAAATGAAATTCTGGCCTTATGTCTTATCAAATGAAATTCTGGCCTCATGTCTTATCAAATGAAATCCTGGCCTCATGTCTTATCAAATGAATTCCGGGCATTATGTCTTATTAAATGAAATCCTGGCCTCATGCCTTATCAAATGAAATCCTGGCCTCATGTCTTATCAAATGAAATCCTGGCCTCATGTCTTATCAAATGAATTCCGGGCATTATGTCTTATCAAATGAAATTCTGGCCTTATGTCTTATCAAATGAAATTCTGGCCTCATGTCTTATCACATGAAATCCTGGCCTTATGTCTTATCAAATGAAATCCTGGCCTCATGTCTTATCAAATGAAATCCTGGCCTTATGTCTTATCAAATGAAATCCTGGCCTTATGTCTTATCAAATGAAATTCTGGCCTCATGTCTTATCAAATGAAATCCTGGCCTTATGTCTTATCAAATGAAATTCTGGCCTTATGTCTTATCAAATACAATCCTGGCCTTATGTCTTATCAACTAAAATCCTGGCTTCATATCTTATCAAATGAATTCCGGGCCTCATGTCTTATCAAATGAATTCCGGGCCTCATGTCTTATCAAATGAAATCCTGGCCTTATGTCTCGTCAAATGAAATCCTGGCCTCGTGTCTTATCAAATGAATTCGGGGCCTTATGTCTTATCAAATGAAATCCTGGCCTCATGCCTTATCAAATGAAATCCTGGCCTTATGTCTTATCAAATGAAATCCTGGCCTTATGTCTTATCACATGAATTCCGGGCCTTATGTCTTATCAAATGAAATCCTGGCCTCATGTCTTATCAAATGAATTCGGGGCCTTATGTCTTATCAAATGAAATCCTGGCCTCATGTCTTATCAAATGAAATCCTGGCCTTATGTCTTATCAAATGAAATCCTGGCCTTATGTCTTATCAAATGAAATCCTGGCCTTATGTCTTATCAAATGAAATCTTGGCCTTATGTCTTATCAAATGAAATCCGGGCCTCATGTCTTATCAAATGAAACCCTGGCCTCATGTTTTATCAAATGAAATCCTGGCCTCATGTCTTATCAAATGAAACCCTGGCCTCATGTCTTATCAAATGAAACCCTGGCCTCATGTTTTATCAAATGAAATCCTGGCCTCATGTCTTATCAAATGAAACCCTGGCCTCATGTTTTATCAAATGAATTCCGGGCTTTATGTCTTATCAAATGAAATCTTGGCATTATGTCTTACCAAATGAAATCCTGGCTTCATGTCTTATCAAATGAAATCCTGGCCTTATGTCTTATCAAATGAAATCTTGGCCTCATGTCTTACCAAATGAAATCCTGGCTTCATGTCTTATCAAATGACATCCTGGCCTCATATCTTGCCAAATGAAATCCTGGCCTCGTGTCTTATCAAATGACATCCGGGCCTCATGTCGTATCAAATGACATCCTGGCCTCATGTCTTATCAAATGACATCCGGGCCTCATGCCTTATCAAATGAAATCCGGGCCTCATGTCTTATCAAATGACATCTGGGCCTCATGTCTTATCAAATGAAATCCTGGCCTCTTGTCTTATCAAATGAAACCCGGACCCCATTTCTTATCAAATGAAATCCTGGCCTCATGTCTTATCAAATGAAATCCTGGCCTCATATCTTATCAAATGAAATCCGGGCCTCATGTCTTATCAAATGACATCTGGGCCTCATGTCTTATCAAATGAAATCCTGGCCTCTTGTCTTATCAAATGAAACCCGGACCCCATTTCTTATCAAATGAAATCCTGGCCTCATGTCTTAAGAAATGAAATCCTGGCCTCATGTCTTAAGAAATGAAATCCTGGCCTCATGTCTTAAGAAATGAAATCCTGGCCTCGGGTCTAACATATACTCTCTCGCAGCTGAGAAAATCTTATCTTATTATCACCTCATAATTTAATAATACACCCTTCCTGTTTTACAAACCTGTGTAAAGAGAAATATGTTCAAATGTCTTAACGTTTTGACCTATTTTCCGCTACATCTGAATACTTTCAACCAATGACATGTCTCGATTTACCTGTGATTTGATATATGATTAGTCTCATGCCACGCTCAAAATTATATAGGGATTTTTGTCAAGTTCACTGTATAAATCCCGGAGGAGGGTGGGTGGGGGATTCTTTGTCCACGAGAAATTTCAATCCTCTCTGGTATGCAGCAACGGTAAAAACAACCAGTCGTCTTTTGGACTGAGAACCGGTAACTCATTGGCGAAATGCTTCGTGAGCTGTGAAATAATATCTTGTTATATGTCGTTCTGTTTATAAAGTAGAAGCTATCTTCGAATCAAGGGGAACCACTCTTGGTTAAAAAGTTAATGTTTGCATTGCTTGCATGTTTACAACCTAGTTTGTCATCGTTTTCGCTGCAACCATTGGCGTATAAAGGAGTCAGTATTTACATAGCGGAGAGCTCTTTTCTCCTCTACGTTTGGACAGGTGTTCACAATAATAATAACACGCTTTGGAAAGGTTAAGCCAACAAGAAAAAATAAAGCCAACTGGCCAAAATCTACATAATGGTTGTAAACTCTCAACGATAAACAAAAAAGGAAACTTTTGAAAGTGAATGTAGGCCTACCGGTACCATACAGGACGTCATTTTGCTGTCAGAAATAATTCATTATCTGTGTTACAATTAGAACTAATTGAGTGAAGCTAATGAGTGTAATTCCAGTCGTTGTTTTTTGTTGTTTTTTTTGCTTTATCATTATACAATAGAGAACGCTTTCAAATAGATGCATTTAGTCATTTTAACGTTGAAATGCGACAGTTACGGACATTAAAAGTAAAATGATATCTAATATTATATGCAAAGTAGTGCTGAATTTCACTTTTTACTTATATCCCTTTTAAGGGCCTGATGTTTGGTACATATATTTCCGTGCTTAACCATTAAGGGCCTGTTGTTAGGTACATGGATTTCCGTGCTTAACCATTAAGTGCTTGTTGTTTGGTACATGGATCACCGTGCCTAACTATTAAGGGCTAATTCTTGTTTGGTACATGGATCACCGTGCTTAACCATTAAGTGCCTGTTGTTTGGTACATGAATCTCTGTGCTTAACCATTAAGTGCCTGCTGTTTGGTACATGAATCTCCGTGCTTAACTATTAACGGACTGTTGTTTGGTACATGGATCACCGAGCTTAACCGTTAAGTGCCTGTTGTTTGGTACATGGATCTCTGTGCTTAACAATTAAGGGCTTGCTGTTTGGTACATGGATCTCCGTGCTTAACCATTAAGGGGCTGTTGTTTGGTAAATAGATATTCATGCTTAACCATTAAGTGCCTGTTGTTTGGTACATGGATCTCTGTGCTTAACAATTAAGGGCTTGTTGTTTGGTACATGGATCTCCGTGCTTAACCATTAAGGGCCTGTTGTTTGGTACATGGATCTCCGTGCTTAACCATTAAGGGCTTGTTGTTTGGTACATGTATCTCCGTGCTTCACCATTAAGGGTTTTTTGTTTGGTACACGGATCTACGTGCTTAACCATTAAGGGCCTGTTGTTTGGTATATGGATCTCCGTGCTTAACCATTTAGAGCCTGCTGTTTGGTACATGGATCTCCGTGCTTAACCATTAAGGGCTTGTTGTTTGGTACATGGATCTTCGTGCCTAACCATTAAGGGCTTGTTGTTTGGTAAATGGATATTCATGCTTAACCATTAAGTGCCTGTTGTTTGGTACATGGATCTCTGTGCTTAACAATTAAGGGCTTGTTGTTTGGTACATGGATCTCCGTGCTTAACCATTAAGGGCTTGTTGTTTGGTACATGTATCTCCGTGCTTCACCATTAAGGGCTTTTTTTTTGGTACACGGATCTACGTGCTTAACCATTAAGGGCCTGTTGTTTGGTACATTGATCTCCGTGCTTAACCATTACGGGCCTGTTGTTTGGTACATGGATCTCCGTGCTTAACCATTACGGGCTTTTTGTTTGGTACATTGATATTCATGCTTAACCATTAAGGGCTAATTGTTGTTTGGTACATGAATCTCCGCGCTTAACCTTTAGAGGCCTTCTGTTTGGTACATGGATCACCGTGCTTAACCATTAAGGGCCTGTTGTTTAGTACATGGATCCCCGTGCTTAACCATTAAGGGCCTGTTGTTTGGTACATGGATATCCGTGCTTAACCATTTAGGGCCTGTTGTTTGGTACATGGATGTCCGTGCTTAACCATTAAGGGCCCGTTGTTTGGTACATGGATCTCCGTGCTTAACCATTAAGGGCCTGTTGTTTGGTACATGGATCTCCGTGCTTAACCATTTAGGGCCTGTTGTTTGGTAAATGGATCTCCTTGCTTAACCATTAAGGGCCTGTTGTTTGGTACATGGATCTCCGTGCTTAACCATTAAGGGCCTGTTGTTTGGTACATGGATCTCCGTGCCTAACCATTTAGGGCCTGTTGTTTGGTACATGGATCTTCGTGCTTAACCATTTAGGGCCTGTTGTTTGGTACATGGATCTCCGTGCTTAACCATTAAGGGCCTGTTGTTTGGTACATGGATCTCCGTGCTTAACCATTAAGGGCCTGTTGTTTGGTACATGGATCTCCGTGCTTAACCATTTAGGGCCTGTTGTTTGGTACATGGATCTTCGTGCTTAACCATTTAGGGCCTGTTGTTTGGTACATGGATCTCCGTGCTTAACCATTAAGGGCCTGTTGTTTGGTACATGGATCTCCGTGCTTAACCATTAAGGGCCTGTTGTTTGGTACATGGATCTCCGTGCTTAACCATTTAGGGCCTGTTGTTTGGTACATGGATCTTCGTGCTTAACCATTTAGGGCCTGTTGTTTGGTACATGGATCTCCGTGCTTAACCATTAAGGGCATGTAATTGGTACATGGATCTCCGTGCTTAACCATTACGGGTCTGTTGTTTGGTACATGGATCTCCGTGCTTAACCATTAAGGGCCTGTTGTTTGGTACATGGATCTCCGTGCTTAACCATTAAGGGCTTGTTGTTTGGTACATGGATCTCCGTGCTTAACCATTAATGACTGGTTGTTTAGTACATGGATCTCCGTGCTTAACCATTAAGGGCCTGTTGTTTGGTACATGGATCTCCGTGCTTAACCATTAAGGGCCTGTTGTTTGGTACATGGATCTCCGTGCTTAACCATTAAGGGCCTGTTGTTTGGTGCATGGATCTCCGTGCTTAACCATTACGGGCTTGTTGTTTGGTACATGGATCTCCGTGCTTAACCATTAGGGGCCTGTTGTTTGGTACATGCATCCGAGTGCTTAATCAGTTTTTTAATAAACAGCTGTTATTTGCAGGTGAGTAAATCCGCCTGTTCATAATGTAACCACTGTCACTCCCATGGTAACATATGGCCTTCACCTCGGCTGACGTTAATAGATGGGTAGGGGTAAACCGAACACCACAAAGATTTATCACTTTGTCGTCCACTGAGAAGGTTAATGGTAACTTTTTATCACGAGTAGGCTCTTGTTTTATCATGTAACTCTCATTTTATGTGGTTCACAAGTGGGGTACACGCAAAAGACTACAAATCAAAGTTCTATAGCTGTTCTACTTAAATCGCAGTCTATAAAATAGAGTGAACAGATACAAATATCATATTTTATTGTTCAGAGTAGATAGCTCTAAATGATTTGATGTTGTGTTAAAAATTTACGATTTTGTCTCAATTTAAACTCACGTAAAAAGTATTTTATGTCATTTGATCTTTAAAAGATTATATGTCTTCAAATCTTATTCTACAATGCGGTCCACAATGCCATTATCAAGGTAACGATAATATCGTTGCGCTTAATTCCTAGTCTAACGTGGGGACGCGTTTTACTAGCGCCCAGAGCAATTCCCGAAGGTATGAGAATACCGTATGCTTTAGCTGTATACGGGAAGGGGAGTAACTGATGATCAATGTGTCTGGAAGTTATAATCACGTGATACTGATAAGATAAGATAACAGTGATCATGTCCTGCGAGCAATGATCAAACCAAGCTTTGGTTTCCATTCGTCATAAATTGCCTTTTGAGTTAACCCCTGAATACAAAGGAAGTAATTATCTCTACTGCACAACATATTTAATTATCTTTATTGATTACTGGTTATGACTGATTGCGTATAATTTCTTGACGAACTCTAAGTCACATTAACAACTACAAAAAGTGTTGTTTTCAAATTGTGTGTTGTGACGCAGTCGATCTAACGATAAGGTTATTGTTTAAAGACCTCAAATAAGTATGGCACTGACTATCTGTAAAAGCACTTATCTAATAACTTATTTTCACTACCGTACTTTAATGTAACGGGTTTTACAGTCAATTAGAACAGTCGGACACTATATACTTTCTCGGTTTTCCCGCGATTCATTACTCACTCGTACCTTACGGGTTCAATACCCATGTTAATAGGCAAAGTGTCTTATCAGCTCTTAACGTCAACCAGAGAATGACTGTCTATTTCGGTGACACTCTTACATAAAGCCAGTCTGACCACACACACTGTTTTATTGACTTCTCTGGGCCTATATCCCGAGTGCAATGAGAGAACTGATCGTTTATTATTGGAAATATAGCGATTTATATGCTCTGTTATTTTTAGAGACGCCCATTTGTGTCTAGAGAGTGATGTCAGGCCCGGTATATGCTCATTGAATTCCTCGGAGAGACTACGAGCTTTAACTAGAGCTTCTGTGTTGTGTAGGATTCGCTACCTCCACGATAGGAGGCAATCCGCTCAAGCTCACTGCGTCGGCATTCACTCTCTCTTTGCCATGCTCTCCGGTTCACGGCTATGGAGTGAGATGCATTGATTTGCACTGTTCCTCTGAATGACTATCGACATTAAGGTAAGGATAGGTCGCGACAGGCCTTACTATGGATGCCTATTGATGGGATGAAATCACTGAAACCAGTACGTCTTGTTTATAATGTTAGCTTAATTTAAACCTCTAAATCTACAATAACCTGCTGTCAGACTATTATATTTGATTACCTATGATTTTCCCCCAGGTGTTATATGTAGGGAAAGTGACCAGTAGGGGATAGACACTCACCAAACACGGAATTAATGGACGGAAGCTGACTTGGATTTCTTCCGATAATTACTTGTCTTGGCGTCCTTTATCTGGATGTATTGTAATACTGTTTCCAAACACGCTTATACGACAAGGACCTCTGTTTTCGGAACATCGATGTGATTTTGTGTTTAATGAAAAGAGTGATACCTATGTGTTTTTCGTACACCATTGTTGGACAGTAATTTACGCTTTTGGAATTATTGAATCAGACAGTGATTTACATTTTCTAAATAAGTGATTGGGACGTTTTGTGTTTTGTTGATACAGCCAGTGTCAATAGTCTCGTGTGATTTCGCGGTGTAGCGGAATGTTGAATAGCGTTTTTCATTTAGAGCAAGACGATATTGTTGTATTGGAAATTTAATACGACATCGTCTGGGAATATAATACGAGACTGATTTGTGAATACAATATAACGGTGGTTTGTGAATACAATATGATCTCTGATTTGTGAATAAAATACGACACTGATTTGTGAATAGAATACGCCGGTGGATTTTGGATAAAATACGACGTGGTTTGTGAATACAATACAAACACTGATTTGTGAATAGAATACGCCGGTGGATTTTGAATAAAATACGACCGTGGTTTGTAAATACAATACGACGGTGGTTTGTGAATACCATACGACAGCATTTTGTGATCCAATATACCCCTAGTTTTGGATTTAAAACATCCGTGGTTTTGAAATTGTACTAGATTTGCCTTTCTCTCAGGTATCAACATGTCTCATTTTATTGACAAAATCTTTGGTCAGAAGCATAGCAGTCATCACCATGGTAAACATGGAGACCATGGCGCCAAGTCGGATTCTGACCATCATCATCCTCATCATCATCAGAAACAACAAGATTTCTGTAAGTATTCAAGTGTTTATGTAATCTGTGTCCTCATTACACCACTATTAGCTAATCACTTCAAGTCTATTGTAAACACGGCAGAAAATCTCCCCGGGGTATTGGGAATGTGAACGTTAAAGGCTCATAAAAGGCTTATTGCTAACAAATTTCCATAAAAAAGATATCTTGACAAAGATCGCAATAACTACAAAACAATCACTAATGATATTAATTTGTTAACACATTCTTTGCTTCTGAAACATAATGGCGAACAATATTAGCATTCATTTATCAATAAACAATAGTAGGATAATATTAGCCGGCCTTCACAACTAATGGTAGTATTCATAGCTATTGAACGTTGATGGGGGAATCATCTATATAAACTCTACAGGGTCTTCTTACCCATTATTGTCTCTGATAATATATACACAAAACTTTCACTTCATTATTAATGTTGACATTTATTTCAAAGTAGACCTGTGTTAGAGCCTTGGACTTAATGACTATCCATGTTAATACCAGTCGCACAATGAGGTGTATTAAACAGTACTATATCAGGCATTAACTTTATAATGCAGCACATCGACTGCCTGGAATGAACAAAATGTTCTAGACTCAGTGTAAACACTTGAATAATGTACCATATCGGGGTTGTCATAATAACAAAAAACGTTTAAAGAGTAAAAGCCTTCCCAGATGAACATCCAAATTTCAACTCTTCAAATCATTTTTATTTTTTTTTTCTTTCAAAACATTCATTTCATCGTAAAAAAGTATGATACATCAATATACTTCTCGACAAACTCTTTCCCACTCATTTTCAACTGATATACTTTGTAATCTTTGTAGTTAGTTATCTCATGTAAATATAATCGAATTTGTCTTGACAATGTTTTGTGTATGATAGACAGAACGAAGTCTTGTCATTTAATGAACCACGTTGTCTCTGTGTTTATTAAAGGCCAGACTACCCATACTTAATTGATTCTGTCACTAGCTGGCTATATATATATCCGGTGATTGGTTTTGCTTTAAAACTAGGGATAAGTACGTGTAAATATGCATATATGTTTAACGTAGTATCTTCAATATATCATCCAGTGATAGAAATCGTGATAATAAACGTCACATACTTTATTTATACAGATACTGTAGATATAATTGTCTCTCAGTAGATCATACATGCCTCAAGTTACCGATATTAGACCGTTTACATTTACAGGTGTATCTGAGTGAACACGATTTTTACTTATATGTTGACTATTCAGGTATTTAGGAACGTAAAAACATAGTATTAAACGACATTTAGAAAAAATGGGGGGAAAATAAGATGGCCCAGATTTGAACAGTGGATTATTTGTTTACGGATTGGGTTGTGTTCAAGTAGGTCGACAATGTTTTCTTCTAGGACCTTACCATGAGTGATTTATATGATCGGATTGGGCATTAAAAACAAGTTAACATAGTTTTGTAACCAAAGCATGCGATACATGCTGCGACGCTTGTAACCAAAGCATGCGATACACGCTGCGACGCTTGTAACCAAAGCATGCGATACATGCTGCGACGCTTGTAACCAAAGCATGCGATACATGCTGCGACGCTTGTAACCAAAGCATGCGATAAATGCAGTCACTCTTGTAACCAAAGTATGCAATAAATTCAGCAACGCTTGTAACCAAAACATGCGATAAATGCAGCAACGCTTGTAGCCAAAGCATGCGACAAATGCAGTCACGCTTGTAACCAAAGCATGCGATACATTTTACAACGTCTGTAACCAAATAAAACATGCAACGCTTGTAACCAAAGCATGTGATACATGTTGCAACGTTTGTAAGCAAAACACACAACGCTTGTAACCAAAGCATGCGATACATTTTACAACGTTTGTAACCAAATAAAACATGCAACGCTTGTAACCAAAGCATGCGATACATTTTACAACGTTTGTAACCAAATAAAACATGCAACGCTTGTAACCAAAGCATGTGATACATGTTACAACGTTTGTAACCAAATAAAACATGCAACGCTTGTAACCAAAGCATGCGATACATGTTGCAACGCTTGCAACCAAAACATGCAACGCTTGTAACCAAAGCATACGATACATGCCGCAACGCTTGTAACTGAAGCAAGCAATACATGGCACAACGCTTGTAATCAAAGCAAGAGAGACATGCTGCAATGCAATCAGCTGCAATTCGCATACCTATATAATTGTGCCCGTGTGTTTTAGTGCTCATAAATATATAATTGTAGTAGCTTACATTGGACAGTTACCTTGCTGTTGTACAAATGACATTGTCACAATAACTGTATTATCCGCTCTATCGAAATATTACTTTGTGTCATATGTTAACTATAGATAGGTGAGAAAAGGATTCCAATTAAATTTGCTCAACCGAATAGACTGGAATAAGCAATTCCATTTACGAAGAACTATAACTATGAGATTTTGTACCATAACAAAATCTCAAGCTAGGTTCCAATTGCCCAATCCTGCCAACAAAGCAATGTTAATGTACTATTTTTAAAGTTAGCTTAAAAGCACTATACCTTTAATTTGATTTGGTGTAGTTTTTATGTTCAGTAATGTGCCCATAACAAAACACCTCATCAACCTATAAATATGGCTCACCATCCGAATACACCTTTCTGCATGGGGCAGTGATACTTCCATTTGGCCCCGCCTCTATAAGGGCCTCAATAAATGTACTACTGGATCTGAGAAACGATGTCCACATAGTATATCAGAGCAATGAGTAAAGCTGCCAATACCATAATCCCAGTATGGCAGTAAAGTGACAGGTAATTGACGGGCTGATAAGCTAAAAATTGGACAAGTCTTTAGAGTATTATAAATAGGATAACCTCAATTGAGGGATATGGATCGTGCCATGCAAAAGATGAAGTCGGTCTGCATCTCAACACGAATATCCTACATACACATACACAACATGTATAGGCATGAACATTAATTAGTACTTGTTAGAATGCTATGTTCACCTGGTGTATACACGTACGATTGAATAACAGGCGATATCAGTAAACACATGAAGTTAGGATTATGAAACATTATTAAGTATTATGTCCTCTACACAATCGTTATGTAAAAATAGAAGCGACGATTTGACGAGTAGGAGAACCCGTAGGCTGAATGATAAAGTCGTCATCCGTTTTTATATTACATATACTTGATGTGATTTGAGTACATTCAACAAGCTAGACCATCAAATATTTCCCGACAGTCAAATGGCTGGTATTGCTGAGTTTTAGAGGATGTATCAATGTCGCTTATATTGTCAAAGTCTTCCGCTGGAAATCTAACATTTATCAGTTGATACTGAAACACCTGGTAGAAATGCTCTTTGGGAAAGTTGGACGAATGTTTTGGTATTCTTGGACGACTGTACTCCAATTTAGCCCACTTCAATAGTGTCTGATAGAATGACCTTTAGTGGAATGGTCGATGTAATCAAGACGGGCTCTTCCTGCCTCGGATTAATCTGTGTGTGGAGAAGATGATCCCGTGATAAGACCATCAGCCGTATGTTACATTCCTGGAAATCTCTACAACATGGATTGCCCCTATATTATTCCTATAGAACTCCAAGTACATCAGATACCTGTTTATTTATATCAATAGCTTACTCCCTCGCTTCGCGGCAATCCGCATCTTGATTTTCAGATAGCGTTTGTTTTTAGGAAACAAACTGGCATGGGAACATAATGTTCCACAGCTTATACATGGTACTCATAGGCCTACTGTGTATAAACTTCATAGAATACCACAGGTACTTTTTGTAGGCGGGTCATTCCCGAGTATTTGAGTGCATTTGATTTGAAGAGTCAAGCATGCTGATACTTCTGGAATAGTATTCAATATGTGTGTTCTAACCATCATAAATTTTGCCAGATTGGTTGCGTTTAATTTCACCTAAACGTTTGCGCTATAGTAGCAGGCTAGCAACATATTGCGAATGATACAGTGGAGAAATATGCGCAGAGGTTGTGAATGGTCAAGAAGAACATGTTTAATTAGAAAAACATCCATTGTTAATTACAACTGGAGGGAAAATAATCTGCTTGAGTTAATATAGTAATCTATAATCATGAGAAAGCTTCATCGGCTCTGAGCTGTAGTAATGCCCAGTTTGGCTGTATGAATCCGGTCCGAATCTTCCTACGTTCCCTATGTAATATGTGACGGGTCCCCTTTATATAACGGTAATATGTGACGGGTCTACTTTATATAACGAGCATGTATCGCATTAGTAAAGAATCTCCAAATTGCTTGCCATAATGAGAATTCCTCGCTCAGTTGCCCGGCTTCAACTAACCTCCCAGGTTCAGCCAAGTTATGATAAAGTAGCAGTATAAAGAATTGATCTACCATAGGAGACTATTCACGGGTAATTGTGAATAGCAGTACCTTATTAACTGATGTTAGACTATTTAGTTCCTCATTTAATTAAGTCCTTAAAATATTTGTAAAAATGCCCATGATGAAACGTTGGTTATTTCCCAGATGCAACAAAGCCGATCGTTGTTCCTAACAAAACAAAAGTCTTCGGCCTATGATATATATTCCAGAATCATCACAGAAAAGTCGCCATCATGAAAGGGTTAACATGTACGCCAAGGTTCCTCGAAAGATAGCTTCGATACCACACAAATGAAATACAGAGAGACTTTGTCTCTCATCTTTTTCGGTATTTTTTTTATGACGGTCTTACGGCCAGTAGTTTTGTGCGAGCGTGTGGGTTTGGGAGGGATATTCACCATAACGATTCTGTCCCTTTTTATTTATGGTTAAATCGTCCAGCTACACCGACCAGAGTTTCCATTAAGTATCTTATCTCTATCATCTATTTGTTATCGCAAGAATAAATCTACTTCCGGTTGTCTCATCAAAATTAATAGTGGCTATGGTTGGATATTCCCTTTCAACAGTATGACTACCGTTGAATGGTTGTAGCTTTTAGATCAATGGGTCCTCTTCGCGCGATATCTTTTATTTATAAATTCTCTCACCACATACTCTAATGATACGGTCTCCATACACAATGGGTAATTTGTCGGTGTCTATTGTATAGCTGTATTGGGTTCGACTACAGCCCGCTGAAGAACTCGTCAAATATTTAGGAGCACTACATAGGGAGCGATAAGTGAGAAGGAAAAGTAACGCCATCAAAGGTTACCCATACACGTAGTCCTAGTTGATGTATGCGGTCTTCTCGACATAAACTAAAACCTTGTTACTGGATATTTAAACCCATCGGCCCAATTTGATTAATGCGAGATTCTATGTGAAATATTGATGTTTGTCTTTTTTATGACCGAGATGACGTCCAGTTGGAAGGGTTCAGGCCTAAGGAGCTTACATAATTCAGAATACTCCTTGGAAGCCATTCACTAAACCAGAATAGGACTCCAACCATTCTCTCTTAAAGCTTTTAATTAGATGCATAAATCGATCAAGGAATCGGTACATTGGTACTGAAGCTTGCAGATTGCCGCTTTGTTGGTTTCATTAATTACATGTTTTGCAGCAATAGTAAAATCAGTTTATTTATTATTGAATAAAACAAAATGTCAACAAAAAAAATATTGTCAGTCGTTTAGCCCACTGCATGGCCACTTGCAGTCCCCATCCCTACTATCGCCCTGCTCAATCTGCTGCGTGTTCACTGACCGACATCATCGTCCCTGTTCAATCTACTGCGTGTTCACTGACCGACATCATCGTCCCTGCTCAATCTACTACGTGTTCACTAACCGACACCATCGTCCCTGCTCAATCTGCTACATGTTCACTGACCGCCATCATCGTCCCTGCTCAATCTGCTACATGTTCACTGACCGACACCATCGTCCCTGCTCAATCTGCTACATGTTCACTGACCGCCACCATCGTCCCTGCTCAATCTACTACGTGTTCACTGACCGCCACCATCGTCCCTGCTCAATCTACTACGTGTTCACTTACCGACACCATCGTCCCTGCTCAATCTACTACGTGTTCACTGACCGCCACCATCGTCCCTGCTCAATCTACTACGTGTTCACTGACCGCCACCATCGTCCCTGCTCAATCTACTACATGTTCACTGGCCGCCACCATCGTCCCTGCTCAAACTACTACGTGTTCACTTACCGACACCATCGTCCCTGCTCAATCTACTACGTGTTCACTGACCGCCACCATCGTCCCTGCTCAATCTACTACGTGTTCACTGACCGCCACCATCGTCCCTGCTCAATCTACTACGTGTTCACTTACCGCCACCATCGTCCGTGCTCAATCTACTACGTGTTCACTGACCGCCATCATCGTCCCTGCTCAATCTGCTGCGTGGTCACTGATCGCCACCATCGCCCCTGCTCAATCTGCCGCATGTTCACTGACCGACACCATCGTCCCTGCTCAATCTACTACATGTACGTGTTCACTGACCGCCACCATCGTCCGTGCTCAATCTACTACGTGTTCACTGACCGCCATCATCGTCCCTGCTAAATCTGCTGCGTGTTCACTGGCCACACTGATTAGTGCCATCGTCCCTGCTCAATCTACTGCGTGTTCACTGGCCACCCTGATCACTGCCATCGTCTCTTCTCAATATTCTGCGTGGTCACTGACCATCCTGATCTCTACCATCGTCGCTGGTCAATCTACTGCATGATCACTGGCCACCCTGACCACTACCATCGTCCCTGCTCAATCTACTGCGTGATCACTGACCACCCTGATCACTGCCATCGTTCTTGCTCAATTTACTGCTAGGCCACTTACTGCCCTGATCAGTACCATCGTCCCTGCTCAATCTACTGCGTGATCACTGACCACCCGGAACACTACCATCGCCCCTGCTTAATCTATTGTGAGGTCACTGACTGCCCTGATCACTGCCATCGTTCCAGCTCAATCTATTGCTAGTCCAATGACCACCCTTGAACACTACCATCGTCCTTTCTCAATATACCACGTGGTCACTGACCACCATGAGCACTATTGCGTTATTGTCAGTCTCCCGTGAGATCATTAAGATATTACAATTTGCCTACTGTTTGGCAATGGATACATTTTACAGCTTGATATGTTCTAGATAAAGGACAGAATATCGTTTGAAAAATACACGTTTGTCCTCATAAATGAATTGAAAACAGTGAGACACGACACGCCGTATCTATTCATCTTTTGCAGGAATGTATTTGATAGATCTGCGAACTCTGTCAATTTCAACACATGCACTTCACATACCTCTTCATTTGATTGGCCAATAATAGTTTTCAGTCGTGAAAATTATTATTTCGTTGGCTGTTAGCAAGGTTTGCTGTTAGAAAAGGCTGGTCGATATGAAATGTATTTGATTATTTTAACTTGCATTTTTAATAACCTCTTCCAAAAATAAAATTTTCCAAAACTTTGAACTCTCGCGTCATGATTTTGACAGGTTTAGTGGGTGGTGAAACATTGATCTGTTTGGCTGGAGAAACACCCCGATCCCCTTCTGACAACCATTTCACATACATGTAGTTTATGTCTTTCTTGGTTTTCATTTAAGATAACTATATAATGTAGAGGTCAGTTTTAATCAGATGAATTTGTTTTTCACAATTCTTCTCATCATAACAAAATATTTCCAATCTACAAATTAATACATTAACCAATCAGGTATTCATTTACAGCCAATAAACATATATTTCGAGCTTACTTTCTTGCGTCTTATTCTTAGCAACAAACTAATTTGTTATCTTTCTGTAGACCTGTCGTGTTTCATCAGATTTTTTTTTGACCTTGAGAAAAACATGGGTTAAGATTTCTGTTATAGCCCTCCTTATTGAGTAAAAAAGCCATTTCGCATTGGAATGCGTCGTCAATACATGCGACTGTTTTTATCCATAACATGCCTGGTCTGATGAACGTTGTCATGAAGGAAAATATGTTTTGTGCTCGAATTTTTTTTATAATTCTTAGTGACATTGATTATATGCGGTTGAATCCGCAAGCCTACAGTACATCGGTTAAAATGGTGAACGTCATTTTCAAAAGCTTCCAACTTTCATTCCATATACTGCAGTACATCGGTTAAAATGTGAATGTCATTTACAATAGCTTCGAGCTTTCATTCCGTATACTGCAGTACATCGGTTAAAATTGTGAATAATTAGCCCATGGGTCCTTTGGTAGAAAATCAGTAGGTTTATGAATGAGCCGTTCTCAACAATTAAAGATAATAGGCCTATTCTCCCAATAATGACAATAGAACATATTACATTATACTTCGAATCTTCCAATTAGAAGCAATTAGAAGTTGAACGGTTACAATAGTGCGATGGATAACAACTTCTTAGTTTATTGGGTGTGGACGTTGCAGTTCTTACATTATTAGCATTATGGATAACAACTTGGGTGTGGACGTTGCAATTCTTACATAATTATCAAAGTCAATGACAAGCAACAAAAATAATAGCGCAGCATTATCTGACACACAGCTTGTCTGACATAAGCCTTCTGGATTTCTGAGAATTGCTTTCTGGAAAATTCTCTTGAAAATAAGGTATAATCTATTTGTTTTGTTTTATAGAGCGTTCACTTGAAAAACTGTTAAAAAGATAAAGGATGCAGATAATACAAACCGATTGGAGATTAAACTACACATGTATGTTAGTCTATGAGGTGATACGATTGTAGAGAAGATGCTACGTTAGTCTATGGGGTGATACGATTGTAGAGAAGATGCTACGTTAGTCTATGGGGTGATACGACGGCAGAGAAGATTGTACGTTAGTCTATGAGGTGATACGGTTGTTAAGAAGATTGTACGTTAGTCTATAGAGGGATACGGTTGTAGAGAAGGTTGTAGGTTTGTCTATGAGGCGATACGATTGCAGAGAAGATTGTACGCTAGTCTATGAGGTGATATGATTGTTGAGAAGATTGTACATTAGTCTATGAGGTGATACGATTGTAGAGAAGATTGTACGTTAGTCTATGAGGTGATACGGTTGTTAAGAAGATTGTACGTTAGTCTATGGAGTGATAC
This sequence comes from Lepidochitona cinerea, assembly GCA_963971465.1. Taxonomy (NCBI): domain Eukaryota; kingdom Metazoa; phylum Mollusca; class Polyplacophora; order Chitonida; family Tonicellidae; genus Lepidochitona; species Lepidochitona cinerea. Next base: position 40,411,007 of record OZ020556.1, on the reverse strand, counting down.
GACTGTAGAGAAGATTGTACGTTAGTCTATGGGGTGATACGACTGTAGAGAAGATTGTACGTTAGTCTATGAGGTGATACGATTGTAGAGAAGATTGTACGTTAGTCTATGAGGTGATACGGTTGTTAAGAAGATTGTACGTTAGTCTATGGAGTGATACGACTGTAGAGAAGATTGTACGTTAGTCTATGGGGTGATACGACTGTAGAGAAGATTGTACGTTAGTCTATGAGGTGATACGGTTGTTAAGAAGATTGTACGTTAGTCTATAGAGGGATACGGTTGTAGAGAAGGTTGTACGTTTGTCTATGAGGTGATACGATTGCAGAGAAGATTGTACGCTAGTCTATGAGGTGATATGATTGTTGAGAAGATTGTACGTTAGTCTATGGGGTGATATGATTGTTGAGAAGATTGTACGTTAGTCTATGAGGTTATATGATTGTAAAGAAGATTGTACGTTAGTCTATGAGGTGATATGATTGCTGAGAAGATTGTACGTTAGTCTATGAGGTGATATGATTGTTGAGAAGATTGTACGTTAGTCTATGAGGTGATATGATTGTTGGGAAGATTGTACGTTAGTCTATGAGGTTATATGGTTGTAAAGAAGGTTGTGCGTAAGTCTATGAGGTGATATGATTGTTGAAAAGATTGTACGTTAGTCTATGAGGTGATACGACTGTAGAGAAAATTGTACGTTAGTCTATGAGGTGATACGACTGTAGAGAAGATTGTACGTTAGTCTATGGGGTGATACGACTGTAGAGAAGATTGTACGTTAGTCTATGGAGTGATACGACTGTAGAGAAGATTGTACGTTAGTCTATGAGGTGATATGATTGTAGAGAAGATTGCACGTTAGTCTATGAGGTGATATGATTGTAAAGAAGATTGTACGTTAGTCTATGAGGTGATACGGTTGTAGAGAAGATTGTACGTTAGTCTATGAGGTTATATGGTTGTAGAGAAGATTGCACGTTAGTCTATGAGGTGATACGCGTGTTGAGAATATTGTACGTTAGTCTATGAGGTGATATGATTGTAGAGAAGATTGTACGTTAGTCTATGGAGTGATATGATTGTAGAGTAGATTGTACGTTAGTCTATGGGGTGATACGACTGTAGAGAAGATTGTACGTTAGTCTATGGAGTGATACGACTGTAGAGAAGATTGTACGTTAGTCTATGAGGTGATATGATTGTAGAGAAGATTGCACGTTAGTCTATGAGGTGATATGATTGTAAAGAAGATTGTACGTTAGTCTATGAGGTGATACGGTTGTAGAGAAGATTGTACGTTAGTCTATGAGGTGATATGATTGTAGAGAAGATTGCACGTTAGTCTATGAGGTGATACGCGTGTTGAGAATATTGTACGTTAGTCTATGAGGTGATATGATTGTAGAGAAGATTGTACGTTAGTCTATGGAGTGATATGATTGTAGAGTAGATTGTACGTTAGTCTATGGGGTGATACGATTGTTGAGAATATTGTACGTTAGTCTATGAGGTGATATGATTGTAGAGAAGATTGTACGTTAGTATATGGGGTGATATGATTGTAGAGAAGATTGCACGTTAGTCTATGAGGTGATATGATTGTAAAGAAGATTGTACGTTAGTCTATGAGGTGATACGGTTGTAGAGAAGATTGTACGTTAGTCTATGAGGTGATATGATTGTAGAGAAGATTGCACGTTAGTCTATGAGGTGATACGCGTGTTGAGAATATTGTACGTTAGTCTATGAGGTGATATGATTGTAGAGAAGATTGTACGTTAGTCTATGGGGTGATATGATTGTAGAGTAGATTGTACGTTAGTCTATGGGGTGATACGATTGTTGAGAATATTGTACGTTAGTCTATGAGGTGATATGATTGTAGAGAAGATTGTACGTTAGTATATGGGGTGATACGGTTGCAGAGAAGATTGTACGTTAGTCTATGGGGTGATACGATTGCAGAGAAGATCGTACATTAGTCTATGGGGTGATACGGTTGTAGAGAAGATTGTACGGTAGTCTATGAGGTGATACGATTGTAGAGAAGATTGTACGTTAGTCTATGGGGTGATACGGTTGAAGAGAAGATTGTACGGTAGTCTATGAGGTGATACGATTGTAGAGAAAATTGTACGTTAGTCTATGGGGTGATACGATTGTAGAAAAGATTGTACGTTAGTCTATGGGGTGATACGCTTGTCTTTTGTTAGTTGTAAAGCTCAGTGTAGAGAGGTGCGCATAGGTGTCGTGTAAACTATTAGCGTACAAAGGTAAACATTCGTACTGGAAACACGATAGCCTTTTTAATGGAAAGAGGGCATAAGTTAGTTCACGTGAAATACTTTATTTCGGAATTCTAGAGGCATAGGGAGATGGAAGATTCAAATTTGTGTTTGTAATTATTCTATAAAACTCAAAAGTACAAACCGTAATTTTATTATTTTTCTTCTTCCCTTCCAAGATAGCTCCTATATAGCATTCGATGTCCGCCCACTACTTGTCAGGATTTCTCTCTTTCTCATTCGCTTTTCCTGATAAACTTTTCCCCCACCATTTTGTAATCATGTATAATGTTCTCCATATATCTCCCGAGTCGGATTGAGGACAACATAATTGTTGCCCGTTTATTATTTTGTGCACAAAAGCTGGATTCAATAGGAGCCATTGATGGTGTTTATGTTGTGTCAATGGCTTATTACTACCGCAGCATGTTGCAGTCATCTGTTTCAAACGGTTCATTGGCAAATGATTTGGCCAGCTATTGAAACAGTTGACGTTCAATACGGCCTGGCGAATATAGACTAATTTGCTTTCTGACTGTGGCATATGTTTACGATAAGGACTTGAACAACAGACTCGTCAAAACCAATTTCCAATATTTTCACTAGGGGTTGACTTGGTTGAGCGATTTTCTCGCCACTACAAGTCTCCGACCAATTAGGCAAGTTCCCGGTGGCTCTAACAGGGGGCATTCTTAAGTAACCCACTTGCATGTTAAAGTCACACAAAACCAATGGGAGTTTTTTTGTGAATGTGACGGACATTTAAATAGCTTCCAGCCTCGATTTCGTAAGCCTGCAATGCATCGGTTAAAATTGTGAATGACAATACCTTGCAGCTTCGATTTCGTAAGCCTGCAATCCATCGGTTAAAATTATGACTGACAAACTTTTGTTGAAACACTGCGGATGGACAGATTGACGGTAATGTATTCCTACTGCTGACTGTTCACGGAAGGTTTTCAGGAAAAGTACGAAAAAAGCAACAAAACCCTAAAAATGTACTTATTCATCTGGTTTATTTGAAGTTTGCCAGTTATTAGCACACATTTATTTCATGTATCTCAAGGGTATCCGATGGGAACAAGTCCCACTAATGGGCACATCTGTTGGTTCCGGATTTTCTGATATTTTGTATTTTAACGTCACTCATTTACCTTGTCAAGGTTCTTGAAACGATCAACTTCTCTTGACAAACAGAATTTATGAAAAATGTTTTGGCACCACATACCCGTGTAACGCCTTTTGTCAAGTGAAAACAACTAAAATTGTGTTTATCGCCTCTCTATATCAAATCCGTTTTATGCAGTTCTCGCTGAGTGATCTCTCTGGCTATAGGTACGGATGGATGTGTATAGGTGGGATGTCTTTGGTTAAATTGTGCCAAGAGTTAACGGCAATACATGAGATGTATCTAGATAGTCTATTATTTTCTGGTATGTACATGTGAAATACTCAACTTGCCAGACGTTTGTCATGGTTACATGTGCCGTGCGGTCTGAATTCAGACATCTTCATCCTCTCTATAATAGGACATAATCACAGGGATTCATCAATCTGGGACAAATCGGTAAAAGATTCCCTTTACCTTTTACAGGAGGCACGTTCTATTTCCCATGACACTTTCCAATGTGATTCTATTCTAAACGGCTTTGAAGCTGACTCTTGTTATCGTACTTCCGACCATTCCTCAAACGTATAAACCTATCTGGTATACTTTCAATCCATATATATGGGAGATATAGCAGGGTTTCTACTGATCTACATTGTAACTCTATGTTATCCACATTCTTCTTACATTGTTTATTCTTTACTTACACTAGTTAGCGGTAAAAATTAAGTCATTTCTAGATTTTAATCATTTAGGTCGGCCGAGCATTGGAATTAAAGATAACTTATCCGCCACCATCGGTACGGACACACTTAAACTCTCTGTTGTTTTATCAGATGACTAAGAACAATTCCTTGTATTGTTTCTATAATCATACGGGTGATCAGTCCAAGCATACGTTTAAATACTCTAAATAAGATAGGAGAAAAAATAAATAGATCACGAAGACGAATAACTGTGTGAGTAGACCTCTACTTAATAAATCACAGATTGGGGACTGTAGAATGAGAAATGTCTTAAAAGCATTCGTAAAAGCTCTGGCAGTAATCTACTCTGTAGGTAGAAGAATAATGACTTTTGATGACGTATCCCTACACTTAACATTACAACTGACGTAAATCCGGGTCGTTAACTAGCAGGTCACGTGATTGCCTAATACTTTATAATGGATATGTAGGGGCAATGTACAGTATTTAGTGAAGATAATACAAGTTGACTATCGTTGTTAACATTGAAAGCCGCTAAATGACAAGTACTTAATCGTGTCCAACTTTTTGCGGTTTTCAAAGTACGTTGTTGTTTTTTTTGTTTTGTTCTTCCCCTACTTAAAAAATTCACTTTCCGCCTTGGAGCGTTCCTCGATGTCTGTCTATGTGTTACAATACCTTTAGTATAGCTTTGGTCATCAACTGGATTGATCTGTGTTGATTCATGATTCCACTCAACATGACTTATTTTTTTAATAAACACGTTTTGGGGGTTTTCTTTATCTTGGATTAATCGGGCGAGGGGGTTCTTCTCCTGCTTGCGATCGTCTTATGAATGTGACGGTTAAGATTACATTAAAAAATAAACGATTGAAATGGTAATAGAATGATGGCTAAAATTTGAATAACCTGCGTTTCTGTTACTTCTAAATACTACCATAACGTGCATAAGTCTGTGAATGGAATGACGCAAAGTCGTTTTCAAAAAGTAAACAGAATTTAAATTCATTTTAGACCTGTTACCTCTAAACAAAATTTTTTAAGATGTAATTATCTGATAATTTTAATTCCTTTAAAAGATTTAGAAATCGTTAATTCAATTATGTGGCTTTTTAAACAAAAACTGACAATTGAATATTGTTGAGTTTGTCTGTTAGATTAATTTACAGTTTTATTTCACACGGTAAAATACATGTAAGATTCACACACATGAATATGATTCTCTATGAAAGCTCGTTCAATACAATTGCATACTGTTGTTGTTGTTTTTGTTTTTTTTCTTCTTTAAATTAATACCAATACTTGTCAATTCTCCAGAATTTTGGCATCTCGTGCCACTGTATAGAACCATCCTATTATTAAACAGAAATGTCGAATTTTTGGTCATTTGAATGTTTACTACATGGTATTCAATTTTGTGAAAATATTTCGAAAGCAAGAAGTTAAAAAACCCAAGCTCTTCTATACCAATAGACCTGAAGGGAAGGAAAACACTTCTTAGCTTCATACCTTTACGTGCGGAACTTCATAACAGTTTAGTTTGAGATTTACCAGGCAAACTGTGTGTTGGAATGATAGACCACATTCTGAAACATCATAAGCCCTCTATTCCTATATAATCCAGACTTATACTGTTTTAAAACGCTGACTGCATTTAAATCCGAAATGGTCAAGTGTTTCACCACGTTGTATAGTTTCAGTGAATTACATACAACAGTCCAAGTGTTGGAATGATAGAGTGTTGTTCAATAAACTAATATGTTCATCAACATGTCTTGTACATTGACAAAAATAATTATATTATTAGTTTATACTAGAAAATGTCCTGAAACACTTGACAGAAAAAAAGGTTTTTGATCTGGGACAAGGGTTTCATAAACCAGGGGGATACGGAGGTTGAATCTATAGTACACCTATATTGCGCTGTAAGAAGAAACAAGCAAAAACAAAAAAATTCTGACGGCGAGACAGATTCATTTTATCTATTTGAATATTTTAACTTTATTAAATCTACGCTATTCTTAGATTAATCTTTAATCTTGAACAGTCAGCAAGTTGAGTCTTTCTAGAGGTTGTTTTTTATGTATTCAATTTATCTATCATTATTTTTTATAAAACGCGTAATCTCTCCCCTATGGTTTAGTCTAACCTATACCAGCGACTGCGCTGAACAAAAAGAGATGGAGTTATTTACATCGGTGTCATAACTCAATCTAAATATTCCCCATTTGTGTTTGGACAGGATCAGATACTATTACCGTGTCGTGCATTGAAATTGTGTTGATTGAAAGCATTTGTTTTGAGAAATATATTTATGATGCCGGAAATGGAGATTTTCATTGGCATGTAGTGTGTGGGAATACGTTAAGCGTCGTAGTAAACACCCATCCTAGTCTGACAGGGGTATTCTCACACCAACAGCTTTATAACGTGTGTGATATTTTTAACTGCTTTTAAAAATTTTGATTGAGGAGCGTTATACTTACTATATTACCTGTCGGCTGTCCATATACATCGGATGAGTAGACAGAGAATATGTGGTTATGTACGGTTTAGGGTTCATGATTAACAGGTTTTTGTTCGCCTTTAGTTTGATGACTATTGTTAAGAGGAGTAAAACATGCGGTACATTAGCCCAATCAAGTACCCATTGTCCTTACAATATCGTGACAAACAATTCACCATGAAAACAATAGATATATTTCACGATAACAAAACCCTCCTTCATGAAATATCCGTTCACACAACCTTATGTTATGCTTTCTTTTTTCTATCTATTTTATTTGATTCTAATCGGACGGCCAGCATCAGGCGATCAGGCTGAAAATAGCACAAATCTTAAATACATGGGAACACGTTATACAAGTTTGTGAAATTGTATAAAACTGCATGAATAAGTTGTCAGATTGATAAGTGACAGTTGATACATAACCAGAACAAAGTGCTTCGTGTTGTAACAGAAAATGGATTTCTCCTTCAATTGGAAGCCTTTAAGTAGTTCAAAAATTCTTTTTTTCCATTTCACAATGATGTACTAAATGGTAGATAACTTAGTTATACATATCCAGCTATTGGCTTGAGCGTGGGGCAGAACGTTTCGTTTAAATGGCACACTCACCGTTGAAATGCAGAATATTTACTTGAGAAAAAAACTGGTCCCTATATTTTTCCGTAAAAGAAGAGATTGAAAATTTATCATCAAGTTTGGGCATCGTTTTCGTTTCATTGAAATTAGAAACTTGATCTCTAAGGTATCCATATTGCAAACAAACGACGAGAATATGCATGCACATAAGGGTGTTAATGCTCTGAACACAGTTTGTTCGTCTGAAGGAGAGCGCGAAAGGCCTATAGTAACAATCTGAGAAACACAGACGAACAAAAAAGTCTATCGATATATTTGAGATGAAAGACAAAAAACAAAAGATCTAAATAAAGTATCATTAAAGGCACACTTGCCGCGAAAATCAGGAATATTGTTTACATTAAAAAAGAAAGACCGTATTCTGTATTTTTCCCAGACAATATAAGTTAGGAACTTTCTATTTTTACCAAAATTTAAAAGTTTGGACGTCACTTTGTATTTTTAATTTGAATTTGAAAATTTGAATTGTTACGTACCCGGAACGTAAACAAACCGATCTGCCCCCTATTGGCGATTTTATGTTTCAGTCGAGTGAGTGAACTAACGGCACAGTGTAATTTTACGTAGGCCTATTTATCTGAGAAATACAGACTGACGATCGGTTAACAGCGACTGGAAAAGCCTGCTAATAATTGTTTGAGTGTAAACCACAGAAACAAAGGCCTGAAAGGAGGGTAATCCAACACGAAAGTTGACCGACACTGATCGTTGTTTTTGTAATCAGGCTTCGATTCTTCGTTTGTTTTTCACCCCATTTTTACAGTCTAAAGCTAACTAGACATGTTTTATGTGTCCTTTGTTTAAGTTTAGTGGTATTAGTCGTAGTAAGCTCATGTAAATTGGTTTTCTTAGCAAATTTAAACAGGCTACGGCGGCAAGTGTGCCTTTAAACAAAGCGGTTGATGTTCTAACTTCAGTATTATCTATACGGCTACCATGGCATTTTGACTATTGAAAGATAACTGGATATAGCGTATGCCTATCTCGACCACGGTTTATTTTAGAGATTTTTAAGATCATGTAAATTTAATTTCTTCGCAAGTGTCAGAGAGGTTTCCATTAGAATCACCTCAGCTAATTTACTCGGCTTAAAGGGGCACGAATAAACAAAATACAGTTTACTCGGCTTAAAGGGGCACGAATAGACAAAATACAGTTTACTCGGCTTAAAGGGGCACGAATAGACAAAATACAGTTTACTCGGCTTAAAGGGGGACGAATGGACAAAATACAGTTTACTCGGCTTAAAGGGGTATGAATGGACTAAATATGGATTTTTGTACAATTTCAGGTTAACAAGTGTTCGATCAATGGGCGAAATCTACATAATCGATACCAGCTTTCACATTTTCTGTAGGGCTAGTTTTATAAGCAGACATGGTGTGCATATTGTAGGCTCGTGTAAACAGTCCTTTAATTTCCACTTCTGTAAAAAAAAAAACGATACATTTAAATTTCATTTCATTGATGGATGTTTGACGCTACACTAAAGATTATTTAGTCTATATATAGCTGTGTTGCCAGATTTGGGGTAGAAAACATCGCTTTTTGCCCGGAATATACACCCTACCTGCGACAGGTACTCGATATTCCGCAAAGGAATATCGAATGAAAGCCCCGCTCATTTTTTTTACTTATGTTTTTCTTTTCCAAAATATACCGATCTGTATGTATTTGATGGTAATGTAGCTAAAATAGTGTTTTCATCATTTATGTTGAGTAATAATAGAACAAATAGGCTATTTTTGAAAGAGATATACTGCCACACGAAATGTGCACGCTTCCTATAGCTTAGTTTCTGTTAGATATACACTGGGTCCTCAACGCCAGTGCTGATTTCCATACAAGTCATGCGCATACCTAAATGTCTTCATCATAAAGCAAAGGACGGGAAATGTAGCCATCACAGTTTATAACAACAAGTGAGAGTCAGCCAAAGGAAGGGAATTGAAACCGCCACTGTGGATAAGAGAAGACACGCGAACCAAATTAAACCACCACCTTGGATAAGAGAAGAAACATGAACCAAATGTAACACAAATAGTCAACCAAAGGAAGGGAATTGAAACCACCACCGTTGATAAGAGAAGAAAAACGAACCAAATTAAACACAAATAGTCAAGCAAATGAAGGGCATTGAAACCACCACCGTGGATAAGACAAGAAACACGAACCAAATGTAACACAAATAGGCAACCAAAGGAAGGGAATTGAAACCACCACTGTGGATAAGACAAGAAACACTAACCAAATGTAACACAAATAGGCAACCAAAGGAAGGGAATTGAAACCACCACCTTGGATAAGAGAAGAAACACGAACCAAATTAAACACAAATAGTCAACCAAAGGAAGAGAATTGAAACCACCACCGTGGATAAGAGAAGAAGCACGAACCAAATTAAACACAAACAGCCAACCAAAGGATGGGAATTGAAACCACCACCGTGGATAAGAGAAGAAAAACGAACCAACAGAACACAGTCAACCAGAGGGAGCTAATGGAAACCATCAGTGCTATAAGGGAAAAGGCACGAATTGAAGCTTTTGCAGTGGACAAGAGAAGAACAGCAATCAATGGAAGGCAACGAATTCAACGAAGACTATTTCAAATCTGCGATGCTTAATATATGTTATTCCTCAATAGCTTCAACGGGGCATAGATTGCCAAAACTTTTTTCATGAACTCTGATTGTGACGATTGTGAGGGTCATCAAAAAACTAAATGATTGAAGGTTACAAGAGGAAAATCCATACAGTCTGTGCGCTGTACGAGCCGAAATAATGTCTGAAAAATATACAAAATTTAAATAACCGTGACGAACTTTCATTTATTTTAAGCCTAAGCTACTTCAAAACACTTTTTTACGTATATTCTCCAGAGCACAATAAAGCTTCTGAGTTGTACGCCTTGGGAAAATTAGCCGATAATTTCCACATTCTGTTTCAAGTGTAAAAAATATCAACATTTTGGCAGCTCATTTCATTTTAAGTTGAAGTTACTTTTATCGTTGTCTTTATTACGCCAATTTATTGTCCGTTTAATTGCATGCCTTCACAGATAGAAACACGGTTTCATGTAGTATAAAGCTGGAAAAGATAGCAATAAAATCGATTAAATATCAAAGGAAAAAAAAGATGATCATATCTTTTCTTAAGATTTAAAATATGCGTATATTAAACGATCTATTTTTGTATTAGTAGCTTATCTTAGATTTCCCTTTGGACGAAAATAGTCTCATCATTAGAGTTATTGTCTGAAAACCGGTTATGCGTTTCCAGAAAGTAAGTTAATGTATTTTCCGGAGTTAGTCATGCGAGACGGTATAAATCAGACATTCCCACGACAAAGAAGGGAAAATATAACCCTTCATGTAAGAAAGCATAAGTTAATTCAAGTTTTTTCACTTTAATTAATTCCAAGTACATGTATAGATTCATTAACCGTATATTGCCGTTTGTCATGCAAGAGGCACATACCATAACATCAGGCATATTGAGTGACGTTTACAGGACATTTGTCAAGTCACAAATACATATCGCATAATGATAGTTATCACTTGAAATATATATTTATGATCACTAAAACACACGGGCACAGGGAAAATCTTTTATATGAGCTTGGAAATAGGTGCATTTGCACAGCTCAATAGTGAATAGATACGAGAAAAAAACAACAGTGTACATTTGTACCACCAAGTCCATATAAAGTGGCATGAGCTGCCAAAATTCATACTTTTTTCATAATTTCTGATCGTCACGACAGTAAGAGGCTATGAAGGCCATCGAAAAGCTAAATGATTGGCGTTGGAATGAAAAAAATCCATACAGCATGTGGCATGTACGAACCGAAAACGTGTTCGAAAAGTAAACAAAATTTAAATAACCGGGACGACCATTCATTCATTCTAAGCCAAAGTTAGTTCAAAACAAGACTTTATCGTACATTTTCGAGACTAGAAGCACTTAAAAGCTTCTGAATTATACGTCTTGAGAAAAATAGCCAATAATTTCAACATTGTGTTTTAACATCAACAGCTCATGCCACTTTAAGTGAAGTCAACCTTTACGTTTCTCGTATTACTACATCTTATTTTAGTTGATGGACATTCGGTTTAAATGTCATAGGAGTACTGTATTGTCTTATATTTCAAACAGACAACCAGTGTATAAATATCACTGATACATTCTATATGTAAATGAATTTATAGAATTTCTAATGAAGTAATAAAATAGGAAAATATTGAAAAACTCTTTCTACCGGGCTTATCAGACCCTCATTAATTTCGAAAATGAGTTGGTCAATAAAAACGTGGTATGGCAATTCGTTATTTTTTCTTCACAAATTCTGATTGTCAAGAGAAGACCAGCGTTTGAAGTAGCTTGAAAAACTAAAGGATTAGCTTTGAATTAAGAAATACTTAGTAGAGTTAGTATATTCCATACGAACCGAAAACGTGGGCTAATAACGGACACAAGTTAAATATTGTTCATTTGTGGGGGTTTAACTGTTTATAAAACTATCTGTATGTACATCTGCAAACTTGGTAACAACATAAAGGTCTTATTTTGTACTTATCATTCACTCACTGTTTTAGAACTCACAGTGACAATACCGAGGCCGAAAATATCGTTGTACAATCTTCTAAAGGTATCATATTACATTCTGGGTATTTGTGCTTTTTGCAGAATATTTTGGTCCGAGAATCTTATAGCCAGGTAAAGAATTACATGCGAGGCTACTGTGTAAATCACTTTGTAATGGTTACCTCCCTTTGACAATCTTTGCTGCAAGGTCGGTTTTCCTGTAAACTGTAACTATTGCTCTTATTGTTAGATTCACTCTTGGGTTTTAATTATTTGCAACCTATGTACTCGTTTCTTTCCTTGTATGTAATTTAAAGCCCCTAGCCCCCTCCCACGTTCCCCGCTAGTTATGAGAAACAAAAACTAGCACATATTCAAGGGCTATAAAAGAGCCTACCACAGCTTGCTAAGGAATTTCACCCCAATGGTTGTCCTCTATCTGCCGAAATTCGACCTCTAAACGTGAAAGTGGGAAAAGTGTCTGCTATCGGAGTTGTGTGTTGTGATGATGTATTTAGCAGAGAATCGCTGTTAAGCGAAGTTTGATTAATTGTTTTTGGCAAAAAGAATATATTTGTTCTGTGCACACATTAATAACACACTCTACCTGTGTAGTTCGCTTCTGAATGATTCCAAAAATAATTAATACCAGCATTCGAGAAGCTAAAAAATCATATTTTCAAATGAACAAATATTTTTGGATTAAAGCAAATTAACTGGATTTAGACTTCTAAATGTCCTTAAAAAGGTTTAACCGACAAAGACGTCTGTTCTTTTCGAGTTGATTGGATGGCATCACAAAAATCCATTGTTTGTTTGAGAAAATATTTGTTACATTCGTCTCCATAGTTATTTTAGTCAAGAAGATATTCCCTAAGCCATTGTGTTTTAGGTTAGAAAATATGCTAATTACCAAAACATTGTAGTAGAGAATAGTGCTTTTGAAGTTTTTATGAACCCGTTTGATAAACCAAACAAAAAAGAATATCCTGATACGGGGTGGGATAACCCTCAGTTGGTTTGGGAACTGAACGAATGTCTCTGTGTTTTCTGTAACGTAAGAGTTGTGTTATTGATTACCGGATGCCTTTAGGCGGGGTATGTTGTATAAGAACGAATTGGTTACTAAAAGGTTAATGTTTCAGTAGGACAAGGCGGATTGACTTTTGTGTTATGAAACACACCGACTGGGTCTCATTTTGGTGAGGTAACTAAATGATTCGGTTTACTTAGTCTGGGTTATCTTTATGTGTTAATGATTTGTCGTAAAAAAATGTCGTTGACTCACGTTGTTCTCACATTAGGTAACATAACAGCTAAATCAAAATTATTTAAGTAAAACGAGCATATTTTGAGTTGGTTAAAATATTCCTCCTGTGATGAGAATGGTCAAGAATTACATTGTACTTTTAAACACAAAGTTGCTTAGATTCATCTTGACTTAAGCTACCCGTTAAACCAAGATACTTTAAGGAGATCATATTGAACACCATGCGTCGGATGATCATATAGACCATTTCGGCTTACGGATTGATGCTTGCGCAGAAGCCTCGTCGTATGGCAAAGTTTGATCGATCTGACGTCGGAATCGTGTCCATTTCGTCTATGACGCAATGCAAAAGAGGCGTGTCGCAGCGACTGCAACAGAAAAAAGACGCCAATCACATACAATTCGAACAACGTCATAAAAACGTCATTCTAAGCCGAAAGGGTCTATTGATGACCAATGTGTCGGGGAATCTAGTAGGTTACCTTAAGGTGGTCATATTGAAGACAAATGTGTCGGGGAATCTAGTAGGTTACCTTAAGGTGGTCATATTGAAGACAAATGTGTCGGGGAATCTAGTAGGTTACGTTAAGGTGATCATATTAAAGACAAATGTGTCGGGGAATCAAGTAGGTTACCTTAAGGTGATCATATTGAAGACCAATGTGTCGGGGAATCTAGTAGGTTACCTTAAGGTGATCATATTAAAGACAAATGTGTCGGGGAATCAAGTAGGTTACCTTAAGGTGATCATATTGAAGACCAATGTGTCGGGGAATCTAGTAGGTTACCTTAAGGTGATCATATTGAAGACCGATGTGTCGGGGAATCTAGTAGGTTACCTTAAGGTGATCATATTGAAAACCAATGTGTCGGGGAATCTAGTAGGTTACCTTAAGGTGGTCATATTGAAGACCAATGTGTCGGGGAATCTAGTAGGTTACCTAAATGTGGTCATATTAAAGACCAATGTGTCGGGGAATCTAGTAGGTTACCTTAAGTTGGTCGTTTTGAAGACCAATGTGTCGGGGAATCTAGTAGGTTACCTTAAGGTGGTCATATTGGAGACCAATGTGTCGGGGAATCTAGTAGGTTACCTTAAGGTGATCATATTGAAGACCAATCTGTCGGGGTATCTAGTAAGTTACCTTAAGGTGATCATATTGAAGACCAATGTGTCGGGGAATCTAGTAGGTTGCCTTAAGGTGATCATATTGAAGACCAATCTGTCGGGGTATCTAGTAAGTTACCTTAAGGTGATCATATTGAAGACCAATGTGTCGGGGAATCTAGTAGGTTACCGTAAGGTGATCATATTGAAGACCAATGTGTCGGGGAATCTAGTAGGTTGCCTTAAGGTGATCATATTGAAGACCAATCTGTCGGGGAATCTAGTAGGTTACCTTAAGGTGATCATATTGAAGACCAATCTGTCGGGGTATCTAGTAAGTTACCTTAAGGTGATCATATTGAAGACCAATGTGTCGGGGAATCCAGTAGGTTACCTAAAGGTGATCATATTGAAGACCAATCTGTCGGGGTATCTAGTAAGTTACCTTAAGGTGATCATATTGGAGACCAATGTGTCGGGGAATCTAGTAGGTTACCTTAAGGTGATCATATTGAAGATCAATGTGTCGGGGAATCTAGTAGGTTACCTTAAGGTGATCATATTGAAGATCAATGTGTCGGGGAATCTAGTAGGTTACCGTAAGGTGATCATATTGAAGACCAATGTGTCGGGGAATCTAGTAGGTTGCCTTAAGGTGATCATATTGAAGACCAATCTGTCGGGGAATCTAGTAGGTTGCCTTAAGGTGATCATATTGAAGACCAATCTGTCGGGGAATCTAGTAGGTTACCTTAAGGTGATCATATTGAAGACCAATCTGTCGGGGTATCTAGTAAGTTACCTTAAGGGGATCATATTGAAGACCAATGTGTCGGGGAATCTAGTAGGTTACCTAAAGGTGATCATATTGAAGACCAATGTGTCGGGGAATCTAGTAGGTTACCTAAAGGTGATCATATTGAAGACCAATGTGTCGGGGTATCTAGTAGGTTACCTTAATATGATCATTTTGGAGACGAACGTGTCTAGGGAAACAGGATGTAATTTGGACCGGAAGTACAATAACGAAACGGCCTTTTGACTCTAGTTTGGTCGCATTTGAACGAAAATTTATATAACATATTACACTTTCGTCTGCGAGTAACGTCCTTCAATATAGAGGATCATGATTTCCTCAGCGCCCTCAAGATGCCGAAAATAAAGGTCGATCAGTCTTTTATCGATTAAGCTGCGGAAAGGCTGTTCATAAAACTGGCTATTATAACTAGAGATTTAGTAATGTGTGATTGTCGTGTAGACACTTGGTTGTCTCAACATTTCATAGAGATAAATAGCTGTAAAATGAGGCACGTAGTTTATACTCGCATACAGTACTTAATAAGATGAACACAGAAATAATGAGTTTGTCAATCAGAACCATATCCGACGATAATACCTGAAATCTAGCCCATTGCATGTATAATATATTTATGAACACTTAAATACACATTGATGGGGCAATCCGATACCAGTTTGGTTAATTGGTGTTCGAAGATGAAATAGTGTTTGTTTGATTTTTTTATTGACAACTCTTGGTTATTCTTAGAACACACTCTAGTTTGAGGTCAGAGTTCATACTTTTCTCTCCAAATTGTCACGAACCTTACATTCCCTTTGCTATCCGAGGCATTGGTGGCTTAGTAGGCACAGCGATGATCTTTCGTCTATGTGCCGCGGGTTCGGGAATCCCACTGTGTTCTGAGTGTTTTTCAATTGACCATGCTATGTGGAAGAGTGGCTAGCTACTCGCCGGAGGTCAGGGATTTTCTCCGGACAAAAAGTCTTGTTTTCCCTTCACTAAACCCGGCAACGCCGCACTCAAGATTATAATAGTGCACTTGTTTCACATGTAGTTCACATGTAGTTCACTTACGTGCATAGTACTGGTAAACTGTTAGTCCCGGTCTCCGGCATGTGGTATCAAATATATTTGTCATAATCTGGAGAAATTTCAACCACTTATATATATTGGGGCCTTATCAAGTGTTATAAGATATTTCCTTTATTCCGGAGCCAAACGATATATCCATTCACGTACCAATGGAGAGGATTTTGAGGTGAGAAGAAAACCTAAGCCACGTACATGATTACTGTAACTGGTATACATATGTTACAACACTGTGACTACGTGTAGAGGATGGCTCTATATCTGTGTACCATCAATCCGTCATTCCAATCAGCTGTTGACAGTTAACCACATAGATAGTGATATTAAAACAGCTAGAAGCCCTAGGCCTACCTGCAGAATATTGATAGAGAGATGATATAAATAGAACACCTTCAGAGTGAAGGCCTTTATTAAATATTCTTCTAATTGAAGCTCTAAAACCAGACATAGGTCTACCTGCAGAAAGAATCCCGTCCGATATTTATTAACAAAACCCTGTAGGCTGTATCATGACAAGTCATCCGCATCTCTACCCCCACCGCCAACCCCCCATCAACCCCCTCCCCCACACCTCCTTTGTCCTAGTATGTTTTATGTGTTACAAAAAGTGTAATGTGGTCAACAGAGCCGTGAAAGTGGTCTATGTAACCCATCACCTAGGTCAGCTACACCTTTTACTATAGCACGTTTCATCAAGGAAGTCTAAAAATATTTGTTAACAGCTATTTATATTTTTGTGGTGAGTCTATTTTCTCAGGTTATGTCCTGGTCAGACAGTGTCCCCTGGCGAGTTGATAATGTCTGCATAACGTCCCCTTTTAAAACATTTCATTATACACTTAATATAGAATTTGAGGCCTAATAGTGTTAGTCAACATCAGTACCTTTTATATGTAAGTCACCGTCCGAGTGTGATAACGTCACGAGAATAGCAGCGCTATTGAGGGGGGTTTACCTATTAGCATTAGCATCGACTGTGAGCTGGATCCAGGGCAGGCTGTTCAGAGGCGGAGGTAGAAAGAAACAAGTAAACGCACCCCTCCCCTGAACATCGTCCAACCCAGCACAACAAACCAAAGCCAGCAAGATGAGAAATATGAACAGCGATGAACTCTAGTTAGACTGCCTTAAAGTGAACTTGTTAAAAGACTTATCTCGGAGAGGTGTGCTTTGGTGAGGATTCGCAACTTAAAAGTATTCAAACAGTGCTCATTTATTATTGTATCTTCGATCTGGAGTTTACCTAGACATTTACTTTAAGCGGGTAACATGCTGCTTACTGATTGACATTCGATGGACAGGTAAAATAAGGAAGGTGTTTATTATCGTTCACGTAATCAGACTCGGATAGTACCAGAGGAATATTTGATCAAAATGACAGGTGAAAACTGTGAGGAATTCTGTAAGTACACAGTACATGTTGGATTCTCATTTTGTCTCTCCTATTCAAATGACATGGCTTGGCGGGTTACTAAAATTTCCATGTTTTTTGTCCCGATTCACCTATTGTTCTGAGCTTCTCGTGAATGTTACTATATCCGGTATTGTCTATCGCTAATCATTGGGCCACCTAATTTGCGTTCAGTGCCGTTTATACGACACAACTACATAATCTGTCAGGCTGTCTCTTACCTTGTACATTCCTACCAAACCTTACTCACTTGTGATATTTTATTAAAACCACTGAGATTCGGTATTCTACCACAATTATCTCATTTAAGCCGAATTTCCCATCAGTTGGTCACCGAGGTCATAATGTAATGTTGAAGGTGTTAATTACCATGGTAATTAGTTTACGTTCACGGTTGAAATATGTACCAAGAAAACCCAATTAGTTTACGTTCAGGGTTGAAGTATGCACCAAGACTACCCAATTAGTTTACGTTCACGGTTGAAGTATGCACCAAGAAAACCCAATTAGTTTACGTTCAGGGTTGAAGTATGCACCAAGACTACCCAATTAGTTTACGTTCAGGGTTGAAGTATGCACCAAGACTACCCAATTAGTTTACGTTCACGGTTGAAGTAAGCACCAAGGCTACCCAGTTAGTTTGCGTTCACGGTTGAAGTATGCACCAAGAATACCCAATTAGTTTACGTTCACGGTTGAAGTATGCACCAAGAATACCCAATTAGTTTACATTCAGGGTTGAAGTATGCATCAAGGCTACCCAATTAGTTTACGTTCACGGTTGAAGTATGCACCAAAAATACCCAATTAGTTTACGTTCAGGGTTGAAGTATGCACCAAGACTACCCAATTAGTTTACGTTCACGGTTGAAGTATGTACCAAGACTACCCAATTAGTTTACGTTTACGGTTGAAGTATGTTCCAAGGCTACCCTATTAGTTTGCGTCCATGCTTAGAGTGGCATAAGCTGCCAAAATTCACACTTTTTCATAATTTCTGATCTTCACGACAGTAAGAAGCTTTGAAGACCATCGGAAAACAAAATGATTGGCGATGGAATGAAAAAATCCATAGAGTATGTGGCCTGTACGATCCGATAACGTGTTAAAAAAGTAAACAAAATTTAAATAACCATTCATTCATTCTAAGCTAAAATAAGTTCGAAACAATACTTTATCGTACATTTTCGAGACTAGAAGCACTAAAAAGCTTCTGAATTATACGTCTTGAGAAAAATAGCCAATAAGTTCATCATTCTATTTTGACGTCAAAATATTAACATTTTGGCAGCTCATGCCACTTTAAGTTTCGACTACCAATTGAATTCTTACCGAGGGTACCATTTCTTTCCTTTCCACCATAGACTCACGTTAAGTTGAACTGCTTCTAAGGTCAATGATTACTTACCACTTCAAGACAATCACAAACAACTTTCCTGTATACCTTTTTTAAAAGGTCCATTCCTGTCATTAATAGCCCAGTGCCAGTGTAACTATATTGTCAAACATATTTACCTAGTCTACCCAATTAGTTTACGTCCCCGCTTAAGT
This sequence comes from Lepidochitona cinerea, assembly GCA_963971465.1. Taxonomy (NCBI): domain Eukaryota; kingdom Metazoa; phylum Mollusca; class Polyplacophora; order Chitonida; family Tonicellidae; genus Lepidochitona; species Lepidochitona cinerea. The sequence goes on along the minus strand of OZ020556.1, from coordinate 40,391,945 downwards.
ATATACGTAATCTGCCAAATTAGTTTTCTTTCACCCTTTAGTCTACCCATTTAGTTTACACTCACATTTAAGTATATATTTTTGATCACTAAAACACACGTGCACAGGGAAAATCTTCTTATCTAAAATAACCATGGAGACAAGTTTCTAATTTTCTTAAAAAGAGGTATATCATTTAGACCTTTATACCCCATAAATTGTTGCAATATAGCTAGTCTACCCAATTCTGTTATTATAATAGTTTACGTTGGGGTAGTACCTTCCTATTCAATACGATACGCTAACTGGTTAGTCCAATGAGTACATATGTTCAAGGCCATTTTCAATATAATAAGTATAAAATCGGAACAATTATTGAGCGTCCATTGAACCCTGTTTGGTATCATCAGTATACCGTCTCATAAACTCCTGCAGATATATCCGGAACCCTGTTTGGTATCATCAGTATACCGTCTCATAAACTCCTGCAGATATCCCTGGAACCCTGTTTGGTATCATCAGTATACCGTCTCATAAACTCCTTCAGATATCCCCGGAACTCGGTTTGGTAACATCAGTATACCGTCTCATAAACTCCTGCAGATATACCCGGAACCCTGTTTGGTATCATCAGTATACCGTCTCATAAACTCGTGCAGATATCCCCGGAACTCGGTTTGGTAACATCAGTTTACCGTCTCATAAACTCGTGCAGATATCCCCAGAACTCGGTATGGTAACATCAGTTTACCGTCTCATAAACTCCTGCAGATATCCCCGGAACCCTGTTTGGTATCATCAGTATACCGTCTCATAAACTCCTGCAGATATCCCTGGAACCCTGTTTGGTATCATCAGTTTACCGTCTCATAAACTCCTGCAGATATCCCCGGAACTCCGTTTGGTATCATCAGTATACCGTCTCATAAACTCCTGCAGATATCCCCGGAAATCTGTTTGGTAACATCAGTATACCGTCTCATAAACTCCTGCAGATATCCCCGGAAATCTGTTTGGTAACATCAGTTTACCGTCTCATAAACTCCTGCAGATATCCCCGGAACTCGGTTTGGTATCATCAGTATACCGTCTCATAAACTCCTGCAGATATCCCCAGAACTCGGTTTGGTAACATCAGTTTACCGTCTCATAAACTCGTGCAGATATCCCCAGAACTCTGTTTGGTATCATCAGTATACCGTCTCATAAACTCCTGCAGATATCCCCAGAACTCGGTTTGGTAACATCAGTTTACCGTCTCATAAACTCGTGCAGATATCCCCAGAACTCTGTTTGGTAACATCAGTTTACCGTCTCATAAACTCCTGCAGATATCCCCGGAACTCGGTTTGGTATCATCAGTATACCGTCTCATAAACTCGTGTAGATATCCCCAGAACTCGGTTTGGTAACATCAGTTTACCGTCTCATAAACTCCTGCAGATATCCCCGGAACACTGTTTGGTATCATCAGTATACCGTCTCATAAACTCCTGCAGATATCCCCGGAACACTGTTTGGTAACATCAGTTTACCGTCTCATAAACTTCTGCAGATATCCCCGGAACTCGGTTTGGTAACATCAGTTTACCGTCTCATAAACTTCTGCAGATATCCCCAGAACTCGGTTTGGTATCATCAGTATACCGTCTCATAAACTTCTGCAGATATCCCCGGAACTCGGTTTGGTAACATCAGTTTACCGTCTCATAAACTTCTGCAGATATCCCCGGAACTCGGTTTGGTAACATCAGTTTACCGTCTCATAAACTTCTGCAGATATCCCCGGAACTCGGTTTGGTAACATCAGTTTACCGTCTCATAAACTCCTGCAGATATCCCCAGAACTCGGTTTGGTATCATCAGTATACCGTCTCATAAACTCCTGCAGATATCCCAAGAACTCGGTTTGGTATCATCAGTTTACCGTCTCATAAACTCCTGCAGATATCCCCAGAACTCTGTTTGGTATCATCAGTATACCGTCTCATAAACTCGTGCAGATATCCCCGGAACTCGGTTTGGTAACATCAGTATACCGTCTCATAAACTTCTGCAGATATCCCCGGAACTCGGTTTGGTAACATCAGTATACCGTCTCATAAACTCGTGCAGATATCCCCAGAACTCTGTTTGGTATCATCCGTTTACCGTCTCATAAACTCCTGCAGATATCCCTGGAACTCGGTTTGGTATCACCAGTATACCGTCTCATAAACTCCTGCAGATATCCCCGGAACCCTGTTTGGTATCATCAGTTTACCGTCTCATAAACTCGTGCAGATATCCCCAGAACTCAGTTTGGTAACATCAGTTTACCGTCTCATAAACTCGTGCAGATATCCCCAGAACTCCGTTTGGTATCATCAGTATACCGTCTCATAAACTCCTGCAGATATCCCTGGAACCCTGTTTGGTATCATCAGTTTACCGTCTCATAAACTCCTGCAGATATCCCCAGAACTCTGTTTGGTATCATCAGTATACCGTCTCATAAACTCCTGCAGATATCCCCAGAACTCTGTTTGGTAACATCAGTTTACCGTCTCATAAACTCGTGCAGATATCCCCAGAACTCTGTTTGGTATCTTTAGTATACCGTCTCATAAACTCGTGCAGATATCCCTGGAACCCTGTTTGGTAACATCAGTTTACTGTCTCATAAACTCCTGCAGATATCCCCGGAACTCGGTTTGGTATCATCAGTATACCGTCTCATAAACTCGTGCAGATATCCCCGGAACTCGGTTTGGTAACATCAGTATACCGTCTCATAAACTTCTGCAGATATCCCCGGAACTCGGTTTGGTAACATCAGTATACCGTCTCATAAACTCGTGCAGATATCCCCAGAACTCTGTTTGGTATCATCAGTTTACCGTCTCATAAACTCCTGCAGATATCCCTGGAACTCGGTTTGGTATCACCAGTATACCGTCTCATAAACTCCTGCAGATATCTCCGGAACCCTGTTTGGTATCATCAGTTTACCGTCTCATAAACTCGTGCAGATATCCCCAGAACTCTGTTTGGTATCATCAGTATACCGTCTCATAAACTCGTGCAGATATCCCCAGAACTCGGTTTGGTAACATCAGTTTACCGTCTCATAAACTCCTGCAGATATCCCCGGAACTCGGTTTGGTAACATCAGTATACCGTCTCATAAACTTCTGCAGATATCCCCAGAACTCTGTTTGGTATCATCAGTATACCGTCTCATAAACTCGTGCAGATATCCCTGGAACCCTGTTTGGTAACATCAGTTTACCGTCTCATAAACTCCTGCAGATATCCCTGGAACCCTGTTTGGTAACATCAGTTTACCGTCTCATAAACTCCTGCAGATATCCCTGGAACCCTGTTTGGTATCATCAGTTTACCGTCTCATAAACTCCTGCAGATATCCCCGGAACTCGGTTTGGTAACATCAGTTTACCGTCTCATAAACTCGTGCAGATATCCCCGGAACTCTGTTTGGTAACATCAGTTTACCGTCTCATAAACTCCTGCAGATATCCCTGGAACCCTGTTTGGTATCATCAGTTTACCGTCTCATAAACTCCTGCAGATATCCCCAGAACTCTGTTTGGTATCATCAGTATACCGTCTCATAAACTCCTGCAGATATCCCTGGAACCCTGTTTGGTATCATCAGTTTACCGTCTCATAAACTCCTGCAGATATCCCCGGAACTCCGTTTGGTATCATCAGTATACCGTCTCATAAACTCCTGCAGATATCCCCGGAACTCGGTTTGGTAACATCAGTTTACCGTCTCATAAACTCTTGCAGATATCCCCGGAACTCGGTTTGGTAACATCAGTTTACCGTCTCATAAACTCCTGCAGATATCCCTGGAACCCTGTTTGGTAACATCAGTTTACCGTCTCATAAACTCCTGCAGATATCCCTGGAACCCTGTTTGGTATCATCAGTTTACCGTCTCATAAACTCCTGCAGATATCCCTGGAACCCTGTTTGGTATCATCAGTTTACCGTCTCATAAACTCCTGCAGATATCCCCAGAACTCGGTTTGGTAACATCAGTTTACCGTCTCATAAACTCCTGCAGATATCCCTGGAACCCTGTTTGGTAACATCAGTATACCGTCTAACAAACTCCTGCAGATATCCCCGGAACTCTGTTTGGGAACATCAGTATACCGTCTAACAAACTCCTGCAGATATCCCCGAAAATCTGTTTGGTAACATCAGTTTACCGTCTCATAAACTCCCGCAGATATCCCCGGAACTCGGTATGGTAACATCAGTATAGCGTCTCATAAACTCCTGCATATATCCCCGGAACTCGGTTTGGTATCATCAGTATACCGTCTCATAAACTCCCGCAGATATCCCCGGAACTCGGTTTGGTATCATCAGTATACCGTCTAACAAACTCCTGCAGATATCCCCGGATCTCTGTTTGGTAACATCAGTTTACCGTCTCATAAACTCCTGCAGATATCCCCGGAACTCGGTTTGGTAACATCAGTTTACCGTCTCATAAACTCCTGCAGATATCCCTGGAACCCTGTTTGGTAACATCAGTTTACCGTCTCATAAACTCCTGCAGATATCCCTGGAACCCTGTTTGGTATCATCAGTTTACCGTCTCATAAACTCCTGCAGATATCCCTGGAACCCTGTTTGGTATCATCAGTTTACCGTCTCATAAACTCCTGCAGATATCCCCAGAACTCGGTTTGGTAACATCAGTTTACCGTCTCATAAACTCCTGCAGATATCCCCGGAACCCTGTTTGGTAACATCAGTATACCGTCTAACAAACTCCTGCAGATATCCCCGGAACTCTGTTTGGGAACATCAGTATACCGTCTAACAAACTCCTGCAGATATCCCCGGAAATCTGTTTGGTAACATCAGTTTACCGTCTCATAAACTCCCGCAGATATCCCCGGAACTCGGTATGGTAACATCAGTATAGCGTCTCATAAACTCCTGCATATATCCCCGGAACTCTGTTTGGTTTCATCAGTATACCGTCTCATAAACTCCTGCAGATATCCCCGGAACTCGGTTTGGTATCATCAGTATACCGTCTCATAAACTCGTGCAGATATCCCCGGAAATCTGTTTGGTAACATCAGTTTACCGTCTCATAAACTCCCGCAGATATCCCCGGAACTCGGTATGGTAACATCAGTATAGCGTCTCATAAACTCCTGCATATATCCCCGGAACTCGGTTTGGTATCATCAGTATACCGTCTCATAAACTCCTGCATATATCCCCGGAACCCTGTTTGGTATCATCAGTATACCGTCTCATAAACTCCTGCATATATCCCCGGAACCCTGTTTGGTATCATCAGTATACCGTCTCATAAACTCCTGCAGATATCCCCGGAACTCTGTTTGGTATCATCAGTATACCGTCTCATAAACTCCTGCAGATATCCCCGGAACTCTGTTTGGTATCATCAGTATACCGTCTCATAAACTCCTGCAGATATCCCCGGAACTCTGTTTGGTATCATCAGTATACCGTCTCATAAACTCCTGCATATATCCCCGGAACTCTGTTTGGTATCATCAGTATACCGTCTCATAAACTCCTGCATATATCCCCGGAACCCTGTTTGGTATCATCAGTATACCGTCTCATAAACTCCTGCAGATATCCCCGGAACTCTGTTTGGTATCATCAGTATACCGTCTCATAAACTCCTGCAGATATCCCCGGAACTCTGTTTGGTATCATCAGTATACCGTCTCATAAACTCCTGCAGATATCCCCGGAACCCTGTTTGGTATCATCAGTATACCGTCTCATAAACTCCTGCAGATATCCCCGGAACTCGGTATGGTAATATCAGTTAACCGTCTCATAAACTCCTGCAGATATCCCCGGAACTCCGTTTGGTAGCATCAGTAAAGCGTCTCATTAACTCCTGCAGATATCCCCGGAACTCGGTATGGTAACATCAGTATACCGTCTCATAAACTCCTGCAGATATCCCCGGAACCCTGTTTGGTAACGCCAGAGTGCCATCAGTGAAGTCTTAAGTTCTTAACGTGAAGTAATCACATTAATCGGGTAATGTATCCATCAGATGACGTCTTCTATGACAAATGACGTCAGCAAGTCGCATTTTTGTTGTTAAACGCCTTAATCGGATTTAGGCAGATATGTGGTCATGTAATGCTGTCAACCCAACCCTAAAAAACACAAGACGTATTGAGATGGAAAAGCCATTTGCAGACTAAGTGTGCAACGATATGACCTATTAAACTTATTTGTGTTTTACAGAGATACTGGGACAACAAGTATACAAGGATTTTCGTTCCTTTATAAGCAATCTGAATTCCTTGCCCTGTTGCAACAGCATGATATCAATTTCTTCAGGAATCTCAGGTGTTCTGTGATTCTTGTTTTGTGTATTGTCAATAAAACATGTAATAGAATAACCTAATGAATTCTCTATCATTATAGTTCTCTTCATATCTGAGTCCTAAGATTACTGGATAAGCGGTCCATTTGGCTAGCTGTCAAATAGTTTACCTAACTCGTACTCAGACTGCCTGTGCTTCAAGCATTCTCAGAAATATATCTCTGTCACCATCTTCTGTGTTGGAGGTGAGAAAAGTTGAAGTAAATTTGGCCTTGTTTTAGTGGTTGCATTTTTCTTCTGATTGCCTTTCTGTTATATTTTACACGTAATTGTCCCGTAGTATATTGTGTTACACAACTAGTGCTACAGTGATACTGATGGTTGGGCTCATACCAGCAGACATACCAACTGGGCACATACCAGCACACATACCAACTAGGCCCACATGTTACTTAGACATGTTCTTCATCCTTCTAAAGACCAACAGTAGACTAATTAAATGTGAGCAACACTCAAGGATAAGTGCCTTGGTTTGACTCGGATTTATGGGAAACCATTCGAGACAAGATTCCTATAAATTTATGAGTCTTGTATCTTGACCTGTGTCACAAAGGACAGTATGATAGTCAGGAATTTATAGTACGAGATCTCCGCATTGTTTTTCAACCATTGAGCATGATTCGTGCTGCAACAACTGGTAACAGTTTAAAAGTGTCAGTTTGAAAACTATCCTAATGGGGGAGCAATTGCTAAGAAAATGATCAATGGACATGTCAGGAACTTTTATCAAATTAGGCTTCAAAATCTATGTTCTCGTCGCCTTCTAAATTGGATATTTCTCGTCCGTTATTTATCCGTTTTAATGTAGCTCTATAGCATTCTTAAGCAAAATTCCAATCAAGATGACATGAGCTTGATTGTCCTCGATAGAACAATTAGCAATCGAGACTTACTTCTTACTTACTTCTTGTCACAACTTTTCTTCTGATGTTGACGCGTGTTTCCACCTATGCACTGATTGGATAAGACAACCGACATACCCTTGGACCCGGTTCGATTCCCAAAAATCTGCCATTTTTTCAACAAAGAGTAATCTAAAAATAACGAGAATACTGTTATACTCACTTTCTAAAAGACATTAACCGATCAAACGCAAAGGTTTCATGCGTATGTCAGATATATGTTTGTATTTAAAGAAAATTAAGAAACGTTTAAATAATACATCGACAATGTATTTAGCTGAAGATTGGTAGCATAGGCGATATGATCTTGTCGAACAGTTTAATAGGGAAAGTGAAGGTGCAAACATTGTGCCAATAATGAGTAAATCCATGATGGTAATCAAAAGTGGGCTAGATTGGACCCGTCGTCAGTGAATGAATCGTATATATACATACACATAATGGCTAATCGGCAAATCAGCAGAAGTCAAAAATATATGTACGTGTCTGTATTGAAACTACTTGTAACTATCAGGAGACCAGCGACGATGAACTTTAAATAGAAATAAAAAAAACAACTGCACGCAGAACCCATAGACCACTGATGACGTCATTAATCGGAACGGAAACCTTGGAATTTGGTTATGTAAATTCATACGTGGCAAGTTATGCGAGATAGCGGCCAAAATTTCAAAAAAAGTTCAAAAGTAAATAACAGATAAAACATTCTTGCTAACACGTAAGAGAAACACATGCTGTAGGTCTGTAAAACATCTAACTGGGCGTGGTTTATTTCAACGGTTATCTTTCCATTGACAGGTTATACCAGAAGTGTGTTTTGTTAGGGAAATGTATGATGTCGACATAGCAGGGTTTGCAATGTTACATCACTCTATTGCCACTCTCTATTGCCCTTCATCTACATTCGATTTATGTTCTTTCGCTTATTTCACTTCGCCACTTAGTGTGAAAAGAAGACGGATCTAAAACGAGACTTTACTGGACGAGACTGTTTAACCAATGAGTTGGGGAAATGGAGTGAATTCAAACAGCCCTTAGTTCTATTTTAAGACAGTAAGCGTAAAAACAGTTTGCAAACGTTTTGTACAGATTTTGTGGAAACGTTCTTCTTTAAGTGCTTGTAAACATATAGGTTATATAGGGCCTACGAACGTATGACATATAGTATATCGGGTTGCTATATCATTTCTTCTCGTTTAATTCTTGCTGAAAAGATGATGGTACTTTTTGGTCACGTTTATGTAATACATAATAGTTTACCATTGTATTCTTTCGGGGTCTCTCAGAATGTCATAATGGTATGGACATTGCTTGAGTGAGTTTGTGTTAGGTCTAACACTCATCTCTTGAAGGCATTATGAACCGTTTTACCTGGCATGGGATCGTTAGTGTATGTGTTGGCAGAGTTAACCGACCTCTTTCCCCGGGATATAACTTGGTGTCTGTTTTACTCTACAACCCTAGATTCACCAGTTAATTACAAACCGTGCCAAACATTAAAGCAAATACTGCAGAGGTTATGAACGGGCGAAATTACAAATTGCAATAAAAATCCGGCCTATCAGCAAGGGAGAAATTCGAAATTGACCATATTGCATACAGTTGTATAAAATATGCGTAAATATTGATCAATTTTGTTATTTGGTTTGCAAATGTATTGCACTTTTGATAACAGTAATCCTTTGAGGGCTCATAACCTGGCAGCACTATAGGTTACAGATTAAACCATCCCATATACCTTTGGAAGAAAGTAAACTATTTCAGAAACAAAAAAGCCTGTGACCTGTCTTACATGCATGCCTGCAAGTCGGTATTCTAAACAACCACTGTTACAAATCAAGATGTGTGCTCTTTGAACATATTGAAGATAATTTGGACAATTCTGTGGTATAAATTGCCGGAAAATTTTCACTCGATATGAAAGAATTACTAACCGACTTTTCCGTCATGTGACAAGCTATTGACCAATGGTATTGCAAGAAACTCTACGGTAATAAAATAATTATCATTATTTCACCTTTATATGATCGCATTGTTACTTCATTATTTGTGAGTAAATAATTATTTGTCATATCCCATGACAATGCGGTCTGTGATATTTAACTTACCAGAAAACATTTACCCAGACGGATGAAATATACATAGGTCCGGTAACATAGCGAGAGGTTCAAATGCGGACTATATCTCACTCCGACCTAGTGAGAAATTCAAATGCGGACAGTATCTCACTCCGACCTAGTAAGAAGTTCAAATGTCGACTGTATCTCACCCGACCTAGTGAGAAGTTCAAATGTCGACTGTATCTCACTCCGACCTAGTGAGAAGTTCAAATGTCGATTGTATCTCACCCCGACCTAGTGAGAAGTTTAAATGTCGACTGTATCTCACCCCGACCTAGTGAGAAGTTCAAATGTCGACTGTATCTCACTCCGACCTGGCGAGAAGTTCAAATGTCGACTGTATCTCACTCCGACCTAGTGAGAAGTTTAAATGTCGACTGCATCTCAATCCGACCTAGTGAGAAGCAATCTTATTCTCGCGAGATGCCCTGCTACTACGTGAATGCGACGGACCTCTCAGGCCGTTCCAAGCCATTAGCCTTAGTCTGCTAAGGGGAATCCCCTTTTGCCAGAGCTGCGGAGAAATACTCTCACTACAATCACATGACGTAGACATACAAAATACCATGTTGTAGGCTGGCCTGTTCACAATCGCGGAGGGTAGAAATATAGTCCCTGTATTTCCTCAACGATAATTCAAAACTTAAGGGCGTGTACCAAAAACGAAATACAAGCCAACATATAGAATCAGGTGAAGATCACGTACAAATCAATTTTGGAAGTAAGTTTGATTACCCAAATTTTGGGTAAAATGGCTTGGAACGGCCTGAGAGGTCCGTCGCGTTCACGAAGTAGCAGGGGATCTCGCGAGAATGAGATTGAGTGAGAAGTTCAAACGTCGACTGTATCTCACTCCGACCTAGTGAGAAGTTCAAACGTCGACTGTATCTCACTCCGACCTAGTGAGAAGTTTAAATGTCGACTGTATCTCACTCCGGCCTAGTGAGAAGTTCAAATGTCGATTGCATCTCACTCCGACCTAGTGAGAAGTTTAAATGTCGACTGTATCTCACTCCGGCCTAGTGAGAAATTCTAAGTGTCAGATGTACCTCACCCCGACTAGAAGTAATCCCGAGGGGATATATAGGTCTAGATTTTAGCATAACCCCGTATAATATCCATCCATGTCCATTATGTTAGAGTTGCATCGCCTGCACTTTGAGGACCTCGGCACTTCTAGTCGGTGATCTCTGCAGTAAACTATGAAAACTTATGCAAGAGAAGCTTCTTAACATATAATATCCAATTGTATATCTTGCAATTGAACATTAAATTCTATAAGAAATACATTTGTATTTAATGGCTATGAGTGTATTATAAAACAAACATTGCTTTGTTTTGTATTATGTTCGATGTATTTAGTTTTTCGCCCCATTTTGAATGTCTGTGTTCTCTTGAAATAATCTCTAATGCAATACAATTTGGTCATGACAAAGATTTGCGGGTGATGTATAAAAGGTATACACAAAATCCTATTAGCTTAAATATAATTGACTTCAGCCTGGTAACCCAAATAATCAGCTTCTGTCTGGTAACAGAAATAGTCGCTGAGCATCAATGCATAGTTTCTCTGTTGATCGTAAAATTATAAAGGCTTCCATTACAATTGGCAGATAAAAATGTCCGGTGAAGCAATTAAAAGATAACATTAATAGTATAGCCTACATATATATATATATATATATACATATTATAATGATATGCTATGTGCACATTCGTCGTTTCATATCTTGTAATAATGAATGTATAATATGTCAGCGAGTGTATAGGTGATTTTAGAGTCTCTACAAGCATGTGGAATAGAAACAGTTGTGTGGAACAGGGTTATATACATCTTTGTACAAACATACAGTAATCTAAATCCTCTTATTGCTAATATGACCGGGTATGGGTCGTTCTAATAGGAGTTGTGTGAACCCGCCCCTGTTCGCTCCAGATCGGTCAAGCAAAACAGGCCTTAGAAATATTTGGTTATATTATTTCAAATTAATCCAAGGGATTACCGTTAGTATTGTCCGAATGTAGGTACGTAGGTAGGGTACTGTAGGTAGTAATTCTCAGTCTGTTGATCGAACAATTTGGCTACTAGGTGGAGATATTTACCAGAGATATGCACAAGTCGGCAACTTCTTCTCCTTGTAAGTAATTTCAAACTTTTCAAGTGTTAATCTTGTGATACGAGAATATATGAGAAATAAGATTTTTACTATTGGTAGATAATCAATTAAAGTTATAATGTTTTGTAATACAACTGTATACAGCTATGTTTTTATATGTATTGATCTATGAAGTACGTATATAGCGGTTATCAAAAGCTGACCCAGAGGCGTATCAACATTATCATATATGTGTGTGTATTAATAAGTGAAATTCATACCCTTGGATACAGAATGATATTATATACACGGCGGTCTGTCTGACAACAGCTTGTACGTGAAGGCTACACCTGTGTAGCCCTCCTGTTAAATAAATTCTTCACTATTTTTCACAATAGGCCTACTTACAAAGTAGAAGTTTTAGAATGATAGCTGTCTAGAAAACGTACGTTTGAGCTGTGTTTAAATGTAGGCTACTATATTGAATAACCTTTCGTCCAGGTTATTTAATTTATTTATGTTTTGAAGGGGGGGGGGGGGGGGGGGGGGTCTTATTTTAACTTAAATTATTAAGTTATTCTGCGAACTCCAGCCCCTCTTAATTAGTGTCTCTCTCTACAACGAACCTGAATTTAAACAATTTTGGCAGCTCATGTCACTTTAAATGCGGAGTATTTATGCCTAGATATCAAATTAGCCATTTCTTTTTATCTACTATAGGGATATAGCTGCCAAAATGGTGATATGGTTTTACCTAACGGATCAAGAGAATATCCGATCCATCATTATTTGAAATTGAATGGTACACATTGAATTTACAAAGTGTTCCATAGGAACCTGTGCGAACATGGAACCATATATAGTTAACTTAATACTGTTTAAATTAAAGGCTAAGAAAACAAAAATACAACTTGTGATTGTATCGGGAACTATATTGATGTGTGTGAATTTTACATGTGCTGTACGGTGTGAAATAAAACAAAAAACGAATCAGTCGGACAAAGTCGTATTCGACCGTCAGTGGAGCCCGCCATTTACAAGTAGAAATTAACAGGAAGAGGTATTAGTGAATTACTTCCCTTGCGAGCTTATCGTATCTTGTATGACTATAACCTGCAATACCAGCCGCATGACTACCTTTGGAAATTTTTACAACGCTCTCCACACTCAATGCAGTCCGTCACGCTTTCTCAAAATGTTGATTTACAAACCAGTGTATATTCCTGAGAAGTCCGAGTGTCTGTCTTTAATTACCAGGGCCTCGAAATGATTAAAATTAACCTACGTTTAAATGTCAGACTTTCAAAGTTGACCAATTTCTTTTGCGCACGTTGAGTGACTGGCTGAACTAGACACACCGCTGAGCCTTGTTGTGAAGATGGCTGCCGAGTCAGCAAGTCGTTCCCTGATAAGGCTTGGCAACTTTCTGTAACACAGCTTAGCCAGCAAAAATCGTGGAGATATGGTTTTGGCATGTTGGAAAGGAAAATGTACCCTGTACTGTATTTAATAATTTTTTCCATTCTATCTCCTTTCAAAATAGACGGTTTCTGTATTGTTCTCGAACAGGACAATTTAGAAACTTGTGTCAAAATTTAAAAGCTTTAGCATTATTTTGTATTTTTATTGTCAACAAACGCCGAACCAAGACCTGCGAATGATTTCAACCAGGGTTGTATCCTTTAAAGAATCTATCGGTAAAGTCTTAGGGACTGAGAAATACATACAAAAGATTTAGTTTGAGTGATACAAAAAATGCCGATAAATTTGGAATTCTAATCTGAAAACAAAAATTATAGAGTAATACAATAATAGACTCTACTGATTTTAACTGTTGCCAGCTCATATAAATTCTCCAATAAATAAATGCCGTGGCGGCTACGGCTGCAAGTGTACCTCCAAGAAACTAAATCCAATTGGACCTGGGCTAGATTCAATTTCGGAAAAGTCACGATTTGGGTTGACATTTTAACTTTACAGTATGTTAGTTGAATGTATGCTAACAAAACAGTTTAGTAGTTTGGGTTTACTTTTTGCACTTAGCCTGTTAGTTGAATGTATACTAACAAAACAGTTTAGTAGTTTGGGTTTACACTTCACAACCCATTTGTAGAATCTACACCTTTTCTTACATTGCCTTAGATTTTAAATAGCAAGTATATTATCAAACGGACACAAACTTTAAAGTAGCACTTGCACATCATATCTTCAAAACTGGTCTGTCGTCAATATTTTGCTATGTCTGTTGTATATAAATTTAACGCATCAGTCCCAATGTTGCCATTATTTTGTCTTTTTTTATTTTATTTTCAGACAGAATACAAATTTAACCCTAATATAGGAGTCTCTGTATATGTGTTATATAGACCTATGTAAAGCTCTAATGTAGGCTAGGCCTATTTTGTTACCTGGGTCTTTTCGGCCCCTCTTTGCCAAAGAAAAACCACACAAAACAAACTCAATCAAATAATAGACATTGCAAGACTCGTTTACGTCATAATTGCTGAGTGTAGTCGTGGATAAAATGTAACTGATATATCTGTCTGATTTATTGACGAATATAACATTTGGCATGATACCATGGACTGTATCCATAATTCATATAACATAGAGCTATTTGTACTGCATATCAAAAGTAAACTTTAATATAATTCATTGTATTGTTTGCAGTTTAAGTTCTGTGTTCAGCTAGTGTTATGGTTTGCTTTACTATAGTGTGTGTGAATTTTTATTTATGTACCCCAGCCCAGTACACCTTTTTTTTTTTTTACTATAGTGGCATTGTGATCAATTTAGGGTGAATATTCTAGCTTTTGTTGAAGGCAAATCTTGACCTTGAAGATAAAAAGTTTTAAAAATCCAAATTTTGATTTTTTTTTTTGTTTTTATTTTTGGCTTTGATATCTCATCGTTATCTCGCTAAATAACACTTGGCCAGGCGTTTGTTTGCTAAACAGTTTAGTGAATTTATCTTGCCATAAATTAGAGGGAGGTAACTGTGCAGAGATGTTTGGATCATACCCCATTTTACCATGCATTTATGTCCCTTGGTTTAAGTACTTATGATTATTTATGGGCTTTGAACAATAAACTACACTTACACAGATGAAATCTTCTTGACTAGGATATGTATATTCAGTCTTCTTTATATAATGTCGATTGCTGATATAACTAAAAAACTAAAATGGCATAAGCTGCCAAATTTCGGACTTTTTTTCTCAATAATTTACTATCGGCGTGAGAAGTTGAGCGTTTGAAGTACTTTTAAAAACTAAAATATTGACAGTTGAGATAAAAAATATCGGTAAAGCCAGTTACCCGTCCGTAACGAAAATAACGGTGTGCTAATAACGGACAAAATGCAAATAGCTGCGATGTATGGAGTCTTGATTAATTGCTGATAAAAAACTACCGTAACGTAGCTATAGGCCTACACATGCAGGGTTCATATTGCATAGCCTACTTTTTGACAAAAATGACTAACAATCAGCTAATTCTGTTTCAGCGAAATTTTCTCTTTATTTGCAAGCTCATGCCAGTTTAAAAGTTAGCTTCCTAAGAGCTATTAACAGCTAATACATGAAACATCTCCACACAATACATAAACAAAAACAATTAATAACATAATAAAGCCGTGTATTATGTAATTATTGAAGTTCGATTAAAATGTTAAATAAAAAAGACTTTTGATTCCGGGTTTTTTTTTACGAATTCTTGCTAGCTTCATAAATGGCACCCACAGTTAAATTATAAGGGCATATGGATATGTCTTTAAACCCCTTTAATCGTCTGTACCATGGGCTAATAAAGGCACATATACGTCCAAAATAGCCGCAACGTGATTATGCATCAACATTTCAACGTATGCGCCAACAAAATACCAAGTACCCATATGGAGATATGAAAGGACTATTTATGAAGTAGACTGCGATCGTTAACAATAGACACGACTTATTCAAAAGGCATTTAAAGATTATTGAGTGAATTGTGACTGCTATGAGAGTTGATCAAACCTCACGCCTTTATTATTATCACACAATTATCCGTTATGTAAAGATATAGCCGGGTTAAGAATAAACTGTGAACGGTTAAGATGATATGCGTGTATACCTGTTAGGACTGTTGTACACCTGGGGTGTCGATTTGCCCCTATGAAATAAGTGGACGTGATCAGACCTCTAAATAGCTAGTCATTCCTACTGTCCCCTCAGGCGAACCGTCTACAGGCGAATCTAACAACTCGTCTCCTTATTCACAAAGGGGCTAATTTAAGCAACAACGACAGCGGGTATTTTCAGCTACAGGTCGCCCCAAAACTAGTGAAAGCAGTCGGTGAACAGAGCTTTTGTTGATGGCCCTATACATCAGTTTCTTTTGTTAAGTATAAGTCTGAAAGAAAGCTCATGTTTGACCAGTGTTAGATAACTTACATCAATGAGTGAGAGAGGTTTACGCAAAGGGAACAAGTAAGACGTGGGAGAACTAACGACACCCATCCCTTAGATTCCGTGAACTGGACCGACAGAGATAGTCAAAACTTTATATAGCAGGATTAAGCTATAGTGCGCTGACTGT
The DNA here is from genome assembly GCA_963971465.1 of Lepidochitona cinerea. NCBI lineage: Eukaryota > Metazoa > Mollusca > Polyplacophora > Chitonida > Tonicellidae > Lepidochitona > Lepidochitona cinerea. The sequence goes on along the minus strand of OZ020556.1, from coordinate 40,375,855 downwards.
GTGTACAATAAGTCCAAATTCAGAGCACATGTGGTAGCAGTAACAGGCAAAATGGAGGGATGGAAAACTATCCGGAGCTGATTGTAAAGTGTGTATATGTTGACTGACTGCATGGTGTAGATGCGGAGTCATGTTTAATACTGGATCAACATGGTACTGCCTCAACATGACTACTAATCAACTACCTCTGGCAAACAGCTTCAGAATGGCTAAGGTTCGATGATATCTCTATAATAATACACTATCTCCCACAGCCATGAACTTTTTCTTCGACTTGTTCGATTCATCTTCGAATAAGAAGCCCAAACGTAAGGAGGATCCCGGCCGAAAGTCCCGCTCTCTCCCAGAAATTGGATTTCCAGGTTTTCACCCTTTGGCTCATCCAGGTTATTCAAATAGAGGCCACATATTTGGGGGCAGAAAATATGACCTTAGTTTATGTAAAAAGATTCGTCAGGAGCGATTACGTCGGGAGATGACCCGGCTGTTTGCCTGGGATGGTAAGTCCCTTACAGAATCTCTCTTAAACTGAGTGGTATAGCCTGATGAATTAAGGTCACACCGCTACAGCGCAGCAGTATAAATAGGCCTACCCGATGGCACAGGCACTCTATGAATTTCAAGCGGGGAATTCAAATTTGTCTTGGTCTTATTTATCATTTTCCATGCAGTGTTTCCGATCCTCTCCACGTTAGCACTGTTTGGAATGTTTTTTTTTCTTTTCCCGTCACTTCAGCTTCTCGTAAACTATACCGCCTTGATGTAGAAGCTAATTGTGTCGCAACGGCCAATTATGTCGCTCGCAATCCCAATTGCGACACAATTGGTTGACCATATCGGCGATATGATTGGCTTCTACAATGCCTATCAACCGTCTTGGCTCTTGTTCTCTATTTTTGTCCATGTTGACACGATTCGGCACACAACTCATTATATGCTACTTTGACATTGTTTATAAACGTATTGTAATATGAATATTACCACAGATTGTCGTATGTATGTTCAGATTTCTCTCAAAGACCTTTGGTGGGAGTGGATATAGTAACGGTAGTCTCGGGCGTCACACACCCACGCCCAGTATTATAAAAGTGAGCTTGTTGTCATTTTAACCCTGGTGTCCGAGAAAACATAATTTGGTGATCTGATTTTAGTTGATGGAATTTGCTGCGTTTAAAACGTTTGAGAAAAACCAGATTATATATATTCTTGACAAAGAAGTTCTGTTGAAACACCACCAGTTAAACCTGTTGAACAGTCCTTATGGATACTTTCTTAATGCGTTATTTGTGTTTTTCTCACACAACATATTATACATACCCTATAAGGAAAGTGTCTCACTTGTTTGCTAATATTATTTCCAGGCTTTTCCTGTTAACTTTTGGAATGCAGAAATCGCAAATGATTCACCCCAACCCCCCCCCCCCCCCCCCCCAACAGTATATCTTTACAGTACGATAATCCATTGTCTCATTATTTGAAACTGTCACAAGCAGAGCTGTTCATGACAGCTTACAAATTTCCATGTCAGGTCTACGTCATTTTGTAGCTTAGAGGATTACGCCCGGACACAAGCAGTGGTCTGATTTGAATTCAGTTTGTATGATAGAAAGGCTCCGTTGGATTACATTTTCAACTTAAATCAAGATATATTGAAAACAATCAGAGTATTTTGTTTATGTCACCAGGCAGGTCATTAGCGTAGAGTAAAGTCATTCACTAGCTAACCATATCCTACTCTTTCAAAAGAGATGTCAAAGAAAATAAAACATATTACATTTGTTATAGTCAACGTCAAAAAGAGGAGCAAATTGTGTAACAGTTGGTTTACATGGAAGTAGTCCAAACTGTCAGACTGCAAAATGTCCCACTAATGATATGGTTAAAACAACACCGCTCAATAGTGAATAATTTTGATATCATGTTAAGACTCTCCTCTCTATGGATTGGCGCTGTAACATTAACTACTTTCCAATGACCAGGGAAGACATAAATTTCAATGGAAAATGTAAACAATTCGCACAGGTTTTCAGTTTTATTTTATCATTATAAAGGAGACGAGGACTTTTATAATCAGAACCAACAGCCTAAGAGACGTCCTGCTCAGACAATATCCCCGAGAACTTGTTCAGTGATATTGCGACTTGGGCCATGTTTCTTAATGGAAATGTTGGAGTTTCCTTTATAGCTACCCACAGACATTATGTTTCTTAATGGAAATGTTGGAGTTTCCTTTATAGCTACCCACAGACATTATGTTTCTGAATGGCAATGTTGGAGTTTCCTTTATAGCTCCCCACAGACATTATGTTTCTGAATGGCAATGTTGGAGTTTCCTTTATAGCTCCCCACAGACATTATCATGTTTCTGAATGGAAATGTTGGAGTTTCCTTTATAGCTCCCCACAGACATTATGTTTCTGAATGGCAATGTTGGAGTTTCCTTTATAGCTCCCCACAGACATTATGTTTCTGAATGGCAATGTTGGAGTTTCCTTTATAGCTTCCCACAGACATTATCATGTTTCTGAATGACAATGTTGGAGTTTCCTTTATGGCTTCTCACAGACATTATCATGTTTCTGAATGACAATGTTGGAGTTTCCTTTATAGCTCCCCACAGACATTATCATGTTTCTGAATGGCAATGTTGGAGTTTCCTTTATGGCTTCTCACAGACATTATCATGTTTCTGAATGGCAATGTTGGAGTTTCCTTTATAGCTCCCCACAGACATTATGTTTCTGAATGGCCATGTTGGAGTTTCCTTTATAGCTCCCCACAGACATTATCATGTTTCTGAATGGCAATGTTGGAGTTTCCTTTATAGCTCCCCACAGACATTATCATGTTTCTGAATGGCAATGTTGGAGTTTCCTTTATAGCTCCCCACATACATTATGTTTCTGAATGGCCATGTTGGAGTTTCCTTTATAGCTCCCCACAGACATTATCATGTTTCTGAATGACAATGTTGGAGTTTCCTTTATAGCTCCCCACAGACATTATCATGTTTCTGAATGGCAATGTTGGAGTTTCCTTTATAGCTCCTTACAGACATTATCATGTTTCTGAATGACAATGTTGGAGTTTCCTTTATGGCTTCTCACAGACATTATCATGTTTCTGAATGACAATGTTGGAGTTTCCTTTATAGCTTCTCACAGACATTATCATGTTTCTGAATGGCAATGTTGGAGTTTCCTTTATAGCTCCCCACAGACATTATGTTTCTGAATGGCAATGTTGGAGTTTCCTTTATAGCTCCCCACAGACATTATGTTTCTGAATGGCAATGTTGGAGTTTCCTTTATAGCTCCCCACAGACATTATCATGTTTCTGAATGGAAATGTTGGAGTTTCCTTTATAGCTCCCCACAGACATTATGTTTCTGAATGGCCATGTTGGAGTTTCCTTTATAGCTCCTCACATACATTATCATGTTTCTGAATGGCAATGTTGGAGTTTCCTTTATAGCTTCTCACAGACATTATCATGTTTCTGAATGACAATGTTGGAGTTTCCTTTATAGCTCCTTACAGACATTATCATGTTTCTGAATGGCCATGTTGGAGTTTCCTTTATAGCTCCTCACATACATTATCATGTTTCTGAATGGCAATGTTGGAGTTTCCTTTATAGCTCCCCACAGACATTATGTTTCTGAATGGCAATGTTGGAGTTTCCTTTATAGCTCCCCACAGACATTATCATGTTTCTGAATGGAAATGCTGGAGTTTCCTTTATAGCTCCCCACAGACATTATGTTTCTGAATGGCAATGTTGGAGTTTCCTTTATAGCTTCTCACAGACATTATCATGTTTCTGAATGGCAATGTTGGAGTTTCCTTTATAGCTCCCCACAGACATTATGTTTCTGAATGGCAATGTTGGAGTTTCCTTTATAGCTTCCCACAGACATTATCATGTTTCTGAATGACAATGTTGGAGTTTCCTTTATAGCTCCTTACAGACATTATCATGTTTCTGAATGGCCATGTTGGAGTTTCCTTTATAGCTCCTCACATACATTATCATGTTTCTGAATGGCAATGTTGGAGTTTCCTTTATAGCTCCTCACATACATTATCATGTTTCTGAATGGCCATGTTGGAGTGTCCTTTATAGCTCCCCACAGACATTATCATGTTTCTGAATGACAATGTTGGAGTTTCCTTTATAGCTCCCCACAGACATTATCATGTTTCTGAATGGCAATGTTGGAGTTTCCTTTATAGCTCCTTACAGACATTATCATGTTTCTGAATGACAATGTTGGAGTTTCCTTTATGGCTTCTCACAGACATTATCATGTTTCTGAATGACAATGTTGGAGTTTCCTTTATAGCTTCTCACAGACATTATCATGTTTCTGAATGGCAATGTTGGAGTTTCCTTTATAGCTCCCCACAGACATTATGTTTCTGAATGGCAATGTTGGAGTTTCCTTTATAGCTCCCCACAGACATTATGTTTCTGAATGGCAATGTTGGAGTTTCCTTTATAGCTCCCCACAGACATTATCATGTTTCTGAATGGAAATGTTGGAGTTTCCTTTATAGCTCCCCACAGACATTATGTTTCTGAATGGCCATGTTGGAGTTTCCTTTATAGCTCCTCACATACATTATCATGTTTCTGAATGGCAATGTTGGAGTTTCCTTTATAGCTTCTCACAGACATTATCATGTTTCTGAATGACAATGTTGGAGTTTCCTTTATAGCTCCTTACAGACATTATCATGTTTCTGAATGGCCATGTTGGAGTTTCCTTTATAGCTCCTCACATACATTATCATGTTTCTGAATGGCAATGTTGGAGTTTCCTTTATAGCTCCCCACAGACATTATGTTTCTGAATGGCAATGTTGGAGTTTCCTTTATAGCTCCCCACAGACATTATCATGTTTCTGAATGGAAATGTTGGAGTTTCCTTTATAGCTCCCCACAGACATTATGTTTCTGAATGGCAATGTTGGAGTTTCCTTTATAGCTTCTCACAGACATTATCATGTTTCTGAATGGCAATGTTGGAGTTTCCTTTATAGCTCCCCACAGACATTATGTTTCTGAATGGCAATGTTGGAGTTTCCTTTATAGCTTCCCACAGACATTATCATGTTTCTGAATGACAATGTTGGAGTTTCCTTTATAGCTCCTTACAGACATTAGCATGTTTCTGAATGGCCATGTTGGAGTTTCCTTTATAGCTCCTCACATACATTATCATGTTTCTGAATGGCAATGTTGGAGTTTCCTTTATAGCTCCTCACATACATTATCATGTTTCTGAATGGCCATGTTGGAGTTTCCTTTATAGCTTCTCACAGACATCATGTTTCTGAATGACAATGTTGGAGTTTCCTTAATAGCTCCTCACAAACATTATTATGTTTCTGAATGGCCATGTTTGAGTTTCCTTTATAGCTTCTCACAGACATCATGTTTCTGAATGGCAATGTTGGAGTTTCCTTAATAGCTCCTCGCAGACATTATCTGGTTTCTGAATGGCAATGTTGGAGTTTCCTTTATAGCTCCTTACAGACATTATCATGTTTCTGAATGGCAATGTTGGAGTTTCCTTTATAGCTCCTCGCAGACATTATTATGTTTCTGAATGGCAATATTGGAGTTTCCTTTATAGCTCCTCGCAGACATTATCATGTTTCTGGATGGCAATGTTGGAGTTTCCTTTATAGCTTCTCACAGACATTATTATGTTTCTGAATGGCAATATTGGAGTTTCCTTTATAGCTCCTCGCATACATTATCTGGTTTCTGAATGGCAATGTTGGAGTTTCCTTTATAGCTCCTCACATACATTATCATGTTTCTGAATGGCCATGTTGGAGTTTCCTTTATAGCTCCTCACAAACATTATTATGTTTCTGAATGGCCATGTTGGAGTTTCCTTTATAGCTTCTCACAGACATCATGTTTCTGAATGGCAATGTTGGAGTTTCCTTTATAGCTCCTCGCAGACATTATCTGGTTTCTGAATGGCAATGTTGGAGTTTCCTTTATAGCTCCTTACAGACATTATCATGTTTCTGAATGGCAATGTTGGAGTTTCCTTTATAGCTCCTCGCAGACATTATTATGTTTCTGAATGGCAATATTGGAGTTTCCTTTATAGCTCCTCGCAGACATTATCATGTTTCTGGATGGCAATGTTGGAGTTTCCTTTATAGCTTCTCACAGACATTATTATGTTTCTGAATGGCAATATTGGAGTTTCCTTATAGCTCCTCGCAGACATTATCTGGTTTCTGAATGGCAATGTTGGAGTTTCCTTTATAGCTCCTTACAGACATTATCATGTTTCTGAATGGCAATGTTGGAGTTTCCTTTATAGCTCCTCGCAGACATTATCATGTTTCTGAATGACAATGTTGGAGTTTCCTTTACAGCTCCTCACATACATTATCATGTTTCTGAATGGCAATGTTGGAGTTTCCTTTATAGCTCCTCGCAGACATTATCTGGTTTCTGAATGGCAATGTTGGAGTTTCCTTTATGGCTCCTCACAGACATTATTATGTCTCTGAATGGCAATGTTGGAGTTTCCTTTATAGCTCCTCGCAGACATTATCATGTTTCTGAATGGCAATGTTGGAGTTTCCTTTATAGCTCCTCACAGACATTATCATGTTTCTGAATGGCAATGTTGGAGTTTCCTTTATAGCTCCCCACATACATTATCATGTTTCTGAATAGCAATGTTGGAGTTGCCTTTATAGCTCCTCACAGACATAACCATGTTTCTGAACGGCAATGTTGGAGTTTCCTTTATAGCTCCCCACATACATTATCATGTCTCTGAATGGCAATGTTGGAGTTTCCTTTATAGCTCCCCACATACTTTATCATGTTTATGAACGGCAATGTTGGAGTTTCCTTTATAGCTCCCCACATACATTATCATGTTTCTGAATGGCAATGTTGGAGTTTCCTTGATAGCTCCTTACAGACATTATCATGTTTCTGAATGGCAATGTTGGAGTTCCCTTTATAACTCCCCACATACATTATCATGTTTCTGATTGAGTTTCCTCTATCGTTGTCTATGGTATGTCTAGCTAGAGAAATTAAAAATGGTCATCTGGAAACCTCATCTTGATATTATAAGCAGCGGTCGAATAGCACAGAGTTTAACGATCTTCTTTTTGTCGTTCTGAGCATGTCTCTTTAAAGTGGCATGAGCTGCCAAAATGTTAGTTTTTTGACGTTTAACTAATGTAGATATATTTATAGACACTAAAACGCACGGGCACAGGGACAATCTTCTTATAGTTATGTCTCTTAGACCGTTATATATTTTGAACACTTTTATACATGTACCGGTATACTAATGTTGTTCATGTTGATGAAGGGAGACAACTCGATCAGGCCAGACTTGCTGGTTATCGCCCACATTTAATGACAGAGCGTGTGATAGTATTAATGCAGATACAGTGGACAAAGATGTGTGCATTAATTTTATAGCATATAATAGCTGTATTTGAAGGGACGTGAGCTGCCAAATGTAGGGGGATTTCAATGAACAGAATTATCTAACTGTTCGGCATTTGTATGACAAGGCAAGAAATTAGAGCGTTGATTCTTTGGCTGTAGTTTTTATTAGCAACAAATTCCCAAAATGTTCTCATACATTCCGGCTGTTTGAATTGTCCGGTACCATCACATGTCTTTGGTTCGCACGGGTGACTGGCTTACCATTTTTTTTATTTCAACGCCAATCTTTTAGTTTTTCAAGGTAAACAAATTTTTCTTAACAGTGGGAATTTATGAAATTGTTAGAATTGTAGCAGCTCACTGTAAAATATGACTGTTTTATTACTTACCAGTATATATTTAATCTATAGGTATAATATGCAAGGAGTATAGATACATGCTATGGCCGAGGCCTGCATATTGTGAGTCCAGGATTGCTTGTCAAAGCGGCAGATGATTAATTGAATATAGATATATATCTAAATTTTGTTATTAGGCTTTTAAAAAAAATAGGCTTATTAAAGTGGCATGAGCTGTCAAAATGTTTATATTTATCCCTTAAAACAAAATGTGGACATTATGGGATAATTTTCTCAAGACGAGAATGTACGCTATAGAGTAGTAGTGTTTGTGAACGAACTTTAATAGGTCTTGAGTGAGTTAACGTTCGTCCGGGTTTTTTTTTTATAAATTTCTGTTTAGTTGTAGGCCTTTAGCACACAGGCTGCATGGATTCCAACGACAATCACAAATGCACACAAGCGTTTTTTGTTGCTTTTTTGTTATGACTATCAAAGCCTCTTATATTATACAATCTTGGCAATCAGTTTGAAATTATAAATTCGGGCATTTTTCGTAAATTTCGATTGCCAAGACAAGTTCGACGTTTTAAAGAATTAAGTATTGGCATTGAAATAGGCCCTATAATATATATCGACAAAGCCAGTAACCCATATCATACTTTAACTTACATTAAACTTACATTAAAGTAACCTATACCAGTAGGCCTATCAGCGGAAAGGTCTAATTTTGTACGTCTGGTTTAAAAATGACAAACTATTGGCTAATTGGTTTATACAGAATTTTATTGATTTCGGGATTCAAATTAAGCTAATTCTGCATCTACGAAATTTTTCTCTATATTCTGCAGCTCATGCCAGTTGAATATTTCAACATCTGAAATGGGTTTGTGGCTTAGGCCTATATCACAATTTACTCCATTTTGACGCTCAACACTCTTTGTAAAACACTATTTCTTAGAGATATGGTATATATACTTTATACAATGAACCTATATGTTTATTTATAAGCTGCAGGCTAAAAAAGCAGGTTTTGACAAGGGACTTTTTTCAGAGAATAGCCCCAAGATAACTATATTTAGTATGTACCCAGGGCTATGGCCTTTCACAGTTCTTTATTTGTACATTCACATTCAGGTTTCGTTCTATCGGCCCTCTTAGCTAGACAGTGAGGCCTACAATAGAAAAACATTTTCCGAAAGGCAGCGTTAAGGTTCGGCGATTTGTTAAAGGCTAACAGGTTCAAATATAGAATACATTTAAAAACCGTCCAAAAAAAGAAATGTACCGGTACTTATTTTCATAATAGAAATTCGGTCAATTGTCGATTGAAAAAAGTCTTTAGCCTACATATATATTTATTGATGAAAGTTATTTTATGAAGAAATATGTCTGCGGTTAAGAAATGGCGAGGTAATATGGGTCCCTTTGTCTCTCAAAATTAAATGATTAAGACGTTATTGAGGTTACAAATCTCGGAGATATATTTAATTTAAAGTGGCATTCATGAGCTGCCAAATATAGGAGCAGAATTAGTGAATGGCTGAAAAATCATTTTGTTTCACTAACTCCGAGATCAAGAAGTTACACATTTGCACATGTATTTATCATACATAAACTCATTATAAACTAATTTTTTTGGTACTTTTTTTAAATAACAAATTCCTAAATGCACCAATTTTAGAAAATTGCCCCATGGCCAAGCAAGTGCCTGATCGTAACCAAGGTGGCGCGTGCTCTTTCGTCATGACGACATGGCTCATCTCCGCTCCGGCGTCGTTGACATACATTGATTAGCCCATTAAGTTGTAGAAGGATAATGGCTACTGGCGTTGTCGCTAAAGGAGGGAGGCCACTTGCAAGGGAAGGAAAGAGACCTATCGCCGATTCCGAAGCACCAATGCCTTCTGAAGACAAAGGCAAGTCATACGAAACTGCTGCTCTGATATGTTCAGAGGAGAGTCTAACAGATTACAAATCTACGCGCGGAAAAACTTTCTTAGATGAAGAAAAGCAAAACAAAATGGCTGCGAATGCGAAGGTTTAGCTCAATTATAGGGCAGTTACTGTAGAAACTGATTTAGATTATACTAAAGTTATTTGAAAGCGACTATGCTCAATAGTAAAATTTTATTATGTTGCAATATTCTGTGACGCAAACTGGTTACCGTAAGATTAATGTTCTCTGTTAAAACTTGTCAACTCATCATCAACGCAATCGATAAAGCTACCGTACGGCCGTAGTATATATTATAATACAACTTACAATCATCTGACGAGCGACTTTGGCGGCTCTTCGTGCTTCACAGCAACACTTCATACCGCAGCTATCAGAAATATTGATTTTGTCAGATTATTATTCAACCAAAAAAGTGACCCTCGACTGTCTGTAATGCTAGGAAGTCTTCGTATTGTTTACTTTTATAAATTATAGTTTAGCCGATGCATGTCTCTCATGACGTCATGTTAATGTTATGAACTAATTTTTAACCAGAAATACTTTCACTTACTTTAGACTAGTGTAGGCAGCTGTTTATTCAAAACCTACATCACACTATTGACTAGAAGTACACCTTTAGTCTTGAAAATATACAAATAAGATTGATTGAACGACAGGCAAGTGAAAGTAACGGTGTTGACAACACTTTGATGGACAGTCTTTTTTAAACAGTAAACTATCCAAACGATTTTCAAATTTGAAAAAAATTTCAAAACATACCATTTGCATAATATTAATAAAACGATGTGTCAAACGTAGCCGAGAAATCTGGGCTCTGCGAAATCTGGGCTCTGTGGATTTTTTTTTTTAGGCCGTACAGTCTACACAACACTAATACTATTAATACCCTGGCCCTAATACTATAAATTTATAATCTATATTCTGTCTTTGAAAACAAGTTATATTTATTGCAGAGAGGCATATTAAAGTGGCATGAGCTGCCAAAATGTTGATATTTTGATGTTAAAACAGAATGTTGAACTTATTGGCTACTTTTCTCAAGACATATAATTCAGAAGCTTTTTAGTACTTCTAGTCTCGAGAATGTACGATAAAGCATTGTTTTCAACTAACTTTGGCTTAGAATGAATGAACGGTCGTCCCGGTTATTTAAATTTTGTTTACTTTTCGAACACTATTCCGGTTCGTATAGGCCACATACTGTATGGATTTTCCTCATTCCAACGCCAATCATTAAGTTTTTCGATGCCTCTTACTGTCGTGACGATCAAAATTTATGAAAAAAGTGAGACTTTTGGCAGCTCATGCCACTTTAAAGTGGCATGAGCTGCCAAAATTCACACTTTTTTTCATAATTTCTGATCGTCACGACAGTAAGAGGCTTTGAAGGCCATTGAAAAACTAAATGATTAGCGTTGGAATGAGTAAATCCATACAGTATGTGGCCTATACGAACCGGAATAGTTTTCGAAAAGTAAACAAAATTTAAATAACCGGGACGACCATTCATTCATTCTAAGCCAAAGTTAGTTCAAAACAATACTTGATCGTACATTATCGAGACTACAAGCTTTAAAAAGCTTCTGAATTTCAATAATACGTCTTGAGAAAAATAGCCGATATTCTGTTTTAACATCAAAATAGTAACATAACATTTTGGCAGCTCAAGCCACTTTAAATCAAAGTTCGAAATCCAAACCAATTAAACCAACACTTATTTTAATTTTTATTCGGCCAATATTTTAGTCAAGATTATTTCACCTGTGCCAGTTTGTGCAAGTGTACATAAATATACTCATTGTGAATTTATTGACTCTAGTAGTATTATAGTTTAATACTAATAATATTAATTAGTATTATTACTATTAGTCTTCAGAGGGGGTAACAGGCTAACAGTGACATATTATTTCAGAACACTAGAACTTTATCTTAAGCGAGGAACGAAAAAAGAAAATAAAGATTAGGAGGCAGTGTAAACTCTCAGAATTTACTTTGGTTCAGCTAACACATGTGATATATATATATAGTGGCGGGTATATACTGTACAGTGTAGCGCACTGTGAATGTCGGCCATTGCGGAGACTTCCCCTTTACTTTGACAGATCGCACGCCATCTCCGCTGCGCGTAACAAAGTAGTTCCCTGTGACCTATATTCCCTTTAACATATATTAGTCCTGATGTACGAAAGAGCTTTTGCTTGAATCATTTTGCTGTTATTCTATAGAAATCCGTACACTTGACAATATTTTGTTGATCGTAAAAGATCCCACTTGCTTTACGTATTAATATAGAACACAGCTGAATATGCAAATGAGCAGTGCCGTGTGAAGGAGATATCAACATTGTACCACACGGTTTAGGCTTGTTGGATTAATTGTGTTGGTTGTGTCGGGAAATAATACCACATATTGGCCTCCATTCACAGTTTGTGGCAATGGGAAATGCTGCAACAGCAAAAAAGGGGGATCCCGCCGAAAATGGTATGTTTAACAATGGTTATTTGTGAAGCTCTGCTTGTACTAGTGCTATAGGTTGTAAACCCTCGGCTTGTATCTTAGCAGTAAAGGCTGACACTCAGAGAGGGCCTGGAGTTTACCAGTACTGCCAATGCATTCGCACTCGCCATTTTTAACTCGTTCTCAGTTCCAGAATCGAAGGAAAAGTACTACTGTTATTTCCCTCGTGAAATAAATAGAAACGAGTGAAAAATGTTTCCATTTGTTTTGAAGCCGACAAAGATGACCAGAGATGTTATACTAACGTCATGTAGGCTGAATGGTCATTGTTTTTGATGCCACAACCTATGTTAACCTTAGAAACCTCTCAAGCTTTCGGTCTTACCAAATAGGCCAACTATCAGGATTATTAATTGTTTGTTCCATTTTTCTACAACACATTCAATGTAACATATTTGTGGGGTGTGTGTTAATTGTTTATATAAGATAAAATGCCATACATCACATGAACAAACTTGCAGCTTCAACTTGCAACCAGGATACCATCTCTGTTGAATAGCTAAGCAGATAACTTAAGTGTCAATATTTTAGCTGCCTAATCTTTAATCTGAATTTCAGTGTATATAATTCTCCTCTGTCCATTTATTAATAATATTATGTACAAGATTCAGAATCTGTATTGTACTGAACACCCAAACAATTGGTAGGGTACAGAAGAAGATAATTAATATTCCAAAGGACCAGCTCCAATATAAAAGCATAACCGAGTTAATAAATACAAAAAGTTGTACAGTGGAACCTTTGTAAGCCGAAACCCTGTCCATACCAACAAAAAACCCAATTTCCTTCTACATTTAAAAGGACTGGTCTTGTATTATTGTTTAATACACTCTAATAATTTGAAAAATAAGTTTGATTTGACTTTGGGTGAAAGGTGGGGAAGAATTTTCTATTTCGGATATCTGGGCACTGCTTGTCCCGTGGTCTCCAAAGCCACAACAACCACTGTAGATAAGATTGAGAATAAATGGTTTTACGTGGGTCACTCAGTGATGTCCTTTCTCTTTAACATTACAATGTTCACGTAACGAGAAATTAGTGGGAATTACATTGTACATTCTTCATTGTCTGACGGAAGGCTTTTGGTGGATGTAAGCCGAGGTACTAGATGGGAAAACCCTACTTGTCAAAGCGTAACTAATATTTATCTATCTGTTAAACTTGATATTATAATCTGCAATTTGCCTCATACACACATTGCCCTTTAAAGGCATGTTAAAATAACCATGATATACTGACCACCTGTCGAAAAAGTTTACATTTTTTTAGCGTAAATAATATTTACCTATCTGCGGACAAGTGCAGTCCTTTTGTTTATTTCTACCTTATACAATAAAGAGAAAAAAAGATAACGAAACAACGGGCCATTTTGTAAGCTTCCCCTCTCCCCCTCTTGGAATGGTGTTCATGTGGTTTGCTAACCCTATCGAGGACATAACAATATTTGAAATTGAACTAGATGTCTTGAACGAGTTGAACATACAAAATATCCTGAACTGATAAAATAATAGAAAATGTGACATTGTACATGTATGGCTTGAGTATTGTTTAAGGATGATGTTGTCAAGCGTGTTATTTTAACTCCTAAGGCAATACACTCTACCATTGTCCAATTGAAACCACATTTCCTGTGAGTAAATATGTAAACAATGAGCAGTCTATATTTAGACTCCTCTAATTATGTTTTTATTTCATTTTAATGAGGACTTTTAAAAAGAGATTTTAAAGCTCTAAGAAAAATATAACAACCCTGGGAATATTTACTTGGAATTAAAAGAAATGTTTAGCAATAGAAATGCTTGGCAAGTAACAGAAACTGAGAGTCTATTTTCTAAAATAATCCCTTTTTGACGAAATCCGGTAAGATGGCGAACTTCCCTGTCGATTCCATTCCCCATGAACTGGACACTGTTATAATCTTGACGGGTGTCTTCAGTAGTTACCTGTGTCTGAAATTCTGAATGTTTGATGCAACTAACTATATCCATAGTAGAAGGCTTTATGACCAATCAGATCAAACTTCAGCTGAATTTGCTCCCTACCGATTGGCATGCCTTGGAAGTTTACGCCTTTTAAATCTCCGAAGTTTTAGACTGTTTTGATGACATCACTCATGTCTAATCAAATTCAGCCACTAAGTTATAAGACATCGGTTGGCTTTTTTTTTTGCACCTGGTTTGAGTCTATTTTAATCTCGTATAACCTTTACCTTCAACAATTTTGTTACCACTAGTCACAAAGTAATGTTGGTTGTAAATGTTTTCAGAAGGCTCTTGCTCAGACCAAAGACACTACATATTTATAATGTTGACCAATGCGCAATGATTGTTTAAAAGAAACAATTCCACTGACAACACTCATTTACAGATCTTCAATAGTTTATTTAAGAAATAATGTTTTTGTCATTGTTGTGGGATTTAGGTTAGATAATGTGGACAAGTTTAACTTGGCTGTTTAGTGTGACGTTACTCCCCAATCAATCAATTTGTTTCTGATTTTATGATGACGTTGCCAATAGCACGCATTTGTTTGTTTAAATTTCCAATATGTTTCTACATTGAAGTAAAGTATCACAGTACTCTATACTAGAATAGATACGTCCGATTTTGACAGTCTCACCCCACGTGCGGAACAACATTTAACGGTGCAATGATTTTCAACGTTACAAGTATTAGGGGAAAATGCAAAGGTGGTAGAAAACTCACCGAAGGTCAAGGCTTTCCTCCCCCACTAAATCTGGCAACACTCCCAATGCTCTCATAAACATGATATAATCTTGACTGCTGCGTTAAACATCAATCAATCAATAGTTCATACATGTACGTGCTAGTTGAGCATTTATATATTTTACACTTACACTTCATTTAGTGCTTTACTCACAATTTTAATCCTGGAACTTGAGAAGCTTGTTGAGAATTACCAACACATTGTTTCTGAATCTTGTTTTCTTACAATACTCCATGTGTTAGGACCTTTCTTCAGTTTACTGATTTTAGGAAATATTCTGTATACTTACAGTTAAGGAGTTTCTTGCCAAAGCGAAGGATGAGTTTCAGCAGAAATGGGATCACCCATCACAGGTAATAACAGTTTAGCAATGTTCTTCAAAAAATGAAATGCTTTCTTTTAAGCGTCACAGGGCATAGGATTTCATGGTAACAATCGGCTGTTCTAAAACTATGGAAACACAAATCTGTTACCCATCATGAACACCAACAAATGGTAAGATGTATAACATAACTACATGTACCATCTGTATCAGTTGGTTCCCAGCATTTCAATATACACAGCTGATTCAATGTTTCTGACCAACACCGAAATTTACCCTAGCGTCATTATAGTGTAAATAGTTAATTACCGGTATATATTTATTTAGTTAACAAATTTGTTTAGTTTATGGATTCAATAATAAAAGTTTGTGCTACAGCTAATTGTGAGCCGGTTATTTTCAGTGCAAGTGTATCATTAAAACAGGTATGCACTAAAATGTTCCTCGTTATTTGGCCAAGCAAGCAAATAGAATGGGCCATTTTTATTTCTAATCAGTATATTACCAAAAACTCCTTCATAAATGCTGCCAGGAATCATCTCTGTTTGACACAGGCTTTCCACAGATGTCACTGGATCAAACCACATTCAAACCAATTCAAACTGAACAATTTATGATTGTATTTGCACTTGAGAGCCGCATAGGGAAAAGGGAACAGGTACACGTCGAAAGTCGGGTTTTACTCTGTGTAATGAGTCCAGTTTTCTTCCCCACTAAACCTGGCAACGCCACCATATAATTGAAATAATCATGAGTGCGGTGTAGAACGTCAACCAGTCAATCAATCAAATGTAATGAAATGTGTGATCTGAACACGTTAGCTGGCTGTGTATTTAAATGTAGCAAAGTCCATATTTATATCTAAAATTACATTTAGGAAGAGAACGGCCTTGGGTTTTGGTTATTTTAGTCAATGGTCTGGTTTGTTTTTTTACCCATCCCTTACAATTAAATATGAATTAAACGCCACATGACAAAGCTATGTATGTAAGGGATATTCTCTCTGAATTGTCTGATTTGAGATGGGTCACTCATCGTGGATGCACATTATTTATTGTGCAAGCAAAATCTCAAACTATATCAAAGTGCCTATATTATGGGTGACAGGGTGCGTACTGCTCATTACCGAGACCCCTTATTTAGGGGCTTTAGTGTATTTAGTTTTTCCACCATTCTCATGATCTTAATTGATCTTTTACAATTTGGTCATTTTCAAGACCTCCTACAATCACAACTTCACGATTGTCTTTCTTCTTCTTCCAGAACACAGCCTGTTTAGATGACTTTGATCGTATTAAAACCCTCGGTACAGGTTCCTTTGGGCGTGTCATGTTGGTTCAACACAAAACTTCCAAAGATTATTATGCCATGAAAATTCTTGATAAACAAAAGGTGAGTAAAAGTCTGTTTCCACAAGGAGTTAAATTTGTCCTGGCAACAGGTTGACATTTTGAGTTTTGTGGGAATCACTTCTTCCAGTGCTAGAATGACCTGTACTTTCTTTATAAAGACGGGAGAGTATATCCAATAACAAACCTTTACGTATCAATCACTGGAAACGGGGCTGTGATGCAAGTCTCTGTAGTTTCGTCTATCATTTTATGGTAACAAGATTTCATCAGTGAGACGTCTGTTAGTTACTTTTTTGTTCGTTATCATCTTCAATGAAACACAATAAGAAATAATTTCAAAGGAATTTGAACAGTGATCTATTATTTTTAATTCTATCCATCATCTTATTGTTTTTACAATTTAGGAAATCAGTTTGTATATTGATATGGTTTTATTCAATCACTCAATCTAAATATTGATTACTTGGTTGTAAGATGTAGTTAATAATCACTTGTGTTGTTTTGTGCAGGTTGTTAAGTTGAAACAAGTAGAACATACCTTAAATGAGAAGAGGATATTGCAAGCAATTACCTTTCCGTTTCTTGTTAGTTTAGAATATCATTATAAGGTGAGTTTTGTATACCTGTGCTAATTCAATTAGTATAATATCTGAAATCTCTTGGTGTAAAGGATAAAAAAATTTTTTTTCATAATCACTTGTCTGTCAAGATTTATCCAACATGTTGTCAATAAGTCAGAACCTTTTATTATGTTAGTTGTTTTCAAGGTTAATACAGACAGTTACTTGTCAAATACTATGAGTTGATTCCTAATTAAGTTCATAAGACTTATTTTTTTTCTTTTTTCATTACTACCAGGATAATTCCAATTTATATATGGTGTTAGAGTTTGTAACAGGAGGTGAAATGTTTTCACATCTCCGAAGGATAGGAAGGTTTAGGTAAGTCTACTTCCTTCATCACAATAATACCTGTACAAGGATTACTTTAAGCTTATTAACTCCTGTATTTCCTGGAGATTTAACATTACTCTTCTATTTTTACTCTTCATTTTAATTCATAAAGGCGAGGTCAATAGTTGAACTGATTAAGAAAATAGTTCACATTTTTGACTGGGACACAGTCAAATGGCCCAGTGACAAATGTTTAATCACAGCAACCGTTAAATTTGACTTAATCAAAACTTTTATATACGGACACATCTTGAGGAAACCAAAATAAAAATGTGTATTTAGACAGGTTTATGGTTTTTTAAGGTTATAATTGATAAAATGCATGCATTTTACTTAGGTATACTGTCTGTTAGGACAGGGTTCAACTTTATCAAGGTGTCCGTTTATAAAGGTTTCACTATATATAATATATATAGACTATATGTGAAGCTTAAGACAAAGATTTAAAACTAGTCTGTAGCCTGCATGGCTCAGTGGCAAGTGCAGAAGACTTTCGCATACATTTAGCTCTCTCACCAAGCAGTAAGTCCCACCCTCCCAAAAGATCTGAATTTTCTGCTCGTTCACCGTATGTGGAAAGGTTAATACAGCCTGATAACAACAGGAAGCTGGTAGTTTACCTTGGACCTGTTAAAACCACCATAGAGGATATTTTATGACATATTGTTAGGTTATGTGTGAAAAGACTTAAATTTATCTATACCTGACATGAAAAATTTGATCTGGATCGATTTGTCCTGGATCCTTTCTGAAACATGAATTTTTATTAGATCTCAACAATTTGGACTATAAAACCCTTCAAACAGATGGTATGTCGCTGTTTTCTTCAATTTTATACTAAATAATTTAACTTTACAGTTTTTACTAGATCTGCTAAAACATTTCAG
The DNA here is from genome assembly GCA_963971465.1 of Lepidochitona cinerea. Taxonomy (NCBI): domain Eukaryota; kingdom Metazoa; phylum Mollusca; class Polyplacophora; order Chitonida; family Tonicellidae; genus Lepidochitona; species Lepidochitona cinerea. The sequence continues at coordinate 40,357,346 of OZ020556.1, read as the reverse complement.
AGTATGACCTTATGGGTTGATGTTGTGTCACATATCATTTTTGTCATAACCTGGTACATAATGACAGCTATATTATTTCATAAGATTACAATTTCCCTTCAAAGTATAGAATTATGAATTTGGATCCTGTCTTAACCACTTCTTTTTTCAGAATATGGACCATTGTTCCAGAATTTTGGTGTTTTGGACAATTTTTGTCATCACCTATTAGATAAAACAGCTACCATATTGAAATTTGTTGAATTAGTTTTGAAAGTTTTCTAGACCTTACATGTCATATGTACATCTTGGTACACGTCTCAAATGAAGTATCCGTAACATTATATATTTGAGGACATTTCAGTGTTCAGATTCTCATAATAAATTTAACATGATAAACCTTAAACCACAAATTCTCCTACTGTGATCCATGGACTGTTGATGATAAATAGTCATTTAATATAACACAGACTAGTTTATTGTGCTCAGTTTAATATCCTGAACTGCTGCTTCAAATGGGCACTATCCTCAACCATCTTTTTGTGAACTCCCAAACATCAATCCACAAACTATCATTTAGCAAAATAATATTAAATGCCTGTAAATTTACATTTGTTTAACATGTTTATTTAATTGGCTATTTTTTTCTTTATTTTGAATTCTCGACCAAGCCTTTTTTCCATTATAGACAAGCTAGATATGTTATTAGTAATTGTAGGTCAGGTTGACTGCACTCCATTCATGCTGAGTCTTGTTCACCAATCAATAATGTCCATCACTTCCTGCTAAAATATAGCCATCATCAGCGAGCCTTCGGTTATACCAGATACAGTTTGATTCCAGATTTCTCTACTTATAGGGCAATGGCCTCAACAGCGTGTTGTTTTTAATAAAATAAGCTTACTGTATGTTTTCAAATATCGTTGATTCTGTTGCCAAATGTTTACACCAATATTAATAATGTTAAAAAAGCAGGACGCTTTAGTATAGAAGGTTCCTTGAATTTGATGAAACAATAGGCTATTTGCTTGTTAACCTCTGAGCCATAGCAGGACATCATTGTCTGATAGTGCAGCTGTCATTTGATTGTCTGTCATATTCAGCAGAACTTGAGATCAGTCACTGGAACATTGGCTGTTGAAATATTTTCCCTGTCGCTCAGCAGCAGTGCCAATACATGTAAATCTGCAATGGTCAACAAGTGAGAAATCACCTATTGGATTGAGCCACGCATCCCAAAACAGTGATTTCAATCCTCACTTATTGCTGGTACTGTTCAATTATACAAGGCCCAAGAGAACTTCAGAAAGGAAAATAACGCGCTCCAAAGATGTGAATATTTACTGATACTGTGAAGGAAGGAAAACTATTGTAGGAGACACACTGTATAGAGGATATTTATAAATAGCATTTATATTTCATCCAGTGGTTAAAAAACCTGTACTTTCAGGATACCAAGAGTGAAATATAAATGGGATTTACAGATAAAACTACAAATATTCTATTTATTATATAGATACATGTATTAGTGAGATTTAAAAGTATTTTCTGTGACAAAGTGAAGGATTTGTTGTCAACAGTTGACCAAGAAACACGTAGGATAAAATAACGTGCCAATTTTGGTTATGCACAACTTTTAACTTTGCATGTCTGAAGAGCTATTTTATTGTTGGAAAATAAGTTTATGAAACAAATTAATTTTAGAATAACATTTATTTCGAAGGAGAAACCGGTGTTTGCCTGTGCGCAAGGATAAACTACGTGCACTCAACTCCAAATATTTAGGTTTGCTGTCATTGTCGGTGAAGTTAAACTTGACATACTTTCTTTAGTTTAAATTAAAACTTGATGTGGCAAGTATTTCAAAAAATTTCTAAATGAAGTCTGTTTCAAGGTTTTACGATGATTAGATTAAAAAAAATTTGTTATTTTGGAATTTCTCTTTAATCGTTCCATTCTAATGAGGAATAATTTTAGGCATCACCATTAGGTTAGTTTTTGTGAACAGCACAAGTGTTTTTTTTCCATTTTGTTAACAAAAGCTGACTTTGTGGTGATGCCTTGTTTCTCATTGGAATCAACTGAGCTGGTCACAATGCCTCGCTCTTTTACACTGGCATTGTCGACTAGTGAGCGAGTATGACGATCAGCTGGAACTGACACTAAGTAGCAGCCTTAGCCCACACTGTTCTTGATAGAACTCTTGTAAATAAGCAATTTGAATGCACTGTATGCCTATGCTTGACATGTATAAATTGGGGTATATTACCAACACTTTATTAAAAGGCATACTTGTCACCGTAGCCTGTTTGATATTTGTTGAGAAATTCAATTTACACGAATTGACTACAGCTAAAACCACTAAAATTAAACATTGGACACTTTTTTTGTCTACGGTTTACACTCTCAATTTATCGTCAGGCTTTTCGAGTCCCTCTTATCCGTTCGCCAGTCTGTATTTCTCAGATTAAGTTCATAAAATTAAACCGTGTCATTAAATCAGTGCTTGCTCCGGTTCAGAGTTTGTTTTCATTGCAGGTACCTGAAAAATCTGTTTTTCCATTTCAAATTAAAAAATACTAAATGATGCCAAAACCTTTCTGTCTGGGAAAAATACAGAAAACCACAGCACTGACTTTTTTAGTTTAATGTAAACAGTATTCTGGATTTTCGCAGCGAGTGTGCCTTTAAGTTTAGTGAATCCTGCATTGGGTTTTATGCTTACAGTGGATCAGAAAGCCCATGTTTGGTTCTGGTAAAAACGTTTAAGATCCAATCAATTAAATGCTAAGAATTGTTCAATTAATTGCGAACTAAGATTTACTAACAAATGATAGCAATTTTTACATGTGAAAGATTCGATCACAGGAAAATATTTCCAATTCCAATGAAAATAGTTCCAGCACTGGCAGCAATGATATAAACGTTATGGGTATTGACATCACTTATATCAGAGCTGTATTGCTCACCTAAAAGCATACTATTAGAGGTCAGGACTGTAGTTTGGTTGGTATATTTCACTGCTTTCAATGAACTCAGAGAAAATTGATTACTGAATAGTAAATTTCTACTGAGCCAGTATATTTGATGATTATCCTCTTTTCTCCCCAGTGAACCACATTCCCGGTTTTATGCAGCCCAAATAGTATTGGCATTTGAGTATCTTCATTTCTTGGATCTCATTTACCGGGATCTTAAACCTGAGAATTTACTTATAGACTCCCAAGGTTACCTTAAAGTAAGTAAGAGAGACCCTGACTGGATGGACCCTCTCTGGCCTGTTAGATCTAACCCATCAAGGTCTACTTATTCTGTGTTGTCTTAGTTGTGTTATCTTTTATTATTGTCTGTGTTTTCTCCTCCGCAGTGAGCCGCATTCCCGATTTTACGCCGCACAAATTGTCTTGGTCCTCGAATATTTGCACCATTTGGATATTATGTACAGAGATTTAAAGCCCGAGAATTTACTCGTTGATTCAGTGGGCTATCTGAAGGTATGATCTGGTTGGCCCGGAGTTGTTGCTTCAAGTGGTGATGGGGCTTCCAGATTCAACCAATTATCCAGCTCTTCTTTTCTCCTCTACCTTTCTCTCACACTTTGGTTTGCACCATTGGATGGCTTGTTTAGCTTTGGTATTGCACTACTAAGCCTACTTTATTACCTGGCATGTCCGTCTCACCATCAGTTATTCCCTCATCCTTTATTAACACTAGATATCTTACCTGTGCTCTGTTTTATTGTCTTTTTTTCTTTGATATGAACTGCAAATATGAGCTTGTTAACCAAATTTACTGATCAGATGTATGAAGTGGAAGATACTGGAACACAATTTGTAGATAGATATATTAAATCTTTGCAAGTTAAAACAATACGAAATTATGATATCCTAAAGATATATATTTGTACCATAAACTGGATTTCATTCTCCCCTGAAAACCTAATTATACGGACTTGATGTTATGAGGGATAAATTTAGACATTAAATCAAACTTGTGCGAAAATTATACAAAATATTACATAATCTTGATCAATTGTGTTCCAGTATTTTGGTGTTCCCCTTGATATTTGTGTGATAAATACATCAGATTGTAACGATATATTTGCATGTGCTTGGATTGAAGTGCTTTATATTTACCATAATGTACTACTGTGTTACAACTTATAAATGTAGTTATTTTGTAATGTAAATATCTGAACAGGATTTATGTTCCTACATGTAATAATCTGGTTTCTAATGCTTGCCTTTTTGTAATGTGTTGAAAAAAAAATTACTAAATTTGTCAGAGAATGCATACATGTATCTAATAGGTTTTGATAAAATAAACCCCTTAGGATTGTCTAAGTGGGTAAGGCTATATTCCTGGACTGTGGACACATGGCCTTTAGGTTGGCAGGAGATAATCTGTTTGTGTTAGGTCTCCCTCTTGACCTACTTTCTGCCAGGGTTAAATATGGGTAGAGGTCACTGAAATCTTCACTTCTACTAAAACCCTGTTCAAGCTTGTTTGTCCACTTGAGCTAGAAACTGGGGAATCTGAATTATATTTACTATTTAGGAAGTCTCACTCCTCTCCAAATGTGTGTATATCTGTACTGTGATGATGACTGAATAAAAGTCGAAATATTGAGTCAATATGAAGTTTTCGTTTTTCGGAATAACACTACTTGTGTACTGTGAATACATGATGAAAGCCTGCAGTGAGCCTAACCCTTTCCACCAAACCCTGGGTTAAGCTGGCTAATTCTAAGGATTAAAGGTCAATGGTGACTGACCAACTAAAGACAATTATAGAAACTTGTCTACATTGCTTTTCTATTTAAAAAAAAACCCCCAAAACATCCTTCTGAATTTCCCTGTGCCAGCGTGACTTTATTTTCAAAGATGTGCAGATATACTGAACCAAATCCTAGCAAATGATCAGTATAACCGTAGTCGTTTGATGCTGGTTGCACAAAGGTGTATTCAGTTGAAGTCTAACTTAACTCAGAGTGGACATACCATATTAGTGTTGACTTGCTTATTACATCTTTCTGTCTGTAACTTAATGACTTGCTATTGATGATAGTGTGCTTTAACATAATGTTTCTACAACTTTCTTTTTTACTTCAGTTGGCTATAGTTTTTCCAAAAGCGTTTGTTGCAAAATTTTGGGTATTGTAAATGTTTGTACTGGTTAGAAAAAGCTTGATAGCTATAGCACTGGTCAGAAATAGCACATAGTAAAGAGCTGTCATATTGCACATTTACCCATTATTGATTTGCTGATTAATCTGTGTTGTGAAGAACAAGTGCACATTTGTTCGCTAGATGGTTTGTACTGACCTATGTTACTAAGATCAGTAGAATTGTGTGAATCTCTAAGCCCCAGTGATAGGACCAGGACAGTGGTGGCAATGTGTTATTTCACCAGGAGACTTGTCTTTGTTACCCCATGTCTATGTGTTATGTCCGGCTCTTTTCTTAATCACTATCTTCCATCAATCACTAGAATTGTCTGATTCAAATGAATTTATCCTGTGTCTTGATTTTCTTTTTATAAGAAGCTATGATTTCTATTACTCAGGTGACAGATTTTGGTTTTGCTAAACGAGTGAAAGGTAGAACATGGACATTGTGTGGAACACCAGAATACCTAGCTCCTGAGATCATTCTTAGCAAGGTAAATCACAGGCATTAGACATCTGTCAATCATTATGCTATCAACATCCAATCATCTAAATTCTCCATGTGAGTGCACGCTTTATAAATTGTTAAACTTGTCTGAAATAATTCCCAGCAGTGACTGAGCTATTGTGTATGCTTGTAGCCCAAAGCTTTAGAATGCTGAAGGGCTTTCAAAACAATTTTTTTCTGTTAAAACTAGGTCTGACATAAAGCTATTAATTAGCCTTACATATTTTGATTTTTATATAATCTTTTACGCTTCAAGTCATAGCCATATAAGTGACAAAATATATTATGTGGCAAAAAACTCAATCAATCAATCAAATGGTAAGCATCCCATTTTGACAGACTACTCTTAAAGGAAGTGTTTGAAATAGTCCAGTGGCGACATGGGTATGTGATATAGACACATCAATAATATAAGCTGTAGGAAGTGTGAAGAAACTGATTGTGAGATAAATCCATAAGTTGTTGGCTTACATTGGATATCTACACACTACTGCCATACAATAGCTGAATGTATTGACGTCTTCAAGGCTTCTCAGCTGGCTCTGCTGTTGGACACAATCTAGGTCAATTGTCTAAGGTCTGTAGTTACGTAGTTGATGGTGTCAACACTCTGACAATTAGAATGGATTGAGGAGATAGGTTCATGATATTACCTTATTGTTCACAGAAAACCATTTGACCATCTGCGTAAATGTGTGTTATTGACCAGTTGTCATTAGAAATCCACAGGAGCTTGACACTTTCCCCTCTCAGTGATATATGGTCTCACCAAACAAACAAATACATATTGACAGGATATTACATTTATATATTATGTTAATTGTTAGTTCCTTAATCTATGTAATAACAAACTATAACTTCCTTATGAACTCCAATAGTGAAATCCTTGCCACAATCTATCTTTTCTACAGGGTTACAACAAGGCTGTAGATTGGTGGGCTTTAGGTGTACTGGTCTATGAAATGGCAGCAGGTTATCCACCATTCTTTGCTGACCAACCCATTCAAATCTATGAGAAAATTGTCTCTGGCAAAGTAAGTAACATTCTCTATCTATTTGCACCATTACTCTTGTTATTATAATGCTCCGTGAAAGAAGGAAATAAATGTATATAATGGATAAGTTACAGTTGACATCACTTCCAGCTGTTATGTCCTTGTGGTCAATTATCAAACATGGCAGTGACTTTGAAATACTACATGTGTTAGATTGAAATAAAGCATGTTACATGTACATAATATGCCAGAATAAGATAGATTATCTGTTCATTATTTGAGGCGACTCAGTAATTAATCAGAATCCTTTGTGAGTTGATATCTCTAACCTATTATAGAACCTGTATGTCTTCCATTTGAAGTAGTGAATTCTATGGGAAGTGTTAGTTCATTTTGAGTAGAATTTTCCAAGCCTTCCATGGATGGGTCCCATTTTAAAATCAAACTTACTCCAAAAACAAAAAAAAATTATGTGCATAGAGCTCTGCCTGGCAGTGCTCTGAGTTTGGTGTAATCCATGAATCAATCAAATATGAAATGTTAAATGATAGGATACGGTCTTCTATTTCAGGTGCGGTTTCCTTCACACTTCAGCTCTGATCTAAAAGATTTACTGAGGAATCTACTACAAGTAGATTTGACTAAACGCTATGGCAATTTGAAAAACGCAGTCAACGACATTAAGAATCACAAGTGGTTCTCAACAACTGACTGGATCGCAATTTATCAAAAAAAGGTACGATCTTATTTCATCTATTCTTCACCCAAGTTATTTCTGCATTTGTCACTTTTCATTCAGCATTTATGATGTTAGACTTTAAAAATATTGTTTTTCTGCCATTCATCCTTCATTGAGTGTGCCGTGGGTTGTATGTTGTAACCCACCCATGCAGAGTGATGGCTTGGATTGCAACACAACCTCATGCAAAGAATAAATTTAAGTGTGAGAGAAAACCTCGGATGTTATTTCAGTTTTTTGATTACTTCAATACAGTTTTTACTTTTCCATCTCTGGGAACTTCACACAGCATGTGTTCTGAATAAAAAAGCTATTGTATAGCAGTTTGTGATAAAGGTTACTCCTGCATCTGTAAACTCTTGACTGATTGATAAAGCATTTGATTGTTAATTATTACAAGTTTTATTGTTATTTAACTGGCATTTGTTGTGCTGTAGGTGGAAGCCCCATTTATCCCCAAGTGCAAAGGTCCAGGTGATGCAAGTAACTTTGACGACTATGAAGAGGAACCTTTAAGAATATCATCAACAGAAAAATGTGCCAAAGAGTTTGCTGATTTCTGAGGATGCCATTAAGCCTGAATTGATTAACCACGTGTGCACCTTTGTATCTAACATTGCTAGTTCTGGCTGCTATGTAGTGGTTTTGAAGAGGGGCGTGTCTCTCCTAACAGTACTACTACATGTGCTCATCTTGGTGCAATAGTGTCACAGGCTGGGGCTCTCCCACTGGCAGGAAACAGTGAAATTACCACTGTCTCGTCACCAAGCCACACAGGTTTTCATCCTACATTGTATAATATTTATTTGGCCCTTATTTTGTAGAATGTTGTATGGTTCTGTGTTAACCTTGGCATCAACACCATATTTTACTAGTCAATTTGATAGACTCTATAGAATATTGATTCAAATTGCTCAAAATGCTTGCGATTCCCTTCGGTGATTCTATTGGAAGATGATGAAAACCAACTTACAGTGATCTGACCAGTCACAAACCAATTCTAGGAGATACAGAGGGAGGTTTTAACATTGTATTCTAGCAATGTCATGTGATTTAACCTTCTTTTTGTTATATTGTAACTTCCACCTTATAGTGGAGACTTTTAATCCACCCATTTATTCAGATCTTAATTTCCATTGCCTACATGTAAGTAGACCCTTTTAACAGTGTCCATACTACCAGAAGATTTGTTCATAGATTATTAATCCTTCATAATGGAGAAATAAACCTATGAAACTAGCATGATGTAAATATTTGAGAAGCTGTGGTTTGTAATGTGTCTGTATTCCCCAGAATCTCTACAGGACTTCATTAAAACCATTTTTTTAATTCGTCCCTGTAAATGTTCAAGCTTCATTGTCTTTGAAGTTTGTGCAAAGAATTATAATTGTCTGCCTCTTAAATTGAATTTGTATTTTATAAAATCAAGACGACATGTACCTTTTGTGGCAATGAGGAAGGTTGTTGTGATTTTGTAGTAAATGTTCTATAAATGTATCAGTTAAATTACCACGTTTTAGCCCAAATATAATTTCATTCTATCAAATATATCCCAAGTGAAGACAACTTGTAAACACTGATTATATCAAGTGTTCCCTACCAAAATACAACTGCAGAGAAGTCATTGTGATTCCTTGGGACTTTAAAAAGGATTGAATTTTAAACGGCATGACATTTAGATTCTGTTTAGCTTTGGATGTCTGATTTCTAGATGTTTTTTGAATTACTGGGAAAATGGTCAATAAAGTAATATTGACATAATGACTCTATTTGTATTTCATCACTTTCCACCAAGCCTCCAATTTGGGATTTACAGTATGAAATAACCTGGCCAAATGGGTGCTACAGGACCAGCTCAGGGAGTACCTTATTTTCATGCAGAGACCCCGCCTGGGCAATGTTAAATATTGAGTGAATCACACAGGTCTCTGACGATTGACTTTGCAATGTAATGAACAACTTATATCCATTGTAACACATTAGCATGCTTGGATAATCTTTTTCTCACACATTTCAATTAATTCAAGTGAACACAGCTCTAATGAAAAAAATATGTAATGACGTCGCTCTATTTTCAAGAAAGACTGGATTGCATATTATAATGACATCAGTTTTGACAGTTCCATCTGAAGGTCCTAGCATTTCACAGGTGGATTATGTTAATTTCTTACTCCCCCAATATTATCACTCCGAAGAATATGTGGGATATTAAGGCTGTCGATCAAGTAACGCTTGTACTGTTAAAATTGACATCATCAGTCGTTATAACGTGAAGATGAAGCATACGACAGCAACCATATAATTTAAAGTTCTGCTGACGCCATATCTAACGTCAGAATGCAATACCCAGTTTTTTTGTTCAGACGGCCATTCTTTGAAATAAAATACTGCACTTTTGGTGCAGTCTGAGAAAAAAGTTATATACTAGTAACTCAAGCCAGTGTGTCACTCCTGGAGTGAGTCCCCAATTGAGTGGATGCGCAGGGAGTGCAAATTGAATAGCTTTGCATTTAGAGCCTACTTGTACGGTGGATTGAAAAAGGAGTGATTTTTTGCTTCCTCTATTGCCACATTGCTCCAAGATGTTGAAAATTCACTTTGTCGATTTTCACACGCCATAAAAGAAATCTATATTCCACTGAAATTGGCAATTCTTGAGCTCCATAAGCACAAAAAAATCCCAGAACTTGAACAAATACGGCTAATTAAGACAATATAAACTCACATTGAAGAGAAAGTCTGTAAGCTCTGGGCCATATTTCATAAAACTTTTAAAGAGAGCAAAGTGGACTGGAATTGCTATTCTTTAACATTACAGTTTATTGGAGTTTTATGAAATAGCCTTCTGGACTGCCTGTGGTTTCATTGTCATTATTAAACACCAAGTCTTATGCTGTTGAATGATGCGGTCTACACTGTAAAACATCGGTCTGACATTCAACAGCATAAAACAAAAGTTGTCTTATACTACAGAAGTTTAACTGTAAGCGCACCTTAACATGCCTTATAATCCAACCTGGATGGGGCCTTGATGGTCCAGCGGGTTAGAGTGATAGTCCCACACAGACCTATCAATGTGGCAAGGGTTCAAATCACATTCAGTGTATTTCTCACTCGGTCGCCGTATGTGGAAGAATTGGCAGGTACTCGAAGTTTGGGGGTTTCTTCCCCACTAAACCTGGCATATGAGTGAAATAATCTTAAGAGCGGCGTAAAATGTCAATCAATCTAATCTCCAATTGGCCTTGATCGCTCCGCTGGCAGAGTGATAGTTCTTCTGGCCGACACTGGCCTTCCAGTGATGCCGCATAAGCTGAAATCCCACTCAGATGAAATAATGCAACTTTGTATAATGATGAATTATCATACATCAGGGGTTGGGACATTTTCAAGACCAAACACTTCTAAAGCCACCAGTACGGCTCTACATGTAGGTATTAGGCGGTGACCAGATAGTAAAAAGTGTACAATAAATAAGCAGTAGCATGGGCCCAGAACCAGGGGGGTAATTCATAAATCACATATAGCCGACTACGGTCAGATAGTAATGTTAAAGCAGTGCTATTCTAGCCGGCTAGGTCAGTTTAGCCTTCTAAACCTGTTTATGAAATACCCCCCTGAACTTGGTATTTAAAGGTGTGACTTTCTGGTATGTTTTTGACAGATGCCTTTACTCCACTCACTAGTATGGATAGATAGGGTTAAGCTCAAAATCAGAAGTCAGACCAGTATCTGATGTGTTGGGACATAATCCCAGTATATTTAGGAACACTAACACACACTGGCACAGTGAAAATCTTGTATAAAATATCCATGGAGACAAGTTGCGTTAAAAGGAGTATATCCTATAGACCTTTATACCCAATGATAAGTTATTGTGAGAAATTTAAAATTGACCACACAAAGGATTCATCATTGGCTTTAATCAGTAGAATTTTCTGGACCACTATGACACATATTGACAATCCCAGTATGCATGTATGTCGGTTATGCTGGGAACTAAACCCAGAACTGACAGGTGTTCTCTTGGACTCCTGTATGGTGACTTTCACTGAGCATGTTAATACAGAATAAAACTTGTGTGGTGTAATTTGTCTTCATATCCTTCATGACCTGAACATCCAGACCCATACTACTGCTAGCTAAAAGGGCTTCTTTAACTTGCTTGTAAAATACTGGGAGTACCCAGGTTGGTCGTCTAGAAAGTCATTTAGGGGAGGAAAAATACCCTGCTAAGGAATTCATCGTTTATAGATCATTGAATTCCTGATACATTAACCCATAAATAATTACCCACACCTATATCGTTATAATAAATACAAAAGACGTATAATTCAAGTAGAACAGAATTAATCATATTTCATTGAAGTATTTACAAAGGTATATAAAACTACTTGCAGTATTTGCAACAGGATTAAACAAGTGATAAACTGTACAAGGTAGTCAGTATTAAAAACACAAGTTAAAGACATATACAGCTTGGATTACTTACAATCAGGATAATGTTCAACAGGAATTCTCTGTAATTATGCACAGAATTACAAACCTGCATTTATTCAGGGCACTTGATTAAACAAAATTGGTTAATCAGATTTTCAATAATGTAAAGATTTATATATGTACAAATATATTTGATTGAATCCGGACTAAAACTAGTATTGATGAGGGATTTCATAAGTTGTATGTATATCAGAGTTTGGCACACTTCTGCTTATCCTCTCAGTATTGGTCCAGTAGTAAGGAAGACCTGAGTTTTAACACTATGCTATAGAGGGTTGGACACAGATATATACAGTATATATAAAACAATAACCCTCTGAATAAGCTGTAACAGTCACATCAATAACTCCTGTCACCTTGTGCTGTTTTTAACACCTTTCTCTAAAGTTTCACCACTTGATGATGATGATGTTGTTGTTGTAAGACCTTTGGACTTTGACCCTAAAGGAAGTTTCACTTCCTCCTCCACTTCCTCACTCTCTGTTGTATCCATATCTATAGACATCTCATGGGCCTCCAATTCAGTGAGTAAAGCTGTCGCCTCTGCCAATGTGTCCTGAAAATCCACAGACGAATTAGTACATCAAAACATAAACCACGAATAAGTACATCAAAACACAGATGAAGAATTAGTACATCAAAAACACAGACGATGAATTAGTACATCAAAACACAGATGATGAATTAGTTCATCAAAACACAGATGATGAATTAGTTCATCAAAACACACAAGACTAATTAGTACATCAAAACACAGTCAATGCATTAATACATCAAAACACAGATGATGAATAAGTACATCAAAACACGGACGATGAATTAGTACATCAAAACACAAACGATGAATTAGTGCATTAAAACACAAAAGATGAATTAGTACATCAAAACACAGATGATGAATTAGTACATCAAAACACAGATGATGAATTAGTACATCAAAACACGGACGATGAATTAGTACATCAAAACACAAACGATGAATTAGTACATCAAAACACAAACGATGAATTAGTACAACAAAACACAGATGATGAATTAGTACAACAAAACACAGATGATGAATTCGTACATCAAAACACAGATGATGAATTAGTACATCAAAACACAGATGATGAATTAGTACATCAAAACACAAACGATGAATTAGTACATCAAAACACAAACGATGAATTAATACAACAAAATACAGATGATGAATTAGTACAACAAAACACAGATGATGAATTAGTACAACAAAACACAGATGATAAATTAGTACATCAAAACACAGTCAATGCATTAATACATTAAAACACAGATGAGGAATTTGTACATCAAAACACAGACGATGAATTAGTACATCAAAACACAGACGATGAATTAGTACATCAAAACACAAAAGATGAATTAGTACATCAAAACACATGATAAATCAGTATATCAAAACACAGATGATGAATTAGTACATGTACATCAAAACACATGATGAATTAGTACATCAAAACACAAATGATGAATTAGTACATCAAAACACAGATGATGAATAAGTACATCAAAACACAGATGATGAATTAGTACATCAAAACACAGATGATGAATTAGTACATCAAAACACAGATGATGAATTAGTACATCAAAACACAGATGATAAATTAGTACATCAAAACACAGATGATGAATTAGTACATCAAAACACAAATGGTGAATTAGTACATCAAAACACAGATGATGAATTAGTACATCAAAACACAAATGATGAATTAGTACATCAAAACACAGATGATGAATTAGTACATCAAAACACAGATGATGAATTAGTACATCAAAACACAGATGATGAATTAGTACATCAAAACACAGATGATGAATTAGTACATCAAAACACATGATGAATTAGTACATCAAAACACAAATGATGAATTAGTACATCAAAACACAGATGATGAATTAGTACATCAAAACACAGATGATGAATTAGTACATCAAAACACAGATGATGAATTAGTACATCAAAACACAGATGATGAATTAGTACATCAAAACACAGATGATGAATTAGTACATCAAAACACATGATGAATTAGTACATCAAAACACAAATGATGAATTAGTACATCAAAACACAGATGATGAATTAGTACATCAAAACACAGATGATGAATTAGTACATCAAAACACAAACGATGAATTAATACAACAAAATACAGACGATGAATTAGTACAACAAAACACAGATGATGAATTAGTACAACAAAACACAGATGATGAATTAGTACAACAAAACACAGATGATAAATTAGTACATCAAAACACAGTCAATGCATTAATACATTAAAACACAGATGAGGAATTTGTACATCAAAACACAGACGATGAATTAGTACATCAAAACACAGACGATGAATTAGTACATCAAAACACAAAAGATGAATTAGTACATCAAAACACATGATAAATCAGTATATCAAAACACAGATGATGAATTAGTACATGTACATCAAAACACATGATGAATTAGTACATCAAAACACAAATGATGAATTAGTACATCAAAACACAGATGATGAATAAGTACATCAAAACACAAATGATGAATTAGTACATCAAAACACAGATGATGAATTAGTACATCAAAACACAGATGATGAATTAGTACATCAAAACACAGATGATAAATTAGTACATCAAAACACAGATGATGAATTAGTACATCAAAACACAAATGGTGAATTAGTACATCAAAACACAGATGATGAATTAGTACATCAAAACACAAATGATGAATTAGTACATCAAAACACAGATGATGAATTAGTACATCAAAACACAGATGATGAATTAGTACATCAAAACACAGATGATGAATTAGTACATCAAAACACAGATGATGAATTAGTACATCAAAACACATGATGAATTAGTACATCAAAACACAAATGATGAATTAGTACATCAAAACACAGATGATGAATTAGTACATCAAAACACAGATGATGAATTAGTACATCAAAACACAGATGATGAATTAGTACATCAAAACACAGATGATGAATTAGTACATCAAAACACAGATGATGAATTAGTACATCAAAACACATGATGAATTAGTACATCAAAACACAAATGATGAATTAGTACATCAAAACACAGATGATGAATTAGTACATCAAAACACAGATGATGAATTAGTACATCAAAACACAGATGATGAATTAGTACATCAAACACAGTTGATGAATTAGTACATCAAAACACATGATGAATTAGTACATCAAAACACAAATGATGAATTAGTACATCAAAATACAGGTGATGAATTAGTACATCAAAACACAAAGGATGAATTAGTAGATCAAAACACAAAGGATGAATTAGTACATTCTGGGATGGGAAACGTCTTTGTATTACAGCCAGTGTGATGACAGTAGTTTGGCTCGATATTCTTTGTCTCAGACACCCGGTGAGGGCATTTCCATCCGCCCCGAGAATAACAGAAAACAGTGATGTGTATTCTGATTCATTCCAAACTTTACTGATAGGGCATATACACTGTATATGGACTGTGCATGCCTACATTGTGTATTTGTATGTTAGGATCAGTCAGACTAGTCAACAGGGCTGTCATTTTAGGGAGGTGCTCTCCTTCCCCTCCACACACCCCCAGAGGGGTCTGAGGAGACCTGTTTATCACTCCCCCTAACTCTCCCTACCGGTTTCAGGCGAGTGTTTATGTGTTCCACGCTCTCAAGATAAAACTTTCCTCCAACCCTTTGATGTCCATTAAACTAGAATTAACTGTATGATAATATGAAAAACTAGGATAGCATCTTTTTAAAGAGTTTTTTTTTGTCCAGAATTTGCACGACAATTTTGACATAGATAAGTATACCAAAATAAAAATACCTTTTCTATAACTTCAGCTGCTTTTATTTCATCATGATGAATGTACGTACTCCCATTGAATTTTGGGAGACCATTTTTGGGAAGAGTGAAACAGGTCACCCTGACAGATTTGGGAGAGCATATTGTAACTCTCCCAGTTTATTCATAGTGACAGGCCTGAGTCAATATTGCGGTTGTTTTCTGTTAATAACTTACAAATAGACATGTGCAGTTCATATATATATATGCGAAATCATAGAGTTTCGGAATGAATCATAATACACAACACAGACTTCGACTGTTTTCGGGCCGGATCGAAATGCCCTCACCAGGTGTCTGAGAAAAACAATATCATCACACTGGCTGTAATACAAAGGCGTTTCCTATCCCGTCTATATTAGTCCCAGAATGTACTAATTCATTGTGTTTTGATGTAAATTAGCATTTGTCTCAAAGACCAGTAACTTGTAAATCAACAATGCCTACTTGGAATGATAGCTTGACAGGTTGGCTCAGCACACTTAAAATTATGTTAACATTGTATGTTAAAATTACCTGCGCACTAACTGTCCTTTGGAAAGATTTTCTATTTGAGTCTTCATTTGAAGTGACAGCTGTTGGTGGATTCCAATTGTACTCTGTCATCTGAAAATACCAATAACAATTAATACAGATCCAAAAATTTTACCAATTCTTTTTATATCAGAAGAATCCTTTCAAGTTCAGTTAAGATCAGGGGCCAGTTGTTCAAAAGAAAATTAGCTTTTATAAAGGTAATTTAGATAATGTCGTATCACAGAGGAATTTCTTGTTACGCCACATCATTTAATCTACTGTCAAGGACCCAGATCTGTAATTCTCTAACAATAAAGTACATCAGATAAGTTGCCAGAAAAAAATCCACTTGTTGGTAATATACGGGATGTCAGGTGAAAGTATCAACCAACAGAATATTGGTGTTAAATCAAGGGGATCAGGTAAAGTCAAGGGTATTTCTGAACAGGAAGTCTTCACCTACATAACTTCTTCATAGAAATTTAGATACAAAAAAAAAATTATCCAATCTATGGAAATGTTGCAAATTTAGATACATCTAATCTTAATGTTAATGAGAAAAAATTAAGGCATCACCACGTAGTTAGTTACTTGTGATCAACACAAGCTTTCAACACCTATATACCGGTGTCTTCGTCTAGTGTAACTAGAAAGTGTGTTGACAGCTTGTGTTGATCACAAACAACTAGCTACTTGGTAATGCCTTAATTTTTTCTCATTAATATGGAACCCATGTTCAAAGAGAGTTTCAAACATTTCTTAAAGGATTTGTGAACAGGATTTAAAGCTGGTTTGTGTTTGTTTATGGACTAAATGTATATTTGAAAAACATCAGTTGAAACAAAACAAACTTCGCGTTAGTTCCCTGGTAGTCAAAAAAAGAACGGGGAGGAAATATGCATATTTTCTGTATTTTTCGTAACTACTTGGAAAAATGACGTCATACACGCCCATTAATGTGTACAAACTGCCACGAAGACGTACTGAGACAGCAGGAATCGTTTATTACGTAATCGCTGTGAGGGTACGTACACAACGGAGGTCGTGTTTGACGTCATAAGTCTCTGAGATAATTAACTTTCGTAAGCATTGTAGATCGGCAAACATACTTGAATTTTGTATGATTCTGCGACCAACATTTTTTTCTCTTTTTCGTCAGACTTTTAAAGTACATGTTTTACAACACACTTAAAGCAAATTAGAAAATATTTCCAAAGGTTGTTCATAAATCCTTTAAATCTAGATGTTGTGAAACATAACAGAAAGTTTTTCCTCTTTCCTCTATAAAATGCAGCAAGTTTTCCTCTTTCAACTATCAAATGCAGCAAGTTTTCCTCTTTCAACTATAAAATGCAGCAAGATTTCCCCTTTCAACTATAAAATGCAGCAAGAGTTCCTCTTTCGACTATAAAATGCAGCAAGATTTCCTCTTTCGACTATAAAATGCAGCAAGATTTCCTCTTTCGACTATAAAATGCAGCAAGTTTTCCTCATTCAACTATAAAATGCAGCAAGTTTTCATCTTTCAACTATAAAATGCAGCAAGTTTTCCTCTTTCAACTATAAAATGCAGCAAGTTTTCCTCATTCAACTACAAAATGCAGCAAGTTTTCCTCTTTCAACTATAAAATGCAGCAAGTTTTCCTCATTCAACAATAAAATGCAGCAAGATTTCCTCTTTCAGCTATAAAATGCAGCAAGTTTTCCTCATTCAACAATAAAATGCAGCAAGATTTCCTCTTTCAGCTATAAAATGCAGTAAGATTTCCTCTTTCAGCTATAAAATGCTGCTCAAGTATTTCTGAAGCTGACATCAATAGAGGTCTGATAAAACACTCAATATCATCAACACTGCAGGGTATAAGCAAACTCTTCACATTGTCAAACTGGTGAATAGTCACTAAGATAAACTCATTATTTAATGGTTTAGATAAAAGATGCTCAAATATTTTCTGACAGCTTAGCAACCAGTATGTACATTAGAGTGACATCAACAGATTTGAGACCACGAGAGATTGATTCTTAATGTAACACGCAGCCCATCTATAAACAATTAACCTGTCACCTAGACATAAATCAGGCCATACACATCGAATGCCCTGGAAAGATTTCACAGTTACCGTGGCAACCACTAAGTCCCTACTCTCAATAACATGGTAAAGAATAAAAGACATGATAGCTAAAGAAGAGATTGAATATATTTACAAATATTTAAACTTAAAAACACTAGGCCTCTGAGGAGTTGCCTACTAGTAAAATACTGTTTTATTTACTTTCTAAAAGTTGGATGTACAGTGTACCTTGCTTTTCACCTCATTGCACATCTGAGTGAAGGCCCTTTGATTTTATTCTGTGACGTCCCAAATATCCCAAATTCTACTACTGATTGGCTGTGTCTAAACTTTGCAATTGGCGATGGCGACATTGGAGTGTTTTAATAGAACAAGAACAATTTACACTAACTATGCTAAATATGACTTCATATTCCCGTGAAATGTAGTCCTACAGTAGACGTCAATACACATGAGACAAGTAAGTCGGATGACGTTATTGGCTTCGGTCGCGTGCAGTTAAATAATAAAAAGTGAATTTTGAGTGAACTTCTGAGTGAAGGAAATCCCTAGTTTTCATTTATGTGTAAATAATAGAGAGGTTAGAGAGGTTTAAGGTATACCTAAGTTACTGAAAACATCAAACTTTGTCAAAGTTAGAAATGACACGGCTCGTATATAACAGTGAAATGTTAAATTTGGCAATAAACGCAATTGGAATTCCTATGATTAGGTGTACAAGAAATTGTTTTCATTCTTTTTTTTTTCATTGTTTTAATTACAGTTAGTTGTTATAGTCAGTGGTCTGATTCTGATTCTCGGAAGTATACATTTAAAAACCGGAAAGAATGAAATGTACATGTCAGTCAGGTGTGGGAGGATGATCAGAGTGTATGATAATGTGTAACAAGAGTTTAAAAAACTCAAAATATGCCCACATGGGTAAATCCATTGTAGCAGACTACCGTTATATTCAAAAGCTAAAGACATGATTTATAACTGATTTAAACTGGCGAAACACAAAATACACCCGAAAAGGCACAGTAACTACAGCCATATCAAAACAAATCCTTCCATATACATTTGAATTTTACTTTCAAAATTCAGACCAAGAAGGTTTAAGCTTGGTAAAAGGCAAGGTAATGTCAACAAAATGAAAGCTTAAGCCATTTGTATGTCTGGTAGGCGAGTCAGAGTTCTGGTAGGTGTGTCAGAGGTCTGGTAAGTGTGTCAGAGGTCTGGTAGGTGTGTCAGATGTCTGGTAGGTGTGTCAGAGGTCTGGTAGGTGTGTCAGATGTCTGGTAGGTGTGTCAGAGGTCTGGTAGGTGTGTCAGATGTCTGGTAGGTGTGTCAGAGGTCTGGTAGGTGTGTCAGAGGTCTGGTAGGTGTGTCAGAGGTCTGGTAGGCGAGTCAGATGTCTGGTATGCGAGGCAGAGGTCTGGTAGGTGTGTCAGAGGTCTGGTAGGCGAGTCAGATGTCTGGTAGGCGAGGCAGAGGTCTGGTAGGCGAGTCAGAGGTCTGGTACGCGAGTCAGAGGTCTGGTAGGTGAGTCAGAGGTCTGGTAGGCGAGTCAGATGTCTGGTAGGCGAGGCAGAGGTCTGGTAGGCGAGTCAGAGGTCTGGTAGGTGAGTCAGAGGTCTGGTTGGCGAGCCAGAGGTCTGGTAGGCAAGTCAGAGGTCTGGTAGGCGAATCAGATGTCTGGTAGGCGAGCCAGAGGTCTGGTAGGTGAGTCAGAGGTCTGGTAGAGGAGTCAGGGGTCTGGTAGGGGAGTCAGAGGTCTGGTAGGCGAGGCAGAGGTCTGATAGGCGAGTCAGAGGTCTGGTAGGCGAGTCTAGTCTGGTAGACGAGTCAGGTCTGGTAGGCGAGTCAGATGTCTGGTAGGCGAGTCAGAGGTCTGGTAGGCGAGGCAGAAGTCTGGTAGGTGAGTCAGAAGTCTGGTAGGTGAGTCAGAGGTCTGGTAGGCGAGTCAGAGGTCTGGTAGGCGAGTCAGAGGTCTGGTAGGCGAGTCAGAGGTCTGGTAGGTGAGTCAGAGGTCTGGCAGGCGAGTCAGAGGTCTGGTAGGCGAGTCAGGGGTCTGGTAGGCGAGTCAGAGGTCTGGTAGGCGAGTCAGTGGTCTGGTAGGCGAGTCAGAGGTCTGGTTGGCGAGCCAGAGGTCTGGTTGGCGAGCCAGAGGTCTGGTAGGTAAGTCAGAGGTCTGGTAGGTGAGTCAGAAGTCTGGTAGGCGAGTCAGAGGTCTGGTAGGTGAGTCAGAGGTCTGGTAAGTGAGGTAGAGGTCTGGTAGGCGAGTCAGAGGTCTGGTAGGTGAGTCAGAGGTCTGGTAGGCGAGTCAGAGGTTTGGTAAGTGAGGTAGAGGTCTGGTAGGGCAGATGTATAGTAGGGCAGATGTATAGTAGGGCAGATGTACGTCCAGATTGAACGTCTTGTTGGTCTGAGTCAGATGTCCAGATTGAACGTCTTATTGGTCTGAGTCAGGTGGGCCTTTAAACAAACATGAAAGAGAATTGAGATTCTCCTTGGATTATGTAATGACAGGAATATTGAGTTGTATTACATCATACTAACCTTCTTCTTCAACCAGTTGACAGCCCATTGCCATTTATTGGGGCTCTGTATGAGATAGTCTTTTGCAAGGGAACATTTAGTGGCTAGACTGACGAGGAACTTTATACACTGGTACGACCGACGACTGTCAATCACATGATTTGTACGAATAACAGCTGGATGAAAAGAAAGAAAAACAATCACAATGGGGAGTCACAATAAAATAGCACACTATCCAGAAAGGTACGGCAACAAGAAAATCAATGTTGACAAAAGAACCAGGATATTTAAGTTTCACATGACTTCCAAAATAATAGAAATAATGTTACAAAAGACCCAAAAGTCAACAAAAAACTGTTTTGTTTATGTGTGTTATTGTCTAGTTTTCCAAAAGAAAAGTGATAGTTTGTAATAATGAAACAATCTGACACAAACCCTGTCAGTATAGTGCACACAATAAACCAAATTGAATATGGAGAACATACTGAGTAAGCCTTCATAAGATGTACTAGCTGTAGTGTCTGTGTGACCATCTATGATAAACTGAAGTCGTTTTAACTGGAGGGGATCCTCTAAAGTCTGAAAAACACATAAAGATAAAATGGTGTGTATATTTTCAACCAATACAATCCTCTCTCAAGTTCAATCCACAGATTTGATCACAAAGGCTTACACAATTCACAGACAAACTGTTTACACAATGGGTAAATACAGGCCTGGGTGATCAAATTGTCTTATTGAATTTGGTCAATGTTACATGGATTGTAGGTATGAAACTATCCCAGTATCAGAATATACATCAGACTGGCAAAGACATTCAATCACAACACAACTTGATGAAGACTAACAAAGAGAA
The DNA here is from genome assembly GCA_963971465.1 of Lepidochitona cinerea. Lineage (NCBI taxonomy): Eukaryota > Metazoa > Mollusca > Polyplacophora > Chitonida > Tonicellidae > Lepidochitona > Lepidochitona cinerea. The sequence continues at coordinate 40,335,594 of OZ020556.1, read as the reverse complement.
GGCATCCAGATACTGTTGTTCTACCTACCAATAGTTCCATAAGAAGGTTGAAGATAGTCTTTAGCTCATTGGATGGAGAATGAGTGTATTGAATCTGAAACAGAAATGTTATATATTATTACAGGTTGTCAGTATTTAGAATGGCACGAGCGGCCAAATTGTTGATATTTTGCTTTTTAGTACTTATAGGGGAAATAAAATAAACAATCTGCATGCTTCAAAATTAAAACGCACTACCAATTGTTTTTGTTCCAGTTAGCAGAGCTTAAAACCAAATTAACATATAATTTTAAGATGATTAATGATAAACAAATGAGCAAACAGGCTAGGTATAAAACTGAAATAGGTTTCAGGAGCTAGTTCTACTAAGCTGGCGTAAGTTGCGCCAGTCGCAAATGCGTGTTAAGTTATAGGAACGTGCGCATGGTCGCAATCTGGAGGCGCAAGTCTGTGTTGTAAACCTATGCGTAACTTTGCGCCAGCTTAGTAGAACGAGCCCCAGATATGTTCTCTGATAATGGTTGAATAATGCTGTGTAGGAGACTTACTGTGACCTCTCCAAGAACCAACAGACTGAATTGTTCATTACAAAAGCTACAATAGGACAGCATATCAAAGATGGCTATCGTATTACCACTCAGTTCTCTCACTGCTGTGATCACCTGAAAACAAACAATATCAATTACTTACAAGACACAGTTTTCAAAAAAGGATTATGCCAGACGGGCAACTTATTAGTGCATGGCATAAGTGTTCATTAATTCATAAAATAAATAAATAAATAGCACCACAGTTGTTAATTCATCAATGGCTTTACTGTAGTTATTTATCTGAGAAAATTCTTACCTCTTTGATGTATATATGTGAAAGTTTACCAAACACATAGTCAACCATGCCAACTGACATCTTTAAGTAGATATGAGGCTGGACTTGTGGAAGACGGATGGGAAAAGTATCAGGGTCTGAAAACAAACCACAGCAGGGTTGATACATTTTAAATGGATTGGTTTCATTGGCCAAACTGACTAACAATACATTACAACCAACTTTAAATGGAATTATTTGATGATAATGTCCAATGCTACCAACTGAATAATTGATTTGGGTGAATAAGTGGTTTAACAATGGGTTAAGATTAAGCAAGTTAGCAAACTGATCCTCTATTCATTTTCAAAATGCACACATTACAAGTAAGATAACAATAATTGACCGATAGCTGCTTCATGCCTAGTCTGGCCCCCTCCTGAATTTGTATGACTGAAGGTGAGTCAAATTCACGATCAAACAGGGAGAGGCAAGTTGGAAAGCAGTTAACAATAAAGTTCATATGCATTTAATTTACAAATTCATCTTCGAAGATTGAATTTCCCACAAGACATAATAAAATGTTGTCAAGCTATACAATGAGTAATTAAGGATGGTTTTCTCACCATCCGTCCTGAAGGAGGCCACTTCACAGTTTAATATAAGTGTAGCCAGACAAGTATGTAAATGACCAAAGTCACGGGACTGAAGAGATGTCCAACGCCGAGGTATGCCCTCCTAAATAATACAATCAAATACAATACACCTTCTATAATGGATATAATTAGGTAATTACAAAATTGATTTGGAAAAAAACTAGGAGTCAACAAAGCAAAGAAAACTACTACATAAATAAAGACACACCCCTGATTTCAATAGCGTAATAGCTTTTGGAATGTGGTGGTAAGAAAAAGAGTTGATTCAACATTCAAGACTTTCTTATCTTCATTAATTGTGAGTGTCAAGCTTATTAACTCATTACAATATTCTTGTCAACTTTGTTCAATCATCTCTGGTTTTATATTTCAAAAGAGAACCATGTACATTAAATGATATCAAAGTACAATAACAAATGTACAATAAAACTTTGGAAAATATAATAACACTTGTAAAAGGATCGTCACCAATACAGCTATAGGTAATGGGCGGTCACATGGTAGTCAATACGGCTCTAGGTAATGGGCGGTCACATGGTAGTCAATACGGCTCTAGGTAATGGGCGGTCACATGGTAGTCAATACGGCTCTAGGTAATGGGCGGTCACATGGTAGTCAATACGGCTCTAGGTAATGGGCGGTCACATGGTAGTCAATACGGCTCTAGGTAATGGGCGGTCACATGGTAGTCAATACGGCTCTAGGTAATGGGCGGTCACATGGTAGTCAATACGGCTCTAGGTAATGGGCGGTCACATGGTAGTAATATAAAGTTTTTGTTGGATTAGATATTTATGTGTGTAATAAAAATAAGGGTACTTAAAAATGTTCTGCATTTCACAATTTTAAATAACATCTCATATATGATGTAAAAACGTCTATGGACGAACCTGAGAAGACTGTTGCTGTTGAAGGCTGGAATTGACTGGTACATTGCCCAGTAAGAATGTAATCAACCTCTGAAAGCCACTTCTACCAAACATATGAGCACAGGCCTTTGTACCCTGGTAACAATGACAAATGATTATAACAGTAACAATAATAAGTTGACTTATTATTAACTTCTAATATTTCTACTATGGATAAAAAAAGAACAGCTCAATGAGGCTGTAAATGTATCATTGATCTATCTCTATCATCTGCAAAACTGTCCCTTTGGAGCTGTTTCTCAATTTTGTTCTTGGACATAACATAATGTTGAAGGTATAGTTTAGTTGATACAGAAACCGCCTCCTGAAGGATAACAAAACAAACAGAATGTTGAGTCATATAACAATGGGCCTGGAGTCTAAATGGACATGGACAGGTCACCAAGCCTTTTACTGTTGAGAATGGGATACAGCTTGAGATACAGAAGATGCCGGGTTGGTTACAAGGTATGTTCCTTTCATACGCAGAGATAATGATAAGCTACAGTTAAAACCAAGATGCTCCTAACAGACCACTGAATAGTAGCGTCCAGACAGAGGCTACAGAAAATGGTGTTAAGCAATATGGGGAGGATGGGGGACCTGGCCAGATTAGTCCATCTGATAAAGATTGGTTAAAGCTCTAAAGGCATACAGCTTAAAAATTTTGGCCACATACTTTTATTAGATGTATTATCCATTAGAAATAGTAGAATTGAGTGTACTAAATAAGCCTAAAAGTGTGTCACACATACGAAAGTCTTCTGTTATTCATCTATACCACATTATAAAATGTCGCTTAAGACAGTCGTACTAAGATTGGTCCAGACATTCCCAAGGCAAATCTTATGCTTCATGTGGAGTCAACGATAACAGCTTCCAAAAACGTATAGATATTCTCGTTCCACCTGGCTGGTGAGTCGTGACCAATGACAAGCCAGTTATAAAGAAAACCGAGAGGATGGCTATAGCTCCGGCAAAACTGCCATTCCGTGGGCCTCAGTGGCTTAGACGGCAAAGAAAACCATCACAAGACTTTCATTGAGGAGACATAGGTTCAAATCCCACTCACACAAAAGGACCATTCAAATAATTCTGAGTGGATTTTCACTCAAAGAGTTGCCCTGTACTCGCAGAAAGAGACTTCCAAATTGCTCAGTGACAACACTGAGAATGCAAAACTAAAGCAGAAAAGCATAATACGGTCTGAAGGTTTCCAGTGCCAAGAAATATATCCTATTTCGTCCAAAAAAAATTGCTGAAGACAAACAAAAAAAAATTCCTGGCTATGCGAAGTAACAATATAAGAAGCAGGAAAGGGTATGCCCAAGGTGTAAGGGAGACAACTCATGTTTAGATATTTCCAATGAAACAGGACTCCTTCATAAGCCATTTAGAGACTAGATTTTAAAGTATTGATACGTAATATAAATATATATATATATATATTTCACTATCTCCTTGAGTCGCTATAACGTGTGTATTTTGATAGCGATAAGTATTATCATAGTGGATTAAATTTACCATATTTGTTATCAATTATTGTCATTGTGGTTGACTTAAAATTATATATGTCAAACATACAAAAATTTTAAGATGAGAAATAGGCATCAATTTACTGAAGACAACATAGATCTTACATAATAACCAGCTGACTAATTGGTAAAACTTGATACATAACATAGATGGTAACGGAATACAAAAATGGGAAATACTCTTACCATTTGAACGTATCCTTTTAAAACAAGGAAATACTGAACACAATTCTTCACATTTTCTGGCACTTCTTTGTTCAACATTTGTAATAAAACTTCGAGGATCTCATCATAACTCGTGTGTGTCTGTGGATAAACAAAAGTAAATAAACAGTTAGAGACCATCCATGTCACACTGAGTCAAATCTAAACCATTTCATCAGGTCAGCAGGGGGTACTTAGGAAGTCAGGTCATCTCAAACATAAATAATGATGACCCGAAATGAGCCCAAAGACATTTGCTTCAAATCTGTGTCAGTTTAAATAAAGTATTAAGTATAAGAGGATGATAGTGTATTTCCCCAGTCTATATATAGTGGGTATCATATTGATTACAATAACTACATCCATCAATCATCTCAAAAAATGAAAAGCACACTACATTCATTTACTGACTTGAAAAACTACATTAGACCAGCAAATTGCAAATGGTTATTTAGCTTGATTGATTGATGTTTTACGTCACAATATTATTTCCCTTAGAAGGCAGCGTTGGTCAGTTTGGTACGAGTGGTATTTGCTCTGTCGCGCATCGATGGAAGGCCTTTGTCCGACTGAGGGACTGACCAAGTCCCCCTAGTTATTTTGCCATTTTGTGTGCCAATCTTTGATTAGTGATATTAAATTGATAAGACAGAAAATTAAGCAGTGTGGATATAGAGAACTTACTGTAACGCCTCCATGTTGGAAGAAACTACACATAAGTCGCTCCAATAGTTTAGCAAAAGTCACCCGCACATCTTTCTGATGACATTCTATCAAAAACGGTCTGAAAATGGAGGTAAAAAATGTAAACGAACTTAAAGGATTCATGAACAGGATTTAAAGCTGGTTTGTGTTTGTTTATGGACTAAATGCATATTTGAAAAACATCAGTTGAAACGAAACACCCTTCGCATTAGTTCCCTGGTAGTCAAACAAGAGATCCCTTAAAGGGATCTTAACGCCCGCGTTCATCTATTCATATTAAATTGATTGATTGATTGTTTGGTGTTTTACGCTGCGCTCAAGAATATTTCACTTATATGGCGGCGTTGCCAGTTTTATTGTGGGAGAATACCGGGCTCTATGCCCGGAGGAAACCCACGACCTTCCGTTGGTAACTGGCAACCATCCCACATAGGTCGTCTATTCATATTAAAGATTGTTACAGCAATAACTGGATATAGGAATTGGGGCCTACATAAAAAAATATTATTCCAGGGAGATAACTATTGTTGAGGATAATTAAATTGTGAATTGCAAAGTAAGTTCCCCTAGAAATTTTGGTTGAAAACAACATTGCCACCTGGTAGCCATCTTCAATATGCTAATGAGATGATAATGTACGGTGCACAGCTAGAACTTTGGGGGACGATGTGTGTCATGTTTGGCTAAGATCAGGTCAGTAGCTTTCTAGGAATAATGATAATAAGTTTCATTTTCAAATTTGGTTCAAAAACAACATTGCTTCCTGGCGGCCATATTTAATAAGCAAACGAGATGAAAATGTACGGTGCACAACTAGATCATAGGGAGATAATGTGGGCCAAGTTTGGTCAAAATCAGACCAGTACATTGTAGTTTTCTTGGAATAAAAGTAATAAAAGTATTCAATATGGCGGCCATATTGAATATACAAATGAGATGGAAATGAACAGTGCATAACTAGACCATAGGGTGATAATGTATGTTAAGTTTGATTTATGTTAGACAGGTAGTTTTCTTGGAATAAAGGTAACAAAGAAAAACAACATCGCCCCCTGGCGGCCATATTGAATATGCAAATCAGATGAAAATGTACAGTACACAACTAGACCATTAGGTGATGATGTATGTTAAGTTTGATTAAGATTGGACTGGTAGTTTTCTTGGAATAAAGGTAACGAGCAAAAAGTTAACGGACGGACGACGGACCACGGAAAAGCGATTTGAATAGCCCTCCATTAGAATGATGGCGGGCTAAAAAGAACGGGGAGGAAATATGCATATTTTCCGTATTTTTGGTAACTACTCGGAAAAATGACGTCATACACGACCTTCGATGTGTACTAACTGCCACGAAGACGTACTGAGACAGCAGAAATCGTTTATTACATCATCGCTGTGAGGGTACGTAAACAACGGAGGTCGTGTTTAACGTCATAAGTCTCTGAGATAATTAACTTTCGTAAGCATTGTAGATCGACAAACGTAGCTTAAATTTTGTATGTGCTGCGACCGAAATTTAATTTTCTTTTTGGTCAGTCTTTTAAAGTACAAATTCTACAACACACTTAACGCAAATTAGAAAATATTTCCAAATGTTGTTCATAAATCCTTTTAAGGATAAACAAATATTGGTGTTTTTTCTGAACACATAGTGGTGATTTGTAACTGTAATCTGACTAAATATGTATGGATACATGCATCTTCCGTCACCAATCAGTAATATCCTTGTATTTGTCGTCATACTTGTCTTTTTTGTCGCCATTTCAACCAATCATGAAGTCGTGTATGACGTCACAACAATAGTAATTTATGATAAACAAGAGTTTCGGGAAACCCAAAATACGCCCGGAAAGGCACAGTAACTGCGGCCATATCAAAACAAATCCTTCCATATTTATTTAAATTTAATTTTCAAAATTCAGAGGAAGGAAGTTGAAGCTTGGTAAAAGGTGATGTAATGTCAACAAAATGAAATCTTACCACTAAAACCTATTTGGATCAAAGGTTATTAACAAGATTTGTACTCGGTACAAGTCATCAATTCTCGCTGCTGTTAAATCGTGATGTTAAACATTGCTTGTTGTCAATATAGTTTGGACTAAAATGTTTCAATTTTTTTAGAAGAGTAGTAACTAGTTTATAATTTACTAATCATTATCACACTTAAACAAAGGCAATTAATTGTCAATTTTGCAGCTCACACCAATTCAAGTAGATTTGAAAATTTTTCTCATAATATCATTTTTCTATATTATTTGGCTACAAAAAAAAACAGTTGAGCATGGCATGGCCATGTGGTACGGAGGACCGTAAAACTGTCAACACTTGTAGTGATAAGAGACTTAGAGCTTTAGAGTATGTTTAAATAGAGTACTGGTGTAAATAGAACAAGGCTGGGTTACTCATCTCTTTGTCTGTAGATAAAACTTTAATCCTTATATGTATTTTTCATTTGATTAAAACGTTATATATTGATTTAAGAATAGTTTTAATCAATTTAGAAACATTATTGCAATTTGAAAAAATCCTTTTTTGATGAGAATCGGAAAAGTAGAAGCCATTTTATAATTTAAAGGTTATTTTCATGAAAATGAAAGTAAGAATAAAAGGGAATGTACATAATCCAATAATTTGCAATAGTTGATATCATAAACAATTTTTTTACACACTGTCTGTTAATATGGTATGTAACGTGAAAGATTTGAAAACATCGGATCATATTTGTTAAAGTTATGGAGAGAAAAAGAAAATATTACATAACCCATTATGGCTGCCATATTACGCAATGTATGATGTCAAAAATAGTTTGCGACACACCTTCCACCCATAAGGTATATACTCAGAAAAAATTGTGCAGATGGAATCAAAACTTTGGAAGTTATGGAGCGGAAGGGAATATTACATAATCCAATATAACTCCCATATTATGTAACCAGTGATGTTAAAAATAGTTTGCGACACACCTTCTACCCATAAGGTATATACTTAGAAAAAATTGTGCAGATGGAATCAAAACTTTAGAAGTTATGGAGCGGAAGGGAAAGCGGACGCCGGACAGCCGGACTTACGGACTGCCGTCCTGCCGGACGGACGGAGATGATACCATAATACAGCCCGCTTTTCAAGCCGGGCGTATAAAAATTAAATTCAGTTACACTTGACGAAGGCACCGGCACAGGTGCCGAAAGCTCGTGTTGTTAAAAACAACTGAGGACGTGGTGATGTCTTTAATTTTTTATCATTAGTATGGAACCCACGTTTAAAGAGAGTTTCAAACATTTCTTACAATAGCAATTTACATAACAGATGTCAAGTGTGACGTCACGACGCTAAACTAATTAATTTCCGTATAGAGGTCGTAGAGAAAAAAAGAATGCCTTGAATATTGTAGGTTTTGGCCGAGTTGACGAGTTCAAATAGTAGATGTTCTTAAACAAAATGATGACCACATAGGTTGATTGATTGATTGATTGTTTGGTGTTTTACGCCGCGCTCAAGATTATTTCACTTATATGGCGGCGTTGCCAGTTTTATTGTAGGAGGAAAGCGGGCTCTGTGCCCGGAGGAAACCCATGACCTTCTGCTGGTAACTGGCAACCCATTGGTGGAAGGCTGTTTGGATTGAGCGTTCAACGCTCTACCTACTGAGCCACGGAGGCCCCTGACCACATAGGAGGTACATATATTGTCTTAAACTTGTCATTTATCCTTTAAAGGTTGAAGAGATTGGTGATTCATGGTATGTAGACGGCAGATTTAGTTCCCTGTCATCCGTATTTCACAATGTTATGTTCATAACCACAAAACATATTTTATTTAAAGATGATAAACCAAAGGGTACAAATATCACACACTATAGGCATCATGCACAGCTTATTTCTGTGATTGAGACAGTGTAACAGAGCTATCATATCTACAGGCTTAGGATTGGTCAACAATAAAGTACAATATGAGATAACTAAATGAATGTAAGAATTCTGTGAATTAGAAATAAATCTATGGTAGTGGACTGGAAAAACTATCCATTGATAGATCTATGGTAGTGGACTGGAAAAATTATCCATAGATAGAGCTATAAAGCCTTAACTTGCAGTACACTCTGATGTCAGGACATACTTACTTAATATATGTTGATCCTTCTGCACTTGCGAGATAGTCTACTAGCCATAGACATGCCTCTTTAGATCGTGATAGCAGAGTCTCTATAATGCCAATCCATTCATCCATATCACCCCTGAAATAAAACAACTGATAACATGAAGTAGCTGGCTATCTGAGGACGAGGAATTACTGATGGATAACAGCTTCTTGCTTTATTGGGTCTGGGATCACAATTGAAGGGAGTGGAAGCCCCTTTGTATTACAACAAGTCTGCTCACAGCATTATTGGGTCTGGGCTCACAATTGAAGAGATTGGAAGCCCCTTTGTATTACAGCAGTCTGCCCACAGCAGTTTGGCTCCTATTGTTTATATCAGACACCTGGTGAGGGCATTCCAATTTACCCCGAGAATAGTCGAAACAAGTGTTGCGTCCTCGGATTCGTTTCGTAACATTCCGATATCGCAGACAAAAGTACTGCGCATGCCTATTTGTAAGTGTCAGCGTGGCTAACTTACAAATAGGCATGCGATACCAACAAGGTGCAGAACGGATCAGAATACACAACATGGGTTGGCCTATTCTCAGAGTGGAGAGCAATGCCCTCACGGAGTCTCTTAGAAGACAAACAATAGGACAAACAATAGGCCTGTAATACACAAACGTTTCCAATCCCTTCAATAGCAATAGGAGGTTTCCAGGTAGTTTTTATATTGTTGAAAGATTTAATGAAGTTTTGACATAAGATCTAGAGAATTACACAAAGGCAGTAGTTGGATAAGTAGGACAGGTTGTTTGTAATTCTGATATCAGTGCCTATATTAACCTATCTGTAATTGTAAGTTACAACCGATCCTTACAAAATATAGCAGAATTTTAGATTAAATAGGTTAAAGACACTAGAAGGTGTGAAGTTTGTCTGGAGACATTTTCAATGAACCTACCGGAGTTTTCGTTTTGTTCTGAGATAGGTGTTGAAGAGGAATCGTATGGCCAATTGTAGGGAGTGGACACACATCTTCTGGTAATGTTCTTGTTTGTTCAGAAACTGTAAACATACAATAATAAAGTGAGGCATCAGAGTCACAAAAGAATCTCATAAATTTCAGATTTCCGAATATAATAGTCGTTAAAGCATACAAATCACTTGACAGCTCCGTTAAATGTTTTGAGTAATAATTATTACTATTGTTTCACAAATGGTGAGAGTGTTTACCTAACTGTCACAGTAGTTTAGAAATAATAACAATAAACTAAACTATTCCTTGAATGTGACATAAGGGGAGACAACTTACTGAGTTTTTATCAACAAGATGGCGAACAAAGGTGAAATAATCTTGGCTATATACATCTCGGTTTTTTATAAATGTCAGATTCTCAGAGCGGATAACTTGTTGGATATAAGATGGCATTTTATCAGTAAATATTCCCCTCTTTTCTCCCTTATGCACCAGTTCTGTGAGCTCCACTAAACTGTCAGAATCCATCTGAGCTTTCCTGCAACAAACAAATCACCTCTGTAATACATGTTAACTTACATATCACCCCTGTAATACATGTTAACTTACATATCACCCCTGTAATACATGTTAACTTACATATCACCCCTGTAATACATGTTAACTTACATATCACCCCTGTAATACATGTTAACTTACATATCAACACTTTTTTAACACACATATACAGACATTTATACAACTTAATATTGCATTACAGCAAGTTTATTTACTGCAGTCTTTAATGTCGACAAAATAAATTTTAACGACGAAATTTTTTTTTTATGTGTGTGAGATGAAAATAGATATAAGGGCAGCACAGAGACATTTAACCATAAGAATGATTCAATCATTGATAATACAAACTTTCTGATGACACTCACCCTCCTGGATTGATGGCCTTCCTAGGTGTTGTCATTTTACTTTTCTTGGCAGAGATAGGTGTCTGATGTTCTTCCACCCTCTCATAGAATAACATGTAGCCATTCCAATACCTCAGTCTATCTTCAGGGTACGAGTTGGCTACAAATATCACATCAAGGCGGAGGAAGATTATTATTGAATAGCAATCAATTCACAGAGCTGGGGTAAAATGTGCTGTGTGTTTGGAGAAACCTTAATAAAAATCAGTCATAAAAAATAACAGGAAATTGGTTGTGTGACTTAAACTGGCAGGCAATCAATGAGGGGGTTTGTGCTGACAAGAGTATACATATTTTAGTTAATTCCTGTGTGCCAAATCATAAAGAACTTTTATAGTATACAGTAAGAATTCCGCTAATTCAAGGACGAACAATGTGAAGATAACTAATTATTAGACTGCTTTCTGCCATGTTTGGTCTAAAACAACAACAATAGCGATTGCTCGATATGATTATCGGTCGCTCCATGCAGGAGGTAAGACACCCAACGAAAAGTCTCAAACTTTTACAGTGCTTTTCATAATGTTTTGAGTACTTGAATTAGCGGAATTCTTACCGTAACAAATGTGGGTTTATCCGAATGCTATATATGTAACTTACATTGATCAAATATTTTCGCTTTGTAAGTTCCCCCAAAACACTCGGCTTCCAGCGTTGACTCACTCATATCAAACTCTTCCACTATATTATCATTGAACTTAAACCATTTCCCTCTCTGACTGTTAGTTAGCACTGAACCTCTGCAAAAACAGACGATAAAGTTGTCAGGTTTAACATGGAATGAAACTGTAATGGCCAAAATCATGTATATATATTTTGCTGATTTAATACTTTAACACTAGTAGTCTACACCATTCAATTTCAAAATCTTTAGATTAAGACATAAATCATTGAACTTAAAACCTTTGAAGTGATAAGTAAAAGTGACTTTTAAAATAAATTACCAAGAACATATAGAATCTGTACAAGGATGATAGAGAGTTATCTGTGTATTAACCATATACCAGTGGTTTAGAATTCACTCGTTCAAGTGGCATTTATACATTGAATATTGATAACAAACATTGAATATTGATAAACAACAACAAACAAAATGTAGATAACAAACTAACCTTCTATCTTTAATAAAAGAATAATAATGTCCTGCATTTGCCTGGCCATTATGGACAACAATTCCCACCAGTTCATAGTTAATGGGATGATAAGGTTTGCTCTCAACAGTGATTACATCCCCTGATTGGAACTCTTCTTCTGAACGTTCATTTAAATCTGTATCATAACCACTACTGCTACTGCACGGACTGGAGTTTTCTCTCCATGCCATTCCTTCTGTTGTGTATGGCTCCATGTCAAGTGTCCATGGAAACTAAAAACAACATTTTAAGATAAAGGTTCGACAACCAGTAAACAATAATTCAAAGCAATAAGCCCCTTTCGGGTTTGGCCGAAGTCCCACGAGATCACGCGAGAGGGGTATAACTTTAGTTAAAGTATAACTTTATATGTTTAGGGGTATAACTTTCACCGATCGGCTGTCCGATTAACATTAGTGCTTATGGAGATCGGCTGTAACCCTGTTGTTTTATCTGTGATTCTCAGCTTACAATCTATACTTTTTACAAAAGTCTTTTTGTGAGACATATTAAGATATATACAAAACCATTAGATACTTCTTTTTGACGTACAAAAAAATAATATTATTTCTAACACAAAAATAACACGTCGTAGTTGTGTTTTCACTGTTGGTTTTTGACAACTTCGAAGCGTATCCACGCGATATAAATGTTTTTATTGACAGTCAACTGACAAAAACGCAACTGATAGCTTCTGGTGTGTTTCACAAAAAAAATTTGGATTAAAAAATGATTAAGAAATAAAGAATCAAAGACAAAACCATACGATAACCGCCGATCACCATAGACGCTAATGTTAAATGAACGGCTAGTCAATGAAAGTTATACCCCTAAACTCATTTCTCGCAAGATCTTGCGCGGTTTTAGCCAAACCCGAAAGAGGCTTATTGTACAACTATTTGACAAGAGGGATGTAGACTGTTATAACACTATTATTAACTCAAGTTACATTTAGGTAATTCCAGATAGAAACTGGCACTTTGCATGTCTGAAATCCACAGGTTATTTTTGGTGTTGAGTTTTACCTTGAAATAATCATCAAACTTGAGGGCCCTGTTAGATTCCCAGTCATATCCAAACCTCTTTAACTGAATACACAATACAGGGGGTAATGTCTTAATACACATTCTCTTCATGGTATTACGCTGAAATAAGAGGGAAAAAACACACAATTAACACACTTGTGATTACTCCATGTATAAGGTGACATAGGCAGTTGGTACTAGGCCCTGCTAGGAGCCGTCAATCTCAGATTCACATAGGACTTCAATCAAAACAGTTTTAACATGTATTTATTAATTATCATATGTGATAAGTCAGTGTTTTGAAGCAAATAGCGATATCAGCAGGGAAATTACTGATTAACTGACACTGATGGATCCAGGTTAGAATAAAACTCACTACAATGGGTTAACATCCCAACACTGTAACAGAAAGAGCCTACAAGGCCCTGATGAATTGATTGATTGATTGATTGTTTGGTGTTTTACGCCGCGCTCAAGATTATTTCACTTATATGGCGGTGTTGCCAGTTTTATTGTGGGAGGAAACGGGGCTCTATGCTCGGAGGAAACCCACGACCTTCCGCTGGTAACTGACAACCATCCCACATAGGTCGTTCAAATGAAAACCCAGTCAGAAAATTTTCCAATTTTTTTGGACTGAGTGGGATTCGAACCCGTGACCCATTGGTGGAAGGCTGTTCGAATTGAGCGTCCAACGCTCTACCTACTGAGCCACGGAGGCCCCAGGCCCTGATGGAAAGAGCTCGCTTGTTAGATTTTCTTGATGATATTTATAATACTACTTTTAATGGGAGAAGTACTAACTTGGTAATAAAATCTATTTGCTGTAAGACAATAGCTGTAAGTGAGTCAGAGAGAACTAACTTGGTAATAGAGTCTATAAAAACCAATGTGACAACATGAACTAAGGCACACACTGTCAGTAGAAGATTCTCACCTTCTCTCCACACTTCTCACAGAAGTAAGCATTATCACCCTCCAGTAATTCCCCTTTAACAAACTGATCTAAGGAATCCTGTAGTGTGGCGTTTTTCACCGTCAAGTTGAGGGCATAGAATGCCTCCTCTCTCTCATACCTGGTAACATAACAACTCACAATTACAATACACCATTTGCCAGTTTTTCACGCAACAATGACATGACGCTGTGGCATCAATATTAGACTGAACAAGCCAAGCTTACAATTAGACTGCTGCTATATTCAGTCAATGTCCCATTTCATGCCAGATTGTTTCGGACATAAACTGCCATAATATCGGGTTTCTTTTCCAAAAGATGGTGTGAAAATGCTGAAAATTTTGAGTTAAAAACAGATAGATGCTTTGTCAGTGACGTCGCTAAATTACGTCATTTGAAAGTAATTGGCAAATCACCTATTGTATAAACTCATATATGGTTATTTGACATGCTTATTTTATATGATCACGGTTGAATTCTACTAAAATGAGCATTGAAAGACATACAAGTGGTCAATCATTAACTATTCTGTTTATAATCATTTGAAATCCCCCCATTAGAAAAAGCCAATAATATCATGGAAAACAGAAGAAAAAAACTTTGGTTTAATCATGTCATTAAAAATGAGCTTTCTTATAAAAACACAATCATACCTGTGTGGACAATCTTTACAGATTTTTTGATCAGAAAAAATTCCCTGAAACTTCTTCATAAACACTTTCTCCTTGCCCAATTTCTAAAATAACAGAATTTAAAAAATCTTCCAAATTCACAGTTTGTAGATAGTGAGCTTTAAGTCAAACACATAAAAGCAAATAACATAGTGTGTAGTAAAATCAACTTATGATCAATTTTCACCTACATGTACTTTGAGAAAAAAATATATATTATTAAAACATATTTTAAATTTAGAAAATCCAAAATTCTAATAAAGTTTTTTTCATGTAAATAATTGAATCTGAAAGTAAATTGTACGTGAAAATGGTGCAGTTGTCGTCACTAGTCATGACTGCTGAAAAATAGTTAATGCGGCATATTCCAGACTCAGTTTAATATTATGACAGTTTATTCATAGTTTCAGGAAACCCAAAATATGCCTGTAAATCGTCACCTACTGTAGAAGGTTTTTTTTTATTTCATTCAGCCTTCATCATCATTAGACCTTCAAGGTTTTACAATGATTCAATGAGCATTATTTTGATTTGCTTATCTTTTTCTGAGGTTTTAATCTGACCTTTAGGTGTTCATCCACTTGGTCTATCAGAGCTTGGAAGAAATCAAATGCATCCTGCTGTTCTCTCACATTAATTGATTGACCCCAGAGTTTGAATACTTTCCAGAATTTCTCTGGTACATGATATTGTAGTTTACTCTCCAGTAAGTGGCCATACATCTGCTGGATCTGGTAAAACACACTGCAATACAACAACAACAACACATCCTTACACCAAACACTCTCATAAATGTATGAAAGTTTAACATCAATATGTTTTTTTAAATGTCAGAGTGCAGCATAAAACATCAAACAATTAACCATTTTTATGTCAGAATAGGTAAAATGATCACCTCAGTATAATGCGTTACAGAAATTGTTTGCGTATGACCAATAAATAATACAAAAGACGCCTTTCTGGGTTTTTTTACCATGAAAAAGGCAATGCCAGTTAAATTTGTAGTACTGACATAATATGAAATCAATCACACAACGATATCATATACAGAATGGTAAGGGGAGGTTACTCTAACATTGATTTTCTCATCAATTACTCCAGATTATTTTACTCATATGGCGACATTGCCAGGTTAAGGATGGAAGGCCTTGGTTAGACTGACATACTCAGCCCTGTAAGATAACATGAATTACACTGACCTATCTTCATCTGGGCTTTCTTCATCCACCCCAAGTACAGTATCGGGTATTCCAGGTGTCATAAACAGTTGTTGGATGACAGAGTTCATATAACATGTAGCTCCAGCATTCTTCAATCCCACAAACCCACAGTCTGCACGACCATCAACTGGAGGCATATACTGTCACAAAATCAATCAACTTACATGAGATTTTTAAGCAAGTAATAGAAAAATTTGTCCTAATTTAAAGAAATTGAAAACTTTACAAGGAGCGAAGTTGAATAGCATGTAGGAATCATAACAGTAAAACTGCGACATGCAGATCTATAGACGCAAACAGGATTCATCTAGAGTAGTTTTGTTTACTTTTCAAACACCACTTTGCCTCCATACAGGCTACAGGCTGTATGTATTTTACTGATTTCAACTTACCTCCCATTCTGTGGCGGAGTCTGGGTTAAATAGATGGTGCATAGAGGTTAATTCCTGGCAGATAAAAGTCAGATTCTCCAAGGATCCAGCGGCCAACTCTGTCAGTAGTTCATAAGCTGCAGTCCGACTCACTCCATTACTACATCTACAAACACACATATATCATCAGGAATAATCACATTTTATACAGATCACAGAATGGTATAACATAAGAAAGCTATCATAAACTATAGTCTAGTAATGGTTTATTCAATGATATATCATTACTATTATGAATGATAATTGATTACACAAAATAAGAAATTCAGTTTGGTTTTCGAGTCTTTATCGCTGAATAAACCCTGGGAGATGTGGACAAGTTTAAATTTAGACAGAGGGGCAAATCCCCTAAGAGCAACAGAGATTGAAAACAATGTCTATTCTATGTTTTATTTTTGCTAATTTATTTCATATTTCTCTTTGCAAATAAATAGATGAAACAATAGGCGTGCAAGTCTCGTAATAATTTCGACATTTTCTGATATCCAGAGACAGATGGCGCTATTATGACCGTTTTTGGTAACGTTTTGCTCCCTAACGTCAGATGTAAACGTCATATTAGAAGCAAAAGTGCTCAGCCGCGTGTGCAATGCAGGACAAGGGACGGAACATTTTTGGATTTCCTATGAGACTGGCACTTCCTATTGGCTGACGCATTTAAATCGGTCAAAAATGCATCCTTCTTTAGGCAGATTGGTTGTCATGGTTATTTCTATAGTCCCAATGTTTGTCCGGGGGTTGAGTTACAAGGATGTGACAGTAAAATAATCTGCCACTTTGATAAAACAGAAAATGAAATTACACAGCTTATACCCATAAATCAAACTAATTCATCTACAGCAATTAAGTTATGTTATTGACAATTTGACAGATCTACATGTATATGGTATTGCCTGCTTCATCGAGTTTGGTGATTCAATGTTTCACTCCTGGATACAACCTAACGTAGATCTGCCCACTTGTGGAAAAGTCGCTATCGTCTATTTTAGACCACCCGAGACTCAACGCTATATTTGGTAACGGATGTGTAGAATTATGCACAGATCCTCGCCGTTTTCCTGAAGCATGCATACCTGGAGCTGTATTAGATGACACATGTCCCACACTAAGGATTACTGTTCAGTTATTAAGGTATTTGTAACAAGTCACTTACTTAGGGTTAAAATCAATGAGGGAGGAATCCTTGGCCGATTCATTCAGAATGCCAGTCATTAGTCGTGAGGCTGGGAATAGGAAGTCATGAAGTAAATCTTCTACTAATGTCTTCCCTGAAACAACAACAACACTTCATTACACAATACACACAGTATATAACAATTTAGTAAGCAGTTATCAGAAAATCTAGGAGATAATTAACAGGCCCTAATGTCATGCAATGATGCTCCAGATGGAAAGCCTTTGGTTTTTGTATAGAACTATAAATCCTGTAAATAATACTTTTTTAAAATAAGTAACCATGCATAATGAACATACTTCAGAAGATAACTATACGTGTAACTTCATACGAATGGACGCGCCAATAAGCTAAAACAACCAACCAACTATACGTGTAAGTTAAAAAAAAACTCATTTGTCAAAATTCACCCAAAAACCTCCACAGGATCATTCCTATGAAAAATAAGACCTGGTTCCATAGTTGGCCCGTGGCAAAAATCGTCAGTTAAAGTAAAACAGAAATGTATATATGTATAAACTGACCGTGTTCTTCCTTACAGACCCCCTGACAAGTGAAGAGAGTGCGTAGTAGTTTGAGATGACCAGCCAATAAGATATTATCTGTTTCCTTGAGTTCTGGATTGCCTGAGGGTACAAAGTTACCCAGCCAGGCTAACTCATCCTCCAGCATACTGCCACAGTCAATACCACATTTCTCCTGTAAATCTCCTATAGGGACAGGCGACAATAAATCAGTGATTTAGCAATTGCTGTGTGATTTCTTTGGATTCTAGCGATTAATACGGCAGCTATCGGTACATGTATGTTGTTGGTCTTTCCAATGAACTATATGCCTGGAATGGAGGTCACATGGTATTTGTATCCATCAAATGCCGCAATTACTAGGAGATGGTGCAATTTCGATCCAGATCTGTTATGCGCTTTAAGGTTTAACTATCAATGGCTGCACGATTTACAATAGTCAGATCTAGACCAGCCAATGAGACAGGTCCACTCCGTGTATATAGTTCATTGGGTCTTTCTACCCAGATATATGGTCACCTGTACTCACAGATAGGTTATTCAAAGTATTGGAAACATATTTAGTCTACCCATGTGTTTAAGTGTTCAGAAATATACTCTACTAACACACAAGTTGACAATTAGAATTCTGAAATAAACACAGTTATGAAATAATATTCTTTCTTTTAGCCTTAAAGGAGAAAATCTAATCAAGAGGAAAACGTTTTTTGATACAAACTATTCAATATTTAAATCTCAATCTCTTAACCAAATATCTGGAATTACCTGAGAGTTTATCCAAAAGACAGCAGCGTAGTTCAAAATATTGGGCACACTGACGTAGCAACCTGTTTAGGATAAAGATATTTACACAACTTGTCAGCATACAGTGAAATCATATCAACATGCAGTGTGAGACTAATTAATTAATGTTTGATCAGCATGTCAAACTCTCAGAGACTGGGTCAGTGTTAGACGCGGATGAGACCCCGTTCAATGCTGTCAAGAAACTATCTATGTTCAGTTAATACATGGGACATGACCTAATTAATATTAATCTAGCAGACCAATAACAACCCAGTAAGACAAGTTTTACAATGTTTTAGGACTGGATTATTGTAGTATAAAAAGTTGTTGGATTGTACCCAAAAGAAGTCAGAATCGCCCCTGTATCGTTAGTCAATAAAAGAATTGTAAGCTAAATATGAAAAGACTAAGAAAAGTAGAGTACCTTTGACTAGCACCCCTGGTGGTAGAAGATGTCACCCAAAAGGGGAGGTAAGCCTTGAGGAGTACTTGTAGCAGGAATTGATGAGGTGTTTGAAGGTGATTATCTGTAGTTGATATGTCAGCTTTACTCAGCAATAAGAACTGATCTAAAGCTGCTGTCCTAATGCTGTCCTCAGCACAACCCACCAGTATATCAATGATAAAATCACTCACACAAGGAAGGGAGTAAAATGAGGCTGACAAATAAACACATACACATGATCATTATAAGATGCTTCAAAAAATTTCTTTGCACAAATATAAGACAAAAGATAATTAAAGCTGATCAATCTAAACAAAACACAGTCACATAATTTTAAAGTACCACATACATGTAAAAATATACAGCTAAATTATATTTGGGAAAAACTGTTGTTATCAAGACAATAGAAAAGAGTATACTTACATATAAGAGGACTCCTCAAGCGGAGACATGCCACAAGTAACTCCATAGCCTCTTTAGCTATATTAGTATCAGTAGTAGATATCTTATGTTGTTGGACACAAACCCCAGCATGGAGAGTTTGCCCTTCTCCCTCACTGCTTGTACTACCAGTACTACCTGCAAGAAAACTTACTTCAGTCACCACCATCAAATATTAGAGTGAGTAGAAAATGAACTTTGCCAGCCATCCTGCTTGTCAAAGATTTGATTGTTAGAAAATAAATTTCATATATAACAGTAAGCTGATGGGCTCTATTCTCTCTTTCTCTCCATAGAGGGTATATATGAAAGATATCCTTGCACTAGGCCAGAGATGTAAACAAGAATTTTTGTGGGTTGATTGCAGTTTGCACTGAGCCAGTGAAGGTAGGGCGGATTTTTGTGAGTTGACTGTCGTCTGAACTGGTGCAGTGGGGCAGGAATGATTTTTGTGGGTTGACTGCTGTCTGAACTGGTCCAGTGGGGCAGGAGTGATGTTTGTGGGTTGACTGCTATCTGAACTGAGTCAGTGGGGCAGGAAGGATTTTTGTGGGTTGACTGCTGTCTGAACTGAGTCAGTGGGGCAGGAGTGATGTTTGTGAGTTGACTGCTGTCTGAACTGGTCCAGTGGGGCAGGAGTGATGTTTGTGGGTCGACAGCTGTCTGAACTGGGACAGTGGTGCAGAAGGATTTTTGTGGGTTGACTGTTGTCTAAACTGGTCCAGTGGGGCAGGAAGGATGTTTGTGAGTTGACTGCTGTTTGAACTGGTCCAGTGGGGCAGGAGTGATGTTTGTGGGTTGACTGTTGTTTGAACTGGTCCAGTGGGGCAGGAGTGATGTTTGTGGGTTGACTGCTGTTTGAACTGGTCCAGTGGGGCAGGAGTGATGTTTGTGGGTTTACTGTTGTCTGAACTGAGACAGTGGGGCAGGAAGGATGTTTGTGGGTTGACTGCTGTCTGAACTGAGTCAGTGGGGCAGGAAGGATGTTTGTGGGTTGACTGCTGTCTGAACTGGGTCAGTGGGGCAGGAAGGATGTTTGTGGGTTGACTGCTGTCTGAACTGGTCCAGTGGGACAGGAAGGATGTTTGTGGGTTGACTGCTGTCTGAAGTGGGGCAGGAAGGATGTTTGTGGGTTGACTACTGTCTGAACTGGGGCAGGAAGGATTTTTGTGGGTTGACTACTGTCTGAACTGAGTTAGTGGGGCAGGAAGGATTTGTGTGGGTTGACTGCTGTCTGAACGGGTCCAGTGGGGCAGGAAGGATTAGCTTCCCGTAATAAACATGAAACATGTATCCCATAGTTACCAGTACTACTTTGTCGACTCCGTCTTCCGCCTGTGTACCAAACGCTTGTCTCTCGTATTGGCTGGTTCGAGCCCACAAGGTGAAGTCTTCCAGCAGCTGCAGCCCATGTGACTCTCATAAAACAGGAGACGGTGTCAGTGAAGTCATGGATTCCCATTGTCTAAAAAACAATATATATCTTTATATCATCTAAACTCTTTTTCAGTCAGTTAAGAAGCCTCGGTGGTCCAGTGGGTTAGAGTGATCTTCCTTCAGTCCCACACAGACCTTCCACCGATGCGGTGCGGGTTGAAATCACACTCAGATTATATAAAAATTGAAAAATTTGTCAGTGTATTTTTCACTAGGTCCCCGTACGTGGATGGTTGCCAGGTAAAGTTAAGGAATGGTTTAAGACATGAAGCTGAATTCTCAGAAATAAGTAGGAATGGTTTAAGGCTCACCTGTATAGCACGTCCTCCTGCTGATAAACTGACACCAATCAGAGGGATGTGACCGCTGGCAGCAGAAGCCCGACGTGCCATCGTAGCCACAATTCCAGGCTCCTCTGCCCCTGTAAACATCATCTCTTCATCACCGATGACACTCTCTCCACATAACAGAAATCTGGAATAATAAAATAGTCTGTATCATGGAATTTTAAACCAAAGAACAGAGACACATTAATAGACAAAAGATTGACTGTGAAATGTTTTGTAATACTGCTCAGAACATAAACATTACATAAACACTACACTCACTAAGACATACATGTATGTAACTTTTTATTTGGACTGTGTGATTCGAGCCTTTTTTCCAAAAGTTGATAGCTTTTCGCTTTAAATATTTCAAAGACATCACAGTTTACAGTGGATTGATTGTTTGGTGTTTTACGCCGTGCTCAAGATTATTTCACTTATATGTCGGCGTTACCAGTTTTATTGTGGGAGGAAACCGGGCTCTATGCCGAGAGGAAACCCACGACCTTCCAGTGGTAACTGGCAACCATCCCACATAGGTCTTCGAGTGAAAACCCAGTCAGAAATTTTTCCCATTTTTTGGGGACGTTCATAGTGGAAAGACAGCAGCAAATCTGAGTGAAGTCAGACCTTTTGCTGTTTGACATTTATCCATGTACACTCAACTGTATGGTCGAGCCTGCATGTTTAGCTTTCATTTTCAAAGCGAACAACTCAAAGCGGAATTGTTTCGCATTTGACTTTTGTTGCATGAACCAAAATGTTTTTTTATGAATTACAAATTTACCCTGCGAGAAAGTCACCAAGCCCCGCTGCGTTGCTTTGAAGTGACTGTCACACTTTATCTCAGAAACTTCTACCATAACTAGAAGATAAATGACTCACCTGGCCAGTTGTAATGAGATGGAATAACAGCCTTGTCTTGTCTGATAATCTACCTCCAGAGGTATGGAGTCTTTCTGTAGTACACTCACAACTAACCCCAGACCTCCTGCATTCAGGAAATCCTCACAAAAAGATTGGGCACTGTGCTGTTCCCCTAAATCATACCCTGTGGGCATCAGCTTGTTACTTAATACCTGGAAATTAAACAGACAAATCCATGTAAGACTGGACGAGATATCAACAAGTTAACCACTTAGCATGCGAAGGTTGATTGATTGATTGATTGGAGTTTTACGCCGCACTCAAGATTATTTCACCTATATGGCGGCATACCATACTAGGAGGCTACATGTATGTAAACATACAGCATTGATTTACATCATTTCTAAAGTAAATAGTAAAGTGTCAATGAATTTGGACGTTTCCGTAGGTTTTAGTTATATCACTAAATCATTCATTGTCGGAACCCACAATTAAATCTTATACTCAGACTTGTTCACCCGTTGGCAAACTAGATTAAAAAAAAGCTGTTTTTAATTTGATATGCAAGTTAAATTTTGTTTAAAAACGTTGATAATTAAAAGATGGATGACTTTTCTATTGAAGGCATGAAGCCCTGCTAAATAAACCAATTTCTGAACTTGCCAAGATGCCTTTGTTTTTATTTTTTACCTCACCCAAATTCATTGAGCGACAATGAGTCTAGCAAACAGTTCAGGCTGCTGCTTGTTGAAGAGTTTCTGTCTACTGCAAGGTTATGTTATATTTAAACTATAGCAAAGCGTCTAATTGGTGTGTCGGTGAATGGGCGTTTCTGGTAAAAATACAAAATTGAGTTTTCTCGGGGTATAAATGTGAGCTTGTTGTGATTTTAACCCTGGGGTCAGAGAATGTAAATCAGTTAAAGCTCTATGTACAGGTTTATCATCAGGACAGCATCTAGTCCCTACATGAAAACTCACCTCCAAATTGTAGAGCAGTCGAAATGGAGACATGTCAGGAGCATTAGCATCAAATAGAGCTTTCAATGTGTCTTTAGGGGAGGGTTTGCTACTAGGGGTGGGACTAGATGTGACCTTCTTGGGACTGGATCGAGGACTGACATCATCACTGGAGGTAGATTGTCGTAATGCCTGAGAAATAGTCATCAAAATAAAGTTTTAAAAAAAAAGGATAATTTGAACCATAACATCCTGAGTGATCTGAATAAGAAATAAATGCATATGGATTGTAGTCTGGATTATTCTACTATCCTATTTTAGCCTAGCCAAACTTACTATCCTAGTTTACATTATTACCCAAACCTACTATCCTAGTTTACATTTACACCCAAATTTACTATCCTAGTTTACATTATTACCCTAACTTCTATCCTAGTTTACATTTATACCCAAATTTACTATCCTAGTTTACATTATTACCCAAACCTACTATCCTAGTTTACATTATTACCCAAACCTACTATCCTAGTTTACATTATTACCCAAACCTACTACCCTAGTTTACATTAATACCCAAACCTACTATCCTAGTTTACATTAATACCCAAACCTACTATCCTAGTTTACATTTATACCCAAACCTACTACCCTAGTTTACATTAATACCCAAACCTACTATCCTAGTTTACATTAATACCCAAACCTACTATCCTAGTTTACATTTATACCCAAACCTACTATCCTAGTTTACATTAATACCCAAACCTACTATCCTAGTTTACATTTATACCCAAACCTACTACCCTAGTTTACATTAATACCCAAACCTACTATCCTAGTTTACATTAATACCCAAACCTACTATCCTAGTTTACATTTATACCCAAACCTACTATCCTAGTTTACATTTATACCCAAACCTACTATCCTAGTTTACATTAATACCCGAACCTACTATCCAAGTTTACATTAATACCCAAACCTACTATCCTAGTTTACATTATTACCCAAACCTACTATCCTAGTTTACATTTATACCCAAACCTACTATCCTAGTTTACATTAATACCCAAACCTACTATCCTAGTTTACAGTAATACCCAAACCTACTATCCTAGTTTACATTATTACCCAAACCTACTACCCTAGTTTACATTAATACCCAAACCTACTATCCTAGTTTACATTATTACCCAAATTTACTATCCTAGTTTACATTTATACCCAAACCTACTATCCTAGTTTACATTAATACCCAAACCTACAATCCTAGTTTACAGTAATACCCAAACCTACAATCCAGTTTACATTTATACCCAATCCCACTATCTCAGATTACGTTCATACCCAAACCTACTACCCTAGTTTACATTAATACCCAAACCTACTATCCAAGTTTGCATTAATACCCAAACCTACTATCTAAGTTTGCATTAATACCCAAACCTACTACCCTAGTTTACAGTAATACCCAAACCTACTACCCTAGTTTACAGTAATACCCAAACCTATAATCCAGTTTACAGTAATACCCAAACCTAATATCCTAGTTTACATTAATACCCAAACCTACAATCCAAGTTTGCATTAATACCCAAACCTACTATCCAAGTTTGCATTAATACCCAAACCTACTACCCTAGTTTACAGTAATACCCAAACCTACTACCCTAGTTTACAGTAATACCCAAACCTACAATCCAGTTTACATTTATACCCAAACCTACAATCCAGTTTACATTTATACCCAAACCTACTATCCTAGTTTGCATTTATACCCAAACCTGTATGTACAAAACGGTTTACATTTATACCCAAATTTACAATCCTAGTTTACATTTATACCCAAACCCACAATCCAGTTTACATTTATACCCAAATTTACTATCCTAGTCAACATTAATACCCAAACCTACTATTCAAGATTATACGCAAACTTAATATCCACCAGCTTTCCATTTAATCTATTTAAGACATGCTAGCTTATTTAATACCTTATACTAAGCATAGGATGACTTCAGTTTAAGCCCCAATGACATATCTGAATCAGATACTATCCTTATATATTTACCTTCTGTCCAATAGAATCCAAGGCATCAGTAATGGACGGATCAGTGGGTATCAACATTAACAGTTTACGAACACGTCGACGAATTCTGTTGAAGTAGAAAAGTTTATTTAATTTGATCTTTATATAAAAAGATCAAAATATTTATATTTAAGAACACTTAAACACATGGGCACAGGGAAAATCTTCTTGTCTAATGTAACCATGGAGACAAGTTTCTAATGTGTTAAAAAGAGGTATATCATTTAGACCTTTATACCACATCATAAATTGTTGTAATAAACTAAGTGAGTGTCCCCATTAATCGTCTTTTACGAGTGCATAAAAGACGCCCGAAAAAGACGAAGCCAAAGACACAGGGTGTAAAAGACGCTACAAAAGACGATAATTTGAAACGGGAATTCACAGCATGTGACCGTCTCGGATTAAAAGTAGTCCGCTGTGCTGTGACTGCAGTCTATATTTGTGACTAGCGGTCTGAGGTTGTACTAGCTATTGTTTTGTCGAACTGGGTATAGTTCAATTTTTTACGGCAAAAGTGATTTCACCACGGCCAAACTGCCATTTTAACTATATTAAAAGCGGCCAATAGCAAAACTTGATATTTAATAAAAACTGTCAAACACTGTTTAGCAAACATATTTTCTTTATCATAGAAACCAGGATAGAGAGAATGCTAAGTTTTACTCTTACGTCTGACTCTGAAAGGCCGTAATCAACTTCAAGTGGATTCATCTTCAAGTTCACGGTTTTTTTCCTTATAAAATCCACATGAAATAACTTGTATGTGGAAATAACTGGTTGCTAAATGTATATTCCTGGTGATTATTTGCTTCACTCGGTAAAGTCTTTTTTTAAGTCAATCTATAAACTATAACCTAAACTAAAGGTTATAGCCACCGTTTGTGTACTGTAATACTGCTTAGTTAAAGTCCATACAGACACGTGCACAGTTGATCAACAAAGCCTGGTTGAGTCCATCTCTAACCTTTCTGCGGGGTGAAAGTTTTGAAGGTTTGTATTTAGAAGTATGATCAACAGGAAATATATTTATTATTGGGCTAGAACCTCTTTAAATTGTTTTGCTCTTCAAATAAATTAAAATACTCTATTTCTTGAACAACAGTAAAGATGAACATGAAGGTGTCACCCCTAAAAAAAATTATTAAATGGGATTTACTCAAGGAGACATAACTGACAATCCTGGCGCCACCTTGCTCAGCTGTGGAGAATCTAGACCAATGAAAAGTCAGAGTACTAATTGGAGAATGAAAATTTGTTTCCAAGTTGTCTGGGAATTGTCACTTGACAGAGCTACATGTAGAGTCCTTGGCTTCATTGTGGCCAGATTAAATACAATGGAATGAGGGGTTTATAGATTAAATACACCTTGTATAACGATCAAAGTAAAGGCAAAACTATTACTTGTAAAACTCACTGAACTTCCTTATTGACATATTAATATACTGTACGAAGAAAGAACATATTAGCAGTAACTAATTTCCTAGTCCGGGTTTCTGACTCCAAAATTACCATTTTTTTTATATACTGACTGTCGTATTTTGGATACGACCGTGAGTCCAAAAAAGTAATTTGGAGTCAGAAACCCGGACTACTAATTTCCAAGTTAGTACAAATTACATTATTTGCCAGAAATCTCTGCAATTTATTATTTCTCCACATTTTTGCCATTAAATCACAAACATTATTATTTATAAAGGGATCAACAATTTAACTCACACAAAAGTTTGATTTAGCCTAACAGCTTGATATCAAGCTTATGATATGCAATTTAGCATACCCTTACACAAATATCCGTTCTTTCATAACCACTGAAACAAGGGCAATTAACCCTAATAGTCAAGTATGGCTTGACTGTGCGTGACTTCCAGGGATTAACAACACAAACACTCTGTGAGGAAACCTGAAGCTGGTCTGTTCAAAATGCTTTACGATACTAGATGTAAATTCAAAACAACAACAACATGTTAAAGTTTCTCCCGTGATAGTATATAAATCAATGGACGATTTTTTTACTGCACTTTATTTTCAACGTAATCACAACGTTGTTTTACTCTACCGAATATATTTGTATTAATACGCGTAAGGAAAACACCTGTCGCGATTATATCAGTCAAGCATAAAGACAAAAGACACCGGCTGTCGGTAGACTGCGTTTTTTTCTGGCGTCTTTTATGCACTCTCAAAAGACGATTAATGGGGACGCTCCCTAAACCTATGATATTTCATTAGGTTGACGACTGACAAGAGCTTGGCATTAGTCAGAAGAATTTTCTGGAACACTTTGTAATACATTGACAATGCTTACGCATCTTAAGCTATGGCAAGAATATCGGCAGACAGATTGTATGTTTAAAATTAATTTTGTGTATAATCGATCAGGACTTGAATATCAAAGAATTATCAGATAATTGAATAGAATTAATTTGTAGTTTTAGAAATATTACCTTGGTTCCTCCAGGTCAGCTAACTGGAAGAGCATCTCAAACACCTGACCCCCAGCAGACATCACTACACCTGGTAACATCTTCTCCTAAACACATAGAATAAAACATCAAGATAAATCAAGAAAGAGATTGATCGATTGATATGTTACATAGCACTCAAGATTATTTCACTTATATGGTGGGATTATTAAGTTAAGTGGGGGAAGAAACCAGGCGTATTACACCCAAAAACACCCTGACCTTCGGCAAGACCTACCAGGCAACTATTCCACATATGGCGATCAAGTGAAAAATCCACTCATAAATTTTTCAATTTTATTTGGTCCGAGTGGGATTTGAACCTGGCGACACATCGATGCAAGGTCTGTTTTGGACCGAGGGACTGTCCCTCTGCCGACTGAGCCACCGACACCCCTCAACAAAATGAAGTGTGCAGAAGATAGATAAAAAAATGAAGGATGTTCTATAGTGTAATATTGGTTTTGAAAATGATAATTAGGGGACACATGTAAGAGAAAAATCTATAGCTGTAGGGTTGTATTCAACAAAATTGATTCAACTTTATAGGATACATTGACAAAAAACGTTCTGATTGGCAATCCAAAGAACTGCAGTAATACTAGTCAGGAGAGAGGTACTTTAAGTAGACCGTTTTAAAACTAACAGATGGAGCCTAATTTGACCAATCGGATTCCACCATTTTGAAAATGGTGGAAAGCCGGTGAACTTAAGTCAAATGTAAGAATAGAGAAGTGGAGTTGTACCTGTTCCAAGTCAAACGACTGTTTAGATGTTGGTGTAGATGGAGTCTGAAAAACAAACAGAAATATATCATCTCATGACACAGAGATCAACGACTGTATTAGACAATTATTTCCATCTAACTGTCTACTCAAAATCTGTTTATGCTTTTAACCTGAAGGCTTTCACAATCTGCCATAATGCTTCTAACCAATCTCCATTTAAATATTAGATTACACACAGATCCGACCAATCAGAATGGGAGAATAGAAGGTAGACATTTTTACCAGTTGAATGAGATTTGCTATGTGACATAACTTACCTCCTTGGTTTGACCTGTCTGTATTGTAGATGATGTAGACTGAGAGAAAATCCTAACTAATATCATCTGATTATCCTCTAGTTCTAATTGATGGAGAAGTTTCTGGTCCTTACCTGGGGCAAACTGTCAGTACAAAAATAGAGCAATCAAATGTTAGCAAATCTACACCCAATGTGAGCCTAAAGCATGCAAGGCTTAACTTTCATGGAAACAAAACTTTGGATTAAGGTACGACAAGTTGTAAAGTTATGTTGGAGTGTTTTGAGAAACAGCCCACTCAAAGAAAGCTATATGACACAGTGATCCTGGCAGGCAATATTAAATAACCTTTGATGTTACTAGATATCAAAGTAGCATCCACTTTAATAGCTGGAAAACTGACAACATAAACTCAGAAATATATTACAAAAATTGATAAAGGCAACTAGAAAAGTACAATGATATGAGTTTGGACACAAACCAAAATAACAAACTGGAGGAAAAAGACAGGGAAAGATGGTAAACTTTCAACAGATTGGTTAATTTAATCAATCATCTGACCTTTAATTTATGAAGTTACTGGTCATCTCAATCAGTTCTGACTTCTATTCTTATTTCAAGCTTAAATCAGCATACTTTAAAACCACAAGAATACATACCATATTTTCATTGGCTATGATCTGTATGTGATCTATCGGTTGTTTCAGTTTGTTTGCCACCTTCTGACGAAATGAAGCCAGAGTCTCGTTACTATGGCACTGAAAAACAAACATTACTTTATTTTAAAATTAAAAAATTAATCCCTCTTAGATATTCCTATTAATTCAAATACAGGCAAACATAATGAAGCAATGTAAGGAGAAATTGAGGACTAAACACTTCAAATCAAATCCCCAAATGAGTGTCCTGTGTGCAAGTTGTCTCCCTTGTAACCACCAGAAGCATAGATATCTTATAATAACTAGATTGGCTAACTACAAGAGACTTCCGGCAACTAAGTCGCCATCTTGCTACGTGATTTTTGACTTGCGTTACCAAGTTGTTTTCTAATCTAATGTGAACTTTTCTGCCATTTTTTTTGAGAATGGAATAAAAAATTTCAAGCGGTGGGTGCTGTATGAAATTCCTCGCCCATCATGACAAACATGTAAAAGTGGCTTTAGTAGGGCCTATGTCTTGACTATCGTGCAACAACAACGGCAAGAAATGTTTTTCAAGCGGTAACCTCGTTCTGGATTGTAACGTTAACGATATAGTCCGCCATTTTGCTAGGTGACAGACTATTGTGCCATTTTCTACTGCGCATCGCATAGTGCTTAGCCAATCTAGTTATTATAAGATATCTATGACCAGAAGTGCACCATATCCTTTCTCTCATAGTTTCCCATTAGGCATCCACTTAAATTAAGAATTTTGAACAGGGCTTAAAGTTGGTTTGTATTTGTTTATAGACTAAATGTATATTTGAAAAACAAAAGTTGAATCGAGACACTTCCCTGGTGGTAAAAAAAATCTGCATATTTTCCATATTTTTCGTAATTACTCAGGAAAACTTGTCAAAAATGATGTCATAGAGAACATTTGATGTGTACAAAAATGTCACAAAGACACAGTGACATAGCAGAGATAGCTTTTTACACCACCTCTGTGAGGTCATAGGTCACTGAGACTTTTGTAAGCATTGAAGAGCAGCATATGTCGCAGTGAGTTTTGTATGTTCTGTACCAGACTTTGAATTTTCGTTTTGGTCAGATTTGTGAAGTACACACTTTAAGCAAGTTCCAAAATATTACCAAAATCCTGAAATGAATTATTAAGTATTTTACCGAAAGTGTTCACTTTAAAAAGCGTAATCATGTCTTATAAATGGTCGCAAACAGTCATGTATCCATGCAAATCAAGAAGAAAAAACAAACCAGAAATGAAGATATAACTTAAGCGTATCTTCTATTCAAATTTACGAGGACCTGTTACATGATTTTCTTAAAATCCCCATCACAAAAAAATCTTCTAATGACATCAAACTTACAAGACTGACCATATGTAAAGGTTACCTGTAATGTGAATTCCTGTTTGGTGGATTCACAGCTTATCAGAAATGACATGGGGTGTCCGTGGAAAGAGGCTCCGTGGGGGAGAATGGTACGAGGAGTGATATGGGTACCTTCCACACTCAATACATAACCTTCTGCTAGCCACAATAAACGCTCTATGTTTAAAAGCTTCGCCGACCTATGTATGAATGAAATCCTTTAATAGGCTTCTTGTAACATTGAAAAGAAAACAATTTCAATCTATAAGGACATCGTTTTACACGTATAACATTTCAGATTTTTCCCAAAAACTAAGTTGTGATTCAGTTTGTTTTAATATCAAATTATAAGAAAGTGGTCAGTCAAAATGACAATGTTTGCATAGAAATGTAACTGATATGGCAGTACCTGGATGGAGAAGGTACACAGGCCATTTCTGGGACTGTAGCTGCCGTTAATGTCTTGGTTGCCATGGTGATGATTTGAGCAAATGCTGAACCTCCGAGGCTGAGAAGTGCTGACTCTAGACGATTATAGCACTCAGTGATGAACTTCTTATGTAGAGCTGGCGGGTCTTTCTTAAGACGGGGATTCAGGGCTGTATATGACATATTTAATAGAAGGTTGATAGCTAACTCCGCTATCCTCTCCTCTGATGTGTTCAAACAAACCTCCCACAAATAATCAAGGCCACAAAGTTCAGTTTTCTCCACCACTAACATACTGGCAGACTTTTTCAATTTGTGATCAGACAAATTCACACTCTCAAAGAAACTCTTGAAGCAGGTAAAGCCTGGGAAGAAATAAACAAAAAAACTCATTTATATAATCATATTTTTCAGGTAAAGTAAAAAATGACAACATACAATGTCGTTTAGCACCTGATTCATACAGACACAATGTCACCAATATGTGACCGCACAAAATAACGAATAAATAAAAGACTAAATAGTTCAATGGTAAGACTGGTAATGGAACTCTCCTGATGTTTATTGAACATATAACTTGTCAGAATTGATATAAAGTTGAGACTACCCACCTTGATGGCTGAGTTTAGTCGGATCCTGCTTCAGTAATTCCTTCTGGAACAGTTGACTTTGTGTTTCTTGTTCCAAGTCTGCCAGTCCTTTACTGAACCATTCATAACATGTCTAAAACATAAGACCGCAGATACTAATAGGTGACAACATTCAAATAGCTGGGATGTTGAGGGGGTTTGTGTCGTATAAAAAAGACCTTAATTTACATAGATTGGTATTGGTATATTTTGTACTCCTTGATAAAAATGATGAACAATTAGCTATTTCTGTTTCAACAAAATTTTCCCTTTGCCAGTTCATGCAACTTTAGAATTAGGGAGATTTCATATTAACTGAGTATTGAATACAATAACTACATGTAAGAAGTTGTTAAAGTAGCATTTAGAAGTTGAACAGTCAACAAACACGAGGTTGGTATGGATAACAATAAATAAACCAAGAAGTTTGTTATCAGTATCTATACCAACCCCTGTGTTTATTTATTACATGCTAGAAGTAATATGATTGGTTGCCAGACCTCTCTGTCCCAGTCACATGCTTCTGGATTGGCTACAAGGACAAGCCAGATATCCCTGGCTCTATTGGAGGGAAGATATAAATCCCCTTCTTGGAGAATAAACTGTAGGAAGGTCAGGTGACTGGAAACATACTGAAACAACAACAACATAATCAACATATGTGGACTGTGACTAATATTGAGTGGTTTAAATTTTAGTAAGAAACCTAAGAAGAAAAGTATCAGTTAAAAAAATGGATGAAATAAGGAGAGCAATAAGTCTAAAAATGTCATTATGATTATCACAAAATTGACACAACACAACCACTTAATCTTGAGCATAAACCATGAAAGTTTCAAATTAATAATCATAATATTCAACAATATATGGCCTGGTCAAGAAATCCAGACGAACAAAGCATCAACTATATGCTCACCTAAAAGTTATCATGGAGCAAAATAAGATATGTTGTTGACCTTTTGAATGATGTTTACAATAAAGTAAATGTTCTAGCCTCTTACCTGATAGGGCTAGGTGTTTGAGATCATATTTAGGGTTATTTTACTGTCACGGTAGTTGTATGAAACTGATGGATTGATTGATTGTTTGGTGTTTTACGCCGCGCTCTCAAGATTATTTCACTTATATGGCGGCATTGCCAGTTTTATTATGGGAGGAAATCCGGCTCTATGCCCGGAGGAAACCCACAACCTTCCGGTGGTAACTGGCAACCATCCCACATGTATGAATCTGATCGTAATGCCTACAGTAACTGTTAAGAGAATGAAGGTTAAACTTACATCAGCATGTGAATACCGACTGTCAACAATGATATCTGGAGAGATAGGTTTGAATGACGTGACGGTGGTCTTGTGGCATTTAATTAAACTATTTGTTATAAGTTTGATCAAATCAAATGTCTTGTTCAATTCATGGAGGATGCCCTGTAAAATAAAGAAGTATATAAATTACAATTAATTAAACGTGACAAGTGTGTTTTCACTGGATTTCAGATAGACAATCAAGTACAACAGACAAATAAAGCTTTAAACACATTGTACTGAATTTGTCTCGAAGTAATACATGTAGGCAGTGCTACTGATAAGGCACATACATGGCTAAATACGAAGGGAAATTACACAATACGGACAAGGAAATAAAACTGATTTGATCAAATACGGCCTGAAAAACATGGAAACGGTTTAATTAAAAATATAGCCAGTAGTACGTAGAGAAACAAGAGTTTCGGGAAACCCAAAATACGCCCGGAAAGGCACAGTAACTGCAGCCATACCAAAACAAATCCTTCCATATTTATTTGAATTTAATTTTCAAAATTCAGAGGGAAGAGGTTGAAGCTTGGTAAATGATTGATTGATTGATTGTTTGGTGTTTTACGCCGCGCTCAAGATTATTTCACTTACATGTATATGGCGGCAATGCCAGTTTTATTAGGTGAAGCTTGGTAAAAAGGTGATGTTATGTCAGCAAAATGAAATATTACCACTAAAACCTTTAAAATCCATCTGTATCAAATTTAAAATGGGCTATTTGGATCAACAATTATTAACAAGATTTGTACACGGTACATGTACAAGTCATCAATTCTCGCTGCTGTTAAATCATGATGTTAAACATTGTTTGTTGTCAATATAGGTTGCACTAAAAGGTTTAAATTTTTTAGAAAAGCAGTTTATAATTTACTAATCATACTTAAACAAATGTAATTAATTTGCAATTTTGCAGCTCACACCAATTCAAATAGATTTGACAATTTTTCTCATAATATTTTTTATCTACATTATTTGGCTACAAAAAATATATAACAGTTGGGCATGTTAAAAGCCTACATTTAATTTTATCAGTGTTTGACATTGGCATAATTTTCACCATAGACAATTTGACAAT
Source organism: Lepidochitona cinerea (assembly GCA_963971465.1). Taxonomy (NCBI): domain Eukaryota; kingdom Metazoa; phylum Mollusca; class Polyplacophora; order Chitonida; family Tonicellidae; genus Lepidochitona; species Lepidochitona cinerea. The sequence continues at coordinate 40,301,309 of OZ020556.1, read as the reverse complement.
ATTTTAAATCTCCCCAAATACCTACAGGTTATTACTTCTAATTTTATCATAGACCAAATGGATTTACAATAGATTTGGCTATGGGTCCATTGCTAATGTCACACACTGTTTTATGGAGGCCATAAATCTTTAGGCCATAAAAGCTCTAGAGACTGAGAGCTAACTGTAAGTTGACAAGGTAAATAGACCAAAGCTGGGATACTTATCTCTTGGTCTGTAGATAAAACTTTAATCCTTATATGTATTTTTCATTTGATTAAAACATTATATATTGATTTAAGAATAGTTTTAATCAATTTAGAAACATTATTGCAGTTTGAAAAAATCCTTTTTTGATGAGAATCGGAAAAGTAGAAGCCATTTTATAATTTAAAGGTTATTTTCATGAAAATGAAAGTAAGAATAAAAGGGAATGTACATAATCCAATAATTTGCAATAGTTGATATCATAAACAATTTTTTTACACACTGTCTGTTAATATGGTATGTAACATGAAAGATTTGAAAACATCGGATCATATTTGTTAAAGTTATGGAGAGAAAAAGTAAATATTACATAACCCAATATGGCTGCCATATTACGAAATGCATGATGTCAAAAATAGTTCGCGACACACCTTCCACCCATAAGGTATATACTCAGAAAAAATTGTGCAGATGGAATCAAAACTTTGGAAGTTATGGAGCGGAAGGGAATATTACATAATCCAATATAACTCCCATATTACGTAACCAGTGATGTTAAAAATAGTTTGCGACACACCTTCTACCCATAAGGTATATACTTAGAAAAAATTGTGCAGATGGAATCAAAACTTTAGAAGTTATGCAGCGGAAGGGAAAGCGGACGCCCGGACTGCCAGACTTCCGGACTTCCGGACTGCCGTCCTGCCGGCCGGACGGAGATGATACCATAATACAGCCCGCTTTTCAAGCCGGGCGCATAAAAAAACTAATAAAAGACATTATGTTGTTGTTTGCAGTTATTGACTATTTACAAAATGCCAATTTTTTTGTAAATTCCATTCCAAGTAACATATTGACTGGAGGTCATTCATAGATTGACATTTGACCTAATTGACCAGACTTAATCTTAATATATTTACACTTGATCAACCTTCAGCAATGGGAGGCGGAAGAAAAATAGTTAGCAGAAAAAAGTTAACTATCAGATTTTTTTTAATTGCTTTTTTAAGCTTAAATCTATACAAACAAGGTGGATATGTATAGTCTTATTGATGGTGTTTTACGACACACCTGAGATTATTTCATTTTGTATCATGGCATTGCCAGGTAACTGGGAGAGAAAACCAGGCTTTTTATCATTCCACATAAGGTGAAACCGAAATCAGTATTATTTTCAATTTTATTTGTGAAGCCCACAACCCATCATGGATCATAAAATAAAACAAATCATGTTAGCTCTGAATACATCAATGGATTGATAAAATCTACTGACCTTGTCTGATTTAGGAAATGCTTGTTTCATGATGTTTTTACTTATATGTAACATTTGCTTGATGGCTGGTAGCACCCAAACACCCTTCAAAACAACATACAACAAACATTGATTTATCAAATTAAACAGTTTAATTCAATATTCATAAGAAGGTATGGGAAGAGACGAAATAGAGATGGTAAAAGAGCGTTGAGAATCTTGTAACTAAGGCATTGATGTTGAAATATAAAATATTGGTAAAGCAAGTAATCTGTATGCATGGAAGATGTTTGCCCATAAAAAAAATTTCAAGCAGCCCTGTGTTATTTTGTACTTTTTTGATAAAAACATCTTTTAATATATATATGAGTGTTTTTTTTGTATTTTAATGGCTGTCTCAAACCCATATGAAGGTTATACCTTTTTGATATCCTCCACACATTTCACCACATATTGTTTCTTGATCTGTTCTTTGACAATGTATGAGTCACTGAGTATGGCCAGGTGTTCATTAAGGGCTTGTTCCATAAGGTGGGTAGATAAGGCAGGCAAATGAGATAAATCCCATAATAACTCCAACACCTGTCAACAAATATGTTAAAACAGAACCATAACCTCCAATTACAATTACCTAAGTAAGTACGTAATGTAGTTAAATTTTGGGGTTTTCTTGCTTACCGTAAATGCTCGACCCTTTCGGCGATGCCAGGGGGGATTATCGCCAAAAAGCTAGAGAGCATATGACAGAAACTAAAATGGGGAATGTGGGGATAATCCGTTTCGCAGACTAGAAAAAGTATAATGGCCTACCCACAGGTGGTAAATTGGTGCTGTGCGCCTAAACACACAATACACAACCCACATGCGATATTCAGAGCGCCTGAGCTCACAGTGACAACGGACTGACCTGCAAGCCAGTCCATTCGTTCGTCAATGTACCGGTTTTAGCTTGTTTTCCATTTTGACGCATTTTAATCGATGCTGCTGCTGTTGTTTTTTTCGATCTAGGCTGTGGTTTATCGGAATGGAATTTGGACTAATCTCACAAAGTCTGGGGAAAATCGCATTTGATAATGGTTTTAGAAAAACAAAAGGCTATGAAGATTTTGATTGAGGAATGAATTTTAGATTTGTCCCCGTATTAAATTATAACTGTAGTCTGAGTTACCGTGTCGGCCGATAGTAATTTCACCTCGGTAGGCCTAGATGCGTATTACCATATGTGGTTTTCAAATAAAGTCATACTCAAATACTACACCCTGAATTCGAAGCTAAACACTTTGAATAGGCCTATGTAAATATAGATTACAACAGGAAGAAACTATTGTCTTTAGTCGCCGATGATTCGTTTGGTTTTTAATAATTTGCGAAATAACGAAGTACAAGCGGTTTATAAAATAGTCAGCAGTTCACGCATCGGACAATTTGCCGCCTTGACTAGAGTTGAACTACGGGCCGCTTTATATGGATAAAGTAGGCCACTCACTGTGCAGCGTATAGTCCACTTTAATATGCTTGTTGAGGGGCACGCTGTCAGTTCGCCAATGGAGCTTGTGTAAAGCCAGCAAGAGATCGACTAAACACCAGTCAGAAAATATATCGGATATATTGTTTTCGGTACAGCCAGATTGTAAAAACCAAACAAAAGTCTACATCAGATTCATAAGTGTTTATCCAGTTGAAATTGTGGCGATGTCGGCATTTGCAAATATCCATAATATCTCTATTAACACGACCGTTTTACCGTGCAACTTTAGTCATATCGGCAGTAAACAAGATTACAACCCTTACGTTTTACGTGATTTCTCATCCTTTTTACGGGTGAAACTTTTCCATTTAAACGAAAAAGAATGTTCCCAACATATAAACAAAACACAATAGTAAATATTTATTTGGTTTATTAACGGGTAAATACGAGATTTTGCGAACTGAAAGAGTCAACTGGAGGCTGTCGCCAAAAGACGTCAGTGGGATATAGGCAGTTATAGACCAACACGTGGCTCTCAAACTGGTGCCGCACATACCCCACCTGGCGCGATGTTTGTTCATCTACCCGACACAGGCGTGAAACCAATTACCCACCCCTCTCTAGTCGGCGTCATTGAAGTTTTCGTCGATCGGGAGTAAATAGAAGACTTGAGCTGTCAGAGTCACTCCCCCCACCTCCCCGTAAAATCGCTGAAAGGGTCGAGCATTTACGGTAATAAAACGTACATATGATCATATAAGTATCAGCGGAAAGCAATCTAGTAATTCTTGATAGAATAACGAACAATTCGTTTTGTTTCAACAAAATTTTCCCTATATTTGGCAGCCCATGCCTATTTATTTAAATATTCTAATAATATATTTAATTTAATTTATTTATTTAATTTATCTTAATTTTAATATTTTTTTAAAAAATATTTTTCATATTTTTAAAAATATTTTTTATTTCAACATAAAACAAAATCCATAAAATACTAAATAAAATAAATAACCTTATTTACATTTCATAAAGCCACTACAAATTTGTCTGATTCATTATGTATTGTTTATTATATATCAAATTTGCAAACAGCATTCAAAATTGCTGTAATTTAAAATGTATACACAATTACACACTGTCTACTTGGTTGAGTTTCCAAAATGTTGCCTTGATCAGCTGGCTCCTGGGGTAAGCATTATGGTAAGTATTAATGATTAATTAAGAAACATAGCTTACCCTTGTGGTTGTCTTGGGTACTCGAGCATCTCGCCCTATCTTACCAATCAAAGCAAGTAGTTTCTCTCTCATTCTATCATTGTCTTCTTGCCAATTCTATAGGGACAGAGTGACAAGAATGTCAGATTTGTTCAGGTTAACTTCTTAGTTTTATCAGTTGATGGATTGATAATTTATGCCACACCCAAGGTTATAACTAACGGTCTACATACATGTAGGGTGATAGAGTGAAAACACACTGAGAATTTAAAAAAATGTTCTTTGGATTTAGTGGGATATGAACGTACAACCCATAGATGGACAGCTTCTATTGGCATGTGCACTCAATCACAGTATGAGGAGGAGCTGCCAGGTACCCCCGGAGGTCGGGTATTCTACTGGGCAAAGAGCCCGGTTTCTTCTCCCAATAAACCTAAATCATCAATCAATCATTGTAAAGTGTGCGAGTTTATTGCTCTACTAACAAATCCTCTGAGTCCCTTAAAGCGGTTGATTGGTTAATGTTTTACACTGCACTCAATATTATTTCACTTATAAAGCAGAGTTCCCAGGTTTAGTGGTGAGAGACTCTTTGCCTCTTCCCCATAGGTCAGTCTATCGAAAAAAACCAACTTGGACATTTGAATTTCAACCCGCTTCCCGTTGATGCCCTTCAGCAAGTACTCGTTAAATTACAATACAAACAATTTCAAGTTTTATAAGAAGAAACAATACAAATATCATATCACGCTTAATGGTTTACACAGTGTTTGTCTATACCTTTTGTATTAGCAGGAAAAGATGTTCCAGTTGTTGAGGGTCAAATTTAACAGCAGCTGCCGCCACAATAGAGTGAATGTTATCGATCACATTGTTCGTCTGACCATTCTACAAACAAACATTTACAATAGAGTGGATGTTGTCAATTACATTGTTCGTCTGACCATTCTACAAACAAACATTTACAATAGAGTGGATGTTGTCAATTACATTGTTCGTCTGACCATTCTACAAACAAACATTTACAATAGAGTGGATGTTGTCAATTACATTGTTCGTCTGACCATTCTACAAACAAACATTTACAATAGAGTGAATGTTATCAATTACATTGTTCGTCTGACCATTCTACAAACAAACATTTACAATAGAGTGAATGTTATCAATTACATTGTTCGTCCGACCATTCTACAAACAAACATTTACAATAGAGTGGATGTTGTCAATTACATTGTTCGTCTGACCATTCTACAAACAAACATTTACAATAGAGTGGATGTTATCAATTACATTGTTCGTCCGACCATTCTACAAACAAACATTTACAATAGAGTGGATGTTATCAATTACATTGTTCGTCTGACCATTCTACAAACAAACATTTACAATAGAGTGGATGTTGTCAATTACATTGTTCGTCTGACCATTCTACAAACAAACATTTACAATAGAGTGAATGTTATCAATTACATTGTTCGTCTGACCATACTACAAACAAACATTTACAATAGAGTGGATGTTATCAATTGCATTGTTCGTCTGACCATTCTACAAACAAACATTTACAATAGAGTGGATGTTGTCAATTACATTGTTCGTCTGACCATTCTACAAACAAACATTTACAATAGAGTGAATGTTATCAATTACATTGTTCGTCTGACCATTCTACAAACAAACATTTACAATAGAGTGGATGTTATCAATTGCATTGTTCGTCTGACCATTCTACAAACAAACATTTACAATAGAGTGGATGTTATCAATTACATTGTTTGTCTGACCATTCTACAAACAAACATTTACAATAGAGTGAATGTTGTCAATTACATTGTTCGTCTGACCATTCTACAAACAAACATTTACAATAGAGTGAATGTTGTCAATTACATTGTTCGTCTGACCATTCTACAAACAAACATTTACAATAGAGTGGATGTTGTCAATTACATTGTTCGTCTGACCATTCTACAAACAAACATTTACAATAGAGTGAATGTTATCAATTACATTGTTCGTCTGACCATTCTACAAACAAACATTTACAATAGAGTGAATGTTGTCAATTACATTGTTCGTCTGACGATTCTAAAAACAAACATTTACAATAGAGTGGATGTTATCAATTACATTGTTCGTCTGACCATTCTACAAACAAACATTTACAATAGAGTAAATGTTATCAATTACATTGTTCGTCGGACCATTCTACAAACAAACATTTACAATAGAGTGAATGTTGTCAATTACATTGTTCGTCTGACCATTCTACAAACAAACATTTACAATAGAGTGGATGTTGTCAATTACATTGTTCGTCTGACCATTCTACAAACAAACATTTACAATAGAGTGAATATCATCAATTACATTGTTCGTCCGACCATTCTACAAACAAACATTTACAATAGAGTGGATGTTATCAATCACATTGTGCGTCTGACCATTCTACAAAAATAAATACTGAAAATATACCTTTCAAGCAACAATAAATTTGCATAAACATCAATTTTATTTATATTATGATTAGAGAGAAGATTGTTTGACTTCACACTCAAGATTATTTCACAAACATGAAGGTGTTTATTGGGTAAGGTGACCAGAATCAACAGAATAAACTTGACAGGCTTTTGGTCAAATACATTACATAAAAGTACCCAATTATAATAGGTCAATGAATGTCAGTAATTTTTGTAAACAGATCAGAATTTCTACCTATGCGTATTAAATATCAAACAGAATTGATTGTAAACCCTATATTACACTGAAAACCAACACTTTTGTTTAAGTAGAAAAGTGATGAGCAAAGTTATGTGTGTATGATAAAACAGGAGACTTACTTGCATTTTCCAGATCATTGTAAGTTCATCTAGAGATAGTTTGGAACCGAGGAAATCCACTATTCCCTTGATTTTATCACAGTATTGTGCCTGGTCTATATTCCCTTCTAGAGCTATGGACAATAGATGGTTGTCCAGCAGCCATTTTGAGACTATGTCTGTGCTTATAGCAGCTCGAGGTACCTTACTACCTGTGCTCTCTTCTATCAACTTTGTCACCTAGCAGAATATACAAAATATGCATCAAAACCTAAACCTTTGTTAATGAGTATTTTAGAGGACGTTTACATGATGTACAGCAGGCCTCAGTTGGTTAGAGAGATAGTCCCTCAGTTCGATACAGGCCTTCCATTGATGCGGCATGAGATCAAATCCTACTCAGATTAAATTACAAAAAAAAGGGAAAAACTCTGAACCTACTCCGGGTCAACAGCCTGGTTTCCTCCCCCACTAAACCAGGCAACGCCCCCATATGAGTAAAACATCAATCAAGAACTAGCTTTATACTAACCTCTTTCAGCGAGTTCATCTTGGCATTAAAGTGTGGTGATTTGAGCATTCGCAGGGCTATCTCCAATCTCAGCTCATCTATTGCATCCACATGACTGGGTAACATATTTAGACATAACAGTTTCATGGAGGTCAACAGATCACTCACACTGCCCACTTTCTGCAAACAGAAATGGGGAAATGAAATCTGAGAATTTATTTAACAAATCATCAACATTTCAAATAAACCAGCAATGTACTGAGAAAAAATAAACTGTCGTAGAAAATCTAGAAATTGTTTGAATGTTATTAGCTTTATGTCACACTTACCTTCTCCTTAAAATGATTTTCTTCCAAATTCTCTACGTACTTTATCACTCTTTCCATACCAGCTTTCAAAAATTTCTCAACGACGGGGAAGTTTAAGAACTCTGAGGACACCCCGAATGGTCGAAGTAACGCTGCCATCGCCTAACAACAGAAAGTGTTGAAATTTAGGTTGTACAAAATTGGGAAACAGTTAAAGTGAGTGGCTAAAACTTAAATCTTCCATAGTATCAACAGTGAAAGCAACTTAATTGAGATAAATCTAATATATTTGATTGAGATTTGACTAACCGGTGCATCAAGCTCCTCCATTTCCAATGTCTTCTCAACTAAACTGAAACCACCTTTCTGGCCAAACTACAAAAACACACACATCATACAGCCTCATTACACAATCACATAAGAATATTTGGGGTTGAAAATTTGCCAATCAATATGATGAGTTTTTTTTTGTAATCATTTCAATATGTTTTATTTTTCTGCAAACCACGTTACATGTATCACTACTACATGTATAACTACTAAAGTCAAGTTTTCAATTAGTACTTACCTTATAAAAAGATTAAAAGGCAAAATGTTTATATTTTAATAGCAAAACAAAAATTCTTTCAAGAAACATAATTTAAGTCCCGAGAATATATATATATTAAAGTGACATGAGCTGACAGCTCAAGAAAATAAAATCATTTTTGTTCATCTCAGATTTCCCTCAACAAAAACTATCTTTATGTGCTTTGTTTTCCTTGGTTTCAATTAAAGGGCAGCATTCTCAGGAGAATAAATGAAGGAGCCAGCAATAGCCTAAAGTTTTAATACAACTTACCCTGTTAATTAAACTTATCAGCCATCCATAAGGTTCCTGTAATGATCAAAAGAGGTGTTATTAATGATAAAAACATCCACATCATCAATAAACAGAATAAATAGCAAATAAACTTAAGAAAATCTATATATGAAGAAGAATATCAATAAAAGTCAAAATTGCAGTAGTACGGAAAATGTATTAAAGTGAAAAGAAAATTTAGATTAAATGAAGTTCGATTGGTTCTTCAATTAATCAGCCAATCAGATATCCAACCCAAACAATAAACATGATAATTATCTTTATTGTATAATAAGTAGTGAGATATTGAGTTATACAGCTGTGATATAAGTGATATCACCACTTTTACCACTTTTACTTTATATCATCACTGTCAGTGCCGGAACTATTTTCATTGGAATTGGAAATATCTTTCCATGATTGAATCTTTAATTTGTGAAAATTACTAAAATTTGTAATCAAGTCTTATTTCCTAAATTATTGAACAAAAAGCGGGTAGAATTGAAACTCAGGGTTGGAAGGCTTGTCCAGTTGAAGTTTCAACAAATCATTGAGTCAACGAATGTAACCTGAACAGTAATAACAATGGTGAACATTTATTGTAAGAAAGCAAAATATCCGAAACGGAGAGATATAGAAAGAGAGTGTAAAAGGTACCTTAAATCCTGCAGATTGTGGTGTGACAGCGTACATGTTAGCTTGTACCCTCTCTCCATCACCTTCATCTTTAGGAACTCTCTCTCCATGACGCAACTTATTTTTACCATGGAATTCCGTGTCTGGCGTTAGTGCCTAAAAATTTGATATACAAAAGGTAATTTTAGAATTCAAACCTGGTGATTCTGAGGGTATTAATACAGAGCTTTTTACTTCTTACATATCTGGTAATGCCAGAGCAGATGATATTTCTTTTCAAACTTTCTTAAACCATAGGTCTTATACAACAGACCAAATAATTAAACAGGTCACAAGGGTACTATAAGGCTTAACTTCACACTCGACAGCTAAGGTTATATGGCAACATAAGTACCAACCGACCAAAAGATCAACCTTCCCACCCACCCACATCTAAATTTGGACATTAGGCTCCTAGAGACCATAGACCATCAGGAAGGCTAATGGATTTGGCACACTCAATTTTCCTCCTTGCTGGGTCTATATATGACTAAAGCAGAGCCACAATGCCCCAGCCCGAGGGCAGTGTCATTTGGAGAGCTTGGCCTATACTTATTGTACTCATAATAAGCAAATTTATCATAGAATATAAATGTTATTCAATGTTAACAATTAAGTTATTTTTAAAAACTATTCTAATTTCTACTGTGAATTCTTGAGCCATGTACGACACCAAAATCTTCTAATTTGTATTCCTTGTTTGAAAGATGGTTGACAATTTTAAAATTATTTTATAATGCAAAAATATCACTATTTTGGCAAATCACACTTAGATACATTTAAATCATAAAATGTATGGTGTGATACAGTTTTATTTCAAACTCAGATATATGTATAGTGTGATATGATCATATGGTTTCATTTCACATTTAAACACATGTATGGTGTGATATGGTTTCATTTCCCATTTAGATACATGTATGGTGTGATATGGTTTCATTTCCCATTTAGACACATGTATGGTGGGATATGGTTTCATTTCATACTCAGATACATGTTTGGTGTCATATGGTTTCATTTCACACTTAGATACATGTATGGTGTGATATGGTTTTATTTCATACTCAGATACATGTTTGGTGTTATATGGTTTCATTCCCATTTAGATACATGTACATGTAATGATGTATGATGTGATACCGTTTGTGGGCTTTTTGCTCAAGAAGTTGACCAAACTTAGTAGCCATATACACTTTCACTTTCAACACATTGTCAGGCATTATAAAGTGAACTATAAATGTTGTTTAGTTAGTTAGGCCAAATATTAGGAGTTTACCAGTGTGAAGACATCTAGAAGGTCAACAGGAACAGGTGTGTGTTGTAAACGAGCCACAACTAAATCCACAAATAACTGTAACATGTTATATATTCCCTCCTGAATTTCACTACCCCATTTGTGAACAGCTGAAGATGCCAAAAGCTGAAGAAAAACAACAGATTTATAGAGTTAGTAAAACCTTAAACAAACAAGCATACTTTAAACCTAAAACTCAATCTGCTATGCAAATGTTATGATGATATGTGTTTAAAGTGATCCTGTCTGGAAGGGGGTGGGGAGAGGAGGGATGGGGCTCTATGCTTGATTCACGTTTTAAAAATGCACTCAATAATTTTTCACTTACAGTGTTTAATGGGGGCGAAAACAAAACCTCTTAGCCATTTAGCTGTAGGTTATCTTCATAAGACAATTAAATAATTACAATTGCAACTACGCGGCAACCATTCCACAATGGTTACTAAATTGAAAAATCATATTTTTTTCCCACTGTTTTCGTTGGACTGAGTTGAGAGGGCAACCAATTGATGGAAGGGTTGTGTTGACTATGAACTATTTTAACTACACTTCATACATGTGAAAGCTAAAGAACTTAGCCGTATGCACATATATTAGTTTTCTGACAGTTCGTTTAAGTATGGCAGGTGACTATTCACTAAGTGTTGAACATGTATCGTATATATGTATGAATAGTTTAATAACAGGTAAAATGTGAAATTATCATTCTCACCTTTTGAAAAGCTTCAGGCATACATCTCTCCATGAAGCGTTTACAATTCTCATCAGAGTCAGCCAAACCTTATTCACAAAGCAAATCAATGATTAAAACATTTAAATGATGAAAAATAAAAAAGGCAGTACCTGTCATACAGAACTTTTTTTGTCACAAATGCATATTTAGTACAACAGGTCTTTTATATCAGTGGCATATATTATAGATAAAATTGTAGAAGTTTTTAAATGCATGTCTTGACAGTCTCATAATACACATATCTTAATTGGCGAAACACAAGATACTTGTAGAAAACCTGTGTCAATGCTACAGGGATGCTTTCTCCAGTTTCTGAGAAATTGGTATAAAAGAAAAGATTTTTTATCGTACTTAGAAACTGACATAGCCCAGGTGAATAGAATGATTACCATCAAAGAGATGAATAAAATGTTTACCATCACAGGCTAGTTCAATTTTACCGAACTTATGGTGATATCACATATACCAACATGTAATACCACCATAAGTTCGGTAACTTGAACTACATCACATGTACATATAGAACCTCACTTAGTAGTTTTAGGGTTATTGCATATGAACTCAACCTTCAGGTCAACACCTCAGGAATGGTTGAAATATTTACTCAGGGCATCCAAAAGATGAATAATGGAGACATGCAAAATTTAAGAATTCAATTCTAATTGGATTCTGAAATGTGGGTGCTCAAAAATTGGAGGTTGTGCAAACCTTTTCTTTGCAAACTTCCAAATAAGCTATTAAAAGCGTGGATCATTTTTTTTCAAAAAGTAAAAAATGAGAGCTTTATTCATGTATTTGCTTTGTGGAAATCTGCACATTAGAAAAGTGACCAAATAAGTGCTTTTTATAGCTGAAGCAAATTTTCGAGGACTATAACTAACTTACAATAAAAAAATACCTCAACCTACTCCAATACAATTCTATACAGACAGTCCTACAGTTGTTACATAACAAGACTCTAGAAGTAAAATATCTGTGACGAATATTGAGATCACAGGATGCCTCTGTGAGAGCATTTTTTCATTTAACATTTTTGATTTACCATTTTTATGAGCCAATAACTTAAACAATAATGTCGACAGATAAATTTTGATAATATATTCAGTTTTATTTGGTATCAGTTTCTACGCATAAAGTTTTCAGAACTTGGTTAACAAGATATTGCCAAATATGAAATGGGTGCTAAAATTTTGCATTTCTTTATTGTCCATCTATGGTCGCATTCAGTGCAAATTTCAACCAAATCTGAGACGATGACCTACTGTAGGAAACATGGAATAACCAATGAGCTACAGTGTTACACATTGCCTACCTGCATCAGCCAATCGTGTGGAAGCTATGAGACATTTTCCAAGTGACTCTTCTTTCTTATAAGGGATTGACCAATGTTCTGTGAATACACGGCCTTCAAGCTCATATAGATTTGTGGCAGGGAACTCGAGGGAGTTCGGATCATCTGTGGCTCCATTCGTGCCTGTATTCTCAGCACTATCCCCTAACTCAACATCTACCTGCTTCAGAAACATGACAATTGAATAACAATGATAGCAATTTGCTTTAACAGATTACAGAACTTTAAATTGTATCACATTATGATTCTGTCAATTTTCAGATTGTAATTATTTGACTTCAATGTATTGTGTTGAATCCCATGGAAGGCATTCAATTTGAGGTGTGGTGTTAACAGTAAGAGGCTTTGAAGACCATTGAAAAACTAAATGATGGGTGTTGGAATGAGGAAAATCCATACAGTAATGTGGCGTGTACAAACCAAACTAGTGTTCGAAAAGTAAACAGAATTTAAATAACCGTGACGACCATTCATTCATTCATTCTAAGCCAAAGTTAGTTGAAAACAATACTTCTCATTCTCAAGACTAGAAGCACTAAAAAGCTTCTGAATTATACGTCTTGAGAAAAATAGGCAATAATTTCAACATTCTGTTTTAAAGCCAAAATGTCAACATTTTGGCAGCTCATGCCACTTTTAAATGAAATATTATTATGGATTTTATCTTGATGTAACTGTTTAGCAATTTCTACAATAATGTATACTATATTGAACCTAGGAAACAATATATTGTTTGGAGCTTCTTTAGACATATTTTTATTCAGAACTACATGTACAGAAGGCCTGCCAAGTTCGAAGGTTGACCTAGATAACTTATTATTGCTGAATAATTAGGTCAATCCCAGTTCAGGCCTCGAAAATATAATCAGAGAGAAAAATAACATGGTTGAGAAATTCAGTGAAAATATGTCAGGTCAGTGAAGTGAAAGAAGAGACAGTTGATGGAGTCCCTGATAAACTGACCGGTCAATCTGACCCCAGCAAAAGTTATATTTTAACTCCTGCACTCATTTACCTCGTTCTCAACGGCTTCATCGTAATTAGGAGGGAGTGACGGTCCGTAAACAGGCCTGGAAACTGGCACAACTGCTTTACAATGAATCTCCTTCATTTCCACATCCAATTCTGATACAGTATCGTAAGAAGAAGTAGGATGTTCGTTCGTTAAGATAGCTACAGCTTCGTTCAAATCGTTCTTCCCAAGTCGGAGTGCCTGTTTCACGTCATCCACACTGGGAAATCCCATCCCTAAAAGTGTGTGAACGTGATCCTCGTTGATTTCCATAACCTCTGGGTTAAATTTAATAATTCAAAAGTTCTTCGCAGCATTAACATTAACTGTTAACATGACATTCGATAAATAGACCAAATTAAACTTTCTCCTTCCTTTGGAGCGACCATCCCATCTCCGCCATGATATTCCTCATGCCGACTTTCATTCACTGAAGACTTCCGATAAAGGGAGGTAAGTTTAGTGAATGTCGAAGGTAAAACATTTTTCATATTGGTTTTGCTCATCATCTTAACAACATGATGAGCAAACATGCAGGTTTGCATTTTATTAACGATGATAGTTGTGTTTTTGCTAGAAAATTGTTGATGCCCACTATCGACGACACTTCAATAATACACCGGAATATAAAATGTAAATATTTCTATACAAAAATCCTGCAATTGACGACTTGGAAGAAAACCCTAGAACTCAGATGACTTGGAACGGAGAGAAAAACAAATTTGGTCCCTAGCTCATTTGCTTTAAGTTGAAAACAAGATTTAAATCGTACAGTTTAAAGTCCTACGCCAAATTTACCCAGCCAATAGTTATCTATTCAAACTTACAATTAAGTCTTCTCTCAATTGTTCTGAGTGCGAAAGCTTCGATTCAGTAGAACACAACCTGATTCTCTGCAAATCAAGAGACACATTCTGGTCTATGTTTGTTAAATGGTCGTGTGATGTTTAAGAGATGAATTTGTCTCCTTCACTGAACGATATAATATATGGTTGCTTCGAGATTGAGGGAAATACTCATAAAGTGATTAATTTTTTGCCTACTCTATGCCAAATATTTTCTATAGGCCTATAGCTGTCATATCTCTGGTTCCCGTGGTTTTTTAATTAACTTTCCTTCTTTTCTCCAAAATGTTATTCTTCTTACAGCACCTTTTGTTACGATTATATAGTAGTTTTTTATTCTCTCAATTTTGTACGTCAGTTAAGTAGCCTACGTTTTAACGAATTTCTTGAGTTAAGTTATTTATCCCTCTACTAACATAGATTCATAATGTATGTATAGGCCTATGCAATGATATAGAGAACAAAAGAGAAAACGTGACAGTTGTATACATTATTATACGCACATGCATAACCCATGAAGGATGCAGTAGTACGGATTAGTCACATTTATAGGACAGAGATAATAATACACATTTTACACATATATATTCACAAAACATGACAGGGTCAGTATTACACATTATTATTGAGATTCACATAGCCTAACACAGGCAATGTTACTGTACATAGGCTTTTACTGTTGACAAAACTTAACAAACAAACAATAACAAAATTGTAATTTAAATGTGAGCATAAAAGTGTCATAATTTGGAACAGTGATGCTCTAGACAGGTCCTTGACAAAAGAGATAATAAAATAACCTTAATATAGGATTATTACAGATCATTAATCAATGGTATTATCTCCCCAGAAAGTTTGTGACAACCCTTAGCAAGAATTTCCGTCTTGAGCCGGATTATAAGGTCTCATAGTGAACAGGACAATTGGTATAACGGGACCGGTAAATAAAATATTGTGCATGGACAAACAAAACGTTTACTTGATTTGTTAGATTTTTAGTGTCTTGTTTAAGGTTTCCCAGCAATAGGTCTTCTTTTAGTGATTTTTAGAAGCGGAAGGAGGGTGGCAACTTATTTAATAATGTTTTCCAAAATGCGTTAACTATATTGGGCATTCATACAATGCATGTATGGGAGAGTCAATAATAGTTAAACAGCTATCACAGTAAGGATCTGTGCTAATTTTGCATTGAACAAGATATCAATTACTAGGAAAAATGTTGTGATAGAGTTTAAAATGTAATTGTTTTATTTTTGTATCCAATGGCAGCCTATATAAATGACCAGAATTTGTAACATTAACGGTCCCTGGGATTGCCAGAAATTTACTCCTTAAAATGTTGTAAAAGAAACATGAATTGATTGGACATGTAGCAAGTGTCTTATCTGAGATCTTAGGTTGACCATTAAAATCTCTATCTAATGAGGCAGAATACCTATTGAACATGTTACACCCTATTTTCTTTTTTATGGAATTTCTATACATTTTATAAGTTTTTTAAATCTACTGTTATATTATACTTTTCTGGAAGCGCTTCTTCGGTGAGAAAAATACCAATTTCATCAAGCATATCTCTAACTAATACTATTCCATTTTGATGCCATAAGGGATTATAGATACTTTTACACTTAATTGTGAACAGCTTATTATTTCATAAGATTTCATCATAAATATCTATGTCGACGTTTTCTTTGTTGTCATTATAAAAGGTTAAAATATCTATATAGAAGCGAGGAAGAGATGACATGTACAACTTCTTAGTATCATAGTTACATCTAAAAAGAAATGATAGTCCACCGAGTTCTTGGAAATATTTTTGAGGTATCAATTTCCACGGGCTCTCGCGTTCCTTGAAATATTTAGATAACTAGACAAGTTTAAGCGCTTTATTCATTATACGAAAATCTATAGCCTTAATCCCCCCCCCCCCCCCCCTTCGCAATAATCAAGTATAGTAACTTTTTGCGACTTACTTTTCCCCTTTTACTCTGCCATATGAATTTAAACATACGGGCATTTATTTCTTTAAAATGCTTTTCTGAAATACTTAAAGGCACACTTGCCGCGAAAATCTAGAAGACTGTGGATGGTTTTCTGTATTTTCCCAGACAGAAAAAGTTAGGAACTTTCTATTTTTACCAGAAATTGAAAGTTTTGACATCCTTTAGTATTTTTAATTTGAAATTGAAAAACAGATTTTTCAGGTACCCGCAATGTAAACAAACTTCGAACCTGAGCGTGTGCACAAGTGCCGTAATGGTTTGAATCGTGTGGGCGATCTAACGACACAGTATATTTTTAAGAACTTTATTTAAGAAATACATACTAACGATCGAGTAAGAGGGACTATAAAAGCCTGCCGAGTGCAAACCACAGACAAAAACGCATGAATGAGGGTAATCCAACACTTAAAGGCCCACTTGCCGCCGTAGCCTGTTTAAATTTGCTAAGAATACCAATTTACATGAGCTTACTACGACTTATAGCCTACCACTAAACTTAAACATAGGACTCATACAACATGTCTAGTTAGCTTTAGAATGTAGAAATGGGGTGAAAAACAAACGAAGAATCGAAGCCTGATTACAACAACAACGATCAGTGTCGGTCAACTTTCGTGTTGGATTACCCTCATTTCAGGCCTTTTTATCTGTGGTTTACACTCAAACAATTATCAGCAGGCTTTTCCAGTCGCTGTTAACCGATCGTCAGTCTGTATTTCTCAGATAAATAGGCCTAAGTAAAATTACACTGTGCCGTTAGTTCACTCACTCGACTGAAACATAAAATCGCCCCTGCGAGCAGTTTGGCTTGTTTACGTTACGGGCACCTAACAATTCAGATTTTCAAATTCAAATTAAAAATACAAGGTGACGTCCAAACTTTAAAATTTTGGTAAAAATAGAAAGTTCCTAACTTATATTGTCTGGGGAAAATACAGAAAACGGTCTTTCTTTTTTAATGTAAACAATATTCCTGATTTTCGCGGCAAGTGTGCCTTTAAGTTAACAAACACTGATCGGTGTTGTTGTTTTAATGGAGCTTCGATTCTTCGTTTGTTTTTCACCCTCATTTATACATTCTAAACCTAATTGGAATGCTTTATGTGTGCTATGTTTAATTTTAGTGGTTTAGCTGCAGTAAACTCGTGCAAATTGGTTTTCTTAACAAATGCCAAACAGGCTACGGCGGCAAGTGGGCCTTTAAACAGCTGGCTAAAAAAAACACACGGGATATTCTATCGGCTTTTGCTAAAAGATTTCTTCCAAAAATCGTTAAATTTCTTTGTGACCAAATATGAAATCTTAGTTTCATTGAATCAAGTTTTGGTGTGATATTATCTTCTAACGAGTCATTAAGAGTACTGAAAACAGAAACTTGGTCTGAGATGCAAATTTGAAAGGAGTGGATGCTGGATATAGGACATTGAGAGGAAAAATAACACATTTGTCAGGATTAAGTTTCAATCCCGTTACCGATTCAACTCTCTCATAAAAAGAAAAGGTAGCATTTATGCTGCTCAGATCGTTAAGTAAACATGTAGTATCATCAGCGTAATATAAACTTTTAATTCCCGTGCCGTGGATATTTATACCTTTAATTCCTGAATAACCCATATAGATATGACATTAATTCAGTACCGTACACAAAATAAATATGTATGGTGATAGCGGACAGCCTTGTTTTGTACCTCTATTATTAGAAATCCAATCGGTGCACAAACCATTATTTCTAACACAAGAATATGTATTTCTGTAAAACATTTTGACAAATTTGATAAATGTATCACCGAAGTTTAGTTTTTTAAGAGCGAAAAAAATATAATTATGTTCTAGTCGAAGGCTTTCTCAAAGTCAAGTCAACCAAATCAAGAATTAAACGTATATTTTCTGAAATGTGTCTTCCTTTCATGAACCCAGTTTGACTTCCATGGGTTATTGTGGACAAAACCAATTTTAATCTATTGGAAATGACTTTTGCTGCAATTTTATAGTCGACATTCAAGACAGTAATAGGTCTCCAATTTCTAATGTCATTGGGATCTTTGTCCGGTTTTTCAAACATAGCTATAATTCCCCGTGCTTGGGTATTAGAAAAGTCACCTTTATCAAAGGATTCTTGTAAAGAGTTGTAATAAAAATGTTTGAGTTTATTCCAAAAAAAATTGTAAAATTCAACAGTGAGACCATCACTACCTGGTGCCTTATTTACTGCCATACTCTTTAAAGCCTCCGTAAATTCTGAGAGTTCCAGATTTTCATCTAACCTTTCTTTACATTTATCATCTAAAGTAGTAAGGCCAGATAGATATTCCGGACTGATAATGTCATCTATTGATTTTGTAAAATCGTCATCAGTAACGGAAGGTGTGTATATATTTGAAAAATATGAGTGAATATAGTTGACAACTATATACTTTCGGTCAAGTTACCCTTAATGCTCAATGTGCATGCAGATGAAATCGACGGCCATTCACAGATCTCAAACATGAGCCTAGGAAGAAAACCTTGAGCTGATACAAAACTATTTGAGAAGCCTTCTTGATGAACTAAGAGACGTTTGGGTCAAATTCTAATAAAAAAAGAAAGGTTGGTAAACTGTTTTTGAATTTCTGTAATCTCTTAACGTTTACATGTGGCAGAGCCTTTAGGTCATAATGGGTTTGTGAAACATAAGATAAATACTGGGTCTGTATTAAAGTAGTAGTCCAGAATTAAGAGTATACTCTTCAATTTGAGTGGAGATAGACACTTAAATAATAAAAGGCTGAAGCATCAAATAGCGATGAATGTTCCCAGGTTTGCTTCAATGGTCAAATGGCGCAGACTAGTGCTTCTGTGCCGATTACATCGGCATTATTATATCAGTAACATTTGACCTCTGGATTGATATGCAATTACTGCGTCACTCGATATATCGGCCATGTTGGTAAAACAATCCTTATTACAGCAATAAACAGCTCTGTCAAATTATTCATGATAATGCTCTCACGGTATTTCTACCCCATGTCAAACTTAGTTTCTTGCATTACATTTATTGATGTAGGCCTAAGTGTTTCACTTTAATAACATTCTCTTTATTTTGATGATTACATTTTCTTGAAAAATGGCAGAAATTAATTCTACGCCGGAAAATCCGCTGCAGTATCCCCCAGCCAACTTTTAGAGGAAGCCGGTTGGCTGAATGGATAAGAAAAGCGGCATTTAGAGTGATAGATGCCATACTTACTTGTGACCCGGGTTCGATTCCAGTTTCGGGCGTCATCCAAAATCGGTAGAAGAAAGTGTAATCCCAAAAATAACGAGAATACTATAATACTTACTTTCTAAAAGACACTAACTAATTAGATCCTTAATAAGTTTCTAAATTTACGACTAATTATGTAGCATTATTTGCAGTGAATATCAAAACAAGGAATACCATACGCTGGCTTCTTTGAATACAGTACCCTGTAAACGTTTTTGTGTATGAAGTTTAAATCGCATGTGTTCGAGGTTTCAAAATACTCACCAGCTGTGTATTCACTTGGGTCTATATCGTATGCAGTAAATAAAATGAGCGCAAAAACACTTTAAAATAAAATTATTATTGAGCAAATTGGTCTAACGTATTTATTAGAACATAAAAAATCTGTTGAATTGAATTCTGCATTGGTACATAAATAAAAATATTAGAAATTTAAACATTGAACACCGGGATCTGATTTAATTTAATAACAAATTCGATCAATCTTTGGAGAAGAAATTAAAGAAATGAACATATGTGGACACATTTATCACAGTTTAAAAGTCTAAATAGTATTTATCTACACTGTCATGTCTGAGAATAAATGTCATTTTATGAAATTCAAATCTCAATCACTGGTCAAATTTGTGGAGATCGGAGACTTATAGTTTCTCCGTCATAAGAGTGTCTGTCTCTCAGAATTAGAATCATATGTGTTAACACGAATTGTCTCCCTTATCCTATGGCAGCACCTTGGTCTGTGACCAAACACAAAACAGTTAAACAAGCCCTGTAGAGGATTCAGCACCGCCTGAAAGAAAATAACATTCAAAATTAAATATTTTAAACAGCTTCAATTTATTCTCAGATATCTTGTTTTCTGAGCTCACAAACTAATCTCATCTACATTTGTGGCATGAGTAGCTAAAATGTTGATATTTATATTTATGAGCACTAAAACACACGGGCACAGGGAAAATCTTCTTGTCTAAAATAACCATGGAGACAAGTTTCTAATTGTGTTAAAAAGAGGTATATCATTTAGACCTTTATACCCCATCATAAATTGTTGTAATAAAGTAAACCTATGATATTTCATTAGGTTGACGACTGACAGGAGCTTGGTCTTAGTCAGTAGAATTTTCTGGAACACTTTGTATTACATTGACAATGCTTACGTATCTTAAGCTATGGTAAGAATATCGTCAGACTATATATTATAGGGTCATGGGAAAAGACAGTGAAAATTTTCCCCCCACCCACCCCCACCCCTTACCCAGAAAAACCTAGGTAGAAGGCAGACAGGGGAGTTTAGCCCTGACCAGTATGTCTTTCAAACTCTTGTTCTTTTTATAAGCAATGACTGGCCTTTGGGTCAGAGGTCGAGCAAGTTTACTTTGAAGTAGTTTGTATTCTTCTACTATAATCTTGGCCATAGCGATGCTAGCTTTGTTATACTGAAAGACAAATGGTATTATAGTTTTTTCACGACATCTTCCTGGGTCTAAGTTCAAACCCAAAGGATAAATAGTTTGTAATGTTTGAATCCAAAAACTTTCCCTTTCCAAACGTTTGTGCTTGGTATCTGCAGCGGAAGTGAGAAAAGGGATTTTCTCAATAGGCATGATTTCAAAATGGTCCTTGACCGAATGACCTAGAGTATTGAAATGTTGTGCCACAGGTACATCATGTTTAAGTCTAATACTAGATAAATGGTTGGCTGCTCTTTGTCGTAGAGAATTCTGAGTTTCTCCAACATACTGTTTGCGACATTTTTTACATGTGATAACATACACGATATTAGAGGAGTCGCAATTAAGATTCTCTGCCATTTGGTATTTGTCGCGAGATTGTTCTCCGAAAAAGGTTCCGCGATCGGGTACGTATATATCGAGTTTGCATCGCGTCTTAAGGCATTTCATTGATGTACCTGAGAGAAATGTTGGACGGTAATGGTACACCCGTGAAGGGGAGGTAAGCGTTTCGGGGGCTGAAGGGGGAAACATGATTTGTCTTACTGTGTTAGATTTGATCCTTCGGAGTAATCTAAAAGAATACCTCCTAGGGAGGAGAGCTTTAAAAAGAACAGAACAAGCCTGGTTAAAGAAAACTGAAGAACTACAGTTTCTATAGAATCTAAAAATCTGAGACTTAATGACTCCCTTGAAAGTGTGAGGAGGATGGTATGACCCAGCATGTAGCAGCTGATGAGTGTCAGTAGGTTTGAAGAATACTTTGTAATCTAGATGCCCAGTAGTATGATATGTATGACCCTTGTAAATAGTTACATCCAAAAAATCCACAGAATTTTGATCAATAGTAGGCTGTAACTTAATGCTTGAGTCGTGAGAATTAAGAGTATCAATGAAAATATGAAGGTCTTCCAACGTATGCTGCCAAATGATAAAAATGTCATCCAGATACCGAAGGTAAATAAAAGGTTGTTTGTGACATTTGTGAAGAATATCACTCTCCCACTCAGCCATAAAAATAGAGGCAAAGTTAGGACTAAAACGTTATCTTGAAGAGAAACAAGAATTTTATTAAACTTCCTAACATTTTCAGGCCAAATTTCCTTGTCGAGTTTTTTGTAATGGTGAGGGTTGCTTAGCTGCCGTTCTTCAATATAATCCTGTTTAGACATAATAACTGTTGCCGAACCTTTATCAGCAGGTTTAATAACTATGTTTGGATTTCTCCTTAGCTTACTTAAGGCAAGACATTCTGAATGAGTGAGGTTATGTTGGTTTCTAGGATTAGTTAAAACATCAAACTTCCTTGATACAGAGTCACGACTTATGCTTATTTCTGGGTCATACATGTAAGAAGGGGGCGTATAACCGCTTTTAGATGTAAACGGCTTGCGTACCCCACTAGAATCTCTGTAGATATCAGCCAGACTTACAATTCTGGAGTACTCCATAACATGCACTAATTTACTAATAGAAAAGTCCCTATCAGATAATGATTTTGGGCAAGGCACAAATGAAAGTCCTCTACTGAGTAGAGATATATCACCAGCAGTGAGTTCCTCGTTACTAAGATTAACAATATTACTTCCTAAGCCAAAAGTAGGGTGGCACATGCCCTGTCCCAAATTTAGTTTAAATCTACTGTCTGAAGTTAGTGGGTATACAAGCAATTTGCTGTATCTTCGGTCCAGTGAATTTTGTCCGTGGATACTCTAAATTTTGAATTAGGGATTTTTGGTATGACGATAACTCTCTTCATCTTGGAAGCAGAAGAGTTATATAGGTTCAGGTTCGAAACTTCACTGGCCGGTAATTTAGTGGATGACTGGATCTCTACAAAGTAGATGAGCGAGTTGGAAAAAGTCTTCCTAACCGCTGTCATCATGTTGCGCATCTGAGTTAAGGAAGTGTTTGGCTCAGTAGTTGTCTTGTTATTGATACCAATATTCAAGATAACTTTCTCAGGTTCGGGACCTTGATACTTTTGAATTAGCGTCCGAAATGAATTGAAATTGGCACCAGGGAAACATTCTACCTGCATATCAGGGTGGGGGTCAAGGTTAATTCTAGATAGATTAGAATCCCCAAGTAAAAGAACTTTCTTAGTTACATTAGGAAGGTGCCAATTAGAGGAGGTGTGCCGAAATTTCCAAAATTTAGAATTAGCTAAATTATTCCGAGGGTTGCGCTGACCCCTCGGAGGGGATCTCACTGCATCTGAATATCTCATAGGTGAATGGGCTGACAAAACTGGGGATGGGGGAGGAGGAGAGGGACTAGATGTACTAGGTCTAGCAGAAGTGATCCTAGTAGAAACTGGGGAAGACGGGGGACGAAAGGGGACAGAGGTACTACTAGGTCTAGGGGAGGGGGGCTGAGGGGATGAATAAGAGGGGGCAGAGGTACTAGGTCTAAGGGAGGGAGTACCAGTAGGGAAAGGCGATGGGGAAACAGAAGGTAAAGTTACAGACCTAGGAATCTGTGACTGCAGAGTTGGAGGTGAGATAACAGATGTCGACGGGCTGACAGACGGATGGGGTTGGGGAGACGATGGTGGACTAAACTGAGTAGTAGCAGCAGAAGTGACAGATTTAGTGATGGAAAGAAGAGAATACAAATTTTGAATGGTCGAAAGTTGTAATTTACCTTTATAATTCTGTTTGCCCCATTTTAAAGCATTATTGAGAGCACTGTCAAAGTTTAGACCATTGGATGACCTGGCAGAAGTCACCTGTGCTTTTAATCTATTTAAACATGCCGCATAATGAGAAATCATCTCTTGTATGATCTTATGGGCCCAATTTTTGTGTACATGGTCAAACGCAATATCAACTTCCCGATTGCGTTGAGCCGGTTTAAGAAAAGAATTTAGGTCTTTAATTTTATTATTTAAGGAATTTGGGAGGGTTTGGTCACGTAAATGTCCCTCAAGGATGCCAATGTGGTGAAGACATTGTAAAATTTTGAAAAGGGCTTTCACCAGAGCCGAGAATTCTGAATATTGGGGACTTTTAGATTTTGAATTTCCATGCCTATTGCTAACTGAAAATTGCCTGCTTCTGTTACCACGCCCTTGTTTTGCCATTAGGCATATATATCCCTTTAAAGCGGCATGAGCTGCCAAAATTCACACTTTTTTCATAATCTCTGATCGTCACGACAGTAAAAGACTTTAAAGGCCATCGCAAAACTAAATTATTGGCGTTGGAATGAGGAAAATCCATACAGTATGTGACCTGTACGAACCGAAAACGTGTTCGACAAGTAACAAAATTTAAATAACCGGGACGACCATTCATTCACTTTAAGCCAACGTTAGTTCAAAACAATACTTTATCGTATATTTTCGAGACTAGAAACACTAAAAAGCTTCTGAATTATACGTCTTGAGAAAAATAGCCAATAATTTCAACATTCTGTTGTAACGTCAAAATATCAAAATTTTGGCAGCTCATGCCCCTTTAAAGTGACAGGAGCTTTACAAAATTCTTTTTCATGAATTTCCGTTTGTCGAGAGAATGTGCCAATGAACAAAAAATCGATCACCTCAGTTATACGTACAAGCCTAAGGTTTGTGTGAATAAAGTGCGATGTTAACACTTAATGACTTTTTTGTCCTTTTAAAAATATTACCGTACATTCCCCAGAGTGATATCAACGGAGTGTTCCTATTATGACCTTCTCGAGAACAAATTGTTCATTCTCCGAAACTAGGAAATTATTGTCTTTTTTCTCAAGAAGTGCAAATTAAAAGTTTTTTTTTATATCGGTCACTAGAATGAATCTGAACAAAGTTTACTGAAACAACTTCTGTTCGTCCAGGTCCCACTCTTAAAGCATATTGTTTCTCATTACGACGTCATTCCTTTAGTTTTAAGATGAACTTCCAGTCCTCTGAATGCCAGACACTTTGACCACGATCATGTTTTCGGTTTCAACGACTTATTAACTTAAAATGTGTTGCGCCATGTATTTGTTTGGTGCCATCTGGTATATATAAGAATACATTTCTAAATACATACACTGGCGATTAGAAAATACAGACATATGCCATCCGATTTGGCTATAATTCCCAACCCAGCATCCCTAATCTGATGGTATGTTCTCGTGTCACTCACCTCCATTCCTACACGATACTTTTAGACAACCGGGACATCAATTTGACAAACACAATTTGAAAGACTATATGGTAAGGGATAGAATAAAGTAATAAAGCACTAACCTCGATAACCCAGAGCGGGTAAAGTAGATGGAATGACGAGGATACGCCCTCCTTAATACATTCTGATCCCTTTGTCAACTGTAGTATACTGTCGATTAGATTCGGAACCCAACTAACAAAAAAAATCACAGCAATACGTTGATAGTTATTTATTGATCGAAATTATAATTCTAAAAAATAGGCTTGGATTAAAGAACAAATTCTGCTTAAAGAAATAAGTTTGTCAATAATGCTTTCCTTCTCAAGTAATTATGACGGATGTGGGAAGGGTATCTGGAGGTTGGGCAATGCTTTCCTTCACAACTAATTATGTCGGATGTGGGAAGGGTATCTGGAGGTATGGCAATGCTTTCCTTCACAAGTGATTATGTCGGATGTGGGAAGGGTATCTGGAGGTATGGCAATGCTTTCCGTCACAAGTAATTATGTCGGATGTGGGAAGGGTATCTGGAGGTATGGTAATGCTTTCCTTCACAAGTAATTATGTCGGATGTGGGAAGGGTATATGGAGGTTTGGCAATGCTTTCCTTCTCAAGTAATTATGTCGGATGTGGGAAGGGTATCTGGAGGTATGGTAATGCTATCCTTCACAAGTAATTATGTCGGATGTGGGAAGGGTATCTGGAGGTTTGGTAATGCTTTCCTTCTCAAGTAATTATGTGACGGATGTGGGAAGGGTATCTGGAGGTTTGGCAATGCTTTCCTTCACAAGTAATTATGTCGGATGTGGGAAGGGTATCTGGAGGTATGGTAATGCTTTCCTTCACAAGTAATTATGTCGGATGTGGGAAGGGTATCTGGAGGTTTGGCAGTGCTTTCCTTCACAAGTAATTATGTCGGATGTGGGAAGGGTATCTGGAGGTATGGTAATGCTTTCCTTCACAAGTAATTATGTCGGATGTGGGAAGGGTATCTGGAGGTTTGGCAATGCTTTCCTTCACAAGTAATTATGTCGGATGTGGGAAGGGTATCTGGAGGTATGGTAATGCTTTCCTTCTCAAGTAATTATGTGACGGATGTGGGAAGGGTATCTGGAGGTTTGGCAATGCTTTCCTTCACAAGTAATTATGTCGGATGTGGGAAGGGTATCTGGAGGTATGGTAATGCTTTCCTTCACAAGTAATTATGGCGGATGTGGGAAGGGTATCTGGAGGTATGGTAATGCTTTCCTTCTCAAGTAATTATGTGACGGATGTGGGAAGTGTATCTGGAGGTATGGTAATGCTTTCCTTCACAAGTAATTATGTCGGATGTGGGAAGGGTATCTGGAGGTATGGTAATGCTTTCCTTCTCAAGTAATTATGTGACGGATGTGGGAAGTGTATCTGGAGGTATGGTAATGCTTTCTTTCACAAGTAATTATGTCGGATGTGGGAAGGGTATCTGGAGGTTGGGCAATGCTTTCCTTCACAACTAATTATGTCGGATGTGGGAAGGGTATCTGGAGGTATGGCAATGCTTTCCTTCACAAGTGATTATGTCGGATGTGGGAAGGGTATCTGGAGGTATGGTAATGCTTTCCTTCACAAGTAATTATGTCGGATGTGGGAAGGGTATCTGGAGGTATGGTAATGCTTTCCTTCACAAGTAATTATGTCGGATGTGGGAAGGGTATATGGAGGTTTGGCAATGCTTTCCTTCTCAAGTAATTATGTCGGATGTGGGAAGGGTATCTGGAGGTTTGGTAATGCTTTCCTTCACAAGTAATTATGTCGGATGTGGGAAGGGTATCTGGAGGTATGGTAATGCTTTCCTTCACAAGTAATTATGTGACGGATGTGGGAAGGGTATCTGGAGGTTTGGCAATGCTTTCCTTCTCAAGTAATTATGTGACGGATGTGGGAAGAGTATCTGGAGGTTTGGCAATGCTTTCCTTCACAAGTGATTATGTCGGATGTGGGAAGGGTATCTGGAGGTATGGTAATGCTTTCCTTCACAAGTAATTATGTCGGATGTGGGAAGGGTATATGGAGGTTTGGCAATGCTTTCCTTCTCAAGTAATTATGTCGGATGTGGGAAGGGTATCTGGAGGTTTGGCAGTGCTTTCCTTCACAAGTAATTATGTCGGATGTGGGAAGGGTATCTGGAGGTATGGTAATGCTTTCCTTCACAAGTAATTATGGCGGATGTGGGAAGGGTATCTGGAGGTATGGTAATGCTTTCCTTCTCAAGTAATTATGTGACGGATGTGGGAAGTGTATCTGGAGGTATGGTAATGCTTTCCTTCACAAGTAATTATGTCGGATGTGGGAAGGGTATCTGGAGGTATGGTAATGCTTTCCTTCTCAAGTAATTATGTGACGGATGTGGGAAGTGTATCTGGAGGTATGGTAATGCTTTCCTTCACAAGTAATTATGTCGGATGTGGGAAGGGTATCTGGAGGTATGGTAATGCTTTCCTTCTCAAGTAATTATGTGACGGATGTGGGAAGGGTATCTGGGGGTTGGACAATGCTTTCCTTCTCAAGTAATTATATGACGGATGTGGGAAGGGTATCTGGAGGTTTGGCAATGCTTTCCTTCTCAAGTAATTATGTGACGGATGTGGGAAGGGTATCTGAACGTTGGACAATACTTTCCTTCTCAAGTAATTATGTCGGATGTGGGAAGGGTATCTGGACGTTGGGCAATGCTTTCCTTCTCAAGTAATTATATCGGATGTGGGAAGAGTATCTGGAGGTTGGGCAATGCTTTCTTTCTCAAGTAATTATGGCGGATGTGGGAAGGGTATCTGGAGGTTGGACAATGCTTTCTTTCTCAAGTAATTATGACGGATGTGGGAAGGGTATCTGGACGTTGGGCAATGCTTTCCTTCTCAAGTAATTATGTGACGGATGTGGGAAGGGTATCTGGACGTTTGGCGATGCTTTCCTTCTCAAGTAATTATGTCGGATGTGGGAAGGGTATCTGGACGTTGGGCAATGCTTTCCTTCTCAAGTAATTATGTCGGATGTGGGAAGAGTATCTGGAGGTTGGGCAATGCTTTCTTTCTCAAGTAATTATGTGACGGATGTGGGAAGGCTATCTTGAGGTTTGGCAATGCTTTCCTTTACAAGTAATTATATCGGATGTAGGAAGGGTATATGGACGTTGGGCAATGCTTTCCTTCTCAAGTAATTATGTGACGGATGTGGGAAGGCTATCTTGAGGTTTGGCAATACTTTCCTTTACAAGTAATTATATCGGATGTAGGAAGGGTATATGGACGTTTGACAATGCTTTCCTTCTCAAGTAATAATGGCGGATGTGGGAAGGGTATCTGGAGGTATGGTAATGCTTTCCTTTACAAGTAATTATGACGGATGTGGGAAGGGTATCTGGAGGTTGGGCAGTGCTTTCCTTCACAAGTAATTATGACGGATGTGGGAAGGGTATCTGGACGTCTGGCAATGCTTTCCTTTACAAGTAATTATGTCGGATGTGGGAAGGGTATCAAGACGTTTGGCAATGCTTTCCTTCACAAGTAATTATGTCGGATGTGGGAAGGGTATATAGAGGTTTGGCAATGCTTTCCTTCTCAAGTAATTATGTCGGATGTGGGAAGGGTATCTGGAGGTATGGCAATGCTTTCCTTCACAAGTAATTATGTCGGATGTGGGAAGGGTATCTGGACGCTTGGCAATGCTTTCCTTCACAAATAATTATGTCGGATGTGGGAAGGGTATCTGGGCGTTGGGCAGTGCTTTCCTTCTCAAGTAATTATGTCGGATGTGGGGATGGTATCTGGAGGTTTGGCAATGCTTTCCTTCACAAGTAATTATGTTGGATGTGGGAAGGGTATCTGGAGGTTTGGCAATGCTTTCCTTCACAAGTAATTATGTCGGATGTGGGGAGGGTATCTGGGCGTTGGGCAGTGCTTTCCTTCACAAGTAATTATGTTGGATGTGGGAAGGGTATTTGTAAGTTGGACAATACTTTCCTACAAAGGTAATTATACTGTTGATGTGGGAAGGTAGATAAGGGAAATCATTTTGGAGCAGAGAGTTAAATCGGAAATGATAAAAAAGAAATCGATAAATCCATAGAATATTTACCAAAGTGTGAACAGGAAGACGATTGAAATGAATTTTTGCCGGAGTTTTGTGAGGAGATGGCGTTCAGAATCAGTAAAGGTTACAGAATGACCAAACATTGACCGTTTAGCTGAAAAATGATCACAAACGCTCGTAGAACAAATTAAAAAATGATAAAATAAAGAACGCCATTGAGAAAGACACATGAAGTTATCAAATCTGAGCTCTAAAGATATATCGAGGATAATTGTTGTTTATCAGTAAATAGAATTTATATTTCATCGAGTGGATAAAAAAAAGTGGAGGCTATACGCGCTATTGACCTTCTGCTCTAGGGGTGTGTTCTACACATTCAAAGGGACATTTTTACTTCAATATGTTCGCCCTGTGAAGCCAGATAGACTTTGAAGTTTCATTCTTACAAGCATCTTTTTATTTTGTTAAAATGCACTTGTGATTTGGCTAACGATACCCTGAACAAGTTGTATAGCTTTTTGCCATTAATGGTGATTTCTTATCGCCAGAATGTTGCCCTTTATGATCGTTTCTGCAACATCAGTTTGCCCACAATCTCCCTACACCAATGATTTTATCGGTCGGTACAGATTTTCCAGGAGGGTGCTTGACTTCTTTGTGTATATTCAATATTGTTTTTACATAAAGGAATTCACATAAAATCAACGGATATTTTGGAGGTAATAAAGCTAGTTCTAGCTCGCTAAATAAAACGAATAAAAAACGAATATATGTTAGTTAAATACATTTTAATTAGGGTGGAAGTAAGCGGCCTGTAGAATGTATGATTCAATCATGTGACTCGCCCAGACAAGCTGACTGAGGGTTGTTTCTTATTGCCTCCTCGAACTTCGCGGAAAGGTGTTATGATGTTGTTACATACCTTGTCTTTGTGTGCTCCAGAGAAATATAGGATTTAAGATGAGTACAATAAGCATAGGAATGTAGGCACATAAGTAACGGAATAACAGTCTGGAATCCCGTGCACAACTGAAAAGGAAAACACCATGTGACTACAATTTAAAAAAAATACCCCTAAAAACAATTTATTGAAACATTCTAATAAAATTAAATGAGCTGTGAATTTAAAACAATGAATTAATTGTCAGATTATTAACAAAGTTATCTTAATACCCAAGAAACAAATGTACAGAAATGAAAAAATATATTTTGGGTTTAAATCCCGCTTTCCTCTTCAAGCTGGTGGACACATAAGGTCTGTTTCTCAAAGCATTTAAACCCAACGTAACTTCGTCACGTTATGTTGAAGGTTTATGCTGCTATAAGGTCTTGCATTGCGCTCACGTCAAGGACGGACTAGGCTGAGGAGGGAAGGACGGAGGGATGGAAGGACAGAAGAAAGAAGGAACACACAGGGCACATTTCCGAGATGCCAGCGTCATAAATGACGGAGGCAAATCACGGGACACAAGACGAGAATTCTACTGTTATTTGCATACCTAGGCAAAAATATTTATATGTATGGCAAAATGTTCTTTTTCAATTGACCCGGATTAGCTAAGAGGATCGGACATTCAGAGGAAACAAGACAATTTCTCACAGTTTAAAATTATGAGATATATTCGGAACATCATTGAAAACGCACCACCGTTTTCAGTTTGGATTTCCAAGGGCCTAAACGATCAATTAGTGTAAATGTAATTAGTCTTTTGGCGTCATTATTTATCATTTTCTGTGTTTCTTGCAGTATTTGCAACATTAATTGCCATTCACAAAGTTACTCTTCCAAAACAAAAATCCAAATTTACAACCAGTGCATTTTCAATGACTTATAGTACCTATATTTTACAGGTAGATCCAGCGATACAACTAACTGGGAACCTATGGCTACCAGGACAGAAAGAGACCAGCTCATCCAGTGATACACTGTCGTCGACCTGA
The DNA here is from genome assembly GCA_963971465.1 of Lepidochitona cinerea. Lineage (NCBI taxonomy): Eukaryota > Metazoa > Mollusca > Polyplacophora > Chitonida > Tonicellidae > Lepidochitona > Lepidochitona cinerea. The sequence continues at coordinate 40,269,949 of OZ020556.1, read as the reverse complement.
AATAAACCAAATTATTATGACCGTTTAATGCTTATTATGTCTGTAATAACAGTAGTAACAGCGAATCTTGCATAGCATAAATGTATTTAGATAACAATCTATGTCTGGATTTGGACAGTAGCATGGTGGGTCGATAAAGACAACCCCATTCATGATTACTTGAAAATGAAAACATCAGTATTGTTACACATGATTTTTATTTATCAAGTTTTTTTATAGATCTAACTTTTTTTGATTTTAACCAGGCTTGTAACTTTTGTTGTAACTACTGCATATAGCCCGAGATAGATAGAGAAAGGAAAAGATTGGGTGTAAAGGAGAATGCTGTCATACTTACGTACGGATACCATTTAGTTGAGAATATATATCTACAGAGTACAGAAATGTCCATATAACAGAAGCGGCATAACTGAACTGGGTAAATGTCTGCAAGGTAACATATACTAATGATAAAACTAATGTTTCAATGAATAACTGAAACTGTGTCCTATGTCTAATACTAGGTCTTAATGGCACAAGCTTGAAAGAGAACTTTTACAGAGATTCAGAATCAATCGTTTGAGACAAGGCATTTATTGGACTGGTTAGAACCTGATTTAGATTGGTGTGTCTTTGGTTAGAGTATTCCATTTCTATTGATTCATGTTAAATTTGAATTCGATGCTACATATACCACATCAATCAATCCACCTATCAAATGTGTGTTTTTCAGTCATGAATACCTCAATAAGACTGCCCCATATGAAGATTTGTTGACCGCCGCCTGGGATCAAGACGTTGTCACACTGAGATAGTCGAGAGTAGTGTTCAACCATACGAGATTCTCCGGGACTATCATCGGTCATGTGATATAGACTTGGTGGGTCGGTCAGTAAAATGGCTACAGATCGACTGATCACTCCTAGCAAAAAGACAAATAGACAGAAATTGGTTACGGTCATCATTTTGTATTAATGGCTGCCCAGTTATGTCAGGCATACTACAGATAAAACACATGAAGAAAACAAAATTGATTGCAATGTGTTATTTACAATATCATCATCGTGATATATTTGAACTCACACGTGAACGAATGACAGACTAAAGCCCCAACCTAATGACATATTATGGGTTGGTGTTTATTATAACAACTTACAATGTATGGTTGGGTACAAACGTCAAAATGATATGCCCCTTTATAACACAATAAGAAACTTGTCTCCGTGGTTATTTTAGGCAAGAAGATTTTCCCTGTGCCCGCGTGTTTTAGTGTTCAAATATGTACAACAATGGAAACGTAGAGGGCGTAACGGTTTATTTGCTATATATTTATTAAGTGATAGCCTACGTATATATAAAAGACGAGAACTTCCCCGAAGAAATTAGAAAAAACATAAAGTCTGATTAAACGATTAATGGACAGGGCTTAAACATGGTTTGTGTTTGTTTATTGACTAAAGTTTATTTGAAGAAAAAAAAACATAGGTTGAAACGAAGCAACCTACTCATTCGTCCCCTAATGGGTAAAAAAAAGAGTGTATAGGACATTTGCATATTTTCCGTAACTACTCTGAAAAACTCATCTAAAGTCATACGCAATGTGTACAAGCCAATAAGGATGAACTGTCATGAAGACGTAATGACACAGCAGATATCGTGTTTTACGTTACTACGTAGGCCTACACAACGAAGGTCGTGATCGACGTCTGTCTTTAAGATAATTAACTTCCATAAGCATTATAGAGCGGCAAATGTAGCATTGGATTTTGTATGTGCTGTGCCAAAAGTTTTGTTCTTTTGGTCAGATTTGTACAGCATACTTAACGCAAATTCGAAAACATCTCCAAAGATTGTTCATAAAAATATTAATCTTGATTAAAGCCTGCAGCTCTCACTTCCAACACATACATTTACCATTTATTTCCTCCCATCAAACAGTCAGTTAGCTTGGACAGCCTACCAAATAAAGAAATTTGTCTGTATAGCTTTGCTTTAGTAATAAAAGACCGTCAGTGTTAATGTCCCTGTGTCAGTTTGACTTAACTTTAAAATAAACATAAAATAATGATGAGCAACCACTTCAAAGTAAAATGGCTTGACCCAAGGCCAGCCATTGCTTATAAAAAGAACAAGTGTTTGATATAATTATAATTTGATTATTTGGCGGCTCCATTCTGTTGAATGATGTGCACCAAACAAGTGTTTGAAAGATATACTAGTCAGGGCTAAACTCCTTTGTCTGTCTTCTACGTAAGGTTTTCTGCGGGGAACCAAAATTTTCACTTTCTTTCCCCATGATCCTATGGGGTTTAATCTTAGGCCACCGATATTCATGCCATAGCTGACGATGCGTAATAATTGTCGATGTAGTACAAAGTGCTGCAGAAAATTCTTCTAATGCCAAGCTCCTGTCAGTCGTCAACCTAATGACATACCATTGGTTAAGTTTATTACAACAACTTATGATGGGGTATAAAGGTCTAAATAATATACGTCTTTTTAACACAATTAGAAACTTGTCTCCATGGTTATTTTAGACAAGAAGATTTTCTTTGTGCCCGTGGTTTTAGTGTTCATAAATACAACGATGAGTTAATCGTGTGGTATGATTACTATTACGTTATTAGATATTATGGCAGCGAGTTTTCGATTAGAGCTAGGATTTCTCAATTAAGAATATACACGTATACTCTCCCCAAAAAGAAACGCAGCATTCAATTTTTTTTTTCAAACATGAATTTTTCCAAAGATGTGCGTGATTGACACACGGATCATGTTATAATGTAAATGTCCGATAACTGATTTAAGCCCCTGATAGTGGCTGTTGATCACATGTGACTTTCGGGTCAACCTTTGTGTAACGCTACACGAGGAAGGCGTAGGGAAAAACGTAGGGCAGTTGCACACGTGTGCGAATCACGTCTTATATTTATGCGGGTTTAATGGGTATAAAAGACACACAGCCGTTCAATTGAATTCAGTCGTTAAATTGTTTCACGAAGTTGCTACAATATGCCAAGACTAGACGCAGCTACCCGGAACGTCGTCATTGATCGTCTCCTGGCCGGCGAATCACAGAATGCAGTCGCTAGACTTTATAATGTTCACCGGAGCACGATTTCCAGACTGTTGCATCGGCACCAGCAATCCGGTTCAACAGCTGATCGTCAACGTTCTGGCCGACCTAGGATCACACCAGCAGCCCAAGATCGCTACATCCGGTTACTTCATCTGCGAAACCGGACCAAAACAGCAACAGAAACAGCATCAAATATCCCCGGTCTCCCTCGAATATCGGCACAGACAGTCGGAAACCGTCTCCGTCAAAACGGCTTACGCGCCAGACGTCCTTACTTTGGCGTAGTACTGAGACGCCAGCATCGACTTGCAAGGGTCCGATGGTGCAACAGGTTAAGGGACTGGAATCTGCGAAACTTGAGGCGAGTCTGGTTCAGCGATGAATCAAGATTCCAGCTGTAGAGAAGAGATGGTCGTAGACGAGTTTACAGACGCCGGAATGAGAGGTTCGCAAGGAACTGCGTCCTTGAGGTCGACAATTTCGGCGGCGGAAGTGTGATGGTGTGGGGTGCCATATCCTGTGCCCGAAAAACCGTATTCGTGGATTGATTGTGTCTATGCCCAGACGGGTCCGTGCTGTGTTACAGGTTAATGGTGGGCACAACAGATATTGACGTTGCAGTGACGTCATCTGAGCGCTATGAACTTTAATGTGATACATTTTTACATGTGAATGAACATTAAAGTCTGAACAACCAGTCTACCAAATTTCAGTGTAATGTGATGCTTATTTCTGTATCAAAAATGATGTTGAAAATTCATATTTTGAAGAACAAAAATTGGATGTTGCCTTTCTTTTTTGGGAGAGTTTATTAATAGTTGTTCATTTGTTATCATTTTCTAATCCTTTATCTATTACGCTAGGTATGTCTTTTTTATCTTGACGCAGGTTTACGTACGCCTGATCTGAATCGAACCAGTTCAGATGTCTGGGTGAGTAGGGTTACATGCTAGGCAGGTCAGTGTTCTAATATCTATAATAAACCATGACACCAGTGGCACTGATCGATCGTCCACCGATCGATGTAAATTGTTTTTATCTGTAGAATGTTAATAAGGTTGTTGATCTAACATCACCTTGACACATAGGCTAATGACATCATTATTGCTATTAAAATATGATACTGGTACATGATATAATTGCGATAAAAGCCAAGTTTTGTAAATTCATATATTAATTTACTGAAAGAAAGTTAAGACGGATTATTTATTTATTTTATTTTAAGAGATCGTTATCATATTTCGCAGAAGGTTCAACAGAATCGGCTGCACTGTACGTTTGCAGGTGGTGTAGTGACGTAAGACTGATTCTAATACACTCACCAACTCCTCACACATCTTGGAAAACAGAATCTGTTTTTATTGATATTTACACAGGACCGAGCCACATGGCTCTTCTCCTTATATAGATTTAACAAACATATTATAGCATCAAACACAAACTGTACATCCACCTTAGGGTACATGAATACATATATGTATATAGTTTACATTAGCCCATCAGTGATTTTCGTAACATTTTAGCTTTGAGTATAAAATTTGTCAGGTTGTAGAGTTGTTTTACACATTTGGTTTTAATAATAAATTCTGTTTATCGGAAAGGAACAAACATATTTAGTATCTCTTTCTCAAATCAGCGTAAATAAGACAACACAATAAAAAATGGTATTCATGTTCAACTCTTCCTAGCCCACACACGTTCATTTTTTTGTATATTGTTGTATCGTCCTACTTCAATTGCTAAACCGTAATTACCCAAGCGAAATCTAGCCAACAATATAAGGTACTTATTGCTTGTAAATAGATTTAAATTAAGACCATTTCCGAAACCATTGTTTAAGAAGCTGTAGCTCTGGTACCTTGAAGAGCTGCCTATTAAAGATACACATTCTTGGATAAATACATATCCTTCACGGTTTAAACATTCTTAAATAAGTTGGCTGAGGGTTTTCAGTTAATAAAAGATAGATAAAACCATTTTCGTGAAACAATATTTGGACCTCCTTACTCCAATTATATATCCTGCTGTTTCTATGTTGTACTATATTTGATTGATTTTGGTATACTTTATGAACTGCAGATTGATTATTTGACATTAGTCTATCAGTCTATCAGTGTATTTAACTGTTTGCTCGTGAGAATGGAATGATGTAGATTTAAGAAAAACATCATAATCATTCGTTTTTTAATTGTTATACTTATATGAGAAGTCATTAACTTCAGTTTTAATTACAAAAGTTTGAAGACTAGGTTTATGGGAATTTCAGTGTCAGATTTACGATATATGAATGAATGATACCATTTGATTCATACAATAAATCCATATAATACACATGCTCCAATTTACCAAAAGAAGAAAATAACAATATAAGTATTGTCACTGGTTTAAACGCCAATCAATATTTTCTTAATGGGAATTCCCAAAAAGAGTCCGGATTTGGACAGCTTTACACCCGGATTTAGACAGCTTTACATCCGGATTTGGACAGCTTTACACCCGGATTTGGACAGCTTTACATCCGGATTTGGACAGCTTTACACCCGGATTTGGACAGCTTTACATCCGGATTTGGACAGCTTTACACCCGGATTTGGACAGCTTTACATCCGGATTTGGACAGCTTTACACCCGGATTTGGACAGCTTTACATCCGGATTTGGACAGCTTTATATCATTTTAAAATGATGTCTCAGTTTAATATCAGATAAAAGTTTAGCGAATTTCTAAACTTAAGAATTGCGAGTTTCTCCTACATGCGTACTGGGATGGTTGCCAGTTACCACCGGAAAGTCGTGGATTTCCTCCTGGAAAGAGCCCAGTTTCCTCCCTCAATAAAGCTGCCAACGCCGTCATATAGGTGAAATAATTTTTAGAGCGGCGTAAAACACCAAACAACCAACCGTATACTTAATTATATACACAAAGGTATGTACAATGGGTTCAGGTTCACAAACAGATACACCAAAACTAACATCGCTTAAAATGAAAGTTTCAAACAATTTGACATAATATTTTTATATAAAAGTAACGTATTTTGACGAAATAATTCAGACTACTTACCTATACAGGATAACAGATTGGCAAGTGCTAAGTTGAATATAACCACAGGGTTTGTAGTTGGACGATTTGATCGACGTCCCTTCCATTCCTTTATTTTCCCATGCCATGTTAACAACTGGTAGAGAGCCCCAGCCAGTCCTAATACAGCCGAGAAGAGACTGATGAGACAATACAACTGACGGTAATTAATGGACTTAGACTCGGGTAAGTCCGCCTCAGGTATACAGAAAAAAGAAGCTTCATGTAACGAAGCCATTCCCGCCACTTCAGGTAGTCCGACGGAAACAACGCTTCAGAGATCTCAGGTTCATAAGATTTAGTTGCGCGTCTGGAAACAAAAACCTGCTCTATTCAAGTGTCTTATGACCCAGAAAAGTTCCGCGTAATCAGCTGAATTATCAGTCTTTTATGTTATAGTTAACAAACCCAACAATCGGTAAATGCATATAGCTCCTTTGATATCCAAGAATTGAAAAACAAAACTACCGTGATATCGAGATTTACAAGGAAAGTGAAAACACACCGAAAAGAGCCCACAATAAATATTTGAGTAGATGTACTATGTAGTAGACTTTCATGAATATACCAGCATGACAATCTGTTGCGACTCAATTAATAAAATATCAGATCTTCGACATAAAACTATGTGGAAACTATAAATGGTATTCAAATCAACAGCTCTCGCAGAATACTGTGAACGTTATAAATATGATATGTCGAGTCACGAACTTTTCAACACTATAAACAGCATATAGTAAATAGTATCACACAATCTAGACTGCTAAACTTCCACAAATCGACAACAGAAAGTGTGCATACATAAGATAATAATGTCGATTTCGTCCGCACGCGTTTTACCTATGACCCATCACATGTCATATTGTCACGTGTGTCCATGTTTTGGAATACGTATGTTAGCTGTACCTACTTATACTGTTATCCTACTTATCAAGATGCACACTTTCACTATGAATTTCCAGTCATGTCTCGCGATATCAACGCCAACTCCTCTGTGAACTGAAGTCCTACATTCCTAGATTTGACACATCGATAAACTGCATATAAAGTCTACGTCTGGTTGGCCATTTCAAATGCGTCCATGTAATTAAAGACCTATTAAATATATGTCTGCAAGGAAGTTTTTAGTGATAGTATTGCGTGTAAAAACGTTTGTCCTAAACGTTTATGTTAAAACGTTTCCTAATTAAGACAATGTGGAATGAAATATTTCAACCAGTTAGAGTTTGGTATCCCATTAGATTGTATCGAGCAGATCAAACACATATTGTATGGTGACCTTGTTACTATATACCTGGTGACACAGAACTACTGAGATCAAGGGAAAGACGACACACCTCCAACATTATCTAATCATTGATCTAGAAAACGTTACATTGCGAGATTAGAACGGGAAGTCCATTAGGACTGAACAGTTGACCTCCCCTCTAGCGCCACATGACCAATCCAAACCCTCCATGGGGCTTTCAAATAGAACCTTTCGGTCTCAGAATACACATTTGCCCTGTAGTCTATTCAGCGAAACGCCTATTTGACGTCCTGACTTTTGTTACGTCACAAAGCGGACAGCTGGCTTTGTTGAACCTTTTGAAACCTGTCACTAGAAGAGAAATCTCCACCAGCGCCATGCGTTTTAGCCAAACATTCGCGGAGCTTGACTAACCTTTTCGAACACTTTGACTGGACGTCAACCCTTGTAGGTCATCCAGATTTTGTCTACGTCAAACATTTGGACTGGACGTCAACCCTTGTCGGTCATCCAGATTTGTCTATGTCAAACATTTGGACTGGACGTCAACCCTTGCAGGTCATCCAGATTTGTGTACGTCAAACATTTGGACTGGACGTCAACCCTTGTCGGTCATCCAGATTTGTCTACGTCAAACATTTGGACTGGACGTCAACCCTTGTAGGTCATCCAGATCTGTCTTCGTCAAACATTTGGACTGGACGTCAACCCTTGTAGGTCATCCAGATTTTGTCTACGTCAAACATTTGGACTGGACGTCAACCCTTGTAGGTCATCAAGATTTTGTCTACGTCAAACATTTGGACTGGACGTCAACCCTTGTAGGTTATCCAGATTTGTCTATGTCAAACATTTGGACTGGACGTCAACCCTTGTAGATCATCCAGATTTGTTTACGTCAAACATTTGGACTGGACGTCAACCCTTGTAGATCATCCAGATTTGTTTACGTCAAACATTTGGACTGGACGTCAACCCTTGTAGGTCATCCAGATTTGTCTATGCCAAACATTTGGACGTCAACCCTTGTCGGTCATCCAGATTTGTCTACGTCAAACATTTGGACTGGACGTCAACCCTTGTAGGTCATCCAGATTTGTCTACGTCAAACATTTGGACTGGACGTCAACCCTTGTAGATCATCCAGATTTGTTTTCGTCAAACATTTGGACTGGACGTCAACCCTTGTAGATCATCCAGATTTGTTTACGTCAAACATTTGGACTGGACGTCAACCCTTGTAGGTCATCCAGATTTGTCTATGTCAAACATTTGGACTGGACGTCAACCCTTGTAGGTCATCCAGATTTGTCTACGTCAAACATTTGGACTGGACGTCAACCCTTGTAGGTCATCCAGATTTGTCTACGTCAAACATTTGGACTGGACGTCAACCCTTGTCGGTCATCCAGATTTGTCTATGTCAAACATTTGGACTGGACGTCAACCCTTGTCGGTCATCCAGATTTGTCTATGTCAAACATTTGGACTGGACGTCAACCCTTGTAGGTCATCCAGATTTGTCTACGTCAAACATTTGGACTAGACGTCAACCCTTGTAGGTCATCCAGATTTTGTCTACGTCAAACATTTGGACTGGACGTCAACCCTTGTAGATCATCCAGATTTTGTGTACGTCAAGCATTTGGACTGGACGTCAACCCTTGTAGGTCATCCAGATTTTGTCTATGTCAAACATTCAGAAATTTGGTGGGAGACAAATTTACAATTTAATGGAATTTTCCAAGTACAGTAAAATAGCTAAAACATTTCCTTCTGTAATAAAAAAATTAAAATGGTTAGGCAAGACTTAACTTTCCCTTCTGTTTTGTGTATTTTGACTGGTAGGACCACAACCTTTTTTACTTCTTTCCTCAGAAGGAATTTAACTTTAATTAGTTAAATTTTTTATGGGACCAGCATTTTTTACACCAAATTGTAGGTTGCACCTGATAAAGTTTGCTCGGTCCATTCGCTAATTACGCTTAAATTATTTTCATGACAGGATCTGGTTTTGACCAATGTGCGCGTGCCTGTGCGATGAGCTGGTTTGTTTATTCTGGTTTTGTAAAAAGGAAATTATCCATTAAGGATCTGTTTGAACCAACATGCTTCCACGCTCTATATTATACTATATCCACGTGAGAGCAAAAACTAAAGCTTTATATATATTTGTTGTTATAGGTTTGTTTGAGGGGGATACGGACAAACCCTCGCCCAATATTCGTTTACTGCACGCTGTATATTTCGTATCCCCTCTCGAACAAACCATGTAACTAATAATATAGTGTTCATAAATATAAGTAGATATCCATGAACCCATGATTGAAGCTGTCACGTGTATGTATTCCAGTGCTTGAACAAGCAGGCTGGATCAGTTGTCAGTTTCGCTTTCGCTGAGAAATCATGGGTTGTTTCCAATTTGTTTCTTTATATTCACCACAGCCCAGATCATTCGCCATATTGCAAACTTATGTTTATATTCTCTGTAGTGCCTATAAAAAAGCCGCGCAAATTTCTCATCAAATGAACAACTATTAGACAGTTTAGTCTACCAGCATGATTGGATGGGTTCAAAAGAAAGCCAACCTTGTCGAATTATGGGATACTTTGTGCCAATGTGTGCTGTCGAAAACGTAAATTTTCCTTGACTTTTGGTTTGACATTTTCCGTCATGAACGGTTGAATCACGTTGGCTGTATATCACGTGACGTTGACGACTATACATCCTCCGGTTGGTGACGTCACTTTATTAATACATTTTCCAACATGTTTCCATAAGTTCGTTTTCATTTTTTAGCCATGAACTCGACGAACAATGTTTATTCAAAACGTTCGGGGACAAATAGGCCGGGCCAATTCCCTTATATGGGAATGATGGTTTGGATACGAAAGAGAGCGCGCAAAACAAACTGTCTGTTCAGTCGTATTCATTTCTGAAGAAGTAGAGATTCGGACAGAGAGTTCAAAGCAGAGTGTCTATAAGTGTTGGTTCAGTTTTACTGGACACAAAAAAAGGAAAGTTTCCGTGAAAGGTTAAGGGGAGGAATCCAATAACATTTCAACATAAGTATATAAGGTAATTCAAACGTAACAATATAGGTAAACATGTTTGCCATTGAAATTACACAATTTGGGTTTCAAAGGCTCTCATTCCCATCCCCACCCTTCCTCTGGAAACTGTATTTTCAACGTATTTAATAAGCGATGCCTGAGCTAACACAGACACTAGCCCGGAGTATCGGTCTTACGGCGACTGGTATTATATGGCTGGTAATGTGACGAACACGGAGAGAAAAAAAATTCGGCAGAGCCCAGATTTCTCGGCTAACACAGACACCAGTAGTTTTGGCCAAATCTGAAAGTCTGCCAGTTGAGTTTTTTCATTGTCATTGGTGCTCTTGGAGAGGTCACTGTTTACAATTAAATTCAGAACATTTGGGGTTTGCACTTAAATGGGCTGCAATTACCAATGATAAGGCGTAATGTTACATAATTTCGCTGTTGATAAATGTTTGTTTCTTTATCCCATCAGTTTCACGTTTAGACAACCGCGAGTTCTCAGAAAGCTTTCTAAATCCTCCTAATCAACTCGTATATTTCGTAATATGTAACGGCCAAGGTCATTTGCTGAAATTACACTACCACAATTTAAAGTCTTATAATGTCATTGTCTTCAAGTGGCTAAGGATGACAATAGTTTATTTTTATCATATACAACCCCGTAAGAAACTTTAACTCTCTATTAAATCAAGGGTGTACATGTCTATAAAGTACAGAGTGGATTTAAAACACAAGAGTACACGTGGCCCTTAACACATGTTGTTAAACTAGAAACGTCAACTAAAAGATCTTTATCTTGTAATCAAAATGAGCAATATTGGTATTGGGGCCAGATGTGTGGATGTGTTAGGTATAGGCACGTCTTTGTCATGATCAGCTGTTTTTTTAGAATAGTATCCCCCCCATGCATCGGTTATCTCTCCCACATTATTCAATATTGCTGTAAACGATTTGCCATTATTTCTTAATCCAAAGAGAACTGCACCTTATGTGCAGATGATGTCGCAATATGGTACAATGGAAAAATATTCATATCGTCCAAATGTATATCCATTAAATGGAGTAAACTGTGGCTTTAGATTTTCTTCTGTTGAGTCCAAAGCTGTGGTGTTTACCAGACGACATGTACAGTTACAAAAACCTCTATGTTTAAATGGTTCCAACATTAGAACATGTAATCTGTTTAAATATCTAAGGGTTGTGTTTGATAAACATTTAGCATGGTCAAAACACATAGATATGGTCATTATCAAATGTCCGAAAACACTCAATTTAATAAGGGCTGTGTCAGGTAGAACGCTGACATATCCTGCGTATTACTGTTATATAGAGCTCTAGTTAGATCCAGGCTGGACTATTGTTCGGAATCTTACTCATCAGCATCACTAGCAAATAAGAAAAGACTTGATTCTGTGCAGTGTACTGGTCTTTGGATATGCAGTGGGACTGAGACAACCGCTTTAAAGGTGCTTCAAATCATGTGCAACGAATGGCCTCTAAAGTTAAGACGATTAAGGCGTACTTTTAAATTGCACTTGTGCTAAAATCATGTGTTCATAACTCTGCAACATCTGTATTTGATTCTTTGGAATCTGTTTGCCTTGTAAATAACAATAGCCAACGAACAAAACCTTTCAATAGAAAGGCTTATCATGGGGCTTGTGGAAATAAACTTGCTAAAACTGCAGCCAAACATTCTTTTTTTATACTAGCATATCAATCATATTTCAATTTACCGTTACCGATTTATTACTTAAGGCTAAGTTATATTTTGTGAATCAATGGCAGAAACAGTGGAATTATTATGAAAAGGGAAGGTTTTATTTCCATTTTAATCCTGAAATTTCATCACCAAAACTTACCTTCCCCTCTCCCCTGAAATCTTACCTATTCCGATTTCATTTGTCTGACTCAGACTTGTGTGATATTTGTAATATTCAGGAAATCTTATGACATTTCTATTTAACTGTAACAAGTATGCTTATCAAAGAAATTGTTTTTCACCGATCTCATTGACTTGGGTATTAATCAACCCAACATGGACACAATATACTAGGTCCTTCTAAACATACGAACAAGGTATATCAGACTGTAGCTAAATATACATGTATTATAAATACACACATATAATTGTATACATCTAGGTGATGTACCTCTTTTTAACATAATTAGAAACTTGTCTCCATGGTTATTTTAGACGAAGATTTTCGCTGTGCCCGTGTGTTTTAATGTTCATAAATATATGTATATATATGTATATATTTATGATCACTAAAACACACGGGCACAGGGAAAATCTTGTCTAAAATAACCACGGAGTTACGAGGAGAGGTCGAGTGATGGACTTGAACACATTAAATTACGACTGAAGCCCAAAATATTAATAATACATAGAGTTTTAATATCAATTAGTTTTGAGCATAGAAATAATCTGTATAAACACAGTAGTAAATATCTATTTACTATAAAAAGGCTAAAGGATTGTGTCATCTGGCTATGGAATCTCATGTCAAATAAAATCAAGTATATAATGGAATGGCATTTTAGACAGAAAGAAACAATAAAAACAGGATTACAGAAAACCGCAAGAGAAAAGTATTGTCGTATTGTCTAAAACTTTTCAACGTCGTCATATTCTAAAGCAGGATTGTCATAATCCAATTTCCGGGCGCTAAGTCCAAGCACTTGCTGTTTCTGTTTTTCTTCGCTGTCAATTTTCTTTTGTCTGAAACATAAAAAAAAACGTTCATTGTATTGGGAACCTAAGACGAAAGTACTAGATTCTAAAATCCTGGCAGAACTGTGATGCCATCGTCCATTATGGATGTAAAACTCATAGACCATACGTCAGCCATATGCTACAATCTTCTAATGTTCTCAGTTATGCCCTTCTTGAGAGTGTTTTTTAGCCGAGTTTCGAGAAAGCACGGTTCGCAGTTTCATTCTCAAACATTTAGATACTGGTTTAAGGACTTACGTAGACCCAATAGTGAGCGCAGCACACCATGCGTACGTAATGACGTCACTATACTAATTTCAATGTCTGGTCAACTTTGTTTTTTGTCGAAACGTTCCATATCGGTGCTAGAAACCGTCGCCATCTTTGTTCTAAATTCTTAAAATACTCCTATCATACAATATAGATATATTTATTGAGAAGACATTTTATCATTACTCACTTCGCAAAATGAATGGCGTCCTCTATTGTTTCTGGTAACTTGCGGTTGAGTGTTTCCGGTAACCATAGCGAGGCTATCCCTGCCAACACAGACGCTATTCCAAATACCATAAGTGGAAGAGCAGTACCGAAACTTCCACCAATAAGCTTTCCCTGTAAATAAATATAATTATCTGGCCATTAAAAGAATCAAAGTTTCATTTTGTTATTGCGTTGATTACGGTCCTCAATCTTTACCTTGTAATACTGAAATTGTAAGAAATGTTTGAAACTCTATTTAAACGTGGGTTCCATACTAATGATAAAAGATTAATTAAGACATCACCACATAGTTAGTTGTTTTTGAACAACACGCGCTTTCGATACCTATACCGGTGTCTTCGTCAAGTATTACACTTAGGTGTCGAAAGTTCGTTTTACTTGACGAAGTTCAAAACAACTAACTACGTGGGGATGTCTTAATTTTTTATCGTTAATACTGAAATTGTTAACATCTAAATGATACATGACTTTCTACGTTTTGTAATTTTAACAAATTCTAACAAACGTATCTCAATTAAGATAACCGTGCGTGCGAATGTTTTCTATAGAACATTATTAATTAGCACAAAAAAACGAATAGCATAATTGTAATTACCAAATCAGCAATGTAAGGGGATGCCATACTACCAACACGAGCACTCATTGAACTCAGTCCCATTCCCCCATTCCTTACGACAGTAGGGAAAAGCTCCGATGAAAATATGTAGATGATTGCAAATGCTGCTGATGCGCCTAATTTCCCAATCATAGCAAGTGCAGTTGTAATCCACTGTAAATCTGAAAATAAATTAGATAATGTTAATTTCACAAGATAATATTTTAATAAGAAAAATGAGTGAACAAAACTGGACATTGTTACACGTATGAAGAGAACGATTTTGGAACAACACCATTAGTAAGTTTGTCGTCTTCATATAATTAATTTCGACAATTCTTGATTTTTGTATTTTCCGGCAAACAATACATTGTGTATTTTATCAACATTCTCATTTCCAGTTTCGCATATCATGATGAACGGCAAATAGACAAGTTAGAAAATCTTACTTTCAGGCAGATAGAGCACAGTAAAGATGGTGCAGCAACATGCCACTCCTCCAACGAGCATACAGGCAGCATGAAGTGCTTTTCTACCAATACGATCCAAAAGAGGAAAACACAAGGCGTAACCAAGAAGTTCAAACAACACGGATAGGAAAAAGTTGAGATGGACACCTCCGTACAGGTAGCCACTGTTCAGGGACAAACCGTAGTATACCATACTAACAACGCACCTATAATTTAATAGAAAGAAACATGGATTGTATGTTGATAGCTTCGTAGAACACCATTGATCATAATATGCATTTTCGGTTGTTTGTTTACTGACTGTCAGACAGAAAACAAAGCAACGGAGAATTCCCTAAATAATTCTTGAAATTTATATTTTTGACAGAAAGTCGACTTGCATTCTTTTATTCGGGATTGGTCACTTCTTATTTTTCTACTAATCTGAAGGTCAGCGGAGAATCACAACAAACTTACACGGTGTCTCCTTTTAAGTACAGTCTTTCAACTTATATATCATATTTCTTAGTTGGTTTAGCCCATTTTTGTCGTTGTGATTCAAAAGTATGTGCAAAGATGATCTAGCACCAGAGCCCAATGTTCATTGTATTATTGAAGCCTATGTCAGGGGACTGAGCTAGGGCATATTGGCTCCATATTGATTTATCACATGAACCGTAATGTTGGTTTTAACATGACCGTCTGTGTCTTTGTCGTTAGAACTGTAGTTGTTTCCAAACCAGACCGTCTGTGTCTTTGTCGTTAGAAATTGTAGTTGTTTCTAGACCAGACCGTCTGTGCCTTTGTCGCTAGAACTGTTGTTCTTTCCAGACCAGACCGTCTGTGGCTTTGTGGTTAGAATTATGGTTGTTTCCAGAACAGCCAATCTGTGTCTTTGTCGTTAGAATTGTAGCTCTTTCTAGACCAGACCGTCTGCTTTTGTCGCTAGAACTGTAGTTGTTTCCATATCAGACCGTCTGTGTCTTTGTCGCTAGAACTGTAGTTCTTTCCAGGCCAGACCGTCTGTGGCTTTGTCGTTAGAATTGTAGTTGTTTCCAGACTATACCAGACCGCCTGTGTCTTTGTCGCTAGAACTGTAGTTGTTTCCAGACCAGACCAGACTAGACCAGACTATACCAGACCGCCTGTGTCTTTGTCGCTAGAACTGTAGTTGTTTCCAGACCAGACCAGACTAGACCAGACTAGACCAGACTAGACCAGACCGTCTGTCTTTGTCGCTAGAACTGTAGTTGTTTCCAGACTAGACCAGACCGTCTGTGTCTTTGTCGTTAGAATTATAGTTGTTTCCAAACCAGACCGTCTGTGTCATTGTCGCTAGAATTGTAGTTGTTTCCAAACCAGACCGTCTGTGTCTTTGTCGCTAGAACTGTAGTTGTTTCCAGACCAGACCGTCTGTGTCATTGTCGCTAGAATTGTAGTTGTTTCCAAACCAGACCGTCTGTGTCATTGTCGCTAGAATTGTAGTTGTTTCCAAACCAGACCGTCTGTGTCATTGTCGCTAGAATTGTAGTTGTTTCCAAACCAGACCGTCTGTGTCTTTGTCGTTAGAACTGTAGTTGTTTCCAGACCAGATCGTTTCATATATTCTTGATTCTTTTTTAGAACTACTGACTGATACCATCGCTCGTTGTAAGCTGGCAAAAGTGATCTGTTTGTTTTTAGAGCGGCCGATATGTTATACTTGCACCAGAAAAAATAAATCTGGGGCTTTTCCTATGTCTTGAAATACAGTTCACCAAATCGACAGGCCTTGCTCACCTGCACATGTAGACCATCTTATATCTCACTTCTACTGTTAGCCCCTAGATTCAATATCGACTAAAGCCTCGAATTTGCAATCAATCTATTCCTTAGTATGTAGATTAAGCAAATTGGGGACTGCCCTGTGACATCGAACGAACATGATCAGTTCTTAACACATTTCAGTTTCTGGCAATGCATCTTTCCTTTTTAAAACTGCCATCTTACCAGTTGAAGAAAATGATCAGTGCCCGGACGAACAAAGTACGATGAGAAAACAGCGCCCAGAGTTTGATTTTAGGTGTGTGGTCATCAGCGTCCAGTTTGTCAAAGACTCCGTCTGGTAAAGTCACCTTATTTACTTTGGCTGCTTTCTTGATGATGATCTCGGCTTCTTCTGATCTACCGTTCGTTAGTAGCCATCGGGGAGATTCTGGGATAAGCCTGCAACAATTATTGATATTTCAGTCTTCAGAAAAAACGAAGTTTAAGAAAATACCTCCTATTTTCTAATCGCCAAAACGAAAAATAAATTTCTGGAGAAAAACATACAAATTTTCTCTCTACGACCTTTATACGGAAATTCATTTGCTTAGCACCGTGACATCAGAGTTGACATATGACATGTACATTATCATTGCTGTGATGAGACACACAACCGACGTTGAGTCAGTGTCTCATCGTGATTGATAGAAATGAGAACGAAAGCGTTCAAAAGTCAAGTATGACGATATTACCGAGTGACGACGGAAGAAATGCATATTTTCAATCTCCTTCTCTTTCACGCCATGGGACCTTAATGAAAGCGCGTTTTTGTTTTAACATTATGTTTTTTTGAATACGTATTGAGAGAATTTGCAGTTACAAATCATCGTTAGCTTTTATAAAGAATTTGACAATTATCATTTACCGAGAGTATTGGTTGAATGTCCGGTAATCATTTTTCAACAGTTTCCTTTCAAGTGTCATGAGCTGCCAAAATTCACACTTTTTTCATAATTTCTGATTGCCACGACAGTACGAGGCTTTGATGGCCATCGAAAAACTAAATGATTGGCTTTGGAATGAGGAAAATCCATACAACATATGGCCTGTACGAACCGAAAACGTGTTCGAAAAGTAAACAAAATTTAAATAACCGGGACGACCATTCATTCATTCTAAGCCAAAGTAATAGTTCAAAACAATACTTTATCGTACATTTTCGAGACTAGAAGCACTTAAAAGCTTCTGAATTATACGTCCTGGGAAAAATAGCCGATAATTTCAACATTCTGTTTTAACGTCAAAATATCAACATTTTGGCAGCTCATGCCACTTTAATAAGCTTGAATATTTAATGGTGATATTTTAATTTTCAGTCAGACAAATAACCAGGACGCTATTTAGATGACTTATAAAATTAAGACGAATCCAAAGCAACTCATTTTTCTTATTTTTATTTTCTATTTGGCAAATCCTCACCGTCTATATATATATAAAAACGGTTATCTCCCTTTTCATGTCCAGCGAGGTCGAGTTCTATTATAAAAAACTCTGGAAATTTGTGTATCACGTGACCGACTTATCCGCGCCACGTAATCCACAAGTAGTCAGGGTGCACTCGGATTTCAAGATGCCGCTCATGTTATTCAAATGCAGATAAACAAGTAGTCATGGCAACCTGCACGTTCGATTTTAGCACGAAAGAGCAAACACATTTTGCTTACGTCAGACATTACCCTCGACGTACGCGGAATACAACTCGACCATAGAGTGAATACGACAGTATTTACTTAAATTGGCCACAAGGTAACTACTTTAGGTTAAAATATAAGTTATTCTTACCACCAATATACGATATATATGACGGAGGGTACAGACACGGCTAACTGCAAATACCGCCAGTCCCGTATGAAATAAGCAAAGAACACGAGTATTAATTCTCCAATAGCCCAAAACACCTCTATGATCATACCAGTCCACATCCGCTTAGAGGGAGCCACCAGTTCGATACCTGAACAATATGACAATCATTCATAAAAAACGTATATATTAAAGAAAGTACTCTCTATTTTCTGTTCCATACAATAAACAGCACTTTTCAACACTGATTTGGCTAACATGACCAAGCATTTCACGTGTTTCCATGGCATTTTTACTCTAAAACCATTAAGTCTTTTAAACGGAAAACAGACCGACGAGAAAGACTGAGCTTGAATTATATAGAGTATTGTGTTGCACACAAGTATGTGAATTTTAATTTGCAATAGTATGAGTATATAATCTAAACTTCCATCTTGGGATAAACAATCGTTTTTCAGACAAGGTTAAGGCTATTATTTGACCATTTCACCGTTTTTTTTAAATACGCCAACTTCAAATGTATTTTTAATCCAATTTCAATCGCAACATTCCCTGTAAACCATTCTCCTCTACCTAAATTGTTGAAATATTTTACCTAATGTAAAGGCGTTCAGGAAGTATCCAGACCCAAAGGCTCCGAGCAGGAACCGAGAGAAACAGAAACTGATGTATTCCGGAACCCAAACGGTGGCGATACCAACTACAGCACTTCCCATCAAGGAAAAACACAAGATCCTTTTACGACCAAATCTGAAATAGTAAAGAAGTGTGAATATTCTTAACAGAAATCATCAAATAAAGGAATAAGAATATTGCAGATGTACACAATCAGTAAATATATTACCATTCTTATCTGGAACATTATCCAAAACTAAAAGGTTTTAAATGTTAGGTCTTGTTCAAAATAAATGCATTTACTAAATCCACTCACATATCTGCCATGGCGCCGAGAGTTAGAGAACCGAACATTATCCCGCCTTGGAACAACATGTTGAGATGGGACCGACGGATCAGATAACCACAGACAAGGCTCATCTACAATAACAACATTGTCATTTCAGTCTACGAAATCCTTTCGCATGGTTTTGTTTTGTTACCAACTGATACTATGTAATGGGTATGACTAAAAAACACAGATTTGTGAAAAACAGTAAAGGTAGAAGACTAAAATACGAACGAACAAACACATCATAGATTGCACTTGATTGATGAAGAATTAAGCTACCTTTACTTAGATTGAAGAAAAGAAAGCAATTTATCTTTCATTAATTAAGGTCTGATATTTATATACCTCCTCTGTGGCCGTCGTTTCAAATACTGATTTGTCGAACACCCATTGTTGACAAGGTAATCGTGTCAAGTTCTCTGGACTTCCGGTCCAATTTGTAAGACCGGAAGTGTTGTAATATTGACACGTGGAGTAGAGAGCATCATCTTTTCCCGGGGGAATCGTTTGGTTGATGAGATACTGATGGCCGTAGTTCTGTATACCGTACGTGTCATTATCCAGGCCTGGAATAGCACATCTAAAAAGTCAACAAAACAAAGATGAAATCTGAAAGGCCGGATAATTGTCAAAACTTCAATCGGTGGAGATTTTGTTCAATACGACACATCTTCACCCAGACCATGATACCATTATAAATCTGACGCCTATTATTCGATATATGTGAATCCTCATCAGTAAGTTGTCGGGTAAAGGATATATCCCGGTAAGACTTATATCACCACTGTAAAGTATCAATGAATAATGCTATCTTAACGGAGAAAAAACTATTTAGTTCTATGTTGCGTATGGAAGTCATGACAAACGGCCAAATGTATATTGTCCGCATTGTTAAAGTGGCATAAGCTGCCAAAATGTTGATAGTTTGACGTTGAAACAGAATGTTGAAATTATCGGCTATTTTTCTCAAGACGTATGATTCAGAAGCTTTTTAGTGTATCTTGTCTCGAGAATGTACGATAAGGTATTGTTTTGAACCAACTTTGGCTTAGAATAAATGAATGGTCGTCCCGGTTATTTAAATTTTGTTTACTTTCGAACACTATTCCGGTTGGTATACGCCACATACTGTATGGATTTTTCTTATTCCAACGCCAATCATCTAGTTTTTCGATGGCCTTCAAAGCCTCTCACTGTCGTGACGATCAGAAATTATGAAAAAATTGTGAATTTTGGCAGCTCATGCCACTTTAAGTTAGTTCTTATAAGCATCAAAACTCCTCAGATGCACTATGTTTGGGTTACTGAATTTTTATTTTGAACGTCAGTTTTCCAAGGTACTTTAAACGGTCAAGTTCTCTTGACTATCAGAATTCATGCGAACATTGGACAACTCAAATTGTCGGTTCTTGATCGTGTTGATACCGTATATCTTCGGAAGTCTAAAATACTTGTAGGCCTATCATAGTCTGTTTTATTTAGTAGGCTATATCAGTCAACAACATGTTTCTTTCCATGTTGTTCAATATGTGGATAATAGCCCTGTGTGTGAAGTTGTACTCTCTAATATTTTGTCATATTATCAACCTTTGTTGTTGGCCCGTATGTGTCATTGTCATGATGATAGTTACTGGGTCCTTTACATTAGCCCAATTGTCCACGAGTAGCCCGAAAAGAATAATTTGGCAAATTCGTTGTAATGGTTAACGGACTTGTAAGAGTGACAGAGGTGGGGTCCCGAGAGTAGGTTTACATATACGATATGTGACACTGATCAAGTCGTAGGGACACCACAGAAAGAAGAAAAGCACCCATAGAAATAATAAATTCTGATTTTCATCTTACCTGTAAAAAGGCAGAGGAGACACAAATATAGTAATGAGAGAATGAAATGCAGAGGTTATAGCTGGTACACACAAAATGAAACACAAACGTTTTTGGTACCATCCAAATTCTCCCAGGTATGTTAAGATGCTATCAAACTTCATCTTATCATTACAAGTATTTGTGTCTAGACTGAAATGTGACAGAATTTCAATGGAAAACAAGTACCAATATGTATTGTCTACTATTCCTGACAGATAGAACCGTGACTTGAGTTAAATTTCTCGTTAAGTGTTCAGATGAAAGAGGATTAAGTGTGGTGTCCCTGAGGTTCGCCATTTCCCTTATTAACCTGGGCGTTTGAAGTTTGACAGAGTGAACAAATCATCAAGCCAATGTGTGTGCTGTCACGATAATGGTTTCAAGTGGAATTCCGTTGAATAAGATGTTTGAAATGACCATGCGACTCTAATCAAGAGAAAGTACGATGCATAATAAAGAAGTTTCGAGCTGGAAAACAACAATTCGGAGAGAGAAAATGTCTAATTCTGACCTGTCGTGTGAATATTTTATTCAGAAAATGAACGAGTTTTAATTCATCACTATTAGCGCAGTCTGAATAATCCATCTGATAAGAAATACTGTATTTTGGTCCAAAGAGTAAGCGATTTTGTTTCGACTGTAAGGTGATACCGGATTAGCCTGGTTGTACAAAGAGTAGGTTATGGACTGACTAGAATGTAACAGATTGTGTACACGCTGTGGGAGATTCATGGGAGTATTTCGTGGCCTGCATAAAATATAAGTACATGCAAACAATAAACATAACCCGAACATGTTGGCCGAATGCAAATATGAACGTAAATTAGTTCGTGGATGTCTCGGTCAATATAATAATAACATGATATACTCAGATGTGGGGTTAGTCGATATGAATAGAAGTGTTAAAAACTAAACAATTACTGTTCATGCTGTCCCGGCCTTGGGTGGCCTCGGTGGCTCAGTCGGCAGAGCAATACTCTTCGATGGATGAGTCGCTTGTTACAATCCCACTCAGTAGATTGCAAACAAATGTAGAGGATTTTCACTCGATCGCCGTAGATGGACGAGTTGCCAGGTACTTGCCGAACGTCAGGGGCAAATATAGTCCAGGTTTCTGACTCCAAAATTACTTTTTTTGTACTGACGGTCGTATTTTGGTCGTCAGTGAAAAAAATGGTCATTTTGGAGTCAGAAACCCGGACTAAGGCAAATATCTCAGTTTCCCCCACTACTAAACGTGGCTGCTATATAAGCGAAATAATCTTTGGCAGGGCGTAAAAGATCAATTATTCAATTGACCGAAAAACTCTTTAAAGTGACATACTATTCTGGATGACATACCCCAATTTTTAACACAATTAGAAACTTGTCTGCATGGTTATTTTAGTCAAGGAGATGTTCGGCGTGCTCAGTCGGTTAAAGTGGTAGTCTCACAGTCCGACACAGGCCTTCCATCTATGTAGCGCAAGTTCGAATTCCACCCACACCAAATATAAATTTAAACAAATTGTTAGAAGATGTGGAAAGTACTTGCTGAAAGTCGGGACTTTCCTCCGGGCAAATAGCCCAGTTTTCTCCTCAACTAAACTTGGCAACGCTGCCGGATAAGAGAAATAATCTTGAGTTCGGGGTTAAAACAATCAATCAGTCACGGGATATCGCAATTATTTAACTTTTTTAAAAAGAATATTTTGAAATTGCTTTTATATTCATAGGCTAAAGCTGTGTGTTGAAGAGGTAATTAAGTTTGTTACATACGGCAATCCATAAAGCTATGGTATAGTCTGACATTCAAAGACTAACACCATCAGAAGTTTGCTAATGGTCATTCGAAAAAAAGATGACCCAAAGAGGAAAAATATATGTTAATGTTGTCAGAATGTGAGAACATAAGCAAACGTAACGGGTAAGAGGAAATCCATATTGAGCCGAAATTGTTTTCGAAACGCACGTAAACGGGACATTCCTTTAATCGGGACTAACTTACTTCTAGACTCTACCTGTAAGTTTACTTTCTTAGGAGTAATGGAAAACGGAGATTTCTAGCTTCCTCATTTTGTAGTTTGCTCGCAAAAAATTACATATTGTTTGTTTTATTGAAGATCATCTCCGTAAGATACTATATTCAAAAATGTAATCAAATTATAGATGTGTTAAATTATTAGGAAAAGACTGTGGTAACTGAAAAGCAAGTAACGCTCAGTCTAAATCATATGACACATTCAGCTTAACGGGGAAAACGTTAACCCATTTAAATGGCACTTAAAGCTTAAATTCAGGGTCATTTAGATTTGTATGTATTTTGTAACTATTAGACCGATCACACCGAATGAGAGATATCCAGGTTACAGCGTACCCACACACCCCATCTCTCCTCTTGTCCTGTTGTTTGAGGCTACATATAATACCAACTGTTGTTCGTTTGTCACAGTCTCACGTGGAAAAGAGGTGTTCAAGGAATGGAGTAGGACAATAAGACAAATGCTATATCGGATTCGGCACTCCACAATTGGGATATACTTCCCGCAGATTTCAGCAATAAAGCTGGTCTGAATTCAAAATAATCATGTTTCGTCCCCCCCCAATAAAAACGAAACGATATGTGACTATTAAAGGCATCTAAGGTCTTATAAGAAAAAGAATACACTGTCGTGTTTAAGAGAAAACCGGACTCTGTGTTAAGAGAAAACCGGGCTCTGTGTTAAGAGAAAACCGGGCTCTGTGTTAAGAGAAAATTGGGCTCTGTGTTAAGAGAAAACCTGGCGTTGAGTTCAGAGGAACCTGGGCTCTGTGTTCGGAGGAAATCGAGCTCTGTGTTTAGAGGAAACCGGGCTCTATGTTCGGAGGAAACCAGACCCTTTGTTCAGAAGAAACCGGGTTCTGTGTTCAGAGGAGACCGCGCTCTGTGTTCAGAGGAAACCGGACTGTGTTCAGAGGAAACCGGACTCTGTGCTCAGAGGAAACCGGGCTCTGTGCTCAGAGGAACCCGGACTGTGTTCAGAGGAAACCGGGTTCTGTGTTCAGAGGAAACCGGGCTCTGTGATCAGAGGAAACCCGGCTCTATGCTCAGAGGAACCCGGACTGTGTTCAGAGGAAACCGGGTTCTGTGTTCGGAGGAAACCCGGCTCTATGCTCAGAGGAACCCGGGCTCTATGTTCAGAGGAGACCGGGTTCTGTGTTCAGAGGAAACCGGGTTCTGTGTTCAGAGGAAACCGGGTTCTGTGATCAGATGAGACCTTAGTTCCCTATCAATCATTCAACACAGGACGATGTATTGGTAGGATGTGTACTGTCTGAGAAGCTTTCGAATGTACATGTAATAGGACCATTCTATTAACTTCAACGAAAATAAGCGCATTTCAGGTTTATATTCACACTGGAATTCGATTTAGTTTCGAGCACCTTCTTCAGGTATAAAATAAGTTTTCTTTCTGGGTCGTAAATCACAAAGTACATGTAGTCTAACCTAGTTGTTTGAATCCCATTGCAAAATGTTCACAATGACTTGATTATTATCGGGGGACAAAAAACGTCAATGTGGCCCACGCCATTTGTTCAAAGGCGTATCAAGTATCAATCTGACACAACTTATGTAACGTCACGCCTGCATGGATTCTCTCAAGACACGATCTATACTAACGTATATCTATCGCTTTAAAGAAGATTAGATAAGATAGATATGTGTCGTGAAACCTTGAACTACATGTATACTAAACTAGTAAAATGTACATCAATTTAGAAAATAAGTACTTTTTGGACCGCCAGGGAGGGGATGTTTCACGCTCGAACACTCCCACCCAACCCTATTATTCTTTGAATACGGTCCATTCATCTCTTCTGGGCAATACCTATAGAATGTAGGCAAGACGAAATATTCACTGCCATGAACCTTGATATTGACCAATAAAAACTTATAGATTCACTTCCAGAAACCTTGATATCGACCAGCGGGGAACTTATAGATTCACTTCCAGAAACATTGATATCGACCAGTGGGGAACTTATAGATTCACTTCCAGAAACCTTGATATCGACCAGCGGGGAACTTATAGATTCACTTCCAGAAACCTTGATATCGACCAGCGGGGAACTTATAGATTCACTTCCAGAAACCTTGATATCGACCAGTGGGGAACTTTTAGATTCACTTCAGAAACCTTGATATTGACCAGTGGGGAACTTATAGATTCACTTCCATGAACCTTGATATTGACCAATACAAACTTATAGATTCACTTCCAGAAACCTTGATATCGACCAGTGGGGAACTTATAGATTCACTTCCAGAAACCTTGATATCGACCAGTGGGGGACTTATAGATTCACTTCCATGAACCTTGATATTGACCAATAAAAACTTATAGATTCACTTCCAGAAACCTTGATATCGACTAGTGGGGAACTTATAGATTCACTCCCAGAAACCTTGATATTGACCGGTGGGGAACTTATAGATTCACTCCCAGAAACCTTGATATTGACCGGTGGGGAACTTATAGATTCACTTCCATGAACCTTGATATTGACCAATAAAAACTTATAGATTCACTTCCAGAAACCTTGATATCGACTAGTGGGGAACTTATAGATTCACTCCCAGAAACCTTGATATTGACCGGTGGGGAACTTATAGATTCACTTCCAGAAACCTTGATATTGACCAGTGGTTGACTCATAGATTTACCAGCATCTACCAGTATGGGACCTTAGCATCTACCAGTATGGGACCCTAGCATCTACCAGCATGGTACCCTAGCATCTACCAGTATGGGACCCTAGCATCTACCAGCATGGACCCTAGCATCTACTAGTAATGAACCTATACATCTAGCTTCACGCTTCTTTATATATTTGAACACTTAAGCACACGGGTACAGGGAAAATCTTCTTGTCTAAAATAACCATAGAGACACGTTTCTCATTGTGTTAAAAAAAGGGATATCATTTATATTGAGAGCTTTGGTCATTTTTTAATGGGTTTGTGTGTTTTCGAAATATAGAGTGGCCTGTTCAAGAATTACGGTCAGATTCCAAAGAGCAATAGTGCTTTTATTAGTATAGCCTTTTTCTTTAAGGAAGAATAATTATATTGCAATTTCCAATATTTTCAGGCCTAATTTCCTTATCAACCTTTTGGTAAAAAAAGGTTGTTTAGCTGCCGTCCTACCTCCTCAATCCTAATTCTGTCTAGGCATACATGTAATAATTATTTCCGAGCATTAATCAGCAGGTTTTATAAGGATATATGCTTTAATGTCTCATTAGCTTACTTAAGGCAAGACGTTCTGACTAAGTAAGGTTAGGGCCTATGTTGGTTTCTAGGATTAGCTAAACCATCAAATTTCCTAGATACAAAGTCACGACTTACGTTTATATTTGGATCATACATGCGCTTCTTCATATTTTTGAACTTTATACATGGAGCTCATACATCTACTAGCATGGACCCGAAACATCTGCTGATGACGAATCTAAGAATGTACCAAGACTTCATCCAAACCTACATACGGAATCCAAAGATTTATGTAACGACTGCTCCATTGCTCGGGACATTTTGCGTTCAATACATGTTGAGTTTGCGTGGCTTAGAGTTTAGGGAACATACAGCCTGTATCAATCTGTACCACTGGTAAGTTTACCATAGTACACAAGTAGCGTAACTCCGAAAAACGTAAGACCCATATTTGACTCAATATTTCGGCACTTTATTTCGCCATCATAGATTTCATAGGTCTAAATGATATACCTCTTTTTAACACAATTAGAAACTTGTCTCCATGGTTATTTTAGACAAGACGATTTTCCCTGTGCCCGTGTGTTTTAGTGATCATAAATATAGATTTCATAGGAATAGACTCCTGATGATGGCGAAATAAAGTGTCGAAATATTGAGTCAAATATGGTTCTTACGTTTTTCGGAGTTACGCTACTTGAATACAGCCTGTATTGTTGAAATATTTGTGAGTCAACAAAAAACATAAACTGTACTCGTACTGCACATTAGAGTTATATAAATATGGTCCTCTTGTTTTTCAAGGTACCTAAAACTCTCAGCTCAGATTCAGCGTTTATGAAAAAGAATCCGATTTTTGGCAGCTCACGCGGCCATGTCACTTTAAAATATATTTGCGCATGCACTTCTCAAGGTCACTTCGTCCAAAGTGGAAAAGTAGCAAATAGATACCGATCATCTGAAAAATGTTTGCAGTCTCTTGAAAGAGATTGAAGCATTGTGTCCTTTCATAGATTTATGCGCATTTAGAGTAAGATATGGTTATAATCAACATTGTTCTGTGTCAATAAATGTGTGTATGTATGGGGAAACTGTTAGTGGTTTCAAACAACCGTACATGATTATCCTGTCCCAATTTAGATTTTGTTTAAAATTGCTTCAACAATCGTACAGCTAATACAACAGGTTTACTTTACAATTGTTTTTTTAGTATCAAATACGCTGTCATCGAGGACAAAGGCTATTTGTTTCAGTTAGACCTACATAGTTAAATGATAGTCTAAGCTGCCCTGTTTTATGATATATCTTAAAGTGTTCTAGATAAAACTATACAAAGCATAGAGAAATAATGGCTTAATATTGTTCGAACTTACCTATGATCTGGTAGTGGAGAAATAAACACGGTGATGAGTGCGTGGAAACCTGCAGTTAACGTAGGAATACACAAGATAAAATATAACCGTTTCTGGTACCATCCAAACTCTCCCAAATATGTCAGAATATCGTCGAATTTCATTTTTATAACATCACCGGTAATGTATTGTCTTAAATTGATGACTTTATTCTAGACTTATCCAATGGGTAGATTTCCCTACGTGTGACGTGTCGTGTTCTCCGGGGTAAGGCTAGATGATTCCTACTAACTCTACTGTCGTGCTTTGAATAATCTACTCAGTCTTTAGTGAAAATTATATGAATATGTAAAAATCTACCTTAAATATTTTGTATCGCGACGCTGGCCTGGAGCATATGCATAAAGATTGAGGTCGAATGGGGAAAGCCACATTATACAGAGGGGAGAATTCAAACCTGTTTATGTAAACAGTGTTTGAATGCCTACCTTCACGTGTGAAATGTCAGTCAAAGAAAAGGGATCCAGGCATATTAAATGGTAAACATTTCCAATGACATAAACACAATTCAACCTATCAAATAACTCTTCGGATGGCTGCAAGACGACACTATAATAACTTAACACCAAACTTGTTAATAGGTCGGCGTCCCATAATGTCGATTAAAGTACACTGTAGGTGGAATATATCATAACACACACAATGTTTGACATCGCCATTAAGTTTACCTTTTTTGTTTTTATTTATTGTATCATAGAGGTTTTCAAGCTCAGTCTATAACTCGGAATAGACTTCTTGTAACACCGAACACGAGAAAAACAGAAATCGCCAAAACGGCAAGCTCTGTAGAGAAATTAACTGTTGGCATCGTGTTGTTTTTTTGGTCTACTACACACGGAGCGTAAAAAACGACAATTTGAAAAATCTCCAAAACGACTCGCCATGTCGATATTTTGTTCCACGTATTTTGTCATGTCGACAAAATCCAGCGCGAGAAATCTACAAAAAAACTCTACGTAAAAATGGTATATGATTATCGACAATAATTCTTTAAGCAGGAGGAATCGTCCTCTCTTCTGTTTTATAATTAATTACAAGCAGTGAATTTGTGCACATCTTAAGAAACTTATTTTAAAAAACGGTGCCATCATGTTTAAGAAATTTAACTCGGCCATTTTAAAAAGACAGTGCTGTGGTGGACGGCAGATTCGCTATCATCGTCAGAAAGTTAACAAGTTAATTAAATGAGACAGGTTTGACTTTATTACATCGGTATATCCCCATATAGTATCCCCATTGTTTATAGAAAAAAGACGGGTAATGCAGATAAAAATACGGTAATAATTACCGGTAGTCGGGTAATGCAGATATAAATAGGGTAATATTTACCGGTGGTCTGGTAATGCAGGTATAAACACGGTTATAATTACCGGTGGTCTGGTAATGCAGATATAAATACGGTTATAATTACCGATGGTCGGGTAATGCAGATATAAATACGGCTATAATTACCGGTGGTCTGGTAATCCAGATATAAATATGGTTATAATTACCGGTGGTCGGGCAATGCAGATATAAATACGGTAATACTTATCGGTGGTCGGGTAATACAGATATAAATACGGTAATACTTACCGTTGGTCGGGTAATGCAGATATAAATACGGTAATACTTACCGGTGGTCGGGTAATGCAGATATAAATACGGTAATACTTACCGGTGGTCGGGTAATGCAGATATAAATACGGTAATACTTACCGGTGGTCGGGTAATACAGATATAAATACGGTAATACTTACCGGTGGTCGGGTAATACAGATATAAATACGGTTATAATTACCGGTGGTCGGGTAATGCAGATATAAATACGGTAATACTTACCGGTGGTCGGGTAATGCAGATATAAATACGGTAATACTTACCGGTGGTCGGGCAATGCAGATATAAATACGGTTATAATTACCGGTGGTCGGGTAATGCAGATATAAATACGGTAATACTTACCGGTGGTCGGGTAATGCAGATATAAATACGGTAATACTTACCGGTGGTCGGGTGATGCAGATATAAATACGGTTATAATTACCGGTGGTCGGGTAATGCAGATATAAATACGGTTATAATTACCGGTGGTCGGGTAATGCAGATATAAATACGGTAATACTTACCGGTGGTCGGGTAATACAGATATAAATACGGTAATACTTACCGGTGGTCGGGCAATGCAGATATAAATGCGGTAATACTTACCGGTGGTCTGGTAATGCAGATATAAATACGGTAATACTTACCGGTGGTCGGGTAATGCAGATATAAATACGGTAATACTTACCGGTGGTCTGGTAATGCAGATATAAATACGGTTATAATTACCGGTGGTCGGGTAATGCAGATATAAATACGGTTATAATTACCGGTGGTCGGGTAATGCAGATATAAATACGGTAATACTTAACGGTGGTCGGGTAATACAGATATAAATACGGTAATACTTACCGGTGGTCGGGCAATGCAGATATAAATGCGGTAATACTTACCGGTGGTCTGGTAATGCAGATATAAATACGGTAATACTTACCGGTGGTCGGGTAATGCAGATATAAATACGGTAATACTTACCGGTGGTCTGGTAATGCAGATATAAATACGGTAATACTTACCGGTGGTCGGGTAATGCAGATATAAATACGGTAATAATTACGGGTGGTCGGGTAATGCAGATATAAATACGGTAATACTTACCGGTGGTCTGGTAATGCAGATATAAATACGGTAATAATTACCGGTGGTGTGGTAACGTAGATATAAATACGGTAATACTTACCGGTGGTCGGGCAATACATATATAAATACGGTTATAATTACCGGTGGTCGGGTAATACATATATTAATACGGTTATAATTACCGGTGGTCGGGTAATGCAGATATAAATACCATAATACTTACCGGTGGTCGGGTAATGCAGATATAAATACCATAATAATTACCCGTGGTGTGGTAACGTAGATATAAATACGGTAAAACTTACCGGTGGTCTGGTAATGCAGATATAAATACGGTTATAAGAGCATGGAAAGCTGAAGTCAATGCTGGAATACACAGGATAAAATACAGCCGTTTTTGGTACCATCCAAACTCTCCTAAATATAGTAGAATGTCGTCAAATTTCATTTTAAATATCTCCTTTGAGGTAAAGTGTTTTCTCACCCGTCGTGTTTGCGACAAATATCATGAATATGTAAAACTGTCTAGACATGTATTGCGACGACGGTCTTATCGGCAATTCACTTATATATATATATATTTTGTTTAATGTTTATTTTTCGTAGGCAGAAGTTCCCTGTATCCTAAATACGCTAAACCAATCAGAAGATGTCAACGCCCATTCGAAATGTGTACGCGACCTTTCTATCATATGGGCCGAGTTGCTCTTCCTATATATTGGCCCTCCCCCCAGCAGCAGAATGTATACCTGACTTTCTTCTCATATGGTGTGAAACTTTTTTCCTATACACTGACCCCGCCCCCTCTATCCTCCCTCAGCAGAATGTATACTTGACTTTCTAAAGCAGTTAGAGAACTAAGATTCAAGAAGTAAGTATTCTAATAATACTGGACAATTTGACACTAGATGCCATGGACAGGCAGTTATCGAATAGCTATGCTTGAATGCTTTCTCATAACGCTCCCCACAAGAATATAAAGGATGCAGTTTGAGAGATCTTTGTAGGACACTGATGACGTCTGAGGTAAAAGTACATCACAGCACATGATCCAAATACAATGTTACATATGTACCTAATGACTTGTCATTTAATTAAAGAGTCTGACCTAAATGGTCGCATCGCTATTATCCCAAGGGCAATGCTGCCTTTACCTGTCGCCTTCATTGGAGCTATTATAGGTGGGAAATTCAAACTTACTGACGCACACATTCGAATGAATGTTGTACACCATACTAGTGAGTAATTATTAATTAGAGCCATCAAGAAAACCGTGATGTCTAGGATTGATTGATTGTTTGGTGTTTTACGCCGCGCTCAAGATTATTTCACTTATATGGCGGCGTTGCCAGTTTTATTGTGGGAGGAAACCGGGCTCTGTGCCCGGAGGAAACCCACGACCTTCCGCTGGTAACTGGCAACCGTGATGTCTAGGAACAATGTATAGAATATCTTTGTAGAAGAGTAATTGTTTGTAGGTTTGAGAACTACTCAACATCTTAAGATATAATAAAAACATGCAATAGAATTGAGCTTGCATCCAAATACGATTTACTGATGACGTGTCTGTTTTCTGTTCACAGCTTGCAGCGATTTTCATGTGCCTCCAATTTTTGTTCGACCAAACTTTGTTGTAATCTGACCCGATTCCATAAATAATTTACATGCCCTATTAAAGCCTCTTCAGCTGTACCAACTATCATCCCCTTGTTTTAGAAATTAGACATTTACATGTATATACCACTTTATTTAAGTAAGAAGTGAGCGTCACATTTACATGGGTACCTGCTCATGTGGTACTTAGAAGAAATGAACTTGCTGATATTGCAGCCAAACAAGCTACTTTATATATTATATAGGCTACAAAGAAAAAAGTTAAGCACCCCTTGGAAAGTCTGCACCGACCGATAAAATCATTGGTGTAGGGAGATTGTTGGCAAACTGATGTTACAGAAACGATTGTGATCATAAAGGGCAACGTTCTGGCGATAAGAAATCACCATTAATGGCAATAAGCTATACAGTTTATTCAGGATATCGTTAGCCAAATCAAAATAAAAAGATGCTTTTAAGTATGAAACTTCAGAATACATCTGGCTTCACAGGGCGAACATTTTGAAGTAAAAAGGTTCCTTTGAGTGTGTAGAACACATCCCTAGAGCAGACGGTCAATAGGGCATATAGCCTCCATTAGCTTCTAACCTGCGTTTCATGAGACGTTGGATCGAAAATATTGACATTCTATCACTTTACATTGTGGAAGTGTAAGTTCAACAATTAGCAATCCATTTTTGATTTAAATCGCCAGGCCACCGCCTCTACCGCTTAAACGGTCTTTTAGGATTACTGTATACCCTGGGTATGTAAAATCATATTTTGGTTTCAAGAATGTTTCTTGTAAACAGATTATGTCTGGCTTAGGGGATTGAACTCGAAATAAAGGGTTTGAACTCTAGGCCATGGTCGTACGATAACTGTATATTGTGTTGAATTATTGTGAAATTAAGAATAAATGGTATTTTTAATTTGAAAATCCGAAACACTGATAACCACTGGTGATTTTTTGGTTTCGGGATTCAATATATTAACAAACTCATCTGCTATAATATTACCACTGCCAAAAAGTTGCTCAACACGTCTTGCTATGTATTGAGTTGTGCAAGCGTCCTTTGCGATAGTCAGCTTTCCAGCATGACATACAATATCTGTTACGAAACATATTACATTGATCAATGAAATAAGAGAAATGACTTCAGTTTCAGCAAGCACAGGCTTCATTTTGTGTCTGTGAACTTATGACTACTTGAGTAGGTTTTTGGATGGGATCTGTACAACTGGTTGTCTTAGTTTCTGAACTGAGGGTTATGTGGGTGTCAGGTTGCAAATCAGGGGTTTTAGGAACAGTTTAGGGTTTCGGCAATGGACAATATTTCTGTGACTTTGATAAATTGAGCTATATTGGCTTCCTTTAATTTGGGTAACCTTGATATGCCGAGCTGTGAAAACTGTTTTTTATTGTTAAAATCAAAGTGTTTTACGGGAATACAGTTTTCGAAGATGCTGAAAATCACCCAATACGCTTGTTTAATACAAATGTAATAATCCTGGAAATCAAGAGACCTTTGAATATAAACTGAATCAGAAAAAAATATAATCACATGAAAAAGTTATCTTCAAGGAGATAACACGAGCACGGTAAAGCCTATGTTTTTAAACGTTTCGTTCCTAGTACTATGTGATAATTTACTAAGCAAACTAAAGTAAGTAAAAGTAAACATTTGACCGTGTCGTAAATGTCCGGCTATTGTAATCATTACACAATAAAGGAAAGAGTAATCTTCAACACTATAAACTTGTGTCGTTAAACACAGTTGTTCGCTAAGTGCTGTTGGACATGCTTATATCATTCAAACAAAAGAACGTAGAAGAAACTCAGTGTGTTTTAAATTAAACAATATAATGAAAACAAACTAAACCCAGTTGAATTGTTTTATCAAGAAGTACGAAATAAGTGCTTTCCGCTTATGCTAACTTGGATAAGTACGTTTCGTTTATTATAAGCATCAGAAACCCCATTATGTGCTTATAGGCCTACATCTCGGCTATTTGAATACTGGCACACATCTTCGGTTTGAACGTGTTACTGAATTACCGATTAATTAAACGTCAAACCAATAGTTTGTCGAGGTACTTTAAACGCTCAACTTTCTTGACAATCAAAATTTACGAAAAAGTCCGAATTTTGCCAGCTTATCTTTAAGTATAAATCCATGAATTACCACAAACTTTTGATGGATTAGATTTTCATTAAGGGAATATATATCATTCAGCAATGAAAAAAGAACATTATCCCAGCTGTTCACATTTGACTGTCAGCTGTTAGTTTTAGGGAAATTTGAACGGTTATTTTCTCTGAAAAGTCGCACTTTAGCACTTTATTTAAAGTGGTAATCCGATTCCCTATTGAAACAATCTATTGTCTTTCGTTTTAAGCTAAATATCTTAAATCTTAATATGTCTAAAAAGCCTACATATTCCCATGGAATCCTGGCAGACATGGGTTCACAAGACATGTCCAGCGAGGTCATCGACTATTCGCATCCAGGGAAAGAACATACAATGTTATTGCACTGAAGTGAATTATGAATTTTCTGAGTGAATGAAATCCCTAGATTTCCACCTAGCGGCAGATGAGACATTGTTTGAACTTACCTATGATCTGGTAGTGGAGATATAAACACGGTGATGAGTGCGTGGAAAGCTGCAGTTAACGTAGGAATACACAAGATCAAATATAACCGTTTCTGGTACCATCCAAACTCCCCCAAATATTTCAGTATCTCATCAAACGTCATCACTGTTTTAAATATTAATTTATCATTCAAGTACTGAAGTCTAGAAAAGGTGAAGAAAACACCTATCGGGTTGAAAATTGTTTTATAAATGGCTAAATGTTACCCCTATGAATGAAGTGTGGGGTATCTATATTCTGATTGGATTCAATCATTCAAAGGATGGTCAATCTGTGGGCGACCACCGGATCTTATTCATCTTTATCCATTCATTTATATCGTCTTACCACAATATAGACTATCAGAAAAACATATTAATCGTATTCTGAATATTGGAACTATTATTAAATGGTATTGAAGGTTTGTTGTAGAAAGTCTAAATGATACCTAGTAGGCCTATTATATAAAGTTTGTCCTACTTAACGTTGATTTTTAAGATCTAATTTCGCCCCGGACACAAAAGAAATACACGCGCCACATAGATGTATCCGGAAATGACAGACTGTTTGCGAGTTCATTGAGTTAACGTAAGTAGAGATGACGATTAGGGCATTAGTCAGAGCATTTTCTTTATTTTGACAACACAAAATTAGAATTGAGACAAAATTAAATTTCACTTCTCAAGCAAGTAGATTTATGTTATTTATGGAAGTGTCAGTTATATTGAAATAACCGCTTTCTGGCAAGACCGATGAACACAAGCAGATCGTAGCATTGTCATATATCTTTCAGTCTCTTTGTCTTGCTAAAACTAACACAAAATTAGAATTGAGACAAAATTAAATTTCACTTCTCAGGCAAGTAGATTTATGTTATTTATGGAAGTGTCAGTTATATTGAAATAACCGCTTTCTGGCAAGGCGGATGAAAGGTCCTCAATTCGGGACTCGATCTAATGACGTCTAGAAATCCGGAGCTAAGTGCGGGATTCTGGACTCAATCTATTGACGTCTTGCAATCTGGAGTTAAGTACGGGATTCGGGACTCGATCTATTGCTGTCTTGAAGTCTGGAGTTAAGTACGGGATTGGGAACTCGATCTATTGATGTCTTGAAGTCCGGAGTTAAGTACGGAATTGGGAACTCGATCTGTTGATGTCTTGAAGTTCGGAGTTAAGTACGGAATTGGGAACTCGATCTGTTGATGTCTTGAAGTTCGGAGTTTAGTACGGGATTGGGGAATCGATCTTTTCATGTCTTGAAGTCTGGAGCTAAGTACGGGATTCGGGACTCGATCTATTGCTGTCTTGAAGTCTGGAGTTAAGTACGGGATTGGGGAATCGATCTATTGATGTCTTAAAGTTCGGAGCTAAGTACGGGATTGGGAACTCGATCTGTTGATGTCTTGAAGTTCGGAGTTTAGTACGGGATTGGGGAATCGATCTTTTCATGTCTTGAAGTCTGGAGCTAAGTACGGGATTCGGGACTCGATCTATTGCTGTCTTGAAGTCTGGAGTTAAGTACGGGATTGGGGAATCGATCTATTGATGTCTTAAAGTTCGGAGCTAAGTACGGAATTGGGGAATCGATCTATTGATGTCTTAAAGTTCGGAGTTAAGTACGGAATTGGGAACTCGATCTGTTGATGTCTTGAAGTCTGGAGCTAAGTACGGAATTGGGAACTCGATCTGTTGATGTCTTGAAGTTCGGAGTTTAGTACGGGATTGGGGAATCGATCTATTCATGTCTTGAAGTCTGGAGCTAAGTACGGGATTCTGGACTCGATCTATTGATGTCTTGAAGTTCGGAGTTAAGTACGGGATTGGGAACTCAATCTATTGATGTCCTGAAGTCTGGAGTTAAGTACGGGATTCTGGACTCGATCTTTTGATGTCTTAAAGGTCGGAGTTAAGTACGGGATTGGGGACTCAATCTATTGATGTCCTGAAGTCTGGAGTTAAGTACGGGATTCTGGACTCGATCTATTGATGTCTTAAAGGTCGGAGTTAAGTACGGGATTGGGGAATCGATCTATTCATGTCTTGAAGTCTGGAGCTAAGTACGGGATTGGGGACTCGATGTATTGATGTCTTGAAGTCTGGAGCTAAGTATGGGATTGGGGACTCGATCCATTGATGTCTTGAAGTCTGGAGATAACTACGAGATTCTGGGCTCGGTATATTTATGAACACTAAAGCACAAGGGCACAGGGGGAATTTTCTTGTCTAAAATAACCATGGATACAAGTTTCTTATTTTGTTAAAAAGAGGTATATCATTTAGACCATTATAGCCCATAAGTTGTTGTAATAAACTAAACCCATGATATGTCATTAGCTTGACGACTGACAGGAGTTTGGCTGTAGTCAGTAGAATTTTCTGGAACACTTTGTAATACATTGTTAATGCTTACGTATCTTCAGCTATGGCAAGAATATCGTCAGACTGAGATTGAACCCAATAGGATCATCGGAAAAGATAAACGTAGGATGCCGATTCGCTATAGATTTTAGATAGTCATCCATTTGATGGCTCTGCTATTTTATAACTTTCACTACCACAATCCGAGATAGTAGGACACAGCCGGGGTATTGTAGGCTTTGGCCATTTTTCAATGGGGTTGTGAATGAAGAATATGTGTACCATATACATTTATGATCACTAAAACATATGGGCACAGGGAAAATCTTCTTGTCTAAAATAACCACGGAGACAAGTTTCTAATTGTGTTAAAAAGAGGTATATCATTTAGACATTTATTCCCCATCATAAATTGTTGTAATAAACTAAACCTATGATATTCAGAATTAATTATAATCCTTACAGAAAACAATATCAAAGTGACTCAAACAGAGTGGCCCAAAATATAGTTTTTGTTATATACTTCATCTGATATATTGTTATAAATTTGTTGTTAGCTGACAAAAGGTCCAGTTATTTTGCAGTTTTAAAACCAAGCTGTCAAGTGTTTTGATGTTGAACTGCAATAACATTATAAAAGGCAGGGTAGACGAAGATACTCTGCCCGAGGCAAGATCTTCCTCCGTAATTTAATATTTTTTCACATTTATTTGTTGTCGACTTTCAGATACCCACCAATAAACAACGAGGTATCTGTAGGCATTTAATGTTATTGAATTACATGTAACTTGCACTTTGTGATAACCCAGTGATCATCTCAGCATGTGTTGTGATTATCATGTAAACACACCATTTATAATCTCTAATTACCATGCGTTGAAAATAACACGTGATTAACAAAACGGGAGTGTTGCTCAAGACAAGCAGATCGTAACATGGTCATATATCTTTGAGTCTCTTTGTCTTGCTAAAACTTCTGTACATCGCTAAGATCTAAGGCTGGGTTATCATAGTCCAGTTTCCTGGCACTTAATCCAATAACCGGCTTGTTCTGTTTTTCCGCCATGTCCATTTTCTTTTGTCTAAAAGCAAAACACAGAAAGTGTATCTAGAAGCTAAAGCTTTATCGTTGTCGACTATCACTGGAGATTGGGTTTATTTTATTATGTCAGATTGTAGACAAGGTATACTGTTTGGCTCACGAGACTTTTTATCGTAAATAGGACGTTATTTGGTACATGGTTTTATTAATGTTTTGGGTGAGATTATCTACCGTATCCCCAATATGATCAGAATCATACGTCTTATATTTGGCTATCATTTACGTTTTTTGATCATCTTCTTATTTGATTTGTTTACATGCAGACCTACACAAATTCTGACCAAATAAGAACTTACTGTACGAATACGATATATACCTTGTTAAAAAAAACAAAAGATAAAAACCAAATAGAAGGGCGAGCCATAAAATCCGCCAACCAATTCTGCGATAACTTACTGTGCAAAATTAATGGCGTCGTCTATCGTCTCTGGTAACTTCCGGTTAAGTGTTTCCGGTAAGAAAAGTGAAGCTATCCCCGCCATCACCGATGCTATTCCAAATACCATGAAAGGAAGAGCAACACCAAAACTTCCATCAACCAGTTTTCCCCGTAAAAAAACACAAATAATTGTTTAAAGGTGTAAAGCATGCTTAATTGTTAATAGGGGAAAGGATATTTTGTTTAGAAGCTCGGGTTGTTTTATTTTTCTTAATAGTTTACTCAAGTAGATTGCAGAATTAATAAAGGCTACTAAAATAAATACTGTTTATGAGAAGAATACAAAGTAAACAACTGGAGTAGACCATACAGAAAACCTACATGTGAAATTTTACAAAAAGCTGTCATTTAGGTTTTTTGTGAAGACAAGTTATACCATTTTTATGTTCTTTAGTTCATCCAGATTCTGATTGTCTAAAGGGTGTTTTTATTTGCTCCAAAGAAAAAATACAATCTATTTCCATCCGGAAAATTTGATACTGATTAGCGGGCTCTCTACTGAAAGTTGAAAAACGTTACACTCTCATATATACTTGGTAATAAAAGAGAATGGAATTGAAGGGAAAACAATAAACATGTTTTTGTAGCACGATACTGTTATTAAGAAAATACATTAGGAAATTCTTATGGCATACTTGTCGAAAGCTCGTGTTTTTAAAAAAAAAAACTTCTTCACGGCGATACCTTAATTATTTCCCATTCGTGTGGAACCCACGTTTAAAGAGAGTTTCAAAAATGTCTTATTTTATAAAACCTATAAGACAAATATTACAATCCTGACATCCTGGAATAGCATTCACTTGGAATTTTAAGAAACGATAAAAGAAACAAGTAATGACATTGGAGAGTCAATTTCCGGATGTATTTCCATTTTTAAGAAACCATGCAAGATGGCGATGCGTCCTGTCGACTCGATTCATCTTGAACAAACCATTGCTATAGGCTCAAAGACGCGTCTTCAAAAGTGTCTGAATGGATATAACGAACGATATCTCTGGAGTGGGAGAGGAATCAGGCAGTAGACACATCTAAGCAAAAGTCAGGTTGAATTTCATGATGTCTTTGTTTTATTGAATGATTGGGTGAACTCTCTAGCTCAGGTTGACTTAAAGTGGCATGAGCTGCCAAACTTGGCATGTTTTTTATAATTTCTGATCGTCACGACAGCAAAAGGCTTTGAAGGCCATCGAGAAACTAAATGATTGGCGTTGGAATGAGGAAAATCCATACGGTGTGTGGCCTATACAAACCAAAACCGTGTTCGAAATGTAAACAAAATTTAAATAACCGGGACGACCATTCATTCATTCTAAGCTTCAGTTAGTTCAAAACAATACTTTTTCGTACATACTGGAGACTAGAAGCACTAAAAAGCTTCTGAATTATACGTTTTGAGAAAAATAGCCAATAATTACAACATTCTGTTTGAACGTCAAAATATTAACATTTCTTCACAACGTCACAACGTATCATCATAAATAACATCATGTTTCATTAGAGAAGATTTGTCATTCTCTGATGATGATACAGGCTCTTGTGAATACCTCTTTGTAGAGTTCATTCACGCGGGTAAAACCTACATTTGTGGTCTCCTCTATCGCCCCCTTGGCCATTGTATTAATGAATTTAATAAGCATCTGATCACCATCCTGGACATTTGTCAAAAGAAAAGAAAAAATGCATTCTTACCGGCGACTTTAATATAGATCTTTTAAAAGCTGACAACCATCCTCCTACTAAGGCCTTCTTTGAAATACTGAAATCCTATTATTCCATTCCTCAGATAACAAAACCAACCCGCGTCCAATCTCGATCTGCCACCCTAATTGACAATATATTTACTAACTTACTGACATTTCTGACCATTTTCCCATTTTTCATATCATTAAAACCAATTCTGTCAAAAGAGAACCTAACCTACGAAAAAGCTTAAGAAAATATACAGACACCGAAGAACAACGATTTATAACAGAGATTCAAAGCGTTGATTGGTCTTTTGTATTAGAAGAAAAACAGACGCTGAATCTGCGTTGCAACTTTTTATAGATAAATTTATCAAGATATATGATAGGTGTTTTCCAGTCCATAATCATCCCACTCATAAGAATGTAATAATAAAACCATGGGTTACTCCTGGATTAATATCCAGTATATTCATGAAAAAAATCGTTTATATAGGGAAAACTGACGATCAACTTTTCAGAGTACAATATAGAGCATATAGAAACAAACTCAATAAAACACTACGTTTGGCCACGAACAATTACTTTGAACTTGAATTTAATAAATGTAATAACGATATTATATTTTACAATATCGAACGTAGCTCTGCTTAAACGGATACATCGCTTAAAGGCCCACTTGCCGCCGTAGCCTGTTTAAATTTGCTAAGAAAACCAATTTACATGAGCTTACTACGACTAATACCACTAAACTTAAACTGTTAAACATGTCTAGTTAGCTTTAGAATGCAGAAATGGGGTGAAAAACAAACGAAGAATCGAAGCCTGATTACAACAACAACGATCAGTGTCGGTCAACTTTCGTGTTGGATTACCCTCATTTCAGGTCTTTTTATCTGTGGTTTACACTCAAACAATTATCAGCAGGCTTTTCCAGTCGCTGTTAACCGATCGTCAGTCTGTATTTCTCAGATAAATAGGCCTTCGTAAAATTACACTGTGCCGTTAGTTCACTCACTCGACTGAAACATAAAATCGCCCCTGCTGAGCAGTTTGGTTTGTTTACGTTACGGGTACCTAACAATTCAAATTAAAAATACAAAGTGACGTCCAAACTTTTAAAATTTGGTAAAAATAGAAAGTTCCTAACTTATATTGTCTGGGAAAAATACAGAAAACGGTCTTTCTTTTTTTATGTAAACAATATTCCTGATTTTCGCGGCAAGTGTGCCTTTAAAGTGGCGTGAGCTACCAAAATGTTGATATTTTGACGTTAAAACAGAATGTTGAAATTATCGGCTATTTTTCTCAAGACGTATAATTCAGAAGCTTTTTAGTGCTTCTAGTCTCGAAAATGTACGATAAAGTATTGTTTTGAACTAACTTTGGCTTAGAATGAATGAATGGTCGTCCCGGTTATTTAAATTTTGTTTACTTTTCGAACACGTTTTCGGTTCATACAGGCCACATAATCTATGGATGTATGGATTTTCCTCATTATAACGCCAATGAGCCCGAATCACTAGGGTAAAATAATATCGATATAACTGTGGAGAAATATAGGTCTATACATCTAGTATTTAATACTCCACGAATATTTCATATTCGGCCTAGTTCATTGGTTATGACAACAGATTTCCGAAGATTACGAGTTACCTATTTCCAAGATGCCTTGCCGAGTTTTTAGGTCGGTTAATGTTTTACTATAGCGGTTACGTCAGGTTGAAAGTCAGTGGACTTGGAAGCAAATGTTGACTGCATAAAGGAAAGCTTACCACATTACAGCCGCGTAAAGTTGACGAACTCCTTCTTCTAGGCTATCGGAATGTAGAGGTAAAACTTTATTCTTTGCTTATTTGTTGTGAAATTTGCGCCGCCGATTTTTTCGGCGGGTCTCCTTAAGCAATATCACTTTTTTACTATGGAAGTGATCAGGTGGTATTTCATAAACCACATATAGCCGACTACGGTCAGATAGTCGACTAAGCAGTAATGTTAAAGCAGTGCTATTCTAGTCGGCTAGGTCAGTTTAGCCTTCTAAACATGTTTATGAAATACCCCCCTGGGCTATGACGAACACGGAGAGAAAAAAAATTCGGCAGAGCCCAGATTTCTCGGCTACAACTCCAATCATTTAGTTTTTCCTGGGATGAATATGAAAGGGATATGAAACGCCTTTGTTTTGCAGTCAGTCGACTGGCAGTTGTTTAGCTCGCTATTGTTCTTCTCAGACTCCCCGTGACGGCATTCTGATCCGCTTAGAGAATAGCCGAAAGCCGTCTTGTGTATTCCGATTCATTCCGAACCATACCGGTGTCATTGAACGCACCGTAGATAACATAGACTGCAGAGTTGTGAATTTAAACGGTGAAGTTAATGGCTTAAAACTGAGATTACTGGAGATGGAGAAATCCGTTGAATTTGCTGCGGAAACTGCTGACAATATAAATGTATTGGAAACCAAATTTACTTCGGTGGATAAAGATATCTCAGCATTACGTAGTGAATCATCAACCTTACACGAGTGTGTCTTGGATGTACAAAGTCGATCAATGAGAGATAATCTTCTTTTTCACAATATCACCAAGGCTGACGACCCACTTAATGAGGATGTTGAAAAAGCTCTCTATTCCGTTTTTCAAGAGAAACTCAATATATCGGATGCGCAGGATAAAATCAAATTCGAACGAGCACATCGTATGGGGAGACGACGCCCTGGTGTGAACAGACCAATTGTGGCAAAATTCAACTCTTATAAAGACAGGGAATTGGTGAGAAGCAGATCAAAACTTCTTCGAGACTCCTCCATTGGTATTTCAGAACAGTATCCTCGGGAAATATATGAGAGACGCAAAGGATTAATTCCGGTGATGAAGAGAGCACGAGACAATGGAAAGAAAGAGGTATTAGTCGGGGACAAACTGTTTATTGATGACAGGCGCTATTCACCCTCGAATAGTGCATAGGACAGGAATACAGGAAAGTCACTCAAACCGTGTAACTTTTGCTGTTGGAATGTTAATGGACTGAAAAGGAATTTGGACGATGAGTCCTTTCTTTCTTATGTCGATCG
This sequence comes from Lepidochitona cinerea, assembly GCA_963971465.1. Taxonomy (NCBI): domain Eukaryota; kingdom Metazoa; phylum Mollusca; class Polyplacophora; order Chitonida; family Tonicellidae; genus Lepidochitona; species Lepidochitona cinerea. The sequence continues at coordinate 40,226,623 of OZ020556.1, read as the reverse complement.
TTACGATATTCTGTGTTTGTGTGAAACTTGGTGCACAGAGAATGAAACACCTGAGATTCGTGGCTATGATGGATATTACATACCTGCTGTGAGAAGAGGTAAGACTGGAAGACCCAGTGGAGGCATTGCTGTCTATGTTAAACAGGTATATTCATCTGGGACTCAATTAGTTCAATGTTCTCAGTATGGTAGTATCTGGATTAAATTATCTAAATACACTTTTAATCTAGAAAACGATAGCTTGTTATGTATGGTATATTTCCCACCTGCTAGGCCAGATAGTGATTGTGAGTATTTTCAAATGCTCGAGGATGATATAGCTGAGATGTTTGATAATGATGTAGACATATTTGTTTGCGGAGATTTCAATGCCCGTACCTCTAATCTATCAGATTGCCTATATGATTTTGATTTGAGTAAATTTGTTAATGAATGCAATAGTCTGGAGGATGACACAACCACCCTTGTCAAACGTACGGCAACTGATACTAAAACAAACGCATATGGCCACAAATTATTGTCAATGTGTAAAACCACAGGTTTAAGGATTGTAAATGGTAGAGTTTGTCATGACAATCCTGGTAGATATACGTTTTGTAATATAAATGGTTGTAGCACGGTAGATTACTTGTTAACTCATGGTAAAAATTTCAAACATGTTAAAAACTTTGTTGTTGATAAACTTTTAGAATTTTCAGACCACTGTCCATTACTGTTCAGCTTGGGTAGAGTTAGTGCTACCCAGGCAACCCCAGTCCCGACTATAACTTCAGACAAATTAACATGGGATGAGGACACAGATAAACTAGACTGTTTTCTGCAAGATATCTCTCAGCATGTCAATCAGTTTGATCATATAATAAGAAACTTAACTAATGGCACCGAACCGGTTGATTCTTGTATTAAAGCTTTTACAGATCTATTGTACACATCTGCGTTCAAAACTTTCGGTAAGTCTGCTAAGGGAGGTAAATCTAAGCTAGGTCAACCGATTAAGTCCCCTTGGTTTAATAAATAGGGCCTACTGTCAAAATACAAAGTACAGCTACAGGAAGGCTAGAAAACTTGTGGCTAGACATGGGGATGTGTTTATCTATGATCTTATTGATGCCAAGAGAAATTATAATAGAACTAAGAAGAAAGCACGGTACAAGTATGCTTGTAATCAAGGAACACTTTTACAAGATAGTCTGTCCAAATCTCCCTCTAATTTCTGGAAGAATGTTAACCGTCTCATCAAGGGTAATTCATGTGAAACCGACTTAAATGTTGCCATTTTTTATAATTTTTTCAGCGAGACTGACATGATTTATGGGCCTGACTGTACGTTTGAAAACAACGAAACATTGCAAATCGACGAATTAGATAGATATATAACAGAAGATGAAGTTAGAAATGCAGTTGGTAAATTGAAAAAGAAAAAGGCATGTGGTCCTGATATGATCTGTTCAGAAATATTCATATCTGGCATTGATATCCTGGTGCCGTATATAACTAAGATTTTAAATTTTTTATTTGATAACAGTATGTACCCGGATGTTTGGTGCAGGGGTGTTATTACCCCTATACATAAAAAGGGGGACAAAAACAATGTAAACAACTACAGGGGTATAACATTGATAAGTACTTTCGCTAAATTATATTCAATACTATTACATGATAGAATGTATGATTTTGCAGAATTGAATGGAAAACTGGATGAGGGCCAATTTGGTTTCCGACAAGACAAAAGTACTGTTGATTGTATATATATTCTGTATAAAATAATTTTTGAGTCACTGCAAGCCAAAGAAAAGTTATATTGTGCCTTTGTTGATTTTCAAAAGGCATTTGATTCTGTAAATAGATCCAAGTTATGGCTTAAGTTATGCAACATCGGATACAGTACTAAACTTGTAAAAGCCATCTACTCGGTTTACCATTCTGTCAAAGCTTGTGTCAAATTACATGGTAATGTTTCGTCATACTTTGATCAGCATGTTGGTCTAAAACAAGGCGAACCATTGTCGCCATTTTTGTTTTCTTTGTTTATTAATGGTATTTTCACAGAATTGATTCCTAACGATGTAAATAACTCTTTCCTTATCCAATTCCAAATATTTGTATTACTCTTTGCGGATGACGCTGTGCTTTTCTCTAAAACGCCCGAGGGATTAAATCACCTGTTAAAGAACTTGAAAGAATACTGTGATAAATATGATCTTACTGTTAACACTAATAAGACTAAGATAATGGTCTTTGGAACCAAAAAATACAAAGGTAATTTCCGTTGGTTATACGATAATTTACTGTTAGAAGTAGTCGATACTTTCTGTTATCTTGGTGTCTCATTTAAATACAAGTTGTCAATGAAAGAAGCACCCAAATTACTAATTGAAAAGGCAAAGAAAGCTGTTTATATGTTAAAACTATGTTTTAAAAAAGTCAATTTTAATATACAATTAAAAATTGAATTGTTTGATAGGATCATAAAACCAATGTTATTGACGGCTGTGAGCTATGGGGTTTTATTGATTTTAGAGACGTTGAAGTTGTACATACTCAATTTTTGAAATATGTATTAGGGGTCCCCAAAAATACGCCAAATATGTTTTTATATTCGGAGTTTGGTCGTTTCCCTTTGATTGTCCATTGTAAACTAAGAATAGCTAAGTATTGGTGTAGAATTAATAGCAAGCAAGACAGTTTAATTTTCCGACTACTACACCACCAGATAAATACCGAAAGACGACTTAAGTCAATATACAATTGGAGTGCTGAAGTGAAAAAATATTGTTTAGTCATGGGTATGGTTTTATTTTTGTATATAATGGAATTACTTTTTCTCATAAACATTTCTTACAAACATTAAAAGACAGTTTTATCCAGAATTGTAGATCCGACATTTACAATTCCTCCAGATATGATAGCTATGTTACTTTTATGAATGCTGACTTTGTACCCTCTAAGTTCCTTACATTTTGCTCTTCTGTAAGCTGGAAACTCTTTAAAGGCGTTTCTAGATTTCGTTGTGGTTATCATGGTCTTAATATAGAAAAGGGAAGATATCTTAATATACCAAAAAATGAAAGACTTTGTACAAAATGTAAAATGCTTTGTATTGAAAATGAGTACCATGTTATATTATGTTGTCCAGCCTATTCACACATAAGACGTCTATACTTACATAAATATTATCTATCCTGGCCAACTTTACATAAGTTTCATAAATTAATGAATGTTTCCAGTAGAAAATCTTTTTTATCATTAGCAAAATGAATTCTCTCAATTATTGATGAGAGAAATGCGCTATAAATTAATGTATAAATTAGTTTTTTTTTTGTGTTTTGTTTTTATTTATATTTTTTTTTTTTTTTTGTTTGTTTGTTTTGTTTTTTTTGTCTGTGGTCTGTATATGTTGTTCTTCTATTATGTATTTGAACTGTTTTAGGAGAGAAGCCACTTGGCTTATCCTGTAATAAACTAAACTGAAACTGATATATGGGCTGCGCATGCCTATTTATAAGCTAGCAACACTGTCAGAATATTCAAAATGGCGTTTGTTTTCTGTTGCTAGCTTACAATCGGGCATGCGCAGGCCATATATCAACGACATCGGTATGGTTCAGAATGAATCGGAATACACAACACGGCTTTCGGCTATTCTCTAAGCGGATCAGAATGCCGTCACGGGGAGTCTGAGAAGAACAATAGCGAGCTGAACAACTGCCAGTCGACTGACTGCAAAACAAAGGCGTTTCATATCCCTTTCATATTCATCCCAGGTTTTTCGAAGGCCTTCAAAGCCTCTTACTGTCTTAAGAAAAAAGTGTGAATTTCGGCAGCTCCTGCCACTTTAAGTGTGTCCTCTCCGTTGGCCTTCAGATTATTAGAAAAATACAGAATGATCAATCTCGGATATAAGGCTGCAAGTCGTCTTCAGCCCAAAATGTACATCATTTAACGAGTTATTTGGGGAACCTCTTGTTGCTATTGTTTTATGTCTGACAGTCAGCAAACAAATGTTTTAACCTCAGATACACGGGCAAATAATTTAGAGTGTGATGCAAACAACTGCAGTACAAACCCTCAAATCAAATCTTAAAAAAATGAACAAGTATTCAATTAAAACAACTTAAAGAGACTGGGTTGAACAAGCATAGAATGTGCAATTTAACCTTCTGTATCTCTATGTATGTCAATAATTGGAAGTTGTTGCAACGAGTTTTGTCACAACGTTCGAGTTTTATTCCAACTCACGAGATTTGTTACAATGTTGACGAGTTTTGTCACAAAAGGTTACGAGTTTTGTCCCAAGAGCGCCAGCTTTTGTTACATGTCCCAAGTTTTGTTCCAACCCTGCCGAGTTTTGTTACAAAATCAATGTTACGAGTTTTGATACAAACGGTCAACAGCTTTTGTTACAATTTTAATATGACACGAGTTTTGAGACAAAGAGTCAACAGCTTTTGTCTCAAAATGTCAGCTGTAGGCAATTTTATAGTGGCTGATAGCTTTGCTTTCCGAAAACTTTCGACGGAATATTTAGTCGCTACCTTGTCCGTCCGTGACTCCGTCCGTCATGATTTCTTGCCCTGACCATGTCCCTGTTAATATTTTGAGGATTGCTTTGCAATTTGGCTGGTGTTTTGCCCTTTTGTGGAAATGGTCACACTCTGCCGATATTTTTTGTCTTGGTCATATTTCGTTTAATATTTAGAGGATTATTTTGAAACTTGGCTGGTACAAACTCACTACCAAGCAGTTGAGTCATGTCTCATTTTCCAGTGTTGTTGATATTTTAGAGTATTTATCGTATTATGTCAAATTTCTTGTGCGTATATATGGGATAGGGTATCCTCATCCTAATGGGCTTTAGATTATGTGAGCTTTTGTCTTGGAACAAATTGTTACTCAACTAATACAATACTCGGGCGTGGTTTCAAAAACAGCGAGATTTTTACAATCAGCAAATAAGTGGGATGGTTTTCTTATGATATATGCATGCTCCCTATCCCGATCGATCATTAATGAGATCGATCGTCATAACTTCAATATGAACAAACAACCCGTTCACTGTCCCGTTGGTAAAACGATATTGCTACCTCTTTTTTAAACGCACACGGGATTATAAAACAGTGCATACGAGCTCATTTCATTTCGGTTTTCAGTTCCGTGGTTTCAACACGAATTAAGTCTGGTTACAGGCCTATAGGAACGTCTACGTATAGTACAAATGTTCCACAATAAAACATGACCCCCCCCCCACCCCCTTTCAATGCATAAACAATTTATATTTTGTCCGAGCGTTTTTTTTTTTACACCAATACACCACATATGGTTGAAAACAGTTTCATATAAACAGAATACTCATGTTTTGTGTAAAATACTGTCCCAAATGGACTTCTTACTTGGCAGTCTGATAACTTCGGGGATGTACGTGAGTGAAATACCCTCTGATAGACTGCAGGTCATTTTGAATGTGGCGACCAAAAAGGTAGCCGTGAAACGTACAATTTCCATATCCTCTTAAGGGTTCTTCAGTTTTGGTACATTTCAGAAATCCTCCAATGCTTCAATTATAAATCTGAGTATTTCGGGCCCTTACATTATCACGAGGACAATTGGGGCCCTCCATATGGTATGGAGGTTGTACGTTACACGGCTACCTATTTGGTCGCCACATTCAAAATGACCTGCAATCTATCAGAAGGTATTTCACGCACGTAAATCCCATAAGTTATCAGACTGTGTCCGAGGCCACTCGGAACATCCTTCGGCTATCTTCGCTCGCTACCGGTCGGCTTTGACACGCCTCGGACAGTCTGCGCTTTATATACGGTAAATCGCCGTATTTTTGGGCTGTATAAAAATTTCGGTCCCTTACATTATCACGAGGACACTTTCGATGGGCCCTGAAGAGGATATGGAAATTGTACGTTACACGGCTACCCTTTTGGTCATTCAAAATGACCTGCAGTCTATCAGAGGGTATTGCACGCACGTAAATCCCCGAAGTTATCAGAGTGTGTCGGAGGCGTGTCAAGCAGACCGGTAGCAAGCGGAGATACCCGAAGTGTGTTCTGATACTTGACATCAACTTTTTGTAACTTTCAACTGATACAAGTTTAATAAGATAGTCATGTAAATTGCAATGTACATTGTACCATTGTTTACTTGCAAACAAAATAAAAATCTAAAGTATTGGTAGAGATCGAATAATCTGTTCTCAAACTAAACACAGATTATTTTACTAGTTTAAAGTGGCATGAGCTGCCAAAATGTTGATACCTGTATTTTGAGGTTGAAACAGAATGTTGAAATTATTGGCTATTTTTCTCAAGATTCAGAAGCTTTTTAGGGCTTCTATCTCGAAAATGTACGATTTTTTAAAACTACCTTTGGCTTAGAATGAATGAATGGTCGTCCCGGTTATTTAATTTTTTTTAACTTTTGCTGACACGTTTTCAGTTCGTACAGGCCACATACGGTATAGATTTTCCTCATTTCAAAGCCAATCATTTAGTTTTTCGATGGCCTTCAACTCTTACTGTCGTGACGATCAGAAATTATGAAAAAGTGTGAATTTTGGTAGCTAATGCCACTTTAAGTAGAAATGGAGCCGTGATATGGTTTGCCTGCTACACGGTACAATTATGTCGAATAACCCAAATTGAACAAAAAAAAAGCTTTTCCTTGGATTGAACTTTACCTGTTAGCCTGTACAGGTAGGCCTATGAGGAATTGCCCAAATGAAGACGATTTTACCCAAATGAATTATTCTTCATTGTATCATGGTTGCGGAGTTTTTCTTTTGATGAGCAGTCTTCGACAAATCCGATACCCAGTGGACAGAGAGTGGGCGGGGCTTAAGCATTGAAAAACTTCCCGATTGTATGGCTCTCTTGACTTGGTATCAGAGAGTAAACACGTGCTAGTTGATTGACAACGTCAATCACTAATACCATGATACAAGCACGTTCTTGAATGGCTTCCCGAGGGTATGGCAGAAATTCTGAAAGGTGTGGTCTCGTGCTTCGCACTTGGCCAAACCTCTCAGAATATCTTCCATACTCTCGGGAAGCCATTCAATAACTCGTGTTCGTGTTCCCAAGGCTTTGCAGGGAAATTCCACCGTTTCTCTTTTCCCTAGCCAGGCTATTCTTAGTAACCGTTCAATCCCATACTCTTAACCAGAAACATATATTGACGTACTGAAGTGGAATTAGAAGCCGCTTTGTGGTTTATCGGGCAACTACATGTATTGTAGGTATACCAATTACAATTTTCCCCTATTGTTTATTTGGGTACTTTTTTTTTATTTGGCTTGGCTTTATTTAGAAATTCGGCATACTAATACCGGCAAACAAGGTCGGCCTACACATCGCGGCTTCCAGTTCAATTCATGCGAAGGATTTTTTCGTTCTTTTGGTGAAATGTTGTCTTCATGTTGGTAATTCGGCATTTTTTGTCTACATTGGGTACCAGGTAATTCAAATAGCCGAAAAAAAAACAATAAAACCCATCACCACTTCGAACTTTCCAGTGTCACCAGGATTCGGCATATGTTATATATAACTGATTGGTCGATCATATGAAAATCAACAATCAGCGTTTGATTTTTTTCTTTGTGTTGATTTAACTACCTTTCCAAAATAAATTATGGTAATCTAATTTACTTCCAACTCCATCTACTTTTTAAAAAAGGTTATAAACATCAGCCAAAATTTGTTACAAATCCTGTCGACTGTTTGTATCAAAACTCGTGACATGTAAAATTTGGTACAAAAGCTGTCGACTGTTTGTATCAAAACACGTGACGTGTTTAGAACAAAACTGGTCGAGATTGGAACAAAACTCGTGAGTTGTGACAAAACTCGTCGACCCTGGGACAAAACTCGTGAGTTGGAATAAAACTCGTACGTTGTGACAAAACTCGTTGCAACAAAGTTGAGGTTTTTATATTTGGAATCCAGTATGAGGGGAAATCTATTTTGTAAGTATTGTGAGGAAAAGATTTCGATTACTTAGAAATGTGCAGCATAATTTGTGCGTGACTGTACGGATATAACCCTATGGTGTAAGAGCCAAATCTTTATGATAAACTGATGAGGGTAGAATCGCCATTGGGCTTTATGACGAGCTAACTGCTTTCTTAAAGAAATAACTGTCACATGGTCTCCTTATCTACTTTGAAAGAAACATCCGTATTACACACGAACAAAGAAACAGTCCACACCCTGGGGTTCTTCTGAGAAATGAAAATATTTGGGAGAAAATCATAGTCATATCTATCGTCCCCGGTCTTTCGTTGGATTGTGGTATTACATTGTACCACACATTGAACAACATTTTCGTTTTCCTGTTGTGGGGCCTCCGTGGCTCAGTAGGTAGAGCGTTGGACGCTCAATCCGAACAGCCTTCCACCAATGGGTCGCGAGTTCGAATCTCACTCAGTCCAAAAATTGGAAAATCTTCTGACTAGGTTTTCACTCGAACGACGTATGTGGGATGGTTGTCAGTTACCAGCGGAAGGTCGTGGGTTTCCTCCGGGCACAAAGCCCGGTTTCCTCCCACAATAAAACTGGCAACGCCGCCATATAAGTGAAATAATCTTGAGCGCGGCGTAAAACACCAAACAATCAATCAATCAATCGTTTTCCTGTTGCGAAAGATTGAGTTGTTTTTCTTTGGTTATTTTCCCTCAGTTTTTGATTTCCAAAATTCTGCCCTGGTTGATATGAGTGCTGTTTAGATATAGGCCCTCAAATTTCAAGTGTACTGCGTCAACATTGCTAGCATCTTCTCGAACCAAGTTAAAATCTTCATGGATTCTGCGTTTTTCTTTTTCTACTAGCTGAGAAATAACAATGGCGACTGTATACACCTTGCACGTTTGTTTAACGAGTGCTGATTGGCCAAGACTCTGTAAGGGTAGGGCAAACAACTCTTACTTTCCCACCAGTGGGCGCTGTTCGATTTACGGTTTGGAATGGAGTATTCCGCCAAAGTAAAACACGGAATAGGTTCCATGAAGATTTTAACTTGGATCAAGAAGATGCTTTGTTAGCGGCGTTTCTTTCTGTTAAAGGAGAAGGAAATGAAAGACCATAGTAATTGCAGTACAGGCGCGCTAAATTTTCCTTTCTAACGGTACCAAAACTCGCCAAACTGAGCTATTAGAAAGTTAATAATCGCTATCAGATAATGTGTAACGGTCACGGCAGCCATCTTCACGGCCAATCAGCATACGCCTAGCTCACAAGTCACTGTCCTGGTGTAAGAGAAATTGGTCAACTCTAAAAGTCTGCCATTTAAACCTAGGTTAATTTCGATCATTTCGAGGCGCTAATAACAAAAGACGAACACTCTAATAACTCTGAAATATATACTGGCTTGTAAATCAACATTTTGGGAAGACGTGATAGGCTGCATTTGGTGTCTACGTGACTTGTGGGGGTCGTTGTAGATTTTTCAGAAAAGGTTGTCTTACCGTTGTTATTGAGGGGTTATAACCATACAAGGGAAGTAATTTACTAATACTTTTTCCGTTCAATTTCAAAACATCAATGGCGCGCTCCACTGAGAATTGAACACGAGCTTGTCTGGCTGATTCATTTTCAGTGTATTTTCACACCGTAAACCACGTGCAAGACTCACACACATGGATAGGATGGCCTATGGGTGCCCGTTCGATACAATTGCATGCTGATTTTTTTGTTTTCTCCCCCTTTAAAATATTTTGCATGAATTTTTGTGCCAGTCTATTCATGGACACTATGAGAAATAACTATATTTGGCCTGCTGTGTGGAGCTCATTTTCAAAAGAGTTGATACTGATAGCAAAAAACTGATTTCAACAAATACTTCAATTCTATTGCCTCGGAAAAACTACACTAATTGACATTGCTCAATTCTCGGATTATTTAGGCGACGAGGTAGTTGCAAACTTTGTCTTTCCCAATGTTATACCTGGTATTATTGAATCAACAATACATAGGCTCAAATCCAAATGTCCAGGAATTGATGGTATGTTCCACAGATTGCTCAGCTGTTGGCACATATTGTCAATCTTTGTTTTCGATCCGGTATTATACCCGACCCTCTAAAAATAAAAATTACTCCGATATATAAAGATGGGGATCATTAACAAAGTGGTAATTATAGACCTATATCTGTCCTGCCAAGTAAAATTGTAGAAACAATTGCTTCATGCTCCACAATAGACTTTTTAAACAACAATAATATCATTTCTAAAGATCAGTATGGATTTCTCCAAAATCACTCAACTATACACGCAGTATCCGTTTTTATATGAACAAAAACAACATAGTGCAGATGTCTTTTTGGACCTATCCAAAACCTTGGACACTGTCTTCATAGAAAAACTAAAACATTATGGCTTCAGAGGCATGTCTGCTACGTAGCTTAATTCCTACTTAACTGTCCTAAAACAAATAGTTTCCCTCGATGGGATTCAGTCTCTTTCCGAAAGTATTGTTTTGAACAAACTATGACTTAGAATGAATGAATGGTCGCCCCGGTTATCTAAATTTTGTTTACTTTACGAACACGTTTTCGGTTCGTATATGTCACAGTTACACACTGCATGGATTTTCCTCATTCCAACGTCAATCATTTCTTCAACGTTTTTCGATGGCCTTCAAAGTGTCTTACTGTCGTGACGATCAGAAATTATGAAAAAGTGTGAATTTCGGCAGCTCATGCCACTTTAATCTATCTTAACAATATCACTAAGTCATCTTCTGTTCCCAAGTTTACACTATTCGCTGAGGATACGGGTGCTTGTTTTTCATCCAACCGTGATTTCCATACAGTGAATTTTGAACTCTGTAAAATTTCAACATGGCTTGAAGTAAATCGTCTTTCCCCGACCGTTGTAAAGACTAAAGTACTGTTTGTATATCCTGATAGGAAAAGTGATATGGATCCAGCCTTCATTATACGCAACACTCCCATGAAGGTAGTAGACCAAATCAAATCCCTAGGTATAGTTTTCAATAACCGCCTCTCATGGGTTGATCACTTAAATTCGCTAAGTAGCAAAGTTTCGCAAAACACAGGAGGCCTAAAAATTTAAGAAAAGTTGTTAAAAAAACTTTAATTCTCCTCTATAACTCCCCTATCAGCCCTTACCTGACCTACGGAAATCCCCTGTGGGGAAATACTTACGCAAGTAACACGAACTCACTATATACTTTACAGAATAGAGCTATACGCATAATAACAATGAAATGTCGACTTGAACACACTGGAGCCTTTGTTTTACCACTGTCCCAATTAACCCGATACTTAACAATCCTCCCTATTCATAGAGCAATGTATCATCTATATTTACTACCACACGAATCCTGTTTATTTTTTGTGACTCAGGTCTCGATCCATAATTACCCAACAGAAACCCAAACTATTAACTCTTTTATACCATTTCATAACTGAAGACTTACAAAAATCATTTTCAAGGTAAATGTGCCACAAGAAGGAATCAGACTACCAATGAACCTAAACAAATGTGTTCAATATCACTGTTTAAATCGTCATTAAAAACTATCTGCTGCCTTCATCAGAGTTATAGAAGAACAAAAACAAAACAACAATTAACTTTTTATATAATATATAAAATAATATATACACGTACACTGTATGTATGTGGGTTTAGTGTGTGTATGTACAAACGTATTTATGTATACACTATCTATATTTATATATACTATAAAACACGCGGGCACAGGGGAAATCTTCTTGTCTAAAATAACCATAGAGACCAGTTCCTAATTGTATTAAAAAGAGGTATATTATTTAGACCTTAATACCCCATAAATTTTTGTAACAAATCAAACCTATGATATGTCATTAGGTTGACGACTGACAGGAGCTTAGCCTTAGTCAGTAGAATTTTCTGGAATCCTTTTGTAACACATAGACAATGGTTACGCATCTTAACTATGGCAAGAACATCGGTGGACTGAGATTGAACCCCATAAATTTGACTTCCTCCACCCCCCCCCCCTACCCCGGCACAAACAAAACTATGTAAAAAGCAATAAACAAAACAACCATAAACTCCATCTCACAACCAACAAACAACAAGGTTATAAACTCCATCTCATAACCTACTTCTAGCAAACAACAAGGTTATAAACTCCATCTCATAACCTACAACCAGCAAACAACAAGGTTATAAACTCCATCTCATAACCTACTTCTAGCAAACCAAAAGGTTATAAACTCCATCTTACAACCTACAACCAGCACACAACAAGGTTATAAACTCCATCTCATAACCTTTTTCTAGTAAACAACAAGGTTATAAACTCCATCTTACAACCTACAACCAGCACACAACAAGGTTATAAACTCCATCTCATAACCTACTTCTAGCAAACAACAAGGTTATGAACTCCATCTTACAACCAGCACACAACAAGGTTATAAACTCCATCTCATAACCTACTTCTAGCAAACAAAAAAGTTATAAACTCCATCTTACAACCTACAACCAGCACACAACAAGGTTATAAACTCCATCTCATAACCTTTTTCTAGCAAACAACAAGGTTATAAACTCCATCTAATATCCTACAACCAACAAACAACAAGGTTATAAACTCCATCTCATAACCGACTTCAAGCAAACAGAAAGGTTATAAACTCCATCTTACAACCTACAACCAGCAAACAGCAAGGTTATAATCTCCATCTTGAATATATTTGGACATTACCTCTTATTATAAGTTACATGATTTCATTTGTACAAACACTTATGTTACAAGAAATTTTATTTAAAGTAATTATATATAACTTCATGTTTTCATCATGAGCATGCATATATATCATACTTCTAAACTTTAAGTGGGATAGAAAACGTCCTAGTGACTTTATTCCCGCCATTCTTTTGGGTTTTATTTTATTTATTTATGGTGAATAAATAATCAATCAATCAATAAATAAAATGTGAGTTACTATGTTTCTTCACTGACATAGTTAATATTATGACAGTTGATTCAATCGTTAAATTGTTTAAGGACGTATAGGTCAGCAGCCCAGAGCAATTTGGGTAAGTGAACGAGGTACCAAGGTTTGAGTCCGAGATCATTTGTCACGTGATCTGACTTTATCAGATATGGACGTCTGCCGGGGAGCCGCTGCTGCATGTGGCCCCTGGGGCTCCAAATAAGGGGCTCCAAAATGGGCTAGGTCAAACATTACAGGTACCAGCTAAAACTAAATTAGAATTAATATGTGTATCGTGTGGAGAAATGATTCGATAACGCCAGACGAATTATCCTCTGCAAAAGGCCCGCCAGGCCCCCTAGAAGGGACCCCCAAAATGAGGCTAGCCTATGTATTGGAGGTACCACTCAAAACTAAGTTAAAATGAAGGAAGACACTGTGCTGATTATTAAGTACCAAATGACAGACGAATTGTCTGCTGCAAAATGACCGCCAGACGCCATCCCCTTCCGAGGGATGGGGAGCGTTTAGGTCTAATTGATCGAAAATGGGCTAGGTCAAACATTACAGGTACCATCTGAAACCAAATTAAAACGAATAAGTGCATCGTATGGAATGATGATTCCATAATGCCAGACAAATTATCTTCTGCAAAAGGCCCGCCAGACCCCCTAGAAGGACCCCCCCCCCAAATGAGGCTAGCCTATGTACTGGAGGTACCACTCAAAACTAAGTTAAAATGAAGGAAGACACTGTGCTGATTATTAAGTACCAAATGACAGACGAATTGTCTGCTGCAAAATGACCGCCAGACGCCAGCCCCTTCCGAGGGATGGGTGCGTTTAGGTCGAATTAATCGAAAAAGGGCTAGGTCAAACATTACTAGTATCATCTAAAACCAAATTAATACGATTAAGTGCATCATGTGAAGTAATAATTCCTTAATACCAGATAAAACATCTGCTGCAAAATGCCCGCCTGACCCCCTAGAGGCCCCCCCCCCCCCCAAAAAAAAAAGATGAGGTTAGCCTATGTATTGGAGGTAAGGTACCACTGAAAACTAAGCTTAAATCATCGAAGGCACTGTACCGATTATTAGGGACCAACGCAAGAGAAGTTGTCTGCTGTAGAATACCAAGCAGACCCCTCGTCGAGTTGGATACGTTAAGCTTAGAGCTTAGATTCGAAGGGGGCCTCGATGGTCCGGGGGGGGGGGGGGGGGGGAGAGAGAGTGATCGTCCCTCAGGTGAAAACCAAGAAGCCCACTTGGATCACTAAATCAGTAAAGACAAGACTCCGTGATCAATATATTGAAGAGTGGATGTCTGTAATCCACGAAAGCCCAAAATGCTATCTCTATAAGCTTTTGAAACAAGATTTTGAGATGAAACATTACGTTAAAAATCTTCAATACAAACAGAGTCTTGTCTTAACAAGAGTTAGATTATCCAATCATTGAAACTGGTCGATATACAAATACTCCTCGCGAAGGACGAATTTGTAAACTCTGTAACGAAAGAAAAGTATGTGACGAGTTTCATTTTGTTGTAGAATGTAATCTTTTCCATGATTTAAGAGAAATGTACATTCCACCTTATTAGGTAAGATTTAAAGATCTAAATCATTTTAAACTGTTGTTAAATGGAAGTAAATCAACTCTGTGTAAATTTGTTAAGTTTATAAAGCAAGGACTATCACGATATATTTTATGTACCAAATAATTGTATGACGTATGTCTGACAACTGCCATGTTGACCTGTTACTATACATACTATTTAATGTACCTCTGTTACCACCTGGCGTGGTTTGAGCGAAATAAATGAACTTGAACTTGAACCCACACAGACCTTCTATCGATGCGGCACGGGTTCGAATCAAACTTAGATCAAATAAAAATTAAATGGACAACATATGTCTGCCCCGCGAAGCTGCTGCTGTGTGTTGCACCTGGTGCTATTTATAAAGTGCTAAATCAATCATTCCTGGTACCATCTGAAACCAATAATGCGACTAATCTCGTAGAACATATATACGACACTGCCAGATAAATTATCCTTTGCTCTATAACCTCCAGATCTTCTAGAAAGACACCAAAATATAGACTAAACATTTGAGGTACAACTATCTTGAGCCATCCTTTAAATGAGATGTTTTATTCAAAGTCTGTTTTAACGCCAACGTTTTTTTCACTGCATACGTTCTCACAATTCGAATAAAGTTTAGTATTTAAAAAATCATTATGTGAATTATTTTTTTCACTTGAGCTTTAAACGTTTTGGCACAAAATTAGAATTAAAAGCATTTTAAAGCGTTCCAAGAATTGATGGTGACAGTGTTGCAAATTTTAGGAAGCTTTAATATTTCTAGAAAAAGAGACGAGGCATGAACTGAGGTAAGCAGACATATATATCCCTATATATTTTTGTATTTTGAAAAAGCAATGAAATGAGACCTTGATCCAACTTTTCAATATTGGGGCTTCTATGTGTTTATGGGTCCATCGAGAGCCGTTCGTACCACTGATGTAGACGGCTATATCAGAATACTACCAACGGCATTTGGTGTATTTTTCGGGTTTAATCACGCTAACTAAGCAACTTGGGGTGTGCTGTTTTTACATCAGATCTCATTTTCCCGAAAGATTCGAGAAGTGCCTCTTGAAGGAGCTTTTTCGATTTTCGAAGAGAACATTTAATCGCCCATATATACTGACAATTTCAATCATTGACTTTCCCTCTGACATATCAATGATTTAAACTCAGAAAGGCAAACTGTTCAATAAACTGGAAGAACTACTGGAGGGCTTCACAGATTCACCACTACCAGCTATTGATGTGACCCTTATCGATGGTGGACTGTTCATTCATTCTTTTGTGTTTGCGCTCGGAAAAATTGCAGCAGCCGTGGCATGGAAATCCATGTTTTGGTTGATACTTACGATGTAGCATCTTTGAAAGAGGGCAACCGAAATTTCGAGGTGCTGATGATCGTCCCATTCTCATAACTGGACCCGGACGAGTATCAAAATTGCTTCAAAGCAGAGTGTCCAAAAATCAGTTGGCTTTTGTATCGTGTGAAGGAGTGAAAAACGATAGCTTTTGCTCCATTCTAGGTAAAAAATACCCTAATCTTGTCTCATGGTGGTAAATGCAAACAACTTACTTTCAATGGCCTTAATTTGGAAATGAATGTTGAACATCCAGAACCTCTCCAGGGTAGCCATAATGAGGCCGACACCCTTCTGGTCTTTCATTCATCAACAGGCAATGTGATAATTAGAGCCTCCGACACCGATGTTTTAATTCTTCTTCTTGGGAATATAGGAAAAAAAAACATAGCAAATAATAAACATATCACCTATTGTCAGGTTATTATGGATTGAGGATCAGGGAACAACCGTCGACATATGGGTGTCACCCGTAGAGCCACTGTCTTAGAACCTAAACTGAAAGGGACCACTACAGCATTTCTATACATTCTCTGAATTCACCGCTGCTTTCTAGGGAAAAGGCAACGCAAAACCATTGGGGATCTTGGAGAAGGAAACCAGTGGAGAACTGATCGTTAACCTCTCAAGATCAGCCAGACCAGACCGAAGAAAAGTTATCTGTGCTATGTGTGGTTTGGACAACACACTACGGATGTCGATGAAGCCAAGTACATTAAACTGTACCAGATGTCGGCGAAATTAAACGAGGTGGGTAATTTTTATCGGAATGAAATCCAAAATTTCTACAGGGAAATATGAGACATTTTACGAACTATATACTAGATAAGATATTAATCCAGTGCACAAACGTTGATATGTTTGATTAACAGAAAATAATAAACCTTTTTGTTCATAACGTTCTAGTTGTTTTTCTCTTTCTTTGGGTCCTACTTTGGCATTGGAATGTTATGGCTAAAAGCAAATGGCTTTGATTATTGAGATTATAACCAACAACACTATGTATTCGGTCTGTCATTCTAGCGTCGTTGCCACGTCTGAGTGAATTGTCTACTCTTGATTGATTAATCAACACCTTTTCGTTTATTTGCCCCAAATTATATTTTTGAACGCTAAAACACATGGGTACAGTGAAAATCTTCTTGTCTAAAATAACCATGGAGATAAGTTTTTTATTGTGTTAAAAAGGGGCATATCATTTAGACGTTTATACCCAATCATAAGTTGTTATAATAAACCACAACCCATGATATTTCATTAGGTTGACGACAGGCATGAGTTTGGCATGAAATTGGCCTTAGTCAGTAGAATTTTCTGGAAAGATAATCTGGCAACACATCATCAGTATAAAGCTAACACGCCGATTTGATATAGGTCTTAGATAGTAATATTATATGACAGCGTTGTTGGGTTTATTGGTTTGGTTTCGGATGACACTCTGATCTCTCGGGACTGTGACCCATGAGATAGTCTCATTATGCCAGTTCGGTTTCCGCGATCTAGGCTATTTAGAACCATCTTATTAATAGTCACAGGGGTTACATGTACCAGTGGCTCACATGTAAGGCCACATTACAAAAGCTTTTAGTCTTGAATCTGGGAACTGGTTGATTACATCAATCCAGCCCCCTCCCCCACCCACCTATGGCGACTGGCGAGGCGTCGGAGGGGCCCTTAGCAGCAGAAAATTCCTCTGGCATTTGGTTACTAATGAGCAGCATAGTGTCCTCGTTTTTATGCAATACATAGGCTCAGTTTGGAAATCCATGAGAGTCTTTGTAGGGGGTCTGGCGCAGACCATTTCCAGAGGATAAATCGTCTGGCATTATGAAATCATCCCTCCACCCGATGCATCTAATTATTTTACTTTATCCAGACGACGATGCAACTAATCGTATTAATTTGGTTTTAGATCGTACCTGTAATATTTGACCTAGCCCATTTTCTATCAATTCGTCGAAACGCACTCCATCCCTCGGAACGGTGTGGCGTCTGGCGGGCATTTTGCAGCAGACAATTCGTCTGTCATTTGGTACTTAATAATCAGCACAGTGTCTTCCTTCATTTTAACTTAGTTTTGAGTGGTACCTCCAATACATAGGCTAGCCTCATTTTTGGGGTCCCTTCTAGGGGGTCTGGCGGGCCTTTTGCAGAGGATAATTCGTCTGGCATTATGGAATCATCATTCCATACGATGCATTTATTCGTTTTAATTTGGTTTTAGATGGTACCTGTAATGTTTGACCTAGCCCATTGTCGCTCAATTAGACCTAAACGCACCCCATCTCTCGGAACGGGGTGGCGTCTGGCGGGCATTTTGCAGCAGA
Organism: Lepidochitona cinerea; assembly: GCA_963971465.1. Lineage (NCBI taxonomy): Eukaryota > Metazoa > Mollusca > Polyplacophora > Chitonida > Tonicellidae > Lepidochitona > Lepidochitona cinerea. The sequence continues at coordinate 40,208,395 of OZ020556.1, read as the reverse complement.
CAATTCGTCTGTCATTTGGTACTTAATAATCAGCACAGTGTTTTCCTTCATTTTAACTTAGTTTTGAGTGGTACCTCCAAAACATAGGCTAGCCTCATTTTGGGGGTCCCTTCTAGGGGGCCTAGCGGGCTTTTTGCAGAGGATAATTCGTCTGGCATTATGGAATCATCAGTCCACACGATGCACATAATAATTCTAATTTAGTTTTAGCTGGTACCTGTAATGTTTGACCTAGCCCATTTTGGAGCCCCTTATTTGGAGCCCCAGGGGCCACATGCAGCAGCGGCTCCCCAGCAGACGTTTATATCTGATAAAGTCAGATCACCTGACAAATGATCTCAGACTCAAACCTTGGTACCTCGTTCACTTACCCAAATTGCTCTGGGCTGCCGGTCTAGTATATTCTGTGACGAGATACAAGATGCCAGCGACCTACATGTACTGTTCAATTCTTTACTAAAGTTGAAATACAGGAAACGAACTGGTGTTAATAGAAACATCCAACGATGGGACAAAAATGCTTCACGCCCCTGACAATATCCCATGATTTGTGGCTTAAGACCCTAGTCGCATCCCACCTGTTGTCACTGATCATAATAATGTCGCCACTCTGAATCGTGAAATAAACTCAGAAATTTCAGATTAAAGATGTTTGCAAACATGTTGTTTACACTATGAGATGCTAATGCCTCCATCGACAAGAAACTTGTCAAAAATGAAATCAAACCTCATCTGTTTTCTGGCTCCGTTACTGATACACTTGGAAAAAAACATGGAAAAACTAAAACACTATAGTTTTGTCTAGAGCACCAGATGGAACAAATACTTTACTAACACCACACGTCGTAGATCAGTGAGTTTGCGACACCCCGACTGACCAAGTCATAAGTCCGGCATTAATACATTCTGATGAAACCGAAAGAAATTGTAAAGCAAATGTTCCAACATGTAATAAAATCAGTTATGCACAGAGTTACGCGTCCTACCAGTATGTGATGAGGACACAGAATCTTGAATCCTCCGTTTAACAGTTGAACGCTCGTTAATCATACGCAGGTTAAAATAGCTTTATGAATTCGGGCCTTTTTGTCTAAAATAACCATGTAGACTACATCTACTCATTCATCAGGTATTTAAAAGCTGACAATTAACTACACACAATTTTCGGTTTATAGTGCACGACTTCAACATAGTTTCCCAAGGCAAGCATGTAAATCCGGGATATAAGCTTTCGTTTGATTATTTGACCTAATTGCAAGCAATGTATACCATATTGAGTTCCGGAATACCACACAAACGGAAGTCCAGCAGAAATTCATGTAAAACCCGTGTTTAAAAGGACTTCCTGTACCATTTTCTGTCTACTTAAAAAAAAAACACTCGATCGCTAATTAACAATGCATTCACATTTAATCCATATGTAACTTTTCTTTTTGTGTGATACATTAATATTGTTCCCTTATTTGTTGTTGACGTAACTATCGTTTTTATCAGAAATAGCTATTCGTTTGTGAGTTATATTAGGAACAATAAATCTATCAACCAATGGGAAATAATAAATAAACTGACACTTGAAAAGATAATAATATTTAACCAACTTTTATTGCATCAGCTGTTCTGATCATATCTTTATTGTAATTGACTACATCCACTGTTCTGATCCTAGGTCTATAACATCCGCTGTTCTGATCCCACATGTATTGTTACTGATGACATCCGCTCTTCTGATCATATTTCTATTGTTACTGATGACATCCGCGGTTCTGATCCTACATGTATTGTTACTGATAACATCCGCTGTTCTGATCCCACATGTATTGGTACTGATGACACCCGCTCTTCTGATCCAACATGTATTGTTACTGATGACATCCGCTCTTCTGATCCTACATGTATTGTTACTGATGACATCCGCTGTTCTGATCCTACATGTATTGTTACTGATGACATCCGCTGTTCTGATCCAACATGTATTGTTACTGATAACATCCGCTGTTCTGATCCTACATGTATTGTTACTGATGACATCCGCTGTTCTGATCCCACATGTATTGTTACTGATGACATCCGCTGTTCTGATCCTACATGTATTGTTACTGATGACATCCGCTGTTCTGATCATACATGTATTGTTACTGATGACACCCGCTCTTCTGATCCCACATGTATTGTTACTGATGACATCCGCTGTTCTGATCCTACATGTATTGTTACTGATGACACCCGCTCTTCTGATCCTACATGTATTGTTACTGATGACATCCGCTGTTCTGATCCTACATGTATTGTTACTGATGACATCCGCTGTTCTGATCCTACATGTATTGTTACTGATGACATCCACTCTTCTGATCAAACATGTATTGTTACTGATGACATCCGCTGTTCTGATCCTACATGTATTGTTACTGATGACATCCGCTGTTCTGATCCCACATGTATTGTTACTGATGACATCCGCTCTTCTGATCTTACATGTATTGTTACTGATGACATCCGCTCTTCTGATCCCACATGTATTGTTACTGATGACATCGGCTGTTCTGATCCTACATGTGATGTTACTGATGACATCCGCTGTTCTGATCCTACCTGTATTGTTACTGATGACATCCGCTGTTCTGATCCTACCTGTATTGTTACTGATGACATCCACTGTTCTGATCCTACATGTATTGTTACTGATGACATCCGCTGTTCTGATCCTACATGTATTGTTACTGATGACATCCGCTGTTCTGATCCTACATGTATTGTTACTGATGACATCCGCTGTTCTGATCCTACATGTATTGTTACTGATGACATCCGCTGTTCTGATCCTACATGTATTGTTACTGATGACATCCACTGTTCTGATCCTACATGTATTGTTACTGATGACATCCGCTGTTCTGATCCTACATGTATTGTTACTGATGACATCCGCTGTTCTGATCCTACATGTATTGTTACTGATGACATCCGCTGTTCTGATCCTACATGTATTGTTACTGATGACATCCACTGTTCTGATCCTACATGTATTGTTACTGATGACACCCGCTGTTCTGATCCCACATGTATTTTTACTGATGACACCCGCTGTTCTGATCCTACATGTATTGTTACTGATGACATCCGCTCTTCTGATCCCACATGTATTGTTACTGATGACATCGGCTGTTCTGATCCTACATGTGATGTTACTGATGACATCCGCTGTTCTGATCCTACCTGTATTGTTACTGATGACATCCGCTGTTCTGATCCTACCTGTATTGTTACTGATGACATCCGCTGTTCTGATCCTACATGTATTGTTACTGATGACATCCGCTCTTCTGATCCTACATGTATTGTTACTGATAACATCCGCTGTTCTAATCCCACATGTATTGTTACTGATGACATCCGCTCTTCTGATCCCACATGTATTGTTACTGATGACATCCACTGTTCTGATCCTATATGTATTGTTACTGATGACATCCGCTGTTCTGATCCCACATGTATTATTACTGATGACACCGGCTGTTCTGATCCCACATGTATTGTTACTGATGACATCCGCTGTTCTGATCCCACATCTATTGCTACTGATGACATCCACTCTTCTGATCCCACATGTATTGTTACTGATGACATCCGCTGTTCTGATCCCACATGTATTGTTACTGATGACATCCGCTGTTCTGATCCCACATCTATTGTTACTGATGACATCCGCGGTTCTGATCCCACATCTATTGTTACTGATGACACCCGCTGTTCTGATCCTATATGTATTGTTACTGATGACACCCGCTGTTCTGATCCCACATCTATTGCTACTGATGACATCCACTGTTCTGTTTATACATGTATTGTTACTGATGACACCCGGTGTTCTGATCCCACATCTATTGCTACTGATGACATCCACTCTTCTGATCCCACATCTATTGTTACTGATGACATCCGCGGTTCTGATCCCACATCTATTGTTACTGATGACATCCGCGGTTCTGATCCCACATCTATTGTTACTGATGACACTCGCTCTTCTGATCCCACGTGTATTGTTACTGATGACATCCGCTGTTCTAATCCTACATGTATTGTTACTGATGACATCCGCTGTTCTGATCCCACATGTATTGTTACTGATGACACCCACTGTTCTGATCCCACATCTATTGTTACTGATGACATCCGCTGTTCTGATCCTACATGTATTGTTACTGATGACACTTGCTGTTCTGATCCCACATGTATTGTTACTGATGACATCCACTGTTCTGATCCTACATGTATTGTTACTGATGACACTTGCTGTTCTGATCCCACATGTATTGTTACTGATGACATCCACTGTTCTGATCCTACATGTATTGTTACTGATGACACTTGCTGTTCTGATCCCACATCTATTGTTACTGATGACATCCGCTGTTCTGATCCTACATCTATTGTTACTGATGACATCCGTTCTCCTGATCCCACATTTATTATTACTGATGACATCCGTTGTTCTGATCCCACATTTATTATTACTGATGACACCCGCTGTTCTGATCCCACATGTATTGTTATTGATGACACCCACTGTTCTGATCCCACATGTATTGTTACTGATGACACCCGCTGTTCTGATCCTACATGTATTGTTACTGATGACACCCGCTGTTCTGATCCCACATCTATTGTTACTGATGACATCCGCTCTCCTGATCCCACATGTATTGTTACTGATGACATCCGCTGTTCTGATCCTACATGTATTGTTACTGATGACATCCGCTGTTCTGATCCTACATGTATTGTTACTGATGACACCCGCTGTTTTAATCCCACATGTATTGTTACTGATGACATCCGCTGTTCTGATCCCACATGTATTGTTACTGATGACATCCGCTGTTCTAATCCCACATGTATTGTTACTGATGACATCCGCTGTTCTGATCCTACATGTATTGTTACTGATGACACCCGCTGTTCTGATCCTACATGTATTGTTACTGATGACATCCACTGTTCTGATTCCACATGTATTGTTACTGATGACATCCGCTGTTCTGATCCCACATCTATTGCTACTGATGACATCCACTGTTCTGATTCCACATGTATTGTTACTGATGACATCCGCTGTTCTGATCCTACATGTATTGTTACTGATAACATCCGCTCTTCTGATCCTACATGTATTGTTACTGATGACATCCGCTGTTCTGATCCCACATCTATTGTTACTGATGACATCCGCTCTTCTGATCCTACATGTATTGCTACTGATGGCATCCGCTGTTCTGATCCCACATGTATTGTTACTGATGACACCCGCTGTTCTGATCCTACATGTATTGTTACTGATGACATCCGCTGTTCTGATCCCACATCTATTGCTACTGATGACATCCACTCTTCTGATCCTACCTTTCTTGTTACTGATGACATCCGCTCTTCTGATCCTACATGTATTGTTACTGATGACATCCGCTCTTCTGATCCTACATGTATTGCTACTGATGACATCCGCTGTTCTGATCCCACATGTATTGTTACTGATTACACCGGCTGTTCTGATCCTACATGTATTGTTACTGATGACACCCGCTGTTCTGATCCCACATGTATTGTTACTGATGACATCCACTGTTCTGATCCCACATGTATTGCTACTGATGACATCCGCTGTTCTGATACCACATGTATTGCTACTGATGACATCCGCTGTTCTGATCCTACATGTATTGTTACTGATGATATCCGCTCTTCTGATCCCACATGTATTGTTACTGATGACATCCGCTCTTCTGATCCTACATCTATTGCTACTGATGACATCCGCTCTTCTGATCCCACATGTATTGCTACTGATGACATCCGCTCTTCTGATCCTACATGTATTGTAACTGATAACATCCACTCTCCTGATCCCACATGTATTGTTACTGATGACATCCGCTCTTCTGATCCTACATCTATTGCTACTGATGACATCCGCTCTTCTGATCCCACATGTATTGCTACTGATGACATCCGCTCTTCTGATCCTACATGTATTGCTACTGATGACATCCGCTCTTCTGATCCTACATGTATTGTTACTGATGACATCCACTTTTCTGATCCCACATGTATTGCTACTGATGACATCCGCTGTTCTGATCCCACATGTATTGCTACTGATGACATCCGCTGTTCTGATCCTACATGTATTGTTACTGATGACATCCGCTCTTCTGATCCTACATGTATTGTTACTGATGACATCCGCTCTTCTGATCCCACATGTATTGTTACTGATGACATCCGCTCTTCTGATCCTACATGTATTGCTACTGATGACAGCAGCTCATCTGATCCTACATGTATTGTTACTGATGACATCCGCTGTTCTGATCCCACATGTATTGCTACTGATAACATCCGCTGTTCTGATCCCACATGTATTGTTACTGATGACATCCGCTCTCCTGATCCTACATCTATTATTACTGATGACATCCGCTGTTCTGATCCCACATGTATTGTTACTGATGACATCCGCTCTCCTGATCCTACATCTATTGTTACTGATGACATCCGCTGTTCTTATCCTACATGTATTGTTACTGATGACATCCGCTGTTCTTATCCTACATGTATTGTTACTGATGACATCCGCTGTTCTGATCCCACATGTATTGTTACTGATGACATCCGCTGTTCTGATCCTACATGTATTGTTACTGATAACATCCACTGTTCTGATCCTACATGTATTGTTACTGATGACATCCGCTGTTCTGATCCCACATCTATTGTTACTGATGACATCCGCTGTTCTGATTCCACATGTATTGTTACTGATGACATCCACTGTTCTGATCCCACATGTATTGTTACTGATGACACCCGCTGTTCTGATCCTACATGTATTGTTACTGATGACATCCGCTGTTCTGATCCTACATGTATTGTTACTGATAACATCCACTGTTCTGATCCTACATGTATTGTTACTGATGACATCCGCTGTTCTTATCCTACATGTATTGCTACTGATGACATCCGCTGTTCTGATCCTACATGTATTGTTACTGATGACATCCGCTCTTCTGATCCTACATGTATTGTTACTGATGACATCCGCTCTTCTGATCCTACATGTATTGTTACTGATGACATCCGCTGTTCTGATCCTACATGTATTGTTACTGATGACATCCGCTCTTCTGATCCTACATGTATTGTTGCTGATGACATCTGCTGTTCTGATCACACATTTATTGTTACTGATGACATCCGCTGTTCTGATCCTACATGTATTGTTACTGATGACATCCGCTGTTCTGATCCCACATGTATTGCTACTGATGACATCCGCTGTTCTGATCCTACATGTATTGTTACTGATGACATCCGCTGTTCTGATCCTACATGTATTGTTACTGATGACATCCGCTCTTCTGATCCTACATGTATTGTTACTGGTGACATCTGCTGTTCTGATCCCACATTTATTGCTACTGATGACATCCGCTGTTCTGATCCTACATGTATTGTTACTGATGACATCCGCTGTTCTGATCCCACATGTATTGCTACTGATGACATCCGCTGTTCTGATCCTACATGTATTGTTACTGATGACATCCGCTGTTCTGATCCTACATGTATTGTTACTGATGACATCCGCTCTTCTGATCCTACATGTATTGTTACTGATGACATCTGCTGTTCTGATCCCACATTTATTGTTACTGATGACATCCGCTGTTCTGATCCTACATGTATTGTTACTGATGACATCCGCTGTTCTGATCCCACATGTATTGCTACTGATGACATCCGCTGTTCTGATCCTACATGTATTGCTACTGATGACATCCGCTGTTCTGATCCTACATGTATTGCTACTGATGACATCCGCTGTTCTGATCCTACATGTATTGTTACTGATGACACCCGCTGTTCTGATCCTACATGTATTGTTACTGATGACATCCGCTCTTCTGATTGCTACTTGTGACATCCATTGTTCTGTTACTGCATGTATTGTTACTCGTGCAATAACTTCTTTACACAAGTTTCAAATCGACCACTTAATGTACTTGACAATTACCCCGCACATAAGATCATACAGGAGACTATTTCCCACCAAAAGGCTGGATTTAATACATTAAAGGCACAGATGACTTAAGTCAGGTCATTCGCAATTGTGTAAACTTTGACAGCGCTTTCCATAACGCATTGAAATTGGGCAAACAGAATTCTTTTTTTTCTCACTAACTCTGCCATTTCTGCTGCTACTACGCCAGTTAACAGTTCATCGCCCTCTTCCCAACCCTGTCGGCCTGTCGGCCCATCGATATCATCCCAACCCCATCGATATCATCCCAACCCCATCGATATCATCCCAACCCCATCGATGTCATCCCAACCCCATCGATATCATCCCAACCCCATCGATATCATCCCAACCCCATCGATATCATCCCAACCCCATCGATGTCATCCCAACCCCATCGATATCATCCCAACCCCATCGATATCATCCCAACCCCATCGATATCATCCCAACCCCATCGATATCATCCCAACCCCATCGATATCATCCCAACCTTCTCAGTCAGGGATTCCCAGGCCTGTAACTCGACCTTTACTCTTGATGATGGTTTGATCTAATAAACCGAAATATTGAGTTAAACATGAAGTCTTTGTTATTCGCCGGAGTGCTTACGTTGCTCTATAACTCGACCTCCTGTTCTTCCCTCGCCTTACTGCACCCCTTCCCTAGACCTATACCTCTGCCCCCTCTTTCCCACTCGTTTAGTTTTCTCTTCCGCCCCCTTTCCCAGTTTCTGATAGGGTCACTTCTCCTTAACTTTTCGACACATCGGCATCTTTCTAATGTTACTAAGAAAGTATTATTACTTCGTGATTCTAACATATCTAGAATAAACCTTAGCCCCCCCCCCCCCCCCCCCCCCCCCCGCTCAGGCTGATATAACTACTGAGCCGGACAAATCGTTAAATCAGTTGAGCTATATGACAGCGGTTAGAAAGACTTTTTCTTATCTACTAAATTACGGGCGAGTGAACCTGAACTTATGTAACTGTGCTGCTTCCAAGGTGAAGAGAATTATGATCATAAGAAAAAATGTCCCAATTCAAATTTAAACGTAAGAAATCAACATAAGTCGTGACTGCATCAAAAAAGTTAGATGTTTTAGCTAATTCCAAAAAGCAACACAGCGCCTTAAGTAAGGTAAGGCAAATCAAAATAAAGTTATTAAACATCTTGCTGCAGGCTCGGCAACAGTTATTATGCGTAGAATTATATTAAAGAGGTAGAACGCCAGGTAAGCAACCCTCTTCATTATCAAAAACATGATAAGGAAATTTGGCCTAAAACGTAAAAAGGTTTTGTTCTCTTGAGATAAAGAAAACAGATAAGGGGAAAAGCAGGATCTAATTGGCAGGGCTAGGGGATATTAACAAACAGGTACAGAAAGTATTATCTTAAGAATTAGAACATAGTTCCTTGAAAATAAGACAAGTTCTTTAGATGCTTTTAAACCACTGTTTAAGACAGGGCTATTTCTTCTAATACTCAGAGCTTCTCTGAACAGGATGTCTGACCAGTGATACGATTTATCAATAATTACAGTGTTAATAAGAATAAAGTCGCAAAGTAAAGGTCATTTAAATTGTCTGGTATTTTTTCAAAAAAAAAATCTTCACAATTAGAAACATGATTGAAAATTTCACTGTTTTTTATTTGGACTGCTATGTTCTTTAATTCTTGTAATAAGACATCGGTCAGTTTACCAATGTAATCTGAGCCACATGCTGGGCACGTAAATTTATAAATAACTGAGCTTTTATAATGTTTAGGGGTCGGATCTTTAGTGTTTGTAAAAAAAGTTAATTTTGGTGGTCTCCCATTGGAAAACAAAGATGACGGGTTTGATTAATAATTTACGAATTTTAGATATAGATTCAAATTCTTATTAAAAGTATTCTAGCCTTTATTCGATTTTAAAAAGATCCATACTTAAAACGATACTTGAAGAGGGCGGACAACTTGATGGCATCGCAAACAATCATTTTCCATGTTGTGTTTTTCTCATCAAATAATTTTCTTAAAAAAATAGCAATGCTTACATATATACTATGAAATCTGAAACAGCCCAATCAAATTGGGAAAACAAATTTCAGATACGGGCAATGGAAATTACAAACCATTTTAATATTATCATATCTGAACGACTGGAAGTCATTTGTTTCTTGTAAAGGCCCGTTCTCACTGTGCGATTTGTCGTACCGACTTGTAGCATGCGATTCAAATGGATGTATTTGATTGGTTGACAAATCGTATCGACAAATAAAAAGCATCCATTTTAATCGCATCCTACAAGTGGGTCTTTAGGGGACATGGACAGAAACAAACTCTTGTATGTTATATATGTATAACTTGAAGTAACGTGAGCTGTAAAGTTGTTTTTGAATTTTCGGGTACCTTTATAAGCACAAATTACTTGTTTCTCGTGAAATTGTGTTAAAGTAGTGTTCTGAACTATTTTCGCCCTAAAACAAATGAACAAACCAGTATTAGTAGAAAAAGTGCGGATTCTGGCAGCTCATCATGACACTTTATCCTTGAAGCCATGTGCTAAAGTCGTTTACAATGATTACTGTCAGTTGTAGGGATATAGGATCTACCATGCTGGGGAGGGATTAACCTTTCTACCTAAATTTGTTTTGGCTGTTTAAGCGCTTACATCATAATTTCTCAACAGTTCCGAATCGTCGTTATTACAGAGCTTAAATGCACAAATATATATTTATGATCCTAAAACACACGGGCGCAGGGAAAATCTTGACGACTGACAGGAGCTCATCCTTGGTCAGTAGAATTTTCTGGAATCCTTTTGTAACACATTGACAATGGTTACACATCTTAACTATGGCAAGAACATCGGTGGACTGAGATTGAACCCCATAGATTTTGCCCCCCCACCCCACCCCCCGGCACAGACAAAACTATGTAACGAACAAAACAACCATAAACTCCATCTCACAACCAGCAAATTACAAGGTTATAAACTCCACCTCATAACCTACAACCAACAAACAAAACGACCATAAACTCAATCTCACAACCTGCAACCAACAAACAACAAGGTTATAAACTCAATCTCATAACCTACTACCAACAAACAACAAGGTTATAAACTCCATCTCATAACCTACAACCAGCAAACAACAAGGTTATAAACTCCATCTCATAACCTACAACCAACAAACAACAAGGTTATAAACTCCATCTCATAACCTAATATATCATTGACAATGATACTTGTACCTGTTTTGAAGCTTCGTGTTCCTAATAAAGCAGAAATTGTAATTTGTAGATTTTCCATCTCGACGTAAGTAAAATATTATTACTTAAGGCCATAAGAAGTATGTTATTTGAGGGGCATATAGAAGTTGAAAGTTTAACATTAAACAAAATATTTCTGGATTTACAACTTCTGTTATATTTAGGCGCAACGTTTCCATCTCTATTCGGACATTGAAACGTTGAGCCTAAATATAACAGAAGTTGTAAATCCAGAAAGAGTTTGTTAATGTCATAAGAATTATGACCTTAACTTTATTTTGCCGAAGGAAATATGATTTTCACAAGCGATTTTCTTATTCTGACTGTACCCAACTCAGCTGAATATGTACATGGTCACTCGAAATAATTATGGTACGGAAGAGGGATCAAGATTGAACCGCTTTATTAAACCCCTTTAGTGACCATGGCTGCACGCCTATTCTTTAATTTACAGATGAATTTCCATGCGCCATGACGTTGAAGTAATCCGTATTTACCGGGATTACGAAGAAAAACAACTTTACATAAAATATTGATGAAAACCGAAAATATGGGGCTACTCGAAAAGCGCAGACAAATGGTTTATGTCCACATTCCCTAAACAGTTTTTACATCTATGCGTTAATAGAACTCAACTGGGAGAGAGTGCCGTTTAACGTGAGTATGTCTTTTTGTCTCTTCAGACCGAGAAATGTGAAACACTGATATTTACATTGATTCATGCACCCACTAATGTAACTGAGTTTGAGCTCGCAGCAATCAACACCACGAGAGAAGCATTCAGACCGCATGTCTTTTCACCGTACTCAAAGCACTTGGAGGAACGTACAAGATGAGGCAAAACTTTTAGTTGGAATACTTTTCTTCCAGTGATAGATCTACAATTCTACATGAAGGAATAGCATTCTTACGCAGATATGATATGAGGATGGATTGGGGGCTTATGTTCGGTAAGGGAGGGGGGGGGGGGGTGCAACCGGAGGGATTTGTGTCAAGAAAGGGCTCGTGTCAAGAGGGATACTAATTGTAGTCCGATTTAGTAGTTTGCCGAACTACAATGTTCGAGGTTGATAGAAAACCTATGTGATTATTGTCCCAAATTCCAAATGTTGATACATAATTGCAAGGCTAGTGGTGAGAGAATCCTTCGTCCAGTTTTGACCCGGAGTCTTGAAGCATTATCAGTGATAAACCATTAACAGTTAGTTCTAATCATAGCAATAGTTCCACAGGTGGTAAATCAACCTTTAACCCTCATGCATGTTTGTTAATCTTATCTCGTATGGTGATTAGGCAGGATGTTCACATCCTAACTGAAGCTAATTTGCATGGTAAACATTATGTTTCAACTCTATGTTTCACCTAAACGGATGTGTACACACATACAATCCAAACGAATTTCTTCCCGGACATCCGTTTTGTAAAACCCCAAAGGTTCTCCTTATATAAGATACCCAGGTTAAGCAACTCGGATCACTCAGAGACCCTGGACCACACAAGGTAAGAGATACCACATTTGTCTGCTGTCCTATAACTTAGCTTTTGCAACTTTGTTTTGAATGTGTCAACGTTTTTCTTCTAAATCTCAAATATTGTCGGTTAATTTACTAATTCGCTTTTGGAATATCATTGTTTTTATTATTCACAAAAAGTTTTAGTGACAATAGTTTCGACAACATATCTTAAAGCAGTGTTAAGATGTAGTTCTGACCTAACGTAAAGAAACATAATTGTGAGTGGAAACTTTGAGTAAAGGCACTAATGTCTGGAATCTGATTAAAAATGTTTTCTTTAATTCATGCAGTACATCTACATGTAGTTCAAACTTCGATTTGGTATCATTAAGATGAATTATAATATGACCGAGGTTTTAGTGTTCCTCATACGGACTGTTTGCCAGCATGTTTCCCATGCCATACAGACTGTTTGTCAGCATGTTTCCCATGCCATACAGACTGTTTGTCAATAGCATGTTCCCATGCCATACAGACTGTTTGTCAGCATGTTTCCCATGCCATACAGACTGTTTGTCAATAGCATGTTCCCATGCCATACGGACTGTTTGTCAGCATGTTTCCCATGCCATACAGACTGTTTGCCAGCATGTTTCCCATGCCATACAGACTGTCTGCCAGCATGTTTCCCATGCCATACGGACTGTTTGCCAACAGCATGTTCCCATGCCATACGTACTGTTTGCCAACATCATGTTCCCATGCCATACGGACTGTTTGCCAACAGCATGTTTCCCATGCCATACGGACTGTTTGCCAACAGCATGTTCCCATGCCATACGGACTATTTGCCAGCATGTTCCCATGCCATACGGACTTTTTGCCAGCATGTTCCCATGCCATACGGACTGTTTGCCAGCATGTTTCCCATGCCATACGGACTGTTTGCCAGCATGTTTCCCATGCCATACGGACTGTTTGCCAGCATGTTTCCCATGCCATACGGACTGTTTGCCAGCATGTTTCCCATGCCATACTATTATGGAAAACAGCCCTTGTAGTATTTAGAGTTGGAAAGCATAAAAAGCTTTGTCAAATTATTCATGCTGATAGTAACAATTCGAAATTTGAACCATAATGTCAAACCTGGGTTGTTATGTTACATGGATTTAAGAAAAAGCGATTTCACTTAAAACCAACCAATATTGGTATCTACCATTCATATTTTTCCAAGGCGAAGGGGAGGAAAATATCTTCCAGACACCAAATATATAACCCACGGAAGAGCATCAAATAACTAATAGTATCCCCATAACGACTTTATCCCACCAAATACCTAAATTGTTTAATATTCAGGTTTTTTAAAAAGGAAACTCATAACATTATATAAATTTCTGTTGTGTCTGGCGCGATTAGATGCGACTGACAAGCATCTAGACGACGTGACAAGTGATATTTGGTATATCGTCACCCTGTATTGATCAGCACGGAGACGTAATATAATAATGTCGGACTGTCATATTAGCCCTCGGCCTTCGGCCTCGCCCCAATACGGCTTTCCTCGGACCTGTAACAATGCCAATAATGAATATCCTGATAAACGAAAAAAAAAAATTAATTGGCTTTCAATGTTTTTTTTATAAAATATTTATATAATTTAAAAATAATAATGTTTTAATATACACATTCGCAAGGAAAGTTGACTATTATTTTCTTAAAAATTTCTTTAAAAAAATTCTCGGTGTATTGTACCAAGAGTTGTCCCCCTTTTGTACATAAAACATAGGAACATATTTCTTTATTTTTATACGCCCGCTCTTAAAGCGGGCGTATATTGGTATACCGTTGTCCGTCTGTCCGTCCGTCCGTCTGTCCGTCCCGGATTCGTGTCCGCTCCATAACTTAAAAGCTATTGCCTGAATTTATTTTTTTCTTCTGATATATGTAGCTTATGGGTAGACGGTGTGTCGCGTACCAAAATTAAATTGGAGTCTCAATATTTTTGGCGACCAAAACAGTCACCAGCCTTTTGGCATTGAGTTTCTCTGGAACTATTCGATGGATTTAATTTTTTTTTCAGATATACCTAGCTTATGAATAGATGGTGTGTTCTGTACCAAAATTAAATTGGGGTCTTGATATTTGCGGCGGCCAAAATGGTCACCAGTCTTTTGACATTCAGTAAACCCAGAACTATTGCATGGATTTTGAAATTTTTTTAGTTATAACTGGCTTATGAGTAGATGGTGTGTTCTGTACCAAAATTAAGTTTGAGTCTTGATATTTGCGGCGACCAAAACAGTCACCAGCCTTTTGGCATTGAGTTTCTGTGGAACTATTCAATAGATTTAATCTTTTTTTAGTTATAATTGGTTTATGAGTAGATGGTGTGTTCTGTACCAAAATTAAGTTGGAGTGTTGATATTTGCGGCGACCAAAACAGTCACCAGCATTTTGGCATTGAGTTACTCTGGAACTATTCGATGGGTTTAAATGTTTTTTAGTTATAACTGACTTATGAGTAGATGGTGTGTTCTGTACCAAAATGAAGTTGGAGTGTTGATATTTGCGGCGACCAGCCTTTTGGCATAGAGTTACTCCGTAATTATTTCATGGATTAGAATTTTTTTTCTTCTAATATATGAAGCTTATGATTATGATTTTAGTTATAACTGGTTTATGAGTAGATGGTGTGTTCTGTACCAAAATGAAGTTGGAGTGTTGATATTTGCAGCGACCAAAACAGTCACCAGCCTTTTGGCATTGAGTTTCTCTGGAACTATTCGATAGATTTAATTTTTTTTAGTTATAACTGGTTTATGAGTAGATGGTGTGTTCTGTACCAAAATTGAATTGGGATCTCTATATTTGCGGCGACCAGAACAGTCACCAGCATTTTGGCATTGAGTAACTCGGTACTTATTGCATGGATTATCAGTTATAACTATCTTATGAGTAGATGGTGTGTCTAGTACTAAAAGTAAATTGAAGTCTCGCTATATGTGTTGACAAAAAACAGTCACCGAGCCTTTAGGCATTCAGTAATTGAGGAAATGGCTTTTATTCTGTCTGTGGTTTCACAGAATAGCTTAGTTATATCCAAACAACTTATTGGATAACCAAGGTGACCGACTGAGTTGCGACCATTCTTTCTATTGTTTAATCTGTAATTAAATGAAATTGCTGTTGTATGCCTATATGTAGTGTAGACATTATTGTTAGTAGCTTTGGTACAGCTTTCAGATATAGGTAGCAGCTTATAGGTATGTGATCTGTCCAATAATAAAATTCACCAAGCCCCAGTCTTAATTAGGTGACTGAAAGATTCTACCAGCCGAAATTCTGTCTGATAGTGTGCTACAATGAATTTACCCATGCGGGCGTATTATGAGTTTCTTAAACTCTTGTTACAAATTATTATTAATGCAATGTCTAATTTATCTAATGAATATTTGTTTTTCTTTATTACATTGGTTATTTTATTTTTTTCTGTTGATGATTTCAAGTAAAATGGCGTTGTGATTTTGAAGTGATAGCGACGAAACGGTCGCCATGTTCGATCTCGTATTGGCCCAGTCCGTATTGGCCTTGTTTGTTCGTATTGGTCCTGGTAAGCCCTGTATGAGTGTGACCGTTTCTCCGTAGTTTGCCAATAACATTGAAAGTCAATTAATAATATGCTATTAATCGAGTGTGTACGTATTGGCGCGAGGCCGCAGGTCTACGGCTAATACGAACTTGATTCATCTGCTGATTGCACAGTGAATTGATAAGGAAATATACAGGTTCGCCACGTCAAGGGTTGGCATGAACCAGAATGATGTGTCAGGTGGCATACAATATTTGTCAAATACTCAAAGCTAAATGTTGTTGATGTTAGAATCAAACGTTGATTTGGTCCTAGTTTTGATTGAATTTCAAAACTAGTTTATAAATATGTATAAATAGACATTTGGTCTCTATATTAACCCCGGAATGGGTGGTAATATTGTCCTTACATGCCACGGGAAAATTGCATTTTGCACTGGGTCTCTTTTAAAACAAATTGACACTGGCTGCAGTAGCCTTTCTGACGGTAAGAAGGACAATTTGCACGAGCTTACTACAAGTAAAACAAGTACAATTGAACATACGACACATTGTTTAAACGGTCTTAATGAATGAGATTGTAAAAACATACGAAGAATCGAGGCAACGACCAAAGATCGGCGTGCGATTACCCTCAGTGCATAACAAATAAAAGTTTCTATTTCAAAATAATAAAAAAAAATAAAAAAAAAACAAAACATTACAACTTTCGGAAAAATTGAAAGTTTGTAACTTCCCCTGTCTGGAAACTTCACAATGTTTTAAATATAAACAGAATTCTGAATTTTAGCGGCGAGTGTACCTTTAAACAATTACTTCTTTGTATCACACGATCAGCTAGTCTTAAAGGCACACTTGCCGCCGAAGCCTGTTGGACATTCGTTAAGAAACCCAATTTACATGAGCTTACTACGACTAAAATTAAACATAGGACACAGAACATGTCGCGGCTAGTGTGCCTTTAACGTTTATTATCGAGTGTTAAATGAAGTTTATATGATTCCATGCCACTGTAAGTAGCGAGAGGATAGACATGTGGCTGGAACCTACTGATCATGTGATTTTGGCCTCAGTCAAAGTGAAGACAACTACTTGTTGAAGACCTACTGAACAATAACCTGGCAGTTTGTTTGATTGAAAAAAAATGAGAAATAGGCTATATGTTTATTCATTATACCTTTCAGAGAGATCATCATGAATGGGTATATTTGGGGTCTAGTTTGTGTCCAGCTTCTGATTGCTGACGTCATGTCACAAGCACCGGCAGGTAGGTTAAAAACATATTACCTCTACCTGGAAAGTATGGAAAAAAAACGCTTAAGATTTGGGATATTTCATGTTTTACATGTTATACTCTAAAGTCTCTGTAAATTTTAAACGTTCGGAAATTAGTGATTTCTTCGTTATATCTTCCTTAAGACGATTAGTTCCATGTATTCGTGTAATCTAGTGTATTATAACAAGAGTTGATAATCTAGTTTCTGTATCATAGCCAGGGGTTTGCAGATAACCTACGGCGTCAAAGGCAGAAAACTAATTCTTACTTTAACGGCTTTTTTACAGGTAAAATCCCAGGAAAGGGAGCGAACTTTAAGGCAGCTATGGCAGAGATTGGAACTGAGTTAGCGAAAAAGGCAGCAGAGAAACTGTTCTCGGAACTATTCGATAGAAACAGAAAAGATGAAATCGATTCCGAGCTGAAAAAATTCTCCGAGCTTTTCGTTAAAAATGCTATGAACGAGAGCTCTCAAAATCAGGAAAAACTGAACAGAGTTATGGAAGAAATTGTTGCAAGACAAGGGGAATTTATTCGGACAGGGGTAAGTGGTTAAATTTATAATGGGAATATCTTTGTCAACGAGATGGGCTGTTTATCAACACACTACGCCCGTCATAACTTTGCGCCTGGTCGTAACGTAAAGTTGAGGGTATGTGTTGCCATGACAGTTAGACCTTGTATTGGGCTTACGTCGGGTGTAAATGTTTTGAGAAACACCCCCCTCCCCCCTGCACGTCGACGTAATATATGTTAGTATTAATCGAGTGTTTTCGTATTGCCTTGGTATTGGCCTGAAGGCGGCGTGGTTTTCAGAAAGCCGCTTGTTCGTCCTCTGAACATTTCATCAATGCCATAAACGAATTGTTGTTTTTTTTTGTTCCTAGATAAGTAGAGAAGTTTCTTCTTCTTTCACTGTCGTAAAATTCATAGATGCACATAGGGTATTATATTCAGTCTAACCTATTTTTTGTGAACAACGGACCAGTTAGGTCACCATATACATCTGGTGTGTTTAGATTAGAAAATACGTCTAGTATATAATAAACACAAATGTGCCAGTAAAGCCATCGGACATCTAGTGTGTTATAGATTTGAAAAGAGATTGGGTATGATTAATAAAGGATGGTATATGTAGAATCTATTTGATCCACTGAACAACTTAACATAATAACATTGATGAAAGTTACGTGGGGAAAACAGAGCGCTGTCTTTCGACAAGACTGAAAGAACACTCAAATGGCCGAGCTCATAGTGAAATTTTCAACCATATTCAGCAATGTGAAAACTTCAAATTCATTGAAAGTTTACTTAATATACCTTCAAACATAGACAATCTGAAACCCATTCCAATTGAATCATTCTTAGCCCAACACACCAAAGTAATTGACTCATCAAACAACTGGAATGAATTATTGTTTAAGGAAGCCCTCTCCATCAGGAGATTAAAACCGCCCCTCAATCACGGAATTATGGCTTCAAAAGAACTCTCCTTATTTCGTTAATCTCTGTTATAACCTTGTATTAGACCTTGTATTGTCGTAAAATTGTCGCCATTGAGATTACACCATGAATATTTTCGGAGTTTCCTTACTACTTTATTATGGTATATGTAGTGTGCAACACATTTTTGTCAACAAGAACCAGCGGCGCTCTCACCATTTCTAGTATGGTTTTAGTGCAGGGGCTAATTACTGTGTCAGGATATTTTAACTTAGCAAATATATGCCGTGTATTAAAGATGTTTGTCAACAACTGACCAGTGAGTCCCGGATTTTTGATCGATATTTAGCTATCCACCTTTCTTTATTAGATCATTAAAACTTCATTCCAGGTGAGATTCTGTTTTAAACATGGCCCTCTTCGGCCATTATATATATTTTTCAAAATGATCACATTGGCACAGTGACATTAACAAGAATGATCTCATGTACTAACAAGGCTATATCAACATGTTAGTAAGTCATCGTTGACCAATAAGTCTTAGAATTGTTCAACTTAACATTTGATATGTGCAAACTGCCACGAAAAGACACGGACACAACTAAGATCGAATTCTGGTGGTACGTATACAGCGGAAGTAGTGACACTGGGCTAATAACATTTCATAATCATTGTAGGGCGAAAATGCTGCGCCCGAAATTTAATTTTCATTTTGGTCAGACCTGCATTGTACATGTTCTACTGCACACGCAAATCGGAAAATATTGCCCATAAAGGTTGTTCAAAAAACCTAATTTTAAACTACATGTACACATTTTTTCTATATTTTCTTTCCTCTAAAAGAACAAATTGTTTTGAGATTATTGAAAGAAAATAAAGATGAGACCATATGTAATCTTAGTTGATTGAAATATTTTTAATTCGTCAACTATAATCTAAACCATGGTGAGCGCATTGTATATTTAGGTTAAACACCGCTTTCACAAATTTAAACAATGGTGAAAGCTGGTTGATTAAGAAATAGATTTGACTATCAAAATTTTGTGATGATTTATGTGTTTCTGGTAATCTGATTGCAGGCGGAAATTAACATAATCCCAGACAAAGGGATGGATTTGGGCGACATGTTTGCTCCACCTGCATGGAAAATCAAGGAGATCAATCAATACATTCCGTGAGTCACACATTTTTGGTAGTTTACTTAAAACAATTCAGTTTTAGTTTGGGTATGTTTATTACATCGAAAGTTTTCTTTCCAAGTGTTCAGGGAATACAATTTTTGAGCGATGGGAAAACGGTATTGCTAAATCTTCGTAACCTTTAAAAGGGTAGAGTCGATCCTAGCCGAGAAATCTGGGCTCTGCCCAATTTTCTTTTTCTCTTTATTCGTCAGAGCCTAAATTACATAAACGACGTCTTCAGTTACATAATATGGCATCTATATTAGATTATGTAATATTCTCTTTTAATCTATATGTTTGTTCATTTTCGCTCCATAACGTTGTTTTGATCCAATCTTTACAATGGTTCACAGCATATACCTTTGTGGTGTAGATGGTAAATCATCAACCAATTATGACATCTTCGGTTGCATAATGCAATGTCCATATTACATCGTGTATTTTAGTCCACAACGTATATAGTTTTGATCTGATCTTGATGATTTGTCAAATACCTAAGGGTAGATGCTGTGTGGGGAACCAATTCGAACATCCCTTATTGCATAATACAACATTCACATTGGATTATGCAATATTTTGTTTTAGTCTCTATCTTGGTTCCCTTCTGCTAACAACTTGAAGAGTTTTGATCGGATCTTTAGAATTCTTTCACAGCGCATATACCTTATGGGACGACGGTGTGCTGTTAAACATTTATGACATCTTCGGTTGCATCATTACATAACACAACGACTATTTTAGATTCTGCAATATTCTCTTTTAGCTCCATATCGTGTATATTTCTGACCTGATCTTGACAATTTTTTTCAGAGTATGTAAGTGGTAGACGGTGTGTCGGAAACATTTTAGGACATCCCTGGTTGCATAATATGGCATCCATATATGTTCATTGAAAAGAGAAATAAAAAATATGAACATAGTTCCAATTGCTGAAACTTTATAAACAAACGATTTATATAGTGTAGTGTTATACAATCGTAGCAGAGGGCGTGCGTTGAGTTTACTAAAACTCTTGTTGTTAGTTTCTAAGTGATGTTTATTTTAACCGTTGGTTGGAGAGATAGACGGTGCAGATTTCCATACATAGGATGGATGACATCCCATCATTTTGACAGAGGGCATGCGTGTCTTGAAAGCAAACCAAACTGTCAGTTCACTCATGTCAATTTCCAAAGAACGTATGATTCGGGCTCTAGGGTACAAACGTCAGGGAATGTATTGGGATTCTTACCACCCTAGAGACCGATTTTTTGGAGCTACGTCGATCCGTCTGAGGCACATTACAGGTCAAATTTACATCTATATTGTCGCACACATATCGAGAAGGTGTCAAGATGGTCATTTCTTTCTCGCTGTCCGTTTAACGCTTACAGCCTATAGTCACTCACCGCGTCATCTGTTCACTTTTTGTGGTTTTTGTCTTGGTTATATAATCTATAGATAAACTAAAGAAGGTCTACATTTCACAGTTTATCAGATAGATAAATATAAATAATGCTTTCACAACTCACTACATTAGGGTTCAACCATGTAGGACCTCTTTAAGCATTCACGTGGAAGCAATCGCCAGCAAATAAACAATGTACCACAGAATTCCCACTTATTGCTCGTTAATTGTACATTTTTGGCTGAAAATCGACCTAACAACAAAATTAGACGATGAGTCCCTTTGATACCAAATTAAAATTTCTACTAATGGGACATTCAATAAGTTTTGAATAAGAATCAGGTTATACAAGCTGTTTATGTTTATACAGTTTGTTGTTTTCTGATAAGGGACATTTTAGTCGGACACCCCCTCTCATTTTTTCTAACTGCTTTTATTTTAATAGCGCACAACCTTCTACTGATGGAGTTGTACCGCACAAATATACACAAGGAGTGGGCAATGCTCTCATGAACGGGTGTGTTGGCAGTAGACCACTTCAGAAGAACGACCCTTGCTACTTAGGTCTTCAACCAATATCCAAATGCACAGTAAGTTTGGGTGGTTATGGAAGATAAAAGTAATATATAATTATAAACAATAGAGCAAATCACATATACGTTATAAATGGCATAGGGCCTACTGTTTATTAGTCGGTGTTACATTTATAAAAAAGGGCTTTCAGGAAAAATTATCCTCAATCGCTGAACTTAAGTTTGGGGTCACTGATTTTATAAACAAGAACAATGAACAGATGAAAAATGGTAAAAGTCCCTTTGTAATGTAAATTATACTGTTTTGCTTTTCTTCGTTTCACATACAAGTTCTACACAACTGTGTAACAAAAAGTGTGTACAACTGTACAATGTTGAATTGTGGAGATAAATAACAACGGGCGGGTGGGGGCAAAATTAGTCTTTAAATGCGAATCTTTAGACAATTTGGATGTGGATAAGGTAATGAAAGATACACCGCACATGTAGTTTCAT
Source organism: Lepidochitona cinerea (assembly GCA_963971465.1). Classification (NCBI taxonomy): domain Eukaryota; kingdom Metazoa; phylum Mollusca; class Polyplacophora; order Chitonida; family Tonicellidae; genus Lepidochitona; species Lepidochitona cinerea. Next base: position 40,185,700 of record OZ020556.1, on the reverse strand, counting down.
ATTTTTCGTAAACAGATTACGCTAAAACTAAGGCTGTTGTTTGTTGTTGTTGCAAAGGCTTAATTGACTTTTAAAAAAGCCCAATCAAAATATGGTTTGTCATTGTAGTCCATTATTGATGCTGCTAATTTTATTGGTGTTGGTTTTGATGGACGGGGAGATTACAGCTCTGCCTCTCGGAAGAAAAGTATAATTCAAAGAACGTGTTTCCAGAAGAGACAGTAAGCTACATTATACAAAACATACTTATGTATATTTTAGAATGCTACAGTATACAGTAAATTTACTTTCTAATGACATACTTATGTATATTTAAGAATGCCAGGGGTAAATATATATATTTAAGAATGCTGCAGTATACAGACCGTTTACTTTCTAATGACATACTCATGTATATTTTAGAATGCTACAGTATACAGACCGTTTACTTTTCTAATGACATACTCATGTATATTTTAGAATGCTACAGTATACAGACCGTTTACTTTTCGAATGACATACATATGTATATTTTAGAATGCTGCAGTATACAGACCATTTACTTTCTAATGACATACTTATGTATATTTTAGAATGCTGCAGTATACAGACCGTTTACTTTTCGAATGACATACATATGTATATTTTAGAATGCTGCAGTATACAGACCATTTACTTTCTAATGACATACTCATGTATATTTTAGAATGCTGCAGTATACAGACCGTTTACTTTTCGAATGACATACATATGTATATTTTAGAATGCTGCAGTATACAGACCATTTACTTTCTAATGACATACTCATGTATATTTTAGAATGCTGCAGTATACAGACCGTTTACTTTTCTAATGACATACATATGTATATTTTAGAATGCTGCAGTATACAGACCGTTTACTTTTCTAATGACATACATATATATATTTAAGAATGCTACAGTATACAGACCGTTTACTTTTCTAATGACATACTCATGTATATTTTAGAATGCTACAGTATACAGACCGTTTACTTTTCGAATGACATACATATGTATATTTTAGAATGCTGCAGTATAGAGACCGTCTTTCTAATGACATACTTATGTATATTTTAGAATGCTGCAGTATACAGACCGTTTACTTTTCTAATGACATACTTATGTATAGTTCCTATCTAACAGTTCCGTAGTTCTAAAGTTTTCTTACCTAATAATCATTTGATTTTAGAGGTTAGAATAAAGAATCATGACAAAGTAGACATTTAGTGTGGATGTCAAGCTGTATACTTATCTTCTATGCATGATCAGTTCTTAACAGTGTCATCAACGATATCTTTAAACATCGAGAAATGTTGTTTTTACGTGTTTTCATATCTTTGAAAATTATACTTGAAGATATGGTCATAGAAGCGTACCGGATACGATGACTGTACATGGCGTCTATGATACCAATACAAAAACAATGGCGTTTGAATCAGCTCAGAAATACCAATCCTACTTGGAGAAGAAAGCTGCCGTGGCTCAGTCTAACTATCTGTTTCAAGGCGCCACAGAGAAGGCATACGGCCGGGGTTCCGGAGGGTTCTTTGGTCTGTTTGGAGGCGGTGGGGGAGGTAACTCTTTCTCACGACAAGATACCACCAAGCTGAATAATGCTTTCAAGGCCGGGGCAACTAAGGACGTAAGAAGTGGTTCCGCTGGAGTTTACTTGTCCATGTTGGAACTTAGCGTTATCAGGTCCGTGGACAAACACCTTTAACAATACTTATTTACATCATATTTCCATTGAAAGAAACTGCTTTTTTTTAGTTTACATTTGAATGGTTTGCTTTCATTATTGCAAATGAAAAAAAAAACTCTTGACTCAAATCACTATTGATGAAGTCAGTACTTCAAATGCTAATGGAAAGATCACCGGGAAAATCAATGATTCAACAAGTCCTTTGATGATGAATGAAATACTGATTTCGTCATTTAGAATATTGGGAAATATGGGCTTGAGTTAAGCTATGTGGCTATATAAACATAAAGTAACAAGTCACGTGGGCCTGGTAGTATAATTGTTAGAGTGAGCGCACATAACCCTGGGTCCTGAGTTTGATTCTCATCCGGAAAGGTCCATCAGTGTGGACTTTTTACTAAATCAAAGAAATACAAACTCAAAAAAAAAGAAAAAAAAAAAAGATTTGACAAAACCTGTCGGATTAATTAAGCAATCATGTATTATGCATGTGGCTTGGGACATAAAACCTACCAGAACTTACAAAGTCAATGATACTTTTTTTCTTTCCAGATATGAACTTTTCCTTGATGATATTTCTTATGATGACCTCAACCTTGAGTTCCTTCAAGATTTCTTAGCCCTTCCCCAGTCTTTTGTTGGAGGTGATTCACGGAAATTTCGTAAGTGTCACAATATTTATACTAAATTAAATTATAGCAAAGTTTATTACATGTATCTACTCACAACACCCCGAGCTTTGTATGCGCCCATGCTATTGTCATAACGAGTACTCTCGTACAAGTGGGAAATTATTTCAAATTACGCCAAATTATTACCACTTCTAGAGGTAAAATATACCGTCGTAGTGAGAGGCCGAACTAAGAAAAGTTCGTCAATCCCACCCACAATAACATTTGACCTCTGGGATTAATATTATAAGGTAACGTCACTCGATATACTGGGCATGATGGCGCAAAACAGTACAAATGTGTGGCAACCATTGAGCAACAAGGACAGGTCGAATGGCGGCTGTATTGTCTGCTGGCAGCAGGTCACAGTTTCATTTTCCTTCATTTCCCATTTGCGGTAATGTTAATGTCGGCTCTCACAGCACCTTCCCTAACTTTCGTTGAACCAAATCCTTCGGTGGGGGCCTTGAACAGTCCTTTGGCAGTATTTTAAGCACAATTTTTTCATAGGTTGAAGGTAGAAATTTTGAGATACGAGTAGAATCAGCTGATAGGGGTCTCTTTGCACATATTCCGCCGCATGTAAATAGACCAAAGCACCCCCAACTACCAGATCTCCACCACCTGAACTGGTCCCATTCCACTTCTAAAATCATTTCCAGACAGTAACTCAACCCCTGTCCTTTCATAAAAACTACAAAAATGCCCAGAAAAAAAATGCAGGGGGCCAGGAAAAAATAATAAAAAAAACACACAAAAATAGCTGGAATTTCCGGAAGTGACAAACTGTGACCTGTATCCTGCTACTTCAGCTGAGCTGGGCATTTGTGAACAAAATCTCCGAGTTATCTGGCCTGGGGATTTCACATTAGACAGTTAAAATAGAAATAGACGTCTAACTGATTCATTAAAACCCATCGAAATTATCTGTGCGTTTTCCTGTGCATCGTTACTCGTAACAAAAACGAGGCTCTCCCACTCACACCACAAAATGCCACTGAGACCTCCACCGATGGAAATGGAACGTAAGGAATTGGCTCTGGTAAAAGCATACATTAGATTGCACATAAAATAAGCCCTCAAGCTCGTCCTTTACAGGGCCCCGGGGACTAGTAAATACGCCACCATACAATTCGGTAATATAACAATATTTATATTGTCTTCGACTTGCTTGTTGCAGAGGATTTTATACTGAGATGGGGCACCCATTATATTAAATCTGCTAAATTTGGAGGCCAGTTGAAGCTGACAAAAACAAAGGCTAAAGCACAAGGGGAGACAATCGATGCCTTTGCTACACGAGCTGTGGCAGATTATCAAGCCATGTTTAGGTGAGAAACATTCGTATATAGCATGCTACCCGTGTGTAAACAGTTCAAAATATGTTTTTCTCACACTAGAGCTCCAATTTGATATTATAAGAGCATATGCCTGCACATATGCATGGTTAACTCAATAATCTTGTTTGAAGTTCAAATAAAGCATTTCTCTTTCCTTCACAGTACTTATACAGCCAGGTCTTCGCAATACAAATCGAGCAGCTGGTTCCACTCGAAAAGTAAAACAAGTGAAAGTGCCAAGGCGACTGCTGGCGGTGATCGGAAGGCAGAAGCATCCGAATCCCAGGGGTTCAACTATAAAGCGTGAGTGTTTTCCATTTATAAACACCTGGGAATTTAGATTGCCATAACATTTCGAGTGTTATCTAGTGTGAATATATTTGAATAAAATCAGTTCAATACAAAAAAACTGAGTAGTTATTATTACGTTCTAATACACAATATTTTCTGTCAAAAATGGAGGTTCTTTTTTTATCAAATTACATATTCCTTAAGTATACTCAATTAAATTTACAAATAAACTTCCACATCACAAAAGGACATTTACGGATGTCAATATACTAGTATACATATACATGGTTATTGGTCTTGAAATATCATTTTTCATTTTAAACTTCTGTTTTTAGTTTCCAGCAGCAATATTCGAATGAAGCGTTAATGGTGGAGGGTGGTGACCAGAACATTGCTGCAGTTATCAGTGAGATGTATACAACTGGATTTAAACATGAACTCGTAGATTGGCTCCGATCCATTCCTCAGTTTCCTAAACCATTCGACTTCCAAATGGCACCTATAACTGACCTGTGTGAGATGAACTACAAAAGTCTGTTCCCAAATGGTACTATGGATATGGGTTGCCTGGGACAACAGTAAGATTTACAAAATTTGAACTTAATAGTGATAGTCACTCAGCTGGACACAGGCCTTCCGTCGAGGCGTTGCGGGCTCGAATCCCATTAAGATTAAATAAAATTGCAAAGAATCCGATATCCCCCCCCCCCCCCACCACACACACACTAATCCTGGCAACGTCGCCATATAAGTGAAACAATCTTGAGTGCGGCGTAAAACACCAATCGTTCATTGAATTTAGACAACGCGCATCACTTAAATAATAAGTAGTGTCTTAATAGTCAAATGGTAGACGATCCGCCCAAACTCATGCTTTTTGTTGTACAAAAGGCTTTGCTGACATATTAACCATGTAGCAAGTTCAAACGAAATTCTCTAGGCTACATGAACCAACTACGAATAACCTTGATGTATATTAGATTTTTCGAATAAACGCTACATAAACATATATATTGAGAGCATGTTGTTCAATTCAAATAACTGATTTTGTTTTTTTCATATTCTGTTTTTAAAATGAAACTATTACATTTTAGCAGCGCATGTTCCTTTAATGAGTAAAGCTAACTATTTTTCTTTTTTTAAGGCCTTTACTGAGAGATGAGAAGACACAGAGGAAGTATTACGTTGTACGAACAGCCTCAGAAATAGAGGGAGACAATGCAACTGAGTCGGAACGCGTGCAAAGACGTTATTGTGATTACGAATCAGAGGAGGTGTTTCGCGATTCTCTTCGCAGGCGTTGTAATGCTCTGCGCAGAGCTGTATCCGTTTATCTGGAAGAGGTATTAATTTATACAAAACCGTATTTTGTAGTATGTTTGAATGTTGTGTAGTAATGTGTTATGTTTGAATTTTCGTTCTTAATAAATGCACATGTATCTTCCATGCGTTTAAATCTTATTTCATTTTTTAGGCTTATTATTCAAGCTTTATTCAATTGTTTAACAGGGCCCTATTCCAAGCTCAGATATTTACTTGCCACCAGGGGGAGCTGCGTGTGACATCTCCAAAGTTGCTTTAGATGATCCAGGAATGTCCAATGCTGTTATGCCTTGGAGTAATATGACAGACGGGTCTCATTTCAAGGTACAACATCTTACAGGTCATTCTCGTCTTCTTAGAATGGATGGATCTCAAAGTACACTACAGTAGATTGTCAGACGATCCTCAAAGATCTTTGAATTCTTTCCGGAAAAATATTCTAGCTTTTATCGAATGATGGAGACATTTTATATTAAAAGGATGCAGTCACAGCGACATTCTTTTGTTCTTCTGAACTTAATCTAATTGGAATGTATTGCAATATATCAAATGATGTTACTTTCATCCGGCAATACTCTTTTATATATGTGTTATTTCCACAGGTTATATTTGATTCACCGATTGACATTCCTGGTGTCGCTGACAAACAAGAAGTGATGGTTGTATTCTTCCACAAGCCTACTAATAAGTGGTACGTGCGTAGTGAAGATGGTGTGATTCATCTCTACGACGGCTATAACAACGGGGGAACTAGTAACTTAAATACTAAACAGGTAAGTGGGCAACACAAACACATCATCAACTACTTACGGAAAAGAGTATGATATTTGGGTCAATACCCACTCAGACGTGAGTCAAACAGGACATTGTTTTATTGTTCTTCGTAATAAGATACTTTACTCCACTTCCTTGACGCCCTAAAGGAAATTATAAAAAAAAAAATTGTAATATACATGTACATGTATATCATTTTTCGATTTACCATTTGATTGTGTTTTATTCTTTTTCCTCCTGTCATAAAATACAATCATTAATTTTTCAGATTTCTATCCGAGGTCTTATATTGGATTATGACATAAATACAGGTTTTCTGACAGTGACTCCGGATGGGTTTGCCGAATCCCGGAAGATATTTCCCGAATTACCAATGCGACTGTCTGGATCCACCATTGCCAGAACCGACTTCCTCTCCTCATTACATGAGATTAAAGAACACAAGTTAGTCTATGCATTACACACGTTTCACTTGGTTATTTCGAAAGAGTTAAAAAGAAATCCATTAGTTCCACTGATTAGTTTAACGTAATACACAATTGGTGTTAACCCGAAAAACGACGGTTTCATATTGACTCAACATTTCGGCATTTAATATACCGTCATCAGAAGCGATCTTTAATCTCACTCCTGATTATCGTATAATAAATGCCGAAATATTGAGTCAATATGAAACTGTCCATTTTCGGGTTAACACTACTTGTGTATTAAAAAGAAATATTGCTTTCTTGAAATTAATTTTGTAAGTTGCAGCCAAATTGTAATGTACCACTACCAAGACACCCTAAACAGATAAAGTTTATTGAATTGAGTATTATTTTAATGTTTTAACTGCCGAATTAAGTACAAATATTTCAAACGATCTGGTATTTTTGCAGAGATAAATACGGGATTGGAGCGGTGCCCTGTAACGTGGTATGGTCTAACGCTCATCGCTTTGACAGATACGCAGATAGTGGTGCTTGTGTGCTTTTCACGGCAGTATCCGAGGGAGATTTGTTTGTCATATTTTCTGTGATACCAAGTGACATGCAAACATGGTATTACTTACAGGTTGGACCTCAGGGGGTGGCTATTTACAAGGTAAGTAAAAGATCTACGCTACGCCCTATCATGAAACTGGCTCCATACCATGCCGTTATGTCATTCCTGATACTCGTATACAAGGTGAAACATATAATTATGAAGAACAAGAGAGTCATGAAATAAACATAGACCCAGGGTAAATATCCCGGGCCATCTCACTATCCCGTAAGCCGCAATATCACGATCAATGTCTCCCCCAGTGCCTTCTTTTTCATCAGAGTTGTTTCAAACTATAGTTTTTACCAGGTTTGTTTGCATTTCCATGTTTTGTTCAGTACTTCATCAAGGAACATTTAGTTCATTGGTTGAAACAACAACAACAAATAAGACGTGACGTCCAGAGTTGTAACCTTACCAATCGATGGGTGATTTTAATTCTCTCGAATCGAATTTTTGGATTAAAATAAATATTTAGCAAATTTATAGAAATGAATAACTGTGAAATGATCTACATAAGAAACATTTTTGGTTCTTGTCATTTCTCAACAAAGTATTGATCTGGGCAATTGACCAAGCAAAACCGATTTTCTAAGATTGATTAATTGATTCAGATTTATGCTTTACACCGCACCCTTAATACCGTATATGGGGGCGTTGTCAGGTTTAGTGGGGAGGAAACCGGGCTCCGTCCGGAGGAAACCCCCGACACGACGAGTACCTGGCAACTCTTTTAAATAAGGCGATCAAGTGACAAAACAAAAACACACCAAAAAACTCGGCCAGAAAACTCGGCTGAGAGATCATAAACTTCTCTGTATTATTTATGAATACCATGATGATTGAAAGAAAGGTAACATTTTCGTCACGGACAAGCTGAGAAAAAAACAAAATATTTTGCCATAGTCTATCTTAGGTTTGGTGAAACGTGTTAAAGTGGAAGAAAATAAGTTGAATTAAATAAGAAATTCAAGAGAGTGGTATAACAACTAAACGGTCGCCACCCTTCCGCAGACTGAAATTGATGCACACAAATGCACAGCAGTTTTCAAGATCATATAAAACAACGATTCGTCAATTGCTTTTGTTTATTTAAGGGGACTCGAGTAGTGAAGTATATCAACGATCCAGGAGCCCGTAGTCTCGGAGATTCTCGTCTTTTTGAATCTTACTTTGCGTGTGTCCATGAAAACCAAGAGGGCTCTCGACTAACCATTAAGTATGGGAAAACGGCAGATAACGGGGTGAGTAAATTGAAATCGAGATTTAACCTGCTTGAGTTTGTTTGTGGCCCACTTACCGCCGTAGCCTGTTGAATATTTGTTAAGAAAACCAATTTACTTGAGCTTACTACGACTAAGACCACTAAAATTAAACATAGGACACATAAAACATGTCCAGTTAGGTTTAGAATGTAAAAATGGGGGTGAAAAACAAACGAAGAATCGAAGCCTAGTTACAACAACAACGATCAGTGTCGGTTAACTTAGCGGTTGGATTACATGTACCCTCATTTCAGGCCTTTTTATCTGTGGTTTACACTCATATTTGAATTACTTGCAGGAAGAGGCCCATGTATACGCAGTGTTCGAGGATGATGACCCTCTCCACGTACGTTTTTACGCATTCGGTAACGGACAGCAGGAAGCGACTATTGTGGATGTACGTATGTATCAACAGGCCGTTAGTGGTATGCAGATATGCCTCGGGGGTACTGTCATGGAAGATGGAAAATGCGTGGAAAAATGTCACAGAGAATGTATAGGTAATGTTTGTATTTTAACATCCGGATTTTCTTTTTTAAAAAATGTTCACCATCAATAATTTGGAGTCGAGTTATATTCATTTAATCTGATTTAGTGTCAATTAATGAATTCAAACTACTGAAATGTACGTTTTGCAGGGGATTGTATTTGGGAAAGATTTCTAACATAACAGGGGGCCTCCGTGGCTCAGTAGGTAGATGGTTGGACGCTGAATCCGAACAGCCTTGCACCAATGGGTCGTGAGTTCGAATCCCACTCAGCCCCCCCCCCCCCCAAGAAAAATGGACATTTTTCTGACTGGGTTTTCACTCGAACGACCTTACCTATGTGGGATGGTTGTCAGTTACCATCATAAGGTCGTGGGTTTCCTCTGGGCCTAGAGCCCGGTTTCCTCCCACAGTAAAACTGGCAAGGCCGCCATATCAGTGAAATAGTCTTGAGCACGGCATAAAATATCAAACAATCAATTGACATAACAGAATTAAGAATGTGTTTGAATGCATGTAAATAATGTCAGAAATCATGTCATTTATCTTCATAGGCTGTAATACCCCTGAATCAGATCGCTCTTGCAGACTTTGCCGGAATTTTAAAGTTGGAGATCGTTGTGTACCTGGGTGTCCAGCTGACTATAAACCCAAACCTAACAGTAACGAATGCATATGTAAGTTTATACTCAATGAAAACTACCACATTGTTTTCAAGTTTCAAGTATGTGATAATTCCTGCGCTATATCATGCAAAGGCGTGCAGATAATATCTTAGCCACCTCTAAGGGAGATCTCGCGAGAATACGATTGGTAATATATCATTTAATTAAGACGAAACGGTTGTTAACTATGCTTTCAAGCTTCTCAATATGAGATATGTTGCTTACAATCAAATCATAGCCATTATATCGGAATTTGCCTTTGATATATGTATAACATTAACTCTGGGTATTTTTGCCTGGCAGGTAAACTAACAGAGGGTGGAAAGTGTGTTTTGGCCTGTTCAGTATTAAGACAGACTGTGGTATCCGATGAAGGGATTGCTTATTGTAAATGCAGATTTTCTTTGCCTGGTAACGATCAATGTTTACCAAAATGTCCAGATTCCATGAATGCTGTTGTTGAAAACGGAGAAACACTGTGTAAAGGTACTTGTGTCTTCTATATTTTATCTATAACACTTGTTTATTTGATCCATTTAAGTTGCCATAACCTGCTGTTGTATTTGATCCATTTAAAGTACCATACGCTGCTGCTGTATTTGATCCATTTAAAGTACCATAACCTGCTGTTGTATTTGATCCATTTAAGTTGCCATAACCTGCTGTTGTATTTGATCCATTTAAAGTGCCATAACCTGCTGTTGTATTTGATCCATTTAAAGTACCATAAGCTGCTGTTGTATTTGATCCATTTAAAGTACCATAAGCTGCTGTTGTATTTGATCCATTTAAAGTACCATAAGCTTCCACTTTAGATGGATCAAATAGTCCCTAAATTGACAATACTAGAGATATAAGGATGATATATGTTGCAGAGATTTTAAAAGAAAGACTCCATTTTAGAATGCCGGCTGTTAAAATACATTTGCTCTTTTTAAAAAATCATTTTTGCTAACAAAGCACAATGTAGTTTTACCCAAATGCCTGAGCATTGAAAAATTTGCGACATGAATATACTTGTCTATGACTACGAATAAAACTGTTCCAAACGTTCACTTTAACCATGGCTTCAGTATGTGAAGTTGTATTTTTTAAAACCCTTCCGTAATGGCTATACTAAACTCTGCGTAATTTAAGCAGCTAAAACAACCGAATCGAACGGAAGGCATATGGTATTTTGACAATACGTTTCTTTGGAGTAGATACTACGGTCATTGCTTGCGTTGCCGTTGGATGGAAATAAACCTCTTCCAAAAAAAAAAAGAATTCTCTGACTACACCTCCGATACGACTAGTTTGTTATTTATAGCATATTAAAAACGTGGAATTATGGTTCAATTGGCCCCTGATAGGTTATTGGAGGTTCTTTACAAATTTTGACAAATCAAAGCAGACGATTGGTGTTCTGAGCTGATAATTTACGTCCGTTGTACTGTTAATGTAATATCTAGGACATGTTCCACCAAGACATTGATTGTCTCTGCCAAATTTAACGAGCAACCAAGCATATTGTGGTTTTCCTACTGTGGACATATTTTATGTAAACAGTCTTAGTTTCCCACCATCACGTGATAGCTACTTCCATAAAAGGAAAACTGATATATGACATAAGCAACCTGTATTCGTTTACTCGTGTTCCTATTGGTCATTCAGCATCTGTAGGTCACCGCCCAAGATTAAGCATTGTGCAGAAATTTCAATTGTTTTTCACATTTTACTAGAATAGGGATTATCGCGCCTTAAAAGCTCAGTATGTGGGTTTTCTTTTTTTAACGGCGTAAAAGCAGACGCAGTAAGCAGACTGATCCGGACGTCTATCTAGAAAGAAGAACTGCCATCCCAAATGTGTTTGCAACGTGCATGGTCTTTTCAATGAAATGTAAAATTCTCGTCAATTAATTTTCGCAATAGGCTCGTGATTTTAGAAATTAATAGACTGCAGTGATATCCACCGCAACACACTTGTCATATAACCCTTATATAAGATAATTAACCCGTCTTTGGATATTTGTCTACTCAATGTATGATCGACTACGCTTTTTATACTTTGTTACAGTACAAGTTCGGTTGGCAGACGGTACTACACCGTGGAATGGTAGAGTTGAGGTGTTTCATGACGGTAGCTGGGGAACTGTTTGTGATGACCAGTGGGAGGAAGCTGATGCCAAGGTTGTTTGTCGTCAACTGGGATACTGTGGCGGAGTAGCTAAAACTCGGTCTCACTTTGGACCTGGATCGGGCAGAATTCACTTCGGCATGAGTCAGTGTAACGGTCGCGAGAACAACATATTGTCGTGTCGAAATCAAGAAAATCCAAGTAACTGTGACCATCAAGAAGACGCTAGTGTTGTCTGTATACCATGTGATATCCGTCTTACAGGAGGTCGAGATAGATCAGAAGGACGAGTAGAAGTAAGGCGTCACGGTGCTTGGGGAACTGTTTGTCGAAGCTCCTGGAATGACAAAAACGCAAATGTGGTCTGTCGAGAGCTGGGTTACTGCAATGGTACCACTCAATCGTTCGGCAGAGGTAAAGGTCCCGTGTTATTTGGAAACGTAAGATGTCAAGGTGGTGAGATGACTTTAAAGTCCTGTCCTATGGATGCCAATCCTGGATGTCGCCACTCCCAGGATGTCGGAGTTGTTTGTAGCGTAGAAGCACCTTGTATTAGACTTGTTGATGGTACATCTCCACAGAATGGCCGTGTAGAAGTTGGTGTCAATGGTCGATGGGGGTCTGTATGTGACGAAGGCTGGGACGACTCCGATGCGAAGGTGGTTTGTCGTCAGCTTGGTTTCTGTGGAGGCCTGTCAACTGAGAAGGCTTATTACGGACAGGCCTGGAGGTCTTACCCTATTCAGCTGAGCTCAGTAAATTGTGACGGCTCTGAAGCAAGTTTATTTCAATGTGGAATGTCTCCAGTTGGTGTAAACAATTGTGGGCACGAACGAGATGCTGGTGTTGTGTGTGTTTCCTGTTAGCCTATGTGGTTAATGAACTATGTGAACATTACATCGCACTGAAAACTGAACCAGCAAAAAATAGTTGTAAACTCTTCTCAAGTTTCTGAATCTACAAATCCTAGCAGATTTATGCTTATATGTACTGCATTTGTTCAATTCCTCACAAAAATATTTTTAACAAAACTTGCGAAATCATGTTTTATAAATTTGTCATTAAAGTTATACATCATATATCAAATGACTACGTTATCACAGACTATTTAAATATGACGCCAGAACTGCCATTTAGAAACAGGAAGAATAAAAGCAATTCTTGGCCCTTTGTCGGTTGCCATCGGCGTAACGGTACCAAACCCAACCCTTTTTACAAAAAATACTATCTAGCCGCATTCAGGTAAGCGCGCTAGTAAAACGATGCAAACTGGTTTGAATTATTCAGTACAAATTATTATTGGATGGGGCCAGTTGTTCAAAAGTTTTTTAGGCTTAATAGACCTTTTCGGCTTTAGGATTGACGCTTGCGCAGTAGCCTCGGTGTATGGCAAAATTACGCTAAATTGAATTTTTGGATCAATATGACGTCGGAATCGTGTTCATTTCGTCATGCAAAAGAGGTGTGTCACAGCGACCGCAATAAATGAGACTGCATCTGAGTGCTTTCCGTGTATATATTTGATTCTGTATCACCCGGAGTTAAGATCTCACTTGCTGTTATTACCACGAAGTGAAGGTCTTGGCGCGTCACAGAATTTTTCATTCAAGACGAAATCCTATAGTGGCGTCAGTTTAGAATGCTGCTTCGTAAGCATTGAACGCTGTGTTTGTCTCAAAGATCATGAAAACCGATATAACTTTGCAACGTCCACAATAGACCCTTTCGGCTTAGAACGACGTGTTTATGACGTTGTTCGAATTGTATGGCATTGACGTCACCTCTCTGTTACGGTCGCTGTTACACGCCTCTTTTGCTTTACGTCATATACGAAATGAACACGATTCTGACGTCAGATTGATCCAAAAACTCAATTTAGCGTCATTTTGCCATACAACGAGGCTTCTGCGCAAGCGTCCATCATTTAGACCTGGCTCAAGCCTAATACACTTTTGAACAGCTTAGCCCATACATTTTATTAAACTTATCGAATAAAGAACAGCTAGTTAAGTAAACAAGCTGTTCTGGATGGTGATAAATTCGTTACGGTTTATGACGCCCAAGCGTGGGTATACGCCTCGGAAAAATATGAATGTCAGACACCAAATATCTACCCGTATACCACGCAAAGGCGTCATATAACTAATAGTATTAAACCTAACAAACTTTGAACAACTCGGTCTTGTAGACAAATAGACCCTTTTTGTGCAGAAGCCTTGTTGTATGGCACAATGACGCTAAATTGTCGAAATCGTGTTTATTTCGTATATGACGCAATGCAAAAGAGGCGTATCACAGAAATGACGTCAATGGCATACAACTCGAACAACGCAATAAAAACGTCATTCTAAGCCGAATGGGTCTATTGCTTTATGGCATCGTCAGGTTATTAACCTTTTCATTAGGCAGCCCGTCAAAAGGGATGCTTCTGATGTGGGATATATAGGCATGGGGGGATGTTTTTGCCGCATGTCACAATGCAGTCAAAGATCAAGGTCTCAGAAAATGGTTGCTTCCAAAGACGTGATACTTGGCATATATCATCACTATACTAAGGTTGCCAGCAGAATGACTTTAGACGAACATCGGTCCAAAGGAGCTCAAATTATGTTGTTATCATATTTAACATAACTTTTGTTTCAAATTTCATGAAACTATCATCGAAAATATCACCTAAACAAAATTTGATGAGGAACGGCCCATGGGTCAAGGTCAACGAGGGGTCACACATAAGCTTAAAAGCGTGTTAAATTCGTTGAAAAGTGGGATGAATCAGCGCTATTGTTTCAGATGTTGAGAAACTTGGGATATATCATCGCTATACTAAGGTTGCCAGCCGAATAACTTTGGAAGAACATCGGCCCAAATGTCAAGGAGTTCAAGTTTTGGACCCAAAAGCTTTTTTTGTTTTTAAAAAATGGTGTTTTAAATCTCATGAAATTGGGGATATATCTTATTAAGCTATCCCTAAAACATGTATGGATGTCTTGGCAACTTAGGGCTTTGAAAAAATGTCTAACATATTATTTTAGGCGAAAAAGGGAAACCTAAAAGGAAGTATCATGAGAATTCCACAAATTTCCCGTCACCTGCGCATATCCTGACTAGCCTTTGTTCTTCGAACGTGACGCTCACTTCTGACGCCTCAGAACAGACAACGTCATCCAAAAACCTCATCTGTTACCGGATATCTCGAAATCCCTAAAGGGCCGTTCTATACGATAAATTGTTCGCAGCTTGAAAAAGGGGACTCGACATTTGTAGAGCACAATCGTTGTACTACGCACGTTTTTATTCTACAAATTGCATTCGATTCATGTCGCTGTTCATTATGCTGTTGTTGAAGCGGTGACTGCGCATTGTCACACATGCCTCTTTTGCATGTATCTTGAAAGCTATTTGTGCAATTAAATCAACAATTTGAGAAAATAAGCTATGTAATCGAAGAACTACCGACCCGACAGTGTTTGTTGTCGAAGAGCTTTAGACAAGGGCAGATAAACTCGCAATGATTACAAAAGGCGTTTTTTGATTGGATAAAACAATTTGACTTGTAACATGAAATAGGCCGCACCCTGAACTCGCTTTCAACATGTTGCATTCAACCAAATGGCATTTGATTAGGATGTTCTCACTGTTCGATTTGATTGCATTGTATTGTCGCATTCCACAAACCATATAGTGAGGACGGCGCTTTAAATACACCCACACAAGAAGTCTATGAATGAGGAAGTGTGAACTGCTGTTACTGGGATTACCCATAGATACGATAGTCAAGTAGGTGGAGCTGAATTTATTTTCGGATTTGAAATCTAGATATATGTATGTATGCCTATAACAATTGTAAATATTTTCTTTATTATCTGGTGAATAAACTAACAAAATTGTCCAACCGTTGACAATTTCAAAACATACTGCGCATAAACTTCACATAATGTAATGTAAGTGCCTGAATATGGTGTTATGGGATATTTACCCTCTTCATTTTATTACCTGTATTGGCCCAATACCTTTATATTGGTAGGCGTTTTTGTTTGACGTAGAAAGAGGAAGAATAATATCACTTAGAGTAAGAGGTCTAACAATTCGGTTGAAGGACAATTTAATAATTTATCGTTACACATTCTTATTTTGAGGGACATTTCTGATTGTAATTACCGGGTCACTCATGACGGTGACGCTACTTATTATAGTTGCACAAGCTTGTTATTTATTCAAAATCATATATATATATATATACTCTCCCAAACAAAAAACGCAACATCATTTTAATACAGAAATAAGCATCACATTACACTGAAATTTGGCGCACTGGTTGTTCAGACTTTAAAGTTCATTCACATGTAAAAATTTATCACATTAAAGTTCATAGCGCTCAGATGACGTCACTGCAACGTGAATATCTGTTGTGCCCACCATTAACCTGTAACACAGCACAGACCCGTCTCGGCATAGACACAATCAATCGACGAATACGGTTTTGCGGAATTCTCCATTCGTGCTCAAGAGCCTGCTGCAGTTCTTGCAGAGTTTGCGGTGCTGGATGACGACTGCGCACGCGTCTATGTAAATCATCCCACAAATGTTATATTGGGTTCAAATCTGGTGATTTGGACGGCCAGGGGAGCACTGTTACGTTCTGGTTGGCTAGAAATTCAACAGTAGCACGAGCTGTGTGCGGCCGAGCGTTGTCGTGCTGAAAAAATTCCATAAGGAGGTCCATTACGAGCAGCATATGTGGTGTCAAAACCTCATCTGTGTTCTCGGCGTTAAGGTTGCCGGGAATGTGCACCAGTTGAGTTTTTCGGGCACAGGATATGGCACCCCACACCATCTTTTCCTCGGCCGAAATTGTCGACCTCAAGGACGCAGTTCCTTGCGAACCTCTCATTCCGGCGTCTGTAAACTCGTGTACGACCATCTCTTCTCTGCAGCTGGAATCTTGATTCATCGCTGAACCAGACTCGCCTCCAGTTTCGCAGATTCCAGTCCCTTAACCTGTTGCACCATCGGGCCCATGCAAGTCGATGCTGGCGTCTCAGTACTACGCCAAAGTAAGGACGTCTGGTGCGTACGCCGTTTTGACGGAGACGGTTTCTGACTGTCTGTGCCGATATTCGACGGAGATCTCGGATATTTGATGCTGTTTCTGTTGCTGTTTTGGTCCGGTTTCGCAGGTGAAGTAACCGGATGTAGCGATCTCGGGCTGCTGATGTGAGCCTAGGTCGGCCAGAACGTTCACGATCAACTGTTGAACCGGATTGCTGGTGCCGTTGCAACAGTCTGGAAATCGTGCTCCGGTGAACATTATAAAGTCTAGCGACTGCATTCTGTGATTCGCTGGCCAGTAGACGACCAATGACGACGTTCCGGGTAGCTGCATCCATCCTTACTTAAATCATTACAAACTAAATATTCAGTAAATACCAAGTTTTTATTATACATGAGCCTGTGTAAAGCTATCAACAGGTATACCAGGAGTCTAGAACTCCATGTTGATTCAGTGCTTCCTTTTAATCTCAGTCTACTACTTAGAATCCGATTTCTCTTGATAGAGGTTAAAAGCTGTAAAGATCTGTACAAAATTCTTACTGAAAGCTATGAAATCCCAAATAATCAGACAAAAATGGACTTTTGTAAGTATAACACTAAACTCTTAGTTTAGAATCAATCAGAGAAAATTAGCCCCAGTTGTTAGACAACATGAGAATAAGGAACTGTGATAGATGCTCTTTTTGTCAATCTAACATGAAAACAGAGGCCAAGGGATATATGTTCTCAACTGCTATGATCTTTTGATTCTCCAAGCAACCGCCAAAGAGCTTAACTCGCCATACTTTATTCTATTGACACTTTTCTGATTATTCTATTATTCAGTCTGTTTCAACTTGTAATTCTCTCACTCATTATAAAAAGGACTTATTTTGTTGTTTGTCATTGACTTTGGTAGCGATGTAAGAACTACATCAAAACGTCCTTTAAAAGTGTACTTTGCTTGGGCCAGGCCCAAAAGAAATTAAAGTTTGAGCTTGCAAAGTTATGCTGGTTATAATTCTAATAACGTTTGAACAACCAGTCGAGGACAGAGCCAGAGCGTTCTTGAAGAAGATCGCAAGAACAATCATAGGCCTCATGTAAACAGTTATTAAGCCGTTAATCCGAAAACGTGTAAACATGTAAACGCGAAAACACGACCTGTCGGAGGTAACTGGCAACCATCCCACATAGGTCGTTCCAGTGTTTTCCCAGTCAGAAAACTTTCAATTTTTCTTTCGACTGAGTTGGATTCGAACCCGCGACCGGAAGGCTATTCGGATTGAGCACCCAACGTTCTACCCACTGAGCCACGGAGGCACCTTCTTTATTTGAAAGTGGGAAGGTGGCATACTACCCAAACCCAGTAGGCCTATATACAGGCTTGGGTCCACGGGATACCTAGACTCTTAAAATCATCTTACAAAAAACGGTACATGACTTTCGTTATTTAGTGGGGGAGGAAACAAGGGCTCATTGCCCGTAGGAAACCCACGACCTTCGACGAGTACCTGCCAACTTTTCAGCATACGGCGACCGAGTAAAAAATCCACTCAGTAACAGAGTTCTCTATTTTTGAGAGTCATATTCCTGTTAGATGAATATTTTAGTTGCTGCTCATTTATACTGCATGCCCCAGTCAAGGCCATCATTTCAGTGTTTATAATCGAATATAGGTTTATCAGGTATAAAATTTTCTTGTGGGACGAGACGATCACTGAATTTTGTGTGATTCGTCACAGTCAAAAATTGCATTTTTCAAAATTCAGCTTATTCAATGCAACACGTTGCTTGATATTGCAACACGGACTATGATGTGCAAAAATATTAAAAAAGAAACATATCACCATAGTTACCGTGGTTACCGTCAAACTGAAGATGACATGAAACTGACCCTTTAACCCCCCCCCCCCCCCCCCCTTATCCGCCTATTCTATCCTTCTTAAATGCAATAAGCGCCCAATCCTTTAACTGAGGTGTATCGATGCCATTTTTAAATAACATCATACGTGATTTTTCATTTGGTCTTCAAAATGGCATCACCTGGTAACCACTTCTCTAAATAAACATGTTCATATGGCTCGGTATTCAATTGACTCTAGAGGGGCCTCCGTGGCTCAGTAGGTAGAGCGTTGGAGGTACAGCCTTCCACCAATGGGTCGAGGGTTCAAATCCCACTCAGTCCCCAAAAAAATTGGAAAATTTTCTGACTGAGTTTTTTTTAGAGCAGAGGGTCAATAGCACGTATAGCCTCTATTAGCGTCCAACCTGTGTCTCAACCCTCCAATGAGACGTCGGATCTGTTGAAGGGGTAACTGCCGCCAATACCGATGTAATGCGGCTTCCAATTCCTGCAGATTTTGTACAGGAGGCTCTAGGGCTTGAATGTTTCTACCCATCCTTTCCCAAATGTGCTCTAAAGGATTCAAATCGGCGCAGTTACTCCTTCAACAGATCCGACGTCTCACTGGAGGGTTGAGACGCAGGCTGGATGCTAATGGAGGTTCTATTGACCTTTTGCTCTAGGGATGTGTTCTACACACTCAAGGTGACATTTTTACCTCAATATGTTCGCCCTGTAAGGCCAAATCGACTCTGAAGTTTCACACTTACAAGCATCTTTTTATTTTGTTAAAATACACTTTTGATTTGGCTAACGATATCCTGAATAAATGGTATAGCTTATTGCCATTAATGGTGATTGCTTATCGCCAGAATGTTGCCCTTTATGATCACAATCGTTTCAGCAACACCAGTTAACCAACAACCTCCCTACACCAATGATTTTATCGGTCGGTGCAGACTTTCCAGGTGGGTGCTTAACTTTTTTCTTCGTGTATATAATAGGTTTAGAAAAAATAAATATGCATCCAAGTTATCGAAATTTATTTATTTTTCACAGTCCGAGTTTGACCTGTTGACATAGAAGACCAATTCTTTTTTATTTAAGATCACCCTAAAGAACTACGTTTAAATTTTCGTGACAATGGAAATTTGTGAAAAACTCAAACGACTTTAAATCGACCACTTTGAATACAAAAATATCCACATGAAATGAAAAATAATGAAAGGACATTTTGACGAATTTTCCGCAATCAATTGATTGTCAGATTCTAGGGTATTTCAAATAAATTGAGTCGTTGTCAAGTCCCTAGTTGAGGAATCCAGCCCCTCAGAGCTGCCGCTAAGTGATAACAATGACTTTCATTTGGTACTTGTCAACCGTAACCTAGTAAAATAATCATTATTTAAGACGATTAACAATACACTGATATTAAGTGAGTATACAAGTCAACATTGGACTAGCAAGGTACACACACAACACCGGCATCTCTTTCGTGGCCACAGTTATTCACACCTACGGGCGACATTCCACATTGAAACAAGCTCGCTTCTGACCCCGTGCAACTTACTGAGCTCAGCTGAATAGGGTAAGACCTCCAGGCCTGTCCATAATAAGCCTTCTCAGTTGACAGGCCTCCACAGAAACCGAGCTGACGACAAACCACCTTAGCATCGGAGTCGTCCCAGCCTTCATCACATACAGACCCCCATCGACCATTTACACCAACTTCTACACGGCCATTCTGTGGAGATGTACCATCAACAAGTCTAATACATGGTGCTTCTACGCTACAAACAACTCCGACATCCTGAGAATGGGAACATCCAGGATTAGCATCCATGGGACAGGATTTTAAAGTCATCTCACTACCTTGACATCTTACGTTTCCAAATAACACAGGACCCCTACCTCTGCCAAACGATTGAGTGGTACCATTGCAGTAACCCATCTCTCGACAGACCACATTTGCGTTTTTGTCATTCCAGGAGCTTCGACAAACAGTTCCCCAAGCACCGTGACGCCTTACTTCTACTCGTCCTTCTGATCTATCTCGACCTCCTGTAAGACGGATATCACATGGTATACAGACGACACTAGCGTCTTCTTGATGGTCACAGTTACTTGGATCTTCTTGATTTCGACACGACAATATGTTGTTCTCGCGACCGTTACACTGACTCATGCCGAAGTGAATTCTGCCCGATCCAGGTCCAAAGTGAGATCGAGTTTTAGCTACTCCGCCACAGTATCCCAGTTGACGACAAACAACCTTGGCATCAGCTTCCTCCCACTGGTCATCACAAACAGTTCCCCAGCTACCATCATGAAACACCTCCACTCTACCATTCCACGGTGTAGTACCGTCTGCCAACCGAACTTGTACTGTAATATAAAGTAATAGTTATGAACCAAAATAGATTTTTTTTTTTTTTTAAAAAGTGTGGGGTAAAAATAAACATCATCATGTAGTCGTGTTGGATAAGATAGACATTCAGCGTTTGGTGTTAATCATTGAACTGAATTCATGGACAACAACAAGACAGACATCACTAGACATAATGGACTTCTTTGTTTGGGTTTTGATAATTGAGCGCGCTCAGCTGCGTAAAGCCCGGTATACACTGAGTGCTTTGCTGCGACCCGACCCGACCCGACTGGAAAATCGCGTCGCGTCGCAGAGAAAAAGTGTAGTGTATACCAGACCACGACGCAAATCGGTGTCAGTCGGCTTCAGTTGCGTCGGATCGGGAGTGATCTGGACGTGCTAGATATTTGATCGAGAATCGGGTTGAGTCGGGTCTGGTTAGACAGTGGGTGACTTTAAAGTTGGGTGTTAACACCAACACTAACACTAACACCAACACTTAAAGCCTGGTTCACACCATCTATAAGCTCGAGCCATGGTGTTGGTGTTGACACTTGCTTTCGGTGTTGCCCACGATTATAGTCGGTGTTTGTTTTGACACTGAAGCTAACACAACACCCAACACCTAAAATGACACCAATTATAAGTTGCTATAAGAGTGTTGGTGTTGACACCTGGTGTTGGTGTAACGTAGATTTACAGTCGGAGTTTGGTGTTAGGTTAGCACCGGTTGGAGCATGAGGTGTTGAGTTGAACCGCAGTTGGTGTTCATTTCGGAATTCTTCCAATTGCTTTACTATTGGAGACAAAACTAACCCCTAAGGGTTAACACCAGACTGAGTTTAAAGTCAACGGTATTAGCAGCCATGTTGTTTGTTGCAGCTAACGAGGCGGTTGCTGGAGGAAAAAATCCCCAGGATTATCCCTGTTGCCCCCATGGATTGCCTTTGGACTGTCCGTCAAGTATGCATACACTAAAGTAGCGGAGACCGTTTACACCGTGTCAAAAGTTTGGATGGAAAGTTAAAGTGGCATGAGCTGCCAAAATTCACACTTTTTTCATAGTTTCTGATCTTCACGACGGTAAGAGGATTTGAAGGCCGTCGAAAAACTAAATGATTGGCGTTGGAATGAGGAAAATCCATACACTATGAGGCTTGTACGAACCGAAAACGTGTTCGAAAAGTAAACAAAATTTAAATAACCCGGACGACCATTCATTCATTCTAAGGCAAACTTAGTTTAAAACAATACTTTATCGTACATTTTCGAGACAAGAAGCCTAAATAGCTTCTGAATTATACGTCTTGAGAAAAATAGCCAATAATTTCAACGTTCTGTTTTGACGTCGAAATATCAACATTTTGGCAGCTCATGCCCCTTTAACAGACAACCTGCTACTGTATGCTAATTAGTGCAAGATGTCAGGTCGGATATTACTGTACAAATTGAACAGTAGAGTGATTGTAGCCGTGTCAAAACTGGACGAACACCAGTGTTAACCGCAAGTCGGTGTTTTGGCTTCAGGTCAACACTTTTCTTACAGACTATTTGCTAATTGAACACTAGTGTTAACACTGGTGTCTGTACTGAGTGTTGACTCGATGCATGATGTTTGGAGCTTCAGGTGGACACCAACACTGACACCAACACCCAAGACCAACCCAAACTCAAACTTTAAAGTCACCCACTGTATCTACTCTTGCGACGATCGTCCTAGAGAGTCTAAATCCGTAGGCCAATCAGAAACGTTACTACAGTCACATGACGTCAAACAAGCATCTGTTTTGTACCTTTTTCTGCTGGAGAGTTCCGAACGTCATGTCTCCCAATGACTTCAGTTGTGTGCAGTGTATACCGGTCTACGACGCGACGCAACTCAAACCGACTGACCCCGACTCGAGTCGGGTACAGTCGGGTCGGGTCGCAGCAAAACTCTCAGTGTATACCGGGCTTTAGGCTCTTTCGTTGTGTCGGTGGTGCATACCCGGCTGTTTGTTTACTGAACGTCAGACAGAAAACACTAGCAACAGAGAATTCTCCTTAAAAAGACTCATTAAATCTACATGTTTGAAGAAATAGTGACTTGCGGTGCTTCATCCGAGATTGATTACTTCCAATATTTCTAAAATAATTGACTGTCAACGAAAAATCGTAACAATCTTAGGCAGCGTTGCACGTTTTAAACTGTCTGACGTGTTGTTGGAATTCTACATATATACTTTGAAGAATGACGCCTAGTTAGAAAGTGGTGGTTCAAATTTCACTAGAGAAATGTCTTTAAGTTTTTTCTAGAATATTTTGTTTTTTTATTGAAATTCATCTGTTTTGCTATTGGAATCGCTTTTTGTCGCCAGACAAAAACTGTTAATTGGTTTTTATAGTAGAATGTTACGTTATCAGAAAAACTTGCCTTCGCTTTAATAAAACTGATAATTGTGTAACTAGCGCAATATTTTGAGTGATTGATGTAACCCTCACTGCTCTGGTCTGTTCAAAAATTTAGCAAATGAGCGAATGGCCGAACAAATTGTCACTCAACTGAACAGATATCTCCATCAGTTCTTTGATGTAACACGACCCATTGAACAAATTCACACAATTCATGGAATTGCCCACTTCTCTATTTTAACGGGTGAATTTCCAGTTTCTTTTTTTATTTTCGGAATACGTACTGAACTGGGGACAGCTGTCGAGCATAGTGCTAGGAGCATTCGCTGGTAAAAGGAAAGTTTCACGTGTCACTGAAGTCCTGAAATAATCTTTTAGTGAAAAAGAAAGCCAATACCTCTACACACAGTTTCTCCATTCTCTTCAACAGCATTCATAGACTCCGGGCAACGCTTGAGACAACGGTCACTGCCAGGCATTGAAAACTTGCATTTACAGTATGCCACATGGGAATCTGTTTCAACCCTTTTCCTCAGAGCTGAGCATCTCTTCACGCACTTTCCTTCCTCTGTCAGTTCACCTACAGAAGATTGGAATGTACGGTCGTGTATCTTCTAAATGCCACCAATAAAATGTAACAGTATCTTTTTTCTACTTTATTTGACAATTTAATGACCAATAAATATTCCATTTTATTTTCGTGCGCCTTGTAGTAACTTTACTCAAACCTGGTATTTATAAACCTAGGCCCTATATAATGTTTATCCCAGTACAAGCAATACCAACAATTCCGAAAGTTTGCCCGCATTTTCTCACTTATCTTTAATACTGTGAATTTAACTTACATATGCACTCCTTGCTGTTGGGTTTGGGTTTATAGTCAGCCGGACAAGCGGGTACACATCGATCTCCAGCTTTGAAATTCCGACATGCTCTACACGATCGATCGGACTCGGGGATATTACAGCCTAAAACGACGGACATTAAATAAGTAACAGTATGTTTAAAGGACTTGTTGAATTGATCTAAAGACAAGAGGAATGTTATCCAAATATCCATCGCTTAGGTTACGCTAAACAGAGAGTACGATAAACCATATATATCCCATGTACATTGCCTTTATGATGACCCGGCCTACTACTGTTCTCAGGGTGAACCCCCAGCTATTACAGACAAAGATATATGATCTATTTCACCGAATGGAAATAACTAGTCATCAGTAATACCACCTCCGTATCGCATTTTATAACCTACATGTACGTCCATATGTTACCGCGAAAAGTCCCAACACTAAAACATTACAAAGTTAGTAAATTTACCCCCAAATGCATATTTGAGACTGAACCTTCCCATTTTATATATTTTTGTTGGTATTTTATAAAATTCAGGCCTGCACAGAACTCTAGATTTTTGTATTTTGGTCCCATTAAAAGACGATGTTGCTGGAAGGGGAATTTGTGCATCCTCATCCATCAATAATGATACTGACTCAGGCATCTGTCAACCATCCAGAGCACAGTATATCCTTCTTCTACCAAAGAGAGTAGATTGGCAAGAGTGGTCACTTCGTCCGTGCCATGTTGAATTTGAACTGACAAGATTCTATTATTAGGAACCTCCTTTCTATAGGGGGCGCTCTGCAGTCGAATCGTGTACAGTCGGAGCACCCTTCCGCTAGGGGGCCAGAAGAACATGCTGGCAATGCTGATTGGACGAAGTGACCACTCGTGTCAATCTACTCTCTTTGCTTCTACTCTGCTCTTGGCTTACCTATACATTCTCTGTGACATTTTTCCACACATTTCCCGTCTTCCAGGACGGTACCTCCGAGGCATATCTGCATACCACTGACCGGGCGCTGGTACATACGTACATCCACAATAGTCGCTTCCTTCTGCCCGTTACCGAATGCGTAAAAACGTACGTGGAGAGGGTCATCATCCTCGAACACGGCAAATACATGAGCCTCTTCCTGATAACAAACGACTTAAATGTTTGAAAAACATCAATAGTGTTTATGTACGATTTAAATATGATACAGATTATGATGATAAAAGATTAAGGCATTGTCATCTAGTGATGTTTCTGAATAACACGATCATTTGTCAGCATAACTTTTTGTTATGATGGTGATGCCTTAATCATTTCTCAACTTCGAAAGTATTATTCAACTGAAATTTTAAGTTAGGTAGAACGTATCCGATATCGGTAAAACTAGTATTAAGAATGCACGGTAATCGTGTATATAGAGTTAAACCAGTAAATGGGAAGGCACACATGTGTTTTCCTCGATAACATAGAAGTTTAATACAGTTTACCTTCTTAAAGAGTATTCAAACTAAAAAAACAAGGACAAGCGTTACTTTCTTAAGTATTTGAAGCTTTATCAGGAAATAAACCAGGGTATTTACAAGTGATTGACAGAATCTTAAATTTGTTAAAATAAATTATTGCTGTATGTCGGCTGCTTATTTACCCAACACACTCACCCCGTTATCTGCCGTTTTCCCATACTTAATGGTTAGTCGAGAACCATCTTGGTTTTCATGGACACACACAAAGTACGATTCAAAAAGACGAGAATCTCCGAGACTACGGGCTCCTGGATCGTTGATATACTTCACCACTCGTGTCCCCTGTTTTGTGGAATGCAACACTTGTATTAGATTCGTAGACAGCAATGACTTTTGTCTCCTCTTTTCTATATTGTGTTCTAATAATTCTGTCTTTAAGTTACAAAAAAATTACCTTGAACAATAACGTAATATAGTTTTTATAAAAAATATTAATTTCAAATATATCCCACAGAAGCAAGTTCCCATTACGCATTCTCACATGTACCCACACAAGCCGACGAGCTCACATCTTCATACAGTTCAATCATGTAATCAAAAAAACTGTCTAATTAATTTTATTAAAATAGCCAGAGTCTGACAGAAAAAATGTATATACCTTGTATATGGCAACTCCTTGTGGACCAATTTGTAAATAATACCACGTCTGTCTGTCACGTGGTATCACGGAAAAAATGATAAACAGATCGCCTTCGGACACTGCCGTGAACAGCACGCATGCGCCGCTCTCTGTATATCTATCAAATCGATGAGCATTCGACCACGCAACGTTACAAGGCACCGCTCCTATCCCGTACTTGTCTCTAGAAGAATGATAACACCACACAAATTCCATAGAATAGATATAACTATTTCAGAGAATTATTAACTTCCATTATGTCCACGTCTGGTAAAAGTGAACGCGTTCAACTCATTGTTTACGATAGATTTGTTATTTTGTTTATCCGATGCGATTATTTGCGTTCACTTGTTCAAAACATAATTTCAAGGATGCAAAAGTTTACTCACTTTTGTCAGAATTAATCTTACTTAAATTTGATTTAACTTTCGCATCCTTGAAAACTTTGATTAACTTTCGCCAGAATTCAACTAAATGGATTTTTGTCAACTTTCACATCCTTGAAAGCTTCTACTGACTTTCGTCAGAAGGTATATTAGATTTGATTGAATTAGAGATTGTCGTATTTCCAAATGTAAATTAATTGTCAACAGATGATATTTCAATGTAAGCAGTTCCTTAGTGTTTATATTTGGAGTATTAATCTTCACACGTACACTGGGAATTGTTCAATTTCATTACGGAAATAAGATAAGATCACGGAAATAAGATAATTTGATAAACTTGTAATATTTAAAAAGAGGTATTGAAGTTGTTTGTTTTTTCTTATAAGTGAGGTAGGTCAAAATCTACTTCAAATCTACTGTGTTTTTTTCATTCCCTTAAACTTGTCATGACTTGTACTTTAAACGGCAAACGGCCTATGAAGCCAATGACATCGTATAAATGCCGATATAATTCACTTACTTGTGTTCTTTTATCTCATGTAAAGAAGAAAGATAATCTGTCCTGGCAATGGTTGCCCCGGACAACCGAGTTGGTAAATCAGGGAAGAGCTTCCGTGATTCTTCGAACCCGTCTCGTGTAACAGTTAGAAAACCAGTGTTTAAATCATAATCCAAGACCAATCCTCGAATGGAAATCTAAACCATAGAAGGAAAAGTGACACGTCACCAGTATCCAGTTGAATAAGTAAGCTGTTCGCTGCTGCACGAATGACCATATTCACCACACAATCTACTGTTAAACCTATTAAAGTACCATTAAAGAACTCTTGGCAATTTGTACAAACTGAGAGCAAAACATAATCTGTTTGTTGCTGGTTTTGGGTTATCTTTTCGAGTCGGTGAGTTAAACATCGGGAGTGGAGGAAAAGATACCCAAATAGATTGCAGTAAACCGCGTACGGGCATAGCCTGACTTAAAAATATATATATTATACATTCTCTTACCCTTTTAGTATTTAAGTTACTAGTTCCCCCGTTGTTATAGCCGTCGTAGAGATGAATCACACCATCTTCACTACGCACGTACCACTTATTAGTAGGCTTGTGGAAGAATACAACCATAACTTCTTGTTTGTCTGCGACACCAGGAATATCAATCGGTGAATCAAATATAACCTGTGGAAATAAGTTGGGACTGAGAAGATATGACCAGACATCCTACCATCTAAGAAAGTTGACGTAACCATTATGTAGGCCATATTGTTTTACAAATCGAGTAATGCCTAGAAACAGCGTTAATGGCTTGACACAATTTGTATTAAATGACTCCAAGCAGAATGCATTCCGAATTATTTGCATAATTTATTAGATTATTATAAAATATACACAAACAACTATTCTGTCTTGTAAGGAGTGGGATTCTCGTTCAATTTTATAGTTTAAAATTGGCTTACTTTAAAATGGGAGCCGTTTGTCATATTACTCCAAGCCATCACATTATTGGACATTTCAGGATCATCTAAAGCAACTTTAGAGATGTCACATGCAGCTCCCCCTGGTGGTAAGTAAATATCTGTACTTGGTATAGGCCCCTGTAACGCACCAATGCAAATATATTATTAAACATACAACGACTTTTAAAGATACAACATAAAACAGAAGTTGTAGAAATGTGACTGTTTGGTTATATCATATTTTATACTATTAAAAATCAAAACACATAGGACATCTTGTACTACTTTGTACATGGTGGTATACATGAGTTTCGAAAGCAGCTACTCTCATCATCAGAGATAATCCTGGCATATTAACCAAAGGTTCTCAGAGCATCACATTATGCATCAAAACAGTGGCTTTTCTTCGGTTGCAACTCACTGTTACAACAACAACCCCAGCACATTGCAAGGTGAGGTGATTGACCTGGGTACGAACAATCTTGACAGCATAGCATGTCTCTTAATATTTCAAAATTTAACTCTGCACTAAACTAATGAGAAATAATTAAGGCATGGCCACGAAGTAACAAACTACCGTTTTTGGACGAAACAAAATCAAACATCAGGACTTCAGTGTATCGAAAACCAACCCACACAGATCTATATATTCACAGTTCACAAGGCCATTCAAGAGACACCAAACTCGGCACGTTACGATGTTTAGTATAAAGAGCCATACATCTGTGTGGTGAACAGTGTCTTAAAGCAGAACTAGACCATTTAACCAAAGCATTCGTCACCCATGGATATGAAAAGACAACAGTGAAAAGATAAATTTATTAATCAATCAAAGAAAAATCTAAACATAGTTTTCCTGAAGCCCGGAGAGTTAGGGTTAGGGTTAGGCACCACCGAAAAGCTGACAAAGAGTCCCATTGTTGTTAAAAGTATAGTATTTATAATATAACATGTGAATGTGGTGAAAACTATATTGGTGAAACAGGTAGGCCATTATTTCTTAGAATAAACCAACATAAGAAGGTGACATAAACAAATCTGGGTTAGCAGAACACAAGCTTAAATGCCCAAAATCTATTAAATGGTATGAGGTAAAAACTTTATCTTCAGATCTGATAAACTTCAGATAAAGAAGCTTTCTTCAATCAAAAAGTCGAGCCTTCATTAAATAGAGATTGTGATATACAAATAAGTAATGTAAAATACATTTTTTACATGTTTTTTATTTAGCATGTATATTGTGATGCCATTGTATTGTAATGTTAACTTATTACGTCATTTTGTATTGTAACGTAACATATTTACATCATTCTTGATTGATGTCGTTGTTTTCTGGATTCCCACGTTAGAATATTATAAGCTTGTCACACATGTACTCGTAAAAAAATTCACTGATTGGCCATTTTACACATTTGTTCTTTTCTTTAGTATTTATGTTTTGGAATATTCAATTTAGTTACACCTGACGAAGACAAGCGGTATAGGTGTCGAAAGCTCTTGTTGTTCACAAACAACTTACTTCGTGGTGGTGCCTTAATTATTTCTCATTAGTATGGAACCCACGTTTAAAGAGTTTTAAACATTTCCTGTACTAAACGTTCAAATTCCATCTGTTTTTGTCGTCTATTCAACTATTTGGAATTGTTACCAGGTACTCGCCAAAGGTCGGGGATTTCCTCCAGGCAAAGACCTCCACTGAGCCTGACAACGCCGCCATATATGTGAAACAATCTTGAGTGTGGCGTAAAACAGCAATCAATCAATGGAAACCATAGATAAGGTTATTTGATCATCCTTATTTTACACCAACCCTACTGATTATAATCTACTTTACATATTAAATTAATCAGTCATGTAGTTAATTCGTAAGCGGTAATAGGAGCGCATAGCTAACTGGAGTGTAGGAATTCTAACGGTTATAAACATATGTACTTTTGCTCATCCTTGCTGTGTATATGTAAGCCTGTTTCACTATACATATGTTGTGTGTTTCTCATAATCAGAGTACCTCCTATCAAATACCGTCATGTACAAAGTAATACATGTGCAAGTTATCCTATGTACTTTGGTTTTAGTAAAGCCACTACATAGAAGAATCTACAAAGTTTTAAAATACCTCTTCCAAATAGACTGATATGGCTCTGCGGAGGGCATTGCAACGTCTCCGTAACGATTCCTGAAAAATCTCGGCAGAGTCGTAATTACAGTAACGCCTTTCCACGCGACCTGAACCATTCCCATTATCACCCTCTGACTGTGTCCGTACTACATAGTACTTCCTCTGACTCTCCTCGTCTCTTAACAAAGGTCTGTAGTAATAAAACAGACACTAATCACATTTACAGATTTTTTAATTTACACTATTATAAGATGATTTGCTTTTACCCATTCCGTTGTTACTGTTGAGTTGGTTTTGTTTGAGAAACTGTTGAGAATGGGTGGGATATGATACAAATGCGCGTTGTAAAAGTGTAGAAGCTTACTCCTTTCCCAGGCAACCCATATCCATAGTACCATTTGGGAATAGACTTTTGTAGTTCATCTCACACAGGTCAGTTATAGGTGCCATTTGGAAGTCGAATGGTTTAGGAAACTGAGGAATGGATCGGAGCCAATCTACGAGTTCATGTTTAAATCCAGTTGTATACATCTCACTGATAACTGCTGCAATGTTCTGGTCACCACCCTCCACCATTAACGCTTCATTCGAATATTGCTGCTGGAAACTGAAAACAAAAGTTTAAAATGAAAAAGGATATTTCAAGACCAATAACGGGATATGTATGTCCATAGCGGTATTTTTGTGTTGTAAAACATAAAATGGAATCAACAAAAACGAAAAATTATAAGCTAGTAAATGGTGTTGCGGAATACCAACTATAAAATGTGCTATTACAGGACACCACAGCGTCCACCACGTGTTATTCAAATGGGATTTAACAAGTTGTGTGATTTATTCAGTGGTATGTACACGTGTATGTTGCCTGATATATTCAGGACAATATTACACGAGTAAACAAACAATCAACCAATGACTCACGCTTTGGAATTGAATTCTTGAGAAGAAGAAGATTCGGACTTCTGGTTTCCGCCACTAGAGGCCTTGGCGCTCTCTTTTGTGTCACTTTTAGCATGGAACCAACTGCTTGACTTGTACTGGGATGAACGGGCCGTGTATGTGCTGTAAAAACACAGGAAGACTATGTTGTTAAAAGTCCGTGTATCAACATACTTATGATTATTTGACTACCAAGTATATAAACTGAATGGTTTATTGTTATACTGTTTAGTTTTCAAAGATACATTGAGCTATTTACAGTTACAAATAAGCTTGATGAAACCATTGCTCACAGCATTATAATTACGTTTCACTGAATTGTATCAAACAAGTGGTATGGACAATTTTAGGGAGCCAATGAAGTTACTAGCATAGTAAGTTATTATAGTTTCATTAAGTGCAAACTTGTTCATTGAATATTTTGTTCTTGATTCCCCTTACCTAAACATAGCCTGATAATCTGCCACGGCACGTGTAGCAAAGGCATCGATTGTCTCCCCTTGTGCTTTAGTCTTAGTTTTTGTCAACTTCAGCTGGCCTCCAAATTTAGCAGATTTAATATAATGGGTTCCCCACCTCAGTATAAAATCCTCTTTAAAAAGAAAAATAAATCTGATTTTAAAGCCAATTCACCACTCATTTCATTCCAATAAGCAGGTAAGATCTATCTAAAATGTATTCTTATGTCATTGCAATGTCATGTGTTAAACGGCATATATAAAAAAAGATGTCACCGTACGGAATTTCTGTGAGTCACTGCCTACATGGGATTGAGGTAGCTGGAGAAAGTCTTGGAGAAATTCGAGGTTTAAATCATCGTAAGATACATCATCGAGGAATAACTCATATCTGAAATAAATATCAAAGTTCTTATTGAAATGTTTCTTTGAATATATAGCTATATATCAATAGACACTCCATCCATGCATCGCGACATGGCTTATAATTGCTCATTACCCCTCTAATGTTTATAGTTTATTAGTAGCATACAGTATTGTCTATGTTTCGCACACTAGCTCAAGTGCAGTGGAATTGTTAACATATTATCCAAAATAATACATATGCATACTTAATTCCAAGCCACAATCGAGGGCGAACACATACGGAACACAGTTTTGTCTGTGAAATACAGGTGACGGTTTTGGCAAAAAAACTAAAATGAATGCAATCCAATATAGCCTAGAGGGTTCCCCGGTTTTTGATGGACCTGTTAGTCTTGAGACTTCTTTTTAGACATACTTTTATAGTAGCATTCATATATGTAAACCATAACTGGGTGTAGTTTATGTTTCCTGTGTACAGATTTCGTTATTTAACTGTTGATGGAGATACAGTAAATGTGCTTCCTTCACAAATACCAAAAAGGCCACGGTTACGACGGCGAGTGGACCTCTATTTGTTTTATGCACTGTGTATGTCGCTTCAATTACTTTAAACTAGAATTAGAATAAAAAAATAAGATGGCTTGCTTCTTTTTACCTCGTCCGAAAGTATGTATTCCTCACGAGGTTTTGTGCTCTCTAATGTAGGCCTACTGATATTTTAATTGTCGAGAACACGTGGGTTGATGTACAATATCAAATAGGAAAACTAGGAGAAAACTTTGAAATTAGCATTGTAACTAGTGAAATACCTTATTATACTGACTTCCAAAAGTGACATGTAAACTGCTGAGGCTCCACTCTGTTCATTACGAGAACTCTGAGCATTGAACTGAGAACTCTGACTGGAACTGGAAGATTTCGAGAAGGAATTGCTGCTACTTCCTTTTCCAAAAAGCCCAAAGAAACCACCCGAACTTCTTCCGTATGCCTTCTCGGTGGCTTCTTGGAACATGTAGTTAGACTGAGCCACGGCAGCTTTCTTCTCCAAGTAGGATTGGTATTTCTGAGCTGATTCGAACGCCATTGTTTTCGTATTGGTATCATAGACGCCATGTACAGTCATCGTATCCGGTACGCTTCTATGGCCATATCTTCAAGTATCATTTTCAAAGTTATACAAACATATATAGAAATTGAAATATAGTTTATAGTATATCGTTGAACATGCATAGAAATAAGCCCATATGTCTCATTTTAGACCGTCAGTTTTCTGATTCTGGGATAATAGGTGACGATGAATCGATCTGGTATGTAAGATCAAATGTAACATCTTACATTGGCAATAGACAAAAAGCAAAACTAAACTAAACTACCGAACAGAAAGAGTACAGTTTCTGTGTGAATCATTCTAAAACATACATAATTAAGTCATTAGAAAGTAAACGGTCTCTATACTGTAGCATTCTAAAATATACATAAGTAGGCTACGCCATTAGTAAGTAAACGGTCTCTATACTGTAGCATTCTAAAATATGCATGAGTAAGTCATTAGAAAGGAAACGGTCTGAATATACTGCAGCATTCTTAAATATACATAAGTATGTCATTAGAAAGTAAACGGTCTGTATATTGCAGCATTCTAAAATATACATAAGTACGTCATTAGAAAGGGAATGGTCTGTATACTGTAGCATTCTAAAATATACATAAGTATGTTCTGAATAATGTAGCTTACTGTCTCTTCTGGAAACACGTTCTTTGAATTATACTTTTCTTCCGAGAGGCAGAGCTGTAATCTCCCCGTCCATCAAAACCAACACCAATAAAATTAGCTGCATCAATTATGGACTGAAGAACAAATATGAAAAGAACTTAATGGACATAAAATTAACACATCACGTGATTCTTACTTGTGTTATCTGCATTATCTTATCATTCGTTTCTAAATTTGTGTGTTTTGCTACGTTAAGTGAAAGTGCAATCCTGTGGTTTCACTTTAGCTCGTGGTTTTCTTTACATGTGCAGTCTATTTTTGCTGTATGTCCATTGTGCTAACGGATTGGTCAAATGATATAGCTACATGTAGTTCGTGCAGCTTTGAAGAATAGTAAACAAAAATAATAAAATACTTATCAGTAACTTCAAACTTACATCGCATTTTGCTATTGGCTGAAGTCCTATGAAGCATGGGTCGTTTTTCTCCAAAGGTCTACTTCCAACACAACCATTTAACAGAGCATTACCAACTCCTTGTGGGTATTTGTGT
Organism: Lepidochitona cinerea; assembly: GCA_963971465.1. Classification (NCBI taxonomy): domain Eukaryota; kingdom Metazoa; phylum Mollusca; class Polyplacophora; order Chitonida; family Tonicellidae; genus Lepidochitona; species Lepidochitona cinerea. Next base: position 40,151,443 of record OZ020556.1, on the reverse strand, counting down.
GGCAGGACGCTGTCGGTGGATGGCTGAGGTCTAAAAAAGAAACAATGGGATTACAACAGTCGGTTTTTGGGTTATGATTTGAGTAGTTTGAAGGCATCTCTGAGGGTATTTATAATATATATGGTACCGAAATTGATACTTACGGTATATATTGATTAATCTGTTTTATTTTCCAAGCTGGTGGCGCAAATATATCTCCCAAATCCATTCCTTTGTCAGGGACAATGTTAATTTCTGCCTGGAAAATAACAACAACTGTACCTGTAGATTAATCAAAAGTTATCACAGATATCGAGAAATACAATCTTTAATTTTTTTGAATTTAAATTGAATATATAATCAATCTATTACCATCCTTTTGTCAACTTGTCAATTGTGAAGCATTAGTCAATAATTATTTCATATACAAGGAGCACTGAATGGAGATTCCTCTTACCCCTGTTCTCATAAACTCTTCTTGTTTCTTTGAAAGCTCTTCCATTATTTTATTCAGATTCTCGTCATGTTTATCACTCTCGCTGATAGCATTTTTTATAAAGAGTTCAGAGAATTTCTTAAGTTCTTCGTCGATTTCGTCTTTTCGGTTTCTTCCAAAAAGCTCTTCAAAAAGTTTTTCAAAAGCCTTTTTTGCCAACTCAGTTCCAACTTTGGCCATAGCTGCCTTGAATTTTTCTCCGTGTACTGATTGTTTCTTTCCTTTTTTCTTGTCGGTTTTGTTCTTTTTGTCATCTTCACCGTCTACATGTTTGTCTGCATCAACAAGACAATAAGGCAATTAGCAACACACTCAGAATAAACAGATATCTGACGATCGGAGAAGCACGCCGTGGTACGAGTCATCTTGATATTGTGAACTCGGGTTTCTTAGATTCGTCCGTGAGAAAATGTTATTGCTAAGCATATGTTGGTTTTTCGTGTTTACCTTTGTTCAAATGGACGATTTATGTTTGTTACAATGGGATCCAATTATTTGATTTATGTTTGTTACAATGTGATCCAATTATATGATTTATGTTTGTTACAATGGGATCCAATTATATGCTTTATATTTGTTACAATGGGATCCAATTATATGATTTATGTTTGTTACAATGGGATCCGATTATATGATTTATGTATGTTACAATGGGATCCAATTATATGATTTATGTTTGTTACAATGGGATCCAATTATATGATATTTGTTTGTTACAATGGGATCCAATTATATGATTTATGTTACAATGGGATCCAATTATATGATTTATGTTACAATGGGATCCAATTATATGATTTATGTTTGTTACAATGGGATCCAATTATATGATATTTGTTTGTTACAATGAGATCCAATTATATGATTCATGGTTGTTACAATGAGATCCAAATGGACGATTTATGTTTGTTACTATGAGATCCAATTATATGATTTATGTTACAATGGGATCCAATTATATGATTTATGTTTGTTACAATGAGATCCAATTATATGATTTATGTTTGTTACAATGGGATCCAATTATATGATTTATGTTTGTTACAATGGGATCCAATTATATGATATTTGTTTGTTACAATGGGATCCAATTATATGATTTATGTTACAATGGGATCCAATTATATGATTTATGTTTGTTACAATGAGATCCAATTATATGATTTATGTTTGTTACAATGGGATCCAATTATATGATTTATGTTTGTTACAATGGGATCCAATTATTTGATTTATGTTTGTTACAATGGGATCCAATTATATGATTTATGTTTGTTACAATGGGATCCAATTATTTAATTTATGTTTGTTACAATGGGATCCAATTATATGATTTATGTTTGTTACAATGGGATCCAATTATTTGATTTATGTTTGTTATAATGAGATCCAATTATATGATTTATGTTTGTTACAATGGGATCCAATTATATGATTTATGTTTGTTACAATGGGATCCAATTATTTGATTTATGTTTGTTACAATGGGATCCAATTATATGATTTATGTTTGTTACAATGGGATCCAATTATATGATATTTGTTTGTTACAATGGGATCCAATTATATGATTTATGTTACAATGGGATCCAATTATATGATTTATGTTTGTTACAATGAGATCCAATTATATGATTTATGTTTGTTACAATGGGATCCAATTATATGATTTATGTTTGTTACAATGGGATCCAATTATATGATATTTGTTTGTTACAATGGGATCCAATTATATGATTTATGTTTGTTACAATGGGATCCAATTATATGATATTTGTTTGTTACAATGGGATCCAATTATATGATTTATGTTACAATGGGATCCAATTATATGATTTATGTTTGTTACAATGGGATCCAATTATACGATTAATGTTTGTTACAATGGCATCCAATTATATGATTAATGTTTGTTACAATGGCATCCAATTATATGATTTATGTTTGTTACACTGGGATCCAATTATATGATTTATGTTTGTTACAATGGGATCCAATTATATGCTTTATGTTTGTTACAATGGGATCCAATTATATGATATTTGTTTGTTACAATGGGATCCAATTATATGATTTATGTTACAATGGGATCCAATTATATGATTTATGTTTGTTACAATGGGATCCAATTATACGATTAATGTTTGTTACAATGGGATCCAATTATATGATTTATGTTACAATGGGATCCAATTATATGATTTATGTTACAATGGGATCCAATTATATGCTTTATGTTTGTTACAATGGGATCCAATTATATGATATTTGTTTGTTACAATGGGATCCAATTATATGATTTATGTTACAATGGGATCCAATTATATGATTTATGTTTGTTACAATGGGATCCAATTATACGATTAATGTTTGTTACAATGGCATCCAATTATATGATTAATGTTTGTTACAATGGCATCCAATTATATGATTTATGTTTGTTACACTGGGATCCAATTATATGATTTATGTTTGTTACAATGCAATCCAAATGGACGATTTATATTTGTTACTATGCGATCCAAATGGACGATTTATGTTTGTTACTATGCGATCCAAATGGACGATTTATGTTTGTTACGATGCGATCCAAATGGACGATTTAGGTTTGCTACTATATGTTCTGTTACAAGGGGAACCATATAAATCATCTGTGTTTGTATGTTACACACAATGCTATGATCTTTTCGAGTTAACATGTTTATTGGAGAATTAAATTAGGTTTATTATTGAATATCTTACCTCCATTTTTACCAGCTCCGTCCTTCCCTCCATCGCCTCCCGTCTGTCCACCTCCACTATTACTGGCACCACCTGTAATTAACTCATAATGTATACACGGTCATAAGACAATCCTGGCAAACACACGTATTAGGATTGCTTAATGCATATACATGTATTGAATATATGCCTTTAAATTGGTCTCGATTCTTGATAAATAATGAACATTTTGTAAAGGAGAATGACGCCACCGTAGTTGTTTAAAGATTCGTGAATTTCACCGAAAAAGCTGTGATATATAAATACATTAAGCTTATCATAACAAATGCGGTCATTCATTTCGAATGGGTTAGTTGCTTGTATTACCACCACCACTGTGAGCCGCTTTACGCCACCATCCTCTAACCACCTTTTATGTGCGGGATATGGTTTGAGGGAGTGGGGCTGGAGGGGGTCGTCGGAACTGAGACTATATTATTAGTATTTCTCTTATAAAGAAGAATAACACTTCTTGTACTGTTTGTCAATTACAAGTGTATATTTCCTGTGTCCGTGTGTTTTAGTGATCCTAAATATATGTACAATTAGTCCTTACTTGATTTATCTCTCTTCCATAAGGTTATAGCAAAATTAAAGTAGGGGTACCTGAATCTTTGCCAGAGCTCACATTCACAACGATTAAGACCGTCAACAGGATACACAGCATATACCAATTCATGTTTAAATAACTGAAAGAAAGAATGCATATGATATCCAACCATTGTATTGTAGATGCCCTGTAGAAATCTTTCTTTATGAACATTCCGGGGTACTGCATAATCAAAGAGAATTTATTGGGCCATCGCAGAGAGAACAACTGACAGGTAACCAGGCGCATAGCCATTGAATGGAAGATGGTTGGTTGGTTGTTTTAGTTTGATGGCGCGTCCATTCGTATGACGTACGCCATACTAGTGAGTAATTATTTATTAGAGAGATTAAGAAAACTGTCATGTCTTGGCATAATATATAGTATATCCCTGTACAGAAGTATATGTTAGTACGTTTGAGAGCTGTTTAACGCCTTAAGATATTAAAACATGCAATACAATTGAGCTGACACACATATACGATTTACAGATATGCAAATATACAGTGGTGAGAAACGGGAAGATAGTTTGGCTAATATTGGTTGGTCAGGTGTCACTTGAGCAGTATACACTATACAAATACAATACAGATGTCAAAGCTACCAGCCTTCAAGACTTTGTGAGAGTTGGATCCTTTTGAGGTTTAGCAACTGTTATGACAACTGTTTTTTCCAAGAACCATCTTTGACCAAATACTGTATATAGCGGAGGGGGGGGGGAGGGCTCCGTGGCTCAGTAGGTAGAGCGTTGGACGCCCAATCGAAACAGCCTTCCACCAATGGGTCGCGGGTTCGAATCCAACTCAGTCCAAAAAATTGGAAAATTTTCTGACTGGGTTTTCACTCGAACGACCTATGTGGAATGGTTGCCAGTTACCAACGGAAGGTCGTGGGTTTCCTCCGGGCATAGAGCCCGGTTTCCTCCCGCAATAAAACTGGCACATCCGCCATATAAGTGAAATAATCTTGAGCGCGGCGTAAAACACCAAACAATCAATCAATCAATGTATAAAGCGATAAAACGATATTTAAAAATCATGTAGGGAGAGCCTTAACCATAGAGTAGACTATATCGTCTTCACCTGGAGATGAATCTTTGCAATTGCTAAGGACTCTGTTTCATTGACTTTAATAAATTGAGCTTTATTGGCTTTCTTTAATTTAGGGCAACCTCAATATGCTGAGCTGTAAAATGTTTGTCAGTTAACGCATTTAGGTCTGTATTTGGACAATCTTTACATTCTCGATTTTCAGAGCAACACTGGAGGTATGTAAGGCATTAAATTGGAAATTTCAAAACCCAACGCCACTTCATCAGGAATTTTCTCACAATCAAAATATAAAAGCATACATGTAGTAGATGTTTTCTCCTAACTTTTTTTAATATGGAATGGAACAAGAAGTCAAGTAAACTGAGATTAACTAAAATAAGATAATGGGGAAAAAAGTGAAAATATTTAATCTTTGAAAATAATTTAAGGTCTAAGTCTAATGGCAGATAAATTGTTGGCGGCTCTTTGTAGAATAGAATTCCTCATGTTCATGCGTATTGCTTCCGATATAATATGTGGGTGATCACATGAACAATGCTAACGGAGAAATCATTAAGGGCATCTGTCATGTGATATTTGATCTGACACGTATAATTGAGTTCACATCGCGTCTTAAAGTACTTCATTAATGTACCGGAGAGATTGATTGATTGATTGTTTGGTGTTTTACGCCGCGCTCAAGATTATTTCACTTATATGGCGGCGTTGCCAGTTTTATTGTGGGATGAAACCGGGCTCTATGCCCAGAGGAAACCCACGACCTTCCGTTGGTAACTGGCAACCATCCCACATAGGTTGTTCGAGTGAAAACCCAGTCAAAAAATTTTCCAATTTTTTGGACTGAAAGGGAATCGAACCCGCGAACCATTGGTGGAAAGCTGTTCGGATTGAGCGTCCAACGCTCTACCTACTGAGCTACGGAGGCCCCGTACCGGAGAGAAACGTTGGTTGGAAACGATACACCTGTGAATGGTGGGAGGGGGGGGGGGGGTGCAAGCTGAAGTGGGCGGGGGGGGGGGGGGTAATTTATCTAAATGTGTCAGATTCGATCCTTCGGAGTAACATAACAGATTAGCCCTTCCCCTGAGTAGGTGAGCCTATAAAACAACAGTACAAACTCGATTTAATAAATCTACAATAAGTACAATTTCTATAGAATCTAGAAATTGAAGACCTAATTACTCCCTTGATAATGTGTGAAAAATGGCATGACTTGATATGTAGAAACTGATGCGTGTCGGTAGCTTTGAAGAATGCTTTTTAATCTTGATACCCAGTCGTTTTATATGTTTGACCATTGTAAATAGTTAGATCCAAAATCCACAGACGTTTGCTCAATATTAAGTTGTAGTTTAATGCTGAGGTCATGGGATTCAACAGTGTCAATGGAAATATAAAGGTCTTCCAACGTATGCTGCCGTATGATAAAACAATGTAATCTATGCATATACCAGATAAAAGTAAATGAAATGTTCTTTGTGATATTTGCCAAGTACGTCACTCTTCTACTCAGCCATAAAATAGAGGCAAATTAGCAATAGAATGTTTCATAGCACATCCATTAACTTGCTGACATATCTCTCCCATTGAAATCAAATCACTATTTTAGACTCGAGAAATCCCCGAGATAATAGAACGCCCTGATGGCATTAAATTCTTCGGCCATTTGTCAATGCGTTTTTTTTAGTTTTCAGAAGAATAGAAGATCTAGTTTTTAGAGTTAGGATCAGCCTTCAAATAACGATACCATTTTTCCTTCAGTAGTTTTTTAAGACAACGAAGAAATCTATTGAAATTTGTAACATTTCCAGGCCAAATTTCCTTATGATTTTTTTGGTAATTCAAGACGGTTGCTAAGGTTCCGTTTTAGCTCTTCAATGTTGTCCTGTCTTGACATAATAACTGTTGCCGACCCTTTACCGGCAGGTTCAATAACTATGTTTTAATTTCATCGTAGCTTACTTAAGGCAAGACATTCGGAATAAGTAGGGTTATGTTGGTCTCTAGGATTAGTTCTCTTCATCTTGGAAGCAGAAGAGTTATATAGGTTCAGGTTCTAAAGCTCACTTGCCGGTAGTTTAGATGACTGAATCTGTAGAATGTAGTTGAGCCAGTTAGGTCTTCCTTACCACTGTCATCATATTGCGCACCTGATTTAACGAATTATCTGGCTCAGTAGATGTCTTGTTATTGACCAATAGTCAAGATAACTTCTCGGGTTTATATATTTAAATAAGAGTTCGAACGGAATCCAGATTTGCACCAGGATAACATTCTACCTGCATATCAGGATGGGGGTTAAGGTTAAACCTACTTTCTTACTTTTGGTGAGCCGAATTTTCAAACATTTAGAATTAGCTGTTTTTTCGGGGTTTGTGATGATCCCTCGGAGGGGATCTCACTGCATTTGAATATGCTCTCATAGGAGAGGAGGCTGACACAACTGGGGAGGGGGAGAAGGAGAGGGAACAGAGGTCTAAGTCTAGGGGAGGGGCCTTTCCTCACAATTGGATGACCTTGCGGGATTAAGATGCATTTTCGGAGAGTTTTAGGCCAATCTGGTTTCCTTACTATTGTTTATTGTTAAAATAGCTTGCAGCATTTAGAATGCACCAAAATATAAAAAATAAGACCCAATGATATAGACAAAAAGAAAAATGTATGATATACATACGAATGTTATAAACATTTTAAAAAAGCTAAAAAGATAAAAAGTTTCTTACCTCCTACGATGCCCATTCTCTGGTTTGAAATGGAGTTGAACTCACGTTTTATATAGGCCAGGTCAATTAGTTTTGGGAAAGTGGATGGATAATGAGCATTTGGGGGTAAAGGGTTGATGACAGTCTCTAATTTCAAAATGTCATAGGTAATTGACCTAGGGGTTACAATAACAGTACATTTTGACACCTAAATATAGCACCATGGCAAGGTTACTTCCGGCAAGTCTTACTGTTTACAATCTGTTTTTTTAAACACTTTGTTTGTTGATACTGCCTTAGTCTAGGCAGTTAAGCAATGGTTGATCAGACAATGTTCAGGTTTAAGTTTGACAAAATCGGAAACTGTTGAAATGTTGCTAATACTAAACGTAAAGATTTGTTTACGTATGCTGAAAAAATCACAATGCATCAATTTTGATCTCAAACACGTCACATAGATTCGCCAACGCGTAATAGATCCAACAATTGAAAAACTTTTAAGAGTTGAATATTCACTCGATCGCCGTATGGGTAAGAGTTGCCAGGTACTCGCAGATCGTCCGACCCCTCCCCCCCCCCTTGCAAATAGCCATATTTGGGCACAGGCTGTTGGCAGTCTGTTCACATTTAAAGTAATGGGAGGAGAATCCTGCACAAATAAAAACATCGGGCGTAATCTGATTTACGCTATTTTACGCTGCACTCAAGATGATTTCACTTTTACAGCGGCGTTACCAGGTTTAGTGAGGGAGAAAACCTGGCGCATCGCCCGGAGGAAATCAGGGACCTTCAGCGACTACTTGGCAACTCTTCAACAAGGTGATCAAGAGGAAATACATTCAGAATTATTTCAATTTTTATTTCTTCTGAGTGTGATTCGAACCCTCGTAATCTTTTAATCTTTGAGAAACTATAGCTAAATATTGAACATGTAAAAGGGCTTTATTACCAAAATATTTGTGGCAGTCATATTACTCATTAAGCATCAAATTCTAAGTAAGATGGAATAAAAAAAATTGTCGTTCTTAAAAATTGCTCTCATTAAATTTTTACCCACGACAGGTGCCTTCTTAACAACAGAAGTAACGTACAGCCTGCAAATATTGCTAGCCTTGGGGTCGCAGCTATTGCGATTTGCGCTTGTTTTTTTTTCAATAACTATCAAATGCCCTTTAATATTTCCAATCCAAAATCATGAAAATTAATGTTTATTCCACTTTAGATATCAGCTAAAGTGGATTTTGCTGTTCAAATAGCGGTTTATCTAATTCTACCGTTCTAACAGAACGAAGATGATGTAAGACCGATTTTAGGGGGAAAAAAGTACGGTATAAGAGTAAAAAATAAGTAAGATTGAATATTAGGAGTAAAAGGTAAAAATAAAATGAATAAGAGAAAAATAAAAGGAATAAGAGTAAAGGATAAAGAAAATGGAACACAATTAAAGGGTAAAAGGAAGAAATAGGAGTAAAAGAAAAAAAAACTTTCAATTAGAGTAAAACATAAAGACGATGCTACAGCAACAAAAGATAAAGAAGATGAAATAAAAGTAGGAGATTTAGAGAATTTAATTCCATAAGAAATAAATGACATCATCCGGGTACAGAGCCCAAGTAAGCCGGGGTCAGCGTACCTCGCTGACTGCCATATATCACCAAACTTAGTCTCACACGGGCCTGTTAATGGTGGTATTTAATAACACATCAATTACCATGTTTTCGCTTTGCACCAGTTTAACCTCACTCATACGGTCATTGAACTCATTCAGTGCACTGGAAATAACTCTTCAATCCACAACCACTATAGTGGGCAGACAGATTTGTATCACGTGTACATTTTTGTTTACAAAAAATACAAGGTTATGCTTGAAAATTTAAAAATTTTCACATTTCCCATGATCCTATGGAGCTCAATCCCAGTCTACCGGTATTCTTGCCATAGCTGAAGATGCGTAAGCATTGTCAATGTATTAAAAGGTGTTCCAGAAAATTCTACTGTCGAATACCAAGCTCCTGTCAGTCGTCAACCAAATGAATTATCTTGAGTTTAGTTTATTACAACAACTTATGATGGGGTATAAAGGTCTAAATGATATACCCCTTTTAACACAATTAGAAAATTGTCTCCATGGTTATTTTAGACAAGAAGATTTTCCCTATGTGTGTGTTTTTTAGTGTTCATAAATGTAAAAAAATCCCCTTAGCGGCAGCAGGCACAGGGAGATGGATAATTTCCGGGGAGGCCTCAGTGAATAAGAGAATGTCTTGAATTGTGTAGGCTTTGCTCCTTTCAAACTTCCGTACACCATGTCTAACTTATTTGTTCGCCATTTTGCTCGCTATTTTGTGTAAAATAATCTGAGTTTCTAAAATACAGTCTTGGCAAATATCAAGATCGCTAGAATCTAGCTCCCCGTGATCGAAAAACTAGCGAACAGCTAGCACTGTCTTCGGCAAAACCCGATCGCAGAAGGTGTGAGAATCTCGCCTGGTTGTGTACCTGACGTTGTACCTTCTTTCCCTTTTTTTGGGCGGGGGGGGGGGGGGGGGGGGGGGGTCGAGTTCATAGAGTGTATATTCCTAAATAATTTGATTCCAAAATATACCGCAAATCTAACTATCAGTAAAAAAAGGTTCATATTAGCATCTGTGTATAACAAACTTCAGCAGTTCCAACGGGTCATCGGCAGCAATAAAATGTCAATTTCATAAGGCCTTTGCTTTTCCGCAGAGAGTAGTGTGGAGGGTGTTATTAGTTTCTCGTTTGTACTAATGCTAGATTTGTTTTGTCCTCTATTGTATGTGAATGCTGCCTGTGAGTCCAATAGTTTATGTGTGATACAGATAAGGTCGCTGTAAAGCTGGTTACAACAACGAATGTAATAAACTCCACCGATGTAATGATATTTTTTCACATCAACGTTTTCTTACAAATAACTCTACATTTGAAACGATAATCATAAAAGAATCATGAAAATAAAGCATTTATCGAAAAATTTTGATTGTTTATTCTTGTAGTTAATAGTTTATTACATTGGTGGTTTCAGTTTCACTGCAGGTCCAACCACAACTATAATACATTTCTTTCTTGTTTCTTGAAAATAACTCTACACACGAAAAAAACTTAGAAATACATAATGCTTATTGAATTAAATTTATTTTTCACAATTTTATCCGTTTTTTTTTACGTCGGTAGTCTCAGTCGCACTGTAGGTCCAACCACAAGGGTAATAAATCCATAATTTTCTTGAAAATAACTAATGACATACGAAAAGATAACCATAAATGAATCATAAAAATGTAATATTTACCATAGAATTCTAATTTTCCCGTTCTTCTATACAAAAAGAAAAAAGTTAAGCAAGTCTGCACCGACCGATAAAATCATTGGTGTAGGGTGATTGTTGGCAAACTGATATTACAGAAACGATTGTGATCATAAAGGGCAACATTCTGGCAATAAGAAATCACCAATAATGGCAATAAGCTATACAATTTTTTCAGTATATCGTTAGCAAATCAAAAGTGTATTTTAACAAACTCAAAAAATGCTTGTAAGTATGAAACTTCAGAGTCCATCTGGCTTCACAAGGCGAACATATTGAAGTATGTCACTTTGAGTGTGTAGAACACACCCCTAGAGCAGAAGGTCAATAGCACCTATAGCCTCCATTAGTCCGAATTACAGCTTTCAACGCGAGTCTCATCCCTTTAGTGAGACGTCGGATCTGTTAAAGGGGTAACTGCCGCCAATGCCGATGTAATGCGGCTTTCAATTCTTGCAGATTTTGTACAGGAGGCTCTAGGGCTTGAATGTTTCTGCCCATCCTATCCCAAATAGAGCCCCCCCCCCCCCCCCATAAGGAACATATGGATGGATGTTCTTGGGTGTATACGTGGTGTTTTTGTGCCTCTAAACCCTAGTTCGCCCACCAATGACATTGAGCAAGAAACGACTTTCGTCCGACCAATGGATTCCTCGCCAGGTCCTCAAATTCCAACCTCGTCGTGCTAAAGACCAAGCCAAACGTATCCGCTGATGGCGATCTGACAATAGGGGACGTTTGAAGACTCTCCTTCTCCTCAGGCCTGCAGCTTTCAGTCGGTTTCTCGCGGTTCTTGTGGACAGACGTCGCTTGGGTAGCCATTGTCGCTTCAAAGATGGACACGATGCAAATGGATGACGTTGTACCAGTCGGACCAGTGCCCTATCTTCACGCTGTGATGTTACAGGTGGTCGACCCGAGCATGGTCGGCCCTTCACAGCACCAGTTTCACCGAGTTTTCTGACTAATCTGCTTATCACTGTATAATGATAGACTAATTGACATCCCTGTGGAGTGCATTATCGGTGATAATTTGCCATTTTTTCCCCTCTGATATCCTCCTTCGTGCCATGTTCACAGATGAGTCCACGTTGCAGAAAACCGGCCTCAAGTGCAAAACATTTAAGGTGAATTTGCGTAATTGCACGAACAAAATATTTCATCTCGTATTACATGCAGTTTTTGCGTTACTGTCACGCATGAATTGTCACAATCGTTCAATGAAACATTATTCTTATCATCATCATCATAACTGGCATTACAGTTAACATTAATGCAGATTTCTAATAATAAATTTCAGCATTGGGTGCTTAACTTTTTACCTTGTGTATAGTAAATAGTTTATTACATTGGTGGTATTAGTTGCACTGGTATTAGTCCAACTACAGATGTAATACATTTCTTCAAATATATTTTTTATTTATCATCTTCATTGTTTTCTAATGATTTTTTCTTCATTCTCAGCCATTTGACCCACATTTTAAGTTGGGTCAACTTTGAAATGTTGCTGGCATGGTTGGTTAAAAGGGGAGAAATCACAAAAAACAGCATGCATCGAACGGGCTCCTACAGGCCATCTTACTCATGTGTGTGAAAATACACTGAAAATGAATCTGCTAGACAATCTCGTGCTCAATCGTCAGTGGAGCGCGTCATTGCCATTTTGAAATTGACAAGAAGAAGTATTAGTAAATTACTTCCCTTGCGAGCTTATCTTATCTTGTATGGTTATAACCTGCAATGTCAGCGGTAAGGGTACCTTATCTGAAAATTCTACAACGACCGCCACAAGTCGCGTAGACACCAAATGCAGCCTGCCACGTCTTTCCAAAAGGTTGATTCACAAGCCAGTATATATTATAGAGTTATTAGAGTGTTTGTTTTTCTAGTAGTAGTCATATAAAAGCACTAACTTCATATAAAAAGGAATTTCTGCCATATTCCCAGAAAACGTAAACGCTAAAATGTCCAACATATCTTTAAAATAACCAGTGAATGATCTATGAACAAAATTTCAGAAAACTCTACCATGTAGTTATATATATATATATATATATATTACCACCTTGATAATTGATGTCCGTCAACAGACATCAATCCTGTGCCAAGGTTCCAGTTAACGGTTAATTTAGTGATCTTGACATGTGCTCATACGACGGCTGAATGCTGCCACGATAAAAAAAAAATCGGTGCTGGTAATCCGTAATAACGAATTTCTTAATAATCCGTTATAACGAATTACTTAATCCGTAATGACGAATTACTTAATCTGTAATAACGAATTACTTAATCCGTAATAACGAATTACTTAATCCGTAATAACGAATTACTAAATCCGTAATAACGAATTAACTAAAGAGAGTATGGATGAATAGGGGATGGGGTGATTGAGGGTATGGACAAAAAAGGAGGAGTTGGGTTGAAAGGGGGTGTGAACTTATAATGAAAACGGCTGAATAAGTGTATGAACCAATAGAGAGGCGGACTTAATAAAAGTGTACATATGAATAGGGGATGGGCTTAATAAAAGTGTACGTACGAATAGGGGACGGGCTTTATAAAATTGTACGTACGAATAGGGAATGGGCTTAATAAAAGTGTACATTTGAATTCCTGGGCTTAATAAAAGTTTATGTACGAATAGGGGACGGGTTTTATAAAATTGTACATACGAATAGGGATTAAATAATCCGTAATTACGAATTAATAATTCGTTATAACGAATTAGTTTTAACTAAGCATACCCATCCCTTATTTGTACGTACTCTTTTATTTAGTCCATTCCCTATTCGCTCATACACTTTTATTAAGCCCATTCCCTATTCGTACGTACAATTTTATAAAGCCCATTCCCTATTCGTACGCACAATTTTATAAAGCCCGTCCCCTGTTCGTACGTACACTTTTATTAAGCCCATCTCCTATTCATATGTACACATTTATTAAGCCCATTCCCTATTCGTACGTACAATTTTATAAAGCCCGTCCCCTATTCGTACGTACACTTTTAATAAGCCCATCCCCTATTCATATGTACACTTTTATTAAGTCCGCCTCTTTATTGGTTCATACACTTATTCAGCCGTTTGCCTTATAAGTTCACACCCCCTTTCAACCGAACTCCTCCTTTTTTGTCCATACCCCCAATCACCCCATCCCCTATTCATCCATACCCTCTTTAGTTCATTCGTTATTATGGATTAATAATTCGTTATTACGGATTAAGTAATTCGTTATTACGGATTAAGTAATTCGTTATTAAGGATTAATAATTCGTTTTTACGGATTAATAATTCGTTATTACGGATTAATAATTCGTTATTACGGATTAATAATTCGTTATTACGGATTAAGTAATTCGTTATTACGGATTAATAATTCGTTATTACGGATTAAGTAATTCGTTATAACGGATTATTAAGTAGTCCGTTATTACGGATTAAGTAATTCGTTATTGCGGATTGATAATTCGTTATTACGGATTAAGTAATTCGTTATTACAGATTAAGTAATTCGTTATAACGGATTAAATAATTCGGATTATTATAATCCGTATTTACGGATTAGAATAATTCGTTAAAACGAATTAGTATTCCGTTATTACGGATTGACTAATTCGTTATTACGGATTAAATGAATTAATTCGTTATTACGGATTAACAGCACCGATTTTTTTTTATCGGGGCAGCATTCAGCCGTCGTATGCTCACGATATCTTGACTAAAGCTCTGTTCCATCTGAAATATTATGTTGAGTCTCAAGCTTACGTCCATCCATATTCGTCCCCCCCCCCCCCCCCCCCCGGCGTCGGTTTGCCATGGATAAGCTCCTGTACTTAAAACGCAAATCGTTAGGTGTTAATTCATCAAAATCCTGATAAAACTGAAAATATACCCTTGATTATAAACGCTGAGAGAACAGTTGAACGAACTGACTTTAATACGTAACTTAATACGAAATTCTTGCACTGAGAGTTAATGTGCTGCATATGTGCCACTTAATACTTTTTTGTTATTGAAAGCCTCAGTGACATTATAATACTCAAATGTTTTATAAAATATCTATTCTGCTTGCTCAAGCCATTAAATAAAAAAAATGAATGTTTTGATGCATACTTGGTTTTACGTTGCACTTCTGCCATGTTTCGATGAAGGGTGCGTTACTGTGCAGGCAGGTTTATGTACTTTTCACGAGATTTCTCTGTTGCACAACGCCGCTGGCTAAGTGACCTTAGAGCATATAAGCATCACCTCAACATATGATTCATCCATGGTCGATATGTGTAAACCTTCCCAGTGTCCGGAGACATCTATGAAATTGCGCCATTCTATTTCTTAATGTGTAACGGTATTCCATATCAGTAAAAATAGACAATTTCCATGTCATTCTTAGAAGGACTTCGTGATAAAACGGTATAAAATTCCTATGTTGTTGATATACCGCTTAGTTTTCACCCAGATTCGCTTTTAATGTATATGAGGAATATATATGATTGTCATATTAACACATTGGTCGTGTCGGGTGGCAGTTGTCTACCCACCATAGCTGAGTCCGGACCTCATCAGCTTATCGTGGGGGTAATTAAGTAGGGATATTTATCTATGGCGCTGTACATGCATTGGAATTTGGTATTTCTGAAATTTCTGTTATCTGATTTTTACCTTTGTCATTATTTGGTTTTGAAAAGCTGTTCTCTCTATATTATAGAAAATCAAGGTGCATCATAAGCACATACGTCTAACTAAAAAGGTTTTCAGAGGAATTCGAAACGCGCATGTAAAGCTGTCAAATCGTAAGGAAAACCTTTCCATGGCGATGAAAAGTTTTTACCGAAAAATCCGTTATGTAGCTTGTCTGTAGGTGGCTGAGGTCAGACAAGGCTGATTAGGTCATTACCAGGCCAAACTTCTTCTCTCCAGTCAACCGAGCCGGTGGACCAGGTGAATGGAGCGAGTCGGACAGTGAGATATGCTTGTCTGCTGAGGTTATAATGACCTGCTCGGGTCAGGCCCATGATGGGTCAGGCGAGATTCCCTGCCACGTTCATATACCTAATTTCGTGCTTTCCGCTGACCCCCTCTCTGTTGTGTAAGGACATACAATAAAAAGAGAGACAGTCATTGGATGTATAGATAAATAACCCTAAATCTAATACAGTCAAACAAATCTTCTCCCAACGACGTTTGGTATTAAAGAGAGCCATCGCGAAACCAGGAAATCTGATCTCAAACTGCCTGATCAGAAGCGGGCAGTCTACTCCGACTTTTTTATTGCAATGAGCCTTGACTTCAAAATACGGACATCAGTATAAAAAAACAGTAACTTTGGAGTCAGAAGTCCGGACTATCATCAGTATTGACCTATAAACCATAGAAGTTGTCAATAAATATGTAACTTACAAACGAAATACCAAGCATCAGAAATGTGTGTGTCTTCACTGTTCGTTTTTTTTTTGTTAATTGAAAATAGCTATACACTTAAATTCGCATGAGCTGCCGAAATTCACACTTTTGTCATAATTTCTGATCGTCACGAAAGTAAAAGGCTTTGAAGGCCATCGAAAAACTAAATGATTGGCGTTGAAGCACTAAAAAGCTTCTGAATTATACGTCTTGAGAAAAATAGCCAAAAATATCAACATTTTGGCAGCTCATGCCACTTTCAACCACGCAGCAACCTGTGCGGGATGGTTGCCAGTTACCAACGGAAGTTCGTGGGTTTCCTTCGGGCATAGAGCCCGGTTTCCCCCCACAATAAAACTGGTAACGCCGCCATATAAGTGAAATCATCTTGAAAAACACCAAACAATCAATCAATCAACCTAACCATTGATAAAAATAGCGTGAAAGAAAAGACTGATACAATGAGTTCGTTCCAATCGTCTTCCAACTATGTCACAAGTAAGTGTTCCTTACCAATGGTTAACATTCACTTATCGTATCAAATGCGGAGGAGTCGGAAGATTTTAGTATATTTTTAATCAGGACAAACAAAAGCCCAGTATTTTGGTGCAATTCGGCGATTGAAGAAAGTTTAATCCATCGAGCAATCAATACTTGCCATGCTCAGGTTGAACAAGTCAATCCTGGTTAAAATCATGTCATTGTTATTATCTAGAATTGGTCAATTTAATTTTAGTAACTTTGTTATTAGTCTGATAATTTACGTACACATATTTACATGTGCAAAGAATGGCGTGCGCTGTCAATTTGTCTATTTAACCTGAACGTCAATAGCGTAACCTTCCAGTAGGTGTGGCAAATATTGAACTTTTACCTCAACTGAACATCCGAATCAGATAAGGTCGCCTAACTGATCAAAGTTTGTTGGCCCGTGGGCGTAAAGGTCACAGTTGAATGACTTGCGATCGATGGGTGTTGGTGTTCATCTGGAATAACGGGGAAAATCTGCTGATAAACATGTGGTAATTGAGAATTTCGTTTGAGATTGTCTGGGTGCCACATCCGATTTTTGGTTGAGTTCACCAAGGTTCACTGGTTTTTAGTTGACCTCTGTTCCATGAGGTCAACTGGCTTTGTTTTAATAAAAGAGAAACATCATATAGACTGGTACCATAAAGACATTGTCAGTAGGCGAGTGAAGAGTGACATAATATATTTAACATCTTCCATCTAGCAGATTCACCTCAACATGATCGCCATTATCGTTGTGGCATGCGCTCTGCTTTGCACAGCTGTAAGTTGTTGTTTTTGGTTTAAAATATTTTTGTCATTCTATTATTTTGTTCACCCCGAGCGTAAATCATTTTTAATTTGTTATAAGATGACAACAATTAGTTCTGGGCAAACTTATGTTTAATACATGTAACATTGAGTTCCGGTCCTCTGTGATGTGAGTGAGAATTATATATTTCTTAGTTAAAATAGGATTTTTTTTTATCAGGATGCAGAATTTCAACAACCTTTCCATGCTAGCCTCACACAAGAAGGTAAGAGACATTAAATACAATGTATGATTTGTGCAATATGTATTGTATCCAGAAACAATATTTCCTGCAATAGAAACTGAACCTTACATTCACTTACTTGTATCGGTGAGTCGTGCTAACTGAGCCTTATATTCACTTACTTGTATCGGGTAGTATTGCTAACTGAGCCTTATATTCACTAACGTGTATCGGTAAGTCGTGCTAACTGAGCGTTACATTCACTCACATGTATTGGTGAGTCGTGCTAACTGAGCTTTACATTCACTCACGTCTATTGGTGAGACGTGCTAACTGAGCTTTACATTCACTCACGTGTATTGGTGAGCCGTGCTAACTGAGCGTTACATTCACTCACGTGTATTGGTGAGTCGTGCTAACTGAGCTTTACATTCATTCACGTGTATTGGTGAGTCGTGCTAACTGAGCTTTACATTCACTCACGTCTATTGGTGAGACGTGCTAACTGAGCTTTACATTCACTCACGTGTATTGGTGAGTCGTGCTAACTGAGCTTTATATTCACTCACGTGTATTGGTGAGTCGTGCTAACTGAGCTTTACATTCACTCACGTCTATTGGTGAGACGTGCTAACTGAGCTTTACATTCACTCACGTGTATTGGTGAGTCGTGCTAACTGAGCTTTACATTCACTCACGTGTATTGGTGAGTCGTGCTAACTGAGCTTTACATTCACTCACGTGTATTGGTGAGTCGTGCTAACTGAGCTTTATATTCACTCACGCGTTTCGGGAAGTACATTCTAACTGAACCTTACACTCACTCACGCGTATCGGGAAGTACATGTTAACTGAGCCTTACATTAGCTCACGTGGATTGGAAGTACTTGCTAACTGAGCCTTACATTAGCTCACGTGGATTGGGAAGTACATGCTAACGGGGCCTTACATGCGCACAAGCGTATCAGAAAGTAGATGCTAACTGAGCCTTCCATTTGCTCACGTGGATCGGCAAGTACCTTACATTCGTTCCCGTGGATGGAAGACACGAGATACACTTTGTATATCCCGCCAATCCATTCGTATCTTAGCAAATCTCTAGAAATACATAGGTTTTAACTTCGATAATGACCAACAACAAATACTCAAAATACCCCACGTTTATTACCCCCAATGACCCTAAAGCCAATAAAAAAGACAGAATTATGCCCAAATGACGTGATGTTGCATCTGCTATGTTTATATCAATAATGTCGTATTTTTACTGCTCTCTATATGATGGTAGATTGAGGTCCATAAATAGCGACAAACTTGAAGCTGGAAGATTAGTTCGGAATATGTAGGCCTGGATCCTGTTCGGAATTTGCAGGCCACCTGGAGCCTGTTTCACTAAGCAGCGGAGATGTATTTTTTGCGTAACTTTTATACTGCGTATATTTTATATTGCGTACTGTAACAACTACAGTATTGGTTGTTATGGCAGTTACGTAAAAACTTAGGCTACGTCGGTTTGTGGAACAGGTCCCCGTGCTGCAACCGTACGTTATTTCGCATCAAATGACTAAAACCCATCTCGATTTTATTCACCATTCATAGGATAAAACAATAAAAAATGATAACGGCCTTGATCTTCACCTTTAAACAACACTTGATATGTTTACATGAACGTGCATGGAAGCATCACGAAAAATGACACACTTGAACATATGGCGATCGAGTGAAACATCCGCTTAGAATGATTTGGTCTGGGTTGGGCCTCCGTGGTCGCCCTCAGTCCCACACATTCCTTCCATCGATGCGGCGCGGGTTAGAATCCCACTCCCAACAAATAAAAATTGAAAAATTTCTGAGTGGATTTTTCACTCGGTCGCCGTATGTGCAGGTACTCGTCAAAGGTCGGGGGTTTCCTCCGGGCAATGAGCCGTTGCTCCCCCACTAAACCTAACAACGCCATATAAGTGAATTAATCTTGAGTGCGGCGTAAAAACATCAATCAATCAATCAATTATTTAGTCTGGGAGGATATGGAAATAATATGTCTAATGTTTCAGCTTCGGTTTTGTGCCAGCAAGTGGAAGGGGGTTATAATATGACATTTAAACTGGTGGTTAATGAGGACAATGTGGAGATGATATATGCCATTAACAAGACGGACCCTATGGATACATCAGTTGGTCAGTTTGATATAGTGAACATGATGACTGGTGAAGGCACATCAGACGATCCCTACTCATTCACAATAGAGGCGACTGGTATAGTACCCAACTCGCCTTTAGCCCTCAGTGACATGGAACAGAATATAAAGAAAGCTTACATTCTGGTAAGACCGGGATCTCATTTACTTATCTCTCCTGTTAATACGTCCAAATACAGAAAACCCATCTGTATTTAGAGGTGGACAGTTTATTAGGCATATTCACCATAAGTTACTATTTAAACTGACACAAACAGACAGGCTAGTCACCCTAAATGTATTCGACCCTTCGAACTGGAAATATACTTTGAAAAAATAGTTATCAATACGTCAGCCATATTAATGGCAAACATTGATGGACTTGATTGAAACTGATTGGTTTGTATTTTTCATTCAAGGAACCCGATGTAATGGGAGTAAATATTATGGTAAAGTCCCAATACAGATCTCCTGCTTTTACGAACCTCTTGTTTGCTGATGATGTCATCTATACGGCTCAGTGCAACTGTTCAGATATACAAGACCAAACTATTGCCACAGGCCAGATTTCAGTGGCAGGGTATGTAGGTGCTATAGATTCTCTCGGTTGACTTTGATACAGCAGTACTTTCTCCAGTGTCCAGGCCCACGGGACGTCTCGTTTGTGAATCTAAATGGGAATCTTCACTCTTTTATCAGTTAAGAAATTAGTGATTTGACGGCGAAATAAAACAGAAATACACTGGTTGGATTTGAACTGCTTGTAATAATTTTATCTTCTTTTATGTTAAATACAGTTCTTTGGATGAGATTCCAACTACATCATCCGAAAATTTTGAATTTCAAGTTTTTACCAATGGAACACCAGCAACAAGTCTTGGCTTGGAAGAGATGATGGTATTGAAAATAGTTCCAGCAACACCCACATGTGAGTCTTTGCTCGTGTTGTTTTTTGTTTCCACTCGTCATGTCAACAACAATTTCTCTTATGAAGTACATTGGTATTTCCTCACTTCATATAAACATCTATACATGGGTAGAACGAAGCTCAGTATGATAAACAGTACGATAATGATCAAAGAGTATGATAATTATCAAAGAGTAAGATACATGTAGTAATATAAAGTAATTAGGCAACTGGCTGCTCCTTAGGACTCCAGTAAAATATTAAACTATATATCTATAATAAGGGTTAATAATTAACCCCCCCCCCCCCCTCCCCTCTGCTGCATCAGTGATATGAGAGGTTTATACCCATCTTGAAAATCTAGTTACAAACCGAGACCTGTGTAATGTCATTATTTTGTTAGGGAACTGTAGAGTAGGGGCGGACCCCCCCCCCCCCCCCCCCCCCCCCCGCCCCTGGATCCGCCTATGTAGAGTAATCGCTCCTTGAACGTAAAAGAAGGATTTAGGTCCATATAAGAAGGAACATGGCGTTGATTTTTCATTGTTATTATTTTTTTAACTTTCCAGACGCAAAAGGAGTTTATGTTTATTCTTGCAAAGTCTGCAACACTCAGGCATGTGATGGCCTTGAGTTAGATGTACTGGTAACTGATGGGTAAGTGGCAGAAATACACTATAAAACATCAATTAAAGAAGAGCTTTAAGACATCACAACATCAGTACATTACTGAAACCCTTTACATTGTTTGAATCTTTATTTGTTCACTTTAAAATTCAAATACATGTACAGCTTGTTATAATACGGAGTCAGGGTGTTACGTTACTCATCATAGAAACCCTCCATCACCATGGCAACAGCGCCCCATGTCATATGATATAACATTGGCTCTGGATAAATAACATATCTTAGCTTCATTTTACTGAAGAAAAAACACCCAATAAATTGGACATCGATAAGTTCGATATATTGAAGTACATCAATCATAAACAATCCCCTGTGCCTGTGTATTTCAGTGAGCATAAATATAATCATAAACAACACGGGTTATAATGAAGTATTTTAATTGTGGTTTTAAACTCACTGTGATAGCAAAATATCCAAAAAGAAGAGACGAAATCACTAACAAAATTACCATTAAATGGGGATCTATAACAATAATAACTGAATGAAAATCCTTTATTTCAGTTGTTCCGTTGGAAATGTGGTTCCGCCTTTTGAACGAGATGGTATAGGCGCATCAACAGCCGAGTTCAAAGCCTTCGTTTTTCTTAATACAAATCAAGTATTCATTCAATGTAACGTGGGAGTTTGTTATGAAGAAAACGACGCTCGCTGTGATAGTGTAAGTATCAGGTCTTACAACACACTATAACGGCACTTTGAATGCTCTAATGCGAATGTTTTAATTAAATCAGGTTGGAATGAAAGCATTTTTTGTTGCTAGATTCCAATACAGTAAAAAATGAAAACAAAATAAAACTCTATCAGAAATGTTAATATGAAACAGTTTTAAAGATAAAGTCACACTGGTAGGCCTACATGGACACACTGGCACAGGGACACACTGGCACATGGGCACACTGGCACAGGGACACACTGGCACAGGGACACACTGGCACAGGGACAAGATAAATAACCTAGATATTATAATAGCCATTTATGTATCTATATCATGTTACTCACACAGTATTGTAAACATAATGCCGCCGGTAGAAAGAGGAGACAGGCTCCTGGATCCGGCTTCCTGGAAAGTCCAGATGAAACAATTACTACATCTTACTTCATCACCGTGACATCGGATAAGGAGGTCATCCTGGAAACAGCAGAACAGAGAACAGAGGAGTCCCGCACAGGTCAGTAACACATGTGCATCAGGTTTTCCCACTTATCACCTGCAGGCTAGTCACACATATATGTCACGTTTGTCCACTAGAGGATTGTACAGTTTACTTACACATATGTGACGCGTCAGTCACGCCACACCACAGGCACACGGAGTGCTCTCCCTTATCCACCCTCTGTTATTCTATAAATATATAACAGAGGGTGGATAAGGGAGAGCACTCCGTGTGCCTGTGGTCACACATATGTATCATGTCCGTCCACTAGACTCCCATACTGGTTAGTCACACGTTGACCCATATAAAGTCTGTCCGCCAGAGTCCCATAGAGATCCGTTACACTTATTTAAAGTCTGCGCTGTACAGGTCGGTCACACGTATATAAAGTCTGTCCCATACAAGTCGGTCTATTTGACCCAAACCATTATTTAGACAAATACAATAGTTATTAAAATGCATTATTTGTTTCTTTTCAGAACTTGTGCAAGCCCAAGAAACAAACATGGCCCTTTTGGGAACGGTCGTAGCCCTCGCTGTCTTATTTATTGTGGCACTCATAACAGCCATTTGTGTGTACGTTCGCCTGACACCAAAACAAAAGAACAAAGTGTAGACGTTGATAAGTGGGTGTGTTATGGCTCCCCTATGTTGCTTGTACTAGACTCGGTATATTTACCAAAACTCCCGGTACCTTTATGGAAATTTTAGTACAGACTTGTTGTAGAAAATCGCATAGCGAATTTAGTGTAAATGTTAGAAAATAAAATAGTTATTTAGTTCCGAGCGTTCCGATGTGACTGTGGTCGTTTTTATTTATCCTTTTTTATACGCCCGACTTAAAAAAGTCTGTCGTATTATTGTATCACCAGCGCCGTCCGTCCGCTCGTCCGTCCCGAATTCCCATCGCTCCAACTACATTGGATTTTGTAGTATTCTCTTTTAGTCTATACGTGGGTTCCCTTCCGCTCCATAACTTGAAGAGTTTTGATCCGATCTCTACAACATATACCTTATGGGTAGAAGGTGTGTCATTGACCATTTATGACATCTTTGGTTGCAGAATATGGCATCTACATTGAATTATGTAATATTCTATTTTAGTCTATGTCTTTGTTTCCTTCCGCTTCATAACTTTGATCCAATTTTTACAATTCTTTAACAAACTATATAGGTTATGGGTAGCTGATGTATCATGAATTATTTTTGACATCTTCGGTTGCATAATATGACATCTATATCGGATTATGTAATATATCTTTATTCTATATCTCCGTTCACTACCGCTCAATATCTTGAAGATCCAAGTTTTTGATCCAATCTTTACAATTTGTTCACAGCGTATACGTTTTGTGTAGATGGTGTTAGGTTTTGTAATATTCTGTTTTAGTCTACATGTATGTATTGGTTGCTTGCGCTCCATAACTTGAAGAGTTTTGATGTTAACAATTCTTTCACAGCATTTACCTTATGGATAGATGGTTTGTTGTCAGCCATTTATGACAATTTTGGTTACGTGATTATAATACGACATCTAAATTAGATTATGTAATATTCTCTTTTAGTCCATATCTACTTTAGTTTTAACCTGATCATGACAATTTTAGAGTAAATATACGTAAGGGGTAGATGGTGTGTCAGGAACAATTTAGGATATCGCTGGTTACATAATACAGCATCCATATACATGTATGTTCATGGAATAGAGAAATGAAAATCTTTCATATGAAGATAGGATTTCAATTACGGAAATTTAAACAAAGATGTTCTACAAGTAATCAGCCATAGCGGAGGGCGTATGTTGAGTTTACTAAAACTCTTGTTAATCGGGCTATTCCTACCTTTGCCACTTTTATATATCTCGCCAGGTGTCATCTCTTATTCAGAAAATAAGCTGCATATGTTTGAATCGGAGATATTACCTTTTGTCGAGGACACAAGTAAACCTATACAATATTTTCGCACCTTCGTCATTGGCCGAAACCACCAATAAAATCTAAAATTAGAGTGAGTGAGTGAGTGATTTGGGTTTTACGTCCTGCTCAACAGTATTTCAGGTATATGAAGACGTTGTCTCCTTGTTGCAGGGCGGATTTCCACCGCTCTTTTAGGTCTAAAATTAGAAGGCACCAGATATAATTTCTAAAGCTTAAAGCCATTTTATTCGGAAAAAAATCAATTGCACTTGAGTTAGAGAGTTCATTAATGATGTAAATTGATCATGTGAGTTTTAATCATTAGACAAAAAACAACATCATGCAATTTAACCTGGTGTTTGGTCGCATTTTTCCGCCTTTTATCCCCTGCCAAACGTAGTCGGGGGAATATTAAAATGGGCTTTCTTTTCCGGAGTAGAAATTGAAAACTATAAGACATAACTCAATGAACCTTGGCGGTAATGTTAATGTCTGCTCTCACAACACCTCTCACAACAGTATTTTAAGCACATTTTTTTCATAGGTTGAAGGCAGAAATTTCGAACTACAAGTAGAAGCAGCTGATAGGGGTCACTTTGCACATAGTCCGCCGCATGTAAACAGACCAAAGAATGCCTAACTACCAGATCTCCATCCACCTGAACTGGTCCCATTCCACTTCCTAAATCCTTTCCAGACAGTAACTCAACCCTTGTCCTTTCATAAAAACTACAAAAATGCCCAGAAAAAAGGTGCAGGGGGCATGGAAAAAATAATAAAAAAACACACAAAAATATCTGTGACCTGTATCCAACTAATCGATACGCATTGCAAAGCCTGTAACAGTGGCCAATTCAAGTTGAATTGAGTCGACAGGGAGAATCGCCAGCTGAAATCATTTTTTTAAGAAATGGGACTACTCAGGAAATTGGGTCTCCGTTTTCGTTGCTTGTTCAACATTTTCTTTAATTCAAAGTATACTTATATATGTTCACGTTCAGCGTGATGTAAGGATTATTTTTCTAATTTTGTTAAATGTAACCCAAGCTAGTATGTGAAAATCACTGCGCTATGCCTTCCGCCAAGCCTAAGGGTGATCTCTTCAGGTTGCCACGATTGCCACGAATAGAGCAAATCTCTGTGTTAACTCACGAACCAGATGGCAAGATTGGCAGTGTCGATGTTGGGATATATGGTAGAAAGTGAGAGAAACAAACGCGAGTCGCAATAACTGCGACCCGATGTGAGAAAAAGTCAAACTAACGCAAATCGCTAAAACTGCTACCCCAATGCTAGCAATATCTGCAGGCTGCACGTGGCTTTTATCGTTAAGAAAGCATCTGTCGTGAAAATGACAAAATTTTGTACTTATCCTTACTTGGGGTTTGATGCATAATGAGTATTACAGACTTGGTATAAACCCCTATTTCCAACAAATCGTGTTCAATCTGTTGTTTTGTTACCCGAAATATAAACCTTCTATTTAGAGCGGGCGAGTTTAAGATGAAATGGACAATTGTCAACTGGAATTGCTCAGGATTCTCCTCCTTTCGCTTTACTTTTACTGCTACAGCCAGTGTCCATAAATCTTTAGAAATCAGAACCATGAAGCATTTTTTATTTGCAAATTGAGCACACGAAACCGCATTCCAAAAAGTTTACACCTCGTTTCCATAGCCATGATATATGCTATGAAATGCCTAAAGACGCGATGCAAACTCGATGTATACTTGCCAGATCGCGGAACTTTTTTCGGAGAACAATCTCGCAACAAATATCAAATGACAGAGAATCTTAATTGCGACTCCTCTAATATCGTGTATGTTATCACGTCGTATGCGGGATGTGTGTGAAAGTTGACAAAACACAGACCGAAAAAAATATTTAAAAAACGCTAATTCTCTAGAGATTTGCCGCTTTTGGTAATTTCTCGTTTTCTTTATGGCGTGTGCTATAAAAAAAGTCGCAAAATCGGCTATTTTTGGTGATATTTCATGCCGCATGATTTGCTAGGTTTGTCCAAAAACAAACAGTAGATGGTATATTGTTTTGATGATCGTCAAAACCGCAATATCCCTAGAGAATAAGTCGTTATGGCGTTTTGATCCCTCAGTGAGAAATGTCAAACCGTAATATCTACAGAGAATAAGTCGCAATTGCGACTTTAAAAGAAGCGAGGAGTCGCAAAATTGCAATTTCTGTTTTGGCGTTTTCTCGCGCGGTGATTTTTCGACTAGTATGAAAAAAACTCAAAAACACAGAAATCAAAAAACTTTCCTCAGAATTCCCTAGGCCTTTCAATGAAGTGTATTGTTTTTGTGGGAGGTCGAGAAAACGGATAAAATATCGCCAGAGTGTTTCTCGTTTTCTCGTGCCGTGAGTTTTTGAAAATTGGCAAAACTCTTTTGTTTTGTCTCAGAAAATGCATGGATTGTAACCTGAGAATGACAGATTAAACAGCAGGGTAACAGCCGATCTCATCAGCATTCCTAAGATAGCCTGACCACCGTCGTCTGGACGAAGACATTTTAGAAATGTTGGAACTTAGTTTAATGGGGAGATCTTTCAGCAAATTGAAGGATGTGCTATGTGGAAACGTTTTAGTCCTGCCTCTATTTTGTGGTTGAGTGGGAGAGTGACATTCTTCACTTAAACTCAATGATACGTGACAGATCGTGACATTTTTTCGGAGAGCAACCCCGCAACAAATATCAAATAGCAGAGAATCTTAATTGCGACTCCTCTAACATTGTGTATGCTATCACGTGCAAAAATATCGCCGGCAATACGTAGGAGAAAATTCCCTACGACAAAGAGCAGCCAACTATTTATCAGGTATTAGACTGAAACATGATGAGCACGTGGCAAAACATTTCAACGCTCTTGGTCGTTGGGTTAAGGGCCATTTTGAAACCATGCCTATTGAGGAAATCCTTTTCTCGCTTCCGATGCAGATACCAAGCACAAATGTTTGGAAAGGGGCAGTTCTTGGATTCAAACTTTACCAACTATGTATCCTTTGAGTTTAAACTTAGACCCGGGAAGATGTCGTGAAAACACTATAATACGTGTGTTTCAGTTTGACAAATCCAGCATCGCTATGACCAAGATTATACAAGGAGAATACAATCTACTTCAAAATAAAACGGCTTGACCTCTTACCCAGAGACCAGTCTTTGCTTATAAAAGAACAAGTGTTTGAAAGATATACTGGTCAGGGCTAAACTCTTCTGTCTGTCTTCTACCTAGGTTTTTCTGGGTGAACAAAAATTGTCACTGATCATGATCATATTGGGTTCAATCCTAGTCTAGCGATATTCTTACCATAACTGAAAATGTGTAAAGCATTGTCAATATATATTACAAAGTGTTACAGTAAGTTCTACTGACTAAGGCCAAGCTTATATATGTCGTCAACGTAATGAAATATCGTGGGTTTTATTTCATTACAACAATTTATGATTGGGTATCAAGGTATCTATGATATACCTCTTTTTAAAACAATTAGAAACTTGTATCAATGTACAAGTGCAAACAAGAGGATTTTTCCTGTGCCCGTGAGTTTTAGTGTTTTATGCCACAGTCTGAAAAAAATATGACTCTTTTGCTTTATGGAGGTTTTTTTTTCAGGAGACATCTGCAATGCTTTTTGAGGGTTTATGTATTGAGTCTCTAAGCTGGATATGTTTCATTAAAGCTACGTCGATATACTTGTGTGTTGACTCTAATGGAAATATGGATGAATGGCTTTTGGGTGTTTGGTTACCTAAATTTTCATCCTATACAGAATTTATGTCATTCCAAAATAATTCTTTTGTGTGATCTAAAAATTAAATACCGTGCACTGGTCCATTTCCATACAAACATGAATTTGTTTTTATCTGGTTTTCATGGAATAGGCAATAAATTACATGTATACACAAAGAAAAATGTTAAGCACCCACCTGGAAAGTCTGCACTGACCGATAAAATCATTGGTGTAGGGAGATTGTTGGCAAACTGATGTTGCAGATACGATTGTGATCATAAAGGGCAACTTTCTGGCGATAAGAAATCACCATTAGTGGCAATAAGCTATTCAATTTATTCAGGATATCGTTAGACAAATCAAAAGTGTATTTTAACAAAATAAAAAGATGCTTGTAAGTATGAAACTTCAGATTCCATCTGGCTTCACAGGGTGAACCTATTGAAGTAAAAATGTTTGAGCTTTGAGTGCGAGAACATATCTCTAGAGCAGAAGGTCAGTAGCTCGTATATAACCTCCATTAGCTTCCAACCTGCGTCTCAACCCTCCAGTGAGACAACAATCTCCCTACACCAATGATTGTATCGGTCGTTGCAGACTTTCCAGGGGGTGCTTAACTTTTTGCTTTGTGTATATGTTCACTTTCTTAAAAGCGTAGCCAGGCAGATACATTTAGCATCAAATGTAAATGACCATAATTGTAACGTGGGAATATGCTATGACTGAACGGCTAAGGTCCAGTTGTCGCATCCCGACCCCCCCCCCCCCCCCCACACACACACCCACACACACGCGCGCACACGCGCACACACGCACACACACAACAGAGAAAAAACTTGTCAGTTTTATTGAAGGAGGAATCTGAACTGTGTACCCAAGGGAACTGGACCTTCTGACTAGCATATCACAAAACCTTTGTGAGGCCAACCAACCTTAGTGAATGGTAAAGATTCATTAAATTGAGGCCCCCTGTAAGCCAAGTGTCAATTTCCAAACATGCTTTAAAGCTATATTTACATCTTAGGATAAGAATATACAGATACTAAGAGTAAGCTATGTTTTCTTCTTCTTTCGTTTGTTTTAAAGAGTTAAGAAGTGATGTAATATCCTGTACCAGGAAGCCCCAGCATTGATTCACCAAACAGATCCAAACTCGGGACATTTCTATGAAGCGTAGGCCTACTATCATTTATGACATCTGACCATATACAGATCAATTTACAATGTTGATTACAGAAAATTGGGCACCAAAAAAATTCTGTTGTCTCATCAACCAAATTGCCATTGTCTCCCATGTACCATGTATTGTTTATCTGAAGGGCGGGGGGGGGGGGGGGGGGGGGTCGTAATAAAAATCTGCAATATCACGATAGGGGTGTTTAGAGACTCCCTTTACGTTTATTATTAAACTCTTATCTTATTCAGATTCATGTATGAGTGTTCTTTATAAAGAACGGATGATTAAAGTGTATACTAAACAAGAACACACACTTCCCAATGTATCATGTATGATGCGACCATATATGATACACACAACATTTAATGCGCAATGTATCAAATGTAATACGATAAATGTGTATATATATACATATATATATATATATATATATATATGTGTATATATATAGAGGATATTTGTTGTTTATCGGTAAATACCATTTATATTTCATCGAGTGGATAAAAAATCTGTATTTTCACAATTGGCGAAGCCAAGAGTGAAAATACAAGATTTGTTTATCCACGAGATGAAATATAAATGATATTTACCGATAAAACAACAAATATTCTATTTATTATATAATTATTAGAGAGATTTTCGTGTATTTTCTGCGACAAACTGAACAATTCGCTGTCGTCAGTTGACCTAGAAAATGACCTACATTTGGGCTCATCACACATATACATGTACGGCGTAGGATAAAATAGCGCACCGTTTTGGGGCTCAACACAATAAAGATTTATAACTTTGCATCCAAAGTTCTTATTTTCATGTTGCAGTTCCAATTTTTGGATAGAAAACAATTTCATGAAACAAATTACAGTTCGAATAGTATACTTATTTCGGAGGAAAAACCTGCGTTTGTCTGCGCGGAAGGACACACGGTGTGCGCGCGACGACAAACATCGAGGTCTGTCATCGTTGGTGAAGTTGAACTAGACATTTTCTTTTGTTTAGTTTTATATTAAAATTTTAAGTGACATGGTCTTATTTTTTTTAAATGAAGATTTACTAGATTATGTGTGTTGAAATGTTCTACGATAAATTAAATCTTTAATTGTTTGCTACCAAAATCAATCGAGTCGGCTCTTCTACTCTGACACTGACAGTAGACTGTAGACAGAGCGAGCGGAACGATCAGCAAGCACCAGAAGTCTATGAATGTGGAAGTGTGAAGCGTTCCATTACATAGTATTGAGGGCATTGGCGCCGTTTGACCCAGAGGTCACCATACACAGAGCCCTCTCTCGGTTAGTCAGAAAACGTGGCTTTTCTTCACTTTCTCATATGAACTATTATGGGATGCATAAAAAAAACATGGCGAACATTTTATTTATGATAACGGTACTTGATGGAGCAAAAGTTAAAGTTTCCGAAGAACTTCATAAAGTTGAAAATGAGACATGAAGACTTGTTTGGAACGATTTGAGTCCAAATGGAGATATCAGAGTAGCATGTTCGGTAAAGCTTTTATAAAAACCAATGCATTCTCCGAACTGCGGTTACTGGAATTGCCGATAGATGCAGTAAGTGGAGAATGAATTTATTTTCTGATTTGAAATTGCGCAACCGTTGACAATTTCAAAATCTACCGCGCATAAACGTCACATAATGTAGTATAAGCAGGCTGAAAGCGCCAGTGCCCTGAACATGGGGTAATGCGACATTTCACACTTCCCTGTTCATAGACTTCTGCAAGCACTGATTGCCGTATCCCACAGTCTTCGTTTTCTGACTATGATTTGCGTCAGTTCTCGATACATTTTGTTAAAAATAAGCAATTTTAATGCTCCAGTTGTAGGCCTAACACTTTTATTTACATTTTAGAGTGGGGTTGATTTACTTCACGTGTTCTCGTTTGGCGAGTCCTGCTGCTACTGCTAGGCCTAGGTTAAAAATAGGCCTATAATACGGCAAGCACCACAGAAAGGCCAAAGCCAAAAATATATTTGGTTTGTGTAAAAGTATTTAACAGCCAATTAATAATGTTCGATAATTTATAAATTAAGAATTGATTACAAATTTTGGCAATTTTCACAAATTAAAGATTTAACAATGAGAAGATAATATTCCAATGGAAATAGTTCCGGCACTGGCAGTGATGATATAAACGTTATCGGTAAAAGTGGTGATATCACTTATATCAGAGCTGTATAACTCAATATCTCACTACTAATTATATAATAAATATAAATATATAACTTTTCTAAATTTGAAGGGCATTTCCTTACTTCAGATAATGATACTAAACTATGCAGAAAAAAGACTTTTCCTTAAAGTATTTCTGGGGCCGGGCAGTATAGGGTTACGTTCAGAAATAAAGCGCTTCATTTTCCGGATGGTCTCACTACATCTTTTTTGATCGAGTCGTTAGCATAAACAAAGGCCACGTTCGGCTGCACATGAGAAAAAACATAAAGCGGTGTGTTTTCCTTCAAATTCCCTATTATTAAGAACAACTTCATCATGGAATAAGCAATGACATTTACACGCATGATTGACTTTTGTGACGTCACATAGCAGAAATAGATGAACAGAGTAATTATATACGTCCATCTGTATATCTCACTGGAGTCAGTTTTCTTTATACATGATGGGTATCATGAAGAACTTTACGGTGGAACTTTTCCCCAACACAAATCCTAATGGCGTTTATTACACGGGAGAGACTATTTCAGGAGAGGTGAAATTAGAGCTGAAAGATGAGATGAAGATAAAAGGTGAGTGATAACAGGGACATGGTCACCTTAGGTGTACGCCTGATAATGTATCACCGAGTGAACGAAGTAAACTGTACGAATGAAAAAAAATATGATACATGTATTATTAATACCAACTGTGTATCATAGCTACCAACTTGTTTTAGCTTAACTCAAATTATTTGAAATACAATCGCACTTGGTCGACATGAAGATTCTGCACTTTGGCTCAGTCTGTCGTCCCTAGCTAATTTAATATCGAGCTTTATAAAAACTAACCTAAGTTCTATGATAATCTACAACAGACCATCTTTATTTGAACTTTCATATTCTCAACTTCTTCCTACAAAGTTAAATACAACCAGGTTTATACCCGGTTGGAGAAAAGTCCGTGATTCAATTGTTCACAAAAAAGGGAGAGCAATTCTGTCAAAATCATAACAAAGGATAATGTAGGCCCTATGTGGTGTCGTACTATATTTTAAGATGTACATCTAATGGGTGATTGTATCAAATATCACAACATATAGGAGACAAATCTGCCCAACCCATCACCATAAATACTAGTTCTGGTTTGTTGCTGTTTTTTCTCTTTCCAATGTTTCACATAAATACCATCATATTTTAAAATATAAAGTCTACAGCGCCATGTCAACCTTTAGATGTAGATAAATTCGGTAGGAAGTATTTTGACAGTTCGAAAAATGGATGTATTATATTTGTTCCCCCAAAACATTCACGCTGTTTCCAGATATACCATACAACGTACGTGTTCGTGTAAAATCATTAGAGATGAATACAAAGTGCCCTCTGTTCACTTCATAGAACACTGCGGTCTCTATTTTGTGTGATTATATTACGTTAACACCAATAATCGCATTGGATGATTGGACGGGAATATATTTTTAGCCTGTCTATATATGTTTGGTCGATGATTCATTGAATAAAATAGTACGGGTGTATACATGTAGGTGTTGTCAACATGAATATTTGCCAGAAATCAAATAGTTTCATGAATACAAACATCTACTGCAAAAACAAATGTAAAAAACAAATGTTTCTTTTTCACACATAAATAAATAGACAATTAGTGAACAAAGCTTACTTAATGGATGTATGAACAGAACTTAAAACTGTTTTTTTTGTATTAAATGTATACCCTAAAAATGTCTTTGTCTTTTATCTCAGTGGTATTAAAAACTAAGTAAGGGGAGACGTGCATTTTTCGTATGTACTCGGCAAAACTCGTCAAAAGTGACGTCATATACGACCTTCGATGTGTATAAACTGCCATGAAGAGGCACTGACACAGCAAACATCGTGTCACTCTGATAACTTCGGGGATTTACGTGCGTGAAATACCCTCTGATAGACTGCAGGTCATTTTGAATATGGCGACCAAATAGGTAGCCGTGTAACGTACAATTTCCATATCCTCTTCAGGGCCCATCGAAAGTGTCCTCGGGATAATGTAAGGGACTGAAATAATCTGTTTGTTAACTTTCAGGCGCGATCAGTTTTATAATTGAAGTATTGGAGGATTCCTGGAATGTACCGAAACTGCGTCTCTTCTTTTGTTATGTGCTTTACCGGGCTAAATATGATATATAAACAAATATCTTTCTAAATGATATTAGCATTTAATAAATTTATAATTATTTTTATTTGATTTTTTCGTCTAGTAAAACATTTTGCTATTTTCTTTCGACGCAATTTTTATTCAGCCCAAAAATACGGTGATTTACCGTATAAAAAGCGCAGACTGTCCGAGGCGTGTCAAAGCCGACCGGTAGCGAGCGAAGATAGCCGAAGGATGTTCCGAGTGACATCGTGTACTACATGTACGTCACCACTGTGAGGGTATGTACACAACGGAGGTCGTGTTTGACGTCATAAGTCACTGAGCTTTTTTACTTTCGTAACCATCGTTGGATGGCAAATGCAGCGGTGAATTTTGTATTCAGCCAGAATTGCAAAGTACATGTTTTAAAACCCACCTAACGCAAATTGTAAAATAAACCCAAGGCTGTTCATAAAACCTTTAAATATCTATACCCAAGTCGTAATAGATGGATGACGTTATACAAGCATTAAAAGGTGGCGTAAATCAGACCTGCAATGGTTTGGAAAAACGCCAGAAATACAATCAAACAAACAAACAAGTATTAATATATTTGGTGAGTTAGGATGTCAGTAAACCACTGGGGGTTCATTTAAATCTAGTTACGGATACCTACGTAAACCTGTTTATCGTAGCAGTGTCACTGAAATGATCTGAGCGCTATATATTCCGTTTGGTAAGATACAAGAATCAGGGGTCAGAATTGCTTGCTTGCTTTGTGTATCAATCTCTAATCCAAACTTTTGGTAGTATGTTCAAAGGGAGTTGAGCATGGAGGCCCCAGGTGGACATTGCTCAGGTATGGTTATTTAGAGGCAAATTCGCCCCTAAAACCAAGAATAATGTTTGCATTAAACAGCAGACAACTTTCTGTAGACAGAAGAAGTTAGAAACTTTCTATTTTATCCAAATTTTAGTTTTTACATCAAGTTGTATTTTATGAAAAGTGGTTTGTTAGGTACCCGTAATGTAAACAAACTCCAAGTCTGGGTATGCGCACAACACCCTTATGATTTGAACGGGGTCACAAAAAGCCTGTCGATATGTTTGAGATTATGAACACAAAGACATGAAATGGGTATACCCAACGCTGAAATTACCGGGTTTCTGACCGAGCAAGAGGCTCGTGACTTTGGAAATTAATGGACTCGAGTGATATTCATCGTAACAAACGGGATCTCTTTAGTTAATCTCTATTTAACAAAAACTTGGATAATCTGAAGGTTTGCAGTCATAACACCAAGCCCTCACTATTGCTTACTTTAAACACCCCTGCACAGGATAACAAGACGAATTTCAATTGCCATGATCCAGTCTTATTTGAAGTGATATGTCCATGTTATAAGGAAGTCCAGCCAAGAGACAAAATTCAATTGGCATCACCTATACGTCCATTGGTCCACACAGCCAGAAAAATGGTGGTAGGTATCACCATACAATGGCGATGAGCTCATCACAGCTTAATAGTGACGAGTTGAGACCCTCGCCATTTTCCACTATCACCATAATATGCATCGTCTAAACCCAAGGTTGAAACTTGCGCTCACGCTCGTAAAAGGTGAGCTTGTTGAGAATTTAACCCTGGGTATCCGAGAATTCATACTATGGCGATGGCCGTCAACATTGTGTGGTTAGGGCCATCAGCATATCATGGTCACCATTTTATATTTTTGAACACTAAAACACACGGGCACGGGAAAAACCTTCTTGTCTAAAATATCAATTGAGACAAGTTTCTAATTGAGTTTAAAAGGGGCATATCATTTAGACGTTTATACCCAATCATAAGTTGTTATACTCATATGTATATGTATTTCATTAGGTTGACGACAGGTAGGAATTTGGAATTAGTCAGTAAAATTTTCTGGAACAGATGATTTGGCAACTCATCAGTAACGTAAACTGGGGTAACTTTGAACGGCAGAGTGGTAATGATTATGTTTTTAGCTTTCACAAAAAGCTAAAAACATAATTATTACCACTTTTCTTAGTATTTGTTACCAAAAAGCGAACATTTAGATTTTCATCTTTGACTGTTCAAAGATACCCTGCAGTTCAAAGTTACCCCAGTTTACGGTAGTTTTTATAAAGCTAACATGCCGATTTGCTATAGGTTTTAGAAATTATCAATTAGCTCTGATATTCCTAAACTTTCACTGCCAAAATCCAAGATAATAGGACGCTCTGGGGCATTGAAGGTTTGGGTAATTTTTCAATGGGTTTGTGTATTTTCCAAATATAGAGTACCCTAAGAAATGTTTGAAACTCTCTTTAAACGTGGGTTCCATACTAATGATAAAAAATCATAGAGTACCCTGTTTTTAGAATTAGGTCAGATTCCAAAGAGCAATACTGCTTTTTAATAAGATAGCCTTTTACTTCAAGTGAACGAAGAATTCTATTGCAATTTCCAACATTTTCAAACCTAATTTCCCTATCAAGGTTTTGGTAATAAAGGGTTGTTTATCTGCCGCTCTACCTCCTCAATATAATCCTGTCTAGACACACATATAATAACTATTGCCGAACATTTATCAGCCGGTTTTATAACGATATCTATTTTGATTTCCCTTTAGCAAGACGTTCTGAATAAGTACGGTTATGTGGGTTTCTAAGAAACTGCAATGAAAAGTGATGATATAAACGTCATCGGTAAAAGTAGTGATATCACTTATATCAGAGCTGTACAACTCACTGCTAATTATATAATGAAAGTTATGAACTTTCTAAGATTTTTAAAAAATAGCATCATATTGTATTTTCAATTTGAAATTCAACGTTTGATTTGCTTGGTAAGCGTCCATATTATTTGAATGTATAATTTACGCGGTTTGGGATTGATCGTTTAGGTCTCAGACCAACAATTATACTGTCAAACATTACTCTACATGGACAACATGTGTCTCATGTTCAATTTTAGTGATTTTACCCCTAAAACGGTGATACAAATTCACTTCCATAAGAACGGTCGGAATGCAAGTGTGTCTTCAATCGCATGAGCGTTTTCCACACTATTTACTTATCAGAATCTGGCTTCAAAATGCTGATATTTTTTTTATAAATAATGAGTTATACACTGTTGGTTTATAAATCATTGATCTGTCGTTGTATTTCTCTTCCAGAGCTCCGCTTACATTTTACCGGAACCGGAAGTGTAAAATGGACAAAAGTTTCCAAAGAGAAGACGGAGGCATTTAAAGCTTGCGAGAAGTATGTCGACGAGACCCTTGTTCTCTATCAAAAAGGTAACCACTGAATACACTGCATATGATTCTTATTAAAGATACACTCGCCGCTCAAATACAGAATAGACGAATTCCTGTATTTTTCTTCACAGAAAGTTAAGAAATTTCTATTTTTGCAAAAATGTTTTTGAATATATTAAAGGCACGCTTGCAGAGAAAATCCAGAATACTGTTTACATAAAAAACAGTGGGCGGTTTTCTGTATTTTTCCCGGACAGAAGAAGTTAGGAACTTCCTATTTTTACCAAAAATAGAAAGTTTTTGCATCATTTAGTCTTTTTAATTTGAAATTGAAAATTAGATTTATCAAGTACCCGCATGCAATGTAAACAAATCCCAAACCTGAACTTGCGCACAAGTGCCCTAATGTTTCAGTCGTGTGAGTGATCCAACGGCAAAGTATATTTATCTGAGAAATACAGACTGACGATCGGGCAAACTCAAGTTTTTTTTTCATTTTAACAATCTATATCATTGGAAATTTATTTATCCCGAAAACGGAAGTCTCTGCAACTCTGCACATTCGATGTGTACTTTAAAATTGGGCTTATATTTTTTATCAAATCGGAAAACTTCCATGATTTCTGTAGCCTGTCGTATCACGACGTGGGTAAAAGAAATATTCGCCTACACTACACGTATCTGTATTGATGTTTATGACTTTTATGTTAAGAAACGTTTGGCATTGTAGATTCAGATGAGAAGGGAAAGAACTCTGTCCATCCTAAAGGACAATTCAAGTATCCATTCACCGTACAAATACCGGCCAATATACCCTCATCGTTTCGGGGTAAATTTGGCCATGTCACGTACAACTTGAGCGCTACTATTAAAAAGCCCTGGAAGTTAAACCACAAAACTCCAGTCGTGCAACTCATTATTCATCGAGTTGTGGACCTAAACAGACAAATACAATCACTGGTGAGTACATGACATATTAATCCTATGTTCAGGGTGATATGGTTTACATCGAGCGATACACAGGGCGGGGTTTGATTTACATAAATATAAGATTAAGGGCACTTTGTTTCTGTAATATCAATTGGATACAACTGATACCTGTCGTCAACCTAATGAAATAGCATGGGTCGTGTTTATTATAATAACTTATGATTGGGTATAAAGGTCTAAATGATATGTCCCTTTTTAACACAAAAAGAAACTGGTATTCGA
The DNA here is from genome assembly GCA_963971465.1 of Lepidochitona cinerea. Taxonomy (NCBI): domain Eukaryota; kingdom Metazoa; phylum Mollusca; class Polyplacophora; order Chitonida; family Tonicellidae; genus Lepidochitona; species Lepidochitona cinerea. The sequence goes on along the minus strand of OZ020556.1, from coordinate 40,113,091 downwards.
ATTCCCAATGATAAGTCTAACATCCATAAGAAACTTGTCTCCGTGGTTATTTTAGAAAAAAATTCCCTGTGCCCGTGTGTTTTAGTGTTGAAAGGCATCTTTATTGGTATATTGGTGACTAGTCATAAGGTTATATTTCAGACTCCCCCTCAGGCGGAAGCTACATTAACTACAAATGGATGGTGCTGTTTCTCTGGTAACGTGACAGCTGTGTCTTCTCCTGCCAAGGCCGGCTATTGCCCCGGGGAGGAGATCCTCATACACGGACAAATTGAAAACCATTCCAGGAAACACCTCCATTCTATTAAAGCAAAACTCACAATGGTAAGATTTAATTTTTTAAACTAGAATTGATTTTATATATGAAACTATAAGAACATTATGGAAGTAAGAAGACAAAACTGTCTTCATATACAACGTTTAGTTCCTTTTAATCTAAAAGCTGTTGCTAAATCCAGAAAGGTGAAGAAATACTTTTTGGTTTATTGGGTGACGACGTCTCGATCGTTATCAACGTCAATTGACTGTAAGTCGAAACGTCGTCACCCAATAAACCAAAAAGTTCTCATCCATAAGCAATTCCAACTTCTAAATGCAATTGAAAGACCTAGACCAAATAGAAGGGTAAATGATGCAAGAAGTTCTTCCTCAGTTTCAAACCATTAAGAGTGTGTCTAGATATTTAAAAATACACAAAATGGCTTATATTCACTTATGGTGAAATAGTCAATTTTGAGAAAGAATGCTTGAATACCACACAAGTTAGGGTTTCGGTTAGATAACCCTGTAACGAATTTGATATTCAAGATTGAATATTTCATAAAAAGCAAAACGTGAACTCTGAAAGCCATTTTGTAATATATATGGCATTACTGATAAACGTCTAGACATGACGCCACAAGCCATATATGGCGGCCGCCCTGTATGGATCAGCGTAATATTGAATATATATGTCATTTTATTTCTCCCCATAAACCAGGAGGTAACGTATTACACGAAGACAGCCAACCACAAACACTCCGAGGTGGTATGTGATACAAAACTATCTCCTGTGCCACAGCCAAACAAGGAGTTTTGGTCTGGACATTTAAAGTTACAGTTACCCCCTTCAGTTAGTCCATTCCGCCTCGACAATTGTAACATTATTGATCTACGATACATGCTATCGGTAAGACACAATTTTTTCTTTGTCGTAATAGCCTTATTTAGCCTGGGGTGGGCCCAAAGCTGTTTGTACACTTCTCTTGTCCTGAGTTGAATAACATTTTCTGCTAAAATGATCCAATACGTGTTCCCCTTAGACATCTTGTCTAATACAATTTCCAAAGTGTACAGTTACGTTCTCATGGTGTTAACTGCACAGAAGAACAGATGTTTTGTTCATACTGATTTGATAACTGCCATGATGTTCAGTCAGAATAACCATAGCTATTAATATATACATCTAATACACCAAATAATCCGGTACAACTGTCCTTCTGTTTTGTCCCGCTTATAAAGGCGATAGTCTGAATAATGTGTGGTGGTTCACTGCTAAAAAGTACTTATCTTTAAAATCCAAGTTCCAAATGTTATCGAAGTTTTTATTTCATTTTCATTTTTTCTGTTTCTGTTGTTTTCCTAAGTACCACAAGAAACCGTTTTCATAGATTTCAATCACAGATCAAGTTTTTTTTTCTTCTTTTCTTGCAGTTTTTCGTCATACTTAAAGGTGGTAAAAAGCTCCAGACTCAATTTGAGATAGCTGTCGGGTCGATTCCTTTGGAAAATAGTTCTGGGAGAAATCCAGATGGGAATCTCCACCGGGAGACTGGAGTTTTACCGCCGACATCATGGGTTGGTCAACGTCAGATGCCAGCTGCATTTAGTTCTATCACACCTGTGCCCGTCTTCTTCTATCCGATGGAAACCGTACCAAGACCACATAGAGCAGAAGTTGATTCAGCTAGTCCCTGGCCTGAACAAAGTAGTCTCATGGCAGCATATAAAGGGGATGCAAACATAGCTCCACAAGGCTTACCAAATTTGCCATACTCTGTTCACGCACCACCAACACCAAGTGCACCTCCGCCCCCTCCGTACACGCCTTTTCCGTCCTAAAGCAAACATATACCCACAAAGCTCACCAGATTTGTCATACCTTGTTCACGTACCACCAACGCCAAGTGCACCTCCGCCCCCTCCGCACACGCCTTTCCCGTCCTAATATACCAAACTTGTTGTGGAAAGGTGGACTGGTGTATGGAAAAGAATGATTTTTATCTAAATCAAGTGTTAACTTACAATAATTTTCCTATAAGTTACAATGTATTTTTTCTGTGATATTCCTAGTCATTTTACCTTTTTTAATTTATCTTCATTTGTATCTTCTTTAATAATAATTGATTTGAAACGGATATATATTGAATCTAATAGGATTTGTTAAAGCTTCATTAGCTGTCAAATAAAGCTCCATGAGCTGTCAAATAAAGTTCCATGAGCTGCCAAATAAAGTTCCATGAGCTGCCAAATAAAGCTCCATGAGCTGCCAAATAAAGCTCCATGAGCTGCCAAATAAAGCTTCATGAGCTGCCAAATAAAGTTCCATGAGCATTATTTGCTCAATGAGGTAAATGAGCTGCCAAATAAAGCCCCATCAGCTATCAAATAAAGTTCCATGAGCTGCCAAATAAAGCTCCATGAGCTGCCAAATAAAGCTCCATGAGCTGCCAAATAAAGTTCCATGAGCTGCCAAATAAAGTTCCATGAGCTGCCAAATAAAGCTCCATGAGCTGCCAAATAAAGCCCCATGAGCTGTCAAATAAAGTTCCATGAGCTGCCAAATAAAGCCCCATGAGCTGTCAAATAAAGTTCCATGAGCTGCCAAATAAAGCTCCATGAGCTGCCAAATAAAGTTCCATGAGCTGCCAAATAAAGCTCCATGAGCTGCCAAATAAAGCCCCATGAGCTGTCAAATAAAGTTCCATGAGCTGCCAAATAAAGCCCCATGAGCTGTCAAATAAAGTTCCATGAGCTGCCAAATAAAGCTCCATGAGCTGCCAAATAAAGTTCCATGAGCTGCCAAATAAAGTTCCATGAGCTGCCAAATAAAGCTCCATGAGCTGCCAAATAAAGCTCCGTGAGCTGCCAAATAAAGATCCATGAGCTGCCAAATAAAGATCCATGAGCTGCCAAATAAAGCTCCGTGAGCTGCCAAATAAAGTTCCATGAGCTGCCAAATAAAGCTCCATGAGCTGCTAAATAAAGCTCCATGAGCTGCCAAATAAAGTTCCATGAGCTGCCAAATAAAGCTCCATGAGCTTTGGACAATATTTGTCAGTTTATGTTAAATGTGTTGTAGAACATGTACAAGTCTGACTAAAAAGAAAATTCAATTGCGGGCGCAGTAAATACAAAATTCAGTGCTACATTTACAGACATAAGACGGTTACGAAAGTTAATAAGCTCAGTGCCCAATGACGTCAAACATTACCTCCGTTGTGTACGTGTCCTCAGAGTTGTGAAGTAATATATGATCTCTGCTATGTCAGTGTATCATCAAAATAATTATAAATTTATTAAATGCTAATATCATTTAGAAAGATATTTGTTTATATTTTTTATTTCGCCCGGTAAACCACATGCTGTAGACAGACGCAGTTTCGGTACATATCAGGAATCCTCCAATGCTTCAATTGATCGAGGCTGGAAGTTAACAAACCGAGTGTTTCGGTCCCTTACATTACCACAGGGACTCTTTGGTATGGCCCTTAAAGCCTGCCGCAGACGAGAGCTATCAGCTGAGGTAAATTCCTCTCGAGGAAATTTCCTCAGCTGATAGCTCGTCGTGTGCGGGGTGCTTTTAATGAACGTGTTGAATAATTTCAACCTCTCGAGGTAAAAATTTGACCGTCTGCGGGGGACTGAGCTATCAGCTCAGAGTGAAAAAGATAGGCCAGCCAATCAAAATGAGAGATCGTGTCACCTGGTACACTATCTGAAGACATACATTTTTAACGGACTATCCGTGTATATTTTGAAGATTATTTTTGTTTAGTGATTTACAGAGAGGATGAGCTGCCAAATACATGTGGAAACTCTAATTGAAAACGAATAAGCTAATTGTTTGTAAGATGATATGGAACTTGTACGTTTCACAGCTACCTTTTTGGTCGCCACATTCAAATGTCCTGCAGCCTATCAGAGGGTATTTCACGTACGTAAATCCCAGAAGTTTCAGAGTGTTTATACAGTCCATATACAGAACAAACCAGCTTGAAGTCCTGTTCAAGCAACGAAAACCGTACTGCACTCGATCTCCATTATCTCCATTACTAGCACACATATTTGGTTTGTACCAAATGGTGACTTTTTTATTTCAATTTCAATCCTTAAGTTTTTAAATACGCTTCAAATGCTCAACTTCTCTTGACAACTGGACTTTATGAAAAACTCTTGCAGTTCATGCCACTTTAGGGCAATAATTTCCTTTCGGATGTATTCCAGTGGATGCTATTGCGGAATTCTATTTCACATAACTCATCAGAATACATGTCATGGTTACATTCTGAAGAAATCTTGGGACATTTATTCCATATTTAGACAAATGAATATTAACCCCACTTCTTTTCCACAGACGGGCAACTTCTGATCTGTCGAGTAAAGGAATACCCATAGTAGGAGTTCAATAAGAACGCTGTTCAATAGATGATATTGCAATAAGTCTATTGCAACTGTAATGATTTAGCCCACTGGTGAATTGCAACAATTGTCGTGGCAACTCAAAATGGTAATACTATTTGTGGCTACATTTGATGGTAAATCTGTTATGTGTATAATGGTAATACTATTTTTGGCTAAATGTGATGGTAAATGTGTTATGTGTTTAACGGTAATCAAAATACAAAGAAAGAAAATATTGTATTAATGATGTTCGAAGATCAGGAAAATAACAATTTATTCTAGAAACAGCAATATAACACCGGAAAGCCGAGAGACATCCTGTCCACTATTCTGTCCAGAGTCCATGTGACAAATTATATAGACTGAAGTAAAATGAATCTTAAAAAAAAAATCAAGGGAATAGGAAACCGCAGCTTGAATGAATGGATAAAAATGAAACAAAGATGAAGTCGGCGTGAAGGTCATACTTGAAATGCAAATATACAGCTTCATCGATGCTCCACAATTTACGTTTATGAAATCCACAAGGAAAATAGATTGGGTTGTTGATTCCTGAAAGAAGCTAGAGGTTACTTGCTCCTGAAAGTGACGATTGGTGTTGAAAGAGACAAGATGGCATTTGCTCCTGAAAGAGGCAAGATGACATTGGCTATTTCAGGAAATAGATGTTATTTCTTCCTGAAAGATTGATTCTTGGTTGGTGTTAAACGGCACACTCAAACCTCCTGAAAGAGGCTAGATAAGATTTGCTCCTGAATGAGGATAGAATTGATTTGCTCCTTCAAAACATAGATATTATTTACTCCTGAAAGAGCTCCACACGTTTCGTGTACCATTATACTTCTCACATAAACCATTACATTGTGCATGATAAGGTGCTGTGGTTAAACTCTTCACCGATAACACATTTCCAACTTTAGTCATCTTTTCTGATCTAAACTTCGAACCATTGTCGCTTGAAATTTTCTTTGGAATTCCAACATCAGACAACACTCCTACAAGAGTCTCTGTCACAGTGGCAGAGTCAATGTTAGAATGCGCCTGGACTTAGGAACCAATGGCCCTATGATATCGACCGCTACCCTGTGAAATGGGATGGACATGACTGGCATGTTAAAAGGAGCTTTCCTAACCTTTTCCTTAGGAATTGCCCTTTGACAAGGGTCACAGGATTGACAAAAACGTGTAACGTCACCGTGAATGCCTGGCCAATAAAAGTGAGCCGGAATACGGTCGAGGACTTTATTTATTCCCATGGGTCCAGCAAAAATACCTTATGACCCAGTGGTAAAACTGTTTGTCTGTGTTTATTGGGATCTGTAAGCTCTGTCGCCATTCTGTCAATGTGTCAGTACAAAAGTTTGCCCTTCCAAAAGAATTTAATTTTTATACTCCTCTCTGGAAGAGTCTAAAGTCGGATCATTTTTCTGATCATGAATAAATTATGTAGCATTAGACACATCAGGCTATTAAGGAATATCATTCTGACAAGATTAAACTGTATCAAAACTCATGGAATATTACCAATAATGAGATCACATATTGGGTCCTCTAAACATAAGGCCTCAACGTGGCCAGAGAAAAACGGCGTGTTAATATATACATTAGCAAGTAGAACAGTATTAGAAGACTTGTCATCAGATAAATAGGTGCGATACTTGCCACACAACTGCCTCTCAGACACCAAACTCCGTTTAACTATCACACCTGTACATCCCAGTGTCCCGGAGCGTCACTGCCTCCTGATTTCCTACATACACACTGTAACCAGTTACTGTAGGCAAATCATGGGAACTGGAAGGCTCCTAAACAGTGGGACGGGACACTGATGGACTACAAAAAAAATTAACAGCTATTAGACTCAAAGGTGTGTGCCGCCGCTACTGGTTTATTTGTCAGACCTGTAAATCTACACTATTCCGCTTTATAGCATAATCAAAAATCCAATGTCGGGTTTGTGTAGTGTTCTGTATTGTGGTTGGTATTGACTATGTTGTACATTATGTTGACTGTATTGTACATTTTTTGCCATTATATTTAACGAGCCCAAATTATAAGTGGTGAGCATTTAGGTACACATCTTCTAAATTTAAAATGTTTGTTTTCTCAGACTACTCATGAGAACTTGAAACAAGAAGTGCCGTAGAACGAGAACATTCCAGAATAAATCGTATCCACCCCCGTTGCAGATGTCCAGCCGACGAAATAATTTCCTAGTCGACATATAAATTGTGATGGGAGTTCAGCTTTACTGAGTGTTTCTGAATCAAATTTTCTTCTAAGCCCATCTTCAATTACCTGAAAACACCGAAGAAAAGAGGACTTATCATTCAAAGCATAGTATAAACTTGCAGCGCTTTCCCTGACTATGGTAAACGTAGTAGTTCCCTCATGACCTAATTGATGAAGGCACGGCCTATATGATGTATTATAGGAGACACGGAGATATTTATATTGGCTTTTAGTATCGCTTTACGGTATTCCTTACTGTGTTACTAATTATTTGGTGTGTGTAAAAGTCAATCCAAGAAGAAGTGATTTCAAAGACTTATAACGTATCATGGTTTTACTTTAGATTCAAGCATGGTTTTATTACATCTGTGTTTCGAATCAAACTCATTCTAGGTATTCAAATATTACCTATAACAATGGATGACAGGCATTTTTCCTTTTACTGCTTTTAGTATGATAGAGCTTCTGAATCAGTATTATTTAGCTTTAATATTTGTAACTGTTTAGGTATAATCATCTTTTAGTAAGTTCGATGATATTTGTATTCATCTGTATAAAAGGCAATTAAGATAAATCATTCATATGCATAAATCCTTAATCTTCAGGTGACATTCTATAACTCTGCAACCTTTATTTCCATTCGACAGTTTGGAATTTCAGATTAAGATTAAGGCGCTTTGGGTCGCTTAATGTTGTGAAAAGTATTCAAATAATGCTATCCATGCATCCCGATGAACTGTGTGGTTGATATAGGAGCCCTTGATAGATACCATGTTGACTGGATCGATTCAGTCCCAAACCTAATGAGGCGAATATGACCATACAAAACGATCGTCAAAGCATGATCAAAGATTTTCTAAGCTACGATTATCCCAGATGTCAATGTGTTCGAGAGATGGTTTTGAAACAAACGAGCTTTCATTATAGAGGCATGTTAATTATTTACAGATTGTCGGTCTTAATAACCTCCTGAGATTCGGCTCTAGCTTTAGCTGACACGCCCGTATGTCTTTTCGCTGTGATTGTTACTTTACAAAAAGTGTGTGTCTCAAATAAAACTCTCCCAAATCATTTCCTTCACGCGTATACAGCTGATTCCACTAGATAGAGAGTGTTTGCAGAATACTGGTGGTAGCCAACGCTAATACAATCATTGAAGTCAACAAGAAACACTATGTTTTTTGGAAAAGTCTGCCTAATTGGTTTTAACCCCTTCCTTTGCTCCTGTCCGTCTACCATTGTTGGGTTTTATTTAGATTCAGCAATTATTGAGCAGAGATTATACTTTCGTCTATACATTCTTTAGCCGTTTGCTATTTGGACGTTTCCTTCTTGTGTCAAAATCGATTTACAAAAGATTTGTGCCTCTGGCTTAAGTTGTGTCCACTTTAAAACGGCAAACTAAGACGTTGAAAATAATAAGACTTATGGATAACAACTTTTTGGTGTATTGGGTGTCGATATAGTTCTTACATCGTTGTCAAAGTTTATTGACTTTTAATTGTTTAGAACTACATCGAATTGTCGTCTAATAAAGCAATAAATTGTTAGCCATAAGCAATCCGTCACACCATTGTAACGATTCAACAACTAAAAATTAGGAAATTGTCAAGCCGCCATGGAGTCCGTTTCCACAAAACACTAGATTAATGTTTTTTTCTCGAACAACTGGGTAATACCGTATCTAGCCGAACAGTTAAACAAATTACAGTCCGGATAAACTGCCGACGACCGTATAACACCAGTGAGCAACTTTTGCAAAGGATCGAAGTGATATACTTTATGTCACTTAATATGCAGAAAGTCATCTTGCCTTATTTCTCCTAACCCACGTTCTTGATCAAATGACATCGATTGGAAAATCTAACTGGAATCATCCTGGCAATAATAAGTCAGGTAGATTATCATTTTGTCGCCAAACATCTTTCTCGTGTTCACGAACATTCGTGCTATGTGTTGCGGTGGAAAATATGCTGCAATATAAGCCATTTGTTTTACTAAATCACAATAAATTGGTTTTGTTCGTTATATGATAGCCCAAATATCAGCAGATCGATTGGGTTTGTATTGATCCTCGCATTGCAGTGACATGCTCAGGCTTTATTGGCCAAGTCCAATTGTAAACAATTACGTCACGTAACTCTGAGCTAGACCAAATCATATCGCATCATTATGATTAATCGAACTCACAAAGGCTACAAAAAGTCCAGTTCTCTTAGAAATTATCTTTTTTGAGTTCACCTAAAATGAATAAAACTCGATAAAAATAAAATGAAATATACTCTCCTTTCCATTATCATTATATACTGAATCGGTTCCACATCACAGAACCACGATAAAATCCGACCGTGTTACGATGGTAAACATTTGCCATACTATTTAAATCATTTTCTAAGTGCACAACACCGAGCAGACGAGAAAAGTGAGCGTAAAACGACGTGAGCCAGACATGTAACATTCAAAAATGGAATTAACAGAGACCAATCGATATGGTCAGTCCGTGGCGGCTTAAATGGAAATACTAACGCATGTGACAAATCAGTCCGAGTATACAAGGCGAGGATCACGGAATATGGAAAGGTACTCGTCAAAGGTCTGGGGTTGCTCCGGGCAAAGTCTGCCCCTCCCACTAAACCTGGCACGTGAAATAATCTTGAGTGTGGCGTAAAACATCAACATCAACTAATCGTAGGCGTGGTATATCGAGAGGTGTTACGTCCCAACTCCGAACAGACCATACCCATGTAGCATCTAACTATCACACGTTATACGAACTACCGCAGTTATATAAAAACCCTTATCTGGTACTGTGTTTGTCTGCATGACTACCCGGTGCTTTAATTGCATATAAACCTAAGTCTAAGAATGGTCTATTGACTTGTACGGAGGACATTAATAGTGTGCCTATGTCTACGAATGGTTAATTGGCTTGTACAAAAGACAAATATATTGGCTTGTACAAAAGACATATATTGGCGTGTACAAAAGACATATATTGGTTTGTACAAAAGACATATATTGGCGTGTACAAAAGACATATATTGGCTTGTACAAAAGACATATATTGGTTTGTACAAAAGACATATATTGGCTTGTACAAAAGACATATATTGGCTTGAACAAAAGACATATATTGGCTTGTACAAAAGACATTTATTGGCTTGTACAAAAGACATATATTGGCTTGTACAAAAGACATATATTGGCTTGTACAAAAGACATATATTGGCTTGTACAGAAGACATATATTGGCTTGTACAGAAGACATGTATTGGTTTGTACATAAGACATATATTGGCTTGTACAAAAGACATATATTGGCTTGTACAAAAGACATATATTGGCTTGTACAGAAGACATGTATTGGCTTGGACAGAAGACATATATTGGCTTGTACAAAAGACATTTATTGGCTTGTACAAAAGACATATATTGGCTTGTACAAAAGACATATATTGGCTTGTACAAAAGACATATATTGGCTTGTACAGAAGACATGTATTGGTTTGTACATAAGACATATATTGGCTTGTACAAAAGACATATATTGGCTTGTACAAAAGACATATATTGGCTTGTACAAAAGACATTTATTGGCTTGTACAAAAGACATATATTGGCTTGTACAAAAGACATTTATTGGCTTGTACAAAAGACATATATTGGCTTGTACAAAAGACATTGCTACTGTACCTAAGTACAAGAACGGTTTATTGACTTGTACAAAGGACATTATTAGTGTAACAGATTCAAAGAAAGGTTTATTGATCTGTACGAAGGGCATTTATAGTGAATTTAAGTTCAAGAACAGTTTATAGACTTGTGCGAAGCTAATTTATAGTGAATTTAAGTTCAAGGACATTTTATTGACTTGTGCGAAGCTAATTTAAAGTGAATTTAAGTTCAAGTACATTTTATGGTTTTCCCGGTTATTTAAATTTTGTTTACAATACTGTATAGATTTTCCTCATTCTTTAAGTGCAAGAACAGTTTATTGGGTTGTAAAAAGATCCAAGAGCAGCTTATTGGGTTATACGATGTTGATCTATACTGAATTTAAGCCCAAGAACCGTTTATTTGGTTGTAAAAAAGGTCATTTATAGCAAACTTAAGTGCAAAAACAGTTTCTTGGGTTTTAAGTAGGTCATTTATAGTGAATTTAAATCCAAGAACAGTTTATTCGGTTATACGATGTTGATTTATAGTGAATTTATGTGCAAGAACAGTTTATTGGGTTGTACAAAGGTCATTTATAGTGAATTTATGTGCAAGAACAGTTTATTGGGGATACGAAGGTCATTTATAGTGAATTTAAGTCCAAGAACAGTTTATTGGGTTATACGAAGTTGATTTATAGTGAATTTATGTACAAGAACAGTTTATTGGGCTGTAAGAAGGTCATTTATAGTGAATATAATTCCAAGAACTGTTTATTAGGCTGTAAGAAGGTCATTTATAGTGAATTTAAGTCCAAGGACAGTTTATTGGGTTATACGAAATTGATTTATAGTGAATTTATGTACAAGAACAGTTTATTGGGCTGTAAGAAGGTCATTTATAGTGAATATAATTCCAAGAACAGTTTATTAGGCTGTAAGAAGGTCATTTATAGTGAATTTAAGTCCAAGAACAGTTTATTGGGTTATACGAAGTTGATTTATAGTGAATTTATGTACAAGAACAGTTTATTGGGCTGTAAGAAGGTCATTTATAGTGAATATAATTCCAAGAACAGTTTATTGGGCTGTAAGAAGGTCATTTATAGTGAATGTAAGTGCAAGAACGGTTTATTGGGTTGTACAATGTTGATTTATAGTGAATTTATGTCCAAGAACAGTTTATTTGGCCTAATGGATGTTGATTTATTGTGAATGTATGTGCATGGACAGTTAATTACGTTGTTTAGGTTCAAGAACAGTTTATTGGGCTGTAAGGTGATTTATAGTGAATTTAAGTTCAAGAACAGTTTATTGGGCTGTAAGAAGGTTATTTATAGTGAATTTAAGTGCAAGAACAGTTTATTGAGCTGTAAGGTGATTTATAGTGAATTTAAGTGGAAGAACAGTTTATTGGGCTGTAAGGTGATTTATAGTGAATTTAAGTGGAAGAACAGTTTATTGAGCTGTACGAATGTCGTTTATAGTGAATTTAAGTTCAAGAACAGTTTATTGAGCTGTAAGAAGGTGATTTATAGTGAACTTAAGTGCAAGGACAGTTTATTGGGCTGTACGAAGGTCGTTTATAGTGAATTTAAGTTCAAGAACAGTTTATTGGGCTGTACAAGCAAATACATATACATATAAGAAACCTTATACAGTTTCAGAAATGCGACTTTTGTTTATGCTAATTTATTTACACCTAAATGTTTTGGGGTGAAGGTTTTTGGCAAAATTCACAGTTTTAAAGGAAGAAGGCCGGAAAACGTTGTTGTAATGTTACTGTCAGCCAGTATCGCAAAATAGAAATAATGACATATTTGATCGACCGGTCAGGATAGCGATTTAGTTTTGTTATCACAATCCAATCGCGATAATCAGTTCTGACACCACCGGAATATCCGGAAAAGGCAAGTATATTTCCTATACCTATTGTACCAGTATTAAGTAAACAAAGATTTCTTGCTTTAATCCAATCGTATTTTATTTGTAACCTTTTACGTCATAAAAATAAACGAGTGGTAAATACTGTTTGATCCTTGTCAGTTCGTATACGCTCCGAAAGTGTATGTATATGACGCCTCTACCCCGTGTTCTTATACTGGCAGCAGGTCACAGTTTCATTTTCCTTCATTTCCCATTTGCGGTAGTGTTAATGTCTGCTCTCACAGCACCTTCCCTAACTTTCGTTAAACAGTCCTACAGTATTTAAGCACAATTTTGTCAAGGATTGAAGGTAGAAATGTTTCACTATCATTACAAACAGCTGATAGGGGTCCCTTTGCACATAGTCCGCCGGATGTAAACAGACCAAAGTACGCATAACTACCAGATCTCCATTCACCTGAACTGGTCCCAGTCCACTTCTAAAATCATTTCCAGACAGTAACTCAACCCCTGTCGTTTCATAAAAACTACAAAATTGCCCAGAAAAAAATGCAGGGGGCCAGGAAAAATAATAGAAAAACACACACAAAAATATCTGGAACTTCTTTCGTCCCTAGGAAAATCCGGAGGTCAGAAACTGTGACCTGTATACTATCAGAGGCCAAAAATTGCTTCAATCTCGTTCAAAATCTAACACATTGAGCTTAAGAGGAAGAGGAAAGGGGAAAACTAAATGCAATGAAAAGTAAGCCCTCTGTAACCCTCCCATTTATACCACCTCCCATTTGAACATAGCAAGGACATAGTCCGGGTTTCTGACTCCAAAATTACTATTTTTTATACTGAGGTCGTATTTTGGAGTCAGGGCCCATTGCAATAAAAAAGTCGGAGTAGCCTGCACCTTTCTGATCGGGCAGTTTGCGGTCAGATTTAGACAGTAAATAAAAACATAACTAACTCAAATAGTGTCAGCACGACATTCATTAATAATTTAGCCTTTTGTAAAGTGAATTTAACATTTAAAAACTGAAAACTTACATTTATATTTCTTTGTCTAAGTCGGACCAAATACTGCCCGCTTCTGAGCGGGCAGCCAACTCCGGCTTTTTTATTGCAGTGAACCCTGACTCCAAAATACGGCCGTCAGAATAAAAAATAGTCATTTTGGAGTCAGAAACCCGGACTAAGCAAGGACAATGATTGGTGAGCTAAAAAAAAGCTTAAAGGCCCACTTGCCGCCGTAGCCTGTTTAAATTTGGTAAGAAAACCAATTTACATGAGCTTACTACGACTTATACCACTAAACTTAAACATTTGACACATAAAACATGTCTAGTTAGCTTTAGAATGTAGAAATGGGGTGAAAAACAAACGAAGAATCGAAGCCTGATTACAACAACAACGATCAGTGTCGGTCAACGTTCGTGTTGGATTACCCTCATTTCAGACCTTTTTATCTGTGGTTTACACTCAAACAATTATCAGCAGGCTTTTCCAGTCGCTTTTAACCGATCGTCAGTCTGTATTTCTCAGATAAATAGGCCTACGTAAAATTTATACACTGTGCCGTTAGTTCACTCACTCGACTGAAATGCGCCCCAGCGATCAGTTTGGTTTGTTTACGTTCCGGGAACCTAACAATTCAAATTTTCAAATTCAAATTAAAAATACAAAGTGACGTCCAAACTTTTAAATTTTGGTAAAAATAGAAAGTTCCTAACTTATATTGTCTGGGAAAAATACAGAAAACGATCTTTCTTTTTTAATGTAAACAGTATCCCTGATTTTCGCGGCAAGTGTGCGTTTAAAATTGTAATATCTCAGCATATTTGAATTCTGTAAACTAGTGTGAAGTCTACTAAGGGTGTTCTACAATAAAACACTAAGTTTATGAGGACACATATCTTTCTGTGGCCTCCTCCCTTCCCGCATCTAAACGTACTGATAATGTATTCCTCTTCTTTATTTCGTTAAAATAATTCCAATATAATTCTATGGTAGCAGTAAATATTTCCTTTGTGAAATACTCACTGGTTACCTTTACATATAACATCAGAGGTTTATCCCAACTTTAATCATGGATATACAACCCCAAGTTAAATCGTAAGGTAAGAGAAGGAGCTTTGATATGCCTTCGTGCGCTGAGATTATCCTTGTAAATAATTATGTTACTGAACGGCGTGATCTTAATTCCATTTCTCACAAACAAATAGTATCAACGTCAATCGGTATTTTCGCCAATAAGGCTTTTTGGTCCATAGTTCGAATGGAACTGTTTTCTTTGTTTTACCTGGATTACACATTGCTTGAAACTATCTAATCTTTGGTTTTTAATAAAGTTTCTGGTTCTTTGCCAAAGTTATCATGAGGTATCTAGAACATGTGAAAGTTTTATTTCCTGCCTGTATCTGGATCGATTACTGGTGCGAGTGAAGCACGCGTCAAAAGTCAATGGAGATGTAATGGAGGATGTCCTTTGTTATTCCAACGGAAACTAACCGTGACACAGTCGGTGGATAATGGTCCCTGTTATGGATTACTTCCTCTTACAGCCCAGTTGGCTTTTGAAGAAGCCTTCTTAAAATAGAAATATATATAGTTGGATGATTGTTTCTTCAACCAAGGGCATTACTGGTGTGCTAGTCCAACAACAGTGTATTAGCTTCTACGAAGAGCAATGCCAGTTTATTGACTGGCAATGCTAGTGTGCTTATTAAAGTCCAAGAACAGTTTATTGACTTGTACAATCGGCATTTATAGTGTACTTAAGTCTAAGAACAGTGTATTGACTTGTAAAATGGGCATTTATAGTGTACTTAAGTTCAAGAACAGTTTATGGACTTGTTCAAAGGGCATCCATAATGCACATATGTCCAGGAACAGTTTATTGACTTGCTCAAAAGGCATCCATAATGCACCTATGTCCAAAAACAGTTTATTCACTTGCACAAAGAGCAATGCTAGTGTACTTAAGTCTAAGAACAGTTTATTGACCTGCACAAAGGGCATCCATAGTGTACCCCAGTCCAAGAACAGTTTACTAACTTGCTCAAACGGCATCCATAGTGTACCTATTTCCAAAACAGTTTATTGACTTGCTCAAAGGGCATTAATAGTGTACCTAAGTCCAAGAGCAGTTTATTGACTTGCTCAAAAGGGCATTTATAGTGCACCTAAATCCAAGAACAGTTTATTGACTTGCTCGAAGGGCATTTATAGTGTACCTATGTCCAAGAAGAGATTATTGACTTGCTCAAAGGGCGTCCATAGTGTACCTATGTCCAAGAACAGTTTATTGACTTGCTCAAAGGGCATTTATAGTGCACCTATGTCCAAGAATAGATTATTGACTTACTCAAACGGCATCCATAGTGCAGCTTTGTCCAAGAACAGTTTATTGACTTGCTCAAAAGGGCATCCATAGTGCACCCAAGTCCAAGAACAGTTTATTGACTTGCTCAAAGGGCATTTATAGTGCACCTATATCCAAGAACAGTTTATTGACTTGCTCAAAGGGTATTTATAGTGTACCTATGTCCAAGAATAGATATATTTACTTGGTTGAAGGGCATTTATAGTGTACCTTTGTCCAAGAATAGATATATTTACTAGCTCGAAGGGCATTTATAGTGAACCTAAGTCCAAGAACAGTTTATTGACTTGTACAAATGGTATTAATAGTCGGATTTGAAAAGTTAGATATGTTCACAAATGTGACTTTCCTTTATGCTAATTTCTTTTGACCTACGGCATTAGCGAAAAGAGTGTACGATAATTGTTTTGACAGGTGTTATATAGCACAGACCTTGGGTACATATTACACATCATACCTAATTATTAGGATTTTAAAGTAAAACTATTCTCCTTGGATATACAGCAATGAACCCACTTAGTTTTTTTGACGGATTACTTTTTTTTCTAAACATTTTATTTGCTATAATAGCACACCAAAGGCTTATACAGTGTACATTTTACAAATTATACACAATTTTGAGTGGACATGGTCCGTTTGGTCGGCTGTCATTAGGAACTAAACGAATCGCTTCGTGGAAGAAATAAAAGTACAGACGGACGACATAACAACAATATTTTGATATTTACTAAATTCAGAACTACCATACAGTTGATTAGTTGCACTGATAGGCTCAGTACACCCAGATAGTCGAATTGATTGTAGCATTTCTTCTTGTTGAGTAATAAACCGCGGACAGATCAAAAGGTAATGAGCTGCTGTCTCTGAACGGATTATTACGTCTCAAGAAAACCTCCATGTCTTAATTGGTTCCGTTTTATAATGACTTTATAACCACTTACTTTATATGAATTAGATAATTCGAGAAGATATACTGTTATTGTTATAGACACATGCTTTACGAATTGTGTAAACATGCGTTTGTTTATCATTGTTGTGACTCTTTAGCGTCTCATTAAACTGGTTTATTCTCTTGATGATGAAATAATTAGCACTGGGCTGAGCTTTCATGAAAACATTGCTGTTTCTGACTTGTGTTCAGATTAGCTTTCCAATTGTTATCGGTGACGTAACATGCATGTGTGTCTAAACCAAACACGAATTACATAATATAGGATATGTTCGTCCGTATGCAATTTTACACAAACAAATTCCCTGATCGTCAATCGGTATATTGTCGTGAATAAAGAATGCGTGGGTGTGTCCCTCTCCACAATCTAGACACTTTCAGTGAAATAAAAATAGCAATATAAATATATTAATATATAAAATATAATGACTCATGTTAGGGTACACTCGTTACTGAATTCAACTCAATGTAAAAGGTCAGAAATTGTAATGTTGTCCTGTATTGATCCAGTCGATCCGACGTAAAAAGGCCAGAACGTCTATCAATTTTAGAGCGCTGGGCATGTGACAAAAGAATATTGATTTTCCGAAACAAAGATTTGAACCAAACACGAATTACATAATAGTTATAATGCAGTTAAAAGGGAATACCGATTTTAGCTTATCTAAAATGAACTGTTTCATCGATGAAAAAAGATCATGTTACAAAAGTAAACATTAACACATAGATCATGTGTCCTGAGCAGTTTCTCCTGTGATTTAAGCTAACCATTACTAGGTTGGACGGTGAACAATAAAAACGCTATAGATTTAGAGATTCAAAGGGCTAATACAATGCCTTACAATACCATTTCTGTGGTGTTTAAAGGTGAGAAAAGGCTACAGTTGATGCTTCAGACGGAGGACACAATAGACTAGGCTAAAATATGAAATATGTACAGATTCAAAAGCTAGCATGCATGTGTGTCTACGACAGTTGGTTAAAAAAACATAATATGGGTAGAGGCTTTTGACTTCTTTATTTGTTTCATCACATTAAGAGCAATCAATCTACTTTCATGTTAGCTAATAAATAAGCCCGTCTACACGATGCAACTTTTGTTGTACAACAACATACAACTTTTGTTCGACGATGTTGGACGTAATTGCATGTGGGTGTCTACACGGTAATACAACGTTAAACTTTTGTTGCATGCTGTTGCACGCTGTTGCATGATTAAAAAGAGGGAGAATAATTAAAATTGGCTCTAAACTTCATAAAAAATTTATGTGAGCAAGGTTTTATCTGTTTTTGTGACTTGATATCAAACATTATTACAAGGAGAAGACGACGTCGACGAGCAAGAAAGTCAAGGATATGGATAAATTAATGATTATCCAAAAGGAATCTTAAAGGGCCGGGCTTTCCATAACCTCATGAAAGAGCTGAGATCTTCATATCTCTCTAAGCTACATAACTTCCTCAGAATGTACGAAGCCTCTTTTGATATCAAAGTAGGATACGGCAATGCGTAGACCGATATAATATTGTAACGTTCGTGATAAATCTGAACTACGGTTAACTTTTTTACGCTTCGCTCACGGTTATTTAACTTTAACGACATTTTAACGTTTAATATGGCAGAAAACCACGCAAGTGCCCTCCATCGGCCGATCGAATAAGAAAATTGCCATTTTTTTTTTGGAACTGAATGGGTTCTAACCTGCGGGGGGGGGGGGGTGGGGGGGGGCTCCGTGGCTCATTAGGTAGATCGTTAGACGCTCAATCCTAACAGCCTTCCAACAATGGGTTTCAATCCCACTCAGTCAAAAATAGTCCGGGTTTCTGACTCCAAAATAAATATTTTTTTAAACTGACGGCCGTATTTTGGAGTCAGGGCTCATTGCAATCAAAAAGCCGGAGTAGACTGCCAGCCTTTTGTAAAGTGAAGTGGAAACCTGAAAAAAAGAGCACAATAGTGTTACGTCATCAATGGCGGGGACGTTTGAGACTGGAGGAGGAAAAAGTGAATTCAAGGACGAATTACATTTACTGAACGACCCTGCTCGACCATATCAGACACTGGTGGGTAGCTAAATTATTCATGAACGCGATTATGACCGTTTTTATACGATTGGAGTAGGTTATATTGTTATTTCACTGTCTAAATCGAAGCACATGGGCCTACTGCCCTCTCAGAAGCGGGCAGTCTACTCCGGCTTTTTTATTGCAATGAACCCTAACTCCAAAACACGTCCGTCATTACAAAAAAAGGTCATTTTGGAGTCAGAAACCCGGACTAAGTCAAAAAGAAAATGGAAAATTGTGTGACTTGGTTTCCATCCAATCGACCTATAGGCGGTGTGGTTGCGAGTTACTACCGGGATTTCGTGGGTTTCCTCCGGGCATGGAGACTGGTTTCCTCCCAGAATAAAACTGGCGATGCCGCCATATAAGTGAAATAATCTTGAGTGCGGCGTAAAACACCAAACAACCAATCAATCTAACCTGCGATGCATTGTAGAAGTGAACCAAACACCATGATATTTTCACAAAGTGAAAGATCATTAAAAGTCCCATTTAATAAGTGAAAGACCATCACAAGTCCCATTTAATAATTTTTAAACTGCTTTTGTCTGAAATGGTAGACCATCTAAAGCTTAGTTTTAAAGATTCATTTTATAACTGGTAAGAACCGGTCTTTGTAGGCTGTTATGTAGACACGGGGATTTCTCGTATTCTGTAATAAATCCCTCGATTTCGCTATATCCCATTTCCATTTTCGCTCGCCTTGCTGAAGTCATGTGGTCATAGGAATGTCACGTGGACCATTGTAGCTGTACTGATTGGTTGACAACAAAAGTAGGACACAACAAAAGTTGTATGCTGATGAAAAATAGAAGCATGTTTCAACACTGTCCAGCAAGTTGCACGCGGTATAACGTTGTTGGACAAGGCGGTCTACACGATAAAACATTTGCCATTCAACAGCATAGAACAAAAGTTGTATGTTGTTGTACAACAAAAGTTGCATCGTGTAGACGGGCCTTAGAGATGTAGTCTAGCTGACAGTACATCGTATATATTACTGAATTCTAAAATACACGAGGTACAAAATAACCCCCCCCCCCCCCGATCTTTATGGACCCGTTTTGCATAACACATGTGTAAATTGGTTGTGTAAGTGACAACTATTCACTGGTCTGTTCTTATTTACAGAGGCCCATTCACAGGTGTAAATCACTGTTACACCATAGTCATTATGTCGACTGGTAGCGTCATTTTAAACTTTCACTTTTTTTGACAGATCAAATGTCACAAGTCACGCATTTTTAAATCGTAACATTTGCCGTTATTCTCCAGATAAAATGTTATTTTAATAATCTTTGAACCAAAGAGGTGATTTTAAGGCTTCACACATTGTTTACTGTTTAGAGAACTTGAACGAAAGAAACAATCAAAACAAGACAGAAACAGAGGTGGGGTGTTTTGATTAAAACAAGACAAAGAACATTTCTGTTCGACAATAAATGGAAAGATGTAATGCACTGCGAAAAATATAAATTCCTGAGTTTTACAACAGGTAACACATGGCAAATACTGGTTTATATCGCTATCCGATCTCTGTTATGTCATCCTCGTACAATTTTGGATGGTTTCTGTGTATATCAAACAAAACATTATAAAGCGAAAAATATAAATTCCTGAGTTTTACAACAGGTAACACATGGCAAATACTGGTTTATATCGCTATCCGATCTCTGTTATGTCATCCTCGTACAATTTTGAATGGTTTCTGTGTATATCAAACAAAACATTATAAGGCGCTGTGTTAAGGTTGTAAAATGTCATCAGCAATTAAATCATCCTGAATCGTGATTCTTTAAAGACCGAGGACTTGGTATCGAATATTTTGTTATTTCAATCCTGGATATTATATAGTGCTCATTCAATGACTGTATTGATCGATAAAGAACAACCTGTGCTCATATGCACTAGAAAAGTCTATTTTTCGATATGCTTGGAGGAGCCTGCTGCTTTATCCAGAAACCTCTCTGACTTATGTTATTTTGTATTCGAATTTTATCGCACCCTGGTAAATGTTAATTTCCAGAGTTAATAGTAGGTTTTCTTTTTTGTTGTGAAAAGCTATTTTTATATCACACAAGGAATATTTATAAACAATTCGTAACTTCACTAGAAAGGCGGCAATTTGTCTATCATAAATCTTAGCAAGCGAACATTTTTTTAGAAAAATCGATGAATACAATTCCAGCGTCTATATTTGTACGATTGATCAGGCGTTATAAACTGAGGTAAACCATCGAATCAATGTCCCTTTGAAGGAAATAGACAAGGCGAAAGCTAATCTAATCAACTGTACTGAATATATATTGACTTTGGGCAACCAGCCTGATTGAATTGAGAGAAGGCCACTGTTGCAACGAGTTTTGTCACAACGTACGAGTTTTATTCCAACTCACGAGTTTTGTCACAAGGTCGACGAGTTTTGTCACAACTCACGAGTTTTGTTCCAATCTTGACCAGTTTTGTTCTAAACACGTCACGTGTTTTGATACAAACAGTCGACAGCTTTTGTACCAAATTTTACATGTCACGAGTTTTGATACAAACAGTCGACAGGATTTGTAACAAATGTTGGCTGATGTTTATAACCTTTTTACAAAATAGATGGAGCTGGGAGTAAATTAGATTACCATAATTTATTTTGGAAAGGTAGTTAAATGAACACAAAGAAAAACATCAAATGCTGAAGACTGATTTTCAAATGATCGATCAGTTATATATAACATGGGCCCAATCCTGGTGACACTGGAAAGTTCGAAGTGGCGATGGGTTTTATTGTTTCTTCGGTTATGTGAATTACCTGGTATCCAATGTAGACAAAAAATGACGAATTACCAACATGAAGACAGCTTTTCACCAAAAGAACGAAATAATCCTTCCCACGACCTTGTTTGCTGGTATTAGTATGCTGAATTTCCAAATATAGCCAAGCCAAATAAAAAAAATGACCCAAATAAACAGTAGGGGAAAATTGTGATTGGCATACCAACAATAGTTGCCCGATAAACCACAAAGCGGCTTCTAATTCCACTCCAGTACGTCAATATATGTTTCTGGTTGAAATTATGGGATTGAACGGTTACTAAGAACAGCCTGGCTAGGGAAAAGGGGAACGGTGGTATTTCCCTGAAAGAGCCTTGGGAACGCGACGATGAAGAATAATTCATTTGGGTAAAATCGTCTTCATTTGGGTTTTTCGTCATTGACCTACCTGTACAGGCTAACAGGTAAAGTTCAATCTCAGGCAAAGCTATTTTTCGATTATTTTGGGTAATTCGACATAATTGTACCGGGTAGCAGGCAAACCATATAACCACTCGGAACATCCTTCGGCTATCTTCGCTTGCTACCGGTCGGCTTTGACACGCTCGGACAGTCTGCGCCTTTTATACGGTAAATCACCGTATTTTTGGGCTGAATAAAAATGGCGTCGAAAGTAAATATCAAAATGTTTTAATTCAGACTAAAAAATAAAATAAAAATAATTATAAAGTTATTAAATGCTAATATCATTTAGAAAGATATTTGTTTATATATTATATTTAGCCCGGTAAAGCACATGTTGTGTAACGCAAAGAAGAGACGCAGTTTCGGTACATTCCAGGAATCCTCCAATACTTCAATTATAAAACTGATCGCGCCTGAAAGTTAACAAACAGAGTATTTCGGTCCCTTACATTATCACAAGGACACTTTCGATGGTCCCTGAAGAGGATATGGTCGCCACATTCAAAATGACTTGCAGTCTATCAGAGGGTATTTCACGCACGTAAAAGCCCGAAGTTATCAGAGTGACCATATAACATCACGGTTCAATTTCTACTTAAACTAGTAAAATAATCAGTGTTAGTTTGAGAACAGATTATTCGATATCTTCAAATTCTTTGGATTTTTTGTTTTGTTTGCAAGTTAACAATGTTACAAATAAGTACATTGCAATTTACTTGACTATCTTATCAAACTTGTATCAGTTGAAAGTTATTCAAGTAAGCAATCGGAACACACTTCGGCTATCTCCGCTTGCTGCCGGTCGGCTTTGACACGCCTCGGACACAATCGTACTCTCGCGAGATCTTCTTTAGACGTGGCTAAGATAGACGTTACATCTGGCCTTTAGGACTAGGGTAACTTCTAATTTTAGATTGGCCTCGGACACAGTTTGATAACTTATGGGATTTACGGGCGTGAAATACCTTCTGATAGATTGCAGGTTATTTTGAATGTGGCGACCAAATAGGTACGATTGCAGTGTAACGTACAACTTCCATACCATACGGAGGGCCCAAAAAAAGTGTCCTCGTGATAATTTAAGGGACCGAAATACTCTGTTTGTTAACTTTCAGGCTCGATCAGTTTTATAATTGAAGCATTGGAGGATTTCTTAAATGTACCGAAACTGTAGGGCCCTTAAGATGATATGAAAATGGTACGTTTCACCGCTACCTTTTTTGGTCACCCCATTAAAAATGACCTGCAGTCTATCAGAGGGTATTTCACGCACGTAAATCCCGAAGTTAGTCCATTTGGGACAGTATTTTACGCAAAACATGAGTTATCTGTTAATATAACATGAGTTATATATTAAACTGTTTCCAACCGTATCTGGGATATTGTGTTTGTTCAATTAAAAAATAAACTCTCAAAAATATAAATTTCAATCTCAGTTCTTATTTTTGTTATGTATTGAAAGGGGGTAGGTGGGGGGGTCATGTTTTATTGTGGAACATTTTTTTACTCTACGTATACGTTCCTATAGGCCTGTAACCATACTGAATTCCTGTTGAAACCACGGAACTGAAAACCGAAATGAAAATGAGCTCGTATGCACTGTTTTATAATCTCGTGTACGTTTAAAAAAGAGGTAGCACCGTAGCAATATCGTTTTACCAACGGGACAGTGAACGGTTTGTTTGTTCATATTGAAGTCATGACGATCGCCCTCAGTAATGATCGATCGGGATAGGGAGCATGCATGGCCTATACCATAAGAAAACCATCCCACTTATTTGCTGATAGTGAAAATCTCGCTTTTTTCAAATCTACGTCCTGAGTGTTGTATTAGTTGAGTAACAATTTGTCCCACGAGAAAAGCTCACACAATCTAAAGCCTATTAGGACGAGGATACCCTATCCCATATATACGCACAAGAAATTTGACAAAATACGAGAAATACTCTAAAATATCAACAATACTGGAAAATGAGACATGACACAACTACTTGGTAGTGAGTTTGTACCAGCCAAGTTTCAAAATAATCCTCTAAATATTAAACGAAATATGACCAAGACAAAAAATATCGGCAGAATGTGACCATTGCCACAAAAAGGGCAAAATACCAGCCAAATTTGAAAGCAATCCTTAGAATATTAACCGGGACATGGTCAGGACAAGATATCATGACGGACGGACAAAGTGGCGACTAAATGTTTCGTCGAAAGTTTTCGGAGAGCAAAGCTACCACCCACTATAAAATTGCCTACAGCTGACATTTTGGGACAAAAGCTGTTGACTCTTTGTATCAAAACTAGTGTCCTATTAAAATTGTTACAAAAGCTGTTGACGGTGTGTATCAAAACTCGTAACATTGATGTTGTAACAAAACTCGGCAGGGTTGGAACAAAACTTGGGACATGTAACAAAAGCTGGCGCTCTTGTGACAAAACTCGTAACCTTTTGTGACAAAACTCGTCAACATTGTAACAAATCTCGTGAGTTGGAATAAAACTCGTACGTTGTGACAAAACTCGTTGCAACACCACTAAAGGGGCCTTTTGTGAAACACTCTTATATTCCTCTTTACAATATACAGAATGGGTATTAAAGCGTGAATCTTAAGACTTTCTCATTCTTTGTAGACATATGCCCTGAGTAAATCTATAGTCCAACATCTATTACAGCGAAATGGTTGCAGCGAATATTCCTTAACACTAACGCTGATTTGTAACAGTAAAATGACTAATTATATTTAAAAAGAAAACATAATGTTGAAACAAAACAAGCGTACTGTAAAGTTACAGGGAGTTAAAGAAAACCCGATGGAAAATATGCATATCTTTGTATTCGACATCATATTCGATTTCGTCGTAATTTCAACCAATCATGAAATAACACTAGCCGAGTCTAACGTCACAACAAATACAATGTACATATCAGATGTCAACTATGATGCCACTGCGGTAAGCTATTTAACAGGTCGTAGACAGCAAAACAATGGGTTGGATTTTATGAAGTTTGAGCAAGAAATCTTATTTTCGATTTCCTCGAGTTTGTACAGTACATGTGCTCTAACAAATTTATTTAAAAAAAGAAGGCGTTGTCTTAAATTTATCATTTGTCCTTTACCGTGAAATGCCTATGCAAGTTTTCGGTTTGTCTCCGGTTATGGTGTTCGTATCCTGTAAATAACCGTTAGTGTTGCAATATCCGAGATTCATTTTAATATTGCAGCAACTATCTGGGCTTCTTTGTATAATCGTTGCACCCCAGAATGTGTTCCCTATTCCAGGGTGTTTTAGTATCAAGAATAGAGACTTTACATTCTTCTGGATATATTCCAAACACACCCAGACCAATCACAGTAAAGGAACCTACAAGAACTTTGAATAAACAGAACATTATTAATCCTACATGTACCTATCATTCTGAAAAATTGCCCTCTTGAAAATGATTGTTAAATGATTGCCGTGTTTGTTATCCACAGAGTAGTGCATGAAATGTGTTTCTATTGGCCGTCTTAATGAACGATACTGATGGATTCTGTAACGTATATCATATGGATTCAAACTGGAGACCAATGATAGATGCATGTGTGTTGTTGTCTCTATTGTAACAGTCGGGTTAAACACAGTAATAATGTACTCAATCTGCAGCAGAAAAATAGCTCGAACATTTCCCAGATACCAACACTTAGAAATGAAGTGTTAATGTTAAGTTAATGGATTCATAATGTAAGTTATCAAATACATTGGCCTTGGGACATGTTGTGTATAACATTTCCGTCTTTCTCTCTGAGCTGTTACACGAGGCTACCTCAGAATAGGTTTGAACGTTCCTCCGCATCAACACATTAGCATCCTTCCACGTTTCCGGCAAACATTATTAACGGCTACGCGAGGGGACCCGTCTGTTGACTTATGGGAGTGTTTATGGATAGACTGTGCAATTGGATAATGGGTTTTCAGAGTCAATCTACTTATCTGTCAGTAGAAAACATTTGTTGTAGTATCACCAGCCTGACATACATGTAATCTACATGTTGGGCCAAGTTGATATAATAGCAATCCTTATTTGTTTCGTGTAGCCCAACAATGACAAAGCTTTTCGATGACATTAAAGATTTAGATGGTAGCTTAAAACATTTCCAATAGATTTTAAATAATATCTAACATAGGTAGACCGAGGCAGATGTATGCATGAAGGTACTAAAACCCATGGTAACAGTGAAATTATCAACTCCACGGTAAAATGCGCTGGACATACATGTTTGTCAGAAAAAGGGAGTTAGTCTGCATTTTCCCTTTTAAAGAATATCTTTTCTAATTTTCCTGAAGTGTGTTGCGGAACATGTAATTTACAAGTCTGTCAAAAAATAAATTAAATTTCTGGCACTGAACATACAAAATTCCCGGCTACATTAGACGATCTTCAATGCTTGGCAAAGTTAATTATCTCAATAAAATCTGACGTCACAAACACGACCTCCGTTGTGTAGTAGGCCTACCCTGACACATCTTCTCTAGCCAAGATAAAATCTGCATGTCCCCATTCCGTGTTTTACCTTGGCGGACTACTCCAATTGAACCCGTAAATCGAACAGCTCGTTTTGATTGGATGCGAGTAAAACTTCTCGCAGCTAATCAAATCCTCGGGCGCTTACACTGAAAATAACACAATGGCGGCTGTGTAAACCTTGAACTTTTGTTTAACGAGTGCTGATTGGCCAAGACCCTGTAAGTCTAGGAAAGACAACTCTTACATTCTCACCAGTGGGCGCTGTTCGATTTACGGGTTGGAGTGGAGTAGTCCGCCAAGGTAAAACACGGAATGGGGACATGAAGATTTTAACTTGGCTTGCGAAGATGACCCTGACAGTGGTGACTTAATTATCTCTGCTGTGTCAGTGGGTCTTCGAAGCAGTTTGTACACCGAAGGTCGTGTATGATGTTACTTTTGACGATTTTTTTCAAGTAGTTACGACACATTTAAACATTATACTTTAAAAAGTTAAAAAAATTAATATTCTTACTTATACCAGTGCTATGAAAGAGGTGTTGAGGTATTACATGAATCTGTACCGCTAACGCCTCGCCCAATATTCCGTTAACTGACTGCGTCTACTTCTGCATCCCCCCTCGAGCAAACCCTGTGACGAATTTATCCCACTGAAGACCTAAATTGTTTGACTCCTTGTATACTAATGTGACAGTTTCATAAAAGCCAGAAGGTGAATTCTGAAAGCCAATTTCTAATACGTATGCCTATTGCTGGAACAGACTTTATTGACAAGTATGCTTGTTTTGAATTACGAAAAAACAAAAATAATACATTTATAGGATCTCTAAATATTACTTTTGGATATGTTTCCTATTATGCCGGGCACATATCTCTTTACATGTTGTGTATATTATAATGCTCTAATATCTCTTATAGTTATACTATGCACTGTTCTGTATGAATGTTCTGCATAATAAATTGAAATAGACTTCACGGGAATGCAGTCGAACATACAGGGTATCCACGTGACTGGTTCTGAGCAGTCGAAAGGAAGTATTCCGTGAGATGTGGGATAAAAAGGTAAACCGGGTAATGAGCCTGCAAACCATCAACGGTAGAATGTTGGGTTGGATTCAGGATTTTCTGAAAAAAATAAAGTATTTAAAGCACTTCCCATATCAAAACGTACTGATAATGTATTCGTCTTCTTTATTTCGTTAAAATAATTCTCACATAATTCTATGGTAGCAGTTTTTCCTTTGCGAAACCCCAACTTTTATCGTGGATATAGAACCCCAAGTTAAACCGTAAGGTAAGAGAAGGAGCTTTGTGCGCTAAGATTATCCTTGTAAATAATTATGTTACTGAACGGCGTGAGCTTAATTCCATTTCTCACAAACAAATAGCATCAACGTAGATCGTTATTGTTGCCAATAAGGCGTGTGTTACAAGAGTTACAATAATCTGTTTGATCCATAGTTCGAATGGAACTGTTTTAGTCTTTGTTTTACCTGGATTACACATTGCTTGAAACTATCTAATCTTTGGTTTTTAATAAAGTTTCTGTTTCTTTGTTCATCATGAAATAACATGAGATATCTAGTACTTGGTTTGCCTGACTACCTGGTACATGTGAAAGTTTTATTTCCTGCCCATACCTGGATCGATTACTGGTGCGAGTGAAGCACGCGTCAAAAGTCAATGGAGATGTAATGGAGGATGTCCTTTGTTATTCCAACGGAAACTAACCGTGACACAGTCGGTGGATAATGGTCTCTGTTATGGATTACTTCCTCCTACAGCCCAGTTGGCTTTTAAAGAAGCTTTCTTAAAATAGAAATATATATAGTTGGATTATTGTTTCTTTAACCAAGGGCATTGCTGGTGTGCTAGTCCAACAACAGTATATTAGCTTCTACGAAGGGCAATGCTAGTGTATCTAAGTCCAAGAACAGTTTATTGACTTGTATAATGGGCATTTATAGTGTATTAAAGTCTAAGAACAGTGTATTGACTTGTAAAATGGGCATTTATAGTGTACTTAAGTTCAAGAACAGTTTATGGACTTGCTCAAAGGGCATCCATAATGCACATATGTCCAGGAACAGTTTATTGACTTGCTCAAAAGGCATCCATAATGCACCTATGTCCAAGAACAGTTTATTCACTTGCACAAAGAGCAATGCTAGTGTACTTAAGTCTAAGAACAGTTTATTGACCTGCACAAAGGGCATCCATAGTGTACCCCAGTCCAAGAACAGTTTACTAACTTGCTCAAACGGCATCCATAGTGCACCTATTTCCAAAACAGTTTATTGACTTGCTCAAAGGGCATTAATAGTGTACCTAAGTCCAAGAGCAGTTTATTGACTTGCTCAAAAGGGCATTTATAGTGCACCTAAATCCAAGAACAGTTTATTGACTTGCTCGAAGGGCATTTATAGTGTACCTATGTCCAAGAAGAGATTATTGACTTGCTCAAAGGGCGTCCATAGTGTACCTATGTCCAAGAACAGTTTATTGACTTGCTCAAAGGGCATTTATAGTGCACCTATGTCCAAGAATAGATTATTGACTTACTCAAACGGCATCCATAGTGCAGCTTTGTCCAAGAACAGTTTATTGACTTGCTCAAAAGGGCATCCATAGTGCACCCAAGTCCAAGAACAGTTTATTGACTTGCTCAAAGGGCATTTATAGTGCACCTATATCCAAGAACAGTTTATTGACTTGCTCAAAGGGTATTTATAGTGTACCTATGTCCAAGAATAGATATATTTACTTGGTTGAAGGGCATTTATAGTGTACCTTTGTCCAAGAATAGATATATTTACTTGCTCGAAGGGCATTTATAGTGAACCTAAGTCCAAGAACAGTTTATTGACTTGTACAAATGGTATTAATAGTCGGATTTGAAAAGTTAGATATGTTCACAAATGTGACTTTCCTTTATGCTAATTTCTTTTGACCTACGGCATTAGCGAAAAGAGTGTACGATAATTGTTTTGACAGGTGTTATATAAAGCACAGACCTTGGGTACATATTACACATCCTAACTTATTATTAGGATTTTAAAGTAAAACTATTCTCCTTGGATATACAGCAATGAACCCACTTAGTTTTTTTGACGGATTAGTTTTTTTCTAAACATTTTATTTGCTATAATAGCACACCAAAGGCTAATACAGTGTACATTTTACAAATTATACACAATTTTGAGTGGGCATGGTCCGTTTGGTCGGCTGTCGTTAGGAACTAAACGAATCGCTTCGTGGAAGAAATAAAAGTACAGACGGACGACATAACAACAATATTTTGATATTTACTAAATTCAGAACTACCATACAGTTGATTAGTTGCACTGATAGGCTCAGCACACCCAGATAGTCGAATTGATTGTAGCATTTCTTCTCGTTGAGTAATAAACCGCGGACAGATCAAAAGGTAATGAGCTGCTGTCTCTGAACGGATTATTACGTCTAAAGAAAATCCCCATGTCTTAATTGGTTCCGTTTTATAATGACTTTATAACCACTTACTTTATATGAATTAGATAATTCGAGAAGATATACTGTTATTGTTATAGACACATGCTTTACGAATTTTGTAAACATGCGGATGTTTATAATTGTTGTTGCGTAGCGTCTCATTAAACTGGTTTATTCTCTTGATGATGAAATAATTAGCACTGGAATGAGCTTTCATGAAAACATTGCTGTTTCTGACTTGTGTTCAGATTAGCTTTCCAATTGTTATCGGTGACGTAATATAGGACATTTTCGTCCCTATGCAATTTTACACAAACAAATTTCGTGATCGTCAATCGGTATATTGTCGTGAATAAAGAACACGTGGGTGTGTCCCTCTCCACAATCTAGACACTTTGAGTGAAATAAAAATAGCAATATAAATATATCAAATATAATGACTCATGTTAGGGTACACTCGTTACTGAATTCAACTCAATGTAAAAGATCAGAAATTGTAATATTGTCCTGTATTGATCCAGTGAACCCGACGTAAAAAGGCGGGAACGTCTAGCAATTTTAGAGCGCTGGGCATGTGACAAAAGAATATTGATTTTCCGAAACAAAGATTTGAACCAAATACGAATTACATAATAGTTGCAATACAGTTAAAAGGGAACACCAATTTTAGCCTATCAAAAAGGAACTGTTTCATCGATGAAAAAAGATCATGTTACAAAAGTAAACATTAACACATAGATCATGTGTCCTGAGCAGTTTCTCCTGCGATTTAAGCTAACCGTTACTAGGTTGGATGGTGAACAAAAAAAACGCTATAGATTTAGAGATTCAAAGGGCTAATACAATGCCTTACAATGCCATTTCTGTGATGTTTAAAGGTGAGAAAAAGGCTACAGTTGATGCTTTAGACGGAGGACACAATAGACTAGGCTAAAATATGAAATATGTACACATTCAAAAGCCAGCAAGAGTGTGTGTCTATGACAGTTGGTTAAAAACACATAATATGGGTAGAGGCTTTTGATTTCTTTATTTGTTTCAGCACATTAAGAGAAATCGATCTACTTTCATGTTATAGCTAATAAATAAGAGATGTAGTTGATAGTACATCGTATATATGAGTGAACACTGAAACACACGGGGTACAAAATACACCCCCTCCCCGCCCCCGATCTATATTTACCCGTTTTGCAGAACACATGTGTAAATTGGGTGTGTAAGTGACAACTAATCACTGGTCTGTTCTTATTTACAGAGGCCCATTCACAGGTGTAAATCACTGTTACACCATAGTCATTATGTCGACTGGTAGCGTCATTTTATACTTTTACTTTTTTAACAGATCAAAACGTCACAAATCACCCGTTTTTAAATCGCAACATTAGCAGTTATTCTCCAGATAAAATGTTATCTTAATAATCCATGAATCAAAGAGGTGATTTCAAGGCTTCAAAATCTTTACTGTTTCGAGAACGTATACGAAACAACCAATCAGATCTCTGTTCCGTCATCATCGTACAATTTTGTATGGTGTCTGTGTATATCAAACAAAACATTACAAGGCGCTGTGTTAAGGTTGTAAAATTATACAGTGTTCATCCAATGACTGTATTGATCGAGAAAGAACAACCTGTGCTCATATGCACAAGAAAAGTCTATTTTTCGATATGCTTGGAGGACCCTGTTGCTTTATCCAGAAACCTCTTTGACTAATCTTATTTGCTATTCGAAGTTTGTCGCACCCTGGTGAATGTTAATTTTCAGAGTTAATAGTAGGTTTTCTTTTTTGTTGTGAAAAACTATTTTTAATAACACCAGAAATATTTTTAAACAGTTCGTAACTTCTCTAGAAAGGCGGCAATTTGTCTATCATAAATCTTAGCAAGCAAACTTTTTTTTAGAAAAATCGATGAATACAATTCCAGCGTCTATATTAGTACGATTGATCAGGCGTTATAAACCGAGAAAAACCATCGAATCAATGTCCCTTTGAAGGAAATAGACAAGGAGAAAGCTAATCTAATCAACTGTACTGAATGTATATTGACTTTGGGCGACCAGCCTGATTGAATTGAGAGAAGGCCACTAAAGGGGCCTTTTGTGAAACACTCTTATATTCCTCTTTGCAATATACAGAATTGGTATTAAAGCGTGAATCTTAAGATGTCCCCATTCCTGGTAAACATGTGCCCTGAGTAAATGTATAGTCCAACATCTATTAAAGGGAAATGGTTGCAACTATGATGCCACTGCGGTAAGCTATTTAACAGGTCGTAGACAGCAAAACAATGGGTTGGATTTTATGAAGTTTGAGCAAGAAATCTTATTTTCGATTTCCTCGAGTTTGTACAGTACATGTGCTCTAACAAATTTATTTAAAAAAAGAAGGCGTTGTCTTAAATTTATCATTTGTCCTTTACCGTGAAATGCCTATGCAAGTTTTCGGTTTGTCTCCGGTTATGGTGTTCGTATCCTGTAAATAACCGTTAGTGTTGCAATATCCGAGATTCATTTTAATATTGCAGCAACTATCTGGGCTTCTTTGTATAATCGTTGCACCCCAGAATGTGTTCCCTATTCCAGGGTGTTTTAGTATCAAGAATAGAGACTTTACATTCTTCTGGATATATTCCAAACACACCCAGACCAATCACAGTAAAGGAACCTACAAGAACTTTGAATAAACAGAACATTATTAATCCTACATGTACCTATCATTCTGAAAAATTGCCCTCTTGAAAATGATTGTTAAATGATTGCCGTGTTTGTTATCCACAGAGTAGTGCATGAAATGTGTTTCTATTGGCCGTCTTAATGAACGATACTGATGGATTCTGTAACGTATATCATATGGATTCAAACTGGAGACCAATGATAGATGCATGTGTGTTGTTGTCTCTATTGTAACAGTCGGGTTAAACACAGTAATAATGTACTCAATCTGCAGCAGAAAAATAGCTCGAACATTTCCCAGATACCAACACTTAGAAATGAAGTGTTAATGTTAAGTTAATGGATTCATAATGTAAGTTATCAAATACATTGGCCTTGGGACATGTTGTGTATAGCATTTCCGTCTTTCTCTCTGAGCTGTTACACGAGGCTACCTCAGAATAGGTTTGAACGTTCCTCCGCATCAACACATTAGCATCCTTCCACGTTTCCGGCAAACATTATTAACGGCTACGCGAGGGGACCCGTCTGTTGACTTATGGGAGTGTTTATGGATAGACTGTGCAATTGGATAATGGGTTTTCAGAGTCAATCTACTTATCTGTCAGTAGAAAACATTTGCTGTAGTATCACCAGCCTGACATACATGTAAGCTACATGTTGGGTCAAGTTGATATAATAGCAATCCTTATTTGTTTCGTGTAGCCCAACAATGACAAAGCTTTTCGATGACATTAAAGATTTAGATGGTAGCTTAAAACATTTCCAATAGATTTTAAATAATATCTAACATAGGTAGACCGAGGCAGATGTATGCATGAAGGTACTAAAACCCATGGTAACAGTGAAATTATCAACTCCACGGTAAAATGCGCTGGACATACATGTTTGTCAGAAAAAGGGAGTTAGTCTGCATTTTCCCTTTTAAAGAATATCTTTTCTAATTTTCCTGAAGTGTGTTGCGGAACATGTAATTTACAAGTCTGTCAAAAAATAAATTAAATTTCTGGCACTGAACATACAAAATTCCCGGCTACATTAGACGATCTTCAATGCTTGGCAAAGTTAATTATCTCAATAAAATCTGACGTCACAAACACGACCTCCGTTGTGTAGTAGGCCTACCCTGACACATCTTCTCTAGCCAAGATAAAATCTGCATGTCCCCATTCCGTGTTTTACCTTGGCGGACTACTCCAATTGAACCCGTAAATCGAACAGCTCGTTTTGATTGGATGCGAGTAAAACTTCTCGCAGCTAATCAAATCCTCGGGCGCTTACACTGAAAATAACACAATGGCGGCTGTGTAAACCTTGAACTTTTGTTTAACGAGTGCTGATTGGCCAAGACCCTGTAAGTCTAGGAAAGACAACTCTTACATTCTCACCAGTGGGCGCTGTTCGATTTACGGGTTGGAGTGGAGTAGTCCGCCAAGGTAAAACACGGAATGGGGACATGAAGATTTTAACTTGGCTTGCGAAGATGACCCTGACAGTGGTGACTTAATTATCTCTGCTGTGTCAGTGGGTCTTCGAAGCAGTTTGTACACCGAAGGTCGTGTATGATGTTACTTTTGACGATTTTTTTCAAGTAGTTACGACACATTTAAACATTATACTTTAAAAAGTTAAAAAAATTAATATTCTTACTTATACCAGTGCTATGAAAGAGGTGTTGAGGTATTACATGAATCTGTACCGCTAACGCCTCGCCCAATATTCCGTTAACTGACTGCGTCTACTTCTGCATCCCCCCTCGAGCAAACCCTGTGACGAATTTATCCCACTGAAGACCTAAATTGTTTGACTCCTTGTATACTAATGTGACAGTTTCATAAAAGCCAGAAGGTGAATTCTGAAAGCCAATTTCTAATACGTATGCCTATTGCTGGAACAGACTTTATTGACAAGTATGCTTGTTTTGAATTACGAAAAAACAAAAATAATACATTTATAGGATCTCTAAATATTACTTTTGGATATGTTTCCTATTATGCCGGGCACATATCTCTTTACATGTTGTGTATATTATAATGCTCTAATATCTCTTATAGTTATACTATGCACTGTTCTGTATGAATGTTCTGCATAATAAATTGAAATAGACTTCACGGGAATGCAGTCGAACATACAGGGTATCCACGTGACTGGTTCTGAGCAGTCGAAAGGAAGTATTCCGTGAGATGTGGGATAAAAAGGTAAACCGGGTAATGAGCCTGCAAACCATCAACGGTAGAATGTTGGGTTGGATTCAGGATTTTCTGAAAAAAATAAAGTATTTAAAGCACTTCCCATATCAAAACGTACTGATAATGTATTCGTCTTCTTTATTTCGTTAAAATAATTCTCATATAATTCTATGGTAGCAGTTTTTCCTTTGCGAAACCCCAACTTTTATCGTGGATATAGAACCCCAAGTTAAACCGTAAGGTAAGAGAAGGAGCTTTGTGCGCTAAGATTATCCTTGTAAATAATTATGTTACTGAACGGCGTGAGCTTAATTCCATTTCTCACAAACAAATAGCATCAACGTAGATCGTTATTGTTGCCAATAAGGCGTGTGTTACAAGAGTTACAATAATCTGTTTGATCCATAGTTCGAATGGAACTGTTTTAGTCTTTGTTTTACCTGGATTACACATTGCTTGAAACTATCTAATCTTTGGTTTTTAATAAAGTTTCTGTTTCTTTGTTCATCATGAAATAACATGAGATATCTAGTACTTGGTTTGCCTGACTACCTGGTACATGTGAAAGTTTTATTTCCTGCCCATACCTGGATCGATTACTGGTGCGAGTGAAGCACGCGTCAAAAGTCAATGGAGATGTAATGGAGGATGTCCTTTGTTATTCCAACGGAAACTAACCGTGACACAGTCGGTGGATAATGGTCTCTGTTATGGATTACTTCCTCCTACAGCCCAGTTGGCTTTTAAAGAAGCTTTCTTAAAATAGAAATATATATAGTTGGATTATTGTTTCTTTAACCAAGGGCATTGCTGGTGTGCTAGTCCAACAACAGTATATTAGCTTCTACGAAGGGCAATGCTAGTGTATCTAAGTCCAAGAACAGTTTATTGACTTGTATAATGGGCATTTATAGTGTATTAAAGTCTAAGAACAGTGTATTGACTTGTAAAATGGGCATTTATAGTGTACTTAAGTTCAAGAACAGTTTATGGACTTGCTCAAAGGGCATCCATAATGCACATATGTCCAGGAACAGTTTATTGACTTGCTCAAAAGGCATCCATAATGCACCTATGTCCAAAAACAGTTTATTCACTTGCACAAAGAGCAATGCTAGTGTACTTAAGTCTAAGAACAGTTTATTGACCTGCACAAAGGGCATCCATAGTGTACCCCAGTCCAAGAACAGTTTACTAACTTGCTCAAACGGCATCCATAGTGCACCTATTTCCAAAACAGTTTATTGACTTGCTCAAAGGGCATTAATAGTGTACCTAAGTCCAAGAGCAGTTTATTGACTTGCTCAAAAGGGCATTTATAGTGCACCTAAATCCAAGAACAGTTTATTGACTTGCTCGAAGGGCATTTATAGTGTACCTATGTCCAAGAAGAGATTATTGACTTGCTCAAAGGGCGTCCATAGTGTACCTATGTCCAAGAACAGTTTATTGACTTGCTCAAAGGGCATTTATAGTGCACCTATGTCCAAGAATAGATTATTGACTTACTCAAACGGCATCCATAGTGCAGCTTTGTCCAAGAACAGTTTATTGACTTGCTCAAAAGGGCATCCATAGTGCACCCAAGTCCAAGAACAGTTTATTGACTTGCTCAAAGGGCATTTATAGTGCACCTATATCCAAGAACAGTTTATTGACTTGCTCAAAGGGTATTTATAGTGTACCTATGTCCAAGAATAGATATATTTACTTGGTTGAAGGGCATTTATAGTGTACCTTTGTCCAAGAATAGATATATTTACTTGCTCGAAGGGCATTTATAGTGAACCTAAGTCCAAGAACAGTTTATTGACTTGTACAAATGGTATTAATAGTCGGATTTGAAAAGTTAGATATGTTCACAAATGTGACTTTCCTTTATGCTAATTTCTTTTGACCTACGGCATTAGCGAAAAGAGTGTACGATAATTGTTTTGACAGGTGTTATATAAAGCACAGACCTTGGGTACATATTACACATCCTAACTTATTATTAGGATTTTAAGGTAAAACTATTCTCCTTGGATATACAGCAATGAACCCACTTAGTTTTTTTGACGGATTAGTTTTTTTCTAAACATTTTATTTGCTATAATAGCACACCAAAGGCTAATACAGTGTACATTTTACAAATTATACACAATTTTGAGTGGGCATGGTCCGTTTGGTCGGCTGTCGTTAGGAACTAAACGAATCGCTTCGTGGAAGAAATAAAAGTACAGACGGACGACATAACAACAATATTTTGATATTTACTAAATTCAGAACTACCATACAGTTGATTAGTTGCACTGATAGGCTCAGCACACCCAGATAGTCGAATTGATTGTAGCATTTCTTCTCGTTGAGTAATAAACCGCGGACAGATCAAAAGGTAATGAGCTGCTGTCTCTGAACGGATTATTACGTCTAAAGAAAATCCCCATGTCTTAATTGGTTCCGTTTTATAATGACTTTATAACCACTTACTTTATATGAATTAGATAATTCGAGAAGATATACTGTTATTGTTATAGACACATGCTTTACGAATTTTGTAAACATGCGGATGTTTATAATTGTTGTTGCGTAGCGTCTCATTAAACTGGTTTATTCTCTTGATGATGAAATAATTAGCACTGGAATGAGCTTTCATGAAAACATTGCTGTTTCTGACTTGTGTTCAGATTAGCTTTCCAATTGTTATCGGTGACGTAATATAGGACATTTTCGTCCCTATGCAATTTTACACAAACAAATTTCGTGATCGTCAATCGGTATATTGTCGTGAATAAAGAACACGTGGGTGTGTCCCTCTCCACAATCTAGACACTTTGAGTGAAATAAAAATAGCAATATAAATATATCAAATATAATGACTCATGTTAGGGTACACTCGTTACTGAATTCAACTCAATGTAAAAGATCAGAAATTGTAATATTGTCCTGTATTGATCCAGTGAACCCGACGTAAAAAGACGGGAACGTCTAGCAATTTTAGAGCGCTGGGCATGTGACAAAAGAATATTGATTTTCCGAAACAAAGATTTGAACCAAATACGAATTACATAATAGTTGCAATACAGTTAAAAGGGAACACCAATTTTAGCCTATCAAAAAGGAACTGTTTCATCGATGAAAAAAGATCATGTTACAAAAGTAAACATTAACACATAGATCATGTGTCCTGAGCAGTTTCTCCTGCGATTTAAGCTAACCGTTACTAGGTTGGATGGTGAACAAAAAAAACGCTATAGATTTAGAGATTCAAAGGGCTAATACAATGCCTTACAATGCCATTTCTGTGATGTTTAAAGGTGAGAAAAAGGCTACAGTTGATGCTTTAGACGGAGGACACAATAGACTAGGCTAAAATATGAAATATGTACACATTCAAAAGCCAGCAAGAGTGTGTGTCTATGACAGTTGGTTAAAAACACATAATATGGGTAGAGGCTTTTGATTTCTTTATTTGTTTCAGCACATTAAGAGAAATCGATCTACTTTCATGTTATAGCTAATAAATAAGAGATGTAGTTGATAGTACATCGTATATATGAGTGAACACTGAAACACACGGGGTACAAAATACACCCCCTCCCCGCCCCCGATCTATATTTACCCGTTTTGCAGAACACATGTGTAAATTGGGTGTGTAAGTGACAACTAATCACTGGTCTGTTCTTATTTACAGAGGCCCATTCACAGGTGTAAATCACTGTTACACCATAGTCATTATGTCGACTGGTAGCGTCATTTTATACTTTTACTTTTTTAACAGATCAAAACGTCACAAATCACCCGTTTTTAAATCGCAACATTAGCAGTTATTCTCCAGATAAAATGTTATCTTAATAATCCATGAATCAAAGAGGTGATTTCAAGGCTTCAAAATCTTTACTGTTTCGAGAACGTATACGAAACAACCAATCAGATCTCTGTTCCGTCATCATCGTACAATTTTGTATGGTGTCTGTGTATATCAAACAAAACATTACAAGGCGCTGTGTTAAGGTTGTAAAATTATACAGTGTTCATCCAATGACTGTATTGATCGAGAAAGAACAACCTGTGCTCATATGCACAAGAAAAGTCTATTTTTCGATATGCTTGGAGGACCCTGTTGCTTTATCCAGAAACCTCTTTGACTAATCTTATTTGCTATTCGAAGTTTGTCGCACCCTGGTGAATGTTAATTTTCAGAGTTAATAGTAGGTTTTCTTTTTTGTTGTGAAAAACTATTTTTAATAACACCAGAAATATTTTTAAACAGTTCGTAACTTCTCTAGAAAGGCGGCAATTTGTCTATCATAAATCTTAGCAAGCAAACTTTTTTTTAGAAAAATCGATGAATACAATTCCAGCGTCTATATTAGTACGATTGATCAGGCGTTATAAACCGAGAAAAACCATCGAATCAATGTCCCTTTGAAGGAAATAGACAAGGAGAAAGCTAATCTAATCAACTGTACTGAATGTATATTGACTTTGGGCGACCAGCCTGATTGAATTGAGAGAAGGCCACTAAAGGGGCCTTTTGTGAAACACTCTTATATTCCTCTTTGCAATATACAGAATTGGTATTAAAGCGTGAATCTTAAGATGTCCCCATTCCTGGTAAACATGTGCCCTGAGTAAATGTATAGTCCAACATCTATTAAAGGGAAATGGTTGCATTGGAAATTCCTGAACACCTAACGCTGATTTCTAACAGTAATTTGACTAAATATATATTTCAAAAACATAGTGTTGAAACAAAACAAGCTTCCTGTAAAGTCCAAGGGCGTCAAGGAAAATATGCATATCTTCGTATTCGACATCATATTCGACCTTTGAAAGATTTCGTCGTTATTTCGACCAATCATGAAATAACACTAGTCTTGTATAACGTAGAAACGATTACAATGTACATATCAGATGTCAACTATGACGCCACGGCGCTAAGCTATTTGATTTCCGCATAGAGGTCGTAGAGAGCAAAACAATGGATTACATTTTATGAGGTTTGAGCCAGAAATCTTATTTTCGTTTTGCTCGAGTTTGTACAGTACATGTTCTCAAACAAATTTATTTCTAAATAGAAGGCGTTGTCTTAAACTTATCATTTGTCCTTTAACGTGACATGCCAATGCAGGTTTTCGGTTTGTCGCCGGTCTTAATGATATTCGTCTCCTGTCTATAACCGTTAGTGTTACAATAGCCGAGATTCATTTTAATATTGCAGCAACTATTTGGGTTTCTTTTGTATAATTGTTGCACTCCAGAATGTGTTCCCTATTCCAGTGTGTTTGAGTATCCATAATAGAGACAGTTGGTGCTTTACATTCTTCTAGATATATTCCAAAACACAACCAGACAAATCCCAGTAAAGGAACCTACAAGAACTTTAAATAAACAAACCAATAATAATCCTACCATTTTGAAAAATTGCCCTCTTGAAAATGATTGTTAAAATATCGCAGTGTTTGTTATCCACAGAGTAGTACATGAAATGTGTTTCTATTTGACGTCTTAATTAGCCATACTGATGAATTTTGTAACGAATATCAAATGGATTCAAACTGGAGACCAATGATAGATTGATTGATTGATGTTTTAAGCCGCGCTCAAGATTATTTCACTTATATGGCGCCGTTGCCAGTTTTATTGTGGGGGAAAACCGGGCTCTATGCCCGGAGGACACCCACGACCTTCTGTTGGTAACTGGCAACCACCAATGATAGATGCATGCGTGTTGTTGTCTCTATTGTAACAGTCGGGTTAAACACAGCGATACTCAATCTGCAGCAGATAAATAACTCGAACATTTCCCAGATACCAACACTTAGAAATGAAGTGTTAATGTTAAGTTAATGGATTCCTAATGTAAGTTATCAAATACATTGGCCCTGGGACATGTTGTGTATAACATTTCCGTCTTTCTCCCTGAGCTGTTACACGAGGCTGCCTCAGACAAGGTTTGAACGTTCCTCCGCATCAACACATTAGCATCCTTCCACGTTTCCGGCAAACATTATTAACGGCTATGCGTGGGGACCCGTCTGTTGACTTACGGGTGTGTTTATGGATAGACTGTGCAATTGGATAATGGGTTTTCAGAGTCAATCTACTTATCTGTCAGTAGAAAACATTTGCTGTAGTATCACCAGCCTGTCATACATGTAAGCTACACGTTGGGTCAAGTTGATATAACAGCAATCCTTATTTGTTTCGTGCAATCGAACAATGGCTAAGCTTTTCGATGATATTAAAGATTCAGATGGTAGCTTAAAACATTTCCAATAGATTTTAGATAATATCTAACATAGG
This sequence comes from Lepidochitona cinerea, assembly GCA_963971465.1. Taxonomy (NCBI): domain Eukaryota; kingdom Metazoa; phylum Mollusca; class Polyplacophora; order Chitonida; family Tonicellidae; genus Lepidochitona; species Lepidochitona cinerea. Next base: position 40,071,912 of record OZ020556.1, on the reverse strand, counting down.
TAGACAGAGGCAGATGTATTAATTAAGGTACTAAAGCCCATGGTAACAGTGAAATGATCAAAAGAAGTTAGTCTTCATTTTCCCTTTTAAAGAATATCTTTCAATATGACTCATTAATACGGCTATATTAAGTTTATTATTAATAAAATGAGCTTACTCAGTATTTGAAACTATCTGCTGATAATGGTATTTTGTGATCAGAAACTGCTGTAAGTTTTCAATCATTACATGACGCCCATGAGATCTATTTCGTCAAAAGTGTGTTTACCTGCTAACAGAAACAGAATATTTTCTAATTTTCCCGAAGTGTGTTGCGGAACATGTAATTTACAAGTCTGTCAAAAACATACAGTAAATTTCTGGCGCTGAACATACAAAATTCCCGGCTACATTTGACGATCCCCAATGCTTGACAAAGTTAATTATCTCAATGAAATCTGACGTCACAAACACGACCTCCGTTGTGTGGTACCCTCACAGCGGTGACTTAATTATCTCTGCTATGTTAGTGGGCATTCGAAGCAGTTTGTACACCGAAGGTCGTGTATGATGTCACTTTTGACGAGTTTTTCCAAGTAGTTACGACACATTTAAACATTATACTTTAAAAATTTTAAAAAGACTTAACATGCTAACTTAACATGGATATCATGCTAACATGCTAACAGAAGTTGCAATCCATAAACCTCTTGAGTTAATAATGCTAACTTATATCAGTGCTATGAAAGAGGTGTTGAGGTATTACATGAATCTGTACCGCTAACGCCTTGCCCAATATTCCGTTAACTGACTGCGTCTACTTCTGCATCCTCCCTCGAGCAAACCCTGACATGACGAATTTATCCCACCGAAGACCTAACTTGTCTCACTAAATGTTTACTAATGTGGCAGTTTCATAAAAGCAAGAAGGTGAATTCTGAAAGCCAATTTCTAATACGTATGCCCATTGCTGGAACAGACTTTATTGACGAGTATGCCTGTTTTGAATTACAAAAAAAACAAAAATAATACATTTATAGGGTCTCTAAATATTACTTTTGGATATGTTTCCTATTATGCCGGGCACATATCTCTTTACATGTTGTGTATATTATAATGCTCTAATATCTCTTATAGTTATACTATGCACTGTTCCGTATGAATGTTCTGCATAATAAATTGAAATAGACTTCACGGGAATGCAGTCGAACATACAGGGTATCCACGTGACTGGTTCTGAGCAGTCGAAAGGAAGTATTCCGTGAGATGTGGGATAAAAAGGTAAACCGGGTAATGAGCCTGCAAACCATCAACGGTAGAATGTTGGGTTGGATTCAGGATTTTCTGAAAAAAATAAAGTATTTAAAGCACTTCCCATATCAAAACGTACTGATAATGTATTCGTCTTCTTTATTTCGTTAAAATAATTCTCATATAATTCTATGGTAGCAGTTTTTCCTTTGCGAAACCCCAACTTTTATCGTGGATATAGAACCCCAAGTTAAATCGTAAGGTAAGAGAAGGAGCTTTGTGCGCTAAGATTATCCTTGTAAATAATTATGTTACTGAACGGCGTGAGCTTAATTCCATTTCTCACAAACAAATAGTATTAACATCGATCGGTATTGTTGCCAATAAGGCGTGTGTTACAAGAGTTACAAGAATCTGTTTGACCCATAGTTCGAATGGAACTGTTTTAGTCTTTGTTTTACCTGGATTACACATTGCTTGGGACTATCTAATCTTTGTTTTTTAATAAAGTTTCTGGTTCTTTGTCAAAGTTAACATGAGATATCTGGTACTTGGTTTGCATGACTACCTGGTACATGTGAAAGTTTTATTTCCTGCCCATATTTGGATCGATAACTAGAGCTAGTGAAGCTTGCGTCAAAAGTCAATGGAGATGTAATGGAGGATGTCCTTTGTTATTCCAACGGAAACTAACCGTGACACAGTCGGTGGATAATGGTCCCTGTTATGGATTACTTCCTCCTACAGTCCAGTTGGCTTTTAAAGAAGCTTTCTTAAAATAGAAATATATATAGTTGGATTATTGTTTCTTCAACCAAGCGCAGTTACTGGTGTGCTAGTCCAAGAACAGTGTAATAGCTTCTACGAAGGGCAATGCTCGTGTATCTAAGCCCAAGAACAGTTTATTGACTTGTATAATGGGCATTTATAGTGTATTAAAGTCTAAGAACAGTTTATTGACTTGTACAATCGGCATCCACAGTGCACCTGTGTCCAAGAACAGTTTATTGACTAGCTCATTTATAGTGTACTTATATCAAAGAATAGATTATCTACTTGTTCGAAGGGCATTTATAGTGTCAGAAGTAAATGGATGACGAAGTATGAAAGGGTGACTTAGATATAACGTAGACGGCATTGTCTCCATAAGAGAGGCAGTTACAGACTTGCAGCGCACCCAGTGACAGGATATCACTTGTCAAAGGGGAGTAATTTATTCCAGTCATTAAATATGACGCAACCAGCCGTTCACTGTTTAATAAGTAGTGCATCATGGGAGATTTCTTCAAAGTGGAACGAGTTGCTCGCCGCGAGAGCGTACGAATAAAATCGTACCTACTGATTAAAAAACTTCATATTGTTGAAGATAAGCAATTTGGAAAGCGTTGAATCAGCGTGGACGAATTTTTCGTAGGCCTACCGTTCAAGCTTATGGATTACCCGTAGTCCAGTGCGTACGTTAAGAAGTCGATTCAAATCGAAGATATCCGAAGTTTTTCGATCAACGTAAAATTCAAGCCTTTTTAAACCAAACTGCGCAGAATAGGCATTCATTTACTTCTGATAGTATAGCTATGTCCAAGAACAGTTTATTGACTTGCTCAAAGGGCATTTATAGTGCACCTATGTCCAAGAACGGTTTATTGACTTGCTCAAAGGGCATTTATAGTGCACCTATGTCCAAGAACAGTTTATTGACTTGCTCAAAGGGCATTTATAGTGCACCTATGTCCAAGAACAGTTTATTGACTTGCTCAAAGGGCATTTATAGTGCACCTATGTCCAAGAACAGTTTATTGACTTGCTCAAAGGGCATTTATAGTGCACCTATGTCCAAGAACATTTTTTTGACTTGCCCAAAGGGCATCCATAGTGTACTTAAGTCCAAGGGCATTTATAGTTTACCTATGTCCAAGAACATTTTTTTGACTTGCCCAAAGGGCATCCATAGTGTACTTAAGTCCAAGGGCATTTATAGTTTACCTATGTCCAAGAATAGATTATTGACTTGTACAAGGGGCATTTATAGTGTACCTAAGTCCAAGGGCATTTATAGTGTACCTAAGTCCAACGGCATTTATAGTGTACCTATGTCCAAGGGCATTTATAGTGCACCTATGTCCGAGAATAGATTATTAACTTGTACAAAGGGCATTTATAGTGTACTTAAGTCCAATGGCATTTATAGTGCACCTATGTCCGAGAATAGATTATTGACTTGTACAAAGGGCATTTATAGTGTACCTAAGTCCAAGGGCATTTATAGTGTACCTATGTCCGAGAATAGATTATTGACTTGTACAAAGGGCATTTATAGTGTACTTAAGTCCAATGGCATTTATAGTGCACCTATGTCCAAGAATAGATTATTGACTTGTACAAAGGGCATTTATAGTGCACCTATGTCCAAGAATAGATTATTGACTTGTACAAAGGGCATTTATAGTGCACCTATGTCCTGATATAGCTGCTGTCTCTGAACGGATTATTTAACTTACATCAGGTGAGGGCTATCTTTACGTCCAACGAAAACCCCCATCTCTCAATTGGTATAGTTTTATAATGACTTTATGATCACTTACTTTATATGAATTAGATAATTCGAGAAGATGTAATGTTATTGTTAGAGACACATGCTTTACGAATTGTGTAAACATACGTTCGTTTATCATTGTCATGACTGTTTAGCGTTGCGTAGCGTCTCATAAAACTGGTTTATTCTCTTGATGATGAAATAATTAGCACTGAGATGAGCTTTCATGAAAACATTGCTGTTTCTGACTTAGAAGCGAGGTCATAAATAGTGTGATTGATGTGTATCATTTCGTAGTTATAACCGGCATATAACTTTAGAGCTTCATGAAAATCAGTTATCGGTGACGTAATATAGGATATGTTCGTCCGTATGCAATTTTACACAAACAAATTCCGTGATCGTCAATCGGTATATTGTCGTGAATAAAGAACACGTGGGTGTACACCCTCTCCACAATCTAGACACTTTGAGTGAAATAAAAATAGCAATATAAATATATCAAATATAATGACTCATGTTAGGGTACACTCGTTATTGAATTCAACTCAATGTAAAAGAACAGAAATTGTAATGTTGTCCTGTATTGATCCAGTCGATCCGACGTAAAAAGGCCAGAACGTCTATCAATTTTAGAGGACTGGGCATGTGACAAAAGAATATTGATTTTCCGAAACAAAGATTTGAACCAAACACTAATTACATAATAGTTACAATACAGTTAAAAGGGAACACCAATCTTAGCCTATCAGAAAGGAACTGTTTCATCGATGAAAAAAGATCATGTTACTAAAGTAAACATTAACACACAGATCATGTGTCCTGAGCAGTTTCTCCTGTGATTTAAGCTAACCATTACTAAATATAACAGAAGTTGTAAATCCAGAAAGAGTTTGTTTAATGTTAACCATTACTAGATTGGATGGTGAACAATAAAAACGCTATAGATTTAGAGACTCAAAGAGCTTATGCAATGCCTTACAATACCATTTCTGTGGTGTTTAGAAGTGAGAAAAGGTTACAGTTGATGGTTCAGACGGAGGACACAATAGACTAGGCTAAAATATTAATTATATACAGATTCAAAAGCCAGCAAGCATGTGTGTCTACGACAGTTGGTTAAAAAAACATACATGTAATTTGGGTAAAGGTTGTTGACTTCTTTATTTGTTTCAGCACATTAAGAGCGATCGATGTACTTTCATGTTAGCTAATAAATAGTAGATGTAGCTGACAGTACATCGTATATATTAATGAACACTCAAACACACGGGGTACAAAATAACTCCCCCCCCCCCCCCCGATCTTTATTTACCCTTTTTGCTTAACACATGTGTAAATTGGTTGTGTAAGTGACAACTAATCACTGGTCTGTTCTTATTTACAGAGGCCCATTCGCAGGTGTAAATCACTGTTACACCATAGTCATTATGTCGACTGGTAGCGTCATTTTATACTTTTACTTTTTTAACAGATCAAAACGTCACAAATCGCGCGTTTTTAAATCGTAACATTGGCCGTTATTCTCTACATAAAAAGATGTCTTCATAATCGTTGAATCAAAGAGGTGATTTTAAGGCTTCCAAATCTTTAGCGTTTAGAGAACTTGTACGAAACAAACAATCAAAACAAGACAGAAACAGCGGTGTGTTTTATTTTATTAAAACAAGACAAAGAACGTCTCTGTTCGACAATAAACGGAAAGATGTAATGTATTGATCTTATAAAGTGAAAGTGAGTTTTACAACAGGTAACACATGGCAAATACAGGTTTATATCGCTATCCGATCTCTGTTATGTCATCATCGTACAATTTTGTATGGTTTCTGTGTAGGCCTATATCAAACAAAACATTGCAAGGCGCTCTGTTAAGATGTAAAATGTCATCAGCAATTAAATCATCCTGAATCGTGATTCTTCAAAGACCGAGGACTTGGTATCGAATATTTTGTTATTTCAATCCTGGATATTATACAGTGTTCATCCAATGACTGTATTGGTCGAGAAAGAACAACCTGTGCTCATATGCACTAGAAAAGTCTATTTTTCGATGTGCTAGGAGAACCCTGTTGCGTTATCCAGAAACCTCTCTGACTAATGTTATTTGCTATTCCAATTTTGTCGCACCCTGGTGAATGTTAATTTTCAGAGTTAATAGTAGGTTTTCTTTTTTGTTGTGAAAAACTATTTTTATAAAAAACCAGGAATATTTATAAACAGTTCGTACTTTTTCTAGAAAGGCGGCAATTTGTCTATCGTAAATCTTAGCAAGCGAACTTTTCTTTAGAAAAATCGATGAATACAATTCCAGCGTCTATATTTGTACGATTGATCAGGCGTTATAAACTGAGGTAAACCATCGAATCAATGTCCCTTTGAAGGAAATAGACAAGAAGAAAGCTAATCTAATCAACTGTACTGAATGTATATTGACTTTGGGCGACCAGCCTGATGGAATTGGGAGAAGGCCACTAAAGGGGCCTTTTGTGAAACACTCTTATATTCCTCTTTGTAATATACAGAATGGGTATTAAAGTGTGAATCTTAAGACGTCCCCATTCCTTGTAAACATTGTGCCCTGAGTAAATGTATAGTACAACATCTATCAAAGCGAAATGGTTCCATTGAAAATTCCTGAACACCTAAGGCTGATTTCAACAGTAAATTGAATAAATATATATTTCAAAAACATAATGTTGAAACAAAACAAGCTTTCTGTAAAATCCAAGGGCGCCAAAGAAAACCCGATGGAAAATATGCATATCTTCGTATTCGACATCATATTCGACCTTTGAAAGATTTTGTCGTAATTTCGATCAATCATGAAATAACACTAGTCGTGTATAACGTCGCAACGATTACAATGTACACATCAGATGTCAACTATGACGCCACGGCGCTAAGTTATTTAATTTCCGCATAGAGGTCGTAGAGAGCAAAACTATGGATTACATTTTATGAGGTTTGGGCCAGAAATCTTATTTTCGTTTTGCTCGAGTTTGTACAGTACATATTCTCAAACAAATTTATTTCAAAATAGAAGGCGTTGTCTTTAACTTATCATTTGTCCTTTAACGTGACATGCCTATGCAGGTTTTCGGTTTGTCGCCTGTCTTAATGATGTTCGTGTCCTGTCTATAACCGTTAGTGTTGCAACAGCCGAGATTCATTTTAATATTGCAGCAACTATCTGGCCTTATTTGTATAGTTGTTGCAGTCCAGAATGTGTTCCCTATTCCAGGGTGTTTTAGTATCAATAATAGAGACTTTACATTCTTCTGGATATATTCCAAACACACCCAGACCAATCACAGTAAAGGAACCTACAAAAACTTTAAATAAACAAACCATTATTAATCATATCTGTCATTTTGAAAAATTGCCCTCTTGAAAATGATTGTTAAATGATTGCTGTGTTTGTTATCCACATAGTAGTGCATGAAATATGTTTCTATTTAACGTCTTAATTAAACGATACTGATGGATTCTGTAACGTATATCATATGGATTCAAACTGGAGACCAATGATAGATGCATGTGTGTTGTTGTCTCTATTGTAACAGTCGGGTTAAACACAGTGATAATGTACTCAATCTGCAGCAGATAAATAACTCGAACATTTCCCAGATACCAACACTTAGAAATGAAGTGTTAATGTTAAGTTAATGGATTCCTAATGTAAGTTATCAAATACATTGGCCCTGGGACATGTTGTGTATAACATTTCCGTCTTTCTCCCTGAGCTGTTACACGAGGCTACCTCAGAGAAGGTTTGAACGTTCCTCCGCATCAACACATTAGCATCCTTCCACGTTTCCGGCAAACATTATTAACGGCTATGCGTGGCGACCCGTCTGTTGACTTAGGGGAGTGTTTATGGATAGACTGTGCAATTGGATAATGGGTTTTCAGAGTCAATCTACTTATCTGTCAGTAGAATACATTTGTTGTAGTATCACCAGCCTAACATACATGTAAGCTACATGTTGGGTCAAGTTGATATAATAGCAATCCTTATTTGTTTCGTGTAATCGAACAATGGCTAAGCTTTTCGATGATATTAAAGATTCAGATGGTAGCTTAAAACATTTCCAATAGATTTTAAATAATATCTAACATAGGTAGACAGAGGCAGATGTATTAATTAAGGTACTAAAGCCCATGGTAACAGTGAAATTATCAATTCCACGGTATAATGCGCTGGACTTACCGGTACATGTATGCCACAAAGGGGAGTTAGTCTTCATTTCCCTTTTTTCACTCATTAATAGGGCTAGTCTATATTCAGTTTATCATTAAATGAGCTTACTTTGTATTTGATAATGGTATTTTATCGCCAGAAACTATAGAAAGTTGTTATCATCACGAGATCTATTTCGTCAAAAGTGAGTTTACCTGCCAACAGAAAAAGACGTTAAAGGTTTTATGAATATTTGCTAATTTTCATGAAGTGTGTTGCGAAACATGTACATGTACTTTACAAGTTTGGCCAAAAAGTTTTCTAGCGCCGAAGATACAAAATCCACTTCTATGTTTGACGATCTTCAATGCTTGACAAAGTTAATTATCTCAATGAAATATGACGTCACAAATACGACCTCCGTTGTGTACGTACCCTCACAGTGGTGAATTAATACACGATCTCTGCTGTGTCAGTGGGTCTGCGTTGCAGTTTGTACACATCGAAGGTCGTGTATGATGTCACTTTTGACGAGTTTTTCCAAGTAGATTAAAAACATACGGAAATATGCACAGTTGCCAATCCCTCCTTTTTTACTACCAGGGAGAAGGAGGTTTCTTTGTGGATGATGAGGTTTCACTTCAACTTATGATTTTCAAATATACCTTTAGTAAATAAAAAAATACCAGCTTCAAGCCCTATACACCGTTTACAATGGAACATACAGGGTATCCACGTGACTGGTTTGAACCAGTCGAAAGGAAGTATTCCGTGAGAGTTGGGATAAAAAGGTAAACCGGGTAATAAACCTATAAAGCAGTTGGCAAACGTCTCCTTAGGGAATCCATCGAGAATGGGTGGCTCCTAGTAGACAGACGTTACAATCTAAGGGAAAGGTCTTTGTAAACATTCAAATACAGACAGACATTATGATGACTGTCAGAAGAATGATGGAAAGCGCCAATACAAGCAAATCCCCCCCCCTCCCCCACCCATGACTGTCAGAAGAACCTCTCAGCAATCGCCACTTGACCAAACCAAAGGTTCGAAAAATATCCCACAAACGGTCCTCTAAGTACAGCGCGATCGCTCTGTGAAGTGACAAATGTTTTACGAGATAAATCCCTTTCGTTGAATGCCTGATTTGACAATCTGTTGGAAATGGTGTGATTAGCACCGTCACAATCACTGTCCTAAGTGGTAGAGCAGATACACGACCCCGTCTATTATTATCTTTGAATTTTCGGTATTTTTACAAAAGAATTTAGAAAGTAAACCCGATATCATAACAGTTTATATCCGATTGGATCAAGTAATTTTAAAACATATCACTTGAAAAGTAAGTCATTCGTTATTCAATGGGCTCCGTTTTTTGCGGAAATAAGGCTGTAGATAACGCACCAAATCGCGAACTGATGCGTAACAATGAAGCCAAAACGGCTGCCATTTTGAGTGGGATGAGAGTTTCTTCTCCTGTAAATTATGCTTATGGTTTTATTTTTGACATACCCAGTAGAAGCTTCCACCTGGTCCTTTGGTAGAATGATCGGATGCATGATGCTAATGTATGAGTGATTTAACGAAATATCCCCATCGGAGACTTGGGGTTCACCGAAATCGAGTGTTTATTAGGATTTTTAATTGGTTTAAGACGAATACTTTCTCACAACTCACCGAAATGTGCGTAGAATTCGCGTTGTTTTGTCTTTGTGATTGGAACAACGGCTTCGGAATGATATAACTGTGTCTCGTAAGCCTACGAATCCTGGTAAAACCGTTATTAATCAAGATTTCATGATGGATTAACTACTCTGTCAAAGAACCTCGCGGTTGGGAAGCCACATAAAATGTCATAAAAGAGTTTCAGGCATTAGGAAAAGGATAATGAGAATGAATCGACAAAATAGTAATATCAGAAAACATAAATTCATCTTAGGGTGTTCCCACAAATTTGATTGGTTGACGTCTATATTTGGACCGGACGTTTTAGCAATCATTTACCGGAGAGAATTTAGTTAGCCCTGCATGGCTGACTGCCAAGAAAGATGAAAGAGCCAAGCAAGACATTTTGAAGGCCCCCTTTTCCTACACTGTCAGGACAGGTTTCCAACATTCAACATTTGAGGTTTTGAAAGAGAATTGTATCATTATCATATATATTTGGTTGGGGGGGGGCTGGGGGGGAGAGACGGGTTGGTGGGAAGGGGGGGGGGCAGGGGGGAGAGACGGGTTGGTGGGAAAGGGGGTGAACGCTATTAGTTTTAATTGATCAGTAGGAATTTGCAGTTGAGAAGATGGAAATTCTACCAAGTTATTTGATTTCTCCTTGGATTCGGTTGGCGGGCTGTAGGTTTTGAATGGCTAATGGCGGCGTATACTTGTGCCTGATATGTTTAATATCACGTTTCAATTATTTGTGGTGAAACCATTCAATAGGGTAACTGTTTCTTTAATCGGTGGTATCGGTGTCGGTAGTAAAACATCCCATAATGTAGGCCTACTTGTGCATATCATTGGTATTTAGCCAAAACCTCGACGATTTGCCAAGAACAAAACGAGGACTGTCCGAGGCATGTTGTACTTACCACGTTCGGAGTAAACCTCGGTTGTTTTCGCAAGGCAACAATTTTGGTCGCTATCACTGGAAGCGAACCTGAGTTGTCTTCCCTCATATCCGTTCGGCTTAAAACATGCCTCGGACAGTCTGTGCTTTTTTATGCGGTAAATCGCCAGTTTGAGTGCACATTCAACGAACGTATTTGACGAACGTAAATCCGAGTAAGTCGCTGTACCAAGCCAAATTTAGATTGGCCTCCGATCTGCGTTAGGGTACTGGACCTACAGTAAATCCCAAGGTAATCCAAGTGGCGGTCGCATGCACTTAATAAGCCTCTTTCTAGTTTGGCTAAAACCCCGCGAGATCACACGAGAAAGGAGTTTAGGAGTATAACTTTCACTGACTAGCCGTTCATTTAACATTAGCGTCAATGGTGACCGACGGTTGTTGTGTGGTTTTGTCTTCTTTATTTCTAAATCATTTCTTTAATCCAAATTTTTTTGTGAAGCACACCAGAAGCTATCAGTTACGTTTTTGTCCGTTGACTGTCAATAAAAATATTTATATCGCGTGGGTACGCTTCGAAGTTGTCAAAAACTAACAATGAAAACACAACTACGACTTGCTATTTTTGTTAGAAATAATATTATTTTTCTGTCCGTCAAAAAGAAATACCTAATGACTTTGTATGTATCTTGATATGTCTCAGAAAAAGACTATTGTAAAAAGTATACATTGTAAGCTGAGAATCACAGACAAAACAACAGGGTTACAGTCGATTTCCATAAGCACTAATGTTAATCGGACAGCCGATCAGTGAAAGTTATACCCCTAAACACGGGTCTCGCGTGATCTCGTGAGACTTCCGCCAAACCGTCTGAGTTAACTGGTGATTCCATTGACTTGATAACGATGTGAGAACTACATCGAAACGTCACCCAAAAAACCAAGAAATTGTTATCTATAGATAATTCTTCACCTTTTTGTAACTACTTAGCTTCTAAATAGCCTCCCGAATGGGTAAGGTGGTGATCTCCGTTGATGAGTTAAGGGCGTTAGGGGTTGGTCTACATTGGTGGGTGAGGGGACGGTCTACATTGGTGGGTTAGGGGACGGTCTACATTGGTGGGTGAGGGGACGGTCTACATTGGTGGGTGAGGGGACGGTCTACATTGGTGGGTGAGGGGACGGTCTACATTGGTGGGTTAGGGGACGGTCTACATTGGTGGGTGAGGGGACGGTCTACATTGGTGGGTGAGGGGACGGTCTACATTGGTGGGTGAGGGGACGGTCTACATTGGTGGGTGAGGGGACGGTCTACATTGGTGGGTGAGGGGACGGTCTACATTGGTGGGTTAGGGGACGGTCTACATTGGTGAGTGAGGGGACGGTCTACATTGGTGGGTGAGGGGACGGTCTACATTGGTGGGTGAGGGGACGGTCTACATTGGTGGGTTAGGGGACGGTCTACATTGGTGGGTGAGGGGACGGTCTACATTGGTGGGTGAGGGGACGGTCTACATTGGTGGGTGAGGGGACGGTCTACATTGGTGGGTGAGGGGACGGTCTACATTGGTGGGTGAGGGGACGGTCTACATTGGTGGGTGAGGGGACGGTCTACATTGGTGGGTGAGGGGACGGTCTACATTGGTGGGCGAGGGGACGGTCTACATTGGTGAGTGAGGAGACGGTTTATATTGCTGGGTAAGGGGGCGGTCTACATTGGTGAGTGAGAGGACGGTCTACATTGGTGGGCGAGGGGACGGTCTACATTGGTGAGTGAGGAGACGGTTTATATTGCTGGGTAAGGGGGGCGGTCTACATTGGTGAGCGAGCGGGGCGGCCTTCCATTGATGAATTAAGGTTACATATAGTGATAATACTTTAAAAGCCATAGGATTTATCGATTAATACACACCAGGGCCTAGTGAATAGCGTAAAAAACAATGCCTTTAGAAAAAACTTTCAAATCAATTTTGGCATATGTTGTTTGGCTTGCACAGAAATCAACACTTACTATGTTACGGATTGGTGGCCTAGTGGAGCGGATTTTCTAAACTCTTTCTACCATAAACTATAGAAATGTAATTTTTCGCTTTATATTTCAAAAAGAACTTTTTCAATTTCGTGAACATTAGTATTTCCTGTCTAGTTAACTTAAGTAAGTATATGTGGAAACTTCATCGATTTTCCCTTCTCTCACAATATTGGTTTCGTAGTTACATAATACAGACATGCAACAGACAATATCAACGGAGAACACCTGATAAAACGATTGATTTCCCGTTCTCTCACAATATTGGTTTTGTAGTTACATAATGGAGACATGCAACAGGCAATATCAACGGAGAACACCCGATAAAACGATTGATCTACAGTTCTAGTTAAGAATGGGAAATAATATATTGTGGTTAACACTTTCTGTTTAGCTATTATGATGATACATTGCCAATTGCTATGTGGCGAACACAATATTTTCTGTATTGGTGATGCATTTCATCGCTCATCACTTTCTATTCTATTCAAATAACAGCACTACACTGTCATCGAATGCAATTGTATATAAATACGATTTTATCACACTAACCTCCATAATCCAAACCAATCTTCAAAGTTGTCGCTAATTTTTGGACCTAAATCTACCATCATACAGCGGTAAAAATGATTTTTGATCAAACATAGCTGATTTAACGTCACGCCATCTTTAGGTGGAGCTAGAGCTGACAAAGATCAGTCACTGAAAGGACATACATTTGTATTTTTTATTAGCTTGAGGGTCACTGACGGCAATTGACGTGGGATGCTTGAAATACCTTGATGATTGTTATCGAAATTAAGCCGTATGTATTTCTAGAGTATTCCCCATCCTTAAAAGAATATCTTCTTCACTGCAATAAACCCATTTATTATTAATTCGTAAGTGAAAACTACGAATTTCACTGTTCACTCAGAAAATTCACAATTCACTTAAGTGCAATAACACTTTTGACTGCACGCAACCGAAGCCGATGAAGTCGTCGGACTAACGTATTGTGTACTGACGTCTGTTGCACAACATAGGATTTCGATAGGAATATAAAGCCTTATCACTCATTTTTTAGCATTAAAGGGGCATGAGCTGCCAAAATGTTGATATTTTGACGTTGATACAGAATGTTTAAATTATCGGATATTTTTCCTAAGACGTATAATTCAAAGACTTTTTAGTGCGCCTAGTCTCGGGAATGTACGTTAAAGTATTGTTTTGAGCTAACTTTTGCTTAGAATGAATGAATGGTCGTCCCGGTTATTTAAATTTTGTTTACTTTTCGAACACGTTTTCGGTTCGTACATGAAACATACTGTATGGATTTTCCTCATTCCAACGCCAATCATTGAGTTTTTCGATGGCCTGTAAAGCCTCTTACTGTCGGGACGATCAGAAATTATGAAAAAAGTGTGAATTTCGGCAGCTCATGCCACTTTAAGGTAATTAATTTAAACTGAAAACACTAGAGTGTGTCAATGAAGCATCGGCTCACCACTTTAAAATATAGTGTTGAAACAAAACTGCATTATCGATCATGCGTTGAACTGGTGGCTTCAGAGAATCGGACAACTGCGTATAACTACTAACAGTAATTTCCATTCAATTACGCTATAAAACAGTGAAAAGTAATAAGGTGACTAATTTTTTCCTCCTGTTACATCGCAAATTTTAAATCCACTGAGATTGATTTAATTTCTTTTAACATAAAAACCCGAAATACTTTAGAGAGAAAATGGTCAACAAATCTGACAGTTGAAAGTCAGGTGAGAAGAACTGAAATGCTTTGGTTTCATTGGTCGGCGATATATATACGCTGGTTTGCTTATGGTAAGTTGCAACACAGAACTTATATAGCATAAGAAAACAAGAATATTGCTAATAAAAAAACACGCTACTGACATTTTAAGCCTCCAGCTTACGGGATAATAGCATTAGACGTATTTACATGTAATCCAATTGAATCGCTACTGCTTGGTGTTAACATCTGGCAACAAAAGCATAACAAACTGCGACACGGTCTTTCCTTTTTCTAGCTCTTCCTGTGATAAAGGAGATATTTGGTTGAATATTTGACCAGACCTGTATCTTGATGATGGTTCCCAAATTTTATTAAAGTGTGACCAATCGGCCTATATAGCAATAACATAGGGAAACAACAAACTTTTCAGTTTTGGGGCAGAATAAACTTAAAATACGCATGGAAATAATAATATTTTTATTTACTTAAACTTTGGCACATTGTTATTTATCACAGTATATGTATGTGTTTATATGTGTTATAAGCATCCACACGATCAAGGGACAGTCCATACGGCACCGGATTTGTTTCCACTTTCTGACCATATCAGTTTCTGCTATTGGCATTGTGGTCGAGTTCTATTATATATTCGGCGTACGTCTTACGTAAGCACAATATGCGTGCTCTATAGAATTAAAATCGAACGTCCAGGCACGGCAGTAAGCAAACATCACGGTTGCCACAGTTCTTTGCTTGACTGTATTTGAATAACTTGCAAAATCTTGAAATCCAATTGAATCCTGGTTTCTTGGGGATTACGTGGCGCGAATTAATCGGTCCCATGATACAAAAATTCTTCGCTCAGAAATGTCGTCCGGTCTACAGTTCCTCTACAGAATGCATAATCGAACTCGATCTACATAGTTGTTAGTAATAGAATGTTACCCGGACATGACCAGTTTCACAAACAGATTTTATCAGGATTGGTATTTTCGATGTTGACGAGTATTGTTGAGTTTTAGTGTATTCACATTAAAAGTGTCTGTATCGCCCAGTTATTAGTGTTCTGACATTGTTATTGTCTATATCGTCCGGATTAGTCTGTCCACAGTCAGGTCCAAACCAGCCAATTAGACGAGTCAATTCCACATATATAGTTCATTGGTCTATATGGTCTATAATAATATCGTCTATGTTGCCCGGACATGGTTGTGTCCACATTAGTAACGTGTATGTTGCCCGGACATGGTTGTGTCCACATTAGTAACGTGTATGTTGCCCGGACATGGTTGTGTCCACATTAGTAACGTGTATGCTGCCCGGACATGGTTGTGTCCACATTAGTAACGTGTATGTTGCCCGGACATGGTTGTGTCCACATTAGTAACGTGTATGTTGCCCGGACATGGTCGTGTCCACATTAGTAACGTGTATGTTGCCCGGACATGGTTGTTTCCACATTAGTAACGTGTATGTTGCCCGGACATGGTTGTGTCCACATTAGTAACGTGTATGTTGCCCGGACATGGTTGTGTCCACATTAGTAACGTGTATGTTACCATCCATATTAGTACCGGTAATGCCCGGTTGTTAGCGTGTCCACAATAATATCGGCTATGGTGCCCCAATATGGTAGTCCATTTAGTCTATTTTTTATACTGACGGTCGTATTTTGGAGTCAGGGCTCATTGCAATCAATAAGTCGGAGTGGACTTCCCCATTGTGATCGGGCAGTTTGCGGTCATATTTGAACAGTAAAAAATATAATAAGAATAATGTTTACTGGCTGATCCTGCTAGTCCATATTTGACACTGGTAGGTAGTGAAATTATCCATGAACGCGATTATGGCCGTTTAGACACGATTCAAGTAGGTCATATTGCTATTTCATCGTCTACATGTAAATAGGATCACATACTGCCTGCTCACAAGCGGGCAGTCTTCTCTGGCTTTTTGATTGCAATGAACCCTGACTCCAAAATACGGCCGTCAGTATACATTTTGGGGTCAGAAACCCGAACTGCGATATGGTTGTGTCCACATTAGTAAAGTCTATGCTGTAGATTCATTCATGTGTCCACATTATTATGGTGTATGTTGTTCGGATATGGCCGATCCACATTGTTGACTCTGCCAATAATGTCACAGCGTCCGTATTAGCACCGACCTTCCTGTCATGAAATATATGTGAGTTCACAATGTCACGGTGACAGTATATAGACATTAGTATCGTCTATGTTGTTCGGGTATTGCTTCCAGAAACATTGACTCTCTCCTGTAAGTAAGAGCAGACAACTCTAGTTTCCTGTCAAGGAATATTAAAGCTGTAGTGGCTGAGATAAACAATAGAGACAAAACACACATTCCAAATGACCAGGCTATTCGTGCGTTACAGTCTTCTGGATACTTTGTGACTTCCACTCCAAACACAACCAGACCAATCACAGTGAAGAAACCTACAAGAACATTGAGAGAAAAAAAATATATCATATATGATAGTAAGACATAGGCCAATACAAATTAAAGTCATAAGTAAAGGAATAAATATTTTACCAGACTTGTGTGCATGGACAAGGTTCTAAGAGCAAATATACGACTGAAGCTCACTGAACCCGATATTCTCACATATGTATGAATAAACACGTCGTGTGGGTTTACATAGAATAAGTGTTCCAAAATCAACAACAAAGCATGTCTGACCAGATGTACATCAACGACAGCAAAATGGGGAAAAATGTAATCGGTATTTTATCTCAAAGGGACGGTGCCTTTTTAAAGTCAGAAGGGGTGTGATTCAAATCATAATAAGTCTTTTTCTTTACCGCTTGGTACGCCTAATGTAGATTTTGACGTAAGTTACATACTCATGGAGGTTTGTTGGACTCCTTCTATATATCTACTTATTACTTAAGTTATTAGCTAGCCGAATGTACGGAGGACAAACCCTGCAAAAGGTGTAGACTTACTGCTAAATGGTAAACTTCGAACTTTCGGAAATTTTATTTTACTTTTACAGCGGCAATTACAAAGATGAACACCCGGTTTATGTACATGGAAGAAACTGCAGACAACCATTCGTACTGAAGCCGATCGAGTGAAAGCCAGGTGAAATTGTTTTGTTTGACTGATTGGTATTTACAACGATGACCATCGATGGTATCTTCTCAAGCCAAATTAAAATCTTCATGGAACCCATTCTGTGTTTTAAAATACGGAATGGGTTCCATGAAGGGTTTAACTTGGCTCGAGAAGATGCCATCGATGGAGGCATATGCCAGCCAGAGCGCTCTACTCACTGACTAACCGAGTCCACCAGAACATGTTAATTCTGTTTATTATATGGCCAGAAAGACTCGAATGAGATACATGAAGTTTCATTTGTCTTCCAAAGCTACTTTGATATTGTAGTTTGCCCGGGTTGTTTTGTGTTGTTACATGACTGATACAATGAGAGAACCCATGTCTAATAGTCTGGGCACTGCCAACTTTACAGCAGTAGCCTACTGATGTTATCACTTTACCTGCTAGAAGACAGAGACCACCGGCTCCTCTCAACAACCTCAGACGGTAAGGGGTTAACTTTGACAGGCAGGTGTATCCAAACACTAAAATCTCAATCAGTAATAAAATGGCCAAAGCCACAGTAATAAGCACCTGGGACCCGACTCCCCAATTCATTCCTGGAACAAAGAGAACAATTTCTTATTAAAGTGGTTTCGATCGATTACTACGAGTCAGTGAAAGACACGCCGCGACAATTTTGAAAACTGTTTACATTAAAAAAAGTAAGAACGTTTCCTGCAATTTTCACAGTTAGAAGAATTGTTTTTGCCAAAATTCAAACGTTTGGACATCATTGTGTATCTTATTTGAAAATAAAAAATGAGTTGATAGATAGCCTCAATGTAAACAAACGATGATGCCAGAAATGCTCACCGTGATAATCGGGTAGGAAACGTGGTATACAGCCTAACAAGAGAAATACAGAGCACAGTTTTGGTCCAAAGGACACAAAAAAGACCTTAACATAAGTTTGTGATTGCGGCCAATGGAGGATGAATGAAGGATTCAACAAACACCTGATCCAGTACATCCAACAAATGTGACATTGTACAAATTGAATGTGCTCTAAGTTTCTCTTGCCGGTGTAACATTTCTGAAATTTGTGAAGAAAGTGAAATTACACTAGCTGTATAATGTTTTTATTTCAGACACATGAGTAGGTCCATATTAAAAAGAGGGGAAAAATATAGAAAAACAAAATTGGAGAAAAAGGCAGTTACAGCAATCTTATATTTGTGGACAAAATATTTCGAAGTCGTGAAAGTAGAAATACATCACTCTCTATAATTCTCGAAAAAACAATGTTAGCCCTCTCACATATATACGCTTCCTAAAGCCAAAAACACATTTTCTTACAAGTTCACCATAGGAAAGAACTCCATTTACTGCGAACATATAACTGTTGGTCAAATCACTCAAGTCAAACAAGGGGCACATCGTTATATACCCCTTTAAAACATAATTAGAAACTTGTCCCCATGGTTATTTTAGACAAGAAGATTTTCCCTGTGCCTGTGTGTTTTAGTGCTCATATGAATAAATATCCACATATGTGAAATGTAAAAGCATACGTAAAAATGAAGCCTAAAGGCCAACCGATCGATCATGTTGGTGTCGGATCACACTAATTTCTGATCTTGTTGTTTTCAGCATACAGTTTCAAACGTATTAACAGGCCTTGTTGTGACTCTCAAATAAAATCCCTCGTCTGTATTTCTCAGTTTGAGTACCTCATACATGTATCTACCATTACATCGTTTAACCCAAACAACTGGGATTCAAAGTTTATATGCGCTTGTCCAGCCAAGGCGTTTGTTATTATATCAATTCTGAATTAAAATACAAAATGACGTCTGAACATTTTTATATTTTAAGAGAAATAAACAGTTTCTAACATTTTCTGTCACTGAATACATCTGTCTGACCCATGTACACGTATGTAAATGACATGTGCTAAGACAGCTCGTCGAATACTTCTGTTCTGAACCTTGTATTTCAGGTTTCCTCCCCCACTAAAGCTGGCAGCGCCGCCATAAGAGTAAAATAATCTTGAGTGCGGCGTAAAACATAAATCAATCAATCCATGTATATGTTCTTTTCTGGTATGACATGTATTAAACAACTCACCGAATACAGCTGTTCTGATCCATGTATGTGTAGAAAATGTGTTGAACAACTCACCGAATACCGCTGTTCTGAGCCATATATGTCTAGAACATGTGCTAAACAACTAACCAAATACAGTTGTTCTGATACATGTATGTGTATAATTTGTGCTAAACAACTCACCGAATACAGCTGTTCTGATCTATGTATGTGTATAACATATGTTAAACAACTCAACAAATACAGCTGTTCTACACAATGTATGTGTATAATGTAACATGTGTTAAACAACTCCCCGTCCGTCGCCGAATACAGTTGTTCTGATACATGTATGTGTATAACTTGTGTTAAACAACTCATCGAATACAGTTGTTCTGATACATGTATGTGTAGAACATATGTTAAACAACTCACCGAATACAGCTGCTTTGATCCATGTATATGTATAACATATTTTAAACAACTCACCAAATACAGCTGTTCTTGAGTACTTCCTCGAACAGGTCCAATGTTTGGGGGAGAGTTCAACACATCCCCGCCACAAACCAACAGTATATCTCTGTCCAGACCACGACATATGACACCAACTTTCCGTAAAAACTCCCAGAGTATGGAAAAACAAGGCGATTGCAAGGAAAACCAGAGTGGCTTTTGAATAGATCGTTGATCCCGTTGTATCTAAAATGTTGGAAGCTGGATTTACGGAACAGGCCATCCTGTACCGGGCTGACTAACTGAAGTGAAGCCTATTGGGGAATGTTACAGACAGAGGAACTTCATATCAGTCATGGTTAGCATCCATCAGGCAAGTATTCCCAATAACATCGCTCTACTGACAAGACCACGTCTCTTGTATCGGTGTGATTACAAAGACTGAGTGATGATTTGTTTGTATCCAGAGCCCGAGGAAGCTTGTCAGTTTAATCTGTGAGTCCATTGCCTCGGGAGAAGCTAGCCTATCAAACTGCCGATAAAGGCGACTCTTTGTCCCCAGTTAACGACTCTCTGATATCTGAATTACGGCAGTTCAATTCCACACATTAGCCGCTGTTCTAATACAGTTTTCAACTGTATCAATGGACCATGTCAAGCTGGAATTCTAGCATAAACTAGCAGGCAATAGCGTTGAATCATACAATCTATACTTTCCTGAATACAACATACATATATGTCTGTCTTCATTCCGGCTATTGATCCCTTTTATCTACAAAAATATATTAATAACATTTATTGTATCATTTGAATAAAACATGAATAACTAAGAAAATATTGAGGTACATGGTTGGACAATACCATGAAAAATGCATGTGACAATCGAGACGGAATTATACATACAATATATACAACACGATTGTACGAATTCAAAACGACATAAAGAAAAGCTACGTTCATGTATGGTTTCATAACCAGATATAATCAAAGACGCACAAATCGAAATAATTTCCTGGAAACTTCCATCTACAGTGTTTGTTTTCCTCTCATGTGAACCACACAGCCATGTTGTCGTTCGGGGTAAGTGGTCTGTTAATGGCCTGACTCTCAGTTTTTATTTCCATGTTATACTGTTTTACAGAAGGCCAATATCGACAATCAAGCTCTTACTAACTATGGTTATATTCAAGTCCCATCCCTATGACTTTAGAAGAAGTATTCCGGCAATCCCACAAGGTTCGTGAGTTTTATCAAACCGTTTCTTAGTAGTATATGTGTTTGAACAAATTAATGTTTAAAGCTGACAGTAGCAGCTCAGATGTATATTATAATGTCCCTCTTTTTGTAGGGCGATGAGCAGAATGTATCAACTAAAAGTTAGTGAAGATGGGGGGTGTTGGTCTCAATCAAATTTTTACAAAGAACAACTTGTATTACTGCAAGATAAAATGTATATCCAATTAACAGAAAGAGCGTGAAGAGAAAGTTATATCTTTTCTAAAAATGTATTCTTTTGGTTGTAGTATGAAGTGCTGGGTTTAAGTTTTGCTATGAAGACTTTGAAATACTCTGCTGTCAGCTATTTAGTATTGCCAAGAGAGAAACTAAAGCAACATGCACTTATTACCAATCCGCTCCTGGTTAAGAACAGGCCTCAGTGATGAATTCACCAGATTGTCACATCAACCAACAAGTCAATTAACACCTGACAAAAACCATTGATTTACAGCTCTTATCATAGAGAAATGATATTAGACATTAACCCTGCTCCCTTTTCCATGTAATTTTCCACTTAAGCGGTTCTATGTCAGGCTATGGAACGTTTCCTTGGAAGATTAGTTATTCCATCTCTGTGCATTCTACAAGAAGGAGTCTTTGGGTAAAAAGAACTTAAATCAATAATTGCTCCAAAATCAAATGTCTCGAGTTGTTAAATCACTCCCGTATACGTGTTTATTTGAAAATGCATCATGCTTAGTAGAAATTATTAACTGGTAGGTTATTAGTAAGTTCACTATGACCGAAACAATACAGTCCTAAAACGCGACAAATATGGTACCTAAATAGCTTTTTAAGCTTAATAAATGGCGCACTTGCTGGTGACCAATTCTCTACTACCTACTACAGCACAGTCATTGAATGGACCAATATACACATACTGTGTTTCACATCATTACACTGCTCAGATTATACTGGAATAACAAAGAGCATCCTTCATTACATCTCAAATGGCCAGAAGTGAGTAAACTGATATAAACAAAATTCAACAAAAGCGCCGTGTAAAATCGATGTAATAAGGAACGTGTACCCCCACATCTTTATGAAGTTAGTTCCGTCATAAAAATTGAGAAACAGGAAAACAAGTCCTGCACTGTTCGTATGTATTGCTAAATATAATTTGGTACGTATAATCGTCTTTTTTACATATTTTCTATATAGTAGTTCAGTTGAAAACATTTTGCCACATGCCAGTGAATTTTAGTAGATTAAAAACGAACGTCCAAATACAATTTAAGCGATAGTCACCAATAGATCATGTGTACTAAAAATATCCTAAGTATCTTCTCAATTGATTAGCTTTTTATGTCGTGTGATGCACAAAATTAATTCACAGTTTTCTTCTTTATGCATATCTCTGTATCTACCTGTGAATTGTATAATCAAATTGCATGTGATTGTTTTCCTTTTCTTATCAAACACGTAAAACAGAGACACAAGGAAAATCTGCTTGGCTAAAATTCCCATGGAGACCCAAGGGACTTAAGCTCTGCCCAGAAGATCTTTCAAACACTCGTTCTTTTCTTTGAGTCAGATGTCGAGCCATTTTACTGTGAAGTTGTTTGTATGATTCTACTATAATCTTGGACATATCGATGCTGGTCTGGTTATACTAAAACACAAGTCGGTCGGTCGGTCGGTCGGTCGGTCGGTCGGTCGGTCGGTCGGTCGGTCGGTCGGTCGGTCGGTCGGTCGATTGATGGATCGATCGATTGATGGATTGATTGATTGATTGATTGATTATTTCACTTATATGGCGGCGTTACCAGTTTTATTGTGGGAGGAAACCGGGCTCAATGCCCGGAGGAAACCCACGACCTTCAGTTGGTAACTGGCAACCATCCCACATAGGTCGTTCGAGTGAATTGATCCTTCGGAGTAACCTAACAGAATACCCCTGGGGAGAACAGTTTTAAAAAGAACCCAACAAACCTGATTAAAAAATCTAAAAAACTTCAGTTTCACCGATCACAGAAACAACGGGAAGTGTTCGATGGGATTAATGTCCGGTGAACATGCAGGCCATGGTTAAACCTGTACGTTGTCATGGGCAAGGAAGTCCTGTGTCAATCCTGCTGTGTGTGGCCTTGCATTGTCGTGTTGGAAAAGGATTCCACGAGGGTGTTGGTGACTAAAGGGCACCACAACAGGCCGTAAGATCACATTGCAATAACGTTGTGCATTCAGGCTTCCACGAATTACGACAAGCCTCGTTTTTGACGTCACCACATATGCCACCCCAAACCATTAACCCACCACCCCCAAACGGACGTACCTTGTGGACACAGTTAGGCGCCAAACGTTCACGAACTCTTCGGTAAACACGCTGCCGTCCGTCGTTTCTGAAGATGAGGAATCTGCTCTCATCAGAGAACAGAACCCGTGCCCAGTCCCGCCGTTGCCAACGTCGAACTCGCCTGGCCCATATCAATTTGTTGTTCCGGTGCCGAGGCGTCAGGAGCGGGCCGCGGAAGGGATGACGTGGCCAGAAACCATACTGCAGCAGTTTCCTGTAGACGGTCTGTCTATACTGATCCTGTGTCCCAGTGCTGTAACCGCTGTGAACGTCGCTGTTACGGTGCGGTTTCTCAGGTGTAATACCCGAATGTAACTCCTGGGCCATCTTCTCTAGCCAAGATAATATCTGCATGTCCCCATTCCGTGTTTTACCTTGGCGGACTACTCCACTTGAACCCGTAAATCGAAGAGCTCGTTTTGATTGGATGCGAGTAAAACTTCTCGCAGCTAATCAAATCCTCTGGCACTTACACTGAAAATAACGTAATGGCGGCTGTGAACACCTTGGACTTTTGTTTAACGAGTGCTGATTGGCCAAGATTCTGTAAATCTAGGAAAGACAACTCTTACATTCTCACCAGTGGGCGTTGTTCGATTTACGGGTTGGAGTGGAGTAGTCCGCCGAAGGTAAAACACGGAATGGGGACATGAAGATTTTAACTTGGCTTGCGAAGATGCTCCTGGGCCTGTCTGAACTGTCTGGCGTAACCGCTGCATAAACCTGTTGATAGTGCACATGCAGCCCAACCTTCTGGCTACATCGACGTATGTCGCTTCTTGTTGGATCATTTCAACGGCTCTCTCTTGATGGCTGTCAAACGGGGCATGTCTTATGATGTTGTTGTTGCTGTGATATCAACGTGTATGCTCAGCACTTTTAAACAGCTTTTCTGCACGTACAGAACATGCTAAAGAGGGCAATGTCACTTGCACGAATATTATCCCGGAAGTGAGCAAATGTTCGCGTATTTTTGGTTGATGCACTTTGTTTGGGATCTGCAATACGAATTGGCAATACGAAAAATATTTTGAAAAACAAGTGTTTCTGTTGGACACTAGTGTAATTCTGAAATGTTGGTCAGTTTGGTCAGACAAGGGCACCTTTTCTTGACTACCGATATCATAAATTTGATAGTGAACAAAATAGCCTACTATTTCTCCAAATAGCCAGTGTGGGAATTTTGTTTTTGAAGTAATTTCAGTAATAATATCAGTCTTGGCAAGGATGGAATCTGGCCTTTGCCATCCAAATTTTGTTGAAGGTCAAAAGTACCTTGAAGTGTCATGAGCTGCCAAATATAGTATAAATTTCGGTGAAACAGAACTACAATGTAGCTTATTGTTCGTCGTTTTTATAAAGAGTTGGTACAAAACACCGGATTTCCGTTGAAATGTACTCATACATCCCGAAAATTTTAATTTTGTCCGTTATTTGCATGCCTTTTCGGTTCGTACATTGTATATACGGGTTACTGGCTTTACTAATAATTTTTATTTCAACGCCAATCCATTAGTTTTTTAAGGTTGTTCAAACGCCCAACTTCTTGACAGTCAGAATCTATGAAGAAAGTCAGAACTTGAACCAAAATAGCCTACCTTGTACCACCAGATCAATCTCTACTGCTTTAGAAAACAAAGCAGCTCAATGGGGAATAAGTTCATATCCAATTCCAATCACTATTCATGACATGAGCTAGTCACATCAACGATCGATTTGCAAGACTGACTTCGTTCATCTGTATTCTCTGACAAGTGCCCAGTCCTCAAAAGATCGACCAACATGATTTTTCATCTGTTACTCGGGTAAAATGACAATGGGATCCATATTGCTTATAGACTTAATACAAGTAAACATGAGTAATTCAAAAAGAGAAGATTTAGATTTATTTAAGACTTATTCCGAAACAACTTGGTATATAACCCATTTTACAATTGTGGTTTGCAGCCGATAACATTTGCTGAATTTCAAATTGACATATCAGCCAACGATATTAACATAGTTTTCTAAATTTTAATAGTAGCTTTCCGAGTAGTAATAAAATGCCTAGATGTGCAACACACGTAATCATACACTGGACATAAGGACAACGGGCAGTAAAACGTCGATATGATTTGTTACTCATAACAATGAAATGCTCGCTTATTTATTGAAGTAAATGTCACATCGGAATGGATCACTCTCGAGGCCACATTGATCCAGAGCTTGAATCTGTAAATAAAACTCATTTAGAGATACGACTATACAGAAAACTATAGCAGAATGGTTTGCTCTCCTGGTCACTTTGAAGAGTGGGTTATCCGTGCATGATCACCATATCTCCCCAAAAATGAGTTTCGGGACTAAACTAGCGGCTGCAATTTCCAGTTCCGCTGGCATTGATTGTTTCTCGGATATTTCCATTAAGCTGTATTCGTCGATGTATTTGTAAATAACTTGCCACATACCCTACGAACACTTCATCAATAGGCCAGTATGACAAATCCATAATGCAGTAGCAAGGTAACTCCGAATAAATTTAACAAACGCATATTGACGATTTCAATATTTCGACAAAGATATATTTGTCATCTTCAGGAAAATGTGATCAGTTAAATACAGATACTGACATATATACAAGAATAAGATGTGATTTCTGGAGAACAAAGAGAGAATGGCAGTAGACTAATATATATATAAGCAACAACATCAGATGGTGGTTAAGACAGATCAGGCTTAGGAATAAACAAAATTGCAAACATAATAAAATTCTAAGAGGGGGGAGGGGGGTTAACACAGATCAGACAGTGATAGGAATAAACAGACGTAAATAAAATAGATATATTTGTCCATTTTGCTTGTTTATTACGTCTGTTTATTCCTATCACTGTCTGATCTGTGTTAACCCCTCCCCCCCCCCCTCTTAGAATTTTATTATGTTTGCAATTTCGTTTATTCCTAAGCCTGATCTGTCTTAACCACCTACTGATGTTGTTGCTTATATATATATTAGTCTACTGCCATTCTCTCTTTGTTCTCTAGAAATCACATCTTATTCTTGTATATATATATCAGTATCTGTATTTACCTGATCACATTTTCCTGAAGATGGCAAATATATCTTTGTCGAAATATTGAAATCGTCAATATGTGTTTGTTAAATTTATTCAGAGTTACCTTGCTACTGCATTATGCGAAGCTATTCAGTGGATCAACAAGTTAATGACAAATCCACCCGAGTAAATGACTGACCAATTGTAGGATTATCATTTAGAACGTGGTGGCCCTTTACCACTGCCACTGTAGGACAGATGAGAGATAATCGGCCCTCAATTCATCGACAACATCGCTAGGGCAGAAGTTTGCTGGCTTTGTTGAAGCCACTTCTAATCGGGTGTTTGGGTCCGGCTCATCAACTGTATAACCAATAAAGCTAACCAAATCCTCTTGACTTAATATCTTGCCATCACAGGGTCATGCTCGGAAACCATTGGTAGCCTTTTCACGGGTTGACGGTCACAAGAAAGCCACGGAAAGTTCAGTGATTTCATGGATGGTGATTAATCTTTCCGGATTTGACTTTTCCAGTTGTCGGCTTCTGTGTTAAAAGCCGACTTAAATGATTTAAAGCAGTTCCCATGGCCTAAATTGTCTATAGTGTAGATACTGTGTGCTGGTGGGCTTCAAAGTCTCGATTGTATGTGCTCGTCGGTACTCAATGTTAGTGACTGCAGTGTTTTTACCCATCAAAATCATATAGGTGGAATCGGTTGGTGAATCCGCCATTTGAGAACGACCTGATTTATCGGATCGACTCAATCTCACCTGGTGGTAAACGACTTTTCAATTTCCGGCTTTAACACTTTTATACCCATCATATCCTCGTTGTGCATTTCGTTTGTACAGACGCAACATATCAAACATTTCACGAATAAAAACAACTAAAAATAAGTTCGGACAAAAGGTCTCGGGAGCGTCTCTCGTTATCACTTAACTCCATACAACACTATATGGACCTCTATTGTCAAATATATTGCTCTCAACGCCTGAAAGAACTTTACACTTTAGTTCATTCTTTGAAATAAGCTGTTTTGAATTTACACAACCCCGAACAGTTTAGCGTTCATGAGAGTTGTTTTAGGTCATTTTTACGTGAAACGTGTTCAAAATACCTCTGACATGAGGGATTTAATTTTGCCGCCCTTGTAACTTAGGATTTGTGTGGCAGGTAAGTGGACAAGCAAGAAGGAATGTAGGTTAGCTCCGTGATACCACGCGTGACGAGCAAGGGGAGTCTAAGTAATATTTCACATCCGGGCACCTTGTCCCTTCAGGTCGCAGACCATATAGAGGTATTCCTCATCTCAAAAAGAGGTATCTCTCATCTCAAAAAGGGTCATTTCTCATCTCAAAATCAATCATTTAGCTTTTCCACGAACTTCAAACCCTCCTAGCGTCTAACCGGAATCTACTGCACATTTCCACAGCTATTTTAGGCAATTGTCAAGGCCTGACTGTTTTAGATGTTTGACTGGATGGAAATGTCCACGTCCCGTTCTCAACAGCTATGAACAGGCTCCAATTTTTGTCGAGCTGAAAATAAGCCTAGCTCATATATGAGCCAGAATAGGACGTCAACAAGGATCCCTAGACTCCCAGTCCCTTCATCTCAACATTAAAATATTACGTTAACCATAAAGCCCACTGCAATTTAACCAGAGTAATTCGTCAGGATGACCCACCTTCCCGCTAAAAACTCCCTGACACATACCTTGGAAATTAAAGAGTGAAAAAAGGCATTCTGGAAGACTAAAGAATGGTTTCAGCTTCATTGTTCTAATCATATTCTCAAGATTACAAAGACCGTATAGAAATAGTTTCTCATAATACATGAATCTCGACCAAGCACTATCTAAGGTCACAGAATCAAGAGATCTGACTCTTTCTAACGTCTCAGAACTGTATGTTTCGTATAATTCTATTTCTCGGCCAGCATTCAGTTTGCTAAATCTTTTTTCCGTGAAACTGCTCCAAACCCATCCCCGCCGATATAAGACCTCCTGACTTCAGGTGCCTTGGGGTTCCTGAACTGTGAAAAGATAGTGCATACTACTGACACTCGAAAAATTCCCGCAACAGCAATGATGTACTTCGCATAATTCACTGAAATTTTGTGAAGAGATAAGGTCCCATTTCTATAAGCAGTATTGAATTAGAATTCATGCTGACACTGGAGCCTGGTGTATTTAATGAAGCTTTGTGAAATAGCTTACCTTGTTGAAACCAAGGGCATCCCATCGCCTTCCCAAATATCTGAATTCGTCTCTTATTAGGAACAATATCAAAATACTTTGTCATACGCCATTAATTAAACTCCAGGATATGCAACAGTTGTTTTTTGGTCTAAGATGATTTCACTACAATATCCACGATAACACCCGGACTTCTAAGACGAGAAAATTAGTTAACATAACTAACATCCATGTAAGCCTATAACCGCATAAATTATCGTTTCAAATTCTTAAAATATAAGACACATGGCTGTGTATTATTATGAAGGTCCTTCGCCAACATACGGCAAAGCCACGCTTATTGATTTTACAGTTCATTCAATTGGAACAAACTCCAATTGTTAACTCTTACAAGCACGGTTTCAAATAGAAACCTACCATTGCCAAGAACGGAACTACGGACAAAAGCCAGATAACGAAATTGGATTCTATAAGACTCAGGGGCAATGTAACTTAAATTTAAATAAATATACAATCGAATGTGAGTGACCCATGTGAACAACAGAGAATGTGAAATGACAGGATTGGTATTATGTCTCTAGCTACGGTTCAAAACCTTCACAAATAGCGGTTTGTTATCCGTGATTACTTGGGTGAAATAAAGACAGTGATGTCTACATAGGTTGTTTGACTGTACCATATAAATGGCTGTTTGGCAGAGGCAAGGCTAGGGGCTGGGGATAAGGGTGTGTATCAATCAAATCAAATTTTAATGAATAACAACTTATAGTCCTGTAAGATAAAAAGTATATCCAATTAACAGAAAGAGCGTGAAGAGAAAGTTACATCTTTTCTAAAAATGTATTCCTTTGGTTGTAGTATGATGTGCTGGGTTAAAGTTTTTCTATGAAGACTTTGAAATATTCTGCTGCCAGCTATTTAGTATTGTCAAGAGAGAAAATAAAGCAGAATTACAACATGCACTTGTTACCAATCAGCTCCTGGTTAGGAACAAGCCTCAGTGATGAATTCACCAGATTGTCACATCAACGCACAAGTCAATTAACACCTGACAAAAACCATTGATTTACAGCTCTTATCATAGAGAAATGATATTAGTCATTAACCCTGCTCCCTTTTCCATGTAGTTTTCCACTTAAGCGGTTCTATGTCAGGCTATGGAACGTTTCCTTGGAAGATTAGTTATTCATTCTCTGTGCATTCTACGAGAAGGAGTCTTTGAGTAAAAAGAATTAAAATCAATAATTGCTCTAAAATCAAATGTCTCGCGTTGTTAAACCACTCCCGTCTACGTGTCTATTTGAAAATGCATCCCGCTTAGTAGAAATAATGAATTTTGGTAGATTCATAGTTACTTCATTATGACCGAAACAATACAGTCTTAAAACGCGACAAATATGGTACCTCAACATCTGTTTAAGCTTCATAAATGAAGCAATTGCTGCTGAAAAAGTTTCTACTGCCTACTACAACACAGTCATTGAATGGCCCAAAATACACAGACTGTGTTTCACATCATTACACTGCTCAGTAGAGGGCAAAATGGGCATTCGAAGACACTTCAAGTGAGTCAAATGACGTCACAATACCTTTATAAAAAATTTGCCGCGAGGCATTGACCTAATTACATATGCACCCAGTCTAGTGCAGGTCTATTAAGGGACGTGCGCATCAGTCAATATTAAAGTACATGTGCACCTATTCTTAAAAAAATATGCTGAATAATACACTCCCACGGAAAAAATATGTTTAGTAATGCAATACTGGTCTAAAGGGCCAATTAAACAGACTGGCACTGGTGATAGACAATAGATAATAAACGAATGTATAAACAACCTTGGACTGTATTACCTCAACGTATAGATCATATCGGTAAGTATGTGTACATCAGAGCCGGACGGCCTCGGGGGGCAGATGCATCGGACCGTATCCAATTAAGTCGACTGCCAAAGAGACGTGTGCGTCCAACCGTAACAAATTAACGGAATAGAATATGTCGAGTAATGCAGTCCTGCCTAAGGGCAACAGGCCACGTATAAATAGTAATAGACTCCGGCTTTAGGTATCAACCAATCAAATGATTGCGCCTTCCCGAAAAAAATATATGCATATCAAAAATATACTATGTATAATACTTAAGTCTTGACCACTGGTCATCAACCCGGAAGTGACCGGAAGTGAACCGGAAGTGTACCGGAAGTGACTGGAAGTTACCGGAAGTAACCTGAAGTGAACCGGAAGTGACCCGGAAGTGACCGAAAATAACCCGGAAGTAACCGGAAGTTACCGGAAATAACCCGGAAGTCACCGGAAATAGACCGGAAGTCACCGGAAGTGAACCGGAAGTTACCGGAAGTAACCTGAAGTGAACCGGAAGTGACCGAAAATAACCCGGAAGTAACCGGAAGTTACCGGAAATAACCCGGAAGTCACCGGAAGTAAACCGGAAGTGACCGGAAATAGACCGGAAGTCACCGGAAGTCACCGGAAGTGAACCGGAAGTTACCGGAAGTAACCTGAAGTGAACCGGAAGTGACCCGGAAGTTACCGGAAATAGACCGGAAGTGACCGAAAATAACCCGGAAGTAACCGGAAGTTACCGGAAATAACCCGGAAGTGGACCGAAAGTAACCGGAAGTGAACCGGAAGTGACCGGAAATAGACCGGAAGTGACTGGAAATAACCCGGAAGTCACCGGAAGTGGACCGGAAATAACCCGGAAGTCACCGGAAATGGACCGGAAGCAACCAGAAGTCACCGGAAATGGATATTCTCATTAGAGAAAAACACTGTGTGGAACGAGAGAATTATGAACTTTATAGAAAAAGAAACCGATTTAAACAAAAGTTACAATGCATTTTGGGAGAATAAAATATGATATATATAAAATTGAATTTTTAAGAGCGTTGTCATTATAACTATGGGTGGAAAACTAAGCCGTAATACGAAGCGAAATAGCGGTATCGCCGGTGTATGTTATAACTATAGGGATCAGCATATTGTTCTTAAAGGCCCGCTTGCCGCCGTAGCCTGTTTAAGCCACGTATAAATAGTAATAGACTCCGGCTTTAGGTATCAACCAATCAAATGATTGCGCCTTCCCGAAAAAAATATGCTGAGTAAAACGTGTCAGCCTTAGGGCTCAGCCAATCTGTATAAATACGGGTGTAAATCAGATCCAGTCATCATCGGAAAATAGGAGCTTACATCATTGATATCTTTACTAAATAATTGCGCCCCCAGCTGTGTGTTTTTCGCACTGTAACCATTATCAATAATTGTTTGAATATAGCTCTTGTAGTGATAATTATTGGGGGATGATGTAACCATTACGACATATTGTCATGCGTCTTTATTTTTATGTGAACAGTTGTAAGACAAATACATTTATCAAAAAAGATTATTTTCACTAACTAAGACTACAGAAAAAGTGTCGTGTTGTTAAATATCATTCTCACTAGTAAAAGACAGATCACTCATGTATAATGTCTCTGGGTTGGATGGTGATGTAGATTTTCGTGAACGCACCACAAGTATGACAACAGTAAAGGTTAGAAGCAGACAAATTCCACCAAACAAGGCTGTTGATATCACATAGGACGGGAAGTTTTCTGTAAAAGTTAGACAACAGATTCATATATGTCTTCAATGTTTTCATCAGAGGGTGATGTAGCCACTACAGGAAAACTATATGTTTCAATGCTTATGTCAGAAAAGTTCGAAATTTCAGACAACTCACGATTGCCTGTGTTTGTCCTTACCTTATAAAATGTTAAGACAAAGGTAAATAATATAATTGATAACGTGAAAATAACTGCCCCCATGCAAATAATTGTAATAATTAACTCACGCGTGGGGTTTTGCACATCGCCTGTAGATGTAGTGTTGTTTGATTGAACCTCATTCATGTTAAAAGTCACATTCTCAAAGGAAGTTGTATTTTCTTTAAATTCTGTCTTTATTTCTGAATCTACTGTTGAGTTTATATCTTCAGACGATTGCATAATGAGGATGGTAATATTCTCTTTCACATTCGGAGTGG
The DNA here is from genome assembly GCA_963971465.1 of Lepidochitona cinerea. Classification (NCBI taxonomy): domain Eukaryota; kingdom Metazoa; phylum Mollusca; class Polyplacophora; order Chitonida; family Tonicellidae; genus Lepidochitona; species Lepidochitona cinerea. The sequence continues at coordinate 40,039,197 of OZ020556.1, read as the reverse complement.
CAGACTTTACCCATGGTGTCCTAATCGAGGGGAATTGACAAGCTTTCCATTCACGAAAACCCCGTTCCATAGAGTGTCACAAGAAATAGCAAAGGGCACTTGAAGAACTTTCAATTTAGGAAAATTCTCTTCTTTAAGTCTAAGTAATTGAAATTTAACGCGAGTCAAGTCTATTCTTTCAATAGTTGGATGAGGTTCACTCTCAACAATTCCGTTTGGAAATAGCACATTTCTATTGCATGCTATAACTGTACTGTGCTGAGTACATTCCCTTAATCCTTTTCCACAAACACACGTAATAACCAGGATAAGAATGAATATACCCATAGCGAGCTTGGCGAGAGAAAATAAGATATGTAGCGTTCAGAAACAATATGGATCACTATGCCTGTGTTTCCCCAAAACAATTTCTGCTTCGAAGAATTTTCCGACAAAGTGATTTATACTTTGCCCATTATCGCTTGTCAGTGTTTATACTTTCTTTATCTCCCATTATATTTATGTAAAAATAAACCGAGCCAGTCACGCATTCCTCAATCAATCTTTTCGCGAGCCATTTCAAGCTGTCCGCTGTCCAGTAGAATCTCTGGACAATATACTATCCCGTGAAAAAAAAAAAACAGAGAAGTATAAAATGGTGTCTGGTCAATCTATTTTACCACCACTTATCTTCATCAGTTTAATTGTAAGAAAAATGGCGTTAAATCCTGGGGAACATTTTTGCTCGTGTCGGTGCTTTGTGTGCCATACGCCGACTATACAAAACCCCCTATCAGAAAGAACAAAACTAATGTAAAAACCAAGCAAACTCAATGGTTAAAATTTTGATGTAATTTTATATGGAATAAACAAAACAAAAGCGAAAATATTTACAGTGTTTGATATTTACAGAAGATATTTACAGATGTACATAAAGTCTCTACTCTCTCAAAACTGTTCGTGTTCTCAGTTGGTATACTATGGGGTCATCTATCTCTTCTTCTTGCTGCACTATTTCATCCGGTGTTTCGCCCTCTCTAGCCATCAACTCCGTCCATATCTCTGATATTGTCCTATATACTTTGGCAATTTTCCGTCTTAAAAAGACGCAATAAGCACCTAAAGCAATGGTTATTGCAGAGACAATGCCGAGTCCGACTTGAAAACCCACTGAAAATAGAAAAAATGGAATGTTGTCAAATATCTTATCACATTGTACACCAAATAAACATCATTGCGACTAGTTCATTAGAAAAAAAAAAAAGCTATTACCACATGAATATTTCTCAGTATCGTAAGGAGGCGACGAAGGTGTCATAAGTGAGCTTGGTGTAATGACACATTCATTTCCATTGACGTAGACTCCTCCCCAAAAATCATCACATTTTAGTTCTATCGAAGCATAAACAGATTTCAGTTTGGGGAAATGACTTCGATGTAAGATTACATCCTCGACATTTCGCCCCCTGTCAGATCTACCCTTTCAACTCTATCGTATGGTTTTTCTGACTCCACAATACCATTGTCAAAGATAACGTTGTCACACGTAAGTACGTGATTCGTCACAACACAACGACTTAATGGGGAGATATCTCCTCCATAAATGGCAAAGCTTAGAATAAAAAGGTAGAATACGATAGACATGATGTAGCAAAATGGTGACTCTTACATGTTTGAAATATCCTTATAAAGCATCTAGATAGTTCCCCCAGGGAGCTTCATTGTTGTGTTCTTTTCTTACGTGTAAAGAAATAAATCTTCACATCGTTATTTTTAATCGATTACCATATAATGCGGGAGAGACAGTTGAAGTGTCATTAACCATGTTTGTTTCTCACTTTGAATGGAAATGAAAAAACACGGAAGCGCACCCCACAGTTATACACTCATACGCTTATGTTACTCGGGATGCTAACAGCTGTTGATGGTTACTCCCTTGATTACCTTAATCCACTGGCTATATGCTTAGAGGTATAATAACGGAGTCAATAAAATACTCACCAGTATTATCCTGGTGTGAACATCCTTGTAGTGTATGCAAAAGCGTCACAATTAGGCTACACAATCAAAGTCTAACACTTGCGAACGTTAAACAGATTGTCAAATGTAAGGTAATAAACTCACTTGAGCGATCGAGAGATTTTAATAGTATACTTCCGGAAAGTAATACAGATCTAATTGTTTAAGTATCGCATATAAGATGTATTTAACGTATCGAATCTAATCTACCTCTAAAATTATAAAAATGTACTTACGATTCAGTAAAATCTATGACGTCTATTTGAGATATTCTACAATCTGCAACTGAAATAGATGAGACGTGTTAAAATCAAATTCATAAAGAGAAACGTCTCGTTTTACATTTACTCATCCCAACATCAATACCTATAATACGCTTTCATTTGTAGATATTCAAACATTTAAAAAAAAATTAGCCCGTATTTATGGTTAGATATCGAAGAATTAACCTAACGGTGTCATATACACTACGGGTAATTGACATTTTGACAATCATTAAGAATGAAGCCACGTGTGTTCAATGATGTGTAACGCCACGCGTTCCACATTAGTCGGGTTAGATAACAAACTGACAACGGCTAAATTCTATTGAGACAAACTGATAAATTACTAATCAAACCGTCTTTAACTGTTCTATCCTATTTCAAATTATAACTATATTGTCTGAGATAAATGTAAACTTACCAATTGCTCGTCTTTAACAAAACGTTCGAGATGAGTGGTTTGAATCGTTGTGTTTCAAGCGACGTTTTATAGTTAGAAATTAGTCGCGTTTCGCTTATGCCTGTATAATCTTACGGACTGATAGTTAATCAAAAAATAGCTACACCGGCAAATAAAAACAAAGCGCGATTTATATTGTACGTATCAATAAAGAAAGAAGGACGATAGAAAGAAATGAATGAGCGCTTTTACCCGGTCAAAAAACATTAGTCCATAGAAATAAAATAATTACATCCGTCCAATCAAAAAATGCTTTGCAAGCATTCGGTGTGAGAAGACCGAGTGTGAAAATTCGTGTCGACTATGAGATTAATTTAAAGCGAAAGAAAGAGAAATGAAAAAATGGCTATCAGAGCGTTATTATATTTTTATCTTCAAAGCCGGGAAGGACCATCAGATTCAACAATACGGCTTGAACGCAATTAACGAGATAACAACATATTTCATTCAAACAAACAAGAAAAATACCTAGTGTGAGAAGATTCATTTTTAGCTACTCCGGTGATCAGACACGATTTGTATACACAACTTAGATCAATAAAAAATCTTACCACTAAACCAGGTTACATGGGTATTTAAAACCAACAGTAGAAATACGCAAACAAACATCACCTGTAAAACAATCCGAGAAAGCAGATTTTTCCCCCCGTTTCCATGATAGTTTCTCGGATTGTTTTACAGGTGATGTTTGTTTGCGTATTTCTACTGTTGGTTTTAAATACCCATGTAACCTGGTTTAGTGGTAAGATTTTTTATTGATCTAAGTTGTGTATACAAATCGTGTCTGATCACCGGAGTAGCTAAAAATGAATCTTCTCACACTAGGTATTTTTCTTGTTTGTTTGAATGAAATATGTTGTTATCTCGTTAATTGCGTTCAAGCCGTATTGTTGAATCTGATGGTCCTTCCCCGCTTTGAAGATAAAAATATAATAACGCTCTGATAGCCATTTTTTCATTTCTCTTTCTTTCGCTTTAAATTAATCTCATAGTCGACACGAATTTTCACACTCGGTCTTCTCACACCGAATGCTTGCAAAGCATTTTTTGATTGGACGGATGTAATTATTTTATTTCTATGGACTAATGTTTTTTGACCGGGTAAAAGCGCTCATTCATTTCTTTCTATCGTCCTTCTTTCTTTATTGATACGTACAATATAAATCGCGCTTTGTTTTTATTTGCCGGTGTAGCTATTTTTTGATTAACTATCAGTCCGTAAGATTATACAGGCATAAGCGAAACGCGACTAATTTCTAACTATAAAACGTCGCTTGAAACACAACGATTCAAACCACTCATCTCGAACGTTTTGTTAAAGACGAGCAATTGGTAAGTTTACATTTATCTCAGACAATATAGTTATAATTTGAAATAGGATAGAACAGTTAAAGACGGTTTGATTAGTAATTTATCAGTTTGTCTCAATAGAATTTAGCCGTTGTCAGTTTGTTATCTAACCCGACTAATGTGGAACGCGTGGCGTAATACATCATTGAACACACGTGGCTTCATTCTTAATGATTGTCAAAATGTCAATTACCCGTAGTGTATATGACACCGTTAGGTTAATTCTTCGATATCTAACCATAAATACGGGCTAATTTTTTTTTAAATGTTTGAATATCTACAAATGAAAGCGTATTATAGGTATTGATGTTGGGATGAGTAAATGTAAAACGAGACGTTTCTCTTTATGAATTTGATTTTAACACGTCTCATCTATTTCAGTTGCAGATTGTAGAATATCTCAAATAGACGTCATAGATTTTACTGAATCGTAAGTACATTTTTATAATTTTAGAGGTAGATTAGATTCGATACGTTAAATACATCTTATATGCGATACTTAAACAATTAGATCTGTATTACTTTCCGGAAGTATACTATTAAAATCTCTCGATCGCTCAAGTGAGTTTATTACCTTACATTTGACAATCTGTTTAACGTTCGCAAGTGTTAGACTTTGATTGTGTAGCCTAATTGTGACGCTTTTGCATACACTACAAGGATGTTCACACCAGGATAATACTGGTGAGTATTTTATTGACTCCGTTATTATACCTCTAAGCATATAGCCAGTGGATTAAGGTAATCAAGGGAGTAACCATCAACAGCTGTTAGCATCCCGAGTAACATAAGCGTATGAGTGTATAACTGTGGGGTGCGCTTCCGTGTTTTTTCATTTCCATTCAAAGTGAGAAACAAACATGGTTAATGACACTTCAACTGTCTCTCCCGCATTATATGGTAATCGATTAAAAATAACGATGTGAAGATTTATTTCTTTACACGTAAGAAAAGAACACAACAATGAAGCTCCCTGGGGGAACTATCTAGATGCTTTATAAGGATATTTCAAACATGTAAGAGTCACCATTTTGCTACATCATGTCTATCGTATTCTACCTTTTTATTCTAAGCTTTGCCATTTATGGAGGAGATATCTCCCCATTAAGTCGTTGTGTTGTGACGAATCACGTACTTACGTGTGACAACGTTATCTTTGACAATGGTATTGTGGAGTCAGAAAAACCATACGATAGAGTTGAAAGGGTAGATCTGACAGGGGGCGAAATGTCGAGGATGTAATCTTACATCGAAGTCATTTCCCCAAACTGAAATCTGTTTATGCTTCGATAGAACTAAAATGTGATGATTTTTGGGGAGGAGTCTACGTCAATGGAAATGAATGTGTCATTACACCAAGCTCACTTATGACACCTTCGTCGCCTCCTTACGATACTGAGAAATATTCATGTGGTAATAGCTTTTTTTTTTTTCTAATGAACTAGTCGCAATGATGTTTATTTGGTGTACAATGTGATAAGATATTTGACAACATTCCATTTTTTCTATTTTCAGTGGGTTTTCAAGTCGGACTCGGCATTGTCTCTGCAATAACCATTGCTTTAGGTGCTTATTGCGTCTTTTTAAGACGGAAAATTGCCAAAGTATATAGGACAATATCAGAGATATGGACGGAGTTGATGGCTAGAGAGGGCGAAACACCGGATGAAATAGTGCAGCAAGAAGAAGAGATAGATGACCCCATAGTATACCAACTGAGAACACGAACAGTTTTGAGAGAGTAGAGACTTTATGTACATCTGTAAATATCTTCTGTAAATATCAAACACTGTAAATATTTTCGCTTTTGTTTTGTTTATTCCATATAAAATTACATCAAAATTTTAACCATTGAGTTTGCTTGGTTTTTACATTAGTTTTGTTCTTTCTGATAGGGGGTTTTGTATAGTCGGCGTATGGCACACAAAGCACCGACACGAGCAAAAATGTTCCCCAGGACTTAACGCCATTTTTCTTACAATTAAACTGATGAAGATAAGTGGTGGTAAAATAGATTGACCAGACACCATTTTATACTTCTCTGTTTTTTTTTTTTCACGGGATAGTATATTGTCCAGAGATTCTACTGGACAGCGGACAGCTTGAAATGGCTCGCGAAAAGATTGATTGAGGAATGCGTGACTGGCTCGGTTTATTTTTACATAAATATAATGGGAGATAAAGAAAGTATAAACACTGACAAGCGATAATGGGCAAAGTATAAATCACTTTGTCGGAAAATTCTTCGAAGCAGAAATTGTTTTGGGGAAACACAGGCATAGTGATCCATATTGTTTCTGAACGCTACATATCTTATTTTCTCTCGCCAAGCTCGCTATGGGTATATTCATTCTTATCCTGGTTATTACGTGTGTTTGTGGAAAAGGATTAAGGGAATGTACTCAGCACAGTACAGTTATAGCATGCAATAGAAATGTGCTATTTCCAAACGGAATTGTTGAGAGTGAACCTCATCCAACTATTGAAAGAATAGACTTGACTCGCGTTAAATTTCAATTACTTAGACTTAAAGAAGAGAATTTTCCTAAATTGAAAGTTCTTCAAGTGCCCTTTGCTATTTCTTGTGACACTCTATGGAACGGGGTTTTCGTGAATGGAAAGCTTGTCAATTCCCCTCGATTAGGACACCATGGGTAAAGTCTGCCACTCCGAATGTGAAAGAGAATATTACCATCCTCATTATGCAATCGTCTGAAGATATAAACTCAACAGTAGATTCAGAAATAAAGACAGAATTTAAAGAAAATACAACTTCCTTTGAGAATGTGACTTTTAACATGAATGAGGTTCAATCAAACAACACTACATCTACAGGCGATGTGCAAAACCCCACGCGTGAGTTAATTATTACAATTATTTGCATGGGGGCAGTTATTTTCACGTTATCAATTATATTATTTACCTTTGTCTTAACATTTTATAAGGTAAGGACAAACACAGGCAATCGTGAGTTGTCTGAAATTTCGAACTTTTCTGACATAAGCATTGAAACATATAGTTTTCCTGTAGTGGCTACATCACCCTCTGATGAAAACATTGAAGACATATATGAATCTGTTGTCTAACTTTTACAGAAAACTTCCCGTCCTATGTGATATCAACAGCCTTGTTTGGTGGAATTTGTCTGCTTCTAACCTTTACTGTTGTCATACTTGTGGTGCGTTCACGAAAATCTACATCACCATCCAACCCAGAGACATTATACATGAGTGATCTGTCTTTTACTAGTGAGAATGATATTTAACAACACGACACTTTTTCTGTAGTCTTAGTTAGTGAAAATAATCTTTTTTGATAAATGTATTTGTCTTACAACTGTTCACATAAAAATAAAGACGCATGACAATATGTCGTAATGGTTACATCATCCCCCAATAATTATCACTACAAGAGCTATATTCAAACAATTATTGATAATGGTTACAGTGCGAAAAACACACAGCTGGGGGCGCAATTATTTAGTAAAGATATCAATGATGTAAGCTCCTATTTTCCGATGATGACTGGATCTGATTTACACCCGTATTTATACAGATTGGCTGAGCCCTAAGGCTGACACGTTTTACTCAGCATATTTTTTTCGGGAAGGCGCAATCATTTGATTGGTTGATACCTAAAGCCGGAGTCTATTACTATTTATACGTGGCTTAAACAGGCTACGGCGGCAAGCGGGCCTTTAAGAACAATATGCTGATCCCTATAGTTATAACATACACCGGCGATACCGCTATTTCGCTTCGTATTACGGCTTAGTTTTCCACCCATAGTTATAATGACAACGCTCTTAAAAATTCAATTTTATATATATCATATTTTATTCTCCCAAAATGCATTGTAACTTTTGTTTAAATCGGTTTCTTTTTCTATAAAGTTCATAATTCTCTCGTTCCACACAGTGTTTTTCTCTAATGAGAATATCCATTTCCGGTGACTTCTGGTTGCTTCCGGTCCATTTCCGGTGACTTCCGGGTTATTTCCGGTCCACTTCCGGTGACTTCCGGGTTATTTCCAGTCACTTCCGGTCTATTTCCGGTCACTTCCGGTTCACTTCCGGTTACTTTCGGTCCACTTCCGGGTTATTTCCGGTAACTTCCGGTTACTTCCGGGTTATTTTCGGTCACTTCCGGTCTATTTCCGGTAACTTCCGGGTCACTTCCGGTTCACTTCAGGTTACTTCCGGTAACTTCCGGTTCACTTCCGGTGACTTCCGGTGACTTCCGGTCTATTTCCGGTCACTTCCGGTTTACTTCCGGTGACTTCCGGGTTATTTCCGGTAACTTCCGGTTACTTCCGGGTTATTTTCGGTCACTTCCGGTTCACTTCAGGTTACTTCCGGTAACTTCCGGTTCACTTCCGGTGACTTCCGGTCTATTTCCGGTGACTTCCGGGTTATTTCCGGTAACTTCCGGTTACTTCCGGGTTATTTTCGGTCACTTCCGGGTCACTTCCGGTTCACTTCAGGTTACTTCCGGTAACTTCCAGTCACTTCCGGTACACTTCCGGTTCACTTCCGGTCACTTCCGGGTTGATGACCAGTGGTCAAGACTTAAGTATTATACATAGTATATTTTTGATATGCATATATTTTTTTCGGGAAGGCGCAATCATTTGATTGGTTGATACCTAAAGCCGGAGTCTATTACTATTTATACATGGCCTGTTGCCCTTAGGCAGGACTGCATTACTCGACATATTCTATTCCGTTAATTTGTTACGGTTGGACGCACACGTCTCTTTGGCAGTCGACTTAATTGGATACGGTCCGATGCATCTGCCCCCCGAGGCCGTCCGGCTCTGATGTACACATACTTACCGATATGATCTATACGTTGAGGTAATACAGTCCAAGGTTGTTTATACATTCGTTTATTATCTATTGTCTATCACCAGTGCCAGTCTGTTTAATTGGCCCTTTAGACCAGTATTGCATTACTAAACATATTTTTTCCGTGGGAGTGTATTATTCAGCATATTTTTTTAAGAATAGGTGCACATGTACTTTAATATTGACTGATGCGCACGTCCCTTAATAGACCTGCACTAGACTGGGTGCATATGTAATTAGGTCAATGCCTCGCGGCAAATTTTTTATAAAGGTATTGTGACGTCATTTGACTCACTTGAAGTGTCTTCGAATGCCCATTTTGCCCTCTACTCTGCTCAGATTCTACTGGAATAACAAAAAGCATCCTTCATTACATCTCAAATGGCTAGAAGTGAGTAAATTGACATAAAACAAAATCCAACAAAAGCGCCTTCTGAGATGACATGTAAAACCTATGTAATAAGGAACTTGTACCCCCACATCTTTATGAAGTTAGTTCCGACGCACTGTTCGTATGTATCGCTAAATATAATTTGGTACGTATAATCGTATTTTTACATATTTTCTATATAGTAGTTCAGTTCGAAATATTTTGCCACATGCCAGTGGATTTTACTAGATTAAAAACGAACGTCCAAATACAATTAAAATGTCATCCAGATACCGAAAGGTTGTTTGTGACATTTGCGAAGAATGTCACTCTCCTGATTAACAATAAAAATAGAGGCAAAGTTAGGACTAAAAGGTTTTCCCATACCACATCCTTTAATTTGCTGAAAGATCTCCCCATTGAATTCAAAATCATAACATTTAAAACGCACGTTTGTGGTAAAAAAATCTTTTCTAATACAAAACATCTTTCCCATTAATTCTTACAGTGTAAAACACCAATTTCGAGTTAATATAATTAATATGAATTATTTGACATAGTTTTTTTATGGTTTCCCACAAGGGCTGTATTCCATCATATTGAATCAGTTTATATGTTATATGGACAGTCAGTGTTTGTGGCCAAATGTGGTCTATTATATGTGTTTTAGTGTTCATAAATATATACCAATCTCAAGGAAATTAAGTCTCTCGGATTGGAAAACTCGGTGACGTCACTCGATATATAGGCAATGTCGTTGGAAGTCCTTATGGCATTTAACATGGGAAAACACAAATAAGTGTGTCCCCTTATTTATGGTAGCGCATGAATAATTAATATTAATAATAATTTGAACCATACGGCCAAACGATAGGTTTGATATACTGCATGGAATTATGCAAAAAATACTTCACTGAAAAACTTTCAATTAGCTCCCAAGCCTGCCACTGATTGTATTAGACGGCCAATAATTACACTTTTGCCAAAATTCGTGAAACATAGACTGAAAGACAAGGTTAATGGAATACAGTTTTTAAGATCCAGTATTTTGCCTATTAATAGAGATCAGGGGAAAAATAACAAGCACTATTTTTTAACTATTTTCTTTAGTAAATGTTTAGTTATAAATTGTGGCTCCAGAATCTGACATAGGTTTTTTCTACGCGGCTCTTTCATTTCCTCTCTATTCCCATGTGTATAAAGATATGTAACGGAAATTAACTCCAAGTGATCACAGAAACAACGTGAACATGCGGGCCATGGCTAAACCTGCTTATTGTCGTGGGCAAGGAAGTCCTGTGTCAATCTTGCTGTGCGTGGCCTTGCATTGTCGTGTTGGAAAAGGAATCATGAGGGTGTTGATGAATAAAGGGCACCACAACAGGCCGTACGATACCATTGCAATAACGTTGTGCATTCAGGTTTCCACGAATTACGACAAGCCTCGTTTTTGACGTCACCACATATGCCACCCCAAACTATTAACCCACCACCCCCTAACGGACGTACCTTGTAGACACAGTTAGGCGCCAAACGTTCACCAACTCTTCGGTAAACACGATGCCGTCCGTCGTTGATGAAGATGAGGAATCTGCCCTCATCAGAGAACAGAATCCGTGCCCAGGGGGCTGTTTCTCAACAAGGTCTTACGTCGGTCTTAGGCTTACGTCGGTCTTAAGACCAAACATTTACGACGTCACTGTTTCTCAATAAAAAGTTGCGCCCTTTTTGCGACGTAAATTTTGCGCCTGCCTTACGATGGCGTAAGTACCGTCGTAACTATGGACAGAGTGTAAATATGGCGGCACTTGTTGTGTGTAGGAGACGCAAAGAGCGAAGAAATAGAGCATTCAAGCCATTCCTTAATCCGCTGGAGGTAATGGACGAGAACAGTATACGGGCTCGATATCGACTCTCCCCGGAGTTGATAGATTTTCTTACTGAGAAATTACGGCCGGCCTTGGAGAGACCGACATATAGTATACGCAACCTGACGCCGCTTCGTCAAATACTAATAGCCCTTGCATTCTATGCAACTGGAAGTTTCCAGCTGACAGTTGCTGATATGCTTGGGGTTTCTAAGTCAAGTGTCAGTAGATGTGTGAGGGCTGTGTCACGGGCTATCCGTGACCGGCTCCACAACATTGTCTTTCCGGCTTCGGTCGAGGAGATTCGGGTGGTGAAACGGGGGTTTTATGGAATCAGACATTTTCCAAATGTCATCGGGTGTGTCGATGGTACTCTAGTGCCCATAAAATCACCCACAGCCGAAGAAGAGGAACCAAGTTTTGTTGGGAGGAAGGGATTTCACGCCCTTAACGTACAAGCTGTGTGCGATCACAATCTTCGGTGAGTTGTGTCTTGTGATGAATGCAGTTTGATAATTGAATAGTGTGGTCTTATTGTAATTTGTATGGGTATTACTATTATTTCTATACATGTAGATAGAATGTCGGCTCGAAAGTTTAACAGTTTCCACAGTTTTTCAGTAAACACTAGGCTACTGTCAGTGTCATGGGAAAGTAGGTCGAAACTTGACACATTGACGTCACACACTGACCTATATTCTAAAAATAAACACTTTCCGCCGAAACAAGGAAATCAAACTTTTGTACATGAGCTGTTTATGATGTTTACGGATCAAAGAAGTCGGCAGCATCTTTAATGCATACTTGAATATTTTTCTACAGATTTACCAACATAGTCGCTAAATATCCGGGAAGCACCCACGACTCATTTATTTTCAACAACTGCACATTGAAAGAGGATTTGGAGAGCAAACTTTATGGAGATGGATGGCTACTAGGCGACAGTGGGTAAGGTTAAATAAATCCAATAAACCTCCCGTTTCGCATCATGACTTTTGAATGTATTGTTTTTAAAAAAAAAAAACTAACAAAACACTTCTGAATTTGTAATTTGCTAATTACTTACTAGTCATGTAATCAAGTGACGTCACAAACTTTATTCTACATTATTAACTTTACAAAAACTGGCGAATGGTATTATATTTATTAGCTAATATCTGTCCTCCCACAATCCATGCATGGGGTCAGAAAGAAACTAGAGCCTATAAATTTAGTTATTTACAGAGTTGTTTTTAATGATAATGATACTTGTCCATTGTGAATTTGTAACTCACTGCCCATGTCAAGGTTTAGTTTGCAAACTGTTTTAATCGAACTTATTAATCAATCCATGAGATGAGTTAACAACAAATCAAAAATATTTTAGCACTATACAGTTTTAAGTGAGCCAGTTTTTTTTCTTCTTTCTTTTCAAAATTGCTTATTTGATACTGTAGATGTAGAGTCTTTAAATTGGATTATTTTTTTGTAATTGTAGATATGCGTGTAGACCTTACATTTTGACACCAGTCACACACCCCAATAACCAATCACAGGAGAAATATAATAAAGCACATTGCACAACAAGGTGTACTGTAGAGCGAATGTTTGGCGTGTGGAAGAGTAGATTTAGGTAAGTGTATTTAGATGATTGTGTTCAGGTTTTTTATGAACATGTTTTTGTTCTTAAAATGAGTTTTGCTATCCCACTTTATATCAGGAATACTAATAAACTATTTTTGTTGTAGGTGCCTCCATAAATCAGGATGTCACTTAAATTATAAGCCAAGTGTTTGCGTTGACATAATTGTGGCATGTGCCAAGTTGCATAACTTGTGCCGTGACTATGGGTTACCAGACCCTGATATAATCGATGAGGATGACGAGATGGAGGAAGAAGAGGCTACATCAGTAGATATGCCAGTGAATCTGTCAGGACAACGTGTTAGAGACAACCTGATAGCTGGCAGGTAAATCTAAAACATATACTTGTACAGTTGTTAAATCAATAGTTTTGCTCTTTATTTATGTTACAAACAATTTTTATTGTAACATTATTAATAACCAAAATTAATTTGCAAACATTGTATAAGTTCATTGTTAAATAACAATATTGATATCTCAAGTAGAATCTATTTGTAGGATGATAGTGTTGAAAAAAAAATCCAGGAATGTCTAATTAAAAAAACACACACAAGATTGTATTGATGTGACATGACCTGCCGAAAAGTTGAAAATATGAGCTTCTTGTAGAAATCATTCTCAGACAGGCATTTAAGTAATAATTGATTAATAATACAATGCAAATGCCTTTTTTGCTTATCCTTTTATGCAGTAAAATTAAAATAAAATGTATACAAGTCACAAATTTGTTGAAAATTTAGTGGCAACAAAGCAGGACAAAAACAAAACATATCTCACAATTTTAGAAAATTTTAAAAGTGGAGGGCTTGCAATTGGCCTAGTGGTATTCCCTCAATTCAACAAGTGGGTACGGCATTATCATTTTTTTGTAACTTAGAATGGGTCGCGGTTTCAAATCCCACTCAGTCCAAAGATAGGACATTTTCTGACTGGGTTTTCACTGGAACAACCTATGTGGGATGGTTGCCAGTTACCAAAGGAAGGTCGTGGGTTTCCTCCGGACATAGAGCCCGGTTTCCTCCCACAATCAAACTGGCAATGCCACCATATAAGTGAAATAATTCTGAGCGCGGCGTTAAACACCGAACAATCAATCTAGCTTAGAATAATGAGTCTGCTGAGAGAAAAGTCTTTATTGACATTAACATTTTGAATAAGGATTTATTTATTAGAATAAGGAATAAGGATTGAATTATTAAGACCTTTTACTGTATTATCTACTGATTTTTAGATTGAAGACAATATAAAATTGTTATTAAGGTGGTACTGATTTCTTTTTGTGTTTTTAATTTTTCTTTTTCAATATTCAGGAATTCTTTATCAAACTCGTCCCTTGTTTATTTTCTTTTTTTAGGTGTGGATTCTGTGAATAAATAATAAAATAATTTATGTTATCCCCTAAACATATACATAAACAAGAATACAAAAATATGAACAGTGATAAATCATTCTTTTAGGTAGAAAATGAAAAATTACTCTCAACAATTATATTTACTCAAGTGAACAGTTTGTACACATCAAGGATAGTTTATGACGGCACTGTTGACGAGTTTTGCTGAGTAACTCATGCGAAGGTTATTTTGCTTCAAGTTAAGTTTTTTAAATGTACATTTAGTCCATATACAAACACAAACCAGTTTTAAGCCATGTTCATAAACCCTTTAACTATCTTGTTTCTCTTACCATTAGGTTTTGAGCGTCCAGTTGGGATCATCTCTGGAATAGCAGCCTCAGCACTGGTTCCAGGAACAGGCTCTTCTGCATTTTCAACACCATCACCTGAATTTAGGAGACATTGATGATTTGAAGTTTTACAAAATAATAAAGCTCAAATGTTTTTCACTTAATTGTGTGGCTTTGCTGAATTTACGTGATAATTAACTTTTAAAATCGCATCAGTCATTTTTTAATTTTGTTTTCAATCACTTTTTATATCTGTGTGGTAGAGCTTTCTATTTTATGTACCGAATAATGCTAGGTTGACACGCAGAGTTGTGTCCCTTTCACAACTCTTTATGGCGTTTGTCAGTTAGCGCCTTGCCAAACCAGCATTATATTGTTATTGTTCTGTGCTCTCCATTTACAGGTCAGTAGACGGATAGTTGTTATTTTCAGTAATATTAGGATGCCATCTATCGGTATTCGACTGTCCGTGGTTCTGTGGATCATTTAGTTCCTTGAAATTCTGCATCGAAAGTTCCGGAAACTTGCATCTGCCGGTTTGTGTGTAATTGCTTTGACGGACACCCGAATTCCGATAGTTGACATCAAATCGCCAGATTGGCTTGAGCTGATTGAAACTGGTTGGTAGTTCTGTGAACACTAAAGATATTTTATGCTAATATATTCGGTTGTTTAAAGCAATTAGGTTTTTAAAGCTTTCTGAACGTAAAGTAATTCCTGTTCAAAATCTTATGTATGGAAGCCCAGAAGGCTCACTTAATTATTTGTGTTTTGATAATTGTTGCCAAGTCGGATATTTGTTTTTAAGGTTAAGCTCAACTTTTCGCGTTCCCTAATGAACCAACATGTTAGATATATAATTTTGGTCGGTTTTGACAAAACTATGGAAGCCTGTTATGACCATATTGTCAATATCTCAAAAGATTATTTTTGTTCGTTTTTTGACATTGTTGTTTAAGATAATTGGTTGTAAAGGTCCCTTTCACAACTCTTTATGGCGTTTGTCAGTTAGCGCCTTGCCAAACCAGCATTATATTGTTATTGTTCTGTGCTCTCCATTTACAGGCATCACTGCCCACATTGAATGAACGAACACACCCGGGGAAAAGAATTCAGACGACTTGGTTGAAAACAAACAGGAACAGGTTTTATTTACAGGAGATGATGGTTTGGATATCATATAAGTCACACACAGACTAGTACTTGATGTCATGAGTATCTTAACACAAGAAGTCAGTAACTCTCCTCCCCGGGTGTGTTCGTTCATTCAATGTGGGCAGTGATGCCTGTAAATGGAGAGCACAGAACAATAACAATATAATGCTGGTTTGGCAAGGCGCTAACTGACAAACGCCATAAAGAGTTGTGAAAGGGACCTTTACAACCAATTATCTTAAACAACAATGTCAAAAAACGAACAAAAATAATCTTTTGAGATATTGACAATATGGTCATAACAGGCTTCCATAGTTTTGTCAAAACCGACCAAAATTATATATCTAACATGTTGGTTCATTAGGGAACGCGAAAAGTTGAGCTTAACCTCAAAAACAAATATCCGACTTGGCAACAATTATCAAAACACAAATAATTAAGTGAGCCTTCTGGGCTTCCATACATAAGATTTTGAACAGGAATTACTTTACGTTCAGAAAGCTTTAAAAACCTAATTGCTTTAAACAACCGAATATATTAGCATAAAATATCTTTAGTGTTCACAGAACTACCAACCAGTTTCAATCAGCTCAAGCCAATCTGGCGATTTGATGTCAACTATCGGAATTCGGGTGTCCGTCAAAGCAATTACACACAAACCGGCAGATGCAAGTTTCCGGAACTTTCGATGCAGAATTTCAAGGAACTAAATGATCCACAGAACCACGGACAGTCGAATACCGATAGATGGCATCCTAATATTACTGAAAATAACAACTATCCGTCTACTGACCTGTAAATGGAGAGCACAGAACAATAACAATATAATGCTGGTTTGGCAAGGCGCTAACTGACAAACGCCATAAAGAGTTGTGAAAGGGACACAACTCTGCGTGTCAACCTAGCATTATTCGGTACATAAAATAGAAAGCTCTACCACACAGATATAAAAAGTGATTGAAAACAAAATTAAAAAATGACTGATTGCGATTTTAAAAGTTAATTATCACGTAAATTCAGCAAAGCCACAATTGTATGGCAGGATTGCCCTGATCAAGTTTTTTGGCAAAACTGGCAGGGAAGGAAATAAATTTCATTTCATTTTATTTCACCAAAGCAATTAACAATATCAGAAAAGGATAATGATTTGGCATAGAAAACAAATAAAACATGACGCCGATAACATACAAGGTAATATAATTAATGAACACTTTGCACAGAAGATTATGCAGGTTATGCCGTTAGAAATCTTGGCTTGTTTATCCCAATTAGTTAGATTATTTAAAATTTATATGGCTTCGGTGCTAATATGTTACGTTCTGATGTTAGATGTTGATTTAAAGTGAAATGAGGTGAAAATCAGATCATTTTTGGTTAAACAGCGTAAAATAGAATATTTTTCTCAAGCAATTAAAATTATGAGCTCTCCATTGACTACAAAGAATGTTGCCTAATACTAATTTTATATTAAATAACAGATAACTGGAATGTATACATTTAGGTTTAATTATTGACCCAAACTGATGTGTCCCAATTATTTCAAAATCAATTTTTTTTCTGCAGCAGTTTTAATTTTTTGGCAGTTTATTCCACTTAAAGAAACTTGCTGTAAGTTGGATGCACTAGCAGTAAAACTAAAAGTAAACATAATTAGGCCACTTTATTAAAGTGGCCTAAATTAGACGGCCTAATTATGTTTACTTTTAGTTTAGAAGATCAAGTTAGAAGATCATTATATAAAGAAAATTATTAGATTCTAGTGTGACCTTAAAGCATACATAAGTATGACTGTTGGTGTAATAGATTAACAAAGTAAACAGATTTGACCTGTAACTGCAGGCTGCATATTGACACATGGTAGTGTTAAAAAATCTCCTGACATCAAATTTGTAATGTCTGAAAATTATATTATATTTGGGCAATTATACAAATTGTACAAATGGAAGGAAATAACATTTCTTGTTTCATAATGGTTATGGGGACCTTGGTGGTCCAGTGGGTTAGAGTGATCAATGTAGCGCAGGTTCAAATCCCACTCAGACCAAATAAAAAATTGAAAAATTTCTATTAGGATTTTTCACTCTGTCCCTGTATGTGGAAGAGTTGCCAGGTACTTGCAGAAGGTTGGGGCAATACTCCGGGTAATGAGCCAGGTTTCCTCTCTTACTAAACCTGGCAACGCCGCCATATAAGAAATAATCTTGAGTGCGGCGTAAAACATCAATTAAAATGGTAAAATCTCATTTAAATAGATTTAAATTTTTTTAAGCACACAATTCATAGAAAACAACCAAATTTTATACTTGTGCCTTAAATCAATTGTTGCTTTTTAATGACTATACTTAAATACTTATTAGTTTTCCAAAAATAATTGTGGTTAAAAAAACTTTTCTTTATTTTCTTTATTATCCTGCTAATATATGGTAACTTTTTTTTTGTATTTTGATATCTATTCAAAACTTATTTAAATGCATTCTCCTCACTGCTTTGATTTATTCACTATGTAAACATACATATCAGCAGGGGTAAGGGCAAGGTGAGCTTGTTTTATCACATATATAAATAAAATAGTAGAAAGGGAAAGTAGCCATAGCAAGTTAAATTCTATACTTCTTACCTACATCCCATAATGTGGCTGCAGGGGATATAGGCACTTCATCCTCCACCTGCTCTATGCTGTTTTCTGTCTGATCTACAATTAAATAGAGCATACCTCAAGTAAATATGAATTATTTTACCAATGCTTTAAGAACTTGCAAAGCAGAATTGTTTAGCATAGCTGCATATAAATAAAAAGAAATGAGAGGATTAAGCAAATGGATCCATTTAAAGCCTAAAGTGGTAAAAGAAATACAGAGTAAACAGAATCATAATGTATTATATAGGCCTACAATTATAATAGCAAGTTATACTTCAATACATCATTTTTAATTTTATCACAAAATATTTAACATTGTTACATAAAATTTTTCTAAGAAAAGATTGTATTACTGGTTTCATCACAAGTAAGCCCATGAGAATCATAGCCGTCCTGCACACCATCCACACAGCTCTCTCCTATAACTGATACAATCTGAAAAAATAGAATATAAAAGTTGTCAACAATTATATTTAGAGCATGATGGAGCTATATGTAACTTGTAAGGCATTTTTTAATATAAAGAATTAGGACCCCTGATGACCTGGACAAAAAATCAACACTAAGGTACAAAACCTACCTTTAATTCTAACTCCGACAAGGGGCTCAGGGCATGATCCTCCGCCAGTCTTCCTGGCCTCTGCTCTTACTCGTGCCGCCTTCTTTTTCGTTAAACTTGCCAAATCTTTCCATTTTTTTCTAATTTGCTCCAATGTTCTCACCTGACTTGAGACAGCTCCAAGTCTATAAATATATGATATACAGCTACCACTGTACCAGCTAGACATTCTTTGTGTATTTCTCTAGCCAGCTAGATATTGCTTTAATTCTAAGTATTAATTCTAGCATGAATTATTTGTAAAACTAAGCTTTTAATGTTAGTTTGCTTAACACGTTTACATAGGATTAGGAGGGCTTTGATAACATTAACGAAACCATTTTTTTAAGGACTTTTCGTCTTGATCGCTTCAGAATTATTTCAAACATTTGGCCCAGCTCTCTGTCTGTTATACAATTCATAGCCTACCGTTCGTTAGAACTATTTAGCTAGCATTTATATTTTATACATGAAGATATTGAAAGGCAGATGGTTATTCTAAGAATCTAAAAAAAAAATTAAAATGGACAAAGTGTCTCACGACTGTCCGTGTTATGTTTTACCTTTCGTTAATCTCAATCCACTTTTGACGTTTCAGCTGGTTAGTGAATGTGTTGGTCTGCTTGTGGAACAGGGGTTGTTGAAATTCAAGAACCCCATCCACAAGCAGATGAACTTCTTCTCTAGAAAAGTTAGAGCTACGTTTAATTGTTGACATTTTTACACGTATAGTACGAGCCGTAGTAAAGTGGGCGGAATAGAGGTGTGTCGTCTGCTGTCAGTCATATCACGTGCGCTTTGTATCTTTCTACGTCACAGCCTACCAGTTCCGGGTCAAACCTAGGTCGTTGCTAGGTCGTAGAATTTGCGCCTGGCTGGCTGATTTACGATGCGCTTTGAGAAACCGACGTAAGTGAAAAAGTTAGTCCGTCGTAAATACCCTACACCGTCGTAAAGTTAAGACCTTGTTGAGAAACAGCCCCCAGTCCAGCTGTTGCCAACGTCGAACTCGCCTGGCCCATATCTGTCGTTCCGGTGCCGAGGCGTCAGGAGCGGGCAGCGGAAGGGATGACGTGGCCGGAAACCATACTGCCGCAGTCTCCTGTAGCCCTGTCCCAGGGCTGCAGTCGCTGTGAACGTCGCTATTACGGTGCGGTTTCTCAGGTGTAATACCCGAATGTAACGATCTTCACGCGGCGTGGTTACTCGTGGTCATCCAATCC
This sequence comes from Lepidochitona cinerea, assembly GCA_963971465.1. Taxonomy (NCBI): domain Eukaryota; kingdom Metazoa; phylum Mollusca; class Polyplacophora; order Chitonida; family Tonicellidae; genus Lepidochitona; species Lepidochitona cinerea. The sequence goes on along the minus strand of OZ020556.1, from coordinate 40,019,122 downwards.
TGTGCCTGCCTGAAGTCTGACCTGTCTGGCGTAACCGCTGCATCAACCTGGTGATAGTGATGCGTGCACATGCAGCCCAACCTTCTGGCTACATTGACGTGTGTCGCTCCTTGTTGGACCATTCCAACAGCTCTCTCTCTCTCTTTCTCCCTATGGTTGTCAAACGTGGCATGTCGTGATCTTTTTGTTGCTGTGACACCAACTTGTATGCTCAGCCCTTTTAAACAGATTTTCTGCACGTACAGAACATGCTAAAGAGGTCAATGTCACTTGCACGAATATTCTCCCGGAAGTGATCAAGTGTTCCCGGTATTTTTGGTTGATTCACTTAGTTTGGGATCTGCCATACGAATTGGCAATACGAAAAATATTTTGAAAACAAGTTGGTATCGTATATGTTGGACCCTAGTGTAATTCAGAATAGTTGGGCAGTTTTGGATTTTTTAAGACAAGAGCACCTTTTCTTGACCACCCAATATAACAAATTCGATAGTGAACAAATACTATTTTTCCAAATAGCCAGCTTGGGAATTTGGTTTTTGAAGTAATTTCAGTAATAATATCAGTCTTGGCAAGGATGGAATCTGGCCTTTGCCATCCAAATTTTGTTGAAGATCAAAAGTACCTCAAAGTGTCATAAGCTGCCAAATATAGTAAAATTTTCGTTGAAACAGAACTAGCTTATTATTCGTCGTGTTCATCAAAAGTTGGTACAAAACACCGGATTTCTGTTGATACCAATCTTAGGGTGTACGTTTACGTCTTTTCATGAGCAACAGAAACCCCCAAATAATTTTTATGTCAACGCCAATCCATTAGTTTGTTAAGGTTGTCCAAACGCCCAACTTCTTGACAATCAGAATCTATGAAGAAAGTCAGAACTTGAACCAAAATAGCCTATCTTGTACCAGATCAATCTCTACTGCTCTAGAAAACAAAGCAGCTCAATGGGGAATAAGTTTATATCCAATTCCAATCACTATTCATGACATGAGCTAGTCACATCAACGATCGATTTGCAAGACTTACTTCGTTCATCTGTATTCTCTGAGCGACCAGTCCTCAAAACATCGACCAACATGATTTTTCATCTGTTACTCGGTTGAAATGACAATGGGGTCTACATTGCTTATAGACTAAATACAACAAGACATAGTTTTCTGGCTAACTACTTCTAAGGTTTATTTCTCATAACGTTTCGCTAGAATTACCTCTAGCTTCATCAGGTGTATTACAATCTATGAACTTGGCTCAACTTATATACAAATATTAAAGGCCCACTTGCTGCCGTAGCCTGTGAAGAAAACCAATTTACATGAGCTTACTACGACTAATACAACTAAACTTAAACATAGGACACATAAAACATGTCTAGTTAGCTTTAGAATGTAGACATGGGGTGAAAAACAAACGAAGAATCGAAGCCTGATTACAACAACAACGATCAGTGGCGGTCAACTTTCGTGTTGGCTTACCCTCATTTCAGGCCTTTTTATCTGTTTTTTACACTCAAACAATTATCAGCAGGCTTTTCCAGTCGCTGTTAACCGATCGTCAGTCTGTATTTCTCAGATAAATAGGCCTACGTAAAATTACACTGTGCCGTTAGTTCACTCAGTCGACTGAAACATAAAATCGCCAATAGGGGGCAGTTTGGTTTGTTTACGTTACGGGCACCTAACAATTCAAATTTTCAAATTCAAATTAAAAATACAAAGTGACGTCCAAACTTTTAAATTTTGGTAAAAATAGAAAGTTCCTAACTTATATTGTCTGGGAAAAATACAGAAAACGGACTTTCTTTTTTAATGTAAACAATATTCCTGATTTATTTTCGCGGCAAGTGTGCCTTTAACATAAAAATTTCTATGGGTATTGTTCAGGCTTTGGCTTGAACTGGTTTGTACGGGTATCAGGGTGCTGGCTGGGTGGGTTGGATGGGCAAATTACTATCTAACTAAGTGTGTGTGTGTGGGGGGGGGGGGGGGGGCGAGGGGTCTGTTGTTATAGAGTCCATGCATTTGAGATGGCTATTCCCTGAGTTTAAGTAGTTATTCATAAAACTATGTATTTATGTTACTTATTCCTTACATCTAAATGTCTTTCAATACAACAAGTAAAAATGAGTAATTAAAACAAGAGTCACCAGAGTATGACGTATCCCCCCGGCCCCACATAAGATTGTGGAAGTGCTACTAAGAATACTAAGAACAGACAAAAGGCCATTTCCATACAGGATATCCACATCCTCACTTGATAACAACCATCCTCACCAAGTTTCAACAATATTCAATGCAATGTGTAGGAGTAAATGCATTTAGAAACCCATATCAGGTGGAATCAAGAAAAAAAAACAAGCACAGAGTTATGGAAGGTAACAATTTAGCAGGGCTATGATAAGGAGCATGCAGTGTCATCAGAAACAAGCACCTATTGTGTATGTCTTTCTGTACAGTCGGAAAAGGGCAGTAACTCTGAAAATAATGAAACCAGCATAACTATAATAGGAGGTGCACATCCTAGCATGATATCCAACATGTCCACCAAGTTTCGAAAAAAAACAATGATGAAAACTGTGGGAGGAGATGCGACAAGCACTCATTGTCTTCGCATACTGTCGGAAAAGGGCAGTAACTCTGAAAATAATGAAACCAGCATAACCATAATAGGAGGTGCACATCCTAGCATGATGTCCAACATGTCCACCAAGTTTCGAAAAAAATTGATGAAACCCCTGGGAGGAGATGCGATGACAAGAAATGATTACGGACAGACAAGCTGATCCCCATACCCCCCCCCCCTTCCCCCCGCATTATATGCCGGGGGGGGGGGGGGTAAAAAGGGAAGATTTAGAGAGATCTGGCGCTTTCTAACGTCTCAGAACTGTAGGCCGTATGTTTCGTATAATTCTATTTCTCGGCCAGCATTCAGTTTGCTAAATCTTTTTTCCGTGAAACTGCTCCAAACCCATCCACGCGATATAAGACCTCCTGACTTCAGGCGTCTTGGGGTCCCTGAACAGTGAAATGATAGTGTATACTTATGGCACTCGGAAAATTCCCGCAACAGCAATGATGTACTTGGCATAATTTACTGACTTTGTGAAGAGATAAGGTCCCATTTCTATGTGCAGCCTGGTGAATTTAATGAAGCTTTGTGAAATAGCTTACCTTGTTGAAACCAAGCGCACTCCCTCGCCTTCCCAAATATCTGAATTCTTCTCTTATTAGAAACAATATCAAAATACTTTATCATACGCCATTAATTAAACTCCAGGATATGCAACAGTTGTTTTGTGGTCTAAGATGATTTCACTACAATATCCACGATAACACCCGGACTTCTAGGACGAGAAAATTAATTAACATCCATGTAAGCATATAACCGCATAAATTGTCGTTTGAATTTCTTAAAATATAAGGAACATGGTTGTGTATTGTTATGAAGGTCCATAAGGCAAAGCCACGCTTATTGATTGTACAGTTCATTCAATTGGAACAACCGCCAATTGTTAACTTGTGATAACTCTTACACGCATGGTTTCAAATAGAAACCTACCATTGCCAAAAACGAGAATGAGGAAAACTACGGACAACCCCGATAACGAAATTGGATTCTAAAAGACTCAGGGGCAATGTAACTTAAATTTAAATAAATATACAATCGAATTTGAGTGACCCATTTGAACAACAGAGAATGTGATATAACAGGACTGATTAAAAGCTTGATGAGCCGTTCAGGGTATTATGTTTCTAGCCACGGTTCAAAACCTTCACAAATAGCGGTTTGTTATCGGTGATTACTTGGGTGAAATAAAAACAGGGAAGTCTACATAGGTTGTTTGACTGTACCGTATAAATGGCTGTTTGACAGAGGCAAGGCTATAAATTCCATGAATGCGGATGAACAATTGGGATTTAGAGCATTTTTTACAACCTCTATAAGAAGAAACCCTTTAAGCTCGGGCCATTTAATAGGATAAAACAGCCAATTTTAGTTCCGACTCAATAAGTCAGATCAAAGTGACCACGATAATCATCCCGATACCTTCAATCCTTGATGGAAAAGCCTTCCAGCATTCCACGCTGTTCGATCACGTCGTTTGTCGCTTGGTGAGATCAGATACACAGATCAGACTTCATACACGACTAATAACATAATGCAAAATAAATCTGGCTATCAACACAATACAGATTTATTTCCTCAGTCCCACACGGACTTTCCAGCGATACCGCGCGGGTTCGAATCACACTCAGACACAAATACAAATTGAAAAAGTGGATTTTTCCCTCGGTCGCCGTATGTGGAAGAGTTGCCAGGTACTCGCCGAAGGTTAGGGGTTTCCTCCGGGCAATAAGCCCGGTTTCCTCCTCACGAAACCTGACAACGCCGCCATATAAGTGAAATTATCTTGAGTGCGGCGGAAAACACCAATCAATCAAACCAGTGTCTGAAATATTGGATGTAAATACCGATATGATTATCCCCGAGCGTAGGAGATCAATAAAAAAGCGGGTAAATGCGAACAAACGTCATATTGAATTTCGTGAAGTACTTTGTCCAATGATTAAAGGGGCATAGTCCGTCTGAGGCTAATAGACCGTTTCATGACGATCTTCGACTGGAGGGGACAGTCTTCTCTGGCTTTTTTTTATTGCAAATACTCCAAAATACTATCATCAGAGTAAAAAAAATTAGTCATTTTGGAGTAAAAAATCCGGAATAATTGCAACCAAAAAGCCGGAGTAGACTGTCCAAGCCTCATGCCTAAACAGCAATAATCGTGTTCATGAATAATTATTAAAGCTACCTTCCAGTGTCTGATATGGACAAGCAGGATCATCCAGTAAATATTAGTCGTCTCCATGGATTTACTTTTGTCTCCTAAAGTCTTAATTTTAAACCTTGCAGCTGTTGGTGACGTAAAACTGTGTTTTTTTTCTCAGTTTCTAAAGGTCACAGAAAGCTGAATTATTCATGAAAGTCGTTTTGACACGAATTGATTAGGTTTTATTGTTATTTCACTGCTCATGGGCTGGCGGTCTAATCCGGATAGCAATAAACCCGGACAATATTCAATAATACTGTAAACAACATTAAACCACGGGTTTCTTTAAAAGTCACATGTTCAGTTGACTTTGGCAATGAACTCTCCAACCCAATCCAATTACCACAACATGGTCTTACATAACACGCAGATTCCATAACATTCCTTATCAGCTTACTTCGCGGTTTGTGCTTCCGGTTTCCTCTCCAATCTGCTATTGACCACGTGTGCTCCGAAGAATAGAGTTCTACTTTGCACTATTTAAAGGTAGCGTTTTTCTTTTCAGTACGTCCATCAAAACTGCGCGTTTGACACCTTGGGGGAGGGGGGGGGGGGGGGGGGTATATAGCTGGGGGGGGGGGGGGGGGGGGCTCACATTATCTAAGTTGAAGTCACCTCCATTGTATAAGCGGACGTCGTTGTATCTGACTGTAGATCATCAGTTATACTATGGTATAATTTATTTCATTTACAATACTGATGAATCATCAATATATGATAGTCCTATCCAAAAACAAAACAAGTTTAATTACAGAGTTAATTTGAATTGATAGTATTTGATTTGGTCATCAACCACTTTTTTTCTGAAGAGACTTTTAGAATTTAGAAGTAAGTTTCGTCACAATCAATTTTGGATAACAAGCTCTTTATTGGCCACATTTCACATATTACCCACACAAGGTAATATAATAAATAGTACAATCAATCCAAGTAATACAGATTGTGTAACATAACATTGTATTGGTGTATTCACCTAGGCTAGAACAATCCAAGTATTACAGATTGCATGGCATTGTATTATGTATTCACCTAAAAATCCAAATGATAGATTGCATAACATTGTTGTGTTTTATTCACCTAAAACTATCCAAGTAATACAAATTTTGAAACGTTGTACACTGTAATACTCTCTTAAAGCAATCCAAGTAATATATATTATTGTATTTATTTATGAACACTAAAACACACGGGCACAGGGAAAATCTTCTTGTCTAAAATAACCACGAAGACAAGTTTCTAATTGTGTTAAAAAGAGGTATATCATTTGGACCTTTATACCCCATCATAAATTGTTGTAATAAAGTAAACCTATGATATTTCATTAGGTTGACCACTGACAGGAGCTTGGCCTTAGTCAGTAGAATTTTCTGGAACACTTTGTATTACATTGACAATGCTTACTGCATTGGTGTATTCACCTAGAACAATCCAAGTAATACAGATTTTGAAATGTTGCACAGTAATACTCTCTTAAAGCAATCCAAGTAATATATATTATTGTATTGGTTTATTCACCTAAAACAATCCGAGTAATACAGATTGTGTAACATTATACTGGTGTATTAACCAAGAACAAACCAAGTAATACACATTGTGTAACTTTGTACTGGTGTATTTACCTAGAACATCCCAAGTAATACAGATTGTGTAACATTATACTGGTGTATTCACCTAGAACAAACCAAGTAATACAGATTGTGTAACATTGTACTGGTGTATGCACCTAGAACAAACCAAGTAATACAGATTGTGTAACATTGTACTGGTGTATTCACCTAGAACAAACCAAGTAATACAGATTGTGTAACATTGTTAAGTGGTTTATTTGTGTAGAAAAATCCAAGTAATACAGATTGCGTAACTTTGTACAGATGAATTCTTTAAGAGGTATTTATAAGTTGAGGTAACAATATTAACTCAAGAGGTTTATGGATTACAACTTATTTTTATTTGTAAAGCGATTATGCATTATAACGGTACTAGAATGTGGACTGATAAGTCGCTTTACAAATAAACAGAAGTTGTAATCCATAAACCTCTTTAGTTAATTTTGTAGAGATGTATTCTTCCAGAAAAATCCAAGTAATATAGAATACATAACATTATATTGGTGTATTCACATAGAACAATCCTATACTGGTGTATTCACATAGAACAATCCAAGTAATATAGAATACATAACATTATATTGGTGTATTCACATAGAACAATCCAAGTAATATAGAATACATAACATTATATTGGTGTATTCACATAGAACAATCCAAGTAATAAAGAATACATAACATTATATTGGTGTATTCACATAGAACAATCCAAGTATTACAGAATACAAAACATTGTACAGGTGTATTATCATAGTAATAAGAATTTGATTACCTGTAAGATAAATCTGCAATACTAATGATCCCTTCAAACCAGGGCCTAGTTTCACAAAGCGATCTTAGCTAAGTGTGATCTTAACTACCATGGCAACCAATGCTAAAGGTATACGTTGCCATTGGTAGTTAAGATTACCTTAAGCTAAAATCGCTTTGTGAAACTAGGCCCAGGTCATTATCACACTAGATGGATGTAGATCTACTGTATGATCTAATGGTAATGCCTGGAGGTCTAACATGCAGGTGGGGAACACAAACCAGAGTCTCTATATGATCCACAACAACATGGTCATAGAAGGTGTGTTATTTAGGAGTAAAGAATGAATGAAGTGAAGTCTGTTTCTTTCCATCATTAGAACCAACCATAGAATCTCTCTTCCTTTTATTGCTCTTAAAACAAAAAACATACAAAAAAAAATGACTGAACTATGGCAATTTAACTTTTTTTAAAAAATTGAGGTCATTGATAATCTCAAATTTATTATCAAAATAAATGATTAAAAAATGGTCAGCGTCTTAAAGTACTGACTAAATGAGAAATAAAAAACATATTTCAATTTAATACTTTTACTTATATGATTGTGTTGCCAGGTTTAGTGGGTGAGGAAAACACACTTTTCACTTCAGCAAGTACATGGCAACTCATCCACTTAGGAAAATCTAGTGAAACAAACTCGGAAATTTGTCAATTTTGAGTCTAAGGTCCATCATTTGAAGGCCAGTGTCGGACTGAGAGACTACATGTATCGCCCACTGACAGAGCCACCAAGGCCCCTTTTAATACCAATACTGAAAAGGTTTTATTCAGTTTTATTTGAGTTACGTCTAAAAGTTTTCGAGTTCTGCTCCGGAAACCAAATTTCTAAGTTATGTTTCCATGGAAATCGCCAAAAATAAAAAAAAAATTCCAGAAGTTGAAAACATCAAAAGTCAAATCTAAGAAACCCTCCAATTTTCTTTAAATGTCAGTTAGAAGACGACCAACCTTTTTCATGGCTGTTGATATAGCCGATTCCATGAGTTCATCCTCACTCATCCACTTCCATTGTAGTTGTCCACTATCACCCACATCCAATATATCCTTTACTATGAGACAATCTATTACATAAGTCTGACTGATGTGTGAGAACTGATGAAACACCTGTACAACATGAAAACTCACATGTGAAACATTGATCGATTGATCACACTCAAGATTATTTCACTTATATGGCAGGGTAAGGGGTTTAATGGGGGCCTGACCTTTAGCAAGTACCTGGCAACTCTTCCATAAGAGCGATCAAGTACTTAAAGGGGCATGAGCTGCCAAAATGTTGATATTTTGAGGTTACAACAGAATGTTGAAATTATTGGCTATTTTTCTCAAGACGTATAATTCAGAAGCTTTTTAGTGCTTCTTGTTTCGAAAATGTACGATCAAGTATTGTTATTTAAATTTTGTTTACTTTTCAAACACGTTTTCGGTTCGTACAGGCCACATACAGTATGGATTTTCCTCATTCCAACTTCAATCATTTAGTTTGTCGATTTCATAATTTTTAGAAATTATGAAAAAAGTGTGAATTTTGGCAGCTCATGCCCCTTTAAGAATGAAAGTCGTTGAGGTGATAAAAGTACAATCTACACATATGTCGGCCAAGACTGGTAGCAATTGATAAATTTCTGTACTGATGTCATGCTGGCTAAGTACATTCTCAGTCCACTCAATTGACAATTTTTTTTTTTATTTCAAGCGGAAGAAAAAGACGTAAGCATAGATCAATGACTACCAAATATTTGTTGACTTAATATTAATAAATATTTTATGTCTATGACAAACAAGAGTCTAATTTATTGGTTATATGAAGACAGTTATCAAACAGCCTTTCAACATGTTTAGAAAATAATTGATATCCACTCAATCAATTTAATAGTCTATTTTATTTAAGTTGGTTTTAAAAAAATCAACTTCAAAATTTGACTGATTGAATAATGCTTTACCGGTATGGTGCAGTTGCAGTTGCCAAGTTCAGTGATGGAGTAAACTTGGTTGTGGGGGAAGGGGGTTGACCTGACCTATTGCAGGTACCTGTCTTGGTATGGATGTCTCTGTACCCACGGAGCCTCCACCCCCCTCCCCAGACACACACTTTACAAGTAATAATACTACTTACCTCTCCAACATGGTGAAGTTGTGTATCTGTAGGAAGACAGATGGAGAAATGAGTCTGTAGCCAAATTTCTGCTTCTTCACACTTCAAATCACCACATTTCAAACTGGGGAATTCCCACAGACCAGAGAGTAAGCCTGCAAAAAAAAAACACTCAAACCTGATTTACTGCTTCTTGTTTGGTTCATTGATAAGGTTTAAACATTGCTAACAGATCAAATGATCTAGACCTCTCATAACCCTCTCCCAAAATCTAAAATTGAATGTTTTGTGACCACTCAGGAGTATTTCCCCTTTAATAGGAAGTCGTCACGCTTAACAGGGGAGGAAACCAAGTTTTCTTGCCCAGAGTAAACCTATGACCATCATCAGGTACCTGGCAAACCTTGTACGTTCAAGGATGGATGGATGGTAGATCAAGGGATAACCCAGTCAGAATATTTGGAAGATGATAAGTGTTAGAATAATTACCTGTCCCAGTTCTTTTTAGCACCAGAAATTGTCTTTGGCCTACATCTCCATTACATTGACAAACCAAACACACTGATGTAGTTTCCTCTCGAGCAGCTTTCTTTTTGGGTTTTCAGGGATAATTCATAACACCTAGACTAAGATGGTTTATGGGAAAAAAAGAAGGAAATTATATTTGAAGATTGCAACACGAAACATACTTTCTCTGATATAAGTCGGATATATCTTAAAAAGACATTATTTTGTTACTATTTAGCCAATCAGGAGGTGGGGGGGAGTTTTATGAATTCTGATTTCTAGATGGAATAGCCATGTCCCACAAACTCGCATCACGTCCCACAAACTCACCCTATATCCCACTTGTCTGTGAGAGGAAGGCACAGTTTACATTGGTCCACAACTGTAAAACAAAAATGTCACCAATGAAAGCTTCGGAAAATAAAAGACAGAAAAAACTCAAAATTCTCAAAATAGAAGTAACAGGGATGAATTTAACTTTTTCTCCAGATTTCCCAACGAAACATGGATTGAACAAAGCAATGTTGACAAAATCTAATTAAGGGAGCCAAGTTCCTCTTTTTATAGTCATTTTCATAGATTGATTGATGGCTGTTTTTTCTCTGCACTGGAGACCCTTTCACATTGCCAGGTTAGTGTAGGAGGAAACCGGGCTCTTTGTCCTTGACCTCCCGCTAATACCTGGCAACTCTCCCACACAGGGAAATCAAGTTAAAAAACCCATTAATTTTTCATGAACTGAGTGGGATTCGAACCCCCGTCCCATGGTTGGAAGGCTCGTGTCGGGCTGAGACACTATCACACTGTCGACTGAGCCACCGAACCCTCATCCCATGGATGGGAGGCTCATGTCGGGCTGAGACACTATCACACTGTCGACTGAGCCACCAAACCCCCATCCCATGGATGGGAGGCTCATGTCGGGCTGAGACACTATCACACTGTCGACTGAGCCACCAAACCCCCATCCCATGGATGGGAGGCTCATGTCAGGCTGAGACACTATCACACTGTCGACTGAGCCACTGAACCCCCGTCCCATGGATGGGAGGCTCATGTCAGGCTGAGACACTATCACACTGTCGACTGAGCCACTGAACCCCCGTCCCATGGATGGGAGGCTCGTGTCGGGCTGAGACAGTATCACACTGTCGACTGAGCCACCAAACCCCCGTCCCATGGATGGGAGGCTCGTGTCCGGCTGAGACACTATCACACTGTCGACTGAGCCATCAAAGCCCTGTTCTTATCTCTCCTATGTTAACAAAGACAGAGACGATGTAAAGAGAAAAATCTAGTGATTGATTTATTGTTTGGTGTTTTTCGCCGTGCTCAAGATTATTTCACTTATATGGCGGCGTTGCCAGTTTTATTGTGGGCTCTATGCAAAAATGTAGTGAAAAGAAGGGGAAATGTCAGACATAAAACACTCACCACATTCAATGTCTGGAATGTTCTCGAGTTCTGCTTTCACCAAATGTGATGATGATAATTTCTTCTTCAACTCTACCTGGATTTACAATGGATATATATAGACCGATTAGGGTGTTTTGTGGTGCAGCAAATTCTTAGTAGTCAGACTGAAATAGCATATCATTTAATAAGACAGGTTTAATGCCAAATAAGGAGTTTAATTGATTAAGTGTTGAAGCTTCAAAGCAACATTATCTCCCTTATATGTCCTTGTCAGGTTTGTTGATGGCAGAGACTGGTTAATATCCGAGGGAAACACCACACACACAAGGCAAATTTTTCAGGTCATTTCGAAAAAAAATCATTTGCAGGTAATTCACCTAGTGCGTCCCAGTCAACAATGTTAAGTGGAAGCAACAAATGCTTTCACCAACATCAAGGATGTTTGCTATTTTTAGGTGAATTTTTATTCACCCAGTATGGTCAAATTAAATGAACTACCAATCAAAATGCTTTATGGATGACGACACAAACAAAAAACTCACTTTAATGGCTACAGACTTTTATAAATGACCTGCCAAAGGTTTCCTTTTGGCTGTGAATTATGTTTATATGTAAGTCATAAATTCACCAGAAAAAAATGTCTTGTGTCTCCACCCTTTTTCTCAGAGAATTCAATCAGTCAAACGAATAAAAAATTGCATCAATAAGAATAGATAAAAGTAACAAGTGATTGTACCCTTTTTACAATTGATAAAACTTGAGGAATCCGTGATGTATGTTTATAGACACTAAAACACACGAGCGATCTTCGAGACTAAAATAACCGTGGAAACAAATCTTTAATCATACAGTGTATATACATATTTCTATAGACAATAAAACACATAGGCAGGGGGGAAATCTTCTTGTCTAAAATAATCATGGAAATAAGTTTCTAGTTGTGTTAAAAGAGGGTATGTCAGTTAGACCTTCATACCCAATCATAGGTTGTTGTATGATATTTCATTAGGTTGACGACTGACAGGAGTTTATCTGTGAAGTATACATAGGAAAAGTTGGATGTGTATCAAACATAATATACATTGTCAAACAGATTCAACCCTCTCTATAGAATCAGCCAATCCAGGATAACTGAGACGTTACTGAAATGATCAAAGATATTTTCTGTTACCTGTGTGTATGCTTTACACTGTGACCTGACTGGGCACTGAGTACACTGAGGGGATTTAGGTGTGCAGACTGTGGCTCCCAACTCCATCATTGACTGGTTAAAATCTCCAGGCCTTATATCATCCACAAGACTATTGGCATGTGACCTGGAAAAAGAAAACTGGTCATGTATTTTACAGATTCACATCCACAAGGATTGAATCTCATGTTTGTTACCAACTCAACTACAGTTATGTCAGACTGGTTCAAGGTCATTTAGGGGGCCTCCGTGGCTCAGTAGGTAGAGCGTTGGATCGACCTTTGTGGGATGGTTGCCAGTTACCACCGGAAGGTCGTGGGTTTGCTCCCACAATAAAACTGGCAACACCGCCATATAAGTGAAATAATCTTGAACGCGGCGTAAAACACCAAAAAAATCAATCAAGGACATTTAGAAGTTGGAACAGTTCCAATTAGTAATTTGAAATCAGATTATTGGTGAAAAAAAAACTGTTCATTGAATTGCAAGAGATATTTTGAGTATGACATTACATGACAGGCCTACTGAGCTAACAAGCTGCTATCATCATCACGGAAATTACTGAATTAGTAAATTTTAATACAGACACTGATTGACCCGGAAAAAATTCCAGGCCAGGGTGAGAATTGAACTGCCAACTTATCCGTAAGTTTGATTCTCACTCTTGCCTGGAATTTTTTCCGGGTCAATCAAGGTTGACTTTTATCAGATGATATACGAAAACTCGAGTTAACCGAGAAATCTGACTGTGCTGGATTTTAAGTATTTTTCTTAGGGCCTCACAAATGGGGCAGGGCACGATGTTCACTGTGGGGCAGATTACAAAACCACTTTCAAACTGACAACAATGCATATGGCACTATGCATTTCACTATGGGTAATATATAAACTGCATGTTGTCTACTATCCAACTACATTTGTTTGCTGATTATATATTTATGTAAAGTGTATGTTATTTGTGAATTTTGATCATCACAACCCGTGGTTATTATATAATATTTTGAAAATATTTTGCCGGCCGAGGGGTTAAAAAGCCACCATATGTTGAGAAAGTAAGACAAAACCATGGAAATTTATCGAACAGCGGCTTAAGGCTTAGTCCAAGTTGCTAACCCAAATTGAATTATTTTTCCAAAATACGGCTGTCAGCAGATAAAAAAGTCATTTTGGAGACTACATACGGCTTATTAAATTATTTCATGGAGGTTGTCACAAAGAATGATTTGATGCATGGCCATAAGATGTCAATATGAAAAACAATCAAAATTCAAGTTGATTTTTTAACACTTTAGTTTTCGAAAAATCTATTAAAAATGGTTAATGCGTAACGTCTTGGGACTACAAGTACATGTTTCTATGATAGGTCTGAAAACGCCAACATGGTAACACCAGTCGGCAGGCAGTAAGTCATTTAAGTCCTCTCTCATCATTATAAAGCCTGTTCCTACCAGATTTAAGTCCTCTCACATGATTATAAAGCCTGTTCCTACCAGAGCGTTTCAATGACTGCTGGACTTGTAGAATCTGCCCCAATTCTCCTCAATCTAGAGAGAACTCGTACAACATTACCATCCACTATACCAGTCACCTGAAATTGTCAAACATTTTATAATGTGAGATTAAGTTACATCAATTTTCAGCACAAAAATTGTATCTGTACTACAGAATTTTAACAGTATAATGAGTAAGCAAATAAAAATTAAATAAAAAGCTGGAGTATGGGATACTACATGTACATGTAATTTGATTATTTGGGTATCTTAATTAATCCCTAGAATAGCATGAGTTTAAGCTACATGTAAAAGGCTAAGGAGGTTTCTGACCGATGGTTGACATTCGGACTTCAGTTCTAGGTATGTCTTTACATCATCTTTGAACCATGTTAAACATATTAGTGATTTAATCAGATTGATTGATGTTTTACGCCACACTCAAGATTATTCAGGTAAATGGCGGCGAGAGGAAACTGGGCTCTGTGCTCAAAGGAAACCCTGACCTTTGACAAGTACCTGGTAACTCTTCCACATACGGAGTCCAAAAATTGGAAATTTTCTGACTGGGTTTTCACTCGAACGACCTATGTGGGATGGTTGCCAGTTACCAAGGGAAGGTCGTGGGTTTCCTCAGGGCATAGAGCCCGGTTTCCTCCCACAATAAAACTGGCAACGCCGCCATATAAGTGAAATAATCTTGAGCGCGGCGTAAAACACCAAACAATCAATCAATCATCCACATACGGCGATTGAGTGGCAAATCAACAAAGACATTTTTCAGTTTTATTTGGTCTAAGTGTGATTTGAACAAGCATGGCATCGATGTAAGGCCTGTGTAGAACTGAGGAAGAATCACTGAGCCCCCTGATTTTACTAGAAGTTGGCCAGTACAAATTTGTTTTCTACAAAAATTTTAAGGTACAAGGATAAGGCAGCAACTGGAACTTTAATGAAGTTAACAAACCAGACATGGACATCCCAAACACTATTAGCACAAGAGAGTATGTAGTTACCTGATTATATGCTATAGACGCTATTGCACCTGCTGTATATCGCCCAACCCCAGGTAAGGTTTTCAGGAGAGACTGTGCCGTACGTGGCATTTCACCTCCCAATTCTTCTACCACCTTCAAACAACAACAAAATTACAATTTTTCTAACATTATATTTGGCGTTGGTTCTCACGCACACAGACAATGTAAAAAGGATTATATTTGGTGGAGATTGTGCTCGCTGTCCCCATCCTTGAGCAGGTTAACTCAGAACCATCTCGAATCATATAAATGCATAATATTTCTCTAAATTTACATGTAACTTTTCAATGATAATAGGTGAAATCTGTGAAGAAGATATTTTGTCTTTTGAGTAATTACTAAGTATAACATTGCAGTTCCTAACCTTTTTAGCTCCTTCTAAGAGTCTCTTGCCTCTGGAATAATAACCCAGTCCTGCCCACATGGTGTGAACCTCCTGCAAATAGACATCTCTGGGGTAATAAGACTACACATCATTTTATCATCTTAAAACATATATACTGCTAACAATAAAATAATTGCAATATCTGGAAGACAGCGACGTTAAGATGATCATTAGAGGTGGTAGATATCAGAGGGGAGATGACCCAATGTGTCTTATTGGTCGACTCACTGCTAGGTGTTCCTTCCTCATCACATTGTTTTCACACACTAACAAGACATGACTGCTGGAAACATGCTGCTAAACATAACTATCATTGCCATCTTTCAACTATCATGGCACGTTCAGACAATGTTAAATCAGACATCATGACACGTTCAGAAATTATCAAATCAGACATCATGACACATTCAGACATTGTTAAATCAGACATCATGACACATTCAGACATTGTTAAATCAGACATCATGACACATTCAGACATTGTTAAATCAGACATCATGACACGTCCAGACATTGTTAAATCAGACATCATGACACATTCAGACATTGTTATTAAAATCAGACATCATGACTTGTTCAGACATTGTTAAATCAGACATCATGACACGTTCAGACATTGTTAAATCACACATGTATCTTTCTTAAAAAGCTGATCGTCTGAAGTGTCAACATAAATACTTCATTCAGCAACTTTTACAAATGTACCTATTAAGCCCCTCCATTTATTCTAAGACGTATAACAATTATTTATTTGTAAAATAATCAAACTAACCTCCAGAGATGCTTGAGCCAAATCTTGTAAAGTGGGCCATTTCTAATCAAATAAAAGGAACATAACTTCAAATATGATTTATCATAGAAAAGTACCCAGTATTAATTAGAAAAATATTATACATTCAACCCAGAACTTCTGATGGCGTCTGGAGGACCCCCCCCCCCCCTCATCCCACCTACCCAGAGCCTCTGATGGTGTCTGGAGGACCCCCCCCCCCTCATCCCACCTACCCAGAGCTTCTGATGGTGTCTGGAGGACCCCCCCCCCCTCATCCCACCTACCCAGAGCCTCTGATGGTGTCTGGAGGACCCTCCCCCCTCATCCCACCTACACAGAGCCTCTGATGGTGTCTGGAGGACCCCCCCCCCCCCTTATCCCACCTACCCAGAGCCTCTGATGGTGTCTGGAGGACCCTCCCCCCCCATCCCACCTACCCATAGCCTCTGATGGTGTCTGGAGGACCCCCCCCCCTCATCCCACCTACCCAGAACTTCTGATGGTGTCTGGAGGACCCCCCCCCCCACATCCCACCTACCCAGAGCCTCTGATGGTGTCTGGAGGACCCCCCCCCCTCATCCCACCTACCCAGAGCATCTGATGGTGTCTGGAGGACCCCCCCCCCCCCTCATCCCACCTACCCAGAACTTCTGATGGTGTCTGGAGGACCCCCCCCCTCATCCCACCTACCCAGAGCTTCTGATGGTGCCTGGAGGACCCTTCCCCCCCTCATCCCAACTACCCAGAGCCTCTGATGGTGTCTGGTGGACCACCCCCAACCCACCTACCCAGAGCCTCTGATGGTGTCTGGAGGACCCCCCCCCCCCCCCTCATCCCACCTACCCAGAGCCTCTGATGGTGTCTGGAGGACCCTCCCTCTCATCCCACCTACCCAGAGCCTCTGATGGTGTCTGGAGGACCCCCCCCCCCCTCATCCCACCTACTCAGAGCCTCTGATGGTGTCTGGAGGACCCCCCCCCCCCTCATCCCACCTACCCAGAGCCTCTGATGGTGTCTGGAGGACCCCCGCCCCTCATCCCACCTACCCAGAGCCTCTGATGGTGTCTGGAGGACCCCCCCCCTCATCCCACCTACCCAGAGCTTCTGATGGTGTCTGGAGGACCCCCCCCCCCTCATCCCACCTGCCCAGAGCTTCTGATGGTGTCTGGAGGACCCCCCCCCCCCCTCATCACACCTACCCAGAGCCTCTGATGGTGTCTGGATGACCCCCCCCCCCCCTCATCCCACCTACCCAGAGCCTCTGATGGTGTCTGGAGGACCCCCCCCCCCCCCATCACACCTACCCAGAGCCTCTGATGGTATCTGGAGCCCCCCCCCCCCCCATCCCACCTACCAAGAGCCTCTGATGGTGTCTGGAGCCCCCCCCCCCCCTCCCAGAGCCTCTGGTGGTGTCTGGAGGACCCCCCTCCCCCCCCCCCCCATCCCACTTACCCAGAGCCTCTGATGGTGTCTGGAGGACCCCCTCCCACCCACCCTGACCCTCTGATTTAATAGACCATTTGACAGTTTCGAGCACAACAATGAAATGACCTCGCTGCATCAATCTTACACAGGACAAGCCTATTAGTCATCTTGACTTTTACCATTTTCGGTCAAAATCACTTTTCATCCATAATTTTTTCCCATTTCTACATTCACTCGGATACAAACTGTCCAAATATTGGTTTTAATTTCTAACATCTTTTGTAAAATATCGAAAATTTGAAGTTAAAAACTTCTACTACTTGGGACAGTAATTGTGACATCACTAAATTACGTCATTTGAAAGTAATTGGCAAATCACCTATTGGACTGACCTCCATCCATTTGTTGTAGTAATCAATCACAGTAGCAACTTGTGTCTGTTGCAGCATGATCTCAGATACCCAAACTGAAACATTCAAATCAGAAACCATCATTAAACAGTTAAAGGTTCACTTTGATAAACACAAGTATAACTTCAACTAGATTGGTTAACCAACATATCAGGTAAATATACCAATACATTTCATCAAAGTGATAAAATGAACACTTTAGGGAAAGCTTAAAGGGATCACTAAAACTTGTGCACTTCTACTCAAATATTTATATGCATGTTACCTTTACATTGTTCTTATAGGTTATGCGAAGTCATTTGCGCGAAAGAAAAGAACTGCACGCTTTTTAAATCTTGCGAAACCTTTGATCACAATTTTGAGACCTTTGAGTCCTTTAAGCAGTAAATACGCCCAAAAACTAACATTTAGATCAAAAGTCTCTCGTATTTAAGCATAAACCAGATTTTATCTCTTAACTGAAAAAGATCTTTCTAAATGAATATGACAACCCATAAATACATGGATTAGTGATGTGGAATAAACTTACCAGCATATGCTCTTTGATTGATGTCCACAGTTTCCACAGCCTGGGTCATCAAACATAAAATGTATATTTGAATTTCATTTTCTCATTATTCAGTTAAACCCCCAAAAATTAAATACATGCATCGACTTCCATTGAATACTCATTCATTTCTTCAACGAAAACTTTATAGTGGCAAAAATAACAATAAAATGCAAGATGGCTGATGTTGAAGGATATTTTTTGAAAATCGTATTTACAGTTTGTCCCACACTTTGATAAAAAAATCAGGGAAGACTTTATAAACAGAGAAGGAATCATTAACATAGTCTGTCTGGCTAACAGAATTCCTTAAACTATAATCAATCAAATGTACACCAGGCCCTAATCTAGCCACTGAGGGGCAGAGGGTGGAGCCTGTTGTTAGGGGCACCCTATCATATATAAATTAATAATCATCAAATAGTCGCGCCTTACATGTCTTCGGACCTACGTATAGACGCCGGCGCACGCTATCATGATTATGAGTATTTAAATAGGGTTGATAGTTAAAGAAACATTTTTTAGTGGCGTGACGAGTAGGCCTACTAGACATATCACATGATGAACTGAGTATTTTTTTTTTATTCAAATGCCAAACAGTGCTACTAAAAGATAATCTTTTATTTTATGACATTCTTTCCATTTGTTAAGTTGTAAATGGTTACATTCACAACAGTGCTTTTTACATTTCAAGTTACACAGATCTCTAGAAAATTTGAGTTTAGTTTGTATTTGGGGTTTTTTATTAGGCCCAGTAGGGTTAATAAGCAACTTTAACAATATTTTACAGGGATCTATTTTTATTCTCAAAATTGTCCCAAATTCTAGTATGACTGAAACCCACTGCAAATTGAAATGGGGAACAAATTGCAAATTTACAAAGAAGTGGATTTATTTTTTACATGACAGGATGCCAGTGGATAGAAATTGAAAATTGATTTATTTGAGCCTTACCACAGCTAATCAAGAGAAAATGAGGATCACATAAAATGAGAGTTATGCGAGTAACAGTTTAAAAAATGTTTAGACAATCATTTGTACACAAGTCACTTTTTATTACACTTTGGTTTGAGACAATGCGAGGGTCTACTTGTCTTTCACAGCCACCATAGCTTACCCTTTTTCTCCATGGCAGTTCCCTCTTGTTCTTGTCATACCAATCAAGCAAGGAATCCCTGACAGTAGAAATCTCTGCCTCTGTGAAGGCGTGGGCTCCCAAAGATACATTCAAATTCTCCTTCTCATTGACAGTGGTTTGGTCTTCTTCACTGACTTTATCTGTAGGTGATAGCTTTCCGTTTTTCACTAAAACATTGATTCAGAGGAACAGATAATGTCCACAAATAGTAATATAACATTTGGATATTTGGCTTGGGTAAAGAATCGTAGGTAGTTGCGGTCAGTCAACTCATTGATAAAGTGGCCCCGCTGTGTGTAAGACGTGGCTGTGGTCGATGACTGTTGGCCTTTGGCACTATGCCAGCTCTTCAGAAACAGAGGGTCAATGCATTGTGCCTCAATTGTCAACAACTTTGGTGATGTATATGTATGTTTTATTGACAAACGTCAAAGACGAACTTAGGATTAGGGACGGGGTTTATTGACAGAAAAGGGTTAGGTTTAGCCATGTTTATTCACAAAACCAAAGGATCCTCTTGGATTCGTCCAAATACGTCATCACAGGTCAAAGGGTACGGTATATATTACTATATAAATATGAAGTGCGCATGCGTGTATCGCAGTTCAGGTAACACATAGAAATTTAATACCTCTAACGCTGTGTTGGTAGTTAGTCTAGTGGTAAGATGCTACGGTCTAATTGAGTGCGCATGTTGTTCTGCGCACCCTCTAATTGGAAATTTAGGGGTTCGAGACCCGTTGAGTGCGGATGTAAATAGAAGAAAAAAATACAGTGTGTTGCAGTGAAGGGAGTTGTCTACCGTAAGACGTTAGGTGGCGCTACTGTATACAGTAAGAAGATAGGATGAAAGAAACAGTAGATGCTTCCAAACGTCCCCGTATACTACTTTTGTATACTCCTAAATTAAGCACTGTAATTATAGAGGGTTTAGTCAAGAACCAATCAATGCAAGCCAATTAAAAACTTTCCCACGGTTGCTCCGCCCACATCGGTTCAGCTGGTATTCTTTACCATTCCCGGAGATTTTTAAGGGATTTTTTTTTTTAATTTCCCAGCCATGCTGGTTCAAATTAGGACGGACTTTATTGCCATGTAATCAAGAAAATAATTTCAGTTAAAGGCTCTTCTTTGAGAATGCAAATGAACCCATGTGATCTTGAAAGCCTCTTTTTGAATTTCACAATTTCCCAATTAACTCAGTATCGACTATTAGCTGGCAGATCCATCCAGCGTGAGCATCCCTACTAACTAGTAACTCCAAGTTGAGCTTGAGGTCGATGTTGTTGTTGAAATCGATATAACAATATCAGGCTTGAACTTTAAATTACTCCATGTTGCACCCAATTCGAGTTCACACTTTAAACAAGATTACTTGAACGATCCGTCTATTAATAAACAAAAGAGTGTCTTACGTTTTGTAAGATTCTGGCTTTTGGGTCTTCTTTTTTGCTTCATTTTTAACAAATATTTTCCCCTCAATATTGGCGGTAAAACTGCGCGCCACAACATGAAGCTGCACTGACACGCTTATCTCCCTTTAAACTCCCCCCCCCCCCCCCCCCCCCCCCCCCTGCAAAGTTGAAGGTTTGTCAAAATCCCGCCCCTGGCACTATAGGCTCCGTAGTTATCAAAGGCTTTGATACCGATGTTAGAACTACATCGAAACGTCGTCACCCAATAAACCAAGAAGTTGTTACCCATAAACATCTTCACCTTAGGCCTACTTAGCCCCAGGTGACTATCCTGCCATTCTGTTGTATACAACCAGAAGTCTATGAACATTCATATACTTCTGATACAACAGAATGGCAGGATAGTCACCTGGGGCTACACCTTACTGTAACCTTCCAACTTCTAAATGTCATTGAAATATTTCAGGTTTCACTTAAATAATTGGCCTATTAAGAAAATTATGGAGTTTTCAAACACGATAGGCCCTAGTTAAAGGGTAATTAAATGATTAATTAAAGGGCAGAAACAGTTGATAACTGGGGTTTAGAAACACAGAATTCTTTTTAGCGGCTTCGCCGCAAATATTTGATTAGGGCCTACTACAATAAATATACAGTTTCTGAGGGTTAAAAGAACAAAACCTCACCCCGCCACTCAATCTGTGTTGAGATAAGTGCTCTGTTTTTGTCTCCAACGTAATCAATCTTTTTTTCCAACTACGCCCAACAACTCAAATTACTGTCTTGCTGTAAGATTATTTTGTTATTCGATCACCGTATCACAATATTTGCTACTTAAATTTGACAATTTCTTTTTGAAATGTCAACTTTTCAACGCCAGAAATGGCTTGGAACGCATCGCCGGCAATCTCGAACCTTGGAGTTGCCGGGGCCTACAGGCCCCTGGACCCTCGCGTGATTGTGCTATCATAGTGGCCCACCTGTCGACAGATTCCTGGCTACGATACTGAGGGAGAGTATACCTATTATATCTGAAACCTTTGAAAGTTTATTGGGTGCGTACTTTATCTACTACGTCAGTTGTTACAGATCACTAAAATATCCAGCGCAATGGCCTCTAACCGATTTTTTTTTTTCTTCCAAAGTGAAAAATCTTTTCACCAAATTTTACCTGTTAGGCCTTGAAAATGGCACAGAACCTATGTATGGTATTCTCCTGTTTCAGAGCTTCCGGGGCCTAGGCGGCCCCTGGAGCCTCGCCTATTGTGCTGGGATAGTTGCCCCCCCCCCCCCCCCCCCCATATCGAAAACGTTCCGCCGCTCCTGAACCAAGAAGTTATCCATAAGTAATTCTTTACCCTATAAGCGAAGAAACATGGGTTAACAGTGTTCATGATGTTAATAATTTCTAAATTAGCCCTAGAAATCCATTACGAAACCGTTCAATAACAACATGTGGTATAGCACAATTTTACAGACACCACCTGCATGAACCATTGAAATTGTCAAAGAAAATAGTGGCCATTCACTACATGGATAAACATGGCACTCAAGAACAGAGAGCAAAGCAATATACACCGTTCTTTGTTTAGCCATATCTTGGGTCATGAAGAGCTTTAGAGCTTCATCAAATATGGCGGATCGTCGATGATTTATATACAAGATTTCTCTGAGAAAGTGTCGTCAGTACTGCAACTGTTACTTTCAAGAAAGTATAACGAAAGTCATGGACAGTGTTTTGCTTGATGATTTTTAGAGCCTAGGTGGCCCGCGGACCCACGCCTGTATATAGGCCTACTGGGTTTCGGTAGTCTGCCACCTTCCCACTTTCAATAAAGAAAACTATCCACGGACCCTTTTATGTAGCACAAGTACGTAGTTTTCCCATATAATTGCCCAAATCAATATAAAACAAATCGCGGGCGCTTCTCCTGCTTACGGTACTCAGGCAATCTAGAACCCCTGAGTTTCCGGGGGCCCAAGCGGCCCCTGGATTCTCGCCTGATAGTCCTCCCCTCCCCCATGCTTCAAAAACGTCACAAGGCTTCATCTATAACTTTGGAACATAACGATTTTACTATTATTTTTTAAGAACTAAGGAGAGCAAAATCCAGAAATTGTAACCATTTTTAGTTGCAGAACACCCTCAGAACGCTTCTCGGGACGCTTCTCCAAAGCTTCCGGGGCCTAGGCGGCCCCTGGGCCCTCGGCTTAAGCGTTGGAATAGCCACCCGCTTCTCCATGCTTTAAAGCGTCACAATGCTACGGGGAACATTACTACTTTACTGTTTTTATTTTTTAAGAATTTAGGAAAGCAAAATCCGGAAATAATAATCATTTTTAGTTGCAGATCCCCCTTAGAATGCTTCTCGGGCAATCAAGAACTCCAGAGCTTCCGGGGCCTAGGCGGCCCTGAACCCTCGCAT
The DNA here is from genome assembly GCA_963971465.1 of Lepidochitona cinerea. NCBI lineage: Eukaryota > Metazoa > Mollusca > Polyplacophora > Chitonida > Tonicellidae > Lepidochitona > Lepidochitona cinerea. The sequence continues at coordinate 39,995,624 of OZ020556.1, read as the reverse complement.
AATGCCTCTTTTAAATTTGTTATGTTTCTGTTATCGAAGGGCCTGGGACCCGCTCTTTCGTATAAAGCTGGATCCGCCCCTGATGTTATACCCTATAGAGTATTGGTGCCTTATGATTATCAAATCGTTGACTGAAGATCACCACCGTACTTCAAATAACAACTGTATCGATATGGATACATGGAAAAGACATTTCAGTGCACTAAATAACGATAGATAATAAGAATAAAGTTATCAACAAACACATCTTTCCGTCATAATATTCAACACCAAAGGGTTCTCCTAACACAAGCCTACCAATGCGGTAATTTCCACACGTACATAGGCCTATATCTGCAAGCAAATGAATTCAGGAAAGCGATACACAGATTACCTGTTCAAAAATCTACTGGTCCAGATTTGATTATCAACGAAATGCTAATCAGTTCTAGCTTTCCACTTATTGAAAACTATTTGAAACTATTTAACCTTATCCTCCAATCTGGTAAATTACCTGGTGCATGGAATGTATCATTTATCTCCCCTTGGTACAAAAAAAGAAACCGGTCTGATTCTAACTATTACAGAGGCATCGCCCTCGGAAGTTGCTTAATGAAATTATTCATATCTATACTAAAAGAACATTTAGAAAATAACGGCCTTATTCATAAAGCACAATGTGGGTTTAGGACCGATTACAGAACAACAGACAACATTTTCAAACTAAACAAATTGATTAACAAATTCAAATTGCCCTGAACTTCTGAACGTCTCGCCCCTTGGTGGTGAAGCATCCAGTTCGTGCAATGTTTGGAAAGATTCACAGATTGAATAATGTTGAAGTGGCATGAGCTGCCAAAGTATTGATATTTTAACGTTAAAACAGAATGTTGAAATTATTGGCCATTTTTCTCAAGACGTGTAATTCAGAAGATTTTTAGTGCTTCTAGTCTCGAAAATGTGCGATAAAGTATTGCTTTTGGACTAACTTTGGACTTAGAATGAATAAATGGTCGTCCCGGTTATTTAAATTTTGTTTACTTTTCGAACACGTTTTCGGTTCGTCGGGCCACATACTGTATGGATTGTCCTCATTCCAACGCCGATCATTTAATTTTAAATCGATGGCCTTCAAAGCCTCTGAGTGTCGTGACGATCAGAAAAAAATGTGAATTTTGGCAGCGCATGCCACTTTAAAGATTGGAACTTTATGGAAGTTATGAATATAAAAAACATGAAAACTTTCATGAAAGGGTTTATGTAAAGTGTTAACTTTTGTGGTGAGCGGTAAATGTTTAATTTTGACACAAACGGCCGCCCATAGACTACCAGTCCGGGGCTTTATCTCCAAAATGACTATTTCTTTATACTGACGGCCGTATTTTGGAGTTCATTGCAATAAAAAAGCCGTAGTATATTGCCCCCTTCTAAGCAGACTAGTCCGACTACAAGCACCGAGAGACTTCTTTTAACTTGTAGAATCGAGACGTTTGTGGTTTTACATTATTAACTCGGCTTCAAGTGCAAAAGATAGCCTAATTTTCTCGAACATTTAAGCAGCAGGTCTGAGTGGTCGGCATTGCGGGATAGGCCGTAAGAGTTAAGCACTTGTTGATTGACAAGTGGAGGCTGTTTCCTGGCCCCTTTTCCCTACAACCAGAGCTTGGGCTTTATCCTTCCCTCTGCTTGACTTTACTACTAACCCCATTTGTATTGGCTCCTGTGTGATGTATAATTGCTTCATCCTAAATCCTGTCCTGCTGTTATAGTAGTGAAGGTATTTTCGGAAACGCCTTGCCTCGAACTACAGCTGACATACCGTGCAGGTTTGTCAATAAGACCACTTTCTATTTGACTTCTTACTTCAGAATTTAGTATGACAACAGTGCACAAGGGACACAAGGTACTTTACATCAAATGACCAGACAGCTGCAGCAGTTGTGTTGCTGCTATGAATGTTTGGTTGGTAAGCCTGCCACATGGTGCATTGTATGCATCAATTGAGAGGGGATAGTACCGATTCCAGAAATTTGATAAAGTTGTCGCGGATATTGCGTCCAAAGATGTTTGTAATACAGAGTATATCATTGATTCGTCTGTGTGGAGTACAGAGTATATAATTGATTCGTCTGTGTGGAGTACAGAGTATATAATTGATTCGTCTGTGTGGAGTACAGAGTATATAATTGATTCGTCTGTGTGGAGTACAGAGTATATCATTGATTCGTCTGTGTGGAGTACAGGGTATATAATTGATTCGTCTGTGTGGAGTACAGGGTATATAATTGATTCGTCTGTGTGGAGTACAGAGTATATCATTGATTCGTCTGTGTGGAGTACAGAGTATATAATTGATTCGTCTGTGTGGAGTACAGAGTATATAATTGATTCGTCTGTGTGGAGTACAGAGTATATCATTGATTCGTCTGTGTGGAGTACAGAGTATATAATTGATTCGTCTGTGTGGAGTACAGAGTATATAATTGATTCGTCTGTGTGGAGTACAGAGTATATAATTGATTCGTCTGTGTGGAGTACAGAGTATATAATTGATTCGTCTGTGTGGAGTACAGAGTATATAATTGATTCGTCTGTGTGGAGTACAGAGTATATAATTGATTCGTCTGTGTGGAGTACAGAGTATATAATTGATTCGTCTGTGTGGAAAAGGTGTGGTTTTTCATATCCGGGTTGTGGGTGTTTTCTGTGGCTTCATCCGTCATATTCCTACGTTAATGAATGATATTTCCTTTTTATTACTGGAAACTTGTACTCACTCATAATGGTCTGAATACTGTGATAATACATCGTGACTGACATGTCTACTTTGACCCCTTCTTTTTCGGGTTTGATATTCCATCTGTCTGTAAATCAGTGTACAACTTGGATTAAATCTGTTTCAATGTTCACCAACTTCCCGTAGGGACCAAACATTTCCTCTTATGAATTCCGATTCAACATTTTGTTAGAAATGTGTTTTTAACTGATTTTGGGAATTTACCTGTATGATCAATACCATGGCAACCATTTTATGTTACCTGTTTATGTGTTCCCCGTTACTCTGTATATCAGGTATATATTGTTATAACGTGGATACAAGCAATGCTATGGTAATAAACGGACCAGAGGAGTCTTACTTCGGATACTCTGTAGCTCTCCTCAATAACTCACAGGGATCGTGGTAAGTAAACACTCACTGACACTAGCCCAGATACAGAGCACGTGTCATAACATAAACAACCCATCCTTAACCCTCATCCTTTTTACTCACGTCCAGGTTTATCTATGTATCTCTTGAACCGTTCTTATTCTCATTCAAAAAGCGTCCCCTCCTTTGCTTTCAACATTGAAATGGCACGTTCAGCTGCAAAAAATATGAATATAAATACTGATTTTCTTTAGAAGAACTAGACTATTGCTATGCGAGCTAAGCAAAGTAAAAGATTATCGTTTATACAAACCACATTAGTGTAACTTAGGATAGTGTTTAACGGCTAGGCCATGCCACTTAAATTATCCATACACTGTATCTATTGTCTTGCGTCATACAGCTGTGGGAAAACACTAATTGTTTTAAATATTTGTTGAACTGTGCTTTCTAGTAATTCCATGGATGTTTCTAGTACACCACTTAAGTCGCCATGACCCAATCTTTTAGTTTAATTCAGGCCCAATAACGTAAGTGTTTGTAACGGGTATATCTACTTCTGCTAGTTTCATTAAACGCCCTGGCAAAACTATTGGTCTGATTAACCTCTACTTCGGCTGGCATTTCGTGTAACTTCTACTACTGGTTTATATTTAGTGTAAACTTATAATGCAGTAAAATCAAGGCTTATTTTACGTTGGAAGAATAATTGGAACCCTTCTATAACAATTTCACGGAATACATTGCGGCATGGAGAATGTGGAGCTTACGCTATTGTTAGTGTAAATTAATAGCTCTTTAACTACCCCCCGATCTCGAAGTCTTCTGGGCTCGGCTTAATACCCAGACAACATGAGGCTTGTTCCCACTATCCAGGACACTGGGTTACTGTAGGATTTATACGGGTCATGTGTGCTTGAATTACGTGGTATTTACCGTCAAATTGTCACCACATGGTTCAACTATTAAAACAAGCGAGCCTTTTCTTATAGTATGTATTACTAAATAAGAAAAGGTCAATGTTATTGAAAATCGTGAAATTTGTATAGAAGTTGATGTTGAATGTCAATAATAAATGCTATGGTGTAAAGTGACATTAAGTCGTGGGAAAGGGGTAACATACTAAGAGAAATGTTCCATTTGAGTAAATTGGTACGATTTATCCAGTTTCTAGCTATATAGGACTACTATATGTCGAGGCTAAAGGCACCCAATGTATGTTAAAAAATGGAAACCTTTTTGGTGTTTCTCCGATATAATATTGACCTATGAATCTATACTTGTGACCCGGATGCAATAGTTGCCTACTTGTAGAGCAGACCTGTGTATTTTATACTGTACCGAGAGAAATTAACTTACATATACTAGTATTTTGTAGCCGAGAAATCTGGGCTCTGTCGAATTTTTATTTCTGTATTCGTATAAAGCAAAAGGGCAGTTCGCACTACCAGCCAAATATAATACAAGTCGCCCTTATACCGAAAATCCGGGCTATAGTATTTTGATGGCAGACAGGAAAACTTTGTTTCTGGAATCTAACAGTATTTTCAATAGTTAAGAACGAGACTTCTATAAGTAAATAGCATCCATTTCTACACCGTCCACAGGTTTATTATTGAATGTCTCGATTACCAATTCCGGCCGAGTTGAGACTGGAAGACAATGCAGCCGTTATAAACGATAAACACGTATATATGAATTACCGAGCTGACAACGTTTCTCGCTGTGCATTCCGTACATATGCTTTTATTTTACTGTAATAAGAATGAATATCATTTGATTACCATCATGATCGGGCGGTTGCATTACCAAACCTCTTATTTACAGTTGGGAGATAACTTTGTGAATGTTTACATGCAGACACCTGTTACAATTGTCAGGTAACGTTTGTAAAATATTCCTCGCCTTGTATCTTTCTTCTGTTAGTTCAACTGATTATACAACGACAAACACTATTGTGATTTTGGAAAATGAATACATTATGAGTTTCAGAAAAAATCACGACGCATATTTTTTTGCTGATTATTTTGTCCACGATATGTTAATTGTCAACTAGGCTATGATAATTTGAATGGATGCTAAACACTTTCTACTATAAGTATATCAATTAAAACGCTCTGTTTAGATCATAATACGTTCGATAATGAATTGCATGAGTATATATGGCAGTCACCAGTGGATTAATTAAATTCATTGTCTACTCTAGATATGTATATTGGCACCTGGGGATATGCAACAGTCATGGCAGTAGAGTCAACTCACCATGATAATACAGAAAATACAGAGTAGATATCTGGCCATGTGTTTTCCTATCTATCACTCTATCGTGTACTTAGGTATCTGTAGAGGTTATCGATAGCAAACCTATATCTATATTATTCTGTCCTGATAATGCTTCTTCAGATACTAGATCAACTCGTCTCAAGTGCATTGCTTGTCAAGGAACACATATGTAAAAGTCGGGTTTGAAGGCTATGTGTTTGATACAGACCACTGTATATAAACGAGCCTTTTGGGAAGCCAGAATCCAAACTTCCAACTGTTTACAATAGTCTGGAATGCACGTGACCAAACAGCTGTAGGCAATATGACTACCAGAAACAAATTTGTGTAATAGGTCATTCGTCAACCAACTGTAGCATTACATCGTCCACATATCGAATTACTTCAAGTCCCATTCGATTTCCTGTAGAAATTCAGCCGTATTACGTTTTTTAGAGTTCTCCCGTTTGTGCGGTTGGCCTGGGGGGTATTTCATAAACAGGTTTAGACGGATAAACTGACCTAGCCGACTAGAATAGCAATGCTTTAACATTACTGCTTAGTCGACTATCTGACCGTAGTCGGCTATATGTGGTTTATGAAATACCCCCCTGGGCTCCAATTTTGCCGACGAAAAGAAACAGTTTTTCAGAAAAAAATAACTACTTTATTCCTCTTATTAATCCAATTACAGTTATCTTGGTATATCTAACTATAACATGTTTCCTTTTGACTACATTATGCGCAAAAGAAATTCCTTTCGCTAATCACACACTACATTTCACTCGTACATGATATGTATGCCCGCTTGTATCGCGAAACCCTTGCCTATTTTCACTAGGCAATAAAACATGTCAGTTATTTTATGAAAGGTATAAACTCCATACAGAATTAAACATTTCCGATCAGGATTAGTTCATAAACAATATTATGTCGGATTCAATATTTTGTTTACCCATTATCCGTTTCACATAATAAGCCGCACGCTTGTGGACTGATAACAATCCTCTTTCAAAACTAAATATTTTTTTCCGTTTATTCATGGAGTGTAACCAAAGAGCTTTGACAAAGGCTTCACATGCTTCAAGTTAATATCAGTGACATGGAAATTTGGTAGACTCTTTTATGTTTCCCCGTGTTAATTGTCATAAGAAATGCTTTCCACAAACATGACCAATACATCGAGTGACCTTGACCTTACCTTTAAATCTGAGAGGTCGAATGTAACAAGGTGGAAGAACCTATCCTTTTAACACAACTAGAAACTTGTCTCGATGGTTATTTTAGTCAAGACGATTTTCCGTGTCGTGTGTAATATAGCTTATTGCGACTCCGATCGCATCCATCGGTCATTGGTAACTATAGGCCTACTTTAGAAACGAGTCTTCGCCAAAGGTTTCCTCCAGCCAATGAGACCTGTCCCCCCCCCCCCCCCCCACTAAACCTGCCAACGCCGCCATATAAGGGAAATAATCTTGCGGCGTAAAATATCAATTAATTATTTTTCACGCTCAATGACATTTCACCTCTCTTTTTAGCAATTAACATGGACAAACAATAAAACATCTGCCAAATTATTCATGTTAACGATAACACAATTGTAATTATGTCTCACGATAAGCTTGTAACACTGCATGAAAAAATGAAAAAGATACTTCGCTGAAAAATAAAATTTGAATTAGGTCCCAAATTTACGACTAAATATATTAGACCGACGATACCAGTTAAATTTGTACAGAATTCATCTCTATTAAATTCGATTTCTTTCACATGGACACCAGTTGGCAAGCTGTATGTATGGTTCGCAACATTAGTTTATTCCTGACTTTTCTTTCTTTTTCTCTCCTTTCGTGCATTTTGGGTGGTTTTGGAATTGAATGTGACCGTATATGTGTTTAGGTTCAGGACCATAAAATAATTGAAACATTGTTTTTGATTAACTCTGAACCAGATTCCAAACATGATCTAGGCCTATTTTCAAACATGTGCAAAAATACGTGTAACGAATAAAGCAGGTATATAGCTTTCAACTTAAAATACGAATGTCTGAAATGAAATAGTAATCAAGCAACCATCCAATCCACAAATAAAACCAACAAATAGATGGTTTATCTTCGACAAAGATAGCCTTATCACTGGTTAGATGAAAATGGGAATAGTCCATGTCACATTATGTTTTATTTGTAGAGCTATCCTATGGCCACATTGGTCAAACTCGTGTTTCTAGGTAGGGAATAATGGGATCTCAATTATTATTTAACTTAGTGACATTAATGTGAATTCTGCTGAAATGACTCACAAAGCGCGTTGGATGGTCCATCTAAGGAAATGGGTACGGCTTAAAAGAGTTCTCTCGCGTGCGCCACTTGGAAACTGAGAACACCGGAACTCCTTAGAATGATTTTTAGAACGAGATTTCTTCGTCCAGTAACAAGTATCTACCCAAGGTCTAGAATGTTCACCTCTTTTCATTGGACACTTGCAAGAGAACTTAGTTATAGAGTCTAAAGCCTATTATTTTATTACATGAGCAGTTATATTTAAATTAGTCTTCACACCTAAACGTTCTGTAACTCGTGTACTTACAGGGGGTCAATCCCAGTTTACCTCATTGTGGATTTGCTCTCCGCATCCCGTCTGTCAGTGATAATAGAGTACGAGTATGTTTGCACTATGTCTGTGTTTACTTGTATGCCAGGAATGCAAGCCCTCATTTACAACCATTATCCTAATTCTACTCAGTTTATCATTGCCTGGCATATAATATTGACAGTTTGTTGGCTGAGGTAACGAAGTGAATAACCACAAACTATCAAAATGATGATATGATATAGACTACCGTAATAATGATGTCCCACACAGACTATCACATGTTGTGGACAATGAACAGGCAAATGTTTGTATGTAGCGAGAGGGTATATTTAAGGGAATTCGTCCCCTAAACGATCCATTAGACCCCCTTATCTGTCCTCTATCTAGGACCTAAATTATATATTTCCCCTTATTTCCCCATTATCATATTGTGTTCAATTTCAGTTTACTTGACTTTTGGCCATAGCTGAAGATCCGTACAGTTTTGTCAATAGATAACAAAATATTTCAGAAAAAAATTTACTGAGGCAAAACTCCTGTCTTTCTGTCAACCTAATGAAATATCATGGGTTTTAGTTTATTACAACCACTTATGACTGGGTCTAAATGACATACCCTATTTTAACACAACTAGAAACTTGTCAAGTAGTAAGGATATTTATGGTGTAATCTCAATATTAATCTCAATATAATATCAATATACATGTAATCAATATTTACGGTGTTTCCTTACTACTTTATTATCTTTATCTTTCACCGTCCTCTTGAAAGTGCAAAATTTATGTCCTTAACATTTTTTCCATCGAGGGAGTAAAAGAGGTTTCGCATTTATAACACCAGAAAACATATGATTTTGAAGATAGTTGCATATGGGGATAACCCAGCTTCTTGTCATACTTCTAGAAAGTTAATTTACATGCAGACCTATATTTTCTGAACCAGTGAAAATGCCCGAATGCACTGTGCCAGTCACTTGAATTGTCACATTGCTAGATGATTGACTTGTAGTCGAGCCTTTTTGGTCCAGCTTTGGAGAACAATGCATTAAGTATTAGTTCAACTTTGGCGAACAATGCATTAAGTATTAGTTTAGCTTTGGCGAACAATGCATTAAGTATTAGTCCAGTGCATAAGTAAGAGGATGACCTAACATCACTTTCTACACATATTAAAGGCGGGTTCAATCACTACGACGAAATGTTCGTTGGCCATACATATCGACCTACACCCGAAATCTGAACGGTTTCATAACATTAGATGTGAACCAGTGCTGGGTAGAAAGATTCATCGCTGTTGAGGAAAGCTCCGTTTTAGCATCGGTCCAACAGTTATGAGTTCTGGTTATGCCAAGAAAATATTCTATCAATGAAATACACCGCATGTTGATTTTAGTGTTTGACATGATGCCTATAATATTGTGGCTGGTTTGTGCCATTTCGCGTTTTTGCTGCGAGAATAAGTAGGTAAAAAAGCGAGAATACGAAATAAAACTAAAATCTCACCGCGAGAACTCGACAAGTTCCTTGGAATATTCTTCAACAATTCTCTCAACTGGAAAACCCATATTCATTACATTGGACAGAAAATCTCTCGGAACATCGGGTTAAAGGCACACTTGCCGCGAAAATCAGGAATATTGTTTACATTAAAAAAGAAAGTAAATTAGGAACTTTCTATTTTTACCAAAAGTTAAAAGTTTGGACGTCACTTTGTATTTTTAATTTGAATTTGAATTGTTAGGTGCCCGTAACGTAAACAAACCAAACTGCCCCCCTATTGGCGATTTTATGTTTCAGTCGAGTGAGTGAACTAACGGCACAGTGTAATTTTACGTAGGCCTATTTATCTGAGAAATACAGACTGACGATCGGTTAACAGCGACTGGAAAAGCCTGCTGATAATTGTTTGAGTGTAAACCACAGATAAAAAGGCCTGAAATGAGGGTAATCCAACACGAAAGTTGACCGACACTGATCGTTGTTGTTGTAATCAGGCTTCGATTCTTCGTTTGTTTTTCACCCCATTTCTACATTCTAAAGCTAACTAGACATGTTTTATGTGTCCTATGTTTAAGTTTAGTTGTATTAGTCGTAGTAAGCTCATGTAAATTGGTTTTCTTAGCAAATTTAAACAGGCTACGGCGGCAAGTGGGCCTTTAATAAAACATATTCAAAATTCCATAAATAAAAAAAACTTTACTTATCTTATAAAACTCTCTTATTTTTCCCTACTTTAATTACGGCATTATTTTGTGGGGAAATACATTTCGAACACATCTTAATCCTCTTTTAATTCTCCAAAAACGTATTATCCGAATTATAGCATTTTCTCACTGACTCAGTCACACTGCTCCACTTTTCCAGCACCTTAAAATTCTGCCTATTCCACAGTTAACTCTTTACTGCTCACTTCAACATGTGTTTAAGTTTTTTTATATGCCCCACTGCGTTCCTGCTTCATTTGGTAACTATTTTGATCGGCAGTCTGATATCCATCCAGTTAGAACTAGAAATGCCTTGTTCAATCTGTATAGACCCATCCATCGTTCTAATCTGTCTCTATATACCCTACGCATACTTGGTCCCAGAGAATGGAACAAACTGCCCCAATCTCTAAAAACAGAACAAAACAATCTCCTTATTTAAAGCAAATCTTATGAAGTATCTCCTTGGGCTAGGGAATGATTCTTTTCCTTAATTTGATATTATGGCAACTTTTAATTATATAAAATACATTCACCATATCATACTTATTTAATATTATAATCCGTCTATAATCTTCATATGTCCTCTCGAAATTTAAAATGTTATCTTGGGATAAAGCAAGTCCACCAGGACTTTATGCCCGCCATTTTATTTTATGTACAATTTTTATACTTACTTTAATGTTATATGGTCAAATAAACAAACAAACAAACATAGCCAGATGTCCTGTATTTGTACCCAAAAAAAACGCGAGAACACAAAATAAATTTAAAATTAAACTAGAAAACTAGTCAAAAGTGCTCGTTTTGTGCCATTTATTATCGAGGCGAAAACTCAAAATAATTCTAAATCTCACCGCGAGAACAAAAAAATAAACTTTATTTCGTTTTCTTTTTCTCGCCGAGAAAACGGAAGTAATCTGCATGCGTATTGTGATTTTGTCTGTTGAACTACCGCGAAAACAGAAATGGCGTCTGCAGAGGAAGGCCTTTCTACTAGTACCGGTACTACACTCTTTGAAGTTATTCTGTATTTCGAAAACGAAAGCAGACCGTTCAGGCGGAAGTGTAGACAGTATGCGCGCAAGCGTGCAAACCACTTGCAAATTACTTTTCTTGTTTTCGCATTCTCGTGGTGAGATTATATTTTTGCCTGTAAGGCAGCCGGCATTTAGTGCTGGCAATAGGTGCCAAACTCTGGGACCCGGGTTCGATTCTCGTTTCGGGTTTCACCCAAAATCGGTAGAATAATTTCTGCCATCTTTCAAATGTAATCCCCAAATATAACGAGAATAATTGTCAATATTTAGACCCAGGGTTATTTCGCTCCCTTCAAGGTTCTCGTTACTCGATTTTTTTTTAATACACTGAATGCCTGATTATGTCTAACTAAAGTTACATTCAGCGTGGCCACCAAATCTTTAAAATGTTCCTGATTTGGATAGCATATGTAATAGAAAGTCTTATTTGTTCCTACTCTCTCTACTCATGTATTGATATACATATATGAGTAATAAAATGTTTGATATGTGATCTTTACTTCTAATTATGTCTTAATTACTTATTCAACATACGTTTTCCTTAAAGGATACTTGTTGGTGCACCAAAGGCAGATTCCATTAAGAGAGTGAACTCGTCTGGTGCTCTGTATAAATGTCCTATACATACACCGGGTCCGTGTGTTCAAGTGAAGCTAGACACCAGAGGTAAGAATACTAACATTCACTCAAGGATATTTATTAGGCTGGTCTTGTTGGGGAGGAGATCGTAAAATCTAAACATACAGTAGGCCTCCGTGTGTATATGGCAACTTATTCAAAATTAGGCATTTCAAAAGCAACTCACGAACGTAGACCGGGCTTTTTGCCCGGTGGAAATCCTCGACCTTCAGCAAGTACCTGACAACTCTTATATGTACGGCGATCTAGTGAAAAATCCATTCTGAAAGTGAAAAAGCCATTCTGAAATTGTACAATTTGTATTTGGTCTGAGTGGGATTCAATCCGGCGCCGCATTGATGGAAGTTTTGTGTTACACTGAAAGATTATCGTTCTAACTGACTGAGCCACCAAGGCCCCTTCAATATCAACCGACCGCTTACCACAAGTACTATACACCCGTTTAACTGTTACATGGTGCAACTCGAATTGTGCCAAGAAAACAGCCTTTAATTTGTTTTGTGAATACGCTTGTACAGATCTATATTTTAACACAATTAGAAACTTGTCTCCGTGGTTATTTTAGACAAGAAGATTTTCCCTGTGCCCGTGTGTTTTAGTGTCCATAAATATACATAGTTTGCTTATCGAATAAATCTTTGATTGCTATTTGTTTTCTAGTATCATAAAATAAAACTGTAATCTTATAGCGTTTTAACCGTCGTCACATCTTGTGTTTCCAGGAAATGGTTGGGAGATGTTCAACAGAACCCGTTTCCGTTCTCGGAAAGATTACCAATGGCTGGGATCTTCTGTCGATATTAAACCCTCCTTTAACAGTAAAGTAGCGGTGAGTTTCATTGGTTGTATATGTCAGCTGTAGTATGTTTAAAGATCGTAGAAACCAGAGACAAGATTGATTGATTGAGCAGCTTGTTATTCCGTTGTATTGATACAGTGTACGCGCCTCTACAGTTACATGCACACATCTCCTACAGTACAAGCTAAGATGACGTAACTGACAATATACATGAAAGCGGATTAATCTAACGTTACTACATCAGCCTACCATACATTTACCACATGTAACTATCAATATATGTCCGCTATATGTCCGCATTTTCACTCTCTATCCTTTTGTATGACAATGATACCATAATGTACACTGCATAGATGACTCTTGGTCATCCCGATTGACCTATATACACTGTATACATGGCTCCTTGTGATTCCGATTGACCTAATGTACACTGCATACATGATTCCTTGTCATTCCGATTGACCTAGCTCGAATGAATCATAGGTAGTTTGGCAATTGTATTTAAATTAATGTATACTATATTTAGGTTTCCAAATCAACCAAAACAAAAAACTTTCGTCGCAGTTGTTCATAAATCGATGTCGGAGTTATAGTCTATAGATTTACATTCCTTTACCTCCACTCTATTTTATGATAAAAACACAATTCGTTTAATCTCAGCGCACTTTTATACAGAAATGTGTGGGATTTTGACTCTTCCATATGATAAAGTTGACAGATAACGTTCTATCGAAGGTTTACAGACTATTTCCATAGTCCTGGTTACGTCATTACGTTTAAAAAACATACTCTGTGTTTCGGACTCACTTCAACGTTAGTATGATTGTTATCGCAAAGTAACCGCAAATAGAAACTCTTCTTTGAAAACCAAAAAACTACATACGTCTTACTACATAGTGAATGAATATATTTCTTGTTATGTAAGGTTCTTGAGCGAGTATACGGGCTGTAATATATGCATACTAGATTCTGGCAGTTTCGGAATCGCAATTTGCCAAAGGCGTGAATAGACTTCCTGAGCGATTTAGTGGTGTTAAACGCCCTCTGACAGACTCCGGGTCATTTTGAATGTGGTGACTAAAAAGGTAGCTGCCAAACGAACATTTTCCATATCCTCTAGATGGCCCAACAAAAGTGCCCCCGTGATAATGTAAGGGTCCTTAACACTCTGTTAACTTTCAGTCTCGATGAGTTAAAATTGAAGGGTTGGAGGAATGCTGATGTGCACTAAAACTGCCTCTTCCTTGTCTTACGCAAAAAGTGGTTTACCAGGCTGAAAATATCTTTCTGGAGGGTTTTATTATTTGATTACAGTAATACAACAACTTGAAGTGTTGCTTTTGTCGTCATTTGTGTTCAGCCCAACGAGACTCTTGCGAACTCGATCTTGACACTGCTGGCTTTATTTTAAAATAATCAGTGGGAAAAGCGGATTAGCGAACCAGGATCATACAATTTTTTTCTGATAGATGATTACAGCCCACATAGCCGTTCAAGATCGTTCATATGTTATAGTGCAGTCACAACAGGCGATGGACGATCAGTGCATATACATGCATGTACTGTCTTTTTGGGGCATTAGGAATTTTGAATTCGTGGTACAGCTTGTATAAAAGGTAGAAGAAAAAGGGTTTCAAAAACCTTCTTTTTAAAAAGAGTCTCTATGTTAAACTAGGTTTGTGCCCACCGTTGGTCCGATTCACAGTTCCGAAACTACCATTACCTTGTGAATGGGATGTGCTTCGAGATAGGAGAAGAGTTAGAGTTGAAAACTGTGCGGAGACTATACCCTCTATCAGACATCAAACGAATAGCAAGTACATCCGGCAAATTTATCTTCGGCACTGGAATGGCTGGTTTCTCCGTACATTATGCACAGGTAGGACTAACCAATAACTGGATTACATTTAAAAATCAGGAATACTTCGAATAATATTGAAATAAACAGTGTTTTAATTATATTTAAACTGGTTTGGTCTGTTGGTTACTTTAGGATAGCTCGTTACTGTTGGGAGCGCCTGGAATACACGACTGGCAAGGTTTGTTCAACTATTCTCTCTCTCTTTTGAGTACCGCACATTTATTACCCCCAAGGCATTTTTATTAAAAAATCCCATTACCACAGACATGAACCAAACATAATGAGACCACCTAAATGCCAACAAGTTTCCTACATGTTCATGGCTTCAGCGTTGAACACCCCTCCATTCGCCAACATAAACAAATACAGCCTTGCTACTCGAAATCCAACGTTGATGCAATTTTTATAATGAATTGACAATAAATTGAGCCAACCTTGGTTCAACGTAGAATCAACGCTGGACAGTTGACGGTGACCATTTACCAACCATGCCGATAAAATGCCAATTTGACACAATGCATTTGTGCCGTCTGGGCTTCAATCGATGCATGGCGTGTTCGAATGTCACTCAGACCAAATAAATTGAACAAAAATCCAGGTGGGTTTTTCACTCAATAGCCGCATGTGGAAGAGTTGCCAAATTGCCAGGTACTCGCCACTGGTTGGGAATTGCCTCCGGGCATATAGCCTAGAAATCTGGGCTCTGTCGAATTTTGTTCTTTTTCTCCTTATTCGTCATAAAGGCGACCAGACACATTGCCAGCCATATAATACCAGTCACGTTAGACCGATAATCCGGGCTACCGGGCAAAGAACCTAGTTTCCACTCCTACTAAACCTAACAACACTGCCATATAAGTGAAACAATCAATCCAATTTCACGTCAAATTTATCGGAGAGCCGAACTTATAAAACTATATTTTCAGGAGGTGTCATTCGATACAATGGGAGAACAAAAACGATAGGCGAGAAGTATTTAGAATCCGATGGATATGTAGGTATGTATCCTGAATCTCTCATATGTTTATTCTTGAGGACTTTTGTAATTCAAACTAGTTTTCTGCATCGTTAATGATATCTGGCTATTTTCAGGCTATTCATTGAGTTCGGGTAAAATGTATGGTGGGAAGAGGACATATTATATCACGGGCGCTCCAAAGGCCGGACAAACTGGAGAGGTAATGTATTTATCATCCTCAGATGATTAGTGATAAATTCTCAACAAGCTCACCGTAAAGTGAAAGTGAGCGTATTAAAAAAGATTTAATCGTGGGTTCCGACGATGTGTATTTCTGTAGTGTTGTCACACGAACTGTAAGATTAAGAAGCGAATTTCACAAATTTCTCTCATTCCCAAATTTGAAGTCTCGATACACAATAGATCACAGTTTACACTCCATTTTAATTATTCCGTATATCGATTTATTGAATTACTGTCCCAATCCGTATTCGTCTAAATCAAATAAAACCGACGATTTCCTTTTAATATTGGAAACAGCTAGACCGATAGATTTATGACGTCATTTGGGAGAGAATCAAACTAGTAGGCCATAAGCGTTCTGTACAGAAAACTTACAATCATGTCGATACAAGGGATAGCTACAAAGTGGTTACTTAATACCGATTCCCTTTTATAGCCCATTACTTTTCGGATGACGTCATAAGCCTAAAACAGGTTTTATCTTGACAAGATAACAACCATACACCAATATCTATCATTGTTTGTTTTCTCTCCAGGTTTATGTGTTAAATGATGCAATGCAAATCACAACCACAGTCTCTGGTAAACAGGTAAGAATAATCGTTTCCGTCAAACTGTCTTCTTTAAAAATAAACTGACTGGGTGACATCAACTATCTTCTGCTTATCATATATATTTTTGAACACTATAACACACGGGCACAGGGAAAATCTTCTTGTCTAAAATAACCACGGAGACAAGTTTCTTATAGATGTTCAAATTCTATAATTCTAGATCTTCGCAGAGACATTTTTCTTATGCATGCATCTGAACACTTTGTTTTGAACACTAATTCTTTGTTCTAAACAACCATTTTTGTTCTAAACACTCATTGTTTTCTCTTGACATTCAATTATTTGTTCTGAACACTCTAAACACTGAATTCTTTGTTCTGAACATTGAATTCTGTGTTCTAAACACTGAATTATCTGTGTTAATACTGAATTATTTATTCAGAACATTGAATTCTTTGTTCTGAAAACTCAAATCATTGTTCTGAGCTTTCAATTTTTGGATCGTTCAGATCCACTCATTTCTTTGTTATCAACACTCAATTCCTAGATCGGAGAAAATTTTGGTTCTTCCGTTCTGGCAATGGATGTTAACGGAGACGGTCTGGATGATTTGATTGTGGGAGCTCCGCTTCATTCAGTTACTGTGGAAGAAGGAAGGGTGTATGTCTTCATCAATAAAGATTTGGTTAGTGGAAAATTATTTTTATTTCTGATTATCCTAGATATTTAATATTTTTTCGCCCTCACCCATACATCGGTTTAACACAGCCTGGCCTATTGTTCTTATTGGTCTATTAGATAGACAGCAAAATAGTAGGATTATACCTCTCGCTCAGGTCGAGTTAAGATCCGATAAGATCGTCGGCGTTCGAATATTAAAACCGTTCATGTCGACTGAGACTGGTTCATTGTTTAGCTTGTCTATTACCGACTTAGTATTAACCTGCGCTCGGGTCGATGTGATCAGTCGGTTGGAAGGGAACGTCGTCAGCTTATGTAGGCTGACAGTCGACTAAAAATTACAAAACAACGCCATCAAAACTCTGAAAACAGAGATCACATGATGAGCTATTATTAATTGACTTTCAATGTTATTGGCAAAATACGGAGAAACTGTCACACTCATACAGGGCTTACCAGGGCCAATACGAACCAACTAGGCTCATACGAACAAACAAGGCCAATACGAACAAACAAGGTCAATACGGATGGGCCAATACGAGATCTAACATGGCAACCGTTTTATTGCTACCACTTCATAATCCCAACGCCATTTTTCTTGAAACCACCAACAGAAAAAAGACAATAGTCAATGTACAGTTAAAGACCTTCGGTCTTCGGCCTCGGAGCAATACGGCTATCCTCGGACCTGTAACAATGCCAATAGGGATTATCCTGATTAATAACATTATATTATAGATCGCTGATTTGCTGCGATCGTTAGACAGTTCACACAATATAGATCATGCTCTGTCTACCCTTAAGGTCGTGAGACTTATCAGTATACGACCAATCAAAAGAGCTTAAGGTCGCTCACTTCGGAAAAAAACGGCTCCGACTGATTGGTCGCAGATTTACTGCCTAATGGAGCTTACGACGATCGGATCGGATCTTCACTGGAGCTGAGCGGATATGCCAGAAAGTCTATGAGCAAGTCCCTAGCTGGTCTGTGCCTGGTGTGGGTTCGTGTTATTTGGTATTGTTTCAGGCAATGTTGTCTGTAGACTTCACTCTAAAAATAAAGAACGATAACTTCTCGACTTACTTTTTTTACGGTCGTTCGCCTGATCAAACTTTTGAATTCGTCTATCTATTTTTACTCAACAGGGAGTTTTCTCAGAACTGTCTGTCTTATTTGGATTAGGCAAACCCTGGTCTCAGTTTGGAGCAGCTCTGTGTAATGTTAGGGATATCAATCTGGACGGTTATCCTGGTAGGTTCATTCCACCATCTCGGCAAACAAACAGGTTCTTATGTTGCTGCACTTACACTTTTCCTCCAAAAATATATCCCAGTGTTGTTTACACACAGATGAGGTTTGTGTTCGACCATTATTAACTTTTCTACCTCCGATGGACCGATGGATATCAGAGTTTTATTTGAGAATTGCTTTCCGTCTGTGTAATTGAACTATGAAAATTAAACTTATTTAGGTGAAGTATTCTCGGATGGTTTTTTGACTGTCAGACATTAACACATGCAACTGGGGATTCATTTAATGACCATTAGTATGCACTTTCGGACATAGAACTTACATTTTGCAGATATCAGAAGGTCCATGAACAATCCTTACAAAACTCACTCCTCTTCAAACATAAGTTCGGCTACAAACTTTGTGAAGCTTTACCGGAATTAACAATTGTCATTATATTGTACATGCAGATATCATAATTGGAGCTCCTTTCGAAGACGGAACGGGGGCCATTTATATCTACAATGGTGATAAAGGTCGACTGCGGGAAGAATTTTCTCAACGAATCCCCAGTACTCTACTAAACAAGGGTCTGAGTGGATTCGGGGCTGCCTTTTCCAGAGTTCACGATATAGACGGTAATTCTTATGGAGGTAAGATTATCATTTTACCAATCTGTTTATCTTCCTCTTTCTCGCCACTGTATATTTGTAAATTTGTTGATCGGGTATGGGCGTAAGCATGTCTAAATAGCATCAGTTCAGGAATATTCTATATATATTGTCGCTCTCGATAATAACTCACTAGTATGGCCTACATCATTCATACTTTGCGCCAATAAGCTAAAATAACCAAGCAATCTCTTTTAACTTTCAGATTTTGCCGTTGGGTCGTTCTTGTCGAATCAAGTGGTTCTGTTAAGAGGAAGACCGGTCATTAACCTAAAGGTTCAGATTAAATTCTCTGTTAGACGGATCGACCTTGAGGAACGTAAATGTGAGGTGCAAGGTGAACCTGTGACCTGTTTTTCTGTGACCGTCTGTTTCCAACTGGAAGGAACTTCAGTCAGGGATAATGCCGGTAGGTTTGGGACATGCACTCCACGTGGTCACATTCCAAAACTCTTACCATTGACTATGTCCCTGCCAAATTCTAGTTTCTAGCTTCTAAAATTATTTGTCAAGTTTAAGTTTACTATTGAATCTCAATTGAAAGGAATGTCTCACCAAATACACTGCGTTTAATCTAAATTTAGAAGTCACCCTATTCAAGAAGTGACCTTTAATGCCAAATCCGGCCATTCTAATATATGGTACGGGGGTTGACCATTGGACAATAGCATGCGGTAAATATCTTGTCAAATACCAGTTCAGCATCCTCTGGAGCTTTTGTCAAATCCAAGTTGAACATGCCCTGGGTATGAAACATGATTTCGGTTTGTTTGGCTCCATATTATAGATTTAATGTTAAATATCCTTCGTTTACCAAGAGTTCTGGTTCTAGTTCTAAGCAACAAATCATGATCTCTATTGACAAATCATGTTCTCTATTGACAAATATGTTCTTTATAGACAAATCATGTTCTCTGTTTATAGACAAATCATGCTCTCTATAGACAAATCATGTTCTCTATAGACAAATCATGTTCTCTATTGAAAAATCATGTTCTCTGTTTATAGACAAAGCATGCTCTCTATAGACAAATCATGTTCTCTATAGACAAATCATGTTCTCTATTGACACATCATGTTCTCTATAGACAAATCAGGTTTCTATTGACAAATCATGTGCTCTATTGACAAATCATGCTCTCTATAGACAAATCATGTTCGCTATAGACAAATCATGTTCTCTATTGACAAATCATGCTCTCTATAGACAAATCATGCTCTCTATAGACAAATCATGTGCTCTATTGACAAATCATGCTCTCTATAGACAAATAGAGGATATTGAACAGTTGTGTTTGAATAGCACTTATATTTTTTCGAGTGAAAGCCGGAGAATAACCCACGAGACGCGAAGCGTCAAGTGGGTTATCCCTCCGCCTTTCAAGAGAAAAAATATAAATGCTATTCAAACACAACTGTACAATATTCTGTTTATTATTTATACTATCATGTTTTAGGCTGGAGATTGTTTATGAAGTATAAATTTATAAATTATAAAAAAGAAAGTATTGACAAATTTATGACGGATTAGGTTTTCAGCAAACGTAGGAATATATATCGCTGACCAATGAAACAACAGCATGTCTGTTCTTCTCACGTGACTATCAACTGTCAGATTTGTGGTCATTTGAATGGCCATTTTCTCCCTGAGTTTTTCGCGATATTTGATGTAAAGAGAAATTAAATCGAACTCCATGGATTTTAACTCTGCAGAGCATCAGTCACCAGGTTAAAAAATGATATTTGAAATTACTTTACATTGTTTAAACGCGTCAATGAATGGCAAGTACAGTTATCCGTTACACGCAGTGGTCCGATTCTCCGAAGCCATGCTGCAGGTCACACAACTCTGCCAACATACGATCGATTTTGAAGTTTTGTTTTATCGCTTTGACTTAGAGTGGTAAGCCGACCCTCTATTAAATCAATTTTGTGTTATCAGCTGTAATTTATTTATCTTAATGCTAATTATGACTGAAAAGGCTTCATTTAGCCTATCGAAATCCTATGTACTGTTGTTGTTGTACAGCAGACGTCAGTACACAAGAAAGAAGTAGGTCCGACGACGTCATCGGCTTCGTCGCGTGCATTAAATAACAAAAGTGTTATTTCACTGCAGTGAATTATAACATTTCTGAGTGAAGGAAATCCCTAGTTTTCACTTATGTATAAATAATAAATCATGTTCTCTATAGACAAATCATGTTCTCTATTGACACATCATGTTCTCTATAGACAAATCAGGTTTCTATTGACAAATCATGTTCGCTATAGACAAATCATGTGCTCTATTGACAAATCATGCTCTCTATAGACAAATCATGTTCGCTATAGACAAATCATGTTCTCTATTGACAAATCATGCTCTCTATAGACAAATCATGCTCTCTATAGACAAATCATGCTCTCTATAGACAAATCATGTTCTCTATTGACAAATCATGCTCTCTATAGACAAATCAGGTTCGCTATAGACAAATCATGCTCTCTATAGACAAATCATGCTCTCTATAGACAAATCATGTGCTCTATTGACACAGCATGTTCTCTATAGACAAATTATGTTCTCTATAGACAAATTATGTTCTCTATAGACAAATCAGGTTCTCTATTGACACATCATGTTCTCTATTGACAAATTATGTTCTCTATTTATAGACAAACAAATCATGTTCTCTATTAACAAATCACTTTCAACGGACTCGCCTCATTTTGTAACAATAGACATTAGTTCATATAGAATCGGATAAATCCAACATCATCGCTTTAAAACGTTGCCACCATTGTTCATTTTTCTTCCAGAGGTCCTGTATAACTTAACAGCTGACACAATGCTTTATCAGAATGAAGAATCTCACAGAATTTCAATTCGAGACAATGGTCTCCGACAATCCGTCCTCATGGAAACTCTGGTAACACGTGACTCATACACGTGTAACCAGCACCAGGCTTTGGCCTTTGTAAGTACAAATAAAGACATTTATATGTATCAGCCACGGTGTCCACAAAGTTCATATTCATAGAAGGAGAAATATATAAATATATTGTTAGAAGGGATATATATTTCTGTAAATTATACAAAAGTAATACTTAATTAAACTGACTTGAGCTGGCAAATATAGGGAAAACTTCGTTAGAATTTGCCAATTGTTCGCCATTTTGATTAAGATGTACAAAATACCAGCTTCCTGTTGATACCACTCTGGAGGGTGTAGTTTGTATCTGCAAGACCTTAAAATACACTCATATATCCCGGCTATTTGAATCTTTGTAATGAGTTTGTTTAAGAATATACGAACCTGGTCCAAAAGAAAATTAGATTTCTGGCACAAAACCTACAAAAGTCAAGGCATTCTTTTTCACTCTACGTCCTCAATACGGAAATTAATTAGTTTAGGCGCCTTGACGTCATAGTTGACACCAGATATGTACATTACCATTGTAATATATTTGTTATATATTTTCCTCTATCAAAATCTAAATTTATTCATAATATGATGGTACTTAGATCAAAAGAGACGACAAAGCCATCGACCCTTACATAGAAGTATTATATGTTTAGAAAATTTAATATTATACACTGAACATGTAGAATTTTTCAGTTATTGTAAATGTTAACAACTTAAATTTGTATATAAAATTGCCAAAACTGCTAGTTATCTCCACATAAATAATGATTTATCCAAACATGTACTTATATTATACATGTATATCGTTTACAAATTGTTGAAATAACATGTGACTTGGGAATTATCTCCCCTTGATCTTTGTACTTCTACTCTGATCGCAATAAACCTATTATTGGATTGTTGCAACGTCATACACGACCGACTTTAAGTCAGAGCGTCTTCGTGATTGGTTGAAATGACGACAAAAGTGTCCAAATGTCAAGTATGCCGTCAAATACGAAGATATTTTCGATTGGTGACGGAAGATATGCATGTTCTAAATCGGTTTTCTATGACACCCTGAATCCTTATGCAGGAAGCTCGTGTTATCTACATTATATTCAACATTATACCTATTTACCGCTAGGTGTTAAGAAAGAACTTGGCATTTATCCTTTAATCGGTATTTTCCTAACAAACGGACCACAACAAATAACAATATATTTATGATCACTAAAACACACGGGCACAGGGAAAATCTTCTTGTCTAAAATAACACGGGCACAGTAGCCTATACATGTTCTCATCAAGTGAAATGATATTTTTAAAGAAATATTTTCCAACGTTTATACCACCTTAGAGATCTTTATTTGTCTTTGGCAATTCATATCCACCATATGAAATAACAACACCAGGTAATGTTAATCATCAATTTGTATTTGACAGGAAAGTGCCGACATTATTACACCTGTTAGATTCGGAGTGTCCTTTGAATTATCACCAAACCAGAGCAAGGCGTCCAACTCTTCTTCCGAGCCAGTTCTTAATATTTACCGAACCAAAAAGGTTTCCAAAGAGGTAATATCAATACAGTCTCACGAATCCCTATAAAAGGTCATATAAAAGGTTTCCCATGTTGTTTTGAAGTTGATTAGTACTTCCGTCATTGAAGATTTTCACCCTAGAACTGGACCGGATGTTTCAACATTCAGATTTTTTTTCAAATTTAAGCAGATTTAATAAAATATTGTTAACCCTCGACATAAATATATATGTATCTTCAGATGACTATGTCCGTTTTAGAGTGAATTGTATTGTGTCAGTCATTTTAACTCTGTCTTTTCCTTTGTACCCCCTTAACAATCTGTTTATTTTGCAGATACTGTATCTCAAAGATTGTGGAAACGACAATATTTGTTCTACTGATCTTGAACTGGAAACAAAGTTAGTTATTCCGGGTAAACGGGACTATTTAATCAGTGGTGAAGATTCGTATATTTCACACGAAATCCGAGTGACCAATCGTAGAGAGCCGGCTTATCTCACAAACGTTTATATTACATATCCCCCAAATCTACAATACGTCCGAGTAAATACTGCCAGGGGACCGAGATCTGTGGTCTGCACACCATTTGTTCCTGATGATACGTATTTACAAAGAGAAAATGTAACAGAATCTGAAAGCCCCACTATAGTCTGTGATATAGGCAATCCTGTGCGAACATTTGAAAGTGTTCTGTTACAAGTGAAGATATTTGTTGACTCACGAGATCCCCAGAGAGACCCGTTACAGATCCGAACAGAAGCACGGACAGGGAGCGCTGAAGGAAACGATTCCCTTAGTGATAATCTTAGTCTGGATTATCTCTTAATCCGTCTCAAGTCGGCGTTGATATTAACTGGGTGAGTATTACAACAACAGGTGTCAATATCTGTTTATATGAAGATAATAATATTCTAACTAGAGTGAAGGAATGAACAATAAACTGTAGTTCCCCAAGCAACTTGTTTAAAAGTATCGTTATCATAAAATGGTGTTAGCTTCTTCATTTTGCATTTAGCAGTAAACATGTGTATAAACAATCAAGAAATTGTATATTGTATACCTATAGGCCTATTTTTATGACTAAAACTCGCGCTGGAACATCCAAGGTTTATACTAAAATTATTCAATATATGACCTGTATTTCTGTATGTTTAGTGTGTCTTCACCAGAACAAATGAGAATGCTTCGTGTGAATTTCGAAAGTCAAAGCAGAGACATATTGAACGAGACATTAAAACACGTGTACGAAATTGGAAATCTTGGTCCAAGTATGTTACCAATGGGGACGATGTATTTAACTGTGATGTTAGACAGAAGGTTACAGAACATGGTCAGTCTGGCTAATGTACAGGTAAAGGCTATTCTATTAAATATATCCCTTGATGATTATTCCGACTGATTGAATTGCCATCTGAAACAGCCTTTTCATTGATGCCTTATTTTTTACGTCTGAAAGGATGCCGGATCAGTATATTATTAGGTCCACACTCTAAACTGACATGATTGGGGGCTCCCATTGGAAAAACAAAAACAATCATAAATATATAATGTCATTTTTTGCTTTATTGCTTAATTAGTCTAAATAGTATCCCATTTAACATTTGTTAAATCATAATGACCCATAGAATCCGACATGTCGTTTTCCTCGTTCATGTAATAACGATTTTTGCTGGCTGAAGTTGATCATTTAATTTTAAATGTGGATTGCATTTAGCTGATAGACCCATCCACGGGTTTGGTGATAGAGGATGGATGCAGTGTACAGAAACCCTTAAACATTGAAATGAAAACATCGGATGATAAAGGACAAAATGCTTATTCGGAAATTAGAGATCGAAGGTCATATTCTCTGACGTCACGACGTGTCAAACATGTAAGTTAACTATTGTATGTTAGCAATGATTTTATTGAGGTGTGAGAGTTGATTGAACCCGACGTCAAATTGATTGATTAGGGGTTTACGCCGCACTCAAGATTATGTCACTTGTATGGCGGCGTAGTTAGGCTTCGTACTATGTACAAGTAATTTCAAAGAAACAGATATTAATGTGTTTGCCATGCCAAGTTCAATCAGATGTATGTTAGAAATGTAAATATGTGATAACCAGTCGTGTTCAATTACATTACAACTGTTGACATTTACACCAAAGGGGATAAACATCGAGGGACGTCACATATCAGATATCTTTGAACAGTCAAATGTCAAGCATCCTTTGTGACAAAGCACATGATTGTTTGGTGTTTTACACCGCACTCAAGATTATTTCACTTATATGGCGGGGTTGCCAGGTTGAGTGGAGGAGGAAATCCTCGACCTTCGGCGAGTAGGCCTACCTGGCCACTCTTCTTAATACGGCGACCGAGTGAAACGAAGCACATGGAGAAACACTTATTTTCTGTCCATATCAGTTCACCTCATATTTGATTTTAAAACATTAGGCCTATTCAAATTTTTCAACCTGTTGTTTATAAATGACCTTTCGTTTTATTTACATACTAAGCTTTGTGAAGGTCTACATTGTATAAGGAGTCACTGTACAGTGAGGAACCTTCAGCCAGAAACCAGTGTCCACGTCAGACTAAACATAATTGTCCATAGCAATGTGTTTGTGGAGATACAGGTAAGTATCTAGGTGAGGGTGTATATAGTTAGTTAATGTGATCTTCAGATTTATACCACTATTCTGTTCATTGACCAAGATGTGGGTAAATCAGAAGTTTTCTATATTTGTTTCAAACTGCCATTATCTAGTATCGTGGTTAGGAGCATTTGCCCCTATATATTTGAATATTCTTCACTCTAACATTAAACCTCGGCGCTTTATTTCAGGAAACAAATCTTCTTCAGATAAATTCATCTGCCCGATTTGTGGAAGAGTTGGACCCCATGTATATTGCTGCCATTTCTCCAGACCGATATAATAAAACGGTAACCAACCAACTTCAAGTACATCATAAAATTTATCCCAACTCTAAGTATGATAACAATTTAAAATCGGGTTTATTGATTTTAAAAATCCTGTAGTCTTATTACCCAATATCTGCTACAAAATTCATTTTAATCATCGGACAGAGCAGGTCAGTGTCTAGGGGATGGCAAGTCCCAATTACAACCAAGGTTTACTTCTAGAGTTGTTATTTTTTATGAAATTTCTTGTTGAATTTTACCTTTAGATTGTGACGAATTTGTTCACGGACGATCGGCGAAGCCGAGTGAGTCTTTGGGCTCTGGTAGCCAGTTGTGGGGCAGGTCTCCTTGCCGTTCTTGCAATGACTATATTACTGTGGAGAGTGAGTAGACACATCACGATATTTACTTAAAACAAGTTGTTTCTAATTCAAGGCGTCAAAACCTATCCGAACTATTTATTTTAGCGCTAGGTGCCTAAGCTCGTTATTGACGGATACCCATGTCCGGGCAATATAAACTTTGCTGTCGTTGTCAATCATGGTGGACGATCAACCCAAATCACCATCCAATAGGTTTGAGGTTCAAAACCCATTCCGTCTCCCAAAATGATAAATTCTTCTGAATGAATTTTCATGGGATCGGTTTACCTGAGATGGTATTATAGTGAAGTTAGCTTGAGTATGTGATACAACAATCAAGCACTCTTTCTTACATTTGGGTTTAGCATCTGAATTGTTATTTAGCTATGTATCATTTGTAGCAATGTTTCTTGGCCTTTGAATATCTGTTTTCTTTTGATTTCTCAGATAGGTTTCTTTAGACGTAGGAAAAGAGAGGATTTAATTCGACTTACACATGTAATAGAAGAGAGAGAAGGCAGAACGAATACATTGGAACAGGATGACGTTCAAATTAGACTTCGGCCCATGTGTAGTCCACAGGATACGGGATGTACTGATTCCATTGATTATGAAGAACCAATCAGAAACAATGGAAACGTATCACATGGTCACAGATCTAGACTCTTGCAAAGGTGACCCAACTGGATCGAACCGAAGGGTTGTATCAGCGGGAACCCATGGACGTTCCATAGGATGTCCATGTAGTGTTAAATGGGTGGCTGGTCCATCGTTTGTTTGACTGACTGAGAATGCTGGTCGTATCCTATTGGATGATATTCATCAACAGAACAGGCCATACACTAGTCACAGTGAGATGGAATGGAATCTCCCAACTTCATGATGATATCATTACTACAAACTTTGTCAGGATGTCTTCTAAAAAGATATCATCCCTCCACCATCGATAACAATTATCCATTTATTGGTGTTATGACAAAAAACACAGACAGATCCATTTAGATTGAAATTCGGATGTCAATACAAGATATATTTTCCAGATAGGAGTTATGTTTTGTGAGTGTCTATCCTATGGAAAAGCTGTTTCAAGTCATATGGTGTTCTTCATCACCCGGGTCAAAGAAGAGCAATACAGTTTGAGCCAACGGAAGAACGTTTACGTTGAAATAGAATTAGAATGACTCCATAAATAAAATGAAATGTCAAGATGTGAGGGATGTTGTTAGTTCGTTATATATATCTGGATAAACTAGATTTACTGTGAAAAGACCGGAGTGGATTATCACCGGAACAAGTGACAGAGGACACATGTTTTCACGCTACCAACATGTAGGTTTTGCATTAGACATGTAGAGAATGTAAGATGAGTTCTGGTGGTGTAGTAGATATCATAAAGCCATGAACAAATAGTGAAGATACATGCTATTTCTTTGTGTTATTCCTCCTTGGTATTCTTTAGTGTTATGAGATCGTTGCTTTTCGGACTGGCCTCACTCATGGCCTTGTTCTACTGAAAGTGTTCGCATTTATAAACAATAACAGAAGTAAAGTGTATTTCATTGACAATAGCGATTGGCAATGTCTAAGACTTTGAATGGTTTTAATGGGAGGAGTTTTAATGGGGTACCATTAGTTTTCGGAAGAGTACGTTGGGTTGGGAAGACGGATTTTGTTTAAAAAAATATGATAAGACGGTTTAAGAGGGGGGGGGGGGGGGGTATAAAGGGCTGTTGATGTTTTGTTTGTTTTTTGTTTTGTTTTTGAAGAATTGATGTGGTCTTTTAAATTGCTCACCTCACTCGGTGTCATAAAAATGATACTGTGTACGTTATAGGATCATTGGGCCCCAAACATGGTACTATATTTATGTCCCTTGACTTTTGTCTTTCATGGCATGCATATATCTGTCATGTTATTGCTCCTCTGTTATTTCTTTCCAGATCCTTTGTTAATTAGTAAACTTTTATGTTTATCCGGTTCACATCTTGTTTGCATCTTTCAAATTATCATGTATATTAATGCTCCATTTGTAAACGAAAAGCTTCATCAAAGGGGTTGACATAAACTCCCCAAACGCTGTTGACGATCCCCAACCTAAAACATAGTTAATGAGATGCCTACGAATACCCAACCCAAGAGTTGACGATCCCCAACCTAAAACATAGTTAATGAGATGGCCAAGGATACCCAACCAAAGAGTTGACGATCCCCAACCTAAAACATAGTTAATGAGATGGCCACAGATACCCAACCAAAGAGTTGACAATTCCCTCATACATAGTTAATGAGATGGCCGCGGGTACCCAACCCAAGAGTTGACGATTCCCCAACCTAAAACATAGTTAATGAGATTGACCGCGGGTACCCAACCAAAGAGTTGACGATTCCCCAACCTAAAACATAGTTAATGAGATTGACCGCGGGTACCCAACCCAAGAGTTGACGATTCCCCAACCTAAAACATAGTTAATGAGATTGACCGCGGGTACCCAACCAAAGAGTTGACGATCCCCAACCTAAAACATAGTTAATGAGATTGACCGCGGGTACCCAACCAAAGAGTTGACGATTCCCGATACATAGTTAATGAGATGGCCACGGATACCCAACCCAAGAGTTGACGATCCCCGATACATAGTTAATGAGATGGCCGCGGGTACCCAACCCAAGAGTTGACGATCCCCGATACATAGTTAATGAGATGGCCGCGGGTACCCAACCCAAGAGTTGACGATTCCCCAACCTAAAACATAGTTAATGAGATGGCCGCGGGTACCCAACCCAAGAGTTGACGATCCCCGATACATAGTTAATGAGATGGCCGCGGGTACCCAACCCAAGAGTTGACGATTCCCCAACCTAAAACATAGTTAATGAGATTGACCGCGGGTACCCAACCAAAGAGTTGACGATTCCCCAACCTAAAACATAGTTAATGAGATGGCCGCGGGTACCCAACCAAAGAGTTGACGATTCCCCAATACATAGTTAATGAGATGGCCGCGGGTACCCAACCCAAGAGTTGACGATCCCCCAATACATAGTTAATGAGATGGCCGCGGGTACCCAACCCAAGAGTTGACGATCCCCGATACATAGTTAATGAGATGGCCGCGGGTACCCAACCAAAGAGTTGACGATTCCCCAATACATAGTTAATGAGATGGCCGCGGGTACCCAACCCAAGAGTTGACGATCCCCGATACATAGTTAATGAGATGGCCGCGGATACCCAACCCAAGAGTTGACGATTCCCCAACCTAAAACATAGTTAATGAGATGACCGCGGGTACCCAACCAAAGAGTTGACGATCCCCAACCTAAAACATAGTTAATGAGATGGCCGCGGGTACCCAACCAAAGAGTTGACGATTCCCCAATACA
This sequence comes from Lepidochitona cinerea, assembly GCA_963971465.1. Classification (NCBI taxonomy): domain Eukaryota; kingdom Metazoa; phylum Mollusca; class Polyplacophora; order Chitonida; family Tonicellidae; genus Lepidochitona; species Lepidochitona cinerea. The sequence goes on along the minus strand of OZ020556.1, from coordinate 39,965,675 downwards.
TAGTTAATGAGATGACCGCGGGTACCCAACCAAAGAGTTGACGATTCCCCAATACATAGTTAATGAGATGGCCGCGGGTACCCAACCCAAGAGTGGACGATTCCCCATACATAGTTAATGTGATGACCGCGGGTACCCAACCCAAGAGTGGACGATTCCCCATACATAGTTAATGAGATGACCGCGGGTACCCAACCAAAGAGTGGACGATTCCCCATACATAGTCAATGAGATTGACCGCGGGTACCCAACCAAAGAGTTGACGATCCCCCATACATAGTCAATGAGATGACCGTCGATACCCAACCAAAGAGTTGACGATCCCCCATACATATGAGATGACCGCCGATACCCAACCCAAGAGTTGACGATCCCCCATACATAGTTAATGAGATGACCGCGGATACCCAACCCAAGAGTTGACGATTTTCCCGATGCATAGTTAATGAGATGGCCACGGGTACCCAACCCAAGAGTTGACGATTCCCTCATACATATGAGATGACCGCGGGTACCCAACCAAAGAGTTGACGATCCCCGATGCATAGTTAATGAGATGGCCACGGGTACCCAACCCAAGAGTTGACGATCCCCGATGCATAGGTAATGAGATGGCCACGGGTACCCAACCCAAGAGTTGACGATTCCCTCATACATATGAGATGACCGCGGGTACCCAACCAAAGAGTTGACGATCCCCGATGCATAGTTAATGAGATGGCCACGGGTACCCAACCCAAGAGTTGACGATCCCCGATGCATAGGTAATGAGATGGCCACGGGTACCCAACCCAAGAGTTGACGATTCCCCATACATAGTCAATGAGATGACCGAAGATACCCAACCCAAGAGTTTACGATTCCCGATATCCCTGGCTATCGCTCCTATTACATAACAAGAAGTAGTAAAGGGGGGGGGGGGGGGGAGTAATGCTGCCCGATTCTGAAGATGTTATATTTTGCACCTTTAGGGAAGATCTCTCCTTTATCGACAACGGGGGGATTTTTGCATGTATTTTTGTAGAGAGTAACCTTCCAAAGTGTAGTTTCCTTGTAGAGGTGTTTTTATCGCCTCATAAATCAATATATACATGCCTTCAAACAGAAAATAACCCCCATGTTACAATCACTGCCTTCTAACTGGAAGTGCGTACTGATGGGAGATTTCAACATTGACTTGAATAAATCGAACTCTCTTCAATATTCTAAAGATTTCATTGAAATGATGAATTGTAATTATCATTTCCCACAAAGAGTGGATGAACGCTCAGCTACGATTATCGACAATATCTTTACTAATTTCCCCAACCAAAATAGTTTATCAAGTATCCTGTTATCCGACCTATCTAACCACTATCCTGTAGTTATTGATACACCACCTCCTAAAACGTTTACCCAATCTATATTTGGCATAAAATCCCCAGCCTCCTTGCAGAAGTATAAATATGGTGTAGCTAATACTTCGTGGGAATCAGTTTTGGCCAGTACCGACATTGAGTAATCTTTTAAAGAATATGAACATATAATATCCGACATAAATAAACTTTTGTTTTCCTATAGCTGCCAAGTACAATATAAGAATACGTAAGCCTTGGATAACACCGCCTCAATTGAATAAATCTGTTTATGAAAAGAACAAACAATACCGTATACAACTGGAATCTGGAAGACCTGACGAGAAAGCTAAATATAAACAATATAGAAATAAACTCACTAACCTCATAAGGCACTAGACAAAACCTTTTTTTTGAGAGAAAAAATTAACGATAGTAATAATGACAAAGAAACCATAGAGAACTATACACAAAGAGAAAAGTTAAGAACCCCCCTGGAAAGTCTGCACCCACCGATAAAATCATTGGTTTAGGGAGATTGTTGGCAAACTGGTGTTGCAGAAACAATTGTGATCATAAAGAGCAACATTCTGGCGATAAGAAAGTCACCATTAATGGCAATAAGCTATACAATTTAATCGGGATATCGTCAGCCAAATCAAAAGTGTAGTTTAAGAAAATAAAAATATGCTTGTTAGTATGAAACTCCAGAGTCCATCTGGCTTAACAGGGAGAACATATTGAGGTAAAAATGTCAATTTGAGTGTGTAGAACCATTAGCTTCAAACCCACGTCTCAACCCTCCAGTGAGACGTCGGATCTGTTGAAGGGGTACCTGCGTGGATTTGAATCCTTTAGAGCACATTTGAGATAGGATGGGCAGAAACAATCAAGCCTTAAAGCCTCCTGTACAAATCTGCAGGAATTGGAAGCCGCATTATATCGGTATTGGTGGCAGTTTCCGAGACAAAAGGAGATTCAGTTATAGGCTACACTTGAAGTATGATGTTGACAATGCCCAGAGAAACTTTTCGAGTTCCCGCAACGGAACTATTGGATTTTCGACAATACATACTTTATGAGATGTCGCCAATACCATATGAAACTCTTGCTGAGTTTCCCCTATCAGAAAGGGTTCCATCACCTCTTTCCAAAAGGACCCCCCCCCCCCCCCCCCTCCAACTGAAAAAAAACACGCATAGTGGATTAAGGGTCGCCCTGAGGTGGACGATTTGCCATGTACTCTCCCAAGGTCAGGGTTTCCTCTGACAACGCTGATATTTAAGTGGTATAATCTATAAAACATCAACCATTCAATCAAATAGACTGTCTTTCTGTTTATCAAATATCAATCAGCAAGGTTGACTATAACATTATATATTGATTCAAGTAGTGACCAGATCAAATCTAGGTCAAGTAACTCCCTCCTGTTAAATGTATGCAATGTGTAGTACTCACGAGAGATGGGAGTTTTAGTCAGATTGAATTTCGCAATAATGGGATGTACTATTAAAAAGACATCTTGTCACTAGTTCTAAGATAAATCGCATTTGTTTGGAAGGGACTACAAGAGACAAGAGTTAAACAGGTAGGCCAAGCAACAGTATTTGAGTTTTAATACATAGGCTTTGGCTCTATTTCGCCAAACTTAATTGCGGTACTCCAAGTAGGTCTATACTACTATATCGTTTTAATATTGTTTAATGTCATTTAGCATGTACATTCGACAAGTTACTCCCTAAATCAACCAAATCCTGTGCTGGTGTGTTGTATTCTAGGAAAACCAACACATTGATATTATGCAGAGACTTTGCTAGGATCTATCAATCTAGTATTCGGTAGGATTATAAATCTATTCAATTTAATATAATAGTATCTTCATAACTTTTCAGATTGAGTTTTAACAAAACATAGCAGGCTCTGATAGTTGGATATGAAACCGACTATTTCCCTGATTCTTAGCAATGGTAAGGCAGTATACCGTGCTGGGGAAATCGTGAATGGAGAATGTATCGTTAATACAGAGGAGCCAATCAAGGCCAAATCAGTGAAGGTTTATTTCAAAGGCGTGGCCTTAACGAAATGGAAGGACTATGAATTAGGTGTCGGACATGCTGGTCACTATCTGGTACCAAAAGTAGATTCCAAAGATGTGACGAGTCGAGAAAATTACTTCCACTACGTCCAAACTCTCTGGCCAGTCAAAAATGGTTTGTTATATCTGTTTTTCACTTCCAACTATTTTTTCAATTGTTTTAAAAGAAATTGAACACATTTCTATCTTCAAGAATTTTTTTGCAATGTATTAAAGATAAAACTCTATTAAAAATATGGAGAATTGTATCTTTTCAGAACAAGTTCCTGTTACTCATTTGATAGCTGGAGCTCATCGATGGACATTCAGTTTCCGATTACCGAATCGTCCACTACCATCTTCATTTGAAGACGAACATGGCGCCATACGTTACTGGCTTCAGGTTGTTATTAACAAACCATTCCCATGGCCGGATACCAAACGATACCGATGTATTACTGTGTTAGACAACCTTAATCTCAACTACACATCTTATATGGTAAGGATCTACCACAGCCCTAGTGTCTAATTAACCTTGTCAAACCTTCAATGTTTCGCCATCACACATTCATTTCTATTGGTTTTCTTAAGAAGAGGTTTGAATTGGATGACACGCCGTGCAAACATTGTATAACACCCTATATCAATTGTTCGTATTAATGTAGATAATTTTACAGTCAGAACTAAACATAATCAACCAATCAACATGAATAAAATAACCTATATAGTCAATCATACGACGAGCAGAGGCGGTAAGAAATATGTTATATCTGCTATCGTATGTAGTTGTTTTGTTTTACTGCTAAATGGTCTGGTTATCGCACCACATGTTATGTTTTCTGTTTAGAATCCAGTCAAAGGCTCAAACTCAAAGATCGTATCGAAGGTGTTAGGCTTAGGTAACGCAGGTAAATTACAAATCTCAGCGTCGTCTGACAGGAAAGGTTATTGTCCCGGGGAAGATATAGCCATTACAGGTGAGATTCCAGGGCCATCTTTTACAATTATATTAGACATTTTCACAGGTTTACACAGGAGTCTTTTGACGGACATAATGAGTTCAGCATAGTATTGACCACCCAATCATTTTTTCTCTACAGCCACAATGTCGAACAACAGTACAAAGGATATGGGTCAGACTGTAGCCAAATTGATACAGGTAACAAAGTTTGTGGCAGGTGACAAAAACAAAAGGGAAGAGAGGACGTTAGCAATAACGACCGGATCCGGCTTACGGAAGGTACGACAAATAGGCAATATGTCCGACAATATAAAGCAGGCTTAGAAAGATCAGAAAGCATGATACCTCCTTTTCCTTCATAAACTGTATATGGTCAGATCTATGTATTTCTGGGACTTTTAAACCTTAACCTGTATCTGCAATACCTCTACCGTCAATTGTTTATAGCAACGAAAAGGGTGTCATGGAGGGAGTGGACGCGATGAGGCGGTGGGGGGGGGGGGGGGGGACTTTTTTATACATCCCATTCTTCTCACTCTGATTGCCCGTCAAAATCTTGCTGTCTTACTTCGGATCCTGCAAGGAATTACTTGGTAGCGGATACTGAATCTAATAATGAACCTCAAGCATCAATTGACATCTTCCATCAACAGGGACTTCAACATGATAACAAATGCTATAGACTGTTGCTCACGAAAGAATACCATTAGACTATCTACTGCATTAAGACATATAAAGAAATTATGGTCATATCATATACTGAAAGACACAAATGACACATTTTGATAAATGTTAAATTCGGGTGGTATTGATGTTTTTTTCATAGGGTGAAACAAAACAGTGGATATCGGAAGGTATGAGTATCCCAGCTGTGCCACCTACCTCACGGAGTGGCAGTTGTCACATTGTTAATGTCCATTATCATATCAAGGCAAGTTCCACCATTTTTCCCTTCTTGGTTATATATGAACAGATTTCTGTCCCCCTGATCAAGACGAGCTCAACTCTCAAAACCTAATTCAGTGATAAATTTAACATATCTCCTTAAAACGGCACAAAATGCCCAGAAGCACAACAGGAGAAAACAAAAGCCCCTTTAAGTATGACAGCCTCAGACAATTACAAACCAAATAGAACCATAACCATGATATTAAAAGAAGCACAAAAGAGAAAATACATGTATTACCCTCTTCAAAGCAAACTTAAAGGCCCACAAATCGCCAGTACTAATTGTAGTAGATACTCTTACAGTGAAAGAACTTTTGTAAATCCCAGCTCAAAAACTCTCACGAGTGAGCCATCAAGCTAGTTGTCTAAAAGGGTTTAATTTGGAATTCGATTAAGTATATCAATACCGACGATTTCATAATAAGCGTAAAAATGGTTCCCAGCAGGTCGTACCGTGAGAACATAATGTATACTAGAGTCACCAAATCATAGAATTGGGGTCCAAATGTAAATTCTGAAACCCAATTTTACACAGAATGATCAAAAGGCCATAAAAAGAGAAAACAATCACCGCTACCTGCTGACAAGATACATATGAATGACACGAGTGAATTTAATTTGCGTGTTCAAGAGTAGATCAGTGATCAATTGACGAATTGTTAATCACAGAAAACCGCCCCAGTCCAATTGTCAGCCGCACCCTTTCCAGCTAACCAAACAGTACAAAACAACGACAACCAGAGCAATTAGCATCCTTTCCTATGAGGATAACCTGCACATTGAAGTATATCATCTCCGCAGAGCTGAATGAATAGGCCTAAGACAAGAATTGGCAGGCTTCTCAGTTGCAACATTTACGTGAGCCCATCTGCACGGTATCAAGTCCAAAATCCGAGAGAAACAAAGCTCAGATGTGCTCATAGAAACAAATAACAACATAAATGGAAAGAAACGAACTAGCTTATTCATCAATTAAAAATAAAACGAAAGTCAATTTGCTTCACGTAACACTGCCACCAGAAAGTGAAACCTGATAAAAAAAAACCAGCAAGTGACCAAGAACTAAATTAGGGGTTATTTACTACTTACAATGACCCTGCTATGAAACATGCATTGGTGAAACCCAACGACCGTTAAAGTGGCATGAGCTGCCAAAATTCACACTTTTTTTTCAGAATTTCTGATCGTCACTTCAGTATGAGGCTTTGAAGGCTATCGAAAAACTAATGATTAGTGTTGGAATGAGGAAAATCAATACAATATGTGGCCTATACGAACCGGAATAGTGTTCGAAAAGTGAACAAAACCTAAATAATCATTCATTCATTCTAAGCCAAAGTTAGTTCAAAACAATACTCTATCGTACCTCTCGAGACTGGAAGCGCTAAAAAGCTTCTGAATTATACGTCTTGAGAAAAATAGCCGATAATTTCAACATTCTGTTTTTACGTCAAAATATCAACATTTTGGCAGCTCATGCCACTTTAAGGAAACTTACATTGGTGTCGTGAAAATGAAACCCAACGATAATCCACATAAAAAGGCAAAAACGCACGCTAAGCAGAGACAAATTGTTTTTCATTCCACATGCCTATCACCAACTTGTGCTACAGGTGTGTTTTAGTGTTCATAAATATACGAAACAATTAATTTCTAGTGTGGCTTTAAGTTGAAACCAAACCCAACATGCTTTGTATAATGATCTCTAATACTTCTTTTTATAGAACATAATTGTTCTTATTTTCATAATGATATTTATGTTCCTTGTTACTGTCTTATTAGTGTGGGAACGAGCTGAAGATCCAGACTAAGACGTTGTCGAAAAATAAATTCAGAAGTTTGTCCATAGGGAATGTGCTATAATCTACATATACTCAACTTTTAAACTCAATCCTAACAAATAAACTACTAGATGTATAGCTTCATAAACCTCTGTTTAACCAGTCAATTGCGTATACAACTACTTTGAATGTACTGCACGAAAATGTGTTTGAAAATACTATATATATGTTGCCGCAATGATTTGTTGAAAAACCAAACGTTCTTAGCATGGTAGTTTTGTTACAAGTGAAGCCCCAAGCCCCCATTTTAACACAAAATAAATGTTATGATATTTGTATTGTATTCATATATTTGAAACAGAATGATGATTATTTTCAGATGTATATTGAAGTACCGTTTGGTTTTGACTTGCACGTATATCTTCCCGTCATCATAGGCACAGTGCCGATTGGTTACAGAACTGGGCTGGACAGTAGAACAGTAGCTAGTGGTCAGTACCTTCCTCTGTTACTAGTCCTTGTAAAAAAAAAACATTTCTACCTCGGTGAGAAAATTTCCACCGCGGTGTTAAATCACATGATATCTAGTAATAATTTGAATTTCAACCGCGGTCTGGACCTTTTCTTCGCGGTGGAAACTTTTTCACTTTGTGATTTGGCAGTTTACAGGAGTTTTTCAACTTTCTCTGCAAATTGTTTTACTAAAAGGTATGATTCTTGTGATACACGCTGGATTTTCTTCAAGATACAGAATATCTCGTCTCAAAAAAATCCCTTGGCACTAACAGGCTCTCCTTTTACCTTCAAATGGAGTTGACGGTTTGTGCTACATGAGCCTGATATTGGATACACAGGGGCTGCCAGTTGGTTTTGTCTTGTTCATTAGAGTAGGCTTGCTTTCCTTTTTAGCTTCGGGGTACTGACTATATTTTAGAAGACTTTCAGACCTTTGTTCCTATTTTAGCATAACAATGTGTTTTGTTTTTTTTTGTTTTTTTTTTTTTTGGGGGGGGGGGGGGGGTGGGGGGGTGGGGGGGTGTGGGGGGGGCTCGTCTCCATAGTTATGATAGTTCACAAGTTAAAACCCTTTGTCAACGTGTTTTTTTTGTAATGTAACAACTGACCCAAGTGCATCTCTATATGCTCATCGTCAGTCATTCGATCATCTGCGTTTTTTAATCTTTGGGCTTTTACTAGTCGGCTTTTTGGTTTGGGTATTCAAATTTTTTTCTTCTCTTTTTACAGCGTCCCCTCCTATTACCAAATACACAAACTGTTATTCGGGTTTTTCACATTTCGACGGGGATGAACCAGGGTTCCCCAGTATGCTTTACACACCTATGACGGCTTTCGTGGCTAACTTCGTGTTAGGAACTCCCTTACGTCCACTATCCCAAACAGCAGCGACTGTCAAGCCGAAAGCTACATCACTTCCCGCCAAGGTATAAAGATTTTTTTAGAACTTTCACTTAATAAATCTCATGCTTTAAAACTAATCTATTTACACAATAAACGCCCCAAACCATAGTCTCATTACCTTTCAGTTGTTAATCATTGTGTAATGTTTATGCATATACGTTTTGTTATGATTCACAAATGCCTTAAAATTCTAGATCCTACTAAAAATTATAGTCTCGGAAATTCACCATGCTCCATACAAGATCGCTACGTCTCAATGTATACCCCCAACTGTGCAATTCTATGTTGTCGTTCTTTTCTTGCCGAATTAGTGCTCCAAAATTATAGAATTCATTACCCACAGTTTTATAGTATACAAAATGTAACAACAGTTACAAAAGAAACATAAAAAACACCTGCTCAATAGAATAGAATCACTTCATAAACTATAGTGAAGTGCATTGACATCTAATTTATTTCACTGTTAATTTTATTTGTATATGTACATTCAATGATTAAAGTTTATTAATCATTGGGATTGCCAGTGTTTTCTGAATTGATGATGCAGACATTTGCTTCAAACGGATATTCTGTTTTCAGACTTCCACCTTACCCGAAATAAAGACAGGAGTTTTGTTAATTCGTTTTTCTCCTGAGAAAGTACCTGAATTTCAGAGTAGCCTGCGGGCCAATAAGGCGACCTTAGAGGAGCACGGTGCATTTGTCGTCGGGCTGATTGATAAAGTGAGTGTGTCATATTCTACAGACTCGGCTTTCATTTTCTAAGATATAAAAATTCAAGAAATGAGAAAAATACCCATTTTGACTTTCAGGTCGAATATGTAAGAGGAAAATCTTGGTCGATGGATAAAGCAATAGGTATACTGGTTTTCCCCACACTTGACCAGGCACGAGCATGGGTCTCCTCTACCCCCGATGTATCGGAAAACGATTGGATTGGTGGAGCTGAAATTGTTCTCTTTGCGATGAAGGAACCCCATAAAGGTAACATCTATGTCAGCCAGGAATCAACGTCGGGCAAAGTGAAACATAAAAAGCTTGGAATGGGGACTAAAAACAAAGTCTTAGTGTCACCCTTATCCTCTATCATTCATACGAATGGGCGCGCCAATAAGCTAAAACAACCAACCAACCAACCCTTATCCTCTATTAAGCTCTATATTCACCATCTTGTTTTATTGCTATGACCCAATCTAGCTTAAGTCGGGATGATCGTTGAAAAGAACATCCCTACTACAGATTGGCTATGACCGAGCTATGTGTTCTTTCTCTCGGCAGAATTCAAACAGAGTTTTCTCAGCGTACAAATAGCAAGGTGTCCAAAGGCAGTTACAAAAGAAAGACTTGTGGCTTATGGAAAACTGGGCACTCATCAACTCAGAAAACTAAGGTCAGAAATTATGTCAACTTGATTGTCTATATACATTACCGGTAGGTCCTTTTGATCAACTAAACTGAGATGTGTGAAATCATCTGTACCGTATTACTTTATCAAAGAAATATCACTTTTAAGTTGGGTTCTCGTCATTCTGTACTTGCAGAGCGGAATGTATTGGGGCGCTGATAGTTAGTACAGCTTCTAAAGGTTATTTTAACTTGAGAGGTGGTCTGGCTTCTCTCCCTTACATTTACTCTATTCACCAATGGCCAAACCGTGCTATGTATGACAAGTATATGACAGTCATTACATCAAGTAAGTCATCTTCCAGATTATCCATTAGCTCCAGTGATTTGTTACACAATTATTACATCGAATGTAAAACGGTCAAACTGTTGAGTGAAAAACGGGAGTTAACTAGTTATACGAGTTTGAGACATACCACTCGGCACTCGGAACATCCTTCGGCTATCTTCGCTCGCTACCGGTCGGCTTTGACACGCCTCGGACAGTCTGCGCTTTTTATACTGCAAATCACCGTATTTTTGGGCTGAATAAAAATGACGTTGAAAGTAAATTTCAAAATGTTTTACTACAGACGGAAATAGAAAATAAAAATAATCATAAATTTATTAAATGCTAATATCACTTAGAAAGATATTTGTGTATATATTTTATTTAGCCCGGTAAACCACAAGTTGTAGACAGACGCAGTTTCGGTACATATCATCAATCCTCCAATGCTTCAATTATATAACTGATCGAGGCTGAAAGTTAACAAACCGAGTGTTTTTGTCCGTTACATTATCACGGGGACAATTCCTGATATGTACCGAAACTGCGCCTGTCTACAACATGTGGTTTACCGGGCTAAATAAAATATATAAACAAATATCTTTCTAAATGATATTAGCATTTAATAAATTTGTAATTATTTTTATTTTCTGTTTTCGTCGGTAGTAAAACATTTTGATATTTACTTTCGACGCCATTTTTATTCAGCCCAAAAATACGGTGATTTGCCGTATAAAAAGCGCAGACTGTCCGAGGCGTGTCAAAGCCGACCGGTAGCGAACGAAGATAGCCGAAGGATGTTCCGAGTGGCGTATTTCACGCACGTAAATCCCCGAAGTTTCAGAGTGACATTGTACGTCAAGGGCTCTACTTCTCGTTATAATATATCTGCTACCGAATTTCGTAAACATTTCGCATCGAGTTCCGAGAAAGACCGGCAGACAATTACACAATTACCAGGCAATACAGGCTTATAAAGATACATGACATGGTCGAAGTAAATAGACAAAATCGTTAGAATCCAAATATACACAAAATGTCATTAAAGGAGATATGAACAAGATTTAAAGCTGGTTTGTGCTTGTTTATTGACAAAATATATACTTGAAAATTATCAGTTGAAACGAAACAACCTTCGCGTTAGTTCCCTGGTAGCCAAAAAACGAACGGGGAGGAAATATGCATATTTTCCGTATTTTTCGTAACTGCTCGGAAAAAAGACGTCATACACGACCTTCGATGTATATAAACTGCCACGAAGACGTACTGAGACAACATAAATCGTTTATTACGTCATCGCTGTGAGGGTACGTACACAACGGAGGTCGTGTTTGACGTCATAAGTCTCTGAGATAATTAACTTTCGTAAGCATTGTAGATCGGTAAACGTAGCTTGAATTTTGTATGTGGTGCGACCGAAATTTAATTTTCTTTTTGGTCAGACTTTTAAAGTACATGTTCTACAACACACCTAACGCAAATTAGAGAATATTTCCAAAAGCTGTTCATAAATCCTTTAAATAAATGAAGTATTTCTACCATTTCAGATACAGCATTACTTGGCGCCTGGAATGAAATATGGCGTGAAGAAGGTCTGGTAACCATGGAAACAATGGACATCTCTTGGCTATTAGAAGAACCGGTTGTTGTCCCTGCCAATACGCTAACAGATAAACCAAAGGTATTCGACACTTAACACATTGGCATCCAAATTGGAATTTTGCGTTGTCATAATATAAGCGACATATTTCCGACAAAATAAAAATCTCATTTCTCGGAATTTACTACATGGACCAGGGGATTGTTTCTCAACAAAGTTTCGACCGACGTAAGTCCAATGAAAGGCATAACTACCATGGCAACATACACCCTCAACATTACGTTACGACCAGGCGCAAAGTTACGACGGGCTTAAATGTGTTGAGAAACAGCCCCAGTGCCCTTCAGACGGACAAAAGACTGATTATCTTCCTACGATCTTCACCAACATTGATACACATCATTCTGGAATAGTCTCAGTGTACAGTGCATAATTTCATCAAACTTGATACACGTTATTTCTGGAATAGTCTTAATGTCTAGTGCATCATTTCATCAAACTTGGTACACGTTATTTCGGAATAGTCTTAGTGTCTAGTGCATCATATCATCAAACTTGATACACGTTATTTCGGAATAGTCTTAATAGTGTCTAGTGTGCGATTCAATCATATCTCTATTAAAATATGTCTGCCAGTAGAAATTATTTTTCGAAATTTCTAACATAATGCCAATTATTTAAAAAAGGTTCATCTGTCTTTAACAAAGGTGAATTGTTGTTAGACTACGTCTTGAATCGATAAGTTCTATTGTAGGTTTACATGGGTAATATTATCATGGTTACTTTTCTTTATATCTAGGCGACTGAATTGGACAACTCTTCCGATGTGTATTTGTTTTTCCGTTTTCCTTCAACTCAAACCGACTGTTTTCGATCCGCCATCGTCAAAAACAAAGAGGAGTTAAAATTGGCTAAAGGAAAGATCATTGTCCTTGCATCTAAGGTAAAACACGTCATCATGATTGGTCTCTGTGAAATCTATACCAATCATTTCTCCTGTCACACTTGTCAGAACTTAAGGAAAGTATTCCATTTAAAACATTTTATTTGTACAGCCACAACCAAATCCAATAACGCCAGGATTGCTTTGAATTTACCCGGATATGTAACAGCTTTTCATTCCTTTTTTTATTTCTTGGAACATTGAACATGCTTCTTATTATAGAAACTACTCATCGTCATAGAAGTAGGGACTTTAACTTATGTAAATGGCTTAAAATGACTATTATTTTTATGCTAGACCATTTCTATCTAGTTAAATATAGAGACAAATTTAAGAGTAGACTTGTACTTAAAATAAACGAGAGTCAAAACTATATTCTCTCTTCTTGTGGCGAAAGGGAGTTCTGAGAAAATATTTATTCATAAATTCTCCAATATACATTTTGGCACCGGTCCATCCTTTATCATCATCCACACATTCCAATATCACCAGGTTTTTAATTGTTCAACAAGAAGGCGAATTTAAATCTGATTAAGCCACGTCAAACGTATCATCTTTCCTTCAATGTCCTGACTTTAAAGGTACCTCAAGAATGAAACAAATCATTCATTCAGTGGAAATGAATCAAACCTTTATTAAAATTAAAATCCATAATCCGTCTTAAAATCGAACCATAACACATAAACAATCATCCAAAATAAACTAGACAAACCAAACCTACACCAGCCAATTGCTTGTTATATACATATTCAATTTAAGTAATAAATCAAGTCCCATCGGGCTTTAATCCTCACAATTGTTTTTATTGAATTATCACTTTTTTTCTTCTGTGAATAGACAAAACCCCCAGACTTGTTTAGTGGTTATCATATCCCTTCAAAATGAGTGGAATCTGGTCACGTTGTTCTCGTCCAATACCTGTTGCTTAAATGTTCTGGTATTAAGGTACATTATGGCACAATACCGACCGATGCGCAGACATCAACCACACAATCAATGTATATATCATTATCACCACTGTACATAGATAAAATGATCAATCGTATATCCTAGATTAAAACATTTTATTTTGTTATTTTACAGTTTACTCTGTTGAAAGGGGAATCGAGTATGGACGATAAATCTTTATCCATTGTGAGATTTCATAAAAAGGAGACCGCCAAGGAATGGTTCTCAAACCTTGTTCAATCCAATAACCATGGGTGGTTGTCTGACACGGATGTTGTTTTATCTTCTGCAAAAGAACCCTTCAATGATGGTATTTATTGCTATATTCAATTTTCACTTATTATACCTCATTTCTTGTGTTGTCTCTTTTTCGTCTGTATTTCATTGCATTTCTAAGAATCACTGGTAGGCCGGTGGAGTGACCTAGGCGTTTTAAAGGGTCGAGGTTTCGAATACCACAGCCAAAACAAAATTGAACAAAATCTGAGTGGAGAGTTCACTATCTCGCCTTATGTGGAGGGGGTGTCGTGTACTCACCAACGGTTGGGATTTTCCTCCCCCATTAAACCAAGCAATGCCACCATAAAAGTGAAACAATCTGGAGTGAGGCGTAAATCTTGGTAACAGCTAATACCGATTAGCCTGACATCAACCAGTTAGGCTCAGTTTTGCTAAACGTACTGCGCGAGGACAAAACTAAATATAGTGTTTTTTCAACTTCAGATTTGAGCTATTTTGTATGTACAACATCGTCCGTTAAAGCCGACGTCCCTGTCCCTGTCAAACAATATATAGTAAAGGACATCGTGCCCATGGTAAAGGCTACCAGGTAACAGTTTATTTTAATCCAATTCATATTGCTTCGGCTAGTTTATTCCTTTCGTCAACATTTTACATTTGGCAAATCCTGAAGGCCAAAGAATCTCGTTTTCTTAAACACAACAAATATTGTGCATCAAGTCTATTTAGTTTAATTAAGATCGCAGAGTAAATGCCCTTAAAGTAATCGAGGTTAAAAAAGAAATTACCCATAGCCGTTTACAAATGCTTTCTTTTTACAAATCTCAGGATACGTATGAATGGAGTAGCATTTGCCATAGCGTCTTCATTTAAAAAGAATTTCGAGATATTGTCTGGTTCATGGCCTCCCAGTGGATATAACCTATCATGTGAACAGTGGCCCGATCACACAGCCTATCAGCGATATAGGGATGAGGTTAAACAAGGTATGTTATACCCGCAGTATTTTCTTTTAAAGGCTGTACTCTTTAAAGTGGTATGAGCTGCCAAAGTTCGTCAGTTTTGTTATAAATTTTGATTGTCCAAAGAAGTCCAGTGTTTGAAGTAATTTGAAAAACGAAAGTATTACCGTTGAAATAAAAAAAATATTGGCAAAGTCAGGATAAGTAACCCATGCTAGTAGAAGCCATATGGAAATTACAGTCAAAATTAAAATAGCCGGGATGTAGGAGTTCAGTGTGGGACGTTTTGTTGCTTACCTAAACCTCCATCTACAAGATTGGCATCAAAAGAAAACTCTAGCTATTTTGTTTCTTTTCAACGTCGCTATATTTGGCAGGGACTGCGGAGCATAATTGCGTTTGGGGGGGGCAACTATCACAGCCCAACAGGCGAGGGTCCAGGGGCCGCCTAGGCCCCGGAAGCTCTGGGGCGCTAGACGGCCGGAGATGCGTTCTGGGGATTTTCTGGAAATAAAAATTATGATTTGCTTTCTTGTTTTTATAACTACATTCAGTTAAGAAATGTCTAATATCGGCACTTGACCCCAGTTCAAGAAGCGGTGGTCCGGGGACCGCTAAGGCACCGGAAGCTCAGAGGCATTGTCATTACTTATTCAGCTAAAAAAAAACCATCGCTTGATAGATAAAAAATGGTAGACACAAATATCACAGCCCAACAGGCGAGGGTCCAGGGGCCGCCTAGGCCCCGGAAGCTCTGAGGCGCTAGACGGCCGGGGATGCGTTCTGGGGATTTTCTGTAAATTAAAATGATGATTTGCTTTCTTGTTTTTATAACTACATTCAGTTAAGAAATGTCTAATATCGGCACTTGACCCCAGTTCAAAAAGGGTCGGTCCGGGGACCGCTAAGGCACCGGAAGCTCAGAGGCATTGGCATTACTTATTCAGCTAAAAAAAAACCATCGCTTGATAGATAAAAAATGGTAGACACAAATATAACAGGCGAGGGTCCAGGGGCCGTCTAGGCCCCGGAAGCTCTGAGGCTCTAGACGGCCGGAGATGCGTTCTGAGGATTTTCTGGAAATAAAAATGATGATTTGCTTCCTTGTTTTTATAACTACATTCAGTTAAGAAATGTCTAATATCGGTACTTGACTCCAGTTCAAGAAGCGGTGGTCCGGGGACCGCCTCGGCACCGGAAACTCAGAGGCATTGGCATTACTTTATTCAGCTCAAAAACCCATCGCTTGATAGCTAAAAAATGGTAGACACCCTGTTAAAACACTTCCGAATTACACCACAACCTCCATCGCTATTCAATTTGCGCTGATGGAGAAATGGATTGATTGATTGGTGTTTTACGCCGCGACAAGATTATTTCACTTATATGGCGGCGTTGCCAGTTTTATTGTGGGAGGAAACCGGGCTGTGTGCCCGGAGGAAACTCACGACCTTCCGCTGGTAACTGGCAACCATCCCACATAGGTCGTTCGAGTGAAAACCCAGTCAGAAAATTTTCCAATTTTTTGGACTGAGTGGGATTCGAACCCGCGACCCATTGGTGGAAGGCTGTTGGGATTGAGCGTCCAACGATCTACCTACTGAGCCACGGAGGCCCCCTGGAGAAATGGAAAACTGAGATATATCACAAACTGTGAGTTATTGCTCCAAGAAGGGGATCCCTAACTAGAGGTTGTTGAAGTTGCAGCGGGGCAACTTCAATGTCCAGGATCCCCATGCAGATAAGTTTCTATCAGTTCATTACTTGGAAGTTTGGGTCAAAAACTAAGCCCGAAAACTAGGACTTTGTGTTAGCTCCACCACTAAAGCCTCACTGAAAAAAATCTCTCGATAAACACAAGAACAACATTTCACTTACTTTTTCGATCACTTAGCTTGAAACAAGTCGTTAATTGTCCTATTGTGGCGTTTTGACATTGTACAGCACCATCCATGAGACAACTTTAAATGTCTTAGTCACAATTTGATATGATACAAATGGAAAATTTGAAGACTTGAAAACGAGCTCAAGTGTTTATCACAGTGACAAATAATTTGCACAGAATATTACTTTCCAATCACCTAACTGTGATTACACGTCTCGGACAATGTAAACTGAATACAACAGCTAGGGTACTTATCTGCTTTATTCTGAAGTTCATTGTAAAAAAACGGCCTATTCTAGCCTTTCGCTGGGCAACAGGAAATGTATATTTCGAAGACCTGTTGTCTACAAACACTTTCCAAAACCTTGTTTTCCCGCGAAAAATTATTCAAGAACCTTACCAACATTTCATTTACTTTTGGTATTTTGAGAAAGCAAATATAATGAAAACAACAATACTAAAATTGCACAAGATGGATTGAAGATCGTTTTGTTTTGGCAAACTAATACCACTCGTATGAAACCATTTTTTGCTCTGTAAACAATATTAACGCTTTCATTTGGAACGTGTTGTATTTTGTGTCAATTGATTGACAACTTTCATCTCACATACCAAAGCACGAGGACGTTGATCTTTTAAATCATCTTATATGCATGTAAAAAATGCAATACCGGTAGTTTAAAAAAGATTGACGAGATTTGAAGGCCCTCACTCCTACCACACTTCGTATAACTCATCGAATTTTGGCCACTTTATTTCAAGTCCATATTTGTAGGTAAGAAAACTGCAAAAAAATATTTTGCCAAAAAAAAAAAAATTGGTAGGCCAAAATTTCCGCGGTCCCTGTTTGGCATCTCGTGGGCATTCCAAATGCATGTAAATCTTTTTATTTTTTAATTTAAAGCACAGTCGAATTTGCGAAAGATTGTAAATAATTCTCGAAGATTAGTCAATGAATCAATGGATTCAGACATAGAAAATTCCCAATTTTATTGCATTTTGGTCTAACAAATTGTAATCCTTCTATGATTGAATTGTTTAGAGCTCATAAAGATCAGCCTCCTACTGGAACTGAAGAGCAAGTTTTCCTTCGAGACAGAAGATTTAAGTGAGTTGTTTGAAGATGGATTAGATAAAGGTGACAAGGATGGTGCTACAGATGTTGATGATGAACAACCAGTGGAAGTTACTGAAAACTGAGGGTGAGAATACAGATGTTGATGATGAACAACCAGTGGAAGTTACTGAAAACTGAGTATGATGATACAGATGTTGATGATGAACAATCAGTAGAAGTTACTGAAAACTGAGTATGATGATACAGATGTTGATGATGAACAATCAGTAGAAGTTACTGAAAACTGAGTATGATGATACAGATGTTGATGATGAACAACCAGTGGAAGTTACTGAAAACTGAGGGTGAGGATACACATGTTGATAATGAACAACCAGGGGAAGTTACTGAAAACTGAGGGTGAGGATACAGATGTCGATAATGAACAATCAGTAGAAGTTACTGAAAACTGAGGGTGAGGATACAGATGTCGATGATGAACAACCAGGGGAAGTTACTGAAAACTGAGGGTGAGGATACAGATGTCGATGATGAACAACCAGTGGAAGTTACTGAAAACTGAGGGTGAGGATACACATGTTGATGATGAACAACCAGTGGAAGTTACTGAAAACTGAGGGTGAGGATACACATGTTGATGATGAACAACCAGTGGAAGTTACTGAGGATGAGATTCAGATGTTGACGATGAACAACCAGTGGAAGTTACTGAAAACTGAGGGTGAGGATACAGATGTTGATGATGAACAATCAGTAGAAGTTACTGAAAACTGAGGGTGAGGATACAGATGTTGATGATGAACAACCAGTGGAAGTTACTGAAAACTGAGGGTGAGAATACAGATGTTGATGATGAACAACCAGTGGAAGTTACTGAAAACTGAGGGTGAGAATACAGATGTTGATGATGAACAACCAGTGGAAGTTACTGAAAACTGAGGGTGAGGATACAGATGTTGATGATGAACAACCAGTGGACGTTACTGAAAACTAAAGCTTGTGATTAGTCGCAAGTTTGGAAGCCGATTAAACATTTTGTTTTGAAGTTGATGACGTTAACACGAATGATTTGATAGTTTTCTTGTGTCATAATGACGACTTTTGTCCAATGATTGTTGAATGTGATCGTGATGACGAGAGGCCATATAAAGAGATGTTGGCCAGGCCTCTTAAAATGACTTTGACCTCTAGCATTTCAATAGATTATGACGTTACTCGATATATTTGCTATCTTAAAAAGCAGTCCTCATGGAGAAACGCTAAAAGTTTTGTCAAATTATTTATTTTTATGATATTAAGTTCTGAACTCTATATAAAACTCAATTTATTGTACACTATGAGAAATCGTGGAAACAACAACAACAGTGAATACAGGACCTTGTACATTTTCCTAAAATGATCTAATTACTTTAGTTATTATTATCTATGAACCTGAACGATACTGATAACTATTTAAGTAGCTCATTGGCATGACAATGACAACCACCTGTGAAAATATTTCTCCCACGTATCTATTTTACATGAGCCTCCATTTACTGACCAAAAAAAACTGTCATTTGAATTCCAGAAGTCTTAGTAAGAACTATAATGGAATTACCGGTACTGTTCTTCTTAACAACCTCAATCCCATTTATTGTATTAAGTTTCACAGAAATCAGGCTTACGCCATACAAAAACTGGTTATATGACTGTCCAGGCAACCAAAAATGTACATTAAAAGGAAAGAAAACCCACAAAGTGATCGAAGTTTACCATAAATATCGAGCAAAGTACTTTAGTTCCGTACCAATTAAAAAGTGATAGTTGTACCGATAAAGAGTTAAACAGCATCTGAAGGTAGGCCTATAATGTATGAATCGGATAGGTGACGCCATTCGCGCGTCTACAAAATGCACGCCTGAAATATAAGGGCTGACAATAGTGTACTTTACTATGGCGATCTGTATATCTGATTTTTATATGCTTATAATATTCAGTATTTCATTACTTTGCGTATAAAACTAAATTCGGTTTTATACAATGTAGTGTAAAATAAGTTCCGAACAGTAGAATTAATTTTAAAAACACTTCAACGATGGAATATGGCCAATTCGGATTTAGCGCTATAGTGTATTTCAAATGGGCTGACAATATATCCATAAGTTATTCTAACCCTTATTGTGCCCGTTCAACTTCTAAATGCCATTGAAAGATCTCACAATACACTGTCGTCAGTTTTACAACGATGGAATATGGCCAATTCGGATTTAGCGCTAGTGTATTTCAAATGGAGAATAGAAATCAGTGCAGACATGGCTCGTATGGTTGATATATGGCATGCACTCTTTGTTAACAATTGTTCTATGATGGGAGACTTCAATATTGACTTGCTAAAACTGGAACAACATAGATCATAGAAAATGTTCCTGGAACATACGATATCACAATAGGTACATAGCATCCAGCAAATTAAGGTTCCCCGAACTGATCAAGTGTGTCGATTTGGACGCCATTCTTAAGGGAACAGACGATCCCAACACTGATATAAATAATAAAGAAAGTGCAATTAATGACTTATGCTTCCCAGTAAAAAATTCAATTCTATATTTGAAAAAGAAAACAGACTGTCAAGTTGCAATCATCATGAGGGCAATTGCTGAATCAGTGTCGGTTAATTTACTAATTCAGTAAAACAGACCGTATCAATTTAAACTAAAAACCAATAACCCATAAAACTCTAAGCCGTACAAATCGTATCAAAACAAACTGAATCACACAAATAGATTGGCAGAAAAAATATTTCAACAAGTTCAATAAATTTAACGACTCTAAAAATACCTGGAGAGTAATCACTAAATAGACCTAAGAGAAAACCCCTTCCTTCAATTTAATATAAATGGATAAGCTGTTGAAAATAAAATTCCAATAGCAAATGTATGATGTTCCCATTTTATTTAGCTCATTGCTAAGCTGGATAACACAATACCGGTAGTAAGTGAAATCTTTACCGACTATCTTGCTAGTCCAGGGTAACAATCCTTCAATTCTTCTGATTCAACTCCGGAATAGTCAATCTAATGGTCATCTGCTTCTGGACTTGATTACATTCCCACCACAATAAGGAAACTTGTCGTATATTATCTCCCTTACCATACATATTTAATCTCACCTTTCTTTCGGTGCCGTTCCTTGTCTTAAACATGCCAAATTACTCCTATTTATAAATCAGGTGAAAAAAATATTGTCCAAGACTATAGACCAGTTTTAATTTTTATCTTTGTCTAAAATACTCCAGAAACTTGTTCTGATACTCTACACCATCTGAAAATACGGATTAAGACCCAACCATTATACATTTGCAGCACTATTTCTGTATGACAAACGTGTTGAAGCTAAAAACAAACAAAAAACAAATGAGTGTGTTACTTTCGTAGACCTATCGAAAACTTTCGGCACAGTAGACCATAGCATTTTATTACAAAAACTTGTGTTTCATTTGCGGTTTCCGTTGAACATCAAATCAATGGCTAAAAAGCTACCGGTCCGAGCGTATATAAAAGGTATGCTTTAACTCAGTTCTCTCCGCTGAACAAACTGTTCAATGTAGCAGCTCTTGGACCTACGTGTATACTATTTAGTTTGTTTACTAATTAATTTGTCTCTCTTATATCTAAAGTCATTTAGCCTTATTCTCTCTGGTGACGACACTAGCTGCTTAAAATCCTCTTCGAATGTTGTTCATGCTGTTAATACCGTAAATATTGAACTCCAAAAAATTACATAACTGGTTGTCAGCTAATCCCTAATGGCTTAATATTTTTAAATCTATTCTATGACAGTAACACCAAACAAAACAAGAGTCATCAGAAGATGCCGTATTCCCCCGGCCCCGCATAAGATTTATCAATTCCATGTAAAGTGGAAATAGTCTAAGAGCAGACGAAAGTTTATTTACAAACAGCGCAACCAAAATAGGAGATGCACATCCTCGCATGATATCCAGTATGTCCACCATGTTTCGAAAATATTTGATAAAAACCGTGGGAGGGGATGCGATGACAAGCATCCATTGCCTGTCTTCCTATACTGTTGGAAAAGGGGAGTAATTCTAAAAATAATGAAACCAGTGCAACGAAGAGAAGAGCTCCTTATTCTCGCATGATATTTAAGATGTCCACCGAGTTTCGAAAAGAATTTGATTAAAATTGTGGGAGGAGTTGAGATGACAAGCATCCATTGTCTACAATGAAGATATGTCTTCTTATACGGTCGGAAAAGGGTAGTAACTCTAAAAATAATTAAACCAGCGCAACCACAATAGAAGGTGCACTTCATTGCATGATATCTATCATGTTCAACAAGTTTCGAAAGAATCCGATAAAAACCATGAGAGGAGATGCGATGACAAGCATCCATTGTCTATGTCTTCCTATACTGTCGAAATGGGGCAGTAACTCTGAAAATAATTAAACCAGCGCAGCCAAAATAGGAGGTGCACATCCTCGAATGATATCCAGCATGTCCACCAAGTTTTGAAAAAATCCATTAAAAACAGTGGGAGGAGATGCGATGACAAGCACTAATTGTCTATGTCTTCTTATGCTGTCGGAAAAGGGCAGTAAGTCTGGAAAAATTAAACCACAATAGCAGGTGCACATCCTTGCATGATATCTATCATGTTCACCGAGTTTTGAAAAAATCTGATAAAAACCGTAAGATGAGATGCGATGACAAGCACCCATTGTCTATGTCTTCCTATAGGCCTACTGTCGAAAAGGGGCAGTAGCTCTGAAAATAATAAAACCAGCGCAACCAAAATAAGAGGTGTGCATCCTCGAATGATATCCAGCATGTCCACCAAGTTTTGAAAAAAATGGATGAAAACTGTAAGAGGAGATGCGATGACAAGAAATGATTACGGACAGACAGACAGACAAGCTGATCGCTATACCCCCCCCCCCCCTCCTCCGCATTATATGCCTGGGGGATAAAAATCACAAGACTGCCGGTGTTTAAACACTATTATTGAAAATTTTAAAGAATGCACCTTTGTTAAGGGGATTAATAATAAATTCGAACTTAACTGGAAATCACATATTAGTAATTTATGTGACAAACTACCAAGAAATATAGATAATTCATTTCGACACAACAGAGTGTTGATTTATGATGTTTTGGCGTATAACCTATACTAGAACTTGCGCTCTATTTGCACTTTAAATATTTAGTCTCGTAGCACATCAATAACATTTATAAAACGGGTGATATATATTTATTGTACCGGTTTATAAACAGATTTGTCAATTGCAAACTACATAGAAATTTTCTCACCTAATGAGCCAAGAAGTTGGAATCCACGATTATCTGTTAGCGGTGTAAGAATACAGAATAGGGATGTGCAGCATAAAAATTGAATACACTTTTTGTATTAAGTAATAGATGTAAATGAACAAGCAGATGCCAAAATACCTTACAATTGACCATTTATACCAAATCTTGACAGTCAAACGCTAGGAAAGATAAACAAAGTGCCCCACCTAAGTCTCAGCTTGCTAATGTTCCAAATATGCCCATAATTCAGCTCTCCACACAATATTCTTGGACAAAAGAACTATATGTAGGAGAGCACAATTTCATTGGCCTAAAGTTCACAAGGAAGTGTGAGGGTTCAAATGAAGGAACACATTTATTGCTCATGAAAGTGATATCACAATTCAAAGTTGTCCCCTCATTTGGACCCTCTCCTGAGCCAGAATGTTTTACTCTAGCTTCAAAATGGAATCACTATAGAAAGACACAGGTAAAAGATGTCAATTACACCAGCCATTGGATGATTTGTTGTTTATTGGTGGTATCAGTTTTGACACTTTGACTTTCAAAATATTTTTTTGCTTGACCTAGACACTGTATTTCAGATCCAAATACTGAATGTTTATGCTGTTGTTGTTGTTAGATTTCATGTGTACAATGACTGTTAACAAATCCCAACAGTTCCCAAATAATCAAGAAAATAATTTCAGTTAAAGGCTATTTTTGTAAGCAAATGAACCCATGTGACCACAGAACGTCGTCACCCATTCAACCAAGAAGTTGGAATCCTTGATAATGAAGTAGGAAAAACATCGAAACTACGTAAAAACCAATTAGCCAAGCAGTTGTTTTCCATACTAACGCTGTAAGAAAAACATGGAAATGTCATCATCCAATGAACCAAGAAGTCGTTAACCATAAGTAATTCTTCACCCTTATTGTAACCGTTCAACTTCTAGATGCCATTGAAAAATCTCACAATACACTGTCGTCATTTTTATACCGTCGCAAGGCATCTTGAAAAATTTATCAATAAGCTAGTCTTACCCTTATTGCGCCCGTTCAACTTCTAAATGCCATTGAAAGATCTCACAATACACTGTCGTCATTTTTACAACGTAGCAAGGCATCTTGAAAAATATACCCATAAAATATTCCGTTCAACTTCTAAATGCCATTGAAAGATCTAATAGCTGTAATATCCTTAGCGCATTCACATGCTAATGCCTTACTCTCCAACAGCTCTGCTTGACCGCTATTGTTAATAACTGGCATGTCAACTCTATATAATGGATTTTTTTAGTGTTCATAAATATATTATGGTTATTGTTTGATAATAAAGAACAGTTTTGTCTTGGTCATCGTACAGTTTTAGTCCGTGTTTCGTTTGTCTATTGTATAGGCCTAGGGGGTATTTCATAAACAGGTTTAGACGGCTAAACTGACCTACCCGACTAGAATAGCAATGCTTTAACATTATTGCTTAGTCGACTATCTGACCGTAGTCGGCTATATGTGGTTTATGAAATACCCCCCTAGTCTAGTAAAGGTGTAGCCTAGTACCTTAACCGCCTCACCACACTACAATATCATACTGTCATCAAGCTACAAAGCAACAATACACCCATAAGAGTTTCCAATTTTCTCTATTTCCAAGGATACTGATCTATAGATAAGGTTTGAGTGATTGTTCAAGTTATATCAGTTCATAGACTTCTGGTTATATAAATTGTCTATGTCAGCCATCTTGTCTTTGAGACAGAAGTAGTTAATTTTTTTTTTTTTTTTGAGTTTTGCCACACATTTGCACATGTCATTCGGTTCGTACGGGTTATTGCTTAGAACACATCCCCAGCAAACATTAAAGCGAGGAGGGGGGGGGGGGGGGGGGGGATTTCGAGATAATCAAATTTGAGCCGTAGATCAATCTGCTTAGGCCTGTATTGAAAAAAAGAAGACAGTTTTCTGTCTATGGGAGCGCACACTCGCCCTGAATGATTTGGGTCACGTTCAAGTCGTCCAACAAAGTTCAACAAAAAATAGGCTAAACAAAAGTCATTATTAATACCAGATTTTCTATATATTCTATATAAATAATCCATTATCAAACATATAAATGGACATGTGTTGAAGTCATCTCGATTGTGGAACTTTCGTAGCGTATAAAGTACACTGAATTGAATAGGACAGTCTTGATTTTTGTTGCTGTTAGTTTTAAACTTTTTTGTTAGTTTTAAACTTTTTTTTTTGTTAGTTTGAATTTTTTTTTTTCTGTTGTCATTTTTTTTTAAACATAGCAATCTGATCAGCCAGAAGCTGTTCATCCCACATCGTTGAAGTCAATCTGTCTTTTCAATGAGCATCTCGACTTTAGTCAGATTGCTTTGAAGTGTGCTTTTTTTTTAGTTATGAATTTTTTTTTTTCGTTTCAAATCTTTTTAAGTCATGTGACTTTCCACCTGGGTGAAAAAAAACAAAAAAAAATTCAAAAAAGTTTAAAACTAAAAAGGATTCCGATGTCCTATTCAAGCCACCGTAGACTACTAATGTTCTATTCAAAGCCACCGTCTGGGATGTACTAGGAAGTCGACGTGGCAGCGGAGGAGCAGTCTTAATCACGTGACCACTCATTCAGTACTTCCTCTTGTAAACATGGCGGAAACAGCGACAGAATCTCCTGTAATCAATGCAACAGTTAACGAAACTCAAGCTAATGTCACCACGAAAATTCCAGCCACACCCGAGGGAATGGCGGTGGCATATACTAGCCTCGTCGTCATGGCATTGCTTCCCATCTTTATTGGAGCATTTCGCTCTGTGAAACATCACCGGGAACAGAAGGTATGGACTCAACGTGGCTTACAACAACAACATGTCAAACCGCCATATGTTGATAATGTTACTTGATATAAAACATATGCTATTTTATGGAAGGGATCATTACCAAACTAATGTGTTGTTATTGAGTTCAGCATTATCAGATCTCACAAAAAGTTATATGAAACAGGCTGGGAATTTGCAAAGAGGTTTGGGGAAAGCTTATCTACCTGTGAATCAATAAATTTCACAAATGTAAAAATAATCCTTACCTCCCTCCTTGAGTCCTTATTTAATATGAAACATGTTATGATTTAGGCAAAGCCTAGATGTGAGCACAATCGATATGTTACGCTATAGCCCTAAAGATATGGAAAAGATGCCAGGTATTATAAGTCTGGGTAACGGACTATTCCCCCCACTGGCCCCAGACAAAGAGCACACACAATTCAATAACCCTGGCAATGGGCGCCATATATAACTGTCAATCAGTCAATCTTAAATCTCAAAAATTGCTTGTGTCGTGAAATTACTGAAAGATATTGTGAAACCATGAGATAGGGCTAATACATATTTTCAATGAAAGACACCATTTTGTTTTGACCCTACTAACTCGCCACAACATTTCGACCAAACCAACTTCCGGCCCAAAATTTATTTTCTTGTTGAAATAGCTTATAAGCATATTAGAGTCTTTTGTCAAATTCTCTCAACTTTAAACCGTCAGAACACATAAATATTTGAGATTTTCTAAAAAAAACGAAGAGCTTGAATGGAAAAATTGAGCCACATATGCCCATTTGTCAAGATGGAGAAATTTGTGAATCAATGGGTCACTGAAAATCAATGTAGTGTAGCTCTGCTTTACTATGGCGATCTAAAACACTTTGACGAGGGATTATGGTCATTTTGGATTTAGCACTAATGTATGTCAAATGGAGAATAGAAATTCTTGTAGACCTTTCCATATGGGGGATTCAAAGCCAGCTTGGGCTGAAGAGATAGCCTCCGTCAGCATGGATAATCTACTTTCATTGTTGTTTATACTAGTAAAGCTGGATTTAAATATCTCTAAAAAATCGTAAGAATAACCTGCACTCTTCTATCGAAAGCCCATTTGGCTGGATTTTCTTTCTTTTTAAAAGAAAAAAAAAAACACACAGAGTGATCGAAGCTGACCGGGTAATGCACTTTAGTTCCATACCAATTATAAAGGGATATTTGCACCAATAAAGAGTTAAACGCCGTCTGAAAGTATAGCTATAAATCGGATAAGTGACGCCATTCTCGCGTCTACAAAATATGTGCCTGACATTTAAGGGCTGACAGTCCGGTGCTTTACTATGACGATCTATATAACATGTATCTGATTTCCCGTGTGTTTTAGTGTTCATAACTATATATCTGATTTTTTATATGCTCATAATATTCAGTATTTCATTACTTGGCGTATGAAACCAAATCCAGTCGTATACTATGAAGTGTAAAATGGGTCATGAGCAGTAGAATTAATTTCAAAGACACCTTAACTATGGAATATGGCCAATTTGGATGTAGCGCTAATGTATTTCAAATGGAGAAAAGCAATCTGACAGTGCAACGCTTTCCATGAGTGGATTCAAAGACAACTTGGGCTTAAGTGAGACACGTGACTGAAACTTACACTTTTATTGGCCCGCTTCGTCAGCAGGTGGCCTGCAGAAATCAACATGGATGATCTACGTTCATTGCTGTGTATACTAGTAAAGCTGGATTTAAATATCTCTTTCCTTTTAACAATCTTTGTACTGATGTTGTTTAAACTGACTAACATCAACTTAAACATACATTGTATAGCGCTATATTGTAGGCATCTGGAGAGCAGCCTGAAACAATGTCCTCTAAAGATGCAGCCATGTTCCCCATCATTGCCAGCTGTACCCTGTTTGGTCTATATCTATTCTTCCAGGTGAGAAACATCACATTAGTATATCTATGATTTATTGTTCTATCTACATTCATTTATCTAATCATTATTATTTCGTCTTTTGGTTATGTTTTTCTTTGCAGTACAAACATGCTGTAGTTACATTGTAGTTTCATGTGATTATAATCTGGGTACTACTGGGTAACTTGACCCACAGAACAGAATGACCCAGAGGCAGTTGTAAATAAATTGATGATTTAATTTTTATATCAAACAAAATAGCTTACTATTTTTCTTTAAATCTTTCATTTAATGCTGGTGTCCTTCAATGGTGGCTTTTGTTAAATTCACATGTCATGTCTTTACCATTTGCTAAACCGTAGTGCATTATTTTCAAAATTCATTTAAAAATTAAAGAATTACCCAAGATTATCAATGTGTATTAATTGAAAGCTTAAATGAGGTACAGTAGGTCTGTATAAGGTTCAATGTCATATTTAAAATGACCTCAATTTCCATTGGGTGAAAAAGGTTCATATATCTTATAACACTACATGTTCTACCAAACAAAATTTGTATCTAATATGATTTCCAATTTGATATTATCCTTCAGATATTCTCAAAAGAGTACATCAACTTGCTGTTGGCTTTTTACTTCTTCTTTCTTGGAGTTCTGGCACTGGCTCATATTGCAAGGTATTTCCTTTTGTCTTCTTGCATTTTGTATCCAATCTGGTTTTAACTTAATTCCAATCTATTTCAGAGGTTTCAATTGGCCAAACAGCCCAGTTTCCTCAGTCACTTGGGGGCCTCCGTGGCTCAGTAGGTAGAGCGTTGGACGCTCAATCCAAACAGCCTTCCACCAATGGGGCGCGGGTTCGAATCCCACTCAGTCCAAAAAAAATTGAAAAATTTTCTGACTGGGTTTTCACTCGAACGACCTATGTGGGATGGTTGTCAGTTACCAACGGAAGGTTGTGGGTTTCCTCCGGGCATAGAGCCCGGTTTCTCCCACAATAAAACTGGCAACGCCGCCATATAAGTGAAATAATCTTGAGCGCGGCGTAAAACACCAAACAATCAATCAATCCTCAGTCACTTAAACTGGCAATGCTGCTCTATATAAATGAAATAATCTTTAGGACAGTGTAAAACATCTTAATTTTCGATTTGCCATTACAAAAAAAAACATAAATTTAAACTAAAAATGGTAAAATATGTGTTTAGTCCAACAAATCGGGGGCAGGGGGTGCTCAATGGGTTGATTCTGGATTAGCCTGGAAATTCTTATGCTAATGAGCTCTATGAAGAGACCGCATGTGGAAGAGTTACCAGGTATTCGCCGAAGGTCGTGGGTTTCCTCCGGGCAATGAGCCCGCCTTTCTTCCCCACTAAACCTGGCAATGCTGCCATATAAGTGAAAAAATCTGCAGTGCAGCGTAAAACATCAACCAATCAAGAGAAGCAGGTGTCAATGACTGTATGTTTTGTTTTCAGCCCCATTGTAAGTCGTCTCATTCCGCCAGCTTTCCCTAACCAAGAATATCATTTAATATTTGCCCAGGGGAAAGGGGACAAAAAGCAAGGTAACTTTAAACATTTTAAATGTAGTTAAAAACCCTAAAAATATTTTGAATGAAGTAAGAAAAAAATGATGAATGTAGTCGAATGATTATTATTTAGAAGAATGCGGAAGCAGTATTTTTTTATTTTATGCAACATAAGGCACTATTGTCTTGAGAGCAACATAAGATACATGTACAACAATAATGAGTTCAAAATAGGATACAACAATATTAGTGCAACATAAGGCAACATTGAGTGCAACAGAAGACACAATGCTAGTGATTGCAACATAAGTTACAATAATAAGTGAAACATAAGATACAATAATAAGTACAACGTTATTGAACTCAACGTACAATAACATTGAGTTCAACAATATTGAGTGCAAAATTGGATACAATAATATAGAGTGCAACATAAAATACAAAATAATTTAAGAGTGCAACATAAAACAGCAAATATTCAATTGCTTTTCGTTCAGCTATTACATCTTGAAACTAGAACTACATTTTAAATCAAGATGTCTGAATAGTGGTGGTTTAAATTACAAAGAACTAAATTATTATGTGTACAACTTAATACAGTATATCAGCCATTTAAAATTCCAGCTCTGGAGGAAACATGCCTATTATTTAAACTATGAATATAGACTTATCTAATCAAAAGTACTATTCCATTTGTTGTTCTCTTGTAGAGGTTATGAATTATGAGTTTGACCGTAAAGATTTGGTCAGTTTGGGGATGTGTGCCGTAATTGGAGGATGGTACCTGTACAAAAAGGTTAGGTTATACTCCATCTTCAAATAGTCTACTTGTATCTTACAAAGAATCAAATTTCTGCAAATAGGAAAACTGAAAATAAAACAAAAAATAAGGAAAATATGTTTGTTTCATTTTAACAATCAGATTCATTTTTTGTGAAATTGACTTGTATGTTAGGTGCTTGTACGTAACTTGTAAAAAATCCAATTGTATTAAATATGAAGAAAAATTACCTTATACCCTTTTTACCCCTCAGGCAAATTTTGCCCGAAGGGTATTGTCGTTGCCTCCGTCGTCCGTCTGTCCATTGGTCCTTGTAAACACATTATCTAAAAAAGTCTTTAACTTACAACTTTTAAAACTTGACACATTTGTTTAATACAGCAAGTACAAGAAGCCTATTTCAAATCAAAGCGCTCGGATGTTTTTTCAAGAGTTATGCCCCTTACATTACCGCTGCTATAAAAAGCCTTGTAAACACAATTTCTAAAAAAGTCTTTAACTTACAACTTTGAAACTTCACACATTTGTTTAATACAGCAAGTACAAGACGCCTATTTAAAATCAACGCTCTCGGATGTTTTTTTCAAGAGTTATGCCCCTTACATTACCGCTGCTGTAAAAAGCCTTGTTAACACATTATCTAAAAAAAGTCTTTAATTACACCTTTGAAACTTCACACATTTGTTCAATACAGCAAGTACAAGAAGCCTATTGAAAATCGACGCGCTCGGACATGTTTTTCAAGAGTTATGCCCCTTACATGACTGTCAGCCAAAATCCTCCTTGTAAATGTGATGCATGTATGTGGAGAACTTTTTCACTCGCAACAAATTGTCTAGAAAATAATTATATCGTCGGTTTATTTGGCCCAGACCCGAGGGGTCCTGATGGCGACAGGCACTTATTAAGGATTACTTTGAAACTACCCAAGTAGTTTGATTTCTAATT
Organism: Lepidochitona cinerea; assembly: GCA_963971465.1. Classification (NCBI taxonomy): domain Eukaryota; kingdom Metazoa; phylum Mollusca; class Polyplacophora; order Chitonida; family Tonicellidae; genus Lepidochitona; species Lepidochitona cinerea. The sequence continues at coordinate 39,934,539 of OZ020556.1, read as the reverse complement.
TGTGTCGTTTTCTTTCAGCATTGGATTGCAAACAACCTGTTTGGTTTGGCCTTTGCTGTGAATGGTATTGAACTTCTCTCTCTCAATCGTGTTAGCACAGGCTGTATATTACTGGGAGGACTCTTTGTCTATGATATATTCTGGGTAAGTCACCTCAAACTCAAACAGCTACACTTATTATTATCCACTCGCGACGAAGTCGGGGAGGGGATATAGCGTTCCGTTTGTACGTACGTAAGTACGTACGTACGTACGTACGTATGTTCACCCTTTGTCAGCGCTCTAGCGACTTCGTTTTTGAACGGATTCTGACCAAACTTCCTATATGGGTCCAGCATGGGAATACCTCGAACAAGTTCGTATTTCAGGGTGCCAAGGTCAAGGTCAAGGTCACCGTTACTATTTATAGGAAATCTTTGTCAGCGCTCTGGCGACTTCATTTTTGAACGGATTCTGACCAAACTTCCTATATGGGTCCAGCATGGGAATACCTCGAACAAGTTCGTATTTCAGGGTGCCAAGGTCAAGGTCAAGGTCACCGTTACTGTTTATAGAAAATCTTTGTCAGCGCTCTAGCTACTTCATTTTTTATACGCCCGGCTTGAAAAGCGGGCTGTATTATGGTATTATCTCCATCCGTCCAGCTGTCCGGCAGACTATTTTTAACATCACTGGTTACATAATATGGGAATTATATTGGATTATGTAATATTCCCTTCTGCTCCATAACTTCTAAAGTTTTGATTCCATCTGCACAATTTTTTCTGAGTATATACCTTATGGGTAGAAGGTGTGTCACAAACTATTTTAAACATCACTGGTTACATAATATGGGAGTTATATTGGATTATGTAATATTCCCTTCCGCTCTATAACTTTCAAAGTTTTGATTCCATCTGGACAATTTTTTCTGAGGATATAGCTTATGGGTAGAAAGTGTGTCAGCTTCCTTGGATAATTTAGTGATAGCTATGGTGGCCAAAACCTAAAAAGTTTAGAATTAGAATTATTTCTCTGTTTTAAAGGCTCTTCAATTCAGTTTTATTACCCATATGGTAAAGCAAATATAGCTGCTTAAAGATATGTCTGACAAGGTTGTAAGTGTAAACAGATAAGACTTGTATATTTACACACCATTGACCATCTCAGAGATTAGGCTCTGTTCAAATATAGCTATATTAAATGTGGCAAACATCCTGGTCAGTGATTGAACCCACTGACCAGTCAGAATTAGCTGGACTCCAAGCTGAAGACCTGGACATTTAACACCAGATGAGATTTCATATTTGAAGGACCCATTGCATATATTCAAAAATATTTATATGGAAGGATTTGTTTTGGTATGGCTACAGTGACTGCCTTTCCGGGCGTATTTTGAGTTTCCCGAAACGGTTTGTGACCAAACTTCATATACATTGTATGTGACTATATTGCATTCTATATTTTTCTTTAATGGGTCTCCATCCAAGAAAATAATCATGTAGAATGCCAATTACACCTTCTGCACAAATGAGAATGCACTTAGATACATGCATAATTATAATCACTTTCAGGAAATCAAGCTGTTGGTGTGATGCGTAACCAGATATTGTTGAATGAATAATAATATATACCATATTTATCAGGCAATTAGCCCATGCCTGATAACATGTCTATTGCAGTTTAGTGCAAATGACAACTGATGTTATTTCAATGTCCTGCAATAACCCCAGCCCCCATTTTGCATCAGAGTTCTTGTGTTTGCACGCGAGGGGATTTGTATCGTTTGCGATGCCTTGTTTGTAAATAACATTAGTATTCATTCAAACAGCTACACTTATTATTTGTAAATAACATTAGTATTAACTCAAACAGCTACACTTATCAATAGTAAATATCCAGTTGAATTTATCTTAGCCTTCATCTTGTATTTGAACTGATGTTCTGATCAATATCCAGATTCTTCATATACGTTCGATTGATTGATTGATCTTTTACCTCTGACTAATAATTATTTGACTTATATGGTGACTGGTGGGGGGGGGGGGGGGGGGTGTAAACCGACTTCTGCACAGAGGAAACCCACAACTTTTGGCAGCTCTTTGGCAAAGGACAACAGGGTGAATTGTATTAGGTCTGAGTGGGATTCAAACCTGCAACACATCAATGGAAAGCTCGTGTCAGAGTGAGAGAATAAAACTCTGCTGACTTTAGCAGAGACATCGAGTGTATGTAGCACCTGTATTACTGGTTGTGTACTGTGTTACAAAAAGAGCAATCCAGGGTTTTAAACATGCCAATGAATGAAATGGTTTTGTCCTCAGGTTTTTGGAACCAATGTTATGGTGACTGTGGCCAAATCCTTTGAAGCACCTATCAAATGTAAGTAGTCTAATAGATTATCATTATTTGTTTGTCTGATACTAGGGGAAGCTAATAAATGGTGTTTAGGGCATAAATGATTTTGACAAGCTTTTCATTGGCTGTATTTCTCCAAGGCTATTATCTAAGACCAATTTTAGCAACTTAAAACAAAAGCATGTGACACGAACATTAGCCAAGCTGGACTGTATCAAAGGAAATCTTTGTTAACTCTGATTGGGCAACATTTAATATCAATCTATTTTGTTACTCTACTGTGGTAAAATATACAGATCATGTACCAGTTTACATTTTGTAAAGGTAGAAGTACATGAAATCTTAATAACCAGACAGAAAAACATAAACCAGACTTTGTTATCTGTAATTCAGTGTAACTAGTTACCAATATAAAGGTCATTTATAATTGACATCAAACCAATTAATGATAAAAAATTAAGACATCACCACGTCGTCAGTTGTTTTTGAACAACACAAGCTTTCGACACCTGTGCCGGTGTCTTCGTCAAGTGTAACATGTTGTTCAAAAACAACTGAGGACGTGGTGATGTCTTAATTTTTTATCATTAGTATGGAACCCACGTTTAAAGAGAGTTTCAAACATGTCTTACATCAAACCAATTGTTCTACCCAAAAATTTTGATTCCCAAAAATGTATGAGGAAAATTAAAAACTCTTGAGCAAGAATGCAGAATGATAATGATAGAGATGAAAGTGTTTGTTTTTCTGTTACTTTAGTGGTTTTCCCACAAGATCTGCTCGAGAAGGGTTTTCTAGGAGCTGACAATTTTGCTATGTTAGGATTAGGTGATATTGTTATCCCAGGCATCTTTATAGCCCTTCTACTTCGCTTTGATGTCAGGTAAGTTGTATCTCAATTTACCTGAGCTTTTTAGCATCGATTTTATGATTGATAAGCTTGATTACTGAATTCTTTTATCCAAACATTTTACATTTATTATGTAGTATATAAATAAATACATTTACAAATGTAGGAAAAAAATCCATAAAACTTTTTATTAAATTTTGTGGAAGCCTAAAGCTTTTCTTAACCAATGAGAACATGTGTACTGTTGTTGTTATTTCAGTATGAAGAAGAATTCTAAGACGTATTTCTACGCCAGTTTTTTAGCTTACTTTCTAGGATTGGTTGCTACTATATTTGTCATGCACTACTTTAAGCATGCACAGGTATGGCACATCTTTATTTCACAGCTTTTTTTTTACTATCGATAAATATTGAACTGTTTTCTTAAATTATAAGTCTTTTGTCATGACACTGTGTTTATCGCCATGTAAGCTAAATAATCTTGAGCGAGGCGTAAAACTCCCATCAATCAATCATAACACTATACCTTTAAACTCATTGTTTGCGAAAGAATGGAATAACATAAATGTTTGCATTTCTTTGCACACAGTTTAAAAACTCTTGCTTGTAATTCTGTCCTTTAGCTCCTAACTTTCTAAGATATTTGTTTTCCTTCTTTACAGCCTGCATTGTTATATCTGGTGCCAGCATGTATAGGTGTTCCACTGTTAGTAGCTCTAGTCAAGGGAGAATTAAAGGAAATGTTTGGGTAGGTCCATCTTTGTTCTGGTCAAACATTGTACACCTTGATTGCTAGCTCTCTACATGTAAACTTTACTTAAATACAAAATATTACTCTATTAATGCATATTATCTACTTTGGGGGGGGGGGGGGGAGGTTTCACGTAGAAAATAGTTAACCAGTTAAATTGATATACCTGAGCAGAGAATTAGTAAAGTAATGATATATACTAATATGAAACAACCAATTTATAATCAGCTGATTGATTGAGCAATGTTTGTTTGTTGACCTACAGATATGAAGATAACCCTGAGGCTGGCAGTGAAGGAGAGAAAGCAGATTCCACAGAGGAAAAGAAGAAAAATTAAATGGAGAATTCCTATGAAATATTTATCGTTTCAATGTTCTACAATCAAAAGATTTATTTTGTTCATGATGTTAATATTTTATGGCTCCTGTTTATAATGTTTGTTTTATCTCACACTGACTGCCAAAAGCATCACACTTCATAGTTTCTCTAGGGGCCTCCATGGCTCAGTAGGTAGAGCGTTGGACGCTCAATCCGAACAGCTTTCCACCAATGGGTCGTGGGTTTGAATCCCACTCAGTCCCCAGACTGTTTTCACTCGAACGACCCATGTGGGATGGTTGCCAGTTACCACCGAAAGGTTGTGGGTTTCCTCCGGGCATAAAGCCCGGTTTCCTCCCACAATAAAACTGGCAACACTGCTATATAAGTGAAATAATCTTGAGCCCGGCATAAAACACCAAACAATCAACCCAGTTTCTCTGAAGCACAGACAGTAATTTTAATATTGGAAGGTCGGTAGAGAGATAAGTCTCTGACGGATGATAAGTCTCTGACTTGACGAAGACACAAACCTTCCTTTGTGAATCCCACTCAGCTCATAGATAATCCTGAGTGTGTTTCCCGCAGGTGCAAACGTGGAATGGTCGTCAGGTGCATGTACCTACTGAAGGTCTGAGGTTTTCTCTACACAAACACTGGAAACCTTCCCTCATTAAACCAGAGCTGCACTAAACTACAATGTAAGTCCTGGATATATCTTGGGTGTGGGGAAAACATCAATCAATACTGGATACCAAGATGTCAGTAGTATTTTACTGCAGGCTTCCAGATCCATTTTCTCAAATATTTGGGGTTACATAACCTTTTATTATTAATATAAGAAATGACCCTAAGAGGCTCTAGCTCCATATAGGATCAAACCTTTTTACTAATATAAAAAAATGTCTTGTGTTTTTATTGCTTAACATTTTGTCTCCTCTGTAAGATGTTTTATTTGACATGTGCCTTTTTGAGACCTATATCAGAAGTTTAAGACCTTACTATTTTGCATTATTGCTGAAGAAATATATATTTTGGTATTTCAATGACTGTCTGTAAAAGAATGTATTACCTAGCGCAACAGAAACTCCAGTTGACAGATACGGCTTGATGTTTACCGGAGAGCAGAATATTTTGTTTTATTTAATGTAAACTTGATCTAAATGTATATCAACTAGTATATTGACTCGTAACAGATTTACTTTGTAATCTTTTTGGACTAATATATTAGTTCCAGGTAATCTTTGTTATGTTTCAAAATATATTTTACTTTTTTTCTTCAATTAACCTTTTTTATAATTCTTCACAAGGGGTGTGATTTTGGATCATTTTATGATAGATGATTAACAGATATGAAGGGATCGTCAGCTATCAGTTATCCTTATAAAATTGAAATAATCTGCTGAATTAGGAACCAATCAAATCTTCAGATTGTTTGTACTGCATTACAGTTCTTGTATATTTTAGTCATTTTCATGTAGCATATTCATCCATACATAATTGGCAAGGTTAGTGCATTATCTAGCGCCGTTAACATCTAAGCCATAAGAGATGGCCTGTTTTCATTTTATTAAATTTTTGCAAACGAGATAAATACCGTCTGCTCTATCACCGTTGGTCAGCGCCTATCTGTATCACTTCTTGTTGTTAACATATAATGGTTATGGGATATAGGTGTTGTTTACAAGATTAATATTGTCATTTATGAAAAGTGGTCTACTTTACAATTTATTACTAGCAACTATAGTATTTATGTAAGCTGTTTTGTTTCTGTGAACTAAATAAATACATCCGTTTTGACATTTGTATTTTTTTTTCTCAGAATATAGTTCCTTAGAGGATGGAGTTAAGCATACGAGAATTTAGTTCAATTTACCGAGCTTATGGTGATATTACATATATTTATATGTAATATCACCATAAGTTCGATAAATTGAACTAACGAGAACTGAAGTACAAATTTCCGTTATCTTTGTTAAGCTATTCAGACAAATCGGCGTTGTTCAAGCAAATCTTCGTAATTCCGACAAATCTTCGTTATTCAGACAAATCTTTTAATTTAACCCGTTTCAGGCTGGGTTTTTACTTCTACTTACGTGGTCGTTTCAAGCAAGAAATAACACTTATTTTGCAATACAAACTCTGGATTCCTCCCACTAAACCTGGTAACGCCGCCATATTAATGAAAACGTAAATCACCTCTTTGGCACGGTCTTTAAACATGTGGCAATACGTTTTGTTTTGATTGGATGGTCAATGCACATGGTAAACGAGCTGCTTACATAGGATGCTCACTCGGCATGGCAACTGACCCCCCTTGACCAATGTGTTTAAAATTGGAACGAGCTGTCAAAACGTTGATATATTTCCGTTAATCAATGTTCGTATTTGAATTGTGTTTGCTATCGAACATTATTTCGCTTAGCAAAAGGTCACAACCCGTATGGACTTTCCTTATTCCAAAGTAAAGCATTAAGTTGTTTAGTAAACTTCAAATTGTCTGGAAAATCAGAATTTATGAAAAAACAGTGCACCTTATGTTACTTTAAATAAAAAGTTCTTTGACTAAAATATTGATACACATAAGAGTGTACACTGTAAAAAGAAGAATACAGATGGCAATACTATGCTTTTATAGAATGTCCTTACTGAGCTTAGATATCGACTTGCTGTCACAACAACGCATGGCAACAATGATTGAGGAAAGATTTGACTTCACAGCACAGAAAAGACCATCAAAAGTCAATTGCTTATATCCCGAATTAAAATCGAATCTGTCAGATTTCTGATACACCGCACGACGTGTATAATTATCTGCCTGATGGAGTCCATTGACTCACCCGGTGTTACAAGGAGAGCAAATAAAGGTTCCACCAACAAAAGACTAAGTAGAAATACTTCAACCATTGTATTGCCTTTTATATACCCAATAAGATATTTAAGTGAGCTGGAAGGTGACTTTGTCAACAATAGTTCTATATACCAACAAGGTTTTTAACTCATTAGATCGATGTTAATTGGATGGATGAAATGGCTTGTAGTAAGGCCAGAATATGTCAAGGTTGATATCGGCATGATTCCGATCCTGATGAACTTACCATGGGAAATTTTAAAAAGATGATTAATTTTATATATTGTGAGAGAACGAGGATTTTAGCATTCGCATAAAAATGGGACAAATAGGGAAAGGCATTGTTTCAAGACTTAATATCCTTTTTAAAAACATGATTTCTCAAATTATGCCGACTGCGACTGTGACAGGCATGGTACTTTGGACATTGTATGGAAGTTGCATTGGCGATGTGCTTATTAACGAAGTGAATGCTGACAACCCATCGTCTGATAACAAAGAGTTTGTGGAACTGTGGAACCCAGATAACTGCTCGAGATCTCTCGATGGTTATACCTTGGTTTTCTTCAATGGTTTTACAGATATACCTGTCAAATACAAGACCGTCGATCTTCGGGGTAATTGCTTACAGTCATTGGAGTACTTTCTCATCGGGGCGTCTTCACTGTCACCATCGCCAAACATAGCATTTCTGTCAGATAACCAGGTACAAAATGGACTTGGTAAAGCCGATGCTGTGGCCCTGTATAAACACAATTTTGGTAAGTCCGACTGCCGCATTTTGAGCTTTTCCAACAAATTATTTTAGATTTGGACGTTTTTATACTTCATCTGAAAACGTAATCAATGGCGATGTAAGGAAATACATTCAGAAATACTATGACAAGGTAATGTATACACCAAATACAAATACGACATTCGTTCTATGAGCCTCTGATACACCAATGGATGCATACACAAAATGTTTCGTTTTCCAAATCTTACATATACCTACTTGTCTGTATTGACTGGTCACAAGCGTGGATATATGTTTAGGAGAAATACTATGCACAAAGAAAAAGTCAAGCCCCCCCCCCCCCCCCCCCCCCGGAAAGTCTGCACTGACCGATAAAATCATTGATGTAGGGAGATTGTTGGCAAACTGATGTTACAGAAATGATCTGGCTTCACACGGCGAACGTCAATTTGAATGTGTAGAACACATCCCTAGAGCAGAAGGTCAATAGCGCGAATAGTCTCCATTAGCTTCCAACCTGCGTTCCATCCCTCCAGTGAGACGTTGGATCTGTTGAAGGGGTAACTACACGGATTTGAATCCTTTAGAGCACATTTGGGATAGGATGGGTAGAAACTTTCAAGCCCTAGAGCTTCCTGTACAAAATCTGCAGGAATTGGAAGCCACATTATATCGGTATTGGCCATCTGGGATAGATATATTTAAGATCCAAAGACAAAGGTACAGCTTGTTTGGAGTGCCAAAGTTTGTATATTTGTATTCTAAACGTTCAAGACATTCTACGTAGCCAAACAAGTGTTACATTCAGGATTCAAACCCTAATCCCAAATAAATAACTACCTTCAAGAGCAGTTTCCATTGATTTTGTAATGTATACTAATGTTTTTTCATTTATACACCCAGATCAGAAAGATGTTTAAAGTGGCATGAACTGCCGAAATTCACACTTTTTTCATAATTTCTGATTGTCACGACAGTAAGAGGCTTTGAAGGCCATCGAAAAACTAAATGATTTGAGTTGGAATGAGGCAAATCCATACAGTATGTGGCCTGTACGAACCGAAAACGTGTTCGAAAAGTAAACAAAATTGAAATAACCGGGACGACCATTCATTCATTCTAAGCCAAAGTTAATTTAAAACAATACTTCATGGTACATTTTCGAGGCTAGAAGCACTAAAAAGCTTCTGAATTATACGTCTTGAGAAAATTAGCCGATAATTTTTATATTCTGATATAACGTCAAAAGTATCAACATTTTGGCAGCTCATGCCACTTTAACTTACATTAATCTAAACCTAAATTAGACGCTGGAGACAAAACAGTGTGGTATTTGCTGTGAAAAATTATGTTATAATTTGTATAGACTTCAATTTTACTGACTTTCAACAAATCATCTAGGGATCGAATGCTTTATTAATGCTGTGATTTGTTGATCTAGTACCGGAGACCCCCACAGGAGACCACCTGGTGGATGCTGTGATCTATGATAAACAACATCCAACTCAGGCTGATCATTATTTCCCCCGTCTCATGGAGCCTCAAACTGCTGTTTATGAAAATGAGGGAGTCCTTAACACTGATGAATCTATAAGCCGATGTTCCACCAAGCCACTTCATCTAGCGAGTTTCTCTGTAGGCCCTTTATCGCCCGGCGGGCCGAATTTCTGCCAAGCTGCAGGAACACAAATTGATTGTCACAGTAAGTTGTCACAAACGGGATATATATATATATTTATGATCACTAAAACACACGGGCACATGGAAAATCTTCTTGTCTAAAATAACCAGGGAGAATATATATATATATGCTCACCTAAAGTTGTGTCAGGAAACTTCTTTGATAATCCTTTCGTACAGGTAAACCATCATATGTGGCCTTAAAATCTGTTAGCAACGAATTTTGTGTTCAAAACAATTTTCTCAGACGGTGACACCCCCATATACCGCGATGTTTCAAACCATGCTCCCCACTACATCTGTAACGGCGGTTGGGGAAACTCGGTCTTAACGCAAGAGGGTACTTAAACTCCGTTCTTGACGTTGTGTAAGGCCACAGATGATGGTTTAGCTCTACGAAGGGATTACCAATTAACGAAGCTTCCTGAGACAGTTGTAGGTGAGTAGTGTATACACATTTCGAGTTATCATTTTATGAAAATTCCGAGAGCAACTCTTAGATTTTTCAAATGTACCCTATGTTGACATGGTATTGAAGAAGGCCGTGCGGGTGTATCAGAATAACTTCAATGCGGACTATACTTTAACATACATTTCCGAGACTAAGTGGCACTAAACAGCTTCTAAATTGTACTAAATTGATAGTTCTGCTTCACCGACAATCTAAACGGACTTTTGGATGTGATATGTTTTCGGAATCTGAAAGCCTACCCCTAGCTGTACACCCCCCCCCCCCCCAAGGGGTTTCAAGAATAAATAAAAAAATAATAATATGGCATTTTTGTTGATCTCTTTACAGAAATGACGTCCTCATATGAAACTTCCCACCAGTTTAAGATTACCCAGAGCTTAAAAGTTAAGACGGCGCCATTTTGGGGTTTAACATCGGAATCTTCGATCCAATGCGCAGAGGAATGCTCTCTGATAGAGTTGTGTTACACTTTTAGTTTTACCTCAAAGAGTATATTATCAAATAACTGCCTACTTCACGCCCCTTGTGAGAACGAACTCATCTTTCACCAAGATTGGATAATCGGTACAAAACTTCACCATTGAACGCAATGTAAACGCATGTCAGTTGCAAAACATAAAGTTGAGATGTGACTTTACTGTAGCGTCAGAAAAACATTTGATTTCCTTCTCTCTGACTTTTACGTCAACAACGAACGTGTATATATCCGATCATTACATTCTGTTTTAGTGTTTGTGTGTGTTTAGTTTGTGCGTATACAAACACTTATTCTTGAAACTCTTGCAAATAGTACGCCTAAGCCTACAATCTATATTGCTTTTAATTTATACATCGTGTTAGTCTCACCAAAATTGTACGCAATATTTGAAATTGCAAGCCTGACCAATATACGAGGACCAAAATATGGCGATGGTTCCATGCGCTGGTCCCAGTTTCATAAAGTCATAGGTTTAAAGAGAGTATTTAGACGAGGCTTGAGTTGAACACAAAAAGTAAAATAATATGAACTTAACTTTTTAGCAACTCTCTTACTTGGAGTCTTGTTCGAAGTGTTGGCTTGAGCCTTTTTACGGCCAATAAGGATGAAATAATGAGAGTTTCAGGGTTTGTAGGAACTTGATAGACCTCGGCTTTAAAACTAAATTCATTCAACCATCATAATTTCAAGAAAGTTCTGTATAATGTCGCTTTGATCTGTTGTAAATTGCATGTATATTTTTGTCTGTTTAAGTCCATTCATACGAAGTAGAACTAAATCGGTTAATGGACGCCATTGAGCACTTAAAGGAGGAGAAAACAAAAAAACAACATGAAATTGTAACGAACAATCACCCTTAGAGTATCAATTTTTAAGCTGTAAATCTTACCTACGTTTTATGGTGATGCAGAAAATTGCACATGTTTAAATTGGGTCACAAAAACGATGGGGACCGCCATTTGTAAAGCGAGAAATTGACCGGAAACAGATGTGCCTAACAATTAACCTAGGCTTAAATGGCAGACTAAGAAAGTTGACCAATTTCACTCGCACGTGCGCTTTGAATTGCTGGGTATGTGTCTACTGATTGGCCGAAGGAGACACACCCCTAAGCACTGTTGTGATGATGGCGGCCAAGTAAGCAAGTCGGTCTCAGTCGAAATCCAACGGTTTTATATAACTTCACTTTAGGACTGTGCGGTGGGGAAAATCGTAAAAATATGTCTATGGTACCATTGGAAAGGGAAATTCGCCGTCCGTTTAGTGTATATGCCAGTTTTATTTGTTTTCTCCTCCTTTAAACCTGCACTAGACGGTCGCTCTAAGTGGCATGATCGGCTAAGAAATTGTCTTCATGCGATCTGTAGCTCCATTTGAAGTTCAAAATGCAGAATGTATCCCATTTGTGCACGCATGTTCACCATCTCTTATTGAGATCTAGTATAAGCATGATGTTAATATACATGTAAATATTATGCTTTGTTTACAAGTAGAAAAAAAACAAACACGAGGAATATTCGAACGTTCTTCCAATGAATGATACATATCGATCTTTTGTATTTCCAATAGGCCAATCAGAAATGATCACAACAGTTACTATTTAAAGCAAAACAACGATAAGAAATAAAGGAACGTTGTCCACGTGGTAAACATGTTTTTACAAGTGTTCCCAGATCGATAATCAATACTTGATAGCAAATACAATTAAGATATGTTACCGTTTGTTATATACATGTATAATATGCCATTATCACGGAAAGTAGCAAATTAGTTCTATATAATAAAAGATTAACAATAAAACGAACGTGTATTGACCACTTTTCACATCTGAAGTGCATTATTGAATGGTTTATCGGGGATTGTCTGTATCTGAGATGTACCCAGGTGTAGGTGTTGGGACTGTCGATGAAATCATGTGTTCTCACACAGAAAGGGGTGGTTAATGACAAGTGATTGATTGTTGTTTTACTTCGCGCTCAAGATCATTTCACTTATATGGCCAGGTTAAGGGGGGGGGGGGGGGGGGGGGGTCCAGACCTTCGGTGATTAGGTTTCACACAGGACTGTTTCTTTGGCTATAATTAGCAGTATATGTTTGTGCATTAAGACAACCAGCGTCCATTAACAGATTACAATCATGAAAACGAATTGTCAACAGTATTTCTACAGTGTGTACATGTTTTCAAAATAAATTGACTGAAATGATATGAATTATGTTTTCCATAAGATGTTTGCTGTCGCTATGGAGTAACCGTCCAGATATTGACTCCACACCGACAATAACGTAATCCAGAATCCCTGATACGGTTCAATCTCCTTGTCATCCACTTCGGCATCATTCACTTCACAAAGTCGGCTATTAAACTATGCTCACTGTTTTGTCAGGCAAATAAATGAATCGAAATTAAAAAAATCTGGGCAGGAAATACTTTGCTTTCCAGGAAAGACCTAATCCTAGCCAATCTGTATATGGAGTTAATCAATGATCTGTACGACTTACATCTGGTATTAAAGGATGGTTATAAGATGACGCTAAGAGTATATGAGAGTTTATTTCAACACTATAAAAGGCACTGAATATATAAAGAAAGCATACATAAAATCGACCAATCAAATATAGGTCCAAGCCAATAAGACGTGAAGCAAGCATCATTCCACGGATGCCCAGTTCGTCTAAGCAGTTAACTAAGATAGTTAGGAGTTTATGACCTTTCGTCTCGGAATACCTACCAGATTCATTTAAAGGAAGAGTTTTACTTCTAAACACCCGGATCGCGTGAAGACAACATAAGAATGTTTTATTTCGTTGGTTTTCGTTTGTAAACCTGTCAGAATGAATAGAGGGGAGCTAGCGTTGATCCTATTGCCTTTCTTGTGGACACATCTGGGCACTTGCTCCTCTTGTACTTCGGTTCTTATCAATGAAGTTAACGCTGATAATCCTGGATCTACTGATACCATGGAATACATAGAGCTGTGGAATACAGGGAACTGTCCTGTAACCCTGGATGGCTGTCATGTGGCTCTCTACAATGGGGCCTCGGCACCACCTGCCCTCTATGAAGATATGGACCTCAACAACTACTGTATCGCGGGAAATGGATATTTTCTTATAGGTCCCTCTTCATTGTCAATACCAGCAGATTATTTGTTAAATTATCCGAGTTTTATTCAAAACGGGAATGGTGTGGCAGACAGTGTAACCCTCTATACAAGTCAATTCAATGGAGGTCAGTTTTATATCGTTTCTTTTTTTAATTTAAAAGTGGCATTCGATGCCAATTTTAATTGTTGTTTTTTTCTTCTTCTTTACAACAGAAACAGATTGTTTGATTGATGTGTAAGCCCCCGTCTTCAAGATGAAACTTTTTTATATAGACCTCATAAAATCAATTTAAGATATCTATAAAAGGCAAATATTTGCAGATAACATGTATTCATGATATCATTAGTAGATAGGAAAATGACAGTTCAGCGCCACCTATGACGTCATACGAGGTGGCAACATCTGCACCTGACGACCCCACATTTATAACATTATAGGAGAGTTCTAAAACAGCCCTGACCCCCATACCTACAACATTATAGCCTAAAATAGATTAAACGAGTGGTAAGGAAAAGGCTAGAGCGTATTTAGGTCACTGACACCAGCCAGGCGTGACAATAAAACAACCCGAGACGGGAGAAGTGGGAGAAATCTAATTAACTTCAAAATCACTCAACCGATCAATGCGATAATTCGGATGGGTAGAACAAACAGCCGATCCCCATACTTATAACATTATAGGAGAGTTCTAAAACAGCCCTGACCCCCATACCTACAACATTATGGCCTAAAATAGATTAAACGAGTGGTAAGGAAAAGGCTAGAGCGTATTTAGGTCACTGACACCAGCCAGGCGTGACAATAAAACAACCCGAGACGGGCCCGGCTATTGGTCGCGCTTGACTACACATCTAATTAAAATCTCCTAACAACGTGAGACAATGGCTTGAACTGTGAGGTCGAGGTCAATAACTACACATCTCATTCAAATCTTAGCTCCTAGTCATTGGTCACGGTTCGCCGCATGTCTAATTAAAATCTAAACTCGCGGCTACCAATATTAAAGCACATGTGCGCCTATTCTTAAAAAAAATATGCTGAATAATACACTCCCAACCTCGGGGACCTGTTCGTCAGATGGACGGAAAAAATATGCTTAGTAATGCAATACTGGTTTAAAGGACCAATTAAACCGACTGACACTGGTGATAGACAATATATAATAAACGAATGTATAAATAACCTTGGACTGTATTAACTCAACGTATAGATCATATCGGTAAGTATGTGTACATCAGTTAGCTGGCGGATATTGTTTCGCGCTCCACTGCACATCTCATTAAAATCTTAGCTCTCGGTTATTGGTCACGGTTCGCCGCATGTCTTATTAAAATCTAAGCTCGCGGCTATCGGTTCACTACGGTACACATGTCATTAAGAGTAGAATCTAAGTTATTTATTAAATTATCTCAGTGGCATTGCATATCAAAAATATACTACGTATAATACTTAAGTCTTAACCACTGGTCATCAACCCGGAAGTCACCGGAAGTTACCCGGAAGTGAACCGGAAGTGACCGGAAGTGAACCGGAAGTGTACCGGAAGTGACTGGAAGTAACCTGAAGTGAACCGGAAGTGACCGGAAATAACCCGGAAGTCACCGGAAGTGGACCGGAAGTAACCGGAAGTGACCGGAAATAAACCGGAAGTCACGGGAAGTGGACCGGACGTAACCGGAAGTGACCGGAAGTGACCGGAAATAGACCGGAAGTGACCGGAAATAATCCGGAAGTGGTCGGAAGTAACCGGAAGTGACCAGAAATAACCTGAAGTGAACCGGAAATAGACCGGAAGTGTCTGGAAATATTCCGTAAGTGGCCGGAATTGAACCGGAAGTGACCGGAAATAATCCGGAAGCGGTCGGAACTAACCGGAAGTGACCGGAAATAACCTGAAGTGGACCGAAAGTGACCGGAAATAGACCGGAAGTGGTCGGAAGTGTACCGGAAGTGAACCGAAAGTAACTGGAAATGAACCGGAAGTAGCCGGAAGTGACCGGAAATATTCCGTAAGTGGCCGGAAGTGACCGGAAATAATCCGGAAGCGGCCGGTACTAACCGGAAGTGACCGGAAATAACCTGAAGTGGACCGGAAGTGACCGTAAATAGGCCGGAAATGGACCGGAAGTGACCGGAATTGAACCGGAAATAACCAGAAGTGAAGTGATTGAGCCAAAAATAAGTTCCAAGCCCGGAAGTAGCCAAATTCTAACCGAATTCGGTCGTGTTACATATCAAAGTAAAGGCTGTAAAGATGTCTGCAAGACTTACTATAGCTCGTGGTTTTCTCAATTCTGGTTTTACACAAATCGATTGAAACGTTCAAATCTAGCATTAGTCGGAGAGCTTAGGGACTAACGTCATTCACCTTTAAACGGTCCGACTTCGAACCGGAAGGGACGTTATCGAACCGGAAGTCGTCTGTAATTTCGTTACTTTTTGTTTTAGAGCTTAGGGACTAACGCCATTCACCTTTAAACGGGCCGACCTCGAACCGGAAGTGACGTCATCGAACCGGTAGTTGTCCGTAATTTCGTTATTTTTTGTCCCACAGCCTAGGTACTAACGCCATTCAATCCGTTACGACATCATATCCGCTATTGTGCGGCGTAAAACACCAAACAATCAATGACTCTAAGCAGTCGTCCTACATCAGGCGTTTTTCACCCCAGAACTGTATTGTGAAAGTCTCAACCAATGCCTTAACATAAAGAAACATAAGACATCGTTCGTTCTGATGAACAGTTTATTATCTTCATGGTGAACATTCTTCAAGTACATCGTTTCCGGTTTTCGTAAGGGTATTCGTCCGGTAAAACCTTATCAAATAACATATAGCGTATTTTGATCGCGTTCGCTAATGCCTCGTCAATCGGTAGGCCAATTACTCCGCGTAAAAAATCCCTAGTTTTCACAATTTCTCGGTGAAGCGGGTCTCCCATTAAATGCATCCAAATAGTGTTGTACTGTCCGTATATAGTCATCAAGGTTTTCTTTATTTCCGGCCTGCGCCGTCGGTATTCCTCCTGCAAACTGCAGCCGTCAACAGACATATGAGTTTGAATAGCTTCCTTCACAATGTCGTCCCATACGTCGGAAACTGTATCAGCCATACCGCTAGCGGGCGTAATGATCCTCGTTAGAAAAACTTTACGGTCATCTTCTAAAGTATTTTCATCCGAGGGATGCCCTCCATAAACGGTCATCTCAGTATTCTGCGAATCGGTTTTGTGTTTATTGAAAACGTGCCGCTTCATGTCATGTCGGCGACTAAAAGTCTTGTTACAAACGTGACAATTGAATCTCATTTTGTTTCACCCACTGTGGAATATAATTTATAGCGCTATTTCAGCGGTCGGTCTAATCCAATGTGAAGGACGCGCCGCCTTTTATACGCTTCTGTCTTGCCTTCAATTCCGACTTAGCCATTTCCACCGCTTGCTGTGCGTTAGATACGGCAATAATCCGCGGCAAATCCGCCTTTTCACGGTTGGGGGAGCTTTCGCGATAATAGGGCTCGACAGTTTTTCTTCGTTTAAAGGCTTGACTTCCGCATGGTCGGCGTCAATTTGCGGCGGATCCATCTTTTCACGGTCTGGAGAGATTTCACGGCAATAGGGTTCCAGAGGGATGAGCGTGTTTCTGCTTCTGAATGCTTGGCCGAGGGGCGAGCCTCTCTTTCTCATTACACCTTCGTTCATGGGTATTTTACCCTTTTCCATATTGCGGTAAAAACGCACCAATTTATCCACGTTCGACATGTTTAAACGTTACAGACACCGTCTGCGTAAGGAGTGTTGTCGAAGTACGATGATAGCTCGTTATATAAAGCTTTATGATACGCGCCCGCTGAACGCCAGAAGCGACCGTTAACGCAGCCTTAAGCGTAAAACAATATTATCATTCACTCACAATTAGCTGCGTTAACGGTCGCTTCTGGCGTTCAGCGGGCGCGTATCATAAAGCTTTATATAACGAGCTATCATCGTACTTCGACAACACTCCTTACGCAGACGGTGTCTGTAACGTTTAAACATGTCGAACGTGGATAAATTGGTGCGTTTTTACCGCAATATGGAAAAGGGTAAAATACCCATGAACGAAGGTGTAATGAGAAAGAGAGGCTCGCCCCTCGGCCAAGCATTCAGAAGCAGAAACACGCTCATCCCTCTGGAACCCTATTGCCGTGAAATCTCTCCAGACCGTGAAAAGATGGATCCGCCGCAAATTGACGCCGACCATGCGGAAGTCAAGCCTTTAAACGAAGAAAAACTGTCGAGCCCTATTATCGCGAAAGCTCCCCCAACCGTGAAAAGGCGGATTTGCCGCGGATTATTGCCGTATCTAACGCACAGCAAGCGGTGGAAATGGCTAAGTCGGAATTGAAGGCAAGACAGAAGCGTATAAAAGGCGGCGCGTCCTTCACATTGGATTAGACCGACCGCTGAAATAGCGCTATAAATTATATTCCACAGTGGGTGAAACAAAATGAGATTCAATTGTCACGTTTGTAACAAGACTTTTAGTCGCCGACATGACATGAAGCGGCACGTTTTCAATAAACACAAAACCGATTCGCAGAATACTGAGATGACCGTTTATGGAGGGCATCCCTCGGATGAAAATACTTTAGAAGATGACCGTAAAGTTTTTCTAACGAGGATCATTACGCCCGCTAGCGGTATGGCTGATACAGTTTCCGACGTATGGGACGACATTGTGAAGGAAGCTATTCAAACTCATATGTCTGTTGACGGCTGCAGTTTGCAGGAGGAATACCGACGGCGCAGGCCGGAAATAAAGAAAACCTTGATGACTATATACGGACAGTACAACACTATTTGGATGCATTTAATGGGAGACCCGCTTCACCGAGAAATTGTGAAAACTAGGGATTTTTTACGCGGAGTAATTGGCCTACCGATTGACGAGGCATTAGCGAACGCGATCAAAATACGCTATATGTTATTTGATAAGGTTTTACCGGACGAATACCCTTACGAAAACCGGAAACGATGTACTTGAAGAATGTTCACCATGAAGATAATAAACTGTTCATCAGAACGAACGATGTCTTATGTTTCTTTATGTTAAGGCATTGGTTGAGACTTTCACAATACAGTTCTGGGGTGAAAAACGCCTGATGTAGGACGACTGCTTAGAGTCATTGATTGTTTGGTGTTTTACGCCGCACAATAGCGGATATGATGTCGTAACGGATTGAATGGCGTTAGTACCTAGGCTGTGGGACAAAAAATAACGAAATTACGGACAACTACCGGTTCGATGACGTCACTTCCGGTTCGAGGTCGGCCCGTTTAAAGGTGAATGGCGTTAGTCCCTAAGCTCTAAAACAAAAAGTAACGAAATTACAGACGACTTCCGGTTCGATAACGTCCCTTCCGGTTCGAAGTCGGACCGTTTAAAGGTGAATGACGTTAGTCCCTAAGCTCTCCGACTAATGCTAGATTTGAACGTTTCAATCGATTTGTGTAAAACCAGAATTGAGAAAACCACGAGCTATAGTAAGTCTTGCAGACATCTTTACAGCCTTTACTTTGATATGTAACACGACCGAATTCGGTTAGAATTTGGCTACTTCCGGGCTTGGAACTTATTTTTGGCTCAATCACTTCACTTCTGGTTATTTCCGGTTCAATTCCGGTCACTTCCGGTCCATTTCCGGCCTATTTACGGTCACTTCCGGTCCACTTCAGGTTATTTCCGGTCACTTCCGGTTAGTACCGGCCGCTTCCGGATTATTTCCGGTCACTTCCGGCCACTTACGGAATATTTCCGGTCACTTCCGGCTACTTCCGGTTCGTTTCCAGTTACTTTCGGTTCACTTCCGGTACACTTCCGACCACTTCCGGTCTATTTCCGGTCACTTTCGGTCCACTTCAGGTTATTTCCGGTCACTTCCGGTTAGTTCCGACCGCTTCCGGATTATTTCCGGTCACTTCCGGTTCAATTCCGGCCACTTACGGAATATTTCCAGACACTTCCGGTCTATTTCCGGTTCACTTCAGGTTATTTCTGGTCACTTCCGGTTACTTCCGACCACTTCCGGATTATTTCCGGTCACTTCCGGTCTATTTCCGGTTACTTCCGGTCCACTTCCCGTGACTTCCGGTTTATTTCCGGTCACTTCCGGTTACTTCCGGTCCACTTCCGGTGACTTCCGGGTTATTTCCGGTCACTTCCGGTTCACTTCAGGTTACTTCCAGTCACTTCCGGTACACTTCCGGTTCACTTCCGGTCACTTCCGGTTCACTTCCGGGTAACTTCCGGTGACTTCCGGGTTGATGACCAGTGGTTAAGACTTAAGTATTATACGTAGTATATTTTTGATATGCAATGCCACTGAGATAATTTAATAAATAACTTAGATTCTACTCTTAATGACATGTGTACCGTAGTGAACCGATAGCCGCGAGCTTAGATTTTAATAAGACATGCGGCGAACCGTGACCAATAACCGAGAGCTAAGATTTTAATGAGATGTGCAGTGGAGCGCGAAACAATATCCGCCAGCTAACTGATGTACACATACTTACCGATATGATCTATACGTTGAGTTAATACAGTCCAAGGTTATTTATACATTCGTTTATTATATATTGTCTATCACCAGTGTCAGTCGGTTTAATTGGTCCTTTAAACCAGTATTGCATTACTAAGCATATTTTTTCCGTCCATCTGACGAACAGGTCCCCGAGGTTGGGAGTGTATTATTCAGCATATTTTTTTAAGAATAGGCGCACATGTGCTTTAATATTGGTAGCCGCGAGTTTAGATTTTAATTAGACATGCGGCGAACCGTGACCAATGACTAGGAGCTAAGATTTGAATGAGATGTGCAGTTATTGACCTCGACCTCACAGTTCAAGCCATTGTCTCACGTTGTTAGGAGATTTTAATTAGATGTGTAGTCAAGCGCGACCAATAGCCGGGCCCGTCTCGGGTTGTTTTATTGTCACGCCTGGCTGGTGTCAGTGACCTAAATACGCTCTAGCCTTTTCCTTACCACTCGTTTAATCTATTTTAGGCCATAATGTTGTAGGTATGGGGGTCAGGGCTGTTTTAGAACTCTCCTATAATGTTATAAGTATGGGGATCGGCTGTTTGTTCTACCCATCCGAATTATCGCATTGATCGGTTGAGTGATTTTGAAGTTAATTAGATTTCTCCCACTTCTCCCGTCTCGGGTTGTTTTATTGTCACGCCTGGCTGGTGTCAGTGACCTAAATACGCTCTAGCCTTTTCCTTACCACTCGTTTAATCTATTTTAGGCTATAATGTTGTAGGTATGGGGGTCAGGGCTGTTTTAGAACTCTCCTATAATGTTATAAATGTGGGGTCGTCAGGTGCAGATGTTGCCACCTCGTATGACGTCATAGGTGGCGCTGAACTGTCATTTTCCTATCTACTATCATTAATACATTTTTACATATCATAAATTTTGGTTAACATAACCAAAAAGATTCCATGTTATCAAAAATTATTTGATGATATCAAGAATTATTCCTCATATAAAATGTTTTCATGATATATCATTAAAATATTTTTACATATCATACATTTTGGTGAACATAACCAAACTGATTTCATGATATTAAGAAATGAACACAGTTTTTTATGGGTTGCAACTCCTGGATTTTTATTGTACACAACGTTTCGATGTAGAAACTAACATCGTTATCAAGTGAATGACGATGACGATGTTAGTTTCTACATCGAAACGTTGTGTACAATAAAAATCCAGGAGTTGCAACCCATAAAAACTGTGTTCATTTCTTAATATCATGATCAACTCCTCAATGCCACTTTAAGAGATGATTTCATGATATCATAAATTATTTTCTGATATCACGAATTCTTGAATAAAAAATAAAAACGTCTTGCCATACGCGCGCAGACCATGCATGTATCCTTGCACGAAGGCAAACACGGGTTCGTTCTTCACATTAAAGTGGCATGAGCTGCCAAAATGTTGATATTTTGACGTTAAAACAGAACGGTGAAATTATCGGCTATTTTTCTCTAAACGTATGATTCAGTCGCTTTTTAGTGCTTCTTGTCTCGAGAATGTATGATAAAGTATTGTTTTGAACTAACTTTGGCTTAGAATGAATGAATGTTCGTCCCGGTTATTTAAATTTTGTTTACTTTTCGAAGACGTTTTCGGTTCGTACAGGCTATATACTGTATGGATTTTCCTCATTCCAACGCCAATCTTTTAGTTTTTCGATGGCCTTCAAAGCCTCTTACTGTCGTGACGATCAGAAATTATGAAAAAAGTGTGAATTTCGGCAGCTCATGCCACTTTAAGTTTGCTATTCTTACTGTGATCTGTTTTATGAAATTATTTTCCACCAATAAAAAAGTTTTTGCGATATGAAAATAACAATGTTCGATGCAAATTCGTCTGAGCCAAGATTACTCGCATAATGAAAACACGACATTCTAAAATCAATCCCGCCGAAATAAAAACGGCGACGGAAATTTCTCAACAAATAAGCAAAGAAGATATTACTTACCACTACAATCTGATAGTATGGGTTAAAAGAAATGTGTCCCAACCTTGTCGGACTATGAGATGCTTTGTCTCGCAGTTGTGCAGTCGAAACCGAAAGTTTAATTTCACTGACTTTTTGTTTGACATTTTCCGCAGCGAACTGTTCACAAAAGTGGTCCGTCTATCACGTGACGTTGGCGATTCGAGTTTCCCCGGAAGTCTTCGGTGTGTTTTTTTTACTGTAAATAAGCAAATTTCGGTTGATGATGGGACTTTATTTTTACACATCTTCAAATAAGTTCGTTCTGCTAAAAATGCTTATTTAAAACGTTCGGGGACAGATTGCAATATATGGAATCGATGACATTCCACCATTATGCAAATTAACCGAGTGCGAACTGTAAGTTCACTCATATCAATTTCCAAAGAAGGTATGATTCGGACTTTAGGGCACAAATGCTATTGCTCGCAACTTCGCGATTTACTATTTTTCGCTATTGATTGATTGATGTTTTATGCCGCACTCGAGATTATTTCACTTATATTGCGGCGTTGGCAACTCTTCCACATACCGCGATCGAGTGAAAAATCCACTCAGAAATTTTCATATGGTCTCAGTGGGATGCGAACCCGCGCCGCATGGATGATTCGCTTTTGAAGAAAACGAGATCCTTCGGTGTTGGTTAGGGATACACCTCGATCTCCCAAAGTTTGGTTCGGGGAAAGCCGACGTTAGAGCGATTCCCCTCGATCTCCCAAAGTTTGGTTCGGGGAAAGCCGACGTTAGAGCGATTCCCCTCGATCTCCCAAAGTTTGGTTCGGGGAAAGCCGACGTTAGACACTATGATGAATTTTGTATAAATTTTACAGATATATATTTTCTGTCACAACAGCACCGGCGGCTATGACGTCTGGTAATTTGGTAGACGCGTTGGTACACGATAGACAGTTGGACACGGTTACATCGTCATTCATGCCTGGGATTCTACCGCTACAAAATGCTGTATTTGAAAACAGTGATTATCTGGAAGACGACGAGTCCATGTCAAGGTGTTCACCAAGCCCTTTAAACTTGACAGTATTTTCAGCCAGTTATCTTACTCCCCGGGCCCCAAATGTGTGCCAGCCTGAAGTAATAGTCCGATGGCCGTCGCCTTGTCCTAATACAGTATTCACAGGTACGTAATAGTACGATGGCCGTCACCTTGTCCTAATACAGTATTCGCAGGTATGTAATAGTCCGATGTCCGTCACCTTGTCCTAATACAGTATTCACAGGTACGTAATGGTCCGATGGCCGTCACCTTGTTCCAATACAGTATCCACAGGTACGTAATAGTTCGATGGCCGTCACCTTGTCCTAATACAGTATTCACAGGTATGTAATAGTCCGATGTCCGTCACCTTGTCCTAATACAGTATTCACAGGTACGTAATGGTCCGATGGCCGTCACCTTGTCCTAATACAGTATTCGCAGGTACGTAATAGTCCGATGGCCGTCACCTTGTCCTAATACAGTATTCGCAGGTACGTAATGGTCCGATGGCCGTCACCTTGTCCTAATACAGTATTCGCAGGTACGTAATGGTCCGATGGCCGTCACCTTGTCCTAATACAGTATTCGCAGGTACGTAATGGTCCGATGGCCGTCACCTTGTTCCAATACAGTATCCACAGGTACGTAATAGTTCGATGGCCGTCACTTTGTTCCAATACAGTATTCACAGGTACGTAATAGTCCGATGGCCGTCACCTTGTCCGAATACAGTATTCGCAGGTACGTAATGGTCCGATGGCCGTCACCTTGTTCCAATACAGTATCCACAGGTACGTAATAGTTCGATGGCTGTCACTTTGTTCCAATACAGTATTCACAGGAACGTAATAGTCCGATGGCGGTCACTTTATTCCAATACAGTATTCACAGGTACGTAATAGTTCGATGGCCGTCACCTTGTTCCAATACAGTATTCACAGGTACGTAATAGTCCGATGACGGTTACTTTATTCCAATACGGTATTCACAGGTACGTCATAGTCAGTTGGCCGTCGCCTTGTCCTCATACAGTATTCACAGGTACGTAGTAGTCCGTTGGCCGTCACTTTATTCCAATACAGTATTCACAGGTACGTAATAGTCCGTTGGTTGTCACCTTGTTCCAATACGGTATTCACAGGTACGTAGTAGTCCAATGGCCGTCGCTTTGTTCCAATACAGTATTCACAGGTACGTAATAGTCCGATGGCCGTCACCTTGTTCCAATACAGTATTCACAGGTACGTAATAGTCCAATGGCCGTCGCTTTGTTCCAATACAGTATTCACAGGTACGTAATAGTCCGATGGCCGTCACCTTGTTCCAATACAGTATTCACAGGTACGTAATAGTCCGATGACGGTTACTTTATTCCAATACAGTATTCACAGGTACGTCACAGCACAATTTAATGTTTCAAATCAAATACATTTGATTGGTGTCTTAACTGCGCTCCAGGCAATTTCATTTTCGGTGTGTTTTGAACTTATCTTGTTACTTTTAAGCATAAAGCATCCCATATACATATAAAATGACAATCAACCTAGTTTGAGGGCAATCCACCTGATGGATAAGCCTTAATCATGTTAAGGTGTATGTAATGTTGATTTCTATGGATTCTCTGTGGTATCCATCCTGACGGTTGCCCTATTGTCTCTGCCTGGAAGCTCTAGATTCTCTCGTTTCCATATGTTGGCACCATGTTATTCGAACTGCAGGATGATTTTGTTACGTATTTCAGACGCTGGTCGTCCAAGATCGTTCCAGTATCGCACGACGAGGGATGTTAAAGCAGCCAACCCCATTCAGAGTCTGAAGATTCATTCTCTAATAGAATGTTCAACAGTATGTTCAAGAACTGATGGCTGTACTCATTTCAGTTATTATAAGGATGCCGAGAAAACAGGGCCCATGGATAATTGCCTACTGCATGATTATTGTAGGACAATGGACAGTCAATCACCAGGGTGGATTGTAGGAGAAAAATTTTACAAGATGTCTGCCAAAAATCCAGTTTGGCCTCATGGCGTTCCAATTTGAAATTTAAGCTGTTTATCCATGTGCGCGTATATGCGTATAGTGTCTGCGTATGTTTTTTGTACGTTTTTATACATCCATATATGCATATGTTTCCATCCGTTTTTCCTCTCCTCCATGTTGCCACAACATATAAACTCTATATTGGCCTTAATCCAGTTGATATGGCGGCGTTGCCAGGTTTAGTGGAGGGAGGAAACCGGGCTCATTGCCCGGAGGAAACCCCCGACCTTTGGCGAGTACGTGGCTACCCTTCCACATATGGCGACCGATTGAAAAATCCATTTTCATTAGGTCTGAGTGTGATTCGAACTCGCGCCGTATGGAAGGTCTGTGTGGGACAGGGACTTATCGCCAAGGCCATTAATCCAGTTGAAGACCGTGGTGCTAATGGACTGAGGTTCACATCTTGATCTTCATTTTCATCGGGCGATTGGGGAAGGCGTTTAATTCCAGCTTTCAGTCCTCATAACAACTCTGATAGCGTATAAATATAATGTTGAGAATATGATGAAAGGGTATGCCCACTTTGCTCCTCATCTTTGCTCCTCATCTTTGGCAGAATGGGAGTCACGACAGTAATTAGGCCAGGGAACGCCTCAAAATATAACGCCAAAACACGGACTTCCCTCTTGATCTGCCGTCCGTTGTCCGTTAAATCGTCCGGTGAGCGATTCTTTACGCATACGTAGGCGGGAACGCGGCCCTCTATTATTTTATATGTATTTGATTTTATTTGTATACGCACGAATTCACCCACTAGGCATAGGCATATACGCACACATGGAAAGTCAGCATTATTTATCAAATCATCAAAGTGTTGACGTAACTGTAGACATTGTGTCCATTTTATTAACATTGTTGTAAATCAAAGAAAACTTCCCATAGGATTAACGAACAGACAAGTAACAAATGTTACCGACGCCAGAGGAAAACTTAACTTGACTGAATCAAAATAAACATGCTGAGTAGCAAGCACGTCCATTACCAAATATATATATACTTTGAATGCAGCAGTTATAGGACTTGGTTCCTGTTTCACAAAACGGCGTAACGTAAGTTTTTACGTAACCGCCATAGCAGCCCATACTGTAGAGATACGTTGCTGTGAAAGTTACGCCAAAAAATACATCTACGCCGTTTTGTGAAACAGGCTCTTGGTGTTCTTTCAACTACGTATATATAATAAGAGAAATCACCCAAAATCCTATGAGATTCAAGGACTGCAATGAAAAACAAATTGTGATAAGGCCGGATATTGTATATTTCTTAACACTAAAACACACGGAAAATCTTCTTGTCTAAATACATGCAGGCACAGGGAAAATCTTCTTGTCTAAATACACGCAGACACAGGGAAAATCTTATTGTCTAACTACACGCAGACACAGGGAAAATCTTATCGTCTAAATACACGCAGACACAGGGAAAATCTTATTGTCTACAAGTCCCAATTTAATGAACTTCTCTAGTAGAGTTTGACCTGAACAATATAAATATAGGTCTAACATCTCCAGAAAACTGATCACCACTGAGGTCCCACCTGTAGGCTATGCCAAGTATGGGTCGAGTAACCGTTCAGAACCTATCATGTTCACAGGCACACTCAGACTCTGACCTCAATGACCCGAGTGACCTACAAACATAGTTCGGACATGTCCCCGGGAATTATTAAAATGAGCCAAACAACATAATGATATAAACTGTACATGTATTTATTTGCAAGTAGCAAAGAAGCAAACAGTGACAAGTGCAACGGTGTGTAGATGACAAATTCTTAATCATGTTAGAGAACGTATCTTAGGGGCCTTTATCAAAGGTTAATAAAATAAAAGAGTGGTGTAAAGTTCCCCACATGGACAGAATTATACAATAAGCTCTTAGTTTACTTACAAGTAAAATCATAAAATGTTCTATTATACAAACAAATGAATTTATCTTAAGGCCAGCTGAGAAAAGAATCGTCGATTTCAAAACATTTTCTAGATTTATAACTTGTAAGTCACTGAAGCCAGACAAAGAAAACTTGTTTTCAACCCAATCAAAAATCTTGAATTTTTTCCTCTGTTTCTTTGTTTGCTTCTGCTTTCTTCTTACCTACAAAGAAAAGAAAACATTTTTCTGGTTAAATCAATATTTATTTAATCCATCTCCCTACAACCAAAATCTCATGAAGGATATCGGCTCGAGAGGTGAGGATATCTTTAGCTGACCAGTATAATCACTTCAGATTAGTGTGGAATGCAAAAATCACTTCATAGTTTGGTTTGCATATTAACATTCATATTCTATTTCAACAAAAGTTTTCGTAAACTCAACATACGCCCTCCGCTATGACTGATTAATCTACATTATAAAACCTATTTGTTTAAATTTCAGCAATTGAAATCCTATGTTCACATGAACGAATTTCATTTCTCTATTCGATGAACATACATGTATAAACAAAGAAAAAAGTTAAGCACTCCCCTGAAAAGTCTGCACCAACCGATAAAATCATTGGTGTAGGGAGATTGTTGGCAAACTGATGTTGCAGAAACAATTGTGATCATAAAGCGCAACATTCTGGCGATAAGAAATCACTATTAATGACAATAAGCTATACAATTTATTCAGGATATTGTTAGCCAAATCAAAAGTGTATTTTAACAAAATAAAAAGATGCAAGCTTGTAAGTATGAAACATCCATCTGGCTTCACATATTGAACATATTGAAGTAAAAATGTCACTTTGAGTGTGTAGAACACATCCCTAGAGCAGAAGTTACGGAGCGGAAGAGAATGAAGAAATAGCCTAAAAGAGAATGTTATATAATCAAATGTAGATGCCATATTATGCAACCGAAGATGTCATAAATGGTTCATGACACACCTTCTACCCATAAGGTATAAGTTGTGAAAGAATTGTTAAGATCCGATCAAAGCTCCTTAAGTTACAGAGCGAAAGGGAATCTCGGACGGCGCTGGTGATACTATAATACGACTGACATTTTTAAAGTCAGGGGTATAAAAGGGGATGAAATATGAGAAAGTAGCCAGATGGTTCTGTGAAGGATCCGTCTCAATGGTAGATGTTTTAAGGCATTATCAACACCCATTAAGAATTAATAACACAGTGATAAAGGTTATATCCAGTCCATTGATTTTACGTTTTGAATCAATATTAATGAAATGTTAAACAACAAAGGACTTCCCAGAGTGTAAAAGATTTTCACAGGCCATTGTTATTAAAAGTTGGATCGCCACTGAATGAAAGATGTTCATGTCGTTGGAGTGTTCAAAGAGAATATCAAATGTTGTATTGATAGATCATAGCTATAAAGGAGCACTATAGTGGTAATGGCGTGTATATTGTGTTAGGACACTTCTCAGATACAATGTGTGCAACAGAAAACTGAAGCTACTATTTACAGGATGGGAAATCTCGTACATAGGGATGAACGTCCATAAAAAACCATTTAAAGTACGGTACTTAAAACATGTTAATTACCCTCAAGCTAATAAAAACAGAAAGAAGTATGCACTTTCAGTGGCTTATCTGTGCTATTATTTTTTTTCCGTTTTAAGATGACATGATGTTGCCGTAGCTATTTTTAGATCAATAATGACTGATGTATGATAATAGATTTAGATACAAAAACCATGGTGACAAGCTTGAAGTGAGAAGATCATTTCGGAATATGTAGATAAGTCCTGCAACCGCATATCATTTCTTAGGCAAGTCAAGCCAAGCTAAATTGCACTAGATGACTACTCTATAACGCACGGAAATTTTATTCACCAATGATTGGATAAAAGTAATGAAAAAATGGCGGCGGCCTTGTGAATGGCCTATGGAGTTCATTCTCTATTGTAACGCCACCTTCAAATTTCAATTATTCACTTACGAGGGGATAAAACATACATTGGACAGTTGTTTTGGACTAAATGAACTCTACTCTTTCCATCTAAACTAGCTTACGTTAAAATTTTCTTTCCTTTTTAGTAATAGAAGGCCTTATATACCCATTCAAAACCAATAAATCACCTTTAGCTTTTAAGACTTCCCTATTTCCTGACTTTATTTCATTTCATGCCAGACTTTGTTTAAAATAATGACAGATTACATACATGACACCCACATATTCAATAATTCCTGTGTATCAAGGCAGCTTATTTTAGATCTGTAATTCTGTTAAATTGATTAAGCTTTTCAAATAACCAGGGGACAAGACCAGGCTTCAACTGCCTTAGAAAGGGTAACCAGGCTTAAAGTGTATCAGAAGAGGTAACCAGGCTTCAAATGTATCTACAGAGATAACCAGGCTTCAAATGTATCTAGGGAGGTAACAAGGCTTCAAGTGTATTGGGAGAGGTAACCAGGCTTCAAGTGTATTGGGAGAGCTAACCAGGCTTCAAGTATATCAGAAGAGGTAACCAGGCTTCAAGTGCATTATGAAAGGTAATCAGGCTTCAAGTGTATTATAGGAGGTAATCAGGCTTCAAGTGTATTAGGACAGGTAATCAGGCTTCAAGTGTATTGGGGGAGGTAATCAGGCTTCAAGTGTATTGGGAGAGGTAACCAGGCTTCAAGTGTATTGGGAGAGCTAACCAGGCTTCAAGTGTATTGGGAGAGCTAACCAGGCTTCAAGTGTATTGGGAGAGCTAACCAGGCTTCAAGTATATCAGAAGAGGTAACCAGGCTTCAAATGTATCTACAGAGATAACCAGGCTTCAAATGTATCTAGGGAGGTAACAAGGCTTCAAGTGTATTGGGAGAGGTAACCAGGCTTCAAGTGTATTGGGAGAGCTAACCAGGCTTCAAGTATATCAGAAGAGGTAACCAGGCTTCAAGTGCATTATGAGAGGTAATCAGGCTTCAAGTGTATTATAGGAGGTAATCAGGCTTCAAGTGTATTAGGACAGGTAATCAGGCTTCAAGTGTATTGGGGGAGGTAATCAGGCTTCAAGTGTATTGGGAGAGGTAACCAGGCTTCAAGTGTATTGGGAGAGCTAACCAGGCTTCAAGTGTATTGGGAGAGCTAACCAGGCTTCAAGTGTATTGGGAGAGCTAACCAGGCTTCAAGTATATCAGAAGAGGTAACCAGGCTTCAAATGTATCTACAGAGATAACCAGGCTTCAAATGTATCTAGGGAGGTAACAAGGCTTCAAGTGTATTGGGAGAGGTAACCAGGCTTCAAGTGTATTGGGAGAGCTAACCAGGCTTCAAGTATATCAGAAGAGGTAACCAGGCTTCAAGTGCATTATGAGAGGTAATCAGGCTTCAAGTGTATTATAGGAGGTAATCAGGCTTCAAGTGTATTAGGACAGGTAATCAGGCTTCAAGTGTATTGGGGGAGGTAATCAGGCTTCAAGTGTATTGGGAGAGGTAACCAGGCTTCAAGTGTATTGGGAGAGCTAACCAGGCTTCAAGTGTATTGGGAGAGCTAACCAGGCTTCAAGTGTATTGGGAGAGCTAACCAGGCTTCAAGAATATCTGAAGAGGTAACCAGGCTTCAAGTGTATTATGAGAGGTAATCAGGCTTCAAGTGTATTATAGGAGGTAATCAGGCTTCAAGTGTATTAGGACAGGTAATCAGGCTTCAAGTGTATTGGGGGAGGTAATCAGGCTTCAAGTGTATTAGGACAGGTAATCAGGCTTCAAGTGTATTAGGACAGGTAACGTGGCTACAAGTTTATTAGGAGAGGCAATCAGGCTTCAAGTGTATTGGGGGAGGTAACGTGGCTTCAAGTGTATTGGGGGAGGTAATCAGGCTTCAAGTGTATTGGGGGAGGTAATCAGGCTTCAAGTGTATTAGGACAGGTAATCAGGCTTCAAGTGTATTAGGACAGGTAACGTGGCTTCAAGTTTATTAGGAGAGGCAATCAGGCTTCAAGTGTATTGGGGGAGGTAACGTGGCTTCAAGTGTATTGGGGGAGGTAACCAGCCTTTAAGTGTATTGGGGGAGGTAACCAGGCTTCAAGTGTATTGGGGGAGGTAACATGGCTTCAAGTGTATTGGGGGAGGTAACGTGGCTTCAAGTTTATTAGGAGAGGCAATCAGGCTTCAAGTGTATTGGGAGAGGCAATCAGGTTTCAAGTGTATTATGAGAGGTAACGTGGCTTCAAGTGTATTGGGGGAGGTAATCAGGCTTCAAGTGTATTAGGACAGGTAATCAGGCTTCAAGTGTATTGGGGGAGGTAACGTGGCTTCAAGTGTATTGGGGGAGGTAACGTGGCTTCAAGTGTATTGGGGGAGGTAACGTGGCTTCAAGTGTATTGGGGGAGGTAACGTGGCTTCAAGTGTATTAGGACAGGTAATCAGGCTTCAAGTGTATCAGAAGAGGTAACCAGGCTTCAAGCGTATCAGAAGAGGTAACCAGGCTTCAAGCGTATCAGAAGAGGTAACCAGGCTTCAAGTGTATCAGAAGAGGTAACCAGGCTTCAAGTGTATCAGAAGAGGTAACCAGGCTTCAAGTGTATCAGAAGAGGTAACCAGGCTTCAAGTGTATTATGAGAGGTAATCAGGCTTCAAGTGTATTATGGGAGGTAATCAGGCTTCAAGTGTATTAGGACAGGTAATCAGGCTTCAAGTGTATTGGGGGAGGTAACGTGGCTTCAAGTGTATTGGGAGAAGGTAACGTGGCTTCAAGTGTATTGGGAGAAGGTAACATGGCTTCAAGTGTATTGGGAGAAGAAATCAGGCTTCAAGTGTATTAGGAGAGGTAATCAGGCTTCAAGTGTATTAGGACAGGTAATCAGGCTTCAAGTGTATTGGAGGAGGTAACATGGCTTCAAGTGTATTGGGAGAAGAAATCAGGCTTCAAGTGTATTAGGAGAGGTAATCAGGCTTCAAGTGTATTAGGACAGGTAATCAGGCTTCAAGTGTATTGGAGAAGGTAACATGGCTTCAAGTGTATTGGGAGAGGTAACCAGGCTTCAAGTGTATTAGGAGAGGTAATCAGGCTTCAAGTGTATTAGGAGAGGTAACCAGGCTTCAAGTGTATCAGAAGAGGTAACCAGGCTTCAAGTGTATTAGGAGAGGTAATCAGGCTCCAAGTGTATTAGGAGAGGTAATCAGGCTTCAAGTGTATTAGGAGAGGTAATCAGGCTTCAAGTGTATTAGGAGAGGTAATCAGGCTAGAAGTGTGTTGGGAGAGGTAATCAGGCTTGAAGTGTATTTGGAGAGGTAATCAGGCTTCAAGTGTATTAGGAGAGGTAATCAGGCTTCAAGTGTATTAGGAGAGGTAATCAGGCTTCAAGTGTATTTGGAAAGGTAATCAGGCTTCAAGTGTATTAGGAGAGGTAATCAGGCTTCAAGTGTATTGGGGGAGGTAACGTGGCTTCAAGTGTAATCGGGGAAGTTGCCTACAAACACATAGTGGAGTGACTGACCCCTTTAAGTCACTTGGGATCACTACTTTTACATACATTTACAAAAGCTTCTAAGTAATACTTCTTGAGAAAAATTGACAATAATTTCTTAGTTTTGTTTTATATATATGATTGAACCCAAATGCACATCCTCACATGGCAAACAGTATGTCCAGCAAAGGTTTAAGGAAATCTGATGAATACTGTAGGAGGACATATGTTGACAAGAATATGATTAATCCATTCACGGCTTCAGTCCAAGATATTTTGGCATCCTCTTGACCTTGGCTTCACATATTTTAGGCTGTGTCTGGCAGAGTGACGGCTTAACCCGTAGAATACACATGCTTCAAGTCGTTAAAAAGTATGAAAACTGTCAAAACCTATACCTAGCGTTAAATGAAATTTGAAAAAGCATTGCAAAAAAATAATTTTTAAATGGATATAATCAATATTGAAAATATCTGGTAACAGTGAAAATAAAGTAAGATAGCAATGAACAGTGAACTGTGTAGGTCTACTGCTGCTAGGCAGGAGGAAGGTTAGACTTCAGTTGGGCTGCATGCAGGACAACCCGAGAAACTGTTAGGAGGGAATGAGTTAACACTTATATCGCTATATCCCCCAACATTCTTTATACCCTGGGAGAAAGGCCAAAAACAGAAAATAAAACTGACTTACTTTCTTTAATATTTTCATCTCTTGCTCTCATTCTTTGGATAAATCCAGCACTTTTATTTTTCCTGAACTGTTCAAATGGATCTTTCATGTCAATTCCAATGCCTTTAAATTTATCCTGTTTATCTCTTACATCAGCGCCACTAATAGGTTCTACAATTCCTTGTTCTGCTGCACCAAGACCACGTCCTCCCCAACCTGCAAAACAATACAATCTCTTTATTCTCTCAAACTTAGACAAAAATTCCACCAGAATGTACAGACATCAGTTTTTGGTTTAAAAAATGCTTTGAATCGTTAAAAAAAAATGAAGACGTTAATGGCTATGTAAAAAGACGCATTGGTTTGTTTATTAATTAGAATAAATAGTAAGTTCTAGTCTGCAGAGTTGTAAAACAGAATTTTGATTTAGAGAATATTTTGGCTTACTCATTGCTTAGAGAAATATTAGAAACGGTTGGGGCTAGGTGGATTAAGGGCTTGTTGGCTGTTTTGGATGTCATGGTTGTAAAGATGTACAGATATTAACATTTGTTCACCAAAAATAGTAGAGCCAAATTTAATTTTAGTGGATGGTGGGCAACTATTTTAGTCACCAAGCTACCCCCAAAACAGCCATCATGTAAGCATACTTCTATGAGGAACTTATTATCAGAAATTTTATTTATTTCTTGAATAAAATAATTTTAAAAATGTGCTTGGCGACTCATTTGGTCACCATGCTTACCAAAAAGTTGTTTGTATAGAATTTCGCCTATTTTTTTAAACCACAGACGAAACAAGAACCACTCAAACTACTGAATGATCTAATGCTTGGTGACTGTTTTGGTCACCACAAATATTGAGAGGTCATTTTTTCTCCATACGGAATAAACTGCCTATCCATAAGCTACATATATCAGGAGGGAAAAATAAAATACAGTTAATGGGTTTGAAGTTATGGAGGGAACACGAAGCAGGGACGGACAAACAGGCTGACATCACTTTACCAATTTACGCCAGCTTTGAGAGCGGGTGCATCAAAAAAATAAAACAAAACAATACAAAAGGACTTTTATTGTAGGTTTTGAATGTAAAACCCTTAGGCTGTCTGGTCGTTACAGTTATGGCAAAAGGGTGAAGAGAAGTACTATCAATTGCCCAAACCCTTTTCTTACCCATTTTCCTCAGTAGTTGATGACCTTTGTTATCCTCTCCTAGAGCTGATATCTGACCTGTAGAAACCATTGGTTCAGCACTGAGAGGAAGAAGCACACATTGGGTTAATACAATACTGTAGGAACCATTGGTTCTGCACTGAGAGGAAGAAGCACACATTGGGTTAATACTGCAGGAATTCCTACATCAATATTTCCTCAGTTCATCAAGTTATAAAACAAACTTGCCCCTGTGCAAACTGACTCATGGAAACTCCATCCAGCTGGCAGTGGCAATGTTTTAACTACAATAAAATCTGGGTTTTTTTTTAATTCTTTGACATATTTACAGAATTTATGAGAACAAAAAAATAAATAGGTATATATAATATAACCTATCATTATATACAATCATGTTTCAATACATTATAAAGTCCTAATGTTTTGTTTAAAACTGTCGAGTCCAACATGACTGTTGTCGTCAAGAAAACAAAAGTGTGTGATATATGTGTGTGGCACTGGTTTGCTGATCAGACTGATATATTTGCAGCATTCAGAGAGTAAAGACTGGATATTA
This sequence comes from Lepidochitona cinerea, assembly GCA_963971465.1. NCBI lineage: Eukaryota > Metazoa > Mollusca > Polyplacophora > Chitonida > Tonicellidae > Lepidochitona > Lepidochitona cinerea. Next base: position 39,899,622 of record OZ020556.1, on the reverse strand, counting down.
AATCATATACAAATATCCACTTGAAAAAACGAATTTTAGCTTCAATAAACTATTGTAATTGATTGGGAAAATTGTTTTACTCAATTTGAGTGTTCAACTAAATTTTTCCAGAATTGATAAAGACATCCTTTGCTTCAAACTGATAAAACTTAAGCCAAACAGAATGTTCGTTAAACCACAGCTAGACAATTGCAGTGGTCATTTCCATGGTCTGTGTTGTTGCCTGGCAACCCTTCAACATACAAAATGTAGTGTGATCGAGTGAAAAACACATTCAGACATTCCTAGATTTGTATTTGGGTTAACTGAGAGGCTATAACTTTGGCTGATGAGTAATTCAATATGACATCCGACACAATTTACAACCAATAGGGAAAAGCCCAATAGCTTATAGTCTATAGAATACAACAATATCATCATATGTAAATTGTTTGACTTACAAACTTGCTCTGGGCGGTGATGGAGATCGGGCCTTTTTCCGAATGGGTACATGTAGGCTGGGTGCAGGAGGTGACGGGGATCTACTAGATCTCTGATATGGAAGAGGTGATTTCGACCTTGACCTAGATCTTGAACGTGATCTTGACCTTGACCTAAAATGAATGTTATATCAAAATTATTGATTGCTTGCCCTTTTACGACACACTGAAGATTATTTCACTTAAACGATCACATTCACAGTTTTTGTGGAAGACTCTGTGCCTTGAAGAAACCATAGACATTCCGCAAGCGTACGGTAACATATCCTCCGTCAAAATGTTGACACAGTGTTCTTACTTTTATTAAAAACAAGGCCAAATCACAGTCAGTATTTTCAAGCTAGAATAGTTATCAAGCAATATAAATAAGGTGTTTTTTTCACCAAAACTTGACCTTGAATTCATTAACATACCTGGATCGACTGCGATGTCCACTGTTAAATCTCCGCCGGCGTCTTGGTGGAGACCTCGGCAATCTAATTTCTGGTGACGGTGAACGAGAGCGTGACCTTTGACCACCCATTTCACCTTCTCTCTCATGTATTTTCTTAGCCTTCTGTTTGGCCTTGAAGAATTCATATAAACCAAGTTTCTCCCAACCTTCACTGTTTATATGGAAGTAGGACCAAAATAGACCAATGAAATGATTGAATTTGAGCATTTCATAACTAAGGTCATATTGAAACCAAATATTGTAAATATTGACCGAAGACTTAATACATGCCATGGGAGATTTATTTAAAAAGATATTGCAGCCTATGGTGAACTTCCATAAAAAATCAATTATCTTGCCGGTGCTACACAATAAAATTCTCCACAGGGACTAAACTTACTGATGGATTTAAAGTTCAAAATAATAATTTGTGGCATTTTCATGTTTTGTCACTATTAGTGATTTGGTCAGCTTCAGTCAGGATTCAAAAGGATAGAGATTTATAACCATTTTTTTTGTTTTTATTAAAGGGGCATGAGCTGCCAAAATGTTGATATTTTGACGTAACAACAGATTGTTGAAATTATTGGCTATTTTTCTCAAGACGTATAATTCAGAAGCTTTTAAGTGCTTCTAGTCTAGAACATGTACGATATAGCATTGTTTTGAACTAACTTTGGCTTAGAATGAATGAATGGTCGTCCCGGTTATTTAAATTTTGTTTACTTTTCGAACACGTTTTCGGTTTGTACAGGCCACATACTGTATGAATTTTCCTCATTCCAACGCCAATCATTTAGTTTTTCGATGGCCTTCAAAGCCTCTTACTGTCGTGACGATCAGAAATTATGAAAAAAGTGTGAATTTCGGCAGCTCATGCCATTTTAAAAAAAATCCTATTTTTTCCTCCCATTTAGAGGGTAACTGAATGTGAATTGAAAGTGACTTACCTATCTCTTGGTCTTTCATGAGAGGGTAAACTATAAAACATCTCCACAGCGTTAAGTAATCTCTCAGTAGGGGGCGCTGGTGGGGGGAGACGAATATCCCTCGGATCCAGGGCACGATATTTACAGTCCTCCAACTGACAGGAAGAAAAAAATGTAGCTTGCAATATCTAAATAACAACATGTGAAGTTATCAGTTATTTTCAATAATAATATTTGTCATTGATGTAAGCAGACAAATAGTAAAATGGCTCGACAGGAAATATACAGGGATAGATAAGTCAATTCCTTTAATACATCATTACAAAAGCAAAATATTTGAGTTGTCAAATTGAATCATTTACAATTTATTGACCATTTGGTTGCATAGTATTAGATATCATGTAAAATGGTAAAAATCTGAATTGCAACGGTTGTACCACAGGAACAAGTAGTACCATGGGAGCTGACCGTATTAACCTAATCCCAACAAGGCAAGCATGAACATTGCCCAGATTATAACAGAAGAATACAAACTGGTTCAAAGTAATATGGCTAGATCTCTGAGCCAACGGCCAGTCATTACTAGGGATATTGTTGACACAGTAACTGGGCATTGTCATCCTTGCCTCTATTGCAAACATTTGGGCAATTATTTGTGCAAAAAAATGAACAATTTGAATTTGGTTTCACAATGACTTTTGCATTCGAACATGTTCATAGAAACTAAAAATCTGGATATAAGTTTTATACATCAACATTAACAGCAATTAAACAGTTCTCATAATACGAAATCGACTTACTACATAGATCAAATGGCTAAATTTGTAATTTTACTCGATGAAGAACTGATGACAACAGGTCTGCGAGGCATATCTTTACACGATTACAATACAGTGACAATTGTTGTTGTACTGAGATCACACAATTGTGGGATCGTCACTAATGACACGGAGCAACATATAGTTTAAATAAGTGGCTATCGCCATCAGGACCCCTCGGGTCTGGGCCAAAGAAACCGAAGATATATTTATTTTCCAGACAATTTGTTGCGAGTGAAAAACTACTTCACATACATGCATCACATTTACAAGGAGGTTTTTGGCTGAGTCATGTAAGGGGCATAACTCTTGAAAAACAGGTCCAAGCGCGTCAATTTTAAATAGGCTTCTTGTACTTGCTGTGTTGAACAAATGTAGAAAGTTTTAAAAATGTGATTGAAAGACTTTTTTAGATAATGTGTTTACAAGGCTTTTTATAGCAGCGGTAATGTAAGGGGCATAACTCTTAAAAAAACATCCGAGCGCGTTGATTTTAAATAGGCTTCTTGTACTTGCTGTATTAAACAAATGTGTGAAGTTTCAAAGTTGTACATGTAAGTTAAAGACTTTTTTCAATAATGTGTTTACAAGGCTTTTTATAGCAGCGGTAATGTAAGGGGCATAACTCTTGAAAAAAACATCCTAGCGCGTTGATTTTCAATACGCTTCTTGTACTTGCTGTATTAAACAAATGTGTGAAGTTTCAAAGCTGTAAGTTAAAGACTTTTGTAGATAATGTGTTTACAAGGCTTTTTATAGCAGCGGTAATGTAAGGGGCATAACTGTTGAAAAAAACATCCGAGCACGTTGATTTTAAAAAGGCTTCTTGTACTTGCTGTATTAAACAAATGGTGAAGTTTCAAAGTTGTAAGTTAAAGACTTTTTTAGATAATGCGTTTAAAAGGCTTTTTACAGCCGCAGTAATGTAAGGGGCATAACTCTTGAAAAAAACATCCGAGCGCGTTGATTTTCAATAGGCTTCTTGTACTTGCCGTATTAAACAAATGTGTGAAGTTTCAAAGTTGTAAGTTAAAGACTTTTGTAGATAATGTGTTTACAAGGCTTTTTATAGCAGCGGTAATGTAAGGGACATAACTCTTGAAAAAAACATCCGAGCGCGTTGATTTTCAATAGGCTTCTTGTACTTGCTGTAATAAACAAATGTGTGAAGTTTCAAAGTTGTAAGTTAAAGACTTTTTTAGATAATGTGTTTACAAGGACCAATGGACAGACGGACAGACGGAGGCAACGACAATACCCTTCGGGCAAAATTTGCCCGAGGGGTAAAAAACATTTATTGTATGACTTTGTTGAGAACTGCAGACAGAGTTATTGGTAAAAATTGTGCACAGTTCAATCGATATGCACACAAGAGGCCATGTTTCATCTCAATGTTTGTCCAAGGTGGGTCCATGTGACCTCATTGACATAAGTTAAAATAGGCATGTGAGGTCAATTTCAATCATGAAATACTTGTAAAATAGACGTGTGAATGGCGTCACCTCTTTGATTTATACGCTATGCCTTCAGCTGCTGTTAAACTCTTAATGGGTAAAAATGCCACTTTTTAACTGGCATAGAACTAAAGTTCTTTGCCTGTTATCTATTGTCAATTTTGATCACTCCACCGGTTTTCTTCCATTATAAGTTTGTTTTCCATAACAGAAAAGAAGCTCTCACCATTAACATAATAAATGTGAGAAGGCAATAAAAAAGGTGAACATAAACGAATAGAGATATTTACCTTAACAAGGGGAGCCATTAAGCCTGCAGGTAATTCAAAGTAGGGAACTGATGGAGTCAAATCTACTTCAGGAGCAATTGGGATAGGTGGAAATCCAGGTGGAGGTTTACTTAAATCAGGTAAATGCATCCCTGGGGGAGGGCCACTGAAATTAGGGGGTGGTAACCCACCAGAACCACCAGGACCTAAAACAACAAGAAAGACAGTAAGAAAGCTGTATGAGCTGCCCAACATAAGGAAAACAGAATTACCATATTGGTTTTCATTGTTCTCAAAAGTACAAAATGCAAGCTTTCTACTGATACCAAAGTAGGAAATGTCTATGCTAAGGTAGTTTATAAAAGCAACAATACCTTTAAAATGAACTTGTACATCTCAGCTATTTGAATTTTGTCCCATATTAGCTCACATCTTATATTCCTATAGGTGACCGGCTTTACACATATTTTTTATAATTCAACGTCAATTCAGAAGTTTTTCAAGGCGCCTTACTTCTCTTGTTAATCTGAATTTATGAAAACTGCTCTAATATGGGCATTGGTGTTTGTTTAAGAAATAATGTTTTCGTTTGAGGTCTTCAGGCTTGGGGGTCTGGATTGTTTGATATAATAAAGCACAAAAGGAGATTTTATCATCTATTCTGTTTTATTATAGAAGAAAGAATATGGAATCATTACCCATGGGATAATCATACGGAGGTGGTCTATTGAAGGCTGGAGGTGGGAAGCCTGGAGGTGGTGTATTGAAACTATGGAATGGTGGGGGGCCACTGGCAGGCATTCCTGGTGGAGGCTACAACAAAAAGGGTAGAATGATATAACATTTAGGATTAACAACTATTTTCTAAAAGCTTTGAGACCTTGATTTATCTGTATAATAAAAACAACTGGAGAACATCTCATTTATTTTCTTTAAAATAATAAAACAGGATTTTTATCAGATTGATTGTATAGACTGACCTGATTAGAGAATGGTGGTAATGTTGGTGCAGCTCCATGTGGTGGTGGGAGAGTAGGGGGTAAAGAGGGGGGTGCAGGGCTGGTACTTGGTTCCAGATGTCCTGGGCCCCCTGATACTGGTACTGCTGCTGTTACTGATACTATAGGCTGTGAGGATAGAGTGGTACTGGAGATATCTGTTGGTCCTGCCACCACTGTTTGAGGAGCAGCTTGGGAGGCAGCGTAAGTATTGATCAGAGAGGAAATCACTGATGCAGCTGAAGGTATAGTGCTCTGAATTGGGGGGACGTTACTGATTACACTGGCCTGTGATGCTACAACAGGCTGGGCTAATACACCAGCTTGAGGTATAATGGTGCCTGAGGGTCCTAATACTGGTGTCACTACACCTGGCTGAGGCAGTGCCATTGATGTACCTGGGAAAATAAAGTACATTTATAGAAACTCTGTAATCAGAGAAAAAAAACCTGAGAACAATTACACATCGAGCCTTAGTCTTATTGATAGAATACAAGTCACTGACTGAACCGACTGAGCCACATTCCAACCTTTATTGGACATCAAGGTTTCTTACTTGTGTTAGACATTATTTGTACAAATCTTTAGCTTTCAACCTCGGCTTATCATTTAGTTTATTGATGAGCTTCAAACCTGTGTATTAATGGGAATGGGTGTGAATGTTGACAAATCCTAAACCTTTACAAAGCTAAGGCAATTCTGAATGGATGACCCTTACTTGGAGTGGAGGGTTGTGTCCCTTGTTGTTGTTGTAGTAACTGTGTAAGCTGTTGTTGAGGAGCCTGTAGTTGGGAGTTGAGATGAGCAGAATACTCTTGATGTTGTTTCTGTAATTGTGAGTATTGTTGTTGTACAGAGCCGGTTATCTGGGTCACAATGTGGGCGTGGTCAGTAATTAGGCTGGCCTAGAAACAAAATGAGAAAATAAATGATATAACAGTGATTGAATGGCAACACAATCAGGAAATTCATTCCGGATGTTATTCGAATTTTAATTACATATTGTAAACACATTGGCACAAGCTCACTGAATATTCTTAAGAAGAAACAAGAGATCAGTAAAACTGATCCAGGCGACCACCATAGAACACTATCAGAAAGTGAGGCTGCTTGCAAACGGATCGCAAAGTTGATATGTGAAATTTATTTCTTCGGTTGGTGGTTGGCTAGACAAGAACAAAGTTTCTTCGGTAGATAGTGGCTGTTATATGAAAACTCAAAACCATCTTTCTTCAAGGAGGCCGCACATTTACGCTACTTACCGGAGCTACATAATACATGTACATTGTATGCACACAGGCCAGTCAGTGATATCGCTTGTTTGAGTCCTGTACACAATTAAAATTTACAAAATCCACTACGATTGTACACATGTTACTAAGATGCATTTAGTGTTCGTTTACAAATCAAATGATAATGTATATATCTGTCAAAAACAGCCCGTGAAAAGTGAAGAATGTATCATTCGTCTGATGAGTAAATATTTACACATGACGAAAGTCAGTTTAAAAATTAATGGCCAAAAATGTCCCGATTCGTTCAGAAATTAGTAAACTCTTATAAAAAAATCTTCATGCACGATTTGATGTAAATATATGATTGAATAAACACATTTCAGTTACTTTATTGGTAAATAGCATTTACAATTGCGAAGTCAGTTGCTGTACATAGCTGCCTGAATGCAAATTCGATCGGCAAAATAGTGATCGTACGTTGCCGTGTATTTCATTTCATTTTGAAATATTCCTTCCTTTCACACTCCGAAAAATACAATATGGATCTTCTTAAGTGTCTTAGGGAACACTCTCCTTTAAAAATATTTATTATTGTTACATTTTTGGAAAGAATTTAGGCGTTTAAAACCTAAATTCGAATAGGCCATTTTACCAGCTTCGAACAAGCCGTGGCGGCCGGGAACAGGCATATTGATAAACCATTTCTTGTACTTATAGTTATACTCGCCCTTAGAAATCTGAAAGGAGTCGATTTTTATACGTTTTAAAATGACCCGAGGATTGCAATTTCACTCTGGGGTTTATAAAAGCTCCGATAAATGTCTTGTTTTTCACTACTCTGGACTCGGAAATTTCAAAATATCGCCATCAGTGCCAAAAATAGCTTATCTGTCTTTAACTGGGTCGTGCTTTTAAAATGCCTGGTAGGGGCCCTGTGATTGACAGCGGGAAATCGCACTAGCAAACTGATTTCACCACCCGATTTTAGCACTTTTTAATCATATATATTTAAATATCTCACCCATAGTCAGTATATTGGAGACAAGGAAATATATATTAAGATCTGAAGCTGTTAATCTGAGGAATTCCTTTTCTTGTTATATACGTATGCTTGAGGTGTCCGTTCGAACCTAGACAAAGTTGGAAGTTATCAGTGAATTACGCGTCCGTTAAAGTAAATTCGAAGATTGAAAAAACAAAACACAAAGCAGCCAACAGATGCAACATGTGATTTTATTTGCTCATTTTCAAAATTAGTTGAAGTTGTAAGAAAAAATAACCATACGGCGTCAGTGGGGTTTTAGCCGACTTTTCTGCTGTCGCCATACGATGTCTTCGATAATGAAGCAGGCTAACACTCTAAGTTCCAACGCCAAATGGCGACAACGGTACCGAATGTGTTAAATGAAAACGTCAACGACGAAAAAAATGCATGTTGCATAACTTGACCATATGAGGAAGCAACACAAAAGAAATTCATCAAGATCCGCCTGGTAGTTTTGTTGAGTCCGCGATCACAAACTATGTAGATAGAAATCACAGAAAAAGCTACCAGCCGCCATTTTGAATATGCAAATGAGCAGCGAGTGCATAACAAGGCCATAGGGTTAACCTGCGAATAACATTTTACGAACATCCTTTCATTACTTTAGAACAGTGATAAAAAAATAATGGCCAGTGGCCGCCATTTTGAATATGCAAATGAACAAAAATGTGCATAGTGCACAACGAGACCATAGGGCTAACATGCGTAAATTAGTTTACGAAAATCCTAGCCTTTCTTTACTTAAGGAGAAAAGTGACAAAAAGAAGAAAAACAAAATGGTCGCCCAGCGGCCATTTTAATATGTAAATGAGCAAAAAAGAACATAGTACGCAACGAGGCCATAGGGTTAACCTGCGTACAAAGTTTTACCAAGATCCTCGCATTACTTTAGGAGAAAAGTGATAAAAAGTAGAAAAACAAAATGGTCGCCTAGCGGCCATTTTGATATGCAAATGAGCAAAAAAAATAAATGTTGCACAACTAGACCATAGGAGGAACGTGCGTGTGAAATTTAAAGAAGATCCAAATAGGACTTCTCTTGGAATCGCGATCACAAGAGAGTAAAGCGATAAAAAATAGAAAAACAAAATGGTCGCCTAGCGGCCATTTTAATATGCAAATGAGCTCAGAAAAATAGATGTAGCACAACTAGACCATATGGGGAACCAATACAAAAACATTTCATCAAGATCGGCCTGGTGGATTTCTAGATTCCGCGATCACAAACTATGTAGGTAAAAATCACAAAATGGCTGCCAGCGGCCATTTTAATATGCAAATGAGCAAAAAAAATAAATGTTGCACAACTAGACCATAGGAGGAACGTGTGTGTGAAATTTAAAGAAGATCCGACTAGGACTTCTCTTGGAATCGCGGTCACAAGAGAGAAAAGCGATAAAAAATAGAAAAACAAAATGGTCGCCTAGCGGCCATTTTAATATGCAAATGAGCTCAGAAAAATAGATGTAGCACAACTAGACCATATGGGGAACCAATACAAAAACATTTCATCAAGATCGGCCTGGTGGATTTCTAGATTCCGCGATCACAAACTATGTAGGTAAAAATCACAAAATGGCTGCCAGCGGCCATTTTAATATGCAAATGAGCAAAAAAAATAAATGTTGCACAACTAGACCATAGGAGGAACGTGTGTGTGAAATTTAAAGAAGATCCGACTAGGACTTCTCTTGGAATCGCGGTCACAAGAGAGAAAAGCGATAAAAAATAGAAAAACAAAATGGTCGCCTAGCGGCCATTTTAATATACAAATGAGCTTAGAAAAATAGATGTTGCACAACTAGACCATATGGGGAACCAATATAAAAACATTTCATCAAGATCGGCCTGGTGGATTTCTAGATTCCGCGATCACAAACTATGTAGGTAAAAATCACAAAATGGCCGCCAGCGGCCATATAAATATGCAAATGAGCAAACAAAATAGATGTTGCACAACTAAACCATAAGGGGAACATGTCTGTAAAATTTGATGAAAATCCGACCAGTAGTTCTCTTGGAATCGCGATCACAAGAAAAGTTTACAGACACCGGACGACAGACGACGGACGACGGACGACGGACCACGGACAAAAAGCGATTTGATAAGACCACCATGAGATCATGGTGGTCTAAAAAAGATTGTATACAGAGTTGAAATTTGTTTTTCTGAAGTTTATTGATTGATTTAAGATGTCAATAGGTAAGTATAAACTAACTATCTGTTTTGTAAAGCTGATGACAATTGTCTGTCAAATTATACCTGATAACTGGCCAAAGCTGAAGCTGGCTCCTTCATCATCTGTAACAATTAATATTGAATAAAATGCAATTTGAATTTCTTGAAAGAAAAACTGGTCATACTTTGGATTTTTTTATAATACATGAAATTCTCTAAACACTTGAAATATCTATGGTTTACATGTAGGTGGATGTTTATGGAGAAACAAGCAGTAAATAGTTCCCACAAGTTATTAGAATCGTTTCATATTCTAGGCATAACTTCATAACATCATATCAATGTACATTCTGCCTCTTACTATCTACACTCTTTCATTGATTGATGTTTAGAAGCACACTCCAATTTTTTTCCTTAAATGGTGGTGTAACCAGGTTTAGTAGGGAGAAAACCCTTTGAACTTGAGAATTTAGCTGACAACAATTCCATGTATAGTGATCAGAGAAAGAGTGTTAATTTTAAAAAAAATTTTTAAAAAAGCTTCTTAAGAAAATTAGCATATTATGTGTCGGAGTTGTTATATCAACATATAGGCATCTGAATACACTATCATAACTTACCTCTATAGTCACTAGGGAAAAATATTTGTTCTGCTCCCATAGGCTGAGAAGCTGCAGAAAACAACAGGGAACAACTTTAGATGGTTTGTATTTGTTTTAACTACCATTTGTTCATTTACAAAAAAATAATATTTAGTTACCTCCCCTGCACAGACAACCTACAGTTCGACTTGGTTAATATTTAGTTACCTCCCCTACACAAAGACAACCTACAGTTCAACTTGGGTAATATTTAGTTACCTCCCCTACACAAAGACAACCTACAGTTCAACTTGGGTAATATTTAGTTACCTCCCCAGCACAAAGACAACCTACAGTTTAACTTGGTTAATATTGAGTTACCTCCCCTACACAAAGACAACCTACAGTTCAACTTGGTTAATATTGAGTTACCTCCCCTACACAAAGACAACCTACAGTTCAACTTGGTTAATATTGAGTTACCTCCCCTACACAAAGACAACCTACAGTTCAACTTGGTTAATATTGAGTTACCTCCCCTACACAAAGACAACCTACAGTTCAACTTGGGTAATATTTAGTTATCTCCCCTACACAAAGACAACCTACAGTTCAAATTGGGTAATATTTAGTTACCTCCCCTACACACAGACAACCTACAGTTTAACTTGGGTAATATTTAGTTACCTCCCCTACACAAAGACAACCTACAGTTCAACTTGGTTAATATTGAGTTACCTCCCCTACACAAAGACAACCTACAGTTCAACTTGGGTAATATTTAGTTATCTCCCCTACACAAAGACAACCTACAGTTCAAATTGGGTAATATTTAGTTACCTCCCCTACACACAGACAACCTACAGTTTAACTTGGGTAATATTTAGTTACCTCCCCTACACAAAGACAACCTACAGTCACTAACCTAATTAGAACCAATGTCCCAACTTAACCCTGAATCTACATCAACCTACAGGCTATTTATTTAAGTTTGTTAAAATCAAACTGCACAGACGTGATTAGTTAAAAATTAAAAAGTTGTTTAATTCTCACTTTAGTTAATTTTTGTTTCTTTTCCTCCTCTACTCCGGTGCTAGCTGTACAAAATGCTGGTACTACCATTTTCTCCAAAGCAACTTTTAGTTCATCAGCATTCTTCCTCTGACTGTAAACAGATGGACACATAGATATTTTTAGTCCCACTCAAAATTAATTCTTTGTCCACAGTGAAAACCCCTTTCAGAAAGTTTTTGATTTTTAGTTTGAACTACATGTAAGTGGGATTTGAACCGACAACCCATCGAAGAAAGGCTTGGGTAGGCGTGAGAGATTGAGTCATCTTTCTTTTACCTCAGTTTATCTCAGTTTTACCTCCAAAGTGAGGTTTAAGCTATGGGTGATGTTGTTGTGGATCTGGAGTGTGAGGTTTAAGCTATGGGTGATGTTGTTGTGGTTCTGGAGTGTGAGGTTTAAGCTATGAGTGATGTTGTTGTGGTTCTGGAGTGTGAGGTTTAAGCTATGAGTGATGTTGTTGTGGTTCTGGAGTGTGAGGTTTAAGCTATGAGTGATGTTGTTGTGGTTCTGGAGTGTGAGGTTTAAGCTATGAGTGATGTTGTTGTGGTTCTGGAGTGTGAGGTTTAAGCTATGGGTGATGTTGTTGTGGTTCTGGAGTGTGAGGTTTAAGCTATGGGTGATGTTGTGAATCTGGAGTGTGAGGTTTAAGCTATGAGTGATGTTGTGAATCTGGAGTGTGAGGTTTAAGCTATGAGTGATGTTGTTATGCATCTGGAGTGTGAGGTTTAAGCTATGAGTGATGTTGTGAATCTGGAGTGTGAGGTTTAAGCTATGGGTGATGTTGTTGTGGTTCTGGAGTGTGAGGTTTAAGCTATGGGTGATGTTGTGGATCTGGAGTGTGAGGTTTAAGCTATGGGTGATGTTGTTGTGGTTCTGGAGTGTGAGGTTTAAGCTATGAGTAATGTTGTTGTGGTTCTGGAGTGTGAGGTTTAAGCTATGGATGATGTTGTGGATCTGGAGTGTGAGGTTTAAGCTATGAGTGATGTTGTTATGCATCTGGAGTGTGAGGTTTAAGCTATGAGTGATGTTGTTGTGGATCTGGAGTGTGAGGTTTAAGCTATGAGTGATGTTGTTGTGGATCTGGAGTGTGAGGTTTAAGCTATGAGTGATGTTGTTGTGGATCTGGAGTGTGAGGTTTAAGCTATGGGTGATGTTGTGGATCTGGAGTGTGAGGTTTAAGCTATGAGTGATGTTGTTGTGGATCTGGAGTGTGAGGTTTAAGCTATGAGTGATGTTGTTGTGGTTCTGGAATGTGAGGTTTAAGCTATGAGTAATGTTGCGGACTTACCAATGATGAAGTAGATCATTGACTAGGTAGATAAGGTGTAGTCTCATTTGAAATGCAGCATCTCTTGCTGTTATCCTACAGGAAACATCAAATGGCATGTGTGATAAGAATAATTGTCTTAATCCTAACTATTTAGACAGGTTATCAAGAAGGATGACCAGAGGATGGGCTGTATCCACTGACACTTGCATTTATATACTATATGTATATGAACCCAGAAATTCAACCCAAAATTATATTGCCAATAGAGTTATAATCAAGACAAAATTATACTAAAAGATAATAAAAAATCTCAGAATATTATTTTAAGAATAAAATGAAATGTGATTTAAATCAGGCTATTAGGAAGAGGATGTTTTAATGGCACATGGAGAGAGTTTGATTAAGGGAGACCATTTCACATTACCTTTTGAGGAGATACTGTGTAATAAATTCACATTGTGGGTCACCAATACACCGGGTCAGGATCCAACTTTTACCATTCTTTATAAAACATAATTAAGTTTTTCATTTAAATCAAGTAGGAGTTTACAAATTGTGGTTTTTAAAAGGATTAACAGTGATACTAACACAAATTTTAAGGTAACTTCACTTTGGCTGAAGTGATAGGTATTCTGCCAAGACAAGCCACTGGATACAACGGTGATTAAAAAATCAAGATAAATTCAAAATTAGACTCCACTCAATAGACTAATGTTGCCACAGGAAGACTGGGGTTTTTTTTTCAGGACACAGGACCTGCTTTTCCCACAGAACCCAGAAACCCCTGTCAGAAAGTGAAATAATAGTGAGTGTGATATTAAGCAGTGAAATAATAGTGAGTGTGATATTAAGCAGTGAAATAATAGTGAGTGTGATATTAAACAGTGAAATAATAGTGAGTGTGATATTAAACAGTGAAATAATAGTGAGTGTGATATTAAATAGTGAAATAATAGTGAGTGTGATATTAAATAGTGAAATAATAGTGAGTGTGATATTAAGCAGTGAAATAATAGTGAGTGTGATATTAAATAGTGAAATAATAGTGAGTGTGATATTAAACAGTGAAATAATAGTGAGTGTGATATTAAATAGTGAAATAATAGTGAGTGTGATATTAAATAGTGAAATAATAGCGAGTGTGATATTAAGCAGTGAAATAATAGTGAGTGGGATATCAAGCAGTGAAATAGTGAGTGTGATATCATGCAGTGAAATAATAGTGAGTTTGATGTCAAGCAGTGAAATAATAGAGTGTCATATCATGCATGTATCCATTAATCTGTCAAAAAGGATTACATACTGAGATGGCATCTTTTGTACAGGATTCAATGATAGGTTGTAGAACTTTGTCCAGGTCTTCCATATTAACACCACAGTCTTCACCCATAACCTTCAATCTCTCCTCACGGGCTAGGAGAATAGCATCCTCTATCTGAATCTAAACAAACAAACAATAAAGTCAATGAAAGTTACTGTGGTTTTCTAAATTTTACATTTAACGTTCAATCAGCCGGTGATAACCTAGGGTTAGATTGATTGATTGGGGCTTAAAGTTGCACTCAACAGGTAAGGTTATATGGCGACAAAAGTACCAACTGACCAAAAGATCTTACCCACCCCCCATCCCACCTAAATTTTAACATTAAAACCTCCACAGACCATATGAACGTCAGGAGGGCTAACGTATTTGGCATACTTAATTTTCCTCCATGCTAGCCTAGGGTTAGAAGATAGTTTGTAACCAGTGACCAATCTGACAAAAATGAAGATGTTCATTGAGATGCACTTCAGATTTCCTCATTATTAATAAAACATCCTTCAAAGAGTCAGTTTTACATCCAACTCAAAATGATTCAAAGGTTTTAGAGGATAGACGATTGGAATCCATTCAAATTAAATCATTTAAGGTAAAGAATCTTTATTGTTAAGGTTGTCTTTTTCTGAAGCAGTATTTTTCTACATAAAATAACCAAATTGGCCAACTGGTTATTTCACCTGAGGATATACAATATGCAATGTTTGGGGGCTTCTCCAATTTCTAAGTCAGCATTGCTAATTCAAATCAACAGATTTCTTAATTACTTCATAAGGAGGTACATGTAAGAACATTGCAATAGTAAGCATAATAAGCATATGAAGTAAGAATAATACATATTCTCTGTTTTTATGCAGTGTCTTCAAGTAGGAACAATAAATATATTGAGGAAGTAAGAGAATATCAAACCAGACTGACCTTCGATATTGATACCATTTAATAACCTTTTTTCTCCAATTTGTTATATTAACATTTATCATATACTTATCATGAGCCCTCGGGCTGATATGGAGGTCTCGGGCTGATATGGGGTATGATATGAAAAATGGCATGTAATAACCTCTAAGTATGTTCCTGTGTATATTTCTATATACATGTAATATTTATGTTACTTTTTGTATAATACGGACAATAAATCCAGACATTGCATTCCATTTCTACTGTGTTTAGTTCTTATATACTTAGTAAGCTAATTTCACCAACTCCTCAATAGTAAAATACTTTTTGTCCTGAGTATTATAAAGACCGAATATATATATATTTAAATAAAGTCACACGGGCACACGGACATTAACAAGAATGGTATCTATATATTTATGTAAAGAAACAGCTGAATGTAATCCAAAGAAAAGACCAAAGAAGTGTTGCTAATGAATATTCAACTAAATCTTCATAATGATATGCTCTACAATATTATTGCTCTTTGAATTGATATAAATCACACATGTCTTGTGCTTACATCTGTCTATTCATATATGATACAGGTCTCAACAACAATTTGATTTTTTTATAATCTGTTTCTTTTCTAATGATTTACTTTGACATGGGTCAGCTTAAAAAAAGGAAGCAAAAAGTAACTAAATCAGTAACGGTTTGCAAGTAGAAGTAAAATCAACAAACAATGGTACTAGTACAAAAAGAAATCCATGTCATCTCTGCATAGTTTAATATGTATATAACTAACATGTGTTAATATTTCGACAACAAATCAATAATTGAGTGAGTCACTAAAGCACCTGAGCTTACTTCTGGGTTAATCAAGGCATATCCTTGAGTTATCAGGTACATCACGTGCAATGTGACATGTGTTTTTTTATTCCAAACTCACTAAACTATGGAGGAAATTACGCAAACAAAATTGCTTGGAGGGAAAATTACTGAGCAAAAAAAAAATAAAGGACATTTTCAATGATGATCGTAGAGAACCAGAGGTTCCAGGGAGTGCATTTACCATGCAGTAAAGAGTTTCTGTGACCTAGTTACCTACTTTACAGTACCAGGCTAATAACAGAATATTACCGGGTCTCTAAGATTAATAATCTGTTTTAATGTGGGCTATTCCATTAACTTGTCTCAAACGAAATAAGGAACATTATATACCATTGGAAAGGCTCACATGGCATGGGCTGAAAATGATAGTGGGACTAGCTCAAATGGGATTATTCTCCTAAAAAAAACACCTGATCATTTAATGAACTACATTAATTTATAGTGTTCAACAAGATGAAGACAAAGCAGTTCATTTCTAAAAGACTTCTTGGGCAGGGATTATAAAAATGCTCTATAAAACGCAATACGGTCGTGACATCAGTCCTCTGGTATGGGGAGTCTAACACATAAATCTGAACAGGAGTTGGATTGATTACGTTTTTACCACACGGAGAAACATTGGTCTAGAACACACCGAAAAATTAACTAGCATTGTAGTCATTACCATGAATTCCGTACCCTAGGCCTGACGCTGTCAAGCTAAGCTGACCTCGACCTGTAGCCTCAGTCAGGTTATTGGGGCAGCGTCTGACCCCGGGGCCGATATACATGGTAATAACTACGATGTAAGTTAACAAGTCAATAATGTGCGGATTTTAGTTCAACTTAAGATCAGGGTTGATGTGATAATTTTTGTCAAAATTCATTGAGTAGTTTTCAATATATCATGCGGAAAACAATAACCAAAAAGCTAGAAAAGTAAATAACTATGCACAGTGAAAGTCGAAACAAGTTTTGCAGTTTTAAAAAAAATGTTGACAACGAACAATGGTCAGATAAACAAACTATAGGTTAGAATAATGCCTGTAGGTAAGTTTTGCCAAGAGTTTAAAAAGTCTCAACAAAGTGGGTTGGGATGAAAGGGTAATCAACGTTGAAGTTTGGACTAAAGATTGGACAGTCAGGTTCTGACCTTACCTGTTGTTGTTGTATAAGACTTTGGTATTGACCTAACTGGTTCTGGCCTTACCTGTTGTTGTTGAATAAGACTTTGGTATTGACCTGCCTGGTTCTGACCTTACCTGTTGTTGTTGTATAAGACTTTGGTATTGACCTGTCTGGTTCTGACCTTACCTGTTGTTGTTGTATAAGACTTTGGTATTGACCTAACTGGTTCTGACCTTACCTGTTGTTGTTGTATAAGACTTTGGTATTGACCTGCCTGGTTCTGACCTTACCTGTTGTTGTTGTATAAGACTTTGGTATTGAGCTGTCTGGTTCTGACCTTACCTGTTGTTGTTGAATAAGACTTTGGTATTGACCTGTCTGGTTCTGACCTTACCTGTTGTTGTTGAATAAGACTTTGGTATTGACCTGTCTGGTTCTGACCTTACCTGTTGTTGTTGAATAAGACTTTGGTATTGACCTGTCTGGTTCTGACCTTACCTGTTGTTGTTGTATAAGACTTTGGTATTGAGCTGTCTGGTTCTGACCTTACCTGTTGTTGTTGAATACGACTTTGGTATTGACCTGCCTGGTTCTGGCCTTACCTGTTGTTGTTGTATAAGACTTTGGTATTGACCTGCCTGGTTCTGACCTTACCTGTTGTTGTTGTATAAGACTTTGGTATTGACCTGCCTGGTTCTGACCTTACCTGTTGTTGTTGTATAAGACTTTGGTATTGAGCTGTCTGGTTCTGACCTTACCTGTTGTTGTTGAATACGACTTTGGTATTGACCTGCCTGGTTCTGGCCTTACCTGTTGTTGTTGTATAAGACTTTGGTATTGACCTGCCTGGTTCTGACCTTACCTGTTGTTGTTGAATAAGACTTTGGTATTGACCTGCCTGGTTCTGGCCTTACCTGTTGTTGTTGTATAAGACTTTGGTATTGACCTGCCTGGTTCTGACCTTACCTGTTGTTGTTGTATAAGACTTTGGTATTGACCTGCCTGGTTCTGACCTTACCTGTTGTTGTTGTATAAGACTTTGGTATTGAGCTGTCTGGTTCTGGCCTTACCTGTTGTTGTTGTATAAGACTTTGGTATTGACCTGCCTGGTTCTGACCTTACCTGTTGTTGTTGTATAAGACTTTGGTATTGAGCTGTCTGGTTCTGGCCTTACCTGTTGTTGTTGTATAAGACTTTGGTATTGACCTAACTGGTTCTGGCCTTACCTGTTGTTGTTGTATAAGACTTTGGTATTGACCTGCCTGGTTCTGACCTTACCTGTTGTTGTTGTATAAGACTTTGGTATTGACCTGCCTGGTTCTGACCTTACCTGTTGTTGTTGTATAAGACTTTGGTATTGACCTGCCTGGTTCTGACCTTACCTGTTGTTGTTGTATAAGACTTTGGTATTGACCTGTCTGGTTCTGACCTTACCTGTTGTTGTTGTATAAGACTTTGGTATTGACCTAACTGGTTCTGGCCTTACCTGTTGTTGTTGTATAAGACTTTGGTATTGACCTGCCTGGTTCTGACCTTACCTGTTGTTGTTGTATAAGACTTTGGTATTGACCTGCCTGGTTCTGACCTTACCTGTTGTTGTTGTATAAGACTTTGGTATTGACCTAACTGGTTCTGACCTTACCTGTTGTTGTTGAATAAGACTTTGGTATTGACCTGCCTGGTTCTGACCTTACCTGTTGTTGTTGTATAAGACTTTGGTATTGAGCTGTCTGGTTCTGACCTTACCTGTTGTTGTTGTATAAGACTTTGGTATTGACCTAACTGGTTCTGGCCTTACCTGTTGTTGTTGTATAAGACTTTGGTATTGACCTAACTGGTTCTGACCTTACCTGTTGTTGTTGTATAAGACTTTGGTATTGAGCTGTCTGGTTCTGACCTTACCTGTTGTTGTTGTATAAGACTTTGGTATTGACCTGTCTGGTTCTGACCTTACCTGTTGTTGTTGTATAAGACTTTGGTATTGACCTGTCTGGTTCTGACCTTACCTGTTGTTGTTGAATAAGACTTTGGTATTGAGCTGCAAGGTTCTGGCCTTACCTGTTGTTGTTGAATAAGACTTTGGTATTGAGCTGCCTGGTTCTGGCCTTACCTGTTGTTGTTGTATAAGACTTCGGTATTGAGCTGCAAGGTTCTGGCCTTACCTGTTGTTGTTGAATAAGACTTTGGTATTGACCTGTCTGGTTCTGACCTTACCTGTTGTTGTTGAATAAGACTTTGGTATTGAGCTGCCTGGTTCTGGCCTTACCTGTTGTTGTTGTATAAGACTTTGGTATTGAGCTGCAAGGTTCTGACCTTACCTGTTGTTGTTGAATAAGACTTTGGTATTGAGCTGCAAGGTTCTGGCCTTACCTGTTGTTGTTGAATAAGACTTTGGTATTGAGCTGCCTGGTTCTGGCCTTACCTGTTGTTGTTGTATAAGACTTTGGTATTGAGCTGCCAGGTTCTGGCCTTACCTGTTGTTGTTGTATAAGACTTTGGTATTGACCTGCCTGGTTCTGACCTTACCTGTTGTTGTTGTATAAGACTTTGGTATTGACCTGCCTGGTTCTGGCCTTACCTGTTGTTGTTGTATAAGACTTTGGTATTGACCTGTCTGGTTCTGACCTTACCTGTTGTTGTTGTATAAGACTTTGGTATTGAGCTGCCTGGTTCTGACCTTACCTGTTGTTGTTGAATAAGACTTTGGTATTGAGCTGCAAGGTTCGGGCCTTACCTGTTGTTGTTGAATAAGACTTTGGTATTGAGCTGCCTGGTTCTGACCTTACCTGTTGTTGTTGAATACGACTTTGGTATTGACCTGCCTGGTTCTGGCCTTACCTGTTGTTGTTGTATAAGACTTTGGTATTGACCTAACTGGTTCTGACCTTACCTGTTGTTGTTGTATAAGACTTTGGTATTGACCTGCCTGGTTCTGGCCTTACCTGTTGTTGTTGTATAAGACTTTGGTATTGACCTGTCTGGTTCTGACCTTACCTGTTGTTGTTGTATAAGACTTTGGTATTGACCTGCCTGGTTCTGGCCTTACCTGTTGTTGTTGAATACAACTTTGGTATTGACCTAACTGGTTCTGACCTTACCTGTTGTTGTTGAATACGACTTTGGTATTGACCTAACTGGTTCTGACCTTACCTGTTGTTGTTGTATAAGACTTTGGTATTGACCTGTCTGGTTCTGACCTTACCTGTTGTTGTTGTATAAGACTTTGGTATTGACCTGTCTGGTTCTGACCTTACCTGTTGTTGTTGTATAAGACTTTGGTATTGACCTAACTGGTTCTGACCTTACCTGTTGTTGTTGAATAAGACTTTGGTATTGACCTGTCTGGTTCTGACCTTACCTGTTGTTGTTGTATAAGACTTTGGTATTGACCTAACTGGTTCTGACCTTACCTGTTGTTGTTGAATACGACTTTGGTATTGACCTGCCTGGTTCTGGCCTTACCTGTTGTTGTTGTATAAGACTTTGGTATTGACCTGCCTGGTTCTGGCCTTACCTGTTGTTGTTGTATAAGACTTTGGTATTGACCTGTCTGGTTCTGACCTTACCTGTTGTTGTTGTATAAGACTTTGGTATTGACCTGCCTGGTTCTGGCCTTACCTGTTGTTGTTGAATACAACTTTGGTATTGACCTAACTGGTTCTGACCTTACCTGTTGTTGTTGAATACGACTTTGGTATTGACCTAACTGGTTCTGACCTTACCTGTTGTTGTTGTATAAGACTTTGGTATTGACCTAACTGGTTCTGGCCTTACCTGTTGTTGTTGTATAAGACTTTGGTATTGACCTGCCTGGTTCTGGCCTTACCTGTTGTTGTTGAATACGACTTTGGTATTGACCTGCCTGGTTCTGGCCTTACCTGTTGTTGTTGAATACGACTTTGGTATTGACCTGCCTGGTTCTGACCTTACCTGTTGTTGTTGTATAAGACTTTGGTATTGACCTGCCTGGTTCTGGCCTTACCTGTTGTTGTTGTATAAGACTTTGGTATTGACCTAACTGGTTCTGACCTTACCTGTTGTTGTTGTATAAGACTTTGGTATTGACCTGCCTGGTTCTGGCCTTACCTGTTGTTGTTGTATAAGACTTTGGTATTGACCTAACTGGTTCTGACCTTACCTGTTGTTGTTGTATAAGACTTTGGTATTGAGCTGTCTGGTTCTGACCTTACCTGTTGTTGTTGAATACGACTTTGGTATTGACCTAACTGGTTCTGACCTTACCTGTTGTTGTTGTATAAGACTTTGGTATTGACCTAACTGGTTCTGACCTTACCTGTTGTTGTTGTATAAGACTTTGGTATTGACCTGCCTGGTTCTGACCTTACCTGTTGTTGTTGTATAAGACTTTGGTATTGACCTAACTGGTTCTGACCTTACCTGTTGTTGTTGAATACGACTTTGGTATTGACCTAACTGGTTCTGACCTTACCTGTTGTTGTTGTATAAGACTTTGGTATTGACCTGCCTGGTTCTGACCTTACCTGTTGTTGTTGTATAAGACTTTGGTATTGACCTAACTGGTTCTGGCCTTACCTGTTGTTGTTGTATAAGACTTTGGTATTGACCTGCCTGGTTCTGACCTTACCTGTTGTTGTTGAATACGACTTTGGTATTGACCTAACTGGTTCTGACCTTACCTGTTGTTGTTGTATAAGACTTTGGTATTGACCTGCCTGGTTCTGACCTTACCTGTTGTTGTTGTATAAGACTTTGGTATTGACCTAACTGGTTCTGGCCTTACCTGTTGTTGTTGTATAAGACTTTGGTATTGACCTGTCTGGTTCTGACCTTACCTGTTGTTGTTGTATAAGACTTTGGTATTGACCTAACTGGTTCTGACCTTACCTGTTGTTGTTGTATAAGACTTTGGTATTGACCTGTCTGGTTCTGACCTTACCTGTTGTTGTTGTATAAGACTTTGGTATTGACCTAACTGGTTCTGGCCTTACCTGTTGTTGTTGTATAAGACTTTGGTATTGACCTGTCTGGTTCTGACCTTACCTGTTGTTGTTGTATAAGACTTTGGTATTGACCTAACTGGTTCTGGCCTTACCTGTTGTTGTTGTATAAGACTTTGGTATTGACCTAACTGGTTCTGGCCTTACCTGTTGTTGTTGTATAAGACTTTGGTATTGACCTGCCTGGTTCTGGCCTTACCTGTTGTTGTTGAATACAACTTTGGTATTGACCTGCCTGGTTCTGACCTTACCTGTTGTTGTTGTATAAGACTTTGGTATTGACCTAACTGGTTCTGACCTTACCTGTTGTTGTTGTATAAGACTTTGGTATTGACCTAACTGGTTCTGACCTTACCTGTTGTATAAGACTTTGGTATTGACCTGCCTGGTTCTGGCCTTACCTGTTGTTGTTGTATAAGACTTTGGTATTGACCTAACTGGTTCTGACCTTACCTGTTGTTGTTGTATAAGACTTTGGTATTGACCTAACTGGTTCTGACCTTACCTGTTGTATAAGACTTTGGTATTGACCTGCCTGGTTCTGGCCTTACCTGTTGTTGTTGTATAAGACTTTGGTATTGACCTGTCTGGTTCTGACCTTACCTGTTGTTGTTGTATAAGACTTTGGTATTGACCTAACTGGTTCTGACCTTACCTGTTGTTGTTGTATAAGACTTTGGTATTGACCTAACTGGTTCTGACCTTACCTGTTGTATAAGACTTTGGTATTGACCTGCCTGGTTCTGGCCTTACCTGTTGTTGTTGTATAAGACTTTGGTATTGACCTAACTGGTTCTGGCCTTACCTGTTGTTGTTGTATAAGACTTTGGTATTGAGCTGTCTGGTTCTGACCTTACCTGTTGTTGTTGTATAAGACTTTGGTATTGACCTGTCTGGTTCTGGCCTTACCTGTTGTTGTTGTATAAGACTTTGGTATTGACCTAACTGGTTCTGACCTTACCTGTTGTTGTTGTATAAGACTTTGGTATTGACCTGTCTGGTTCTGGCCTTACCTGTTGTTGTTGTATAAGACTTTGGTATTGACCTGCCTGGTTCTGACCTTACCTGTTGTTGTTGTATAAGACTTTGGTATTGACCTGTCTGGTTCTGGCCTTACCTGTTGTTGTTGTATAAGACTTTGGTATTGACCTAACTGGTTCTGGCCTTACCTGTTGTTGTTGAATAAGACTTTGGTATTGACCTAACTGGTTCTGACCTTACCTGTTGTTGTTGTATAAGACTTTGGTATTGACCTGCCTGGTTCTGGCCTTACCTGTTGTTGTTGTATAAGACTTTGGTATTGACCTGTCTGGTTCTGGCCTTACCTGTTGTTGTTGAATAAGACTTTGGTATTGAGCTGCAAGGTTCTGTTCACTCTGTTTAATCTGCTCTTGGGTTTGTTGTTGCTGTTGTTGGATTTGTTGTTGTAACTGTTGTATTTGTTGGGTAAGTTGCTGGTTGATCTGTTGTGTTTGTTGCCATGGTGCCGTCTGAATGGACTGCTGGGTGATGGCTTGTTGAACTAGTTGTTGCTGCTGGGCAAGTTTTTGCTTCTGATGATTTATCACTGAAAAAAAAAGAAAACCAAATTTTTAAAATCTACAATTTAACCATAATATAGTTGTAAGATCTGATATGACAAATATCTTGGTAAACTGCAAACTTGTAATGCCAAAAATGAAAAAAAAAAAATTGTGATAAAAAACAACTGCTATCCGGACTTAAAAATAACTAATATGTACTTCATTTTTAAATTGAGTTATAAGTAAATATATCCTTTTACCCGTTCATGCCACTTTAAGTGCAAATGCAGCATGAAAACTAATACACTTATCCACGCAAATGTTCCTGATTATTTATGAAGTGGGTTGAGCAGCCAGAAAGAACTGAAGAATTTGTAAAAACCTCTAGGTCATGCATAGCTGAGAGCTTAGATTTGTGAGAGTAAATTTTGCTGAGAAGGATGATGAGTATCCAGTATGTTGTGGTA
Source organism: Lepidochitona cinerea (assembly GCA_963971465.1). Lineage (NCBI taxonomy): Eukaryota > Metazoa > Mollusca > Polyplacophora > Chitonida > Tonicellidae > Lepidochitona > Lepidochitona cinerea. The sequence goes on along the minus strand of OZ020556.1, from coordinate 39,875,694 downwards.
TTTTCTGGCATCCCTTAAATCTGAGACCTGAAGATGTGACCACTACATGTATTTTTGTAACTCTGTCTGAATTCTCTGCAGCCTCAACCACTTGTGCTTTGCAATTCAGCCTAATTCCCCCGAGTCTGTGTTGACATAATGTTTTCTTAAATGCTGTTTGAGTTTGGATGATTTGACATCCCATAAAGACAGCCAAGTGCTATTCGTCATAATGGTGTGCAATGTCACTAGAGTTGCTGCCAGTCTTTATGTGATATCATACACACATTTCCCCTACCTACTGTCCAGCAGAAGTTGGCTAATTTCATATATACACAAAGAAAAAAGTTAACCACCCCCCTGGAAAGTCTGCACCGACCGATAAAATCATTGGTGTAGGGAGATTGTTGGCAAACTGATGTTGCAGAAATGATTGTGATCATACAGGGCAACATTCTGGCGATAAAAAAATCACCATTAATGAGCTATACAATTTATTCAGGATATCGTTAGCCAAATCAAAAGTGTATTTTAACAAACATCTGGCTTCACAGGGCGAACATATTGAAGTAAAAATGTCACTTTGAGTGTGAGAGCAGAAGATCAATAGCGCGTATAGCCTCCATTAGCTTCTAACCTGCGTTCAACCCTGCAGGGAGACGTCAGATCTGTTCAAGGGGTAACTGCCGCCAATACTTATGCAATTCGGCTTCCAATTCCTGCAGATTTTGTACAGGAGGCTCTAGGGCTTGAATGTTTCTGCCCATCCAATCTCCAATGTGCTCTAAAGGATTCAAATCCACGCAGTTACCCCTTCAACAAATCCAACGTCTCACTGGAGGCTTGAGACACAGGTTGGATGCTCTAGGGATGTGTTCTACACACTCAAAGTGACATTTTTATTTCAATATGTTTGCCCTGTGAAGCCAGATGGACTCTAATACACTTTTGACTTGGCTAACGATATCCTGAATAAATTGTATAGCTCATTGCTATAACGATGATTTTCTTATCGCCAGAATGTTGCCCTTTATTATCACAATCGTTTCTGCAATATCAGTTTGCCAGCAATCTCCCTACACCAATGATTTTATCGGTCAGTGCAGACTTTCCAGGGGGGGTGCTTAGCTTTTTTCTTTGTGTATAATATTCCTATTTTAAGATATAATTTACTGAAGGTCTACTGTAATACAGACATAGGCATAGATATTACACTTGCACATCAGCTAATAATGAGCTTTTGAAGAAATTGATAAAACATGTATCATAGATTTGAGACCAATGTTAAAACAATATTTCAGAACTTTATTTTGCCACATTTTGTGACATTTTTCTTTCACAAAATCTCTTCTATGATGGCAGTTAACATGCCTTATTTTTTAGTTTTTGGAAGCCACTCATGTATTATGCAAAACTGATCAGTATATACCCCGTACATCTTGAAAAATGTAACCTAAGAAAAAAAGTATTTATAAAGCTGTGAGATTTGCCAGTAATTTACGACGCCAGAAAACTATCTGAAAAATGACCTGTATGATTACTGTTCATATGTACTAAAGTTCAGATAAAAGTTGTAAAAAACAGCAGATGTTGTTTTTCTCCAGGATCCATCTGTCTGGGTACAATATACTAGATCATTATATTGTATAACAGTGAAGAACCATAAGAAATCTGGAGTATACTGGTAGTGTTAACACAGTTTCCACACCTTGATTAGGTGTTGATCATAATCCCAGTCTAATTAACCCAGATATGACCATAACAAGCTGTTTGCTCTCATAGATTCAATGCATAATGTGTGGTATTTACATTCAGTGTCTATGACCTTTGTTATTGAGGTCACAATGATTAATTAAACAATATAAGTATTAATAATGTGACCTAAATTCTTTCTATTGAAAGAGAAGCAGGCAGGTCATGGGACTATGACAATACAGTATTGATTATTGAATGATGTTAAGATTCAAACACAGCTGTGTCAAACACACTGGTAATGCTATTGATTGATTGTTTGGTGTTTTACGCCACGCTCAAGATTATTTCACTTATATGGCGGCGTTGCCAGTTTTATTGTGGGAGGAAACCGGGCTCTGTGCCCGGAGGAAAGCCATGACCTTTCCGCTGGTAACTGGCAACCATCCCACATAGGTCGTTCGAGTGGTAATGCTAGCAAGAACTTCTCAACTGGACAAGAGGATAATGTAAATTTTGTCACAATCTTTATCTTCAGGTTGAGAAGAATAAGGTAGATGAGAAATCTGGGCTCCGCCGAATTTTTGTTTTTTTTCATATTCGTCCTAGGGGGTGATTCACATTACCAGCCAAATATAAAATAATTCGCCCTCTAGACTGAACATGTGGGCTAGGAATAAGGGAGATCTGGCTTAATTCTAGAGGTATAGCAAAGCTCACTCAAAGTTGGATTAGACTGTCACACCATACATACAGTTTCATCCCAATCACTCGGGCCATAACATATACAGAGTACACATAATATGAGAAGCTATGGAAAGTTTCTTTTTACCAATGCTAAACAAGAGTTTAAGAAACTCATAATACGCCCGCAAGGGTAAATTCATTGTAGCACACTCTCTTAATATTCAATAATAAAGAGCATTTTGGCTGGTAGAACCTTTCAGTCACCTAAATAAGACTGGGGCTTGGTGAATTTTAGTATTTGACAGATCACATACCTATAAGCTGCTACCTATATCTGAAAGCTGTACCAAAGCTACTTGCAAAAGTGTCTACACTACATATAGGCATACAACAGCAATTTCATTTAATTACAGATTAAACATTAGAAAGAAGGTCGCAACTCATTTGGTCATCTTGGTTATCAAATAAGTTGTTTGGATATAACTAAGCTATTTCGTGAAACCACAGACAGAATAACAGCCATTTCCTCAATTACTGAATGCCTAAAGGCTGGGTGACTGTTTTTTGTCAACACATATAGCGAGACAATTTAATTTTAGTACTAGACACACTGTCTACTCATATTAGTTATAACTGAAAAAAAATTGATAATCCATGCAATAAATACCGAGTTACTCAATGCTAACAGGCTGGTGACTATTCTGGTCGCCACAAATATAGAGATCCCAATTCAATTTTGGTACAGGACACATCGTCTAATCATAAGCTTCATATATTAGAAGAAAAAAAGTTATAATCCATGAAATAATTACGGAGTAACTCAATGCCAAAAGGCTGGTGGCTGTTTTGGTCGCCGCAAATATCAACACTCCAACTTAATTTTGGTACAGAACACACCATCTACTCATAAACCAGTTATAACTAAAAAAAATTTTAAATCCATCGAATAGTTCCAGAGTAACTCAATGCCAAAAGGATGGTGACTGTTTTAGTCGCTGCAAAGATCAAGACTCCAACTTAATTTTGGTACAGAACACACCATCTACTCATAAACCAGTTATAACTAAAAAAAATTTAAATCCATCGAATAGTTCCAGAGTAACTCAATGCCAAAAGGATGGTGACTGTTTTAGTCGCTGCAAAGATCAAGACTCCAACTTAATCTTGGTACAGAACACACCATCTACTCATAAGCCAGTTATAACTAAAAAAAATGTCAAAATCCATGCAACAGTTCTGGGTTTACTGAATGTCAAAAGGCTGGTGACCGTTTTGGTTGCCGCAAATATCAAGACCCCAATTTAATTTTGGTACAGAACACACCATAAGCTAGTTATATCTGAAAAAAAAATTAAATCCATCGAATAGTTTCAGAGTTATAAATGCCATAAGGCTGGGTGGCTGTTTTGGTCGCCAAAAATATTGAGACTCCAATTTAATTTTGATACGCGACACACCCTCTACCCATAAGCTACATTTATCAGAAGAAAAAAAAGAAATTCAGGCAATAGGTTTTAAGTTATGGAGCGGACACGAATCCGGGATGGGCAGACGGACGGACGGACAACCGTATACCAATATACGCCCGCTTTAAGAGCGGGCGTATAAAAAAGGAAATCAATGCCTTTTTTATCTGAAAACTTATATGGCCTTCTTACCACTGTCACTTATATTCCAATGTATCAAATACATTTAAGGCTTCCAAAACCAACATATACCCACCTCCTCTCCAGCGTGACCGTTTCTGTGTACTAATGTTGTGATGGCACATACACGGTACATCTGACACGTCAGTTGAAATACTGGTGGGTTTGACGAAAATCAAATCGCAACAGTATGAAAGAGGCATTCCGTAAAATTGATAAGTATGAATGTGTGTAAAAAGCAGCTAACTAGGGGACATAACTTAAGCGCTATCACAGCAGCCAGGTCACGCTTGCAAGGAGGTAGGGTACCCGGTAATAGCAGAAGTTGACTTTTCAGCAAAACAAGAGCCCTCTAATTACTGAAACAATTGGAATATATGTGTACAGCAAAAAGAAGGCAGAGGCCACCTAAGACTCGCCAAAATTCCGCCATCGGCTGCACTCTCACTTATACACATGTACACCACTGCACAAGTGTTTGTCCAGAGAGAGCCATTTGAATGGCTTTGTTATACCAGATGAGGTTTACGAAATCAGAGTTCGTCTAAGAATACTGAAAACCAGGTTATCAGACATGCTCAGTTAATTGTCTTCTACATTGATGAAGTGTCAAGAGTTTTCAAGCAATTCCTTAGTCTTTTATTAAAATCCTCAGTGTTCAACTTAAGACCCGTACAAAGACACGGGTTCTATGTGTGATGTGCTCAATGCATGTCAGTTTCTGCGTTTTACAGGTTCTACCTGGTCCCGGTTCTATGCGGCCTGGCTCCACCTTTCCCGGGTTGTATGCTGCCCAAGGTGCATATCTGTGCAAGTATGACCATTCCATTGCCAGATTGGCCATGATTACATCCTGGCCACTTAAAACCCAGGCCCAATTTCAGTACAAATCAGATGATGTACATAACATACAATTGGGACATAGAGCCCAGTACACAGACCCAAGGATACATAGAGCCCAGGATGAATAGAGCCCTGAAAACATACATGTAGAACCCGAGACACATACATGTTATAGCCTGGGACACACACATGTTATAGCCTGGGACACACACATGTTACAGCCTGGGACACATACATGTTACAGTCCGGGACACATACATGTAATGTTACAGCCTGGGGACATATACATGTTACAGTTCGGGACACATACATGTTACAGTCCGGGACACATACATGTAATGTTACAGCCTGGGGACACATACATGTTACAGTCTGGGACACATACATGTTACAGTCCGGGGAGCAAGGATGAACTGACTCAGACAAGAGCAAGGATGGAGTGACTCAGACAGGAGCAAGGATGGACTGACTCAGACAGGAGGAAGGATGGACTGACTCAGACAGGAGCAAGGATGGACTGACTCAGACAGGAGCAAGGATGGACTGACTCAGGCAGGAGCAAGGATGGACTGACTCAGGCAGGAGCAAGGATGGACTGACTCAGACAGGAGCAAGGATGGATTGACTCCAACAGGAGCTAGGATGAATTGACTCAGACAGGAGGAAGGATGGACTGACTCAGACAGGAGCAAGGATGGACTGACTCAGACAGGAGCAAGGATGGACTGACTCAGACAGGAGCTAAGATGGACTGACTCCAACAGGAGCTAGGATGAATTGACTCAGACAGGAGGAAGGATGGACTGACTCAGACAGGAGCCAGGATGAACTGACAGGAGAAAGGATGGACTGACTCCAACAGGAGCTAGGATGAATTGACTCAGACAGGAGCTAAGATGGACTGACTCAGACAGAAGCAAGGATGGACTGACTCAGACAGGAGCAAGGATGGACTGACTCAGACAGGAACAAGGATGGACTGACTCAGACAGGAGCAAGGATGGACTGACTCAGACAGGAGCAAGGATGGACTGACTCAGACAGGAGGAAGGATGGATTGACTCTGACAGGAGCAAGGATGAACTGACTCAAACTGGAGCAAGGATGGGCTGACTCAGACAGGAACAAGGATGAGCTGACTCAGACAGGAGGAAGGATTGAGTGACTCAAGACAGGAGCAAGGATGGACTGACTCCAACAGGAGCAAGGATTGGCTGACTCAGACAGGAGCAAGGATGGACTGACTCCAACAGGAGCTAGGATGAACTGACTCTGACAGGAGCAAGGATGGGCTGACTCAGACAGGAGCAAGGATGGACTGACTCCAACAGGAGCTAGATGAATTGACTCAGACAGGAGGAAGGATGGACTGACTCAGACAGGAGCCAGGATGAACTGACAGGAGAAAGGATGGACTGACTCCAACAGGAGCTAGGATGAATTGACTCAGACAGGAGCTAAGATGGACTGACCCAGACAGAAGCAAGGATGGACTGACTCAGACAGGAGCAAGGATGGACTGACTCAGACAGGAACAAGGATGGACTGACTCAGACAGGAGCAAGGGTGGACTGACTCCAACAGGAGCTAGGATGAATTGACTCAGACAGGAGCTAAGATGGACTGACTCAGACAGGAGCAAGGATGGACTGACTCAGACAGGAGCAAGGATGGATTGACTCTGACAGGAGCAAGGATGAACTGACTCTAACAGGAGCAAGGATGGGCTGACTCAGACAGGAGCAAGGATGGACTGACTCAGACAGGAGCAAGGATGGGCTGACTCAGACAGGAGCAAGGATGGACTGACTCCAACAGGAGCAAGGATGGGCTGACTCAGACAGGAGCAAGGATGAACTGACTCTGACAGGAGCAAGGATGGGCTGACTCAGACAGGAGCAAGGATGGACTGACTCCAACAGGAGCTAGGATGAATTGACTCAGACAGGAGCTAAGATGGACTGACTCAGACAGGAGCAAGGATGAACTGACAGGAGAAAGGATGGGCTGACTCAGAGAGGAGCAAGGATGGACTGACTCCAACAGGGGCTAGGATGGATTGACTCTGACAGGAGCAAGGATGGACTGACTCAGACATGAGCCAGGATGAACTGACAGGAGAAAGGATGGGCTGGCTAAGACAGGAGCAAGGGTGGACTGACTCCAACGGGAGCTAGGATGAATTGACTCAGACAGGAGCTAAGATGGACTGACCCAGACAGAAGCAAGGATGGACTGACTCAGACAGGAGCAAGGATGGACTGACTCAGACAGGAACAAGGATGGACTGACTCAGACAGGAGCAAGGGTGGACTGACTCCAACAGGAGCTAGGATGAATTGACTCAGACAGGAGCTAAGATGGACTGACTCAGACAGGAGCAAGGATGGACTGACTCAGACAGGAGCAAGGATGGATTGACTCTGACAGGAGCAAGGATGAACTGACTCTAACAGGAGCAAGGATGGGCTGACTCAGACAGGAGCAAGGATGGACTGACTCAGACAGGAGCAAGGATGGGCTGACTCAGACAGGAGCAAGGATGGACTGACTCCAACAGGAGCAAGGATGGGCTGACTCAGACAGGAGCAAGGATGAACTGACTCTGACAGGAGCAAGGATGGGCTGACTCAGACAGGAGCAAGGATGGACTGACTCCAACAGGAGCTAAGATGAATTGACTCAGACAGGAGCTAAGATGGACTGACTCAGACAGGAGCAAGGATGAACTGACAGGAGAAAGGATGGGCTGACTCAGAGAGGAGCAAGGATGGACTGACTCCAACAGGAGCTAGGATGGATTGACTCTGACAGGAGCAAGGATGGACTGACTCAGACATGAGCCAGGATGAACTGACAGGAGAAAGGATGGGCTGGCTCAGACAGGAGCAAGGGTGGACTGACTCCAACGGGAGCTAGGATGAATTGACTCAGACAGGAGCTAAGATGGACTGACTCAGACAGGAGCAAGGATGAGCTGACTCAGACAGGAGCAAGGATGGACTGACTCCAACAGGAGCTAGGATGAATTGACTCAGACAGGAGCTAAGATGGGCTGACTCAGACAGGAGCAAGGATGGACTGACTCAGACAGGAGCAAGGATGAACTGACAGGAGAAAGGATGGGCTGACTCAGACAGGAGCAAGGATGGTCTGACTCAGACAGGAGCAAGGATGGACTGACTCAGACAGGAGCAAGGATGGACTGACTCAGACAGGAGCAAGGATGGACTGACTCAGACAGGAGCAAGGATGGACTGACTCAGACAGGAGCAAGGATGAACTGACAGGAGAAAGGATGGGCTGACTCAGACAAGAGCAAGGAGGATAGACTGACTCAGACAGGAGCAAGGATGGACTGACTCAGACAGGAGCAAGGATGAACTGACAGGAGAAAGGATGGGCTGACTCAGACAAGAGCAAGGATAGACCGACTCAGACAGGAGCAAGGATGGACTGACTCCAACAGGAGCTAGGATGAATTGACTCCAACAGGAGCTAGGATGAATTGACTCAGAGAGGAGCAAGGGTGGGTTGACTCAGACAGGAGCAAGGATGGACTGACTCCAACAGGAGCTAGGATGAATTGACTCAGACAGGAGCTAAGATGGACTGACTCAGACAGAAGCAAGGATGGACTGACTCAGACAGGAGCAAGGATGGGCTGACTCAGACAGGAGCAAGGATGGATTGACTCAGACAGGAGCTAAGATGGACTGACTCAGACAGGAGCAAGGATGGGCTGACTCCAACAGGAGCTAGGATGAATTGACTCAGACAGGAGCTAAGATGGACTGACTCAGACAGGAGCAAGGATGAACTGACAGGAGAAAGGATGGGCTGACTCAGACAGGAGCAAGGATGGACTGACTCCAACAGGAGCAAGGATGGATTGGCTCTTACAGGAGCAAGGATGGACTCTCAGACAGGAGCAAGGGTGGACTGACAGGAGAAAGGATGGGCTGGCTCAGACAGGAGCAAGGGTGGACTGACAGGAGAAAGGATGGGCTGACTCAGACAGGAGCAAGGATGGACTGACTCCAACGGGAGCTAGGATGAATTGACTCAGACAGGAGCTAAGATGGACTGACTCAGACAGGAGCAAGGATGGACTGACTCAGACAGGAGCAAGGATGAGCTGACTCAGCCAGGAGCTAAGATGGACTGACTCAGACAGGAGCTAAGATGGACTGACTCAGACAGGAGCAAGGATGAGCTGACTCAGACAGGAGCAAGGAGGGACTGACTCCAACAGGAGCTAGGATGAATAGACTCAGACAGGAGCTAAGATGGGCTGACTCAGACAGGAGCAAGGATGGACTGACTCAGAAATGAGGAAGGGTGGACTGACTCAGACAGGAGCAAGGATGAACTGACTCAGACAAGAGCAAGGATGAGCTGACTCAGACAGGAGCAAGGATGAGCTGACTCAGACAGGAGCAAGGATAAGCTGACTCAGACAGGAGCTAAGATGGACTGACTCAGACAGGAGCAAGGATGAACTGTCAGGAGAAAGGATGGGCTGACTCAGACAGGAGCAAGGATGGACTGACTCCAACAGGAGCTAGGATGAATTGACTCAGACAGGAGCTAAGATGGACTGACTCAGACAGGAGCAAGGATGGACGGACTCAGACAGGAGCAAGGATTAGCTGACTCAGCCAGGAGCTAAGATGGACTGACTCAGACAGGAGCTAAGATGGACTGACTCCAACAGGAGCTAGGATGAATTGACTCAGACAGGAGCTAAGATGGACTGACTCAGACAGGAGCAAGGATGGACAGACTCCAACAGGAGCTAGGATGAATTGACTCAGACAGGAGCTAAGATGGACTGACTCAGACAGGAGCAAGGATGGACGGACTCAGACAGGAGCTAGGATGAATTGACTCAGACAGGAGCAAGGAGGGACTGACTCCAACAGGAGCTAGGATGAATTGACTCAGACAGGAGCTAAGATGGGTTGACTCAGACAGGAGCAAGGATGGACTGACTCAGACAGGAGCAAGGATTAGCTGACTCAGCCAGGAGCTAAGATGGACTGACTCAGCCAGGAGCTAAGATGGACTGACTCAGCCAGGAGCTAAGATGGACTGACTCCAACAGGAGCTAGGATGAATTGACTCAGACAGGAGCTAAGATGGACTGACTCAGACAGGAGCAAGGATGGACTGACTCAGACAGGAGCAAGGATGGACTGACTCCAACAGGAGCAAGGATGGACTGACTCAGACAGGAGCAAGGATGGACTGACTCCAACAGGAGCAAGGATGGACTGACTCAGACAGGAGCAAGGATGAGCTGACTCAGCCAGGAGCTAAGATGGACTGACTCAGACAGGAGCTAAGATGGACTGACTCAGACAGGAGCAAGGATGGGCTGACTCAGACAGGAGCAAGGAGGGACTGACTCCAACAGGAGCTAGGATGAATTGACTCAGACAGGAGCTAAGATGGACTGACTCAGACAGGAGCAAGGATGGACTGACTCAGACAGGAGCAAGGATGGACTGACTCCAACAGGAGCTAGGATGAATTGACTCAGACAGGAGCTAAGATGGACTGACTCAGACAGGAGCAAGGATGGACTGACTCAGACAGGAGCAAGGATGAGCTGACTCAGCCAGGAGCTAAGATGGACTGACTCAGACAGGAGCTAAGATGGACTGACTCAGACAGGAGCAAGGATGAGCTGACTCAGACAGGAGCAAGGAGGGACTGACTCCAACAGGAGCTAGGATGAATTGACTCAGACAGGAGCTAAGATGGGCTGACTCAGACAGGAGCAAGGATGGACTGACTCAGAAATGAGGAAGGGTGGACTGACTCAGACAGGAGCAAGGATGAACTGACTCAGACAAGAGCAAGGATGAGCTGACTCAGACAGGAGCAAGGATGAGCTGACTCAGACAGGAGCTAAGATGGACTGACTCAGACAGGAGCAAGGATGAACTGACAGGAGAAAGGATGGGCTGACTCAGACAGGAGCAAGGATGGACTGACTCCAACGGGAGCTAGGATGAATTGACTCAGACAGGAGCTAAGATGGACTGACTCAGACAGGAGCAAGGATGGACAGACTCAGACAGGAGCAAGGATTAGCTGACTCAGCCAGGAGCTAAGATGGACTGACTCAGACAGGAGCTAAGATGGACTGACTCCAACAGGAGCTAGGATGAATTGACTCAGACAGGAGCAAGGAGGGACTGACTCCAACAGGAGCTAGGATGAATTGACTCAGACAGGAGCTAAGATGGGTTGACTCAGACAGGAGCAAGGATGGACTGACTCAGAAATGAGGTAGGGTGGACTGACTCAGACAGGAGCAAGGATGAACTGACTCAGACAAGAGCAAGAATGGACTGACTCAGACAGGAGCAAGGATGGGCTGACTCAGACAGGAGCAAGGATGGGCTAACAGGAGAAAGGATGGACTGACTCAGACACAGGAGCAAAAATGGGCTCACTCAGACCAGAGAAAGGATGGTCTCACACAGACAAGAGTAAGAATAAGATCAAGGCTGATGGGCTGGCTCAACACAATATACAAATGCCCTTCAGTGCCTTCGTTGGCGGCTAAGGGGTTAAAACTCTGTCCCCTTTAGTGCGATTTAGACCTAGACCGACTTGAAAGGTGAAAAGGTAAGCTTGGAGAGTAAGACAATCAGTTTACACAGCTGGCTCAATTCCCAGGTGTTATCTCCCTTTATGAAAGGTCAGATGAGGACTAAATCAGGCTGCCACATCAGAAGGCCAATCACCTACATACTAAGTCTTCCACAATAGATACTACGTATAAACTGGGGAAAGTTTCTAAGGTTATGCCGCAGTTTCTCATCAATAACAATACCACTCAGGATGACCCTCAAACAATGAACAACATAAATAAATATATCAACATCATCTCAGAATGAAAATAAATTTCTTTGCATTCCAAATACATGGAGTATTAAGTTAAACATAAGGACAACGCCCTATTATTCACACATTTAAATATATTGATTAATGCTGACGAGTTGACTCAAGATATAATGGGTCAGTGAGATCATTTCTACACTGACACATCTCAATTTAAAAAGTGTTACTAACGTGAAAAAAATGCATCAATAAAAAAACAAAAAACTTAAATTGCAAAAATTTGCACATTACAAATTCCCTGATCTTTAATTCAGTCCAGCTGGCAATACATCAGAATTCAACTTCTGTGATTGTACATTGGTTCGTTTAAATTGCCAGCTTATATTATATATATATATATATTTTTTTTTTTTTTGGTTGGGGGGTGGGGGGGGATGAACAATAATGACAAAATTGAAACAAGCCTTATCAACATAGAGTAGTAATGGAATATCAACCCATACCTGTTTGTTCTGAGGTAACTTTGTATTGGTAATAGTTGTAAAACTCTCCTCCAAACAGAAAGGAAAATTTGGGGTTATCCTTCTGTTTGTTTTTAGTCATGAATTCAAATTCGGGTCCATTTCTAGCCACAAAATTTGCCAGTTTGTCAATAATGTTCTTCAGTTCCAAATCTGAAAAAAAATAAATAAAAGAATTAGTCATACGTGAAGCTAACTATGTCAATTAGTGATAGCTGTTCATGACAATTTTAATAATATTTCATCCACTCGTCCTTAAGATGATAATCATAGTCTGAGAGTGTGTTCCCTTGCATGAGAAATACCTGACAGGTACCACCAGGAGTTCTTTGATCATGGCACTTGTTTTCTTATCCATGCACTTTGAGTGGGTGACTCGGGGATGAAATTTAATGCATATCTTTCGATTCAATATCAAATAAACAGTTTTCATACCGGTAAGGCGGTACCTTTGTATTAGTAATTCTTTGCTACGCTTCGAAACTAATGAATCAAGACATACATTGCAAGGACAACACTTAAAAAACAAAACCCTCACATGTGAACATTGCATCCAGAATTGTTTTTATTTAGTCCTTTATTTTTTCATATCTTGGTTTGGGCTAATTAATAATTTTGTTATGTTAATGCCAACCATTTAATCTTACAAGTTACATGACATCAAACACTTGTATTCTCTGCAATGAATTTTTCAGGAAAATCAGAATTTTGGCAGCTCATTCCACCAGAGTTACTAATGTTTTTTTTTTTACCATTAAGAGCAAGTAGATATATTTTATATTGGGAGAATGTGTGGTACAGAGATATTCAGGTAATTAAAATGTCCCAAATATACACAAACACTTGAGCTCAAGGATGACAAGCCAATATAAAATAAGATTAAATTTAATAGATTAAAAATTTAGTTCACCAATGATAGAGCACTGACCTCTATCACTAGTATGATGGGGAGATCGATATTAAACTTATTGATTGGTTGAAAAAAAGACTGTCTGAGTGTATGCAAATGAAGTGTCTGTAAACAAGTAGCCTATCAGTAAAATGGTGTGATTAGGGTCAGAGGGCATTTAAAGGCAGACAGAAACACTATCAATAATTTGAAAACACATTTCTAAAATAGACCATATTTTCCAGGACTTGAAAAATGGTTTCAACTTTAAGGAAAGAAGTATTAAAATAATGTTCTAAATCCTCAACTGCTATATCCCATAATACACTAAATTTTTATTTTTTCTTTCTAGTAAAGGGAGACTGTACATGCTGTTTGTAATAGTGTCTGGGAAAAATTGCCGATTAAAAAACTTCTCACATTCTGCTGTTGTACACATAATTTCATAAATGGGAAGGACCAGGCAAAGTGTTGAGATGATCACTGGTAACTTTATTCCCCGTCCCACAACTGTTACAAAGACAATGACAAACGTACTGCGGAATTCACACTAATAACTCCATAAATTAATTGTAAAGAATTTTTCGCTGAGAATCGATCTTCTACCTTTCATACAAAGTCAATTCAGTCTTATTTTTCTAAATCAGCAGGAGTATTATGAAATATGACAACAACACTGTGCAAGGGGTCCCTTTAATGTTTTATTATCATACATTGAAAATATTTATACATGTATGCACAGTTACATTTATTAGTGATACGGTAACGTTGTACATAAAGATCTGACATATATATTATTATTGAGCGACCCTGTTGAGAGTGGAAAAAATATTGGTTTGTCTGACAGTCAACCTCATGTGATACAATGACAGTGTCCATGTGTTTTAGTGTTCATAAATATTACAGTTATATATGGTCGTTAAGCTTGGTATTAAGGTTGTTACTTGACCAATGGCCAGACAGATCAACACAGGTCACACACTGGTGGTCAGTAATAGGTCAGGTAAATGGGGTGATTCTGTATGCTTTACAGTGACCACACAACCATTTATATCAAGGGCTGAGGTCAGCAAACTGATCACCAGATTGATTGAAGGACTTGTAAATAAGAAATGTCCCAGTTAGATTACAGTAAACAATTGCACTACAATTTATAAATCATTAGTTTGGTGTTTGAAGTTACACTTGAGCCATCATTTTTTCACTAATTAAACACTTTCCCAGGTCAATTCACAAACTATAAAGTCTATTGCAGGTAGGAGAAATGATTAACATATTGGCTGAAAGGGGAAGGGACACAGGCAAAGTTTTTATTAGAGTTGTTGCATTGATTGAAGGAAATGGAAATTGTTTTTTAAGCCTTGAGTGAGGAATTGAATTTGATGGACTGATTGATTGGGGATTAATGTCGCACTCAATCGTTAAGGCAGTATGGGGACAAAAGTGCCAACCCACAATAAGATTACCCTTCCCACCCACCAAAAACCTAAATTTTGACATTGGGCTCCACAGACCCTAGAACGTCAGGAAGGCTAATGTATTTGGCTTACTTAATGTTACATGTACATGGTTAAAGCAAAGCCTTAATGCTCCAGCCTGAGGGCTTAATTATTGAAGATTATCAAGATCACAAGTGACCCATGTTTAGGGTATAACTTTCAATGATTGGCCATTTGATTAACATAAGTGCTCGAGGAGATCGCCTGTTAACCTATTGTTTTATCTAGCATTTTTAGCTTACAATGAAGCCCTACTTGTCAATTTGATTTCAACGTCTATTTCTGAGACGTATCGAAATATATACAAAAGTTCTACTGACTAAGGCCAAGCTTTGTAAGGTCTGTCGTCAACCTAATAAAATATCATGGGTTAATTCATTACAACAACTGAGGATGGGATATAAAAGTCTAAATGATATACACAATTAGAAACTTGTTTCCACGGACAAGATGATTTCCCCTGTGCCCGTGTGTTTTAGTGTTCAGAAAAATGTATACAAAGTCATTAGATACCCTTTTTTGATCGTCAAAAAATAACACTATTTCCAGTGCTCTTTCCCATTTTTTTTTTACACTAGCAAAGATAGTTAAACAATTTAAATATTTTTAGTGATCATGATTAATTGATCTCAACTGACAGCTACAAATAAATCTTGCAGTGTTTCAAAAAAAAATTTGGCGAAAAGAAATTATTCTGAAATAAAGAATCAAAGACAAAAACGACCAATCTCCATAAACGCTTATGTTAAAGGAACAGCTGTGAAAGTTATACCCTTACACTTTGGCCTCTCATATTAAGGATGTCTTCCTTTTGGACCTCAATTGTTTGCACCAAAATGAATTATTATCTGTAACTTCACTGTTTTGATTGACAGTCAGAAAAATACCTGTTGAAACTTTCAACAACCACCAACAGGGGTTGAGTTTATTTTATATATTGATCAGTAAAAAATTTGAAATAACCATAAAGGTTAAAATCTCTCAGCTTTCAATGGTTGCCTAACTTGGGTTTGTCTGTAGAATTTGTTTTAAAAAATGTTGTTAAGATGTGACAGTAGGAGTTCTCAAAAGAGCACATGAATAAAAGCAGAACAGGGTAATGTTAGGATTAAAAACACATGGGGTGTCTATCAAACTGGCACCACATCAAATGGTTTAATCCCAAAACCAAATAGTATTATTACACAGGTGGAAACTTACCTAACAGGTTATTTACCCTCTGATAATCTATAAGTAAGCCAAGCTGTTCCCTACCACACCCTCCCCCCACCCCTAAGCCCTTCGTGGGTCCCTGATTTTTCTTAGGTCTGACACCTTCTTAAAAAACAATAGCAAATCCTGGGCTTGTCCACTGGCACCTGGTTGAGTATTTTAAAGTAGTCAATAAAACAAGAAAGTTTGTCAACTGATGTATTGAACAACTATTGTTAAATGCGCTAACCAATTTTCTATCATTACAAACTCACATACTATATAATTCATAAATCAAGAGCATATTACAGAAAGAACATTCTTAGGATCATTAATGTGAATGTGACTGTTCATACTGACTGCAATGACATGGTGTATGACAAATTTGTTAAGCATTTAAAACTGACAATAGTTGCCTCTGGAATACGAGGATTACCAAAACCAGCGGAAAATTTAACGCCATTTTTTAAGAATAACAACATAACTGCAACATACACTATATATGGACATTTGCATGGCTTACAAATTGGGTAGCTCGGAAAAATTTTAAAGTTTTGTTTTAAATATTTACAAAATGAATAATCGATTTTAATACCAGGCTGAATTTAAAAGCAAAACAATGTGTGGGCATTCCAATGCCTTTTATAAGAATTCTGAAAATTTGCATTTTATTCATCGTATTAAACGATGTATATCTGTAGTGATATTTTGAACACTAAAACACACGGGCACAGTGAAGTCTGTAGTGATAGTTAGAAATGCTTGTAAAATACTACTTGTAGAGTTCTCTCCCTTTACTTTTTGCATGTTGTAAAGAGCATGATTTATGAATTGACCGACTGCTTGATGACGTCACTTGGAAATTATGCTCAAAGCAGTTCGGGAGATTGAGGGAAATTCACATAATTTTACAAAATGGCCGAAGGAATAAAACTGTATCGTAGAGGACATAAAAGGTGACAGATCTTTCGCCGGAGCTTATCTGTCGCGCTTCTGACTTGAAGATGTGCAGTTCGGCACACAACATGTTGTTTTCATAACTCTATCAGCATCAACTTTTAAATACGTTATGTGATCAATGTGTTCCATCAAGGAAGTGACGTCTTGCTATAACTTTATAAGTACCGGTTAACAAAATGGCAAACTGAGGTACATTTTACCCAGAAAGCTTTGCACAAATCTGTGTGACGTCATCAGGCTTGGCGCTAATTGGATTGTATAGCTACATGGGTAATGCAAAAATATCACAAACTTCGTTATGATCCCAGAGGGTTTCATAAAGCAGCCCTTGAGTTTGGTTAAAATTATGTGAAACCAGAGTTTAAGCTGTTAAGATAGTGTAAAAATGCAAGAAACAAAAAAAAAAGTTTAAAATGAAAGATCTGTCCTCATTTCATCGAAAGTTTCCAATTACTATGCAAATATTATGGTACCAGCTTCTGATACCACTATCAAGTTGCTATCCATTTGTTGACCCCACTTCAGAGCCCTTCTTTGCCGCATTTAGTTGTTAAAGAAAAACTAGGATTGCCAAACCCTACAAAAAGTATGTCTACTTTTACTGTGTAATGTACTAATGTTGTCGCATAAATTCAATGTTAGAGCAATACACATTTGAATATTTACCGGAGCATCCAAGATGCCAATGGCAAGTTGAAAATCTTAGCTCTAAAGCTATGTTAATGTTGTTAAAAGATTTTCATTATTTTTGTATTAGGTATTTCATAATTTCTAAAACGATCGAGAAATGAAGATTTCATAAAATCATTTTTCACTATAAAGTAGTGGTTTTGTGACGTCATAACCATTCAGATGGCCATAACTGAGCTAGGTATCTTGCAAATCGCAGGAGCCCTCATTTAGACGCGAAATCAGGTGTCAGGCGAGGTACACTTTACATCCCTCTACAAACAATATCCGCTGTTAACATGTGATCTTCTTTAATTCTTTTTATATTTCGAAACCATTCATCTATATTTCTGGAACACACAACAGACGTTATCAGTCAACATCTTGATGACAGTCAATAAATATCTACGCATAACTGTTGGCTTTTGAGAAAAACCCATGCTTCAACATCTTAGTTCTCAGATTATGATACAAATAAATCATATCTTCCGTCACCAGTCAGAAATATCTTCGTATTTGACTTCATAATTGACTTTTGAACGCTTTCGCCGCCATTTCATTCAACCAATCATAAAGACGTGCTGACAACGCCGGTCATGTACACAAAAATGATAATGTACAACTGTCGTCACGGCGCTAATCTTATTAATTTCGATATAGATGTCATCGAGAGAAAAAAACATGTCTTGAATTTTTGTAGGTTTTACTGCAGAAATCTAATTCTCTTTTTGTCCGAGTTCATACAGTAGGCTAGTCCGAAATATCTGCGATGATGATGTAAGACATTTTCTGACAGATAGGCCATCATCATCGTCAGAACGCATTTGATCAATTTACTGGGAATTTCTACCTCTCGTTTCTCATCAAAAATATCGAGATTCTCTTCATAACTTTCAAAAAATAAAATTGCTAACCCGTACTTTAATGATTTCCCTTTCTCCTCGCACCAATCTTAAGTCTGTACGTCGACACAAGCCATAGATCTGCCCGGTTAAATTTCAAACTGTACCAAACCTTTAGTTTACAAAAGTCTCCATCTGCATACTCTCATTGATACGTCACTATATGCGCAAAGGTCAATCTGTCAGATGACTACCCCACAAGCAGGCGATATAGTTCATTGGTCGTGTTGCTTTTTTGCTGAAGTCACGTGAACCAACACGACCAATGAACTATATCGCCTGCTAGTGGGTAATCATGTGACAAGTTGACCTTTCGCACGTATAGTGAGAGTATGCAAATGGCGACTTTTCTGGTGTCGACGTACAGACTTCAGATTGGTGCAAGGAGAAAGGGAAATCATTAAAGTACGGGTTAGCAATTTTATTTTTTAAAAGTTATGAAGAGAATCTTGATATTTTTGATGAGAAACGAGAGGTGGTCTTGCCACCTCGAAGGGTGGCAAGAAATTCCCAGAAAATTTATCAAATGCGTTCTGACGCTGATGATGGCCTATCTGTCAAAAAATGTCTTACATCATCAGCGCAGATATTTCGGACTAACAGTAGGCCTGTACGTTTTTTTAACAATTGATTACAAAGTAGGAGGTATTGTCTGAAACTTGCCATTTAAGTTAAAGAAAGTGAAAGCATTGCTACTGCTAGCTATATTACATTATTTGCAACAACAACAACATCTCACATTTAATACCTATTAGCAGATTAGTATTACCACATTCATAACATTGATCCCTAAATTAATTTATGGATTATAAAACTACAAACCTTCAGGTGGCTTAGGCAGATCCATTTCTGATAAATCGAGGATACTAGTGATTAGGATAAGATTTGCTTCGCCAGAAATCAATACGTAAGGTTTTAACAGCTATTTTTACAAAGCAAGCCGGCATGTGTCGAAAAAACAGCCGCCATGTTCTTTAGTGACCTCATTAATTTCCGCTTTCAGTCGGAAATTTAAGCAGTTGCTGAAAGTCAATGGTTTTATTTTATTCGCAACCTTGTTTTCTTTTGAAAATAATATGAAAGAAACTAAAAATTTTCTTCGATGATTTTCAAGTGTTAAATCTATTTATAGCTTTGTGAAAATTTGTCCGAAGTATCCCGAAAGGAACTTTTTATCGAGGAGAAGTAACGGTGCTGTAGCCCTTGCAAGAAGCTTGGTGCTACATGTCGTACGCTTGTTTTTGCAAGTAAGTTTTAAAATAATTATTCGCAAAAGCCAATGTAAGCGGTTGCACATTTTTTGCATAATGTGGAACGGTATATTACGGTTAAAACGTCGTTCTATTGTTCGTGTAAACGTTGTTGCTGCTCGGACAGTTTCAACCAATGGTATTGCTGAGTTTTAGCTGATGTAAACATGGCGCCACTGGAGTCGACGTAAACAAAACACACGTGGTGTGATCTTGCCAGCCTGGCTGAAGTGACTCACTTTTTCCATTGGCTGCGTGTCACCCGTCATCGGTATAAATAGGGGCCAACCTCCGACTGGCTTGTGAGAGTTGGCTCTGAATTGAGATGGTTAGGTAGCGGAAGGATTAGCTCTCGAGCTCCAATGTTTGAATATTGTAAGACCAGAGGAAAGCGGAGACGAGAATTTACCGTCCGAGATAGAGTGAAAAATTGTGCCTTTGTATTTTCATAGCGTTTTAGCTGTTTGAACTGCCGCTTTTACACGGCGTTCCAGAGGCAACATATTTCCGTTTACAACTTGTTATTGTGAAAGCTAAAAAATATCATCATGATTCCTGATCTCCCGGTAAGATTTCAACTACAACGTTACCGAATGGATTTCATCTTTTGTCAGTAGTTCACTTCAATCATGGTTTTATCTGTTGGTCACCCATCATCAATATACTTTGGGCACAGAGTTTGAAGTTTAAGATCTCCAACTATACCACAGTCTGACTGTCAGTTGCATACCTTTGAGTCTGACTGAAGTTGGCAACTATTGTCTTGATGCAAATACGTTGTTACATCAGCAATACTTTAATGATAATTGTTAACCTATTCTAATTGTTATCCTTTATTTCATAAAATAAGTTTAAATTTTGTTGAATTAAGGGGTTTTCACCTTTATCCTAAAATAGCACTGAAAGTGTTATATTTATCATTATGAAGTTATTTACAAATTTACTCTGATATTTCACAGGTGGAAACGATGAACCCGACAATGGCTGTGCCTGTACCAAGGCCAGATTCACTCTTATTAGAAAACTGTAATTTTGATTTGGGTCACAAAAAGAAGGATTCTACAAACAACAATAATGGAACAACCAAGACTCGAAAGAAACGATGGAGAGCCAGTGACATTCAGGAAAGGAAATTTTCAGGTAGGCTTCAATTTGGGCTTGTGACAGTTTGATTTTGACACTGACAGTACAAAGAACAGGTCTCCTTTGTTATGGCAGATGTACCAATCTCCTGTTAATAGTCTTGAAACTAATAAAATGGATCATAGGAGTATGGCATAGTTCATTTAAATTTATGAATGTGTGATATAGTCTATCTCTCCATGATGAAATAAGTGCTTTATTACAAGGATTTGGGAAATTTTAGCATTGAGCCATAATCTATAAATAGCTTAGTGTGATGTCAGTTTCTGGCTGGCTTGTTTGTGTGGAGTATTTAGAGTGTTGTGATTGGTTGAAATTCTGGTTGATGTCATTGTCATGTGACTGATGCCATTATGCTGATGTGTTGACTGGATTTTCCAGAGCTTTCATTCACTGGCTGACCTACTTCTAGGGCAAAGATCTCAATGACCTCTTACCCCCTTTTAGAACAACACAAAAAAGAAGGCCAACTGTCTCCAGGGCAACATCCTACCCCTATTTTCCTGACTTACTTCTAGAGCTAATGGATACTAGCCATTTAGTTCTTTTGGTGCAATATTTTACCATAATTTTCTTATAGTTGAATTAGTAGGATATACATTTATTGCAGGATGGTATTATAAATAAACCTGGAAGATTGCATCATTCTTCAACATTAGTCACATAAATTAGTTCCATTATCCAACCACTGCAGGAAATGGTCTTTATGTTTTTACCACTAACTATTTACTGATAATATCTTCTCAGATTAATTGAATAATTACTTTTGATAATTTGATATTTTACATTGTAAGTTTTATGGCATGTCTATAAACTATTTCTGTCTCTATGTGCAGATATTTACTCCTCGACCGGTGAAGTGCTAGGGAAAGGGGCCTATGCATCAGTTAAGACCTATGTACACAACCAGACAAAGAAACAATATGCAGTTAAGGTATGTCTGGCCATTTTAGCATGTGGGTCCTTTTTACTTGTAAAATGTTTGTTGTTTTTTTTCTTTGCCTTTGACATTTATACTTGTGCAAGTTTATGCAAAAATAAATCATTTTTAATGGAAACAGCATTTTAAGCAATTATAACATTTTATAACTTGGAACAAAAAGTCAATTTTACATTTTATTTCAACAGGTTATTGAAAAGAGCCAGGGTCGCCTTAGGTCCAAAGTATTTAAAGAGATAGAAATATTCCATCAATGCCAAGATCATCCAAATATTTTACACCTGGTTGAATATTTTGAGGAGGAAGAAAGGTGAGAAATACTATTATCTATACAAATGAAACTCATGATAATGCTCTGCATATTTTCTGAAACAAGTTTTTGTTGATCTCGTGTTTTGATTATTTATAGTTTTTAACTGAAACTTTCTCTTGCTCTCTTTCAGATTTTATTTAATTTTTGAAAAAATGTTTGGTGGAACTTTATTAGAGAACATAGAAGGACGTGGTCATCTGACTGAAAAAGAAGCCAGTTTGGTTGTGAAGGACATAGCTCTTGCCTTGAATTGTTTGCATCATAAAGGAATTGCACATCGTGACCTTAAGCCAGAGAACATTCTCTGTGAACAAGAAGGCGAGGTAAGACAGCGTTTGATTTATATCAGGATTTTTACCAGGATCGTGAAATTGATTGGAAATTTAAAAACATTTCTCTTTCTATATCCAAATTGATAATCTTAATGAATTTTATCTGTTATGTAAATCAGCTTATTTGAGGTACTAATTTCTTGCCTTTTGTTTTAAAGTCTGTTTATAAAGTTTTTTGTTGTATTTTCTTCAGGTTGTGCCATTGCGTATCTGTGATTTTGACTTAGCCAGTGGTGTTGTGTTTGAGTCTGACAACGATGGAGTTACCACTCCAGAACTTCTAACCCCAGTTGGTTCAGCGGAATACATGGCCCCTGAAGTAGTGGATGCCTGGGTGGGAAATTCATTCTCCTATGACAAGAAATGTGATCTGTGGAGTCTGGGAATTATTTTGTAAGTAGATTTCTTAATGCATAAATTAAGACAGATTTTGGTATTATTCCATGTTTTCTTGGTTTTCTAGACCAATGTTAACTATTAAATAAAACCTATTAAATACCCCAAACTCCTGTAACACATGTAGTTAATCCTTCTGAGGATGTTTTCACTGAATATTTTATGATTTATGTATTGTAGGTACATAATGTTGTGTGGTTACCCACCGTTTTACGGGCAGTGTGGCGAGGATTGTGGCTGGGAGAGAGGAGAGGCATGTGAAGAGTGCCAGGAAAGTCTATTTAACCGAATCCAAGATGGTATCTTTGTCTTCCCTGAACCAGAGTGGCAAGTCGTATCTGAGGAAGCTAAAGATTTGATCTGTCATCTCTTGGTGCGTGATCCGTCAAAACGTTACAGTGCTAGTGATGTCCTCTCTCATCCGTGGGTGGCTCACTCCCCTGCTGCAACACCCCTGCGCACTCCAAGGCTGCTTTTAAGGTTTGTATTTATTTCTTAATAAAGGTCCTTTTTTTGATGAGCATAGAATCCCTGTTTCTGAATTGATATCAAAACACTAGGTGGCTGGCACTGGGAAATATACTTGACTGGGAACACAAGTTTTGATACCATTCATTTCTTCATTACCAATGATAAAGTATTATTTTTAATATCCATTCATCAATTATATAATTGACTCCTGGCCTCTTCTAAATGTTACTTAATCTTACCTTACAGACATAATAGTACGAAGGATTTGGAGTCGTTTGCTGATCAAGCCATCTCCATCAATCGTATGATGCAGCAACATTTGGTCATATCCGACCTCCATATGGAAGTGCCACGTTTTTTTGTTGGTGAAGACCGTGAGTTAGAGGAGGATGAGAAATCATATGGTGATGATAGCTGTGATGAAGGAATCTATATGCCTCCCATGAGTCTGTCACCACCATCATCTAACCTGGCCAAGAGACGAGCTCAAAGAAACAGTGAGAGTAGCAGCAGCAGTAGTGATTTTGTCGGATCTCAAACTTCTATCGATTTCTTCCCTAGTGCAAACTAAAAACTCAGGACATTTAAATTTGCTCATAACAATCCTCAACCCCTCATGCTTCAACACATATCACCTTCGCCTCAGCCAACTTGAATTAATCTGCTGTTCAAATGTTGAAGGTGTGACTTGACAAGGAGTTGAAAATCATGTAATAACATTTTTTGTTTTCATGTTTATAAAAACTAAGCAGGATCTAATGAGTTCTAAGCCTGAAATTGTATCAAAATTGATGTTAATTATTATGGGGTTTATCTGATGTATATATATAAAAGTTTTGTTCGGTTTGGTACCTATAATTAACTCAATTTTGATATTTTGCTGGGCTCTCGTTGGATAGGATTGCTTTATAATACATCATCCATAATTTATCATCGCACAAAGTTAAAAATTGTGATTGTTACAAAAAAACACAATGTATTTAATGTGTATATTGGTCATTTTCCCGTTTATAAAATTGGGACTTTTTTTCCAAATGGCTGTCTATTGATTGTTAAACTTTGCTAAGGATACCAAATGCCATATATCACTGTGCTGTTGTTAGCATAATATTGAATGAAAGATTATTTTTTATGAGACGATAATGCAAAGAGTAAATGTACTAATTAGTTGCTGGAATTTGTATGCAATTGTGCTTTTTTTTTTGCTAAGATAATTTGTGAGCCGAGAATTTGGTTGTGATGATCTAACCTATAAGATATGTATGGAGTTGGTGGATTAAATCAAAACAGTGCTTATGATCCTCAGGAAAGGCAATCTTAAACAATGGGTGATAGAGTTGATATGGATAGCTAATCCAAGAGGAGGCATGGGACCATAATACGTTTTCTGTTTATTTTGTTTACAGTACTAGCCTATTTAAATGTTCATGTATTGATACAGTTGACTGGAAATTGTGCTAAATATTTTTTTAGACTGCCATCGTTATAATTTTTTATTTTTTCTACGAAAAATAGTGAGTTGAAATTGTGCAGATGGAATGAACGTATCGTTTTTGTATATTGAAAATCTGTAGTGTGGATGAATGAATGTGTTTTTATGTGTGTTAATTTGACTGATACTATATGTAATTGAAAAGCTAATTCTGTTTGCATTTATTTGAAAGTGACGGCTTACCGCTAGTCCTCTTTGTAGTTAATTATGACAGAGCTTGATAGAATGATTATATACTCTCAGTATTTCATAAGGGAAGGCAGGGATAACAACTTGTGGCTGTTAGAAACGTGATATCCCACAGCACCATCCATGTGATTTTTTTTTTTTTTTGCTCAAAAGACATTCCTTTTACCTGCTGACAAATTGTAGTCCAGTTGCCAGTAGAATGTGCTAGTCAAAAATTAACCCTGCATTAAATTAGTAAAGGACTTGTCTTCATATCTGTCCTATGATAAATGATGTTATAGCTCAGGGAAATAACTCAATAGACAATATATGAGGTGCCAAAATCCACCCTGGCTATATAATGCTCCTTGTTTCTATCTCTTATATAATAGCCTTCTTGTTTCGCATCTGTTTCGAGCTGTAAACCAGTGTAACATGAACTATCAAGCTCCCTTGAATCTCAACTGTATGCTATGCAACCTCTGGAGTATTTATCTTTCTGAACAGATTCATCGTACTGGTGCTTGTTTACTATGTTAATATGTGCAAAGAATCGGCAGATAATTGCTTTTGGAATGTTTCGCAAGCCATTGACTGTACGGCAAAAATACCAGCTGTTTTTCTTCATTTCTGTCTTTCTTTTTAATTTGTGACGGGAGCCATGTTAAACCCGTACTAATTGATACGAGGCTTCATGATACTTAAGTTCTCCCTTTTTTATGTGAACAACCTTTTTAAGGTTCCAATGAACGACGTGAGTGTGCCAGAAATATGGCAGAATGCCACCGCCGTCCTTTTTTTTGTATGAAGAACATAATAAATAAAGATTTGAAGACCTGATGTGAAGACTTGTTTATTATTAAGTAATTATCCAAAGGTATCAACATTTTATTTCAAATGGGAAGTTTTATTTGTCCCGTGTATGGAAAGGTCTCGGCTTGGCTGTTTAAATACTGGGTATTTTGTCACGATTTTGAAAAACCGGACATCCTGATCACAGTGTGCCAAACTGCCCTCTATCTGACGTCACCTAATTAGTTCAGAGAATACAAACCAAATACGGGTGTCGAGAGCAGGAAATACTCGAACAGATCCTCGTTTGACGTCTGACTATTCAAAAAGTAGGGCAAGGCCTATATGGGAGTTCAGTCGTTACGACCAGGCTCAAAGTTACGACGGGCGTACGTGTGTTGAGAATCCGCCCCTGGGGCTCGTTCTAAGTTGCGCCAGTCGCAAACGTGTGTTAAATTATAAGAACTTGCGCATGGTCGCAAGTCGATCTGGCGGAACAACTCTATGCTGTAAACCTTCATGCGTAACTCGGTGCCCACTTAATAGAACTAACCCCTATAGAAACGAATATCTAATACCACCAAACCGCAATCGACCAACTGCCCACTTTTGAAATTGAGAACGCATTGTGATGCCCAGAACTAATCCTCTTACCGGAGCGACAATAAGAAAAGTAAGATTGTTTAACCCAATGGAAATTTCAAAAGATAACCGTTTTACTTCTTTCTCTGGGTGAGATTTTTTTCATCTCTGCCGAAATATGATGCAATCCACGCAGCTTATAAAACCTCTCAAGATTACAAGCCAGTCAGCTTGACAATTGTATTCTCGCTAAATCTCCTAACACGTGGTAGTCCCGGTTTCTGACTCCAAAATTACTTTTTTTTGTACTGACGGTCGTATTTATAAAAAAATAGTCATTTTGGAGTCAGAAACCCGGACTATACACGTGGTTAAGATAGACATCGTACCACTCGTAGCCACATCCTAATACGGATACTCGCTTTACCAATATTTTTTTCTTTTAACTTCCGTCTTTTATGATTCAAGGTTCACTGGACTTGTCTTGACAATCCGATTAAATTTTTTAAAAGTTGGAATTTTGACAGCTCAGGCCACTTTGATGTTTTGAAAAAAAACCTACAGGGTAATAATATATCTGTGTGGAAAATTTATACCCGGATTGGCTGATCTAATAACACTTCCAGATCCTGTCAGGTTTCCACGTCAGTTTCCGTGAAAAGATTGAAGAAATCCATACCGTCATTTCTTACCTAGTGTCATAGATGGACCACTTTACTGTATAACTCCTCGCCCGCTCCCCCCCCCCCCCCACCCCCCTACTCAAAGAAAAACGAAACAATGAATAATAGTGAAGACATAACTCTGTGTCTTGGGTTTTTTCTTTCAGGTAGGCTTTTATGGAATCTGATGACACCTCAGTTACTCGCAGCCACCCTGGCATCTGTGAAAATAGAATAGAAATACACGAGCTTACTATACCCTTAAAACCAAACATGGGACACATTCAACCTTTTTCATAAATTTCGATAGCCAAGAGAAGCTTTAAAGTGCCGTAATAAACTAAAGGGCTGTGGTTGAAGTAAAAGGATGTCGGTTAAGTCAGTAACCCATGCGAACCGAAGATGTGTGAAATAATGGACAAAATGTATAAAGCCGGGATGTATCAGTGCAGTTTTGGTTGGGTTTTTTTTTTTTTTGCTGTTCTCCTCATAAAACTACCTAAACGTAAATCTCCAAGATTGGTATCAGCGGAAAATTCATATTTTGTACTTCTTTATAAGACTGGCGAACAAATAGCTAATTTTGTTAAATGTATTTACATGAGAGAAAAAGGTTCGTGTCAGCAGTGGGTAGGATATTAGTCCATCATTACAGTTTGCCGATTGGTCCGTTTTTTAAAATAAGGTGATGCTATAGCCAGTATTCTAAAGTCACATGTATTCAATTTTGTAAAAAAAGAAAGAAAAAGGTGAACAAAGGGGCTGCTTGTGACGTATTTTCGGTATCGTGTCTCCTCTCATCTACACGTTGCAGATTAACTTCATCGCCATTGAAATTATATGAGTAGTGAGAACATAGAGTAAAAAAGAATGTTCCGCTTGAGGGAATAAGCATTCGAAATGTGGAGGTATATAAATCATACTGACGGATATAGGTCACGTGACTTAGTGACGTCACGATTGTCGTCCTGATATCGGTAGTGGAAAAAAATCATTTATACAAGCCCTTCCCTACCTCAGGCTATCGCTGTATTCTTCAGTTTAGCAGACATGTTTTCGTATTCTGTTTTAGCACGATCATCAATTATATATAACAACATTTATCAATAGCTTAGTGTGGCCTTATAAATTGAACTGAAATGTTGCCATGAAATGAAAATAAAAAAACTATAGGTGTGCAGTCATGCGTATCATAAAGCGGTCACTTAAAACAATTTCCCTCCTCCATTCCATAATGTTTTTTGAGTGACGTTAATAAGCTTTCGGCCTATCTAATCTTCTATTTTATCCCATCAAACTAAACGTGATTATGATCACTTTAGTATAAATGAAAAAATTATTCCAGACGTAGTTTTAGTCATATTCTTCTTTTTCTTCCCACCAATGGGACCCGGGTTCGAATCCCACTCAGTCCAAAAAAAATAGGAAAATTTTCTAACTGGGTTTTCACTCGAACGACCCATGTGGGATGGTTGCCAGTTATCAGCGGACGGTCGTGGGTTTCCTCCGGGCACAGATCCCGGTTTCCTCCCACAATAAAACTGCCAACGCCGCCATATAAGGGAAATAATCTTGAGTGCGGCGTAAAACACCAAACAATCAATCAATCTTTTTCTTCTCTAAGCAGAGTGACTAACATAGGGCATCCGTGAATCCGTTTATACACAATCGAATACAGAGATTGTATATGCTCAGATTACGAAGTCATATTGTTGAATGGTTATACGTTTTCTCCTAGCACATTACATGTCTTTATTCAATTAAGGATACTGAGATGTGTCGTTGTTGGGAACAAAGACATTTTATTCATTACCCAGTCAAGCGTGACTGACCAGAGAGCAACTGTTTAAACCTCAATGGATTTGACTATTTTTTTCAGATGTGATCAGCTTTGTCATCCCATTGTTTTAACAGTAAGAAATAGCTTGTGTGTAGGCGGTTAGACGCTATTGTAAATGATACGTTTGTTTTCACGTTATGGAGGGCATTGGGATTAGTTTTAAACCCATTTCTCCCCTCACCCTTTCCCCAAATTAACTTCATGGAAAAGAGCATTGAAAGTTTGAATTTGCCCAAGAGCATAATCTTACAATACCTTCAAGTAATGTCGGCTGACAAAATGTTCATATTTTTCCGTTAAAACTTTTGTTTAAATAATGGGCTATTTTTAAGAGTAGAAAGCAGAAATTGTATTTATGACTTGTCTCGAGAATGTGCTTTTTCTTTTAAGTATTGTTTTGGAGTTATTTAAGTCTAAATGAATGGGATGAACTGGGATGACGTCACAGTTTGTTTTAATAAAATTATATCTGAACAAAGGTACGGAGCAGCCACGGTCACATTTTACAGGGTGCATTATAGTGAGGAGGTCTTATGATTAATTAGCCCCACCCGGTGACATGTGATTGTGGCATCTTTAGATATGTTTCTCATGTTTATCGGAGAAAAATCCTTGAACAATGTAAATATATATACTGTAAATATATGGATATATAAATACGAAAGCACGATGCTCTAATAAGCTGAGAATGGGAACACGGGAATGTCAAATTTAGAGGAAAATTCGCCGAAACAGAATTATCTACGTATGTTTGTCATAGTCCACGACAAAAGCTTTCAAGTGAATAAAGCAAAAAAAGTCAAACTTTGCCAGCCCATTTCACCTGAAAGTAACGTGAGCTGCCAAAATTCTGCATTATTTTTTCCATAAATTCTGTTTCAGTTTGTCAAGAGCGACCAAACGTAATGCGATCTGACACATATGCTTACGCTAGGAGATTGTACGACCAAGCGTATAGGAAAACCTGGCACATGTGCTTTTGGTTAGAATGTACAACGACCAAACGTAGGAAAGCCTGGCACATGTGCTTTTGGTTAGAATGTACAACGACCAAACATATGACAATCTGGCACAGGTGCTTTTGGTTAGAATGTACAACGACCAAACGTAGGACAACCTGGCACATGTGCTTTTGGTAAGAATGTACAACGACCAAACGTAGGAAAACCTGGCTCATGTGCTTTTGGTTAGAATGTACAACGACCAAACGTAGGAAAATCGGCTCGTGCTTTTGGTTAGAATGTACGACGACCAAACATAGGACAACCTGGCTCATGTGCTTTTGGTTAGAATGTACTACGGCCAAACGTAGGAAACCCTGGTTCGTGTGCTTTTGGTTAGAATGTACAACGACCAAACGTAGGAAAACCTGGCTCATGTGCTTTTGGTTAGAATGTACAACGACCAAACATAGAACAACCTGGCTCATGTGCTTTTGGTTAGAATGTACAACGACCAAACATAGAACAACCTGGCACATGTGCTTTTGGTTAGAATGTACAACGACCAAACGTAGGAAAACCTGGCACATGTGCTTTTGGTTAGAATGTACAACGACCAAACATAGAACAACCTGGCTCATGTGCTTTTGGTTAGAATGTACAACGACCAAACATAGAACAACCTGGCACATGTGCTTTTGGTTAGAATGTACAACGACCAAACGTAGGAAAACCTGGCACATGTGCTTTTGGTTAGAATGTACAACGACCAAACGTAGGAAAACCTGGCACATGTGCTTTTGGTTAGAATGTACAACGACCAAACGTAGGAAAACCTGGCACATGTGCTTTTGGTTAGAATGTACAACGACCAAACGTAAAACAATCCGGCACATGTGCTTTTGGTTAGGAGATTGCACAACAGCCAAACGTAGAACAACATGGTAGATGCGCTTTCGTTAGGAGATTGTACAACGACCAAATTTAGGACAATCTGGTAGATGCGCTTTCGTTAGAAGATTGTACAACGACAAAACGTAGGGCAGTCTCACACATGTGCTTTTTAGGGACTTAAGACCAATGTGGAGCTGTCTTGTCGTTTTCATCTGACATGTGATAAAGATGGAATCGGTCGAAGTAAATAGGGGGGTCTGCAAAGGAACGGGGATTTCTTCCTAAGAAACCTGGCAACCCCGCTTTATAATTGAAATAATCTTGAGTGCGACGCAAAACAGCAACAAACCAATTTAAAGGACTATTCCTGTGGTCCGAACAATCTGTCTCTACAGTTGTGATTAAAATCGAAAATAAACTTCCTGGCGTAATATTTGTTGTTTTAAAGGAATGTCGTAAACCTGAAGCTAGGCGTATTGAACAAGAGCCATGTTTACTACTATGTCACGTATACATGTAGAGTTTTGTGGTTTACTCGTCACATGACCGTCGCTCTATAAATTCAATATTTTTTAACTTATTTCTCCTCCACATAAGAATTAAAGCTGATCTTAAACACAAATAGCACGGCTACATTTTTATTCCCTGACTATGCGTGTTGATTTCTAATTCATTTTTAGTTAATTATAGTTTCGTCGGAAAAGAAACACACACAGTGATTCAATATATATTTGAAGGCAAAACAATATGACCTTGTTATGACGCGATGCTTGTATAATGTACACTTAATTGTGACGTTTTCTTGAGAAAACCAACAATTTCCCCACTACAAAAGGGTGAAGTAAACAGGCACACTGACTGTACGCATTCAATAATGTGGCAACTAATTTAGTAAGAAAAGCGACACCATTATATTATTTCAACAAATCAACAAAATCAAGACTGAGAATCATGATCTGTTGTTTTTGTGGTTATAGGGTCATGTCTAGCTGGTATACTTATAGAAAACAAAGTCATTCTGTTATAGTTAGTGACAGCTTCTGATTGAGTGAGCTGACCCAGAACGTTCACCTCATGTAGTAGTGCACACTGAACCCAGAAGATCATATATTTTTTTCTATCAGCCATCTTTGTTTTGACCTCTGTAGAGACCAACTGAAGTAGCATGCCTTGAGTATTTTTTAGGTTAATATATTCAAAGGACATAAACACGTTACAACTCACCGATTTTTGAGTACACACAGCACAAGAACTGTAGAGGGGTCTTACAGATATAAACTATCCAAACCCACCCCCTCCTCCCGAGTTTTACCATCACCTCTTACATATATCTAGTTCGTTAATTGTTTGACCTAAATTATAAATCAAAATAACAAAGCTATCATAGTTTCATAAGACAAAAAACATAGAGCAGGTATTTAACTATTGACTCTTGAAGGTGACCTTATTGGCGGGAACATTGTTACAAAGAGACTTGGTTCCTAAACAATTCACTCTTCGCTTAATATGTCACATTAAACTGATTGAGATAGAAGTGATCAGAAAGAACAGATCTGGATATTTCTACAATTTACACGAAATACACAATATTTCATTTTAGCGACAATATTTTCTGATGTGAAGAAAACTTCTAATTATTCTCTGTTGTTTTTCTAAAAGATGTATATTTTGTGTATATAGGAACAGGCTCATTTGATATAATATGCGAGTAAATATATTTTATGCAGTAAACAAATAAACTTTGCTTTCAATATAAGATTCCTTCTGGACATTAATAGGTCATCCACACCAGACACCAAACCCGTGTCTGACGCCATAACTGACACCAAGAAGCGCGATCAGACATCAAACGGTTTATCCGGTTAGGATTTGGAACATTAATTTGAATACACACCAGGCACCAAACCCCGTGCCTGGCACCAAGACTGGAATAAGAGGCCCGATAAGACACCAAAGCCGTGTCTAACGCCAGAATTTCAACCAAGATTCTAAATTAGACACCAAACCCCGTTCTGACACCAAGACTGGAATCCGCATAGACAACAGACCACGAGTCTAACACCAGAATTGAAACCAGGAATCTGTATCAAACACCGTGCCCAACACCGGATTTAGCTTGAGATCAGACTCCAAACCCCGCGTCTGACTCCAGAAGTGTAATCCCGTTAAAAAACCAAACCGACACCAGAAGTGGAACCAAAAATCGGACACCAACTCCCCTGTCTTAAAACGGAATTGGAATCATGAATTCTGTACTCCAGCAATTCAATTCTCAAACAAGGCAATGCATAGGCTATCTCCCTGTATGTCCCAGAGCATATATTTGATAAAGGTTACATTTTTTAAAGGCTTGTCCTTTAATGTGGAGACACTCAATAAAAACTTTATGTCAGCATAAATATTTGTCAGTCATAAAAAAAAACCCACAAAGCTTAGGCTTACTTAGCAAGACTTTGTGCCATGTTTATTTGAGTGACTGACATCTTTAAGTTGGGCTCTATCGTTCGGTGAGCGACCTTAGGCCATCGAGTTCTCGTGAGGCTTTGGCGGCCGGCCAGACTCTCTGAGACCTTTCACAACTGGGTCAGCTATATTTCTACGATCTACACGCAGAGGATAAGAATAAATAACAGACCATCCTCGTGACGTTAGGTCCGCCTGTGTTTCGTACTCTCACTGGCGGTCTTCCCAAAGACCGAGTTAACCCAGAACTTCAGGTCAAGACGCTCGACAGGTCATACATAACGGATTAAAGTCACGATAGGAATGCTCGGGAAAAAAATGATACGTACATGTGGATGTGATTTGACGAGGGTTATAGTTTTGCTATTATGAAAATATAGGCCTATGTGAACCTAGTGATGTTCTTTTCTACAAAAGTTGATGGTTACTTTCCATGGCAATACCTAATGCTCAGCCAGAATAGTCAGTCTATAGGGTTGTCTATTTTCACATGATTGTTTTTGTTTGTTTGAATGTCGCCTATACCTCGGTTTACATTATATACACTCACATTATATACACTCACTGACTAGATTTTAACCCGGATATCGACACAATATAAAAATGAAATTCGACATACACTTCTAGACTAATATCATTATGTTCATCAAATAAAACATTTGCTACCTGTTAAACATTATTATAAACCCATGTATAGGCCTACCTTTAATGAACTCGATGATGTTGTGTTTATACAAGAAGTATAATTTTTAAGAATTCAACATACGTTATTGATCTCATTGCGTTACCCTTTTCTACATAAACACTTTCTGAAAGTGATAGTTTCAAACGCTGTAAGTGTAAGTGGGTTTACTTCTTATAAGCTGCAGAAAAACCCGAGAAAACCCCTATAAACAAATTACGTTAGCTGAAAATGTAAAAACCCAGTCTTACTATAAAAAAAATGATTGGATGCGATAACTTCTAGTGAGGGCGGGGGAGGGGTGTCCATCTGATGTAAGAGCAGGTTTTTTAAATATGGGATGGTGCTTAATTAGTCTAATATGTTTATACACCGTCTAAGAGAGATAGGATTTTCCTAATATAAGACTATTTTCTGTTGCTGATATAGAAAGACTTCCATAACCCGGCGATTGGTGTCGAGGGCACTCGGACAGCCTTATATATAGAGGCTACCTTCTGTTTACCCGGAAAAAAACAACTGGTTGCTTATAAGCGCGTCCACAATAACAACTGGTTGCTTATAAGCGCGTCCACAATAACAACTGGTTGCTTATAAGCGCGTCCACAATAACAACTGGTTACTTATAAGCGCGTCCACAATAACAACTGGTTGCTTATAAGCGCGTCCACAATAACAACTGGTTGCTTATAAGCGCGTCCACAATAACAACTGGGAATAGTAGAACTGCAACAGCAGTTGCTCTCAATTGTTAAAAATAATTCACTCGTTTTCTAGGTGAAGAGTTGGTTTTGCAAAACAATCTCATTGGTTTAGTGGTTGGGGACATTTCGATGTAATTTTCCCTGATACAAGAACTACGTCGAAACGTGGTCACCCAATAAAACAAGAAGAACCTTCATTGTATAGCCGGTCACCTTCTAATGCATTGAAAGATTCCATTCATTTTAGTTACTTCCAAGAACATTTCATCACTATTAAATATTTCTTATTTGTACTTTTTTTAGAAACATATCCGACATCGTACTTATTTTGTTTGTCGACTAAGCTATTACTTAATAAACTCAAAGCCACATTCGCTGCATATAGCCTTTCTGACATTTGTTAACAAAGCCAATTTCCACAGCTTACTACAAAGAAAAGCACTCAAATAATACGTACGACACAATGTACATGCCATTAGGGTTAAATTGTCTATATGTGAGTGTAAAACATACGAAGAATCTAAGCCCGATTGCAGAAACCGGTTAACTTCGGTGTTGGATGACCCTCATTTCATCCTTTTGAAAAGTTTATCGGAAGAATTTTTTGGCCAAACCTTTCAAATTTTGGCAACAATAGAAAGTTTCTATAACTTCTAGTTTTTAACGTAAACTGTAAGCTAGTCAACGTTTTAACGTAAACAGGGTCCTGTTTCACAAAGCGGCGTAAATGTATTTTTTGCGTAACTTTCATACTAACGTGTCTCTACAGTATAGGTTGCTATGGCAGTTACGTGAAAACTTACGCTACGCCGCTTTATGAAACAGGCTCCAGTACTTTGGGTTTTAGCGTAAACAGTACTCTGGGTTTTAACGTAAACAGCATTCTGGGTTTTAACGTAAACAGTACTCTAGGTTTTAACGTAAACAGTACTCTGGGTTTTAGCGTAAACAGTATTCTGAGTTTTAACATAAACAGTATTCTGGGTATTCACAGCGTGTGTGTCTTTAACAAAAAAAAAACCTTTTTCACGATTTCATCCATATATCTATATTTTTGAACACTAAAACACACGGGCTCAGGGAAAATCTTCTTGTCTAAAATAACCATTAAGACAAGTTTATTATTGTGTTAAAAATTATAAGTGTATAGCTATCAAGTGCATATGAACCCAGAGAAAGATAACGGTTAACCCAGGAAAGATCCCTGGAAATTCATTTGTTTTCCTTTTGTCATACTCATATAATATTAACCGGGATACAACTAGTCCAAGTGGCTTTATTCCAGACATTTCCGTCTGTATCTATCGTTTATTTTATTTTTGGTGAATAAATCAATCAAATCAAATGTGTGATTTTGAAGCTGGTTTCGGGACATATATACAATGTAGCTGTAAGGTTGACCGCTGTCGGATTTTATATACTTGATAACTGTCAGCAGATTGCCGTGCATCAAAGATATATGATGTATATGTTCCTTATAAGCTATGGAGAGAGCAGCTGTAACACTTATTTTCTCAGTTGCAAAATTTAAATATGCATGCGTAGATTTGCTGTTCGTCCCTGGAAGGGAACATAACAATCTAGAGACGAAAAAACGGGAAATAGGTCAGCGGAAATAAATTTACTTTGGTCGTTAAAGAAAGGTTGTTTACACAGGTACAGAGTAGACATGCTGTACCTGGAGAAATCGTATTCACCTCACCTATACCCTAGACGTCCCACATCTATAGATGTCAAAATACCTGTCAATGTCGCTTTGCCCAGGCACTTACTTTAATAAGTTTATTGTTGTTTTTACAATCTGTAACGTTTAACATAAGAATCAACTTTACATAACATACTTGTTCGGAACAATTTCTACACATACTTAAATGTGATTTTTGTTTTCTTTTTAAGCCTCGGTTACTTCTCAATCCAGTTACATTAAAATTAAATTACATTTAATTTCAAGAAAAAGTTTCCAGTATACACTTTTGGGTGGTTTGTATTGATAATGTTAACTGAATTAATAAAAGATTAATTTAAAAAGTACTATCAATTAACAATTCTAGATGAGTCTCGTGTGTCAACCAGTCGGTTTAAAATGGTATGTGACATCGGTGGTTATTTCCTGTGTGGTATTTACATTACATCGGGTTTTTAGCCCGGATTTTCGGTCTAGAGGGCGACTTATTTTATGTATGGTGACGAATACGGGGGAAAAAAATTCGGCAGAGCCCAGATTTCTCGGCTACGAGTTTTTCAACATGTTGCATGGGTGTTATGCCATTAAGGTACAGAAATGGCTTCTCTGCATATAATCCGGCCTGTTTCCCATGCCAGACAGCTTTTTATGTATGACAGTGGGGTTTTTGACATACGAAGACAATTTCATCTGCGAACAGTGCGAAGGTTTTGATTCGGTGAAGCTTTCTTGGTAGAATAAATATGATTTAATGATTTAAAACCATTCCAACGTCGTGTTTACAATAAAGAAGAAGTTGCAATCCATAAAGAAGCCTTATGTTAAAACCATTCCTGTATCTAACTCTTTTGAACAACCGGCCCCTGATGGCCAGAAAGTATAAATATACGAGAGAACCAACATAGGGTAATCCTGATTGACAGTATGCAATATAGATAGTAAATGTGTTTACAATCTCAAAATAGTCGTTAACTCGTGAAGATAGTGATTGGCAGGATGCTATAATTATAATAAAACTGACAACAAACTACTAACAACATTGTCAATTGACTGAAGTGCACGTAACAAAAACACTTAACATTGTTTATTGAATACTGTGTTTACCTAGCTTGTACCCTACTCGACAACAGTACATATTTTTCAAGGCACGGATAACGTCAATTATGATCTAGGATAGAGCGTCAACATGACTGGATGAATCTACGCAGTCTGAATAACTCTTACTCTCTGTTATATATAAACTGACCTATATATAGGCGGTTTAACGGTGAGTATAGGTCACGGTGTTACACTTCTCTCTTTGGTCGGTATATAATGTTAGCAGGATATACAGCATGAGAGTATGGCATAAAACAGATAGACATCATTGAGGTGAACGTATATCACAAACCCCTGTATCTTTTAAAAGATATATGTATATCTCTATGGTAAATGCCACCTAACATAACCTTTCGGCTTAAGAATTGACGCTGTGTATGATTAAAAAATGACGCTACGTTGAGTGCTGAGACCAATCTGATCATTTTCGGTTTAGAATGACGTTTCTATGAGGTACGGATTGAAGTCATTTCTCTGCTTTAGGCACTATGACACGCCTCTATCGCATTGCGTCATAAACAAAATGAACACGATTCCCACTACAGATTGACCCCAGAATTTAAATTGTCGTGCAAGATCAGTGGCAAACTTCTTTCCCCTAACAAACCGTTAAATAACGACTTAATACGGTTTTTGAATTCATTTGCTGCTGATAGATTTACTTTTAGTTTCAGCAGAAGTCTATGAATGTGGAAGTGTGAAGCGTTCCATTACATAGTGTTGAGGGCATTGGCGCCGTTTGACCCAGAGGTCACCATACACAGAGCCCTCTCTCGGTTAGTCAGAAAGCGTGGCTTTTCTTCACTTTCTCATATGAACTATTATGGGATGCATAAGAAAAAACATGGCGAACATTTTATTTATGATAACAGTACTTGATGGAGCAAAAGTTAAAGTTTCCGAAGAACTTCATAAAGTTGAAAATGAGACAAGAAGACTTGTTTGGAACGATTTGAGTCCAAATGGAGATATCAGAGTCGCATGTTCGGTAAAGCTTTTATAAAAACCAATGCATTCTCCGAACTGCGGTTACTGGAATTGCCGATAGATGCAGTAAGTGGAGAATGAATTTATTTTCTGATTTGAAATTGCGCAACCGTTGACAATTTCAAAATCTACCGCGCATAAACGTCACATAATGTAGTATAAGCAGGCTGAAAGCGCCAGTGCCCTGAATATTATGGAGGGGGATATCCGCCAAAAGTCTACGTGGGTAGCTGTGTCGGTTTCAATGTGTGCAGTGTTTGTCCACTCTGCCTCTTCTGTAATATCACCACCGAGACCCTGCTGTGTGACTAGCGAGCAGGACTGTATGAGTGTAACTGTGTCAGTTTCAACGTGCGCAATGCTTACGTTGACTGTACGCCTGGCTATGTCACTACCGAGATCTGCAATGCGACCACCGAGGGGCGAGTACGGCTTGTAGTTCGGTCGTGTCTGATAGCTGCGCAGTTTTGGCCCTTTTCTTTGGAGATCTGGCTCCGCGAAGCTAGACAAATACAACCGCGTGCAGGCTTACCCACGTATGTGGCTAAGTACCATTGTGACGACAGGGGGCGCTTTTAAATAAAATATTGGAAATTATAGACGACCCCTTTACGTCTATGACAGTATTTCCAGCGTGAATAGGGAGTGCCTACGAATAATATTAATAAAATAATACTATTTAATAATAGGCCTACCTAAGTTAAGTTGAAATAGGCCAAGGCCTTGATTTGAAGATTATAATAATTAAAGTGGCATGAGCTGCCAAAATGTTGATATTTTGACGTTAAACAGAATGTTGAAATTATTGTCTATTTTTCTCAAGAGACGTATAATTCAGAAGCTTTTTAGTGCTACTAGTCTCGAAAATGTACGATAAAGTATTGTTTTGAACTAACTTTGGCTTAGAATGAATGAATGGTCGTCCCGGTTATTTAAATTTTGCTACTTTTCGAACACGTTTTCGGTTCGTACAGGGCACATACTGTATGGATTTTTCTCATTCCAACGCCAATCATTTAGTTTTTCGATGGTCTTCAAAGCCTCTTACTGTCGTGACGATTAGAAATTATGAAAAAAGTAGGAATTTCGGCAGCTCATGCCACTTTAAATTCAACAATAACCAAGTTCCGAGCTCGACTTAGGGGCCGTCTATAATTTCCGAAACATTTGTCAGCAGCTCCCCCTGTCGTCATAATGGGACTTAGCCACATATGTGGATAAGGCTGTATGAGCTCCCATTCGTCCGTCTGGAATGCTGCAGCTCTCGTGCGCAGTTCTTGACATAGCCGGAGTACAAACCATGCTCACTTTACACTGGCCACTTAACAGACTGGCGGTAGCCCAGAGTAGAAGCAAGGAATGTAGGCGCTGCATTGGACAACGTTTCACGCATTCAAGCAAAAGTATCGCAAGCGACACAGTAAAAGTAAGCACTGCGCACATTGAAACTGACACAGTTACCCACATAGACTTTTGGCGGATATCCCCCTCCATAGAATATGGGGTAATGCGACATTTCACACTTCCCTGTTCATAGACTTCTGGTTTCAGCCAAGCTAGAGCCGTTACACGCTTAGGCCTACACTGGTACAGCCTTGCTGACCTACCATCTTTCACCCAAAGTCAATCAAATCGTATTTATCTATTTAGCTAAAAAATGTAAACAGATATTTAAACAAATAGTCCAGAAGTCAGTTGTTGTTTAACAACACGAGCTTTCGACACCTGTGCCGATGTCTTTATCAATTGCAATTGAATTTAATATTTCAAGACATTGATAAAAATACTAAATTAAAGAACAAATGTGTAATGTGGCCAAAAAACTGTTTAGAAAAGTAATAGGCTACACAGTGATAACTTCCGGACGTCGGTTCAAGAAAAGAATGATTTCAACCAAGAATGACGTAAATATTTTAACGTTACAATACAAGAATGACGTTACAAAATGATGGCATCACAAGCTTCAGGTTAAGACAATATCAATTTTACAAAAAAAAAGGCTCAAATAAAAATCCTTACATGCATTTAATCTTTTTGTTCCACATTTTACTTGTTTGTATACCACAGTCTCTATCTAAAATTAGAAGTTATCCCCCAAATTTAACCGCTAAGGCCAAAAGTCGCCATTTTTATCGGAACAATCTATTGGAAAATGGGGCTGTACAGTTCACCTCTGACTTTTAAGCATTCGACAAAACAACATCCTGAAATTCAACCTTGTGTTTGCTGTAATTCATCCGCTTTTCTATTACTCTCTAACACTCGGCTAGAAATGTCTTTAGTTATAACACGAGCAATATTAGACCTATAAACGCCCCGTGGAGCTTATAGCAATCGTCTTTTTCGTGAAATTCACTCTATTACAAGTCTAAATTAATAAAAAAATCCAAGTATCCATTTATTGTTTTATTGAACTATATTCGTTATCACGTTGGGCCAAGATGGAAATTATATTCATTTATGAACACTAAAACAGGCCACAGGGAAAATCGTCTTGTTTTAAATGGAAATTATATAGATGTGATTACGGTTGCCCAATCATCAGAGATTATGAATTCCATAGTTTTTACTAGATATATAATGCCTAACGTGCCAATACAAACAAACGATGTGTATATTTAGACAATAAACCAGTAGCTGGTACATCTCAGTTCGTGCACTTGTTACGAGGCCATCGGGTAAATCTATACCCGAACTCTAGGCCTAAATGATCCTTGACCGTGGGATTTTGTATTACGAAAGCAGTTACTGGAACTGCAACGCCTGGAGACAGAAGCTGCATGTTTCTTATAACACCAGTGTGTTATAATGTTATTCCACAGGCTGTGCAGATATCGGCGGTCTGTTTTTTATGAATGAGTCAAATATTGCTAATGGAGAAAAATGAAAAAAAAATATCATTCACGGTATGAATTTTTGAAAAAGCCTAGTTTGCAGCGCTTGGGGAGATCAGTGTGCGCTCTGTAGACCTATCACAGCATATTCTCTCCATGAAAAAAATACAGATACATGGCCAGTCATTTCGCTCAATACCGTCCTGCCTTGTCCAGAGAAGATGACCAGTAACATGCATACACAGTGCATAGAATCCCAACCCGTAGGCCTACGCTTAGAAGACGATGTGTACGTGTACAGCTCCACATTCTACCAAGTCAGACAACTCACGTTCTATGGATACAGGATAGGTCGTGTAGTTGTTTACCTCATCAAACGTTATAAGCACCGGTTCGTCTTTGTACAATGGCTCGTTTTGAAATTCTACATTTTTGTTTGTCTTAACTGCATCTTACCACAAATCAAAAAAACTGTAACGAAAACCCCATTAAGATTGTTAATGAAAAGTTAATTTTAAGACACCTTCAAAATTAATAAACTCTCATACATCAGGTCGGCAAAAAGAAGTGGCCCTCCTTTTCATGTAAAAGATATAAAATTTGGTATATTTCATCAACAAACGTTTTTTGTCACGTGAACAGATTTTTACCGATCTAATTGCACTATCACTGAAACAGCGAGAAAAAAGGCAATACCAGATATTGATTTTCCCAATACTGTTTCATGTGAACACAAATAGATTTCAAATACTCGAAATAAGCCTATATGTTATTTTGTTACTAAGATTATGTTTCGTAGTTTATAAGAAGGTAACCCAGTTTCTTGCTGTGTTTGAAACTCATATCCCTGTTAGACAGTGTTCTTGCAGAAATGATTAACGAAATGGGATAAAGTACGTTTGTGGCACGCCCTTCATAATTATATTTATTGTATGAAGGAAAAACGAGCTTATGAAAGAGATACATGGGATTATCATGATTTTCACCTCTTGAAAAACATTTTATTTGCTGAACATATTTTAGTAAACGCATGTCAGAGTCATTGATTTTCCTTTTTTTTATTGTTCATCAAGATATAATTGTTGACAATGTGATTGTACGTTCCTGAGACCGTACAACCCCCTCCCAACATAAATCAACATCCATGGTATCAGTTGAGCCATCTCAATTGTATCCAGTGTGTTCCAATGTGTTGTTTGTCGGTGAGGGTGGGTGGCGATATATTCTCTCTGTCTAACAGAGGCTTTCCATTGAAGATTCGCGGATTCGAGTCCCATACAGTCCAAAGAAAAGTTTAAAAACCCTAATTGTGTTCGTTACTTGATGCCCCATGTGGGAGTCCCAAGGTAAGCCTTCTCCTTGAAGGTAGGCGGTTTCCTCCTGTCCATAGATGTTTACAAAACGGAAGAAAATGGGCAACAGACCAGATATTTCTGTTAAACCAGGAATCAATCTAGTAAATACAACGCATACTGTCATTGAACAGATGTAAGCTGTATATGGTGATCCGGATTGATCTTCTCTGAAATTGCACTTCATCATTGTGCAGCACTGTGGTTTGATTTCTTGTCTTTAGTACCCCAGTAGCTAAAATAGCACCTACTGCAGGTTAATCCAACCTGTTCAATATTTCGATGTCTCGATTCTGCTATATATAGTGAGGAAAACACTAAAATGGTAACCGATTTCTTACACTTCAATGGGCATGTTGGCATGCAGCTTGGGTTTGTTTTTCATCTATTTGATTGCTCTGTCATATCCCTCTGTTCTGAAAGAAAATGTAGCCGCATTCATGTGTCTCTTTCCTGTGTTCCTGGTCAGGGAGAACATTATAAAATGTATACAGCTAAAAATCTTCCCAGGGTTTAACCAAGTTTTGGATTCGGGTTCAGCCGTATATATACAAAAGAAAATTCTGCTGACTAAGGCCAAGCTCCTGTCAGTCGTCAACCTAATGAAATATCATAGGTTTACTTTATTACAACAATTTTTTTGATGGGGTATAAAGGTCTAAATGATATACCTCTTTTTAACACAATTAGAAACTAGTCTCCGTGGTTATTTTAGACAAGAAGATTTTCCCTGTGCCCGTGTGTTTTAGTGTTCATAAATATATACAAAAGAATATAATTTATTAGGGTATGAATGGCTTTTCTATGATAACCTGGCTTATCCGCCATGAAAAGGCAGCTTTTTTAAAGAGGCACGAGCTGCCAGAATTCACACTTTTTTCATAATTTCTGATCGTCGCGACAGTAAGAGGCTTTGAAGGCCCTCGAAAAACTAAATGATTGGCGTTGGAATGGGGGAAATCCATACACCATGTGGCCTATACAGACCGAAAACGTGTTCGAAAAGTAAACAGAATTTAAATAACCGGGACGACCATTCATTCATTCTAAGCCAAAGTTAGTTCAAAACAATACTTTATCGTACATTTTCGAGACTAGAAGCATTGAAAGCTTCTGAATTATACGTCTTGAGAAAAATAGTCAATAATTTCAACATTCTGTTTTAACGTCAAAATATCAACATTTTGGCAGCTCATGCCCCTTTAAGTAATAGGGCGTACATTTACTAAATTTCACCCAATCGATAATCACACAAAAATACGTTTCTGCCATGGCTTTCTGGTGATTTGGAAAAACAGTGTTGGAGAAATAGGCCTACTAGTGCAATAGTACCTGAACAACATATATTTTGCCTTTCCTAAGCCACAACATCAATTTATTTATCACGTGTATAGTCATGACCTACATCCGAGAGTTCCTGTGAAAATCACATTATAAACATGACGTTTGCACTAGAAAAGGTTACTGTACAAGAAAGATCCCCTTGTTCCTGTTCTTAATAATATCACTGTAGACATCCAATAACGAGACCCAGCCGAGAATCATGGCTGGGGGGGGATTGTTTTGATTTTCGGTATCCAAGAGACGGGCTTAAACAGCCTATTTCCCAGGTGAGCATATCGGCGTTAATCCGTAAGAAAAAATAATTGAAAGATTCTTGGACACGTGTAGGCCTGTAACTACACCATTGAACGGATGAGCCCCCTTAACAAAAAGGGGCTGCTGA
This sequence comes from Lepidochitona cinerea, assembly GCA_963971465.1. Lineage (NCBI taxonomy): Eukaryota > Metazoa > Mollusca > Polyplacophora > Chitonida > Tonicellidae > Lepidochitona > Lepidochitona cinerea. The sequence continues at coordinate 39,831,612 of OZ020556.1, read as the reverse complement.
GAGAAAATTGATAAAAAGTTCCCTACGTTCATTGGCAGCAAAGTAAATACATTGATTGTTTGGTGTTTCACGCCGCACTCAAGGTTATTTCACTTATATGGCGGCGTTGCCAGTTTTTTTGTGGGAGGAAACCGGGCCCTTTGACCGTAGGAAACCCACGACATTCCAGTGGTAACTGGCAACCATCTCACGTCAGTTGTGTGGATGGTACTGATAGTCAGTTGTGTGGATGGTACTGAAAGTCAGTTGTATGGATGGTACTGATAGTCAGTTGTGTGCATTGTACTGATAGTCAGTTGTGTGCATGGTACTGATAGTCAGTTGTGTGGATGGTACTGAAAGTCAGTTGTGTGCATTGTACTGATAGTCAGTCGTGTGCATGGTACTGACAGTTAGTTGTTTGGATGGTACTGACAGTCAGTTGTGTGCATGGTACTGATAGTCAGTTGTGTGCATGGTACCGATAGTCAGTTGTGTGCATGGTACTGATAGTCAGTTGTGTGGATGGTACTGACAGTTAGTTGTTTGGATGGTACTGATAGTCAGTTGTGGGGATGGTACCGATAGTCAGTTGTGTGCATGGTACTGATAGTCAGTTGTGGGGATGGTACCGATAGTCAGTTGTGTGGATGGAACTGACAGTCAGATGTGTGGATGGAACTGATAGTCAGTTGTGTGCATGGTACTGATAGTCAGTTGTGTGCATGGTACTGATAGTCAGTTGTGTGCATGGTACTGATAGTCAGTTGTGGGGATGGTACCGATAGTCAGTTGTGTGGATGGAACTGACAGTCAGATGTGTGGATGGAACTGATAGTCAGTTGTGTGCATGGTACTGACAGTCAGTTGTGTGGATGGTACTGATAGTCAGTTGTGTGCATTGTACTGATAGTCAGTTGTGTGCATTGTACTGATAGTCAGTTGTGTGCATGGTACTGATATTCAGTTGTGTGGATGGTTCTGACAATCAGTTGTTTGGATGGTACTGACAATCAGTTGTGTGGATGGTACTGATAGTCAGTTGTGTGCATGGTACTGATAGTCAGTTGTGTGCATGGTACTGATAGTCAGTTGTGTGCATGGTACTGATAGTCAGTTGTGTGGATGGTACTGACAGTTAGTTGTTTGGATGGTACTGACAATCAGTTGTGTGGATGGTACTGACAATCAGTTGTGTGGATGGTACTGATAGTCAGTTGTTTGGATGGTACTGACAATCAGTTGTGTGGATGGTACTGACAATCAGTTGTGTGGATGGTACTGATAGTCAGTTGTATGGATAGTACTGACAATCAGTTGTGTGGATGGTACTGACAATCAGTTGTTTGGATGGTACTGATAGTCAGTTGTATGGATGGTACTGATAGTCAGTTGTGTGCATTGTACTGACAGTCAGTTGTGTGGATGGTGCTGACAATCAGTTGTGTGGATGGTACTGATAGTCAGTTGTTTGGATGGTACTGACAATCAGTTGTGTGGATGGTACTGACAGTCAGTTGTGTGCATGGTACTGATATTCAGTTGTGTGGATGGTTCTGACAATCAGTTGTGTGCATGGTACTGATAGTCAGTTGTTTGGATGGTACTGACAATCAGTTGTGTGGATGGTACTGACAGTCAGTTATGTTGATGGTACTGATATTCAGTTGTGTGGATGGTTCTGACAATCAGTTGTTTGGATAGTACTGACAATCAGTTGTGTGGATGGTACTGACAATCAGTTGTGTGGATGGTACTGACAATCAGTTGTGTGGATGGTACTGATAGTCAGTTGTTTGGATGGTACTGACAATCAGTTGTGTGGATGGTACTGACAATCAGTTGTGTGGATGGTACTGACAATCAGTTGTTTGGATGGTACTGATAGTCAGTTGTATGGATAGTACTGACAATCAGTTGTGTGGATGGTACTGACAATCAGTTGTTTGGATGGTACTGATAGTCAGTTGTATGGATGGTACTGATAGTCAGTTGTGTGCATTGTACTGATAGTCAGTTGTGTGCATGGTACTGATAGTCAGTTGTGTGGATGGTTCTGACAACCAATTTTATGGATGAAAATGACAGTGAGTTGTTCCAGTGGAACTGACAGCCAGTTGTGTGGAGCTGACCGTGCTACTGGAAGTTCGAAGAGTGGGGTGATTGTTGCAAAGTGACGGACAGTTGTGTGGGTGGAAATGACTGTATGATGATGTTGTTGATGTCGAAAAATGTATTTATGATACGACTGCATCAGCTGTGGTATTAAAAAAACAACCTTCTGACTCGGGCACAATTGAAGTACGATTTCCGTTGTGGGCCTATACGCACGTACGTTTTTTTCCTTGGTTATCCGGGACAGAAAGAACAAGAGTGTCACTGCTACTGCTCCGCTATGACTGATTAATCTACATTATAGAACTAATTTGTTTAAATTTCAGCAATTGAAATCCTATGTTCATATGAAAGATTTTCATTTCTCTATTTGATGAACAAACCTGTATATGGATGCCGTATTATGTAACCAACGATATCCTAAATTGTTCCCGACACACCATCTACCCCTTAGGTATATATACTCTAGTATTGTCAGGATCAGGTCAAAACTAAAGAAGATATGGACTAAATGAGAATATTACATAATCTAATATAGATGTCATTTTATGCAATCATGCAAAAAAAAATTTCATAAATGGTTGAAAACACACCATGTATCCATAAGGTAAATGCTGGGAAAGAATTGTAAAGATCATAACTCTTATGGAGTTATGGAGCGCAAGCAACCAAGACAGAGACCAAAGAAGAATATTACATAATCTAAAGAGTATAGAACTATGGGCTTATTAAAGTGACATGGGCTGCCAAAATTCACACTTTTTTCATAATTTCTGATCGTCGCGACTGTAAGAGGCTTTGAAGGCCATCGAAAAACTAATTGATTTTGAATGAGGAAAACCCATACAGTACGTGGCCTGTACGAACCGAAAACGTGTTCGAAAAGTAAACAACATTTAAATAACCGGGACGACCATTCATTCATTCTAAGCCAAAGTCAGTTCAAAAAAATACTTTATCTTAAGCGTAAAGGTGCCCTTTTAAAGTAGGCATGTCTATATTCCAAGAAGCTCGATAGTATAAGGTCGAATTTAGAAACAATAAAAGTGATGCAAGGTGTGGGAAATTGTATAATGTATTTCACAGAAAAGATATTATTTTTTATGTAAACTGCTCACCATTAAACTCGTACCTTGGGTTTTATTTCAGAAATTCATGGGGAAAATCCCAAATGTGTGTCTGAATTAGTTTAGTATAAGTAATGTGTAAAAGTTCTGCAGGGGAATTCCTACCATTTATATTTATAGACCTACTGCTATATCTGTTCAGCGTGTCATAAGCTGATGCAACCGGCCTCGCCTACATCATCATCTGGCCTTATATTTGTATTAATATATCCTGTTCATTATCGGCATCACAAAACTGTCAACTTTCAAACGATATGAAAATTACAGGCATGAAGTCCACCAGATAAATTTACTTATTCATTCATTTGATGAATCTTCAATTCTGACGGATTGTTGGCTTTAACCATTTTATATAGTCAATTGTAAGTTTACCAAGTCAGCTTTTTAAAAAAAAAAAAGTGGCAATTTTAGCAGCTAATGCCACTTGATACATTTTATATTTTGACTTATATTTGTTTTATGTAATTCCCTCAGGGTTTGTGTTTTCAGTTTATTTAGCAGTCTTCTGCAAATTTCAGGGATATATATATAATCTGTACATGGGTACGTAGGGGAATATCGTGGGATCCTCTGATATATACATAACGGCCTTTACTTCGTGTCTTTTTAATGGTTTTATACTACAGTGGGAATAAATTTTTTGGATTGCAACATTTGAATCTTATTCCCAGATCTTGCATCTTATCATCCAAATCTCACATAACGGGTAAACGATTTCTGGAGAAGATTGGAAGATTACGAGTCACAAGATTGGAAGCAGTTATACAGTAACGTAAGCACTCCGAGGAATGACAAAGACTTGATGTTTAACTCAATATTTCGGTTTATTAGATCAAACCACCATCAGGAGCAAAGATGGTTTGATCTAATATCTAATATTGAGTTAAACATGAAGTCTTTGTCATTCCTCGGAGTGTTTACGTTACTTTATTACTCCAGACTTATCAGTGGGAATTCGAATATTTGGAAGCAGTTATATATGAGTAGGCTGGGTAAATAGGCCCACGGTTATCTATAACCTTTCGGCTTCAGAATATTGTTTACATTGTTTTTACAGGACACACTGATTGATACATGAAGCTGTATCAATTCCACGAGACATGTTGTTACGGGGAAAATGACACCTCTGTATGTAAAACGTAAAAGAGAAAATCGGTTACATGCTAGCCATAATATAAACTTGTTTATTACACATATGTGTTGGCTCTGTTTGACTAACAGTACTGGTTGCATGGCGACATGTATAACCCAGAAACCCGAACATTTTTAAAACTAACTTAAATCGTAGACTAAGCTTTTACATCCTATCTGAAATATATACAGATATTACTATAGACAGGTAACCCGTGTGCAAAAATCTGGATAGTGTATGAAAATAGAAAATATGAACATAGGCGATCGATAGGCCAACAGAAGGACAGGGTGGATGTGTGTAGCTGTCATGATGCTGTTCCTGTCAACGTGTTCCCGTCTATGAAGTAATATCATGTGACATTGGGAGAAACATCCATGCAGTCAGACACGCTATGTCACTGAGTCGTATTGCTAAGAGTTACCAGCTGTGGCAGTGATGTTACTGAAAACAACGTGGAAGTATATGTGGTAAAACAAACGTTTGCAGTCGATGTATGGAAGCCGGATAGGCCTACAAACAACTTCAATCTGTATTATTACACTGTCGTAACCAAAATATGACGTGATGGAATGATTCGTTTGGTAAAGGTCTACATCTGATACAAAGAAAAAAAATATAGACCGCTGTTCAATTATTACAGCTTTTTGGTTGCTTATAAATAAACAAATAAATAAAACTATTCCGATGCAAAAAAAACCCTATGTTCGGCTAAATTTTTCAAAATTAGAAATCAACCATATTTGGTTTTGAAGTATTTTACTAGGCCACATTTGGTGCACATCATCAACCAGTTTTGGTCAAATAACCAGATTCTCGGCGAGATATCATCATTTACACAAAAACAGCGTGAAAAAAACAAATCAATGAGGAGAAATATAATAAAGCGCTGGTCAAAACCGTCCCCCTTGAAATAGACGTATAATATATATACTTTTTTTACGGTATGATAGACGCCTAAAATCTCTTATAATTGCTAACAAGCGTTTATGCAGGAACCAAATAACCAAATGGGATAAATTTGTATACGTTTTTAGGAAATCGTCATATCCATACTTGTCAAAAAGATAAAAAGGATGAAGGAGTTTATGAAAGAAGTTGGTTTAAACACGCTGACATGTCAAACAATAAAGTGGCAAGAGCTGCCAGAATTCTGACTTTCACTGTAAATAGAACGTACCTTAAAAAACTGAATGATTTAAACGCTGAAATTAAAATGTACGTAAAGCCAGTAACCCGTACGAAGGAAAGATGTGTGTTGATAACGGACATAATTTAAATCACTGGGATGCAGTCGTTCATTTTTGGGGTTTTGTTGTTCATGAAAATGAGCTGTTTATTCATACGCGACTGGAAATGTGCAATAGGTCAGTGTTGAGAAAAATGAATCCCGTAATTTGTGTATATTTCTGAATGTGACATTGTAGACACAATGGACATGTTTCTTTCAACGTACACCATTCAGGTTTCTATGAATCTAGGTTTCAATTTATGAGAAATCCGAATCTCGGCACCCAGGCGTTTGGTGAAATCAAACTAAGACGCAATTTTCGGCAGTTTATTAAAATACTCCCTCAACATCATTGCTGACGCCGACAAGGGAGTGCCACGGATTAGCTTTCCAGTTTGTTTGTTTCAAGAAACGACATGAATCTTACAATTATAAATTGCATAATAATCTACATGTATATATCTACTTAAACTTGCCCAGCCTCTTTCGTATATTGTCCAAATACAATTATCAGTCTGATGAGGATGAACATCCCAACTCAGATTGATTGATTGATTGTTTGGTGTTTTACGCCGCGCCCAGGATTATTTCACTTATATGGCGGCGTTGTCAGTTTTATTTTTGGAGGAAACCGGGCTCTTTGCCAGGAAGAAACCCACGACCTTCCGGAGGTAACTGGCAACTATCCCACATAGGTCGTTCGAGTGAAAACCCAGTCCGGAATAGTTAGATTGAATTGCAATGAAATACTTTCAGAGTAATGTACAAACACTATAAACACGGCTTGCATAACCCATCCCAAGAAAAGACGTTATGCCCCTTGGCCGTTGCCGTGTTGTGATTTATGATTGAGTTCCAAACCCTTGGTACGCTACAAAATATTAAAAGAAGAAGATCAGCAGATTTTATGTACAAATTTTGTATATTTAAAAAAAAACAACAACAGAGTAACGTATTTACATGCAAATACACTGGCAAGAAAACATATATCAAAATTACTTGCTTTTACAAACTAAGAACTGACATTTCCGAGATACAAATCTTTAATCCGATAACTCACAGAGTTCATTGGTATAGCAGTATGGATCCGAGGATCGCGATACATAAATCCACAGAATGAAAACATTGAATTGCACTGGTAAATCCACAGAATGAAATCTTGTAAACACACTGGTAAACTCTTTGCTCAGAAATCACTGACAAGTTATAGCAGGCCGATTAATTTATTATCATACCAAAATATCATAACATACTAATCACTGAGCAGTTGAAAACTGGCAAACAAAATATAATGAAAGCGTCTTTAAATAGATTCTTAGAAATTCCACAACAATCGGACTAACCCGCAATAGCATAAATTTGCATTTTTAAGGTTCGAGAACGTCCCTTAGCTTCAGTAGCAACAGTGCTGAAGGTCTAGGTCAATTAAACTAAATACTTAACTATTACATGAAACACAAAAGATTTAAAAAAACAATCAAATAAGGAAATAGAAAGAGGAGGAATCCAGAGAAGGCCATTAAACTTACTACTCGTAATATCTATGAGGCAAGTAAATTTGTCAAGAAATCATCTATAAGTAATGTCAGTCTTACATTTTCTATTAATTACATCTGGAACTGTAATTTCTAAATTTTGTATAAAATAAGCAGAGTAAGCTAAAGGCATTAGACCTGTCAAATACGATCTCAATGATTTCCGGATATCACATGGGGAATAACTCTGAAATCCATGTGATAGGAGTAGTCTTTCCTTTCAAAGGACCAGCCCCGATAGCTCAGTCGGTAGAGCGTCCGCTTCAGGCCTGGGAGATCCGGGTTCAAGCCCGGGTCGAGTCAGACCAAAGACTTTAACAGTGGTACATGTAGCTGTTACTGCTTCGCTTGGCGCTCAGCAATAGGAGTTAGAGCAGCGACTGGTTGGCCCGGTGTCAGTATACTGTGACTGGATGAGGGGGCTTGCTGGTTGTCTTCGGCAAGTCGTCTCGGTGAGACAGCACCTAAAAGAGCGGTGGAAATCCGCCCTGTCACAAGGAGACAACGTCTTCATATAACCGAAATACTGTTGAGCAGGACGTAAAACCCCAATCACTCACTCACTCCTTTCAAAGGACGGCTTTTGCTGCATTATTATTTTTTCCCTTTAGACTTTTATGGTTTATGGTCTGGTTTAGCCTCAATTCACACTATATCAGTTTAGAACTAACACTTATTTTACCTCTAAAAAGAGCATAATCCAAAGATGAAATATAGAAAAAGAATTTAATCAGCATAAGGATAAGGTCATCGGAAGTAACTTTGTCTCCAAACGAAACAAACACCCGGTATATGGAGTTCATCAGAAAGGGCTATATGAATTCAGCTTTTTATCCCAGCCAGGAAGTCGGCTTCCTCCACCCTGGTATTTTTATTTTCAAGCCTTTGAATCACAGTTTGTCACTTATTTAATGAAAATGAGCCTGAAGTCCGTTTGAAGTAGTTTTGGGCGGAAAAAATCCCCCCCCCCCCCCTCACATCAAATTACTGACAACTGCAATAATGTTGAATGCGGCGTAAAGCATCAAATACTCAACCATAGGTCAACTCACAAGGTATTTTCCGATGAATGTACTTGATAAACTCCCCCTACTCCGGATGAAGTAATGGTCAAGTGTGTATAACCAGCCTTGTTTCTGAAGCAATGATGGATTGGCAAAGTTTTATCCTGCACTCAATACTTATATTACCGCATTACCAGATTTATTGATTGATGTTTTGCGCCGCACACAAGATTATTTCAATAATATGGCGGCGTTGCCAGGTTTAGTGGGAGAGGAAACCGGACTCATTGCTAGGAGGAAACCCCCAACCTTCGACGAGTACCTGGCAACTCTTCCACATGCAGCAAATGACAAAGAAGGTTACCTATATCAGCCACCCAGACAAAAGCTGATAGTCAGTGGGTTATATATAATAAATAAATTTTCAGGAAGTCAAACGTTTTTAACACATATTTTTATTAAATCCCAATGAATGTGAATCATATCATATTGACTTACAGTCATATTGACTTGAAGTCTTGTAACAATGCAAGAAGTATTTATAGTTCAGTAAAGGGCCATACGATCTTTGGAGAAAATTCTGCTCTATACGTGGGCTATACATAATCGTAAATGCTTGCATGACCATCAGAAACAAACAGTCTACCTCATTACTCCCATATGAAGGAATCTAGTAATCGCTAAAGGGTATATTCATAACCGATTTCCGTTTCAGTTTTATGGACACATCTGTTACACAGTATAAACTCTGTGATACATTCGATATTTAGAGCAGAACGAAGATATTTATTTATCAATAAAATCATTCTGTCAAGCCAGCTGTTCGAAATTCAATTCTTAGGGTATAATTTCTCTTTGTCAATGTTTGCTTATTGAATAAGGCAGAATTTATTTAAATTTTAACAGATTAAAAGGGAGCAAAATTTAAAAAAAAATACTTAAATTGACGGGGAAACAAGACCGTTTCCACAAAGAGATCGTTGTATATACATTTAACACACCATCATATAACATCTGAACTTCATAACTAAAATCATAAAATTCCCACCGACAAAAATTAACAAAACAATAATAAATAATATAAAAATGTTAACAATTCCACAAGCTGTTAAAACCAAGAAATTAAAACCATTCAACTAAAATACAAGTTTGAAGATATATCCCCATAGAGCCCAGGATAAGCATAAAGCCGGTAACCTGGAGCCTGTTTCACAAAGCGGTGTAGCGTAAGTTTTTACGTAACTGCCATAGCAACCCATACTGAAGAGATACGTTGGTATGAAAGTTACGCCAAAAATACATTTACGCCGCTTTGTGAAACTGGCCCGTGGTTTACCTGGTGTCCAGTGGGTGATGTTAACCTGTCCATGGTTATACATATAATTCAGACAACCTGTCTTACATAATTCCCAATGTTTTTACCTTTAGTTGATTACACAGTGACAAAGGTGAGATTCTTATTTACAAAAATAAAAATATTTTTTGTCCATATTAGATATGTCTTTTGGTATTAAACTCAACTTAAATAAATATGAGATTTAATATATATTTATGATCACTAAAACACACGGGCACAGGGAAAATCTTCTAGCTTAAATATATATATGTTTTTACATACAAATTTAATGTATTGGCAAATTAAACCTTTAAACTGCATTTGTAAATGTATATACCAGCCTGAAATAGTCCAATTTAAATGCAATCATACAAATTTAACGTATTGGCAAATTAAACCTTTAAACTGCATTTGTAAATGTATACATGTATACCATAAACATCAACAATCTTTGGAAAATAAAAATGCGTTTTTGAAAATATGAATACTTAAAAATTAAACAAATTTTGACTAGTCGAATGCTGTTTTTTTTACATAAAAATGATGACACATCAAAACAAAGTCAGAACACAAGTTACAAAATAGTCAGATATGGATGTTTTAAGTCAGGACACAAGTTACAAAATAGTCAGATATGGATGTCTTAAGCCAGAACATAAGCTACAAAACAGTCAGATGTCTTAAGCCAGAACATAAGCTACAAAATAGTCAGATATGGATGTCTTAAGCCAGAACACAAGTTACAAAATAGTCAGATATGGATGTCTTAAGTCAGAACACAAGTTACAAAATAGTCAGATATGGATGTCTTAAGCCAGAACATAAGCTACAAAACAGTCAGATGTCTTAAGCCAGAACATAAGCTACAAAATAGTCAGATATGGATGTCTTAAGCCAGAACACAAGTTACAAAATAGTCAGATATGGATGTCTTAAGCCAGAACACAAGTTACAAAATAGTCAGATATGGATGTCTTAAGCCAGAACATAAGCTACAAAATAGTCAGATATGGATGTCTTAAGCCAGAACACAAGTTACAAAATAGTCAGATATGGATGTCTTAAGCCAGAACATAAGTTACAAAATAGTCAGATATGGATGTCTTAAGCCAGAACACAAGTTACAAAATAGTCAGATATGGATGTCTTAAGCCAGAACACAAGTTACAAAATAGTCAGATATGGATGTCTTAAGCCAGAACACAAGTTACAAAATAGTCAGATATGGATGTCTTAAGTCAGAATACAAGTTACAAAATAGTCAGATATGGATGTCTAAAGCCAGAACACAAGTTACAAAATAGTCAGATATGGATGTCTTAAGTCAGAACACAAGTTACAAAATAGTCAGATATGGATGTCTTAAGTCAGAACACAAGTTACAAAATAGTCAGATATGGATGTCTTAAGTCAGAACACAAGTTACAAAATAGTCAGATATGGATGTCTTAAGCCAGAACACAAGTTACAAAATAGTCAGATATGGATGTCTTAAGTCAGAACACAATTTACAAAATAGTCAGATATGGATGTCGTAAGTCAGAACACAAGTTACAAAATAACCAGATATGGATGTCTTAAGTAAGAACACAAGTTACAAAATAGTCAGATATGGATGTCTTAAGCCAGAACATAAGCTACAAAACAGTCAGATGTCTTAAGCCAGACATAACACAGTCAGATATGGATGTCTTAAGTCAGAACACAAGTTACAAAATAGGCAGATATGGATGTCTTAAGCCAGAACATAAGTTACAAAATAGTCAGATATGGATGTCTTAAGTCAGAACATAAGCTACAAAACAGTCAGATGTCTTAAGCCAGACATAACACAGTCAGATAGTCAGAACACAAGTTACAAAATAGTCAGATATGGATGTCTTAAGTCAGAACACAAGTTATAAAATAGTCAGATATGGATGTCTTAAGCACAGAACATAAGTTACAAAATAGTCAGATATGGATGTCTTAAGTCAGAACATAAGCTACAAAACAGTCAGATGTCTTAAGCCAGACATAACACAGTCAGATAGTCAGAACATAAGCTACAAAATAGTCAGATATGGATGTCTAAAGTTTGAACACAAGTTACAAAATAGTCAGATATGGATGTCTTAAGCCAGAACATAAGTTACAAAATAGTCAGATATGGATGTCTAAAGGCAGAACACAAGTTACAAAATGGGCAGATATGAATGTCTGGAACTTAGTTATCTTAGTTTAATGTGGACTTGAGAATCTACATACCATGGCACCAAGAAACCCCTATTGACCTCCCTGCCAGCCCCATGAAGTCGAGTAAAATGTTTGTAAAGGGCCGACAAATCCCACATGGTGACTTATCATGCCAAAGGGTCTTTCCACTCAATCAATCATCAATCAAATGTTTGGGGTTACTGGCCGGGAGGGTAATAAAGTTTATTGAGCATATTACTGAATTACATTTCAAATATAATAGCCCCGCTATGATATAATAAAGGTGGACGGATTTCACCACAATGTTAACCCAGCTAAAGAAAAATTATGTAAAAAATAATCTTTATTAAATCTTTGAACTATAATTAAATGAGTGTATTTTTAAGGCACTTTGATCTGTTCTAAAATCAGCTAACAAAAATAAAACCATGACCAGGGATTATTAATAACAGTTAATTATGATATACATTATATAATTGTGTATGTGACACTTGGTGACCTGTAGACCTAATTCAACTTTCTCCATTACATCGCTTAACCGCTATCTTTAAACTCTGAGATTTTTGTGTACTTGTGTGAAGCGGGGAGGGGGGGGGGGGTTGCATTGGTTCTTAGGCCAAATTGATCTCGAACATTGAAAGAACATGGGAGGACCAACACTGTAGGCACTTAGGAAGACAATCACTGAAGCAAAGGGGAGGACCCACACTGTAGGCACTTGGGAGGAGCCGCACTGTAGGCACTTGGGAGGAAGAACACTGAAGCAAAGGGGAGGAGTCGCAATGTAGGCACTTAGGAGAACCCACACTGTAGGCACTTGGAGGAGCCACACTGTAGGCACTTAAGAGGACAAACACTAAAAGCACTTGGGAGGACAAACACTGAAGCAAAGAGGAGGACCCGCACTGTAAGCACTTGGGAGGAGCCACACTGTAAGCACTTGGGAGGACAAACACTGAAGCAAAGAGGAGGACCCGCACTGTAAGCACTTGGGAGGACAAACACTGTAAGCACTTGGGAGGACAAACACTGAAGCAAAGAGGAGGACCCGCACTGTAAGCACTTGGGAGGAGCCGCACTGTAAGCACTTGGGAGGAGCCACACTGTAAGCACTTGGGAGGACAAACACTGTAAGCACTTGGGAGGACAAACACTGAAACAAAGGGGAGGACCCGCACTGTAAGCACTTGGGAGGAGCCACACTGTAAGCACTTGGGAGGAGCCACACTGCAAGCACTTGTGAGTAAGGAGGACACTGAAGCAAAGAGGAGGACCTACACTGTAGGCACTTGGGAGGGGCCGCACTGTAGGCACTTGGGAGGACAAACACTGAAACAAAGGGGAGGAGCCGCACTGTAAGCACTTGGGAGGAGCCACACTGCAAGCACTTGGGAGGAGCCGCACTGCAAGCACTTGGGAGGAGCCGCACTGTAAGCACTTGGGAGGAGCCGCACTGTAAGCACTTGGGAGGAGCTGCACTGAAGGCAGTTGTGAGTAAGAACACTGAAACAAAGGGGAGGAGCCGCACTGAAAGCACTTGGGAGGACGAACACTGAAAGCACTTGGTAGGAGCTGCACTGTAAGCACTTGCAAGGAAGAACACTGAAGCAAAGGGGAGTAGGACTCCTACTGTAAGAACAGGGGTAGGGGACTCCAACAATAAGCACATGGGAAATTCCAGCAACTAAGGGGGATCATCTATATTCAAATAATCCCTATTTCAATAATACAGGACTTAAGACATAGAATAAACTGATCAAAATTGACCAATGGTGGACACAAAACAACAACAGTTATTTCAGTTACACTAAGTTAATTGAAAAATATGTTCATTTATGAACTTCTGTTATGGAGTTTTTCATGATAGAGATTTGGCACGTCTATAGGTAATAGACTGAAGAGATACAATGGAGGACATAGAGAGGACAGAAGGATAATCTTTCAGAGGATATGGTGTCAAGCTGGACGTAATCTGTAAAGTGCTGTAGAAATTCTCACACTATACAAGGAAAGAGTCTGTTTTAGGTCTACTTAGCCACCGTCAACTGAGCACCTGTTGTATAGCTACCATATCCATGCCATAAATCATGGTGGAGCCAATCACAGTAAATGCACCCACAAAAAAGTAGCTGAAAAAAAAAGAGATGTGTAAAATATAACACTTTTCTCTAATGATTTCATTCATTATATGAAAAGAAAAAATCCTCAGCAGGGACGAGCTTATTCAAATTTGAAAAAATTGGTTAACTTCCAATAAGTAAGTTAACGAAAAATGCATTTAAAAATATAACTCTGAATTATCTCACCATCCATAGGCCCTTTGCCCGGAGGAACCCCCCCCCCCCCCCCCCCCCCCGACCTTCGGCAAGTATCTGGCCAATTTCTTTTCCAGTGAAAAATCCAGTAAGAAATTTTTCAATTTTATTTGGTCTTAGTGGGATTGAATCCGAAGCTGCATCAATGGAAGGCCTGTACCGCACTCTAGGACTATCACTCTAATCAACTGAGCCCCCTATAATTTTCTGGGAATAGTAGTAAAAAGTTTGTATGAAAACCTCCCAATGAAGGCTAGAAATATATAAATAAGCTATTGTGAATTCAAACAATTGAACAAAACTATATATACCTGGATGGTGTGAAGTCTTGCAGTAAATAAGCTGACAGTAGTGTAGAGAAAACAATGGACAAAGAGGCTGCAAATCCTTTCAAAATATTATCTGCATACTTAACAACCACTGCAGTAACTAACCCACCGAAGGCCTGCAAGGGAAAGCATAGGTTTTAGTGATTGTTTCTAGAATATAAATATATATATATAGAAAGATTCTGGTTAATTTATGTGGCCGGTGCAAAGTTTAGTGAGGGAGGAAATGGGGAGCTTTGTCCAGAGGAAATGCACAACATTTGGAGAGTACATGGCAACTCTTTCACACAGGGAAATTGTTCAATATTTAGCCTGATTATCAAGTGGGATATGAACCCAAGACCCATCGAAGGAAGGTTTGTGTCAAACTGAGAGACTGTTCCTTTGTAAAATTGGAAAATTTTCTGCTGGGTTTTCACTCCAACGACCTATGTGGGATGGTTGCCAGTTACCAGCGGAAGGTCGTGGGTTTCCTCCAGGCACAGAGCCCGGTTTCCTCCCACACTAAAAACTGGCAACGCCGCTATATAAGGGAAATAATCTTGAGCGCGGCGTAAAACACCAATCAATCAATCAAACTGAGAGACCATTGCTTTGTAGATTGTGTCAAACTGACAGACTATTGCTTTGTAGATTGTGTCAAACTGAGAGACCATTGCTTTGCAGATTGTGTCAAACTGAGAGACCATTGCTTTGCAGATTGTGTCAAACTGAGAGACTATTGCTTTGTAGATTGTGTCAAACTGAGGGACCATTGCTTTGCAGATTGTGTCAAACTGAGAGACTATTGCTTTGTAGATTGTGTCAAACTGAGAGACTATTGCTTTGTAGATTGTGTCAAACTGAGAGACAATTGCTTTGTAGATTGTGTCAAACTGAGAGACTATTGCTTTGTAGATTGTGTCAAACTGAGAGACAATTGCTTTGTAGATTGTGTCAAACTGAGAGACTATTGCTTTGCAGATTGTGTCAAACTGAGAGACAATTGCTTTGTAGATTGTGTCAAACTGAGAGACTATTGCTTTGTAGATTGTGTCAAACTGAGAGACCATTGCTTTGTAGATTGTGTCAGCCTTCCACCAATGGGTCGCGGGTTCGAATCCCACTCAGTCCAAAAATTGGAAAATTTTCTGACTGGGTTTTCACTGAAAACACCTATGTGGGATGGTTGCCAGTTACCAGCGGAAGGTCGTGGGTTACCTCCGGGCACAGAGCCCGGTTTCCTCCCACAATAAAACTGGCAACGCCGCCATATAAGTGAAAAAATCTTGAGCGCGGCGTAAAACACCAATCAATCAATCAATGTAGATTGTGTCAAACTGAGAGACTATTGCTTTGCAGATTGTGTCAAACTGAGAGACAATTGCTTTGTAGATTGTGTCAAACTGAGAGACTATTGCTTTGTAGATTGTGTCAAACTGAGAGACAATTGCTTTGTAGATTGTGTTAAACTGAGAGACCATTGCTTTGTAGATTGTGTCAAACTGAGAGACCATTGCTTTGTAGATTGTGTCAAACTGAGAGACCATTGCTTTGTAGATTGTGTCAAACTGAGAGACAATTGCTTTGTAGATTGTGTCCAACTGAGAGACCATTGCTTTGTAGATTGTGTCAAACTGAGAGACCATTGCTTTGTAGATTGTGTTAAACTGAGAGACCATTGCTTTGTAGATTGTGTCAAACTGAGAGACCATTGCTTTGTAGATTGTGTCAAACTGAGAGACCATTGCTTTGTAGATTGTGTCAAACTGAGAGACCATTGCTTTGTAGATTGTGTCAAACTGAGAGACCATTACTTTGTAGATTGTGTTAAACTGAGGGACCATTGCTTTGTAGATTGTGTCAAACTGAGAGACAATTGCTTTGTAGATTGTGTCAAACTGAGAGACTATTGCTTTGTAGATTGTGTTAAACTGAGAGACCATTGCTTTGTAGATTGTGTCAAACTGAGGGACCATTGCTTTGTATATTGTGTCAAACTGAGAGACCATTGCTTTGTAGATTGTGTCAAACTGAGAGACAATTGCTTTGCAGATTGTGTCAAACTGAGAGACTATTGCTTTGTAGATTGTGTCAAACTGAGAGACAATTGCTTTGTAGATTGTGTCAAACTGAGAGACCATTGCTTTGTAGATTGTGTCAAACTGAGAGACCATTGCTTTGTAGATTGTGTTAAACTGAGAGACCATTGCTTTGTAGATTGTGTCAAACTGAGAGACAATTGCTTTGTAGATTGTGTTAAACTGAGAGACCATTGCTTTGTAGATTGTGTCAAACTGAGGGACTATTGGTTTGTAGATTGTGTCAAACTGAGAGACCATTGCTTTGTAGATTGTGTCAAACTGAGAGACCATTGCTTTGTAGATTGTGTCAAACAGAGAGACCATTGCTTTGTAGATTGTGTCAAACTGAGAGACCATTGCTTTGTAGATTGTGTCAAACTGAGAGACCATTGCTTTGTAGATTGTGTCAAACCGAGAGACCATTGCTTTGTACATTGTGTCAAACTGAGAGACAATTGCTTTGTAGATTGTGTCATACTGAAAGACCATTGCTTTGTAGATTGTGTCAAACTGAGAGACAATTGCTTTGTAGATTGTGTCAAACTGAGGGACCATTGCTTTGTAGATTGTGTCAAACTGAGGGACCATTGCTTTGTAGACTATGTCAAACTAAGAGACCATTGCTTTGTACATTGTGTCAAACCGAGAGACCATTGCTTTGTAGATTATGTCAAACCGAGAGACCATTGCTTTGTACATTGTGTCAAACTGAGGGACCATTGCTTTGTACATTGTGTCAAACCGAGAGACCATTGCTTTGTACATTGTGTCAAACCGAGAGACCATTGCTTTGTACATTGTGTCAAACTGAGGGACCATTGCTTTGTAGATTGTGTTAAACTGAGAGACCATTGCTTTGTAGATTGTGTCAAACTGAGAGACAATTGCTTTGTAGATTGTGTCAAACTGAGAGACAGTTGCTTTGTAGATTGTGTCAAACTGAGAGACCATTGCTTTGTAGATTGTGTCAAACTGAGAGACCATTGCTTTGTAGATTGTGTCAAACTGAGAGACAATTGCTTTGTAGATTGTGTCAAACTGAGAGACCATTGCTTTGTAGATTGTGTCAAACTGAGAGACCATTGCTTTGTAGATTGTGTCAAACTGAGAGACAATTGCTTTGTAGATTGTGTCAAACTGAGAGACCATTGCTTTGTAGATTGTGTCAAACTGAGAGACCATTGCTTTGTAGATTGTGTCAAACTGAGAGACAATTGCTTTGTAGATTGTGTCAAACTGAGAGACAGTTGCTTTGTAGATTGTGTCAAACTGAGAGACTATTGCTTTGTAAATTGTGTCAAACTGAGAGACCATTGCTTTGTAGATTGTGTCAAACTGAGAGACAATTGCTTTGTAGATTGTGTTAAACTGAGGGACCATTGCTTTGTAGATTGTGTTAAACTGAGGGACCATTGCTTTGTAGATTGTGTTAAACTGAGGGACCATTGCTTTGTAGATTGTGTCAAACTGAGGGACTATTGGTTTGTAGATTGTGTCAAACTGAGAGACAATTGCTTTGTAGATTGTGTTAAACTGAGGGACCATTGCTTTGTAGATTGTGTCAAACTGAGAGACCATTGCTTTGTAGATTGTGTCAAACTGAGGGACTATTGGTTTGTAGATTGTGTCAAACTGAGAGACAATTGCTTTGTAGATTGTGTCAAACTGAGAGACCATTGCTTTGTAGATTGTGTCAAACTGAGAGACAATTGCTTTGTAGATTGTGTCAAACTGAGAGACAATTGCTTTGTAGATTGTGTCAAACTGAGAGACCATTGCTTTGTAGATTGTGTCAAACTGAGAGACAATTGCTTTGTAGATTGTGTCAAACTGAGAGACAATTGCTTTGCAGATTGTGTTAAACTGAGAGAACATTGCTTTGTAGATTGTGTTAAACTGAGAGACAATTGCTTTGTAGATTGTGTTAAACTGAGGGACCATTGCTTTGTAGATTGTGTCAAACTGAGGGACCATTGCTTTGTAGATTGTGTCAAACTGAGAGACAATTGCTTTGTAGATTGTGTCAAACTGAGAGACTATTGCTTTGTAGATTGTGTCAAACTGAGAGACAATTGCTTTGTAGATTGTGTCAAACTGAGAGACTATTGCTTTGTAGATTGTGTCAAACTGAGAGACCATTGCTTTGCAGATTGTGTTAAACTGAGAGACCATTACTTTGTAGATTGTGTCAAACTGAGAGACAATTGCTTTGCAGATTGTGTTAAACTGAGAGACCATTACTTTGTAGATTGTGTCAAACTGAGAGACAATTGCTTTGTAGATTGTGTCAAACTGAGAGACAATTGCTTTGTAGATTGTGTCAAACTGAGAGACCATTGCTTTGTAGATTGTGTCAAACTGAGAGACAATTGCTTTGTAGATTGTGTTAAACTGAGGGACCATTGCTTTGTAGATTGTGTCAAACTGAGGGACCATTGCTTTGTAGATTGTGTTAAACTGAGAGACCATTGCTTTGTAGATTGTGTCAAACTGAGAGACAATTGCTTTGTAGATTGTGTCAAACTGAGAGACCATTGCTTTGTAGATTGTGTCAAACTGAGAGACCATTGCTTTGTAGATTGTGTCAAACTGAGGGACCATTGCTTTGTAGATTTGTGTCAAACTGAGAGACTATTGCTTTGTAGATTGTGTCAAACTGAGAGACCATTGCTTTGTAGATTGTGTCAAACTGAGAGACAATTGCTTTGTAGATTGTGTCAAACTGAGAGACCATTGCTTTGTAGATTGTGTCAAACTGAGAGACAATTGCTTTGTAGATTGTGTCCAACTGAGAGAACATTGCTTTGTGGTTTGTGTCAAATTGAGAGACAATTGCTTTGTAGATTGTGTCAAACTGAGAGACCATTGCTTTGTAGATTGTGTCAAACTGAGAGACAATTGCTTTGTGGTTTGTGTCAAACTGAGAGACCGTTGCTTTGTAGATTGTGTCAAACTGAGAGACAATTGATTTGTAGATTGTGTTAAACTGAGAGAACATTGCTTTGTAGATTGTGTCAAACTGAGAGAACATTGCTTTGTAGATTGTGTCAAACTGAGAGACTATTGCTTTGTAGATTGTGTCAAACTGAGAGACCATTGCTTTGTAGATTTGTGTCAAACTGAGAGACAATTGCTTTGCAGATTGTGTCAAACTGAGAGACAGTTGCTTTGTAGATTGTGTCAAACTGAGAGACAATTGCTTTGCAGATTGTGTCAAACTGAGAGACTATTGCTTTGTAGATTGTGTCAAACTGAGAGACTATTGCTTTGTAGATTGTGTCAAACTGAGAGACCATTGCTTTGTAGATTTGTGTCAAACTGAGAGACAATTGCTTTGCAGATTGTGTCAAACTGAGAGACAGTTGCTTTGTAGATTGTGTCAAACTGAGAGACAATTGCTTTGCAGATTGTGTCAAACTGAGAGACTATTGCTTTGTAGATTGTGTCAAACTGAGAGACTATTGCTTTGTAGATTGTGTCAAACTGAGAGACCATTGCTTTGTAGATTTGTGTCAAACTGAGAGACAATTGCTTTGCAGATTGTGTCAAACTGAGAGACAGTTGCTTTGTAGATTGTGTCAAACTGAGAGACAATTGCTTTGCAGATTGTGTCAAACTGAGGGACTATTGCTTTGTAGATTGTGTCAAACTGAGAGACAATTGCTTTGCAGATTGTGTCAAACTGAGAGACTATTGCTTTGTAGATTGTGTCAAACTGAGAGACCATTGCTTTGTAGATTGTGTCAAACTGAGGGACCATTGCTTTGCAGATTGTGTCATACTGAGAGACTATTGCTTTGTAGATTGTGTCATACTGAGAGACAATTGCTTTGCAGATTGTGTCAAACTGAGAGACTATTGCTTTGCAGATTGTGTCAAACTGAGAGACTATTGCTTTGTAGATTGTGTCAAACTGAGAGACTATTGCTTTGTAGATTGTGTCAAACTGAGAGACAATTGCTTTGCAGATTGTGTCAAACTGAGAGACAATTGCTTTGTAGATTGTGTCAAACTGAGAGACTATTGCTTTGTAGATTGTGTCATACTGAGAGACCATTGCTTTGCACCGAACTCTTCGCCTGGAGGAAACCTTTGGAGAGTACCTGGCAACTATTCTACATATGGCAATCAAGTGAAAAATTCTTTCTTATCCGGTTTGAGTGGGATTCAATCCTGTGTTGCATCGATTGAAGGCCTGAGTTGGACTAAAGGAGTATCCGTCTAACGGACAGAGCCACTGAAGCTTATGGTTTTGAGCCTTGAAGCAATCTGCTGCTGACTAGACATCAGTTACGGTCAGGATTAACACACTTACCTGCAATGCTATCACAATCCAGGTTATATAATTATATCCTTGAAAGAATCCATCTTTAACAACCAGTTGATAATCGGACAAAAACACACCCACCAGAGCAGAAAATGCACCCAGGAGAGCTACAAACACAAAATATTGAATTTCACAACTTAAAACAGAATAATATATTACACAAAGCCTCACATGGAAAATTTGTTATGTCTTAAATTATATAACATGGACAATCCAAGAGGCCAAGATGGTGGGTATTAAGTCATACTGGGCACTGACCTCTCTGAAATTTGACATATTATACGCGCTGCAACTATGTGTAAATGTCGTAACAAAATAAACTCATGCTTTTTTTCTGTGAAATTTATATCACTCATTCCTAACAACCCTGAAAAAAGACCAAATTCTTTATCAATGTTGATTGATTTTATCTAGGGTTTGGTGTCTACACCCTCTACAGGGGGGTTGTGGCCTGGAGATAACCTTTCACCTTAAGATTCATGGTAACCATCCTGTATAGGTTGATCATGGTCAGTTGATCAGTTATGTAACCATCCCTCATAAATGTATAGGTTGATCATCAACAGTTGATCAGTTTTGTAACCATCCCTCATAAATGTATGGGTTGATCATCAACAGTTGATCAGTTTTGTAACCATCCCTCATAAATGTATAGGTTGATCAGTTTTGTAACCATCCCTCATAAATGTATAGGTTGATCATGGACAGTTGATCAGTTTTGTAACCATCCCTCATAAATGTATAGGTTGATCAGTTTTGTAACCATCCCTCATAAATGTATAGGTTGATCAGTTTTGTAACCATCCCTCATAAATGTATAGGTTGATCAGTTTTGTAACCATCCCTCATAAATGTATAGGTTGATCATGGACAGTTGATCAGTTATGTAACCATCCCTCATAAATGTATAGGTTGATCAGTTATGTAACCATCCCTCATAAATGCATAGGTTGATCAGTTCTGTAACCATCCCACATAAATGCATAGGTTGATCATGGACAGTTGATCAGTTATGTAACCATCCCTCATAAATGTATAGGTTGATCATCAACAGTTGATCAGTTCTGTAACCATCCCACATAAATGCATAGGTTGATCATGGACAGTTGATCAAATCTGTAACTGACCTACATCATGTAGGCTGATAATGGACAATTGATCAAATCTGTAACTGACCTACATCATGTAGGCTGATAATGGACAATTGATCAAATCTGTAACTGACCTACATCATGTAGGTTGATCATGGACAATTGATCAAATCTGTAACTGACCTACATCATGTAGGCTGATAATGGACAATTGATCAAATCTGTAACTGACCTACATCAAGGACAGTTGATCAAATCTGTAACTGACCTACATCATGTAGGCTGATCATGGACAATTGATCAAATCTGTACCTGACCTACATCATGTAGGCTCATAATGGACAATTGATCAAATCTATAACTGACCTACCTCATGTAGGTTGATCATGGACAATTGATCAGTTCTGTACCTGACCTACATCGTGTAGGTTGATAATGGACAATTGATCAGTTCTGTAACTGACCTACATCATGTAGGTTGATAATGGACAATTGATCAGTTCTGTAACTGACCTACACCATGTAGGCTGATAATGGACAATTGATCAAATCTGTAACTGACCTACATCAAGGACAATTGATCAAATCTGTAACTGACCTACATCATGTAGGCTGATAATGGACATTTGATCAAATCTGTAAAGTTCTGACCTACATGTAAAAGTACCCACAGATAAAAACAACTAAACAGCTTCTGTGATTCCAGACATCTTCTATTTATAGAGTTCAACATAAACCAAAAACCCCCAAGAGTCCGTGGATTCATAAGAATACATGTCAAAACACGGTGAGCTCAGCAAATGCAGCACATACGCATATAGCATCTCCCACTAAACCAATTCAAGCTAATTGATATCCTTCATGTTACCCTGCACCATAACCCGTGGCACATCCTGTAATCATTACATAGATCACAATACAGCAACGGCAATCTTAAATTAAAAACTTGACTAACAGTTCCGACGTTTCATAATATATGACTCTCACCCAAATGCTAGTGGAATGTAGATGACAAGTACTTACGTAACAACCGAACCACAGACGTTCGCAACAGCCGAGCGGAAATGACGGGTGACGTTTTTAACAACCGACGTTCACCAGAGCCAAACAGCCTACGTCCGTACCTTCCCCTTACATATACATAGATAGGTTGATCATGGACAGTTGCTCAGGGACTGGTTGATCAGGGACTGTGTACATGTATTAGGCTTAATATCAGTATAACTTTGTAACGTCACAATTGCATTTCTTTGTAACGCACTGTCCTTTACACCTGTATTAAGCTTATGGAACTCTGCCCATACACACTCTACACATGTTTGGGTATAATTTCTAGTGAAATAAAACTTCCCTACAGAAACTCAGATGTCACTTACAATTTTTAACCTTTGAATTATAAATCATTTTCTCCTGAAGATTTTGTTGCAAAAAATTGAAATAACTTACAAAGTTGGACATTTCGAATCCAGAGGCTTTGTGGAGAGCCTTTTAAAATCTTTTCAAAGTAAACCCCAGCAAATCCACTGCTGAAGCAAGCCGAGGCTACTGCGAGTAAGCCAACCAATTTGGAACCTTGAGCAGGTTTAGTTGAATCAGTATCAGTTGAATCTGTCTCAGTAGAATCTGATATCTTCCCAGGCATCTGTATGACAAAATACATTTCAATAATTACCGAAATATTTTCACAGTTTTTTTTTTCTTTCTTTGTCAATGAGTAAGAATTCCTGGTAGATTTGCTCCTTCATCAAAACCTTTGACAAGCTTATTTTATTTAACATATGAAGCAACTGTTGTGAGTGAAAGATTTTTTGAGATATTGTGTTTACAACGACATTTTCGGCCGATGGTAATGTAAGAGGAATGACTCCTGAAAAAAAATTCAATTACATCGATTTTCAATAGCCTTCCTGTGCTTACTTCCTGATTTTGTTATGATCAGCCCGGCAAAAAACGTGACCGCAACCGCTTCAAATGTTTGAAAACGTCAAAACATGTCTTATGGGGACTACAGTACTAACAGAAATCTGAGTTCTTTAACTGTGCATAGTTTTTTCTCAATATATTTTAAACATAATCCAAATCTACGAATTGAAAACGAATAACCGATATTAATCCAATAAAAACGATTAAATGACATACCTGTACTAAAGCCACACCAATGACCAGAAGTAAGAGAGCAAACCATTTAGTAGAGGTTAATTTTCTCCCGAGCATCAATACAGAAAACATAGCTGTGGTTAAGATCTTCATCTGATATGTCACCTAATCAACAAGAGATACAGGTCGTTTAGAAATAGAGAGTAACTGTATGTAACTCATATATGTTAGTAAAAGAATTGTAATTGAAATATTGGGCATTAAAAGCAGTGGCAGGCCTGAGTTGTTGTAATTTGCACTTTTCATGCATTCCCACAATTGCTAAATGGAAATCTTCATCAAACTAATTCCTTCATGTTAAACTCACAAAAATACTAGAGCCTTGAGAGTACAAGGAAATCAATGCGTTTGGAAAATATTATTAGAATTTAAATAATCCAGATTTAATTGACAAGTTCCTAATTTTTATTTTAACAGTGTTTGTCGCATTTTTCCCCTTTTCAATGGACATTTTACACATCAGTTTTTTAATTTCGAATTAAAAAAATCAGAATTTTCGGAAACTCATGTTGCCAAATTGTTCATATTTTTCCATAGAAACAAGAGTTTCAAATCATCGGCTAAAAAGGTACAAGTTAGAAGTGTTTTATTGTCACTCGTCTTGAGAACGAGAACTGTGTTATAAAGAAACTAATACATAGAATGAAAGAACGTTCATCACAATCATTTACACTAAATTTCGGTTTGTACAAGCATCAGTCTCAATGGATTTTATTCCTTTCAAAGCCAGTCATAGACTTTTCAGATAAACTTCAAACCTCCTTATTTTCTGTACAATGAAAATTTGTAAAAAAAAAAAAAAAAAAAAAAAAATGAGGATTTTAGCAACTCTTACATGTATGTCTTATCAAATCTTACCTGATAAGTGGCAGCATCTAGATTGGATAATGCCAGGAAAAGTAAGTTATTTTGAATTGTGTATAAACATGAGGGAACTAGAATCTTCACAGTCTCTTTTGGTTGATCAATCACTTCTGATCTCAGAACCTTCCACGTCAGCAGAAAACTACAACCTGCCAAAATAGAAATGTCACCGATTGTAAAATAAATCTAAATTAAGTACATAGTACCCAAAAGTCCAGAGATCGAAAGGAAGGCATACAGACCTGTGTATGATGTATCCAATTTTCTATTGGTGCAACCAAAATATCAAAAAAGAGTAAAAATGGGTGCATTAAAAACTTTTTGTGGTCTGTAACGCCACATTAGTCCAACAAAACCAGTCTGATTTTTTTCAATACTAAAGAGATTTTGGGGGGGCCAAATTCCTCCATGGATGAATTATTTGAATTGAAAATGGTGAGATAATTCCAGCAAAAGCCCTTAATAATAAATATTGAACAACAAGGCCTGTATGTTTATGAACACTAAAACACACGGGCACAGGCCTGTATGTTGATAGACTTACCTGATTCTATGAATATAATTGAGAGGGAAGTGAGGAGTTTGAGAAGTTCTGAGATGACAATCACCGTAGAAGAGAGATATAACTGCCCAACACTAGAGGATGTTCTTGAATATCGTAAAATAAGGACAAGTGTTGTTGTCTGAAGAACCAACACACACAGGCTAACAGTCTTCATAGACACAGGCATGATTACTCTCTACAGATACACCTGCATTAAACCTGAAACAATACAAATACAGACCATAAGATTTCATGGTAATGACCTGTTGTACTGTCTAACTTTTGCTGGTCGTTTAATGACAACATTCTCGATTTTGCGATACGGGCAGTCGGGCACTGCAGGTCCCGTGGTCTCCGAAACCGTAACAGCTCAGTGAGTGCCATGTTATTCCAGCTGTGCAAGCCATCGCTGAAAAGTTGTTTTCCACCACCTTTTGATTAACATTCTCATATTCGCAATCGTGATGTCACACCAAAATCAAGAATAGTCGGCTCTAATTCACCAACACGGCAACAGTGAATTCCTTACCTGCATTTTTGTTTTATAATCTGATATACTATTACTATAACCAGCAAATATCAGAATGCAGTTAACTAGTCAGATTTAACTTGTTGAATTAAGTATGTTCAAACAATTTAAATAATTTCGGACCAAATTACAAATTCCGCACTTTAAAAATGTAAGAAATCTCGAAATTATAACTATAAGTGAGAAATTTGGTTTTACTTTCTAGACTAAGTGGACTTTTCTGTCTACAGATCGATTATGTACCTAAGCATCGATAACTGGTACCTGAGTGTCGATAACTGGTACCCCTTCTGGCCCTAGGCTACTCCTGCTTGTTGATTGCAATGAACCCAGACCTGCGTCAGTATAAAAAAAAATAGTTAAAACTTATTTTATCAGAACCCCAGATTTAGCCCAAGGTCAGGTGACTAGCACTAGTAGTAGTAGTAGGACTAGTACTAGTAGCACCATGTACTGTAGGCCCTATACAACAGAATAGCAGGATAGGACACCGCCCCCACTGGGACTACCTCGAACTTAGTTCAATTTTACCGACCTTATGGTTATATTTGTTCGGTAAAATTGAACTACCTCAGACTTAGTTGGAGATCTCCAAACTCTGCGGCCAAATTATTGATGATGGGTGGCTAACAGAGTTGGAGGACCTGCCATATTGAAACATGTACCGGTAGTCGGTACATTAGAAGAAACAACACATTGTTCGCGGATTTTCTCTCAATTTAAGCAACGCAACCGACCCAAACTTTACACACATTCAATTTGATCTTTTAGTGCACCATTTCATCATTAAAGGCGTTCAAACAATCACATTTGTGTTGCATCCTCATCGTTTTTCCAAGGACAGCCCGAATCTCTCGCTAACCTTCATTCAAATAATCAAAATGAACTTGGGAAATGTACGAACAAAAGTTGCATTGCTTAATTTAATAGAAATTGAGAGAAAATGTGGTTATTCTAATGAGCTATATATGTTTCAATATGACAGGTCCTCCAACTCTACTGGTCACCCATCATCAATATCTTGGCCACAGAGTTTGGAGATCTCCAACTGCCTCAGACTAAGCTGCTTTCTCGGCTAGCCAATACGGAGCAGTAAAATTGACATTAATTAGTCGCACACATTTGTCTCATCCTGTTTTACTAGTTACGGCTTTTAAATGAATTATTTTGAAGGACTTCGGATTTCAGATTTAAGCTAAGTCTTAACTATCCTTAATATCAACTACCTTTCAGCTACGAACGCCTATTAATTATATCTTTGAAACATTCCTCTTTCACTGAACCAGTTGATTTCTTCGAAATCCGTTGTTAAACTGTTCAATCGCTCTTTGTAAAGCATAGCATAAAAATTGGCCTAATGACTTTACACGAGTTATCTCACCCTTATAATGTCGGTTTAATGTGTGGCTCTACCTGACCGGCAAAGTAAGTAAACCAGGATAGAGACACACGAGTGCGGCTACCTGTTTTATTTACTTTCCCTGTCAAGAACCACAGCCTAGTCCGGATCAATCACAGCTTTATGATTGCCAGTGCTATAAACAGGTACCTCCGGCATGTACTGATGTAGCGTCAATGTGAGGCCCGAAGGGCATGTGGCATTAATGTGAGGCCCGAGCTCCTACTCCCACGGCCCCGTACGTAGCTCATATTGTTTTGTAAACAGGTAAACTTCGTTACGGTTGAATCAATGACAATGTCAATGCTATTTTAAATAATACTGAAGCCAGCATTGAACACAAAAGTAACAAATCAGAACGATAGAGAGAATGTTTCTTACCACATAGAAGAAATTCAACAGGCTACCCCATTCAGATTATAAGAATAAAAAGTCAAGACGAAAAAACTTTTCTTTCCACGCAGACAGCCATTACGTTGAAGCGCCACAGATTAGTTCAGTCAGGGTTATCGCCCTTGTTTGATATTATTTCATCTAGATTATATTAATGTAAGATATCTATGTATTATTTAAAAGGGCCCCGTGGGTATTCAATTAAAAGATCCCAAAATTCCGATATTTTACTGCCGTACACATAATGGGAAGGTGTTGGGCATTTTGAGGAAACCAGGTAGTATTTTGAGGGAACCAGGTATTATTTTGAGGGAACCAGGTAGTATTTTGAGGAAACCAGGTAGTATTTTGAGGAAACCAGGTAGTATTTTGAGGAAACCAGGTAGTATTTTGAGGAAACCAGATAGTATTTTGAGGGAACCAGGTAGTATTTTGAGGAAACCAGGTAGTATTTTGAGGAAACCAGGTATTATTTTGAGGGAACCAGGTAGTATTTTGAGGAAACCAGGTAGTATTTTGAGGGAGCCAGGTATTATTTTGAGGGAACCAGGTAGTATTTTGAGGAAACCAGGTAGTATTTTGAGGGAACCAGGTAGTATTTTAAGGGAACCAGGTAGTATTTTGAGGGAACCAGGTAGTATTTTGAGGGAACCAGGTATTATTTTGAGGGAACCAGGTATTATTTTGAGGAAACCAGGTAGTATTTTGAGGAAATCAGGTATTATTTAGAGGAAATCAGGTATTATGTTACATACACAAAAGAAATTGGTCAACTTTCAAAATCTCCCATTTAAACCCAGGTTAATTTCACTGTCTTCAAAGCATTCCTTTCTCCAGAAAATTGTTTTCAGTTTCTCAAAACTTACATTAAAATATAAAAGGAAGCTTTGAGGAATATGTGGCTAGCACAAAAATGGTATGCGTGGCATATCGGAGAGTTACGAAGGCCTTGAAGAGGATGAATTTAACCTAGGCTTAAATGGCAGATTTTGAAAGTTGACAAATTTGTTTTGCTTATTGTGATCTTTTATTAACTTCACTGTCAGGTGTAAAAAAAATTGCAAAATATGTGTTTGGTACCGTTGGAAAGGAAACAATAATTAGCGCGCTTCTTCAGAACCCTAAAGTGATTTTTTGCTTTCTCCCCCTTTTATTGATATTTGCATCCTCATTCTACTCAAGGCTAGGAAAATTGATCGAGCAAGCTTCAAGATAAAGTAGCTATAGAGTCTTTATAGAATCTTAGAAGCGAATCAATAGTTACAATTTCTTATATTTCTTATGGCTTTGAGATGAATTCGGTATCGATTAGCCAATTTATCACATACAACTTGTATTGGTCCAAATCAATCCCCATCGAGAGAGACCTACTGCTGTTAAAATATCACCAGTAAAACTATAACTACAGGTTTCCTTTGTTTTTAGTTGGATTTTTTTCTTTCCAGATTTATAACCGTATTTTGTGGTTGGTTAATATTTATAGTCACTAAAAAGGGAAAATCTTCTTGACTAAATTAATCATGGGGACAAGTTTCTAGTTGTGTTAAAATATGGTATATCATTTAGACCTTTATACCCAGTCATAGGTTTTTGTAATAAACCGAAACCCACGATATTTCATTAGGTTGAAGACCGCCAGGAGTTTTGCCCCAGTCAGTGAATTTCTTATTCTGAAATACTTTGTTATATTATGAACAAATTGTATGGATCTTCAGTTATGACAAGTAGTCAGATAGACTGTTACTGAACAGAATATAACAATTGGAAAAGAAAAGGAAAATATGTAATTTGGTTCCTATGCAGAGGACAGGCAAGTTTTAAACTCTTGTTTTTTTTTACAGCAGTGACATTTGCGAAGTATGTCACTCTCTCACTCAGCCGTAAAAATTGAGGTAAAGTTAGAACTAGAACGTTTTCCATTAATTTGCTGAAAGATCTCCCCATTGAATTCAAAATCATTACCTTTTAAGCTAAGTTCCAACAATTCTAAAATATCTTCATCAGGACGATGGTGGTCAGGATATCTTAGGAATGCTGATTTTATGGATTTTAGACCCAAGTCTATGACATTGTTTGTATACATAGACTCCACATCTATAGTAACAAAAATCACATCCCGTGGGATGGATTTTTATGATAATTTTGCCAACAGATCATCAGCGTTTTTGATAAAGCTAGGATGCCGATTCGCTATAGGTTTTATATAGTAATCAATTAGCTCTGATATTATATTTTTGAACACTAAAACACGCGGGCACAGGGAAAATCCTCTTGTCTGAAATAACCATGGTGTTAAAAAGAGGCATATCATTTAGACGTTTATACCATAAGCTGTTATAATAAACCATAACCTATGATATTTCATTAGGTTGACGGCAGCCTGTAGTTTGGCCTTAGTCAGCAGAATTTTCTGAAAAATATAATTTGGCAACAAATCATCAGTATTTTTGGTAAAGGTAACACGCCGATTTGCTATAGGTTTAGCTCTGATATTATACATAGGCCTACTGTTTAATGTCACATTACATATAACTGTTACTTAGCTTCTATAAGCCAATATCACCCGATCTATTCTTGTTGATTGACAAATGTTTTGGTCAAAAAAGTTAAATACACATGGGTACATGGTTCGGTCATGAAAAGGTCTATAACTCTTGGTAGATGTTTTGGTTGAAAAAAAACAGACACAAATATCTACCCTGCCAACTCTTCCACATACGGCGATCGAGTGAAAGTGGCATTGTAGAAGAGGCTGACCTAGTCAATCAAATCATTACATGATCTTGTATACCCACAAGAAGGTACATGTATACACATCGCTTTTAAGTTGGTTTGGAAGAAGTTTGATGTGGCCTTAAAGGGAAAGAAAACGAAAAAAATCTTTATGTTTCAAAAGAAGTGCGCTTATTTTTCCTTTCCAACGGTGCGATTTTTTTCATGGGACATTATGCAGTTCATAAAATACCGTATTATGTTACATACACAAAACAAAATGGTCAACTCGAAACTTACATTAAATTACAAAGGAAGCTTTGATGAAAATGTGGCTAACAAAAAAATGGTCTGCGTGTCATATTGGTGAGTTACGAAGGCCTTAAAGAGGATGAATTTACAATAAGGTGAAGAATTACTTATGGATAACAACTTCTTGGTTTATTATGGAAGTTGTTATCCATAAGTAATTCTTCACCTTATTGTTAACCTTTCAACTTCTAAATGCCATTGAAAGGATGAATTTAACCTAGGCTCGAATGGGAGATTTTGAAAGTTGACCAATTTGTTTTGCTTATTGTGGTTCAGTAAGTAGAGCGTTGGGCACTCAATCCGAACCCACCACCCCACTCTGTCCAAAAATAAAATTGGAAAATTTTCTGACTGGGTTTCCACTCGAACGACCTATGTGGGATGGTTGCCAGTTACCACCGGAAGTTCGTGGGTTTCCTCCGGGCATAGAACCCGGTTTCCTCCCACAATAAAACTGGCAACGCCGCCATATAAGTGAAATAATCTTGAGCGCGGCGTAAAACACTAAGCAATCATTCTAGTTTCTGGTCTATTGTATACGAAACTGGGGGCTGTTTCTGAAAAGATTTACGTCTGTGTAAATCGAATGCAAGGACCACTTGAGAGTGTATTGCAATAAGTAGAAGCCCTCGTTGCCTTTGGCTGAGGCTATTCCTCTCTAAACAAATAATGGATTAAATTAAGTAGGCCTATATAGGTGTAATGTTACGTTACGTGGACCACCCGGTCGTACACCGTAAAAAATGTGGTTGTAAAATGTTTACAGCATATTCTCCTGTGAGGAAATACAAAAGTTTTACTTATAGCTCTACAAACATTTTTTACAGTGTAAGAGTTATGAAAAAAGCCCCTTGTTCGTTAGGAAAATGCATCTTCAAGTTTTCCATTGCCGATTGGAATAGTTTCTTGTGTATACAGTTGTGTAATGCTTTTGGGAACTCGTAAACAGTATGCTTAATGTAATTGGATACATAGGTCTTTCCCTTATTAATTCCAGAAGGCATCCTAAAGCAGAGTTCTTGGTTGACAGCCGGAGATCCGACCGTCGAGATTCAGCTCCGGTCGACAGTAATTTAATCAAATCAAATATAAAGATGATGGACGTGT
Organism: Lepidochitona cinerea; assembly: GCA_963971465.1. NCBI lineage: Eukaryota > Metazoa > Mollusca > Polyplacophora > Chitonida > Tonicellidae > Lepidochitona > Lepidochitona cinerea. The sequence continues at coordinate 39,799,815 of OZ020556.1, read as the reverse complement.
ATACATATCTCCCTGGTTTGTTCTCAAGGAGTGGTCATATCTAATTTATCTGAAGATCAGAGGAGTAAGAACCAGGGTTGGTGGATCGATGTTATTTCATGTATATCACAACAACATCAAGTTAAGAGGAGAGGGGCATGTAGGGCGAGAGAGATTATACAAAAGGAAAATCCATTCGGCCTTCACCGCTTTGATTAAAACCATAGTGGACTTTTGAAAGCTTTCGTCGTCATTTAAACGCGCAACATCCGTCATGTATGATGTCATGTGTTTGTAAAATACATATTTCGACAAGTTTTGGTTTCACCTCATAGTCCGGTCTTCCGAAAACGGGACATAAGCTACCTAAATTTAAACCTCTCCTATAATTTTCAATTATCAGGATTTTTGTGTAAACTGTTCCCGTTTTGATGGTCTACATCGGATTTGTATATATACTTCTTGTATATTTATGAGCACTAAAACACACGGGCACAGGGAAAATCTTCTTGTCTAAAAAAAAAACACGGAGACAAGTTTCTAATTGTGTTAAAAAGAGGTATATCATTTAGACCTGTATACCCCATCATAAATTGTTGTAATAAAGTAAGGTTGACGACTGACATGAGCTTGGCCTTAGTCAGTAGAATTTTCTGGAACACTTTGTATTGCATTGACAATGCTTATGCATCTTAAGCTATAGTAAGAATATCGTCAGACTATATATTATATTATGGGGTCATGGGAAAAGACAGTGAAAATTCCCCCACCCCCCCCCCCCCCCCATACCCCTTTCCCAGAAAACCTAGGTAGAAGGCAGACAGGGGAGTTTAGCCCTGACCAGTATGTCTTTCAAACTCTTGTTCTTTTTATAAGCAATGACTGGCCTTTGGGTCAGAGGTCGAGCAAGTTTACTTTGAAGTAGTTTGTATTCTTCTACTATAATCTTGGCCATAGCAATGCTAGCTTTGTTATACTGAAACACAAATGGTATTATAGTTTTTTCACGACATCTTCCGGGGTCCAAGTTCAAACCCAAAGGATAAATAGTTTGTAATGTTTGAATCCAAAAACTTTCCCTTTCCAAACGTTTGTGCTTGATATCTGCAGCGGAAGTGAGAAAAGGGATTTTCTCAATAGGCATAATTTCAAAATGGTCCTTGACCGAATGACTTTGAGTATTGAAATGTTGTGCCACGGGTACATCATGTTTAAGTCTTATACTAGATAAATGGTTGGCTGCTCTTTGTCGTAGAGAATTCTGAGTTTCTTGTATAAATGGGGTTATTGCAAATGAAACAAGTAGGCGTTTGGAGCAGTCCCATGTATTTAACTTAGGAAGAAGTTGGTTGAATTGCATTAATCTAACTTTATTGTTTGTAATTTACAAAGATATCAATATACTAAAACATCTAAAAAGCTAAACAACATAGACAATCTTAAGCTCCTTTGACATCATTCAACACCTTTATCATGGACGGTCAGCGATGTAAAATTTAAACATATAGGATCCAGTTAAGCTTTCGTACCCTGTTCAAAAGTTACTGTTATTTAGACATGAACCCCGATTGAGTGCAGGACATCAGTAAGCGTTTGGGTACTTTAAGTGGTATATGACACAGAGGGCAAAGAAGCTTGGCTGGTTTCCCGACATGCATTACTGCTCACACCGGACGAGTTCCCGGTACTTGCACGCTTCTTACAGCAGAACAGTTTCCAGTAGGTTGCCGAGAAGGTCTTGCTGAGTAGCATATAGAGGATAAAGTTGACCGACGAGTTAATTACCTCCAGGATGAGACCAAGTCCACTTGTAAGAAGGAACAGGTTGTGATAGGTACTCATGAACTGGTATCGAACGTCAATGGAGGAACCGAGAAGAATGGCGCATCCAGGGAGTAAAGTTAGTAGAAATAGGCAGGATATAACCAACAACATTCGAGTGACTTTACGGTTGTCATCATCCTGATTTTCGCTTACTTTCCCAAGTTTTTGACGTTGTTTTGATGACCTCTTGATAGTGATTAGGATCATTCCGTTCAGAACAACTAGAACAACAGCTGGGATGTATCGAAACATGATCACTAGAAATGACCTAGAATAAGCCAGAAGAAAGTCATGGTTGGCCACATAGAGAGTGGACCTTGCCAAATACGGTTTCATCGTGCCCAGTTTAGAATCATAGACGAGATCTACTTCGTAATAAAGACATAAGGGAATAAGAATGAGAAAACAAAGAATATAAATGATTAAAACCGCCCATAACATACGTGACCGTGTACACCATACTCTGGCCTTCATTGGAAATAATACGGCTATAAAACGATTGGCGCTTATCAAAACGGTCAGCAATGTTGTGATTCGACTGAAGACAACGTTGAGGTAAAACATGGAATTGAAGAGAGTTACATAGAACCACTCAGCTGCCAGGTAGTCAAAGGTCGATATGATACACTTGGCTCTTCGGATCATGGTACTTATGAGAAACAGGGTATCGGACATGACCATGGCGGATAAAACTATGTCCACAGCTCCACGCATGTTGTTCTGTAAGAGAACGATAAAACTCATCAGATTGCCCGTGACGCCCAGAACTGTAAACATAGGACAGAGGATACAGTCAATCACAAACAAAACGGCATCACTTGTCTCCTGACTAACGATATTTTCCGGGTTGTTCCAAGGCAGGAAGAAACGGTTCACCCGCTTTGTGCTTTCTTCCGAGGTGAAGAATTCAATCGGATCCCACGTCACTGTCGACAGGACTTCCTCAGATACATTTGAAACTTTGGAACCAAACGCAGCTTCCATTTCTAAAAACAAAAAACGGAAAAGTTTGCTTTATGACGTACTAGTATATTAAGTTTCAAAGAAATAGTTTTGTATATAGCAAAGAAATACCCGTCATGGAGAAATGTAACCCAGTTGGAGAGTCAGGCTCAAAACTCGCCTAATTGACAATATTCTCGTCATTCTTTGGGAATACACTTTCTTAAAAAATAGCAGAAATTCTTCTACCGTAGTTGGCTTATAGATACTAATGTGTGTCCGCTGAAGTATCTACTACCTAACTACCTTCTTTTCAGAGGAGGCCGGTTAGCTGAATGGTTAAGACAGCCGGCATTTAGTGCTGGCGATTGGTGCCATACTCTGGAACCCGGGTTCGATTCCAGTTTTGGGCGTTACCCAAAATCGGTAGAATTTCTGCCATTTTTCAAGGAAGTGCAATCCAAAAAAATAACGAGAATATTGTTATACTCACATTCTAAAAGAGACTAAGCAATTAAATCTTAAGTTTAGTCTATAAGCGCGTTAGGCTTGTCACTGCTACAAATTCAGAGATCCTTGGTGACCCGGGAGTCGTTCTTGACGAATACACTGGAAATAATTCATGAGATGGCTCTCTGACTCTTGTTTGTAATTTTACCACTTTCTTCCCATTCCGTCGAAAGTGCAGCTCAATTTTGGCGGTTTTCCTATATTTACGGTTGCTGACAAAGCCAAGATAAAGTCCGCTAAAAATTAAGTTACAAGAAAATGTCCTGTTCTACACTACAGTGAATTATTAGACAAAAAGCCTACGGTAGGTCTTACCTGTTGTAAAGTTTATGAAATACACTAAGAAGAAGTATGAGAAATGTCTCTGATCACGGACAGGTATAACTCAAGGAATGATTATGTTCGTCAACAAAACTGCTTATTACCTCCTTGGCCGTTTCCCCTTGATCTGGAGTTTGAGATTAAAAGTTCAGTCATTATGGACTAGTATGATTACAGATATAGATTAATCTATTCATATAGATCTTCTTTAATCCCTCCCCCTGTGATCAATAGGAAATGAAGACATTGATACACGTCAGGACAATGACACTATGTGTGGTTATTATCATCTCAACACTTCGGATTAATGCATCTTCTTCACAAACCTCTCCTTTACAGATAATGGATTATAAGGTCACAGTTAATGATTTTTGGTCATTTTGTTTGGCTTATTTGTCTAGTGAAATGGATTAGTACATCTGGTCATTCTCAGTACAATAATGACCATGTCCAGTCAAGGATTTCTCTCTGTTAACATATGCGGAATCATAGGATTGGTTTGTTAGAAATGAAAAACATTCTTAAATATTCCAAGAAGACATTTCCTTTTCAGGAAATCTGATAATAAATCAACTGACAATGGGGGAATAGTTTACTCATTACAGATGGAAACATACATTCATTTTAATTTATATAAAAAACAACAGATTTCATTATATAAGAAATGATTATGCAGCATGGTAAAGATAGAATTCATCAAAATAAAACAAACTTTAAGAGCTTGGGTAGAATCCCCAGTCCAATGGGTTATCTACGGAGGCCTATTAGTGCCATGGGTGGATTGTTGACATTTCCAGTGTTTTTTCTGTCTTTGACAGCATTTTGCACAAGTGCAAACTTGGTTTAGAGACGACAGAAAATCAAGCGTGTATCATAAGAATCATACCTTTAAGTAAAACGATTTGCAGAGAAAGTTGAAAAACGCATGTAAACTGTCAACTCACAAGGGAAACATTTCCACCGTGGTGAGAAAAAGTTCTCACCGCGGAGAAAAGGCAAAATGCTGTTAAAGACGGAAAAACACTGGGAAAGTCAAAATTCCACCCATGGCACTAACAGGCCTCCGTAGTTATCAAAATTCCAGTTGGATTTTCGACAGGGCCTATTGTTTTTTCATTCTAGTCTTTAGGCGTTGGCTTCCAATTCAGATCAATGGCACTACCGTAAAGCCTAGCGCACACGAGAGGCGCCGGCTGAGCTGCCGGCTACGAGTGGCTGAGAGCTAAGCTGTTTCCCCCGTGTGCGCGTAAATTTTGGTGAGATTTTCGCCTCTCGAGGCGGTGAGGAAAGTATTTAGCTTGTTTGATATTTTCTGCCTCTCGTGGCAAGAATCTCACCGTGTGCGCATAACGTAAGCTGCCGGCTGAGCTGAGAGGAGGGATAGTCCAATCGCGTGTGCCTATTAAATCATGTGACCACTTAGAATATTACGTAACACGGGTAGTGACACTTGTGTAGATCAGTGAACTTGTGTGACCAAGAACTTGCCTCAGCCGAGAGCTCATCGTCTGCGTTGAAATCTGTAGCTGCTCCCTTGGCCACGCGTGTCTTGTAGCTCAGCCGGCGCCTCTCGTCTGCGCTAGGCTTTAGGGAGTTTTTTTTCCTCAACACACACCCAACATAAGTCCAATGCAAGGCCTTAGAACTGTCATGGCAAAACAAACCTTTAACATTACGCTATGACCAGGCGCAAAGTTATGTCTGTGTTGAGAAACAGTCCCCTGGTTCAAATATTGCAAGTCCATGTCTCCATAGGTGGTAACAATAACTTGAACCAATAATCAATAAGCGATTGTGTAACCAGCGATTGTGTAACCAGCGAGTGTGTAACCAGCGAGTTTGTAACCAGCGAGTGCGTAACCATCAAGTGTGCAACCATCAAGTGTGTAACCAGCGAGTGTGTAACCAGCCAGTGTGTAACCAGCGAGTGTGTAACCAGCCAGTGTGTAACCAGCCAGTGTGTAACCAGCAAGTGTGTAACCAGCCAGTGTGTAACCAGCCAGTGTGTAACCAGCAAGTGTGTAACCAGCAAGTGTGTAACCAGCGAGTGTGTAACCAGCCAGTGTGTAACCAGCCAGTGTGTAACCAGCCAGTGTGTAACCAGCGAGTGTGTAACAAGCAAGTGTGTAACCAGCCAGTGTGTAACCAGCGAGTGTGTAACCCCAAACCATAAGATATGAAAAAACTTGATGAACCTCAAAATAAATTACAGAAATATAACAGCCATTGGGAAGTGACTATTTATTAGAATAATATATGTACATATAAACATTATAGTGATAGAATCCGTCAGAATGACACATAATTAATAATATCAGTTCTTTCAAATAAATAGATGAAATGATGCCAACAAGTTCAAAGCTAACTACTATCCATGGATAGTTTTGTCAGACCAAGGAGAAGATTATGAAATTCTTAGTATTTTAACATCATGATTATTATGAAGATTTCAATGATTTAACAAATTTTAACCCATAGATCTAACTTCACACCTCATAACATTATGGTATACTTTATTAACATCACTTTCAAGATTGTTTCCCATGTCTGGATTGTAAAGTTCATCCAGAGGGAACTATAACATTCACAACTATCAGATACAAGCTGATATTTAAATTTTTTTTATTATTTATATAAGAGTTAATGGTATCTTTCATGCATGTAAACATAAGTTCTTTAGGGTAGTCTGAATAAACTTCATTTTAGAGACAATATCCTGCTAATTTGACTGCAATTGAGATTTTGCCGAAACACACTGATTCTACATCTGCATGTTATCGACTAGCAACCCGATGTCATCATTTCGCATGACATAAACATTGAATTATGCACTCATGAGAAAAAATCATTCAAATGCATTGTCAGAATTGACAAACGGGTAACATTCAGCTTAATGTATGTTAGGAGTTCACTTTAAGTTTGTTATAGTCCCCGATGAGATTTAAAGACTCACGCAATAAACTTAAGCGAATAATCAAGTTATACATCTTAATTAAATGACAGATGTTTTTTGTTCATTTTGACATGCGTTCATTGTGTATGGACATCAGTTCCAGGCTGCCGCTTTTGCCTTCCTCACTATATACATTATGTAAACACACATATCTATGCAAATCTATGCAAGGCCGTTTCGCGTTTTTTTTTCAAATAGACAAATTGATATGATGTTAGGGGTAACACCAATAATGGAAATCCCTGACAGACACTTCTTTGGCTGGTCTTTGTTCTACAGACTATGGACCATCAGTATGCTAATTTCATGCCCTTCCTTCAGAAGTTGAAGATAGAAAAAATGCATTCCGCCTCCATGTCATCACATACAGAAACTACTGCCAATGTCTTGAACACAATCTACAACAGTTTTGTCATGTAGGGTCCTTCCAATTCATAACCAATCTTCCTGTAATAATTCCTGGTGCCAACACCTGCAAAAAAAAGTTTGAATAATTGATTGTAAATATTCTTTTTAGTCAAGCTTCTAGATAAACAACATTTATACGTCCTAAAAGATTTGCAAACAAGAATTAAATATAATCTTGGAAACTCATCATTAAATTCACCACTTGTTTTAGGCCCCACTCAATATAATTTCACTTAATATGTGGCGGGTTGCAAGATAAGTGGGGAAGAAAGCTGAGCTCTTTGTCTTGAGGACGCCCTAGACCTTTGGCAAGTACCTGGCAACTTTTCCATATACAGCAATGGATTGAAAAATCCAGATAGATATTTTATTTTTATTTGGTTTGAGTGGGATTCAAACCCCCGCCACATTGATAGAAAGCCTGTGTTTGACCGAGGGAATATCACCCTGCCAACTGATCCACCAAGGCCCCGAAGTGTTTGAGAAAGAATAGGCTTCCCAGGAAATAAAATATATGAATACCTGATTTTACAGCTCTGAGCTTACCTGATATGACAGCTATGGTCTTACCTGATATGACAGCTATGAGCTTATCTGATATGACAGGTATGAGCTTACCTGATATGACAGGTATGAGCTTACCTGATATGACAGCTATGGTCTTACCTGATATGACAGGTATGAACTTACCTGATATGACAGGTATGAACTTACCTGATATGACAGGTATGAACTTACCTGATATGACAGCTATAAACTTACCTGATATGACAGGTATGAGCTTATCTGATAGGACAGGTATAAACTTACCTGATATGACAGCTATGGTCTTACCTGATATGACAGGTATGAACTTACCTGATATGACAGCTATAAACTTACCTGATATGACAGGTATGAGCTTATCTGATATGACAGGTATAAACTTACCTGATATGACAGGTATGAACTTACCTGATATGACAGCTATGGTCTTACCTGATATGACAGGTATGAACTTACCTGATATGACAGGTATGAACTTACCTGATATGACAGCTATGGGCTTACCTGATAGGACAGGTATGAACTTACCTGATATGACAGCTATGAGCTTACCTGACATGACACCTATGAGATTACCTGATATGACAGCTATGAGATTACCAGATATGACAGCTATGAGCTTACCTGATATGACATCTATGAGATTACCTGATATGACATCTAAGAGATTACCTGATATGACATCTATGAGATTACCTGATATGACAGGTATGAACTTATCTGATATGACAGCTATGTCCTTACCTGATATGACAGCTATGAGCTTACCTGATATGACAGCTATGGTCTTACCTGATATGACAGCTATGGGATTACCTGATATGACAGCTATGAACTTACCTGATATGACAGGTATGAACGTACCTGATATGACAGCTATGTCCTTACCTGATATGACAGCTATGAGCTTACCTGATATGACACCTATGGGATTACCTGATATGACAGCTATGAACTTACCTGATATGACAGGTATGAACTTACCTGATATGACAGCTATGTCCTTACCTGATATGACAGATATGAAATTACCTGATAGGACAGTTATGAAATTACCTGATATGACAGGTATGAACTTACCTGATATGACAGCTATGAGCTTACCTGATATGACAGGTATGAACTTACCTGATATGACAGCTATGAACTTACCTGATATGACAGGTATGAACTTACCTGATATGACAGTTATGAAATTACCTGATATGACAGGTATGAACTTACCTGATATGACAGCTATGAGCTTACCTGATATGACAGCTATGTCCTTACCTGATATGACAGCTATGTCCTTACCTGATATGACAGCTCTGAGCTTACCTGATATGACAGCTATGTCCTTACCTGATATGACAGCTATGAGATTACCTGATATGACACCTATGGGATTACCTGATATGACAGCTATGAACTTACCTGATATGACAGGTATGAACTTACCTGATATGACAGCTATGTCCTTACCTGATATGACAGTTATGAACTTACCTGATATGACAGATATGAAATTACCTGATATGACAGCTATGTCCTTACCTGATATGACATCTATGTCCTTACCTGATATGACAGGTATAAGCTTACCTGATATGACAGTTATGTCCTTACCTGATATGACAGCTATGTCCTTACCTGATATGACAGGTATAAGCTTACCTGATATGACAGGTGTGAACTTACCTGATATGACAGCTATTTTCTGTGATCCATGTTCTTCTCTGGCTATTCTTTCAGCCTCTTCCATCAATAGCATCCCAAAACCCTGTTTAAAAACACACACACCAATGTTCAACCAAGAAAAAAAAGGAAATGGGAAACTGATTGAGCAATCCTAAAATAATAGCATTCAAATGAAATATAGTTCAATAAGATTGGTATATATTTGCATAGGATATTTGATTTTTGAAAATGAATGACTGGTGTTTTCCATGTTTAGTGGAAGAAAACCAGACCTAGCAATTGAGTGAAAATATTTTTCTTTGGACATTCACAAAGTTGGATTTGCACATTGAACTCATTGATGCAGAAGTTGCACCGAGAGGCTTGACAATTTTTAATATTTTGGATTTCTCAACCATGTTTAAAGTTATCGTATTTCTTCTAAAGATTCGGTCACTTTATTCCTCAGAAGGATTCGACCATTAAAAAAGAAATATGCTAAATGTGACGAGACAAAGTTGACCATTAGAGGGAATTTAAGGCAATACAACCTGCCGAGCAGTGTGTGTGAAAATGGTTATCCTTAAACTCAACTCCACTTCTACGTTTTTTTCTGACTCAATGAAAAATTTAGGCCATTAGAATGGCTGAATCTTTAGAAGAAACATGGTAGTTTAGAGGTCAGGTTATGAGCATTAAATCTCTAACAAGGATTTTGTTAACACCACTTTAAGCATAAAATCTAACGAAGGAATGTTCTTTTTAACAAACACATCCTAAAGAATTTTTTCATGTTATCGAAGTCCGAATGTTCTGAAAAGATTCGATGTTATTTTACAATTGAGAAGATGGAAATTACCTGATGTTGAAATTTACTTGGATCTCTGGCATGGACAGGAACTACACTGCCGTAAACATGTAACTCACGAACTATAGAACAACCTCCGGTTAACTCGGGTCTAAAGGTATCTGCTGAGCATTTCCGTAGTCTTAGTAAACCAATGAGAATGTCTAACTCAGGATCTTCATATGATAGAAAGGTTTCCCAGCCACAGTTGGCAGTGTAGTCTCGGCGGATCAACTCAGCCTGCAGAATATTTGTGAAAAACAGCTTACAGAATTTTCAAGAGCCTCTCATCCTGGGATTCTAGAGCAATGCAATAATAGGGAGCGCAAGTCACGTGTGAATTCCACAAATATCATGTCACCAGCACTGCATTGCGCATGTTACTTGGCGTTTTTCGTTCCAAAATGACGTTTAAATCTGATGTTATGGAACAAAATATGTCAAATGGAATTGCAAAGTCATCAAAAACGTTCTTAATGGCGTTATCTGTCACCGGATATCACAAAATCTCGTAATAATTCTTATGAGACTTGCGCTCCCTATTACTTCCACAGATACAAGTACATGGACTGTAGATATATATTTCTTCAACCTCAAGTAAAAATTTGGGTAAAATGTCAATCCATATTATGGAAGTCAAAACTTAAGTTAACTAACCTCATAAGGTTGTACTTTATGGTGTATTTCTTGTATTCCCACTTCTCTTGTCCTCACATCTCTACATTGTGTACCCAGATCTTTCATTCGAGCTAACGCCAGTTCTCTCAGGTTACCATGCTCCACTCCTGAGGTAACCAGCGGCATAGGAATATCTCTGGAGGAAATATAAGAACGTGATAATGGTCACTATTGATTTATGTTTTATCCCAGGTTTGGAGGGGGAGGAAACCAGGCTCATTGCCCAGAGGAAACCCTCAACCCTCAGCCGAGTACCTGACAGCTATTCCACATATGTCCATGAAGAATGCATGGATGGAAGGCCTGTGTCAGGGACTACCACTTTGCTGACTGAGCCACAGGTCACGGAAAATACTATTCTGATAGTCGGATTCACTATCGAGGTCCTATAAAACAAGAGTTTTAGTAAACTCAACATACGCCCGCCGTGGCAAAGTTGAACCGCTACGATTAACAACTTTGGATTTAATATAACATTTGTTTTAATTTCATCAATTCGAATTTCTTGTTCACATTAGAAGTTTTTCTTTTCTGAATTTGATGAAGCTGCAACTTAATACCAGTACGTTAGAGTACACATATAATATCTGTTGGTTATTTTAGACAAGAAGATTTTCCCTGTGCCCGTGTGTTTTAGTAATCATAAATATAATATCTGTTCAGGTAATTTCAATTACATTTTAATTGCAAAAACTGAAATATTGTGACTGTTTCGTCATTGCTGTTATGTTCCATAATTGGTAAGGAGCAATCAATACAATAGCTTACAATTCTTGAATTTTAACAGTTTTGACTGGGCCACTGTTCTATTGGACTAAATAGTTTTATTACAAAGCAAACAATCTTCAGGCTGACCACTGCTATAATGGTGTGTAAATATACAAACCTTGTGTGCCCACTTGTGGATGTCATTGTCCCCTTATCTCTATTTAAACAGCCATAAATACCAGATGGGTAATAAAGCTGTGAAAATGGTCTTTTTTTGTTATTATAAACTGTCCAAGAAAACAGTCTTAGAATGTATAAATTAATTGGCTTCCAGTATTACTCGGGACCAAGTGTATTAAAAAAAAGCATTGATATATATTAATATATATATATTAAACATCAGGTACACATTTTTGATATGTGACTATAAGGTATATATACTTTAAAAGAATTGGAGAAATTATATCAAAATGAAAGAAGTTCTGGAGCCGAAAGGAAATATTACATAATCAAATAGGGCTGCCATATTATGCAACGGGTGAAGTCAAAAATGGTACACGACACACCCTCCGCCCATAAGGTATATACTCTGAAAGAATTGTCACAATCGGATCAAAACTCTTCAAGTTATGGAGCGGAAGGGAACAAAGATATAGACTAAGACAGAATATTACATAATCCTATGTAGATGTCATATTATGCAATCGACAATGTCCTAAATGGTTCATGACACACCTTCTACCCCTAAAGTATATGTTGTAAAAAATAATTGTAAAGATCGGATCAAAGCTCTTCAAGTTATGGAGCGGAAGGAAACGAAGATATAGACTAAGACAGAATATTACATAATCCAATGTAGAAGCCACATTATGCAATCGACGATGTCATAAATGGTTCATGACACACCTTCTACCCACAAGGTATATGTTGCAAAAGAATTGTAAAGATTAGATCAAAACTCTTCAAGTTATGGAGCGGAAGGGAATTCGGGACGGACGGCCTGATGGCGCTGGTGATACCATAATACGACCGACTTTTTTTAAGTCGGGCGTATAAAAAGGTCCCAATTTATTATGTGATGAATGATTGAGGAATATTCATCACAGACCTAATAGCAAAATAATTTATTTACTTGATGTTGGGTTGTTATGTGACAGTCCATGGTCTGATCGCAATATTTGCTCTCAGTTTCAGTAAAATTTCTGAGAAAAATCTGTATCTTTATAAGTCAGAAATGGCTTAGACAGATGTCGGCGATTTAGTCTTGAAAATGGCCCAGAACGTATGTATGGCATTCTCCTGTTTTAGAGCTTACGGGGCCTAGGCGGCCCCTGGACCCTCGCCTGTTGTGCTGGGATAGTTTCATTTCATTTCATTTACTGACCATATTATATATACAGAAGTGTAAGATGGTGATTAAACAGAAGAAATGGTGGTAATAAAACCCCGTAGGGCTTGTTCTATCCCATAGAACTTTCAAAAAAAATTGAAACAAATAATACATTTTTTTAACACATAATAATTATCTTATAGGGTCGTTGTAAACAAAACACATTAGCCATCCAGTCCGCATCAGTCACCCATTACAATAGGACAGTTGGCTTCCCCAATATGAAAAACGTTCCGCCGCCCCTGTAAACTATTCACAAACATTGTATTGACACGATATGAGTTGGTTATAATCAATTGTTATTTGACTGTCTATATAAATGTAATATGAAAGCCTTGTATAGATATGATACATACCTTTGAACTCGATAAACTCTAGTCCATGGAGGGACAAGAGCCAAAATTCTGGCCACAAGGTCAACAAGTACACTGGGGGGATAACTCTTGTAACGACCAGTTTTCCATAATTCATACAAACCTGAAGGGACAATAGAGTCCTTTATAATTATGTATTAACAAAGAGTTTTAGGGGCACAAGCAATAAGCATTTTTCTATCTGAAAAATTAATTGTAACCTAAATATAAATTTAAAGTAGTTTTGACAGAACCATGAAAGAAATTGGATGTTTATGATTGAGTATGGAGACCTACACATGGGTATAATACCAACATTTATAACACTGGTAAAAGCTGAAATATATCCCCATTACCTGTTCAACAATCAACAAAGGATTCCAATAATCACACATACCTGTTCCTCTTATAACCAGAGTGGGGTAAATCTTCAACCCATCAGCTCGAAAGGCTGGATTTTCAAAAAATTCCTTCAAAGGAAATAAATCGAAAGTTTCTTGCATGAGATGTAAACATTAGTACAATGAGAGTTTCAGTCGCTGAAGGTAGAGTGATTGACTGATTGTTTAACCTGACACTCATAGTAAGAGTAATGCACAACAGTAATGGACATTCATATGAAATAAATATAATTTCAGCACCACAAAATGACACTAGTGACAAGAGACAACCCTTCACCTCAATGCTGATGATGTCAGCCATTTTGGGATAACCTGTATTAAGTTTTTAGCTGTATTAAAAAGAATTTCATTCTAGTCTACGGGTATATGTGGAGGGGGTATAACACTAAAATTACATGCACATGTAGCATTAACTATACAAAGTGATCATTGTCAATTTCTACATTCCATAGAGTTTGTTAAATTGACTCACAATAAACTGTTCAATATCTCTTTCCAGACCAATGTTTGGGAGATCAGGCATCATGTGGGCGACAACTTTAAACCCAGCGTCTTTGGCCATTTGGAAAGATTCACAAACTGCCCGTACTGTATGACCTCTGATAGTGACCATAAAAAGATAAGAATGGTTGAGAAATCAAGTTTTTGTTTGATAAGGTACACCGGAATTCTTTATATTGCAATTTATGTAATGGATCATGGTATACAAGCAAGTAATGTGGGGGAAAAAAAGACAATCACTTTTTTCTACCTCTCATGAATGACACATACATTACTCTAAACTGATATATTATTCGAATCCCGAAAAAAGATTTATCTAAGATAACATGTCATGGATAAGTTAGAATACAACAGTCTACAGATAAGACATGAGCATGTAACATACCTGTTTGTATCTCTTGCTATATCTTCATACACACTTTGAACTCCTATCTCCAGTCTAGTACAACCATACTTTAACATATCACTGAAACGTAAACAAAATATCCATCAAATGATGGGAATGATCGGAAGACCAGAAAAAATGGTTAGATAGGAAAACAGGTGAGATAAGAAAACAAGAAGTGGCCATCTTTCTACATGTATTTTAAATATTTTAATGAAGTGAACTACTAAAATTATGGAAGTGGCCCTCATCCAAAAAACAATGGCCACTTCCTTTTTTCTTGCAGTTATCACAGCATATACGCAGAGAATCAATCTATTATTTCTTAAATAGACTAACTTACTTCTTAGTTTTCCCTATCTCTATAATGTTGAACGAGCTTGAGGTGATTTGAATACCGGATTAAAATGTCAAATGTTGAAATCCCACTGCATGTGCTTCAAAGTTAAATAGTATTACCAATATAACCAACCTGATATGTTTTCTGAGGCAATAATCTGGGCGAGTCTCTATTGTGATGCCGATACATTTGGTTTTACTTTTTTCTGAAAACCTGAAATGCAAGAAACAAACAGGGTTATTCTTCCTGCATTTAGTTGGATTAATTTGTTTTAAAAATAATACTAAAAAAAATAATATAACAAAAAATATACTGCTATGATAAAGATTTGACAAGTTTGAAGCCCTTCTGGTAAAATGTAACCTTGATGTATGATCAACGAAGCAGGTTTATGACGATTAAACTGCACTGTTATAGTGTAGGATGTCTGTCTCAGTGTTTGGTCCACTTACTTGACAGCTTCCTCCACGCTGTTACTAGTATGTCCTGATAAAGCATCATGGAGGTTACGTATAAAATAATCTCGATATTCCTCTGGTAAACTCATAAAGGTGCCCCCCATAACAATAAACTCCACCTTATCAACACTGTGTCCCAACTGCTTTAACTGAAATATACAAAAAAACAATTTTAATGATTTTTTGATTTATTGTTTGGTATTTTACACTCCAAACTAATTCATTGAAGCAGTTGTTTGCACAAAAATTAAATTGATTGATGTTTTACGCCGCACTCAAGATTATTTCACTTATATGGCGGCGTTGCCAGGTTTAGTGGGGAGGAAACAGGGCTCATTGCCCTGAGGAAGCCCCTGACCTTCACCATACAGCAACCGTGATTCGTTTCAGTGCCGCATTGATGGAAGGTCTGTGTGGGACTGATGGACAATCTCTCTAACCCACTGGACCACTGAGGCCCCTGCACGTAATTAGAAGATTGTTATCAAAACAACTTTGATAATATGATGACAAACTTTCAAACGAAACCCAAAATCATTTGGGCAGTCAAGTATTTTTTCTGAGATATTTCAGTTTCGAATTCGTGACAAAATTTAAACGCAAATTTTTACTGCAATGGAAGATTTAGTTAGGGATAGATAATCGTTTACTTATCTGGTTTTTAAATACAATTTTGCAGGAAATGTAGACATTTAGCAACACAACCAGTAAATAATCCGTTACCTGTTCCACTCTGTGTCTGGTCTGTAAATAAGGGTTGTACCTCGCACGAATTGCTCTCATAGAAGTAGGCTTGCAAAAGACAAAAATACCGAATTCATTTATAGAATTGGAATTGAGTAATCCGAGGGCTCTTCCTCAAGATTTATGCCAGAGATCAGTCTAATTTATTAATGCTGATATAATAAACATAATTCTAATACACCTTCAACTCGTTTAACATTATAAAGATAAGAAAAACCCATAATCTGAGACAATAAAGTACCCCCTGAAGGCTTAGATCACTTTGCATAAAAAAAGGGATGTGAATGTGTGAAGAATGATCTTCCAGTTAAGGCTGAGTCATGTAAGGGTGTCTGATCACGTCAGAAGAATATAAGCTCATGGCATTGTTTGGATGACCCTTGTGAATAGTAGTAGGGAAATATCTCAACAATATTTTCCAAAATTATGGTCTCATTGCATTTCATGTCCCAGTACGATTTCCCCAATATACCGTTGTATGATGCCAGGGCTCATTTTAGAAAATATCTGATGGCCTGCATTTTTTTCCCCAAATCAGAAAATAGCAGGCCATTTTCAGTTTGACATGCTGTCTTAATTTTTGACCGGCACTAAATTAAAGAAAATTTAGAAAATAAAAATTCATCTACATTTTCTTCGATTGAAATTCCAACATCCATCAAATGCTGTTTCTTTGGCTTAATCAGGTTAGGGAAAGTAGCTGAAAACAGATAGCTATTAGTAATATATCGGTTTTCGGCTACTTTCCCTAACCGATAACGCTTTTTTCTTCAGATTCGTTAGATACCAACCGTAATTTAATTATTTTTCGGACTCCTAAGACTAACTACTTTCGAGTCAATGTATATGCTATTTTTCAGGGGTGTGAGAGCAGGCCTGAAAAAAATGAGGAAACTTTGTCTGTCAAGAATACCCCCTACCCCTCCCCTTGGTTAACTCGTTAAAGTCTTTGGATAAATTGAATTATGATCAAGTTTCACCTTCATGTAGTTTAAGAACAAAATAATAAATATAAATTAAAAAAATAAATATTGAAAAAAAAAAAAATCTAAAATTTAAGAATTTTTTTTTTTAACAATTGGAAAATAAATTAAGTGTAAAGGGTAGAGTTCCACTCGTCACTAATAGGTGGGGAACTAAATTCTTTGTTTTTTATTTTCAATTCGTTTTAACGTTCGTTTATCCACCGTCTGTTCGAAAATGAGCCTTACTCAGTTACTGTCACTCAGAGAAAACGTATTATTGCGGCCGTATACATTGAGGGTCCAATTATCGTCACGTGTCATCACTGCCGAAAAGTAACAAAGGCCGGCTATTTTAGGCTAAATTCAATATTATGAAGATGGAAAACGCTAAACTAACTTTTCAAAATGCAAACCTAAGCCTCTTGATTAAAACAAGAAATTCTAATTGAAGAATTGAAAGTTTAACTTGATGCAATTTTGACAAAGGCGGTATGGTACGCAATTTGCATTTTCATCTTCAGATTCGTTTGATATCAACCGTAATTTACTTATTTTTTCGACTCCAAAGAGTTAGACTAACTACATGTATCTTAGACTCAATGTATATGCTTTCTACCGTCAATCAGATTTGGCCTGCTATTTTTAGGTTTCTGAATTTTTTTAGCAGGTGATTTTAACATTGCCCTGCAGCCGGCGAATTTTCGCCTGCTTTTCGCCATTCGCAGGGCGCCAAAACGAGCCCTGGATGCCTCCAAGTGGATTATTACAGAACCAATATGATTGGTTGCAGTTATTCGAGGACGGGTCTAACACAATGACTGTAAAGGTTGGAATGGCTCGTGTTGTAATTAAAACCTTTACACTATACATGCCAATATTTATAAGAATTTGATATGATATGCATTAGAATAGAAATAAAGACCTGGTGAGCTGTGAGTTGTTGAAGTAGGGTCTGTGGCGGAAATACCACTATTATTTGAAGACACTGGGCTTCACCCCTCACCCTCAAATAGCGGTATGGCTTCACCCCTCACCCTCAAATAGCGGTATGGCTTCACCCCTCACCCTCAAATAGCGGTATGGCTTCACCCCTCACCCTCAAATAGCGGTATAGCTTCACCCCTCACCCTCAAATAGCGGTATCTTCAGCAACAGACCCTTTATTCAGGAACACACAACTCAACAGGATGTCATTTATATTTTAATTACACATCTCTTTTATCAGTTATCATCTTGGCAGCAAACAGAGGGCAGATGCATCCAGACAAATTTAACTAGGAGTGAGCGACATAGAGAAAGATAGTTATTATGTATTAAGTGTTTACCTCATATCCAGTATAGGATTGTGTAGAATATTCAAAATCAGAATCAGGACCACCAGGGCAATATCTACAAGTTAAATTAAATACAGTAGAAAGGTTAAGGTGTGTCTTTTATTGTGGCTACACTTTTTTTTTTTTTTTGGCCAGTCAAAATTATAGATAGGTCTATGTTTTAAGCAATCTTCAAAGCACCTGTCAAAAGAGAAAATATCCATTTTGTCCCCAAGGATATCATCATCACTCAATCAATATCAACTATGGCAGTAAACTTATAGATTTTCACTAGCTTGACTGATTGATGTTTTTCTCTGCACTCAAGATTATTTCCTTTATATTGTGACGTTGACAGGTTTAGTGGGGAAGGAAGTCAGGCTATTTGCTTTGAGAAAACCTCTGACTCCTGACATAGAGTGACTGAGTATAAAACCCAATCAGAATTTTTAAAAAATATTTCTTGGTCAATTAAAGGAGGGCTTGTGTTACACTGAGAGACTATCGTTATGAAATAATGATGAGTGAATCATTGTCAACTGGTAGTCAACTTACACACAGATGTTGCCTGTCATTGCAATATGAGGACAACGATGAGGTTTGCACATCACAGCAACTACTGCTATCTGAAACAGAAGGGAGAGTGTGTGATATTGAATGTAGTATAGTTTTATAGCAACACTCAATATCATTTCTATCATAAGGCCACTTTGAGAGGTTCAATGGAGGAGGAATACAGGCTTTATCCAATGGTACAATAAACATTTAAAACGTTGCCAATTTCTATTACGGTGAGCAAAAGCCCCTGGAAATACCATTTGATGTGGAGGTTTTAAAGTAGGATTATTAACATGAAAATCAAACCACAGAAGATTTATGAATCAACGAGGATGTGATCAGAGAGTGACAAGGTTTGGTCAATAGGGGGATAACAATCACTTACCCCACTTGCTGTTCTCACTGGCTTGGCCTTCAATTTAGGCAACAATATCTAAAACGGAAAAAAAAACATGTTATATAAAACAGTTCTCGAAAAGGTTAACAAGAGTTTCGGGAAACCCAAAATACGCCCAAAAGGCATAGTAACTGCAGCCATACCAAAACAAATCCTTCCATATTTATTTGAATTTAATTTTCAAAATTCAGAGGGAAGAGGTTGAAGCTTGGTAAATGATTGATTGATTAATTGTTTGGTGTTTTACGCTGCGCTCAAGATTATTTCACTTACATGTATATGGCGGCGTTGCCAGTTTTATTATGTGAAGCTTGGTAAAAGGTGATGTTATGTCAACAAAATGAAATCTTACCACTAAAACCTTTAAAATCCATCTGTATCAAATTTAAAATGGGCTATTTGGATCAACAATTATTAACAAGATTTGTACACGGTACAAGTCATCAATTCTCGCTGCTGTTAAAACACGATGTTAAACATTGTTTGTTGTCAATAAAGGTTGCACTAAAATGTTTCAATTTTTTTAGAAAAGCAGTTTATAATTTACTAATCATACTTAAACAAATGTAATTAATTGGTAATTTCGCAGCTCACACCAATTCAAGTAGATTTGACAATTTTTCTCATAATATTTTTTATCTACATTATTTGGCCATAGACATCTTGACAATATTCTAAATCTCCCCATATACCTACAGGTTATTACTTCTAATTTTATCATAGACCAAATGTTTACAATAGATTTGGCTATGGGTCCATTGCTAATGTCACCCACTGTTTTATGGGGCCATGTGTAGGCCGGTGGCTGTAACTTGAAAAGTCGCTATAAATAGGGTTCCGTGGCCGATCTCTGGAATATACTTTTTGTATGTTTTCTTATATTCCTTAGGACATACTTTAGCACCAAAAAAAGTTCGTCCATTCCAAACCCCGGCGTTTTCGCAAAAAAGCCATGTGAAAGGAACACTTTTTCGCATATACAGTGGCCATAGGCAAAATGAGTGCTCTCCCCTTACCTCTATCTAATACATATAATATAGACACATGGGCCCGGAATACACAGAGCGGCGTAGCGTTAGTTTTTACGTTAATGACAACCCATATTGTAGAGATACGGTCTACGAAAGTTACGCAAAAAATACATCTACTCCGTTTTGTGAAACAGGCCACTGGCTATTACTTTTCCCACCAATACTACCTTTTTAGGTCGTTTCCAAAGACATAGGATTGGAGGCAGACTCTATTTGCATTCTTCTGTCATATATGAGAGAAAAGTCAAAATAAACAGATTTGTATGAGGATCAACATGTTTATGCAATCTATTAACACTATACATTTTTGAACACTATATTTTCATCCGATTTTCCCCCGCTGCTTCACGTAACAAACCTGCAAGATATATATAGTAATAATGTAATTTTAAAATCAGACATGTGGGCCAGACAACATATAATCTAAGTTAGAGATACAATTAATAAATGTATTAAAAATGTAATGCAAGCTTCGGTGATATTAGTTTAATCTAAGAATTTTCGGTAGTGAGTGGGGGTTGTGGGGGGGGGGGGGGGGGAATTAAACCTTTTTCAAAGCTCCTTCCACACCCAGCAACTCATATAAACCATTTGCGCTGTAAGGAATATACTTTTTGATTGGTGGTTTAACACCGTATTCAAGTTTATTTTGTTTATATAGTGGCATTGTCAGGATTATTACCAGAAGAAACTCAATGTCAGATGACACCCAAGGTTCTTTTTGTTGGTTTCTGGCTACCGTTCAACTTGAGGCCGACCGATAAGTAATTGTCAACAAATTTGGTGTCAAAACCGAGAATAGAATTTCCATCCTCAAAGGTAGTTGGATGGATGGATTGACGTTTTACACTTCACTCAAATTGTTTTCGCATGTATGATGGTGCTGCCAGGATTATTGGAGGACACTCAGACAAACCAGGCTTAATCTATACCCCTCCCCCAAGGAAACCCTGACCTTTCGCTGGTTCCTGGTGACCATTCCACTTACATCGATCATGAAGTGCCACAGTAAATTCCGGATTATTTAAGAAAGACATCTACTTAGTACATAGCAGATCCACACTAAATCGAATTATTGTATTAAACATAGGGGGTATTAACAAATATTTAATTCACCCCCCCCCCTTGTCAAGTTTAACGTTATAATTTAAACTAGGGCACCATACTACACTACAGAACTAGGCTTACACAGAAAATTGCTATAATAGAAAATACAAACCGCCGTCTTCGGTCTCGACTTGAAGAAGTTTATCTCTAACTATTTTGTGAGGAAGTGTAATCTTTTTCTCTACACCTGTCTTGCATATAATGCATAATGCATTGCATTGGCAGCACTACCGATTGATTGATTGATGTTTTACGCCGCACTCAAGATTATTTCTCTTATATGGCGGCGTTGCCAAGTTTAGTGGGAGAGGAAACCGGGCTCATTGTCCAGAGGAAACCCCACGACCTTCGGCGAGTACTTGGCAACTCTTCCACATACGGCGATCGAGTGAAAAATTCACTCAGAAGTTTTTAAATTTGTATTTGGTCCGAGTCGGATTCGAGCCCGCGTCGCATCGATGGAAGGTCTGTGTGGGACTGAGTGACGATCCCTAACCCACTGGACCACCGAGGTCCCGGCAGCACTGCCGAAGACCGTGTAGCAGTTCGACTGCTTTTTCTCGATCTTAAATATTTCGGTGTTGGGGTTTTAATAGGAGCTTCAGACTTTTTTTGGGGGGCAGCCTACATTCGTTAATTGTTTGTGAAATGCTTATAACAGGATCGATGATACCCAATATTTGTTAAATATGTCATTTTTCTCTCTGACCGCAATGGATTCTTCTGTGTCTAAAAGTACCCATTCTGATTTGATTTGATTTATTCACCAGATAAAATATTACAATTTAACAGTATATTCATAATATATTTGTGGTCTGGCGGGAATAAAACCCCAAGGGACTTATTGTATCCTGTTTAAATTGAAGTCTATCGTACATCTTTTGACACTGCTCCATCTAGTTCTAGTGAAAGGCAATTCAATTTCATTTTCCCTGCCTTGCGTGTGTACTATACAGGAATGAGTACTTGATTTTCCATCCGGTCGCTCTGCCATCTTGCTGTCATTCTGTATGTTTACAAACTATTGTTTATAGCGGAAGTAGAAAATTCAGCGATCTGATTGGCTTGTTCAAAACTTATACCGCCAGAATTGGGTAAGTAGGCCACAAAAGTTAAAGATAGGTCAGAAACATAAATCGATATTCAGTTGAAGATATCTTATAAACGCCGGGGTTCTGCATGGACGAACTTTTTTTAGATATTCTTTAGTTAATCATTACTATTTAAAAACTATCGGAACGTATATTCTTGAGATCGGCTACGGACTGATCGAATTGAAGCTTCGGCCACCAGCCTAGTGGTACACAAAGCCTGGTTTAGCCATATATCTCTCAAGAGAGACAGAGCTAACTGTAAGTTGACAAGGTAAATAGACCAAAGCTGGGATACTTATCTCTTGGTCTGTAGATAAAACTTTAATCCTTATATGTATTTTTCATTTGATTAAAACGTTATATATTGATTTAAGAATAGTCTTAATCAATTTAGAAACATTATTGCAATTCGAAAAAATCCTTTTTTGATGAGAATCGGAAAAGTAGAAGCCATTTTATAATTTAAAGGTTATTTTCATGAAAATGAAAGTAAGAATAGAAGGGAATGTACATAATCCAATAATTTGCAATAGTTGATATCATAAACAATTTTTTTACACACTGTCTGTTAATATGGTATGTAACATGAAAGATTTGAAAACATCGGATCATATTTGTTAAAGTTATGGAGAGAAAAAGTAAATATTACATAACCCAATATGGCTGCCATATTACGTTAAGTATGATGTCAAAAATAGTTCGCGACACACCTTCCACCCATAAGGTATACTCAGAAAAAATTGTGCAGATGGAATCAAAACATTGGAAGTTATGGAGCGGAAGGGAATATTACATAATCCAATATAACTCCCATATTATGTAACCAGTGATGTTAAAAATAGTTTGCGACACACCTTCTACCCATAAGGTATATACTTAGAAAAAATTGTGCAGATGGAATCAAAACTTTAGAAGTTATGGAGCGGAAGGGAAAGCGGACGCCGGACAGCCGGACTGCCGTCCTGCCGGACGGACGGAGATGATACCATAATACAGCCCGCTTTTCAAGCCGGGCGTATAAAAAGTATTTATAAAGCATGGTAAATTCCACAGTAGTCCGGGTTTCTGACTCCAAAATTACTATTTTTTATACTGACGGTCGTATTTTGGAGTCAGGGTTCATTGCAATCAAAAAGCCGGAGTTGGCTGCCCGCTCAGAAGCGGGCAGTATGTGGTCTGATTTAATCAAAGAAATAGCAATATAACCTACTCAGATCGTGTCTAAACGGTCATAATCACGTTCATGGATAATTTCGCTACCTACCAGTGCCTGATATGGACGAGTAGCATCCGTCAGTAAACATTATTCCTCCCCTGAATTTACTTTTGCCTTCCCCAAGTCTCAAACTCTCCGCCATTGATGACGTAACACTATTTAGAGGTTTTTCAGTTTTTAAACGTTAAAGGGGCATGAGCTGCCGAAATTCCCACTTTTTTCATACTTTCTGATCGTCACGACAGTAAGAGGCTTTGAAGGCCATCGAAAAACTAAATGATTGGCGTTGGAATGAGGAAAATCCATACAGTAGGTGCCCGGTACGAACCGAAAACGTGTTCGAAAAGAAGCAAAATTTAAATAACCGGGACGACCATTCATTCATTCTAAGCCAAAGTTAGTTTAAAACAATACTTTATCGTACATTTTCGAGACTAGAAGCACTAAAAAGCTTCTGAATTATACGTTTTGAGAAAAATAGCCGATAATTTCAACATTCTGTGTTTACGTCAAAATATCAACATTTTGGCAGCTCATGCCCCTTTAAATTCACTTTAAAAAATGCTAAAAAAAATGCTAAATTATTAATGAATGTCGTACTGACACTATTTGAGTTAGCTATGTTGTTATTTACTATCTAAATCAGACCGCAAACTGCCCGATCAGAAGCGGGCAGCCAACTTCGACTTTTTGATTGCAATGAGCCCTGACTCCAAAATACGGCCGTCAGGATAAAAAAATAGTAATTTTGGAGTCAGAAACCCGGACGAATTCCACAGCTTCAACAGGCTTTGTAATAAAAAATTCTACTGATTGGCTTTAGAGCAAAGAAATGTAAAAAGGTATCCATAAAGACATGTACTTGATTTCTCTATTAACCAGAATAACCCCCTTGAAAGCATGGTGTTCTTACCTTTTTATAGTTTTGAGGCACTGCTGCAATGATGTCAACCAAGCGAGGTTGACTGGGGAGGCCATGTTTACTGGATATTCGGGTTTTAACTCTGAGGATTTAAAAAATTTCAATTTTATGAAAAAAGTAAAGAATTAATGTATGAAATCTCTGAGTAAGACACAAAAGGAGTTAGGAAGTTAATAAAAAAATTGCCATTGAATTGCCATTACCTATGGTCAGTCAAGTCCAATGGAAGGGAATAAAGCTTGATACAATCTGATAAGTGAAGCCGCCATATGTAATATAATAAATGTGAAGAGAGAGCATTTTCCAAGCATCATATTATAACAAACATGGTCTTACTACCTACAATGTATACACATGTAGGAAAACTTGTAAGCATAAGATTAATGAGAGGGAATTCACCTGTTGAGATTAACATCTTTTCCCTGCTCATGGGCTTGAATCAACTCTGTAATAATTTCAGCCACAGTGATCATCTGTAGTTCCTCCCTGGAAGCTGTTGGGACTGTTGATACAAATATTGCACCAGTCAGTATCATATATCAAGTAAAAAGGGGAGGTTAAAGCTGTTATAACATGTCTCAAAGATTATGGACAATTTCACATCTATCGTACAGATCTGGACTCATGGTGAATTTATGGGAGTATGTATAATACATATTTGACTGTTGGTGTGCTTAAACTTATAATGTATGCATTGCTTAGAAAGCATAAAGGCAAGTTAGGCAATCCAAATTAAAACTTATGAAAACAATGAAAGGGAAAGTAGATGAAATCAGTTGTAAAACCTAAAAAGAGTTTTCAACCAATAACCTATGACATTTCAGCTATTTAATGATATCAATATGAGACAAAAAAAAAAACACTCAATTAATTTTAAGCAACTAGTTTTCTTCAATCCGCTAGCTTACTTGTCCTCTACTGTTATACATTGTCAGGCACTGTACAACCTACATGTAAAAGCGGAATCCCAATTGCGTCATAGATGTCAGATTGATCCAAAAACTCAATTCAAATTATACGCTGTATGGCAAAATATAGCCTAAAACATTCATCGCGTTTGCATTCTTAGACTAACGAGTGTATAAAATCGACAGAATGGGATTTTGAGTACTCTACCCTAGGATCGAAAAAACGTGTCGCGCTCCGATTTCCGGTTTTTATTATTGAGGCTGCCATTGCGATGATGCATGCCGGGAGACTCGTATAGTTATGGAAATTTGCTATAGTGTTGTAAAGCGGAATACTTACGAATTAAAAGCTAGACAAACAAATAGAATCCTAAACTGCCAATACACCGCGTGGAAATTCACACACAGAGAATTTCAAGTTCAGGTTCGTACTTTGCTAACCTTAAAAAGTTATCCGCCGAAAGTGGTTTTGAAGTGACGTCAGACATGAACGAAACTTAAAGCATAGACGTAACAAAGGCGATGACGCGAAATAGATGTAGTCCTCATTTGAAAACGGCTGACAAGAAGGTGACGTCATCCCAGCTGGGGCAAAAACATCAAGATGATATGACCTGCGGCTATGACCTGCGGCTATGACCTGCACTGTTATCGCAAAGCTCGATAATTTGGCGAAAACGTGAACGAGGGCGAATAGAGAGGAAATTGTCATTTTTACCCAACGATCGACGGGCTCTATTCTCCGTCGTTCGACGGTTTATCCGTCGATGGATGGACAACCCGTCGATCGGCGACTTTCCCCAACCTGATTAAGATACCGGATTGCAGAAGTATAGTTGTTTAGAATTAATCAAGCGCTTTTTCTTTCATTGATGTGATTGTTTAGCTGAATTCAACTACGGCCGCAGCTCTTTTTAGCTATTATACCTGTTTACAGCTATTATACGATAGGCTATACCTGTTTTCAGCTACTTTCCCTAACCTGCACAATTTCAATTTCCACATCATTAAATTTAAAATTTAATTTGTAGAATAAATGAACACCTTTTTGTTATCATTGATAATATCAAGTAACCTTTCTACATATGTAAGCTTACCTTTCTTGTTTTTACCCATCTTTAACCTGGTCTGTACAGCTGTAGCTGTCAATGTTTCGGACTGTAAAACTAAAAGCCAAAGATTTACACAGCGATGTTGACAAGCCTTCAAACCTTGCCATGTGTTTCTTCATTTGGCCTTGACCCTATATATAACAATAATATTCCTAGCCTCCTCAGCGTATTTTAGTTTGTACCGATCTGTTGGTTCATTTTGTCATATATAGCTATTTTTTGTCAGAATGTTTGGGAAAATATATAAAAAGAAGCGAAAAGATTGTTAACATTTGAAATAAGTGACTTATCTATAATTCGCAAATGGGGCTTTCAGTTTCATTTGAACCCAGTACGTAAACATCGTTGAACGTCAAAAGGAAAACGCTTTCGTTTATTGTCTATCTTGTCGGACTTGTTTTAAGGTCTAACACTAAGGGGAAGATGTATTGCTTACAGTGGCTCATCCCAGTCTTACTGATGCCCAAACCTTTAAATCCAGCGTTTTTCTACAACCACGGCATGTTTATGTTTCTTTATCTGACTAGTTTTTTCCTGGAAAGGAAGCCGTGCACAATCTGCAGTGTTGTGTTTTTTACTGCAGTCGCTCTTGTTTGTTATAGTTGTGCCGGAAACTGTTTGTTTTGGCAATGTCCCGAGTCTGACGAAGGTTGTATTGGTGTTGGATGTGGTGGATAGACATTCTTTTTGACGCTGTGTTCAGTTCAACGATATATAATCTCAAATCTGAGTGTTGCCATTGGGTGACTTTTTACGACAACATCAGAGGAAGTTGAAACTTTAGTGACAAACCTTTATAACGTTTGGTCATATTTACTTTCTAGTGGCAGTTGAGTTTTTCTCAAGTTTTTATGCAAATATTGATCAAACATTTAGCCCATGCCTTTTTCACTTTCCTGCTTTAGTAAGATTCTTCTTGCTGGTGATAAAGCATTAACCAAGTTAACAGGTTAAACTTAAAGGTTACGATAAAGAACAAATTGAAGACTGGTATGTGATGGCCTATTCTTTTATCTTTGATACCAACCGTTGGATTCAGAGCAAGCAGGTCACCTGCTTTACTTTACTGAACATTCAGGCTTCTGTCAAGTGTTTTAGCATGAGGATGTTACTAATTCAGAATATGACATAGTTATTTGAACCCAGAGCTATGGATGCTGTCCCAACCAGATCATAGGAAGGCAAACCCTATATAAATGTTGGTTTGCTAGTGTGCTCAGTCTGTTGGACTCACCATTGTAAGACTAAGGAACATGATGTTACCATACTTCGAGATATACCATTGTCAGAGACTTATACTTGTGAAAAACCAATGTTTTGGAGATAATCTGTACTTATTTTTATAAATAATTTTCTTTGAAAAACTTTGACAAGATACATGTACGTGTAGGAAATGAAACCGCAAACATGGTCTTCACAGAAATATTTTAAGCAAAATGCCTCGTTTAACACCTTCAGTCAAAACTGTGTGGCTTAAGTTGACATGATACTGACTTATCCACCAAAGCCTCTAGAGAGTATAAGTTGAAGCTTAAAAATGGCATGAGCTACGATTCCATATCAGATTGATTTCAGTGTGTTTGAAGTTTATCAAAAGATAATTAACATTTTCTGATTTTCAATTTGCCTGCACTCTGAATGTAAAAAGCAAAATGTAACTTAATTATTAATATTAGAGATGCATATATGTTCATTCACATAGGTATACATTTAATACTTCATTTACTTTTCAATCGGAATGTAAATTGTCTCGACGACGGATCCTTGCACCATTAAAATGCTGCTCATTTACACTGAGTCCCATGACACTTTAATTCAGAGACAATGTCTTTTAAATTGTCCTTTTTTGTAGGAGCTGGTTACAAGTACAAATATACTCAATAAATTAATTATCCTATATATGACAATGCTCAAGTTGTAGGGTGTATGAATATCACAATTGAAATAACTTACTGTTTTTTTCTATTTCTCTTGGTTTTGTGTGGAGTGACAAAGGTGACATAAGATAGTTATTATAAGCTTTTGATAGACAGGTCTTAGGAAATTAATAAAAAATTGTTTAAAGTAGGCCTAATAAGTATCAAAGAAATACCAACCTTGCTATTGCAGGCCTTAGGGGATCAGTCAGAAATTTGAATGCGGTTGTCCATTATGTTTTAAAAATGCATAAAACAGCAGCCTGATCAGATTGGTCTTACTTCTAAACGGACTTACTCCATAAACCGTATTAAGTTCTCCTTAAAAGGTAAATTGTATGCTCCATTTAGTTTTTGTCTTGATTTTTTGTTTTATTTTTGTGCAATTGAAGTTTAGAAATTAAACTTTTCTTTAAAAGGTGCTAGTCCATACCCTGTTGATTCAGATTGCACCCATGCATATATGTGTAACTTAAGTTTTATTCATAGCTGGACTCATCTTTGTCTAATGTTGAGACTTTGTTGATTTTTTTATATTTTATTTTCTAATCAGTTGATTTGATAAAAGATAATGTTACAGTCCATTGAGTATGGAATCTCTCCTGTCTGTAAATGTGAACTGGAATTTAAAAATAAAACAAAAATATTTAACATTCTTATGTACTGTTGTATCTTTGGATTCACCTTTTAGATAGGCTTGATGTGACATGTATATTGTGTTATTGCAAATTTCTAGTAAAAGTAAAGCTATCAGCGAGAAAACATCACAGACTGGCTGGCAGTAAACTTTCAATGAGATGAGAGTGCCTTCAAGGTACAATGCATACCGATAGGCATGCGAAAGGGTTCTTTCTATTATTTCACTTCTACTTTTATTTGGTTTGTTCTTTATTTAATATATTTACCTTACAGTAGTACAAACATGTATATTATTATCTTTCATAAAAAGTCAACCCATATTTACCTTGTTTCTGTGTCATAGTTTAACCAGAAACATGTTATTGCTGTACGAAACTTGTGCAATATTGAACAGGGACATGAGTTTAACGGTTTAGTGTCTTTAAGGAATCGCCACGTAGTTGTTTGTGAAACAACACTAGCTTGATTGTCTTGATCGTTACACTTGACACCGGCATAGGTGTCAAAAGCTTGTGTTGTTCATAAACAACTATAAAGTACGTGGTGATGCCTTAATTTTTTCTCATGAGTATGGAGTAAAGGGAGTTTCAAACATTTCTTAATATTCTCGTTTTTTGGGACTACGCTTTCTTGAAAAAGGGCTGGCTGACTGGATAAGGCAGCCGGTATTTAGTGTTATTGATAACCGGGTTTGATTCTAGTTTCAGGTGTCACTCAAATTCGGTAGAAGAAATTCTGCCATTTTTCAAGGAAGTGTAATCCCCAAAAATAATAAGAATATTGAACAGGGACGTTTACTCTAGATTATGATCTAACTTTGATTGTGGCTGGCGAAATTAGCAGAAGTTTGTACAGTCATAAGACCTTTTCCTACTTTGTATTTATGCTATTATCACTTTTATATTACACAGTCCTTGCATGTAGATAATTGCAAATTTAGGCGAAGATTGTTACACCTAATCTTATGTCAACTGTGTCATATTTTTAAAAGAATTTACAGTTAGCTATACTCAATTACATGTCTGTTTCTGTCTCAGCATCAAGCTTCAATTAATATTGGCAACCTAATTTGTAAAGTTTTTAAATTTTTTTCGTCCACTCACCAATAATAACAAATCAGTTGTAGTTGTCTGGCCAAACTGCAAATACATACATATACTGTGATGTTATACAAACAAGGTTTAGAAACATGCTCATATTGGTAATATCTCATTATCCATTTTATTTATGAGTCTTTTTGGCACAGTCCTTTGATCAGCTATTGACTCAATGACTTTCAGTTGGTGGAAGAACTTTTCCAGCATTATATATTTGTGATTAAGAACGACCAGAAGTCTATGACTGTGCACCTCTTCCAGGAAACTTTGTATTTTATTCTTGGTCAACTCTCACAACTTAAAAAAAAGATCTGAATGCTGCAGGTGGATCATCTCTAGGATCTGAAAATAGGGTGTCCAAAATAACTGTTTTTCACATTCTCTAGAGAACTGGGTGTCCAAAACGACCTATTTTTGTAATGTTAAATTGCTGGATAATTGAATGTCCCAATTTTAATGAATTTTGGACCATATTGTCCCAAAGACGTGCGGACAGCCTTCTGAATGAACATTCTATCCCTCCCCCCCCCCCCCCCCTCCTAATTTTATGCGTATGAAAATTAGATAATTATTGTACCAAGAAATTGTATAATAAGGACTCTGTTACCTTAAAAAAAAAATTCTTTTTCTTCTCTAGAGCTGGAGCTGTATTTATTTTGGTCACAAATGCAAAATAATAAAGTTGTTTTATTTCCAAGTATGTGAGTTGTTCAGTTGGAAGGGATTTGTGACGCACAGACATGACTTGGTAGGCAATTGTAATGGCACGTACCTGTGTTTGATATGCATAGATAGTCAGGTCATCACAATTACACAATATTATTAAAAGTAAAAATGGAAGTGGTAATGGTTTAATGTAAGCTTGGGGTCTCAAATTCACAAAAACTTAAAAATCACACTCTACAAGAATTTCTACCTTCTTTTAAGAAAGTGTATTCCCAAAAATATAATCCAGAAAACCAGGCTACTCTGAATATTGGATGCCTAGTGGAAAACCAACTCAGATATTTGGTAATTTAACTGTGTGGGTTTCAGGATCATTGATGGAAGGCTACACTTTATTAAGTGTTCGATATCAGTTGGGGGCCTCCGTGGCTCAGTAGGTAGAGTGTTGGATGCTCAATCCAAACAGACCAGCCCCGATAGCTCAGTCGGTAGAGCGTCCGCTTCAGGCCTGGGAGATCCGGGTTCAAGGCTGGGTTGAGACAGACCAAAGACTTTAACAGTGGTAGCTGCTGCTGCTTCGCTTGGCGCTCAGCAATAGGAGTTAGAGCAGCGATTGGTTGGCCCGGTGTCAGTATACTGTGACTAGGTAAGGGGGCTTGCTGGCTGTCTTCGGCAAGTCGTCTCGGTGAGGCAGCACCTAAAAGAGCGGTGGAAATCCGCCCTGCAACAAGGAGACAACGTCTTCATATAACTGAAATACTGTTGAGCAGGACGTAAAACCCAAATCACTCACTCACTCAATCCAAACAGCCTTCCACCAATGGGTTGCGAGTTCGAATCCCATTCAGTCCCCCAAAAAAAATTGGAAAATTTTCTGACTGGGTTTTCAACAACCTATGTGGGATGGTTGCCAGTTGCCACCAGAAGGTTGTGGGTTTCCTTCGGGCATAGAGCGCGGTTTCCTCCCACAGTAAAACTGGCAACGCTGCCATTTAAGTGAAATATTCTTAAGTGCGGCGTAAAACACCAAACAATCAATCCATATCAGTAAACACCCAGTGTATTTAGTTTATTTTGTCCACTTAATCTTTTCACTGCATAAATGCTTACATTGCCATTTTTAAAATTCCTTTTTAGATCTCGATGATGTCAATAAGCTATCAGTTTATCGTCGCTGGAGTTTCTTAATTTAATATAAGCAGGACCAATGTTGGCCTGTAAGGGGTTGCGGCTCCTAACCTGAGGCAACAAATACCAACATATAGGCCTAACTATAATAAGTAAGTGGTTGCGGCCCCTAACCTGGGGCAACAAATACCAACATATAGGCCTAAATGTAATAAGTAAGGGGTTGTGGCCCCTAACCTGGGGCAACAAATACCAACATAAAGGCCTAAATGTAATAAGTAAGGGGTTGCGGCCCCTAACCTGGGGCAACAAATAACAACATATAGGCCTAAATGTAATCATCTTGAGACATAAACCATCGATCAATCAATTATAGTCAGATTAAATACATTCAATAAGGATATTCAGTTTTTGTTTGTTCTAAATGCTGCCTTCAGTTACATATCTGTAAGTTATTTTAGGGAAGAGTCGTTTAGGTTATGGCAGGTGAAACAGGTGAAAACCTTTTTTCAATTGAACGAAACAAAGTTTTCACTTTAAAAGAAATATAATGGAGAGCAATTCCAAAGATATGCAACTCTTAAAACATAAATAAAAAAATCCATGATTTATTTTCGGGTTCATAACTTGATGCAATAAATATTTAGATTATATATACACATTTTAAATCACAATATCAATTGGTCATTTTAACAAGCAGTAATTAATGGTTGATATACCTACACCTTATCTTATTAGTAGAAAATAAATGAACAACTATTGTAGGCTACATAAACTTTGAGCTATATAACTATTTCCCTAACTTTGCTTCCCAACTGGATTAACATAAGTTCTTGTAAAAAAATCTGATAAACCTACAGAAATTATACTTGAAGACCACAGGTATATTCACAAATTTGTGATTTTATATCTTTATACATCTGCTTGGTAAATACGTAGTCCTTTAGATGGTTGGGAAAACACATGCTAACCTCAAACTGCTACATGTATCATTATTCTGTTTCAACCAAATCAACTCCTAGTCATCACTAGTCATGTATATGGATTTCAAACTTCTTGTAGAATATTTATGTGTGATGTTTCCATCTCAATTATGAGATCTTCCTCTAAAAGACAATCTTAGAATTGAGATCGAAACCCCTTAGGCGAGTACCCACATACAACAATAGAGTGATATATCTACTCAGAAATTGTTCAATATTTATTTGTCTGAGTGGGATTCAAACCCATCCCTAATCAGTATTCTTGTTATTTTGGGATTACACTTAAGTCTTTCTTAAAAGTATGGCAGAAAGTGTAATCCCAAAATAACGAGAAAGCTGTTATAACCCACTTTCTAAAAGACACCTACTAAATTAACCCATCCCTAATAGACAATCAAAATGGAAACTGAATATTTAGGAGGAAAGCCTTGGCTAACTTCTCCTTCTGAATTATTGGCTTTGAGTATTTCACAATTTAAACCACAATATCTGGTAGGGTCCAAGGTGATCATACATTGAATGTTTCCAGGTAAGTTCTAATTACAACATAAAAATATCCTAATTTCAAAGATGTTAAATTATATTGTGAGGGCCAAATAAAAGACCTTTAAAATGAAATCTCCCTCTGCCAGTCTGACATAAATTTATCAAAAATATAAATACATTACTTCATAATGAACAAAGATAACCAATTTCAATACCAAATTTTGATTAACATGTCATGGGACTTATAACATTAGTTTGACGTCAAAAATCACAAAATGGCTGAGATATACATAATTATATTTGGTTAGTTTACCCCCAAAGCATTGGATGTACTTCTTAAGGTCATAACATCATATTGCACCTGAACACATTTCCTTTCTCTATCGCTCTGATTTTGTACAAAATAAAACAAAAATATGAAGACATTAACAAGAAAACATGAATTTAAAATTTAATTATATATAACTATATATACATAAAAGCCTCAATATTTCTGTATGTATGATACTCTACCCTATGAAAGAGAATAAAAATCAAATCATTGTGGATAAAGATCAAATTAATCCAAATCTCTGAAAATGAAACAATTTTCTATATTTTTTTAGTCAATAAACAGGATTGTGTTACCTATTACAAGTTTCCATTCTCTACCAAAAAGAGGTTGAACACATTTCAGGAGATTCTGATAGAAGTCTTTGAGACCAGGGGCTCGTTTCACAAAGCAGTCACATCGCAAACTTAGTCTAGTTGCCAATGGATACCATATTGAAGAGATATGGCGTCATGGCAACTGTGATTGATCGCATTGTGCGACGGCTTTGTGAAACGACCCCCAGAACTGAAGCCAAAGTTGTCTAATGCTCAGATTTATACAATATTCAAGATAATTTCATTAATTGGACAATATCCTTATTATAAGGTTCTGGGATTAACCAGTTCCCTGTGTGTTTCCACGAACATGAGTTAACGTGTGCGTTGACGGATGTGTTTGTTTAACAGATAGGATGAAATGTTTCTATGGACTTACATTGACGCATGTGATCTGTGGATTTCGATTGTGATTAGCAAAATCCCTCGTCCGATGCGTTTTAAATGGGACATGTTCTATTCTCCGTCTGTTAACAATTATCGGACTGACCGTGGAAAGCCACAGCGTATTTAATACTATTTATGTAGTTCCTATTCTTTGCTAAGAAATTGCATCTGTCTACGCGCACCTTAACGTATGTCTGTGGAAACACACCAAAAGTGTTTGCTGTTCATTCATTCGATCCAACAGTATCTCATAGGTTAATCCAAATAAAATTTTTGCTGGGCCAATTGAACAGTTAATATTTAAAAATAAAAGAGTGTTCTCTGATGAATGAGCACAATTCTGTGGTGCATACCACTAACTACATGTACTTAATGCCAAATTATTTGTCAAATGTCAATCAAATTTGAATGTTACATGTAAGTAAAAAGTTGGGGACTGTGGTGGAGTGAATGGATATATGCTATGTGAAATGAGGAAGGTAAATAAAATAAATCCTTGCAAATGTACTAGTACAATGAAGTGTTTGGTGAAACAGAAATGTACTAGTACAATGAAGTGTTTGGCGAAACAGAAATGTACTAATACAATGAAGTGTTTGGTGAAACAGAAATGTACTAGTACAATGAAGTGTTTGGCGAAACAGAAATGTACTAATACAATGAAGTGTTTGGTGAAACAGAAATGTACTAGTACAATGAAGTGTTTGGTGAAACAGAAATGTACTAGTACAATGAAGTGTTTGGTGAAACAGAAATGTACTAGTACAATGAAGTGTTTGGTGAAACAGAAATGTACTAGTACAATGAAGTGTTTGGTGAAACAGAAATGTACTAGTACAATGAAGTGTTTGGTGAAACAGAAATGTACTAGTACAATGAAGTGTTTGGTGAAACAGAAATGTACTAGTACAATGAAGTGTTTGGTGAAACAGAAATGTACTAGTACAATGAAGTGTTTGGTAAAACAGAAATGTACTAGTACAATGAAGTGTTTAGTGAAACAGAAATGTACTAGTACAATGAAGTGTTTGATGGTTATGTATGAAACAGAAATGTACTAGTACAATTAAGCGTTTGATGGCTATGTATCTAATAGAAATGTACTAGTACAAAAAAGTGTTTGATAGCTATGTATCTAATAGAAATGTACTAGTACAATTAAGCCTTTGATGGCTATGTTTCTAATAGAAATGTACTAGTACAATGAAGTGTTTAATGGCTATGTATCTAATAGAAATGTACTAGTAAGTACAATGAAGTGTTTGGTGCTTATATATGAAACAGAAATGTGCTAGTACAATGAAGTGTTTGGTGCTTATATATGAAACAGAAATGTACTAGTACAATGAAGTGTTTGGTGGTTATGAATGAGACAGAAATGTATTGCCGTATTTCTTCTAAATATTCAGCCATTCTAATGGTCTAAATTTTCCATTGAGTCAGACAAAAATGGAGACGAGGAGTTGTGTTTAAGGAGAACCGTTTTCACACACTGCACGGTGGGTCATATTGCCTTAAATTCCCTCTAATGGGCAAATTTGTCTGGCCTCATTTAGCATATTTCTTTTCTAATGGTCGAATTCTTATGAGGAAACAAGTGGCTGAATCTTTAGAAGAAATACGGTAGTACAATTACAGGTGATAAATGGAGGAAAAGCTAATTAACATTTTAAATTATCACCAAAAATCAACACATGGTTTTTGTGGCCAATTTTCTTTTCATAATTTAGTGACATTTATATATATAATGAATTAACATTTCACATTTACTTTCATTACATGAAGTATTTTTTATAACAATATCTAATTTAAATTTCTCCCCATTTACAGATGGTTATAGACTTTAGTAATATTGGGGTAACATCAGACAATTTTCTTTCCTGATGCAAATAAACTAAAAACTATCCACCCAAAGATTGCCACTGCCGCTGTTTGGGTAAAGACTGCATTCCAGCTGTGAGTGGCCTCTAAAATATGTCCAGCCATGTATACTCCAACAAACCCTGAAAATAAAGACCACTTGGTTAGATTCACATGAATATGTTTTGATAATCAACTCTTAAGAGTTTGGAATCATTGATTGATTGATTCATGTTTTATGCTGCACTCAAGGTTATTGCCTTGGGGTGAGCTTGCTCAAATTGAAAAACCCACTTGTATGAGTTCTTCTTACTAACACCAACAAGAATTCTTCTACTATTGGATTCTACGTGGAAGAGTTGCCAGGTACTCATCAATAGGCGAGGGGTTGCCTTTGAGCAAAGAGCCTGCTTTCCTCCCCACTAAACCTGGCAAAGCCACATATAAGTCAAATAAACTTGAGTGTTGAACATTAATCCATTAATCTACTGATTAAATGTTGATATAAAGTTGCAATCATTATCAGGGAAATTACTGAATTAGTTAATTAACATCTTGTTAATTTACTAATTCAGAAATGTTGATAACCCTGGTAACAATAGATTGGTGGGTGACCCCCCCCCCCCCCCCCTAATTCCCGCCCCCTTAATATTACAAAGTGCGTGCCCCCCTCATTCCCGCCCCCTTAATATTACAAAGTGCGTGCCCACCTCATTCCCGCACCCTTAATATTACAAAGTGCGTGCCCCCCTCATTCCCGCACCCTTAATATTACAAAGTGCGTGCCCCCCTCATTCCCGCACCCTTAATATTACAAAGTGCGTGCCCACCTCATTCCCGCACCCTTAATATTACAAAGTGCGTGCCCACCTCATTCCCGCCCCCTTAATATTACAAAGTGCGTGCCCACCTCATTCCCGCCCCCTTAATATTACAAAGTGCGTGCCCCCCTCATTCCCGCACCCTTAATATTACAAAGTGCGTGCCCCCCTCATTCCCGCACCCTTAATATTACAAAGTGCGTGCCCACCTCATTCCCGTCCCCTTAATATTACAAAGTGCGTGCCCCCCTCATTCCCGCACCCTTAATATTACAAAGTGTGTGCCCACCTCATTCCCGCACCCTTAATATAACAAAGTGCGTGCCCCCCTCATTCCCGCACCCTTAATATTACAAAGTGCGTGCCCCCCTCATTTCCGCACCCTTAATATTACAAAGTGCGTGCCCCCCTCATTCCCGCACCCTTAATATTACAAAGTGTGTGCCCCCCTTATTCCCGCCCCCTTAATATTCCAAAGTGTGTGCCCCCCTTATTCCCGCACCCTTAATATTACAAAGTGCGTGCCCCCCTCTCGTTCCCGCCCCCTTAATATTACAAAGTGTGTGCCCCCCTTATTCCCGCACCCTTAATATTACAAAGTGTGTGCCCCCCTTATTCCCGCACCCTTAATATTACAAAGTGTGTGCCCCCCTCTCGTTCCCGCCCCCTTAATATTACAAAGTGCGTGCCCCCCTCATTCCCACCCCCTTAATATTACAAAGTGTGTGCCCCCCTCGTTCCCGCACCCTTAATATTACAAAGTGTGTGCCCCCCTCTCATTCCCGCCCCCTTAATATTACAAAGTGTGTGCCCACCTCATTCCCGCCCCCTTAATATTCCAAAGTCCCTGTGAATTCCCCCAGTCACAACATTATGTTTTTTTAAATATATATTTATTAATTTTCCAAGTAACAATTGATCTTTGTGTGTTCAGAAAGAGCTGGTCATAGAAAACGGCATGTTTGCTATTACACTCCAATAAGTAGCCAGTATTTCTCCCATCCTCCAACACACCCAGTGCTTTACTTCTTGACCAGAATTGTCCCTGGCCAATTAAGAGATCAGCCAACCAAGTTAAGAATTATGTGTTTTTATCGGGACGTCATATAGATGACATCTGATATTTACATTACCATTGCTGTGTCGTCATACACGATTGACGTTGAGACAGTGCCTATTCATAATTGATTGAAATGACAATGAAAGCATTCAAATGTCATCAAATATGAAGATATTTTCGATCGATGACAAAAGATATGCATATTTTCAACCACTTTTCCTTTGACACCTTAAAACCTTACGAGAACCTAGTTTTGTCTCAACACTGTGTTTTATAATACATATTAAGTCAGTTTACAGTTACAGCGTAAGGTGCCCAGAAGAACTTGACATTTATCCTTTAATTGGCCAGCTAAAAATCTAGCCTGTAGTGGGTGTGTTCAAAGAAGGGATAAATACCCCTGTTTGTAGGAGTGTAATTTGGTATGGAGAATAAAAGGGCCTACCTGGGATTGCACCAGCCATATTCATAATACCTACAAGAGGAAAATTTCATGTCAGTAGACTTTAAACTGTTACTTATTTAAGCAGTGCATACAATACGACTGATTGTTTTACTTAGATATAAATCATTTTCTTTATTACTTTTTTTTAATGCAGAATTAAAATGCTGTACATACCAAAGACTG
Organism: Lepidochitona cinerea; assembly: GCA_963971465.1. Taxonomy (NCBI): domain Eukaryota; kingdom Metazoa; phylum Mollusca; class Polyplacophora; order Chitonida; family Tonicellidae; genus Lepidochitona; species Lepidochitona cinerea. The sequence goes on along the minus strand of OZ020556.1, from coordinate 39,760,926 downwards.
CACCAGCACAGTTAGGGGCTATATCTTGAGGATTCACAGCGATGCCACTATTATGAAAACCAGCACAACAAACACACAATGCCATGCACAGTAGAGACATACTGTAGGTGGAAGTATAAGTTAGGAGGATAAGGAATGAAGCCACACCAGCCAGATTTACAGTCTGAAAGTCACAAAACACAGAATCAAAATTACTCCAGCCCATAAACATTGACACATCGCAGAATGCTGTTTGTGGTATCTACTGTTTGTAGAAAGAGAAGCAATAAACAAGAATTTTGATGAACTCAACATGGACTAGATGTGGCAAAGTTGCATCTTTTAAAAAAAAATTGTAATATTGCAAATCGTCAAACATTAAAACATCTTATTTCTTAGAAATTTCATATCTTCATTTTAAAATTTAATCATGTTGTAACCACAGAAAAAGCCTCCTCTGCTCATAATGTACCCATATTACAAAAAGATAGTCAATAACAGCGGATCAAGATTGGTGGAGAGAAAGGGATTATTTAGAAATTTGTATAAAAACTTTAAGCAACCGAGAAAAAGTTAAATTGTTAACATATCACACAATCTGATAAGTAACAGGTGATGACAAAACCAATAGGTGAGCCCTCGTTTGGCACTTAATGTTGATAAGATATGTAAGATTGGACTAAGGTAAACAGTGGTTCCTGCCAGCTGATCCAGCCAGCCAATCTCCGGTACAGCCTATTGACCAGGTACCATCATAATCGTAGTGATTAGACTTTTGAATTTCTTAGTCTATTTCATGCTTCTTTAGGCTGTTTCTCAAGACATTTACACACGATGATCATGTAATTTTACAACTGGTCTTAATGTAATGTTGAAGGTATATGTTTCCATGACAGTTAGACCTTACAGTAGACTTATGTCGGGCATAAATGTTTTGAGAAATAGCTACCGATAGTCATATCCTACCAAAAATCTAAACAATTTCCCTTTTCATATTGTATAGCTTGAATGGAGGCTAAACACTGGTACTATATATGACAAAAGAAATGCCTAAACATATTAAGAGATGACTAAAAAGTCTGTTAATACTTACAGCCATGAGTTTTCTTACATGTGTAACACTATGACCTGAGAAAATGAAACAGCATTTTACTAGTTTATTACAACCTGGTAGAAATTTATAACAGCTTTATCAAGTCATGTTACTCGTAGAGAAAAGATATACTTCATTTCTGGCTCAAAATAGGGGAATAAACCAAAGAACGATTTCATTTGACTCTATATAAACTTGAAACATTAAAATTTGACTGATGCATTTGGCGGTTTATGGCATACTCAGCGGCTAAAATACATGACAATCAGAAAACAAACAACCAAAATTCTTAACCACACCAATAGTTTTAGACAAACTAGACCAAAAATAAGGAAATTTCTGCGCAGAATTTACAATATCCAAGTAATTTTTTTACTGGAGGGAAATGAATTAACTTAGTGTCATCATGTCATAGTGGATATTTGATGTGTACTTTTGTCAGTGTTGTGATGTCATACACAACCTACGTGAGTCAGAGAGTCATTCTGCTTGGTTGAAAGTACAAAGAAGCGTATATATCATGTACATACCACTCCCCTGTCTGTGTTCTAGTCTGTGTTCTACTTTTTCTGGGAGGGGAGGGGGGGGGGGGGGGGGTCAAAAGTATTACTGTCTTTTCCCATGATTCTTATGGGGCTCAATCTCAGTCTGCCAATATTCTTGCTATAGATTAAGATGCGTAATCGTTATCAATGTATTACAAAGTGTTCTTAAATATATATATCCTGTATATATCAATCAGTTTTTATTTGACACCCAAGGATTGATTGTCTGGTGATTGTTTGGTGTTTTACGCCGCGCTCAAGATTATTTCACTTATATGGCGGCGTTGCTAGTTTTATTGTGGGAGGAAACCGGGCTCAGTGCCCGGAGGAAACCCACGACCTTCCGCTGGTAACTGGCAACCATCCCACATAAGTCGTTCGAGTGAAAACCCAGTCAGAAAATTTTCCAATTTTTGGACTGAGTGGGATTCGAACACGCGAGCCATTGGTGGAAGGCTGTTCGGATTGAGCGTCCAACGCTCTACCTACTGAGCCACGGAGGCCCCTGACACCCAAGGAACCCACTGGCTGTGGAAGCTGGTTTATATTTCACAGAATCCTTTCAATGATGTCACCATATTATCCAAGTGAGACTGCAAAGCCTTCAAAGTGATTAAACGGAGAGACAGACAAACATATGCAAGGGGCTATCGCTATATTGTCTTCTTGGTCGGGGGCAGGGGAGATAAAAATAAGTCAGCTTTTTTTTTTGGCTACTTCAAACATTGCAGATGATTTTATCTGGCAAACAAACTGTCACACAATGGTGACCATATGGTTTGATGTAGATTACCTTTTGATATGAGGTGATCAGCTAACCACCCACTGAAAATGGATGAAGGAATTGACACCATCCAGGGGACAACATTAAAAACCCAACCCTACAAAATAGACAACAACAAAAGATTTGCAAAAATCAAATAACAGACAGAAACAAAACAATGGCAACACTAAAAATGTAAACTGTGATGATGGAATATTTCTATAATAAAGAGGATGTAATTTTCATCACAGGATATATAAAACTGTTATAAATATTTTTATCACATAACTGTGTTGTTATTCGCATACATAAAGCCATGTCGTAAATATGGTATGTAACTAGTTACATAACCCTTTCAATGAAACTGATTGGCTGAGAGCATGAGAAAATTATTCATATGCGCGCCAGAAGAACTTTTTGTTGTTGTTTTAATGTGTTAGTCTATCTCTCGATTGACCTGTCAAAATGATATGTACTATGGAACAAACAGATTTCCCAGTCAATTCGCACCTGTAGGTATAAAGTTGAGAAAGAGTATTAGTTCCCACAACCTTAAAGTCCCTTTTAAAAAAGACAATTGCCGAAGTCAAACGAGTGACGAGTCAGTCAGCCAGGCATATATAGGCCAACTCTTCACTATAACTTGAACGCAGGCTAGTTAAGTTGTGACCTAGATAACGTCAAAACAAGTTTTAACGAAATCATTGTTTCATAAAACCGAGTTAATATGTTCTAGATGTTTCTAATTTATATTTTTTTAAACTACTCTGCGTTTTTATCCTAGAAATTAAGTGGAATTGACATTGATCTAATTTATTGTTTTGATGGAAAACATCACCGAACTCAGCAGTGCTGCGGCTGTTGTCTATTTATATTTGTCTTTTCAAGTTTTGTTATACAATAAACAGAATCTCACACTCCCTGATTAAGTTATAAATATGTTGCTCGCTGAAGCTCGCAACATATTCCACTCGTGTGAGATCCTCTATGTACCACTTATTCTGGCATGAAAGTGATAAAATTAATACCTTTTCTGAACCTTTTTTGAATTCTGATCATCAAAAAATTTCATTGTTTGAAGATCATCCAAAATATTAATCAGGAGTTTTGAAATAAAAATCAGCTGAGGGCTTGTACAAAATTGTTATTAAAATGTAAACATAACTGAAATGAAAGCGATGCCTGTTGATTCATTCTGGGTCTAAGGTACTTATCATTGCTATCTTAACATATTATCAAGCGTGATATGCATTACAAGTCTGCACTTTTATTTTTCATGAAGTATGATTGTCAAGAAGACAAGAGTTCCAAGTAGATAACAATTTAATTAAATGTTGCAGTAAAAATATTGATTGATTGATTGGTGTTTTACGTGGCGCTCAAGATTATTTCATTCGTTGCCAATTTTATTGTGGGAGGAAACGGGGATCTATGCCAGGAGGAAACCTACGACCTTCCGATGATACCTGGCAACCGTCCCACATACATGTAGGTCGTTCGAGCAAAAACCCAGTCAGAAAACTTTCCAATTTTTTTTTTGGACTGAGTGGGATTTGAACCCGCGACCAATTGGTGGAAGGCTGTTCGGATTGAGTGGCATTTAAAAAAACATGCCTTTGAAAGTTTGAGTAGATCTAAATATATAAGAATAATAATAATCATTTGAACCAACCTTTGCAGATGGGTAATTTTCATGAAAATATGAAGGTAACCAGGAGAGTAAAATGTAGAATGCATTACTATGGCAAAAATGGGCAATCAAAAGTGACCTGCAAAAAGAGGAGGAAAAACAGCTTTAGATACTGTACATGTAAGATGGGGTAGGGTGTTGTATAGCATGATGTACATGTAAATTGGAGCAGGGTCACGTGTTGTACATTGTAGGTGGTGTATACATGTAGCATGGTTTATATATAATATTGGGGAGAGAGTGTATGGCGTGGTTTATATATAAGATTGGTGAGGGAGTAGGTGATATATAACTTGGCTTGAAAATATGAAGTTGTTGTGTTAAAGGGGCATTTTCGAACACTCTTACTGTCGTGATGATCATAAATTATGAAAAAAGTGTGAATTTTGGCAGCTCATGCCACTTTAAAGTATTCACCCTTGAATAGAGCTCTCGAATACTGGGAGATAAACAGACACAAATACAGTAGGTAGCTATTGAAAGGGAACAGGGTTCTCATCCCCCAGTTAGAACCATCATACATTTATGTAAACAGACCAAACACCACATCAGTGTTATTGTAAGTTTTTGGGCTGACAGATTTGATCCCCTAACAGACTGCCCAAAATCTAACAGAATCAAATCACCTATTTTCATTTATAGGTTTTCCTTTTTGTGGATTAACTTACCAAAATGCTGGAGTAGAAAACAGTGTCAACCAAGGAACCGACACCCGAGATCTCTCTCGTGGTTTTGTGGCTAGTTTCTCAACAACTACCATACTTTCAATCTCGGGGATGTATTTTTGACGATAGGCTCCGATTAAACAGTAGCGTACAAACAGCATCCAACACAGACCACCGATACCTGACATAGAACATTATCAAGGCAGATACATTTGTAAAACAGTGGCAATACATATAGTTATATTAAATAGGACAGAAGCTAAATGGAGTCACTCAGAAACTTATGGTATATTTGAGGGATCTGGCTTTGTAGTGACCACCTTGACTGAACATTTATACGTTTCAGTGCAACAGTGTTTGCATCCACCATGCATTCCCTTCCCCATATCCTGACTACCGGTATGTCATTTGGCAAATGGTCTACTGGACTGGGTTGTTCAAAAGTGTATAGACCCTTTCGTCCTTAAGAATTGACATTCGCGCAATAGCCTTGGACGTTAGTGTATGACCAAATGACGAGTTTTAGGATCAATCTGATGTTGAAATTGCCCCATAAATTTCACTCGTTGATTATGAAAAAATCCGGGAGCAGAAATATAAGGGGTGTAGTGTGAAAATACATAAAAAACCAGACATTCTCGAAATATATAATGGAAATCTATCTAATATTATTTTTAAAATACAATTTTGTCCCATTTGTATATTTATATAATATTTATCGACTTTATATCTATATAAAATCATGTTATTTTTTATTCGAACTTAAATCTTCATGAAATGCACAATTCTGATGGATGAGGTATAATCTTACCACAGGCATAGAATGCTGAAGGCCAGCCATATTGGTCAAGTAATAGAGATCCCAGACTACCACACATTAACGTACTACAAAAGACAGTGAAATAAGAGGAAAACATCTAGATATTGAAAATAATCACTGTTTTGAGACACGATTACCTCAATAGTGTCTCATTATTATCTTTATATAATTAAACAGATATAATGATAAAAGATCAAAAAGTCCTGTAGGTGAGATATGATGAATATAGGACTCCTTATTGTCACTTGTTTACCACTGAAAGGAGAAGCTGAAATCTTATAATGGTAGATAGAAACTAGAAAGAAGTTTTTGACCACAGTTGAATAACAATATTTCTGATGGATATTTTTAAAAGGTAAATTTTATCTATAATCCAGTAATTCCTTAACTGAATCCATATTTACCAATGATCTCTTATTTTTTTTTCATATAAAATCATTTTTTAACTTAAATACATAATGTCATAAGTTTGAATGCTTGTGCCAGCGTATGAATATTATAGGCCTACAGTGGACACATAGTTATAAGCAATCTTAGAAGCTCAGGATAATCAAATCAAAGACATTTTCTAAAAAGCGTGAAACGGAAAAAGAAAAGAGAGGCTCTACCCGCCAAGCAATCAGCAACAGCATTAATCAGATAGTGAATACTAAACGTTTAAAGGCACACTTGCCGCGAAAATCCAGAATACTGTTTATATAAAAAACAGCGGGCCGTTTTCTGTATTTTTCCCAGACAGACCAAGTTAGGAACTTTCTATTTTTACCGATAATATAAAGTTTTGGCATCATTTAGTATTTTGAATTTGAAATTAAAAATTAGATTTATCAAGTACCCGCATTGTAAACAAACCCCGAACCTGAATATGCACACAAACACCCTTATTGTTTGAGTCATGGTAGTGATCTAACGGCACAGTATAATTTTACGTACTTTGCATCAAAACCTCACAACAATGCACCGTTGAACTTTGTTCCGCACGCGGAGTGACGTGTCAAATTTGGACGTATCCATTCTAGTGTAGTGGAATGTTATATTTGACTTCAATGTAGAAATCTTTTGAAAATTCAAACAAACAAACACGCTATCGTCAACGTCATCAAAAAATCAGCGATTCATAGTGACGTCACAATCACAGGAGAGACAGGTTACAGAGCGGGATGCCGTCATCGCGTCATAACAGAGTTCTCTTGGCTCATCCAACAGCCTTTCACCCCTAGCAGGGGTACAATCCAAGTATAACGGGAACACACCCACGTGCAGTTGGCATGATAACAAGCAGCAGACGCAACATTCAAATCCTGACTGGACTATTCCAAACTTATGGATAGAGTCCCTGGTGATTTGAGCTACTGGCAACCAAAGTTTCACAATTCTCGTCCACATTCTCTAAGCTAAATTCCATAATTTCTTAAGCTAATTACTTTCATTAAATAAATAAATACATGTACATGTATGTACCGTTTCACATTTACACATTTTATAATATACAGGAAAAACAAAACTACACTAACTGAGTAAATTATCAAAAAAATCCAACATTCCTTAAAATCCTTTGAACATAAAATAATTTCTGCCCTTACCCTAAATGTGAACCTGCTGCGATAAAAGCATAAGTAAAAGACCGCTCTTTTTCTGAAACCTTTTGGGCAATAAGACTTGTAAAACCAGGGTAATGAAAGCCTAGGGGAAAGAACAAAGCCAAAATAAATCAAAGTTTTTATTATAAATAAAGCATTGATTAAAGGATAAATGACAAGTTTACGTCAATGCCTCTTATTTGGTAATCAATTTGTTTAAAATCTTGCACCGTATAGACTTACAAACGTAGCCAAAAAGTAAAATGAGATTTCAGGCACGAAACTTACACAAATTAATTCAAGGCTTTGTTTTTCTCTCTACAGCCTAGATACGTAAATTAATTAGCTTTAGCGCCGTGACGTCACAGTTGACGTCTGATATATACATTACTATTGTTGTGACATCAAAAACAAACGACGTTATGCCAGGGCCTCATGGTTGGTTGAAATGACGCCGAAAGCGTTCAAATGTCAACTATGACGTCAAATACGAAGGTATTTCTGATTGGTGACGGAGGATATGCATATTTTCAATCACTTGTTTCTTTGAAACCCTGGGATCTTACTGGAAGTTCGTTTTGTTTCAATATTATGTTTTTAAATACATATTTACTCAATTAACAATAACAAATCCGCGCTAGGTGTTCAGAAAGAACTTGGCATTTATCCTTTAAGTAAGGAAACTCCGTAAATATGAATGATGTTATCTCAATATTGACAGATTTTTCTTACTTCTCTGATATGTTATGTTATACAGTTGATCAAATAAACCATTGACATGCAACAACTAAAACAGAAATGGACGACACTCACAACAAAGTCACCCGGATGAAGCACACATAGAAAATAATGTACGAGGACAACAACAACACAAAACACAGAAAAACAAAACCCAATAAGATTTGAATTAAAGACTTTTACCCCATTCATACTACATTGGAAACACTCAGGTGAAACTAAAATACTGAACTTGGACTAGGGAAGGTGTCTTGAAAACTGTATCATACCATTTGTGTTTCAGAATAATAAGGCCAACATGAAATGTCCAAGATTATGATAGGAAAATACAAACTATTTCAAAGTAAAATGGCTTGACCTCTGAGCCAACGGTCAGTCACTGTTTATAAAAAGAACAAGAGTTTAAAAGATCTACTACCAAGGGTTAAATTCCCTTCTCTATCCTCTATCCCGGAACAAAATTACATATTTTCAATTCCATTATCATATTTTAATTTACCAGACTCCTTGCCATAGCCGAAGGTCTGTAAAACTTTATCAATATATAACAAACCATCCCAGAAAATTCACTACTGACTAAAGCCAAACTCCTGTCTGTCTTCCACCAAATGAAATATCATGAGTTTTAAGTCTATTATGCTATAAATATTGCACTTGATAAAGACATCGGCACAGGTGTCAAAAGCTTGTGTTGTTCACAAAAATCTACTTTGTGGTGATGACTTAATTATTTCTCATTAGTATGGAACCTATGATTGGGTATAAAGGTCTGAATTACATATCCCCCTTTTTAACACAATTAAATACTCCATGGTTATTTTAGCCGACAAGATTTTTCCCTGTGCCCGTGTGTTTTAGCGTTCATAAATATTTATAGTGGTTCCTGGGGTTATATAATAGCAGCATGAAATCAAGATCTCTAAAAAGTAAAGCCGATAATATGGAATAGCGACAGATGTTTTATTACTAGATGTATAGCACCTAATGAAGGGAAGTGTTTATCTGCGACCTGTGTGCGTTAGAAATCAAGCTAAATGGCAATTTCAATACAATGACTGTGTCATGTTCTGCTGGTCAACATTGAAAATTAATGAAAACATTCCCAATCAGATAATGTCAAAGTCCATATCAAAGAGGAAGCATAAAGCAGATAGCAGAAATAGAGTAATGACCACTTAAGATAAAATATGTCATACTTAATATAAAAGACAATATCCTACTGATTTCAAAACATTATTTTTGTGATTTTTGGACAAGAAGTTATGATCAAAGTAAATGCCTGGCTTAGTTTTAACAGCAATTTGACATGATAAACCTCTTATACATGTAGATACTTAGTGTTTAATAGAATCACAAACATTTGTTATTAGTTTCATTTCTTGAAATATCATTTATTAAAGTTCACTTTTCTTGACAAGCTTCTTGCCACCAAAACAATGGGAAATAGTCTGATGTGATACAGAAATGACTGGGAGATTATTAGACATAGTGTTCAATTTAACCATATCCATCACACTAGTTCAAATTTACCCAGGTCTACATTGGCCGGCACAGTTTGAGAACCAGTGGGGGAACCAATTAGTCTCAAATCAATACTTATTGGAAGTTCTTACCAAAACTGCTTATGGGGATGATGTTAAGTAAGTTTCAGCTATATATTTTGTCTCCGTCATATTTGTGGCCATGTATTTACTCTACATGTGTGTTATTGAACCATCAAATTCTAACATCAGGTAACACTAAATAACATGTTCAGATAGATAGGGAAGTTTTTCACTGGTATAAATACATCCTTTACTCTAAATGTGAAATTTCTTTTAGACATATAGACATTACCATTACATGTAGCTAATAATCCCCACAGCAACTTTCCTAATCGATTCTGCTATAACAACAAGATGATATCAAATCACTTTACTTCTGTTAGTTTATCTAAAATTAACTTGATGTCAACGTTTTCGCCAAAATTGAAATGATTCATAACTCCTTGTAGAAAAAATATTTAAAAAAACAATGTTGTTACATGTAAGTGGTCAATATAGAGTTTGAAATGAACTGCTATAGTGTTCAGTTTTAACTACTTGAAAACAGACAAGCTTTTGAAGACTAAGATACAATGCAGAAAAAACCGATGTAAACCGACTACTTCCAGATAAAAGTGGACTACAGTTTGAAGAAATGGTTTATTTATACATGTAGTCTTGAATAAGGTTTGTTAATTGCAGAGATGTGTCAGTTTACACAGGATTCTGCTGTAATTATGTGGGTGATTAACTGCATTTTTCCAAACATAAACTGTTTATGGTTTGGTTTCCGTCTGTGTACTCACCCAGCATAGTTGCCGGAGCCAACAGTTGCCGTCACAAAGGAACGCCCTGATTGGCCGACATGTTTGCATATAAGACTGACGCTGGGTGCCATGTGAAAACCTAAATAACAGGTGATATTGGGTGAAAGCAGAACTGTGTAAAAGCGATTGTGTGAGAAAAATATTCAATTACCTTACAAATACCCAGACAACCAGAGAGGATTTTTAAGATTACTTGTTGAAAATGTTCCAACTAAGGGAATATCTACATGTACAGTATATGTAAGAACTAGTCCTTGTAAAAGTCAAGATATGGACATTCACAATACATGCAATTTTATACCAGCCTCTGTGCATTCCAATCTACAAACTGCTTAAAACAGAAGATGGACATTTTGAAATAGAGTACTTTGGGGGATATCCTGCAGGTTTTCAAATAATGTTCTAATATTATGCATGAAAGAAAATGTGATTGTGTTCCGAGTTCTGTGCATGTATCTTTGTGTTTCAGTGTCTTCCGGATAAGGTGATGTGTAGACAGTCGGTCAAACAAACAGTCTGATATAACCCAGATAAGGAAAATACACAGGGTATTATAACACAAAATCCAAACAAGTTGCAGAAGAAATATATACAACATTACAACTATGGACATTAGCAGTAACACAACGGTACATAGAATCCTTCAGAGTTTGAAGTTAATGGTATGGCAAACCAGCTTGTCGTTTTATCTGACAACAATTTATTGATTGATTTATGTTTAACGCCGCACTCAAGATTATTTCTCTCATATGGCGACATTGCCATGTTTGGTGGGGGAGGAAACAGGGCTCATTGCCCAGAAGAAACCCCAACCTTGGATGAGTACCTTGTAACTCTTCCACATACAGCGACCGAGTGAAAAATCCACTCAGAAATTTTTCAATTTAAGTTGGAATGATGTGTATTTCAGTTAAATTTACATGAGTTGAATTTTTGTATTGTAAGATTATTACTGGTGTTACAAGCCATATCGAGGTTTCCAATGAGTTGTTACCTTGACACATTCCGAGGAGAACACGTGAGATAACAAGGACTGTAAGGCCTAGATGTTTGTCAGACACCATAGTGGCTATAACAGGGGTCCAGAATGTGATGAGACTCCAAAATGTGGCAGCAATGGGAAGGATGACATCTCCACCTATCTTATCACTTAGATACCCACCAAGGACCTGTGTTAACGTGTAACCCCAGAAAAAACTGGATAGTACGGTGCCCTGGAAAAGAGAAACATGGGATGTGAGGTTGACCTTTGACAAGAGCAGAATACTGAATAGTACAAAACTAGATCACTCACCCAGGTGACTATGAAATATAGACTGATTCACTGACTGATGTTTTTCGCCCCACCCAAGAGTGAATATATATATTGGCAAGGTTTCTAACTAATCCTTCAATATGACCATGATATGGCCCAGAAAAAAGATATGGATAAAATAATACGATCTGCAGAAGTTTCAAAACTTAACAATATTAAAAATATTAACCAAGATACAGCACTAATAAAAGATAAAGGCTGAATTTTACAATGAAAGAAGGACAATAAATAAAAGAAAAGTATATAAAGTGGCATGAGCTGCCAAAATTCACACTTTTTCATAATTTCTGATCGTCACTACAGTAAGAGGCTTTAGAGGCCAACAAAAAACTAAATGATTGGCATTGCAATGAGGAAATTCCATACAATATGTGGCCTATACAAACCGGAATAGTGTTCGAAAAGTAAACAAAATTTAAATAAACGAGACGACCATTCAATCATTCTAAGCCAAAGCTAGTTCAGAACAATACTTTATCGTATCTTCTAGAGACTAGAAACACTAAAAAGCTAAATAGCCAATAATTTCAACATTCTGTTTCAACGTCAAAATATCAACATTTGGGAAGCTCATGCCACTTTAAGGGAAAAAAGTTTCAGGACACAAACCAATACATGTAGGTTGTGAGTATGTACCAGCCAAGTTTCAGTTCTAAAATAAATCCTCAAAATATTGGCTCCTGCCAAAATTCTGACTTTTCTCATAATTTAGACTGTCAAGAAAAGTTCAACGTTTGAACTACCAGGATTGACATTAAAACAAACAAATATTAGCAAAGTCACTAACCCACACGATTCAAAAATGTGCTAATAATGGACAAACTTTAAATAGCCTGGATGTATGAGTGCATTTAATGGCCTTTGTTGCCTATAAAAACTATATTAACGACATCCTTGAGATTAGTGAACATAAAGCTCTTGCTTTGTACTTAAAAATAAATATGGTGAACAATAAGCTTATTCTGTTTCAATGAGATTATCCCTATATTTGGCAGCTCATACCAGTTTAAGAAAGAAACAGTGCTGACAAAATATATGGCCAAAATTAGATGATTGATGAAATATCAATATAACAAAGTAAAAGAATATTAGACAAGTTTCCAACCAATCCTCTTTCTGACTGGGTTTTCACTCAAACAACCTATGTGGGATGGTTGCCAGTTACCACCGGAAGGTCGTTGGTTTCCTCCCACAATAAAACTGGCAACGCCGCCGTTAGTGAAATAATCTTGAGAGTGGCGTAAAACACCAAACAATCAATCAATCCTCAAAATAATAACTCATCTGAGATAAGGCCAAGATAAATTGAATGAACAGAATTTGACAAGAAATCAAAGTAGACAGACAAAGCCACGACTTCATACTTGAACTTCCTGGAAAGTTGTCTGCTTTGAGTGCAGCTAGACTATGCGAAATTCTTTTCTTTATAAAAATGATTACTTATCATGTTTTCATGTGAGTGATACAAAAAAAAACCCATTCTATAAAGTATGGATTTGCAGGACACCGAGAGGCGACATATTACATGGCTGAAAATCATCATCTGCAGTGTTGTCCAGAGATAAAATTGAACAGGCACATCAAGCATGTGTTAAAATGGAAATGGCAAATTAACAACCACATTTGAGATTTCTGGGTAATCCTGTCACACTCTAGGTAATTGTAATGAATTGATCCTAATTACATAAATTATAACTGACACAGTACCATCACATGTCAAACAGATTATATTGCTTCAATAAAGACAAGGGCTTACACTTTCTGTCTTATCCCACTCCAATTCTTTGGCGATGGCAGCTACACATAATGGCATTACTGTACGACAGGCATATAACGCACTGCAGCCCAAAAACAAAGCAAAAGACCATTGGCGCTTCTCATGTCTGAAAACAAACAGGTAACAAAGATCAGGTAAACGTCTTAAGGACCTGTCACCTAAATGTAATCAAAATTGCTTCATAGGAATCACATTTTGCTGAAACAATGTTTAAACTTAAAGAGAATCGGAGTCTGTATGCTATGGCCTCTTTAGAATCACCCCATTTTTCTCTAATTTTATCCTACTGTAATATAAACGATGTAACCGTGCGAATCTCAACACACGTCCAATTTGATTCTTTAGTTCACCATTCCACCGCCGCCCCCCCCCCCCCCCCCCCCCCAAAAAAAAAAAAACCCTTCAAAAACTCCCTTTCATGAGTTCCAAGCCAAGTTTGGGCCAGTTTTGTTGCTTTAATTAGGAGAAAATCAGATAAAAATGGGGTGATTAAAGAGTAGTCCGGGTGTCTGACTACAAAATGACTATTTTTTTATACTGACGGTCGTATTTTGGAGTTAGGGCTCATTGCAATCAAAAATCGGAGTAGACTGCACACTTTTGATCAGGCAGTTTGCAGTCAGATTTAGACAGTAAATAACAACATAACTAACTCAAATAGTGTCATTACGGCATTCTTGAATAATTTAGCCTATTGTAAAGTGAATTTAACGTTTAAAAACTGAAAACCGAAATAATAGTGTTACGTCATCAATGGCGGAGAACTTGAGAGTGGAGAAGGTAAAAGTGAATTCAGCGGAAGAATAATGTTCACTGACCGATCCTGCTCGTTCATATCAGGCACTAGTAAGTGGTGAAATTATCCATGAACGTGATTATGACCGTTTTGACACGATTTGAGTAGGTCATATTGCTATTTCTTTGTCTAAATAGGACCACATACTGCCCGCTTCTGAGCAGGCAGCCAACTCCGGCTTTTTGATTGCAATGAACCCTGACTCCAAAATACGGCCGTCAGTATAAAAAAAATAGTATTTTTGGAGTCAAAAACCCGGACTAAAAAAAGAGTTACATGTCAAATTTGTTTCAATATGGCACGTTCTCCAGCTTTGTAACAAACTTTGTTGGCCACATCAACTCATATGAGTCATGACATATCAATAGACATTGAAGTAAACTAGCCCCAGGTGACTATCCTGCCATTCTGTTGTATACAAAAGAATGGCAGGATAATCACCTGGGGCTAGAACTTAGAAGTGAACTAGTCCGCAATATGTTGAGTGGATTGAAGGATAAGTTCTGATACGCCCGCACGCACGCTTCTACGTCAACATAGGGTACATTTGAAAAATCTAAGAGTTGCTCTCGGAATTTAAAAAAAATTATAACTCGCAATTTTTAAACATTACTCATCTAAAATTTTGTCAGAAAGCTTCTTTGATAATCCCTTCGTAGAGCTAAACCATCATATGTGACAAAACACATCGCCAAACAACGAAATTCACCAAGTTTAAATTCCCTTTGCGTTATCACCGAGCTTCCCCGACAGCCGTTACCGGTTGTAGTGGCGAGCATAATTTGAAAGTTAGCGGTAGATGGCGGTGTGATCGCCCGAGAAAATTTTTAGTGAACACAGACGGAATTAAAACTTAGCGAACAGATTTTAACATATTTTAAGGTCACATTTGATGGTTTAACTCTACGAAGGGATTATCAAAGAAGCTTTCTGACAAAATTTTAGGTGAGTAATGTTTGAAAATTGCGAGTTATAATTTTTCTTAAATTCCGAGAGCAACTCTTAGATTTTTCAAATGTACCCTATGTTGACGTGGTATTGAAGAAGCCCGTGCGGGCGTATCAGAATTTATCCTTCAATCCACTCAACATATTGCGGACTAGAAGTACGGGTATCCGATCAGTTATCGTACAGAACCAATTATCGTACACCCAACACTTGTGCGCCTTTAACCCAAGCGATGGGGTTTTCCCGTTGATGACAACCAGCTTACTCATTGAGGCATCTTCTTGCAAAATTTCAACCTCCAAATATTAATAGAACTTTTTATGAAGTTACATTTGTCAGGCGATGTAAGAATAGTCGCCTTTGGCCGTGTCGGGGAATTTTCGAACACAAAAGATGACGTCACAACAGCTTTAACGTTGGGTGTACGATAACCAGCTAATAACTGGTCCCCGTCACTCTACAAAAACACCCAGACGAGCGGGTGAATGTCCGGTCCCTAAAAATTTATTTCAAAGTCTTGGGAGAAATTAAACTATTACAACAAAAGTCGGCTGAGCCCAGCTTCACTTCTGTGAAACTAGCGTAGGCTTTGCCCACATACATATTATCTTTTGGGTATATGGATTTATTCTGAGCTACCCACGTGTGTGGCTAAGATACCTAATGAGAAGTTTTTTCAAATTTCTACTTTGTCTTTTTTTTAATAAATACAACAACAACAACAACACGTCAACAGAGTTTGACAATGACAGATCAGACGACGTTCGGTCCTCAGACATTATATTTATGTTAACGATTTGAAATACTTACCCGGACCATAATGTTTTGGGGTGAAACGGACGAGAGTGGAGTTCCTTGGAGCTTGTGTCCTCGTCTAAATTGCTCGGAATAGCCATAATTCATCCGATCAATCGAAGAAGGACACCACCACAAGATTCGTACACGACACTTCCACCGGTGCGCGCCGTGACGTTGTCTGTTGATTGTCTCCCTTGGGTGTGCTGATCACTTCAAAAAATGGACAGAGAAAAAACACAAAACTTGCCAAGGCAACAGCACTGCAAGATGTAGCATGCCAGATTTTGTATAATATAGTGAATATAGAACTACACTTCAACTTCAAAAAAAAAAATGCACCTTTTCCATTTCAAAACTAAATTTATTGGTAGTTAAAATAATGGTTTGATGAAATCTCCTTGGTATAACAAGTTTATTTTCTTTTTTCTATTTATAACATCCTATTACAGTAACTTTGCATCATTTAGACCTACTGGAATGAGAATGAGTGACGGTTTATTTGTACATCCTGCCTAATAAACGTAACATTTAAACAGATTTACTAAATTATTTGTTTTGGTCAGTTAAAGTGGCATGACATGTAATCCCTATCGTTGGAACAGAATTAGTTAATTATCCTTCAGTGTTCACAAGAAGTACGAAATATGACCAATCTACTTCATGTGAAGGTATTTTTATAAGCAACAAAACCACCCCAAAATGTAGTCATACATCTCGGGGTTTTTTTTTTTCACACAGGTTCGCTTCGTCCGAGCTACGAATAATTTTGTGTGACTGGTTTAGCTTTCCGATGAACTGAAAATTCTGTCTTTCTCGGGACTATCTGAATTCATGAAAATACCTGAATTTTGACAGCTTAAGTCACTTGAAGCGAAACAACTAATTTTCGCAAAATATGACATCTTGGAAAAGTTCTGCAACATAAGTAAACTTTTTATATAAAATGTATATCCTGTCTTCCTTATATCTGTTGTGTAGCAGGCCACTTCACAGCCCCTCTACGTGTGCCCCATTCTGATGGTCGAGATTTCTTATCGCCAGAAGGTTGCCATTTAGAATCACAATCGTTTCTGCAACATCAGTTTGCCAACAATCTCCCTACACCAATGATTGTATCGGTCGGTGCAGACTTTCCAGGGTGTGCTTAATTTTTTTCTTTGTGTATAGATTCGTCAAAGTCCGGATTTTGGAAACAGTTCGCAGGTTCAGTGTACTTGTTTCATCCACACTTTAGGGCTTGGGCACTTTTTCATTGAGTTTGATAAATTGAGCTCTATTGGTTTCGTTAACACATTTGGGTAAGTCTAAATTTTGACAATCATTACCTTAGCTTTTGTCGCTACATTTTAGAACACTATAACACACGCGGGCACAGGGAAAATCTTCTTGTCTAAAATAACCACTGAGACAAGTTTCTTATTGTGTTAAAAAAGGGCATATCATTTAGACGTTTATACCCAATCATAAGCTGTTATAATAAACCACAGCCCATGATATTTCATTAGGTTGACGACAGGCATGAGGCCTTAGTCAGTAGAAAAGATAATTTGGCAACAAATCATCAGTATCTTTGGTAAAGCTATAACACGCCGATTTGCTATAGGTTTTAGATAGTAATCAATTAGCTGTGATATTCTTTAACGTTCACTACCAAAATCCGAGATAATAGGACGCCCTGGAGGCATTGGAGGCTTGGGTCCTTTTTTCAATGGGTTTTTCGAAATATTGAGTGCCCTGTTTTTAGAATTAAGGTCAGATTCTAAAGAGCAATACTGCGTTTTATTAATATAGCCTTTTTCTTCAAGGGAATGTCCGCAATACTATGATGTTATTAATCAGGATATTCCCTATTGGCATTGTTACAGGTCCGATGATAGTCGTATTGGTCCGAGGCCGACGGCCGAGGGCTAATACGGCTGTCCGAGGATCTGTAACAATGCCAATAGGGAATATCCTGATTAATGAAAATTTTATTAATTGGCTTTCAATGTTTTTTTCATTTTTTTTTTTCATAAAATATTTATATAATTTAAAAATAATAAAAATAATAGTATTTCAATAGACACATTCGCAAAAGCTGACTATTATTTTCTTAAACATTTCTTTAAAAAAATCTAGGTGTAGTGTACCAAGAGTTGTCCCCCTTTTGTACATAAAACATAGGAACATATTTCTTTCTTTTTACAAATTACTATTAATGCGATTTTTAATTTATTGAATGAAATAGACGGAATATTTGTGTTTCTTTAACTGTACGTTGGCTATTTTCTTTTTTTCTGTTGATGATTTCAAGAAAAATGGCGTTGGGATTTTGAAGTGATAGCAATGAAACGGTCGCCATGTTTGATCTCGTATTGGCCCAGTCCGTATTGGCCTTGTTTGTTCGTATTAGTCTAGTTTGTTCGTATTGGCCCTGGTAAGCCCTGTATGAGTGTGGCCGTTTCTCCGTATTTTGCCAATAACATTGAAAGTCAATTAATAAAATCCTGTCTAGGCATGCATGTAATAACTAGTGGCAAGCATTTATCAGCAGGTTTGTTTCAACGAGTTTTGTCACAACGTACGAGTTTTATTCCAACTCACGAGATTTGTAACAATGTTGACGAGTTTTGTCACAGAAGGTTACGAGTTTTGTCACAAGAGCGCCAGCTTTTGTCACATGTCCCAAGTTTTGTTCCAACCCTGCCGAGTTTTGTTACAAAATCAATGTTACGAGTTTTGATACAAACCGTCAACAGCTTTTGTAACAGTTTTAATAGGACACGAGTTTTGATACAAAGAGTCAACAGCTTTTGTCCCAAAATGTCAGCTGTAGGCAATTGTATAGTGGCTGATAGCTTTGCTCTCCGAAAACTTTCGACGGAACAATTAGTCGCCATCTTGTCCGTCCGTGAGTCCGTCCGTCATGATTTCTTGTCCTGACCATGTCCCGGGTAATATTTTTAGAATTGCTTTGAAATCTGGCTGGTATTTGCCCTTTTTGTGGCAATGGTCACATTCTGCCGATATTTTTTGTCTTGGTCATATTTTGTTTACTATTTAGAGGATTATTTTGAAACTTGGCTGGTACAAACTCACTACCCAGTAGTTGTGTCATGTCTCATTTTCCAGTGTTGTTGATATTTTAGAGTATATCTCGTATTTTGTCCATTTTCTTGAGCGCATATATGGGATAGGGTATCCTCGTCCTAATAGGCTTTAGATTGTGTGAGCTTTTCTCTTGGAACAAATTGTTACTCAACTAATACAACACTCAGGACGCAGATTGGGAAAAAAGCGAGATTTTCACTATCAGCAAATAAGTGGGATGGGTTTCTTACGATATATGCATGTTCCCTATCCCGAACGATCGTCATAACTTCAATATGAACAAACAAGCCGTTCACTGCCCCGTTGTTAAAACGATATTGCTGCCTCTTTTTTAAACGTACACGAGATTATAAAATAGTGTATACGAGCTCATTTTCATTTCGGTTTTCAGCTCCGTTGTTTCAACAGGAATTAAGTCTGGTTACAGGCCTATAGGAACGTCTACGTATAGTAAAAATGTTCCACAATAAAACATGACCCCACCCCCTTTCAATACATAACAAAAATAAGAACTGAGAATGGAATTTATATTTTGTTCCAGTGTTTTTTTTTAATTGAACAAACCAGATATACCAGATATGGTTGAAAACAGTTTAATATAAACAGATAACTCACGTTTCGCGTAAAATTCTGTCCCAAATGGACTTTTTACTTGACAGTTTGATAACTTCGGGGATTTACGTGCGTGAAATACCCTCTGATAGACTGCAGGTCATTTTGGATGTGGCGACCAAAAAGGTAGCCGTGAAACGTACAATTTCCATATACATTTCAGAAATCCTCCAATGCTTCAATTATAAAACTGATCGAGCCTGAAAGTTAACAAACAGAGTATTTCGGTCCCTTACATTATCACGAGGACACTTTTTGGGGCCCTCCATATGGTATGGAAGTTGTACGTTACACGGCTACTATCTATTTGGCCACCACATTCAAAATGACCTGCAATCTAGCAGAAGGTATTTCACGCACGTAAATCCCATAAGTTATCGGACTGTGTCCGAGGCGTAACCAAGCCGACCGGTAGCAAGCGGAGATAGCCGAAGTGTGTTCCGATTGCTTACTTAACATCAACTTTTTTGTCAACTGATAGGGCCTACAAGTTTGATAAGATAGTCATGTAAATTTCAATGTACTTATTTGTAACAATGTTTCCTTGCAAACAAAACAAAAATCCAGAGTATTTGAAAAGATCGAACAATCTGTTCTCAAACTAACACTGATTATTTTACTAGCTTAAGTAGAAATGGAATATGGTTTGCCGGCGCTATCCGGTACAATTATGTCGAATTACCCAAAATGAAGACGGTTTTACCCAAATGAATTATTCTTCATCGTCGTGTTCCCAAGGCTTAGCAGGGAAATTCCACTGTTCCCCCTTTCCCTAGCCAGGCTGTTCTTAGTAACCGTTCAATCCCATAATTTTAACCAGAAACATATATTGACGTACTGAAGTGGAATTAGAAGCCGCTTTGTGGTTTATCCGGCAACTATTGTAGGTATGCCAATCACAATTTTCCTCTACTGTTTATTTGGGTCATTTTTTAATTAAAATTCAGCATACTAATACCGACAAAAAAGGTCAGCCTACACATCGCGGCTTCGAGTTCAATTCATGGGAAGGGTTTTTTTTTTGTTCTTTTGGTGAAAAGTTGTCTTCATGCTGGTAATTCGGTATTTTTTTGTCTAAATTGGATACCAGGTAATTCACATAGCCGAAAAAACAATAAATCGCCAGTGTCACCAGGATTAGGCCTTTGTTATACACAACTGACTGGTCGATCATATGAAAATCAATAATCAGCATTTGATTTTTTTCTTAGTGTTGATTTAACTACCTTTCCAAAATAAATTATGGTAATCTAATTTACTCCCAACTCTATCTACTTTTTAAAAAAGGTTATAAACATCAGCCAACATTTGTTACAAATTCTGTCGACTGTTTATATCAAAACTCGTGACATGTAAAATTTGGTACAAAAGCTGTCGACTGTTTGTAACAAAACACGTGACGTGTTTAGAACAAAACTGGTCGAGATTGGAACAAAACTCGTACGTTGTGACAAAACTCGTTGCAACAAGGTTTTATAACTTTCTATGTTTTGATGTCCCATTAGCTTACTTTAGGCCAGACTTTCTGACTAAGTAAGGTTATGTTGGTTTCTAGTTTCTATGATTAGCTAAACCGTCAAATTTCGTTGATACAGAGTGACGACTTACGTTTATATTTGTATCATACATGTGAGAAGGGGGCAGAAAATGATTTCGGGCAAAGCAGAAATGAAAGTCCTGTATTGAGTAGAGATATATAATCAGCAGTGAGTTCTTCATTACTTACATCTATAATAGCAATATTACTTCCGAAGCCGAAAGTAGGGCGGCACAGGCCCTGTCCCAAACTTAGTTTAAAGCTCGTGTCTGAAGCCAGTGGGTATAGGCCTACAAGCAATTTGCTGTATCTTCGGCCCAGTGAATTTTGTCTGAGGATACTTAAAATTTTCATTGAGATATATTTTTGGTATGACCTGAACTTTCTTCATCTTGGTAGCGGAAGAGTTATATAGGTTCAGGTTCGAAACTTCACTGGCCGGTAAATTAGTAGATGACTGAATCGGTACAAAGTAGATGAGCCGAGTTGGAAAAAGTCTTCCTAACCGCTGTCATCATATTGCGCATCTGATGTAACGAAACGATTGGCTCTGTAGTTGTCTTGTTATTGATACCAATATTCAAGATAACTTTCTCAGGTCTGAAAGAAATTGAAATTGGCACCAGGAAAACATTCTACCTGTATATCAGGGTGGGGGGTCAAGGGTAATTCTAGGCAGATTAGAATCCCCAAGTCATAGTACTTTCTTATCTACATTAGGAATGTGCCATTTAGAGGAGGTGTGCCGAAATTTCCAAAATTTAGAATTACCTAAGTTATTCCGAGGGTTGCGTAGACAGAGGTACTATGTCTAGGGAGCGGTTCTGAGGGGGGAGAAAAGAAGGGGCAGAGGTATTAGGTCATGGGAAGGGAGGCCCATAAGGAAACGGTGAAGGGGAAACGGAAGATCGAGCTATAACTACCTTTACGTTTCCTGTCTATACAGTGCTTGGCCAAACTGACTTAATATATTTACTTGAAGACCATCTACTGATGACATCAGAACATTGAGACTTTTTGTTTGTCTGTCTAGAGGGTTGTTGTTGGTGTTGCTACTGTTTTCCCTCTGTTCTCTATCTCTACTTTCAGATCGAGTCCTAACCGTCTGTCCGTCAGTCACTATCTGTGATAGTTCCATACTGTCTTCTTCCTCATCATCCATAACTGACTTAAATACTGCACGGCTCTTAGTAATACAAGGCTCCAAAGAGCAGATCGACAGTAAATGTCTTTTCCCTTCATATCTGTATGGTTTTTTTTCTGGTGAATAAATCAAAATCAAATATGCATTGATGAACACTAAAACACACAGGGACATGGGAAATCTTCTTGTCTAAAATAACCATGGAGACAAGTTTCTAATTGTGTTAAAAAGATATATACACAAAGAAAAATGTTAAACACCCCCCTGTAAAGTCTGCACCGACCGATAAAATCATTGGTGTAGGGAAGTTGTTGGCAAACTGATTTTGCAGAAACAATTGTGATCATAAAAGGCAACATTCTGGCGACAAGTTTCTAATTCTGTAAAAATGTAAGGTATATGTCATTATCCTATTAAGACATTTGTTGTTTTTCAATTTATTGATCTGCATGTTTGATCTTTTTTCCTTGAGATCTGCGGAACAGATTAAGGATGTATCAAATTCGAAATAATTAGTAAAATCAAAGAAAGGCCATATAAATGGCAAAAGCAATATATGTGAACATATAGAGATTCAGCTCGATCGATTTACAAGACAAAGCTTTATTTTGCCCGAGGAAAATAAATCAAACGTCCAAATGTCTGTGATGTTCTTAAGCTGAAGCAGGTAGATTTGGTTTCTCAGAGATGACCACTTATAGAATTGCATTCAAGATTATTTCACTTATATAGCGGCGTTGCCAGGCTAAGTGATGGAGAAAACCCGACTCTGCCCGAAGGAAATCCTCGACTTTCGGCAACTCTCCCACATACGGCTCAGAATTTTTTCGAATTTTATTTGGTCTGAGTGGGATTCAACCCGCGCCGCATCCGATAAAAGAGCTAGAACACTGGTGTGTATTAAACATACCATGGGGTAAAGAAAAAAAGGGTGATATGTGGTTATTTTGATGTTTTCACTTATAAGAAGGTTCCCGTGTGTTATGGTGTTAAAAAATATAGGAAGGTACTCCCATCATTCACTCGTTCTTCGTATAGAACATGTCTAACAAAGATAAGGGGTTTTAATGGAGATTTTAGTTTTTATAAGAAATTCTTGAAATAGGGCCTAGCTTTACCTTTGTTTTTTCATGCAAAAGCTATGGTGTGATTGCCCATACATGGATATTAAACAATAAAGGAATAGTTGGAAAATTGCACAAAACGGGGGACGGCGAAACGTTTTAATACAGAGGGTGGGGGGGCACCATCAGCACAGCATGGCCCCCGGCAGCTTTATTAAAACGTTTCCCGTTAGAAGTAAATAGTTAATGGATACGATTTGAATAAAAAAGGTTCTATCACTTAACGTTTTTGAAAGATGTGGCCTTTGTTGGAACATATTTTAGGTGGCGGATATTAGGCCTACTTTCCAGGGGAAGTCAAGCTTTGAAACCAGACGGGAATATAGGTCAGTATCCTGAAGGATAAAAAGATTTCTCGGCTATTGCAACATAGGAGTATATAGGGCCGATGTTGGGTTTCGATAGCGGAGAAAGCTTTGACACGAGATGATGTCATAGCTATTTCAAAAGGGATACACTTCATCAGAAAGGGACATATGTATTTTATCAGAGCTGTTTCAAGTTCAACTAGCGTGAGATGTCGACATTCCAACTTATTTCCTAAATTCCTAGTGTAAACTTTGAATATCATCGAAAAATTAAATAATTGGCGTTATAATGGGAACAATCCATACAGTCTTTGTGCTATAAGAGCCGAAACAGTGATAAAAAAGTAAACAAAATATTCGTAGCCGAGACGAAAGTTCATTCATTCTAGACAGGCCTATGTTTGTTAGATAAAAAACAATATACTTTAACGTACATTCGGGAGACTAGTAGCACCCAAAAGCTTCTGTATAGCACGTCTTGAGAAAATAAGCCGATCATTTCCACGTTCTGTTTAACCGGAAAAATATCAACATTTTGGCAGCTCGTGCCAAGAGTTCTGACTTCAAGACCACTATAAGTTATCTAGCTTCGTGGGTTGATCAAGGTCTCTTGTGCAAACAGTTGCTTGGCCAGGGTTTTTTGGAATCACGTGTCGCAAAACATCGAGCAGATAATTGCCTCTGAAACAAAAGTTATATAGTAATTCAATCTATTTAACAGGCGCTCTCAAGCCAGGTGCTATTTTATTTCTTCGGTTAATTCTCTGGTCAATATACAATGGATAATACTACTAACTGCCCTGATACCTTGATCAATGAAACCTGTATATCTAACGTTACAGAAGAGTTACCGTCGATAGACGACCAATATCAATGAAGCCTGTATATTTAACGTTACAGAAGAGTTACCGTCCATAGATGACCAATCTTTACGTTCATCCACTTATTTGGTGATGGTAGGAATCCTTTGTTTTATCGGTGTCTCTGGTAACTTTCTCTTTATTCTATCATTTTGTGTTGAAAAGAAACTCCGCACTGTATCAACATACAGGAAATGGTTCAACAAGACCCGAGTAACTGTGTACATTGTTTGTGGATGGATATTTCATATCATTTTAATCGTTATGACATTCTGATTGATCTCCCACATTGGAAGAAAAACGATGTAACAAATTTACATCTTTGAATAAAACAAAAACATACGTGCTCTACCTTCTGTATGGATTCTCATTTGTATATTTTATTACCTCTGCGATTTGTTATGGGAAATTGATTCGCCATGTGCGCAATCACAGAACACCCGGAGCCACAGACGCCTATGTAAAGAGGTCTTTAATTCTACCTTATCTCTGCACTGTCTCCATTACAACGTCACTATTATCACCTGTCTTGTATTACATTAATTTGTTATTCCCCCAGAGCCAAAGGGTAAATTCTTGATGAAACAGGGACCTTTTTATTTTTCTCTGGGTTTTTTTTATCAATCCCTTGTTCTATGATTACAGAATGCCTATTTTCAGACAAACGTTGTTTCGCATTGCGCGAGTGTTCTACAGCCTATAGACTCTACATAAATCTTCTATGCCCTGAAAGCATACTGAGAGTATATTATAACAACTAGAAACTGAGGGCTTTGATCCTAAATATAGGCCTTTAATTAATAAGAAGATATGTATGTGGAGGTGTAAATAGAAAATAATAAGGCACCCATGGAGACAGAAAGATATATATCTAAATACTTAACAATTTTGTTTACTTGTGGGTTAAACAAATGTGATCGAGATATATGTCCAGAAAAGCTTCGATTTTCGCAAAATAGGCTAACTTTGCTTGTGTTTCAAACGTGGAAAATTTACATCATATTTCTGTGTTTTTTTTTTCTAATGGTGTTCCTAATAGAAAAATAGCTATCAAAATGCAACCAGTTTCTTTAATTTGTTTCTAATTTTCACACTGGCTCTCCGTCCACCGTACTAAGGATTTGCTGCATAGTATTTTAAGTTATATAATATTCATGAGTGGGTATGCGGATGGATATATAGAGGGAATGGTCGAGAAAACGTGCGTTTGACAGCCCATCTACCCGCCCAAGAACGTCATATGACGTATTTCTAAAACCGAAAAGTCTGACTGTTTGACACTTCATTTTCAAAGTGTGCCGGGTTTGATTATTAAAATAAAAACGGGTTCTTAAAATAGAGGAAACACGGGGGACACAGAATTTATGTGTGACTCTTTAAACTCCTACTTGCACAAACACGTGACCAGAATACCGTGAAGAAGAAACAGGGCTAGTTTACAGTCGCGTGTGCATTAAGAGATTATCACGTAATACTGGGCAAATTTTTGACGATTAACGGATCTTGAAACTCTCGCCAGCCTCTAAGGGTTTTAGCCTATATTGCTTGGTCATAACTATCTATAAGTTGTTGTTTACTTTTGTAGTACGATTAAATGTCAGCTCTCCAACCCCATTTCAATGGCCCCCTCTTGGCTTCTAATTTTAGATTGGCATGGTGTGCTATAGTCCGAAATATCTAAATGTCTTACATCATCATCGCAGATATTTCGGACTAGGTGTGCTAAATTGTTTATTCTTGGTTAATTTGACGAGAAATTCGAACCGACTATATTTTGTATGTGTAAGCTACACTTGCCACCTCAGTCGATATAGTTTTTGCTTTCAAGTATTAAAAAGAGGATAGTTTTCAATGAAAAAATCAACCACTAATTGGACGCTCATGTATGCTATTGATTGCTATAATATATTTGATGCTTCTGCCTGTTGTTGTTCAGTTTTTATATGTATAGAATCTCTCCTTAAGCTTAATCGCTAATTCAACAGCCTGTTTGTCGGTTTTTTATTGTTGGTTAAAGTTGGCGTTCTATCTATTTCTACGCGATTATTCGATTGACAAACATTTTCAAGGCAGTGAAATAAAGCATATGGATTCCGATTGTTCCATCCATGGAAATGCGGTGTTAAAACTTAATTGCATAAGAACGGTACATGTATGTTTTCTTTCCACTGCTGTTATAACTGTAAAAACTGTATTGTTTAGATATTGATTCAAAATGTAAATAAAATCTGCTGGCCTGTTGCCATTTTAAAATGTAAAGAAAATCTGCTGGCCTATTGCCATTTTAAAATGTAAATAAAATCTGCTGCATGGCCTATTGCCATTTTAAAATGTAAATAAAGTCTGCTGGACTATTGCCATTTTAAAATATACGTAAAATCTGGTGGCCTATTGCCATTTTAATGAATATTTATTTGGCCCATAACATATGTATTAAATTGAAAGTATATAACAGCATGTAAAACAAACGAGCTTTAATCCAAAGCACATATACTTAGATTGTTCCGCCTACCCTTCTCCCCTCTCGGACACCCTTACACCTCCCATTCATACCGCAGCGCTATGGCGAAAAGTCGATTTAAGTGAATATATCTGATGGCAGATCGATGGCACATGAAGATTTATCAAGGCCGACATGAAGGAGAAAAGTAAAAGACACAAAGATAAATTCCAGTAATAAATGCAATTATGCTTGTACTTGTAGAACATTTAGTCTGGCGCAAAACAAAGTCATAGAAGCTTCAAATCGATCTCGCCATTTGAATGAACAACGACGGCGAGTCGTCAACAGCAACCTGTAGCTCTTAGCTTGTTAAGGGATTGATTCGGATGTTTATCGAAATTCCGACTAATACAGCAGCTCTTCTCAACAGCAATTATTTGCCCTATGGCAAAAAAGACATGACTTTCTTTGTACTACCGTGTATGGCAAAACCGATTGATGGGTTGGTTGTTATTTTACCTCCCACTCCAGATTTGTTCACTTACATGACGGCTCGGCTTCTGTATGTGTGAGAGACAATCACTGTGATATGATCAAATCACCAAACTTGGCAAAAACCGTTCAATGGCTTTGGATTTTGGTAAAAATATTTAAATCGAATGTTTTTCATCTTATAAAGGAAATCCCTACGGTAGGGACTCCAACCCAAAAACTGCATGATTATATCTCCACCAAACATATTTTGAAAACTGCAATCCCACATAGGTCATTTGGACTGAGTGGGATTCGAACCCGCGACCCATTGGTGGAAGGCTGTTCGGATTGAGCGTCCAACGCTCTACCTACTGAGCCACGGAGGCCCCACAGGATCATGAGAAATGAAAGTGAAAATTTTATCTCCCTCCAGAATATTTATACAAATTAGAACAACGGGCCCAGGGGAAATCGTATTGACTAAAATAAGCATGTAGACAAGTTTCTTGTGTTAAAAGGGGGTATGTCATTTAGACCTTTATACCCGGTTCATCAGGTTAAAGACAGACAGAAGTCTGGCTTAAGTCACTTAGTCTTTTTCTGAAATACTTTGTAATCTATTGACAAAGTTGTACGGATCTTCAGCTATGGCAAAAAGTCGGGTAAACTAAAATTGAACAAATTATAATAACGAGAAGAGAAATCTAAGATACGTAATTTGTTCCTAGGCAGAAAATAGACAAAGGACTTTAATCCTGACTAACAGATCTCTCAAACTCTTGTTCTTTTTATAAACAATGACTGACTCGTGGCTTAGAGGTCGAACCATTTTACTCGGAAGCAGTTTGTTCTTCTTTTATAATGTGGGCCATATACATGTTGGTCCCTATTGTACTGAAACACAATCCACTGATCCAAGTTCAAACCCAAAAGGCTTAACCGTTTGAATCCAAAAATGTTCTCTTTCCAAAAGTTTGCGTTTGCTACCTTCATCGGAAGTGAGAATAGGGATTCTTTCAATAGGCATGATTTCGAATTGGTCCTTAACCGAATGACCTGGGATAATGGAATGTTGTCCGACGGGTACAGCATATCCAAGTCCAGTTCCAGATAAATGGTTGGCAGCTCTTTGTCGTAGAGAATTCTGAGTTTTCCCTATACGTATTGCTTGTGACATTTTTTGCACGTGATAACATACACGATGTCAATTTGATATTTGTTGCGCGACCTGACACGTATATGGTTGGCGGATGTGGACATAAATGCCAACAATTACCACACGGCTATTAAGTTTTAATACACGAAACTAGTTTTAGAGTACTGTAGTCCAAAGTTTGCATCTATAATAGTAGAAGTCTATGAACACATTCATAGACTTCTGATAATAGCCAATGGAACGCGTGTCTTTATTAATCATACGCGTATCAATAAGAACCAACCAAAAGAAAGCTTCATAACACGCCACTTTGTCGGCCAATCAAATTACTATAATACCCAATGAAATTAAAGCTTTAAGTATAAACGCGTTGTCAATAATATAGTATACGTCTGATATCAATGTTACACTCATGGATTTAAAGGGCCCATCTTAGCCATCGCTGATTTTTGCGTTTTAATTTGTTCAAAAACACTATGGGTTATGATCACTAAAAGGACAATAGGTTGATCTGCTGAAGTAATATAAACTTCATAATGTTGCAAAGCCAAAATCAATGATAAACATTCTTTCTCAATAGCTAAGTAAGATCGTTGATATTTATTAATCTTACATAAAAACAAAACAAATTGGATGGTGTATGCCAGAATTATCCGGAATAGATTTGAAAAATCAGGTGCTAAGAGAATTGGATCGCTACAGAGTATAGCTTTTATCTTTTTAAAAGCTTCTAAATATCAATCGGACCAAATAAATTTTATATGTTTCACAAATAAAACAGTAAAATGCTCAGAAAATGAAGAGAAATTTTCAGTTTTCTTTAATAATCAGACCCCGGTAAATTTCAAATTGCGTCAACTTTGCCAGATATAGTGGATTTTGCAACGACGTAAAAGTTAGTGCATGCCGGTTTCACGCTACACACAATTCAACATGGGTACCGCCATTTTTATAGTTTTAGGCTTACATATTCTCAGCCAAACTGTCGTATTTTTTTATAGTGGTTGAAAATTAAAAAACACACACAAAAAATATTTTATCAGGTTTTGATTGTAAGCATGTACAGTAGACTTGCGTTAGTTTCAATCCAATATTCAAATAACCCAGATACCAAACTATCGCTATGTAAGCCACCTCCTAGCTCTAGTCGAGATAAATTTCCATTGGCTGAAAAATGTTATGACCTTGAACGAGTTGATAAGCGTGTAAAATATCATGTTTCACTACCTCAAGATTGCTCCACTATTCTCAGCAACGTTTTCAAACGATAGCAAATATTTGTCAACTTCGTTCTCCCGGAGTGGTCGAACTAATCCAATATTACGGGATAGATCAAATTTACAATCCCTTTCTGACCTTAATGTCTAAGTTCCATTTCAATTTTCATTTTTTCTATTTCTATTTTTTGTTGTTCTGCTAGCCATGATTTATCAGACTCTGGTAAATATTCACTTAGTGAACGCTTCGATCTCAACTAAATTTTGAGCAATTTCAGGTTGTAATATTGGTTTGCAAATAACATGAGAACATAAGATGAAATAGAGGATATTGAACAGCTGTGTTTGAATAGCATTTATATTTTTTCCCGTGAAAGACGGAGAATAACCCATGAGACGCGAAGCGTCGGGTGGGTTATCCCTCCGCCTTTCAAGAGAAAAAATACAAATGCTATTCAAACACAACTGTACGATATTCTGTTTATTATTTATGCTATCCATAATCATGTTTTAGGCAGGGGATTGTTTATTAAGTGACAAATTATCAATTATAAAAAAGAAAATATGAACAAACTTATGACGGATTAGGTTTTCAGCAAACGTATGAATATATATCGTTGACCAATGAAACAACAGCATGCATGTCTGTTCTTCTCACGTGACTATCAACTGTCAGATTTGTGGTCATTTGAATGGCCATTTTCTCCCTGAAGTTTTTCGCGATATTTCATGTAAAAAGAAATTAAATCGATCTTCATAGAATTTAACTCTGCAGTGCACCAGTCACCGGGATAAAAAGTGATCTATGAAATTATTTTACATTGTTTTACCGCGTCATTGAATAACAATTACAGTTATTCGTTACACGCAGTGGTTCGATTCTCCGAAGCCATGAATCATACAGGTCACACAACGCTGTCAACAGCCGATCGATAATGAAGTTTTGTTTTATCGCTTTGATTTTAAATGGTAAGCCGTTGTTGTACAGCAGACGTCAGTACACAAGAAAGAAGTAGGTCCGACGACGTCATCGGCTTCGTCGCGTGCGATAAATAACAAAAGTGTTATTGCACTGCTGTGAATTATGACATTTCTGATTGAAGGAAATCCCTAGTTTTCACTTATGTATACATAATAAAATGAAATGTTATCCAGCTGCCAGTATGGGTTCCGATCTTTCCACTTAACTGAACATGTAGCATCAGTTCTGCACGATAACTTAATAAGCTGTAAAGAAAAACTTGAGCTTTTCTTGACCTATCGAAGGGTTTCCATTCAGTCAACCACGAAATAGACAAATTAAACAATTATGGCTTCCGTGGCTGTATCTCACATGTCGCACAGAAGAAACAAGCGTGGATTGAATCAGTTCATTACGTAATATGATTTAGCATTCCATGTGGCGTTCGCCATTCAATTGTTGTGCCTCTTATTATATATTAATTATGTAAAGACCAATGTCGCTTTCAAACACAAACACATGAAAGAACAACTCTGAACGAGATAATTCAATTTGGCATAAACTTGTCATAGCTTTATTCAAGGAACCTAACACGATCCAACAAGACTTCAAGGAAAAGTTGCCACTGCTAAATGACGCATATGTCAAATAAGCCCGAGGCCTGAAGGGGTAACCACATACACAGAGCCTCTGGTCCCCTGGGGTAGCCCAGGTTACCAAACCGGATAACACCCTGAATTTATCAACCTTGGGTACCCACCCATAATACCTCCATGCGTATCCCCTAGTGCGAGAGGCCAAAACCCTTACAGTGCTCATATATTTTAACATCTCACGGGCCCTTAAAGGTTGCCTCAATAGGAAAATATCCATAAAAATTAGGAAGGCAGATGACCAACTGTCAATTGACTCTAAGCGCTTGCACACTGATTTAGGGCGCAACTCAATAGGCTGTCCTACCCCTCCCCCCACAACTAGGGTACAAGTTGCCTGTTCTAATTCAGTTCCAGATTTAAGTAACGTACCCAGCTCAATGTACTCACCCTTCCATATTCTGTTCTTAAGGTGGCCAGGCACATGAGCATTCAGCTCGTCCCCAACACTTAACAAAGGTGTTGGGTGGACAAAGGAGGCCGCAAACGTTATGTTTGTAGGATCAGGAATGCTACTTACACTACAACTAACTGGAGTTTCAGGATAAATATTCAATTGGGGCCCCATGGTATTTGCTGGCAGCCAGCTATTCTGAGCCCCAATGCTGCTACTGACCATAGGCATAGTGTAAGGCCAAGGAGTTGAAGGACTGTAACTACATGTACCAGTAACATGCGTACTACTAGTACTACTAGGATTCTGAGAAGGAAATACGCCCGTATTACTAATACTACTAGCGTTAACATTGTTAATTGAATCTATACTAAAACCTGTATAACCCGTAAGTTCTGCTGGAGAACCTAGAGGTGTGACCGCTGTTGCTGTTGTTGTTGCAGCTACTCCACGTGTTTTCCGGCGGCAAGCTGCCTTTCCATGGCCATGTGTTTCAGCAGGCGTTTTTATACGACTGACCAAAGTTGCTCGTCTCCTCGCCGCAGCCGCTCGTCGCACTGGTCTAGGCATTCCAACTATTAAAAGGATCTGGACACGACTAAAGGACTCTTACTGTTAAAAAACTTTCCAGCTAAAATAGAGAGAAATTGTGTTCAAACGATAGCACAGATTTGTCCCGTGTCCGATGTACCAGCCGGCTGCTGCGCATACCTGTAACCTAGGGCAACCACTATGGAAGTGGAACTCAAAGGGGAGGCCACCCTTACTTTATTATCTCCCTTGCCTTACATAATACCATTTAATCAAATTGCTTAAAAGTGTTTATTTTACCTTATACCCCATATCACCTCATGCTCGTTTTATTTCCCGGTGACAAAAACGTTTACTATTGCTCTTCAAAGTTCAAACATCAATGAATCTTTCAATATTATGTTAAACGAGCTACATAATATTTACACCTGTTTTGTAGAAACAGTAAATATCAATGTATTATGATCGAACCTATAAAACGTAATGTCAATACACACAATTTTTATTTTAATGGTTTTGAAATATCGAATGTAAATCACAATATGCTCACCTTTACCCCAATTTCTTCATTTTACCAGGAATATATTCGGGTGAGGTAAAAAAGTAAACAACATAGGCCTCTCAGCCTTTCAAAAGTTCAGAAATTGTTTTCTCCCGCAGAAAAGTCTTCCATCTTTGTTTTCTTTATTATCGACATATTTAAGCAGCTCGGATTGTGATTGGTACAATTTCCGCCACAAAACTGTGCGTAACCAATTAAAGTTTAAATATACATATGAAATTAGAGACGACGTTTTAAAACTGAGCGTAAGAGTATGTTTTAATTGTGGGTTCCGGGTCCGCTGTTAAATTTTTTAACGGAAGCTGTCACTGGTAGGCAGGAGATCAGCTGATACAACAACACCTATAGCGAGAGAAAAACCCATTCAAATCCAGTAAAGCTTGTTCTACTCTAACACTCACCTGCTGTACTGTTTTCATTGAGAGATGATTTCTCTATTTTAAAGGCAAACTCAATGAACGAAGCAATAAATATCCGACATTTATAAAAGTGTAAAGGGGAAAGGGGCCCAACTTGGCTCAAGTTGGGCTTTCCGTGTGGGAACTTTTTGGGGCGCTCGGCTCCCATAGGGTCCCAATAGGGTTGACATCATCGGCCGAAAATAGCCCAACCAATCAACCAGGGTTGAAATTGCCCTCTAAATAATAATTATAAAACCTAATTCTCAGGATTTCATTAGATTTCATAATTATACCATTTTGAAAGAGCCTGTTTTATTTAGATAATTTCATCTCAATTATTTTTTTTGTTGCTTTTAGATGTTTTGTCATAATGAATAGTTTTTTCCATTTATGCGTGTCCCCATTCTGATAAATGTTGTACATTAAAATGCTATGGCGCGGCTGTGAAAATGCTATGGAGATAACTAGCCGGATGAAAGAAGAAATATTTACTTCATTTACACTAAATATCACAACCAAGTGAGGATTTTCTAAAAAATCCTATATTGTCTCTTTCATTTTTTGAAGACTTCTTTGTAGTGTTAAAAGGCTTCTTTATGGATTGCAACGTTTCGGTATAGCTTCTAGCATCGTTATCATGTTAAAATAATGAAGATCTTGGAAACTATCAGGGGTGGACAGAGGCCTCAATGGCTCAGTCGGTTAGAGTGGTGGTCTGCCATTCCGCCACAGGCCTTCCACCGATGCGGTCAGGGATCGAATACGACTCGGACAAAATAAAAAATGCAAACAATTTCTGAGTGGATTTTTCACGTATGTGGACGAGTGACCGAAGGTAATCGCCGAAGGTCGGGGGTTTCCTACGGGCAAAGATCCCGGTTTCCTCCCCCTTAAGCCTGACAACGTCGACATATAAGTGCAATAATCTTGAGTTATGCGTAAAATATCAGTAAATCAGGCAATCATGAGCTGATCCAGTCAAATGTGCTATCGAATTGAGGGTAACAAGGGATTTACGATGGGTTCTACATATCCGAAGCTTTTTTCCAGGAAATAAAGAGAAGTTTTGTGTAGAATTTCAAGACCTATGTTTAAAAAAAAAAAAAATTAGAATAAAAAAAATCTAAAATTATATTGAGTGATTGGTTGAGGTTTACGCCGCGCTCAGATTATTTCACTTATATGGCGCATTGCCCGAAGGAAATCCCTGGCCTTCCGCGAGTACCTGGCAACTCTTCCACGTGGTGATATAGAGTGAAAAATCCAAGAAGTCCAGATATGACCTTTAAGGCCAAAAGCTTCCGTTTGAATCCATAGGAATATGATTAGAGATTTCACCCGGGAGGTCGATTGATCACGTGACACTTTTAATCACTCAACAAAACAACACCATCGTGGAAATGAACCCGGCGTTTGTTCTCCTGTAGTGAATGTACATTCTAGACTTGTAACTATTTACAGGCTTTACGACAGAAAACATTCTTTTACAGTCAATGCCATATTGCTTTTCTTCCGCGGATTATCATTAGTAAGTTTGCAATGTTATTTCACCATTTTCATTGTGATTGTAAAGGCATGGATTAGGCCGGACGATATAAAATCGAAATCTAACAGATTTAGTAATATCGATGTAGAGAAAAGGTGTAGGCCGATATATTACTCTTTGACCAAACGTTTATTGTATGCAAGCCTCGAGAAGAAATCCTCTAATTACCAAAAAGTCCAAAGTGTATCTCTTGAGAAAAATGGTCAATAACTTCACCATTCTGTTTTAACACTCATCAATTAATATCTTTCGGACTGTTCAGTATTGATTGTAAAAACCACACTGGTATAAAACTAGAACCTAATACTGCCAATGACAGATCGACCAGTGTCACGGTACGATATCTACCCGTAATGACGTCTCTCCTCGTTGATATATATACAGCCTACTCTACCATATCATCATTAGTTGAACCTACGAATACGACTACAGAAATTGAATCCAGTTTTTCATTCAATTTCAGTTTATGACCGATATACAATGGAGAATACTACTAACTGTCCCGACCCCTTGATCAATGACACCTGTATGTTTAACGTTTCACAAGAGTTACCGTCGATAGATGACCAATCTTTACGTTCAACCACTTATTTGGTGATGGTAGGAATCCTTTGTTTTATCGGTGTCTCTGGTAACTTTCTCTTTATTCTTTCATTTTGTGTTGAAAAGAAACTCCGCACTGTATCGAACTATTTGATATGCTATTTAACGTTAGCCGATCTGTTTGCTTGTCTGGGAATTATCCTTGTGTACGTTGTAATGGAGAATAGACAATCCACCATCATATCATGTTGGCTGTGGGTGAGCTTCGCGCCATTAATGCCTGTGATTTCTATGTTCTCACAGTTTGCCATCAGTTTAGATCGTACAGTTCTGGTTACCTGTACAGTTTCCACATACAGGAAATGGTTCAACAAGACCCGAGTAACTCTGTACATTGTGTGTGGATGGTCATTTCATTTAATTTTGATGCTTCTGGCAATTGGGCTCCTATACACCCCGTCTTCTTCGATGGAAGAAAAACGATGTTATAATTTTGTATCTTTAATGAGTACAAGAAAGTATGTGGTATACTTTCTTTACGGGTTTGGTTCCCTATATTTTACTGCCTCTGCGATTTGTTATGGGAAACTTATTCGCCATGTGCGCAACAATGACCAGAGAACGCCTGGGGCCACAGACGCCTATGTGAAGACGTCTTTAATACTACTATTTCTCTGTATTGTCTCCATTGCCACAACTTTCTTATCTCCTGTCTTGTATTATATAAGTCTCTCATTTTCCAATGATCAGAGGTTATCCGAAATTCTTGATGAAGTAGGAACATTTATATTTTTCGGTGGGTTTGTGATCAATCCATTTTTCTATGGTTACAGAATGCCTATTTTTAGACAGACGTTATTGCGTTTTATGAAAGTTATTTCTATAAATAAAATTCGCCCGGCTGGGCAATGAAATGAATGTTTCAACGTCTGATCTGGCGGGATTGGTTCTAACCCATCCTCACACAATTGACTGTACCAGGTGGAATTTTGGAGCATGCAGGCAAACTATGTATACATGGTATGTATACGCGGTATACACGGTATATATACACGGTTTACAACGTGAACCCGGGAAGGTGTCTTGAAATAAGTATGATACGATTTGTGTTTTAGTATAATAAGACCAGCTTGAATAAGGCCAGATTATAGTAGAGTGATTGGTTGGTGTTTTACGTCGAGCTCAAGATTATTTCACTTATATGGTGGTGTTGCCAGTTTTATTGTGGGAGGAAACCGGGCTCTATGCCCGGAGGAACCCATGACCTTCCGTTGGTAACTGGCAACCATCCAACATAGGTCGCAGATAATAGTAGAAGAATACAAACTACTTCAAAATAAAATGGTTCGACTTTTAGCAAACGGTCAGTCAATGATCATACAAAACAAGAGTTTGAAAGAGAAGGATCATGCCCATTGAAAAAATTCCCTCTTCTCCTTTCCGTAGCAGATACCAAACTTTAAAGTTAGGAAAGGGAAAATTTTTGGATTGAAACGTTACAAACTGTTTACCCATTTGAACTTAGAACGGGGAAATTGTCGTGAAAAAAGCATTGCACGATTTGTGTTTCAGAATAATAAGGCTAGCATGAATCACAGCACTCGTCATTCGGTCAAGGACCATTTTGAAATCATGCCCATTGAAAAAATATCTTTTCTGGATTCAAACGTTACAAACTATTTATCCTTTGGGTTTAAACTTGGACCGGGGAAGATGTGTGAAAAAACTATAATACCATTTGTATTTTAGTATAACAAAGCTAGCATCGTTACGGCCAAGATTATAGTAGAAGAATACAAACTACTTCAAAGTAAAATTGCTCGAACTCTGTCCCAGAGGCCTGTCGTTGCTTAAAAACAGAACTGTTTGAAAGATATACTGGTCAGGGTTGAAGTCCCCTGTCTGTCTTCTGCCTAAGTTTTTCTGGGGGAATCAAAATTTTCACTTTCTCTTCCTATGATATGGGGTTCAATCTCAGTCTACCGATTGTCTTGCCAAAGCTGGAGATCCGTAAGCATTGCCAATGTATTACGAAATGATTCTACTGACTAAGGCCAAGCTCCTGTCAGTCATCAATCTAATGAAGTATCATGGGTTTTAGTTTATTACAGCAACTTATGATTGGGTATAAAGGTCTAAATGATATACCTCTTTTTAACACAATAAGAAACTTGTCTCAATGGTTATTTTAGACAAGAATATTTTGGGTGTGCCCTAGTTCAATTTACCGAACTTATGGTGATATTACATATACCAACGTTCGGTATACGAATTAGAAATACAAGGTGGAAATGATGCTTAAATTGCTAGCCATGAAAATATTATTGTAACTCCTCGGTATGGACGATTCCTACCTCAGACTTCTTAAAAACTCATAAAAGATTATTCTTGTCCGCTTTTATTACATGTAGCTATTCCAAAGGGCGTACACCTGGTCTTAAACAACAACAAACTGTCATTTCTTGGAGACTTTGCCGCCATTTTGCGCGACGTTCGAACTGGGTCAAACGGTGCATGTCAAATAAATAAAATAAATAAAAATAAATAAAAGAGGAAAGAATAATCTTTTATGAGTTCTAAAGAAGTCTGGGGTAGGAATTGTCCATACAGAGCAGTTACAATATTATTTTCATGGCTTGTAATTTCCGACAAAAGTTTGTCGGAGTTTTCCGAGCAGCATTTCAGAATTCACAGACTGAACGTTGGTATATGTAATATCACCATAAGTTCGGTAAATTGAACTAGGTGTGCCCTTGTGTTTTAGTGTTCATTAATATATATATATGAATTGATCTGTATATGTTTATATATGTATGACATGTGTTTGCATTTATACGAATAAAGCCTTTGGTTTAAGGTGAATAAAGAATGCGTTCGGTTGTTAGGTTGGAGACCAGCCCACCCCTTGGTTATGGGCAGTCTTAGTAAGCTGTGGGTATACTGATGGTCCAATCAAGTGGAGAGCGGTGAATCAACTGCACCCACTTTCTCTTCCCTCATATTGGGTTTAATCTCAGTACCGATATTTTTGCAATAGCTGAAGATCAGTATATCCTTGTCAATACATTATAATGTGTCCCTGTCTGTCTTCAACCTAGTGAAATATCATGAGTTTTGGTTTATTACAAAAACCCAGAAGTCTATGAATGCGGAAGTGTGAAACGTCCTATTAGACCATATTCAGGGCGTTGACGCCTTTTGACCCAGAGGTCACCATAAACAGCGCTATCTGTCAGTTAGTCAGAAACCATGGCTTTTCTTCTCCTCCTCGTATGAACAATTATGGGATGCATAAGAAAAAAGATTGCGAACGTTTTATATGTAACAACAGTATTTGATGGAGCAAACGTTAAAGTTTCCGAAGAACTTTATATAGTTAAAAAAGGAGCCTTGTTTGGAACGATTTAAGTCGAAATTTAGATACCGGAGTCGTGTACTCTGTAAGGCTTTTATAAATTCTAAGAACCAATGCATACATATGATAGTCCAGTAAGTGGACTATTTTCTGGTTATTTTCTGCTTTGAAATTGCGCAGCCGTTGACAATTTCAAAATCTATCGCGCATAAACGGCACATAATATAGTGTAAGCAGGCTGAAGGCGACAACGCTCTGAATATGGTGTAATGAGACCTTTCACACTAAGTTCAAAGACTTCTACAAAAACTTATGATTGGGTATAAAGGTTTGTTTGTTTGTTTATTCACCATATAATATGTATAACATTTAAATGATCGTTGTCATGAAATTTGGATGGCGGGAATAAAGTCCGAAGACTTGTTCTATCCCATTTCATAGGCAAATTATATAATATATTTATGGTATTTAAGGTCAAATGACATCTCTTTTTAACACAAATTAGAAACTTGTCTCCATGGTTATTTCCCTGTAGTTTTAGTGTCTATACATTAATACATTTATAATCCCTCAGAGAAGTTCCCCTGAAATCTGATTGGTCAATTGATATTCCATAAATACTCGTATTGGGTGTCCTAGCACCCAATTCGTTGCCATGGCCTCCCGTGAAATTTGACGATCTTTAGCTGACCCGAAAAAAATTGTACCGCGAAACGGTGTGGCGAAGCAAGTAGGCCTGCTGTACACGATGAGCCGTTTGTACAAACTTAGCCTACAGGCTTATAAGATGACCTGTACAAACTTACAGGCTATTTAGATGAACCGTTTGTGTAAACTTACTGGCTATTTAGATAAACCGTGTGTCCAGACTTTCCGCCTATTAAGATGAGCCGTTTTTACAAACTTACTGTCTATTAGGATGAGCTGTTTGTAGAAATTTACACCTTATTTATATGAACTGTTTGTACAAACTTAGAGCCTATTTAAATGAACTGTTTGTACAAGTTGACTGTCTATCTAGAAGGCTCGTTTGTACAAACTAAAAGCCTATTAAGATGAACTGTACAAACTTACGGCCTATGGAGATGAGTCGTTTGTACAAACTCACAACTGGCAACCATCCCACATAGGTATGGCCTATGGAGATGATCCGTTTGTACAAACTCCCAACCTACATGTATTCAGGTGAACTGTACAAACTTATGGCCTATTCAGATGAACCGTTTGTACAAACTCACAACCTACATGTATTCAGGTGAGCTGTTTGTACAAACTTACGGCCTATTCAGAGGAGTCGTTTGTACAAACTCACAACCTACATGTAGGGCCTATTCAGGTGAACTGTTTGTACAAACTCACAACCTACATGTATTCAGGTGAGCTGTACAAACGTATGGCCTATGGAGATGAACCGTTTGTACAAACTCACAACCTACATGTATTCAGGTGAACTGTACAAACTTATGACCTATGGAGATGAGCCGTTTGTAGAAACTCACAACCTACATGTATTCAGGTGAGCTGTTTGTACAAACTTACGGCCTATTCGGATGAGCCGTTTGTACAAACTCACAACCTACATGTATTCATGTGAGCTGTTTGTACAAACTTATGGCCTATGGAGAGGAGCCGTTTGTACAAACTCACAACTTACAAGTTTTCAGGTGAGCTGTTTGTACAAACTTATGGCCTATGGAGATGAGTCGTTTGTAGAAGCTCACAACCTACATGTATTCAGGTGAGCTGTTTGTACAAACTTATGACCTATAGAGATGAACCGTTTGTACAAACTCACAACCTACATGTATTCAGGTGAGCTGTTTGTACAAACTTATGACCTATAGAGATGAACCGTTTGTACAAACTCACAACCTACATGTATTCAGGTGAGCCGTTTGTACAAACTTATGGCTTTTGGAGATGAGCCGTTTGTACAAACTAAAAGCCTATTAAGATGAACTCTACAAACTTATGGCCTATGGAGATGAGTCGTTTGTACAAACTCACAACCTACATGTATTCAGGTGAGCTGTTTGCATAAACTTATGGCCTATGGAGATGAGCCGTTTGTACAAACTCACAACCTACATGTATTCATGTGAGCTGTTTGTACAAACTTATGGCCTATGGAGATGAGCCGTTTGTACAAACTCACAACCTACATGTATTCAGGTGCGCTGTTTATACAAACTTATGGCCTATTCAGATGAGCCGTTTGTACAAACTCACAACCTACATGTATTCATGTGAGCTGTTTGTACAAACTTACGGCCTATTCAGATGAGCCGTTTGTATCGGTCGGAGTTCTGTCAATGTTTTTATGGTGTCTTCTCTATTGAAAACTGTTTACAATCCGAAGCAGTTAATTAAAAAAAGAAGTATCTTAAAATTGTAGACACATGCTCTGCATGGCTGTGAATATAAACTGAAAAGCGAAAATCGCATGTAGTTTTTGCACTCTATCCTCTTTAGTTTGCATAGGTAATTGCCCTCCACATTTTTTCTATGAATACTCCGCAAGACATCTCTGTGCGGAGTGGAAGAGCTGGTTTGCCGGGATTAAAAATGACCAGGCATAACTATAGGGAATCAGTTAATTGTGATAGGTTCGAAGTTTGGTACCCACCGGGTATTAAAAACACTACCGGGTAACCGTTGTTGTTTTTAAGAGCACCATTAGTCAAACAGTTCGCAAAATCTTCAGTTCTGAATTTGACGCAAACAAACTCACAACCTACATGTATTCAGGTGAACTGTTTGTACAAACTTATGGCCTATGGAGATGAGTCGTTTGTACAAACTCACAACCTGCATGTATTCAGGTGAGCTGTTTGTACAAACTTACGGCCTATTCGGATGAGTCGTTTGTACAAACTCACAACCTACATGTATTCAGGTGAGCTGTTTGTACAAACTTACGGCCTATTCGGATGAGTCGTTTGTACAAACTCACAACCTTCATGTATTCAGGTGAACTGTACAAACTTATGGCCTATGGAGATGAACCGTTTGTACAAACTCACAACCTACATGTATTCACGTGAACTGTTTGTACAAACTTATGGCTTTTGGAGATGAGCCGTTTGTACAAACTCGCAACCTACATGTATTCAGGTGAGCTGTTTGTACAAACTTATGGCCTATAGAGATGAACCGTTTGTACAAACTCGCAACCTACATGTATTCAGGTGAGCTGTTTGTACAAACTTATGGCTTTTGGAGATGAGCCGTTTGTACAAACTCACAACCTACATGTATTCAGGTGAACTGTTTGTACAAACTTATGACCTATAGAGATGAACCGTTTGTACAAACTCACAACCTGCATGTATTCAGGTGAGCTGTTTGTACAAACTTATGGCCTATTCAGATGAGCCGTTTGTACAAACTCACAACCTACATGTATTCATGTGAGCTGTTTGTACAAACTTACGGCCTATTCAGATGAGCCGTTTGTATCGGTCGGAGTTCTGCCAATGTTTTTATGGTGTCTTCTCTATTGAAAACTGTTTACAATCCGAAGCAGTTAATTAAAAAAAGAAGTATCTTAAAATTGTAGACATATGCTCTGCATGGCTGTGAATATAAACTGAAAAGCGAAAATCGCATGTAGTTTTTGCACTCTATCCTCCTTAGTTTGCATAGGTAATTGCCCTCCACAATTTTTCTATGAATTCTCCGCAAGACATCTCTGCGCGGAGTGGAAGAGCTGGTTTGCCGGGATTAAAAATGACCAGGCATAACTATAGGGAATCAGTTAATCGTGATAGGTTCGGTGTTTGGTACCCACCGGGTATTAAAAACACTACCGGGTAACCGTTGTTGTTTTAAAGAGCACCATTAGTCAAACAGTTCGCAAAATCTTCAGTTCTGAATTTGACGCACACTTCACCAATTTCACGGTAACTGCGAACGTGTTAGTCCAGTCGGATATGGTTTCCGGACTTTGAGTTAAGTATTGGAACTCTGATATCAATGTGATATTAATATGAGAATCTATTTATATTCGGAATTATGTAATTTTAAAATAGGAACGTGTTTCACGGTCATGGGATGTCATACGCAAACATTGAAAACCCTATCTGAATCAGCCTGTTCCAGGAAAAGTCACATTGAGCAGTTCGTGTAGCTGGTAGATGGGAGACTGCATGCTGTGAAGAAGCGGCTATAAAAATAACAACAGAACGGCTTCGTTCGCATAATTCACAGAGAGTGTGTTCTGAGTGTGTTATTTAGCAGGGCGATGTTGGTTTAAATTTTACCTTTGAGATCAACCCGAGTCAATTTTATTCCTTGATATGATTGAAGATAAGAGGAAGGCCTTGTGGGTTTGGAGAGCAGTACTTACCGTCTTTTCTCTATTGTGTCCTAGCGACGAAGACATGAAGACATCCATTAATGGATTATAACCCTTCTTTAAACCAAAACAATAGGAGTTAGTCCACTCGTGCAGCTTAATATAATCTCAACTGAACATCTATTTTATTATTGATGATATTTACAATGGAAATTCATTGCAATCATCTTCATTTGATAAAAGAACTCGTTAGGAAGGAGAATCCACACAGTGTGTGGCCTGTACGAACCGAAAACGTGTACGAAAAGTAAACAAAATTTAAATAACCGGGATGATCATTCATTCATTCTAAGCCAAAGTTAGTTCAAAACAATACTTTATCGTATATTTTCGAGACTAGAAGCATTAAAAAGCTTCTGAATTATACGTCTGTTTTAACGTCCAAATATTAACATTTTGGCAGCTCATGCCACTTTGATGTAGTAAATATTACGGCGGAAATGTTCGAAATGGCAATATTTTGGTTTTGCAGTTGTAATTCATTGATAATATGATTTA
Source organism: Lepidochitona cinerea (assembly GCA_963971465.1). Classification (NCBI taxonomy): domain Eukaryota; kingdom Metazoa; phylum Mollusca; class Polyplacophora; order Chitonida; family Tonicellidae; genus Lepidochitona; species Lepidochitona cinerea. Next base: position 39,717,303 of record OZ020556.1, on the reverse strand, counting down.
TCTTCACATAATTATTAACAACCATGAATAAAAAGTATATTATCAGAAGTCTATGAACAGGGAAGTGTGAAATATCGCATTACCCCATGTTCAGATCACTGGCGCTTTCAGCCTGCTTATACTACACTATGTGACGTTTATGCGCGGTAGATTTTGAAATTGTCAACGGTTGCGCAATTTCAAATCAGAAAATAAATTCATTCTCCACTTACTGCATCTATCGGCAATCCCAGTAACCGCAGTTCGGAGAGTGCATTGGTTCTTATAAAAGCTTTACCGAACACGCGACTCTGATATCTCCATTTCGACTCAAATCGTTCCAAACAAGTCTTCTTGTCTCATTATCAACTTTATGAAGCTCTTCGGAAACTTTAACTTTTGCTCCATCAAGTACTGTTGTCATATCTAAAACGTTCGCCATGTTTTTTCGTATGCATCCCATAATAGTTCATAGGAGAAAGTGAAGGAAAGCCACGGTTTCTGACTAACCGAGAGAGGGCTCTGTGTATAGTGACCTCTGGGTCAAAGGCGCCAATGCCCTGAATGCTATGTAATGGGACGCTTCACACTTCCACATTCATAGACTTCTGATATTATGTATGTGGAAAATTTCATGATTTCTCGAAAGTGATATATGTCTCATGACTGTACAATTTCTCCAATAATAAATTTGGCATATTGCTGGCGCCTTTTTCACTAAAGGCTCATTTGAACGTACTGGCTTCCTATACTTGCAGATGTGTTTCCAACATTGTTCTCATGTATGTAGTTTATCTTATTAACAACTCTTTGTTGTCCGGACAAATACGTTGGAACTAAGCTTAAAAGGTATATGATTTTGGTGAGATCTTTTAGCAAAATAAAGGATGTGCTATGGAAAAACGTTTTAGTCCCAACTTTGCCGGGGAACATTTGTCGGGGAACAATGAAGTAACAAATATCAAATGACAGAGAATCTTAATTGCGACTCCTCTAGCATCGTGTATTTTATCGGGTGCAAAAAATGTCACAAGCAATACGTCTGAGAAATTCTCTACGTCAAAGACCAGCCAACCATTTATCTAGTATTAGACTTAAACATGATGTGACAAAGGCACAACATTTCAACACTCAAAGTCATACGATCACGGACCATATTGAAATCATGCTCATTAGAAAATTCCTTTTCTCACTTCAGCTGCAGATACCAAGCACAAACGTTTGGAAAGGGGACGTTTTTGGATTCAAACATTACAAACTATATATCCTTTGGGTTGAAGAACATCCTTACAGGCTGAATCCGACCAAAGCCATATATCTTGAAAAAGAAATTTGATACCTGATTGATCATTGATCAATCCAACCAACAGCAGTGGGGGATCTCCGTGCCCTCTAGTGCCAAAGCCGACTGTATGTACGCTCTTTGTGTTTTTGACAAATTACGCAAAGAAAGGGCTCCTAAATCTCACTCTTCACCACATCAAGAGGGCTATTTCCGGTACAAAGGTATACCCTTTGGTATGCAGAATTCGCCAACCACCTTCCAACGGTTCGTTAACCAGGTCATATCCGGTTTGGAAGGTTTCCGTGCCATCATCGATGACGTCATCAACATCAGCGTGAGTTGGGAAGAGCACCTTGACGGGACAATCTTCGAAAGACTCAGTAAAGCCAATTTGATTATCAATCTTGCCAAAAGTGAGTTTGGGTGTGCGACAGTCATTTATCCTGGATTTATCGTTTGGCCGGGGTCAGTTCAGACCAGTTTAAACTAAGGTTGATGTTACACTTCACGAAGATACCGGTATAGGTGTCGAAAGCTCGTGTTGTTCAAAAACAACTAACTACGTGGTGATGTCTTAATTTTTTTTATCATTAGTAAGGTTGATGTCATTTCAAATTTGCCAGTGTTTGATTGTAAAAGACAACTGAAATGCTTCTTGTGTATGGCTGGATATTATAAAAAGTTCTTCACTTTCTGAGCCTTTAACTAATTTACTAAAAAAAAGTAAAATGTATTTACTCTGATAAATGCAAGGAAGCTTTTGAAAAGATTAAAGCCATACTCTGTAGCGATCCAGTTCTCTTCGCAAGTGATTTTTCAAAATCGTTTTGAAGTTAATATTTCTTAAGCAGATCAACCTATTGTTGTTTGTTAGTGATCATAGCCTCCTAATATTTTAATTAAATTAAAAGATACAATATTATATTGTATCTTTATAGGTAAAGATAATGTTATGCTGATTATTTAAATAGAGTGTAAATAACTCAAAGTAATACTATCAGTATATTTTTGTAATATATTTGATTAAAAAGTTTTTCTTACAGCTTTCTTTCTGTTACGTGTATTAGTTTGTGGAGTTTTTCTATAGATTTTCTTATTTGATTGTTTTCGTAAATCTTTTGTTTCACGTCTGGATCATTCTGCGAACCGCGTCATTCGGCAAACCGTTTTCCTCACATCACCAGCTCACTTCATAGCTATTTTCAATTTAGTTTTTGGTTTAGTTTTTAGGGGTTTTTTTTAGAGAGTTTTGTGATTGTACTATTTTCTAGAAGTTTAGATGTGTCAAATAGTTTTGGCTATGCAAATTTGTGTTAATCCGTAATAGTAACCTGACTGGAACTTCTAAAGGTCTATTGAAACACCGCAATACCGCAGTTCCCAACTGTGCTAAAATATTTATCAGTCAGTTTTTCAATGTCGATTTCTTTTTTGGAGTGGTAATATAACTAACTATTGTCGGTGATACAGTCATTTATTTGATTTGTCAATTCTTCTTTCTGGGCAATACGTTCACCGGTGTGTTCCCCGGATTTTCTTCTGTGAATTATATTTCTAGACTGCTATACCAGTGAACTTTGTAAGTTCTTGGATTACAATTTTCTTTCTCGGAACTGTCAGTTCTTAGTTTGTAAAATGATGTCATTTTTATATGTTTTCTTTCCACTGTTTATATAATATTTGTCGGTAAATAAAATCTGCTGGGTTTTTTTTTGGTTATTTCTTCGTTTATTATTTTGTTTCGTAACAGCACTTGGAAGATACTGGAAATTATAAAAAAAAAAGGGTTTGCACTAAGTGAATTGACATGGGTTAGGTTTGATAAATATTGCGAAAGTTTTGAAGGAGAAAAACGTTTTAAATTCCTTTATGCGGTGCCACTTGGAATTTTTTTTTTAATAAAATAACATCTCTTTTGTACCAAAAAGCGGAAGTGGGGAAACTGTGTTTTAATTCCAAATGCTAAAAGCATCCTTACGGTTGTTTGTTTATATATGTTTTACAAACGGATACAGCTTCTGTATTTCTCCAATGCTCCTATCATTTAGTTCCTTGCATTATCACTCGGGCGTTTTTGTCCCCCCCCCCCCCCCCCCCAAAGAGAATATGGAAAGTGTTCGTTGTGCCTTTTATTACCTTGTTGGTCGCCCCATTAAAAAAAACGTAAATCGCCGAAGCTATCATCTGGGGAAAGTCCGTATGTCTCGTGATAGGACCAACGCTGTTACCACATAGTTTCGGATCTCACCAATTCTCACTTTGTTGCGAGCCAACCTACCACACTTATCCAGCGATACCCAGTTGAATTTTATAATATCTACTTACTCAAAAGTTATCATCGAGAGTGAATTGTTCGATCTACTTTTTAAAAAATACTGTAATGTGGTAATGGGGCAATTCAAGATTGTTTTGTACCGTCTCGTTGTAAAAACTTGAGCATTGGTGGATAATGGAAACCGTAGTTCGATAAGGGCAGATCAATGAACTATATACGTGGAATAGACACGTCTCATTGGTTGGTTTGGATCTGACTTTGTAAAAAGTGCCGCCATTGATAGTTGATGCGCGAGCGCATGTCCAATCTGGAACGAAATTGCACCACCAACTTGTAATGACGGCGTTCGATGGAGATCAAATACCACGTGACCTCGAGTTTCCACGCATAAAGAGAGTAAGCCTAGATTGACAAGAGTGGTCACTTCGTTCGCGCCAAATTGAATTTGAACTGACACGATTCGATTAGGAACCTCCTTCCTGTAGGGGGCGCCCTCGAACCGTGTACAGTCGGATCACCCTTCCGCTATGAGAGGCAGGCTTCTAGATCTCGTTGAAGCGAAGACAAATACAAAGTGCACTTTAGGCGAACAGAAACCACATGACCGTTCCGCGGGCCTACAAGTAACGACAACAGTAACGATGACGGCTGGCAATTAGATTTTCAACAAATGAAATTGCTTTCATCATAAATCCAAAACTACAATCTTTTTTCCCGTTGTAAAAAAAATCAAACTATCGTTGTGACTTAATTGTGACTATTTATTTAATATGGACTGCAATAAGACGTGATATTGTCTACTGTTTCACACAGTACAATTGAATACTCGATATAGTTAATAAGAGGGATCGCATAATACTATAAAAAGATTTTTTTTAGATTGAGTTAAAGGGACATGAGCTACAAAAATGCGCATTTTTTTCATAAAGTCTGACAGTAACAGGGCTTTAAGTTGGAACGACGAAAATAGTGTTGTAAAAAGTAAGTAAATTTTAAATAACTGGTGAACATGAATTCATTCTAGGCCTGACTTTATAAAAACACAGTTTTAACGTACATTCTCGAGACTAACAGCACTAAAAAGCTCATAAATTGTACTAGGTAATTGGGACACTAGTCGATAATTTGAGAATTTTGTTTCAAAGGAAAAAATATGAATATTTTGGTAGCTCGTGTCACTTTAAATCATACATAGATGTCCGTATTTGATTAGTCAAATAATATAACAAAAATGGACCTCACAAAGGCACCTGAATCTTCCGATTGTATTCACAAAGGACATAACTATATACACCGTCATGTGAAATAGACCTATAGTAAAAGTTACCATGTGCTTGACCTTAGTTAAACGACTCTATTGTAAAATAAAACTCCTGTTAAAGTCTATATTTTTGTTTTCGCAGACACAACTCTACGCGTGGTCGTGTGTCACTTAGCCGCCAGTGAATTGCCATGTTTAGTCGTATTCTGTAAGAATTCCTATCAACAAACTTTTATAATCGCCTCCGCAATCAGAATCAATAGCCTCTTCCAAAGATCTTTCATATTGTTCCTGATATTCGATGGAGATCAAATACCACGTGACCTCGAGTTTCCACGCATAAAGAGAGTAAGCCTAGATTGACAAGAGTGGTCACTTCGTTCGCGCCAAATTGAATTTGAACTGACACGATTCGATTAGGAACCTCCTTCCTGTAGGGGGCGCCCTCGAACCGTGTACAGTCGGATCACCCTTCCGCTATGAGAGGCAGGCTTCTAGATCTCGTTGAAGCGAAGACAAATACAAAGTGCACTTTAGGCGAACAGAAACCACATGACCGTTCCGCGGGCCTACAAGTAACGACAACAGTAACGATGACGGCTGGCAATTAGATTTTCAACAAATGAAATTGCTTTCATCATAAATCCAAAACTACAATCTTTTTTCCCGTTGTAAAAAAAATCAAACTATCGTTGTGACTTAATTGTGACTATTTATTTAATATGGACTGCAATAAGACGTGATATTGTCTACTGTTTCACACAGTACAATTGAATACTCGATATAGTTAATAAGAGGGATCGCATAATACTATAAAAAGATTTTTTTTAGATTGAGTTAAAGGGACATGAGCTACAAAAATGCGCATTTTTTTCATAAAGTCTGACAGTAACAGGGCTTTAAGTTGGAACGACGAAAATAGTGTTGTAAAAAGTAAGTAAATTTTAAATAACTGGTGAACATGAATTCATTCTAGGCCTGACTTTATAAAAACACAGTTTTAACGTACATTCTCGAGACTAACAGCACTAAAAAGCTCATAAATTGTACTAGGTAATTGGGACACTAGTCGATAATTTGAGAATTTTGTTTCAAAGGAAAAAATATGAATATTTTGGTAGCTCGTGTCACTTTAAATCATACATAGATGTCCGTATTTGATTAGTCAAATAATATAACAAAAATGGACCTCACAAAGGCACCTGAATCTTCCGATTGTATTCACAAAGGACATAACTATATACACCGTCATGTGAAATAGACCTATAGTAAAAGTTACCATGTGCTTGACCTTAGTTAAACGACTCTATTGTAAAATAAAACTCCTGTTAAAGTCTATATTTTTGTTTTCGCAGACACAACTCTACGCGTGGTCGTGTGTCACTTAGCCGCCAGTGAATTGCCATGTTTAGTCGTATTCTGTAAGAATTCCTATCAACAAACTTTTATAATCGCCTCCGCAATCAGAATCAATAGCCTCTTCCAAAGATCTTTCATATTGTTCCTGATATCTATCTTTAATCTCGCCCAAGTCGATCTGCAATTTAGAAAAGAAAGCGTTATAATGATTTCTCTGATTCAGTACATTACACAGACAGTATTTAATAGTATAAGTAACAGATTGTAATAAGGAAACCTCTGAGAGGCTATCCTTCCTGTACCATCCATGTATAACCGCAATGTATCTTCTGTAAAAAGAGATTATTATTAAAACCCATAAAGCGACCATTGTACAGGCCTTTGCTATATTGTCATTGTACAAGATGACTTCATATGTATTTGAAATGGGAGCATTGAATATATATAATACATTGGCCTTCCCCATCTTCTTTTGTTGGCGGATCCTCATGTAAAGATACATAGGGTGGATGGTGGTGGTACACTCCTTTGGGTGACTTTACTGCCATATAACCTTAACTGCTGGGTGATCAGTAAATCATTTCTATAATTTTTTTTAATTTTTTTATATTTAATTAAATTGGTAGATCTAAATAAAATCGAGGTTTCGGTTGATGAAATTGGACAAGTTATCGACCGTATTGTAAAATTGTTAGCATTGATGGCATTTTAAATGAATTTAAAAAATCAACACTTTATCATCTTGAAGAAATTTACGTCAGGTTATTTAAGCATTTATTGGGGATGTTCCGGAGATATGACCCTGATAATTCCAGGGGCATTGCCCTATTAAGAAGTGTAGGGAAAGTATTTATGAGTGTTTTAAACTCGCACATTGCTTCTATTGAAAATTTGATTTCAAAACCCAAGCTGACTTTCGTAAAAACCATGAAGCCCTGATCAAATATTTTTTTGTTAATAACTGCTATTGATATGTGATTTTCTTCTTAGAAGAAGTTATACAGTGCATTCATTGATTGTAAGAGAGCGTTTGGTTCGGTTTGGAAAAACAGACTTTGGCTTAAACTGATTAATGAAGGAAATAACACTATTGTGTATGGATTTACAACTTCTTTATTGGGAACATGACGTTTCGGTGTAGCTATCAAGTGATCCTAACGGTGTTAGGAGCTACACCGAAACGTCGTGTTCCCAATAAACCAAGAAGTTGTAAATCCATACGCAAGAGTGTTCTTTTCTACATGATCATGCCCAACTTCTGAATGCCACTAAAACAAGTTAAACTGATTAAATCTGGAATCAATGTTAAAATTATTTCCCTTTACCCGTGTGTTTTAGTGTTCTTAAATATATAAAGGGGTTGAGACTGCCTTTGAAGGCACACTTGCCGCGAAAATCCAGAATACTGTTTACATAAAAAAAAACAGTGGGCGGTTTTCTGTATTTTTCCCAGACAGACCAAGTTAGGAACTTTCTATTTTTACCAAAAATAGAAAGTTTTGGCATCATTTAGTATTTTTAATTTGAAATTGAAAATTAGATTTATCAAGTACCCGCAATGTAAACAAACCCCGAACCTGAACATGCACCCAAACGCCCTTAATGTTTGAGTCGTGCGAGTGATCTAAGTTCTTTATCTGAGAAATACAGACTGGCGATCGAGTAAGAGTGACTCGAAAAGCCTGTCGATAATTGTTTGAGTGTAAACCACAGATTAAAAAAACACCTGAAATGAGGGTAATCCAACCACTAAGTTAACCGGCATTGGTCGTTGTTGTTGTAATCAGGCTTCGGTTCTTCGTTTGTTTTCAACCCCATTTCTACATTCTAAACCTAACTGGACACGTTTTATGTCTCCTATGTTTCATTTTAGTGGGTTTAGTTGTAGTAAGCTCATGTAAATGGGTTTTCTTGACAAATGTTCAACATGCTACGGCGGCAAGTGGGCCTTTAAGCATGAGGGGGGAACCAACATTTTTGCTGTCTTTTCCCATAACCCTATAATATATAGTCTGGCGAAAAGAAAAGAAATATTATTATCAGTGTAAACTCAACTGATTGTAAAAAAAATGTTTCCTGAAAGAGTTTTACCTCGCTGCGGGATACAATCTGTCGGATAAGATCTTTGTCTTCTGTTCCCATGCCAGATAAACTGGCATTTATCCGCCAAGCGAAATAACTCGGTAAATCTTCCACCGCGCGAACTGAAAAGCAAAATTTAATTTTCAGTTATTCGTATAAAAGGACAAGTCATGAACAATAAAAATCAAATGTGGTGGTGTATATACATGAACTTCTTTTAGGTTTCTACATAGGAAGGATGACTGCTTACTGATAGCAATGTAACCATCGGCCAGTGAGCCCGAACATTCGTTGCTAATTGCATCTTTAATATCTTGTTCTGTTAGCTCTTGATATGCCCGGAAGGTTGATCGTAACTGTGGAATACTTCTCAAACACAGCACAGAGTTGATCTCCGTCTCATCTGTACCCCATTTGTCAATCCCAGCCTGAAAATGTGAGGTCAGATATCAGCGATAGAAAAAATCACATAGTCGAGGGAAAAGAGATCCGATTTTTTCACAGACCATGGTAACCTGCCGTCATTGGTTTACAGTGCTTCGACTGTCAATTTATGACGACAAAATTTCCCTTTTTGCGGGTAAAAGTATAATTAATATATATATATATAATAACTGTAGACTGAAGTCAATGCACTTTTTGAGAGCAAAAGAAAAAAATTAATAATACATGCACGGCTTCTGTTTAAACATTAGTTGAATGAAGACGCTGTTGGGGGTTTACTATCACTTCGTATATGTAGAGTCATGCTATTGCTGAAGACGCAATTTGTTTAAGTTTTGTACCAAGGAGCAGAAAGCTGGAATCATGTTCTATAGGCCTACACACTTACAGGTCAAAAAGAGATGTCAGTGTCTTTTTTAAGAACCAAACTTTATTATCGATATGTCTGAACTTGACTGTTATTGAATTGGCCAACTTAGCTACCAAGGTATCACGACTACGGTCTCGGGGATTCCGGGTGGGATCGTCAGCTAACAATTTCAAAAACGAGTTCTAAAAACCAAATATCACCCGGTCCTCGGAAGACAAAACTAATAGCGAACATATGTCATGTGCAGCTTTCGGACATTCAAGCGTTTCAAAGTTTGCCATTAAATGTGACTAAAAAGCACGTTATATCATTAATGATTATCAACATAGGTCCGAAAAAAACACCATCTTATAATTTTGGCATGTTAGAAGAAACAAGAATTTTGATTTTTTTAGGCCAATTAAGAATAGTGATGCAATAAGACCTCTCTAATTTTCATCCAATCATAAAATGATTTACATGTGGTCAAGATTGTTGTCAAGATTGTACAGTGTCCCAGAGTTCAATTGAATCTCCGAAGGCAGTATTTTTGTTACTAAAACTAAAGCAAAACATTAATCCAGGGTAATTTTTTGTAGACGAATTAGTCCAGTTTCGAAAAAGTGTCAAATGTGCAAACATGTCGTTTTTCCATTAACAAATGAAGTAAAACAAGTCAATAATTTTGATTCACATTTGATACAGACTTTAAATAGGTGATAGTTTGTTTCTCAACTCCTAGCATCTCATGGGCATAGTATAAGGCGTTTCTATGTAGGCCTACTGTGAGTCTTTGAGCCTTGTGACGTGTGAAGTAATGAGCTATAACACCTACACTGGTCGTTTTCTATTTCGTCTTTTAATGAATATTTTATATGAAATTACCTCTTTGATTTTATTTGCTTCCTCCCTGGCCTTTTCGTAATCGACATCATCCGATTCATCTCGCCCAGCGTTGCACAGTGACACCATGAGACGACCGAAATATCCACTTGTATCAGACATAAGATCGTCTTCAAGCTCAGCATCGTATTCTTAACAAAGAAAGTAAAACAATTAAACAAAATACTGATGAAGATTTACGAATCCAAAGTAAGTCCAAACGTACGGTCTGATCAATGATTTTAAATGACTTAAATTACGTGTATTAGTGTATGGAGATTTTTAAAAATTATTTCTTTTTTTTTTTGCAAGTCTGTCTTTCAAATACAGACCTTTCTAACAACCTATTGTTAGCTGTGACCTATTTTCCCGACTTGCTTTCCCCAACGGCTTGACGTAGATTTGAGCCAGGGACGTGTATGTCATTGTGCCGATAGAACCTTGGATTCTTTACAAGAATAAATATGTAAATTTTCTATGGTTATGTGAATTTAATTTGATACATAATAATAAGATTGCTCTGGAATTGTTCTTTATTTCTCTCAGTTTCATTTTATCTGAGCTAAAACTAGAAGTAATTACCTATATCTGCAAAGGGAATTCCAAAATCGTATTAAACTCGCCATTAAACGGCCTATCAAAGGAAAGCCTGTGCACACGGCGAGCTATGAGCTGAGCTACCAGCCTAGAGTAAACAAAATATCACGTGTGCGCTGAAGTTTTACTGATATCCCCGCCTTGAGAGGTGCTGAGGCCAGGATCTGACTTGTTTGATATTTTTCGCCTCGTGATGCGAATAGCGCGCCGTAAGCCTTAGTTCAGCTAAAATGTCTAGATGGTCAATAGAAACACGAAAAACGGACCACGTGACATTGTTCTCGCACTAAAATCTGATAACGGTGCCCATTTTAATTTCGTACACTAATAAGTTTCAGCACCGTGTCTGCAGATAAGTAAAAATGACAATACTAGAGAACTTACCTGCTTTGTATTGTTCTTTAATTTCCTCAATTTGATGGTTTGGTCTTGTAGCTAGGATTTCTATCAACATGCTTTCATCTGTACCAGCTCCCTAAAACAGTTCCATATTCGCCCAAATCTTTAAACACTGTCAGGTAGACAGTAGTATGTCACCTAAAGACAATATGAGTTACCGAAATTCGCATTTTTTCTCATAAAAGCATTTTGTCACAACAGTTCTGTGTGTGAGTTTCATCGACGGAATATAAAAAAACATATTCATCGACAACTTAGTTGAAACAATATCTCCTTTCGTATTCGAAGATCAGGAGACAGAGCATTATATGTATAATAATATATGAACATGTTTCTAGATTGCACCAACATTTATTTCAGGACTACACAGATGCGATTTATGGTGTTTTTAGCCACATTATAGAACCAGTTAGGAAAGTTGACATAAAATACACGATGATATAAGCTAAGCATGAGCAGGATTCAGAAAGCTTAAGTATTTGATAATGAGACCTCCCTTGTTCGTGCTTGTGGTAAATCGTTTCTCCACGTGTATATTACACAAAATATATTTACGTGAAACACAATACCAATCGAGATTCCATATCATAGTATTTATGTATAAAATCAGAGATTATTTGAAACAGTTGTGATTTTTTCGCGAGGAAAGCAAATATGCTGATTTACGATCAATTACCTTCATAGGTGGCGCCACCTGCACATGACCCTGTACAAAGCTATATATAAAATATGGAGAAAATTGAACGATTTGAGGTGTAAGTTACTTTTAAACACTACTTTACCGTTCAAGACTTTACTTTCATATTAAAATATAGAAAGGCTGAAAGCTTTATTATTACCGAGATGGCTCTGTTAATTTCCCGGGCATCAAAGAGACGAGGAGGAGTCATCATTGCTACTACCAGATCTTCAAAGTTTCCACCTAATTCAGACTTCAGGTCTTCCACCAAATCCTGTTAGCGATAAACACAATAAAGCGCTTGACATATACATACATCAAATAGTAAGAAAGTGGGAGTTAAATGTGGGTAATCTAACTGCACCTATCAACTTTATAACATGCAGTTCTAGAAACACGTATATTCGCCTTTGAGAAGCAATTAAAACAGACAGAAACGCGCATGTTTGGTTGTGAACCACTATAACATGCATGTCTAGAAACACAAATGCCAGACCTTGGGAACCAACTATAATTGGTAGTACTACAAACATGCGTGTTCAACTGATAACAGGCAGTACTACAAACATGCGTGTTCAACTGAAAGCCAATTATAACAGGCAGTACTAGAAACATGCGTGTTCAACTGAGAACCAATTATAACAGGCAGTACTACAAACATGCGTGTTCAACTGAGAGCCAATTATAACTGGCAGTACTAGAAACATGCGAGTTCAACTGAGAGCCAATTATAACATGCAGTACTAGAAACATGCGTGTTCAACTGAGAACCAATTATAACAGGCAGTGCTAGAAACACGCGTGTTCAACTGAGAGCCAATTATAACAGGCAGTGCTAGAAACACGCGTGTTCAACTGAGAGCCAATTATAACAGGCAGTGCTACAAACATGCGTGTTCAACTGAGAGCCAATTATAACAGGCAGTACTAGAAACATGCGTGTTCAACTGAGAGCCAATTATAACAGGCAGTACTAGAAACATGCGTGTTCAACTGAGAACCAATTATAACAGGCAGTGCTACAAACATGCGTGTTCAACTGAGAGCCAATTATAACAGGCAGTACTAGAAACATGCGTGTTCAACTGAGAGCCAATTATAACAGGCAGTACTAGAAACATGCGTGTTCAACTGAGAGCCAATTATAACAGGCAGTGCTACAAGCATGCGTGTTTAACTGAGAACCAATTATAACAGGCAGTGCTACAAGCATGCGTGTTCAACTGAGAGCCAATTATAACAGGCAGTACTAGAAACATGCGAGTTCAAGTGAGAACCAATTATAACAGTCAGTACTAGAAACATGCGTGTTCGACTGAGAATCAATTGTAATAAGTAGTACTAGAAACATGTTTAGGCTGTCAACTTTTTTGGTTGCCCAAGATGTATCATGGGTTGATATATTTAGGAATGGGACAAAAGCTTTAACGAGATTTAGGTAAAGAGACACATTACTGCCCATGAGAAATGAAACTGTATTATGTAACCTGTAAACTAGCATCCAGTACCTACCTGGCCATACTTAGTCTTATATATCTCCTCCATTTCCTTTCTCTGGGCAAAGGAATGGTTAGCCATTACCTGAACAATGGCTTCCTCCTTCGTTCCTAAACAGTGAAAGTTTAATAACGATGACAAAAAGTTACATTTAATCATGGAAAGAAAATGTTGTTTAAGTTTAAGATTTTATCTGACATTTGAGAAGAAAGTGAATTTACTGAAGCTTATGATAAGCAAAGTACCTAAAGTTGAACATGGAACGAATTACGCCTCGGATCTCTTTGTTTTTTATTTACAGCCTAAAATTTATCTGAATGCTTTTGTGTCCCTGAAACCAAACCATTGCTGTAATTCTAAAGTTAGTTCCCCAAAACTTGTCAACCGCTAGGTCGCTTAGAGAAGATAAAATGATATTAACATTATTTATCGCTCTATTGGATTTCCTGGGCAAGCCGTTTAGCGACACAGAGCCAAAGTGTGGCGTTATTCACTATGGCAACCCGCTATCTTGGTAACAACGTCAGCTGTGATATAATATAACATAGACTCCGGATAAATATCATATCTATGCTCTATTTCACTTTTTTAAAATTGTTTTGGGGCTATTGAGAACCTACCTATTGAAGCACAATAGACAATACGGGTTACAATGAAGTATCTGTAACCAATGTATGATTGTCAGTTTCATTTAAATAGTCGAGAAATGGAGATTAGATACGATATACATGTAGCCTATGGTATAAGTGAATAGGCCGTCTAAACCAAGATGGCGAGCAGTGACCTTATCAATTCTTCTCTAGTTCATCGGCCAACAAACCAAGTTTTCAATTTCATATTAATAATTCTCACTGGGCAGAATACAGAATACTGTCTTCCGTTTTAAATGTAAACTGTTTCCTACATCCTCCTCTTACTTTAGTGTGTAGCTGACGTGTTTAAACACATTGGCATTTCAAACTTTGAATTAAACTTTTGGTAATTCAAGAAATCAAATAATCAAGTGAAATTAGTCAGGAGAGAAATTATGTACAGAGAAAATGAGATTATCGTTCTTGTTGTCAATCGTAAAAGCTATATTTTACCCATGCATTCCATGGCTTCTCTAAGTTTCTCAGTCGCTGGCTCCGCATCGAAATCCTCAACATGACGTACTGTAGCACGACCGGTCTGCAACATCAAAGGGAAGAGGAAATTGAGTAAAATTTAAACGGTCGTGGCTGTTGGAATAGACATGTTTAATTGGTAACTGTCATCATATAATACAGAATGTTACGTCATATAGCTAAATTGGTTCCAGCTTTCATTGGATATGGCTGAAGGAACAAGGTTAATTTCCCTTTCTCACTGCCGCAATGGTTAAAGGATACATTTCTTCTTCTTTTGTCTTTCTTTTTTTCTATTTTGCCGAATATTTTTGTGGAGTCCCACGCGTGCTTAAAATTGAGTGCATTTCTAATCGATCGACCAGTGTGGAAGGTTTGTCAGGCACCTGCAAAATGTTTGAGCTTCCTACAGGAATAGACTCGACTCAGTTAGTATTATGTTGCAATTATAAGAGAAATTTTGTATATAGCATGGAGAAGATCCAGAACTAAATAGGCTCAACCCAATACTCAACTATCAATGTCTAAATGAAATGCCAATCAAGCGAACCCCAGTCTGACACTATACAATTGATATTGTCCACAAATGACCCCAATCCACAAAACCACTGTCTGTTAAGATCAGTATGAAACTTTTCTTAAAGGGGCATGAGCTGCCAAAATGTTGATATTTTGACGTAAACACAGAATGTTGAAATTATCGGCTATTTTTCTCAAGACGTATAATTCAGAAGCTTTTTAGTACTTCTAGTCTCAAAAATGTACGATAAAGTATTGTTTGAACTAACTTTGACTTAGAATGAATGAATGGTCGTCCCGGTTATTTAAATTTTGCTACTTTTCGAACACGTTTTCGGTTCGTACAGGGCACATACTGTATGGATTTTCCTCATTCCAACGCCAATCATTTAGTTTTTCGATGGCCTTCAAAGCCTCTTACTGTCGTGACGATTAGAAATTATGAAAAAAGTGTGAATTTCGGCAGCTCATGCCACTTTAAGGTTGTTCAGGAATATCCCCCATCCACAGAACCACTGTCTGTTTAGTTCGGTATGAAACGTTATATTGTTATTTCACTGTCTAAATTTGACCACAAGCTGCCCGTTCAGAAGCGGACAGTCCACTCCGACTTTTTATTGCAATGAGCCCTGACTCCAAAATACGACCGTCAGTAGGAAAAATAGTCATTTTGGAGTCAGAAACCCGGACTATTTTAAACCAAGCTCAAGCGCTGTGTTCATTAAAAAAAGTACACGTAACCAGTGCATCGAGATGAGCGATTGAAACACAAAATGTATGAGACTTTGCTTTACCTTCCACTATAACGTTATCTCATTTCATTAACAACCAGACTTTCACTAGGTTAAACAAAATTCTCTGAAAAGTCAAGCTTTTTTGACTCATCAAACTGAACGACATTACAACATTTAAATCAAAGTAGCATGTGGTGTCAAAATCAAGATTGTTTAAATAACTTCCGATTTTTAAAGAGAAGTTCAGTGTTTGAAATACCTTTAAATTATTGGATTAACGCCGAAGTAAAAAACACTGGTAAAGCCAGTAACCCCGACGAACCGACGATGCGTGTAGTTAACGAACAACATTCAAAAAGTCAGGGCGTTTGAGTACATTTTGGGATTGGGGTTGATGTAATATATGTAGACCTATGCTACATTGGTTTAGAAAGAACACTAAAACACACGGGCACAGGGAAAATCTTTTTGTCTAAAACAACCATGGAGACAAGTTTCTTATTGCGTTAAAAAGGGGCATATCATCCACACGTTTATACCCAATCATAAGTTGATACAATAAACCACAACCCATGATATTTCATTAAGTTGCATGAGTTTATATAAGTATTACATATTAGCTCTCTATAAAGTTAAATCTATTTTCATTTGCCTTATAAGAACGAGGATTTCCTCTCGTCCATTTTCTAACTACTTACAAAATTCGATGAAATACAAAGAAGTTTACCTGGTATTTGTACATGACGAAACCGTTAGGAGACTATCTTCTTGTGGTAGAGAACAGAACGTTAGGATGTTTAATAAAGATAGCTTATATACACAGGGTCGCCTTGACCAGATAAAAAGACATACAATAGAAAGCCTATCAGAACCTGAATTTATGCATGAACTGACAAATATATGGATGAGTAGTTCTCCGCTAATTTATATCACATGGGCAAGCGTAAAATCCAATCAAGCATAAAATAACTCCGCCATTGTCAACGGCTCTCTTGGTTAAAGCTGAGATTTCACAACTGAATCTGCAGTTATTGATATTGGGTCATTAAATCAATTTAAAAACAAGAGACTTTGGGTTTGGAAGCTGGAGAAGTTCACGACATCTGATCGTTTTGACCCTTGGAAATTAAAAAAAATCTATATGAACGAAGTTTTTGCTCTTCCTCTCACTATTACACGAATAATTAGCCTTTACGCTGTTCCCGACACCATTTCACGAATTAGTCTACGTGTAGTAAGGTGGTTTGGCGTTTACGCTCTTCCCGAAACTATTTCCCGACACGCTTATATAATCTTCATCGCTATTAAAGTGAGTGTCCTTATTGAATTGTGGACAAGTCTTGAGGACTGCTTAAACTTCATCGCTAAGTGAGTGTCCTTATTGGACAGGGGACAAGTCTTGATGACAGCCTAAACTTCATCGCTAAGTGGGTGTCCTTATTGAACTGGGGACAACTCCTGATGACCGCTTAAACTTCATCGCTAAGCGAGTGTCTTTATTCAACAGGGGACAACTCATGATGACAGCTTAAACTTCATCGCTAAGTGGGTGTCCTTATTCAACAGGGGACAACTCCTGATAACAGCCTAAACTTCATCGCTAAGCGAGTGTCCTTATTGAACAGGGGGCAACTCCTGATGACAGCCTAAACTTCATCGTTAAGTGGGTGTCCTTATTGAACAGGGAACAACTCCTGATGACAACTCAAACTTCATCGCTAAGTGAGTGTCCTTATTGAGCAGGGGACAAGTCTTGGTGACAGCTTAATCTTCATCGCTAAGTGAGTGTCCTTATTGGACAGGGGACAAGTCTTGATGACAGCTTAATCTTCATCGCTAAGTGAGTGTCCTTATTGGACAGGGGACAATGCTTGATGACAACTTAAACTTCATCGCTAAGTGAGTGTCCTTATTGGACTGGGGACAATTCTTGATAGCAACTTAAACTTCGCCGCCAAGTGAGTGTCCTTATTGGACAGGGGACAATGCTTGATGACAACTCAAACTTCATCGCTAAGTAAATGTGACTGTAGACGTTTTACCAACGTGACTATTTGTGTATTAAAGATCTGTATGTCACGTTGGCTAAAATAGACTAGGGAATACTCCTATATGAGCTATATATATATATATATATCAGACAGATGTTGAGCAGCGAATACCTCCAGGTAGATGGAGAGAAGGTATAGACAATATGATCAGTCAGTGACTCACTCCGGGACACACCACACACTCATCGTCACTCTATATTTTCAATTGTTTAATGCACATAATACCAGAAGTCTTCTGATAATATGCCTTTAACCATTCTGTGCGTTGTACCATAACAATGCTGTCATATACATGTTATACAGAATCTATACAGAATCTGTAATACAAAGCTCTTAGAATCAAACGCTCCGATAAACATATGCTGTTGTCCCTGCAGCAAGAAAGATTTAACTTCAACTAGTATAGTTAGGCCTACCTGAGAAAGACACCAATGTGGGTGTCTCCTGACATATAAAATAACTGAATGGGCTCTAGAGGAGATAAGGATTTAAACACACTCTGTGAACCCCAAGGAGATTATTTACTCTTCAGGGGATTTAAGCAAATATTTCGGGAAGCCAGTGTAATAAAAAAATGTGGGTGTTTTATCAAGTGGGATATTGGGACGATCAAAAGCAGAGACTTGTTTGATTTCCAATTCAGACATTATAAGTAATATTTTTAATTTTTTTTTAATAAAGCGCAACGTCACAATAACAGGAAAAGAATCAATAGACAATCAATCAAGAAAGAATTTCTGAAAACTATGCACACCGGGCGCAATGCTATAAATGTTTACTGAGCAAATTAAATAGGAAATTATGCACACCAGGCACTATTATATATAGGTATATGCTTACTGAGCCTGTTAAAGAGAAAATTATGCTCAGCGGGCACAATAATATATATGCTTATCGAGCAAATTAAACAGAAAATTATACACACCGGGCGCAATGATATATATGCATATGCCTACTGCGTCAATTAAATAGAAAACTATGCACACAAGGTGCAATGATATATATGCTTACTTAGCGAATAATTTCCACTCCTGACACCGCCAACGTTTTGATGTGGTCACGTGATTTACTGAAGTTTATTCGTGCACATTGCCCTCACCGATGCACGGGCCAGCCCACGATATTAAAGCTGATTATCTATCAAAAATGTTATGTGTCAATATTCAAGTATGTGAGATGGATTGCCCGGGACGAATAAGCTGGAAAAGTTGTGTCATAAGGTATAGATTTATATTGACTATTGACTATGACACACTAACATGTAGCCCAATCTGATTAAAGTCAGAATGTTCATCCCAACTATTGTCAGATATAGGCCAGGCAGTTTTAAACCTTATACGAGTACACGTCATTAAGACAGAAATAGAAATCGGCATGTGCGTATGATATGTATGTAAGTTATGTTTTACCCGATCTGTAGGTGACTAGAGGAGAAAGGTCTCAACAACTGTCTGAATTTGGAAATAGTTACTGGTCATCTGATAACATAATCCTTCTTTTTAATATATCAAGTACTTTAAATGATGCAGAATCCAGTATTTGTGAGTTTGAAAGTGAACCACAGAGCACGGCAACCATTTAACACATATCAGTTGAATTAATAAAGAACTCCACACCCAATTAAAGCCAGACAAGATTAATTATTCACCAATAAGTTAACGAAAATAGACTATTCATATTGTTTATAGGCCTATAAAGAGGAAAAGTTATGCGAGTGTGTTTGGTCCGGGATATGTATATACTATCTACTCCAGATGGTCCACGCCCTATCTGTTCGAACACACACGGTGGGTATTTTCTGTATTATAGAAAATAGGTTGTTCTCCGTTTGGTTATTTTAAGCTGAACTAAGCTATATATATAATCATGAGGGAAAATAAAGATGTCTTACCGGCGGAGTATTGCCCATTTTAAATGTTATATAAACTTCCCGTGCAGGTCGGTATGTGTTAAGTAGACCGGGATAAGTGAATGAGTAATTTCACTCTGTATATGTACAGGGAAATCACGTGATTATAAAAGTATGTGGAGGCCTTTACATGTTCCCCTCTCATTGTTATATTATACTATCGTAGGTTATAGTAGCCAGGGTATGGAGGTGGGTGCAAACCGGATGGACAAAAGCGATGTTTAAATTGTTTATGAGATGAGTGTATTCAGTATCCCACTCAGTCTACACAAATATTTTTGAGTGGTATTTTTTCTCTCAATGGCCCTAAACATCCCCTTACTAACTCTGGCAACGCTGTCCTATATATGAATGATCGATGTTTTACGCCGCACTCAAGATTATTTCACTTATATGGCGGCGTTGCCAGGTTTAGTGGGGAGGAAACCGGGCTCATTCCACGGAGGAAAACCGCGACCTTCGGCGATCGAGCGAAAAATCCACTCAGAATTTTAACATTTCTATTTGGCCTGAACGTGATTTGAACCCACTCTAACCCACTGGACCACCGAGGCCCTCGAAAATTAAAAGGCGTTGTTTGTGTTTTGTATGGAGTTATATCTCTGGAGCTTGGATCAAGTTCAATTTGGTGGTAGGTCTAATAAGAAAATATAAGGGGACGATTGTACACACAATATACTCGCAAATCTACACACACACACACTCGATTATCTCCGTTTTTCTTAGGAATAGAAACCGGCGATGAAACCCATGATGAAGGGGCCCCGTAAGGTCAAGGTCCAGTAGTTCTTGGATTTTTGCCCTGTACTTGAGTTCGCACACGGGATGGGAGTCGCCGGATTTGTTGTATCATCGGTGTAACTGCATCGTAAATATGGAGTTTGAATTGAAAGTTTTTCAATTTTCCGACACCATCAAACACACCATTGAGTTCGAAAAAATGTGGAAACTTTATTTATGTTGTGAGTTAGTGTAGGCCTAAGGATCACTCGTTGACTCGTAGTGGATTCAGGTTGATTCTTATTTATGTAAGTGATCTCAAATTCAGCCTGAATGTCCGTCTGAATTTGTCGTTGCTGGGTGTCGGCATTGTTACTGTTAATGTGCAGGTATCGACTGATGCCTTGTTGGTTGACGTACGGCTGTTGTGTTGCGTTAACACAACCTGTTTCGCCTTCCATATGATTGCATGAAGTACCGTATTTTAGGTTCTGAAATTGTGAATATTATTCATTTAATGTAAGACGTAGTCTATTGTTTTGGTTAATCTTTAAATGACTCTCATTAGATTTGTTTGTTTAAGGTTATTGTTCTTGTTGATTTTACATTCCAGTATTCCAACAAAGTTACTTTGACTTTTTGTACAATAAAAGCTTGATTGATTGATTGTTTGGTGTTTTACGCCGCACTCAAGATTATTTCACTTAGGCCTATATGGCGGCGTTGTCAGTTTTATTGTGGGAGGAAATCGGGCTCTATGCCCGGAGGAAACCCACGACCTTCCGTTGGTAACTGGCAACCATCCCACATAGGTCGTTCGAGTGAAAACCCAGTCAGAAAATTTTCCAATTTTTTTGGACTGAGTGGGATTCGAACCCGCAACCCATTGGTGGAAGGCTGTTTGGATTGAGCGTCCAACGCTCTACCTACTGAGCCACGGATGCCCCTATAAAAGCTTGAATCTAAACAAATAGTGCACCTTGAAAGAACATAGGGTGGACAAAGCTACAGAATAAAAAAAGAATTCCTAATTGAGTGGATAAATGTTCGTTCCTACGGAAAATGAAATCCTCTCATTTGAATAATCAATAAAAAAACAACGCACTGTATATATCGTTTCACTAACACCACAAGAAAAAAAACATCTAGAGTCTGTTGACAAACAGTGTATACCCACTGACTTCAAACACTTGATGTAAACTACATTTGAGACTTAGGAAGTAATATTGTTAATCTTAATAAAGAGGAACTCACTGCTGATGATATATCCCTATACTCAATGGAGGACTTCCATTTGTACCTTGTCCTAAGTCATTATTTGATATAGACTTTTCTATTAGTAAATCAGTCCTCTTATGGACTAGCTTCTCCAGAATTATAAGTCTGGCTAAGATCTACCGATATCCAGTTGATTGATTGATTGATTGATTTATTGATTTGATTTATTCACCAGAATGAAGTACAAAAATATATACATATTTGAATATAGTCTGGCGGTTGTAAAACCCCAGGGGGGGGGGGGGGGGGGGGGGGGGCTTGTTATATATCTTTTGATTCAGATTTGTACATGTGTTACGGCAAATACAGGTTATGTAAATAAATATCTAGAAAAGACATTGAATTGTTTGTACATGTAATATTAAACGATGAAAACAAGAAAAGATTCAGATTGTTGGTGCATTGCATTGGAATTTAAAACGAGATTGAGAATTAATTTGTTTTAGAGTTGTTGGTAGTTTGTTCCACTCTTTTGGTCCTTTGATTTTTAAAGAATAAAAAGACAGATTTGTGCTATAGAATGGTGTGCACATGTTACAGAAACTGACATGTTATAGTTGTAACTTCTGGTTGGATAAATATGAATAACAGACTGTTCAGTGAATATGTTTCTAAATATAGAAGGAAGATCCTGTGGATCATACATGAATTTGCGAGAAAGAAGCAGACAAGAATAAATATTTATATTAAATAGGGTAAGAATCGGAAGCTTATTGAAGATAGGTGAGGTTTGATCTAATTTTTTGACAGAAGTGACGCGGATTGATCTTTTTTGCAGAATGACGAGAGGATTTAGATGGGTTTGATAGGTACTGCCCCACAATACGTTACCATGAAGAAAATAAGAGAATAATACAAAATAAACAATGTTTTCTTATTCAGTTGATTTTTAAAATGATTTAGGAGTCCTATGTTTCTAGAAACTTTTTTACAGGTGTTGTAGATAGGCCTATGTGTCTTCCAGTTTAGCTTGTCGTTAAAAGTGATGCCGAGGAATTTGAAGTTGTGGACTTGCTCCAGTTCGGTTTCAGACAGCGAGAGAGTAAAAGGCTGGACGGAATTAGAATTGGACTTATTTTTTATTATTATATATCCAGTTTTAGTTAAGTTAAGTGATAGTCTGTTAGAAGCAAACCAGGTTTGAAATCTAAGTCGTGACTCTGTATCAAGGAAATTTGACGATTTAACTGTTCCTTGAAACGTACATAACCTTCAGAGGGGAAATCTAAAGATAGGTATTGTACAGTGTGTTATTTTTTGCATAATCAACGTGTGAAATCATGGCCCAAGTAACGCCATGACCTCACGGAAGAACGGTCAAAACTGAAACCTGAAAGTCTTTCTTCCGACTGCCATTCTTGAAAATAGAGCGACGTCACCAAATTTTTTTTTTAGTACGGCCGTTTTTTTTTTTTTAATAAAACGCTGTATTTTTGTGTGGTGTGAGAAAAAGATAATCAAACTAGAGCCAGTGTGTTACAACGAATATCAATCTCGTTTATTAATTTCCAAAGTCTTTGAAAATTAATAGACTAGAGTGATGTTTATGCCTTATGGAAACACGCTGGCTCTGGCTAAATGGTGTCCAAGAATTACGGTAATATTATGCCGAAGATTTACGGCGTTATATTGAAGTTAATTAGGGCGTTATAACGCCGTAATTATTATATTATTATTTTTTTCTTGAAGGAAATCAGCCACCGTGGCTTTTACGTGCGTACGTAAACCAAGTTTCAGAGTGTTTGGGGCGTTATGAACAAATGGGACTACTGTAAATTTGAACTTGTGTGAAGGTTAAAGCATCCCTGCGCCGCCTAGTTACTGACCATTGAACGAATAAAGTTTTTAGAAATTTATAATGTATGAATAGGGATATACTTTTTGACAAGACATGCACATTTATTATTTTTTGTACGATTTAAGCCTTCGAAAGAGTAATTGTCCCCGAAACCAAAGAATACAGGAGGGAACTTAGTTTTTGAAGCGGATGGCATTGTTTACATGGTAGCTGTGAAGCGGCCGATTTGACATGGCGATGAAAAAATGAGGCTGACACAACAGGTTTGGTTCTCTGTTGTACACTTCCTTTTCGTGTTTACCATTTGTGATTATTATTCAGGTTTATTAATTCTGATGAATCTCTTTTCAGTTATTGCGATCAAGGACTAATGAACCTCTGTCCTCTGTGCAATTGTTGGACCTTTCAAAGCTTGAACTAGGTGTGTAAACTGTACAACTCGTCACTGTAAATACAACAACAACATAACATTAACAATACATGTTGTTTGGTGTTATACGCCGCGCTCAAGATTATTTCACTAATATGTCGCCGTTGTCCGTTTTATTGTGGGAGGAAACCCACGACCTTCCGGTGGTAACTGGCTACCATCCCACATATGTCTTTTGAGTGAAAACCCAGTCAGAAAATTTTCCAATACTTTAGTTTTAGGACTGAATGGGATTCGAACCCCCGACCCATTGGTGGAAGGCTGTTTGGATTGAGCGTCCAACACTCTACCTACTGCACCATGGAAGCCCTTATTATCAATAAACAACCACAACAGTGAACTGAACCACACTCGTGTGTCTCTTTCTAGTTCAATTTTACCGAACTTATGGTGATATTACATATAGGCCCTACCAACGTTCGGTATACAAATTTGAAATGCAAGGTGGAAATGATGCTTAAATTACAAGCCATGGAAATATTATTGTAACTACTCGGTATGGACGATTCCTACGGTACCTCAGACTTCTTTAAAACTCATTACATGCTTTTATTACAGCCTATTCCACAGGGCATACATCTGGTCTCAAACAACAACAAACTGTCATTTCTTGGAGACTTTGCTGCCATTTTGCGTGACGTTCGAACTGGTTTAGTTAGTTGTGGTATAAGACCATATATACCCCATTTGGAATAGCTACACGTACTAAAAGAGGACAAGAATATTCTGTTATGAGTTCTAAAGAAGTCTGGGGTAGGGATTGTCCACACAGAGCAGTTACAATAATATTTTCATGGCTTGTAATTTCCGACAAAAGTTTGTCGGACTTTACCGAACCAGCATTTAAAAATTCGTAGACTGAACTTTGGTATATGTAATATCACCATAAGTTCGGTAAATTGAACTAGTCTCTTTCCTGCTTTACTCACTTGTCGGTCAGGAAAAGACAAGGGCAGCCCAATGCCTTGAATAACATCGAGAATATATCAAAACGCTAACAAGTTTCTCTAGACTCTCTATTTGATACCACTATTAAAAATGTTTTGGTGATTGACACATTTTGTTCCATATCAAATTAGCATTCTTCTTGACAGATATATTGATATATGATAATCATTTATTTAAGAAATAAACGGTGAGCTGTGTGTTGCTGGATAAAGGGTTTGAGAGAGAGAAGCGAAGCAACACACAGCTCACCAGAACATCATTGAGTTCTATCGTATGCATCAGAAATAACAATTTGAGCATGGAAAATGGAACTGTTTAAAATTGAAAACATAGCTTCATATAAGAGCTGTCCCATCCCACATACTATTATGTAATGGTCTAATATTTTCCAGATTTTTGAGGTGATCAAGAACATTTAAAGTCAGTAAGAAAACGTGGCTCAGATTGATCTTTCGGCCCTGAGATTAAATTGCGCAAATTTTATTTTAGAAGTGCTCTCAGTTATTAATAAATCATCAAATCTGTGTCTCTTAAGAAAAGGGAGATATAACATAGGGACGTTGGTGACTCAACGTTTTTCTAAATTTGTGATTGTTTTATGTTGTAACTGTAAGTTGGAATGTTTGATTGAGGTAAGTCAATGAGAGTGACCTACATTTTGATGTCTTTGTCAAGCATGAAAAGTTACAAGGAATTACTGACAAATATGTAACAAAAATGCCTAATGCTATATTTTTCTTCTAGTGAGTCTTGAACGCCTGAGTTCTTGTCCCAAGTTACGACATCTTTGTCTCCATGGAAACAGTTTACAGTCCATCAATAACTTAGACCATTGCTGTCAACTTTGGAGTCTGGATGCAAGCAGTAATAATGTACGTAGCTTTAATTCTTTGTTTTACTCATCAATATGATGATATCAGGTTACTACGTAGAACACACTCTGTTTGATTATAAGACAATGATGAGAATCTCTAGTACTACCAAAGGAGACACTGGATCATAAATCATAGATTCAATTTATTTGGTGACAAAGGAAACCTAAGAATTTACTATTGTGCATATCATGACCATAGATAATATAGAACTTTCCCTGGATACAGTGGCAACATTTATTTCAGAGGAACCCCAATTCCTTCATATCAGGGACCTCGATTGTCCAGTGGGTTAGAGTGATCGTCCCTCAGTCCCACACATATCTTCCATCGATGTGGTGCGGGTTCAATTCCCACTAAGACCAAATAAAAATTGAATAATTTCTCAGTGGATTTTTCATGCGGTCGGCGTAAGTGAAAGAGTTACTAAGTCCTTGCCGAAGGTCGGGGTTTCCTCCGAGCAATGAACCCGGTTCCCTCTCCCACTAAACCTGGCAGTGCCGCCATATAAGTGAAATATCTTGAGTGCGACGTAAAACATCAATCAATCAATCAGTCCTTCATGTTATGGCTGATTGTGCATAAAATGTAATACATATAACAAACATTTTCCGTCATTGTATAAATCACACAGGCTAATTTGATCACATGGTATAAGTTATAATTTAACTGTACGTTTTTAATTTTTATCCGAAGCTCAAGATTTTAATTAGTTCAATTATCTGTTCCTCAGATTGGATGTTTGGGAGGCTTGTCACGATTTGTTGCGTTAGGATCACTGATTTTGGCAAACAATGACTTGAGTTGGTCGGAGTTGGTTAAAATTAGACATATTCATATCTTGGAGTTGACATTATCTGATAACCCCAGGCTTCAAAGGGATCCATATTGTAAGTTGATCAATTTAATACTTTTGAACACTAAGCTACATGGGCACAGGGAAAATCTTATTGTCTAAAATAACCGTGGAGACAAGTTTCTTATTGTGTTAAAAAAGGTGACATGTCATTTAGACCTTTATACCTTATTATAAGTTGTTGTAATAAACCACAACCCATTAATATTTCATTAGGTTGACTGCAGGCAGGAGCCTATTTGGAATTTTGTTTGAATACACATTGTCCTAATATTGGCAGTTAATGCCACAAATAGACACTGCTCATTGATTTTA
This sequence comes from Lepidochitona cinerea, assembly GCA_963971465.1. Lineage (NCBI taxonomy): Eukaryota > Metazoa > Mollusca > Polyplacophora > Chitonida > Tonicellidae > Lepidochitona > Lepidochitona cinerea. The sequence goes on along the minus strand of OZ020556.1, from coordinate 39,690,679 downwards.
AATCCTTTGTATGTTATGACAATCTAATTGGCTCATTGTTGTTCATCTTCTCAGACCGGCTACATGTTATTGATTCTCTGCCAAATGTCTGGATGTTGGATGGGAAATTCATCACTTGTAAGTACACACCCTATCTTGTAAGTACACACCCTACCTTGTAAGTACACACACTACCTTGTAAGTACACACCCTACCTTGTAAGTACACACCCTACCTTGTAAGTACACACTGCATTGTGTGACGTTTGTGCACGGTAGATTTTGAAATTCTGAACAATTGGTCAATTTCAAATCAGAAAATAAATTTACTCTCTGATATCTAAATTTCGACTCAAATCGTTCCAAACAAGGCTTCTTGTCCCATTTTCAACTATATGAAGTTCTTCGGAAACTTTAACGTTTGCTCCATTAAGTACCGTTCTGACATCTAAAATGTTGGCCATCTTTTTTCTTACGCATCCCATAATAGTTCATACGCGGAAAGGGGCCTCCGTGGCTCAGTAGGTAGAGCGTTGGACGCTCAATCCAAACAGCCTTCCACCAATGTGCCCTGCGACCCATTGGTGGAAGGTGTCATTTGAAATTTCTCCGCTGTTGCCCTATTGCCCTGTTGCACCCACAAATGGAATTGGCTGAACGGAATTGATATTAGGCAAGGCGTGATGACTCTAGACGCTATTAACATTGTCTCAAATTGTGCTCCCTGTCGAGAGAGGTTAAGTATGTGATCTCGTTATCTTACCTATCATAGGCAATCGCGAAACCACGAGGCGAGATTGCGAGACCTCAAGGTGAGACCAGTTGCATCTCACTCTGCGATCTCTCCCTTGTGATCTGGCAAACTTGTTTTGTTTTGACCTTTTGCTAGGATATGACAGGAGAGGCCGTAATGTCTATAGTTAACTAGAGATTATTAATCAGAAAAATAAATGTTTGTTTTTACCTGCAATCTCTGCAGGTCCAGATACAGCTGATGATCGTATACCTTGTTGGTTGAATAATGAAATCAGGCATGCGATAGTAATTAACCTTAGCTATCATTATAGATTGAAAACACTGCCGACAGGCTCGTTCTTTAGTCATGGGAACCCAATACACAACCATATTTCCCAAACTCCCCCCGCCCCACAACCCTCCTCATCACTTCTTGGTGTTTGCTTCACATTTCTGTTGCCATAAAACTGATGACCAAGTACAAATGCATACTTGGCGATTTTCCTTAGACTGTATTGTTTATATTGTCTGTCTTAAGCAACATTTACATTATTTTTTACAACATTCCACATGCCCTTTTCATTCTATTTGTAGCTGCAGAAAGACTTCAAGTTAAACATTTTTTTGATGATTCAGCCTTGAGAAGCCATCCCGTGGTGAGTGGTTAACTATTTCTCTATCTACATAAAATTTGAACTTTAACGATCTGTAATTTTGTGATATCATGTTTTTGTTGATTGATTGATTGATATTACACACCGCACTCAGATTATTTCACTTATTTGGCGAAGTTGTCAGGAGCTTTAACCCACTGTAAGCTGAAAAAATGTGCTAAATATCTCAAAGTAGGCCTGATTTATCCTGAAAAGCGCTCTCAGCCATTCCCCATTCATTCACATGCCTGGTTACATTTTCAGAGACATAAACTTGCTGCTGCACGATTTACTCCAACAGCTTTCAAAAACATCAATGTTACAGGAATATATGGAGAGAAGGTAGATATAAATTTGATATTTTGATGCTCTGAAATGGTTACCCACATACCTATTACCTCAATGACCATCTCTCACACAATCACATTATGTGTAATGGTTTCCCACAGACCTAGTACCCCAATGACCATCTCTCACACAATCACATTATGTGTAATGGTTACCCACAGACCTAGTACCACAATGACCATCTCTCACACAATTACATTATGTGTAGCCCGGAAGAGGTCGATTTTAATAAATCCACACAGGAAACCAGAATAACGGAACAGGATAAATTTATTTACATTACTGCGGCTTCCTCTCCCAGGTGTGTTCTTATATTCCCAGAGAGTGCCTGATAAAAGATAAAAAACAAACTAAGTCAGTTTGTCACAAAGTAGGACGTCTGTCCTTGAAGAACACCGAAAGGTCTTGGACAAGAACGACAACTTGTCCAATAAAATTCAACTATTAAAACACATTTTTAATATAAGGCATAAATTCTATCGAAATCCAAAAAAAATAAATGGTGTCAACAGACCACCATATATAACTAATTAACTGACGTTAAGGGGAACGTTCACTCAGTTATGATACAATAAAATAAAATGGATCCTCCGCGATCATCTTTAGTTTCAAAATAATTTAAAAACAAATTATCAAAAGTCTACATGGTCGCCATGGACTTCCATACATTGGAATAGGAAATAAAAAGGCATTCCAGAGAGAACTTACTGTTTACCAAAATAGAACATGTGAATGAAAAATGTAAGCCCTATTCTATGCTAGAGAAATATTTCAGCAAAAAGTGGAAACTAGAATGCAACACATGGGCTTCCATACTTTCGAAAAATGTTCTACACTTTAATAATTAAATCGCAATTATTTACGGTGAATTGAACAGCTTCATGTAGTTCTCATCCGTTAAGATAACATTTCTCAGTATTACTTAGATAATATCGCAACTACGATTCTACAACTGTAATTAACATTATTGGCAAATAAACAATATGTCACTTCTGCTCTTCCATAGATTTATGAGAAATGCCACAGGGAGTAAACCTTTACTTTAAAATGCCATTGATGAAGCACGGCTGACAATTGTCAAAGAGTATAAAACATTACCAATAAGCAAAACAAAAAAAGAATATTATTTGAAATGTAAACAAAAAAATGTAATGATGCTAAAGGGCTTCCATAGATAATATTTCGGTCAGCACCTAGCTATAGCGATAAACACAAACACTCGCGTTTAGAAGACTTAGACTTAATACAACTTTATGAGAGTATTCTTACGCTAAAAATATCTAAACGATTAGGTAAAACATGTACGAGCTGTGGCACACGGTCATATACAAAGCCGGGTCAAGTAAGTGCAGTTGGAAGTAATAACAATTTTCAGCCATCTTTGATTCTTTCCAAGTCTACACCCGCGAACATATAACTCATCTATTAAACGACGAAATCTTGAGTGAAACTATATTAACCAAGACCGGAGAATGATCGCAGCGATATCTATCACAATGTATTGACAATAATTTAACGCACTAACCTGATAAAAGATAAAAAACAAACTAAGTCAGTTTGTCACAAAGTAGGACGTCTGTCCTTGAAGAACACCGAAAGGTCTTGGACAAGAACGACAACTCGTCCAGCCAAAATACAAATAATCGGCGTTACAAGACATGGATATTGTCCCTTTAACCAGATTAGCGAAAAATTACATAGAAATGATTAGATGACATAGATAAGAAAAACAAAAAAAAATAATAGGGGGCATATAAAAATGACAATGAATATAGGGGGCATATATAAATGACAAAAATGCCCAGGCCACATATGTGTTATGGTTACCCACAGACCTAGTACCTCAATGACCATCTCTCACACAATCACATTATGTGTAGTGGTTACCCACAGACCTAGTACCACAATGACCGTCACTCACACAATCACATTATGTGTAATGGTTACCCACAGACATAGTACCTCAATGACCATCTCTCACACAATCACATTATGTGTAATGGTTACCGACAAACCTAGTACCTCAATGACCATCTCTCACACAATCACATTATGTGTAATGGTTACCCACAGACCTAGTACCTAAATGACCATCTCTCACACAATCACATTATGTGTAATGGTTACCCACAGACCTAGTACCTCAATGACCATCTCTCACACAATCACATTATGTGTAATGGTTACCCACAGACCTAGTACCACAATGACCATCTCTTACACAATCACATTATGTGTAATGGTTACCCACAGACCTGGTACCTCAATGACCATCTCTTACACAATCACATTATGTGTAATGGTTACCCACAGACCTAGTACCACAATGACCATCTCTTACACAATCACATTATGTGTAATGGTTACCCACCGACCTAGTACCTCAATGACCATCTCTCACACAATCACATTATGTGTAATGGTTACCCACAGACCATCTCTCACACAATCATATTATGTGTAATGGTTACCCACAGACCTAGTACCTCAATGACCATCTCTCACACAATCACATTATGTGTAATGGTTACCCACAGACCTAGTACCTCAATGACCATCTCTCACACAACCACATTATGTGTAATGGTTACCCACAGACCTAGTACCACAATGACCATCTCTTACACAATCACATTATGTGTAATGGTTACCCACAGACCTAGTACCTCAATGACCATCTCTCACACAACCACATTATGTGTAATGGTTACCCACAGACCTACATGTAGTACCACAATGACCATCTCTCACACAATCACATTATGTGTAATGGTTACCCACAGACCTAGTACCTCAATGACCATCTCTCACACATTCACATTATGTGTAATGGTTACCCACATACCTAGTACCCCAATGACCATCTCTCACACAATCACATTATGTGTAATGGTTACCCACAGACCTAGTACCACAATGACCATCTCTTACACAATCACATTATGTGTAATGGTTACCCACAGACCTAGTACCTCAATGACCATCTCTTACACAATCACATTATGTGTAATGGTTACCCACAGACCTAGTACCTCAATGACCATCTCTCACACAATCACATTATGTGTAATGGTTACCCACAGACCTAGTACCTCAATGACCATCTCTCATACAATCACATTATGTGTAATGGTTACCCACAGACCTAGTACCTCAATGACCATCTCTCACACAATCACATTATGTGTAATGGTTACCCACAGACCTAGTACCTCAATGACCATCTCTCACACAATCACATTATGTGTAATGGTTACCCACAGACATAGTACCTCAATGACCATCTCTCACACAATCACATTATGTGTAATGGTTACCCACAGACCTAGTACCTCAATGACCATCTCTCACACAATCACATTATGTGTAATGGTTACCCACAAATCTAGTACCTCAATGGCCATCTCTCACACAATCACATTATGTGTAATGGTTACCCACAGACCTAGTACCTCAATGACCATCTCTCACACAATCACATTATGTGTAATGGTTACCCACAGACCTAGTACCTCAATGACCATCTCTCACACAATCACAGTATGTGTAATGGTTACCAACAGACCTAGTACCTCAATGACCATCTCTCACACATTCACATTATGTGTAATGGTTACCCACAGACCTAGTACCTAAATGACCATCTCTCACACAATCACATTATGTGTAATGGTTACCCACAGACCTAGTACCTCAATGACCATCTCTCACACAATCACATTATGTGTAATGGTTACCCACAGACCTAGTACCTCAATGACCATCTCTCACACAATCACATTATGTATAATGGTTACCCACAGACCTAGTACCTCAATGACCATCTCTCACACAATCACATTATGTGTAATGGTTACCCACAGACCTAGTACCTCAATGACCATCTCTCACACAATCACATTATGTGTAATGGTTACCCACAGACCTAGTACCTCAATGAACATCTCTCACACAATCACATTATGTGTAATGGTTACCCACAGACCTAGTACCACAATGACCATCTCTCACACAATCACATTATGTGTAATGGTTACCCACAGACCATCTCTCACACAATCATATTATGTGTAATGGTTACCCACAGACCTAGTACCTCAATGACCGTCTCTCACACAATCACATTATGTGTAATGGTTACCCACAGACCTAGTACCTCAATGACCGTCTCTCACACAATCACATTATGTGTAATGCTTACCCACAGACATAGTACCTCAATGACCGTCTCTCACACAATCACATTATGTGTAATGGCTACCCACAGACCTAGTACCTCAATGACCGTCTCTCACACAATCACATTATGTGTAATGCTTACCCACAGACATAGTACCTCAATGACCGTCTCTCACACAATCACATTATGTGTAATGGCTACCCACAGACCTAGTACCTCAATGACCGTCTCTCACACAATCACATTATGTGTAATGGTTACCCACAGACCTAGTACCTCAATGACCATCTCTCACACAATCACATTATGTGTAATGGTTACCCACAGACCTAGTACCTCAATGACCATCTCTCACACAATCACATTATGTGTAATGGTTACCCACAGACCTAGTACCTCAATGACCATCTCCTCCACAATCACATTATGTGTAATGGTTACCCACAGACCTAGTACCTCAATGACCATCTCTCACACAATCACATTATGTGTAATGGTTACCCACTGATCTAGTACCTCAATGACCTTCTCTCACACAATCACATTATGTGTAATGGTTACCCACAGACCTAGTACCTCAATGACCATCTCTCACACAATCACATTATGTGTAATGGTTACCCACAGACCTAGTACCTCAATGACCATCTCTCACACAATCACATTATGTGTAATGGTTACCCACAGACCTAGTACCTCAATGACCATCTCTCACACAATCACATTATGTGTAATGGTTACCCACAGACCTAGTACCTCAATGACCATCTCTCACACAATCACATTATGTGTAATGGTTACCCACAGACCTAGTACCTCAATGACCATCTCTCACACAATCAAATTATGTGTAATGGTTACCCACTGATCTAGTACCTCAATGACCATCTCTCACACAATCACATTATGTGTAATGGTTACCCACAGACCTAGTACCACAATGACCTTCTCTCACACAATCACATTATGTGTAATGGTTACCCACAGACCTAGTGCCTCAATGACCATCTCTCACACAATCACATTATGTGTAATGGTTACCCACAGACCTAGTACCTCAATGACCATCTCTCACACAATCACATTATGTGTAATGGTTACCCACAGAAGATCAGTTATTTCCTCCTTAGTCCTCACCATATCTGTGAAATACCATGAAGTGTTCAGTAACATTCAGCAATCATTGAACACCTCAGATTAGGGCACTTGCCACTAACAAGGTACTTTCATTGTATGAATTTACATAGACTTCTTGTATAAAGTGTATTCCTTGTTTGTATACTTCTACTTTTTTATTGTTAGGCTACTCATTTATTAAGAAGATTTCCAACTGGTGGCCCTGTAAATATTGGTATGTTATATTTTTGATGGTGGGGGATATCACTCTTGATTTTTGAAGATATTAAAGCATAGCTGCACCCTCGGTCACTCGTGCCAGGCAGCGCAGGCCTTTCCACTGTGTGCGGCGAACTTTTGGTGTGATTTTGGCCACAAGTGGCGTTGGGGAAAATAACTATAATAACTAAAAATAACTATTCTGTGGCACAAGTGGTTGATGGCACACCGTGTGCGGATAGCCTGTGCCAAAGGCGCAGCTGGACAATTTAACTGACCCATAGAATTAGTTTACAGGGACATGTGATTGGAAACATAACAACATCATGGCGGCATTATCTGTCACGTGGGTACTAAAAGTCACATGGCACACATGTATGAGAGTGGAAAAGGATATCGTGTGCCTTAAAATTTTCTGCTGCGCTGCCTGCCACAATTGACCGAGGGCACAGCTATAATCCCCCGTGTACGCCAGGCTTTAAACTTAAACAGTTTTTTATCTGTGTTTTTTACTCCGGTAAAGGTCTCTATCAGTAAGAAAATAAACAAATACACTGTATGTTGTTCTCTGTGCATTTCGCCTGATTTCTCCTGAAATATTAAGTGAAAACATAAAAACAGAACCAACTGAATTAAAGCATCAATGGAGCCTTATCGTGTCTAACACTTTTAAAAGTTTCCAGTAGACATTTACGTGTTTGGGGAGAGGTCAATGTCCCCTTGTTCTACCAGTCACGTTAAACCACTACCTACTTACTATATTGACTGTTAATCTGTAGATTATTAACATTTTGTTTTGAGGCTGCTTTGTACACCATAGGTGATTGCAAATACATAATTTAAAAACCTCATAATTTACATGTACTGTCCTGACTCCTAAGGGGTATTATACCGGACAAACAATCCATCTGTTATTAACTTTCAATTTTCTGTCTTTAACAACAGATTTTAGTAACGGAAATCAATATTGTGATAGTTCAAGTCTGAATGAATCTTGTATGAAGAAGGGGTTTGATTGAATGTCATGACTGTAGTCTAAATGGAAGCCAGGCTTGTCTGACCACAACGCCATATCTATGATGCGTGAAAAACTGGCAGATAGTCTTTTGTCTATATGAGTTGTCTTCTGGGTTCTTAAATATTCCAGATTTTCAAGACGAGCCTGGTTTACTCACTAAATCTGTCAGGGTTTTCTGAAAGTGTGATTTTATAGATCTATACCATTTTTACTTTGCCAATATCAATTTTCTACATTGTTTTTCTGTGATTAGAATCGGACAAACGACGTGTGTTGTACCTGGCATATAATTTACAACAAGAATTACTACTTCATAAAAAGTGGTCCAAAACGTAAGTCACTGACTTCCTGTTACTTTCTTTTCATGTGCTTTTAACTGTTTCTTTTGACATTTATTTTCACATGATGAAGATTTAGTTTAAAAACAACTTTAACACCACTTTAACACTTAACAGCATGTCAATATCTTGTAAGCAACTCACATCCAGTGACGCTAAAGCCAAAATACTTGGTTACTGAAAAAGAAAATATAGGCTTGTAGAATTATGAAATTGGAAATATTTTCAAACTTGGTTGAAGTTTATCATTTTTCAACTATTTGTATTTTTTCCCCAGTAAATTGAGCTTATTAAAGTTCCATCCCACATTTCTGGAAGACCTTTTGAAAGCCAGAACAGAAAACTTGGAACAGTGTAACATGCTATTATTACTTCTTTTGGTAAGTACAAATAAATATTGTATGGTTTCTTGAGGCGTACAGGTTGGTTTCCTATTCCAAATTTGGCATTTTTATGGCAAAAGTTGTTTTCTTTAATTTTTTTAATCTTTAATCCACTAATTTGAATTTTCTTTTAACACAGGCTTCTCTGGAGTTTTCTATACCAATGAAACTTATGAAGGAAACATTGATAACATCAAAACTAGATAACATTGGGTAAGTATAGATATAGGGAAAATTTCCAAGCTTCTGAAGCTTTTTTGATAAATGTATTAGATATATTTTGTTTGACTTGAAGTTTAAACAGTAGTCATAGATTTGTCCACATAATCACTACATGTACATGTATAACGTAGAACGATTACCAAATAACTGCCAACGGCCGGGGTCTCACCTTTGAACAGTTTCCTCACGTAATAAACCTGGCATGTAATAAGGGTTGTCCAGGTGTTGCATAAAATATGAACCATTCATCCAAACGTTCTCTTCTGAAGTACTGGTTATCTTTTTATCTATTTGTGTTAAGTGGTGTGTCTACAATTGATCTGTTCTTATTGCCACGAGAAGTTAGATGTCATGTTATCACCATTCTGTTAAACCGAGCCAAAGTAGATAAAGACATCGGACAGGTAAATAAACATGTCAAACTTTTTCTTAGACATTCAGAATATTAAACATTGTAAATGGCGTTGATAAATGCTCTCTTTACCTGTATTTAGTGCTTTATGTCCAATAAGTAACAAGGTTAATCCATACAGTCTTATACCCTATACAAACATAAATACTTTTCTATTTTCTAAATCCTATTTTAGTTTCATTTTTGAGGGTTCCTGTACCCTTCCTGTGATGCAGGTGAAATTAGAGTGACATCAAACATGTATCATTTCTGTGTCCCTTAGGATGGTGGCCTGTACCCCACTCTGTACCAATGTTTGATGTATACTGTATGATTTCTGTGTCCCTTAGGATGGTGGTCTGTACCCCACTCTGTACCAATGTTTGATGTATACTGTATCATTTCTGTGTCCTTTAGGATGGTGGTCTGTACCCCACTCTGTACCAATGTTTGATGTATACTGAATAATTTCTGTGTCCTTTAGGATGGTGGTCTGTACCCCACTCTGTACCAATGTTTGATGTATACTGTATCATTTCTGTGTCCCTTAGGATGGTGGTCTGTACCCCACTCTGTACCAATGTTTGATGTATACTGTATCATTTCTGTGTCCCTTAGGATGGTGGTCTGTACCCCACTCTGTACCAATGTTTGATGTATACTGTATCATTTCTGTGTCCTTTAGGATGGTGGTCTGTACCCCACTCTGTACCAATGTTTGATGTATACTGTATCATTTCTGTGTCCTTTAGGATGGTGGTCTGTACCCCACTCTGTACCAATGTTTGATGTATACTGTATCATTTCTGTGTCCTTTAGGATGGTGGTCTGTACCCCACTCTGTACCAATGTTTGGTGTATACTGTATGATTTCTGTGTCCTTTAGGATGGTGGTCTGTACCCCACTCTGTAACAATGTTTGATGTATACTGTATCATTTCTGTATCCTTTAGGATGGTGGTCTGTACCCCACTCTGTACCAATGTTTGATGTATACTGTATCAGAGTTAAACAGAATACGATATACCAAAAGGGTGATAACACCAGTATCAGCTATGTAAGTACAACTCATCAACATTTATCTCCCTTTTCAAGCACATTTTTAGCTCGTTAGTTAACCCAATGTTAACATGTACATGCTAATACCACTATGCCATGATAGATTACTCTAAAAGCTCACAATACTTACAAGAATGTAGAAAATAGATTTGTTTGTACTGTTATCATACACTGTAAGTTGGCCCTAAATACACTGCATTAAACAAAATATTGTCTGCTAAGAGATGAGAAGAATGGAATACATATACGTGTAAGAATAATATGACTTTTGATGTGTTTTCTGCAGTCAGAAGAATTACAAGACATTGTTAGCCTCAGAAGTGGTACAGTTATTATGTATTGTACCTGGCTTCTATCAATATATAGACAGAGATGAAGGTAAGTACGTTGATAATAAACATTTCTGGAGAATTCATAAATCAACAAGTATGCTCACAAAATTTGTCTTCCATGTTGTGTCGCCTCTGTGGAATCTTAAGCCACTTAAAAAATGAACAATCCACCATTGCCATCAGTTGTTACATAGACCAATTTAAGTTTGTTTATTCTAAACCTTGAGCCTTATAGAGGCTCTTAAGCTGGTGCAATATGCTAACAGTTACAGCCTGAGATTAAGTATATAAACAATAATAAAATGAAACTCATTTTAATGGATTTGCCAGGAGATTTGGCACCCTCTATTTTCTATCCCATTATACTGACCCCATTGACTGTATCAATCAATAACCTGCAGTTTGTTTACATGTGAACATTGTTATTTCTTCAGGTGTCTCTAGTTTGTTGGTTGCTGCCACTAAAAACCCTAAGATAGCATCAGAGGTGGTGACTTTGGCAAAGGCACTAAAAACATCCCGGGTAAGATCAGCTTAACCAGTGTATTTCAAACAACATCAGAGTCACGAAATTGACATCTTGTGTTAAGAAACATGTTAGTGATTTCCAGTAGCACTTCTATCCTACAGTCTTTGTGTAGCCGAAATATTATCTGCATTATTAGAGCCTTCTCCGTGGTTAATGATGTTTTCAAATGTTTTGATGCCCTATGTTTTTCAATGGTACCCTAACATCTTCATTGACTGGGTAATGTTCTTGGCCAGAATATCATGGTATTTGTCCATAGTGCCATCAACACGGTGGAGTTTCCCCAGTGTCATTAGCAGCGACTCAGCCCTATAATAACACACCACAGCCCCCCCCCCCCCCCCCCCCTCTCCCTTGCGCCCCTCTATTACAATAGGCTAAAGTGTTTTTTCTCCATAAACATAAATGCCTTGTTCTTTCTGCCCTCAACAACAAATTTGCTTTCATCCGTCCACAAAACGTTCTCGCAGAAACTTTTGAGCTTTTTCAAGTTGTTTTCAGCATACTGGATGCAACTTGTATGACCTCATCAGTGGTGTACGGGGAGGGGTCCTTGTTGTGAGCCCTTCACTTCACCTTCAATCAACAGTTCGGCCAAGTCGTCCTTCAAGTCCTTATCATTTCAATCATTTTGCTACAGCTCATTGATGTACAAATGACATATTGCCATCATCTCCACAAATACCACATAATACTGGTCCATGCCACATGTATCTTAAAACACATTATTAGCTACAATGGTTTATAAAAAGACTTTGATATGAATTTTCATACTGAATACTCCATTTGCTAGAGGGTTGCATAATTTTACAGGCAACTGTATATAATCAACAAAAAAGGTGTTCATGAAAATATATAATTTAATAACACACTGGCTCTGGGAATACCTTCGAAAATATAAATTTGTATAATTTCTATTGTTAGGCATCTGTGAAAGAAATTTATGATGATGTATCGAACTATATCCTGGAAAAGGTGGAAGACAAATTACATGAAGTTGTGAGTCAGCAGCCAGCTGGGAAAGATTCAGATGTGATACTCTCTGTAAGATTCCTGGTTTTGAACTATGAACAGATTGATTGATGTCTTAAGCTGCACTCAAGATTATTTCAATTATATATGGCGGTTTTGTCAGGTATGATACATGTAGGTGGGTTGCCCTGAGGAAACCCTCAAAGTAAGGCAGTTACCTAGCAACAATAAAAAGTTCCAGTCCTCCACAGACAGATACCTCTCCTACAAGTCATATCGATACTGTTTTTTCACATGGAAATTTACATATGTGTTAATAGAATTATAACTGGTGTAAAAAAAACTATATATATATTTTGAAAAAAAAACTATTTCAAGTGTACTTTAAACTGTTAAAGTTAGACCTGGCGTAAGTAACGTTGTACGTTTGTCTCTGTTAAAACTATAAGAAATAACAAGCTGCTCTCAACTGGTCCATGCTGTGGGCCTATATCCATTTTTGTAAGACGGACAACTGAATGCAAGCACCTCCAGTAAGAGAGACAGTAAAATACCATTTGTTTTATATCTACAGAATATAAGAGCATTACCTATGAAACAGCCGACAGCTATAGCCATGGCTGACTTCCACATGAAAGGCCAGTATTATCCCAATAGAGATCCGCCAAAATTAGTACGGCCAAACCAAGGCCCTATACATGTAGATCCGATGGTCTTCCCACGTAAGTTCGTTTATCCTGTATGAGTCATGGGACTCTCCGAAGGCAACTTAGATCGAGTCTCACCATTTAAAAAAATAACAAAAAATGGGAGAAAATTGCTAGCCTGGGTTTTCACTCCATAAAAGGATTTTCAATGGTTGTCAGGGCCCATCTTGAGATCGGGATGTTCGTTGGGTACAGGGTCACTTTTTCTCCGTAAATTACACTGGAAATGTATGACCAATTTACATATCTTCGATATTACTATGGTTTGAAGTACGTAGCTAGGTTATTCACAGGGGTAATTGGACTAGGCAGGTTTCTGAGACAAACAATAGCAAGTTAAACAGACGCCAACAGACTATTTGTTATAACAAGTCCTTACTTATCCCTGTAATTTTAATCCCAGGATTTACTCATATTAGGTGGTTGTCTTCATCTCCCACATGTCTTTCAAACCTGTCGAAGGAGCAACCTATCAAAACATATGTGTCATTAAGCATTTGTACATCACCCTAACAAACAATTTTATCAACGAAATAAAATGTTCTCCAATTCTTCAAAATGTGACATGAATTATGGGTGTCTAACTGTCTTGGATGTGAAAATTGATGTTAAGTTTTAAATGTAATGACAGTCTGATGCTGTTTACTTCCAAAAGGTGCTCTGTTTTCTCCATAATAACGAATATAAAAATAAGCTGAACAGTCAAGTTTTCCATTGATATGACAATGCTTTATCGCTATTAAACAACAAAACGTTTTTACACTCATTATATGTGGAAGTAAAATTGAGTTTTGGTTTGAACTAATAACACAAGCCATTGTTGTTTCATAGAATTCACGATAGAAGTGTTAATATGAAATTAATTTATATCTGATGCAGTTTTACTGACCCAAGTTATTTTTTGGTTTTAGATTTGGGTGACCGTTTATTACTGGGCCCACAGGTAAAGTGGATTTCTTAATAAGTCTTGAATTCATTTTCATGACTTAACTTTGAACGCAAGTTCATTTTCGTCAGTCAGTGAATCAGCCCTTTATTTAAAAGATTCTGTGTCTATCTGCAGACCTAATATAAAATTTTCTCACAGTACACCCCCATATTTCCACTCTCGGGTAGTGAGTGTGTAATTTTTGTCATAATCAACGTGTGAAATTATGGCCCAAGTAACCGGACGAAAGAACGGTCAAACTAAAGTCATGAAAGAATTTTGTCATTCCGCAGTAGGATGTTAAGATGAGGTGTCCAGCAGCAGCCATACATTGACATGGTCCCAGATGTTGTCGCTGGAGATGTCATTTTTAACGTTACAATGCACTATCCAATCTTTCTTCAGATAACCATTCTTGAAAATTGGAGCGACATCATCACAAATTTGGTTCATGAGAGCTGAGTTTTTAAGATAATCCGCTGTATTTTTGTGCTATGTGAGAAAAAGACAATCCAACTCGAGCCAGTGTGTTACAATGAACACTCCAATTCAAGTTAATCAGTGTATAATATTGACCACCTTGGTTGTACATCCCTCTTATTTATTTTCAGACAGTTGCTAAAGTGGTGGCTTTACCTCAGCCATTTATTGCATTGGTTTTAATGGATGCTATACCAGGTAATACTACTGAAGACATATGGGGCCTGACAATGGATATTTTAAAGACATAACTTTTATGACATTTGTGAAGAAATTGAATTTATATAACCTTACATTAATTCCATTTAAACTACATTTTCCTATTTGGTATAAGGATCACTCGTTTATATAGGAATGATTGTGTATGTTATAATTACATTTGGCAGATGCTAATGGTGCTATGGTAATGAGTGTGAAGAAAGCTGACATACATTATACATATGTGGACATGACAGAGTTTCAGTGGAACAATGAACGAGGAGTTTGGCAACCTAAAGGAACTGTTGGTGATCGGTGAGTTGATAGAACAAAACTGCTATTTATTAAAAATGCTGGACAAATCCTCCAACTGCCAATAACACAATAAATCAACACATAACTGTCTTTGTAATCGTGAGATAATGAATGAAATGCTCAATCATGACACTGAGGTTATTGTTACATTTAAATAAAACTTTGTTTTGATTTCAACAGTGTATATCCATTTTAACACACAGTATGATATTCTCGGATTTCAAAGTTATCCTCATTCCCTTTATTTTAGTATCACTATACAAAGAGTTGAAGATGGTAAACATGAGCTGGAAGAGACAGGATTTACCTCCCTTGATGATGATGTGAGCGGACGACCTAACTCTCCTGTCAATTCTGGTGATTCTACCCATAAACCTTCAGATCGAGATAGTCCACGCAAACTCAGGGTAAGATACATGTCCCAAAATAAATCTTTCTTTGAGACCAATAAAATAATCACTTCGCACACATAGATTTTTAATACATGGAAAAAGGATTTATTGTCAAACATGTTAAAATACCTGTACATAGGATTATACTGTGGCTTACAATCTGAATATTGTTTAATATTTCTTTAAGCAGATACAAGAATTCTCATTTTCAGTAACCAAAATCAGCTGAAGTTTATTAACTTTGCTGGCAGATCTGTTGTTGACATTAGAAGTATCATTACCTATGTGTGCAATTCATTTCTATAGCTATCCTATGCCAAAATTTGACATATACTATAGTATTATCTTTACTAACACAGTAAATACTAAGCTCTCTGTCATGTTAATCTTTGAACAGTCTCCTGGGGCCCCACGTCCTATGTCTGCAGTGTTAAAAGATAAACTCAAGCTAAATCTGGACCTAACTAGACGTCCCAAGACAGCCTTTAGCATACATATGAACCATACCCTAGGGATTCAAGGAGAAAAAGTGACTGCTCAATCAAGGGGGAACAACTCTACTCCTAGATCCTCCAGATATCCCAAGGTAAGAGACACAGTACTCCAGTTTTAAATAGGGGCCTAGGTGGCTCAGTCAGCAAAGCGATGATCTCACATACTGACAAAATTACCAAAATATAGTCGGTTTAAACTCAACGATAACCCTATGTGGAAGGGTTGCTGATTACCCACTGAAGACGGGGGTTTTCCTAGGGACAAAGCGCTCGGTTTTCCCCATCACTTAACCTGGCACCCCCCATGTAAGTGTGGCATAAAAACATCAGTGCATAAACCACCAATGGGTCGTGGGTTCAAATCCCACTCAGTCCCAAAAAATTGGAAAATTTTCTGACTGGGTTTTCACTCGAACGACCTATGTGGGATGGTTGCCAGTTACCACTGGAAGGTCATGGGTTTCCTCCGGGCATAGAGCCTGGTTTCGTCCCACAATAAAACTGGCAACGCCACCATATAAGTGAAATAATCTTGAGCGCGGCTTAAAACACCAAACAATCACTCAATAAACCTTAAAATGCAAGGAGAGGGCAGTATATAAAAAAACAACATAAATCAGCATTTGAACATCCCTGTAGTCTCAAAATATATTTTGGTGCAAAACTAGAAACTTCTTCACGTTAAGTAAATTGGAGATGCTCTTAAAAGTGTCAAAACTTTTCTATTTTAAACCTGTTCTAAAGAAAGATGAAGATATATTGATTGATCTTTTTTGTTTCTTGTGTAGAGACAACCCATTGAAATCAATTCCACCCAGCCAGTGAAGAACTTCAGCACAAATGTTGAAGACTCACACACAAAGGTTGGATTTAATATTCATGTCATTTGTTTAGCCTGTTCTGATGACCATATGTGACAGCTCATTCAGCTATATATGAAATGCCTATGGAAAATTCAACATTTGTTTTTCATCTACTGTTTAACTGGAAAATCACCATCTTTATTTAAAGTGGCATGAGCTACCAAAACTCACGCCTTTTTCATAATTTCTGATCGTCATGACAGTCAGAGGCTTTGAAGGCCACCGAAAAACTAATTGATTGGCGTTGGAATGAGGAAAATCCATACAGTCAGTATGTGGCCTGTAAGAACCGAAAAGGTGTTCGAAAAGTAACAAAATTTAAATAACCGGGACGACCATTCATTCATTCTAAGTCAAAGTTTTTTTCAAAACAATACTTTATCGTACATTTTCGAGACTAGAAGCACTAAAAAGTTTCTGAATTATACATCTTGAGAAAAATAGGCAATAATTTCAACATTCTGTATTAACGTCAAAATATCAAAATTTTGGCAGCTCATGCCACTTTAACATCAATCAATATTTTTTATCGTTCATCGAAATTTTAGTTCAATTTATTCACAAGTTTTGGATGATATTCAATTTTCACTGTGCAAAATAGAAATAAATGTTAACTTAATGAAAATAATATGTAAACAAAAAGTTTTACAGCCAATAGAAGACATGCAATTCATCCATAGATGAAAACGATTTAATTTTTGATAGATCAATCGAGCTCATGTTTGTGAGTCAACACTTAACTGTGAATGAAATGACATTGAATTTTTTTGTTACAAATCTTGTTTCTGTATTATATGTGTAAGAAACATATAACTCTTTTCTAGACCATAGTCTCTCAGCAGAGCCAACACAAGCCTTCTAACGATGGGTTGTAGGTTTCAATCCCACTCTGTCTAAGAAACATTGAAATCATTGGTTTTCACTTGATCGCCTAATTTGGGAGAATTGACACTGCCTGATACTTTTTCAGTGATGCAAAAACAGAGTCCTTCGACTGTCTTGAAAGGGATTTAGATAAAGGTGACATATGTCTTTAGTGAGATATCTCCCAGTTTGTATATACCACTGTATTTGAAAGAGTTTGTGCTGTGATGTGGCCAATTTATGAGGTCTCCTTTCTTTGTCACTTCACCAGGAAATCTTATATTTTCAACCGTTTTCTTGATTAACAAAGTACAATCCAGTGGTTGAGTGAAAAAATTGTGCATATATTAAACCCAGTTTTCGAGTGTATAGTTTATATCTTGAATAAGAAAGAAAAGATATAATGGAGTGTCTTCATTTGATATTTTGCTATTTAAAATAAGATTGAAAGCTGCAAATGATTGTTGTAAGGGTTTTTGTGTTCAGGATGTTTAACACTATTTACTATATAATATATATATTTTCATTGCAGGTGTCAGAAGATGATAATACAGAGCATGTCAATAATCACATACAGGAGGAATTAAGCCTGGTAAGTAAATAAAAAAAACACGTAATATTTCAATCTATACTTGAGCATTTATATTTTATCAAGGTATGTTATTTTGTTGTCATAAAACTTGAAATGATATGTGGTTCAGCAAATAATTCCATGCTGAAGAGGACCATTGAATTGTACTTACACTGTACATAAAAGACATACAATTTAAACATCTAAATATTTAGCATAAAATAACCAATGGTTTTATTATCTCTTATTGAGGGGCATTAAAGGATGGTAAATTAACGGTAAAGTTTATTTGATAAATGTAATAATTACCGTCAAGAACAGAATATTAGAAAAACAATTTGAAAATCGTTTTTCCTTTCAGTGTAACATTTAAAAAAAAAAAGCTCTATTTTGAATTTCATTTAAATCCTCGATTATTAAAGACAGTCTAATCAAAATAATAACCTTTTTTCTCCAAATACTTAGTGACCTCCCCTGACTTGTCTAAATCCAGGGGGAGACAACTGTTTTCATCCTGCATCTCCATATCAGCTCCATTTCTAATTAGAAAAGCAACAGTCTTTGGTAACCCTTCTTCCACAGCTATATGTAATGGGGTTTTCAGTTTGTTATCCTGGCTGTTTACAGCAGCACTTTTTTCCAGTAGAAGTCTCATACAGTCTGTCCGTCCAGTTTTGGCTGCAAAATGAAGAGCTGTGAATCCATGGAGGTCTTTAAGATTAATATTAGCACCCGCCTGAAGTAAAAACATTGTGATGTGAAAATGTCCATTCTCCACAGCACAATGTAAGGCTGTTCTGTTACCTGCAGATAACAGGTTGACATTAGCTCTGTTCCTGATTAACAAGATAGCTGCTTCAGCAGAACCATTGCTAGCTGCCAAATGTAAAGGAGCTTTTCTGAAGTTTGTTGTCAGGTTAACATCAGCTCCATGCTCCAGTAAACATTTGGCTATGTTCTCTTCATTATGTAAACATGCTATGTGCAGTGGTGTTCTTCCCATCATCTTCTCACGGGAGTTCACATTGGCAACACTTCTATTTAGTATCAGCTGTACAAGCTCCTCGTAATTCCCATTGACAGCTAAGTGTAATGGAGTCATAGAGGAATGGTCCTTAATGGTTACATCAGCCCCTTTGTTTATTAGTACTTTGGCCAGTTCAGTGTTCTCATATAACAGTGCAAGATGAAGGGCTGTTTTGCCGGACTCATCACAGATATTCTGGTCAGCCCCCATCTCTACCAGGACACGGACAGTCTTTGTGTTTTTCTTCAACATGGCGAGATGAAGCGGTGTACGACCACGTTTATCTACAGCGTTTAGAAAAGCACCTCTCTCTAAGAGTAGACCAATAGCCCTCAGTCTATCTCCTAATACTAGCTTATGTAAGAGTGTTTGTCCAGATCTTTTAGATATCACTTCATTCACATCAGCACCTGCATCAATCAGTAAACGAGCACCAGTAATGTTTTTATGAAGCAGTGACAATCGTAGTGGTGTCTCTCCTTCATTGTTTCTGGCATTAACGTCCACCCCAGTCTCCAGCAAGATTCTTAGTACTTTAGGTTTGTGTCTTTGTGCCACCAGGTGGAGTGGAGTGCTGCCCTCTGGTGTGATAGTTGTGCATAATTCCTGTGATTCCTTTATATCCTGCTGTAATGCATGTAAAACATCCTCCTCATTGCCAGTACTAACAACTTTGGCTAATTCATGAGCTTTCAGCTCTGCGGATAGCATTTTGTTATCCTCCATATACCTGAGTCTGCAGGAAAGGGAGAGAACTGATACAGGCTCTCCAGGAAACTATACAATCCTCAGATCCTCTACAAACTGACAGCTAACCTTCTCACTCTCCCCAGTATGCACTGTGGCTTCCATAGCACAGGTGTTTCATTTTCTACCATTCGACCCATATCACCTGTAAAGCAAAGAATAAATGTGTCAATGTAAAGGACATGTTGACCTACATCCCTTCAGAGTTTGATTGATACTATCTTTGATTTCAAACCTTGTCAAATACCTGACCAACTTGTAGCTCTCAACGCCATGTCAACAAAGGTTAAGGGCTTATAAATCTAGTCCATAATAAAAATGTCACTTTCACATCTGACTTGTATTGTATGGCCCAGCATTATTTTTTTCTGCTGGGATTCGGGAGGGGGTAGATAAAACCAAAACAAGGCTGTCCAATGCATCATTGTTATATTTTACTACTGGTTCTTATTAATACATTTATGGTGTGTGTGTGTTGTGATTTATTTCACTCCACTGTCCTTTGGAAAATTGATCTTTGATCAAGAGCTTGATTGTATAAGTTGATTTTATTGATTTTGTTATGGTTTGTTTAAGGGTTTAATACCGCCGTAGCGGTGTTTGTTGCGTAACCCGATACCGCTGAACGTTGGTTCGTACCGAGTCAAACCAACGTTCAGCGGTATCGGGTTATGCAATAAACACCAAGACGAAGGTATTAAAGTCGATTCTACCCCGATAATTGAGAGAAATGAGGAAAAAGTGACCTGTTGTTGATTGCCGTTCCTTTTCCCTCCCTCGGACAGAGTGGGAACTTTTAACCAATCAACGATAAGCTTTGGTCACGTGCAACGCTTGACCCAGATATTTTGAAGCAGAATGACATAATGTCACTATGGCTACCGCTTTGACAGGCTGGGTTGCTGACGACGCTAGCGGGGGAAATGTTGTGAAATCAACCCTTTGGTGACTGTATACGTTCATGACAGCCCAGTTTTCAATATAAAAGGACAGAATATAACCACACTCACAACATTATCAGGTTAAATCCTTCATTTTGTATGATAACAAGCAAAAGATCACTTCTTCCGGGGGAGGTAAACCTACCAGCAGATGATGCACTACAGACTCGATGTTGTTTGAAAAGTCATCTCTACTTAACATGTATATTTGCACACGGCACGCACATGCAGGAGAGGTAGAATTTATAACCATTGCTCTGTTCAAATTGATTATTTGATACCAGTGACTGTTTCATCAAGTACATCTTATCAGTAAGGGAACAGGGTTATTTACTTAGTGGATAGATTGTATCCATTTGCAGGCCTTATTTTTCCCTTCACATAGATTTTACCTCACATAACCCGTGGTTGGTTCTCTTGAGTAGCCGTCTGTGTAACCCTTGGTTCGCTCAACAGTTCTCGTCAGTGAGGCAATGCAATGTGCTGCCGTTGTGTCTCTCACCTAACAGTTAACAAATTTGAAAAAAATGGCTCCGTATTAGTGAAGTTTATGATTAGCATTTCATCATTTGAGAAAGGATCGGAAATGTTTTAGTCAGAGGCCTACTCCGAAGCTGATTTAAAACCTACATTCTCCTCCAGACTTGTGGTCTTTTATTTAGTTCTCAACACAACTCACAAAGTAAATCCATCATATCCAGAGGTTCTTTAATCTAGTGCTAGTAAAATTGAAAGTTGTGGAAAAAAAATATTGTTAAAAGTAGATGTTTTGAGTGACCACTCAGTCCCCTGTTGTTATGCAAGAACTGTCTGGTTTCACATGCAGACATAGCTGTGTCGTACAGGGGCGTGGTTGCAAAAGTTGAGCTGTGATAATCGCTTATCAATATCCATGATTTTCCTTACAATCATTTTGGTAAAAAATATATATATGAAAAATAATGACAGTTCTGTCATAAAATACGGTCATTTTTCGAGGTATTTCTTTGTCAACTGTTGTATTAGCAAAAGTGATTTCCGATGTAACCCTCTCATATCCATAATTATCTGTGATTGGTCGCCTTTGATCAATAACTCACTCAAAATGGACTGTTTTACAACTGTGTCGGTTTCCTGGTGCCCCAAATCAACAAAACTAGGTCACCGAAACTTACAACAATGATCGATGATATGTTGATTGTGTCAAAGACTCTTCGCAATGGAAAGTTTAAACCAGAGTTTTTAATTAATAGAATAAATGAAGCTTTCAAAAGTCTGAGCCACTAAAATTAAAACTTAAATGTTGGATTTTTTCAATTGTTATGCTGTCAAAATGGTCTTTATAGAATAAGCAGGGTTGGAGATATGTTCAGTTACTGGTACTGCATGTTATAATTGAATGTCTGACAAACGATTAGGTCATCTAATGCTCATGGGTATACATGTATGTACTCCTGATGTTTTTATATGTTTGTTAGAAATGTATTGGCTTTAATAGCATCTCTTTTACTTCATTTTTGATCAAGGGTTTCATTTGAACATGTACAAGTTGGATGCATTGATTGCACCGGCACAGGTGTAGAAAGCTTGTGTTGTTCAAAAGCAACTGACGACGTGGTGATGTCTTAATTTTTTATCATTAGGACCAAATTATTGTTTAAAAAAATCTTCGTAACAGTCCATTAGTTGTGTTTTACAACATATACCAATGTGTTATGTTCTAGTATTTCAAACAACTGTAATTACATAAAAGACTCACGTCAGCTTTAACAGGTATTTGTTGATGAACTGTAACTTTGACAGTTGCATGGGATTTTTTTATCTCGGAACACAATGCCATAATGATTCACTGGTGTCATTATGACATCACAGGTCTCTTACAGACTGTGTTGGTCTATTGTGACATCACAGGTCGCTTACAGACTGTGTTGGTCTATTGTGACATCACAAGGCTGTTACAGACTGTGTTGGTCTATTATGACATCACAGGTCTCTTACAGACTGTGTTGGTCTATTATGACATCACAAGTCTCTTACAGACTGTGTTGGTCTATTGTGACATCACAAGGCTGTTACAGACTCTGTTGGTCTATTATGACGTCACAAGTCTCTTACAGACTGTGTTGGTCTATTGTGACATCACAAGGCTGTTACAGACTGTGTTGGTCTATTATGACATCACAGGTCTCTTACAGACTGTGTTGGTCTATTATGACGTCACAAGTCTCTTAAAGACTGTGTTGGTCTATTGTGACATCACAAGGCTGTTACAGACTCTGTTGGTCTATTATGACATCACAGGTCTCTTACAGACTGTGTTGGTCTATTATGACATCACAGGTCTCTTACAGACTGTGTTGGTCTATTATGACATCACAGGTCTCTTACAGACTGTGTTGGTCTATTGACATCACAGGTCTCTTACAGACTGTGTTGGTCTATTATGACATCACAAGTCTCTTACCGACTGTGTTGGTCTATTATGACATCACAGGTCTCTTACAGACTGTGTTGGCCTATTGTGACATCACAAGTCTCTTGCAGACTGTGTTGGTCTATTATGACGTCACAAGTCTCTTACAGACTGTGTTGGTCTATTATGACATCACAAGTCTCTTACAGACTGCGTTGGTCTATTATGACATCACAGGTCTCTTACAGACTGTGTTGGTCTATTATGACGTCAGAAGTCTCTTACAGACTGTGTTGGTCTATTATGACAGGGTTAGAATTTCGACTCGAGTTTGCAAGTCTACTCGCGCAAAGACTCGCCTGAAATCCCCAAAGCGCGAGTCAGCGTAGACTCGCGCAATTAACATACCTGATAAAATTTTTTTTGATTAAAAACTTTTATTTTTTGACGAACTTATTGTCTATTTAACTTCGATCGTTGTTGACATCTTCCCGAAGGACATTTAGCGACTGCCGTAAACCGTAGTCACTATGTATTAAATATAGATAAGCCACAAGCGTTGATTGGTCAGCGGGAAATCTTTGGGCCTATCGGAGCAGTCTTTACAAGGATACATTATCAAACTCCGCGCAATATGGCGGTGCACGATCTCTGCCATCAAGATTGACATCATTAATAAAATCTTAAACATCTTTTCCAAATTAGCGGCATTGAAATACTTTTTAGATGAATGCTAACGATTAATAAATAGCTTTCGATAATTTGTTATAGTTGAAAGTGAGCGAAATATTTGAGTGGGCAATCATTAATAAGTCAGCAGAAGCAGAGTTAATTCTTGAAATGCGTTTGTTTATCTCATCGTCGAGACGACTGGCCATGGCTTCTCGGGGAAAACCGATTTAAAAAAAGGCTCTGTGGCTTTGGGAAGACGATTTAAAATCCAAGTTTGAATTTATCTACGATGACAGCGGGGAGAAAATTGTCATGGCAAAGTGTGTCGTGTGTAGAAAACATGTTGACAAGATACGCAGCAAATACCAAGGTAAACTTATCAACGATGTAACTGCATACGGCGTGGAGGGCACTGTACACATACAAAAAACAATTTACGAAGACATTAAATTCAGAAGACGCCACAGAAAAACAGTTTCATGAAAAACATTTTAAAAGTTTGCTTTTCCGGACAGAGTATGTCATTGTGATTGTGTGGAACCTTTTTTGTCGTACTATTTTATCTCAGTTTTGAACTGTTTAATTTTACAGATAAAAAGTTTCCTCTGGTTATCGTTGTAATGTTCATGTTTATGTTTGATAAAACCTGAATACTAAAGAATAAACTGAATTGTGTTTTAAGCTTGTTTTATTTTTGTATAAATTTCAGTCCAATTTGACTCTTTAGACTCTCGCGACTTCCTGTGATGGGAGTCTATCTGGACTCTTGCAAAACCCAGCGAAATCCCAACCCTGTATGATGTCACAAGTCTCTTACAGACTGTGTTGGTCTATTATGACATCACAGGTCTCTTACAGACTGTGTTGGTCTATTATGACATCACAAGTCTCTTACAGACTGTGTTGGTCTATTATGACATCACAGGTCTCTTACAGACTGTGTTGGTCTATTATGACGTCACAGGTCTCTTACAGACTGTGTTGGTCTATTATGACGTCACAGGTCTCTTACAGACTGTGTTGGTCTATTATGACATCACAAGTCTCTTACAGACTGTGTTGGTCTTTTATGACATCACAAGTCTCTTACAGACTGTGTTGGTCTATTATGACATCACAAGTCTCTTACAGACTGTGTTGGTCTATTATGACATCACAGGTCTCTTACAGACTGCATTGGTCTATTATGACATCACAAGTCTCTTACAGACTGTGTTGGTCTATTATGACGTCACAGGTCTCTTACAGACTGTGTTGGTCTATTGTGACATCACAGGTCTCTTGCAGACTGTGTTGGTCTATTATGACATCACAGGTTTCTTACAGACTGTGTTGGTCTATTATGACATCACAGGTCTCTTACAGACTGTGTTGGTCTATTATGACATCACAGTTCTCTTACAGACTGTGTTGGTCTATTATGACACCACAGGTCTCTTACAGACTGTGTTGGTATATTATGACATCACAGCTAGGTCTCTTACAGACTGTGTTGGTCTATTATGACATCACAGGTCTCTTACAGACTGCGTTGGTCTATTATGACATCACAGGTCTCTTACAGACTGTGTTGGTCTTTTATGACATCACAGGTCTCTTACAGACTGTGTTGGTCTATTATGACATCACAGGTCTTTTACTTTCCGAATATAGCTTTTAATGACTTATATCTGTTCTATAATGGACTAATTATTACTGCACCTAACTTTCTGTAATGGACTGATTATTACTGACCTAACTTCTGTAATGGACTGATTATTACTGACCTAACTTTCTGTAATGGACTGATCATTACTGCACCTAACTTTCTGTAATGGACTGATTATTACTGACCTAACTTTCTGTAATGGACTGATTATTACTGCACCTAACTTTCTGTAATGGACTGATTATTACTGACCTAACTTTCTGTAATGTACAAATTATTACTGACCTAACTTTCTGTAATGGACTTATTATTACTGACCTAACTTTCTGTAATGTACAAATTATTACTGACCTAACTTTCTGTAATGAACTGATTATTACTGCACCTAACTTTCTGGTGCTAGAAACTACCGAAACGTCGTGTTTACAATAAAGAAGAAGTTGCAATCCATAAAGAAGCCTTATGTTATTATCAAATCAACTTCTAAATGCCACTGAAACAAGATATCTTTCTGTAATGTACAAATTATTACTGACCTAACATTCTGTAATGTACAAATTATTACTGACCTAACATTCTGTAATGTACAAATTATTACTGACCTAACATTCTGTAATGTACAAATTATTACTGACCTAACATTCTGTAATGTACAAATTATTACTGACCTAACATTCTGTAATGTACAAATTATTACTGACCTAACATTCTGTAATGTACAAATTATTACTGACCTAACATTCTGTAATGTACAAATTATTACTGACCTAACATTCTGTAATGTACAAATTATTACTGACCTAACATTCTGTAATGTACAAATTATTACTGACCTAACATTCTGTAATGTACAAATTATTACTGACCTAACATTCTGTAATGTACAAATTATTACTGACCTAACATTCTGTAATGTACAAATTATTACTGACCTAACATTCTGTAATGTACAAATTATTACTGACCTAACATTCTGTAATGTACAAATTATTACTGACCTAACATTCTGTAATGTACAAATTATTACTGACCTAACATTCTGTAATGTACAAATTATTACTGACCTAACATTCTGTAATGTACAAATTATTACTGACCTAACATTCTGTAATGTACAAATTATTACTGACCTAACATTCTGTAATGTACAAATTATTACTGACCTAACATTCTGTAATGTACAAATTATTACTGACCTAACATTCTGTAATGTACAAATTATTACTGACCTAACATTCTGTAATGTACAAATTATTACTGACCTAACATTCTGTAATGTACAAATTATTACTGACCTAACATTCTGTAATGTACAAATTATTACTGACCTAACATTCTGTAATGTACAAATTATTACTGACCTAACATTCTGTAATGTACAAATTATTACTGACCTAACATTCTGTAATGAATAGATTATTACTCCATGTAACTTTCTGTAATGGACTGATTATTACTGCCCCTAACTTTCTATAATGTTTTTTTTTTCAATTATTATTTTATGATCAATTATTTATATGTACATGCTTTTATTTATTTGAGCATTAAGTTTTAGCAATTGCAACTTAAACATTTATCAAATTGTTTTAAACAATTAGAAATCTAAAACAAATTTTACACAGCTCTAATTTTTTGCCGGTGGTATTTTAGTGTTATGAAGATCTGTAGTGGTTTACCTTGGCAGTGTCGTCCCCATAGATCTGTCTACCTGAGCAGGAGAATGACAGGTGACAAGTCAGTGAATAAAGCAGTGAAGTATCTAAGCTAATACCTCACAGCCAATACACTTGTCTGACAAGACCACCAAACTTAATGGCCTCTTAGGAAAATAAAAAACTCCACTTGGGTCATGACGCACAAAAACATATTTGTTGTGTAAAGCAAAGGGTGTTTAATGGTGTCTGAGGTTTTTGTCCAGTCTATTATAGTACTGTGTGATTGGTAGTGAATAAGACCACACTTAGTATGTAGAAAGTCTCTGTTTGTAATGTTACTATGACTCTTATCAGACAATCTTAACACATTTTTTTATTGCACCCACATAAGATAAATCAAAATCATTCACTTATTTTTATCTCACAATTGACATCTTTTTATTGTGCTATTAATGGTATTCTCTGCCATTTCTCATTTACTTCAACATCAATGTTCAATACAAAAAAGTCTTCCCCACCCATGGGCTGTAGGTTCTAACCCCACACATTGGAGTCTCAATTCTTTTCTCATCGACAAATAGGGGGCCTTGGTGGCTCAGTCGGTTAGAGTGATAGTCCCTCCGTCTGACACAGACCTTTCATCAATGGGCCGCGAGTTCGAATCCCAATCAGATCAAATAAAAATTAAAAATTTGGAAGAGTTGCCAGGTACTCGCCGAAGTTTGAGGGTTTCCATTGAGCACCAAGCCCAGTTTCTTCCCCCACTAAACCTGGAGTGCCCTCATACATGTACAAGTGAAATAATTCATCAGTCTGACACAGGTCTTCATCGAATAGAATATCAACCAATGAATCTATGATCTTTCTGCCTGTATGTATATGTTAACCCTACTCTGACTATGATCTTTCTGCCAGTATGTATATGTTAACCCTACTCAGACTATGATCTTTCTGCCAGTATGTATATGTTAACCCTACTCTGACTATGATCTTTCTGCCTGTATGTATATGTTAACCCTACTCTGACTATGATCTTTCTGCCAGTATGTATATGTTAACCCTACTCAGACTATGATCTTTCTGCCAGTATGTATATGTTAACCCTACTCAGACTATGATCTTTCTGCCAGTATGTATTTAACCCTACTCAGACTATGATCTTTCTGCCAGTATGTATTTAACCCTACTCAGACTATGATCTTTCTGCCCGTATGTATATGTTAACCCTACTCAGACTATGATCTTTCTGCCAGTATGTATATGTTAACCCTACTCTGACTATGATCTTTCTGCCAGTATGTATATGGTAACCCTACTCAGACTATGATCTTTCTGCCAGTATGTATTTAACCCTACTCAGACTATGATCTTTCTGCCAGTATGTATTTAACCCTACTCAGACTATGATCTTTCTGCCCGTATGTATATGTTAACCCTACTCAGACTATGATCTTTCTGCCAGTATGTATATGTTAACCCTACTCAGACTATGATCTTTCTGCCAGTATGTATATGTTAACCCTACTCTAGCTCCGGTATGTAGCGTTATTGACTATTGTGACGCCCGAAGGGCGGAACGCTACGGGAGGAAGCCATTTTTAAATTTGCAAAAATTAACCATGATTCCACAGGCAATATGGCCGCCTGTTCGCGGGAAAATGTTCCAACCCACTTTCGATATCGATGGAATGCAACAACCCAAGCCTATAGTTCGACAAAAGGGGAATGGATACTAAGACAGAAAAGGTTGGTCATTCATTTTAAGGCATTTATTGCATCGGTAAACAATTTTTTCGTAGGAAAATTCAAAATAGGGGCCGGAGCTCCAGTATCACCCGGCCTGTAACTAAGACAAAATGGCGTCCCTTCTACAATGGTGACCGCTCCCAGCTGGTTAGACCATTGTTTTCTACAATTACCCTACTCTGACTATGATCTTTCTGCCAGTATGTATATGTTAACCCTACTCAGACTATGATCTTTCTGCCAGTATGTATTTAACCCTACTCAGACTATGATCTTTCTGCCAGTATGTATTTAACCCTACTCTGACTATGATCTTTCTGCCCGTATGTATATGTTAACCCTACTCAGACTATGATCTTTCTGCCAGTATGTATATGTTAACCCTACTCAGACTATGATCTTTCTGTCAGTATGTATTTGTTAACCCTACTCAGACTATGCTCTTTCTGCCAGTATGTATTTGTTAACCCTACTCAGACTATGATCTTTCTGCCAGTATGTATTTGTTAACCCTACTCAGACTATGATCTTTCTGCCAGTATGTATTTGTTAACCATACTCAGACTATGATCTTTCTACCAGTATGTATTTGTTAACCCTACTCAGACTATGATCTTTCTGCCAGTATGTATTTGTTAACCATACTCAGACTATGATCTTTCTACCAGTATGTATTTGTTAACCCTACTCAGACTATGATCTTTCTGCCAGTATGTATTTGTTAACCATACTTTTTATTTTTGAATAATAAGCAAAAAGAATCACAAAATTATAAATGTCCTATCGGTTCCCATCATTCCTTCAATGAAATCTGCATTTGAAGAGACCATCTCAGGTCTACCTTTTGAAGTATAAATGCCAAACCAAACGATAGATAAAAATAAGTGAGTAATAAGTCTATAATTTAGTTTTACTTGCAAAAATTAGCTTTTTTTGTTTGTGTTGGGTTTAGTCAAGTTTATCATGTAAGAAAGTGTGGACTGACATGTATACAGATGTCTTCACAATTAACATGACCAATACGTTAGTTCAGGTTATATGTTCACTTGATGTTTTACTACTAAAGGAGTTGTACAGTATATGTGTGATAATGCACAGTAAGCAATGCAAAGAATGTGTCATTGTTAGGTAATTGGGCGACTCTTCCATTGTTATATAATTTGTTGTCAATTTATTGCACTTATATAACCATATGAAATATAATCTCATAACTCATGGTGTAGGTAAAGTTATAGACATTATCAAATATCACACAGGAGTAGAAAATTGAGACAAAGTTTTGTATATAACTGGACAGTCTAGTAACTGTGTAGTCTACATGCTCTGTCCAAAACAGCTAGCTATATACACCTGTGTGTCAATGAATCCATTCTATTATCGCATTAATAAATCCAGTATGGAGAAGCTCTTTGACTTGGGGTGTGAAATTGAGTTGACTGAAATCTCCATAGTGCGTATACAAACACTGAATGCCAAGTTATAATGTTATTAAGCTTTATATACTCTTCCACATTGGACATTAACATATTGTAGAATTTTCTCAATTTAAATCTTTAGACTGGATTTTTATGGATCGACTTTGGAACTTTTGTTTTATTTATCGTCTGCCAAATGACTTCATGGAAGGTTAGGCATTTGGCACACAATTTAGTATACCAGTTGAACGTAATTACCACTTACAGCAGGCATATCAAATGAAAGATTCAGGTAACATTCATGTCACTTCATGAAAGGTTCTATTGTATCAAACTGACTGGGCCAGTAAGTCAATTCCTTGCCTACTCAACGGTGGAAAAGCGATTGAAATGTCTTTCTTTAAGTCCATATGAACTTAAGATGACTTCCATATGTTTTATAACTATTCCTTCATTTTGTTTCTACCTGTTGACAGATATACTTTGTAGAAATATTCATTTCAGTATCACTAATTGTCTAAAATATCACTCTTCAAATGTCTATATTAAACTTGATATTCTTTATTCATTTACACTACAAGACATTTTGCAAACCAAACATTGGACCTTTTTCTCGCCACACATTTGTGTCAATAGAAGTCCCCCACAAGCTATTCCCTCATTCCTACAAGACACTCCTCCAAAAGACTCCACCCCTCAAAGAAAACCCAGACATTCCCCAGATATCCACCAGTAGACATTCCCATCCATATACATTCCCCTCTGCAGATATTCCTTTCTGTACCCATTCCCCTACAGATTCCCATCTGCAGACCCTCTGCCCCTGCATAC
The DNA here is from genome assembly GCA_963971465.1 of Lepidochitona cinerea. Classification (NCBI taxonomy): domain Eukaryota; kingdom Metazoa; phylum Mollusca; class Polyplacophora; order Chitonida; family Tonicellidae; genus Lepidochitona; species Lepidochitona cinerea. The sequence goes on along the minus strand of OZ020556.1, from coordinate 39,659,320 downwards.
ACCCACTCCTCCCAGACATTCCCCATTGCATACAACCCCTCCTCCCAGACATTCCCCTCTGCAGACACCCCCACCAGACATTCCCCTCGGCAGACACCCCCTCCTCCCCACCAGACATCCCCCTATGTATCCACCCCAGACATTTCCCATCTGCAGACACCGCCACCAGACATCCCCTCTGCAGACACCGCCACCAGACATCCCCTCTGCAGATATCCCACCATCAGACAATTGTGTCTGCAGCCCCCCCCCCCCCCCCCCCCCCCTCCCTCCCCAGAGAACGGATTCCCAACACCATATTCACTTATTTGTCCCAATGAACATTTCTCATGACAAGTAGTTGTGTTTATAACCAGTCCCTGATTTACATTGTCATATATATCCCTTTGGCAGTTGATCTAAATGGCTTGGTAGCTGGGCTCTAAAGGTGAAAGGTCAAGTCATTAGGTGAGAAAGAAGTCTTAAATCTCTCAACATTATCACCTGGCAATCTCACTTCAAAGGCCTCTGTTTTACAACTCTTTAGTCCTGTTTATCTAGGTGTAATATTTCAATATATCAGACCTCGTTGACATTCCATTCAAATACCAGGTGTATAAATCAAATTAACCATGTTCTGTAGTAAATGTTGTGTTGTAGAAGGTTTTTTTGGCTTTATAAGTTTCTCAACTCGTCCACATTATCTAACCTAAATCACACGACAGTGACCGAGAACAAAAACATTATTTCTTAATTAGCCACTTTCTGACTACTTTGTTCACATAACAGCCTGAAATGTGAATCCATATAGGTTGAGGCTCCAGAGTTTTAATGTAACATGTTCTGCAATCTTAAACCCATCAATAAAAATAAATAAAATGGCATGGATTTGCCCCTGCTAACTCACTTCAATGTAGGATAACACCAAAACAACCACTTGCATTTTAAAACTGTTGAGATTCAAACTCTGGTTATTTGAGCACATATCAGATCTTTGCTAAAGTGGCATGAGCTGCCAAATAAAGGAAAAACAGCTATCAATCAATTAATCATTTTGTTTTCCAGGAAGATGATGTTCCAAAACCAGTTGTCAAGGCTGAAGTAGATGAGATGGACATGTAAGTACAAACTCACTGTGTACAGAACTCACTGTGTGCAGAACTCACTGTGTACAGAACTCACTGTGTGCAGAACTCACTGTGTGCAGAACTCACTGTGTGCAGAACTCACTGTGTACAGAACTCACTGTGTGCAGAACTCACTGTGTGCAGAACTCACTGTGTACAAACTCACTGTGTACAGAACTCACTGTGTACACACTCACTGTGTACAAACTCACTGTGTACAAACTCACTGTGTACAGAACTCACTGTGTGCAGAACTCACTGTGTGCAGAACTCACTGTGTGCAGAACTCACTGTGTACAGAACTCACTGTGTGCAGAACTCACTGTGTGCAGAACTCAATGTGTACACACTCACTGTGTACACACTCACTGTGTACACACTCACTGTGTACAGAACTCACTGTGTACAGAACTCACTGTACAGAACTCACTGTGTACAGAACTCACTGTGTGCGGAACTCACTGTGTGCAGAACTCACTGTGTACAAACTCACTGTGTACAGAACTCACTGTGTACCACTCACTGTGTACAAACTCACTGTGTACACACTCACTGTGTACAGAACTCACTGTGTGCAGAACTCACTGTGTGCAGAACTCACTGTGTGCAGAACTCACTGTGTACAAACTCACTGTGTACAGAACTCACTGTGTACACACTCACTGTGTACACACTCACTGTGTACAAACTCACTGTGTACAAACTCACTGTGTACAAACTCACTGTGTACAAACTCACTGTGTACAGAACTCACTGTGTACAAACTCACTGTGTACAAACTCACTGTGTGCAGAACTCACTGTGTACAGAACTCACTGTGTGCAGAACTCACTGTGTACAGAACTCAATGTGTACACACTCACTGTGTACACACTCACTGTGTACACACTCACTGTGTACAGAACTCACTGTGTACAGAACTCACTGTGTACAGAACTCACTGTGTACAGAACTCACTGTGTACAGAACTCACTGTGTACAGAACTCACTGTGTACAGAACTCACTGTGTACAGAACTCACTGTGTACAGAACTCACTGTGTACAAACTCACTGTGTACAAACTCACTGTGTACAAACTCACTGTGTACAAACTCACTGTGTACAGAACTCACTGTGTACAAACTCCCTGCGTACAAACTCACTGTGTACAAACTCACTGTGTACAAACAACTATAAAATACATTTCAATTGATATGTCACTGGCTTGGTATCTATGAAAATGTACATCAGCTGATTAGTAGAAATGAAAATGTTTACGGCACAATTTTCGCTTTTCTATTAGTTCAAAACTATCTAACCAACTGAATGCAAGTTAATTCAATCAGGTTGATTTTATACATTTTAGAGGGAAAGATGAAGGAGTGGATGAATTACTTAATGACATCACTGATGTGGTCTCCATCCATAGTGACATTTCTAATACTGATGAAAGAGAGCTTCAAATTCTAGTAGACAGTGAACCAGAAGATGGTGCAGGGAAAGTGTCTCAGCCATCAGCCCCTATCCAAGGGGAGAGCACTCTGGATTTAGTTCCATCAGCAGTTAACTCCCTTCAGCAAGTAGCTATCAGTTTACCAAGAGCTGAACACACAGAAAGTCTGAATACATCTAGAGATGGGAGTGTGACGGCTGAAGATAATAAAGGGACACCAAGATCAGGAAAATCTCCCAGAAATTCTGTGAAAATTAAAACAGAACCAAAGTATGTTATTCCTACACATTTTATTCAATATGCTGCTATTAGGAACAAATATTATCAGTAATATGTTGGTATTCTAATAGAATGTGATTACGATATGCTACATTTGATTACTATTTGCTACATTTGATTACTATTTGCTACATTTGATTACTATATGCTACATTATGAGGGGAGGAGACTTACCTGATATCGATGTAGGGTTAACAAATACATACTGGCAGAAAAATCATAGGCTATCCAATCTCACCTAGTCCAAAGAATAGAACAGTTTCTGAGTGGGTTTTTCACACAATCAATTAATATGAATGAGTTGAAGGTTTGATGGGTTTCAGCTGGGTAAAAAGCCTGGTTTCCACCCCCAAAAACTGACAGTGCCACCATATTAGTGATATAATCATGAGTTTAGTGTAAAATCAATAATCCTCCAGGATAACTGCTGAATATAGCGTTAAATACTGAACCCTTAATCAAAGTACAAAGTTATTTTGGATAATTTCTTAGTGTAAAACTTACCTCTGTTCTCATCTATTCTTTGTATCTGAACAGAACCTTTTATCTTTTAAAAATTAAAACTATGAGGATTGTGTATTTTTAGGGTGTTTTCATGTTTGGAAACTCAGCCAATAAGTGCAGTGGAAGCTTATAAGTTTGTTGTTCAGCATCCCGCGAAGGGGTATCAGAAATATCAGAAGTCCAGTAGATCAGGGATGAGGGGAAACAGCGCCCCATCTTCTAGAAAGTCTAATACTCAATATCTACACCAGTATGGTAAGATCACCTACTTTCTGTTTTTCTTGGTTTCCTTTTTTCAAGCGTGAAGATGACAGCAAATTTATGTATTAGAGAATCTAACAAGCAAGCTGTTCTGTGCGGAGATCGGTTGCTCAGTTTGTAGACCGATGGGACTGTCACTCTAAGTCGTAAGGGATTACACATTCTAGAAAATGGCAGAAAGTTCTCTTCTGATTTGGGCTAGATGGAACCAAGAACCCAACGATTTGCTAGTCCTTTCTTGTAAATTCCCTGCCTTTAAGGTTTTGTTACTTTTTGCTGAACGTTTTGTTTGCTGTTCAATTCCTATGCTACTATTTATTTTAAGGTAATACAACTCCACGAGAAGATCACAGTATTGCTGAAAAGAATAAAACAGGTAATGCTAGTTAAATGACATGACATGGTTCTGCTACTCAATGTGTATGTAAGCTTGATTGTTGTATGGTTTTCAGTCTCTGCCCCCTCCACCCACCATCTACGATCTACCCCCCCCCCCCCCCAATACATATACAAGATGTTATTAATCCATAGTTCAACAAAATATGATTTTCCACATGAATGGAAACAATATACATGTAAATTAGTTTGTTTTTTTGTCTTCAGAATTTGGTCGATCTTTGACCTCTCTGATGATAACTAAAATGGGCAGACCAAGGACACCATTTAATGTGACACTCGCTAACAATTGGTTAGCAGGAGGAAAAGATATTCATTCAGAAAATATGAAAAAGAGACCCAAATCCAGTCACACACCAGGCTGGAAAGAAGGATTACCCAAAAAACAACGACCTAAATTTTCTGCGGTTGCCACCCAAACATCAGCTGTATGGTGAGTTTTTTTTTTCACCCCCTGTTTTCACAGAATTGATTGATTGATTGATCTTTTAATCCGCACTGGAGAATATTTCCCTTATATGGCGGCCATACCAGGTTTACTGACGGAGGAAACTTGGCTCTTTGCTCTGAGGAAACTCCCTACCTTTGGTGAGTACCTCACAACTCTTCCACATACAGCAATCAAGTTTTAATTCCTGCGTCGGACTGAGGCACTCTGCCGACTGAGCCAGCGAGGGCACTGTTTTTACAGAAAGACCTTCTGGGTGTGTTTTAACCAGTCTGGTTGTCCCTCACTGTGTAAGTGGCTAGGGGACTTGGAAATGCGCTCCACATGTCTGCGTTATACTCAGATTTTTCATTTTTAGTATAGTACAGATGTATATTAAAGTGACCTTGTTCAAGTTTAATTTTGGGGCATGCCAACCTATATTTTATGTCACAGAGGTTATTGAGTTCATAAATATAAAGTTATAAATTTCAACTTATTCAATTTCAAATGTTTGAATGCATGCTCAGATAAGCAAAACTTCTGCATCTTCAAAATGTTTAAAGGATTTTGTTTGTGTTAGTGACTAATCTTGTTGTATTTATTATTCCAACACAATTAGAAACCTGTCCCCATGGCTATTTTAGACAACACGATTTTCCCTGTGCCTGTGTGTTTTAGTGATCATAAATATAAAGGAAGGTATTATACAGCTTATATAAGTAAAAAGGTCCAGCTGTGACCCTGAGTATTTCTTTTATGTTTTCATATAAAAATTATCGGTCGCTTGTGATCAGCTTTAATTTTTTTATGAAAGATGAAATAGTTATCAAATGTAGCATATAGTAATCAAATGTAGTATTAAGTAATGTTTTGTTGTTGACAGGGATGGAACTCTGCAGCCATCCTGGATTCCAGGCCACTTGTCCAAAAATGGTTCGATATTAGGTTTGTCTCCTCTTATAAATTTGTAGATGAAAAATCAATATCGAGTAAGCCTCTTTTGCTTAAAAAATTGTACTGGAGTCAATATCAGGTAATTCTTTTCAATACAACTTGGTAAAGTAGTTGATATTTGGTCTCTTCCCACTCACAAGTTTGTGAAGAAGTTGATACCAGGTAAGTCTCTTCCCCTCACAAGATTGTGAAGAAGTCGATATCAGGTAAGTCCCCTCCCCTCACAAGTTTGTGAAGAAGTCCATATCAGGTAAGTCTCCTCCCCTCACAAGTTTGTGAAGAAGTTGATACGAGGTAAGTCTTCTCCACTCACAAGTTTGTGAAGAAGTTGATATCAGGTAAGTCTCCTCCCCTCACAAGTTTGTGAAGAAGTTGATACGAGGTAAGTCTTCTCCACTCACAAGTTTGTGAAGAAGTTGATATCAGGTAAGTCTCCTCCCCTCACAAGTTTGTGAAGAAGTCGATATCAGGTAAGTCTACTCCCCTCACAAGCTTGTGAAGAAGTTGATATCCGGTAAGTCTCCTCCTCTCACAAGTTTGTGAAGAAGTTGATATCAGGTAAGTCTCCTCCCCTCACAAGTTTGTGAAGAAGTTGATATCAGGTAAGCCTTATCCCCTCACAAGCTTGTGAAGAAGTTGATATCCGGTAAGTCTCCTCCTCTCACAAGTTTGTGAAGAAGTTGATATCAGGTAAGTCTCATCCATATAAGTTTGTGAAGAAGTCAATATCAGGTAAGTCTCCTCCCCTCACAAGTTTGTGAAGAAGTCGATATCAGGTAAGTCTCCTCCCCTCACAAGTTTGTGAAGGAATCGATATTTGGTAAGTCCCCTACCCTCACAAGTTTGTGAAGAAGTCAATATCAGGTAAGTCTCCTCCCCTCACAAGTTTGTGAAGGAATCGATATCAGGTAAGTCTCCTCCCTTCACAAGTTTGCGAAGAAGTCGATATCAGGTAAGTCTCATCCCCTCACAAGTTTGTGAAGAAGTTGATATCAGGTAAGTCTCATCCATATAAGTTTGTGAAGAAGTCAATATCAGGTAAGTCTCCTCCCCTCACAAGTTTGTGAAGAAGTCGATATCTGGTAAGTCTCCTCCCCTCACAAGTTTGTGAAGAAGTCAATATCAGGTAAGTCTCATCCCCTCACAAGTTTGTGAAGAAGTCGATATCAGGTAAATCTCATCCCCTCACAAGTTTGTGAAGAAGTCGATATCAGGTAAATCTCATCCCCATCACAAGTTTGTGAAGAAGTCAATATCAGGTAAATCTCATCCCCTCACAAGTTTGTGAAGAAGTCGATATCTGGTAAGTCTCCTCCCCTCACAAGTTTGTGAAGAAGTCGATATCAGGTAAATCTCATCCCCTCACAAGTTTGTGAAGAAGTCGATATCAGGTAAGTCTCATCCCCTCACAAGTTTGTGAAGAAGTCGATATCAGGTAAGTCCCCTCCCCTCACAAGCTTGTGAAGAAGTCGATATCAGGTAAGTCTCCTCCCCTCACAAGTTTGTGAAGAAGTCGATATCAGGTAAGTCTCCTCCCCTCACACGTTTGTGAAGAAGTCGATATCAGGTAAGTCCCCTCCCCTCACAAGCTTGTGAAGAAGTCGATATCAGGTAAATCTCATCCCCTCACAAGTTTGTGAAGAAGTCAATATCAGGTAAGTCCCCTCCCCTCACAAGTTTGTGAAGAAGTCGATATCAGGTAAGTCTCCTCCCCTCACAAGTTTGTGAAGAAGTCGATATCAGGTAAGTCTCTTACCCTTTTGCAAATTTGCAGATTTCAAAAAGTTTTCTTCTGGTCAATTATTTGTCCATAACCTAGTAAAGTGGAACAGTTCCTTCAAACCACATGATATTATCAATTATTTGTCCATACCCTGGTAATGTGGAACGGTTCCTTCAAACCACATGATATTATCAATTATTTGTCCATCATCTGGTAAAGTGGAACAGTTCCTCCAAACCACATGATACTATCAATTATTTGTCCATTACCTGGTAAAGTGGAACAGTTCCTTCAAACCACATGATATTATCAATTATTTGTCCATCACCTGGTTAAGTGGAACAGTTCCTTCAAACCACAGGATACTATCAATTATTTGTCCATTACCTGGTAAAGTGGAACAGTTCCTCCAAACCACATGATATTATCAAGTATTTGTCCATTACCTGGTAATGTGGAACAGTTCCTTCAAACCACATGATATTATCAATTATTTGTCCATCATCTGGTAAAGTGGAACAGTTCCTCCAAACCACATGATACTATCAATTAATTGTCCATCATCTGGTTAAGTGGAACAGTTCCTCCAAACCACATGATACTATCAATTATTTGTCCATCACCTGGTTAAGTGGAACAGTTCTTCCAAACCACATGATATTATCAATTATTTGTCCATCACCTGGTTAAGTGGAACAGTTCCTTCAAACCACAGGATACTATCAATTATTTGTCCATCACCTGGTTAAGTGGAACAGTTCCTTCAAACCACAGGATACTATCAATTATTTGTCCATCATCTGGTAAAGTGGAACAGTTCCTCCAAACCACATGATATTATCAATTATTTGTCCATTACCTGGTAATGTGGAACAGTTCCTTCAAACCACATGATATTATCAATTATTTGTCCATCACCTGGTTAAGTGGAACAGTTCCTTCAAACCACAGGATACTATCAATTATTTGTCCATTACCTGGTAAAGTGGAACAGTTCCTTCAAACCACATGATATTATCAATTATTTGTCCATCACCTGGTAAAGTGGAACAGTTCCTTCAAACCACAGGATACTATCAATTATTTGTCCATTACCTGGTAAAGTGGAACAGTTCCTTCAAACCACATGATATTATGAAGAAATGTCTGCACGTTATCACCAAGCAACTACTCTATTGTTTCACAAATGGTTGATAATCTTGTGTTGATTCCATTTTCAGGGGATGGCTCACCGCGTGATTCCCTGCTGTTACCGGATCTACCATCATTATCTGATTATATCAACTCAGTGAGAGATGGACGGGCCGTCAGTTAATCAGATCCATCAATGTATAAAATTTCTTTTTGTTTTGATATATTATTTCTAAAATAGACATGAAATTCTGTGATATATATTTATGATCACTAAATGTTCAATCTTCAAGTTGTTGAAAATGGCATAAATAGGTCATGTTTTGATATTTTTGTATACATCTACATTTATTTTTGTATTCAGCTTTTGGCATGAAACATTTTTCACTTCCAAATTTTTACGTTAAATCGTTGAGATTTTTTTTCATAGATTTTATATGTAAGAATATCATGTTATCTGTTTACATTAAAGGGTTATTCTGGAAACTAAAAATAAATTTATTTTCTTGTTTGATTTACTTATAATTTAAATCATTGAACCATGGCATATTGAAACCAGTTTTCTGTTACAGCATATTTGTTTTGATAAAATAAATGATTTTTATGAATGCTATATTGTAATTAGATACTTTTCATGCTTGTTTGGCAAAACATTTTGTCTGTTTTAATCTATGAGAATTTAAAGAAACTGAATTCTGAAACATATTCTCTTACCTCAAACATGTTTTACAAGTGTCAAACAACAAAGTTAGGTCTACGATGAGTTTCGCCTAATTTTTTCATTAAATCGGGTCCGTTTTGTTCAAGTATTAGGAGATTAGTAGGCGTCTTTTGGATCAAGGAAATTACCTGAACGGACCCGCATGTTAAGTGTAGCGCACACGAGAGGCGCCGGCTGAGATGCCGGCTACGCGTGGCTGAGAGCTAAACTGTTTCCCCCTGTGCGCGTAAATTTTTGTGAGATTTTCGCCTCTCGAGGCGGTGAGGAAAGTATCTAGCTTGTGTGATATTGTCTGCCTCTCGTGGCAAGAATCTCACCGTGTGCGCACAACGTGAGCTGTCAGCTGAGCGTGTCTATTAAATCATGTGACCACTTAGAATACTACGTAACACAGGTATGACATTTATGTAGCTTTGTAAACTTGGGTGACCAGAAACTTGCCTCAGCCGAGAGCTCATCGTCTGCGCTGGAATCTGTAGCGGCTCCCTGGGCCACACGTGCCTTGTAGCTCAGCCGGCGCCTCGTGTACTAGGCTTTAAACTCAAACGACGAATAATAGTAAATGCTATTGTCTCCGCCGTCGAAGCCCAAAAAAAAATCCACACGGAGCATGTTTCACAAAGCGGCGTAACGTCAGTCTAAAATAGTAACTTTAATAGCAAGGTTTCTCTACAAATGGTTTGCTATGCCGCTTTGTGAAACAGACTCCTGATGTCTATGTTGCAATAATTGACAAATCTTTCAAAAGAGGAAAACGACAGAGCCGTTGCATGGCCACCGTTCGTTTCGCAGTTTTATTTATCCAATTGATGCATATATCCTCCCACAGATTTCTTGCCATTAAAGCAAAAATAAAATGATTTTTTTATCTGTTTCGACGTGTAGTGTAAAAATTACAAAATTTCTGAGCTTTGACACATCTTAAAAATCGACAGAAAGTTATCCCTGTCTGCGGATATACGCACACAGGCTGAACGTGTTCTCTATATTGGCATTTAAAGAAGCCCTTGTTTACCACAATGGATTGACTGATTGATTGTTTGGTGTTTTACGCGGCGCTCAAGATTATTTCACTTATAAGGCGGCGTTGCCAGTTTTATTGTGGGAGGAAACCGGGTTAACACAATCGAAAAGAGTAGGCCTTTATAGATTTGGCGCAAATATCGCGTTTGAAGTCCTTCGTTTTCATTATATGCTCACATGATTTAGTATTTCACCACTTAGCGTGTAAAACGAAAAAAAATCGGTTTACAATATACAGTAAAATGGGTCATGAATATAGATGCAATCTGACTTAAGTCGGGATGTTCATTGAGAAAAATATCCAATGATATTAGTATTTGTTAACAAATAGCGAAAATTTAGATTTTCATCTTTGACTGTTCAAAGATACCCCACCGTTCAAAGTTACCGCAGTTTACGGTACTGTATTTGGAAAGAAGGAAATAGGCCGATAAAAATGCCTAAATTAATATAAGCTTATCTGACTCTTAGTTTAACTCGACAATGACGTGACATGAGAGCCAAATATCGGTAATGGCTCGTTAAAACATAATAGGCCTAAGATGATATTGCTCGTTATTTATTCATTTTTCTTTTACGGAGAAGTGCAAATAAGAGCTTTCCATTGATTCCAATCTCGGTAATGTATGTTTGGTTCGTTTTTATAAACATCAAAAATCTTAAATTAATGTAGCCATACATTCCGGCTATTTGAATTTTGTCTGTAATTGTTAGCACATTTTTTCGTTCGCATGGGTCAACCTGGTTTTACGGAACGGGATATGTTTTAATTCAACATCAGTCCTTTAGTTTTTCAAGGCGTTTCAAATGCTCAATCGGAATTGATGAAGAAGGCCGACTTTAAGTAGCTTGTGACACTGTGAAGCGTTTCTCTTTGTCATACGCTTATAACGATTTTGTGATTAGGCCTAAAAGTTCGTTTGTTTTTCACCCCATTTTTACGGTCTAAAGCTAACTAGACATGTTTTATGTGTCCTATGTTTAAGTTTAGTGGTATTAGTCGTAGTAAGCTCATGTAAATTGGTTTTCTTATCAAATTTAAACAGGCTACGGCGGCAAGTGTGCCTTTAATCCATGCACGACAAAGTTTCTCCATGCAGGATTTATAAAACATAACTTGTTGCTCACAAACAACTAACTTCGTGGTGATGCCTTAATTAATCATCATTTGCTGTTGTTTTTGTTTTAAGAATCAAAACCAGGTAGAGTCGGCTCTTTGGTGGCGTTTTATTTGATAGAATTTGTATGAATCTGGCTCATAGGCCTATCTTCAATCACGAATACCGTATGTGGAAAGCTGCCAGGTACTCGCCGAAGGTTTCCACCCCCCCCCCCCCCCCACACCCACCCCACCCCCATCCCACTAGCAACGCTGTCATATAATTATAAGTGAAATAATATTGAGTGGGGGCGTAAAACACCAATCAATCACTAATATTTGCTATGGTGATGCGATCAATGGCTATGAACTATATTTCATTGGTCAATGGTACAATAAAGAACGATAACTCTGTCAATTTTATGTGTTCTTATTTCAGTGACGATTTTAATAAAAGCCTTACAAGCGTCTTTGCGCCACAAAATTGCTGTATGTTCCCTCAAAACCTCGATAGATCGTTTGTTGCACGCAAAAAATAACTCGACATATAGTCTTCTCTTGTCGTCAAAGGTTTGTATGATCAAGTGTTTCATTTCTTATGATTGGTTACATATTTTGAACCACGAAATACGGAGTTCTCAAAGTCAAGCCCCACTGCTGTTGCATTTTGCAATCCAGCGCCATGACTCCTACCTTTTTCAATATCGTGAAAATAATTACAGTTTGGGGGAAAAAGAAGAAATAATCGCACTTCAACTAATCATGCCTTTTTCTTGATCGATATGTCAACTTTGTGCAAAATGAATACTATTTCTTGATCTTTAAATTTGGTTATATTTATGAAGTGGTCTGGGCGAGCAGAAAAGTAGGTCACGCCTCCTTGTTCGCGTGTACATGAACCTGAGAGTGATGCGTTGCCTCTGACAGTGACAGTCAGTGTTGTGCTTCCAGAGTTTGTTCAATAAAGGACCTGAAATTCTCTATATAGTATATAGTCTATAGTCCCCCCCCCCCCCCCCCCCCCCCCCAGGAACAATAGCCTCAGCTTATAACCAAATAATATATTGTTGCTTAACTGAAATATAAATTAACACCAGACATTCGCATACGGTATATTATATATCATTTATATGTACACAGTACAGTTTCAATCAGCCCTGGAATTCTTATTTGTATTTCATACCCTATAACTTTTTGTTCAATGTTTGTTTGTTTGTTAATGTTTACAGTTTGCTTATTTTGTTTTGTGTACTCTGCCCTTGTCGTGTGTTCGTATAATAAACCTTGAGTCTATCCCAAGTTTGACGAGATATTGCAATTTTAATTTAAAGAGATAAGTCATTACTGAGTGACCCAGGTGTAATCTGCTATTCTTTAGCCTTCCTCAGAATAGCCCCCCCCCCCCCCCCCCCCCCCCGACTTCACTGAAATTTGAAATTTTTTTGTCCCATGGCTTCGATCGATGACTGTTGACTTACAAAAAGTACATTTCCTTATGTATTTAAAGATAAAATTGGGATTCAGTGAAGATATCAAACTTGTTTAAGTCATTAGAAATGATACGGTACACTCATTATCTTATTGGAGTATTTTTTTCTGCAGGAAATTTGAAACCACATCTGGACTGAAATAAAATTGGTGACATGAATTTATGAACACTATATATAATGTACATTTTTGTGCTGAAATAGGCCATTTGTCCGTTTGCCACTCACACAACTATAAACCAGATATTAATATCACGCTACATAAATTTTCCGTTGTAACATCCTGCCACCTGTGGTGAGTCCTGAAAGTTCAAAGGGACGTGTCCAGAACGAATATCGTTAAAATGTGTGCTATTCTTGTTTATATAAAGATGAGGTTTCCAGATGGCCATTGGTAACTTCCCCAGCTCCTAAGAACCACTGGATAGGGAGTTTTATTTGAGGATTCCAATGTCTGCTTTATTGTGGTGAAAAGAATTGAGTGCGCAGTAGAGCCCTCTCTGCCTTTGGTCCACATTTGGCTGTTTGTTTACTGTCAGACACAAAACAATAGTAACGCAGGATTCCCTAAATAACTTGTTTAATGTACATTTTTGACAGAAAGTTGACTTGCAGCCTTTTAGATTGATCACTCTGTATTTATCTGAAGGTCGACGGAGAACCACAACAAACTTAAGCGATGTCCCGCTGTCCAATACTGTTAACATTTCATAATACTTCGTTCTGGGAAACCGAAAAATAAGTAATAAGTGGGAATTTGGTTTAACTTCTGTTATTGTGAATGTCTGACTGACAGTTTCGGGTGAATGTAAACAGTGGTCCTATACAGGTGAATGCTAATGTAGTGAGTTGTGAAAGCGTTACTAATATTTCTCTCTCCTATAAACTCTTAATCAGGCCTGTCATTAAGAATAGACTGGGAGAGTAACAATATGCTCTCCCAAAACTCTCAGGATGACCTGTTTCACTCTCCCCAGAAAGTCTCCCAAAATGCAATGGTAGTGCACCTCCTATCCTATGTTTTTCAGGGAGAGAACAAGATTATGATGAAATTAAAGCATCTGAAGTTACAGAAAATTTTTATTTTGGTATACTTACCAAGTCAGAATTGTGCAAATTCTTGAGAAAACAGTCTTTAAAAAAATGTTATCCAGTTTTTCATATTATCATACAGTTAATTGTATTTTAATCGACATGAAAGGGGTCGGAGAATAGTTTTATCTTGGGAGAGCGAAAAACGTGAACACTCGCCTGAAACCGGTAGGGAGAGTTAGGAGAAGTGATAAACAGGTCTCCTCAGACCCCTCTGGGGGTGTGTGGAGGGGAAGGAGAGCAATCATTCTCCCTATAATGACAGCCCTGCTTAATAGCTTCTTTAGCATTTAAATTGTCTTTAAAGGGAAATCCCTTTACCTGTGATCATCTCCACACCTTCCCATTATTTGCATGACAGTAATGTGAGAATTTTTTTAATCTGTAATTTCTCGCAGATGTTTGGTGCCCTATTAAGGGAGATATTACCGTCAATCATCGTTTTGGCCGTTCAAAAAATTAGAAATACAAGAATTTAATTTTGGATAAAGTTCTGTGGGTAGATTTTTTTATAAAACAAAAATGTATAATAAAACAGTAATTGAAGGAAATGATTATTCAGAAAGTTATGAAACAGCAAAGATATGACTTTGGACTAAACAGCAAGGGAGAGATTAACAGCCCGCCATGGAAGCCTACAGATTCACACCTCAAGTCATTGATTATATTCCAAAACCAAAGCTATTATACAACTAGTCCAGTGTGAAAAAAAAAGATTTTTTTTAATGTACTCTCATTCTGCATTTTTGCAATAATTGTGCCTTAAATATTTTAGTGATACTCTTTTAGTATTGATCAATCTGTTTGTTTTCTTTTAAGATCCAGGACCAGCTCATGATGGTGTCTACCAGGAAAAATGCCATTAAAGGAGAAAGTCCCAAACCAGCATCTTCAAGGGGGGTTACGCTGCGTTCCTCTCCAAGAAATGTTACTAAAAACAATACAAAAACATCTGTGCTTGGTACCAGGAAAAGTATGTTATCAGACTCTCCCTCGCGTCCAAAACAAGCCAGAAAAAGTTTATCACAACTAACAGCTGCTGGTAGCTCTATAGACCTCAATCATGAAGAAATTGTTCCTAGTGGCGAGAAACCAAAAACAGAGCAACCTCAACAGGAAACCGTTAATAGTGAAAAATGTCCACAGAAACTAGTACCGCAGTTCTTGAAATTAAAGCAACAACAACTTCCAACTCCAAAACTTGAGCAAATTCAGTCTGCAGATGCCGAACAAGAACTTGATCTTCAGTCTCCAATACCGCAACAAAAAGCATCCGATTCTGGAAGTATTCAGGAAAAGAGAACGCTACTTAACACTCAGGAACAGGAATCCTTTATACAGGCAAATTTGTTACCAGATACCCTTCCTACTAAAACTGTAGTTGCCCAGAACAGGTCATTGAGAGAAAACTGTGTATTTTGTAAAAGATCCTTTGGGCAGTGTGCAAGATATCCTGTCAACAGTTGCCTGAATAATAAAACAAATTTGAAAGACTTGATCTCGAAATATGGGGGCATGACTGTCACTTCTGGAAACATATGCTCTCCCTGTCTACACAATCTTAATACATTGAAAAACCAATGTGAAAATGTTGCCCCATCTAAACAGCTGACAGATACAGCAACGGGAAAATCTGACAATCAGGTAAAAGCCATAATGTATAGATCAAGGAGTCTGATCTATCATTCTATGCTTTAATTCTTTGCACCTTTGCAGCTTAACTTAAACTGCCTCTTAGTGGCGCCCCTTTCTTACAGAGTTATATTGTACCTTCCACTATAAATAAAAAGCTTACTACTACTAATATTAGAATTTCCACTGACTGGTTGATACAGTAGAGATTGACAAGTGTTTGACAGGTATTTACTGTAATGAGGTGAGACCGTGAGACAGAAATATTACAGAAATAAACTAAATTGTTTGGTGGCCCTTAGGCCAGTAAAGTTCAGGGTTGTGGTTTTTGATGGCATAAGCCTCTTTAAAGAGAAGCTCATTCCAATGATTTGATCTGTCAATAACTAAATAATATAAAAGTTTGCTCTTACAGAACAGTTCTAGTCTAGTAAATATAATATACACTGTAATACAAGACCTGAGCTTATTCTCAATATAAGGCTATTTAACACATTATTCAGGTTTACTATAACTATACCTGTACCTTCTCAGAAAAAAAAAAATCTTTTTACATCCATGTCTGCATTAGTAGAAATTGTAATGAGTTTAGGTAGGGGTTTCCCAAGAATTTAACTTAGTCAGCGAGTACTTTAAAATATTTTCATTCTGTTTCAAAAGTTCATACATGTACCAATATAGTAAGAATGCTTTATTCAATATTATACACAAATTAACGTCACAGTCAATAGTCTGAAGGTTGAAAAACTACTTCATTGGTGAAACAATTGATTGGTTTCAGTTACTGGATATGATAGCATTTACTTTCTTTTTCAGAATGATGCACCTGACCACCAGGTAGAAAAGCACAACCCAAGTAACAGTACGTCATGCCCAGATAAACCCTTGAAGCCAAGTTCAAAACTCAATGATTCTAGCAGAAATTTGATTCCCGTGCTGATCTCACCCACTCTTCTTGGTACATTGAGACCTCCAAGGCCGAATAATACAGTGGTGGCAGTTCACTCCAATGTAAGTGCTGACAAAACCATCCAAAGCCAAGCTAAACCTGATGTTAGCAGTTCAACAAAGGAAACCCATGCAGAAAACACACAGAAATCATTGAAATCAAGCGATAATAATCCGTTTCCAATCTTCCTTAGAACACCAGCTACTCTCTCAAGCCTACAAAAAAACACTAAGTCCAACACAGATGCTAACAATGTCAAATCAGTCCAAAGTGAAACTATTACTGAATCTACCCCGACTGGTACTCTAAAAACACCCAGTGTCACAAGTGAAAGTAATACATTGGAGTCAAATTTAATTACTGACAATTCAACCTTCAATCAGACCTCACCTAGAGTAAGCAGTAGATTCAAGACACCCAGTAAGAAGTATAGTTCATTTAATGTTTCCCCGCTTAAAAAGGGAAGTCAATCCAAACCAGATCTGCTGCCATTGCCGAACAAAACTCCAACAGCCACAACAGATAAAGGAACAAAAAGGAAATTTGCAATCAAGAGAGTAAATGAAAAAAGTGTTACTAAAGTAGCTAATATGATTGGAAAAGGAAAACAGATGATATTTCTTGTCTCTCCGGTTAAAGGGAGTTTTGGTAAAACAGTCCACCAAAAGCTCACTAAAGACACAGACGACCCTGTAAAGAAGTTGCCAATTACCCCTTCTGTGGAAGCTCCAGAAACTCCCAGTGCAAAAGTACAAACTGACTCTCAAGACAGTTCAGCTCAAACTGACCTAGAATTACCTGAAGACAGTTCCAATTTGACTGAATCAATTTCTTCGCCTACTAGTCCAACCAAAATTCACTCCATTACCACAAGTGTAAAGTCAGATAATAGCCTTCCCCTTGTTAACTTGGTATCTGTAGGAGCAAGCAACAAAGATTCAATGCCTTTTCTCCAGAAAGGATTAAAACCAGGTACAAAGGTATTTGTTGTAACAGTTCCTAAAAACCAAAAACCTATAGTAATTAATCCACCAGCAAAACGTATCCGTAACAGACGTAAAAAAGGTCCTAAAACAAGCAAGGCAGACCATACATATGTTGGGAAAAGTTCATCTTCAGATAAAAAGAAAGCCAAGAAGTCAAAGCTCAAAAAAGATTTAAGGTATTTTGTTTGTACTGTGTGCAGAAAGATTTTCTTTTCCACCAGAACTCTACAAGTCCACTGGGTTAAACATCACAACCATCTGGTTATTGATCAAGTATATGATTACTTTGAATTTCAAACAGGTCAATCAGAACCAAACTACAAATGCAAACTGTGTGCAAAGTGTTTTAATTTAGATGTCAGTATCATTGACCACCTGAAAACCGCACACTCCATAAAGAAACCTTATTCATGTGGTCTATGCGAAACCAGCCTTGAATATAAAGGGAGTGTAAGAAATCATATGTCTGAACATTTTCCTCAAGTTCCCCTTATTTGCACTAAGTGTAGCTCAACTTTCCAGAGCCGGGAGGAATTCATGGCCCATGATTGTTGGATGAACCATGTGGATCGTAAACTGAATTCTGGTGAAGGGGACATACAGCACAGGTCAACAATGACATCGGAAGAAGAAGATGGTACACAATATCCTTGCCCATGTTGTGAGGAGACATTCCCATCCTGCAAAAAACTCTCTGATCATTGGGATGAAACACATATACCAAAAGAACATGCAGATGGTACAGAAACCGAGCAAATTGTGGAGTCTTCCCAAGAGACATTGACTAATGTTACAACACCTGTTGACGACCAAATTTCTGAAGAGAATAAAGAACTTGTAGAAGAAGGAAGTTTCTCCACTGCCAACGCTTTTCCTGTTCTTAGTGAATTGATATCAGGGAAGAAAAGTGGTGAAGTTATGTCTGAAAATGTATCCCAATTGGTTGAAACTGGTAAGATATCTCTTCCCATCTGCTCTCTGTGCAACACAGCTGTTGAATCGAGTATAGCACTTCGTGCCCACTGGAATAATATGCATAAAAGTTGTTTTGTTGATCTATTAGATGATCACATTGAAACAAAGAGCGGCCTCATGCGATGTACTTGTAAAACATGTTCCAAAAGTTTTCCTAATCAGGATGACGCTAAAAAACATTTGCTTGCTGAGCATGGCTGGACTAAACCTTTTTTGTGTGTTTATTGCAAAAAAACTATAACCACGAAAAAGAAAATTAGACAGCATTTGAGAACACATTTTCCGAGTGGTTTCTTTAGATGTTCAAAGTGTCCACAAACTTTTGTGTCCCAGTCGAACCTTCTAAAACATGCCTGTTGGGCTGAATATATCCAGTCAAAAGCTAAAAAAGATGGACAAACGCCAAAGGCATCTGGTAAGGCAACCCCAGTCCAAGCACTTGAATGTCGCCTTTGTCGAGTTCAAATGCGGTGCTCTAAGGAGCTACATCAACACTGGGAAGAAACTCACGATGTTTTTATTGAAGAGGTCGCTTCTCAAGTGGACACCCCAATAATGACTAATCTACCAAAACCCAAGTTAACTTACCAATGTAAATGGTGTGGTCAGGAATTTTTGGATAAAAAGATTTATCAACGTCATCTGACAGTGCATGGGTACAAAGTTTCCTTTAAATGTCTCACATGCTCCGAGATGTTCTCAACTAGAATTAGGGCAAGAGTTCACCTTCGTAAACATTTGGCTACTCGCCGTTTTTCTTGTCCCCACTGTACATGGACATTTTTCGATCGCAGGAACCTTAACAATCATCTGAGAGTTATTCACGGTGGCCCTAGTGTCAAACACCAGTTTATATGTGAGCTCTGTGGGAAAGGTTTTAAAGAAAGGTGTCGCTTGAAAATGCATAAAGTATCGGCGCATGGGGAGGATCACTTTGTAAATCATAGTTGTGATATATGTGGTAAAGGTTTTGTACAGAGAGCTCAGTTAAACAGCCATCGTCAGTTTCATACAGAAGATAGACCCCACCTGTGTAATATCTGTGGAGGTAGTTTTAAAACAGTCGGCACATTGAAGAGCCACATGAAGGTACACGATCAGACCCCCAACTTTAAATGTAGCCACTGTAGTAAAACCTTTCAAAACCGACGGGTGTATATTGCTCACATCATGGTGGAACATGACCAATCGTGCAGGTCATGTGACTTACCATTTTTTACTGTTAAAGATGCTTTAATGCATAAAGACGCTTGTGATGGCTTTCAAAAAGTATACGAATCGGTTTTTCCTGATGACCAATAGCAAATGCTCATATGAGTCGTTCTTTGTCGACAAATATAACTGATGAAATATTCTGGTCTGTATTAATTTAAATGATTGTTTTATTAAAAACATGTATGATACATATATGATTATTGATATATTGAAAATTCCGATATAAATTGATTCCCATATTTAGTTGATTGTATAGCATATTAATGATACCTTATTAATAAACCTCAACTTTTTGTTCACAGTACAAAACGGCTTACTTTATTGCACGTCCAAAGCAATCACTGATGCCGGGTACAAACTTGAACGCCATAGCCTTCTTGCAATTGTGAATAAAGTGAATTTACTCCTGCTTGATAACGGTACTAGAATCTGGACCGAAACGTCGCTTTACAAATAAAACAGAAGTTTTACCATAAATCAAACAATCAATCCATGAATGATTGATGTTTTACCCCGCACTCAAGATTATTTCACCTATATGGCGGCGTTACAAGGTTAAGTGGGGGAGGAAGCCCACGACCTTCGGCTGTACCTGGCAACTCTTCCACGTACGGCGACCGAGTGAAAAATCCATCCAGAAATTTTTCCATTTTTATTATACGCCCGCTCTTAAAGCGGGTGTATATTGGTATACCGTTGTCCGTCCCGGATTCGTGTCCGCTCCATAACTTGAAACCTATTGCCGGATTTTCTTTTCTTCGGATATATGTAGACGGTGTGTCGCGTACCAAAATTAAATCTCAATATTTTTGGCGACCAAAACAGTCGCCTATAGGCTTTTGGCATTTAGTAACCCCGGAACTATTTCATGGATTTTTAATTTTTTTTTTTTCATTTAAAACTTGCTTATGAGTAGATGGTGTCTCCTGTACCAAAATTACATTGGGGTGTTGATATTTGCGTCATCGTCATCTTGAATATTGGTATCAATAACGGGACAACTTCTGAGCCAGACATTTCGTTAAATCAGATGCGCAACAGGATGACAGCGGTTCCAATCGCTCCTCTGCCGACCAGTGAAGTTTCCAGGTTGAACCTATACGTCCCAGCCCTATAACATGCTTCCGAAAAAAAAAGTATCAATGGACAAGATTCATTGGATAAAGATACAGCAAATTGTTTGCATAGCCACTGGCTTCAGACTCTAGATTTAAACCTAATTTGTGATAGGAAGTAATATTGTTAATCTTAATAACGCGAAACTCTCTCCCAAATGGGGGATTTTCATTTGTACCTTGTCCTAAATCATTATCTGATAGGGACTTTTCCATAAGTAACTCTCAGGAATTATAGGTCTGGCTAATATCTACCGAGATTCAAGTGGGGAACGAAATCCACTTTCTTCATTACCAGAAATTTGATAAGGAAATTTGGTCAGGAAATGTAAACAATTTCAATAGAATTCTTTCTCTTCAAGAAAAATGCTATCTTAAAGGCACACTTGCCGCGAA
This sequence comes from Lepidochitona cinerea, assembly GCA_963971465.1. Classification (NCBI taxonomy): domain Eukaryota; kingdom Metazoa; phylum Mollusca; class Polyplacophora; order Chitonida; family Tonicellidae; genus Lepidochitona; species Lepidochitona cinerea. The sequence continues at coordinate 39,638,413 of OZ020556.1, read as the reverse complement.
AATCAGGAATATTGTTTACATTAAAAAAGAAAGTCCGTTTTCTGTATTTTTCCCAGACAGTATAAGTTAGGAACTTTCTATTTTTACCAAAATTTAAAAGTTTGGACGTCACTTTGTATTTTTAATTTGAATTGTTAGGTGCCCGTAACGTAAACAAACCCCACTGCCCCCTATTGGCGATTTTATGTTTCAGTCGAGTGAGTGAACTAACGGCACAGTGTAATTTTACGTAGGCCGAATTTCTACATTCTAAAGCTAACTAGACATGTTTTATGTGTCCTATGTTTAAGTTTAGTTGTATTAGTCGTAGTAAGCTCATGTAAATTGGTTTTCTTAGCAAATTTAAACAGGCTACGGCGGCAAGTGGGCCTTTAATGAAAAACAGTATCGCTATTTGGAATCTGATCATTACCGGTACTATATATTCTAAATTAAAAAAAACGAATGAAAAATTACCCAAGCCTTTAATGCTCCCAAAACGTCCTATTATGTCTGATTGTGGAAGTGAAAAAGGATCTCAGAGCTAATTGATTACTTTCTAAAACCTAGCTTTATCAAAAATACTGATTATTTGTTGTCCAAATTATCTGAGAAATCCATCTCGCAGGATGTAATTTTGGTTACTTTAAAACTATTTACAAGGGTGGTAAATATCAAACGACTGGGTATATAGATAACAAAATATTCCTCAAACCTGCTGACACGCATCAGCTGCTACATGAGCTGGTTCATACCATCCCCAACACACTTTCAAGGAAGTCAATTTACTCTCAGGTCTTTAGATTCTATAGAAACTGTAGCTGATTTTTTTTACCCAGGCTTGTTCTGTTCCTGTTAAAGCCTTTCTATCCCAGGGGGTATTCTGTTAGGTTACTCGGAAGGATCAAATCGGACACATTAAGACAAACCAATTCCCTCTTCAGCCCCCGACACGCTAGCTTCTCCTTCACAATGTATCATTACCGCCCAACATTTCTTTGTGGTACATCAATAAAATGCCTCAATTACGCTATGCAAACTCTATGAATACGTGCCAGATCGCGGAACCGTTTTCGGAGAACATTCCGGTAACAAATTATGAATATTAAGTGGCAGAGAATCTTAATTGCGACTCCTTTAACATCGTGTTCTAAAGTCTCAAGGAACACGTCGCAGAATTCTCTACGACAAGTACGAGCCGCCAACCATTCATATATTTTTTCTATTATTAGACTTAGACATGATGTGGCCGTATCACAGTACGTTGCATTTCAACACTCTTGATCATTCAATCTTATTTTACCGATAACATATAATGTCATACAGGTAACATATAATATCAGAAGTCTATGAATGATAATATCTATATGCTTTCAAGTGACATGAGTAGCCAAAATGTTACTGTTAAAACAGTATGTGGAAATTATCGACTATTTCTCCCACGACGTACAACCCAAAAGCTTGTTAGGCCTACTAATACTATGTTAGTGCTTCAAGTCTCAAAAATGTACGATAAAAGAGTTGTTCACCGTGCAGCGGATAGCGCTTGGCCACTCTGTTTGGCATATACATGTATAAGACTAGTTCAATTTACCGAACTTATGGTGATATTACATATATGTAATATCACCATAAGTTCTGTAAATTGAACTAAAATAAGACATATGTTAAGCTGAATGGGAGGGGAGGTAAGCATGGCTTTGTAGGGGAAAAGGGGAGAGCACTTCGTGTGCCTGTGGTCAAACATTTCAGTTTAGTTTCAGAAAGAGAGGATCGAACTCGCCCACATCTTTTAATATGGTTTTGTTTGCAGTTACTGTATCCGTAATTGATATTTTATGATGCTCTTTTTTTTAGCGAAAGTTGGCTTAGTGCAATGAGACAGAGTTTAGCCAAACTACTGAAATTGAACATGACAACGGAAGTCAGGAAAGTCCGCCATTTGTAATCTTTTCAAGTCGCAAGTTCTCAAATCAAAAATGTATTCTCCGGATACTTCTTCAACTTCAAACCAGATATATATCAGAATTGATATCTTGTCGAGTTGCTTTATATGTGGCCGAAGGCAAAGAAACAATCGAAGTAGAAATAGATTTTTGCGCATTGGCAATGATACCTTGAAGATGAACGAGGGAACAGATAGTGAAACTGAAAGTGCGCGAATCACTGGGTGGATTCGCACCTTCGTCGGATTAAGCGTCAACTATGCTTTGTGCTGTAAGGTCTGTTATCATCGAATCAACACCCTGGAAGAGAAAACTCGAAGTGTTAAGGACATGTGTAAACAGACACTGCAAGCTCTGGCAGTGTCGCCAGGTGTGACTACAACAGGTTAGGGAAAGTAGCTGACATTGAAAACAGCAATAATATAATAATTATAAAGTATAATACTACTAATACTAATAGTAATAGCTAAAAACAGCTAGAGGTCGATAGCTGAATCCAGCTATACATGCATGTCAGTGCCAGAAAAAGCGCTTGATTAATTCTAAATGACTGTAGGCCTATTTCTGTTATCCGGCATAGCTTCATTTTATTTACACAATTACAGTTACGCCTTACAGATATATCCAATCCTTCATTACAAGTATGTCGTAATAACATATGTAACAAAAGACTACTACCATCTGAAACACACCACTACGGGTATCCGGAAATTTGCCGGAACGGTTCTGTTTCTATTTAAAGGCTGAGATATTGCTCAATGTTGCCTTGATAAGTTAGAGCGCTGTCATCGACTGGAACATGTGATCGCTTGACTTGAACACGCATGAGAGTTGGGTGTACGATAATTGATCCTCTTTTTACATGTAAAATAAAACAAGCTAAAAAACAATATAGGCCTATGTTAGAAATGGGACAGCCTTTTTCCCCTCAAAACAAGATTATTAATAACTTATATTATATTTTGGTTGTCCCATTTATATATTAAATTAACTACTATTGGTTTGATATATTCATAGATACTGGTGTTGACCACTCCTACTGCTCGGAATCAAGTCCAACTGTTGCGGGTTACCTGTACTCAGAAAATCCAAAAGATCTATTTCCAGCCGAGATGAAAATCTCATACTCTAACATGGATTCCCCTAAAGCAACAACAGCTGTAAGTATTTATTGAATCGTCTCAGACCAGTTTCTTGAAGTCGCCATAAGGCCACAGCAAAATTTCTGTTGGATTTTCGAGGGAGCCAGATGGCAAAGTCCGACACAAGCTTTTCATTGATAAATTGATAAATTTCTGAGTTGATTTCTCACTCGATTGCTGTATTTGGGAGAGTTGTCAGGTACTCTCTGTTCAATGGCATTTCCTCCATACAAAGAGCTTGATTTCCTCCCCGCCCCCAATCAACCTGACAATGTCTTAAGTGTGGCGCTAATTATGAATCAATCTCAAGAGAGAAACATTAATGCAATGTCCATTATGTCCCAAGGACACATTGCAATGCAAATTCCTTAACTTGCTTAGGGCACATAAGCAAATTGAAAACTTAATGTTTTACATGTTTAATCCACTTGATGTTATGTAGGATTGTAACATTAAATACAATACTACCCAGTTAATCAATTTGGGCTTTAAAGAACAACAGGCTTTTTAAAAGTAAGTGTTACAACCCGCCAGCCGTAGCTAAAAACCTGCCTTCTGAGGTACATGTATTCTTAAAAGTTTTTATTCGCCGTCTGCTAATTTCTACGAACAATCAGAATACAAAATGAAAAGAAATCACTGGTTTTTAACCTTTTATGTGTTTTTTCCCTCACCCATGTTGTGTGTATGTTTGAATTCATCCAAGAATCATTCTACCACTTGAAAAGTTTTGCAATTGCCCCTTGACGGCTCTTCCTTATTTCAATAGGGGCCTCCGTGGCTCAGTTACACAGTAGGTTGAGCGTTGGGCGCTCAATCCTAAAAGCCTTCCACCAATGGGTCGTGGGTTTGAATCCCACTCAGTGTAAAAAATTTTCTGACTGGGTTTTCACTCGAACGACCTATGTGGGATGGTTGCCAGTTACCAACTGAAGGTCGTGGGTTTCCTCCGGGCATAGAACCCGGTTTCCTCCCACAATCAAACTGGCAACGCCGCCATATATTAAAGTGAAATAATCTTGAGGGCGGCGTAAAACACCAAACAATCAATCAATCAACCTTATTTCAATATGGTTTGTATTGGTGGCTGACTATGTACAGAAAGTCTAGCCAACAGTCAAAAATTGAGTGTCTAGACCTGTAACCCCTGCAGTGCATGAGTAAACTTAACACACAAGCACGGATTAGTCTTTTGTAGCAGTGGGGAAGGGGTTCATAAGGCTTCAACAATTATTTTTTTCTTTGTCAGTTTCTTTCCTTCATCTGGATTTCGCCTACCTAGCATGGAGGAAAATGAAGTATGCCAAATACATTAGCCTTCCTGACGTTCTTATGGTCTATGGAGGTTTTAATGTTAAAATTTAGGTGGGATGGGGGTGGGTAAGATCTTTTGGTCGGTTGGTACTTTTGTTGCCATATAACCTTAGCTGTTGAGTGCGACGTTAAGCCCCAATCAATCAATTTTATTATGATTTATGACTATACTTCCTTGAGATAACGAGATCTACTGCAGTAATATAGATATATTGAAAAATTTGAATTATATCTACCGGTATACCACTTTACGCTGGTTAAGAGTCCTAATTCTTATCTATAGTCACTAGCATTTCATATTATAAATATTGGCCTCTTTTTTTTAATTCTAGAATTTAGATGGTGAGATGGATGATACTGGAGAATGTGAGAGAGAAGATGGGAGAGATCCGGATGAAGGTGAGAAATTTGGCGAGGAAAGTCCTGAGGAAGAGGAGAAATCTGGCGAGGAACCTACTCAAGAAGACCAAGACATTACGATTTCCTCTAAATGTGATACTATAATTGCTCAATCCAACACCAACAGCCTTCTAGATAATCCGACCAACAGCAAGGATACAGGTGACGTGTCTCAATCCAACACCAACAGCCTTCTAGATAGTCCGACCAAGAGCAAGGATGCAGGGGACATGTCTCAAAGGAGAAGTCAAAGGCTTCAGTCTAAAAGTAGAAAAAGGCTCAAGAATCAAACTGATGAGAAGCCAAAACAAACCAAACACAGAAAACCTTCTTCTGTCCTGGTGAACACACCAGACACCATCTACCAAAATAAGACCGAAAAGGCTGTTGTTAACATTCCAAAGGAAAATGACCCTGAAGAAGTTAGCCCACAGGGCGACACAATTGAAAAGATGGGTGCTTATAAATGTACTTATTGTCCTGCCACATTTTCATCAAGTATAGTATGTTCCAAACATCGAACTACCCATGACAGTTATTTATGGGAAGTAACAGATGACAAAGATATCAAGTGTAAGGGTCAACCGGTTGGTCAAACTACTGGAGATGATACAGGCCTTTTTCAGTGCAAAATATGTGGACTGGATTTTGATACGAAAGAATCTGTTTGTAAACATATGAAGGTTAATCATGCTAAACAGACTAAACCATACAAATGTAAATTGTGTGACAAATCACTTTCAACTTTGTCATCTTTGCGACAGCACTTAGAGAGACATTCTGCCAATAAGAAATTCAAGTGTCCTTACTGTGGAAAGGGATACTCTCATGATTTTAGTTACAAACGTCACCTGAAGATCCACACTTTAGGCAAGAGTCATTTGTGTCAGCTATGTGGAAAACTATTCTCTGCTAAGGAAGGTTTGGCATATCACCATAAAGCTGTCCACTTGAAAACTTTGGAGAAAAATCATGTATGTGAGGTTTGTGGAAAAGCCTTTGATAGGGAGTCCAAATTGAGTAAGCATAAAGTGACACATACAGGTACGTCATCACATTTATGTGATATATGTGGAGGTACTTTTAAAGAGAGGTCTCTCGAATTTCACAGGAAAAAATGTACTGGTGAAGTCGCAAAGAAATATGATGGGGAGTATATGCCTTATAAAGATGAAAGTGTAGGGCTGTTAAGGTGTCCTGTATGCCTTATTAAGTTCCGAACTTTTGATTTAATACTTGATCACATTTCATTGGTACATGAAAAAGAATGTGTTGTGTGTGGAGCAGAAATAGGTGATATAAAAGTGCTGACAGCTCATAAGGGCAAATGTCCTAAACAGATACAACGTGCGGGGGTTGTTGAAGAACTGTCTTCAGTTATACAAACTGTGTTGTCAGTTAATGGATATGAAAGAAGCCCACTAGAAGCTGAAAGTATGAACTTATCTGAAAGTGCCAAAAAGGAAGCAGACCATGGAAGAAGTAACCCAGTAAATATACCAGTTGTGAATCCAATAACGCTGGCTGAACTGCCACAAATTATACCAAAACAGTCCGCTGCTCCAAAAAAGGGTTATTCTGTGATACCGTTGACACTCATGAAAATAGCACCCCAAGTTTCTCCCGAAAACCAGGTCGTTTTTAACACACCCCCAACACCCTCATCTTTGTCTATAAACTCCTTCTCTCTTAATAACTCCACTCCAAAAACAAAAAAGATACAGCCAACAACTGGACCATCACCAGCATTTACCTCAGGAAATATTGTTGAGGTTTTTTTACCAGACAAAAGTAAAAATAAAATTGCAGGCTCTAAAGGATTGCAAATCCAAACTGGACATGATAATTTAGGTGTCATTCAAACTGACATCACCGGGGCAGTGGCAAAAAGAGTCAATGAAAAAACTGTCTATGTTGTTTTGGAAGATGGATCAAATCTTCAAAACTTACAGGAAATGTCAACGAACTTGTTAGATTTTGGACAAAAGCAGACTTATCTGTAATATAAGAAACATCAATAATGCAATCTGCTTATTTACATTTCATACAAAATGAATAAAAACGTTTGTGTAGAAAAGTTATCTTTCAATTTTGTTCATGTGTTATTGTGAATCTATGGTTTAGCGTATAATTTATCGTTAAAAATAAAAGCCTTGTTTTACTTTTTCTCATCCTTCATAGACGAAAAGCTATATGCATTACTATCAAACATAATTTGCACCAGAACCATTTTCTTGGGTGATATCAAATACCTGAAAAGACTTCCAATTTATACAGACAAGGCTGTGGTTTCTTTGGTAATAAAACTCAAAAAACTAGAGACGATCAGACAATTAGATTTTCCCAACCCCCAATAAGGATTATGTTTTAACATTATTACACAACGCTTAGTCGGCTATTGGCTAAATCAGCTTAGCTAATTTAGAAATCTATCTACACTCAAATCAAAGAGAGATAATTATACTAGTGACTACCTGAGATAAAACTAAAGTCTGCCTATTCTTTATGTCGAGCTGCCCTGCCACGAGGAGACCATGTCTTCATATGACTGAAATACTATTAAGCAGGACGTAGAACCCAATCACTCCCCAAAATCAGCTCCGTGGCTCTGTAGGTAGAGCGTTGGACGCTCAATCCGAACAGCCTTCCACCAATGGGTCGCGGGTTCGAATCCCACTCAGTCCCAAAAAAAATTGGAAAATTTTCCGACTGCGTTTTCACTCGAACGACCTATGTGGGATGGTTGCCCGGTTTCCTCCCACAATAAAATTGGCAACGCCGCTATATAAGTGAAATAATCTGGAGCGCGGCATAAAAAACCAAACAATCCATTGATGTGGCGTAGGTTCAAATCACACTGACAAAGTAAAAATTTCTGAGTGGAGTTTTCACTTGTTCGCCGTATGTGGAAGAGTTGCCAGGTACTTGCTGAAAGTCGGGGGTTTCCTCCGGGCAATGAGCTCGGTTTCCTCTCCCACTAAACCTGGCAATCTATCAAATCAACCTTGATACACAGTGACCTCTTCACAATGGGTCCAGTTCTAAGGGATGATTTATCGATAATTGTTACTACTGGACATCAAATCAGAGGTGACCAAGAAGTACACACATTGCAGGGGACTTAATATATCTGGTTCCAAGGGAGATAAACCTGTTGGTTACAGTCAGACATCAAACCACAGAGAGGTGATCATGGGGTATAAATATACACATGGGAGGGTGGGGCTTATCAATATATCTGGTTCCAAGGGAGATAAACCTGTTGGTTACAGTCAGACAACAAACCACAGAGAGCTGACCATGGAGTATAAATATACACGGGGGTGGGGCTTATCAATATATTGGATTCCATGGGAGGTAAACCTGTTGGTTACAGTCAGACAACAAACCACAGAGTGACCAAGGAGTATAAACGAAGAGAGAGTAGATTGATTTGGTATTAATATGCACATTGCGGGTGACTTAATATAGCGGATTCCATGGGAGGTAAACCAAGGGAGCCTCTTTTGGTACAGATTGTCAGTAACTGGTTAACAGAATCCATCTGAATTTGAAGACGTTTTCTCATCAGGGGTTAGATAATTTCCCTTATTTCAGAAACTTTACCAAAATACAGGAGAAATGCCAAGTTCTTCAGCCAAAGTTTCCTATTTTTAACAAAACATGTTATTATAGTTTTCATAAACATCAGCAGCTAATTGTTTAGGAGAGCAATGAATCACACTGTTCTGAAACAGGCGAGATCAAGAGTAACCAATCCCTTCTTCTGAGGAACACTAGAAGAGCCTTTTACTCAGCGTGGTTTAATAACTACAAAAAACAGAAGGCCTCACTTCAATACTTAATCATTCAATTTAGTTATTTTATTATGAATACATATTTATATATGTTATAAACATACACAATGTACAATAAAACCTAACATTGCATACAGTTTGATAAATATATACCAATAAATCCGAGAAAAAAAATGCACTATGCAAAGTGTACAAATATTGATTGGAAGATTAGGCAGATTCCAGGGTTATAATCACAACAACCTCACATTTACTCCTGGGCAAACTGGATGAAATCTTGTGGTATTCACTGACCGAGCAATAACAACCTTAGCTATAGTTTAACGATAAGGTAACCTTGCCAGCAGACTTGTCCAAGACCAATCAAAGTTTACATGCATATCAAATTAGAAAGGATGTTTTTCCCCTGAGTTTGCCCACAGGTAAAACTGAGTGTGAGTGTAAGTTTTAATTGTGGCCTTGACGATGAGGACAAGGTTGAATATCGAACATAGAAGTTTTGACAAACGTTTAATTTGTCATGAAAAGTTGTCAGTTGATGTGTGAATATGGTGAGATGATAAAGCAGAAGAAGTGCCCCCATGGGCCAGGGCTAATAACAAGGTCTCCACTGCATCCTCCGTCACATAGGAATGTGGATCAGAACTGGGATTTTCCTCTACAATAACATTGGTGTCCTGTGTAATCAACGATGTGACAGGACCAGTCAGTGTTGCTAAATTAGTCACCCCAGATTGCTGGAGTTCTCCCAAGCTTCCCATAGAATTGCTGTTAGCTATAGTATCTGAACCCATCACCACACTCATGTCTACAGTTGAGATATCAGCCATTGTTGTGACATTATTTAAAGTGGTAAGTACAGTATTACCAGTATTGTCAAGGATGTGAACTGTCTCACCTGAGTTTACAGGTATCTGACTACATAAAGGCTTGTGTTGTCTTAACATTTGCCAACTAGTGATTGTTGCTCCACAAAGAATACATTCCTTTTCATGACATATTGTCACATGATCTGCAAGCGAAGACAAAGAACCAAACCGTTTCGGGCACACAGTGCATCCATGAATCTTAGTTTTGGGTGGTTTGGGCTTAAAATCTTTAGAATGGATCTTTCGATGACTGTTTAGAATGGACTTGTGTTTGAATGTTTTTCCACACACATCACACAGGTGATCCCTGCTATCTGAATGACTAGCTTTGTGAAAATCTAACTTGGACTGTCTCTCAAAACGTTTCCCACACACATCACAGACATGTTTCTTCTCCACATTTTTCAAGTGGACGTTATTTGTATGTAGACGTAATCCTTCTGATGAGGAGAAGATTTTCCCACATTGTGGACACAATTGTGCCCCTTCCTTTGTATGCAGTTTTAAGTGTGTTAAATACACCGAGCGAAACTGGAACGTCATATCACAATAATCACAAGGAAACTTTTTACTCACAGAGTGGCCAAGTAAATGGACATGCATGGCCCTTTTTGTTGTTAATTTATGATCACAAAGTTTGCATTTGAAGATCTGTTTTGGATGCTTATGTGTTCTTTTCATATGTTGGTGAAGCTTTTCCACTGTTGTAAAAATCTTTGCACAAATTTGACACTGTTTGGGATTATCGGTATTTTCTGAGGCCGAGGTGTTGACAGTATCTTTTTCTTCCTCCTTCACTAACTCACAGAAGAGTTCATCATGCTTCTCTAAATGATCAGAATATTTTAATTTAGAAGTAAACTCCTCCTGACAATGTTGACATTTGTACACAGTTGGTTGTTTACTTTTTTTAACAGGGACTTCATCAGTTTGCTGAGTTGGCTTAGGAAGGATAGGTTTCAGACTGACTGATTGATTTATTTCCTTCCTTTGATTCTTGTTAACAGTTTTCTCCAGAGGGTCGGTAGGTCTAAGTGATGACCTAGTTCTCCTTTTAGACAGACACAACAGAGATGAATTGGTGGGTGGAGTTATGGGCGAGGCTTTGGGTAAAATTGCTTGAAACTTTCCACCTCCTACCCCAGGTTGATTGCCCTGCTCACTGCTATTGGTCAAATCTTGGTGAATCTGATTTCCATTGTTTTCTGCAAGCTTTTGAGTAATGGGTGCACCCTTAGGGGCAATAGCCCTTCTCTTTATTTCTACTGCTGTGGACTTGCCTCTCCTTTTGCCTCTAGTTGAACGACATTTTGAATTCTCAACCATCTGCAAGTCAAACATTGGAATTGATGTATACAGAGATAAAAGTTGTAAGAATTTAACAGAAGACTGAAGTAGGCAGGTTTGCTTATTTTCAGCAGCTGATGCAGAGATTTGTTTGACAGTCAGATTTGTGCGATAGATAGATTTCTGGGACAGACAGATTAGACTTGTTTGATATACATATACAGATTTGTGCGATAGATAGATTTCTGGGACAGACAGATTTCTGCGATATGTACATGTAGACTTGTTTGACAGACAGATTTCTGCGATAGACAGATTTGTGTGACAGACGCATTTGTGTAACAGACGCATTTGTGTGACAGACGCATTTGGGCGACAGATCTGTGGGACAAACAGATGTATACAGCGCAGTAGACGGAAGGTAACCAATTGATAATGAAATGATAATGAACAGTGCACAGCTTGAACTTAATGGGGAGGGGGGGGGGGGGGGGGGGGGGGGGGGGGGTTGTATGTGCCATGTTTGGTTCAGATCAGGTCAGTAGTTTTCTTGGAATAATGATAATAAGTTACATTTTCAAATTTGGTTAAAAAACAACATTGCTTCCTGGAGGCCATATTTAATAAGCAAATGAGATGGAAATGTAGGGTGCACAACTAGATCATAGGGTGATAATGTGGGCCAAGTTTGGTCAAAATCAGACCAGTAGTTTTCTTGGAATAAAAATAACAAAAAAAACAATATCGTCCTCTTGCACCATATTGAATATGCAAATGAGATGAAAATGAACAGTGCATAACTAATCCATAGGGTGATAATGTATGTTGAGTTTGATTAATGTCAGGTAATTTTCTTAGAATAAAGATAAAGAAAAACAACATCGCCCCCTGGCGGCCATATTGAATATGCAAATGAGGTAAAAATGCACAGTTCACAACAGGGCTATAGGGAGATAATGTGAGCCAAGTTTGGTGAAAATCGGACTGGTAGTTTTCTTGAAAAAAAGTAACAAAAAAATTATATCGTCCCCTAGCCGAGAAATCTTGGCTCTGCCAAATTTTTTTTTTCTGTGTTCGTCATAGCCAAGATCATTTCCATAGTAAAAAAAGGATATATGTTAAGGAGACCCGCCGAAAAAATCGGCGGCGCAAATTTCACAACAAATAAGCAAAGAATAAAATATTTACCACTGCATTCCGATAGTATAGACCACGAAGAAGGAGTTTGTCAAACTTACGCGGCTGTAAAGTGGTAAACTTTCCCTTATGCAGTCAATATTTGTGTTGAAGTCCACTGGCTTTCAACCTGACGTAACCGCCATAGTAAAACATTTAAACGACCAGTTAAACTGTGCGGGGCGTCGTAGAAATAATTCAATCATATATCTTTAGTCCCTTTACAGCGGCATAAGTTTGACAAACTCCTTCTTCGTGGTCTATACTATCGGAATGCAGTGGTAAATATTTTATTCTTTGCTTATTTGTTGTGAAATTTGCGCCGCCGATTTTTTCGGCGGGTCTCCTTAACATATATCCTTTTTTTACTATGGAAGTGATCTTGGCTATGACGAATACGGAAAAAAAAAATTCGGCAGAGCCAAGATTTCTCGGCTAATCGCCCCCTGGCAGCCATATTGAATATGCAAATGAGATGAAAATGTACGGTGCACGACTAGACCATAGGGTGATGTATGTTGAGTTTGATTAAGATTGGACTGATAGTTTTCTTGGAATAAAGGTAACAAGCGAAAATTTTCTTGGAATAAAGGTAACAAAGAAAAACAACATCGCCCCCTGGTGGCCATTTTGAATATGCAAATGAGATGAAAATGTATGATGCACAACTGGACTATATGGAGATAATGTGAGCCAAGTTTGGTGAAAATCGGAGAAGTAGTTTCCTTGGCATAAAGGTAACACAAAAAAACAATATCGCCCCCTGGTGGCCATATTGAATATGCAAAGGAGATGAAAATGTACGGTGCACAACTCGACCGTAGGGTGATGATGTATGTTGAGTTTGAATAAGATTGGACTGATAGTTTTCTTGCAATAAAGGTAACAGCGAAAGTTTTATTGCAATAAACGTAACAGAGAAAAACAACATCTCCCCCTGGCGGCCATATTGATTATGCAAATGAGATGAAAATGTACGGTGCACAACTAGACCATAGGGTGATGATGTATGTTAAGTTTGATTAAGATTGGACAGGTAGTTCTCTCGGAATAAAGGTAACAAAGAAAAACAACATCGCCCCCTGGCGGCCATATTTAATATGCAAATGAGATGAAAATGTATGATGCACAACTAGACTATATGGAGATAATGTAAGCCAAGTTTGGTGAAAATTGGACTAGTAGTTTTCTTGGAATAAAGGTAACAAAAAAAAACAATATCGCCCCCTGGTGGCCACATTGAATATGCAAATGAGATGAAAACATACGGTGCACAACTAGACCATAGGGTGATGATGTATGTCAAGTTTGATTAAGATTGGACTGGTAGTTTTCTTGGAATAAAGGTAACAAGCAAAAAGTTAACGGACTGACAACGGACCACGGAAAAGCGATTTGAATAGCCCTCCATCAGAATTATGGCGGGCTAAAAACGTAGTCACTTAATGGATTATGGATCTTTGTGTATTTTCACTATTCCTATTTTCACTTAATGGATTATGGATCTTTGTGTATTTTCACTATTCCTATTTTCACTTAGTTAATGTATTATGCATCTTTGTGTATTTTCACTATTCCTATTTTCACTTAGTTAATGTATTATGCATCTTTGTGTATTTTCACTATTCCTATTTTCACTTAGTTAATGTATTATGCATCTTTGTGTATTTTCACTATCCCTATTTTCACATAATGGATTATGCATCTTTATGTATTTTCAACTTAAGTCTCAGGGAATAAGTGAAACCCATTTTGGAAGCCTTTTTTGTTGATTAGGAGTTCCAAGTTGTCAATCTTACCAAAGTTATCCCTATTGAAAAAGATATCATATTCTGGCAACCATCCAACTTACAAGCATGTTCAGTTGGAAAATGTCTGACAAGTTCATATGTTCTAATGTGATGTCTCATTGCTGTCCAACAGGTAAATCTTCACTGAATTGTGAGTGCTGTCAACAGAACTACAACCTTCAACATGTCACTGTCTGACGGAGTGAAATGAGAAGATAACACACATTAAAGTGGCATGAGCTGCCAAAATGTTGATATTTTGACGTTAAAACAGAATGTTGAAATTATTGGCTATTTTTCTCAAGACGTATAATTCAGAAGCTTTTTAGTGCTTCTAGTCTCGAGAATCATCGATAAAGTATTGTTTTTAACTAACTTTGGCTTAGAATGAATGAATGGTCGTCCCGGTTATTTAAATTTTGTTTACTTTTCGGTTCGTATAGGCCGTAGACTTTATGGATTTCCATTATTCCAACGTCAATCATTTCGTTTTTTGATGGCCTTCAAAGCCTCTTACTGTCGGGACGATCAGAAACTATGAAAAAAGTGTGAATTTTGGCAGCTCATGCCACTTAAATGCTAGAGTTTTTTTCTCAATTAATCTGTATTTTGTAGATGATTACCTGACTGTCTGTGTGTTGAGTCGTTCCAGCATTAAGCACAATCTTTATCACACCAAAATCCAATAGCCCTGTGGATCCTGCAGAGTAATTGTGTTCATCTTTTGTTAGTGGAGCTAAAACAGACAAATATCAGATTTGTTATTAATCAGGATCATCTAATTTCCAAGGGGAGGTAATTGAAAGTTAGCAGACTTAGGTCCCTTTGCCCTCTGAGACTTTGGAAATGAATATGGGAGCAAATGGACAAAAAGCCAATATTCCGCTGTAAGATAAAATTGTGATACTGATTGGACGTCAAACTTTAAGTCTTGGAAAATGCTTTTTTCTTTAACATACATGTACTTGGGTGTTTTTCTGTACACACACAGTTTGAAGCTTCACTCACAAAATTAATATATTTCATTTACTCCCATGTTAACATTGCATCTGTCCTGTGCAGAAGGGAATGATGTCACTCCCTGGAGGCCTATAACCCTGCACCCATAGGGCTCATGTACAAGTGTACCTCTAGTCCTTAGACCATATGGTCTGCAATAATTTAAGTCAATATGTTGAATGGATAAGTTATTCTAAAAAGCCGATAAGCCCTCCATTGTGAACTGGAGAAACTAGAATAAATGCTGACCCAGCAGCCAGTCTGTTAATAAACACTGCCGTGAACACATTTTCACTGTGGTGCAAATACCAAATATCCATCCATGGCACTATACTTAAAGGGTATATGAACAAGATTTAATGCTGCCTTGTGTTTGTGTATAGACTGAATACGTATCTGATAAACACAAGTTAAAACGAAACAACCTTACTTCCATAGAAGTTGAGGAGGAGGAAATATGCACATTTTTTTGTAACTACTCAAAAAAATCCTACACAACTTTTGATGTGTACAAACTGCCAAGAAGATGCACCGACATTCTTTTTGGTCAGACTTGTTTAGTATTTGTCCTACAACACACTTTATGGAAATTAGAGAATGTTGCCCAAAGTTTTTCCTAAATCCTTTAAATACTAATGAAGTAATACTAATACATTATAGGTTAGTCTTTCGTATGTTAGTCCTACTAAATAGCGTAGGCAGGAATCGACCAAAGGAGGAGCTGCCAATCTACCATCCCAGCACAATTCCCGGGACCGCGTAGGCACATGGGAGCTCTAATGAACCTAGGATGGTCTCTAGGTCATTTCTGGTAAATAAAACTGGACAAAATTTTACAAAAAATTTCTTTTAAATGAGCATAATATTGCAGGGAGACAATAGTCTATATAAACTACTTACAACAGGGGGTGTATACTTATTATAGTTTATATTATAGGCCTAATATAAATGTTAATTACTATAAAGTTGTATTATTAATGCTATCCCATAAAAAACATACATATATAATAATAATTAATATAGGCCTATATTCGGAGGCCTATATTCGGAGGCCTATAAGTGTCATGGGTGGAAATTTGATATTTATGGTGTTTTTGGACAGTCATCAGAATTTAACCCCTGCAGTAACTTTGTTTTGAAACGCTGTACTTGGTACGTTATAGAAAATCAAGGGTGCGTGCATCATAAGAAATATATGTGTTACTTAAACGATTTACAGAGACATTCGAAACCCTCATGAAAACTGTCAAATCCCTGGTAATCATTTCCACAACAGAGAACAGGTTCTCACCGCAGAGAAGTTTTACTCTACGGAGAAAAGTTTTCTGTAAACATGTCCACTTCGGTGAAAAGGTTCTCACCCAGGTGAAAAGGTTCCCACTGAACTGAAAACTTTATTCAGCGGTGAGAACCTTTTCTCCGCTGTGGAAACCTTTCGACCGTAGTGGACATGTTATTTAACAGAAAATTTTTATCTGCAGTGTAAAACTTTTCTCCACAGTGGAAATTCAAATTACCGTATTTCTAGACATGTGATTTATTACCGCAGTGGAAATGTTCTGAAATATTTTCTCCACGGTGTAAACATTTCCACCGGGATGTGAGCATTTTCACCGCGGTGGAATCATTTACAATTGCAGACAAAACTTTTCTACGCGGTGGTAACTTTCTCACCGTGGTGGAAATGTTTTCCTTTTGATTTGACGGTTTATGTGTGTTGAGTTAAGGTATGATTCTTATGATACAAGCTTGACTTTCTTCGAGATACAGAATCTCTCGTCTCAAGGCCAACTTTCTTCCTGGGCGAAAAATTACTGGAATTAAAAATGTCAAAATTCCACCCATGGCTATTAATATTATAATATTAATAGTACTATAGTAGGGGCCTAGGCCCTACTTAATAATAGGCCCCCTACAATACTCAATAGGGCTCCGTGTTATATTATTATCGAGCATTGACATTATATTAATAATAAACCGGTATGGCATATTTCTATTTTGACAAGCATGAAAACATACTCTCATCCCCAAGGCAAGAGTTGACCGGAGTGCTAGAAACTGTAAGTGATTTTAACGTCCTTCGACAGCTTTCTCGCATTCGTTTCACTTTGATATCGAGAGATTCAAGCCGCTGAAAACAGTTTCGACAGCACAAAGCTTGGCTGACAACCAGCCCGATGTACTCTTTCACCCAGCGAGCAGCTGCATTTTCCACTTCATGTTTTGAGTCAATGCCCAGGGATCGAAACGATTTATCTTTTTTGTTTTTACTTTTACCACATATCAAACAACAGGACAAAAAATCCGGGCGAATGAAGGTAGTTTTCGTCGCAATAGAGGACATAGTAATACTGTCAACACTTCAAAACGATGAAATGGCAGCCATAGCTCCAGACTGTGAACACCAGAGGTCGCTAATGCTGGTGTTGGGGCTAAATCATTGGCTGCTTGAAAAGAGGGTTTAAGTAGCCTCGGTTTGAAAACTGAAACCATTTTTTATACGCCCCCGTCTGTTCGTCCGTGTTCGGACTATCATTTGTATTGTATAAAATGTGGAATTTTTGGTTTATGAGTAGATTCTCAGGTTTGCTGATGTGCTACGATGATTTAGCCGAGTATCTGCATATATGGACGAAGCTTGTTCTTATTATATAAAAAAAAATAAAGAAAAAACTGGGTGATGCTGAAAAACGGATTTGTGACGGAAGACACCACTAGCTATTCTTGGCCGAAGGCCGGGGGCCTGTTTCACAAAGCGGCGTAGATGTATTTTTTGCGTAACTTTCTTACTAACGTATTTCTACAGTATGGGTTGCTAAGGTATTTACGTAAAAACTTACGCTACGCCGCTTTGTGAAACAAGCCTCCACACAATAGTTCTATCTTGAGAACACAAACACACATTTCCGGCCGGAGATTTATTTTTTCAAACTATTAAAGTGGCATGGATGGGTTGGGCGGTCTCTGTTTTTGTTTGCCTACCTGATACATGGATTTACTGGGCCACATAAATGGTTTTCGGATAGCCTACATGCTGGGAATGAAGACTATAGGCTACATTTTGATTTTTTGAATCCTCCATATATCATACACGATCAGATTAATATTTGTATAAATCCGTTCTTATCAGTTTAGCTGCCAATATTTGCACTTTTTTCATAATTTCTGATCGTCATGACAGTACATGTAATTAAGAAATAATGTGGACACTTCCTTTTTTCTTGCAGTTATCACAGCGTATACGCAGAGAATCAATCCATTATTTCTATTCTAACACATAAACTTTAATGTAAAGAAAAACTGAATTTTAGTAGTTTGCCTTATTTTCTACTTCAAACTAAAAATTGGCAACCCCTACGTTATAGCTGAATAGTTTTTCCCTGATTGCCTCATAGACGAATCTATATCTAAAAAATGATAGGGGTGCTAGCTTCAAACAACTGCTTCATGTGTTAACATTTTTTTAGTCTACTGACAGATCTGATAACTTTTTAAAGATATATCTACACTTTTAGTTTATGGAAGTTCACTTTCAAGTCTTCCCGTCTAGTATTAACATTGTCCAGCGTTTATAAGTTAGTTTTACAGGCGAAATGCAAGGCAAACACAACAGCCTGACATCCCCACTCGCGTTTATGTGATGACGTCATCCAGTGACGTCGTGTTCCATCACGTCACCAAAATTTAAAAATGATGACGTTGTTCAGTGTCAGGGCGTTTGACGTCACAATAAAAACGTTCTCTGCATATATGCTAGTTTATACGCCAGCTTTGTCCTATCTCACAACATGTAGGGAAATCACACATGTGTTAGAATAGAATTTGACGGCCATCGAAAAACTAAATGATTGGCGTTGGAATGAGGAAACTGCATACAGTATGCTACTATATGGCCTTTACGAACCGAAACAGTGCTTGAAAAGTAAACAAAATTTAAATAACCGGGACGACCATTCATTCATTCTAAGCCTAAGTTAGTTCAAAACAATACTTTATCGTAGGCCTACATTTTCGAGACTATATAAGCATTGAAAAGCTTCTGGGTCTATACGTCTTGAGAGAAATAGTCGATAATTTCAACATTCTGTTTCAACGTCAAAATATCAACATTTTGGCAGCTCATGCCACTTTTAAGAATACCGATACCAAATTTAATTTAGGTGTAGGCCTAGGCCTAATACATGTTTTGGACAAGGATGGGTTGGGCGGTCTCTGTTTTTGTTTGCCTACCTGATACATGTGTATATGGATTTACTGGGCCACATAAATGGTTTTCGGATAGCCTACCTGGGAATGAAGACTAGGCTACATTTTGATTTTTGGAATCCTCTATATATCATACACGATCAGATTAATATTTGTATAAATCCGTTCTTATCAGTTTTATCACACACGCCCTGTCTCATTCCTGTGCAACCTGGATTTAAGTCGCACCGACCTTTTTTTACCTCCCCGAAGGAGCGTTAAATGAAAAAGTTCACCATAAAGTAGATAGTTTGAAGTAGGAAAGTACACATACTGCCAGAACGTTTGCTCCAAAGCGTGTTTTATCTTGATTTATAATCTACTGGGATATATACTGTTTTAAGCGTTCATTTGCGCCGAAAATTTACTGTCAGAGGGAGTATAAACATTTTCAGAAACTATTTGTACCCAAAACTGATCATGTTTTAGATAACGCCTTTGTCTATCAATAGAACAACCAACAAGAGTGTCAGCTTGAAAAAAAAAACTCCACTGATGTTGACTTTATGATAAGCTATTTTCACTGATCGATCTTATGACATGTTATTTCCGCTGATATCGATCTTATGACATGCTATATTCACTGATCGATCTTATGACATGCTATATTCACTGATATCGATCTTATGACATGCTATATTCACTGATCGATCTTATGACATGCTATATTCACTGATATCAGCCTAATGACATGTTATATTCACTGATATCAACCTAATGACATGCTATATTTACTGATATCGACCTAATGACAAGCTATGACCATTGGAATCGATCTTATAACATGCTATATTCACTGATATCGACCTAATGACATGCTATATTCACTGATATCGACCGTATGGCATGCTATGTCCACTGATATCGACCTTATGTCATGCTGTATTCACTGATATCGACCTTATGTCATGCTGTATTCACTGATATCGACCTTATGTAATGTATATTCACTGATATCAATGATAAAAAATTAAAGACAACACCACGTCCTCAGTTGTTTTTAACAACACGAGCTTTCGGCACCTGTGCCGGTGCCTTCGTCAAGTGTAACTGAATTTAATGTTTCAAAATATTGACATATATACAAAAGAAAAGAACAAATGTGTTAAGTGGCCAATCAGGGAATTGTTTGCAGCAGTTACTATGTTAGCAATATTCTGACGTCGGAAACTACAAAATGACATCATCAAGAATGACGTGAATCTTTAACGTTATAATATAAAATGACGTTATAACCTAACGCTATAATACAAAATGACATAATAAGTTAACGTTACAATTCAATGCATCATAATAAACAAGCTAAATAAAAAATCAATATAGATAATAAGTTTTTACATAAAAGTTGTTACATATATTTTACAAATTTATTCCATATTTTACTTATCTGTATACCACAATCTCTATTTAATGAAGGGTTATGTTTTTTAATGAAAAAAGCTTCTTTAATTTTTCTTTTCCTCCAGTGTTTATCTGAAGATAAAGTTTTTACCTCTTCCCATTTAATACGTTTAGTACATTTAAACTTGTGTTCTGCTATCGCAGATTTGTTAATGTCACCAGTTTGAACAGCCTTCTTATGTTCATTTATTCTAAGGACTAACGGTCTACCTGTTTCACCAATATAGTTTTCACCACATTCACAGTTTACATTATAAACACTATACTTTTTACAGCAATGGGGCTCTTTGTCTTTAACATCAGTCAATAAATTACCAAGATTTCTGTTATTAGAAAAAACAACTTGGTAATTTATTAACTGATGTTAAAGACAAAGAGCCCCATTGCTGTAAAAAGTATAGTGTTTATAATGTAAACTGTGAATGTGGTGAAAACTATATTGGTGAAACAGGTAGACCGTTAGTCCTTAGAATAAATGAACATAAGAAGGCTGTTCAAACTGGTGACATTAACAAATCTGCGATAGCAGAACACAAGTTTAAATGTACTAAACGTATTAAATGGGAAGAGGTAAAAACTTTATCTTCAGATAAACACTGGAGGAAAAGAAAAATTAAAGAAGCTTTTTTCATTAAAAAACATAACCCTTCATTAAATAGAGATTGTGGTATACAGATAAGTAAAATATGGAATAAATTTGTAAAATATATGTAACAACTTTTATGTAAAAACTTATTATCTATATTGATTTTTTATTTAGCTTGTTTATTATGATGCATTGAATTGTAACGTTAACTTATTATGTCATTTTGTATTATAGCGTTAGGTTATAACGTCATTTTATATTATAACGTTAAAGATTCACGTCATTCTTGATGATGTCATTTTGTAGTTTCCGACGTCAGAATATTGCTAACATAGTAACTGCTGCAAACAATTCCCTGATTGGCCACTTAACACATTTGTTCTTTTCTTTTGTATATATGTCAATATTTTGAAACATTAAATTCAGTTACACTTGACGAAGGCACCGGCACAGGTGCCGAAAGCTCGTGTTGTTAAAAACAACTGAGGACGTGGTGTTGTCTTTAATTTTTTATCATTAGTATGGAACCCACGTTTAAAGAGAGTTTCAAACATTTCTTTTTCACTGATATCGACCGTATGTCATGCTGTATTCATTGATATCGACCTTATGTAATGTATATTCACTGATATCGACCGTATGTCATGCTGTATTCACTGATATCGACCTTATGTCATGCTATATTTATTGATATCGACCTTATGACATGTTATATTCACTGATATCGACATAATGACATGCTATATTCACTGATATCGATCTTGTGACATGCTATATTCACTGATATCAACCTAATGACATGCTATATTTACTGATATCGACCTAATGACAAGCTATGACCATTGAAATCGATCTTATGACATGCTATATTCACTGATATCGATCTTATGACATGCTATATTCACTGATATCGACCGTATGTCATACTGTATTCACTGATATCGACCTTATGACATGCTATATTCACTGATATCGACCTAATGACATGCTATATTCACTGATATCGGCCTTATGACATGCTATATTCACTGATATCGACCGTATGACATGCTATATTCACTTATATCGACCGTATGACATGCTATTTCCACTGATATCGATCTTATGACATGCTATTTTTACTGATATCGACCTTATGACATGCTATAATCACTGATATCGACCTAATGACATGCTATATTCACTGATATCGACCTAATGACATGCTATATTCACTGATATCTACCTTATGACATGCTATATTCACTTATATCGACCGTATGGCATGCTATTTTCACTGATATCGACCTTATGACATGCTATTCACTGGCATGCTGTATTCACTGATATCGACCTTATGACAAATTCCAGATATCTTAAAATGCATTCCAGATATCTTAAAACGAAGTCAACATTATCATGTTTAATTGTATTCCAATATGCGGGGTTTGGATTCAGCGACATATATTTAAAAGTTAGTTTAGATGCTGGTGTGTGGATGTAGAGCTGTGTCCATCTGTCTTCCCCAGCGTACACCAAAAGTAATAACTGAACTATGAACATCATAAATCAGAAAAATATGTAAAACAAACAAACGAAGATAAGGCGTAAATCCAAAGAGGAAGTGCGTTTGTCATGTTTGCGTTGATATAGTGACAAGGATGTTAATATGGTATCTTATATACGGTAATCTGAAGAGATAGCACTGGCAGGTCTATGGGAGGGGCGTATCGTATGACAGGCGCGATCCCATACCATTCCATATCAGAGAGTTGACACTACCACAGTTCTCGTCATATTCTACAGCCGCAGGCGAACCGGTGAGTTTAAAACAAAACCTAGCATTGACTGTGTATTCTGAAGAGACCGAGTGTTAGTTCGGATAAAGCGTAACTTTTGGCGACATTGTTTTTGCTTTAACGATTCCAGGAAATAAATAGGTAAGGACAATTTTCGACTGATTGTTAAACAATAGTCTAGGATCATCAAAACTGGTAGGTTTTGTTTGTTACATACTTTCTATAGTAACACAACTGTATAGCAAAGGAAAGTAGAAAAATAAACTATTTATAGGGAAATGAAGGTTAGCTCCCAATGAGCACTTTATAGTACTTACTCTTTTTTATATCCGTCTAAATGGTATGAAACCAGAAGTCTATTCATAGTAGACTTCTGACGAAACTGAAAGAAAACATTTTCAAAATAAAATAAACATGAAGCCATTTTCTACGGAGGCCTATTAGTCCTTGGGTTGAACTTGGACTTTTCCAGTGTTTTCCCGTATCTCTAAGCATTTTGCACAAGCGGAAACTTGGTTTTGAGACGAGAGATTCTGTATGGCGAAAAAAAATCAAGCGGGTATCATGAGAATCATACTTTTAAGTAAAATGATTTGCAGAGAAAGTCGAAAAACGCATGTAAACTGTCAAATCACAAGGGCAACGCAGAGAAAAGGGTTTCACCTCGGGGAAAACTTTTCTCTGCGGTGTAAACATTTCTACCGTTGTGGAAACGTTTTCCACCATGTGATTTATCATCGAGGTTGAAACGTCTAAATCGCGGTTGAAACGATTTCACCGCGGTGAGAACTTTTTCACCGCGGTGAGAAATATTTCCATCGCGGTTGAAATATTTACACCGCGATGGAAATGTTTCCCTTGGGATTTGACAGTTTACATGCGTTTTTCGACTTTCTCTACAGATCCTTTAACTTAAAGGTATGATTCTTATGATACATGCTTGATTTTCTTCGGCATACAAAATCTCTCGTATCTAAACCAAGTTTCCACTTGTGCAAAATTCTGTCAAAGACGGACAAAAATTCCACCCATGGCACTAATAGGGCTCTGTAATTTTCCCATACATTTGGGGTTAAAGTAATGTTTATTAAAGATTAAATATTATTATCAGTCTTATTAACCAAAGGAGTCGTCTATGTAGGGGGTGTAAACAGAAAGGCAACTCATTAAAATGTCTAATTAAAGTTCAGCAGAGGATAACGAGGATACCGTACCCCCCCCCCCCCCCTCCCTCGTGAGTATTGGCCTAAAATGAGATGCGCAACACTTTATTGTCTTTCTATATTCACTAGGATACTGAAATATGTGGCTGTCGATCATGGAAGAAGTGTACGTATTTTCGTTGATTCTGGTATCATTTAGAGGGTGTCAGTCTGTAAATTCAACTGTTCAACCTGCTAATACGACGCTGTCAACAATTTCGCCTGGAAACCAATCCACAGATTCTATGAACGAGACAACAGCTTTGCCTCAAGAAACTTCACGTGGAAATATATCCACAGATTCTGTGAACGAGACAACAACTTTGCCTCAGGAAACTTCACGTGGAAATATATCCACAGATTCTGTGAACGAGACAACAGCTTTGCCTCAAGAAACTTCACGTGGAAATATATCCACAGATTATTTGAACGAGACAACAACTTTGCCTCAAGAAACTTCACGTGGAAATATATCCACAGATTATGTGAACGATACAACAACTTTGCCTCAAGAAACTTCACGTGGAAACATATCCACAGATTCTTTGAACGAGACAACAACTTTGCCTCATGAAACTTCACGTGGAAAGATATCCACAGATTATGTGAACGATACAACAACTTTGCCTCAGGAAAATTCACGTGGAAACATATCCACAGATTCTGTGAACGAGACAACAACTTTGCCTCAGGAAACTTCACGTGGAAATATATCCACAGATTATGTGAACGAGACAACAACTTTGCCTCAGGAAACTTCACGTGGAAACATATCCACATGTTCTGTGAACGAGACAACAACTTTGCCTCAAGAAACTTCACGTGGAAATATATCCACAGATTCTGTGAACGAGACAACAACTTTGCCTCAAGAAACTTCACGTGGAAATATATCTACAGATTCTGTGAACGAGACAACAACTTTGCCTCAGGAAACTTCACATGGAAATATATCCACAGATTCTGTGAACGAGACAACAACTTTGCCTCAAGAAACTTCACGTGGAAACATATCTACAGATTCTGTGAACGAGACAACAACTTTGCCTCAGGAAACTTCACATGGAAATATATCCACAGATTCTGTGAACGAGACAACAACTTTGCCTCAAGAAACTTCACGTGGAAACATATCTACAGATTCTGTGAACGAGACAACAACTTTGCCTCAGGAAACTTCACATGGAAATATATCCACAGATTCTGTGAACGAGACAACAACTTTGCCTCAAGAAACTTCACGTGGAAACATATCTACAGATTCTGTGAACGAGACAACAACTTTGCCTCAGGAAACTTCACATGGAAATATATCCACAGATTCTGTGAACGAGACAACAACTTTGCCTCAAGAGACTTTACGTGGAAACATATCTACAGATTCTGTGAACGAGACAACAACTTTGCCTCAAGAAACTTCACATGGAAACCTATCCACAGGTTCTGTGAACGAGACAACAACTTTGTCTCAAGAAACTTCACGTGGAAACATATCCACAGATTCTGTGAACGAGACAACAACTTTGCCTCAGGAGACTTCACGTGGAAACATATCCACAGGTTCTGAGAACCAGATAACGACTTTGTCTCAAGAAACTTCACATGGAAACCTATCCACAGGTTCTGAGAACCAGATAACGACTTTGTCTCCCGACATTTCGTCTGGGAACCAATCAGAAGCTGTCTTTGAGACAACGTTATCTCCAATCCTCTCCTCCTTCCCGCCAAAGACAACCTCTAGAATAGGGCCCGGGGTCTATGTTCCTAACATAGGTTTGTATACCTGTATTTTCTTTTAATTGTAGTTCAACCCAAAACATATCTAGAGAAATGTATTCACATAGAGAGGCTGGACCTCGGATGTCTTATCCAGTGCCCGAATTATATTTACTAAAAAAACACCGAAGTTAGCGGAAGACGGCAGTTGAGTGGGGGAGACACCGGTACCACGGCTCTTGAATGGTTGGGTCAATCTGGCGTATAAGGCACCTGGCAGTCATTCTTGTATAATGCCTTACTCTTGAACGAGGATTTTGTTTTCAGTATCGGGACGAGTTGCCTTCAAATAACATGGTTCATTGTGGAATTTGCCCCTCGCCCTCAAATAGCATGGTATCTTCTGTCACAGACCCTTTATTGTGGAATTCGCCCCTCGCCCTCACATAGCATGGTTTCTTCGGTCACAGACCCTTTATTGTGGAATTCGCCCCTCGCCCTCACATAGCATGGTATCTTCGGTCACAGACCCTTTATTGTGGAATTTGCCCCTCGCCCTCACATAGCATGGTATCTTCGGTCACAGACCCTTTATTGCGGAATTTGCCCCTCGCCCTCACATAGCATGGCACCTTCGGTCACAGACTCTTTATTGTGGAATTCGCCCCTCACCCTCATATAACATGGTATCTTTGGCCACAGATCCTTTATTGTGGAATTTGCCCCTCGCCCTCACATAGCCTGGTATCTTTGGCCACAGACATTTATTGTGGAATTCGCCCCTCACCCTCATATAACATGGTATCTTTGGCCACAGATCCTTTATTGTGGAATTCGCCCCTCACCCTCATATAACATGGTTTCTTCGGTCACAGACCCTTTATTGTGGAATTTGCCCCTCGCCCTCACATAGCCTGGTATCTTTGGCCACAGACCCTTTATTGTGGAATTCGCCCCTCGCCCTCACATAGCATGGTATCTTCGGCCACAGACCCTTTATTGTGGAATTTGCCCCTCGCCCTCATATTGCATGGTATCTTCTGTCACAGACCCTTTATTGTGGAATTCGCCCCTCGCCCTCACATAGCATGGTATCTTCGGTCACAGACCCTTTATTGTGGAATTTGCCCCTCGCCCTCAAATAGCATGGCACCTTCGGTCACAGACCCTTTATTGTGGAATTCGCCCCTCGCCCTCACATAGCATGGTATCTTCGGCCACAGACCCTTTATTGTGGAATTCGCCCCTCGCCCTCATATTGCATGGTATCTTCTGTCACAGACCCTTTATTGTGGAATTCGCCCCACGCCCTCACATAGCATGGTTTCTTCGGTCACAGACCCTTTATTGTGGAATTCGCCCCTCACCCTCATATAACATGGTATCTTTGGCCACAGATCCTTTATTGTGGAATTCGCCCCTCACCCTCATATAACATGGTTTCTTCGGTCACAGACCCTTTATTGTGGAATTTGCCCCTCGCCCTCACATAGCCTGGTATCTTTGGCCACAGACCCTTTATTGTAGAATTCGCCCCTCGCCCTCACATAGCATGGTATCTTCGGCCACAGACCCTTTATTGTGGAATTTGCCCCTCGCCCTCATATTGCATGGTATCTTCTGTCACAGACCCTTTATTGTGGAATTCGCCCCTCGTCCTCACATAGCATGGTATCTTCGGTCACAGACCCTTTATTGTGGAATTTGCCCCTCGCCCTCAAATAGCTTGCACCTTCGGTCACAGACCCTTTATTGTGGAATTCGCCCCTCGCCCTCACATAGTATGGTATCTTCGGCCACAGACCCTTTATTGTGGAATTCGCCCCTCGCCCTCATATTGCATGGTATCTTCTGTCACAGACCCTTTATTGTGGAATTCGCCCCTCGCCCTCACATAGCATGGTTTCTTCGGTCATAGACCCTTTATTGTGGAATTCGCCCCTCGCCCTCACATAGCATGGTATCATCGGTCACAGACCCTTTATTGTGGAATTTGCCCCTCGCCCTCACATAGCGTGGTATCTTCGGTCACAGACCCTTTATTGTGGAATTTGCCCCTCGCCCTCACATAGCATGGCACCTTCGGTCACTAACCCTTTATTGTGGAATTCGCCCCTCACCCTCATATAAGATGGTATCTTTGGCCACAGATCCTTTATTGTGGAATTTGCCCCTCGCCCTCACATAGTGTGGTATCTGACCACAGATCTTTTTTTCAGCAACACACACTTCATCAGAACGTCAATTATTTCTTAAATAATGCCCTCAAATTATCATTTATGTTCTGTGTTTCTTTTTAAGCTCATTGGTTGGACCTCGAATTAGAAATCTCGATTGAGAACGAGTTTGATAATCAGAGAAAGGAGGAGTATAAAGCCGAATTTCAAACCAAGGTAATAATTACTATATAAAGCCTACCCTAGAAATTATTCTTTTCATTCGGAAGTTTGTTTTTAGGAACACAACACAAATAAAGGTTCGCGTCGTCGTATAACCTTTCTGGCATTTGAAAAAGAAGTGATTTTGTACGAGATTATACGATTATACGATTAAACCACTACAATTTATATGGGGCACATTCCACATTTCAAAAATGTTCGGGCTCGGTGGCTTAGTTTGTGGAGCAATAGTCTTTCGCACCGACACAAGCCTTTAATTGATGGATCTCGAGTTCGAATCCCTCACAGACCAAAGATCAACTATCAATATAAATGATGGAGTAATATTTTACACAAGTTAAATACCCATTGATCAGAAGTCGTGTGAGTTAGAACTGTGTTTAAAAACGGTTATACGAGTTGTTTTAGTTTACTTGCCCAAATTTATCTCCATGTTTTTTTTTTGTATCACACCAATTTTTTTTTTTTTTCAGGTGAATTCTCTAAAATATGCATATATATTGCGGGGCGTCTAAGAAATCAAATTTTCGCTTTCAAATGAGAATACAAACTGTACCAGTTTTCAAGATGTAGGTTCTGTGAATTGACTTTTCCCGTGTTCATTTGTTTTTAGCTTTCGGAGGCATACGGAAACATAGTGGGATTTATGGGTGTTGAAATAATCGATGTACGGTAAGACTTGTAGGGATTGCTGTTATATCAATATATGTTAAGACATTCTAATAAAAAAGCACATCTCTCCTCTTTAAGATCATTTTGAAACCAACCCAATTGAGAAAATCCAACATTTCAGTTTTAAAAACTAAGCGCAGGTGACGTTGGGGGAGGTAGATATTGGACTGTACTCTATATAAACTTAAGATATCCAGCAGCATTTTTTACTGTACTTTACTATTACTATAGGATCGATTACATAATATATGGCCTGATATTTATTTTATCTCATTATGCGAAATCATTTGCCCTGAAAATATTGTTAAAACAGGGTCTGCACAATTGAATTCCTTTTAAGGGTACTATTTCTGTCCTCTCTACTAAATACCCAAGTCATGTTAAAGGCACATTCGCCTCGAAAATCCGGAATAGGCCTACTGTAATTTTCCCAGACAGAAGAAGTTAGAAACTGTAATTTTTTACAAAAAAATTAAAGTTTTGGCATCAGTATTTTTAATTAAAATGGAGAAACAGATTTATACAATTCCAACTGACAGCCCTTCGAGAACTTGAGTAGAAGAAAAGGTGACATCTTTCGAATTTCTGTATACCCCATACAAGAACATGCAGTAATACTTGAAATTAAATCTTTCAATGGCATTTAGAAGTTGATATTTTACATTGACTTTGATAGCGATGGAAGAACAACATCGAAAAGTCGTCACCCAATAAACCAAGAAGTTGTTATCCATAAGTAATTCTTTACCTTACAGTAATACTTGGTCTGACCGAACTCAGCATACGGGAGCACATGTACCCAAATCTAGCTCATTCACACAAACATATCAGGATTTAAATTTTCACCAATTTTCTTTCACAATAAATCAGACCATTCTCCAGAGAATATACAGAGAATTACAAAAATACGCTCGAAAATTTGCGTAAACATCCATACAATGCAAAGGAAATTATGGAAGTCTAGTTTTTTTCGACAAACTATATACTTTCTTTTGGATACATACAGGTATGATGAGTAGATCTATTTGAATTTGCTATTTAAATACATGTGTTTTGGTACAATTTTTTTATACACCAGCAATGGATCTATCGTATGTGATCACAAAGTCAGAATAGATACAAAGAGTATCTCCCCAAATGGCTTCTCCCAGAACATCCGTGCCGTACAAAAGAATATAACTGGCATAGTATCAAGGCATCTAGCGGGCATGACAATTGCTAATGGTTCAGTGAATCTACAAAAGTTCAACGGATCTGTAATAAGAGGTAAATTACTTTGATAATAAGACAATTGTTTTATAAAAAACTTATGTTTGATTGATTTTTTGGCGTTTTCAAAACCATGGCAGGTCTGATTTACGCCACTCAAAAACTTAGTTTGCATGGCGTTAAATTTAGGAGACTCACTGAAACCTAGCTCATCCCGACATGATATCAGAGCCTAATTCGTTGTTGAAGAAAGAATAAAAATGTGGTAGGTGGGAGGACAGAAATTAAGGAGTTTTCTCTGTGAAGCTTTCTGTTTGAATTAAATGGAGATGAAGAAACAGTTGTATGATTCAAATACAAGGCAAAGTATATGAACAAAAAAAATCTTGCCATATGGCTTATAATAAATATGTTGATTTGGTTTATAGCTGCCAGAGCCCTACTGAATGACCCTTGTGGTAAACTACAAGTGGGATGTGTTTCTGGATATTCCTGTCATTACACCAACTCCCAGGTAACTTGTCGATCTGCATGCAAGACTGTCAACTGTGGTAAACATGGGCTCTGTACTCTCGATATCTCCGGAACCCCAAAATGTTTGTAAGTATACCTTGGTATATATACCTGGAAAAAACATAGAGAAGGATAATTTCGCCTTCTCCGCAATAGCGAAATAAAGTGTATTGAAACGTAACCAGTATATTTTACGCTCGTCGGAAATATCTGCGATGATGATGTAAGACATTTTCTGACAGATAGGCTATCATCATGATGATGATGGCCTATCTGTCAGAAAATGTCTTACATCATCATCGCAGATATTTCGGACTAATTTTACGCCAATCTGACTAAAAACGAGATGCTCATTGAAAAGAAGGTCTTTTCAATGAGCATCTCGACTTAAGTCAGATTGATTTTACGCTTACTTAAAACTGAGTTTGCACATTCCCAGTAATTTTTGCGGCCTTTTTGGTGCATATATTTTGGTTTAAGCATTTGAAATTAAGAGGACTGTTTTTAGTCTCTGTTTAAGCAGTTTGCGATCAGTTTATATACTATGAAGCTCAATCGTTGAAGGTGTGCTGAATACCAGACTGAGGTTTACAGTGGTGTTAATTGTACAGTGAAGATAGAGAAACTTGGACTTTCTCGTGACATCATCATCGCTATAGCAGTATCAGCAGCAGTGGTGCTGGTACTCATTATGATCTGTGTTATCATAACCGTGTATCGGAAACTGCGTCGGAACTCAACAAAATATGTACAGTAAGTCTCATTTTCTTCAGAACTTTCGTTTCCTGGCATATGCCTACAATACGACAACTTGAACAACAGTGTTGCCACACTTACAAACACATATGTATTGCTCTCGTCGTTGGAAATTTCTTGCTAACACGTCTTTACCCAGGATTAATTAAGTGGTTACAGTTCAATCATTAATAGTATTTTTTTTAGTTCTCAGTTATGTCGAATAAGTAGGTCTATACGATGTATTCAATGCTCTGCATATACGTTTTTTGTTTCCTAAAGCAAATGGATTGTTGGATCGAATTGGCCAACATCATTAATCAAATATATACATGTATTTATTTTAAGCCGTTTAAAAAGTAGATTGCTCTTATTTCAAAGATTGAGAGCTTCATTTAAAACAAACTCTTGAAAATGGTGTTTTAACATCGGTCCATCCATATAACTGTCACAATGTACACTCTTTGTTGAAGTAATGATGGAGACAAAGATGGGCTACATGTATATACAGGAGAGTCTAATGCAGCATCGCTTCAAGACAGAAATAATGGAATGGAGATAGAGTTACGGGACTTGGATCACAAATCGAAATTTCAGGAATACCCGAATAGTAGGAATCTTCCTTATGACAACGAGGTAAAAGTAAATATCTTCACTAAAAAAATGACAAATAAAAAAGATAATTTTCAGTCGAAATTGTAACCCTAAATACTATAAGATAAACAGGGCTTAATCCAAAATGTAAGATAATCTCAGTTTCATCAGTAGTCCGGCTCCAAAGGAGCTTTTGGAATATTTGAAGCAATAGTCTGGGTTTCTGACTCCAAAATGGCTATTTTCTTATATTGATTGATGGCCGTATTTTGGCCGTCATCATAAGGAAATAGTCATTTTGGAGTCAGAATCCCGGGCCACTTCTAAGTTCTTCAAATATTCTAAAAGTGTCAGAACAACCTACTTTGTATAGGCCTATATATAACAAAATGGTTGATGCATCCTTGTACATTGGAAAGTAGGCCCAACATACAATACATCTAGGCTTACTTGTATTTGGTTAAATAGAATTCCTAAATTCCGATCGTGTATACCAGATTTCTTTATTTCTGAAGTGTACATGATCTTCTATATTTTTGATTCAACTATTCTCTCCCTACTGCCGAGACATCATTTGCAAGCAAAAGGAATTGCCTATGTACACTGCATGCCACCAAAACATCAACATTTACAGCCTATAAAAAATTACGACATATTGAAAGAAACCAGAGAAAGTTCCTGGAAACATTGCATGTCAAAGAAACATTAGCAGCAATAGCCGCATCTTCGGATACCCATGGTTAAATTCTCAACAAGCTCACCTTTTAAGTGAGCTTAAGTTTTAATCGTGGGTTCCGACGATGCAATAGCCGGTGCTGTATGCACACTCATAAGATATATGATCGAGGGATCCAATCAACAACTCGACCCTAACCATATATATCTGTATTTTAGGGTTATTCCTATGATTTAAGAGAGCCAGTATGGACTACACAGAGACCTACCAGAACAAAGATGCCAGGATATGAGTACGTCTCACAGGAAACTCTCCGAGAAAATCTCAAACATTTATCTCCAATTGGTATTGTAAGTACAGACTACCTGGTTCCTTTCTCCTAGATTATAATAGTTTAAAGTATAGATTCATTGAAAGTGATACAATGTTGCATAAAGCTGGTGTATACGTAAGGTAAGTCATAGTTGAGCCCCCTACCACTGGAACATTTGGAGGCCCATCTTAACTATATACTAGCATAATGTAAGTGCAAGCCTAACTTCTCGTCCTTATTATAAAATAGATCACTGTGTCAATTTCTCCAATGTCACTCACATAACTAGGAAGTTATAAAAAATGTTTTTTACTTGTGG
Organism: Lepidochitona cinerea; assembly: GCA_963971465.1. Lineage (NCBI taxonomy): Eukaryota > Metazoa > Mollusca > Polyplacophora > Chitonida > Tonicellidae > Lepidochitona > Lepidochitona cinerea. The sequence goes on along the minus strand of OZ020556.1, from coordinate 39,605,357 downwards.
TAACGATGTTTTTGATATTTTAATTTATGAGAATGGACAGTAGAAATATGAGAAAATGGTAATGGTTTTCTTTACAATCACAAAACACTCAATTGGAAAAAGTGCAAATCATGTGTTCAGCATCGAATGTTAATGGGGTTTTGATGAACTCCAAGCGTTTGTTCTTTTGACAAATTGATTTCAAGAAAAAATTAAATATTTTGACTACTCGAGCAACATAAAAACCACATACTTCAAATCGTATTTCAGTGTGTAATTGACAGACCCAGACTCTCTATGCCCATTTGAACAAAGATCGATTCCCATAAGGTATGTGAGTGTTAATGATGGTATTAATGGGTTTACTGTTGAAGGAAACCGGGCTCTTTGTCCAGGTGAATTCCTTCACAGTCACCAGCTACCTTAGTTGGAAATCTCCAAACTCTGTGGGTGTTGGCCACACATCCTCGATATACTTTGGCCACAGAGTTTGGAGACCTCCAGCTACAGCTACCTGGCAACTCTTCCACAAGTAATGTCAGAACCATTGCAATCAGCGAAAAGATCAACCAGCGACCAACTTACTAGCCAAGACACTTCATCTGTTAATCTATAGTGTAATACTAACATGGCAAGTTACAATTTGAATGATTGATCGGTTATTCTTTAACGCCGCACTCAAGATCATTTCATTATAATTTAGCGACATCCAAACTATATCGTCAAAGTTTATTGTTGAGTTGAAAGATCGCTTTGAAACGTGTAACTTAAGGCCCGTTCCAACTGTGCGATTTGTGGTACCGAGTTGTAGCATGCGATTCACATGGTGGCATTTGGTTGGTACGACAAATCGCACTGTGAGAACGGACCTTTAGGAGAATCGCCTCATCCCCCCCCCCCCCCCCCCAATTGAAAAAGCACAGCTGATTGAAATTTTCAGTGCATGTACTTCATATACTTTGCCATAGAGTTTGGATATTTTCTACTAGACCGACCTCCCTCTAGTACCTGGCACAACGATTCAGATCTCCGAATTAAGTGTTTTACGAATGTATATACCACTTAGTTACAGCAGTATGAAATCTACGATTTCAACACAAACTCCTGAAAACGGTAAATTAATCTATGTCAATAACACATGTCTTTCTCCTCTATTTGCAGATACCCTCTGTTTATTATCGTAAACACAGATCAGATGATGGCCACATATATACACGTGTCCTGGATGTATCAAGAGGTAAAAAGACCAATAAATCCTGGGCGTATCTACCAGCTTTTAAATTCCATTTTTGTAAACTTTCAATTACCCTCGTACAGAAACATGCAACGTTAATGAAAAAACAAAGCATCTGGACAATGGTAAAATTGGCGAAACTTGTGGAATTTGTGGTCTAGACTACTTTTCGTGGAACGTTACATAGGAATCATGCTGTACAAAGGTGCCATAAACGGTATCATGTGAACACATGGAGGAACTTAGATCATTATGGTTTATATATTCATCATAGTAAAGACCCAAACAGGAAATTGGTCATGCTGGTTTATTAAATAAATATATTTACGTCTAAATGGCAAAAAAACAAACAAACAATGACTTCCCTTTTTTGAAAGAGTTTACCATTTGTGTATGACATTGCACAGTTAGATTCTATATATATTGCAAATTGTCAAATAAACTGTATAAAATACAATTTGCCAATGTGGTCTTCGTAAAGTTGTTTTTTTATGACAAAGAATAAAATGGAAACAATTAAAAACAAAGGAGCCTTGATGTTCTAATCCATAAATTCAAAAATGGGCAAGGGTAAAGGAAATGAACTATATACACTTCTCCCTCAGTAATCCTCGACATTATTATCTGATTAAAATGGTTTGCTACTTACAAACAGATTTATAAACATAAACGGGAAATAATTTGTCCTATATTGACTCACGAATTATAGCGTTTTTAGTCCAGTGATAATAGAGAAAATCTCACTGTTCAAGCTGAATTTCAAAACGTTTGACAGAATACCATAGGTCAAGGCATCGAACCACGGTTAGCGATTCGATAGAAATGAACGCAGTTAAATAGTCCGTCATGACAGATCTGGCATCTGTCTCCTTACAGTTCGTCTACTTTAACGCCGATTGTAAATGCTATAGTCAAGTTAATGGGAGTGCGTACAGGGGAACAAACTTTGAATGTTTATGGCACCAGAAAAAAAAAACATTTGTTTCCCAGCTACAACATAAAAAGATTCGCCGATTCTCGTTTTTTCTCACACTTTGACTTGAAGTACACAACGATAGGATTGTCTAATCCATATTTTTTCAAGTCTTCGTCTGTCATTTTTGAGAATCGACGTCCATCTACCTTCCGTTTTTGTAAGGACTTGATAATTTTTTCGTCGAAGTTTAAATATTTGAAAAACTGCATCATGTTGTCAACTGAATAGGAGTACAGGTTGCCATCACTAGGTATCTCGAAGTCCGTATCAGACTCTGTAATAAAATAATAAATCCGATTAACATCAACAGAATACCACAGCCATAATACTATCTTATCTTTCTTTAAACTTGGGCGGGGGTGGGGGGGGGGGGGGGGGTTGGATAGTCTCTCAATTCGACACAGACCTTCCATCGATGGGTCGGGGGTTTGATTCCCACTCAGTATACGGCGTAAAACACCTATCAATCAAACTTGTGGTCGTAAAAGTTGCGGTCCAATCGGGCTATTCAAATTCTTGTAGAGTAAAGTCTCGTAAGCTGTCACAATGTAGATATTTTCCCGTTCTCAATAAGAACAAATTAGAAGCTGTTTGGTGGTAGCAGTCTCGATATTGTACGCTTCAGAATAGTGTTTGAAGTAGCATAGAGGCCTAAAGTGAACGAAGGTTTGTCCCAATTGTTTAAATTTTGTTTACTTTTCAAACACTGTTTCTGTTAGTACGGACCATACATTGTCTAGTCTAATTAGATGGTGGAATTCCAGTTTTTAAAAGTAATAATGTGGTTTATTGGATTTTATGTTGACGCTGCACTTATTTCACCAGAAACCAGACTCAGAGCTAGACGAAAATCCCAACCTTACCCATGCTCAAAGAACACCAGAATGAAAACCTTGTCAGAAAATATTGATGACAAATCCGATTTTCCTTAATGTTTCTTATCAAAATACCACACCTATCATCATTGTGATTGATTGATTATGATTGATTTAACATACCCTTACCTCCGTCTGCCTCGTGACTGTCTAATGATAACTTTGTAGATCTGGAGTCCTTTTGAGACATGGTTTTATCGTCCTGTCCCTCCGGGTGCATGCTGTAAACACAATAAGTTGGAAACATTTTCAAAACCTGCAGCTAGAGAATATATGTACCGACGGCGTTTACTAAGTGTTATTCTATGAAAAAAACAGTCTAAAAATCCCATAGAAAAGCCTTACGGTTCCTAGCACCACACGTGCTGTGACACGCCATTGGCTAGAAATCTTTGATTTAGAATCCGATTAGGCGTGCGTTCTAACGACAAGAAAGAACAAATATCGATTACTATTGACACTGGTTACCGTTTCAATTCGAATGCCTGTTGAGGTTGTTGGGTGTTTTTCGTCGTGTTCTACGTCAACGGGTTTAGAATATTTTTGATGGAGGCAATGATAAAGAGGGAAACTCTGCACGCGATTCTGTCCATTGTAGCCTATGGCCCTATACTGCTCTCAGTGTAATCGAAATATATACCATTTCCCACAACAACGACTTTTTCATGTACAACAAACGGAAAGTCCAAGTCGTTATTTTCTTTGACAGACAGCTCCATTCTGTTTAAGTTGCTTTAAATAACATTTTGAATTTGGAGTTCGTGGAGTTGTTGCGATGAGAGCATTATATATATTACATATCTGAATATCGTCCATTGAGCAATGTGTCACCACCAGGAGCCCAATTCAGAACTTGGTTGTTGAGGTCACCCTCACACCACGAAACAAGATACTGAATGCGTGGGGGATCTCGGTCTTCTCAACCAAGCATGTCACAGATCAGGTTGATCTGACTGTTTATATCCCGTGGCATGAGCTGACACAATTTCATTGAAACAGAATTAGTTAATTTTTGTTTATTTCTATATCCAAAAGTACAAAATAAGAGCCTTCAGTTGACACCAATCTCATAGATGTTCGTTAAAATACTTTCATAAGCAATAAAAGTCCTTAAAGGCACTCATGCACCTCGGTTATTTAAATTTTGTTACTTAGACACATATTCCATTCGCACGGTTAACTGGTCTTACCAATATTTCTTATTTCAAAGGATATCATTTAGTTTTTCAAGTCACTTCAAACGCTGAACTCTTCTTGACTGAAACTTTATTTTCTTGGAATAAAAATCCTAATTTTGGCAGTTCATTCAACTTTAATATATAAGTAAAAATAAATAAATAAATAAATAAATAATGGTACTTTTTTGATCAGATAGTTTGTTATTTGGTTAATCTTCTTTTGATTTCATAAAAGCAATAATTCCTATAGCTGTAAATCAAATATTTGGATTACATTGCAAAGAAAGGACACTAACAAAATCATGCTCCCATGATTGTTTAGAAGAAAGCGTCACGTACATTCTTTATGCTTTGGAAACCCATACAAAGCCGATAAAAGTTTCAACATTACAGACGACATTTGTCCAGTACGTGATCGTCAACAGCAGTTTCACCGACCAATTGCCAACCATGCTACATTAAACCAACAGCTAACCAGTTACGTAAACGCAAGGTCGATAAACCCTACATAATATTGGGTCATTCACCAACTATGGGTTACCAACAAATAGCTAACCAAAATTGAGTGACCATATATCGGCAAAGCTACGTTGACTAGTGGTGTTCAGCGACCCATTTGCCAAGAGAGAAAAGGGCAATTATACCTGGTTACGTACGTTTTGTCATTGGTATTATCAGAAGTCTATAAATGTTCATAGACTTCTGATATTATCTGATGATTGGCTAGCTGGTTTCTAAAAGATCGTTGGGCGAGCTTTTGTCAGCCAACACTGGCCTTGGACCAATGATATACCATACAATCCAGAAAGCGAACTATCGACCAACTATCATACATATAAGGCCAACTAGTGCGTTTAGCCAATGTGACAGGCTGGCGATTATCCTGCCACCAAATACGAAACATGATATCCGTTCCTCGTTTCTTCACCCACCCATTCAGCAACTAGAACAGAGTCAGTCTTGCCACTCAAAATCCATGGTTGATCGAATGTTGACAAGGCATCCATTGGCCGATCCTTTGTTGACACTTAGCATTTCGCTTAACGTTGAGTCAACGTTGCGCATTTGATTGCGACCATACAATGACCTTGCCAGCCAAATGTCCATGTTAGCCATACGCGTTGTGCTGTCTGGTGGTCAAACAGCCAGTCTATGTATGGTGCCGAGAACCAAACGGCCTGTTCTCAACGTGCGATTTGTCCCGCAGACTTGTAGGATGCCATTAAAATGGATGCTTTTAATTGGTTGATACGATTTGTTAACTTATCAAATGCATCCATTTGAATCGCATGCTATACAAGTCGATACTACAAATCGCACAGTGAAAACGGCACTCCCTGATCTCTGCAAGTGCTGTACGAAAAAAAAAAACCCACACAGATAAGAATGCTCGGGATGACTACAATGTTGCCTTAATTCCAAATCCCGATATGCATTATTATATGAATGGTATAGCTCAGGATTGATATTGTTGACATCAGTTTGTTATCACGCGGCATGAGTAATGTACTGGGGGGAATATTGTGAGACAAGATATAGATCAATCACAGATATAGGCCCACAAATAGCCTACCTACACAATTAAAAAAGCCACCCGAAACTTGAAGTCAACAGCGTGCTATATTTATTAAAACAGACACGAGTTCGTGAACAATTAGCTTTTTCAAAACTGTCATCACAGGCAGTTGAGTGAACTGGAATACCTTGTTTGTCCAGATGAAAACAGCATGAGTGTAGAGAAATAGTTGGCAGTATATAGGTCCGGTGTATCACACGTGAATGTAATGCCAACAGAATGATCACTTCATAGTCCCTTGATACAGAAAATGTGGATATATTATATATATTTTTTTTATTTACAGACACTAAAACACACGAGCATAGGGAAAATCTTCTTGACTAAAATAACCATGGAGACAAATTTCTAGTTGTGTTATAAGAGGGTATGTCATTTATACCTTTACTAGTTTAAACCCATCATAGGTTGTTGTAATAAACCAAAACCCATGGTATTTCATTAGGCTGGTTTACATGCAAGAGTTTGCCTATAGTCAGTATTTTTTTAATGAAATATAGTGTTATACATTGACACAATTGCACGGATCTTCAGATATGGTAAGAAGTCGGTCCAAGTTCAAACTCAACGAGTGAGCAGTTTGTAATGTTTGAACCCGAAATGTTTCCCTTTCCAAACGTTTGTGTTCTTCAGCTATAGTGAGAAAGAGGGATTTTCTCAGTAGGCTACGCATGATTTCGAAATGGTCCTTAATCTAATGACTTGGGGCTATTGAAATGCTGTGCCACGGGCACTGCATGTCCAAGTCTTATGCCAGATAAATGGTTGGCGGCTTTTTTTCGTAGAGAATTCTGAGTTTCTCCTACGTATTGCTTGCGACATTTTTTGCACGTGATAACATACACGATATTAGAAGAGTTGCAATTCAGGGCCTCTGTCATTTGATATTTGTTTCTCCGAAAAAGTTCCGCGATCTGATACGTATACATCGAGTTTACATCGCGTCTAAAGGCACTCCATTGATGTACCTGAGAGAAACTTTGGGCGGTAATGATACATCCGTGAAGGAGAAGCAAGCGCGTCTAGAGCAGTTAGTTTGTCATAATGTGTCACATTTGGTCCTTTGGAGTAGCTTAACGCAATACCTCCTGTGGAGAAGATCCATAAAAAGAACAGAACAAGCCTGATTAAAAAATCTAGAGAACCAGAGTTTCTATAGAATCTAAAAACCTGAGACTTTCTGAAAGTGTGCGTGTGTAAAGGGGGGGGGGGGGGGGGGGAGGGTATGGCCTATAAAGTAGCAGCTGATACGTGTCAGGTTTCATTGGTTGATGTTTTACACCACACTCAAGATTATTCCACTTATATGGCGGCGTTGCCAGGTTTAGTGGGAGAGGACACTGGGTTCTTTGCCCGGAGTAAACCCTCGACCTTCGACGAGTACCTGGCAACTCTTCCATATACTCTTCGAGAGAAATATCCACTCAGATTTTTTCATTTTTATATGAATCTTACAACCACCTTACGATATAGCTGCCGAACAAATGGGTCGATCATGTTCTTCAACTTAATGGCTTATAATTATGGGCCACAAAAAAGGTATTTTAACCCAGAATACAGGGCATTGGCTATTAGTCGACGACATTGTTAGGGCAGATAATCACTTAAACATTTTATTTTTTCCACTTAGCTTCTTGGCATGTATGACATAAGCCAATTATGAATATTTAGGTCAACACATGCTGCTCACAAGTTAACTTTCAGGAAAAACTGTGATTAAGTCTACTTTCAAACCTTTGAATTCTCCAGGCGACAATCATACACAGCTACACCAAGGAGTTGAATCGGTATTTAGAATCTGTATTTTGGACACCAGCTTGGGTTTTCGAACGAAGAGAGCCGACACATGAATTACTTCAATTTTGGTTTGGAGAAACATTTTAGGAAAGCAGATTAATAAATAATAACTTGTGGGATAATACAGATATGTAAACCATGTGCCTTTGAATGTACTTACCGAATATACGGTTAATCCTTGGTCATATGACCGTAACAACTCAGTGTGAGCTCACCGATGTTTCAACACACTACACATATATAACACAGGTGCCTACTCGTGAAATAATACCAGCTAACAGAGCATAGCAGAAGTATAGTTTTAGCCTCACAGAAAAACGTTTATCAACTTTATAAAGAACAAGTAATGTAGGGTTAAATGTATGAACTGTCTTTCGTGATTACGGAGTGTGTCGGCGTTCCATTGAATACAGTTGACAGTGGTTAAACAGGATTGCCTTCAGATATTTACGTTGGGGTTTTAATGTAACTAGGAGTGTGTATATATATCCTTACAAGTGGCTAAAAAACGAAAAATAGTCCAGGAAGAAGCTTACATCAAAACACTGCACCTGGGTTGAAGAATATCTGGCGACAGAGGTGTCGTCTGACAAATGCTTTGACTGGTCCATACAGATTTTAAAAGCTCCATTGAATAGCTGAATCCCATAGCATTCTTCGCCAGGTTTAAGTGTTTGTCTATAGTAAGAGGGACAGTTTGTTTATACATGCCTCCAGTACTATACCCCGAATATAGAAGCATTTATATAATTTGTAAGTAAGGTATGTCATGGTTTTCAACGGCCATATGTGGGTTACATTTGTAAGACATTTTAGTCTCGAAAAACACTCCGACTATAGACATCTCACGAGCATGACATTTTGATTATACCACAACACTTCTATCCTAGGAATATTTTATCTCTATTCACAATTGAAATTTTCTTGGAATGACCAAAAAACTGTCATAGGACTATATACATGAAACTCTTTCTTGCAGGACGGATATGCCGGATTACAGAAAAGCCATTTCGGTACACACGAAAATCGCTACATAACGACTAAGAAAATCAATATTTTAATGCAAACTGATAACCAATGTAATTGAAAACACCTGATATGATGGGGCATAAAGGTCTAAATGATGTACCTCTTTTTAACAAAATTAGAAACTTGTCTCCACGGTTATTTTAGACAAGAAGATTTTCCCTGTGCCCGTGTGTTTTAGTAAATATTGATATATATGTAGGTACCAAAGAACTGTATACACTGCATGTAAAACACAGGCACATTGAAACACTTGAACCTCAAGATTAAAGGAGACAAAAGAACAGTTTTTAAACACGCACCTGTCACAATATAGAATATCGTTCCTTGCACGTCGCCTGCATATATCCCATGTATACTGGACAGTGCTTATCAGACCAAATCGGAGTCACTGACGTTTTTACTCCCTCAATAGTAAAATTAAACAGGCAGTTTTCAGTCCTCATTTGAAAGGTTATTTTAAGAGAACATATCGCACGATGCATTTCTTTGTAGCGTTAAGCTAACAGTCAGTTCCTTTCAAACACGAACAATTGATTACAATTAGCCTATAATTCAGCAATAGGATAATTGTTATTTAATATTTGTCCTTTTGGGGAATGACTAAAAGTATACCATTTGATGGAGGATAGTTATTGTCTGTGGTCTCAATATCGCAGGGGTCAGAATGGGTAACGTTTTAGAGGATACAGAGCACAATACCTAGAGAAACTACAGGTCTGTCCCATCAGTCGGCTTTGACACGGTCACCATCCTACTGACTTACTTATAAGGTCCATCACTTAAAAGCACAATTGTCGCGAAAATCCAGAATACTGTTTACTTAAAAAAACAATGGTCGGTTTTCTGTCCTTTTTCCAGACATACCAAGTTAGAAACTTTCTATTTTTACCAAAATTAGAAAGTTTTGGCATCATTTAGTATTTTTAATTTGAAAGTACCCGCACTAAGTTAACCGACACTGATCGATCGTTGTTGATGTAATCAGGCTTCGGTTCTTTGTTTGTTTTTCACCCTCATTTCTACATTCTAAACCGAACTGGACATGTTTTATGTGCCCTATGTTTAATTTTAGTGGTTTTAGTATAAAGCTCATGTAAATTGGTGTTACAAATGTTCAACATAGGACACATAAAACAGGTCCAGTTAGGCTTAGAATGTAGAAATTGGGGTGAAAAACTCCGATAAAGTATGTAAAATTATACTGTGCCGTTAGATCACTCACACGATTCAAAACATTATAGCGCTTGTGTGCATGTTCAGGTTCGGTGTTCGTTGTCATTGCGGGTACTTGATAAATCTAATTTTCAATTTCAAATTAAAAATACTAAACGATGCCAAAACTTTCAAATTTTAGCAAAAATAGATGGTTCCTAACTTCTTATATCAGGGAAAAATACAGAAAACCGCCCACTGTTTTTTATGTAAACATGCAGTATTCTGGATTTTCGCGGCAAGTGTGCCTTTAAGGACCTAGGAAATATCCAAATCGCAGGCGGACACATCAGTTAAAACGCAACAGTTGTATATTTAGATTTTTTCAAGATAGCATGGGTTTTTAAATGACAATGCATGTTGGAAAGATTGTCATTTACCGATCGGGACGAGTTGAAAATGCCCAAACTAGATAAGAAAACAACCTAATATGTCTATGATTTTCCCCTGATTTGAAGCAAACACAATCTGTATAATTTTTTGTGCATCCCAATCAATCTTTTAGTTCGCCCTCACACCAACAAGATCATGGTAATGCTCACCTTTGGTTAGTACCCAGAGGTATGAAAGATATCAGAAACAAATGTAAGGATTTGTGCGACTGTTTTTGAGTGTGAACGAGTCAAACTAAAGGATCGATTGGGGTGCACAGGAAACTTCCACCGAATGTCTAGCTTGAATTCGGAGAAAGTGATAAGAATCGATCCTCTCGGCTATGTTTTTCAACGTATTACAACGGGTAACTGTACTGGCCAGAACAACATCAATATACTTTGGCCATTTTAGACAAGAAGATTTCCCTGTGCCCGTGTGTTATAGTGTTAAAAAAATATACTTTGGCCGTACAGTTTGGATAGTTCCAGCTTAAGTGATTTATGTTTGGACGATACCAATGCATGTAAAAAATATAAAATTTCGGAGGGAGACCTTTACTTGAATTCCAATATGGAGACATTGGATCCATATTGTGGATCGCACGTTGTTGGCCGCCAAAACCGTCAACGCTACCTATTGTATGGTCAATGCAATAAACGTCAGACAACGTCTCCTTGTATACGTTTCATCTCGAAACCAACTCCATAGACACCGATATTGGGTTGAACAGCATTGTGTGTGGGTTGTTACGGCAGTGTTTGTTGTATTATGTTTTGTTTATCTATCATTTATCATCGTGTATGAAGCCGAAGGTATGTCATATTTACGCCAATTGTAGCTGGAGACATCCAAACCCTGTGACCAAAGTATATTATGATGTGTGGCCACCACAGAATATGGATATTATCTTTAGATACACCAATTGGAAATCCAAACTGTAAGAGAAGAGGGATGCGGCACTAGAGGCACACATGTGCGACTAGATTGCGGAAGTATATCCACGGTTAGCCAAAACTTTGACCATACTCAATAGCTCTCGTACGAGAGCTATTGAGTATGGTCAAAGTTTTGGCTAACCCACGGTATGATTTCGCATCTTTTGTCGGGTACCGGTATTAATGTATAGGTCGAATACAGACTTAATTATGCTTATGTCTTGGATGGCAGTTTTGTTGCGCTAGCCGATGGCACACAATTAAACTTTCTCATAAAATATATAGAATAATATAACTAACCTGATTTTAATCTGAGGGGTTGGGTTTGTTTTAGAACCCGCTGATGATCTGGATCGGAAAAGTCCTTTTAATTTCTCATAAACAGGCGTTTTCTCAGTGTGACTGTGGTCTTTATTTGGTATCTCCATATCCGCATGTGAACCAATACTACTCTCTCTGGAATGACCCTTTTTAGTGTGATGATTACTTATATCACTCACGTGTTCTTCTCCTTTGAGTGTCGGCTGCGATGTATCGTCTGCTCCATTAGAGTTCATTGTTTTTACACCCGGGTCTGAAGTGACTGGACTAGTTATAACAAGTTACTGTCGTGGACATTTCCACTCGTTGTTAACGTTTGTCAACTACCAAGTACCAAGTAGTTCAATAATCAAGTTTATGACACACCACAATCGACAGGACCTTAAAGAAACGATTGACACAGAGGCTCTGGAAGATGTTATCGTAAATACACAACTAAAGGTGTCTATTTCAAGACAACTGGCCAACTTAAAACCTAATTAGCACTCGTATCGGATAAACAAATGATATGTTTGAACTTTAATGATGTCAATTGCTCGTGTAGTCGTTTAATTGCCTGATGACATTTACATAACGCACACCCCACTGTAGAGCCTCTTCCAGGTTACCTGCTCAAACAGGCTTCCCACACAACCGGGTGTGGGCCTAAGCTCATAGACAACATTTCCTCTTAAAATATCTCTCTTTCCGGCTGAGTTGGTATTAACTTCATAGGGAATCTATGATCCTTCATGTCCGCATGAACTCATTGTCTTTTACAGAGAAGTTTCTAACTCGGAGAACCATGTCACCAATTGTTTACAATCTCAAGGACATATTCAGTAGGAATACCTGTAATTCAATAACATTAAATGTCTACAGGTACCTCGTTATTCATGTTTGGATATTTATTGGTCGGTACCAGGTCGACCAATAAATGTCAGAAATTATAAATAACGGAGTAAGACCTTTACTAAAGTGAAGTAGGAATACCTGTACCTTACAATGATAGTTGTGTCATCAGAATAAATCTGGACAGCTCTGTGTTCTGACCACACAGTCTTCAGAATGCTGTAAGATGAAAGGGTGCTTATCATTGGTGCATAGTTAGAAATATGTTGGTTTTGTCCTGTATAAAGTGGCAGGAGTGACCAATTGTAAGAAAAGTAGTTTTTATGAGCAACAACAAATTATAAAATATATTCATACATCTGGTCTATTTGAATTTGGTCAATATCAATTTATCAATAGTTTTTATTTCAACTTAAATCCTTTAGAGTATCAAGGCATTTCAATTGTTGTTAATGACAACCTCTATTAGTCCAGGTTTCTGGCTTCAAAATTTTTGTATACTGACAGTCAGTATTAAAAAAATAGTAATTTTGGTGTCAGAAACCCGGACTACCTCTCTTTATAAAAAAAAGTTTCTGCAGCTCATGCCACTTTAAGATTATCCTGTTCAGAGAACTTTCAGGAGGTTCCATACCTACATGTATGTTGATGTACACATTATCCAGCAGGTCAAGTACATGTACATGTAATTCATCGAAGAAACTTTCTACATAACTTTATTTCTAATTTATTTATGTCATTAACTATTCTATGCACTCATGATAAAGAGTAGAAACTGGGCCCTATGGCAATAGGCAACTCCTGACCTTTGATTGATTGATTTGTGTTTAACACCACATTTATATAGTGATATTGCCAGGTTCAGTGGGGGCGACTGATCTTCTGGGGCTAGTTCTACTAAGGTGGGGGCCTCCGTGGCTCAGTAGGTAGAGCGTTGGACGCGGGTGCGAATCCCACTCAGTCCCAAAAAAAAAAATGTTCTTACTGGGGTTTCACTCAAACGACCTTTGTGAGATGGTTGCCAGTTACCACCTGAAGGTCGTGGGTTTCCTCCCACAATAAAACTCTTGAGTGCGGCGTAAAACACCAAGCAATCAATCAATCAATCAACTAAAGTGTGTAAGTTACACCTACTGTAAAAGTATGTTCACCAAATATCATTTTGAAGAAAAACTACCAGAGTGATTGAAATCTGAGATATATTACAAAATCTGGAATGAATTATGAAAAGCTTTACACACACACGCAAAATACAACACTAATAGTATAAAAGTATGATTTTTGACATACAAAAAATATATATATTATCCCCATTTTTAAAAGTCTATAAATCTAAGTTGTGTGTTTGTCAATGCTCTTTGTTTACTGGTTTATATGATATTAAACATATTGGTCTAGCTTGGCATGGATTATAAATCAGAATCTCTTCAGATAGTTTGTCTTCAGCATTTCCAAACACCTGAAAAATAGATTTAAAGTTTGAAGAGGTATTGGGAATGATATGTGTTATTTCATTCATATTGACTGTGCCTGGGTGGGGGTCAGGGGACTGTCTACCCAGACAAGATCTACAACCTTCTATCATTACAAAATGACAAGTTTAGGTAGATGACTCCTATTTGGTAAACAATTTGTTTAAAAACTTGCAAGGTATAGACCTACAAACTTAGCCAAAAGCAAAATGAGATTTCAGGCACAAAAGCTAAAAAATTCAAGGCATTCTAGATACGGAAAAATTAATTAGCTTTAGCGCCATAACATCATACATGTAGTTGACATCTGATAGGTACATTACCATTGTTGTGATGTCATACACAAACAATATGGAGCCAGGGCTTCTTCGTGGTTGGTTGAAAAGACACTGAAAGCATTCAAATGTCAACTATGACGTCAAATCCGAAGATATTTAAGATTGGTGAGGGAAGATATGCATTTTTTCACACTTTCTTGACACCCTGGGACCTTACAGGAAGTTCGTTTTTGTTTCAACGTTATGTTTTTAGATACATATTTACTCCAATTACAATAACAAATCACCGCTAGGTGTTCCAAAAGAACTTGGTATTTATCCTTTAATAAAATAATTTCTTTTTAACTGAAGGAAATTTAAATCTGTATTCCATTGGTGTATATATAATAAGTATTAGTGATTGGAATATCCTACAACTTAAGTAATATTAAATACCTTTGTTTTTGTTTAAAGAGATGTCCTGAACGAAAAGCTGAAGTTTGAGTAGGCTACCTTTATATTTTATTGTTGTACAAAAACAATGATCATATCCCTTTTGATCTCACTGAACAGAAAATTATGTAATCAAAAATTAAATATTGATGTTTACGCTGCAATCAACTCGTAACCCAGGGGAAACTGTTGACTGCCTGTTAAGACTTTCTTCTAACTGAATGTGGCCGATAGATAGAAGGTCTGTGTCGGCATGAGAAACTATTGGTCTGACTGTCACCAAGGCCCACAACTACATGGATGTTATCTGGGAAAATATTTGATTGATTTGTTCCAGACCAAGTTGGGTAGAAAAGTAGTATGTATAAAGAAACTTTGATAAACAATAGATACACAAAGTTATTTTGTTCTGTACAAACCTGTACTGAGTCAAAACCAGCAGTTGGAGATGTTCTATCAGGTATCACAGAGGACTCCATTTTCCCGACAGCTACTTCAGCTAATAATAACTGACTGCTCTGTAAAAATTGAAAAGTGTATGGTCAATTAAATCTCAAAATATATGATTGGGTTGATATAAAAAGGGAAGGATATCTAAAACAATTTTACAATAATTTATTTGTGTCTTATTACATGAAGGCTGCAGATTAGGACATGGTTGTATACCATATGTTGTATTTAATAAGGACTTTCCTCTCCTATTGATCCACTTACCTTGGAGAAGTTGGTTGTTCTTGAAGGATGTCTTGTAAAAGTTAAACACTTCCCAAATGCTCCTAAACAAAAATCTATAACACAAACAAAAAGCCGTATTAAAGGAGAATTATGGTCTAACAATGTGTCAATCAAGGAAAACGAATCAGACTCTATTGGTCCGTATTCATTGAAATAAAAGAAAATTTTTATGTAAGAACTTTTGTATTTATACAGTGCTAATAATAGATTAATTTCAAAATGATGTCATTGACCTCTCTTTCATTGAACTACAGGATTTATATTGGGATAACGTAAGGCATGTTGAATTATTTGGGGGGAGGGGAAGATAAATGAGTGTATGTACATGCCTTGTTGTGAGAATCCGTCTTTTAGAATAGTTTGAAGTCTGTCAGTTGTCTCCCCTGATACACAAAAATACAGCTCTTCTGTTTTACATGGGTCATTCAATGCAGCGAGACAGAGCCAAAAGTCAGTCTCAGCTTTCCGACTTAAACAAGCCTTTGAAAAAGAAACAAATGAAAAATTTAGCATTTATCAAAGCCGTCTTTTCATACATATATTTAACATTTAGAAATGTCATGACATTAACAATATCAAATACAGAAGCTGACAACACCCAGAATCTCCTACCTTTGTTATCATGGTCACTTCATTAATCTGGGATAGGCTGGGATCTTTCTTTAGGGCATGTTTGAAATCTTCGGTTATTTGGTAGAACATTGCTGCATCTAGTGTGTGATCATACGGTTCTTCTTCACTCCGTACAAATGCTGTAACAGAAAACACAATATTAAACATTTAGAAATTCAAATTTGTGTTTAGTTCTTGCTGGTGAAAAATAATCTAGGAGCAAAATTTCTCCAAGAAAAAACATTTGATTAATGATTAAATGATTTTACAATATGCTTGTGAGCAGGTTGATTGGCGTACTGACCTTGTTCCTCGGACTGCTGTCTATCTACTAAAGGGGCATAACCCTGTTTGTATCTCATCATCATATCTAACATCTCCACTCTATTCTCCAAATCTTTCATCACTTCTGTTGTGTCCAAATTATCTACCAGATTATCTGTTGGAATAAAGGAGATAACACATTTAGAATTACCTACCAGATAACATGTTGAAATAAATAATACATTTAGAATTATCTAGCAGATTATCTGTTGAAATAAAGAGGAATATACATTTAGAATTATTTACCAGATTATCTGTTGGAATACAGAGGAAAACACATTTAAGTTGATATACAATATGGGGGATATGCTTAGTCAACATAAGATATGGATTGCACAAACCAGGGATGAACTCATGTTCAGGTGACATGACCACAAAATGGTCAGGTGACATGGTCAGGCTAACTAAAAGATCGAATTGAATGTGGATAAAGTTTGGGCCGGTTGCGTTACTTAAATTAGGAGAAATTAAGAGAAAATGTAGTTTATCTGAATGTACATGTTTCAATATGGCAGGTCCTCCAACTCTGTTGGCTTTGTCAACACATAATGGTCAGGTGACATGCTGTAAGTTACTTATCACATGGCTGTGTCAACACATAATGGTCAGGTGACATGCTGTAAGTTACTTATCACATGGTTGTGTCAACCCATAATGGTCAGGTGACATGCTGTAAGTTACTTATCACATGGTTGTGTCAACCCATAATGGTCAGGTGACATGCTGTAAGTTACTTATCACATGGCTGAGTCAACCCATAATGGTCAGGTGACATGCTGTAAGTTACTTATCACATGGCTGGGTCAACCCATAATGGTCCGGTTACATGCTGTAAGTTACTTATCACATGGCTGAGTCAACCCATAATGGTCAGGTGACATGCTGTAAGTTACTTATCACATGGCTGGGTCAACCCATAATGGTCCGGTTACATGCTGTAAGTTACTTATCACATGGCTGTGTCAACCCATAATGGTCCGGTTACATGCTGTAAGTTACTTATCACATGGCTGAGTCAACCCATAATGGTCAGGTGACATGCTGTAAGTTACTTATCACATGGCTGTGTCAACCCATAATGGTCAGGTGACATGCTCTAAGTTACTTATCACATGGCTGGGTCAACCCATAATGGTCCGGTTACATGCTGTAAGTGATTAACCACATGCCTGGGTTAACCATAATGGACAAGTGTCTTATCACATACTGCCAAAGCATGATCGAAACATTTTTTAGAGAATAGGACTAAATGTGTTAATCAATTTGTTACACCTGAAACTCTGGTTGTTGCCATTCAGATAGCTACATGTATCTGATCAATAAAAGATACAACGAGCAATTATGGACCAGTTATTTCTGTTTTAATATCAGAAATATTATTAGTTACAGGGTTTGTTCGAGGGGGGATACGGAAATATATGGGGTCTGTAAACGAATATCCCACCGAAGATCTAACTTGTACGATATTCTAACCTTCTTTCTCAAACTTGACTTTCATAAAAGGCAGAAAATGAACTCTGAAAGCTATTTTCTCATATGTATGGCACCACCAGACTTGATTGACAAGTGTCTAGACATGACGTCACAAGCCATATATGGTAGTCGCCCTGTATGGATCAGCCATATTCGGCAACATAATATATGTTATTAATCGAGTGTTTTCGTATTGCCTTGGTATTGGCCTGAGGGTGGCCGTATTGGCCCGAGGCCGCAGGCCGAGGGTAAATACAACCACCCGAAGGCCAATACCAAGGCAATACGAAAACACTCGATTCATAATATTTTTATTAATAGACTGTAGAAATTAATTTAATGCAAGCTGTCAAGTTGAACAGGAGGTCGCCCACTTAACATTTAATGCATGCCCTAAACAAAATGACATCCGACCTTTTTTTGCGCTCTTTTTTTGTTCCTGGCTCAGTAGAGAAGTTTCTTCATCTGTCCTAAAACGGCAATCGGATTCACTTACAGTAGTTTTTTTCTTCTAACTCTAATATCCCATCAATAAGACCTTGTACAACGCGCTCTGGTGTAGACATTTTGAAATCAACATCTGTTGTCTGCGTCTGTAAAACTCTGTGACATCAAATGTTACAATTGCGTCTTTCAGCCGCACTCGGTGAACTCGGCCAATATGACTTGAACTCGGCCAATATGACTTGAACTCGGCCAATATGACTTGAACTCGGCCTATATGACTTGAGCTAGGCAATACAACCCTACGGCTAATACGAACTTGATTCGTCTGCTGATATTACCCGGCGGAAAAGGTCGTATTCGAGTAATAACTTGCACAGTCAATTAATAATATGGAATATACAGGGTCTCCACGTGACAGGTTTGAACCAATGAACAGGAAGTATTCAGTGTGAGGTGGGATAAATACATATACAGTGTACACCCAACCAAATTCGACAAGGCTTATACAGGCTGATAATTAAAACTATTTTCTATAATAACTGTTAGGCACAGAGTTAACAACGGTTAGGCACAGTTGCCCCCATAGTTATATTACCAGGGAACTTTACCAAAGGAAAACATCGTTGTAGAAAACCGGTTTAACAGTTTTCTGAATTTCAGTGACAACAGAAGAATGACACAATATTCAAGACCTGGTAAAGTCATTTTAAAAATCTACAGCCCTATGTAGTTATGGAAATCAAGTCAGATGCACAATATGATAATGGTTCAGTTGAGGAAATATATATGTTGAAAAAATACATGGCTTGATATTTGATATATACTTAGTTTTAGTGAGAAAAACTGACCTTCAAGAAGATGTGTGTGAGATAGTGGTTTCCCTCCAGATGTAACACAGGACTCCAGATAACTGACTTGATTAAAAAAGAAGAAACAGCAAAGTAAAGTTGACATTTTAAAAGGATTGCCTTATCGAGATTCCAGGTCCGGTAAAATACCCATTTGCCACTCCTGAGATTGGAAGCTATTTTTTTAAACATGAAGGTTTTGAAACCTTAAAGGGGCATGAGCTGCCAAAATGTTGATATTTTGACGTTAAAACAGCCTGCTGAAATTATTGGCTATTTTTCTCAAGAGGTAGAATTCAGAAGCTTTTTAATGCTTTTAGTCTCGAAAATGTATGATAAAGCACTGTTTTGAACTAACTTTGGCTTAGAATGAATGAATGGTCGTCCCGGTTATTTAAATTTTGTTTACTTTTGAACACGTTTTCGGTTCATACAGGCCACATACTGTATGGATTTTTCTCATTCCAACGCCAATCATTTAGTTTTTTGATAGCCTTCAAAGCCTCTTACTGTCGTGACGATCAAAAGTTATGAAAAACTGCGAATTTTGACAGCTCATGCCACTTTAAACTTCGTCTAACGTGGGAACCTTTTTCTTTTTGAAATTCTATTATGTGATGAAAATGCAAAGTTTACAGCACGCCAGAACACATCAGTGGTAATATAATTCAATCTTGTTTTATAAGTATGCCCTCACCCCCATCCTCAATGACAAATATCGTTTTTAAAGGCGAACTCCCTGCTGAAATGCAGAAACTGTCTACATTAAAAAGGGAAGAAAGTTTTCTGTATTTTTCACAGATAGAAGAAGTTCGAAATTGTCCGTTTTAAAAAAAATGCCAAAGTTTTGGTGTCACAAATATTTCAGACAAAACTTAAGAAAAAAAAAAGCCAAAAACATCAGACATTATGTGATGTCCAGCCTTAACAAAAAAGTTGAACCTGGTCAAAAAATCCAAAAGACATGACAAGTCCTAAACATGAAAAAACCTGAATCATACACTATACCTCTCACAATACCTTGACTTTACTCCGTAAACAACGAGCTAAAAGGATTTGTGTTGAATTGGATTCTAATTAAAAATCTCAAAAAAATGTTAAATATTAATTCTCTATCAAGAAAATTGATTTCATAATAATTTATCAAGGGCTAACCTTTTTCTCTCTGATCTTGCATCAGTTGTTTGTTCTTAAGGGCCAAATCATTGATCACTGAACTCTGTGAGTCTGTCTGGGATAAGACAAAAGTCAAATATCAAGTAGATTTCACAAGTCTGTTAACAATAAATATAACAGGTAAATATAATACAAATTAACTTAGAGCAATGGAACCAAAGACTATATGTCAAGGAACATAAGGTGATATGGCAAGGAACTTAAGACCATATGGCAAGGAACTTAAGGCCATATGGCAAGGAACTTAAGGCCATATAGCAAGGAACTTAAGACGATATGGCAAGGAACTTAAGACGATATGACAAGGAACTTAATACCATATGGCAAGGAACTTAAGACGATATGGCAAGGAACTTAAGACGATATGACAAGGAACTTAAGACCATGTGGCAAGGAACTTAAGACCATATGACAAGGAACTTAAGACCATGTGGCAAGGAACTTAAGACCATATGACAAGGAACTTAAGACCATATGACAAGGAACTTAATACCATGTGGCAAGGAACTTAAGACTATATGACAAGGAACTTAATACAATGTAGCAAGGAACTTAATACCATGTGGCAAGGAACTTAAGACTATATGACAAGGAACTTAATACAATGTAGCAAGGAACTTAATACCATGTGGCAAGGAACTTACGACCATGTAGCAAGGAGCTTAAGATCATATGGCAAGGAACTTAATACAATGTAGCAAGGAACTTAAGACCATATGACAAGGAACTTAATACCATATGGCAAGGAACTTAATACAATGTAGCAAGGAACTTAAGACCATGTGGCAAGGAACTTAAGACTATATGACAAGGAACTTAATACAATGTAGCAAGGAACTTAATACCATGTGGCAAGGAACTTACGACCATGTAGCAAGGAGCTTAAGATCATATGGCAAGGAACTTAATACAATGTAGCAAGGAACTTAAGACCATATGACAAGGAACTTAATACCATGTGGCAAGGAACTTAATACAATGTAGCAAGGAACTTAAGACCATATGACAAGGAACTTAAGACCATATGACAAGGAACTTAATACAATGTAGCAAGGAACTTAAGACCATGTGGCAAGGAACTTAAGACTATATGACAAGGAACTTAAGACCATGTGGCAAGGAACTTAAGACCATGTGGCAAGGAACTTAAGGCCATGTGGCAAGGAACTTAAGACCATTTGGCAAGGAACTTAAGACTACTTGGCAAGGAACTTAAGACCACTTGGCAAGGAACTTAAGATCATGTGACAACAAACTTAAGGCCATTTGGCAAGGAACTTAAGGCCATGTGGCAAGGAACTTAAGACCATTTGGCAAGGAACTTAAGACTACTTGGCAAGGAACTTAAGACCACTTGGCAAGGAACTTAAGATCATGTGGAACGGAACGTAAGACCATTTGGCAAGGAACTTAAGACCACTTGGCAAGGAACTTAAGATCAGGTGGAAAGGAACTTTATAAGGCCATGTGGCAAGGAACTTAAGACCACTTGGCAAGGAACTTAAGACCCCTTGGCAAGAAACTTAAGATCATGTGGCAGGGAACTTAAGACAATTAATACAGTTATTCGTACCAGCTTCTGAAGCTGTAGGATTTCTGTTTTCAATCTGAAATAACATGTGACTTGAGCCTGGTGAGCCTCTAAACTTTTAGTCTTCCTGAAAATAACACAGATGTTCATTATTCATTGTTGTACTCTGTAATGTAAATTATTCATTTTATTTTTGATCTGCACAGGTTATTTACATAGGGAGGGAAATGTGGGGTGTATAGCGGAGTGGAAACTTCACTTACATCAACTGGCAATTGGTTGTCAGAGAATGGTTTGGAAGGGAGTGAAAACCACAGCTAAGATTGATTGATTGATTCTTTGGTGTTTTACACCACGCTCAAGATTATTTCACTTATATGATGGCGTTGCCAGTTTTATTGTGGGAGAAAACCGGGATTTATGCCCGGAGGAAACCCACGACCTTCCGATGGTAACTGGCAACCATCTCACATAGGTTGTTCGAGTGAAAACCCAGAACACAGCTAAGAAACCAAGCTAAAATCCCCACTCCATCCTCCCACCTCCAAACAAGACTGTAATTCAAGATTTGTTGATAAGAGTCATTAAGCAGTATTCTCAATATTATCTGACAGAATATTCACATTTTAAACACACCAGTGAAATCCTGAGTTATGTTTACATAAAAGTAAAAGTTTGCGTTTTCAACCTTTATCTAAAACTGTAATGCATATCTAACAAAGAAGTAATACAGGACATGTGAACCTAAGAGTCAAATACAAACCATTCTTTCATCTCTTTTTCCAATTCCACCAGGCTGCTGTTTGGTTTTACGTTTTCAAGTAGAACAGGATCTGTTTATTAAAAATCAAATCAAATAGTGCCTTACTGCAATTGTAAAAGAAATATATTTGTGGGGCTTGAGATGGAAGTGTGCGTGTGTTGGGGGGGGGGGCTATTAGAAATTTCATAGTGCTTTACCCCGATTGTAAATGAAATCTATTTCTGAGGCTTGATTGGGAAGTGTCCGTGTCTTGGAGGGAGGGGGGGGGGGGGGGGGGCTATTAGAAATTCGATAGTGCCTTACCCTTACTTTGAAGATTTATGGCAAAGGGATGGTTGGTGGTTATGTGCTTTGTTAAGTCAACAGTGCTTGTTCGTCTCATTGAATGTGTGGCAAAGCTACAAATTGAGCGATATACAAATGGTCTATCTCAAACCAAAATATTTGGAAAGAAAATAGCAGTTGGGACTTGCTATTACAATTATGAAGGTGTTGAAGACAAAGATAAAAACAGGATGAGTACAATTTGGTTTTTCACCTATAAATTTTGAATGAAATTAGAAATAAATAATGATAATTTTTAGATTAAATAGGCCTTTAATGAGTTGCCTAATTTCCAATAATTTTCTGCATAGCAAAATAAGGAAATCTGATGCGTTTTTTCTCATAAATTGCAAATTGAGAGGTTTTGTTTACATTTGCACATGTCCTGGTTTTTACACTACAGTACTGGTCAAAAACTCAACTGATAGTATGCTTTTTATTTCAACATCAATCCTTTAGTTTTTCAATACGCTTCAAATGATGTTGACAATCTGAATCTGTGAGATATTTGACGGCTCATGCCACTTAAAGCAGACATAATGATCCAGATAATGAGATAATTCTTACCTGAGAATCCAGGTAAGAAGGACATAAGTGTACAGTTAGTGAACTGTTCTGCTAATTCACTATAATAGAAAAGGAGAAGAAATACAAGGAACATTTGAGATATAAATATTAAAACATGAGCATTTTTTTTTCTTCTACTTTTTGAAAATCTGGATTTTACTGAAACATAGTTGTATGGTAATGGTATATAAAAATAATTGTTATTCTCCAGAACCTATAAGATAATGTCATAGATTGATTGTTTGGTGTTTTACGCCGCTCTCAAGATTATTTCACTTATATGGATGCGTTGCCAGTTTTATTGTGGGAGGAAACAGGGCTCTATACCCGAAGGAAACCCATAACCTTTCGGTGGTAACTGGCAACCATCCCACATTCGATGGTTCGAGTGAAAATCCAGAGTGGTGAGTGGGATTTGAACCTGCGACCCATTGGCGAAAGGCTGTTCAGATTGAGCCTCCAACGCTATACCTACTGAGCCACGGAGCCCCCAATGCCATAGAGGCTAAATAAAAGAGAGATGGTAGAAATTTAACTAATTTACTTAAGGGCAGCTTTTGAAGATGGGTCAGGTCTTAATGCTTTTCAGTAGATTGCCAAGAATTAGACAGAATAGTGCTTTTGTGATGATAGACAATTTATTCCTGACTAAGGTGTGTATTAATAATCAACTGTACCTCCAACGACTATTCAAAACCACATCATCAGTGAATCCACATCTGTTAAAGAAATCCATAGCCCTGGTATCTGCATGGACAACTACAGCATCATATGGACCAGCCACTGAAGGATCTAAAACTTGCTGTTCAAATATAAAGAAGCTTAGTGGAAATTCCCAACACTAAAATATAACTCATGCTGTTTGTCACTCCTGAGAATACTATAAAAAATTCCAACATATTGAGTCAATATGATTGATTGATTGTTTGGTATTTTACGCCACGCTCAAGATTATTTCACTTATATGGCGGCGTTGCCAGTTTTATTGTGGGAGGAAACCGGGCTCTATGCCCGGAGGAAACCCACGACCTTCCGCTGGTAACTGACAACCATCCCACATAGGTCGTTCGAGTAAAAACCCAGTCAGAAAATTTTCCAATTTTTTTTGGACTGAGAGGGATTCGAACCCGCGCGAGTCAATATGAGACTGTCGCTTTACTGATTAACACTACTCGTGTATCACACTACTCTCCACCACCACACCCAGTATTTCCCTACCATCCCACCCTGTATTTCCCTACCATCCCACCCTGTATTTACCCACCATCACACCCTGTATTTCCCTACCATCCCACCCTGTATTTCCCCACCATCACACCCTGTATTTCCCCACCATCACACCCTGTATTTCCCCACCATCACACCCTGTATTTCCCCACCATCACACCCTGTATTTCCCCACCATCACATCCTGTATTTCCCCACCATAACACCCTGTATTTCCCCACCATCCCACCCTGTATTTCCCCACCATCACACCCTGTATTTCCCCACCATCCCACCCTGTATTTCCCCACCATCCCACCCTGTATTTCCCCACCATCCTACCCTGTATTTCCCCACCATCACACCCTGTATTTCCCTACCATCCCACCCTTTATTTCCCCACCATCACACCCTGTATTTCCCCACCATCCCACCCTGTATTTCCCCACCATAACACCCTGTATTTCCCCACCATCCCACCCTGTATTTCCCCACCATCCTACCCTGTATTTCCCCACCATCACACCCTGTATTTCCCTACCATCCCACCCTTTATTTCCCCACCATCACACCCTGTATTTCCCCACCACCCCACCTTGTATTTCCCTACCATCACACCCTGTATTTCCCCACCATCACACCCTGTATTTCCCCACCATCCCACCCTGTATTTCCCCACCATCACACCCTGCATTTCCCCACCACCCCACACTGTATTTCCCCACCATCCCACCCTGTATTTCCCCACCATCCCACCCTGTATTTCCCTACCATCCCACCCTTTATTTCCCCACCATCACACCCTGTATTTACCCCACCATCCCATCCTGTATTTCCCCATCATCACACCCTGTATTTCCCTACCACCCCACACTGTATTTCCCTACCATCACACCCTGTATTTCCCTACCATCACACCCTGTATTTCCCCACCATAACACCCTGTATTTCCCCACCATCACACCCTGTATTTCCCCACCATAACACCCTGTATTTCCCCACCATCACACACTGTATTTCCCCACCATCACACCCTGTATTTCCCTACCATCCCACCCTGCATTTCCCCATCATAACACCCTGTATTTCCCCACCATCCCACCCTTTATTTCCCCACCATCACACCCTGTATTTCCCCATCATCACACCCTGTATTTCCCCACCATCCCACCCTGTATTTCCCCATCATCACACCCTGTATTTCCCCACCATCCCACCCTGTATTTCCCCACCATCCCACCCTGTATTTCCCTACCATCACACCCTGTATTTCCCCATCATCCCACCCTGTATTTCCCTACCATCCCACCCTGTATTTCCCCACCATCCCACCATGTATTTCCAAACCATAACACCCAGTATTTCCCTACCATCACACCCTGTATTTCCCTACCACCCCACACTGTATTTCCCTACCATCACACCCTGTATTTCCCTACCATCACACCCTGTATTTCCCCACCATAACAGCCTGTATTTCCCCACCATCACACCCTGTATTTCCCCACCATAACACCCTGTATTTCCCCACCATCACACCCAGTATTTCCCTACCATCACACCCTGTATTTCCCTACCACCCCACACTGTATTTCCCTACCATCACACCCTGTATTTCCCTACCATCACACCCTGTATTTCCCCACCATAACACCCTGTATTTCCCCACCATCACACCCTGTATTTCCCCACCATCCCACCTGTATTTCCCCATCATCCCACCCTGTATTTTTCCCACCATCATACTCTGTATTTCCAAACCATCACATCCTGTATTTCCCCACCATCACACCCTGTATTTCCCCACCATCACACCCTGTATTTCCCCACCATCACACACTGTATTTCCCCACCATCACACCCTGTATTTCCCTACCACCCCACACTGTATTTCCCCACCATCTCACCCTGTATTTCCCCACCATCACACCCTGTATTTCCCCACCATAACACCCTGTATTTCCCCACCACCCCACACTGTATTTCCCCACTAACACACCCTGTATTTCCCCACCATCACACCCTGTATTTCCCTACCACCCCACACTGTATTTCCCCACCATCTCACCCTGTATTTCCCCACCATCACACCCTGTATTTCCCCACCACCCCACACTGTATTTCCCCACCAACACACCCTGTATTTCCCCACCATCACACCCTGTATTTCCCTACCACCCCACACTGTATTTCCCCACCATCCCACCCTGTATTTCACCACCATCCCACCCTGTATTTCCCTACCATCACACCCTGTATTTCCCCACCATCACACCCTGTATTTCCCCACCATAACACCCTGTATTTCCCCACCATCCCACCCTGTATTTCCCTACCACCCCACACTGTATTTCCCTACCACCCCACACTGTATTTCCCCACCATCCCACCCTGTATTTCACCACCATCCCACCCTGTATTTCCCTACCATCACACCCTGTATTTCCCCACCATCACACCCTGTATTTCCCCGCCATCACACCCTGTATTTCCCCACCATCACACCCTGTATTTCCCCACCATCACACCCTGTATTTCCCCACCATCACACCCTGTATTTCCCCACCATAACACCCTGTATTTCCCCACCATAACACCCTGTATTTCCCCACCACCCCACACTGTATTTCCCCACCAACACACCCTGTATTTCCCCACCATCACACCCTGTATTTCCCCACCATCCCACCCTGTATTTCCCTACCATCACACCCTGTATTTCCCCACCATCACACCCTGTATTTCCCCACCATAACACCCCGTATTTCCACACCATAACACCCTGTATTTCCCCACCATCACACCCTGTATTTCCCCATCATCACACCCTGTATTTCCCCACCATAACACCCTGTATTTCCACACCATAACACCCTGTATTTCCCTACCATCACACCCTGTATTTCCCCACCATCACACCCTGTATTTCCCCATCATCACACCCTGTATTTCCCCACCATAACACCCTGTATTTCCACACCATAACACCCTGTATTTCCCCACCATAACACCCTGTATTTCCACACCATAACACCCTGTATTTCCACACCATAACACCCTGTATTTCCCCACCATAACACCCCGTATTTCCCCACCATCACACCCTGTATTTCCCCACCATAACACCCTGTATTTCCCCACCATAACACCCTGTATTTCCACACCATAACACCCTGTATTTCCCCACCATAACACCCCGTATTTCCCCACCATCACACCCTGTATTTCCCTACCATCACACCCTGTATTTCCAAACCATCACATCCTGTATTTCCCCACCATAACACCCTGTATTTCCAAACCATCACATCCTGTATTTCCCCACCATAACACCCTGTATTTCCCCATCATCACACCCTGTATGTCCCATCATCACACCCTGTCTTTCCCCATCGTCACACCCTGTATTTCCCATCATCACACCCTGTATTTCCCATCACCACACCCTGTATTTCCCCACCATCACACCCTGTATTCTTACACATGTTATAAGACTCCAGATTTCATACCTTCATAAGATATTTGCCCAGTCCATATCCCCTGTATCTACGTCTAACAGCCAGCAATGTCAGATGTACCACTTTCTCTTTGTGCTTTCTGAAAACGCCAAAACAAAAAGTTATAATACCTTTAAACACTAAAACACACAGGCACAGGGAAAATCTTCTTGTCTATACTATGCCGAAGTCTAATACAAGAAAAATAGTTGGCAGCTCTTTGTCTTAGAGAATTCTGAGTATCCCTGACGTATTGTTTGCAACATTTTTTGCACGTGATAACATACACGATGTTTGAGGAGTCACAATTAAGATTCTCAGCCATTTGATATTGATTGCGAGATGGTTCTTTAAGCATTTCATTGATGTACCAGAAAAAAATGTTGGGCGGTAAGGAGAAGTGTTTCGGGGGTTTAATGGCCGGTAGATGACTGGACCTCTACAAATTAGATGGGAGGTTGGAAAAAGTCTTCTTAACCGCTGTCATCATATTGCGTATCTGATTTAACGAAACGTCTGGCTAAGTAGTTGTCTTGTTATTGATACCAATATTCAAGATAACTTTCTCAAGTTTGGGACCTTGTTACTTTTGAATTAGCGTTCAAAAGAAATTGAAGTTGGCACCAGGAAAACATTCTACTGGCAACGGATTGACAGACCGGTGAGCCAATGGTGGACTAACCTGAGCAGAAGTGACGTGATGGAAAGAAAAGAAAAAAATTCTGAATGGTCGTAATTTACCTTTATAATCCTGTTTGCCCCATTTTAATGCATTATTGAATGCACTGTCAAAGTTTAGACCATGGGATGACCTGGCTGAAGTCACCTGTGTTTTTCATCTATTCAAACATGCAGCATAATGGAAAAACATCTCTTGTATGATCTTACGGACCGAATTTTTGTGTTTATGATCAAACGCAATATCAACTACCCGATTCCGTTGAGCCAGTTTAAGAGAAGAATAAGGCTTTTTAATTTTATTACTCAAGGAATTTGGGAGGGTTTGATCTGACAAGTAAATGTCCCTCAAGGAAGACATAGTAAAATTTTGAAAAGGGCTTTCACCAGAGCTGAGAATTCTGAATATTGGGGACTTCGAATTTGGCTAAATATTATAAGGATTATCAATGGCTTGGATTTGAATAAATTGAACATGAAAAAATATTATGAAAAGTTCACGTTAATTTCTACCAGGTTTAAACAAGAGGGTTAAGAAACTTACACATATTTTTTCTCAAACGTTAAACAACCAACAAGTCTGTTTTCAATTCCCACGTGGGAGACCTCTATAGAAGAACTTTCGTCTCGAAGTTTTCGTCGAATTGATGAAGCTTCAATAAAAGTATGAATTCCTTTGGAGAAATCTTCATCATCACTGAAAAGAACAAATGTTTTTAAATACTAGTACAGAGAAAATAACTTTTCAGTATAGCGAGAATTCTAAATACCATACTATGTATTTTTTGAAAATAATAATAAAAAAAAAAAAAAGAGATTTTGTAAAGGGAGATAACCACCTGTCATCATCTTCCTCCTCTGATTCTGTGTCACTGAACACAGTCTTAAACACACTATCTGGGGAATCTTCAGGTTCAAATACATCGTCTACATCACTGACAGTTCTATCTTTACCTTCTGACTTCTTATCGTCCTGACAAGTAAAGGCATAGAAAACTCCAGACATTGTTACACCTAACTTAAAATATGCCCACCAAGGTCCATAAAACACAAAATGACTATCCCCGTCAACCTTTCAATCACTTCCTGGCTTATCTACTTCATCATATCAGAGCCACCATTTTTACACCAGCGATTGAACTATAAACTATTCCGAGTGGAAGTTTACTTTTAGCACAATGGCGAGTCAACAAACTCATTTTTTAGCCAAATCATATGACACTTTGACTTTACTCAATGCTAAAACGACAGAGAAAATGGTTGGGATCTTGAACAGGGGGCTTCAATCTGTGTGATAGCATGGAACTTTCAAATGTTCATTAATCAACTAGAAAGGGTCTTTCTCAGTATATTAATGAAACACTTTCAATTTGATATGTTCTGAGTGGGATTTGAACCAGGGGCGCAGTGGAAAGTCAGTGTAAGACTGAGGAACTATCACTCTGCTAACTAAGCCAACGAGGCCCACACAATGACTTTTAAGCGTATTTATTGACAACAAGAGCTGTTTATGCAAATTATTAAAATTACTCTATATCAGAGGGGACCTCAGATCTAATTTGTATGTATTTTATGACAACTAACCTTTTTGTCCACTGCATCAACTTCTTTATGTTTTTCTTTTTTCCTCTCTTCCAAATAAGAAACAGTCTCTGATGGTACAACAGAACTGGTTAAATACATCTGATTACAGACAAACATCATACTCAGTAGGAAGGTCAAAAGGATAAATACGTTCACTTTTCTCACCCACATTATCAAACCTTTTGTAAACAACCTCTTTTTCATATATATCATACATCAACATTTTCCCAAATTTATTTGAAAAAATTATGATAAAAAATGAAAAGTGGAGAAACTTTACACAAGAAGTAACCTGGGTAATTTGGTGAACTAATGCATTCAATAATTGGTTGATTGATTATTTGTTGTTTATTTCTTTTATATGGTTCTCAGTTAGGTTAACTGGGAAGGAAACATAACTTTATATCCCTCTGTAGGATACTGGTAACTATTCAACAGGGTTTGATTGGCATACAAGTTTTGACAGTTTTTAATTAGAGTAGGCTACCTTTGAGATCTTGTATAAGAAGAATAGTCTTGGCCCATTTATCACAAACTGTTGAGTAGAGAACATCTGTTGTCATATCAGACAACGTAACATCGTACAAGCCAACTACAGCATGGAGCAGATCTTGATTGGTTACCTAATACAAAAGTTAGCAAAGAAGTAAGACAAGACAAAGTGCTAGAAGGGTCAATTATGAACGCAAAAAATGTATGTTTATGATGAAATAGAAATAATGCTGCAAATATACAATGTACTCTGTAATGTACTAAGCCCAAAACACTGGTAAACTTTAACTATTTAATGAACTACAACAAAACACGTCTTCATAGTAGGGGCGCCAAGCCAACTCTGCCTGACCATGTGCTGGCAGGGAACCTTCTAGAACATTCTGATTACGTCACAATAATAATAGGGGGCATCTTACAATTACTTTTATATTAAAGTCCGGATACACTACATTCCCCCATCTTTAAGTTTAAACATAGAAATATCCACGTTCACTTTAAGGACATGAAACAATCATAAACTTTGTTGAAATAAACCAGTAGCTTTAACAAGCAATTTGCTTTAGAATTTACCAATTAAAAGTTTTTCTTTAGATGTCCTGAAATAGACTGATAGTTAAGAAATGTTTCAAATAAAGTTCTTCAAACAGTCGACTTGAAATAAAAGGAATATCAAAAACAGCTTATAATATCGATAAAAGTAAAACATTATAAGTCAAGGCGTTCAGGTGATTTGCGAATACGTTCTGATCTTCGTAAAGGTGTGGTATTTTCAGAACCACTATTATCTTCACTAGTATTTTCACAAAGTTCAGATGGAGAACTCTCCAAGGGTGGAGAATAAGGAACTGACGGTATTTTCTCCAGTATATCCGGAACATGAACAACTGTAATGTCGTTAACAGTCAAACGAACATGATCGATATGACGACGAACCACTCGATCATCATTTAGCCTAATTACAAACTGAGAACCAATTTTCTCCACAACAACACCTTTAAGCCAACGCACACCAGCGCCAAAATTTAACACATAAACTTGGTCACCTGCTTGAATAAACTTTTCTTTTGCATGCGTATCATGCGTGTCTTTCTGTTTTTGTTGACACTTTCTAACAATGACATGTTCATCAGGCTGCAACAAATCCAGGTGTGTTCGTAGCTTTCTCCCCATTAGAAGTTCAGCGGGCGACTTTCCAGTTGTGCTATGTGGAGTTACTCTGTATTTAAACAAAAACCTCGATATTTTAGACTCGATAGTTCCACTTGTTATTTTCTTCATACCTTCCTTGAAAGTCTGAACAGATCGTTCAGCAAGGCCATTAGATCCTGGGTGGTAGGGAGCTGATGTCAAACATTTAATACCATTAACACGCATAAACTTTTGAAATTCCTTACTGGTAAATGAAGTTCCATTGTCTGACACCACAGTACTTGGTAATCCGTGAGTTGAGAACGCAAGCCTCAGTTTCTGAATAGTAACCTCCGATGAAGTTGATGACACCGGATACACTTCCATCCACTTGGAATATGCATCAGTTACAATCAAAAAAGTTTTGTTCATAAAAGGTCCAGCATGATCAAGGTGAATGCGGTCCCAAGGTCTTGTAGGCCATTCCCATGGATGCATGGGAGTAGAAGCTGGCAATTTAGCATTTTCTTGACATGTTTCACAACTTCGCACTTTTGACTCAATGTCATTGTCAAGACATGGCCACCAAACATAACTTCGTGCAAATGCTTTCATTCGCACAATTCCTGGGTGTGATTCGTGTAACATTTCCATAACACGAACTCTACCTTGTGGCGGAACCACCACTCTAGAGCCCCACAATATGACTCCATCATGTACACTCAGTTCATGTCTTTTTTGATAATAAGGCTGGATTTCTGTATCAACCTTTCCTGGCCAACCATTTGTAATAAATCTCCTTACTCGTGACAGATATGGATCTACATTGGTCCATCTTTTAACATCCTCTGAGGTAATGGGAGAAGAGTCCAAAAATTCCGTAAGTAAAATCGTATCCTCTGGAACTGGAACATTAATTGTTTCAGTTTTCATGGGTAATCGACTCATGGCATCAGCATGGTTCATCTGTGACCCCGGCTGGTATTTCAGAGTATAGTCATACGCAGAAAGCGTAAGAGCCCATCTTTGAATTCTAGATGATGCTAAAACAGGAACAGCTTTGGTTTGAGAAAACAGTGTTTGTAATGGCTTGTGGTCACTTGTAATTTCAAACTGTCTTCCAAACAAATATGAATGAAATTTCTTCACTCCGAACACAATGGCTAAACCTTCTCTCTCTAATTGAGAATAGTTTTTCTCAGCAGGCATTAGTGACCTCGAAGCAAAAGATATTGGTCTCTCTGTGCCATCTTTCATTCTGTGAGATAACACTGCGCCGACACCGTATGGTGAAGCGTCGCATGCTAACAAGAGTTCTTTTGATGGATCATAGTGAACAAGTACTTGAGATGAGTTCAACAAATCTTTAGACATTTCAAAAGCTTTAGTCTGTTTAGGACCCCACATCCACTTTTGATTTTTCTTCAACAGTAAATAAAGTGGAGCCAGGACAGTTGACAAATTTGGAATGAATTTCCCATAATAGTTCAGTAAGCCCAGGTATGACTTTAACTCTGTCAAGTTTTGAGGAACTGAAGCCTGAGTTATGGCGTCCAACTTTTCTTGCACAGGATGTAGCCCTACTGAGTCTATTTTGTATCCTAAGTACACTATGTCTGTTTGTAAAAAACTACATTTGTCTAGGTTCACTGTAATGTTTGCCTGCGAAAGTTTTTGCAAAACTGCTTCTAAATTGTGCATATGTGCTTTGTCTGAATCTCCACTAATCAAAATGTCATCTAAATATGTACAAACGTAAGGTATGCCTTGCAGCAAGGTGTCCATACATCTCTGAAATATTGAGGGTGAGGACGAAATCCCCATGGGCAATCTTGTGTATTGAAACAATCCCCGATGTGTATTGATTGTTGTGTATTGTTTCGATTTTTCGTCCAACTGTAACTGAAGGTATGCACTGCTAAGATCTAACTTGGTAAAAGTTTTACCCCCACTCAATGTTGCATACAAATCCTGTATTCTAGGGATTGGGTAAGTATCTAGCTTAGAAGCTTGGTTAACTGTAACCTTGTAATCCCCACAGATTCTAATCTGACCATTACTCTTCAATACTGGAACAATAGGCGCCGCCCAATCAGAAAATTCTACCGGTTCTATAATACCTTCGCTACACAGTCTGTCTAACTCTTTATTAACTCTATCCCTCATAGCATAGGGAACTGAGCGTGGCTTAAAAAACTTGGGTTGGGCTTCTGGGTCTACATAAATCTTAGCTCTCACATTCTTAATCGACCCTAAGCTATCTTGAAAAACGTCTGAGTATCTCTCAATGAGTGGTTTGTGACTGACGTTATCATTGACATTAAGAATTTCCAACCAATTCAATTTGAAAACCTGTAACCAATCACGACCCACCAAATTTGGCCCATTTCCTTTCACAATCAATAAAGGAACATTTGCCGTCTGATTACCATAACACACCGACACATCAACACTACCAACTACGTTGATTTTCTCTCCAGTGTAAGTACTAAGTTTTGAACTAGTTTCTCTCAAATCAACAAAATTAAACAAGTTTGAATTAAATGTATCTAAACTCATAATTGACACTGAAGCCCCTGTATCAATTTGCATTGCAACATTGTTGCCATTTATACAAAAATCTGCCACCAAAGGCTCAACTTTTTTACTTTTGGTTGATACATTAAACATTGTATATGTTTGTTCGATACATTCACTATCCTGAACTAAGTTAGTGTTGTGTCTTTCCATGCGTTTCTGTGCACCACCATTAGCAACTTTAGCTTTGCAAGCCTTAGCAATATGCCCGGTCCCGTGACATAAATAACACTGTGCCGTCCTATAACGACAGTCATCTGGTACGTGAAAGGTACTTTTACATCTGAAACATGGCGAAAATTTACCCCTTGAGAGTTGACCCCTACTACTAGTACTACCATTGCCATTACGACTACCATACCCATTACGTGCTTGTTTGTTGTGATTAAAATTTCTAAACTTATCTTTACTGTGCATTTGTTTTTGTGCGTGTTGTTGTTGCTTTGTGTTTTTCGTTACATTATGAATTTTGTCTACTTTTTGGACAGCTTGTGAGGAGTTAACATTTTGAATGTCCGTTGCATATTTAGTTGCTACTTCCATTCCTTGAGCAATTTCCATGGCTTTTTTAAATGTCAAATTAGGTTCAGAAAATAATCTTCATTGAATACGATCATCACTCACTCCACAAACTAACTGGTCCCTGAGCATTTCATCTAATGTTGCTCCATAGTCACAATATTCAGACAATTGCCTTAATTCAGCGACAAAAGAAGCGATAGACTGACCTGATTTCCGAGAGTGTGCCCGGAATTTGACTCTTTGAACAATAGGTGATGGTCTGGGATTGTGATGTTCTTCCACTAATTTGCATAATTCCTCAAATGAATGATCTGTTGGTTTGCCTGGTGATACTAAACTTCGAATTAGTCCATAAGTTTTACTTCCACAAACACTCAATAAAATTGCCCGTTGTTTCACAGAATACAGGACATTTCGTCCATAAATATTTTCGTCCAAGACACTTCGTCCATAGATTTAGGTCACTTCGTCCATGAATATAGGTCATTTCGTCCATAAAAATTTTTGAGATCTTAGACGTAAAACAAAGGAATGTCCATTTCTTTTAAAGAGATTCAATGGTTTAAAGTTATAGGAGATTATTTACACGGAAGAAGTCCATGAGTTTATGATTCCAGTAGTTATTTTTGTGGCCGATCTTAACCCGGAAGTAATACGAGTTGCCTCCCTTATGCAACATGTCCTGCGTTTTTTTTATTTCCAAATGAAAAAAAGTAATAATAATAGCAATAGTAGAGAATTTTCACTAAAAACAAAATCAACCAAGTGAGAAACTGAATTTATTTAGCGGCAGTACATTGATTTTAAATTATTGTAAAAGACAGTAAAAAGACAAATAAAATACATATACTGTTATACACGCATATACTCAAGTGTCATCGTGAACACTGTTAACGTGTAAGACAATCAAAGAAAGCCGAGGCCCATAGATGATAGAGTTAGAGAGTGGTTTCAGCGATTTTCTTCTTATCAGTTTTGAGGATAGTTTTAAACCTTTGTTTATAAAAGACAAATGAACCGCTACTTTACCAAGACTTTGGCTCAATACATGTCCACCGATAGCATGTAAACCAAGTTACTAACTTTGGCTTAGAATGAATGAATGGTCGTCCCGGTTATTTCAATTTTGTTTATTATTCAAACACGTTTTCGGCAAGATTAACTAGGTGGAGGGGGGGGGGGGCAATTCCTATTACTTCCGTCTTGAAACAGTCTCGACTCCAAAACATCGCCAAACTCGTCCATCGGCTGATTGTTTCAAATAGGCCTACTTATTAAATGAAGTTGTCACAGAGACATTGTATTCCTGACCAGAGTCAACGCTGCTGCTAAATTTCCCTTGGATTATATTATGGACGAAATGACCTAAATTCATGGACGAAATTACTTGAATCTATGGACGAAATGTCTTGGACGAAAAGGTTTATGGACGAAATGACCTGTCACCGTTTCACACAGTCTTCAATGTCATTTGCAATGAAGTATTGGGTCAGTCTTTCCGTGTACTGTGCCCAATCCTCTTCCTCTGAATTAAATTGATCAATTCGCCCAAAAGCAGCCATCCTTTCTCCCACAACAAGTTTATGCAACACAAAAAGTTATTTGGATTTATCCTCGTCGCCACTGTAATGTACTAAGCCCAAAACACTGGTAAACTTTAACTATTTAATGAACTACAACAAAACACGTCTTCATAGTAGGGGCGCCAAGCCAACTCTGCCTGACCATGTGCTGGCAGGGAACCTTCTAGAACATTCTGATTACGTCACAATAATAATAGGGGGCATCTTACAATTACTTTTATATTAAAGTCCAGATACACTACAACTCTAATCATGTACTTTACATGTGCATGTATATCACACCAAGCCAATTTGTTGAATTCAGTATTTTTGGATAAACTAAAACTTTTCAATATCCCTAGGTTACAATTATTGAAACTTTTTTCAAACTTATTCTTATAGCATATGATTGAAGCATAGAGTGTATTAAATTAAATGCGCGAACATTTTTACAAATGGAACCTCCAGGAATGGAAGTAAAAAGTATTGCAAAATCATGAGAGGGGTGATAAATAATATAATAGTGTAGTCTCCAAATGGTTGTCCACATGCATGGTTAATGGTATAAAGTTGACTGACAGATGAATGACAGATAGCTCCTCAATATTTTCAGCCTGTTTATAAATTCCTGTTTTTCGATTCAATGATTTTTTAATTGACTTCCGTGAGCAGTATTCAGGCACATGGAGAATAAAATACAGATAGTCAATATTGAAAGACTTCACCCTTTCCATCATCAGTTAACTTTGCAATTTTGCAATAAGATGTCAGTAACAAATTAGTGATAAGAAATTCTTTTTAATTCCATTCTAATGAGAAATAATCAAGGCACCACCACAAGTTTTTGTCAAGCTCTTGACACCAGTGTCTTTATCAAGTGCAGTATAATTATATGTGCATTTGTCGAAAGATTGTGTGATTTCGCAAAAGTTTCAGGTAAATGCGGCTACAAGGATTATACAGTCGCAAGTATAAGGTGGACTACTAACAAACACGGGACACCAAATGTCAGGACTGACAAACCTGCTGTGATCATGCAGAAGTCAAGTAAAAAAATATCAATCAATGAATCTTTATCAACTATAATTTATATAGACCCAGTGCAAGATTTGTTGCATCTTGTGGAATAGATGGGATTTTGTTAGACAAAATGTTTTTGAAGAAAGAAAATAAATTTGGAGAAAATGTGTGCTATTTTCATGTTAGGCCTACTTTCTAAAGTCTAAGGGCTTCACTGACATCTGTAACCAATGGTGCCATCGAATTTGTGGACTGGATTATCCTTGTGGCTGGATAATCTATGCGGCCAAATGGTCTGTAGTGTAGGCCTAAACGTTCACAAAAACTGACTTTGTGGTGATGCCGTAATTATTTCTCATAAGACATCAATGATGTTCTTATCACACACATATATAGTGTAGATGACGGTGCGAATATAGAATAGGTCCGTCATCTGGAACTTAAAGTAAAACACCTAGTTTCCTTTCAAATATTCTGTATAATACCTTAAGGAACTCCCTAATCGGAAAATCCGTCTTTACTTGCACAAAATTCGCCCACATTTACCAAATTCGCCGATTTCACTCTACACACACGCAATTCCAAACACTCGCCTCGCCATCTTTGCTTCGTTTAATGTATGAGACAGGACAATGTACGAGCTTGCCTAAATACGAGTCTCTCCGTCAGTGTTCAACTTCAACATACAGCCGATAGGCCCTACTGTTCTACATCAACACTATCGATTTCAGCCTTTATATTTACTGCGACTTAAATACAGTCTTCAGGTTATTTCGTTATCAATTACCGCCGAGCCTGATGACGTCACATAGATTTACACAAAGCTTTCTGGGTAAAATGTACCTCAGTTCGCCATTTTGTTTATTGGTAGCCTACTTTTTGGAAAACATTGATGACATAGCCTGTTTTTATCCACACATTGTTCTGGTAACTTTACGGCTAAAGCATCTTCTTCTCTGTACAGTATTATATCTTCTGCCATATTTTTAAATTAAGTTAACATCCCGCAATCCCCCGAAATGCTTTGCGCAGAAATTCCAAGTGACGTCATCAAGCAATCGGTCAATTTGTTCGTTATTAAATATTCAGAAAAAAAGAAAAAGAAAACTTGGGGGGGGGGGGGGGGGTCATAGGGGGGGCTTACCCCCCTGACGATTACAACATATGGTGAACGACGTTCATTTTTCGTATTTACTTTTTAATTTCTTCGTTATTAAAAAATTATAGATGAAAAGAAAAAGAAAATTTAGGGGGTTCTAGGGTATATATCATAAAATATTTACGATCACCGACCATTTCTTATTGACAGAAGAAGCTTTCAAAGTGACGGACCTATTCTATATCCTGTCCTAGATGACCTGCATTATAAAAGTTAGTTTACTTACTCCTGGTATAATACTGGCAGCATTACTGGCTTTGTTGGTCAACTGAATCAGACGGCGAAAATCAACAATTATTGGGAAAGCAGAAATTTGACCTTTCGTCTTGCTCGAAAATTTACGAGTTCCAGTGAGCTGTGAGCTGACAGCGAATGAGACAACATCAGATGTTTCAGCAGGTTTAGAAGCTTCATTTTCATTCTCTTCTGTATCACTCATGTTTGTTTTTTCCAAGTTATCCAACCGTGAACTTGGAAAAGTGTTTGTAAATGTCGTCCGGTCAGCCATGATGTAAACAAAACCGTATCGGAGAAACTAAGTGCGTGCGTTTTGATTGGATAGAAACAAATGGGTCTTCCCAAAGTTAATTTTGGACACTTGCGGATTTCCCCCAAAGTGCAGCTTAGTTTCGATTTTTCCCTTCTGGGAAATTCGGTTTACTGGTAGATATATGTTCCTATTCCATACCTCTTTCATTTTAGACTTAAACTTCAATGTTCATTAATGAGTCAGTAAGTATCAACTTTTAATTCGAAAGTTGTTTTTCGTTTTGTACATTACCTGGTAGTGGTAGGCCTAGTGACCGGCAAAGTAAGTAAAACCAGGATAGAGTCACACAAGTGCGGCTAACTGGCCGGTATTGTCCGACATATCTGCGATGATGTCGATGATCATGATGTAGACATTTTCTGACAGATAGGCCATCATTATCATGGCCTATCTGTCAGAAAATGTCTAACATCATCATCACAGATATTTCGGACTAGTAGTAGCTAGTACTGGTACTGCCCATAGCCGCACTCATGTGTCTCTTTCCTGTTACTTCCTAGTCCGAAATATCTGCGAATGCGATGATGATGTATATGAAATTTTCTGACAGAGACCATCATCATCTGAT
Source organism: Lepidochitona cinerea (assembly GCA_963971465.1). Taxonomy (NCBI): domain Eukaryota; kingdom Metazoa; phylum Mollusca; class Polyplacophora; order Chitonida; family Tonicellidae; genus Lepidochitona; species Lepidochitona cinerea. The sequence continues at coordinate 39,565,511 of OZ020556.1, read as the reverse complement.
GATGATGGCCCATCTGTCGGAAAATGTCATAGAAGATATTTTGGACTACCGTAGTTACTTCCTTGCCAGCCAGGAAGACTGCCCAGGGCCAGTTGGTCTACTAGTACTAGTACTACTACTAGTGCCAGTAGTGGTAGGCCTACTACTACTAGTAGTTGTCAATGTCATTATAGTTTATAAATTATATATGACTTGTCGTGAAGTTGTTGCATTGTACTTGCTTTTTTTTTTAATTATAGTTTTTACTAGTTTTAAGCTGAAAAAAAATTATGATTGGATCAAAACTTTTGGAGTTATGCTTAGGCCTATACATGTACGTAGATCATAGAGAAAATGACATAATCCAACATGTCTGTCACGATATAGGCCTACTATTACTAACACATTACATCACAAATAATTCATGACCCACTAAGTATTCATTAATTCTGTATATATTAATAGACACTAAAATTATGTAAATATTATTAATGTTAAATCAGAACTCTTGATGCTATGAAGGGGAAAAGAAAAGTTTATAATCCAATATGGATGTCATGTTATGTAACTCATGGTTTCATGAACAGCTCATAACTTTGCATGTATGATTTGATTTGATCATACATTTAACTAAACTCAGAAAGTTATGAAGGGAAACTAACATAAGGCAATAAGACGGCTATGTTAGGGAGCATGTGATATCATCAACAATTCACAACATACTGTCTACATATAACATATGTATGCTTAATAATTTATTAAGATCATAGACTGATCCAGAGACATTTTGATACCTGTATACATGCAGGTATGGGTGCCCAAACTCACAAGCCAAAAATCCGCCCAAATTCTTAAAACCAACAGATTTTAATGTCAAAATAGCATTTAATGTTGAATTTTGGGCCAGAGATGTTGTTTTTGTCTTATTGTTGGAACAGTTTGAACCGAAATGGTATGCCCAAATGTTCCCTGGATCAGTCCCTGACGATTTCATCCCAACTTTTAAAACCAATACTCATATTAGATAATACTCATATTAGGTAACATGTAATTATGCCATTTATATTCCATGAAAAATCATTTACCTATTTATGAACACTAAAACACACTGGCACAGGGAAAATCTTCTTTTCTAAAATAACCACGGAGACAAGTTTCTAATTGTGTTAACCTACATGTATAAGGGACGTACCTTAAAGTGGCATAAGCTTCTGAAATTCAGATTTTTAAAAATAATTTTTGATCTTTGTGAGAAGTTGAGCATTTACCTTGAAATACTAAAAGATTGACGTTGAGATAAAAAATATCAGAAAAGTAAGTCAACCATACAAATAGAAAGTGTGTGCTGATAACGGACAAAATTCAAACAGCCGCGATTTACAAAGACAAATTTGAGATTTCATGGTTCTTGACAAAAAATGACTAATTTCATACTTCTTGACAAAAAATGACTACTAATTACAGTACACCAAAAAAGTTACCACTAAAAAAACGCGTGTCGCCTGCCCTTCACACGCAGGGGATACGCAGGGGACACGCGTGTAACACCCATTGAATAATATATATGTTTTCCAACGACAGAACTAATCTCGCGTGTGCCCCGCGTGTAACCTATTCGCTCTGGCAGATTTCGAACGAAAATTTCTGCTTGTCAAATTAGCGACAGCCGTAAATCGTCGCGCTATTTTCGGTTCGAGCTGTACGCTGCGTGTGCATGGCGGTAAAGGATCGAAGAATGGAAGTGAAACCACAATATGATTACGATTCAAGAACCTTTTCTCTTTCAAATGTTGGATACAACCTTCTAGGAACTTTGTGAGTGGTTTCTTGGATAAAGTTAACCTGACCAACTGAAGCATTGAGTTTTCATATGGAAATCGCCAGCGACCGTAAAATGACAGCACAACAACAACATCATCAGTCATTCAACGATCAAGCTATTCAATGTGTCGAAGAGATCTGCAGAAATTAAGGAACAAAAAACACCACACATGTTTATACAACCTCCAAATAGGTAACATCTATTAGTGAGTACGAACTCCCGGTTTTCGTTTCTTTAAATCGGTTTTAAACATGAAGAAAATGATAATTTGATTAAAACCATTGAACTTGGCTACCATTACGAAGTTTAGCGGTAAAAGTGTACTGTAGTGACGAATGTCTTTCAGCTGTGTATGTAGATATAGTTTTCATGCAAACGTTATACAATATTAAATGAATCAAGAAATTAAATTAATGTCTGCATTTAAGTTCGGAAAGCAAAGTTATACTTATCGTTACAGGTCATTGTGCCACTTTTGATTCCATGTAGATATTTTTGTGAACAATGTACAACTTGAAAAACTGATTAGGCTAGTATATACATAGGGGTCTATTTATTTTCAATATAATTGAAGAAAATTGTGTTTTTATCATGCGTTACTTAAAAGTTCAAATTAAAACATGGGCAAGATCCAACCATAGTGCTGTACATCAATACTATCAATAATATAGGCTTTTGAAGGCCTGAAGGAAATATATTTAAATGGTGAGAACTTTTTACAAAATGTAAATATGTATTTGTGTTTTGCCTCTTAGGTCGAAGAACTTGTGGAAAATTGCCTATGGCAAAAATTGCTTTGCTGTTGAAAGGGCAATGTTGTACGCCTTCGGTGTGGAAATGACAACTGAAAGGGAAGAAGCGAGAAGATTAGAGATAGGCAGAAATGAGGACCAACACTAAAAAAGATCTTGATGAATTTTACATCTGATAGTAACACGAAGATGGCAGATTTGATGGAGGTGGACGACAATCTTCAATCATCTGAGGGCTCCCTGGTCATAGCGGCTGCTGACCTGCCTTGTCCTCATCACTTTCTTCACACATGCATACTTCTCAGGCAAAACCTTTGATTTGCATTTAATGCCCCAGTCTCAGTGGTGTGAAAAAAAGCCATTCATTCAAAGTTGGGTAGTCTAAGAAAGTTTTTTCTGAAGAATATGACTATTCGATCATTAATGCTGAACTTCATTCCCATTTATATTCCTGCATCTTTCTTTCCTCCATATCTGAAAAGCCTTTTCCTGTTAAATGGTTGATTTTAAACAACACTCATGAGTCGAATTGATTTCACTTCCGTCAGTCTATCAAAATGTGACAAGCTTTTTTCCTTTTAGCAAAATTTATTTAAATTATTTCATTTCCATTACGACATATTTTTTGTCTAATTATAACTAATCTCGACTGTATTTATATCCCTGGACCCTGTACTATATAAAAAGCTGACGTAAGTTCTGTTTTCCGTTAATCAGTCTTCAGACTATAGGAACTTTAACCCTGGTTGCAAATTGTCTATGATGTATGCCTATGTTCTTTACGCCAGCTTTGTAAAACAGGGCTCTGACCCACTGATCTTAAATTCTCAATAGCTTTGTTTTCAGTTTCTTTGACAAACTAATGGTTATTTTATCATTATTTAAATAACATAATTTATTTAATTGTTAACATGATTAAAACACTTACTAATGTACTTTCATGTATTCTATTTCAGTTACTCATTTCATTTGTCTAAACAAGCTTGCCATATAATTTTGAAATTAATTATTTTTTTGGTTTTCAGGTTTATTCTTGTTTGTATAAATATTGATTGATTAATGTTTTAAGTCTCAAGATTATTTCACTTATATGGCCGCGTTGCCAGGTTTAGTTGGGTACTTGAGTAGGAGACTGGCAGCGACAGCAACAAAGAATACAGAAGTGAATAGGTACATTTAATTCAAAACAAATATATACATATTTTGGCATGATTGTGTCTCATGAAATCTTAGATCTTTATATAACCCACACCGAAACAAGATAATGCAAATGAACATTGACTGTGTTTGTCAGTAAACACTGGAGATTATTCCAATTGATGGGGATTTTTCACTCATCGCTGTATGTGGAAGAGTTGCCATGTACTCGCCGAAGTTCGGGGGTTTCCTCTCCCATAAAACCTACCAATGTCGCCATAGAAGTGAAATTATCTCGAGTGTGACGTAAAACATCAATCAACGTTTTTCAGGGGAAATATGTCTCCATAAAAGTGAAACAATTTTGATTGCGACGTAAAACATCATTCGATCGAATATCGTTTTTCAGGTGAAAATCTGTATATCGCCGTATGTTGACGAGTTGCCAGGTACTTGCCGAAGGTTGGGTGTTCCTCCCCCATTAAACCTGGCAATGTCGCCATATAAGTGAAATAATCTTGAGTGTGACGTAAAACATCGATCAACGTTTTTCAGGGGAAATACACCAGCTTTCTCTCTAAGATGGTCTGGCAATGAGTGCTGTTCATAGTGCTGGTAAAAATACATAAGGGGCTTGCTCATCATCTAGAGGAAATACCAGCCCAAACATGCACCTGTCCAATAATGAAGAAAGCCCTTTATTTACAAATAAACCTGTATGGCTCAGTGACTGTCAGTCGGTTAGAGTGATCATCCTTCAGGTCAACACAGGCCTTCCATCGATGCGTCTCGAACGACCTATGTGGGATAGTTACCAGCGGAAGGTCATGGGTTTCCTCCGGGCATAGAGCCCGGTTTCCTCCCACAATAAAACTGGCAACGCCGCCATATAAGTGAAATAATCATGAGCGCGGCGTAAAACACCAAACAATCAATCAATCCATCGATGCGATGCAAGTCTTTCACTCAATCGCCGCATTTGGAAGAGTTGCCAGGTACTCGCCGAAGGTCGGAGGTTTTGTCCCCCATTAAACCTGACAAGGCCGCCATGTAAGTGAAATAATCTTGAGTGGGGCAGAAAAGATCAATCAATCAATAAAAGAAATTAATAGTTTTAACTGGATTGTAACAGGCATTCGGCTATTGACCTCACAGATAGCTTGTCGAACTCATAGTTTATAACTTTTCACATTTTAAAACAGTTCTGCAGATTATGTAAGGCATTAACAGTAATTATAAGAAGTGAGAGAGAGATTGATTGATTGAGTGTTTTACGCCACGCTCAAGATTATTTCACTTATATGGTGGCGTTGCCATTTTTACTGTGGGAGGAAACTGGGCTCTATGCCCGACCTTCCGGTGGTAACTGGCAACCATCCAACAAAGGTCGTTCGAGTGAAAACCCAGTTAGAAAATTTTCAATTTTTTTTTTGGACTGAGTGGGATTTGAACCCGCGACCCATTGGTGGAAGGAGGCCCCCCCCCCCCCCCCCCGAGAGAGTTCGAAAGAGAAAAATCAACTTTGAGGATGTTTGGGTTTGCTGATCTTCCTCTCATCCCTATGGATGAACCAAAGCCTACCATTCCTCATCACTCCCACAGACGTTTCATCTGAAAAAATACAATCTTCAAATTGCTCATTCTTATAAAGTCACATTAAAGAAAAGTTAACCTATTTAAACGGTTACCCGTTTTCATTAGGATTTGATTGATTGATTGATGTTTAATGACGCACTCATTACAATTTGAAATACCTACAAAAAAAAAAGAATCCTTTAATATGAAGGATGATTTAATGATGTTATAAAACTAGCCATAGGTTAAATTTTAAATTGCCAGTTTACACTACGGTCAGCAATGGTAGATCACACAGATGGAAGACGTACGAGTTTGGCTGTTCTTGTGATCATGTTAGATTTCGATAAATTCCGTTGAGACTGTAAAGCCTTTCTAAGCAGAAGCCAGTAGGCTAACTGTAAAAGTGTCCTTATTAGCTTTAAATTAACTTAATGAAATCGGAAAATCAAAACTGTTTAAGAACATGAGACGGCGAGAGTGCCGAAAAGGTGGAATACGGTCAAAATTATGAAATTTCTAAACACCCCCACTGACTAATGCATTGCCGTCAATTATGACACAAACGAATGGCACAACAGTTTTATGCAAATGACGCATTTTTCCTGAAGTTGTAGGTGACGGACCAGTGGCAGTTCGATATAGTATAAATAAAACTATTTCTTGGAATGGACAGACACTCAGTTAAAATAGTCACTACGGCCGTACAGACTACAGTTACACACTCTACGGTAAGGCCTAGACCTGCTACGGCCGTACTTTTCGCCGATATTGAGCCACAAAAAGTCCGATAACATAGACGGAATCAGACGGACGCCTTCAAAATCAAAGTACATTGCAACACCATTAAAAAAGCCGGCCCAAAACAAACCAGCAATACTCGAACGTGGTCGAAAACCTTGTGGAGATCCGTGAAAAACGTCGTTGTTGTAGCCCTGGCCTAAGTTTCAGTTTGACTGCCGAGAACCGTCGCGATGTCGTAATTTTTACCGAACGTTGGAATGGACCACGCGCTTTCACCCGAGTGCTCCGTTACACGCGTGTCAAACGCAAGTGAGTCTCCGTCCCATCTTCAGCAGTCGACATGGCACGCGTGTCCCCTGCGTGCCTCACGCGTGTGACCTGCACTACAGACGCGTGTGCAATAGTGGTAACTTTTTTGGTGCCGGTTTCTCGAAAGTCTACTTAAGTAATTTTACTTAAGTGCATTAAACTCCCTTAGCTAAGGGCACTTGACGTAACCCACTTAGTGGGTTTCACGAACGCATTTTTATCTCCCTTAGCCAAGGGAGTTTTTTAATGATATAGGGGGCCCGTTGTTGGGGAAATCTTTTGTGAAGAAGGCGAGTTACAGTGTAGGTGTTTTGGAGGGAAATGAGAACAACAACACCTCTGGCTGAACAGCTAGGCAGATATCTCGACGAATACAGACAATAAGACTGAATAATAGGAACAACAGTGACGTGTTGTTGGACATGAATGAAATTTTCTTCAAAATTATTTCTTTAATCTGAAGGTGAGTCGTGATATCATTACCGTTTTGGTATAGTTTTACTCTAAACATGTCTCTTGCACTGTCGATGTCATGGAGACCGTCTCGCGTTTGACAGTTGTGACACACTCACGTGCGACTAGCTATGTTTTCATAGTAATTTCTTCATTAATTGCTATCGTATAAAATGGAGAACAAAAAATCGCGGGTAAAGAATTTTTCAAGAGAGGAGGAGGTTGTTATAATCGATGAAGTTGACAAGAGGCAACATGACCTCTTTGGGTCTTTTTCTGGGAGTGGAGGGGGAAGAAAACGGAAGAATTCGGCCTGGGAAGCAGTGACTGCTGCAGTCAACAGGTAAGATATCTTGTATAGTAGGCTTAGGCTATTATCACTTTTTTTTTAAAATCTTAAAAATTGTTGAACGTCTGACTTCAATCTAACAAATATGCTTCAATCACATGAATTTTTCGATATTCCAGTTGGCTGTGGGCTTATATATTCAAATTTCAATTTATTAGTCGAAAAATCTTTTTCTTAGTCTGCAATATGTTGAGTGGATTTGAAAAATCTAAGATTGTTCCCTGGCCTATGTTGACGTGGTATTGAAGAAGCCTGTGCGGGCGTATCCGAATAACTTTTTTTTTTATTGTTAACAGTATTCTGCATTTTCGTGACAAGTGGTAAATTCTATTTTGACATCTGCTCTATAGTATAACATTGTGAAAATTTTACTCAGAGTAAATGTGGCTTGAAAATGAAATGAAATATCTAATGAAAATTCAAACATTGTAAATAGAGAAACGAATTTCAAATTTGATCCTTGTTGATCAAATTGTTATTTTCTAGATTGAGAATTATATATTTTTAAATATAAACATTCTCTTCTTTAATAGGGTTTAGATTTTTTTGACAAAGTGTGAAATGTTTACAAACCAATTATACGCTGCTAATGAATGGTTGTTTTATTATTTTAGTCAGTCAACAAATGTTGTAAGGACAGTTTCCCAGGTCAAAAAAAAATTTGAAAACATAAAAAGTGAAGGTAATTACATGTATATGTTTAATATATATATTGCTCCTTGTCTATATAGCTTTTATGGTTAAAAGGACCATTCTTGTTAATATGTCCCTGTACCAGTAAGATTTAATTTCCAAATATACATATATATATATAGTTTTAATGCATTTTGGTAAAATTAAGATGTACAGACTGTCGAACAATAAATTTACAAAAGATGTTTGTGAGATGATTTACATGTAGGTCTAAGGGGCAATTTGATGGTTCATTTCAAGCTAAATAAAAGCTCTTTGAGATTATAAAATTCATAGCACGGACCATAGTAACTATTGATACATGCAAGTGACAACTGGTATTTGTGTACTTAAAGTGACATGAGCTGTCAAGATTGAGATATTTGGTCATTATAACAGAATGTTAAAATTATCGGTTATTGTTCCCAAGACGTACAATTCAGAAGCTTTTTAGTACTTATAGTCTCGAGAATGTACGATAAAGCATGGTTTTCAACTAACTTAGGCTTAGAATGAATGAATGAATGGTCGTCCCGGTTATTTAAATTTTGGTTACTTTTCGAACTCTATTTCAATCATTAAGTTTTTAGATGGCCGTTAAACCCTCTTACTGTCGTAACAATCAGAATGTATGAAAATAATCCTAAGCTCATGCCACTTTAAAGACACAGAAATCTAGAATAGTTCTCATTGCTACCGTGGTGAGTTTGCCTTTAAAGGCAATTTTTTAAGATGTAAATTTCTATAATATTCATATTACACTTTAAATAAGTAAAGGTGTTTTCTCTTGTTCAGCTAAATCCAAGATCAGTACTCTGAAGTATCCTCCAACTGGTGGAGGACCTGCTCCGAAGCCAGCAACTCAGGCTGAAGTCCTGTTCCTGGACACGATGGGGGGCACCCCATCTGTGATTGGGTTGCAGGGAGTGGAAAGTGGTGGTAAGTTGAAGCAAACAAAGGAAGTCTAATCTATCCTTTTTGAAATCACAAATAGAACTTGTTTATTTTTTGATGGGTCGCGGGTTCGAATCCCACTCATTCCAAACAAAATTGGAAAATTTTCTGACTGGGTTTTCACTCGAACGACCTATGTGGGATGGTTGCCAGTTACCAACAGAAGGTTGTGGGTTTCCTCCGGGCATAGAGCCCGGTTTCCTCCCACAATAAAACTGGCAACGCCGCCATATAAGGGAAATAATCTTGAGCACGGCGTAAAACACCAAACAATCAATGTTTATTTTTTATTTTTTAGCATTTATAACAGTATGCTGGCCACTGTAAAAGTTGTTATATTTATTATTGAGAGACTTATTGGTTTATTTGCTAGTTCCACACAACCGATATCAGATTTTTGTAATGGATGTCTAAATACAACAATATCAATGTATTAGGTAATATCTAATGGATTTTTCTTTACAGTGGGAGATATACAAGACTATTGTGCATTTGAGGTTCCAGCTCTTCATCCTGAACCAGATATACCAACAACATCACAAGCCTTACCTGAGCTAAATCAGTCCAGTCTATTTCCTTTTCCAACTTCAGAGAAGGTCAGGAAGCCACGTGCGGATAAAGTGGCTTCTGACCTTCATCTTGAAATTTTAAAGTTGGAAAAGACGAGAATCGAGGCTGAGATTGTATTAGCTCAGGTAAGGCTTCAAAATGAAAAAACCAAACATGAGTCTGAGATGGAGCTTTTGCATTTAAAAAAACAATCTTTTATTTAACTTTTTCAATTTGTTGTATGTTTATCTTTCTCTCAAGACCAGTTGTTATTGCCATATTGTATATAAATAGTCTGGAATATCGAAAGACACCATGTACAGGAATTTTAAAACGTTTCGCTATGAAAATTATGTAATATTTATTAGAAGATATCAATATGTGTTTGAATTTAACAATGTTTATGTAAATTTCATGTTGTAACCGAACAAAAAAAATAAAGTGCATTTTATTCAAGAAAAAAAAAAGATTATGAAACAATAAAGTACAAGGTCTCAACAAAACAAATATTGAGTTATTTTACATTGTAAATGATGATAGGACTTTATCTTGTATGTCTCCTATAATTCCTTTAACATGGGGTCTGTTGCCTGGTTTCAAGTTTAAATAAATCATTTTTTTTCCCTCAAGATACAAACTTAATCATTTCATCTCTCGGATTTAAATAAGTTTTAATGTCACTCCATACAATGACCATTTTGTTTGAAAACGGTCCTAAACTGGAAACATAAAAAGCTCTGTGCAGTACTTCATATTCCGTTTATCAAATCAAAAATTGAACTTAATGTCAAACTTGGTTTCTTCAATTGCCTTTAACTTATTGAAACAAAATTTTGCATTGATACAGAAACTTTAACCAGCCCCCAAATGTGTGATTAATAATAGGAAACATACAATAAAAGTCTGTCTAAATTGGTTCTTTGACTGGTGTTTGATACTAGAAAATAGTATTTAATCATCTAAGTTGGCCCCGAATACCTAATTAGGCATTTATTTTATTTCATTGAGATTTAGAATGTAGATTATAATTAGTTAATTGATGGACACAGTATTCTTATTTGGCCAATTGAAAGATGATTTTTGGCTGGTGAATTTAAAAAAAATATTGATATATCTCCCCCTCCCCCTTAATCTGAGTAAAATAATATTGATTAAAAATAAGTTGCAGTAATGGCTGCCCTAAATCTTTTCCCCTCCTCCCGATCATCACCACCATATACGTTATCATCTGCTCCTGGGGCTATTTCCTCAACAGCCTCCATGTCGTGCAATTCTACTGCAATATTATGCAAGATGGCTGCAGTAGTAATCACACGACATGCCTTCTCTGGTGCGACACGCAGCCCCTTTAAACATCCAAATTTCCGTTTAAGTATACCGAATGTTTGCTCAATCATTACTCTGGTTTTACATAATGACTTGTTGAATTTGATTTCAGATTCTGTATTGGGGGCTGGGTATGGCACCATCAGGTAGCGGCGACACGGATACCCGCTGTCTCCTAGGAGCATCCCTTTGTGAACACCTGGATAACAGATAAATATAACAATGAACAATGGTTTCTACAGTGCAAAGAAACACATTACATTTGTTGAAGGATAGGACAGATTACCATTACAACCTGGAAAGTGTTTCTTATTTCAATATTTGAACAATTCATATCAATACAGAAAGCCAAATACCTGCTTGTAATTCTCGACCTAATGAACTTTCTTTGAAAATTCTGGAGTCATGAACAGATCCCGGCCATTTGGCTACAACATTGGTAATACGGTACCAAGGATCACAGATCATCTGAAAGCAAATTGAGCCAAAGCTTAATAATGTCCTTTGTAAAAAAAATGCTGCTCTTTATCATACTGTTGTAAAAAAGTAATTGTCATAAAAAAAATTCAGCATATCAAGATGGAGATTTCAAAGATTTTAAAGGATATCAAAGATTTTAAAATATTATTAGGTGGCTGGTATGGATGTCTTAATTTTATAAATTCGTCTTTAATGTCAATTATTTTCTCTTTAACCTTTTGTCGGCACAAGTAGCCCTAGGCTAATGTTCTATTGTTTGTAATGCCCGACTTAAAATAAAATTTGATTTGATTTGACATTTCATAATTTGTTTTATTATATAAATACATGTTTACATTGAGAATTTTTAATGATTTTTTGGTTTGATTATTTATCGCTTTCAAACAATGTTGATATTCTTAGTTTACAAACCTGGCAGTTGATCGAATGGAATCCTTTCCTATTTACAAAATCATTTTCATCGTTTGATGGGGCCTGAATGGGAATTTGGGTCCCATCCACTACACCCAATACATTTGGAAAACCTGTTAAAATGGAAATAACAAAGCAGTTCTTAGTTCAGCTTATTTATAAATCATGGTTAGATCTGTCGATTTGATTAAAATTAAAATTTTATTTACACAAAAACTGGTGTTTTGATAGAAGGCCTAAAAATATTTATTAGGCAGAAATTTGTCAAATTTATGTTTTAAGGGAGACAATTCAAAATTTGCTAAATCACAGTTAAACAAGGGGAGAAATAGGGGGCAGCAGCTGTCAAAGTATTAATGGCAGCCACCGTACAAAGTGCATGGCGTTCTTGTGTTACCGTACCTGCGATGGAAAAAAACTCTTGCTTGACAGCCCTCACATGCTCATCGCTTGGAAATTTAACAAATGTGTTCAGCTTGAGAAGAAGAGCATTTATTACATCCCAAACGGATCTACAAACTGTGGCTTTGCAGACTCTAGGAAAGCCATCTCCAATGACTGTGTAGAACGCTCCCGAAGCCATAAATCGCAGAAAGATTAATACTTGTAGTAGTGGAGGCAGAGGATTACTTCTACCTGTCGGTCGCATTAAACGATCCTCTACAAGACTAACAATATATACAATGGCTTCAGGTCTAAATCGAAATCTCTGGCGAACTTCCTCTCCACTTAATTCTTCTAGAGGATTTGAACGATCATTCAAATGTCTGATTCTAAGATGTCGACGCTGAGTAAGCCTCTCTCGTAAGTACAACGCTCGTATTGCCGCCATCTTAAATTTCAGTAACTAAGTGATTTTAATTTCCACTTAAGTAACATTGGACCACCCTTAAAGTTAAGGGTGTTTTTGTGCTAAGTGATTTTTTGTGAAACCCACTTAGGGAAAAATAAAACTCACTAAGGGAAAATAACCTAGTTAAGGGTCTTTTATTCCCTAAGTGAACTTTCGAGAAACCGGCCCCTGTACCTAATTCTCATTCCACTTTGGAAAAACCAGGTTCAAACTCTACAAGTTATTGAGCGTAAGGGATATTGGAAGGCAGACTGCAGGACATTTGGATTGTCTGACAACTGTAGTGCTAGATAGACACTGATGACATCAAAATGCAAATGTTTTTTATAACCGTCTGTGTTATTTTTCTTATATTTAATTGTCTGTTTTTGAAACACAGATATCTCCTTAAACGATGTTATTTAATCAATAGTGTAAATTCTAATAGCATTAAACATTGATTTATGCCAGTTTAATTGAAGAAAAAAATTCAAATTTCAGTAGTTGAGGAAGTTGAAGATGGCAGTTGCGAGTGAGTATCAACACCTGCAAGTTTTCCAGGGCCCAGTTTGTCTTATTCACACAGAAGGTGGAGATAAACTTACCCTGAACCAAACAACCCTTCAAGAAATTAACAAAGTTAGTGAGGATTTGGTTATTGTTGGCATTGCAGGTCCATACAGAACAGGGAAATCATACCTGCTCAATCGCCTGGCAGGCACACAAACAGGTGAGAGTTTACAAATGTATAATAGGAAGAATGACGTTGTTTAGAAATTTATATAACAACGCCTTCTCTTTTTTTAGATAGCAACGTTATTGTCTTCATAATTGCTGGGACTACCAGCTTGCAGTTGTCAATTCAAATCAATCTCTGCAAATATTTCTGTTCTCACATTTCGCAAATTACTCATCAATCTAAAGTAAGTATAGATGACAAAGACACATACATGTTAGTTACAGTATTTATATAAAATAGTTTGAAGGGCTTCTTCCACCTAGTTTCAGGGGCCTCCATGGCTCTGTAGGTAGAGTGTTGACGCTCAATCCGAACAGCCTTCCACCAATGGGTTGCGGGTTCAAATCCCACTCAGTCCAAAAACAAATTGGAAAGTTTTCTGACTGGGTTTTCACTCGAACGACCTATGTAGGATGGTTGCCACTTACCACCGGAAGGTTGTGGGTTTCCTTCAGGCAATAAGCCCGGTTTCCTCCCACAATAAAACTGGCAACACCGCCATATAAGTAAAGTAATCTTGAGCGTGGCGTAAAACACCAAACAATCAATCAATCAATCCACCTAGTTTCAAATATCCGTTAATCCCACCTGCCTTTAAGGTGTAACCTCCAACTCACATTTTTAATATTCCTCTTTTCATTTTGCCTGTTGATTTGTTGGAATTTCTTTATAAATCTCCTAAATCCCTTATATAAAATACAGTATAAAAATTTGCCTTTTTAAAACTCTCCCCGTACACTGACAACGTATCACATGATCCACAGTTAGCCCGGGAATATCCCACTGATCTAAACATAAATATTTTTAGATCAATGGAATTTCCCCATTCATTTGATGTCATAGATAAAATCTTCATATCACATGACTGCTGGGTTTTGAAAAATCTGTCCATCGAGAATAGTTAGCTCACCCTTATAATGGCGGTTAAAAATGCCGCTGTTCCTGACCATCAAGTAAGTAAAACAGGAGTAGACAAGTATGTGACTACTAGAGTCTACAATGAATCGACCACGACCGAATATTTTTTATTTCAACATCAGTTGATGAACTTTAAGATAAACTTCAAAACCCTCCAATAGTTTTTACAATTGGTAGATAGAATTTTGGCATATCCAGTCGCTTTAGATCTCATTATAAATATTAAAAATTAGAATCTATAGGTTAAAATACCACTCAATAAAAAAACATGGACTTCTATTTATAAATATACATTATCATAAATACTGTAGGACTTTGAGATGATTGTCTCCCTTTTTGAATATACATGCATAGATATCTTATAATAACTAGATTGGCTGAGCGCTATGCGCTGCGCAGTAGAGAACGGCACAATAGTCCGTCACTTAGCAAAATGGCGGACTATAACGTTAACGTTACAATCCAGAACGAGGTTACCGCTTGAAAAACATTTCTTGTCATTGTTGTTGCACGATAGTCAAGACATAGGCCCTACTAAAACCACTTTTACACGTTTGTCATGGTTGGTGAGGAATTTGATGCAGCACCTACCGCTTGAAACTTATTCCATTCTCGAAAAAATGGCAGAAAAATTCGCATTAGACTAGAAAACAACTTGATAACGCAAGTCAAAAATCACTTAGCAAGATGGCGACTTAGTTGCCGGAAGTCGCTTGTCGTTAGCCAATCTAGTTATTATAAGATATCTATGTATACATGATCATAAATACTATTTGACTTTGAGATGATTGTCTCCCTTTTTGAATTATCTCCCCCTGGAGCCCCTGGAAATTAACATTTTTCATCAGCAAATTTATCTCACAAATCTGCCATACCTTAATACATGAACTGACACAGTCATTGTGTAAAGGGAATCTCAAACTAATTTCTTTTATTTCAGGCTTTTCACTTGGTTCAACTATAGAAGCTGAGACGAAGGGGATATGGGTGTGGTGTATGCCCCACCCACACATACAAGGTCGTGTTCTCATGTTGATGGATACAGAAGGATTGGGAGATGTAACCAAAGTAAGATAACATTGTGATGAGGTTTGACTTATTGACTTATTGTTAACTGCAAACTCTTTTCTCTCGACAGTCAGATGTCCACCAATACTCAACAAGAAGCACCAACTATAATTTATACAGGCCTTTCTATAAATCAGACCTATCGTTTTATTCATTGAGAGTTAAATGCCCTCGAGAGTGGAATAATCTACCCACAACATACAAATCTATTATATCCACTTCCCATTTTAATTCTTTGATTAAACAGTATCTGCTGACATCATAAACTGGCATAAACTTTTCAATTAATCGGGATATGTGTATATAAGTTTAAAAGGAAAAAAAACCCAAAATATTGTCTCAAACTTTCCGCCATTATATTATTTTATATTCTTTATCTTTGAAATGAATTTAATGGGATAAAACAAGTTCCTATGGAGCTTTATTCCCGCCAAATATTGTATAACCTTTATTTATTTATATAACATGTTTTTTATGGTGAATAAATAAAAAAAAAAAAACATGGTGTAATAGTGGCAATAGTCTGCGTGAAAACCACTCCATGAAAACATGTATGACTTAATACACTGTTGAGTGTGATGATAAACTCTAACATATCAAACATGTCTGATATTGGCGAATGCATTTTGAGCTTCTGCCAAATCTGGCTGACCTGGGCAATCTACCCGTGAATGAAATTGCCTGAAAAATAAGTCCTTACTGTACCCTTGTTACGTCTTGATGAAATTTATTTAAGATTTGGGGGTGTTTTTCATATACCAGGGAGCAGGTACCATGCAAGGATAATTGTTATGGCTGCCACAGTGAAATCATACTGCCCTTTAAAACAATAAAATATAGATATTTATATTTTGGGGGTAAAAAACTAAACATAAAAACTAAGAATAAGTCCTGTTTCAACAGGCTAGGCTGCTACAAATAAATTCTGTTGAAACTTTATTTTATCATCTTCAAGGACCAAAATAGGAACAATGTTTTAAAATGTTGCATTATCTTAATCCACTAAACACAATTGAGCAATTGACGGTTTTGACCAATATTTTTAACGCACAAGATACAGTCAGTACCTGTTGGCAGATCAGATACAATGTATGGGAAAACAGCTACATCACTTTATCACTGTCTTTTTAATATCTGGTTCCCTTGTCTTTCCTATGTAAACAGCAGTAAGCATTGTCAATGTAATACAAAGTGTTCTAGACAATTCTACTGACTAAGGCCAAGCTCCTGTCAGTCGTCAACCTAATGAAATATCATAGGTTTACTTTATTACAACAAGTTATGATGGGGTATAAAGGTCTAAATGATATACCTCTTTTTATCACAATTAGAAACTTGTATCCATGGTTATTTTAGACTAGAAGATTTTTCGTGTGTTTTAGTGTTCATAAATATATGTTTGCAGGGCAGTTTAGATCATGATGTCTGGATTCTCACTTTGTCTGTACTCCTCAGTAGTACACTTGTCTACAATATATTAACAGTTATGAACGACGGTGCTTTACAGGAAATCAAGTATCCTTTACATTATGAATATAGTTCAGGTATCTTTAAAGTGACAACTTAAAATAAATTACATTCACTTTATTTGATGTATCAATAGACAATAACATTTTAGTAAATGAGCGTGAAGCACAGGCAAGGTGGTTTGAAAGAGCACAAAACTGACAACGGTCCTGTCATTGGAAAACTGCTTTTTTATCGGTAAGATATATATTTAAATATGACACAAATAAGCTGACATGATGTTTGGAGTTACGATACAAAATGGTGGCATTGGTGGCCTAGGGGTGGGGGAGTTCCCTGATGATGGGAAGTCTGCAATGCAAGTATTAGTAATCAAATCCAGAATACACTGCAAACACCCAAATCAAAAGTATAAGAAATTTTGACCATGCTAGTTTTCTCAGTAACCACGTCACCAACAGTTCTAGCCAAAATTTATTTAAGAAAATAGGCTGGTTTGCTAGAGAAAAACTGTGTTTTCCTTGACCAATGATATAGTCTTGTGGCAGAGATTTGTAAAAAGCTTCAAAATACTGGTGGTAACAAGACCATGAGTAATTTCCCCTTGTTTGTTCTGACATTGAGGGATTTCACTTTGGATTTGGTACTGGATGGAGTAGAAATCACACCTGATGAATACTTTGAACATTGTTTAACAACTACAGATTCTGCTAATGATCTTCCTCTACATAAAGCCATTGTTGAGTATTTCCCAAAGAAAAAATGTTTTATATTTGACAGACCAGGAAATAAAAAGATTCTAAAGAATTTAGAAAATTTGCCAGATTCAGAGTTAGATAACGACTTTGTAAACCAAACAAAAATATTCTGTGAATATGTGTTTTCAAAAAGCCCTACAAAACAAGTGACGGAGGAATCATTTGTTAACGGTCCACGTAAGTAAATACACTGTTCACTGATAGTCATATTACGTAATAGAAATATTGTAGAAAATAGCTGTGTATACAACCATTAACATTCTGTCCTCTTAGAATGTGATCAGAGAAATAAAGTCATCTTTTGTAAACGTAAGATATTTGATAAAATCATATGATTTAGACATTAAAAAAAATTAGACATAAAAACTGTTTTAATTTTAATTTATTTAATTTTAAATTTTGATTTATTTAATTTTAAATTTTGATTTTGATTTATTTAAATTTAATTTTAAATTTTGATTTATTTAAATTTAATTTTAAATTTTGATTTATTTGAATTTAATTTTAAGTTTTGATTTATTTAAATTTAATTTCAACTTTTAATTTATTTTAATTTTAATTTATTTTGTTTGCTACATGTCAAACTGAAGATTTGATATCTGGCATACTGAAGAAATCAGTCCAAAAAGGACACATCTTCTGATTCTGGTGCAATCTCCATTCTGAGTTTGTAGGATGGTTGCCAGACACAAATAAAAGCAGCAAAATGCTTTCAAAAGGAAATCTTTTTAACCGTAGGTTTTGTCCACATGGTGAAGCATTACGTGGATGCGATATCAAAGGGTAATGTTCCAAGTATTCATAATGCTGTGGAAGCAATGTCTATGGTGGAAAACTCCCGAACCATTGAGGAGGCGTATCAACTTTATATGGAACTGATGACAAGGTCTGTCATCTTTCCAACAGAAAATAGTCAACAGCTACAAGAAGTCCATGAAAATAGTGTGTTTGAAGCCATGGGGTACTTTGAGAACAAAGTTATCCTAGACAAGGACCATTCTTGTTGTGTGCAATTACAAGTAAGTATTTCAAATGTAAACCTCTGTGAAAAAACCTGCTAGACGACCAATATAACGGTAATGTTCATTGTGATATAACACACAAAACAATCAGCCATTTTAAACGTAACCTATTATGGTGGATTGAATCTCTAGTAAGTGGAAGCAAATTAGTTTCAAGCTAGTTCTTGCTGCCCTCAATGACAATGGGAATGTAAATACAAATTAAAGTATATATGAACTATATTATCAACGCTACTAGGCTATCAATATAAGCTGTACATGTACAAACAATTTCATCCTTGCAATACCATTTAATATTTATTTTGACATCAAGCTCAAAATAAATGTATCACCTTTCAAAGTCTCTGTTGTAAAAGCAAGGTAATTTAACTTGTTTCAGAGCTGTCATACTTACGTTTACCATTGTTGTAAGGAAATTAAAATTGCGAAATAATATTTCAAAGTTTGTTTTGGCTGTAGCTTGTTTTTATGATCAGTAGAACGCACCATTTACAAGTAGAAATGGACAGAAAAAATGTGAGCTTATTGTATGACCTGTAAATTAATATCAGCCACCACACTACCTGTGTTGCAGTTTCTACAACAACCTTCACAAACCGAGTTGACACTCAATGCAGCCTGTCACGTTTTAACAAAAGTTTGATTTACAAGCCAGCATATATTTCAGAAAACATTGGAGTGCTTGTTTTTAGTTACCTGGAGCTTGTTCCACAAAGCGGCGTAGCGTAAGTTTTTACCTAACTGTCATGGCAACCCATACTGTAGAGATACACGTTTTTGTGAAACAGGCTCCAGGGCCCCAAATGATTTAAACTAACCTAGGTTTAAATGACAGACATTCAGAGTTGACCTGTTTCTCATGCTGATTGGCTGATCGGGACACACAGTCAAGTCTTGCCGTGATGATGAATGTGAAGATGACTAACCCTTCACAACTTTGTTTTAGCACAATTTGGCAAGGAAAAGTTGAAGAGATATGGTTTTGGAACTGTTGGAAAGGAAAGTTTATAGCAACTGTATTTACTTACGTGAATTATTTGTATTTATTTTGCCATCAGGTAAAGCTGTGTGAAGAACTACAGTTGTTTGAGGTATTAAATAGGATGGAGTCTGAGAAACGATGTGAGGATGTGTTAGAGGAACTTTACAAACCCATACAGACAAAGCTATGTAAGGGAGAGTATTTACATTGTCATGGTCTGAGTGCTTACACGATTGATAGAGATACCATGGCCACTGAGTATCAGTTATATCCCGACCTGGGTATTCAGGTAAAGCCAGAGGTTATCTTCTTCAGCTATATTTACCAGTTTGCTATATTTCATTTTGCATAAATTACCAATAAATATAAATTAATCAATTAATAAGTTATCGATCAACAATTATCAGTCACTAAGTTACCAATAACTAAGTTACCAAAAACTAAGTCTTCAATCAACATTAGTTGACAAGGTAGAATGCAGTTAAAGCGCAGTGTATATCCCAGTGTATAATATCCCATTGTAGGCCTATATCACCCTTGTGTTCATTTTTTAAAGGCAGAAGCAGTTTTACATAAGTTTATCAACAAGAAACAAGTAGATGAAGGAATGGTAGCTATGTGTAGCCTTCAAATTCAGGAACAATCTGAGAAGATTGAAGGTAAATTATATAATAAATGCAATTTATCTCGATTTTACATAAACTCATAAATAATTGGGAAGGAACTGTAACGACCACAACTTCCCTCGGTTTACTTGCTGACATTATTTTCCCTCAGTTATGTGACTGGCCTGATTTCTCAAGAGGAACACTGTAGAGTGCGACGTTAAGCCCCAATCAATCAATCAAGAGGAATAACATCAGGCTGTCTTGTCTTCATTAAATATTGGCTTTTCTTATTTTGATTAAACTAAAGAATTTTAACATGCTTTTTTGCATTTGTCCATTTGAGGCACTGTACATGTTAAAAAAGGGATTATTTAGAAAGTTAACCTAGCTAGACAGCAAACCAAGTGTGAAGGGCGGGTAGGCCTACATGTACCTTCCACATAGAGAAGTCAACTGAAATATGGGATGAAAATTAAATTTAGAAATTTGTTTGAATGAACTTTCAGCTTTACGGGCGGAGAGAGCAGCATCAGAAGAGGATGCTGAGGTGCAAAGGAGAATAAGAATTGATGAGGAGAGGAGATTTGAGGAACTTAAACAATCCCTTCAGGATACAATAAACCGTGAAGAAGAGTATAGGAGGGAAGCACGGAATTAAATTAGGAACCCAACTGTTGGAGAGACTAGATTTGACTTCCAAACACAATTCCCCCTGTGTGGGTTCTGGGGAGATAAGAATAGACCGACAGCTTTCCCAAGGTGTTTGATCGTTCAGATCATAAGGATTGGCCCACAGCTCACAGGCAAGCTTGATCTTAATAAGAGAAGACTGCTAACCTGGATCAAATTTTTAATTACCGGCATTATGGTATTATTTACCGATACTAGGATTTTGTATTATTGAAAAATAGTTATTTTTATAAATTGTTTACATTTTTTACTGTTTAGGGTGATATATCCCGGTTTTATACTCCAAAAAATAGTTTACACTTTTGTTTAACAAGTTTTTAATGATTTTTGTTCTGGTCATTTTTCAGTTTCAATGTATTTTTGATGTCGAAAACATTCTATGATTTACCTTCTTTTCACCGCGATATAAGTGAAATAATTTTGAACGCGGCGTAAAACTTCCAAACGCAATTGTTGAAAGGCTTGATTTTACCTCCATACACACACCTGTTAAAAACTGAATTGCTTCGCTCAGAAATTTTGGTTGTAAAAATTGTTTTGATGTTTATTGATGCTACATGTATAAGGTTAACTCTGTCTTCATTTGTAACATTCTGGGTCGTATTATAATGTGGCACGAGCTGCCAAAATTGGCACTTTTTTTCATAAATTCCGAATTTCTCGACAATAAGATTGAAGTAAATCAAAAACTTAAGGATTGATGTTGGAATGAGGCCTATGATTGATACAAACCAAAATAGTTTTCGAAAAGTCAATAAAATTTAACCAACGAAAGTTCAATCATTCATGACTTACGTAAAACAAAATAACACACTTTCTCTAGACTAGCATTACTAAAAAGCTTGAAATAGCCAGAGCTTTCGAAATTTAGTTTTTAACGGAAAAATGTCAACATTTAGGCAGCTCATGTCACTTTAAATAAAGTTTGTCCACTTGTTTTCTTCTTACCAATAACTGATTAATCTTTTATTTTATGCAGTGTATACATGTACTTTGGAGATTTTCTCTCTCGCTTTATCAATAAAATTTACCCAGTAACAGTAGGTTCTTTCACTTTTACTTAAGAGAGGAAATTTTAAATTGGCTTATCATATTAACTTCAATAATATATACTGAGACAAACATTCAGTTTTTTAGGCTCAAGTTGCAGAGGGATAGTGCCAAATAATTTGTGTGGTGAAAACATCAATCAAGCATTGTACCAACTACCTTACTCTGTATTTGAGACTGATATCGCCGAGAGCTTCTAATTTGAACTGCCTATGTTTATTTTTAACATTTTAGAAGCTGATACAACTGAAGCCCGGTTATGGTTTACATTTTTTAATGGGAACTGCTATCAATATAATGGGGGAGGGCCTCGGCGGTGGGTTAGAGTGATTGTCCCTCAATCCCACACAGCGATGCGGCGCAGGTTCGAATCCCACTGAGACCAAATAAAAAATGACAAATTTCTGAATGGATTTTTCACTCGGTCGCGGTATGTGGAAGAGTTGCCAGTTCCCTGCCCCATTAAACCTGCCAACGCCGCCATATAAGTGAAATAATCTTGAGTGTGGCGTAAAACATCGATCAATATAATGGACCTCTCCTATTGCACACAATAACAGGAACCATATATAGACGACTACACTAACAAAACAAAATAATTAAAAAAATATGGCATTTAACATTATAGTTTTATTAGAACATGAAATATATTTGCAAGAATAACTTGTATGAGAAAGGATTGCACTTATTAACTATATGGCTTAACAAGTCACAGTTTTGAGAATCTTTTTTTAATTGCTGTCCACCCCTTTTAAATATGCACTCGAGTTTGAAGAGAAAACTAAATTTAAGAAATGGTTTTTAAAAATGATGAAAATCCAGCAAACAGCATTTAAAACAAAAGAACAATCTGAGCATTATCATTCTAGAGAACTTCTTACACCACTGGCCAGCAACAAACTTAAAAAGTTACATGTAACATAATCTGGATAAAAAGATAACATAAAAACAGAACGATCCCAGATGGCAAATGTCACTGAAGAAATAGAAAATGCAAACAAAACTGAATTGGAATATTTGAACAACATACAATGGTCCCATATTGATTGAACTCATAAAAGCTGCGGAAGTAAAGAAGAAGCCACTTGGCAAAAACATCTCTATAAAAATTTTCCAATATTTGTTACTATTTACTGATGAATCATGTGTTCACTATAAATAGCTAATAAGACTACAAAAAATATATTTGTATTTTCAATAGATTTCACAAGACAACTGAACATATACATCTATGTGTTTAACAAGTATAAAATATATAAATACATGGGGTATGAATTTCAGACAACAGGCCAGCCTCAAAGGAGTCAAATTTCTAAATAATGGTGAAAAGATAATTAAAATTTAAATGAAAAAAATATTTAGATTAGATCCCAAAAATGAATCAGCCAAATATCCAAGACACTTGTCTTGGGTCCCAAACAAATTATGTGTACGGTACAACTTAAAATAGAATATAATATAACAAAATTTACAACTATATAAATAGTATAGCAACAAACTTAACAGTTTTTAATATATGGAAATTAAGTCGTTACAAAATCATAAATTATGTATTTAAATCAAAAGGATGTTTTATTGCCAAATGTAAGAACCAACAAAATGTTATAGAAAACACTGATGGTTGGGCCATACATATTGAGATTTAGTCCAGTAACAATTTATTAATTATCTTTTTTGTCTTCTGTTTTGATGAGAGGAGGTCGTTCGCCTGAAGTGTTGGAGCAACACAAGGGGGAGTAACTCAAAGAGCTGTCCTGTTTAGGGGAGGTAAATCTGTCCAGCAAACCATGAAGAATGTTACCTGGTACACGTTGGTGTTTTCTGATCAAACTTCCCAAAGATTCTTGAATCTAAAATCCAAAATAAACAAATCAATTTGGTAAAAAGTAATGTGACAGAATTGACATTTAAAGAGCAACATTTTGTGGGTTAATTATGTGGGTACACTCAAGACAGTGGCAGTAACTTTAATTCAGTATGTGCAAATGGCCCTACTTGGATGATAATCTGAGAACTACCTGCATACCAGTAAAACAGTCAAGAATGCTGGGTCACACTTCTGTGGCTACGTTTAGTTTTGACATCTCGTAAAGAAACAGTGGGGGGAGGAGGGTGGTCTATGGGTTCAGAGTGATTGGATTTTTGTCCTGATACAATGGTTTAAACTAATTCGTAAACCATTTCCTATAAATGAACCAAGCAAGCTATAAGCCTTCTGTGGCTTAATTGAAAGGGCTCTCATTATTGGAAAAAAGGAACTAGCTAGCCAAAATGTATCTCGTAGCAATATTGACGTAGCAATATTGGGGATGCAGAAATAGCATCAGGTCATTAACATTGCCTTGTTTACAACAAAACAAAGAGAATAATTTTGTGTTTATTGGTGAATATGACAATGTTAATCTCACCTTTTTAGCAAACTCTTCAGGAGTGGAACTAGATTCAGGAAAAATTGGATCTCCAAAATAAGACCTGAAAAATATACTAACATGTTTTTACCAAAATATTAAAAAGTTTCGTTGATTGATGTTTCCTGCCGCACCCAATATCATTTCCCTAATATGGCGGCCAGGGGAGGAAAGTGTGCAACTCTTCCACATACGATGATCTCGTGAAAAATCCACTCAGAAATTTTTATTTGGTCTGAGTTGGATTCAAACTCACACCATATCATTATAAAGCCTCTGTTGGACTATCACTCTAACCGACTAAGCCACCAAGGCCACCAAAGAAAAATTGAAAGCTCATAAATCATAACAAAAATGCCCCTGTGTGCTTTTTATTTTCTTTTTGGTTTTGTTATATATGTAAAGAATAAGTATTTGTAGTGGTATGATGGTCTAACAGTTGAAATCTTTTCACCAAGGTTAAAACATCGCTTGTGCCATCAGAAATTTAATAGAGTTACCACTGTATCAGAAATATGTAAGCCCCCATATTTGACTATTAAAGTAAGAAAACCAATATCACTTTTCTTAATACAAACAAAACAAAGAGTTAAAAATATAGTCAAGACAAAACTCAGCGCTGCTAGATCTCATGGAATAATCAGCCTGAAAAAAGTATTTTTGAAAGACACCAGCCTTCCATCGATTATTTAAGTTTTTTTTTTCTCTCACTTAATTACTCTATGTGGTAAGACTGCCAAGTACCCATCAAAGGTCAGGAGGTTTTCTCTGGGCAAAGTGGTTGTTTTCCAGCCCCCATAACCCTGACCATGCGGCCATATAGGTAAAATAATGTTGAGTGTAAAATATCAATCTATTGCACATAAAACCTGAAACAATCCAAGAGTTGTATTCTGTGATCGTGTCCTTCAATAATCAACATTAACCCAGGCAATGCATATAAACATGAAATCTTCAACCAAAATCATTTTGTTCACTTACCTCATTTTTACAGGAAATCCCCCGTATATAGGAACGATAGGCAGCCGACATTTTTCATATATCTTTCTCAGCCAATCTGAATGATCAAATCAATATCTTCTATTTAAAACCACAATGGTTTCATTATCTCTGGATTGGTTAAACATGTTTTATATAAGTCATGATTTCAAAACATACTCGTACTTATATTATAGCTAAGGTCAGGTATATACTGAAACCTCTGCCAGGTAGCTAGTCCATGCGCCAGAAAATTAAATTATACCATATGATATGGTGGCCTGTCTTAGCTTAGTGTTCTTTGTCTGCAGGATTGATTGATTGTTTGGTGTTTTACGCCGCACTCAAGATTATTTCACTTATATGGCGGCGTTGCCAGTTTTATTGTGGGAGGAAACCACGACCTTCTGTTGGTAACTGGCAACCATCCAACATAGGTCGTTCCAGTTAAAAATCCAGTCCGAAAACTTTCCAGTTTTTTGGGACTGAGAGGGATTCGAACCTGCGACACATTGGTGGAAGGCTGTTCGGATTGAGCGTCCAACGCTCTACCTACTGAGCCACGTTTTGTCCGTAGAAACCCAGACTGTTTGTCCAATATTATAAACATTTAGTGAGTCTAACAGAAAATAATAACAAAGAAAGCATATAAAAAGGGCCTGAGAATCATTCTGAATAAACTGCATTCATTGTAAGACCAAGTTGGTTCAAAACACTATTTTAACAAACTTTCTCAAAATTGGTAGCACCAAAAAACTTCTGAATTGCACTTATTGAGAAAAATACACAATAATTTCCACCGTCTGTTTTACGAAAATATCAACTTATTGGTAGATTATGCTACTGAGACTTTTGAGACAGACGACGTATCAAAAAAGCTAAAAGCTAAATTTGTCTGCCCGCATACTCACATCTGCCCCAAGATGGCGTTCTGAAAACTTCTCGACAGTTTTTAGTAAACATTGGTATCACAGGCTGAAAAGGAAGGGTATCGGAGATTAAACTGCATCTCTGACCCTCATGCAAAGAGATGGTTTTGATAGGATGCAAACAAAAAGTAAGAAAGTAAACTGTAAGGCATAGAAATATGCTAATTGGTCCTCAACTTAAGGTACATGGAACCCTGCCTTTAAACTGCAGGAGTCCAAAGACAAAGGACACCAGCATTTTGTGAGCAAGGATAGAGCCCTGACAATACGTGGCTGATTAAAACTAAAATATAGACATGGAAAAGATTTGTACTCTTTCAAATTAAAAAGAATTTACTATTACCACTCCCATTTCTTTAAAACAATAGACCCTACCAATATATCCACTTCAATTCAATACAAAAATAAGTGAAATGTTTAGATTGTCTCCAAGCAATGGATAAAACCATTATGGATGTGCTGAGAGATTGGTTGCTGGATTCTTCTGTATTTTACACAGCACATTCCGTAATGGACCCCATATCAAGGTTATTTTGTTCACATGTAGTCTTGGAAGGTTTAATGGGGGAGAAAAGATAGTTCTTAGCTTGGGGTAAACCTTCATTGGTTACTGTACCTGGTATTAACCTTTCCATATTGGGCGATAGAGTGAACAGTAGTCAGTTTTTTTCCCAATTTGTATTTAAATGTGCGGGGTTCAAACCCACAGCCCATAAGTGGAAGCCTTGTGATAGTGTGAGACTCCCCCCCCCCCTACTGTAAATATCATTATCTACATGCACACAATAATACACAAGTAGTGTTAACCCAAAAACGCAGTTTCATTTTGAACAAATAATTCAGTGTTTATCATTCCATCGTCTCGAGGGAGCTGATGCTGATGATGGTGTTTTTCTGGTTAACACAAACTGTGCATTACATTAAGCTAATCATTGGAACAAACAAAGGCTTTATCTCACCACTCCAGCTTGGATTGCAATTTTAGCAAAACCCACACGTTTACCCCAAATCAAATTGTAATATTCATCTCCAAAAAGTGCTTCTCGGACTCCACCTGACAAGGATAGAAGAAAAAGTCCATATCAATTAAAAGAATACATGAATTTGAATTCTATACCAACTGACCTCTGCCAGTCCAAACGTGCGATAAGAGAAGACACCTTCAGTGAAGTAAGTGATATCATGATTTTTGTAATATTACACAGTCAACACTCTTGTCTAACCTTTTTAGACGTTTGATCAAAACATGGGGCTGTGGTGGGGGTTCTATCATTTCAAAGTTAAAAAAATGGTGATTTTTGTTGAAATTGTATTTTGTGTGAAGCAGAAACTTACATATGATCATAAAATATATGACCATTGTTTAAAACATCCACACAACTTTGTACTGTACCAGGTGTAACACAAAATACCTCCATCATTAAAGACACTTACCTGGGGCAATAGCCAATATATGACCGTTGTTTAAAACATCCACACAACTTTGTACTGTACCCGGTGTAACACAAAATACCTCCATCATTAAAGACACTTACCTGGGGCAATAGCCAATATATGACCGTTGTTTAAAACATCCACACAACTTTGTACTGTACCAGGTGTAACACAAAATACCTCCATCATTAAATACACTTACCTGGGGCAATAGCCAATATATGACCATTGTTTAAAACATCCACACAACTTTGTACTGTACCAGGTGTAACACAAAATACCTCCATCATTTAAGACACTTACCTGGGGCAATAGCCAATATATGACCGTTGTTTAAAACATCCACACAACTTTGTACTGTACCAGGTGTAACACAAAATACCTCCATCATTAAAGACACTTACCTGGGGCAATAGCCAATATATGACCATTGTTTAAAACATCCACACAACTTTGTACTGTACCAGGTGTAACACAAAATACCTCCATCATTAAAGACACTTACCTGGGGCAATAGCCAATATATGACCATTGTTTAAAACATCCACACAACTTTGTACTGTACCAGGTGTAACACAAAATACCTCCATCATTAAACACACTTACCTGGGGCAATAGCCAATATATGACCATTGATTAAAACATCCAAACAACTTTGTACTGTACCAGGTGTAACACAAAATACCTCCATCATTAAAGACACTTACCTGGGGCAATAGCCAATATATGACCATTGTTTAAAACATCCACACAACTTTGTACTGTACCAGGTGTAACACAAAATACCTCCATCATTAAAGACACTTACCTGGGGCAATAGCAAATATATGACCATTGTTTAAAACATCCACACAACTTTGTACTGTACCAGGTGTAACACAAAATACCTCCACCATTAAAGACACTTACCTGGGGCAATAGCCAATATATGACCATTGTTTAAAACATCCACACAACTTTGTACTGTACCAGGTGTAACACAAAATACCTACATCATTAAAGACACTTACCTGGGGCAATAGCCAATATATGACCATTGTTTAAAACATCCACACAACTTTGTACTGTACCAGGTGTAACACAAAATACCTCCATCATTAAAGACACTTACCTGGGGCAATAGCCAATATATGACCATTGTTTAAAACATCCACACAACTTTGTACTGTACCAGGTGTAACACAAAATACCTCCATCATTTAAGACACTTACCTGGGGCAATAGCCAATATATGGCCATTGTTTAAAACATCCACACAACTTTGTACTGTACCAGGTGTAACACAAAATACCTCCATCATTAAAGACACTTACCTGGGGCAATAGCCAATATATGACCGTTGTTTAAAACATCCACACAACTTTGTACTGTACCAGGTGTAACACAAAATACCTCCATCATTTAAGACACTTACCTGGGGCAATAGCCAATATATGGCCATTGTTTAAAACATCCACACAACTTTGTACTGTACCAGGTGTAACACAAAATACCTCCATCATTAAAGACACTTACCTGGGGCAATAGCCAATATATGACCATTGTTTAAAACATCCACACAACTTTGTACTGTACCAGGTGTAACACAAAATACCTCCATCATTAACCGCCAACCTGAAAACCAAAATCATAATAGAGAAATCAGGTAAAGAAATCATCTTTTATATATATCAATGCCGATCTAATGTTAGACATACAACTGTATTGACTAAATATTTCACTTTAATTTACATACCATCTACCAACCATATTGAATCAATATGTCTTTACAGGTCTTTCTTGGGATTGCTGACTATATATTAGTCAGTAGAAACTATAAACACATGTAGTGTATGTCAGTTTCATAGTGTTTCATAGTTAAATACCTTATTCACACAGATAATTCATGTATATTGGAAACAATGATTAAAGTAGTGTTAATACTTTCAAGTGTAATGAGGGCATTTCCCAATTTGACATTGTTTAAAACAACGTAACAGACTTAAGTCTGGTCAAATTACAGTTAAAGTAATAGCCAAAAAAAGAGAAATAAGTAAAACAGCCAAAAAAGACAAATAAGTTCAATAGTTTTAATTACCAGAAATCAGAAAAGAAAAAATAAATAAATCAAACAGTCAAAAAAAAAAGACAAATAATTCAAACAAGTTTAATTACCGGGAACTTGGAAAAGAAATCTATCTCCTACTGCTCGTATTTGCCGACCTCGTTCCAATATAGTTTTTGCCATGACATAATAGAAGTCAATGGGTATAACACCATGATAGTATATAATTAGAGCAGGTCCATTCAGTGGAAGTTTCTCCAATCCTACCGTGTCATAACCTGTGTGACAATAAACAGGACAAAATAGGTGAATAAATTAGAAACAATCATTCCATCTTTAAACATGTCAATTGTTCGATAACGTTAATCAATACAAATAATATACTTGTAAGTTGTTTTCATCCTTTGGTTGATTAATTGGCATTAAACATCACAGTGTTGATTATTTCACCATGTCAGGGATTCATACACGTCAAATTTACCTACCGATATTCCGTTCGTAAAATTGAGTTTAAAACTGAATTTGGTGTAAAAAAAACTCAATATTTTCAGTTTTATAATATTCCCTTCTGAAAATCAAATTTTTAAAACTCAACTTGGGTGTGAAAAACAGAATAATGCTCCAATGATATTGACTATTTAAGAAGCATAAATCTGAGTTCAAGAGAAAAGTCCCTTTAGAAACAGCAGTCAGAAGGCCAGGGCCATCATTCTCATGTTTAGATACTGAGAAACCTGTAGCCTCGTTTTCAGTGTCACCACAACACAGCTTATTTTGCACTTTGGAAGTCTTTTAATTGCCTTAACACTTATAAAATAAGCTGATTTTGATGAACTGAGATATTTTGGGGAGTATTACCCACAATAATCGTAATAATTCGTTCCTTGTTATATTTATTCAGCTGTTTTTGTCTTACAACATGAAATTACGATAATACGTTTGTTACCTCCCCTGAACAATATCCCTCAAATAGTTCATTTCATTTTTAGCAATCAATGTGCATTTTTTTTATTGTTGCACATGAAGAAGAGAATAGGGATAACTTTGATCTAGGTTTGACATTACATGTATATTATTATTTTTCTTGGAATGCAAACTTTCAGGAAACATCAAATAAATTGGAATTGGTTTGTAACATAGGTTTTAACTCAATTTGAACCCTAAAATGGTGGGTAAATTTTTTAAAAACTCAATTCCTTCTTCTAAAAAACTCAATTTTTCAGTTTCGGTTCGTAAATTTTGAATGAATCCTTGCATGTATGTTGATGATAGCAGGTTTAATGGCTGAGAAAAACTGGCTCTGTACCCAGAAAAAAAACAAATGAGATTCTGTTAGTACATGTACCCGGAGGCCAATGGTTAAGTTTGTATAAAATGACTAGATTAATTCTTACCATGCCATATTCTGCTGGGCTTCCCACAACGAGGCTAACGTGTATCGAGCACCATCCCAAAAGTCCCTGCTATAGGCGTCTCTCAGACGATGACGTTGGCGGTAAACTTGAAGGAATAAAGCTGAACCATAGATAAATATCAGCAATACAAGTGGTAGTACGAATGATAGGATTATGGGATAGATTACCCATAATACCCACTTTAAGTAGTCGATGTCTATTGATTCCACAAGATTCCAGGCCAGTTCTAAATAGAGTGTAGTTTGATTTAACAGGGAGTGATGCCAGTCATGTACAGTTTCTATCATGATTCTATCTTCAGTCATAATTCTTCTTACAATTATGGTATGAAATCTGTTTCAGTCAAGTGTTTTCAAATCAAACATGCGGGTTTCCAGTAGAACACACATGATCTGTTAACAAAATAAAAGTAAAAGTTACAAGTTGACATCGCTGACCTTCATTTTTTCAATAGACTGACTGCTTAATGACCTCATAGGAGGAATAAAATGGCACATGGTAATTAATCTGCACTGAAAAGTATAGGTTTGCGTCCAGATTGAAATGGGCATTAACTGCCAAATATAGGGAAAAAAATTTTGTAAGCAAATTAGCTGCATGTGATTGTTCGCCATTTCTATCAAGAAGTACAAAATAAAAGGTTTCTGCAGATACCAATATCAAGGATGTACATTTTAGTAGTTTTTGTTAGCCAAAAGGACCCTCAAATACACTCATACATCTCAGTTGTTTGAATTTTGCCCATAAGTAGCTCACTTTTTCAATTCGTACGGGTTAGTTTTTATTTCAACATTAGGCCTTATCCTTTGGATCTTTAATTTGCCTCATACCCACGGTGCCCTTTTAAATGAAGTCTAAGGAACCGGACATTCACTCCCTCGTGTGCCAGTTTTTTTTTGTAGAGTGACGAGAACCAGTTATCACAAAGCTGTTGTGATGTCATTTTTTGTCTTCCAACATTCCCTGACTGAAGGAGGCTATTCTTGGGTCACCTGGTAAATGTAACATTCTCGATTTCCGTGTGACGTCACGGTCCCAAAAACGAGGCTGTCAATCAGAACAGAAGGTGGTTGAAAACATAGACTAAGCGATGACTTGCGCAGCTAGAACAAAAGGGTGGTAACAAGTTGTTTTCAACCACCATCCTGTGGTTGTTAGGGCTTTGGATAACACGTGACCTACAGACGTAGTACAGTGCCAAGATGTCCGAAATCGAGAATACTCCACTATTAAAATTGAGGTTGAAATTTTGCAGGACGATGCCTAGATAAGTTAGCCAGCTGTCATCAATGGGAAAGCGTGATTGCTAGGGTTAAACATGCATTAGAGATGGATAACTGATCGGATACCCATAGTAGTCTTTTGTTACATCGTTGTTTCCTGGTAGATCACTTAAGTAAAGGTCTTACTCCATTATTTAATAATTTCTGACATTTACTGGTCGTCGACCAATAAATATCCAAACATAAATAACGTAGTACCTGTACAGTGTAGTAGGCATTTAAATAATTTAATAGTAATTGTCAATGTCTTGTAATCCAGGGTTGAATACATCCGTTACAAATATAATAAAGCTACCAGATACCAGAAAAAGTCATTTAGAATTAATCATTATCAAGCGCTTTTTCTTGCATTGATATGCTATTCTTGACAATAACCGGTACAACTTGAATTTGTTTACAATTTATTTTTCATGCTAACATTTTATAAATACTTTTTTTGTTGTTGATTGCATCAATGCATGTACATATGTAACCAAGTTCAATGTAATTTGTAAGGCACTAAGGGTTTAAACCGTTTTATTTCCAGAAAAAAAGCCAAAAGAATTGATAATGAAGAGTTCTTTAGATCTTCCGCAAAACCTTGATTTTCTCAGTGTGATATTTACAACTACAAGGTGATATTTATACAGGCCTACATTGTAAGTTCCCTGATAGTGATAATATTAATAACCTGGAAGCTGGAAGTAGGCAGGCGCATGCATAACGAAATCGGAAATGATGATCATGAGGTATCTTAACTTAAAAAAAACAACTACAACGATTGATAACAACCTGAAAGACACCAACGTTAACGACACATTGAGTTAGAAATATCGTTTCATTCGCCCACTTACGCTGAGGTCTATAAATTACTGAAAATAAAGAGGAAAGTTGAAAGCAACAAAATTTTGACGTTTGAAACTACTGCAGGTTCATGATCACAGCGCCATCTGGCGACCTATCCGTAACTCAGAAGAAACTTCCTCAAAGTTTTAGTCAAGCATTTCTAAAGTCAAGTTATGTGAAGTCGAGACCTTATCAAGATGTGAAAATGGGCGATATTTCGCATAGGCGGATTGGGAAGGTAAATTTTTCACTGAGAGTCGTGTTCTTACTATTATTTGGCGAATACAAATGGATTCGAAAACGCGCTGTTGTTGTTGTTGTTGTTATTTGAGCTGTGACTTGAGTCTCGACACTGACAAGTGACAGCGTTGAGTTGGGAACAGTCAACTCTGGTCAAATAAATATAATTTGACTCCAAAATGAATATGATGTACGCCAAGCCTAGATGTGAACGAGATAAGGTAAAATAAATCCTGTGAGACAAAGATGCCAAGTACTCGCCAATGGCAATGGTCTGATGATTCCCCGTGCAATTTTTAAAAAAAATCAGTTGTGTCTTGAAATTACTGAAAGTGAAAGATATCTTGAAATTATGAGAAAGGCCTATTAGACCCTTCCGGCTTAAAGACTGACGCTTGTCATAGCCGCACGTCACATCATCTTGACGTTTTTGCCCCAGCTGTAATGACGTCACTTTTTTGTCAGTCATTTTCAAGTGAGGTCTGCAAGGGAATTACAGTCAAAACGTCCGATAACAAGAACGCCCGATACCAAAACGCCCAAACCAAAAGTCAAAACGCCCGATACCAAAATGCCCGATTGGTGTAAGTGCGTTACCGTTTTAACTCGCCACTACAGTTGTCGTGTCATCACATGTATGAGGCGCTAGAAGGTGAAACAAAATGGGAACACTTGTTTTTTTTTTGTATTCATTTATTTTTATTTATTTATAATTAAATCAAACCGCACAGGTCATTATGGTATCAGAGACGGTAACAAATTAACGTAAGTTACGTGCACATAAAGTTGTATTTGTATACAGTGTATTTGGAGTGTATTTGGACGGTCCATAAGAACTAACAATGATGTGGAAGGGTGGCACCGTCGGTTAAACCACAGCGCGACCAGGCCCAAAGTCCAGTTTTACTTATTAGTGCCACTCCTCCACAAGGAAGCCACTCCGGGTATTGGCAGTAAATGATTCAGATTTTATCTATCGTTGAATTTGTAAGTATTCCGCGTTACAACAGTCTATCAGGCCTTATGTTTTCAAAAGGTGACGTGATGATCCACCGTTCTCGTGAAATTTAACCAGCGTAACCGACCGTTCGTGCACGTCACTCGTCAGCAAAATGTTGCTTAACCTATTAAGAAAAATATCGATTTTTTTAAAACAAACTTGACAGACATTCAGTTGAGGTTATCAACTTCATTGCCATTAATTAAGGCTATTTTTTAATTCAACTTTTGATCAACACACAGTGCAATTCAAAAACTGACCTTTGTAAAGAATGAGACCTGCAAATACATGTATTAAACAACGTAACATCAGTTGATGTTGAAGACATCCTTCGCACGAAAACGGGTCACGTGCTACAGAGTTAGCCTGTAGACATAGTTTCGGAAACTCTGCTCATTTTAATATAGTGCTAACCCGTTTGTTAGCAGATTTTGGTTGCTTTTCTCACAAAAATATTTAATTATTTCA
The DNA here is from genome assembly GCA_963971465.1 of Lepidochitona cinerea. NCBI lineage: Eukaryota > Metazoa > Mollusca > Polyplacophora > Chitonida > Tonicellidae > Lepidochitona > Lepidochitona cinerea. The sequence continues at coordinate 39,530,841 of OZ020556.1, read as the reverse complement.
AAGATATTGCATTAACACTGGAAAGACTGCAGCAAAGCTGAGGGAATTCAGATTACGGCTGATTCTCATTCAACATACACTTGCATGTACGGCTGAGTCTGTATGTTTAGCTTTCATTGTTCAAAGCGGCTTTGTTTTGCGTCTGACTTATCGCATGAACCGATCTGGTGCGATAAGGTATTAGAATCGGTACATAGCAACTGATGTTCGTTCAGTGTTCTCTTACTGAGCCTTTCCTGCTTTTGATTTTTTTTTTTTTTACAAATTGCTGATTTACCCGGAGTGAACGGTCACCGTTTGCGTGAATTTTTTTTTGGCGTAATCTCCACGTAACCGAACAATTGTTCGCATGAAAAAATAAGGCCTGGTCTATGGCAAATTCTCATAACTATACATGTACGACGAGTCTCCCAACATGCATCATCTTAATGACAGCCTGCATGTTTCACCCCCGATTGGATGAGAATAGACCCCGCCGATCAGTGGGTAGCAAAAATGACAATTTCCTCTCTATGCCCTCTATTGTGCTTTCGGCGAACTATCGAGTTCTATGACAACACTACAGTGCATGTTCCAAGCTTCTAGCGAATGGTTCAGTCTAAGTAATCCCACTGGTCACTGTCCTGATGTCAAGTGTATGAAAATAAGGAAAATGGAAGCCTGTTTGGGTACAAAATGACAAAAAAACATTATGGAATAGCATGCAACAATGCTGAACTGTATATGTTTTATGTTGTTTGCTTTTTTTTCTCAAAGGGAACCAAAGTCTCCTTATTACCAGTTAAACCTGTTTATATTTCTGGATTATGATTGACATTCTTACACTTTTCTTAATTTCTTTTATTCACTTTCAGTTTTAATTACGTATGTCAAAGTTGCAGTGATGTATAGCTTTTATGTTTTTTTTATATTTTAGAGTTATTTTTCTGGGTTCAAGAAATCTTCGATGTATAGCTTACCCCATTCAAACTCGGAACAGAGTGTGTATGACAGACGTCCATTGAGATCAAAGTCACTTACCCCACCTGATTATCAAATAGATTTACAACTTCTACTGGAAGACTTTATTGAGAAAGAAATCCGAGTAAGACATCTTGATGTTTTTTGTCCAATCTTTTTTTTTGTCCAATGTCCAATCAATAAGAAGATCATTCATAACTTTTGATCAAAAATAAATGGATGATCTTTTTGATTATTTAATTTTTTTTAATTTTCAAGGGCTTTTATTGGTTTGTACAGGTTGCAGAGCGACAAACATTGTGAATACTTCTTATTTCAACATCAATAATTTACAACAAAAAAAACCCAGCTAAAATGGAAAATTGATTGAAAGATTTTACATTGGTAATTTGTTTCTTATCAATGATTTAGACATGGCTTACGGTTTTACAGAGGAAATTTGTTCATTGACTGACTTCCTATACTTGGTTTTCCATGTTTAACATTAAAGATGAGTTGCTCTTCTCCAGGGAGGTGTAAGTTTCCAAGCTTGTAACTTTCTTGTTTGTATAGTATGCAGGTCTAGTAGCAGATGTGTCTGTTGATGTGGATGTGACAAACAGGACAGAAATACTGAGGCTTATTGATAGAGGAAAGGTAAGTAACGAACTCAATTATGTAGCATTAAAATTTGATCCAGGAAATTCTTAATCGTCAATATTTAATTATTAAAAAGATTTTGTTAAATTATAATTTATCTGGATCAGTACTTACTTGGCATTAGTTCCCTGGTTCCTTGTGAAACTACTCCTCAAAATTGTTAAAAAATGACAGTATGCATGACCATCACTGTGTACAAACTGCCATGAAGAGCAGCAGAGATGACGTTAAACAACCGAGATCGTATTTTAATTCACTACTCTGACGTACACAACAGAGATCATCATATGTCACTTAGCTAATTAACTTTCATAACCATCATCGTTGTATATGTAACATGGAATTTTGTATGTGCGCCGCCCGAAATATAGTTCTCTTTTTGGTCAATACATGTTTTACAATGCACTTAACGCAAATTGGGAAAACAATGCCCAAGGTTGTTCATAAAACCTTCAAGTTTGATTTTATATCAGCTTGTAAATCTCATAGTGAATTTGTTTTAACATGATTACAAATTGAACGATGTACTTCCTTCTTGTAAAACCATGACCTACTTGTAAACAAGTTAACAGAGACAGTGATGTATTGAATTTTCAGAAGCTTGGTAAAATCCCATGGCATACAACTTTTGAACAGGATGCCATATTTAGTCTATGTGCTCATAACATTAAAATCAGCAGACGATATGGTGAGGTAAGATTTCTCTCAAACTCTCTTTTCCAATTCATCGTTAAACTTGGTTACAAAGGTCACTTAAGTTGAATTTTTGTTTATCAACTCATACCTTCTAATTCAACTCTACCTTCACCATCAACTCTAATTCAACTCATACCTTCTAATTTTAACACAGTGGCACAGAAAATACTTTGTGAACTAAAATAACTATGCAGAGGATTTTTTTTTTTTTTAATTTGGGTTATTAAAATGACATTGGTTGGTTTATGCTTATATTTCAATCCTCTTACTTTCACGTTTTTAAGGACTTACTGCTTCGTGTACCCATCCATGAAATAGCGGCAATATGTTATATACGAGATGATGGTCAACATATCTTAGCATTAAAACATGGTAACTATTTATTTCGTTGTCTTTTTATACTAACCTATCCTTCTACAGCTTATGATTGGACTTCAATAAATTTCAAAAATGCTATTTATAATTACCAATCACTGCAATGTTACGTATGAGACCCTAAAATCAATGATGACACTTTCAACGGCACGCAGAAAGCAGTGAATCTATTAAATACATGAAAACCAAAACTTGTGTATAACTCGCAAAAAAAATCATGAAAACATTGATATGCATAAGAAATAATAGCTGTTTACAAGCAATAAAAATGTGACAAACAAATCGGGTTAACATTCATGCAAAAAGGAAGTCCCATAAATAAGGCTATTTGTGTAGCGACCCACACATTATGAGTGGGAAAAAGCTGCATGCTTCAACCATTATGGAAGAAGGATAATGGCCTTGAGAAACTAAGCGATAAGAATTTTCATTGATTCATTCTATTTGATACAAACAAATCCGCCTTCTCTGATTTACCATTTGTAAAGTCGCTCATAGTTTTTGACTGATAAACTAAGTGGCGACATAAACGGCCAAACTCTACAGGATCACTCAAAAAGCATGCAGAATTTTCCCCCATATTGATATAATAAAAACATTTTGCTTAGTGGAAACTGACTTTCAAACAAATAAAAATGAAAAAGAAAACCGGGCAGACTACATGCAATTCAATTATTAGCCTTTTAAAAGATATTTTCTTTTTTCTTTTTGGTTTGAAATACTACTACACTAGCCTATATTGTGGTTACAATGTACTTGTTGTAAATGGCATTTACCTTATGTTAACTTGTCGTTTATTAGGTGACCCTGATTTGAATAGAGACAACTGTTCTTTGGCTGTTTTATACTGTGATAGTAAGGTAGGTATTTCACAATTTTCACAATTGTTCAAACTCATTCATACTTATTATATTTGGAATCTTTTAATATTTTGTACCCATCTTCCTTTATTCCATGTTGTCTAAACCTGACACTTATTGCCTTTGTATATATGTGTGTTGCAGGGATCAGCAGAGGAAATATGTGCCTTAGTGGGCCAGTGTTTCCAACTAGTCTACACTGATGCCACAATGCAGTTCTTTGACCAGGAGTTACGTTTGGCCAGTGGTGTATCTACTGGATCCTCAACAACACGCAGTGGTTTGTAACGTTCATTTATTTGTGAACCTTCTGAACTCAACATCTATACTGAGATTGAATTGCTTATTTGGATGTTTTCAGTTTTACTAAACACTCCAGCTTATTTCATATATGTGTAGTAGTATCAGCAGGTCTATTGGAACACCAGAGCACTTGGTACCTGAAACTACATACTGAAAGAATTTGTTATATGTACATGTATGTTTGTGTTACTGCTGACAGAATTTTTTATATGTACCTGTATGTTTGTGTTACTGCTGAAAGAATTTGTTACATGCATGTTTGTTGTACTGTTGTAAGAGTCTGTTACATGTATTTTTAGCCCGCCATCATTCTGATGGAGGGCTATTCAAATCGCTTTTCCGTGGTCCGTCATCCGTCGTCAGTCGTCCGTCGTCCGTCCGTTAACTTTTTGCTTGTTACCTTTATTCCAAGAAAACTACCTGTCCAATCTTAATCAAACTTAACATACAACATCACCCTATGGTCTAGTTGTGCACCGTACGTTTTCATCTCATTTGCATATTCAATGTGGCCACCAGGGGGCGATATTGTTTTTTTTTGTTACCTTTATTCCAAGAAAACTACCTGTCCGATTTTCACCAAACTTGGCTGACATTATCTCCATATAGTCTAGTTGTGCATCCTACATTTTCATCTCATTTGCATATTCAATATGGCCGCCAGGGGGCGATGTTGTTTTTTCTTTGTTACCTTTATTTCAAGAAAACTACCTGTCCAATCTTAATCAAACTTAACATACATCATCACCCTATAGTCTAGTTGTGCACCGTACATTTTCATCTCATTTGCATAAACAATATGGCCGCCAGGGGGAGATGTTGTTTTCCTTTGTTAGTTTATTGCAAGAAAACTTTCGGTGGTTACCTTTATTCCAAGAAAACTATTAGTCCAATCTTAATCAAACTCAACATGCATCATCACCCTACGGTCTAGTTGTACACCGTACATTTTCATCTAATTTGCATATTCAATATGGCCACCAGGGGGCGATGTTGTTTTTCTTTGTTACCTATATTCCAAGAAAACTACCTGTCCAATCTTAATCAAACTTAACATACATCATCACCCTTTGGTCTAGTTGTGCATCGTACATTTTCATCTCATTTGCATAAACAATATGGCCGCCAGGGGGAGATATTGTTTTTTTTTTGTTACCTTTATTCCAAGGAAACTACTAGTCCGATTTTCATCAAACTTGGCTGACATTATCTCCATATAGTCTAGTTGTGCATCGTACAGTTTCATCTCATTTTGCTTATTCAATATGGCCACCAGGGGGCGATGTTGTTTTTCTTAGTTACCTTTATTCCAAGAAAACTACATGTCCAATCTTAATCAAACTTAACATACATCATCACCCTATGGTCTAGTTGTGCATCGTACATTTTCATCTCATTTGCATAATCAATATGGCTGCCAGGGGGAGATGTTGTTTTTCTTTGTTACGTTTATTGCAAGAAAACTTTCGCTTGTTACCTTTATTCCAAGAAAACTATTAGTCCAATCTTAATCAAACTCAACGTACATCATCACCCTACGGTCTAGTTTTGCACCGTACATTTTCATCTCATTTTGCATATTCAATATGGCCACCAGGGGGCGATATTGTTTTTTTTTGTTACCTTTATTCCAAGGAAACTACTAGTCCGATTTTCACCAAACTTAACATACATCATCTCACCCTATGGTCTAGTTGTGCACCGTACATTTTCATCTCATTTGCATATTCAATATGGCCGCCAGGGGGAGATGTTGTTTTTTTCGTTTATTGCAAGAAAACTTTTGCTTGTTACCTTTATTCCAATAAAACTATCAGTCCAATCTTAATCAAACTGAACATACAACCAAAATTTCTATGGGAGCTTAATTTTGCAATTCACAATTTAATTTTCCTCAACAATAGTTATCTCCCTGGAATAAGATTTTTTATGTAGGCCCCAATTCCAATATCCAGTTATTGCTGTAAGTGAAATAATCTTGAGCGCAGCGTAAAACACCAAACAATCAATCAATCAATTTAATATGAATAGATGAACGCGGGCGTTAAGATCCCTTTAAGGGATCTCTTGTTGTTGTACTCCTGAAAGAATTTGTTACATGTATGTTTGTGTTACTGCTGAAAGAATTTGTTACATGTATGTTTGTGTTACTGCTGAAAGAATTTGTTACATGTATGTTTGCTGTACTGCTGAAAGAATTTGTTACATGTATGTTTGCTGTACTGCTGAAAGAATTTGTTACATGTATGTTTATTGTACTGCTGAAAGAATTTGTTACATGGTATGTTTGTTGTACTGTTGAAAGAATTTGTTACATGGTATGTTTGTTGTACTCCTGAAAGAATTTGTCAGATAGGTTTAGTCTCAGTTTCAGTATCAGATGCTCCACAATGAAAGGTATTCCATCAACAGGTCCTCAGTGGTCCAGCGGGTTAGATTGATTGTCCTTCAGTCAAACACAGACTTTCCATTGATGCGACGTGGGTTTAAAACACACTCCGACCAAATAAAAATTTAAAAATTTCTGAGTGGAGTGGTTTCCTCTCCCTTAATACTAAACTTTGGCAATGCCGCCATACATATACAAGTGAAATAATCTTGAGCCCGGAGTAAAACATTAATTAATCAATCAACAGGTGACCTGAGTGTCGTCTATTTAATGGACATCTGTGTGAAGGTACCTCACAGTCTTAACCTTTATCCTTTTTACACTCCTTGATCATGTATGTTATTGTTCATGTATTGTTTTACTATCTATGGGAGATCACTTATAGAGATAATTGTTTTTATCAGACTCCTCTACAGTCATCAAGCAGGCCTATGATCCTTACAACCCCTCTTTGTAAGTACCAAGGAATCCACTTCTATTACATTTTTTTTTTATGATATTAAAGTTTAGAATACACATATGTACATTAGAGTGCAAATACAATGAAGAGTGTATAGTTTCTTATTTGTAATCCCTCTGAGTTTTCCACAAGGATATTGACAAATGTTGGTGAATTTATGTTAATTTGTACAATTATAATCTGCGGTGCTATGATTGTGGAGTAAACTTTTGTTCTCCTCAGTTTAACAAGGTCCAATCCAGATTTACGATCCAACCAGTCATCCACAATGTCTCGTACAATTCCGCGATCTCAGCGTACACCAAGTACAGCCAGTGAACTAAGTGCTCCATCTACAGAACTTCTTCAAGATTACCTCAAAAAGGTTAGGACAGTTTTGTCTTAACTCATACCTGTACATTTTATCACCTGGTTATTCTTTGATTGCCTTATATTGGGTGGCTGATTTTAAAGATTATCATTGGTTTAAATTTATCTCAATGTAACCACACTGAACTGCTTCTTGGAAGCTATCTTAACTTTCTTTTTTCAGAAGAAAGATTTTTAGACTAAAACTGTCCAAAATGTTCTTTCTTTTGGGTACTGACCTCTTTTTAGCCTACCCCCCGATAAACCTGGAAAGTTAAAGTACTTTGTAGAACTTCAATTTATCAATGTTTCTCAGACTGAACACAATTTGTTTTTGCAGTTACATACAAAACTCAGCCCTGAGGAGTTAAAACAGTTTGCAATGCTGTTAAAGGCTCGTCATACCAATCTACCCTTTAATGAATTTTGTGAGAAGGTGCTATCATTGTTTGGTCCCAGTAGGAAACACCTTATGGCAGGTAAGCTTACAATCTTATGTTACCTCAACTCTACTTCAACTCTGACTACCTCAACTCTGGCTACCTCAACTCTGACTACCTCAACTCTAACTACCTCAACTCTGACTACCTAAACTCTAACTTCCTCCACTCTAACTACCTCAACTCTAACTTCCTCAACTCTGGCTACTTCAACTCTGACTACCTCAACTCTGACTACCTCAACTCTCACTACCTCAACTCTCACTACCTCAACTCTGACTACCTCAACTCTGACTACCTCAACTCTGACTACCTCAACTCTGACTACCTCAACTCTGACTACCTCAACTCTGACTACCTCAACTCTCACTACCTCAACTCTCACTACCTCAACTCTCACTACCTCAACTCTAACTACCTCAACTCTGACTACCTCAACTCTGACTTCCTCAACTCTAACTTCCTCAACTCTCACTACCTCAACTCTAACTACCTCAACTCTGACTACCTCAACTCTGACTACCTCAACTCTGACTACCTCAACTCTGACTACCTCAACTCTAACTACCTCAACTCTAACTTCCTCAACTATGACTACCTCAACTCTGACTACCTCAACTCTAACTACCTCAACTCTAACTTCCTCAACTATGACTACCTCAACTCTGACTACCTCAACTCTGACTACCTCAACTCTGACTACCTCAACTATGACTACCTCAACTCTGACTACCTCAACTCTAACTACCTCAACTCTGACTACCTCAACTCTAACTTCCTCAACTCCAACTTTGTCTTCATTCTTTACGCTGTTTGACTCCACCAGTATATATGAAATATAAGGTAGAATCTCAATAAGAAAAATGTTGAGTTTTTATTAAATAAACTTATATGAAATGCATGGGAGAAACTATCCGTAGGTTCAGGGACCTCCTCTAATAAATCAGACAATGCTGACACACAAGTGAAATAATCCTAAATGTTTTATAATTGTTTCTCTTTGTAGGAATGTGGCCTTTCATTGGAGAAAAAGATTACTCTAACTTTGAAGAGTTTCTTGAGCGTCACGCAATAGGAATGGTTGAAAACGGCCGTGGCACCTTATCTAGTTTTACCTATGCAATACCATTTATGTAAGTGTCAACGTTTTATACATTTGTCCATTAGTCTTCACACACTTTAAGCTTGGATTCTATTCAAGGCATCTCATAAGTATCTTAGTTGATGAAAGTTAAAAGTTGGCTAGGAACCAAAATAATGTGCGCTATAGAAGAGCTTTTTCTTCTCTCCAGGAACATTGAAAACACAAATCAGTTACAGAGCCAGCGTGGCCACTGTGGACACAAAACAGCCTTCCACTAATATGTTGTGAATATAGTACGTTTGATTGATGTTTTGCAACGCACTCAAGATAATTTCACTAATATGGTTGGCATTGCCAGGTTTAGTGTGGAAGGAAACTGGGCTCATTACCCAAAGGAAACCCTGGACCTACGGCGAGTACCTGGCAACTCTTCCACATACGGCGACCGAGTGAAAAATCCACTCAGAAATGTTTTAATCTATATTGGGTCTGAGTTTGATTTTATTCCATGTCGTATCGATGGAAGGTCTGTGTGGGACTGAGGGACGATCACTCTAACCCACTGGACCACCGAGGCCCCCGGTGAATAAAACAAAAATAATCATTTGCTGAGATGATGTATGGAGAATAAATTTGTTGTATGAATCAAAATGTTGTAGAAGTTTTGATATTTTTTGTTTGCAGGAGGACAACGAGTGAGAGTTCTAGTCAGGTTGGGGGTAATGCATTTGATTTACCTGTCACAGGGGAGGAGTTTGAACGATTCATGGATCACATTGAATTGGAGAAAGATACATCATTAGATAGAAGTTCATCTAACCATGATGCCATGTTTGCTACAGTGTCATGACATCTACATCCTCTCGCTGACTTGTACATAGTTATTTGTACATCATTTGATGGCACAAGTGTACCTTTTGTCGGAGTTACCTGTTAGACATAGTCCATTTTATCAAAGCGATCTTAGCTGAAGAGGATCTTAATTACTGATGGCAACGTATACCATTAGCATTGGTTGCCATGGTAGTTAAGATCACACTTAGCTAAGATCACTTTGTGTAACTAGGCCCAAATACAGTTGTTGTTGTTCTGTGTTGGAGAGCTCCTGCTTCTAGTAATCAAGGTGAAAGGAGAGGGTCTGGCTGCGGTTTGAAGATAAGATGTTTCCAGGCTGAGTTTACCTGTTCTTGTTTTTTGCTGAAACAATATAATATAATCCCAGTTTTGGGGAGTGTTATCACTGAAAACAAAACCTTCAGACACAGAAGCCTCATCTGAACTGTTTCAAATCAATTATGATCAGCCGATTGATCAATGGAAAATGTCAGACAATATCTTGATAACTTTGTAATCCCTTTCTACAATACCCATAATCTCAATGGGATTTGGCATAAACTGTTCTGTAGGTGTTCTCTTAATGAAGTCAATTGGAGCCACCATATACACTATTTAATGAATAAATATTATTTATTGTACAGGTTTCTAATTTACATATATGTAAATGTAATGTGTGCGTTCAGTTTTAATTACGACATTTTTATATGTTTTAGATAATAGGCTATTTTTATTCTGATAGAAGAGTATATAAAAATGTATTTGTGTACATTATTCATTAAGGTTTTCAACTTCAACTTTTTATAACTCTATATTTTAAACAGTTATAGTGAACACGGTTGTGAAGTTTCAATTAAACTGGCATCTGTTCTTTTTGCTGAAAAAAATAATGAAAGTAACGAGAAAACCAAAGTTTTTTTCATGAATTCTGATTGTAACGATAATATGAAGGATTGATTGATCGATTTATTTCACTTTATATGTGGTAGCGTTGCCAGGTTTAGTGGGGAAGGAAACTCGGTTCTTTGCCTAGTGGAAATGTCCTGAAATTTGGGGATTTTTTGCAAGTCTTCGACATAGGACATTCAAGTAAAAAAAAAACCCTCAGAAATATGATGCTAGTTTGAACTGAAGATTGATAAACTTGACAATTGATGCCCGCAAAAAATGCATGTTGCATTTGACCTAATAAGCTGAACAAACCAAGATGCACATCAATTGGGTTATTGCCTACATCAGCAACATGCAAGTTACTTCCGAAAGCTACTCAAAACTGATTTTCTCAAGACATTGCTGGTATAAGTCACACACACGTGTTTCCTGGTTTACGTTCTTGTCGGTCAGGAAGAATTCTGGTATAAGTAATTTAAGGCTTCCAATTTGTGCTTCTTAAAAAAATGTCTAACGATTTCCTCATTGTATTGTAATGAAATGGTATCCGTTACCTTAGAAATGCAATTTAATTAGGGAGTTATTTTTTAGATTTGGTCAGATCAATTTATATAATTATAATAAAAAGCCTTTATCTGTGAGTACCTCACTCTTTCCAACCATAATGATACTTTTTAATCCTAATATTTTATGCATTATCATTCTTGATGTAAATGTTATTTACCCAACTCTATCACCAACTGATTTGTTTTTGTGCAATGTGTAAAAAACTTATCGTCAGTTTGTTTGTAACAGTTTTATAGCAGTAAACTTTAAACTGACCCCAAGTGGTCAATGGTGCAAATTGTGTACGATTTTGTCTATATCTGTATGTACATCTCTCCAGGTTGAAGATTCCTTAACTTAATCTCTTTATTTGGTATATCACATACGTGTATGATTCTTTTTTTCAATACACACATCCTGCTTATGATCACATCAAAGGGGACTCAATTTGATCATGGTGTAATCTAATCTTGAGCTGAGCTGCCAAAATTCATACTTTTTGAATAAGTTCTGATCGTCACGACAGTAAGGGGTTTTGAAGGCCATCGAAAAACTAAATGATTGGCGCTGGAATGAGGGAAATCCATGAAGTCTACGGCCTGTACGAACCGAAATAGTGTCCAAAACGTACAAAATTTAAATAACCGAGACGACCATTCATTCATTCAAAGCCAAAGTTAGTTCAAAACAATACTTTATCGTATTAAAGGCTAGAAACACTTAAAAGATCCTGAATTATACGTCTTGAGAAAAATAGCCAATAATTACAACATTCTGTTTCAACGTCAAAATATCAACATTTTGGTAGCTCATGCCACTCAAAAACATTTTATCAAGATATATTTTTGCCAAGCGAGTCACCAACACACACCTGTCTAGTCCGGGTTTCGGACTCCAAAATGACTTTTATATACTGACGGGCGTATTTTGGAAATACGCCCGTCAGTATACAAAAAAGTCATTTTGGAGTCCCAAACCCGGACTAACACCTATCAGATATCCACGTGTTACAACACAGCAAGTATTTATCGAGCTCTTGTTGAGTATATGCCTGGAAGTTAGGATGAAATGTCCGAACCCATGCCTACGTGATATGAAATGAAAACCGCTCCTGTTAAAGCATGTTACCCATCGAGGGCGACAAATCAGGGTGTAATCATTTCTGAGCGCTAAAAAGTATAACAAAAAGCGACATCTTTCTCCGCTAACGACTTAATTCAACAAGTTAAATCCGACTCATTATCTACATTCTGACATTTGCTGGTCGTCGGACGACATAATGAAAATCAGATTATTGAACAAGGAGGCAGGTAAAGGCCCGCTCACACGGTGCGATTTGTCGTATCGACTCGTAGCATGCGATAAAAAATGGATGTATTTGCCTTGCACACTGGCGTTGGATTGAAGTAAAAGATAAATAAAAAAACACTCACACATATGAATAACATTAGAAATCCATAAACGGTTTTAGTGTGTTACGGGTAGCTGTCCTGTCATGGAGTGATAAAGAAATTTGTTTCTTCTGCCCATTGCCAAGGTGTGCTAAAAAAATCTTCACATTGATATTGATCGGTGCCTCGTTCGACGTTGGTTCGGTCGGCAGAGCGATAGCTGCTCAGTCTGACATGCGATGGTTCGCATCCCACTCAGCCACATCTTCGCAAGCCAAGTTAAAATCTGCATATTCCATTCCGTGACTCAGCCCAAGGAAAGTGGTGTTTTGCCTGGACGCCCTATGTGGGAGAGTTGGCAGGTACTCGTCTAGTCCGGGTTTCTGACTCCAAAAATTACTATTTTAGTATGTGGTCCGATTTAGACAAAGAAATAGCAATATAACCTACTCAGATCGTGTCTAAACGGTCATAATCACGTTCATGGATAATTTCGCTACCTACAAGTGCCTGACATGGACGAGTCCGGGATTCTGATTCCAAAATTACTATTTTTTTATACTGACGGTCGTATTTTGGCCCGTCAGTATAAAAAAATAGTGATTTTGGAGTCCGAAGCCCGGACCAGACATGGACGAGCAGGATCGGCCAGTAAACTTTATTCTTCCCCTGAATTCACTTTTGCCTTCTCCAGTCTCAAACTCTCCGCCATCGTTTAGCGGTTTTTCATTTTTTTAACGTTAAATTCACTTTACGAAAGGCTAAATTATTAATGAATGTCGCACTGACACTATTTGGGTTAGTTATGTTGCTATTTACTGTCTAAAAGCAATGAGCCCAGACTCCAAAATACGACCGTCAGTACAAAAAAAAGTAACTTTGGAGTCAGAAACCCGGACTATAGTACTCGTGGTGGGTTCTTCGGACATCTATATAGCCTGGTAGGCAGAAAACTCGTGGGAAATGTGCACCCCCTCCCTGTAGTATTAAGTCCGTTCTCTCTTTTTAATCCGAACCATCCGACCGAGCTACATACGTACTCTCAAATTCTATGATAAGTATTCATTTATCCGCTTATAAGTAACCTTCCTTCGATATAGGAGAGCAATGATCTTACTCCATTTAAGTTCCCTCTCTATTATGGGATAATGACAAGCCCCTTGGGGTTTCTTTCCCGCTGATGTAAATTTTTTTCTATTTTCCAAATGAACAAAAAAATATCCGTATTGCTTCTGATCTTGCTGTTGTCATTTGCCATTTTTTAATACTGTCAGTGTAATAAACAAACGAACAAAAAAATAATAAATAAGCTTAACCCAACATGGTGCCAGAAGTGCGATTCTACCAAATCGTGTGACACTGAAGTTGTCTTCTTCTTTACGTGTCCTTTGAGCTATTTTGTTCAGCTGTTTTGGCGAAAGTTTCTGTCTGATTCGGTTTATTGGGAACTGTTTCAGTGCATGGAGATTGAATAAGATCTTCCAGCGCCTTTCGCCGTATAACAGAATTTCACACAAGTGGAAACTTGGTTTTGAGACGAAACTGTATCTCGAAGAAAGTCAAGCGTGTATCATACAAATCATGCATTTAGTTAACTGAGTTCCAGAGAAATTCGAAAAAAAAACGCATGTTAATTGTTATATCACAAGAAAAACATTTCCTCCGCAGTGAAAAGGTTCCCATCACTAAATTTTAGCGCGGTGAGAACCTTTTCACTGCAGTGAAAACGTTCCCACTGCGGTTAAAATGTTTACAGCGCGGAGAAAACCTTTTCTCTGCCACGAGAACCTTTTGTCCGCGGTGAAAACCTTTCCCCCGCGTTGTAAGCATTTCATAAGTGGTGGAAAGGTTTTTCTCCGCGGTGCAAATGTTTTCCTTGTGATTTTCAGTTTACATTTCTCTTATGAGACGTAAATCTCTTTTGAATGATGCTCCATTGATTTTTATAACATACGGAGGACAAAGCGAAGATACTACAGGGGTAAAATTCCGATAACGGCCCAAAAACACCAGCAATCCCATAGGGCAGTAAGCTTTTCAGACAGCGTCTCAAAATATCTATTTTAGAAACCGTACATATATACGAAATACAAATGGCCGCAGGGCTACATGCAGAGAATGTAAAGGGGTCTCTTGAAGTACGATCACAACTTTCTCTGAAGTTCTGAAGCACACTTTTGATGGGTTGACGCCCTTGTTACAGATCTTAAACAAATGGCGTCTTCATTACAGATTCAAATTTCAGGCTAATACAATTTTTGGTAACATCAATATTCATTTTATTAAAAAAAGGATTTCTTAATGGCACGTTTAGTGATTCAAATAGACATTTAACTGAACAATATTTATAGAAATATATTATGGCACATGGGTGAAAATCTTTCATAAAACAATCTTTGACGCACTGGTTAATGACTGAAATCCAATGGTACAAATATAGACCAAATCATTTGGACAGGGATGCTTGTTTGGCGAATACAGATACGAGGGGATCTATTTCTAACGATATTGAAAATTCGTATAACGTAAGTTAACGAAGCCGTTTAAGTTACAAAGCCGTAAAACACGTGACGAAATCATGAGCCTCCATTTTGTAATACCAGAAGGGCCATGGTCACTCCACCAACTTTTAAAGATAAGCTCTCCAATCTGACGCAATATGAACTTTCCTGAGAACGAAGCGTGTTCTTGTCTTCTAAATGTGTCGTTAAATTATGCCCAAAGGCGCTACATGACTATGCACATCCCTGTCAATCTATCTGACAACCAGTAATATATGTACATCCACATATAGGATTATTTTGGCCCATGAGTTTGCCTAAGAATGTCACCTTGAAAACAGTCTTTAAACAATTTCCAGGGGATACCACGAAATGAATGTCCAAGAGTGGTTTCAGAAATGCACATTTGGTAACAGTGTTAGCCATGATACTGTTGTATCACAGTCAACTTATAAATTATTTCATATCACAGCTTGTAAAATGTCTTCATAAAAATGAGGATACAATGAGAGTACATCGATGTGTATATAGTACCGGGCATGGATGTCTCAGCTTCTGATCACGTGATACACGAAACTTTCCAGGTAGCATCACGGACAGACCGTCATGGAATCGTGACGTATGGGTCGTTGTAATGGATGTTGTCCAAAAACCTGATGTACGTTGAAGGATGGCCGTGGGGTCCCGGGTCAGAATGTGATGTCAGTGAACGTTTCGTTGGAGACCTGTAAAAGAAAAAGTCGAATGTTTCATCTTGCTGAATAAGTTTGTTGTATTAACAATTTGGCTGTGGTCGAAAGGTCTGCTGAATAGGTGTACTGTTTGTAAGACAGGATCCTGATCTAGCTACGTGGAATGGATACGTCTCATTGGCTGGTTTGGATCTGACTTTGTAAAAAGAAATTGACTTTAAAGTTACTCTCTGCGAAAATCCAGAAAACTGTTTAGGCCTACATTAAAAACAAAGCACCGTTTTCTGCAGAAGAAGGTAACATTTTTCGAAAATCCAAAAGTTTCAACATCATTTTGTATTTTTAATTTGAAAAATTGATTAGTTAGACCCTCAATATAAACAAATGGCGAGCGCATGCAGGAATGCGCATTTATAAGTCTCTTGAATGGCTTGAATCATGACTTTTAATCTAGCTGACAGTTGACCCATTTTGCGCAACTAACTTGAGAAAGATCTGAAAGAAGTGTAATCCAACATAGAATTTACGCAGTTTGTCTTTTAGACCATGTAGACGGTTTAAAGCCAACTGGACGTGTTTTATGTGTAACCCATATTTAATAATTAGTGTATTGAAAGTATAGAAGGCTGGTATAGATTAACTCTCAACACATATTTCAGAATGGCTACTTGGCAAGTGGTCGTCCTACATTACTACAAACACTTTCAGCTGTATCTCTCAATTGACAATAAATTCTATAACTTCATGATATAGATGCCAATGCCAAACTTTGTACAGGAACGATCTGAACCAATCCCATAAGTCAAAGCGTTAAGCAGGAAGTCTAATCTTTAAGTGGTACGAGCTGCCAAGAATGGGGATATTTCTCCGTTAAAACAGTTTTTAAAATTATCAGCTATCAGAACCTTTATAGAGCTACTCATCTCGAGAATGTACGTAAAAGTAAGTAAAGGGTTTCGAACCAGTGTTTCAACTGAACGTTCGCCTCGATTTTGTTTATTTTTCAGACAATATCTCAGATTGTACAGGCCACAGACTATGAATGGACGAGCTTCAAACTGTCTCATTGTCTTGACAATTATGGAAAAAGTGTGAATTATTGCAGCTCATACCACTTAAACATGGCTTTGTGAGTTGAGAAATTCTTTCTTACGTGTCTTCAAAATGTAGACTGTCCATATAGCGAGCTAAAACTGGAGCACGGTCATTGTCTGGGCCTGTTGAAGAGGCACTTGTCATCGACCTATGAAAGGAAACAATGAAAGAAAAAACTGTTGTCGAAATGTAGTAACTCTTGGAATAACATCGTTTAGGGTTATTCTTTGGAAAAGAGAAAACTTAACTACTATGGGCTATTAGAAATAACTCCATCCATATTCACTTAACATGGCTTATAATAGGAAGACAAGTATATTGCATCTAGTCTTGTATTGAACAGATAGAGCCAGCTCAACAAACCTGTACTTACCAGTAACCAGTATCCCCTTGTGCTGAAATACCTTTGGCCTCCAAATATCTCTCAAAATAAGCGTGGTCTCGATCTCCGATGAAAGGCCACATTCCTATAACACAAAAATATTATAGAAGAGTTTTCTGACAGACAACCATTTTGGTTTAAACTTTCTTCTGGTTTTAGTGATATCTTTAATTTAAAGGTTTATTTCTCGACCAATCATCAAGTAAGCACTCTTCAAAAACTACAATTTATCGATGACACATTTGGGTAACAAATCAAATAGATATTTGAGAATTGGATATTCACTCACCGGTCATTAATTGTTTTCTCTCTTCGCCAAATAGTTCCATCACTTTGTCACAGAACTGCTCAATGGTGAGATCCGCATGAGGCGTTGTAAGTAACTTAGCAAAGGTATTCAATTCGCTCGCTGACATCTTTGTCTGAAGCTAAAACAATGGAGATGAGAACTGGTGACCAACAGAAAATGGTAGTTCAAAATCAAATTTCTTTACCGTTTATACATTTACTCTATAAAATATCAATACATTCAATTTTCTATACCGCTTAGGCATTTAGTCTATAAAATATCAATACATTTATTATATAAAATATCAATGAAATTGTATCAACTAAAGAGGAATTGGAGACATTAAGAATGTTTTGTTGACAGGGATAGAAGGATAACATGTTGAGAGGAAAACTGTGAAGAGGAACAGTTTATTCACCTTATACACATAATCCTGAAGAAGTTCGGCCGCCGACCAAGAACTGTGTTCGCTTGGTGCCTCGCCTCGTCTCGGAAGGGAGCGATAGATACTTGAAGAATCGGCAGATCCGTAAAGTGAACCTGTAAAACTTTATAGAAAGAGACCGGAGTTCAATAACGGTGGATTCGATTAGTTTCAAGGCTTCCTTAAAGTCTGGAACTGAGCATCACTGAAATAAAACCAAGATGATACTTGGTTTCGAATAACGGACATCGAACATATAATACATGGTAAAATGGGACACTGTACATAAGCAATCTAAAATAGATTTGATCCCACTGCCATTTGTTGAGATATCATGTCTCGTGTAGAAGATTTCATAGAATGGCACGAGGTCTGATTGAGTGTTTTTCTTAGGTTACCTCGATCAACTTAAACAATTACATCATGATGGGTAGTCAAACTTACATTGCATATTTTTGGGGAATTCCTTTCGTGGGTCGTTTTCCCATGACCGGCATGGAGTCATAAATAGAAACTGAAAGAAATTAAAAAAGTAAATAAATAACTTTGATTCATATATCTTTTAATCTTAAACAATTGCAATGAGTTTCTCTTCAGGGTGGGCATAATTATTATGAAAAGGGTGCACTGCTTTTTCGGCATTCCTGAAACTCAATACCACGTTTCTGGACAAATCTGCGGCGACTTTACAACTGCATTTTAACCCTTTGACTTTGAAGCATTCGTAGGACGAAAATTAGCATTGAAATAATCATCGGAATGCGGTCGATGCGTTAATTCATTTGGGTTTGAACGTAGGTTGCTGTTGATCGCAAAACCTAACAAAACTAAGTCCAACCTACCGTCAGGTGAAGGTGTTTCTGGCAAGCAGGATTTGAATTGATCATCTATAAACTGCATTGTGGCTTCTGTGTAAACCAATTTGAAACACTGACTCACTAAAGCACATATTTTATCAGCATCGTCCTAAAAGAAACGCCAAATTGCATGTAGTGGTATATTTGTTATGTCTAACAGCTATAAGCATTTCTTATAGTCCGTTCTTCTGTACCAATATAGGGGGGGGGGGGGGGGCTCGGTGGCTCAGTCGGTTTGAGTGACAGTCCCTCAGTCCGACGCAGGTATTCCACCGATGCGGCGCAGGTTCGCATCCCACTCGGACCAAATACAAATTTCTGAGTGGACTTTTCACCCGATCGCTGTATGTGAAAGAGTTGCTAAGTACTCGCCGAAAGGGGTTTCCTCTGGACAAAGAGACCGGCATTCTTCACCACTAAACCTGGCAACGCCGCTATATAAGCGAAATAATCCTGATTGCGGGGTAAAACATCAATCAATCAATCGATATGCACCAATATAATATATGTAATAGGCCTATACAACAAAAAGTGGTGACATTTTCCCGTAAAACTTGTATCATTGTTTTTGGAGATGAATGGAAATATTTTAGACACAAGGAGGCTCATTTATCAACACCCGTACCGGTACTGAACAAGTCAAAGGGGATATATTGAGAGTAATATTTACCTTACTATTGCAGTAAACCACAGCTAACTGGCACGTACCGTTTTGGGGGTGACCTGCAATAGAATAAATACTGTCATGACTAAAATGATTTCTTTCGAAGTAATTTGCTCTAGTTTATAACTATATATGAAGCTATTTTTCACTGGAGGTAGTGCGAGATTTAAAACTGTTTTTGGTATAGAAATACAATTGGTTCGGTTGTAGGAAATCCAATCAGAGGGGTGTTCGGGCCTTATTGCCTTTTTGCTCTCGGACGCTGATATTTGTTTGTAATAAAGCTGATTCCCCCAAATAACCACCGTGTAATCAAAGATAGTCATCTCATGATGTAGATAGGTTTATTCTGTAGAATAGGTAGAACGCTTCACGTACGTTATTCTTTAATGAATTCAATGATTTGGATCCATGTAAATGCATTGACTGTCAAACTATCTCCATGGTTATTTTAGACAAGACGATTTTCCCTGTACCCGTGTGTTTTAGTGATCATAAATATATAAAGCTAAAAATGAGACAAGTATATCCTACCATATTTGATAACCAGGATATGTTGTCGATCGTCTTTGATGTAACTAAGAGAGGCAATTTGATGCATGCCTAACCTCAATAATAATTCCTGCAGAAAGACAAGAACAGTCAGTTAAACATATTTTACGTGGAATAAAAGTTTTTGTCTTTTCGGAAGTCAAGGATATTTTACAGTTCATCCATAAAAATGTATTTCCGAAAATCAGAATTTCATGCACTCTGAACCCTTTTTCATCAATTTAGGGGGGATAAGACCGTTTGTTGGATGAATGCAGCCGTCTTGTCCTGTCTGTATCTATGCAATTATATTAACAGTGACATGTCCATCAATATTGTACAAAAGAGTCTCTTTCACTGTTTTCAACTAAAATTGTTTGTACAATTATAGATATTTCTATATGAATATTGTTTAAGACACGAGATAGTCTACCTCGGACTTCAATCTCAAGGCCAGAACTTACCTGGTTTTTCCAGCGAACTATTTTGATATGGTACACGTTGATACTGATAATAGCTCGGTTCTCTTCGTTTCCTTTCCATGCTATTGTACCACGTTTCTGAAACAACAGTATTGCAGGTTATATCATTGTAACACATTGTCAAAAATGCATGAAATGGCGATAGGTTTGTGGTATGAACAAAAAATAGACAAAATTCAGAGAATGAGTTTCATATGCATAATATGCCCAATTCTCTAATATTGAATACATACTCCGTAGATTATCGTTTCTGGTTAAATTTCACTTTAACTCATGAATTCAACAAAAGAAAATAGGAAGAATATGTTAAAGACTTACCTTTACCCGATCTATTGTGTTTAAAATTGTTGTTCGATTGGTGATATCTTGATCCAAAGGGAAATTGTCAATCCGTCCAGCAAACTAATAGAAAGATAACAGAAATAATCTTGGTATCAATGATCATGCACCGTAATACGACCGTCAGTACATAGTAGAGGGGGTTGGTCTCTATGCAATCAAGTCACCTTCGTCTTAAAGTCCTCATGTGAGCTCTAGCGCCAAAAGTGGCAATTTTATTCCATGGGCCTTGTGTTGAAGAGTTCAACCAGGAGGTCAACTGAAAATCTGACATAATCGTTCGACAAAACAACATTATCAAATTCAGTCTGACGTTTGCCACTTAAACCAATCAGAAGTGTCCCGAATGATGCATATAGCACTAGAGAAGTCCGGATTGATTGATGTTTTACGCCGAACTCAAGTTTATTTCACTTATATGGCGGCGTTGCCGGGTTTAGTGGCGGAGGAAACCTGGCTCATTGCCCAGAGGAAACCCTCGATCTTCGGTCAGTACCTAGCAACTCTTCCACATACGATGACCGAGTGAAAAATTCAGTCAGAATTTTGTTCAATTCGTATTTGGTCTGAGTGTGATTCGAACCCGCGCCGCATCTATGGAAGGTCTATGTGGCACTAAGGAAAGATCACTCTAAACCACCCGACCAGCGAGGTCCCTGATGAGTCTGGAAGCTGAGCATATAGGCTCGACACAAACTAAGAAATTTTCCCTGTTTTTAAAAACGCGCGACAAAAAGAAAAGTGTTTAGCTTGCGGTAGAAACAAAATTTCATCGCAGGAGATCGTCGATGAAATACTGGACCGACAAGCCAATCGTGGAGCGTGCAGTTTTTTTAACGAAGAGATGGAAAAAAGTGAGGCATTAAGTGAAATAGTTGACCTTTCATCGCCGACGATTATTTTCAATCAACCGGATGAATGGTCGGTCAGAAAAGTTTTATTTTGGTTTTGTTTGGAATGGAGTGGGAGTCAACTGTTCGCATATAGTTAGGCCAAGTTTGAGAACGAGGAGAATGGATAACTTTCACCCTGGTTTTATGTAAATTGGTTTTAAAATACCCTTGTGGGAATTGAAGTTATTAACAAAAGTCCAGCTGAGAGCAGACGTCAGACATACGTCTATTCACTATAATATATACAAAAGGTGCCAGTCGACCTCAATGGGTTTGAAGATTCTCAACGCATGGCTTTTTGGGGGCAATGAATATTAAGCATGTGAATTCAATTCAATTCTATTATAACCCTATATCTATGGGTTATTTATAACATCGGTAACGTGTCGGCGAATTTAAGTGCATTAAGTTGTATATATCTATACCTGCTCATATTGTTGAACCGTTTTATATATATTCTAATGCATAATAAAGTCTAAAAATGTTTAGCCTTCACAGAAATTGTAATATAGAAAATCCTTCAATGCTGCATGCATGTTGTTTGAGGCTAATTCCTGCCAAGAGGTTAAATATAGCAAGAGCCATTCGTGAAATAAAATCTAGACCATTAAAGTGGCATGAGCTGCCAAAATGTTGATATTTTGACGTTAAAACAGAATGTTGAATTTATTGGCTATTTTTCTCAAGACGTATGATTCATAAGCTTTTTAGTGCTTCTAGTCTCGAAAATATACGATAAAGTATTGTTTTGAACTAACTTTGTCTAAGAATGAATGAATGGTTATTTAAATTTTGTTTACTTTTCGAACACGTTTTCGGTTCGTACAGGCCACACTCTGTATGGATTTTCCTCATTCCAACGCCAATCATTTAGTTTTATGATGGCCTTCAAAGCCTCTTACTGTCGTGACGATCAGAAATTATGAAAAAGTGCGAATTTCGGCAGCTTTTCGGAAAATTTTCGGAAAATTTGTTAAAACAGATTTAGTTAATTCTTGATCATTTTTTTTATCAAAAAGTGCAAAGTAAGATTTCTGTTGATACTAATCTTATTATATGTACGTATATAGCTATAGTTTTATAAATTATAATTACGAACGTGAATTCATGTTGGGCCTAAGTTAGTGTTAATCGCTATATTAAAGCGGCATCTATGGGCTGCCAACTTTAGGGGAACTTTCGTTGAAACAAAATTAGCTAGAATTGTTAGTCATTTTTACCCAGAAGTAGGCTACAAAATAAGAGCTTTCCACTTATATCAATCTTGGAGATGTGGATTGATTTAGTTTTTATAAGCAACAAAAACATTAAAATGTACGTATGCATCCCCCCTACTAGAACGTTGTCCTGACATCCTTACTTCCTATATATTTCTTTTCATTTCAACACCAATCGTTTACTTTTTTCAGGCACTTTGAACGCTCAACCTTTGGAATATGTGCTAGATTTGCTCATTGGTTTTTTTTTACTTACCGAGATTTCTTCCTCCACAAAACTAGTCAGTAATATTTTCGGGTCAATATAATAGTCCGGTGGACTCAATGATACCTGTCTCTGTGGTTGTAATTTAACTGGGCTAACTTTGGGGTCTTTATTCGATATCCCATTCATAGGGGGTTTGTCATATTTAACTCCATTAGACACAATCTTGTCTGTCTTCATTGCACTGGGTAGAGATTTCTCCGATATTTTCGACACATGGCCATTGTGTGTTTTCTCCACTTTTGAAGGTGTGTTTTTTTGTTTGTCATTTTTCTCACTCTTACCCCTCGGGGAATTGATAGACAACGTCTTCCTCATTTCGCACTTTGAAAATCAAGCCTCTGATTTCTGCGTTTTAATATTCCCACAAATAAGCAACAACATAAAGATAATCCATGTATGTGCTTCTGGTCAGGTTAGCCTAACCTAGTTTTCCTGTGCATTTTCATGTTTCTTTCTCTGTTGTAAACTTTCACATAACATGGGTTATTCAGCACCGTCTATTATAGATCACCGGAACGTACACAAATCTTTTGATGACAACGCAGAACACACAGCTATATCGTTTTGCTGTGTTGTATAACTCTTTTCGACGGGAAGATAGAAGACACAAATAACACACGGTAGCAAATATCGGTCTGTATATATGGGTCTATAGGTAAACTAAGGCTCTCGGGAAGCCACTGCCTAAATAGGCAACATTCTATTCGTAGATATATTAACAATTGTATTGTAAGGTGTGACGGGATATCGACAACGCCCTTCTTTCACTCTATGACCCATTTCCTTTCAGAATAGTGAATTATACGTTTACCTACATGACATATAAAGACCAAATAGCGTTAGGAAATAAAAGAAGCTTAATAAAGTGGTTAAACTCAAATCGTACTACAGAACGACTTTTCTCAAGATTGCTGGACTTCTGAATAGGTCAGGGGAGTGGTCCTTTCAACCGTGTAACATGTATTTGTATGATCGGGATTTCGGAAACAATTATAGATTTGAGAAAGTACTAGCGTTTGACCTGACCCGATTAGCAGTTAAGATATAGATTATTGTACAGCGTTGGCAAATAATACCCTGTTACTACCATGCTTATGATGGATTCTAATTAACAGAAAATTATTGACAGAAAACAGAAGGTGGTAATAAACTAAGTAAAAACTAATATAAGAATCTCAAAACCCATTATATTTGCTCGTATTAATTATATTTATGAACGCTAAAACACACGGGCACAGGGAAAATCTTCTTGTCTAAAATAACCACGGAGACAAGTTTCTTTTTTGGATTGGAATGTTTGGCATGGTTTATGAAATGGTTTTTACCATTGTTAACGTTTCAGTTGAATTCCTGAGAACATTGGCAATATCAGGGTGGTGTGTATGTTTGGGAGGGGGGTGGGGGGGGGGGGGGGGGGGTGCTAGACATCCAATAGCCTAAGCATCAGGCAAGGTGGGTGCGGAGTATAAGTAATCTATACTGTTGACGGAAGGGCATCATTGGAGCAGAGGAGCAGCGAGCAGCCGAAAGAGATATCGCTGCGCTAGTTGATTGTCGAGGAGTTTGTTGTGGCTGTTGTGGTGGTCCAGGTGGCTAAGTCGGGAATGATCGTCCCTCAGTCCGACACAGGCCTCCTATCTATGCGGCGTGGGTTCGAATCCCACTCAAACCAAATAAATTGGAGATTTTTCGCTCGATCGCTGTATGTGGGAGAGTTGCCAGGTACGCCTTCTCACCAAAGGTTGTGAGTTTCTTCTGCGCAATGAGCCCGGTTTCCTCCCCACTAAACTTGGCAACTCCGCATATATATGAGTAAAATAATCTTGAATGCGTCGTAAAACAATCAACTGTTGATCATACATAGTTGTAGTTCGGTCGGGTCGACATCTGTACAAAATTAGTTGTCCAAACAAAATTTTGCCCAACAGAAAAGTGATATATGCAATTCATGTATAACTAGTTTGAAAACCAGAATACGAATAGGCCTATGCAGGTTTCAATATCAATAAATTAGTAAAGAGATAGGCCTATAAAGAAATATATCTCAACTCGACACCCAATCATCATGAAATCTTGAGTCTTCTGGGCGTTGTTGAATAAGTACAAATCCATTATCGAGAGTTAAAACAGACCAAAAATGTAGCGACAATCTTTGCAGTGTAAAAGCTGGTGTGCAAAACCCTCAGGTCAGATGCACAAACATCTCTCTCTTTTTCCGGAAACCAATGGATCAGACATTGACGGACTTGTGGGGTACTGAAAGCTTCTTGTGTCAAATGTCAAAAGTCTTACGTAGCATGTTGCAGAATTTTTCTGTAGCTCCAAACTGCCAGCGTTCGTGCACACCTTTTGTGTATTCAGATCAAACAGCTAGGATGCATTTGCAGAGTCTTTGATTCTTCCGGTGTTATGTTTAGATGTAAATAAAATGTTAGTGGAAACACAAGAATAAGAGAGGCCGACGACTCAGTTATCATAGTAGGCCTACAAGTTTAGAAAATATAATTAAAAAAAACAAGTTGCTTTACAGTTCGCAGTTTGTAAGTTGTACTTGTGCAATCTGGATTTTGCGTCGTTGACGTCTCTTTATAAATAACGCTGTACGTCACAAACTGATTCAGTGACGTTATACACACATGTTTCCAGGGACTACGTCATAATCACACTTCGTGTAGTTAGCTACTGGACATTTTGACGGACGTCAAACGATTATAGAACATATCACGGAATTGAAAGAATATGATTAACAAGATAAACCCTGGAGAGCTGACAACTGGACGGAAAGTCGGCCAACAGACACAGTCATTAAACAGAAAAAGAGGTAGGCCTAACATCTTCCATAGAGAGTGGCAAACCTTTGAAGACTATCCCCAATACCTGAATCCCTTTGCCAAGGAGGCGATAGCAGAAAACTTCAGTCTCCTTATTGCTGACAGGACAGCTAAACTCTCCACAGGACTTAACCAAAATATTAAGCAGAGGATTGGATTTCTGAAGTCCTGGGAAACATTTGAGGATTATCCTCAATACTTGAACCCTTTTGCCAAGGGGGCGATCACTGAGAATTTCTATAACCATGTTACACCTGAAATGCTGACTCGTCTATCAATTACTTCAGAATCTTTGGATCCATGGTTGCCTGAAAGCAAATCTGGCAAATGTTATGACGAGAGGAAAGGCAGGCCATCTTTTAATCAGCGGATGCCATTCAATAAAACTGGTTGCCAGGAAACTTTCAATACACTATCAGGAGGAGATCTCCTAAAGGAACACACAGAAACAGAGATCAAAAATATTCCAAAAACGACCCCAAATCCAGATATATCCATGAAGAGACCTGGTATTGGTCACATAATTATGAAATCTTTAAAGAAGAAAATTCGTAAAGCTTTTTCTTGTGTTGGACGACAACAACTAAACAACTGACTGTACAGGACTATGAGAATCCAATATCTGTTTTTATAATACAATATATGTATACCGGATCAAATAGTCTGTTTCTTCTGTTTTTATATTTCTCATGTCCGAGTAGATAAGTTACAACCGGACAGTTATTTCTAACATGAACCTTTGTCACGTTGTAGATACTTTTAAAGATTTCATCTGACCAATACCGAAGTAATGGATGGTAGTTGGAAATATTGCACTGCGGTTCGATGAAATATTCTTGCCATAAACAAGTTTGTCTTATTTTAATCAACAACGAGAACAAGGTTCATGTTAATAAAATTAATCACCAACCTAAATTATCTACCAGGCTACCTCTTACATAAAAAACTTCATCAATGCCCCATCAATGCGGCGCGGGTTCGAATCCCATGAATAAAACTGACAAAATTCTGAGTGGATTTTTTCACTGGATCGCCGTATGTGGACCGCATGTGCGCGGTATGTGGACCGCATGTGCGCGGTATGTGGGCGAGTTGCCTAGAAGGTTGGGGTTTCGTCCCCGCTAAACCTGTCAACGCAGCCATATAGTGCGGCGTAAAACATTAATCAATCAATCATCCATGCACAAAAATGTAAAGAAGCCTCCATGTTGAGAGAACGTTATAAGAAAACGTTGGAGTAGAAAATATAACATACACGATTTGTTTACTTGAGGATTATCAATAAATGTATAATATGTAGAAATCTGAAAAGGATTATACATTTAAAAAACCGATTATCAATGACGAGAAAACCAAACAGGCATTACATTTCACTAGAGATTTTACCTTGACTCGAGAAGATGGCTTTGTCACAGACCAGTAAATACCAATTATCGTACACGGTGGATATGGACTGAAGATCGAAAAGGTTCACCTATCAGGTTAATAAACGATGCCATGTCAAGCAATGAAATATCAACCCTAACCACATATCCAACCTTTAAAGATTAATTTCATCTATAACGATGCTATGTCAAACAATGAAATAACAACCGGACTATTCTAGGTCATACATTTTAAAGATTAATTTCATCTATAGCGATGCTATGTCAAACAATGAAATAACAACCGGACTATTCTAGGTCATACCTTTTTCAGATTAATTTCATAATGCTACGTCAAACAATGAAATAACAACTGGACTATTCTAGCTCATACCTTTTTAAGATTAATTTCATAATGCTACGTCAAACAATGAAATAACAACTGGACTATTCTAGCTCATACCTTTTTAAGATTAATTTCATAATGCTACGTCAAACAATGAAATAACAACTAGACTATTCTAGGTCATACCTTTTTAAGATTAATTTCATCTATAACGATGCTACGTCAAACAATGAAATAACAACCGGACTGTTCTAGATCATACGTTTTTAAGATTAATTTCATAATGCTACGTCAAACAATGAAATAACAACCGGACTGTTCTAGATCATACGTTTTTAAGATTAATTTCATAATGCTACGTCAAACAATGAAATAACAACTAGACTATTCTAGGTCATACCTTTTTAAGATTAATTTCATCTATAACGATGCTACGTCAAACAATGAAATAACAACTGGACTATTCTAGCTCATACCTTTTTAAGATTAATTTCATCTATAACGATGCTATGTCAAACAATGAAATAACAACCGGATAATTCTAGATCCTACCTTTTAAAGATTGATCTGGTATATCGACAATCCCTCGGATTAACACTTCAAGTGGATTAAACATGGACAATCACTGGAATCATTAGATTTGTTATACCAAGGAGATTTTATTGAATCGCCATCTTAGTAACTAACGGCAGTTTAAAATTAGATCTTTTAACGGATTTATTCGATGGAATCTTCTTGATATTACAAATCTTTTTTTTTTTAAATATAAAGACAGCCATGTTCAATCGTTATTGAATAATTTTACCGATAATAACATAAGGCGCCAACAATACGATGATAGACAAGAAATTGTTATCTCAGACCACATTATGTCCAAACCACCATCGGATTATTGTTAAAACCCGGAATGACTTCCACGACCAAGGTATTTGTCCTACATTGCGTACATTTATGGAAGCCGAATACGGACATTTTAGTTCGCGTGCTTGGCGACCCCGCCAGTCTCGCCAAAGCAAATGATTCGCGACTTTCTCTACCCCGCGAAACTCACCAAACACACCAACCACGCTAATCAACTTTATAAAAAAAATAGTATTTTTTTAAAACATTTCATTCGCGCCCTTCGCTACCTTTGCGAGGCTGGCGGGGGCGAGAAGGTCGCGATTCTATATCATTCGCGACTTTCTCGACCTTGGCGGGGTCGCCAAACACGCCAGGGTCGCGAAACACGCTAATAAAAAGATAGTATTTTTTTGCAATCCCGAATCGCGACCTTCTCGACCTTCGCGTGTTTGGCGGGGTCGAGAAGGGCGCGAAGGTCGCGAGGGTCGCGAAGGTCGCCAACCACGCGAAGGTCGCCAACCACGCGAAGGTCGCCAACCACGCGAAGGTCGCCAACCACGCGAAGGTCGCCAACTAGTGAATTGTTGAGTGGACTTGATGTATAGCTTAGCTTAGTCGTGATTGGCGACCTTCGCGACCCTCGCGACCTCCGCGCCCTTCTCGACCCCGCCAAGCACGCGAAGGTCGAGAAGGTCGCGATTCGGGATTGCCAAAAAAATACTATCTTTTTATTAGCGTGTTTCGCGTCCCTGGCGTGTTTGGCGACCCCGCCAAGGTCGAGAAAGTCGCGAATGATATAGAATCGCGACCTTCTCGCCCCCGCCAGCCTCACCAAGGTAGCGAAGGACGCAAATGAAATGTTAAAAAAAAATACTATTTTTTCATTAAGTTGATTAGCGTGGTTGGCGTGGTTGGCGAGTTTGGCGGGGTAGAGAAAGTCGCGAATCAATTGCTTTGGCGAGTCTGGCGGGGTCGCGAAGCTCGAGAATAAAATGTCCGTATTCGGCTTCCATATACATTCGTGTTGATTTGCCTTTGTTTTGATTTCAGCTCAATACATTACTAAAGAAATATGATAGAAGTTCTATGTACTGATTGGGTCCATGAGAGAGACACCTTTCCTCGATCGACACAGATCCTCTAAGAACGACTTTTCTCAAGATTGCTGGACTTCTGAATAGGTCAGGGGAGTGGTTCTTTCAACCGTGTAACATGTATTTGTATGATCGGGATTTCGGAAACAATTATAGATTTGAGAAAGTACTAGCGTTTGACCTGACCCGATTAGCAGTTAAGATATAGATTATTGTACAGTATTGGCAAATAATACCCTGTTACTACCATGCTTATGATGGATTCTAATTAACAGAAAATTATTGAGAGAAAACAGAAGGTGGTAATTAACTAAGTAAAAACTAATATAAGAATCTCAAAACCCATTATATTTTCTCGTATTAATTAAATTTATGAACGCTAAAACACACGGGCACAGGGAAAATCTTCTTGTCTAAAATAACCACGGAGACAAGTTTCTTTTTTTGAATTGGAATGTTTGGCATGGTTTATGAAGTGGTTTTTACCATTGTTAACGTTTCAGTTGAATTCCTGAGAACATTGACAATATCAGGGTGGTGTGTATGTTGGGGGGGGGGGGGGGTTAGACATCCAATAGCATAAGCATCAGGCAAGGTGGGTGCGGAGTATAAGTAATCTATACTGTTGACGGAAGGGCATCATTGGAGCAGAGGAGCAGCGAGCAGCCGAAAGAGATATCGCTGCGCTAGTTGATTGTCGCGGAGTTTGTTGTGGCTGTTGTGGTGGTCCAGGTGGCTAAGTCGGTTAGAGTGATCGTCCCTCAGTCCGACACAGGCCTCCTATCGATGCGGCGTGGGTTCGAATCCCACTCAAACCAAATAAATTGGTGATTTTTCGCTCGATCGCTGTATGTGGGAGAGTTGCCAGGTATGCCTTCTCACCAAAGGTTGTGAGTTTCTCCTGCGCAATGAGCCCGGTTTCCTCCCCACTAAACTTGGCAACTCCGCATATATATGAGTAAAATAATCTTGAATGCGCCGTAAAACAATCAACTGTTGATCATACATGGTTGTAGTTCGGTCAGGTCGACATCTGTACAAAATTAGTTGTCCCAAAAAAATTTTGCCCAACAGAAAAGTGATATATGCAATTCTTGTATAACTAGTTTGAAAACCAGAATACGAATATGCAGGTTTCAATATCAATAAATTAGTAAAGAGATAGGCCTATAAAGAAATATATCTCAACTCGACACCCAACCATCATGAAATCTTGAGTCTTCTGGGCGTTGTTGAATAAGTGCAAATCCATTATCGAGAGTTAAAACAGACCAAAAATGTAACGACAATCTTTGCAGTGTAAAAGCTGGTGTGCAAAACCCTCAGGTCAGATGCACAAACATCTCTCTCTTTTTCCGGAAACCAATGGAGCAGACATTGACGGACTTGTGGGGTACTGAAAGCTTCTTGTGTCAAAGTCAAAAATCTTACGTAGTATGTTGCAGAATTTTTCTGTAGTTCCAAACTGCCGGCATTCGTGCACACCTTTTGTGTATTCATATCAAACAGCTAGGATGCATTTGCAGAGTCTTTGATTCTTCCGGTGTTATGTTTAGATGTAAATAAAATGTTAGTGGAAACACAAGAATAAGAGATGCCGACTCAGTTATCATAGTAGGCCTACAAGTTTAGAAAATATAATAAAAAACAAGTTGCTTTACAGTTCGCAGTTTGTTGCACAATTTACGTTGTACTTGTGCAATCTTGATTTTGCGCCGTTGACGTCTCTTTATAAATAACGCTGTACGTCACAAACTGATTCAGTGACGTTATACACACATGTTTCCAGGTACTACGTCATAATCACACTTCGTGTAGTTAGCTACAGGGCCCGGTTGCACAAAGGTGTATTAAGCTTAAGTCTGACTTAACTGTGCGACGTCACAATCAAATTCCTTTGTGACGCGACTTATTTAAGCCTGACTTAAGCTTAATACACCTTTGTGCAACCGGGCCCTGGACATTTTGACGGACGTCAAACGATTATAGAACATATCACGGAATTGAAACAATATGATTAACAAGATAAACCCTGGAGAGCTGACAACTGGACGGAAAGTCGGCCAACAGACACAGTCATTAAACAGAAAAAGAGGTAGGCCTAACATCTTTGAGTGGCAAACCTTTGAAGATTATCCCCAATACCTGAATCCCTTTGCCAAGGAGGCGATAGCAGAAAACTTCAGTCTCCTTATTGCTGACAGGACAGCTAAACTCTCCACAGGACTTAACCAAAATATTAAGCAGAGGATCGAATTTCTGAAGTCCTGGGAAACATTTGAGGATTATCCTCAATACTTGAACCCTTTTGCCAAGGGGGCGATCACCGAGAATTTCTATAACCATGTTACACCTGAAATGCTGACTCGTCTATCAATTACTTCAGAATATTTGGATCCATGGTTGCCTGAAAGCAAATCTGGCAAATGTTATGATGAGAGAAAAGTCAGACCATCCCTTGATCAGTGGACGCCATTGGACAAAACAGGTTGCCAGGAAACGTTCAATACACTACCAGGGGGAGATTTCTTAAAGGAACACAGAGAAACGGAGATCAAAAATATTCCAAAAACGACCCCAAATCCAGATATATCCATGAAGAGACCTGGTATTGGTCACATAATGATGAAATCTTTAAAGAAGAAAATTCGTAAAGCTTTTTCTTGTGTTGGACGACAACAACTAAACAACTGACTGTACAGGACTATGAGAATCCAATATCTGTTTTTATAATACAATATATGTATACCGGATCAAATAGTCTGTTTCTTCTGTTTTTATATTTCTCATGTCCGAGTAGATAAGTTACAACCGGACAGTTATTTCTAACATGAACCTTTGTCACGTTGTGGATACTTTTAAAGATTTCATCTAATCAATACCGAAGTAATCGATGGTAGTTGGAAATATTGCACTGCGGTTCGATGAAATATTCTTGCCATAAACAAGTTTGTCTTATTTTAATCAACAACGAGAACAAGGTTCATGTTAATAAAATTAATCACCAACCTAAATTATCTACCAGGCTACCTCTTACATAAAAAACTTCATCAATGCCCCATCAATGCAGCGCGGGTTCGAATCCCATGAATAAAACTGGCAAAATTCTGAGTGGATTTTTTCACTGGATCGCCGTATGTGGACCGCATGTGCGCGATATGTGGGCGAGTTGCCTTGAAGGTTGGGGTTTCGTCCCCGCTAAACCTGTCAACGCAGCCATATAGTGCGGCGTAAAACATTAATCAATCAATCATCCATGCACAAAAATGTAAAGAAGCCTCCATGTTGAGAGAACGTTATAAGAAAACGTTGGAGTAGAAAATATAACATACACGATCTTTTTACTTGAGGCTTATCAATAAATGTATAATATGTAGAAATCTGAAAAGGATTATACATTTAAAAAACCGATTATCAATGACGAGAAAACCAAACAGGCATTACATTTCACTAGAGATTTTACCTTGACTCGAGAATATGCCTTTGTCACAGACCAGTAAATACCAATTATCGTACACGGTGGATATGGACTGAAGATCGAAAAGGTTCACCAATAAGGTTAATATTGATGCCATTTCAAGCAATGAAATATCAACCCTAACCACATATCCAATCTTCAAGAAGAACCGGACTATTCTAGATCATACCTATTAAAGATTAATTTCATCTATAGCGATGCTACGTCAAACAATGAAATAACAACTGGACTATTCTAGATCATACATTTTAAAGATTAATTTCATCTATAACGATGCTACGTCAAACAATGAAATAACAACTGGACTATTCTAGATCATACGTTTTTAAGATTAATTTCATAATGCTACGTCAAACAATGAAATAACAACCGGATAATTCTAGACCATACTTTTTAAAGACTAATTTCATCTATAGCGATGCTACGTCAAACAATGAAATAACAACTGGACTATTCTAGCTCATACCTTTTTAAGATTAATTTCATCTATAACGATGCTACGTCAAACAATGAAATAACGACCGGATAATTCTAGACCATACTTTTTAAAGATTAATTTCATCTATAGCGATGCTACGTCAAACAATGAAATAACAACTGGACTATTCTAGATCATACGTTTTTAAGATTAATTTCATAATGCTACGTCAAACAATGAAATAACAACCGGACTATTCTAGACCATACTTTTTAAAGATTGATCTGGTATATCGACAATCCCTCGGATTAACACTTCAAGTTGATTAAACATGGACAATCACTGGAATCATTAGATTTGTTATACCAAGGAGATTCCAATGAATCGCCATCTTAGTAACTAACGGCAGTTTAAAATTAGATCTTTTAACGGATTTATTCGATGGAATCTTCTTGATATTACAAATCTTTTTTTTTTTTTTTAAACATAAAGACAGCCATGTTCAATCGTTATTGAATAATTTTACCGATAATAACATGAGGCGCCGACAATACGATGATAGACAAGAAATTGTTGTCTCAGGCCACATTATGTCCATACCACCATCGGAGTATTGTTAAAACCCGGAATGACTTCCACGACCAAGGTATTTGTCCTACATTGCGTACATTCGTGTTGATTTGCCTTTGTTTTGATTTCAGCTCAATAAATTACTAAAGAAATATGATAGAAGTTCTATGTACTGATTGGGCCCATGAAAGAGACACCATTCCTCGATCGACACAGATCCTCTAAGAAAGTTTAGTTATATTTAGGGGGATCATTGAATCAAAATCTGAAAGGGAACTGGTTGATTTCTAGATGGTCAAATTTACATTGTTTGAACTCTTCAAGTCAGCGAAGTAATCAATGATTATATAATAATGGAGGATCAACGAATGGAAACAGTGTCAATTTTCGGTTACCTCAACCCTAAAAGAAATAAAGCACATAGTTAAAATAAAGTACTTGAAAAAGCCTCAATTTTCGGCTAGCTCAACGCTACAAAAACAGGAAGCACAGAGTTCAACTAAACCACCTCAAACAATGTCGATTTTCGGCTGCCTCAACCCTAAAAGAAATAAAGCACCTAGTGAAAATTAAGTACTTCAAATAGCCTCAATATTTTCTTAATTAAATTCTTTTTAGAGGGAATATATTTATAGGTCAACCATGAAATATCATAGGTTGTGGTTTATAATATCAACTTATGATTGGGTATAAACGTCTAAATGATATGCCTCTTTTTAACACAATAAGAAAGTTGTCTCTGCGGTTATTTTAGACAAGAAGATTTTCCGTGTGTTATAGTAGTCAAAAATATATAGAGCAGATGATGTAAGCATGTAACTAAATCAACTCCTTGTCTGTTGATTTGACTGTACGGTTATTTCATTTCATTTCATTTATTCACCTTTAAAAATACATACAGATTGATGGAGACAGACATTAGACGGCGGGAATAAAGTCCAATGGACTTGTTTTATCCCAATTATAAAGCTAGTGTTATCAACTGAGTCATGCGTCACAGGTGGATAGTGTTTTTGATTGATAGTAAGGATATAAAAACAAAAAAAACAACAATATAAATTATTTACAGAGTACCTACATTTACATAACAGTCTGGGTGGAGAATGTCGATAAATGACATCTATAGCGCCAATAAATAATCTTTAATGGATGACTTAAAAAGAGACAGTGAAATTATAGATTTTAATGCAACCGGTAGTCTGTTCCATTCCCGTGGTCCGGCTATGCGTATGGAATAAAAGGATAGATTTGACTGATAGAGTGGTCGAGATAAGTTAAGATTTAAAGTCCTTGTTTGGTAGGTATGGATTGCTGACTGTGGAATAAAGAGGCTTTGGAAGGAGATCGGAAGTTTGGTTTGGTGATGCATGAATTTATGAATGGTAATGAGACGATGGAACTTATTCAACAATTGAATGGGAAGGATTTTTAAGCTTTTGAATAAATGCTGAGTGTGTTGAAGTCGATGTGAGAAGGTTATGACTCTGATAGCTTTTTTTTTGAAGTAATTGAAGAGGACGAAGATGAGAATGGTAGCTATTTCCCCAGAGCGCGTTCGCATATGAGAGGTAAGGATAAATTAATGAATGGTAGAGAATATACAGGGTGTGTTTATTTACATTTTTTTTAATGTACTTTAAGACGCCAATATTTTGTGAAATGTTCTTACTTATGAAATTTATATGTTATTTAAATGTTATTCAACGAACATATCTGCTGATGGGGCCTTGGGAGTTGAATTGACTGAAGATACATATCTGAATTGGGGCCTTTGGAGTTGAATTGATGGAAGATACATATCTGCTGATGGGGCCTTTGGAGTTGAATTGATGGAAGATACATACATGCTGATGTGGCGGTTGAAGTCGAATTGATGGAAGATACCTGAATATGTTGGAAATTTCAATATAATTCTTCTTTCTCTTGAAAGGCCATCTTAATGAAAAACAGTATCGCTATTTGTAATCTGAGCTTAACTCTAAAACAGGGTCTTCTATATTCTTCGGGGCCTCCGTGGCTCAGTAGGTAGAGCGTTGGACGCTCAATCCGAACAGCCTTCCACCAACAGGTCGCGGGTTCGAATCCCACTCAGTCAAAAAAAAATTGGAAAATTTTCTGACTGGGTTTTCACTAAAACGACCTATGTGGGATGATTGCAAGTTACCAACGGAAGGCCGTGGGTTTCCCCCGGGCATAGAGTCCGGTTTCCTCCCACAATAAAACTGACAACGCCGCCATATAAGTGAAATGATCTTGAGCGCGGAGTAAAATACCAAACAATCAATCAATCTATATTCTTCCAAAAATTCACAAGCCCATTGAAAAATAGACCAAGCCTTCAATGCCCCCAGGGCGTCCTATTTTCTCGTATTGTGGTAGTGAAAGTTATAAAATATCAGTGCTAATTAATAACTATCTACATTGTAAAACCTATTCGGCATACTAGCTTTGTCAAACATACTGACGATTCATTGGACAAATTAAAACGAATCCATCCCACAGGATGTGTGATGTTGGTTACTCTGAATGTGGAGTCTATGCAGACATTGACATAGACTTGCATCTAAAATCCATAATATAACCATTGCAAAAATATTCTGACCACCGTCATCCGAACAAAGAGATTTTAGAATTGTTGGAACTTAGCTTAATAGGAATGACTTTGAATTCAATGGGGAGATCTTCCAGCAAGGATGCGATATGGTTGAACGTTTTAGTCCTAACTTTCCCTCAATTCTTATGGCTAAGTGGGAGAGTGACATACTTCTCAAATGTGACAAACAATGTTTCGTTTACCTTCGGTATCTGGATGATATTTTTATCATATCGCAGCATACGTTGAAAGACCTTCATATTTTCATTGACACGGCATGATTTCATCAATAAACTATAACCTACTATTGATCACTCTTTTGTGAATTTTTTGGATGTAACTATTTACAATGGACATAAATATCAAACGACTGTTTAACTAGGTTACACAGTATTCTTCTAGCCCACGTATAAGTTGCTACTTGCTATGCCATACCATCCTCCGCACTCTTTCAACGGAGTCATTGAGTGTCGGGTTTTTACATTCTATAGAAACTGCAGTTCTTTTTAAGACTCTTCTCCCATGGGTATTCTCTTAGGTTATTCAGAAGGATCGAATCTGAAAAATTAGCAACACCCCCCCCCCCCCCTATCCCCCATCCCCTCCCTACAGCTCCCACCACGCTCGCTTCTACCTTGCGTTGAAGGAGAAACGTTGGGCGAATCATTACCGCCCAACACTTCTCTCCGGTACACCAAGTGCCTTAAGACCTGATGTAAGCTCGATGTATAGGGCCTACGTTCCAGGTCGAAATATATCAAATGGCAAGCCCTTAATTGCGACTCTTCGAACATCGTGTATGTTATCACCTGCAAAAAATGTCGCAAGCAATACGTAGGAGAAACTCAGGATCATCTTGCATTATACTTAGACTCGGTTGCATTAGACTCGGTTAAGTAGGGCGTACCATTTCGAAAGTATACCTATGGGGAAATCCCTCTTCTCACTTCCGCTGCAAATACCATACACAAACGTTTGGAAAAGGAAAGTTTTTGGTTTCAAATGTTACAAACTGTTTACCCTTTGGGTTTTAACTGCGACCCGGGAAAATGTAGTGGGAAAAGTATTATATCATTTGTGGCATTGTGCTTCAGTAGGCCTACAGTAAGGCCAGCAAGAATATGGCCCAGATTATATCATAAGAATAAGAAACTGCTTCAATTTAAAGTAAAATGGCTCGACCTCTGAGCCAACGGCCATTCATTGTTTATAAAAAGAAAATGTTGGTACGTGTCGGTATAGATACTAATACCGTTTTCAACCTAATGTGACTAATCAACAAAATAGCAGAGAATTTATATGGATATTAATGAAGGGTTTGGCTTGTTAAACATACAGGTGAGCCGTTTGAACAGGTGATGACCATCATGACCTTCATTAATATCTATATAAATTCTCTGCTATTTTGTTGATTAGTCACATTTGGTTGAAAACGGTATTAGTATCTATACCGAAACGTACCAACATTAATAAATAAGACGTTGTTACTACCGACTTCTAAATGCCTCTCAAACAACTTAAAAGAAAAAGAGTTTGAAAAGTACTATAGTCAGAACTAAACCGCAATGTCTGTCTTCTACTTAGGAACCAAATTAATAGGTCACTTATTGGGGGGAGGGTGGGGGATGGGGGGGGGGGGCTACTTTGATTGATGACCCGGGGGGGGGGGGGAGTTAATCTTCGCATGCGAGGGGAGGTAAGCATGTGGGCCCGATACATCCCAGGTCGGCTTGAACCACCATCCAACTGTTGTTTTAGGATTTTATACACGTGTATATTTATGTCTGTTTTCTCTGTTTTGTCTTTGTATAATAATCCATTAGAGCTTTTGTGCTGCTACATTTCCCTGAAGTCAATATACCTTTGAGATATTTATTGAGATTGTCAACAAAAAAAAAAGGTTGGCTTGAACTGTGATGGCGTGAGTTATTTCCCCTTGAGTTGAGGGTCGTTTTTGGCTAAACGGAGTTTCCGAAGAAAGAAAAAAAAATATCACTTTCCAGATGAAATATTTCAGTATATCCCTCAGTCGGATTTCGATGCATGAGCCGCTTTTTTTCCTTTAAATTTCAATTGATTACATTTATAATATGTGGGTTTTGTTACCTGCGTCAGTGCGCCGATGCAGCGGGATGTGGCTGAGCACATGTCAGAAATTACCCGCCACCCGTCGAAGAGAATGGAAGAAATTCCCGGTTTGACGAACGATAGGGCGATACTATGTATTTCAGAGACAGATTAGTAGGTAAATATATTCGTTTAAGTATAAAGTCTGAGCATATCATACTAGAAATGGCCGTAATCCAGTCGGAAGTTTTTGTCCAACATGATCAGATATATTAATCTGTTAATGTCACACCCGATTCCCTATCTCATTCTCAGTATTAGCTCCGGTATGTAGCGTTATTGACTATTGTGACGCCGCTCCCAGCGGTTAGACCATTGTTTACTACAATTATCTCAGTATCTGAGTATCTCATACGGAAGCGTATTAGTGCCAGGGTGAAAAATAAAAACGAGTTATCTCCTAATTAGGAGATAAATTATCTCCTAATTAGGAGATAATAAGTCCTAATTAGGAGATAATATCTCCTAATTAGGAGATAAATTTTCTCCTAATTAGGAGATAATATTTATCTCCTAATTAGGAGAAAACTTATCTCCTAATTAGGAGATAATAAGTCCTAATTAGGAGATAATATCTCCTAATTAGGAGATAAATTTTCTCCTAATTAGGAGATAAGTTTTCTCCTAATTAGGAGATAATAAGTCCTAATTAGGAGATAATATCTCCTAATTAGGAGATAACTTTTCTCCTAATTAGGAGATAATAAGTCCTAATTAGGAGATAATATCTCCTAATTAGGAGATAAATTATCTCCTAATTAGGAGATAACAATTTATCACGGCTATTGATTGTTACATTACTTTTCGACTTCCGCTTAAAAGCATTGAAATGGGGGGTCCGCTCAATAGTCCCCCGTCTCATTAGTCCCCCGTCTCATTGATCCCCCGTCTCATTGGTCTCTCAATAGTCCCCCCGTCTCATTGGCCCCCCCATCTCATTGGTTCCCCGTCTCATTGGTTTCTCAATGGTCCCCCGTCTCATTGGTCCCCCGTCTCATTGGTCCCCCGTCTCATTGGTTTCTCAATGGTCCCCCGTCTCTTTGGTCCCCCGTCTCATTGGTCCCCTGTCTCAATGAGAGGGGTGTCCAGTGAGACAGGGGACTATTGAGACGGGGGACCATGCAATGAGAGGGGTGTCCAATGAGACGGAGGACTATTGAGACGGGGGACCGATGAGACGGGGTACGAATGAGACGGGGGACTATTGAGACGGGGGACCAATGATACTCACAGTGAATATTCCTAGTATACCAAAGATGTGCACTGTCATGTTTATTCCGCGTTATACGATTATGTTGCAGAGTTATGGCCCTTTGAAGTTTTGACGTTAATTTTTTTGTCCGGGCTGTATTTTCGTAACTATTCAACTGACAGCGTTGATACTCGCAGTGAATATTCCTAGTATAGCAAAGATGTGCACTGTCATGTTTATCCCGCGTTATACGATTCTGTTGCAGAGTTATGGACCTTTGAAATTTTGACGTTATTTTTTTTTGTCCGCTTGAAACAGTAATACAATAAGATATTAACTTACTGATATCCAGTACTACTATTTTCTCAAACCACCATCAACAGTGAACCCTAAAACTTGAAATTCTATCTATAAGTGAAATAAACTGGAATGCCGCATAAAAGAAGAATACGTCTCTCCATGTAATTCTATTTGAAATATGGCTTACAGTGTATGTACATTTTGTCGTAGATGGCATAAATTTCAGAGGTTTTTGAGGAAAATATACTCCGTACTAAAAGATTTGAGTTATCATTTCATGAATCCGTTTTGAAACTTGCATGACATGTCTCCCTTGATTAGTGGAGTCCTAGCACTCTCTTTCATTCAAGTTTTATTCAGATGTGACACGATACATTTGATAAATAAGAAGTAACTCTCAGTTACTATTTGATTCACAGTAAATATCCCTAGTTTCCCACACCTACTTCATGTAGTATGAAGGACTATTCACCAGAATTCAGTGGTAGTTGTCAACCTGGTAATTATTGGACATATTTGGCTGAGGGGTCAAAGCACCTTTTAGGTGCTGCCTTTTACTTTGGAAGAAACCAAGGGCAATAACATTATTCTCGCCACGGAGAGAAAAGCACAACACTGCACAAGGTCTAGGTAATGAGGATATCCCAGCGAAGTTTCAAACCAATCCTAACAATATTACCAGAAATATGCCCCGGACAAGAAATCCGGACGGACGGACCGACGGACGGACAAAGCGGCGACTATATGCTCCCCCGAAAGTTTTCGGGAGGCATAAAAAAAGGAAAACAACCTGTCAGAACAAGTTACTTTAACTAACAAACATCAACGTCGAAACTTTTCATTAACTGCTGCAAGAAAAAATAGGACAATTGATTTGCTTGTAAGATTCGATCGTCTTCAAATCGCCAGTGAGTGTAGATTACAGCAAATTGTTTATTGTACAAAATAGAACTATAATCAAGAACTAAATATGTAAATTAACCCCGGAGGCTTTTGCTAAGCTTTTACGCCATCTGCTAACGGCTATTCTCTTTTACTTAGTGTCTTTGAAAAAGTGAGTAAAACAGTATTCTCGTTATTTTTGGGAATTACACTTACTTGAAAAATGGCAGAAATTCTTCTACCGATTAGAATTTCTCCCATTTTTCAAGAAGTTGATGTTTGTTAGTTAAAGTATCTTGTTCTGACAGGTTGTTTTCCTTTTTTTTATGCCTCCCGAAAACTTTCGGGGGAGCATATAGTCGCCGCTTTGTCCGTCCGTCCGTCCGTCCGTCCGGATTTCTTGCCAGGGGCATATTTCTGGTAATATTGTTAGGATTGGTTTGAAACTTCGCTGGGATATCCTCATTACCTAGACCTTGTGCAGTGTTGTGCTTTTCTCTCCGTGGCGAGAATAATGTTATTGCCCTTGGTTTCTTCCAAAGTAAAAGGCAGCACCTAAAAGGTGCTTTGACCCCTCAGCCAAATATGTCCAATAATTACCAGGTTGACAACTACCACTGAATTCTGGTGAATAGTCCTTCATACTACATGAAGTAGGTGTGGGAAACTAGGGATATTTACTGTGAATCAAATAGTAACTGAGAGTTACTTCTTATTTATCAAATGTATCGTGTCACATCTGAATAAAACTTGAATGAAAGAGAGTGCTAGGACTCCACTAATCAAGGGAGACATGTCATGCAAGTTTCAAAACGGATTCATGAAATGATAACTCAAATCTTTTAGTACGGAGTATATTTTCCTCAAAAACCTCTGAAATTTATGCCATCTACGACAAAATGTACATACACTGTAAGCCATATTTCAAATAGAATTACATGGAGAGACGTATTCTTCTTTTATGCGGCATTCCAGTTTATTTCACTTATAGATAGAATTTCAAGTTTTAGGGTTCACTGTTGATGGTGGTTTGAGAAAATAGTAGTACTGGAT
The DNA here is from genome assembly GCA_963971465.1 of Lepidochitona cinerea. Lineage (NCBI taxonomy): Eukaryota > Metazoa > Mollusca > Polyplacophora > Chitonida > Tonicellidae > Lepidochitona > Lepidochitona cinerea. The sequence continues at coordinate 39,488,900 of OZ020556.1, read as the reverse complement.
ATCAGTAAGTTAATATCTTACTGTATTACTGTTTCAAGCGGACAAAAAAAAATAACGTCAAAATTTCAAAGGTCCATAACTCTGCAACAGAATCGTATAACGCGGGATAAACATGACAGTGCACATCTTTGCTATACTAGGAATATTCACTGCGAGTATCAACGCTGTCAGTTGAATAGTTACGAAAATACAGCCCGGACAAAAAAATTAACGTCAAAACTTCAAAGGGCCATAACTCTGCAACATAATCGTATAACGCGGAATAAACATGACAGTGCACATCTTTGGTATACTAGGAATATTCACTGTGAGTATCATTGGTCCCCCGTCTCAATAGTCCCCCGTCTCATTCGTACCCCGTCTCATCGGTCCCCCGTCTCAATAGTCCTCCGTCTCATTGGACACCCCTCCCATTGCATGGTCCCCCGTCTCAATAGTCCCCTGTCTCACTGGACACCCCTCTCATTGAGACAGGGGACCAATGCGACGGGGGACCAAAGAGACGGGGGACCATTGAGAAACCAATGAGACGGGGGACCAATGAGACGGGGGACCAATGAGACGGGGGACCATTGAGAAACCAATGAGACGGGGAACCAATGAGATGGGGGGGCCAATGAGACGGGGGGACTATTGAGAGACCAATGAGACGGGGGATCAATGAGACGGGGGACTAATGAGACGGGGGACTATTGAGCGGACCCCCCATTTCAATGCTTTTAAGCGGAAGTCGAAAAGTAATGTAACAATCAATAGCCGTGATAAATTGTTATCTCCTAATTAGGAGATAATTTATCTCCTAATTAGGAGATATTATCTCCTAATTAGGACTTATTATCTCCTAATTAGGAGAAAAGTTATCTCCTAATTAGGAGATATTATCTCCTAATTAGGACTTATTATCTCCTAATTAGGAGATAAGTTTTCTCCTAATTAGGAGAAAATTTATCTCCTAATTAGGAGATATTATCTCCTAATTAGGAGATATTATCTCCTAATTAGGACTTATTATCTCCTAATTAGGAGATAAGTTTTCTCCTAATTAGGAGATAAATATTATCTCCTAATTAGGAGAAAATTTATCTCCTAATTAGGAGATATTATCTCCTAATTAGGACTTATTATCTCCTAATTAGGAGATAATTTATCTCCTAATTAGGAGATAACTCGTTTTTATTTTTCACCCTGGCACTAATACGCTTCCGTAATCTCAATATTACAATAACTACGGGTAGGGCGGATGACAAGGCCATTATCAGGTTGGGGAAATGTGCCGAACGGGAGTCCACTCCTCAACGGGAGTAACACTCCGGAACGAGCTATAGACCGCACTCTTGATCGGGAGTAGGGTGGGTGAAAAAAACAAAACACGTCGCCGTTCTCCTCATCCCCTACCGTAATGCACGCTTTGCAGAGCAACAACAACGCAGTAGACTTCAAGCTTTGTCTCCGTGTGTTTTTTTCTTTAAAATTATTTATCGTCGCATGCGCTGACCACTTCAAAGAATTTCACACAAACTGCAAAAAGTGAATTCGCCATTTTCAACAAGCCAAAGCAGCGTCAAAATAAATGTTTACCTTAGCCATTGATGTTTCAAATTAAAGACTGGTGTCTGTAGTGTTGCATGCTTCCCACGTGGTGACAGTCCGTCGTTCACCCAAGTCACTGACTCGGACGCGCAAATTTCAGGTCTTTAAATATTGCCAGTCGGCGCGATTATACGGTGGTCATTAGTGACCATCGATGCATTTTTATTCTGCACACATCGTTTTTAATTCATTTTAAAACTGTTTGATAATGAAAATCTTTTTTATTTACTTCATGCACTAAAACAGTTTATTTGTTAATTGTGTATTTAATTTGAATCGTAAATTTTAGATGGCAGCACATTTACAAGACTTTTTGCATCTCTTCATGTTATTTGTCATAAGGCGTGTTTTCCGTAAACTGAGTGAACGTGTCAGATGACGTCATAATTTATTCATATCCGAGAGGTCAAAGGTCAACTGTAACAAAATCCGTCAGTTCAAAGGGCATTCAGCTCACATATGACCTTTGAACTGACGGATTTTGCTACAGTTGACCTTTGACCTCTAAATGATAAAACGAAAAAAATTCTCGACTCAAAGCAGATAAGTTTTTCTATGAAAATGGGTCAATTTGGAATATTTTTTTATGATTGGTAATTTTTTGTCTGATTTGGTAACAAATTTCAAGTTAGTCAACACATTCATGAAGAGGGGCCTTGGTGGCCCGGGGGGCTAAAGTGATCGTCCCTCACTCCTCAGTCCCAAACATAGCCGAGAAATCTTGGCTCTGCCGAATTTTTTTTTTTCCTTGTTCGTCATAGCCAAGATCACTTCCATAGTAAAAAAAGGATATATGTTAAGGAGGCCCGCCTAAAAAATGGGCGGCGCAAATTTCACAACAAATAAGCAAAGAATAAAATATTTACCACTGCATTCCGATAGTATAGACCACAAAGAAGGAGTTTGTCAAACTTACGCCGCTGTAAAGTGGTAAACTTTCCCTTATGCAGTCAATATTTGTGTCGAAGTCCACTGGCTTTCAACCTGACGTAACCGCCATTGTAAAACATTTAAACGACCAGTTAAACTGTGCGGGGCGTCATAGAAATACTTCAATCATATATCTTTAGTCACTTTACAGCGGCATAAGTTTGACAAACTCCTTCTTCGTGGTCTATGCTATCGGAATGCAGTGGTAAATATTTTATTCTTTGCTTATTTGTTGTGAAATTTGCGCCGCCGATTTTTTAGGCGGGCCTCCTTAACATATATCCTTTTTTTACTATGGAAGTGATCTTGGCTATGACGAACAAGGAAAAAAAAAAATTCGGCAGAGCCAAGATTTCTCGGCTATCCCAAACAGACCTTCAATCGATGTGGCGTGGGTTTGAATCCCACTCAGACCAAATAGAAAAATTTGTGGCTTGGGTAAAGAATAGTAGGTAACGTAAAAGTTGCGGTCAGTCAACTCATTGATAGAGTGGCCCCACTGTGCGTAAGGCGTGGCTCTGGTCGATGACTGTGGGCCTTTGCCACCATGCCAGCTCTTCAGAGACGGAGGGTCACTACGGTGTGCCTCAATTGTCAACAGCTTTTTTTATTGACAAAACGTCAAAGACGAACTTAGGATTAGGGACGGGGTTTATTGACAGAATAAGGTTAGGTTTTGAAACATTTTATTGACAACGCTAAAGACGGACTTAGGGTTAGGGACGGGGTATATTGACAGAAAAGGGTTAGGTTTAGCCATGTTTATTTACAAAACCGAAGGATTCGTCCAAATACGTCATCGCAGGTCAAAGGGTATATAAATATAAAGTGCGCATGCGTGTATCGCAGTTCAGGTCACACATAGAAATTTAATACCTCTAACGCTGTGTTGAAAGTTAGTCTAGTGGAAAGATGCTACGGTCTAATTGAGTGCGCATATGCTTCTGCGCAGCTTCAGATTGGAAAGGTAGGGGTTCGAGACCCGTTGAGTGCGGATTTAAATAGAAAAAAATAATCTATTAACTTGGGTGTGTTGCAGTGAAGGGAGTTGTCTACCGTAAGACGTTAGGTGGCGCTGTTGTATATACATGTAGCAAGAAGATAGGATGAAAGAAACAGTTGACACTTCCAAACGTCCCCGTATACTACTTTTGTTACTGTCATTATAGACAGTTTAATCATTGGCTCACCTTGTATTCTTTACCATTCCCGCCAGCTCTTCGCTAGAATAGATATGGAGGGCCGCTATGGTGTATCCCAATGGTTAACAACTTTGGCGAGGTTTAGATTTAGGCATGTTTTTATGACAAAACTTCATTTGAAGACAGACAGTGTTTTTGAGTGCGTTATTGACAAAACATTAATATCCCCTTGGATTCCTTCAAAAGGGTTGCCCATTGTTAAATACTTAAACAACAATTTATTCAAGATTTGTGTCCCTCGGGCCAGGGATCTGATATTTCCACTCCCTGGCAGTGTATAATTTCTTCCATAATGAACATGTGAATTTATGGCCCAAGTAACACTGACCTCACAAAAGAACTGTCAAAACTAACGGCACAAAGAAAAGTAACTTCTAAACGCATAACGTTCTAAACACTACATTAATAGGTCTTTTAAATTCTAATTTTTCATAGGTTTTGTAGCTTGTAAACACTGCATTAATAGGTCATTTAGCTTGTAAACACTGCATTAATAGGTAAACACTGCATTAATAGGTAAACACTGCATTAATAGGTAAACACTGCATTAATAGGTAAACACTGCATTAATAGGTAAACACTGCATTAATAGGTTCTGTAGCTTGCAAACACCGCATTAGTAGGTCCTGTAGCTTGTAAACACTGCATTACATAGCTTGTAAAACACTGCATTAATAGGTTCTGTAGCTTGTAAACACTGCATTAATAGGTCCTGTAGCTTGTAAACACTGCATTAATAGGTCCTGTAGCTTGTAAACACTGCATTAATAGGTTCTGTAGCTTGTAAACACTGCTTTAATAGGTTCTGTAGCTTGCAAACACTGCATTAGTAGGTCCTGTAGCTTGTAAACACTGCATTACATAGCTTGTAAAACACTGCATTAATAGGTCCTGTAGCTTGTAAACACTGCTTTAATAGGTTCTGTAGCTTGCAAACACTGCATTAGTAGGTCCTGTAGCTTGTAAACACTGCATTACATAGCTTGTAAAACACTGCATTAATAGGTCATGTAGCCTGTAAACACTGCATTAATAGGTGTTGTAGCTTGTAAACACTGCTTTAATAGGTTCTGTAGCTTGTAAACACTGCATTAATAGGTCCTGTAGCTTGTAAACACTGCATTAATAGGTCCTGTAGCTTGTAAACACTGCTTTAATAGGTTCTGTAGCTTGTAAACACTGCATTAATAGGTCATGTAGCCTGTAAACACTGCATTAATAGGTCCTTTAGCTTGTAAACACTGCATTAATAGGTCCTGCAGCTTGTAAACACTGCATTAATAGGTTATGTAGCTTGTAAACACTGCTTTAATAGGTTCTGTAGCTTGTAAACACTGCATTAATAGGTCATGTAGCCTGTAAACACTGCATTAATAGGTTCTGTAGCTTGTAAACACTGCATTAATAGGTCCTGTAGCTTGTAAACACTGCATTAATAGGTCTTGTAGCTTGTAAACACCATTGCATTAATATGTCATGTTACTGTAGCTTTTGAGCTGCATTAAAGGAGGAGAAAACAAAAAAACAACAGGCAATTGTATCGAACGGGCTCCCATAGACCATCGTATTCGTGTGTGTGAGTCTTGCACGTGGTTTACGGTGTGAAAATACAATGAAAATGAATCTGCCCGACAAGCTCGTGCTTCCTCGTCAGTGGAGCGCGCCATTTACGGTTTGAAATTGACCGGAAAAAGTATTAGTAGATTACTTCCCTTGCGAGCTAATCATATCTTGTATGGTTATAACCTGCAATGTCAGCGGTAAGACTACCTTTTTTGAAAATTCTACAACGATCCCCACAAGTCACGTAGACAACATAGCAGCCTGTCACGTCTTCCCAAAAGGTTGATTTACTAGCCAGTGTACATTTCAGAGCTGTTAGAATGTTTATCTTCTCTTATTAGCGCGTCGAAATGATCAAAATTAACCTAGGTTTAAATGAGAGACTTTCAGAGTTGACCAATTTCTCTTACGCTAGTGAGTGACTGGTGACCAGGCGTATGCTGATTGGCCGATCGAGACACACAGCTAAGCTCTGCTGTGAAGATGGCTGCCGAGTCAGTTTATACGTTCTCTGATAACGATTGTTAACTTTCTTATAGCACAGTAGGGCGAGGAGAAATCGTAGAAATATGGTTTTGGTACCATTAGAAAGGAAAATGTGTCGCGCCTGTACTGTATTTACTTAGTTTTTTCCTTTTCTTCTCCTTTAATAGGTCCTGTAGCTTGTAAGCACTGCATTAATAGATACTGTAGCTTGTAAACACTGCATTATTCATATTGGACTTTCCATGATTTTTTTAATTCTGTTTATTTTTACTTTTAGGAATTTTTGCTTTATGCTCTTCAATGTCAACAAGAATGGAAACTTGGGATTCATTAGCATTTTACTGTCTTAGAAATGGTCTACATTTGTTCTTCCTGGAAAAAGGGAAGCTACTCCAACATACTTTGAAGTGTAAGTTTTTACTATTGACATTGGATTACCTCCCATGATGAGCAGAGTCAAAGGATTAATTTAGATCTTTTTGTGTTTTAAGTGTTAGGTGTCACTTTGTTTGTCGGCGGCGGCGGGATACGTTTTCATGCAATATTTTACTCAATCGATTTGAAAAAAATTTAAATAAGGAATTAATAAGTTAAATACCCCGCTCAACCTCAACCCCAAAAGCTAAAATCGGCTCATATTTAATTATTTCACTGGCTTTTGATTGGCTTTTAATCCATAAATTGTTTTCCTAGCAATATTTTGAAAACTGATAAAACTTTAAATGGGGAATTAATTACCTTAATACCCCACTCAAGTTTGACTATCCCTAAAACCCGTACATATTTACTTTCCGTGCACTATTTTGAAAACTACATACACGATTTGAAAACGATTTGATTCAGGAATTAATTACCTTAATTTCCTGCTTAAGTTTAACTTTTGCTCAAATTTGCATATATTTAATTACTGTACAGGCTTTTGATTGACTGATAGTAGATAAATTGGTTTCCAACCAATATATTGAAAACTACTGTTTCAGTTAATTACTGTAATACCACACTCAGTCAAGTTCGACCTTCGTTAAAATCCACGCAAATTTTATTTTTTTTTGCAGTCTTTTGATTGGTAGATAATACATAAATTCGGTTAAGTGCAATATTTTGAAAACTACTTACACGATTTGAAAACGATTTAATTGAGGAATTAATTACCTTAATTTCTTGCTTAAGTTCAACTTTTGTTCAGTATGTAAAAGCAAGGTTTTCTCTCACTCTCGTAATGTTAGTGTTCTGTTGGTCCCCATCTGATAAAAAGATCAGCCATAAAAGCAGAATAACACAGAATCAAATGTGCAAAATGCAGTAAGCTGCCCCCTGTATGTCACGGCCAGAGACATTTTTTTTAGGGGAATGGACTTCAAGCTGCAATATCTTCTTAACTATAGCCAGCATGGAAATAAGCCTCATACGTAATTATTATTAAACAGTAGGAAACGTTTTATTTCCTGAAAATATTTATTTTGCATGATTTGGGATGGTCCCAATCAATCAATAAGTGTGACCAACACGACTTAGAACTCTAATCAATAATCCTATCTTATGAAGAAATGTTAATTATACCTTGATCAGTTCTCTGACTAAGATTTTGATATGAATGTCTACCAAACTTTTTGTAAATGATTGATCTGTTCAAATTTAGATGAGAGTCGGTTATTGTATTGGAGATATCTCCTAGGATTTACTGGCATCACATCCTAGCCTTTCCATTGATCATGATGGCACAAGGGAGGCTACTCCAGCTGTTTGAGATTTGTAAGTATTATTCTGCTGTTATCTCCCTTGTTCTAGTCAACACTAAATAACTAATATCGTTACAAAGCACAGTGCTAGGTGATGTAAGCTAATAACTTTTTGATTTTATTTTGTCTACTTGAGTTTTTATGCTTGTAATTATTTATGGATTTGAATTGAGTGATAGCCTTATATTTTGTCAGGAGTTCTACTTCTATAATTACTGTTTTATCATTATTATCTCACTGGCTGTTTAACATTGTAATTATATAGTGGGAGGGTGAAATGTCATCATGCTTTGTTAGGACAGATCATGTATGGATTACTTCAGATTCTATATCAGAGATAATTATAACAATCATTTGAAGAAAGTTTGGCTTTTCATTCAAGAAGCAATCAATCACAATCTTGTTCTCCAGTCAATCTCAGTCCAGGATATGTTTGTATTATGGATTTGATCAGATGAATCTATGTGAAAAGGTTACAGCAGCAGAACTAAGTGTATGAATGTACTCAGTAAGCCTGACAATATTTCATTATAACTGAAACAATCAGCATTTAAACAGGGGTTTTTATTTTAGCCTGGCCCTGCAATGCGCCAATAAATCTAACAATGTCAGCAGTATCAGATTTAGTCTTGTTCATATTCAGACGATTTCCATACTTTTTTCACACAGCCTAATTCTATCTTACATAAACTCAAACTTAAGTGAAATTTCTATAAAATCCCCCAAAGCACTGTAAATACCTAGTCATATCATTCCCTTTTCATGGGCCCATAAAAAAAGTTTGGTGTAGGACAAAACCCCAGTGCTCAAACTTATATTGACAAAAAAAAAAGTCAGTGAAAAAATCCAAAACCTGTTTTGCACAATTTTTTTTATTAATATTCATTGACATTTTCTTGAATGGAGAAAACAGCTTAAGTTAATTAGGAAGTGTTTGTGAAATCTCAGAATAAGACAAGTAATCCAAAATTAAGATGGCAAGATGACAGTGTACCTTAAATTTCCTTAGCATTAATTTTCTAAATGGTGAGGTGTTTGGTTTAAGTGGCCTTTTATTACCCAGTGCCCTTATCCTGTTAGCCCTTTATGGTCTACCCTGTTCTGGTAGTGACTGACTGTGAAGCTGATATGAGGGTTTGGGGGTAATTGAGAGGGATATGGGGGTAATTGAGAGGGATATGGGAGTGGGGTGAGTTGCTGACTGGGTGGGAAGGGTAGGGCAGGAAGCAGCCCCATACTTTGTCTGGGGACATTCCAGAGTTTTATGTAAAGGACATTGTGTGTGGGTCAACTAAAGGCTAATGCTCCACTGGGGGCTGACTACTAAGCTGATGGAAATTTAGGCAAAAATCAAGACCTTATGCTCTATCCCTGCTGTTAAAGGGCAACAGAGAGCCATGGTATGGTCGGCTAACTTCCTGTGTACCCTCTTCTCTCTTACACTCTGATCCTCAAGGGCATCAATATTGCATCAGAGATGGAAATAGACAAAAGGCTGATGAAATTCAAATCATATCAGTTATTTGACCCAATCTCTACTCCATGATAACAAAGTTCTCTCACACTGCCCAGGTCATTGATTACACAATCCTGTTGAGCCCTATAGTGTACACTGTTTTTAAGTGTTGATATATTGTAAATTCATTAGTATGACATCCGTGTAATAATCAAAACTTAAACATTGATATGCAATAAAATGTAAGATAATAAAGTACAGAAATATGCATATATTATAACATGATTCCTGACATTAGCTGGTCAGTCTGATAGTAACACAATAGTCATGTGGTCAGCAGAAGGGAAACAGGTCATCTTTGTTTACATCCTGAAGCCCTGCCCACTTTTCAACACTGACCAATCCATCTGTAGTTCATTCACAAACACTAGTAAGGGAGCATCACTAAATAACAAAACATATGTGATTCTCCTGACGATGACTTAATTAAAGTCGAAATATTGAGTTTCCTTACTACTTTATTATGTGATTTACTTTGCTACTGTATATACGACAAAGATTCTGAATCTCTTACCGATATAAGTTACATCTACATGACGTACATTAAAAAAACATTCATGGTAAAGTCTTATAGAACTTTCAGGATTTCCCAATTTACTTGTCAAAAGTTGTTATTTCGTGTATATTTTCTAGAAAACAGCTGATGTTATCAACAAACAATCATGAGCTGGGGGCCTTGGTGGCTGAGTCACTTAGAGTGATAGTCTCTCAGTCTGACACGGACCTTTCATCGATGCTGTGCGGGTTCTAATCTCAATCAGATTAAAATAAAAATTGAACAATTTCTGAGTGGATTTTTCGATATATAACCCTAAGGTTGGGGTTTCTTCCGGGCAAAGAGCCCGATTTCCTCCACCACTAAACCTGGCAACGCCGCCATAAGTTAAATAATCTTGAGTGCAGCGTAAAACCTCAACCAATTAAGTACAATGATTTTTGTTTTGTTCCAATGAACCCAAAATAGGCCCTATAGGCCCTGCTGTATACAGGCTTTTGTCATACATCTCTATTCCCCCTGCAATTGTTAAAGTGGCATGAACTACCCAAATGCTGATATTTTTCTGTGCAAACAGAATATTAAATTAACGGCTGTTTTTCTCTAGGCGTACAATTCAGTAGGTTTTTGGTGTTATTGATAGTGAGAATGTACACTATAAAGTAGTTTTTTAAACTAGCTTAGACATATAGTTAAATTTGTAGATTTCAGACACCGTTATGTACAGGTCAGACTGTATGGATAATCCTCATTACAACATCAATGATTTAGTTTTTCAATGACTTTCAAAGCCTCTTACTGTGGTGACAATCCAGAAGTTCTGATTAAAGTGCACATTTTGGCACCCATAGCCACTTCAAGGGGAAGGTTATATGGCCCCTTGGAAGGTGTTGAAAGCTTGAGTACACTGTGAAATGACCAACTGAGAGGTCAAGTTGATCCCTGGTCTGACCAAAGACCTGGCTGCAACCATCAAATAACTAAAAGTAAACAGATTCAAAACAAGTGGATATTTCCTCCCCTCGTTTGCAGAAGAGTGCTTTTGTTATCAAGTTTCTCTGCTTATTGACATGTTCAGAACAAAGTGAACTGCATTAATTGTTCTCATGCTGGGTTGTTTTTAGGAATAAATCATTCTACTTCTAAAGGCTTCAACATGTACATGCCATCATTTGATTTTGTATTTATTCTCTAATTATAGTCCACATGTAAGCCCATTATATTCTTTATAATATATGTTATGAGAAAGTTCGACTTAAATTTTAAAAATTTAAACCTGTTATCTCCAAAATGATTTTCCAGACTCAAGCAGCTTCAAAACTGAATTATTATTTACATGTTAATTGCTAATTGAGAAATAAGTATTGGGGTATAACATATATATAAGTCTTTACAGTTTTAATAATAAAACTGTTTTTTTGTTTGTAAGAATAATTGTTTTCACATGATGTAAAGATGCTCTGTGTACTGATACAGAAACTGTAACCAGATAAAGAAATGAAATGATAGTTGACTATGATTATAATTCAGTTGACACGTGTGACCAATTAGGAATTCAACGCTGTCTACACTCTATGCAAATTGAACTCTCTTTGTTAATAAGGGTTATGTAAGAAGTATTAATTAAGATAAAGGTATGATCTGGCTATTTTTTACCTGTCAGGTGTATATATAATATCAATAGGTCTGTAGAACTTCACCAGAGAATGTATTTGATCTGGTGTATTACCTGGGACTTTTTAGGACCAGCCAGATTCATATAAGCTGATATAGTTAGATGATAAATTACCTTACTCTCCTAACACTAACACTTTGTATGCAACACAACATATATTCTTGCGCTATCCACACCATGATTTATACCTGTTCCCATGCAATTGCCAAGGATTTATATATAGATTGCTCGCTCACAATTTTCAAACATGTTTTTTTTAATGCTTTGTAATACATGTAGTTCACCTTGAAATTTTTTAGGATTGAAGTTCACAAAGTTCACAGATTTTATTCATTAAATCTTGAAAGGTATTTGAAATGCAGATGTCAATGCTGAATCTGATCAACCTTTCTCCAATAGACCTGGGGTTTTAATCCAATACACAGACCATTGATATCTGATAGGTAAATAGTATGGAAATCAAGGGGCTCTTTTAAAGTGGCATGAGCTGCCAAAATTCACACTTTTTTCATAATTTCTGGTCGTCACGACAGTAAGAGGTTTTGAAGGCCATCAAAAAACTAAATGATTGGCGTTGGAATGAGGAAAATCCATGCAGTATGTGGCCTGTACGAACCGAAAACGTGTCCGAAATGTAAACAAAATTTAAATAACCGGGACAACCATTCATTCATTCTAAGCCAAAGTTAGTTCAAAACTATACTTTACTGTACATTCTCGAGACTAGAAGTACAAAAAGCTTCTGAATTATACGTCTTGAGAAAAATAGTTGATAATTTCAACATTCTGTTTAAACGTCAAAATATCAACATTTTGGCAGCTCATGCCGCTTTAACAAATATTGTGTTATTTTGGAGGTGGGATTGAAGTTGAAGTTAATATGTAAAAATGGTGCATTGAAACAAAGGCCCTTGTGGTTGATGTACTTTGATGAGGTACAAGAGAATTCTTCATTAGATTTGACTAGATACTATCTCATCTGGAGTGCAGTTTCCTCTCTCTAATTATTTCAATCTATAAATAAGTACTTTTTGGAATATATGACTTTGTCTGTGTATATACTGCCGTCATATTTCTAGTTGTCATTTTTATGTGAGAGTTAATAATGATCAACAATCTGCCCCTCATCAGTCTCATTAAATGCAAGATGAATTCCCAGAGCTTAAGTCTTCACAGGCACTGCTGAACAAAGCAATGCACTTGAACTAGGTCAGTGGGTTAGAGCCTGTCTGTGACCAGAGTTAGGCAGATAGCTTCTGGCTGTTGAACCATTCAAGTACTGGCAGCCATTCAGTTACTTTGCAGTTTCAAATGAATATCAATTCATAGAATTTTGTAAAGAAATTATTTTTGTTGTATCTAAATTAAAACTCATAGATTATCCTTTCTTAGAATCCAGAAGTAGAGTAGAACTCAGATGATAGTATTTGAATACATGCTTGAACTTGATTTAATTCAATTTGGCTTTGATTGTAGTTGATATCAATTACTGTGATAAGATGATGAACATTAGGTACATGTACAAGTCCTAACACCTCCTTACATAGGCCTGTTTGATCAATACAGAACATTAACTATCATCCAACAAGTATTTCCCCTTAATCCAATGGTAGAACATATTCTCAAAGCAAAACCCACTGTCACACATTATCTTGTCCAAACCCACTGTCACACATTATCTTGTCCAAACCCACTGTCACACATTATCTTGTCCAAACCCACTGTCACACATTATCTTATCCAAACACACTGTCACACATTATCTTGTCCAAACCCACTGTCACACATTATCTTGTCTAAACCCACTGCCACACATTATCTTGTCTAAACCCACTGTCACACATTATCTTGTCCAAACCCATTATCACACATTATCTTGTCCAAACCCATTGTCACACATTATCTTGTCCAAACCCATTGTCACACATTATCTTGTCCAAACCCATTGTCACACATTATCTTGTCCAAACCCACTGTCACACATTATCTTGTCCAAACCCACTGTCACACATTATCTTGTCCAAACCCACTGTCACACATTATCTTGTCCAAACCCACTGTCACACCTTATGCTGTCCAAACCCACTGTCACACATTATCTTATCCAAACCCACTGTCACACATTATCTTATCCAAACCCACTGCCACACATTATCTTGTCCAAACCCACTGTCACACATTATCTTGTCCAAACCCACTGTCACACATTATCTTGTCCAAACCCACTGTCACACATTATCTTGTCCAAACCCAATGTCACACATTATCTTGTCCAAACCCACTCACACATTATCTTGTCCAAACCCAATGTCTCACATTATCTTGTCCAAACCCACTGTCACACATTATCTTGTCCAAACCCACTGTTACACATTATCTTGTCCAAACCCACTGTTACACATTATCTTGTCCAAACCCACTGTTGCACATTGTAATCTCAAGGCCCACTGTTACACAGTGTCATCTCAAGGCCCACTGTTACAAACCCACTGTCACACATTATCTTGTCCAAACCCACTGTCACACATTATCTTGTCCAAACCCACTGTCACACATTATCTTGTCCAAACCCACTGTTACACATTATCTTGTCCAAACCCACTGTTACACATTATCTTGTCCAAACCCACTGTTACACATTATCTTGTCCAAACCCACTGTTACACATTATCTTGTCCAAACCCACTGTTACACATTATCTTGTCCAAACCCACTGTTGCACATTGTAATCTCAAGGCCCACTGTTACACAGTGTCATCTCAAGGCCCACTGTTACAAACCCACTGTCACACATTATCTTGTCCAAACCCACTGTCACACATTATCTTGTCCAAACCCACTGTCACACATTATCTTGTCCAAACCCACTGTCACACATTATCTTGTCTAAACCCACTGTTACAAATTATCTTGTCCAAACCTACTGTCACACATTATCTTGTCCAAACCCACTGTCACACATTATCTTGTCTAAACCCACTGTCACACATTATCTTGTCCAAACCCACTGTCACACATTATCTTGTCTAAACCCACTGTCACACATTATCTTGTCTAAACCCACTGTCACACATTATCTTGTCCAAACCCACTGTCACACATTATCTTGTCCAAACCCACTGTCACACATTATCTTGTCCAAACCCACTGTCACACATTATCTTGTCTAAACCCACTGTCACACATTATCTTGTCCAAACCCACTGTCACACATTATCTTGTCCAAACCCACTGTCACACATTATCTTGCCCAAACCCACTGTCACACATTATCCTGTCCAAACCCACTGTCACACATTATCTTGCCCAAACCCACTGTCACACATTATCCTGTCCAAACCCACTGTCACACATTATCTTATCCAAACCCACTGTCACACATTATCCTGTCCAAACCCACTGCCACACATTATCTTGTCCAAACCCAATGTCTCACATTATCTTGTCCAAACCCACTGTCACACATTATCTTGTCCAAACCCACTGTCACACATTATCTTGTCCAAACCCACTGTCACACATTATCTTGTCCAAACCCACTGTCACACATTATCTTGTCCAAACCCACTGTCACACATTATCTTGTCCAAACCCACTGTTACACATTATCTTGTCCAAACCCACTGTCACACATTATCTTGTCCAAACCCACTGTCACACATTATCTTGTCCAAACCCACTGTTACACATTATCTTGTCCAAACCCACTGTTACACATTATCTTGTCCAAACCCACTGTTACACATTATCTTGTCCAAACCCACTGTTACACATTATCTTGTCCAAACCCACTGTTGCACATTATCTTGTCCAAACCCACTGTTGCACATTATCTTGTCCAAACCCACTGTTGCACATTGTAATCTCAAGGCCCACTGTTACACAGTGTCATCTCAAGGCCCACTGTTACAAACCCACTGTTGCACATTATCTTGTCCAAACCCACTGTTGCACATTATCTTGTCCAAACCCACTGTTGCACATTGTAATCTCAAGGCCCACTGTTACAAACCCACTGTTGCACATTATCTTGTCCAAACCCACTGTTACACATTGTAATCTCAAGGCCCACTGTTACACAGTGTCATCTCAAGGCCCACTGTTACACAGTGTCATCTCAAGGCCAATTGTTACATTTTACACAATGCATTTTACTCTGTTGTTACATTATAATCAGTGATTTCCGTTAGAAATGAACCAAGAAAGTAATATATTTTATATTGATCCAATAAAGCCCCTGCAGGTTTGAAGTCATTGAGTTATTAGCCTGAAAACTGTAATTCAAGGAATGTTTGAATTGTCTGTTTAGTGGAGAATTGCCTGGAGGTAATAACATGCCCACCAAACACAGCAATGCTAATATGTCCAGGCTTTATTATGTAGATTTTGGTTTTATTTTATTCTGGATTTGTTCGCCTCAAGTTCAACATACATATTCAATTATCCCTGTCTCCAATACCTGCTGATCTGTATTACCATACTTATCTGATCACTTAGTTCTTAATTCTCAACCTTTTATTGAATTTTTAACATAAATGTGTTTAACATTGTACTCTATGTGTTATTGTAGAAGACCACCAATGTCCAGGCTTCCTGAATGACCTTGACCTTTCACACATGAGTGACCTTACAGAGTGTAGAGGTGAGTACAGTCAAACTGACCAACTTAGCAGTGTAATTAGGTCAGTATATTGAGGCTACTGTTAGAATCAGCTGGTTAGGTGGTACAATGTAAGGCTTATATATTCACACTCAATGGATTACTGGTTCACAGTTAATAAAGGTTAATCTTTATACAATAATGAGCAATTCTAGAACCACTGATTAAATCAGGCCTGATTAACTAGGCATACTTGAGTATTATTATTTTAAGGTGGGTTATACAGAAACTGAGGTTTTACTGTGCACTGATCAAAGGTGCTTAAACAATGAGTAACTTCAGATTTCTTATCAGCATTAATAGTTGAATTACTTTTCAAATCAGTTTTGTTCAGCAGGTCATCGTCCTTTGGCAGGGACTGATCCAGGGAAAATTTGGGCATAGCATTTCGGTTCAAAATGTTCCTACAATTAAACAAAAACAACATCTCTGGCCCAAAATTCAACATTAAATGCTATTTTGACATTAAAATCTGTTGGTTTTAAGAATTTGGGCATATTTTTTGCTTGTGAGTTTGGGCGCCCATACCTGTATACAGGTATCAAAATGTCTCTGGATCAGTCTATGTTTGGAAGTCCATACAAACTCTTCATAGGAACTTCTTTTCAAGAAAACTATGTAATGGATCTAAAGGAAATCTTAATTTTCAGTTTTGGAATATGTATACTTTTTTTCTGATTTGCATAAAACAAATCATACACGGTCATTCTGTCTTTATTTGTGAGTGGAAAATCCATAAAAGTACTGTTACATCTGAGTTCCATCTAATGTGGTATGCTCATGTCCCCAATCTAGCTTTGTATTGTCCCCAATCTAGCTTTATATTGTCCCCAATCTAGTTTTGTATTGTCCCCAATCTAGCTTTATATTGTCCCCAATCTAGCTTTGTATTGTCCCCAATCTAGCTATCGTCTCCAATCTAGCTTTGCAGTGTCCCCAATCTAGCTTTGTCTTGTCCCAATCTAGCTTTATATTGTCCCCAATCTAGCTTTGTATTGTCCCAATCTAGTTTTGTCCTGTCCCCAATCTAGCCATGTCATTTATTTTCCCCAATCTAACTTTGTCATGTCCCCAATCTAGCTTTGTATTGTCCCCAATCTAGCTTTGTCTTGTCCCCAATCTAGATTTGTCATGTCCCCAATCTAGTTATGTCATGTCCCCAATCTGGCTTTATCTCCCGAATCTGACGCCATGTCCCCAATCTAGCTTTGTCATGTCCCCAATCTAGCTTTGTCATGTCCCCAATCTAGCTTTGTCATGTCCCTAATCTGGCTTTGTCATATCCCTTATCTGACGTTGTCATGTCCCCAATCTAGCTTTGTCATGTCCCCAATCTAGCTTTGTCATGTCCCCAATCGAGCTTTGTCATGTCCCCAATCAAGCTTTGTCATGTCCCCAATCAAGCTTTGTCATGTCCCCAGTAGATCTCTGTCATGTCCCCAATCTGGCTTTGTCATGTCCCCAATCTGGCTTTGTCATTTCCCCAGTGGAGCTTTGTCATGTTCTCAATCGGGCTTTGTCATGTCCCCAATCTGGCTTTGTCATGTCCCCAATCTGGCTTTGTCATTTCCCCAGTGGAGCTTTGTCATGTTCTCAATCGGGCTTTGTCATGTCCCCAGTAGAGCTCTGTCATGTCCCCAATCTAACTTTATCATGTTCCTAATCTAGCTTTGTCATGCCCTCTATCTAGCTTTGTCATGTCCCCAATCAAGCTTTGTCATGTCCCTAATCTGGCTTTGTCATGTCCCTAATCTGGCTTTGTCATGTCCCCAATCAAGCTTTGTCATGTCCCCAATCAAGCTTTGTCATGTCCCCAATCAAGCTTTGTCATGTCCCCAATCAAGCTTTGTCATGTCTCCAATCTGGCTTTGTTATGTCCCCAATCAAGCTTTGTCATGTCCCCAATCAAGCTTTGTCATGGCCCCAATCAGGCTTTGTCATGTCCCCAATCAAGCTTTGTCATGTCCCCAATCAAGCTTTGTCATGTCCCCAATCTGGCTTTGTTATGTCCCCAATCAGGCTTTGTCATGTCTCCAATCTGGCTTTGTTATGTCCCCAATCTGGCTTTGTTATGTCCCCAATCAAGCTTTGTCATGTCCCCAATCAAGCTTTGTCATGTCCCCAATCAAGCTTTGTCATGTCCCCAATCTGGCTTTGTTATGTCCCCAATCAAGCTTTGTCATGTCTCCAATCTGGCTTTGTTATGTCCCCAATCAGGCTTTGTCATGTCCCCAATCTGGCTTTGTCATGTCCCCAATCAGGCTTTGTCATGTCCCCAATCAAGCTTTGTCATGTCCCCAATCAAGCTTTGTCATGTCCCCAATCTGGCTTTGTCATGTCCCCAATCTGGCTTTGTTGTGTCCCTCAGTTGGTAGAGGGATTGTCTCTCCTGGCAACCGAAGACTACCATTAATAGGTTATGCGTTTGGATCTTCATTGAATAGTTCTAATTTCTGAAGGTCCGGGCAATTCCTATAAGACCTGGCACCATCACTTTGTAAGTGAAATATTCAGAAGTGTTTCATCATTTGCCCAATCTGGCTTTGTCAGAATATTCTGTCTTATTTTGTTGATTGATAAAGCTGTGTCATACTCTGTTAGAGTGCCGATATAAATTTAACACAACTTGACAAAATAATGATTAACAAATATTGAAGACTTTTCTGTCACTAATAATTATGTTATATTTGAAGGTTACAGAGTTAAACAGAATTAATTTTCTCTTAATCTACTCTATGGTTATGGCTTAACTGTGTTGACAATGGTAAACTATAATATCTCATTCTTATCTCTTTATTAGATTTATAGGCCTAACAAAAAGATAAAAGAGACAGCAAATTACTGACCACACAAATAGTTTAACCCATGCTTTAGGCGTGTATAGTCTTAATTACTATGATATTAACAAGGCTGGCCTCGGGAAGCAAACACAGCACACAACACTCAAGTGACTTCTACAAAATGACAGGGTTGGCATAAATTGTCTCATACATTTGTTGGGAGGGGTGGGGGTTAAGTGTTGAAAAAGATTGGATAAGATATAGAGAAAGAGCATAAAAGAACTATAGATATTTCACAAATTGCAGTACATATATATTGGAATTGTATCAGTGATTATAATCTGTTCACTAATCAGTTAAATACAGGTATTTATATAGCTGCATCTAGGTTCAATCATAGAAACCTTGTCTATAAAAGCTATCACTTGTCGGAAACCATAAATATATTTTTGTCTTCTAATTGACATTTTTATGATGTCTTTTCTTCTGAAGTGGCTCCTTTGACACTGGTATTAAATGTCCCTGTTAACCTCTTTGTAAAAAAGTAACATAGTTTTACGTCAGACTTGATTGGCCATGATGGCCTTAAGGGAAAACTGATCCCATTGACAGTTGGAATTTCATCTCGCCTCAGGGCCGCTAAAACATCAAATCTGGCTCATAACTAACCGTCCATACAACAAGTCCCTTATTAGTTTATCTGCTGAACTGCAGTGTTACAAGAACAAATTCAGTTGGTTGCGTAATAAACATTGGAAATTTAGAAAAAAATCTTAAAATCTCTACATCATTTGTACTCCTCCAAAGTTGAAATCTCTCTTCCCTTCTCACATGGTGATACAATAGGTTGCGTAAGTGGTAGTACAGGTCATAGTGGATGAGGGAGTGACCATTGAGTAAGACAGGAGTTATGACACAACTTGATGCAGGAATAACAAATCAGCTGATAGGTGGACTTAAATGAGCATTCTGACCCAGGGATCATGTTGATTGGTTGTTGAACTTTTAACCATTACATTAAAATACTCTCAGTGGAACATTCCTATGGTAACCTCGGAGACATTTGACTGAGATTAGAGAAAAAAGAAGTGAGAGTGCTCTATATCTATCTTTTACCCTAAGGGCATTAATTCTACGCTGAGGTGATTGTCTTATAGATTCACTAACGAGCGTACAGGTAAAATAGCTCGTTAAGAAAGAGGACTGTGAGTGTAACTGAGACAGGTATTTCATTTTGACAAGTCCTGTCTGTTACCTTTACCAACAAATGTGTCCTTATTATTAATGACTGTAAATTAGCATACACCTACCTGTAATTATGCTAATATTTAATCAGACACCTGTGTGTCTTAAAGGTTAACACTCACCATAATTATCCATACTCATATATAACAGATTATTTTTTAATAAACTATTGTAAAACAAATTAAATAAAAAAACATTAATCTGAATCCAATCTAATGAAATTTTGTAGTGCAAGTTTTTTTCTCCTGGAAACCAAACTTAAACCTGAAAAATGTGATGAATTATACATGTACATGACAAACATGGATGAAGTTACCTGTGATGTAGATGGATTTTTATTGATCATCGTTTGCTGTAAATATTTAGTATTTACAGAATAATGTATGCTGTAATTAATTGATTTTTTATTGATCATCGTTTGCTGTAAATATTTAGTATTTACAGAATAATGTATGCTGTAATTAATTGATTTTTTATTGATCATCGTTTGCTGTAAATATTTAGTATTTACAGAATAATGTATGCTGTAATTAATTGATTTTTTATTGATCATCGTTTGCTGTAAATATTAGTATTTACAGAATAATGTATGCTGTAATTAAGCAGAGATAAAATGACTGTTTTCAACTTGGGAGGGCATGAAGAATGTACCCATATCCATTGACTATAAGTGCACTACTGGTGTATTGCCCAGTACCTGAACCCCAATTTACCGTAAGGCTCTGGGTGAAATGCTCTCTTTTGTTAGTGCCCTTATCTAGGTCTTAATCTGGTAATTCAAAATTACCTGTTGAACAAAGAGATCTCTGCAGCACGCTACCCTTTAACCGCTCTGCCGCACCTGACATTGTCAGCCAACCAATCAAAACATAGGTAGACTTTATGAATGAAGGCCTACATATAACTTGTACTCTGTCACCTCCCTTTTTTCTCTTTTTGGTTTTTGGTGAGGCTGCAGTCATTTTTTACCTACTGAACTATTTTAATTCATGGTTAGAATTTCCTTTTCAAGACGTGTGGTTTACTCTTCAGACTGATATTTGATTTAAAATTGAAAAATTTTGGACAATAAGTTACCTAAGTCTTGGTTTCAAACTTCATAGTTTGCAACTTGCTTGTCTATTGTAGAGGCCAATTAGATAGGAATATTGGATAGTGTTAACAAAACCTTGTTAGGATTTAAACTTAAAAACCTTGCAGTGATAAGGGAAATGGTGTTGCCTACATCCCCCCCCCCCCCCCCCCCCCAAATCCTCTGCCCTTTATCCAGTTACTTATAATGTTTGTTTGGTTTTTGGAGAACAGTATTTGCATAATAATACAGGAATGGGTTAATAGGAAAGCTGACAAGTGATGTACATTTGGGAGGGGGAGGGGGGGCTGTTAAGCGGCTGTACTGGGGTACTTGTGATAAAACGGGTAACTACTGGGGTGGCTTAGTAACTGCTGTGTTCTTGGGGAATGTTTGAATGAGGTTGTAAAATAAGTTGTCGTTCTGGGTCAACCCGTCTCCAGGTCACCCTCATTCACCGGCACATCTCCTTTACCGGAAACCATTACAATGAAGTAGCCAGGAAATTTTGATTGATTGTTGTAGTTTGAATAAAACTTTCTCTAACACATTTATCCTTTTGTTATGGACTGTAAAGACTCTCTCACATTTCTCTGGTGGCTGTCCTTAATAGGGATGATAACTGAATAATAATGACCCATCTACCTGTTTGTATCACCTGAACTGGGGGTAGGATTAAGGAACTTCGACTCATTGATAAGCAGGTACTTGAGGCTCTGTCAAGTTGTATCCTGTATTCCAACCACTCCTTCTCAATGTCTGTTTAATAGTTTATAGATTTCACCTGTCAGGTGTGTAGAGGTGGTTAGGGGCTTGTCTTCTTTATCAAGCATTGGTTAGAAGGTCAATTGGGGCTAAGTGATAAAAATATTCGGAATGGTGCACATACTGTATCAGTACAACCTAAATAACTAACTCCTTTATCGCTAGAACACAACCTTGTAAAATTGATATCCTAAGTTACAACCTTAGAACCAACAGCTCATACTTGTGAGGCTCATTGATAAGCAAGTTAATTCTAATTACAATTAATTCTACTTAATATAGTGTGAGTGCATTTTTCACTTGATCGTTGTATGTGGAAGAGTTATCTGGTACTTGTCGAAGGTCGGGGGTTTTCCTCCGGGTAAAAGCCAGGTTTCCTCCCTTAATAAACCTCAATCACTCAACCTAAATGTTGTGAGCTCTATTTTGAGCAATAACTGTTGCTAGATGGTCCGAAGTATAATTATAACAAAAATGGAGCATTCAAATGTTGCACCATTCAAATAATGCACCAAATCTGGCTTGCAAAATATTTTTTGTTATAGAATATTCTGAATTTTTGATATCATTTTACTTTTTTTGGCTGTTGGTATTTATTAATCTTTTGCTTTTTTTGTCTTGACTGTTTGTGATGTTTTAAATAAGCAATCATTGATATCTGAGTATGTAGGGTAGGTTGAAACTGGTATACAAACAACAGTGAACCTGGAATGACACAATTAGGTTTCAAAGTATCCCATTTCCTGAGTAAGACTTCTGCTAAAGCCATCAGGTGTAATTAGGTAATCCTACCAGTTCCCTGTTACATAATGTGTACTGGACTGTTGGACAGGAACAAATGGGTATAAATTACAACCACATTTGTAAGGTGAGAAATGACCAGATGACTATCAGCAGGGGAACCTAATTACGACCACACACTTATTGACATTCACCAGCTCCTCTAGCTTCACAAAGTTTTTACACATGTATGTTAGATTGATTTGTAAACTCTTTTTCTAGGATACAAAATGATTTCTAAAACACGATACGTTAACTGACCCTGTAGAACAAATCAATAAGTTGTTAAAGGATATGTGAACTTTACAAGTCAGACTTTGCAAAACAGATAATTTTGGTTGTAAAACATTGAAAATTCAATGCTTTATTAACGGAACTTGTTTATCTCTGTGAAGTACTTCATACACGACCTTACCAACGGAAGGTCGGAGCCCGGTTTCCTCCCACAATAAAACTGGCAACGCCGCCATATTAATGAAATAATCTTGAGCGCAGCGTAAAACACCAAACAATCAATCTGTGTTAATGCTCAGGATGAGGACTTGTTACACAACCACTTCATTGTCATTTTTGATATTATTAATTTAAACCAGCAATGTTTAGGCCCTACAAGTCGAATTCTTGAAACAAATTCCCACCCCGAAAACTTTCCAAGTCGAAAAATGTAAAATCAAACAAACTTGAAATAAAAGTTACTTTTGGATTCCGTTATACTCCATGAAATATATCCTATTCCTGATGTTAAACTTGTTCATTTTAGACACACCATTCATTCCAAATTTGTATTTAAGAAAATGTTTACATCTATCCATCTTGTACCATTGTTGGCTTATGAATGACAGTCACACTATCTTATTGAGCCATGCACTGAAGAACAGTTGAGTTGTCAAACTATTGTTATGCACAGTTATGTAGAGAAATGTTTTGAAATTGCTGGAAATGTTTGTTTCAGGTTGATTAATTTGATGATAAATTTAGTTTCATATTTTATTACCAATTTGGGTTAAATAACTTACAAGGTTAATTTTCTTCTCAATGTTTCCATGTTGATTTATTGATGCTCCTTATAGTTTCTTTTGTAATCATGTCTGGTATGATGTTACCAAGATGCTATTGTCTTGTCTGTCTTGTCACAAGATAAATGGTCCTTTATGTTCCCTTATCTTGGTTATTAAGGCTGGAGGAATAAATGACCCTTGTAGTATGCCTCCTGTTATCTGAAAGGGATACCTTGTATTGTATCATTTCAGAGAAAACCAGTTGTAATTTTTAAGCAGCCTGCTAATTTGACATGCAGAAAAACAAGAGAGCTGAATTATTGATATTATTTCTGGTGTAGTTTCAATTTACAGCTTGTTTTCCATTTGGCTTACATGATTAGGTTTCAGGAGATAAAAGATGGTTTGTTCAGACTCATGTTGCTGCTGTAGATGTTTAATAATTCCACTCCCTGGTCTGGTAGATTGGGTATCATGCAGAGGGTTTGTTGTTGCCCCAAACATTTGACCGCTCTCTTTTTACCATTTCAAGTGGTTTTCTCTTCAAATGTGTGGCCTCAGAAAGTTGTAGAATGGGAGCATAATGGGCTTGTGTTACAATACCCCACTGTTGGCCTCATCCCTACATATGTTCTTGGATGATGGATCACCTTAGAGTATTTGACACTTTAGAAATCTGGCCATTTACTTCCTTTTACATGTCTGACTGTCTGTTAGTTACATCCCCAAGTCAATCCTCATCTCCCCAAGCACAAATTCTTCTCCCAGCTGAGAAGACTAACTGGCCAATTTAAATGATGCTGTTAATAGTTCTTGTATGCTATCTATATGTACCTGTATCTTTCAAACTATCTTGGTTGAAAGAAAGTAAATTGATTCCACATATATGATTATATGATCATGTTGTGTAGAGATTTCCAGATCTGCTATCTGATGTAGTTATTTGCCCCCTGCTGCTGGAGATCTGCTATCTGATGTAGTTATTAGCCCCCTGCTGCTGGACAGTACTGCCCTCTCATGTCATCTGTCCTGACACTATCTCAATTCCCTCTGATTTATGACTAACACATACAGGATTCCAGATACTAGGTTCCACTAATTAACAATGAGGAATTCATACAGAAATTGTTTAAGAAAACAGATTACATTCTATTTATGAAGTTTTCTGGTGTAGGTCAGATATGTTGAATTACGTCACATAGATTTGCGCAAAGCTTTCTGGGTAAAATGTAACTCAGTTCGCCATTTTGTTTATTGGTAGATGTCACTTTTTTGGAAAACATTGATGACATAACCTGTTTTTATCCACACATTTTTCTGGTAACTTAACGCCTTTTACGTCTTCTTCTCGATACAGTATTTTTTCTTCCGACATATTTTAAAATTATGTTAACATCCCTCAATTCCCCGAAATGCTTTGCGTGTAAATTCCAAATTACGTCATCAAGCAATCGGTCAATTGGTTCCGTTTATTGAAATGCTGGGAATTTTGTATTGTTAATTTATTTATCGGAGAGAAGAAATGTAGTCTAGGCGGGTTCTCTAACACGTTTCATGAAAGGCGAGCGGGGTTGGTCATAAATTTGAAATAAGGCCTCGAAATTGTAATTAATGCAGAAAACAGTCTGTCTGTTCACTTGGAGGTTTGGATCAGTAACTGGCTAATCTCATGCATGACACAAGCTAAATTCATCTTAAAACTGGAAAGTCCTGGGGCTCGTTTCACAAAACAGTCACATAGCAAACGAAGCCTAGTTGCCAATGGATACTATATTGAAGAGATACATGTACAACTTCATGGCAACTGTGATTGATTGCACTGTGCGACGACGGCTTCGTGAAACAGCCCCCTGTTAATGTTCAATTGTTTCAATGTGTAACAAGACATTTAACTTTATATGTTTATCTTTTAACATTCTCTATGCTTTCTTTCAGTCCTGGATGCTTTGAATTTGGCTTTGGGCATCAGCATTGGATATCAGTTTGTATTATCAGAAGAGATTTGAAACTGATGATAAATAGTTGCTGGAGCATTTTGTAACTTACACCCTGTATCTGAGGCATTTCAGGATGACCCATGTGTGCCAATGCTGTGATTAGTAACAACCATAGACTCGGGGCATTAGATCACCAGGACAGGGAAATTTGATCATCAGGAGCATGGAGTCACCAGAACTGTAGCATTGGACCATCAGGACAGGGAAATTTGATCATCAGGAGCACGGAGTCACCAGAAATGTAGCATTGGATCATCAGGACAGGGAAATTTGATCATCAGGAGCACGGAGTCACCAGAAATGTAGCGTTGGACCATCAGAGCAGGAGCATTGGACCATCAGGACAAGAGCATTGGATCTGCTGAACTGTAGCATTGGGCCATCAGAGCAGGAACATTGGTTTACCAAATCAGCACATCACTCCAATTGAACATCTGGGTTTTTTATCCACAATCTTAAATCATAAAATAGATCCTGTAGCTTGAAACATTCTTCAAGTATGTGTGAATCTGACTTTAAATAACTTTAGTTTTAATATTGAGAAAAAAATCACCACATAGTTCAATAGTTGTTTGTGAACAACACAAGCTTTCATCACCAGAAGCATTAGGTGTTACACTTGACGAATATACTGGTACAGGTGTTGAAAGCTTGTGTTGTTCACAAACAACTTATTACATGGTGATGCCTTAATTTGTTCTCATTAGTATGGAACCCACGTTTAAAGAGAGCTTCAAACATTTCTAACTGTAGTTTTATTCCTGTCAAATTAGTAACATAGTAACAATCAGATGCCAAAAGGCTTGCATTAACTGGACTAAAATATAAATTGTGGTTTTGTTCCTGTGGTATAATTCTGTGAAATCGTATCGGTTTCAATTTGTGTGTAAATATTTTCAGAAATATATTAAATTGTTACACATATTATCTAGTCATTCATCTACATGTTCTTATTTGACTCCATTTTCTAATTATAGTTGATTGTATTCCTGGCATGAGCTGCCAAAATGCACACTTTTTTCATAATTTTTTATCGTCACGACAGTAAGAGGTTTTGAAGGCCATCAAAAAACTAAATGATTAGCGTTGGAATGAGAGAAATCCATAAAGTCTACGACCTATGCGAACCGAAATAGTTTCCGAAATGTTAACAAAATTTGAATAACTGGGACCACCATTCATTCATTCTAAGACAAAGTTGGTTCAAAACAATACTTTATCGTTCAATCCCGAGACTAGTCCCGGTAAAAAACTTCTGAATCATACGTCTTGAGAATAATAGCCAATAATTTCAACATTCTGTTTTAACGCCAAAATATCAACATTTTGGCAGCTCATGCCACTTAAATATACAGAGGAAACTTTCTGCAGTAAAACCGTAATATCAAGAAACAAGGAGTTTGTGAAACTGCACCTGGCAACATGGCTATGTTTAATAGTCGGGCTCATTAGAAGTTTTACGTTGATTGATTTATAGCTACTCAGTATCTTCAGCAACCCAAACCCCTTTTACATGTGTTAAACCTTTGTCTTGAGGAGCTCTCAGCGAGTTTGAGGTATACCGAAATTGTTTTTGTAGTTTTCCTCCACTCCTGGGTAACATTATGCCAAGATGTGTCATTCCAGACATTTTAGTGAAGTTTGAAAACGGCTGAGGAGAATGGATCGTATTTCGAGCGATTGCACTAACTACCTCACTCGGACTGACGGAGAGTAAGCGTTGTAGTGAGATCAGCTGACTAGGAAATGTTTAACAGGGCAACAGCTGAGAGAAGGCAATAGAGAATAGCTCGACCTTCAGATCAGCTGGTTTCTGACAGTTTATGTAGCACCACAGGCCCACCCACCCACACCTCCTTCATCCAAGCTCTTAACAGGGTTATTTCTTCTCCAAGGCTTGCCTGGACTTTTAAAAGCTTGCGCTGTAGTTCAAATGTCACTGTATGTATATAATGCCTGTTCCCATTTCAAAACATACATATTTTTTTCAATCTTTTTTTTTCAATAAATTCAGTCAGCACGTTCATTGAACATCCGTCATCTTTATTTAAAGAGCATGAAGTGAACCAAATCTCACAAATGTTAAATATTTTAAAATGGCCCACTTCAAAAAAAGACAAGGAGTTAGCAAACGTTTTCAATGGGATGTATACAATTTTGGGTGAATTTTCACCCCTTTAAGCTTATGTGTAAGAGTTGCTAGTCGTCGAAATGTTGGGGGTTTCTTCTGGCCAAATAACACAATTAAACCTGCCAATGACACCATCAATCAATGGGATAAAATACAGGAAATCATTGATTTCCACCAACGGAAATTATTTCTTCGACAGCTCTTTGTCATTAAACTACATGGGGTTAACTTTAATTAATATAAATTCAAATCAATTTTAGTATTCTTTTAAACCTGGTGGTAGGTTTGGACAAACATCGATCTGCAGTTAGTGTTTTGTCCGATCATCTTTAACATATTTTATTAATAAACCAGGACAAAGTTTTTAATTCCATGAGAAATTACCCTGATACTCGGCTTAATTGCATAGCCTCTATATGGTGACATTTCTTGTCAGATGTCGCCAGTTAGCCCTCGCTTTCGGATACCCTTAGGGTGTGAGTTTATTATCTGCTTTGGTACGATGTCTCCCAGTTCGGCGACCGCTAAATGGATAAAGAATGCTGTTTAGAATGCGGAATTGCCTCCCCCACCCGACTCTAATCAGCTGATCTCTCCAAACCCCTCTCTCTTGTATCAGTTGACATTTAACTCGAACAAGCCTCACTCGATGTGTTCCACTTCGTTTTACAACGGCTCGTTTTTCAAAGGTTAACTGATATCACTTCGTGTTCCGGAAAACACATGTCTGCTTTTACTACGCTTAAAACATTCATACTGAAATCTATAATTCCATTGAGAAAGGTCTGCGGTCTGTTTTCACAGATGTCCCGGATTGTCCTTTATCCAGCCTGCTGTTTTCATTAGTTCTTGGAGCCCCGTTTGGGAAATTCCTGGCAAGCGGAAGAGCTAAGCGTCTTCTGTCAACTCCAGTATATAGGATTTGACCTTGAGCTGTTTTTAATGAGTACTGCCATTAATCCACGCCTGTTTTATGGTCTATTTTATAACCATTATCCAGATAACATCTCTTTTTTTACTTGTGTTGCATTTTATCTCTGTCCGGTGAATGTCCGCGCTAGACCCGTATAAGTCCGGCGTGGTATTTCATCCCGTGTGGTTCTAGCGCACTCATTTTCTCCTTGTTATGTGTATATCCAACCCATAGTATGACAAACTAAAGCTTGTTTTATAAACAGATGACTTGCCAGGTCCAAATCTTCAACAGCTGGGTTTTTTGTGGTGGGAGGGGGTGATAAACGAGTTTGTCGATCATTTGTTGACTCTCTTGCCAGAGATGTGCCCATCCTTGTCGATTTGGTTGAAACTGATCCATTTAATTCTTTCCCTCTGAATCGTCACTAAAGTGTTAAGGTAAACGTGTGTCCAGATGGATAAACCTCAATGCTAATTTTAATGGTATTGTCATCATTGGGTGCTTTTCACTCTTCTATCTTTACGCAGTTGATTTGCAAAGCATGATTCCATGCTTCGAAATTCAAGTCCTTTTTAACTTTTTTTCCTTTTTGATTAGTCGCGTTTGATTGTCGGGACGTGTTTTGTCTGTTTTTGCCTGGCTACTTTTATTGCCTCCTGAGAGCAGAGAAATATCACTTTCACTGAACCATGCGACCCCTTTTTACTCTGTCCCTGACCTCTCTCTGGTGTAAATGACCTCTGGTAATGATACCCACTCTGCGGCGGGGTCGAAACTTTTAGAATTTATGTCTCATTTGGCTATTCACTAGTTTGGGATTTAAGAATGGTCGTGGGGTTTTCTCCGGGCGATGAGCCCCGTTTCCTCCTCGACTAAACCTGGCAACTCCGCCATGTAAATGAAATCTTGTTCAGCGTAAAACATCAATCAATCAATCAAATCGTCTTGACTATCCTGATGACATTTAAAACGAAAACCGTTGGTTTGTTGCTAAGCTGTTTCGGTGGATTGCATCGTACCAATCCAATACCTTTTTGAAGCTTCTGTGACTTTCGATAGAGGTATAGTCTCTCACAAAACCGTCAAACAAAAACCAACCAATCGACTAATGCGCCCTTCATTTTGGACAATCCAAATTTATGAAAAACGATGGCCTGTTTTACCCAGAATCGCCGGATGAATTTCTGCCATTTTTTAAGGCCGTATATAATGATCCCAAAGATAAGGAGAATATGGTTATGCTCGCTTTCTAGGACTCCGACAATTCAACTCATGAAGCCTATCATGTATATATATTAAATATATCTGTTTATAGTTAGTATGATTTTACAACAATTATCGGAATCCATATATTTTGACTGCTTAATGCCAATTTAACTACGGAGTATTTCTTGTGAATGTCTTCTTACTGTATGTCTACCTGGTTATTGAATGTACCTTATTGGGCATTAACCTAAAGTGGGTGTCTTTTGAAATCATCGCGTCTTTAATCTAAGTAAATAAGGGAATGACCAATCTTATTGAATTAAAACGCCGTGTTCGAGGGTGTCGAATATCAAAATTAAATGCTGCATGTTTTTCATACTTTAGCGGAGAGTTTTTCAAAAGCCAAATATGGTCAACTTATTTGCCTCGTGTAATAAATCATATATATAGTGTGTGCTGCCCCGGTCCATCAATGGAAGGTTAATGCAGTCTATGTTGACATAAAGCGCTATACCCAAATATACCACTAAACTGTTTGCCAATATTTTACCTGGACGCCAAATTATGAGTGCATTTTAAAGGTCATATTGTTAATGGTCAGACTAAATGTTCCTCTGAATCGGATAAGTATTATCATTGTCGAAATCCGGAAGGGTTTATTATAAAAAACGGGAACTCCTGTAACAAGATAAGTTAACGGTTCAAACATACCTTGTATATGTATATACATGTAGTCACTTCATACGGTTGGAAGCAGTCTTTATTTTAGACAAGAAGATTTTCCCTGTGCCCGTGTGTTTAGGTGATCATAAATATATATAGTCACTTCATAATGACATAGTTTTAATAGTAACTACTTTCACGGAAACTGATGACGCCCTAACAAATTCTGAATGCTATACGGATTTATTTTAATCTCCAAGATTTAGATAACGTGAATGTAACAGGTGATATTTGTGTTTCACCTTTGTACAAAGACGCATGTTATAGATACAAGTATACTAATTATGTAATCCACTTGTGCCCGGAGGTTTTTTCTCCACGGAGAATGTGTTAAACTTTGGCATTGTATAGTGCTTGTTGAACATGTTGTTTCTCTTGTATTCAGCAGTTTTATGTATGAATATTGCTCACTCATGTATTGAGTTATTAACGGTCGGTAGGCCTAATCTTCATCTCATAATGTCTTAACGTAACAATGAACACCTGTTCATCAGCCGCGTGTAATAACCACAGTCTTATTGCTCTCTATTTGTAAGTATTATATCCATTTGCATGTTATTTAAATAAACAAGATTATTAGCTCTTTTTAAGACTCACAAACGTTATTAAATCGTTAATTAGTTAGTGTTACTGACGTGTAATATGCAGGTTATGAGACATTTACGATTGACGGCTAGAATTATATGGAAGCCCGATGAAGTTACCTGTACTCGATCACTCTAACATACATCTCTCGTCACACCAACACCAACAGTTTTCGCCAAACTCAATGAAAGAAA
Source organism: Lepidochitona cinerea (assembly GCA_963971465.1). NCBI lineage: Eukaryota > Metazoa > Mollusca > Polyplacophora > Chitonida > Tonicellidae > Lepidochitona > Lepidochitona cinerea. Next base: position 39,457,651 of record OZ020556.1, on the reverse strand, counting down.
AATCCCTGTCAATCCAACTAAAATATTAATGCCTCTCGATTAGGTGCATGTATACGTATATAGATATGCAGATAATAGCGTCTTTTGTAAATACTAAGATTGTTTACTTTACCAGTATCTGAGTGGAAACGTCAGCCCTCTCCGTAAAAACTTTCATCAATGTACGAGTCTTCCTGAATTTTAGAGTTTTGCTCAACTCGAAGTGTAAGCCTTTTAAGATTTTTTAGAAGATGAATGTATGAACGTGACCTTGTTACGGAGTAGAGTAAAATGAATGTGGCGTTCGACACTAAGCGCCCTTCACCACGTTCCCAAACAAACATGTACATAAATTACGTAATGAGCATGTGTATCTCAGCTTGTAGGCGGATGTTTAAACAAGACCCAACACAACGAATAGATTAACCCGTGTGTCCAATTAATTGAAAACGGCCCGGTATTGTCATCGAATTTATCACAGCTGTATAATTTGTTTGAGTGGCATTTAGAAGCTGAAGAATACAATAATACTTGTAGGAAGTGCTATCTTTTAAAGTGGATTTTTTGTATAATTAAGTTGTATTGCTATTATGTTCTAACCAGTCGCATAGAAATGAAGCTTATTATTTCAATATTTAATTGGGACGTATTTAGTCATTATATAGAGGATTAGTGTTGCCAGTAATATTGTGTTTCGTTTAGTAGGCCTATACCATATATGGGTTTCGGAATGTTTACTGGGAGATTAACAGAATGTGTGATTATGTTTATAAATGTTTATCTCTTCTATCTTAAGTAACTGTTGTGTTGTACAGGTGTGAGTAAACCGACATCGGTACAATATCATATAAACATGTCTATTCCGTAACAGCCTCACTTTTTACATTCACTCACGCATCAAGCTCATTTTCCGCCCGATTAGCGGTCACATCAAAGGGATAGTGGCGTCAGGTACAAACCACAGGTGAATACATCATCTTCAGGTAAGAATTGTGTCAGAGGACCAAACAGGTATACGTCACGTCAGTACTCTGTAACAAATATTTACTGTCAACAAAACATTGGACTAACCTACCCTCAGTTAACTATACGTTAAGTTAAAAAACACGAACGATATACATCTTAAATTTAAAGACCCACAATGTTCTATAGCTATTGGTCAAGTTTATATTATCAAATCAAAGTTGTGTCGCTATGTCCATCATTGGACATTCCAAAGGTTTGGCATAGGCCTATACTTCAAAGGCAGAAATAATATCATGTTTTTTTTTAAAAATCATTTGGCAGGTTCCCTAAAGTGTCCACTTCAGTGCCTCTGATTGTTTCTTTATTATGTCAATCTACATAACTGTTGGTCAAAGACTCAAAACCCGTTTACTTCCTAAATATTTGTGATTGCGCAACTCAGTTTGGTTATGTACCGCCCACTTAATGTTTGCACCGAGTGCTCTCTCTGGGCTGTATCTTGTCACTTGCTGTGGACATTGCCCGTGCGTGAAGTGTTTACCCCTTACTATCTCTAGTTCCACGGCGCCGAAAGATGACCACGATTGAAACCATGAGGTTCAAGGGTTTTACCTTCTTATCTTTCTGTTGAACAAATTCTACAGGTTACAGAACTTGAACTTTGCTTTTATCCGATTCAACGAATTCCGACAAGTGGTTAAGGCCTACATGTACATAGAGATTCACTCGTCTACGATTAGACTACCGGTACACATTTGGGGGGGGGGGGGGGGGGGGGTATAATCTTTACATGGTAGAATTGTTTCAGTGGTATTGACCGAAAGCCTAATGACTTCACTTGGAAAATTATGGGATGGATCTTGATCGATTCAAGTGACCCTTTGTAGCGAAACGCATGCAGTATGTGGCCTGTACGAACCAAAAACGTGTTCGAAAAGTAAACAAAATTCAAATAACCGGGACGACCATTCATTCATTCTAAGCCAAAGTTAGTTGAAAACAATAATTTGTCATACATTTTCGAGACTAAAAGCACTAAAGAGCTTCTGAATGATACGTCTTGAAAAAAATAGTCAATAATTTCAACATTCTGTTTTAACGTCAAAATATCAACATTTTAGCAGCTCATGCCACTTTAAAGCATGTCTTAAATATTGAATATGAAGATAGTGTGATACAGTGTGATAGTGCGGGCGTATTATGAGTTTCTTTAACTTGTTTTTGATCGGCGTGGTAACTTCATAAGTCACTAAAACCAACAATCTGGGATAATTTCAGACGACTTGATCTAGCGAACAGTCGTGTTAAATGCAACACCGTTAAATGGAGGGGGTATGTCATCTTCGAATCGCGGCTTCGAATCTGAATCAGGGGGTTGTTTCTCAACAAAGTAACGGCCGAGGTAAGTCCAATGCAAGGCGTAACTACCATGGCAACATATACCCTCAACATTACGTTACGACCAGGCGCAAAGTTACGACGGGCGTAAGTGTGTTGAGAAACAGCCCCCTGTTCATGCCACGGTCAATGTTTACGCCTGCTAGTCTATATGATCAGAATACTTGGAAAACACCGTATGTTCTAGGTTCTGTATTATCCTATACCCTAAAGAGCAATTTTGTATTGTATAATGTATATCGAGTGTGGTGTGAATTTCCCATGGCATTCTAAAGGATTTTCTTTTAGAAGATTTTATAAATCGTCTTGAAACTGATTGGCAAACTACCTGGAAACATCCTATTTTGGTTGCAGTAGGCCTACAATGTGATTAATTGCACAAAAGGGCCGTATACATCACTGGTGCCCATCATAGGTTACTCGGGCTTATGGCATTCTGTATCACGACCTGGTCAAAGTATTAACGACAGAATAATATGGCTACCAGTGTCTGATATATACAAAATAGGTTTGGTGCTGAATGCATTATATGTAAAGGAGCATAGTAATGATAAAATGAAGTGCTCGTAACCCCATTATCCTGGTATCAATGAATGGAGCTTTACTTAACATTAGCATTTATGATCTGAGATGTTGTGAGAGTCGTGTCCGTGAAAAAAATACATTATAAAGGAGGCCCTTCTTAAATTCAAAGCACATTTCCTGGTTCTCGTGGCCTCATTTCGTATGTAAAATAGTTTTCCCATACAGTATTGTTAATCAGAGTTTAAACGTTTTTTAAACGATTTGATATTAAAATGCGAGTATTATGTCATTTATCAACTTTATTGGAGACTTTGGGAGGCACCGCAAGCAAGGGCACACAAGCATGGACATATTGGCAGTTGGAAAGTTATGTTAGCCCATGTACACAGGTGTCTCTAAAACTGCTGTGATGATTTATGCTGGGGCATTCATTACCGATAGGGTGATTCTTGGTCTCTTTACATATAGATATATATTACACCTTTTTGATCTCCTTTTGTGGCCATTTGGATAAGAAAATAATATTGATAAAGGCTTTCAACTAAACCGAATAAAGTTAGCCACATTTAACCTTTGTTTTAAGAGAGATACGTTATCTATATGGACACAATGTTTAAATGATAACCTCCCATCGACCTTTGACCCAACAGGTACCGATTAGTAAATGTTACTGCTCTTATCTAAAAACTGTTACTGTTGTTATCGTAACATGTTGTTAGTCTATGATCATCAACATATTTACATTAGTATATTAAACCTGGTATTTATTAAAGCCGATCTTTATCTCCCACATTGTGTTCTTTTTGCGTTGTTAATATTTAGACTTCATTCACAAATAGTTTAAGCTGATTTCTAACTTATGGTACTCACTCAACATTCACACATTTCTACCGTCAATAACTTGGAATTCATTCTATCATATAAGTAAACTACCATTGGCTGCGCATGGTTTTATGCTCCTAAGTCGGATTTTAATGTTCAAATAAATTATTTTTGACAGTGCTTTATCAGAGGCGCTTGCTTTCAATAAATTTTCTCTTCAAGACACGGGATACTCTTTACAATGGACGGGTTTCTGTATTTTCAGACAGCAAAAGTTGAGTTGAGGACTTTCTATTTTTGCCAGAAGATTTAACCCAAATTTGGTATTTTTAATCTGAAATTAAAATTTTGATGTGTTGATGTGTCGTCCAGTGCATGCGCACAAGCGCCCTAAAGATTTAAATCAGGAAAGCCAGCTAACTCTACGTCCTTGTTTTACCTGTCAGAGGGACAGACACTTTATATGATGACAGTCAGCATGCTGATACCTGTCTGAGGGACAGACACTTTATATGATGACAGTCAGCATGCTGATACCAGTCTGAGGGACAGACACTTTATATGATGACAGTCAGCATGCTGATACCTGTCTGAGGGACAGACACTTTATATGATGACAGTCAGCATGCTGATACCTGTCTGAGGGACAGACACTTTATATGATGACAGTCAGCATGCTGTTACCTGTCTGAGGGACAGACACTTTATATGATAACAGTCAGCATGCTGATACCTGTCTGAGGGACAGACACTTTATATGATGACAGTCAGCATGTTGATACCTGTCTGAGGGACAGACACTTTATATGATGACAGTCAGCATGCTGATACCTGTCTGAGGGACAGACACTTTATATGATGACAGTCAGTATGCTGATACCTGTCTGAGGGACAGACACTTTATATGATGACAGTCAGCATGTTGATACCTGTCTGAGGGACAGACACTTTATATGATGACAGTCAGCATGCTGATACCTGTCTGAGGGACAGACACTTTATATGATGACAGTCAGCATGCTGATACCTGTCTGAGGGACAGACACTTTATATGATGACAGTCAGCATCCTGATACCTGTCTGAGGGACAGACACTTTATATGATGACAGTCAGCATGCTGATACCTGTCTGAGGGACAGACACTTTATATGATGACAGTCAGCATCCTGATACCTGTCTGAGGGACAGACACTTTATATGATGACAGTCAGCATGCTGATACCTGTCTGAGGGACAGACACTTTAGGATACATTCAAACGGATGATCAATGTACTTTGGTAGGCTGAGGATAATAACACGATGCTGTAAAATCACAATCAGTTCATCTTTTACTGACATTTTGCGACATTTTTACAAAGAACCCGTTGTACATGTCTATACATTTTGACGAGATAGAACTAACTGCATGCTGTGTCAAGAAATGATTGCAAGTCCGTTGTATAGACTGGACTTTGTTTTTGTTGTTGTCTTAAAGTTGAGAAGAATGTAGCGTTTTCGGAGTATTTCAAGTAGGCCTACATTGGACAGAAAGTAATTATTTACTGTGATCTATGACCGTTAGCCACAGCAGGTTACTAAACATTACTGGTCCGTCCTTCTGTCAGAAGCCACTGTTCCGGAGACAGACTGTGAAAAGCATACCGTTATTCTATACAGGTATGGAGGTTATTGGTAAGATGAGAGGGTAAATAAGCATGTCAGAACTGGTACAGCTCTTTATCTTTGTTATTATCCCCTCGTCTGTAACCAGGTTCTATATAATCTCCAAAGGTATTCTCTATCTTCCGTGTATAGTTCTTGATTTTATAAAGAAGCCATGCTGTTGGAACCTGTTGCTTTGGGTACATTTACTGAAATAGAATATAATAGAAACACATAGTACCGTTATTGCCTGGCTTTGATACCTAGGCGATGATTTAGTGCTTTTATCTTATATCCATCTTTTTAAAACACGCTGATTCATGTTAAAGAACATGTTTTTGTATTCTGTGACAGTTAATAATATTTATGATCCGCATGTCTTTAGAAGTATTTAATTTGAAAATTCCTGCCTTGTCGGATGAACAAAAAGCTTTGTTGAGATAAAGGTCTGCGGGAGGGGTGTGGGGTGGAAAGAAGGAAGGGGGGGGGGGGGTAGTATTTGTATACAATGCATGTGTTCGTTAGTCTTGTTAGATTGATTGATCGATTGATGCTTTACGCCGTACTCCAGATTGTTTCACTAATAAGGCGGCGTTGTCCCCAACTTTCGACGAGTATCTGGTAACACCACATAAGGAGACCGAGTGAAAAATCCACTCAAAATTGTTTCTATTTTTATCGGTCTGAGTGTGATTAGAACCCGCGCCGCATCGATAGAAGGTCTTTGTGGGACTGACGAACCATATATTTGGCATTGCCTTGGAAAATCACTGGAATAGTCTGTCGAAAATAGAAGTTTTTGATAAATTATTAAAATTTTCGACGACGATCATTTCTCTTACTTGATAAGGTTATTATTTGCTTGATGGTTATTTTCGTGGTATAGCTATTTGGTTTTGAGCGGTGCATGCAATACGTGACCGTAAACTACATCACAATGCCAGGGTGACATTAATACGGAAATGAATCCATTAATTGATTGTTCATTTTATCGATCAGAGAAAACCGATTTAATGCGTTATGATTGCACATGGATTCACCCGGGTATATAATTAACCTGTCAACTTGTGGCAAGAAAAGGGAACTGGTATTTTATTCAAACGGGCGTCTCCAGTGGTCCTATTCCAATCATCACAGATGTAATTGAAATATATATTTTTTAATGAACTATCTCGTGTTAATTAAGGCAGTTTCTCCTCTGATCTACGGGTTCATTTGTACACCCCTATCAATTGCTATGACCCGTGTTTCAGATAGGATTAAAGGTTAAGCTCTCTGTCTATACCACTCTGTACTTCCGTTTCCGAGAAATGAAGCAACAATCGAAGCTTGTATTTTTGTAGCGTCCCGTTTTTATTGACCTTCTTTTCAAACAGCGTACTCAACACTCAACTTTATCATAAGCTACCTTTCGTAAAATTTTATATAGTTTAATGCGCATTGTAATCCACGCCGTTTAATGCACTGGTATTTGATTTAAAATTGATATAGATTTTGATTATTCAACATTGTTTTTATAAAAATAGAATTCAATTCAAATTAAAGAACCATTTTATCCAGATGGAGATTGACTTGAACGTCCTGTTTACGTGGGAGCAGGTCACCACAATATCGTTACAAGGCCGGTGCAGTAAAAACATCTTTTCTCGATTACAACTATAGGTTATTGTTTGGACCGTTGATCTACGTCCTGTAGCAGGCTGTTAGAAATTTGAAAAGACAATAAAGTCTACTTCAAAATGAATGTTAATAATGTATAATTTGTAAACCAGAGGTGAAAGGGTGTATTGAGGGATTTAAGGTAATAGTTGCTTATAAAATGCAAGATTGCTATCAACGGAACGCTCTTATTTTGCACTTTTTGATATAACGAAATTTTAGCTCATGCCCTTTTAATGCTCGACCTTTATTTTATAAAATTTGGAGTGCCAAGATAAGTTGAGAGTTTGAAGTAGCTTCAAAGGATTGACGTTGAAATAAATTGATTGTTTGGTGTTTTACGCCGCGCTCAAGATTATTTCACTTATACGGCGGCGTTGCCAGTTTTATTGTGGGAGGAAACCGGGCTCTGTGCCCGGAGGAAACCCATGACCTCCCGCTGGTAACTGGCAACCATCCCACATAGGTCGTTCGAGTGAAAACCCAGTCAGAAAATTTTCCAATTTTTGAACTGAGTGGGATTCGAACCCGCGACCCATTGGTGGAAGGCTGTTCGGATTGAGCGTCCAGCACTCTACCTACTGAGCCACGGAGGCCCCCCGACATTGAAATAAAAAAATATCGGTAATAACGGACAAAATTCAAATAACCGGGATGTACGAGTACAGTTAAGTGTGTTTGTTGCTTATAAAAAAACTACCTTGATTTACATATATCTGAGGTTGATAAATGGAGAAAACTCCGATTGCATACTTCTTCCCAAAGATAACGATCAATTAGGTAAGTTCCTTATATTTGGAAGCTCATACCACTCTAAGGTATTTTGTTATGGAGACTGAATGGTATATATTCAGTATATAACAAGGAGGCCAGATATGGTGTGAAGTTTGATGAGTTCTTACAAGATTTAAAAAAGAAACCACAATTGATTTGTACCCTGAATGATACTAGTTCATCAATTATTGCATCCAGAGTGTTTGTATGTTCGTGACAGCTTGACCAGGCCCGCGGTCACGTCTGAACGACTTTACCTTTCTACACGTGTAATAAGACACCTGAAAGAGGATCGAGGTAAGAAGCTGCCGGGTACGAAGTGATCTTTACTGCCCTATAATCAGCGGAGTTGTCTGTCTCCTCGCACAATACACTCACGATGAAACAGCAGACTGCCAACGGCCAGTGTTAAATTCCAAACATCTTGAAGGCACTGGGTGGTTTAAGTAGAATAGAAATCATTTGTTATGAAAACCAGATTTACTACAAAGAACACTAATTACAACAGTAAGATGAATGCCGGTAAAAAAATCCTCAAAGAAATTCTATAGTCCAATTGAACCTCCCCTTAATCATAAATGTGTAGGTGACCGTCAGTAAAACGGCCATATTCATTTGAGTCTTTTCTAATAGCAAAGGTTGAAATTGTCATAACGAAAAAACTGAGATCCGTCTTTATTGAAATTCAAAATTATTGAATAAACCGGATGTTCTAGTTTTGACATTTATTTCCAGTCGAGTATGTCTGTTAACTATAGGTCCTTTATATCCCTTGTCCAACTAAACCCATCATATATTTTAGGTTTTCAATGAAGTTAACCTATAAACTAGGCTATACAAACAGGGAACGTACGCTTGGACACGGTAATTTACCGAAGTTATTATTAATATCATAAGTGAAAATGCTTATATTTCCTGAAAGTGGCTGGCGTAAGCTGCAACATTCCCAGTTTTTGAACTGCCAAGACTATTTGGGCTTGAAAGTCATCAAAAAGCTATATGATATGTGTTTAAACAACAAATGTATACTCATTGAGCCTGTGACCGGTGCGAACAAAAAATAACCGCGATAAACGTTCGCTCATTAAAGTGGCATAAGCTGCCAAAACTCACACTTTTTTCATAATTTCTGATCGTCACAACAGTAAGAGGATTTGAAGGTCATCGAAAAACTAAATGATTAGCTTTGGAATGAGGGAAATCCATAAAGTCTACGGCCTATACGAACCGAAATAGTGTCCGAAAAGTAAACAAAATTTAAATAACCGGGACGGCCATTCATTCATTCTAAGCCAAAGTTAGTTCAAAACAATGTTTTATCGTACAATCTCGAGACTTGAAGCACTAAAAAGCTGCTGAATTATATTCCTTGAGAAAAATAGTCGATAATTTCAACATTCTGTTTCAACGTCAAAATATCAACATTTGGCAGCTCAGGCCACTTTAAAGGCTACAGTTACAGTCAAACCTCCAAACAATTCACTAGCATACTTTCTCGAGATTGCAAAAAATGTAAAGCTCTTAATTTGTATTTTTTGAGTTTCTTAAAATTTAGTTTTAGCTAAAACCATTTGGGTTTATTTAGCTTTTTAAGAACATTAGTGAGATGCAATTAACAAGATTAAGATTACTTATATAATGTGCCTGTCAGGAATCCCGCTTTTCACGGACCTCTGATTTTGAATATGTATGTTAAGGTCAGGAGTGATGACGGGTTAGCGTGGGTTCTCCAGGGAAGCGTCCCACAGAATGGACTTCGGACTTGAAGTGTACTTGACGATCAGTTTATCTGTAATTCAGCCTAAGAAAACTGATATCGATATCATTACAAAACCATTCATGTATTTAAATACACCCGACGTAGCAACTCACAACAGTAGAATGACAGGATTTTACAGTCCACCATAGTAAATCGTCTTTATAGATTACTTTATGGATAAAGTAAACACACAGGATAACTGTTCTACTATGTACTCGGTAGTATTTCAAATGAGCTTTCGAGAGCAAGCCAGTAAAGTAAAACTGCCGCATTATACACAGTAAGACTGAACAAATCAAATGAGAAAAGTGATCACATTGTACCATACAAAAGTACAAAAGAAGGATATATATAGTTTTATGTACTCTATATATTTTATACGAACCGGAATAGTGTTCGAAAAGTAAACAAAATTTAAATAACCGGGACGACCATTCATTCATTATAAGCCAAAGTTAGTTCAAACCAATACTTTATCGTACATTCTCGAGACTAGAAGCACTAAAAAGCTTCTGAATTATACGTCTTGAGAAAAATAGGTGATAATTTCAACATTCTGTTTCAACGTCAAAATATCAACATTTTGACAGCTAATTCCACTTTAAAAGAATATCTAGAAGTCAGGGACATCGCTTATCACTGTACTGTCAAATACACACATACCAATCGAGATACACTTTATATGCTTAACAGTCTGAGACATGCTGTTAAAGTAGCCGATTATCTGTCTGTGATATCTGATAGATTAAGCTAATCCCTATGTCTTAGAGATATGAAATGGCAGAGTAATGGGTTACTATCAGCTATCTGGAGACACCTGGAGTTGACTTTACACAGGGGACGACCCCAGCTCTTGTCTCTTCACCAAAAACCCGTCTATCAATTCACCAATCTTGTGAACCGCCTCACTGAGTGATTGGCGATCACTACGATACATGATAACGTGTCGGACCTACTTTCATCAGTACATCTACAAGTTAAAACAATCAATAGTATAATCAGGCAATATGTCAAACATGTGGGTTTTTTTTTCTACACCTGTCACATTGTTACCGTTGTAACTATAAATACGCCAGTACCCATATTCGCGAAGATCCTCGTATTACTATTTACATATTCGGGCAATTATTTTCATGGACGAGATTGACAACAGTTTAGTTATTTTATATTCCCCTCTTCCGTCATACATGGCCATTGGCCATACGGATCGTGGGTTCGAATACCACTCAATTGCCCTAAATGAAGGGACTCCCAAGTGGGCCTTGTTGTCGAAGGCCCCAGTTTCCTCCTTCATTTGGCAGCCCCGCCAAATAAGTAAAATTATCTTGTGTGTGACCAAAAACATTTCCCCCCCAAAACACCGACATCTATGCCCAAAGAAAACCACCGACTTCTATGCCCATGCACAGAAAACTACCGATATCTATTCCCACAGAAAACCACCGACTTCTATGCCCACAGAAAACTACCGACATCTATTCCCACAGAAAACCACCGACATCTATTCCCACAGAAAACCACCGACTTTTATTCCCACAGAAAACCACCGACTTCTTTTCCCACAGAAAATCACCGACTTCTATTCCCACAGAAAACCACCGACTTCTATTCCCACAGAAAACCACCGACTTCTATTCCCATAGAAAACCACCGACTTCTATTCCCATAGAAAACCACCGACTTCTATTCCCATAGAAAACCACCGACTTCTATTCCCATAGAAAACCACCGACTTCTATTCCCACAGAAAACCACCGACTTCTATTCCCACAGAAAACCACCGACATCTATTCCCAGAGAAAACCACCGACATCTATTCCCACAGAAAACCACCGACATCTATTCCCACAGAAAACCACCGACTTCTATTCCCACAGAAAACCACCGACTTCTATTCCCATAGAAAACCACCGACATCTATTCCCAGAGAAAACCACCGACATCTATTCCCACAGAAAACCACCGACATCTATTCCCAGAGAAAACCACCGACATCTATTCCCAGAGAAAACCACCGACTTCTATTCCCACAGAAAACCACCAACATCTATTCCCACAGAAAACTACCGATATCTATTCCCAGAGAAAACCACCGACATCTATTCCCACAGAAAACCACCGACATCTATTCCCACAGAAAACCACCGACTTCTATTCCCACAGAAAACCACCGACTTCTATTCCCACAGAAAACCACCGACATCTATTCCCACAGAAAACCACCGACATCTATTCCCACAGAAAACCACCGACATCTATTCCCACAGAAAACCACCGACTTCTATTCCCATAGAAAACCACCGACATCTATTCCCAGAGAAAACCACCGACATCTATTCCCACAGAAAACCACCGACTTCTATTCCCACAGAAAACCACCGACTTCTATTCCCACAGAAAACCACCGACTTCTATTCCCACAGAAAACCACCGACATCTATTCCCAGAGAAAGCCACCGACTTCTATTCCCAGAGAAAGCAACTGACCGCGATACCACGTGAATCTAGCGATCTCTAAGATTACAGGTAACCACTGTGTCAGCGGGAAATCAACTACCTATAGGTTTTTTAACCCTTTTCATCTAGACTACTCCTAGAATTAATTTACATAGCTCAATCAATGCGAAATTTCTTTTGGAAGTTAGCAGAAGAAATGGACACGACTTTCACTTCAGAACAGCTTAGATGCAGAAAGCATCGTTATATAGGACCGACTGAGGTCTAAAACTCTTTAGGATTCCACAATTATACACAATGTTGGACGAGTTTAGGTATAGGCAAGCTATATGCCCTTAGTTCACCAAAAACTCCAATTATTATGTAACTCTGCAATAAAGATGATGGGCTCTAAATCATATTTTAAATCGACTTGTGATAAAGAACCTTATCTGAATACGTTATTTCTGAGTAGATTTTTATATCAATTTCATTTATACACTTCTTTGCCCTCGGATATTATTTTAAAAGTTTTGTGTTTTGTTCATCAAAATCTGAGGTCGATAATGGCATGCAGTTGTAGCTGTTACCCTAATATGGATAGATCCTGCAATTAGATAGACGAACTTGGTCCAAAGCATTGTTGTATTGAGTTATATTTTAATTTCGATTGGAGAATATTGTTTTCTCTTCTGTTGGTAAGACGTAGGCGTATACTGTAAATTCACATCATACAAATCTGTCTATCAGTAGCCTAAGGATCACAATTTACTATGTGTTAAAGTTAGATATGAATGTCGCTTTGTTGCTTCATGTCCATACAACACTTACTTTGTCAACTTGCAAATGCAAATATATAGTGATAAGAACGTAATATTATTGAGACCATACTGTATAGTCTGTTGTCCCATTCAATCCTTGCGTGATATTACGAACACGTTTTAATAAAATGTATATAATATGCCAGTAGGCAACATCTCGTTGGTTGACTGAAGTGTTTTGTCCGAGCCCCGGGTTGTGAAAGCTAGAGAATGTGTTCGAATGACTTTCATCTGCTTGTAAGATAACGATCTCATCTCAGCAATTAAGGCGAGTCTTTTACGCTTTATTAAGAGCTTTTCATCGTTTGATCAGGTCAGACAAAACTCTACTGTTTTTTTTATTCAGTCGAGCGACATTTCTGTGTGAGGTGTTACAGTCGGGCCTGAAATCTATAATAAAAGATTCTCTAGGAACCAGCGGAATGGTATGGTTTTTTTTTCTTTAGGAACTATGGACAGGACAGAAGATTCTCTTGTAAACCAGCAGAAAGACAAAAGTTTCACCAGCAGTCAGCAGAATAAAAGGTGTTCACTTGTAACCAGTAGAGTGACAGGAGTTTCGCTAGCAGTCAGCAGAAAAAAAGGAGTTCACTTGTAACCAGTAGAGTGACAGGAGTTTCGCTAGCAGTCAGCAGAATAAAAGGTGTTCACTTGGAACCAGTAGAGTGACAGGGGTTTTGCTTACAGTCAGCAGAAAAAAAGGCGCTCACTTGGAACCAGTAGAGTGACAGCAGTTTCGCTAGAAGTCAGTATAGAATAAAATGCGTTCATTGGAACCAGTATAGAGTGACAGGGGTTTCGCTAGCAGTCAGTAGAATAAAATGCGTTCATTGGAACCAGTAGAGTGAAAGGGGTTTCGCTAGCAGTGAGTAGAATAAAATGCGTTCACTTATAACCAGTAGAGCGACAGGAGTTTCGGTAGGAACCAGTAGAACTACAGGAGTTTCGGTAGGAACCAGCAGAAAGACAGGAGTTTCGATAGGAACCAGTAGAACGACAGGTGTTTCGGTAGGAACCAGCAGAAAGACAGGAGTTTCGATAGGAACCAGTAGAACGACAGGATTTTCGGTGGGAACCAGTAGAACGACAGGAGTTTCCCTGGTAACCATGAACATGTGGATTTTCAATCAAATAATCGAATATTTTAATAAATGTTTAGCAGTGTAATAGGTAACGTAATTCGAATTTGGAAACCGTATTGTTAGTAGGGGCTGAATGTCCTTCTTTATGTCCGTAATCAAATCCCATTGACGATTACAATCTCTTATAGACGGCCTCATTTGATAGCTATACGGGCAGGGGTAGAAAAGAATGGTGGTAATTGTTGTACATGGAAAGTATCTTCAGTTTATGTTCTCTTTACAGCCTGCTTACACCAATGACGAACATTTAAACCGACGATAACTGTTTGCAAAATTTAGAACTCAAATCCTCTCGGACTTGTTTTTTGTTTAGTCTCCTATCATTTATTATTAAAAAAACAACATCCAGGAGGCAAATTTTAAGATTGAACAACGTTTTCCTACATTGTTAACGACGTTTTGGAGTTGGTTTATGCGATAATTTCCATATTACAACAACATATCATGCCTCTCCTATAGAAGTCAATACAGCAGAGAGGTAAAACAATATCTGATATATTGTAAGAAGCGTTCTCCGTTTTAAGTCCGTATCACAAATGTTCATTTAACCAAATTATTTAACAATTATCACGGTATTTGTTCAAAGAGCTTTCACTGTCATGTTTGACTGGAATCATAGTATTACAGAAGCATCTAAAAACATTATGACGCTTAAATCGACTGTAAAAAAGACTTGTGATCTCTCGGGTGGAAAAGCGTCTTTATCGGTTGACAATCGATCAATTCTGTCTGATTGATTCCCTGAGGCGACGCTTGAATTACGACTTTCCCATCTGTAAATGAATTGGCCCTAGATGTGTTCATGTAGAGTGCTTTGTGACAGACCACATACTACCAACAGGTGTTCCCGGCCTGTCTCCTTTCATTCGCATCGTTGCACATGCAATCCTTCTTTGGGTTACATTCTGAAGTACATGAATATGCCTACGGTTGATGGAGTTCTGCTTACAGCACTAATGCTGGACTATTTACGCACCTCAAATACACCGACCGGCGCCGAGCGGAATATCCAGGATTGTTCCGATAGGTTGTTCTTGGACTGATTTGCAATGTCTCTCATCATCCTGCACATACCTCTAACTGTACCTAAGTAAACCCCCAACTATACTGAAAGTAAGGCTTAATTCTAATTAGTCCACATGGCTTGTACATGGGCGATTAACCATGTAAATATTTTTAACACTATAACACACGGGCACGGGGAAAGTCTTCTTGTCTAAAATAACCACGGAGAAAAGTTTTTTTATTGTGTTCAAAAGGGGCATATCATTTAGACGTTTATACTCAATCATAAGTTGTTATAATAAACCACAACCCATGATATTTCATTAGATTGACGACAGGCAGGAGTTTGACCTTAGTCAGTAGAATTTTCTGGAAAAGATAATTTGGGCAA
Source organism: Lepidochitona cinerea (assembly GCA_963971465.1). NCBI lineage: Eukaryota > Metazoa > Mollusca > Polyplacophora > Chitonida > Tonicellidae > Lepidochitona > Lepidochitona cinerea. The sequence continues at coordinate 39,442,331 of OZ020556.1, read as the reverse complement.
CAAATCATCAGTATTTTGGTAAAGCTGACATGCCGATTTGGTATAGGTTTTAGATAGTAATCAATTAGCTGTGATATTCTTTAACGTTCACTATACCGAAATCCGAGATAATAGGACGCCCTGGGGGCATTGGAGGCTTGGGTCATTGTAGATATTGGTTGGTTGGTTTGTGGAATTTACGAAGATTTCAGTTGCTTATGAAACAAAGTCAGAAATCTGCTGCAGCATTGAAGCCTTCGATCGTTTAGCAGACCGATAAGATATAATCGCTCGCATCCACTTGACCACTAGATTCCATTAGGAAAGTGCTAATTTCGGTAGAACTTTCAAGGTTTGCAAATATTTTTTACTTGAATTTTGTCATGAATCTCTCTTTTTTTCTTTTAAAAATACAAATCCATGTGACTATTCAAATTTAGGCAGACCCATCAAATCTTTATAAACTATGTGAGTTTTTTGGTGTTTTGATCATTTAGGTTTTTCAAATCTTAGCATTTTGTAATTATTGGTAAAATGTGGATTGAAGTCGCTATCATTGTTGTTTGTCAGATTCAGTGGAAATCAATATCATTGGCTGTAAGAACAAGGATATTGACCAATGATATGCCAGAATCTCAACTATTGCCTTGGACTTTAAACTAACATTGTCTTATCTTTGTACGGCCATACACTTTCACTTCAGAAATCTACTTATCATTCTATAAAATAAGACGGGGTTAAGTTTTTTCCTCGCTCTCCAGTCAACAGTTTGCCAATTTTGTAATATCAGGAGACGTCCCCTGTCAGTTCAAAACGATTTCCACGTAATAGTACTCCTAAGTGATGTTATCTTTGTAAGCAGTAACTGTTGCTTCATGGATATACTTATGTTCCTGGGCCGCTTTGCAAGACAGGGCCCAACAGTTGTTTTGTATAAGTATTTATATTCATATGCCTTCATGCATATAGGACAGACATATTAACTGTTATTACTGTTCTATTTGACGTGACTTATTTCACCAATCGTTATTTGGTAAGAACTGTCCGAGAAACACAAATAGCATTCCTTTATTCCAATGAATAGTTAAATTTAAATCATGCGTCATTTTGTTGTACGTAAATAACGATGGCGGAAGGTAGAATCTGTTAATCTATTTTGTTATTACCTTGAGAGGCTTATAAATGAACCTAAGAGTGGGATATTCTTTTATGGAAATGCAGCCAATACAAATGGCGTGTATTACCGCCATATACTAACTTGCAGCCATGTGGATTACGTAAGAAGACAACTTTCAAAATTTATTTCTGGTAAAAATAGCACTCTTGAGGCAAAAGATCCAAGGAAAAGTCTATGTGGCTATAGTGTGGTGACAGCCCAATTACTACTTGTAGGAAACACGTATAGACTGATCAGGTGCATGGGTACCAGTAATCCTGTCACCGTTCGAAATGTACGCACGGAGCTTGAATTAATGCTCAAGATAAAAAAAGTGGGCTTGGCCTACACTTGAGCAGAAGCCAATGTGTAGTGACAGTTCTGTCAACCTAACATCTATATTGAGCCAGGTAGTTAAAGTGGCATGAGCTGTCAAATATCGACGAAATTTCCTTTAAACAGAATCAGATAAATGTTCGTAATTTTTAAGAAGAAATACAAAATAAGAGTTTTCGGCTGATATGGAATCTTGGGATTTCGTTACTGTAGTTTTTTTAGCGACAGAAAAAAAACCCAGAAAATATGCCCGGTTATTTAAATTTTGGCCGTTATTGGCACACACCTTCCGGTCGTATGGTTTAATGACTTCAATGGTGTTTTTCATTTCACCGACAATCCTTTAGTTTACCACGGTACATCAAACGCTCAACTTCTCTTGACAATCAGAATTTATGGAAAAGTCTGAATATTAGCAGCTCATGCCACTTTAAAGAGCTGCCAAAATGGCTGAGAATAAATGAATGGTCGTGCCGGTTATTTAAATTTTGTTTACTTTTTCGAACACGTTTTAGGTTTGTACAGGCCACATACTGTATGGATTTTCTTCATTCCAACGCCAATCATTTAGTTTTTCGATGGCTTTTAAAGCCTCTTGCTGTCGTGACGATCAGAAATTATAAAAAGGGTGAATTTTGGCAGCTCATGCCACTTTAAGTGATGCTAATATGTTTGTGAGGGTGCAACTGTTATCCTGTCATCTTCCTCATCTCAGACGGATTCTGCATCCAAAATGAGAATGGCATTCAACTATGGACAATGGTAAGATGTCACTTGTCAAATCACGCTGGTTGATCTGCCACAAGTTTTCTTAGCACCTGATTTTTAATTCATTTAAATTAGAGTGTAATCAACCTATTATTGTGTTAGGTGATCCTAACCCCATAGTGTTTTGAATAAGTTTCGAATTGTTCATCTAGATTGTAAATAACACTATCAGTATATATTTCTATTGTACTTTATTTTTTTAAAGAAAGTTTTTGTCAAAACTTTCTTTCTCTGAAGGGGAAGGGTGTTACGTACTGCTGAACTGTTAACATATGTATCTATTTCGATTGTCTTAGAATTTTCTCGATTGTGACGTAATGTCTGTTTGTTTACGAAATGTTTCAATTGTGACCTATATTCCCAACTGTTACTATGACGACTCCTTGGAAAGTTCTAGTCTCTATAATTTTAATTCATAACCTGTTGTAATGCGTAGATTCAAGAAGATTCTCGAAATACTATTTTTGTATGCAAATGCCCAGATCTTTCTGGAAGTACTCAGAGTGTATATAAGACGTTGTTTTATCGTTATTAGTCAGTCAGTTTTCCAACTGGTCTCGGGTGCTATACAAGCTAAATATTGTTATAGTTCAGATTTATATCTGGACTCTGTATGATACAGCTAGTAAGCTGCTATCTTGAATACGATATTCGTCTTATGACATAGAGTCAGTTTTCCAACTGGTCTCGGGTGCTATACAAGTTAAATATTGTTATAGTTCAGATTTATATCTGGACTCTGTATGATACAGCTAGTAAGCTGCTATCTTGAATACGATATTCGTCTTATGACATAGAGTCAGTTTTCCAACTGGTCTCGATATACTTTGGATGCTACGGTCTGATATGATTCAGATTTCTATCTGAACTCAGTTTACTATCTTTGAATAAGATATTCGGCCTGCTTTGTCAGTGATACCTGACTTGTGAATTCTGTCAAGAATTTATTCTGTGGATATACCACCAGTGTGCTAAACCAGTGTGTTTTCAATATTCTATCCTGCGGATTTACCATTGTGTCTTCAAGTTCAAGATTCATTTTGGGAATCTATATTTCGTCGATTCGTGGTCATCGGATTTAAACCAGTGAACTTTGTGAAGGATATACAGATCTTTTGGAACTGTAATACTTAACTTGTATAAGTAAGTCATTTTGATATATGTTTCCAATTCCAACGTTTATGTAATATTTGCCTGTAAATAAGTTAGTCCGTTTGCTTTTTAATATAAATCAAAATTTGTACATAAAATCTGCTGGTTTGTTGTTACTTCTTTTCATTATCATTCGGTATCGTAACAAAATTGGGGGCTTGTCCGGGAAAATTTCGTAATTCATTGAGCGAGATTGTGCTCGGGGAAAATTCGAAATTCTAAAACTAAATTCAACTAAGCATTTAATCTTTGTTATACCAGCAGATTTTATTCACCATGTCTGACTTTAATCCAGACGATTTCATGCAAGCGCCCGATCAGGATATTTTTGATTCTTTAAGTAGGAACGATTTATTTTTGTTAGGCGATTATTTAGGGCTAAACTTAAAAAAATCCTCTCGTAAACAAATATTACAACGTGATATTGCTCAAAATTTAGTTGAAATTGAAGCATTTGACGAAAGTGCATTAAGTGAATATTTACCTGATTCAGATAAATCATGGCTAGTACAGCAAGAAAAAATGAAAATTGATAAGGAAATAGAAATGCAGAAATTAAAACTACATTATGAAAAAGAAATGAGAGAGAAAGAGCTAGAAAAAGAAAAAGAAATGATGCGAATGAAACTTGAAAATGAGAGGGAGATTGAAAAAATGAGAATTGAAAAGGAAATGGAAATTAGACATTCAGAAATTCAACAAAGGTCTGAAAGGGATTGTAAATTTGATTTAGCCCATAATATTAGATTAGTTCCACCTTTCCGTGAGAAAGATATTGACAAATATTTTCTGTCATTTGAAAAAATAGCTGAAAATTTAAACTGGCCTAAAGAATATTGGACTATGCTTTTACAAAGCGTACTTGTCGGTAAAGCTATGGATGTGTATACATCATTATCTGTAGAGCAGTCAAAAAGTTTTGACACAGTCAAACATAAAATACTACAAGCTTATAACCTGGTTCCAGAGGCTTATCGTCAAAAGTTTCGAAATTGTGAAAAAAATAAAGATGAAACCTACACTGAATTTGCTAGGAAAAAGGAACAACTATTTGAGAGATGGTGTCTCTCTAAAGAGGTAAATCAAGATTACAACAATTTAAAAGACATTGTTTTAGTTGAAGAATTTAAATGTTGTATCCATAGTGATATTAGAACATATCTTGAGGAGAAGGGGGTGGATAATTTAGAGTCTGCAGCGACCGCAGCTGACAATTACGCAGTCACACACAAACTTCCATTTGAGAGCAAGCCAGGTAAACAATTTTCATTTAGAGATCGTTCTCAAAATTCTTTTAAACCTAATGACAAGCCTCACTTTAAAAATCAATCAAGACCACAAAATACTGGTAATACTGGAAATAATGGCAAGACTGGTAATAATGGCAATATTGGAAATGGAAATAGATTTCAAAATAACAAACAATTTAGTAGAGTTACATGTAACTATTGTAAAAAGCCTGGCCATCTGCAGTCTAATTGTTTTCAACTAAAACCAAATCGTGATAATGATTATTCTAAACCAACTGGATTGTGTCTTGTGGATACCGACAATACACAACAGGTAGTGACATGTACTTGTGGACATCCTCCACCTAAAGACCTTAGTAGACAACAAAATGAAGAAGATTCATTTAAACCAACAGGATTATGTGTACTGAATAATGATAGTACTAAACAAGCTGTTAGCTATGTTAAACCACCTATTAAAGATGAAAAATTGGAATTTAATGATGGTGTAATGAAAGTTTTCAAACCATTTATTCACACTGGATCTGTTTCACTTAATAGTGATAATTCTAATGCAGTCCAAATTAAAATACTTAGAGATACAGGCGCATCTCAATCTCTTATGTTGTCTAAAGCGTTGCCATTTTCAGAAAGTTCTTACTCAGGCAACGATGCTTTAATAACAGGTGTAAATTCTACTGAGTCAGTCTCATTACATAATGTGTATCTAAATTCGGACATTGTATCCGGCCCTGTTAGTGTTGGTATTAGACCTTCATTACCATTTAGTGGTATTCATTTGTTGTTAGGTAATGACCTAGCGGGTGATAAAGTAAATGTTGAATCCACTGTATCTAGTAAACCATGTACAGTTATTAAAACTTATCAAAACAAGCAAGAAAAACCTAACTTGTACTCTTCATGTACTGTAACAAATGTTATGAGTAAAAATAATGTAGTCCTATCTCATGACAATAGTCTTGATAATAATTATGCTGACTTAGAGGACACGTTTTTGGCTGATTTGTTTAAAACCAATTCATTTTGTGATTTAATCACTGATTGTTCATTTGGAAAGCAAGAATGCTTATCTAACAATCTTGTAATTATTGAAAAATCTGAAGATAATTGTATTTCAAATCCTCTGGATACTGACGTTGCGTTAGACGCAACTATTTATTATTGTGAGTCAGATTCTAACATAACTGATCCTTATATTGTTGATAAGAAACTTAGTGATCTTAATCATTTAGTTAAGACTCCTGATCGGCGCAAAGCATGTCAATCATGTCATACCAATAGAAATGACGTTAACAATGAACCTATTTTACAAATTAACGTACATGTAGTTTCTACTGACCCTGACAATTCTTTCGTCGAAGAGTCTACATTCAAGGATTTTGGAACACCAACGTCGGATTACAAGTTACCGACACAATTGGAGGACTCTGAATTTCCTAAAACCATTTCCGTAAAACGGTGTCGTTTGGAACCTTATCAACAGGATAAACTGCAAACATTGATCTCTGACTTTTCACATTTATTTCCTGATGCTCCATCTAGGACTTCTGTTAACTTTCGTGATGATTGTGTTGACAATTCTTCGCCTATAAAAGACCACCTTGACAGAATTGAACTCTTCCAGAGACTCAGTAAAGCCAATTTGAGTATCGGTCTTGCAGAAAGTGAGTTTCGACGTGCCACAGACATTTATCACGGATGTGTCGTCGGTCAGGGTCAGGTCACACCAGTTCAACTTAAACTTAAAGTTGACGTCATTTCATATTTTCTGGTGCCTGATTGTAAAAGACAACTGAAACGCTTCTTGGGTATGGCTGGATATCCTAGGAAGTTTTGTCAAAATTTATTTTCATTTTCTAAGCCTTTGACTAATTTGCTTAAGAAAAATGTAAAATTTATTTGGTCTGATAAATGTCAAGCCTCTTTTGAAAAGATTAAAGCCATACTCTTTAGCGATCCAGTTTTCTTAGCACCTGATTTTTAATTCATTTAAATTAGAGTGTAATCAACCTATTATTGTGTTAGGTGATCCTAACCCCATAGTGTTTTGAATAAGTTTCGAATTGTTCATCTAGATTGTAAATAACACTATCAGTATATATTTCTATTGTACTTTATTTTTTTAAAGAAAGTTTTTGTCAAAACTTTCTTTCTCTGAAGGGGAAGGGTGTTACGTACTGCTGAACTGTTAACATATGTATCTATTTCGATTGTCTTAGAATTTTCTCGATTGTGACGTAATGTCTGTTTGTTTACGAAATGTTTCAATTGTGACCTATATTCCCAACTGTTACTATGACGACTCCTTGGAAAGTTCTAGTCTCTATAATTTTAATTCATAACCTGTTGTAATGCGTAGATTCAAGAAGATTCTCGAAATACTATTTTTGTATGCAAATGCCCAGATCTTTCTGGAAGTACTCAGAGTGTATATAAGACGTTGTTTTATCGTTATTAGTCAGTCAGTTTTCCAACTGGTCTCGGGTGCTATACAAGCTAAATATTGTTATAGTTCAGATTTATATCTGGACTCTGTATGATACAGCTAGTAAGCTGCTATCTTGAATACGATATTCGTCTTATGACATAGAGTCAGTTTTCCAACTGGTCTCGGGTGCTATACAAGTTAAATATTGTTATAGTTCAGATTTATATCTGGACTCTGTATGATACAGCTAGTAAGCTGCTATCTTGAATACGATATTCGTCTTATGACATAGAGTCAGTTTTCCAACTGGTCTCGATATACTTTGGATGCTACGGTCTGATATGATTCAGATTTCTATCTGAACTCAGTTTACTATCTTTGAATAAGATATTCGGCCTGCTTTGTCAGTGATACCTGACTTGTGAATTCTGTCAAGAATTTATTCTGTGGATATACCACCAGTGTGCTAAACCAGTGTGTTTTCAATATTCTATCCTGCGGATTTACCATTGTGTCTTCAAGTTCAAGATTCATTTTGGGAATCTATATTTCGTCGATTCGTGGTCATCGGATTTAAACCAGTGAACTTTGTGAAGGATATACAGATCTTTTGGAACTGTAATACTTAACTTGTATAAGTAAGTCATTTTGATATATGTTTCCAATTCCAACGTTTATGTAATATTTGCCTGTAAATAAGTTAGTCCGTTTGCTTTTTAATATAAATCAAAATTTGTACATAAAATCTGCTGGTTTGTTGTTACTTCTTTTCATTATCATTCGGTATCGTAACAAAATAAAGATATAGATTATAAGATGGACTGGTATATATATAGACCCTGTACCTGTTTATCGCCACTGGAGAGCTATTGTCTGGGTAAAATGAAATGTACACAATGCAAATACCGAGTACAAGCTCGCACTGTGGGTTAAACATACATTTACAGAGAGCATAAGTCATCAAATCACAATATTACACAAATCCAAAAAGCACATTTGGAACTCTTTAAAATACAGATTATTTGCAAATTCCCACAAACGATAATTTTGTACTCCTGTTAGTGTAGACCATTTCCCTTGCCTTTAGAGCTTAGTTAATTTCTGCACGTTCCTGTCTAAATTCATTTTAAGTCAGCTTAACGGTATCTTACTTAACCTCATACTGTAGTTGAGCTGATAATGGGAAACAGCCTTCTTTTTCTGGTCTTAAAATAGGCCTCGGGGTGTTATTTTAAGATCTGGTGTCGGTTTAGTTCATTGTGTTTTATATAACGGTAACTATCTTGGCTTATACTATATACAATATGTAGACCATTCAGGTCGGCTTTATTAGTTCTCATACAACAACCTAAAAAACGATCTATGAATTTTAACATTTCATAACTTGGTCAATTCCCAAAATGATATACATATCACATTAAAATCGGACAAAGAGAAACTCATTGCATGTGCGTATATATACCGACACAGATATTTACACCGTATATATACCGACACAGATACTTACACCGTATATAGGCCTATAACTTTTCGGATGGGAATGGGTCCATGTTGACATTCCACTCTATAATAACTACGTGGTGAAACGTTTTAATATGTTAACAATTCATTGATTCAATTTCCCGCAATTGTTTGCGAGGAATTATTAAAAAAACACACAGATTGCTTGGTATTTAGAGCCATAGTGAATGAGTGACAATGAGGTGCCCCCCCCCCCCCCCCCCCTTCCAAACTTCTCTCTTTGTTAAATATCAGATTTGATACACCGGCACCATGCGTACATTGTTGTATGTCAACGAGAAGTTCCTCGAGTGGCGTAACTCGGAAATACGTAAGAGTTATTTTGACTCAATATTTCCGCAGTTTAATTCGGAGTTGATGATGGCGAAATAAGCTGCCGAAATCTAAATTTAAAATGAGTCTTTCGGGTTAACACTACTATGCCAAACTGATTAGTGGTAGTCTTACTGATAGATTCAGGTATTATCGGTCAGTTGGAGATAGGGAAGTTACCAATAGTCATCCGGTCATCCCTTAAAACAAACCACCAAACAAGGTGTCCTCTATAGTCTATACTATATATGTCCCATCTATAAGGCCCTATGCATAATATTGATATTCAGAAAAGAGCTATTCAGTTTTAAATGCGGCTTTCTTGGAAAGCTATGATGGCGTCGCCGACAGGAAAAGAGGCTAAGACGCGGTTCCTCTGTGCCATCTGTTAGATTCCTGAAAACCCACAACAACATTTCCTCCTCTTCCACGACCTGACTTCTTGACAACGTTAAGGTTATGGTTTGATAATACGTATGTTATCTACCATGGCTGTATTTTCAGTTTTTCTTCCCAGACAATGTGTTCATACATATGTATGTAAGACTCAGTTAGCCGCAAAATTATTTGACGCTTTTATTGGTACTGTGGCGATGCACGAGTTGTGAATAACGGATTAATTTCATCTATAAGATTGGTAAAGGTTATTAAATGTTGTCTTATATGTGATCAGCTGTTTGAGTGTGGTCAGCGGATATGAGCCCGTTATCGGGAGGATATTCTCCCTCAAGAAGCCGGATGTTCAACTATCGACAAACCATCATAATGCCAATGAGCAAGGCTATAGCTCAAAATCCGAATAAAAGCAAATTTGAATATATTACCGTTTTTCTATACCAATAGACGAGCTGTTTATTTCCAGCTCCATCTATACTTGTGAGTTTTCTATATAATTGATTATGGTATTGTAAGCATTTATCTGTTCAAATGTGTCAAATGTTTTAATGTGATCTTGTAGTATACTGATTACTATATTAAGCGGATCCCCATATTGGATATCTGATGTTGACGTTATATACTTCGTCGTCAGAACTAATAATTGCCTCTTATCCATCTGATGTCATTAAGTATGATAATATCTATGTAATATAGACGGCTCATCAGAAGGTTAACAAATATCGTGAACCATTAAGCCGTTTATCAGGGATTTAATGATCGATTAATTCTACTTCTTACCTGTACTGGACATGGAGCTTATCCTCACAGGTGTGTCAAAATTACCTAATCCAATCAGTATTAATTAGCGCCGTATCTGAGTATCGTCAGCGTGAAATGACTCCTTTAAACATGCCTCTAGGTAGAATTTCAATTAACAAATTTACATATATGTAAATTCACCTGACGTATGTAATCGTTTAATTAAATAGTCAGACGAGACATAGCATGGTCTTTCTGTTCTCATTTAAAAAAAAAAAAAAAACTAGTCGATTTTGCCATGTCTTCTTTTAAGCTGAATGAACGCTTAAATTACTTTGTGCAACAGATGTAGTCTCAATACAGGTATTGTATATAGCCCTGTAGCCCAAGGGATAGAGTCCTCATATTCAACATGCACGCTTCAAGACGCCCAGCTGGACAAAGATGACACTCGCGGCTTTGTCTAATAACTGCCTAATTATAATATGTTTTCTTTTATTTTTTTACCTTTTTCATCTGAACAGTTAATTTATATTTCATTTCATACACGTATTCATACATTTGCTGTTTTGTTTTGTGTCTGTTGGAGTTTAAATGAAGACAGAAAATAGCGGTTTATTTATTTATTTATTTAAATTCAAATTCCATCAGCCGTGAAACCCCGTTACTGCTAACAAATTCATTGAACTTGAAGCATGTATCCGGGGATATCATATAACCAATATAGGGTAAATAAGCTTCATGCACAAAGTACTGTACGTCGACTGACCAAAATGTCCGAAATAGTACGAGTTATATAGATGCGTACCTGTCTGTCTTGAATTGCTATCCATGGAATAAGTTCACAAGAAACTGTTCTATATAAGTCTCCACATATCGTGCTGCCTTACCAAACGAAGTAATAGGAAACCATTAGCTGATGCAAAAAGAACAAAACATGCTTTCTGTTTCGGTTATTCCGGTTTCTGAAACTCTGAAAAACTAGTTTTATACTGACGGCCGTATTTTGGAGCCAGCGTTCATTGCAATCAAAAAGTCGAAATGAAATAACAATACAACTTACTTAAATCGTGAAATCGTGAGTCTCAAGCTTCCCCGCCATTGATGGCGTAAAACTGCATATTTCAGTTTTTGAACGTTAAATTCACATTACAAAAAGCTAAATTATTCACGAAAATCGTTTTGACACTATATGGATAAGTTATATTGTCATTTCATCATCTAAATCAGACCAGAAATTGTCGGCTCAGAAGCGGACAATCTGCTCCAAAATACGGCCGTCAGAATAATAAAATAGTTATTTTGGAGTCAGACTAAGTGTCGATTCTAAGCTTCCATACTTAGCACAGTTTCGCACTATACTATTGTTAGATGGCTTTCTATATATTGAAGTTTAATTGGACTTTGATAGCCGATACTTCAGGGATTCTAGCCGCACTGCATTCTCCTGCATGGTCAAACCAATTGGAGAAATGAACTTGAGTGCGAGGCGAGTTTTAATCGACAGGTTTACAATGCAAATACCTTCTATACTTAGCATAACAAAAGCTGACCGTAATAGTTTAAATTTTCCCACGGCCAATTGGCACAAATACCTCAACGCTTTGTATAATCTCTAAATCAACAATATAAGACAAATTTCTCACGAAATAACTAAGTTTATTTTATGTATTATTATGTATTTATAAGATGTGTAAAAAGGAAAAGAAAAGAATAGGTGCCTACAGGAGATTGGAGTACAGTTGTATGTACTATTTGTATTAAGCCGTTTAATACCAGAAATTAATCCTGGAGGTAAATTGGAAATTTGAAATGGCATTTTTGCAATTCATTTAACGTAAAGTTGAATGTTTAGGATTTCATTCATTCTTACCCTGGGAAATAGGTTACACGTAAGTATACAACCCATAAATGTGTACTGTCATTTCAAGAATGACCCGAATATCCCAGCGTTTGAACATAGTTTGCTTGGCTATAATAGGCCTATGTATATTGGCAACGTAACTATTTATGTCAATCTGACATATTTTACAATTTCAATCAGCTTAGCCGCTAAAAAAAGTACATTGCTAAAACTTACGTGTCACATAAAGTTGTCCTGATATTGACAAACCTTTCTTAAAATCATCTTTGGATTTGCACACAGCCAGGTGGAAATTTCGGCATCGAATAGGTTCAAAGGCTGGGGAAGTTATCATTTGGTTGAATTTACTAAAAACTATAGATGTTTATCATTATATTAATCGTGGAGTTTTGCTGTTCAAATTTGGATGTTTGTCATATAAAATAATAACCCAATTTGGGCTACAGTATTCTCAAAATATTGCAAAGTAACCCGAGTCATATGGGTAGGCCTAAGCAAATTTCTGTTTTCAGTTTAGTTTTCTGTTTTCAGTTTTCAGATTCTTGAAAGTTTATATACATTAACAATTATATGATAATGATCTGGAAGGTCCATTGACTTATATATTAGACGACCAGAAACTGCAAGAAAAAATAAATAAAAGTCAAATGCCATGGTGTATAGCTTCATAATTATATAACCGTAAACCAAACGTTTCGCACAATGTCGTTATGAAGCGAGTTAACATTACTGTTCAATTAAAGTTCAATATTCTCTATTCCACAGAACGGACACGGATGCAATGTCGACATCAACCAGTTCGCTGCTGTTTAGATGGCTCCGATAAAACCTGACGATTACATCACATTTCTAAATAAAAAAGACCTCCAACCCCATTTTATGGTTGATCTGCCTTCGTATTTATAAGTCTTCCTAGTATAAGATCGCGTACAAACCATTCTGCTGTCAATTTATTCCCCTCATGGTGATGTAAAACGACAATATGAACTCATTATTGTGTTATGAAGGCATATATGTTGTAACATATAGTAGATATCGATTGGTTTGACGACAATCTTTCTGTCTGTAAAACAGGCACGATTGGGATATAAGAGTACATCTGTCTGACATTGACCGGGGCGACTTTAAGGAAATGTTAATCGTTGTTTCTTTAACGATTTGGCAATCTGATAGCGGCGACCCCAACCATAGCCCCATATCGACGGATTGAGATGTCGATCTCATCAGCTGATTGTCTGCAAACTCTTTGTAGACGTCTAGATCGGACTGGAATGCAAGCAACACACGTCTTGAGCCCTTGGTCCGACTAGACGGGCATGGAATTGTTGGAAATGTCAAAGGATGATCAGACATTCTATCTGTCTGCCTACAGCTGAATCTACTGGCATACCAACATTCTACATATGGCTTGCCTTTCTGTTTCGTTTATTTTTACATCTTCTCAAGCGCTGGTACAATGTACTACAGAGAGGCGGTATTGTTGGTATAGAACCTCTATCATGGTTGGTGTATTGCTGTAACTGTCTGACTCTGATGTAAGTCTGTCAGACATGGTTTCTCTATACTTTTGGACGGATGTAATACGAAAAGCCAATCGTCCAGCTCTCAGTCAGCCGACCATTTATTGTATCCTGTCTGTCGTTAACCTAATGAAATATCATGCGTTTTAGTTCATTACAACAACTTATGATTGGGTATAAAGGTCCAAATGATGTACCCTCTTTTAACCCAATTAGAAACTAGTATCCATGGTTATTTTAGACAAGAGAATTTTCCCTGTGCCTGTGTGTTTTATTGTTCATAATACACCCATTGACGACGATGTTACCTGTCCGTTATAGTTCCGATATCGTTCAGAATAATCATACATTTGGTCTCTTTTTTATCGTTGTGTTTGGCACCATCCCTTGAGAAACCGTTTCCCGTTGTATACGGTATACCAACTCTTGAGAAACCGTTTCCCGTTGTGTACGGTATACCAACTCTTGAGAAACCGTTTCCCGTTGTATACGGTATACCAACTCTTGAGAAACCGTTTCCCGTTGTATACGGTACCAACCTTTGAGAAACCGTTTCCCGTTGTATACGGTACCAACCTTTGAGAAACCGTTTCCCGTTGTATGCGGTACCAACCTTTGAGAAACCGTTTCCCGTTGTATACGGTACCAACCCTTGAGAAACCGTTTCCCGTGGTGTTTAGCACCATCCCTTGAGAAACCGTTCGACCTTGTCTTTGGCACCATCTCTTGAAAAACCGCCCCGTTGTCTTCGGCACCATCCCTTGGGATATAATTTCAGGACAAAAACGGTTTCCTAACGATATTCAAAACCTAGGTTTGATGAAGATTGCTTCAATGCTTACAGGTTGTTTCGCTTATATATTCTTTAAAATCTGTGCTAACGGGCTTATTCATGGGTCCGACCAAATTGTATGGTCGGGGGAATCCCCAAGAGTACCTGGATTATCTCGGAACCATTTAGCAGAATGAATGAACGTTTGTTCCGGTTAATGTTGTGTATTTTTCGAACACTTTTTCGGTTCGTACAGGTCACAGACTGTATTTCATTCCAACGTCAATCGTTCAGCTTTTTGATGACTTACAAAGCATCTTACTGCCTTGGAAATCAGAATTTACGATATAAGTGTGAATTTTGGCAACCGGCGCCACTTTCTGTCAACACCAGTACATTGTTTTAATAAAAATATATATCCTACTTTCCAATGGTTTAATTCAAAAGAACTAAATGATTGTTGTGTTTAATTGTAAACAATTCAAGAAATGTTTGTAGAAATATTCTTTGGGGGGGGGGAACAGACACACAGAAGATACTGTACAGCCATATTAACACGTCATAAAACTCTTCCCTCTGGTACTATTCCAATGGCTACATAAAGTATATTTTTACCGTCTCCAGACCGGTGTTTAATAAGATAAAGTTTAATTGAAATTAAATTAAGTCCAATGTTTGTGAGCTGATAATTAGTATTACTCTACTTGAAGATCAGAGAAAAGACAGGTGTTCCACATTTGTAATAGGGTTAACCTAAATACTATAGTAGATACTAGATAGCGTAAAACACATTCTGGTAGTGTCGTCTATTTTAGTTTTCCATTTACATATAGGTTATATCTTGTTACATCACTCACGAGCCAGGCGTAGGCTGTGTAAAGACATATAGTAAATGATGGCCTACAATAGTAAAGCTGTAATCTAGAACGGAGTGTATAGGATCGATGTTAGGCCATTGGGTCACATACCATCTGTTGCTCTATAATGATTCAGTTGACGGAGAGACTGGGAAATTGCCAGCTGACGTAAAAACACACCTCAAGCTCAGTCTTTATCAGAAGAAGAAGGACCAAACACACCCCCATCGTCTCATATCATCGAAATCGTGACTTTTTCAAACTGGAACACGACAGACTGAAGTCGAACAGGAATCTATTCTCTTGGGAACAGATACACGCCAACTGTGGGGTCCAGGTGTTTTCATTTCAAAGTAGCACTATTCTCGTTCTCCGATTTCATTAAAATAAAAAGATCACTACCACCAACCATATTAGGACGGTTGTTACATGGATACTTCGATTGGCTACCATATTAGGACGATTGTTACATGGCTTAATCGATTGGATATATGATTGATCAACTGGAAACTGTTTAAAATATAATTGCTTGATAATTCTGAATAACGGATGCACTGAAAAATCCGTGGACTTATTTATTAGCAAATTAGGAATCCGTTTCGACTTGCATGCTTGCCAATGTGTAGGCCTATTCGTGCCGACAGCTCGGGTAGTCAAGAATTAAGTCGGAGCTTCCGCTAATATTACGCGGTAAAACAATAAATATTTGTCTTTTACACCTCACCAATGTTCTTAAACAAGCCCCGATGACAGGAAGAAGACAGAAATAGACAAGCCGGCCTGTCCTTGTGTTTGACCTCGTTTAACCTCTGGGTTAGTGGGTTTGGAGGTTATTAACCGTGTTAATATCCAGGTTACAGGCTAATTACAGGGACGTATATCTTCAACATATAGCCCGACATGAATCATTCGAGCTTCAAAACAGTCTCTAATTCAGTAAATCATCAATTCTTTTTGTATTTTAGTGGGATTTTAGGATTTAGGTTCAGGAATGACTTTTTGTTATAATCTGGAAGATCATCCACGTAAGACGGGTTTTCATGTACATGTAGGACAGTTTTTTTAGCTATATGAAGAAAGTTTAATCGATTCAATATTCGATCAATAATCACTGAAAGGTTTCACCTAAAATGGGGAGTTGGATTTCAAACGACTTGGTGCAAACAGTATAGTTTATTTCACCTACATAATGTACAGGCGATAGTATCATCATAGATCTAAGGTCACTGACATCTGACTGTTGGTCTACTGACACACAGGTTAATATATAGACCAGACCCCAAATAATCACGGGGCAAGAAATATTGGCTTTGTGTTCTTTGGCCGGTTAACAAATGTGAGCAACAAGAACTTCGAGTACAGGTGCATTATATATGAAGATTTTCCCTGTGCCCGTGTGTTTTACTGTTCATTAATATATATATAATATATTACATAGGTACACGCAATCGGAATGCTAACGGATTATAAGACGAACAGTGGTATGGAGAATATCAGACGGTATCGATTATATAGAAGGTCGAGGAGAATCTGCTAAAAATAGAATACAATTCTCAGGAATACGATAAAACAAACTGCTGATGTAATTGTGACGTCATCATTGCATCAGAAAATGGAACAAAATCACGTATTTCACCTGAGTCTGTTGTAGAGTGTCATTGACCTTCTCCATCAGTTTTTATCAAGATGGAGTGTATACGGAGAGGAAATTTCAACCATTGGCGATACACGATCTCTAGGTTTCATCCAGCCATATATACTTCCGAATAATGCATCAAATTTTCAAACAATTCCAAACAAAAGAACATTTGTTAATATTGATTGTTATTCACTAATCCTTTCGTTAAGTATTTTTAACTGAAATATAACCATACTTCATCATTAGCATTGGGGGACAGAGCAATGGATGGTAGCATTGGGAGGCAGGGAAATGGGTGGTAGCATTGGGAGGCAGGGAAATGGGTGGTAGCATTGGGAGGCAAGGAAATGGGTCGTAGCATTGGGAGGCAGGGAAATGGGTAGCATTGGGAGGCAGGGAAATGGGTGGTAGCATTGGGAGGCAGGGAAATGGGTGGTAGCATTGGGAGGCAAGGAAATGGGTCGTAGCATTGGGAGGCAGGGAAATGGGTGGTAGCATTGGGAGGCAGGGAAATGGGTGGTAGCATTGGGAGGCAGGGAAATGGGTGGTAGCATTGGGAGGCAGGGAAATGGATGGTAGCATTGGGGGACAGAGCAATGGATGGTAGCATTGGGAGACAGGGAAATGGGTAGCATTGGGAGGCAGGGAAATGGGTGGTAGCATTGGGAGGCAGGGAAATGGGTGGTAGCATTGGGAGGCAGGGAAATGGGTGGTAGCATTGGGAGGCAGGGAAATGGGTGGTAGCATTGGGAGGCAGGGAAATGGATGGTAGCATTGGGAGGCAGGGAAATGGGTGGTAGCATTGGGAGGCAGGGAAACGGATGGTAGCATTGGGAGGCAGGGAAATGGGTGGTAGCATTGGGAGGCAGGGAAATGGGTGGTAGCATTGGGAGGCAGGGAAATGGGTGGTAGCATTGGGAGGCAGGGAAACGGATGGTAGCATTGGGAGGCAGGGAAATGGGTGGTAGCATTGGGAGGCAGGGAAATGGATGGTAGCATTGGGAGGCAGGGAAATGGGTGGTAGCATTGGGAGGCAGGGAAATGAGTGGTAGCATTGGGAGGCAGGGAAACGGATGGTAGCATTGGGAGGCAGGGAAATGGGTGGTAGCATTGGGAGGCAGGGAAATGGGTGGTAGCATTGGGAGGCAGGGAAATGGGTGGTAGCATTGGGAGGCAGGGAAATGGGTGGTAGCATTGGGAGGCAGGGAAATGGGTGGTAGCATTGGGAGGCAGGGAAATGGGTGGTAGCATTGGGAGGCAGGGAAATGGGTGGTAGCATTGGGAGGCAGGGAAATGGGTAGCATTGGGAGGCAGGAAATGGGTGGTAGTATTGGGAGGCAGGGAAATGGGTGGTAGCATTGGGAGGCAGGGAAATAGGTGGTAGCATTGGGAGGCAGGGAAATGGGTGGTAGCATTGGGAGGCAGGGAAATGGGTGGTAGCATTGGGAGGCAGGGAAATGGGTGGTAGCATTGGGAGGCAGGGAAATGGGTGGTAGCATTGGGAGGCAGGGAAATGAGTGGTAGCATTGGGAGACAGGGAAATGAGTGGTAGCATTGGGAGGCAGGGAAATGGGTGGTAGCATTGGGAGGCAGGGAAATGGGTGGTAGCATTGGGAGGCAGGGAAATGGGTGGTAGCATTGGGAGGCAGGGAAATGGGTGGTAGCATTGGGAGGCAGGGAAATGGGTGGTAGCATTGGGAGGCAGGGAAATGGGTGGTAGCATTGGGAGGCAGGGAAATGGGTGGTAGCATTGGGAGGCAGGGAAATGGGTGGTAGTATTGGGAGGCAGGGAAATAGATGGTAGCATTGGGGGGGGGGGGGGAATGGATGTATTCTATTCTATTTCAAGGAATTGTTTGGTAGCATTGGGAGGCAGGGAAATGGGTGGTTTTAGTGTCCATCTGTACATACATCGAGAGAAAGTGCACACGATATAATTAGGAACTGCTTTTGTTCTCACGCAACATTCCAATAACGCTTCCATATTATGGGTCTTGTGGTTATAATAAGAAACAAGAGAATCCAATAGTAACATTTTGCTCACAATCTTAGGAAGCTATTTCTTTTGATTTATTGGACAAGCTTGCATTGAGAAATAACTAGAACAGTTTTGTTAATCATGTAGCCATAAAGCTCGTTTATAGATTTATAAACACTAAAACACACTTCTATTTGACTAAAAGTATATGGCGGCCTTCCCGTTGAAAATAATGGCGAAGTCAAAATCTTCTGATGTTTGTAGTTATGTAATCGATTATATTACCATATGCCGTGGTTGTCTGTCCAACATAAACTTATATTCACACATAAATCATTTCCTGCAATAAAGCACAAATCGCGATTGTTACATGCAGCATTTATTAATAATTTGACATAAGTTACAGTATATGTTTTTTATGTTCATTGACATAGAGGCTGTTTTCGACAACACGAACAATACACCTAGTAACGTCCCATGGGCAATTCAGTATGTTGTGTTGTCCATGAATGTGTTTCAGACATTGGCGTTAGTATATTTATTCAAAGTCAATGGAAAATATATTCTATTTCATATCTTTTCTCTTTTAACTGATATTTGCAAGACGTGCATTTCCTATCCAATCATCTTCTTGATATATAGGTCACCCATATTAATGTAATTGTTTGGCGCCTTGTTATTTCCCGGAAGAGCCGGAACTAAGAGGTACATTGTATTCTGTATATAAGAGACGATTTAAATCGAGATCCGGGTCTGGTGGCACCTTATATACCGAATGTAGGTCTAGGTTTGAATACAGTGTAAGTGTTTGATAAGTTACCACTATAAGCCACATTCATTAAGACGGTATACCTGGTGGTTACAAAACACACCTGGCCACATACATCCTGTTATAAAACCTCCTGTTCAGAGTGAGGACTGTCGTGTTTCTCTGGTCCAACTATTACACAATCCTAACCAGGACACAGTTAGGAATAATACCGCTGACTGAACCTATTTTATAACGAATCTTATGAGTGTATAATATATGTATACATCGCATAGGCATGGCTGAACACACAACGTCTTGACAAATGAAAACAAGTCGAGAAATGTTTGATTGGAGAGCTCTCATTATAAGACCAGCCCATTAATACTATAGTCGAGCGATAGAAGTCTTATTCTATGATTTGATATGGTCTCAGATCCTTTCTAATATATATCGTTATTTCCTATTCTAAGTCTTAATCTACAAGCCTATATGCAAAGTCGCGAGAAACTTCCCGGCTTTTCTCCCAGTCAGAATATATGCAAACATTATAAGACAATATAACGACGGAAAGAAACATTCAAATCACACTGAAACAGATTATTAAAAACCCTAATCACAAAATACACAGGGAATTTACCAATAATATAATAATCAATGTTATCGGCGTTTCTTTCATTAAAGTGGCATGAGCTGTCAAAATGTTGATATTTTGAAAAACAGAATGTTGAAATTATCGACTATTTTTCTCAAGAAATATAATTCAGAAGCTTTTTAGTGCTTCCAGCCTCGAGAATGTACGATAAAGTATTGTTTTGAACTAACTTTTTCTTAGAATGAATGAATGGTCGTCCCGGTTATTTAAATTTTGTTTACTTTTCGAACACTTTTTAGGTTCGTATAGGCCACATACTGTATGGATTTTCTTCATTCCAATGTTAACCATTTGTTTTTCGATAGCCTTCAAAGTCTCTTACTGTCGTGAGAATCATAAATTATGAAAAAAGTGTGAATTTTGGCAGCTCATGCCACTTTAAAGTATTGTTATCATAAAGTTTGCGAGGCACCTGAATAGATTTGGCCACGAAAATAACTTTAGGGTAATAAATTAATTCTTAAATAACAGTATCTTGGGCAAACAAATATAACATGTAACATGGAAGTCGTCTTCAATGACTCACATCTTGTATCTTCTACATTTTCTGTTAGCTTTTAGGTTGGTTGTTTTAGCTTATTGGCGCGTCCATTCGTATGAATGATGTACGCCAGAGCTTTTAGTTAACGACCCTTTTCCATTTTCAGCCCATGGTATCCTAGTCGAAAGCGATTGATTCTTTTAAATAATTTCCATTTAACTGTAGGGCCAAATTGGCAAAGTCAGATTCAGCGAAACAAAGGTAACTTTCAGAAATCAGCCCTCCAGTTTTGAACCGTCTGTTTGAATCGTAAGTGGGAACACCCATTAGATCCATCAACATATAACATACTGTATAATCATAACTATCTAGCATTATCTTTAATCGTGAACCCAGTTGTATATAGACTTTTATCTACAATGTACCTATGTTTTACATAGCCTGTACACCAAACTTTCCGGCCAACTCTTGACTTATTTCTTGACTCTCGAGAGAATTGCATTAACTAACTAGCTTCTGAATTCGAGAAAACAACTGATTGGTGAATGGTCGCAGCCAAAACGCCAAGGTGTAAAACGTATTCGTGTGGGACAGAGCGGAAGCTTTGAGAGATGCTTTGATTAAAGGCTGGCTGGTACAGATGACCTCAAACAGTTACAACTAGTCCCCGTGTTACCTGTAGCAGGTGATATCGACCCTTACGCCTTATTAAGACGACTGTTTTGATATCATCGAACTCTTTCGGGTATGGATTGTGGAGATTTTATGTTCATCAACACGAGTGAACACGGACTTTTGGGTCGATTCTCTTTTAGTCTAAATTTAGGATAGATCCAGTATAGTCCATTTTAATCTGAATACAGGCCTGGTTCTATTGCAATTACTGCGGATGATAATCGTTTGAGTATAAATATATTTGGTACAACATTGTCTGCATGTTTTCATTGATTTACTGACTGATCGATAAAATAAAACTGTTGATCACAATTTGGATTGCTTAACATATACTACCGTTTCCTTTCACACGGGGATGTTGGGGGGGGGGGGGGGGGGGGGAGTTGATGCCGAGTAGGTCTTTAAATGAAATATTAGCTGGCATTTGACTTCAATCCGGATTTCCAGATAATTTGAATATTTGGAGAAAACAGAAACCTATATATGTATGAAAGAAACCTCGAAACCTTTGTTGGTTTCGAACCATGTACAATGTTCCTCTCGACGGGATTTTATCCAATCGCAGCTGACCGTTTTCTTTGTCGACCGAATGTGGACGACGATATGCCAATCTTATAAAGAAAACTTACTGATATCAACTACAGGTCTAACGTTGAGTTCTCCTTTGTTGGTTTGGTTTGTTTTCTTTAATAGAAAGTTCGGAGAATGAACCCATTTTAGTTTTACATATTCCAACGAAGAAATAAATTGTCCTGCTCTCCAATTGTTCCATGTTGAATTTGGTCAATGGACATATTGAAAACAAGATTGCTGCGTGGATATAATTGCAAACATTCAGAGGAAGGCCTTGAATGCTAGGGAAATTTTCAAATCAAATTTAAAAGGACCCTTAAAGTGGCACGAGCTGCCAAAATGTTGATATTTTGACGTTAAAACAGAATGTTGAAATTATTGGCTATTTTTCTCAAGACGTATAATTCAGAACCTTTTTAGTGCTTCTGGGCTCGAGAATGTACGATAAAGCATTGATTTGGACTAACTTTGGCTCAGAATGAATGAATGGTCCCGGTTATTTAAATTCTGTTTACTTTTCGAACACTATTCCTGTTCCTATAGGCCACATACTGTATGGATTTTTCTCATTTCAACGCTAATCATTTAGTTTTGCGATGGCCTCCAAAGCCTCTTACTGTCGTGACGACCAAAAATTGTGAAAAAAGTTTGAATTTTGGCAGCTCATGCCACTTTAACTTATTTAAAAAGATTTTAGAATCTTTTGACTAAATGACAATCACAAAACGATAGAAAAGGATCTCCAACACAATAGGGCTTAAATTCGCTGACAAGATTCGTTATGGAATCGTTCGGAGGTGAAACACATGTATTCCCAACCAGTAAAGATCCACAGTCAGGGGAAATTTAATCAGGGGAAATTTAAATGAATGACATGTTTGTTGAAAAAGATTTAAAAAACATGGAACTATAAATAAATCGACTCCATAGACTTTGACTTCTTGAGGATATTAACTTTGATTGTCAAGTGGCCCAGCTGTCACACCCGACTGAGGTGAACGGATCAGCAAGCTTGTCCAGATTTATCTAAGATTACCTGGCTGGAATTAACGGGAGCTTCTACGTTCATTAAGTCCCGATTACAGTTGGTGATTCTGTCACCCCAGCTGCTACCTCTCCTAATACCATTCACTGTATGTACTCCCAGATTTGATATGCTTATTGAATTGCTTTTATCCTGGTCAATTGACGGCTTTTAAATAAAGCTTTATGTTGTGTTTGAGGACATCATATAGTGTTGTTGTGAGTTAGCAACATCTGAAGTTGGCAGTCAATTTCCTTACACAATCCTCTCCCTGCTGGTAAGAGCTGTTACATTGTGTGATGTCTGAAACATACTTACAATACTAAATTGGCTCCACTAAGGTTAACCTTGTAATGTTAAAAAAACGTCCTACTTTTCAGAAGAAACAGATGGTTAGATTTACCTTTTCAGGATAACTATTTTTTAATAAAGACGTACTTGTTGAATAAGCAGTTTTTATTCAATTTGATCAATGTTTGCGATGTTTATTCTTTAAAACTTTATTATGCGGAGATAGAAACATATACATACATTGATTGGTTAAAAAAAGTTGACAGACAAATATTTTAATAATTAGTTAATGACCGACACTATCCGGAAAAAATTCCGGGCCAGGGTGAGAATCGAACTCACGACTTAGGGTTACCGTCCCACCGCTCTATACCAACTCAGCTACCCGGGTCTGTTGGGTACGGTTCGCTTGTTAGATACGCGCAGAGCTTAAACCAAGCCCATTAGAACATGCATATTTAAATTTGTGTCGGTCATTTACTAATTCAATAATTTCCCTGATAATGCTTTCGAAAACAGTATTTTAATAAATGGGAACATACATTTATGACAAGGTGGCCGCTCTGTACATGCTATTGGATTGGACAAGGATTTATGTGTGGACTGGAGTCAGATTGTCCTGTAGCTTGCCAATGAAATCTAATTTCAAGGAAAGTTTTTTATCTGTACTTTTTAGCAAATAAGGAGCTTATAGGCGAGAAAGCCCTTTGAACTTGAACAAGGCTTAGGAATTCAATATGCTCATCAGCTAAGAGTATCAGCATGGTGTGTGTATCGTACTTTTGATCCAAAAGTGAAACCCAAACGTCCAACGATTAATCGGGGTTCAAAGATAAAGTCTGTTTATGTTGTGTAGGCCTATCGGCTGAGTTAACGGTAAGCTAATATTGTGAAAAGAAGAACGTGCCCCGGGTTATAAGAAAGCATCACGGGACATGGGGCCAACGACTGAATGTGCAAATCCTGACAACATATTCAGAAACATGTCAGGGTCACTTTTGACCGTCAGGCGGAGTATATACAGGAGCACAGTCAATATAGACTCTGTCCCCAGTCCCTCGGGGGGAGTTCGATGTCGCGGACACATATATTACTGGGCAAATCTAACAAAAGCCTGTCTGACGCGATTGTATTACACGCTAGTGAATCTTTGTGACAGGGCTGTCAAAACCAACTCGTTTTTATACCTCAAACCTCACTGCTGGGTCAAAATCACCTTTACTACAGAATGTAGTAAAACATCATCTAGAGAATAGTTTTAAGACGTTCCCTGGCCATATGAAATGTTTTGCTTGTCAGAAAATCGTCTAACTAAAATTGAATCTTGGTTTTTTTTACTCAAGGAGATTTTCCCTGCATTTTTCCTCGTTTTTTAGAAATATAATTTGATCTGAACAGTAGCAATTTGCAACAAAAAAACCTTCTGTTGAAGGATAATCATTCAATTTGCTGTTTCCATTGGGTCGCCGAATGTTGAAGGGTTGCCTCTCTAAATCGCCGCCATATAAGTGAAATCAAACATTATTCTGGGCCAAATAGCTTTACTGTAAGTTTACAGCTGTACAACTTTATTTTCAATCTGTATGTATTTCCAAGTGGATGTACTATTGATATGACTGAAGAGGCCTGCTATAGATTTATCTCTGAAATGGATCACCGAGCTACCATGTTCATATTTATAGAATTAGTACTATATATCAGTGATTATGGGCAATATAAAACTAGTTCTTTATCAAAGTGTCACTGCCTTATGAAAGGGACCAATTTTAGATTGATCCATTTCTGAATGTGTTTAAAAGACTCTTTAGGTAGCTTGTTATATACAATCATTAAAGGTATGTATTGTCCATATTTCTGGAAGATCTTTCATCTGTTGTTGAGAAGATGATATTAACCGGATACACCTGTCGATGTACTTACACGATGTAATCTACCGGCAGCTGCATGTCGACTTTTTTATATACATTCTATATATCTATTTAATCATGGGTAACATTTGAATTTGTAATATAGGTCATTTTCTAGCTATAGACGCGTGTCTGGCACACGCTTGAAAAAAAGACTTCATGGAAAATCTTTTGTCGAAATCCCATATAGTGTGACAGACAGTTGGTAATAAGTCCCATTTAAACACAAATAGTATCCTATAGAAAGTAGAAACACAAAAGGACTTTCTTCTACCAAGGGTTGTTATTATACTATTAAGTTACGATATAACCTTTTACCCTCGTATATAAGAAAGAGCGAAGGTATATCATTCTTTAAATTTACTAAGCTAATATCATGCCGGTCTTTTTTTTTTTGAAAGATTTAATGGACATTTTTTCTTCTGTATACCTTCTTGTTTTTCCCTCTGTAATTTTCTTCACTAAAGGTGATAAATTTCATTGAAAGTTTTGACAATGTTGATGGGGGTAAATTGCGTGCCCCGGGGGTACGACCTGTGGTAACTGTACGAGTATAGGTCAACAAAGGATCAGCTACCCGTGCGTATATAGAAGCCATGTACAATAAATAGTGTCTTGTTGAATAGCTAGGATGGATCCCATTGAAACATCTTTATACACAGGTATATTATCTGTGGACCAGACACCTGTATGCTGATAAGTCCCACACGTTTCTCTCCCTATTGTCCAATATTTACACCACACTATACAAAAAAACCTCTATATCTATCATATATATACTAAGGCTGTATATACGCGGGACTTTTGTAAATAGATTGATAATTAAAATGTTCCAAATCTGCTCTACATGGAAAAATACATCTTCTCGAGTTAAAATCTTCATGAAACACGGAATGGGAGGTTTTAACTTGGCTCGAGAAGATGTTCAAACTCTGGAATACACATGCATGCAAAGGGGATTTTTGACGTGATTAATATATATCACGTGTATATATATTTATGAGCTCTAAAACACACGGGCACAGGGAAAATCTTCTTGTCTAAAAAAAAACACACACGTATGCAAAATAAACCAATGTTCGGAATGCAATAACAATCCTCATCGGGGAAATCAGAGTTTGAAAATAATGTAGGGGCTTGATATATTTAGGGGGCTTGATATAAATGTATATACTGCTTTTTATAGGGCTCGTTTATTTTTTTCGCTTCTATGTAGGTATTGCAAGGTAAAGTGGGAAAGATAACTGGATTCTATGCTGGGGGGGGGGGGGGGGACCCGAGCAACTTGAAGTGGAATTTGAACCCCCGACCCATCAATGGAAAACTTGTAATGACATGAGAGAATATTGCTCCATCGATTATGTCTCAAGCGCCACCCAACCCGCCATATATAAGATTCAAACACTTATCCCCAAAGACCTTCGAACGAGGCCTGCTATATATCATAGGCCCCTAAATATATCATCCACCGTCGACCTTGGAATAGCTTATTAGGGGAGATGAGAATATAGGGAAGATGCATGTTCGTGCGAATTTAATTCCTTTTATCATGGTGTATAATATGCGAAAAGAATTTGATGGAGAGTACGAACAACAACGCGACTCATGTTAATATATTTTGTAGGACGTCATGTTATTTCAGGCAACTTTCAAGTTAACTTGATGGCGTTTTTCATTGAGATAATTTTATATGAAGTACGCCTGAGGCACTCGAGCTGACATTTGTTGAAACTTCGGAACAAAACAGTGCATTCATATCTTCCAAAATCTTGCATCAACGTTTACATTTGATTATATAAGCAGATAAAAAATCTATACCCGTATATATCACTGACCGGAGTTCGATCCCGTATAAGCACCGGTCACGCAAGGCGGGTTGTTTATCCTCGAACCCTTCAAAATACGTTTTTTCAAAGTGCTTATATAACAGGCAAATGCTCCAATAACACGCATGGTTCGTGAGACTCCTGAACAAGTTTCTATGTATACTTTTTGCGCCCCTCCTTCAACTCACGCACACACTCTATAATTTCGTCGTATAATAACTTAAGAACATTACATTAAAATGATGCATGTTATTAAAGAGGCATGAGCTGCCAAAATTCGCTCCTTTTTCATAATTTCTGATCGTCACGACAGTAAGAGACTTTGAAGGCCGTCGAAAAACTAAATGATTGGCGTTTGAATGAGGAAAATCCATTCAGTATGTGGCCTGTACAAACGGAAAACGTGTTCGAAAAGTAAACAAAATTTAAATAACCGGGACGACCATTCATTCATTCTAAGCCAAAGTTAGTTCAAAACAATACATTATCGTACATTTTCGAGACTAGAATGCTATTTTGTTTTGTGAGCCGTTTAAATATTGAGTTTATTGCTGTTTGAGATTCAGAAAGCGTCCACTTAGAAACACCTTGAAGAAGTAGGATAAATATCGTTTGCTAACATCCTCATGTCCATATTGTTTCCAAATAACTAAGTTTTTGAACGAGTCTATAAAGGACATATCGCCTCTAAGTGTTTCTGTTCTTTGTTGACTTTCAGATTAGGAGAAATATAACTGCCCACCAGATATATCACCGTATAACTGCCCACCAGATATATCACTCTATAACTGCCCACCAGATATATCACTCTATAACTGCCCACCAGATATATCACCCTATAACTGCTCACCAGATATATCACTCTATAACTGCCCACCAGATATATCACTCTATAACTGCCCACCAGATGTATCACTCTATAACTGCCCACCAGATATATCACTCTATAACTGCTCACCAGATATATCACTCTATAACTGCCCACCAGATATATCACTCTATAACTGCCCACCAGATATATTACTCTATAACTGCCCACCAGATATATCACTCTATAACTGCTCACCAGATATATCACTCTATATCTGCCCACCAGATATATCACTCTATAACTGCCCACCAGATATATCACTCTATAACTGCCCACCAGATGTATCGCCCTATAACTGCCCACCAGATATATCACTCTATAACTGCCCACCAGATATATCACTCTATAACTGCCCACCAGATATATCACTCTATAACTGCCCACCAGATATATCACTCTATAACTGCCCACCAGATATATATCACTCTATAACTGCCCACCAGATATATCACTCTGTAACTGCTCACCAGATATATCACCCTTTAACCGCTCACCAGATATATCACTCTATAACTGCTCACCAGATATATCACTCTATAACTGCCCACCAGATATATCACTCTATAACTGCCCACCAGATATTTCACTCTATAACTGCCCACCAGATATATCACTCTATAACTGCTCACAAGATATATCACCCTATAACTGCCCACCAGATATATCACCCTTTAACTGCTCACCAGATATATCACTCTATAACTGCTCACCAGATATATCACCCTTTAACTGCCCACCAGATATATCACCCTTTAACTGCTCACCAGATATATCACCCTATAACTGCCCACCAGATATATCACCCTATAACTGCTCACCAGATATATCACTCTATAACTGCTCACCAGATATATATCACTCTATAACTGCTCACCAGATATATCACTCTATAACTGCCCACCAGATATATCACTCTATGCCTGCCCACCAGATATATCACTCTATAACTGCCCAACAGATATATCACCCTTTAACTGCTCACCAGATATATCCCTCTATAACTGCTCACCAGATATATCACCCTTTAACTGCCCACGAGATATATCACCCTTTAACTGCTCACCAGATATATCACCCTATAACTGCCCACCAGATATATCACTCTATAACTGCCCACCAGATATATCACTCTATAACTGCCCACCAGATATATCACTCTTTAACTGCCCACCAGATATATCACTCTATAACTGCCCACCAGATATATCACTCTATAACTGCTCACCAGATATATCACTCTATAACTGCTCACCAGATATATCACTCTATAACTGCTCACCAGATATATCACTCTATAACTGCCCACCAGATATATCACTCTATACCTGCCCACCAGATATATCACTCTATAACTGCCCAACAGATATATCACCCTTTAACTGCTCACCAGATATATCACTCTATAACTGCTCACCAGATATATCACCCTTTAACTGCCCACCAGATATATCACCCTTTAACTGCTCACCAGATATATCACCCTATAACTGCCCACCAGATATATCACTCTATAACTGCCCACCAGATATATCACTCTATACCTGCCCACCAGATATATCACTCTATAACTGCCCACCAGATATATCACTCTTTAACTGCCCACCAGATATATCACTCTATAACTGCTCACCAGATATATCACTCTATAACTGCTCACCAGATATATCACCCTTTAACTGCCCACTAGATGTATCACTCTATAACTGCTCACCAGATATATCACCCTATAACTGCCCACCAGATATATCACCCTTTAACTGCTCACCAGATATATCACTCTATAACTGCTCACCAGATATATCACTCTATAACTGCCCACCAGATATATCACTCTATAACTGCTCACCAGATATATCACTCTATAACTGCCCACCAGATATATCACTCTATAACTGCTCACCAGATATATCACTCTATAACTGCCCACCAGATATATCACTCTATAACTGCTCACCAGATATATCACTCTATAACTGCTCACCAGATATATCACCCTTTAACTGCCCACCAGATGTATCACTCTATAACTGCTCACCAGATATATCACCCTATAACTGCCCACCAGATATATCACTCTATAACTGCCCACCAGATATATCACTCTATACCTGCCCACCAGATATATCACTCTATAACTGCCCACCAGATATATCACTCTTTAACTGCCCACCAGATATATCACTCTATAACTGCTCACCAGATATATCACTGTATAACTGCCCACCAGATATATCACTCTATAACTGCTCACCAGATATATCACTCTATAACTGCTCACCAGATATATCACCCTTTAACTGCCCACTAGATGTATCACTCTATAACTGCTCACCAGATATATCACCCTATAACTGCCCACCAGATATATCACCCTTTAACTGCTCACCAGATATATCACTCTATAACTGCTCACCAGATATATCACTCTATAACTGCCCACCAGATATATCACTCTATAACTGCTCACCAGATATATCACTCTATAACTGCTCACCAGATATATCACCCTTTAACTGCTCACCAGATATATCACCCTTTAACTGCTCACCAGATATATCACTCTATAACTGCTCACCAGATATATCACCATTTAACTGCCCACCAGATATATCACTCTATAACTGCCCACCAGATATATCACTCTATAACTGCCCACCAGATATATCACCCTATAACTGCCCACCAGATATATCACCCTTTAACTGCCCACCAGATATATCACTCTATAACTGCTCACCAGATATATCACTCTATAACTGCTCACCAGATATATCACTCTATAACTGCCCACCAGATATATCACTCTATAACTGCCCACCAGATATATCACCCTTTAACTGCCCACCAGATATATCACCCTATAGCTGCCCACCAGATATATCACCCTATAACTGCTCACCAGATATATTGCTCTATAACTGCCCACCAGATATATCACCCTTTAGCTGCCCACCAGATATATCACTCTATAACTGCCCACCAGATATATCACTCTATAACTGCCCACCAGATATATCACTCTATAACTGCCCACCAGATATGTCACTCTATAACTGCCCACCATATATGTCACTATATAACTGCCCACAGATATATCACTCTATAACTGCCCACCAAATATATCACCCTATAACTGCCCACCAGATATATCACTCTATACCTGTCCACCAGATATATCACTCTATAACTGCCCACCAGATATATCACTCTTTAACTGCCCACCAGATATATCACTCTATAACTGCCCACCAGATATATCACTCTATAACTGCCCACCAGATATATCACTCTTTAACTGTCCACCAGATATATCACTCTATAACTGCCCACCATATATATCACTCTATAACTGCCCACCAGATATATCACCCTTTAACTGCTCACCAGATATATCACTCTATAACTGCCCACCAGATATATCACTCTATAACTGCCCACCAGATATATCACCCTTTAACTGCCCACCAGATATATCACCCTATAGCTGCCCACCAGATATATCACCCTATAACTGCTCACCAGATATATTGCTCTATAACTGCCCACCAGATATATCACCCTTTAGCTGCCCACCAGATATATCACTCTATAACTGCCCACCAGATATATCACTCTATAACTGCCCACCAGATATATCACTCTATAACTGCCCACCAGATATGTCACTCTATAACTGCCCACCATATATGTCACTATATAACTGCCCACAGATATATCACTCTATAACTGCCCACCAAATATATCACCCTATAACTGCCCACCAGATATATCACTCTATACCTGTCCACCAGATATATCACTCTATAACTGCCCACCAGATATATCACTCTTTAACTGCCCACCAGATATATCACTCTATAACTGCCCACCAGATATATCACTCTATAACTGCCCACCAGATATATCACTCTTTAACTGTCCACCAGATATATCACTCTATAACTGCCCACCATATATATCACTCTATAACTGCCCACCAGATATATCACCCTTTAACTGCTCACCAGATATATCACCCTTTAACTGCTCACCAGATATATCACCCTTTAACTGCTCACCAGATATATCACCCTTTAACTGCTCACCAGATATATCACCCTTTAACTGCTCACCAGATATATCACCCTTTAACTGCTCACCAGATATATCACTCTATAACTGCCCACCAGATATACCACTCTATAACTGCTCACCCGATATATCACTCTATAACTGCCAACCAGATATATCACTCTATAACTGCTCACCAGATATACCACTCTATAACTGCTCACCCGATATATCGCTCTATAACTGTCCACCAGATATATCACTCTTTATATATTATTATTATTATATAAAACATATTTTTGCCCTTGCGTCAAAAAGGTGAGTTATTTCTTATTAAGTATTCCATTGATAGGTTCTATGGGTGTTAAATTCAATTTGATCCAGTCTTTTCGAGAGTTGCCTGTAAACAAAGGTGGGGGGCCAACCATCTGTTGATTAGAGTTTTCCAAATAACACACCTCGTCTTGTATATTTGATACCGTCGAGTATCCCCTATCGTTTTATTAATACACAGCAAAGTGTGGACTGTCACCTGTTATTTTCCCTGCGACATTAATCTGGAGGACTAACGTCTGGATATACAGACCTACAATGATTTAGGATAAATTTGCAACACTGAATACCGAGAACTCTTCTCGCCGGGGCTACTGGAAACTGGGACAAAATGTTTGTGGGTTGGTCAAGTCGTTTGTGGTAGCCCATCCTGTAGAATTTAAAATGAAATCATCATAGACCTACACCTGCATGCTAGCAATATAGAAGTTTAAGCGAAGAAGGTGGTTAACTTCCAAGTCTGTATATTTAATTACGTATACGGTAGCCAACAACTGAGGATTCGCTTTCTACAATAAAAATTCAGGCGTATAATAATAAACAAAAATACGTGCAACTGATTTAAAATCCGAGTGTCCGTCCCACATGGGTCAATTATTTACCTTCACGTGATCTGTGTCCTTGGTGACTCCTGACAGTCCGAATTCTTCTTTCTCCTCACGTTTTTCTACAGGCAGTGGTGACGTTTGAATCGACGTAACAAAGTGACCCAACACACAAAATTCACTCCGGCTGATAGGTACGATCGCCGTCTGTTTACTCGGACAAGAGGAATAAATTGGTCAAGATGCATTTCCTTCCATAGCTAAAGGAGGGAGCCGCTTATATAGTTAGGCGTATGAATGGCTTTTCTGTAAACCGGCATATCCCGTTATTTTATGTAAAGAAATTTCATGGAATCAATATTTTTCATCATTCACCGATAAACTAAGTAAAAACTATTGCCTCCCATGACGGCTGTTGCATGATGGGTGTACAGATTTGCAGAAAAGGCATCTTTGCACCTTAATGCCTTTTTCGGTCGCATTTGTCCGGTGCAAAATATAGTGATATGGTGGTGAGGGGGGGGAGGGGGGGGGGGGTAACTGTATTAACCTAAGATTGGTCTATACGTCTGATGAGAACATTTTTAATAACCCTAAACTAATTGGAGAAACCCCTTTAGGAATATGGGAATTTTGAAATACAATCGATACTCTCTCTACAACAGAATAGTGAAATAAGACTCCCAAACGCAAATTTTGCTTCAAAATCACATTTTCCTTCTGTAATCATAGGAATTCTATAGCTTTTTAGTACAGGTAAACTGTCCAAAAGCAGTAACTAAGTATTTCATGGAAAATATCTACTGGTGGATTTCTAAAATATATTTATGATAATCCAACATTAATCGATCAATAATACATGGGGACACAAGGGTCATATATTTATGCTTGAATAGAGACTGGTATATATGGAGCCGCAATCCCTGTATGATTTACTTATTTGCTAGGCAATATATGTATCATTAACCGGCATCTACTTTACGGCGTAAATAGTGCCGAAGAAAAACAGCGTCTTAACGCCGTAAAATTGATCTTAAGATTTGCGCCGTTATAACGCCGTAATAAAAATGTATATTTTTTTTCTTGGCGGAAATCTATGGTGTTCAATAGGGCCACTTCTCCGTCGCGCGTCGACTTACACAAACGCGACGCGCGACGCGACGTGGTACTCGACGTCGACCTCCGCGTCGCGCGTCGAGTTTTATAATGTTAAAAGATAGACAGTGAACTCGACGTCGCGTTTTTCTTGGGCGACGTCGCGTTTTTCTTGCGCGACGTCGCGTTTTTCTTGCGCGACGTCGCGTTCCGCGTCGCGCGTCGGGTTTGCAAACACGACGCGCGACGCGACGCGGCACTCGACGTCGACCTCCGCGTCGCGTCGCGCGTCGCGTTTGGCAATGTTAAAAGATAGGCAGTGAACTCGACGTCGCGTTTTTTTGCGCGACGTCGCGTTCCGCGTCGTGCGTCGCGCGTCGAGTTGGAAAGTTCACGGCTTTATGTCCTTTGCGCATGTGTGGGGACCATTCATTATTATATATCAATAATTATAATCAAACGTCTCATCCAATGTGTAGGCTATTAAAAATTTAGCTGTCAAACCGCTATTTTATAGTAAGTCGTTTGTTTGTTTGTTTTGGAAGCAAATTAACTTTCATCTTTAAAAACTGAGAATTTAATTCTAGGGTTCGTTCACAAAAAGCGAAGTATATAAATATCATCGATCAGATTTCTTCACTGAGCTAAATTCATACGATGAGTCATAATGATTATTGATATATTGTTCAATTTAAAATGAAAAGGCAGGTTGGCTGACGATCACATCGAAATCTGGTGTACAAACACACATTAAATGGGTACAAATGGCGGTTTGATAGTTAATCTACAATAATGAATGGTCCCCACACATGCGCAAAGGACACAAAGCCCTTAACTTTCCAACTCGACGCGCGACGCGGAATGTGACGTCGCGCAAAAGAACGCGACGTCGCGCTCTTAAAGGCGACGTCGAGTTCACTGCCTATCTTTTAACATTACCAAACGCGACGCGCGACGCGACGCGCGACGCGACGCGGAGGTCGACGTCGAGTGCCGCGTCGCGTCGCGTTTGTAAACTCGACGCACGACGCGGAACGCGACGTCGCGCAAGAAAAACGCGACGTCGCGCTCTAAAACGCGACGTCGAGTTCACTGTCTATCTTTTAACATTATAAAACTCGACGCGCGACGCGGAGGTCGACGTCGAGTACCACGTCGCGTCGCGCGCCGCGTTTGTGTAAGTCGACGCGCGACGGAGAAGTGGCCCAAATAGAACACCATAGAAATCAGCCACCGTACTTTTTAGTAAAACTCTGTATTTTTGTGTAGTGTGAGAAAAGGATTATCCAACTCGAGTCAGATTGTTATAATCGCCAGAGGCTCGTGAAAATTTATTATTAGATATATCCATCGTAACACACTGGCTCTCGTTAGATAACCTCTATACAACACTTTTTATAAATTAACTTTCTACTAGAAAACACAGTTCATTTGTGCAATTCTGACCGAGTCAGTACAGTAATACAATCTATATTTTTTATCGCCAAACGTACTGGATTATTGGTATGAATCAAGTGCCTCGGTTGGCTAATGTACGAAATGAACTACTCGCTAAATAAAACAAAAACAATACATTTATCAACTATCTGTCAACACTGTAACTACAAAATGTCAGCTGTTTTCTGTGATGGTACTACTCGATCAGAATATCACTTTACAGTTCGTCCAATCTCTATCATTTTTTTTTTGTTAACGCCATTTTGGAAAGAAACAGATTTCGTCAGCTCAAAAAAGCACTAAACATTATTGTAAATCATCATCACATTTTAAAAATGATGAATTGAAACTAAAATTGAGAGCTTTCTATTTTAGTTGTCTCAATTTTCGCTGACGGACTACTTTTCGTACCATTCAACTGACCAGCGGTCATCAACAGTTCTTATTCTTCATGCAAGAATGCACTTATAATCGATGCACTTGCAAACATGTCTGGCGGCTTGGGAAAAAAGCTTTGTGGTGCTCACTTTCATTCACTGCTCGAATCCCGCCCACTGAAATTACAGCTGATGGATGACCTACATTCATTCCACGTGGCCATTCCAACAGACAGCTTTGTCAAATAAAATAATTGCCTATGTTTTAAATGATCCTCCGGATTTTTTTCCAGATAAAAAAACTATTAAAGCCGTATTTATATCATAGATACAGCAATACGGAGATCCTATTACATTTTAACTCAAAATACGTATTACTATTGACAATATTGTACTAGAGTAGAAGTGAAGGTATTGTAGGCTACTATGCCTATACTATACATTTATTACGCGGTTTTGAAAATAATTGTTATAACGAACACACTTCATTCTGAAATAACGCCTTGATAATTTGAATGTGGTGAATTTCAATTTCTGGAGACAAAATTTAGCGACTGGATAAAGGGGAGGGGGTGTGAAATAGTTTCGGGACGGTGTAGGCCTACTTGTGTGTCCAGCCAGGCACTCGGTGATAGGCTAGGGTACAAAGAGCTCCAGTGGAGAACTCATCAAAACACAGAGGGTGCCACTCGGTTGTAGTAGTAATACTCAGATCTGATATCTTTCACCAAGAAGATGTCTGGGACATTAAAAAGGGAAAAGGGGGCGTTTGCGTTAATACGACAAAATAACAGGGTCGGGGAGGTCTAAACAAAGAGCCGATAAATCTCAATTGCAGACAGTATAATAGTAGAATAGAGTAGATTGAAAGTTAAACTTTGAAACCCCCGGAGGCACAAGGCTTGATTACAATACTTGGTACTTAAGATACATTCAAATCTTACAGTTTTGACCACAGACCACACCTACCAAGTCCACGTGTAGAAAAAGTAGGTCTAGGATATATATACCATAAATTCCAGGACTTTTGTGTTGATATAGAAATATTAGAATGAGCTAATTGTTTGTTTTTTTCTCTCTCAAAAGTCATTTTTGCCCATTTTTTAATTCTCAGGGCACTTCAAAAGCTAACGATTATTAACTCGAGGTCATGCCAGCTAAATATAAAATAACAATGTTACTGTTAGTTTACCGGGTGTTATTCTAATGTCTATATGAAATTAATCCCGTCTAGGAGGCAAACTCTTAATTACCTAAACAACAGTCTGAAGATACGCCATCGACGGGAAATAACACTGAATAAAACATACGGGAAAAACTGACATGCTGAATAAGCGTACTATTAATAGTAAAAAAAATGTGTTCGCTTGCCACAGGAACTGCTAACAAATCCTTTCGCTTGTAGTAGTATCGTACTCGCTGTAGTACAACTGACAACGTTGTTTTGTGTGCGTAAACCTATATGATACAATGTTGTAATAAAAAATAGAAAAGTAACGATTTTGTTTCAAACCGATTGGAAATACTGTACTGGCGGGCAACACGTGGATTTACTACGCGCTGCAGTCACTCATCGATTCCGACAGAATTTTCAACACGAGAGCGATGGTGATTGGCCATTTAAAAGTAGGCGGGGTTGAATACCCGCCTACTTT
This sequence comes from Lepidochitona cinerea, assembly GCA_963971465.1. NCBI lineage: Eukaryota > Metazoa > Mollusca > Polyplacophora > Chitonida > Tonicellidae > Lepidochitona > Lepidochitona cinerea. Next base: position 39,405,119 of record OZ020556.1, on the reverse strand, counting down.
TTTCGCGCCGTTTTGGTCTACTCACTTGAAAGAAGAGTACGAATAAAAATATAATCCTCCATGTAAGACAACAGTGCGGCCTTTAGACAGATTATCATGGTGTCTTTTCTTAAAATAATACTACCCATTTAATTTCAAAATAATATAGAATTCCCAAATGAATGGTTAAACCTTTTGTTATCGGAAATAGGTGCTGATTGAGCCTTGAGGAAGGTCACATGGCGGAGGGATACATGCATAACTGAGTGAAAAGTCGGCCTGGTTTATGAAGAGTGTGCTTGAGCTAATCTTGAAGTGATGCCGGTTGGCTTTGGGAAGCAAATGTTCTGTCGCTCTCTCTAGATATTACCTTTTTGTCAGGATAGTTGTTTCTATTACAAAGGTAGGTTTTAAAGACTAAACATTTTATTGATCGTTTAGAGTTAAAATCACTGATGGTAAAGTCGCATTTGTTGGACATATGTGCGTAACAAGCATGTAATGTGTACTGTCAGAAAACGTGTACTTGGCCAGACTCACATGGACTGTAGTGAACGCCCAGGTCAAATTGAAGTCATGTTACTTGTACTTAACACATTGGATGCCGGGAATTACACAAGCTTTGGACAACTTTAGTTTATCATCAGAATTCAATAGTTTATGGTATAGAACCATGTCTTTAATTCCTTCGTTGTAGAACTTATTTGCTTATCGCAATAAGCAATAACTTACTAAACATGAGACAGTGCTGTACTCGTTTACTGTAGTGAGTCTGTAGTACTTCTTGTAGTAGTAGTAGTACGGTAGTACTAATAGGCCTAGATATTAGCCTATATATGTATTTTATTGATAATTATCACTAACTTATTAAATCAATTTAGCTTTTAGGTGTAAATCAATTAGTGATCAGGATAACCAATATTTATATTATTATAATATAAGAGCTTTGATTGCCAATCTTGAATCTAATTGGCCACTTAACTGTTAATGTTATATGATTAAAAACTATAAATTCTCGTCAATTAAATTTTTCTTTCTTTCATTTTAGTTTGACCATGGCCACTGCTAGGACACACTTGTTCCATCGTCCAGAAGAATGCGATTCTTTTCAGCCTTGTTTCTTCGAACATGATGATGTGGAGTTCTATGGAACCTGCGCACCAATGCCTAGCGATGAAATTTGGGAAAAGTTCGAGCTGCTACCCACACCGCCTCGATCTCCTGTACGGGAATCGGACCCTTTACCATTACCAGATCTTGACTGTCAATTGTTAGATTCAGATGCCGAAAAGTTGGACTTGAATTCTTTATACACCCAGTCACTTCTGACGGATTTACCCGAAGATATTGAGCCCGTGGTTATTAAAGCTGCATTTTCCGAATCCCCTCCTTCTCACGGTATCAGTGGATTAAACTCAAAGTTAATTCAAGATTGTATGTGGTCCGGACGAAATGTCCAATTCTTCACACCAGAATCAAATTCAGAAAGTAAAAAGACTGACAAAGTGAAAGTTACCCAGGCTTTGTCGTCCACTCGGAAAGTCAGTCGCTCTGACAGTGACAGTGTCTCTGGCGTAGATTTAAACGCTTCCAGTGAGTGTGTCGACCCGTCTGTTGTGTTCCCTTATCCAATGAATGTGAATAGAGAATACCCGGAAATGGATACGCCTTCAGATTCTGGTATGTATAATTACCGACTTCTTGTGTCCCATTTATTTCATAATGCCTTTATTACATACTACACTTACTAAAACAGTAAAAGTTCACCTCAAATATTAAAAGAGTTAAACGTGATTGGATCCCTTGTCAATTTATCATTTAATTCTGGTGTAAATTTTGGTGTAGGCCTAAATGACATTTTTAAGTTTAGTTTTTTCAAGTTGAGGCTTTCTCTGAACTCTGAAAATCTACGGACTTTCAGTTAAATATTTAGGAAATTAGGGCAAATTTCACCATTCATAAGGTCGTTGCGAAAGACGTTTGATCGAAGTACTGTATAACTATAAGGTCAACCACGTGAGAGATATTTTCTATCTGTACATGAAATGGCGGGAATTGATCAGGAGAAATGTTGGCAGTCTGCCAGATTTCCGATCTATCCTACTTCATAGTTCACACAGTCGGTCATGACAGTGACTTGTCTGACATCTCTATTCGCCTAACTCCCAATCCATCCACTTGTCTGTGCTCTCGTTAAATAGTTAGGCGAATAGTCTCCACTGTTATCTCCTGCGGTAGTTTGCTTTTAGCCTTAGTCTATCGTATTTCTATTGTTACATAAGCTCTACTTAAAAGTTTTTTGTTAAGTTTTATTGGAAAAGTGAATTTATTTATGATTTTCTCTATTCTAGGAGATGAAGACGAGGAGGAAGAAGAAATTGATGTTGTTAATGTAGAGAAAATACATGTGCCTGAGTTACCTGTGAAACGAAAAGCCTCCCCGTCTATTCACAATCATCCAGTTAAAGTTTTACGCAAACCAGTGACCAAGGTGGCAACAAGTGTACTATTACCTGCTGTGCATGCTTGTCATACGTATAGTAAACAGATTCCACCAGGTCGAGAATTCCCTGCTAGTCGGTCTACTAACTCTTCTCCAGTACACAACCAAAGCTCAGTGAAAAGGACTAATTTGTCAATGCCCAGTTCCCCTCAGTGTCATCGTATATCAAAGCGTAGTAAACTAAAACGACATCTCACTACACCAGCAGAACTTAACAAAGTGGCACAAAAATTGAAATCATGTAAATCAAACAGTCGGAATGGTCGCAGGGAATACTATAGTTCTAGTAGTAGTGGTTGTAGTAGCCGAGTGGGCTCAGACTCTGAAGGTGAAACGGGTGGTAAGAGAACACAGCACAACGTCCTTGAAAGGAAACGCAGAAATGACTTAAAATATAGTTTCTTTATGTTACGGGATGCTGTACCTGAACTTTGCCAACAAGAGAGAGCACCAAAAGTTGTTATCTTGAAAAAAGCTACAGACTATATCAATGATTTGACTTTCAAACACAGTTGCTTAATATCAGACATTGAAAAACAAAAAGCACGTCAGGAGCAATTAAAGAGGACATTACAACTTTTAGAGTTATAATGATATAGAAGTTTGTTTTCTTCACCACTGTGTTCAGTTCTATTTTGGATGAGAAGATCGGGGGTATTATTACATTAATATCACCCTGTCTTATAAGGCATCCGTTGTTGTATATACAGACTATAACAAACTCAAAGACTGATAACCTATTTTTTTGTTGACTAAGCTTTTTTTAAGTCTCAGAGATATATATTTTCATGTTATTACTGGCGATGTTTATTAAGCTTGGTGTTTTCATGTGTGCAATGTCTGATCATATCCATGTTAGGGTATAATAGTGCTAGCTTCCATATTCATATTAATCACCCTCATTATTTACATAGGTAGACTTGATGATTATATATATGTATATATATATTTGTCTAATCCAGATCTTAAAGTTAAAGCTCTAATTCGAATAGATGAAGTTTGCTGTTTCGTGTAAAATCTTCATGGATGATTTAAAAGTATTACTCCTGGTTTTGAATTTTGAATGGTTTGAAATTATAATCATTTTTGGGTTTTAGGTGTTGCTGTATAGCATTGCAACGTGTTGTATAGCATTTTAATAACTCTGCCTTTTTAATCCAGGCATTTTGATGATTTTTCTTTTTTATATTGAAAATTCTCCCAAAGCAGGGAAATTATGTTTAGGAATTTATTTTTTGGGAAATTTCTAACTAAACCATTGTTGATTGCTGATTTGTTGTGAATTTTCATAAAGCATTTAATAGTTTTTGCAAGACTTAACCATGTCAACTTATCCATGTTTCTGTGGTGGCATTTGAAGAGGCATTTTGTCTTTTAGTATTCAATACTATTTGTATAATGTTCTATGCATTTTAATTTGGGAAGTTTTTGTTGGTGTTACCATTGTTAGACGATTCGTGTACTGTGTACATTACCTGTTCTTAAGCATTTTAACATGGCATGATGCCATCGAGTTCCTTCTCTTGTGACTCGAATCCTGCATTTCAGTACTATTAGTACTATGACCGGCCTTGAACTTGAGGGCCTCCAGTTTCAGTTCATTTCACAAATTCACAAACCGTATGGGCCATTTTATCCCATAGCAAGTTCTGCCAGATTTCGTTTGGATTTTATTCTGATCACCTTTTTGATACTTCAGTTTTTAATTTCAAGATTTTGAATAAAATGGAAAAAAAGTTCTATTATTAATCCTAATTTTCGTTCAATGTCTACTTTGTGTTCAGAAGGATCGCATCTGTAGTTCTAAGTTGCCAAAAAAGTTCCTCAGTTCATGTAATTGGGATTTTTATGTAAAGAGGCAATGCTCGAAATAAAACCTCGGGTTATCTTATTTGCAGAAGCTATCGTGGAGGTAGTGGATATCTGTCAAAATTTGGCGGGAGATTACAGCATGGCTATGGAATGTTAGCCCGGCCTTAAACGAAACGCTCCTCCTACCTGCTGAATATTCCGCACAAATACCTCCCACAAGGTCCATATTCTACTTGACCTAAAAACTACGGCTTTTCTGATGCAATGTGAAAGCTCTGCATGATGCAGCATAAATTTATTCAGAATTTCGTTCTTGTCGCCCTTGTTAGATCTAATACAGTTATGTGTGTTATGATATCGACATATCAATGGAAGGAAATTCAGTGAAGAAATTCCAGTCATTAAAGTAAAATACCGTTTGTTATGAAATATATCCATGAATACTAAGTTTGTCGCCTATCTGGATTCTGTTCCACCTGGTGGCTCGTCGGTCAGAATGATAGTCCTCCGGTCCGACACAAGGCTTACATCGATGCGGGCTGTATCGAACCTAGCCAAAACTTGACCATACTCAATAGCTCTCGTTTTATGAGAGCTATTGAGTATGGTCAAAGTTTTGGCTAGATCGAACCCTACCGAAATAAAGATTGGAACTTTTATCCGAGTTGCCAGGTACTCGCCGAATGTCGGGGTTTTCTTCCGGGCCAAAGGCCCAGTTTCCTCCCCAACTCGACTTTGCAACGCCTCTATAGTATAGGCCTATTATAGGAAATTAATCTTAAGTTCGGTGTAAACATCAAACCAACAATTACCGATTGCTGTGCGGTCGTGGATGATTGCCCGAGGAACCCCTAAACGAGGTTTCCTTTAGAAATATCTCTATGTATTCGTATATATGGAAGAGTTGCTATAGGTACTCGGCGGGAGTTTAAGGTGCTGTCAGTGGCATGAGCTGCCAAAATTAGGATATTTTCATTGATTCACATTGTCAAGAGAAAGAAGAAATTTGCAGCTCGACCATAGAAAAACTAAGCCAGCCATATAGAATAAAAAATATTCAATGAGTCTATACTTTGGATTAACTCGAAGAAAGTTATCGATGTTTGTTTTGAAATTGGAAGTAGGCGGGCCATTTTACGTCTTAAGTACTAGGCGATATAGGCCCCTATGGCTGATCTTTCCCAAACAGTTTCGCCGGCCGGTCATTTGTCTGCCCCACCAGGATCGCACCGAGACTAAGTAATTTCTTGTTTTCGTAGAATGACTGGACCTGACTTGATTAAGCCGACGCTGCTGTTGTATTTCCAGTTAAGCGGTAATCTATACACGAGGAAAAAAGGAAAGCACCCCATGCTGAAATTAATTATTATAAATCTGCATTAATGTTAACTGTAATACTAGTAATGATGATGATAAGAATGATGTTCTATTGAACGATTGTGGCAATTCATGTCTGACAGTAACGCAAAAACTGCATGTAATGCGACATGAAATGTTTTATTCGTGCAATTACGCAAATTCAGTACGCTTCCCCTTAAATGTTTAGTACTTAAGGCTGCGTTTCCACCAAGTTTCACGTGACATGTCACATGGCACGTGACAAGAAATAGAGACATATGATTTTGGTAGGAACCGTTTCCATCAATGTCACGTTTCACGCGTGAAATGACACGTTTTTACAGAATGAACATGTTCATTCTTTTTACCCGTGTCATGTTTCAAGTCTGTCCGATCTGGGGTTTCCCCTGGGTTTCCACAGCTTTTACTTTCCCTTTTGGTAACTCCACGTGTTCGTATCAAATGTAAACAGAGCCTGTGCTTTGATCGTCTAAAATTCGTTATTTACGCTTGTCCTACACATGAATGACAACCTGATATGCCTTGTGCAACTTTTATGGGACCCCAGAAATAAAAACTATAAAACAAAAACCAAAGGTGTGGGAGAAGATTGATGATTGTCCATGAGATAGCGAAACGTTCTGGTAAATTCGCCCCTTTCTGGACGCAATAAGTAATGGTCCCTGCACCATATTGAGCGCCTGTTGCAGTTTCTCCTAGCTCGCCGGTACAACAGGCATACAGCAAGAATTTCCTCGTCAGATGAGTCTGAACCGTCACCCATGGCGAACACAGCCCTTAGGCCGGTTTTGTGCAACGTGGACTCATCTTTTGTGAACATGGCACGAAGGAGAATATCAGAGGGGCATAGGTGGCAAATTGTCGGTATGCACTTCGCAGGGATGTCGTAAAAGCTATCGGGCGTCAATTAGGCTACCATTATACAGTGCTAAGCAGATATTGGTGAGAAAACCTGGTGCGCTGTGAAGGACCGACCACACTCGGGTCGACTAGCTGTAATATCACAGCGTGAAGATAGGGCACTTATCCGACTGGTACGACGTCATCCATTGGCATCGTGTCCATCTTTGAAGCGGCAATGGTTACGCAACCGACGTCTGTGCACAAGAACCATGAGAAACCGATTGAAAGCTGCAGACCTGAGGGCAAGGAGAGTCACCAAATGCCCCCTATTGTCAGATCACCATCAACGGATAGGCCTACGTTTGGCTTGGTGTTTAGCACGACGAGGTTGGAATTTGAGGACCTGGCGAAGAATCCATTGGTCGGACGAAATTCGTTTCTTGCTCAACGTCACGGATGGGCGAACGAGGGTTTGTTTGGAGGCACAAAAGCACAGCGTATACACCCAAGAACATCCATCCATAATGATATACATGTTCTTTATGGAGGGGGCTCTGTAATGGTTTGGGGTGCATCTCTTACGACTGCAAACTGGACTTGGTCATTATACGAGGGAACCTCACAGGCGACCGGTACATTCGGGATGTCCTGGAACTAGTTGTGTCTCATTTTGAGAACTACTCATTAGGCTCAAGACCTGCATGTGTACATGGATGACAACACCAGACCTCATCGTTCCCGGGCAGTAATAGTCTACTTCCAAAACGAAGCTCTCACAACTCTGCCTTGGCCCGCCATGAGTCCGGATTTGAATCCTTTAGAGCACATTTGGATAGGATGGGCAGAAACATTCAAGCCCAGGAATTGGAAGCCGCATTACATCGGTATTGGCGGCAATGACCCCTTCAACAGATCCGACGTCTCACTGGAGGGATGAGACGCAGGTTGGAAGCTGTAATTCGGACTAATGGAGGCTATATACGCTCTATTGACCTTCTGCTCTAGGGATGTGTTCTACACACTCAAAGTGACATTTTTACTTCTATTTGTTCGCCCCGTGAAACCAGATGGACTCTGAAGTTTCATACTTAGCCTACAAGCATCTTTTTATTTTGTTAAAATACACTTTTGATTTGGCTAACGATATCCTGAATAAATTGTACATAGCTGATTGCCATTAATGGTGATCTCTTTATGATCACAATCGTTTCTGCGATATCAGTTTGCCAAAAATCTCCCTACACCAATGATTTTATCGGTTGGTGCAGACTTTCCAGGGTGGTGCTTAACTTTTTTCTTTGTGTACGGTATATATATATGGAGATCGGCACCCCCCCTGATTTTTAATGCCTACTCAGCCGGGATACATGAGTTTGTTTTTGTGTCTTTGATATTTCTAAACAATTAATAAACGTGCAATTCTGAGGCTGATATTAACGAAAATTTGTTCTGTTTGGGAAAAATATCTATTAATTTTGAAATTCTGTTTTAACGGAAAAATATCAAAATTTTGGTAGCTCATGCCATTTTAGAATTACCGCAAATGGAAAATGAAATTGTTACCTGCTGCCAGTTGCGACCATGTTTATATGAGTAACCTCCTAAATAAACACTACATTTGTGTTTTTTCGTTTTGTTTCATTTTCTCTCCTAAATATTTTATCTAGTGCGAGAAAACGCGGATCGAGGAAAGGCTAAAACGGCTAGCCTTTATCTCTAGAGAAATTGCCGTTTTGGCCATTTCTCGTGCCGCGTTTTGGCGACTAGAAACTCGAGGCACGGGAAAACGAGAAATCGCTAAAATCTCTAGTCCGCAATATGTTGAGTGGATTGAAGAATAAATTCTGATACGCCCGCACGGGCTTCTTCGGTATTGAAGAAGCCCGTGCGGGCGTATCAGAATTTATCCTTCAATCCACTCAACATATTGCGGACTATAAAATCTCTAGAGATATTGCCGTTTTCTCGCCAGAGATAAAAAAAAGAGCAGCTAGATTTAAGATTTAAATGCAGCACAAGAATCGGTCAAACCGGCAATATCTCTAGAGAATTGGCTGTTTTAGCGATTTCTTGTACCGCGTTTTATTTACAAGTCGCCAAAACGCGACGCGAATGGTCTCATCCGTCTTCCATACGTGGGCGCACAAAATCCGTATTACGTGATAACCATGATGGCGGCTATCAGACAGTCGGCCACATGTTCTCTGCCGATTGTTGTTATTTTGGGATCTACCGGGGCTGGCAAATCGAAACTTGCCATAGAAATCGCAAAAAAGTTTAATGGCCAGATAATTAGTGCTGATTCCATGCAGGTATTAATTTCAAAGGGCTACTCTCTCTAAAATGTATCAATTTATCGAACTGCATCAAGTGACGAAAACTGGCACATTCATGATTGATAAAGTCGACATATAGGCCTACATACTAATAGTAATACGTACTATAAATAGGAATAATATTAATAGCAATATAGGCCTACACTACAGCTTTGGGATTGATTGATGCTGTACGCCATACTTGCCATTATTTCAATTATATCGCGGCGTTGGGTTGCCAGGTTAGGTGAAGTGAGGGATTGTAACTGGGCTTTTTGCCTGGAGTGGAGGGTACCGCGGTCTGAGTTGGATTTGATCTGGCGCCGTATTGAATGATGTAATAGGGCCAACCTGTGTCGGACTAAGTGACTGTGACCAACCATTTGAGCCACCAAGGCCCCCTACAGCCGAGAACTAGAACTTGTAGAAGCTATTGGCAATTATTGTATTAATTTAATTTTACTAGCTGAAGGATTCTTCAATTCATCATTTTAACTGGAATGAAGGCCTAGAATCTTCCTTAAATTGTTCAATACTCATGTGTGTTCACCAGGTATACAAGGGACTGGATATTGTGACAAACAAAGTTAGCCCTGTGGAGCAGACTGAATGTAAGCATCATTTTATTGACTATATCAGTCCTCTCAATGTGCAGTATACGGTCACGGATTACCAGAGAGATGCTCTTCCTATTGTATCCTTTTCATGCTTCAAATTATTGTGTTGGGTGTGAAATGTTGTACGCAAGAGCGTATCAGGGGGGGGGGGGGAGGGGGGGGGGGGCATGGCGCTAAAATTTTTTAGTCTGGCCTTTAGATATAACTAAATGAGGTGAAGATGCGTTTTCTGAGACATACATTAAAATTTTCTCCGGCTCATTATGATTTTATGCATTGTACATTCAACCTGGGTTTAAGATATTTTTTCGCAAACTTCTGGCAATAGTATGCCGTCCTCCACTGTAGGTATAGATATTGTCTCCCTGCAATATTCTGCTCATTTAAGAGAAGTTTTTAGTAAGATTTTGTCCAATTTTATTTGCTAGAAATGGCCTACATGTCATGTATCAGTATGCAAAACGCAAAAGGTGGGCCTATATATATCTCTACGTTAATGCTTTATCAGGCCTGAGGTGTCAAAGGTTTCTTTACTTGATTCGCTCTCAATATGAAAAATCTATTTAAATAATCAGCTGCATTTCTTGTTGAGATTTCAGATCATGAAATACCAGACATTGTTCGAAAAACAACCTTAAAGAGAATCTCAGAGCTTTATAATTCCACGGTTTTATTGATAAATTAGTCATGGTGAATCCATGGTCCATTTTAATACTAAATTAGTTGTGGTGAATCAATAGTCAATTATTAAATATGCCCCTGTCAGGGATTGATCGGACAAAATTGCAATGAGAAGGGTCCCATGGGATGCAAATAAATAACAAAATATTTAATATTATACAATATTGCATATTTAAACACTAATTAGACCCCACCTAATGCATATGTGACCCTACTTTTTATACGCCCGGCTTGAAAAGCGGGCTGTATTATGGTATCATCTCCGTCCGTCCGGCAGTCCGGCAGTCCGGCTGTCCGGCGTCCGCTTTCCCTTCCACTCCATAACTTTTAAAGTTTTGATTCCATCTGCACAATTTTTTCTGAGTATATACCTTATGGGTAGAAGGTGTGTCGCGAACTATTTTTAACATCACTGGTTACATAATATGGGAGTTATATTGGATTATGTAATATTCCCTTCCGCTCCATAACTTTCAAAGTTTTGATTCCATCTGCACAATTTTTTCTGAGTATATACCTTATGGGTAGAAGGTGTGTCGCGAACTATTTTTAACATCACTGGTTACATAATATGGGAGTTATATTGGATTATGTAATATTCCCTTCCGCTCCATAACTTTCAAAGTTTTGATTCCATCTGGACAATTTTTTCTGAGGATATACCTAATGGGTAGAAGGTGTGTCGCGAACTATTTTTAACATCACTGGTTACATAATATGGGAGTTATATTGGATTATGTAATATTCCCTTCCGCCCCATAACTTTCAAAGTTTTGATTCCATCTGGACAATTTTTTCTGTGGATATACCTTATGGGAAGAAGGTGTGTCGCAAACTATTTTTAACATCACTGGTTACATAATATGGGAGTTATATTGGATTATGTAATATTCCCTTCTGCTCCATAACTTCTAAAGTTTTGATCCCATCTGCACAATTTTTACTGAGTATATACCTTATGGGTAGAAGGTTTGTCGCGAACTATTTTTAACATCACTGGTTACATAATATGGGAGTAATATTGGATTATGTAATATTCCCTTCTGCTCCATAACTTTCAAAGTTTTGATTCCATCTGGACAATTTTTTCTGAGGATATAGCTTATGGGTAGAAGGTGTGTCCTTGGATAATTTAGTGATAGCTACATGTATGGTGGCCAAAACCTAAAAAGTTTAGAATTATAATTATTTCTCTGTTTTAAGGGCTCTTCAATTCAGTTTTATTACCCATATGGTAAAGCAAATATAGCTGCTTTGACAATATTCATAAACCTGGTTGTAAGTGTAAACAGATAAGACTTGTATATTTACACACCATTGACCATCTCAGAGATTAGGCTCTGTTCAAATATACCTATATAAAATGTAGCAAACATCCTGACCAGTGATGTCTTGAGCAAGTGATTGAACCCACTGACCAGTCAGAATTAGCTGGACTCCATTAGCTGGACTCCAAGCTGAAGACCTGGACATTTAACACCAGACGAGATTTAATATTTGAAGGACCCGTTGCATATATTCAAAAATATATATATGGAAGGATTTGTTTTGGTATGGCTGCAGTGACTGTGCCTTTCCGGGCGTATTTTGGGTTTCCCGAAACTCTTGTTATCTGATGGGGTCCAATGAACTCCAATATTTTGGGAGCCAGGGAAAACTTTGCATTGTGAATCATTGTGAATGATTCAATTGAATAGATTCAATCTATGCAATTTCAATGGTCAATTACTAAATTAGTCATCGTGAATCAATGGTCAATTACAAAATTAATCATGGTGAATCAATAGTCAATTACTAAATTAGTCATGGTGAATCAAGTCAATTACTAAATTAGTCATGGTGAATCCATGGCCAATTACTAAATTAATCATGGTGAATCAATAGTCCATTACTAAATTAGTCACGGTGAATCAATAGTCAATTACTAAATTAGTCACGGTGAATCAATAGTCATGAGTGGTCTAAAACCCCCAGGTCCCCTTCCCCCAACTAATGATCCATGGATATAATCAGGAATCATATGAAACCCCCAGGTCCCCCCTCCCCCCGAATCATATGAAACCCCCAGGTCCCCCCTCCCCCAACTAATGATCCATGGATATAATCAGGAATCATATGAAACCCTCAGGTCCCCCTCCCCCAACTAATGATCCATGGAGACAATCATGTGCCGTATAAAACCCCCAGGTCCCCCCTCCCCAACTAATGATCCATGGAGACAATCATGTGCCGTATAAAACCCCCAGGTCCCCCCTCCCCAACTAATGATCCATGGAGACAATCATATGCCGTATAAAACCCCCAGGCCCCCCTCCCCCAACTAATGATCCATGGAGACAATCATGAGTGGTATAAAACCCCCAGGTCCCCCTCCCCAACTAATGATCCATGGAGACAATCATGTGCCGTATAAAACCCCCAGGCCCCCCTCCCCCAACTAATGATCCATGGAGACAGTCATGTGCCGTATAAAACCCCCAGGTCCCCCTCCCCAACTAATGATCCATGGAGACAGTCATGTGCCGTATAAAACCCCCAGGTCCCCCTCCCCAACTAATGATCCATGGAGACAGTCATGTGCCGTATAAAACCCCCAGGTCCCCCTCCCCAACTAATGATCCATGGAGATAATCATGTGCCGTATAAAACCCCCAGTTCCCCTTCCCCCTACTAATGACCTATGGAGATAATCATGAATGATATAAAACCCCCAGTTCCCCTTCCCCCAAATAATGATCCATGGAGATAATCATATGCCGTATAAAACCCCCAGGTCCCCCTCCCCAGCTAATGATCCATGGAGATAATCATGAATGATATAAAAACCCCAGGTCCCCCTCCCCCAACTAATGATCGATGGAGATAATCATGAGTGGTATAAAACTCCCACGTCCCCCCTCACCCAACTAATGATCCATGGAGATACCCATGAATGAATAAAACCCCCAAGTTCTCGCTGTTTTCATTTGAAATTGTATCCTTTCCTTGACTACAGTTTCAGATAGATACTTTATTACAGGAAAATATATTACCTATAATTGTAGGTGGTACAAATTATTATATAGAGTCTTTACTATGGAATTACCTATTGACAAAGACACAGGTAAGATATATTTCCTTCCATAATATACATATGAAATAGAATTTGTTGAATATTAAAAGTTAAAAATTGCATCATATATCTGACTGAACTGAAGGGGTTTATCATACAGTTATCCAGTTGGAATCTTAGCATCAAATAAGTTAATGTTTTTGTCAGAAGAAAGCCTTTCGATTTTAATAGCAAGGTGTGTGAGTTTTTGTTAGATAAAAATGTCTCATTTCTACAGTAGTCAATTTTTGTGCCTTTTTGTTCTTATATGACCGTGCTTAAGCGACTTAGAAATGACATTATTTAGCTGCAGACTGGCTTGACAAAGAATCTGTCTGGATCCACTCCATCATGTTCTACTGGATACCATCATGACATTTGTGTTGTGAAATATGTATCCCTATGTTGACCAAATCAAGCAGCCACATTATAACAGAGAATTTTTATTAAAAAGCAAATCTGATATGACAAAAAATCATTTCAATCAATAACTATATAATCTTTTTTACCAGTAAAAAAACAAACTTTTCTTTGTTTCTGACTTGGGTAAATTGTTGATAATAGTGATGAGTGAAACCACTCTCCGTGTCACGGTTGACAACATTTACACCTGTGTCTAGAGCGACAGTATTCACTCAGGTGTGAGAACCACTTGTATCATCTTAAAGCAATTCACTATCCTTAATTTATGAATTAAATATGCCAGAAGCTAATTGAATTGATGTTTACCTTAAAGGGAAGTAACTTTGTCTTAATTCAAATCCGTTGAGATTTCTTATTAATTAGATTCCCACGGTATAAGATTAGCTGCAGGTTTCACAGCTCGTTTTGTACTAGTGGATTTACATGGGTAAATAAAGCCAATCCTCTGAAGATGGTAAATCTGATAAATAAACCCGTGAACATCCCGGCTTTATTCACTTGTCATTATTTATCCTATATCGGCGAGTTTCATCAAATCTGTTTTCTTATTAGCTCTAATAATAGTAGATACATTGTCTAGACAAGATATCATTGCATCAGATGGCTCAGTGATATACCCCAGAAGTGAGCATATATCTCCAGGCTGTCAAATCCCTTTTGAATTATTCAAATTTAATTTGGAATATATTACTTAAAAATTGACTTATTTGTTTATGTAGAAATTGTATTTTCACACGGATATTGCTTTTTGTATAATTTTTTGGGATCAAATCAGTTCTGTTAACAAATTTAAGAAATCTTGTATATTAACTACTTTAGGAAAACTCCTCTGATGAGAAATTCTGTTTGGATTCAGTATGCCACATCCGGTCTGATATCACCATGGTGACATCAAAACAGTTACTTCTCATAATGGCATGTTTTGATATAATAGCCAATGGTCCCATAACTTGATAAATTTAACTCTTATCTATGTTCTGTATAAAAATCTTTTGCTGAATTCTGCTGAGGTGTTAGCCCATATTAAGTTGGCATGAGCTGTCAAAATTCACACTTATTCATAATTTGTGATTGTCCCAGACAGTAAGAAGCTTTGAGGGTCTCCGAAAAACTAAAGGATTCGCGTTGAAATGAGGAAAATACAGACTGAAGTCATGTCCGAAAAGTAAACAAAATTGTAATAATCAAAACGCACGTTCATGCATTCTAAGCCAAAGCCAGTTCAAAACTTTACAAAGTTTGTAAGACAGATTTATGGTGTGTAGAATTTGCGCTGAAGTTGAACTTGTAAATCTGCCAATTGCTTCAAACAATTATGGATAAGTGATAAACCTTCTGTTATTCTTTTATTAACTCTGCATTATTTTGATGGGATTTTGATTTATTCATCAGAATAATATCCTTAAATGAACAGTGAAACACACAGGCATAGGGATTATCTCTATGACTAAAATACAAATACAAATTTCTAATTGTGTTTCTAAAGAGGCTCAGGGGGTATGTCATTTTGTCCTTTATAATCATAGAATTGGTTGTAATAAACCAAAACCCATGATTAGTTTGAAGATTCCAGAATAACATACATTTAAGTCAATAATTGTACATAATTAAATTTGATCTGGCAGGGGGCTTGTCCCACTGAATTGATTGATATCTGTTGGTATGATATGTCACTCAATACACTGTCTAAATCTTTGTTAAAAGATGATGCTGTTTGTACTGCAATCAGTACAATGTAAATAGCTGAGGGTATGTTGAGTATAAACAAGAACAAAAATATGTTTAAAAAAAGTGTTTTTGTCCGAAACTCTCCTTAGGGGTTTATGTTGTTTTTGAGTCAATATTAATCCTCTGTCTGGATTTCACAGATTTGGTTCCTATATTTTGACAATGGTTCGCTTGTTAAGTCAACATGATCATGCCTCATATCATTTAAGGCGCTTGTGAGTATGTCCAGGCTGGCCATTTTAGCAAATGGCATTTTTTTATATCAAAAACGAGAAATGACTACTAACATTTTTGATTGAACCAAAATAGAATGTTTCTTTTATCTGGGAAAAATTGCTGAAAACCATATTGACCTCTTTATTTATTGTAAACAATTTTCTGCAATATAACAGCCAGTGTATCTTCATCTTGTAACTTAAGATTTAGAGTAAAAAATAATAACATTACAACCTTATCTGTGTGAGTGGAAGAGTTTTCTTTTATTTAACTAATGACTTGAAATTTAGAGATTATCCTGTATAGTAGAGACTATAATCCCCCTGGGAGTGCTTGTGCCCAAACTCTTAGGTTACTGTGGGTGCAGCAGGAAGGGTACAGATTGGGTTACAGGGATAGTCACTTTATTTTGTCTCTGTTTCTTCTCAAAAAGACGGAGCACTTTTACTGACTCTTTACTATCATAACATATTCTAGTCATTGGTTTTATTGGAAGATTTCTTTTTCATGTCCATTAAAACCTTCTTTTTTTCTCCCCAAATGCTTGAAAAATCAGAAAGTTATTTTACCGTTTTTTGGCGTTATGTGAAAGAGTTACAAGGTACCCGTAGATGTTGTTAGGCCTCAATCAAGCAATCAAGTCTACCGATATGGACAAGAGCTCCTCCCTCCCCCACTATATAGCTGACAAATCAACGAAGTATGTGAAAAATCTTGAGTGTGTTGCAAAATAACATTCTATCAATTCTTTTTGAGGCAATGAAAATAATGTTGATTTAATCTGTGAAACCTACAAAGTGCATGGTATTGCTTTCAGTTCAACATGATTGAATTAACTGGGATTCCTGCTCAATACACCCCCCCCCCCCTCCCTCCGTTATGCCAAACAATGTAACAAGATATGTACTAAATAAAATAAAAAACAGTTATGTGTATACAAGTATTGTAAAGAAGTAATACCAAATTTGCTCAGATATTAATATGTAGGTATGTATTATTGACGTAATAGATATAATGATGTGAGTGTTTATTGGGACAGCCTCTCCCATGTAACAGGGAAGAAGTGCATGTAGCAGGCTGTCTCACTCATTCATTGACTACCACTAACCCAAATGACTCATCTCTCAGACTGTGTGGAAATGTTAGAGCAGAATGAAGCATTTCCTTGTAGGCAATCCCATGGGTTACATCATTGAGATCATGTTGTAACCACAATACTAGGGTAAACCCACACACGCTCTGCCATTCAACTCTCTTTCATGGCTTTTCCAATAATGTCATTCATCCCATTAACTGGTTGGATCTAATACATTTACCTTGTGTGCAATATGTCCCCTAGATTCTCCCAGCCTCTACAAAACCCACAAGACAACTTATATTATTTTGGTGATAATGACAGATCTAATACTGAATCAGGACACACCAGTTCCCAGTTGAATTCTGTCTTTAAGTACAAGTTCTCTCCTTTCAACCAAATCTTCAAGCTCAGTCTGTCAAAGCTTGTAACTGTTTATAGGTCAAGGAAATCTTATTCAAATCAGTTATTATATCTTGTTTAAAAAGTTTATGATAAATTCTACCCCTCCTGCATGTGCGTGCCGTGTGCAAATATACATGTTAAGTAGAGATGACTTTTCAAACGACATCGAGTCTGTAGTGCATCACCGTTGCACGTGACCAAAGCTTATCGTTGATTGGTTAAAAGTTCCCAATCTGTCCGTCACTTTTTCCTCATTTTTCTCAATTATCGGGGTAGAATCGACTTTAATACCTTCGTCTTGGTGTTTATTGCGTAACCCGATACCGCTGGACGTTGGTTCGCACCTCGTTAAACCCCTCGAATGCTGCGCATTCTCGTGGTTTGACTCGGTACGAACCAACGTTCAGCGGTATCGGGTTACGCAACAAACACCGCTACGGCGGTATTAAACCCTTAAACATATCATTCCGGTGAATATCCCTGAGTCTTTATAAAAATGTTACAATGCTGTTATATACTGTTGACTTATTTGTGCTTGTCTCAATGGTAATTTTAGACAAGAAGATTTTCCCCGGTGCACGTGTGTTTAAGTGTTCATAGATATACATGTGGACCAGTATCTGTAGCTGTCCAGTAGGTGATAGATGATCCCTAATTAGTCAGTGGTCAGTCAGACTGCCCCTTTTCCTGATACATGTGAAACTGACCTTTTACATGCATGTGGCCAGAACAGATTGACATGGTGACAATGAATACAAACTCCATAGTATTGCAACTACAGTCCCACATACTCTGTAGTCTAGACAGTACTATGTTCCTTCTATCCATCAAGTGGCCTCCGTGACTCAGCTGGTAGTGGGATAGTCCCTCAGTCCAACTCAAGCTTTCCATCGTTGATGCGTTGCCTGTTGAATACCACTCAGACAAAATATAATTTAACAAATTCTGAGTGGGTTTTTCACTCGATCACTGTGCATGTGTGTGTAAGAATTGTCAGGTACTCACCTAAGGTCGAGGTTTTTCTTCAGTTCAAAGAGTCCGGTTTCGGCCACCACTAAATCTGGCAAAGCCATCATTCTTGAGTGTCGACGTAAAACATCAATCAATATCATGGCACACAACTTTCTGTCACTGGGTCACACACTCATTCTGACTAGTGTTTTCCTTTGGTAACCCAATGAATGCTTGAGGCCAGGTACCTTTCCATCACTGGGTCACCCAATGAATGCTTGAGGCCAGGTACCCTTCCATCACTGGGTCTTCCAATGAATGCTTGAGGCCAGGTACCTTTCCATCACTGGGTCACCCAATGAATGCTTGAGGCCAGGTACCCTTCCATCACTGGGTCACCCAATGAATGCTTGAGGCCAGGTACCTTTCCATCACTGGGTCACCCAATGAATGCTTGAGGCCAGGTACCCTTCCATCACTGGGTCACCCAATGAATGCTTGAGGCCAGGTACCCTTCCATCACTGGTTCACCCAATGTATGCTTGAGGCCAGGTACCCTTCCATCACTGGGTCACCCAATGAATGATTGAGGTCAGGTACCCTTCCATCACTGGGTCACCCAATAAATGCTTGAGGCCAGGTACCTTTCCATCACTAGGTCACCCAATGAATGCTTGAGGCCAGGTTTCCTTCCATCACTGGGTCACCCAATGAATGCTTGAGGCCAGGTACCCTTCCATCACTGGGTCACCCAATGAATGCTTGAAGCCAGGTACCCTTCCATCACTGGGTCACCCAATGAATGCTTGAAGCCAGGTACCCTTCCATCACTGGGTCACCCAATGAATGCTTGAGGCCAGGTACCTTTCCATCACTGGGTTACCCAATGAATGCTTGAAGCCAGGTACCCTTCCATCACTGGCTCACCCAATGAATGCTTGAGGCCCAGGATCCTTCCATCACTGGGTCACCCAATGAATGCTTGAGGTCAGGTACCCTTCCATCACTGGGTCACCCAATGCATGATTGAAGCCAGGTACCCATCCATCACTGGGTCACCCAATGAATGATTGAAGCCAGGTACCCTTCCATCACTGGGTCACCCAATGAATGCTTGAGGCCAGGTACCCTTCCATCACTGGGTCACCCAATGAATGCTTGAGGCCCAGGATCCTTCCATCACTGGGTCACCCAATGAATGATTGAAGCCAGGTACCCTTCCATCACTGGCTCACCCAATGAATGCTTGAGGCCCAGGATCCTTCCATCACTGGGTCACCCAATGCATGATTGAAGCCAGGTACCCATCCATCACTGGGTCACCCAATGAGTGATTGAAGCCAGGTACCCTTCCATCACTGGGTCACCCAATAAATGCTTGAGGCCCAGGATCCTTCCATCACTGGGTCACCCAATGAATGCTTGAGGCCAGGTACCCTTCCATCACTGGGTCACCCAATGAATGCTTGAGGCCAGGTACGCTTCCATCACTGGGTCACCCAATGAATGCTTGAGGCCAGGTACCCTTCCATCACTGGGTCATCCAATGAATGATTGAAGCCAGGTACCCTTCCATCACTGGCTCACCCAATGAATGCTTGAAGCCAGGTTTCCTTCCATCAATGGGTCACCCAACAGGGACTGATCCAGGGAAAATTTGGGCATACCATTTCGGTTCAAAATGTTCCAACAATAAGACAAAAACAACATCTCTGGCCCAAAATTTAACATTAAATGCTATTTTGGCATTAAAATCTGTTGTTTTTAAGAATTTGGGCGGATTTTTTGCTTGTGAGTTTGGGCGCCCATACCTGTATACAGGTATAAAAATGTCTCTGGATCAGTCTATGCCCAATGAATGCTTGAGGCCGGGTACCCATCCATCACTGGGTCACCCAATGAGTGATTGAAGCCAGGTACCCTTCCATCACTGGGTGACCCAATGAATGCTTGAGGCCAGGTATCCTTCCATCACTGGGTCACCCAATGAATGCTTGAGGCCAGGTACCCTTCCATCACTGGTTCACCCAATGAATGCTTGAGGCCAGGTACCTTTCCATCACTGGGTCACCCAATGAATGCTTGAGGCCAGGTATCCTTCCATCACTGGGTCACCCAATGAATGCTTGAGACCAGGTACCTTTCCATCACTGGGTCACCCAATGAATGCTTGAGACCAGGTACCTTTCCATCACTGGGTCACCCAATGAATGCTTGAGGCAAAGAAACCTTCCATCACTGGGTCACCCAATGAATGCTTGAGACCAGGTACCTTTCCATCACTGGGTCACCCAATGAATGCTTGAGGTCAGGTACCCTTCCATCACTGGGTCACCCAATGAATACTTGAAGCCAGGTACCCTTCCATCGCTGGGTCACCCAATGAATACTTGAGGCCAGGTACCTTTCCATCACTGGGTCACCCAATGAATGCTTGAGGCCAGGTACCCTTCCATCACTGGCTCACCCAATGAATGCTTGAGGCCAGGTACCTTTCCATCACTGGGTCACCCAATGAATGCTTGAAGCCAGGTACCCTTCCATCACTGGCTCACCCAATGAATGCTTGAGGCCCAGGATCCTTCCATCACTGGGTCACCCAATGAATGCTTGAGGTGTCAGGTACCCTTCCATCACTGGGTCACCCAATGCATGATTGAAGCCAGGTACCCATCCATCACTGGGTCACCCAATGAATGATTGAAGCCAGGTACCCTTCCATCACTGGGTCACCCAATGAATGCTTGAGGCCAGGTACCCTTCCATCACTGGGTCACCCAATGAATGCTTGAGGCCCAGGATCCTTCCATCACTGGGTCACCCAATGAATGATTGAAGCCAGGTACCCTTCCATCACTGGCTCACCCAATGAATGCTTGAGGCCCAGGATCCTTCCATCACTGGGTCACCCAATGCATGATTGAAGCCAGGTACCCATCCATCACTGGGTCACCCAATGAGTGATTTAAGCCAGGTACCCTTCCATCACTGGGTGACCCAATGAATGCTTGAGGCCAGGTATCCTTCCATCACTGGGTCACCCAATGAATGCTTGAGGCCAGGTACCCTTCCATCACTGGTTCACCCAATGAATGCTTGAGGCCAGGTACCTTTCCATCACTGGGTCACCCAATGAATGCTTGAGGCCAGGTATCCTTCCATCACTGGGTCACCCAATGAATGCTTGAGACCAGGTACCTTTCCATCACTGGGTCACCCAATGAATGCTTGAGACCAGGTACCTTTCCATCACTGGGTCACCCAATGAATGCTTGAGGCCAGGTATCCTTCCATCACTGGGTCACCCAATGAATGCTTGAGACCAGGTACCTTTCCATCACTGGGTCACCCAATGAATGCTTGAGGTCAGGTACCCTTCCATCACTGGGTCACCCAATGAATACTTGAAGCCAGGTACCCTTCCATCACTGGGTCACCCAATGAATACTTGAGGCCAGGTACCTTTCCATCACTGGGTCACCCAATGAATGCTTGAGGCCAGGTACCCTTCCATCACTGGGTCACCCAATGAATGCTTGAGGCCAGGTACCTTTCCATCACTGTGTCACCCAATGAATGCTTGAAGCCAGGTACCCTTCCATCACTGGGTCACCCAATGAATGCTTGAGCCCAGGTACCTTTCCATCACTGGGTCACCCAATGAATGCTTGAGGCCAGGTACCCTTCCATCACTGGGTCACCCAATGAATGCTTGAGGCCAGGTACGCTTCCATCACTGGGTCACCCAATGAATGCTTGAGGCCAGGTACCCTTCCATCACTGGGTCACCCAATGAATGATTGAAGCCAGGTACCCTTCCATCACTGGCTCACCCAATGAATGCTTGAAGCCAGGTTTCCTTCCATCAATGGGTCACCCAACAGGGACTGATCCAGGGAAAATTTGGGCATACCATTTCGGTTCAAAATGTTCCAACAATAAGACAAAAACAACATCTCTGGCCCAAAATTCAACATTAAATGCTATTTTGGCATTAAAATCTGTTTTTTTTAAGAATTTGGGCGGATTTTTTGCTTGTGAGTTTGGGCGCCCATACCTGTATACAGGTATAAAAATGTCTCTGGATCAGTCTATGCCCAATGAATGCTTGAGGCCGGGTACCCATCCATCACTGGGTCACCCAATGAGTGATTGAAGCCAGGTACCCTTCCATCACTGGGTGACCCAATGAATGCTTGAGGCCAGGTATCCTTCCATCACTGGGTCACCCAATGAATGCTTGAGGCCAGGTACCCTTCCATCACTGGTTCACCCAATGAATGCTTGAGGCCAGGTACCTTTCCATCACTGGGTCACCCAATGAATGCTTGAGGCCAGGTATCCTTCCATCACTGGGTCACCCAATGAATGCTTGAGACCAGGTACCTTTCCATCACTGGGTCACCCAATGAATGCTTGAGACCAGGTACCTTTCCATCACTGGGTCACCCAATGAATGCTTGAGGCCAAGAAACCTTCCATCACTGGGTCACCCAATGAATGCTTGAGACCAGGTACCTTTCCATCACTGGGTCACCCAATGAATGCTTGAGGTCAGGTACCCTTCCATCACTGGGTCACCCCATGAATACTTGAAGCCAGGTACCCTTCCATCACTGGGTCACCCAATGAATACTTGAGGCCAGGTACCTTTCCATCACTGGGTCACCCAATGAATGCTTGAGGCCAGGTACCCTTCCATCACTGGGTCACCCAATGAATGCTTGAGGCCAGGTACCTTTCCATCACTGGGTCACCCAATGAATGCTTGAAGCCAGGTACCCTTCCATCACTGGCTCACCCAATGAATGCTTGAGGCCCAGGATCCTTCCATCACTGGGTCACCCAATGAATGCTTGAGGTCACAGGGCTCGAAATTCGTGGTTGTCCTGGCGCCCCGGACAACCAAATTTAACTGGGGACAACCAGTTGCAATGAAAGTGGTTGTCTCTGGTTGTCCCTGGGACAACTAAAATAAATGATAATTAATGAATAAAGTACCTGAGTGTAGTTTAAACTTCGGTTAAAAACTGGGGCGGACTTAATTGGTATTTGAAAAACCAGGCCATTGATTCAAATTCTTAGAGCAACGTCGTTGTTGTAATTGTATTACAGTCGGCGATGTCTGTGTGGGTAAACACCATAGAGTTATTTTTAGATAGAGCCAGAGGTGCTGCTCCTATTGGTCAGCATTAGCCAATGGACGTAGAGCAATCCGCCATTTTTGCTGCAGTCGTTGATGTTGTAAACTAAAGTGACGTAAACAATAAGCAAGGCGAGGCGCTTATTTCGAACATTATTATCTCTATGGTGAAGACAATGTAAAGGGAGAGTACTCTGTCTGACAGTCTTGCTATAAGCTGGCTCACGCTGTAGCCTTACAGTACATCCAAGTGTCATTGGATAAAGTTACGTACCAACAGTTCTTGCCACGTGTAAAATCCAGCGTTATCTGTAATAACTCTTCCTTAGGAAATGTGGAATAGACACTTATGATTTTGAGATTTTTTAAATTGGAAAATAACAATGTCCCTGGAAAAGTTTGGCTTTATGTCTAGAAAACGTCCCATTAACCAGTCTGAAAACATATTTCCTACCCACTCAGGCCAAAAAAGGCCAAAATGAACGGACTTACATTTGTGTACCGGGTATCTATCGCCTTGAATTAAGTTTTGAGTTGAGTTTTGAATTGGTTTTTGACTGTTAAACAATAAAAGTTTGTACAGAAAAATCCATTTTTTTTTGTCAGTACCTGCTTCTCACTTGGTCATACATGAACACCACAGTTCGTCGGTAATTTGTGTCGAGTTAATTACGGTTAAATCAAGTTACCTTGCGGCTGTGAATGTCAAACTATGGTGCGTCGGTATGGACTGCGCTAAAAAAAAGAAGTAATAAAGCAGAGTCCATTCATTATGTCGAGCGCAGACTGGGCGATATTTGACGCGGACAGTTGTTCGCAGTGAATTGCTTCAACGCTCATCACCGTGTTCACCGCACATTATATTTTATAGTTAAAGATTCTTGCTCAGCTGACGATCACAAATCACTGAATTAGGCGAGAACCTACCTATCTAACATTGATTGAATGAAACAAACTTTTCCCGATCAACTAATCGGACAACAAATTCTCTCGCCCTTCATAAAAGTTAAAACTGGTTTTGAATCCCAGCGGTAACATTTTACAAACTATCGCCGATGGGCAGCGTACACTAGACTTTTTTGTCAGACGAGAGTTATTGCCGAGAACATAGCTTTGTGCGTGCCTGGCCAAGTTCTGACGGTGATGTCTTTACTGGTACGTGTGAAAACTGTGTCACTGTCAGAACAAGTCAGACTATCAAAATTGAAAGTCAGTGAAACTGTTTTACAAAAACGAGAAATTTATACGAGTTTAACTGATTTAATACTACAGTAACTGACTCAAAAACACAAATCCACCTACAAGAACATTAATGACACAATCAGTTTCGCTTTATTCGTCTAAGAGTTCAATTTCAAACTGAAAGCTTATGAACATTCTAAGCAATTACAACAACAACACCAGCGATCCAGATGGATTAAGATAACTTGGATTTAAGACTTGATCCCGAGTTGTTCAATCTGTGAAATATAAAGATAAGTATAAACAACAAATTTAATGCATATTTGGCAAGATTAAAGGAGTTTTTAATGTTCCAAAAGTTCATTTTTTTAATATTAAAAAAAATGACTTGTGGGCAACCAATTTTGTTTTGGGGCAACCAAAATATTTTAGGTGGTTGTCCCTGGGACAACCAGTTTAAAAAACGAATTTCGAGCCCTGGGTCAGGTACCCTTCCATCACTGGGTCACCCAATGCATGATTGAAGCCAGGTACCCATCCATCACTGGGTCACCCAATGAATGATTGAAGCCAGGTACCCTTCCATCACTGGGTCACCCAATGAATGCTTGAGGCCAGGTACCCTTCCATCACTGGGTCACCCAATGAATGCTTGAGGCCCAGGATCCTTCCATCACTGGGTCACCCAATGAATGATTGAAGCCAGGTACCCTTCCATCACTGGCTCACCCAATGAATGCTTGAGGCCCAGGATCCTTCCATCACTGGGTCACCCAATGCATGATTGAAGCCAGGTACCCATCCATCACTGGGTCACCCAATGAGTGATTGAAGCCAGGTACCCTTCCATCACTGGGTGACCCAATGAATGCTTGAGGCAAGGTATCCTTCCATCACTGGGTCACCCAATGAATGCTTGAGGCCAGGTACCCTTCCATCACTGGTTCACCCAATGAATGCTTGAGGCCAGGTACCTTTCCATCACTGGGTCACCCAATGAATGCTTGAGGCCAGGTATCCTTCCATCACTGGGTCACCCAATGAATGCTTGAGACCAGGTACCTTTCCATCACTGGGTCACCCAATGAATGCTTGAGACCAGGTACCTTTCCATCACTGGGTCACCCAATGAATGCTTGAGGCCAGGTATCCTTCCATCACTGGGTCACCCAATGAATGCTTGAGACCAGGTACCTTTCCATCACTGGGTCACCCAATGAATGCTTGAGGTCAGGTACCCTTCCATCACTGGGTCACCCAATGAATACTTGAAGCCAGGTACCCTTCCATCACTGGGTCACCCAATGAATACTTGAGGCCAGGTACCTTTCCATCACTGGGTCACCCAATGAATGCTTGAGGCCAGGTACCCTTCCATCACTGGGTCACCCAATGAATGCTTGAGGCCAGGTACCTTTCCATCACTGTGTCACCCAATGAATGTTTGAAGCCAGGTACCCTTCCATCACTGGGTCACCCAATGAATGCTTGAGCCCAGGTACCTTTCCATCACTGGGTCACCCAATGAATGCTTGAGGCCAGGTACCTTTCCATCACTGTGTCACCCAATGAATGCTTGAAGCCAGGTACCCTTCCATCACTGGGTCACACAATGAATGCTTGAAGCCCAGGTACCCTTCTGGTGTTTCCTCATGACAAAGAGGACTGGGGCATTTGTAAGAAAGACCTTTTACCAAGAACACTTTCTAAAATAGTTTTACATAGATCAAATTGACCTATTAACTTTCATTATGACATATCACAGAATAATAATACCCTTGGGGAATATTGTTAGCAACGTCGAAATAGTGATATAGTGCCTGATCTGAATCAAAAATATATATTTGCAAAATTTCATCTCTCACGATTTTATTGATGTGAAGGGCATATCGGATGAGAGTTCATTTCAAAGTTTACAACAGGCATTAGCACCCATTTAATCCTGTTTATTTTGTGTTCACACTAAATAGATGACTGTATTTGAATATGTTAGCAGCATGGTACCATTATGGACATTACACAGACTGTGTGAAGGATCAGATAGTCTCCTCTCAAGTCATTAATTAAGTTGCTTGATGGCCAGTAAGAATTACTGTAACCAGTGATGAGATTTTAATGGTAACACATCCCTCCCCTCCTCTCCCTGAGATGTACATGTATAATGTCAGATACAGGGTCATAGGGGCTTGCCCAAGGGCACACATGGCCCTTCTACCCCCATTGGTGAGAAATCCACTCTAATTTGTCTCTCATTGCTGTTAAAAGTCATGTTGTGCTTTTCCTAACATGTGATGTCTTAAATAGTCAAATAGATACCATAAATACTTACACCAACACCACATTGGTGGGAAATCAACTGGGCTGCCAAAATTTACACTTTTTCTTTAATTCAGGTTGTCAACAGAAAACAAGCGTTTCAGGTTCCTTGAAAAACTAAAAATAATTTATGATATCATCAATGGTTTTAATGATCAAGAATTCTATTT
The DNA here is from genome assembly GCA_963971465.1 of Lepidochitona cinerea. Lineage (NCBI taxonomy): Eukaryota > Metazoa > Mollusca > Polyplacophora > Chitonida > Tonicellidae > Lepidochitona > Lepidochitona cinerea. Next base: position 39,378,310 of record OZ020556.1, on the reverse strand, counting down.
CTTGATAAGATTGAATGAATATGGAGACGCCCTTCATATGACAGACTTTGAAAGTTATTAGGAACTTATTTTGAGGTATTTTTTATTAATTTAAGATATCCAAAAATCCAATTCTTGATTTGATTGAAGAAGATCAAGTTAATTTTCTATCTTGATGCTAGTGACTGTGCAAACTGAGAAAGTTACCTCGGAACTAATTTGGTTAAATAGTCCTATCGTATCCATAGGTTCATGGAATAAACCAAAATATCCGTCCGTTTTTTACTTTACATGATGTACCTGCGTACAATGTTCAAATGATAAAAATACACATATGTGCTCAAAATATAAGCAATTAAATCAAAATTATGAAGGCATTCAGTGACCTATATATATATAGTTCAATAAAGCAATACACAAGCCACTTCTGATCTCCATCTTTAATGATATCAGAAATTGAATTCATGATATGTTCATAAATATAAAATCAATTTAAGATGACTATAAACTATTTGCCGATATCATCAGTTGATTTCCAGATATCATGATATCATAAATTTAATACAAAGTGAACATAACCAAAATTATTTCATGATATCATAAAACGGTTTGCCATATGGTCTAAATTTGTTTTATAAATAAGAAAAATATAATTATTGCCGCTCATGCCCCTTTAATAATTGACTTAAATTTTATACATTGCAACCACAGGGTTCGGCTGTTCTCTATTTATATTTCAATGTATTCCCTTTTAATTCGTTTATGTCATCTTCTTATTATACATTATGATTTATTTGCTACCAGTATTTTGTGTTTCCGAGGTAGTTTTATTACCTCACTGATTTCCCATTGAGGTAAAATGGTAGGGTGAAAAGAAGGGTAACTTAGATATGGGGTCATATGCACCCTATGTACTGATCAGCTGACAGGAAGTGCCCTTCCCACCCACTCAAGGTTAAAAGGTTGAGGAACTGTCTCACTTTTTACACCCATACTGGTGACTACTCTGGGGGAATTAAAAAAATCCCCCACTTCTTCCTTATTTAAAATGTAGGTTAATGTGTCTCGACCCTTAGAAAGGGGTTGTATGATTTTAAAAAAAAGACTAAAGAGTTAATTATTAAGGCCTTCATTGAGCCTCAAATTAATCCCTCTTAACACCTTGTCTTACGTTAAGGGGGTGAGAGGAGAGAAAAAAAAAGAAGATTTTTTTTCACTTGCCATACTTTCTTGTAGTATACATGTAACAGTTTTGTACCATTATTAATTGAGGATGACAGATGTGTTTTTAGGTCACAGTTGGCCAAAAATTATTCAAGAATAAATGGATAGGGACAACTGCTCTCTCTGATCTCTATTATCACTATGGCTGCAACATAAAACAGCTCTACTTATCTTTATAAATTAATTCAACTTATGTTTTTAGAATCATCTTTTACTCAACTCTGGTACTCAATAAAATCTGTCTAAACTCTGAGTCTGACATTTCCACTTTAGTGAAGCATTCCTGGGAGGAGAGAAAATTCAAATAATGATGTATAAATTAAAATGCTTAGTTATCTATTTTCTAATGAAGAATGTATGTTTATTGCTATTTTGAAGTTGCATAGTAAGTAAAATGATATGGCTTTACATCAATTGGGACAAATTCAACTTTTATTCAATTAATATTCTTTTAATTAGTACTGTTGCCAAGTAATTTCTCGCCATATGCGGAGTATTTGCCGAAGGTTGGGGGTTCCTCCGGGCAATGAGCTTGGTTTCCTCCCCCTCTAAACCTGGCCTGCCGCCATATAAGTGAAATAATCTTGAGTGCGGTGTAAAACATCAATCAATTAATCAACCAAGTAATTTCATTGTTACGAGCTGACCATCAAAAAAACAAATATCATGTTTAATATAAAGGTATGGCTGTATATTACAGATTCAAACAAATTCATCCATTGCTTGAACTTTCATTCATTATTTTCAAACTGAATAACTTTCATTAATGAGGTGATGTATTTCACTTAATGTTTATATTTAAAAGCAAAGATAGAAAGTAGAAGTAACTCAGTAGATATGTCCTTAACTCTCGCTTTCCCGCGCTTTCTCTTACAATCAATGTTGTCATCTCTTACATTTTCGGGGAATCTGCATGGAATTTGGTTGAAGTTTCGTCTGCTTTGTTGAGAGAGACCTCAGTGTGGGTTTAACAAACAGTGTTTTTACAGGTTGTGTATTAGGAGAGATTTCATGACAAACTAAAGAAGGCATACATGGGACGAGGGACGGAATCTCCGTGTGCTGGGGGAGGACTATGTCAATTTATACGTCCCTTACTGTGTTAGGATAGAGATAGAACAAGGCCTTTCTCAGTACATTGTCAGACCTCTACCAGCCTCTTCACATTTTCTCCATTGAGGCCAATGTCCTATAGAATATTTCATATCATCTTCTCATACTTATTGCAATTACTATAAAAAAGAAAAACCCTAGAATTTAAGTTTCCTGTATTGAGTTGGTTTCTCCAGTTAAATGAGGCTTATCTCGTTAACCCTGTATAACTATTAGCCAAACCTCTAATTACCATTAGGTATGCACAGGAGAATTCCAAAGTCAAGGGGGGTAATCCTCAAGATTATCAAGTCAGAAAGTTCAGACAACTGAATAAACAATGCAGAGGTCATGGGCAGGTGAAATTTGATAAATAGCTGTGTTGGACCATAGTTACAGGTTACCTCATGCCAGACACAACGTTCAATCTTGTCCTTTCAGACTCCTTTATTTGTCATTTTCCTTCAGTCATGCAGTCCAGCTTGTTATCAAACCCTATGCCAGAATTAATAAGTCTGGCCTAATCTGTTTATTTCAAATGTGTAAGAAAATGACAGGCTTTGTTCATAATAAGATTTTCTGGTTCCATTATCAATAAAGAATACAGTTTAAGAAAACAGGCATTGGAACAATCTGTTCAAAGTGACATTCAGGAGCTGCCAAAATTCAGATTTTTTTTTCAGTAATTCTGAGTGTCAAGTTGAGAGTTTGAAGTACTTTTGCCTTGAAAAACTAATAACGGATTGACCTATGATAAAAAAAAGATTGCGGTTGATTGGTACGAATTGAAGATATGTGCTTAAAGTTTGAGAAATCAACTAGTCTGGATATAGCAGTACAGTTTAGTGTTTTTCTGGCTTATAAAAACTACCTTAAAGGATGGGGAATTCCCTAGAAATACATACGGTTTAACTTAGATAGCAGCGATCATAGTACTTCAAACACCTCACGTTAATTACAGCCAATGACCCTCAAGCTAAAAAAAAACAAACTGAAGTATGTCCTTCTGTGGTTTATCTATGTCCCCATTTTCTTTTCTTTAAGATGACGTAATGTTGCATCAGCTATTTTTAGACCAATAATGACATATTTTTAGTGCTCTCATATTTGCATGATGGTAGATTTAGGTCTATCTTGAAGTGGGAAAATTTGACCACTGGCTAATTTGCATCACATGACTACTCTATAAAGCATCTTGATTTTATTCACCAATGATTGGATAAAACTAATGGACAAAATGGCAATGGCCTTGTGAATGGCCTATGGAGCTTATTCTCTGTTATAGCGATTTATTCAAATTTCAATTATTGCTTACGAGGCAATGAAAGGTACATTGGTCATTTGTTTTAGACTACATGTACATGAACTTTTTTTTATCTGAATGGTCTAATGTTAAAATGTTCTTTCCCTGTAACATACATCCTCAAGATTGATATCAGTGGAAAGCTCTTATCTTGTGATTCTTGATAAAAGTTGAGAACATTATTCAAGATTGGTTTGCTTTGGGAAAGTAACTGGAACACAAACTGTTTTTTCAGCAGGAAAAAATGAAAACGTCTAAAACTTGAACTCAATTCAGACAAAATGCTTTTCCGTCCTGTTACTAGTAAGAAAAGTCATGCTGGTCATAAACTGACGAATCACCTATTCGATGTAGAGAAGGGATGTTAGGTTGAAGTATTGTTCTGGGGGTTGTTTCTCAACAAAGTTACGACCGACGTAAGTCCAATGCAAGGCGTAACTACCATGGCAACATATACCCTCAATATTACGTTACGACCAGGTGCAAAGTTACGACGGGCGTAAGTTTGTTGAGAAACAGCCCCCAGAGGATTACAGGACACATCTATAACACATCATCAGGGAGGATCTTTTGTGTCCTTTTACCATTTGATGTAGAACAAACATTTTGACACCTAGGCTGCAGTCTGACAAATGGGGACAATTTTCTAGCCTTGGAGGTGTCGTGTTGTTGTTTGTGTTAGTTACATTATCTCTGGAGAGTATTTCACTTGTTTCTCCAGCATGTTGTGTGTTTTCAATTTAGAGGGCCAGAAGAGGTGTTATTAGCCTCCCAACATGTCATCACGGCCCAGTCTCTGTTTACAATCGGACATGCGCTAACGTGTGTCTGAAAATGAGCACTTTTGACTCGGCGTGGTACAACAAACATGCAGTTTGCATTCTCACGTGAGGTTGAACTGTTTATTGAAATTTTGACAGATTTAAAGAATTTAACACTTCTCAGGTTCATTAGTTAGGCGAGTAAATCTCTTGTGTCGGACAGCATAGTTTTGTCTATGAGCTAAGCATTTTCTGAGTAAACTAACAACTTGTATATTAGGGTAGTGTTACCATGTCAACTGACCACGACATTCCCGGGAACATCATTTCATACTTTAAAACTGTTAAAAGAATTTCAGATGTTTCTGTGAAGGTTTTATTGACTTGTACTTGACTTTCAGCATGTGAACGGACATTGTGTTAGAGCAATAGACAGAATCATGGGGTGGAGTTAGAAAATAGACCAATTTGTATGGTCATTTATCAGCTTTTTAAACATGGGAGAAAAAACAAAACAGAAAATTTGGACACCTACAAAGCGGTCCGTCTAAAAACTCTAATGAAACGATATTTGCTCAAATGAAAATAAATATACTGAAAAACGCTAATATTATCATAAGTTGTAAGTTGTTATATCAATTATAGCACGAAGAAAAGTCTGTTGGTGATAACATAAAAATAACCAAAAAGGTTGCTCAAATGAAAGAGTGCGTTTGCCAAGCTCATCTTGAAAAATTTATACCAATAATCATGGGACACTTTTATTGAACTATTACGGTCAAACTAATATAAGATATAACATGCTGTACATGTAAGTAAGTCAAAAACCATGCTTACAATTCCCACACCTCCAAGTAAGCCTTATTTGATTTTTTTTTAAAGAGCCGTATTTGTTATGTTTTAGGATGATTCCAGTCTATCAGACACCAACTGTAATGAAGGAAGCTCCTCTGAAATTGATCACAATGGGCTAAAACATACACTTCCTGTGGTAGCTCTCTCTAAAAAGACAAATTCTTCCTGGTCATCGGACGTAACAGATGGAGAGAGTACCAATAAAAAGCAAAAGTTGAAGGACTTTACTGCAGAAAAAAATGTTTCAGAAAATGTTTTTAGCACTGAGTGCACCCAAGATGTTGAATCAAGGAAAGAAATCTCCTCCAACACAAATGATTTACCAAAGGGAGACAACAGATATACTGCAGAAACTCTGCCTTTTTATAAGGACACAACAAACTCCAGTAAATCTTGTAAAGTATATAATCAACAACATGTCCCAATTACAGAACCTATCAACAATACTGACTGGAATACATTATCAGATAGAAAAGTTGACCAAGTTTCCAGGAAAACCAGTCCTCTTACAGAGAAAGCTTTAGCTGAGAGTAAGGATGGAGATGAGAGAGATACAAATACACTGTTCACTTTATTACAGAAGGTAGACCCAGATTCTGCTAAACGACTTCATCCCAAAAACAGGAGGAAAATACTCAGGTATATGACATTGTAAATATAAATAAATATGGCTGAACCTCGGAAAATAAACCTGTTTCTTTATCAAAATGACAGCCGTCTCAAACATTTTGAAACCAACCAATTAACAATTTAAAATGATTTTACAAACGAAACTCAGCTTGATTATGATTGAGGTTGTTTGCTATTTCCACGAAAGCATTCCTATTCATAACCTGAACCAAATTTCTTGGTTCCATTTTAGAGCCGTCCTCATGGATAATCTCTCAGTCCGACACAAACCTCACATTAATGGAAAATATTTGAGTGGATTTTTAACTCTATCACCCTATGTGGGAGAGTTTCCAGCACTCGCTGAAGGTTTAGTCTGGGCGGAGTGAAATATTTCTGAGTACGTGAAAAACATCAATCAATGAATCAATCCATTATAGGCTCTGTATAAAAATGTTGTGATCCCACAAACCTGATATTGTTGGATTAATGTATATGTCTGTTTGTAAAGTATCCATCCTCATTTAGGGTTTTAGGCACCTGGTTTGTATGTGAGTTTTTATTTTTAGGGTTTTAGTCACCTGGTTTGTATGTGAGTTTTTATTTTTATGGTTTTAGGCACCTGGTTTGTATGTGAGTTTTTATTTTTAGGGTTTTAGTCACCTGGTTTGTATGTGAGTTTTTATTTTTAGGGTTTTAGTCACCTGGTTTATATGTGAGTTTTTATTTTTAGGGTTTTAGTCACCTGGTTTATATGTGAGTTTTTATTTTTAGGGTTTTAGTCACCTGGTTTATATGTGAGTTTTTATTTTTAGGGTTTTAGTCACCTGGTTTATATGTGAGTTTTTATTTTTACGGTTTTAGTCACCTGGTTTATATGTGAGTTTTTATTTTTAGGGTTTTAGTCACCTGGTTTGTGTGTGAGTTTTTATTTTTAGGGTTTTAGTCACCTGGTTTATATGTGAGTTTTTATTTTCAGGGTTTTAGTCACCTGGTTTGTATTTATTTTCAGGGTTTTAGCCACCTGGTTTGTATGTGAGTTTTTATTTTTAGGGCTGTACAAGTGTTTGAGCAACATGGAGTGACCATGACTAAAATGTTTGAGTTACAGCATGGACAGGAGCCCGGCCTTAGTGGACCATTACGTTATCCGAATGTCTGTGTACTCTGGATACAATGTCAACAAGAAGGTCAGTCACAGACAAGCTTAAACATCCTGAGAAATATCACAGATGTGTTCAATAACATTCAAAGCATTGTTTCCAAACTATATACTACATGTATATAAGAAATGCAAAGACTCATCTTCATTTATTGTCAGGGGGCCTAAGTGGCTCATTAGGTAGAGCGTTAGACACTCATTCCAAACAGCCTTCCACCAATGGGTCGGGGGTTCAAATCCCACCCAGACCCCAAAAAGTTGGAAAATTTTCTGAATGGATTTTCACTCGAATGACCTATGTGGGATGGTTGCCAGTTACCACCGGAAGGTCTTGGGTTTCCTTCGGGCATAGAGCCCGATTTCCTCCCACAATAAAACTAGCAACCCCGCCATATAAGTGAAATAATCTTCAGCGCGGCGTAAAACACCAAACAATCAATCGATCATTTATTGTTGAGGGTGTGAAAAGCAAACCTTTACAAACTAAGTGCTCAGTACCCCAGAATCTGGATTTGATTTCAACATGGACCTGGATTTTTGGTGCAGGTCCGTTGGCATTGGATATTATTAGTATTCTTCAATTTGTTATTTATATACATGTTTCTCTGTGGTTTCAGTATTAGACAAGCGTCTAGACAATCGAGTTGATGAAATGATGTCTCGAGGTCTCATTAAAGAATTGGATGACTTTCATAGATCTTATAACCTGAGTAGGAAGTCTGACAGGTAAGGCTTTAATCAGTACAGTATTTACCTGTCATACTTCAGTGTCATACAGGTGTGTGTGTGTGGGGGGGGGGGGGGGGGGCACGAACCTTTCAAACAGCAGTTCAGTTATGTTATGTCATTTAGACCAGCATTTTCTGGAATTCTTTCTTATATGTTGACAAAGTTGTATGAGTTTCAGCTATGCCAGGTAAACTGAAATCAAACAAAATATGATAGTTGGAAAAGAAAGCATTTATTTATTGGTTGGTAGTTATGAATGTGATGATAGAGTGGGTAACAAAGAGTTCTATCTGATTCTCCAAACACCATTTGTCTCACCAACTCTCCACTTGATTTTCATCATGTTTTCTTTCATATTACTGGATATCAGGGCTGTTCACAATTACTGGATATCAGTGTTGTTCACAATTGCTGGATATCAGTGTTATTCACAATTGCTGGATATCAGTGTTGTTCACAATTACTGGATATCAGTGTTCACAATTACTGGATATCAGGGCTGTTCACAATTACTGGATACCAGTGTTGTTCACAATTACTGGATATCAGGGTTGTTCACAATTACTGGATATCTAGGTTGTTCACAATTACTGGATATCAGGGTTGCTCACAATTACTGGATATCAGGGCTGTTCACAATTACTGGTTATCTGGGCTGTTCACAATTACTGGATATCAGGGCTGTTCACAATTACTGGATATCAGGGCTGTTCACAATTACTGGATATCAGGGCTGTTCACAATAAGTTGATATCACGGCTGTTTGCAAGTCTTATTATCTTCAAGCTCACTCCTATACAGTTATCTTTATTTTCTAAACTTTTCTTATGGATGATCTTGGATTTTTACTCAATATTAGAAATAAAGGACACAAGACTTTTTTTCCTATTTTTTGTGTGTTATCTTGACAAGGAAAATTACATTTGAATCTATTGCTGACATTAAAACTTAATTATCTAAAGACTTTTTAAATAAGATCATTGGAAATGAGAAAAAATGTAAGAAAAATGTAAAAAAAAACCAACTCATTATTGTTGCAGAACGTAACAGATTTTTATACTCTATGCCATTATCAGTATTTTACTGAAGTTAAAATGGAAGAGCAGCTGTGTTTTATTGTTCATCCATGACTGATGATGATATGTACAATGTCTTATACACAAGCTATTGTGTTTTGGGAAAACTTTATCTCTTCATAGTTCTATATTCTTGTTTAACTAAAGTTTGTTTTTTGTTCTAGTTTTTTTAAGACGATACCTTTTTGTGGGTAATGGTAGAAATTCTGATGATTTGCTGGATCCCATTATTTAGTCCAGATTCAGGTCTCTGGAAGTTTACACTGTTGGTTATACGTTACACCCCAATGAAACCAGCATTTTTAATAGCAATCTACCAGAATTCGACATATTTTGCTTCGGTTATTTGCTATTAAAGGTTATGTTAGAGTGTTCTAGTTTTATGAAATTCATAGAAGGATTTTGTCTCTGTTGTTTCGGTTATGCGATGTTAGGGTCATAGAGTGTTGGTTTGTTGAAATTGAGGCACAAAAAAATGGAAGACATTTTATCTTCCTTTATTAGGTCCATACAAAACCCAATTAACTAGTAAAGGATATAAACATATTGTATTAAATAGTACTTTTCTGTTAGTTATCATATGCTTTTTGTGATCTTTTCAGATTCTATCCTTTCACAAAACTGGGTTTTATGTAACAGTTAACGAGCAGTCATAGCAATCATATTTTAAACGATGATAAAAAAACTCCCCAATAATGTATACTTTTTTCTATACTGTATCAGACATTTTTTTTCAAGCTTGTCTGATATATTATTTGATATTTAATAGCTTTATATGAGCTATTAATCCATGCAGACATGGTGGGTTTTAATGGTTTCACCATATGTTACTTAAAAGATAAAATGTCATTCAATTGTCCTGTATTCACTTGGCCCAGCTACATAGGCTCATACTAGAAATATACATTTATCAAAGTATTTAACAACTTCATCTGTTTAACTGAAATACAATATGCTGATAGGTTTCATCATTTGAAATCAACCTCGGTGTTTTTGCCCTGGCTTTATAAATCCATTTCTAGCCGTCATTTTCCATAAAAGAGAGTGAAATTTGAAATGCTTGGTTTGATGTTTGACAAGTGGCTGTTCTGGTTGGTCCAGATGGTATGGTAGTTTACTGAGAAATATCTTACCCTACACTTTATCACAAGAACACATCTCTGTAGTAATAATTCATAGTGGAATACCCTAGGTTTAATTGTATGAAAATCCAATGTTTAACACATATACTGATATTAAAGCAGATATTTATTATAGCCCGGCTCAACAAGGTTAATATCTGTATCTTATATCAGACAATCTCCTCATTGATTTATCACGTTCGTGTTGGAATTGATCGAAATTTCTCAGAATATTTTATAATCTTTCCGTTAATTTAAATAGGTTTATTTTTTCTTATCAGTTTCTTTACAGGTTTAACTGTGCAAATGTTTAAACTGAAAAAAAAAGTTTTTGTGTTCGTCTGTCTTATGGAGCACTTCCATGTTTTTCTTTTTTTAACTGGAGGAGTGGTTTGGTTTCTCTCACCACTTCTGGTACAACTGAGGGAAACTGTTTAGATTATATTTTTGTTAAAATCTTTTTGTTAGTGACGCTCACCCCTTTGTTTCCTTTCTGAAAATAGAAAATGTTTACACTGATAGAGATTAATTTCCATACTTTTTTTCTAAATACTTTCAGACATTGTGCTGAAATTTGATACCATGAATAGATGGGTTATACATAAAGTTTTTTGTTGAAATATTTCTTTCTTAATTGAAACCATGTACAATGGATGTAGAATATGGGTATATATTGACTTATGTAGTTGTTCTTTCTCACATTTTTACTCTTCGGGTAATTTTGACCAAAGGGTATTGTCATTGCCTGTGTGGTCCGTCTGTCCGTTTGAAAAAAGGTGTGATCAGATGTTTTTTCAAGAGTTATACCTCTTAAGTTATCGTCCACTAAAAATGTCCTTGTACAGGCATTATCTCAAGAAGTGTTTCACTCACAAATTTGAAACTTCAGACATTTGTTGAATATGGCACCCACAGTAAGCCTATTGAATATAGGCCTCATTAAGGTGTTTTCTTCTGAACCTTTGTCCTTATGTATTTCTGATCACTAAAACTCACAGGCACAAGGAAAATCTTCTTGTCTATGTATAGCATTCAATAAATCCAAAATTATCTATAATTCTGCATTCCCAAATAAAATGTCTGGAAAAGAAATATGTACCAAGTTGCTGTAGTTGAAGGGTCCTGATGGCTACTTCTTTTACTTTGGGGCAGTGCTTTATGAGATTTGACCCCTTTTCCTGTGAGTAGCCACATTCTATCCAGATTCGTTCTATTTCAGTTATTATGAATTATGACCATGAGTAAGGTTTTTGTTCAGGTCATTTAAATAAGAAGCAGTTTGCTTCATCACTTATACTGACTGTTGCCTTGTGTAGGCTTGGACGATAAGAAGGTCACTGCTGTGTAAAAAAATGCAATCATTTTTAATCAATCACCCAAAGTTTAATTTCGCTATTTTCATTTAAAGATATCAGGTATTTAAGGGATAACATTGACCTTTATTGATTGACCAGAAGACCGTCCCAAGCTGCTGGCTCCACAATTTACACGTGTATAACATATTAAATATGTTTGATTAGTTGTTTTATTTCTGAATAGAAAACAACCACGTATTATAGGGGACCTTTGTACACATGTGGCACACGCCCCCACTATGACACAAATCAAACATAATGCTAATGTTGGAAACAAAAATCAATAAAAAACATTATATATGTATTTATTCAGCTACCTTATAAACGCTATTTTTAATTGCTCTGTAAAATTACTAATTTTTTAGCCTATTATTAAAAATTTGCTTATTATTTGTTGCCTGCCTATAGGTAGCTTCAATATTTTTTGATTTTCCTACTTCAGATTTAAATATATAGTTTTAATTCCAATATTAATTCAGTCTAAAAATAATACATAAAGTGTAATCAATCCATTTGACTTGCAAATGTGTTTTAAAGTTGTGAATTACAATCTTGTTCAACAGCTGTATTTGAGTCCATCTCTCATACGTGTATGAAAATAGTGTCGTCTTACCAACTGCAGTTTGACAAGCAAGATTTATTACACACGAGCGCATATCATTTCTTTACTCCTTTTTCCCTAAATAATGCACAATTTATACAATTCTCGTGAATAAATTGTGCTTACGGATTTGGTATATTTTCATGAAGTTCAGAGTTTGACAGAGTTAGCAATATTAGCCACTCTTATTTTTTCTAAACATAACCTCTACATTGTTAAATTAATGCTGTGATTAATTCAGTGATGATATACCTGGCAAACTTTCTATTGTAAATCCAGTAATAATAGAAAACAACCTGCCATATACAGATCTCACCTGTATAACTTTACCTAGATCTACCTGTAAATGTTTTACACCTGTCAGAACTAATCAAAGGCCGTAGGCTATACCCGTTTTGAGCAAATTATTTCTTTGATCATATATGAGTAATGAGTTCACTGGATTTTATAGTCTACTACATTTATCTTGAATTTCGTTTGCTCATCAAATATAATCCTTGATCAGGGGTTATTTAAAGAGAATCTGAGATCATACATTCTGTGATTTAACAAGTCACATCTTTTAACAACAGGTAAAGAAAACGTTGACACTTTATGGCCTCTATTGTCTTTCTTCCAAGGTTATACTCTTATAATTTTAGCCACTTCAACAATATAAGTTTAAATTACGAGTACTTCAATATCTTCTTAGACCTTTCTCAATTAGCCTTCCGTGAATTTCTTTGTGCAAGGACAGAATCTGGGTATTAAAACATTGGTTTGGAATATGACCTGAGACAGTCATGCTTCATTGGTTTCTGTGGCTGAGGTCAGTTAGTACAGTTAAACTATGATGAGACATGGACTAGGGGAGATAACTCTGAGGGGTTATTTAACATAGACAGTGGTAACAAATGAAATATAAAATTGTTAAAATTAAATATACCTCCTTGTTTTTCCCCAAAATAAAGAAACAATATTTTGTTAAAAAAAGAAAAGAAAAAACATACATTTTTCTTTTGGTTTTGAGAATGTATTAACCGGCTTATTATATAATATAGTTTGTCAGTTTGGATATAGATTAGTGTTGAATCATTGAGAGAAGCGGATCCCATGGGGGATCAATGAGACATAGAATCTGAATCACTTCATGTATCATTGTCCTCTGTAAGCTGTTTTAATTACATAATAACATGATCAATTACCTCACATTCTGTATTATTTAGGACAGAACAACACATAATATTTCTATATGTACTTTATATGAAGTTTCTAAAGCAGTCACTCTCATCAAATATTGCAGCATTCATATTTGATCTGTGTTTTAAGGTTATTGTAGGTTGTTGAACTTTGATTAAAACAGCTGTTTCATACAAAAATACCAAGTGGAATTAGATGTTTTATTTGTAATTCAGATGAGGTTAAGGATAATCAATAACTTACTGACCTATAGTAAAATAAAACTTACCTCTGAAAAAATCAATAAACTCTCAACGTACTACAGTGATTTGTCAAACATGTAATACGCACCAACTTGTAAAGCTGAAATTCTATATTTGTCCCACGAGGCATTATGCATACACTATACCTTTGTCTTTTTTCTCCTTTGTATCAATATCTGCTTTTTATTATTTATACATTGGTTCTTGAGTTTTAAGAATCAAATGTCATTTGTGATGCATTTTTGTCTTAATAGGGTTATATTTTCTGATGCTGTGTTACATGTTGTCTATGTTTGCTTTCTGGTCTTTAATTAGTCATATTTTCTCAATTCTATTGTTGTTTATTTTTCAGCTCTCTCGATTATACGATAGGAATATTTCAAAATATTGGATTTAAAGAATTTCATAATTACCTCATTTTACCAGAGGAAGAGAAGAGCTCATGTAAAGGGAAACAACTCCTACAGGATGGAATAGAAGATCTGAAAAGAGCCACCAGAAGATATGCCAAAAAGCAGACAAGATGGGTTAAAAATAGATTCCTGAAGAGTACGTATTTGTAACTGCAAATTTTTTGTTTATAGCTTATTGTAGTTGATCAAGTTTTGTCTGTACATCTGTTCACTCTTCTAGTTTGATTTTCATTGGTTCGTTTGTGACTGCATAAATATATCAAACAATTTTCTGATATATTTTTTATCGCTAAACTGTGTTATTCCCTGTAATTCAACAAGGTTTGTACGTATGTCTGTTTGTTTGACCAATTGATGTATTGATAGTTACATTGTACAACTGTCTTTATGGATGGGGGGAGACATAGTACCTACCCTTTCTAGTTTTCTATGCAGTCATTCTATGCTTTTATTCTGAATAAATACATTTAAGGGCGAATTATTACAAATATTAGGGATAATTTTCCTCAGAAAACTTTTCCGTTCATTATAACCAGCCTATATTAGGAGTGTTAATAAAGTACATAATGAGCCGTGTTTGGTGACACTGAATTCGAGGATACAGTTTCATTTCCCTTTTGAGATAGTGTTAACGTTTTAATTTGTGGCTAATTACTTAAATCTTGGCAAGGCTATTGTTTTCCGTTTTCGAATAGATCAACACATGAGACACTGCTCATTAGGCGATTAGCTGGTCGGCCACTCAAAATCACCTAGTGTGTGTCTAACTTCAATAAACCACTTCCTAACTCTAGCATATTCGCTTTAACATTCACTACAGATTTCAGCTTCAGGCTTTTGTGTCAACAAATCTATGGTAGTCGGGTACAAATATAGTCCATATACATATAGAAGTTTCTGATGATCATCTGAAGAAAAAACAATAATCCATTTTCCCCTTTAGACAATGCCCTTTTAATGGAACTAGGATAATAAGATACACATATTTCACTCTTCAGGACCTGGTAAAAACACATGTCCAGTTTACAGCCTTGATGGTACGGATATTGCCCAATGGAAGGAGAATGTATACTCCCCAGCCGTGGAGATTGTTACGGCCATTTTGCAGGTAGATTTTACCCACTGTATAAAGTAAGACTTATTTCAAATCATACAACTGTTACATCAGTTATATCAGAGATGTGGGTAATATTCAAAACTAATGGATCAGGTTTGTTCAACATTCACATTGTGATAGAGTAAAAGTCAACACTGAAATAAATACTTTCGTATTTAGTTTTTGATTCGACAAACAATACCATAGTCCAAGTTCTTTCATGTCGGCTGAATGCCAGTCGTGGCCATAGAAGTGAAATAATCTTGTGACGTAAAACATCAATCAATCACCATATATTTGGCCAATTTATGTGGCAATCATTTTGCTCTTGGCATAATTTTTAACAGTTTTAATTCATTTTGCATGAGTTCAAACTAATCTCCTTTCTGTATAGGGTGAGACACCAAGTCAAAAGCCTCTGCCAATAGAAGCTGACAATCGTACTGTTTCTTCATACAATGTTTGTGAAGTTTGTGATGGGAGAGTGTTTGTGACACTTCATGATTGGCATGGTAAGGGAAATTCTACCACACCTTTAGTTGCAGTGTTTACTTTATCACCTGATGAAGTCATCAAATGTTTGAATGATGGTTTTAGCTTAAGTCTGTTGCCAATGTAGAATTTAATCAAATATTTTGAGAAGCATACAATTGGCTTAAAACCAGTATAACATTTAATTGATAACCAATTTTTTTGCCTGACTTAAACTGGACTATCTCTATTGTAAGCATTGTTCTAAATGTTGTGCCTCTGCTCATTTAATATCATGCAAGCTGAAAATTGTATGCCGTGTACATTTTCACAATATATCTTATAAATACATAGTTTTATCAATACAGTTTGACACAACCCTTTGAACTTTCTTTTTTTGTCGCCTGACATGTAGATTGCTACTTATATTTTTATACAGATCATCTTAACAGTCGGAAACACAAGAAGAGATTGCACATTTTAAATAGGAAGTCAGAAACACCCCATAGACTAAGGTACATGTACAGTGGCATGAACTGACAAATATAGGAGAAGTTTCATTCAAAACAGATTTAGCCAATGGTTCGTCCTTTTAACAACAAGTACAAATCTTCCCACTGATATCAGTATTGTAGCAGTGTGTTCTTATAAGCAACAAAACACCACTGATATCAGTATTGTAGCAGTGTGTTCTTATAAGCAACAAAACACCCCAAATGTACTCGTACATCCCGTTTATTTGAATTTTGCCTGTTATTAGCACACATCTTGTGTTTAAATATTGTTTATTCACCTGCAATCTTCAGGTTTTCAAGGTACTTAAACACTAAGCTTCTTTTCATAATCTCGGCATAAAATTCCAATCAATCAATTACTTTTTATACGCCCGGCTTGAAAAGCGGGCTGTATTATGGTATCATCTCCGTCCGGCAGTCCGCTTTCCCTTCCGCTCCATAACTTCTAAAGTTTTGATTCCATCTGCACAATTTTTCTGAGTATATACCTTATGGGTAGAAGGTGTGTCGCAAACTATTTTTAACATCACTGGTTACATAATATGGCAGTTATATTGGATTATGTAATATTCCCTTCCGCTCCATAACTTCTAAAGTTTGGATTCCATCTGCACAATTTTTTCTGAGTTTATACCTTATGGGTAGAAAGTGTGTCACAAACTATTTTTAACATCAGTGGTTACATAATATGGGAGTTATATTGGATTATGTAATATTCCCTTCCACTCCATAACTTCTAAAGTTTTGATTCCATTTGCACAATTTTTTTAGTATATACATTGTACCTTATGGGTAGAAGGTGTGTCGCAAACTATTTTTAACATAACTGGTTACATAATATGGGAGTTATATTGGATTATGTTATATTCCCTTCCAAAGTTTTGATTCCACCTGAACAATTTTTTCTGAGGATATAGCTTATGGGTAGAAGGTGTGTCAGCTTCCTTGGATAATTTAGTGATAGCTATGGTGGCCAAAACCTAAAAAGTTTAGAATTATAATAATTTCTCTGTTTTAAAGGCTCTTCAATTCAGTTTTATTACCCATATGGTAAAGCAAATATAGCTGCTTAAAGATATGTTTGACAATATTCATAAACCTGGTTGTAAGTGTAAACAGATAAGACTTGTATATTTACACACCATTGACCATCTCAGAGATTAGGCTCTGTTCAAATATACCTATATAAAATGTGGCAAACATCCTGGTCAGTGATGTCTTCAGCAAGTGATTGAACCCACTGACCAGTCAGAATTAGCTGGACTCCAAGCTGAAGACCTGGACATTTAACACCATAAATTCAAAAATATATATATGGAAGGATTTGTTTTGGTATGGCTGCAGTTACTGTGCCTTTCCCGAAACTCTTGTTAACAACTATAACATGTAAGAAATGTTTGAAACTCTCTTTAAACGTGGGTTCCATACTAATGATAAAAAATTAAAGACATCACCACGTCCTCAGTTGTTTTTTAATAACACGAGCTTTCGACACCTGTGCCGGTGTCTTCGTCAAGTGTAACTGATGAAGACACCGGCACAGGTGTCGAAAGCTCGTGTTGTTAAAAAACAACTGAGGACGTGGTGATGTCTTTAATTATTTATCATTAACTATAACATGTATATGAAGGCTTGAACTTTTAATATTCATCTATCTGATAAACTAATTTTAAATGGGAAAATATAAACATTTTAGTAGCTCTTGCTTGTCGTCCTTGAGTTGACATCAGTGGACAGCTCTTATTTTGTATTGCGCCTTGCCAAAAATGACTAACAATTTGCAAATTCTGTCTCAACGTAATTCTCCATATATTTGTTCATCCATTCACGAAATATTGCTCTGAGATATCTGACATTGGCTGCTTTGTTCTCTTTGGGGAAAAATACATTTGATAACGTCAAGTGTATTGTAGAATGGAGAAATTGTTTGATAAGCATGCCATTTTCTCTTGAAGCATTAGGGTATATGCTAACCTTAGTGCCTTCAATCTGGGATGAATATGAAAGGGATATGAAACGCCTTTGTTTTTGCAGTCAGTCGACTGGCAGTTGTTTGACTCTCTATTGTTCTAGTCCGACGCCCCGTGACGGCATTCCGATCCGCTCCGAGAATAGCCGAAAGCCGTGTTGTGTATTCCGAATCATTCTAAACCATACAGATGTCGTCGATATATGGGCTGCGCATGCCCGTTTGTAAGC
Source organism: Lepidochitona cinerea (assembly GCA_963971465.1). NCBI lineage: Eukaryota > Metazoa > Mollusca > Polyplacophora > Chitonida > Tonicellidae > Lepidochitona > Lepidochitona cinerea. The sequence goes on along the minus strand of OZ020556.1, from coordinate 39,360,328 downwards.
TAGCAACAGAAAACAATCGCCATTTTGAATATTCTGACAGTGTTGCTAGCTTATAAATAGGCATGCGCAGCCCATATATCAACGACACCGGTATGGTTCGGAATGAATCGGAATACACAACACGGCTTTCGGCTATTCTCTAAGCGGATCAGAATGCCGTCACGGGGCGTCGGACGAGAACAATAGAGAGTCAAACAACTGCCAGTCGACTGACTGCAAAAACAAAGGCGTTTCATATCCCTTTCATATTCATCCCAGCTTCAATATATCTTCAATATATTATTTTTCATTCCGAAAATTTTGCTTCATCAAATTACGAAAATTTCAAAGTACATTTTTTTTTAATGTGTTAAATATCTTTTTTCTTTTTCAGTACTTGTTCACCTGAGAAAATTACCCAAGATTCCTGACATTCTGAGATTTTCGTTTTTTCGTTATAGTTACCAAAAAATCTGAAAAATTAATTTAATATATTTATGCTATACATTATTGGACTGTCATATACATTGTACTTGCCACCAAACAGTGGTAATTTATATGGCCAGGTTGTTCTGAATTTTTTTTTTTTTTTAAACTTGATTGATTTAAACATACTATAATTACATGTATAAAGGTATTTTATTTTCGAGAAGAGCTCTGACAGACACTGAGCTTCTTTATTCATATAAATCAATCAATCAATATATGGCCAGGGTTCCACTTTTGGTTTACAATTTGAATCTTTCAAACCTGATCAAGATGCTATTTTGGTAAAAAAAGAATATAAGCATTGTTTGCCTGTGATATTGCTTGTGACAATAAATTATGACCTTAAAAGGACCTAAGTTTGATATGATTCTCTGGAGCCTGTTTCACAAAGCGGCGTAGATGTATTTTTTGCGTAACTTTCAGACTAACGTATCTCTACAGTATGGGTTGCTAAGGCATTTGAGAGAGCATTTAAGGCTTTGTGAAACAGGGTCCAGTTGACCTTCAGATTAGTAGAAAATTAACATGTGTGAAAGGTTGTGAGTCGAGTTTACACCAAAAATGTACATTAAATGAGTTATGAAGAAAATTCCCTGTTGCTTTGTTGTCTATCTGAGAGTAAACAAACAGCCGAGAATGCAACACAAGCGCATCCACGACAGGCTACTGCGCACCTAAGGTTGATTTTCAATCAGTAAACAAAACAATTAAAATTCCTCAATTAAAACCTACTATTCAGTGGTCAGTGGGAGACAAGAAAGTTACCAATGGCCATCTGGAAACCTCATCTCTATATATGGTAATCAATAGGCGAATAGCACACAGGGAGGAAATAGGATTCTTTGCCTAGAGGAACCCCCTGACCTGATCTTTGACAGGTACTTTTCCTCTCAACACCGGCACAGGCATTTTTCCTCTCAACACAGAAGTTTTGTTGAAGCAATAGAGAACGTTCATACAGTGGCCTGTAAGGTTTGCTTTGATTACTGCTTCTAACCCACGAGACTTTTGTCTGTTGCCTCAGTAGGTCACGGTTGATTATTCAATAATCTGGCAGGAGCCTCTGTGTCCCAGACGTTTAGATTGATAGTCCCACACATGCCTTCCATCAATGCGGGTTTCAATTCCACTCAGACCAAATAAAAATTGAACAAATTCTGAGTAGATTTTTCACTGGGTCGCCGTATGTTGGAGAGTTGCTAGGTACTCGCCGGTCAGGTGTTTCTTCCGGACAAGGAGCCCGGTTTCCTCCCCCACTAAACCTGGCAACGCCGTCATCTTAGTGAAATAATCTTGAGTGCGCCGTAAAACAATCAATCAATCAATAATCTGGAAGGGGTCCTTGGTGGCTCAGTCGGCAGAGTGATAATCTCTCCGTCCGACACAGGCCTTGGTGGCTCAGTCGGCAGTGATAATCTCTCCGTCCGACACAGGCCTTGGTGGCTCAGTCGGCAGAGTGATAATCTCTCCGTCCGACACAGGCCTTGGTGACTCAGTCGGCAGTGATAATCTCTCCGTCCGACACAGGCCTTGGTGGCTCAGTCGGCAGAGTGATAATCTCTCCGTCCGACACAGGCCTTGGTGGCTCAGTCGGCAGTGATAATCTCTCCATCCGACACAGGCCTTGGTGGCTCAGTCGGCAGAGTGATGATCTCTCCGTCCGACACAGGCCTTGGTGGCTCAGTCGGCAGAGTGATGATCTCTCCGTCCGACACAGGCCTTGGTGGCTCAGTCGGCAGTGATAATCTCTCCGTCCGACACAGGCCTTGGTGGCTCAGTCGGCAGTGATAATCTCTCCGTCCGACACAGGCCTTGGTGGCTCAGTCGGCAGAGTGATAATCTCTCCGTCCGACACAGGCCTTGGTGGCTCAGTCGGCAGAGATAATCTCTCCGTCTGACACAGGCCTTGGTGGCTCAGTCGGCAGAGTGATAATCTCTCCGTCCGACACAGGCCTTGGTGGCTCAGTCGGCAGTGATAATCTCTCCGTCCGACACAGGCCTTGGTGGCTCAGTCGGCAGAGTGATAATCTCTCCGTCCGACACAGGCCTTGGTGGCTCAGTCGGCAGTGATAATCTCTCCGTCCGACACAGGCCTTGGTGGCTCAGTCGGCAGTGATAATCTCTCCGTCCGACACAGGCCTTGGTGGCTCAGTCGGCAGAGTGATAATCTCTCCGTCCGACACAGGCCTTGGTGGCTCAGTCGGCAGAGATAATCTCTCCGTCTGACACAGGCCTTGGTGGCTCAGTCGGCAGAGTGATAATCTCTCCGTCCGACACAGGCCTTGGTGGCTCAGTCGGCAGAGTGATGATCTCTCCGTCCGACACAGGCCTTGGTGGCTCAGTCGGCAGTGATAATCTCTCCGTCTGACACAGGCCTTGGTGGCTTAGTCGGCAGAGTGATGATCTCTCCGTCCGACACAGGCCTTGGTGGCTCAGTCGGCAGTGATAATCTCTCCGTCCGACACAGGCCTTGGTGACTCAGTCGGCAGTGATAATCTCTCCGCTCGAAACAGGCTTTCCATCGATTGGTTGAGGGTACGAATCTCACTCAGATCAAATAAAATTTAAAAATTTGGAGTAGATTTTTAGGCTTACGTGAAAAACTTGTTGGGTTCTAGACGAAGAACCCGGTCTTTTGTCCCCCTTAGAGTACGGTGTAAAACATAAATCAATAATCTTGATGGATTTTAATTCGTGTGATGGCTAAAGCACTGCCATTTTGTTCCAAAGCTGATATCGTTACATTTGACTTTTCTCATCAATACAACATCACGAGAAATGAAGGACAAATTCAACTCATTTTAAAATTGTTCAATTTTTTTGTCTTTATTTTGGCTGGTCAAATGAAGAAATTATATAACTACAGTGTATATGGTTAATATGAGACCACACATGAAATAACTGGATATGTTATTAACGTTTAATACTTTATTGCACTGTACAAGGCCTAGAAAAGCAAATATCACACTATAAAACAATAAAAAAGTACAAAATGTAAAAAACACGAAAGACTAACTTGGTGTACCATGAAAGACATCAGCAACAATATGCAGACCGTTGGGGTATATAACTGTGAAAAGGGGTAAAGCACGGACTCCAACATTTGTTAGGACACAAGCACTAAATTTAACAACACAACCTTTTTTCATGTGAGATTCTGCAGTAATTATTAGAAGAAAAAAACAAATCTTCAAACAACTGCTATTTCAGATTTAGTAACATTGAACAAGATCTTCTCAATATACATCAATATATATACATTTTTACATTAATTGTAGACTATGAAACTATAAAAATTTTGTTAACTTGAAGCTCTATATCCTATTATGTAAACTTCCCTGGCAGGTACATCCCGCCAAAAATAATTTAAAAAATGGGAAATTTTTTGTAGTTCATTCAACCTTGTTCACATCTTTTCAAAAATTTCACTTTAAGCACTTTAGTATCGTTCCAGAATTTTGAGACTAGTATAAAACATTGATATATGTGCAAAGAAAATAATAAATATTTACACAAAAAGAAGTTCTGAGGAAACTTTTTACAAAAAGTCTGAGATAAATATAGAATATCAAAACAGCAACATCATTTACATATTAAATTAAATTGTATATACAAATCAAATAATTTTTTTTTTTTTTACACAATACATCACTTTATATACTTGAAAGAAATATACACAACATTGAGGTAAAATGAGGTGGTAACAATTTACGATTGGTCACTGGGAGTAATTCTTGGAAGATGTGTTCTCCTCACAGGCCAAAAAGGCGAAGGAATGCCTCCGGGGGAAGTTTAATGGCTGACATCATTTCCTCGTTGTAGCAAGGGTGACCAATTGACTAGAATATAACAAAAAGTTGAAAACACTGAAAGACTGACTTTTACATCACACTCTGTATTATAAATTTTATAGATGTTTTGCTAGAATAATCAATGACAATGAGATTGATTGATGTTTTAAGCCGCACTCCAAATTATTTCACTCATATGGCGGCGCTGCCAGGTTTAGTGGGTGACGAAAACCAGGCTCATTGCCCAGAGGAAACCCCCGACCTTTGGCAAGAACCTGTCAACTCTTCCACATAAGGCGACCAAGTAAAAAATCCACTCAGAAATGTGTAAATTTTTATTTAGTCTGAGTGTGATTTGAACCCACGCTGCATCGATGGAAGGTCCGTGTGTGACTGAGGGACTACCACTCTAAACCACTGGACCATCCACTCCTCCCCCCCCCCCAAATAATGAGAACACTGAGTGAGAACAAATATATTACCTGCCAGAATAAGCACTGACAATGAGAACACTGAGTGAGAACAAATATATTACCTGCCAGAATAAGCACTGACAATGAGAACACTGAGTGAGAACAAATATATTACCTGCCAGAATAAGCACTGACAATGAGAACACTGAGTGAGAACAAATATATTACCTGCCAGAATAAGCACTGACAATGAGAACACTGAGCCAAGGTTTCAGCATATACATCCTTCTTACCAAACCGCCTGAAGAAAGAAAACAGAAATTAAATTTTAGAATATCATCACTGGAAAGTATATTTGATGAACTAAAGGAAGTTAATTGGCTGATTGTGTACCCAGTACATCATTGTACCTTATGGCAGAATTGATTTGATTTTAAATCTGCTTATATCAACTACACTAAAAAGTCAAAGAAAACATTTTGAGTGAGACTTTTAAGTGATCGCCCTATGTCAGTGATTTGCCAGATACTTACCGAAGGTCACGGTCTCAGGCAAAGAGCAAAATTAATCACCCCACTAAACCTGGCAAAAAAATCATCTTGAGTACAGCACAAAAACAATCAATCAACCAAACGTCTACATAGAACATTCAACAAAAGCCGACATGCTTCAAAATAACTCCAGCAAAGTAACAATTGTTACCACTCAAGCACAAATGCTACAGTTAACCCCTCCCTCCCTGCTACCAATGATGTGTGTATTTAAAGCTCTGTCAGGGGAGAGTAATCTATGCCTTTTATTGACACATCAGTCATTTTCAAAATGGACACATGGAATCTCTTGATAATTGGACGTATAAAAAAGTTAGAGTTTGGGCAGGTATTCCACTTCATCACAATGTGTTTGTTGCACACCATGGAACATTTGCATGTGATAAAAGGGAGATAATTGATCAATTATAAGGCTAGTTGTCTCCCTTACTTGATGCATCTCCTGTAGAGGTATTTCCAATTAAGGTTGTCATCTCTTGTTTCTTGAGGGAGAAAGGTCAGGACCTGGAGTGGAGTGAAGTGAAATGTGCACAGCTGTTTCCATAGCAACACTTCCTGTGACATATCATAGATGGCCATGTTTGTCATTCCCGTATGAAGAACATCTTGATGATCGGCCAGCCGAAATAAAATATCCCGAATACATTCTTCAGGGAGGTCCATCAGTACAGCTTTACCGTCATCTTCACGCTGAAATACATAGTGATGGTTGAAAAGAGACAGCAAAAAATATAGCGCAAGGCAAAGAATTCCCATCAAAGGGTTACATATAGTTAGTTCAATAATAAACTGGGAGTATAGTCCATTCAGTAACACTGAAACTCAGCCTGAATATCTTGTAACGACTTACATTAGCTTACCTGTCTGATTTGGAGTCTGAATGATATCTTGTAATGACGCACATTAGCTTACCTGCCTGATTTGGAGTCTGAGTGATATCTTGTAATGACACATTAGCTTACCTGTCTGATTTGGAGTCGGAATGATATCTTGTAATGACGCACATTAGCTTATCTGTCTGATTTGGAGTCTGAATGATATCTTGTAATGACTCACATTAGCTTACCTGCCTGATTTGGAGTCTGAGTGATATCTTGTAATGACACATTAGCTTACCTGTCTGATTTGGAGTCGGAATGATATCTTGTAATGACTCACATTAGCTTACCTGTCTGATTTGGAGTCTGAATGATATCTTGTAATGACTCACATTAGCTTACCTGCCTGATTTGGAGTCTGAGTGATATCTTGTAATGACACATTAGCTTACCTGTCTGATTTGGAGTCGGAATGATATCTTGTAATGACGCACATTAGCTTATCTGTCTGATTTGGAGTCTGAGTGATATCTTGTAATGACGCTCATTAGCTTACCTGTCTGATTTGGAGTCTGAATGATATCTTGTAATGACTCACATTAGCTTACCTGCCTGATTTGGAGTCTGAGTGATATCTTGTAATGACGCACATTAGCTTACCTGTCTGATTTGGAGTCTGAGTGATATCTTGTAATGACGCACATTAGCTTATCTGTCTGATTTGGAGTCTGAGTGATATCTTGTAATGACTCACATTAGCTTACCTGTCTGATTTGGAGTCTGAGTGATATCTTGTAATGACTCACATTAGCTTACCTGTCTGATTTGGAGTCCGAGTGATATCTTGTAATGACGCACATTAGCTTACCTGTCTGATTTGGAGTCTGAGTGATATCTTGTAATGACTCACATTAGCTTACCTGCCTGATTTGGAGTCTGAGTGATATCTTGTAATGACGCACATTAGCTTACCTGCCTGATTTGGAGTCCGAGTGATATCTTGTAATGACGCACATTAGCTTACCTGTCTGATTTGGAGTCTGAGTGATCTCTTGTAATGACGCACATTAGCTTACCTGTCTGATTTGGAGTCTGAGTGATCTCTTGTAATGACGCACATTAGCTTACCTGTCTGATTTGGAGTCTGAGTGATCTCTTGTAATGACGCACATTAGCTTACCTGTCTGATTTGGAGTCTGAGTGATCTCTTGTAATGACGCACATTAGCTTACCTGTCTGATTTGGAGTCTGAGTGATATCTTGTAATGACGCACATTAGCTTACCTGCCTGATTTGGAGTCTGAGTGATATCTTGTAATGACGCACATTAGCTTACCTGTTTCAATTGGAATGTGACCACCTGGTTTCTCATTTTACACACTGCCTGTTTGTGTCTGGACCATAACTGATGACTTCCAATGTGTGTATTCTGACCATTCTCCAAAGCTTGATCAGCCGTGTCCAGTAACTTAACTGTCATTCTCACATTTATGCCCGTCTTCAACACTAAAATCAAAATGTTAACATTAAATTGTTTCATGAATGTGAGACTGTAAACTGAAAAAGTTAAATGGTTATCCAGCTATCTGTAAAGGTTCAGAATTCAGTTTTGCTGTTACACAACAAAGTATTTTAGATACAATTGGACCCCAAGTTTAATTCTTGTGATTTTACTTTTATTTTCTTTGTTTTCTTCACAAATGACAGTAAGTGTAAATTTTCTTTGTCTTCTGAGTTCTCTTTTAAAAGAGCTGAAACAAAAGCTTAGTAGAACCGCATTAAATTTACCGTTCCAATGGTACTGAATATATCTTTCCAATTTTTGGGGTGCCTGAAGGTGAAATTTATAAACTACCTATTATACTAATATGGGTGTTTTAGTGTGCATAAATATTGATTTATAAACTAGTTAACATTACAAAGCACGTTAATAATGTGTCATAAAACGAGCATGAACCAGTTTGTCAACACTCACCATGTGTGACCATCTCTTCTAAGATACGAAAGACATGTTTTTGAGATGTACCACTGAGATTGGCCAAACGATGTACCAATAATAGATGTATCACCTATAAGTAATAAAATAAAACAATCATTTGAATTTTTTTTTTTTATATAAACAGAAATGTTATCAAAATGATAACAAATCAAAATGTACAAGTTTCTGGGATATAAAAATTTAACTAAAATGTTCAGGTACAACAATATCTGAAAGCTGCAACAACTTTCCCAAGTTTATGATTAATGAATAGTAAGAACAGGTGGCAAAGAGCCTACCTTGTGAACGTAGTTAAATCGACGAATGTCCTTTACTGCTCCAGCCATATCCAATCGGATAAATGATTCACTCATATTGGTGGGAATTTTACGCTGAAAATAAAGGCAAAATTGTGATTATATATATATATACATATGTATTATTAAATGTTGCCCATGTGTTTTAGTGTTCTTAAAGGCACACTTGTCGCAAAAATCCAGAATACTGTTTACACAAAAAACAGTGGGCGGGTTTCTGTATTTTTCCCAGACAGACCAAGTTAGGGACTTTCAATTTATACCAAAAATAGAAAGTTTTAGCATCCTTTAGTATTTTTAATTTGAAATGGAAAATTTGATTTATCAAGTACCCGCAATGTAAACAAACCCAGAACCTGAACATGCGCCCTAATGTTTGAGTGGTGTGAGTGATCTAACAGCACAGTATACTTTTACGTACTTTATCTGAGGAATACAGACTGGCGATCGGGTAAGAGTGACTCGAAAAGCCTGCCGATAATTGAGTGTAAACCACAGATAAAAATGCCTGAAATGAGGGTAATCCACCCACTAAGTTAACATTGATCATTGTTGTTGTAATCAGGCTTCGATTCTTCGTTTGTTTTTCACCCCCATTTCTACATTCTATACCTAACTGGACTATGTTTAATTTTAATGGTTTTAGTCGCAGTAAGCTCATGTAAATTGGTTTTCTTAACAAATTTTTAACAGGCTACAGCAGCAAGCTGGGGCCTTCAAATATTATAAAATGTTCTTTTGTCATAAAAGAGGCAAAATGATAATTTAAGAAAACAAGACTGAATCATTTTCATTGAATTATCGTTGAAAGCTGCAACAAATTTCATTTATAAATTTCATGTGATATTAGTGTTTCAAATCACCACTGAATATAAAAAAAAACAACAAACAACTTATGGATGATGGCTTTAAAGTTCAGACAGAGTTTCCATGTAGGTACCATTATTATTGAACATTTAGGATGTCAAAAAGCCCCATGTTTTACTGTGACCTCATTTCTATTCCTGACATGATGGTCTGGTTGTTAGCTGTTTACCAGAAACCCATCCTTTCTAGCCCTCACATAGATATTTCTCATATTATTGTTTGTATTTAAGTCTGTTATTGCACTACGCCATTTCTCCTGACACTATGCCAACAAGGACAATTAATTCCCCTGGTAGGGATGGAAGAAAACCAGACTGTTGGTGAACATCGCAGTAACTGGAGGTGACTCAGTACCCTGCAGGATAGTAGGTTACACAGTGATAACCCTGGTCAAATGTTACCTCAACATCTGCTACTGATTCACCAGTTATACTGCTTTGTTCACACCAAATAACTACATTCAACTAGGAAGATGCCTTTAAGATCATCATCTGTCCATCTATTACACTGACAGTATGGCATTATTCTGACTGTGAAATGAATTTACCAAGTGCCTCGAAAAAAATCAACAACATTTGATACCAAAAATTGTACAAACCAATTAACTTGAAATTTTGTTATAGTGAAATATCAAACAAAAATATTTTTTGACAGCTTCATGTAGCCATATGTTACCATGATAGCAATTTTTTTTTGGACTTAATTTGGTCCACATGTTCAAGTCAGAGTGGCATTATTATTAAGACGCTAGGCCAACACCCACCCATAGAATCTAGGCAATTCAATTATTTCTGATGTGGGAGCCTAAACGATGTTGGGGCAACATGTTGCCAACATTAACCCTGATTGCTAAAACATCAAGACAGTGTTTCACCAAAACATTAACATCACATTTCTCTAGCTGAAGTGTCTTGCATCCACAGGTTCTGAATTCCTCAACTATAGTGGTCTAGGACAATGACATCATTTGACACACTCTATTTGACAACAACCTTAGACCAGGGTGTAACCAGGAGAAGTAATAGAGGATACACACAATCTTCTCCCTTTTCTTTGAAAAAAACCCCACTTAACAGGGCTTCTCAAATATTATAGTCACATACCCATTGAGGTGTTAACATGATTGATTGACTGTTTCACTCCGATCGATCGCAGCGTTGCCAGGTTTAGTGAGGAAACTAGGCTCTACGGTTTCACTCCGATCGATCGCAGCGTTGCCAGGTTTAGTGAGGAAACTAGGCTCTAAGTCCAGAAGAAAAACCCGACCTACAGTAAGTACCTGTCAACTGTACCGGCATGAATTCTGTAAGCTTAGAGCACATTTTGATTCCGAGGCCTGGTCTTTGATTGGTGTTTGACCACATTTGAAATTATTTTACTAGTGAAGCAAAATTTGTTTCTAACTTGGATCTGAACCCTAAGTAACCCATCAATGAAAGGATTGTGTTGTACAAGTACTGACTCCCCCTCCCCCCACCATCAGAGAATAAAAATAAGATATCATGTGACTGACCTCTTTAGAATTGCCTTTGACAAACAGCATATGTGGTTGGTGGTTGTTACTGATTATGTCTTTCTTCACATACCAGTCCTGCAGGGCCAACTTCATCAGCCTGTAATATAACCATACTCAGATTAATAACTCATTATTCCACTTCTTAGATTGACTGTTTACTTTAAAGTGGCATGAGCTGTTTCGGAAGATGAAGGGGTTAATTTGCCTGATTGTATCAGAAAATCCTTCAGAGTAACCTTACAGAATATTTGTTTCTAGTAGAAGAGCCTTAAAGTAGAAAGTACAAGCTTGGTAGTTGGATTGAGTCACTTTACAGAGTATACATGTAAATATAAATAAAGCCTCTGCCTGTGCCAGGTTTTAAATGCTTCATGCAATCTTTAAAATATCAACATATAAACTTCTTTCCCCGATTTCTTGTCATAGCAGAAGATACGTACAACTATATTATAAAGTATTCCAGAAAATTATACTGACTAAAGTCAAACTCATGTCTGTCTTCAACCTTATGAAATGTCATGGGTTTTGGTTTATCACAACCCCCTATGATTGGGTATACCAATTATAAATTGGGTATACACTTTCAAAATGCATGAGGGCATGTGGGAAGTTCCAGCACTGCCATATGTTTTCTTTTTTGAAAAAATCACTGGTACCTACATTTCTGTGCATTATTATGCCCTAAATATATATATGAGGATAAGCTGGATTTGAGGCAGAAGATCCAAATATGCTACATTTTATCCCTTTTACACTAAAAAAATAATACAAACAATAAAAATATGTAAGGCGTTACAAAGTCATCATTGAGCAGCATTATTTAGTGTGGATGAAATTTTTTAAAAACGAAATCTGTCTGTTTGTGTATGAAAGAATTGTATGCTATAACATATTATTAGCAGTCTATGTTAATGAGTTATATATAGTCACATACACTGTATAGTCTAATAGGTGTTGAAAAAAGAAGGACAACACAGAAGGTCAAACATGATAGAGTGTGTACCCAGGAGATTAGTGTGAAACCCTCTAACATTAGGAATTCCATCAGTGACATTGTATTTATAAATCTCTGTTCTTTACAGACATTGTCCTATCACTATTAGGTAAAAAAAAAAGTTGTTTTAATGTTTACTGAATTGTAAAAAAAACATTATAGCAGGACCAGTCTACGAGAATGGTTTGATTTAATAAGATATTCTGCATTGTTTTTTTTCTTCTACTATTCCACCACACTGAGAGTTTGAGAGATTCTAATCTTACAGGTCAAATAAATGTTAGGTTATATCATATAAGAAGCTGGAATATGTGAACTGTGTGATTGAGACAAAACAAATGATAGAACTAACACATGATCAATTGCCAATGGAACAAACTGGCGTAATGTCAAGCACTACATCCAGATAACAGTACTTAACTTTTTCATTTAAATTAAGGATATAAATAATTGTATTCCTATGCGTTTTGAAACAGTTTACTTGTCGCCATAGTTTCTCTCGTCCAGAAAGTATTCTTTGTGCCAAAGGCTTTTGAATTCCAAAACACTTGGATTGACATTTTTTTTGCAATCAAGATTTTTTCACTAATAAATTATATGCATGTTATTATTATGGTGTTGGCCGGTATAGTGGAGTAGGAAACCTTTGACCATGCCAGGTAGCTGTTAACCAGTGAAACCTCAATGTCAATGGTTTAAGTTTGTTTTCTTGAGACTGAGTGAGATTCAAACCTGTAACCCATCAATCGAGGGCTTGTGGCAACGTGATAAACAATCGCTTCACCGAATGGGCCACATAGGTTCCAAGGATATAAATAAAGTTAATATACCTTTATCATAATAACAGAATAGTAAATACATATTAATTAATAATAATAATAATATGTGATCAATATGGTAAGCTATGTATCGTTTTGATGTTGATGGGAATGAGTACTTCACTCATATAAAGGTCTTTCTCCATAATTAAAATTTTTCGACATTTATTGGTCGTCGACTACCTGGTAGTGGTACCAACCAAAAAATATCCAAACATAAATAAGCATTAACCAGGGAACTGAAGACATTTAATATATTGAATTAGGGCATTCAGATGATACTGATAAATACTACTATGTATTTTATAAAGTAATAAACATATATGTGGTACATCATGCAAGGTTAATATACAAAGAACAATAAGTACACAAGTCAGTTCTATTCTTAGCTGTCAGCATTTCATGTCATGCGACATATTTTATATTTATATCAGGCTACCGATTAACCCAAGCGTTCAACACAATCTATTTCAGCAAAAATTGCAACAATGCAAAACGCTGTGTTTTGCACGAATTCGTGATGTTTCCAGCAAAATATAAAATTTTAATGAGCTTGTCATCATTGTGATCTCTAGCCATAAATTGCATAATATTATGTACATACATCATACAATATGTAGCTCATTGTAGGCTGCTGCATGGGTTTACCGTTTAGAGCTAAGTAAATTTAATCTTCTTACCTTGATACAATATTTTCGTTAAGATTCTCAAATAGCTTAACTCGCCAAAGTTTTAATTTTTCCCATCCTTCATTTGTTCGAACCCACTCGTCGCCTGGTGATCTCCAATCTCGTCCAAGAAAAGGCATATTTTGTGAAAATCAGTGAATTGTTTAGGTTTGTTATGATGGTTTAGAACATTGCGCAGTGTTTATATTGGTACCGAGCAGAATCGAATCATAAGGAAGACGGTTGGACAGAAAATAGACTGCTCCTTCACTGATTGGTGGAGATTGTGACGTCACAAATAAATAAGTCCACGTGGACAGTCACATGGGTTTGTTTATATCAATCAGCTGTTGACCGAGTTTTCAACAACTGGGTAAGAAATAAAACGCATACAAGTCTCATGGAGCCGTTGAAGGTTTAGTTGATTTAATTTTTTTTTTTATAAATTCCAATTTATCGTTTAAAGTATCTTTTGTCGTTATGAAGCAAATGTAAATTCTCCATATAGCCATTCCATGTTGGCAATGTGGATATGTTACCATGGCTCGAGAAGATGCGTATTTAGAAGTGCCTGGCAAAAAAAAAAGAGAAAAAAAAAAAAAGTCAGTCACCGATACGAACCGAAGATGTGTGCTAAAAACGTCTTTGCTTATAAAACTGCTTATTGGTGCCATGCAGAACTTCTCAATAAGAAGGACAACGGTTGGCTTTTTCTGTTTGAGCGAAATTTCCCCTATATTTGACACCTGATGTCACATTAAAGCAAAACGACATACAAACCTGCAACACACGATGCAACAAATCTAACAAATGCAATTTCCAATTCCAAACAATGAATTCAAAAAAGGGTGGTAACATCGGATGTGTCTTTAAAGTGGCATAAACTGCTAAAATTGTTTTCATAAATTCCGATTGTCACTGGAGTAAAAGACTTTGAAAGCCCTCAAAAAAAATTATTATTGACATTGAAATGAAGAAAATCCATACAGAGTGTGAATTGTCCGGAAAGTAAACAAAATTTAAATAACCAGGACGAATGTTTAGTCATTCCAGGCCTAAGTTAGTTCAAAATCGTACATTCTCGTGACAAGTAGTACAAAAAGCCTCTCAGTTGCATTGCACATGCATCTTGAGAAAAATACCCGCTAATTTCCACATTCTCTTTTAACGGAAAAATATCAACATTTTGGCAGCTCATGTAACTTTATTGCTGTATAGACATCTGGGGCGGCCGAATGTCTCTGATATGGTGGGGTTGGGGTTGGTGTGGCGTGGGGAGGGGGGGACGTGGTGGACTATCCAAGCGAGGATGCAGCGGTCGCATTGACGTCGGAAGCTAGGAAATCGAAGAACTCCGAAGATGCGTTGTGAGACATTTCCATACTAAAAACGGTGATTTTTGTGCCGGTCTTAGGCAAAAGGCATTTGGGGGGGGGGAGGTCATTAGCATTCTGGGCTTAGACGAGAGTATTGGACCGCAGAAGCTTTGAGACGAGATGATCTCATTTCAGAAAATAAATGGGTCATTTCCTGGACCAAAATCTACATTATTTTTCGGGGGGAGGGGGGGGAGGGGGGGGGGGAGGTCATTAGCATTCTGGGCTTAGACGAGAGTAGTGGACCGCAGAAGCTTTGAGACGAGATGATCTCATTTCAGAAAATAAATGGGTCATTTCCTGGACCAAAATCTACATTATTTTTCGGGGGGGGGGGGGGGGGGGGGGGGGGGGGAGGTCATTAGCATTCTGGGCTTAGACGAGAGTAGTGGACCGCAGAAGCTTTGAGACGAGATGATCTCATTTCAGAAAATAAATGGGTCATTTCCTGGACCAAAATCTACACTATTTTTCGAGCTGTCCTGGGACGTTTGTAGTAAATAATAAAACGAAATCGACACTTTAGTGCATAGGCCTATCTATCCATATGTAAAGATGTTTCCCCTCTCTTGGCTAAACAAGGCAACTTTTGGTGTTATCTAGCTTTGTGTACAGAACTCACTAACTTGTACAAACAGTTGGTAAATCCGTTGGGAAGGACGTTTAGATTTTTATGCTTCGGCCTCTTTGGCATGTGTATTTTCAGGCCTTTGAAACACGATTATATGATGGCCGAGAAGGGACACCCCGTTATGGATACTCAAACAGGCTAAATCGAAATCTAAGGCGCGATGAAAAATATAGCAAGATTCATTTTCGTGTTATACTTTATGAAATTGGCTCACTTCCTATTTAAAACACGATGGAAACACGATGAAAAATACTTTTCATTGCGTTTTATTTATCAAACCGGCTATATTTTGATCTCAGAAACACTATGAAATGCGATGGTAAAGCGATGGTAAATATTCATCATCGCGTTTTTATCGTGTTTCTCAGTTGAATAAAGCTTGGTTCTATACGTATTTTGCGATACAAATTAGGATCGAAAGGATTATCACTGCTACTTACTTTGTGGACTGGGTTTTGAAAGAAAATCACAATGGTAAATATTAACCATCGCTTTACCATCGCATTTTAATCATGTTTGTGGCAAAAATTGAAGGAAGATTTGAAAGTAAAACGGGATGTCCCTTCTCGGCCATCATAGCATATTAAAAAAAACACCATCTCCTAAACGAACATATCGCCATCATATTTTTCTAGAAGAATTTTCCGATAACTACTTATCTGTGTTCATTTATATATATTTCCTAGCACAAGCAAATATATATATTTCCTAGCACAGGCAAATATATATATTTCCTAGCACAGGCAAATATGAAGATGAGACTATCCCTCTCCAACTAGCCAATCCTGTAGGGGTTTTTTTTGGGGGGGGGGGGGGGGGGGGGAGGCCAAAAGGGAAATAACCCCAATTACTTAAGCTTCAAATAATACTCTCCCCTATATAGCAATATACTTTTCAAACACACGGAAAATCTTCTTGTCTAAAATAACCATAATGACAAGTTTCTAATTGTGTTAAAAAGAGGTAAATCATTTAGACCTTTATACCCAATCATATTGGGTTGTTGTAATAAACTAAAACTCATGATATTTCATTAGGTTGAAGACAGACAGGAGTTTGGCGTCAGTAAGTAAATTGTCTGGAACACTTTGTAATACATTGGCAATGCTTACGGATCTTCAGCTATGGCAAGAATATCGGTAGACTGAGGTTAAATCCCTTAGTATATCATAGGAAAAGAATGTGAAAATTTTGGTCCCCCCCCCCCCCCAAAAAAAAAAAACCTAGGTAGAAGACAGACAAGGGAGTTAAGCCCGACATAACCATCTTTCCAACACTTGCTTTTTTTATCATCAACGACAGGCCTCTGGGACAGAGGTCGAGCTATTTTACTTTGAAGTACTTTGTATTCTTCTACTATAATCTTGGCCATAACGATGCTGGCCTTGTTATACTGAAACACGATTGGTATTACAGTTTTTTTCACGACATCTTCCCGGGTCCAAGTTCAAACCATTTTTTCAAAATGGTCGTTGGGCACATCATGTTTAAGTCTAATAACAGAGAATTCCTAGGCCTACACGATGCTATAGAGGAATCGCAATTAAGATTCTCTGCCATTTGATATTTGTTTCGAGATTGTTCTCCGAAAAATGTTCCACGATCTGGCACGTATACATCGAGTTTTTATCGCGCCTTTAGGAATTTCATGTGATGTTGCGCGGTAATGGTACAAATTGTTGTAACAAACCAAACCTATGATATTTCATTAGGTTGACGACTGACATGATATAACACATTATACATGGTTACCTTAAAACAAATTGTTTTCAGATTAGTGAAAAAATTAAGATGAGAGTCTAGTTAATGAAGACTATAGATAAAGACTAACTGAAAGATAATGATAGTAACCGCGATTTCACTGATATCTCTTTAATATTTTAGTTTTTCTAAAAACCACAACCGGCATGTCTAAACTGGCTTTGTTTCATTTTCTCGATTGGCATGATTTCAAAAAGAATCACAGTCTAAAGCGTCTGCCATTCGAAATTAATCTCGGATCAGTTTTTCAAACGTTTCCCTATAAAGGATATACGTACGTTTAGTAGACTTACTCGAGAGGTATAGGAAGGCAGTTTTGACATACATATTGTGGCTGTCTAACCCTAGCCGAGAAATCTTGGCTCTGCCGAATTTTTTTTTTCCGTGTTCGTCATAGCCTAGATCACTTCCATAGTAAAAAAGTGATATTTAATTGTTAAGGAGACCCGCCGAAAAAATCGGCCGCGCAAATTTCACAACAAATAAGCAAAGAATAAAATATTTACCACTGCATTCCGATAGTATATAGACCACGAAGTAGGAGTTTGTCAAACTTACGCCGTTGTAAAGTGGTAAACTTTCCCTTATGCAGTCAATATTTGTTTCGGAGTCCACTGGCTTTCAACCTGACGTAACCGCCATAGTAAAACATTTAAAGCGGCATGAGCTGCCAAAATTCCCACTTTTTTCATAATTTCAGACCGTCACGACAGTAAGAGACTTCGAGGGCCATCGAAAAACTAAATGATTGCATGGCGTTAGAATGAGGAAAATCCATACAGTATGTGGCCTGTACGAACCAAAAACGTGTTCGAAAAGTTCGAAAATTTAAATAACCGGGACGACCATTCATTCATTCTAAGCCAAAGTTAGTTCAAAACAATACTTTATCGTACATTTTCGAGACTAAAGGCGCTAAAAAGCTTCTGAATTGTACGCCTTGAGAAAAATAGCCAACAATTTCAACATTCCGTGTCAACCTCAAAATATCAACATTTTGGCAGCTCATGCCCCTTTAAACGACCAGTTAAACTGTGCGGGGCGTCGTAGAAATACTTCAATCATATATCTTTAGTCACTTTACAGTGGCATAAGTTTGACTCCTTCTTCGTGGTCTATGCTATCGGAATGCAGCGGTAAATATTTTATTCTTTGCTTATTTGTTGTGAAATTTGCGTCGCAGATTTTTTCGGCGGGTCTCCTTAACAAATATCACTTTTTTACTATGGAATCTTGGCTATGACGAACACGGAAAAAATTCGGCAGAGCCAAGATTTCTCGGCTAGTCTAACCCCTCCATAGGAGAGCCTTAAAAAGTATATTACATGCGCCATTGAATGAATTTTTGTGCTAGAATTTTTATAAAATCTAAACATTTGAGACATAATAAATGTATGTTTTGGATGAAAAGAATCAGAAATTGGTGGGTGTCAGTTGGCGTAGTCTTTATTTCGATAGCACAATGAAGTGACTTCAGTATAATAAAATGTATGATTTGTATTACTGAGCTTATATAATAGCGGCATGACCTAAAACTTATCAGTAAGTTCTTATGTAGGCTATATAAGTACTCGTATAATAAATCTTCATGTATTGTCACGCTCATGTACTGGTTGGAGTTATCATATATCTAAGTTGAGATATGGGGATTTAGGTTAATATTCTATATTCATCAGGTTGTCAAATAAACACAATTTACCCTCCCAGGTAATCTGACAAATTCATGCTAGTCACAGATTTATAGCGCACGCTGTGTGACCTAAATTTCTGGAAAATGATTTACACAGGTAGTTTCTTGATTCATTTTGTATTGAGATCCTCCGCAGCAGTTTTCTCCAACGCTGTTCGACTCACAGTAAATAATGAGCTTAATGAGGTCACACACAGCTTATGGGATGTTTGAGGGTCTGACTTTCTAGTGCTTCGCCACTAGCCAATGCAGCGACACGCTTGATTGCCTACTGGAACTTATATTTTTGAGAGCCAAAAAAAAAAAAATAAATACTCGTTCGCCATTTCTTCCCACTTAATCTCGATGACGTCATGAAGCAACCGCATATTGCTAACACATGTTTTGAAATATAAGTGTATAATCACAAAGAAATGAAATGTCCACATTTATTCCACAGCTCGGACAATTTTAACTTTATCTGAATCAAGAAAGGAATGAAAATGAGCTTGTATAAATCCTTTCGAGAACTGGTGCGTTTGCTCACAGGCTAAAATTAAACCCAGTGCCCGAAATATGCTCTTTAACGAGGTCAGTATAATGTATATAAGTAGGTATAGTCTATACGAGTTTAAGCCCATTTGATCACGTGACAGACCCTTGTTCCACTAAGTCAGCTGATCAACAAACAGTTTGACCTAACCCCCTGGTTATACTTGCTGTAGGAATATATAAACTCATTTCTGCAGAAAGAGAACCAGTCGGGGCAGGCAGCTCCAGTCTTTCTTCACATCTGAATTAATCAGAGCAAGACCTTTCAATTACAGGTGAGTTTACAATTATTGCTTGTTGATTGAGTATCAATAGAAATAGGTAAACTGAACGAGAGAACTTTTAAAAGTAGAGAATATATCAGTGATAATCAACGTCAAGTAAATTTAGTAATAACCTACCCAGGCAAATGTATTAGGGTAATAAAAGCCAGAGTGTTTACTTTAATTTACTCCGATTCTTAACTCTCTGACCAAGCTAGGTTTGATTGTCATCATACAGAAACCAAGCCAAGGTAGGATATATAGTGCGGTTTCTACCCCCAATCAACGTGGCAGCGCCACTGTTTCAGATAATTTACCTTGAAGAAGAATGCCAAGAGCGGCGAGTTCAATGTTGTTTTAGGATGTTTCTGGAAGATTATTTGTAACTTTCTTAGCTCCAATGAAACATTGAGTTTTATTTGAGAATTCCCGTTTCTTCTTGAAGCGTTATGAACATAAATTAAGAAGTAGGAGGTGTGAATGGTTGATGTGAAGATTGAACTGCTTTAGCTGTGTGCGCTTCATACAAATCTCTGCCTGGACCCGAGATGTATTCTATGCCCTTTTCGTTGTGACCGTCAGAC
Organism: Lepidochitona cinerea; assembly: GCA_963971465.1. NCBI lineage: Eukaryota > Metazoa > Mollusca > Polyplacophora > Chitonida > Tonicellidae > Lepidochitona > Lepidochitona cinerea. The sequence continues at coordinate 39,340,293 of OZ020556.1, read as the reverse complement.
AATACAATGGGAATTCCCTCAAAAACTCATTAAATGTACTGGGTGAGCGGAAATGGACCACCATATGTGATGGGTTACTTACTCACAGCAAAATTTGGCGGGTCATGAAACATTAAGCAACCAATCTTTGTTCTTGTATTTAAGAGGACACACCGCCTCAGATTGTCGCGAGTTTTCGCCGACCCCTAAATTAGCAGAAATGTAACAAGTATTATCAATCTTGGATAAAGGGCAGCAAGTAAATTTTTCGCAAAAGCAAGTGAATTTAAAGTTATCTAGGAAATCCTCTGTTGCTATTGTTTTCTGTCAAACAGTAAGTAAGCAAACACCCGAGAATGCACCGCACCAGATGGGTAGAGCTTAAGAGGCTATAAGCGTGCACAACCAAACCCCAACAAAGACGACAGAGGGATCCCCAAATAAAACTTACTACACTCGAGGTCCATAGGAGCTATAGCAAGTTACCAATTGTCATCTGGAAACCTCATTTTGATATAAACAGCAACGGAAAAGCACCAATGTTTAGCGATCTTTAGTCTTTTTGGACATGTCCCTTTAAAATGTTAGGCACAAATATTACACCAGCTACCACTATGGTACATATCGATTATATGTTATTAATCGATGGTTTTCGTACTGTCATGTTATTGACACGAGGGCGACTTTATTGGCCAGAGGCTATACTAGAAGACCAAAGCTACGACAATGCCAAAACTCTCGATTTAAAACATTTTTATCAATTAACTGTGCAACTTATTTCGGGAATTATACTTGGGATTGAGAAGCCCCCGATTAAACTAACACGGCGTGCTACCGACATTCCGAGTTTGTTTCAATGCAAATTTCGGGTTGATCAAAAGTGTATCAAGCTGACCCATGGTTTAACTTCATTTCTGCATCACTGTTGGAATACTTTTTGAATGAGGTCATTTGACCGGACTATTAAAGAGTCATTTTCATGCCATTCTCATAAACGCCGCTAGGTTGCATGAACTCGGCCAATATATATGACTTGAATCCGGCCAATGCATTGCAATATATTAGTCCGAGGGCTAATATTCTACGAACCTGGTCTGTCTCCTGATATTATCCCGTCGCGAAAGTACTGGTAGTATTCAGGTAATAACTTGCAAAGTTAATTAATAATTGTCAATATTGTTCTTTGTATATCAGTTTCTTCACAGGACACACTAGAGAGATGGGGTCCGTGGGCCCGGTAGTGGTGGCGTGTGTCGCCAGTCTGTTGGTTGGTTTGGTGGCAGGCGACGTGGTAACATGTGTGCCACCGCCAACGTGGACGATCGACGGGATAAATCCGATGTACGAGTCACTGGGCAATGTCACTGTTGTGGCATTGCTTCAGGCCAGCTGATCCCGTTGTCTCCGCCAGGCTCGAGGGTATGTATACTCGTCAACCTGATGAAATATCATGGGTTGTCGTTTATCATAACAACTTATGATTGGGTATAAAGGTCTAAGAGACATGCCTCTTAACACAATCAGAAACTTGTCTCCATGGTTTTACAGCTCTTGCTTTTGAAGAAATACAGCCTTGCAAACAGTCCGAAAATCACTGACTCGGATATGTGGAATAACCTTGAAGAATAAAACGTTTATATATAATTAAAAACCACTGTATTTTTATTTAAGATTTCCTTTGAATGCATTAAAAGCACGGGTTTTCTTATATTTTCAGTCTAGAAACCGTTCGGAGAGCTCTCATGAGTCATGGATTTCGTGATATAAGTTTCTATATCATCAATTCCAAACTCTGGTATTCCCAAAGACTCAAGAATGAGCTTGACCGACGAGTAGACTTTCCAGTGTACCAGGACACGTATAGTCGCAATCTATGGACCTTGCTTGGTGGAAACAAAGATGATTTCTTCATCTATGATCGGTAAGGTTATATCAAATCTGTACATTCTCAGTTGACGTTTACAGTAAACTTTAAGCTAAACCTTTCTCCAACCAATGTGCCGAAGCAGCTAGAACAGTCAAATATGTCGTCCTTATTTTCAGATGCGGTAACTTGGCCTATCATCTTCCATACCCGAACAGTTGGTTAGGTTACCGTTTTTTCCAAGAAACTTTATTATCAACATATAACGATGATCCTTGCAACTGTCAAGGTGCTTCTCCTAATTACGAATCACCCTCTGAGGAGTCGTCAGAAACTGAAGAACAAAGCAGTGAACTGGAGACACCTTCTGTTGATCCGGCTGACAGAATGATGGGCGACAGTCCTCAAACGCACAGAAAAGAAACGGTACGTAACGTTCGGTTGATATCCCTTGCACTGTTCACATATACTGTAGTGATTTTGATAAAATCACAAACGTTTACACTCCAAAGTGTCTAGTCTGCACTAATTGTTTCACACGAGTACATGAACTATTTAAGTTCCCAACAGATTTAAGAATCGAAGCATATTAAACGTAACAAGAAAATATTGCACCGCCAAGAAGATATAAGATAGTTATGCATTGAATCCCATTTAGTTTTTAAGCTTATTTCCTCTATATATTTATTTCTTGACAGGATCCAAGGAAGAAGAAACTACAGAGGTTGTTATATAATAAAACTGTGATGAGACACAGAAACCGTAAGCCTCCCAAGACACATCATCGGCAGGAAAAGAAGAAAGCAGACAGACGCAAGCATCGGCATAAAAAACACAAACTCAACATAAAAACCAAGAAGCATAAGAAACTGTCGACTCACTCTAACCACTGAGGAAATTATTCCGATAGCTTCATTTGTAGAATTATTCTCAGTCTAGGTTATACCACAAATTGATGTAAACCAAAGTCAGAAAGAACAACAACGACAACAACTTCATCACCTACATTCTCACCCACCATTAACACTACAAAACTGACGTGACAGTGACCAATAATAAGAAACGTCAACAAGAACTGTACGAATACCACCGTGGAAGAATCTATAACAGATTTAGAAAATATCAGTCAAAGTTCAAACGAGACACTGGTGGCCAATTCAAGTAGTAAAATAACACAGAACAACTCAACTTGACAGTGACCACACAGTAATGGTGCCTTGACAGAAAGCTGTTCTTGATCCAGTGGTTTGACCAATAACTGACAATGTCCTTCAGGTGTAAAAACTTGACAGTGTCAAATGATGGATGGTAAATCAATATGACAGTGACCACACAGTAATGGTGCCTTGACAGAAAGCTGTTCTTGATCTAGTGGTTTGACCAATGACTGACAATGTCCCTCGGGTGTAAAAACTTGACAGTGTCAAATGTTGGATGGTAAATCAATATGACAGTGACCACACAGTAATGGTGCCTTGACAGAAAGCTGATCTTGATCCAGTGGTTTGACCAATAGCTGACAATGATCCTCAGGTGTAAAAACTTGACAGTGTCAAATGTCGGATGGTAAATCAATATGACAGTGACCACACAGTACTGGTGCCTTGACAGAAAGCTGTTCTTGATCCAGTGGTTTGACCAATAACTGACAATGTCCCTCAGGTGTAAAAGCTTGACAGTGTCAAATGTCGGATGGTAAATCAATATGACAGTGACCACACAGTACTGGTGCCTTGACAGAAAGCTGTTCTTGATCTAGTGGTTTGACCAATAACTGACAATGTCCCTCAGGTGTAAAAACTTGACAATGTCAAATGTTGGATGGTAAATCAATATGACAGTGACCACACAGTAATGGTGCCTTGACAGAAAGCTGATCTTGATCCAGTGGTTTGACCAATAACTGACAATGATCCTCAGGTGTAAAAACTTGACAGTGTCAAATGTTGGATGGTAAATCAATATGACAGTGACCACACAGTAGTGGTGCCTTGACAGAAAGCTGTTCTTGATCCAGTGGTTTGACCAATAACTGACAATGTCCCTCAGGTGTAAAAACTTGACAGTGTCAAATGTCGGATGGTAAATCAATATGACAGTGACCACACACTAATGGTGCCTTGACAGAAAGCTGATCTTGATCCAGTGGTTTGACCAATAACTGACAATGTCCCTCAGGTGTAAAAACTTGACACTGTCAAATGTTGGATGACAAATCAACTTGACAGTGACCACACAGTAATGGTGCCTTGACAGAAAGCTGATCTTGATCCAGTGGTTTGACCAATACCTGACAATGTCCCTCAGGTGTAAAAACTTGACAATGTCAAATGTTGGATGGTAAATCAATATGACAGTGACCACACAGTAATGGTGCCTTGACAGAAAGCTGTTCTTGATCCAGTGGTTTGACCAATACCTGACAATGTCCCTCAGGTGTAAAAACTTGACACTGTCAAATGTTGGATGGCAAATCAACTTGACAGTGACCACACAGTAATGGTGCCTTGACAGAAAGCTGATCTTGATCCAGTGGTTTGACCAATAGCTGACAATGTCCCTCAGGTGTAAAAACTTGACAGTGTCAAATGTTGGATGGCAAATCAATATGACAGTGACCACACAGTAATGGTGCCTTGACAGAAAGCTGATCTTGATCCAGTGGTTTGACCAATAACTGACAATGTGTGAAACAGGATTTGTAATTTTTTAATGTTATTTGATATAAACCTGAAAGTTTTGAATATTCCTGAGAAGCCATTATTAATGAAAGTTTGCAGAGAAAACCGGAGGGTATCTACAAACCAGATGTAAAAGTGACCCTTCTTTGAGACTATTTTAGACATGTTGAAATATCAAACTAACAAACTTTTTTTTTGCCCTTTAAATGTACCATGAAAAGTATTACAACTATTTCCAAATGTATCCATGTCTATCAGTTTTCTTAAATCAATGCTTCTTATTTTCTAAATTCTATTGTCATGAAAAGTTATCAGAAATTCTTTTTTTGGAAAATGATAACTTGGATAGTAATTTCTTTTTAATAGAAACTGAGAATAAGAATCTTTGAGGTTTGAAAACATTTCATAAATTGATAATAAATCTATCATGAACAATATTAGGACTTCTCCTGTTTCTTTCAGGTTGAAAAACTATACAAGGGTCTATTGCTAAAGATTTTGCGGATGTTCTATTGGTGAGAATTTCTTGATGTTTTATTCTGCATTCAACATTATTTTACTCACATGGTGGCATTGCTAGGTTCAGCTGGGGAGGAAACCAGATGGAAACCCCAAAACCTTCCATTTTGAAACCACAACCTATCAATGTAAGGTCTGCTGGAGGGTGTAACAGGTTAACCAGCTGATCCCACAGCCAGCCATAAGCAATAAAAATAAACAGATAGCAGAGATTGATAGAAACTGGATAATATGTATATACTGATTGGGTATATTATATTATTTTATGAGTTATTACTGAAATATAAAATTTTCACGAATTTTGATTATCAAAAGGTTATTTTCATGAATTGAGGTTATAAATAGACACGAACCCCTGAAAAACACTACATGAATTGCATTGCAATATCAAGGTGTTCTGTAGGCCTAACCAGTGAATGTGCTTTTCAAATCTCATTTCAACCAGGCTATTCTAGACATTACTTACTATAAATCTTTAATTAATGATTCTGTTTGCAGTTCTGGAGAAATTTTTTATGTTTAATACTGCTTTTTTTAATTTTACGACTTTATTCTCACAACTACCCTGAATCTCTTATTACGTCCATCACCCAGGTTTATGATCTTCAGTTAAATGGGTATCCATCAAACACATATATGTTTCAGTTAAATGGGTATCCGTCAGACACATATATGTTCCAGTTAAATGGGTATCCGTCCGTCAGACACATATATGTCTCAGCTAAATGGGTATCCGTCAGACACATATATGTTCCAGTTAAATGGGTATCCGTCCGTCAGACACATATATGTTCCAGTTAAATGGGTATCCGTCCGTCAGACACATATATGTTTCAGTTAAATGGGTATCCGTCAGACACATATATGTTTCAGTTGAATGGGTATCTGTCAGACACATATATGTTCCAGTTAAATGGGTATCCGTCCGTCAGACACATATATGTTTCAGTTAAATGGGTATCCGTCAGACACATATATGTTCCAGTTAAATGGGTATCCGTCAGACACATATATGTTTCAGTTAAATGGGTATCCGTCAGACACATATATGTTTCAGTTAAATGGGTATCCGTCAGACACATATATGTTCCAGTTAAATGGGTATCCGTCCGTCAGACACACATATGTTTCAGTTAAATGGGTATCTGTCAGACACATATATGTTCCAGTTAAATGGGTATCCGTCCGTCAGACACATATATGTTCCAGTTAAATGGGTATCCGTCCGTCAGACACATATATGTTTCAGTTAAATGGGTATCCGCCAGACACATATATGTTTCAGTTAAATGGGTATCCGTCAGACACATATATGTTTCAGTTAAATGGGTATCCATCAGACACATATATGTTTCAGTTAAATGGGTATCCGTCAGACACATATATGTTTCAGTTAAATGGGTATCCGTCAGACACACATATGTTTCAGTTAAATGGGTATCCATCAGACACATATATGTTTCAGTTAAATGGGTATCCGTCAGACACATATATGTTTCAGTTAAATGGGTATCCGTCAGACACATACATGTTTCAGTTAAATGGGTATCCGTCAGACACATATATGTTTCAGTTAAATGGGTATCCATCAGACACACATATGTTTCAGTTAAATGGGTATCCGTCAGACACATATATGTTTCAGTTAAATGGGTATCCATCAGACACATATATGTTTCAGTTAAATGGGTATCCGTCAGACACATATATGTTTCAGTTAAATGGGTATCCGTCAGACACATATATGTTTCAGTTAAATGGGTATTCGTCAGACACATATATGTCTCAGTTAAATGGGTATCCGTCAGACACATATATGTCTCAGTTAAATGGGTATCCATCAGACACATACATGTTTCAGTTAAATGGGTATCCGTCAGACACATATATGTTTCAGTTAAATGGGTATCCATCAGACACATATATGTTTCAGTTAAATGGGTATCCGTCAGACACACATATGTTTCAGTTAAATGGGTATCCATCAGACACATATATGTTTCAGTTAAATGGGTATCCATCAGACACATATATGTTTCAGTTAAATGGGTATCCGTCGGTCAGACACATATATGTTCCAGTTAAATGGGTATCCGTCCGTCAGACACACATATGTTTCAGTTAAATGGGTATCCGTCAGACACATATATGTTCCAGTTAAATGGGTATCCGTCCGTCAGACACATATATCTTCCAGTAAAATGGGTATCCGTCCGTCAGACACATATATGTTTCAGTTAAATGGGTATCCGTCAGACACATATTTACCATATGTTTGTACAAGCCTCAAAACTGTGACATAGATAACATTAATATTTTATTGCACAAATGGAACAACAATAAACATCTTCTAAAATAAAATATACAGTTTAGTAAAACATTGCATAGTTAAAATCTGTTAAGTCAGGAAATGGTACAGCACATGTTTGAATAGGACATTATCAGGGCTGACAATAAAAATACTTGACAATGGCAATAATTGATAGATGGAAAGTGAACCTAAATTTAACAAACGCTTTTTTCCTCTGGTGATATGTATATGGGAATAACAGTTTCTAATTTCAGTAACATTTTGTTATTCTAACTAGAGATAAAAATTAGACAAATTTGTTCAAGTCAATGAGTATTTTGAGGAAGAAAACTGTTCTGATCACCATCTAAAGGTATGATATGGCCACAATTTATAATTTTAATAACAAACAAGACCAAAAAAACAAATACAAAATTTAATACCTTCATTTTAAACAAAATGGATTTTTGTCATTATTTAAACCAATGGCTACAATAAGCTAACAGTCAATAACAACAAACAAAATTAATTATATAACATACAGTTTCTGCTATACACTAGAAATAAAATAGGCACTTCAGATAAAACAACCTGGTTCTATACCATTCTTTAGGAATCGCTGGAAAGAAGTTATGACTGATTATTCACAGTGGTCAGGTGAGGCGATGTCACAGAAAGAATTCTGACTGATTATTCACAGTGTTCAAGTCAGGGGATGTCATCAGAAATAATTAAACCTTTAAATTTAAGATTTAATCGAAATTCTTGACGATACGTAGTAGATGGGAATATTATAAAATCCAATATGTCTGCCATGTTATGCAACAGGTGTTGTGATGTTCACAAGACTGCACCCATAAGTATATAATCTAAAAATTGTCAAGGTCGGGTCAAAATTAAAGAAGATAAAGACTAAACCAGAATATTACATAATGCAATATGGATGCAGTATTATGCTGGCACAGGGATATCCAAAATGGTTACCGACACAACATCTACCCCTTATGTGTAAACTCTAAAACAATTGTCAAGATCAGATCATAACTGAAGAAGATATGGACTAAAATAGAATTCAGTTCGAACACACGGTGGGTATACAATAATATGACAGACTTTGGCATATTATATGAAATGGGTACAGCATATCAAACACCTAGTATGGTCATTTTTATGTGTGTAAAGTTTAAAAAACGTCAAAAAATTTGCTTCAGGAGTTTGGATAAATATGCCTGAAGTCTGAGGACGTAATTCCTGTACTGTGATCTTCATTTTCAGAGTGCGTTTATACTTAAAAACAGGACATCCCTGAAAGACATATGAACAATAAAAGTATCAGTAAAACTGATAGGACCCAGTCCCTGAGTTTATTGGGGTAGAAAACATTCAAATTGTCATCCAAAACATCATTTTTCTGATAAGCCACATATGCTCTGATCGAAATGGTGTCCTGTTTTAAGGGGGTTTGTTCTCTTTGGAGGAAATACTTCCTTCCACAGTGTTAGGAGAAAAGAGCATAAGAAAAATGTTGTATTTTGAAATCTCAGCATGTGTACGCCTCCATTCTCAAAATAAGGATTTATGTACGGCTTCTAGAGAAAAGTTATCCCAAGCAATATGAATGCCACAGTAAATTCTAACACTCTCCAACCTCACCAAGCAAACAGCCCATGACATACCTTATTATCAAGAGGGTTTAATTCATTCTAACTATTATCACAACTCCTGACGATCCTGCGTGATTATATCAGGTAAAACTGGGTCTTTAGGCTTGGTTAGCCTATCAACGGCAGATTTCACTTGACTATATATGTCATCAACTGAGGTCCATGGGCCCCAAGCATCCACAACATTACCATCTTCATCCACCAAATACTTCCAAAAGTTCCAGTTAGGTATTTTCCCTGATTGCTCTGTAGAATGTAAACAGATGACAATGGATAAGAACACACATGTCATTGTGACATTTCAGTCTTCAAGCTGAGTAAAATAATTAACTCTGGGCTAGGAAGAATACATCTGAAATGTAAGCAGCATCGACCATTTAAGACAAAGACTCATATAACATAGGAACCAAAGAGAACCAGGCCACTGACTAGCAACCTATGTCACAATGTTGGTGTTATTTGTTTAATTTATAATATTGTTCACAGTAAAAGTTTAACCTTACTCAAAATAATAACAATAAGATCATATGTCAGAATTGTAGGTCTCAGATAATAGATTTCAGGGAAGAAACAGTCCAATTCACCTTTATGATTAACTGATTGGTTGTTATTTGAGATTATTTCTCATACATGGCCTTGCAACCATTCCACAGAGGGCAATTTAGTAACAGTAAACCCAAAGAGCCTGTCTTACAACTTGACTGACTATAATTCAAACAGGTGACCTGTTGATGGAAAGGTTATTTCAGTGAAATAGACTATTACTCTATTGACTGGTCCATTGAAACCAACAGGCTAATTTGAACCAATTTAACATACCTTCTAAAAATGTCCAAACTTCTGATATATCCGAGTCAATGACCCGGATTTTGGAGAACATAGGAAAATTGACTTGATACTGCTCCGTAGTAAATGTTGCAATCTCATCGTTATTCTGAAATATTGATATGGGATTTAGTCTGATACCAATAGAAAACCTCACTATTCAACGTCAAATAAATATATGATATATATATTTTTCAAAAATAAAACAGCTTATTGAGTGAACTGCACATGCTACTACTAGAAGTGTTTTATAAGCAATATAGAGCAGTCGTAACACAACCAGTTGGCTAGATCTTCCGAGAAATTCAATCTAAAGCAAAGTTTCTATTTGAGCTGAACCAACCAGTAATGCAGCAGACATCTTTTGAATTTGTTATATTTCTGTAATCTGAAGGCCTGGCCAATGAAGTATAATTGAGACCTTCTTTCCTTGCCATTGTCACTCAAGAGAGAAATGAGCCCTGATATTCCATTGGTATTTGGCAATCATTCTAACTACGCTGACTGAATCCAAAATGTGACTATATGAATGTGGTTAACAGGCACCGCATTTTATAAAAATATGTCAATTGAAGAAGGTTTAATATATTAGAATATGTAGAATTGAGATTTTTATCATTTTTATACGCCCGGCTTGAAAAGCGGGCTGTATTATGGTATCATCTCCGTCCAGCCGGCAGTCCGGCGTCCGCTTTCCCTTCCGCTCCATAACTTCTAAAGTTTTGATTCCATCTGCACAATTTTTTCTAAGTATATACCTTATGGGTAGAAGGTGTGTCGCAAACTATTTTTAACATCACTGGTTACATAATATGGGAGTTATATTGGATTGTGTAATATTCCCTTCCGCTCCATAACTTCCAAAGTTTTGATTCCATCTGCACAATTTTTTCTGAGTATATACCTTATGGGTGGAAGGTGTGTCGCGAACTATTTTTGACATCATACATTGCGTAATATGGCAGCCGTATTGGGTTATGTAATATTTACTTTTTCTCTCTATAACTTTAACAAATATGATCAGATGTTTTCAAATCTTTCATGTTACATACCATATTACAAACAGTGTGTAAAAAAATTGCTTATGATGTCAAGACAACTATTGCAAATTATTGGATTATGTACATTCCCTTTTATTCTTACTTTCATTTTCATGAAAATTATAAAATGGCTTCTACTTTTCCGATTCTCATCAAAAAAGGATTTTTTCAAATTGCAATAATGTTTCTAAATTGATTAAAACTATTCTTAAATCAATATATAACGTTTTAATCAAATGAAAAATACATATAAGGATTAAAGTTTTATCTACAGACAAAGAGATAAGTAACCCAGCCTTGTTCTATTTACATAGTCTCTTATCACTACAAGTGTTGACAGTTTTATGGTCCGGACTCTTCTATACCACATGGCCATGCCATGCTCAACTGTTTTTTTTTTGTAGCCAAATAATATAGAAAAATGATATTATGAGAAAAAATTTCAAATCTACTTGAATTGGTGTGAGCTGCAAAATTGCCAATTAATTGCATTTGTTTAAGTATGATTAGTAAACTATAAACTACTCTTCTAAAAAATTGAAACATTTTAGTCCAAACTATATTGACAACAAGCAATGTTTAACATCACGATTTAACAAGCAGCAAGAATTGATGACTTGTACCGAGTACAAATCTTGTTAATAATCTTTGATCCAAATAGCCCATTTTAAATTTGATACAGATGGATTTTAAAGGTTTTAGTGGTAACATTTCATTTTGTTGACATTACATCACCTTTTACCAAGCTTCAACTTCCTTCCTCTGAATTTTGAAAATTAAATTTAAATAAATATGGAAGGATTTGTTTTGGTATGGCCGCAGTTACTGTGCCTTTCCGGGCGTATTTTGGGTTTCCCGAAACTCTTGTTAATTCTATCCTTGATCATGAAATAGTTGATTCAGCACTTTGTTTACCAAAGTTCCAATTTTAAACGAATCCCAGCTAATAGCTTGCTGTATGGTAAGGATAAAACAGGCAAACCAATGTCCTAAATGTAATGTAGTGCTGTGCATGTTAGTTGTGACAATCTTGTTGATATGGACGCTATATTTACCCCAGGCTCTTGAGCTCCAAATTGGTTACAAGGAAATGCGAGTACAGTAAACTTGCCAGTGGGTGCCAGTAAGTCATACAACTGGACAAGGCTGCTATAGTGAGAATCTGTAAATCCACATTCACTGGCCACATTTACCACCAGAGATATCTAAACAAAAACAATAAGATGGTCAGTATAACTCAGGATGTATTTTACAACAGTACACTAGGAAAAACTAGTACTAAAAATATAACCAAAGTAAATTTGTGCAGATATATATTAGAAGCATGATATTGGAATGCAAAAGGAACTTAAATTTCTCTACCCTGAGATTGGTTATTTATTTATATCATGCCAATATAATATTACCTAAATGACATGGGGGAATTCTATTACTCAGAACTTAACTCTTGTGCCTTGAAATCATTGACAGCATGATGACAGAAGCACTAAATTGTGTCAAGAGGTTGATAACAAATACTAGGCACTATAATGTGCTTGACAGGCCATTCGTTAATATTGTGTTTAAATATTCTCAAATTTTACATTTTGATGTTATCTTCCAGGCAAGTTAGGTAACAATGAAAACTACTGAGAGATGACTTTCAGTCTTTCTCCTAGGTCATTTCTGCCTTTTTCTTATCGTAACCATTTTAATATTTACCGCTTTGATTTATTTGTTTTTCGGCTGTACCTCAGTTTGTATTTTTTTTAGAGGTACACAATTAATACTTATAAATAGATTTTTTTCTGATGATTAATACGCAAATCAATTTTTCAGGTCGGATGAAGAAATTTAATTTGAAATGGGGACCTTTTGTTCAGTGCTTCCAAAAATGGGAGCTCTTTTCAATTTCCTATAGTTCTGATTCTGCAAATCATGAATGTTTTCCAATAAAATTACAAATTGTAGGGCTACTGAGCTGGGCAATTATTGTTAATTCTAGTGAACATAGCAAAATTTAGAAGCCTCTGATTTTGACTGAAGTCACACAAGATCATGCAAGACCTGTGTTTAGGGACCGTATATAACTTAAATTAACCGAACAGCTGTTTGATTATCATTAGAGCTTATACTAGAGATCAGCTGTTAGCCTGTTGCTTCATCTGTGATTCTCAGCTTGCAATCCATACTGTTTCCCAAATTCTTTTTCTGAGAACCAATAAAAAAAATTATTTCTTGCAAAAAAATAAGACTATGAAGCAGTGGTTTTCCTCACAGGTTAATTGCTATGAGATCAAAGCGTAGCTACGCGATATAACTATTTTTATAAAGTGTACGCCAAAAATACCTCCATTGACAGATCTTGGCTTGTATCAGAAAAAAATTGGATAAAAACATGCTTTAGAAATAAAGAATAAAAAAGAAAAAAGGACAGGGTAACCGCCGATCTCCATAAGCGGTAATAGTAATACTAATAGTAATACCAGAAGTCTATGAACAGGGAAGTGTGAAATGTCGCATTACCCCATATTCAGGGCACTGGCGCTTTCAGCCTGCTTATACTACACTATGTGACGTTTATGCGCGGTAGATTTTGAAATTGTCAACGGTTGCGAAATTTCCAATCAGAAAATAAATTCATTCTCCACTTACTGCATCTATCGGCAATTCCAGTAACCGCAGTTCGGAGAATGCATTGGTTTTTATAAAAGCTTTACCGAACATGCGACTCTGATATCTCCATTTCGACTCAAATCGTTCCAAACAAGTCTTCTTGTCTCATTTTCAACTTTATGAAGGTCTTCGGAAACTTTAACTTTTGCTCCATCAAGTACTGTTGTCATATCTAAAACGTTCGCCATGTTTTTTCTTATGCATCCCATAATAGTTCATAGGTGAAAGTGAAGAAAAGCCACGCTTTCTGACTAACCGAGAGAGGGCTCTGTGTATGGTGACCTCTGGGTCAAAAGGCGCCAATGCCCTGAACACTATTTAATGGGACGCTTCACACTTCCACATTCATAGACCTCTGGTAATACTAATAGCGCTAATTTTCAATGAATGGCTGGACTGTAAAGAGTAATACCCCGGGTCCCCTGAACTTTGGTCTTGGGTGATTTTGTCAAGGGGCTTATGGCCGGCATTATTGTACCATATATAAATCACTAACGGACAGACTATAGAATAGGTCCGTCAGTCTCAAACCGCTATAATCGTCAGAGGGGCAAGCCCCCCTGAAACCCCCCGTTGTATTCATTTATTCTAGAACTTATGACTAATTTAATATTACAACGCTTAAAACTAAACTATCCCAACTAAAAGCTAAAAGATATAACATCTAAAAGACGATTTTTTGAAGAGAAGTTAAAAACGACGGACCTATTCTATATTCGCACCTCACTAACCATCACCTATTAAATTAGCTAACCCACCATTCCCCTGTACTGTTCCAAATTGACAGAGTTGCCCTCAATGTCCAACACTGTAAAAGAATAAAAGTTTTTGGGAGCGGTTATTAATGTTTCGTCATATTTCGGCAAAGATCCTTGTTTCATCCCATTGTCATTTTCTTCTTCCCTTCTATCCACGACAATATCACTTTCGTTTGGAAGAGTTGGGATACCAGCAGGTTCTTCAGATTCAGCCAAATCTTCCTCAACTGTATTCGTCGTTCCAGTGCCTATTTCAATACGTGGCTCGACAGTTTGGTCGAGATCTTGAGTTTCACTGTCAGCTGCACTGATATCTACTGCCGCAATGAGACACAGAAGACAGATAAAAGAAAACAGACAATTGTACTTAAAACCTGTAAAAAGAAACATCTTCTTTCTCTCTCGAAGAACTTGCCGAAACGTCAAAACGTATCGTCTGCATCAGAAAGTTTTCGCCACGAATGCAGTCTCGTACAGTCGCTCTGCTTTGGATATTGTAAATAAATGTACGAGTCCATTGCTGTGGAAAAATCCTCTGCCAACTGCATCACCGAAAAGTTGGTTAAAAGATTTAAATATTCATATAAATATTTTAATTAGAATAAATGATGATATTAAATTTATCACTGATAACTCATAGGTTTGATGAAAATGTTTAGGCCGAAAATTTGTTTACAGGTAAAGCAGAGATCAACTTAACAAACAACGGTTTCGTCTCCAGCGAGGGCAGCAAATTGTTTACCTGCCAACAGCCAATGGGCGATCGAGCCATTATAATTTGGACCAATCAAATGCCTTCAATACTAAAACCCGGCATGTGTGAACCTGCTCTGATCGACGATCATCTCTGTTTTGTTGTTATCAAATTACCATTGTTTTTGTCGTACCATCCTGCTGTTAATGAATCTAATCAAGGATTGATGATTGAATTGTGTACATGAGGTAGGCTGTGGTGTTTTCTGATTAACTACTTTACCTGGAATTAGCTTAATTGTGTTTTTATTATATTTTAATTATGGCTATAACATTCTCTACAACAACAACATGGGCATCAATTCATAAACAA
This sequence comes from Lepidochitona cinerea, assembly GCA_963971465.1. Taxonomy (NCBI): domain Eukaryota; kingdom Metazoa; phylum Mollusca; class Polyplacophora; order Chitonida; family Tonicellidae; genus Lepidochitona; species Lepidochitona cinerea. The sequence continues at coordinate 39,324,952 of OZ020556.1, read as the reverse complement.
GGGACCCGAACCATGGGCACTCCAATTTGAATTTGTCAGAATTTAACTACAGTACCTATCCCCAAATTTAGGTTGTACTGTCTGATACACAATAATTGATAAGTGCCTGTGGCTTGGAAGTTGAAGATGCTGACAAAATTTTAGTATTTTCTACTTGTAAATCTTTAGTTTAACTTAAACTTAAGTTGAGACTTGAGTGGCATAATGATCTGCACAAATGAACCAAAACTTCGAATTATTTAAACTAAAGTGCAAGTGTAGGCTAAGTTATTATATGAACTTTTGTCCAAAATAACTGCTTACCCGTTCTATGGATCATACTAGTTGAAACATTTAAGAAATTCTCCTAATTATATATTTTAATATAACTTGTGCCTAGGCTCTGGCATAATTTGAGAAATACCCATTAGCATTTGGCCAGTTCCCTGTGACGTCACATAAAGAAAGTTGAACATCATTTGTCATAATAGCTGCTTCACTCCAGTAAAGGTCTTCCTCCGTAATTTAATAATTTTTGACATTTATTGGTTGTCGACCTTTAATTATCGCCTTGTGACCTCCTGTGGTAGGATTTGTCCATAGCGAGCAGTTCCAATAACATTTTCATGGCTTTCAATTAAGGTCTGCGAACTTTACCACCTGGCATTTTAAGCTCGTATACAGAACGTTATATAACGCTTATAGTGTTTTGGCTATATTTGAATGCGTTCTTTACTTGTACTCGAAAAAAAAAAAAGCAACAACACACACTATATAGTATAATCAAGGATATACATATAAAGATTTGAATGCAGGTGGCTTTAAAGGGTTGCGCAAAATTCGTTCCCTTAAAAAACTTCAAATACTAGGCCTAACCGTCACTGGTATTAGCAATTGCATTTACCGCGTCCGTCAAATCACCAAAAGATTGAATGACAAGGAACTCAACAGACGGACCGGCAATGAGTTGAACTGTTGAACTCGCCGGACATCGGGAAGGCACCTTTTGATATCATTGTTAGGCTTCACAGGCTATGTCAGCAAGGTGCTAGGAGCAGATTTTAATTTTGCGTAACCTTTGTGCGAACGATTGTTTCGAGGCCTGATATCAGACTATTTAAACCAAATGCTAAACTTGCTTCAAAACTAACTTGTTTAGCAGTAGCAGGGCAAGCACTTTTCAGGTTTTGCTTGTCAGGTCATGAGGGCAAGTGAGAAGTTCCAGCATTATTATTTCCTGGCTAGCTTTGAGAGTTGCTCAAAACACCAATTTTATTTTTTGATAGTTTCATACCTTTATTTTTTATTCTTTCTTTAATCGCCTGTTGAATTGAGCCCTAAAATGTAATTCATTCAACTTACAAGTACATGTATGATGTACCTTAACTGTATGAGCTGCCAAAGTGTTGTCAACAGTTGAGCAGCTACAATGTTTAGCGATAGCCTTTGCTTGGCTTGTCACACAAGCTACATTACATTGGCGATTGGTTATTTAAAAAAGTAAACATAAAATATTACATGGCTAGGCTTACTAACCCATTGGCTATTTCATTGGGTAATCTGAAATGCTATAAAATTAAAACTCTGTGGTAACACTTACAGAGTATGCTTGTAAACACTATTTCTTCTGATACTAGCTAGAGACTAAATGAGTTTTTTTCTTATTTCAGCATCAATTATTTAGTTTTTCAATGAACTTAAAATTCGATTCTTTTCTAAGTTATCTGAATTTATGAAAAGTTTGGATTTTGCAGTTTATGCCACCTAGAAGTCCACTTGAAATAAACTCGTTACTGTTAGGAAAAAGATAAAAAATACCCTCCAGATTTTTTTAAAATAGCAGCTTTACAAAGATCACAGACAATTGATGGAATAAATCTCACATTTTTTGGAAAGGAAAATAAGCTCATAATAGTGAATACAGTTGCTAAGTGATTCAATACCTGCACAAATAAAATACAGTGTGGGAAAATGTGATCATAATCACCAATTAACAGTTTGCTAATTTGTTTATAACATAAATTTAGCTATCACTGAGGTTTACTCTTGTGTAAATAGGTGTTTGAAAAACTGACAACAAATGTCATTTAGTGGTACCTTCTTTTGTCATTCTCTATTTGGTTAACTGTACTATATGTTAGCCTGTTAAAAATAGCAGATGGTAAATGGGTGCTCAGAAGGGTGTGAGATTAATCTTGAAAGGACTGTTTGGGCTAGGGAAGAGGGGGTGGGTGGGTGGGGGCTGATATTATGCCTACTGTATATATACCCCCTCCCTCTCTTGTACCCATTCTATGTAATTAACTTACCCCAGACTGACTGATTAGTGAATAGCCCCCAACTGTCAGGTCAATAGATACTGCATACCTATAGCAGATAAACAAAAGAGCAGCCTGCTATGTGTGTATTGTCACTTTAAGGGGTTTCACAGGCAGAGAAACAAGGTCAGATTTGCCTCTTGCATATTTTGTTTAGACTTGTTGAAAGACGTTCATTTTGGGTGAAAAAGGTAGATATATATTTTGATGTGACCATATCCTTCCATCAGTTGAATATTTCTCTATAGTTATCACAGCTCTTCTTTTTACCTATCTTTGTAATTACTTGTCTTTACCATGGATATCAGACATAAGATGGTTATTAAGAGATCTTTGTTAAAAAGAGTACGCTTTTGTCCAACAGCACGACCAATTGACAACTTATCTCTCTCACAGGTTCTGGCTGAAAACAACGACCCGCAAGCCATGGCACAGTTCAATTTTGAGAACGAGATCAGTAATATTTTGAAGATGGATGGAGCACTGTCCCGAGGACCACTAATGAGATGGGATAGAAAACAAAGGGAATCAGAAGCTAATCAGTCTGTCAACAACTCTTTGAATATCAGTGCAGGGTTAAAAACTCCACGAAAACCTGTACAGAATTCCTCCCCAAACACACCAGAAAGGATATGTAAAACTCCCATCTCCATAGGTAATTGATACAATAACATTCACCTGGCTGTGAAAAATATAGATTATTATATTTATATTACTGTCGAGAGAACTTAATGAGTTTCTTGTTAATGAGTAAATGATATGATTTCATAAATATTAATGCTAAAACATAGGCTTTTATATGTTTGTCTGTAATAGAAGAAAATCGATTTATTTAATTTTTATAATTTGAATACATATGCAAGAAAACTTTCAATATGTTAAATGGAATAACTAATTTTTGTTGATGTTTCAGGCAAAAGGAAGACCCCAGGAAAAACAGGAAAGACACCTAAAACACCAAGAGATGGAGATCGCTTTATCCCTAATCGTACAACAACTCAGTTTGAACTTGGACATTTTAAGATGACATCCAGCAACAACAACAACGACAAGCCTGAGATCTTAAGTCCAGCCAAACAGGAATATCAGAGAGTGATGGGTGAAAATCTTAATGGAGATCTTCTTAATAATAAAATCATTTCTTATAAAGCAAAGGCTCCACAAGCACCGGAAGGTAGGTCATTTTTTTTTTTTTTTTTTTTTTTTTTTTTATCCAAACAAACACAAGAATCTTCAATATCATGAGAAAGAATCACCATTGAATGTCATGAGAAAGAATTGTCAATATATTAGGTTTCTGTTTTTATTGCAAAAATTCATCAGGTTCTAGACTTTTGGAAATAATGTGGTTGATATTGATTAAGTCATTACAGAGTTCAATTTCTCTTTCAGGCTACAATTCTGAATTAAAAGTTCTGTACAGTACAACAAAAAGCTGTGGAAGTGCTAAGAAGAATCGCCACGTGCCACAAGTTCCTGAGAGGATATTGGATGCACCAGACATTCTGGATGATTACTGTAAATATCTAACATTTTTATGTCTCAAAATTTTCTTTATTCATCAGCAATCCACGTGCTAAAAAAAAAAAAAATTATTACAAGATATTTGGTGGATACTTAAGTTTGTTACTCATTGAACGCATTCTGAGAATGATATTATTTCTTATTGATAAAAACAAAACAGTTTTGTAAAATAAAACTCTGAAAATGGTAGGCCTGTAATTTAATTATTTTGTCTGACTGGAAAAACATTTCTTGTATTTTTATTTTCATTTTCAATCTATTTTATTTTTTTGTGCAGATTTGAATTTACTAGATTGGTCGGTTAATAACCATTTAGCGGTGGCATTGGGAGGCAGCGTGTACATTTGGAACGCAGGCTCAGGGGAGATAAGCCAACTCTTACAGATGGAAAACCCTGAGGATTATGTCGGATCTGTATCTTGGGTTAAGGAGGGAAACTTTCTGGCTGTGGGAACTAGTACTGGGGAAGTTCAGGTAAGATGGTCTTCAATTTCTTACTGGGTGTATCCCTTGTTAGTTCTATGTGGATGGGTTGGCAGGTATGAGCTGAAGCTAGCAAAGCTATTGTGAAAGTACAGTGAGTGCGTAGTAAAACATCAGTCAATCAAAGGGATTCAAGTCAGCAATTAGCATTTGTTTGTAACATAAATCCTCTTTCACTGAGGTGTACTCTAGTGTAAATAGGTGTTTGGCAAAACCAATAACAAAATAAATGTCAAAATGTGGTGCCTCTTGTTTCCCCTTTTCATAAACTGTTGAAAAAGTACCAAGAAAATGTTGCCGTGGGTCTTGCATTAATTTGGGACGTTCTCTATTGTCCATTGTCTATGTTTGCATTGCAATTGAGGAAATTTATTTGTAGTAATCTAAACTTTTATGTGGATATTTTTTTCCAGCTTTGGGATGCAGGACAACAGAAGCGAATCCGTAACATGTCGAGTCATGCCGCTCGTGTTGGTGCACTCTCGTGGAACTCGTATATCTTGAGCAGTGGATCTCGCAGTGGTTTTATACATCATCACGATGTTCGAGTGCCTGAGCATCATGTCAGTACATTAGGAAGTCATACCCAGGAGGTGTGTGGGTTAAAATGGTCCCCAGATGGGCGTTACCTTGCCAGTGGGGGCAATGACAACATCCTGAATATTTGGTCAGCACGGGATCGTACTCCACTTACAGATACTAGACCCTTGTACAGTTTTAGTCGGCACCAGGCTGCAGTCAAGGTACGTTCACTTGTTGTCTTCAAAATACTGTAGGACTCCCAGAGATTTCATTCACAGCACCGGTTGATTAGTTTAGGGTTTTTTTTAAGCCACGCTGAAGATTATTCCACAAAGTGATGTTTCCAGTTTTAATAGGAGGATGTAAGGGCACAGTAGAGAAAGGTTAAGATAATTCAAGAGCAGGATCAATCTCCTAGGCACTCTGTCTTCACTAAAAAAAAAAATACAAACTATTATATACTGCTCCTTAGAAGTCAATTATTGTCAATATTTCTAATTAGAATTGTAATTGATGAGTACATGTGATATATAATTGTGAATATGTTTTGATATTGTAGGCTTTAGCCTGGTCTCCATGGGAAGCTGGCGTGTTAGCGAGTGGGGGTGGAACCGCTGATAGACAAATCTGCTTTTGGAATTGTAACACTGGTTCTTTCCTTAACAGTGTAGATACCAAGTCACAGGTAAGACATATTTTAACAATACTCTCAGCATATATCTTAGGCCGTATATAATTTTAGTTGTTAGTTGGTTGGACAAATTTAAAATTATGTATAAAATTGAGGTAGATAATTTACACTGATTTTGTCATCATAAGCTTACAGTTGGAATTGGACCAATACATTTGCTTACTTATTTTGAAGCTATTGGTGGCTCACTTGGTAGAGTGATAGTGTCTCAGTCGGGCACAGGCCTTCCATCAATGGGTTATGGGTTCAAGTGGGTTGTTTTTCTCAGTGCAAAGAGCGCGTTTCTTCTGTTCCTTAACCAAGTAACACAGCTATATAAGTGAAATAGTGCGACGTAAAAACAGCAATCAATCAATCAATCTTCATGCTATTCCCTGACCCAGTTTGTTGGCAAGTTTCATGTTATAATACTATTTTGTGTTATGTTACAGGTTTGCTCGCTGCAATGGTCTAAAGAGTACCGAGAACTTGTGTCCAGTCATGGCTACGCTCAGAATCAACTGATTATCTGGAAATATCCAACCATGACCAAAGTAACAGAACTAACAGGTGTGTTTCACAAACTTGGTCGATTTCTGAGTGAATTTTTCACTTGATGGCTTATGTATAATGTGGGAAAGTTGCGAGGTACATGTACTCGCCAAAGGTCGGGGGTTTCCTCTGGGCGAAGAGCCCTGCTTCCTCCCCCACTAAAACTGGCAAGATCACCATAAAAGTGAAATTATCTTCAGTGTTTCGTAAAACATCATTCAATCAATTTGTAAATTTAATTAATCATTGTTTGCATAGGCCTTTCTGTGTGTGTCCAGCTGAACCAATCTCTGTACATAAAGAAGTTTCCTATCATCAATACATGTAGGTTTCATTTTAAGATATATGAACTCAAATGCATTCTTTTCTTTTCCTTAGGCCATACAGCCCGTGTTCTTCACATGGCGATGTCACCAGATGGCAGCACTGTGGTGTCCGCAGGTGCTGATGAAACACTCCGCTTGTGGAAATGTTTTGCTATTGATAACAGTAAAAAGAAGGCTCAACGTTCAGCAACAAAAAGTAAACCTAGTGCTGTACAATTGATGATGATTCGTTAGATGTCCTAATTAATTTGCAACCAGTGCTATTAGTGTTGTAACATACCCAGTGCAATTATCTCAAGACACTTATAGAAAGGTGCTGTTAAAGTTGTCTCTACATCCATCCATCATTGCATAACATTCCAGGAAAAATCAGACTTGTAGTTATAATTTTGCTGATTTTCACGAAACACAGTTCAATGGGGGACTAAAAAAGGAACAATTTGTTTTCTCGATAAGAGGCAGTTATTGTAGAACACTCATGTGAACATTGATAATCATATAAATCCATCCCCATACATTATAACATTGACATTGGTAGCTAGTTAAAAAGTTTTCCAAAACAGCACAAATACATCACATTAACTTTCATTAGGATCGTTTTATATTTATGATATTTTTTTTTCATTTTGTAGATATGTACAAAACACTTTTATAATGTTTTATCATTTTATATATATATATATTTCTCATATTAAACGGTTTGTTAGATGATCATGTTGGCGAGTTTAAATTAGGTTTCTTAGCTGTCGTGTGTGTATTTATTCGACTTGTAAATATTTCATTATTGTAGGTTATTTAGGGCTGCATGTTTTTATGCAGATGTTGTTTTGATAATAAAAGTTAGAAAAATAAAGTTGATTGCATACACAGAAACTTCTTGAAAATTGTTTTATGCTCCCCAAAAATATTTGCGGGGGCTGTCAGTGCGTATGCATGCTATTGCCAAGGGATGTACGTGGATCAGCAGCTTTGTTAGTGTCGTTACTTGAATTATCCCCCTTGCGGTGTTTCAATTCTTCAAGATTTCTGGTGAACCATATAATATAGATATTAGGTTGATTGATTGTTGTTTGGGGTTTTACGCCGAGCTCAAGATTATTTCACTTATATGGCGGTGTTGCCAGTGTTATTGTGGGAGGAAACCGGGCTCTATGCCCCGAGGAAACCCAGAACCTCCCGGTGGTAACTTGCAAGCATCCCACCAAGGTCTTTTGACTGAAAAACCTATGTGGGATATTAGAATTTGATACTCTGGTAAGCTGTGTCTTGTAGAAAGAACTTAGCTTTGACATTTCAATTCTCACGATATTGAGAAATGTTGAAGTGGCATGAGCTGCCAAAATTCACACTTTTTTCATAATTTCTGATCGTCACGACAGTAAAAGACTTTGAAGGCCATCAAAAAACTAAATAATTGTCGTTAGAATGAGGAAAATCCATACAGTATGTGGCCTGTACGAACCGAAAACATGTTCGAAAAGTAAACAAAATTTAAATAACCGGGACGACCATTCATTCATTCTAAGCCAAAGTTACTTCAAAACAATACTTTATCGTACATTTTCGAGACTATCAGCACTAAAAAGTTTCTGAATTGTACGTCTTGAGAAAAATAGCCAATAATTTCAACATTCCGTGTCAACCTCAAAATATCAACATTTTGGCAGCTCATGCCCCTTAAATACAGGCCTTTCGTTAAGGGTACTTCGTCATGGTTGCATAGAAGTTCAACTTAAGGCCATAAACGCGAGTTTGGTTGATTGGTATATAAATCTTAGCTCCATGCTACCAACCAAACATGCTGAAATTAGTGAAAATATAATTTCATACATCAAAAACACTTCTTTGACTTGGTTTGCTGGGAATAATATTCTGTAAACAAACTGTGTATGGTCGAGCTGCCAAAATGTTGATATTTTGCCGTTAAAACAATAAAATTTACCTTACATTTGGCAGCTCATGCCACTCTAAAGAAGCTGTCTACACAGGAAGAAAAACCCTGCTACTAAATTAAAACTGCACTTATTCTATCGATATCAATACATTTTGTCAGACACTTATGATCCATAAACCTTTTCGTAATGAAATAGTGCAATTTAAAAAAAAAACTTGATTAAAATGTTACATGCTGGGCACTTAAATTATCAGCTTGCTCGATGTTTAACCATGATAACATGGCTGTGTCGAACCAACTATAATACATTATTGGGTCAATGTGATGGCAAGAGGTTGGCTATACAATTTTGCTCACATGTCCAATATTTGGCCACCAGTACCCTGCACTTGGCATTCTTACGTAGTTAGACTATCAAGTGCCTGTGGAATTGAGTTGATTGTTGATTTTCCGATGTATGTTGACATGTGCCTACAGCCCCACAACCCGTTCAGGTCTTCAATAGACCCTTTTGGCTTAGAACATGTTTTTCGTGACATTCGAATTGTATGACATGGACGCCATTTCTCTGTTGCAGCCACTGTGACATGCTTCTATCATATTGCGTCATAGAAGAAATAAGCACCATTTCGACATCTGATTGATCCAAAAACTCATTTCATTTTGGCATAATTTTTCCGTACAACGACGTTATTGTGCAAGCGTTATTCCTGAAACCGAACGGGTCTAGAGCATTAGATACCAGAAACTGTTGGACCAACATTGGGTATGAGAACAAAATCATGTTAGAGCAAGATCTGTTTCAATCGAGGCCCTAGTGTAGCCCCCTGATTGGCACAAACATTTCTGTAAAAGAGGGAACATCAGGCAGGTTAAAAAATTTAAATCTTTGGCATGCAACCATAAATAAGATGGCGCCTGACTATCTGCTTGCTTCACAACTGTACTTTACTTAGTAGACCGTACCAAGGAACTAGGCCGTTACAATTTCTACATGTATCTGTTCAGGAATAACTGCTTGACTAGAGTAGCTTTAGAAATAACAAGTGATGTTATATCAGAAACATGAGATAAATATTAAGGATATTTACAAGTTTATTTTACACAAAACAGTTTAGGTAATTGAGATATTTACAAGTTTATGTTAAATTATACAAATACAGTACAGATAATGAATGCTCATTTTTATCAAATACACACTGCACATTATATAAGCTTACCAACAAGTTTAAATTCAGATTTTATGTTCACTTCATTATCAAGAATATATGGTAACTGAAAAACTTAAACTAACATTTTATTTTGTAATTTTGCCAAATAGAAGACAGCTTCTGTTGAACAAGCTCAATGGAAAGTTTTTCATTTCAAAAACATTTTTTTTTCTATGTCTTAAAATTAAAGATCTTTGAATAAGTATGGTAAATGACGACCGAACCTGACAGACGCCCCATCCGACCAGCGGCACAGATCACAAACAAGGGTGATTAACCACTCAGTGCGCCGTCGACACCCGAGGTGACGGTCAAGCGCCTACATGACCGGTAACTTACTGCCTGCCGACCGGTATTGGAGATTTCCGACTTATAGCGGCAACGTGTAGTTCCGAAATGTTACTCCGAAATGTTATGCACAAAACATTTTTAATAGATTTGCATAATAATAAATAAATGTTAAAAAATCAACCAGATTTTGTTTTTCATACCAAGTGTCAAATTATTCTTTGTCACAATGTCCATGAAATTAAGTACTAATTTGCCTAAAGTAGTCTGGGTTTCTGTCTCCAAAATGTTGTTGTGGCCAAAGTGGCAGTGAAGACCCAGGTTTAAACTTAAATTGTGAGGGGAAACATGCTTCCATTTAAAGCATTTTTGATTTGAGCCTGAAAAGTCTCATTGCGACGATCCCCAGCCTTGGAAAGATCAAAGGCTAACCAGACTAATCGTTTCACACGTCTGCTGATCGCTCTATTCATGGGATTCAACCAGACTACTACTAACTTTGGGTATGAAATCGGTCGGATTCGGACGTCATTTACCATAGATACTTAGGCAGTCTACCAACATAAAATCTATAACCAGCAATGAGCAAATGACAAAAGTGTGTAAATAGTTACATTTTATACATAAATAGTCTCTATTTTCCTTCCACCATACTGTCTCGATTAATAACGGCCTCATCAAATTTGATCATGAAAGTTGTTCCTTTGTGCCAATGGACGGTCACCTTCGCTGGCTGAAACAGCAAAATTCAATAGCATTTTAATGAAAAATGACAAAGCCTAATAATAATCAAAAGAAATGTTTGGAGAAGCAAAACCAATTTTCTATTCAAAACATTTGAGGGGCAATTTTAAACTTGGGGGTGGGGGAACAAGTAGATAATTTTGCGTGAAACTACATAAACAATTGAGAAGGGCAAAGTTGTATAAGTGGGAATGGGAAGAGGGGAGTTCAATTTGCCTTGAACTATGTTATTATTAGTGTTGATGAGGGAGGGGACTCAGGGGAGAGCATATTATTGAGACTTACAAAGTTTGAACCATTGAGAACAGCCTCCAGAATTCCAGCAGTAAAAGCTGCACAGTTTAAACTTCCTGAAAATATACACCCAAATGTAGTTCTAAATTCTATACAGTCATGACAAAAATAAAACTTGAAATTGATTGACTGATGTTTAACAACACATTCTTTCACACACCCACAATGACATCGCCGCATTGCCCGGCTTATTGGGGTAGGAACCCGAGCTCTTTACCCAGACAATAAAGAGAGGATATGGGCTGCTTCAATCTGTCTTGTATAAACCAATGGACTAGTCCAGAGGCCTGTCCGGGGTTGATGAAAATTAGCCACTACGATCCTCAGTACAGCTCTTCGACATACGGCCTACCAAGTGAATAATCCACTTAGAAATTTTAAAATTTTATTTGGACTGAGTCGGATTTGAACCTGCACTGCACAGGATAGCCAACAGTGTATGTGACAGTGTCGTAACAGGACTATCATTCTGCCGACTGAGCCACCGAAGCCCCCAACTTGAAACTGAACATGTTAAAGTTATTGGAGTCTTTCATTAGAGAGAAAGAGGCTCCAGAGAGACAAAACATATGTATTTATTTCATATGGAACAGATGACCAGATAAATAGCTAATACGGTAAGATCTCCGCTAATTCAAGGACCAGTGATGTGAAAATAACGAATTATTACATTGCTTTTTGCCACATTTGGTCTATAAAAACAACAACAGCGATCGTTCAATAGGATTATCTGATCGCTCACTCCAGGAGGTAAGACTCTCAACGAAAAAAGTTGAATTTTAAGTGTACTTTTGTTAATGTTTTTCTGGCCCTTGAATTTTTTAGTGTACTTGAATTAGCGGAGATCTTACCGTAGGACACATTTGAATTTGAATATAGTATGATAAATATATAGTCACGTTAATAACTTTAAATGCCTTTGAGTGTGACCAATGATCAATCAATGGGAGAGGGGCTTTAGGTAACAGCAGAAGGTTTGGCATTTCATCTTCTGATAACAACTAAAAATCGTTCCACAACTACACTCAATCAATCAATCAGTCCGCTATTGCCCAGTCTGGTGGAAGGCCTAATACGAGGCTATACGATCAGAGGCAATTACTATGGGATTGGTTAAGTGTGAATCCTAAAACACAACTCACTATTAAGTAAGAGATTATACCACAGGACATAACCCTCATGTTAATCTATCAAACACCAGGGGCGTGGTTTCATATTGAAATGCATTCAATGCATTTAATTGATGTTTTACGCTGCACTCTATATTAAGATCTAAGATTAGATCACCTATATGGCGGATTTACCAGGTTTAGCAAAGAGGAAATTGAGATCTTTGTCCAGAGGAAACCCCCCGACTCCGCTCACTGAGCATTACTACATGTATTTAATCATTTCAAGCCATATAAATGAAACAATCTCAGTTGAGAGGAAAACCCTCAACAAATCAAACTAACAACATGAAGCAAACTGCAAGCTATAAAACATAGTGTATATACTAACCTTTATCTTTAGGCACAGAAATAAACTTGTTAATTAAAGGGTCCTTTTCAATAATGTAATCTAGTATAACGTTAAGGATGTCAGTACTATTTAAATATTTAAAAAGAATAAGAGCCCGAACACAAAAGCGGGTGGACGGAAGCGAGAATGATACCGTTAAATGTTCTGCCTTTCCCAATTAAATCACATTATCCAAGGGTCAATGGGAGCTAGGAAAATGACCAATGGTCATCTGGAAACTTTATGTGAACGTTACAACAGTTGAATATCACATGGTTTAAGTGTCTTTTTATTTGATTGCTCTGAGCTTGTCCCTTTAAGAGAGAGAGAAGGGACTCAATAGAACATTTTGGTTCAGAAGATGTTTTTCACCACGTTGTCATTTCGATGTCATTGCTCTGTTACAGGCACTACATTGCGTCATAGACAGAATGAGCACAATTCCCACGTCAGACTGATCCAAAAACTCAATGAAGCGTCATTTTGCCATATACAGAGGCTACTTAATTTTTCTAAGCCGAAAGACTCTTGCGCTACCGTCAGAGTGCCCCTGCCCCATCCTCCCAAGAGAACAGTGGGGAATACATGCTGTTATTCAAATATTTCAGAATTTCAATTTTAATTATCAACATTGATGACCCGGTAAAAGGATACAGGTTCTCTCATCATCATTAGCATGTTCAAGTTTATCAGCTTCTTTTCCAAATAAAGTCTGAAACATCAAGTTAACATTTTATAACTCGTAAGGTCAGAAAATAAATTAAAGATTTAATAAGACTTAAGTTTGAGCCAAATGTCTATTATATCAATCAATCCTATTTAGTTTTGCTCGATAAAAAATATCAGCTTACTGGATGTTACCATGGTAACAGAGATTTATCATACCAAACGTGGAAAAATACAACACTATTAATACATGTAGCCAAAGGCGATGGCAAAAGGTTGGTCAGACATCACTCGTGTAAATTGACTTTTTTTACATAAGCTTATTAATTCAAAATAGTTAATAAGTTTCCAATAAACCGTGCATTTTTTAAATCTAGATATCCTACAAAATGATTAAGGCTATAAAGTTTCAATCTGAATCAAGTAGCCTTTTACTTTAGCCACCCGATATAACCTACTAATAGTTCTAAATATTTCGATGCATTTGTCCTTACCGGTACATGCAGATACAGCCAAAACAAAGAGAGAGAATTGAGAATTATGGGAGAGAATTTACGGTCACAATTCATTGATCAATGATGGAGGTTTTTTTAAGATGAAGCCCAGCAAGAACCAATGCTAGAACTTACGATAACTTCAAAAAGTGTGCAAGTTACCCCCCATATCCCCTATACACCTGCTAATAATAATAATAATACCTTCCATAAACTAGACTTTATGAATAACAGCATATTAAGGAGTTTTGTTTCTCTTTTAAAGCCCTTCTCTCGTACAAACATCACATCCAAGAGGCGAGATCCTACGTGATAGCCCATCTCTGACAACCTGAAATGGGAAGCAAACAATTCTTTGTAATGTTTTGACAGTTTAGATTAATGCTATCAATATCAGTCATTCTAAAAATTTTCATCATGTAGCACTTGTACTCTTTCAAAATTAGGAAGATGTGTAAAACTTATATATATAGAATTACAGACACTAAACCATGTGGACACACGGAAAATCTTCTTGACTTAAATAACCATGGAGACAAGTTTCTAGTTGTGTTAAAAGGGGGTTTTATCATTTAGACTTTATACCCAGTCATAGGTTGTTGTAATGAACCAAACCCATGATATCTCATAAGGTTGAAAAAGAGTTTGCCTTTAGTAAGTAATTTTTGTTCTGAAATACTTTGTTATATATTGACAAAATTGTATGGATTTTCAGCTATGGCAAGGAGTCAGGTAAACTGAAATTAAACAAAATATGATTGTGGGAAAAGAAAGTGAAAACCTGTAATTTGGTTCCTAGGGAGACAAGGGAGTTTAGTGCTGACTAAAAGATCTTTCAAACTTGTTCTTTTAATAAGCAATGATTGGCCGTTGGCTCAGAGCCTAGGTCAAGCAATGTGTATTCCTCTTTTATAACGTGGGCCATATTCATGTTGGCCTTATTGTACTTATTGAACACAAATGGTATAATACCTTTTTTTCTCAACCCCGGGTCCAAGTTCAAACCCAAAGGGTAAACAGTTAGTAATGTTTGAATCCCGAAACTTCCCATTTCCAAATGGTTGTGTTTGGTATCTTCAGCGGAAGCGAGAAGAGGGATTTTCAATTTCAATAGGCATGATATCTATGTTGTCCTTAACTGAATGACGTGGGGTATTGAAATACTGTGCCAGATAAATGGTTGACGAGTCTTTGTTATAGAGAATTCTGAGTTTCTCCTATGTGTTGCTTGCCCCGTTTTTTGCATGTTAGAGGAGTCACAATTTAAGGGTCATTTTAAGGCCACAAGTGAGGATGCAGTTTGTTGTAGGTGAAAGAATTCTCCTGACAAAATTTTACTTAGGTAGCTTTTGACTTTCAGTATTTTAAAAATTTGCTTTTCCACTCAATAGATTTTCCTGATGTGCAAATTCTGTCAGAACATGCCACTTTTGGTTAAAGGCAGAAATAACTGCCCACATTTTGAGCGCACCAGAATAACTTTAATCCATTTATCATATTAAGGACTTGTCAGTGATTATCATGCCTTACCTATCTATAACATTCACCTTCTCTACATAACACTCCTTCTGTGAATGTGCTAATATATTCCTTGTGACGGTGTTTGCATTTACATGTAGGCTGTGTCTATTTCAGTTGTCTCTAAAGCCCTTAGCAACCACAGAGTAGGTGACAGCAACTAAATGGACGCTCCTTTTGTTCGAGCTGTGTTAACTATCGCTAAGCAGTAGTTTTCAACGTTACCACCTTTTGATTAACAACCTTGTTTTCGCGTTAGCTACTTATTCTCGATCGTCAGGCTTTTCGAAACACTACAGTCACTTGATATGAGGATTCCATTTTAAAATATTTATTTTTAAATCAGTGGGAAAACTCTGGGCTAACTGTGGATTGCATGACGCGTTGTCATTGTACAGAGAGAGTTTGAAATCTGTCAGTTCAATTTTTACAGTTATCTTTTACGAAAAAGGGATTTAGCAGATTTACAATAAAATACCAACAAATCAATGGGTAATATCATATGAGTGTTGGAAATAAAATCTAAATGGCAGGTGAAAATAATTTAAAGCGTGATGGAAATCAGGTGCACTCATGGGTCTGATCTAATTCAACAAATCAGACTCATTATCTCCTTTCGAATATTTGTTGGTCGTTGGAATTTAACGGCTCTGACACGTCTTTTGAACAGCTGTTTTGGACAAATATTAAACTTTACCTTCAGTCAGAAATGTTGTTTCTTAGATTCCTGTGTTGATGACAATGTGTTTCACAGTGTTCAAGTGGTCTTTATCGGTAAAATTATAGAAATATTTGTAATTTTACCGGCCGTTTATAGTTGTTTCTTTTACAAAACAACATGGTCCCACACACAACGTACCCTCAAACCAAACAAACTATTTGAGGGAGGTAATGGTCTATTTCAGTCTCGTGATGGCTGCCCACTTTCAAGCGATCTCATAAATCACTGAAGCAAGCAATACCATGTGGCTGCCAAAAATGCAAAATGGCAATCACAGATAGTGACGACATAATGAATATCAGGTTATTAAACAAGGAGGCAGGTAAGCAATTCACTTTTGGTGAATTAGTGTCTCATCCTGTGAAGTGTTTTACTCACTTGCCGGTCAGGAAGGGGTCATCCTAATGTCTGGCCTAGGACCAGCCTGGCCAGCCTAGTACCAGCCGGCTTATATACAACGATAACTTGCTTTATACATTGAATTACCACTATTTATGCATCTGATTACAATATTTATACTTTCTTCTTTTATCTGGTATGTTTTCAGACAGAAATCGGCAGTTATAAGACCCGGAATCATTTATTTACTTTTCCACACTCAACCCTCACTGGGCTGGTCGGTCGCCATATTGGAATGCCGAAGGGTTCGAGTGTGGAAAAGTAAATAAATGATTCCGGGTCTTATAACTGCCGATATCTGTCTGAAAACATACCAGATAAAAGAAGAAATGTATAAATATTGTATTCAGATGCATAAATAGTGGTGATTCAATGTATAAAGCAAGTAATCGTTGTATATAAGCCGGCTGGTCCTAGGCCAGACATTAGCAGGTTGGGGAAAGTCGCCGATTGACGGGTTGTCCATCGATCAACGGACAAACCGCCAAACGACGGTCCAGCGCTGCCGTCGATCGACGGACTAACCTTGGTATAAAAGAGAATAACCCCACATTTCTGCCTGTTGTTGTTTTGTCGCCAAACAAACGAGTGAAAAAACAAAATGGTACGTTCCCGGCTAGCTGTTAATTAAGTCTTTGGCACTCAAACACGGCTCCCCGCGTGCGCTGAATGCTTCAAACTTTGCACTATCAAAATGGCAAAATGAATGGCGCCATTTCTATCGCGTCTTTTACAAAGAAAACAACTATTTACTCACACTTTCCTCTACTCCACATGTGCAACTTGATTTCTTTACGGAAATGACCTTTGGAGTTCAATCGATGTACTCATAAGACAGATATAATCGATAAACTGCTTCTGTCAGCTTCCTGGTAATGTAGATGCGCTTTTCTATGGTGACCCATAAAGACCATTTTGTAGCAATATTAATTTCTCTGGCACATTAACATAATTATATGATGCTACATGTATACTGGAACTGCGCTATCCAGAACATTCAGAAAGATTTTCAATCCACACAATAAATAATCTGCACTCTGCATAATTTAATATTTTTTTTCATAAAAACGCTCAGTATATAAATATATATCTGAATATATATCAAAATGTTGCACCCTATTCCAAAATGTATTTCAAGTGAGAAAAAAAAGACATCTTTTGTGAGTTTGCCAGATTCTCTTTGAGGTGAATAAATTAACTTTACTACCGTAAATCACGTAGAACACCGACACCTAATTCTTAACTTAAAATCCGACACTTCGAGAAGGCTGGCTTACTTCAAAGGAGGGCGCCAGCTAAGAGCTTAATCACTTGCGGAAGTAGGCATGTTGTTTGGCTCAGCGTGCGCCATAGATGTACTAACAAAGGGCTGTCTGTGGACTGAAGACCAGATTTTCTCTAATAACTATTCGAAGATTCCCGAAATTCGCTATTGGAATCAGGAAATAAATCATTATGGAAGTGAATGTGTTGTTGTTGTTCTTGTCAACGGTAAACTTATGCTATGGTTTTCTTCTATGCGGTCTTATTCGTCATCCCAAAACTAACTGTTCACTTCTCACCAAATGTTAAGCTAAATTATTTCGATTTATATCATTAAAGCAAGGTGCACATATAAAAAATGTGTTTATCTCCGCCGGTCTATATTTTGTACAGCAGTTTCGTCAGCGCCATGCCCTGTTCAATTCTTTACTGTAGGCACGTACATCTATCAGTTCAGTTCCCCGTGAAGTGTTTAAACCATCGTTATTTTTGTATTTATTTAGTCACAACTGGTCCTTATTTAGTTATAACTGGTCCATGAATTACGATCCATGAATAATGGGAATTAATGGCAGATTTTTTTTTTTATTTAGAAAGCGCTTGCCGACACTAGCATATCATTGGAACAGTTTAATACAACAAAGGGTTATTGCAAGTATGGGCGGGGTGGTAAATGTCACTCACTGTCAGAGAATTTTCATTCAGCGAATAGCTGACCTTCAACCAATCTATAGTCTTTAGCTGTAATCATAATCCACATAACTGACTGGCACCATGTAGCCTACCGTTCGAGTGAGTGAGTGAGTGATTGGGGTTTTACGTCCTGCTCAACAGTATTTCGGTTATATGAAGACGTTGTCTCCTTGTGACAGGGCGGATTTCCACCGCTCTTTTAGGTGCTGTCTCACCGAGACGACTTGCCGAGGACAACCAGCAAGCCCCCTCACCCAGTCACAGTATACTGACACCGGGCCAAACAGTCGCTGCTCTAACTCCTATTGCTGAGCGCCAAGCGAAGCCTGGTGAAGAACAAAAATACCGATCTCCTGAACTTTGGACTTTCTCCCCCCCCCCTTTTTAAGGACAATAGAATATTCCAACTGGCTTTCTTCAACTCTCCAGAAACTAGTTGCGTGTACATTTCCAGGGCAAACGTATACAACAAACTTATAATAACATGGATTTACCGCTGTTTTACAAGAACGTATAGATACAAGGTAAAAATGATATCAACAAGAGTGTAACCATTTCTGAGGCCAACTGAATAAAAACACTGAGAAAATGACGGTTTGACCGATACCATAATACACACAGTTGAGTTTGACGCGTTTGTACAGTCAGTTTTTAGCCATTTTCTTTCTTTTTCTTTAAGTTTAATAACGGGATTCAATTTTAGAAAACCAACCAAATGTAGTAATTTGACGGATTTTGATTTGATTTAATTTATGTTTATCTGTAATTAATAACTCACAATACACAAAAGAGTGCATTCAGACGGTCGGTGAGCGACTATCAACACAACCCAGCGACAGGCATGAATACCCTGCAGTGAGCTCGTTAGCGTCACTAATCGATTCTTTGTTCACCAATCACTGGGAAATAACATCAGCTGCCCTTATCGCATGACCTTAGTTGGAAATAAAATCGTTGAAATTCTACGTGATTTACGGTATATATATATTTTTTTTTTCATTTTAAATACATTTTGGAACAGGGGGCAACATTTTGGTATATATTCAGATATATATTTATATACCGAGCGTTTTTATGAAAAAAATATAAAATTTTGCAGATTGCAGATTATTTGTTGTGTGGATTGAAAATCTAAACTTCCAGTATACATGTAGCATTATATCATTATTTTAATGTGCCAGAGAAATTAATATTGCTACAAAATGGTCTTTATGGGTCACCATAGAAAAGCGCGTCTACATTACCAGGAAGCTGACAGAAGCAGTTTATCGATTATATCTGCCTAATGTGTACATCGATTGAACTCCAAAGGTCATTTCCATAAAGAAATCAAGTTGCACATGTGGAGTAGAGGAAAGTGTGAGTAAATAGTTGTTTTTTTTGTAAAAGACGCGATAGAAATGGCGTCATTCATTTTGCCATTTTGATAGTGCAAAGTTTGAAGCATTCAGCGCACGCGGGGAGCCGTGTTTGAGTGCCGAAGACTTAATTAACAGCTAGCCGGGAACGTACCATTTTGTTTTTTCACTCGTTTGTTTGGCGACAAAACAACAACAGGCAGAAATGTGGGGTTATTCTCTTTTATACCAAGGTTAGTCCGTCGATCGACGGCAGCGCTGGACCGTCATTTGGCGGTTTGTCCGTCGATCGATGGACAACCCGTCGATCGGCGACTTTCCCCAACCTGATTAGGATGACCCGTCTCTCGCGTCAGGAAGATGGATATCTGAAACTTGAATTCATTCGACATATATATTTTTTTCAAAGACGTGACTATTTTAACTCTTTACTTTACTGTTTGACTATTAAATTTCGTTGGCTTGAAGTTAACACACAGACATAAATCACTGGAAAACAAATTTACCTCGCTTGGAGATCGGGAACCGTGAACACACGATTTTGACAGTACTGTACCATTTCGGAAAACAATAACGCAAACGTGGCCAAATTGATCTGAAAAAGATGACAAATAGATTATTTTAAGTTGCCTTTGTGAGCGCCACTTACATGTACATTAAGATAATGCCAAACTCACGTCATTTTTGCCTTTTCCCAATGGTTTATCCACGATTGACGACTTCTGTTTGATGATGGAGGCCATTTTGAACAAGTAAAAACAATATGCTATCTGGAAGTGAAACTGAAAACGGACTTTTTATTTTTATTCAAATAACACAATCTGACAAAAGGCAAAAGCAAAGTTCTTTCAATGAATAATATCTCGACTTCATTCAGATTGATTTGAATACATTTTCCTGTTGTTAACAAATTCAACATGCTTTTAAGTGAGAAATTCAGCGTACTACTACTAGGCCTAATTTGGTGTTACAGTAGCCGCACACAGGCTAAAAGTAAAAAAAAAAAAAACTTAACTTGTGATGACCCAGTAATTTCAGGTAAATTAATAGTCTCGCTCGATTGATATTATTTAGATCAGTTTAAATTATCCCTAATGTACATGCACTCAAGTAATAATAAAATGAGAACCTTTCGACAATTTAAGAAGATGTAAAATTTGAACCCTACCTAGATTTGTGCAAAAATGCTTCTATCTGCTGGTCTTTTTCTAAACTTCGTTTAAGCGACCATAAACTCAAAATAGAATCAGGACGCCATCATAACCCCCCTATACCAACCAATGATCGTCTCTGTTCTGTAAGATGAATTTCACTATGTAATGGAGTGTTCTCGGTATAATGACAGCAGATAGGCCTAAGTTTTATTTGAGAAAATGCAAAAGCTGTTTCCAACATTGTCTTCATTGTCAGCTTTAAGCAAATTTATATTTATCTTAAGCAATAAGGTGCCTGACCGTATCCATTTTATCTCAAAGTCATTGTTTGACTGGTCAACATAGGTCTATTTAAACTTTCTAACAGGGCCTATTATTCATTTAGTCTTAGACTCTATAGTCTATTGTTTCATCTGTTCTATACTTGTCGGCCAGGAACAGTTATGTAAAACATTAGCCTAGCTATAAATATAGATCTATAAAACAAAAGAAATACAACTCCGAAAAATGAAGTCAAAGTTGAATGATTTTCCAGCCGATAATTTGTTTTATACAAGATTTTGTCTGTGTCGGTACGTCCTGTTGCAGAATTTTCCAAGAAATTTCCTCTTTTGGAAATAATAGAAACACAATCAGTTGATATCGGGAACGTTCACCAAACATTAGATTTGAACAGCTTCTGCCATGCAGGATCAGGGTTTCTGACTCTGAAATAGCTATTTTTATAGTGGCGGTCGTATTTATTTTACGACAAAATAGTCGTTTTGGACCCGGACTATGCTTCAGTCCAGTGGCGGATTTTAGAGCCCCCCACTACCCCCAGACCCCCCCCCCCCCCCAACTATGGGCCGGCCCAAAAAAAAGAGGATAAACGAAAGAAAAAAAAAAGGAAAAACGAAAAAAAAAAAAAAAGGAAAAACGTAAAAGACAGAAGGAAAAGAGAGTAGGAAAACTGTTATGTGGGCGATATCAGGATCACACAAGACGAGAGGTTGGATGTAAGGTCTGTATTTAGGCAGCAAACATAATGTGCAAAACTCGAACAAGTTCGACAATAAGAGTTGTGCCCCTTCATTAACATGACTACCATTACATCTCCCTTTTTAATTTAGCAGAAGGCTTACGTAATTAGAAAAACTGGAATGAGAAATCAAACTGTAGTGGAACATGAATATCGAGTTTTTAAAGAATTGTCCATAATAACCATAAATACAAAGTAACTTTTGTCTAAGCAAAACTATTGCTTACTATAGGATTGGGTTTGATACATGTAGCTTAATGTTTTACAACATGAAATCAAGTTAGTTTTACATAGGTCTATTTAAACTTTCTAACAGGGCCTATTATTCATTTATTCATAGACTCTATAGTCTATTGTTTCATCCTGTTCTATACTTGTCGGCCAGGAACAGTTATGTAAAACATTAGCCTAGCTATAAATATAGATCTATAAAACAAAAGAAATACAACTCCGAAAAATGAAGTCAAAGTTGAATGATTTTCCAGCCTTTAATTTGTTTTATACAAAATTTTGTCTGTGTCGGTACGTCCTGTTGCAGAATTTTCCAAGAAATTTCCTCTTTTTGAAATAATAGAAACACAATCAGTTGATATCGGGAACGATACTGCCATGCAGGATCAGGGTTTCTGACTCTGAAATAGCTATTTTTATGGTGGCGGTCGTATTTATTTTAGGACAAAATAGTCGTTTTGGACTCAGAAACCCGGACTATGCATCAGTCCAGTGGCGGATTTAAGAGCCCCCCACTACCCCCCCCCCCCCACAACCCCCCCCCCCCCCACAACTATGGGCCGGCCCAAAAAAAAAGGATATACAAAAGAAAAAAAAAAGGAAAAACGAAAAAAAAAAAAGAAAAAAAAAAGGAAAAACGTAAAAGACAGAAGGAAAAGAGAGTAGGAAAACTGTTATGTGGGCGATATCAGGATCACACAAGACGAGAGGTTGGATGTAAGGTCTGTATTTAGGCAGCAAACATAATGTGCAAAACTCGAATAAGTTCGACAATAAGAGTTGTGTCCCTTCATTAACATGACTACCATTACATCTCCCTTTTTAATTTAGCAGAAGGCTTACGTAATTAGAAAAACTGGAATGAGAAATCAAACTGTAGTGGAACATGAATATCGAGTTTTTAAAGAATTGTCCATAATAACCATAAATACAAAGTAACTTTTGTCTAAGCAAAACTATTGCTTACTATAGGATTGGGTTTGATAGCTTAATGTTTTACAACATGAAATCAAGTTAGTTTTACATATAAAGATAAAACATCAAACTGAAACATGTTGGGATTAAACCAGTTACAAAAAACACAAGATGTTTCATACAAAAGTTAGTATACACTTAAGTAAAGTCCTTATAACGTTGCGGTTTTACTATTGCTTTATTAGAGCGTCTAACGTTAGTGTCGGCAGAGGCAGAAGTTTGAACTGAATGATACTTTTCAGGAGCAGCGTTAGTAACGTTGGTTTTTACGTTACTTTGAAGTTTTCTTAAATTAATGCGATTTCTACGAAAAGTTCCGCTCGAGTGTATAACAGTGTAAGAACGATTTCTAGTGTTTTCGTTTACTATTGCGGAGTGCTTACGGTCGGTTATCCATACCTCATCTCCCTTTTCAAGGTTAGAGAGAGACTTAGCGGCATGGCGTTTGTCAAAGTTGATCTGCTGACGTTCGCGTAAACCATTTTCCTTTTTCGCAACACTATCTGCGTCAACAGTTTGTGGTTTCAAAAATTTGGAGATTACCGGGATTTGTGTCCTAACATTTCTAGACATCAAAAGTTGTGCTGGACTAAAGCCATTTGCGAGCGGAGTGGCTCTGTAGTTTAAGAGTGCGAGGTACGGATCTTGTGAACCTTTTAAGAGGTTTTTGATTGTACGGACAGCGCGTTCGGCTTCACCATTTCCAGATGGATGTTTGGGGCTGTTAAACACAAACGTAAAATTGTACGCTTCACTAAATTCACGAAAATTATCAGCGGTAAATTGAGGACCATTGTCTGGACGAACAATTTCCGGTATTCCGTGTCGAGCAAATATAGACTTCATGTGGCGGATTATT
Source organism: Lepidochitona cinerea (assembly GCA_963971465.1). Taxonomy (NCBI): domain Eukaryota; kingdom Metazoa; phylum Mollusca; class Polyplacophora; order Chitonida; family Tonicellidae; genus Lepidochitona; species Lepidochitona cinerea. The sequence continues at coordinate 39,301,295 of OZ020556.1, read as the reverse complement.
TCAGGAGCAGAGATATTGTTCAATAAGGCAATTTCAATGTAGCGAGAATAACAATCTACTACGAGCAAGTATTGCTTTTTCTCATACTCAAACAAATCAGTTGCAAGAATTTGCCACGGACGTTGAGGGAAATCAAATGGAATTAGAGGTTCCATATGTGTTGCATTTTTCTTAATACAAGTATGACAGTTCTGAAACATTTCGGAAATTTCAGTACTTAGTCTAGGCCACCACACTGAACATTTCGCTAGCTCGCGGCACTTTGTGATGCCTTGATGTCCAGTATGAAGTTTTTCAAGAATATCCGTCCTCAGAGATGGAGGAATAACAAGTCTGTCTGCAAACATTAAAATGTCATTCAAAACAGACAAATCAGCCTGGTATAAGGTTTCAAATCACCTTTAATAGCGTGTTTTGCTGACCACCCTTCGTTACAAAATCGAATAACTTCGACACATGTCGGATCTTTTTGTTGATGTTCGCGTATTTCTACGAGTCTTTGGTCAGTAGCTGGAAGTGACTGTAGAACAAGATTAACGTAGGCGTTAACTTCATTTTGCAATTCTCCGTCGGTTTGTTGGGGTAATGAGACTGGCGCTTGCGAGAGCGTATCAGCTGTGTACAATTCACGCCCGGGAACATGTACTACGTCAAATGAGTATCGCATCAGTCTCATGCGTAAACGTTGGATTCGCGGAGTTAGCTGATCAAGACATTTACTGCCCAACAAGGGTATTAGAGGTTTATGATCGGTTTCGATCGTGAAATGTTTTCCAGTTACATAATCAGAGAGCTTTTCACATCCCCACGTTAAAGCTAAACACTCGGTTTCTATTTGAGCCCAACGAGACTCTGAATCGGACAAAGATCTTGATGCGTAAGCTACCGGTCGCCAGTCATTGTCGGTTTTCTGACATAATACTGCACCAAGTCCATAAGACGATGAATCTGCGGTGATCTTCGTTGGAAGATTAGGATCGTAGTGAGCAAGCACGTCTTTTATAGCTTGAAAAGCCTCGCGTTGACTTACGTCGAAAAGCCAAGCATTTTTGGAGCTTAACAGATCTCGAAGCGGTTTTGTGATTGTGGAAAGATTTTGTATAAATTTACCGAGTTGATTGACCATACCGAGAACACGGCGAACTTCACTAATATTTGTCGGTTCTGGTAAGTTTTGAATGGCTGAAACTTTGTCAACGTCAGCTTCGATTCCACTTGCACTAATCACATGACCTAGGAACTTCATGGAGGTTTTACTGATTTCGCATTTTGTCGGGTTAAGTGTAACGTTAGCTTTTTTGAGTTTTTGAAAGGCTGCCTTTAATCGAGCGTCATGTTCTTCCTGTGTTGAACCATAAATTACGGTATCATCCATTAGGCAGATAACACCTTCAACACCACTGAGAATGCGAGAAAGTTGTTTTTGGTAATGCTCGGGAGCGCTGCTTATACCAAACGGGAGTCGATTGTAACGGAAACGTCCGAAAGGAGTAATAAATGTTGTTAGTAATGAAGATGTTTGTGTCAGCGGAATCTGATGAAATCTGGAGTTTGCGTCAAGCTTTGTAAATACCGTCGCACCGGAGAGTTGTCCTAAGGCATAATCAACAGAAGGAAGCATATGTCTCTCGCGTTTTACGGCTTTGTTAAGTTTCGTTAAATCAACGCAAACGCCTACTTTACCATTAGGTTTTTGTACGACGACAATCGGCGCACACCATTCAGTAGGTTCGTCTACAGGCGTTATGACATCTTCGTCCTGTAGACGTTGAAGTTCGTCTTTGACTTTAGCTAAGAGCGGTAAAGGAATACGACGTGGCGTTTGCACAGCGTAAGGAGTGTGATCATCACTTAACTGAATATCGTACTCATAATCCATCTTTCCCAAACCTTGGAATTCTGAGGGAATTTTATCTAGAATGTCTGGTTGACCAATAGAGTTTACAAAAGTTACTAAGCCCAAGGCTTCACTCGCCCCTCGGCTAAGTAAAGGCGAAGAGAGTTTCTTGATCACATAGATAATTTCAGTCACACAGTCATTGTTTTTCTTGAGAGTCGCTTGGAACCATCCTCCATTTGCAAGAAGATGTTTGTCAGTTCCGCGTAGCATACGCTTTGCTTTCTTAAAGGGTTTATGAACAGCTTTTGGAAATATTCTCTAATTTGCGTTAGGTGTGTTGTAGAACATGTACTTTAAAAGTCTGACCAAAAAGAAAATTAAATTTCGGTCGCAGCACATACAAAATTCAAGCTACGTTTACCGATCTACAATGCTTACGAAAGTTAATTATCTCAGAGACTTATGACGTCAAACACGACCTCCGTTGTGTACGTACCCTCACAGCGATGACGTAATAAACGATTTATGTTGTCTCAGTACGTCTTCGTGGCAGTTTGTACACATCGAAGGTCGTGTATGACGTCATTTTTCCGAGCAGTTACGAAAAATACGGAAAATATGCATATTTCCTCCCCGTTGGTTTTTTGACTACCAGGGAGCTAACGCGAAGGTTGTTTCGTTTAAACTGATAATTTTCAAATATATATTTAGTCAATAAACAAGCACAAACCAGCTTTAAATCTTGTTCATATATCCTTTAAGGCCTTTGTGATGGAAGTGCTTGAGATACACATCATGCGGGATGGCAGATACGTCCGCACCAGTGTCCACAGTAAATGTCAACTGTTCAGAATCTACCCACACTTTTGCAGTCCATTTGGGCTTACAATAATTCGAAGTTTCTTCACAGTCAGATTTTATACCACCGATGAATGCGTAGTCTGATTGGTCGACGTAATTGACACGTTTACTTTGGTGACGTTTAGACTGACAAGCTACAGCATAGTGTCCTTTCTTTTTGCATGCATTACAAGTTGCATTTCTGGCTGGACAAGATTTTCTTGGGTGGGGCTCTTGCTTACAGAAGTAACACTCGTCAACTTGGTGACGTTGAGAGCGATGTTGTGGAGGTCTACGTTGGTTTTGAGATTTATGTTGTGGTTGATAATTCAAGGATTTTAAATTGCTCTGTTTGTTTCGCGGTGAAGACTTACGGAAATTCGCGTGAACACGTTCCATGGTACTTTCAGCTGCTGTATCGGCACATGCACCCATGTATTGCAGTTGTTGAGAGCTTACTTCATCAGCATGGCAAATATCAATAGCTCGGGAGAGTGTTAAATCTGTCTCCCGGAGTAGTCTCCCCTTAACTTGTTCACTTTGTATGCCGCGAATGATTTGATCACGAATAACAGAGTCAGTTAAATCTACATATTCACAGTTCTTAGATTTACTCCTCAAATCTGCGTAGAAAGAATCAAATGATTCTCCTCGTCGCTGGAGTCGGTTTCCTAATACATTACGTTCAAATGAAACATTCTTTTTCGGATTGCAGTAGCGTTCAAATTTATCCAAAATGTCATTACATTTACAGTTTTCTGCATTTTTCCCGTCAGACCAAGTAAAGCTGTTGTAGATTTCTATAGAGTCAGCACCAATAACATGTAGGCCTAATAGGACGTTAGCTTTAACCCGTTCAGGCTTATTGTCTATGCCACTGGCTATCAAATAATTTTGGAACGACTGTTTAAATCTGCGAAAGTTTTCTGATAGATTGCCGTCAACACAAGTGTAGATGGTGGTGGTAGTTGATTCATTTTTTATTTCTTCAGTTTAGTTTCACAAATCGTAAAATTATTTGTCCAGTTTCGTCGATTTCCCGACGTTGAGCGTTTCTTTGAGTTGGAGCTGTTGTTGTTGTTGTTTAGTCACGAGTTTTTCGCCTGATGCGAAGTTTCATTTGTTTTGAGACAAAAAACTTACACCTTTAGAGTCCATTGTGTTTGAAAAATCCCAGTGACTGACACTATGTTACGTGGGCGATATCAGGATCACACAAGACGAGAGGTTGGATGGAAGGTCTGTATTTAGGCAGCAAACATAATAAATTGTAGAAAACAATGGTCTAACCAGACTCCAGCTGGGAGCGGTCACCCTTCGGGCGTCACAATAGTCAATAACGCTACATACCGGAGCTACAAACATAATGTGCAAAACTCGAACAAGTTCGACAATAAGAGTTGTGTCCCTTCATTAACATGACTACCATTACATCTCCCTTTTTAATTTAGCAGAAGGCTTACGTAATTAGAAAAACTGGAATGAGAAATCAAACTGTAGTGGAACATGAATATTGAGTTTTTAAAGAATTGTCCATAATCTAATAACCATAAATACAAAGTAACTTTTGTCTAAGCAAAACTATTGCTTACTATAGGATTGGGTTTGATACATGTAGCTTAATGTTTTACAACATGAAATCAAGTTAGTTTTACATAGGTCTATTTAAACTTCCTAACAGGGCCTATTATTCATTTAATCATAGACTCTATAGTCTATTGTTTCATCCTGTTCTATACTTGTCGGCCAGGAACAGTTATGTAAAACATTCTACCCCTCCTGCATGTGCGTGCCGTGTGCAAATATACATGTTAAGTAGAGATGACTTTTCAAACAACATCGAGTCTGTAGTGCATCATCGGCTGGTAGGTTTACCTCCCCCGGAAGAAGTGATCTTTTGCTTGTTATCATACAAAATGAAGGATTTAACCTGATAATGTTGTGAGTGTGGTTATATTCTGTCATTTTATATTGAAAACTGGGCTGTCATGAACGTATACAGTCACCAAAGGGTTGATTTCACAACATTTCCCCCGTTAGCGTCGTCAGCAACCCAGCCTGTCAAAGCGGTAGCCATAGTGACATTATGTCATTCTGCTTCAAAATATCTGGGTCAACCGTTGCACGTGACCAAAGCTTATCGTTGATTGGTTAAAAGTTCCCACTCTGCCCGAGGGAGGGAAAAGGAACGGCAATCAACAACAGGTCACTTTTTCCTCATTTTTCTCAATTATCGGGGTAGAATCGACTTTAATACCTTCGTCTTGGTGTTTATTGCATAACCCGATACCGCTGAACGTTGGTTCGCACCTCGTCAAACCCCTCGAATGCTGCGCATTCTGGTGGTTTGACTCGGTACGAACCAACGTTCAGCGGTATCGGGTTACGCAACAAACACCGCTACGGCGGTATTAAACCCTTAATTAGCCTAGCTATAAATATAGATCTATAAAACAAAAGAAATACAACTCCGAAAAATGAAGTCAAAGTTGAATGATTTTCCAGCCGATAATTTGTTTTATACAAAATTTTGTCTGTGTCGGTACGTCCTGTTGCAGAATTTTCCAAGAAATTTCCTCTTTTTGAAATAATAGAAACACAATCAGTTGATATCGGGAACGTTCACCAAACATTAGATTTGAACAGCTTCTGCCATGCAGGATCAGGGTTTCTGACTCTGAAATAGCTATTTTTATAGTGGCGGTCGTATTTATTTTACGACAAAATAGTCGTTTTGGACTCAGAAACTCAGTCCAGTGGCGGATTTAAGAGCCCCCCACTACCCCCCCCCCCCCCCCAACTATGGGCCGGCCCCAAAAAAAAAGGATAAACGAAAAAAAAAGAGGAAAAACGAAAAAAAAAAAAAAAAAAAAAAGGAAAAACGAAAAAGACAGAAGGAAAAGAGAGTAGGAAAACATCTTACATTACTATACTATGAAGAAAGAAGCTTTAGGTATAGAGCGTTGGACGCCCAATCCGAACAGCCTTCCACCAATGGGAAAATTTTCTGATTGGGTTTTCACTCGAACGATCTATGTAGGATGGTTGCCAGTTACCAACGGAAGGTCGTGGGTTTCCTCCGGGCATAGAGCCCGGTTTCCTCCCACAATAAAATTGGCAACGCCGCCATATAAGTGAGATAATTTTGAGCGCGGCAAAACCATTGCACTAATATTTTAAAATTAGTAGGCATACAAGGGGGGACTTTCACAATTTACCCAGCTTTTAACAAGAAGAAATCTTCTGCATTTTTTTAGTATTGTTGTTGGGTATCCCTAATTTAATTTCTAATATTATATCATATAATATAATTATATAATTTATATTTATCTATGCATCATCATTTAAAGATCAATTTAGATGGGATCATTAACTTATAGATGGCATAAAATAACATTATTTCAGAGTTATGGATGAATTTTCGCGCAAAAATCGCCATTGGGCCCTAATCTTGACATTGTTTTGGTTACTGAGAGTTACTTTTGTAACGCTTTATTTAGGTTGAATTTAAAATACTTGATTAAAACAAGTGATACTCGAGAGGTACATGTATCACGTTTATGATGTAGGCCTATACTTAAATCCCCCATTGGACCTTCCCCTATAACTATTCAGACGTTCTGTACATATTTTTCCGCCTTCTCCCTTATATATTTTTTCACCGCCATACGGGCTATATTTTTGATGATGTATACTCTAAAAAATAATGTCTAGTTTTACGCGCCGAAACGGCTTCAACCTCCGCGGGATCTTGGTGGAACATTGAACATTCTTCATATCTCGTTTACTTATTTTGGCTACATACTTATGAAAATTATCACGAAAAACAATAATAGTATATGGATAAGCCTCAACTATCAAAGAACAATAGTGTGCCGTAATCTTCGCGATCATCAGAGGTGTGTTCAAATCCCTTTCAGCAACATACCTAAGTTTGTATGACAGTAGTTATGAAAAATACAGAAAATATGCATAATTCCTCTTCAGTCCTTTTTGACAATCAGGGAACTAACACGAAGGTTGTTTCGTTGTAGTCGCTGTTTTTCAAATATAAAGCGACCATGAACAACGTTCCTAAATTTGTAACATATAAAACAAAACATTATTTTTTGGATAAGTTTTGCTGAAATTAAGAGGTCATTGCTCCTACACAGACGACAAAGACAACGCTATATATATTGATAGCTGATATATTGAACATGACAAGTATACTCATCAAGAGGATTGGCCAATCTAAGGCTTCTGCTTACCCAAGCCCCAGAACAGTTCGGATTACATTGGTAATATTGAAACGTATATTATTTTTGTTTTTGTGCTTTTGAACCATTTAAAAACAAAACGACCAATAAATAGCTTATATAACTGCGATAGTGGCTCACGCCAGTGAGCACGCACTCGCTTGCTCCGATTGCATATATCTTGATTAAAACCCTGTCGCGTTGACACTGCAGAGTAAGCTCCAAATCGTAAACATTTGAACAGTTATGATATTCGCTTGTGTCATGAACTGTCGAATTTCGAACTTATTTCAAGAATTATGATTTTCACCACAGCAAGTTGGTTTGAAATTCATCGAAAAATTAAATGATTGGCGTTAGAACGAGGAAAATCCATGCAGTCTCTGTGCTACACAAAGCGAAATGGTGTCCGGAAAGTAAACAAAAAATTTAATAACAGGGACGAATGTTCATTCAAAGCATAACTTTAACTTAATTCTCCAGATTAGTTGCAATAAAAAGCTTCGGCTTGAGAAAAATAGCCGATAATTTCCACATTCTGTTTGAAGGGTTAATATCCACATTTTGGGCAGCTCATGTCAATTTAAATGGTACAAATGACGGAAGTTGTAACAGCTAAATATGGTCAACGGTTGTTAATATAATGGATTTAATTTCATAACTGCTGTAAGAGAGACATGGGCGATTGGTGCATGCAGTCTGTTAACATACGCCAAAAGATTTAACAAAAATCTAAAAAAATAAGAACTTTCAGTTGCTATCAATCTTGAGAATGTACGTTAAGGTTGTTTATATGGGAAGCAAATGTCCCAAAAATGAACTCATGCATTCCGGCTGTTTGAATTTGTCCGTTGTTAGCACATATCTATGGTTCGTATAGGGTACTGACTGCACAAATATTTTTTTTATTTCAACGTCAATCCTTTAGTTTTTCAAGGTACTTCATACGTTGAACTTCTTTTGACAGTCAGAATTTATAAAAAAAAAATCCGAATTTTGGCAGCTCATGCCACTTTAAGAACAGATGAACGCTTGCAACAAAAAGCCCACTCAGTCCAAAAAAATGGAAAATTTTCTGACTGGGTTGTCACTGGAACGACCTATGTGGGATGGTTGCCAGTTACCAACGGAAGGTCGTGGGTTTCCTCCGGGCATAGAGACCGGTTTCCTCCCACACTAAAACTGGCAACGCCGCCATATAAGTGAAATAATCTCGAGCGCGGCGTAAAACACCAAACACTAAAATCAGCAAAAAGCCAAAGGCTGCGTGCTAAGACTTACCATATATAATATAGTATTAATTAGATTTAGACATGATGTACACTTGGTACAGAATTTCAACACTCTAGGTCATTCGGTTAAAGACCATTTCAAAATCATGTCAATGGAAAAAAAAATCCGATTTTCTCACTTCCGCTGCAGATGCCAAGCACAAACGTTTTTTGACAGTTTTTGGATTAAAATTTCACAAACTCTTTATTATTTGGATTTGAACTAGGACCATAGAAGATGTCATGAAAAAGCTATTACACCATTTGTGTTTCTTTATATAAACAAGGCCAGCATTGCTATGGCCAAGATCATTGTAGAAGAATACAAACTATAGATATTTACTTCAAAGTCGACCTCCGACAAAAAGGCCAGTCATTGCTTATAAAAAGAACAAGTTCTTTGAAAGATCTAAGAACCAAACTCCCTTTTTTGTCTTCTACCTATTTCTGTGGGAACCAAAATTTTCTTATCCCATTATCCTATTGGGTTCAATCTCAGTTTACTGATATTCTTGCCATAGCTGAAGACACGTAAGCATTGTCAATATATTACAATTGTTCCAGAAAATTCTACTGACTAAACCCAAACTCCTGTCTGTCGTCAACCTAATGGAATATCATAAGTTTTAGTTTATTACAACAACTTATGATTAGATATAACGGTCTATGATATACCCCTTTTTAACACAACTAGAAACTTGTCTCCATGGTTATTTTAGACAAAAAGATTGTCCCTGTGCCTGTGTGTTTTAGTGTTCATAAATAAACTACACATCTATAGGCTACCGTTTGTATGAAAACGAGAGGCACATTGCACCCGGCACTACTCAGATCATCCCCTTCAAGAAGAGACAGACAATTAGCCTACAGTTCATGCCTTTTAAGGAATGAACTGGTGTACCGCCAAACGCTTCAAGTGGTTAAAACGATTGTCCAGGTTGTGGATTTCTCAAACAATGACATAACCTTTATAACATCATCACATTCCTTCATTTATCTAAAGCCTTCCACACAGTTGTCCATAGAATTCTGTCCCTTAAACTAAACCATTACGGATTCATTCTTCTTGGTTCCTAGACTGCATCAGTAACAGAAAGCAAAATTTAAAGAAACCCTCTCTTCTTTTTCTTCCATTTCTACTGGTGTACTCCAAGGTTCTATTTTGGGTCTATACTTTCTTTGGGTCTCTACTTTCTTATATACATAAATGATGATATAGTTTCTTTTTCTTCACTCCTTAATTTTACCCTTTTTCTGACGACACTAGTGTTTCCCACTCTTCTAAAGACCCGCAGAATTTAATCTGTGTCATGACTCAAGAACTTAGAAACATTCAGCTATGGCTCGAAGCAAATCAACTTTCTTTAAATGTTCTCAAAACAAAATACATGATAATTAATCCTTGTCGAAAAACCACATATCTTTATCTAGACATAATGTATCCATCTTAATAATTTTGCTATCGAAAAGGTTTCTGAATTTAAATTTTTAGGCATAATTTTTAATGAGGAGCTATCTAGGCCATCCGATATTACTAACATTTCCAAAAAATAGCACGCACCATTGGCATTATTAGACATATCAGAAACTGTCACAACAAACATACACTTGTACGTGCTTATCTATTATGCTTTATCTACCTTATTTAACATATGCCAACGCCTAATGGGATAATACATATAAAAATAGCCTAAACTCTTTGTTACTCCTCCAAAAAAAGCTATACGAGTAATTGCTTTCTCTCACAGACTCTCAGATACTTCTCCTATATTTCTAGATATTAAACTGCCTTTTAATCTTAAGTCAACAACTTCAACTTCACAATTTAAATTCAAATTAAGCAATATTTACTCACTATATACGATAAGCACTTATAGGTACATTGGTAAAAAAAGTATACATCTGATACTATTATGTAATAACTTTATTCTTTGAACCAACATAGGTATAGAACAACCTTAACGCCGTTCGATACACAGATGAGGTTTTGACACCACATATGCTGCCCGTAATGGACCTCCGTAGGGAACTTTTTCAGCACGACAACACTCGGTCGCACACAGCTCGTGCTACTGTTGAATGTCTAGCCAACCAGAACGTAACAGTGCTCCCCTGGCCGTCCAAATCACCAGATTTGAACCCAATAGAACATTTGTGGGATGATTTGGATAGACGCGTGCACAGTCGCCATCCAGCGCCGCAAACTCTGGCAATAAGCTACACAATTTATCAGCTTATTGTCATTAATTGTGATTTCTTATCGCCAGAATATTTCCCTTTATGATCACAATCGTTTCTGCAACATCAGTTTGCCAAAAATCTCCCTAGACCAATGCTTTTATCGGTTGGTGCAGACTTTCCAGGGGGTGTTAACTTTTTTCTTATATACATTTGAGCACAGTCAAAAACTCACTGACTAAATTAAAAAATTGCACCCTTTTGATACAACTCTAGAAAGTCTAGAACAACTGCCCAGGTATGTGGTACCATAAATTTACATAGCTATAGAAACTTGACATATGTCATTTCCAAGAGAGACTGGGCGCAATGACTCTGATTTTAATACATCTAGGTCAACATATTTGGTCTGAGAGGGATTTGGACCCGCGTCGTATCGATGGAAGACCGGTGTCGGACTGAGGGACTACCACTTTAACCGACTGGACCGCCGAGGCCCCTTAACTATGTGAGATACTGTTCTTGACGATCATGCCAAATTTATGTTAAATACCAAACGAACTTTTCTAAGCACGTTTTGATTCATTTCCTTCAATAATCATGGATTTGTAATTATCAAATTCTGGAATTTTATTTATGCCTAAGATATAACACTTAAGAAGAAATAAAAAGTGATTCAAACTTGGAATTGGATGAAAAATATAAATGAAGCACAAGTGGAGGAACGTGTGGGAAAATAAAATAAATTTCAAATAAAAAAAAGACATAGAAACTTGATATGTACATTATTCTCTGACATTTGAGTCCATTACGTTCTTTTAGATCATATTGATAGAGTCGCAGTGCCAGACTTCCCTGCCAGTAGTGAGTAATTTATATCTACATCAATTGTACTCATTTCAAAATCGAATGGCCTCTTGGTTCCCGGCGAGGGCTAATCATAGGGTATGGTGTAATTTGTATGACACGCCAGTCGGCTTTATCAAAGGGGATCTACCTGTAGGCATTTAGAGAAGATGCGCACCTTAGGAGATAGAGGTCATAAAACTATAGGAGTAAAGCAGCGATACGTAAACGGCCCACACAGTCTCGGTGTTTCCGACCTGGGTTATATTACATACAGAAGCCCTAAACAACCGCTTTCAAAGAATTACTTTATTTCTTGATAACGTTTGATGCATACTTGTTTGACCTAAGATTGAACAAGAGAATCCTCCTTAGAAAAATCGCCATTTTGTTTCTTGAAAGGTATAACAATTTTATCAGTTATTTTAATCAGACCAACGAAGTGCCCTTGGTAAGACCACAGGTGTTCCAAATAAACTCTACAGATATCATCCTTGTCATTTATGAATAAGCAACCGTCAGTTTGATGATTTACTCTACTCCGCTGCAAACAGTCAAGCTTTCTGTAAATTGCTCAATGGTTTACCAACTCAAAGATAGCTAAAATAATAACAGACTTGATGTTCATTGACTAACATTCGTTTGAAGAATATTCTGATATTGTTTAAGAGTTGTCTCATAAGATTAAACAAAACCTTCCATTACTCCAGGTATTTAGCTTGGATATTATTTGTGGATGCGTCTTTATGAAACCAGCAATAAAACCGTAAACATAAAATGTCGTTTTTTGGTGCCCAATATAATATAGCCAAGCAGCTAGCATAGTCCATCATACCCATTGAGAGTGCATGCATTGCTTGTTGGTCAACGAGTGATGTGCACATTTCCAACCTTAATCCTCGGACTGGACTCCCCCCTCCCCGCGCTCCACTCTGCTACAACTGTATACCACTGAACAATATGTATTGCGATATATGATCGTGTAAAACGAAATGAAACGAAATTGTATATCAGAAATAGTTGCGTTTGTATAAGGAATCCTATTTAAACCTAACACAAAGAATGACAATCAAAATTTTGTTATTCTTTTCCGAAATGTTTTAGCTTAGGACCTATACGATTAATTGTTGACGACGTAATGTTTGTGACACATTTAAACGATGTGTTTGAAAAATAATTTAAAAAAAAGCCATAATCCGTATAAGATTGATCACCAGAAGGGGTGAAAATTTAACAGTATATTTGGCTTATGTCTTTTGTTGCACAATGTTGTTGTATGATGAATGCTGTGAACTCCGATTTTTTTAAAGAGGAGTTGAGATATGATAGTTACACACGCTCTGTCTGTCAGTCAGCTACTTAACATAATTAGAGACATTCGCATAGACTTTGTTACCTTTGGGATGATCAACAGGTAGCATATTACAGACTAACGCCCGCTAACCTCGTTAAACTTGGCGAATCGAAAACTTCAAAGGGCCTAGGTAAGAAAGTTGTTCACGTTTTAATCTGATGATAGGATGTAAGGCGTGTGGTCCACAAACCATGGTATGTTCTCCTCTCAGAGACGCCACCAGACAGGGAACAGATTTCACCAGACCTAACAGCATTTCCTTTTGTTTGGATATAAGCCATTCACCAAGCTTTACTTCATAACATGTCTTGACTTTATGTCCTCTCCACGATATTAATTTTACTAGCCTCAGAAACGTAGTATTCAAACGGTAGCAATAAAAAGACATAAGGTTTCCATTCAAACAAACGAGATCATTATTTATAAGTACATTCATTCAGTCATTAGTTTCCGTTTTTACCTCCTTGTTTCAGTCAGTTTTACCATTCGTTTCAGTATTTGTTTCAGTCAGTTTTGCCATTAGTTTCAGTATTTGTTTCCTTGTTTCAGTCAGTTTTGCCATTCGTTTCAGTATTTGCCTTCTTAGCTTCGATCTCGATGGCACCGGTTGCCTTGATTGATTCTTTGATGTTTCACACCTCACTCAAGATTGTTTCACTTATATGACGGCGTTGCCAGGTTTAGTGCAGGGGGGGGGGGGGGGGAACCCCGGACCCACGGCGAGTAACTGGCAACTCTGCCACACACGGCGATGGTGAAAAATCCGAATTTGTTCAGTTTTTATTTGGTCTGAGTGGGATGGAACCCGCGTATGGGAGGCCTGTGTTGGACTGAGGGACTATCACTCTAACCATTTCAGCCACTGAGGCCCCCGGTTGCCTTGCAGCCGAGCTTCTATTTCGAAGACACTGGTTGACTTTGGAGTCTAGCCTTGATACTAAGTGACACTGGTAGCCTTGGCACCAAACTTAGTTCTGTCACTGGTCTTCTTGAAACCTAGATCCACTCTTGGTGACAATGGTCTTCTTGAGACCTAGATCTACTCTTGGTGACAATGGTCTTCTTGAAACGTAGATCCACTCTTGGTGACAATGGTCTTCTTGAAACCTAGATCCACTCTTGGTGACAATGGTTTTCTTGAAACCTAGATCCACTCTTCGTGACAATGGTCTTCTCGATACGTAGATCCACTCTTGGTGACAATGGTCTTCTCGATACGTAGATCCACTCTTGGTGACAATGGTCTTCTTGATACGTAGATCCACTCTTGGTGACAATGGTCTTCTTGAAACCTAGATCCACTCTTGGTGACAATGGTTTTCTTGAAACCTAGATCCACTCTTCGTGACAATGGTCTTCTCGATACGTAGATCCTCTCTTGGTGACAATGGTCTTCTCGATACGTAGATCCACTCTTGGTGACAATGGTCTTCTCGATACGTAGATCCACTCTTGGTGACAATGGTCTTCTCGATACGTAGATCCACTCTTGGTGACAATGGTCTTCTCGATACGTAGATCCACTCTTGGTGACAATGGTCTTCTCGATACGTAGATTCACTCTTGGTGACAATGGTCTTCTCGATACCTATATATCCCCGCGAGGTTGAGGCCAAGCTTAGTTCTTGATGGCACTTGTTGCCTTTAAGCCCAGCTTCGTTCTTTATGGCACTCTTTGTCTTGAGACTTACAGCATATATGTCGGCGAAATTTGGACAGCTTTTGTTTTGGCAAATCTTGAGCACTATATATATCTAGGGGACGCGGATTGTCTTGGGACCTAGCTTCGCTTACTGACTATCTTGTTCCATGTGTTTTATGACTTGCTTTTGTTGGCTGTTGGAGAAAGTGCCGTTAACTCCAGTTGTTGATTGTTAGATCAAAGTTAAGTGTTCAGATGTAAGTGATCACTTACCAAACAGATGCAACCTTCTCAATTTCTAGTGATTGCCTCAATGTATGATTGTTCGACAATGTTTAGTCTGTAGATTCTGCTTCCAGCCTTCTATCAGACCGTTATCGCCATATTTACTTAGATAGCAGGTCTTTTCAAATCACATTTAATTCAATAACCATAGGTACAGCTATACAGTTTGATGACATCACGTGACCATAAAAATCAACACCGACTTATATTCGCTTTGAACAGTTTACCAGGTGAAAACCCCTGCCGGAAGTTTGACTAAGTAAGAGGCTGTAGTGCGCCTACTTATAGGAACGAAGAGAGGTAAGAACAGCCGTTTTATTGCAAAAACAATTATTTCAATTAAATACGAATTATGTTTTCTTTACAATCTTTACCTCGTTGACTGAAGTTCCACTAGCTTTTCAAAACAAACAAATATCAAATATATTACCACAGTAAACATGCATGGAAACTTAAATGGACAATCTTTTGTGAAATCTCTATGCTCAGAATCATTTCCAAGCTTAGTAATGTTAGTGAACAATTTATGCAGACATCAAAATTACCTGGATCAATTACTAACCGGGAGTAAATCATGTTTGTACAGATGTACCGTTTAGCTACAGTCGGAAGTTAACAGATAAATCTCCTATGTAGAATCGTTCGCAAAATATTTTACCATAATAAATTGATATACACAGTCTAATTATATCGCAATCATTAAATTACCGCGTACACACAATTTGTAGTACTGACTTGTAGCATCCGATTCAAATGAATGCGTTTGATTGGTTGACAAAACGTATCGACCAATTAAAAGCATCTATTTTAATCGCATCCTACAACGCTGGATACTGTCAGCCCAATATTGGGCACGTGGACAAAAGGTTGTTGGTCCGTTTGCCATCACATGAATAATAGGGGCCAAGTTGTTCCAACAGAGTTATGCAATCGCATTCAAGTCGAATAAGATGATGATTTACTGGCCCGGCGAAGCTTTTTAAAGAATATTTCTCCATAACAAAACTTTTTAACGTAAATTTTAAAAATTATTTAGCGTTTGCAAATGATAGGTGTTCGTTAACACGGACACATGTTTGTATTGATTATTTATATATTTATATGTATTTTGTATAATCCATTTGGTTAGTCAAATTCTAGTTAAGTAGTCTGTGTTCGTGTCACTATATATAGTTATCTGGGATATCCACTAACGAACTCGATCATAATACATTTTCTCATATAAATGCACACCGATTTTAACATAATTGTATATTTATATGAGTGTATATACATTGCATTTACGACAGTATAATTGACACCTGACTAACAAATATCCACCTATCTGTCTATCTTTCAATTCTCGCCACTGTATATTTGCATATCTGTAAATGGTATACGGGTGTAAACTCAATTGTATTGCATGTTTTAACATCTTAAGAGGTTAAGTATAGTTCTCAATCGTACTAACATATACTCCTGTACAGAGACATTCACTATATTGTTACATTGTGTTCAAACATCACAGTTTTCTTAATCGCTCAAGGTAATAATTACTCACTAGTATGGCGTACATCATTCATACTAATTGACACGCCAATAAGCTAAAACAACCAACCAACCAACATTTTCTCATACAGCATAGTTTATTGAAATTATCAATGTTATTTAGTGTCAGCTAAGAATTCGGCATAAAATAAATCATCTTGCAACGGCTTCCTGTGTATATATTCCAACAGACCTTGTTTTGTTCTTCTAATCGGGCCGTATCTACAGATGAAATATTTTTGTCTAATGTCGCGACATTTCTAAATTTCCATACAACTGAAATTTGATTGAATTACCAACAATGTATAGGGACTACTTAGTAACTAGTCTACTATAAGACCGACGAGTTCAGTCTTCTAGGCTTTTTTTCTATGAGGAACGCATCAATCATTCGCTTGAGCAAAATCATTGGAACATAGATGTAAATTATCCTGACAATCAGTCCGTTTTAATTATCAAGGAATGGTAAATATTCCGTAAACATTTTGGAACAAGACGTGGACAATTCTCGTCCTTTAGTAATGGGACAATTTACAAAAGTTAGTAACATTTTATAGGGATGCTGAAATCCGGTGTAAATAAGAAATATATGTCTTTAACAGGGAAAACCCCTGCTAAACTTCCAATTTGTAGGAAAAAAGGCCAGGCATGGGAAATTTGTGAAAAAATTTGTGTTGTAATTTGCGAAAAAAAAAAAACTTGAGCTTTTGAGATTTTTATTGCTTTCGTCCTTTTTGTCAAAAACATTGTATTTAAATTTCAATATTGCCTGCTTTTGATACTGGTGGTCATAACTTAACATGTACAATGATTGTGTTGAGAATGTATGATAAATATGATGTAAACTTGGCATGTGTACTGAACTGATCAAATCAACTGCCAGGTAACTTTATCTTTCAACAGGTCGTTATACAGACAGCTGGTCATTAGATAGAGAATAACCCGGATGTATGTGGATAAAACGATGGTGGTCAACTAAATATCTACACTGGAGACTGTTTACAATGGCTACTGGTATCGAGTCACATTAATCCAAGCGAAACCCGTCTGGTTTGAGTTATGAGCAGCTGGGATACTAGCTAGAGCTGGCTGGACTGTGGGAAATCCTAGGGTAAACTGTTACTGGTGGTCCCAAACCACAACCCCCTTCACCTCGCACATGTTCCATTCATAATCTAACCTCCATCAGTGGCCACATTTTAAAGTTTATCCTATAAGTGGACAACTGACTGTTCTTCAGATTTCTTATACTTAGTTGCCATATCTTGACCAAAGTTTCGGATAGTTTACTCGTTAAAGTTTTTACTGATGGGAAACTTCATTTAACCTGGACTACTTACACAAGCGCTTCGTGTTATTTGGGCTGTCTATAAGGTGTTTGCTCCACTCTGTTACTTGAGATCTTATAGTTAAATGCTGTTTGGTGGAGCTTCAGCGTTACTCTTCTAAATATTCTGTTGAATTACAAACAGCGATGAGCGAAAGTAATTACTGGGCAAATCTCTGCAAGCCTCTACATTTGTATTATCTATTAACATTCTGTGAGCTTCTGAGCCGTAGGATACCGACCTGTCTGTCATCTTCAGTCAGTCTAATTCGGGGATATCTTTCATAACCGGTGCGCATGTAAAGAAAATCATCTGACAAATTTCAGTTTCTAAAGACTAAATGGACTATGTTGTGTTTTACATGTGCGGACCGTTATGTGCATTGTACATGCTCCCAAACTGGACACAAACTGAAAGTTTATAATCTGCAATGTGATGTAGGGATTTGAAGCATGTTTTTATGTTACGGTATATTAGATGGTTACTGTGGACGGTGTTAGACAACTATAGAATTGCCCTGTCCATGTCTGCCTACCTTATGAGGCGGACTGACCCCTACAGATTAACCCGTTATCTAACTATCTAGTATGCTCACATTCTGCCTATGTATTGCGCTCGCTCTTGCTCCCGGTTATGCAGCTCCTATAAAAAACGACCAGCAGCCCGTCAACGATTTTTTACAGTTAAAAACTGGTGAGTATCTGCAGTATTTCGAATATCTTTTTTACCCACGGCTATTCCTTGAGTGTGATAAACCAGTATTTTGGTAAATGTCATTTCTGTCTGTCCGACGAACGCAATATCTGCATGCATTCTTGTTTCTGCTTAATTTCATCATTTCGTCATAAGTCGTTGCCCATCCACAACACGCTCAACGTTTTAGAAAGCAGTTTGACACGTGTGCTTTAATTCAGATTACTGCACCGCAGGGAAGTTTAATTCGTTTCCTTCTCAAAAACGACCTTATTGAAACGTACATTTGTTACCCTTTGAGTTGCCCACTAGTGTTGTTTTAAGCTAAAGCTGTCTTATGTTTCTAATCCATTGGAAGTTAATTATATTGCGAAGGGAAGAGTTTCAACCATAGTATATATCGATATTCCCTTTTATAGTTCTATAACTGCATCTGAAACACAGTAACGTTGCTGCTTCATCGGGTGTTTTTTGTTGGTTGGTTGGTCGTTTTAGCTTATTGGCGCGTCCATTCGTATGAATGATGTACGCTATACTAGTGAGTAATTGTTGCCTTGAGCGAGTAAGAAAACTGTGATGTTTGAACATAATATATTGAATGAGTCTGTACAGGAGTATATGTTAGTATACGTTTGAGAACTACTTACGTCTTAGGATGTTAAAACATGAAATACAATTTAGCTTACATCCGTATACGATTTACAGATATGCAAATATACCGTGGTGAGAAATGGGAGGTGGTTTTTGGCGTTGTTTCGTTTTCTTTTTTTATTTTCACTATTTCCTTTTTTGTCTATTTAGTGCTTTTACAAAAATGCATAGAGATTTTATTGCAATTAATTGATTTGGCTTCTCTTTTCTTACGTTTTACAGAGCGGCTGCTTAGTGCTGCGGATCATTATGAAATGGTGGTACCTGTCTTGGTCAACCATCGTGGCGAGTTCATCAGCTATAAAATCCAGCAGCCAAGGGAGATAATGCAGGCGAAGCGAAAAAAGCGTAATGCCATCAACCAAAATCAAACTTTTCAGAATAATGATATACCTCAATCTCCTCCAGGAACACATCTACCTCATTCCAGTGATCATATATTTTATAAACTGTTTGCTTATGGACAAGAATTTCATTTTAATTTGACTTTAAATACACTTTTAATGTCTGATAACTTTGTAATGGAGGTTTGGGATAAAGATGGCGCCAAACCCCAACCAAAGACTAATCAGGCCTGTCATTATATCGGACAAAGCATAACACCTACGGCGTCAAGAGCTGCCATAAGTAACTGTAACGGTTTGGTGAGTATTGTTATAATTTCATCGTTTTCATTGATAGACATATTATTTTTTACTGTCATATTCTAAATTTCCCCTAGCACAAAATACACTAATCGTACAGAATGTTGATAGGTATTCAATGTTTTATATCCAAATCAATGTCGAAATGTTTTAGTTAATATTTCGTATTTTAAGACCTTCCATAACCTTTTAGGACCTTTCATACAGTATATATATAATTTACCAATAGCAGAACGTCATAATAAGCGGATATAAGGACATCTTATACTGCGAATTAATCAAGGACGTCCTCAACACATTATTCTCAAAAATAAGTTCTTCTAATGTTTTTCATTTAATGATGCCAAGAAAAGATGATGATTGTTTAAAGTAAGACAAAGGAATTGTTTGTTGGGTTGTTCAACTGCTGTAGCACAATTGCATAAATGACAAACATCTTCTAAAGCATGCTGATATCAAACAAAGAGGATTAAACGTAATTTAAGCCACCACAAACGGGGTACAGTATATCTCAAACTAGGTCATCATTTTTTCACCATCATATCTTAGAAACTTGTTTTCTTGTGTTTGTGAAGCTGTTAGTGTTTTACTTAATTGGTTGTTGATGATAACACGATATGTTCGTTTTGTAACAAGATGGGTTGCATCAATCCTGGCGTATTGTCATCATACAGGCAACTCTATTCAAATATCCCAATGTCTGTTTTTATCATTAAAATGCATTCCTGAGGGGGGATAACATTCCTGGACATAAAGTAAATAAACACAGGATCTCTCCTAAATGTGCGGAGGATTGTCTATAATAAGGTGTTGAAATGCTCTCGTCATCAAGACTTCCATACCGTATTTTAGTTGAATCCCTCAGTTAACCACTGACTGATAGTAATATGTCCACGTTGTCTAAATATTTACATTCACTTTCTAAGTTTAGATCTCCGCACTTCACTATTTCCACATTAATACTTTCATCAGCATATGTGTTTATATCTTACGCTCTTCAGACGCATCAAATTCTGTCAAAATCTTCTTCTCTCACCGATTAATCTCTTACTTCATATACTCTCACATTATACATTGGTGCGACTGACTGCAAGTTTTTGTTCTAGAGTTAACCAGTACTTGTGCTCAAGATGTATACAATACAAAATTGTTTACACACAAAACAAATTTGTTTACATATGGGGCCTGTCTCGTAAGTTTTACGTAACTGCACTAGCAACGTATCCCTACAGTATGGGTTGCTATGGTAGTTACGCAAAAACTTACGCTACGCCGCTTTGTGAAACAGGCCCCTCACCTGGAATATAATTCGCCACCGTCATATAGTTCTTATTGGCTTTTCTCGTGTATCTATTGTTAAAGCAATTTGCTTATGTGGATTTGTGACATTGTTGTTAATTTCATTTCATCCTTGTACAATTCGCGTAAACTCAACTATCGTTAACCTACTCTCGCACAGTTCTGTTTCAAGCCTTTTTCTGTTTTACTATTCTATATCCGTGCTTCCGTTGTCTTTTTCTGTTTCAACATTCTATATCTGTCCTTCTGGGGTCTTTTTCTGTTTCAACAGTCTATCCGAGCTTCTGTGGTCTTTTTTGTTTCAATATTCTATATCAGTGCTTCCGTGGTCTTTTTCTGTTTCAACATTCTATATCTGTCCTTCTGGCGTCTTTTTCTCTTCCAACATTCTTTATCCATATTTCCGGGGTCTTTTTTCTGTATTAACATTCTATATCCGTGCTTCCGTGGTCGTTTTCTTTTTCACCATTCTATATCCGTGCTTCTGGGGGTTCTTTTGCTGTTTTACCATTCTATATCCGTGCTCCGTGGTCTTTTTCTGTTTTACCATTCTATATCCGTGCTCCGTGGTCTTTTTCTGTTTTAACATTCTATATCCGTGCTTCCATGGTCTTTTTGTGTTTCAACATTCTATATATGTGTTTCCGGGATCTTTTTCTGTTTCAACATTCTATATCCATGCTTCTGGGATATTTTTCTACGTTAACATTCTATATCTGTGCTCCCGAGGTCGTTTTCTGTTTCACCATTTTATATCCGTGCACTCGTGGTCTTTTTCTTTCTCACTATTCTGTATCCGTGCTTCCGTGGTCTTTTCCTGTTTCAACATTCTATATCCATGCTTCCGGGGGGTCTTTTTCTATTTCAACATTTTATATCCGTGCTTCCGCGGTCTTTCTCTGTTGTAGCATGGTGTATTTAGTACAAATGAGACCGATTACTTCGTAGAGCCGCTCTGGAATCATACAAATAATATAGAGACCGAGGGACATCCACATATCGTCTACAAACGAACTTCAATCAAGTTAAAAGATGACTCTAGTCATTGTGGAGTAACAGGCAAGTAACTTAGCAGAATTGTCATCACAGTAGCATTAAATCTAGTACCGTACCAGATGAAGCTTAAGTCCAAAATTTATCCGTTAATATAATATTTCTCAGTGGCCAGTGGCCATTATATTCAACGAAGACAATTCCTACTACGTGAGTAGATATTTTGGGCAGAAAGTTGTTCCATCAGTTTTGAAAAACCCACTGGATTCCAACCAAAACAAAAGAACGTCTAAAATGCGCTACAAACCTCTGGTCACGTGTCTAGTGCGAGGAGAGATGACAAGATGATTTTAAGGCCCCGTAACGAAAACACGGTTAGGGAATCAATTAAGGTATAAATCTCAGCAAAAAATGATATTTTTTATTTAATAATCTTTTTGAATACTGACACGTGTGTGTAAATATGCATATTTGATACTCTATTGAATGACCATACGTTGAACTAAACATAAACATTTTATACTCTATTCAATAACGATACGTCAGTTTAAACATGAACATTTTATACTCTATGCAATAATGATACGTGAAACTAAACATGAACATTTAATACTCTATTGAACGGTACGTGAGTTTAATCATGGACATTTTATACTCTTTTGAACGGTACGTGGAGCTAAAGATGAACATTTTATACTGTATTGAATGACGGTACGCGGAACTAAACATGAACATTTTATACTCTATTGAACGGTACGTGAGTTTAATCATGAACATTTTATACTCTATTGAATAACGATACGTGAGTTTAAACATGAACATTTTATACTCTAACGATACGTGAGTTTAAACATGAACATTTTATACTCTATGGTATAACGGTACGTGATTCTAAACATGAACATTTTATACTCTATTGAATAATGGTATGTGATTCTAAACATCAACTTCTTTTTCAGACAAGGTGAAACGACATAAAGATAAAAATCGGAAATTAGAGAAGAATCTATGGAGTGTCAATCATTATTTCAAATGGAAAGATACATTCTCTCCGGTGAACATGGGATGGAATAATGTACTTCAGTTGCCCCATAAACACTTCAGAAATGATATGAACATTGCTGACATTGGGTCGAATCGTAAATCACGTGGACGCCGTTCTGTAAGTCGTGAGAAGTATGTGGAAACTTTGGTTGTCGTGGACAAAATGATGGTCCGGTACCATGGACTACAGGAAATAGAGCCTTATCTTCTTACCATTATGAATATCGTAAGTCCATTATATCTTATATTATTCCACTAATTCAAGTTATTGGTCTATTTATTAACTGACTTGATCGACTGACGGCATACTAGAGAATATGTTGTGTTGCATGTTTATGATAAGCTGATTCTATAAAATCTCATTTTTTCGTCAAATTCAATATGGTCACCATGGAAAATGCTAGAAGCTGAGATTGAAAAACAATCATTACTAGTACAATACATTTACTTACTAGTACAATACATTTTCTTTACGGTTATATTTCACTCTATCTCAAATACTGGATCGTTTGCAAACAACAGCTATTGCTGACAATAACTACCGACGACTCTTGAAAGTACAGTTCAAAGTTAAGGTACCTGGCCAATCTATCGGCCTACCGAAGACTCTAGTAGGGTAAAGTTCGGACACCTGGCCAATCTATAAAAAAAAAAAAAAATAAAAAAAAATGTCGCAAACAGTACGTCGGAGAAACTCAGAATTCTCTACGACAAAGAGCAGCCAACCATTTATCTAGCATAAGACTTAAACATGATGTACCCGTGGCACAACATTTCAATACTCAAGGTCATTCGGTCAAGGACCATTTTGAAATCATGCCTATTGAGAAAATCCCATTTCTCACTTCCGCTGCAGATACGAAGCACAAACGTTTGGAAAGAGAAAGTTTTTGGATTCAAACATTACAAACTATTTATCCTTTGGGTTTGAACTTGGACCCCGGAAGATGTCGTGAAAAAACTATAATACCATTTGTGTTTCAGTATAACAAAGCTAGCATCGCTATGGCCAAGATTATAGTAGAAGAATACAAACTACTTCAAAGTAAACTTGCTCGACCTCTGACCCAAAGGCCAGTCATTGCTTATAAAAAGAACAAGAGTTTGAAAGACATACTGGCCAGGGCTAAACTCCCCTGTCTGCCTTCTACCTAGGTTTTCTGGGAAAGGGTATGGGGGGGGGGGGCTTAATATATAGTCTGACGATATCCTTACTATAGCTTAAGATGCGTAAGCATTGTCAATGTAATACAAAGTGTTCCAGAAAATTCTACTGACTAAGGCCAAGCTCCTGTCAGTCGTCAACCTAATGAAATATCATAGGTTTACTTTATTACAACAATTTATGATGGGGTATAAAGGTCTAAATGATATACCTCTTTTTAACACAATTAGAAACTTGTCTCCGTGGTTATTTTAGACAAGAAGATTTTCCCTGTGCCCGTGTGTTTTAGTGTCCATAAATATAGACCTCCCAAAGTCTCCAGTACAGTTCAGATGCTTCCCAATCTATAGACCTACCAAAGTATCCAGTACAGTTCAGACACCTGGCCAATCTATAGACCTACAAAAGTCTCCAGTACAGTTCAGATGCCTGGTCAATCTATAGACCTACCAAAGTCTCCAATACAGTTCAGATGCCTGGCCAATCTATAGACCTACCAAAGTCTCCAGTACAGTTCAGATGCCTGGTCAATCTTTAGACCTACCAAAGTCTCCAGTACAGTTCAGATACCTGGCCAATCTATAGACCTACCAAAGTCTCCAATACAGTTCAGATGCCTGGTCAATCTATAGACCTACCAAAGTCTCCAGTAAAGTTCGGACACCTGGCCAATCTATAGACCTACCAAAGTCTCCAATACAGTTCAGATGCCTGGCCAATCTATAGACCTACCAAAGTCTCCAGTACAGTTCAGATGCCTGGCCAATCTATCGATCTACCGACGACTCCAGTACAGTTCAGATGCCTGGCCAATCTATAGACCTACCAAAGTCTCCAGTACAGTTCGGACTCCTGGTCAATCTATAGACCTACCAAAGTCTCCAATACAGTTCAGATGCCTGGCCAATCTATAGACCTACCAAAGTCTCCAGTACAGTTCAGATGCCTGGCCAATCTATCGATCTACCGACGACTCCAGTACAGTTCAGATGCCTGGCCAATCTATAGACCTACCAAAGTCTCCATTACAGTTCGGACTCCTGGTCAATCTATAGACCTACCAAAGTCTCCAATACAGTTCAGATGCCTGGCCAATCTATAGACCTACCAAAGTCTCCAATACAGTTCAGATATCTGGACAATCTATAGACCTACCAAAGTCTCCAATACAGTTCGGACTCCTGGTCAATCTATAGACCTACCAAAGTCTCCAATACAGTTCGGACTCCTGGTCAATCTATAGACCTACCAAAGTCTCCAATACAGTTCAGATGCCTGGCCAATCTATAGACCTACCAAAGTCTCCAATACAGTTCAGATACCTGGACAATCTATAGACCTACCAAAGTCTCCAGTACAGTTGAGATGCCTGGCCAATCTATAGACCTACCAAAGTCTCCAGTACAGTTCAGATGCCTGGCCAATCTATAGACCTACCAAAGTCTCCAGTACAGTTCAGATGCCTGGTCAATCTATAGACCTACCAAAGTCTTCAGTACAGTTCAGATGCCTGGCCAATCTATAGACCTACCAAAGTCTCCAGTACAGTTGAGATGCCTGGTCAATCTATAGACCTACCAAAGTCTCCAGTACAGTTCAGATGCCTGGTCAATCTATAGACCTACCAAAGTCTTCAGTACAGTTCAGATGCCTGGCCAATCTATAGACCTACCAAAGTCTCCAGTACAGTTCAGATGCCTGGCCAATCTATAGACCTACCAAAGTCTCCAATACAGTTCAGATGCCTGGTCAATCTATAGACCTACCAAAGTCTCCAGTACAGTTCAGATGCCTGGTCAATCTATAGACCTACCAAAGTCTTCAGTACAGTTCAGATGCCTGGCCAATCTATAGACCTACCAAAGTCTCCAATACAGTTCAGATGCCTGGCCAATCTATAGACCTACCAAAGTCTCCAGTACAGTTCAGATGCCTGGCCAATCTATAGACCTACCGACGACTCCAGTACAGTTCAGATGCCTGGACAATCTATCGGTCTACCGAAGACTCCAGTACAGTTCAGATGCCTGGACAATCTATCGGCCTACCGAAGTTCACTAAAGATCACTAATAATTCATCTGTCTTTGTTCCAAATAGTAAAAATTATGATAAAATGAATCTTCGGTTTCATCCGTTCAGTAATGAATCGGTATTGTATATATTTAAGTTATCTTAAAGCGGGCTTATCTAGTCCTGTCGTTAATATCTGATTCAAAGTGCTGGAGAACAGGGCATCTCGTACGATTGTCTGATAGTTAACTTAGAGAGACCGTGAGACAGGGGCATACAGGTAGATGAGACGGGTGGAGTAGAGCGGCTTGCTTGGGAAGCTGCCATCATGTGGAAGTAATATACCTAAGAATCCAGACTGTTTATTACCACCAATTACCCAGGAATTAGGTCACTCTACTATAGGCAAAACACACCGAAACCTGTCGTAGTTGTTTGGATTCTATCCACCGATCCAGGGAGATAGTGTATTTACAGACAGAGGTGCTAGGTACATTAACACCATTCCAACCTCACTGATAACTTGTACTTAATAGCGTTGGAAGGATTTATGATCTAAATGTCTTATTGGGTTCGCAAACTTTAATGTTAACATACAGTAAGCAGTTTTATCCTTTAGTATAAACTAATACTGGTATGAACCAACCGGTAATATACAACGAATTACAGCCTGTCAGCAAGTTGTACTCTATCAGGTTTTATGCCCTCTCAATTCTAATGATTGCATCTTTATCATTCACATTGCCTGTTGAAGAATTTGTATCAAACTACGATCAATGAGTGTCAATGATAGCATTACGTCAGTCTATGACTATCAAGTCGTACATCAGTCAGCATCGGGTTAACCAGCTGTATTTATTGGATACTGGCTCTGGTTCGACCATTATCAAACCGTGTTCGATCGCGATTTGGCTGTGGGCCAATGAGTATGTAACTTTAGGTCACTCGTTACCAAGTTGCAAGCTGATTGGTCGTGCGTTATTCGGGATTTGGTCGTGCCTCAGTCGGGATCATGTCGTGGTCAATGTTCACCGGACCATTGGGCAATAGTTTTCAATGTGTTGGTCGCTTGGCATTTATTGGACTGTCGGTTAACAAGATCCCTGCTAAATGAGTTCAGCATCAAATCAACACATCTGCCGCTAGTAATAATCGGATGTAAAGACAATTGCTGTCTTGATGCTCCACAACAGTTGATATGTACTTAAGACTGAAGGCCACGGGAATATTTATTTACAGCATGAACATATGCTCAACTAATCCAAGCCAAGGCACGGCTAAAACAATACAAAATTGCAGTGTCCGATAGAGGACGGGGAGAAACTTGAGCTTTAGTGATCAAATCTTGGTGCATCCCCTTTTAATACCATTTGATTTATCTATCATTAACTGTAGTCTCCAGACATTTCTATCGCTTCCTAGAGACATGGAATCTTTACTCCCAAATGTTTGATTTTTTAACTTAGGCCTCAAAACTCTTGCAATGGTGAAAGTGGACAACCTTGTCGAACTCTTCACTATAGATAAATGGGTTGGCCATCTAGGCTAGGCGATTTGTTTCGTAGTATTGGTATTTACTACTCTTTATGCTCATCTAGGGCTAAACATTTGTTTTCCGGGACATTTTCGGACTCATGATATATTATCCTAGACAGCACAGACAACAAGTGAAGTGAAACAATGGTATTCGAATTATCGGATATAAATATTTCTCTAGTTTGCATTTTGATGAAAAAAGTAGTATCAATCCTTATTTCGTTTTAAGTGTTCCGTTTCGTTATATACAGACATTTAAAATTGTTTGCTGGGCGTAAACGCATTCTCATATCTAAGACTGCTAGCTTAATGGAACATGAATATCGACGAGCACTGGTAATAAGAAACGAGGGGATAAGCCATATACCTACACTATATCGCAACACCCTTCAAATAGATTCTATTGTTTTCTTCGATATGTTTTTTAATTAAAACACTCTTGCACAGGAGTACAATAACAATAGTGATATATAGTAAGAGCAGAATAATAAAAGACATGTGTATGGTCCAATGGTAACAATCATATAGCAGCTGATACAGGACTTACATGTGTGCTCGTCATCTTTCTTTGTGACAGAATATTTTATTTACAAATATAGGGTGTCCATAATGTTACTTATCAAAGTGCTTTTCTATAACTGTTTTCACGTGTTGTCGCCACTGACCATTGTAACATATTTACCATCTGCCCAACATACACAGAGAAATTATCCTGATGGGAAAGAGAACTGTGGGCGTTCAGTTGACCAGTCGTAGGGTATAAACAAAAACAAAGCGAAAGGGAAGGCATATGGATATCAACTTCTTCATTTATTAGTTAGTAACGTTTCGGTTTTCAAGCTATGTGGTTCAACATAGTATATCGAATTGATATCCATATGCAAGCCTGCACTTATTCCAGCTTCGTAATGCCACTCAAACAACAAAACAAAGCGATTCACACAATAAAAAAATTCGGTTTGCCTCCAATTTACACAATTGTTGAACCATCATCGAATGGCTTGGATCCGCGGTCCATCGTTAATTCTCCGTCTGATTGCCTTTTCTAACAGCACCAAAAGCACACATTTCCCTCCCCACACCCAGCCCCATAGCCAAGCTTTCTACCAGTAGTTAATACACACAACAACAATTTTTTATACGCCCGACTTAAAAAAAGTCGGTCGTATTATGGTATCACCAGCGCCGTCCGTCCGGCCGTCCGTCCCGGATTCCCTTCCGCTCCATAACTTGAAGAGTTTTGATCTAATCTTTACAATTCTTTCACAACATATACCTTGTGGGTAGAAGGTGTGTCATGAACCATTTATGACATCGTCGATTGCATAATGTGGCTTCTACATTGGATTATGTAGTATTCTGTCTTAGTCTATATCTTCGTTCCCTTCCGCTCCATAACTTGAAGAGTTTTGATCCGATCTTGACAATTCTTTCAGAGTATATACTTTATGGGCAGACGGTGTGTCATGTACCATTTCTGACTGCACTCGTTGCATAATATGGCAGCCATATAGGATTATGTAATATTCCCATCCGCTCCATTACTTCTAATGTTTTGATCCGATCTTGACGATTCTTTCAGAGTGTATACCTTATGGGCAGACGGTGTTTCACGTACCATTTCCGACATCACCTTTTGCATAATATGGCAGCCCTATTGGATTATGTAATATTCCCTTGCGGCTCCAGAACTTCTTTCGTTTTGATATAATCTCTCCAATTCTTTTAGAGTATATATACCTTATAGGTAGATGATGTGTCGCATACCAAATTTGATTTGGGTACACATATTTTTTGTCTAGTTTCAATAGTTTTGTTTTATCAGAAATGTGTACCTGATGTTTAATATATATATATTAATAGATATCAATGCTTTTTGGAGTACACTTGGTCCAGAGAAATACTGGAAGCCAATTAATTTATACATTCTGAGACTGTTTTCTTGGATAGTTTAATGTGCACTATAATAACAAAAAAATACCATTTTCCCACTTTATTACCCATCTGGTATTTATCAGAGTGGCTGTTTAAATAGAGATAAGGGGACAATGACATCCAAGGTTTGTATATTTACACACCAGCATATCAGTGGTCAGCCTGAAGATTGTTTTCTTTGTAATAAAACTACAGCCAAGTCCAATAGAACAGTGTTCCAGTGAAAACTGTTAAACTTCATGAATTGTAAGCTATTGTATTGATTGATAAGAGCAATGTCAAAACAGCCACATTTCAGTTTTTGCAATTAAAATGTGATTGAAACTAACAGATAATATATTGATGAAATCTTATTGATGAAATTAAAACAAATGTTATATTAAATGTTAAGTTGTTAATCGTAGCGGTTCGACTTTGCCACGGCGGGCGTATGTTGCGTTTACTAAAACTCTTGTTAAGTTTATGAGTTTCCAGTAAATTATGGTAAACTCTCATCCCCCAGCAAACTCTACCAGAAGTTTATGGCTATGTTTTCGTATTCAAAGAAATATTGAGTATTTAGCTTAAAGTGGCATGAGCTGCCAGAATTCACACACTTTTTTCATAATTTCTGATCGTCACGACAGTAGGATGCTTTGGAGGCCATCGAAAAACTAAATGATTAGCATTGGAAGGACGAAAATCCATACAGTATGTGGCCTATACGAACCGGAATAGTGTTCGAAAAGTAAACAAAATTTAAATAACCGGGACGACCATTCATTCATTCTAAGCCAAAGTTACTTGAAAACAATACATTAACGTACATTCTCGAGACTAGAAGCACTAAAGAGCTTCTGAATAATACATGTTAAGAATAATAGCCGATAATTTCAACATTCTGTTTTTATGTCAAAATATCAACATTTTGACAGCTCATGCCACTTTAAGGTTCGTTTTTCCACTAGAATGATCATCAGCTGGTGTTTTGTGTTTTTGAAAGAAAACTTCTTGATCTTTTAGTATCACCTTTGGCATTAAGTCCACGCCTTTCATTTCTTAGGTTGCCAAACTGTATCATGATCCGAGCATTGGAAACGCTGTCAATGTGATTGTTACTAGATTAGTTCTACTTACTGAAGATCAAGTAAGTGAAATAGAAAATTAATTTTTACATATATAAGACAAAGTAACAACCTTTTTTTTTGGGGGGGGGGGGGGGGGGGGGCTACAGCTGCAAGAGTCATTTACGACAAACACAAATGTGGATTTATGTATAGGGCGATATAGCCCAGAAAATAACCCCAAATTGCATTGTGGAAGTTATTGCAATTTCATTTTGTAAATCGAGCCATGGCGTCAAAGCAAACGGCTCGTGTGAGTTAGTTTCGGCTTTTATCAATTTGTATTTTCTTAACTGGTATTATATTTTTTGTTCTAAACAGCCGAATCTTTTTATTGGTCATCACGCTGATCGTTCATTGGACAGTTTCTGTAGATGGCAGCGAACCATCAACCCACCGACGGACGATAACCATGGTATCGCTCACCATGACAACGCTATACTTTTAACAAGGTGGGAAGTGTTCCATCATTAACCGTCAGTTTGAGTTTACCATGATGTTAGTTAGTTTCTTGGATACACTAGTGTACATTGCATTTAGAAATTATGAAATATCTTTATTTTTAATAACCCATGTGTTAATAATGTAACTAGCAAAAGCTCGTCTTAATTTTCTATGAATGGGGGCAGGGGGACCATGTTTCTGAGTAAATGTAACCTATTTTAATGCTTAATTTAAAGTTCCAATTCAAATATTGATTTTTTAAACACAAGAAATCTTTGGAGGAAACGGAATCTGTAGACCTTGTATTTTGTTGCTTTTTCATTCTAAAAGTAACCGACCTGTGTTATGTCCAGCATGTTTTCTGATGTACTGCTATATGCTGCATATGCTTGTTTTGCAGATATGACATATGTACTTACAAGAACGAACCGTGTGGAACTCTAGGTAACTAGAAAGTTGTTGTTGTGGTGGGAACTTTTGCCAATCAGTAATGCGTCAGGTTTGATGTAAACAAACGACGTATGTAAGCCCACTATTTTTAGTACAGTTCGTGGACACATTGGACCGCAAGATTTTGTCGCGAAAACCCATTATCTCTATTTAACACTTCATCATATAATCATAAATACAATGCACATGTTTATAATGGCACCGTTTCTCCAATATGCGTTCTGGTTGAAACCATTGTAAGCAAAGCTGATATCATTTCTTTGCTCATCCCAAATATGACCTTTAGTTAAGCCAGCATTTCTCTTACTCTTAGGCTTGGCTCCAGTAGCTGGTATGTGCGAGGTGGAGAGAAGTTGTAGTATTAATGAAGATATTGGACTCGCTTCAGCATTCACCATCGCTCATGAAATTGGACATAAGTGAGTATGTTTGGATGGAGAATCAATGGTTACGTATTTATACCACAAACACCGCTCATTTTAACGCCGCTTTAAAGTGAACACTTTAGGTAAAATATAATATACTTAATCTTAAAGACAATATCTACCTGGTCCCAAAACATGGTTTATTTATTTTTTATGACTTTCCTACAAGAAGCTATGATTAATTATTCTCAGATGTCTGGTGACTGGATGTCACTGAAACATGTGCACACCTTACAACTGGCAATATCATTGGTTTATTTGACCTAAAAACACCAAAAGCAGGTTAGCATACCAGGTGTGCACATGTTTCAGTGACATCCAGTCACCAGACATCTGAGAATAATTAACCATAGCTTCTTGGGACCAGGTAGATATTGTCTTTAAGATGAAGTGTATTGTATTTTACCTAAAGTGTTCACTTACAAGCATGTCATTTACAAGTATATTTGTTTGTCCTAAAGAAAAATATAATAAATATAGATGGTAACAAGACATAGGTTACTAAGAAAATATATATATACTCGGATGTGATTGGAAAATAAACTAAAAACAAAGTACGAAGGAAACTATAGGTAGATGAGAGAGAATATATTGATGAAGCATGTTCATTTCATGTACAGGATAAACATACAATTAGAGAGAAGGTATGCACAAAACAAGGTACAAATATCCTTCCAGGGTAGTTAATATACTTATGGAAGGCGGTGTAGTTTACCTCATGATTAATTTGTGTAGTCCAGATTCCTAGTATCGCAAAGAACATGTGGTACTTTTTGTTTATTGTCTGTTTCCTGTTGTCGGTAGCACGTTTTGTGGATATTTTAAAACAAAATATACGTTTTGTTCATCCGCCCAGTGTTTAGAATACTGTTCGAATTTCCAGTTAATATCATTTACAGGAATAATTTGACTGAACTTTTTATGATTTTCCGTATTTATTTTCCACCAACATAGCAACTACATCAACTGTTGTTAGCTTATATGTAATTCTAATACACCTCCCACTCGTTTACTATTACAGAGATAGGGAAGCCAGGGACCCATTATCTGATGCAATAAAGGGTTCCTGCTGGTTCCTGCTCGGGGCTTCGCCCCTCGCCCTTAAATAGTGGTATTTTCCACAACTGACCCTTTATTCAGCAACACACAGCTCACCAGCTCGTCCTTATTTCTTAATTCTAATCCGGTTATGAAAACATCTCTGTGTATGGCTTCTGGCTATAAGATCGGATCCTACGGCCATTATGTCATCTATAAAGCCCAGTCTTAATTTCCCACGCCCAATGATATTTAACCTCTCCGATTGAAATAATTTTGAGGTCCCTCGATATGTTTACCATGACGTCCTTATATCGTGTGACGTTTTTTGTTTTGCCCGGGTAACCGTCATATTGACCAGGATGTCCATATGACGCTTACCCTGGTAAATGAAAAAAAAACAGCTTTTTAAATTATTAATGTCAGTGGTATCAATACGAAATTAGCTCCTAAACTGGAGACTAATTATGTAAAACAGACATCAGATCTGTTATAGTATGGATGCAATCATTGGGAGATTCTGGTGGTTTTGTATAATGAATTGACAACGATTGAACATTAATTCCAGCCTTAAAGATGTTTGCATTTAGTTTTTAGCAATATGATTTTAAGCACTTTCAATCTACTTTTGATGTAAGTGTATTTTATACTCATAAAGCCTGAGGGGCCCTTGGTCTGCAGGTACTTGTGAAGAAGCTAGGTAGTCTGTGAAGATATTACGTTTATTATTCGAGACAGACTACTCAGAAATTGAGAAAAAAAGTTTTGTTTGTGTTCAAAACCTGACAGCTGAGTTCGGAAACCTCTTTTAAATCCTAGCACTTGTGAGCCTACGTCAAATCATTAAGTGCCTCTCATCTCCTTGACGTCACAAACACATTCTGAAAGCACAAAAAATATATCTAAAACCTTTTAAATCTTAACTGTTTTAGCCTCGGTGATTAGAAGGTTGGAATGATAATTGCTAAAAATGTGGTAATGTCATGTTCAATGAACTTTCCATAACACCAGTTCCTAATTTCAAACACCGGTAATATGCCACTATAATAAAAAACGTTTCAGCTGCGCATTATCAAAATGACATTTATAAAGATTTTCACAGGCCGCTACCTCCCTCTAAATCATTGGTTTCTTTTTGTTACAAACGTTTGCAGAGCGTACAGTGTGTGGGTATGGAAATCAAACACAGAGTTATTAAGGGGATAATTTGATTAATCGATTCTATAGGATATCTACTCTTAGATAAAGATGGTTTGGCGTAGGAACTGTACAATAAAAATAACAACAACAAAAAACAAACAAACAAAAAAACGTGATACCTGCATGGGATAAACGTTATTGCAATGAAGCTGAAATTCGACTGCGTGTGCCATCATGTCCATGGGTGAATCCTATCTATAAGGACATGGTTTCTAAATCTAGCTGTTTCTTATCGTTAAGTTTTATCGTAATTATATCTCATACATTAATAATTCACTACTATAGTCTAAAGAAAGCAATTATTTGTCTTCACTAAGGTATTTATAAAGGTACCAATTCAATAAAACGTCTCAAAGTCTTTGCCATTCTTTGTTGAGTGTCACTTTTAATTCATTTAATAACAAAATTGCATACGTCTTGGTGACGATTTTAATATACCGAGCCCCATCTTCTCCCCATCTTCTCGAGCCAAGTTAAAATCTCCATGGCCTCATTCCGTATTGGAGGCATATCATTTATACCTATATGCCCAATCATAAGTTTTTGTAATAAACTAAAGCCCATGATATTTTAATAGGTTGACGACAGACAGGAGTTTGAGCTTAGTCAGCAGAATTTTTTGAAACACTTTGTAATATATTGACAATGTTTATGCATATTCAGCTATGGCAAGAATATCACCAGAGGGTGTGTCGTGAATTATTATCGCCATCAGGGGGCTGTTTCTCAACACACTTACGCCCGTCGTAACTTTGCGCCTGGTCGTAACGTAATGTTGAGGGTATATGTTGCCATGGTAGTTACGCCTTGCATTGGACTTACGTCGGTCGTAACTTTGTTGAGAAACAACCCCCAGTGTGTTAACATTAAAGATAGATTATGCGTTGCAAGCTACTATTGTCATTGCCTTCCATGGTAGAAAATACGGTGTTCATATTGAATGATTCACCCCCATATTTACCATTTATATAATATCTCATCTTGCTCAATAGCCATTTTCATTATGACTATTTTTTCCGAGTACATGAACAGACAGTTCTTTGTAAACTATTTAAGTAGTGAAAAATAAGATACAATTGTTGAAATGTAAACAAATGTTATTTAAATCAAATCCATTAAATTTTGTCACTTCGGGTGTATTTTGTTCTATATCCTACAGTTTTGGAATGCAGCATGATGGAGCAGGTAATCCATGTGGAACACCTGGACACGAGGCAGCACGGATAATGGCGGCACAGTTAACACGAGATACTAGTCCATTTCTGTGGTCCAACTGTAGCCGAGAGTATATTACTAACTTTCTCGAGTGAGTCTTTTTTTCCTCGGAGGTACTGTCAGTCAGTATTGTAGAATAAAACAGAATGAATATTTGAACCAGACGTCTGTGAACTGCAAGAAAACAGCTTATTGTCTGTAACATGAGAAATACTAAGACCTTCTGCATGGCTTGTAAGAAACGCGTGCTGAACTTTTGTATGACGAGAGAATGGTAAATTCAATAAGTATATTGAGACTCAATTAAGGATCGATCTTGTTATATACTTCTCAATATAAATCACACTGATACAGGGACATTAACAAGAATACTCATTCTTTAATAGAAAAGCTATATAGTTTGTATAATTATCTCGAGTTGCTAAATCATCTATAACCTTATACGTTGTTCAACTTAACGTGAGTGTTTGCAAAATGACAATGGTTACTCTTTACTCTTCCCGATGAAGGCCACAGTGGTTTCCGCAAATTGCTCTGTCCCTGGACCCATGTATAATCATTTGGTGGTACTGAACCGACATTTCTTCCACCTCAGCTGGATGTCTCGGTGGTTCATTCGGGAGAGCGATAGTCTATCGGTCCGGCACAAACCCCCATCGATGGGTCGTGGGTTCGAATCCCTCTCAGTGCAAGAAGAAATCACATATTCCTGAGTAGGTTTTTATACGGTCAATTTAGTTGGAGATTGA
Source organism: Lepidochitona cinerea (assembly GCA_963971465.1). Classification (NCBI taxonomy): domain Eukaryota; kingdom Metazoa; phylum Mollusca; class Polyplacophora; order Chitonida; family Tonicellidae; genus Lepidochitona; species Lepidochitona cinerea. The sequence continues at coordinate 39,265,351 of OZ020556.1, read as the reverse complement.
AAAAAAATTAAAAGATTTTACAATTTCGCAATCTTCCATTATGGAATATAACGTTTCAGTTCTGGTCATGGATCATGTTTGGAGAACGTCCCTAAGCAACTCGATATCGAGTTTCCTTCCGATCTTCCGGGACAAAGGCATGGGGCTGACGAGCAATGTAAACTACAATATGGCAGTCGCTCAGTGGCTTGCAAACCGGCGGTAAGTAATTCTTGTTTAAAATATAAAATAGAGGATGATAACTGAACAGAAGCCCAGTGATATGAAGTACCAGGGAGTCAAGTTGAATGAAAGGGTTGGTTGGTGAAACGAAAATAAATCAAACAGAAATTAAAACAGTTTCAGTGTTCAAGCCCTGAAATGGTTCCTTATCCCACCGAACACCATGCCAGATTCCGTGTTCATGACTCACTCATTTGTTTGTTAATATGATGAATTGTATTGTTGGGTTTTTGATACAATTTATAAATAAGCTGAGTTAGAATCGAATTTCATGACACCATGTGCCACGTTTTTATGACGTTAGTCATGTCTCCTTGATTCTCGGAAACATATCGTACAATGACGGACAAAGCGGTTTTAATATGGAATAAAACATTATTGGGTAGACTTCTGTTTCCTGCTGTTGTTTTTGTCATGCTGTAATTTCTTCCCAGGAAGTTTGCATAGAGTTGTGGTGTATGAACAGCAGTGATCGTTGTGTAACCAATAACATCCCGGCGGCTGAGGGCACAGACTGTAACACGAAGAGAATAAAAAAAGGAGTAAGTTGTCATTTATAACCAAAATATTCTTAGAAGTTTAGCCCACTGATCTGTATGTAGAATGGCTGTGCCATCATAAGCGATGGGGTTATCTCCAAGCATATGAACGGGTTCCTTGGCAAAGCTCAGTGGCCATGCTGCTGTGACCCGATTTGAAACCTGTCGTAAAAGAACATCTAGGTCAGGAATGAAATGAAGATGGCCACACATCAGCATGTATATCTACACGCATTTAGACCATACAGAGATTATATGTCGTAAGTCTGTTTAATTATAGGAACTTATCCATGATGCGTAACTGCATGTCAAGAGCATATGCATAATCACCTATCAGATTCTGTCTCCTTCTCAAAAACTCATTTTAAAATGCGACGAGTTCTGGTGAAATGGGATCAAGGACATAGTATTTAGCGCTGCTCCTCGAGCATTTCGGTTTGGTAACACCCTTTAATGGAATGATCTTCATAATCGAACGATTAATTGCATTTTAGGATTGCCAAAGACGAAGTGGCTTATTAACACACGCGTTTGTCTTTCCTAAGGTGTACAATTAATGTACGTCAATTGACATGCTGACGATCACGAGTGTGGTTTGTCAACGTCTTACCATGCATATATGTGTAAAGGTCGGGTTGGTTGACATTTCTGTGACCTGTGTTTTGTCGGCTGTCATGTCTTATTATTGTATTTTTAGTGGTGTTACCGTGGCACATGTAGGAAGTTTGGATATCGCCCCACTAATGTAGATGGTAGCTGGGGAAAGTGGTCAGCCTGGGGTTCCTGTTCGAGAACCTGTGGAGGAGGGGTGAAGTCCAGTGGTCGCGAATGTAACAACCCCAAGTAAGACAACAAAGACTTTCTCGACAATCACACTCATTAGCTGCAGAGAAAAAACGGTAAAGGTTTAGCTACTTATCCGAGATGGCGCACATACCCGACTGGGGCACCAACAGTGGATGCACACATCCGACTGGGGCACCAACAGTGGAGACATGTTCGATGGAGAAAACTATCGCTGTCAAAAAGAAACATGTCGAACCCTTGAATTATCAGCTTTCATGAATTTACCCCAAGCAACACCTTCTTTGAACAGCCATAATGCTTTTGTTTCGTATGCTGATCATATGTAAGTGAAAGAGTGCGGGCGCGATAAATATTCTTTTCCAACGTTACCAAAACCATATCTTTTCCCTCGCCAATCTGTGGCACAAGAAAGTTGCCAAGCGTTATCTGAGAACGACTTATTGACTCGGCAGCCATGTATCACAGCAAGGCAAAGCTGTGTGTCCGTTAGGCCAATGAGCATACACCTAGCTCCCCACTGCACTCACACAAGAGAAATTGGTTGACTGTGAAAGTCCGCATATGAGCTTAGGTTAATTTAGATCATTTAGAGACACTGAAAAATATACTACATTATAAATCAACGTTTTGGGAAAACGTGACAAGCTGCATTCGGTGTCTACGTGGCTTTTGGAGGTCGCTGTAGAATTTTCAGAAAGCCACTGCTGTTGCAAGTTATAGTCATACACGATACGATAAGGTCACAAGGGAAGTAATTCACTAATACTTGTTCACTTTCAATATGGTTTGCTCTATTTAGACGTACGATGCCCCCTGAACACACGAGAGGATAACAAAATGGAGACTGTTACCTCTTTGTGACTTAGGCTACTGCAGTTTCGTATTCAATGCACATATGTACGCTCTACTGCAAAGTAAAAAGAGGGCACCCAAACTGTCAATAAAGTATGTTATTTAATCCATGAAAGGCCTAATAAAGGCTACAAGACCAAAAGTTTGAACCGTCCTACAGAGCCAAATGGTACCCATATGTGCCTATACAACAGAATGACAGGATAGTCACCTGGGGCTTAAGATGATATATAATTTCTAGAGAGTACATTTCATTTTGAAATGATTGTGATTTAAACTAGGCTATTGTTGAAAGTTAATTTGAAAGCATTGCCAATTATTTGTTACTTTTTGGACTTTGTAGACCTCAGCATGGTGGGAAGTATTGTATCGGAGAGAGACGAAGATACAAATCTTGTAATATTGTTGTAAGTTTAATATCTTCATATTGTAAAATCCTTTATGAGAATGCAGTGAATGACTTACACGTATAACTCTATAAAACATGTAAGAAACTTATTATCCTATTTTTTCTAGCCACAAATAGTTGATAGGCCTTCCAATTATAATTTCCCTGTGCCAGTGAGGCCACATCGTGGCAAACTGCCTGTCCTTTGATTAAATCTAAGAAAGATACTCACCTTTGCGGAAAACGGCCAATGGGATGGACATTTCGATCCAACAAATATCTGATAGAAGTGGCATTTGAAAGTGTGTCTCAACGGTGTTGTTTAATAAAGGTGATTGATGTTTAACAATTACATTTATTGTGATGAATTTGTTATTGCCAAGTTAAATGGAAATGCTAGTGTCCTTCCTCCACGTGTTCTATCTGTGTATCCGGTCTCCGTCTAATGGCCACATCATTTTTGCTAAATTACCCGGCCACTGACGTAGTATATTTTAATTGCTACTGTCGATCACAAATATGAAGTACACAATTCACAAGGTAGTTTTGTATAAATCACCCCTTAACAATAAAGACCTTACTACAACTCGATTCCGTGTCTTGAACATCTCTTAATTATGAAATAAAAGAGCAGAGGTCGTTAGGAAAACATGCGTTTCAATGAAGGCTTTTATTATTTCGACTTTAGATTTTATTCCTTTCTATATTTCGCAAATTGTGTGGCATAATTCAAATAAAGAGAGGTCAATGAGAAATGGTTTCTTACGCAAATCCACAGTGAGATGTTGCTCTTTATAAAAAAAATAATCCACGGCCTTTCCAAGTTAAAAAAGATAAATAAGTAGCCTAAACAGATAAATGCCAATATATAAATAAATTGTTGGTTTCGCTGAGTACTTTTAATATATAAAACATTATTTCTTTTGTTCATGTATATGTAAGGGAAACCTTTGGATGATACTCCCGAATCTGATCACTTTCATTTGTTCTACAGTCCTAATACAAACTAATATTCCTCTTTTTTAGGACTGTCCGGGAAATGTCACAGACTTCCGCGTTGTCCAATGTAATCAACACAACAGTGTACCCTTCAGAGGGAAATATTATCAATGGAATCCATTTTCTGGTGGTGAGATTCGTGGTTATATTTAACTACATTGTATATACGCCAATCAATCTTTACGGAACTAACCAAGCAAGCTAGCTTCCTGAAATTTTCTTATGTACTCTCTGAATAACTTTGATGTAAAAATTTTCTATAAATCTGTCTACCTCTGTTTATTAACATAAATCACCATTTCTTGAATACGCACGTAGGTGACTCGCATTACAGTTGATGAATACAAAACACTTCAATCAAATATGGTACGCCCTTTGGGCCACAGACCGGTTGTGGTCTTACGAAAAAGTCTCAAAGACCGTCAGCGACCTCTAACAGTCCGTCTTTTCATCAGGCTAAACAGCAGATATGTATTTCCTGGGGACACAAAAATAAAAATCACATGAAATGAAAATAGTATTCAACTGTATAGAATATAGAGGATTCTATGTTAATATCTTTGCTTTGTGTTTTCAAAATAGCATCGGTGAAACCTTGTGCACTGACGTGTATGGCGGAGGGATACAACTTCTACACAGAGCGGGCCGCTAAAGTCATTGATGGCACTCGTTGTTATCCGGACTCCTTGAACATGTGTATAAATGGAGAATGTCGGGTAAGACGTTAACAATATGAATTCAGGCTTATCAAACTCTTCACTTTTATTTAGCATTATAATGATTATGAACTGAAGCTTGTCTCCACGGCTCTGACCAAAAATCAGAGTTCACAAATTTAAATAGCCTAAATAAAAAGTCTCCTACTGTTCTTGATTCGAGAAGAGCATGTATTACTTACATCTACTCTGGTATAAACTAATAGTTAAGTAGTTTTTGTCTGATTTCGTAAAAATGGGAGTATTTGGCAGCAGGCCACCATTTAATTTGCCGTTTGCGGTAATGTTAATGTTTTGCGTCACCACACCTTCCCTAACTTCCATTGAGCTCTGCTATTTGGCGGGGGCCTAAAACAGTTCTTTGGGAGTATTTTAGACACAATTTAATTAAATAATATGTTGAAGGCAGAAAGTTTTCCCTAGTATTAGAAACGGCTGACATGGGTAACTTAGCTCGCCCGATGTAAGCAGACAAAAGCACACCCAACATAAATATCTCAATCCACCTAAGCTGGCCTCATTCCACTTCTAAAATCATTTTCTGACAGAAACTCAACCTCTGTCCTTGAAAAAATAATAAATAAAAACACACAAAAATATTTGGAACTTCTTTTGTCCGTACCAATTTCCGTAAGTTGGTAATTGTGACCTGTATCCGTTTTGGGTTAATTGACTCCCCGTTTTCTTTACTTGCTTAAAGTTTCTTTTAATTCCAGTTGTTAAAATTTTCTTATAGCTTTTAAATATGTTACACAAGGTAGCATGCGAATATCCTTGCGCCATGCAAAGGCGTACGAGGTCTAAAGGAGATCTCGCGGGAGTGCGACTGTGTTCCCATTATCAGTCTATCCATGCTTACCTCCCATAGTTTCAGGACTAATTGTCTGGTTGGATTGGCCAACTGCGTGATCTGGTTTGACAGATGACCACTTCAACGGCCCGGTGTTGCATACTACCGATTTGTCATTTCCACACATTTCATCTGTTTATGTATTAACCACATATCATGCTGATTTGTTTTGAACTTATGAAAATCACCATGGCTACCGAGCGAGTATCCAAGTTCGTACACACCATAAGTTTAATGGGATTTCATGTTGAAAGTTAATTTTCTCGTGATAAAATGTTCTAGAAAATCCGTTATTAATTTGTGATGCTCCCGGCCATGAGAATAATGTTATGGCCACTATATATATATATATACCCCACCTGGATATCATCATGTAATTCTATCTGGGGAATTATTACCCTCTCTATGAGGATGAAATTTCCTTTCTATAAAAAAAAGATCATTAAGTCTATTCCTACCTTCTTTTTTCATTAGCGACCTGCTTTTATACTCGCACTAGGTTAAGAACCTTTTAGTTTGGTCAGCTCGCAAGATTTGTAACACAAATAGCCACCTCTGGCTTTTCTATATTAATTACTTCTGAGTTTCTGTCATGTTTAACAAGATTCATTGATTTTGTCGCAGCATGTAGGATGTGATAAGAGATTAGGTTCATCCGCTATAGAAGATAAGTGTCGTGTGTGTGACGGTAAAGGTGACACATGTGAGACGATTACAGGATCATTTGAAGACTCCTTAGAAAAGGGAGGTAAGACATACACTGATCACGATATCTTTGGCATGATATGACCGCTATAGTATTCTACAAAAATGAGTTGAAGTGGAAGGCGTGAATGCCGTGTACTGGCATATATATTCACTATCTCCATGAGTAAAAACAAAGTACATGTCACCCTTTTGGGGCATCTCTACGAATTTGTTATAACCTAGGCGTTGTTCATATATTGACAATTCAGCTAAATTCGTTACAATTTATTTACGTCTTCATGAACTCACAACTAAGCTCATGTTTTTTCAGTTGTATGCCAAAAATAAAGAATATGCAATATTTCACTTCTTGCAAAAATTGGCGTAAATAAACCTAGTTGTTTTCCCAGTTTAGTATTCTCCTGCTTTCTGATTTAGGGCAATTCATTCCCCCCTATTAACTAATTTTTCAATATTTACATAATCTGTTTGTTTCTCTGGTAGTTTTAACGTTTCACTTTTCACAAAACAACGTCTTGCAGCATACCATGAAGTTGTTCGAGTGCCGAGGGGTGCCATTCGAATTATCATCCAAGAAAAAATGGAGTCGATAAACTATCTTGGTGAGCATAAAATATTTAAGACGTAACTATCAGGTTGGGACACATTCTACACACCTCTGCTTCTATTTGTTTCACAAGAAGATAGGGTCCCAAGGTTAAGCTGATTTACATTCGTCCGTTTAACATTTTAAAATCCATATAGACAAATTGTATTTAAGTTCACTTATCTGCCCGCTGCCGGTGTGTGTTAGTGTTTATGAATATATATCTACCTTTCCATTCCTTTTGAATGAATTGCAATCACAGGTATCCTATTACGAAACAGTTCTGCACGTTTTACGTTTTCTCCTGCAATATTTTGCCGAAATAAATCGCTTTAATCTTCTTATTTCAGCTTTAAAGTCGGAAAGTGATGAATTCTACATTAATGGCGACTGGACGATTGATTGGCCCCGTAAATTCTCTATTGCTGGAACAATATTTCATTATCAAAGAGAGCGTGGAAGTAAAGAAACAATCCACGCCCTGGGTCCAACTACAGAAACAGTCGTTGTGATGGTACTGTTATCCAAATATCTATTTACTAGATATGCCTTGGCTGAATTACTGATCATCATGGATTAGGACTTTGTTTGTTGTTGTGGGATTTTAGTACACCATTCTTCTGTTAAGTTTTTGTTTGTGCCAGATAGATTTTCGTACAACTTTCTTCGGTCAAGTTTGTGCTCGTTCCAGAGCAATTTTCATACAACTTTGTTCTGTTAAGTTTATGTATGTTCTAGAGCAATTTTGAGTATAACGTTTTTTTGTTAAGTGTGTGTTTGTTCCAGATCGATTTTCGTATAACTTACTTCTTTTAAAGGCACACTCGCCGCTAAAATCCAGTAAATTGTTTACATTTGAAAAAGGAAAATTAAGGAAGACTATTTTCTGTAATTTTACCAGTTAGCAAGTTTCATTTTTTGCAAAAATTTAAAAGGTTTGAAATCATTTAGTATTTTTTATTTGAAAATGAAATCATCTTAAATGGCACGAATCGTGAATTTAAAACGAACTGGTTTTGACCCAATTTATCGGAACACTAAAAAGCCTTCCAAAAAATTTTAGACAGTTAATTCAAAACAAAAGATCCGAAATTAGTGTATTACAACATAGAACTTCAGTTTCTGATCGATGTTGGCGTTCAGCCTTCAGTTCTGGGTATGTCTTCAAACCACCATTTGCACATTTTAAAACTGGACATTTTTATGTGTTCCATTTTTAATTTGAGTAATTTTATTAACAGTAAGATTGTATAAATTCGCTTTCATAAGAAATGCCAGAAAAGGTACGGCGGTTAGTGGGCCTTTAAGCTTGTATTTGTTCTGGAGCGATTTCCGTGTAAAGCCACTGCTAAGATTTGAAGGCACCTAAAGAATCCGGTTTATATCAAAGAGAAACATAAAGTTATTTCAGTCACAGAAAGTTATTTCAGTCACAGAAAGTTATTTCAGTCACAGAAAGTTATTTCAGTTACAGAAAGTTATTTCAGTCACAGAAAGTTATTTCAGTCACAGGAAGTTATTTCAGTCACAGGAAGTTATTTCAGTCACAGAAAGTTATTTCAGTCACAGAAAGTTATTTCAGTCACAGAAAGTTATTTCAGTCACAGGAAGTTATTTCAGTCACAGAAAGTTATTTCAGTCACAGAAAGTTAATTTAGTCACAGGAAGTTATTTCAGTTACAGAAAGTTATTTCAGTTACAGAAAGTTATTTCAGTCACAGAAAGTTATTTCAGTCACAGGAAGTTATTTCAGTCACAGAAAGTTATTTCAGTCACAGAAAGTTATTTCAGCCACAGGAAGTTATTTCAGTCACAGGAAGTTATTTCAGTCACAGAAAGTTATTTCAGTCACAGGAAGTTATTTCAGTCACAGAAAGTTATTTCAGTCACAGGAAGTTATTTCAGTCACAGGAAGTTATTTCAGTCACAGAAAGTTATTTCAGTCACAGGAAGTTATTTCAGTCACAGGAAGTTATTTCAGTCACAGGAAGTTATTTCAGTTACAGAAAGTTATTTCAGTCACAGGAAGTTATTTCAGTCACAGAAAGTTATTTCAGTCACAGAAAGTTATTTCAGCCACAGGAAGTTATTTCAGCCACAGGAAGTTATTTCAGCCACAGGAAGTTATTTCAGTCACAGAAAGTTATTTCAGTCACAGAAAGTTATTTCAGTCACAGAAAGTTATTTCAGTCACAGGAAGTTATTTCAGTCACAGGAAGTTATTTCAGTCACAGAAAGTTATTTCAGTCAAAGGAAGTTATTTCAGTCACAGGAAGTTATTTCAGTCACAGGAAGTTATTTCAGTCACAGAAAGTTATTTCAGTCACAGAAAGTTATTTCAGTCACAGGAAGTTATTTCAGTCACAGGAAGTTATTTCAGTCACAGGAAGTTATTTCAGTCACAGGAAGTTATTTCAGTCACAGGAAGTTATTTCAGTCACAGGAAGTTATTTCAGTCACAGGAAGTTATTTCAGTCACAGGAAGTTATTTCAGTCACAGGAAGTTATATCAGTCACAGGAAGTTATATCAGTCACAGGAAGTTATATCAGTCACAGGAAGTTATATCAGTCACAGGAAGTTATATCAGTCACAGGAAGTTATATCAGTCACAGGAAGTTATATCAGTCACAGGAAGTTATATCAGTCACAGGAAGTTATATCAGTCACAGGAAGTTATATCAGTCACAGGAAGTTATTTCAGTCACAGAAACCTTGGGCATATTTTTCTTTGATATTGTGTTTGTCTAAGTCCAACATTGCAAAATGGTCTATATCACATATATAATCCTCACGGTTTTACCATTTAAGGAAATATGCCGTGCTCGATGCGAATACTACGTGTTTATTGAAATGACGTATTCAGTTTAGGTGACTTTAGGTGACTATCCTGCCAGTTCAAACGTTTCGTATTGAAGCCTTATCAGGCTTTTGGGTGACCCGCTCGCATTTCCAATGGTAAAAATCCAAATAAAAGTCTAAATACTCTTACTATGCTCCTGTTTGACCTACAATACCCCTAAACACACTAGAGGGAAACAAAACGGCGACCACTCCCTCTGTATGACGTACTTTTGTTTCGTATAAAATTTGGCACAATAAGCATGCGCTCCAGTGTAAAATTTCAGTGACATTTTCCACAAATTAACGGTCGCCATTTCAGTCACAGGAAGTTATTTCAGTCACAGAAAGTTATTTCAGTCACAGAAAGTTATTTCAGTCACAGGAAGTTATTTCAGTCACAGAAAGTTAATTCAGTCACAGGAAGTTATTTCAGTTACAGAAAGTTATTTCAGTCACAGGAAGTTATTTCAGTCACAGAAAGTTATTTCAGTCACAGAAAGTTATTTCAGTCACAGAAAGTTATTTCAGCCACAGGAAGTTATTTCAGTCACAGGAAGTTATTTCAGTCACAGAAAGTTATTTCAGTCACAGGAAGTTATTTCAGTCACAGAAAGTTATTTCAGTCACAGGAAGTTATTTCAGTCACAGGAAGTTATTTCAGTCACAGAAAGTTATTTCAGTCACAGGAAGTTATTTCAGTCACAGAAAGTTATTTCAGTCACAGGAAGTTATTTCAGTCACAGGAAGTTATTTCAGTCACAGGAAGTTATTTCAGTCACAGAAAGTTATTTCAGTCACAGAAAGTTATTTCAGTCACAGAAAGTTATTTCAGTCACAGGAAGTTATTTCAGTCACAGGAAGTTATTTCAGTCACAGGAAGTTATTTCAGTCACAGGAAGTTATTTCAGTCACAGGAAGTTATTTCAGTCACAGGAAGTTATTTCAGTCACAGGAAGTTATTTCAGTCACAGGAAGTTATTTCAGTCACAGGAAGTTATTTCAGTCACAGGAAGTTATTTCAGTCACAGGAAGTTATTTCAGTCACAGGAAGTTATTTCAGTCACAGGAAGTTATTTCAGTCACAGGAAGTTATTTCAGTCACAGGAAGTTATTTCAGTCACAGGAAGTTATTTCAGTCACAGGAAGTTATTTCAGTCACAGGAAGTTATTTCAGTCACAGGAAGTTATTTCAGTCACAGGAAGTTATTTCAGTCACAGGAAGTTATTTCAGTCACAGGAAGTTATATCAGTCACAGGAAGTTATATCAGTCACAGGAAGTTATATCAGTCACAGGAAGTTATTTCAGTCACAGAAACCTTGGGCATATTTTTCTTTGATATTGTGTTTGTCTAAGTCCAACATTGCAAAATGGTCTATATCACATATATAATCCTCACGGTTTTACCATTTAAGGAAATATGCCGTGCTCGATGCGAATACTACGTGTTTATTGAAATGACGTATTCAGTTTAGGTGACTTTAGGTGACTATCCTGCCAGTTCAAACGTTTCGTATTGAAGCCTTATCAGGCTTTTGGGTGACCCGCTCGCATTTCCAATGGTAAAAATCCAAATAAAAGTCTAAATACTCTTACTATGCTCCTGTTTGACCTACAATACCCCTAAACACACTAGAGGGAAACAAAACGGCGACCACTCCCTCTGTATGACGTACTTTTGTTTCGTATAAAATTTGGCACAATAAGCATGCGCTCCAGTGTAAAATTTCAGTGACATTTTCCACAAATTAACGGTCGCCATATTTGATTGACAAAACTGTTTGGACCGATATCGTAGGTCAAAATGGACCGTAGAAAGAGTATTTGGACTTTTATTTAGACTTTTACCATTCGAAACGCAAGAGGGAAACCCAACCTATCAATAAAGAAAGGTCTGACAAAGGCTACAAGACCAAAGTTTTGAACCGTCCTACAGAGCCAAATGGCACCGATCCGAATGGCAGGATAGTCACATGGGGTTATGTGGTTTTGCTTAACTGACCTTGCATGTTTAATCAGACTTTTATAACCCCATCTGATATTTTTTCTCAGGTCCTTCTTCAAGACAAAAATCTGGGTATTAATTATCAATACAATATACCAATAATAAGCAACGAATCACAGCAAGATTATTCGGACTTTGTTTGGGAACGATCGTCGTGGACGGAGTGCTCTGTTTCTTGTGCGAAAGGTTAGTTTGAGATTTAAAATTGTATGCTTTGATAAAGGGCCAAACTTTTCAGCCGTACTGTTTATCTTTATTTCCATCTTCAGTTGCTTGTTTGGCGAATAGTTTTGATTTAGCCCACTGTTACGAGACTAAATAATAATAAAAACAAGAAACAACAAACCAGCAGATTTTATGTAAACATTTTGAAAAATAAATAAACAGAGCAACGTATTAACAAAGGCGAAACGAAATAATGAGGAGAATCTGAAGGGCGTCAATCCAAATTTTGTTTCTGTCAGTTGGAAAAGTAAGGCCCCGACTCGATCTTGGAAATTATTAAATTTTCGCGAAGTATCAGCATAGAATAGATCCGATCATCACTAAAAAATAAATATGCACAGAATGAAATCTTGAAAACACACTGGTAAATCCACAGAATTTAAATCCTGATAGAACTCACTGACAAATATACAGGCTTGAAAACATTCCAAATTATCATAATATACTAATCACTGAGCAGTTGGAAAATGACTGACGAAATACCAAAAACCGTTTTTAAATAGATTCTCAGAAATTCCAAAACACTCCGACTAAAACACATTAGAATAAATTAGCACATCTATAGAGATTGGACATGCTCAAGGTTCGAGAAAGCTTCTCGACTTCAGTAATACAAAGGCTAATTGCTAACAGCCGTCGGGGTGAGCCGGCGAACAAACAATAGGCGAACAGACGTTAGAGTTCGAGAAAGATCTGTAGACTTACAAAAACAATCAAATTACAAAATAAAGGTTAACAATCTGTACGTTAACCCCCCCCCCCTCCCCCCCCCCCCCCTTCAGAGAAAGAAAGATTTACAAAAACTTTCTTTAATAAAAAAAAAGCATAATAGAAAAATAAACAGGTAGTATTATTTATATCTGGTTATTTATATTCTAGATAAACAATCAGCAATAACATTATCTTTACCTTTAATGTGTCTGATATCAATGTTATTCTCTTCGGACTCCATCTTAACAAACGCTGATTTTTTCCTTTTAACTTGTTCAAAAACACTAGGGGGGGGGGTTTTGATCACTTAAAACAACAATAGGTTGATCAGCAAAGGCAAAGTCAATGATAAACATTCTTTCTTTTTGACATTTATCAAATTTACGTGAAAAATAACAAATTGGATGATCGATGTCAGAATTATTTTTTTGTAATAAAACTATACCAGCAGCAGTGTCGCTGGTAGCCCGGATTATCGGTCTTACGGCGACTGGTATTATATGGCTGCTAATGTGTCTTGTCGCCTTATGACGAACACGGAGAGAGAAAAAAATTCGGCAGAGCCCAGATTTCTCGGCTATGTCGCTGGCATCACATTAATTTCTGGGGAAAATCAGGTGCTAAGAGAACTGGGTCGCTCTGGAGTATGGCTTTAATCTTTTCAAAAGCCTCTTGACATTTAAATTAGTCAAAGGTTTAGAAAGTGCAGAGGACCTTTGGCAAAACTTTCTATAATATCCAGCCATAACTAAGAAGCGTTTTAGTTGTCTGTTAGGATTAGGCACTGGAAAATTGAAATGGCGTCAAGCGTAGCTTTACAGGTGTAACCTGACCCTGACCGACGACAAATCCGTGATAAATGACTGTGGTACATCCAAATTCACTTTGGCAAGATCGATAGTCAACTTGGCTCCACTAAGTCTCTGGAAGAGTTGAATTCTGTCAAGGTGCTCTTTGATGGGCGAAAAATTGTCAACATAAACATCACGAAAATTACTATCACTTATAGATGGAACATCAGGAAACAAACGTCAAAAGTCAGTGATCAAATTTTCCAGTTGGTCCTGTTAATATTGTTCCAAATGACACAGTTTTATGGACATGTTTTTAAGAATTTAAGAGTTTTCCAATCGGGACTGTAGCTTGGAATCAAAATCCTGGAATGTAGACGCTTTGTCGAAAGAATTGTCAGGGTCAGTAGAGACTATGATAATTGGTAAAATAAGTTCATTATCAACACCATTTCTATCTATAAAATAACCATTGTTTTTAAACAATAAATATATATATGGTTTTATCCGATAGGGGCTTTTCGATTAGTAAATTTAATAGCCCATGTAAAGGACCTCTCCAGAATTATAGGTCTGGGTGATATCTACTGATATTATTTTATGTCCTAAAGCTAGCGGCCACACACCCCCTTCTTACATGTAGGCCTATGATCCAGATATATACTTAGCGCCATTAAAAACGCACGACTCAAAGAATGTAAAATATTTTGAGAAATGTAAAGTGTAAAATATTGTAAGTACTCTTAAATTGAAGAACAAGGCATTGGCCACAACGAGACAAAGGATTGACAATATGTGAAACCCTGGTGACTTTTATTCCTTGCAAACAAATCGTTGATACAGAAATTGAAGGTGTCATCATTCAATAATGGATATGTCCACCTCGGGCATCAACGCAAGCAGTACATCTGCGACGCAAGGACCTGATGAGTGTGGCTATTCTGTGCTGTGGGATCCGGTCCCACTCTTCCTGCACTACCTGGATCAATTCACGTCGGTTGCGTGGCCTGGGTTGAAGTTGTGCAACGGCATTCTTAAGCTGATCCCACAAGTGCTCTATGGGCGATAGATCGGGGGAGTAAGCTGGCCATTCCATGATGTTCACATTATTCTGTTGCAAGAAGTCTTGTGTTTGTGTCAACCTTGCAGAGTGTGCGCTCTGATGATTTCGAGCCCATCGTAAACGGTTTTGGCGTGCGCCGGGTAGGGGATGCGTGCATGCATCTGTATCTGTTGGAGACGGCGTCGGATGGTACTGAGGCTTACCCTGGGCCTTCCAATTCCCACTGTCTCACGAGCAGTCTGTTATTATCTCTGAATTTGGTAGTGAACTTTAAAGAATATCAGAGCTAATTACCGCCGAGCCTGATGACGTCACATAGATTTACGCAAAGCTTTCTTGCGAAATCGGTCACGTGTGTGCAACAAACCGATGTACCGATCCTGGCGGGCTATAGTGACTCTTGGCTGACCAGGGCGTCGTCGGTCGGCAAAATTGCCAGTTTCATGTTCCCTGATCTGAGGCGACTAATTGTGGAGGGATGACACTGCATGTGACGTCCTATGGCGGCATGCACAACTGAGACCCGCCTGTAACATGTCAATGACACGTTCCCTTTGTTGTGTCGTAAGTCGGGGCATGGTAACGTTTTCTGATTTTTTTTCTCGTCTTTATGCTGAGCTTCGTGTAAAGTGTTGAACACACGACAAATGAGCCCTGAAAGCTGTTCTCAGTGACGGTGAAACACTCAATGGACGTTATTAGGTAATGTTGCGTAATGTTCACGACAGGCGCGTCGGGAACACCACAGGTTATCCAGTTATTGCAACTCAACTCGAACTAACAATAAACAACAAAAACGTAAATGGCCAATAGCCTTTACTGGGGTAGAATCATAAAATTAAACCGTGCGTTTTTAATAACGCTAAGTATACATGTAAGTCGTGACTCTGTATCAAGGAAATTTAATGGTTTAGCTAATTCTAGAAACCAACATACATGTATCCTTACTTATCCAGAACGTGTTGCCTTAAGTAAGCTAATGGGACATCAAAGCATATATCATTATAAGACCTGCTGATGAATGCTCGACAATAGTTATTACATGTATGTCTAGACAGAATTATATTGAGGAAGTAGAATAGCAGCTGAACAACCCTTTATTACCAAAACCTTGATAAAGAAATTAGGCCTGAAAATGTTCAATAAAATTCTTCGTTCTCTTGAAGAAAAAAGGTATCTTAATAAAAAGATTTATCGCTATTTGGAATATGACATTAATTCTAAAAACAGGGTCTTCTATATTTCGAAAATACACAAACCCATTTAAAAATGACCCAAGCCTTCAATGCCTCAAGGGCGTCCTATTATCTCTGAATTTGGTAGTGAACTTTAAAGAATATCAGAGCTAATTACCGCCGAGCCTGATGACGTCACATAGATTTACGCAAAGCTTTCTTGGTAAAATGTACCTCAATTCGCCATTTTGTTTATTGGTACTTTTGATGTCACTTTTTGGGAAAAACATTGACGACATAACCTGTTTTTATCCACACATTTTTCTGGTAACTTTACGCCTTTTACGTCTTCTCGATACAGTATTATTTCTTCCACCATATTTAAAATTATTTTAACATCCCTCAATCCCCCGAAATGCTTTGCGCGTAAATTCCAAGTGACGTCATCAAGCAATCGGTCAATTGATTACTATCTAAAACCTATAGCAAATCAGCATGTTAGCTTTATAAAAAAATACTGATGAGTTGTTCCTGAAAAGGCCAAACTGGTGCCTGTCATGAATCTAATGAAATATCATGGGTTTTAGTTTATAATAACAAGTTATGATTGGTTATAAATGTCCAAGTGATATACCCATTTTTAACACAATGAAAAATCTCCATGGTTATTTTAGACAAGAAGATTTTCCATGTGCCCGTGTGTTTTAGTGTTCATATAGTATATATGGTTTTAACATATTGGTATGACATAATTGACATCCTTTGCGCCGATCAGGGGTCTTAACTAAATAATTAAGACCAATAAGTGTCTTATCAACAATAGAAGGATCACTTAAGCCCCGCTCAGGTCGAGTTAAGATCCGATCCGATCGTCGTAAGCTTCAGTCTGTAGTGAATCTGCGATCAATCAATCGGAGAACGTTTTTCGACATGAGCGGCCTTAAGACTCTTCAGATCGATCTCAGACTGACCAGTCTTACGATCGTAAGGATAGAAACATGTTCTATTTTCTCCCGATCAATCTTAAGGTCACAGCCAATCAGCTTCATTGCGTGATCATTTTTTCTCGGCGTTTCTGTGACGTTTTGTTTCATCAATCCTAGCCGCCTGCCAGTCTGCTTAATATCATGACCAAGTTCCCTTCAGATCAACTGATCACATCGACCTGAGCGGGGCTTAAGATTTATCAGTCAAAAATGATTTGGCTTAACGATGAGCCAGTCTAAGTCGACATGAACGCTCTTAATGCTCAATCGCAGACAATCGGTTGGGATCTTAACTCAACCTGAGCCGGGCTTTTACGCTAGAATCTGACTCAATATTGCAAACAGTTGCGTCCAATGCAACATCAATATCCAAAGGATTTGAAATACAATTACCTTTCGATTTTTCATTCATTAAAAGATTGTTATATAAGCATTCTAGCTTTCCAAATGGACAATCAGTACTAAAATCACAAAATGTATTGGCTTTAAACAAATCAGCCAAAAATGTGTCCTCCAAGTCAGCATAGTTGTTATCATGACTGTTTTCGGGTTCGCTTCCGGTCCATAACTTGAAGAGTTTTGATCCAATCGGCACAATTCGTTCGCGGCATATATTTTATGGGTACAATGTAGATGATGTGTTGTGAACCATTTATGACATCTTCCGTTGCAGAATATGTCATCTATAATGGATAATGTAATATATTTTTATGTCTATATCTTCATTCCCTTTTGCTCCATAACTTGGCCAGTTTTGATTTGAGCTTTACAAATCTTTCACAGCACATACATTATGCGTAGATGGTGTGTCATCAACCAATTATGAGATTAAATTCAAATTTCGCACCATTAACTGACAGTTTAACATAGCTAACAGCTTGTTTAGTACTATCAGTATTCAGTGCACACAATCCAGTTGGTTTAAATGAATCTTCATCAGTTTGTTGTGTTTAAAATTCTTTTGAAGGGGATTGTATACAAGTGCATGCAGCTGTCTGCTGCGTATTTTCAGTATCCACAAGACACAATCCAGTTGGTTTAGAATAGTCATTATCACGATTTTGTTGCCGTTTTAGTTGAAAACAATCAGACATCAGATGGGTAGGCTTTTCGCAATAGGTAGATATAATTTTACTAAATTGTCTATTATTTTAATACCTATTTTCTTTTCCAGTATTGACATAATTACCAGTATTGTCAGCATTACCAGTATTTTGTGGTCTTGATTGGTTTTTATACGCCCGACTTAAAAAAAAATCGGCCGTATTATGGTATCACCAGCTCCGTCCTTCCGTCCCCGATTCCCTTCCGCTCCATAACTTGATAGTTTTGAATTTCCTCATGCACAGATCGCACTCCATGAATTATGAAATAATCCCGGACAGGCCCCCAGTTTTACAAAATAGAGGGTAATAATACTACTATACGTAATAACCACACAACTTTTCCAGGAAATCGTTATTTTGCTTCCAAAAGTTACTTCACTATCAGGTGTATCCCAACTTCTCAAGGAAACGATGTCTTTATTTAGCTGTAACCAAAGTATTGATACTGACTTGTAGAATATCACCGTCAGAGCCCATGACTGATACTTACACTCACGCTGACTTTTCCAGTGAGCTTGTTAAGAATTCAACCCTTGTGACCGAGGATGGTAGGAAATTAGTTTTCTTCTTGCTACAGAAACTCACACATTCCCCAAAGTGTCTATTACGACAAGATGCGTTTCGTCATTGTGAAGTCATAAAAACAAAGAAATCCAGATACATGTGTAATACAGTTTACAGACTGTGTGTTACTGAATGATTATCTTACCTCTTCTGTGTTCTATCGCTATATCCATGTATAGATGTAAATGCCTTCGTTTTATTTTCAGGAATGAGTGAATCCCGGGCGCAATGTGTCCGGAAATCTGATCGTACCCTCGTGGAAATGCGGTATTGTCCGCCACACCTTAAACCAGAGGATATCCGAAAAGAATGCAAACGTGAACCATGTCAGGCCGAGTATGTATTATCCAGTAACTACCAAATTCATTACTTTAAGTTATTTAACTTGATTGAGGTCAAAATTATTATGTTAATTGACCACTTGTAACGTTTTTGTTCAGATGTACTTTTTAATGGACATCAAACTCTGAACACATGTCAAGTATTGAACAATTGGTAATTATATAACTAAAAGAAATCACATCAACCCATCCCACATAATCTGGCCAACCCATCCCACATACGGAAATCTTATGAAAATTAAATATTTAATTACTGGTAGTTCAGAAAAATATCCTGTAATAGTTTGTGGTAGAATAGGGAAAGTCGTTGTGAGACTACACCTCCCCCCCCCTCTTCCCTGGGGAAAAATTAAGTAAAACTTTACCAAAATAAGAAGCCGATGTTTTAGACTTAAAAAAAAAACGATACTAGAAAATTCACTTGAATTGAAGCTGTAGGGATTTGGTCTCCGTTTGAATTGATGTTTTAAGCTGACTATCCATGTGCGCGTATTTACGTATACGTATGCGTAGTGTGTGAATTCATGCGTATACGAATGAAATTAAACACATACAAAATAACAGAAGGCATATTCATTTGTACGTTTTGCGTGTTCGTCTGCGTATAGAATCGCTCGCTGAGCGAATTCTACGGACGACGGACGGCAAATCCTGGGGTGGGGGGGGGGGGGGGTACGTCATCCTCAGAGGTTTTCCCTCGCCTAATTATTTTAGGGGCCCCCGTTCTGCCAAAGAAGATGAGCACAGTGAGTGTAAGCACATAGTTGGCTGTTAAAAAGTAATTAACAAATCCATCCCATGCACATTTATTTAAAATATCATAGTTATTATGAGGTGTGAAAGCTGGAATTAAACACCTCCCCGTGCCGCCGATGAAAATGAAGATCAAGATGTGAACCTCACTAGCCACACTGTCATCAAGTGGATTATGACCAATGTAGGGTTTATATGCCAGGGCAACATGACGGAAGAGGAAAAACAGGTGGAAACATACGCATATATGGATGTATGAAAACGTACAAAAACATATGCACTGCAAACGCAGACACGCATACATGTACGTATACGCATATACGCGCACATGGATAGTCAGCTGTAGGGGTTCGGTCTCGGTTTGAATTGATGTTTTTGTGTTCCTATTGCAGATGGAGTTTAGGCCAGTGGAGTGAATGTTCACGAACTTGTGGTGGTGGTATTAGTTCCCGGCCTGTTATGTGTGCACAGATGGTGGACAGCACAGAGCAGGAGGTTGTGGAGGATACCCTGTGCCTTGGCGAGAAACCCATTTCCCAGAGACGATGTAAGGAGGAAGCATGTCCTCCCACATGGTTCACAGACGAATGGTCAAAGGTTATTATACTTAGCGCCATTAGGCATTAAAAACGCACGGTTGAATTTTATGTTTCTACCCCAGTAAGGCTATTGGCCATTTACGTTTTGTTGTTTATTGTTAGTTCGAGTCGAGTTGCAATAACTGGATAACCTGTGGTGTTCCCGACGCGCCTGTCGTGACCATTACGCAACATTTCCTAATAACGTCCATTGAGTGTTTCACCGTCACCGAGAACAGCTTTCAGGGCTCATTTGTCGTGGGTTCAACACTTTACACGAAGCTCAGCATAAAGACGAACAAAAAAATCAGAAAACGTTACCATGCCCCGACTTACGACACAACAAAGGGGACGTGCCATTGGCATGTTACATGCGGGTCTCAGTTGTCTGCCGTAGGACGTCACATGCAGTGTCATCCCTCCACAATTAGTCGCCTCAGAATCAGGGAACATGAAACTGGCAATGTTGCCGACCGACCACGCCCCATCTTCTCTAGCCAAGATAAAATCTGCATGTATCCATTCCGTGTTTTACCCTGGCGGACTACTCCACTTGAACCCGTAAATCGAACAGCTCGTTTTGATTGGATGCGAACAAAACTCCTCGCAGCTAATCAAATCATCGGGCACTTGTATTGTAAATAACGTAATGGCGGCTGTGTACACCTTGAACTTTTGTTTAACGAGTGCTGATTGGCCAAGACTCTGTAAGTCTAGGAAAGACAACTCTTACATTCTCACCAGTGGGCGCTGTTTGATTTACGGGTTCAAGTGGAGTAGTCCGCCAAGGTAAAACACGGAATGGGGACATGAAGATTTTAACTTGGCTTGCGAAGATGACCACGCCCTGGTCAGCCAAGAGTCACTACAGCCCGCCAGGATCGGTACATCGGTTTGTTGCACACACGTGACCGATTTCGCACCGCGACATAGACTGCTCGTGAGACAGTGGGAATTGGAAGGCCCCGGATAATCCTCAGCACCATCCGACGCCGTCTCCAACAGATACAGATTCATGCACGCATCCCCTACTAAGGGCCCATATTGACACCCGCCGCATGCCAAAACCGTTTACGATGGGCTCGAAATCATCAGAGATGGCGTAACTCTGTCCTTTTCTCTGACGAGTCTCGTATCTGCCTTGATCGTCTTGACCGACGTCAACGTGTGTGGCACAGACGTGGTGAACGTTTCGCAAATGCATGTGTGAGGGAAGGAAATCGCTGGGGTGGATGTAGTGTTATGGTGTGGGTTGGCATCACTTCTCGCAGACTCCCCCTTTTCATTGTTGATGGCAACCTGAATGCTCAGGGTTACGTGGATAACATCCTTCGACCTGTGCTGCTTCCATTCCTCCAAGCCAATGCTGGCGTCACGACGTTTCAGCAAGACAATGCGCGCCCACACTCTGCAAGGTTGACACAAGACTTCTTGCAACAGAATAATGTGAACATCATGGAATGGCCAGCTTACTCCCCCGATCTATCGCCCATAGAGCACTTGTGGGATCAGCTTAAGAATGCTGTTGCACAACGTCAACCCAGGCAGCGCAACCGACGTGAATTGATCCAGGTAGTGCAGGTAGAGTGGGACCGGATCCCACAGCACAGAATAGCCACACTCATCAGGTCCTTGCGTCGCAGATGTACTGCTTGCGTTGATGCCCGAGGTGGACATACCCATTATTGAATGATGACACCTTCAATTTCTGTATCAACGATTTCTTTGCAAGGAATAAAAGTCACCAGGGTTTCACATATTGTCAATTCTTTGTCATTATTGATCTAAAAATAGCTACCGCAACCACACGTCATATCTAAACGAGGAAAAAGATAGCGACACAGACAAGGCATTGGAAGGAAATACTTCTGTCTGTTTCTATTAGCTTGAGGGTCACTGGTGGTAATTAACGAGAAGTACTTTGATGGTTGTTATCGACGATAATCCCTATGTATTTCTAAAGATTCCCCATCCTTTAAGTGTGTTTTGCTTGTATAGCGGCGTTGACAGGCTGATGAAATCGGACTGATTGGCTTAACCAACAATCTCTATCGGGCGATGGTGCGAAAACCCACTCAGAGTTAGCTAAGTGGGATCCACCGATAGAAGGCTTGTGTCGACGTGACAGGCTGTGACTTTACCGACGGTGCTTTATAAAATACTTTTAATACTGACTTACGCTTTTTTTGAGAGCATGTAAAAGTTAGTATTATTTGGACACAGACTACTTATACAACTTTTTTTTTCATTTAGTGCTCTCCCAACTGTGGCCCTGGTCGTAAGACGAGAAATGTATACTGTATGAGCAGTGATGGGCGAACTTATATGGACGACAAACACTGTGATTTGAAAGGAAAACCCCCAGCACAGGTGGATTGTAATACAGGTGATTGCCCTCCACCCACCTGGGTGACCGGAGAATGGGGACAGGTGAGATATTTACCTCCATCCCATTGTCTGTATGATCTCCTAAAGGTATGTTCTCTTAGATACCTTTATAGGATGAACACGAGTCCATTAATGGATATAATTCCACAGATATGATTATGTCATAGTAAGAGCATATTTGTTTGTCGCTAACTGTATTAGATTTGTGACATAATGATCAACACCATTCCACACCGCATGTCATATGGGAACTAATTGAGTCTGCAATATACCCCTTCGGTTGTTTTTTTTTTACTACAGTTCAATGACACTTTGTTGTGCCTGTTTATTTGTTTATGACTGCAATGTAGCCTCAGTAGCACCGATATAAGCCCTTAATATTCGTACAATTAAGGTATGGAATCCATTGCAATTGATTAAGTGATATCTATAAAATAAATAAAATGATGATATTAGTTATATGACACCGTTGCGTGGGTATACGGGTTTAGCTATGGTTTCTGTAATTATGTCTCCCCCAACATATGTTGGGGGGACATACTGTTGTTGTGCTGTCCGTCGTCCGTCAACTAGGGTTTGTCTGCAAGATATCTCCAGAACCACTTGGCGGAATTTGATAAAATTGTAATTACAGCTTATTGGTGAGAACGTTGAGAGTTGATCAAGTTTTGGCGCCTGTACGCTCGTCCGATCTTGAGTTAGCCTCCGAATCGGATATTTTCATTGGTTGTTGCTTTCCACAAGATATCTCCAGAACCACCTGGCGGAATTTGACGAAATTTTAATTACAGTTTATAATTGGTGAGGACATTCAGAGTTGATCAAGTTTTGGCACCTGTATGCTCGTCCGAGCTTTTGTGAGCCTTCGAATCGGATATTTTCATTGGCTGTTGCTTGTTTACAAGATATCTCCAGAAGCACTGGGTGGAATTTGATGAAATATTAATTACAGCTTATTGGTGAGGACTTTCAGAGTTGATCAAGTTTTGGCACCTGTACGCCTGTCTGATCTTTTGTGGGCCTCCGTCAGACAGGAATTCATAGAATTCCAAAGTTTACAAACCAAAAATTTATTTTATTATGAGGCCAAATTGAAAATTACCTGCCATTTTAGAGCCATAGTTGAATGAAATTTGTTTTACAAGGCCAATTAATATTTGAAGTAAACTCCATTATGAATCGCTCAAACTGCTGTGTGTTGCTAAGAATCCAGAAACCTGTCACTCTGTCAAAGATAGGTTTGCAATATTTTTTTTACTGTTCATATTTTCACTTACTAGGCTAGGTACTTTCTGCAATTGAAATGATACTGAGTTATGCTTAGAGGCATGCAGTACCTTTCATCATTAACGTCACTGCAGGGGGAGACATATGTTTTTGTCTCAAAACCTTCTAGTTAGTTAACCTATGATCTCTGTAATTAGTAAAGCTATGATTTCTGTAATTAGTTAAGTTTTGGTCTCTGCATTTAGTTAAACTATGGTCTCTGTAATTAGTTAAACTATGGTCTCTGTAATTAGTTAAACTATGGTCTCTGCATTTAGTTAAACTATGGTCTCTGTAATTAGTTAAACTATGGTCTCTGTAATTAGTTAAGTTATGGTCTCTGTAATTAGTTAAACTATGGTCTCTGTAATTAGTTAAACTATGGTCTCTGTAATTAGTTAAACTATGATCTCTGTAATTAGTTAAGTTATGGTCTCTGTAATTAGTTAAACTATGGTCTCTGTAATTAGTTAAACTATGGTCTCTGTAATTAGTTAAACTATGGTCTCTGTTATTGATTAAGGTTTGGTTTGTTTTGTTTGTTCATTTGATATCATCCTTATTTTTTTATTTCTGATCAGTTTGTTATATGATTTTGACGTGTGTTTTTTATGTTAAAGTGTTCGGGTAAGTGTGGGAAAGGACAACAACGAAGAAGTGTTCAATGTCGAACTTATTCAGGCGAGCCCAGTCAAAAATGTCAGCCGTACGCCATGCCATCTAGCATCCGCCAATGTGACGGATCGTGTGACTCTCCAAACAACACAAAGGGAGGTACGTCATCATTAAATGAATATTGTTCAAAGGTTTACTTTACGCCGTTCCAGATGCACTTGTAATTAACGAGCCCCTCACAGCACACGCTAACATTAACTTGACGTGGTATATTCCAGACAGCATACACACAAACACACGTTGGGCCAACATTGACATTTTGTTGCCATGGTCGGTTAATCGTCGAAGTGAACTGCTCAGCGTTGATTCAGCGCTAGGTTGCCTAAGTTGATTACTTTATGGTCGGTAGGTTGTATCGTTATCAACATTGGATCAAATTAGGGAAACTTCACATTGTGTTGGGCTGGTTACAGCCGATGTGTTCATCTGGAATGGGCAAACAATTTGACAGCGTGTGACCACTAACTTATGCCAACTTAAATCAACAACAACATGATGTTGCCTCAACGTCAGACCAACGTATTCCTATCGGTGGTTCTAACTGTTGTCTAACTATTCAACGATATTGTGAAAACCCAAGACCATCGGTGTGTCATTGCCAGAAAGATATAAGCTTGACTGAGAAAATCGATCCTACTCAAACCATTTATATACGATATTCAAACGACCACTTACCAACAATATGCCAACCATAGGTAGACGATTCACAGACACAATACCAACCGTTAAACAACATTGAACCCGCTGTTCGCAAATGTTGGCTCAACTGTAATTACCAGCATTAAGCCATCGCTTGGGTGAACGATGAGCAAAATGATCACAACCCAACCTTTAAGGATGATCCTGGACCAACAATACAACAACAGTTAGCTTCAGTTGGTTCTTGCTGTTGTGCTGTCTGGGATGTGGGATGATATCGAGTGCAATAGATGAGTTATCAGGTGTAAAGATGGGAACATGCATGCACATCAATCATCACATTTTAGCCCTTTGTATTATCTTGTTATAACCATGCTAACTATTTTCGATTGAGATTCCTTCAGCCAATGTTAGTTTGGAACAAAATCAATCATTTCCCTTTAGTCAAAGGTAACGAAAGGTTGTCGATTTTCATTTGAACCGATGGCGATTCTAATTTCAGTGTGAAATTAAATCAATTTGTTTGATTTATTTATTGGTTTCATTTATTTCACCCGTTCATTAAAATCAAAACTATCTACAAATAATCCAAAAAATTTAAGACCAAAGGAATTTTCCCTCCAACATTAAATCAGCCAACTTTAAAGTTTTATTACATGTATAAAAATTATTTCCTTTCAGAATGTGTGGATACCTACTCAGTTGCTTACTGTCCACTCGTCCTTAGGTTCAAATTTTGCAATCGGGAATATTTTAAGAACATCTGCTGTAAAACATGCACTGCTGCAAACGCTTAAACGGTGATTCCAATTGCATGTGACTGTATTGGTGATGGTATATTTGAATCCTATCGGATATGACCATATTTGGTAATGACTCATTGGAATGGAATATGACTATATTCGATGATGAATTGGAATGAATTCGGCCATATTTGGGGAAGAATTATTTGAATGGCATATGACCAAATTTGATGGAAATTGGAATGGAATTTGACCCTAATTGGCGATGATATATTGGAATCCTAGGTCATATTTGGGAATGATAGTTTTGCTCATTACTTTCACATCTTTGAACTGATCGACATTCACTTGTGGACTCCGAGATAACTGTCTGATCTGGAAGTTAGCTTTGTCTATCAATGTATACTAGGTATTTCAGACAAAATTACTGACTAAAGCCGAACTCCTGCCTGTCTTCAACCTAATGAAATATCATGGGTTTCAGTTTATTATAACATGGGTATAAAGGTCCAAAGGCCTAAATAAAATACCCCCACAAGTAGAATCTTGTCTCCATGGTTATTTTAGTCAAGGATATTTTCCCTGTGCCCGTGTGTTAAGTGTCTATAAATATATACTAGGCATTATCTAACGTCGGTGAGTATTTAGAGTAAGGAGAGAAGCCTAACATCAATTTTTTATATGATTGAATATCAACATTAAGATACAGTAGAATTGTAAATGTCAAACTTGTAACGTCGGGTGTAATATTAAATCAGTGTTTACTTTCTACTTGTTTTGTTTATTCTTTTCTTATTTTCTAAAATAATCTCTCGTATATTCAAACTACAGACCTCACAGGTAGGTAAATCCACACTCAATTGTAAAACTCCTGTCCAACCGATATCTGGAACACTGTTTACTGTCAATGCTCAAATGATGTAAACAGCGGTGTTCCAAACATAAGTGGAAAATCGTTTGTTGTTGGTCAGCAATTCTAGGCTAAATTAATTTAGCTTATTGAGAGGAAACTTCACACATTTGACTGAAGACACCGCATTATATAATATATTATATAAGTCATTATATAATTCTGATTACTGTAAGGCGTGAGAACTGACTGTGAGTTTCCAGGGCTAACATGAGTGTGTAAGGCGTGAGAACTGACTGTGAGCAAATCTCCAGGGCTAACATGAGTGTGCAAGGCATGAGAACTGACTGTGAGCAAATCTCCAGGGCTAAACCCGAGTGTGTAAGGCGTGAGAACTGACTGTGAGCAAATCTCCAGGGCTAGCATGAGCGTGTAAGGCGAGAGAACTGACTGTGAGCAAATCTCCAGCGCTAACCCGAGTGTGTAAGGTGTGAGAACTGACTGTAAGAAAGTCTCCAGGGCTAACCCGAGTGTGTAAGGTGTGCGAACTAACTGTGAGCAAATCTCCGGAGCTAACCCGAGTGTGTAAGGCTTGAGAACTGACTGTGAGCAAGCTCCAGGGCTAACCCGAGTGTGTAAGGCGTGAGAACTGACTGGGAGCAAATCTCCAGGGCTAACCCGAGTGTGTAAAGCCTGGCGCAGACGGGGGAATATAGCTGCGCCCTCGGTCACTCGTGGCAGGCAGCGCAGCAGAAAATTTTAGAGCACACGGTATCCCTTTCCTCTCTCATGAATGTGTGTCATGTGACTTTTAGTACCCACGTGACAGATAATGCCGCCATGATGTGATTATGTTTCCAATCACATGTCCCTGTAAACTAATTCTATTGGTCAGTTAAATGTTCCAGCTGCGCCTTTGGCGCAGGCTGTCCGCAGACGGTGTGCCATCAACCACTCGTGCCACAGAATATCAAACATGATAGATATTTTCCACACCGCCACTTGTGGCCAAAATCACACCAAAAGTTTGCCGCACACGGTGGAAAGGGCTGCGCTGCCTGCCACGAGTGACCGAGGGCGCAGCTATATTCCCCCGTCTGCGCCAGGCTTAAGGCGTGAGAACTGACTGTGACCAAATCTCCAGGGCTAACCCGAGTGTGTAAGGCGTGAGAACTGACTGTGAGCAGATCTCCAGGGATAACCCGAGTGTGTCAGGCGTAAGAACTGACTGTGAGCAAATCTCCAGGGCTAACCCGAGTGTGTAAGGCGTGAGAACTGACTATGAGCAGATTTCCAGGACTAACCCGGGTGTGTAAGGCGTGAGAACTGACTGTCAGCAAATCTCCAGGGCTAACCCGAGTGTGTAAGGCGTGAGAACTGACTATGAGCAGATTTCCAGGACTAACCCGGGTGTGTAAGGCGTGAGAACTGACTGCAAGCAAATCTCCAGAGCTAACTAGAGTATAAGGCGTGAGAACTGACTGTCAGCAAATCTCCAGAGCTAACCCGAGTGTGTAAGGTGTGAGAACTGACTATGAGCAAATCTCCAGGGCTAACCCGAGTGTGTAAGGCGTGAGAACTGACTATGAGCAGATTTCCAGGACTAACCCGAGTGTGTAAGGCGTGAGAACTGACTATGAGCAGATTTCCAGGACTAACTCGGGTGTGTAAGGCGTGAGAACTGACTGTGAGTAAATCTCCAGGACTAACCCGAGTGTGTAAGGCGTGAGAACTGACTGTGAGCAAATCACCAGAGCTAACCCGAGTGTGTAAGGCCTGAGAACTGACTGTAAGCAAATCTCTAGGACTAACCCGAGTGTGTAAGGCGTGAGAACTGACTGTAAGCAAATCTCCAGAGCTAACCCGAGTGTGTAAGGCGTGAGAACTGACTGTAAGAAAATCCCTAGGACTAACCCGAGTGTGTAAGGCGTGAGAACTGACTGTAAGCAAATTACCAGAGCTAACCCGAGTGTGTAAGGCGTGAGATCTGACTGTGAGCAGATCTCCAGGGCTAACCCGAGTGTGTAAGGCATGAGAACTGACTGTGAGCAAATCTCCAGGGCTAACCCGAGTGTGTAAGGCGTGAGAACTGACTGTAAGCAAATCTCCAGGACTAACCCGAGTGTGTAAGGCATGAGAATTGACTGTCAGCAAATCTTTAGGACTAACCCGAGTGTGTAAGACGTGAGAATTGACTGTCAGCAAATCTCCAGCTAACCCGAGTGTGTAAGACGTGAGAATTAACTGCGAGCAAATCTCCAGAGCCAAATGTCAGATGCCACAGGCCTTACAGGAGTCCGATCCTCATTGCTCCACATCGCCTGCTGATCTGTAATGGGCCACACAGCATCGGTATTGGCGTCACCGGGAGTGGAGAACTGTAGTCTTCTCCGATGAAAGTCGGTACTGCATCTCGACGGTTGATGGGCGAATGAGAGTGTGGCGTATACGGGGGAGCGTTTTGCAGATGAGTGTGTTCTGGAATGAGACGCGTGGGGAGGTCCCAGCATTCTGGTATTGGGCACTGTAGCACTGAATCAAAAACTAGGCCCTATGGTGTTCCAGAATGTTGGTCCTGATAGAGGAAATGGTGTAATAGCTGCCCGCTACATCGATCGGGCGCCGAGACCTTCATCGTGCCCCATTTTGCTCGTCATGGAATCATGTAGGAGAACGCACAATCCCATACTACCAGAGCAACGAGAGACTTCCTCCGCCAAAGCAACATACAGACTATTCAATGGCCTGCTCTCAGTCCAGACTTAAATCCGATAGAACACTTGTGGGACGAGATTCAGAGCAGGCTCAATCTCGTGCGGCCAAGGCCGACAACTGCAGCTGAGCTCACTCAGACGTATCACAGAGTTTGGGCCCAAGTTCCTATCATCTTGATTAACCGTCTCATCCACTCAATGTTCAGACGATGCAACGCTATAATCAACACCCATTGTGGCCATACACATTATTGACTTCCAGATCGCACTGTGGCGCCACCTGTCCTCACTTTCATTTGAAATTCTCTAACATTTGTCTGCCAATGATGATGATCAATCATGTCAAATTTGGAACCATTCCGTTTATAAGTGTGTTGTTTACATCTATTTGAAATACACTGATTATCAATATCCAAAAAGGAGTGACGTTTTTTTGCGGTTCAGTATATAATTGCTATAACGAATGGTAGGGTTTTGCGCCAATATTGTTGGTGACAAATACAAGTTCTCTAGTAGGGCTTACTCAATTATTTATAATCTTTATATCCTTGCGACTTTTAATTCAAAATAGTTCCTGTGTATTAAATATACCTTTGAATCCTGTGGTTTGGCAAAGATATGGAGAGACCAAAATTCCCAAGTAAAAAGTAAATAATAAGTAACAAAAATGTGAGTCCTTTCAGACGAATTTAACCAGGAATAGCAGCTTCAACTGAACTCATCCAATCAATTTTGGTTACATAGTATGTTTAAAGAAAATATCGGCCTTGAAACGTAATTATTGAAGCTAAAGCCCTTTCAAGCAGCATCGACCTTCGGCGAGTACCTGGCAACTCGTCCACATACGGCGACCGAGTGAAATATCCACTCAGAAATTGTTTAATTTTCATTTGGTCTGAGTGTGATTGCCGCATCGACGAAAGGTCTGTTTGGGGCTGAGGGGCGATCACTCTAACTCACTGGATCACTGAGGACCCTGAGATTTAGATTGAAAAATCAATATACCGCCTGTAAAAGTTTTCCTAGATACCTAGGGACAAGCGATTACTAACATTTGTTGCAAATCGTATATTACAAGAAACAAAAAAGCAATGGTTTGGATTTTAAGAGTGAGAAATTACTTATTGAAAAGGATCAGTTCCGAATTGGTGTCAGAACCTCTATCCGTAACAGAACTTAAATTTGCCGAAAATTCTATTATAGGAGTTAAAGAGTTTAAAGAGCAAATCAGCGATCTTAATTCTTCCAACTTTTCCAGGTCCATCTTCTTGCACAGATTAGAACCATTTGTAGATAGAAGATGTGGATTTCTGTGTCTTGGTGGTCGCCTCCCTAATTCTCAGAATTTATCGATTTCCCATAGTCAGTGTATCATACCCAGATATAATTTCGTTTCAAATCTGTCAATAGCATTTAGAAGTTGAAAGGTTACAATAAGGTGAAGAATTACTTATGGGTAACAACTTCTTGGTTTATTGGGTAGCGACGTTTCGATGTAGTTCTTACATCGTTATCGAAGTCAAATCGTTTGCGACGTTTCGATGTAGTTCTTACATCGTTATCAAAGTCAAATCTTACTTACGTTATCAATAAGTAATTCTTCACCTTATTATTTCGTTGGCCAACTGATCATTCAAGATGCCCACAAAATTTCTACCCATTCAGGAAAAGAGTTTGCACTTAGTCAGATAAGGAAGCACTACTGGGTAATAAGAGCAAGAAGACAAATAGAAAGAGTACTTAAAGCATAAAAGGCCAGATTATGCGCATGACTGACCTATCAGTTGACAGGATTACATCTTACCAGCCTCTCTTTTCAACTTTGTCGTAATTGACTGCTTCGGACCTTTTTAACAGAGAGAGGCTGAAGCCTGGTAGAAGGTTTTTACTTGTTTAACGATCAGAGTAATTCACGTCGAAAAACTGGACAGCCTTGGGACAGATTCTTTTATAAATGGTCTAAAACATGTTGAAAACCGGAGAGACACACCACAAAGAATAAGGTCTGACAATGGTATGAACTTTACATCTGCAGAAAGGGAACTTCGTGAAAATTTAAATCAGTGGAACCAATCTTCCATTTTCGGACACCAAATCGTCGGCTACTTCTAGGTTCAACGCAGATTTTACCTCAAGGAATCTATACTACGGCAGATATTTACACCAAACAGTGGCGCCATATTCAGCAACTAACTACTGATTTTTGGAAACGCTGGATTCTTTGCCAAGCATTCAGTTTCGTCAGGAAAAATAATGTATGTGTTGGTGACCTCGTTTTCTGGGAAAAGTCATTCATATTCTTATAGAAAGGATGGAATCGTACGTTCAGTAGGTGTAAAAACGAGAGGAACCTGTTTGACACACCCGGTTACTAAATTGTGTCCTCTGGAACTTTCAACTGAATGAGACATTTTACGAGATATCAACTTTGTGTACCCGTCTGGGCACACTCTTACTTAAAAGTAAACTTTTGATCACTTAAATTCTAATTTCAAAAGACTTTAGCTATAACAATTCAGTGTGACCAAACCGCAAATTGCTAAATGTCATATTTGCTTATTATTATTTTTTTGCTTGATTTTGAATTCCATACCTATTCTTTAAATGAGATTATTTGCACAATATTGTATTTTTTTCAATTCATTTAAAGGCTGCAAGATTGATGATAGGGTTTTGCTGGAACATCAAAATTATTTATTTATTAGTCCGTTTTCGGATCTGGGTTTTGGGACAACCCAGTCGGCTAATAGTTTTTAGGGTACTGGAAAAAAGGGACTGGTCATTTTGAAGGGAGAATTAGACGCACGTTGTTTATGAGTTGTAGCCCCATTTTCCCTCAGTAATGGGGTATATCCAGTGAAGGTAGAGTAAAGAAGATACTCAGTATAAAAGACTGTCAGAAATATTGTAAGTTATATCTATATATAAGTAGGGATGTGCAGCGTAAAATTTAAATACATATTTCGTATTAAACTTTTAAATAATGGATGGAAATGAACAAGCAGATGCCAAAATACTTTACAATTGACCATTTATACCAAAACTTGACAAACTCTAGCCGAGAAATCTGGGCTCTGCCGAATTTTTTTTTTCTCTCCGTGTTCGTCATAAGGCGTCATAAGGCGACAAGACACATTAGCAGCCATATAATACCAGTCGCAGTGAGACCGATAATCCGGGCTAGACAAACTCTAGGACCGATCAACAAAGTGTCCTATTTAAGTCTATAATGTAAAGCTGTTACAAACCCACAAGAGTTTCAATCATGCCATATATCAGTTTTCCACACATTATTAGACAAAGAACTATATGTGGGAGAGCACTATTTCATTGGCCTAATGTTCAAAAGACAGTGTGAGGGTTCAAATGAAGGAAATATTTATTGCTCAGGAAAGTCATATCACAATTCAAAGTTGTCTCCTCATTTGGACCCTCTCCTGAGCCTGAATGTTTTAGTCTTGCTTTGAAATGAAATAAGCTATAGAGAGACAGAGGTAAAAGTCGCCAAATAAACCAGCCATTAGATGTTTTTTGTTTGTTGGTGGTATCAGTTTTGTACTTGTGGCTTGGATTGACACTTTGACTTTGAAAATAAATTTTCGTGATTGGCCTATTTATTCTGTTGTGGTTAGATTTCATGTGTACAATGACTGTTAACAAACCGTTTAAAGGCTATTATTGCATGCAAATGAGCCCATGTGACCTTGGAAGAGTCTTTGAATTTCACAATTTCCCATTCAACTTAGCATTCAACTTAGCTGGCAGATCCATCTAGGGTGAGCATCTCTAATATAAGTTTTAATTCCTATCCAGAAATTTTGACATTGTTTTGGTGTTGTTGTAATGTTCTGATTTCTATTTGATCCTAAACTTAATTGTACGGCCATTTCCTTACACATCAGATTGTGTTTGATTACATAGAGAAATACTAGTAAGCTGTTACATGTAATTTCTGATTATATATCCTTGATGTGTTGCAATAGATTAGGGTCTCTATGCCCAATGGCTAATGCTTTGCATTATGGATATTGTCCAACATCGAGCTTAAATATATGCTTATCAAAATTCATCATTAGAGCTGATACAATCCACTATTTTGCCCCTATTTCCTCATTTTATTCTGACAGATGGTTTGGTTTTTTCAGCTTGAACCATGCTAAATCATGCTACATGCAAAATTCCATCACAAAACAACTACAGTATAAGTGAAGCATGCGTATAAGGAAGAGGCAGTATTGAGTAGTCTTTTGAGTGAAGAATTACAGTGATTATCAATTATTAACGAGGGCGCCGGATTTTATTATGACACTCTGAAGCTATGTGATTAAATCGCTGGTACCGAAAACAGCTCACCGCTGGAGGTATGTAAGGCTTTACCGATAATATTTTAAATTCAAACGTCACTTCATCAGGAATTGTCTCACAATAAAAATATAAAAGCATACACGTAGTAGGTGTTTTATCTTTACCTTTTTAATTTCTCCACTTTGACACACTTGATCCTGTAAAATGTCCTGTTCCATAATCCCTCCTCAATTCCATAAATAACTACTCTGCTCTTAGAATTGGTTCAACTTCACATGGATTCCCATGATAATGTTAACGATGATTATTTTCTTGACTTGATTTGACCGTTACATAAAGGATGGGGAATTTCTAGAAATACATACATATTAACTTCGATAACAGCCATCAAAGAATTTAAAACATCTCACGTTAATTATCGACAGTGACCCTCAAGCTAATAAAAACAGACAAAAGTATGTCCTTTCAGGGGCTTGTTTTATATGTAATGAATAGAATATGCCAATTATTTTCTAACCTTCAAATTTATGTACACATACGTCTCAGGAGATATCTCTATTTTTGCCATCCAAACAACAAATATACACAGGTAGGTCTAAGTAGAATCTAACTAGACATCTAAAAAAGGAGACATTTAATATGAGAAAAAGAAAGACTTTCCAAACGATAAAAAGGACATTTAAAACAGGAGAAGAAAGACTTTCAAAATCAGAAAAAGAAAGACTTTCAAAAAGGAGAAAAAGGCTAAATGCGGCAAATTTGAAACATTTGTATGGAGAAATGAATACGAAGAGTAACTCTGTAGAGTTGAGACGTTCAATTAGCACATCATGCAATGGTGTTGTCTTCCACATGTGTAACCTCTCAGAAACAGATGACCATATATTAACATGTAATGGTGTGTTTCCACGGACTTGCGTTAACGCGTGCGTTGACGGATGCGATTTTCCCTAAAGAATGGGAATTACAGAAATACACTATAGTGTTTCCATGGCCAGTCCGATAGTTTTTAACGCACGCGTTAACCCGATTAAAACGATACATGAAGGCAATTTCTTTTGTAAGCGATGTGGCTTGTTTTGTTTGCTCACAAAATGAAGCCGAGCAAAAATGGTCTCGGGGAGTTTATAGGTCTGAGGGAGGATCTACATTCTGGGTTTTCCTGTGGGCTTTTGTGGAAGTTCTTCCCTCTGGGAGCTGCTCATACACAAGCCTACAAAACAACCGTGAAATGTACAGTATCAGCGTCTGCAGGATGGGGGCAGTGAGAGCATCATTGTCTGCCTCTTCGGATAATGACTGAAAGACTGTCATCAGACAATTGGCTGTAAGCATAGTCGCCTGGCACGAGCGCCACTTTGTAGGACTCCTAAAACGTCACACGAAACCAATTGCTGTATTATGTGTACATATTTATCATTCATGTCCAGCACATTTCCTTCGTGCTCTAAAATATCCTTGATGGTTTAGTTATGCGTTAATTTATGATGTCCAAAGCCCTACATACAACTGCCAAGATCATGGCCTAGTATAACATAAAGAAGGTATTGGGATTTGGAATACAGGTTTCTAAAAACTCTACCAAATGAACATGCTGATGGTGGAGGATAGTGGCTTTGTGAAATAAAATATTAAGTCTATTAGCTTTGAACTTGGGAGCCGAGTTGGGGTTTCACGGGATTTCAAAAATATCGATACGCTCTTAGATAGATCCATCTTTTCATCAACCCCTGGTACAAATGCTTTGCATGGCAGTCTGATGACCTCGACTGTCTTACTCCCGTCGTCCCTTGGGCGTTTGACTTGCAACTTTTCCACTGAAGCTAGATATATTGCAGCCATTTCCACCGCATTGGCGAGCCCGCATAATAAATTGTGAATTTCACTGTGCTTGGATTTTTCCATCAATGCATGCCAGTTTGGAATATTTTTTTGGAGAATTTCAAGCCTGTACAATTTCAAGCCCGTAAGAGTTTCTAAAATGATTTTTCACTTGCCGCCTTATCGTTCATGATGTTTTTGTTACAGAGGCCACTATTAGTTTTTTAGAGAGCACTCCATTTTCTACGGAGGATTCAACGGTCGACTCGTTTAAATCTTCAATTACCTCTCTTATTTTGATTGTGTCAGCAGATATGTTGAACATTTGTTGGACATTTCCCCTATGCCAAGTACCTTCTTGTCCAAGTATGCCGTGGTCACGACATAAGTTTCAAACTGTTTTGCTTTTTTTTGGTTTCTGCTAGATTCTTGTATACCAAAGGGAGCCGAAGTTTAGCAATATCCCTCACTGTTGTTTTAGATGGTAGTTGTTCTGCATGCCAGTTTGCTAACTTTAGTACGCAATTTATTACGGCTGAAATATGGTCGTAGCCAACATTATGCCTTAATAAATCTAGAACGCATTTAACCTGTTTAGTACCTGTTTTTGTAAGGACGATTCTGTTAGGTGTTCCCCGCCTTTCACAAAAGCACGCGTTCTAAGTGTTGCTTGTGTCAATGATAAAAAAAATTGTCTATTATATAAACATCTAGCTTTGAAAATCCTTGTTTTACACACATATTCACTTGTCTGGTTCATTTAAAGGGACTCGTCGTGTTTTATTGTTTACGTTTTTCATAATAGTTCTACTAATTTGTAAAAAATAAAATTGATTTAACTTTGTATGAAAAGGCGATATGTAAATTTTCAGCGAAAATGTATAATTGACGAGCAACAAGTGGGATTTGATGTTTAATGTCTGACGGACGGTTTCGGGTAGGCCAGAAGTAAACAGAGGCCATACATGGGTGATCCTTCCTGTAGTGTTGTTTAGCGTAACTAACATTTATCTATCTGATAAACTGTGAAGAGCCGACTTTCTTTACTTTATTCATACATTATAGAACAAAAATACAATTATATAGAAGACGAGAAAACGACCTGCCCGGCTGCACTGAATTAATCAAATATTAACAGATAGAAACAGTTATCCCGGTGATCGATCTTTGCTGCGAAAGTGTATTAAGAAAATTACCTCAAAGACTGATAGCACTCTGGCTGTGACAAGTTGAACTGTATACCCACTGAATGAGTTCCTGATGGAAAACATGGCTTCTTGTTTTAGGATTGGCGTTTCCGCAGTTCCCTGGATCGCTTGCGGGATTTCTCTAGGGCATTGACCTGCTTGCTCTGGGTCTTAATTTCCACCTGTTGTCTGGCAATTCTTTCGTTTCTTCGCTTAATTTTTCGTTGTGAGTTAATGTTGATGCGCGATACTAGATCTATAACATATACGGATAGATAAACATTAATTTGAAAGAGATATTTCCTCCTGGTATAGGCAGTCAGCCATCAAGCAAACGTGTATATATATACATATCAGAAACATCATATTTTGATTAATGTTTACGTCACACCCTATAGCTGCGTTGCCAAGGTCAGTAATGTAATGAGTTGACCTGGGTCGAGTACCGGTACCTGACAGCTCTTCTACATAGGCTACTGAATGAAAAACACACTCAATGTTTCATTTGGGCGCAGTGCCATTCGATTTATATGATATTACTATATACCTACAGCTCGAAAGATAATATCTGTACAAATGGCAATACCGTTGCACATATATAAGCTACTATAATTACATTTACATTCTTATTTTTCTTTTTCCGCAGGCAATTGTGCTTGAAGTTGTTATATCTGTTCTCGACATGTGGTTACAGTTGGGGACGTTTGTAATTGTGTGGCCTTCTATTAAAATGATAAAAATGGCTAATTAATTCTGTGAAAACCCCGCATTGTATGTAACTGTTGGTCAATGACCATTAGGTATATTATATATATATATATAGGAACTTTTTAAAAAGCAATATTTTAAAATAGAAAGTATCTAGTTTTTTAAAGTGCAAGTATTGCCAAAGTGTGAATGTTGTTGATATCCCTTTACCAGTGTGACTTTTTCTAAATATATATAAATTGAATAACTCTATCGGTCATGGCCCAATAAATATATCTATTTCGACAATCCCAATTTTTATTCAGTTTAAACCCTCGAAATGTTTTATAGCAATTGAGCCTTTGGCAGTTCATGCCACTTTCAGTCTTCAATCACCGTTTAACTTTTACTATTTCTAAAGACTTTACCTGTACTTTCCTATAATCGCAGTTAATCGGAAATCTGAAACCCATCCATTCCTACAAATCTCAGTGACTATAGGCCATTTCAGATTTTGTCTGAATATCTCCTATACAGGAAAGTGGGATCCATCATACGAGGACAGGGGTTTATTCCTTGTTCTAGAAGTTCCATTTCTACTCCCATTAGATCACTTAGATACAGTTTCTGAAATGCATCAGCCGGGTACGGTATAGATATAACAGAATAAGAGTTATCAAGACATCAATACGTCAACTATGTACTTAGCGCCATTAAAAACGCACGATCCAAAGAATGTAAAATAGTTTGAGAAATGTAAAGTGTAAAATATTGTAAGTACTCCTAAATTGAAGAACAAGGCATTGGTCACAATGAGACAAAGAATTGACAATATGTGCAACCCTGGTGACTTTTATTCCTTGCAAACAAATCGTTGATACAGAAATTGAAGGTATCATCATTCAAGAATGGGTATGTCCACCTCGGGCATCAGCGCAAGCAGTACATTTGCGACGCAAGGACCTGATGAGTGTGGCTATTCTGTGCTGTGGGATCCGGTCCCACTCTTCCTGCAATACCTGGATCAATTCACGTCGGTTGCGTGGCCTGGGTTGACGTTGTGCAACGGCATTCTTGAGCTGATCCCACAAGTGCTCTATGGGCGATAGATCGGGGGAGTAAGCTGGCCATTCCATGATGTTCACATTATTCTGTTGCAAGAAGTCTTGTGTCAATCTTGAAGAGTGTGGGCTCTGATGATTTCGAGCCCATCGTAAACGGTTTTGGCGTGCGGCGGGTGTCAATATGGGCCCTCGGTAGGGGATGCGTGCATGAATCTGTATCTGTTCGAGACGGCGTCGGATAGTGCTGAGGCTTACTCTGGGCCTTCCAATTCCCACTGTCTCACGAGCAGTCTGTGTCGCGGTGCGAAATCGGTCACGTGTATGCAACAAACCGATGTACCGATCCTGGCGGGCTATAGTGACTCTTGGCTGACCAGGGCGTGGTCAGTCGGCAACATTGCCAGTTTCATGTTCCCTGATTCAGAGGCGACTATTTGTGGAGGGATGACACTGCATGTGACGTCCTATGGCGGCACAACTGAGACCCGCCTGTAACATGCCAATGACACGTTCCCTTTGTTGTGTCGTAAGTTGGGGCATGGTAACGTTTTCTGATTTGTTTTCGTCTTAATGCTGAGCTTCGTGTAAAGTGTTCAACCCACGACAAATGACCCCTGAAAGCTGTACTCAGTGCACGTTATGAGGAAATGTTGCGTAATATTTACGACAGGCGCGTCGGGAACACCACAGGTTATCAACTTATTGCAACTCAACTCGAACTAACAATAAACAACAAAACGTAAATGGCCAATAGCCTTACTGGGGTAGAAATATAAAATTCAACCGTGCGTTTTTAATGGCGCTCAGTATATATTGATCGCGCAATTTTTTACTTTCTTAAAATAGTATGCGTATAAAATAGGCATAAGGTTGTCGAGCGCCGTACAGCAGCCCACTTCGCTAAATTCATTTTTACCTCCTTTTTGACGTAGCTCTTTTTGGTCTCCCAATAAACTTACCCACAAGCCACTGCGCTTGGAAATCTCTTGCAAATGGCGGAGAAGGAAAACTAGGATAACGGTCCCCATTAACGGTCCATTAACGAGCAGTCTGTATGCTCTTTGTAAGAGAAAGATAAGAAATAAGGGTTTAACGGCCAGGCACTTGCTAGCCCGGCTGTCTAAATCACGTAAAAGGGCAACTGAGCTGCTATACTGTCCAGCTATACATAATGAAAACAAAGGAGTAGAAAAAAATCGGTGTCGTTTGGCACGAAAGTCGATGCTTAAGCTTCACAGGCTAGCTCAGTCTGTGCTGCCAAAATGTTGATATTTTGACGTTAAAACAGAATGTTGAAATTATTGGCTATTTTTCTCAAGACGTATAATTCAGAAGCTTTTTAGTGCTTATAGTCTCGAAAATGTAGGATAAAGTATTGATTTGAACTAGCTTTGGCTTAGAATGAATGAATGGTCGTCCCGGTTATTTAAATTTTGTTTACTTTTCAAGTACGTTTTCGGCTTGTCTAGGCCACATACTCTATGGATTTTCCTCATTCCAGCGCCAATCATTTAGTTTTTCGATGGTCTCCAAAGCCTCTTACTGTCGTACCGATCAGAAATTATGAAAAAAAGTGTGAATTTTGGCAGCTCATGCCACTTAAATCGAAAGATCCACTGCGAGTCACTGTCATTTCAATATAGCCTTAGTAATAGACGCAACCGATCTAACGTTAGAAATCCCCCTTTTCCTATCGAAGTGACAGCTGAGACTCTTACCCATAATTTTGTGATTATGCGCCTTGAAGGGCTTACCACGGATGTCAAGCTCGTTATATGGCGGCGTTTGCTAGGTTTTTGGGGGAGGAAACTGGGCTCTTTGCCTTCGGCGAGTACTTAGAAATTCTTCCGCATACGGCGACCGAGTGACGAAGCCACTCAGCGAATGTTCTAAGCGGATTTTCGATCCCGATGATATGGGTTTGTGATGAATCCGCCAAAAATCCAACACGACAATGCTGTAATTTGCAGATCCGAGTAACTTTTAGTTTTATTCCATGTTTTAACAGTAACACAACTTATGCTCAGCATGGTGACTGGGTTAAAGCATACTGTGATACAGACTGCAGTGTACAGATTGACTACAATAAAAACAAAGGAAAATCTATCAGTAAAACATCTCTGTTGTTTTATATGAAATAGCGTTGTAATATTATTTAATAAAAACGTTATTCTAAAGAACCTGACTTCCCTATGTTTCAATGGAAAATATCTTCGTCAAAAGAGGAAAATTAATTGCTGTTACAGTTAAAACATGGTGCGCATGCGCGAGTCTACTCAAAACGAGCGTGACTTTACTACCCCAAAACTTTCAGCTTTACCGAGACTTCGTTTATCTACACGAAGCCATCATATACAATAGCTGATACAGTTAACGTCTAAACTATGCTTACTTTAAAGCTAGATCACTTATGATATTATTTATGCTAGACTAAAATGATACAGACCGTTTAATAAACTTCGGCGGTTCTAAAATGAACGTAAGGTTGCTCTATGTCATCTTCAATGGATGAGGCCAGCCATCGTTGCCTTAGTGACCACACGTACGCCCTCTAATTGTGAATAATAAAAATGAACAATTATTTAACTCTAAAATGAAAAGCCAACTGGCACTGTTGAGCAAAAATGTTTTAACAGTTCAAACTGTTCATTCAAAAAGTCATGATTAATCATCATTCCCGGTACTCTCAATGAGCAAACAAAGTTTCGCCACTGGACGCACAAGAGTAGAGCACTTGGTTTTTACTTTAACACTTCTCACCAGTCCTTTATTATCCGGAAAGGTTTCACAAATTCTTCCAAGTGCCCAGGAACCGAGGAACCGAGGAGTAGAATCCATTAGCAATACGACGTCACCAGTACAGAAGCTACGTTTAAGGTGGTTCCACTTCTGTCTCTCTTGAAGAGCTGGCAAATATTCTCGTATCCATCTCTTGCAAAAGATGTCGGCCAAATATTGTATTTGCCGCCATCTTCTCCTTGTGTAGTTGTCTGAAGGGTTGAAAATACCTGGAGGTGTACTTTCTCCAGCTCTCAATAGAAGCAAATGGTTCGGAGTTAGGACATCTAAGTCGTTTGGACTGTTTGGACTCTCTGTAAGGGGCCTTCCATTTAATATCGACTCAACCTCACAAAATAAGGTCTGCAAACTTTCATTAGTCAGTCGAAGATGTTGCTCTTTAAGTAGTGAATAAAGGATCTTTCTGACACTCCTTATCATTCTTTCCCAGATTCCACCGAAATGAGAGGCTGTGGGTGGATTGAAGTCCCATTTAATGCCGCTTTGAGTCATTGAGCCATTAATCCTATTCCATTTCTTCATCTCTTCGCGCATTTCGCGCTCAGCACCCACCAAGTTTGTCCCGTTGTC
Source organism: Lepidochitona cinerea (assembly GCA_963971465.1). Lineage (NCBI taxonomy): Eukaryota > Metazoa > Mollusca > Polyplacophora > Chitonida > Tonicellidae > Lepidochitona > Lepidochitona cinerea. The sequence continues at coordinate 39,223,836 of OZ020556.1, read as the reverse complement.
ACTTCTAATACTTTCTACAGGACCTCGACGAGCAATAAACCGACGAATAGCGTTGATACATGCATCGGTATCCAAGGAGCATGCCATTTCAAGGTGAACAGCCCTAGTTGTCAAACATGTAAATATTACTTCATATACTTTAATTAAACTTCTACCTTGCTTCAACTCGAACGGTCCAAAATAGTCCATGTCTTCTTTACTGAATGGAGGCTTGTCAATGGCCAGTCTTTCCTCTGGTAAACTTGCCATCTTTTGTTGACCGGATTGACCTTGATATTTCTTACATGTAACACATTTAGAAACAATGCTTTTTATTAAAGATGAAGCCCCAGTAATCCAGTATTTTTGTCGAAGACTTGCAAGAATGCTGTTCTTGCCCATGTGACCCAGTGATTTATGGATGTCTAGAAGAATCAACTTGGATACATAAGAGTTCCTTGGCAGCAATAATTGGTGCTTACATTCAAAGTCCATATCCGCTCTTTCCGTTCTGCCGCCGACACGAACTAAACCATCCACTAACTTCGGATCCAATTTTCTGAGCTCTGACGATTTCTTTACTGATGGTTGATTTCCGTCTTCTTGTTGATTTAGAAGCTTTACTTCTTCACCCCAATGTTTTTGCTGTACATATCTCACGATTGCATTTTCTGCAGAATTTAGATTATCTGTGGAAATACCTCTAACACCGGCATCCTTGATGCTTTGGGTTAAAAGTCGTTTGTTGTAGGCTTCCAACTCCAATTTCACTTTGCGAACACAGGTAGTAGGATCTGGCTCTTCTACTTTCACTCTTTCTAATAGTAATCTCTTATCTAACACTCGTTGTTTAAGGTTACTCATACCGATCAATAACCATGCCACAGCTCTCTTTAACTTTCTCCAATCTGAATAATGTTCAATGAACCTGTCAGTTGGGTTGCATTTCTCTACAGCGGCCATACTAGTTTTCTTGACCTCAGGATCATCTTCCACTAAAACACAGTTAATCTCTTGAGAGGGCCACTCTGTCTCAGGCAAACATAAAAACGAAGGACCATCAAACCACAACTTAGATCCTAGAAACTTCTTGACATTCATGCCACGCGACGCAATATCTGCAGGATTGTGACGGGTATTTACATATTTCCATTCCTGAGGACTTGAGCCATCCTGAATGATAGCAATCCTATTAGCCACAAATGTCTGGAAACGAGAACTTTCGTTGGAAATGTACCTGAGCACAGTTACACTATCAGTCCAAAAGAAAACACTATCAATATGGTAGTCCAGTTCTTGCCTAATCATTTTACAAAATTTCACTGCAAGAGTTGCGGCCGTTAGCTCCATCCGAGGGATTGTCATCTTCTTCAAGGGCGCAACTCTAGCCTTACTCACGACGAAGGAAGTGTGTACCTGCCCAAGTTCATTTGTTAAACGTAGGTACACCACAACACCATAACCAACACTACTTGCGTCAGCAAATAAATGAAGCTGACAGTCACTCACTTTACCGAAGCCTGTTGGCTTAAAACATCTTCGAAGTTTCATATCTTGAAGCTCTTCTATTTGTGTAACCCAAAGATGCCATTCCTTTAGATTATCACCTTGTATCGGATCATCCCACCCAATATTTGACAGACACAGTCGTTGCAATAATAATTTGGCCTTAAGAATTACAGGTGAGGCCAAACCCAATGGATCATACACAGAGCTTGTTATTGACAATATACCACGCTGTGTAGCAGGGCGTGAAGCTAACTGAATTTTAAAACCAAACGAGTCCGATGGGACAAACCAGTAAACACCGAGAACCCGTTCATTAGGTAAGTTATCAGTCTGTAATTGAATTTCTCTCACATCTTTAGCTCTCTCTTCAATATCAACACATTCCAGAACATCCGGGCTATTAGACACCCACTTGGTTAGGCGAAAACCACCTAATTGACACAATGATGTGGTACTGTGAATAAGGTAAGTTGCATCTTCTACTGATGGCACAGAAACTAGGTAATCGTCCACATAAAAAATTCTCTCTACTGCTTTAAGTGTTTTTGTATCACAAGTCTCTAAATTATCAAGGAAAGTTTGTTTTAGGGCATAACTTGCACAACTCGGTGAAGATACCGCACCAAAAAGATGTACTTTCATGCGGTAGACGGCAGGCTCCATACTCATATCTCCGTCTGGCCACCACAAAAACCGAAGACAATCACAATCTTGTAGAGGTACCTGTGCCTGGAAAAACATGGCTTCAATGTCACCTGTAATGGCAATCTCTTCTTGGCGAAATCGCAGTAGGACCCCTACCAGGCTGTTGGTAAGATCAGGGCCCTGGAGGAGTATATGATTCAAAGACGTACCCAGGTAAGTAGCCGCACAGTCAAAAACGACTCTTAATTTTCCAGGTTTGCGCGGGTGGTACACTCCATGGTGTGGAATGTACCACACCTTACCATCTGCTCTACTGATGTCATATATCGGGACTCTCTCTGCATATCCTTTATCCATCATATTAGACATAAATTCACTGTAATGGATTTTAAATTGTTCATTGTTTTCCAGTTTTCTCTTTAAGCTCTTTAAACGATGTTCAGCCATTGATTTGTTGTCTGGTAGTTGAACATCATTTGTCTTGAATGGCAACCCAATAACATAGTGTCCATTTTTGTGAGTTATTGAACTGTCCACTAACTTTAGGAATTTCTTATCCTCCTTTGAGTACCCTTTCTTATCCTCTATCAACCTCTCTGGAAAATCCAAGTTTATCGTTTCTTTAATAAGTCTATTTAAATCCTTTAAGTTTTCTAGCTCTTCGAATACTCTAACATCGGCTCTATTAACAGTAAAACATGAAGGTAGGTTTGAATAACCAGTAACAGTGTCTCTCACTAGGTTCCATACGACCCATCCAAGTCTTGTTCTCACTGCATGGGGACTGTTGCTAGGCCCGGTTCTCGTTTCAAGCGGGGCGTAAGCGTCTGGAACATTATTACCCAAAAGTAGGCCGATCTCACCTTGAATCTGGGGCAACTTTAGGTCACTAAGGTGATGCCACTTTGAAATATCCACCTGCTGCGGAATGCTGTGTTTTGAAACAGGAATGTTATCTTTGGTATAAGTAGTTGGCAGATCTATTTCACTGTTCATATCTAGGTCACAAATTTGAATTCCTTCTATAGCTGTAGTTTTCATTGAGAAAGATTTTCCCATCGTGTCCAACGTAATTGACTTACGTTTCCCAGTTGCATTTAATTGTTCAGCCAGGTTATCGTTGATAAATGTCACACTACTGCCCGGGTCCAAGAAGGCATATGTTTGAATTGGATTAATACTATTTCGGAGTTTGACCCGGACAGGTACGATTGCCATGGTACACTCACCGGCCCTCGTATTGCTACACACACTGTTGACAAAATTTGAGTTGTCTTTGTTCTCTACAGTTTTAGTTTCTTTGCTTTCTTTATTTTCATCATGGAGGGATGTAGGATGACGCAATTTACAAATGTCACAAGTAGCTTTGAAACGACAGTCTTTACTTTGGTGGCCACGCTTCAAACACCCGAAACACAATCTACTGTCTCTCACAAATTGTTGTCTCTCACCTGGAGCGAGTTTCATAAGTGACCTACATTTTTCAACCCGATGTCCATTTTGTTTACAGTAGGCACACCATTTTATTTCAGCCTTTGGAGAAAAGCTTTTATTTTCATTTTCTTTTACTTCACGAGACAAATCTGTAGAAAAGCTACTTCTGTTTTTATTTCTTGTAGGAATGCTTTTCTGACCTTGACCTTTTATTTCTTGCGAAATAGCCTCTCTTCCAAACATTGGATCTGTAGCCTTTCTAGCCTCCTCTCTGACGAATGTAACGAGCTGACAGAATTCTAGCATACGTCCGTTCTTAAGGGTATTTTGAACAACACTTCGCCATTTGTCGTGAAGATAGTATGGGAGTTTTGAAACAAGTTTTCTTATGTTGTCAGGGTAATCTAGAACTCTCATGTCGTGAATGTTATTGGCTGCGTGGCTGCATTCTATCAAAAATATAGAAAAGTCATCTAGAGATTTGGGACTATCTGGGCGAATTGTTGGCCATTCTAATGCCTTTTTGATGTACGAATTTGCTATAACGTGCACATCTCCATAGCGGTATTCCAATTCTTCAAGGGCCTTTGGGTAACCTTCATCGGCAGGCAAATGGCTGAAGCTGGATATTATTCTATTCGCTTCGCCTCTGGTGAATTGTTCCAGAAAACTTAATTTTTCATCGTCGTTGTCACAATTTATTACTATTTTCGTTTGGAACTGCCGTAGGAAGCGTTTATATTCACTTGGGTCTCCAGAAAAACATTTTATTTCAGGTGTGGGTCTTTTTAGTTGCCTCATCATGGATAACATCACACTGGATTGGTCTAAAATATATTTCTGTTCTACATTGTCATTACACATTGGTTTGTTAATGTTTGTCTCTGGGTAAATATCAACACTTGGAGGATTATAAGATGTGGAATTAACATCAATGGTGTGATTTGCTTTATGGACTTTCTCGGGACTTTGGGGTATAAAACAAGCTGCCTGGACATTTAAGGCAGGATTTCTGTTTATTTCTGTTGGAAACACTTGTATCGTGTTATTTTCAGTAGTTTGGGGTTTTATTGTTTCACTCATATATTTAGGAATTGTTTGTTCAACGTTATCTAAAACTCTTTCTTTTGCTTCCACTATGTCCATCTCTGTGCTCAAATTAAGCTCCTCTTCTTGTAGCTTTAATTCTAATTTTGCTTTTTCTAATGTCTGTCTTTGTTTAAAAGATTTCATTTTAGCAGCTATGGCAGCTTTCTCTTGTTCAGCTTTAAGTCTTTCTGTAGAAACAACACTAGCTAATGAGACTCTTGATGAATTAGACACATGACTGATGTTGTCATTATCACTGTTAATGTTTACTGGTTGTTTTGTTTTGATGTATGAAGTTTCCCAATTTGTATACAATGTCTTAAAGTTCTTTAAAAAGGTGTCTTTGTCATCCCAAACTACAACTAAATATTGTTGCAGGTCTGTGCCAGTCAATACAGCACAAAAGTCTGTGTGCACTTTAAGCAACTCCTCATAATCACACATCCAGCTAGAATACATGGACCGGATTTCATTTTCCTCAGTTTTGTCATTTATCAATTTTTGAATGTTCTCTGATTTGTTCTTCAATTCTCTAAATAGTTTGGACACTTCTTTTTCTTTACTATCTTTAAAATAAATCCACCCTCTCTCTGTTTGTTTTCTTGTTCTCTCTTTATGGCTGGTTTCTTCTCCATTTTCCTTACTTTCACCAGAAATGCCTGCTATCTCTTGGTCTTTGTTCACATCCATTCTCTTGGTTATTTAACTCTGTCTATTTATCTCTGTTTTTCTTTTATTTTTTATTTTTCTCTGTTTTTCTCTCTCTCTGTTTTTCTTTCTTTTTGTTTTTCTCTCTTTGTGGATGTAACTTACAGTTGATTTATTTCATATTATATCACGCGGCAGTTTCTGGGTTATTTTCTTTCTTCTTCCAGCGAAGATGGTAAACGTCAATGATGAATCCGCCAAAAATCCAACACGACAATGCTGTAATTTGCAGATCCGAGTAACTTTTAGTTTTATTCCATGTTTTAACAGTAACACAACTTATGCTCAGCATGGTGACTGGGTTAAAGCATACTGTGATACAGACTGCAGTGTACAGATTGACTACAATAAAAACAAAGGAAAATCTATCAGTAAAACATCTCTGTTGTTTTATATGAAATAGCGTTGTAATATTATTAAATAAAAACGTTATTCTAAAGAACCTGACTTCCCTATGTTTCAATGGAAAATATCTACGTCAAAAGAGGAAAAATAATTGCTGTTACAGTTAAAACCCTAGGTGCGCATGCGCGAGTCTACTCAAAACGAGCGTGACTTTACTACCCAAAAACTTTCAGCTTTACCGAGACTTCGTTTATCTACACGAAGCCATCATATACAATAGCTGATACAGTTAACGTCTAAACTATGCTTACTTTAAAGCTAGATCACTTATGATATTATTTATGCTAGACTAAAATGATACATACCGTTTAATAAACTTCGGCGGTTCTAAAATGAACGTAAGGTTGCTCTATGTCATCTTCAATGGATGAGGCCAGCCATCGTTGCCTTAGTGACCACACGTACGCCCTCTGGCAGAAAATATGCGCGCGACAGTAATGTCCCTTGACGTAAAGTAAACAATAGGTGACAGTTGGCTGTAACAGTTTGGATCATTCTACAAAACAAGAACATCACGAAGTTCATCCAGGCGTTTGTTCGCATTATATACGCTCTTGTGTATTACTCGGCTAGGGATCTTTTAGTTGTAAACAATACTTCAGGCAGTAGCAGTTATTGAAGAATAGTATGGGGCAGCTCACTTGGCCCAAGTAATCAAAGACTCTCTGACATATAGTGCAGGCCATTTTCAATGTGGCGATCAAAAAGGTATCTTTCTATATCTTGTCGGGAGCCCAACAAAAGTGTCAAACTGATAACGAATGGGAAAGATACACTCTATATTTATTTATGAACACTAAAACACACGCAGACAGGGGAAATCTTCTAACCACAGAGACCAGTTTCTAATAGTGTTAAAAAGAGGTATATCATTTATACCTTTATTGTTGTATATGTTTCAATAGGTTGACGTCAGATAGGATCTTGGCCTTAGTCAGTAGAATTTTCTGGAATACTTTGTAAACCATTGACAATGGTCACAATGCTTACGCATCTTCAGCTATGGAGAGGCAAAGTTAGGACTAAAACGTTTTCCCATAGCACATCCTTTAATTAGCTTAACAGGTAATGATTTTGAATTTCAGCGAAGTTCCAACAATTCTAAAATATGTTTGTCCGGACGACGGTGGTCAGGATATCTTTGGAATGATGATTTTATGGATTTTAGACCCAACTCTACAATGTATGTCAATGTTTGTATATATAGGCTCCACATCCAGAGTAGAATTTTCTGGAATACTTTGTAAACCATTGACAATGGTCACAATGCTTACGCATCTTCAGCTATGGAGAGGCAAAGTTAGGACTAAAACGTTTTCCCATAGCACATCCTTTAATTAGCTTAACAGGTAATGATTTTGAATTTCAGCGAAGTTCCAACAATTCTAAAATATGTTTGTCCGGACGACGGTGGTCAGGATATCTTTGGAATGATGATTTTATGGATTTTAGACCCAACTCTACAATGTATGTCAATGTTTGTATATATAGGCTCCACATCCAGAGTAACCAAAATCGCATCCTGTGGGATGGATTTCTCAGACAATTTGGCCAACAAGCAATCAGTATTTTTGATAAAGCTAGGATGCCGATTCGCTATATGTTTCACTCAAAGCTGAGGCATTGAAGAAATCCAAATATGTACTGTGTCTCTGTTTGTGTAACCCAAGCTATGACTAGGGGCTAATTAACACATATAAACAAATAACATAGATGATTCAAAGCCGACAGGAAGCGAACAAGGACTGATGCATGTTCCTGTATCACGACTCGGGCATTTGTTTCAGGCTCCCAGGTGAATATGGAAAGTTTTGTTTCGTGACTACTTTATTGGTCGTTATATAAGGCCACTTACAAGGACCTACAACTTGTTTGAACAACATATGTGAATCCCCGTCTATTACACAACTCTCAAGGTTGAAAATTGCTTTCCTTTGGGTATCGGTTTTCAGGAGACCTAGCAGAAGCGTTATTTTGTTATTTTGTTTCGGAGTGTTTTTTAAGCAGACTTTGATTACTGTAAATCTTTAAGATCGTTCACCTATTTCTGATATGATTGGAATCAACGACAAATAGTATGCCTCTGACTATGATTTATTGCATCTAAGTGAAGTCGTCAGAGTTAGTAAGGACTTTGTAATCAAATACTACCATATTGTTGTCGTAAAGGTCCATAGGAACAAGCTTTATCCAAACATTTTTCTATATTAAATCTACCATTCACCAATGTTACTCTTATTAAACTACGTTACCAACGGTTGGCATTATTCAAAACTATTAAAGGGGCATGAGCTGCCGAAATTCACACTTTTTTCATAATTTCTGATCGTCACAACAGTAAGAGGCTTTGAAGGCCTTCGAAAAACTGAATGATTGACGTTGGAATGAGGAAAATCCATACAGTATGTGGCTTGTACGAACCGAAAACGTGTTCGAAAGTAAACAAAATTTAAATAACCGGGACGACCATTCATTCATTCTAAGCCAAAGTTAGTTCAAAACGATACGTTATCGTACATTTTCGAGACTAGAAGCACTAAAAAGCTTCTGAATTATACGGCTTGAGAAAAATAGCCAATAATTTCAACATTCTGGTTAAACGTCAAAATATCAACATTTTGGCAGCTCATGCCCCTTTAACAAATCCCGGATCATTGTGGCGTGTTGCCTGTTCCTTGGTTTGTTTGTTAATTTCTCTGTACATTGATGTAAAAAGAAGAAAAAAACTGAGGTCTAAGTTAATTTTTATCATGGTTGCGGCGTTTTTCTTTTCAGTCTTCGACAAATCCGATATCCAGTGGACAGAGAGTGGGCGGGGCTTAAGCGTTGAATAACTTCCCGATTTTGAAAGTTGTTATATGGCTCTCTTGACTGAGTATCAAAGAGTAAACACGTGCTACAACATGTAGTTAATTGACAACGTCAACCACTTATACCATGATACAAGCACGTTATTGAATGGCTCCCTCGAGTATGGAAGAAATTCTGAGAGGTGTGGCCTCGTGCGTTGAATAACTTCCCGATTTTGGAAGTTGTTGTATGGCTCTCTTGACTGGGTATCAGAGAGTAAACACGTGCTAGTTGATTGACAACGTCAACCACTTATACCATGATACAAGCACGTTATTGAATGGCTCCCTCGAGTATGGAAGAAATTCTGAGAGGTGTGGCCTCGTGTGAGAATATCTTCCATACCCTCGTGAAGCCATTCAATAACTCTAACAGAAACATTAAAGCTGCCACTCCAAATAGATTTATAAATCAATATATTTCTATTTCCGAAGAAAGAGCTTATAGACAATAACTTTCTTTCTTTTAATGACATTCATTTAATGCCGCGTAAACATCAATCAATCATCAATCAATCCACATGCACACCAGGAGCTGTCATAATGACTCAATCTCTCTACAGTAACTACGTAAGGCCTCATACGCCTACAATCTGAGGGCAGTAAATATTCATATGATTTTATACACGTGTATATCGCCTTACTCGATATCTTATTTCATTCAATATCAGGGATTTTCTTATCTCAAGCTTGTTTTGTAAGTATTCTACCTTAAGCTGAATCACAGAAGATAAGGTATAATCCTGATGCTTGTAAAATGTAGGTCTTCTTTTGTTACTAATCTCATAGGTTCAGTCATATTAAACGCCATCTAACACATGTCAACGACCTGTAGATATTTGTCCCTATCTTGCAGGTTCAATAAAAATACTGATGGTTATCCCGTATCCCCACAGGTTTAGTTACAGGTAGAGAGAAAGGAATGTATTAAGAATGGCAGCTCAATTTGAGGTGGAAACAAGGCAATTGGGGTTTTCCCTATACAAAAGAAAGGAACAACCAGCCATTGTATTCTGTCAGAACTAGATCTTTTAAAATAATGAAACCAGCACAACCAAAATATGAGGTCCACATCGTAGCGGGATAACCAGCATGTCAACCAAGTTTCGAGCAAGTCCAATAAAAACCGTGGGAGGAGATGCAATTACAAGCACTCATTGTATATGTCTTCCTATATTGTCGGGAAAAGACCGTAATTCTGAAAATAACGCGATATCCGTGATATCAAGCAGATCCACCAAGTTTCGAAAACAATCGATTAAAACCGTGGAGGGGGTGCGATGGCAAGTAATGATTACGGACAGATAGACATACATACATAGAGACTCTATCCTGTAAATAAACGTGTACGTGTACCTGTCAATCTTTCACTCAGCGTGTACATTACCTATATAAAACATATAAATCTATTATTTTGTCTTATACTTAAATATGCCTTTGTTCAACACAACTCTTTATTTATCGTGTACACATTTAATTCACAATGTCTGACTTATACCCTTTAGCCTAACCGAGACTACTACAACAGTGTATACTTTATAATGTATTGTGTTTCCGTGTAATTTAGTACCTATGTTACTCTTCTATTGTTTTCTTTATTTTGGCTAATGGTAACAATCATCCAAATACTGACTCTTTCTTTAGTGCTATGGAAATTAATAAGATTCTAACATTCCCTCATGGCTAATACAAACTTAAACAATGGCAATAATTATGATGATCCATACTTGAGTCCAGAATCTCTTCTGCCTTTCTCCTCTGGGGGCTGTTTCTCAACACACTTACGCCCGTCGTAACTTTGCGCCTGGTCGTAACGTAATGTTGAGGGTATATTTTGCCATGGTAGTTACGCCTTGAATTGGACTTACGTCGGTCGTAACTTTGTTGAGAAACACCCCCCTGAAGAACATATTCCTGAGTCTCAACTCCTTTGAAACAATCTTGTCTTTTAATCTTGATATAATCGATAACAGGTGTTTTAATCCCGTTGCCATCGACCACTCTTGTACTCCCACGGATGGCATGAAATCTCTCACTGGCAGGATATCAATGTCCATCAATCTAACTATTACTCAAAATCCTCAATTACAGCAAATCAACATATTTCTACAACTCAATCTTACTCCCTCTCTTTCTTTAGTGTTGATATAAGAAGCCCGATTAAACACTTTGATGGCTAGTTTTAGTCATAACGTGGACTGTCCTTTTTCAATACTAGCCTTTACCGAAAGTTGGCTTAACACCTCTACTGAATCTTTGTATGATTACCTGGTTACCAATAGGCCTACATTTCTTCAATATCAAAGTCGAAACGGGTGCTGGACTAGTTCTCTGCCTAAACAATAACATAGAATACTGTTAAATAAGAAAATATTTAACTTTTACAGACAAAGAAGGCCAATGTGAATGTTTATTTATCGAAATCGTTTTTCAGAATGTTGGTTGCCTTGTTATATCTAATATCTGTAATTTCAACAAACGTCTAATTAACATCCTTAATACATGTCAAGCTGCAAATAAAAAATGCGTCCTAATAGGAGATTTTAATGTGGCTTGTTTTCAAAACTGAAACCCATGGGCCTTCCAAAGAATTTCAGGAATTCTATTAACTGATATAACAGGTCACTTTCCTATATTTCACCATATCTTAACGTCGATCAAGCCCTGCTGACAAAATACGTTTTCCGACTCTCATAGCTGAATCTGATTGAAGTGAAGTATCAAAATACAGTCATAAGCATTTGACACGGTAAACCACACAATTTTATTAAACAAACTAAGCTATTACGGAATCAGAGGGAGATCTAATAACTGGATCCGTAGCTGAACTAAGCCCTAAATACTATGACACTTGAACGGACACTACGGAATTGGTTTGCCTACAACCGTCTATCTATCAATATAACTAAAACCAAATATATGATTATACAATACATTTCGAGAATTTTACCTAAACTATGTATTTCAGATACACAAGTTGAACTGGTCCACAACTTCAAATTCCAAAAATCCTTTTCAACGATCGTCTTAACTGAAAGGATCATATGAATTATATAGGTAATCAAAAACCAAGAAATACTGGTACATTAGACATTCTTTAAGGGAAAAAAAAGACCGTTCATCCTCTATTGTTCCCTATTTTTTTCTTATTTCTTGTATGGTAACGTATTATGGAGAAATACCTACCAAACTCCCCTTCAGCCCCTATTTTTGTTGCAAACGCGATCTATTCGAGTCATTACCTTTTCAGGAAAACTTGAGCATACTCAACCTTTATTTACTAAACTTAACATTCTGACACTCTTCCAACTCAATTCTTATACTTCCCTAATCATCACCCACAAATTCCTATATCATTATGATTCCGTGTCACATTTTCGCAGGTCGACAGTTATGCTAGAGGAAGTGTTTGGTTTTTTGTGGCATAGGTGGTTGTGGTTGGGACAGAATCTGGCTCGAGCGGGCGTCACTGATGACACTTGTCCAATGTGTAAAGCGGATAGTGAGACCTTCCAAAATTGTTTTGAGACAAAAAACTGTGATCATCAGAAAGCTCCACATTATTTTTGGCACAGAGACATAAAAGTCCACCCGATTTCTGACATTTATGAAGAAAGCGACTTTATACGAGCTTATTGCTATTTAAATCACTCGAATTAAACATTGGCCAGGATAGGTCTCCTGACCCAGTTCTCCCGTGAGATCTTCGGTAGCATGATGAAGGTGGAACAATAATCTAAGCGTCGATATTTTTTTAATCTACATATGGGAAGGTCTTTGAATTTCCTTAAGACTGGCGCTGTTGCGACTGGCGCTAAAACTTGACAGCCATCTCTTGACAGTGATGTGAAACGTGAAAGAAATAACTCAAATAATTCTCCTCAAGCACAGGTAACATTTTGTGATAAGAACAAGTCCATGGTACAGACTCAAAATCATAATAATTCTAAATCTAATACCAGAGAAACTTGGCCGCCTAATGACGTCATCAACGCCATTAAAAATACCACCGAAAACAATCCCAATATTGGTCACTCACAGTCAATTAAGAAAAGTGTCAGGGCACATGCGTTTACAGCAGAAAACTCTGATTTTCAAACAGTCGCCCAATGACTACAGAAAATCTTAATGATCCCCAATCTCTAGAACCCCTAACACCTAACCATCTTTTAACTATAAAGTCCAAAATTGTTCTACCCCCCACCAGGTCAGTTCCGGCGAGCAGACTTATATTCACGTAAGCGTTGGCGTCGCGTGCGACATCGCACCAACGAATTTTGGCATCGCTGGCGCAGAGAGTATTTGCAATCTCTCCAGCCAAGACAAAAGTGGTCTCGACAGAAACGCGATTTCCGAGTTGGAGACATTGTTGTCCTTCAGGACGGCGATATTCCACGTAACCAATGGCGTCTTGCTCGTATCCAGGATGCATACGTCGACGAAGATAGTCTTGTGCGAAAGGTTAAAATTGTTCTCGGTTCTGCGTCAGTTACCTACTATGTTTAGATGGTTCCAACATTAAAACATGTAATCAGTTCATATATCTTTGGATTGTGTTTGATAAACATTTTATATGGCCAAAACACATAGATATGGTCATTATCAAATTTCAAAAAGCACTTAATTTAATGAGGGCTGTGTCTATATATATGGAGCTCTAGTTAGATGTAGTCTGTACTATTGATTCATTATCTTACTCATCAGTAGCACTGTCAAATTAGAAAAGGTTCTATTCTGTGCAGTGTACTGGCCTTAGGATATGCACTGAGACTTTTAAGACAACCACCAATGACCATTAGAGATAAGACGATTGGGGCGTACATTGTACTTTATTACCGGATTCTGTGGAATGTGGTTGCCTTGTAAATAACAATAGCCAACGAACAAAAACCTTTCAATATAACGGTTTATCGTATTTTTAACGAGGTGGGTTATACTGAACAGTCAATTTAAACTTCACAGGTTACACCATTTCCTCCGTGTCGATTACTTTCACCAGTGGTATATATAGATTTACACTGACAAATTTTGAAATCAGACCCTCCCTATATTTTAAAGCATTATGCTGTGGAATTCCTAGGCAAAAACTTTATTAACTTTTTACAAATTTTCACTGATGACTCAAAGTGCCCTGAAAGTGGACAAGTCGGAGAAGCTTTTGTCATCCCAGAGTAAAAGTATATTAAGAACTTCCGACTGACAGATGACGTATCTGTTTTCTGTTAAGAGCTAGTGGCACATTTCACGTGCCTCCAATTTTTGTTAGACTAAAAACCAAACTTTGCTCTAATCTGCTCCGATTCCTTAAGTGCTTTACAAGCCCTAAGCTTCTTCAACTATAGCAAATATCATCCTCTTGTTTTAGAAATTATACATTTATATACCACGTTATTTAAAGTGACATGAGCTGCCAAAATGTTGATATTTTGACGTTAAAACAGAATGTTGAAATTATTGGCTATTTTTCTCAAGACATATAATTCAGAAGCTTTTTAGTTCTTCTAGTCTCGAAAAGGTACGATAAAGTATTGTTTTGAACTAACTTTGGCTTAGAATGAATGAAGGATCGTCCCGGTTATTTAAATTTTGTTTACTTTTCGAACACGTTTTCGGTTCGTATAGGTCACATATAGGTCATTCCAACACCTATCATTTAGTGTTTCGATGACCTTCAAAGTCTCTTACTGTCGTGACGATCAGAAATTATGAAAAAAGTGTAAATTTTGGCAGCTCATGCCACTTGAAGGAAGGATTGAGCGTCACATTTACATGGGCACTTGCTCATGTAGGAGGGGAGATGAAGTTACTGATACTGCAGCCAAACAAGCTATTTTATATACGAGCATATGCATCAGATTTCAATTTACCGGGACCGATATACTACTTAAGGCTAAGTCATATTTTGTGAATCAATGACAGAAACAGTGGAATGAGTCTGAAAAGCAAAGGTTTTATTTCCTATTTAATCCTGGAATTTCATAACTAAAGCTTACTTTCCATACTCGTCTAGTTGATGCAATGTTCCATGGACTCTAATCTGCTCATATTCCTCTGAAATCTTACCTAAACACATCCGACGTCTCACTGGAAGGATGCAACCCAGGTTGGAAGCTAATGGAGGCTATACGCGCTATTGACCTTCTGCTCTAGGGATGTGTTCTACACACTCAAAGTGACATTTTTACTTCAATATGTTCGCCCTGTGAAGCCAGATGGACTCGTCAGAAGTTTCATACTTACAAGCATCTTTTTATTTTGTTAAAATACACTTTTGATTTGGCTAACGATATCCTGAATAAATTGTATACCTTATTGCCATTAATGGTGATTTCTTATCGCCGGAATGCTGCCCTTTATGATCACAATCGTTTCTGCAACATCAGTTTGCCAACAACCTCCCTACACCAATGATTTTATCGGTCGGTGCAGACATCGCAGGAGGTGCTTAACTTTTTTTCTTTGTGTATACATTATAGGCCTACAATTTATATAAAAGAGACATCTTTTAAAAAAAAAATTGTTTATGAATACACGTGTGCATTCTCTTCAGATCTAATATACACCCCTATATAAAGGTGAATAACGTGACATTTGAAGCGCTTTGTTTTTCCAACGTGAAGAGGAGAAGATAAGAAAGGTACATTATCAGTTAGGCCTACATTTTCTCTGAAAACAACTGCTTATAGAATGGCCAAACCGGATACATGTTGTGATTCCATTGTGTTATCCAACATCCTATGAGCCTTCACAGGATATCATCATTTCCTCACTTACTCCTCTTTCTCATCTACCGTAGTCACGACTTGTGTACAAATGATCCTTGAAAATGATCTTATTTCGCAACTCCCGTTTGTCATACTCGGAGATATGCCTGTTTTCTAATATCCAATTGATCTATACAATAAAATACATCCTTAAAAAAATAATATTTCACACGCTTCTCCTTCTTTATCAAAGAAATGCCTAAAGACGCGATGCAAACTCGATGTATACGTGCCAGATCGCGGAACTTTTTTCGGAGAACAATTTCTCAACAAATATCAAATGGCAGAAAATCTTAATTGCGACTCCTCTAATATCGTGTATATTATCATGTACTAAAAATGTCGCACGCAATACGTCAAAATTCTCTACGACAAAGAGCCACCAACCATTTATCTAGTATTAGACTTAAACATGATGTGCCCGTGGCACAACATTTCAACACTCTAAGTCATTCGGTCAAGGGCCATTTTGAAATTAAGCCGGCACTGTTGCTTCCAAACTCGAATCAAAAATACCTCAGGTGCATACTCACTATTCAGACTATCTCGGAATTCCAGTTGACAGGAACTTTACTTTTCCGCATGTAACACCTGTTTATGTTCAATCCATAATATCGTCCCTAAAATCATCTGCGTCTCCTAGCTTAGATGGAATTCGCATATCTATCCTTAAATTAGTCTCTGAATACATTTGTCTGCCGTTGTCACATATAATCAATCTATCTTTTTCTCAAGGCGTTGTTCCCGACTTACTAAAATCCGCCAAAGTTTCTCCTGTTTTCAAGTCTGGGAGATCAAATGTATTTGAAAATTATCGCCCCATATCAGTACTGCCCTGCATAAGTAAAATCCTGGAAAAAAGTAGCTACTAACTCCATTTCTGAATTTCTTGAAACACATAATATCCTTGACAAAAACCAATACGGCTTCCGAAAAAATCACTCTACTTTATATGCAGCTTCATCACTATACGAAAAACTTATAAATGCTAGGGAAAATAAGCTTTACACTGTTGTCTCCTTCCTAGACCTTTCAAAAGCCTTTGACACCGTAAACCACAGCATACTCCTTGAAAAACTCAGTCATTACGGTTTTAGGAATATCACAAATAACTGGTTCAATAGCTATCTATCCCACAGAACTCAGAAAACATCCTTCAACAATACTCTCTCCAACTCTTTGCCTGTCCAATGTGGCGTCCCACAAGGCTCTATTCTGGGTCCAATATTATTTCTTTTGTACATCAATGACTTATCTAAATCTACTGATCTCCTTAATTTCATACTCTTTGCAGATGACACCAGCACTACTCTGTCCGCCAACAATGCCAATGACGCAATTCAATCCACCGCTGAAGAATTAGAGAAAGCCAACACCTGGTTCTGCGCAAATCGCTTATCTTTAAATATTAATAAAACCAAATGTATGCTCATACGACCCCTTACTAAACGAAAAATTACCAACATTCCAGATCTGACCATATCAACTACTGTAATCGAAAGAGTTCAAACATTTAAGTTCCTTGGTTTCCTATTTAACAACACATTGAGCTGGACAACACATATTAACCACGTCTGTAAAAAGATCTCAAGGAATATAGGGATACTTAACAATATTAAAGATTCTCTTAACAAGAAAACGCTTTTTATCCTCTATTATTCTCTTATATACCCTTACCTGTTGTATGGCAATGTCTTGTGGGGCAACACTTACATATCTCATCTTCGTCCCCTTCAACTACTTCAGAAAAGAGCTATTCGCACCATAACTCTGTCTAAACGCCATACACCATACACCATACACAGCCTTTATTTCACAAGCTACAGATTCTGCCCCTACAGGAACTTAATATTTTTCGCACACTTCTTAAAGCCCATAAATTCTTCTATCATTCTGAACTTATTCCTTTTAATTTCAAAGACTATTTACTACAACAGACTGAAATCCATGACTATGGAACCCGCACAAGACTACTCGATTTAAACAGACCAACATATAAAAGCAATCTATCTTATTATTCATTTAAAACCGCTGGACCTCGAGAATGGAATAAACTACCAACAAATATTCGAGCCATTAATTCAACTTCACTTTTCAAATCAAAATTAAAAGCACATCTGCTACAACATCTACTATCAACGTAATGTTATTCATATAGGAAATTTATACGCACATGCATATTGTATATATGTTGTTTATATGAGCGTTAATCTTTTTCACCCTTTTTTGTATCCGCCTTTTAATTTAATTTACCTCTACTTGGGATAGATCAAGCTCCGTTCGGTGCTTTACTCCCGCCAATGCCTTACAAAATTATCATGTAAACATGTACAAATTCGTTTATTCGTGAATAAAGATCAATCAATCAAAAAAAAAAAAGCCTATTGAGCAAATCCCTTTTCTCACTTCCGCCTCAGATACCAAACCCAAACGTTTCGAAAAAGAAAGTTTTTGGATTCAAACATTACCAACTATTCATTCTTTGGGTTTGAACTTGGACCCGGGATCGGATTTGTGTTTCAGTATAACAAGGCCATTGCTATAACCAAGATTATATACTGAACAGCAAAAAAAAACGTCACTCCTTTTTGGATATAGATAATCAGTGTATTTCAAATAGATGTAAACAACACACTTATCGACGGAATGATTCCAAATTTAACATGATTGATCATCATCATTGGAAGACAAATGTTAGAGAGTTTCAAGTGAAGTGAGGACAGGTGGCGCCTCATTGCGATCTGGTAGTCAATAATGTGTATGGCCACCATGGGCGTTGATTATAGCGTTGCATCGTCTGAACTTGTCTGAGTGGATGAGACGGTTATTAAAGCTGATAGGAACTTGCCCCCAAACTCTGTGATACGCCTGAGTGAGTTCAGCTGCAGTTGGCCTTGGCCGCACAAGATTGAGCCTCCTCTGAATCTCGTCCCACAAGTGTTCAATCGGATTTAAGTGTAGACTGAGAGCAGGCCATTGAAGAGTCTGTATGTTGCTTTGACGGAGGAAGTCTCTCGCTGCTCTGGCAGTATGGGCTCGTGCGTTTTCCTGTTGGAAGACATGATTTCCATGACGAGCAAAATAGGGCACGATGAAGGTCTCAGCGCCTGATCGATGTAGCGGGCAGCTGTTACACCATTTGCTCTACCAGGACCAACATTCTTGAACACCATAGGGCCTAGTTTTTTATTCAGTGCTATAGCACCCCATACCATAATGCTGGGACCTCCCCACGCGTCTCTTTCCAGAACACACCCATATACAAAATGCTCCCCCCGTATACGCCACACTCTTATTCGCCCAGCAACCGTCGAAATGCAGTACCGACTTTCATCGGAGAAGACTATACAGTTTTTCACTCCCGGTGACGCAAATTCGGATGCTGTGTGGCCCATTACAGACGAGTGCGTCGATGTCGAGCAGTGAGGATTGGACCCCTGTAAGGCTTGTGAGATCTGACATTTGCCTGCCTCAAACGCCTGCGCACCGTGTCGTTGCTGATTGGTCTCTGGTATTGCCAATGGTTGTCCTTGCATTTTCCGCAGCTGCAGCGAAGCGGTTTTTCTTGAACTCGTTGCTGCAGGCGGTACACGTGCATTGTGACCTACAGGCAAAACGAACCGAAAAGGCACCCCATCATTGCTTTAGTAACTGTGCTTTGACGACCTGTTTTGCATACTAGTAACATAATCAGAAACCAAACTTTCTTGACCACTGGCTTCAAAATATATGATAATATATGCATTAAGCAAGATTTGAAGAATACGGGGACGTTTCTTTTGCGGTTCAGTATAGTAGAAAGTACTGCTTCAAAGTAAAATTGCTCGACCTCTGACCCAAAGGCCAGTCATAGCTTAAACAAGTGTTTGAAAGATTTAGTTTAGGGTCAAAGGTTTAGTTTATTACAACAATTTATGATGGGATATCAAGGTCTACCTGATATACCTCTTTTTAACACAATTACAAACTTGTCTCCAAGGTTATTTTAGACAAGAAGATTTTCCCTGTACCCGTGTGTTTTAGTGTTCATAAATATACAATCAAATGCATCCTTAATTGACTTATAAACATAATAATTCATAAGGAAGTGTAAAAAAGAAGAATTTGTCACGATGCCGTTCCCCCCATGTCTTTCAGTCTCGGTTATTCATTAATTCAGCTTTGAGTAGCGAACTTATTATAATGCTTAATGAGAATAAACAAGCCATTTGATATTTAAAACTTTCAGAATAAAAACCACTGACTTACAGCATATACTGTCATCGTCCATCTTTTTTTAATAAATTCGATTTCTTAATTACACTCAAATGACAAAAACATGTTTGTTTTTGTAAAATAATGAGGTTGATTGTGTGAGAGTCTTTCTTTCTACCTGGTCCAAATAGCTCTTGCACATATATAGAAATGGTTTGAAATATCATAGGTTTACTTTATTACAAAAATGTATGATGGGGTATTAAGGTCTAAATGATATACCTCTTTTTAACACAATTAGAAACTTGTCTCCGTGGTTATTTTAGACAAGAAGATTTTCCCTGTGCCCGTGTGTTTTAGTGTTCATGAATATAGCAATGGTTTGAGGCTCCTAACGTCAGCACGATGACTCCATAGCACAAAGTGGAAGGATAAACTAGGAACAGTCTTGTTTGATATCAATTGAGTACTTGGGTATACAAAGACAGCATGGTATACCTACAACCTTGCCTTCTAAGTTTTAAGACAGTTTTAAGACAGGAGCGTTATGACGATTGGTTTGATCTACCAAACTTCTGTAATATTTTAATCTTTCCACATGTACTAGGATCTTTATTAAGCTGATAATATATCTAAATGATGATTGTATACATACTGTCAAAGGAAAGAATGCTTATATATTGTGTCTACCGAAATCAATTACTTCTCCTTAACATTTCCATCATTTTACAAACCTGATACTTTATATTGTAAACTTGATAGGCCTATTAAACACACTAATGTTTCATAACAAGTAAGTTATGAAATCAAGAGCCAGATAAGATGAAACTGATATATTAACGATGACACTACAATAGACTGGAGAAATAAAGCATATTAGGTTTGTGTTCTGGATGTAGATTTCAGACAAGTCCAGTGTACGGGTTGTGGGAAAGTCTCTATGTCCAAGTTGGTATAATAAAGTAATCCGAAGAAAGATATGTAAGACATATTCACTCAATATTTCGGTTTATTTACAAACCATAATCAGGTGTGAAGAATACAAAGAACATAACAGTATGGCATGACCCAACATAGGCCGGATAATTAAGTTATTTTGGTTATGAACAAAATAGGCATATGTACACATTATTTTCATCTCTTATGTAGGAATGGTCTTAGTTTCAAGAGTATACAAGATCAAGCCACACAATAAACAGTACTTGACAAACCCTAATCTTTACTGCACTAAATCACTTTTAAGTTCAACTGCCTGCCAAATAGATGTCTGCTATTTGCCTAGAATGATAATCAATGCTTCTTCGACCAACAAAGCGAAAACATATTTCAGCCATCATACACATGCACGATTCCAGTGTAGTAAGAATATGATTTGTATTTCCTTCTTTCGTGAATGCTTCTGATTTTTTTAAATTAATAAACTTCTTTTAAGTCGTCTTTTTCCCTATTCTTTCTAGGAGTCAAGGATTAAAAACAAGCTGAAATCATCATCAGGGAAATTACTGAATTACTAAATTCAACGATAGTGATTGACCCGAAAAAAAACCGGGACAGGGTGAGAATCAAACTTACGACTTGGGTCACTGTCCCAGCACTCTACCAGCTGAGCTACTGCTGGGAACGGTTCGTTTGTTAGATTCTCTTATACACACAGAGTTAAGTGACATGAGCTGCCAAAATTCACACTTTTTTTCATAATTTATGATCGTTACGACAGTAAGGGGCATTGAAGGCCATCTAAAAACTAAATGATTGGCGTTGGAGGAAAATCTATGCAGAATGTGGCCTATACGAACCGAAATAGTGTTCGAAAAGTAAACAAAATTTAAATAAGCGGGACGACCATTCATTCATTCTAAGTCTGTTCAAAATAATACTTTATCATACATTCTCGAGACTAGAAGCACTAAAAAACTTCTGAATTATACGTCTTGAGAAAAATAGCCAATAATTCAACATTCTGTTTTTTACATCAAAATATCAAGATGTTGGCAGCTCATGCCATTTGAAATCAAGCCCATCAGAATATGTATATTTAAATTTTCACACGGGATGAAGTCAGTGTTTCGAAAGCAATCTGCAATCATCACATTACTGAAATAATAAATTTACTCAAATTGAAATATACTTATAAATTGTCCGTATCTGTTTTATCGAGAAAAACAGATTTTTGAGGTACCCGCAATGTAAACAAACTTCGAACCTGAGCGTGTGCACAAGTGCCCTAATGGTTTGATTCATGTGGGCGATCTAACGACACAGTATAATTTTACGAACTTTATCTAAAAAATACATACTAAGTTAAACGATTGAGTAACAGCAGAAGTCTATGAATGTGGAAGTGTGAAGCGTTCCATTACATAGTGTTGAGGGCATTGGCGCCGTTTGACCCAGAGGTCACCATACACAGAGCCCTCTCTCGGTTAGTCAGATAGCGTGGCTTTTCTTCACTTTCTCATATGAACTATTATGGGATGCATAAGAAAAAACATGGCGAACATTTTATTTATGATAACAGTACTTGATGGAGCAAAAGTTAAAGTTTCCGCAGAACTTCATAAAGTTGAAAATGAGACTTGTTTGGAACGATTTGAGTCCAAATGGAGATATCAGAGTCGCATGTTCGGTAAAGCTTTTATAAAAACCAATGCATTCTCCGAACTGCGGTTACTGGAATTGCCGATAGATGCAGTAAGTGGAGAATGAATTTATTTTCTGATTTGAAATTGCGCAACCGTTGATAATTTCAAAATCTACCGCGCATAAACGTCACATAATGTAGTATAAGCAGGCTGAAAGCGCCAGTGCCCTGAATATGGGGTAATGCGACATTTCACACTTCCCTGTTCATAGACTTCTGGTAACAGGGACTGTAAAAGCCTGCCGAGCGCAAACCACACACAAACACGCCTGAATGAGGGTAATCCAACACTTAAGTTAACGCTGATCGGCGTTGTAGTAATCGAGCTTCGATTCTTTGTTTTTCACCCTCATTTATACATTCTAAACCTGATTGGACATGCTTTATGTGTGCCATGTTTAATATTAGTGGTTTTAGCTGTAGTAAACCCGTGTAAATTGGTTTTCTTAACAGATGTCAAACAGGCTACGGCGGCAAGTGGGCCTTTAAAGATATTTATCTACGGCTGGATCCAGCCTGTAAGGATGCTGTTTTCTACGCAAAACATGGGAAATAACGTCACTCTAGATGGAACATCAGGAAAACATCCATAACATCATTGTTGAGATCCCATTGTTTATCTTTAATAGGTGGTTTAACATAGCTACCACCTTGTTTAGCTTTACCCGTATTTAATAACACAATATTCCAGTGGGGTTTTTGCTGAATTCTCAACAATTGACCTGATGTGAACTTTTTTTCTTCAAAAATTCATGACAATGTAGAGGGGTCCATGTGTGCGGATGATCTTCTTGTGTGTTACAGTTCCAGAAACATGGCTACCATTTAGAGACAATAATTTACATGCGTCTCTCGATAAGATCGAGAAGTGGGCCACTGAGAATGGGTTCTGCTTCTCATCTACCAAGACCGTAGCCATGCACTTCTGTAACCTCAGGAAGCTCCACTTGGACCCCGACCTTAAGTTCTATGGTAGACCATTGAAGGTGGTCAAGGAGATTAAATTCCTTGGCCTCATATTTGACCATAAACTTACGTTTGTGCCCCATATCAAAATGTTAAAAACCAAGTGCACAAAGGCATTAGATATTATACAAGTCCTCTCTGGGTGGGGAGCGGACCAGGATATTCCTTTGAACCTTTACAGGTCTATGGCCCGGTCCATTTTGGACGACGGATCTTTCGCTTATGGTGGTGCCAGGAAAGCATACCTACAGATGCTTGATCCTGGCTTTCAGGATCTCTCCTTGCGAGCGTTTGTATGTGGAGGCAAACGACCTTCCCTCTCGAGGGAATCAAACCAGGGGGGGGGGGGGGGGTATTTTATAAACCACATATAGCCGACTACGGTCTGATAGTCGACTAAGCGGTAATGTTAAAGCAGTGCTATTCTAGTCGGCTAGGTCAGTTTAGCCATCTAAACCTGTTTATGAAATACCCCCAGGTCCCTAATATGCCACGAAACTGAAAGCCCATCCCACGAACCCTGCCCACGACTGTGTTTTCCTTCCGTTGTTCGATGACTTCTATGCAGCCTCTCCTAGGCGGATTCCATCGTTTGGTCTCCGCATAAGGTCCCATCTAGAGGCTGCGGGTATCGTCTTGAAGGAGGTCTCAACAGTAAGTCCTCTTAGTGCTCTACCTTGGCTGACGAGCAGGCCAAGGTTTATCTATGACATCCACCAGCACGACAAGTCTACCACGAATCCTCTTATAATCCAACAACAATTTGCGGAAATTAAGAATAACTGTGCAGAGCAGAGCTTCCTTTACACAGATGGATCGAAGGATGACGGTCGGGTTGCTGCTGCGGCAGTGGTTGGCCGTAATGTGGCTTTCATCCGCCTTCCTTCATCCAGTTCAATTTTTTCTGCCCAGGCTCAAGCAATTCTTCTCGCCATGGACATGATCGCTACACAGGACTTGGGAAAGTGTTCTGCTGGGTGTCCAGTTATGGTGTGTTTCCACGGACCTGCGTTAACGCGTGCGTTGACGGATGCGATTTTCTCCAACGAATGGGAACTACAGAAATACACTGTAGTGTTTCCATGGTCAGTCCGATAGTTTTTAACGCACGCGTTAACGGACAGAGAATGGAGCTCGTCCCATTTTTAACGCATCGGACGAGGGATTTCGCTATTCATGACGTCATTGAAGGGGTTTTCCGACCCTGGTGACCTTTTGCTGTCAGATCGAAATCCACAGAAAACTCCGAGTGAGTTTTTTCACTCATTTTTACTGACTTGGTTTTATGTTGTAAATGTATTTTGTACGAAAAGGCTATGTAGATGTTTACTTATTTACATTCTTTCCCCAAACCGAAAAAAAATGTTGTCAATGATATGACCTTGACTTTTGACCGTAACCATAAGACAGATCGCACTGACAATCGCATGCGTTAACGCAAGTCCGTGGAAACACTTCGCCCTATCCGTTAAACAATCGCATCCGTCAACGCACGCGTTAACGCAGGTCCGTGGAAACACACCATTAGTGGCACATCTATAGTAACAAAGTCGCGGACAGTGAAGCCAAATCTTTTTGACCAAACCAGTATCTTCGGTCGAAGTACCATATTCTGACTTCAGACCGAAGATAATCAAATACATCAAACAGATTTGGCAAACTTCGTGGGATGAACAGAAACGACAAAATAACCAGGCAGAAATCGTTTTCCCCACTTTCCCTTCTTCTCTTTCTAGGGAAGAAAAGGTAGTTTTGTCCAGATGTCGAATCGGCCATTCATTTTTATCACACCGTCATGTACTCACGGGGGATCCCCGTCCGTGGTGCATCCCTTGTGATAGCTGATTCGACATCAAACATGCCATTTTGACGTCTGAGAAGAAAGCGATTGTAGAGAGTTACTAGCAAAACGACTAAAATTAAACATGAGCTATTATATGTATGTGAATTTATATTCATGAACACTTAAACACACGGATTTATGATTAACATGTCTGATGATGTACAGGCATACGTAGAAGCCCGAAGATAATCTATCACAAACTTTGTCACTTCATGAATTTACAGAATATTCCATCCTTACAACAATAAGGACAAAAACCTCAAGATTAAAAGAATTTATTACTTCAAAAATGTTTAAGGGATGATTTCTTAGTGTAGACAGTTCCTTAGTTTACTATGTCAAATTTCATCAGCATGTTGTGTGTGCATCTGAAATCGAATCCTTACTATGCATATCTCAGATGAAGTCCACGCTCGGAGTTCGTTGGCATTGTGGCTACTTAGCCAATCAAATTTTCAAATTAAAAATGCAAAACTTTTAAAGTTTGGCAAATCAGAAATTCTCCACCTACTTGTGTCGAGGAAAAAATACGAGAATTGCATCAAGCTAAGCTATTCAGTGCATCAACAAGAAAAGTACGAGACCCGTCTGTCTTTTAAATGTAAGGATTACTCTGGATCTTAGCAGCCAATGTGTCTTTAATTGATTGTTTAAGCCAATGTACGCATCGCTGTGTCTTTAATTGATTGTTGAAGCCAATGTACGCATCGCTTATATTTTAATTTAGACAAACGTCGATCAAAGTTCATATTATGGTCTGATGGTGAAAGTTCCTTATCTCGATTCCACACTCACGAAAGCATGTTACGTGTGCTTGGCTACTTTCTGAAAATGTTTCGCAGATAAATACCACCCTATTATTTTTACATGAGCCTTAAAAGGGATTTGTCGCTGATTTTCTTTAGGTTTTTAGTTGCCCTTCGAATAAGTATTGAAAAACAATATAAGAGTTTGGCTACGCTCTGCGTTTTACGGAAGCGTATTAGGGCCAGGTGAACAAAAACTTTATAATTCGGAGTTCGGAGCGCCTAGTTCGCAGTTACTAACATCTAATTAGATGATAATAACTCCGAATACGCTACGTGGGACTTAGTAACTCCGAATTAGCTACATGGGACTTAGCCACTAATTCGGAGTTACTAACTCCAAATTAGCTACGTGGGACTCCGAATTAGCCGCTACGTGGGACTTACTAACTCCGAATTAGCTACGTGGCACTTAGTAACTCCGAATTAGCTACGTGGGACTTACTAACTCCGAATTAGCTACGTGGCACTTAGTAACTCCGAATTAGCTACGTGGGACTTACTAACTCCGAATTAGCTACGTGGCACTTAGTAACTCCGAATTAGCTACGTGGGACTTACTAACTCCGAATTAGCTACGTGGCACTTAGTAACTCCGAATTAGCTACGTGGGACTTACTAACTCCGAATTAGCTACGTGGCACTTAGTAACTCCGAATTAGCTACGTGGGACTTAGTAACTCCGAAATAGCTACGTGGCACTTAGTAACTCCGAATTAGCTACGTGGGACTTAGTAACTCCGAATTAGCTACGTGGCACTTAGTAACTCCGAATTAGCTACGTGGCACTTAGTAACTCCGAATTAGCTACGTGGCACTTATTAACTCCGAATTAGCTACGTGGCACTTAGTAACTCCGAATTAGCTACGTGGCACTTAGTAACTCCGAATTAGCTACGTGGGACTTAGTAACTCCGAATTAGCTACGTGGCACTTAGTAACTCCGAATTAGCCACCTCTGCATGCATACAGAGGCGTGTGCCTGGCGACAAGCATACGAGGTTTGCTGTCAGCCGGAGTGAAGTTGAACTTGATATTTTCTTTTGTTTAAAACTTGGAGTGGCGCAAGCTCATTTTAAACAAAGATTTACTAAATGAATTCTTTTTTCATGTTTTGCAACACGTTAGTTTTTATTTGGTAATAATGCTTGTCTTTCAGTTTTACCTTGAGTACGTGTGTATCGGTCACGGCGTCAGCTGGCACTATCTTTTGAAATAACAAAAAATAACTTTGAAATAAAATAAATGATTTTTTAAATAAAAGCTACTTTTGAAGTAAAGAACAGCCAGTTTTAAAAAAGTCAATTTTTATTGCAAAAGTTGCGTATTTTTATTTCAATTGTGGTTCTAAAATTATGTCAAAATTGATTATAATTTATTTCAAAAGTGTTTTTTACTTCAAAAGTACTTCATAATCCATCTGTTACTTCAAAAAATGGTTGCTACAAAATCCCTCTGGCAGAAGGCCAATAGCGCGCATAGCCTCCATTAGCTTCCAACCTGCGTCTCAACCCTGCAGTGAGACGTCGGATCTGTTTAAGGGGTAACAGCGCGAATTTGAATCCTTTAGAGCACACTTTGGATAGGATGGGCAGAAACATTCAAGCCCTAGAGCCTCCTGTACAAAATCTGCAGGAATTGGAAGCCGCATTACATCGGTATTTGGGACAGTTACCCCTTCAACAGATCCGACGTCTTACTGGAGGGATGAAACGCAGGCTGGATGCTAATGGAAGCTATACGCACTATTGACCTCCTGCTCTAGGGATGTGCTATATTTACCATGTGTATTGTATCTTGTAAATATATATGCTATATTTACCATATGTATATTGTATCTTGTAAATATATATGCTATATTTACCATATGTCTATTGCATCTTGTAAATATATATGCTATATTTACCATTTGTATTGTATCTTGTAAATATATATGCTATATTGACCATATGTCTATTGCATCTTGTAAATATTTATGCTATATTTACCATGTGTATTGCATCTTGTAAATATTTATGCTATATTTACCATGTGTATTGTATCTTGTAAATATATATGCTATATTTACCATGTGTATTGTATCTTGTAAATATTTATGCTATATTTACCATGTGTATTGTATCTTGTAAATATATATGCTATATTTACCATATGTCTATTGCATCTTGTAAATATATATGCTATATTTACCATGTGTATTGTATCTTGTAAATATATATGCTATATTTACCATATGTCTATTGCATCTTGTAAATATATATGCTATATTTACCATGTGTATTGTATCTTGTAAATATATATGCTATATTTACCATATGTCTATTGCATCTTGTAAATATAAATGCTATATTTACCATGTGTATTGTATCTTGTAAATATATATGCTATATTTACCATATGTCTATTGCATCTTGTAAATATATATGCTATATTTACCAGTGTATTGTATCTTGTAAATATATTTGCTATATTTACCATGTGTATTGTATCTTGTAAATATATTTGCTATATTTACCATGTGTATTGTATCTTGTAAATATATATGCTATATGTACAATGTGTATATTAAATATATATATTATTGAACACTAAAACACACGGGCACAGGGAAAATCTTCTTGTCTAAAACAACCGTGGAGACAAGATTCTTATTGTGTTAAAAAGGGGCATTGTAGAAGCCAATTGTGTCGCAACGGCCAATTGTGTCGCAATGCGACACTATTGGTCAATTGCGACACAATTGGCTTCTACAGGGCATATCATTTAGATATAATATTTCATTAGGTTGACGACAGGCAGGAGTTTGGCCTTAGTCAGTAGAATTTTCTGGAAAAGATAATTAAGCTACAAATCCTCAGTATTTTTGGTAAAGCTAACACGCCGATTTGCAATAGGTTTCGATAGTAATCAATCAGCTCTGATATTCTTTAAAGTGGCATGAGCTGCCAAAATTCAGATTTTTTCATAATTTCTGATCGTCACGACAGTAAGAGGCTTTGAAGGCCGTCGAAAAACTAAATGGTTGGCGTCGGAATGAGGAAAATTCATACAGTATGTGTCCTACACGAACCGGAATAGTGTTCGAAAAGTAAACAAAATTTAAATAACCGGGACGACCATTCATTCATTTTAGGCCAAAGTTAGTTCAAAACAATACCTTATCGTACATTTTCGAGACTAGAAGCAATGATAAGCTTCAAATTATACGTCTTGAAAAAATTGCCGATAATTTCAACATTCTGTTTCAACGTCAAAATATCAACATTTTGGCAGCTCATGCCACTTTAACGTTCACTGCCAATATCAGAGATAATAGGACGCCCTGGGGGCATTGAAAGCTTGGGTCATTTTTCAATGGGTTTGTGTATTTTCGAAAAATAGAGTAGATATATATATGCTATGTTTCATAACGAGGCGTTTCATTGGTGGGCTGAATTATTATACAAAATAAATTTCTGGGACAAGTAAAGCTGTGTGAGACTTTCATGTTTGGAGATCAATCTAAACTAAAAATGGACTATTTAATGTTCAGCTCAGGTTTTATCTTGCCGGCTTCTTCATTTAGGCCAGCTACTATCTATCCGTATTTATTGATCAATGAAACGTCACGTTGGATACATGAGCCCGAGAACTGGAAATATCCCACAGTGCAGTTTTCACACATCAAAGAGAGTAGATTGACAAGAGTGGTCACTTCGTCCAATCAGCATCGCCGGCATGTTCTTCTGGCCCCCTAGCGGAAGGGTGTTCCGACTGTACACGATTCGACTGTAGGGCGCCCCTTACAGAAAGGAGGTTCCTAATAATCGAATCGTGTCAGTTCAAATTCAACATGGCGCGGACGAAGTGACCACTCTTGTCAATCTACTCTCTCTGTACGAATGCTTGAACTTTGTACAAAAATATAAAAACATACAACATGTAATTGAGGTTCAGTACAATAAAATAGGCACAACTTTAATACATATCGGAATATATGCCATCTACATTTACAAGGTAGAATGAAAATAATATTTTTTTCTTAAGACAATCTCTTTTAGCGATAAGCTAAACCACAGCATTAAACATGGAGTACTTTAAATGCTATAACGATGTACAGAAACTCGAAGCCAGAATTCACACTGTCCAGGAACCGATTACACGAAAGGCTCTTAAAGTTAGACTGTAACCAAGGCTCGGTAACCAAATTCTGTGACATGGAAACATTGAGAAAAGGGAATAGAAGCGTATTTCACTAACTACCTTTGACCAATTCGTGCTGATCGATAAAAATATAAGATTGACAGGCTGATGTCTGAAACAACAACGTAGATATATACTATATAAGTGGCATGAGATGCCAAGATAATTTCGTTGAAACAGAATCAACTAATTGCTTGTTGTTTTTATCAACGTGCAAAGTACATCAAGTACAAAATCAAAGTTTTCCACTGATACCGATCTCTGAAATATGTTTATGCATCCCGGTTTTTTGGATTGTGTCCGTTATTAAAACACATCTTCCATTCGTACGTGTTAATGACTTAACGAAAAACTTCTTTTATGGTACTGCAAACTTTCAACGTCTCTTGACAATCAGAATTTATGAGAAAAAAAGTTTGGCAGCTCATGCCACTTGTGTTTGCTATAACACAAACAGAACATTATCGGGACAGACTCTTGGAATATGATGGTATAGCCTCGATAAAAGAGTACATCCAAGCAGCAAACAGTAAGCGGACATACACAGTGAAGAGGAAAATCTAATGAACACTACAAAACCTGATAGTAAATTCTGATGCTATCACTTGTGATGACTTATGTAGATATATGAGAGATGGGTGTTCTTTGGTGGTGAATAATGCTGCTTTCAAATGGATGTATTCGATGTGGACACAACAGTCCTTTACATAAACATCTTAGAGGTTTCACTGTACTCCCATAGATGACTGAGCGAACACAAGCATTCAGTCGGGAGAGAAATAAATAGGCATTGGCTATCCACACGACATCAGCCGAGAAGAAAGAAAGTAGAAGGGCGATTACATATTCGGCGCTCCAAGAAAGAAAAACCCTGAACATGACCACTGATATACGCGCATGCCTTCGCCGCTTAGCCTCCAGCGCAAACGAATACTTTTTAACGTACCTGAGGGTTTTGATATAGAAAACAAAGGTAAGGCCGACAGTTCCCCAGAACAAAACGGCCAGCAAGACAATCCCGGCAAGGCCACCAAGAAAAAACATACTGGTACAAAAGATAGTGTCAAAGAAGAGACAGAATACAACCGATGTGTAGACAATTCGACGTGTCTGTTTGAAATCCTGAACTGTTTGTGTGACAAGTTTGTAGCGACTGTAACCAATCAAACACTGTAAATGATTGGAGATATACGTGATTACCTGGTAACAAGTGAGTAGAATAACATACGCCAAAGGATGTAACGTTTTGCCTAAGTCAGTAGCAATACTCAGGGGTACAAATCCAGCACAAACAGTGATTTCTAAAACACATAGAAAGATTACCAGTAAGTTAGTTGTGGATTTTAATCCCTTTTGTTTGACAACCACAGCGATGACGAATGAATTCCAAAACACCCCGAAAACACAGGCGGGTATCATCAAACTCCGGAGTACAGAATTTGTCTCCAGTGCATGAGAATTGTTACTCTCCCAGCCAGTGGTAGAGATATTGGCTGACATTTCGCGTATGACACTGGTCATAAGCTGTTGGGGTTTTTTAATTTCCTTGCAGGTAACATTCGACTTGGCTATTAAATTATTTGAAGCCTGATTGGATGGCTTGGCTGAGTGGAAGGCGTGTTTGATTGGATGACGTTCTTACTGTTGCAAGTATAAACGTTATCTGTAACCATCAGTTTATATAAGCGTCCAGTGAACACGATATACACGGCAAAGTAAGAGAGTTTTCCCCAGAGAGGAATCAAACATCAAGTAAAAGAAATAAACAAACAAAAGATAGATCTATTTCGTTGTATCAGAGAAAAAACGAATGTTATTTTGGTAAAACTTAGGAAGCCAAATAGACATTAAAGGTAAACAATTTACCAGATAAATAACTGGTAGTCAATGAATGTCGACCCTATCGGCGCTAGTAAGAGTTTTGATTTGTACCCCCCTTATCAAGGATATTAAGAATAGGAAGTAACAAAACGAATATTCTAAAAAGCAAGTATGCGGAATGGTCGACTTTTATTCGAAAAAACGTAACACCGTGTACACAGAAATTGACACCGAAGACAGTAAAACTCAATTAACTCAGAAGGCTTTTGTATTGGGAACCGTCATGTGGCTTAGCGCTACGACACGTTCTTGTAGATTGTCGCCTTGGCGCTAAAAATGGAAGGATATTGATGATGTGTCCGATACTCAGGTTATCACAGCTGACAAGTAATGGTTTACCCTAACACTGATATAATAAGGATATGTAACATCAGTATGTACCTTGAAACATCTTAGTGAGGAGAGTTTATATTTGAATAGTTGATAAATATTAAATACAAAAGTAGATTGATTGATGGTTTGGTGTCTTACGCCGCGCTTAAGATTATTTCACTTATATGGCGGCGTTGCCAGTTTTATGTGGGAGGAAACCGGGCCCTATGCCCAGAGGAAACCCACTGGCAACTATCCCACATAGGTCGTTCGAGTGAAAACCCAGTCAGAAAATTTTCCAATTATTTTTTGGACTACAAAAGTAGATCACACTAAAACAATAACATATTTAGACTGATTGATGTTTTACGCCGCACTCAAGAGTATTTCACATCGACATTTGGCT
This sequence comes from Lepidochitona cinerea, assembly GCA_963971465.1. Classification (NCBI taxonomy): domain Eukaryota; kingdom Metazoa; phylum Mollusca; class Polyplacophora; order Chitonida; family Tonicellidae; genus Lepidochitona; species Lepidochitona cinerea. The sequence continues at coordinate 39,191,223 of OZ020556.1, read as the reverse complement.
AGTACCTAGCAACTTCTCCACCTGCGACCATCGAAAGAAATCCACTCAGAAATTTTCCAATTTTATATGTCCTAGTGAACTTTGAACCCGCGACGGATCGATGGAAGGTCTGTGTTGGACTGAGAAGAGAAGACCAAGAACTACTTCTTACTTTAATTCGAATCCGAAGGTCACCGTCTTGAAAAAAAAATGGTAAATCAGATTATCTAATATTGAAAATGTCCCAGAAATAAACAATATACATGTACTAACTCAATACTGTTGTTATAAACTTGTAACTCACGACATCGGGTATTCCCAAAAATATAAATTCAAGGCCCGGAGCGCGTCGGAGATCATTTTTATGGAATACCACCTCCACGCGCAATGTTGTAACGTAACAATTGTTCCAGTCCAATTCACAAAACCCACTCTTTGTTTTATAAAGGTTTATTAATACACACCGCTAACAAGGCGTTAAACACCGGGATATGAACAATGCTTGTCTTCTCTGTATGTACCATTTCAAGGCTGTCGTTTAATTGAGAAGATAAGGGAAGCCTTTGGTGATAGACACAATAGATCCACATTGGTTGGAGATAATGGGGTTTCTTGACGATTTCAAGGACGTAAACTTAAAACCGAAAAGGTGAAAAAAAGAGAAAGATATGTCAACTGGTCTCATTTCTGTTAGATTTCTTAGTAGCAAAGGTTCCTTTACAATTGGAGCCTCGGTGGTCCACTGGGTTAAAGTGATTGCGTCGCTCAGTCCCACACCGACCTTCCATCGACGTGGCGCGGGTTTGAATCACGCTCAGACCAAATATATACTGAACCGCAAAAAAAACGTCACTCCTTTTGGGACATTGATAATCAGTGTATTTCAAATAGATATAAACAGCACACTTATCAACGGAATGATTCCAAATTTGACATGATTGGTCATCATTATTGGCAGACAAATGTTACAGAATTTCAAGTGAAGGTGAGGACAGGTGGCGCCACAGTGCGGATCTGGAAGTCAATAATGTGTATGGCCACCATGGGCGTTGATTACAGCGTTGCATCGTCTGAACATTGAGTGGATGACGGTTGATAAAGATGATAGGAACTTGGGCCCAAACTCTGTGATACGCCTGAGTGAGTTCAGCTGCAGTTGTCGGGCTTGCTGTACGAGATTGGGCCTCCTCTGAATCTCGTCCCACAAGTGTTCTATCGAATTAAGTCTGGACTGAGAGCAGGCCATTGAAGAGTATGTAGGCCTATGTTGTTTTGAGGAAGTCTCTCGTTGCTCTGGAAGTATGGGCTCGTGCGTTTACTTACCCTATTCCCCATGCGTCTCTTTCCAGAACACACTCATCTGCAAAACGCTCCCCTCGTATGCGCCACACTCTCATTCGCCCATCAACCGTCGAGATGCAGTACCGACTTTCATCGGAGAAGACTACAGTTCTCCACTCCCGGTGGCACGAATTCCGATGCTTTGTGACCCATTACAGACGAGAGTGGCGATGTCGAGCAGTAAGGATCGGACCACTGTAGTTCTGGGACATCTGGCATTTGCCTGCCTCAAAGCCAATGGTTGTCCTTGCAGTTTCCGCAGCTGTAGTGAAGCGGTTATGCAGGTGTTGGCGGACAATCTGTCGATCTTGCATCAACGTTGTTACAGGCAGTCTTCCACTAAGAGGACGGTCTGCTGTGTTTCCAGTGGCTTGAACCCGTTGCTGCAGACGGCATATTGTTCGGACATAAACATTGAAGTGGTTTGCCACAGATCTTGCAGTCTTGGCCAGCATGAAGTCTTCCCAAGGCTTGGTCTCTCTGCTTCCGTGACAGTCGTGGCATTTCACTACATACAAGCTGTCAATGATTCGGTGCATGATCGGTGGCTTTTTTATCGGGATGACACCTCGCAACACACGTGCATTGTGACCTAAAGGCAAAACGAACCGAAAAAGCACCCCATCATTACTTTAGTAACTTTGACGACGTGTTTTGCATATTACTGACATGACCAGAAACCAAACTTTCCTGACCACTGGCTTCAAACCAGGTCTGGCAAGGATAGTATAGAAATTGACGATTTGCCAGGTAGAAGGTCGCAGAAGATCGGGGGTGACCTTCGGGCAATGAGCCCGTTTTCCTCCCCCAATAAAACGTGGCAACGCCGCCATAGACGTGAAATAATCTTACGTGTGGCGTAAAACGTCAATCAATCAATCCTTTACAATCAATCGTGGAAAACTAGCCTAATACTTTCCAGTATTATTATTTGTGTCAAAATTGATCAATCAGTGACGATAAGTCACGTTGGAATGATGATAAATGAATTAACACATTTGGCCTAGTCGGGATGCACGATCATTCATTCTCGATCTGGACAATACCTTAAAGGGGCATGAGCTGCCAAAATGTGTTGATATTTTGACGTTAACACAGAATGTTGAGATTATTGGCTATTTTTCTCAAGACATATAATTCAGAGGCTTTTCAGTGCTTCTTAACTCAAAAATGTACGATAAAGTAATGCTTTGAACTAACTTTGGCTTAGAATGAATGAATTGTCGTCCCGGTTATTTAAATTTTGTTTACTTTTTAAACACGTTTTCGGTTCGTACAGGCCACATACTGTATGGATTGTCCTCTTTCCAACGTCAATCATTTAGTTTTTCTATGGCCTTCAAAGCGTCTTACTGTCGTGACGATCAGAAATTATGAAAAAAGTGTGAATTTTGACAGCTCATGCCACTTTAAAGATTTATTTGGGGAACTCCCTCTTGCTTTGTTTTCTGTCCGACAGTCAGTAAACAAACTGCCGAAAATGCACTACACGCTCTCCGAAAATGGCATTGTACTGCGCATCTGACTAAGGTCTCAGTCAGTACACAAAGCAGGCAAAGGATTCTCTAATTAAAACTCGCTATTCAGCGGTCAGTGGGAGCTAGGAAAGTTACCAATGGCCATCTGCAAACCTCATCTATATAAAAACAACAGTCGAATAACACACATTTTACCGCCGATTGCTTCGGACTTGTCCCTTTAAAATACAATCAGTGGGGAACACGACATCCTTTCTCATAGCTTCATAAGATGAAAGCCAAGGTTGTTCAACAAGTAAAGCCACATAAGAGAAAGTTTTACTCGAAGATGTCAGTAACTGTGGACTCCATGTCAGTTCATTCCAAAGATCAAAGATCATAACTATAGGGGCCAACATATTCACACTGCAAGTAACTGTGATCAAATGTAACAAAACAGCGGTGGTTTATATCTGTAGTATCTAAAAGCCAGCCTTTCTAGTATCCTAAAGGTCATAATGTAGTAAATTAATGTATATGTACAGTTTCTTCTTTGATGTTAAGAAATCAGACACGACAGTAAGATGATAAAGAAAAGAGCTAAGTGGATCTTTAATAACTAGCGAAAAACAGTGTTCTATAGGCGTAAGGCCGGAAAAAGGAAAGACTAACTAGATGTTATGTACAAAAGAAATGGTTAGGTTTCCGTACAATTACAATAAATGGAAAAAATACTATTCTTCATTACAAATTTTATCTGGGTACAAAACAGGTGGTCGCCCAGCACATATACTGGCCCAGAAGGACAGGTCATGCAGTCAGGGGCGGATCCAGCTTTTTACGAAAGAGGGGGTCCCAGGCCTTTCGATTACAGAAACAAATTTTAAAAAGGCATTAGGCGAGGGTTTAGGGCCGACCAGGCCCCGGAAGCTCTGGAGTTCTCTATTGCCAGAGAAGCGTTCTGAGGGTGTTCTGCAAATAAAAATGCTAATAATTTCCGGATTTTTAAGTGAAGCATTAAAGCATGGAGAAGGGGGGTATATGCCAACGCATAAGGCGAGGGTGCAGGGGCCGCATAGGCCCCGGAAGCTCTGGAGTTGTTGATTGTCCGAGAAGCGCTGAGCGTTATGAGGGTGTTCTGCAACTAAAAATGCTAATAATTTCCGGATTTTACTTTCCTTAATTCTTAAAAAAATAACAGTAAAGTCGTTATGTTCCCCAGTTTTAAGTGAAGTATTGTGACGCTTTAAAGCATGGAGAAGTGGGGGGGGGGGGGGGGCTATTCCAACGCATTAGGCAAAGGTCCAGGGGCCGGTTAGGCCCCGGAAGCTCTGGAGTTCTTGATTGCCCGAGAAGCGTTCTGAGGGTGTTCTGCAACTAAAAACGCTACAAATTTCCGGATTTTGCTTTCCTTAATTCTTAAAACATAACAGTAAAATCGTTAAGTTCCCCAGTTTGAAGTGAAGCATTGTGACGTTTTAAAGCATGGAGAAGGGGGTGACTATTCCAACGCATTAGGCGAGGGTCCAGGGGCCGCCTAGGGCCCGAAAGCGCAGGGACATCTAGATTGTCTGAGAAGCATTCTGAGGGTGTTCTGCGACTAACAACGCTAATAATTTCCGGATTTTGCTTTCCTTAATTCTTAAAAAATAACAGTAAAATCGCTATGTTCCAAAGTTATAGATGAAGACTTGTAACGTTTTTGAAGCATGGGGGAGTGGATGACTATCCCAACGCATCAGGCGAGGGCCCAGGAGCCGCTTAGGCCTCGGAAACTCAAGGGTTCTAGATTGCCTGAAAAACGTTCTGAGGCTGCAAGTAAATAATTTCTGGATTTTGCTTTCCCGAATTCTTAAAAATGACAAAATAAGACAAGCAGAAGAAGCGCCCGCGGTTTGTTTTATATTGATTTGGGCAATTATATGGGAAAACTACATACTTGTGCTGCATAAAATGTTTTTCTTTATTGAAAGTGGGAAGGTGGCAGACTACCGGAACCCAATAGGTCTATATACAGACGTGGGTCCACGGGCCACATATGCTCTTAAAATCATCATGCAAAACACTGTCCATGACTTTCGTTATGATTTCTTGAAAGTACCAGTTGCAGTACTGAAGACACTTTCTCAGAGAAGTCTTGTATATAAATCATCGACGATCCGCCATATTTGATGAAGCTCTATGGCTCTTTATGGCCGAAGATATGTCTAAACAAAGAACGGTGTAAATAGTTTTGTTCTCTATTCCTGAATGCCATATTCCTGTCAGATAAGGCTATCATTTCAGTGTTTATAATCGAATATAGGTTTATTAGGTATATAACTCGTTTGTGGGACTAGATGATCACTGAATTTTGTGTGATTCTTTACATCCAGAAATTGCATTTTTCAAAATTCAGCTTGTTCATTGCTAGAACCATGAAACACGTTGCTTAACATTGCAACACGGACTTCGATGTGCAAAATATTCAAATAGAAACATATCACCATAGTTACCGTGGTTAGTGGTTACCGTCAAACTAAAGATGACATGGAACTGACAGACCTTGCATTAGAATACATATATAATGGTACGTTTTGATCTGTGTTAATTCCTTGCTCCTCTCCCTACCTGTTTTCTCTCTTCTTCTTTTTTTTTCTCTTCTTCTTTTTTTTTTCTCTCCTTTTTTTTGCTCAGAAAAAAAGAGAGAGGGGGGTCCTGACCCCCTGGATCCGCCTATTGCAGGACATTGAAATAACATCAGTTGTCATTTGCACTGGACTGCAATAGACATGTTATCAGGCATGGGCTCATTGCCAGATAGATGTGCATTCAACAGTATCTGGTTACTCATCACACTAGCAACTTCATTTCCTGATACGGATTATAATTATGTGTGTATCTAAATGTATATAAAAGCATTCTCATTTGCGCAGAAGATGTAATTGGCATAGTACATGATTATTTTCTCGGATGGAGTCCCATTCAAGAAAAGTATAGAATGCAATATAGTCACATGAAGACTATACATATAGGTGTCAAATATACTACTGCATGGTTTGTGCTGGGTATGTTATAAATGGGGTCCTTTCCTAAATAAATGGGGCCCTTCCGTATGTTTTAAATGGGAGTCCTGAAAATTACTGGGGTCCTTTTCAGTTTCAAAGCTTAAAAAAGATATAGGGACGGCTTCAATACAAACCCTGTACTGTAAACGTTTATATTTCGTGAGAGATTTATTTTCGCGTGAATACGCAAAGTAGACTAAATCGCGAAATTATATACCTCGCAAAAATAATAGTATTGCTCTAGTACAATGCATGATAGTCTATAAATAGTAACGCCGACCTTGGCCTTGGTACGCTAAAACACAAACTTGTTCGAGGTATTCCCATGCTGGACCCATATATGAAGTTTGGTCAGGATCCGTTCAAAAATAAAGTCGCAAGAGCGCTGACAAGATTTTCTATAAATAGTAACGCTGACCTTGACCTTGGCACCCTGAAACACGAATTTGTTCGAGGTATTCCCATGCTGGACCCATATATGAAGTTTGGTTAGAATCCGTTCAAAAATGAAGTCGCTAGAGCGCTGACAAAAGGTGAACATACGCACGAATGTACAAACGGAACGCTATATCCCCTCCCCGACTTTCGCCGCGAGGGGATGATTAGCTTGTCTAAGCCAGCCAACAATAAAGTTTAGAAGACGAATTTAGCAAAAAAGAAAGCTTTTCGGATGTATTTCCTTCCTCAGTAGCCTAAGAAACAAGTCTAAAGGTATGTTGAATTTCTTGAGTTTATATGGGAGAAAGACAGGAAATAAAAAGGGCTTGGGTAATTAAAGAGTAATTTTGGTAACCAAGGGAGATTAAGCTATCAAACGGACATGTGGTTAGAGAGAGCTGGGGTATTAATATCCTGTGGTTTTGGAATAAAGGAGCTTAAATCAAAAGGAAATAACAATAACTAAAGAGTAACAATATAAGGTAATCTAAGAGTGTACTGTGGGGCTCAGCTTGATATGAATGTACAGTGGAGCTCAGTGTTATAATATGAGTGTACCGTGAAGCTCCGTGTTATAATATGAGTGTACCTTGGAGCTCAGTGTTATAATATGAGTGTACCTTGGAGCTCAGTGTTATAATATGAGTGTACCTTGGAGCTCAGTGTTATAATATGAGTGTACCTTGGAGCTCAGTGTTATAATATGAGTGTACCTTGGAGCTCAGTGTTATAATATGAGTGTACCTTGGAGCTCAGTGTTATAATATGAGTGTACCTTGGAGCTCAGTGTTATAATATGAGTGTACCGTGAAGCTCAGTGTTATAATATGAGTGTACCTTGGAGCTCAGTGTTATAATATGAGTGTACCGTGAAGCTCAGTGTTATAATATGAGTGTACCTTGGAGCTCAGTGTTATAATATGAGTGTACCTTGGAGCTCAGTGTTATAATATGAGTGTACCTTGGAGCTCAGTGTTATAATATGAGTGTACCTTGGAGCTCAGTGTTATAATATGTGTACCTTGGAGCTCAGTGTTATAATATGAGTGTACCTTGGAGCTCAGTGTTATAATATGAGTGTACCTTGGAGCTCAGTGTTATAATATGAGTGTACCTTGGAGCTCAGTGTTATAATATGAGTGTACCGTGAAGCTCCGTGTTATAATATGAGTGTACCTTGGAGCTCAGTGTTATAATATGAGTGTACCTTGGAGCTCAGTGTTATAATATGAGTGTACCTTGGAGCTCAGTGTTATAATATGAGTGTACCTTGGAGCTCAGTGTTATAATATGAGTGTACCGTGAAGCTCCGTGTTATAATATGAGTGTACCTTGGAGCTCAGTGTTATAATATGAGTGTACCTTGGAGCTCCGTGTTATAATATGAGTGTACCTTGGAGCTCAGTGTTATAATATGAGTGTACCTTGGAGCTCAGTGTTATAATATGAGTGTACCTTGGAGCTCAGTGTTATAATATGAGTGTACCTTGGAGCTCAGTGTTATAATATGAGTGTACCGTGAAGCTCAGTGTTATAATATGAGTGTACCTTGGAGCTCAGTGTTATAATATGAGTGTACCTTGGAGCTCAGTGTTATAATATGAGTGTACCGTGAAGCTCAGTGTTATAATATGAGTGTACCTTGGAGCTCAGTGTTATAATATGAGTGTACCGTGAAGCTCAGTGTTATAATATGAGTGTACCTTGGAGCTCAGTGTTATAATATGAGTGTACCGTGTAGATATCCGGAAGCACCGTTGCATCCATCCTTTTAATTGGCCATAGTGTTGGTTCACACGTTTCTATTATTTCTAATATTATTCTATCGTCTGAAATGATCAAATAAATTATGAGCAAATTATTTTATGGAAGATTTTAAACAAAAAAGTAGGGTCAATACATTTCAGAACACCGATGCATTTCAAACCCCAGTATCACGTGAGTTGGTTTTCAACACTAGATACTTACGGTAATGTCTGTGTTAATTCAAGTGCTGGAAAAAAATAGAAGAGTGCAAATTCTCATCTTAATCCAAGAGAGTGCTTGTAAAACATTCAAGGATTAACTGCTGGCCAATCATCTCCCTGGACTGAGATGTGTTGAAAGTTTAAATCTCATTCAGAACCTTTTTGTTATTGAGGATTTGGCAACATGCATAGTCCTCTAATTAACTCAGGTATTACCGTAATAGCTTATTATAGTCCAGCCAGAAAAAGCAGATATCTAAAAGTCTTTACACTCTGCTCACTGTATGGTAAATAATCCCAACTGAAATGGTTTTATTTCTAAGTTATAGATGGAAGGCAAAACTCTATCTGTAACAAGTAACTATTAACAAATTACCATACACGCTGACTTGAGCTGATAATGTTTCCTAATCTAAAGTTATGTACCAAAATCCCAACTGTTTGTTGTAGTTAAATCCAGCTGGTTCATGTTTTCAATTTTCTCCTCCCGAAAAACGACTTGGTTCAACTGATTCCTTGTTCGTGGACAATCGTAAATCAATCAGCTTGCATTACCTGGTCGACTGAGGGCGAGTTAATAACGGTTAACAAACTGTATTGAAAGATTCCGCTTCATTGGATTCAAACACAACCGAAAAAGGTTTCCTTAAAGGGGCATGAGCTGCCAAAATGTTGATATTTTGAGGTTGAAACAGAATGTTGAAATTATTGGCTAGTTTTCTCAAAACATACAATTCAAAGGCTTTTTAGTGCTTCTAGTCTCGAAAATGTACGATAAAGTATTGTTTTGAACTAACTTTGGCTTAGAATGAATGAATGGTCGTCCCGGTTATTTAAATTTTGTTTACTTTTCGAACAATTTTTGGTTCGTACAGGCCACATACTGTGTGGATTTTCCTCATTCCAGCGCCAATCATTAAGTTTTTCGATAGCCTTCAAAGCCTCTTACTGTCGTGACGATCAGAAATTATGAAAAAAGTGTGAATTTCGGCAGCTCATGCCACTTTAATAGAAGATTTAATATGTAACAGAGTATTCATCGTTGACTGACTTGTTCAGGAACCTATTTCGAAATTCAAATTCAAATGTGTCAAGGTCCCAAACCTGAAAACGTTATCTTGAATATCATAACAAGACAACTACTAAGCCAGACATTTCGTTAAATCAGATGCATAATATGATGACAGCGGTTAGCAAGACTTTTTCCAACTCGCCCATCTACTTTTTCGGAAAATAATCCCGCAACAAATATCGATTGTCAGAGGCCCTCGATTGCAATTTCCGTGCAAAAAAATGTCACAAGCAATACGCAGGAGAAACTCAGAATTCTCTACGCCAAAGAGCCGCCATGAACCATTTATCTGGCATTGGACTTAGGCATGCTTAACTTGAGATATCCAAGCACTATGGCCAAAGTATATATATTGACAATAGCTATTGGTCACACATGGTCAATATATACCTTGGCCATAGTTCTTGGATATCTCCAGCTAGGACATGCTGTGCCATTTCGAAATCATGCCTATTGAGAAAATCCCTCTTCTCACTTCCGCTGAGGATGCCGGGCACAGACGTTGGGAGAGGGAAAGTTTTTGGCAGCATGAGTATGGCCCAGATAATAAGAGTCAACGGCCAGTCTTTGTTTATAAATGGCTCGACCTCTGCAAAGAGTTTTTCCGCAGAAAATGCTCATTTAGGTCTCCTTTGTGGCTTCCTTGACGACTAAAACCATACAACTAAAACATATTGTATTTTGATGAAATTTACATCCCTGATGCATGGATTAACTAGAGATTAAGTGATTGCACGCAATCACTGGAGATGGCTCCGCGAAGGAGGGGAACTGATTGACAAGGGTATGAGAACCGGCAGTGTGGTTTGAGAGGTGACATAAAGAAGAAATGAAACAATAAAGATGATGTATGATATTCTTGGCATTAATTATTTTAAAAGATGGCTGCCATCTTTAAAAATCAAGATGGCTGAAAACTTATAACAAATAATGCCTTATCACTAGTTTACTCCCGATAAAATATTGCTCATAATCTAATATGCGTCATGACAGCCATATTGTATTGGGCACATGGCTGAAAATTGATCCCAATGGCCCTTTCCTCAATGTCATAGCACACCCCAGGTTTGATATTGGATTGCGCAGATTGCTGAAAATCAATCCGAACCGTCCTCTCAATAATGTCAAGGCACACCCCAAGTTTGAAGTTGATTGGATCAATCATGCACAAGTTATTGCCCGGACAGGAAAATCAAGCTCATAATCCAATATGACGGATAGCGGCCATATTAGATTGCGCACATCGCTGAAAATCACCGATGTCAAGGTACACCCAAAGTTTGAAGTCGATCGGATGAATCATTCATGAGTTATTGCCCGGACAAGAAAATCATGGTGATAATCTAATATGGCCGATAGCGGCCATATTGGACTGCGCACATTGCTGAAAATCAATCCCAACCCTCCTCTGCCCGATGTCAAGGCACACCCCAAGTTTGAAGTTGATCGGATGAATCATACATGAGTTATTGCACGGACAAGGACGGAAAGACGGACGGACGAACAGACGAACGGCCATATTGGATTGCGCGCATTGCTGAAAATCAATCCCATCCATCCTCTCACCAATGTCAAGGCACACCCCAAGTTTGAAGTTCATCGGATGAATCATTAACAAGTTATTGCCCGGACAAGAAAATCATGCTCATAATCCAATATGACGGATAGCGGCCATATTGGATTGCGCACATTGACGGAAAGACGGACGGACGAACAGACGAACGGCCATATTGGATTGCGCGCATTGCTGAAAATCAATCCCAACCGTCCTCTGCCCGATGTCAAGGCACAACCCAAGTTTGAAGTAGATCGGATGAATCATTCATGAGTTATTGTACGGACAAGGATGGGCAGACGGACGCACGGAAGGACGAACGGACGAACAGACGGAAAACCCGAAAACATAATGGCTCCGCTTTCGCTTTGGATGGATCTAGACGGGTATTTCTAGGAAAATCAATATAATTATTACAAAATAGACAAACATTAAGAGGGGGGATATAAGCTTTAAAGCATTGATTCCTGGATGCTGGAAGGGTTTTATCATGAACAGAACAAAAGGTCGCAGGGGCCATATGATGACCAAAAAACACAAAAGTTTGACGACACAAAAGTTTACAAAGGCTATCATTTTTTTGATGACCAGAACAGAACAAAAGTTTGCAAAGGCTTTAGTTTTATGATGACGAAAACAGAACAAAAGTTTGCAAAGGCTTTAGTTTTATGATGACCAGAACAGAACAAAATTTTGCAAAGGCTATGTTTTCTGATGATCAGAACCGATTAAATATTTGCGCAGGCTATCAGAGAACAGAACGAAAGGCAACAGGAGGATTTTGTTGCAGTATTTCTCTTATAACAGAAGGAAAGACATGTTGAAATAAAGATAAAATTAGAAAGAATACAATTCAAGTTTATAAAACATTTATTGATGGCTATTTCCATGGACAGTTAATAGCTACATAACAACAATAAGCTAGACTGTAGAAAACCAGACTTTGTATAAGACATTAAGGAGTACCGGTTGCATTACTACAGTAAACCTATAGTATAATATATAAGATACAAAATAGTAAAGATGACGTTACCGCCCAGTCTGAAAGTCTAGGGTAAACAGTTTTTTTTTCTCTCTAAAAGACGTGTCTATTGTCAAAGTGATATATATTGGGACAGAAAACTCTTTTCTTAGACATTGACTCGCTGGATAAATCACCCATCCGTACCATAGATAAACTACAGCGTTATTAGAACAACAACTGATTGGGATTCAACAACAATAGGTTTTTGCAATAGTTGTTTGTGTTAATATCTTGTAAGAAATCTAATCTAATGAAACCTCATTTATGTGAGATGTGTTGACCAGTTTATAATGATTGTCAACATGTCAATGAAGCTTCAACTCTTCTGCAACATAAATATAAATCTAAAAATCCTTGAGACATTTCATAAAACCTCAAGGTGAAATTAGTAAAAAAATAAATAAATATTTACAAAACTGAAAGCTAAAAAATTATGCTACATATTAACAAGTGAATGGGTAAGAAAACAAATTAACTTAAGACAAAAGTCTTTCATTTGCTAATACATTATGCACCAAGTCGAGGTCAGTGCCGTTAATTGGATCCCTGGAGAGATTTGCCATGCATGTAGAATAACAAAAATATCAACCTATTCCTCTAGGTAGAAGACCAATTATATATTATGATATCATTCACTGCAAACTTGGGCTCCGAGCATCTCATGGTTTTGCGTAGAAAAGTTTAGCAACGAGATGGTGTTATTCAATGTAAGCTTTCAAGAGCAGGTACATGTCCTCTAACTATCAGAAAGTACAGGTAATGTATGCTGGAACTCTGATGATGACAGTAGCTGCTCTTGAAAGTTCATTAACATCATCATGTACAACCTGGTACAAGTTGTCCATTGTGTTTTGGTAAAGTTATAAAGTTATTAAAAACATGCTATTGCTATAAAAATTACTAATAACTTGCCAATCCAACTTCGCACTGCATATATATGTGGATAAAAGTTTAGGTATAATCTCTATACATAGAACTATACTGCAATATACTACAGCTGGTCAATTAAAACATCTGTATGTGACTTTGGCAAAATCACACAGCAAGCATTTTATAGACATCCAAAATTGGAAGTAATGAAATAGTTTTGAGTTACTGTGATTAAACGGCAACATGATTATGTTTATTATCAGTTTGAGTTTGTTTGTGATCAGATATATGTTGAGATGGGGAATAAAACATAGGCAGGGTTGTGTGTTTGCAGCATTGATACAGAATACATTACTTTTCTTTGGCCAGACACATTATCTTCTGTGTAATAAACACAGCAAATTGATAATTGTTACTTCATGGTTTTATATTTGAGTGGACACTGGCGGAATAATCATACTTTCTCAACACTTGACTTTTACTTTTTAAACAATGTGCGCTTTAAATGGGTTCAAAATTTAAACCATTGACAGCCATCTGTTGAGATGAAAGATACAGATGAAAATTGTATTTATATTATTAAAGCATATCGTTATATTTACTTTAGCAAGCAGGCAAAGTTAACTCAAGGGTACTATAACAAGCCACTGTCAGTTGATGTTTCAGCAAAACAACACAATGTACATGTATTAGTATTTAAGCCCAACTAATGTACATGTATTGTTACACTGGGACACATAGCATAACAATGTACATGTATTAGTATTCACGCCCGACAAATGTATTGCTACACTTGGACACATAGCATAACAATGTACATGTATTAGTGTTTAAGCCCAGCTAATGTATTGTTACAGTGGGGCAAATAGCATAACAATGTACATATTAGTGTTTAAGTCCAACTAATGTATTGTTACACTGGGACAAACAGCATAACAATGTACATGTATTAGTATTCACGCCCGACAAATGTATTGTTACACTGGGACACATAGCATAACAATGTACATATTAGTGTTTATGTCCAACTAATGTATTGTTACACTGGGACAAATAGCATAACAATGTACATGTATTAGTATTTAAGTCCAACTAATGTATTGTTACACTGGGACAAATAGCATAACAATGTACATGTATTAGTGTTTAAGCCCAGCTAATGTATTGTTACACTGGGACACATAGCATAACAATGTACATATTAGTGTTTATGTCCAACTAATGTATTGTTACACTGGGACAAATAGCATAACAATGTACATGTATTAGTGTTTAAGCCCAGCTAATGTATTGTTACAGTGGGACAAATAGCATAACAATGTACATGTATTAGTTTTTAAGCCCAACTAATGTATTGTTACAGTGGGACACATAACAATGTACATGTATTAGTGTTTAAGCCCAACTAATGTATTGTTACATGTACACTGGGACAAATAGCATAACAATGCACAGGTATTAGTATTCACGCCCGACAAATGTATTGTTACACTGGGACAAATAGCATAACAATGTACATGTATTAGTATTTAAGCCCAACTAATGTATTGTTACACTGGGACAAATAGCATAACAATGTACATGTATTAGTATTTAAGCCCAACTAATGTATTGTTACACTGGGACAAATAGCATAACAATGTACATGTGTCAGCATTTAAGCCCGACTAATGTATTGCCACCCTGGGATACATAACATAGGCCTATATATCCATCAAGTAAAGAGTTGGGCATGAATGTAAATCACTGATGTAGTTAATGATGTTATAGCAATTGTCCAAATTTACTATTAATAATATCTATAACCCCATATGTGAGCTGTGTGGTTTACTGTCTAACACCTCTATAGCTTTACACAGGTGGGGCAATATGACACTTCTTCCCTCACAAATAACAAGATATAAACAACATTGTCAAAAGTCTGCTGATGATCAAATAATTACAGGATTAAAAGCCAAAGAAAAATCCTTTAGAGGGGCTTGAAGTTTGAGTTGCCTGTTTTTCACATAGTATTTTGGCTTTTGGACCATCACATTTCTTGTTTTTCCACTTGCGCCTTCTGTTTACCATAACACAGTTCTTTTTATGTTTTTTCCTGGGTGCCACACGTGGTGTACCATTCTTCCAACTGGTGTAAGCTATCGGATCTCCATTCAGATATTCCCACTTGTTAGTTAATCTTTTGTCATTTAAACCTGGAAAGAAAGACAAGGACATTACAATATTTAATTGATATAATTCCCTACAATGAGGCGGATTGCCAGGCAGAGTTTTAATTGCTTAGACCAGTAATGAGTCCAACGTCATTGTGTCTAACTATCTAACGTAAGTCTGTATTAACTTTGATCCTAGCTAATATTAGAATTTCCACTGACTAGCTTGACTTAACCGAAATATTGAGTTAATATGTCTTACATGTCTTTCTTCACTCTACATTAGTAAAGCTAGTATAGTGTTTATCAACTCAACTTTGTTGGTGGCCAAACCTTCAGTCTGGGGGACCCAAGACACTATATGATTCTGACCAATTGGGTTATGAGGTTCAGACAGAAAGAGACACTGACTGATCCTAGTCTTGTGAAACACCCTAATTAGGTATCCATGCATTTTGTAGATTTGGGCAAATAGGCCTTTATACGTTGCCGGAAAAAATGTTTTTCTCAAATGTCTAAAATACATGTAGATAACGACTCTTCAACTGAAGTATTAACAAAGAATTACTGTAACTTTGGAATATTATCCCCCGTCCTGAAACCACAGCTCTGTTGGACAAACTTTGAGCAACACACCTGTTGTAAGCCAGAGGCTACCACAAGGCAAACTTAAACTGCTTATCCAATTACTTCCATCACAGGAAATCATCCTAATACAATGTCACTCACCAATCCAGAAGGCATTCCTTCCAGTAAGATCAGCCAACCAGAGATGATGTACTTCAGACAAGACGGACACTAACTCTGCCCCCTGATTCACACGACAAACCCTCTCAGCTTCATTCCAAGAAACTTTATCATTGACATAAATATAACACCTTCCATCAAATTCTGACCATCCTGCAAATTAGATAAAACACATGTCAAACAAATAGTCAATTCAAACTCTTCTGTTCCAGTTCAAATCAGGAAGACAATACTGAGTCCAATGGAAGTACAGCAATGTCGGAAAGCTTTTTCAGTCTTAACAGCTCCATAAATAGGTCCTCAATTAAAGGGAAAGGTGAAGTGATTATGTCCCTAACCAGAGTCGGGTCTGGATGGCTTAAGTATCCAAAGATTTAATGGGATATTGTATCTAATCTTCATATCATTTTGGTTTAATGTTTTTGTTTTGTTCATATCGTCTTTTGAATATAATTCATTCAGAGAGAGTTCAAGTATATTGAGCACAATAAAAAAACCTTCATTTTAGAGCTTATTGTTAATTGATGTACTTAATCAGCTTTTGACGAGTTCTCATCCACCCCCAAAAATCCTTAAAAGATATGAAAAATGGCTTGGGTGCAGCAGAGTCTATGCTCAATCATATGGTAGCGACAGTTGTTTTAAACCAAGACGGTGGGTTGCCATGGTGATAAATATGTCATACTTCGGATCTCTGTAGGCCTATTGTTATCTGCTTAATCCTGTATCATATATTTCCGTCCGTTTTAAACAAGTATACAAACACTGTTAACAAATAAATGACATATACCTGGTTCACAGTTATGGCTGGTTGGCTGTTCATCATCTTGACTCTGTTGTGGTTTCCATGCATTCCACATTTTACCATCACATTTAAACATCTGCTGGTGCTCTACATCAAAATGTAGCAATCCTTTGGTAGTACTGTCACATTGCTGAGGGGCCTGAACAAATCATCACAAAATTACATAATAGCATCATCAACAGACTGATCATCTCAAAATGACATAATAGCATCATCAACAAACTGATCATCACAAAATGACATAATAGCATCACCAACAGACTGATCATCACAAAATGACATAATATCATCATCAACACACTGGTCATCTCAAAATGACATAATAGCATCACCAACAGACTGATCATCACAAAATGACATAATAGCATCATCAACAGACTGATCATCACAAAATGACATAATAACATCATCAACAGACTGATCATCACAAAATGACATAATAACATCATCAACAGACTGATCATCACAAAATGACAAAATAGCATCATCAACAGACTGATCATCACAAAATTACATAACAGCATCAACAACAGACTGATCATCACAAAATGACATAATAACATCATCAACAGACTGATTATCACAAAATGACATAATAACATCATCAACAGACTGATCATCACAAAATGACATAATAGCATCATCAACAGACTGATTATCACAAAATGACATAATAACATCAACAACAGACTGATCATCACAAATGACATAATAGCATCACCAACAGACTGATCATCTCAAAATGACATAATAACATCATCAACAGACTGATTATCACAAAATGACATAATAGCATCACCAACAGACTGATCATCACAAAATGACAAAATAGCATCATCAACAGACTGATCATCACAAAATGACAAAATAACATCAACAACAGACTGATCATCACAAAATGACATAATAGCATCATCAACAGACTGATCATCACAAAATGACATAATAGCATCACCAACAGACAGATCATCACAAAATGACATAATAGCATCATCAACAGACTGATCATCACAAAATGACATAAATTGATAATAGCATCACCAATAGACTAATCATCACAAAATGACATAATAGCATCCCCAACAGACTGATCATCACAAAATGACATAATAGCATCACCAACAGACATGTATCAAATGGTTATCTATCACACCTTGAAATTATTACACCAATGTCACAGTATTTTAAAGTTTCTTCCAAATAGCTGCCAAGATGAGACAATTAGGAAACAGAATTATATTTAATTAATGCTGACCTGAATAAGATGTGACTTTGGTGCAGGCGGAGGGGGTTTGGGTTTTGCCTGGGTCATAGCTTTAGGTACTGGTGGTATATCTGTGGAACGCGATATAGAATTAACTCGCTTTTCTCTACGGAATTTGGTTTTCATCTTCCGTCTTCTTTTCTTGTTTTTCTTCTTATCTTTTCTCTTCCTTTTCTTCTTGGTTGGTTTTTTCGGCGGAGTTTGTTCCACTCTATTGGACGGGCTTTCATCCTGCTGGGGACCTTTTATTACTTCGGGAAGCAAAGTTTTCTCATGGGGCTCTAAAGGCAGGGGACCAGCCAACTTATGCTGAAAAAAGTACAAATATTGCTAAATATACATGTAAATATGTGTACCTTAGGTTTTACGTATATATCCTAAATTGAATGTCTGCAGCATCCTGCTATAGCAAATAACGTTATTTGTATAGCTGGCTGTTAACATCAGACAATGCAGGGGAGATAACTCTCATCATCCTGAGTGAAACATTTCATGGGTTTTCTCCAACCCGTTAACCAAGTCAATGATATAAACACCTTCTGAGAACTTCAAAAACAGTAATATAACTTTTTTTCACTATTTACATTTTCAATTTACATATTCCCCCTCCATCTGTAACGTGTACTGCCAACATCTGGGATATTTTCAGAAATTTCAATCAAAAATCAAATGAGTGATGTTAAAGTGGCATGAGCTGCCAAAATCTTGATATTTTGACCTTAAAACAGAATGTTGAAATTATTGATTATTTTTCTTAAGACGTATAATTCAGAAGCTTTTTATTGCTTCTAGTCTCAAAAATGTAGATAAAGTATTGTTTTGAACTAACTTAGACTTAGAATGAATGAATGGTCCTCCCGGTTATCCAAATTTTGTTTACTTTTCGAACATGTTTTCGGTTCGTACAGACCACATACTGTATGGATTTTGTTCATTCCAATGCCTATCATTTAGTTTCTCGATGGCCTTCAAAGCCCCTTACTGTCGTGACGATCAGAATTTGTGAAAAAAGTGTGAATTTTGGCAGCTCATGCCACTTTAAATTAAAAAAAACAAATATGGCCCACAACCTTGAGGCATATAAACAAACAAAATTTGAATATTACAATAATAAAATCTCAAATTTTCTGTTCTTTTTGTTTTAAGATGATTTTTTGAATAATGAATATGGTGGAGGATTGTATACAAAATATTACTCTTGAAAAAAAATAGCGAATAATGTCCATATTTGTTTTATTGAAAATTATGTGAAATTTAGCAGATCATAACATTTGAAGGTGAGTAGGCTTACTTACCCTGAGTATAGTTTGACTGTTGTCTTCTATAGCAGGTAATGGATAGTCCAAGGGTCCAAGATCCACAGGCTGGTTCTTACTCAACATCCCAATATACTGGGGACATTCACCTAAAATAACATGTTACTAAAAATCTTAAAATGCAAAGTTCTTCTAATATACATTTAGGGAAAAAGCAGCACATCTGATGGGAAATCAGAACAACCAATGGTCTCCCGACCCCCAAACCCTGCCAAAAATATGTAGACTCTTTAAACATGGATCTGTCTGATTACGAGATCCTGGGTGAGCATATGGCCTTATTTCTTCTCGCAATAAACCTGGTCATATACTGTGAAAAATGTGCACAGTAATCAACAGTCAATCAATCTAAATGGATAATAGAGAAAAAGAAACTGGCCTATCAGTAGTGTAGCCAGAGAAAAGGGGGGGGGGGGGTGGCATTGAGTCAACCGATGTACTTGGACAAGACCCTTTTTTTAATTTAATGTTCTGCTATCCAAATAAGCCTTTCAACTAAATGGGTTGTCCCCCAGTCCCAAGTTCTGTAAAAAAATTAATGCTTTTCTTGAACTGCGCGTAAAACTCCAATCAATCAAAGAGCAAAATGTGGTGTAACATAGATAGAAATAACAGCTTCGAGAAGCTTGAGGTTTTTGGTGACACAGAGAGAGGAACAGATAAATAATGATATCCTAATTTGCATAACTCACCAGTGCGAGGGTCAGCATCAATGATTTGAATTCTGGCTCGCTCCTTCTCCCCAATAATTGTATTCACTGGCTGTTCTAACATCAACTTTAACCGCTCGTTATTCTCTTCAATTTCATCTTCCTTAAATGTCACACTCCAGGTTGCCTTGGAAACACCTTGAAGAATAAACGAAGTTCCACGATTTCAGATTCAAATGAGAAGACATGGCAATAAAAACAGCCTGGCATCCTGATCTTCAACAAATATACCAAGATAAGTCAGCACTTAATTGGTCTGGGTGAAGGAAGCAAATTGTTACATGGTATCTAATACCATATTGGTGTTCTTCATGTTGAGATCATTGTGAACATGAAATTCATCACAGTGTACAGAACTTTTACCATCCTCTTTTCATTTTTTGAGGCCAAGTTGGCTTTAACTATGTAGATTTTAACCACGCTTGATGACAAAAGATAAAATTAACTTTTAAACATTTTCCACCCTTGCCAGAAAAGCAGAGGTTTTTTTAATTTTTAACCCTCTTGGAAGCTAATCTAATCTAACTGGTTGCAAGAAACAATGAAGAGCTATATATTTTCTTGCATCATCCACATTCAGTCACTATCGAATTGCATTTGACATTTGACATTCTAGTGAATCTAGCATGTTCTGATGATGTGATGCCACATGTAAAACCCATTTCAGTAAATAGGCCTACTGAATTTCTATTATTCCTTCTAATCTGTAAATTTCAACTGAAACTTGTTGATTTTAACCATAATACAGAGGTTTGTTTTCTTGATGGTTACAGAAATAACTCCATATCTATAAACCAACTTCACACTCCATTTAAAAAGTTCAGAGGAAATCTTAGCATTACAAAGTTGAGAATAGACAAGTCAAAGCAAGAAGTATTTAGTATACACAAATCTGGAAAGTAGTTATTCAACCCATGAGTAAAGCTTCATCATGTGTGGAAATAAATTAAAGATTTAAGAGAATGATGCCTGTGTTATTGGACACCAATGTGTTTACCATACAGCAGGATAACTGCCATTTGGATGGTTGTTTATATATGTGGATGTTGTTTGGAAGTAGTGTAGCATGCCTGCTTTAGTTGATGACAAACTAAGTAAAGGATAGAGTATACAGTATCTGATGGCTGTATTTATTTGTGTATGGTTGATAGGTGTGTGAAATCTACCCTGACACTGGTCTCTATGTCACTAGTGATGGATCTAACAGGCAACATTGAGTGTTTGGCCAGATATCTTAACTAGAGATATATGCCATGGTCAGTTAACTCTGACTGGATAATTCTTATTTTGCAATGTGATTTCCAGAGCTCTAGGAAATATGCTAGAATTTGAATATAGAATAATTCTTTCTTTAAACTCAGAGAAGAAATATGTTATTTTTTATATTTTAGAGAAAGAAATCAGAGTTATAAAACTCTTAAAAATAAGTACCACAGTTTTGCTGATTGACAACAATGGTAGTTCTTACAAGATTAGGACTGACTAGTTAATAGATTAGTTTGTTTTATACCCAAAGATATTTGTTATTAGTTCCAGAATTCACAATAAATGCCCGTGTGTTATAGTGTTAAAAATATATATATATATTGTATTTGTGTACTGTATACTGCTCAAGTGACACCTGACTAACCAATATTAACCAATAGATCTATCTTCTTCTTCCTCTGCACTGTATATTTGCTTATCTGTGGGTCATATGTGCCTTGTAAGCCCAATTGTATTGCATGTTTTAATAATCTTAAGAGGTTAAGTAGTTCTCAAATGTACTAGCATGTACTGATGTATTGTGCCAAGACATCACAGTTTTCTTAATCTTTCAAGGCAATAATTATTCATTTGTATGGCATACATCATTATACGAACAAAGGTGCCAATAAGCTAAAACAACCAACCAAAGTTCCCTGTTTTTTTTTCCTTCTGACAATCAAAAAGAACAAATGAATCATTATAAACTTTCTGGTAGGCCCTTATGGTCAGTTTTCTTTTTCACAAACTGTTCCAATCAACCGTTCATTATATGGTCTGGATGTATAGAATTGCCATGGTATATGTGATATGACTAGCTATATGACATAGTGAAAAGAGTTAAAAGGTATGGTACTGTATACACGTGTAAGTTTTGTTTCCATTCAAACATGACATTTAGTTCAGCGCTGTTCTTGGAATGTAGATTGTAAAAGTGGAGTACTGTATACAAGAGGTTGGCTAATTTGTCAGCACTAAGGCACGGCAAATAAACACTTCTCACCAGTGCAATCTTGTTAAACAAGGCAGAGCAGGGAGAAGCAGTCAGCCCTCCCAAGTATAAGTGACTAGAACACCCTTAGATTCTGTCAAACATTCTGCCATAGGTTACTATATGCTATTGGAGATATGCCAGAAGAGAGAGGAATTTTTAAGTAGCTGAACAACCTTATAAACAAAGTTAATTTATCCTCTACGGTTAGTTGTTTATCTCCAGCCTCCAGGTAAATCACCTGAATCCAGAATTTGGTAACAATAATGTATAAACTGACAGGTATGTCAAAACACAAACTTCTACCTTTAAAAGATCAAAATCATCATACAGACCTACCCCCCCCCCCCCCCCCCCTCCCTCCCAACCCCTCTTAACACACTACCATCAACAGCAAGAACGTCAACCATTAACCAGGATAACTCAATCTAGGTAGTGCTGTTTTGTTTTGTAAAAGTTCAATAGGGTGGATCTTTAGGCCTAGTACTTGTAGAGTTTAGGATCTTATAATGTTGTAGCTGTTCATAGAAGAAAACAAGATGGATGAAACTAAACAAAACTTGTGACCTCAGATTTCATATATCTAGATAATTCAATAACTACATGTATAGAACATCTGAGATGAAATTGTATGTTTTGTTAGCATGTAGGCACTTAATTTACACTTAAAACAAATTGGAAAATATTGTCCACCGCTGTTCTTAAATCCTTTAACTTTAAGTCTGTTGGTCAATGGTGAAAATTTCATGTGAAAAACATTTATATGCAATTTGCTAGAGTTGATTTATGAGTAGGAAGTTTACCTGGGCTGAACTGTACTTGGCGTGCTGAAGATGTGGTGAAATCTTCCCCTACTTTAGCAGAGAGACCTCTCACACGGATACCAACAAAAGCAGATTCCTCCAAAGACCCAATCCGTGAGATTGTCAAAGATAAGGAACCCATGTTCTCACAAACCACAAACTCTGTCCTTATGAACTCTACTCTGGACCACTTCAACACAAACCTAAAACACACGTCATTAAATGGTAAACTAATTAAAACAAAAATTAAAGAACATCCAAACATATGCACTCACTGATTATAGATTGATTGATTGATTGATGTTTCATGTACACTAAAGATTATTTCACTTATATGGCTGCATTGCAATGTTTAGTGGGTGAGGAAATCAGGCTCATTGCCCGGAGGAAGACCCTGACCTTCAGCAATTACCTGGCAACTCTTCCACAGACAGCAATCGCTTGAAAAATCTACTCAGAAATGTTTTAATTTTTTATTTGGTCTGAGTGTGATCTAATTATAGAAGTGAAAGTAAAAAAAAAACATTTAAAATACCAAAAACTGAACCCTAGTACATGTTTATGCTATCTTCCCTTAAACTTAAAATCGTAAATAAATAACCATTTACAATAGAGACAAACATTAAGAAAAGGCAATGAAGAATACATTGTTAAAAAAGTTAAAAAGTTATCAAAAATATATTACACTATTTAGTTTTTAAGTTTCAAATTAAATGAGGGTGAAGACATAAGCTTACTTTTTACGATCCAAAAGATTGCCTCGGATGTCTTCAACTCGGAAAGCAAAGCTGTCATTGGTTGCTCCATCGTTGTCATCCACTACATACCAGAGAGCAACTTCATCAAGATCACGTTGTGTGAAACGCCTTCGGACAAATCTCTTGGAGACCACATTTTCCAGATGACCATGTTGTGGTCGTTCAATCAAGATGTACATCAGCTGGGAAGCATCAGTATCAGAATCTACCGCACGTAAGTTTTTGTTACTTAGAATAAAACCATAACGACCTCTACCTAGATATTCCAAGTTGTCAGGAGATTTATTGACCACTAATTTAGGAGCATCATTTTGTAGCGGTGTCACTTTGATTTCAAATTCCACAGCTTGTGACTCAATCGTCTCATTCATCAGAAACCCTTGATGTTTTCCATCACTGACCAAGAAAAGAAAATGGTCTCGTCCAGAATGGCTGCTATAACTCTCGTAGGAAATATATCCTCTGTCAAGGTCATACTGTGTGAAGGATTGAGTGATGAGAACACCGCGATTATAAAGATGGCCGTATGAAGGTGGTTTGGTGATGATATAAGTGAGATTCTGGATTGGTGTGTCAGGATCAGTTATCTGTAATTGCATGGGGGTAACCGCTTCTTCAGATCCTTGCAGAACTGTCAAAGGTCTGTTAATGACCAGACTGGGATGTATTTTATCATGAGGTTTGATAGTCAAATGAAAGATTCCATCCTTAGATTCACTGAATCCATTAGTGACAGTAAAGTTGAACATATCATGTGTTATATCACTTTTACTGAGATGATGGTATACGATTAGTTGTCCAGCCAGATCAAGCTGAGTAAAACTACTAATGGCTACGAATGGTCGGCTAATGTATTCCAACTGACCAAATCGTGGAGACTTTGTTATGGCAAAGACAATTTCATCTGCCTTTGTTGTCTCATCAGAAGCACTCAAATTGCCTGTGCTGATAACTTTTCTCTCGCCTTCATTGACAACCAGTCCCTTATTTAGTACAGCGATATTTGGAGATTTTCTCGAGTTTTGGATTTCCACTTGAAACTGTTCGATCTGTCGTTTGTTGAGGCCATCGGAGAGTACAAATGAGAATTGGTCTGTCTCATCATTCTGTAACCTGCCAGTATGAACGTATCTTACCTTATTCTTATTGACATCAAACTGGGTGAAGTTCTCATTAATTCTCATCTCTTCCCATCTTGTGTCATCCCCTGCCCTCTCCTTATCTGTCTTACGTTGAAGTAGGCCTTTATTAGGAAGTTTAGTAATGATGAAATAGATGTGTTTGTCATTATCATCCTTGTCTTCAGCTTGGAGGGTCCTGCTAGATATCATACCACTTTCCCCATAGTTAATCCTTAGTCCAGTGTTTTTGGAAACTTCTGGTTTCTCATCATTAATAGGTGTAATAGTAATGTTACATGTTTTTTGTACTTGATGTCTGCCATCAGAGACTTTGATTGAGAACTTGTCATATAACGTCTCTGAGCCATCATGTTGATAAAGTAGACTTAGACCACTGTGTAACTCCTCAATAGTAAAGTCTTTGGCGGGGACGTTCAATTCCCCATTTTCTGTATGTAACACCATCATTAATTCACCATGACGGGGAGAACGAGATATTGCAAATGTAATTGGATCCTTTGGAAGGTCAAGGTCAAGAGCATCAATCATTGATTGGTCGATTGTGATCTTCCCACCTTCAGCTAGAATAAAGTCCTGTAACATGACATCTGGAAGCTCGTCGTTCTGAGGTACAATAGTTAGAGCAATAGTTGATAAAGGTGAGTTTAACTTGCCATCAGTGGCATAGAGTTCCACTGAATCATACAGAGGTTCCACACCAATATGATTAGCCTGTACATAGTTTATACTACCATCAATGATATCTTGAACTTTGAAGGAATTCACCCTTATACCAGCATTGCTTCTCTCAGACCCTGGACTTGGTTTGGTGTTTTCAAGATAGCCCCATTGTGGTTGTTTAGTAATAATAAACTCCAAGATGTAAGGAGGTGTGTCTAAGTCACGGGCCCCAAGAACATCAGGATCAAACCGATATTTCTCCCCCTCATTCACAAAGATAGGGTTACCTGAGAGAATGACTGGTTTTTGGTTATCCACAGGTGTGATGGTGATATTCAGGTCATACACAGGTAAGTCAGCAGGTGTGGGGTACACCTGATCAGATACAATGAACGTTATAGAGTCATGATGAGGGCTAGGACCAATCTCACCACTTGTATGACGGAACTTCACAACACGATCTTTCACATTTTGCTGAGTGAATTTGGAGACAGTTTCTCCTCTCACTTTCAGGATTCCATGTCTTGGTTGTTTGATCACCAGAAAGGTCAAGAGTTCATCATCAGTATCCTCATCCTTAGCAGCCAGTATAGATTTGGTAATAACAGCTTCCCCTCCCTCAGATACTATCAGGTGAGCATGTAGATTATCATATAACTGAGGAGCCTGATCATCAACGGGGACAATATCTATTGTTATCACCTTGGACACTTTGTGAATTCCATCAAAGATATTCAGAATAAATGTATCCAGAACCACTTCAGATCCATCATGTAGGTATCTATTTTGAAAAAAGAGACAGACCAATGGTAAAAATTAATAACTATAGGATTTTATAAAAGTATACAATTACAGCAAGAGTTAATAAAACACTTTGACCTTTTACCTCACATGGAATATAGATGGACGACCCATGACAAGTTTGAGTTGTATTGGCCGAATTCAAGCCATATTGCTGAATGGAGTTTGAAGACAATGGTTTCACACTAACATCCTGGAGATGTTGTTTTTACAAGTAACAAAAGCCCTCAAATGTACCACTACAGTCCGACTATTTGAATTTGCATCTGTTATTAGCATGCATCTTCGCTTCATACATGTATTTCAAATGCCCAATTTCTCTTGACAATCGCCTCTTATCCAAAAAAGTTCACATCATATCAGCTCACACTACTTTAAATCTTGTTTCAGCTTAAAATGTGTCTGCAGCCCTGATAAATTTACATTAAAACATACTTGAATGATAGAATGTCGATAACATTATGTGAGAAAATTTAATTTCTTTCAAATTTATTTTAGTCTTGCTGCGAAAAAATGTTTTGTGGTTTAATTTCTGAAAATAACTTGCACAGTTAATTAATAAAAATATTATGAATCAGGAGTTTTAATTGGGGCTTAACATCACACTCAGCTAGAGTCATATTGTGACAAAAGTACGAACCGATCAAAAACTTTCCTGTATGAAGAAGGGTCCTGGACTTTTTACAGTCTTCCCGCTACCCAAACTTTGTTTCCAAAAAATTTAAATAAACTCTTCTTACCTTATTGACTGTTTTCTCAAGTCTTTAATGGTGAACACATCCCCTGCCCTCATGGTCATTCCACGCTTCTGTAATGTCCCAAACCTTGGTACTGACTCACAGGAGAAGGTCAATTCTTCCAAAGGTGTATCATGATCAACAGCAGATAACTGATTGGTTGAAATACTGAGAACTCCACCTTCTTCTACGAGTAACTTACTTGTGACAAATTTTGGTCGTTCATTATTCACAGGCTGAACTTCAATATCAAAATGTTGTCCAAGAACCTTATTTCCACTGCTGTCCTGGACCGTGTACACAAACCGCACCAGCCTGGGCTCGGCACCAATATCAGCTTGTGGTGGGATATAAGCTATCTTCTTATGGTCAATGTCATTCTGTTTGAATGAAATCACTGGAGGAATATTATAATCTTTCCTTAACATGTCTACATTATGTGTGGCCACAAGACGACCAGCATCCTCTCTACCTGAACTGTATACAAAGTAAGGAGGACTAGAGATAGAATAGAGCAAATCTTTGTCATTAGTCTCAATATCAGTGTATCGTAGTTCATTCTTACTAATAAAAGCCACCTCAGTCTCCTTAACATAGATGAGTCTTGTTGCATCAGAAGCTATCTGTGGCGGATTATCATTTACAGGATTAACATGAATTTGAAACCGCTGCTTGTTAGAAACATTGGGAGGTTCATGTTTATCTTGTATAGTGAATTCAAAATCGTCATTGAAAATTTCATTTCCATAATGTTTATAATAAACTTGTCCTCTGAGAAGCTCTTGTTGCCCAAATTCTGTAATAAGATTTCCCCTGTCTGAAGGCCGTCTCCGTTGTAATAGCTCACCATTCTGAGGGGGACGAGCTATTGTATAGATTATGTTATCGTCCAAAGAATCCGAGTCATGGGCCTTAAGTATATCAGGATGTATGGGGACGGTTTCCCCTTCATTCAACTCCAGTCCCAAGTTACTCACAAGGTAGGGAGGACTGTCATCTTTTGGAATGATATTAATTGGAAATGTGGCTCTGACAGTGTTAGAACCATCAGTGATTCGAAGTTCTACTTGGTCTCTAGTGGTATCTGTGTCATCATGATGGTACATGACACGCCCAGCTTGGATATCAGTAGGTGTAAAGTATATCGTAGCACGACCATTTACTTCAAGACGGCCATGTTTCAAACCACCTTTGATGAAGATTTTCACATTACGAACATTGTCTTTGTCAACAATCTGTAGGTGATTGGACGTAATGGCCCTGGACTGTCCTTCTAGGAGCACAAGGCCTTTGTTCAGAGAAACACGAGGAGCCCTTGTTGCTGATGGCCGTACTGCAATGTGAAGCATTATGGGTGAACTGTGCTCAAAGTGACTGTCAAATACTGTAAAACCAACTTCATAAACTTTCCTCTCTGAGAAACTTACATTTGGAGGCTGGAACCCAATCCTGTGACTTTCAAGGTCGTCTTGGAGAAAGGATGTAATGGGAGCTGTAGGGTCATCCAGATTGACCAGGTAACCTTGACCTCTGCCCAGTGGTTTACTGATGTTAAAGATGAGATTTTGTACAGGTGTTTCTTGATCTTCAGCAGAGATGACTCCAGGTATGATAGTAGACAGGACAAACTGATCCACATCCATTATATACATACTCATAAAGGAAGCCCTGGGGGGTGAGTTGGGAAACGCTCCCTGGATATGGATCGGTAAGAAATATTGCTCAACAATCAGTTCATTACTGACAGAAGGGTCATATAGACTCACTGTTAATGGCAGGTAGTCTATATTTGGGAGAGGGGGCTTTAAATGCTCATAACGTAATTCCATAAACAAAAATTCTCGACAGTCTTTCTTCACAGCATCCACAACACGATTTTTCTTCCCCATAACAATTTGACCAGCAAGAGGCCAATGTGATTTGTACTTGGAGAATGCAACAGTGCATGAGACATTGTTGTTGGCATTATAGCGTAATCTAATCACAGAAGAATCAATGGGATTGGATACCCCATAATAGTCAGACACTTTCAGGGACTGCTCCCTTCTGATAACATCATAAGTGATATTTACAATATTGATGGAGACATAAAATGTCTCAGTAATTGTGTTCCTGTCAGTAAATTTGTGCACTCTGAATTTCACCAGATCCTCTTGTAATAAAGGAAAACCACTGTGGATGTATTTCACACTGTTTCTTTGGAAGTTGCAGTCAAAAACCTATTTAAAAAGAAAAAGAAAATCATTAGTTGGTGAGAGAAAACATTTATATCAGCAGAAGTAGTAATAACTGTATTCATATTTGCTTTTTAAGAAGCATTGATCTCTTCATCAAAGATACTTGGTGTAAGCATGTCTGTGACCAGAAGAACGATACTAATAAACAAGAGATTCATACCTACACATGTCAGAGTTTGATCCAAGAGGAATTGAAAGGTTTCACAGATGACATATAAATAGTATATTATTTCTGAAAACTTTCCACTTTATGAAATAGCACATAAATGTTTTTTGTTATATTTGGGCTGAACAGAAAATTTCAAAGAACAGCTTTGAGTGTAACAATTGATAGCTTTCTATGTTGGCTGTTATTGAATTGGTTAACTGAACTCCCAAAAAATGTCACTGTCGTCTTTAATACATGCTGATAATTTAGTGATACATAAACACTTACATATAACAAGAAACCAATCAGAGTGCATCTACAGCCATGTTTGGACTTAAAATGTCTGGGGGCTCAAACAGCCCCTGCACCCATGGCTATTGGTTTGAGTTCAGACTCCCCCTCACCCCACCCCACCCCACCCCAACTTTAATGGTAATTTTAATTTTACTTCAATAATGTGCATTCAAAATCCTTTCCTTATAAGATATAAATTTGTCCTTTAAAATGTAGAAAGCTTGTAATATAATTAATCATAGACCAGGGCTTACATAATGTTTACTGATAGGTAATCTGAAACATATGAGATTTTCCACTAAATTTCAAAGAGGGAAATAAATGGCTTTTGCACTGGGGTATGATGCTGTGCTGATAGACTCTAGTTACAGATATGCTAAAGGCTTATCTTTACACAACTTAAAAGACTTTCTGGTGACATAAGACATGTTCAAAGTTATTATCTTAATTTGAAGGCAATTCTCACATTTGTCACTGAAGCTCCTTATAAAAGGCAGTTTGATAAATGGATACAAACCCTATTAGGTCTTCACTTACTATGGTTTTATTAAACATTTCAACTCAGATTTCAGATGGATGTTTCAGAAACATTTAAATTGTGCAATGGATATCTCTTTAATGACTTTAAAGTGAACACTAAAGATAAAAAACATCATATTTCATTTTAGAGACAGCATCCTCCTGATTTGAAGAAACCTTTTTTTTTATTTCTTTATAAGAAGTTAGGATTAAACATGCATGCATTGGGGGCCTCAGTGGTCCAGTGGGTTAGAGTGATCATCCCTCAGTCCCACACAGACCTACCATTGATGCTGCATGCGTTCTAATCACGCTTAGACCAAATAAAAAATTTGCCATAGGTGGAAGAGTTGCCAGGTACTCGCCGAAGGTTCTAGGTTTCCTCCGGACAATGAGCCAGGTTTCCTCCACCACTGAACCTGGCAAACCCGCCATATAAGTGAAATAATCTTGAGGGTGGCGTAAAACATCAATCAATCAATCAACTAAACATGCATTTATGGACAGGTATATTTATGATGCTGAGTTGCTATAGATAATTTGCTCAGGGACAGAAATAATTCTGTTCTATACCGGTAAGCAAAAGATTTTTGCTTTAAATATTAAATTCCTTCTGGATATTTATAGTTCAGTGTTAAATTTCCAAATAACAAAATTCTGCAAAAATAGCAATATATTGTATCAAATCTGTATGTTTCTGCATGGCATCGACAAGCAACCCAATATAACAATTTCACCTGACCATAAACATCAATAATTAACATGAAACAGTTTAGCCATTATACCTATTTGGTAAACAGGTAGGCCTAAATATTGTTTTTAAAATGAAGTTATTGCATTTTAGCTAAAGGGTTCACTTTAACCAAAAAATTCACATACCAATTTTTTTTAAAAAGCCAGATTACACTATACTATTTAAACAATATTTCTGTATGTTAGTTCTTTAGCAAAGAAGTCTATTAAATTTCTGTTGTTCACCCAATGTACATGTACATGTATATACCTAAAGTGTCCATAAATATATACCTAAAATGTGGTTATTTTAGACAAGAAGATTTTCCCTGTGTCTGTGTGTTTTAGTGTTCAGAAATATATACCTAAAATGTATGTGTATTTATAGAGTGGACTTTGCCATCTACTGATTAAGTCCCCTTGTAAAAACCAAAGTTTATTATTGGAAATTAGCAAGCATAGATATACTTCGGAAATTTGGCAGATCTGGTTTTAGTTTCAGTCAAATGATGGCTGCTGCATGGTAAGTAATATAAAAACTGTAAAAGTCAGATCATTAGTATGGAGTAGATGCAGCAGTTAGTATGGGCTGATTGATTAAGTCCTGACAGCTGAAATACAACTATCATCACAATTTAGAAAACTCTCCCAACACTTGTTTGTATTCCTTCACTGTGACATGATTGCTTTTACAGACCTGCCAATTTAAACACACTTTTCAAGCAGCAAGCTTACACCATTATCCTGCAGAAATTAGTATAGGCTACACTATGGGCAGATTTCAATAAGAAATAAATCATTTTTGCCTGATTGTTAATTTCATTTTTTCAACAGCCCTACCAAAAATCCAAGTACAATAATAACAAACATATAAATCAGTTAACTAAAATATCTAAAGAAAACACTTCTCCTCTAATTGCAGTACTTGTTTGCCAACCTGTCAATAAATACAAAAATGGGGTACTCAGAAGCAAACAAAAAAGTGAGATATCAGTTGTAATCCATATGGGTACTTGAAATCATTAGACAGCTTTTGGTTTTCTTCTTGAGACAGATGAGAACATGCTAAAGTTTAACAGCTGTGGTTGTTGGTACATATCCACAAATCTACATGCCGGCCATGTTTAGCCTAAGTATTACATAACTACCCAATATAGACCAGTTACTTAATTCTACTCATATTGATGTTATAAAACAACCATGACAGAGAATCCAACACAATGAAGGTTCAATACATCGCTTAGTTTTTTCTTCTTATCTACTTGAGTTTTACCTATTGGTAGTTACATATAGTCGAGGGTGGAAAGGGGGAGGGGGGCAGTTGGCAGATACTCGCTGGAGGTCGGTGGTTTCCATTGGGCAAAAAAGGACTGGTTTCCTCCATTACTTATTACCTGGCAATGCAGCAATATCAGTAAATCAATCTTGAGTGCAACAAAAAAACATCAGTCAATGAATCTAATCAATCCATTGGCTTAATTACATACCATTAACCATTCAGCTTACAGGAACAGGAGCTGACAAAATTCACCTTAACGAGAAGATTTTCCCTGTTATATATTTACAAAGTTTTAAAAGATAATGGCGCGTGGCATATTTTTATCTTTTTTAGGGGTTAATTTTTGTGTTGTATTTATTCACCAACATAAGAGATACGTCAGTCTTACATAGGAGATACATCGATTTAGTTGACGAGAATAAAGCGATTAAGTCTTTGCTTCCATAAAGTCTTTGCTTCAATCTTGAAAATTTCATACCATACCAAACCTAACATACAGAATCCTAGTCAAGAAGATTTTCCCTATACCTGTGTGTTTTAGTGTTCACAAATAAATATGTAAATCATACCTGTAATATATTTGCATCCAAGTTTCCCTACATGTATATGTGTTCAAAAAGATCAGGAGATTAAACAAAAGTTGAAAACTCTAAACAAAATCTTATTCTACCCCTAAAATATTTTTGAATCAAGTTTTACTCAGGTGCCTTCAACTGAATAATGAAATATTTGTTGCATAAAGATGTTAAAATGTAGATTATGCGATAGTTGGGGTATATACAGTATATGTATGGGCCTAATATATTAATAGCAGAGGTTCAACATGTGGCTTTGGTACAAGCAAACAATCTTCTACTAAGTATTTGATAGTGTGTTTAGACAGCTTGCAGCTATAGAACAGGCAGTAGAGTTATGTCAGAGCTCTAATAAAGATGATACAACTAATTCATCAAGTCAGACCATCTGTGAAGTATCTACCCCTCTCAATATCACACAGCATACCCAGGCTTACATGCGGGATATACACACTTTTTGTACTTGAGAAACGTTTTTAAAAAATATTATTTGTAGCTGCAATTAATTTAAAACTAATATGTCAGACTGCTGATTTGAGTCCAACAGCCCTACATATGAATAGTTTGACTTCTTTACAGTGGATGGAAAAGCATTAAGAAGTAGTTAAATAGTGCAGGGCCCAGTGGTGATCCTTGTGGAATCCCTGTGACTCCACAAAGTAATGGGAGGGGGGGGGGGGGAGTTTACTTCTTGTCCAATAAAGATCTGTTAGAGAAGTGACATAACCTATGATAAGTACCTATATTATTATATTTATGAACATTTAAACACACTGACACAGGGAAAATCTTCAGATAAGTTTCTAATTGTGTTACAAATACATGTACTAGCCTTTTGCAGCCCCTATTGCAAACATCGATTAGAACAATAGTCTGAGCGGGTTTTTCACTTGATTGTCGCAGGTGGAAGAGTTCTTCCGGTCGGGAGTTTCTTCAGGCAATGAGCCTGGTTTCTTCGCCTACTAAATGTGGCAATGCCACATATAAGCAAAATAATCCTCTTTGCAGCATAAACATCCATCAATCAAAACATTTCACAAATGTTTTTGAAGCAACCACATATATATTTGATTGATCAGATATTTTTCTTAAAATGACATATTAGTAAATTGTATTCCCATTCTGTAATGAGCTGGTTATGATATAGATTGATTATAAACCTTATCTGGAAACCATTTTAAAGAAAATATTCTTACTAATAATGTACTAAATGAAACACAAATAAAAGTGTGGCATTAAACATCAATCAATCTAAATAAAACACACTTGTATAAAAACCCACACACAAGGTATTTGTTGAATGTCATTTGAAAAGTGGCCATCAATCTGTAGAAAGTGTCTGTCATCTCTCCACTGTAAGAGGATCTTTAATGTGACAAGAAAACAAATCAGACCATTAGGGGCTTCACTAAGTAAAGACCTGCTATAATTTGTATCAACTGTCAGGATACAATAAATAATGGTTCACAGCTTTTATAGAAAGTTTTTCTCGAACACAAACATGCTTTTTTTGTCAAAAAATCTTAAGGTACAATACATGAAAGGTTCAACTTATATCAAATGCTTCTTTGAAGTTACCTAGTAAGACAACCATGGCTCCTAGGCCCCAATATGGCTTTCTGGCCCCAAAATGACTTTCTGGCCCCAATATGGCTCTCTTGGCCCTCTTCTTTATTGTGAATAATGTAGGTCTAGATATTCTATCAGCTTTCTGAATGTTTATTTATTGACATTTTACTTGTAAGCCACTTTATAAAACCCTGAGTGAAGCAACTCCAAATTAAGACTTAATCAACGAGGAGCTAAAGAAATGCCCGATTTCAGTGTCACTGTGGAACCTCTTTCAGATGTTCACACTCCTGTCAGATCAAGGATTGGGGGGACTAGCTTGATGGTTGTAGTATTAATGTGGCTGTCTGAAATCATGCACAAGGTACATTGAAAGCTAATTTGCTATTAAAGAGGCTATATTTGAAGACATCAATTGGTTACAGCTGATTCTAATTAATTTCAAATAAAATCCACCCTTCTCATGTAAAACGAAAACAGGTTATTTGATTGGTTTGTTTTGGTAAAGCTGGTCCTGTGGGCTATGAAATCTGTTCTGGTTTAGTGATGTCTAAGTAGAAGTGTATGGAGATAATATGACAAGAGGCCCAGCTGGTCACCATATGAGATCTGGTATCATTCCAAATCCCTCCAGTCTTCCCCTTAGCCAAATACCACAGTTATACCCCTGGAGAGACTCACACCTTATACAACTTTTCATGCTGTAATTAACAGCTAATTAGAGCTAATTGTTCAACATAGGCTTAAACAGATTAGGATGGATTACACAGCATAGCTATTAAAGGAGAATGATTAATAGGCCTACCGCACTGGCAATAATACAACACCAAGTGAAACTGATAATATGTTATAAAGTAACAATACCAAACTGAATTCCAAATTCAAAACTGAAATATTTTAGAACTTCTAATTGCCCAGAGAATACAGAGATTTTAACGTTCAAGGAAAACATGTTTAAATACTATTTTAAAAATATACTAATGAACTCCTAAGTTTGTTCCTTATAAATTTCTACAGCTGAATGTTGAAATTCACAAATTAAAGAAATTTTAAAGTGGCACGAGCTGCAAAAAAATTTAATAATTTTAAGTTTAAAACAAAATTTAGAATTTTTTTAAAGAAGTACAAATAAAAAGTTTTTTTCAGAATGGATATGAGGGAATAGTTTTGAACTAACTCAGGTAAAAAATCAATAAATTCCTGTTGGATATTTAAATTCTCAATTCTTGCAGGTAACACACCAATGTCAATGCTTTTCCTTGAACTTTAAACCACGTTAATGTCTTGACAATCAGAATTTATAAAAGTGTGATTTTTACCAGTTCATGCTCTTTAAAGAAAATAATTCCTAATTTTCATTTAAATTTCTGGACATGCATTACTCAAAAAATTTCCAGATTGAACTTTAAGAAAAAGGGCTAGCGCTTAATTCCTAGCGTATATTTTTCACAAATATTTTTGAGCATTTTTCAAACAAAATTATAACATGCTCATATCACATTAATCCTATATCACGTTCCGATTTCAAGGCGTATTGCCTGTATAGCCCTATTCAAGAAACTAGCTTGGAAAGCCTTTAAGATACTTAAGGGTCCAATGTCAGTAATTTGACTAGAAATGTCTCAAAGTTTGGAAATAACAAGTATGAACTGTTGGTAAAAAGGTTAAACTTTCCAAATTGAAACAGGAGGAATGTGTTAGTTAAGTTCATTGAGGATAAAATAAACAAACAGTCTGTGTTGACAAGAGAGTCTGGAGAGAGGGAGAGGCATTCCTTTAGACCTAGACACCTACTGAGCTCTGGTGAGGTGATAGACCAAGACAAATACTATAGGGATCATCAACCTTACGTTTCTCACCGCCATTATCAGCCAAGGAATTCCAAACTGTATTGATACACATTGTGACCACTCTTCTTTTCTCCTAAAACTCAGAGCTTTTTACATTTACTTAGTACACTTTACATTGCATGTGAGAACAATATGTGGAAGCTGATAACTGAGCGTATAGAGTACATGTATCTTTTTGTTGTAGTTTATCTGGGAATAGTGATAACATATTGATTAACCTAACTCTAAAATACTTCCTTTTAGACCATCCATAAAGGGAACATTCTTCTATTCCATGTATGATACAACTAACCCAAGGAAAACATTGTTACTGTACTTTAATACCACAAATCACAAAATACACTTCTCTCATTATTTGTGTCTATTGCATCTTTTTATTTGAAACACAATGATACAGGGAGTACCTTTATGGAGTAAAATAAAGATCATCTAAATTAGTGGCCAGTCAATATGGGACCTCTTCTTTACCCTCAGAAAATAGATGACATGGTGAGGTCATTAAGGATTTAATTGAATTTCTGTCTTGTAAACCTAGTAAGGGCACAATATATACTTGAAATAATATTGTCAAACTAAATCATAAAAAAAATATCTAAATGTATGTACTTTTCCATAAAAAATATGTAATTATGTATATTTTCACCATTGTGAATGCTTACTGCTACCCTTGTCATTTCTTAAAACTATAATACATGTCTTCAGTCACAACTGAACACAGAATGGCAAAAACTTGGACATAAGGGAGATTCATTAGTGTCACAGTAAGATGTGAGAAGCTCAAATCCAATGTGTTGGTGTAGGGCAGGTTGAGCTGCTGACACCAATATTGTTTCACTTAAAAATGGCAGTACAATAGAACCTGAATAACACTGATCTATTTTCCAGCTGCCAGAAAGAGAAAATGCACCATAAACCTCAAAGAAAGTCCATGAATCAAAGCTGACAGTGACAAAAGCAAATAAACATAACAATAAAACTGTTCTAAAGAGTCTCATGATTTCTATGCTTTTTATCGGCTAAATAAATGGTATTTTTTTTGCTTTAAGACTATTAAGTCCTGGAGTTCAATTCCACCAACAATAGCTTTAAGGTTATGTCTGCATATTTACACTTTGTACTAAGGTTTTTTATATAGATTACTACCTACATGTAAATGTTAACCCCATTGCCCTCCAAGGTAAGTAATAAAAAGTTTTTAATGATCTGCCAAAGACCTTTTAGCAGCTGTCACAGTAAGTCCCTTACTGGGTAATTTATTATCTTTATTGGACAGACGATCCTCATTTAATCACATCTCTTATTCATTTCACAAGTATATACCAAATTTTGAAGAAGGGTAATTTTCACATATTTTTGTAAGGCTGCGTTAAATTTGAAAGCCGTGACTATTTTACATATATATTACAAGTATTGGATGATTGTTTAATCTCCCAATATGTGTTTGGATAGTTCAAATGTTTAACTCAATGAACTTTTTGTAGGGAAATATTATTGAAATGAATGCAGTCTAGCACAAAATATATGTTGTGCCTAAAAACTATTTTGAACTACTGTTATGCACAATACATGTTCTAACAAATGCCCTTTTAAAGCAAAAATTATGCAGTTAACCTCCATGGCTTACTGAACATATTTTTTATATTTTAGGGTGCAATGTTCCATTCAGTTTAATTGGATACAGAAATAAACCCACATATTTTATCCCCATCTTGTGTTTCCTTTTTGGTTGAGATGGATGGTTATATACCATTTAACAAATGGTGTTTTAGATTATTTACTTTGATAGTGAAATGCTACATACCAGTTGAAGGAAGCATCATCTGTGTAGAGAAAATATCAATTTCTATACAACCCTACAGATGGTGCAAAAGATATTTTTCACAATGTTATATCAGAAAATATTCAAAAGGAAAATAAAATAAATTTATACCAGTCACTGTTTAATCTTTTTGGAAAATTGAAGATACATATTTCTAAAAGTCTAAAAATACTTCTGTTTATGCTGTGACTATCAAATCTATTGATTGGATTTCAATGAATCTGTAAGAAATATATATTTTTTTAAAATAATTAAATTTACTAAGAGAAACTTTAGAACTTAAAAAACATATATTATTTATTATAAAAAAATTAATTTCAACTACAAATACAAAAAGTCCGGTAGTATTGAAATATCGATGAGATCAGTTAGCAACTTTAAAAAAAATAGATTTTACATTTTTTGTGGGGAGTTTTTGTCTCTATCAGGCACAGATTTATATATACTTGAATTTGACCAAATATAGAGGATATCCTATTGATAACATCCACAGTGAATTGGTCAGGATTTAATACAAAGGTATATCTGTACAAACATACATCTTTCACGAACATATCTTTTATGATAGAGACAGCTCAGTGGTATGTTTCATAAAGATAATCCAGTAGGCATTGATTGAACACAAAAGTATCAAATATAGGATATTTATTTTGCAATTTTCTTACATGTCTTCTTGTTTGCTAACTTGTCAAGAGAGATTTTCTCAACAAATAACTGGCATTTTTCACCCCAGAAAAGGGATTACTCGTTACACGGAATTGTGTCTTAATTTATAGTGCCCTACAGCTTGATATTTGTTCATGATATTTGTCTTGAGAGACTGGTGAATGGAGTGTGAGGGTTGAATTGTGGAGTGGGGGTGTGGAACATGGTCCTAACAATACCACTGTGTTACTACCAAATGACAGGTGGCCAATACAGAAGCCTTACCATCGAATTTCTAAATTTTTTACTTCAGTTTACTAATATTTGTATTCTATATGTAACAGATTAAATTCAAATATCTTCAAATTTCATTCGGAAAACAGGATGTTTTAGGTGGACCTGTAAGAACCCAAACTGGACATTTGAATCTAAATAATTTATTTGCATACCGGTATAAGATTTCCAAGTGCATTGCCACTTTAGTTACAATACCTGATCTCTACTATAAATTAGATGTACATATACCAAGTATATGAAAATGGTAGTAGGCAAATAAGGTAGCTTTTGGCTAGTCAGGTTTTGGGGGAGACAGTTCACCTTTTGTGACCCATTTAATACCGGGTTCTGGCTACAGTATCACTCAGTATGTGTATCTAGTCAGTACCTTAAAGACGTTGTATATAAACAACTAATTCCTGTTTCCGCTTTGCCTTCTCCAAAATCTCTGTACAAACATGCCTTATTTCTTGTCAATCACAATAGTGATAAGAAACAAAAACATTCACCACAAGTAGAACAGATAGCATTCTGGAATTGGATAATCACTTTGGGCATATTTTGAGCTTCTGGGACGTTTTTTTCTCCATCAAAATTCTCTGTAAAGTGACACTATTTAGACCTGGATCAAGCCTAATTCACTTCAGAACAGCTTACCCAAGATTGTAAGACACAAAGTTTCCATCATGACAAAAAGCCATCTGTTTTAGTGTGGTTATACATTTGTTCTTGGTGTTGTTAGTTTCTAAAGCATAATTGCTGATTTACTATATAAATTATAGTTATGACTAATCTTAGAAGTAAAGATATAACTGTGAGAAACCAAAGAAAGGAAAATCTTTATTAATAGTACTAAAGTCATCTTTCAGCAGGACAAATCAGCCATCATTATCAAGGTATTTTTATGATGGCTACATAGTTCAGCTAAAATAAAGAATATCCCTTAACCATCAAGTCAGCTTTCTTCTTCATCTTTGTTAATAGAGTTTATAGGTGTAAATTATGAGAGAAAATAGTGTTCTTTCCAATAGGCACATGATAAGCTGTTGAAATCATTTCTGCAAAAAGTCAATATGTTCTTTCAAACTAAATTTGGAAATTGTTGGGGCTAAGGGGTAAAAATTTAGAGTTTTTATTCATTATTCACACTTATAGATTTTGACATCAGTAAAATATAGGCCTAATGTTTATAAGTAACGAAATCCAAAAAATATTGACATGCTATATTGGGTTACCAGGGTTATTCAACTTGTATTCCTTTTATTGAGTTTCGGATGGTTGAAATCAATAGCTTTATAAAAAAGTCTATCATTTCTAAGTTAAAAATCTTATTAATTTTATTGAAACTTGGATGAGCAGGTACCGGTACCCTGTCTTTCATTGGCTGCATATTTTATGTCACATATTTTGGCGACTCTTACCACATTTTCTGACAAGATGCTAACTGAGCAATTCAAGTCATATATCAGTGTAGTGAAACATTCTACAAGTGTAATGAATATAATCAATTTACAAGTAGAGAGGTACCAACTCAGTGAAGCGAGAACATTGCAGACATAGCTGTGTGAATTGAAAAGAGTACAATCCTTGTTCCTAAGAAATCATACGGATTGAAACCTTCAAAGAATGAGCAATAAAAAACAACCTGTCGAGCAAAACATTAACAAACAAGAAATGAACTCTATGTCAAGGCAGGGTTTTATATGCTGCATACAATACCATAGTGGGAATGCCAACAACAACAAATAGATCATGGCAGACAGTATGAGTTCATCAAAGGGGTTGAATACGAGGAGCTTAGCGCCTTAATGGTCAGATTGTCACCATTCTAGTAACACTACTCACCTGCCCATGAAACATGGCCCTTAGAGGAATACCTGTAACCTTTAGAAAAGTGAATGTCAAGAGGTCATATCCATATCATACATCTTAATAAGATGTTTCACTGGTGTGTTAATGTAAACATGTGGATATTTCTATTACAATTACCCAGTGAACAGAACACTTAACAGCTTCTCCCTCCATTCCAACTCACCACAACTGACTGAGCTTTTTATTTACTATCTCACAAGACTGTCAATAAAAACTGAGTTATTCCTACAGTTCATTCACTGATGTTCTTATTCAGCTTAGCCAAATTGCTCTTAGGATAGATTTGAAGTACTTGGCAGACCATAGATTGAATTACTAGGTCAAAATTATGAAATGAGAAATATAGAAGATACAGTGTACTTGTGGGTTACAAAACATGCCCTGGTTTAGAATGTTTGATTAGTAAAAAACCTTCACTAATCCTTCATAAACTATTGGGATGAAGAAATTAATGAAAGCAAAGTGGTAAACATTGTACAGCATATGAAAGGTCGCAAAATAGTATTCATTAGAGCATCTTCACTCATTTAATTGAAATAAAGGTTTTAGATCATATGATACACCAAACCCCCCATTTAATTAGGATCTTGACTTTTTACTAATCCACTCTTTTAGGTGCACCAATTTATACCTTAATTTGGAGATACTTTCTCACTGCCCAATTTCAAAAATCAAATTATGCATGCTGGTTTTTTTTATAAACTTTTACAATTCAGTTGAAAAGAAGACAGAATTTCAAGAATTTACAATATATTATAGAGTTAATATGTCTGTCACTTCTGTAAAGTGCTAACCAAAAGCTTTTACGCTTTCCAGTTAAGTACATGTAGTATAAACTGGTTGAGATAATTCTGAATCTAGGGCTCAGGTTGTCCAGTGTTAGATTCCTAATACAGTGTTTGGAAAGAGACACAAGTTTCTACTTATCTAATCTGGTGCTGTGATTAGAGACGGACTCTAAGGTGACAAGAGAAACAAAATATCAATACTAAACCCTGCCACAAATCAATGGTTGGGCTGGGATTCTAACCTTATTCAACACACACAGGCATTCTAGTTCCAGTATTTTAAAACTACACACAAATGATTCCTTTACAGTCAAAAAGCTTTCAATCATATAGGATATTGGTCACAGTCATTGTGGGGGTAATCCATAGAGTTATTTCTCATAAAATGTAATACCAAAACTAATCAGAATACTCACTTTCTAAAAGACATTAACTAATTAAACTCCTGTTACGATCAGTTGGAAAATTAAGTTCATGTGTGTTAATAATTTGAGGAACAGCTCACAGATCAACAGGGAAAGAATACTTGTTGTTCACAAGTCTAAGCAGAACAGAAACAAAAATAAAATATTCACATTGGTAACTCATCTTTCTCGCACTACATCCCCGAAATTTTCACTCCCAGACAGTGTGTTATTTTTTAGCATAATCAACAAGTGAAATAATGGCCCAATAATGCTATGACCTCACAGATGAACTATCAAAACTGACTTCAAAAAAGAATTATGTCATTATGATTATAGATTAAGTGCCCAGCAGCAACCATATATTGCTCCAGTGGACCAAATAAAATAACATATTTTGAATAGATATATGAAAAAAATTCCTTACAGTATAGGTTAGAGGCAGTATAAAAATTAATAAGCAAAAATCACAAAGAGAAAACAGAAATAAAAAGCATTGACAACAACCTTGATGAATAAGCTGTAGTTAAAGAATAACATAAATCTTAAGGATACAGATTCTATAGAACTAGTCAAGGAAATAAATTGATAGGAAGAAAATGTGTGAAAAAGCCACAGAGAAGCTGGGAGTAGTTGAACTCTAGGCCAAGAAAAGGTGATGAAGATTGGGAAGAAATGAATAGAAAGTGTCAATAAATCTGTGCTGAGTTATGTGTAAATTTCCCTGCATCACAAGTCAATTTCTCCAGGGAGCTGACCATAGCTGGGACGCTAACGAAATTGCCTTTCCCAGCTTGATCATAAGGCCTGATGATTTGAGTAATGGGATAGGACAGTGCTATTTGCTTTAGGTCTTCCCTGCCTTCCAAGAGAAGGGGGTGAGGTGAAGAGATTTGGGTAGTGATTGACTAAGGGGAGGGCTGAACGATGATTTACACTGCTGCCAGACTCAGCTGAGAAAATATCACAAACTCAATCTGTGACAAAGTGTCGACAGACTCAAAATGGACAGCTTATAACCAGTTCAACAGACAGGCAAAAATGAAATGGCTAAGAAAGTGAATAGATCAGAGTTGATGTATGACTTAATACAGTTATATTATACAGCCATCCATGTCTTTGTTCAGACACTGAAAGACTAGCAATACCTTTTCTGTCTCATTAAGGCTAGAGAGCAACAATGTATCATTCTCCATCCAATAATCTTGTCAGTTGGAAGATAGATATCACTTAATTGTAACTTTAAGGTAACATACCTGCCTCTTGTTGAGAATGAGAGAAGCTAAAGATGTCAACTTTACATCTATCTTATCCACGTGATGCAAATTTTGCACCAAGCAATTCTGATTCTCCAAAGCACAAGTTATCAGAGGAGTCTTTCTGCGCTGAAAACAATTGCCTTGACAGACATACTGAAAAAGTTGGCTTCTTTTTGGTTATTAATTTTTTAAAACCCCATTGACCAGGTCACTTTGTGGTCACACGAGGTGTCATAATTCACACTGTTTAAGATAATTTTGGTTGCCAAGTGCATCCAAAAAATAACGGATTAACATTGAAATAAAAGAAATCTTTACAGTGTGTGGCCTGTTACAGCCGAATGTTTGAAACGCAAAAAAATAACAAAGTTTAAATAACCTGAAGAAAAGGTTCATTCATTTTAGACCTGAACTATTTTAAAACTCTATGTGAATACATATTCTCCATGATCACAACTTTTTATTGGTGCATCTGGAGAAAACAGCTGATCAGTTCAAATTTCATTTTTGCTTTAAAATATCAGCATTTCAAGAGCTCATGTCACTTTCAAAATTCTAAATTTTAAATATTTTCTTTATATGAGGTTACTATTATATTATTAACTGCATGATAAAAAAAAGGTAGAAGAAGAAAAAGGTATAAAAATCTTTCATTGAAATATTTGAATATATATGTCCTTGTAACTGTAAGTGTTTTTTTCACTTTTAAAGCACTTTTGTAAACACGTCAATTTCAAGTAGAAGATGGCAATAAATGACTTAATGTATTCTTCTACACACTTACAGTCAGTTAAGGTTAACTTATAGTAGCTTACATTGTCAGCCATAATGTATAAACATATCTAGAAATAGTATACTACAGGAATACACATTCATGCTCCTCATATATAGCAGATTAAAGTGCTGCACATAAGACAAATTAATAAATTTGATCACCACCACATCTACCTGTGATCACAGAAATACCAGATTAAAACAGTTTTTTACAGGTCTTCAACCAACACTTGATTATATATTTGAAATATAAATAGGAGAATAGATGAGATAAGACCACACAAACACCTAAACAGGGTCGTGTCCCTATCCAGATAAATTCCAACTCACACCAATACTGAATTATGTATTTTCCCTCACACAATGTGTTCTAAAGTTTGATACCATTTAACTTATATTATATACTTGCCATCAAAACTGTCTGTCAATCATTTAGTTGAGAATCTGTTACCAAAGAACAGATAATTTTTTTTTACTATTAAGAAATATTATATTTCAAAAGAAATTTTACAAAATAGTAAAATTAATTTTATT
Organism: Lepidochitona cinerea; assembly: GCA_963971465.1. Taxonomy (NCBI): domain Eukaryota; kingdom Metazoa; phylum Mollusca; class Polyplacophora; order Chitonida; family Tonicellidae; genus Lepidochitona; species Lepidochitona cinerea. Next base: position 39,146,767 of record OZ020556.1, on the reverse strand, counting down.
TCATATTTCTTAACTTATTCAACAAAGGAAAGCAATGATTATTTATTCTAGTGTAAATTATGTGGGATATAGATTTTTAACTTACTGTAATATAATGCTTACAACTATCAACATTTTCACCTTTTGTGTGCTGTACATAGTGGTCTTGTAGAATTATGTTCTTGAGTGGTTGTTTTTTTATTGTTAACCATAGACTTGAATTTGTTAAACTGTCACAATGTATTTATTTTTTGGGTTTAGATGATATTCTTTGTTGGTGTAGATCGTTCAACCGTGTGGACATGTAAATACATTTGATTAGTTTATAGTTTAGCTTAATTAGTTACAATAGCTAACTAAGATAAGATCACTAATCAATGGACATCCACATTTTCAATTAAATTCCAGTTAGTCAACAACATTGAGATAAAAAATATTTCTATTAGTCTAAGTTGTAATAAAAAATAAAACAAATGACATCCAGCTTATACAGTTTCTTTTGAAGTATTAAACTCCTGTGATTTGAATGAATTAAATTTTGACATTGTTCGGCATCTTCTAGCTGAAATAAAAGGTGTCATTTTGAAGGGTGGGTGGGAATTAGTGTTTTTGTAAAATAGGAATTTTGTCATTTTCTCTTGATTGACCGGGTCATCTTTGGTCAATTGTTCCTGACTGCCTTTGTCTGTCTATGGGAGATTTGAATATTGCTTTAGTGTGCCCTAGTAGACAAGAGCTTAGCCCCAGGGTATCATTTCCAATAAACACTTGTGTGGACATGAGAGTGTTTGTGGAAGGTTTAGGATTCGCTGACTTCCAAGGACTCATTACACAGCCATTCTCTAATCCATAACACCTTCTTTGACTTCACAATGTCCACTCCCTGCCCAGTGACCAAGTGAGCGGAACAAATTTGGCCTCAATGGGAAGCCAGGGCAATCCCTTGGTCAGAAAAGAGATTTACCATGTAGAGGTGTTGAAATTCCCTTCCAAAACCCACATATAGATTACAGATTTAATCCCTGTAACTGAGTGGACAGGGAAGGTGACACTGATAGGATTACAGGGGACTATCAGGAATGATTTAAAGCTATTCTTTCATAAATTGTTAGTACTTTCTCAAAGAAAGTTTCATTTTGCTGTGAGCTTCAACAGTTTAAGTGGACTATTTCTAAAATTACAGACCTATCATCACATTGTAGCTGTCCCATCTCCTTTCTAACAATTGTCCAGACAATAATAATATTCATGATCACAACCAGGGCTTACCACAGATAACAGAGTATTTGTAATTCTGTTTTTTCACAGGCATGGACCAGAGTGTGTTTTCAATCAGCAGCACAGTGGCGATGATAAAAACAAATTGTGATGATTAACTTACAAGTCCAGGTGGAACATAAAAGAGATCCCTGAGCATCATGACTGACCAGTGCAGTGGGACAAAGATAAAAAACATAGACCATCAAATAACAAAAACTTAGTGTATGCATACTGTTTTATTTGAGCCGCATAGAGGGCCAGATATTTGTTGACCAAATAGTCCTAAGATTACCAAAGTGTTGTATAGCCCCTGTTGTCAATTCTTATCACCCCGTATCATCTACACTTACCACAACATTATAGCCAACAGATAGACAAATACAGATAGCACTTATAGGCTTAGATTTAGTTTCCAGCAAAGAAAATAAACAAACTGGGCCATATGGTGATGGTACACACAGGCCAGAAGTGGGGTCTGAATTGCTACTGCTTTCCTATGAAGACAAGACAAATAGAAGATCATATTCCCTGAGTGTTATCTCCATCTTCATCCAGCCATTGGTGACAACGATGACTCAATGACATAATGTTTAACAACAAAATCAAGACCCAGCGACCTTCAACATGCGTCCGTTACACTTTGACTCATCACTAGCCAGTCTCAAGACAACCACAAGGGGCCCTCACAGAACCAATAGTTAAACCTGATAACCCTGGACATTTCATAATGGAATCTGGAACAGAAAAGTATTTGGCTTGCCCTGGCCATTGACAATCAGCAATAAAATAAAGTGATCATTCAGTCCCATATTACAGCATCAAAGCTTGGTCACTGTTTCCTGCTATCTCAGTCTATCTGATTCTGATGTAATCATAAAATCAAAACATCAATTCCCCTTTCTTGAACATAAAATTCTGTGCATAATGTGCTTTTGATAAACTGAATGAATCAGACATGGACATTCCCTCTAAGACTTCTCCTTGATGAAATATTCTAAATATCATAGTCCTAATTTAATATTTTACACAATTGTGGAAGTCATGTAGTTTTCTGTTAATCACAGCTATTAATTACAGTTTTCATCTCAACCCCTTTTATTGTATAGAATTAGACAAACTTTTATTGATGGAAAACAGTTATTAAAATAAGCCACCAATGATGTGTGGCTACAGACTAAAGGTCTAGTCTGTAGACTGGAAGAAATCCATTCTATCAATCAGTATGTATAGCATGGGTGGCTGTGAAGTTATATCCAACACACAAAGACATCACATGTCACAAAGTAATTTGCCACCAAGAACCATAGCCCAGCACTCAAGAAATAGCAGTAAGTATTGCCCTTTGCTGAAAGCTCTATGCCCTATCTGGTCAGCCCTTTGTGGAGGCTGTCAGTGACAGACCGCCTTCACTGGTAACTTTCAGCTCAAGTATCCACTTCTCCTCAGGCCTACACATTGATTCTCTTTCCACAGAAACACCATAGTCAAACAGAGAACAGTTTTCAGAAATAAAGAGCTATGTCTGGTCTTTAAAAACTCATTATTTCCCTACTGATTGATTCCTGCATGGTCAGCCTTGAGTGATAGGTGTCGGTTGTTTTGGTCATTCACACAGCAAACTGACCAGTAGCTGACCCACAGTCCACATCATTTATCACATTAAAACCATACAACAGGAAATCAGCACATAGAGTTCATCATTCATTCTCCTCAACTGGAATTCCCTGTTAGCAACCCCTGTTAAAGGCTCTCAACAATTGGCTATATTAATTAATTGGATATGAGCAGGAAACTACCTAATTTTCTCACTCTCAGAACAGTTAAAATATCATTATCGCCAAACACTAAGTGTAAACACTCTCAAATCAATACTTTCTCTCAGACAGCTCACTGATTTGTTATAATCCTTAACATTTACAGATAATTTATAAGTGTCTTGTTCTAGTATATAACCTGCAGATATAACAATGTAGATAAAATAAACCTGTTATGATGATGGGAGTTAAAAAAGACAACAGATAATCCATGGAGAAACCCTTGATTTGTAACAATTCCTAATTATACAAACATGTACAAAGTCAATGTATCTGTAAGATGTGTATTGCTAGTGTTTTATTTTTGCTCCAGTGATGTTGGCTGCTTTTCAAACTGGTATTACAGGGTGTCATGTCCATGTAATGCATTGTTTGAAACCATTGGACGTTCCTCAGGTTATGAGTACATCTGGATGGCTGCCATTCCATTAAAACAGTCAAAAAACTATCCATGTTTGTAAACACTTATGGGAACTTAACCAAACATGTGAGCCTGGTTTTGTGTCAAGTTTGTGGGTAACAATACACCCTAAAGTAAACCAGTGGGATGGAAAGAGAGCATGTTGTTTTGGCATGGGTCAATTCAAGCTCTGGTATGTATCAAATACCTCCATCTGATGGATGATATAAAGACAGTACCTAGAGGGTACATAATCAACACAGTTACATATCAAGACCAATGCTCTTTAACATCTATCACAAGCCAAATCCACAAGAACACAACAATCCATTCACATTTTTAAACCTCAAATTTAACAACAGTTAAACAATAGTCTTACAACAACATGTTGTGTATAGTGTCTATACATGGATATTGATGCATTAGCCTCTTAATTGTGTTCAGTTTATCTTTTGAAAAAGAAGCCCAGCTGTTTTTATTGTGGCATATTCACAGGAAGAAGTGTTTAAATACAATGAAAGCACAACAAATCAATCTCTGTCAATCTTTTCTATTGAGGACAATTGTTGTGACTTGAATCAATTCTGCACTAGATACAGGGCTCACATGATTCTCAGGAAATCTTGATCATCTTGAGGATTCCCCTCTCTACACAATTCTACCAGTCCTAATGTCTATTTATATGGAAATAAGCTGTCAAAAGGGGCAGCTGTCAATGTCTTTTCACCTCTCTATCTCTCCCAGCATCCTCACAACTATGGCCACTAAAAGACAGCTATATACATGTCTGTGGCAAACCTACTCAGACTACAAAGCGATGCAATAGAAATTTATAAATTGATGCTTATTTTAAGCTGCACTCAGGATTATTATGTACATTATACGGTGGCGTTGCCAGACTAAGGTGGGAAGACTATGGGGCCATATGAAACCGCCTATCTTTGGCAGGTATTTGGCAACCCATGCAAAGGAAATAGTATAGAAATTAATTTGTTTTGAATTACTGCAAGCGCATAAGGCCAAAAGACAGGTCAAAAAAAGACAAAAGATAGCAAACCAAACTTTGGTAAATAGTCCAATGTGACGTAGAAATGACCATCTTCCCTTTGTTTCCCATCAATACAGGTTACCCTCGTTACATCCATACAGAAGTAACCCTGTTTGATACAACTTTATCCTTCATGGTTAATCTTCAGCAACAATCTAGAATCTATTTATTCTGAAATATTGCAGTTATCATTGTACCAAAACAACATTATTTACTGTCTGTCTTGACTTAATACTTCAGTGAACAGACTATAAGGAAGGGTACATATCTCTCACACAAATCAGTGAACTGTCCACATAAATTTCCCATCAAACGAAACAAAAATTCAGACAGTCAGAAAGTTTTGTTGCGGTCAGTGGTTTCACCAAGGCAGTTATAACTGACCATTTGATAATGGATGGACTGTCATAGTACAGATGGGCAGACACACAGACCGTTCCAGTAGAACATTCCAAGAAATCTTTTAATAGTAAAGACTACGATACCTATATAAACCTGGATAATCAATCAATGATTTCTTAAAGATATAAACCTAAAATAGATTTCAGATTTTTTTTATGGAATCAAAGACGACTCACTCTTTGTAATTGTAGTCAATATGGATTTTGGTAAAAATCAATCATTTTGTTTTTAATTCAGTGGTAATCACATATCATCCAGGTTAACCTTTTAGGTAAAATTGTCTTTGTTTAAAACCTATATTATGCAAAGTTTTTTTTTCAAAAATGACAATAATTGTACAAATTGAGATTTTTTTTAGTTAAAATGTACAGAATGCTTTTTCTCAAATATTGAAAAATTCCAAGAAACATTTTGGTTATACCATCAACAGTTAGAAATAAATATATGTTCATTGTTGTATAACTTGTAATAATTGGAAAACCTTTGAATTTTTGGAATCAGAAGGTCAACGCAACTCTGTAAAACAAAACTCACAGACATTTAATTTCTTAAAAAGGAATGAGCTGCTCAAAAAAATTTATGGAAAATTTCATTTTAAAAACAGAAAAAGCACTGACTGTTTCTGCTGTTTGTACAAATTACGAGCTTTTCGTTGAAAGAAAACCTTTGGTTCTTCCAAGTTACTGGCATTATCCAGGATCGGAAAATAGGGTGCTATTCTCCACAGAAGTGGGTGTCCAAAATGACCTACTTTGTAAAGTGTTAAATTGCTGGATTATTTGTTGGCTAATTAATAGGAATTTCATAAGATAAAAGAGGTATGGCCTATCCTCTGGGTGAACCCTGTAATTCTACATTTACTGATATTGATCATTTCCACCTCAATCCTTAACTTAATGTTAAACTTAATGTTAAGCAACTTAATGTTATTAAAGGTGCTTCAAATACTCAACTCCACTTGATAATTCAAATTAATGAGAAAACTCTCAGTTTTTTGTGGCTTTATACATCATTCACTTTTACAAATCATGTTATGTCAAATTTTCCTTGGAAACTGGGTTCCAATGCATGTGCTTGAAACACACTTGAAACATAGTAATATTGAGCTCTGGAGATTAATGTAAACAAAAGTTTGACATGTCACCATAAGTATACCACTCCTGTTGTTAACATTTTATTTGCAAGTGAATAAAACTGTTTTATTACCCTACATGTGACAACAGTAGCCAATCATCTCTCAGCACTGATCATTATGATGATGATTGACATACATAAATGATATTGACACCTCTTCATTCAACACAAGCTCTGTCATCATTGTTATAACTCTATAGGATAAGATGTAATGGACATTTCAACACCTGTATGGCAGGTTCTCAACATCTTTCAATCCATACAAATTTCTGGTTGAAACATTATCAACAAACAGCAGCTGTTTTATAAAGTTTGTAATTCCACAGAGGAGAATACTAGTATGACATTGGCAGACAATGCCACGATTTACAATTTATGTTTGTATTGTCAGCAATATTGTCTCATTCTCCACACTGATACTACAAAAGTTTTAATAATATAATAGGGCTCTAATTAAAGTAAGATGTAAGAGATGATGGTAGTGTTCAGGTATGAGGCAGGTAAACTGGTCAGGTGTAACACTCCAGTGGGCTCAGTAAGACAGTCTAGAGTAAGGGACTGACAACTATTCCCAGGTGTAACACTCCAGTGGGCTCAGTAAGACAGTCTATTTAGAGTAAGGGACTGACAACTATTCCCAGGTGTAACACTCCAGTGGGCTCAGTAAGACAGTCTAGAGTAAGGGACTGACAACTATTCCCATGTGTAACACTCCAGTGGGCTCAGTAAGACAGTCTAGAGTAAGGGACTGACAACTATTCCCAGGTGTAACACTCCAGTAAGACAGTAAGACAGTCTAGAGTAAGGGACTGACAACTATTTCCAGGTGTAACACTCCAGTAAGCTCAGTAAGACAGTGTAGAGTAAGGGACTGACAACTTTTCCCAGGTGTAACACTCCAGTAAGCTCAGTAAGACAGTCTAGAGTACGGGACTGACAACTATTCCCAGGTGTAACACTCCAGTAAGCTCAGTAAGACAGTCTAGAGTAAGGGACTGACAACTATTCCCAGGTGTAACACTCCAGTAAGCTCAGTAAGACAGTCTAGTAGAGTAAGGGACTGACAACTATTCCCAGGTGTAACACTCCAGTAAGTTCAGTAAGACAATCTAGAGTAAGGGACTGACAACTATTCCCAGGTGTAACACTCCAGTGGGCTCAGTAAGACAGTCTAGAGTAAGGGACTGACAACTTTTCCCAGATGTAACACTCCAGTGAGCTCAGTAAGACAGTCTAGAGTAAGGGACTGACAACTATTCCCAGGTGTAACACTCCAGTGGGCTCAGTAAGACAGTCTAGAGTAAGGGACTGACAACTATTCCCAGGTGTAACACTCCAGTAAGTTCAGTAAGACAGTCTAGAGTAAGGGACTGACAACTATTTCACACTACATCTTTTACAAACATCAACACTTAGTCAAACAGCAGGCAAACATACAGCATCTTGTGAGGTAATCAGGTACCTGAGGAAAATACCTCTACCTAAAGTTCAACAGTAACCTTGTACTAGAGGCTAATTTTAACATCAGTTTAAGTAAATTGCATAAGACAGTTGTGAAGGTTCGACACATACATGCATACATATATTTTACTTGTAAGTCTAAGAATTCATGAATCTTTACAAGTTGTGCTTGATGTAAAACAAATGTACACAATTGGATATCAAGTTAAATAAATGTTGCAATATTCAAGTAATATACATGTAGTTGCATGTATTTGATATTTCTTCTGGAATTTCAACTTTTGTCAAGGCCCTTTTTCAAATAAATTAAATGGCTTATCCAAAATATATATATATTGTGGTTCTTGAAATAATAATTTGAAGAAGGTATGTTGCATGATTTGAATCACAAATAACAAGTAATTTTGAGTAGACATGACTTTAAGGAACTTTAAGTGAACCAGTTAAATTGTTTAAATTTGTGCTGTAAGTTAGTAATAGTTTATGATATTTTCATTTGTTTTGACTCTTGTTTATTTTTTCAGGTTTTCAGATGTTCATTGTGATAGCATCACAGGTGTTTTAACATCATTAAACCTTCAGTCAAATTGAGTACTGTCATGTCTCATCACTCTGTCTCTCACCTGGAATACTGACTAACCCTCAGGTAATCTGTCAGTAAGATTGGAATAGTTTGTAAAAGAGGCCACCTTTAGGTAGCACAGTGACCTGTCTAGTCTGGTAATAAATAAAGTCTGGCATTTTGTTACAGGGATATCAATGAAAAAAGATAAGATCTCAAAGCTGAAAACATAGATAAAGGCTCAGTGCATTTAGCCTGAGCTCAACATGGTGTAGTATTAAACTCAGAATAAAGCAAATTGAGTAAAACATCTCTAAAATGGCCTGACAACAAAAGAGTTTGAAATAGGACATGGCTAATTATAACACCTTGTCTGATCCCTATCTTACAAAGGGTCTATACTGCTAGGTAATAGTCACCTAAGGTCAGGTAAGGCTGTAAAAAGAAGGAGGTGCCTTTAATTCCACAGAAACCAAATACCACACACATAAACACAATAAAAGGAAGGTCTTATACAGACAACTGAAAACCATTTCCTGTAATTATCATGGTAATTGATTCTGGCAAATCTTACAAAATACAGCTTACACGTAAAAGATTCTAGCAGTCATATTTTGCTCTACTTTAATGGTAATAAACAAGGACACTGATGATGATGTATTATTTTGTTTCTGTTATCTTTCAGTATACCGACTACTGTTGGATTTCCATAAAATCTTAGATCTGCTATTTGGCCAGGTACATTATTCCTTAAACTGGGGTCCCAGAGTATGGCACCTATCGCCAGCACTAAATACCGACTGTCTTATCCATTCAGTCAACACCCAAAACCAGTGGAAGAATTTCTGCCCTATTTCAAGAAAATGTAATCCCAAAAATCCCAATGAGAATACTGTTATACTCACTTTCTAAGACTAATTAAATTATTTTTACTTGTGTCATACACATAACAAATGAGCGAGTGAGTGAGCGAGTAAGTGACTGATTGACAAAAGATCAACGTCGCTTTCAACATTGTTTCAGTCTTATCACGATGACCAAAATACAACCTACACGGTACAATAACATGCTGACAGTTGTCCGAATAGTAACCCATAGAATCATGATTGATGTATGCAAGAAATTCTCCAATACACTCCAACCTTATTAACCTCAGAAATAACAAGATTTGAAGAAATGCTTTGTCAGTCATGGGAGCATTTTTTCTGTACTTTATCAAGCTAACAACATAGCAGGAATAGTTCTCAGTAGATATTGTAAGGGTTATTTTTCACATAACTTGTACTGGTACTGGTATCTCTGCCAGCAAACCAGGTCTGGGGCAATGTCAGCGCTTCTAACCAAGACTTAATCCTAAACCATGTCTTATCTTAGATTGAACAATATTAATGACATGGTGCAGTTAAACAGAATAATCTAGCCATGTAATCTATCACATAGGTTTCAACAGGGAGGGCCTCTGTTCAAGGCAAAATAGTAAAATCCTATCAGCTTTACAGATGCAGTAAAAGTCATAGTTAGTTTACACTGGCAGGAATGTACTGAACAAACTCTGCCATAGCTTTCAAATATATACTCTAACTTTACGCTCCAGAACAAAAGAATTGGCAAACACATGTGAAACATAAAATGATAGTGTAAACAGATCCATACATACAGTGTATCTCCAGATTTAATAGACATCAAATTCCAGTTAAATGTTTATCAAAAGCAGTAAAGACTTTACATGCATGATGGCTGTCCAGTCTACACACTTCTTTTTCATGAGTAAACAAATCTATTTTATATCATAATTTACCAGGGATTTTCTTTGTCTCTAAATGGCTGTAATAGTACTCCTAAACCATTAGGTGCTTACAGATACTTTCATTATATATTTTCAAAAGAAAATATCTGCTAGAAGGGTGTGCAATTTAATATGAAAGGAAATGTCCATAAATCAAACCGCAAACATTTTAAAATGTGTTTAAAAAAGAGTAGCCCTACATTTTTCATTTTCAGGTAATTGAGAAATATATGTACATGGGAACTTTAAAAAGCATTAAGCCAGTGATCTTACCTGTGGTTCCACCCTTCCTACCCTTTGGGTAATGGGGTCATTTTGCACCACTTCCAGTCGACATTTTTCGACCGACTTGATATCATCAAAAGTTAAATCCTCCGGCAAAAAGTACACGGATCGGCCGATTTTCACCGATAAGTCATTTTTTCGAAGAAGCACTTGTGTTTGGGACACACAAACAAAAAACAAAAGTATCTCCAAAAGAGCGCAGTAAATCCTGCAGTGTAATGCTGCCATATTCCTCTATATCATCTTTAACTGGCCGAGAACAGAAGACGACGTTTGAAGGAAGTCATCAACGATGTGTTTGAGTCGCCCGGCTGACAGCACTATCTCCACTCAACATTCTCAATTAATATTCCCTCCAGCCGACTCTGAAGTACACAAAGAAAGAACAGAAAGAAAATTCATTTCAAACAGACTGAAAAGTATCCCGTTTTCGAGTATTCGTCGAAGACACATTCCAACGGGACGTGTGACAAGCGAAAATCAATCTGTCATCTCGATTTCAATTAGTGAACCGTTGTGCTGGCTGCCTAACGGAGTAGACGGTTGCTGTCAAACTAAACTGTTACCTTCACACGAAATAACATTTAATAAACAATCCAATTGGAGCATCTTTCATTTCTTACCCTATTTGCTATTCAAACGTATACAAAATTTCATCTATGCGTGCAAACTAAAATCATATAGGCCAACCATCATTATCGTGGCGAAAATTGTACCTGATCATATTACCTAGCCGTCAAACTATATAGTCAGACATATAGTAGAGAGGTCGGTCTGGCCAATTGGTTTTACACCCTACGTTACAGCTATACACAACTTGTGTGTGACAGTGCCCCAAAAACAGACAGGTTTGAAATTAATCAAGAGAAAGAATCAAAATTCTGATATATAAAACACGATTTTGTTAATTCTTTAAGTCAAAAGACAACGTTCCGAAAATACTTATTTTATCAACCGCGTTGCAGCAGACACCGGCGCGTTGAAAGAGAAATCCTTTTCCACGTTTTACCCATCCCAGATAAGCTCCTATAGAAACAAGACATGTTTTCAGGGACCGGTAACAAAAGAGAGCGATGCAATCTAGCGCTAAGCGATGAATTCTCGGACGAATGCAATTTCAACGATCGTATAAGTAGGCTCTCTCAGAATATTATATCTCTGACCCGACAAAGTTACCCGGCTCTCTCTCGCTCTTGAAAACACTAGATAGAAAATCCAAATTCGATATTCGCTTTTATCAGTAGCGATCTGTCTTTGGCTACAGGTATAAAAGAAAATAATGGCGTGAAGTTTGGCAAATCTATTGAAAGCACGTTTACCTTCGTTGAATTGTATCTGAAGAAAACCACTAGACAAAATCTCCTACCACCAAGTCCAGATTTCGCACGATCGTTTGGCTACCATTTAATAATGATAACAGACATTTCCCCACCTAATAAATTGATATAATTAGCGCGAAACCGGCCCGTGATTTTGTGAAAAAACGTGCCGGTAGCACTCGTTCCCAGAGTTTAAAATAAAACGGCCATTATGTTTCTCTGGTATGGTTAAACGACCAGAGGTAGTGTCGTCGAAGAATGTGTAAAATGAAGTCCGTCCATTCCGATAAAATAACAATGTTCTTGGTTTGCGAAAGGAAGTCGCTGTTTATTCCTGCAGACAATAGACAGCATCAAGTAAGAAACACTGAATACGGTTTCAATTACGGGAAATTGAAAAACAATAAAAAAAAAAAAAACAAGAAATAAGGAGAACGTTTCATAAACATTTTCAAACTACGCATTTAATTGAGTGAACAGTCGCGTTTTAAAATAAGCACAGTCATGAACATTACATGTTGAAATACTAAGATGTCTAAGAAGTACACGCATCTAAGTCGACATTCAGTGAAATAGTGTTCTTGCAAACTTTTGCCAATATGCTTTTGTAATTGCAAAGATAGTTGTTGAAGACATATCTTAAAATTTCGTAAATATCGAAATCAAACTCGGCCAAACCTTGGATCGGCAAGAACGGCTATATAGTTAGACCCAGAATCAATAAAACGGTGCAAATATTAACAAACTGTTTGCTAAATACAACAAATAGGGTACAAAACTCCATTTACGAACTCATATATTTCCGTATCCCTCCTCGAATAATCCCTATAACCAAAGGCACTTAGATCAAATCGGTCGACAGCCATACGCCCATTCCTTTTTTTTAACATGTGCAAAAATTAATAAGATATTCAACGAAGTAGGCTACAGAAATTTGATGAAAGATAAAAAAAATAAATTGATAACAACTTGAGAGGTAAGGACGTTTGGCTCAAGATTCAGCAATACTGGTATGCTTTATCAAGAAGTTGCTATTGAATTGAGTATTTGTTGATTGTCCATGCAGTGAGAGATCTACTGTTTAACGTAACTCCCAGTTAAATGGGTTCAAGAAAACCATCTAAAACCTTGATTGTCCTTACCTTGATGAATGTCTCGGCATTTGAAAAAGCACCTCCGGAGAATTGAGATAGTATGTCTAATCTTACGCGGACCACGCGTATAAATCTGATAGTGTAGGTGATAGGTTCCCAGACAGTGGGCCAGACGCGGTCACTCAAGACCCCTGGGGGAAGGATTCACTGATAGGGAGAGCAATTGTACTGCACACCGTAACGCACTTCTCCTCGCCGGCTGTTCCTTATTCTGCCCTGTAAACACTATTTGAGGGATCACCCAATAATAGTCCAGACTTTCATTCACGGCTGCAGTCCACCGAGCGTGTTCGCTCCACACCAAGTCGGCAAATCCCCAGTTCTCCGGGTGTGAAAAGTAGAGATAAAACATTGACAACAAACATTTTGAATGGCAGCTAGTCAATTGAGTTTACACCTTGAAAAAGTGGCCAACCCGTTGAAGCACTTGACGATGACAGCTGTCCAAATCAATGTTCCATGATTTATTAGGGCTTATCGACACAGCCCGTTAACATTCACTTCTCTATTGGGGGACTATTGCACACCCCAGACGGTTATTGTGTCCAACTCTAAGTTCTGCTGTACCGTGGTAAATTTGAAGCGTCAAAATTAACAAAATAAAACGATTTGAAGATTGTCAACTGTCATCTTGTTTCCATAGTTTATTCGATATATATATATTTGCAGAAAACAAATTTTAACTGATCGACTTTTCGATGTCTCAGATCGGCAAAATAGAAATAAAGGAAAGCAGATATCTCATTTATATGTGTCAACTGATGCTTATCGAGTTCGTAATAATTTTAATCTTACAACAGTCGGCGGGAGTTTCCAAAGGAAGTCATATAAAGACGATTGAATAAGTTTGTATTTTATGTTATCATGATAATTGATTTTAGCAAATCTTACGAAACCCAGCTTACACGTAAAAGATTGAAACAGTCTTATTTTGCTCTTGTAATTGGAGCATGACCTGCCAACATTCGGGTTTTTTCTCTCCTGAATTCCGACTGTCATTACGAGCGATTGAAGTATAGATGTATCTTGCAAAATGGAAAGTATCGGTGAAGTCAATAGACTGGTTGCTTAATGACGTCGTTGGGATATTAGAAGAGACACATGGCGGACTCAAACACACTGAATAGTATAGATTTGCACGTCGACTGATGTAATTAAACTTCAGGTCTATTACCCGTACGAACGGAAGATATGTGTTAATAACGGACAAAATACAAATAACCGAGAACTAAGGTAACATTTTGATGGATTTTACTTTTAAAAACTACCTGAACGTATATTCCATGATTTTGACAACAACCACCTGTTTATACGAAAATTTCTCAATATGTTGCAGCTAATGTCGCTTTAAAGGTCCTTAGGAGAAATTTGTAAAAGGTTTTTGATTAATCCCGAACCCAGGTTCCACAGTGAAAAGGGTTCTTTGTCGGTATACATATATATCATAAGCTCCACTAAACATTTATATATATATCTCTATGTAAGTATATCGTATGTATAATACAAAACAGTATCGCTATTTGGAATCTGATCTTAACTCTGAAACTTTTCTTCCAAAAATTCAACCCGTTGAAAAATGGCCCTCGCTTTCAATGCCCCGAGTGCATCCTATTATCTTGGATTTAAAACCTATAGCTAATCTGAATCCTGACTTTATCAAAAATACTGATGATTTATTGTCCAAATTATCTAAGAAATCCATACCACAGGATGCGATTTTGGTTACTATACATGTGGAGTCAGTGTACAAACATTGACATAGATTTACATAGACTTTGGTCTAACATCCATGAAATCATATTTTTTATCAGATAGCAGTATGCGTTTACGGAACCGTAGAGGGGACATGCAAAAAAAAAAAAAAAAAAAGCTCTAAAAAGATTTCGTTCCACGAATTACTATTTCGTTCCACGAATTACTAATTCGTTCCACGAATTACTATTTCGTTCCACGAATTACTATTTCGTTCCACGAATTACTAATTCGTTCCACGAATTACTATTTCGTTCCACGAATTACTATTTCGTTCCACGAATTACTATTTCGTTCCACGAATTATGATAACCAATGGCTGATGGCTTTATAACTTGCCAGCTAACCAATGGGGATGAACATTGCATATTTCTTGGCTGGCTCTCGTCGATGTACAAATTGGTGCAAAAGGTGAAAAGACAGTCTAATTCCATGATTCACAGCTAATATACTCACGATGTTTAAGGGTTTAATACCGCCGTAGCGGTGTTTGTTGCGTAACCCGATACCGCTGAACGTTGGTTCGTACCGAGTCAAACCACGAGAATGCGCAGCATTCGAGGGGTTTGACGAGGTGCGAACCAACGTTCAGCGGTATCGGGTTATGCAATAAACACCAAGACGAAGGTATTAAAGTCGATTCTACCCCGATAATTGAGAAAAATGAGGAAAAAGTGACCTGTTGTTGATTGCCGTTCCTTTTCCCTCCCTCGGGACAGACTGGGAACTTTTAACCAATCAACGATAAGCTTTGGTCACGTGCAACGGTTGACCCAGATATTTTGAAGCAGAATGACATAATGTCACTATGGCTACCGCTTTGACAGGCTGGGTTGCTGACGACGCTATCGGGGGAAATGTTGTGAAATCAACCCTTTGATGACTATATACGTTCATGACAGCCCAGTTTCCAATAGAAAAGGACAGAATATAACCACACTCACAACATTATGAGGTTAAATCCTTCATTTTGTATGATAACAAGCAAAATATCACTTCTTCCGGGGGAGGTAAACCTACCAGCCGGCAGCCGATGATGCACTACAGACTCGATGTCGTTTGAAAAGTCATCTCTACTTAACATGTATATTTGCACACGGCACGCACATGCAGGAGGGGTAGAATCTTGTACAACAACCCTTATTCAAAATACATAGCAATAAGTTCATCCCTTTCCATGTTGACCTGTACGCATAGCCTCACTTTGAGAAACTATTTCTAGGACAACAACAACGGAAATCATAATTCGTGGAACGAAATAGTAATTCGTGGAACGAAATAGTAATTCGTGGAACGAAATAGTAATTCGTGGAACGAAATAGTAATTCGTGGAACGAAATAGTAATTCGTGGAACGAAATAGTAATTCGTGGAACGAAATAGTAATTCGTGGAACGAAATCATAATTCGTGGAACGAAATAGTAATTCGTGGAACGAAATCATAATTCGTGGAACGAAATAGTAATTCGTGGAACGAAATAGTAATTCGTGGAACGAAATCATAATTCGTGGAACGAAATAGTAATTCGTGGAACGAAATAGTAATTCGTGGAACGAAATCATAATTCGTGGAACGAAATAGTAATTCGTGGAACGAAATCATAATTCGTGGAACGAGTTAGTAATTCGTGGAACGAAATAGTAATTCGTGGAACGAAATAGTAATTCGTGGAACGAAATAGTAATTCGTGGAACGAAATAGTAATTCGTGGAACGAAATAGTAATTCGTGGAACGAAATAGTAATTCGTGGAACGAAATAGTAATTCGTGGAACGAAATCTTTTTAGAGCTTTTTTTTTTTTTTTGCATGTCCCCTCTACGGTTCCGTATGCGTTGGAAGACGTTCATATTTCCATTGACACTCTTAATTCCCTTGACCTCAACATTAAACTATAGCCTATTATTGATTTTTTGGATATAACTATTTCCAAGGGTCATAAATATCAAACGACTGGGTATCTAGATTACAAAGTATTCTTCAAATCTACTGACACGCGCCAGCTGCTCGGTCATACCATCCTCCCCTCACTTTCAAGAATGCCATCACGTCTCAGGTCTTTAGATTCTATAGAAAGATTATTTTAATCGAGCTTGTTCTGTTCTTTTTACTTTTAAAGCTCTTTTTTTGTTAGGTTACTCCGAAGCATCAAATCTGACACATTAAGACAAATCATTTCCCTCCTTCAGTTCAAGACACGCTCGCTTCTGCTTCACGAATGTATCATTTAAATGCCTTAAAACGAGATGTAAACTAGACAAATACGTTCCAGATCGAAGAATCATTTTCGGAGAGCAATCCGACAAGAAATATCAAATGGCAGAGAATCTTAATTGCGACTCTTTTAACATATAAATGTCGCAAGCAATACGAAGGAGAATTCTTTACGACAAATAACCGCCAACGATTTATCTGTTATTAGACTTAAACATGATGTATTCATTGCTCAGCATTTTAAGACTCTAGGTAATTCGATTAAAGTGGCATGAGCTGCCAAAATGTTGATATTTTTACGTTAAAACAGAATGTTGAAATTGTTGGCTATTTTTCTCAAGACGTATAATTTAAAGCTTTTTAGTGCTTCTAGTCTCGGAAATGTACGATAAAGTATTGTTTTGAACTAACTTTGGCTTAGAATGAATGAATGGTCGTCCCGGTTATTTAAATTTTGTTTACTTTTCGAACACATTTTCGGTTCGTACAGGCCACATACTGTATGGATTTTCCTCATTCCAACGCCAATCATTTAGTTTTTCGATGACCTCCAAAGCCTCGTACTGTCATGGCGATCAGAGATCACGAAATAAGTGTGAATTTTGGCAGATCATGCCACTTTAAGGACCATTTCGAAATTCTGCCGATTGAAAAAAATAACTTTTCTCACTTAAGCTGCAGATACGAAGCATACACGTTTGGAAAGGAAAAGTCTTTGGATTCAAACGTTACAACTGTTTATCATTATGGTTTGAACCCAGGAAGATGTCGTGACAAAACTATTACACCATTTGTGTTTCAGTAGAAGAAGGCCAGCATCGCTATGGCCAAGATCATAATAGAAGAATACAAACTAATCCAAAGTAAAACGGCTCAACTCAAATGCCATGCAGTCATTGCTGATAAAAAGAACAAGTGTTTGAAAGATCCATCACTTGTCAGGGCAAAACTCCCTTGCCTGTCTTCTACCTAGGTATCTCTGGGGGAACCAACATTTTCACTTTCTTTTCCTATGATTCTATTGGGTTCGATCTCAGTTTATCGACATTGGTTTTTTTCCGGAAAAATTATAGGCAAAGCTCCTGTCTGCCTTCAACCTTATGACATGTCCATGGTTTTAGTTTACTACAACAACATAGGATTGGGTAAATTATACACCCCTTTTTAACAGAATTAGAAACTTGTCTCGATCATTTTGGCAAGAATATTGTCCCTGTGCCTGTGTGTTTTAGTTTTCATAAATGTATTTTGAATATTTTGAATACAATATATGGCGCGAAGAAACAAGAATAAACAGGTAACATGTCGAAATCGATTACAAGTTATAAAATATAAATGTTAAAAGCTGACCATCGAATATAATATGTGGAGTGGAGATCACGTGATATTTGATTGGCAGGGAACGCCACCATTACTAGGAGATGGTGCAATATTGACCCAGATCGGTCATGCACCCGCTCATCACTCAGCAATGGCGGCACTTTTTACAAAGTCAGATCTGAACCAGCCAATGCCATTCCACGTATAAAGTTCATTAAAAGCAAGGCCTGTCCCAGAAATCTTACGAGAGTGGGAAACCGCTTCCTTCTTTCAATAGAGAGCACTGCAAAGGGGGTAACTTTTACCAGATAGAAATATAACGTAATATAAGCTTAACCGGCTTTACCATCATGGCGTGGCTTTTGCAGACCAAATTTGGCCAACTGGACCACTATTATTGGATCTATATGATGGCAAAAAGTGGGGCCACATCATTTTGTCCTCGATTAGACAAGCAATACCCGACGCATTAAATGCCAACACACACCTGTAGAATATAGACATTCTTTGCTTTCTGATGTCTGGGGGGAGGGCGTGGAACTATATGGAGTCAGTAAATGGAAGATTGGGCGAGCAGTAAATGGAAGATTGGGCGAGCCACTAGCCGAAACCAATATACTGTTTACTAAATAATAATAATATTCGTTTTCTGACCCCGTATATGTCCGTATTACCCCCTCGGGGTCGTGTGGCAGTACACACCGTGGTAAGAACTGTACATTTTCCAAGTTTGAAGCCAATCATGACAAAAAGTTGGACGCATGCAGACACCTGCCAACAAAACTGTAAAATTACTGTCTCAAAGTATTTGGAGACACGTGCCGACGCTCTCTTTTTGACGTGTTTTTTATCTTTGCGATCTGCTCGGTAGACGACCATTTGGACATGCCTTCTGCTAATGTATCGCGGGTTCCAATCCCGTCTGAACATTTTTGACTGGACTATTTTAGAATGGTAGCCAGGTGACAAATAAGGTCGACGCTTGCCAAAAAAGAAAGCACTTCGCTATTTTCCGCTAAAACTTAAGAAATGCAATGCTTAGAAGCATAAACTCGTATTGTAGGTGTTACGTTTTGTAAACAGACATGAACTTAAAATGAATTATATTTTGAAAAAAATGTCTGTTTTCAAAAAGTAATATCTACTAGCGAGTTTATCCTTCTAAGCATTTTATTTCTAGATACAAATTGTTACCTTTCTAAGATCTTTATAGTCGATATTCTTAATGTCTTGTTTAAGGCTATTTGCGTTACACACTTCGAAGGGGAATATTTACCGGTTCAGTGCCAACACAGGGAGTATAATTGTGCAGCAGAGGTGATTGGATTTGATAGAGAATCGAAAGAAGAAACTCAAACCAATGTGAAATACAAGCATGTAAAAAAAACCCCACATCTTTAATTGGTGTGTGTTGGTGTACAAGGTTACAGCGATCGATTGGCTTCTATCAACTTTATGGTTGACTTAAATGACTAGACGACGGGCTAAAGAGATTGAGAGCCAATCACAGACAGCGAAACAGAAAGTCATTTATAAACACTAACTATTTTTGTAACGATTTCCAAACTCTTGGTGTATCAGAACGTGTGTGGACATCATTTGGCAATCGGCGAAATCCAACTAGAGGCCACATGTAAATTGGATGTCGAGTTGCGAGGCTTGAACACTTAGTCAGCAATCTTGTCCGTACAAATCTCATTGGCATGTATCGACGACCTTACTAGTGGAATAAATGATGCCTGATTGCATTAACATGGCCAAATGGCACCGGATCAATCCCTAGTTCAGGAGAAAATCAGACAGGATTTCTACAAATTGTATAATGTAAGTCCGAAGTCAAATCTTGGAGATGTGGGGTTTTTATATCTGAGGTCTTATTTTAATATATATGTAATAAACTATATACAGGCATCTTATAATAAACTATACCAGCAGCTTGTAATAAACTACATACATGCATCTTGTAATAAACTATATACCAGCATCTTGTAATAAACTTGACTCAATGTATTATTTACACGTATAAAAGATGTGCGACTTTTTGTCTTGAGTTCCATATAGATCCTTAGAGCGTGGCAGTGAGCGTGATTACTGATTGTAAACTGATGGAATTCTAATCCCAACAACTGAATTAGGAAGCACGGTCCCTTTCTCCCGCCAGGCCAGATCTCTAATACCCACCACAATAACAAACAGTCGCTTTAGTTTCCATCAATTTATCGCCATGCCCAAACCGGCACGCCCCATTAAAAAGAACTCAGTCGAATAAAAAGGGGAAGGAAAATTTCCAGACGTCAAAAACCTCCAGCCTATGTAATAAAAGGGTGAACTAAGTTGAACTGACGTAAAAGTGAGATATTTAATACTTATGGATGTTTCCCGGACAACAAACGCTCATTAACGGAGACTCGCTGATCAACAAATCAACGTACACCTGGTGAAGTTAAGCACCAGGAAAAAGGGGCAATAAAGTTAACAAATAACGTGGTAATGGTGTGTAACGTTGCAGATGTAGACTAAGCAAATATCATGTTAAATACACAATGACGGTACCCACTGTTTATTGCCTTAATGTGCGTGCCAAGTACTTGCCAATAGAGCGAAACAAAGACACGTGTTAAATCTATATCGAAACATATGCAAGCCCTAAGGGATATGGTCAATGGACGAATGGGGTTCAAATACCTTTATGAAGAATGCCTTATGAAAGCTGTAAAAGAAGCTGTCAATTAACAAAGAAAGGGTCTAATCGAGGTAACATGGTGGCGAGTTAATGATAGGGTATCGGGACGTATATAACAATCTCACAGGTGTCGACCAGAACAGACTAAATGAATGACTACATTACATGCTTACCCTCCACTTTTACGATACTCAAGACATTGTTGCATGGCGTGACGAAACGAATTGATTCTTCACTTGAACGCGTCCAGGCAAACCCATACAGATAGTCGGTGATTCCAAAATAACCGGCTGTATTTTATGACAGTTGCTATGGAATGTGACACCATCGCGCTAAAACCGTCCAATTTTGCATCTTCTCATACTAGAATATTTTCTTTGAACGAAATACCACCATCCAATGAAGTCATCCTGGAGACGGTATCTTGTCAATGCAATTAAACATTGACCGTGGTACCATTGCAATGCAATCAAACATTGGTCGTGGTGCCTTGTCACAGACATTAAACATTACCCGTGGTACCTTGTCAATGCAATTGAACATTGACCGTGGTACCTTGTCAATGCAATTAAACATTGACCGTGGTACCTTGTCAATGCACTTAAACATTGGCCGTGGTGCCTTGTCACAGACATTAAACATTGGCCGTGGTACCTTGTCAATGCAATTAAACATTGGCCGTGGTACCTTGTCAATGCAATTAAACATTGACCATGGTACCTTGTCAATGCAATCAAACATTGGTCGTGGTACCTTGTCAATGCAATTAAATATT
The DNA here is from genome assembly GCA_963971465.1 of Lepidochitona cinerea. Taxonomy (NCBI): domain Eukaryota; kingdom Metazoa; phylum Mollusca; class Polyplacophora; order Chitonida; family Tonicellidae; genus Lepidochitona; species Lepidochitona cinerea. The sequence goes on along the minus strand of OZ020556.1, from coordinate 39,125,420 downwards.
GACCGTGGTACCTTGTCAATGCAATTATACATTGGCCGTGGTGCCTTGTCACAAGACATTAAACATTACCCGTGGTACCTTGTCAATGCAATCAAACGTTGAGCGTGGTACCTTGTCAATGCAATTAAACATTTACCGTGGTACCTTGTCAATGCAATTAAACATTGACCGTGGTGCCTTATCACAGACATTAAACATTGGCCGTCGTACCTTGTCAATACAATGAAACATTGGCCGTGGTACCTTGTCAATGCAATTAAACATTGACCGTGGTACCTTGTAAATGCAATTAAACATTGACCGTGGTAACTTCTCAATGCAATCAAACATTGGCCGTGGTACCTTGTCAATGCAATTAAACATTGACCGTTGTAATTTGTCAATGCAATTAAACATTGACCATGGTACCTTGTCAATGCAATTAAACATTGGCAGTGGTACCTTGTCAATGCAATTAAACATTGGCCGTGGTAACTTGTCAGTGCAATTAAACATTGGCCGTGGTACCTTGTCAATGCAATCAAACATTGGCCGTGGTACCTTGTCAATGCAATTAAACATTGACTGTGGTACCTTGTCAATGACATTAAACATTGACAGTGGTACCTTATCAATGACATTAAACATTGACTGTGGTACCTTGTCAATGCAATTAAACATTAACCATGGTACCTTGCCAATGCAATTAAACATTGGCCGTAGTAAGTTGTCAATGCAATTAAGCATTGACCGTGGTACCTTGTCAATGCAATTAAACATTGACCGTGGTACCTTGTCAATGCAATTAAACATTGACCGTGGTACCTTATCAATGACATTAAACATTGGCCGTGGTACCTTGTCAATGCAATTAAACAATACCTTTATGAAGAATGCCTTATGAAAGCTGTAAAAGAAGCTGTCAATTAACAAAGAAAGGGTCTAATCGAGGTAACATGGTGGCGAGTTAATGATAGGGTATCGGGACGTATATAACAATCTCACAGGTGTCGACCAGAACAGACTAAATGAATGACTACATTACATGCTTACCCTCCACTTTTACGATACTCAAGACATTGTTGCATGGCGTGACGAAACGAATTGATTCTTCACTTGAACGCGTCCAGGCAAACCCATACAGATAGTCGGTGATTCCAAAATAACCGGCTGTATTTTATGACAGTTGCTATGGAATGTGACACCATCGCGCTAAAACCGTCCAATTTTGCATCTTCTCATACTAGAATATTTTCTTTGAACGAAATACCACCATCCAATGAAGTCATCCTGGAGACGGTATCTTGTCAATGCAATTAAACATTGACCGTGGTACCATTGCAATGCAATCAAACATTGGTCGTGGTGCCTTGTCACAGACATTAAACATTACCCGTGGTACCTTGTCAATGCAATTGAACATTGACCGTGGTACCTTGTCAATGCAATTAAACATTGACCCTGGTACCTTGTCAATGCAATCAAACATTGGTCGTGGTACCTTGTCAATGCAATTAAATATTGACCGTGGTACCTTGTCAATGCAATTAAACATTGGCCGTGGTGCCTTGTCACAGACATTAAACATTACCCGTGGTACCTTGTCAATGCAATCAAACGTTGAGCGTGGTACCTTGTCAATGCAATTAAACATTGACCGTGGTACCTTGTCAATGTAATTAAACATTGACCGTGGTACCTTGTCAATGTAATTAAACATTGACCGTGGTACCTTGTCAATGCAATTAAATATTGACCGTGGTACCTTGTCAATGCACTTAAACATTGGCCGTGGTGCCTTGTCACAGACATTAAACATTGGCCGTGGTACCTTGTCAATGCAATTAAACATTGGCCGTGGTACCTTGTCAATGCAATTAAACATTGACCATGGTACCTTGTCAATGCAATCAAACATTGGTCGTGGTACCTTGTCAATGCAATTAAATATTGACCGTGGTACCTTGTCAATGCAATTAAACATTGGTCGTGGTGCCTTGTCACAGACATTAAACATTACCCGTGGTACCTTGTCAATGCAATCAAACGTTGAGCGTGGTACCTTGTCAATGCAATTAAACATTTACCGTGGTACCTTGTCAATGCAATCAAACATTGGTCGTGGTACCTTGTCAATGCAATTGTATATTGACCGTGGTACCTTGTCAATGCAATTAAACATTGGCCGTGGTGCCTTATCACAGACATTAAACATTGGCCGTGGTACCTTGTCAATGCAATGAAACATTGGCCGTGGTACCTTGTCAATGCAATTAAACATTGACCGTGGTACCTTGTCAATGCAATTAAACATTGACCGTGGTAACTTCTCAATGCAATCAAACATTGGCCGTGGTACCTTGTCAATGCAATTAAACATTGACCGTTGTAATTTGTCAATGCAATTGAACATTGACCGCGGTACCTTGTCAATGCAATTAAACATTGGCAGTGGTACCTTGTCAATGCAATTAAACATTGGCCGTGGTAACTTGTCAGTGCAATTAAACATTGGCCGTGGTACCTTGTCAATGCAATCAAACATTGGCCGTGGTACCTTGTCAATGCAATTAAACATTGACCGTGGTACCTTGTCAATGACATTAAACATTGACAGTGGTACCTTATCAATGACATTAAACATTGACTGTGGTACCTTGGCAATGCAATTAAACATTAACCATGGTACCTTGCCAATGCAATTAAACATTGGCCGTAGTAAGTTGTCAATGCAATTAAGCATTGACCGTGGTACCTTGTCAATGCAATTAAACATTGACCGTGGTACCTTGTCAATGCAATTAAACATTGACCGTGGTACCTTATCAATGACATTAAACATTGGCCGTGGTACCTTGTCAATGCAATTAAACATTGACCGTGGTACCTTGTCAATGACATTAAACATTGACCGTGGTACCTTGTAAATGCAACTAAATATTGGCCGTGGTACCTTCTCAATGCAATGAAACATTGGCCGTGGTACCTTGTCAATGCAATTAAATATTGACCGTGGTACCTTGTCAATGCACTTAAACATTGGCCGTGGTGCCTTGTCACAGACATTAAACATTGGCCGTGGTACCTTGTCAATGCAATTAAACATTGGCCGTGGTACCTTGTCAATGCAATTAAACATTGACCATGGTACCTTGTCAATGCAATTAAACATTGACCGTGGTACCTTGTCAATGCAATCAAACATTGGTCGTGGTACCTTGTCAATGCAATTGTATATTGACCGTGGTACCTTGTCAATGCAATTAAACATTGGCCGTGGTGCCTTATCACAGACATTAAACATTGGCCGTGGTACCTTGTCAATGCAATGAAACATTGGCCGTGGTACCTTGTCAATGCAATTAAACATTGACCGTGGTACCTTGTAAATGCAATTAAACATTGACCGTGGTAACTTCTCAATGCAATCAAACATTGGCCGTGGTACCTTGTCAATGCAATTAAACATTGACCGTTGTAATTTGTCAATGCAATTAAACATTGACCGCGGTACCTTGTCAATGCAATTAAACATTGGCAGTGGTACCTTGTCAATGCAATTAAACATTGGCCGTGGTAACTTGTCAGTGCAATTAAACATTGGCCGTGGTACCTTGTCAATGCAATCAAACATTGGCCGTGGTACCTTGTCAATGCAATTAAACATTGACCGTGGTACCTTGTCAATGACATTAAACATTGACAGTGGTACCTTATCAATGACATTAAACATTGACTGTGGTACCTTGTCAATGCAATTAAACATTAACCATGGAACCTTGCCAATGCAATTAAACATTGGCCGTAGTAAGTTGTCAATGCAATTAAGCATTGACCGTGGTACCTTGTCAATGCAATTAAACATTGACCGTGGTACCTTGTCAATGCAATTAAACATTGACCGTGGTACCTTATCAATGACATTAAACATTGGCCGTGGTACCTTGTCAATGCAATTAAACATTGACCGTGGTACCTTGTCAATGCAATTAAACATTGACCGTGGTACCTTGTAAATGCAACTAAACATTGGCCGTGGTACCTTGTCAATGCAATTAAACATTATCCGTGGTACCTTGTCAATGCAATTAAACAATGGCCGTGGTACCTTGTCAATGCAATTAAACATTGACCGTGGTACCTTGTCAATGAAATTAAACATTGACCGTGGTACCTTGTCAATGACATTAAACATTGGCCGTGGTACCTTGTCAATGCAATTAAACATTGACCGTGGTACCTTGTCAATGACATTAAACATTGACCGTGGTACCTTGTAAATGCAACTAAATATTGGCCGTGGTACCTTCTCAATGCAATGAAACATTGGCCGTGGTACTTTGTCAATGCAATTAAACATTGACCGTGGTACCTTGTAAATGCAACTAAACATTGACCGTGGTAACTTCTCAATGCAATCAAACATTGGCCGTGGTACCTTGTCAATGCAATTAAACATTGACCGTTGTAATTTGTCAATGCAATTAAACATTGACTGTGGTACCTTGTCAATGCAATTAAACATTGGCAGTGGTACCTTGTCAATGCAATTAAACATTGGCCGTGGTAACTTGTCAGTGCAATTAAACATTGGCCGTGGTACCTTGTCAATGCAATCAAACATTGGCCGTGGTACCTTGTCAATGCAATTAAACATTGACTGTGGTACCTTGTCAATGACATTAAACATTGACAGTGGTACCTTATCAATGACATTAAACATTGACTGTGGTACCTTGTCAATGCAATTAAACATTAACCATGGTACCTTGCCAATGCAATTAAACATTGGCCGTAGTAAGTTGTCAATGCAATTAAGCATTGACCGTGGTACCTTGTCAATGCAATTAAACATTGACCGTTGTAATTTGTCAATGCAATTAAACATTGACCGTGGTACCTTGCCAATGCAATTAAACATTGACCGTGGTACCTTGTCAATGACATTAAACATTGGCCGTGGTACCTTGTCAATGCAATTAAACATTGACCGTGGTACCTTGTCAATGCAATTAAACATTAACCGTGGTACCTTGTCAATGCAATTAAACATTGACCGTGGTACCTTGTCAATGCAATTAAACATTAACCGGGGCACCTTGCCAATGCAATTAAACATTAACCGTGGTACCTTGTCAATGCAATTAAACATTGACCGTGGTGCCTTGTCAATGACATTAAACATTGACCGTGGTACTTTGTCAATGACATTAAACATTGACCGTGGTACCTTGTCAATGCAATTAAACATTGACCGTGGTGCCTTGTCACAGACATTAAACATTGGCCGTGGTACCTTGTCAATGCAATTAAACATTGACCGTGGTACCTTGTCAATGACATTAAACATTGACCGTGGTACCTTGTCAATGACATTAAACATTGGCCGTGGTACCTTGTCAATGCAATTAAACATTGACCGTGGTACCTTGTCAATGCAATTAAATATTGACCGCGGTACCATGGTAATGCAATTAAATATTGGTGGTGGTAATTTGTCAATGCAATTAAACATTGGCCGTGGTACCTTGTCAATGCAATTAAACATTGACCGTGGTACCTTGTCAATGCAATTAAACATTGACCCTGGTATATATTATTAGCTTATTACTATTAGCGTAATTATGTTATACCAGTAAGTCCTGTACGGTCTATGTTAGGTCTACCTGTGTGTTATCGATTTTGGACCAGTCCCTTAGGGGCAAGTTAGGGTTCACTGTGACATGATACGTGCTCTATCGGGTCCACATCAAATGGATGCCGTGTGAACATTGGGATAAATTTCTCTGTCTGACTTGTGAAAGTGAACGTAAACAAGTAAATGAATATAAAGCTTCGTGTAACCCTGGGTATTTCTTCACACAATCTGTAAATAAGAAAGGACTGGTATACTTAATAGCTCAGTAAATAAAAGGAATCTAACGCTGATATAACATCAACACTATCCCATTCCCGTCTCCTCTGACCATTGTGTTAAAATCTACACCTAGGTATCACATCGATGTTCTATGAACGAGGTAGAGAGAGTGCGTCAAGTTATTAAAAATAGGATAGTGTGAAAACTAAATGTCTACCTTCAAGAACGTGTGCTTGATGGTACCGGGTTGACGGGGTCGATATGTAAATTGTAAAAAGGTGCAAAACTGACTTTAGAAATACTGTGTTAAATTCCACACTATCAAAACAGAGACGAAAAGGTTAATACACCTGGGCTGACAGGCAAAATGAGAGAGTTTGCCTTAAGTTTAAAAAGATGTATGAAAGATTTACGAAAAGGATTAGTTTTGCAATTTGGGATCTAGTCCATAGAAATGTGCACCAAGTCTGAATAAGATCATTAACTTGCATGGTCGGATTTCTGGCTCCAAAATGACTATTTCTTTATACTGATGGTCCAAAATACGACCGTCAAGTATTAAACATTGTGTATTTAGAAGTAACTTATCCATGGATATTATTTCAAAATAACTAGTATTGAGACGAAAGCACATGTCTCCACTCATCCATAAAGAGAATTGTACAATGTTATTATCAATATATTATGTCACTGAGCAATCGGTGTAATCGGAATATTAGAAGTGAAAACATGGCGGACGTAAACATTTCTGCACTAAAGCAAGTGGTTTTGGAGGTATCGTACAGGCAAGCAGCAACCAAAGCAATTAATGTCCCATTAAGAAACAGACTAACTGACAAATGCACAGACACCAAAACTTAATGAACTAAAAAGGGAACCACTAATACGCTATATAAATTATTTTTATCATTTTTTCTAATAAAATTCCACCCAGCCCTTCCAAAGATATCCAACGGCCAACGGAACTATCCCAGTGGAGGATACATTCGCAGAGAAGGCAGGTTTGTTTAGTTTTCGTTAAAAATACAATCTTCGGCGAATTAGGACCGACGTCCGATAACAATGTTTATAGGCAAATCTTCACCAAATGTAAACCAACTTATGATTGGATGAGAATTAAAGAGGCCTTTATCATATATCTTAGTTTTTCATCTTTCTTTGATTGGGTTATCGCTGGTTTCGGAACTTGTATTTTTCTCTGTAGTACTTTAATCTTGGTAGGCACCAGGATTGATTGGGGTTCAGGCGGCCCTGGCCGTTTATCTTGGTTAACATTGCAGACCCAGACAGAAACCCCAAAATACGCCCTCTATACTGCATGGAGAGCAAATGCAGCCCATTTAAACTTGGTTATTTCATTAGTGCCGGAGAAAAAAACTTTCCAAGATCTGTGAATCTGAAAAGCAGTGTTGATGAATGGAGTGTTAAAAATGAATAAACAAAGATCAAAATACCAATTCAAAAGCACCTTTACTTTAGGGGTTCGGATATTGGACGTTAGGTTTACAGCTCTGCATAAGATGCATAACTATATATTGCGATAGATCAAATCTTGGGCCCTATGACTTTACTCTGTTGTTTTAACTTCTTTTCTACTGCCTACATATATAGGCCTACCGCCATTTCCATTGTAATCACTACTCCAAATGATGGTTTGAGAATAAACCGAAATATTGAGTTAATATGTCTTACATGTCTTTCTTCGGATTGTTCACTCTACTTTATAAGTTTATAAAGATTAGAATAAAACATGAAAAGTTATGGTGCGGAAAATTACAAAATATAATACGGCTGCCTCATCATTTAGCATATGGGGTTCGTTACACACCTGCTGTATATATAGTATATAGCCTGACAAATTGTGATTGGATCAAAACTTTAGAAATTATGGAGCGGAAGGGAAAGCAGACGCCGGACTGCTATTGATGATACCATAATTAGACCGCCTTATTAAAAGGAAAGAAAACAAACGGAGTGATCGAAGTTGACCGTAAATATCTGATAAAACACTGTTTGTTCGATACCAGTTAAAAAGTGCCATTTGTACCAATAAAGAGTTAACCATCTGAAGGCATATAGTATAAATCAATGAGGCGACGCCATTCGCGCGACTATTAAATACACGCCGGAAGGGCTGACGTGGTTTACTATGGCGATCTGTATTTCTGAATATTTATAGGCTCATAATATTCGGTATTTCACTACTTTCTGTATACAACTAAAACGACGACTGGCTTAATGGCGGTTGGGTGGTTGGAGTGATAGTTGATGTACTGGTCAGAATGGGTAGGTTTACGGTATACAGAGGATTGGAGGGATGTAGGTAATTTGCTGACGAGTGCGCCTATAAGAAGGGTAGCTGGTTGTTATTTTCTTTTTCCATTGTAAACTTTATTCTTTCATTCTGTCTGTTCAGGTGATCAAGAAATAGTTCTGGGTCGGAATTCTCTTCTAGGATAACGAAGGTGTCGTCGACTTTACGATACCAGCTGATGGGGGTGATCGGGGATGTCGGTAGGGCTTGTTTTTCCATTTCAGAGAGGAACATTTCTGAAATAATGGGAGAGAGGGGGGAACCCATGGGGATGCCATGGATTTGTTCATAAACGCTGTCTCCCCAGGTGAAGTAGGTTGACTTCAGGCAGCTATGCAGGGGGAGGACAATGGTTTGGGGAGAAAGGTGGTGTTGACTTGGTTGGACAGTAGTTTCTGGCTAACTATATCAAGGGAATCTTTTAGGGGGACATTGGTGAAGAGGTCTACGACATCGTAGCTAATAAGTTGGGGGTTTGACGACGCAGATTTGATTTTGTTACAGAAGACCTTTAATAAATGATGGTGTGGTCTTTGGCCAAGGGGAAAGAAGTTTGGCTTAGAAATTGGCACTGTTGTAATGAACACTATCAATGGATCATACCAAGAGGCGAGCGAACTGGCCACAGCCAACTGACCAGTCCGGCCCCCAACAATAATGATTTCCAATCTAGAACAGTAGTCAACCTAAGCAGCGAGGAGTTATCAGACTTCCAAGTAAAAGTTCTTTCAAAAGGCTCAAACTTTGTCCCATCCTATAGGCCTACCAAATTACACATCAACAACTTCATCACAGGTCTTGAGCAAGGGCTCCAGCAGTTAGCACCAGGAGGTAACGTGAATTACATAAGACATCAAATAGCTGAATCCTAACTACGCCAGCAGAGCTACTGTTGGTTGACCAACAGACTTCTTTTCGTTCAAATATTTTGACACTATTAAGTCCATGTTTTTGAACCCGGAAATGGCTTAGAACAACACATCCACGTTTCCTGTATGGTCTCCTAGCTTCCGTCGGACCCACAGGTTTATTGAAAATGAAAACCAGACGATGTTCAGAGGAACATTCAGGTGGGCAGTGAATTTCTCATTTGAAAGGCAACTGCTGCACAGAGGTAGTTGTTTTGGGAAATCATTAACAGGTTATTGTAATAGGCCACACGCCCTACTACTCCTTACTGAAAATTTCGATATTCCCAGGGCATCACTAGCATCGTAATCTGTAATAACTGACGTATTGGAGAAATCCAGATATGTACCGAAACTCCGTCTGTCCCACAAGATGTGGGTTTCCGGGCTGAATGACATATATATACAATTAACTTTATATATGGCTTTAGCATTTGATTAATTTACGATTATTTTTATTCTCTATATTTGTACGTCGGTAGTTAAATAGTTCTACCTGTTGCCATTTGTATTCAGCCATCGGCGTATACTGCTTATATTGATGGAAAACTATCCTTATCGCAGAAGGAACGTTCTCGCACCTTAAATATGTCAAATTTCTATAGTTATTCAAATTTATGTAAATGCGCGGTAGTCGGGTTGTTGTGGAATTTCTGAGAATCTATTGAAAGACGCTTTGTTTGTATTTCGGCGGTTAATTAAGTCCACTAATTAAAAGAAATGGACTAAAGCAGGTCTTTTAGAGTACAAATCTCACGAATCACGTATGTAGTTTTGTACCTTTTTTTAGAATGATACTTTCACAAGAAGACTTTACACACTTCTCGCGCCTTTGGGATTTGCAGAGGGCCCAAGATCAATGTGTCGCCATATCAGCCAAGAACTTGTGACTCCCGGTGGAGTGGACTAATATAACCGACTGGGGGCTGTTTCTCAATACATTTAAATTACGTCTGACGCACCTTTGCGCCTGGTTGTAACGTAATGTTGAAGCTATATGTTGCCATGGCAGTTAGGAATTGCATTTGACTTACTTCTGGCGTAAATCTTTGGAGAAACAGCCCCCAGAACTCCAAGTGTAGGCCCTACACAATGAATTTCGTGCAAGAAGAGTAAGGTGCGAGAAGCGCTTCGGACGAGATAACCACAGAGGATTTCGTCTGGACGATCATTCACGGGGAAATCATTAACGGGTTATTGTGAATACGCCACACGTCCTGCTACTCCTTACTGAAGATTTCGATATTCCCACTGCATTACAAGGATAATATATCAAAGTAATTTAACATGTTCAGATTAAACTAGGCCTCACTGGGAACGTCCGTGTAAACGGGTAAAGAAGACGAATGAATCAAACTGAAGTGCAAGTCTTCGGAGACAAACGAAAACCTAATTGAACTTGGATTAAACCAAGTTAAGCAAAAGTTGTTTGTCCATTTTTCCCGAACACTTTTATTTTTTTCACTAAACCAAATTGACTGGTCGCTTTAATGAGATTTTGTCAAGATTTTCATCGTTCTTTAATCTTTGTGAGGTTCAATTTCTCCTCACAAATCTGCCACTAGTTTGGGGGATTGGGTAGGGTCATATGATCCACTGTTTCCCACAAATTAGATGATTGATGGATGTTTTAAGCTGCACTCAAGATTATTTCACTTATATGGCGGTGCTATATGGTTTATGGGGGCGGAAACCGGGCTCTTTAACAGGATGAAACCCCCGACCTTCGGCGAGTGCCTCTCTTCCACATACGACGATCGAGAAAAAAATTAGATATATAAACCGCCATTACAGCGACCGTAAGGTTTCGACGTTTTCCGTGCACTGCGGGATGGTAACAATGCCTTAAACAATTCCTTTGTTATACCAAATCGTCTCAATTTTACCATTACTTTAGTTACCATTCTAAATATTTATAAGTAATGATTGTTACACCTTTTGCTGTTTGTACTCTGCTTTGTTAAAGTGCCAAGTATATACAATAAAACTGAATTTAATTGAAATTGAATTATTGTTGACCCTACTTTCGCAAGTTTTAAACGTTAGTCTTGATGGACAAGGAATTTCATACAACATTTACCGCTTGAAATTTGTTGCATTCTTAAGAGAATAGTAGAAAAGTTCACATTAGACTAGAAAACAACACAAATCAATAATCGACTAGCAAGATGGCGGACTTACTGCGAGTCACTGGTCATTGGCCAATCTAGTTATTATAAGCTATCTATAGGTTACAAGATACAGTTTCACTTCCCATTTGCGGTAATGTTTGATTTATGGCTATTGGCTAATTACCTAAATCTTGTTAAGGCTGTTCCTTTCCATTTACAAATAGATCAACACAGGAGACAGTTTAATTAGTGTCTTTTAGAAAGTGAGTATAACAGTATTCTCGTTATTTTTTGTTATAACACTTTCTTGAAAAAAATGGCTGAAATTCTTCTACCGATTTTGGGTGAAACCCGAAACGGGAATCGAACCCGGGTCCCAGAGTATGGCACCTATCACCAGCACTAAATGCCCGCTGCCATATCACACAATTGCGTGTGTTTTTTTTCTCTCCTTGAACCGTTCCTAGAGTGAAGTCCACGTGATTCTGTAGAAGCTTGGACCAAAGTCGATCAACTCTTTTTTAAATGTGAGAGGGGGATTCAATCCTAGACATGGGAAAGGTAATGTTTAAATTCAAACCATCTGGTGTTCATTGCAATCGAGGCACATTCGATGACAAAAGTCTTTTTTCTCTAATTTACACATTCCAAGTACATGCACAAAGGCCAGTCAATGAAAAACTTTTGGTTGAAATCTTATGCTCCGAATAACTGGTATGGATATTTTCAAATTCCATAGTCCAGGTTTCTGACTCCAAAATGACTATTTTTTTTTATACTGACGGTCGTAATTTTGGAGTAAACCCGGACTACAATTTCCATAACTGTTTATCACTTCCTTAAAAGCAGCATTGTTTAACGTCACAAGATAATGTCAAGTATAAAGCAGTGTTGTCAAGTTTAGTGGGGGAGTTTTTCAATTTAGGTGCGTTATAGAGTAGTCATGAGATGAAATTTAGCCAATGGCTTGGCTAAGAAATGACTTGCGGTTGCAGGTCTGGGGAGCGTTTCACGAAGCCGTATCAAAGTGCAATCAATCTCCATGACTCCGTATCTCTTCACTATGGTATCCATTGGCAACTACGCTTCGTTTGCGATGCAACTGCTTTGTGAAACGAGCCCCTGACCTACATATTCTGAAGCAATCTTCCAACTTCATGTTTGTCGTCATGTTTTTGGGACGAAAGCAGTGTTGATGAATGGGGTGCTAAAAATGAATAAACAAAGATCAAAATACCAATTCAAAAGCACGTTTACTTTTGGGGTTTGGATATTGGACGTTAGGTTTACAGTTCTGCATAAGTTGCATAACTATTGCGATAGAACAAATCTTAGGCCCTATGACTTTACTCCGGCCCACTTGTTTTAACTTCTTTTCTACTGCCTACATATATAGGCCTACAGGCCTACCGCCATTTCCATTGTAATCACTACTCCTAATGATGGTTTGAGAATAAACCGAAATATTGAGTTAATATGTCTTACATGTCTTTCTTCGGATTGTTCACTCTACTTTATAAGTTTATTAAGATTAGAATAAAAAATGAAAAGTTATGGTGCGGAAAATTACAAAATATAATACGGCTGCCTCATCATTTAGCATATGGGGTTCGTTACACACCTGCTGTATATATACTATATAGCCTGACAAATTTTTATTGGATCAAAACTTATGGAGCGGAGGGGAAAGCAGACACCGGACTGCTATTGATGATACCATAATTAGACCGCCTAATTAAAACGAAAGAAAACAAACGGAGTGATCGAAGTTGACCGTAAATATCTGATAAAACACTGTTTGTTCGATACCAGTTAAAAAGTGCCATTTGTACCAATAAAGAGTTAACCAGCATCTGAAGGCATATAGTATAAATCAATGAGGCGACGCCATTCGCGCGACTATAAATTACACGCCGGAAGGGCTGACGTGCTTTACTATGGCGATCTGTATTTCTGAATATTTATATGCTCATAATATTCGGTATTTCACTACTTTCTGTATACAACTAAATTCGGTAATATGCAATGTAGTGTAAAATGGGTCATGAACCCTAGAATTAATTTTTTAAAAACTTAAACCATGGAATATGGCCAATTTATTTTTAGCGCTAATGTATTTCAAATGGAGAATAGAAATCAGTGCATTGCACACATTTCCGGTGGATTCAAAGCCTGAAGAGAGACATGTGACATGTCAGCAAGGTGGTCAGCAGAAATCAACCTGGTTGATCTCCTGTTATTATCGCTTCAATTAGTAAATGTACACGTATGGCTGGATTTTCTTTCTTTTAGGATAGATTTTTCCTTTTCGTTGTCTTTTCGTTCAAATATTTTGGCACTTTTAAGTCCATGTTTTTGAACACGGAAATGGCTTAGAACAGCACATCCACGTTTCCCGCATGGTATCCTAGCTTCCGCCGGACCCACAGGTTTATTGAAAAAATAAAACCAGACGATGTTCAGAGGAACATTCAATAGAATTATCTGAAATATGATTAAAGAATTGAACTCAGGTGGGCAGTCTCATTTGAAAGGCTATTGGTGCACAGATGTAGTTGTTTTGAGAGCTTTAAACGTAAAATATTACAGAATCTAGTCTGGATGATAATTCACGGGGAAATCATTAACAGGTTATAGTTATTCAAATTTATGTAAATGCCCGGTAGTCGGATTGTTGTGGAATTTCTGAGAATCTATTGAAAGACGCTTTGTTTGTATTTCGGCAGTTAATTAAGTCCACTAATTAAAAGAAATGGACTAAAGCAGGTCTTTTAGAGTACAAATCTCACTAAACACGAATGTAGTTTTGTACGTTTTTTAAGAATGATACTTTCACAAGAAGACTTTACACAATTCTCACGCCTTTGGGATTTGCAGAAGGCCCGAGATCAATGTGTCGCCATATCAGCCAAGAACTTGTGACTCCCGGTGGATTGGACTGATATAACCGACTGGGAGCTGTTTCTCAATACATTTAAATTACGCCCGACGCACCTTTGCGCCTGGTTGTAACGTAACGTTGAAGATATATGTTGCCATGGCAGTTAGGAATTGCATTTGACTTACTTCGGGCGTAAATCTTGTGAGAAACAGCCCCCAGAACTCCAAGTGTAGACAATGAATTTCGTGCAAGAAGAGTAAGAAGCGCTTCGGACGAGATGGCCACAGAGGATTCTGTCTGGATGATAATTCACGGGGAAATCATTAACAGGATATTGTGAATACGCCACACGTCCTGCTATTCCTTACTGAAGATTTCGATATTCCCACTGCATCACAAGGATAATATATCAAAGAAATTTAACAGGTTCAGATTAAACTAGGCCTCACTGGGAACGTCCGAGTAAACGGGTAAAGAAGACGAATGAATCAAACTGAAGTACAAGTCTTCGGAGACAAACGAAAACCTAATTGAACTTGGATTAAACCAAGTTAAGCAAAAGTTGTTTGTCCATTTTTCTCGAACACTTTTATTTTTTTAACTAAACCAAATTGTGTCAAGATTGTGTCAAGATTTTCATCGTTCTTTAACCTTTGTAAAGTTTAATTTCTCCTCACAAATCTGCCACTTGTTTTTGGGATTGGGTAGGGTCATATGATCCACTGTTTCCCACAATTTCAATAAATTAGATGATTGATTGATGTTTGGAGCTGCACTCAAGATTATTTCACTTATATGGCGGCGCTATATGGTTTTAATAGTGGGGGCGGAAACCGGGCTCTTTGCCAGGATGAAACCTCCGACCTCCGGTGAGTACCTCTCTTCCACATACGGCGCTCGAGAAAAAAATAGATATGCACGTCATATAAGCCTCTGACATTCTAAACCACCATTACAGCGACCGTAAGGTTTCGACGTTTTCCGTGCATTGCGCGACGGTATTAACAATTCCTTCAAAGAAATGAGCAGAAACAGTGTTATACCAAATCGTCTCAATAGAGAGTACTTATTTACCATTACTTTAGTTACCATTATAAATATTTCCAAGTTATGATTGTTACACCTTTTGCTGTTTGTAGGCCCTATTCTGCATTGTTAAAGTGCCAAGTACAATAAAACTGAATGTAATTGAAATTGAATTATTGTAGGCCCTACTTTAGCAAATTTTAAACGTCTTGATGGGCAAGGAATTTCATACAACACTTACCACTTGAAATTTGTTGCATTCTTAAGAGAATAGCAGAAAAGTTCACATTAGACTAGAAAACAACTTGTTAACACAAATCAATAATCGACTAGCAAGATGACGGACTTACTTACTGCGAGTCACTGGTCATTGGCCAATCTAGTTATTATAAGCTATCTATATAGGTTACAAGATACAGCTTCACTTCCCATTTGCGGTAATGTTAACGTTTTGATTCATAACTATTGGCTAATTACCTAAATCTTGTTAAGGCTGTTCCTTTCCATTTTCAAATAGTTCAACACATGAGACATCAGTTTAATTAGTTAGTGTCTTTTAGAAAGTGAGTATAACAGTATTCTCGTTATTTTCTGGGGTTACACTTTCTTGAAAAAAATGGCTGAAATTCTTCTACCGATTTAGGTTTAAACCGAAAACGGGAATCGAACCCGGGTCCCAGAGTATGGCACCTATCACTATGTTTTAAATGTGAGAGGGGGGTTCAATCCTAGACATGGGAAAGGTAATGTTTAAATTCAAACCATCTGGTGTTCATTGCAATCGAGGCACATTCGATGACAAAAGTCTTTTTTCTCTAATTTACGCATTCCAAGTACATGCACAAAGGCCAGTCAATGAAAAACCTTTAGGTTGAAATCTTATGCTCCGAATAACTGGTATGGATATTTTCAAATTCCATAGTCCAGGTTTCTGACTCCAAAATGACTATTTTTTTTTTATACTGACGGTCGTAATTTTGGAGTAAACTCGGACTACAATTTCCATAACTGTTTATCACTTCCTTATAGGGGCATGAGCTGCCAAAATGTTGATATTTTGACGTAAACACAGAATGTTGAAATTATCGGCTATTTTTCTCAAGACGTATAATTCAGAAGCTTTTAAGTGCTTCTAGTCTCGAAAATACGATAAAGTATTGTTTTGAACTACCTTTGGCTTAGAATGAATGAATGGTCGTCCCGGTTATGTAAATTTTGCTACTTTTCGAACACGTTTTCGGTTCGTACAGGGCACATACTGTATGGATTTTCCTCATTCCAACGCCAATCATTTAGTTTTTCGATGGCCTCCAAAGCTTCTTACTGTCGGGACGATCAGAAATTATGAAAAAAGTGGGAATTTCGGCAGCTCATGCCACTTTAAAAGCAGCATGGTTTAACGTCACAAGATTATGTCAAGTATAAAGCAGTGTTGTCAAGTTTAGTGGGGGAGTTTTTCAATTTAGGTGCGTTATAGAGTAAGTCATGTGATGAAATTTAGCCAATGGCTTGGCTAAGAAATGACTTGCGGTTGCAGGTCTGGGGACCGTTTCACGAAGCCGTCTCAAAGTGCAATCAATCTCCATGACTCCGTATCTCTTCACTATGGTATCCATTGGCAACTACGCTTCGTTTGCGATGCAACTGCTTTGTGAAACGAGCCCCTGACCTACATATTCTGAAGCAATCTTCCCACTTCATGTTTGTAGTCATGTTTTTGGGACCTAAATCTACCATCATACATTAGAGAGCGGAAAAAATTTGTCATTATTGATCTCAAAAACGAGAAAAATTGACAACACTGAATGGACATACTTCTGTCTGTTTTTATTATACTGAGACGCAATGAAAACGCACCAACATTAACATTGGTATATTTCGAATACAGTCCAATTCTTGTACATCAATCTTGCTAATCCGATTGAAGCCAAATCAGATCAATGCCAAAACATGTAAACGTGGTGTTTCAGTGATCAGTGAACATGTTGCCGAAACACGAAAATGAAAACGTGGCTCAATGGTTATGTCGCGTTACATGAAATTTTCAAGCGTACAAGGGGTATAAGATGTGGTCTTTCAGAAACTAGGGTCAGTACACTTCTTACTGCTCTGGTGAAGACGTAGCGATATGCCAAGATTGACACCCGAGTATAGAGAACGCGCCATTGCATTAATCCAGGAAGGTTTGCCCAGCAGAGCAATTGCCCTAAGGTTTGGATGTCATCATTCGACCATCGTGAGACTGGCTCAACGTTTCCAGCAAACGGGGTCAACCAGGGATCGACCAAGACCGGGACGGGAACGTGTGACAACGCATCGACAAGATCGACACATTGTTCGACAGCACCGCACATTTCCAGCTACCCGTGTTGCTGCTGCTGAGAGGGGGAGGCATGGGAACATCAGTGCGGACACTGTACGTCGCCGACTACGCTCAACCGGACTTCATGCCAGACGGCCGTATGTTGGACCAATACTGACTCAACGCCATCGGCAGTTTGTACCCCTTGTGTTCACGTGTCACTTCAATTAAAGTTCTTAAAGTCTCTGTGAATTGTTGTTGTTTTTTTTTTTGCATTGGTAATTGACCGTCTTACAAACATGCCGACAATCAGATTTCAATCATTGCGTCTCAGTATAGCTTGATGGTCACTGGCGGTAATTAACGTGAAATGTTTTAGGTACTTTGATGGCTGTTATCGATATATGTATTTCTAGAGATTTCCCATCCTTTAGGTGCCTTCCAAATAGGGTATTGACCAAGAGAATCAAATTTACAGTAATATCGAAATTCTGTTTGAGAAAGCATACCCCCATGTAGGGCAGTTCATTTCTCCTTGGACTCAAGCAATGGAACATACAAGGTAAAACACACATACAAATATGGAAAAAGTGTGTCTTTATTTTCGAGCACTGCGTTTTCTACCAACCATCCTTGGATAAACAAAAATAACAAAGCATGTGTTTTTTTAGAAGAGGCATGTTTAACAGTTCTCCATGATTTATCAGAGCAGTTACAAGTGTGTAAAATCATTCCAGCCTGGCTTCCAGGGACGTATCACATTTAATCCTGCTCAGGGTATTAACATATCTCTGCTTAAAACATAATCTACATCAGTATTAACAACATATCTTAGCATAACATATAATTTGCAAGGTAGAAAAAAAACGACAAGAAAATAACAAAACACTTACATCTAAGACATAGATAACAATACAAAAAGATAAATCTAGGAGTAAACCATATTCAGTAATTAACAGCGTATAGAACACAGATGGTTCTGCTGCCAGGTAAATTTGCTGACGTAAATCATTTTATACTTACATCTTTATAAGAAAAAATGTATTTCAAACAAACAATAGGTTATTTGACTAATTCTTTCCTCGTGTATACATGTAGAACATACATTGAACATGTTAATGTTGATTAATAATCAACTTTGGTTGGTGCTTAAACTTATTTCCCACTTGTTGTTGTTGCAATCATTATGTGGATGGGATTTATCACCTTTCAAACACAATTTGATATTGAAGAATTCCCATGGAAGTCTTATTGCTGGTATGGGAATACAGCTGGTTATAACATGATTCACATTAACCATGATTCTGAAGGCATTCCAATTTACCATGATTCTGAAGGCATTTCAATTTACCTTATTTCTAACGACATTCCGATTTACCTTAATTCTAAAGGCAATCCCATTTACCTTAATTCTAAAGGCTTTCCAATTTACCTTAATTCTAACGACATTCCAATTTACCTTAATTCTAACGACATTCCCATTTACCTTAATTCTAACGACATTCCCATTTACCATAATTCTAACGACATTCCCATTTACCATAATTCTAACGACATTCCCATTTACCTTAATTCTAACGACATTCCCATTTACCTTAATTCTAACGACATTCCCATTTACCATAATTCTAACGACATTCCCATTTACCTTAATTCTAACGACATTCCCATTTACCTTAATTCTAAAGGCATTCCAATTTACCATAATTCTAAAGGCATTCCCATTTACCTTAATTCTAACGACATTCCCATTTACCATAATTCTAATGACATTCCCATTTACCTTAATTCTAAAGGCATTCCCATTTACCTTAATTCTAAAGGCATTCACACTTACCATGATTCTAAAGGGACTACTTTCGCGAACATTCTTGAGAATAGAAGCACTAGAAACCTTCTGAATTGTTAGTCTTGGGAAAAATAGCTGATAATTTCAAAATTCTGTATTAATGGAAAAATATCAACATTCTGGCAGCTCATGCCACCTTAAAGAAAACTTACACTCTAAACACTAAAAAAAAAAAAAAATGGACTTTGACAGAGAACAAGATAATTTACGAGATCTAAGATCACTTCATACAAATTACCAGATAAATTAAATATCTAAAGCTCTGATTAGATGCAAAACAGCTGTTTATAGATATATCCAACAAAATGACTGACAATAAAAAGTAGATCAACGATTATTTACATCTCCTACGAAAACATGATATTTACAAGGTAATAGATGTGATACATTAGAATTCTAATATACAAATACAAATATACAAAGGTTTTCATTTCACCATATTATTCTTTAACACAGATATTTGCAAAATTTTGCATATATAATATATTTACAGATTGCCAATACATGTAAGTCGAGGAATTCTTTTAGTATAACTGAGATGATTAATAAGGTTAGAATTTAAGAAAAGAAAAAATGCATTCTTACCGGTGACTTTAATATAGATCTTTTTAAAGTTGACAACCATCCTCCTACTAAGGCCTTCTTTGAAATACTGAAATCCTATTATTTCATTCCTCAGATAACAAAACCAACCCGCGTCCAATCTCGATCTGCCACCCTAATTGACAATATATTTACTAACTTTCAAAATGATACAATCCTTTCTGGCATTCTCCTTACAGACATTTCTGACCATTTCCCCATTTTTCATATCATTAAAACCGATCCTGTCAAAAGAGAACCTAACCTACGAAAAAGCTTTAGAAAATATACAGACCTCGAAAAACAACGATTTAAAACAGAGATTCAAAACATTGATTGGTCTTTTGTATTAGAAGAAAAAACAGACGTTGAAACTGCGTTGCAACTTTTTATAGATAAATTTAGCAAGATATACGATAGTTGTTTTCCAGTCCATAATCATCCCACTCATAAGAATGTAATAATAAAACCATGGGTTACCCCAGGATTAATATCTTCAATTCATGAAAAAAATCGTTTATATAGGGAACAGCTGAAAACAGATGATCAACTTATCAGAGTACAATATAGAGCATATAGAAACAAACTCAATAAAACACTACGTTTGGCCAGGAAAAATTACTTTGAACTTGAATTTAATAAATGTAATAACGATATTAAAAATACCTGGAAAATTCTCAATAGATTAATGGGCCGTGAAACAAGAATTGACATTCCCAATACGTTTGATATCAATGGTTCAGAGAGTAATGATAAAACTGAAATTGCTAATTCTTTTAACAATTATTTTAGTACTATAGCTTCAAACCTTGACTCCAATATTCCTGATATCGATTCTACTTTTTCTGACTTTCTAGGCCCCTCATTACCAACCTTTTTTGATTTTAAAACAGTTACCTCTCAAGAGGTCGAGTCAATCATAAAAAATTTAAAATCCGCAACTTCCCCTGGTTTAGACGAAATACGCATGTCAATAGTGAAAACTGTCTCTAAATATATCTCCTCTCCTCTATCTCATATACTCAACCTAAGCTTTACCACCGGTATCGTACCTGATTGCCTGAAATGTGCAAAAGTCTGTCCTGTTTTTAAATCTGGTGATCGTAAAATTATTTCAAACTATCGTCCTATATCTGTACTACCCTGTTTTAGTAAAATTTTCGAAAAAATAGTAACTAAATCCATGCTAGATTATTTAGAATCAAACAATATACTTGACATAAACCAATACGGATTTCGAGAAAACCATTCTACATACTTTGCGGCATGCTCATTATATGATAAACTTACATCTGCTAGAGAAAACAAACTTTATAGCGTTGTTACTTTTCTAGATCTTTCTAAAGCATTCGACACAGTTAATCACAATATTCTGCTTCACAAACTTAATCACTATGGATTCAGTGCCACTACAGTTAGTTGGTTTAAAAGTTATCTTTCTAATAGAACTCAATCTGTCTCTCTTAACAACATCCTATCTTCTCCTCAAAACGTAACATGTGGCGTCCCACAGGGCTCCATACTAGGTCCTATTCTTTTCCTCTTATATATTAATGACATTTCTAAAGTTTCTAACCTATTACATTTGACCCTCTTTGCTGACGATACAAGCTGCATTTATTCTGCTGATAGTTCAACAGAGGCTATAAATACAATGTCCGTTGAACTAAACAAACTACACACCTGGTTCTGCTCCAATCGTCTATCATTAAATATATCCAAAACTAAATTTATTCTATTTGCACCTGTTCTGAGGAAAAAACATGAAAATGTACCACAATTAAAAATCTATGGACACGAAATAGAACAAGTAGACAATTACAAATTTTTAGGACTATACTTTAACGAAAAATTAACTTGGACCAACCATATTAAATATATCTGTAATAAACTATCTAGAAATATAGGTATTATAAATCATATTAAGGACTCAATAACCAAAAAAACTCTACTGATATTATACTATTCATTAATTCATCCCTTTTTATCTTACGGAAATGCAATATGGGCGAACACATTTACTACACATCTCAAACCACTAATTATCCTACAAAAACGTGCAATCCGCTGTATCAATCTATCCTCACGTCTTGAACACACTAGTCCACTTTTTCATGCTCTTAAAATCCTCCCGCTCCAACAGCTGACCACATATTCCTTACTTCTTATTTCTCATAAATTTTTTTATTTCTCACAGCAAATCCCCCAAAGCTTCGAACACTATCTAGTTAAACAATCCCAATTAATCGATACAGTACCAGAAACCAATCCCTAGATCTGCATCGTCCATTTTACAATAGTAACTTGTCCTACCATTCCCTAAAATGTGCTTGTGCTCGAGAGTGGAACAAATTACCCCCAACTATCCGTCAGTTTCAATCTCAGTCCTTATTCAAATCAAAAATTAAATCATATCTTCTACAAATATCTGCACTTCATTAAGGTAATTTATGTCATTCCAATATATACAGCATCTGTTTTCTAATCAGTCATTCTTCGTTATTTCATATCTCTTTATAATTATTAATTTTTTTTTCTACCTATTTTTTTTTCTTTTTCTTTTTATACCTATAAGTATAACTAATATCATCACCATCATTGTGATTACCATTATCGTTATGATTATGTACATTATTATTTCCATTATTATATAATTTCACTATTCTTTGTCAATATTACTTTCCATTATTATTCCATTCATTACTATCTTGCTTTCCTCGTCTTTTACCATTCCGTCAATTAAATTAAAATCTGTAAAATGGGATAGAACAAGCTCTTCTGAGCTTTATTCCCGCCAATTTTCAATTATTCTAATCCTTTCTGTTTAAATATCTTGTTTTCTTATTATTATTTATTGTATATATATGTATACTTTATTGGTGAATAAACAAACTCAAACTCAAATATATAAGAAGTAGCTGGAAGCCAACAGTGATATATATGTATGAGCAAATACATATTCTTGGTATAACAGCACAAATTGCAGATAGATAGTGAAAAGTGTGTGTAGCAAGTGGACCACTCAAAGAATTTGAACTTGTGATTTTCTGTAAGTGGCCCAATGGAGAGTACTATAAATGGGCTAGTTTTAACCACAAGGGAAGAAAATATTATTATATCAACAATAAGGGATTGCACATTGTGACAGCTTGTAAAAGAGGGTTTCTTATAGAAAACAAACATCCACGTCAATTATCTTTATCAAAACAATATATAAGACATTAAATAACCCTTGTGTGAAAATAAGTATATTTGAATTTCTGCTATAATGTATAGGTATAAAACCTTCATTCAGTGAGAAATACAACTTTCTTAAGAATGATAATATACACACTTCAGGTGAACCTTGATTGTCATTCATATCTATCCTTAGCTTTTCTCAAATGTAAAATCAAATCTATAACAATTTTATAGTTTCAACAATGTTTTGTAAATTGTTTTTCTTGTATCAGTCATGGATTATAGTATAATGTTCTGGTCATTTTCTGAAGACTGTTGAAAATGAAACTGAAATTATCGACAAGAGTGTTACCATTCTTACTGGACATCTGTTTGAATTGAAAGTTAAACAAAACCTATTCACTACGGACATCACATTGGGGTAAATTTTAGATTGATTGATTGTTTGGTGTTTTACGCCGCGCTCAAGATTATTTCACTTATATGGCGGCGTTGCCAGTTTTATTGTGGGAGGAAACCGGGCTCTGTGCCCGGAGAAAACCAATGACCTTCCGCTGGTAACTGGCAACCATCCCACATAGGTCGTTCGAGTGAAAACCCAGTCACAAAATTTTCCAATTTTTGGACTGAGTGGGATTCGAACCCGCGACCCATTGGTTAAAGTAAATTTTAGAAAAAAAATATAAATTTCAAAAGACTGTTGTGAGAATTCCCTAGGTTTGGATGGATTAGAACAAATATCACATCTAAGACAAGGGTTGCTGTCACCTTAGTATATCTGAGAATTCATCCAAACTATCTTGTCTTATTGTAGCCATTCTTTGACCTTCCATCTCCTCCGTTAGACCTAGAATACAGCGAGCTTCCTCCAGTAACTGAAAACAACAGGCATATAAGGGGGCTGCGTGAAACTTCATGCATGTATTGATGTTTGAATTTTCTTATGGAATTCTTAAAAAACAGACAGAAGATAAGGACAGAAATCTCTAAACTTTTCATTGGATAAAACCTTTCATGATAAATTGTGTTTGATTGTTCTCGTTCATATTCTACAAATTGTGTTTGATTGTTCTCGTTCACATTCTATAAATTGTGTTTGATTGTTCTCGTTCACATTCTATAAATTGTGCTTGATGGTTCTCATTCACATTCTATAAATTGTGTTTGATGGTTCTCGTTCACATTCTACAAATTGTGTTTGATGGTTCTAGTTCACATTCTACAAATTGTGTTTGATTGTTCTCGTTCACATTCTACAAATTGTGTTTGATTGTTCTCGTTCACATTCTATAAATTGTGTTTGATTGTTCTCGTTCACATTCTATAAATTGTGTTTGATTGTTCTCGTTCACATTCTATAAATTGTGTTTGATTGTTCTCGTTCACATTCTATAAATTGTGTTTGATTGTTCTCGTTCACATTCTATAAATTGTGTTTGATTGTTCTCGTTCACATTCTATAA
Organism: Lepidochitona cinerea; assembly: GCA_963971465.1. Classification (NCBI taxonomy): domain Eukaryota; kingdom Metazoa; phylum Mollusca; class Polyplacophora; order Chitonida; family Tonicellidae; genus Lepidochitona; species Lepidochitona cinerea. Next base: position 39,100,968 of record OZ020556.1, on the reverse strand, counting down.
ATTGAGATTGATTGTTCTCATTCACATTCTATAAATTGAGATTGATTGGTTGGTGCTTAATGTTGCAGTCAATGCTATGGTCATATGGCAACAAAAGTACCAAAAGACCCCACATACAATCTAAGTTTTGACAATGGGGATGACAGACCGTAGAACTATAAATTGAGAATGTCCTTTATGTCCCATTACAGGTGTGGTATTATGGAAAACAACTCATATACTGAACTCACAAAATATTCTATTGCTATATAATGATTATATGTAGGTAACCTTTGTGTATGCGATGATGTGGCGTTGACAATTTCTACTCAACCTTCACATTCCAAAAACTGTACAGATCAGTAACAGGTTTAAATGTCCTTTTTTGCATCTAAATTTGAGTGTTGCATGTGATTTAAAAAAAATAAAGCAGAACTTACCGGGGTTAGGTTGAGGTCATCAAACAGTTCTTGAATAAATCTCCTTGCATTTAATCTAAAGGAATATGTGCCCAGTATGATGGAGATGTCACAGTACAAACATAGGTCACGGAAGGCTCGGGGGAATTTACGCTTCAAACTAAAACAAAATAAAATTATTTTTCAAGAGCTTTAAGTATTCCACGTACAGCAAACTACCAGTATATCGTGAAAACAATACTGACCCCTCAAGAAATACGAATCAATCATAGTTGATAAAGTTTTGAACAAAATTGGATTGTGTGATGATTTTCTTGTAGTTCTAGATCAAATAAGAACTTTGTCAGATAATAACCACATGGCAATAAACCGTGACACATGGTGGAAGCTATAGAAGATCAAGTATCTAATGATCAACTGAAAAAGGCCATCAGACAAGAAGCATAAAAGTGGCATGAGCTGCCAAAATGTGCACGTTTTCATAAAGTTATATCGTCCCAATAATATAAATGTAAACAGTGAATTATAAATGATTCTCATTTAAAAGAAATGGTGGTGTGGAACGTAAAGGATCTGGACGCTATTAGCTGCTTATGCCACATTAAATCACTGATATCAGATACAATACAATACCATGTATAAATAAACTCACTGTAGCAAACCCTGTTCTGAAGCTTTCACTCTAACTGAACTACTCAAGTTAGTGATAAAATGCATAATTTCTCTCCTGATAATGGCACGTCCCACATCACTGTCTTCAGACATCTTTTTACTGGCTGTGAAATATAAAGAGGAGAGGAGATCAATAACATGTCCGCCCCAATAGCTACATCTGACCTGGTGGCTGATTAGTGAACAAAATCCTAAATGAATACATAGTTTGATGCTGATGGTGTGGTATAAGGGTGGCATTACCTGGTTTATTTCGATGTAGACTATTTTACAAAGGTATATGCTTTAGGAACCCAGTAAGACTGACTGACTGACTGATATTAGTTTGATGGCGTCTCCATTCAATGAATGATGTGCGCCAAACCCAGTAAGAAAATGTTGTGTTATTGGGGATTGAGGAGGATTCAAACCTGCCACATTGGTGAAAGGCTGTTCAGAATGGGAAACCAACAGTCTACTTAAGGAACCACACGCACAAAAACAGAAAAATTCATTGAAGAATATTAGAATTAAATGCATGAATTTCTTATCATGTTACAGAACGCATATACAACTTATTGAGGTGTAACTTACTGGAATCAGTGTCTGTCGTACTGGTTAAACTGCCTGCAGTAGAGTAAGGATCATTGGTACTGTTTGCTCGTGCTCGAATCATTTTCACGGTTAGGCCTCCCCAACCACCATCCCCCCGCTGGTTACCGCCATACGGGGGACTCGGACCTTGGGACCCTAACACACTCTGTGGATCAGCATCATCAAATGATAGATCTACAATATAGAGTAATACGGTTTTACATATACATGTACAATCCATGGCAAAGGTGAGTGTTGCAATCTAATGATTGTGGACTGATCATTACTTTGACAGGAGAGAGAACTGTGACAGGAGAGAGAAAAACTATAACACATTTGTGTAATAAACCATAAACATATTGGTGCAAGAGTTGCTATGTAAAGAAACTATGTAACAAGGTATAAAAGTGATAAATATTTCTCTCATCTTACCTGTGTCAACATCAGCAACATTGATGCGTATCTTGGTCCCATCTTGTACCCTATGTCGATGACAGCCTAGACATATAGCTGGGTTATGTTTACTATCATGGTCTGTTGTAATGACAGGGGGCTCTAACACTGGTGGATCACCTGTAACAGATGATAACATACATGTATGTAATGTAACATGAGCCTCCTTTAATACTTAGATTTGCCTTCCTTAGTGGATTACATGTACATACATGTAGATGTAAAAAGGGATGGTTTTCAGAATTGCTGCAGTCACCACACCCTAGATAGACAAAACTTTCAAGTATGGCCAACTTGAGCACTACTTTTGCCATTCGTAAATATTGTAAAAAGCAAGTGGTTTGTTCTATACATATGCGGATCGAGTAAAAAATGCACTCAAATTTTTTTTAATTTTTATTTGGTCTAAGTGAGATTTAAACGGCATCATTGGAAGGCCTGTGTTGGAATAAGGGACTATGCGTGTAATACAGGACATGTGATAACTGTCATAATCCATCAAGAGTTAAACATGCTGCTAGACTTAAATGTAAATGTACTTTATGTAGATGACTATGTTTGGTGTAATATAGTGATCGGATATTATACAACTAATATTTGTTTTTACCTGATGCTGTGGAAGAAACAGAGGCTGTTCTTCTATCCTCCCCCTCATTTACCTACAAGACAATAACATTAAATATCAATGTACAGGCAGTCCATACAGGTATTCTAGTAGAAACACAGTAACATTCCTATCAAAGACACTTCAACGTGTCAACTATTAGGTGTTTTGGTCATCACTCATGCAAATATCAAATAAAAGCAATCACACTACCAAAGTATGTACTCACCAAAGGTATGGGGTTTCCTGCGAACAAAGAGTACGGTTTTCTACCCCGCTTAACCTGGCAACGCCGCCATATAAGTAAAGTATTCTTGAGTGCGGCGTAAAACATCAATCAATCAAGCAGTACTTTTACCCTATGAGATTAAATAGTCGTAATGTTAAGGTTAGTTTGTGAACACTCAGCGATCCTTACTCTCCATACAGGGGTATTGGAACATCCGTCTCTCCTGCCTCAGCAGAATCCAAATGTTTGCGCCCTATTTTGACTTCACATATTACATTAAGTGGGCGGAACTATGAACTAATAAAAAAGGGGCCGTTATTAATGACTTTCATCTTATCATATGCCATTACCAAAACATTTGAGTCAAGTGGTCGGGTTAATCCGATCCCAGAGTGTACCACATATTGAAGTCATTTATGGCTAGAACTCTGATTAGACAGTAGTTTGGCTCCCTTTCTCAACCGAGTGAGAATCGGTAAACGTCTCTATGCATGCACAGTGAATTGACGCAGGCATACTGCCATGTGGATTAAGAAGAATTCAACAGAAGATTATTTTACTTGTAATACAATGTTGCCAGATTGAGTGGGTGAAGAAATATGGTTCTTTGAGAGCCCAGAGGAGGCCTTGTGTGTATCCAACAACTATTCCATACAGAGTGATATCAAGTGAAAATCTGGTCCCAAACAACCAAGCCAGGAGAACACAAACTTGTTGTCAGAGTTAAATTAGATAGATAATGAACATGTTGTTACCTGGAAGACCATTGTGATATCAATGGGAAGACTAAGGCCCAGGAATTCTGCTTGTCCAGATGGAGTTTTGGCAGGAAGTAGGGGAGGTAATCTACTCCATGTATTATAAGGACTAGATTGGGTAGATTCATATTCCTGAGCTGACACAAAACTAAGGTTTTTTGTAAGCCTGTTAATAAAAGTGACAAATATTGTATGAGGGAATCATCTCAGAAATAATACCTAAAATATTTCTACAATGTTTATTGGAAGAATTCAAATGTCTGTCTGTTGAACAGTAGGTACTAAAGGAGACCAAGCTCTAACATATTCGAAATCATCCAAGTGCATGTACGTTTAATATATGATACATTGCGATGGGCTAAGAATTAAATATGCACCTTTAATTTTGTACAGTATGATACGGCTTGCTTATAGCCTTGTTATTATCTTCTGTTTCCCATAGTCTTCCAAAATAAGACCAAAAAGTCCCAAAATGATAAATTGATGTTTAGTAATTGGCAGGTTCAGGCCAGGACCCACTTGTCACAAAATGTTCTTAACTTAAAGGGGGAGATAACAAAAAATCACTTTAGGGTTCAGAAGAAGCGCACTAACTTTTCCTTTCCAACGATACCAAACACATATTTTTGTGATTTGTTTTAGTCCTAACAGTGAAGTTAAAAAAATTCCACAATAAGAAAAACAAATTGGTAACTTTCAAAATCTCCCATTTAAGCCTAGGTTAAATTCATCCTCTTCAAGGCCTTCGTAATTCACCATTATGGCATGCAGACCATTTTTTTGCTAGTCACATTTTCCTCAAAGCTTCTTTTGTAATTCAATATAAGTTTCGTGACACTGAAAGCAATTTGCTGGAGATAGGAATACTTTGAAGAGAGTGAAATTAACCTGGGTTTTAATGGGAGATTTTTTAAGTTGACCAATTTGTTTTGTGTGTGTAACATAATACAGCATTTTATAAACTGCATCACGTCCCATGAAAAAATCGCAAAAATATGTGTTTGGTACCGTTGGAAAGGAAAAACAAGGCCGTTTGTTCTGAACTCTAAAGTATTTTTTGTTTTCTTCTCCTTTAAGTGGACTCTTAGCATATGTCTACAATAAGGACAGTTTTACGGGCACTCTTATGTTGCATGTTATAGAAAACACTAAGAGTAATTTAAGATAAGAAAGCTTTGAGCAAGTGGGTCCTGGAGTATAGTCCTGGTATTCTCACTCAACCTTTACACCCAAAATTTATAAACAATAAAACACATGGGCTAAGGGAAAATCCCCTTGACTAAAATAACCATGGAAACAAGTGTGTTAAGGGGGTATGTCAGTTAGACCTTTCTACCTTATCATAAGTTGTTGTAAACCCATGATATTTCATACAGTTGATGACAGACATGAGTGTGGCTTTTTAGTCAGTGGAATTTCCAGGAACACTTTGTAATATATTGACAAGGTTGTGCGGATCTTCAGTTATGCAAGGGATATCCATGTAAATAAATGTGTACGAAGAAGAATAACCTGTAATAGAATCTGAATAAAGAGAAGAGTAAAACGTACCCAGCTTTGGTACTGTCACTTTCATTGCTCTTCCAAGAACTAACACTGCGACTCCGTGTTCTAGAATCTTCTTCATCATAAAGTAGATTTAAACCAAAGTCAGAATCCATGTCAGAACTTAATGTCCGTTGGCGTTGTATTATTCTCAATGTTGCATACCCATGTACATCTTTTGAGCTGGTGTATGCAATAGGATTGTCCAGTGTGCTTTCAAAACCCCTTGTGGGTGACATTATGCCCAGTGCTGGGTTGGGCATTTGGCGTCTTAGACTAGGTATACGATTTAAGTTTGCTCGTTTCCTATTGATGGATGATGGATGGATGGATTGTCTAGTGTGTTCCTGATTCTGTTTATTAAGAAGACTGGTTAGTGATGTACTGCTGGCTATAGGGCTTAATGTATGACTATCAGTGAGAATGAGGGGGCCAGTAGATTCACAGGAACCTACACCACTTGTAGAGCCTGTATTAAAACTATCAGACCTACTCTTACTGGTTGGATTACTATCATTACTACTACTTCTCTCATCACGTAGACTAGATGGACGTATCTTATACGTAGTCACCTCAAATACTTTATGTTTCTTCTCACTTGGGGCTCTATTTTTGTCGGGTTCATTATGGCTGCCAGTTTCAATACCACTATCACAGATGGATGAAGTTAGTTGACCTTTGACATCAACAGGTAAGACTATTTGTGGGTTGTTTGTGTAAGGTGACTGGCCAGGTTCAACAGGACACTGGATGGAATCAGGGTTAGATAAACACTTGTCAGGTACCACAGGAAACCCAATGTCTATCTCATCACCTTCGCTGGTTGTCCGTCGTTTCGGTCTTTCAAACTGTAAGGACAAACTACGTTTTTTAGGCAGAGTCATCCAGCCTTGTCGGGTACCTTCCCCAGGTACAGTCTGGCTTTTTGGTAAATTTCCAAAACGTTCAAAAAATTCTGCCTTCAACCTAGCATTTCTCTTAACGATATCGGAAGTAGTTGCTTGGGCAAAATTTTCAGAAATCAGGTCAATTTTGCTTTTATCTGAAAAAGTTTGTTTTTCTTCTTCTGGACTTCTGCTGTGATCTTGTATTTGTTTATTGAGGGACATTAACACAGGAGATTGCACATTAGATACGGCACAGTGAGAAGAAGGCACAGCACTTATAGATGATGGCCTGGGAACAGAGCCAAGAGAAGAAGACACAGGGCTATAAGGCGTGGATGTTGGACTAGAGTATATAGGTAAAGAGTTCACACTAGAGGTGGGGCTGGATGATTTGGGTACAGGGTTTGTAACAATGGCATTTAGGTTATAAGTATTGGGATCTGAGCTTGGAAATGAAAACACATTATTGGAAGATGTCTCTGTATTTGAAGATTGGACTGACGTAGTTTGTACATTGTGAGAAGATACAGAACCAGTGCTTGATTCTGTCTTGGAGTTTGATTCAGTACAATTTGATTCAGATTCTGTAGTCCCTGCATTGTTAGGTTGTAATTGCTTTATGGATGAACCATCTGTAAATTGTGACTTTTCAGGAATTTGTGTTGAATCACCAGTAGAATGTGTAGATGATACATCTGTAGATTGGGTTTGAGCTAACACTTTTGTTTTATTTTCTAACCCATCTTTTTTACCCTCCTCTTCAATAAAGAACAGTTTGGAAGGCAGTTCGTGGGCCAGTGTGGCTATTGCTTGTTCTAAACTTTCTGGGGTAACAGCCGTTTCTTCGTTACTCTCTACAGGCATGTTTTCTAGCTGGTCTTTGTCAGTTAAAACTGGCCATCTATCAGCCCTTGTATGCCAGAGAGATTCCCATCCATATTGAGCCAATATAAGACAGCCTTGGCGAGTTGACGCCAGCAAACCCAAAGTGTAGAAGGCAGTCCTACAAATAAAGCAATATTACATCTTTGTTTAGTTCTTACCACTCCTGAATTAACTTATTTTTATTTTATGCCAATTTGAATTAGGAGTATAAGAGACGTTTTAGAATTCTCAATTCCATATAGTTGTTTAACAAGTAGGACTTACCCTCGGATAGAAAAAACACTACATTCTTCAGCCAGTTTTATAATTATTGGGATGATTTCCTCTTCTTTAAGCCAGTTAATTCCCAGACCAGAACGTCCAATGTTACCCTTAAAAGAAAAACATACCTGTACAATAAACATCACTTAACGATACTGAAATTATCAAAATAAACAGTTAATTTTTCATTGTTATTTTTCTACCTTAAGTGAACTACATAATAACCTTGTTTAAACATGTCATGTAAATCTCTGCTTACATCTGAATTAATGACCAATTTAATGTTTCACATCTCACTCCACCTTCCTATACTGAAGGGCTGCCTTGAATCTTTCAGGACAAGTTTGGTTCAAAACCTAACTGGGCTTTTATATTTTTTATGGGGGTTCAAACCTCTTTGATGAAGGGATTTATTAGTGTTGGATTGGTTGATTGATTGATTGACTGGGGCTTAACGTCACACTCAACAGCTAAGGTTATATGGCAACAAAAGTACCAACCGACCAAAAGAGCTTTCCCACCCCCATTTCACCTAAATTTCAACATTAAAACCTTCACAGACCATATGAACATCAGGAAGGCTAATGTATTTGGCATACTTAATTTTCCTCCACGCCAGGTAGGCGAAAATGGCTATGGCAAAAACCACACTGCCCCAGCCCGAGGATTATTAGTGTTGGAAGGATGTATGGGTGTTGGAAACCAGTCAAGATTATTTCAGAAATGCATTGCTGTAATTATTATTTCTCATCAAAATGGAACCTATGCACAAAGAGAATTTGAAACACTTCTCCCAAAAATTGCTGATTGAATCAACCTGCAAAATTTGGTCTTCTTATCAAATGCTGTACTGTATGGGTGATGGTTTGAAAAGACATAAGAGGAAAAGTAATCTATTTACCAAAGCCCAAAGTGCTGTCTTCAAGGCCATTGTGTCCTCATCTGTTATCAGTTCCTTATTTCTGACACAGTCCATATACTCGTTAATATACTCCTACAAAACAGAAATATACAGATAGTAAAAACCTTCTAATTTAAGGGATCCATTTCATTGGATTCTCTGTAAGTGGAGGTAAGCCATGTCCAAAGTTAGAGATGTATACACAAAATCAAAGAGATGGCTTTTCTATCACGATATTCTAGACATATTATACAAATATCAGGACACTCTAAGCAGCTTTACACAGTTTGTTAAATATTTTTAAATGCAGGGTTCAAAAAGGCGGGTGCATAGGTTCACAAATCCACCCAATTATTTGTTGGTGGACCCCAAAATATAACAAAAGAGTAAAAATAGGTGCATCACTGTACTACCTGTAGCCACTATTGTAACCACACTTGGTGAAAGTCACAAACCTTAAGCAGCCCGAAAGCTTTAGTGGACATTTAACAATAATTCTCTCAACAATAATTGGTAAATGTAGCTTTAATTGAAAACTTTGTTTGTGGATGAAACTTTACGTTCAACTTGCGAGAAGCAACAAGCAAATTCATACAGATATTTCAATCTAAAGGAGTATAGCGATAGATTCACAAAGTAGTCCAAATTACTCTAATGCCAAAAAGCTGTGAGGGGCGATAAACTGTTTCTCGATAATGAAACTTCAAGGCAAGGATAAATGTCGTCAGAGTTTGGCTGTATGACTATATGATTCATTACCGGTTTGTTGAAAAAAAAAATGAAATAAAATAAAATGTTCAACATTAAGCGTGGACGATTCGCCACTTGTCATGGGAACTTTCTACCGCTTTGGGCTAAGGCCTATATACTTGTCATGTCAAAATATCTCATATTTTGCAAATTCGACCCCTGTGAATGGTAAAGTTTGCTACAGAGAGCCCAAAGAGAGAGAAAATTATCACAGAGGTTTGCGACCAAAAATTATACTAGAATTCAACTGAAGTAGAAGTGTCGCCTGGCAGGATAAATATACAAGGAGAAGGTACATCACCTTTCACAAAAAATTCACTGTTGTACTTTATTTGTGAATATATGTATATCATGCTGTGTAAGATGTTACCTGAATATGAGATATTAAATAATAATCTGCGTCAGATTACACATTTATAAGAAATCCCCAACATTTCATTGACTCCGAGCGACCATCCCACATATACCTTCATCTTTTGCGAAAAAATCCAGTATGAAATTTTGGCCTGACAAGGATCCTACCCATGCGGTATTGGTAGGGGCTTATGTTGATGCGAGTAAAAAGCTTTACTAGCTGAGCTACGGAGGCTCCCCTGCAAATGGAAGCTTGACTGCATGAATGGTTTCATTATTGGTTGTCTAAAGAGTAAAATCAATTAACTTAAAACATGCAAAATATGTATTTATTGAATAAAAATTTATTAGTGATATTCTTCTGTACAGAATTCCACAAAAAGCTATTCATTACACTAAGAAAGTATTTAGACAAACAGATTTAAAGTGAGACATCCTGTCCTATAATTAGCGGAGGGATTGTCGTAATTTGTAATGCAGTTCCGAAGCCCTGGTGCTCCATAAAGCAAATCCCTGAAAGGAAAATTGATGGTAATAGAACTTGAGCGGGGTATTAAGGTATTAAACTTTCCATTTAAATTTGAAAAAAATTAAGCCAGTGGTTTTCAAGATATTGCACGGAAACCAAGTTATTTGTATCAGCCAATCAAAAGCCTGTACAGTAATTAAATATGCGCGGATGTTAGCGAAAGTCGAACTTGAGCGGGGTATTAAGGTAATAAACTTCCAATTTAAATTTGAAAAAAATTAAGCCAATGGTTTTCAAGATATTGCACGGAAACCAAGTTATTTGTATCAGCCAATCAAAAGCCTGTACAATAATTAAATATACGCGGATTTTAGCGAAAATCGAACTTGAGCGGGATATTAAGGTATTAAACTTCCCATTTAAATTTGAAAAAAGTTAAGCCAGTGGTTTTCAAGATATTGCACGGAAACCAAGTTATTTGTATCAGCCAATCAAAAACAATAATTAAATATGCGCGGATTTTAGCGAAAGTCGAACTTGAGGGGGGTATTAAGGTATTAAACTTCCCATTTAAATTTGAAAAAAATTAAGACAGTGGTTTTCAAGATATTGCACGGAAACCAAGTTATTTGTATCAGCCAATCAAAAGCCTGTACAATAATTAAATATGCGCGGATTTAAGCGAAAGTCGAACTTGAGCGGGGTATTAAGGTAATAAACTTCCCATTTAAATTTGAAAAAAATTAAGCCAGTGGTTTTCAAGATATTGCACGGAAACCAAGTTATTTGTGTAAGCCAATCAAAAGCCTGTACAATAATTAAATATGCGCGGATTTTAGCGAAAGTCGAACTTGAGCGGGGTATTAAGGTATTAAACTTCTCATTTAAATTTGAAAAAAATTAAGCCAGTGGTTTTCAAGATATTGCACGGAAACTAAGTTATTTGTATCAGCCAATCAAAAGCCTGTACAATAATTAAATATGCGCGGATTTTAGCGAAAGTCGAACTTGAGCGGGGTATTAAGGTATTAAACTTCCCATTTAAATTTGAAAAAAATTAAGACAGTGGTTTTCAAGATATTGCACGGAAACCAAGTTATTTGTATCAGCCAATCAAAAGCCTGTACAATAATTAAATATGCGCGGATTTTAGCGAAAGTCGAACTTGAGCGGGGTATTAAGGTATTAAACTTCCCATTTAAATTTGAAAAAAATTAAGCCAGTGGTTTTCAAGATATTGCACGGAAACCAATCCGGACGCCGACGCCGCCAGACTACGCCGTCAAAGTGATCCCTAAGTGCCCCCTTTCAGGCAACACAACAAGTATTGTTAAAAAATTTTTTTTACCTGTTTTTGGAGAAGATGAAAGCCTTGTTTGTGTTGAACTAACTGACCATACAGGTGAGCTGGGATATAAGCATTCTTTTTGGGACGTCTGGAAAAAAAAAAGGCTGGAAATCAATCTTTCTAATTCATTTTTGTTTTTTGGGTGCTTAAGTGAGGAAACGAACAATAAAACGTCAAAAAAAAGGTCAGAACTTCAACAACTGATGAGGTGGAATAACAAACAGTAATAAGAGAAACAAAGCCTGGAATTAAAACAGAGCAATACAAATCCATTCACAATTTGCCAGTGGGCTGATATCTTCACATCCTCAGACCTCAGGGTTATTATCGCAACAAGCTATGAAAGGATGAGTTTGAGTAAGGAAAAAAACTCTCTGTGACAGACAAAGTTCAACAAACTATGGAGTATCACACATACATAGATTGATTGATTGATTGTTTGGTGTTTTACGCCGCGCTCAAGATTATTTCACTTATATGGCGGCGTTGCCAGTTTTATTGTGGGAGGAAACCGGGCTCTATGCCCGGAGGAAACCCACGACCATCCGTTGGTAACTGGCAACCATCCCACATAGGTCGTTCGAGTGAAAAACCAGTCAGAAAATTTTCAAATTTTTTGGACTGAGTGGGAATCGAACCCGCAACCCATTGGTGGAAGGCTGTTCGGATTGAGCGTCCAACGCTCTACCTACTGAGCCACAGAGGCCCCTCACATACATAAAGGATCTCACACAAGTGGTAATTTGATATGAAATTTATGAAACGAGTTGAGTAAGTTTTGAATATGTTGCGAGCTTCAGCGTGATAAAGTCAATTACGTAATAAGAGTGAAATGCCAATTAGATATAATATTTGTACATTTCCCATGTTATAAGTATAGAAAATTGATAATAAACTAGGTCAGTAACTTACTTTGTACTTGACCTTCTTGTATAAGATCCATCATATGTCTTCTCATAATTTGTTAGAGCTTCATTCAACATCTCTTCCACAATATGTACATATTTGATGTTAAATTCCTGAATAACACAAAAATACTTTCTTTAAAAATAATTCTTCTTTTTTAAATTTATTTTCAAGGGTAGATCCCACAAAAGTCCCATTTTTAATACTTTATGTTTAACTACTTATATAGTTTCACTTGTTTTAGCACATATGATTTCATAGAAATGTTATCTATGCCTAACTTCAAACCTTGCAGTACAGTTTCTTATTATTCTGCCAATAAGACAGAAGAATATATCACATAATTGCTAACATTTCAAGAAATATTTCAGCTTGAGAAGGTTTTTTCTAGAATTGAAGATGAACGTATTTAGTTTCAGCCTTGCATTAAACTTTTACAATTCTGTTATCATTAAATTCTGTCTTCAAATACTGTGAACAAAAAACTAAGAAATTAGAATACATTGAGTGATGAGAATAATTTACCGTATGCCATTTCTCTAACTCATTAGCCACATAGTTAGCATCTGAGAGATATTTAAATCCCTTAGGGTTAGCAAGGAGACGACACAGCATAAGAACACCTCTATCCCCTAAATGAAGGAGGGACGGACGCATCTTTACAAGGGCTTCTAGGTTCATCTGGGAAGAGAAAAAAAAATTTAAAATCTGTGAGAAAGTTGCTTAGTTATGTGGTGTTTAATGCCATATTCTATTTCATTTCCCTTAATTTACAGAGTTTTGCTATGTGGTATGTTGATCAGGCTGTAGGTAGCAACCCAATGATTCAATGGTTTCAGACAACCCCTTCACATGAGCTGAAATAGCATGAGCCTGGGGGCCGTTTTACCGAAGCCGTCGCAAAGTGCGATCAATCGCAGTTGCCATGACTGTATCTCTTCACTACGGTATCCATTGGCAACTACGCTTCGTTTGCGATGAGAATGCTTTGTGAAACGAGCCCCAGGTGTTTAGAGAATCATAAAAACGTTGTAGAGTAACCCTGCATAAATACAACTGACAAGAAAAGGTCATCATTTTCTGAAACATTTGTAACTCTAGACTATTTCACATCAACGGCCTGTGGGGCGCTGAAATCTTGACCTTTTTATACTACCATACAAAATGTTACTATTGTATACTAGAATTCAACTGAAGTAGAAGTGTCGCCTGGCAGGATAAATATACAAGGAGAAGGTACATCACCTTTCACAAAAAAATTCACTGTTGTACTTTATTTGTGAATATATGTATATCATGCTGTGTAAGATGTTACCTGAATATGAGATATTAAATTATAATCTGCGTCAGATAAAAATCGAACTTGAGCGGGTATTAAGGTATTAAACTTTCCATTTAAATTTGAAAAAAATTAAGCCAGTGGTTTTCAAGATATTGCAGGGAAACCAAGTTATTTGTATCAGCCAATCAAAAACAATAATTAAATATGCGCGGATTTTAGCGAAAGTCGAACTTGAGCGGGGTATTAAGGTATTAAACTTCCCATTTAAATTTGAAAAAAATTAAGCCAGTGGTTTTCAAGATATTGCACGGAAACCAAGTTATTTGTATCAGCCAATCAAAAGCCTGTACAATAATTAAATATGCGCGGATTTTAGCGAAAGTCGAACTTGAGCGGGGTATTAAGGTATTAAACTTCCCATTTAAATTTGAAAAAAATTAAGCCAGTGGTTTTCAAGATATTGCACGGAAACCAAGTTATTTGTATCAGCCAATCAAAAGCCTGTACAATAATTAAATATGCGCGGATTTTAGCGAAAGTCTAACGTGAGCGGGGTATTAAGGTATTAAACTTCCCATTTAAATTTGAAAAAAATTAAGCCAGTGGTTTTCAAGATATTGCACGGAAACCAAGTTATTTGTATCAGCCAATCAAAAGCCTGTACAATAATTAAATATGCGCGGATTTTAGCGAAAGTCGAACTTGAGCGGGGTATTAAGGTATTAAACTTCCCATTTAAATTTGAAAAAAATTAAGCCAGTGGTTTTCAAGACATTGCACGGAAACCAAGTTATTTGTATCAGCCAATCAAAAGCCTGTACAATAATTAAATATGCGCGGATTTTAGCGAAAGTCGAACTTGAGGGGGGTATTAAGGTATTAAACTTCCCATTTAAATTTGAAAAAAATTAAGCCAGTGGTTTTCAAGATATTGCACGGAAACCAAGTTATTTGTATCAGCCAATCAAAAGCCTGTACAATAATTAAATATGCGCGGATTTTAGCGAAAGTCGAACTTGAGCGGGGTATTAAGGTATTAAACTTCCCATTTAAATTTGAAAAAAATTAAGCCAGTGGTTTTCAAGATATTGCACGGAAACCAAGTTATTTGTATCAGCCAATCAAAAGCCTGTACAATAATTAAATATGCGCGGATTTTAGCGAAAGTCGAACTTGAGCGGGGTATTAAGGTATTAAACTTCCCATTTAAATTTGAAAAAAATTAAGCCAGTGGTTTTCAAGATATTGCACGGAAACCAAGTTATTTGTATCAGCCAATCAAAAGCCTGTACAATAATTAAATATGCGCGGATTTTAGCGAAAGTCGAACTTGAGCGGGGTATTAAGGTATTAAACTTCCCATTTAAATTTGAAAAAAATTAAGCCAGTGGTTTTCAAGATATTGCACGGAAACCAATCCGGACGCCGACGCCGACGCCAGACTACGCCGTCAAAGTGATCCCTAAGTGCCCCCTTTCAGGCGACACAAAAAGCATGTTTTTTCCCCATATGAAATAATTCAAATTTTATAGAAAACTATGTTATTAGGACTTGAAGTAAATACTATGAAAGTAAAATATGAGATTTTTACCTCCGAATCACATGCCTCCTCAAGGACATGTAACGCTGCCATGGCAACAGACTTACTGACATCATACAGCTGTGTTACAAGAAAATCTACTCCCCAATGGCTAAAGTAAGGGGCACCTGCACGGAGTAAAACCCTCAGTAGTTTGGTCGTGTACAAACGGCCAGGCTGAAAGAAAACATAACCATATTCGTTGATTTAAGCTTGACTATTGGGAAGCACATTAACATGTAGTTCATTTACAGACACAAACTTTCTTCTGGTTAGCTTAAATAATATGTATTCCACAAAGTGTTATTGTGTGACAGTTTGCTCTCACCTCAGTTGATGCTGTAAGGGCCTTGGAGAGGATCACCCTGGCTAATCCATCTCGTGAATACGATAAACTGGACGTCGTCAGTTTCACATACTTTTCATGACACGACGAAGATATTAATTCTAAAAGCCTGAAGGAAGAAATAATCAGAGCAATATGAAAAGGCGCAATGATTGATTATTCACAGAGGTTAAGTAAGATGTAAAAAAAAAGGCATTATGGGTGATTATTCAGAGGCTAAGTAAGATGATGTCACAGGAAGACACTATGATTGATTATTCACAGAGGTTGAGTAAGATGATGTCACATAATGCACAATGATTGATTATTCACAGAGGTTAAGTAAGATGATGTCAAACAAAGGCACTATGATTGATTATTCACAGAGGTTAAGTAAGATGATGTCACAAAAAGGCATTATGATTGATTATTCACAGAGGTTAAGTAAGATGATGTCACAGAAAGGCACTATGATTGATTATTCACAGAGGTTAAGTTAGATGATGTCACAGAAAGACATTATGGTTGATTATTCACAAAGGTTAAGTAAGATGATGTCACAGAAAGGCACTATGATTGATTATTCACAAAGGTTAAGTAAGATGATGTCACACAAAGGCACTATGATTGATTATTCACAGAGGTTAAGTAAGATGATGTCACAAAAAGACATTATGATTGATTATTCACAGAGGTTAAGTAAGATGATGTCACAGAAAGGCACTATGATTGATTATTCACAGAGGTTAAGTAAGATGATGTCACAGAAAGGCACTATGATTGATTATTCACAGAGGTTAAGTAAGATGATGTCACAAAAAGACATTATGATTGATTATTCACAGAGGTTAAGTAAGATGATGTCACAGAAAGGCACTATGATTGATTATTCACAAAGGTTAAGTAAGATGATGTCACAAAAAGACATTATGATTGATTATTCACAGAGGTTAAGTAAGATGATGTCACAGAAAGGCACTATGATTGATTATTCACAGAGGTTAAGTAAGATGATGTCACAAAAAGACATTATGATTGATTATTCACAGAGGTTAAGTAAGATGATGTCACAGAAAGGCACTATGATTGATTATTCACAGAGGTTAAGTAAGATGATGTCACAGAAAGGCACTATGATTGATTATTCACAGAGGTTAAGTAAGATGATGTCACAAAAAGACATTATGATTGATTATTCACAGAGGTTAAGTAAGATGATGTCACAGAAAGGCACTATGATTGATTATTCACAGAGGTTAAGTAAGATGATGTCACAGAAAGGCACTATGATTGATTATTCACAGAGGTTAAGTAAGATGATGTCACAGAAAGGCACTATGATTGATTATTCACAGAGGTTAAGTAAGATGATGTCACAAAAAGACATTATGATTGATTATTCACAGAGGTTAAGTAAGATGATGTCACAGAAAGGCACTATGATTGATTATTCACAAAGGTTAAGTGAGATAATGTCACACAAAGGCACTGTGATTGATTATTTACAGAGGTTAAGTGAGATGATGTCACAGAAAGGCACTGTGATTGATTATTTACAGAGGTTAAGTGAGATGATGTCACACAAAGGCACTATGATTGATTATTTACAGAGGTTAAATGAGATGATGTCACACAAAGGCACTGTGATTGGTTATTCAGAGCTTAAGTAAGATGATTCCCCAGAAAGGCACTATGATTGATTATTTACAGAGGTTAAGTTAGATGATGTCACACAAAGATTGATTATTTACAGAGGTTAAGTGAGATGATGTCACACAAAGGCACTGTGAGTGATTATTTACAGAGGTTAAGTGAGATGATATCACACAAAGGCACTGTGATTGGTTATTCAGAGCTTAAGTAAGATGATTCCCCAGAAAGGCACTATGATTGATTATTTACAGAGGTTAAGTTAGATGATGTCACAGAAAGACACTATGATTGATTATTTACAGAGGTTAAGTTAGATGATGTCACAGAAAGACATTATGGTTGATTATTCACATAGGTTAAGTAAGATGATGCCCCAGAAAGGCATTATGATTGATTATTCACTGAGGTTAAGTAAGATAATGTCACAGAAAGGTGTTATTATTGATTATTTACAGAGGTTAAGTAAGATGAAATCACAAAAAGATACCATGATTTATTTTTCACAGACGTTAAGATGATGTCACAAAAAGGTGTTACGTGTATTATTCACATAGGTAAAATGATGTTATCAAAATCAATTACGTTGCTACCAGATAATTGAATAAAAAAGGAAGACACCTTTTTAACAACAAATGAAATATTTGATATATTTGTGAAAAGGCATAATACTTACTGTTGATAAACACCGGACCTTTCCAACCACTTATCTCCCTTTGCAGAAGAAGAGAATTTGCCCACCAGGAGGAAAAAATCTTGACTGAGAGTTTTGTTAATGTTTCCCAAACCCAAGATGGCGTCTGACGGAGGCTTGGCCACAGATATCTAAATTAAATAATTATAAGAGGTCAGAGGGTGAAAGCACAGAAAATGGAGAAAACTAAAACAAACAAGATCCTAATGTCTGAGTAGTAGACTAGAATGGGAGAGAAGATTGGCATGATGATTTATAGACAGGAAATTCACAATCTTGTTCAGTAGTCAGCTAACCAACCGCGCTTTTGGTTGATTGATTAATTGGGGTTTAACATCGCACTCAACAGCTAAGATTATATGGTGACTAAAGTACCAGCCAACCAAAAGATCACCTCCCTACTCTCCCACACATAAATTGCGACAATAGGCTCCACAGACTATAGAATGTCAGGATGGCTAATGTATTTCACATTCTCAATGTTCCTCGTTGCTGGGTCAGCATACATTCAAAAACAAAACCAGAAGGCTTCAGCCCGAGGGCACTATATTTTTTATTTCAATCTTGTGACACATTAAGTTCCATGTGAAACACTCATTACCCTGAAATATGAAAGATCTACCTACACAAGAAGCCAAAGTTATAATATTAAAACAAGAGATCAGTTAAACTGATCTAGGCGACCACCATAGAACACTATCAGAAAGTGGGGCTGCTTGATATGTGAAATTTATTTCTTCGGTTGGTGGCTGGCTGGACAAGAAAAAAGTTTCTTCGGTAGATAGTGGCTGTTATCTGAAAACTCAAAACCATCTTTCTTCAAGGAGGCCGCACATTAACGCTACTTACCTGAGCTACATAGTAGCCTACATGTACATGCACACAGGCCAGTCAGTGATATCGCTTGTTTGAGTCCTGTACACAATTAAAATTTACAAAATCCAAAACGATTGTACACATGTTACTAAGATGCATTTAGTGTTTGTTTACAAATCAAAAGATAATGTATATCTGTCAAAATTAGCCCGTGAAAAGTGAAGAATGGGTGACGTATCACTCGTCTGATGAGTAAAAATTTACACACAGGGTTCGTACTCTCAAGATGGAAATTTTTTCAAGACCTTTTCAAGACCCTTTTTCAAGGTATTTGCAAGTAAAATTTACAGTCTGTCAGGCCTAGTCAAACATAATCAGACATACTCAGGCGACATTACTTGTGCGTTGATAGAAAAGTGGTAGCGATTCTGCGCTATTAAAGATCGCTCTGAAACTGTTGCCGGATTTTTTTCACTTTGAGACTTGCGTATGTCTAACCTATTGAAGCTGTGAAATACTATGTAACATCAGACCTTTAAAGCATGCAAAATAAAAGGAATGTCATCATATGCAATGGCCATTTCCAGTTTTCACGAAGTCACACAAGATAACACAAAAGCCATACTGATCAGACCAATGCTGATAAAGGGTCTTCAGGGCTAATATTTCGAAAAAATTTGCGAGAATCTAAGTATATAAAGCTCTCTGTTTAACGTGCATACACAACAGCTGTGTTGGATTTTGATAATGTTTTCCCTTTATAAAAACATCAAGTAGAAACTTCAGTTTTAGTTAATTATATCTAAAATAAAAAAAATCTAAAAATGTGTATTTACTAGCCTAATTGTTTTATAAATTATACATAAAATTTTATTGCTCAACAGTCTTTTTTTTTTTCTCCAAAAGCTAGGGTGTATGCTACATAAAAACATAGAGCTAGGCCTACATCTCTCAGTTTATTTTCATCTCTCAAAAATAAAAAAAACAAAAATAATCCAAGAAATCTTTCTCCAACTGGGCTGCAGCTATCAACCTGATGAAACCTATTTTTTTGGTCTCAAGAGACTTAACAAAATAAGCTCCACAAAAAAAGAAACCATATACTACCAGTCTCAAAAAACATTTTGTTAGACTTACAGTTACATGAAACGAACTTACTTTTATGAATGGCCTAATTAAGGGATAAAAAAAATTGAGTCACTAGATTCAAATACATTTTAATTTGATGCTAATTTCACATACATGTACATGTGTTAACTATTAATAATGTTTGATATATGTATGGAGTTTTCTCTATTAAAATTAAACTTTTATGTGGACAACTATGTATTTGATGTCCGTGTTGTTGTTGTTGTAACACCATGGTCTTTTTCAACCGAACTCACTGTGTTCAAATGAAACCACTCACAAAGTTCTTGGATAGTATTTTTTAGCAGAATTCAAGGGAAGTCAAAAAGAGTTAGCCGAATCTTAAGTGAGTAGTTTCAGTTTCATAATGTCCGATGAACAACACTCACTCAGTCTCAAGGGTGAATATCTAACCCGAAGTTTTGCTTTCACGCTGATCAGCGGAAGCCAAACCTTTACCTTAAATTAAAACCGACACACTTGATTTTTCTTCAAGACCTTTGATACCTAATTCAAGGTACTTTTTTATTTTTCAAGGTAATTCAAGGCCTTGAATTTATTTTTTCCATTTTCAAGGCTTTTCAAGGTTTTCAAGGTAGAGTGCGAACCCTGTACACATGACGAAAGTCAGTTTAAAAATTAATGTCAAAAAATGTCCCGATTCGTTCAGAAATTAGTAAACTCTGATAAAAAAAATCTTCATGCACGATTTGATATAAATATATGATTGAATAAAAACATTTCAGTTACTTTATTGGTAAATAGCATTTACAATTTCTTATACTTATAGTCGCCCTTGGAATTCTGAAAGGAGTCGATTTTTATACGTTTTAAAATGACCCGAGGATTGCAATTTCACTCTGGGGTTTATAAAAGCTCCGATAAATGTCTTGTTTTTGACTACCCTGGACTCGGAAATTCCAAAATAACGTCCTCAGTGCCAAAAATAGCTTTAACTGGGTCGTGCTTTTAAAATGCCTGGTAGGGGCCCTGTGATTGACAGCGGGAACTCGCACTAGCAAACTTCACCACCCGATTTTAGCACTTTTTAATCATAGATATTTAAATATCTCACTCACAGTCAGTATATTGGAGACAAGGAAATACATATTAAGATCTGAAGCTGTAAATATAAGGAATTCCTTTTCTTGTTATATACGTATGCTCGAGGTGTCCGTTCTAACCTAGACAAAGTTGGAAGTTATCAGTGAATTACGCGTCCGTTAAAGTAAATTTAACCTCTTAACCGTATTCGAAGATTGAAAAAACAAAACACAAAGCAACCAACAGATGCAACATGTGATTTTATTTGTTCATTTTCAAAATTAGTTGAAGTTGTAAGAAAAATAACCATACGGCGTCAGTTGAGTTTTAGCCGACTTTCTGCTGTCGCCATACGATGTCTGCGGTAATGAAGCAGGCCAGCACTCTAACGCCATATGGCGACAGCGGTACCGAATGTGTTAAATGAAAACATCAACGACAAAAAAATACATCTTGCATAACTTGACCATATGAGGAAGCAATACAAAAAAAATCATCAATTAAAGATCCACCTGGTAGTTTTCTTGATTCCGCGATCACAAACTATGTAGATAGAAATCACAGAAAAAGCTACCCGCCGCCATTTTTAATATGCAAATGAGCAGCGAGTGCATAGTGCGCAACGAGGCCGTAGGGTTAACCTGCGTATAACATTTTACGAACATCCTTTCATTACTTTAGGAGAACAGTGATAAAAAAAATGGCTAGTGGCCGCAATTTTGAATATGCAAATGAGCAAAAAAGTGCATTGTGTGCAACGAGACCATAGTGCTAACGCGCGTTAATTAGTTTACGAAAATCCTAGCCTTTCTTTACTTTAGGAGAAAAGTGACCAAAAGAAGAAAAACAAAATGGTCGCCCAGCGATCATATTAATATGCAAATTAGCAAAAAAGTACATAGTACGCAACGAGGCTATAGGGTTAACCTGTGTACAAAGTTTTACGAAGATCCTCCCATTACTTTAGGAGAAAAGTGATAAAAAGTAGAAAAACAAAATGGTCGCCTAGCGGCCATTTTGATATGCAAATGAGCAAACGAAATAGATGTTGCACAACTAGACCATAGGAGGAAAGTGCGTGTGAAATTTAAAGAAGATCCCACAAGCACTTCTCTTGGAATCGCGATCACAAAAGAGAAAAATGATAAAAAAATAGAAAATCAAAATGGTCGCCTAGCGGCCATGTTAATATGCAAATGAGCTCAGAAAAATAGATGTTGTACAACTAGACCATATGGGGAATCAACACAAAAACATTTCATCAAGATCGGTCTGCTGGTTTTCTAGATTCCGCGATCACAAACTATGTAGGTAAAAATCACAAAATGGCCGCCAGCGGACACCGGACGACAGACGACGGACGACGGACGACAGACGACGGACGACGGACCACGGACAAAATTCGATTTGATAAGACCACCATGAGATCATGGTGGTCTAAAAATCTAACTTAGTTATTAAGACTATTTATACAGGGTAAAAATCCAGAAATGTGAGATGGATCCCTAAAAGCTAATTTAAACTTCAACTGGATGGAGTATTTACCTCTGATAAGCAATGTGAGATATCAGTAAGCCATTCAAATGTCTGTTTCTGACCTTCTTCCTGGAAAATACACAAATAGTACTTGTAATTATAGTCATATTATTCAGGTAATGAAAGGCCTGAAAGAAAAGTGATGTATGTCTGGTGTTATAAGAGTCTGTGAAGGAGTTCCTCAGCACACCTGTTGCAATGGTAGACACCACAAAGTTGGAGTGATAGTCTCTTTGTCTGACACAGGCCATCCTTCCATGTGTCGCATGTTCAGATCCAAGTCAGATCAAATTAACAATTTCTGAGTAGATTTCACTTGGATTCCCTCTGCGGATGAGTTGCCAGGTACAGTGTAATCACCCAAGGTCAGACGTTTGCTTCAGGCAAATACCCTGGTTACCTAACCCCACTAAACCTGGCAACGCAGCCATATAAGTGAAATAATCTTGACTGGGGTAAAAACACTAATCAATCAATCAACCAATCAAGCCAGCTGTTAAAAATATCTTGCTTTTCATGGTGATGATAGAATGTAGAAAATCATTCCCTTGTATTCCTTGTCCACATAAACACTTAAAACAATCTTTTAACAATAAATGAATGATATAGAATTCTTACTTCATCACAGTTTAGTAAGAAATCCACCAGAAGACATCCAACAGAAGATATTTGTCTTCCGTTATCGCACCCCTGTTCCAGGGCAGAGAATAAGTTATTGGAGGGCTTGTAGAAAAACACCAGTCTTCGCAAAAATCTGAAAACAAGAAATATTTAAAAAACAAGATTTAAAAGACGAGAATCTATAGTTTTATAAATGAACTTTCTTCTAATAGAAGATGAAATCCCTAACAATATTTGATCGCTTTATTTGTTTTCAAATCTATGAGCCAACAAGGAATAGCAAAGCAGTACATATAGCATATATACTAAAAATATACTAGGTAGACAATCAATGGATAGATGGACATTTCTTACCTAACAAAAGTTAGATCATCTAATTTCCTGGTTTTACTATCAACCCACTGAAAAACAACAACAGGAAATGCTGGTAACATTGTGATATACTTCAGAGAACAAGAGCCATGCAGATAACACTTTAAATTCTTTTCACAAAAACGACGCATGAAGTAAATTAATAAATATGACATACCTTAAAATGATAAGAAGAATTGATTTTCAACAAATTAGATGTAGCATGAATCACCAGAATATTTAATTTTGACGAACCTGTAAGATGGCGGTGATCAAATCCCAGTTCCATTGAGCACTCTCTTTGGTAGTCAACACATCGGAATCTCTCAGTGCCTGATTGATTATATCATCACTAACAGTCTGTAACAGATTATCTTTATGTGATTTGATATGAATATGATAAAGGGAAATATAGGACCAGTTCCCTGGTTTTCAAGCATATAGCCTGTTGAATACATTCACAATTTGGTAAACAATGTCAAACAGATTTAACATTTATTTCAAATGATTGGCAAGACTATTAGTTATTATGGTGTATGGCAGTGGAATACAAAGTATTTACATGGTCAGCGTGGTAACTGATAACAAATAACAACCCAGGAACCAATAGCGGTATATTATCTCTAACAGTTTTACTATCGCATAGAATCAGCCATCAGATGGTCCCTAAAATCAATAGCACCCACACACCATATTGTTGCAAAGGGTGTCCTGATAAAAGCACGCCCTACAACATCCGCATTGCAAGGCGCCGTAACAGCTGTGTGTGAAAATGAGGTTTCAGCGTATCTAGTGTCTTAGCAGTATTTACCTGAGGATAATTTACCAATCAGATAACAAACTTCTCATGAAGGATAATGATACATTTTATCACTAATATGAGGCAGCCTTGCCAGGTTTATTGGGGGAGTAACCCAGGCCGAGATTAAACCCTGACCCTCAGTTGGTTCCTTGTAGCCATAGCAACCAACTCAGATATGTGTGCATCTTTGGCTACCCTTTTCCTTTCACAAAAATAACGTACCTTATTACAGTACAGGTCTAACAGTTTACTCTTGTTGAACGTTAGTGGTTTCGTAGTTTCTCGCCGACCAGTCCGACACGCAGAAACTAACTGCTCCAAATATAAGCTGTGAGGAACAGCGCCTCTTTTCTTCAGAACATGAACACGATTTAAACAATTTACTGCCAGACTGGCTCGACTGGAAAAAAAAGAAACAAGATGAGTCACTTGCAGGTCCTTGCCAACAAACATTTTGAATTTTTTAAATGCAGAAGTTTGTCCTTATACAAACATTTGAAATTTAATTAGTTGAAATTCATATATTTATATTTATAGCGTGAAAAGTATAAAAACAGTAGGTAGATTTGAAGGAGCTTAGTTTGTTCATGATATAACAAACATTAGGTCTCCACAGACCATAGAACGTCAGCAAGGCTAATGTACTTGGCATACTTAATCTTCCTCCATGCTAGGTCAACTGAAATGGCTATAGCAAAAACCATACAGCCCCCGGCCCGAGGGTCACAAATCTTGAATAAATTGTTGTTGAAATATTACATTCATTTGTATCATTCATTTTCTTAGCTAGGCCATTCCCAAAATCTAACTTGACTATAAAGTCTCTCTGGTATATCTTCTTATATCCGAAATATGAAAGAGCTCAGTCCAAGTCTGAGACGTGCTATATCATGTTCAGACAAACCTGACAAACAAATATCGGCATGCCCAAAAATTAAACTTGACCAAGGTCTCTCTAATATACACCATTAAACCAAAAATGAAAGGCCTGAGTCTGATATTTCGTACTCTATTGTGTTCACAGACACATTTGAGGATAGAACTCAATGACCTCTGTGATGTACAAATATACGTAAGAAAACTGGTCTCCTTAATATGCATCTGTATACTAAACATGAAAGGGCTGAGTATCCTTTCATGTTTACATGTACACTTTAAGTTTTGACCTCAATGACCTATAAATATAGATACGACTTCCCCGAAAATCAACCGAGATCTTTCTAATATATAACTAAATAAAAAACTTAGATGGCTCGGTGTTATGGTTCCGAACATATGGCGTTCACAAGAAATCTGGACGACCAGATTACATTTCCAAGTGCTAGTAAAAAAAGAAACAGATTGATTGAAGACATCGTTATTTCATATATATATAAATTACAGAGATGCTCCAATTGCTGCGCTCTACATCTATTGTATGCTAGGAGGTACATGATCTTTGACTGGTCAAGATCTCTTTTACTGGGCAGACAACTCGGCTTTATACCTACAGTATACACACCGCCACCCCCCCCCCCTCCTATTCAAGCTGTTAGTACACAGCCTATAACCTTAGAAGCTTACTTTTTGACTGGTCTTGTAACTTTTGGAGATGATGCCAGCCCAATCAAAGTTGGTAATCTCTGACAGTGATTACCACATTCTGGGGGTAGCAAAGTGCCTGCCTGAAAAACATATCAGAATATAATAAATAGCTATAACTGGAGGGCAAACTTACCAAAAGTAAACTGTTACATGCAGATATCAATAAATTGGAAGTGTAAAGGACCATTCTCACAATGCTATTTTTAGAATGCGACTTTAAAATGCATCCAAATTGATTGATTGATTGATTGTTTGGTGTTTTACGCCGCGCTCAAGATTATTTCACTTATATGGCCGCGTTGCCAGTTTTATTGTGGGAGGAAACCGGGCTCTATGCCCGGAGGAAACCCACGACCTTCCGCTGGTAACTGGCAACCATCCCACATAGGTCGTTCGAGTGAAAACCCAGTCAGAAAATTTTCCAATTTTTTTGGACTGAGTGGGATTCGAACCCGCGACCCATTGGTGGAAGGCTGTTTGGATTGAACGTCCAACGCTCTACCTACTGAGCCACGGAGGCCCCCATCCAAATTGAAGAGTGAGAACACTTCAATGGAATGCGATTGACTTGCTTGCGACAAGTTCCGGCCTAATTCATCCTACAAGTTGTATGGCTTTATCCAATCAAACAAACACCTTCTGTAATAATTTGGAGTTATCTGCCCCTGTTGCATGCTCTTGGACAACAAACACTGTTGAGTGGCTGTCTTTTCCATGACAGAGCTTTTTTCACAAACTGTTGATTTCACTGCCCAAATAACTGACAAAATATTTGCAATAGGGGCATGAATGACAAAAGCACAGTAACTGTGGCAACCAGACGAATCTATTGCAACTTGTAGAGAGAAAGGTGCGTTATACAACAGTCGCGTTCTACAAACGAGGAATCCCCTTTTCAAGTTACCTGCAACTAATCACATAGTGAGAAGAGCCGTTATTGGACTATACATGGGGATTCTTATAGGTTTAAAATGATGTAATTCCCAGGTCTGTTAAATAGGAAATAGCAGGAAGAGAAGATATACAAACCAAATGAGCCAGTTCTCCCAGTAATATCACAGTCCTCACAAATAAAGGTCCATCTGTGGATGTCACTACTTCTATCAGAGCCTGTTCAAATACATATGATACATGTCTTTAACATGTAGAGTTGGTTTATTGCTTTGTGTAGTGAAATTTATCAGATTATGGAGAAGGTAACCAGGGTCAATGTTCAGAAAAAAAATTCTAGCATACCGTAAAAGCATTGGATAAAAGTGTCACCAAATTTTGATATAATTTTAGGACTGACAAAAGCCTAGCAGCCCCCTACCCACAGCCAAAAGCCTAGCAGCCCACTACCCACTACCAAAAGCCTAGCAGCCCCTTAACCACTGCCAAAAGCCTAGCAGCCCCTTAACCACTGCCAAAAGCCTAGCAGCCCCTTAACCACTGCCAAAAGCCTAGCAGCCCCCTACCAACTGCCAAAAGCCTTCAAGCCCCCTTAACCACTGCCAAAAGCCTAGCAGCCCCCCTACCCACTGCCAAAAGCCTAGCAGCCCCCTTAACCACTGCAAAAAACCTATAGCAGCCCCATATTTCTGCCAAAAGTCTAGAAGACCCTTAGCCACTGCCAAAAGCCTAGCAGCCCCCTACCCACTGCCGAAAGCCTAGCAGTCTCGTATTTCTGTTTAAAGCCTAGCAGCCCCCTACCCACTGCTAAAAGCCTAGCAGTCTCATATTTCTGTTAAAAGCCTTGCAGCCCCCCACCCACTGCCAAAAGCCTAGCAGGCTCTATCTATGTTTTTCTTAGATGAAGATCATCATAATCACAGAATCAAACAAAAAATATATTCAAAGTTTAATGCAATTTAGTGGTAAAAAAAGACTTCTATCTTTGTTGTTTTGCCAAACAGATTGTGTTGAACTATTGGAGAACTCACCTCAAACAGTCTGGCATTTATCCAAGCTGATAAGATAAGGGCTTGATGATTCTCCACCAAGTTAGGCCTAAATGACACAAACAGAAAACAGGGTGTTCAGATTAATACATTACTTAATGTCTTAGGATACATCAAAGCTGGAAGTCATCTTTTTGGAGCGGTTACCATGAGGGCAAGTCTTATAGCAGAACTTGTTGCACAGTTCTTAACAGGGTGACCTAAAACCTTTTAATAACTGCATACTTTGGGAGAAACTTGCTGAATAAAGCTTTCTGCGGATACCAATCTTCGAGATGTATGTTTAGGTAGTTATAGGTAACCAAACACCTTTATTATTAACATTTGATATTATTGTCGGGCTGTTTGATGTTTGTCTGTTATTGGCACACATCTTTGCTTTATACAGGTTACTTTCTTCAGGAATTTTTATTTTAACATCAATCCGTCAGTTTTTCAAGGCGCTTCTCTTGACATTATGAGAATAGTCTGAATTTCGGCTTTTTAAGGGCTCTAAACAGTACCTTGTTGGTGAATGATGAGGCAAAATAAATCTGCCTTCCTCAGCCACAAAGCCGTCACCCAGCCTCCAACTATCCCTCATTTGTGATGGATCTGACAACAGAGAAGAGAAGAGAGAGATAAGTTCAATAATTCCCAATACCCTTTGACAGTCTGTAGCTCATTATGGATATGGTGACACATGTAGTAACGATGAAGATTTATTCATATCGAGTTGAAGCAGAGCTGTTTCTTACACGACTAAGTAAACTTTATAATAAGTACACAATTTCTATCAGTAGCTCTCGGGGTTGGGCCTTCAGAAACTTTATACATATTTATTTTTCGACGGTCAATATTCTTGGGTCAATTGCTGAATGAAACACCTGTATGAAGTTTCAACGAACACTTTTGGATCAGAAAATCAAACAATTCTACTATGGCATTTATATGTAACATGTTTTCACCAGGTACATAAAAAAGTTATAGCATACCTGTAGAGAGTAGAGCAATGGAGAAATCTGTTGTCCATTCACAGGTCTGTAGACGGAACAGGTCAAACAACATATCTACAAGGTTTTTCTACAAATATATGAGGGGACAGATGAGGATATGGTATTGATATATTCAGATACCAGATTATTTTACCAAGCGTAAATATGGCTCAGATTCTGTTGGTTTCTTTGATGCTTAACAGAATATCAGAATATCAGATTTATTTTTCATATTTCAGATTCCAATTTACTCAGCTTATCTTTAAGTGACTTGGGTGCTTGTTAAGTGTCTGCTTGACAAACATGTCTAGCCAGCCCCTTTCCCCTTAAACAAAAATAGACCCCCTAAAATGTGCGAGAACACAAAAGAGCGTACCCTTATTTCTGCATTAGGTAGATAGAGGATTCCCACAAGAGCCTGCAGTCCAGACCCATCGGGCTCACACAAACGTATCATACCTGGTAATAAATTAAACACAGCTGTAGGTGGCAATAAACAAATTGGACAGTTTACTAGGATCATGACCAAACAAAAACTGCATGGCTGATTTGATCTCAGAATCTTATACGTGGTTATATTGATTGATTGATTGTTGGGTGTTTTGTGTCGGGCTCAAGATTATTTCACTTATATGGCGGCATTGCCAGTTTTATTGCGAAACGAAACTGGGCTTTATGTCCGGAGGAAACCCATGACCTTTCGATGGTAACTGGCAAATTGCAACCATCCCAAATAGGCCGTTTGAGTGAAAACATGTGTTTATAGATTTGCTATTAATCAGTTAATTACAAGCTTCAAGATTTTCAGCAAATTATTAGGACACTTTGTGTACTACAAATACTGGTTACATACTTCAACTTTACACCAAAATTCCAGAATGTACACTAGCTAAATAAAATAACCTATAAGATATTTGATCAAAGAAGGAGGTAGACTTTAGTGAGGATACTGACCTGGCCAGGACTTCATCACCGTGACAATGGCCATCTTACTGGCAGCAAACCGAGACTCTTTGTCATCACTAACAACAGTAACAATATACACTGTAGTATAGATTGATAACAATATAGTATAGGTTCATAACAGTAACAATATAGTATAAATTCATGACAACAGTAACAGTATAGTATAGATTCATGACAACAGTAACAATATAGTATAGATTCATGACAACAGTAACAATATAGTATAAATTCATGACAACAGTAACAATCAGGGGTGTGAGAGCAGGCTCGAAAAAAAAGAGGAAACTTTGTTTGTCAAGAATACACTCGTCACTAATAGGTGGCGAACTAAATTTTTTGTTTTTTATTTTCACTTCGTTTTAACGTTTGTTTATCCACTGTCTGTTCCTAAACAGCCGAAATGTGCCTTACTGTCAACGAAGATATTATTGCGGCAGTATACATTAAGGGTCCAATTATCGTCACATGTCATCACTGCCGAAAAGTACCAAAGCCCCGGCCGCTTATTCTAGGCTAAATTCAATATTATGAAGATGGCAAACGCTAACATAACTTTTCAAGATGCGAACCTAAGCTTCTTGATTAAAACAAGAAATCCTACTTGAAGAATTGAAAGTTTATCCTATTCTGACCGCAAGCGTTATTATTATAGGCCTATGTCCGTTTTCAGAGCAATAAAATCTTGCTTTTTAATCTGTCATTTCGATAGGCCGTCTTCAAAAATTTCAGTCAGGTCATGTCAAAATCGGGCAGTATCATATTACTTGGGCCTATATAGTAGCCTAATAGGCCAATAAGCTGACATACAGTACATGTAAGTCGATACGCCAAAGCCTTCGGACAAACATTCGCCAGTCATCCAGGCGGCACTCTACGGGAGATTTTTAAACCTCCTATCAGTCGATACATTTAAACAAAATTGTCAGTTCACTGCGGAAAAACGCAGATTTATGAAAAACGACACGGACAACCATTCACAAAAAGACGGTTTTCCGCGTAGGTCTCACACCCCTGAACAATATAGTATAGATTCATAATGAATACCAATATATCAATGGATTGCTGAGCAGAATATAAAGAAATCAAAGCAGCAAGTTTTCTCAGATTTTACTTAAAGGAGGAGAAAACAAAAAAACAACATGCAATCGTATCGAACGGGCTCCCATAGACCATCGTATTCATGTGTGTGAGTCTTGCACGTGGTTTACGGTGTGAAAATACAATGAAAATTAATCTGCCCGCAAGCCCGTGCTCGATCGTCAGTGGAGCGCGCCATTGGCGGTTTGAAATTGACCGGAAAAAGTATTAGTAGATTACTTCCCTTGCTAGCTTATCATAGCTTGTATGGTTATAACCTGCAATGTCAGCGGTAAGACTACGTTTTTTGAAAATACTACAACGATCCCCACATGTCGCGTAGACAACATAGCAGCCTGTCACGTCTTCCCAAAAGGTTGATTTACTAGCCAGTGTACATTTCAGAGCTGTTAGAGTGTTTATCTTCTCTTATTAGCGCATCGAAATGATCAAAATTAACCTAGGTTTAAATGGGAGACTTTCAGAGTTGACCAATTTCTCTTACGCTACTGAGTGACTGGTGGCCAGGCGTATGCTGATTGGCCGATCGAGACACAGAGCTAAGCTCTGCTGTGAAGATGGCTGCCGAGTCAGTTTAGACGTTCTCTGATAACGATTGTTAACTTTCTTATAGCACAGTTGGGCGAGGAAAAATCGTAGAAATATGGTTTTGGTACCGTTAGAAAGGAAAATGTGTCGCGCCTGTACTGTATTTACTTAGTTTTTTTCCTTTTCTTCTCCTTTAACAAACCACAGTATTAAAAGGTTTACTACCTCAAATAGAAGACCAAGGTTTTGTATAGACAGTCAACAATTGATAGACTGATATTTGAGTGATATTCAAGTTGTTGTGACTTACTTGAGTGATTTATCAGATGTATCTGTACCGGTGGGTTTGTAATGACAATCTGTGAAAGGGGCTACAAGTTGCTAAAAGAAAATAGAATGTTGTTAGTGTGACATACATAAGTAATAAAATAAATAACACTTAAAGGCTTAAGATACTCCATGAAGTTGTGTGATAACTGACGACTCTCTTAGTATAATTTACTGTAGCGTTCTTCAATTTTTGGATAATTTAGCAAAATAAAGAAGTTGGTTTTAGGGCTAAGTGGTTTTACTCAACAAAACCTTGTGTTGAATGTATGTATATTTTAAGAACTGGAGCATGTTTCACAAAGCAGAGCAGCATCAGTATTTATGTAATTATGAGGGATGGTTGCCAGTTACCAACGGAAGATCCTGGGTTTCCTCCGGGCATAGAGCCCGGTTGTCTCCCACAATAAAACTGGCAATGCCGCCATATAAGTGAAATAATTTTGAGCGCTGCGTAAAACACCAAACAATCAATCATGAAGAGGACAAGATTCTAATTTAACTTACCTCTAAGTCAATGTTGATTTTGATATAATGCCGGGTGCGTGGGTGGTTGAGTAAGTAAAGTATGGTGGCCACTAAAGACTCATTGACTCGTGGAAACTGTTGACATTCTACTATACTTCTCAGTATTGTGCTTATGCCACCACACTCATATATCACAGAGGGATTGTGAAATGCTGAAACAAAATATATATTATCATTTCAAAGACAGTCCACGGTAGGGAATACATGTTTATTATTTAGATACATAAGTGAAAACTAGGGATTTACTTCTCAGAAAATTCATAATTCACTCATGTGCAGTAACACTATTTTTGTTATATGTTAGCCCCATAACATGATGCAAGTGATAGTTTGTTTTTAATCTTATAAGTATGATAATATTTAGCCTCTACATAGTAATGAAAGCATTACCTATTTCACATATTGTGGCCAGACAGACTCGTGTCATCCTATCTCTTTCCAAAGCCCCGTCATTACCCACGGCAATAAGAGGGTATATCAGTGAAGGGGTCAGTTTATTGGGGTTCAATTGACAGATTTTTCTGATCAGTCTTAAAGCATGAACTCTCTCCACTTCATTATCCAGACACACATCAACACACCTAACAATAACATAGAAAATAAACAATATTTACATTACTGTGCATACACGATTCATTGAATCAATTTTAAACAATTTTACAGTAGAAATTGAATAGGTAACTAACACACCAATCAAGTCACTGTAAAATCCAATTAGGTTGATAGATTGACTTATAGATGTTTTGCACAGCACTTATATCATGGGCGTGGACAGGTTTAGTGGGGGAGGGAAACTTGAAATAAACCATAATTTCTTGAATAGACCTTTAACATTCACAAAGAGTGCAGAGATGTTTACTAATTAAAATTTTTCTACTAATTGTGGAGAAAAAAGGCATGTAAACAACCCACCTGGCAATGAGAAAGTCTATATGTAATGTTGTAAGGTGATCTAAACTGGTCTGGTCTGTCAACAGGTAACGCATGGCTCTTAATGTGGCCGCTCTTACTACCTTTGCTTCATGCAGCAATCCTATTCGAAGGCTGAACACAAAAAATACTCAAGTTACCCTACTGATGCTATAGCAGTAGGAATAAAATATAATACATGTTTTTCATGTCGGATTTGAAGCTTACAAAACAAGGGGTTTCCATTGTATTCCAGATTTCAATTAAAAATGAGCATCTATGAAATGCAATTAACAAAAAAGTGTTTTTTTTATCAATTAAAGCAGAGCTAAATTAAAGTGGCATGAGCTGCCAAAATTCTCACTTTTTTCTATAAATTCTGATTGCCAAGATATTAACTACGTAAGGGCTCAACGAAAAGTAAATGGTTGGAGTTGGAATAAGGAAAATTCATACAGTTGCGGGTACAACCAAAATAGTGTGCAAATGTTAACAAAAGTTTAAATAACACTGATAAATGTTCATTCATTAAGCCGTAAGTTAGGTAAAAGCACTACTTTCTATTGCTCGTTGCATGTTTTAAAGCTGATTACAAATTTGTTTGATGTAAATCTCTTTTTCTTTTATTTATACTGTGTAACAAAACAAGTTGGTCATAGGCTTCAAATTGTGAGTTTATATCATTTTAATTCAATTAGCTTCCAAAGTTGCAACTCATACATGTAGCAATAAAAAGTTGTTATTTGTACTTCATCACTCATCAGTGTATGTAGAACCAATAATTTCAGAATTTTGCGTAACAGAAAAATATCAACAATTTGGATAGTTTTACGTTACATTACATACAGAACTTTGAACTTATTACAAACAAAAAAACTCTTACCAGCAAAATATTTCTTCTTTAGTAAATGGAAGTTCTTTCTGGTCTCCTATTTTATACAAAAACTTGACAAAAGCATTCAGGTAGGCCAGTTTCTTGCTCTTAGAGACACCATGGGTTCGGACAATATGGACCAACACTTCACGCACATTTTCTTTTGGTTCTGTTGTTTAAAGTAGTAAGAAAAACTATTAAAGTATTAATGGATATTCATAGGCTTATTAAAAGGGGTAAAAAGCAGTAAAAGAAAAACAAAGCTTTAGTTTCAATCTGAATGCTTCTAAAGAAAGGGCACTGGAATGAAGGTTCGATGAGCGGTTAAGGGTTTGCTAAAATGAAAAGGGTTGAAAGGTAAAATACTTGGTAAAAATGTGTCCACTAGTTAAAATCGACTCCGGACTGGGTAAGAAATCATACTCATACTTTTCCCTCTTTAAAAAAGCTATCCGCCGATAGTGGTTTTGATGTGAAGCCAGATATGAATGCAAAGTATTATATAGATGTGTAAATAGAGACAACACGAAAACCTTGTAGACCTCACATGAAAACAGTGTACATGAAGATGACGTCAACACAGCTGGGTAAAAAATTTCAGGATGATGTGACGTGTGGCTTTGATGAAATTCGCGCACATTCCAGCCGAAAACTAATTTCTTACTATTAAAATGGTCTTATTAAGGGACATAGTCGGTGATCACACACTTAATCCTACTCACTTCAAAGAAAAAATCAACAACAAAAAATGTGAGTGAGTTTAGACTTGATTCATCTATAGTGCAATAAACAGTTGTCAGTTTATAGTTTATAGTCGGTGGATTCCTTTGAAATGGTTATTATGAATCTAAATATTCCGAAATGACAATTTATGTTGCAAAATTACAAGAAAACTATCGAGATTAAGCTGAAATAATCAATTAGCCCCATTTCTGGTTAATAAGTGAACGAAGCTTTGTAGTATTTCATAAAAATCTATATGGTATATCATTGAAATATACACAAAGAAAAAAGTTAAGCACCGACCGACAAAATCATTGGTGTAGGGAGATTGCTGGCAAACTGATATTGCAGAAACCATTGTGATCGGATCTGTTGAAGGGGTAACTGCGCGGATTTGAATCCTTTAGAGCAGATTTGGGATAGGATGGGCAGAAACATTCAAGCCCAAGAGCATCCTGTGCAAAATCTGCAGGAATTGGACCCGTATTACATCGGTATTGGCGGCCGTTACCCCTTCAAAAGATCTGACGTCTCACTGGAGGGATGAAACGCAGGTGCATTTTCATTTTATTTCATTTATTCACCTTTGAAAAAGTTACAAATAAAATAATAATTGAGGTCATTAGTCGGCGGGAATAAAGTCCAATGGACTTGTTATATCCCAGTAATAAAAGCATGTTATAAATTAATAGGTCATACGTCGCAGGTGCTGTAAACTTAAAAAATATTTTTTTTACGGAAACATCAATTCTTATAACGAAAAGAAAGAAAAACAAGAGATCAGTGAACTGATCTTAGCCCACCATAGAACACTATCAGAAAGTGAGGCTGATTATAAACGGATCGCAAATTTGATATATGAAATTTATTTCTTCAGTTGGTGGGTGGCTGGACAAGAACAAAGTTTCTTCGGTAGATAGTGGCTGTTATCTGAAAACTCAGATAACTTTCTTCAAGGAGGCCGCACATTAACGCTACTTACCGGAGCTATATGTACTTGCACACAGGCCAGTCAGTGATATCGCTTGTTTGAGTCCTGTACACAATTAAAATTTACAAAATCCAAAACGATTGTACAGATGTTACCAAGATGCATTGAGTGTTTGTTTACAAATCAAAAGATAATGTATATCTGTCAAAAATAGCCCGTGAAAAGTGAAGAACGAGCGACGTATCACTCGACTGATGAGTAAAAATTTAAACATGACGAAAGTCAGTTTAAAAATTAATGGCAAAAAATGTCCCGATCGTTCAGAAATTAGTGAACTTATAAAAAAATCTTCATGCACGATTTGATATAAATATATGATTGAATAAAAACATTTCAGTTACTTTATTGGTAAATAGCATTTACAATTGCGAAGTCAGTTGCTGTACATAGCTGCCTGAATGCAAATTCGATCGGCAAAATAGTGATTGTACGGTGCCGTGTATTTCATTTCATTTTGAAATATTCCTTCCTTTCACACTCCGAAAAATACAATATGGATCTTCTTAAGTGTCTTAGGGAACACTCTCCTTTAAAAATATTTATTATTGTTACATTTTTGGAAAGAATTTAGGCGTTTAAAATCCAAATTCGAGAAGGCCATTTTACCGACTTCGAACAAGCCGTGGCGGCCGGCAACATGCATAGATAATTCTGTTTCTTATAGTCGCCCTTGGAAATCTGAAAGGAGTCGATTTTGATACGTTTTAAAATGACACGAGGATTGCAATTTCACTCTGAGGTTTAATAAAGCTCCGATAAATGCCTTTTTTCCACTACTCTGGACTAGGAAATTCCAAAATAACGTCCTCAGTGCCAAAAATAGCTTATTTGTCTTTAACTGGGCCATGCTTTTAAAATGCCTGGTAGGGACCCGGTGATTGACAGCGGGAACTCGCACTAGCTAATTTCACCACCCGATTTTAGCACTTTTTAATCATAGATATTTAAATATCTCACTCACTGTCAGTATATTGGAGACAAGGAAAATATATATTAAGATCTGAAGCTGTAAATATAAGGAATTCCACAAGCTTTTATTGTCATATTTAACATTTTCTTGTTATATACGTATGCTTGAAGTGTCCGTTCTCACCTAGACAAGTTGGAAGTTATCAGTGAATTGCGCGTCCGTTAAAGTAAATTAAACCTCTTTAACCGTATTCAAAGATTGACAAAACAAAACACAAAGCAACCAACAGATGCAACATGTGATTTTATTTGTGCATTTTTAAAATCAGTTGAAGTTGTAAGAAAAAATAACCATACGGCGTCAGTGGGGTTTTAGCCGACTTTTCTGCTGTCGCCATAGGCCTACGATGTCTTCGGTAATGAAGCAGGCTAGCACTCTAACGCCAAATGGCGACAGCGGTACCGAATGTGTTAAATGAAAACGTCAACGACGAAAAAAATACATGTTGCATAACTTGACCATATGAGGAAGCAACACAAAAAAAAATCATCAAGATCCGCCTGGTAGTTTTGTGGAGTCCGCGATCACAAACTATGTAGATAGAAATCACAGAAAAAACTACCGGCCGCCATTTTGAATATGCAAATGAGCAGCGAGTGCATAACAAGGCCATAGGGTTAACCTGCGTATAACATTTTACGAACATCCTTTCATTACTTTAGAACAGTGATAAAAAAATAAAGGCCAGTGGCCGCCATTTTGAATATGCAAATGAGCACAAAAGTGCATAGTGCGCAACGAGACCATAGGGCTAACATGCGTAAATTAGTTTACGAAAATCCTAGCCTTTCTTTACTTTAGGAGAAAAGTGAGAAAAAGAAGAAAAACAAAATGGTCGCCCAGCGGCCATTTTGATATGCAAATGAGCAAAAGAAATACATGTTGCACAACTGAACTAGACCATAAGAGGAACGTGCGTGTGAAATTTAAAGAAGATCCGAATAGGACTTCTCTTGGAATCGCGGTCACAAGAGAGAAAAGCGATAAAAAATAGAAAAACAAAATGGTCGCCTAGCGGACATTTTAATATGCAAATGAGCTCAGAAAAATAGATGTTGCACAACTAGACCATATGGGGAACCAATACAAAAACATTTCATCAAGATCGGCCTGGTGGATTTCTAGATTCCGCGATCACAAACTATGTAGGTAAAAATCACAAAATGACCGCCAGCGGCCATTTTAATATGCAAATGAGCAAACGAACTAGATGTTGCACAACTAAACCATAGGAGGAACGTGCGTGTGAAGTTTAAAGAAGATCCGACTAGGACTTCTCTTTAAATCGCGGTCACAAGAGAGAAAAGCGATAAAAAATAGAAAAACAAAATGGTCGCCTAGCGGCCATTTTAATATGCAAATGAGCTTAGAAAAATAGATGTTGCACAACTAGACCATATGGGGAACCAATATAAAAACATTTCATCAAGATCGGCCTGGTGGATTTCTAGATTCCGCGATCACAAACTATGTAGGTAAAAATCATAAAATGGCCGCCAGCGGCCATTTTAATATGCAAATGAGCAAACAAAATAGATGTTGCACAACTAGACCATAAGGGGAACATGTCTGTAAAATTTGATGAAAATCCGACCAGTAGTTCTCTTGGAATCGCGATCACAAGAAAAGTTTACAGACACCGGACGACGGACGACAGACGACGGACGACGGACCACGGACAAAAAGCGATTTGATAAGACCACCATGAGATCATGGTGGTCTAAAAAATCAAAGTTATGTTATAAATAAAAGATACATTTTAAAAGTACCTAAATTACATATATTTATAGATAAAGCAGAACGCGGATGCAGGGACTGATCCAGGGAAAATTTGGGCATACCATTTCGGTTCAAAATGTTCCAACAATAAGACAAAAACAACATCTCTGGCCCAAAATTCAACATTAAATGCTATTTTGACATTAAAATATGTTGGTTTTAAGAATTTGGGCGGATTTTTTGCTTGTGAGTTTGGGCGCCCATACCTGTATACAGGTATCAAAATGTCTCTGGATCAGTCTATGGGATGTGGTGATGAAGGAGGCCTACAGATCTAATAAAAAGTCTTTAATTGATGATTTAAAAAGAGACAAAGATTTGATTGATTTTAAAGCTACTGGTAGTCTATTCCATTCCAGTGGACCGGCTACTCGTATGGAATAGTATGAGAGATTTGAATGATAAAATGGACGAGATAGGTTCAAATTTAAAGTCCTTGTTTGGTAGGTATGAATGGTTGACTGTCGCGAAAAAATGTTTTGAAAAGATATGGGAAGATTAACTGAGTGATGCATGAATTTATGTATGGTAGTAAGATGGCAGAATTTATACATCAAATGGATTGGAAGTATTTTTAGCGATTTAAACAAGTTTTCGGTGTGCTGACGTCGATGAGAGAATGTTATGATTCGGACAGCTTTTTTTTTAAGTA
This sequence comes from Lepidochitona cinerea, assembly GCA_963971465.1. NCBI lineage: Eukaryota > Metazoa > Mollusca > Polyplacophora > Chitonida > Tonicellidae > Lepidochitona > Lepidochitona cinerea. The sequence continues at coordinate 39,062,304 of OZ020556.1, read as the reverse complement.
AGTGAAGAGACTGGAGATGAGAATGATAAGTGCTTCCCCACAGAGCGCCCACAGAGCACTATGGAAGCTAATGGAGGGCGCTATACGCGCTATTGACCTTCTGCTCTAGGGATGTGTTCTACACACTCAAAGTGATATTTTTACTTAAATATGTTTGCCCTGTGAAGCATCTTTTTATTTTGTTAAAATACACTTTTGATTTGGCTAATAATATCCTGAATAAATTGTATAGCTTATTGCCATTATTAAATGGTGATTTCTTATCGCCAGGATCAAATGTTTCTGCAACATCGGTTTGCAAACAATCTACCAACACCAATGGTTTTATCCGTCGGTGCAGACTTTCCAGGGCTGGGGGGTGCTTGACTTTTGTTTTGTTTATAGATATATTTCAGGCCAAATAAAAAAAATACATGCAATAATTAGGCCTATCTCATAATTTCACGATGTGTTCGTATGTTTTTACGATATAAGCAATTTCTTTAATTTTAAGTTTATTGAAAAATTTATGTTTTGTGCCTCATTCAAGATTATTTGAGTTATATTGTGCCGTGTTTAGTGTGTGCATGTGGGGGAGGGAACAGACTTTTTGCCCGGACGAATCCCCTGACATAGGTGAGTATGTTGTATCTTTTCCACATAGAGCTAGTAATATAGCCTTACATATTCATTGCATTCACATCTAGGCTTTGCTTCATCTAGTCCGAAATATCTGCGATGATGATGTAAGACATTTTCTGACAGATAGGCCATCATCATCGTCAGAACGCAATTGATCAATTTACTTGGAATTTCTTGCCACCCTTCGAGGTTGCAAGACCACGCCTCATTTCTCGTCAAAAGTATCAAGATATTATATTATATATAAAAAATAAAATTGCTAACCCGTACTTTAATGATTTCCCTTTCTCCTCGCACCAATCTGAAGTCTGTATGTCGACACCAGCCATAGATCTGCCCGTTTAAATCTCACATTGTACCAAACCTTTAATTTAGAAAAGTCGCCATTTGCATACTCTCATTGATACGTCATTATATGCGCGAAAGGTCAACCTGTCATATGACTACCCACTAGCAGGCGATATAGTTCATTGGTCGTGTTGGTTCACGTGACTTCAGCAAAGAAAACAGCACAACCAATGAACTATATCGCCTGCTAGTGGGGTAGTCATGTGACCGGTTGACCTTTCGAGCATATAGTGACGTATCAATGAGAGTATGCAGATGGCGACTTTTGTAAACTAAAGGTTTGGTACAGTTTGAAATTTAACCGGGCAGATCTATGGCTTGTGTCGACATACAGACTTCAGATTGGTGCGAGGAGAAAGGGAAACCATTTAAGTACGGGTTTGAAATTTTATTTTTAAAAGTTATGTAGAGAATCTTGATATTTTTTATGAGAAACGAGAGGCGGTCTTGCCACCTCGAAGGGTGGCAAGAAATTCCCAGAAAATTGATCAAATGCGTTCTGACGATGACGATGGCCTAACTGTCAGAAAATGTTTTACATCATCATCGCAGATATTTCGGACTATGCTTCATCATATTCATCATAAAGTCGAAACTTGTATGGACCTCATAATGTAGGCTACTACAGTATATTGGCCCATCCTACGGATAGTCACATTTGCCAGGCTATCCAAGCTAGGGAGTAGGAGTAAGGTCTCTCTGTGTTTCTGTTTGGACATTTGTGAGGAAGTTAAATCTTGGCATGACAGATGAGAAGTGGATGATTGTAGTATTTGTAATGTATGATGACAGATGTACGTCTTTATAACCCATACCCTAGCTGTACAAGTTAGGTAGGATAGGTGAAGCTTTATTTTGTAAGATTTGTTCCTGTTCGGTCAGATAAACTTCCTAGAAATGTACAGAGCTATTTGAAGTTGGAGGAAAAGTTGACAACTAACCTCTTGTGTAGTCCAAGCGAACGACCTCTTCCCCGCTATCATGCCGACCTAGAAAATACAATGAATACAATATAACAATTGTCATGTTACTTTTCAAATAGCTATCAGTAAACAATTAATCGTACGCTTAAATCACCTCTAAATCGGCCGTTTCGTAAGCTACTTCTACCGTGGCGAGCGGCGAGGGTCGCCATGTTATTTTTAAAGGTTGTCGGCAATTATGTGTCGTTAAATTTCCAGGATGTACTTTTTACTGAAATATACCACAAACAACATCTTACTTTAATCAACGATTTAAGCAGTTGCATGAGGAATCGACCTTTTTTTTTGTTGCCATAAGATTAGTCAGCAATAAAAGCTCAATTTGTTATCATATTTTGCGACAACAGCTTCTCTTTTTGGCAGTTTCATCAAACATGGCAGACAGCATTGATCACGAAAGTGCTATCCCGGTGGTAAAGTTTGCATTTGTCCATATAGTAGCAAACTTGTTGGGTGCCGAGGGGCCAGTATTTGACACAAATGGCACTTTTTACATGGTAGCTGCAGAAGTAGAAAAGAACTCACTGCCAGCTGGCCAAGTCGTGCAAGTTAACTTGGAGACCAACAAGGTAAGGAACTAGGGGGCGTGGCCACCAATTTGAATTAGGTGATTGTTTAGAGGGACGAGGTGCCAATAATATATCTAAATTATCAGTTCTATTTTTCATTTAAGTTGTTAGTTAAAAGTAAATTCTTATTATGATTTAGATAACATATATATATATACTGTACTATAGTCCGATTGAACTTTTTGGGGGTGAACCAAAGAAGATTTTTTCATTCTTGACTGACTTGGTATGATTGTTTCTTACCAAACTCCTCTCTGATTTGCAAGAATGTTTTTATTGCTAAGCGTTGAAAAAAGCAGATTTGTCAATTAATGTTTTGTTTTCTCTCTTGCTATTTACATATATGTTTTTTTTTTTAGACCCATGTTGTGAGTGAACCTGAGGTTGATGGATATGGAGGGATTCCTGCTGGCTGCCAATCCGATCATGATAATAACATTTTTATAGCTGACATGAGACTGGGCCTTATAAAAATGTCACCAGATGGAACAATCGAACAGGTTTGAGTTCATCATTAACTCTTGAGGAAATAGTTTGGACAAACTTCTGAAGTGATTTTTTTTGGACTTGCCTTGGTCTATCTTTTTCTGGAATCTTAAGTTCTAAAATATATATTCATTGCAATCAATCAATTACCGCCGAGCCTGATGACGTCACATAGATTTACGCAGAGCTTTCTGGGTAAAATGTACCTCAGTTCGCCATTTGTTTATTGGGACTAGCAAGATGTCACTTTTTTTTGGGAAAACATTGATGACATAACCTGTTTTTATCCACACATTTTTCTGTTAACTTTACGCCTTTAACGTCTTCTCCTCGATACAGTATTATTTCTTCCGCCATATTTTAAAATTATGTTAAGATCCCTCAATCCCCCGAAATGCTTTGCGCGTAAATTCCAAGTGACGTCATCAAGCAATCGGTTAATTAGCCAACCAATTCGTCCATCATGAAAACAATAAATGGAATGAGGAAAATTTAGAACCTGTGTGACCCAAACAAACTGAAGTAGTGTCTGAAAATTAAGCAAAATTTGAATTACTAGTCGAACATTCAAAACATTACTTTTGTGTTCATTATCGAGACCATGAGTACTAAAAAAACTTCTGAATTTTACCTTTAGAGAAAAATAGCTGATAATTTCAACATTCTCTTGTAACGAAAAAATGTCAACTTTCTGGCAACTCGTGCCACTTCAAAGAAATAAAGAAGAAAAACAATACATTAATTTACCAGTTAATCAAGAACTTAATCACTCATTTAACCAGTCTGTAGTTTAATCACCATATTGTATTTTGTGTGTTGTTTTCCAGTTGGCTAGGAAAGATAGTGATGGAAATACAATTCAAGGTTGTAATGACCTAATATTTGACTATAATGGTGACTTGTGGATAACCGCTCCTGCTGGAAACATAGCCCCTGATAATTACACAAGATCCATGCAGGTAACTTCACCAAATTAAGTAGAATTCAACTATCAGCTTATCAGCTATCATACTTGAACTTGGGCTTGTAATTTATCTTTGCTCCACATTTTTTTGTAGAACACCCAAGGGGAAATAACTCCATAAAGACTATAGTGACATGACAATTGTCTCCCTTCTATTTAAGGGATTTTTGCTAATCAACTACAATAGTTGTTAAATTAAAAATGAAGAGAAAAAAAATGCTAGATTTGTTAATTTCTCCAATTTATAAAATGAGAATATGGAACTTATATGTATTCAAGTAAATGAGATGACGCCCCTTTGTTGGCCTGGGAGTGGGGCATCACAGACTGTACAAGATTACTTTCCTTTCCCTGATAGCTTCATTCAAGTTAAACTAATTGTGTGCTTATCATAATTGAAAAAAAAACCTCTGATCTGAAGAAAAATTCATTTTTCTCGATTTAGGAGCCCTTTGGATCCTTGTACTGTTATACAAGGGACAAGCGTATTGTTAAAGTGGACACAGGAATCCAATTTCCTAATGGTATTGCTGTACAACATGGACCTGATGGTAAACCACAAAAATTAATTGTAGCTGAAACTCCAACCAAGACATTATGGTCTTATGATATTTTGGGACCAGGAAAGCTGGCCAACAAAACCAAGTGGGCTACTGTTCCAGGTAAATATCAAGTGTGTTTATTGTTCATTGTGTTAAGTTATCAGGGCCTAATTGTAGACTTAGAGTTGATAAATTTCCCTTTTACCTGTGCAGTTAGTAGGCGGTGTGCTATCTGGTTTCTTCCGTCAACATACCTGACATGGCTGCTACCAAAAGAAGAGAAATATTGTTTGACTGGTGTTTTGCACCACACTCAAGATTATTGTACCCTTTTCCCTTTTACCTGTGCAGTTAGTAGGCGGTGTGCTATCTGGTTTCTTCCGTCAGCATACCTGACATGGCTGCTACCGAAAGAAGAGAAATATTTTTTGACTGGTGTTTTGCACCACACTCAAGATTATTTTACCCTTTTCCCTTTTACCTGTGCAGTTAGTAGGCGGTGTGCTGTCTGGTTTCTTCCGTCAGCATACCTGACAGGGCTGCTACTGAAAGAAAAGAAATATTGTTTGACTGATGCTTTGCACCACACTCAAGATTATTTTACTTAAATGGCGACATTGTCATGTTTATTGTGGGAGGAAACCAGGCTCTTTACCCAACCTTTGGCGAGTCCATGACATCTCTTCCATATAGGGCAGGGGCCTCCGTGGGTCAGTAGGTAGAGTGTTGGACGCTCAATCCGAACAGTCTTCCACCAATGGGTCGCTGGTTCGAATCACACTAAGTCCAAAAACATTGGAAAATTTTCTGACTGGTTTTTTCTCTCGAACGACCTATGTGGGATGGTTGCCAGTTACCAGCGGAAGGTCGCCGGTTTCCTCCGGGCATAGAGCCCGGTTTCCTCCCACAATAAAACTGGCAACGTCGCCATATAAGTGAAATAATCTTAAGCGCGCCGTAAAACAATCAATCAATCAATCCATATAGGGCAATCAAGTGAAAACCCACTCCAAAGAAAAATGAAAAAGGTACAATACAACAAACAATGAAATTAACTTTCTTCATCAGGTGATCATGTAGGGGGAGCTGATGGACTGGACTTCGACATTGATAATAACCTGTTAGTTGCTAACTGGGGGTCCTCTCATATTGAGGTGTATGGGCCGGACGGTGGACTACCCATCAAGAGAATCAAATGCCCCTTTCAGAGGCCCAGTAACCTCCACTTCCAGCCTGGCAATAACACTGTCTATGTCACCGAACATGATAATTATGGTCTATGGAAGTTTGAATGGGAGAGAATTGGAAAACCACATTTCTGTGAACTTCCACGAAAGTGCTGATGAAGAAACCAGTTTTAAAGTGATCATTTCTTTTGGTTTAAAATCAAATACAGACAATAATGTCCAATCAAAGAATATTTTCTTATTTTCACTAGATATTCCATAAATAAAGCAATGAAGCCTCTTGAGGTGATTCATTGGGAAACATCTAACATTATTGATTAAGTTATATTTTTATTTTGAGGAGTTAAATTTTGAAATATGTCTGCACCTATATACAATTAGTGCCATAAATGAAATTTTTTGATGAAAATTTACAAGTTTTTATACACGTTTTAATCCAAAATTTACATTCTTGTATGTATTATTGAAAAAGAAAAATATGCCAGCTTTATCAGTGAAATATACATATTTATACATTTTTTCTTCCATTTTTATTAATTTTATCCTGCATTTAATGTATAATTTTATATTGTTATTTTAAGTGGTGTTGGATCTTGATTATAATTTTGTTAATGGTAATGGTTTATTGTTTATTGTTTTACATTCCAATGTTCCCCATTAATTAATATCTTATTTGGCCTGAGCGTTTTGATGTATGAAAAAAATAATTAGTTTCCAAATTTTTACAAATAAAATCGTTGTATTGCTTTCATCTTCAGGTATCTTTGTTTAGGTGTGAAAAGACCTTCAACTTGAATAGCCTCATGAGTAACAGTTATTTGAACATCGTCACTGATTTTAGGTGAGGATGTTATAGCCACAGGTTTATATTTATATTACATGTATATGTAGTACTATTCTTATTATCAGTTTTAAAGACATACCTGATCAAACCTCTATATTTATTTTAAAACCTTTTTTAAAACTGTTTTTGGACTTACATGCAAATTTTAATTATTTATTGAGAAAGAACAGTATTATAATGTATGTATTGATTTCTAGTCGTTATAGTATTTATAAACATATAATAAAGTGTTGGACTTCATATACATGATTTCTATCAATACTTTGCTAAGCCCTCTGTCTGCAGGGATTGCAGAACGTAATTGAAGGTGAGGGGGCCAACTATCACAGCCCACTAGGCCAGTGCGTATGGGTTACTAAAAACCAGGGTGTTAGATTGCTTCAAATGCGTTTCTAGGGCTGTACCCCAGAACAAACTAAAGAAATGTCAAATAGATTTTTCTGCCTAGTTTGACGATTTTCATTCCAATCCTACATGAACCACTGTAGTCTATTAGAAGATCAATTTAAAAACTTTTTGTTGAATATAAACTGACAATAAGCGACATCGATGACCCAGACAAAATTCAGGGCCAGGTTGATAATCGAACTCACCACTAAAGATTAACCCAAAGAAGTGAATTCCATTCTCTTTTTTTTCCCTGTGTCGGTTATTTACTACACCAGTGTACAAGAGAAACGATACCAACTTGTTTTCCAAAAAATGTTGTTACAAATTGATTTTGTAACATGAAAACATGCCAATTCGTATTGCAAATCCCAAACACATCACATAAACCAAAAATACCGGGAACACTTGATCACTCCCGTGAGAATATGTAAATTTCGTGCAAGTGACATTGCCCTCTTTAGTATGTTGTGCACCTGCAGAAAAGCTGTTTAAAAGGGCTGAGCATGCACGTTGATATCACAGCAACAAAAAGATCACAAGACATGCCATGTTTGACAGCCATCGAGAGAGAGCCGTTGGAATGGTCCAACAAGGAGCGACACACATCGTCGATATTGCCAGATTGATTGATTGATTGGTGTTTTACGCCGCGCTCAAGATTATTTCACTTATATGGCGGCGTTGCCAGTTTTATTGTGGGAGGAAACCGGGCTCTATGCCCGGAGGAAACCCACGACCTTCCGTTGGTAACTGGCAACCATCCCACATAGGTCGTTCGAGTGAAAACCCAGTCAGAAAATTTTCCCATTTTTTGGACTGAGTGGGATTCGAACCCGCGACCCATTGGTGGAACGCGATATTGCCAGAAGGTTAGACTGTACACGCATCACTATCACCAGATTGATGCAGCGGTTATGTCAGACAGGCCAGACTTCAGACAGGCCCAGGAGTGGAAGACCACGAGTAACCACGCCCCGTTACACCTGAGAAACCGCACCGTAACAGCGACGTTCACAGCGGCTACAGCACTGGTAAACAGGATCAGTAGACAGCCCGTCTGCAGGAGACTGCGGCAGTATGGTATAAGGCAACGTCATTCCTTCCGCGGCCCGCTCCTGACGCCTCGGCACCGAGACGACAGATTGATATGGGCCAGGCGATTTTGACGTCCAACGTACAGGTTTTGCCATGGCCCGCATGTTCATCGGACATTAATCCCATCGAATCCCGTTCAAAAGAAAATTAGCTTAGCGGCAGGTTAAATGACGTGACGTAACAAAGAAATTCCTTTGTGACGCGACGTCATCTAACCTGCCTTTAAGCTAACGGCGCTTTGAACAACCCACCCCTGGACTTCCTCGAGGAATAGGAACGCATCACCCCCAACGTTATCAGTCCGAAGGTTTATTCTGGCATGTATTGATGCTCACGGTGGACATACCCGCTACGGACTTGACTTAGAGACATGTGGTGTGACATTTACCCGTTGTTTTTGTGATCAGTGCTCTAACGAAATGTCATTTTTCGACCCACTCATATGATATCTAATGGCTTGCCATATAGATTGTACTGATTTGATTGAAATGAATTTTGGTTCAGAGGTTGTGAAAAGATTTCTCACAAGAATAACACCAAACTTAAACTTTTGCATTGTTTAGTTTTATGTCGTTGCAAACATGCGATATTGTTTCTTTTGGACACTAGTGTAATTCAATAAACATTCATTGTTCTAAACTGAGAGGGCGGAGTGACAATGCGTGTAGACGCTTACGATATCATGATACAAACGAATCATTGCTTTTATGATATCACAAGTTATTACTCTAAAATCGTTCAAATGTTATTATTTCTATTTTCACTGGCGTCTCTGGTGTATACCATATACGAAACTAATCATTCAATTGTATTTTATTGTACTTCGATGTGCACAAGTCCACGGAGACCTTTCAAGATATTCTGAAATAAGAGTACAAACTACTAGCATTTAGAGTTGGTTTAGATTTGGACAAAAAAGACTTGCTCACCATTTTTTTTCTTCTTTTTTTTTGTTGTGGCCTTTTTTGATTCTGTCATCTTGTTTTAAAATCATCAGAGTTCTAAAAGATTTTTTCTCAAGTCGAATACACGTAAAATGGAAGTTTATTTTAATGCCATTTGGTCCTTTCTTACTTTCCGTATCCCCACATCTTATTCTAAAATAATACCAATATTTAGGTAGTGAAAACCACACTACCCATAATCCGTGGGTTGACGTGTAGACACAATTTACTCATTCCTTTGACAAACCCTGGAGGTACAAGGGTATCTAATGCTTTCAAGGAAAGTGGTTAAACGGTTGCATGCCGAAGACCTGAATTTCAAGTTTCCGCCAGGATGTTCTTTTTATAAGCTATTTGACCAATCAGGGCTTTTGTTGGGCCAATGCTGCCAAAAGAGGTGGCCCAACATCATTTTGTTCTACTCGATATTGGGTCAGCATGTAGGTTCTTGCATTTAATCCCATTGAACCGTGACTAACCAGTGTTGGGTGTAGGAGTGTAGGAACATATAGACCAGAAGTGCCTTAATAATGGCGAACGCAGGGTTGGTTTGTTGGAGGTCAAATCGTGGACAAAATGGTGTTGGGCAAACTTTTTGTCATCTCATTGACCTAATAATAGTGTCTTGTAAGTCAGATTTGGTCCGACGAATCTATGATATCATGGGGTACCATCGGATTAGTTGGACATATCCACAAAAAAACCCATCCCAAATCAGCAACTACATATTTTGGCCGTATTAACACAGTAGCGCGGAACGTTTCCTATATTGGGAGGCCAACTATAGCCCAGCACAAGAAACCAGAGGCCACAGAGCCTCGTAATTGAACAACCGTATAGGTGCGTTCTGAGCGATTTTCAGACAAAAATGTCCAAATATTTGAATAAAAAGATGGCCCCAAGGTGTTTAGAACAGCGGATGTCAAAGATGCCCTGTGGGTCATTTCTTGGGTCAAAAATTGAGACCGAAAAAATAACGTCTCCTTTTCATAAAAAAAATACTAAAGTTAGTTTGATTTTGTTCCCACCCGTTTCCAGTTTGTACAACGCCAGTTACCACCGGAAGGTCGTGGGTCTCCTCCGGTCATAGAGCCCGGTTTCCTCCCACAGTAAAACTGACAACTCTGCCATATAAGTGAAATAATCTTGAGCGCGGCGTAAGACACTAAACAATCAAACAAATCATTCCAGTTTGTACAATGTTAACAAACATTTTAACTCTGGTGTCTGGAGGTAATATTCTAAGCCACCTGCCAGAATACACAATCCTGTCAGGAATGCAACACGGAATACTTAACGATCAGATGGAAGTACTTTCATTCCTATATTAAAACCACAAGAATTGGAATATGATTGTATCTCACAGTCTTTATTTCAGGTATTCAACAAAAATCTTTGTTTCTTCAACAGTATAATATAGTTCAATTTACTATCTCAGAATTTATATACAATGTCATGTTCAACTTCATGGCAATGACGATTCAAATGTAATAGCATAAGAAAGTTATTTTGCATCTGAATATTAGAATTTCCCACAAAAACAATAAATAGTAAATTTGTACAAATACAGAATGATATAATGGCAAATTCCAATTGGAAATTTGACCAGATTGGTTGGAGAAACAGGGGAGGATACTCCGTACTGATTTTACCTTTATGATACTCCCCCTTTGAATACTGTAGAATTAAACTATAGAATTCCTGCAGTTTGGATTGAAATGAGTGGCTTATACTTCAGGGATCACAGCTTTCCCGCAGTTGGAGCAACGCGGACCAGGGTGTTATCTACTTCTAACATATCTAAATAACATACAGTTGGAAATTACAATAATATATTTTGTGTTTCAAATACAACAGTATAAAGCTAAACAGTCTGCACAAGCAAAGCTTCAAAGAATTGAATCAATCGTCAGCATTTAAGCAGGAATAAAGCAGTAGCCATCCTTGTTACAGTGACATGAGCTACCAAAATTATAATATTGCTGAAGTATTTTTACTTCAATCTAAATTCTTGGCTATTTTTCAAATTAAAAATCTTCAAGCGAGACGAGTCTTGAATGTACCCTGGTGTAGTGTGTAGAAGTTACTTAGAAGTAACCGAAGAAGGATTAACAATCGTCTCGGTTATTTAAATTTTGTCCACTTTTCGGCCATAATTTCTCTCTTCTCGGGCCAATGGCTCAATGGACATGTTTTAAGTACAGTCTCAATTATTTCATTTTGAGGTGAAATTCAAACCCCCGTTTTGACAAATGAAATTTATGAAAAGTCAATATTACGGCTCATGCCACTTTAGAGCAGACTTGGGAATCGAACCCTTAAATCGTATGTGATCGGTTTGTGATTAAGGCTGCAAGTATATTAAATAGGAGCGTTCTGCATTAATAGGCTGCTATTTGTTGCAGTGTGAAACCTTTTTACAACGGAACTTCAGCTGTGTCTCTTTACAATCTAAATTCCGGAATAGATCCTACTTTTGGTTACGCATACCACTTTAAACAAATTAGTAGCACAGGCTTCTAAAGGTCAGTGGTATAGACTATCACGACCAAAATCTCAAACTTTGCCCATATGTAAACAGGAAAAGTACATTTTTCAATGGTAAACCTCTAACTGAAATCACATCCACTTAAAATTCGTTGCCCAAAAGTAGGCCTATAGTTAAACCAACCGTATGTGCTTTAGTATTGTCCGCTATTACAGAAAAGAGTGAAAGCCTTTTCCTGTTTATTCAAATTCTCTAGCCTAACCTTTTTCATTATTCATATGATTGTCGTTCAGAGAATTACTAAATACAGTTAAGGTGCTGAAATCGTAATTGTTTTTTTTTTATTACATAGCGCATCTACGATAAACACAGACCGTATATATGTAATTTTTTCTGACGATTAGAGAACTCAATGTAGGTGACTTTGTGATTGAATATAGCTAAGGGTTTGTTAAATGTTTTTGTTAAGGATGTTTATATTGTACATTCTAAAAGGCATATTTTGCCAGCTGGTACGATTTATTTATGAAAGTCTGTTTGATACATTGTTGATACTGTGCGTTCTTGATACTATGCGTTGTTGATATTAGTTTTCCAGCTGACAAGTTTCTAACAAAGGTAGAGAAAGATGATGTTCTATTCTCTACCTTGTGAATACGAATGCAGGTTAGATTACGAGTAAGCTGTAGCTAACGACGACATATATAATATGTCTCTGGAGAACTAATGTCTAAAATGGTACAAGGCCAAAGACTGGCTGTCAGCATTGCCGTTGAGAAGGTCGAGCTAAGCGAACCCTGTCGCTGCATATATTAACATACTAAACGGTGAGATAGCACATTTGTTAAGAACAACAGCCTCTTGCTTACACAAGGACAAAAATCGATAGTATTCAAGAAGCTTAGCGAGGAAACAACGTGTATATATAACAGATCCAAAGTAGCTCTGTAAACCCGTATATTGAACATCTATATACACATGTTGTAAGATTACAAGCAGAACAAAAAAACACGATTGCATATTGAGCTGTGCCTCCAATGGAACCATGACTATTTATCACATCCAGGCAACGCCCAAAATTCATCGTAAAGTCAAATAGATGTTTGAAATCTTACAGTATAAAACTAAAATCTCCACCAATGATTTTCATCCACACAAAAATTAGGCATCTTCTAACACGAAGCATTATGTACACTAACTTCAGGTATTCTACAAATGTTGTCTACATTCTTCGTAATTAAAAAGCACCTCAATCAAATTAAATCTCAATTATTACAATATCAGAAAAGAATCCTTTAACAAATCTGAAATTTGTAGAAAAACCCTCAGATATCTGATACACTTGTGTCACAATGAAGACAATGTACAGTATGTAACCAACTGTGAACAGTTCAAAAACCCGAGTACAAAGTAAAATATCGTCAGAGAATCCAATGGAACAATCCCTATATTCTGGATCAATCAGTTTGAAACTCAAAAAGCGCCCAATAAATTTGCACGCTAATCAAGTTATCCTGATTGGCTGGATGTAAAATAACTGAATTAAAAACACCCAGAACACACCGGGGCAAACATATTGACCAGATCCGATACAGAAAATGCAATATCTCTTTACAAAAAAAAAGAAACTGACTGCTTCAGGCCAGCAAAACTAATCAACTTCTATTGGTTAAGTATCTCAGTGTTGACCTTCTTTTACCTCTCAAATAATTATACCGACAGAGTATTGTGGTCAAGCAAACCACCATGGTCCGTCATCATTAAAACCGTTATAATGGCTTACTGGATATCAATTTTAGTTATTCGGTTTCAGTTGATCTACAGTGGACTTTGGCCAAGTGGACCCCCATGGATTGGCTTACACTGGACTGTCACCAAATGATCCACGTTGGGTTGACCTACAGTGGACTTTGACCAAGTGAACAACCAGGGAGCAATCTGAAATGGACAGTCGCCAAATGATCGGCGCTGTGTTCATCTACAGTGTACTTTGACCAAGTGAACAACCAGGGAGCATTCTGAAATGGACCGTCGCCAAATGATCCACGTTGGGTTGACCTACAGTGGACTTTGACCAAGTGAACAACCAGGGAGCAATCTGAAATTGACAGTCGCCAAATGATCGGCGCTGGGTTCATCTACAGTGTACTTTGACCAAGTGAACAACCAGGGAGCAATCTGAAATTGACAGTCGCCAAATGATCGGCGTTGGGTTGACCTACAGTGGACTTTGACCAAGTGAACAACCAGGGAGCAATCTGAAATGGACCGTCGCCAAATGAACCACGCTGGGTTCATCTACAATGGACTGTAATCCAGTGAACCACCATGTATTGGTCTACAACGGACTGTAACTCAGCGAACCGCCATGGGTTGGTCTACAATGGACTGTAACCAGGTGAATCACAATAGGTTCGTCTACAATGCACTGTAACTCATCGAACCAACATGGGTTGGTCTACACTGAACTACCATGGTTATGTGTATGTAGTGTAACCTAGTGAATAGTAATCAATTCCATTCCGAGCGTAAACCCGATTTCACGTTGTCCCCGTGAAAAGGAAATTGGATTGTCTGTATCATTTTGGTGGAAATTCTTATGCCCATAGCATGAAGAGCCCTAAAAACAAACGCCTACAATTCCATATATTAAAAACTCGACAAAATAGATTTCATTGGATATGCCCATTGTGGGTGAGAAGATTGCCAGAAGTACCGAATGACGATTGCCAGAAGTACCGAATGACTACTGCCAAGAAGTACCGAATGACGATTGCCAGAAGTACCGAACGACGATTGCCAGAAGTACCGAATGACGATTGCCAGAAGTACCGAATGACGACTGCCAAGAAGTACCGAATGACGATTGCCAGAAGTACCGAATGACGCTTGCCAGAAGTACCGAATGACGATTGCCAGCGGTACCGAATGACGATTGCCAGAAGTACTGAATGACGATTGTCAGAAGTACCGAATGACGATTGCCAGAAGTACCGAATGACGATTGCCAGAGGTACCGAATGACGATTGCCAGAAGTACCGAATGACGATTGCCAGAAGTACCGAATGACGATTGCCAGAAGTACCGAATGACGATTGCCAGAAGTACCGAATGACGATTGCCAGAAGTACCGAATGACGATTGCCAGAAGTACCGAATGAAAATAACCGTTTCTTACCCTGCTAACTTTTGTTTTAATATATATAAGTCTTCAGCGCATTTAACGGGCTCTAATATAACTGAGCTAGATCATACAGGTATGTACCAAACAATACTGTCTATATTCCTGCACATTAAAGTTCATTTATAAATTCAAAATAATAAGGTTTTCACTCCAAATGAGATGAACATTGGCCGTGGACAGCTCTTTGACAGTTTGTGTTATTTGGTTATCAAGCAGCATGAGATAAAAAAAAATAAGCATCTGTACTTTGGTCTCTTGGTTAATTTGAATGATCAATCACACGCAAAATGACTGAATCTAAACACAAATTATACATCGATATTTAACAAACCACATATCCAATATTTACATACTCAAAATATTTTTCTAACCGTCAAAATCTAAATCAAAATACTATGGGAAGGTTAGCCAAATAAATCCTCGATATCACACTTATTAATGGATAAATCTGTGAAACCTATTCAGGAAAATCAATCTGCATGTGTTTCTTTAAAACGAACTCTCCAAAATCACACTGCAATCGCAACCATGGTATGAACTTTCTTCAAAACTCTTCCGAAAGAGAATCTAAACAAGGCCATTCGGATGATCAGATTGGTTGTTGACGCCATTTAATCATTTTGCATTTAAGCACAATGAAATTGGTGTACTTTGGAATTAGAAGTACCTGCCTTGTAGCCGTCAATTTATTCGGCCGGAATCATGTGGCTGGGGGTAGCCAACACAATAGAAGCTGTTAGCAGTAAGGTCACTTCTTTAACCTCAGTTAACCAATATAGGTTTGGAAGCCAATGTGGATAGTATTGGGAAAAAACCTTGCGTCATACCGGCGATTCCACTTCAAGGCGTGCTAATTTCTTCTCAAGCCTTTCCTTTTCTCTTAATGCCGTATCCAGCTTTTGGTTAAGTTCTAATTCGGATGTTTTCCACATAACCACAAGTTCCTCTTTAGATACCTCATCTAGACTCTGGCGCCTTCCAGTCGGTCCACGGCTGTCTTTGTTTCCCTGTAGACTTCGCCGTTTGTTTATCAATGCTTTGACTTTATTGTTTTTAATAGGCAGAGAAGGCTGTCTCTGAGGTAGTGGCGTTCTCGACTCGCTGTATTCTCCACCCCAGCTAGTTTTACGTCTCTTTACATTACCTCTTACTACTGTCCTGGGGAAGGACTCGCCCATGATGGAAGGAAGATCCCCACACGAAATGTGACCATTAGGTAAGTTTTCAAACTGCATCATATCACTGGCCTCATAGTTTAACGAGGGTAAAACAATCTCACTACCAGTGGCCTGTAATCGCCCATTAACATGCATATCAGAAGGAGGTGCAAGATGAGTATTGTCAAAATTATCCCTGGCCAAATGCTGACCCTCATCCAATGAAGACACATCTTTGGTTGTATCACTCTCATTATCATAAACCCAAGGACTGTCGTTGGCGTCTTCTTCAGTAAGTAACCAATCAGCCTGCCAGTTTTCAGGCCAATCAGTCGACCGCTTACGCAAGGCGCCATTCCCTGGCTGTAGGAGACTGCTATCTGTCTCCAGGACGGCTTCATCTGTTTGTCTTCCAAACTCTTTCAATGGGATCTCCACGATATGGGGTGATGTAGGTGTTAGGTCAGGACTGTCGTCTATCAACTGTTTATCTCGCAGCTCTTGCATCCTGAAATGATTCCGATAAGATATGTATACAAACAAACAGAGAACAAGTGGCCAAAGTTACGATATCATTATCTCAAATTGAAAGGAATGGTTAAAAGCAAATTAATAATGGCTTGGCCATGAACCTGAGAAGCAGCCATGTTGGCCCTTTTATGGCAACCCTGGCGTATCGTGCCTAGAATGCTTCTTTTGCAAATTCTCGAGAGTAACCATTTCCCCAAACACACTTGAGACTGTATATGAATGAATGCCATAGAGTTATCGAAATCATATTTAAAAAAAAACTATTAAAAACATAGAACTTACCACTTCGCCTTTTCAACAATATCGTAGAAATTTCTGTTTAAACGTTTAGTTTTTGCCATATCAGCAAGTCTATTTTTCTGAAAGAAAAATATATAAGAAAGTGACTCTTGAATACAGATAACTGACTCTTGGATATAGATAAACGAGTCTTGAATATAGATAACCGACTCTTCAATACAGATAACTGACTCTTGAATATAGATAACCGACACTTGAATACTAGAAACAATCTCATAAATAAATCATCAGCAGAATATCTGGTTGTTTTAAAAATTTGGTTTCGTCTTACCCTAATTGTGCTTTTCTGAAAGAGTCTTGTGAATTCCCTACTTCTCATGATGCCTAGTATTTCTTTGGCTGAGTCGTGAGCGGACACCAGCTCGGCACTTGTAATAATACGGTGTAATCTCTGAAAACCAACAAACACACGGTATATTCTCCATTATCTACTTCTTCAAATGAGTTGGTAGTTAGGGAGCAAATAAGATGTAATCAACGTTAAAGTGTCTATTAGTTATTCTTATTTGTACTATCTCTCTGATCTAAAAACTCAGCACGGTATTTTCCACAAATGATTTACCAGCATCATACAATATGTATTAGGGTTAAAAGTTTGTGGATTCGGGCAAAGTGTGCACGAGTTAATATTTATCTTTCACTTATCTCAAATTACAATTGCCAAAGGCAAGTCAAGCATCGCATAGCTTTGAGTTTATTATGACAAGCACAATATACGATTTCTACATTGTAAAATCTTTTCTCAGTGAACGTACCTGACTAACAAACATCACATGGATGCTACGCCAACAGCTGTGACCTGGTCTGAGGCGAAGATAAGGTACCAGCCATTTGTAAACGCCATGCTCCAAGAAACACACCACTATGCCGACGAGAATGCCCACACTAAGCATGACGAACAAACCAGCATGGTGGGATACGGCAAGCTGTGATTCTTCCTGTGTCCGCCGCTGTTTATAGCACTGGGCATCAGCAAAATGAATTTCCACCAGGTCGTCAATTTTACCATTTTGGTGGTAGGAATATATCTTATCCGATAAAGGGCCCTGGAACATATATAAACATGATGGCATTGTGAGAATATAGACCAGTACTTGGAGCCATGTCACCAATGCTAACTCAACCTTTCTAATCCATGGCTTATTTATATCGCACTATCGGTCTTGATCGCAAATGTGCCATTTTCCTGCTTTCTATAATGGAAAGGGGGTCACAATGTGGTCATTACTATCGTTTATTTAGCCAGTCGTAAATGAGGAAGATATAATGAGACCATGGTGTTTGGGAAGAACCCTCGGGTGGTGAGATCAATATGAAAACCTGTGAGAGAAATACCTTTATCATTTACATCAATCACATGCTATTACAGTTAGTTAAGCTTTTGGGAGTTTAAAAAAAGTTTATATTCATGTTGTAGAAAACATAATTTAATCGCTGATCGTTGGGAGAGTAAAATATCTAGAGAATGAACGGCGAGGTCCTTTGTACGCCCTTCTTCACAACTATTTTGAAGAATAATAATACATCTTATTACTATTGTGTTGTAAACACCACTATTTGTCTGAAGCAGATTGACAGTGGCGAGGTGTTGGTAAAACAGGAACACAGCCCGGAGTATCGATCCACACAGATTATATTATCTCTACATTGACATACAATCCAATCTGCTTCACACTTTGTTTCCTCACTTTTTACCGGCTCTACAGGGCTGTATTCGTCTCGGCTGTTACATCATCGATTGAATAAAGCCATGTTCAGGCATAATTAAGCAGACAGACAAACTCACAAGAACTTGTTATCTTCTGACTTTTCACGTAAAAGAACAAACTCCATTAAGCAGACCTGATAGAATAATCTACTGGATTAGGGCAGGGGGTTATAAGCGGACGTGCCTTAGTACAAAATTATAACATCGGCATTCAAGCCACGTTTACAATTCCTGGTCGTACAACATGTAACTCGTGGACTACGAGTTTATTCCGTCTCATACCTTTCAAATGACACCTAAAAACAAACTATAATTCCTGCACAGACATATAGTTTTGTACCAATAAGTAATGATACAAATAAAATGTTATATGGCCAGAATTCTTCCCATTCATTGAACTTCGTGTCTATTGAGACATTATGTATTATTGTTACATTTAGATAGGCTTCGTTGTGAGTCAAGTGTTTAGTTTGCAGTTGTCTTGAGTAGTTGTCCTGGAAAGAACTTAGTCGCTTACCGTCTATTTTGTCTGGAGGAAATATTTCATTTTGTTTATTTGAAAGTGAACCTCAGTATATTTTGAAAGAACAGCATATGAAATGATTAAATGTGCGTGTCCCCTTCATGGTTAGTGTGAACATCGTAGTACAACTATAGACAATGCTTTGGAGACATGTTCTTCTTCACCAGCCACACAGTAGTCCTGGTTAAACCTCAAACGAGTATCTGATGGATAAAGTTAATGGGCAAGCGTGGGGAACATTCCCAACCTCGTATACTAATACGTACACTAGTCTGGTTACTTAGCAGTCCGAGTTGAGAAGATCCCGTCCGCTATCTTGAGGCGGCCTTGAACAGCCCAAAATGCAACAATTGGCCATCATATAAGCATAGTTGAATCTGTCAGCACTTAGTTAACCACACAACATTTATCTTGGAGTATTCCTCCAGATCGAGTTTCAATTGCTTCTGTTATTTATTGTCGATGCCTTACCCTTAGCGGTGAACCCTTTGGCAACCCAATTCCATACCCATCTTCTCCAAACTGTGACATCAATTTAAGCTCACAGCGTGGATCGAGTTTGGCTCGGGCATAGTCAAGGATAGGATAGTCACCTAAATAACCCTCTAACTGACCAGCTCTGAAAAACAACAAGAAAAAACTATTAAAAGGGCCTGTATAAAGATATATTTTTAAATGTTGATATCAATAATAGTTTATATCTGGGTTTTGCAAGTGTAGTGTAAAGTTATGCATAGGCTTACAACATGCGGTTTCGCCTAAAAGCTTGCGTCCATGCGCAAGTTCCTATAATTTAACGCGCGGTTTCCACCACGAGTAGCTTGCGCCAGCTTATATACTTGTATAGTAGAAATGGTACTTCAGTGACAAACAAGTTTTTCTACTGCAAAAATAAATTTTAGAATCACACCACATCATTTGATTCGTGTAATAAATACTCTCTTACATTAGGCGGTCTATCCCCACATCAGTTGAAGGCACAGTATAACCTTTGGATACCAGGTACAATTTCTGGTTAATTCGTTTCAGTGAAGCTTCCACTGCACTTCCTGGTAAAATCCCCACCCGGATATCTAACAACTGAAAGAAGAACAACACATCTTGCATTATAGTTTAGCGCTGCAATGTTAAACAAAGAAAATATGATATGTTGAAACAACTATCTTTGTGCAATATTAAAGAAATCAATCAATGGGTTTACCCTCGGGGAAATGTATACGGTGAGTTTGGGGTATGGTTAATGAAAAGGAAATGAATTGGTATGATGGGAGGTTCATTTATCGTGGAATCTGCAAATTAAATGTCTTTCGTGTGTTTGGACTCTTTTGAAAATAGAGGCAATGAGTTTAAAACTAACCCTGAAAGAGAGCGAAAAGACAGACAACGTATGTATGGCCAACGACGCTTATTTGATTATTCTTGAGCTTGATGTCATTTAAAGCCTCTTATTAGTATTTTTGGGGAAATAGCGACAGTAATATGTCTCATTTTTTAAACGACAAAATATCGCACATTTGCTTGCTCGTGTAACTTTAAGAAGAGGGACAGGAAAGATTTTTTTTTCCTTTCCACGGTACCAAAACCATATCTCTACTATTTTTGCTAGCCAAATTGTTCTAAAAGAAAATTGCGAAGCGTTATCAGAGAACGACTTACTGACATAGCAGCCGTCTTCACATCAAAGCTCAACGGTGTGTCTCCTTTGGCCAATTAGCAGACGCATAGCCCACCAGTTACTGCACGCACGCAGCAGAAACTGGTCAACTCTGAAAGTCTGTAATTTACACCTAGGTTAATTTCAGCCATTTTGAGGTCCTGGTAACTAATGTCAAACTTGTCTGCAATATATACTGACTTGTAAATCAACCTTTTGGGAAAATGTGACCGGCTGCATTGGGTGTCTACACGACTTGTGGAGGTCGTTATAGAAATTGCAAAAAGGTATAGTTGTGGCTGGTATTGCAGGTTATAGTTATATAAGATATGATAAGCTCACATGTCAATATCTACTTGGAAATGGTGCGCTCCACCGACGATCGAACAAGAGTTTATCTGACAGATTCATTTACAGTTTTATTTCACAACGTCAACCACATGAATGTGATGCTTTATGGGATGCAATACAATTGCATGTTATTGTTTTCTCCCCCCTCTATACTGAACAATGTAATAGCTAAACGTTGACAACCTAAGTTGACGACGTGGGCTACGTTAGGCTTTCTAATGGTGGTTACCCGAGAGACGCGACATCTACTCTCAGCACGGGTGGACAATCTGTTACATTGCGATAGAGTCATTGTTCACGATCGTGGATATATTGAACATTTCTTGTAAATGTTTATTGGGAGAGGGAACTGGAGAAGGAACCCTCACCCGTCGACATGCAGCTCGCAACCTTGCTACACAGAATGTTCAGGTGAAAACCCCACTCAGAATTTCCTCTTTTTCTTTTTGAACTAAACTGGGAATCGAACCCGTGATTCATCGACGGGAGGCTTGTGTTGCACTGGAGAGATTATCACTCTGAAGTCTGAGCCACGAAGACCACATTTTCTACAAAGCGTATTTATAGTGTATAACAAACTTTAGTTTTCGTCCAGCTTTAAATGTCATTATTCGCTGTAACGAGTTTCATTATGCAGTACCACAGCACTCAATATATACAAGAAATGTATACAAAAAAAGTGCAAAATATGGCATTGAAACACTCAATAAAGGTTTTCCTGGGGACTGTTTCTCAACACATTTAGGCCCGTCGTCACTTTGCGCCTGGTCGTAACGTAATGTTGGAGGTATATGTTGCCATGTCGTTACGACTAGACGCAAAGTTACGTCGGTGGCGAGTAACAGCCCCCTGAAGGCCTTGCGACAGTACTAGAAAGACTATATATATATATTTATGAAAGTCTAAATGATATGCCCCTTTTTAACACAAAAAGAAACTTGTCTCCGTGGTTATTTTAGACAAGAAGGTTTTTCCTGTGCGTTCTAGTGTTCAAAAAATATATCTATGGAGTCGGTGTGACTAAAACAAGATAGGTATTAACAATCCATTAAACATCTTACGCGAGGCGAGAAAGTCAACTCTCGACATGAACACAACATGGCGATTTATCTACTGCCTAACAAAATATGCTCTATGCTATATACATTATCAAAGCACTGTAGTTTCACGCTGGGGTTAGACATTGTGTGAAGTAACAGTTTCATAACGATGATACAGATTATTTGCCTTTCAAATCTCGATCAATCTGCTGACAGTCTTGGGATTCGCAGTGTTTGTCAATGATATATCTATTTACCAGGATTTGTCTTGGCACCTTGGTTCGACCCACGCATAAACACCCGCATTCTTCCAGTATACATTTTATCTGGTGGTAGAAATTACTTCCTTGTCCAAGCTAACCTATGGAACAAGTGATGAACTGCCATGGGTTAACAGATTGGTCGAAAATATATGGTTTATCGCACATTTTGGTTGTCACTGAAGCTACTGTGCTCTTCCAGACGATATATCCGGGGAAGTGAGAAGAAAGCCGAAAGAGCTGAGGCTATTTACAACTGTCACTCATGCTGCAAGCAATTCGACAGAGATTCATCGCGGCCAATAGAATGCGTCAATAAACGCATGTAATTTTAACCCAGTTACAGGTTGTGGCTTGTGTTGGTCCTCCTTCGGGGAATATCTAATCCCAGCGTAATTTCCGGGCGCTGATAGATAGCTTTTATCTGTATCTACTTTTAACACCGCCCTATTATTAATTCGGAGTATTTAAGCATTTGTTTCAGTAGGGATTCAAGTATTTGTCTCTCGTGAGACTGGTCACCAGCACCCAGAACTACCATTAGCTGAATCGGAATCTATAATATAAAGACAATGGCTTGATATGAAAACAAAGGAGGTCTGTAAAACTAGAGGGGTTAAGAAGGCGGTGCAGACGGCTCAATATATCCAGGGAATAACCATTCCGTTGCTTTATCTGCTGTATTCTTTAATTTAGCATTTCCCGATGGGATTTTAACTGATGCAAGGCCACGTTGTCAGCGTTAGGGCAGACAGGTTAGGTCCCAGACAAAACAGTATTATGGTACTTTTATTAGCAACAAAATATCATGCCTATCTGGTCAACCGTTTAGGGACAAGCTGACTCGGGGGGGGGGGGGGTGCTTTTTGGTTTCGTGCCTGAATTATACTGCCATCCAGAAATAATCTATCACGGTATACATATTATGGGACAACATTTTTCCAAGAATATATCTCAACTAAGGAAGGTTTGTGTTTCAATAATGTCTCCGGTTAACAATGGCATTGCAATCCCGTCCGTCCTTATTGTATTCCATCAAATCATCATGCATTGCACGTTACTTGAATATAAAAAAATACTATGAACCCTTTACTGGATACATTTGTTTTGGAAAATAAAGTAAGTGACACAGAATGATCTCTCTGACTTATAACGTTATTAAGACGTTAAAGCGGCCAAAATTCACAGTTTTTTCATAATTTCTGATTGACACGACAGTAAGAGACTTTGAAGGCCATCAAAAAACAAAATGATTGGCGTTGGAATGAGTAAAGTCCATACAGTATGTGGCCGAAAAGTAAACGAAATTTAAATAACCGGGACGACCATTCATTCATTCTAAGCCAAAGTTAGTTCAAAACAATACTTAATCGTACATTCTCGGGACTAGAAGCACTAAAAAGCCTCTGAATAATAGCCAATAATTTCAACATTCTGTTTCAACGTCAAAATACCAACATTTTGGCAACTCATGCCACTTGAAGTATAAATATATATGAACACTAAAACGCACGAGCACAGAGAAAATCTTCTTGACTATAACCACGGTGTCTAACTGTGTGATTTGCTTCCCTACACCCAACCAAAAGCTGCTACAACTAACCAAAACAAACTACGTGCAAATGTAAAGCAAACGTGCGATTGGGAAAAGCAAACGCTTCAAGGAAGGATTACATCATCGGGGCATTTGGGACATTCACGTTATTCCCGTGAATGGTAGGGATATTGCAGTAACTACTTAACAATCTATAAGTTGAATATTGAGACGACACCATATGAACGCGAAAGAATGATTTAAATAGCTAGATAACCCATTCAATTTTAGATTATTATTGATCTTTAAAACTGAACGTTCTTGGTATCTTTTAAAAGTTCATGAATTATGGATGACCAAGAACTATAAGTAACTTTTTCTAAATTATCTTAATTTCCTAAACCATGTCTTTTTAAAGTTGGCCGTTTACCAAAAATGACAATTATTAAAACTTATGTTACGATGCCGTAGTATTTGGAAACAAAAATTGACCGGAGTGCTCAAATGGGTACAGAGTCTCTTGACGATGGTTGAGAAACACTCCCTTGAAGTATTTTGTTCCCTGGGGCGTTATATATGATACATAATAAGACGTATAATACCTACATCCACTGTCTTCCTATAAAGAACAACTTTAAAGTAAACAAATTGATTTCTTCGCAACAGTTCATTGGACAAATTTGGAGCGATTAACATGACGAGTTAGTCAATCGGAAAGTTTGTCGCTGTATGGAAACCTTCCCAATCGGTCTTGGTATACCCGCAATTTCCGGCACAGTATCAATGTCACAAACCAATCAAATCGGCCCGTCTAACCATAGAGAATCGATCTAATGTCAGGTTACTGTCATAGCTAATGTCTGGCCTAATCTAGCGAAAACTTACACCCTTTATATCTATATCGTTCTACTTCTTGTAACACGGTCACTATCTACTTCAGTAAAGTCTGGAATAATGCGTTCTGAATTATTTGTCACCTTAAAGTGACATGAGCTGCCAAAATGTTGATTTTTTGACGTTGAAACAGAATGTTGAACATATCGGCTATCTTTCTCAAGACGTATAATTCAGGAGCCTTTTAGTGCTTCTAGTCTTGAAAATGTACGATAAAGTATTGTTTTGAACTAACTTTGGCTTAGAATGAATGAATGGTCGTTATTTAAATTTTGTTTACTTTTCTAACATTATTCCTGTTCGTACAGGCCACATACTGTATGGATTTTCCTCATTCCAACGCCAATCATTTAGTTTTTCAATGGCCTTTGACGCCTTTTACTGTCGTCAAGATCGGAAATTATGAAAAAAGTCTGAATTTTGGCAGCTCATGCCACTTTAAGATAGCTTATTGTGTCTTTTTCAGATCATTTCTGCAAATGCCTCAATGAAAGGGGGGATTTTGGAATGAAATTCACGTTTATACCGAAACAAGGGGGCTGTCGCAATCCTGAACACGAATGCCATTATTCGTTTAAAGGAAAGCTGAATTTTGTGAACAATTGGCTAAATTCTCCATAACTAAGGTACATAAATCCTTTTCTTTTGCTTCGTGTGTTGGGTGCCAGTGCGTGGGGGTGTGGGGGTGGGGGGGGGGGGGGGGTCCATACATCTTATGATGGCATCATATATAGTTTCTCCAATCCCAAACTATTTAGATCTTTGCCTAACTGGAGGGATTTGCTTGCTCTACATGAAAAAATAAAGCCTAAAGTCATGAACAACCTAGGCAAGGGCCATAAAATTATATGTATAGACTTAAGACTAGGATCATTAAAATAGAAAGCAGTTTTGTTTTCTCGTAAGCAACACTTTGTAAGGTGGTTAAAAGCTCAAATTAGGTTTAGTGTCTAAACCTCTAAGTACTTAAATCGTGCGTCTGTTCATATCAGCCAAAACACCGCATGAACATTCTCATGATGAGATGATGCCTATTGTCAAAAACTGTTATTAAATAATAATGTCCAATGTATTTGGCTGTGGCATGGGCAACGACAGTGACATTATCCCAGTTGTGTGTTGTCCCTCATGTGTGTTTATACTTACAACAGGTGTAGTCAAGTTTGCTAAATTGTCTAACACAAATTCTGTTAACCATCTTCATGAAGATCGGATATCATGAGAAAGAGATGTTTATTTGGCATGGTGTGGAAACTCCTAGGTACCAACTTAACAATGTTATCCAGTATGAAAGTCGTTGTTAAAAGGTTGCACTCATGCCAAGGTCATTCGGAGGTCATCGATTAATCAGTTTGATAATACCGTTAACTCTCTACGGGAATACCAATATGGTATAGCAAAGCTGATTCCTCACTGTTTCCGGTAAGTGATACATCCTGTCAGACTAATCGACGGCAATTATTTCACAATATATCCATACTTTGACAAGAGAATGTAAATGGCAGCAAGTTAAACAAGCCAATTAACTACCATAGAGCTGTCTGGAATAGTACACCGTTGTCTTTAAAGTACCTTTACAACCTCTGAAAGACAGCCATCATGGAATATCATTAAACATGAAGTTAAAACCATGGAAAGGTCAAGACATATTTATACAAGAGCAGACACATATGTGACGACGTGCTTGTATCGTGCTTTTCTAAACTCGAGGACACCCCCTCCCCCCCCCCCCCCCCACCACCACCACCAGTCAGTTTTCTTAGAGGGTAAATAAAAGGGCATAGCTGGACTTTGGTAATTTGGTAAAAAACATACCCTAATGCATTACTTTTGAAATCATTAATTACTGCTTAACATACCAGAATAAAGCACAAGAAAAAACAATTTAATAACTGCTATGGTGCTTGTAAACGGCACAGTTTGATGAAATACTATTTATCTGAGCTCAGGATATTGTGAAAAGCCAATAAAAAGAAGTAAAACGAACATCGTTGGAAGATTTTGTCAGGATAGAAACAGATGCCTTGATGAATCAACTCCCCGCACAACATACCAGTATGTCCAAAAGTGACTGCAATAATTCATCCAAAACTTGGCATGCAATAACGAGCTCTAGAAGGTTTTAGAAAAGAGGGAATGTCTATATAAAGTCTTTGATAGAAAATACATTTGTTCGTGTAAATTCTCTTAGAGTACACATACATTGTATGCCGAGGACGCACATTTAAGAATCCTGTTCATAGGTATTAAAAAAGTGAGTTTGTTGTTTTGCATTGTTTGTGTACGCCACTTACCCTTATTGTTATCGTGTATGTAGATTTAGGTTTGTAGGACAACCGGTCGAATAAATAAATAATACATCTGCCGGTCAATGTTAAGATCATGTCCTAAACACCATCTGAATTCTCCCATATGTTGTAGAACTTTAGAATCCTACTGACGTTTAAAACTAACTGCTGTAACTTCGGATATTTAGAAACAGATAAACTTGACTTACCTTTGGATCATATATGTTCTGATAATGATGGCCAGCAGACTTTCCGGCAATAAATGAAGCCATGTTGGCTGTATAACTGGCAATAATAAAAATACAGGCAAAAGCCCAAAAGTTTTGCATCACTTTGCTTGGCCAAGCTTTCGGTGATTTCGTCTTCACCGTATGGCCAAATAAAATAGAATAAACCATAGTCACACCTGAAGCTAGAGTATAATTTTGTTTTCTTTTCCTACCCCAAGGATTGAGGCCAAATGGACTGTTCCATTCAAAAAAAGCCATTGTTATAGCGGACGTTGTGGCACTTAAAATGATAGCGAACCAAACCGAAATAGAGAATGGTTCAAGGAATGCATGCATCTGTGTGTCTTTTCCTCTGTCAGCGACAAGCACAGAGAAACGAGAAAAGAAATATGGAGATGTGAAGTCTATAGCTCGTGCTCGTGGTCGTGTGATACTCATGGCTGCAACGGCCATGTGGGCTGTACCATCTATCAACTCTCCCATCATGCCATCCCATACACCATCTACTTCTGCTCCATATTTCTTGTCAGCCACCAAGTAGAGGGTAAACTCAAAGTCCAAATCCTGAGCTAACTCATTCAGTAGATCAATTGTCAGCCCACGACAACACCTTACTTCATACTGGTTACTCTCGTTAAATATTCCGTTTTCGTAATCGTGCATAATTGCAATAAGTTTATCTTTATCTTTTGTTGTTACATTTAAACATGGGGTCTCGCCATAGCACTTGCGGTAATCCCGATGTGGCAGTTCCACCATCACGAATGGTTTAACCGGATTTGTCACTACGCGGTATTTCATTTTCTTTTTACCAAACGGATCCACGAAGTATTTTCCAGGCCAAACAATGTGGCTGAGTTTGACTTGGTCACCTCGAATAAACCCAATGTCTTTCCATTCTCGACGACGTTTTTCCACAGCAAGGCTCTTGATTTTGAACTTGGACAGTAGTAAAGACCCGTCCGCGTCAAAAGCTAGGGTACCCGTTTTCCCAACAAACTGTGTATGCAAAATATTTCTGAAAAAAAAACAAGAGAAATCAATTAAACTATTTCTTAAACCTTCCATGTATAATACTGACAAAAATAAAACAAACAGGCATTAAGAACGGGACATTCGTTCTTACACGTTTCATTGAAAATAGATAGGAAGGATTTTCGTGCCATGTTTTGTATATCCATTGTACATTTAATATATACTTAAGAACATTAAAACACAACTAAAACAAAAATAAACCAATCAAATAAACAACAATTGAATTAATCAACCAAACAATCATTTCATCAATCAACGAATTAATAAATTAAGCAATATCACCAACCAATAGAAAGAAAGGAAAGAAATCAACCAATACTGGTATTTTTTGCACTTACTTGTACAAATCTGTGCCTGCGGCATAATGACCTTCGTCTAAAGTTTTCGAACAGGTAGGTCCAGTGAGTAAATTTTGTTTTGAATAATGTGGTAGGTTTCCAATTGCCTCTAAGATCATACCTACACTGTCATTGATGACGTCAGTTACCCGAACTGCTTCCGTCATTTTTAATGCTACAGTACCTACTGGTATATTACGTAAAAATTCACGTCTTCTAGGCACTGCGTTTTCTGTTAATATCCACGTGTGACCCAAATCGGTCAAATCTTTAATTTCATCCATTGCAAATATCATTCTTGAAAATTCCTCACTGGAATGTAAAATAACTATCCGTGATTTGTCGTCTTTAATTTGACCCAGCACATATTGTAATTCCGTAATGCTGGCATGACGGGCTAACACAATTTCCTCCTCCGTGGACCACTTCTTCTTACAAGTCAGTTGCCGTAAAGTGGAGTAGAATCCATCTGGTTTGTAACTTTCCTCTATGATAAGACTAAACTGGAACCACTCATTGGCAGACAATAGTTTTACCATCCCCCTCGCAAGATGTTCTCTTGAAGGCTCCAGACGGAGATATTTGTCATTGTGAATCTAAAACAACAGAAATACGAAGAGATGAGCTCCATGAAAGTGAAATAATTACGCCACTAAGGTTACCATTTAGAACACATGGATTAATTAAATCTCTATGAAGAACAAAAAGCCGAGTTAGGTATATACATAATTCAGTCAAGGGTGATAACTTTTGCAAAAAGCACATCCTGTGGAAAAAGTGATATCGTCAGTATGGTGATATGACAAAGGTTATATCGTCAGTATGGTGATATGACAAAGGTTATATCGTCAGTATGATGATATGGCAAAGGTTATTTCGTCAATGTGACGATGTCAGCAGAAATTTTCCCTCTGATATGATTCATATCATGTTGATAGTACTCTATATTTCATCGCCAGGTATATAATAAATTAAACTATCTAAGTTCTAACTTTGAAAGTATTGCAAGTTGAATGGAAAAGTAGGCCAGACAGAGAAGAAACTATTCCGATATTTAACCGGTGAAATAATTCTTCTAGATATATTAGAACTTTATAAAATAGCTGTATTGTACATTCCATAGGCTTAAAGTATTTTTACAGTTGATAGATTGGCGTGAATCAGACCTATTTTGTCTGGAAAACGCCAAAAAAAATTTAAACAAACAAACAGTTGATAAATAAACAACCGTTGAAATGACTGTGTAATGCATTGAGATATGTGTTGTATCAAACCTATATAATACCATCTAAATCAAGCCAACTATAACTTAAAGCTTATAAAGGCTGTGGGATTTTACCCGACCGACTTTGTACAAAAGTCTGTTTTCAAGAATCGTTAAGCTTCGGCAGACAAGAAACAAAATAGGTGGAAGCATTCCCAAACACTTGACTTCTTCTCACGGTCTTAGTAAACGGAGAAGGGATTCGAGATCAGCTAAAAGCGACCGAATGGGTTTATTGGAAACTGTGGGAATGAAAAAGGATGGTAAGTATAACCGGCTTGAAGGAGTAAGAGGTAAGGGAATTCTAGAGTCCATTCGAAGAGCTTCGTCCCCAAGTAATTCCCGAGGTGAAATCACAGCCTGGATTTTATATCCATCCCTAGATAAACGCATATAATATGTGATACACGACACGTTAGTCGATAAACGCAATCATGAACAACCATCACCACTATCTATTTCAAAATTCAAGACCAGCGTTTCACCATGATGTCAGAAGAGACGAGATATATAGAACAGAGGGAAGCACCTTAAAGTGGTTTATTGTTCGTAAACAACATTCATATTGTACTTTGATGCCGGAGTCGAATTATAATCTGGCACACATCCAAATCATGAGTGATTTTGAAAAATGATGACTAAGCAACCGTTTACATACAATCTATTATGGCCAGAGTACAATATTAATTCTGGGGGACATCAGAAACAGCTGGATAGTTTTAATATTGTAACTTTACTTTTATAGAATATCCGTTTATTGCTGAAGATCGAAGAAACCAATGAGTTCAAACCGCCAAGGGAGACAAACATTGGGGGGAATCAAATTAACGAATAATGTAAAATTCTGCCATCCACGTTCGACCAGATTTCGGGTTGTCCTACTTTAGTATGTTTATCTATGTTGTTTAGGTAAATTAATTTCTGTTAAATTTAATTTCTGAAATTACAATCTAAGATTATTCAAATATTAATTCGAGTAGTAACGAATAGTCTTACATTGTAGTTTCAGAAATTAAATTTGAAATGAACAGTTTTTGATCAAAGAACAGCTGGACTTAAAGTTTACCTAAACAACATAGATATCCCCAAATGCTACAAACCCGAAATCTGGTGGAAGGTCAATAGTGGAATGCTAATGATTAGAAATGTAACGAACGATAGATTCGCAGTTTCGCAGTCCCTATAGCCTGACTATGGCACAATACTAAAGTTTGATTTTGAAAGGCACAGAAATAAGCAAATCCAACGACTTAAGCTCAACCGGAAATATGGGTCGTGTATAAATTGAAGGCGGGCAGAGGCTGGAACATTTAAATAATGACCAGTGTAGGTTAGTTTTGAAGGGCGAACAATGAAAGATCAAAGCGATCCAATCTGTCATAGAGTCTACACTAACTTTACAGCCGACTTTGTAACATTACCGCTTTTTTCCATTTAATTACATTTTTAAGAAATTGCAATTGATTTAAGACGAGAGAGAAAGGTTTATAATGGTGGGTTACTTAGATGGAATAAAATCACGTTCGGCGTCTCAGTCGTGATCACTAAACACTCCTGTATTGATCTAGATTAATACCGTCCATTGTCCAACACTTACTTTATGTGATATCTTTGTCTTGATCTTGTCTGAGATAAATCTGATTTGACTGAATCTCAGATAACGCCCGCATTCAGACGCTAGATTATATCACGTATTCAGATATTGAGTGACGCGTCTCAGATGTATATTGTCATCACGCAATCGCATCCAGGTGTTTGAAATAATGTTCAACAATATGCTTTTGTCAGTTAGGTAGATACTTTTGTCAGTTAGGTACATACTTTTGTCAGTTAGGTAGATACTTTTGTCAGTTAGGTAGATACTTTTGTTAGTTAGGTAGATAATTTTGTCAGTTAGGTAGATACTTTTGTCAGTTAGGTAGATGCTTTTGTCAGTTAGGTAGATACTTTTGTTAGTTAGGTAGATAATTTTGTCAGTTAGGTAGATACTTTTGTCAGTTAGGTACATACTTTTGTCAGTTAGGTACATACTTTTGTCAGTTAGGTAGATACTTTTGTTAGTTAGGTAGATAATTTTGTCAGTTAGGTAGATACTTTTGTCAGTTAGGTAGATACTTTTGTCAGTTAGGTAGATACTTTTGTTAGTACCCAAAACTAGGCATGTGACAAGGGAAGTTAGGTAGATGCTTTTGTTAGTACCAGAAACTACGAATATGACATGGAAAGTTAGGTAGATGTTTTTGTTAGTACCCGAAACTAGGAATGTGACAAGGGAAGTTAGGTAGATGTTTTTGTTAGTACCCGAAACTATGAACATGACATGGAAAGTTAGGTAGATGTTTTTGTTAGTACCAGAAACTATGAACATGACATGAACAGTTAGGTAGATGTTTTTGTTAGTACCCGAAACTAGGGATATGACAAGGAAAGTTAGGTAGATGTTTTTGTTAGTATCAGACACTAGGAATGTGACAAGGGAAGTTAGGTAGATGTTTTTGTTAGTACCCGAAACTATGAACATGACATGGAAAGTTAGGTAGATGTTTTTGTTAGTACCAGAAACTATGAACATGACATGAACAGTTAGGTAGATGTTTTTGTTAGTACCAGAAACTATGAACATGACATGAACAGTTAGGTAGATGTTTTTGTACGTATCAGACACTAGGGATATGACAAGGAAAGTTAGGTAGATGTTTTTGTTAGTACCAGAAACTATGAACATGACATGAACAGTTAGGTAGATGTTTTTGTTAGTACCCGAAACTAGGGATATGACAAGGAAAGTTAGGTGGATGTTTTTGTTAGTATCAGACACTAGGGATATGACAAGGAAAGTTAGGTAGATGTTTTTGTTAGTATCAGACACTAGGGATATGACAAGGAAAGTTAGGTAGATGTTTTTGTTAGTACCAGAAACTAGGGATATGACAAGGAAAGTTAGGTGGATGTTTTTGTTAGTATCAGACACTAGGGATATGACAAGGAAAGTTAGGTAGATGTTTTTGTTAGTACCAGAAACTAGGAATGTGACAAGGAAAGTTAGGTGGATGTTTTTGTTAGTATCAGACACTAGGGATATGGCAAGGAAAGTTAGGTGGATGTTTTTGTTAGTATCAGACACTAGGGATATGACAAGGAAAGTTAGGTGGATGGTTTTGTTAGTATCAGACACTAGGGATATGACAAGGAAAGTTAGGTGGATGTTTTTGTTAGTATCAGACACTAGGGATATGACAAGGAAAGTTAGGTGGATGGTTTTGTTAGTATCAGACACTAGGGATATGACAAGGAAAGTTAGGTGGATGTTTTTGTTAGTATCAGACACTAGGGATATGACAAGGAAAGTTAGGTGGATGTTTTTGTTAGTATCAGACACTAGGGATATGACAAGGAAAGTTAGGTGGATGTTTTTGTTAGTATCAGAAACTAGGGATATGACAAGGAAAGTTAGGTGGATGTTTTTGTTAGTATCAGAAACTAGGAATGTGACAAGGAAAGTTAGGTGGATGTTTTTGTTAGTATCAAACACTAGGGATATGACAAGGAAAGTTAGGTGGATGTTTTTGTTAGTACCAGACACTAGGAATGTGACAAGGAAAGTTAGGTGGATGGTTTTGTTAGTACCAGAAACTAGGGATATGACAAGGAAAGTTAGGTGGATGTTTTTGTTAGTATCAGACACTAGGAATGTGACAAGGGAAGTTAGGTAGATGTTTTTGTTAGTACCAGAAACTAGGAATGTGACAAGGAAAGTTAGGTGGATGGTTTTGTTAGTACCAGAAACTAGGGATATGACAAGGAAAGTTAGGTGGATGTTTTTGTTAGTATCAAACACTAGGGATATGACAAGGAAAGCTAGGTAGATGGTTTTGTTAGTACCAGAAACTATGAAACAAATCCCCATACAAGATGTTGTTTATTTACAATGGTTATGAAACCCTAATTCCGGATACCATATGGTTTTAGATCGGCTTGAGGAAACATGTCCTATGACAACGTTTAGGTAACCGACGAGTACCGGTCATTAAGTAATAGTTTCAATTATTATATCACCTAATGGTTTACTTCCAGAGAAAAGTTTGATTTGGTTTGTTCAGTGCCAAATTAGACATCAAGGGAACATCAACATGTTTGGTAGGAAAGCATCCAGGGAACAGAATCTGTGTAACAGATTCCTGAACACTTGACTTGTTCTCACGGTCTTAGTAAACTGACACTGAATTCAAGATCAGCTAAAAGGGAGCGAGATTGTGAACTTGAAAACGTGGTAGACTACCTTAAGTATTAACAGCCCGACACAAAGACGTAGGCCTACTTGTAAATGAAGCTAACAATCCGTTCTTAGAATCAAGATTTTCTAAAGACTTTCATTTGGCATAGGTTATTTTTTTACAAGAGACCAGGTATAAAGAATGGTGTGTCATAACATTTTTAGACACGTTGATATTCTCAATCTCCTTAACTCCAGACGTTAAAACAAAGTGGATTTGTTCTGGAAAAATGACCAGCGACGGACCCTAGTATGGGCTAAACACAGAGCGCCCTGACCTCTATCCATACTGGGCCTTCGATTATTTAACTCGACTCTGACTCCACGAGGAACTTTCCTTGAGCATAACCTATTCCTAAAAGTGTGGATATCAAAATACATTTTGAGGACGTACTCAACGGAGTACAAAACAAAGGCACTCTCTAGCTTGGGGCAATGCCATTGTCATGCTCAGAATTAGAGATTAGTACGAGAGCGTTGAGGTTTCGGAATTGAGCACGGGAAGGCGACTTAGAACATAGTCTTGCTCAAGTAAGTTATGTAATCCGGACCCCAGAGGTATTGTTAACCAAGGACACACAGACAAGGACAAACTGAATAGGTTCAATAATTATCTAAATGTAAGCGATTGTCACGTTCAACTTATATCATTTGAAAGTGAGATAACGTAGGAATCTTTATAAAATGAAGTCTTTGTTTTGAAAGGATGAGGATATAAAATAATAAAGTAAATCTGTGTATGTACAGTCAAATCACCCATAACAGACGTTCGCCATGCGATGTTATTTTACATCAATCTTCGACTCATAGACGCCAAAAGCAGTTTAACAATGGTACCAAATCTTGAGAAATTCTACAATTCATTAAATAGAGATGAATTTTCCAGAAATTCTCTAGGTGAGTAGGCAACCCCTGGATTTTACGTCTGTCCAATCCTCTACCAAAGGCGTGACTTATGAGAAGGGAAGCCATGGCATATATTGAACAAAGGGAAAACATTAAAATGAACATCTCAATGAACGTGAACTAGATGGATAGTGCAAACGCGAGCCTAGGCAAACAGACAGTCAAAGCAAATTGGTGTCGGGTATAGATGTTGACCAGCAAACAGGTCTGACTTTTATTTAGGAGGTATGTTGGTGTTAAGTAAGGAGACTATATGCAGTGTTGGACAGAAGCATTGTTTACTGTACATGATAATCCCTTGGTACAAAGAGAGACACTAAATAAGACGAACTCA
Source organism: Lepidochitona cinerea (assembly GCA_963971465.1). Classification (NCBI taxonomy): domain Eukaryota; kingdom Metazoa; phylum Mollusca; class Polyplacophora; order Chitonida; family Tonicellidae; genus Lepidochitona; species Lepidochitona cinerea. The sequence continues at coordinate 39,027,038 of OZ020556.1, read as the reverse complement.
CAGACTATAGAATAACATAGAACGGGAATGAAATTAGCTCTCCTAACAGTTGGTTGTTTGTTCTTGTCAAACATGGTTTGAACGGGAATAAAAGTTAACTGTTATTTTAGACAAGAAGATTTTCCCTGTGTTTTAGTGATCATAAATATAGATTTCCAAAGCGTACATCATCCAAAAGTTTATTTCCATACAACAGACAGTTTAGTTGTCTAAACTAACTTAGATAGAGTATCTTGGTTTCGTGGAAGTTCTAAAGCATTTAGAATCAGCTGGAGGAATCTTTCCCAACACAACAGCCGCTTATTCTGTTACTTTTGAAGGCATTGCTATTGGTTCAAGACAAAACCCGAGTTTTATGACACAGAGACCCGTGGAGTGCATGTACCCTGGTCACAACAAACTTTTAAATCTCTGATGTACGGAGCGAGAAATGTCCTTGTTATACATATTTCAGGCGATATGTTTGCGTGTAGATGTTATCGAGAGTCTGATCAGAATTATTTCCACTGCCAATTATTTGCTCCCTTTAGAAGCTTTTGTTACTATTAAAAACTAATTTATTCGTTGAAATTTTCTATGGTTCAAACTCTCACGGGATGGTGAGGGATAAAATAGAAAAAATGTATCCTATGGTGAAATACAGTAAAACCTGTGTAACCCGACATCTGGATAAACCGAAACACTATCAAAACTGGCGATATGTCAAATTTACATGTATCAATATGCATTTTAAAACTCAGACCGGTATAAACTGACGTCTTTCTTCTCCCAGCACGGTCCAAAAAATTGGAAAATTTTCTGACTGGGTTTTCACTCGAACGACCTATGTGGGATGGTTGCCAGTTACCAACGGAAGGTCGTGGGTTTCCTCCGGGCATGGTTCCTCCCACAATAAAACTGGCAACGCCACCATATAAGTGAAATAATCTTGAGCGCGGCGTAAAACACCAAACAATCAATCAATCAATCAATCAATCTTCCAGCACGTGTCGGTAAATACATGTTTTATACGCTCTCCCAATTGAATATTGCACCCACCTATGTTTACAATATTTTCCCAATTCCTTTATGATTTTTCCATCACTATAACAGCAAAATGTAATGACTCACAGGTTACCATTTGACACATTCTCTATACATTAATATCAGCATCTATATTCAAGTCAATATGATTGAAACACAGTAATATGGCCGTAAGTAAAACATTAACTGAGAGATCAAGTAGTAAGGGAATCCAAGGCCGTGTTCTAAAAGCACTGTCTCCAAGTAATCCCTAAGGTGAAATCACATCTTATATTTATGTCCCCCTTTACATATACTCTTGTAACAGGTAATACTGGACGCGTTAGTCGATAAACGCAAACATCAACGACGATGACCACTATCCATTTCAAAATTCAAGACTTTTAACACTTTGGCCATTTGCCATAAGTTGGAATGTCAGAAGAGATGAAATATACAGAACAGACTTAAAGTAGCCTTTTAAAGAACGCAAACAACTTGAGTATACCCAATGGTCTAAAAAGGAGAAATTTGGCGCAGAGCCCAATGGGAACTCTTGGACTTTCTGGTTAATGACGAACAACCGACCCATAGCTTTATATGGTTGTACCATGGGCTTAGTGTGATGGTAATGGTCTCTAAATGGGATCAGTAAACAAGTTTCACTTACAACAAACAGGAGCCAATCAATTTAAAAAAAGAAGCACACCTTACATGTACAATTTCTCTCCAGCAACACCACATTGAAAAGGAACTTATTCATTCCATTATAGATTATTGTCATCACCAACTTAACCGGCGGCCAAAAAATTATTTTCATTCATCCCTACTTCTTTACTTGCTTCTTCTTGAGTTGCCAAAATCCTGATATTTTGATGTTAAAACAGAATGTTGAAATTATTGGCTATTTTTCTCAAGACGTATAATTCAGAAGCTTTTTAGTGCTTCTGGTCTCGAGAATGTATGATAAAGTATTATTTTGAACTAACTTTGGCTTGGAATGAATGAATGATCGTCCCGGTTATTTGAATTTTGTTTACTTTTCGAACACTATTTCGGTTCGTACAGGCCACAAACTGTATAGATTTTCCTCATTCCAACGCCAATACTTTAGTTTTTCGGTGAACTTCAAAGCCTCAGAAATTATGAAAAAAAGTGTGAATTTTGGCAGCTCATGTCATATTAAGTAAGAAGACACATTTTGTGGAATAACGTGGATCCACATATCAAACTCATCACATCAATGTCATTGTTCAAATGATGTCATAAAATGCCACTTTAATCCTACCTATCGACCGTAGACAACTATATATTGTGATACCTTTAATGTCATGTTAGTTATATGTACATTGTATATTTCCTTAGTTTTATATCCTTAGTTTTATATGTATGTTTTAAGATCAATTATTTATTCATTATTTCACCAATGCACCTCAATTTGTATTTATACCTATATATGTACTTTGTCTTTAACCAACACCATAGCACTGAATATGCGCTTGGAATGGATTACACAATGTGATAAAACAAGCCCCTAGGTGTTTTATTCCCGCTGATTAATGCAATCTAATTTTTTGGGTACCAGAATGTTAATGTTCAGTGAATAAATGTTCAATTATATTGATTAGGCGTATACAATAATGGACACACTATGTCAATCCGCCATCCATAAATGTTTGTGAAATCTATGTTCGTCTAGGCCAATTGACTTTTTGCAATAAACGTCATACCATATAACCTTGTATTAGATTCCAAGATGTTTAAATAGTGGACGTCAATGACATATGTTATTTCTTTTCTTTATAAACAAATGCAAAGAGATTAAAGTGCTACGTTATCTAAAGAATAATCTTAAACATCGATTATATGTATAAGACATTGAATAACTGATGTGTAAAATTCCTTTCCAATAAATCCCACCTGCAACATATATACACAAAAACGACTCGAACATATACAAAAAACGACAACAAATGAGTTAAAAGAAACTCATTGGATTTAAATTACTCTCAAAAGCCACAATTTTACACGGCTAGATAAATTCTGTACTGAATACACAAGATGAAGTTTTTTATAGTGTTTCGAAGCAAGGTGCAATCAGGGATGAATATAGAAGATACCGGAGATGCCAAGGAGTCTTGAAAGCAGATCACATTACCCATCTATTTCTGTCCCCTGATGAAGCATCGTATTGAAACCACACCCTTTACAACAATTGATGGATGTTCAATTTTACTGAATGATTGCTCAGATTATAACAGAGGATTGTCGTGTGGGGTTTCTGTTCGTAATGTACTACTTCCGCCGGCTTCTTATCAATGATGACATATTGGGAAAGTTAGAGGATTGTGTTGGGCTAGATTTCATTATAGATTAGACAAACCCTTAAGTAAGTCTAAGTAGGTGGATGGTCAAGTACCGGTCATCTATTTGTTTTACACATCTTGGCACATTTACACATCCAAGTTCAAACGCAAATAACATTACAATCGATAGGACCATCTTATCCGGAATATATAGCACATATAAACAATATTCTACATTTAGCGAGTACAAATTAGCCAACATGTTTAAAGATTGAAAATTTTGCATCAAGTGTGTAGGTTTCTAAGATGGGTAGGCCTCTATGATCAGATACCAAATTGTTAACGACATGCTATCTATTTGGACACAATTCCAAGTGGCTAATCGCTGTGGTAGCAACCCTTTATTTTAAAATCTTTGTCTTCACAAGATTACTATAAGACATAAGGATAAAGGAATAGAAGGATGGTCAGTAACTGACAGATATCCTGAATGCTAACCCCCGGCCTTCTCCCCGTATGAAGGCTGAGTCATACAGGGGTCAAGGTCAAGCGTGAGATCAATCAAGGGTCAAAAAGAATTCAAGACTCGTTCATTGATATAAATGGCAATCATGTTAATAAAGGCATACAGTATGAAGAAGTTCAGATTTCTAGTTTATTAAGTGGGATTGACTGTATCGTGTGGTCATAATGACGTCCAGCTATTCTGGAACAAAGCTAGAATCAGACCGATCAGCATTACTTGGTTAGCGAATCAATCAGTCTCCGACCATCGTGATCGACCTCGCCCCACTTACATATATCATACAGTGAGTCCTGCACATCAAATCTGCAATTATTGAAGCCCTGGACAAGAACTCATAAAACTTCTCATTCAGTGGCAGTCAGAAAACTGTGTCTTTACAACAACAATTAAATATGAAATATTGGCTGAACAGATCCGTCTGTAAATGAATAGAAAACTATATGCAAACCAACCCCTTGACTTTATTACCAGAACACCGAAAAGATAATTGTACGATTTCTCTGTATGTATTAGGCCCATTAAAATCAACAGATTAATCGATTCTGAATTGCAATTGTTTAAGAAAACAGCTCATCGATTGGAATTTCTAGTTTAATAAGCAGATCATTATTCAAATTGTACTTGCATATCATTTAATATAATACATTATATAGAGGTTTCACAATTAAACATGTCCAATATATTTATGAACATTTAAAAAATGGACACAAGGGAAATCTTCTTGACTAAAATAACCAAGGAGACAATATTTTTGTCAAAAAGGGGCATATTATTTAGACCCTTTATATCCAATCATATAGTTGTACTAAACAGAAACCAATGATAATTCATTAGGAGGAAGACAGACGGTATTTTTGGCTTTAGTGATTAGAAATTTCTGGAATACTTTGCAATACATTGACAAAGTTGTATGGATCTTCAGTAAACTGTCCAATATATGTACATCTAAACAAATCCAACCAGAGAAGTAAAACTTGCCTTTGCAACTAAACATTGGACGAACCGTCGTTAAATTCTGAAGGCTGTCCGTTTTTATTTTAATACTTGGCCCAACTAAGACTAGAGAAAACACCATTAATTTTCTTAAATATAAAAGATGAAAAACAATAGTTTATTTGATTATATTAGTTTCAATTCAACTGATTTGAAAGCTTCAGTGTGTCATTCAATAAAAAATGAATTTGTTCTTCAATATACATGTATTTCCATATTAAATGGCTCTATAAACAAGTTGAGACACTTGTTTCGATATACTACTTAGGCCTAGATTTCCCATGTGCTTGTAGGTTCACCCTATAAGGATAAAGTTGATATCTTCAAACAAATACACCCAGAGGGTTACAAGACTGAAGCGTTGCCCAGTGATTTGATGAAGGAGATGTTATCGATGCCAAATTGTCTTTCTTTCGAAGTCTCACCCAAACAACAATATTACCAGTGCTGGTCTGTACAGTATATGTCGTTAGTGACGGCTAACTCTGACAGCAACAGTTTACAGTTCTCTAGTCTAGCTTGGGGATGACAGAATAGCGTGTGTGTTTTACACAGTCCTCGATCTTATTAATGATTCAGTTTGCTGCCCAACATTCAGAAAACATTTGGTAAACGGAATACGCTATCGGTTTCATTAAAGCCCCTTATCCAAACGCTTTTAAAAGGTATTTTTCTCAACTCGTGATAAGTTATCTGGAATTCGTTTAACTCGAAGTATTTATATCTGGTCACATGTTCATTCCAATTATCTTCTTCAATGGGACGTTGCTAGGCTGGTAACCTCGAACATTACGGAACACTTGAACATTACAGAACTCTCGAACATTACGGAACTCTTGAACATTACAGAACTCTTGAACATTACAGAACTCTCGAACATTACGGAACTCTTGAACATTACAGAATACTTTTTCATTTGATACAACCGAAGAAGCTGACCAATTGTGTCCATTTGGTTTCTGGTTTAACAGTTCAAAATTATAATAACCTAATTCTGTCCCGACTCTCTCCAAAAAAGTAACTCCAAACCGACAGTTATAAAAGAAAGATTACTCTTCTTGGTATAACCTAAAAAAACGGGTAAAGCCATTATTGCACCTAAAACTCCTCTAAACAACAAATTGTAACATACGTTTAATTCCCAAATATACATATAGCAATGAACCCAGCCATCAATCACATGAAGTCGTCCAACCTTTACGAGCAAGATGTAATTGGTCAAAAGTTCCATAAGCCGCTTCTGGTCAGCGGAGGAATTCTTATCGTATGTGTAAGCAAAATGCAGCTATCTTAGTAACATTGATATGAGCTATTCAGGTCAGTTGTATCGATTTGTAGTATGGGATGTACAGGCAATTAATCATCTGATACATGGATGAATGCAGTGAGCTATCAGACCTGGGTTTTCATGAACGGAAGGAAACTGTTAGTTACATGAAGAGCATAGTTTTGAAGCATTCTTCTCACGCACTCACAGTTAGCGTTCAGAAATAAGATTCAGTATTGTCCGATTGATTGAATTTTTGAATGATTGAATTGACCCGTTAGGTTGATTGATCTATCGATACAAAATTTCTCGCACATATTTTTTTGTTTTGACAATTACTTTTAGCAATACATTTACAATTGTATTCAGAGTTAAAAGATTTAACGTTCTGTAGTTGAGACTCTATTGAATCATTTTCAAAGTCAAAATTGCACTGATAGCAAACTAAAGGTCTCAAACTTTCATGTGCAAGGCTTGTGTCTTGGTCAAAACTGTACTGATAGCAAACTAACGGTCTCAGACTTTCATGTGCAAGGCTTGTGTCTTGGTCAAAATTGTACTGATAGCAAACTAAAGGTCTCAAACTTTCATGTGCAAGGCTTGTGTCTTCATCAAAATTGTACTAATAGCAAACTAAAGGTCTCAAACTTTCATGTGCAAGGCTTGTGTCTTCATCAAAATTGTACTAATAGCAAACTAAAAGTCCCAGAATTTCATGTGCAAGGTTTGTGTCTTGATCAAAATTGTACTGATAGCAAACTAAAGGTCTCAAACTTTCATGTGCAAGACTTGTGTCTTGATCAAAATTGTACTAATAGCAAACTAAAGGTCTCAAACTTTCATGTGCAAGGCTTGTGTCTTGATCAAAATTGCACGGATAGCAAACTAAAGGTCTCAAACTTTCATGTGCAAGACTTGTGTCTTGGTCAAAATTGCACGGATAGCCAACTAAAGGTCTCAGACTTTCATGTGCAAGGCTTGTGTCTTCATCAAAATTGTACTAATAGCAAACTAAAGGTCTCAAACTTTCATGTGCAAGGTTTGTGTCTTCATCAAAATTGTACTAATAGCAAACTAAAAGTCCCAGAATTTCATGTGCAAGGTTTGTGTCTTGATCAAAATTGTACTAATAGCAAACTAAAGGTCTCAGACTTTCATGTGCAAGGCTTGTGTCTTCATCAAAATTGTACTAATAGCAAACTAAAAGTCCCAGAATTTCATGTGCAAGGTTTGTGTCTTGATCAAAATTGTACTGATAGCAAACTAAAGGTCTCAAACTTTCATGTGCAAGACTTGTGTCTTGATCAAAATTGTACTAATAGCAAACTAAAGGTCTCAAACTTTCATGTGCAAGGCTTGTGTCTTGATCAAAATTGCACGGATAGCAAACTAAAGGTCTCAAACTTTCATGTGCAAGACTTGTGTCTTGATCAAAATTGTACTAATAGCAAACTAAAGGTCTCAAACTTTCATGTGCAAGGCTTGTGTCTTGATCAAAATTGCACGGATAGCAAACTAAAGGTCTCAAACTTTCATGTGCAAGGCTTGTGTCTTGATCAAAATTGCACGGATAGCAAACTAAAGGTCTCAAACTTTCATGTGCAAGGCTTGTGTCTTGATCAAAATTGCACGGATAGCAAACTAAAGGTCTCAGACTTTCATGTGCAAGGCTTGTGTCTTGATCAAAATTGCACGGATAGCCAACTAAAGGTCTCAGACTTTCATGTGCAAGACTTGTGTCTTGGTCAAAATTGCACGGATAGCAAACTAAAGGTCTCAAACTTTCATGTGCAAGACTTGTGTCTTGGTCAAAATTGCACGGATAGCCAACTAAAGGTCTCAGACTTTCATGTGCAAGGCTTGTGTCTTGATCAAAATTGCACGGATAGCAAACTAAAGGTCTCAAACTTTCATGTGCAAGACTTGTGTCTTGGTCAAAATTGCACGGATAGCCAACTAAAGGTCTCAGACTTTCATGTGCAAGGCTTGTGTCTTGGTCAAAATTGCACGGATAGCAAACTAAAGGTCTCAGACTTTCATGTGCAAGGCTTGTGTCTTGGTCAAAATTGCACGGATAGCCAACTAAAGGTCTCAGACTTTCATGTGCAAGGCTTGTGTCTTGATCAAAATTGCACGGATAGCAAACTAAAGGTCTCAAACTTTCATGTGCAAGACTTGTGTCTTGGTCAAAATTGCACGGATAGCAAACTAAAGGTCTCAAACTTTCATGTGCAAGACTTGTGTTTTGGTCAAAATTGCACGGATAGCAAACTAAAGGTCTCAAACTTTCATGTGCAAGACTTGTGTCTTGGTCAAAATTGCACGGATAGCAAACTAAAGGTCTCAAACTCTCATGTGCAAGACTTGTGTTTTGGTCAAAATTGCACGGATAGCAAACTAAAGGTCTCAGACTTCCATGTGCAAGGCTTATTAAAGGTTCCATACTTTAATAAAGAATATTTGTATCTTGCTCAAAGTTGTGACTATAGTAAACTAAAGGTTCCATACTCCCATAAGAATGTTTGTATCTTGGTCATAGTTGCGACATTAGCAAACTAAAGGTCCTAGACTCTCATACAAAATGTTTGTATCTTGGTAATAGTTGTGACAATAGCAAACTAAAGGTTTTAGACTCTCATACAAAATGTTTGTATCTTGGTAATAGTTGTGACAATAGCAAACTAAAGGTTCTAGACTCTCATACAAAATGTTTGTATCTTGGTAATAGTTGTGACAATAGCAAACTAAAGGTCTTAGACTCTCATACAAAATGTTTGTATCTTGGTCATAGTTTTGACAATAGCAAACTAAAGGTCCTAGACTCTCATACAAAATCTTTGTATCTTGGTCATAGTTGTGACAATAGCAAACTAAAGGTTCTAGACTCTCATACAAAATGTTTGTATCTTGGTCATAGTTGTGACAATAGCAAACTAAAGGTCTCAGACTCTCATACAAAATGTTTGTATCTTGGTAATAGTTGTGACAATAGCAAACAAAAGGTTCTAGACTCTCATACAAAATGTTTGTATCTTGGTCATAGTTGTGACAATAGCAAACTAAAGGTCCTAGACTCTCATACAAAATGTTTGTATCTTGGTCATAGTTGTGACAATAGCAAACTAAAGGTCCTAGACTCTCATACAAAATGTTTGTATCTTGGTCATAGTTGTGACAATAGCAAACTAAAGGTCCTAGACTCCCACACAAAATGTTTGTATCTTGGGCATAGTTGTGACAATAGCAAACTAAAGGTCTCAGACTCTCATACAAAATGTTTGTATCTTGGTCATAGTTGTGACAATAGCAAACTAAAGGTCCTAGACTCTCATACAAAATGTTTGTATCTTGGTTATAGTTGTGACAATCGCAAACTAAAGGTCTTAGACTCCCAAACAAAATGTTTGTATCTTGGATATATTTGTGACAATAGCAAACTAAAGGTCTTAGACTCTGATACAAAATGTGTGTATCTTGGTCACAGTTGTGACAATAGCAAACTAAAGGTCTCAGACTCTCATACAAAATGTTTGTATCTTGGTCATAGTTGTGACAATCGCAAACTAAAGGCCTTAGACTCCCAAACAAAATGTTTGTATCTTGGTTATAGTTGTGACAATAGCAAACTAAAGGTCCTAGACTCTCCTATCAAATTTTGTATCTTGGCCATAGTTGTGACAATAGCAAACTAAAGGTCCTAGACTCTCATACAAAATGTTTGTATCTTGGCATAGTTGTGACAATAGCAAACTAAAGGTCCTAGATTCTCATACAAAATGTTTGTATCTTGGTCAAAGTTGTGACAATAGCAAACTAAAGGTTCCAGACTCTCATACAAAATGTTTGTATCTTGGTCATAGTTTTGACAATAGCAAACTAAAGGTCCTAGACTCTCATACAAAATCTTTGTATCTTGGTCATAGTTGTGACAATAGCAAACTAAAGGTTCTAGACTCTCATACAAAATGTTTGTATCTTGGTCATAGTTGTGACAATAGCAAACTAAAGGTCTCAGACTCTCATACAAAATGTTTGCATCTTGGTAATAGTTGTGACAATAGCAAACAAAAGGTTCTAGACTCTCATACAAAATGTTTGTATCTTGGTCATAGTTGTGACAATAGCAAACTAAAGGTCCTAGACTCTCATACAAAATGTTTGTATCTTGGTCATAGTTGTGACAATAGCAAACTAAAGGTCCTAGACTCTCATACAAAATGTTTGTATCTTGGTCATAGTTGTGACAATAGCAAACTAAAGGTCCTAGACTCCCACACAAAATGTTTGTATCTTGGGCATAGTTGTGACAATAGCAAACTAAAGGTCTCAGACTCTCATACAAAATGTTTGTATCTTGGTCATAGTTGTGACAATAGCAAACTAAAGGTCCTAGACTCTCATACAAAATGTTTGTATCTTGGTTATAGTTGTGACAATCGCAAACTAAAGGTCTTAGACTCCCAAACAAAATGTTTGTATCTTGGATATATTTGTGACAATAGCAAACTAAAGGTCTTAGACTCTGATACAAAATGTGTGTATCTTGGTCACAGTTGTGACAATAGCAAACTAAAGGTCTCAGACTCTCATACAAAATGTTTGTATCTTGGTCATAGTTGTGACAATCGCAAACTAAAGGCCTTAGACTCCCAAACAAAATGTTTGTATCTTGGTTATAGTTGTGACAATAGCAAACTAAAGGTCCTAGACTCTCCTATCAAATTTTGTATCTTGGCCATAGTTGTGACAATAGCAAACTAAAGGTCCTAGACTCTCATACAAAATGTTTGTATCTTGGCATAGTTGTGACAATAGCAAACTAAAGGTCCTAGATTCTCATACAAAATGTTTGTATCTTGGTCAAAGTTGTGACAATAGCAAACTAAAGGTTCCAGACTCTCATACAAAATGTGTGTATCTTGGTCACAGTTGTGACAATAGCAAACTAAAGGTCCTGGACTCTCATACAAAATGTTTGTATCTTGGTTATAGTTGTGACAATCGCAAACTAAAGGTCTTAGACTCTCATACAAAATGTTTGTATCTTGGTTATAGTTGTGACAATCGCAAACTAAAGGTCTTAGACTCCCAAACAAAATGTTTATATCTTGGTCATAGTTGTGGCAATAGCAAACTAAAGGTTCTAGACTCATACAAAATGTTTGTATCTTGGTTATAGTTGTGACAATAGCAAACTAAAGGTCCTAGAGTTTCATACAAAATGTTTGTATCTTGGTCATACATGTAGTTGTGACAATAGCAAACTAAAGGTCCTAGACTCTCATACAAAATGTTTGTATCTTGGTTATAGTTGTGACAATCGCAAACTAAAGGTCTTAGACTCCCAAACAAAATGTTTGTATCTTGGTTAAAGTTGTCACAATAGCAATTTAAAGGTCCCATGCTCTAATAAGACTATTTTGTTTCTTGATAAAAGTCCTTGCTATAGTCCCAAACTTTCATACAATCATTTTTTGACAAGACAATAATTAAAAACTGCCAGATAATCCAGACTACCATTCAAAATAAATATTTCACTGCCGGGTAGAGTATAAAACGTTTCCATCTTGGTAAAGATTATGATGGTAGCGACTCAAATATTTTACTTTTTTAAAACTAATTTCTTGTGTTGTTTATTTCAGTTCGAGAGATTCCTCCTTAGCATTTTTCACAAGAAAGGGGCAATTAAAAAATTACATACGCCACCCGAGACCAAGCTAGCTGTGTAACAAAGAAAAAGAATTAATTAGTCGGAGAATTTGCGACAATCTTTTCTGATCTAGTTCAAGTGTAAAAGATCATGGGATGGTGAACTGGGTTCAATGAGCGTAAAGTGGTTTGATATGACACATTCCAGGGATCTAGCTCACACGAGTCGATGACCACAGTAGATCTATCATCACATATTATCTCAAGTCATCCATAGCATCACGTTTCTCACTTCCTCATTGAACGAGCGGAACAGTCGGTGATCGAAATTCAAAAACTATAAACGACACATTTTCACGGTTGTCGAATCTAGATACACAATAAATACGACTTAAATATATTCATAGAACTTTTTCGTTCAAAATATGTAAACTGTAACCGTACTTGTCTTGTTCTATGGCCGACTCAATGTCAAACTTTAAAAGGGAATACTGTCTTGGGGTTATTTTGGTCAAACCTTGATAGCATCAACTGCAGTATAATATCCAATTGCATGTACATGATAAATCCTAAAATATGGGTTGTTGCGTCAAATTCAAAATTTGTTTGTAGGGGCGTCAATTCTGACCCTGCTTCTTATGATAAATAGAATTGCAAGCCTTCGTTTTATTACCATATATATAATTATATATATGCATTCCTTAGTGCACGAAGGAGATACATTCTGATCCATTCTATTTTTGAACAATATAACACACGGGCACAGGGAAAATCTTCTTTTCTAAAATAACCATGGATACAAGTTTCTAATTGTGTTAAAAAGGGGCATATCATTTAGACGTTTATACCCAATCATAAGTTGTTATATAATAAACCATAATCCATAATATTTCATTAGGTAGACGACAGGCAAGAGTTTGGCCTTAGTCAGTAGAATTTTCTGGATTTGGTAAAGCTAAGATGCTGATTTGCTATAGGTTTTAGATTAGTTTACTGAGTTGAAAAATCCTAAAATTGATTCTACCAACCTTCGTACAAATTATCAAACGTAACAAAGTAAAAGAAGCTCACTAAGTCAGTGAATGTGAATTCCTTATCCAGCTGATAAAACTGACTAAATACCTTATGTCAGTCAAATAGGGTTTCCTACGAGGCACTGATGATGTAGAGTGTTATTTCAGCTACATCTGTGAGAGACTTGAGAAAGAAGGGTTAAAGGGATGTCTTCACAAGCTCATCAGCACCTTAATGGAGTTGGGGAAATATCAGCCATCATTGACAAACTAGCTCTAGTTTTTGGAATACAGAGTCCTTGGTATGCAGGATCAAAATATCATCAGTGTCCGTCATTTATCACTCATTATGCTTGCTTTGCTGAGCGATATGCAAATCTAGCGATAATTGGCTTCTTGAAAGTAATACATCGTATTGAAGAAGTCAGCATTGGATCACACAGTAACGCAAACTGTTGTTTTAAGAATGAGCCAAACTAAACACCAGTACTTTGGTGCTCCTTGATAAATAAAATGTAGCAAGTTGAAATTTCAAAAAACAAGTTATTTGAGCCCGTAGTTTGAATTGTGGCATTAGTTTAGTGTACAAACTGAAATTGTTTTCTTAGCTGAGTGTATAAACCGAAATTGAGGCCGTAGCTGAGTGTATAAACCAAAATTGTAGCGTTAGCTGAGTGTATAAACCGAAATTTGGGTCTTGGTTGAGTATACAAACCGAAATTGTGGCCTTCGCTAAGTGTATAGACTGAAATTGAGGCCTTAGCGGAGTTCATAAACCGAAATGTGGCCTTAGCTGAACGTATAAACTGAAATTGATGATGGGAAAAGAAAGAGAAAATTCTGGTTCCCCCAGAAAAACCTGGGTAGAAGGCAGACAAGAGAGTCCATCCCTAACCAGAATATCTTTCAAACATTTGTTCGTTTTTTTAAAGGGGCATGAGCTGCCAAAATGTTGATATTTTGACGTTAACACAGAACGTAGAAATTATTGGCTATTTTTCTCAAGACATATCATTCAGAGGCTTTTTAGTGCTTCTAGTCTCGAGAATGTACGATAAAGTATTGTTTTGAACTAACTTTGACTTAGAATGAATGAATGGTCGTCCCGGTTATTTAAATTTTGTTTACTTTTCGAAACGTTTTCGGTTCGTACAGGTCACATACTGTACGGATTTTTCTCATTCCAACGCCAATCATTTAGTTTTTCCATGGCCTTCAAATCCTCTTACTGTCGTGACGATCAGAAATTATGAAAAAAAGTGAATTTTGGCAGCTCATGCCCCTTTAAGCAATGATTGGCCTTTGTGTCAGAGATCGAGCCATTTTACTTTGAAGTAGTTTGTATTCTTCTACTATAATTTGGGCCATACGGATGCTGGCCTTGTTATACTGAAACACAAATGGTATTAAAGTTTCTTTACGACATCTTCCCAAACCCAAGTCCAACCCCAAAGGATAAATAGTTCGTAACCCTTTCCAAACGCCTGTGCCTGGTATCTGCAGCGGAAGTGAGAAAACGGATTTCCCAAATGGGCAAGATTTCAAAATGGTCCTTAACCAAACGACCCAGAGTGCCAAAATGCTTATATAAATATATGTATACAATAAATGATTTATTGCTGCCTAAGCCTTGCGCTGTATATATGATTATGTCACTCATATGTTGGCATGAGGATAAGTGGAGGAGAAGTCAGCTATCTAGATCATGAGCAGCCAAGCCCATCCTCTCACCCCTCCATATAGAAAGTGTGAATTCAATATTATTCAAACAGAAGTGAATGGAATGATCTGCAAGTGATCAACTGTTAAAAGCAATTGACAATCTCACAAGAACAATATTTCTGTGCTTGTCCTACTTTTGTATCTGTCATAAATAACATCTGGTGGCATCTGTAGAGTAAAGCAGACATTAGAATCTTGATAGAGTGATGGAGATTTGCAGCTGTGCCCTTCTGCGTGGCACTTACGTGTTCTCCATTGTGAAGTTATTACATGATGTTATTACAGCTTTGTTGTAGAAAAATACACAGCAGTAAAGCGTGTTATGTTCCCCAATGATTGCATCTGACATTGACGTAGATTGACGTTTCCACTCTGAAGGTTGTGTTCGGATTTACCCAGGGAATGCAGGGAAACTTTGCTCTCCCAATACCCGATATTTATGTCACGTGATAATTGATATTGACAAAAAGATTTTTAAAAACATAAGCAGATGACTCCGGAACATTGAGACGTTGGATTCAATAAAATGCCGAGAGTTTGCTTTTGAAGACATCAAGTAAGTCTTCTGTGAAAACTTAATTAACATGTTGTTTTCAGGGACAACGGGTGAAAGGAACCAGCAGATTTTTAATAGCGCGTCCTTAATGTTTTCTTGTGTTTCTTTATCTCAATAAAGTCCTGTTGTTGTTCGATAATGTTTAGGATTCATCAAATCTCATATTGTAATTTAAAATAAAAATATAAACACGAATCTGTGTTATAACCACGAGTGTCTCGCTGACAGCGTTTAGTATGTTGGATGCTCAGTGGCGTCGGGAGGTAATCAAAAGTGGGCGAGGGAGGGGAGCGGGGGGAACCTGAAACACCCTAGATGATCGGATATGAATTCATGGGTTAATGTGATAAAAAGGGATCAAGCGGGCGTGCCCCTAAATGCCTGAGTCCAGCCTAAGTGAAAAGCAGGCGCCCACTCTCTGGCCAAACCCAGCTTTCGATATTTTAGTTTATGGGATAGCACTTTCTGGGGAAATGAAAATGCTATGTTTGTGCCATGTATTCATTTCAGTCAAAAGTTTTTAGAGAGACGATTAAAGAAATGTTCGTCTACGTGTTAAGTACTAGCGAGTTAAGAAAAAAATACTAATCAACGTTTTGACCCAAAAAGATAAATCGAAATGATATATTTTTGGGAAAGCGGTAAAATGGACAATGAAGTAAATGAATATTCCAGGAACAATGATTATTGGTGAGCTAATGAGTCACCTGTTCTGTTTAAAGCTGCCTAAATGCCCTCTGTCAATTGGATGCGTTGTATATAGCGTACAGATGAAGAAGAGCGCTATTTAAGCTATAAGGTACTTTAGCAAGCAGAGCCAAATGGATGTCTTCGAACGCTCATCAGCATATAAATGGGGCGTGAGAAATACCAGCCATCAACAGTCCATTCAGACCTCGATTTCCAGGAATGGGAATTTTATTCTCATCATCTCTGTTATGCACCGGCCATGATGTTTGCTCTCTCAAGCAATATGCAAATCTTTTTGAAACATTATTGGACGAACAAAAGAAAGAAGTACATGGTTACGCACCGTGTGCTCTAATTACGGCCTATGTCAGACCATTATTGCAAGAAATAATATACGCTGAAATCTCTATTCCACATGAACATTTTAAACAGATGTCTTGCTTGTGCCGATGCAATACAGGACATGGTGACACCATTGTACCGTTACACAGACAGGCAGTACATGCTGACATCCCTGTACCGTTACATCACTGAACCATACGTTACACAGGTACATGTAGACAGTGCATGGCGACACTACTGTACCATTGCATAGACATGCAGTACATGGTGACATCACTGTGCCGTTAAACAGACAGACGGGTAATGGGGACATCACTATACCATTACACAGGCAGATAGTACATGCAAATAGTACAAGCTCTTATGCGCTTCTTTCGTTCCTAACAAGGAGCGGAAGTGGGTAACTGTGAACTGATTCCAGATTAGAACACTTACGTGTTTAAAAGGAAGAGAATGTTACAATTTAAAATAAAGAACATTTTAGAAATGTATACTTGAAATGAAAAATGTTGTGTTGAAATTCGTGAACAATGTGTTAAATTTTGTGTTACGTCGTAGTTGTGTAATTGGCACATACGGTCGCCAATATGAGGCACAGCATACGTTCGATTGACTTGGTAATGTGGAAAATATACTTGACGTCTAGTTTCGACTGATTACTAAAGACGTCGCCAGTGAGCTTGTCTGGGCTTATGCTTCTTTCGTGACGCCACGACGTTTTTGCGATCAAAACTGCATGTAAATCGCTTTTTGCTTCCTACTTCGGATTACAAATTGGAACAGAATTCAAAATATTGCCTTATTTAATGCATGATAATAAAAACAAATGTGTTTAGATAAAAGAATAGAATATACTAATAAAAACCTGAATTTCATAGATTTTCATTAAGACAAAAACATTTCCAGATAAGTTTATGAGATGTCTTTGAGAGTTCTAGTATAAACAATTACAGAATACGGGGGGAAATAGTATCTATAAAGAGCCCACGCAAACAGGTGAAAAAAGGAGGGCTTCTGCTGGCGACTAGGATAACAGTTCATCTAAGTGATTGAAAATAACGATCGAGTTGAGAAGGACTTGGCGCAGATTTGAGAAGTTTTATTAGCACAACCGTTTCCAAATCAAACCAAGCCACAGATTCTTCAAACACAACGACTACTGAAAATCCAACCAAATAGCAACAAGAGGAAGGTTTGAGATAATCTCCTTCCGACTAAATTGCATCATTATAATAGTAAGAAATCGGCGCATATGTTACAAACTTGATGACATATTTTTGATCCGTTATTATGTATCATAAGCACGCGTTAAGCTATCAATAACATTGTTAGAGGAAAATTCCCTTTGAGATGGATACAAGAGTGCAATGGTTCTCACGAGTGTCGTTATGTAACTGTTACTTCTGAAGGGACGGAGAATCAGTCATCCGGGCACCTTTTCTAACTGTATTTTAAGCGAACGATGCATCAAATGTCACCATAAGCCCCGGTTTCGCTGTAAGCTTTCTATATGATATATACCACTGTAGATGTTATTTACTTCGAACCAGCAATGTCAAGTGGGCATAAAGGCTCTCAAGAGAAAATGGGCGTTTGATGTTCCTTGAAAAAGGTAAATGATGGACCATAAAATACAAATACCACTAAAGCCATACAGTAAACCACACAAATGGAAAATTTGTGATCAACATTAAGGATAAAAAATGATTCAACGTGTCTATACTTTGAATTAACTCGATGAAATTGATCGCTGTTTGTTTTGAAACTGAAAGTAGGCGGGCCATTTTCCCTCGTAAGTACCAGATGATGTGGCTGATCTTTCCCAAGCAGTTTCACCAGCCGGTCCCTTGTCTACCCCCTAGAGCGCACCGAGAATGTAATGTCCTGGACCATTTCCCCGCTACTGATTCCATAAAGCCTTCTTTTCGTAGAATGACTTGCTTAAGGCGACGTTGTTGTTGTATTACCAGAGCGTAACAGTTTAGCAGTGATCTATATATAGAAATCGGCACTCCCCCTGGTTTTTGAATGCCTA
The DNA here is from genome assembly GCA_963971465.1 of Lepidochitona cinerea. Taxonomy (NCBI): domain Eukaryota; kingdom Metazoa; phylum Mollusca; class Polyplacophora; order Chitonida; family Tonicellidae; genus Lepidochitona; species Lepidochitona cinerea. The sequence goes on along the minus strand of OZ020556.1, from coordinate 39,008,937 downwards.
ACTCAGCCAGGATACATGAGTTTATTTTGGTGTGGTCGATACTTACTTAACGTGGAATTCTGAGGTGGGGGATATTAAAGAAAAACTCTTTATTTGCACTTGTTTACTATTAATTTTGAAATTCTTTTTTAATCAAAAGTTTGGCAGCTCAATCCACTTGAACGTGTATTTAAACGTTCCTTTTTTATTTTTTAAAATAAAAAAATGACACACAAGTAGATAGATGTGTCTCGGCTCCTCCCACGTTAAAGTTACACGACCTTTAATTCTTACTCGCAGTCCTCTTGAGTACGGAAGATAAAATCTGGCTAATAGTTTATTGGCAAAAACAATACCTAATTGACACTCCTTTCAAAAATAGGGTCTACATCTGCTAATTTTGCTCAGACTTGATTACATAGAGGATATTGAACAGTTGTGTTTGAATAGCACTTATATTTTTTCGAGTGAAAGCCGGAGAATAACCCACGAGACGCGAAGTGTCTCGTGGGTTATCCTTCCGCCTTTCAAGAGAAAAAATATAAATGCTATTCAAACACAACTGTACAATATTCTGTTTATTATTTATACTATCATGTTTTAGGCTGGAGATTGTTTATTAAGTATAAATTTATCAATTATAAAAAAGAAAGTATCAACAAATTTATGACGGATTAGGTTTTCAGCCAACGTAGGAATATATATCGCTGACCAATGAAACAACAGCATGTCTGTTCTTCTCACGTGACTATCAACTGTCAGATTTGTGGTCATTTGAATGGCCATTTTCTCACTGAAATTTGTCGCGATATTTTATGTAAAAAGAAATTAAATCGAACTCCATGGATTTTAACTCTGCAGAGCACCAGCCACCAGGATAAAAAATGATTTTTGAAATTACTTTACATTGTTTAAACGCGTCAATGAATGGCAAGTACAGTTACTCGTTACACGCAGTGGTCCGATTCTCCGAAGCCATGCTGCAGGTCACACAACGCTGCCTACAGACGATCGATTATGAAGTTTTGTTTTATCGCTTTGACTTAGAGTGGTAAGCCGATCAATTTAGTGTTTTCAGCTGTAATGTATTTACCTTAATGCTAAATATGACTGAAAAGGCTTCATTTAGCCTATCGAAATCATGTGAACTGTTGTTGTTGTACAGTTGCTGTTGTAAGAAAGAAGTAGGTCCGACGACGTCATCCGCTTCGTCGCGTGCATTAAATAACAAAAAGTGTTATTGCACTGCAGTGAATTATAACATTTCTGAGTGAAGGAAATCCCCAGTTTTCACTTGAGTATAAATAATAATTTGAGTTCAATGTAACTTAAATACGTACAATGTATTTACAATTTAACGTTGGTGGATATTTCATATTTGTACGTCTTAATTTGCATTTACTTTCTCTTTGACCAGTCCCCTAAGCTACAATAACTGACCAACCGCCAGAGGTCGTGTATCCTACGAGTACCATTAAGCCGATAATCTTACAGCTTACAGCTCACACGTCATTGACTTCTTGTACAGTATTACAGCTCTTGTATAACGGTAAGAAACTATTAGAAGGTTGCTTTCTCCCATTTACAATATGTACATGATTAACAGATTGGGATCATGTTCGTCCCTTCAGCCGGAACAGTGCCGGTTATTGCTGTCACACAAACACGATAATCATCTAGTGAGTTACCTTCAATGTGTTTAATTAACGACTCGGCTTACCTGCTAATATATATCTCCATAACATGTCATTCAACGGTACAATATTCCACTTATTGACAACAGTAAATATAACAGGGAATTATCACGTAAAGACATTTCAAGGCAAAATATTGTAATGACTTCAACGAGGATGCTCAACATATTTAATGTGCGACGTAAACATCAATCAATCAATCAATCGAAAGTATCATTTGTAAAAATAAAAGTATTAAAATGTTATCACAGATGTGATCGTGTGTAAGAAATATATCCTTTAATGATTAGATCCATTTAAATATATGATATGCATTAAGCCAATCAAGCTGCCACGACATAGCCCCTTTCTATTTTGTCCCCTATATTTTTTCAACATAACAGTAAACGATTCCTTTGATGATGAAGGGACAAATCAGTTTCACTAGGCAATATTATTTGTGAGAGAAGATCAGTTGTGCCACAGTTAGCATTGGATACTCAAGCCAAAGTATGTTGTCGATATTTATTATACAGTTGATGTTTTTTTCCGTTTCTATCGACTTTTGCCTTCCGAGTATTGTCTAAGATTGTAGCTGTTAGCGCTGTGCCACTGATTTGTCGTCAATCGGGGAAATATTGAACTAACAACATTGGACAGATTCTCCCGACAATATATGCTTAATTTACTACTTGATTAGACAAGAGATAACAGTCATTTAATGAGTAGCTACAGAATCAATGAGAGGTTTACACTGCAACTTCCCTCCCACTGGATCACGTGCAGCATGAAGTGAACGCGGAATAACAGAGACTAGACAGCTCACTGAGAAGACGTTTACAAAACGATCCAACCCACGACAGAGTTAGATTGGAATCATAAATAAATAATCCCATATCCTAAATGATCAATGATTTGTAATATCCGGCCGATCCATAATTATATAACATGCTATTATCAGAGTTTAATTACGGTCTGACGTGTCTCTACAAGTTCCCAGCTGCAATTTAGTTCTATTTAAATTCACCTCTTTTAAAATAAATCAAATTTTCGAAATAACTAGAGTGAAATTGAATATTCCTTCTACATTTATTGAGCCATTAACTATACGGCCAAAGATTTGTGTAAGCTTCAACAGCCGCTCTTTGGATTGCACGTAGAATAATAGCAAAAACATTACCGTCAGTGTGTTTACCATGTTGGTACCATCAATACCGTCAGTGTGTTTACCATGTTGGTACCATCAATACCGTCAGTGTGTTTACCATGTTGGTACCATCAATACCGTCAGTTTGTTTACCATGTTGGTACCATCAATACCGTCAGTGTGTTTACCATGTTGGTACCATCAATACCGTCAGTGTGTTTACCATGTTGGTACCATCAATACCGTCAGTGTGTTTACCATGTTGGTACCATCAATACCGTCAGTGTGTTTACCATGTTGGTACCATCAATACCGTCAGTGTGTTTACCATGTTGGTACCATCAATACCGTCAGTTTGTTTACCATGTTGGTACCATCAATACCGTTAGTGTGTTTACCATGTTGCTACCATCAATACCGTCAGTGTGTTTACCATGTTGGTACCATCAATACCGTCAGTGTGTTTACCATGTTGGTACCATCAATACCGTCAGTGTGTTTACCATGTTGGTACCATCAATACCGTCAGTGTGTTTACCATGTTGGTACCATCAATACCGTCAGTTTGTTTACCATGTTGGTACCATCAATACCGTTAGTGTGTTTACCATGTTGCTACCATCAATACCGTCAGTGTGTTTACCACGTTGGTACCATCAATACCGTCAGTGTGTTTACCACGTTGGTACCATCAATACCGTCAGTGTGTTTACCATGTTGGTACCATCAATACCGTCAGTGTGTTTACCATGTTGGTACCATCAATACCGTCAGTGTGTTTACCATGTTGGTACCATCAATACCGTCAGTGTGTTTACCATGTTGGTACCATCAATACCGTCAGTGTGTTTACCATGTTGGTACCATCAACAGGTTTTATATCATATTTTATCAGCTTCGTGTAATTCTACAGCCTTCCGTTTAAAATGATTCTATAAACTTTAAATTCCCCCAATGTTAAATGTCAGTTGTTACTTTGCACTTGCAGGGTAGTTTAAATTAACCAGATTATCAGATTCAAAATATGAAATATTTAAATAGGAGTAACAGGAGACACGTAAATTTTCAAATATTTTAATAAAAACCCGTGGGATCTCCATTCAAACATAGAAGTAATCTTGGTTCCAATTTATTAGCGATATCGATAGAACTCTGATCACGTGCTTTCCATCAGAAATTGTCCATAGTAAAAGAAACTATCGAATAAATTTCTCAACACAACAAAGAAAATTCTTTGCTCGCTATAAAACTTTCTTTGGCGATTGCCTTCAGAATCACCTTTACAATATTTTCATCCAATCAGATTGCCTCTTTGAGATACGCTAGAAACACTCGCTTCTTTTTCTTGACGTCATGACATGTAGTAACTGTAAGTGTATGCGAGGCCAAAGTTTAAAGAGAACATCGCAGGCATCCTATTGTTTGTCAACATAAAACACACCTGGGCCCTGTTTTACGAAGCTGGCGTAAGTTACGTCGGACGTAAATCAGTGTTAAAGCTATAGGAACTTACGCCCTAGTCGCAACTGGTCCATGTTGTAGGTCTATGCGCAACTTTACGCCAGCTTCGTGAGACAGGGTCCTGGACTGCAATTGAACGAGTTTTACCAAATATCCCATACTATAGGATTTATTCGGCACTTAAGAAATATTTCCCGCTTATCTGGGAAGGTCTTTTCTTATAGGAATTTCAAATCGCCAAGTCTTTCATAGATTTCTGATATCGGAATAAACTTTTCTCTATTCAAAGAAGAACTACACACTAGAATAAACAGACAAAGCCTGTGGTACCCTGGTGTAGATTCCTAACATGTGTTAGAAAAGTGCCTTACTGTTCAAAATATACATTATACGTTTGTTGGGAGATTTGTTTATCTGAAGACAGCGAGTGTTCAAATGAGCAACAATATTACACCAGACATAAACAGAACGAAAAGAGGTCTGTGAGAAAACCTAAATACTGACTGAAGATAAATAGCTTGAGGCTAGGTGTACGTTGCTCCAGTGACGGTATCTGCATTACAATATTTACAGGTACAAAACAGACGGTCCTTAGTAAAAATAAACACCGGCATTTTACGCCTACTTTGATCAAAGCTTTCACACGAAGGCATTTCAAGACACCGCTGCCATAATCAATTTGACGGAAAAACTATCAACCAGACAGCACTGTATGCAAAGTAATACAAAAACGTAAACGGTTTGTAAAAAAGGGGAATCTGACAGTGTTCTTAAAAACAATGCCCTTTTTCTTCCCAACAGAGAACAGAATTCAAACCATTGATCATCGTCGGAACCCACGATTATGCTCACTTTACACGTGGGACAAGTGGGAGCAAATCCGTCGTTTCTAATTTAATATGCATGTTGACTTTGATTGGTTCCGCCACAAAATTGTGGCGGAAATCTCACCAATCAGAATCCGCATTACGGAAGCATCTGGCAGTGTTCAAAATAAAGATAGACGACTTTTCGGTTTTTACTTTAATTTAATAAACGTGTCTCCAACACTGAAGAAGTCCAACGTTTATAAGAGAAATTAAATGGGCGTTCCCAAAAAACGAGGCTTTGTATCGCAGTTGGCCCAAGGGTAAAAGGTGAGCTTGTTGAGAATTTAACCCTGGGCAACCGGATGACGAATCATTAATCTACAAAACTGATGCGTACCCATCCACAGTGGACTGGGTCCCAGTTGGGCTGCCTGTGAAGGACCCTACTTTTTTTGGCACTCGGCTCCCATTCGGTCTCAATTGGACTAGCCCAATCAAGCAGTCATGGTTAAAATTGCCTAGGGTTGAAATTTCTATAAAATAGGAAAGCCACCTGTCCAAACTCCACAGTGACCGTCATTCAAGTAATATGTCTGCGCCCCATGCTGATCTACCGAAACAAAATTAGTTTTTATGTATTAATGTTTTTCTCACATGATAATTATCACGTGAGAGAAAAACTCAGCATGGGGCGCAGACGAATAACTTGGCTAACGGTCACTGTAAAGTTTGGCCTGCCTAAGTCGATTTATTGGCGTTTTCAACTCTGGTCAATTTTAACCCTGGTTGATTGATCGGGCTAGCCCAATTGGGATCCAATGGGAGCCGAGTGCCAAAAACAGTCGGGGTCCCAACTTGGGCCAAGCTGGGCCCCAATGCCCTTTGCTGGCTGGGTAATTAAGGATTTCTGGATTCCCAAAACCCTTGACAGATTGCTGGTTATATACAGTGTGAAGACCAAAAGGGCGCCAGACTGACTCAGTTCAAGACAATTGGACCGATCACTACGATCTAATCATATTAAATACGGAACACTTAGTCGCATTTCCCTAAATAAAACATCTAACGATGGTCGTTTTTACTATATCACCACAGGAGAACAGTAGCTAACGTAGAAATATATATATATATATATCAATTTACTTTTTCTTTTCCTTCAAAACATCCTAAGCCTTTTAGGTCCACTCGACGTGGTAACGTTTCTGGTATTTGAAGGCGAAAGTACGTTCAGTTGTGTATAAAATGTCTAAGCAACGGCATACCTCAAAATGAAGTCAGAACGTCAACCGATCGATCAGGTACCGTGTAACTTCAGCATTGATTTACACTCTTGTCAGTTCTTTTTGTTTATAGTTTACAGTCTCAAAACTTAACGGGAGGTCTTTCGTGTCCTCTACAACAAAGCTGTCGTCTGTATTTCTCATGTAGGTTGTAAACAAAGTCAATCGCTAGCTGGTTTAAAATACAGTTTTAGGGTTCTATTACTTTATTGCGTGTATGCCCGGTTGACAATGTGGGTACCGAACAACTCAAATTTTATTTTCAAATGAAAAATAAATGATGATGTCAAAACTTTGGCAGTTCCTAACTTCTTTTCATTGGGAAACATACAGAAAACGGTCTTCTTTTTTAATCTAAATGTTCGCGGCCAGTGTACCTTTTACAAAATATGAATGTTTTCAAAAGCGGAGAAACCATTTGCATCGTGTAAACTTAATAGGATACTTAACAAATGTAACCATCGCAGCATTAAGGATTAGTTGAAAAAAAGTAGTCGGATAATTTTTAAATACGTACTCGAAGCAAGCCGTCGTCAATCTTACGATGTACCAGATATATTGTTAAGTTTACGCTTATGAAATACTTTGTAAATGTCCCTAAACTCTCTACTTTCACAGAGGAAATGACTGACAAGGGAATGATGAGATTTTTGCTTGGAGGCCTCTTTCCACCAGTTAAACAGACACCTTTCGGGCTGTCCGTTACTCTCGTCTCTTTCGCTCGATTATCTCTCTACTGTATTTATGTCACAGGTTTCCAGTAACAAAGATTGCCCATCGGCTGTCTCGCTCATGATATAGGAGAGTGTATTAACATGCCATTATTCCACGTAACAACATAATGTTTCCATGGTTAAATGTCATAATGTCATAAAGCACTACACATCGATGCCAAACAGTTTAACATCCAGTATTCGCGTCATTGTCATTCCTCCATGTAGTATTATTGTACCGATTCGTAATCAGAGTAAGGGACGCCAACTGAATGTCCATTGTTTTATCACCCAAAGGGTCGCCACATTCAAGCTCTATTCATAATTGGAAGAAGAGTTTCAACCATGTTCCATAGAAGTGCTATCCAAAATAACGACAATAATTATGTATTCCTTTTCTAAACAAATATCCCACACACGACATGAGTTTATGCTTTTTTTAAGGTGAAGTTCCTTTTTATTTTTAACTTGAGATTGCAGAGAACAGTCTACACCTTAATGGTTATGTTCGCATTCAAAGGGTTAGTATACAACCTGAAAGTTTTGGCTTTACGATATATTAACCATGGAAACAAATATCATTGTTTTTAACCCATGCATAAGTTCTAAACCCTGTTGGATAATTTCAGAAGTAATTCATTTTGTACTAGAGTCAAAAACAAAATTTTGCCGCGATCTTAATTACTATAAAGATCTGACTTGCCGCGATCTCAATTACTATAAACATCTGACTTGCCGCGATCCCAATTACTATAAACATCTGACTTGCCGCGATCCCAATTACTATAAACATCTGACTTGCCACGATCCCAATTACTATAAACATCTGACTTGCCACGATCCCAATTAATATAAACATCTGACTTGCCACGATCCCAATTAATATAAACATCTGACTTGCCACGATCCCAATTACTATAAACATCTGACTTAAAACGATCCCAGTTAAAATATTGCGTTCGTTAGATTTTTTATCAAGGTCAGATGATGGTTACGTTTACGCTATCCTTTGAAAGGTGCGAAATCTCTAGAAACACATACGGTTTAACTTTGATAGCATCCACCAAAATACCCCAAAAAAATTACCGCCAGTGACCCTCAAGCTAATAAAAAAACTGAAGTATGTCCTTTCAGTGACTTATCTGTGTCGCCCTTTTCTCCACTTGTAGATGACGTGATGTTACAGTAGCTATTTTTAGACCAATAATGACGTATTTTTACTGTTCTATAATGCATGATGGTAGATTTAAGTCCAAAACACCTGCCGACGGACTTGATGTAGGACGATTGGTTCGGAATATGTAGGTCAGGGGCCGGTCGTTGAAAAGAAAATTAGTTTAACGACAAGTTACATGACCCTTGGCTATGTTGCATCAAACGACTACTCTATAACACATCTCGATTTTACTCACCATTGATTGGATAAAACTAATGAAAAAATAATAGCGGCCTTGTGAATGGTTCATGGAGCTTATTCTCTATTGTAACGGCATATTCAAATTTCAATTATAGGCTTACGTGTGGATAAAACATACATGTAGGCCTACGAGTAACTGTTTCAGACTACATGAGCTTAACTCTTTCCAAACCATCCTAACGTTAAAATGTTCTTTCCCTTTTACAAGAGACCCCATTAACATTAGATCATCATATACCCCATTAATATCACAAAACAGACATGATGTATTCGGATTCAAAACTCTGTTAATTGTTTAGAATAAGATAACAAACCAAAATACATTCTGAAATTAATTTAAAGCGCGTTGTGTTTAGCATAGTTGATCAGGTATTACAAATTGCTAAATCAAATCTACAGGATTTCTGTTCACACATGATATTCTCTCATAACAATAACTCGGGTAGTGTCTAATATGTGCTGATACAGCAAAAACAAAATGCATGCTCTTCTATACATTCTATTGTGCACATTAAACGTATATATGTGATATTGGTACCTGGTATTTTAGAAAACCCTAACCAGCACAGTTAAAATGACATATGCTATGAACTACTGGGAAATTTTACTTGAAGCCGAATTAGCTAATTGTTCGTCATTTGTGCAACACAAATTCAGGACATGTACTCCAACATCCGCATATTTGAGTTTTGCCTGTTATTAGCACACATCAATCAGTTCTGAAGGGTAACATGCTTTACTAATATTTTTATTTCAACGTTTATAAGGTAAAAGTTTGAATGTAGGTGTTGTCGTAAATACAATTTAATTGAGTTGGTCAAAGTAACAACTTCATCTTAAGGTTATAGAAAAATATATAATTCACGTTAGTACAACGACTCTTATAAACAACGGATTGAAATACCTAAAACTGACCAAAACCCTACAAAGTGGTAAATTAAGCCTTCAACCCGCTAAGATTCCTCAGTGTATAGTAGTAAAACAATTGATCGTCCCAGTCCTTGACGAGTTGAAGGCTTCAACTACCATTATGAGTGTTTTGACTTACAACCAAATCTCTAAGTGAGTATTAGTGAAACAATTGACTATCCCAGTTTTGTAAAAGAAGCATACAAGTTTGAGCTTTCATTAACATATGTTCACTGGATGGTTCTTATGTAAATAAATCTGCTGTCATCGAAGCCTCAGAAACGTCTGTGGCTTTTCAGGCAGAAGGGAAAATAACTCCCAGACTTTTAATTAACTCGCATTATATTGGATTACTGATCATGTGACCAGATTTCTGAACTATGCGACACAGACAACTAACCGGACATTCGCTCCAAAAGACTAGGAATCTTGCAATATCATCAAGCGACAACAGTGTATTTTGATTTGATATAATTAAACTAAGGTTAGGTATTTTCAATTCTGTATAACTGTGTGTGGAAGCTGGTGTAAGGTAACCCATACATTACACCATGGGTCTGCAACCATGCGAAAGTTTCTATCGTTCATAATGCAATTGCGTGACTTACACAAGCTTATGGTGTGTTTCCACGGACTTGCGTTAACGCGTGCGTTGACGGATGCGATTTTCACCAAAGAATGGGAACTACAGAAATACGCTAGAGTGTTTCCACGGTCAGTACGATATTTTTTAACGCACGCGTTAACGGACGGAGAATGGAGCTTGTCCCATTTTGAACGCATCGGACGAGGGATTTCGCTAATCATGACGTCATTGAAAGGGTTTTCCGACCCCAATGACCTTTTGCTGTCAGATCGAAATCCACAGAAAACACCGAGTGAGTTTTTTTACTCGTTTTTACTGACTTATGTTTGTGTCAGGGGCGGATACAGGATTTTGTGAAAGGGGGGGGGGGCGCAAGTCCTATATGCAGGAGTTAGCGGGGGGGGGGGGGGGGGGGCAACTATCACAGCACCATAAGGCGTGGGTCCAGGGGCCGCCTAGGCCCCGGAAGCTCTGGGATCCTAGATCGCCGGAGAGGCGTTCTAAGCCATTTCGGCGTGTAAAACTAGACATTATTTTTCAGAGTACATCTTCATAAATATAGCCGGTGAAAAACTTTCTAAGGGAGATGGCCGAAAAATATGTCTACCAGAAAGATGTTTTAGCTTAGAGCCACGTCTGAATAAACGAGAAGGTCCAATGGGCCTACATCATAAGCGTGATACCTCTATTCCCTCTCCAGTATCACTTATTTTAATCAAGTATTTTAAATTCAACCTAAATATAAACGTTACAATTTCAAAACAATGTCAAGATTCGGGCCTAATGGCAGTTTCAGAGTTCTGTATAGCTTTAAAACGACAGCTTGCGATTTTTGCGCGAAAATTCATCCATAACTCTGGAATAATTCAGCGGCAAATCTTTATTTACATGATGAGCATTCATTCTCTCCTCTCCCATGGTCCACAGTTTTCAAATGTTATTTTATGCTATCTACAAGTTAATGATTCCATCTGATTTTAAGTGATGACGCATTGATAATTATGATAACATTAAGCCAACAGTGGAAGTGCATGTGCTTTCAATCGGGTGCAACAGTCCTATACGAGTGCATGCACGAAACCAAATATTTCAGTTAAATCCTCATCACGCATTTTTTGGTGTGTGGCCGATTATCCTTGGGCCCAATGTCCCCGCTATTTGCAACGCTTATATATTGTTTTGACTCTCGTCTCCCCCAGCTATACAATAGACTTTTATAAGAGTACATAGTTACGATTTGCGGCGAAGCGGCGAAAATTTTAGCGATTTCTCTCTTGATGAAACACCAGAAATTATATTTTTAGCCTATCTGGTCTAATTGTGAGTAAAAACGCTACCAGTCCACATCGCTTAGCTTCGTGTGGCTTTGCGCCCCCCCCCCCCCCCCCCCCTTTCAACCACTCTCCTTACCACTTCTCCAAGAACCTGGTGTTTTAAATATTCAACACACATAGGCACGGCCCTAACAAAAGAGGCAATTATACGAAAAATTTAAATGTGATCGTAGCTCCATATAAAGCTTCCTTCTTCATAGCATTGTAATGTAAGATGTTTTCGTTTTCCTACTCTCTTTTTCTATTTTCCTTCTCTCTTTTTCTCTTTTCCTTCTCTCTTTTTCTCTTTTCCTTCTTTTTTTTTTCGTTTTTTTTGGGTCGGCTGATAGGGGGGGCGCGCGCCCCCTGCGCCCCCCCCTAAATCCGCCACTGTGTGTTATAAATGGACTTTGTATGAAAAGGCTATGTAGATGTCCACTTATTCACATCCTTTCCCCAAACCGAAAAAAAATGTTGTAAGGGATATGACCTTGACTTTTGACCGTGACCTTAATATGACAGACCGCACTCTCGATCGCATGCGTTAACGCAGGTCCGTGGAAACACTTCATCCTATCCGTTAAACAATCGCATCCGTCAACGCACGCGTTAACGCAGGTCCGTGGAAACACACCATTACTGGGACGAGAGCCTGGAATATAGGAATAGTACTCGGGGTGATGACAGTATATTGATTTGTCAAGATTGTTGTGTGTCTGGAAAATGGAACGTTTAAAAGAAACAGCTTAAGTTTCTAACTTGACAATGTCCAAGTCCAAGATAATTATTCTGTTTAACTAAAATGTCACCAACAAATCAGATAAACATCAAACGTCTCATTTCCCACCTTCAGGGGTCAATATTTCAGTTCGGGAGTAGACGTGTCCTCGTGGACCTCCGCTACGACGTATCTTTGGAGAAAAGTTGAAATGAAAGAATCACTTCAGCACTTTGAAAAACATTCGTATTTTAATGAATTTCGTGGAAAAGTCTATGTTTCATAGACATCTTTGAAACTACCCAAACATTCAAATATATCAACCATGCGGTCCAATTTTAGCCACTAATCATCAGATATCCAATATTCTAGAGCAAGAAAACAAAAGCCTAATAATTTGTTGGCCGCTTTTTTGTCGTATTTTGACTCACCTATATACTACAATCCGGTATGATACTGGAACGTCCAGTTTATTCTCAGAATAATTTCGAAAACATTAGCATTTTATTTTACGCAGTTTGAAGGGAGGATGTTTTCGGGGATTATTGGTATTGGGACCCAGTTTTTCTCGAAACGTTGAAATCCCTGTAATGTTAGAGCCCAGTTACTAGTTAGTGATAGCAACATTGATGTGGTTAACTGTCAAAGGTGAGATGGTTTGACGAGGCCCTCCTGGTACAACATTGAAACTTAGTGGTGCTAAACATGGCGTAATTGACTTTATGGCTCGTCCAGGGTACAGAAATACTCAGAGGTTGAATAGTACATGCTGTATGTTTCCAAAGCCAGTGGAACATTAAGTTGAGGGTATAATGATACATGCATGTCAATAGAATGGTGGTGGTAGTAAATTGTCATTACAATTGTATGAGGTGGCATGATTGAATTAGGTGGGTCATTTCAGGTGGGTGATATCGATTGATTCCTGTCAGTCAGAAGTGAGGGGACTAATCAGACAATGTATTTGTCTTTAGCGAATTCCATCCTGAATGGTCCAGAAATACAGACCTCTGTTATACAGCACTTTATTGCAGTTGGTTGTAAAGTTGTAATGTACTTGTCAGGGCACAGCCTTCAGAAGAAATTGAAGGGAATTGCCACTTGGAATAGAGTATAGTAGCCTCAAGTGTTAGAGGCCATTTCTGATCAGGTCTTCTCACTAGTAAGCCAACAACCTTATTACTTTTCCAGCGTCAGAACTACTAGTCGGGTATTAATATATGGTAGTTATTCTGCCCCCGGGGGATAGGAGGTAGGCTAATGACTAGACTCAGCTCAAATATTTAACCCACTCGGATGGCCGTAGAATTCAGTTAGACCAATGCCTTTATCATGTTCACCAAGTACTGGCCCTGGACCAACGCACATACACTACAGAACTTTGGAATAGACTTACATGAATCAATGCGCAGTTCAAATTCTTAATCCCCATATTTCATTTTTTTACTATTTCTGCATGACAATGTGAAATAAAACCAACATATACAGAACTACAAGTCCCATTTCCTCCAGTGACATCAAGCTATTGTTCTTACAAGATTTTTTTTCTCAAAAAGTCGTTTTGGTTGTACAAAGATTTCATCACCTGTGCATCGCATAAGTGTACAACCCCATTCATGATGACCTACACCCAAGATTTAGTATCATGGAGCTCAGTTTTCATGTCCGTGTCAGCTTGCATGCAGGCAATATTTCCAGCTGAATGTCCAATTATAAACAAGATTCATATCTATATTCATTTCTATTTGCTTAAACAGAAAAATGAATGGATTCAATTGGGAATCAGGAAATGTCCGTCTGATTTAGATCAGAGAAACACCCCAACAGTGGGTATTCAACAGACTCCTCCGCTTTCCGCGAACATGGTTTAATTCTCTATAACATAATGCTTTAAAGATGAAGCAGGTTTTATTGATTAGAAGAAAAAGAAAGAAAGTACAGTCGGAATGAAAAAACCGCTAATGTACATAGTAAACATAAACGTATGTTACAATGCCAGTTTGGAGGGGAAAATGGAATAACTCGTAGGTTACAATGCCAGTTTGGGGGAAAATGGAATAATTACTAGGTTACAATGCCAGTTTGTGGAAAAACTCGAAGGTTACAAGGCCAGTTTGGGGAAAATTGGAACATGGAATAACTCGAATATTATAATGCCAGTTTTGGGAAAAAATGGAATAACTCGAAGGTTACAATGCCAGTTTGGGCGGAAGATGAAATTACTTGAAGGTTATAATGCCAGTTTGGGGAAAAACTTGAAGGTTATAATGCCAGTTTGGGGAAAAACTTGAAGGTTATAATGTCAGTTTGGGGGGAATGGAATAACTCGTTAACAATTAAGCATGTTTTGCATAGCGTACAGAAACGATAAACTGAATTTGGAGAACTTCAGCTGAGCTGCTCGTGGGGATAGTTTGATTCTGTGTAATGTAGCCCAAGCTTAGGCCCATTGCAAAGGTCTTTAATATTATTCTCTTATAAAAGGGTATATTAGTAATAAGAGATCTAGCTTTTTAATCATGTCACGTATACTTTATACCCACGTGGCTGGAGACCCTGAAGAAATTGCTTGAGCTGGGAAGTTAGTTTGTTCACTGCTTATGATCCTAAAATATCATGTGAAATCGATGTACAAGAAGTGGGTAGACTATCAAACGTCAATAACGTGAGGAATAGCTGCACATCAAATCAGCCCAAGAGGTTTGTATTGATCCAAGGGGATCAAGGCACTCTCCGTGTGGCACCGGCTTCTACCAGTTACACTGCTTATACAACCATTCTCTTCTATTCTTCCAGAAATAAGTCAACCATGTGAGTTAGTCTGCTGTGTTTCGTTTTTCTCTCTGCGAAACTTCAGTTCCAACAATTCTATCCGCAATGCCCTTATTAGTAGAAATGCATTTAAGTATTACTTCGATCTTAACGTCCTACTGGGGTCGTTATTCCTGATACTGTTATGTCTACTCAGGACGTGAGTGAGGAGACTAAAGCTGATATTTCCTCTACAAATTCACCGAGAATTTCACTCTAACCAGTATTTACAAGTCTGCCTTTTAGTAAATTAAGTAAGAAATCGGAAACCAGTAGAGAATGGCCTTTCTGGCTGTTTATTATCGCCTTTCCTTGCTCCATTCATTAACCAAACGAAATTTCTCGAGAAACGGCGTCTAAATGAAAAAATATTGCCAATTCAATAAGTTTGGGGATCAATGTGTCCAGGGAAATGCAAGTTTCAAGAGAAATGGTAAAAGACATGCTTTCATTAAACTCGAACTCATATAACGTGTACATTTCATACAATAATGCATACAATGGATTGATCTACAAACACGACTGCTTCTATCCCATCCCAGACCAATTTCAAAATGTTGAACTGTAATTAGAATACAAATGTATGTCTGTAAACACTTGATTAAAGTCATTTCTATCAGGTAATCTCCACAAAGATACTAATGATAAAAAATTGAAGACATCACCACGTAGTAAGTTGTTTTTTGAACAACTTGAATTTTTTTAAATTTCTTAAATTTTTTATCATTAGTATGGAAACCACGTTTCAAGAGAGTTTCAAACATTTCTCAACAAATATGTTTACAAAAACCCTAAATTTATAATGAAACCTTTATAATCTATTGTAATTTCTTTCAAATTTATGCTATTAGTCTATCACCAATTATGGCTGCGGTTCAAAGTGGGATAAGACATCCCTAGCAACGTAGTAATTTACTTCCGGGATGTTAAATGTCATAAGGGCAGTCGTGAAGTGCGGTACAATCCAACCGCTGCTCTATACAGTATCACTTCATTTAATTATATCATTAATACGGATTAAATAGACAGAGTTCGTTTCTTGTAAGCTTCAGCAAGTCGCATGATCCATTCAATACGTTGAGTTAGACCATTAGCACAGTTTAATTTGTAGACCATTCTAACATCTTTTTCATTATACATATAGTACAAAAGAATTCGATTTTTCAAAAACTATTAATACACTTTTTAACATAAATGCCATGTCAATTTGGTTTCATCAATGCATTATCAGTCAAATACAATCAGATATTTTCAGTCAAATACAATCAGATATTTTCAGTCAAATACAATCAGATATTTTCAGTCAAATACAATCAGATATTTTCAGTCAAATATATTTAGAAACGCAGGAAGAGGAAGAAAAGGAAAATCATGCCAGATTGTATGACGCCATTTCTGGAGCCTGTTTCACAAAGCGGTGTAGCATAAGTCTTTACGTAACTGTCCTAGCAACATATCTCTACAATATGGGTGACTATGGTAGAATACGCAAAAACTTACGCTATGCCGCTGTGTAAAACAGGCCCCTATGCCTTTAAAGACATCCTGGATATGACCTGTATTCCAAAAACTAAAAACGGCATGAATTTTTCATAGATTTCAATAGTCAAGAAAATATTCACTGAAAAAGTAAATGATAGAAGTAGGAATAGAAAATATCGGTTCAGCATGACACCTGTGCGAACCAAAAATGTGTGGGAATAGACAGAAAGCCTAATGACGTCACTAGAAAATGTATGCTATGGAAGAGGGATACTGTTTGAAGTGACCGCTTTGTTAAACCCTTTCTAGTGACACGCATGACTGCAGACATATACTGTTTCTGTGAAGACTAATTTCCATACACCATTTTATCCCTCATATTAAGAAGTCGGTCTTTAAACGGGATGGTTATTCCAATTTCCACTTTTTGTAAGTTTTAAACATTGCCTTAAGGTACATTCCTGAGAGCTATATCAACTTTTTTCCCTTTAAACTGGAACATGCTCTGTCAGTTAATGGGTTATTCTTGTTCAACATGTACACATGTAGTAAAAAATATTTGTATTCTTATCCGGTGTACATATAGCTTGAGAAAATCGATCTTCTATTTGACCAGACTTAGTTTTATAGGACTATCCAACAATAAAATAAGTTAAGCAGGAAATACAATATTTAAATAATGTCTTTATCGGATATCGATGGGAAATACTTCATTCGGTTGAGTCATTGGGAAGCGAGCCTTTTAACCTCAATAACATTGTAAGTCTTAAGAAATATTTAGTTTCCTTGAAGTGGAAGACATGATCAACTTAACACCATGGGATATTTCAAGCGTCTGTTGATGGCGGTCTATCATCACTTTTTACATACTGTTAATTTTACCAGCTCATTTTTGGGACATATACATGTAGTTTTTTTTAAGAAGGCAGGTTATTACTGAAAGCAAAAATATATTCTACATAATTGTTTGAAAAGAGATAAAATGAATGGAATGAAAATTTTGATTGATGCGGAGGAAATAAAATCCCCTTTCACATATTGACATGACCTCGTGTTACTATTAGTGTTTCTCTGACTCGACTGAGAAATCGGACAAAATTAATTGAAATGCATTCATGAATCGTATAGAATGACATGCTAACATCTAGGTATACAATAGAGCCAAGATTCAAACAAAACACCACCAAACAGAACGAACGTCTATATGTGTATATTTTAGATTTGTTGGAGATGAACAATGGGAGAGAAGGTACAAACGGGCCTCCACTTGTCTCTGTCACCCATGCATGTGTTTCGGATGATTGGTCCGCTGTGATAAGTAGGTTTCAAGTGTGGGTTTTGATCGATTTCAGTATGTTCTTTATCATACAATAATGACACAAACAATATACTAGTACCTAAAACTCACAACCAGCTCGCAGCACAAGCAGTCTGTACTCGTGACACGATCATTAGTCACTTGTGAGGCTTGTTGTATGTGAATGACCATACTGTGTGAGCGTCATTCGTCTTCTCAGAGATAAATTAACAGATTACAACATCCCAGAGTACTCTGTTGTCATGGTAATCATGGCGTCCCAGGTTAAAATCTAATAAAGAATTATTGGTTATTCCTGTGTTCATTGATAGACAGAGGTTATATTTGAGTGTGTGTAAACTATATTTACTATTGATTTGTTGTAAACTATCTTTGCGTTTGGTTTGTTGCCAAACACGTACTGTCTGTCATTCCCCATTGTCAGCATTTGTATTCGGAAAATCTGCCGTACATATCTCTTCTGACTATTGGAAATATACCAACATGCAAGGTTGTTATAATGGATACTCAGTTCCGACTGACAGGTATCAACTGAACAATAAATGACAAAACTTTCGAGTGTGCTTAAAACAATCAGAACAGTGTTAATACTTGATACTTAAAAAAAAAATCTCAATGAATTGTAAGTTTGTACTCCTATACTACGGCTTAACAGTGCTAACATTTTCTAAATAAGGAGATTTACTATTATATATTAGATATATGTACGTACAGACGGATCTAGCTGCAACTGTGTGATTACTAATGATAAAAAATTAAAGACATCACCACGTCCTCAGTTGTTTTTTAACAACACGAGCTTTCGACACCTGTGCCGGTGTCTTCGTCAAGACACCGGGGTCAATCGCCGCTAAAATCCAGTTGGCGGTTTCTGTATTTTTTCCAGACAGAAGAAGTTAAAAACATTCTATTTTTTACTAAAATTTAAAGTCTTTACATCATTTTGTATCTTAAATTTGAAATTGAAAATTAGATTTATCAGGTACCTGCAATGCACATAAACTCTGAATAGCGGAGACCTGTCCTGAAACGGCAGCTGAGACAATGTTACCAATGAAGTCATTCGCGTAAAATTCGCAATTCTGTCCGTGGTCATTACCTTTTTTGAATATGCTTTTGTGTGTGCAGGATGTGGGATTTTGCATTGAAATTAATATTATCCCCTTCAGTATTATTATAGAGCAACGTGACTTTTTGATGTGTGATGATAAGGGGAGGGGGGTGACCTGGTCAAAGTGGGTTGGCAGACATTATGAGCAGCTGTAGCATTCACTCAGGTATAATGTCAAAGGCTATTACAATCATCACTTCTCAACAAATAGCGACTCATCAAAACACATGTGCACTCGTGCCTCATGTTAAACAACTGCCAAATCTTATCAGAAAAAGTTGTGTGGGTAAAAGGCCACGTGCTCTAAGTTCTTCAATATGAGATGTTTCATTTAATGACTAAAATATCTGAACAAGTCTTGGCGCACCTGAAATAACTGTAAAACAACGGAATAGGACATCATGAAGATAAAGACGTACGAGGTCATATGTGAGAAGACAAAAACATATCTCCAAGTTCCTTGTACAGTGTACACAAATGAAACCATTAAGACGTTTCGCCTGATAAGAAATGGACATTTACATGACATAAGTCTGTCAGAGCGATTACATTCAGAATAAATTACTGCTTATGAACCAGATATTAAAAGGAATAAGATTTATTTTGAAAGGATCGAATTTCATAACACTAGAACGTGGTTTTTGTGTTATTAAGGCAATGCCCGTGTTTTTTTAGATTTGAGAAGGAATTGCGGTCAGGCTCTTTTCTGTCAGAGAGGAAATAATGGCGACATGTCTTCTTGTCGATTTTACCGGCCGATTATATCAATAAAAATTCCTTCCAGCTACTCACTGGGCCGATACTCTCAGTAAATTGTTGAGAATTCCTCCACAAATATTTGGCCTCTTGCAAAATACACAGGTCAATAGATTTGCGAAGTCTCTTAGTAACACATGGAAGCCGTCAGAGATGGGACTTACACAAGTACATCGATCCCAGTCGCAATACACTTTACACGGACGCCATGTTCGGATTTGCTTGGAGCATACACATTCAACAAGCTAATAATAGTGCCTCTCAATAACTGTGTAAAAAATATGCTAATGATTTTACAATCAAGGAAGAAATTTCCATAACACAATTCAGTGCGTTTGATTAAGCAGCCGACCAATAAAACATGCTACATTAACAAAATTTTCCAATCTATACAATCAAATAAATCATCTAAATATTTCTCTTTTTATGTCTCGATTGGTATCAAAAACGCCGATAAAGCCTTTTTTATCGAATTCAGATCCAGACCAGCATGTTTGCGTTTAATTTGAAGTCGTTGGATTCGGAGAAAACCAAATATCATTAAGAAGACCTTACTGTACATAATTTTACAGCTCTGTAGATAAGCAGAAACTTTGGTTTACAGCTTTTGGCAATCGATGTGAGGATTTGTTGAATGACTAATATGACTACCAGTAATATAAGCAATTTTGAGCCAACCGCGTAAAGAACTAATCTAAGTTTAATCTACCTGCAGGTGTATTGGTGAAATGCAGCGTTGTCACCAAGAACGTAGCAGTTAATTTTCCTCCGGAGAATAGAGAATGGAAATATTTAATTGGATTTTAAATATGATTGATTGAGTGATTGAACTGCTGATTGGACTCACAATTGGTTCATTAGATAGCGGCGATGCAAGGGTTAGTTGGGTGGAGGGATGGGTGAGCTGGCCTATTTAACGGAGGAAACCTGCGACCATTGGCGAGGACCTAGAAACTCTTCCACACAAGGCGATCAAGTGAAAACAAATCCACTCAGAAAAATTTCAATTTTGTCTTTGCATTGGATTTGATTGGAACCCGCGCCTCATGGAGCATGGAATGCCTATATTGGACTGAGGGACTCACTCTATCGACTGAGCCACCGTGTCCAAATAAAAAAAGACAAATATTTCTGCCGATTGGACTGCCTGTAGAATGTTGTGTATTTAGGTCCTCCAACGCCATACTAATATATGTTGAATTTAAAATCCATTCGAAATATTTAAGAAATTGCGGTTTCTGTACATCCCACTGATGAAAAACGTCTAAAATACGACAAATACTTTTACGATAAGACTTGCTTTGCGGCGAAGGGAGGTATGGCATTTTTTTAAAATGTAATTTATTTTATTGCAGAAATACGTCGGATTTGTTAAGAAGAAACTGACACACTGCTCTGTGTGCTAGACATTCGTATTGTGTTCCGATATGTTTCAGAGAACTGAAACGTATAAATAAAGATATTTTCCAAAGTTATGTCGATAAAACTTTCTTTGTGAGTTTGTATGAATGCGTTCAACTCCCCTCCACCCCCCCCCCCCCCCCTCCCCCTTTATTAAAACATACGGGCGTATACTTGCTGGTTGGAGTTGCCTTACAACGTGTCATCTTAAAAACAAATAAAGACAGTTATGTTTGTATATCTTAAAAATAGTGTTTTGTGAATGGTATCAAAGAGATATCAGATTTCAGATATTGCATGAGCTCTGGAACAAAACTATGCACATATCTATAAGGCAGTAAAATGGCCGGGTGACTATGGTAATGTTGATCATACGGCTGATTGGACCACCCTGGTCCTTCACCCTTCATCCTGTAATAGGTAACAGTCTAGACAAGACACATACAGTCATATTCATAGACTAACTGAAGTTATTAATATTCATGTATGTAAGTCCTTTTCTAAGTACCGTGTATGTCCCAGATTGATCGAGGAAATGTGTAATTGCTTATATTAGTTAAGGTTCTCCTGGCTGTCATTAACAATGCAGATATATGGGAGCATGGAAAGCAATGGCTGGACAAACGGACAACATGTTGACCCCCAGCACTCAAAGTAATTGCTCAAGAGAGTCGATGCTAAGTGTGAGAAATGCCGATGAAAACCATGGATGCTCTGTAAACATCCAAACAACTCAGCCGTATATGACCGGTTAACATTCAGCCAAAATGGATACAGCGGATAACAAAGCTAGCAGTTTAATGACATGGGTGGAGGGAATGGCACACGCAATGTCGAACATGGAACACTTCTACAATAACAGAAATGGCAAAATACAAAACACAATCTGAGCAATACGAAAAGGGACTAGGTACAATATTTGTAAAATAAAACATTTGACATAATATATATTTGCTGTATTAAGAATTATGACTCTATTTGAAGTCAAGAAACTAGAAAACTTTACACTTTAACCAAGACGATGTCGAAATTACGAATTAAAACCAGAAGAGTTCTTGTCTTCAATACACCACGAGAATAGTCATACATGCAGCTTTTGGTCGGAGCATTGTAGATTATACGACTAATGTTTGGCAATGCACCACGGTTTCGAATTGATTTTCCTTTTCTTAGCTGTAATAAGGTTGTAGTCAGACGGGAATCGGGGTAACCTGGAAGCCCGTTTTGATCAATACATTTCAGCTTTAAGGCATCCAAGGGAACGTCATTGCCAATTTAATTTCTTAACCTGTTAAGTGAGTACAGCCTGTATATGGGTGTTGGCTTGTCATTATGACACGGTCAATGTGCGCTCAATGGTCCACAGATGGAATGTTCTCTCCACTGACTTTCAAACATGAACATATTTTGAGATAATTCCATGTATGTCATTTACACTGCTTGAGAAAAATAGCCGATAATTGTTAAAGCTTTGTTTAAATACGATCGAAACAAATCCAATGGATTATTTGATTCTATTATTGTGAAATTACTTTTTATTTGCTTGCTTGACTTTATCGTTTATCAGACAATGTTCAAAGAAACAGTATCTAACAAAAAATAGTATCTTACTTGAAAAAAGTATGAATGTAGCTGAATATAAAATGAAGTGGGCGGTTTGGTTATGTTATTGATAACGACATTTCAGAGTGAGGGATCTGACTGAACTTAATGCAACTTTTAAACGTTCTGATGTATGTATACTATAGCGTTAGCGAAACCCTTATTAGCTTGTATTCGTAATGAATGTAATATTTCACAATATGATATCTTCAATTTCAATTATATATATTCAGAATTATTTTAGCCCAAAATCAATTCATTGTGAAATGGTTTTCACCAGTTGATAATATATATTTATGATCACTTAAACACACGGGCACAGGGAAAATCTTCTTGTCTAAAATCTACATGTACTGAATAGAGCGACCTATACAGTAGCACCTTGATCAATGTCTTAGAAGTATATCTGAGTTGCCCGGATATCAAGATCCAACTGGTACTGACATCTGTTGAGAGGTCATGCCATCATTAAAGACCCGTTCTCTCTGAGCAATTGGTGTTGACCACACTCTGCAGTTATTACAGGTCATTTTCTTGGAAATGGTCAGTTAAACGATCTGACGGGTGAAGAAGTTCGTGGTAATGACTCGACAAGCCTTTGTGTCCGTTTCTATCTAGGGCTAATTTACTTCCTCTACAAATGAACTAACATGGTCATAGAGCTTCTGGCCAGTTCGGGAAACCATTGTGTTCTGCTTCTGTTGTCAATAAAACCCTAAGCTATTCTTAAACCTTCCCAAATCCCATCTTAATTATGCATCACTTCGTCTTCATCTTCTTTCAAATCCTTTGATCAATTACATCTGCTCCAAAAGTTTACTTATACTTGATATCTATATCTTGTTAGTTAATCATAGGAAGATATTTACTTAAACCATATGCTGTCATTATACAATCTGACAATCGGATTACGTTTCTAATGGAGGAGATTTGATAGATTGATTGATTGGTCTTTTACGCCGCACTCAGGATTATTTTACTTATATGGCGGAGTGGCATTTTTAGTGTAGGAGGAAACCGAAACCCCCAACCTTCGGCGAGCAACTCTTCCACATACGGCGACCGAGTGAAACAAAATTTCAATTTTTATTTTGGTCTGAGTATGATTCGAACCCGCGCCGCATCGATGGAAGGTCTGTGTGGGAGGGACAATAATCCACTGGACCCCCCCCCCCCCCCCCCGGACACATAAGTTCAGCTAACGATCCAAACCAGCCAATTGTTCATATATTTTTAATCAATGGTATATAGGCTCAAAGTTCATATAGTATCACATTACTTTTTTTTTAATTCTTAGAATAATGAGATGTAACAAAAAACAATCTCACAAAACTCCATAAGATATATGACGGTAGCTCAAAATTTACAGAGCACTCGCTGTTTCAAGAAATATGGCACTTTGCTTTGCTGCGCCAGATGCCTTGCATCGTGACAGAAAATTAATCTGACCTTTATTCCCTTATAACACGCCATACTGCTGCTCTCTTGATTTTTATTGCGTCACACAAATCAAGCGGCTCATTTTTGTCTCAAGGATATTTGCTAGAACCTTTTCTTTTAAGAATTTAATTAATTTAAAAGAGCTTTTCTGTGATTTCAGTTTGTATTTTGTCTTTGTTTAAAGGCAATGGTTGTCCAACAAATTTCTGATAAATAAATGGTCTGGTGTCTGACATCTGCTTTAAACACCCTTAGTATGTCGCCTATGGTATTTAACTATTTGATTACCTCTATATGTATTGGCGATTGGTCTGTTATTCTCATACGGTCATTGACGTGTACACAGTCGTAGAAAATGGTATCCCGATTACAGAAACTAGCAAAGAATGCAAGATGATCTTGTGAAAGAAATCTCACTATTTCAAAAGACTAATACTAGCATATTCTTTGCTAAAGCTTTATTTTATCTGATAAAACATAACAAATTTCGATTTAGTTTTAATTTCAACATTTTGTAAGTTATTAACAACTGTTGCTTTCGCTAAATAATGGTAAATACAAATATGTTTATATGTCTCTATTCAACTCCACTGGAAGAGGAGAGTAAAAAATCGATTGTAGGCAAACAATAACGTGTACGCATTATCACCAGATAATAGTGAGAAAGTACTGCATGAGAAGAGTGTCCCTGTGAATGACGTGTACGTCAAGCCAGTGGAAATTGATTACACTGAGCAGTGATATCTAATCGTCAGTATATTTTAGTTCAGCTGGTGTCATGTATTATGCATTCTATGAAATTTAAGTACAGTTGTTTTTATCTGCGACCTTCACAGTTTGGCAGAAATGACACATTTTTCCAAGCACGATCGGAATTTAAGCTGTCCATGCAAATCACCCGAATAATCTAATGAAACCAGGCCTTTGAAGAACTTATTTTTGAATAACACACCTATATACTCTTCAAAAATAGAGCAGTTATCTTCAATAATACTATTATTCTATATCTGTGATTCATTGAACTCCAATATAGGCTTCTCATCTAGAGGGATAAATGTTGATTGGATTATTTGAGATAAAACCAAACACAACTATAGTCATTGCACTAAGAACCATTTCCTCAAAATCTCGTCCCAGATTACAGATTTATACAGAATGTGATCTGACCATGACGTGTGATTAGGTGTAATATAGGCGTAACCTGACCAAATATCAGTTTAGGTTGGTTACATGACTTGCAAGGCAGCACAACCTTTGAAGCAACCCCCTTAAGGAAGAGGTCAGTCTATACTAACATCCATACATGAACCACTTCATGCAATCATATTGCCTTTCAATCAATACAGCAGCAACGTCAAAGAAAAGGTCAATACATTGTGGGATAAGCAGGGAAACTGAATGGTTATGTTAGTATCCACAGTATACAGATCGAAGGGCTTTCTTCATTGGAGTCCTTAACTGGCCAGTGCTTGAGAACGGGGCATAGTCAATTGGTTATAATTAATATCTTCATTTTGATTTCCTAAATGTGTTAGAAAATGGCCGAATTTTTATATATCTCAAAGTTCGAATGAAGAAGTGTAGAAATAGTTTATTTAAGAAAAAACAAAAACTAATGAGAAAGAAAATGGTGCTTGACGTAACATAAGCAGCTTTTCCTTTAAAAGACGAATGGCTATGTACGATCCTAAAAAAATAGAAAATTGAAAACGTATCTATCGAGTGTGGACACTTATGTTGTTACACGCTTACATAACACGCAGTAATTTGTATCACATATTTGCAATATGTTTTACTTTTTTTTTCATTGATAACAGTTGGTTTGGGTTTGGAATCGTCGGATTTCTTGCAAGGAATCCATAATCATCTAATATCTGTATATAGCATGACGTCAAAGATCCAACGAGACTGGGATTTGGGGATAAAATAGAAAGACAGAGGAAGATTCGGTGACTGAAAAAAAAACTAAA
Source organism: Lepidochitona cinerea (assembly GCA_963971465.1). NCBI lineage: Eukaryota > Metazoa > Mollusca > Polyplacophora > Chitonida > Tonicellidae > Lepidochitona > Lepidochitona cinerea. Next base: position 38,983,041 of record OZ020556.1, on the reverse strand, counting down.
ATCAATGTCGGGTTATTCTGGTTTTAATGAGGTTTTTGTAGATGGAATTGCGGCAGCTGTAGCAGTAGAAATAGTGGAAACAAAACGCAAAAATCCCAAGACTCGTCTTTCATAAAATCAAGTTTAGTAAATTACTGATAATCAATGACGGACGCTTGAAAAGCTCTAAACTCGTAATGATTAAGTTTGAAAAGCTGTAATATCGTAATGATTAAGTTTGAAAAGCTGTAATATCGTAATGATTAAGTTTGAAAAGCTGTAATATCGTAATGATTAAATTTGAAAAGCTGTAATATCGTAATGATTAAGTTTGAAAAGCTGTAATATCGTAATGATTAAGTTTGAAAAGCTGTAAGATCGTAATGATCAGGTTTGAAAAGCCGTAATATCGTAATGATTAAGTTTGAAAAGCTTTAATATCGTAATGGTTAGGTTTGAAAAGCTGTAATATCGTAATGATTAGGTTTGAAAGGCTGTAATATCGTAATGATTAAGTTTAAAAAGCTGTAATATCGTAATGATTAGTTTTAAACTTAACTGAACTTAAGATGCTTCCTGTGGCATACAATGCAATATTCTCCTCTATATAAGAGGTATAGGGACACAAAATGTCTCCATATTCCTTTTATTTGGATATACAATTAGTAACACAACGTCGATTAAAGTAAGACCCGGGGCTTGATTTATCTATAGGCCTAAAGGTAATTTGCACATATCTAGTTTGATCTAAATAAAGCTGCATTCTTTTGGACATTAAAGGCCGATCTCGATGTTCAACGCATCAGTTCTCCCTTTAGTGTATCGCCATGCCTTGATCACAGCGTACCCGGCACCCACAGTCTCCTTTAAACTAGCTGTTAACATGACTTGCTTGTCCACAAAAGACGTTACCTAATTCAATCGCTTTCGTTTCCTGATACGGCTTCAAGGACGTAATGGCGACTTAGACTTTTCAGATAGCTTTGTACACAAGTTTATTACTTCTTACCAATCCTTTGGACTAGAGAACCTCAAAACGTCTGCAAAGCAGCACATAACCTTCTTCATTTGATTATGTCATTAAAAGTACAATGGAAACTCGTTATATCGTTTCTTAAAATGGAATCAATGATAAAGGAATATTCCAAAAAATCCCTTGACATCGATTGCTTGTTGTTTGCCGTCGCACTCACAATTTACCTCACTTTAACGGCGGCACAAGGACTATGATTGGAGACCACTGATGTGCATCAAAACTTCCCTTTATACATCAACCCAGCAACTCGATAAAAATCAAAACTCAAACACTACTCCCTTAACACACAACTCGGAAACCTATATCAATTACATATCTTCTCTTACTTTTCCCATTATCATATTTCAATTTACCCTACTTCAGGCCATAGCTGAGAATGCGTAAGCATTGTCAATATATTACAGAAAAATCCAGAAATTTCTACTGACTAAGGCAAACTCTTATGAAATGTCATGGATTTTGATTTATTACGACAACCTATGATTGGCTGCAAAGGTCAAAATGACATACGCTCCTTTTAACACATCTAGAAACGTGTCTCCATGGTTATTTTAGCCAAGAAGATCTTTCCCTGTGTTTTAGTGTTCCTAAATAAATAAACAAGGCGATTTGTTATATTTCTAAAGGTTTAAGAAGGATCAACTCATGTCAAAGCTCTCACCTCAAACACATTTTCAGTTTCGATTCGGTTTTTCGGACTTTCGGTTTGTATTTAGCTCCGGTTTGAACGAACATTTCTAACAATAATGATGTGCGTTATTTTCATTTCAAAAGAAGAGGCAAAAATAGAACACATCAAGGGACATTTTAATTCCCTTGTCTACAAACCTTGGAAATGGAATAGTTTAGCTCCCATGAATATAACAAGAGGGAAAATAGAGGAAGGACTGAAGTCCATACTAGAGATTTGCTTTAAGAAGGTCAGATGTAATCCTCTAAAGACAGATTTCAGGAGAGTTTTCCTAAACAGCCATACCCTGCTTAATTAAGAAGGTTTAGAGGTGAGGAGAAAGGATGGGGAGTCAGGCACTTTCAGCTTTCAACACCACCCTGTGTTAGATACACAAAACCTCCCAGCTTAAATCGAGCCACAACCCTGTGCATTTTTAATGAAGAAGTAACTCGGCTATGTGATGCCAGCAGCGGATTCCAGACTCTCCGCTAAACAAACTAGCTGCATTATCCCATCAGATACTGCTTGGAACAATTCATCAACGATAAACGCGTTCAACGGAAACAAAACGTCAAGATGAATAATCAAATACAGCAAATTGAGCCAAACCATATCTAAATGACAAAATACACCAGTCATTAACTGCAACCGATTCTACAGAGAGTGTTATATTTTAAAGATTTTACCAAAACCTTGTATAATATCTAAAATCTACTGGAAATCGGCTTACAGGCACAAATCTTACCAAATCGAAATTCACGCAACCAAACCCAACAAGTGTCGACCAAACAATCTCCAATCCCTAGTGTCTATCAAAATGTCTCATTTTTTTACGAAATGTTTGACTAAGGAACATCAGTTAATAAACAAGTTTTTCGAAAATTTTAAAATATATACAGTACAAATATTGTCTAAGGTTTGTCTTAATCCCCCTCTAATCCAACATGAGTAGTTTTCCTTGTAAAAATACAAACTTCCAGCTATTCACTTTACCGCTTACATTGAGTTATCCTATTCACACTCACAGTGTATAAAAATACAGTCATTGTAATACATTGAATTAAGCTATCCAATTCAAACGAAACTTACCGCTTTGACGTTTTTGTCTCATTGTAATATACTTCGTTTGTTTACTTTAGAAGGTATTTAAACATATGCATCTTTACATTCACAGCAACTATGTATAGGGTTTTATTTGTGTTATCGATTGGAAACCTATGTAGACTCGGATTGTGGTGGGGTTTTGTTCAGGTGAGGGTCAAGGTAATTCAAGGTAATTAAAACAGAATAAATTACCGTTCACATAGTTCAGCGTAATTAAAACTTCTATAGAACGGCAACATTGGAACAGTGGTCACAATATATACAGGGGTTAAGGCCAAGGTCTACTCCTGCATGGTATATAAGGGTCGAAATCCAATATGGCTGCAGGGCGCAATCTTGACAAAAGCAGTAAGCGATGAAAAAAATGTCCCCGAGCACGAAATATCAAACTGAATCCCAAGTTAAGCTTTGATTCGACGGTTAACAAACGCAATAATTTGCATGTATTCTGTTTTAAAACCTTGACGACATTAGACATTTAGTTGTGAATTTAATCTATGAATTTCAGTATTCTGATCGCTCTTTGATAATATTGATAAGTCCTTAAAGACATAAATAGTTTTGAAATACGAAGCTACAAATTAAATATAGTATGCAAGGGGCAATAATAAAATACAAAAGACCTGCAACATAAAGTGGAGAAATATATTCTTTACGCAAATTCCCCATCAGTCTTGTTTGTGTATGTGCGTTTTTATATTGTTGGTTTCCCAGCCATTTAATCAGATCAGAGCTCTCTTGGGAGGAAGACAGGGGCTAGAGTAAACTTTTCCACCGAATCGTCCGCTGGAAAGACAATGTTGTCATAGTATGCCGGGCGCCATTGATTGGGGATGGCCAAACTCACATCGGAGAGAAGGGTACGGATGATTGCTGTAGTTAATTACAGTATAAGGAGGGGGTTACTTGCAAATCTTACATAATTCCACTGAATGGAGCAGCACTCAATTCTCGGCGCCATCGAGGACAACATGGATAACGTAATCAATAACTGACTGTCTCAAATACAAACAACATTGAATAGTGTCATTTAATTTAATGACATAAATAGTTTGTTCAGATTTCACTTAAGTTTATGACACATTCACTCAATATCAGAATAAGCATATAATAAACTTTCTCCGACAAGGGAAATTTCATCCTCAAGTCGGCAAGAAACCTGGATCGTTTGTTTGATATGTGTGGTGAGGAGACCTCAAAAGCACATAATTCTGTCTGGAGGTAAATCTTTATATTTCAGTGCTCTCTGGCACCCCTTGGGACAACCTAGAACCACCCCCCCCCCCCCGCCCCCACCCCTGTTTCCCATTCAATTTAGCGACATTTAGCGATCCACCGATGCTGCACCGAACCTAGAAGTTGACTATAAGGTTGGCACCATTTTATTTAAGCTGACATCTTAACCTTTATATAATATATCACAGACACCTTATTGATTACAAGGCGAGTAAAATCGCCGAGAATAGATCAGCCGTTACGACGACCTAATTTTAAAAAATCAGAATAACTGACTGGTTAATGAAAAGTGTATTACAGTTTTAAATGTAACATTGGTTAATACTGTCAGTATGCAGACGGATTTGAGCAAAATAAACACCAGCCGTTTGAAGGTTGAGTAAGAATGCATTTTTCGTAAAACAAAACTCTTATGCAATTAAATTGGCATCTACACTAGACTAACTAACGTTACAATTACATATAATTCAGTTATGGTTAACACTGAATTCGAGACTTAAAACACTATTGTCGTATGCAGTTGTGGCTAAAACGGATAATGTACAGAAGTAGCTTTATTTTGCCTACATGTATACATCTTACTAGAAATGATAGGTTCTGTCAATAAGGCTGCTTTTTCATCTCAGTTTTGAATTGCAGGAACAATGTTATTATACATTGTGAATGCACCATCGTTATCGTTTTAGATTGTCTTATAAACGAGTTGGAGAACAATATGCGGCAGCTGTACACAGCCTCTGGTATTACCAGAGATGAGAGGAGATATTCCACAGTGAATCTAATATCCACGTCAATAACTAACAGTAGAAATACAGTGAGGTGTATGAACGCTTCGTGCAATTTGATTTCCACAATGAAATGAATGCAGGGATATTTTCTATTATAGTGTTTGAGCAAATGGTATATACAATAAACTTGGGAACAGAAAGGTCTTCATGTTTGAACTAATTCAAAGAGCGACTTAAACTGTGGGTGATAAAAATATGGTGAATATAAAGGCAAATTATAATTACCGAATATTACCATATTGGGGGACAGTTGACAATACATATACCGAAATTAACCGGACTTTTAATTATGGGTAAAAACAACACGACTGTCTCCATTTAGTATCCATGGGTTTTAAAACAACTATGTAACGTATATAGAGCCATCTGTTACTAATGTTTTTAATACTCAGATCCAATATCTGATAAAAAAAACCTTGCCATTTTAAAAACAAGTAGTCTCTTTTTTATCTTTGAGAGGAATCAGTATTCATTTACACTATCTGAAACTGTTCACATATGTGCACATAAGAGAAGAAACATGTGACTTACCTTAGGTTTGATAGGAGAAATCTGGGTGTTGTAACCAAGCACTGGTAGTCCTAAAGAACTAGCAAACATGTTGATCATATGAATTGTATCACTTTGACCAACAACAACAAATGCCTCTAAACTACTGTTTTCCATTCTTTTGCAGAATGTGTTCATGATGGTATATAAGTTATCAGATGCTCTAAGACTTAGCCCTTCTACAGCTTGTGTAACAGGATGACTTGATTGATATTGATTAATACCGTGATAAAATGCCTGGGCATAATGTGTATATACACTACCTTCAAATATAGCTCCTATTGTCACGTAGGGCGTTGATTGCCCAAGACAAGAGGAATTCAAGACAAGCAAAATGGTGGCTATGCAGCCTACAAAGAGAAGACGACACATTGTGTGAATATTCACCGCCCAGGCGGATGGATCATATACCCAGGAATTGGTATCAACAACCTATATCGCCGACATTTTCCAAAACAGGTATAAAACATAGCAATCCAAGAAACACATCTTCCTTTTCTACATCCGCTCATGTTTACAAGGAGGATTGTTTAAGGCATCTTTCCTCGTGGACATTCAGATAATTCCTTCCAAATGAAAACAAAACATGTTCAGACATCATAGCATAAGTTAAAGAAGCAATTTTACATCTCAGAATTGGCCAAATAGCACAACACAGATCAGCGAAATACACCGCCACCGGGCTTTTCCAACGACATTTCACGATAAATGCTTTGATTTTCGCATGAATAACTCCTCCGAATTGCAGCGTAAAATTGTAAAAGCGGGCACTTTTCATCAACACAGAATAACACATGACACTTGTTTGAAATTTTCACTGATCCGCTTCCTGGCCGCCTTCTTTCCCCCATATCGACTTAAACTGTGCTTGAATCAAGCCGGAGTAGGCTGTCATATTGTAGCAGACGGAATACTGCTCAGTGGAAAGCTGCAGAGACTGGACGATGCTGCCACCGTTAGTCTGCTTCCTTCAGCCTAATAGCGCTAACTACAATCTCGCCGTCTTCACGTGGAAATGTGCTAATTTGCCTTACACTGCACAATATATTGGCTACCTCGAGACTCGCAGACAACTGGAGGCGCTGACCTTTCTTATAGTCACAGAATGGTCAGAGAGGAAATCTGGAGCATTGATGTGTTGCTTGACTAGGACAGTATAACCCACACGTAGTTCTCTATTAAATCAACAAACATGGCCAACGATTGCTTTATTTTAAAACTGTTTTTAATGAAGAATGTCTAGTAATTAAATTGTTACCGGTATGTTAAATAATTGGAGTTACATATGAGATAAGATTTGTGTGCCTTTCCAAATCGGACTGACACCGCACGCTAATATAACTTGCTTTTTAAAATGTGAACTGGGTTTGAAATAACCATGGCATCGAATTTGGATACATTGCAGATAAATCCCAAAATAAAAGTAAATGATAAAAGTTAGCACAAGCTGACCAAAGTCCAAAAGCGCTGTCTTCAGCCACCGAGCTAACCGGCGGCGTTGGCTTTTGGGACCTTTGGATCTTTCTCTTTAAGGGAGGTATTGACTAAAAGGAGGGTTCTTGGTAGCTTTTAGAGGAATCCGTGTCATCTCGCCATCGATCTATGCCCCTCTATCCAAAGCAAGGTACGAACTGAGAATACAGCATTGCTCTACCGTACGTATATGCGCCCGCATGTTTCACTCGGTCAAGGAGGAATCAATGTTGGTTTGATTTCACTCACCCGATACACAGTTATATTACTTCTCGGCCACGTTTATCGATAATGCAATAACATAAAATGGTATCCTCCATACAGACCGACCCCTCTATAGCGTGCTTGCGAAAGGTCCATAGTACACGAAGCTAATTTTTTTTTATCTTTGCTGGCAGCGATTTTCAAATTATTTATCTGTTTGAATCATTAATTATGAGAGTTCCATGGATCAGGCTTTCCCCATCTCCAAAAAAACATACAAGTTTTTGGAAAACGTCGATTATGTATTTGTGTGAACTTTTGCCTATTTCAACATACAGGTGCTCCAAAAGAGGCTATATCGCACACTAAAACCATATGTTCAATATATATCCTCAAGTGAGGTCAATTGATTTTCAGTGGTGATGTTGAAGAAAATGGTGAAGGGGAGACAACCCATTGGAAAGATTCTACGACCACTGAGGATTGATCACACTGTGTTGTTATAACCTGGGACTATAATAGTCCCAGTTATAACTTAGCAACCCAAAACTATTTGAGTGTTATTTCGGTTTAATCCTAAATGATATCACTGTTGGCGATGACGAAGAGGTAATTGCAATAACAGCTGACATTGACCATGTTAAACTGTATCACAGCTATTTTTTAATATTCTTTCCTACGATAGAATACGCAACAGTTCGATCTAAAATTAGTTTAGGGAACAAAATTCGGGATGAACAACACCCGTTCAAATATTTTAGCAACGAAGCCAATTATTTGTGAAAAATGAAATGGCACTATATGCGTGAATATCAGATAATATAAGTCGCTATCTTGGGGGTAAGCGTGGCAAATAACTTCATTAAGGATTAATCATAACTTACGGATGAAGTAATAACTGTTTGGCTTGCAAATTTGCCCTGGGGTCTAGCTTATGTTACCCGAGTTGTATGTGTCCCTAATTATTAATAATATATGTATTCATAAAAATTGATATTTTCAATCATGTAATCGGAATACATATTGGAGGGGGAAAAGCCGCAACGGGGTTTGTTCTATACCGTGTTTGTGAGGTTTGGTGCAATGCATTTCTTTAAGAGTTATGTAAACGAATTTAGATATTTGGATTTCTGTTGTTTTTACAACAAATTTACACAGTGGTGAAGAGAGATCCGTCGTGAATTTTCAAGGTAACTTTTTGTTATGGATTTGAATAAGGAGATGGACAGTATTTGTTTTAAAGCTGCAGGTAGGGAGTTCCAGTGACGCCCACCAGCAACACACAAGGTATGGCGTGATGAGTTTGTAGGGCAATATGGAATGTACAAATTTACAGAATGTTGTCTGGTGGGATATTGATGGATATTAGTCTTGCGAATATAGTAACTAGTTATAAAGTTAACGGGAACGGATACTGATTGGTGAATAAACTTTTGAAAGGTAACGACAGAGAGATAAGTGTTTAGTTGGAATATATTTAGACCTTGGAAGATAGGAAAAGTGTGCTCAAGTCTGTGAGAAGATGAGATGATTCTCAATATAGGTTTTTGGAGAAGAAATAAAGGATTGAGGTGAGTATTAGAAGTATTGCCCCATGGTGGATAGCTCAGGTAAGCGAAAATCAGAGAACAATAAAGAATACGAAGAGCTTTTTTGTTCAGACTGTTTTTATATGCTTTTTGACACCTATGTCTTCGATATTTTCTTTGAGATATAGTTCATGTGATTAGTCCAGGAAAGTTTGATATTGAAAATAATGCCAAGGAATTTAAAATGATTTACTGTGTCAAGAGATTGTCCATTGAGTTGTACAGCGTCGAGATTGGCAGGGATAGAGTTTTGATATGGTGCAGTGATCATGTATTTTGTCTTTGAAGTATTAAGGGAAAGTTTTAATAGCGAAAGCCACTGCTGTACAAGTTTAAGTTCGTTAGATGTTGTATTGATTAATTCAATTGCATTTCATAGTGAATTTAAATATGTCGGAAGAGGAAACTATGTCATTTATATAAATAAGAAAGAGGATGGGTCCAAGTATTGAGCCTTAGAGAACACCTTGCGGACCTCTCATTCCGGCGTCTGTAAACTCGTGTACGACCATCTCTTCTCTGTAGCTGGAGGGGGGCCTCCGTAGCTCAGTAGGTAGAGCGTTGGACGCTCAATCCGAACAGCTTTCCACCAATGGGTCGCGGGTTCGAATCCCACTCAGTCTAAAAAATTGGAAAATTTTCTGACTGGGTTTTCACTCGAACGACCTATGTGGGATGGTTGCCAGTTACCAACGGAAGGTCGTGGGTTTCCTCCGGGCATAGAGCCCGGTTTCCTCCTACAATAAAACTGACAACGCCGCCATATAAGTGAAATAATCTTGAGCGCGGCGTAAAACACCAAACAATCAATCAATCACTGCAGCTGGAATCTTGATTCATCGCTGAGCCAGACTCTCCTCGCAGATTCCAGTCCCTTAACCTGTTGCACCATCGGACCCTTGCGAGTCGATGCTGGCGTTTCAGTTCTACGCCAAAGTAAGGACGTCTGGCGCGTAAGCCGTTTTGACGGAGACGGTTTCTGACTGTCTGTGCCGATATTCGACGGAGACCTGAAATATTTGATGCTGTTTCTGTTGCTGTTTTAGTCCGGTTTCGCAGGTGAAGTAACAGGATGTAGCGATCTTGGGCTGCTGATAAGATCCTAGGTCGGCCAGAACGTTGACGATCAGCTGTTGAACCGGATTGCTGGTGCCGTTGCAACAGTCTGGAAATCGTGCTCCGGTGAACATTATTAAGTCTGGCGACCGCATTCTATGGTTCCCGGGCAGGAGACGACCAATGACGACGTTCCGGGTAGCTGCGTCTAGTCTTGGCATATTGTAGCAACTTCGTGAAACAATTTAACGACTGAATTCAATTGAACGGTTGTGTGTCTTTTATACCCATTAAACCCGCATAAAGATAAGACGTGATTCGCACGTGCAACTGCCCTACGTTTTTCCCTACGCCTTCCTCGTGTAGCGTTACACAACGGCTGACCCGAAAGTCACGTGTGATCAGGGGCTTAAATTCAATTATCTGACATTCACATTATAACATGATCCTGTTGTCATGTGTCAATCGCGCACATTTTTGGAAGAATTCATGTTTGAAAAAAAAATTGGATGTTGCGTTTCTTTTTTGGGAGAGTATATATAGTCATTCAACACACGTAATAAATAGAAAGCAGAGGAGTGTTGCAGACTATTTTTTGATGCATGCAAAATATTTTGTATATCGCTCAAAATATACCAAGGAAACAATTAGCATGAATATATTTTAAACATTTTTGAAAGACGAAGTGTCATTGTTAAGAAATATAGCTTCATCACCATTGATAAAAGATATTTTGTCTATATATAAGCCTTATTAGGTTTGTAAAACTATACATACATTGTCCTATATCTCCAAACCCCTTAGTCACGTGGGCATTTGTTACTGTGTAAAATCGTGACTAATTAATTGCCAATAAACACTACCAAAAGAAGAAAAAAAGATATTGTGTGTAGACAATTAGTCCATTTTCGACTGATCATAATGTAAGGGACATGACTCTTGAAATAAAGATCCGGTCAAGCCGATCAATAGGCTTCCTGTCCCTGCCATACTGGCAGCAGGTCGCAGTTTCATTTTCCTTCATTTCCCATTCGCGGTAATGTTAATGTCTGCTCTCACAGCACCTTCCCTAACTTTCGTTGAACCAAATCCTTTGGTGGGGGCCTTGAACAGTCTTTTGGGAGTATTTTAAGCACAATTTTTTCATAGGTTGAAGGTAGAAATTTTTTTTCACTATCATTACAAACAGGGGATAGGGGTCCCTTTACACACAGTCCGCCGGATGTAAACAGACCGAAGCACGCCTAACTACCAGATCTCCATTCACCTGAACTGGTCCCATTCCACTTTTAAAATCATTTCCAGACAGTAACTCAACCCCTGTCCTTTCATAAAAAGTACAAAAATGACCAGAAAATCCGGAAGTCAGAAACTGCGACCTGTATCCATATTAAACAACAATAAGATAAAACTACTTTTTAAGGTACAATGTTTAGACAGACAGAGAGACGACGGAGGCAACGACAATACCCTTCTGACAAAACAACAGGCTAACGAGTAACTAAGGGCCTTTGGAGTAAATTAACTAACATTCTTTGAACTTATAATATCGCCTACTGGCATCAGACCCGATAAAGATTACAACATAAGACATTTCACTTCCCCGTCCAATCCATCGGAAGTTTTCTCAGGCTGGCTAACTATGTGACCCGGTTTATGCAATTTTTTTCACATTCGCTGACCTCTTACGTCAATTAATAAAAAAGAGTAAATTGAACGTTCATCAAACAGCATTCGATCAATTAAAAAGCGCCATTTAAAATGATTCTGTGATGGCCCATTTTGACCTCAAATTCAGAACCAGTTTAACTGTAGCCACGTCGGACTGGGCGCCATATTTGCCCAGGCGTCATCAGATAACAACATAACATCTTTAACGTTTGCCAACCGTTCTTTATCAGATGTGGAACGCCGGTTCTCGCCAACAGAGCACGAGTTGGTATTTGCGCCACTGAATAGTGGAGATGGTAGACTTAATAAATGTTTAGCCGATTTATATTGTAGGGTTTGTGTTCATTGGTGACTTCTCTTACAGCTCGTCCTTTCAATTCTAGCGCGTGCACCAAATTGTCTGCATGGTCTGAAAAAAGACAATATGTTACAAAAGTTATGTAGGAAAATTCCTTGTGGCTATTGTTGTTGCCTGCCAGTCAATAAACCGACAACCGAGAATGCATCAAACGCGCTGTTATAGAGGCCATGTAGGTTGTGCAGCTAACCTAACAAAGCAGCAATGGAATGTCATTGGAAACTAGGGAACTTACCAATGGTCATCTGGAAACCTCATTCAAACCCTCAAAACACATTGTTAACGTCTTCTTTTCAGTTTACCTGGACATGTCTCTTTAGTGAGGTGGAATTTATCCTATATAAGCTCAGTCTGACCAAAGTCGAGATGTTCATTGAACATCTGGACTTGAGTCAGATTGAGATTATATACCTGTCTGACTTTGTTTGTCCAGAAAGCCGCATGAGCTGCCAAAATTCAGACTTTTTTCATAAGTTTTGATTGTCAAGAAAAGTTGAAGAACCTGATTTCGCATGATTGAAAAGCCACTAACTGATACGAACCAAAAACGTGTGCAAATAACGGACAAAATTCTAATAGCCGGGATGTACATGTACGAGTGCATTTTAAAGGTCTTTGTTGCTTATAAAAACTACCCCATTGTACATCTTCGAGATTGCTATCATCACAAAGTTCTTATTTTGTATTACCTAGTAAAGATGTCAAACAATCAACTTATTCTATTTCAACGAAATTTTCCCTATATTTGACAGCCCATGTCACCTTAAAGGCACACTTGCCGCCGTAGCCTGTTTAAATTTGCTAAGAAAACCAATTTACATGAGCTTACTACGACTAATACCACTAAACTTAAACATAGGACACATAAAACATGTCTAGTTAGCTTTAGACTGTAAAAATGGGGTGAAAACAAACGAAGAATCGAAGCCTGATTACAACAACAACGATCAGTGTCGGTCAACTTTCGTCTTGGCTTACCCTCCTTTCAGGCCTTTGTATCTGTGGTTAACACTCAAACAATTACCAGCAGGCTTTTCCAGTCGCTGTTAACCGATCGTCAGTCTGTATTTCTCAGATAAATAGGCCTACGTAAAATTACACTGTGCCGTTAGTTCACTCACTCGACTGAAACATATAATCGCCAATAGGGGGCAGATCGGTTTGTTTACGTTCCGGGTACGTAACAATTCAAATTTTCAAATTCAAATTAAAAATACAAACTGACGTCCAAACTTTTAAATTTTGGTAAAAATAGAAAGTTCCTAACTTATATTGTCTGGGAAAAATACAGAATACGGTCTTTCTTTTTTAATGTAAACAATATTCCTGATTTTCGCGGCAAGTGTGCCTTTAACTAAAACAATAATAGGCTACATTTTACCATTTCTAAAACTAAACAAACAATCATCAGTTCATCAATACACAATAAACTGGGTCGGGTCGCACAAAGATTACTCTCTTTCCACAGATGTCTATAAAGAAAAGTAATGTGTATATGAGATTGTAAGAATGTTTTCGATAATTTATCATTTTACGTGCCTAGTCTTATATCACACGTTTACGAAGGTCGTTATTGTGTAGAGGAGTAAAGGATGTGACTCGCGTCGCGTTTTGTCGACTTTCAGAAACACGCTGCACGAGTAAACGTCTATAGAGATGCTGCCATTTAACGGTTTCTTGCGCCGTTTTTACAGACCTTACACACAAAAAGGACTTGAATGAAAGGTCCTAAAAATCCATATACTTTTTGTTTCCTCCCTATATCAGATTATAATTTTCAAGGCCTTTCAATTCAGCGTGTTGTTGTTTGTTTTTTTTTCGTGGGAAGTCGAGAGAATGCGGCGAGAGAAAACTCTAAACAGGCAATATCTCTAGAGAATTTGCGCTCTCTGCGATTTCACTTGCCGCGTGTTAATAAAAAGCGACAAAAACTGCGCTGGTGGCCTCATCCGTCTTCTATAATATGCAGCATTACGAATATATTAAAACCAAGGATGATACCCAGAGACTAATGAACAGTATAACGACACTGATTTGGAAGACTGTTGTGTTGATAACCGTAAACTTCTATTTTTATGTAAAGAGACCATCGATTAGCTCATTGTTAACAAAGAGAATGTTTTCAGATGGTTTGAAGAGTTAATAAAGATACATATTTGTACTGAATGAAGAAGATTGTGTAAGGTGTGTTACATCCAGCTAATACGAGCCATCCGACAATTACACCCATTGCTAACCAGTAGAAATGTAGCTCGTATCCAATTTAAAGTGGCATGATCTGCCGAAATTCGAACTTTTTTTCATAACTTCGGATTTTCATAACATTAAGAGACATTGTGTGTCTGCAAAAGACTAATGATTGACGTTACAATCGGGGAAATATATACAATATCAGACGTATACAAGCCACAATACATATAGTCTCCAAAAAGTAAACAAAATTTAAATAACGAGTAGGCCTACATTCATTCTAAGCCTGGTTTTTTCAAAACACTAACGTACTTTTTCGAGACTGGTAGCACTAAAAAGTATGTGAATTTCACCATTCTTTTTAAACGGAATTTTGGCAGGTCATGTCACTTTAATGTCTGCTCGATAAATCAGATCACTAGTTTACTTGGAATTAAATGAATGTATGTGTTATAATATAAATGTACATCAATGGAATGGCGACATCAGCGTATCAACTCGCCCCTGGAAATCCTCCAGACGTGTCTTGTGTTCAAAGATTTTAAACTGAAGTGTTGGCTAGTCTATTATTCGAGCTGTTGGTTGAACTGTCTGCAACACTCTTGTCTGGATTGACGGTTGAACTGTCGGTGGGACTCTTGGCTGAACTGTCAGCGGGACTCTTGGCTGAACTGTCAGCGGGACTCTTGGCTGAACTGTCAGCGGGACTCTTGGCTGAACTGTCAGCGGGACTCTTGGCTGAACTGTTGGGTGGACTCTTGGTTGAACTGTTGGGTTGACTCTTGGTTGAACTGTTGGGTGGACTCTTGGTTGAACTGTTGGGTTGACTCTTGGCTGAACTGTTGGGTGGACTCTTGGACTTTTCCGTGAACCAGGCCCATCCACACCGGAAAACCAGTTCCATTATCTCCACCAGTGTAATAAGGCTAGCACCGAGAAACAATCCCATTTGGCCACCGATTGATGCTATATGTAATACAGTAATATAACAAAATAATATCAGAATTATGTATTTATATCAATTTGTATTCATATCATATGACAAGATAAACTGAAAGTATGTGGGGGATTTTATAATAATAGGCCAACCTCGGCATTGCATTGTGATGTCATGAAACTTTGTCCCTCGGAACCCTGTTCCCGAATTACTCATCCAACCAGTTAAGCAGCATGACTCATTACCCTATAAAGCTAAATCACCTGTCCATGTGTACCTTATTACAGAGCCAAATTTCCGTGACCAAAGGAAAAAGGCCGTTTCTTATCAATAGATTTAGCCAATGACATGTAATGAGTTTTCCGACGAGAAACGCGGAATTCTGTACTGTGATTGGGTTAGCTCTTAATTGGCGATCAGAAAGAAGTGGTGCTTACAGACACAGAGACTAAGTCTTTCATGCAAAGGTTGTGAGTTCGAATCCCACTCGTGTTTGTTTTTACTTGATCGCCCTAAGACTAGCCCAATAAAACATTTACTAAATATTTCATCCGGAGATTCTCCTATATTCCACTGCGCTCTTATGGAATCTCAACTTAAAACTACATGTATTACCGTACCTAAAAACAAGCATACAATCCATTACTCACCGAAAACATCCCCATTTGTATAGTCCTCCACCTGTTCTGATAAATCAATGCTTAGACGATCGAAGTATATAAACACTTGGGTGAGATTTAATCTAAAGGAAAGAAAAATACATTTTAAATATAGAACATAAGAAAATAAGACAATCAACTGTCAATATAGCTTTTCTAGAAAAACGATCACCCTTCTTGATATTCTTATGTCTGTGTGACAGGATGATTATCATAGAACATGTTAGTTCTGTTAGAACATATTTTGTAAGTAAACCCTGCTGGTATTACATGTATCACTTTCTCGAAAAATCATGGTTTACTATAGCATTGCAAGCATTACCATATACCGCAGGCGTAGAGCGACTTAGTATATAGGCAATGTAACCGCGACCGCCATCTTGTTTTTTCGAGTGACTTCCGGTAGGATCTGTCCGTGCAATCGCCGATGTCAGGGTCCGGTCAGTTTCAGGTAATTTTCTTTATATTCGGCTTTTAGCTGGGGCGATTGAATGTAATTTTTATTTTCTTCAGTGATTACTGAGTCTTTCTAAATCCTCATTTAAGCCTGACATTCTCTGAATTTCTTTCACGCTAGGGAATTCCCTTTTATAACTAATTACGCTGAAAGGTATTTCCCCACTTTGACATTAAAAAAACATATGATCCAAATTCCGCGTTTTGTTGAAATTTTGTGTCCCATAGAACTGGCCCTGTGTTACTTCTTTTTCTTTAATCATTGTGTCCCATAGAACTGGCCCTGTGTTACTTCTTTTTCTTTAATTATTGTGTCCCATAGAACTGGCCCTGTGTTACTTCTTTTTCTTTAATTATTGTGTCCCATAGAACTGGCCCTGTGTTACTTCTTTTTCTTTAATTATTGTGTCCCATAGAACTGGCCCTGTGTTACTTCTTTTTCTTTAATCATTGTGTCCCATAGAACTGGCCCTGTGTTACTTCTTTTTCTTTAATCATTGTGTCCCATAGAACTGGCCCTGTGTTACTTCTTTTTCTTTAATTATTGTGTCTCATAGAACTGGCCCTGTGTTACTTCTTTTTCTTTAATTATTGTGTCCCATAGAACTGGCCCTGTGTTACTTCTTTTTCTTTAATTATTGTGTCCCATAGAACTGGCCCTGTGTTACTTCTTTTTCTTTAATCATTGTGTCCCATAGAACTGGCCCTGTGTTACTTCTTTTTCTTTAATCATTGTGTCCCATAGAACTGGCCCTGTGTTACTTCTTTTTCTTTAATTATTGTGTCCCATAGAACTGGCCCCGTGTTACTTCTTTTTCTTTAATTATTGTGTCCCATAGAACTGGCCCTGTGTTACTTCTTTTTCTTTAATCATTGTGTCCCATAGAACTGGCCCCGTGTTACTTCTTTTTCTTTAATTATTGTGTCCCATAGAACTGGCCCTGTGTTACTCCCTTTTCTTTAATTATTGTGTCCCATAGAACTGGCCCTGTGTTACTTCTTTTTCTTTAATTATTGTGTCTCATAGAACTGGCCCTGTGTTACTTCTTTTTCTTTAATCATTGTGTCCCATAGAACTGGCCCTGTGTTACTTCTTTTTCTTTAATCATTGTGTCCCATAGAACTGGCCCTGTGTTACTTCTTTTTCATTAATTATTGTGTCTCATAGAACTGGCCCTGTGTTACTTCTTTTTCTTTAATCATTGTGTCCCATAGAACTGGCCCTGTGTTACTTCTTTTTCTTTAATTATCATAACATTCCGCCATGTGGGATTGGATATTTCCCACAGACGTGCGAATATGCATTTATTCAACAACAAAGGATGCCAGTATTAAAGTATCCAAACTGATGCCAGCAATAACAAGCATCAACCAATGAAAATGACACAATCGAAGGGTAAAGAAAGAACGTCAAGGTGGAAATTGATCAACAACGCTGCACCCTACCAACAAGCCGAAAATCACCAAACTCCACCCTGTGGATCCGGGGATATCTTGAAGTACAAACACAGTACCCCCGATCGATGTCATTTGTGTAGAGGAGATAAATGTGGCCTAGGATAGACCCTGGGACCCCACAATTTACTGGTAGACACAAATTTGTAGCTAACTATCAAACCATTTAAGTGTAACTCACTTGAATTCGATAATCTTACTTTGATATAAAATATTGTGATTGACGGTATCAAAAGCTCCTGTAGTAAAAGATACCTTTAATAGATGAATTGCGAGCTGAATTGTTTGTTAATTCAGTAGTCATTTGGAGAAGCATCGATTAAACACAATAACAATTTTAATGGATTAAAAGTACTCTGTCCATCAAAATTATACTCAGGTGTTTGTTCAGAAACCTGCAATATGTTCAAAATGAAGCTAAGGACTGTCCAAGTACGTTTTAAATCACTATTTTAATATCTTCGTAGTATTTCCCTTTTAGTATTTAAAAAGTGACGTAAAGATATGGTTATCAAATTAATTACGTATTAATATTTAAGGAGATTCTGAAATTCACACCTGCTTACCCATGCAATAGACCAGGGATTGTCGATCCTGATAGTGACGTGTCATAAATCACCTCTTCACAGGGTATAGGGCATTTGCAATCATGATCCTCCTCATCTAAAAGGGAAAATATCAACATGTTTCACAGATACAATATACAAGCTTTCTCACACTACACCCCGATAATTCCACTCCCAAACAGTGTGTTATTTTTTGCATAATCAACGTGTGAAATTATGGCCCAAATAACGTAATGACCTCACGAAAGAACTGTCAAAACTGACGTCACAAATGAATTAGGTCATCAGCTACTAAGACTAATGATAAAAAATAATAATAATAATCATTTTTTATCATTAGTATGGAACCCACGTTTAAAGAGAGTTTCAAACAGAAACCCTATATTGAAGGGCCTGGGATGCTGTCGTTGATGACGTCATTTCTGACGTCACAATGTCTTGTCGAGTCTTTCTTCGTCTTAAAAATAGAACGACGTCACCAAATTTTTTTTAAAATAGAGCCCTGTTTTTAATAAAGCGCTGTATTTGTTGTGTAGTGTGATAAAAAGATTATCCAACTCGAGCCAGTGCGTAAAAATGAATATCACTCTCGTTTATTAATTTCGAAAGCCAATCGAGTGATATTCATCGTAACACACTTGCTCTCGTTAGATAACCTCTATTTACATAATAAGGTTTAGATTGTATGTGGCGTTTGTAGAAAATATGTATATAAACAATGCGTTTTGCCTCAAAGTTAGATTTCATTGATTCTTGTGTAGATCTTGAAACTCGAGAACACGTATTTATTAACTGGTAACAACGTTTTGACACAGCTGCTAGTGGCTGTATTAAACGAAAAGCGTTGTGGCGAGCAGATGATTTTCATACATTATGACTGTAAGAAAACATTCATGATACAAATTTACACCTTCTAATTGCTCTTGAAAGATACAAGATGGTATTTTATCGTGAATATACTTTTAACGAAAATAATAAAAACACAAAAATCGACGTACAGACGTTGTTGATTTCCATACATCTAAGCATCTCCAATATGTTACAAGTGTCATTTTCACCTGAAACAAGTAGATCAAATGGAAAATATAAAATATAGCACAATTTGTTTTATTGCTAAATGTTAATAGTTTTGGTATGACTTCAATTGCTATAGGTGGTAAATGGAATCCATACATGTACGTTAGAAGGTAAGACTTTGGACGCTGAAATTGAAGAAACTTCCAGCGCTGAGTGTGTGGTAGATTCATATTCCGTCCAAACACACTGTGATTTCAACATTCTGTTTTAACGTCTAAATAACAACAGTATGGCAGCTCTTGCCACTTGAAGTAAACTGGTCGCCAGAAACTAAGAAAAGCTCTCAGTCCCGTTATCATAATTGTACGAAAAGTAATGTCCAGTGCGGTTTGAAACAATATTCTTTCATTGCTCTTATTAGAGTTTTGTTCATGCCGTTCGGTATCACACATCCGCCGGCGATGTTCCAATGCTGTGTGAAACCTATTTTAAATACATGGATTTGAAAAAAAAATGTTACGGCAAACTTGATATACGGCATTGAGTGCTCTCGACAACGCACAGTTTAAAAACCAGGGGCCCGTTTCAGAAAGCAGTCGCATCGTAAACGACGCATAGTTGCTAATGGATACCTTAGTGGAGAGATACGACGCCATGGCAACTGCGATTGATCGCACATGGCGACGACTTCGTGAAACGGTCGCCAGGCAACAATAGAATATTTAAGACAGAGGTTCAATTCATTAGAGTTTATAATATAAATTCTTACGCTCAAAATCCATTGAACAGCCACAGATCTCTTGTTGAGCTTCCAGTTCACAGGCTTCCAAGCATGCTCTCAGGGTGTATTTACCATCTTTAACAAGCCGATGACGAAAGTCTTTCTCTATATCTTTGCACACGCGATCTTTGAATGCTTGAAACGGAGGCGGCATATACTTATTCTGAAATGTTCAAATTAACATTAAGTTTTACAGCTGATGATAATTGTGTAATCAGGCCTATTAAGCAATAAGTGTTGCAAATTGTTGGTAGGTGTAACAGACGCCCAGCCGCAAAAATGCAGAAAACCGTATACATTAAAAAAGGAAGATCCTTTTCAGATTTTTTCCCAGTTACAAGAATTAAAGAACTTATTTTTTGCCAATTTAAAAGTGTGCGCATTATTTTACATTCCTACTCTGAAAATGAACATTAGATTTAATAGATATCCGCAAGGTCAACAAACGACACGCTCGGGAATACGCATATACAAGCGTCCTAAATGGCTTCCCCCAGTTTATGAAAGCAGCCTGAGAGGGCCGTTTTAGTTTAAAGAACACACATCTGAAATGAGTGTGATTCCAGCATAGAACTTACTGTTTTTCTGATCACCCTCATAGGGACATTTTAAATATAAATGGGTGTATTTTGTGTGTCCTTTGTTTAATTGTAGTGACTATTCCCAACATAACCTTCAAACGATATTTAATATATAGAGGTTATCTAACGAGAGCCAGTATGTTACGATGAATGTCACTAGAGTCTATTAATTTTCACTCTGGTGAGTGACTTTGGAAATTAAAAAACGAAAGTGATGTTCATTGTAACACACTGGCTCAAGTTGGATACTCTTTATCTCACACTACACAAAAAACAGCGTTTTAGTTTGTAAAAAATACTTGACGTTGACAAGAAATGTTTGAAACTCTCTTTAAGCGTGGGTTCCATATTAATGATAAGACATCACCACGTCGTCAGTTGTTTTTGAACAACACGAGCTTTCGACACCTGTGCCGGTGTCTTCGTCAAGTGTAACTATTCCAAGTGTATCTATTTCACACGTTGATTATGGCAAAAATAACACACTGCTTGGGAGTGAAATTATCGGGGGTGTAGTGTAAGAAAATATAATATAAGTCTCCACCTACCTTTCGGTATCTAACGCTTATGAAGTTTCTAGAATTGGGTGCCAAATAGATGAACTCGGATGTTCCTATAGGGATTTTTTCTTCCCGTTCATGAATCATTACCTAAAACCAGGACAGGTAGCGACATAATTCAATAATATTAGTTATATGACGCCCTTGCGTGGGTATACGGGTAGATATTTGGTGTCTGACATTATTATTTTTCCGAGGCGAATACGGGTAGATATTTGGTGTCTGACATTATTATTTTTCCGAGGCGAAGCCGAGGAAAAATATCTGTCAGACACCAAATATCTACCCGTATACCCACGCAAGGGCGTCATATAACGAATTTATCACCATCCAGAGCTGCTTGTTTACTTAAAACTGAGTTTAATCAGCTGTTCTTTATTCGATTAGTTCACAAAATGTCATGGGTTGAGTGTATTGAGCGAGGTCTACATGACGTCGCGAAAGAAATAAATTCTATTGTGACGTTGCAAAGTTATATCGGGTTTTCACGATCTTGGAGACAAGTATAGCGTTCAATGCTGACGAAACAACATTCTAAACTGACGTCACAATAGGATTTCGTCTTGACTGAAGATTGCTGTGACGCACCAAGACCTTCACTCCGTGGTAATAACAGCGCGTGAGATCTTAACTCCGGGGTTATACAGAATCAAATATATACACGGAAAGCACTGGGATGCAGACTCACATTCTGGGCGTTTCGACCAATCAAATGTCAAGAAATTTCTCTCAATGGTGATAACATTAAATGCCTACAGGTACCCCGTTATTTATGTTTGGATATTTATTTGTGGGTACCTGTCAGAAATTAGTAAATAATCGAGTAAGACTTTTACTTCAGTGATATAGTAGCAACAGTGTACTAAAATCTAGAAGCTTAACTTCAGAGTTGATACAATCCTACATAAGACAATTTTAGGGGCTGTGTTAAGTTTTCTACGGATTTCCTATTGATTTGCCCTTACTAAACTTATGTCAGAGCGATCACTACGTAGAAAATGCCACAGAAAAGGCATGAGCATTCGAAAACAATACTATATACGCCATTCTCTGTTTAGGAATATGATTAATTTTCTTTCGTCGTCACAAAAGTCAGTTACATGCAAACAAAAGCAAGATATTTATATAGTGGTGGAGGAGCGTGCAAATTGTAGCAGGAATAAAATGGTAGACAAGAGAAAACTATTGAAACTGGTGTTTCTGGACCACAGGTCATAAAAACAAATTTCCGTTTTAGTTGTGACGAGAGACGTGTCTAAGATTTTGTTACATTTTTTTCGTTCTCACTTTGTTATTATTTCCTGGACGTTTTTTTTTATGAAAAGACATTGGTTGAGTTAAAGTCTGGGTCTGATTAAAGAAGTGAAATTAGAGTAAGTAAGGTGGATGTAGGTCTGAAATCAAGATGTGCTTCGGTCTGCTGACATCAGTTGGACCATGTGTATAAACAATTGTTCTTAAATTGCTGGAATTCAAATCGACTCCCGAATGGCTATACTGAAAGTAGCTACGGAGCCATTTAGACCAACAGAAATTAGGAAAGGTGTCGTGAGCTAAAACATAAAAATTATTATCACAAAGGGCAAACGGGATTGTGTCTTACTGCCAGTTGTTCGGAAGTGCATGTCCATTGAAAAGCCTGTTTAAGGAAATGTATGGTAGTCGTTAGTTGCAGTTGTCTTTTCATGTGTCTTGTTTATTTGTTTTAATATTACCGATCATATGGTTTACATTGAGTTGATTAATAAAGACCAACATACCTTAACTCCGGGTAGAGAATACGGTCGGTTTTCTATAACTCCAAGATCCAACATTAGGAACAGACCGTTAGCATAACCAGGAGTATGAGATACAAATCTCGTCATAGTATCGTTTGTCTGAAATCTCTCCGGCATATCTTTACTGCTGGGTATTGCACTGTTCACTGTGAAGCACAGATTGGTTTTTGACCAGACGCTTTTAATGGATCTCATACACGGCTGGGTGTTAAACGCACATTGGAAGATCAGATCTTTCTGTAACAACAATGCTCGCTTGAACACTTTCGTGAACTCAGTACGAGCTAATTCTTCCTTAGATAAATGTTCGAAAAACGATCGATTGTTCCTTATAAAATTGTCCACAATATCTTTGTCAAAATCTGTCAAACCCAGTACGTTCAAATCAATACCTTCGTTACATACTGTTACAGCAGGAAAGGGCAGTCTGTTCAGATATTGGGTGGTAGTTTTGGTAAGTAGTGGTCTGGTAGAAATAAAGATGAGCTGCCGAGTGACCAGGTAGACGAAGGCAGATATCTGACCAATCATTACCAACGTCCATAGAAGTCTACAATTAAAAGCCTATAGTATCTAGAGAAGATGTGTTTGTGATATTGTGTATGCTACAATAGGTAGGCCTAGTGGATAAACCGATATTCAGCTTTTAGTTGTGTTGCTAAAAATTGATTGGATTTATTAAAGTTATAAATGTAAAATGTACTCAGCCTTACACCCGGTCTAACCACATGAAGATAAAACATGCATATTACTGTTTATGTTGTTTGAAGCAGATAATCCACGAACTTACCGGCGAGGCTTTGAGATAAACGTATTAAGGGTAAACTTAATTCCATGTAGAGATGTGTCCTTCGTAAACGAGGATATTGTATCCATCAGAGAAACATTTCTACGATTGGGCTTTTCTGTATATTCCATAACTATTTCAACAGCTCTGTAAGTAATTTCACTCAAAACGTACACTAGAATGATATTCCTCTATACTTCCCCGGTATATACGACCACGTTAGTATTTAAGTCTGAAATGATCTCTACATAAAACACAAACCAAGTATCATGAGCTTTTCCTTATTGATGTGATGGGACGAAATTGCACTATGGTAGATGCAATTTGCTTACTGCCATTACAAAATTCCACTCTGTGTAGACGCGTCTATTGTCTGAGTCGATACATTTGCAAACTGTTTCCCAAAAGGAGAGTCTCCTCAATAATATGTAAATGTATTGTAAAGTTGGTATTTGTAGTGTATGCTATAGTGAACAGTCCAAGTACAATTTGCTCATTTATGTAACATGATACTATGCCCTAGCAAAAATGGAGCATTTACACTGGGTAGCTGGAGCCAATTAGGTGATCAACTTAATGAGGGGAAAAATGCACCCGACAAAAAAGCTGTAACGATTACCCTTCTCTGGTAATATGGATCAGATATTAACAACCAAGTTGAATAACGGCATGGATTAATTTTTCACGTAGGCCTAACTGCTATAGCAACCCATACAGTAGAGATACGTTGCTATGGAAGTTACGTAAAAACCTACTCTACGCCGCTTTGTGAAACAGGCTCCAGCAGTGCAACATGTTTGATCACTCTTCTCCCTATCATATTTATGGACACTAAAACACACGGGCACAGGGAAAATCTTCTGGTCTAAAATAACCACGGAGACAAGTTTCTAATTGTGTTAAAAAGAGGTATATCATTTAGACCTTTATACCCCATCATAAATTGTTGTAATAAAGTAAACCTATGATATTTCATTAGGTTGACGACTGACAGGAGCTTGGCCTTAGTCAGTAGAATTTTCTGGAACACTTTGTATTACATTGACAATGCTTACGCATCTTAAAGTGGCATGAGCTGCGAAAATTCACATTTTTTCTTAATTTCTGATCGTTACGACAGTAGGAGGCTTTACAGGTCATCGAAAAACTAAATGATTGGCGTTGGAATGAGGAAAATCCATACAGTATGTGGCCTGTACGAACCGAAAACGTGTTCGAAAAGTAAACAAAATTTAAATAACCGGGACGACCTTTCATTCATTCTATCCCAAAGTTAGTTCAAAACAATACTTTATCGTACATTTTCGAGACTAGAAGCACTAAAAAGCTTCTGAATTATACGTCTTGAGAAAATTAGCCAATAATTTCAACATTCTGTTTTAATGTCAAAATATCAACATTTTGGCAGCTCATGCCGCTGTAAGCTATAGTAAGAATATCGTCAGACTATATATTATGCCCCCCTCCCCCATACCCTTTCCCAGAAAACCTAGGTAGAAGGCAGACAGGGGAGTTTAGCCCTGACCAGTATGTCTTTCAAACTCTTGTTCTTTTTATAAGCAATGACTGGCCTTTGGGTCAGAGGTCGGGCAAGTTTACTTTGAAGTAGTTTGTATTCTTCTACTATAATCTTGGCCATAGCGATGCTAGCTTTGTTATACTGAAACACAAATGGTATTATAGTTTTTTCACGACATCTTCCGGGGTCCAAGTTCAAACCCAAAGGATAAATAGTTTGTAATGTTTGAATCCAAAAACTTTCCCTTTCCAAACGTTTGTGCTTCGTATCTGCAGAGGAAGTGAGAAATGGGATTTTCTCAATAGGCATGATTTCAAAATGGTCCTTGACCGAATGACCTTGAGTATTGAAATGTTGTGCCACGGGTACATCATGTTTAAGTCTTATACTAGATAAATGGTTGGCTGCTCTTTGTCGTAGAGAATTCTGAGTTTCTCCGACGTACTGTTTGCGACATTTTTTGCACGTGATTACATACACGATATTAGAGGAGTCACAATTAAGATTCTCTGCCATTTGATATTTGTTGCGAGTTTGTTCTCAGAAAAAGGTTCCGCGATCGGGTACGTATATATCGAGTTTGCATCGCGTCTTAAGGCATTTCATTGATGTACCTGAGAGAAATGTTGGACGGTAGTGGTACACTCGTGAAGGGGAGGTAAGCGTATCGGGGGATGAAGGGGGAAACATGATTTGTCTTACTGTGTTAGATTTGATCCTTCGGAGTAATCTAATAGAATACTTCCTAGGGAGGAGAGCTTTAAAAAGAACAGAACAAGCCTGGTTAAAAAAATCTAAAGAACTACAGTTTCTATAGAATCTAAAAATCTGAGATTTAATGACTCCCTTGAAAGTGTGAGGAGGATGGTATGACCCAGCATGTAGCAGCTGATGCGTGTCAGTAGGTTTGAAGAATACTTTGTAATTTAGATACCCAGTAGTATGATATGTATGACCCTTGTAAATAGTTACATCCAAAAAATCCACAGAAGTGTGATCAATAGTAGGCTGTAATTTAATGCTTGAGTCGTGAGAATTAAGAGTATCAATGAAAATATGAAGGTCTTCCAACGTATGTTGCCAAATGATAAAAATGTCATCCAGATACCGAAGGTAAATAAAAGGTTGTTGGTGACATTTGTGAAGAATATCACTCTCCCACTCAGCCATAAAAATAGAGGCAAAGTTAGGACTAAAACGTTTCCCCATAGAACACCCTTAAATTTGCTGAAAGATCTCCCCATTGAATTCAAAATCGTTACCTTTTAAGCTAAGTTCCAGCAATTCTAAAATGTCTTTATCCGGACGACGGTGGTCAGGATATCTTTGGAATGCTGATTTTATGGATTTAAGACCCAAATCTATGTCAATGTTTGTATACATAGACTCCACATCCAGAGTAACCAAAATCACATCTTGTGGGATGGATTTCTCAGACAATTTGGCCAATAAATCATCCGTGTTTTTGATAAAGCTAGGATGCCGATTCGCTATAGGTTTTAGATAGTAATCAATTAGCTCTGATATTCTATAACTTTCACTGCCACAATCTGAGATAATAGGACGCCCAGGGGGCATTGTAGGCTTCGGCCATTTTTCAATGGGTTTGTGAATTTTCGGAAGAATATAGAAGACCCTGTTTTTAGAGTTATGATCAGATTCCAAATAGCGATACTGTTTTTTCATTAAGTAAGCCTTTATCTTGAAGAGAAACAAGAATTTTATTAAACTTCCTAACATTTTCAGGCCAAATTTCCTTATCAAGTTTTTTGTAATGAAGAGGGTTGCTTAGCTGCCGTTCTATCTCTTCAATATAATCCTGTTTTGACATAATAACTGTTGCCGAACCTTTATCAGCAGGTTTAATAACTATGTTTGGATTTCTCCTTAGCTTACTTAAAGGGGCATGAGCTGCCGAAATTCACACTTTTTTCATAATTTCTAATCGTCACGACAGTAAGAGACTTTGAAGGCCATCGAAAAACTAAATGATTGGCGTTGGAATGAGAAAAATCCATACAGTATGTGCCCTGTACGAACCGAAAACGTGTTCGAAAAGTAGCAAAATTTAAATAACCGGGACGACCATTCATTCATTCTAAGTCCAAGTTAGTTCAAAACAATACTTTATCGTACATTTTTGAGACTAGAAGTACTAAAAAGCATCTGAATTATACGTCTTGAGAAAAATAGCCGATAATTTCAACATTCTGTGTTTACGTCAAAATATCAACATTTTGGCAGCTCATGCCCCTTTAAGGCAAGACATTCTGAATGAGTAAGGTTATGTTGGTTTTTCTGATTAGTTAAAGCATCAAACTTCCTTGATACAGAGTCACGACTAATGTTTATTTCTGGATCATACATGTGAGAAGGGGGTGTATAGCCGCTTTTAGATGTAAACGGCTTGCGTACCCCACTAGAATCTCGGTAGATATCAGCCAGACTAAGATTTCTGGAGAACTCCATAACATGCACTAATTTACTAATAGAAAAGTCTCTATCAGATAATGATTTAGGACAAGGCACAAATGAGAGTCCTCTATTGAGTAGAGATATATCATCAGCAGTGAGTTCCTCGTTACTAAGATTAACAATATTACTTCCTAAGCCGAAAGTAGGGTGGCACATGCCCTGTCCCAAATTTAGTTTAAATCTAGTGTCTGAAGCCAGTGGGTATACAAGCAATTTGCTGTATCTCCCTATCATATGATATGAAAGCTGATAAAAAAAAACAATGCGTTTTTTCTTCTTTATTTCATGCAGTGTAACAAACAAAGATTGACATATGGTTTGAATTTCGACTTGATATCATTAAAATGAATAATTTGACAAATCTGTTTGTGTTTTCCCATTGTTAATTCCATCAACTTGAGTGACGTCATAAACATGAGTTTATTCTAACCTGAGTGGATTGGTAAGGGTAGACCAAGGAGTATAGATAGACTGGAGATGGCATGACGTCACAATCTCGAAGCCGTCGAAGACGCTGTCCGCCATCTTGAGTGACCCAAAACAAACGAAATCGGAGGCGCCTGTTTTATATGTAAGACTGCACTACACTCCACAACATTTAGTACTGATACTGATAGTGATATTGACTTTGCCATCATGCCATCGTGTGCTGCATATGGATGTACAAACAGGCCGGATAGAGATCGACAACGATCTGTCACTTTTCACAAGTAAGTACCGTAGACGTAGTAATAATATGCGATTTATTTTTATTTTAGTCCAGCGGTGACTGTTTCGCTGTTCACCGACCAGTTTAAAGTTTGTTTAATATTTTTTTGTTTATCCTCCATCTACAAATATAACATATAATAGTCATTGGTGGAAGGTAAATTGAAATGTTTTAAGCGAACTTTATTCTGGCCTGAGTGATAGAACTTGGAAACAACATGTATCTGTGTCGCTGTCAAAACTGTACGTCACGTGTCAAGTGTCAACTGTCATATCATGTGATCGTTTTCATGGTAACTTCAGTTTAATTATACTTGTCTAATATTTTATGGCCAATTCTTATCAAAATAAACTTTTAAAATTGAATAATAATATTACTTTGGAGTTTGGTTAGATTAATAAACATGTTGATAATCATGATAAATCTGTTTCATTGAATTTGACCTTGTAGTTGTAACTTGTATTGATTTTGAATTGTTGATTTTTTTGACATTTTATTTTTTAAGCAAAACACATTGGTGAGTTGAAGTTGTTTTTACACGGTCTTACTGTCAGAAACGCTCCTATCCTATAGGCTATATCTCTTTATGCAATGTCAGAGATTTTCATATATTAGTGCTTATTTAATAATTAACTCCTATTAATATGTCTTCTTCTTCCTTTGACTCCTTCGTGTGCTATTTCTTCTTTCTCATGTAGTATTTATTGTTCAGTTGACTTATGGCATGTTGGTGTTGGGATTAGATATCTATAATATGTATAAAATAAGGCCTGCTACCAAATAAATATACATGCAATATGAGTGTAAATATAACAGGTGTATTAATTACCATGCTAACATCATGCTTAGTGTTGCACCATTACATGCATTTTACTTTTCAATTTAGTCGGACTCTCACATCAGATAAAACATAAATTTTAACTTTCAATGTATGACCCCAAAAGATTTGTATCTTCCAAATAACTGAAATTATCTTTACTGCCGGATGAATATTGTAATACAGATTGCATAGAATTTATATAACATACAGACAACCTTATTTCCTCAGCCTTTACAACAATGAACATGGGTTTGGAAAACTCAGAAAACATGGTGATACATACAGGTTTTAAATCATTGATCCACTTGAAATATTAAAATTAGCCTATTATTAATTGTTATTTTGATGTCTTTGCATTCAGGTTCCCTAAAGACGATGACTTGAGAGAGAAATGGATACAGGCTACAAGACGGGCAGGCTTTCAGCCTTCAAAATCTGCTGTTCTGTGTTCAAGCCACTTCACAGAAGAGGATTTTGACAGGACATCCCTTTCTTATGTACGTCTGAAAGAAAATTCAGTGCCAAGTGTGTTTAATGCGTTTCCGTCGTACTTCAAAACAGAAGCCAAACAAAGGAAACCCCCATTAAAGAGACTGCCCCCTCAATGCTCTGAAAAATCAGCTTCTGCAAATACTTCTCTACCTGAATACCTGATTGATACACCGGAAAAGGCTTCTTTAAAAAGAAAATTATTTGAAAGTGAGAAGAAGGTAATTAGTTCACGGAAAAAAATAAAGCTTCTTCTTCAGGCAAAAAGACGATTACTTAAGAAAAATGCTGAGTTGAAATCTGTCGTATCCGATCTTAAGAAGCATGATTTATTGAGCACTAGCAGCATTGATATTTTGCAAACATGCGCCGGTGGAGTGCAAGATTTATTGCAGCGAAAATTTTCTAAGGCTACAAATAAATCAGTTCCTCCTTCATATTCTCCACAGCTTCGGAGCTTTGCGTTAACGCTACACTTTTATTCACCTCGTGCATATAATTATGTAAGAAAAATGTTTGATACTTGTCTTCCCCATGTAAGGACAATTGCGAAATGGTATCATAAGCTTGATGACAGCCCTGGATTTACAAAGACTGCGTTTGCTGCTCTTAAAACCAGAGCTGAATTAGGGCAAGCTAATGGCAAGCCAATCCCGGTTGCTTTATTGATGGACGAAGTGGCCATTCGACAACACATAGAATGGGATGGAACGAGGTACCAAGGGTATATTGATATGGGGACTCAGCTTGACGATGACTCGTTGCCTTTAGCTAAAGAAGCTTTAACTTTTATGGCTGTCAGTATTAATGGCTCATGGAAGTTGCCAATAGGCTATTTTTTCATTGATGGTATGTCTGGTGAGGAAAGAAAAAATCTGGTTAACAGCTGTTTGGAAAAATTGTACGATGCAGGTGTTACAGCGGTATCATTAACTCTAGATGGTGCTGCTTCAAACATAAGTATGTTAAAATTATTGGGCATAAATATTGATGATCCCAGCAATGTGAAATCTTCATTTCCTCATCCCATTACAGGATTTCCTGTTTATGCATTTCTTGATGCTTGTCACATGTTGAAGCTTGTTCGGAATACATTAGCAGACAAAGGGTCTTTGTATAACAGTTTTGACAAAGATCTCATTAAATGGGAGTTTATTGTTTCTCTGAACAAACTTCAGCAATGTGAAGGCTTACATTTAGGTAACCGCCTTCGACCTAGTCACATTGATTGGTACAAAAAAAAGATGTCTGTTAAGTTGGCCGCTCAGGTTTTAAGTGAGTCGGTGGCGACATCGCTCGATTTCTGCTTAAAAGAGAACTTCGAAGAATTTTTAAAATGTGAAGCAACTGTGACATTCCTTAGAATTTTTGATAAGCTCTTTGACATTCTTAATTCAAGAAATCTCAAATCTTTTGGTTGGAAATCTCCAATTCAGGAAAAAAACTTTCAGCAGATTCAAACCTTCCTTAATGAAGCAAAGTCATATATTTTATCATTGAAAGAGTCAAAGAATGGTCGATTAGTTGTGGCTGGGAATAGAAAGACAGGGTTTCTTGGATTTCTACTATGTATTGAGAGTGTCATGGGCTTGTATGAGCATGTAGTATTATCTGGGCAGTATGGTATGACATATTTGTTAACTTATAAATGTAGTCAAGACCATCTTGAATTGTTCTTTGGTAAAATCAGAAGCATGGGTGGTTGTAACAATAACCCAACAGCCAGACAGTTTAAGGCTGCTTATCTAAAGCTTTTAACATATAATGATATTCAGGATGTTCTTCGTGGTAATTGTTTACCTTTGGAAAACGTTCCCATTTTAACTGCTTCAAGCAGTTTCACCATGAACATTAATGAAGAAACTCCATCTGTTGGCGTTATTAACGCTACAGTTAGCAGAAATAGGATGGTTGAGCCGGACTATACAAGTTTGAACAAGCATGACGACCATGACTATACTTTATTTCATAATAGTGCTACCCTTTCATTATGCACCAAGAAAATTGTGGCATACATTGCTGGTTTTGTTGTATTTAAATTGAAGAAGTCACTCCACTGTGAGATTTGTATTAGTGCTTTAACTGACTCAAATGTATCTGCATTGCATTCTCTTATAGCTATGAAAAGCAAGGGTGGGTTGATAATTCCGTCAAGTGATGTCATAGATGTATGTATTTTGTGTGAAAAGCTCTTCAGAAGACATGTGTCGTCTGGTGATGAAACTAATATGACTTTGTCTAACGTTCAGTGTTGTAAACTGGTACACTCTGTTTTGGAGACATACTTGTCAAAATCAATATTTCAATCTATCAAAACTCATATGTTAGATACTGAGGCATGCAATAATCACTTGATTTTACTAGTAAAGGCTGTTGCCGAGAAATATTTCCAAGTTAGATATTTCTATGCTGGGAAAAAATACACTGCTAATTTAAAGCACAACCTCAAATCTAAGAGTCGACAAGTTCTCAGCAAGTTTGTGATATTTTCAGGCCAGTAACCGTGTACAGATATGTCATATGCCACCAATGGGTCGCGGGTTCGATTCCCACTGTCCCCAAAAAGAAGAATTTTCTGACTGGGTTTT
The DNA here is from genome assembly GCA_963971465.1 of Lepidochitona cinerea. Taxonomy (NCBI): domain Eukaryota; kingdom Metazoa; phylum Mollusca; class Polyplacophora; order Chitonida; family Tonicellidae; genus Lepidochitona; species Lepidochitona cinerea. Next base: position 38,950,958 of record OZ020556.1, on the reverse strand, counting down.
CACTAGAAAGACCTATGTGGGATGGTTGCCAATGCAGTAACCAAAGGAAGGTCGTGGGTTTCCTCCGGGCATTGAGCCCTGTTTCCTCCCACAATAAAACTGGCAACGTCGACATATAAAAGAAATAATCTTGAGCGGCGTAAAACACCAATTAATCAATCGATATGTCATAATCACACTCCTCTTTTTTTATGATCACTAAAACACACGAGCACAGGGAAAATCTTCTTGTCTAAAAAAACTCCTCTTTTTATTATGTCTCAGATCAAACTGGGATTGGAAAGGGTCATTCCCACTCATTTGGTCTGGGACATTATCAATGATTTGGGGAGGTTCTGATCTATACAGGGGACACCCACTACCCTGTCACACTTGTAGTTTTGGCAGGACTGTGGTAGTAACTATCCACAAAGTTAATGAAATTATATTGCTTTATTTCTTGTATTGTTCTTTCTATACAATATGTATTTTCTCGTACATATAGATAATTGTAGAAGCTTGGTTGTTTTGAGCTTGTTTTTAAACATGTTTAAGTGAGACTTTGTAGTATCTTGCAAGTATATAAATATGATCGGCAAAGTAAGTAAAACAGGATGAGACGCATGTGTGCGGCTAATAAATATGCAGATATATCCATTTGGATATAAATGTGCTCTTAATGCGATCATTCTTCGCAGATAATGTCTGAATTAGAGCTCATGCGAGCTGATGTCCTATATGTATGCCATTAACGTTGAAAAGGAAACTGTATGATCTTGATGTTTGTATTTAACTAATGCTTTGAAGACGGTGTTTAACCGATTCATTGTATCTAAAATTTTAATGAGATTAAAGTAACATTTCAGACAACACATGTATAATGTATGTTTTATATATATTATTAATATAAATATATATTTTCTATATATAAAACTGTACCTTTTTTAACTGGAAGACAAGTTACAAAGTAAACTTGGGACAGACTATATTATTTTGTTTGTTAATGCTATAATAATTGCTATTTGTCTGAGTAACCATTAGGTTAGCTCTAAATAAAAAACAACAAAAGTTAATCACATATTTCTGCCTTTGTCATAAATTATTTTGCCCAGTTTTTCAGGAGTTTGCTGTCTGTTGGGGTGAATAATAACCACAATTTTGACCATATGTTTATGGTTTAATAGCTCTCGTTTTATGACTATCTACTACTAAATGGGAAGTCTAAATACTAAACGCAGCAGTACTGCTGCTGGTACTACTCACCATTACCGTATAATAGTACTACTAGTACTACTACTAGTCTTCTACCGTACGCTCTAGACGTAGTAGTAGTACTACTAGTACTAATATAGTAAGTTAGTAACGGCTCCATCCATACCCGGTACGTTGTTCAAGCAATTTTTAAAAAATATTTTTAATCTCTAGATGTATATAAAACAGACAAAAGGAAAACGTTGAATAAATGATACAACCAGCTTTTGAAAGTGTATCAATTATTACCTCTTGTACCTCGAACTATACGATACCCTAAAGCTGAAACTGATCTTCTGGGTCACTCAATATGGCGGATAAGCTCCGCCCACTGCTTCATTGTTGTGTGACGTAAGAGTCTGTCGCGCCATCTCCAGTCTATCTATACTCCTTGGGGTAGACGGCATGTAGATGTGATCGTGGCGACAAAAAGACATTTCGACTAGAACCCTCCCAATGAATCTCTAGGCCACTACCAATGACATTTCACATGTTGGATTGTAATAAATTCTAACGCCACTCATCTATATAAATGCATATCGGACATATTGGTGGAAAACAGTCTTAACGCTCTGTCAAGTTATTCGTGTAATGATGTCGACACATAGTTTGTTACACTGCATGAAATATAGAAATATAAATTTCAATATAAAACAGATTTTTAATCAGTTTACAAACATTACTAAGTCGCAATTATTTAATTTATTGAATGATTTACGCCGCACTCAAGATTCTAAATTATTCCAAACTGCTCTTCAATTGGGATTTAGTTTGAATACGCTATGCCGAAAAGGGCGATCGCACAAACGTAGCAAACTGGAACTTCAAAGCATGCCAAATATGTAACACAGTTAAATGAACACGAGCTACCCTCACCTCAATCCACTGTGATTACTAGTGCAGTTACCTGAGACCTTTAATAACTGTGTTGATATATGTAGAACCATTATATCAATAACTCATTTTAATGCCCATAGCCTCAAGCCATATTTTACTGAAATTACAACCTTTCTTAACCAGATGAATTTTAAGTCATATCAGCGAAAGCTAGACTAGATTTTCTGTTGAATTCCAGGTTACCGTCCTTTATCTATTTCCCGAAATCATAAGAAAGACGGCAGCGTTATTTTGTACAATAGTAATGACATTTAAAATGGACGTGTATTGAAAAATCTTTCTTATTCTGAACTATTTCAACGATTATCTGTTACAGTCACAACAATCACTTAGCATATAATAAAACAATCCTTATCATGGGGGATTACAACATCGACCTTTTTAAAACAGACAACCATGGACCCGCGGAGCAATTCTAGGAAATAATGACTTGTTTCCTAAAATAACTAAATCTACGACGGTCGCTTCCTTTTCAGCAACCCTAATAGAAAATTTTTTCTCAAATTTTCACGAAAACGATTTATATTTGGGTATTTTTCTATCTGATATATCAGACCACTTTCCGGTGTTCTACATGACAAAGCAGAACTTTAAAGGGATTGTTTGTTTATAATTGTTTACATTTTTGCTAAAAATTTTAAAAATATGATTTGATTGACTTTGAATGAAAGGCGGTAGATCGATTTCAGCGAAAAATGTACAATTAGCGAGCAATTAGTGCGAACTTTGTCGTACATTGTTTACTGTCTGACAGACGCTTTCGGGTTAACGTAAACAGAGGTCCTACATGCGCCAACCGTAGGCCTACTGTAGTGAATTGTGAAAGCGTTACTAATATTCATCTATCTGATAAACTCTAAACTTTTAGTTTATTTCTACATTATGTGATCAGAAAAAAAAGAAAAACACATAAAAGTCAGAAGACGACGAAACGATCTACCAGGCTCGAAGCGTACAATGGCTCGCTTTGGAGCATTTATTAGAAAGTAAAAACATATCAGCTGCAAATGAAAAAAAATTACTGCCAAACTTAATTGAACTGCCAAAATTCACACCTTTTTCATAATTTCTGATCGTCACGCAGTGAAAAGCTTTGAAGGCTATCAAAAAACTAAATGATTGGAATGAGGAAAATCAATACAGTATGTGGACTGTACGAACCGAAAACGTGTTCGAAAAGTAAACAAAATTTGACCGGGACGACCAATCATTCATTCTAAGCCAAAGTTAGTTCAAAACAATACTTTATCGTACATTTTCGAGACTAGAAGCACTAAAAAGCCTCTGAATTATACGTGTTGAGAAAAATAGCCAATAATTTCAACATTCTGTTTCAACGTCAAAATATCAACATTTTGACAGCTCATGCCGCTTTAACGGTCTATCAGTGGAAAGAAGTTTACCAGTGATAATCCAAACATTTTCCCAATATGTGTACGACAGTAAAACGTCGGAATTATTTGGATCTTGAATTCGCTTCATAAGCGCGGTGCCCTTATAACCTTTCTGTAAAACCAACTAAATACCAATACCATAAAATAAACCGTCCGACGAATTACCGGAATGTACCAAAATAAACAATAAAACAATCTTTGAAAATAAGATAAAGCAAGTAGACAAGTCAGAAACATTTACGTCTCCTGATATATTTTCATTATATGGATACTTTTCAAATGCATTTATACGGGTGTATGCGACAAGACATTTCCTATGATAACAATAACCCAAATCAGACATAAGTCAAATAGCCTTGCATGGGTTACATCAGCTATTATAAAATCAATAAACGAAAATAACGATCTCTATCGTAAGTACATAAAGGTCAACTGTGCAGAATCCAATAGTAAATATAAAATGTACAGAAATTAACTGAACCACACCCATAAACACGCTAAGCGGGAGTTTTCTGAAAATAAATTTAACATACATATAACAATAACATAAAGAAAACCTGGAAAATACTATACGCATTAATAGGTCGCAAAAAAATCACGTCTACCAACTTCATTTGAAATTAATGCCACTGAAACATCTACCGACCTCATTTGAAATTAATGCCACTGAAACATCTACCGACCTCATTTGAAATTAATGGCGCTGAAACATCTACCGACATCATTTGAAATTAATGGCGCTGAAACATCTACCAACCTCATTTGAAATTAATGGCACTGAAACATCTACCAACCTCATTTGAAATTAATGGCACTGAAACATCTACCGACCTCATTTGAAATTAATGGCGCTGAAATATCTACCGACATCATTTGAAATTAATGGCGCTGAAACATCTACCGACATCATTTGAAATTAATGGCGCTGAAACATCTACCAACCTCATTTGAAATTAATGGCACTGAAACATCTACCGACGTCATTTGAAATCGATGCCACTGAAACATCTACCGACCTCATTTGAAATTAATGACACTGAAACATCTACCGACCTCATTTGAAATTAATGGCACTGAAACATCTACCGACCTCATTTGAAATTATTGCCACTGAAACATCTACCGACCTCATTTGAAATTAATGTCACTGAAACATCTACCGACCTCATTTGAAATTAATGGCGCTGAAATATCTACCGACCTCATTTGAAATTAATGGCGCTGAAATATCTACCGACCTCATTTGAAATTAATGGCACTGAAACATCTACCGACCTCATTTGAAATTAATGACACTGAAACATCTACCGACCTCATTTGAAATTAATGGCACTGAAACATCTACCGACCTCATTTGAAATTAATGGCACTGAAACATCTACCGACCTAATTTGAAATTAATGGCGCTGAAACATCTACCGACCTCATTTGAAATTAATGGCGCTGAAACATCTACCGACCTCATTTGAAATTAATGGCGCTGAAACATCTACCGACATCATTTGAAATTAATGGCACTGAAACATCTACCGACCTCATTTGAAATTAATGGCACTGAAACATCTACCGACCTCATTTGAAATTAATGCCACTGAAACATCTACCGACCTCATTTGAAATTAATGCCACTGAAACATCTACCGACCTCATTTGAAATTAATGGCGCTGAAATATCTACCGACCTCATTTGAAATTAATGGCGCTGAAACATCTACCGACATCATTTGAAATTAATGGCACTGAAACATCTACCGACCTCATTTGAAATTAATGCCACTGAAACATCTACCGACCTCATTTGAAATTAATGGCGCTGAAATATCTACCGACCTCATTTGAAATTAATGGCGCTGAAACATCTACCGACATCATTTGAAATTAATGTCACTGAAACGTGACCCCAACTAAATCAGCCGGTTTAACACAAATTTCCCTCTTTGACTACAATGTTATCACCTGTGGCGTGCATGCTCCAAGGCTCAATGATAGAATCCATAATGTTTTTACTATACATGAATGACATCAATTATATAAGTAACATTTTTCTATTATTATTTTATTTTCTGATGACACTTCTGTTACCGGTACCTTACCGAATCTGATATTGACCTAGGCTACATATGCTTGCTGATCATATGGCATTTGCCTTAAATGAACAATTAGAGTGGCTTGCGTGCAAGTTTTTATTCATCAAACCAAAATGAGCATCCTCATGTATTCTTAATTTATCTTTATGGTCAGTAGGGCATGTAACACCCTATTAATTCTGGGGATTATATCTGAATGACAAACTGAATTGGTCAACCCATATTTACAATTTAACCTTGAAACTAGCCAAGAAACATTGGAAGTTAAATGGTAAAACAATATGCATTCTGTATCACTCATTATATTGTCAGTATGCTACATGTAACTATGGACTAACACTTAGCGTACATATATTGGCCCATTACAAAAAGCTAAACGAGTATTACTTATTATTGCTGGTCAGAGTAAATTTGCTCACACTAATGAACTCTTTCCTCTGTATAAAATAACGACGCTCTACAAATTAATGATATCAGTAATTGCTTTTGGTCCACGGTTTTTTCATCCTAACTATAGGCCTATTATGCCATAATAATACTTTATTATTATTTATTTTCTATACCATAGACCGATTGAATGATAGGACTTTGGTGACTGATAGCGCCCTTTTGACACTTTCCACTTTTATATAGCTTTTCCAGCACGTTTGTTTTTTTTTTTGTGTGGCTTTTATACATTATCACACCCCCCTGTCCTCTACTCGAAAGGGCGAGCCCCCTAATCTAGTTATTATAAGATATCTAGGCTTTAACTGGAGTATAACAATGGGAATAGCCTTGAGGCTTCCGTAGTAAAGGGAGGTAAGCATGTTAATCCAGCGATAGCAAACATGGCGGGTTTCATGTGGCTGTTGTCACCTGAAAGTAAACCGACACTAATGAAAATATTATCTGCTCTATTTTACGCCATGTCTTCATTTTTCATTGTTGTTGTCAATAAGGTTGTATTAACGACATACAAGTGAGTGCATGCTGCATCGTCATGTTTTAATAAGGTTTTTTATTTCATTCTGAAGGTTTGTTTATATCGAAAACTGAGCATTCATTAATGTCTTACCCTGTAAATAATTTAAATTACATTTCCCAGCAAGCTACCTGTACTACAGTACAATTGCAATGAACAAGTCCTGGATCTTGGGTAACGCAAAACTTGTGGCTATACAACACATTCATAAAGTGGCCCAACTGTGCTTGGGACATGGTAGTTCAATTTACCGAACTTATGGTGATATTACATATACCAACGTTCAGTCTGTGAATTCTGAAATGCTGCTCGGAAAACTCCGACAAACTTTTGTGTGTTTTAAAGAAGTCTGAGGTAGGAATCGTCCATACCGAGGAGTTACAATAATATTTTCATGGCTTGCAATTTAAACATCATTTCCACCTTGTATTTCTAATTCGTATACCGAACGTTGGAATATGTAATATCACCATAAGTTCGGTAAATTGAACTAGGGACATGGCTGCGCTTGATGAGTCTTGGATTTCGAGAAGAAAACAAAAACTGTATTGAAAAGGTGTGAAAATATTTGGAGTGGAGTCTGGAGAAAGGTTTGGAGGTAGGGGGAGGGGGGTGGGTGGATAGCTTTTTCGGTTCGGAACAGATAAGAGTTTTTTTTTAAATTTTTATTCTTTAATTCATTTATGTTGTTTAACTTTTAAACTTATTTGAGAAACTGCATTTATGCTATTTTATGAATTGACAGTAATTGAGGATTTTTTTGGTTTTATCAACACATTCTATTTAGTGGAACTCATTAAAGTGGAGGTTCATTTGGTGGTAGGAGTGGGACATCCTCGTTCTCATTGTAATGCACAGGAATACAAACAATAAAAGGATCTATTTACAGATAATTTTGTTAGGTTTTAGAGAATGAATTAAACCTCTGTAGTGTTGTTTTACTACCGGTATCTGAAGTAAAATCCTGTTTTCTGTACATTTCCCCATTCATTAAACACAAAAAATCTGCGACTCAATAGATTGAGAGCACAACACGGGGCGGGGGGTGGGGTAGCTTTTCCTATATGGAAATATAACATATTGGCATAGTATGAATATACTAATCATTGGTATTGTTATATTACAGGTTTCCTTCTTTTCAAGTACTTGGGCTAGGTCAGGTAATTCTTCGTTCATTGGGAAATTGTGGCCATTAATTATCATCCAGAAAAATCAGTTTCAAAATAAGAATCTAACTAATGACAAAAGCCTTTAATATATCTAAACATGTGTCACTTTAACTGACTAAATAAGTTAAGTATTTATATTTGTGTTATCTTTCATGTCATTTATTACTAAAATTCCTTCAAAGTGTCGTATAAAATCATGTTGATATACCTAGGAGGATGGTCATATACAGTGAAACCTTGATAAACAGACACCTTGATAAACTGGAGCACTGTATAAACCAACAGTAAACCCAATTTCATTCTATATTAAAAAAAAATGCATGTTAATATAAGCTCAATAAACGGGCACCTATCTTTTTGGCATTTACAGGTTAATCTGGTTTCACTGTATTTTCTTAGAATATCATTGTCCAAGTGTGTACATTAAACTTCTCCTGATGCTCTCTGGGGCTCAGACATTAGCAACTTCGCTCACAAGTCTTCCATGAGCCACTCGGTACAAAGAAAAATTGAATATACTCTTATAACACCCTCCATGTAGGTAAATCATTCTCATTGTATTGTTAACCACTTATCCACCCAGTTATATGATTATACTTACTTATACTTTTCCAAATGTATTTCTTATTTACCAGATGGCTGCAGGCATAGTGATATTTTTTGTCTCCAAACAACTTAGTATAATAACATATCCAGACTTTTCCAGAGATGTCGTTCAAAAGGTAAAAGCCATTTTATTCTAAAATTCTTCATGAGTAATTTTAAGCACATATTTCATCCTCAGTTCTCCATCATAGAGAGAGTTAATGTGCTTTATTTATGCCACCAATGTGAGACCTGGGAATCAACAAACAATAGCATCCAGTTTCATCCCCGATTACTTTGTATACCTGCCAATGCCTTTTCAAGCCCCAGCACAATTTTTCTGTTGTCCTGCTAAGCTTGTAAAATGCGCATTTTCATCCACCATTGATCTGTAATTTAGTGTGTGTTTTTTACATTTCAGATTTGGCCCTTACCTTTATTTTACCTTGGTAATGTTATTTGTGGACTTGGAGGGACCCAAAAACTCAAGTAAAAGTCTAATATTAACTATCACTCACCCCATCCTCATCTCACACTATCACACCCCCTGTCTACTACCACCCACCCTGTCCTCATCTCACACTATCACACCCCCTGTCCACTACCACCCACCCCATCCTCAACTCACACTGTCACACCCCCTGTCAACTACCACCCACCCTGTCCTCATCTCACACTATCACACCCCCTGTCCACTACCACCCACCCCATCCTCAACTCACACTATCACACCCCCTGTCCACTACCACCCACCCTGTCCTCATCTTACACTATCACACCCCATGTCAACTACCACACACCCCATCCTCATCTCACACTATCACATCCCCTGTCCACTAACACCCACCCTGTCCTCATCTTACACTATCACACCCCCTGTCAACTACCACCCACCCCATCCTCATCTCACACTATCACACCCACTGTCCACTACCACCCACCCCATCCTCATCTCACACTATCACATCCCCTGTCCACTACCACCCACCCCATCCTCATCTCACACTATCACATCCCCTGTCCACTACCACACACCCCATCCTCATCTCACACTATCACACCCCCTGTCTACTACCCACACACCTCATCCTCATCTCACACTATCACACCCCCTGTCCACTACCACCCACCCCATCCTCATCTCACATTATCACACCCCCTGTCATCTACCACCCACCCCATCCTCATCTCACACTATCACACCCCCTGTTCTCTACCACCCACCCTGTCCTCATCTTACACTATCACACCCCCTGTCCTCTACCATCCACCCCATCCTCATCTCACACCCCCTGTCCTCTACCACCCACCCCATCCTCAACTCACACTATCATACCCCCTGTCCACTACCACCCACCCCATCCTCATCTCACACTATCATACCCCCTGTCCACTACCACCCACCCTGTCCTCATCTCACACTATCACACCCCTTGTCCTCTACCACCCGCCCTGTCCTCATCTCACACTATCACACCCCCTGTCAACTACCACACACCCCATCCTCGTCTCACATTATCACACCCCCTGTCCTCTACCACCCACCTCATCCCCATCTCACACTATCACACCCCCTGTCCTCTACCACCCACCCCATCCTCATCTCATACTATCACACCCCCTGTCCACTACCACCCAACCCATCCTCATCTCACACTATCTCACCCCCTGTCCTCTACCACCAACCCCATCCTCATCTCACACTATCACACCCCCTGTCCACTACCACCCACCCCATCCTCATCTCACACTATCTCACCCCCTGTCCACTACCACCCACCCCATCCTCATCTCACACTATCACACCCCCTGTCCACTACCACCCACCCCATCCTCATCTCACACGATCACACCCACTGTCCCCTACCACTCACCCTGTCCTCATCTCACACTATCACACCCCCTGTCCATTACCACCCACCCCATCCTCATCTCACACTATCACACCCCCTGTCCACTACCACCCACCCCATCCTCATCTCACACTATCACACCCCCTGTCCACTACCACCCACCCCATCCTCATCTCACACTATCACACCCCCTGTCCATCTCACACTATCACTTCCCCTGTCCACTACCACCCACCCCATCCTTATCTCACACTATCACCCCCTTTGTCCACTACCACCCACCTCATCCTCATCTCACACTATCACACCCACTGTCCATCTCACACTATCACCCCCTTTGTCCACTACCACCCACCTCATCCTCATCTCACACTATCACTTCCCCTGTCCATCTCACACTATCACACCCCCTGTCCACTACCACCCACCCCATCCTCATCTCACACTATCACTTCCCCTGTCCATCTCACACTATCACACCCCCTGTCCACTACCACCCACCCCATCCTTATCTCACACTATCACTTCCCCTGTCCATCTCACACTATCACTTCCCCTGTCCACTACCACCCACCTCATCCTCATCTCACACTATCACTTCCCCTGTCCATCTCACACTATCACACCCCCTGTCCACTACCACCCACCCCATCCTTATCTCACACTATCACTTCCCCTGTCCATCTCACACTATCACTTCCCCTGTCCACTACCACCCACCTCATCCTCATCTCACACTATCACTTCCCCTGTCCATCTCACACTATCACTTCCCCTGTCCACTACCACCCACCCCATCCTTATCTCACACTATCACACCCCCTGTCCACTACCACCCACCCCATCCTCATCTCACACTATCACACCCCCTGTCCACTACCACCCACCCCATCCTTATCTCACACTATCACACCCCCTGTCCATTACCACCCACCCCATCCTCATCTCACACTATCACACCCCCTGTCCACTACCACCCACCCCATCCTCATCTCACACTATCACTTCCCCTGTCCACTACCACCCACCCCATCCTTATCTCACACTATCACACCCCCTGTCCACTACCACCCACCCCATCCTCATCTCACATTATCACACCCACTGTCCACTACCACCCACCCCATCCTCATCTCACACTATCACACCCACTGTCCACTACCACCCACCCCATCCTCATCTCACACTATCACACCCACTGTCCATTACCACCCACCCCATCCTCATCTCACACTATCACACCCACTGTCCACTACCACCCACCCCATCCTCATCTCACATTATCACACCCACTGTCCATTACCACCCACCCCATCCTCATCTCACACTATCACACCCACTGTCCACTACCACCCACCCCATCCTCATCTCACACTATCACACCCACTGTCCACTACCACCCACCCCATCCTCATCTCACACTATCACACCCACTGTCCACTACCACCCACTCTATCCTTATCTCACACTATCACACCCACTGTCCACTACCACCCACTCTATCCTCTTCTCACACTATCACACCCCCTGTCCACTACCACCCACCCCATCCTCATCTCACACTACCATACCCCCTGTCCACTACCACCCACCTCATCTCACACTACCATACCCCCTGTCCACTACCACCCACCCCGTCCTCATCTCACACGATCACACCCACTGTCCTCATCTCACACTATCACATCCACTGTCCACTACCACCCACCCCGTCCTCATCTCACACTATCACACCCCCTGTCCACTACCACCCATCCCATCCTCATCTCACACTATCACATCCCCTGTCCACTACCACCCACCCCATCCTCATCTTACACTATCACACCCACTGTCCACTACCACCCACCCCATCCTCATCTCACACTATCACCCCCCCTGTCTACTACCACCCACCCTATCCTCATCTCACACTATCACACCCCCTGTCTACTACCACACACCCCATCCTCATCTCACACTATCACACCCCCTGTCCACTACCACCCACCCCGTCCTCATCTCACACTATCACTTCCCCTGTCCTCTACCACCCACCCTATCCTCATCTCACACTATCACACCCCCTGTCTACTACCACACACCCCATCCTCATCTCACACTATCACACCCCCTGTCCACTACCACCCACCCCGTCCTCATCTCACACTATCACACCCCTTGTCCTCTACCACTAGCCCTGTCCTCATCTCACACTATCACACCCCCTGTCAACTACCACACACCCCATCCTCGTCTCACATTATCACACCCCCTGTCCTCTACCACCCACCTCATCCCCATCTCACACTATCACACCCCCTGTCCTCTACCACCCACCCTGTCCTCATCTAACACTATCACACCCCCTGTCCTCTACCACCCACCCATTCTCATCTCACACTATCACACCCCCTGTCCTCTTCCACCCACCCTGTCCTCTTCCACCCACCCTGTCCTCATCTCAACTATCACACCCCCTGTCCACTACCACCCACCCATCCCCATCTCACACTATCACACCCCCTGTCCTCTACCACCCACCCTGTCCTCATCTCACACTATCACACCCCCTGTCCTCTACCACCCACCCTGTCCTCATCTCACACTATCACACCCCCTGTCAACTACCACCCACCCGTCCTCATCTCACATTATCACACCCCCTGTCCTCTACCACCCACCCTGTCCTCATCTCACACTATCACACCCCCTGTCCACTACCACCCACCCGTCCTCATCTCACATTATCACACCCCCTGTCCACTACCACCCACCTCATCCTCATTTCACACTATCACACCCCCTGTCCTCTACCACCCACCCTGTCCTCATCTCACACTATCACACCCCCTGTCCACTACCACCCACCCCATCCTCATTTCACACTATCACACCCCCTGTCCACTACCACCCACCCTGTCCTCATCTCACACTATCACACCCCCTGTCCTCTACCACCCACCCTGTCCTCATCTCACACTATCATACCCCCTGTCAACTACCACCCACCCCATCCTCATCTCACAGTATCACACCTCCTGCCCACTACCACCCGCACCATCCTCATCTCACACTACCATACCCCCTGTCCACTACCACCCACCTCATCTCACACTACCATACCCCCTGTCCACTACCACCCACCCCGTCCTCATCTCACAGTATCACACCTCCTGCCCACTACCACCCGCACCATCCTCATCTCAATTCATCACACCTCAGCTCCATGACCTCTGATCCCACCCTCATTACACTCAATCCTGCCTATAAAATACCGAAATTATGTATATATTAGAATCAACTAGCTGCCGTAGCCTCTCTGGGATTTTTTATGATAGCGAACCTACACAAGCTTGTTAGTAGTAAACTCACAAGAATTAAACATGAGACACTTAGGTTGATTGTTTGGTGTTTTACGCCGCGCTCAAGATTATTTCACTTATATGGCAGCGTTGCCAGTTTTATTGTGGGAGGAAACCGGGCTCTGTGCCCGGAGGAAACCCACGACCTTCCGCTGGTAACTGGCAACCATCCCACATAGGTCGTTCGAGTGAAAACCCAGTCAGAAAGTTCCGAACTTCTTCTTTCTGGGGAAAATACAGAAAACTGTTGTTTTTATATAACTAGTCTTGTAGATTTACATGGTGTGTGGGCCTTTGAAGATGTAGTTTAACTCAAATCACATTCTATATTTCACATTAAGAATTTTTATATTATTCTCATTATTTTGGGGGATTACACTTTCTTGAAAAATTGCAGATATTCTTTTATTGTTCTCGTTATTTTTTCGGATTAACACTTTCTTGATAAATGATAAATTTTTCAACCGTTCTTATTATTTGTGTGGATTACATTTTTTTGAAAAATGGCTGAATGGATAAAGCAGCCGGTATTTAGTGCTGTTGATAGGTGCCAAACTCTGGGGCCCCGAGTTCGATTCCCATTTCGTGTTTCACCCAAAACTGGTAGAAGAATTTCTGCCATTTTTCAAGAAAGTGTAATCACCCCCACCCAATAAAAAATTACGAGAATACTGTTATACTCGCTTTCTAAAAGACACTAACTAATTAAACTCAAGAATTTTTATGATTATTTCTTTTATCATTTTTCATTACAGTTTACCTATGTTTACTGTTTTAAGGAGGTTCTCTATTTTATTCACCATGATTTTGGAATATTTTATCTTAAAGTAAGTACTTGTCATCATACCCCCAGTTGTATAATTCTCCATACTTATTTCTTAAGCTATTGAGAAAGAAAATCCATTTGAAAAGATTCTAGCTAACCGTGTGAGATCCTGTTTTCTGTTAAGTTTTGACTGTAAAATGGCACTGACTAAAGGCAAACTCCTCAACCTAATCAAATATAGAAACTTGTCTCCATGGTAAGACTTCTCCTATGTGCATGTGTTTCAGTGACTATAAATATATTTGCCTGTGCAAGGGATTCAAAATAAGCATTGTTTTAAAACAAATTCACCCACAGCTTTGCACATGGTTGGAAGCAATCTCTATCATTGTTGACCCCCCCCCCCCCCACCCCCCCCCCCCCCAAAAAAAAATGCATATATAAATATATTGAAAAAGGAAATCTATTCGAAAAGCTTGTAAAAATAACCATTGTTTTAAAAAAAATTCACCCACACCTTTGCACAAAACTCTTGTCTGTCTTCCACCTAATAAGATATCATGGGTTTTGATTTATTACCTGTGACTGGGTATAAAGGTCTAAATGACATATATTTTATACCCCCCCCCCCCCCCCCTCACCCGCCTTTTAACACAACTAGAAATTTGTCTTCATAATTATTTTAGTCAAGAAGGTTTTTCTCTGTTGATTCTTAAAAATATATGCAAACCAACCTCATAAGAGTTTACATAAAACTGATATAAGTATCGATATAGGCTAATTCTGCCTGCATGAAGTAGACGTTCTGTTTATATTTTGCCTTTGTGTTTTGTATTTTAGTGTTCATCCATCAACTAAAGTTCAATTATCTGTTGGCCTTATGATTGTTGGTAGTCTCATTGCCTCAAGGTATTCCAATCTTTGTCTCTTCACATTTTTATTTCTTCCACTTTTATTTGTATAAAGTTATAAACATATAAACGAATATCTGTCTAATTTTATATTGTATCCTCTGTAATACGGTAAATCAATCTCTTTTAGGCTGCATTTATAATTATTGACATATTAAAATTAAGTTGAACCAACCATAATCCTTTAGCTAATGGTCGGTCGTCACATATAAAAGAACAAAACTTTAACTTAAGATAGTTTCTAATTAACTCCCATGCTCATTTACAATCTAATCGATTCTGTGAAGGTTGCAGTATGTATGGCAGTTTTACTTGCGAAATAAGGTTTTAGTAACATGCTAGTTTAAGATACTTTGAAAAGAAGCTTATTGAAAGATTTTCCCCTGACAAAATTTGCATTACATATTTCAAGACTTTTTAATGGTTGAAATGGGTAACCATTATACAGTCAATGAGGACTGCCTTCCAGCAAGGGGCTATGGGGTGTTGAACCAAAAACAACCAATTTATGATCGTGATTATTCTTGTTTTTCTTTCACAGCACTGATTTAGCCTTTGACTCCATGGGGTATCTTCTCATTATGTTAAACAACTTATGTACTGCTGGGAATGGAGTTTATACCAAAAAGAAACTAGATTCAAAGGTAATCCATCTATGTTTAGCACCATGTTTAACCAAATTGTTTTATGAATATGGGCTTTGGGTAAAATCAAAAATCAAAAATCTATGCTCTAAGGCAAAGGAATGAAAACTCATTATTTTGAACTATGTACGATTGGAACCCACGACCCAATAATATTTACCACAACTTTTTTACACAGTAATCCCTAACAAAGCATTTTAAAATTTACATTTTACTCCTAATTGAATGCAACAATTGACCTGGTTTTGTACCTGCATGTATCACAAAGATGGTCAGTTCGCATCCACTGTTCGCTTCCACTGGCTGATGTAACTACTGGTTTTGTTTTGTTTAGACTCTTGGTCGTTATGGAGTGATATTCTACAATTCATTATTTACTATTTTACCTGTAACTGGGCTGGCTGTGTTAGGAGATGAATTTCACAAGGTATGTAATCCATACAGTTTAGATTTATAAAATTCTCATCAATTGAGAGTCAGTCAGGGTTATACTGTACAGTGTAACTTCCTTTGGGTAGTGTGAAAATTGAGAGCATCTTTTTTTTAATTCAAATAATCTATTATAACTTTGGAATATAGTTTTTGTACAATGATAGTTCTTTAATTGTTAGATATTAAGAGCGAGCTTGACATAGGCTTGATTTGCACAAATCACATTTTCAAGACCTATACTGAAGTACTACTCATTTCCCACCACCCCTGGCTTACCTGTACTGAAGTACTATTCATTTCCCACCACCCCTGGCTTACCTGAACTGAAGTACTACTCATTTCCCACCACCCCTGGCTTACCTGTACTGAAGTACTACTTATTTCCCACCACCCCTAACTTACCTAAACTGAAGCACTACGTATTTCCCACCACCCCTGGCTTACCTGAACTGAAGTACTACTCATTTCCCACCACCCCTGGCTTACCTGAACTGAAGTATTACTTATTTCCCACCACCCTTGGCTCACCTGTACTGAAGTACTACTCATTTCCTACCACCCCTGGCTTACCTGAACTGAAGTACTACTCATTTCCCACCACCCCTGGCTTACCTGAACTGAAGTACTACTCATTTCCCACCACCCCTGGCTTACCTGAAGTACTTCTTATTTCACACCACCCTTGGCTCACCTGTACGGAAGTACTTCTTATTTCACACCACCCCAACTTACCTGTACTGAAGTACTACTCATTTCCCACCACCCCTGGCTTACCTGAACTGAAGTACTATTCATTTCCCACCACCCCTGGCTCACCTGTGCGGAAGTACTTCTTATTTCACACCACCCCTGGCTTACCTGAACTGAAGTACTACTCATTTCCCACCACCCCTGGCTTACCTGAAGTACTTCTTATTTCACACCACCCTTGGCTCACCTGTACGAAAGTACTTCTTATTTCACACCACCCCTGGCTTACCTGAACTGAAGTACTATTCATTTCCCACCACCCCTGGCTCACCTGTATGGAAGTACTTCTTATTTCACACCACCCTTGGCTCACCTGTACTGATGTACTACGTATTTCCCACCACCCCTGGCTCACCTGAAGTACTTCTTATTTCACACCACCCTTGGCTCACCTGTACGGAAGTACTTCTTATTTCACACCACCCCTGGCTCACCTGTACGGAAGTACTTCTTATTTCACACCACCCTTGGCTCACCTGTACTGATGTACTACGTATTTCCCACCACCCCTGGCTCACCTGTACTGATGTACTACGTATTTCCCACCACCCCTGGCTCACCTGTACTAATGTACTACGTATTTCCCACCACCCCTGGCTCACCTGTACTGATGTACTACGTATTTCCCACCACCCCTGGCTCACCTGTACTGATGTACTACGTATTTCCCAACCCCCCTGGCTCACCTGTACTGATGTACTACGTATTTCCCACCACCCCTGGCTCACCTGTACTGATGTATTTCGTATTTCCAGCAAATGGAAAAATAAATTCTAAATGACAAATCTTGAAACTCTATATCCAGTTTGAGAGATTCTATTGTCTTTTTTTAATATCTTAACTACTGTTTATCAATGCTATATATAATTTATACTTTTTTGCAGGTGTTAAAATATGACAATTGGTTGAATCCTTTCTTCTTGACATATTTCTTGATGTCCTGCGTTATGGGTTTTGTTCTCAATTACTCAATTATTCTATGCACAGCACACAACTCTGCCTTAACTACAACTGTTGTTGGAGTTTTCAAAGTAAGTCTCAATTTGCGTTCTGAATGTTCTGTAAAATGTTTCATTAAACAATACCTGTGATAACGGGAAAATAAATGTTGCAAAAATGAAATTTAGTATGATTGAGATATGGCAGATTGTCTTTATACTATCTGATGGAATAAAAAGAAGACAAGTTGTCTATATCTCCCAGATTGGTCTATATCAGGGTGTAAGTGGTGTTTATAAAGAGGGTCTACCAATGTTATTCTATCTGAATTGCATTAGAAATCTCTTTCCACTGTTGCCCACAACTGTAACTGGTTAACCTATATCTCCCACCCCATCAAAGAATATGTTACGATACATTCTAAATGCAATTGTGTGAAACATAACAAATATTCCTGATACATGATTTAGTCTGGCTTAAAATCCAAAACCAACAAAATTGAGTTTTGCCCAATGAGAATGAAATGTTCAGATGTCATATATCTTGTTTTTCTTACAGAATATGCTGATTACATATTTAGGAATGATCATAGGAAATGACTATATATTTTCATGGCCAAATTTTATTGGTTTAAATATAAGGTATGTCCTGATATTTACTCATTTTTAAAAGATTGCTTTTCTTTTTTTAGAAAAATAGAAATTTTAGTTGACTTCATTTTCTTGTCTTCTTTGTATTATACACAGTTTGCTGTATGCCTCTAGCTTTCGCTTTTAAAATGTCCCGTGATGTTAATTTTTTACGTTGTTCAATATTTTTTATTGCGGCAAATTATAGTTGATTTCTTCGGCTTCATTTGAACCTATTCTCTATATCTTTACCTTCCATCTTTCTGTTGTAGTGTATTTGGGAGTCTTGTTTATTCGTATGCTACTTTCAAGCCTCCAGCCCAGAAGACCTCCATAGAATCAAAAACATTAAATGTATGATTAAAAGCCAATGTAATAGTAATATTTTCATGAAATAACTGTTGATGCAGACCAAATGTACAAATATTCATTATCCCAATTTCAAGCTGCCGAACAATGATTTCCTAGGGAGCTCTATCGCTCACCTCGCTGGTTCAAGTCCAAAGAAAAACTGACAAAAATACTCATTGGGATTTTACTGATCTTTGCAACGTGAAACCATTGAATGTCATGAGTTGCTCAAATCATAGAGTCAGGTTTCCTCCTCCATAGAATCTAAAGTAAAGTAATCTGGAATGTGATGTAAAACATCAATCAATCAAAACTGTGCAGAAGGACTTTCCACCTCCACTAAACCTGGTAATGTCGCCATAAAAGTTCAATTATCTTGAGTGCGGCATTATTATACATCAACCAATCAATCCACAGAAGTTAGAGGCTGCTCTATCACACTTGGTCAAGTTTTTTTTAACCAAATCAGCATATTGTATAATACCTGAGAAATGTTGATAGTCAGTTATATCCCTCACTAACTTAATACCTGTGTGCTAGAAATATTAGTGGTTATGAAATACATTTATGAACAAGCTTTACCTAAGATATATTTTATACCATTTTAGTAGAAAATGAAAAACGTTTGTATTATTTAGCTTGTGTTTACATTGTAGCTCTATTTTCAAATAGCTGAACTTGAACTACACCTGAATAGATGTGTGTTTCTTGAATTAGTTTTCCTAAATGATACACCTGTCATTCTCAGTTATAATTGTCTCCTTTATTACCATGTAATCCTCCATGTCATTTTATAGGGGCCTCCCTAGCTCAGTAGGTAGAGCATTAGACGCTCAATCTGAACAGCCTTCCACCTATGGGTCGCAGGTTCGAATCCCAATCAGCCCCACTCGAACTACCTATGTGGGGCGGTTGCCAGTTACCACCAGCAGTTTGTGGGTTTCCTCCGGGCACAGAGCCCGGTTTCCTCCCACAATAAAATTGGCAACGCAACCATATAAATAAAATACCGAACAATCAATCCATGTCATTTTGAGTATCATTTTGTACATGGTTATGTAGCTGACATGTATCATGTGGTCCAAAGTCACTTAAAGGATAAATGCCAAATTCTTTCTGAACAGTGATTAGTGACTGTATATTGACTAAATAAGTATTATAAAATTATCACGTTGAAACAAAAAGAGCTTCCTCTACGGTCCCAGAGGTCATAGAAAATGTGATTGAAAAAATGCAGATTTTCTGCCACCAATCTTCGTATTTGATGTCATACTCGACATTTGAATGCTTTTGTTGTGACGACGTGTTGACTCAACAGTGTTCATATTAGATCTTGACTGTGATGTCACAGCGCTGAGCTAATTAATTTCAGTAAAGAGGTCGTAGAAAGAAAATTAAATGCCTTGAATTTTGTAGTTATTGCACCAGAAATCTCTTCTTTTTTTTGACGAGTTCACACAGTACATGTACATATTCTTAGCAAATTGTTTACAAAATAGCAGGTATTGTCTTACACTTGTCATTTGTCAATTAAACTCTTATATTTATTTTTCATGATTATATTTGTTAGGTTATATACTTAATTTCATCTTTTATTCCTTGTTTTTTTTACTTTAATTTCACTTTAATTTCACTTTATATATTTGTTAACTGTACTTTTTTTGATAGTGTGAAGAACTGTATAAGAATTTATTATTTTCTATTAGTTTGTGACAAAGTGACACTTGTTAAATGGCTTATGAAAAGAATCATGGAATAACTTCAAAATTCTATGATAATAAGGTCCCCTCTTTTTGCATTTTTCTTTTCTGGGTATAATATTTTGAATATCCCTCCTCGGATGAAAACCCTGGTGTGTATACATGATACAACTGTCCCTTTTATAAACCCAGGCAATACCATTTGTATACATATCCTAGTGCTGAATGTTTTTAAAAAAGGCATTAACATTAACTGTGGATTGTCTAATGGCACCAAAGTATTTACAACACATTTCCCAATCTAAGAATTGGGTTTATATACATGCATGTATAGGTCAGGGATTTTTACTGTAAGATGTATTTCAATTTATGACTGTGTAATAATGAATGTCGTATTTGTCAAATGGCCTAATTTTAATTTACCATAATGAAGTCCTGAAAGTGCTATTTGGGGTGAGTAGATTTGTTATTTGGGTTCAATAAATTTGTTATTTGGGGTCAGTAGATTTGTTATTTGGGTTCAATAAATTTGTTATTTGTGGTCAGTAGATTTGTTATTTGGGTTCAATAAAAAATTTTATTTGGGTTAAATTTGTTGTTTGGGTTAGTAAATTTTTTATTTGGGGTTAGTGAATTTGTTATTTGGGTTGAATAAATGTGTTATTTGGGGTCAGTTTAGTTATTTGGGGTGAATAAATGTGTTATTTGCGTTCAGTTAAGTTATTTGGGGTCAGTAAACTTGTTATGAGTTCAGTCTTTAGCCTGATCATATATCATTTTATGTGGCCAGTAATTTTATAATTTGGTATGAATGCTATCCTGTCTATACTTGGATGTCTGTTCTATTACTTCATAATGGTTTTGTTTTCTTGGCAATGATGCCTTGGCTACTGTTAACCTCCCAGGAGTAAAGTGTTGACCATATGGAGGGGTAATCAATCATATATAGTCCTCTGGGGACTGTTTCTCGACACCGGCGCCTGGTCTTAACCTTTTGGCAACATATACCTTCAACATTACAGTAAAGGTGTTGAGAAACAGCCCCCCGGACTTATGGCCTTGGGAGAAGAGTGGTTGGGCGTATTTACATTGACTCATTGTGAATTATTTTAATTCCACTGTAATATTGTGCCAAATCTGTATTCTGTTATTAAAGGTAGAAATAAAGATCTGATAAGTTACATGTACAGTAGTTGGATTAAATAATTAATTTTAAGTCTTGCATTGGTCATGGTGATGTTAACATTGCAGTTAATCCCGGATACATAGACACACTCTTTATATATATCACATCGGCGGCCTCCGTGGCTCAGTAGGTAGAACGTTGGACACTCAATACGAACAGCCTTCCACCAATGGGCTGCGGGTTCAAATCCCACTCAGTTCCAAAAAAAATTGGAAAATTTTCTGACTGGGATTTCACTCGCACGACCTATGTGGGATGGTTGCCAGTTACCAACAGAAGGTTTCTTTCGGGCATAAAAATAATCCCACAATAAAACTGGCAACGCCGCCATATAAGTGAAATAATCTTGAGCTCAGCGTAAAACACCAAACAAGACCCCCATTATTGATGAAGTTCGTGTTTTGAATGCAATAGCAAAAATCATCAATAACCTGGACTGGGTGAGATACTGTTTGCGGTAAAGTAAAACAGTTGACAGAGTAGGTCTCTTAATAACACATTCCATCGAGGAGTCACAGGTTCGAATCCTACTTGGGTTTTCTTTTGAGCACAGGTTTCCTCCAGACAAAGGGCCCATTTTCCTCCCCACTACACCTGGTTACGCCACCACAAAGATACATGTATAATCTTGTGGGCTGTGTAAAACATCAATCAATCAATCTCAGTAAAGCCCTTCAATAGCAATAACTACGGTTTGGAGTACTCTACAATTATTCGGATGGCACTTGTGCTTATTGACATGGATCAAAGAAGTCCCAGGATAGATGTTGAAAGGTTAAACGATTTTTTGGTCTGTATGGAAGTTTTGTCAGTACGGTGACAACCTTTACATTGTTGACTTGATTGAATGCACTCAAGATTAGTTCATTAGAGGTTAAACCCAGGGATGTATATGGTTATACACAGGGATGTGCGTGGTTATACACAGGGAGGTACATGGTTATACACAGAGATGTACGTGGTTATACACAGGGATGTACATGGTTATACACAGGGAGGCACATGGTAATATACAGGGATGTACGTGGCTATATACAGGGATGTACGTGGCTATATACAGGGATGTACGTGGCTATATACAGGGATGTACGTGGCTATATACAGGGATGTACGTGGTAATATACAGGGATGTACGTGGCTATATACAGGGATGTACATGGCTATATACAGGGATGTACGTGGTAATATACAGGGATGTACATGGCTATATACAGGGATGTACGTGGTTATACACAGGGATGTACGTGGTAATATACAGGGATGTACGTGGTTATACCAAAGAGAGTAGATCGACAAGAGTGGT
The DNA here is from genome assembly GCA_963971465.1 of Lepidochitona cinerea. Lineage (NCBI taxonomy): Eukaryota > Metazoa > Mollusca > Polyplacophora > Chitonida > Tonicellidae > Lepidochitona > Lepidochitona cinerea. The sequence continues at coordinate 38,927,824 of OZ020556.1, read as the reverse complement.
CACTTCGTCCGCGCCATGTTGAATTTGAACAATTTCAATTTAATTAAATTTTATAGTACTTGGCACTTGAACAAAGCAGAGTACAAACAAAAAAAAGTGTAACAATCATAACTTGGAAAAATTTACAATGGTAACTCAAGTACCCCTTGACACGGACACGATTCAATTATTAGGAACCTCCTTTCCATAGGGGGCGCTTTACAGTCGAATCGTGTACCGTAGGAACACCCTTCCGCTAGGGGGCCGAAAAACATGCCGGCAATGCTGATTGGACGAAGTGACCACTCTTGTCAATCTACTCTCTTTGGTTATACACAGGGATGTAAGTGGTTATACACAGGGATGTACATGGTTATACACAGGGATGTACATGGTTATACACAGGGATGTACGTGGTTATACACAGGGATGTACGTGGTTATACACAGGGATGTACGTGGTTATACACAGGGATGTACATGGTTATACACAGGGATGTACGTGGTTATACACAGGGATGTAAGTGGTTTTCTCACACTACACCCCCGATAATTTCACTCCCAGGCAGTTTGTTATTTTTAGCATAATCAACGTGTGAAATTATGGCCCAAGTAACGTTATGACCTCACGAAAGAACTGTATAAATTGACGTCACAAATTAATTACGTCATCAGCCATTCTTGACGTCACCAAACATTTGCTTAATTTGAGCCGTGTTTTTTAAATAAAACGCTGTATGTTTTGTGTAGTGTGAGAAAAAGATTATCCAACTCGAACCAGTGTGTTACGATGAACATCACTCTCGTTTATTAATTTCCAAAGTCCCTCGCCAGAGGCTCGTGGCTTTGAAAATTAATAGACTCGAGTGATATTCATCGTAACATACTGGCTCTCGTCGATAACCTCTATATACACAGGGATGTACGTGGTTATACGCAGGGATAACATGGTTATACACAGGGATGTATGTGGTTATACACAGGGATGTACATGGTTATACACAGGGATGTATATGGTTATACATAGGGATGTGCGTGGTTATACACAGGGAGGTACATGGTTATACACAGGGATGTATATGGTTATACATAGGGATGTATGTGGCTATACACAGGGATGTACGTGGTTATACACAGGAATGTACATGGTTATACACAGGGATGTAAGTGGTTATACACAGGGATGTACGTGGTTATACACAGGGATGTAAGTGGTTATACACAGGGATGTAAGTGGTTATACGCAGAGATGAACGTGGTTATACACAGGGATGTAAGTGGTTATACACAGGGATGTAAGTGGTTATACACATGGATGTAAGTGGTTATACACAGGGATGTACATGGTTATACACAGGGATGTAAGTGGTTATACACAGGGATGTACGTGGTGATACGCAGGGATGTACATGGTTATACGCAGAGATGTACGTGGTTATACACAGGGATGTAAGTGGTTATACACAGGGATGTAAATGGTTATACACAGGGATGTACATGGTTATATACAGGGATGTGCATGGTTATACACAGGGATGTACGTGGTTATACGCAGAGATGTACGTGGTTATACTCAGGGATGTATATGGTTATACACAGGGATGTACGTGGTTATATACAGTGATGTACATGGTTATACACAGAGATGTACGTGGTTATACACAGGGATGTGCGTGGTTATACACAGGGATGTACGTGGTTATACTCAGGGATGTATATGGTTATACACAGGGATGTACGTGGTTATATACAGTGATGTACATGGTTATACACAGAGATGTACGTGGTTATACACAGGGATGTACATGGTTATACACAGGGATGTACGTGGTTATACACAGGGATGTATGTGGTTATACACAGGGATGTAAGTGGTTATACACAGGGATGTAAGTGGTTATACACAGGGATGTGCATGGTTATACACAGGGATGTATGTGGTTATACACCAGGATGTGCATGGTTATACACCGGGATGTAAGTAGTTATACACAGGGATGTAAGTAGTTATACACAGGGATGTGAGAGGTTATACACAGGGATGTAAGTGGTTATACACAGGGATGTAAGTGGTTATACACAGGGATGTACATGGCTATACACAGGGATGTACATGGTTATACACAGGGATGTACGTGGTTATACATAGGGATGTATATGGTTATACACAGGGATGTACATGGTTATACACAGAGATGTACGTGGTTATACACAGGGATGTACAGGGTTATACACAGGGATGTACATGGTTATATACAGGGATGTATGTGGTTATACACAGGGATGTATATGGTTATACGCAGGGATGTATATGGTTATACACAGGGATGTATATGGTTATACACAGGGATGTACGTGGTTATACGCAGAGATGTACGTGGTTATACTCAGGGATGTATATGGTTATACACAGGGATGTACGTGGTTATACTCAGGGATGTATATGGTTATACACAGGGATGTATGTGGTTATACACAGGGATGTATGTGGTTATACACAGGTATGTGCGTGGTTATATACAGGGATGTGCATGGTTATACACAGGGATGTACATGGTTATATACAGGGATGTGCATGGTTATACACAGGGATGTACGTGGTTATACGCAGAGATGTACGTGGTTATATACAGTGATGTACATGGTGATACGCAGGGATGTACGTGGTTATACACAGGGATGTAAGTGGTTATACACAGGGATGTACATGGTTATACACCGGGATGTGCATGGTTATACACAGGGATGTATGTGGTTATACACCAGGATGTGCATGGTTATACACCGGGATGTAAGTAGTTATACACAGGGATGTGAGAGGTTATACACAGGGATGTACGTTGTTATACACAGGGATGTACATGGTTATACACAGGGATGTACGTGGTTATACACAGGGATGTACATGGTTATACACAGGGATGTAAGTGGTTATACACAGGGATGTACGTGGTTATACACAGGGATGTACGTGGTTATACACAGGGATGTACGTGGTTATACACAGGGATGTACGTGGTTATACACACGGATGTACATGGTTATACACAGGGATGTACGTGGTTATACACAGGGATGTACGTGGTTATACACAGAGATGTACATGGTTATACACAGGGATGTAAGTGGTTATACACAGGGATGTATGTGGTTATACACAGGGATGTACGTGGCTATACACAGGGATGTGCATGGTTATACACAGGGATGCACGTGGCTATACACAGGGATGTATATGGTTATACACAGGGATGTGCGTGGTTATACACAGGGATGTATGTGGTTATACACAGGGATGTACATGGTTATACACCGGGATGTGCTTGATTATACACAGGGATGTATGTGGTTATACACAGGGATGTGCTTGATTATACACAGGGATGTATGTGGTTATACACAGGGATGTGCTTGATTATACACAGGGATGTACGTGGTTATACACAGAGATGTACGTGGTTATACACAGGGATGTGCGTGGTTATACACAGGGATGTATGTGGTTATACACAGGGATGCACGTGGCTATACACAGGGATGTATGTGGTTATACACAGGGATGTACATGGTTATACGCAGGGATGTACGTGGTTATACACAGGGATGTACATGGTTAAACACAGGGATGTACGTGGTTATACACAGGGATGTACATGGTTATACACAGGGATGTATATGGTTATACGCAGGGATGTATGTGGCTATACACAGGGATGTACATGGTTATACACAGGGATGTACATGGTTAAACACAGGGATGTACGTGGTTAAACACAGGGATGTACATGGTTATACTCAGGGATGTACTTGGCTATACACAGGGATGTAAGTGGTTATACACAGGGATGTAAGTGGTTATACACAGGGATGTACGTGGTTATACACAGGGATGTACGTGGTTATACACAGGGATGTAAGTGGTTATACACAGGGATGTACGTGGTTATACACAGGGATGTACGTGGTTATACACAGGGATGTACGTGGTTATACACCGGGATGTGCTTGGTTATACACAGGGATGTACATGGTTATACACAGGGATGTACGTGGTTATACACAGGGATGTACGTGGTTATACACAGAGATGTACATGGTTATACACAGGGATGTATGTGGTTATACACAGGGATGTGCATGGTTATACACCGGGATGTAAGTAGTTATACACAGGGATGTACGTAGTTATACACAGGGATGTACGTGGTTATACACAGAGATGTAAGTAGTTATACGCAGGGATGTACATGGTTATACACAGGGATGTAAGTGGTTATACACAGGGATGTACGTGGTGATACGCAGGGATGTACATGGTTATACGCAGAGATGTACGTGGTTATACACAGGGATGTAAGTGGTTATACACAGGGATGTAAATGGTTATACACAGGGATGTACATGGTTATATACAGGGATGTGCATGGTTATACACAGGGATGTACGTGGTTATACGCAGAGATGTACGTGGTTATACACAGGGATGTACGTGGTTATACACAGGGATGTACGTGGTTATACACAGGGATGTACGTGGCTATACACAGAGATGTACATGGTTATACACAGGGATGCACGTGGCTATACACAGGGATGTATATGGTTATACACAGGGATGTGCGTGGTTATACACAGGGATGTATGTGGTTATACACAGGGATGTACATGGTTATACACCGGGATGTGCTTGATTATACACAGGGATGTATGTGGTTATACACAGGGATGTGCTTGATTATACACAGGGATGTATGTGGTTATACACAGGGATGTGCTTGATTATACACAGGGATGTATGTGGTTATACACAGGGATGTACATGGTTATACGCAGGGATGTACGTGGTTATACACAGGGATGTACATGGTTAAACACAGGGATGTACGTGGTTATACACAGGGATGTACATGGTTATACACAGGGATGTATATGGTTATACGCAGGGATGTATGTGGCTATACACAGGGATGTACATGGTTATACACAGGGATGTACATGGTTAAACACAGGGATGTACGTGGTTTAACACAGGGATGTACATGGTTATACACAGGAATGTACGTGGTTATACACAGGAATGTACGTGGTTATACACAGGGATGTACATGGTTATACACAGGGATGTATGTGGTTATACACAGGAATGTACGTGGTTATACACAGGAATGTACGTGGTTATACACAGGAATGTACGTGGTTATACACAGGAATGTACGTGGTTATACACAGGAATGTACGTGGCTATACACAGGGATGTACATGGTTAAACACAGGAATGTACGTGGTTATACACAGGAATGTACGTGGTTATACACAGGGATGTACTTGGTTATATACAGGAATGTACATGGTTATATACAGGAATGTACGTGGTTATACACAGGGATGTACTTGGTTATACACAGGAATGTACATGGTTATACACAGGGATGTACGTGGTTATATACAGGAATGTACATGGTTATACACAGGGATGTATGTGGTTATACACAGGAATGTACGTGGTTATACACAGGGATGTACTTGGTTATATACAGGAATGTACATGGTTATATACAGGAATGTACGTGGTTATACACAGGGATGTACTTGGTTATATACAGGAATGTACATGGTTATATACAGGGATGTACATGGTTAAACACAGGAATGTACGTGGTTATATACAGGGATGTACTTGGTTATACACAGGGATGTACATGGTTATATACAGGAATGTACATGGTTATATACAGGAATGTACATGGTTATACTCAGGGATGTATGTGGTTATACACAGGGATGTACGTGGTTATACACAGGGATGTACTTGGTTATATACAGGAATGTACATGGTTATATACAGGAATGTACGTGGTTATACACAGGGATGTACTTGGTTATATACAGGAATGTACATGGTTATACACAGGGATGTATGTGGTTATACACAGGAATGTACGTGGTTATACACAGGGATGTACTTGGTTATATACAGGAATGTACATGGTTATATACAGGAATGTACGTGGTTATACACAGGGATGTACTTGGTTATATACAGGAATGTACGTGGTTATATACAGGAATGTACATGGTTATATACAGGAATGTACGTGGTTATACACAGGGATGCACATGGTTATATACAGGAATGTACATGGTTATACTCAGGGATGTACGTGGTTATACACAGGGAAAGTGTCTGAATTTTGGCAGCTCGTCACTTTAACATGTTTACAATTATGTATTGCAAAGCTTTCAACTCTTTACCCCATAATTACGCTATTTGACGCCTTGCTTGTATCCATTAACTGTTTTCCGGGTCAACCCATAATGACGCGATAGGACGCCTTGACATAATTAATAGAAGACCTGATTTTATCTTTTATGAAATTTTTTTTTTAATAACTTACTAAAGATAATCTTTTGAAGAATGTAAATGAATATGTTGTTCACTTATTGTCTTTGCTTTTCTAAAATAAATATTTAGAACAAAATAAGGTTGACCTGGTTAACTGTCTATGAATCAGAGCACGGCGTCGTATAGCGTCATTATGGGGTAATGGATAAAACACTGCATGGGGCAAAGAGTTAGTGTTTTTTACTTCATCTGCAAGTTTGATTTCAAACGTCCTTCATAAAAGATTGAAACAACACATTGTTAAAATTCCAACAAAGAGTTTATTTCTTTGGGGGATCACTATGCACATTATACAATATCTAGAAATGATAACAATATTTACAGCAATAACAATGTCTAACAGGTTAATCATAAGATATATATGTAATTTTATACAACAAAATTCCATGTGTTTTATTCCATGTAGTAATTGCTTTAGAAACTAAGTCTAAATGTTACCGTCAGGAGGGTCTCAAGATAACCTTGGTTTATGTTGATAACTGAGAATGTTTTAATGAAGTGTATGGCTGTGGAGAGTTATAAAGATTGATTGTGTAGAATCCACAAGACAATGTGATCAAGTTACCACAGCACATCTGTGTCAGCTGATATGATGTAGCAGATAGGATTGTTACATGTTCATTTTTTTAAAGCATATTTCTTAAAGATGATGGACCAGCCAAAACATGAAAGGTTTCAAAAAATCAGATTTAGAAAACATTTTCTGCTCAACAATTCTGAAAACTCACATTTGTGTAATATGTATTTGATAATCAATCAAATTTACACTCTTTTCTTTTGAACTCTTAAAATTTGACAAAGTGTGAAAAATGTTTTGTTTATGATTAGAAATGTATGTTCCATTGGAATTTCTCTAAGAATAAAAACTCAATGGGTATATCACTAAACACTGACTGACGAGTTGACAAGGGAGACAATTCATGTCAATGATTTTATACATGAAGTGAAGGACTGAATACACATGTTTATTTACATTGATATAGAAATTTGATAATCTGAAAATAGAAGCAATTCTTTGAGCACTATTTACACCCATCCAGTGGTCAGCATCCAAACACTATAGAATGATTATGTCTGAAATATGGTGGTCATATTTACAAGGTAATGAAGTATACAGCATTTACAATTTTAAAAACCAGTATTATTAAGTGATAAATATGTTATACTGAGACATGATTTATTGGTGATGAGTAAAACTAACTAAAATTATTGTGTTCATGAAGCATTAACTGAGAAAACAAATACCAATTTCTACAAATGAAAATTGAAACAAAATAAACTAAACAACAACATTGCTTACATCTGAAGAGAATGAGCAAATTTCCTCAATGCAGCTATTTTACAATTAATATAATTATGTTGCAACAAAAGTAGTTTTACTTTAAAGAAGACTTTTTAATTAACCTATGCAAGTTTGTCTGCACTAACACCAGCTTGGTTTTGTATGAACGCTTATCATAAAAGTTCACAGTAAAACTGCCTACGGCTATCCCTATACCTATGTCAGTAACACTTTCACATAGTGAGCCTTACAAAGGTTGTACATTTGAAATGCTACACAGGTCTGTATTTATATAAATTCGAGCAAACTGAGATCAAGGCAAAAATGGAATTTAAGTATTATAATAATGTTATGTAGAATTTACACCTAAATTAACAGGATAATAACAGACAGAACAAAAGCCATTAGACTCTCTTAGATTGGGAGTTCAGTAAATTGACTGTGGATCACAGTGTAAAAATCCCAGCAATCCCATCCCTCTTTTCCCATGAGCTCAACACGCTATTTAAATTTCAAAGTGATACGATAAAACGATCTCAAGTTATTGCACAGACAACACATTATACATTGGGAACAAGGTAAAATGGTTGTGGTCCACTATCTGCAGAAACCTATCCCACTGTCCTTTTCATGAGCTCAACGGACTAAGTTTAATAAGTGATAATATGATAAAGCATTGTCAAGTTATTGAGCGAACAACACACTGGGAACAAGGTAAATTGGCTGTGGAAGCCATCATAAATTTTGCACAAACCTGAAAAACAAACTCATCGGCTATTTCGGTGAGCTAATAATATTACCCAAGTTTTAAAGTGAGGCTATGAAGCGTTCACAAGTTATTGAGAGAACAGACGGAGTGAGGCTATATAAAAATGATATCATATAAAAATGGCTTCAATGAAATGCTACCTACTCACGTTTTGTAATATTAATGAATATAGAAGACAAAATAAGCATCAATTGGAAGAAATTTGCCACTATATATTGTTAAGGAAATGTATGGGTATCCACTTGTTCAAATGAGTTAGTAATATAGAACATTACACCCAAATAAAGCCTTATACTTTGAACAGTGAACTGAAAAAATATTAAGATTCTTTACACAAATTAAATAAACAAACTTAATACATTGTACTCAGAATCTTTGTAGCACTAATAATGCCAAAAAAAACCTACAAGAGATGAACAAATCTGAAATGTAATGAAACATTGACAGGATAGGATAGTCAAAGTAAACAAAAACAGCATGTTTACAGTGATAAAAAAACGTATGTCAGGTATATAGACAGTACAAAAGCTTGCTGCTATTTCAAATTCGGATAGGACTGCACTTTATGTACTCTTGGGTTGTGCATAGAATACTTGCATTTTATTAGCACATTTAAAAAATAATTAAGTGCTAGAAATGTGCGATGAAGATTTTAATGTCTTAATGATTCTAGTATAAAGATGACTGGAAGAAGCACAACATAAAAATAACCCTATTGAACTCCACAATTTTATCAGTTTCTGAATAATCTTACTTTTTTTTTTCGTATGGAGAACTGATCAGCATCCCAAAGTGCAGCACTGTGCTGTCATGAGTTGAGAAATATCAATCTGGCAATTATAAAATTATGATTCATTTGGACACATGTCAAACTACACATGATTTCACATCTCTGTAGAATAGATCTAAACACTAACATAAGTATCAAAAGCTTTTGGCAAAGGTGACCAGCATGGGTGGATTGATACAACCCAAATATAATTCACAGGAATACTTGATCAGTATATTGCACACTTTACATTTACTGATTAGTTTTCAACTTGTACACACTCGTGTATGGAGAATGTAATAAACAATTTAAATGCAAAAACGACAGGCAGCCGATGTGTCTAAAGGTTACGTAACAGCTTATGACCTAGATTTTCATTTCAACATTAAAACTAACTAACCATTCAGTAAATGTTAGTGGAATTATTGCGTAGGTTTACAAAATCTCAATTAAAAGCAGATCTGCCATCATACTTTAACAATTTTTACTTTGAAGTGACTCTCTTTCCAGGCCTAATATTTCCTATAGTTCACTAGCTTACAGCATGTCACTTCAGTATACAGTTCCAAATGTTCTTCTATAGATCTCTATGTCGACCACTAACACAAAAGCAGCCAGGAGATAATTGAGGAACAATTGGGAGTGTCTGTAGACCTAACTTTACCAGATGGAAATATTGCACACATGCATTCCTTTCTTCCTGAACTATTGTGAGCATACATATGGCCAATCTTTCTCATCAGCACCAAGCTACATTTTTTACACACTAACCTACAGCGAGGCTTATTAATTAGCTAAATTTGCACAATATGCATGAGAGCAACGTTAAGATTGTGCCATGGATTCTGAATGCTGATGTGTTATGTGAACAGTGTCTGGTGATTTGGAGTTTAGAACAGTGTCTTCAATAGCATGCACAGCGCTCACAGCAGGCACATGATTTAAATCTGAAAAAGACCTATCACAGTTTGTCTCCAGGGGTAAATTATTTATATTATCTTTTTTCAATTTTTTAACAACAGGTTCTTCATCCCCCTCATCTTCATCATCAGCATCATCATCTGCTTTATACCGAGAATAGGAAGGATAACATGATGTGGAAGTGTGGGAGGCCATCTGGTTGTCTCCCCCTGCTCGGTTGTCTCCCCCTGCTCGGTTCACATGGTCAGAATAATCACTACTGCTGGACACAGTTGCTGTTGTCATGCCTACTGACTGTATGAGAGGTGAACAAGTTACAGGGTGAGTTGAGGAAACTACTGAAGATGTCACAGCTACAAATGCTCCTGTTTGTGTTACAGTAGGGATGTATGAGCTACTGTCTGCAGCCACACTGGCAGGTTTTAGTTGATGGTGATGATGTTTCTGGTCTGCATACATGAGTGTATTAAAACTAGGGCTTGTGGAGCGATCTCGGCCAGCGGTTGGACTGCTCAAATCATCCAAGAAACGATCCATGTAATCTCTGAAATAAGGAAGACAAAATATTTACAAAAATAGTATTTAGTTTGTAGAAAAGTATACAATAAAGAATAAAGATGCATTCATAAAGGACTATCTGATGTATAGCCTGGCTCTTGATGGTGAGAAAATAGCTTCAGCATGAAATAATTCGGGTCTCATTACCAAGTAATTGTGAAGGCATGTAGCCCATAGAGTACGGTTTACTCTGTTTGGAGGGTCTTTGCTTGGGTCTGATTTGGGCTTAACATCACACATAAGAGCTAAGGTCATAGCCACGAAGTATAAACTGACCAAAAGATCACACTCTCATATGACTTTAGTATATAAACTTACGTTACTCCTGGGTGTAAAACATATTTCCTCTTCTCGAGCCTGGTCTTACTAGCAAATGTATCATGCCGTTCTGTTTTCTTCCATAGATAGTAAAACTGGACCAATTCTCCAACAGAACGTGTTCGAACCTAAAACCAAACGTTACAACCATAGTCATCCTAACATATAAACAACCAATAAGTGTAAGGTTCAAGATAGATTGATTGATTAGGGCTGAACAATTAAGGTTACCATATTTCTTCTAAAGATTCGGCCAAATTTTCCTCGTAAGGATTTGACCACTAGAAAAGAAATATGCTAAATGTGGCCAGACAAATTTGCCCATTAGAGGGAATTTAAAGTGGCATGAGCTGCCAAAATGTTGATATTTTGACGTTAAACCAGAATGTTGAAATTATTGGCTATTTTTCTCAAGAAGTATAATTCAGAAGCTTTTTAGTTCTTCTATAGTCTCAAAAATGTACGATAAAGTATTGTTTTTAACTAACTTTGGCTTAGAATGAATGAATGGTCGTCCAGGTTATTTAAATTTTGTTTACTTTTCGAACACGTTTTCGGTTCGTACAGGCCACATACTGTATGGATTTTCTTCATTCCAACGCCAATCATTTAGTTTTTCGATGACCTTTAACGCCTCTTACTGTCGTGATGATCAGAAATTATGAAAAAAGTGTGAATTTTGGCAGCTCATACCACTTTAAGGCAATACGACCTGTCAATGAAGTGTGTGAAAATGGTTATCCTTAAACACGACTCCATGTCCCTGTTTTTTGTCTGACTCGATGGAAAATTTTTACCATTAGAATGGCCGACCTTTAGAGGAAATACAGTATATAGCATCAAAAGATCAATCATGAGATAGGGCACAAAATAATACTGGTATAATTTCACCCCAACAATAAGGTTTTTGAAAGTTGCAGCACTTACACCCCCCAATAAAAAGAATTTGCACTGAGTGAAACTTGAGTGTGATACTGAATAAAAATATTATGTCAACATGGAGTGAAGGAACCAAATGGCAATCAACATTGCAACTCACTGCATTGGTCTTACCTTATTTTTCTGAATTTCGTAGAAATCTTTCCCATATGTGCGTAATCCATTTTCAAAGTTCCGACATTCTTCCTCAGACCACAGACTCATCGGATCTGTAAAAGTAGAGTAAAATCCTTCACATGGAGTACAATAGTGAAGCAAACTGATAAAAATAAAACATCAAAGAAAGCCTAGGTTCATGACTTCAAAACCTTTATATATACATATTTGATAAGCCTAATCCATTAGGACCTGCTACTTTGCAAAGCATTGAAACAGGACAGGATTCTCATCCCTTGAAATTTCAATGACATGTTTTTGACTTCATTTGATAAAATAAAAGGTCAAAGGAAAATAAAATTATAGGGAAAAGTTTATTTTAAAAAATCAACAGTTTTTATGATGCAAAATTACATAAAGATTTTCAAAATTTAATCAAAAAGACTTTTTTTAAATCAATGAAATGATTGTCAGAAGTGTGCATTGTCAACCGTAAATCAAGGCTGTTTGCCTGGCAAAGACCCACGAACATGGAAGTGTACCTGCCAACTTCCTCTTAAGGTGATCAAGTGAAAAATCCCATTTTTTTCTTTGGACTGAGTGGGATTGACTCTGCATCTCATCCGTTCAGCTTCTTTACAAAGTGCAAAGCCAGGCTTCTTGATTAAAAGAAGTAAAGTATTGTTTATTTATCCGATCATGAACAAACATTTTTGACTACAATCATGCTTTTAATCAGTCATTTTGATGTGCCCTCTTCACTTCAGTCTGGCCATCGGTCATTTCAAATAATAATCATAAGACATTGACCATTAGAATTAGGCTAACCGATGTACAAACAGCCTGCTAATATAATAGTATTAATAGACCCATGCTATCCTATAAGCTACCATGGCGTTGCAGTAAAGCCTTCTGCCACTACAGCCTTAGAGCATACATCACATACGCCAGCCATCTAGGCGCACTCTAAGGGAGATTATGAAACCACTCGTCGGTCGCTAGTGAAAATTCGGAAAAGCAGTCGGACAGTCATTCCTTGTTTTTCAGGATGTCTTGACACCCCTTTGAAAAGGGGTAAATAAAAACTTACCTGTTGCAGGAATTGCTTGCATTCGCCTCCTCCTTATTGCCTCCTCTACATTATGACCACATTGTAAAAGCATATAGAGGGCCTGGAGTGGAACAAATTCCAATTAAAACATTGTATAAATTATTGAACACATATATTGAGCACACATATCAATTCATGTTTAAAAAGTACCCTTCATATTCAAGAAAGATCTCACTTATATCCATAAATATCCAGGCCTCAATTTAATTTTGGTACAGCGCACACCGTCTACTCATAAGATAATTATTACTGAATTTTTTTTTTCAAATTCATGCAATGGTTCCTGAGTTACTGACTGTCAAAATGCTAGGGGACTGTTTTGGTCACCATAAATATCTAGAACTCAATATAATTTTGGTACGGGACCCAGCATTTACTCATAAGCTGGTTATAACTAAAAAAATTGATAATCAATGCAGTAAGTACAGAGTTAATGCCAAAAAGCTGGTGACATTTAGTGCATAGAATAAACTGTGACCCACCTGTTCATCATCTCTGACATGAGCCCCTTGAGGTATGGCATGAACACCTCCAGCCTGCTGCATATTGTGAGTATGGAACTCTGATAAGTATGTTTGCACTGAAATAACAACCAGAAGTATAATAATTAGTGCTAGGTACAGTAATGTAACCCAAGTACAGGAGAAGAAACTGTAAGAAACACTATGTTCAGTAGAAGCCTGTTAAATTTACCTTTCCAATAGTACAAAATAAATTATTTTATAATTCTTTTTGTACCGAAGTGAGGTCAATCTGCTATTCAAAACTAAAAAAAAGTTTTTTTTACTCACTTCTTTGCATCAAACAAACCGCCTTAATTTTAATCCGACATTAGGGAGAAAAGAATACAACTTCAGTACAAAAAGTTACAAATGGTAACTTTGTAGTCATGCTTGAAATGTTCATGTTGAGCTAAATAAACATCTAATAGTATTTTCTGTATTCGGGAGCGCGACAAAGGTCACTGATTGGTTGATTGATGTTTTACGCTACACTCAAGATTATTTCATTTCTTAGGCAGTGTTAAGCATTTCTTTCACATAAGGCAATCAAGCGAAAAATCCAAACCGAAATATTCTTTGAATTGGTCAAATTTGAACCCTCGTGGCTTCATACCTTGTATCTTAAGGTTGTTTGATACCATTAAGGTCAAACTAGCCTCAAAAATGGGTGCCCTAAATTATCAAGCAATCAATAAACGTGTGTGTCAAGTTGTTAGAAATAAAACAAACCTTGATTATTCTCAAGCTTACTGGGGTCCCACAGTAAACGGTCTTCATTTTCATAGGCTGGAAGTAATAATATCTAGTATATCAGGGCACAAAAGCTTACCACAACAAGACAACATCTTATATGAGAAATTATTCAGTTAGGAGTTGGTTTAGCTATTTGACTATTTTTCCAGAATTGAAATAAATATCAAGCAAATCCAAAATAAAGCAATGAATAAAATTGTAGTAACAGATAATGAAACCAAACAATTTTGAGTGTTTGTGAAAAAATTTGGATAGAACTATTTACCTGGAGCGTCGCCATATCTACTAAGCCCCACAGGTACGACAGCTTGGTAATCAGAGCCAACCTGAATCACCTGTAATACCAGACAATACCAATGAGTTCACTTGTTAAACAAATCAGAATTTTAGCAATGAAGATATTTTTGGGATGCTTTCTAAATGGATTTCATTGATTGTGTTTAACGCCGCGCTCAACATTATTTCACTTATATGGCGGCGTTGCCAGTTTTATTGTGGGAGGAAACCAGGCTTTATGCCCGGAGGAAACCCACGACCTTCCGTTGGTAACTGGCAACCATCCCACATAGGTCGGGATTTCATTGAAGGCAGTGAATAATGGTGGAGATCGCCTTTCAATTAGTTAACTAAGATGTAAGTGATGCCAGATTTAGCTAACAAGGAAATCGACTCAGACAACCCCTCAACTATTGGTCCCTGCAAACAGTCCCAATACTATAAACGGGAACTCTTCCTTCCTTACACCTATTTGCCTTGCCTTCTATATACTTAATAGAGGGCATATATTTGTCAGACGTGTACCTTTTTGGTATCATCCTCTAACGGCTGGTAGTCAACGTCTTCAGATTCCTCATCTGAACTCCCATCAGCTGGGATTCCTTTAGCTACAAAACAAAGTTAACATTACAGGTATGATAAATATAGGTCATGCAAAGAATCTTCAACCATTCCACATTGTGTGGTCGAGTGACAGAAGGTTTTCCTTTTATGCTTTTTGGCCGATTTGGATTTTAATCGAAGGCCAGTGTTGGCTTGAGCATTTATTGTTGTTTTAGCCAAAGAGCTTGCTCTCTTTCACTGTAAGTCAGGGGGCCGTTTCACGAAGCCGTCACAAGGTGCAATCAATCGCAGTTGCCATGACGTCGTATCTCTTCACTATGGTATCCAATGGCAACCACCTCGTTTGCGATGTGACTCCTTTGTGAAACAAGGCCCAGGTTGTATACAATTGATAGGGTGAACTTGACAGTGAATACTTACATCGTACTCTGAGTAACCGGTCTGTGTGAGTGGATTCTACACTATCTAATAGGTCATTCACACTGGTTTCCTTGTCATCCATGTCGTCACTGTTTTGCAAAAGGTCTCTGGCAATTTCCTCTTTGTCCAAAGTCAAATCCTTTTTACTGAGAATCTCTTCTTCACTGCTAGAGCGAGTGTCATGCTGGTTATCTGTGGCCTCACGGTATATTGCCAACAGTTCTTCAAGGGGCATCTCACCCTCCTGTAAGTAGAGGCAAACAAAATACCATTTTAAACACAATATTTCTGCTGGGGTGGGGGTAAAAAGAAGGATTTGTAACACACCAGCTTTACATATTGAATCATGATTGAAAAGTTTCAAGAACAAGATCTAGAGAACTTTAAAACAAAACAAGTAGGATGAAATACCTTTTCCAGGTCATCCAATTCATTAGTACAGCTGTCTCCACTATATGCTTCCTCTTCTTCCAACGTCCGTTCATCATCATAGTCATCTACAAGCATTTCAGCTGAAGGATCAAAATCCTTATCTGTGTCTAGAATATACAAACATCAACAACTATTGTTTATTTGTTGTTGGCTGGTCACACTGCAATCAAAGTTTTATTAACTCTTTCGCAGGTGTCCTCGAATTCAACACGGAGAGTCGCACAGTCAGATCTCAAGCCACAGAAGACAACCATTTGACCAGTTTGCCAAGGGGTAAAGTGGGCATCTGGAGATTTTAACCATGGTGATCGGACAGTAGATAAATGTATTGCATGGACACAAAAGCGATTTATAATCCACAAATGTGTGTTTTGTTTGGATGTATAAACAGACAACTTTCGGAAAGATATTTAGTAATATAACCATATATGACCTACAGACTTTTTCTTCTTTGATATATAAGGTATACAGAAATGGATTTTCAGAATTGTCTTCTTAAATGATACCTGTTTTTTTTAAATCATATTTTATGAAAGTTATATGAAAAAAATCCAAAAGACAGTTATTGCTTAAGTTAAATAGGTTACACTTTACAATAGGAGCTGTTATCGATGATGATGGAGAAAGTGACATCAAAATCTGGACAAACTAAGAGCATTGGCTGTCTTTTCAGAAAAATGTAATAGTCTAGAATGTAATGCAGACAATCTCCCATTAGCAAGTAATATGATGAAGGAGTTTTTATTTTGCCACAAATGCAACTTTGGCTGAAAGTAGGCTAAAATTGTAAACCGTAAATTATCTTCTCAGACTAAATATGTAAGACAACAGTATCAATCAAGCGATATATTACAGGTTTACGATCAGTTTTTCACAAACTTTTATCATTTTTTTTTTTAAGTATTAGTATTTACATTAGTATTTGTATTGAAAAGAAATTTCACAGAAGTAAAGCTGGTTTCAGTCGTCTTTTGATAAAATAGTTCGATATCTCCCAAAACTTCTTGAATGAAGTTTTACAGACCGGCCATTTACCCAATCGTCTGCTTGCTATGAAGAGTGACAATAACCAGTCATCTCACACCTAACGATAAAGCACATCATTTTTTTGCAAATTACCCAACACAGCCACACACAACTATGGATGGGTCGCCTGGAAAATTTAACTCCATATTAAGTTCCAATTCTATCTGAAGCCGTGATAGTTCAATTTACCGAACTTATGGTGATATTACATATACCAACGTTCAGTCTACGAATTTGAAATACAAGGTGGAAATGATGCTTAAATTACAAGCCATGAAAATATTATTGTAAATCCTCGATATGGACGATTCCTACTTCAAACTTCTTTAAAACTCATAAAAGAGTATTCTTGTCCGCTTGTATTACATGTAGCTATTCCAAAGGGCATGCACCTGGTCTTAAACAACAAACTGTCATTTCTTGGAGACTTTGCCGCCATTTTGCGTGACGTTCGAACTGGGTCAAACGGTGCATGCCAAATAAATAAAAATAAATAAAAGAGGAAAAGAATAATCTTTTATGGGTTCTAAAGAAGTCTGGGGTAGGAATTTTCCATACAGAGCAGTTACAATATTATTTTCATGGCTTGTAATTTACGACAAAAGTGCGTCAGACTTTACCGACCAGCATTTCAGAATTCGTAGACTGAACGTTGGTATATGTAATATCACCATAAGTTCGGTAAATTGAACTAAAGCCGTGAAGGCTGAGATTTTGCAGGAAGATGTCTTAATAAGTAAGCCGGCTGTCATCTGAGAGAAAGAGTGACTGCTTAGCTCAAACATGCATAAGAGTGTGGGGTGTATGATAATTGGTTCTGTTCATTTCAAAATCCTAAAAATTTTAAATGCAAATTTTACGTGCAAATGCAAATATATTGGTTTACAGCTGTCTAAGTAAGCTGTAGTTCATATTTGTGTATCTCCCTAACTCACCTGGACTGCTTGACTCGCTTCCAGTTGGCTGAAAAAGTAAAATAAATTTGATAAGATTTTGCAAAAGTCATATTAAAACGGACGGATGGCCCTGTCAAAATACAAAAAAAATTACGCGTTCTAAAGGAAATACTTGTAGTATGCTCAAAACGATTGCGATATGCGCAAATATTACACGAAATGTACAAGAGGTGATGCATTTCATAAAAAACTAGATGAACTATTTGACAATGCCATAAAAACAAACAATTCGCCGAAAATTCCTTCAAATTCAGCCGACAACCCCAAACAGTTACCTCAGCCATTTTGTTGACAATTATGGGATGGATATTCCCTGACGAAAGAGAGGCTGGCCTACTTTCCGCGCCGGATTTGCCCTATGTAATGTCACATTTGATTGGTGAATAAATTGATAACCTAAAATATATTAAGCCAGTAAAGGTTGCGACTTGAAACTTTACTGGGATGATCATGCATTTTTTTAATGAAATTGGTAACACTTACAACACTGTGGTCTAAATATAAGAGAAGCACGGCCTTTAAATACCTGAAACTTGTTCTGAACATCAACGCCGTCGTTCACACGCTTATCCAATCATGGTAGCTGTAACAACCATGACAGTAACCCATAGCAACTATGATAGGCTTGTTACAGCGTACATGTTTGGCGACATAAGAGCGTGCGTTTAGAGGATAGACATTTTTGTTCCCCTAATGAAACTTATTTTACTCTAATACTTGGGAACTTTAATTCAAAATGTCTACCGCCAGAAGAAACAAACTTCCTGTTATTGGGTAAGCTCTGTGTTCTCTATCAGTTTGTGTCATTAAAAAGCTGAACTTTCAGTTTCACAAATTTCCGTACTAAAAATAAAGTTATTTAACTTATTATGTTAATAGTATATGCCATCAAAACTGAGTGAGACCGAGGGTCTCAACTAAACATAAACACGGTTTTAGTGGCACGAGCTGCCGAAATTTGAATTTTTTTCAGTGTCACGACAGTAAGACTAAGCGGCTTTGAAAGTCATGAACCGAAAGACTGAATGAATGATACAGTCTGCGAGCCGAAATACAAAGTTAACATAACTTCAATTCATAAGTCACAACATAAGTCATAACCAAGACGAATTCCTAAGCCTTTGTTAGCCTAATGTTAGTTCAAAAATTATTTTGTACATTAAAAAGTCTCTCAATTGCAGGGCTTGAGAAAACTAGACAATGATTTCTACATTCTGCTTTAAACAGAAAAATATCAACAATTTGGCAGATCATCACTGGTCATGCCACTTTTACTATTTATGTCTTAAACTGCCATATGAATCTTTTAAATAATTGGGATTCATTACCCTGTAACCGTAGTCCGCAATATGTTGAGTGGATTGAAGGATAAATTCTGATACGCCCGCACAGGCTTCTTCAATACCACGTCAACATTTGAAAAATCTAAGAGTTGCTCTCGGAATTTTTAAAAAATGATAACTCGCAATTTTTAAACATTACTCACCTAAAATTTTGTCAGAAAGCTTCTTTGATAATCCCTTCGTAGAGCTAAACCATCATTTGTGATCATACACATCGCCAAACAACGAAATTTGCTAAGTTTAAATTCCCTTTGCGTGATCACCGACCTTCTCCGACAGCCGTTACCGGTTGTAGTGGCGAGCATGATTTGAAAGTTCGCGGTAGATGACGGTGTGATCGCCCGAGAAAAATCAACAGACGTCACGGAATTCAAACTTAGCAAAATTGGCTGCTAACAGATTTTAAGGTCACATATGATGGTTTAAATTAGCTCTACAAAGGGATTATCAAAGTAGCTTTCTGACAAAATTTTAGGTAAGTAATGTTTAAAAATTGCAAGTTATCATTTTTTTAAAAATTCCGAGAGCAACTCTTAGATTTTTCAAATGCACCCTATGTTGACGTGGTATTGAAGAAGCCTGTGCGGGCGTATCAGAATTTATCCTTCAATCCACTCAGCATATTGCAGTAACCGTAGCTTGATTACAATTGTCAAAGTTGCCCTTAGTGAACTAGGTATCTTACCAAATTCTTTTGAATGTGTCATTGCTATACTAAAGCATGTGCGCAGACTTGAAAATATGTCCCAAGAAAAACTTATTTTTACTGTTTTCTGTGAGGATAACCTGCTAATCAGACATACATTATAACCGGAAGATGTCAATAAATTATAAAGCGAAGCATATTAAACTCTCTCTAGGTTTGACTACTTCGAAGATGAATTTAAAAAAGACAAAAATGCACTAAGGTGGCAAATTTAGTCTTTATTTTTTGACTGTGATGTTAACAGCGGCAAACATATTTTTTAGAACAAGATATGGCTTAGTTAAAAAAGACCTTAAAGGACCAGACTATATATCCTACATGTATGTTAAAATTGAAAGCCACAGGCATGCTATAGCATATGATCTAAGATTGAGCTGTCATCCACTTGAAATAGAGAGAGGGAGATACAAAAGTGGTAAAGATGGACCCACTGCTTTGGACACTCAATTTTGTCCCTTTTGTCCTACCCACATTAAAGACAAACAGCATTTTAATTGGACTGTTCATTATAATTTATATAATAAAACAGACATTTCCTTCTTAAGAAATTAGATGGTGCTGAGTAAAATAAAGTTGGAATCGAATTAAAGTTGAACTAAAAGAACAACTAAAGTAAGGACTTTCTATGATAAGGCATGCGAAGCTGGAAACATCCAAAATCCAAACTGAATGGCATTGGCCCAAGTATATTAAAGATGATGTGATGGATATTAGCATTGGAAAATTTAGGATTTGCTTGATTTTGGAGAAAAAGATCAGAAAATCACTTTTTTTTCCAATGCATTACATTTTCCAACTCAAATAGGTTAGACTCATCCATGTACATATCGAGCTCTGGTTAGAACACTTTCCTAGGAACATGACTGCCATATTTTAGTAGATTAATACATGTAGATATTTTTCATTTGACAGGAATTTCTCATGTTTTCCAATGGTTTACAATTACGATAGCATTCGCCCCTTCAAGTCTACAAACCTGTTATAGGTCATGATAAAGCAAGAGTTATCTGTTAAATGAATAAACTGCTTCATTGAATAATAAACATCACTAGTTTGAGATTTATTGTGGTCCAGACAAACTCTGTAATCAATTCTCATTGGCTACAAAACGAACCTAAAGCAGCTTCTCTAGCAGAACTAGAATCGGGACTAGGGACTCCCTGTCAATAGCTACATTTTTATGTTTTTTCATGTTTTAATCGTCATATTTGTCAAATTGTTATAACAACAAAAATTCTCATTATTCAAGAAGATAAAGGGGATGAAGACGTTAGTTCTGTAATTCACTATCAGCTACATGTACACTTCTGGCTTATCTCAGTCACAAGTGTGCAGAAGTTTCCAAGCTAATGAAAATATCCTACATTGTAGTTTAGTTTAGAAAAAATCACAATCCAAACAGAAAGACAAAGTGTGAAGGAAAAATACATTTTCTAACTGCAACATTTGCTCATTCCAATCTACCAGGATCAGGAAAGGACAGTTCCAACAATTATATCACCAATTTATTGAGTCCGAGAGGCCAAATGTTATTTAGGAGGAACCTAAATGACATCTCTTCCTATCGCTTCTTGTCATCAAGATAACATCCTACAATCATTGACCAATTGTTGTCTATTATTCCAAATATTAATTTTCCACATCCATGTCAAACTTGATTTGTTATCAATTAAAGAAAAAGAGACTTTACTTAAAAACTAATTTTTGATCAGCTAGAGCTAAACATGCGACTAATTAAAAGAAGCGAACAATGGAACACTATTTCGGTTCTTACAGGCTACATCCGAATTGATTTTCCCAATTTTAATGTCTTTAATTTAGTTTTTTGATTGCTTTCAAACCCTCTTATTGTCTTTACAGAAATTATTGTGTGAACTGTGTACGCTCATGTCACTTTAAGCATTTGACTCAGACTTTTCAATCAAATGTTTCCAATATTTTCAGAAATTCGACCACGAGAAAAACAAGTCAAATGGCATCTGTTAGTAAATCAAAGTATGGTGGTGGAAGAACTACTAATTATGGATCCTCCAGAACCAATGTATTATCATCAGCTAGTAAGAGAAGTGTTGGACCCACCCATAGTGACAGATCTGCAGCTATCAGTAAACCACCTGTCCAGGTAAGTCAGCATTTAAATTATAACCTTTTAATTTTTCATTATAATTTACTTTTAATAAACAACTTGCATCCAAATTAGACTGTAACTTGATAATCTGGGGCACCCATTTTCGAGGCCAGTTTAGCCTAAGGCACGGAGTCAAATAGTCTTGAGAAATAAATATTATAGGGCTCAAGAGGGTGGGCAATGAATATCAACTGACATTCCTCAAATCTATTCACCTGCTGTGTTGCTATTAATTGCTCAAATATATATACTGTATATTGCTGATCGAGAGAAATTGGCAGCATTTGCATAACCTGTTAAGTTATCTCCCTTTGACTATTAAAATTACAGCTTTTTTAAAATATGAAATAAACTCAAAGTCAGTGGTGTTCAACTTTCAAATCTGACTGATTTGTCACTTGTTCATGAAGCTATTTACATCATCATGCTTTATATGTTTGCAATAAACCATGTTGAAATACAACAAAAATAAATGTAACAGAACATACATGTATTTAGCCTGAGAGACAAGATACATAAAATCCTAATAGACATATTAACATAGTTTGTTTTTTATAACAACCTTCCTTTCTATTAAATATCTTCTGTTCCTAAATGATAAAACAAAACAAAATTAATAATTTGTGTATTTACACTTTAAAAACATCAATCCAGCCCTACTGTCCTTATTTCTAAATTCACATGTGCATTCAAATATCACCAGTATGTCCCCAGTGCCCCCACCCCTTTTTTCAAAAAAGGGCCCATTTATGACTGCATTGTACAAACTGCATATAAAATGAGAATTGCATCTCCATATATTTTTAGGAATGATTCTAAGATAATAAAGCTCCATGTTCTCAATAAACAGTTGGCTAAGTGTCACATGGATTCAGTTTGGATTAGTTGTTTATTGTGTTTATGAATATTCTCATTTCAGATATTAGATGAGGCTGGGATGGACATAACTCCTCAGCCACTATTATTACAGGATCCAAATGCTGTGAAGAAAAACCAGAGTAACATTATGGATAATTCTGGGGGCACAGTAAGTTTGCCACCAATGGTTTTGACACAAATTTATTTGTCCAATACCTTTTAACTTAATTGGGAAGTGAGAAGTAGTAATAGAGAATCTAATTTATATGATTTTTGTAAATGCACCCTGCAAAAAATGGTTGAGATGGGCTCAAATCTCTTTGAAGTTATAACCATATTTTAGATTTTAATTTGTAATATTTTGGTTTTAGCCCACAGACCTTCTGTCCCAGGCGTCCATTTATAATGCAGGGACTGTTACTGCCAGTACATTTGGAGGGGGTCCTTTCACAAGGTAATGAAACTGTTTAAATCTGTATTATTAAGGGCCTATGAACTTCAGTCACATGTAAATAGACCATTCCAAAAGAACCCACACAGACATCTTACAGCTTTATTCCATGACCATGAACATCATGAAGCCCTTTGTCCAGCCTGTGGTCCTATATGACTGACTGACTGTTTGATGTTTTACGCCGCTCTCAATTTCCCTTATATATATGGCGGCGTTGCTAGTTTTATTGTGGGAGGAATATTATGGTAACTGGCAACCATCCCACATAGGTCGTTCGAGTGAAAACCCTGTCAGAAAATTTTCCAATTTTATTTTGGACTGAGTGGGATTGTGATCCTATATGATCACTGTGAACCAACAGAAGGTTTCCAGTTAAATACCGATCTGACCCTGTGATGAATTTAATTTTTTTTTTTTAATGCTTTTCATTTAAGTGTCAGAAACACAATGTTTTACCCGAGCCAACAGAAGGTCAAATTGTCCTCTACTATTTTAGTCTGAGTTTCTGACAATTTATTAAATTTGAATAGCCTGATTTTTTACCCTTTAGCTTTACCCTAAAAAATCAGGTCATCCGTTAAAATGGAATCTTTTTGGTGTCTGAAACTCAAACTATCGATGATACTGAAGCAAACAGAAGGTTAGGGATTTTCTCTGCAATTGCTTCTTACTTTGTTTCTATCTTATGAGTGAAATAATCCAACTACAATCAAATAAGATGCATTCTGTCATCAGAGTTTTGACTGTGTTATGCCGAAAACGTAAAGTAGTCCGTGGAAATCATAGTGAAATAATCCTAAAACACATCAAGGACAATCAGGAAATCCAATGTTATCTTTATAAGACAATGGAGTGTGTTCTAATTAAGCATGGATGATTCCATTAAAATTTAACAGTTAGAAAAGGAATCCAACCCAGAGAATTAATTTGAAAAAACATTAATTGCCAGCTGTTGCCCATAAATTTCTTCAACATTTAAAATGGATAGAGAATATGCTGTCAATAGTTTGTAACATAAAGCACTTAACCAATCTTTATGGATTTATTCGAATCTAGTGAATATTCTAGCAATCAATACCAATTTTATAACCTTGATATTTATGAACACTAAAAAACACGGGCACAGGGAAAATCTTCTTGTCTAAAATAGCCATGGAGACAAGTTTTTAATTGTGTTAAAAAGAGGTATATTTACTTAGACTTTTAAACCCCATCATAAGTTGTTGTAATAAACTAAACCCATGACATTTTATAAGGTTGTGGAGTGACAGAAGCTTGGCCATAGAATTTTCTGGAATATTTTGTAATACATTGACAATGCTTACGCAGAATTGGTTTTAGTTTATTTAAGCTTGCACATGATTCCCCTAGATGCTTATGTTGCCCTAACCTTTGGTCTTGAATACTAGACCAGAATATTACTGATAAAAAACAATGTAAAATCCTAATGATAATCAGCAGTGAAGTATACATGTATGTACCAGCATTTAGCAGGTTGGTATTATCTAAGTTATTATTACATTACATGGTTATAGGACAGTGGAAAGTTATAGTTTCTATGATATGTTTATAAATATGATAATACTTTGTGAGTTCTATGTCACATGTTGTTCAATAGCAGTTGTAGAAGGCCTATAAGCTGCCAGTTTCACTTCAGTTTATTTACTTTCACAGCTGATCAGGTTAACACAGCCATACATATTCTGAGGCTATATAACCTATATCTGTAACTTCACTATAAATGTCCTAAAAAATGATCACTGAGAATTACATGTGAAACATTAGGCTTGTTTCTAATTCCTTCCTATTAAAGCTCTATCAGTTATTTATAGTTCCTTCATCTCACATTATTGGGTGGGTAGAACTGCAAAGGTTTTAGATATAACAATTGGATGTGATTATACATGTTTTGTACATTCAGAGCCAAATATTGCAATTTTGTATGCGTTTTGTTTGTCTAAATTTGAGAAACAAAGTATTTTGTGTAGCATGTGGCCTTTTAAGTATTTGTAGAAGAACAATGCTAATACAAATTATAGACAAGATCTCATCCAAAACATTCCATGGACCAGTATCAAATCCATATCACTGATTGTTTTCTTCAATAAAATAACAGTTTACACTGACGTCTACGTTAAATGGCATAGATTTTCACATGAATCTTTTCTCTCTTGATATCCAATAATTCAATCGTGAATAAGTGCCGATAATTCAAATATTTCATGTCGTCACTAATTATCCTCATTTTTCTCTGCAATGTTGACAGGTCATCAAAAAATGTAAAGTTTTCTGGAACGATTCTCCTGTAGTGTTTATGCCTGCGACCCTGACATGAACACAACTTACTGTAGTTTACAACACAAAGGCAGTGCTCACTGTTTATATCCATGTATCTAGACCTTGTTGATCGTGTTTATAAGTATATCCACCTACATGTATAATAATTATGTATTGTTTAATTAAAAATAGGTCACATAGGCCTAGTTAAAGTGTTTTAGCACAGTGTTAACTCAAATAATGAATAAGTTAAGTCATTAGATTTTTTACCGGTTATAATCAGATCTATGGTATCTCCACTATTATAAATGAGATCAAAAATGTGTATTATACCACAATGAAACTAAATAAGGAAAACAAAGCTAGGTTTGGGGAGTTATTTCTAATACAAATATACATTTCCTCATATAATATCACATACATGTACATGTAACAAACAGACAGACAGATTGTAAGGACTGTACAGTCCAGGTGGATCCTAGAAAATCATATTTTATTTAACCAACTTTTTTGTTCAAATCTAAAATTTAGAACTCCATTCGATGTTTTAAAACTAGAAATTTAAGGGAAAGTATCATTTGCCAATTTTCGTGTTAACAAATTTTAGTTAACTCAACATACGCCCTCTGCTACAACTTTTTACTCTACATTATAGGAAAATATTTGTTTAAATTTCAGCAATTGTAACTTCTTCATATGAAAGTTTTTCATTTCTCTATTTGATGCATTTATATGGATACCAACCAGGGATGCTCTAAATTTTTTCCTGGACACCATCTACCAATTAGGTATAAAAATGTCAAGATCCGGTCAAGAGTAAAGAAGATATGGATTAAAAAAGAATATTACATAATGTAATATAGCTGTCGTATTATGCAATAATGTAACCAAAGATGTCATAAATGGCTGACAATACACCATCTACCCATAAGCTAAATATCGGTACTGTGAAAGAATTGTAAAGATTGTATCAAAACTAAAGAAGATATGGAGAATATAACATAATGTAGAAGCTGTTTTATGCAACTAAAGATGTCATAAATCATGTTTGACAATAAACATGTACCATCTATTCATAAGGTACATGTACATGTACAAATACAATGTACAGTATATGCTGTGAAAGAATTGTAAACATCGGACAGAAATTCTTCATGTTAAGAAGCGGAAGGGAACCAAGATATTGAGTAAAACATAATATTACATAATCCAATACGGATGTTTTACTATGCAAGCAGGGATCTCCCATCTACCCTTAGTTATATACATGTCCTCTGAAAAAAACTGCCAAGTTCAGGTCAAAACTAAAGATAAAGATATGGACTAAAAGAGAATATTACATATATAAATGTAATATAGATGCCATATTATGCAACCGAAGATGTCACAAGTAGTTGATGACACACCAGCTACCCATAAAGTATGTGTTCTAAAGAGCTAATCCGAACTCTTCCAGTTATGGAACGAAAAGGAACGAAGATATAGACTAAAAGAGATATTACATAATCCAATATAGATGCCATATTATACAACCGAACATGTCATAAATGTTTGATGACACATCATCTACCCATAACGATAAGGGTATCTGCTGTGAAAGAATTGTACAGATCGGATCAAAACTCGTGATAAGTCGAGCGTATGAAAAGGGAAGATTTTGATAATAGTGATAACATAATCATATGTCTTAGAATGACAGGAATTGTGAAAAACAATGGTGGTTATAGAATCCCAGACACTGAATATCTGTATGTACATGTAATAGAATAGCATTGGTTTGTGAATTTAACCATCAAGTACCTGACTCCTGCACAAATAGTGCCTGTTGTAAAACTATCAATATGAGAATTATGGAGCACATGGTAGTTACATATACACCAACACTGACTGACTTGTCACACATGTTATATGCTACATACATCAAATGACTTTACAAACAATATTACTGTTTATATTTAATCAAATATGAACTATTAGTATAGTATTTCTGGGTTGACTTACCACATCTTGATTCAAAAGAAGGTATCCACTATAGGTATAAGGTATTATTGATATATCCTAACCATAGAAGTGCTAGATAACTGACTTGTATTCCATTGGACACTGGACTAAGGTCTAACTCACTCACTATATAAAGCTCTGTTCAGTTACCATAGTTCTCCTAAAATCAGAATCTGCTTTAACTGGTTATGGCTGAATACACCCAAAGTGGCTTTCATTGTTATATCTTTACAACCTAGACCTCATTTAGTTACCTTTCAATTTGCATGTTAATATTAAAAATGTGTTCTCAAACAGGAAATCTTCTGAAAATGCTGAGTATATCCTTTTACAGACCTTTACATAGTATTAGACCTACATTACGTCCACAGAAAAAGCAATACATCCTAATTCTACAGATACATGTAGAATTGGTTACCAATGACTATAGGGTCAGCCAATAAAATGGTCCTAATTAATATTTGTTAAAAATGAAATTTCATATGTAATAAGTAATGTTTAAGTATATTCTGCTAATTGATAATTTATTGAAGCTCTTAAGCCTCTTATAGGAAATAAAGTTTTGCAATCATGCACAAGTATAATGTGTAACTCTATATGTTATTGCAACAATTTATGGGGTATAAAGGTCTAAATGATATACCTCTTTTTAACACAATTAAACACTTGTCTCCATGGTTAATTTAGACCAGAACATTTTCCTGTGCCCGTGTGTTTTAGTGTTCATAAATATATGTTACAGTAGATGTACTATATATCCCAGGCAAACATGACCTTTTACTTGATAAGACAGGGTTTCACACTACAAAATACCTGTCAGGATAAAAGCCAGTTAATCTGTCAGCTTTAAACCATTTCATTTAAGTCCTGAATATCTCACATATTGCTGCCTTGGTACATTTCCTTGATCAATTGCCTATTTGATACAGGATATGATATATGAAGCAATGTTAAT
This sequence comes from Lepidochitona cinerea, assembly GCA_963971465.1. NCBI lineage: Eukaryota > Metazoa > Mollusca > Polyplacophora > Chitonida > Tonicellidae > Lepidochitona > Lepidochitona cinerea. The sequence continues at coordinate 38,899,028 of OZ020556.1, read as the reverse complement.
TAATGTATGTGTAAGATGACAAGCAGTGTACATGTATCAATCTGCAATCATCGTCAGGCAAATAACTGAATTAGTAAATAGCCGAATTAGTAAATAACTATTTACTAATTCAGTAACTTCCCTGATGATGATTGCAACTTGCTTTCGAAACACTGACTTATCACTTAAAACTTTAATATAAATATTCTTCTAATGGGCTTGGTTTAAGCTCTGTGTGTAGAATCTAACAAGCGAACCGTTCCCAGCAGGGCCGGGTGGTGGTTGAGCGGTGGGTAACCCTAAGTCGTGAGTTTGATTCTCCGATTCTGGGTCATCATTGTATCACATGTATCGTACATGTGTCAATCACCATGATCACCATCATTGACTTTTACATCTATGGCTGTCTATTTATTTTTGAACACTAAAACACATGGGCACAGGGAAAATCTTCTTGTCTAAAATAACCAATCCATGACATGGCTGTCTATTTACATGTGTACGACATTAAATTTAAAACTCTCTTTTTTTATTTATTCATGTTTTTCTAAAATTGAATTTTTTAGATATTGATGTTCTGCAAAATTTAGATTTTTTTTCTTCTGCTTTTGAAGGCACTAAAATTGTGTTTTTACTGAATGTCATCTGATGAAGTCAAAATGTCTTACATGTAATACAAAGCTAGTCAGTAGAAACTCAAATATAAAGCCTCCATATAGGACTTTTTATAATATTTAGCTTACAAACTGTGACAATCCCCATTATCAGTAAGGTGTACATGTACGTACACATATATCAGTAATTGAGCTGTGATGTGTTTGAATGATTTATTTACCTTAATGTTGCCATGCTGTTTGCTGGGGTCTGTATCTCAAAGTCTTTCTTCAACATCATACCCCAATTGGGCAACACACAATTATACTTGGAACACACCCAGAATGTCCTATTCTTACTGTAGTTTAAATATACTGGATTTGTCTTCATTTCACATGGTACATATAGGTGTCAGTGTCAATTGAGAAAATCCAGCTTTATCTTTACTACATGATCCTTGTATCCTTGTCAGTTTTCTATAAGGGGCTTTAGGCAGTAATCAGAGCTATTGAGCAGTGAGAGAGAGCTGAGCCAGGCAGTGTGTTTACACCAGGCCTTGTCAGCAATGAACTCTCTCAACTGGCTGACAGTGTTGAGAAGGGCTGTGTGGATGGGAAGGTAGCAGCAGACTGTCTGTATAACCAACCAATTCTCTATATCCCCACAACTCATCTGCAGCTTGTCAGATTAAACACAATGATTCTATCTAGGAAACAAAGAAATAATCTGATAATGTATATGATTATAATTTCTGGTTCACCAAAAATATTCATGAACTTAATTCAATGTTACTGGTGATACATACATGTAGTGGACAACAAAAACAAAAAACCTTTTTGTAAAATTGTCTTTAATATGGATTAAGCAGTTAACCATGATAACACCTTTAGTAACCTGAAATATGCTGAAAATTGAACATACATAAAATAAAAAAAATTCATTTGGTTGGGTAATATGTAAATTTTTCAAACTCACTGTCGTTTTTTGGGTTATCATTCCCTTTAGTTTCCTATTTTGTTCTCATATGAAGAGGCATTAAAACATCCATGATTTGAGGATTTCTGCTTGTAAAGTTACATAGTTACATGTATTTAAAGTGGCATGAGCTGCCAAAATGTTGATATTTTGACATAAGAACAGAATGTTGAAATTATCCGTTAAGACGTATCTTTCAGACGCTTTATAGTGCTTCTAGTCTCGAGAATATACGATAAAGTATTGTTTTGAACTAACTTTGGCTTAGAATGAATGAATGGTCGTCCTGGTTATTTAAATTTTGTTTACTTTTCAAACACTATTCCGGTTCGTATTGGCCACCTACTGTATGGATTTTCCTCATTCCAATGCTAATCATTTAGTTTTTCGATGACCTTCAAAGCCTCTTACTGTCGTGACGATCAGAAATTATGAAAAACGTGTGCATTTTGGCAGCTCATGGCACTTTAAGCTTTTTGTCAGAGAGACCAGTAGTTTAGATGTTAATTTACAACATTCAATTGTTTTATGTCTGCATGTATCTTGGATTAGATTAGTGTATAAGGTTAATAAACTGCCGTTCTGTAACCTTGGACTAAGGTGTTGAGCCACATGGATATCCATAACATAATTGTAAGTTAACTTTTACCAGAAGTCTATGAATGTGGAAGTGTGAAGCGTTCCATTACATAGTATTGAGGGCATTGGCGCCGTTTGACCCAGAGGTCACCATACACAGAGCCCTCTCTCGGTTAGTCAGAAAGCGTGGCTTTTCTTCACTTTCTCATATAAACTATTATGGGATGCATAAAAAAAAACATGGCGAACATTTTATTTATGATAACAGTACTTGATGGAGCAAAAGTTAAAGTTTCCGAAGAACTTCATATAGTTGAAAATGAGACAAGAAGACTTGTTTGGAACGATTTGAGTGCAAATGGAGATATCAGAGTAGCATGTTCGGTAAAGCTTTTATAAAAACCAATGCATTCTCCGAACTGCGGTTACTGGAATTGCCGATAGATGCAGTAAGTGGAGAATGAATTTATTTTCTGATTTGAAATTGCGCAACCGTTGACAATTTCAAAATCTACCGCGCATAAACGTCACATAATGTAGTATAAGCAGGCTGAAAGCGCCAGTGCCCTGAATATGGGGTAATGCGCCATTTCACACTTCCCTGTTCATAGACTTCTGCTTTTACATATAAACTACCCTTGAATTGATTGGTCGAGGGGCTGGGGTTGAAATTTCCTCAAAGCTATTAGTAGCTGCACCCAATGAAGTGTTGATGGAAGAGGCACATCCAACACCCCTCTTTGAGCACTCCCCCTCCCTCCACTTCATTTGGTTTTTATGGTATTTTATTGACTCAGTACTGTTTAGTAACGTAATTGTAATGTTATACATATATATCTATCTGTGTTGAACATCTTTTTCTCGGACACAACTGAATGTATAAATAGAGCTTTAACTGTATGTAGTATATGTGTGGCTTGATAAGTGTTAAGGGAATTTGAACACATGGTTACTGGAACAGATATTCAGCCTCTGAAATGTCATGCTAAAACAGAGTATGCAGTTAACTGTGTAACATCTGCAGTTTTTTGGATGTAGCAATCTACTACTATGGTCATACATGTAAATATTAAGCCACTGAATACTACCTTCATGGAACATTGCAAACCTATCTTTCAATGGCATTTTAATTTAGAAGTTGGAAGGTTACAATAAGGTGAAGAATTACTTATTGATAACAACTTCTTTGTTTATTCGGTGACAACGTTTCAATGTAGTTCTCACATCGTTATTAAAGTCATTTGACTCCATGGTTATTTTTATCTAGCAGGGTTTCCTTGTGTCGGTGTGTTTAAATCTTCATAAATCTATGTATTGATTACAAGCACATGCACTAAAGGCCCTTTTGGTGGGGCAGGAAGGGGATTGGGGGGGGGGGGGGGGGGGTCTCAGTTGCTAATTTGGTAAAGCGATATTCTCTCATGCGCTCGCACAGCAACAAATAAAAAAGAGCAGTGGAAATCTGCCCTGCTACAAGGAGACAACGTTCTCATATGACTGAAATACTATTAAGCAAGACGTAAAACCCAAATCACTCACGAATGTGGTCTCAAGCCAAAAAATCTTTCACATTGTTCAAAATTCCATTATCAGTAAATGTCACTTCTGTATTTGTGTGCCTTTAATCCTTAAACTGAACGTTTCACGAAGGTGCCACCTGGTTTGCAATAATCAAGAAAAAGTCATTTAGTATTTTGGGTTGAATATGCCGTTCAAAATAGAATGAGATTTATTTGTGAAGATCAAACAAAAAAGAGAAGAAATTCAGCCAGCCTCCAAGAATATTTCCACAAAATTATTTAATACATTGGTTGATCTGACTCAGATCTGTTCAACAAGTACATGTACAAGTACTAGATGTATCGTGAATGTGGGGAACAACAGCGCTTAACATAAACATCTATACAGAAATAATCCAAAGGGGGTGGAGCAGGGCAAAACTACTCCCAATTAGGAAAGTTATGTCAATCAAATACAATCAAATAAATTTAACATTTATTGAACAATACAGCTGTAACATCAAAACAAATCTGAAGTCAAAATATATTTTCAGACATGTTTTGATTGAACCACTGTTTTCCGGTTTGTTGCTTTTTGGTTTGTTTTCATGTGTTTGTTTTATTGTAATCTCCTTCTCAGGTTAGTTACTTCTCAGTCATCGTAGATTTTGTCTTTATATTTAGATCTGTATTCAGCCAATCAGAAGCTGCCGAGTCTATGACAGATGAAGAACCTTCAGCAGATCTGGGTTCCGGATGGGGAGGTTTGTACTCACACATTTATTTCTCCAATCAATAGTTATCTTATGCTAAAAGGGTGTTTTATTTATTAGTTTTGGGCAGGGGATGGGGGATTAATAGATTTGACCGATATTCATCCAATCATGTATTAGAGCTTGTGACCGTCACCCAATAAACTAAGAAGTTGTTATCCATAAGTAATCGTCGTCTTGAACTGTCTCAGTATGTAATTTATTGATTCGAAAAATGTATTGCTGGTACCTCTATGCTCTATTTTCTAGTATTCCAAAAATACATATTTTCAACAGTTTAAGTAAGAACTTATTAGGACAAATCCTGTAAATGTATGAGAGTGAAATGTTTCTTTATTGCTGTTTTTCACTTTATCAGATATTAGACACAGAAGAGAAGAAGTGAAAGAAAATTTAACAGAATCTGATTTAGATAAACACGTTGAATTAAACCTGACGGAGACAGAGACAATATGGCTGTTAGATATGCCTAGTATAAGTGTTTCCACTGAGGCAGAGGAGGCAGATAGCATCCAGGAAAACAACTCACGTTATATTGAGGTAGGACGGCTGTGAGATATGCCTAGTATTAGTGTTTCCACTGAGGCAGAGGAGGCAGATAGCATCCAGGAAAACAACTCACGTTATATTGAGGTAAGACAATATGGCTGTTAGATATGCCTAGTATTAGTGTTTCCACTGAGGCAGAGGAGGCAGATAGCATCCAGGAAAACAACTCACGTTATATTGAGGTAAGACAATATGGCTGTTAGATATGCCTAGTATTAGTGTTTCCACAGAGGAGGCAGATAGCATCCAGGAAAACAACTCACGTTATATTGAGGTAAGACAATATGGCTGTTAGATATGCCAAGTATTAGTGTTTCCACAGAGGAGGCAGATAGCATCCAGGAAAACAACTCACGTTATATTGAGGTAAGACAATATGGCTGTTAGATATGCCTAGTATTAGTGTTTCCACTGAGGCAGAGGAGGCAGATAGCATCCAGGAAAACAACTCACGTTATATTGAGGTAAGACAATATGGCTGTTAGATATGCCTAGTATTAGTGTTTCCACTGAGGCAGAGGAGGCAGATAGCATCCAGGAAAACAACTCACGTTATATTGAGGTAAGACAATATGGCTGTTAGATATGCCTAGTATTAGTGTTTCCACAGAGGCAGAGGAGGCAGATAGCATCCAGGAAAACAACTCACGTTATATTGAGGTAAGACAATATGGCTGTTAGATATGCCCAGTATTAGTGTTTCCACAGAGGAAGCAGATAGCATCCAGGAAAACAACTCACGTTATATTGAGGTAAGACAATATGGCTGTTAGATATGCCTAGTATAAGTGTTTCCACAGAGGAAGCAGATAGCATCCAGGAAAACAACTCACGTTATATTGAGGTAAGACAATATGGCTGTTAGATATGCCCAGTATTAGTGTTTCCACAGAGGAAGCAGATAGCATCCAGGAAAACAACTCACGTTATATTGAGGTAAGACAATATGGCTGTTAGATATGCCCAGTATTAGTGTTTCCACAGAGGAAGCAGATAGCATCCAGGAAAACAACTCACGTTATATTGAGGTAAGACAATATGGCTGTTAGATATGCCTAGTATAAGTGTTTCCACTGAGGCAGAGGAGGCAGATAGCATCCAGGAAAACAACTCACGTTATATTGAGGTAAGACAATATGGCTGTTAGATATGCCTAGTATTAGTGTTTCCTCTGAGGCAGAGGAGGCAGATAGCATCCAGGAAAACAACTCACGTTATATTGAGGTAAGACAATATGGCTGTTAGATATGCCAAGTATTAGTGTTTCCACTGAGGCAGAGGAGGCAGATAGCATCCAGGAAAACAACTCACGTTATATTGAGGTAAGACAATATGGCTGTTAGATATGCCTAGTATTAGTGTTTCCACTGAGGAGGCAGATAGCATCCAGGAAAACAACTCACGTTATATTGAGGTAAGATTAATGAATGATAAACCATATACCTGTATGTCAAACCCTGCACACCCAACTGATAATTTTCCGTATTAGAGTAGTTTGAAAAGAATGTTTCCGGACTTTTTTTTTTTACTATATTTCAATCATTTTGCTCCATATGAAAATCGTGGATCTACATGTAGGAGACTGTCTCTTTAACTGATCGGGAAATTCAAAAAGTGTTCTACTAAAACTCATGTTTATTGTTTATTTGTTTATTTCACATCAAATCCCAAAAAGTCAGTAGAGCCCAATAACAGGGACAATAACACAACAAAATTCAAAATTTACATAAAATGCAAAGTGATTAATTTAAACATGTAAAGAAAAATAAATTAACTTTAATCTATAAATGCTGTTTTGTCTGGGACAGCTAAGCCAAAGTGTAAGCCTGGAGGCTGGCATTGAATCTTGAAAATTGGTCTAATATTATTCTAAAAAAAGACAGTGTTTGCCTCCTCTTGAGTCGTCTATGGAGTTTTCAGAATACCGTTCAGTCATGTTAAGGCTTTATCAAGTCTAAAGTTTGACCTAGTTGGACGAATTGAATTCATGGAAGTGTGTCAAGTCATAATGTGTTGACCTACTTATCAATTTAGAATTATTGATGTAATCAAATGCATTAAGATCGAAGTGGTGTTCTGGTAATCCAAACCCGAATGTATACCGCAGCTTATATAGATAGAATCAGATTGCCACTGTAACATTTGTGTCCGCTGTCATTCATAAAATTTTAAGGCAAACTTTTCCTGTCACATGATAACAGGATGGAAATTCACATGCCGTAATACATGTGTGAACTGTACAGACTTTGCTGTTTGAGTTGAATGGAAGCAAAAACAGTTTTTTTTTTGCTTTATTTTCTATTTAATATTTTGTAGTGTGTGCTACTTTTGATGACCAAACAATTCCTGGTCTCTATAAGCTATTTTGTCAAAGGTTTATTTCACGAGTGGATATATGTCAAGAAGAAAATGTGCACTTTGGCTTAGCTGTCCCAGACAAAACAGCTTTTATAGATTAAAGTATTCCATACAGTAAAGTGCTGTGTTTAACATTTTTTTAAGGTATATGATAAATGATCATGATAACACTGTGTGATATGTGAGGCGGTATTAACATGTCGTTGGCTGAGATCAGACAGCTTGGTGTTGATACACATTGTGATGATCATGATCTGTATATATACATTCCATCATACATGTTTCTTTTGATGACAAACATAATAAGTGGGGTTGATAAAAACATATATATATACATGTAATCTCTTCAGGTGTGTCAAATAGGTCATAAGGGAATTTTAGTAAACAAACTTGATGTGCTTTTTTGAACTCACAATTAGCAGAAATAAGATCTTGAATGAGGGACATAGGCTAACTCTCTACCAAAACTGAGATTGTCAGGATGTATTTACGTCCAAAAATTGAAAAAAAAAAGGGTTTGTTCGCTGTTACAAATCCTCCCTTGGCCTGGAAATATTGGATAGGAAGGTCCGTTCTTATGCGCCCCGAAAGTATGCTCCCCGAAAGCTTGCACGAATCGTCAGTCAGTCCTTGGTTAAAATTTTGAGGTTTGATTTCAAACTTGCCTGTTATACTCACTACCAAGTAGTTGTTGTGTTGACATATTTTAGATTTATTCCCTTTATTTGTCTTTCATGAAATTTGTTTTAGCATATATCTGGGATGGTAAATCGGCCAGCATCCGTCAGTTTTCTTGTTTTCGTTTTTTGTCTTTACTGAACAAGAACCCAAGTGTTTAGAATAAAAAGAGTACATGTATTTGGGAAAAGCGTATTAAATTAATTAATCTTTTTAGGGAAAGGTTAGAAAAAAGTTTGAGTGCTTTGTTTTTGAAAGGTCAGTCACTTAATAGCAAGCACATAATCTTTTTTTTTGGCCTAGTAGATCTTTTCTCAGAGCTTCTTTGTCCTATCAGTCACCTGACATTGCATACATTTTCCAGATTTTTTAACAAACTTTCCTCAATTAAAGTATGTTCTAAATAAACTATGGGCTATGCTTGTAAAATAGACAAAATCCTTTGTCTTGTATTAGGTTCTTAAATTATGATCTAAAAACTTTCAATCTGTAAAAATGGATTTTCTTTACATTTCGTGTGCAGAACGGTTTCATATTTCCACTGACAGATCATTGGACAGTGGATTAGAAGTCTGCGTTGGGTTAACGGCTGTAATCCTACTTGTCAATCATAGGCGATGTCCGTAGTTCATATAAACCCTATCTGTCAATTTTTAACAAATAAACCTATTTGAAATTTCAAAACCTCGTCATATTACCATCAACCTAGAACTACTTGTATACTATTCATAATGTGTGTTGTAGTCATTGGTGCACAAGTTAAAAGGGCAGTAAGCTTTTTTTTTCGGTTAAGCCTTTACATATGTAGAGTTGTTTATTAAATAATTATCAAGGGCAGTAAGCATTGTTCTTCAAAGAAAATGTTGAATGCATTATCCCCCTTTCATTTTATGTTTCTATCAGAATTACCTCCCTTTTCTTTAAAATTTTCTTTAGGCTTGGTGAGTTTTTATATTTAGAGGTATACATTTTGATTTCTTCTTTTCAGTTAGTGAAAAACCGAGCTGGAAATGATCGTTATGTGGACAAAGGGATGAACACGTTTAATGAACCTCCTAAATTCAAGACAATACAAACCCAGAAAATTACCTATTGTGTGAGTTATGATTAAAAATGTCTCATTCAATATATATATCTCACTCTTATTTTTGTCACAAACAATGTTGATTGTTTAAAATATAAATTCTGATAGTACTGCTTGTTTTACATTGTAAATTATTATACTTCACATAATGATAAGTTTTTAAATTTGGAACCCTTTTGAGCGAGATAACACACATTTTACCTGTCTTTTAAAAAATACATGTCACACTAGTATCAAGGATTTGTCTGATTTGAATGAACAGACTGTTATATTTCATATCAGGATGCTGGTGTGATGGCAACAAATTGGGATATGTATGATACCTATCAAGCTGTTGAAGAAAGCAGAAAAAGTGAGTGAAAATTAAGCATATACTTTTTTTGAATGTGTGTCTTTGTCCTCTTCACTTTGTATTTTTTGTATACTTTAACTATTTTATCATTTTTTTCCTTTTTATCATTATTATTTCCTATTTGGTGTGTAATTTTGTCCGCTATATTGTTTTCCATTGCCTTTTTGTCATTGTTTTTTCTAAATAATTGTGACTTTTTTTTCATATGTATGGAGTATTTTTATCATGTTTTTCTCTTACATATTGGGGGCCTCCATGGCTCAGTAGGTAGAGCGTTGGATGCTCAATCCGAACAGCCATCCACTAATGGGTCGCAGGTTTGAAACCCACTCAGTCCAAAAAAAATTGGAAAATTTTATGACTGGGTTTTCACTTGAACGACCTATGTGGGATGGTTGCCAGTTACCACTGGAAGGTCGTGGGTTTCCTCTGGGCATAGAGCCCGGTTTCCTCCCACAATAAAACTGGCAACGCCGCCATGTAAGTGAAATAATCTTGAGCGTGACTAAAACACCAAACAATCAATCAATCTTACATATTGTGCATTTTGTCATACAGATTGTTTATTTTGCCTTACATATTGTGTATTTTTATGGCTACGCAAAGCGAAAGCAGAGCCATTATGTTTTCAGGTTTTCCGTCCGTTCGTCCTTCCTTCTTTCCATCCTTGTCCGCACAATAACTCATGAATGATTCATCCGATCAACTTCAAACTTGGGATGTGCCTCGACATCGGACAGAGGAAGGTTGGGATTGATTTTCAGCAATGTGCGCAGTCCAATATGGCCGCTATCCGTCATATTGGATTATGAGCATGATTTTCTTGTCCGGGCAATAACTTGTGGATGATTCATTCGATGAACTTCAAACGTGGGGTGTGCCTTGGCATTGGTGAGAGGATGGATGGGATTGATTTTCAGCAATGTGCGCAGTCCAATATGGCCGCTCTCCGTCATATTGGATTATGAGCATCGCTGCATGATTTTCTTGTCCGGGCAATAACTTGTGGATGATTCATTCGATGAACTTCAAACTTGGGGTGTGCCTTGACATTGGTGAGAGGATGGATGGGATTGATTTTCAGCAATGTGCGCCATCCAATATGGCCGCTATCCATCATATTGGATTATGAGCATGATTTTCTTGTCCGGGCAATAACTTGTGGATGATTCATCGGATGAACTTCAAACTTAGGGCGTGCCTTGACATCGGGCAGAGGACAGTTGATTGATTTTCAGCAATGTGCGCAATCCAATATGGCCACTATCCATCATATTGGATTATGAGCATGATTTTCTTGTCCGGGCAATAACTTGTGGATGATTCATCGGATGAACTTCAAACTTAGGGCTTGCCTTGACATCGGGCAGAGGACAGTTGATTGATTTTCAGCAATGTGCGCAATCCAATATGGCCACTATCCATCATATTGGATTATGAGCATGATTTTCTTGTCCGGGCAATTACTTGTGCATGATTGATCCGATGAACTTTATCTTAACTTGGGGTGTGCCTTGACATTATTGAGAGGACGGTTGGGATTGATTTTCAGCAATCTGCGCAATCCAATATCAAACCTGGGGTGTGCCTTGACATTGAGGAAAGGGCGATTGGGATCAATTTTCAGCCATGTGCCCATTATAATATAGCTGCCATGAAGCATATTAGATTATGAGCAATATTTTATCGGAAGTAAACTTGTGATAAGGCATTATTTGTTATAAGTTTTCGGCCATCTTGATTTTTAAAGATGGCAGCCATCTTTTAAAAAAATTAATTCCAAGAATATCATACATCATCTTTATTGTTTCATTTCTTCTTTATATCACCTCTCAAACCACACTGCCGGTTCTAATACCCTTGTCAATCAGTTCCCCTCCCTCGAGGAGCCATCTCCAGTGATTGCGTGCAATCCCTTAATCTCTAGTCTCTTACATATCATGTATTTTGTCTTACATATTATGTATTTTGTCTTACACATTGTGTATTTTGTCTCACATATTGTGTATTTTGTCTCACATATTGTGTATTTTGTCTCACATATTGTGTATTTTGTCTTACATATTATGTATTTTGTCTTACATATTGTGTATTTTGTCTTACATATTGTGTATTTTGTCTTACATATTGTGTATTTTGAATTACATATTGTGTATTCTGTATTACATATTGTGTATTATAGGTCCTGATGAGGAAGAAGAGGAAGATAACGAGGGAACGATCAGTCGACCAATCAGTGAGACTAAAGCTGGCGGTGATGGAGTGGAGAATGAACCAGCTCGACTCGCGTCGGGAAGATCAAAGTCTAGTGGGCGAGCAACATTAGGTACTTATCAGTAAGATTTAGTAAAAGTAAGATAGTTTTTCTGATACACTTTCATTGTTTTATAGCATAACCCTATATAGTACATATTGGGTTCTATTATTGTGGCCCTCCGGCTGTAGCATTGTGGCTCTGCTTTAGCCATGTATGCTGACCCAGCAAGGAGGAACATTAAGTATGCCACATACATTAGCCTTCCTGAGGTTCTATGGTCTGTGGGGCCTTATGTCAAAATTGAGATCTGGATGGGTGAGAGGGGTGTGTGTTGGGGGGGGGGGGGGGGGGTAGGGATCATTTGGTCGGTTAGTACGTTTGTCGCCATATAACCTTAGTTTTTGAGTGCGACATTAAGCCCCAATCAATCAATCAATATATTATTGTGAACATTTGTGAATTGAATTGAAATCTACATCAAGAATTGGGCAGAAAACTCTATTTGTAGTACAGTTATGGTCACCTAAATAGTGTTATGTTTTGAACTCGTGTCATTTAATCTACATGCTGTTATATGCAGGAATATTTGTGTTAAATGTTATCTTTATATTATCAGAGAGTCGGGGAACAATGATGTCTTCCATGGCTGGCTCAGAGAGTATGTTTGCCAGTAAAGACACAGGAGTAACGGCTGTACAAACAGATTCTACTGCCACCTCAGAAGAAACCATTCTTAAAGTATGTCTGATTATTATATATACTTACACTGCAAATATGTGAATTGATCTGATGGTATCTGTACTGGTAACACATATTGTACAGACATGTGTCCCTTCATAGATTTTCACACCTGACATTTGATTGGGGTCACTTGTCTAAGAACAAACCAACAAAACAACAAACAAATATATTTGGAATAAATTCTGGCCACAGCTTTTATTAATTTAAATGAAAGGTGAGGCATACCAACCCGCACGGGTATTGGGCATACCTCAAAATTATGAAAATAATAAATGTGAATATATGTGAACCCTGGGTCCAGTGGTTCACACTATTCCAGCAACAATTGGACCAGATGGGCCCCAAGCAACAATGGACTGGTGGGTCCCAACAACAATAAAAAGCAAGCATGCTTCAGCAATTTAATGTAAACCAACAAATTCATGGTAAAAAGGACAAATTAATCCTGGTGACGCGCATATGCCAAATATCAGAGTACATTGTACCTCCCGTGGCCGACAAGGACAGTGTATCTGAAACAAAAATAGGTAGAGTCAATATTTCACATTTAATTATTTACACTATACAACTATCTAATGAGTGGGAGAGGAGGGTGGGTTTATCTTTTCACTGACAACACCTGCCTTGTCCCTTCAATGACCGCAGAGGAAATGAGATTCCCGGAGAAGGTTCTTCTGGGATTCAACTAAGGGGAACTCACCCGCGCACAGATGTGCTTTACTTTTTTTGAACAGTTCCCTCCCCTTCACTGAAAGCTACACGAGTAATGTAGCCTTGTCTGAGACAACAGTGATTATCGTTGAAGCAATAACCACAATTAATGTTTAAAAATTTCTGGGAAAACCAAATTTCTGGGGGTGCCAAATGTCTGGGGTGCCTAATGTCCAGGGGTGCCAAATGTCTGCAGGTACCTAATGTTCGGGTATACCAAATGATTTACCAGTTTCTTTTCCCAATTTTACATGTACTTAGATTTAAAAGAAGATTAAAGCAGATATATGGCTTTGGATTAAGTTTAACGTTTAATTTCATTCTTTATTTCTTTAACAAGGATTTCCCTCAGCCCAAAGGCCACTAGGGGATCTCCTCAACAGATATAAAAAAATGTTTACAGAACTATACTTTATTTTCTTGTAGTCTGAAGAGTTGAAGAGAGATTTATTTTTCATGGAGAGGGTGGTGAATCTGAATACATACCAAAGCAGACAGGCTTCTTTCAGAGGTTATCCTACAATAGAAGGTAGGCTTCAGATAAGTTAATTGGGATTTTCTTCAAAATAAATCATTTAAAAAAATTAGCTTAGTACAAGTTTAGGGAAAGTTTTGTCCAGGGTTTTAATTAGATTACTGAGGTCAATTGCCTGTGTCCCTCTTGTTTTGTTGTCCTGTCCTTTGATACTACTCGAACGACCTATGTGGGATGGTTGCCAGTTACCACCGGACGGTCGTGGGTTTCCTCTGGGCACAGAGCCCGGTTTCCTCCCACAATAAAACTGGCAACGCCGCCATATAAGTGAAATAATCTTGAGCGCGGGGTAAAACACTAAACAACCAACCAACCGTTGATACTTATTGGAAAGTAAGACTAAGTTGGCCGGTTCACGTCCGTTCAATGATTTCATCTCATTACTGACTCAGTCTTTTTTTCTACCTGAAGTTCCCAAGCTGTATAATTATCAAGATAGCTATTTGTCATATAGCTAAGAGTCAAGTCAAAGCTATGTTGTTAATGCATGTATTTAATTTGATTGTTTCTATAGAAGGAGAAAAAGAGAGTGGAGAGGCTGATAATGTACCTCAGTTAGACAGACTATGGAGTTACAGTTGTCCACTAACCAAAGGAAGGAATGTCAGTTGTATAGCCTGGAACCATGATAACCAGGTAAGTAAGGAGGCAGCATTCAGGCATAGACTATCTGTCCCTTACTTGATAAGTTATTATCTACAATAACAATTAGGCTCCTCTACATTTTATTATATACTGGAATCGGCTTGTCCGTTCGTCTGTCCGTCTGTCTGTCCGTCCGTCTGTCTGTAGACACAATTTTGTCCAGACTACTCCTCCTACGATTTTGCTTTGATTTCAATGAAATTTCACAAATATGTTACCAATGGTATGTAGATGTGCATGCCCAACTTACAGGATGATATTTCCTTTTTTCACATTTAAATAACGTTTTTGACTTATAGGACTTTGCCATTTTTGGGGTCTTATTCCATATAAAGACAGGGTTATCGTGTTATCGCCCCTCCCTCCTCCCTACCTTCCCCCCTCCCCCCCCCCCCCCCCTTCTACTGTCATGAAGTGTGTATGTACGCTCATACATCCGTCCAATCGTTGTTCCGTCTGTCCGTCCGTCCGTCCGTCCGTCCATAGACACAGTTTTGTCCAAAATACTCCTCCAATGGGTCTCATTCCATATGAAGACAGGGTTATCATGTTATCGCCCCTCCCTCCCTCCCCCACCCCCCCCCCCCCCTTCTGCTGGCATAAAGTTTGTATGTACACACATACATCTGTCTGATCGTTGTGCCCTCCGTCCGTCCGTCCGTCCGCAGACGCAATTTTGTCCAAAATACTCCTCGGAGATGTTGGTTCTTTTTTAATGAAACTTGACAAATGTTACCAATGATATGAAGTTGTCCATGTCCTACTTGCAAGGAGATATTTTTACATATTTGTGACATTTTGGACTCCTTTTGACATTTCTCTGTTCTGCCATTTGTCTGTTCATACATTTGTTTGTAGACACAATTTTGTCCCATTGTACAGTTGTACGGTAGTTGCTGTGCTTGTCATATAAGCCTGCATGTTTCATTATTGTGCTTGTGGCACTCTTGATAGCCTACTTCCTCGTAGTGAGTGCTGGTAACATGATCAGCAAGCAGCCTCATAGTCTACTTTCTTGTTAATTTTTTCATGTTGTTGATAGATGTTGGCCTTGGCCTTGGTCTGCTGCTGTCATCATCTGCTCATGTAAAGTCATATCTGCATCTCATAGCTTGTTCTCCTTGCTTACTTGCAAGCAGAATTATCATCATATTCTGTGTTTTTGCATTTTCAATTTCATTGTTGGTTTTCTCATCACTTATCACTGACCATTATATTATTGTTTTGATGCTACAATTCTCAGATAGGCCGACTTTTCTTGCAGAGCGGGAGGTATCTCAGTTATGTCTAGTTTTCTTTGTGAAATTATTCAATATTGAAAGAGCATTATTTAGGTATTTTATTAACAAAAAGAGCTTTAAGCATATAGGAAGATGAAAGGGTTACCCTAACCCCATATCTGTTATACATACTTGTAGTTTCAACCTTCTCGTACAGTAATTTATTCTTCCATGTTCACGGACCGAACCACATTGATTATACATTTGAAGTCAAATCGCTATTTACTTGAGATAGCACATGTATATAACCAATTTTTAAGTCTGATATCAATAATATAAATAAAAATATTCCATCTAGTTTTCAATCTGACAATAGATTTTTTTGATATAGTCGTTTTGATATTGCCTCAGATATATATATCCATATTGTTGGCTTCAGGATTTGGTTGCTGTTGGTTATGGCCAGTATGACTTTACTAAACAGAAACCTGGACTTGTGTGTTGTTGGTCACTCAAAAACCCAGAGGTCAGTATCATGTTCTACTGCTTACACAAGGTCAACATGTATATCTTAATTTTTGTGTTAGCAGTTTCTTAAAAAATCACTGAAATTTTACCTAAATTTTGTACTAGCTTTAATTGTCCTCATCATAAGAAATAATATATTTATGAACACTAAAACACACAGGCACAGGGAAAAAGAGACAAGTTTCTAATTGTGTTAAAAAGAGGTATATCATTTAGACCTTTATACTCCATAAATACAATCTGTATACCATGGTGTTTTAATATGTCCATTTTCTTCACACAGTATCCAGAGAGAACGTACACATTTTCCCAAGGTGTAACAGCCTTAGATTTCTCCAAATCCAATCCAAACCTATTAGCTGCTGGTCTTTACAATGGCGGAGTGGCCATCTTTAATGTGAGAAAGACTGTAGATGAACCTATCATAGATAGTTTGTAAGTTTTTACTTGTCATACTTCATGATATTGATAGTCATCATTATACACTTGTGTATTAGCTTATTTACTAGTAGTGTAACGTGAAGCAAATTGACTTTCGTTTAATTTTTATTGTTGACTAAGCTAGTCCGTTCCTTTCCATTTTTTGTTGTTTGTTTCTGTGAGCACATCCGGGCTTTCTTCCTCTCGGATTTTGGACTTGATATCGCGCAGATGTGCTCACGTAAGTGTTGTACGTTTTCGCGAAATAAAACCGAGTTGCAACTGAGAATCCTGACAATTCTTGTCTTATTCATTCAATAAGATATCGTAGTTTTACGTTACGGTAGTAACACGTAACAATTGGCGTCAGAAATAGGATAAATTTCAATCGAAGTTTTGAACCTGTTTGTGATTTTATACTCACAAGCCGCCTGTGTAGAATTTAGGCAGTGTCAAGGCCGTTGCCCTAGCAACAGTGTAAACAAAGCGGTGATAGCTGAGCGAGCCAGATACTGCTTGCTTCTAACCGCTGTGCACACTGGGCTTGGAAATTAATTGTAGTATTAATTTTTGTGTATTAAACTCGTAATTATTATTTTTTGGGACACATACCTTAATAAACAATTTTCTCCTGATATAATCAGATATTAGTAATTATTCATTTAATTGTTATAAAACTTGAAACTTGTTAGTTTACAAATCATCACCTTCCTGTGAGATTTTCGTTTTTGTTTCACATTATGTGAAAATTAAATTCAAATTATTTTATATAGTTGGACGATCGTTAACCTTCAACTTATTAATTAAACTAATTTAGATTGATTGGATTACAAATCGGTTAAATCGAGTTTTTCCCAATTAATAACTTAGAAAAAAAAACTGTGCTAGACAGTAAAACAAATAATAAAAAATAAATGTGACATTGTTCAGTTGATACAAATTCTTGTTCACTGCGAATAATTATTTGTTGACCTAATTAGCATTATTAATTACACTAACAAAGCAAATGTCAGAAAGTGACCTCACTAAATTCATTTTGAGGCATCCTCTGAAAGTTCCACAAAGAAATAGTAACTTTGTGCCTGTGTTGTTATCTGACAGTAAAGGCTCAAGGCTTCAGTCTGTTTTTGAAGAAACAAATATTTGTATCGAATTCCTCTGTGTTAGTGGAGGAAAAACGGAAGATTGCGTAGATCTTCTTGAGAGGAAACTTCCCGAAATTATACTTAAACATAATAAACCGGCACTAGTGTATATTTGGACTGGTACTTGTGACGTCACACGGAGGGCCAATAAAGGGCATATCGAAATTAGGCATTGGGGAGATAAAACTTTTTCTTCGGTCTGTAAACAATTTCGCAGGGCGCGTGATTTTGTCTTAAAGCAAGGCGGTCGGGTTAAATTTATTGGTTTGCCTGCGTACTCGGTAAGCATATACAATAAAAACAAAGGTTTTCCCGAATTGCCATTCTCCCGTGACTCCGATTTGGAAGTAGAACGTCAAGTATCTCACATTAACCAAATTATTGAAGATTTAAACAATCAGGTTGACCAGCATACTTTGAAATTCAACGCGGACCTACTAAAAAGTCGTAAGCGTAAAAACGTACTAAATTTCAAATTATTATCGGATGGTCTGCACCCAAGCGAATTGATTGCTCGTAAATGGTTGCGTAAGCTATTGTTAGATATCGTTAACTGCTGTTACAGTGTACAAGACTGTATTTCAATAAATTCTGAAGAATATACTAAATTTGAAGAAGATGAGCGTCGAAAATGGGAACATTCCCATTGACAATGTACAAACAGAGTCAATTTCAGAATCTGGTACTTCTAACAGTGGACAACCTATTCCAGCCGAGGGAGTATCAGAAATATTAGTCTTACTTAAAAGACTCGAAGGTCGTTTAATGCAGCCCAATGCAGGTATTGGAAACGAACAACCCAGTCAGGTACAAATTGGAAGTCCGGGTCAAAGAGGCAGTCCCCCTATTCTTTCATACATGGGCCAAACGAGCCAAGCTTATCAAGCGCCATTTCCGGAATACAACGTGGCTAGCCAAAGGCAAGGTCGCCAATTATCAGATGACAGTCATCTCAGTCAAAGACAAAACAGTCCGCTAACTGATAACAATTTTCCTAGGAGACAGTTTGCCCACGAACTGAATGTAATTGACAGCCATGAACAAAGGACCCAGAGGAAACCTTCGTTTGAAAGAACCATGGGTTCCAGGGCGTTCAATTCGGGTAATGGCGTCCCTCATCCAAAACTACCAACTTATGATGGATCAGAGGAGATAGATGTATTTTTGACACCGTTTGAACGACTAGCTAACCGTTGTGATTGGGGCGAATCGGAAATTATTGATCGGTTGTACCAATGTTTGACAGGTAAGGTCATGCGCTTCGTTTGTTCTCTACCACGGGAAATTTGTCAAAACTATGACACCCTAAGAGAGAGCCTCGTCAACCGCTTTGGGAGAAAAGATCCCCCATCCACTGTCAGACGCAAGTTGACAGAATATACCCAGAAAACAGAAAGCAACGAAGAATTCGCAGAGGAAATTGGCCGACTCGTGGCAAGAGCTTATCCTGGTGTTGGTCTTGATATGAAGGATCAGCTCTCCGCTGAAGCATTTCTTCGTGGCTATAAAAGACCGAGAATTGCTTATGAAGTACTGAATAATAATCCAACTACGCTAAATAAAGCGCTTGAATTAGTCACTCTGCTCGAGCATAATCACAAAGCGACGGTTGGGCGTGAAGATCTAGTTCGCAAAGAGCGCACTCGTCGTGTCAGCTGGGCTGATCCCGTTGACTCTGATGATGATGTGTTAGCCGTGCAGAGGATCCAAACACCAACTTATGTGACTGTTCAACAACTAGATGCAAGATTGAAAAGACTCGAGGATATGTTTTCCAGGTATTGCTTGACCAAAGATGTGGAATCGAAAACCGGAAGTACGTCTGTTGCGCAACCCGAACCAATACAATGTTACGGATGTAATCAGCCCGGCCATTATCGGAAAAACTGTCCCATGAGATCACGTAGTCCTGTTAACAACAGAAATTTGGAGATTACCGACGGAGGGGTACCAAAGCCGACAGAACCCACCTTTAACCTTAAAATTACGCGACTGGAGAGCGCCGGCAGAAGTATTGTGGTACCAATCTTGTTCAACGGCATTACGGTCCAAGGCGTTGTTGACACTGGAGCAGATGCGACAGTAATTTCCACCGATTTAGCTGCAAGAGCAGCGCTTGAATTTGAGAAAAAACCCACATACCGGCTTTTAAATGCAGAAAACGGAGCAGAAATGGAGGCATTTGGGGGGGTCATTGCCACAATCCAATTGGCTGGAAAGCAATGGCAAGGCCCTGTATTCGTCGCTCCCATACGTGACCCAGTACTTCTGGGTATGGACTTTCTCCAAGAAGTAGACGCAACAGTTCTGGCTAAACAAGGCGATTTGTTGATTCATGGAAAGCTAGTAGCTGGGCAGTCCACTGCTGCAATGCATGAACAGACTGTGTGCAGTAGAGTGATTTTGAAATCGGATATTATTATTCCAGCTGCTAGTGAAAATATTGTGGAGGGATTGGTAGAACAACCAATTAAAGGTAAAACTGTCGTGTTTGACCCTGAGCCCACCGAGGGATCTTTTTCTGTTCATTATTGCGGTGGTCGTTCCCATGCAAATGCCGATGCCCTTTTCAGAAAGGATTCTGAGGGACCTTGTGATTCTTACGTAACAGGAGCATCCGTGGATAATCTACGTTGTGCCGTGGGTAGGCTACATGCGGATGTATTAGGCCCTCTCCCACAGAGTTCGAACTTCTCAGCCGGAAAACATCGACGATCCCCAGGAGAGTTCAGTGCGAACCTCTTAGCCGGAAAACGTCGACGACCCTCAAGAAAGTTCACTGCGAACTTCTCAGCCGGAAAACATCGACGACCCCCAAGAGAGTTCAGTGCGAACCTCTTAGCCGGAAAACATCGAAGACCCCCAAGAGAGTTCAGTGCGAACCTCTTAGCCGGAAAACATCGACGACCCCCAAGAGAGTTCAGGGCGAACTTCTCTGCCGGAAATCAGCGACGATCATCAAGGGAATTCACAGGGGACCTCTCTGTATTAACAGAAGATCTTCAATGGGAACCGAAGCAAACGAAATGTGGTCGTCCTGTAAAACCACCGACACGTTTAGACCTTTGAGGAGTATCCCTCGAGTGGAATCGAGTTCTACTAAAAAGGGGGCAGTGTAACGTGAAGCAAATTGACTTTCGTTTAATTTTTATTGTTGACTAAGCTAGTCCGTTCCTTTCCATTTTTTGTTGTTTGTTTCTGTGAGCACATCCGGGCTTTCTTCCTCTCGGATTTTGGACTTGATATCGCGCAGATGTGCTCACGTAAGTGTTGTACGTTTTCGCGAAATAAAACCGAGTTGCAACTGAGAATCCTGACAATTCTTGTCTTATTCATTCAATAAGATATCGTAGTTTTACGTTACGGTAGTAACACGTAACAATAGGGTAGATTGCATGGCTTGGTTTTCAAATGTATATGGTCAACCTGACTGGCCTTCTTCTGAGCTTTCTCGCTTTAAAGGCACACTACCTATACTATACTACTTAATATAAGACAAAACACTAAAATTAGACATGGAGCACATTATATATGTTGAAAATGTCAATTGGTGTTGTAAGAACATTCATAAAAATGAAGCCCAACCTCTTTAGATCCATCAAAAACTGTGTGTTGGTTTACACGGATGTCAGGTGTTTCCTCCAGTCCTGTCTCTTCCTCCACTAAAGCTGGATACGCGGCCATATAAGTGAAATTATCTTGAGTGCGGCGTAAAACCTCAATGAACTGGGAAATTGTTGCCTGCAAGTAAAATTTCATGTTGACACCTCGCAACAAATTGTCTGGAAAATAAATATATCTTTGGTTTCTTTGAGCCAGACCTGAGGGGTCCTGATGGCGACAGCCACTTATTTCCCCTTGCAGCCATTTAACTGACAAAGTTTCAAATCTTGCTTTTACCATCATACGAGTATAACATTTCAGCCATTGTCTATTTCAGTCACTCTCCTGGTCGTCACACTGCCCCAGTCTGGCAGCTCCACTGGATAGAGAAGGAGAGAGGGTCAGGGGAAGAACGGGCAGAGGTACTGGTCTCAGTCTCTACTGATGGTAGAATAACACAGTGGTCAATCAGGAAAGGATTTGAGAGCTATGGTAATAATCTATCTCTGTAATCATGGTTCATATTAAAGCCTTAATCAAATTCACATTTATATATACAGTCAGTGACGGAGGCCATAGTCATTGCTGTTCTCTATATCAACCTATGCTTATCATAATTCCTACTTTGACAATTGTAGATTTGATGAAGTTGAAAAGGTTGCCTACGAGAATGCAAGGCAGTAAAAACCGAGAGAAGAAAGGTGAAGCGTTCATTTCTCGCCATGCTGGAGGTTTCTGTGTGGATTTCCATGACCGAGATTCTAACATCTACTTGGCTGGTACAGAAGATGGCCATATCCACAAGTGTTCATGTTCCTATAATGAACAGTATTTAGACTCATACCATGGACATGCTGTAAGTCATCTTATTGATACATTGGCTGTCAAATTGACAACTGCTCGAAACTGTAGAATTATATCTGCTTCAAACAGAACATGGCTTTAATGCATTGAATAAGTTATAAAATGGTTAGATGTAATTATGTGTAATGTTATGGGAAGAGCTTAACGCCACCAACAGCACTGCTAGCTGCCATTATAAAAGGTAAGACACATCCAGCATAGCAACTGTATGACATAGTGGAATTTGAAAGGCCACAAAAGTGCCAATTTTCAGAGTTTAAATGCTGCTAATGAGCTGAGTTATGTCAAAACCCAGGTTTTATTTGTCTATGTCACTACAATTACCTGACAAGATTTTGATACATCACAGCTTATCTAAGAGCAACTCTCTATGGCCGTGTCCGAATGCTCATTGAAATGAAATACATATAGTTATGTTTGTACTTTGACTACTAATAATACCCATGTATGGTAGATGCTATAAGCCCAAATGAATGAGTTCTTGCATGACTTACCAATCTGCCGTTGTGTTAAATTTCCAGGGTCCTGTATACAAGGTGTTATGGTCTCCATTTGATCCTGAACTCTTCTTAAGCTGCAGTTCGGACTGGAGTATCAGAATGTGGCATCAAGATCGAACAAACCCGGTTCTTAATTTCTTCTCCTCAACGGTCAGTTTTACTCTGCATTGAAAGTTGTTTTTTTACATTAATTATTATT
Organism: Lepidochitona cinerea; assembly: GCA_963971465.1. Lineage (NCBI taxonomy): Eukaryota > Metazoa > Mollusca > Polyplacophora > Chitonida > Tonicellidae > Lepidochitona > Lepidochitona cinerea. Next base: position 38,876,240 of record OZ020556.1, on the reverse strand, counting down.
AACAGGTTTACTTTGTGTCATTTATTATATATATATCCTTCATTTTTTAATTTTTTTTATTTGTTGGGTGGGTGGGGTGGGGATTCAATTTACATAATCTGCTCCATTTCCCTAAATGCTCCACCCATATCCCAAATATATAGGCCCCTTATAATGAGAAAAGGCAGTTTCTTATTCTCAACCATTCCTGTTAAAACATTTTCCTTGTTTTCTATAAGAGGGACCTCAGTGGGTTAGAGTGATCGCCCCTCCGTCCCACATAGACCTTCCATCGATGCAGTGTGGGTTCAAAACCAAATATTAATTGACAAATTTCTGAGTGGATTGCCGTACTTGGAAGAGTTTCCAGGTACTCACCGAAGGTCAAGGATTTCCTCCGGGCAATGGGCCCGGTTTCCTCCCTCACTAAACCTGGCAACGCCACCATATAAGTGAAATAGTCTTGAGTGTGGCATAAAACATCAATCAATCTTTTCTATAGGAAATTTCTGCAATCAAGGTTGAGGTGCGGTTTTCCTTTGCTAATATGATTTATGTTGTCAATGTATGGATTTATTTTCATATATGTGTTCACAGAATATCTAATACTCTTGAATTAACAGCAGATCCGGGAATTTCTTTATCAAACAGAAAAGTGCATAATCCAATAATTAAATGTTACTGCTTGTTTTCAGAAATCTGTGTATGATATTTGCTGGTCACCTCGGTCAGCTGTAGTATTTGCCTGTGTAAATGAGGTGGCTGTAGAAGTTTGGGATCTTAGTATTAGCACGTAAGTGCAGCCTTCACTTTGGAAGGAAATCTACTTGTTCATACATTTCTGAGAAGGAACCAAATATTTTGTCATCATATAGTATTCCCCATACTTTGTTTTAAACACATGATCATTCTGGTTTTAAATAATGTAATTTGTCTTCCAAAAGTTATCATTTATTACTAAGAAGGGATCAAATAATGTAAAACGTGTCTCCCTTGCATATCAAATGCCACCAGGCTGAGAGTGGGATGTACTCTATATACACAGCTCATCAGTACGTCATTTCTTTCTATTCTAATACACAGCATTTACAAATGTTATCAATTTTATCATGGGAAATGTAAAGGTTTTAACGAGAAATTCTACCCCTCCTGCATGTGCGTGCCGTGTGCAAATATACATGTTAAGTAGAGATGACTTTTCAAACGACATCGAGTCTGTAGTGCGTCACCGTTGCACGTGACCAAAGCTTATCGTTGATTGGTTAAAAGTTCCCAATCTGTCCGTCACTTTTTCCTCATTTTTCTCAATTATCGGGGTAGAATCGACTTTAATACCTTCGTCTTGGTGTTTATTGCGTAACCCGATACCGCTGGACGTTGGTTCGCACCTCGTCAAACCCCTCGAATGCTGCGCATTCTCGGGGTTTGACTCGGTACGAACCAACGTTCAGCGGTATCGGGTTACGCAACAAACACCGCTACGGCGGTATTAAACCCTTAAACAAACCATTCTGACCAAACCATAGCCAATGGAATTGATTCTGGGATAAGCCTTCTGAAAAAATCGTATATGGGCTACATCAATGCGTACTACCAGAATTCTATGAATGGGGAAGTTTGAAACGTCACATTACCCCATATTCAGGGCACTGGTGCCCTTTGACCCAGAGGTCACTTAAAACAGCCCCCTCTCTGGGTTAGTCAGAAACTTCTTCTCTTAGTCATATGAACTATTATGTTACCGAAGAACTTCATATTGTTGAAAATGAGACAAGGGGCCTTATTTTGAACGATATGAGTCGAAATGACGATATCAGACTTGTGTGCTGGGTAAAGCTTTTATAAGAATGAATGCATTCTCCGAACTGTGGTTTCTGGGAGTGGCAATTATAGTCCACGAAGTGGAGAGCGAATCTTCTGATTTGAAATTGCTCAACCACTGACAATTTCAAAATCTGCCGTGCATAAACATCACATATAGTATAAGCAGGTTAACGGTGACCAGCGCCCTGAATATGGTGTAATGGGACGTTTCACACTTCCCCATTCATAGACTTCTAGCTCTACCCAAACACAATGACTCGGAACTTTATGACACGCTATAATACTGGCGTCATTCTAAAGTGACATTGCACTCATAATTTAAAAATCTTCTGACGTGATGGAACAGCTCTATGGCTCAGAGCACTATCTCCAAGATTATTTTGCAGGCTCATACCCCTACATATTTGTCCAAAGGGGTACTTTATTGTTTGAGATAATGAGTCTCTGTTTTCCCAATCTCTATAACGTTAAACGAGTTAAAGGTGTATTAGAATTATCTATCAAACTGTTGAAAACAAACTGCTGTGGATTCACAATCTTCTTCATTTCAGAAATGTTTTTTATCTATAGGATGATTTTCAGTTTACGGAGGCATTCTGGGTAATTGTCTGAAGTTAATCATGTGCTAAATCTACCATTACGTGAACTCTATCTAAGTAAATCTGCCCCATTAGGATCAGTGTTATGGTGGTCTGTATCAGCTGGAAGTGTCCTAATGCTTGTTTTATTACCTGGCCTGCTGTAGTGCCAATTATACGCAGCAATCCCTCAATCCTTGTGAATAAACATGAACGTAGCCATTTTTTATGGATGTTTGTCTCTGGAAACACTGATGTTGTTTTACATTTAGTAGAAAACTATTGGCTGTATTCCTTCTGTAACACATGTTAGATTTCCTCTTGCTCTTGATCTTGGACAATCAGCATTCAGCTACATTTTTTGTATGATACCTCCTCAACCCACAACTGAACCCATAATTAAGTAAATTGCAAAACAATTAATGAGCTACCTGTGTTATTTTCAACCGTGATGTAAATCTACCACTCAAGTGCAAAGTATGGTAATTTAAACTCAACTTGACAAGTCTGCTTTTTTCGCCTCATTTGAGCTGCCATTTTGTTTTATCAGGTTAGATCCTGTGATCAAGTTTACCCCTGTGTCTGGTGCAAGGCTCACAACTGTCACATTTGCTTTGAACTCTGAGGTAAGTTATTACAAGGAGGATCTTCTTTTGCTAAAAACAATATACTGTAATAATTGCTACAGTGTTCATAGAGTTAGTAGATCTATTTGTCTTCTTGATGCTGTATATGATGAAAAAAATAAATTAGGCAAGGGGATATCTGTGCAGTAATCATCTGACTTTAACAGTTAGGATACACACCTGTAGGCCTTCTATCGATGCGTACGGGTTAGAATGCCACTCAGACCAAATAACAATTGAAAAATTTCTCAATGTAAGAGTTGCTAGGTAATCACCTAAAGGTCGGGGTTTCCTTGAGCAAGGAGCCTGGTTTCCTTCCCCACTAAATCAATCAATCAATCCATGTATTTGGGCTTCAAAGAATTGGATAAGTTCACCCTAACCACATGGACATGGCCCAGGCAACAATGTGCCAAATCATTTCTATAATAAGACACAAAAGTATTCTTACTGGCCTTTTAGTATTTTATTGCTGTAGATTTTATTTGTTAAATATTCCATCATGTAAAAGAGCACTCAGACCAAACATTTCATTTGTATTGATTAATACTTTATATTAAAGATTTGGAAAGGAGTTAATCTGATACTATCGTCCCGATAGGGATGAACGTCTCACTTTCCCATAAAGACGTCAAAAAAGTTTAGAAATTAGAGTGTTTTTGCAACTTGTATTAAAATATTAACTTTATCCTACATGTACATGTATTTGTAAGGGCTTGTAATCACTGAAGAAGTTGTTTTTATTCTGCATAGAAACAGCTATTGGTTTTATGTATTGTCGAGGGAAATCAGTGCATACATCAGACTCTCACTAAACCTTTCTCTTTTATTACCCAATATCCCAAGGCAGTATGTGAAAGACTGGACCAATATTGTTCTCTCTGAAAAAGATTACAGAAATTCTCTGGAGAGCCATTATTTTGTTAGGCTTCGATACATTCAATAAGAAAACACCGTCCTTTTTAATGAGACCTCCATGGTTAGCCTGAGGTACCTGACAACGTTAAACAGAATTCACGAGAGGCAGAAAATCCAAACCTGTCAATCAGTTTATATGCTAATGCTTTATCTTTACTCAGCACACATGTTTGTTTTATATTGTATATTTGTAAAACTGGGGTTTTGTAGGGATATCTTTGCACAATGTACATGCTTATTGTACACACAAAAAAAAACATTATTTTTTTTTCTTAGTGAATCATTGATATATTTTTTAATCATGCAAACTTTAATATCAAAGGGAACATTGGGACAATAAGTAAAAACATAACAATCTGATATTCCCAAAAAGAATTTAGCCAATTCCAACCAATTTTCTATAAGACATACTGTTACTGAACATCATGTAGAAATGGTTACTTAAATCATTCCTCCAGTGATGTCCTTATTGTGACGCCCTCGGGTTGGGGGCGGTGTGGTTTTTGCCATAGCCATTTTCGCCTACCTAGCATGCAGGAAAATTAAGTATGCTAAATAAATTAGCCTTCCTGACGTTCATATGGTCTGTGGAGGTTTTTATGTTAAAATTTAGGTGGGATGGGGGTGGGTAAGATCTTTTGGTCTGTTAGTACTTTTGTCGCCATATAACCTTAGCTGTTGAGTGCGACGTTAAACCCCAATCAATCAATCAAAACCTTATCATGACCATGCATGTTAAACATTCCTATGTAATCTTATTATCTCACCAAATGGTATTGTCTCTGACTTCCTCCTTTATCAGCAGATATTTAACATTAGGATGTGGATTGGTTAATTTAACTATCTTTCCTTATGTCATGTGACTCCACCTACTTCACTGTTGTAAGCTTCCTAGAACGTCCTATATTTTATAATGTTTTGTGGAATGACAATGTTTTATGCACTGTTTTCTAGTTATATTCACTTGAAGTTTAAGGGTTGTAGGCAGCCCCTGTAGCTCAGTCGGTTAGAGTGATAGTCCATCAGTCCTACACAGGCCCTTTTCATCGATGTGGTGTGGGTTCAAATCACACTGAGACCGCCAAAAAATTGAAAAATGTCAGAGTGGATTTTTATGTGGAAGAGTTGCTAAAGGGGTCAAGGATTCCCCCCAGGGCAATGAGCAGCCATATAAGTGAAATACTCTTGAGTGTGACAAAAAACATCAATCAGTCAAGAGGAGGTAGATGGAAACTTAATCTGTCAATCAGGGTGATTAATAGTTTTGAGATTGGGGGGAAAATTGACTGATCAAAGTATTTGGTTTTTCCAAGTGTCGGGAGCTTTCCTTGCATAATTATATCCCCCCCCCCCCCCCCCCCCCGGAATGAATTTAGAGGGATATAGCAATAACATCTGTATGTATGACTGTCTGCTCAATAACTTTGCAGCTCACAGACACAACAAATGGGATTGCTTTTTGGCACTTTTTTATGCCGAGAGCTGCCAATTTAACATATTCCCAATGTATGAATTTGGTCTCCGCAACATAATTTGAAAACCCTTTGTCTTATCACTATAAAACTTTGATAGTGTGTTAATCTCATGGAAAGGATGGAGTGGTTTGCTTTATAGGATTCTGCCAATTTTACGCTAGGCGTCAAAGCCAATTTACCTTACTCCCAATCTATAAATTTATTGTCCGCTCCATAAGTTGAGAATGCTTGGTCGTATCACTTTGAAACTTGATAAACTTGTTGCTCTCAAACACAAATAAGATTGTTTTTCCACTGTAAAAAAAACACTATTTCTAAATTGGGGTTCTTATATGCTCTTGTTTGAAAGACACTCTGGTGCAGGAACATGGAGGATGTTTTTGACTGGAAAACCATTTAGACAAGTTTCTAGAATCGTTTTGTTTAATAAACTTAGAAGTTATTGAACATAGCTTTAAGGTATTTTGCAGCAAGGAAAGATCTGGTACCCACAAAAATAATTCAACTGACAGCCCCTGCAATATCCAATCATTCAGTCTCTGATAGCCATGGTCTATTCCTACTTCCAAAACCGTTATTCTAATATAGAAATGTTTGAAGAACAAATGGTTCTATATTTGTGTACTAGAATGAATGAGAGGACGTTGTCATGAGTATATGGGAAGATTCACTGATGAGTACATGTACTGATGATAACCTTGATTTCACTTATATGTTTTGGAGACTTTTTGTTTTTCTTAAAGGATTTAACCAGCTTTTGGTTATTAAAGTACTGACATATATTATTATAAATGTTCACATCATCATTGAATGATTTATACCAGCTGGTTATTTGTCTGTTTGCAGTGTTTATTAGTAGGTGACAGTGAGGGACAAGTGTCTGTCTATCAACTGAAGTATATGTCTCCTTATCCAGAGAAACAGGTCAGTGAAATAACTAAATACTCTCACTTCAGGCTTAACTTATCATTCTGATTAATACCAGAAGTACACGATTTACTTCTGTTAATACATAAACTGATTAAAGCGTTTGTCTCAATGTTTCATCTTTAATGCCATGTAAATAATTTCTTCCTTTCTGTTGAAATATTTTTATGAAATATGTCTAACTGAAGGCTATTCATTTAGTTTTATATAGTAAAGTGTTCAGCCACTAGTGACACCTGTAGGGATTGTATAAAAACTAAAAGTCTTGCAAATTAGGTTGATCAGACTTTCATGCTTTTGTATAAAAGGATTATATTTTCTTTTGAGACAGACATTATGTTAAATTTATTAGATAACAAAGATTCTATTTTGTCCAACTATTCCAGTTTTCTGAATGTTAAACATAATTTAATTTTTGTTTTGAATTGTTTTTCTTTCAGGCTGATGAACTTCAAAATATTATCAGTGCATCGTTAGCGAGTCAGTTAAAACGTCCTGGAACGACAAAAGAATTAAGTATGGACTCTAATCCGTCTCTGGAAAACTTTGACTGATACTCAACCATTGTGTCTGAAATGTGTAGTTAACTGCTGAACACACTCCTCTTCACATGGTATCTGAACAGTGTTTGACACAGCCCCAATTACATTGTTTGAAAACCTGTGAAATCTGTCCGAATCCGTCCAGTTTTCTTTTCAATGAATACTACTATGATTTGTTGTTTATACAATTACTATTTCTACATATGTACATAGATCAGACAAATAGAGATGTCCATCCTCATGTATTTCTATTTTGTTTCAAACAATTTTTGAAAGGAATTGTTGTATTTATAAATGAAATCTATACATTTACAGAATTATATTGTTATTAAAAGGAATAAAATGTTACTATTCAATAAACACTGTTTGTTTCCAATTTGTACAGTATTTATTTGTAATTTGTAACTGATATACATAGCCACGATTCCATTATAATATACACCTTTTATCAGAGGTCAACAATTCCATTATGATATACACCTTATATTAGAGGTCAACAATTCCATTAGAATATACACCTTATATCAGAGGTCAACAATTCCATTATAATATACACCTTATATCAGAGGTCAACAATTCCATTATAATATACACCTTATATCAGAGTTCAACAATTCCAGTATAATATACACCTTATATCAGAGGTCAACAATTCCATTATACTATACACCTTACATCAGATGTCAACAATTCCAGTATAATGTACACCTTATATCAGAGGTCAACAATTCCAGTATAATATACACCTTACATCAGAGGTCAACAATTCCAGTATAATATACACCTTATATCAGAGGTCAACAATTCCAGTATAATATACACCTTATATCAGAGGTCAACAATTCCAGTATAATATACACCTTACATCAGAGGTCAACAATTCCAGTATAATATACACCTTATATCAGAGGTCAACAATTCCATTATAATATACACCTTATATCAGAGGTCAACAATTCCAGTATAATATACACCTTACATCAGAGGTCAACAATTCCATTATAATATACACCTTATATCAGAGGTCAACAATTCCATTATAATATACACCTTATATCAGAGGTCAACAATTCCATTATAATATACACCTTACATCAGAGGTCAACAATTCCATAATTATAATAATCTATAATATACACCTTACATCAGAGGTCAACAATTCCATAATTATAATAATCTATAATATACACCTTATAGCAGAGGTCAACAATTCCACTATAATATACACCTTATATCAGAGGGTCACCAAATTACAGTTAGCTAGCCAGATCTTGTCGGTAACCTTATGTTTCTTGGTCCCTATGGCAAGCAATTTTCACTTTTATTCCAATGTAAGATTTCGTGAAATGATTGAAAGATATCTTTAATTAATTTTAAGATATCGGAAAATCAACTTAAGATATATTGAATTTATTTTTAAATATCTTAAATAATTTAAGATATCTAAATATTAATTCAAGATATCTTGAAATACAGAATAAAAGTGAAACTTGCTTACCATACCCCTGTCAATGGAGGATGAAAAAAGGTGAACGTCCTCTGTGTGTTGTTACACTTCTTACTACATGTAATACTAGTAAATGATTATAGTAGAGATGGTGTATCTCAGACCGTGCCCTAACATTTAGACATTTATCTGGCTCATTATGAAAGAAAGTAATTCAGATTCTCTACAAGTGACATGTATTGTGAATTGTGTTGTCTTGGAATGGCTCAGTATCTTTGATTGCAAGTTCCTGTGTGAATAGAAGGTCCTAAAACTATACTGTATTAAGCTGACACAATCTGACTAAACTCTGGATGTACATTGAAAGGAAGTTATTTTCAATGAACTTCTCGACTTCCGTCAGATTGGAGCTGACATTGACACAGATTTGAAAATGTTTCCTGATTATCTCAGCAAAGTGATTCTCGTTACAGGATGGGTTGACAAACCAATTCTTGGTTTCCCTCTCATCAATAGGTTTCAGGCTAAAGGCAAGAAGAATCTGCTACAAAACTTGTAGAAAAACAAACTCTCTGGTTTGATCTTTATTTTGTAAATCAGCCCTGTTAGTAAGAAGATTCCAATGGCTAAAACAATCCGACCGCTCCATGATTTCTGAATTATTATCCTTGAAGAAAGTGGTAAAGTGATAGTCTGTGTCCGTCAGTATAATCAATATCCAGAGAATGTTTTGTCGTATTGCCTTGGAACTTGAACAGTATATTGAGCGCATGAATGGGAATGTTTTTTTGAGATTCTGTGAAATTGAAAGCTGCTGCCATAGCCAATTTACCTTTTTCCAATGTGTTGTCCTCTCAAAACTTGGAATAGTTTGTTGAGCTCGTTGAAAGGGAGGATGATTCCTTTCCCGGATTGTACAAAGTTGATAACCGCTGTCTGCTATTTTACCTCCGTTACAATCAGTTGTATGGTCCATAACTAGAGAAGAGTTTGTCTTGATCAGGAAACTTGAGTGTATTAAACGGATAAATGCGATTGCTTTTCGGGATTCTGTGCAATTTATGACAGCTGTACCAACCAGGAGCCTGTTTCACTAAGCGGCGTAGCGTAATTTTTCACGTAACTGCTATAGCAACCCATACTGTAGAGATACGTTGCTATAGAAGTTACGTAAAAACTTACGCTACGCCGCTTTGTGAAACCGGTTTCACAAAACGGCGTAGATGTATTTTTTTACGTTGCGTAACTTTTATAACAACGTATCTCTACAGTATGGGTTGCCATGGCAGTTACGTAAAACCTTACGCTACGCCCCTTTGTGAAACAGGCTCCTGCTTACCGTATCTATGGTTCGCGGGTTCAAATCCCACTCAGAACCGCGAGGTCGAAGGTTTCTTCCAACCACGAGCGCTCGATCGCCGTATGTGGAAGAGTTGCCAGGTAGCTTACTCGCCGAAGATCGGGGGTTTCTTCCCGGCAATGAGCCCGGTTTGCAGTAATGTAATTCAGGGGCCGGTTGCACATAGGTGTATTAGGTTTAAGTCAGGCTTAAATACGTCACATCACAACGGAATTTGATTGTGACGTTGCTTAGATAAGTCAGACTTAAGCTTTGTGCAACCGTCCCTGAACCTTAAGGCTCCTTTTCACTGTGCGATTTGTCGTACCAAATTGTAGGATGCGAGTAAAATAGATGCTTTTAATTGGTCGATACGATTTGTCAACCAATCAAATACATTCACTTGAATTGCATGCTACAAGTCAGTACCACAAATCGAACAGTGAGAACGGGCCTTTAGGGTCCCATTCTACAGACAACAATGTCATAGTGAATACCGATCAAATGGCCACTCATCATCAGTATACTTTGGATATCTCCAACTAATAGGGGCCTACTAATACAACTAGTACATAATATTTTTCAGAGTGAATGCTGAAGTTGGCTTTCTTTCTAACCGTGTCTGGGTAAATGTTACATGAAGTTAATGATGCACTCTTACCGCACCGCAATTTATCATGAAGAGACACTATCAAAGCGATCCATTGTATAGCAGAAGTAAATGATGCACTCTTACCTCACCGCAATTTATCATGAACAGACACTAGCAAAGCGATCCATTGTATAGCAGAAGTAAATGATGCACTCTTACCTCACCGTAATTTATCATGAACAGACACTATCAAAGCGATGCATTGTATAGCAGAAGTAAATGATGCACTCTTACCGCACCGCAATTTATTATGAAGAGACACTATCAAAGCGATCCATTGTATAGCAGAAGTAAATGATGCACTCTTACCGCACCGCAATTTATTATGAAGAAACACTATCAAAGCGATGCATTGTATAGCAAAAGTAAATGATGCACTCTTACCGCACCTCAATTTATCATGAAGAGACACTATCAAAGCGATACATTGTATAGCAGAAGTAAATGATGCACTCTTACCGCACCACAATTTATCAGGAAGAGACACTATCAAAGCGATCCATTGTATAGCAGAAGTAAATGATGCACTCTTACCGCACCTCAATTTATTATGAAGAGACACTATCAAAGCGATCCATTGTATAGCAGAAGTAAATGATGCACTCTTACCTCACCGCAATTTATCATGAACAGACACTATCAAAGCGATCCATTGTATAGCAGAAGTAAATGATGCACTCTTACCTCACCGCAATTTATTATGAAGAGACACTATCAAAGCGATCCATTGTATAGCAGAAGTAAATGATGCACTCTTACCGCACCGCAATTTATTATGAAGAGACACTATCAAAGCGATGCATTGTATAGCAGAAGTAAATGATGCACTCTTACCGCACCTCAATTTATCATGAAGAGGCACTATCAAAGCGATCCATTGTATAGCAGAAGTAAATGATGCACTCTTACCGCACCGCAATTTATCTTGAAGAGACACTATCAAAGTGATCCATTGTATAGCAGAAGTAAATGATGCACTCTTACCTCACCGCAATTTATCATGAAGAGACACTATCAAAGCGATCCATTGTATAGCAGAAGTAAATGATGCACTCTTACCGCACCGCAATTTATCATGAAGAGACACTATCAAAGCGATCCATTGTATAGCAGAAGTAAATGATGCACTCTTACCGCACCGCAATTTATTATGAAGAGACACTATCAAAGCGATCCATTGGATAGCAGAAGTAAATGATGCACTCTTACCGCACCGCAATTCATCATGAAGACACACTATCAAAGCGATCCATTGTATAGCAGAAGTAAATGATGCACTCTTACCGTACCGCAATTTATCATGAAGAGACACTATCAAAGCGATCCATTGTATAGCAGAAGTAAATGATGCACTCTTACCGCACGCAATTTATCAGGAAGAGACACTATCAAAGCGATCCATTGTATAGCAGAAGTAAATGATGCACTCTTACCGCACCTCAATTTATCATGAAGAGACACTATCAAAGCGATGCATTGTATAGCAGAAGTAAATGATGCACTCTTACCGCACCGCAATTTATTATGAAGAGACACTATCAAAGCGATCCATTGTATAGCAGAAGTAAATGATGCACTCTTACTGCACCTCAATTTATCATGAAGAGACACTATCAAAGCGATCCATTGTATAGCAGAAGTAAATGATGCACTCTTACCGCACCGCAATTTATTATGAAGAGACACTATCAAAGCGATGCATTGTATAGCAGAAGTAAATGATGCACTCTTACCGCACCTCAATTTATTATGAAGAGACACTATCAAAGCGATCCATTGTATAGCAGAAGTAAATGATGCACTCTTACCTCACCGCAATTTATCATGAACAGACACTATCAAAGCGATCCATTGTATAGCAGAAGTAAATGATGCACTCTTACCTCACCGCAATTTATTATGAAGAGACACTATCAAAGCGATGCATTGTATAGCAGAAGTAAATGATGCACTCTTACCGCACCGCAATTTATTATGAAGAGACACTATCAAAGCGATCCATTGTATAGCAGAAGTAAATGATGCACTCTTACCGCACCGCAATTTATTATGAAGAGACACTATCAAAGCGATGCATTGTATAGCAGAAGTAAATGATGCACTCTTACCGCACCTCAATTTATCATGAAGAGGCACTATCAAAGCGATCCATTGTATAGCAGAAGTAAATGATGCACTCTTACCGCACCGCAATTTATCTTGAAGAGACACTATCAAAGTGATCCATTGTATAGCAGAAGTAAATGATGCACTCTTACCTCACCGCAATTTATCATGAAGAGACACTATCAAAGCGATCCATTGTATAGCAGAAGTAAATGGTGCACTCTTACCGCACCGCAATTTATCATGAAGAGACACTATCAAAGCGATCCATTGTATAGCAGAAGTAAATGATGCACTCTTACCGCACCGCAATTTATTATGAAGAGACACTATCAAAGCGATCCATTGGATAGCAGAAGTAAATCATGCACTCTTACCGTACCGCAATTTATCATGAAGAGACACTATCAAAGCGATCCTTTGTATAGCAGAAGTAAATGATGCACTCTTACCGCACCGCAATTTATCAGGAAGAGACACTATCAAAGCGATCCATTGTATAGCAGAAGTAAATGATGCACTCTTACCGCACCGCAATTTATCAGGAAGAGACACTATCAAAGCGATCCATTGTATAGCAGAAGTAAATGATGCACTCTTACCGCACCTCAATTTATTATGAAGAGACACTATCAAAGCGATCCATTGTATAGCAGAAGTAAATGATGCACTCTTACCTCACCGCAATTTATCATGAACAGACACTATCAAAGCGATCCATTGTATAGCAGAAGTAAATGATGCACTCTTACCGCACCGCAATTTATCATGAACAGACACTATCAAAGCGATCCATTGTATAGCAGAAGTAAATGATGCACTCTTACCGCACCGCAATTTATTATGAAGAGACACTATCAAAGCGATCCATTGGATAGCAGAAGTAAATGATGCACTCTTACCGCACCGCAATTTATCATGAAGAGACACTATCAAAGCGATCCATTGTATAGCAGAAGTAAATGATGCACTCTTACCGCACCGCAATTTATCAGGAAGAGACACTATCAAAGCGATCCATTGTATAGCAGAAGTAAATGATGCACTCTTACCTCACCGCAATTTATCATGAACAGACACTATCAAAGCGATCCATTGTATAGCAGAAGTAAATGATGCACTCTTACCTCACCGCAATTTATCATGAACAGACACTATCAAAGCGATCCATTGTATAGCAGAAGTAAATGATGCACTCTTACCGCACCTCAATTTATTATGAAGAGACACTATCAAAGCGATCCATTGTATAGCAGAAGTAAATGATGCACTCTTACCTCACCGCAATTTATCATGAACAGACACTATCAAAGCGATCCATTGTATAGCAGAAGTAAATGATGCACTCTTACCTCACCGCAATTTATTATGAAGAGACACTATCAAAGCGATGCATTGTATAGCAGAAGTAAATGATGCACTCTTACCGCACCGCAATTTATTATGAAGAGACACTATCAAAGCGATCCATTGTATAGCAGAAGTAAATGATGCACTCTTACCGCACCGCAATTTATTATGAAGAAACACTATCAAAGCGATGCATTGTATAGCAAAAGTAAATGATGCACTCTTACCGCACCTCAATTTATCATGAAGAGACACTATCAAAGCGATACATTGTATAGCAGAAGTAAATGATGCACTCTTACCGCACCGCAATTTATCAGGAAGAGACACTATCAAAGCGATCCATTGTATAGCAGAAGTAAATGATGCACTCTTACCGCACCTCAATTTATTATGAAGAGACACTATCAAAGCGATCCATTGTATAGCAGAAGTAAATGATGCACTCTTACCTCACCGCAATTTATCATGAACAGACACTATCAAAGCGATCCATTGTATAGCAGAAGTAAATGATGCACTCTTACCTCACCGCAATTTATTATGAAGAGACACTATCAAAGCGATCCATTGTATAGCAGAAGTAAATGATGCACTCTTACCGCACCGCAATTTATTATGAAGAGACACTATCAAAGCGATGCATTGTATAGCAGAAGTAAATGATGCACTCTTACCGCACCTCAATTTATCATGAAGAGGCACTATCAAAGCGATCCATTGTATAGCAGAAGTAAATGATGCACTCTTACCGCACCGCAATTTATCTTGAAGAGACACTATCAAAGTGATCCATTGTATAGCAGAAGTAAATGATGCACTCTTACCTCACCGCAATTTATCATGAAGAGACACTATCAAAGCGATCCATTGTATAGCAGAAGTAAATGATGCACTCTTACCGCACCGCAATTTATCATGAAGAGACACTATCAAAGCGATCCATTGTATAGCAGAAGTAAATGATGCACTCTTACCGCACCGCAATTTATTATGAAGAGACACTATCAAAGCGATCCATTGGATAGCAGAAGTAAATGATGCACTCTTACCGCACCGCAATTCATCATGAAGACACACTATCAAAGCGATCCATTGTATAGCAGAAGTAAATGATGCACTCTTACCGTACCGCAATTTATCATGAAGAGACACTATCAAAGCGATCCATTGTATAGCAGAAGTAAATGATGCACTCTTACCGCACGCAATTTATCAGGAAGAGACACTATCAAAGCGATCCATTGTATAGCAGAAGTAAATGATGCACTCTTACCGCACCTCAATTTATCATGAAGAGACACTATCAAAGCGATGCATTGTATAGCAGAAGTAAATGATGCACTCTTACCGCACCGCAATTTATTATGAAGAGACACTATCAAAGCGATCCATTGTATAGCAGAAGTAAATGATGCACTCTTACTGCACCTCAATTTATCATGAAGAGACACTATCAAAGCGATCCATTGTATAGCAGAAGTAAATGATGCACTCTTACCGCACCGCAATTTATTATGAAGAGACACTATCAAAGCGATGCATTGTATAGCAGAAGTAAATGATGCACTCTTACCGCACCTCAATTTATTATGAAGAGACACTATCAAAGCGATCCATTGTATAGCAGAAGTAAATGATGCACTCTTACCTCACCGCAATTTATCATGAACAGACACTATCAAAGCGATCCATTGTATAGCAGAAGTAAATGATGCACTCTTACCTCACCGCAATTTATTATGAAGAGACACTATCAAAGCGATGCATTGTATAGCAGAAGTAAATGATGCACTCTTACCGCACCGCAATTTATTATGAAGAGACACTATCAAAGCGATCCATTGTATAGCAGAAGTAAATGATGCACTCTTACCGCACCGCAATTTATTATGAAGAGACACTATCAAAGCGATGCATTGTATAGCAGAAGTAAATGATGCACTCTTACCGCACCTCAATTTATCATGAAGAGGCACTATCAAAGCGATCCATTGTATAGCAGAAGTAAATGATGCACTCTTACCGCACCGCAATTTATCTTGAAGAGACACTATCAAAGTGATCCATTGTATAGCAGAAGTAAATGATGCACTCTTACCTCACCGCAATTTATCATGAAGAGACACTATCAAAGCGATCCATTGTATAGCAGAAGTAAATGGTGCACTCTTACCGCACCGCAATTTATCATGAAGAGACACTATCAAAGCGATCCATTGTATAGCAGAAGTAAATGATGCACTCTTACCGCACCGCAATTTATTATGAAGAGACACTATCAAAGCGATCCATTGGATAGCAGAAGTAAATCATGCACTCTTACCGTACCGCAATTTATCATGAAGAGACACTATCAAAGCGATCCTTTGTATAGCAGAAGTAAATGATGCACTCTTACCGCACCGCAATTTATCAGGAAGAGACACTATCAAAGCGATCCATTGTATAGCAGAAGTAAATGATGCACTCTTACCGCACCGCAATTTATCAGGAAGAGACACTATCAAAGCGATCCATTGTATAGCAGAAGTAAATGATGCACTCTTACCGCACCTCAATTTATTATGAAGAGACACTATCAAAGCGATCCATTGTATAGCAGAAGTAAATGATGCACTCTTACCTCACCGCAATTTATCATGAACAGACACTATCAAAGCGATCCATTGTATAGCAGAAGTAAATGATGCACTCTTACCGCACCGCAATTTATCATGAACAGACACTATCAAAGCGATCCATTGTATAGCAGAAGTAAATGATGCACTCTTACCGCACCGCAATTTATTATGAAGAGACACTATCAAAGCGATCCATTGGATAGCAGAAGTAAATGATGCACTCTTACCGCACCGCAATTTATCATGAAGAGACACTATCAAAGCGATCCATTGTATAGCAGAAGTAAATGATGCACTCTTACCGCACCGCAATTTATCAGGAAGAGACACTATCAAAGCGATCCATTGTATAGCAGAAGTAAATGATGCACTCTTACCTCACCGCAATTTATCATGAACAGACACTATCAAAGCGATCCATTGTATAGCAGAAGTAAATGATGCACTCTTACCTCACCGCAATTTATCATGAACAGACACTATCAAAGCGATCCATTGTATAGCAGAAGTAAATGATGCACTCTTACCGCACCTCAATTTATTATGAAGAGACACTATCAAAGCGATCCATTGTATAGCAGAAGTAAATGATGCACTCTTACCGCACCTCAATTTATTATGAAGAGACACTATCAAAGCGATCCATTGTACAGCAGAAGTAAATGATGCACTCTTACCTCACCGCAATTTATCATGAACAGACACTATCAAAGCGATCCATTGTATAGCAGAAGTAAATAATGCACTCTTACCTCACCGCAATTTATTATGAAGAGACACTATCAAAGCGATGCACGTATAGCAGAAGTAAATGATGCACTCTAACCGCATCGCAATTTATTATGAAGAGACACTATCAAAGCGATCCATTGTATAGCAGAAGTAAATGATGCACTCTTACCGCACCGCAATTTATTATGAAGAGACACTATCAAAGCGATGCATTGTATAGCAGAAGTAAATGATGCACTCTTACCGCACCTCAATTTATCATTAAGAGGCACTATCAAAGCGATCCATTGTATAGCAGAAGTAAATGATGCACTCTTACCGCACCGCAATTTATCTTGAAGAGACTCTATCAAAGTGATCCATTGTATAGCAGAAGTAAATGATGCACTCTTACCGCACCGCAATTTATTATGAAGAGACACTATCAAAGCGATCCATTGTATAGCAGAAGTAAATGATGCACTCTTACCGCATCGCAATTTATCATGAAGAGACACTATCAAAGCGATCCATTGTATAGCAGAAGTAAATGATGCACTCTTACCGCACCGCAATTTATTATGAAGAGACACTATCAAAGCGATCCATTGGATAGCAGAAGTAAATGATGCACTCTTACCGCACCGCAATTCATCATGAAGAGACACTATCAAAGCGATCCATTGTATAGCAGAAGTAAATGATGCACTCTTACCGTACCGCAATTTATCATGAAGAGACACTATCAAAGCGATCCATTGTATAGCAGAAGTAAATGATGCACTCTTACCGCACGCAATTTATCAGGAAGAGACACTATCAAAGCGATCCATTGTATAGCAGAAGTAAATGATGCACTCTTACCGCACCTCAATTTATCATGAAGAGACACTATCAAAGCGATGCATTGTATAGCAGAAGTAAATGATGCACTCTTACCGCACCGCAATTTATTATGAAGAGACACTATCAAAGCGATCCATTGTATAGCAGAAGTAAATGATGCACTCTTACCGCACCTCAATTTATCATGAAGAGACACTATCAAAGCGATCCATTGTATAGCAGAAGTAAATGATGCACTCTTACCGCACCGCAATTTATTATGAAGAGACACTATCAAAGCGATGCATTGTATAGCAGAAGTAAATGATGCACTCTTACCGCACCTCAATTTATTATGAAGACACACTATCAAAGCGATCCATTGTATAGCAGAAGTAAATGATGCACTCTTACCTCACCGCAATTTATCATGAAGAGACACTATCAAAGCGATCCATTGTATAGCAGAAGTAAATGATGCACTCTTACCTCACCGCAATTTATTATGAAGAGACACTATCAAAGCGATGCATTGTATAGCAGAAGTAAATGATGCACTCTTACCGCACCGCAATTTATTATGAAGAGACACTATCAAAGCGATCCATTGTATAGCAGAAGTAAATGATGCACTCTTACCGCACCGCAATTTATTATGAAGAGACACTATCAAAGCGATGCATTGTATAGCAGAAGTAAATGATGCACTCTTACCGCACCTCAATTTATCATGAAGAGGCACTATCAAAGCGATCCATTGTATAGCAGAAGTAAATGATGCACTCTTACCGCACCGCAATTTATCTTGAAGAGACACTATCAAAGTGATCCATTGTATAGCAAAAGTAAATGATGCACTCTTACCTCACCGCAATTTATCATGAAGAGACACTATCAAAGCGATCCATTGTATAGCAGAAGTAAATGATGCACTCTTACCGCACCGCAATTTATCATGAAGAGACACTATCAAAGCGATCCATTGTATAGCAGAAGTAAATGATGCACTCTTACCGCACCGCAATTTATTATGAAGAGACACTATCAAAGCGATCCATTGGATAGCAGAAGTAAATGATGCACTCTTACCGTACCGCAATTTATCATAAAGAGACACTATCAAAGCGATCCATTGTATAGCAGAAGTAAATGATGCACTCTTACCGCACCGCAATTTATCAGGAAGAGACACTATCAAAGCGATCCATTGTATAGCAGAAGTAAATGATGCACTCTTACCGCACCTCAATTTATTATGAAGAGACACTATCAAAGCGATCCATTGTATAGCAGAAGTAAATGATGCACTCTTACCTCACCGCAATTTATCATGAACAGACACTATCAAAGCGATCCATTGTATAGCAGAAGTAAATGATGCACTCTTACCGCACAGCAATTTATCATGAAGAGACACTATCAAAGCGATCCATTGTACAGCAGAAGTAAATGATGCACTCTTACCGCACCGCAATTCATTATGAAGAGACACTATCAAAGCGATCCATTGGATAGCAGAAGTAAATGATGCACTCTTACCGTACCGCAATTTATCATGAAGAGACACTATCAAAGCGATCCATTGTATAGCAGAAGTAAATGATGCACTCTTACCGCACCGCAATTTATCAGGAAGAGACACTATCAAAGCGATCCATTGTATAGCAGAAGTAAATGATGCACTCTTACCGCACCTCAATTTATTATGAAGAGACACTAGCAAAGCGTTCCATTGTATAGCAGAAGTAAATGATGCACTCTTACCTCACCGCAATTTATCATGAACAGACACTATCAAAGCGATCCATTGTATAGCAGAAGTAAATGATGCACTCTTACCTCACCGCAATTTATCATGAACAGACACTATCAAAGCGATCCATTGTATAGCAGAAGTAAATGATGCACTCTTACCGCACCTCAATTTATTATGAAGAGACACTATCAAAGCGATCCATTGTATAGCAGAAGTAAATGATGCACTCTTACCGCACCTCAATTTATTATGAAGAGACACTATCAAAGCGATCCATTGTACAGCAGAAGTAAATGATGCACTCTTACCGCACCGCAATTTATCTTGAAGAGACACTATCAAAGTGATCCATTGTATAGCAGAAGTAAATTATGCACTCTTACCGCACCGCAATTTATTATGAAGAGACACTATCAAAGCGATCCATTGTATAGCAGAAGTAAATGATGCACTCTTACCGCATCGCAATTTATCATGAAGAGACACTATCAAAGCGATCCATTGTATAGCAGAAGTAAATGATGCAC
Organism: Lepidochitona cinerea; assembly: GCA_963971465.1. Classification (NCBI taxonomy): domain Eukaryota; kingdom Metazoa; phylum Mollusca; class Polyplacophora; order Chitonida; family Tonicellidae; genus Lepidochitona; species Lepidochitona cinerea. The sequence goes on along the minus strand of OZ020556.1, from coordinate 38,856,034 downwards.
TCTTACCGCATCGCAATTTATCATGAAGAGACACTATCAAAGCGATCCATTGTATAGCAGAAGTAAATGATGCACTCTTACCGCACCGCAATTTATCAGGAAGAGACACTATCAAAGCGATGCATTGTATAGCAGAAGTAAATGATGCACTCTTACCGCACCGCAATTTATCATGAAGAGACACTATCAAAGCGATCCATTGTATAGCAGAAGTAAATGATGCACTCTTACCGCACCGCAATTTATTATGAAGAGACACTATCAAAGCGATCCATTGTATAGCAGAAGTAAATGATGCACTCTTACCGCACCGCAATTTATTATGAAGAGACACTATCAAAGCGATGCATTGTATAGCAGAAGTAAATGATGCACTCTTACCGCACCGCAATTTATCTTGAAGAGACACTATCAAAGTGATCCATTGTATAGCAGAAGTAAATGATGCACTTTTACCGCACTGCAATTTATCAGAAAGAGACACTATCAAAGCGATCCATTGTATAGCAGAAGTAAATGATGCACTCTTACCGCACGGCAATTTATTATGAAGAGACACTATCAAAGCGATGCATTGTATAGCAGAAGTAAATGATGCACTCTTACCGCACCGCAATTTATTATGAAGAGACACTATCAAAGCGATCCATTGTATAGCAGAAGTAAATGATGCACTTTTACCGCATCGCAATTTATCATGAAGAGACACTATGAAAGCGATCCATTGTATAGCAGAAGTAAATGATACACTCTTACCGCACCGCAATTTATCAGGAAGCGACACTATCAAAGCGATGCATTGTATAGCAGAAGTAAATGATGCACTCTTACCGCACCGCAATTTATCATGAAGAGACACTATCAAAGCGATCCATTGTATAGCAGAAGTAAATGATGCACTCTTACCTCACCGCAATTTATCAGGAAGAGACACTATCAAAGCGATCCATTGTATAGCAGAAGTAAATGATGCACTCTTACCGCACCGCAATTTATCATGAAGAGACACTATCAAAGCGATCCATTGTATAGCAGAAGTAAATGATGCACTCTTACCGCACCGCAATTTATCATGAAGAGACACTATCAAAGCGATCCATTGTATAGCAGAAGTAAATGATGCACTCTTACCGCACCGCAATTTATTATGAAGAGACACTATCAAAGCGATCCATTGTATAGCAGAAGTAAATGATGCACTCTTACCGCACCGCAATTTATTATGAAGAGACACTATCAAAGCGATCCATTGTATAGCAGAAGTAAATGATGCACTCTTACCGCACCGCAATTTATCTTGAAGAGACACTATCAAAGTGATCCATTGTATAGCAGAAGTAAATGATGCACTCTTACCTCACCGCAATTTATCATGAAGAGACACTATCAAAGCGATCCATTGTATAGCATAAGTAAATGATGCACTCTTACCGCACCGCAATTTATCATGAAGAGACACTATCAAAGCGATCCATTGTATAGCAGAAGTAAATGATGCACTCTTACCGCACCGCAATTTATTATGAAGAGACACTATCAAAGCGATCCATTGGATAGCAGAAGTAAATGATGCACTCTTACCGCACCGCAATTCATCATGAAGAGACACTATCAAAGCGATCCATTGTATAGCAGAAGTAAATGATGCACTCTTACCGTACCGCAATTTATCATGAAGAGACACTATCAAAGCGATCCATTGTATAGCAGAAGTAAATGATGCACTCTTACCGCACGCAATTTATCAGGAAGAGACACTATCAAAGCGATCCATTGTATAGCAGAAGTAAATGATGCACTCTTACCGCACCTCAATTTATCATGAAGAGACACTATCAAAGTGATGCATTGTATAGCAGAAGTAAATGATGCACTCTTACCGCACCGCAATTTATTATGAAGAGACACTATCAAAGCGATCCATTGTATAGCAGAAGTAAATGATGCACTCTTACCGCACCTCAATTTATCATGAAGAGACACTATCAAAGCGATCCATTGTATAGCAGAAGTAAATGATGCACTCTTACCGCACCGCAATTTATTATGAAGAGACACTATCAAAGCGATGCATTGTATAGCAGAAGTAAATGATGCACTCTTACCGCACCTCAATTTATTATGAAGAGACACTATCAAATCGATCCATTGTATAGCAGAAGTAAATGATGCACTCTTACCTCACCGCAATTTATCATGAACAGACACTATCAAAGCGATCCATTGTATAGCAGAAGTAAATGATGCACTCTTACCTCACCGCAATTTATTATGAAGAGACACTATCAAAGCGATGCATTGTATAGCAGAAGTAAATGATGCACTCTTACCGCACCGCAATTTATTATGAAGAGACACTATCAAAGCGATCTATTGTATAGCAGAAGTAAATGATGCACTCTTACCGCACCGCAATTTATTATGAAGAGACACTATCAAAGCGATGCATTGTATAGCAGAAGTAAATGATGCACTCTTACCGCACCTCAATTTATCATGAAGAGGCCCTATCAAAGCGATCCATTGTATAGCAGAAGTAAATGATGCACTCTTACCGCACCGCAATTTATCTTGAAGAGACACTATCAAAGTGATCCATTGTATAGCAGAAGTAAATGATGCACTCTTACCTCACCGCAATTTATCATGAAGAGACACTATCAAAGCGATCCATTGTATAGCAGAAGTAAATGATGCACTCTTACCGCACCGCAATTTATCATGAAGAGACACTATCAAAGCGATCCATTGTATAGCAGAAGTAAATGATGCACTCTTACCGCACCGCAATTTATTATGAAGAGACACTATCAAAGCGATCCATTGGATAGCAGAAGTAAATGATGCACTCTTACCGTACCGCAATTTATCATGAAGAGACACTATCAAAGCGATCCATTGTATAGCAGAAGTAAATGATGCACTCTTACCGCACCGCAATTTATCAGGAAGAGACACTATCAAAGCGATCCATTAGATAGCAGAAGTAAATGATACACTCTTACCGCACCTCAATTTATTATGAAGAGACACTATCAAAGCGATCCATTGTATAGCAGAAGTAAATGATACACTCTTACCGCACCTCAATTTATTATGAAGAGACACTATCAAAGCGATCCATTGTATAGCAGAAGTAAATGATGCACTCTTACCTCACCGCAATTTATCATGAACAGACACTATCAAAGCGATCCATTGTATAGCAGAAGTAAATGATACACTCTTACCGCACCGCAGTTTATCATGAAGAGACACTATCAAAGCGATCCATTGTATAGCAGAAGTAAATGATGCACTCTTACCGCACCGCAATTTATTATGAAGAGACACTATCAAAGCGATCCATTGGATAGCAGAAGTAAATGATGCACTCTTACCGTACCCCAATTTATCATGAAGAGACACTATCAAAGCGATCCATTGTATAGCAGAAGTAAATGATGCACTCTTACCGCATCGCAATTTATCAGGAAGAGACACTATCAAAGCGATCCATTGTATAGCACAAGTAAATGATGCACTCTTACCGCACCTCAATTTATTATGAAGAGACACTATCAAAGCGATCCATTGTATAGCAGAAGTAAATGATGCACTCTTACCTCACCGCAATTTATCATGAACAGACACTATCAAAGCGATCCATTGTATAGCAGAAGTAAATGATGCACTCTTACCTCACCGCAATTTATCATGAACAGACACTATCAAAGCGATCCATTGTATAGCAGAAGTAAATGATGCACTCTTACCGCACCTCAAGTTATTATGAAGAGACACTATCAAAGCGATCCATTGTATAGCAGAAGTAAATGATGCACTCTTACCGCACCTCAATTTATTATGAAGAGACACTATCAAAGCGATTCATTGTACAGCAGAAGTAAATGATGCACTCTTACCTCACCGCAATTTATCATGAACAGACACTATCAAAGCGATCCATTGTATAGCAGAAGTAAATGATGCACTCTTACCTCACCGCAATTTATTATGAAGAGACACTATCAAAGCGATGCATTGTATAGCAGAAGTAAATGATGCACTCTTACCGCACCGTAATTTATTATGAAGAGACACTATCAAAGCGATCCATTGTATAGCAGAAGTAAATGATGCACTCTTACCGCACCGCAATTTATTATGAAGAGACACTATCAAAGCGATGCATTGTATAGCAGAAGTAAATGATGCACTCTTACCGCACCTCAATTTATCATGAAGAGGCACTATCAAAGCGATCCATTGTATAGCAGAAGTAAATGATGCACTCTTACCGCACCGCAATTTATCTTGAAGAGACACTATCAAAGTGATCCATTGTATAGCAGAAGTAAATGATGCACTCTTACCGCACCGCAATTTATTATGAAGAGACACTATCAAAGCGATCCATTGTATAGCAGAAGTAAATGATGCACTCTTACCGCACCTCAATTTATCATGCAGAGGCCCTATCAAAGCGATCCATTGTATAGCAGAAGTAAATGATGCACTCTTACCGCACCGCAATTTATCTTGAAGAGACACTATCAAAGTGATCCATTGTATAGCAGAAGTAAATGATGCACTCTTACCTCACCGCAATTTATCATGAAGAGACACTATCAAAGCGATCCATTGTATAGCAGAAGTAAATGATGCACTCTTACCGCACCGCAATTTATCATGAAGAGACACTATCAAAGCGATCCATTGTATAGCAGAAGTAAATGATGCACTCTTACCGCACCGCAATTTATTATGAAGAGACACTATCAAAGCGATCCATTGGATAGCAGAAGTAAATGATGCACTCTTACCGTACCGCAATTTATCATGAAGAGACACTATCAAAGCGATCCATTGTATAGCAGAAGTAAATGATGCACTCTTACCGCACCGCAATTTTTCAGGAAGAGACACTATCAAAGCGATCCATTAGATAGCAGAAGTAAATGATGCACTCTTACCGCACCTCAATTTATTATGAAGAGACACTATCAAAGCGATCCATTGTATAGCAGAAGTAAATGATGCACTCTTACCTCACCGCAATTTATCATGAACAGACACTATCAAAGCGATCCATTGTATAGCAGAAGTAAATGATGCACTCTTACCGCACCGCAATTTATCATGAAGAGACACTATCAAAGCGATCCATTGTATAGCAGAAGTAAATGATGCACTCTTACCGCACCGCAATTTATTATGAAGAGACACTATCAAAGCGATTAATTGGATAGCAGAAGTAAATGATGCACTCTTACCGTACCGCAATTTATCATGAAGAGACACTATCAAAGCGATCCATTGTATAGCAGAAGTAAATGATGCACTCTTACCGCACCGCAATTTATCAGGAAGAGACACTATCAAAGCGATCCATTGTATAGCAGAAGTAAATGATGCACTCTTACCGCACCTCAATTTATTATGAAGAGACACTATCAAAGCGATCCATTGTATAGCAGAAGTAAATGATGCACTCTTACCTCACCGCAATTTATCATGAACAGACACTATCAAAGCGATCCATTGTATAGCAGAAGTAAATGATGCACTCTTACCTCACCGCAATTTATCATGAACAGACACTATCAAAGCGATCCATTGTATAGCAGAAGTAAATGATGCACTCTTACCGCACCTCAATTTATTATGAAGAGACACTATCAAAGCGATCCATTGTATAGCAGAAGTAAATGATGCACTCTTACCGCACCTCAATTTATTATGAAGAGACACTATCAAAGCGATTCATTGTACAGCAGAAGTAAATGATGCACTCTTACCTCACCGCAATTTATCATGAACAGACACTATCAAAGCGATCCATTGTATAGCAGAAGTAAATGATGCACTCTTACCTCACCGCAATTTATTATGAAGAGACACTATCAAAGCGATGCATTGTATAGCAGAAGTAAATGATGCACTCTTACCGCACCGCAATTTATTATGAAGAGACACTATCAAAGCGATCCATTGTATAGCAGAAGTAAATGATGCACTCTTACCGCACCGCAATTTATTATGAAGAGACACTATCAAAGCGATGCATTGTATAGCAGAAGTAAATGATGCACTCTTACCGCACCTCAATTTATCATGAAGAGGCACTATCAAAGCGATCCATTGTATAGCAGAAGTAAATGATGCACTCTTACCGCACCGCAATTTATCTTGAAGAGACACTATCAAAGTGATCCATTGTATAGCAGAAGTAAATGATGCACTCTTACCGCACCTCAATTTATTATGAAGAGACACTATCAAAGCGATCCATTGTATAGCAGAAGTAAATGATGCACTCTTACCGCATCGCAATTTATCATGAAGAGACACTATCAAAGCGATCCATTGTATAGCAGAAGTAAATGATGCACTCTTACCGCATCGCAATTTATCATGAAGAGACACTATCAAAGCGATCCATTGTATAGCAGAAGTAAATGATGCACTCTTACCGCACCGCAATTTATCAGGAAGAGACACTATCAAAGCGATGCATTGTATAGCAGAAGTAAATGATGCACTCTTACCGCACCGCAATTTATCATGAAGAGACACTATCAAAGCGATCCATTGTATAGCAGAAGTAAATGATGCACTCTTACCGCACCGCAATTTATCATGAAGAGACACTATCAAAGCGATCCATTGTATAGCAGAAGTAAATGATGCACTCTTACCGCACCGCAATTTATCATGAAGAGACACTATCAAAGCGATGCATTGTATAGCAGAAGTAAATGATGCACTCTTACCGCACCGCAATTTATCTTGAAGAGACACTATCAAAGTGATCCATTGTATAGCAGAAGTAAATGATGCACTTTTACCGCACTGCAATTTATTATGAAGAGACACTATCAAAGCGATGAATTGTATAGCAGAAGTAAATGATGCACTTTTACCGCACTGCAATTTATCAGGAAGAGACACTATCAAAGCGATCCATTGTATAGCAGAAGTAAATGATGCACTCTTACCGCACGGCAATTTATTATGAAGAGACACTATCAAAGCGATGCATTGTATAGCAGAAGTAAATGATGCACTCTTACCGCACCGCAATTTATTATGAAGAGACACTATCAAAGCGATGCATTGTATAGCAGAAGTAAATGATGCACTCTTACCGCACCGCAATTTATTATGAAGAGACACTATCAAAGCGATCCATTGTATAGCAGAAGTAAATGATGCACTCTTACCGCATCGCAATTTATCATGAAGAGACACTATGAAAGCGATCCATTGTATAGCAGAAGTAAATGATACACTCTTACCGCACCGCAATTTATCAGGAAGAGACACTATCAAAGCGATGCATTGTATAGCAGAAGTAAATGATGCACTCTTACCGCACCGCAATTTATCATGAAGAGACACTATCAAAGCGATGCATTGTATAGCAGAAGTAAATGATGCACTCTTACCTCACCGCAATTTATCAGGAAGAGACACTATCAAAGCGATCCATTGTATAGCAGAAGTAAATGATGCACTCTTACCGCACCGCAATTTATCATGAAGAGACACTATCAAAGCGATCCATTGTATAGCAGAAGTAAATGATGCACTCTTACCGCACCGCAATTTATCATGAAGAGACACTATCAAAGCGATCCATTGTATAGCAGAAGTAAATGATGCACTCTTACCGCACCGCAATTTATTATGAAGAGACACTATCAAAGCGATCCATTGTATAGCAGAAGTAAATGATGCACTCTTACCGCACCGCAATTTATCAGGAAGAGACACTATCAAAGCGATCCATTGTATAGCAGAAGTAAATGATGCACTCTTACCGCACCGCAATTCATCATGAAGAGACACTATCAAAGCGATCCATTGTATAGCAGAAGTAAATGATGCACTCTTACCGTACCGCAATTTATCATGAAGAGACACTATCAAAGCGATCCATTGTATAGCAGAAGTAAATGATGCACTCTTACTGCACCGCAATTTATCATGAAGAGACACTATCAAAGCGATCCATTGTATAGCAGAAGTAAATGATGCACTCTTACCGCACCGCAATTTATCAGGAAGAGACACTATCAAAGTGATGCATTGTATAGCAGCATTAAATGATGCACTCTTACCGAACCGCAATTTATTATGAAGAGACACTATCAAAGCGATGCATTGTATAGCAGAAGTAAATGATGCACTCTTACCGCACCGCAATTTATTCTGAAGAGACACTATCAAAGCGATCCATTGTATAGCAGAAGTAAATGATGCACTCTTACCGCACCGCAATTTATTCTGAAGAGACACTATCAAAGCGATCCATTGTATAGCAGAAGTAAATGATGCACTCTTACCGCACCGCAATTTATCTTGAAGAGACACTATCAAAGCGATCCATTGTATAGCAGAAGTAAATGATGCACTCTTACCGCACCGCAATTTATCATGAAGAGACACTATCAAAGCGATCCATTGTATAGCAGCCATATTCTAACCTGCCGTAATGGGCTTTTATTTTCATCCATTACTGTTTGGGTTTTTGTGAAGTCATGACATGTTGTCACGAACGCCTAGGTTTAACTTCTTCCAATAACCTAGACACGAATAGTGACTGTCATTTTAGCTTTATGGACAACATAAATGGTTATTGCTAAGCAATGTCTGCTTTTATTAATACAACTACATACTTAGACTGAAGATACGGTCTCGATAAATCGTGTAGTAATTCGGTCTGGAATAACACTGATGGAGGCGAAATGGCGTTTGGCTTTCAGCTTCCTATTGACTATATACTCTGATTTGTTAAACATGTGTTCCGCTCCATAGCGTGGACTTTTTCATAACTTCAGGGTGCCAAGTGAATATATATACGAAGAAAAAAGCTCAGCACCCCACTGGAAAGTCTGCACCAACCGATACAATCATTGTTGTGGGGAGATTGTTGGCAAACTGATGTTGCAGAAACGATTGTGATCATAAAGGGCAACATTCTGGCGATAAGAAATCACCATTAATGGCAATAAGCTATACAATTTATTCAGGAGATCGTTAGCCAAATCAAAAGTGTACAAATGTATTTTAACAAAGATGCTTGTAAGTATGAAACTTCAGAGTCCATCTGGCTTCACAGGGCGGAAATATTGAAGTAAAAATGTCACTTTGAATGTGTAGAACACATCCCTAGAGCAGAAGGTCAATAGCCTCCATTAGCTTTCAACCAGCGTCTCACCCCTCCAGTGTGACGTCGGATCTGTTGAAGGGGTAGCTGCCGCCAATACCGATGTAATGCGGCTTCCATTTCCTACAGATTTTGTACAGGAGGCTCTAGGGCTTGAATGATTCAGTCCATCTTATCCCAAATGTGCTCTAAAGGATTCAAATCCGCACAGTTACCCCTTCATCAGATCCCACGTCTCACTGGAGGGTTGAGACGCAGGTTGGAAGCTAATGGAGGCTATACGCGCTATTGACCTTCTGCTCTAGTGAAGTGTTCTACACACTCAAAGTGACATTTATACTTCAATATGTTATATAGATTGGTGTCTATATATTGGCACTTCTCTGTCATTGGCATATCACGGATTATAATATGTGTGCTTTATAATTATAATACATGATCTGTTTCTTAAAAGGAATCATATTAGCTTGAAGTGCATATATAACAATTAATTAAACTGATTAATGCTGTATAATTAATCCCAGATCACGAAAAATCAAATGTTACACAAGATATTAATGGTTACTAAATCTGTTTACGGTGTTGCGAGATTTATAGCTCTCTTTTGAATAGTTCTATGGTAAACTTAGATTTATAGTTCTCTTTTGGATATTTCTATGGTAAACTCAGATTTATAACTCTCTTTTGGATATTTCTATGGTAAACTCAGATTTATAGCTCACTTCTGGATATTTCTATGGTAAACTAAGATTTATAGCTCACTTTTGGATATTTCTATGGTAAACTCAGATTTATACCTCTCTTTTGGATATTTCTATGGTAAACTCAGATTTATAGCTTTCTTTTGGATATTTCTATGGTAAACTCAGATTTATAGCTCTCTTTTGGATATTTCTATGGTAAACTAAGATTTATAGATCTTCTCTTTCGGATATTTCTATGGTAAACTCAGATTTATAGCTCTCTTTTTGGATATTTCTATGGTAAACTCAGATTTATAGCTCTCTTTTTGGATATTTCTATGGTAAACTCAGATTTATAGCTCTCTTTTTGGATATTTCTATGGTAAACTCAGATTTATAGCTCTCTTTTTGGATATTTCTATGGTAAACTCAGATTTATAGCTCTCTTTTTGGATATTTCTATGGTAAACTCAGATTTATAGCTCTCTTTTTGGATATTTCTATAGTAAACTCAGATTTATAGCTCTCTTTTGGATCTTTTTATGGTAAACTCAGATATATAGCTCACTTTTGGATATTTCTATGGTAAACTCAGATTTGTAGCTCTCTTTTGGATATTTCTATGGTAAACTCAGATTTATAGCTCTCTTTTGGATATTTCTATGGTAAACTCAGATTTATAGCTCTCTTTTTGGATATTTCTATGGTAAACTCAGATTTATAGCTCTCTTCTGGATATTTCTATGGTAAACTCAGATATATAGCTCTCTTTTGGATATTTTTTATGCTAAACTCAGATTTATAGCTCACTTCTGGATTTTTCTATGCTAAACTCACATTGACTCCTTTAATTCTGCTTATTTCTACGTATGAATGAAAAGAAAATTAGAACAGACTTCCACCTTTGATTTACAATTATGTGCGCTATTCAGGCCCACAAATGATAAGTTATTTATTCCACTTTGTCTTATTTTCCACTTTTTGGCTGTTCGTCATAACCTTAAGCCTTCAACATTCTCAGATATCAGAGAATAAGTAGCACGTGGGAATCTCTTTGATCGTTAACGGTTGTGGTAATTGTATAGTCACGGTTAAAGGAAGCATTGTGTTATCGCCGAGGGATATCCACAGACCTATGTCGAGTCTACAAGAACTAATCCATCTGTATCGTAAGATGATTGTAGCCAGTTTTCTTGTTCACTGTATAGTCAACGTATATGATAATCGTGATGGTTTTGTGTCACTTTACTGTTAATATTAAATACCCATCGATTTGGGATTGAGCTAATTTCTTTTGATACCAACACAGCGATAGCGTAAAGATATTTTTTCTTGTACTTTCTCTGTTTCTCGGAGTCAAAATACAGTGGACTATGTCAGGTCCACAAGTACTCCTTCGGGTTCGGAATGAAATCAAATGCTTATTGACTGCACCCAATAATCCAATAAATATAAAGTGTGTAAAGACATGTGTTATTAGAAAACAAAAACTATAATAAAAATGCAAAATCAAATATATTTATCAACCCAAATAAATGGAAATAGAAAGAAAGTTAAGCACCCCCATGAAAAATCATCTACGGAGATTGTTGGCAAACTGATGTTGCAGAAACGATTGGGATCATAAAGGGCAACATTCTGGCGATAAGAAATCGCCATTTTTGGCAATAAACTACACAATTTATTCAGGATATCGTTAGCCAAATCAAAAGTGTATTTTAACAAAAACATCCCTAGAACAGAAGCTCAATATCGCATATAGCCTCCATTAGCTTCCAACCTGCGTCTCAATCCTCCAGTGAGACGTCGAATCTGTTGAAGGGGTAACTGCGCGGATTTGAATCCTGTAAAGCACATTTGGGATAGGGTGGGCAGAAACATTCAAGCCCTAGAGTCTCTTGTGCAAACTGCAGGAATTGGAAGCCGCATTACATCGGTATTGGCGGCCGTTACCCCTTCAACAGATCAGACGTCTCACTGGAGTGGTGAGACGCAGGTTGGAAGCTAATGGAGGCTATACGCGCTATTGACCTTCTGCTCTAGGGATGTGTTCTACGCACTTAAAGGGACATTTTTACTTCAATATGTTCGCCCTCTGAAGCCAGATGGACTCATACTTACAAGCATCTTTTTATTTTGTTAAAATACACTTTTGATTTGACTAACGATCTCCTGAATAAATTGAATAGCTTATAGCCATTAATGGTGATTTCTTATCGCCATAATGCTGCCCTTTATGATCACAATCGTTTCTACAACATCAGTTTACCAACAAACTCCATACACCAATGATTTTATCGTGGGTGCAGACACTTCAGGGGGGTGCTTAACTTTTTCCTTAGTGTATATTTTGTACCAAATCAATACTTACTTCAAGATGTGTATTCTGTTTACCTCTAAAGTGGCTTGAGTTGCAAAATTCGCATTTTCCCCCAATAAATTCTGATTTACAAGCCACAAATGCTCCCGGACGCCCACCCTGGCACCTGCGCCTTCCAAAGGGGGGATGGCCTTGGGCTCCCGGAGCCCGACGCCTACCTTGGCACCTGCGCCTGCCAAAGGGGGTGGGCCGTGGGCTCTCGGAGCCCGACGCCCACCCTGGCACCTGCTGGGCAACTTGATTCGTACGACCTCGTTATGAACTAATGAACCGAATGTTAGAATATATATGTTAGAAAGGATCACATGTTATCAAATACGAATGCGGTTTAGAAATATATGTTGAGAAAACAGCATGACAGACTTCATGTTCAGCAAGTCTTTTAGAGTCAAAATTTCAACAAAGAATGTGGGGCCTCGGTGGCCTTCCATCGATGCGGCGCACAAGTTCGCATCCAACTCAGACCAAAAAGTTGATTTTTCACTCGATGGCCGTATGTGGAAGAGTTGCCAGGTGCGCGCCGAAGGTCGGGGGTTTCCTCAAGGCAAATAGCCAACTTAGTCAACTTCAAGAGAAATTCTTTAATTTAGGACTTGAAGCTCTCGACACTTTCCTGGGTCTGTTTGAGGCGGCCACTGCTGTGGATACACTCATCTACAAAAAGAAAAGTACGTGTCAAATCCACTGGTTACTTTGAAAGACATAAGAAGCCTCGAAGGCCCAATTACGGTACGGTTGGTTAAAATGTAAATCTAGGTCTATCTATACCATTTTTCAAACAATAAGAAAGTCTCCGTGGTTATTTTTGACAAGGAGATTTTCCCTGTGCCCCTGTTCTGTGGTGTTAAAAAATATAGCATTCGTAAGTCAGTTAAAGCCCTACCGAAATGTAACCATTTGAGAGCCGATCGAAGTTTAAATACTGATGGGTTATGATTTTAACATCTCTGCTTACCGGATTTGAATAATCATCTGTGAGTTTGTACAGGTGTGCTGGACAAGTATTTTTTGGTTCCTAAAACAGATCTAACCGAAAACACCTTTGAGACCTATGGTGGCCTAAAGCTACCGAATTGTTTAAAATCAAAATAGAAAAATACAAAATAGAAAGAAAAGCAAGGCCTCTATCATATGACATGTAGTACATAATGTTCTTCTGTGACAACCAATCACTGGAAATTTTAAATAGATTATTTGATTATTGTGACATGGACTGCCAAATATCGGGACAATTTCGTTGAAACAGAATTTCGTTATTGATGTCAAGAAGTATGTCATGTATCAATCTTGGATATGTACGTTAAGGTATTGTTTTACCAGGAACAAAGACTCGAAAATATATACATTCCGGGTTGGATTTTAAATATCCAAATGAATAGTTTCACGAAAATGTCATAGAACATACAATGTTTCATCTATGTTCTTAACTGAACATTTTAAACCTTTGTTAGAGGTTAAGACACAAAAATAATGCCGTTATATTTGGGATTTTAGTCAAGATGTGTCCAGAAAAGGACTGTAACTTAATTCGGCCGCAATCTTGAAGAAGAGTAATAGCGGACAAGATGAGATAACGGAGAAACGGAATAAGTTAACTGCTCGTAATTCTTGTCAAGAGAAATAGGAGCTTTCGTTATACATCAATTGTCTATATGTTCTTTAAGGTACAAAGACTCGAAAATGTAATCATACATCGTGGGTATTTGAATATTGTCCGTTATAACCCACTGCATTCTATCTAACATAAGCCTGCATAAAAATAAAAATGACATTTTACACGACTAATGTACCTAGACATCAGTAAATCTGATAATCTTTTAATGACTTAATTGTTATAATCAGCTTGATACAAAAACAACATGTTTATGATTTGCTTTGCTTTTTGATTTATATAATAATTAACCACAAGCATTGTTTCATTTTGAAATCCTCCAAAAGATGGTTTGTTGTTTACAGGTTTCCTCGTTATCCTAACGAATCCGTTTACTTATTAAGCTTGTAAATTTAAAGTCATATAGGATGATTCTTATCGAGAATATCGAACAACTATTTATAATTGTCAAGAGTATGGAAACCCCCTTTACTTCCAATTCTATAATAGCTGAACTTATAACAGGGCTATATCCGTCTTGCCACCATCCTATACACTGACCAATCTGTATCCTCCATAAACCATCTGTTCAGTGCTGATCCCCTATCGATCACCAAATACAGTGGTAACATCGTTATGTAAACATTTAGGCCTCTTCTGTATCAGAACGTTTGTCAACTGTAGCCACTCGTATGTGTCTTCGGGGATCTTGTAAGGGTTTACTCAATTCACCATTTAGTTCCACGTTTTGGATAATAATGGAATCTCCGTAGTTTATATATGGACACACTAACACCATCATACTTATTAAGCAGTGTTTACTTCTAGTTTTAAACTGATTGATATTTTACTCGATACGCAAGATTCTTTAGCGCAGGGTGGGGAGGAGGGGGTGAGGGGGGGGGGGGGGTGGTGTGATGAAGAAAATTGGGCTGTTAAAAATGCCGACTATAGTATGATACCTTTCACTCCTTTCAAATTAATCGATTGAGAGAAAAATCAACTTACATTTTTTACATTTTCTATTTGGAATAAGTGGGATGTGAACTTGCGACACAAAAAAAAGTTTTGGCGTTGTTCTGAACTTGTGTGGTGTTAACACGTCACGGCCGTGATTAGTTTTGTTGTTCTCAGTTTTGTCCAGGTTTGGACATGGACATCTTCCGCATATATACATCAAGCAGATACTTTAGTGTAGGAAATTGTCTCTCAACAGAATTGTCTTCAGATGTGGTAATGAGGTTTTGCCTTTGGGAACAAGTCTGGAAACTACAGCTGTGATTTGATTCATAATTATTGTACATATCGCTACAAACTGAAGATAGACCACGTTGGGTTTCCGTCTATATATTTCTGTAAATAAGACATTGAGACAGTAACATCTTGTATCACTTGTTCTTACTTACCATCTTTGAACGGAATTGGCCAAACAGCAGCATTGAATAGCTGATTCCCGTAACTCTCAGTTTTATATTGTGTCTATTGCTGCAGTATTGTTAATCCGACACCTGGTACATCAAAAGTTAAAGTATGTCTATTCTTCCTAATTAAAAATAATGAATGATCATTAAACAGGATGGCTTAATCAAACATTTTGTCTAGCTTGACATAGTTATACCGAAAACAATTGGACGACAACGGGACAACCTTTAAAAAGAAAATTGATAATTTTCTCTGGAGTAAAGAAATAACATGGTGCCCACTATTCATGGTTTGTTATTTTCAATATGTTCTTACGTGGTTTGGGGGATTTTTCCTTTCACAATACGCGAAGCATACATGCTAAAATATATCAGGATATAAACTGGAGGCTTTTAAGAGAAGATATGAGGAGGGTGATATTGACAGATGCTCTTGTCTCCATGGGTTAAGATTAATCCGATTATTTTCATCTCCTCGCGCTTTTCCCCCTGAGAGTTTGTCCCTGTTAGACGGAGAACATCGATTAAACTGTCAAGGTTATTTCCCTGACTCTCTTAGAAAGCTGTTTTCCCTTCTTAAAGAAGTGTCTGTCAAAATGATGCTGACTTGACCATTTTTACGTGTAAACTCACTGACCAATAAATTGACTTGAGACCTCATCGCTTACCTCACATTCAATAACAAGGCGTTCTTCCGCCAAATACGTTGATTTGATAGTTTTACCCTCATGAGCACGTAACAGAATAATTTATACAGGGTATTTCTTTGACAGCACCCTTTCCTGTTCTACGGAAATTTCCTATGATGCCAAATTCATCCAAACCAAACAGAGTATTTACGTCCATTTGCCTGTCTTCCAGATAAGAAATCTATCACATTTTCGGAATGACACTTTCTTAAAATATAATGCAGAACTATGTGTACCAATTTCGTAACATTGAAATGAACCCTTCTGCTAGATTTTTGATTCTCAGTCCTCTAAAAATGAATTTTCCAATTGCAATGGAAAGCTGTACTACATTAAGGTTTAGTGTCGTATTGTATCCCTTGGTCCAGCAATATATGTTGATGATCAGACACTACTTTATACTTGATGGTCCCGGTGCGTATTTCGTTTTGCGTATTTAATGCATAGGCCTACTGTCCGACACCTTTGTACCCCTGCTCCGGATTCTTTTAAATTAATTCAAAGGTTTATTTCTTAAATCTTTAAAGGGGCATGAGCTGCCAAAATGCTGATATTTTGACTTAAAAACAGAACGTTGAAATTATTGGCTATTTCTCTCAAGACGTATAATCCAGAAGCTTTTTATTGCTTCTAGTCTCAAAAATGTGCGATAAAGTATTGTTTTGAACTAACTTTGCCTTAGAATGAATGAATGGTCGTCCCGGTTATTTAAATTTTGTTTACTTTTCGAACACGTTTTGCGTTCGTACGGGTCACATACTGTACGGATTTTCTTCATTCCAACTCCAATCATTTAGTTTTTCAATGGCCTTCAAAGTCTCTTACTGTCGTGACGATCAGAAATTATGAAAGAAGTGTGAATTTCGGCAGCTCATGCCACTTTAAATTACTAACCGTTTTAGGGTACGCTCTGGAGCCATTATCTGGTATAGGGCTGAACGAGTTCCAGTGTGACGTCATTGCTCTACTCTCGGATAAACAGAGCTGTCTCATTAATAACAAAAAGACATTGGTTAATTACAAGATAGATCGACAGGTGGTTTGTTAAAAGAGACAAATAATCCCCCCAAAATAGACTTCACGAATGTTTGGTACAAGACCCGGTAAACTGCCTCTGTACTTCTGTTTATCAACGAACCCTTGATGAGTATGTTAAGTTTATTTACTATTCTGTATGTTGTGTACGATTAATTGCCATATGATTTTCCTCTAACTTATAAATGACATCAACACATTAGATTACCATTTTGTCTGGAAACACATCGCAGTTGACCACAATAGGACATATCATTTTACAATAAGATCATGCTCAAATACTGTTGATGACACAACGATCATATACTGCCTTTCCCATCTAAATTGTCTTTCGACTTTCTGATCCAAATGATACTGACAATAGCATGTTTCCATTATGTTACGGTAAGCGTTTAAACCGATAAAGAAAAAATGGTTTATAACTTAGGTTGATTCAAGGCTTAAGCCACTGAGAATGTTTGCAATAGCGGGGGTGAAATCAATCACAAAGATTCACTGAAACTGTAGAGAATTAATTTGTTGCGACGATAGAGATTAGTGAAATGCTTCTATTTCAAAGAAAACACCAATATTAAATATAAACAAATAAACTCGATTGAAATAAGGCAAAATTAAACCTCAAATTTATCTGCCAATATTCAGATCGATCTCATTCGTTTTGAGTACATATGAAAACATAAACTTCATTCAAAATAACAAAAAGAGGGGAAATGTTTATCGTTTAAGTGCGATACCGGTTTTCAAATGTTCTTTTCCAGTAAATATATATTGTGTTGAGTAGGGTATACCTATGCATCTTGTCTCCATGGTTATCTTAGTCAAGACAATTTTCCCTGTGCCCGTGTGTTTTAGTGTTCATAAATATACATAGGATGTAAGTGTGTAAAATGATACGATCTTCCATCGATGCGGCGCACGGGTTCGCATCCAACTCAGACCAAAAAGTTGATATTCCACTCGATGGCCGTATGTGGAAGAGTTGCCAGGGGCGCACCGAAGATCGGGGGTTTCCTCAAGGCAAATAGCCCCCCCCCCCCCCCCCACCACCGCTAAACCTGGCAAAGCCGCCAAATATATCTTGAGTACGGCGTACAACATCAATCAAGTAATCAACAAACAATTGTGTCTATAGTTTTGCACTCTATTTAAGTTGAAATATGTTGCGTTATCAGTTACATCCGACAACTAGAAGCAATATGATTACAACCTACCAATTTGCTCAATCTGAAAAAAAATACGATCTTATGGATAGTTTGCCTGTTTGCGAGCCTTGGAAGTAGCCGAGATGTAAAAGTTACAAAGGTAAGGATTGAGAAACAACCGGCTTATATATACGTATTACTTCATTTTGCCAAGGATACAAACTAATAAAAAGAAAAAGAAATAGTCAACGTCAAGAGAAATGTTGATAGATACCTCTGGGCTATTTCTTCCTCCGATTCGGTCTGTTGACCACTGGGCGTTGTCTTGAATTTATGACTCGATAATCTCGACACTTTCCTGGGTCTGGTAGAGGCGGCCACTGCTGTGGATACACTCATCTACAAAAAGAAAAGTAGGTGTCAAATCCACTGGTTACTTTGAAAGACATAAGAAGCCTCGAAGGCCCAATTACCGTACGGTTGGTAAAAATGTAAATCTAGGTCTATCTAAACCATTTTTAACACAATAAGAAACTTGTCTCCGCGGTTATTTTAGACAAGAAGATTTTCCCTGTACCCGTGTGTTATGGTATTTAAAAAATATAGCATTCGTAAGTCAGTTAAAGCCCTATCGAAATGTAACCATTTGAGAGCCGATCGAAGTTTAAATACTGATGGGTTATGATTTTAACAATCAAAGCCTTTATCATATGACACGTAGTACATAATGTTCTTCTGTGACAACCAATCACTGGAAATATCTCATTATTAAAAGCCTTTAAGTTAATTGTTCACAATTAATTTCAAGAAGTATGTAATATCTCAATCTTGAATATGTATAGTTTTACAGGTATAAGGAACAAAGACTCGAAAATATATACATTCCGGGTTGGATTTTAAATATCCAAATGAACAGTTACACGAAAATGTCATAGAGCATACAATGTTTCATCTAAGTCCTTAACTGAACATTTTTAAACCTTTGTTAGAGGTTAAGACACAAAAATAATGCCGTTATATTTTGGATTTTAGTCAACACGTGTCCAGAAAAAGACTGTAACTTAATTCGGCTGCCATCTTGAAGAAGAGTAAAATCTGACAAGAGAAGATAACGGAGAAACGGAATAAGTTAACTGTTCGTAATTCTTGTCAAGAGAAATAGGAGCTTTCGTTATACATCAATTGTCTATATGTTCTTTATGGTACAAAGACTCGAAAACGTACTCATAAATCGTGGGTATTTGAATATTGTCCGTTATAACCCATTGCATTCTATCTAACATAAGCCTGCATAAAATAAAAATGACATTTTCCACGACCAATGGACCTAGACATCAGTGAATATGGTAATCTTTTAATGACTTAATTGCTATAATCAGCTTGATACAAAAACAACATGTTTATAATTTGCTTTGCATTTTGATTCATATTGTAATTAACCACAAGCATTGTTGCATCTTTGAAATCCTCCAAAAGATGGTTTGTTGTTTACAGGTTTCCTCGTTGTTCTAAACGAATCCGTTTACCCATTAAGCTTGTAAATCTAAAGTCATATAGGATAATTCTTTTCGATAATATCGAACAACTATTTAGAATTGTCAAGAGTATGGAAAACCCCTTTAGTTGCAATTGTATTACCTCAACTTATAACAGGGCTATATCCGTCTTGCCACCATCCTATACACTGACCAATCTGTATCCTCCATAAACCATCTGTTCAATGCTGATCCTCTATCGATCACCAAATACAGTGGTAACATCGTTATGTAAACATTTAGGCCTCTTCTGTATCAGAACGTTTGTCAACTGTAGCCACTCGTATGTGTCTTCGGGGATCTAGTAAGGGTTTACTTCAGTTATCTAACGTTATCAATTCACCATATAGTTCCACGTTTTGAATGATAATGGAATCTCAGTAGTTTATATATGGACAAACTAACACCAGCATACTTATTAAGCAGTGTTTGCTTCTAGTTTTAAACTGATTGATATTTTACTCGATACGCAAGATTCTTTAGCGCGGGGTGGGAGGTGGTGGCGAAGAAAACTGGGCTGTTTGCCGGACAAAAATGCCGACTATAGTCGGATACCTTTCAATCCTCTCAAATTAATTGATTCAGAGAAAAATAAACTTAGTTTTTTTTTACATTTTCTATTTAGAATATGTGGGATTTGAACCTGTGACACAACAATAAAAAGGTTTAATGTTGTTCTGAACTTGTGTGGTGTTAACACGTCACGGCCGTGATTAGTTTTGTTGTTCTCAGTTTTGTGCAGATTTGAACATGGAATCTTCCGCATATATACATCAAGCAGATGGTTTGGTGTAGGAAATTGTCTCTCAACAGAATTGTCTTCGGATTTGGTAATGAAGTTGTGCCTTTAGGAACAAGTCTGGAAAGTATAGCTTTGATTTGATTCATAATTATTGTACATATCGCTACAAACTGAAGATAGACCACGTTGGGTTTTCGTCTATATATATCCATAGATAAGACATTGATGAGACAGTAACATCTTGTATCACTTGTTCTTACTTACCATCTTTGAACGGCATTGACCAAACAGCAGCATTGGTTAGCTGATTCCCGTAACTCTCAGTTTTATATTCTGTTTATTGTGCAGTCTTGTTAATCCGACACCTGATACATCACATGTTAAAGTATTTCTGTTCTTCCTAATGGAAAAAACAATTGAATGTTCATTTAACAAAATGGCTTAATTAAACATTTTGTCTAGCTTGACATAGTTATACCGAAAACAATTGGACCATAACGGGATAACCTTTAAAAAGAAAATTGATAATAAGAAATAACATGATGCTCACTATTCATGGTTTGTTATTTTCAATATGTTCTGACGTGGTTTGGGGGATTTTTCCTTTCACTATACGCGAAGCATACATGCTAAAATATATCAGGAGATAAAATGGAGGCTTTTAAGAGAAGATATGAGGAGGGTGATATTGACAGATGCTCTTGTCTCCGTGGGTTAACATTAATCCGATTATTTTCATCTCCTCGCGCTTTTTCCCCTGAGAGTTTTTCCCTGTTAGACGGAGAACATCGATTAAACTGTCAAGGTTATTTCCCTGACTCTTTTAGAAAGCTGTTTTCCCATGTTAAAAAAGTGTCTGTCAAAATGATGCTGACTTGACCATTTTACGTGTAAACTCACTGACCAATAAATTGACTTGAGACCTCTTCGCTTACCTCACATTCAATAACAAGGTGTTCTTCCGCCAAATACGTTGATTTGATAGTTTCACCCTCATGAGCACGTAACAGAATAATTTATACAGGGTATTTCATTGACAGCACCCTTTCCTGTTCTACTGAAATTTCCTATGATGCCAAATTCATCCAAACCAAACAGAGTATTTACGTCCATTTGCCTGTCTTCCAGATAAGAAATCTATCACATTTTCGGAATGACACTTTCTTAAAATATAATGCAGAACTTTGTGTACCAATTTCGTAACATTGAAATGAACCCTTCTGATAGATTTTTGATTCTCAGTCCTCCAAAAATGAATTTTCCAATTGCAATGGAAAGCTGTACTACATTAAGGTTTAGTGTCGTATTGTATCCCTTGGTCCAGCAATATATGTTGATGATCAGACACTACTTTATACTTGATGGTCCCGGTGCGTATTTCGTTTTGCGTATTTAATGCATAGGCCTACTGTCCGACACCTTTGTACCCCTGCTCCGGATTCTCTTAAATTAATTCAAAGGCTTATTTCTTAAATCTTTAAATTACTTACCGTTTTTAGGGTACGCTCTGAAGCCATTATCTGGTATATGACTGAACGAGTTCCAATATGACGTCATTGCTCTACTCTCGAATAAACAGAGCTGTCTCATTAATAACAAAAAGACATTGGTTAATTACAAGATAGATCGACAGGTGGTTTGTTAAAAGAGACAAATAATCCCCCCAAAATAGACTTCACGAATGTTTGGTACAAGCCCCGGTAAACTGCCTCTGTACTTCTGTTTATCAACGCACCCTTGATGAGTATGTTAAGTTTATTTACTATTCTGTATGTTGTGTACGATTAATTGCCATATGCTTTTCCTATAGCTTACAAATGACATCAACACATTGGATTACCAGTTTGTCTAGAAACACATCTTAGTTGACCACAATAGGACGTATCATTTTACAATAAGACTATGCTGAAATACTGTTGATGACACAACGGTCATATACTGCCTTTACCATCTAAATTGTCTTTCGACTTTCTGATCCAAATGATGCTGGCAATAACATGTTTCTATTATGTTACGGTAAGCCTTTTAACCGATAAAGAAAAAATGGTTTATAACTTTAGGTTGATTCAAGGCTTAAGCCACTGAGAATGTGTGCAATAGCGGGGGTGAAATCAGTCACAAAGTTTCACTGAAACTGTAGAGAATTAATTTGTTGCGACCGTATAAGTGAAATAATCTTGAGCGCGGCGTAAAACACCAAACAATCATTCAAGGAAAACACCAATATTAAATATAAACAAATGAACTCGATTGAAATAAGGTAAAATTAAACCTCAAATTTATCTGCCAATATTCAGATCGATCTAATTCGTTTTGATCACAAATGAAAACATAAATCTTTCAAAATACCAAAAATGCTTTTCGTTAAAGTGTGTACGATACCGGTCTCCAAATGTTCTATTCAAGTAAATAGGTCCTATACCTATGTATCTTGTCTTAGTCAAGACAATTTCCCTGTGCTCGTGTGTTTTAGTGTTCATAAATATACATAGGATGTAAGTGTGTAAAATGATACGATCTACAAGTGTGTGTATACACCAGATGGTACTTGTTTAATCATGAATGGCCAGCGTGGGATCACAGCAGAGTACGTTTAGGAGATAGAGAGAGCAGTGGTTTTTATCATCAGTTATATGGCGGAATCTGTATAAATGAAGGTTAAATCAACACGTCTATAGGATGTAGATCTTCTTAGTCATACAGCTCATGTCTGCAGAAGTAGAAACGCCATTGTTTCTGAGCCGTACCGAGAGTCTGTTATTCTGGGGCAGTGTAAATGTGCAACCTGTTGGGGGACTATGCAACTATTAAACTCTGGATGTATTGGAGAAAAGGCTGGTTAAGGGCTGTTGGTTTTAAGAAATTTAAGGTCTCATATTAGGCATATAGTTGAGTCACGATTACCATTTTTGTCGTGTTTATCTATCTATATGTCAAGGTTTCCTTTCCCAGTTTCCACCAGGACTACTTTCCCCAGACCTAGTAACTTTGCCACCTTTCCTCCCCCTCCTCAACTGTGTCAGCCTCTTCCCCTAAGAGATCATATTCAAATGCAGTGAGATCCACTCCATGGGGTGAGCACAAATCTTTTTCGAATAACAATCCCCAATATCAAATGGCAGAGAACCTAAATTGCGACTCTTCTAAGATCGTGCATCACATGCAAAAATGATGCAAGCATTACATAGGAGAAACTCATAATCCTCTACCGCCAACCACTTATCTGGTACTAGACTTGAACAAGATGTATCCGTGGCACATCATTGCAACAATCTAGGGCATTCCGTTAAGGACAATTTCGATATCATCGAAAAAACCTTGTCTCACTTCCGTCGCAGATACCAAACACAAACATGTGGAATGGAACTTTCAAATTTTCCAAACTGTTTACCCTTTGGGGTTTGGGTTTGAACTTGGACCCTGGAAGGTGTCGCGAAAAAACTATAATACCATTTGTGTTTCAGTATAATAAGGTCAGCATGAATACGCGTATGGTCCAGATTATATTAGAAGAATACAAATTACTTCAAAGTAAAATGACTCGACCTCTGAACCAAAGGCCAGTCATTGCTTATTAAAAGAACAAGCGTTTGAAAGATATACTGGTCAGGGCTAAACTCCCCTGTCTGTTTACCGATATATTTACGGTACCATTTGTTCTCAAAAACAGGTTTACCTTCGGACTTATGATTCTTACAGATAAACTGATCTTGTCAATGCAAGACATTGAATGGGCTGCCAATTTAATTCTGTCTCTAGGTAACTTTTCTCTCTGATCGGTCAATAGGTTTCAAAGTTTATAGATCATTGATGACTTGCCAATACAAAACAAGTTCTAGAAACTTGTCAAAAGAGCTTTTGTATAGTCAAAAAGAGCATTTTTATTACTACCACTGTGCCATTGTGATTTTATTTCAAAGAAATATATTAATAAGATTCTCGACGATTTCTAAATGGCTTTAAAACAGAGGATACATGTTACGACCTTGGTTAACAAATCTTTGGAATGAGTCTAAATAACACAATTTTGACAGTTTCTCTATTAGATAAAGGCTTACCTCTATATCGGTAATGAAATGTAATCTTCGTATCTCTCTATAGAAACAGTCTTATATTCATTAAGTAGTACTAAGTTCCTTGTTGTTCACAGATCACACCTTTTGTCTCTCCGAGTCTACACACTTTCCTCACCTAGCCGGTCACTTCCCAGACCATAACCAGTGTCGGTGCCTTCCAGATTGACATTCAGAAGACTAAACAAATGGACGAATGTTTTATTGTAAAACATATCCACGTATGTACTATAACTGTTCAGTAAAACACTTCCGATTCAACGCATACAATATTTACTTATTTAGGATTTCACAGTCTAGTGGGATGAGTCGCTGCTTACAGGGATTGGGTCGTTGACAATTCACTAACAACCAGCAGTGATGAAGGACACATGTATACTTGTATATTTGTGTATTTAGTATAAGATTTATATTTATTGTTCTAAGTAAAATATTTATATATAATACCACTAAATATTTATAGGGACACTTAATACATAGAAGTTGTTGATATCATACTTTTATTGTTTCGGATGATATCTTTTTTTTAAATGTCGAGTTGATGATATTATTTTAGGCTGGTTCTTCAATGAAATCTTAATTACAGCGAGGTCATAAATCTTTATCATATACGTATATCTCCGATTCGACTGGCCAAATCCTCATCTAGCGGTATTTTATCATGTGTATAACCCTATATTACATGGAACAATCAGTCATGTGTATTATTCTTGTTTAACGTCTACATATACGATTTGACAAAAGCTAGCGTTCTGGAGGTCAGACGTTTGCAAACATAATTAGTCTGCATATGAGTCTTTAACGTTTTCGCTAATACAAGTAGTACCGAGCATTGCCATAATGCAGAAATATAACCTTGATAAACTGCGTGAGGTAGACTTATGATTGACAAATTACAAATGATTATTGGTTATTTATGTTGGACGAATGTCTAGACCGGACAAATCCTCGACGGATTCATTTGGTCAACATATTATAAAGATGGAACATTACAACTGAAAGATTTGTTTTATTGTCACGTAAAGTCAATGTGCCAAGGCTCTGTCGGGAAAGATTTGGTTTATTGTCACGTAAAGTCAACGTTCCAAGGTTCTGTCGGGAAAGATTTGGTTTATTGTCATGAAAAGTCGATGTTCCAAGGCTCTGTCGGGACAGATTTGGTTTATTTTCACGTAAAGTCAAGGCTCCAAGGTTCTGTCAGGAAAGATTTGGTTTATTGTCATGAAAAGTCAATGTTCCAAGGCTCTGTCGGGACAGATTTGGTTTATTGTCATGTGAAGTCAATGTTCCAAGGTTCTGTCGGGAAAGATTTGGTTTATTGTTAAGTCAATGTTTCAAGGTTCTGTCGGAACCGATTTGGTTTATTGTCATTTGAAGGCAATGTTCCAAGGTTGTGTCGGGAAAGATTTGGTTTATTGTCATATTTAGTCAATGTCCCAAGGCTCTTTCGGGAAAGTTTGGGTTTATTGTCATGTAAAGTCAATGTTCCAAGGTTGTGTCTGGAAAGATTTGGTTTATTGTCACGTAAAATTAATGCCCCAAGGTTCTGTCGGGAAAGATTTGGTTTATTGTCATGTGAAGGCAATGTTCCAAGGTTGTGTCGGGAAAGATTTGGTTTATTGTCATATTTAGTCAATGTCCCAAGGTTCTGTCGGGAAAGATTTGGTTTATTGTCATGTAAAGTCAACGTTCCAAGGTTGTGTCTGGAAAGATTTGGTTTATTGTCACGTGAAGGTAATGCTCCACGGTTCTGTCGGGAAAGATTTGGTTTATTGTCATGTGAAGGCAATGCTCCAAGGTTTACACCAAATACAACGACACCAAATAAGTAAAATAATATTGAGTGCGGCGAAAAACATCGATCAATCAATCAATCAAGACAGTGGATGATATTGATGGTGTGACCTTTTGATGAAAAATAACCGTAATTAAACTATTTAATGTGAAACATTTAAAACATTTAATATTTTACCGTCAAAATAACCGACGCACGAATACACGAGTCTGAAATTTCTGTGCAAAGGTTCCTGTATAAATATTTCATTGCGTTTTGGTATGAATCAGTATGAATGTATTCTTTTATTATTCACATCAATACATTGAAATTAACGACCACATACTGGTCATGTTACATCTCCTACAGACTATGTATCCGTGTTTTGTCCAACATCATTGCTGTCTGTTGGCAGCTGTTGTTAGTGAATTGTCAATCAGTGGGAATGTACACGAGAGAGAGAGAGACTGGTTCTAAATAAGCCGACTCAAACTGGATCTCGTGAGCTTGAAGACAAAGCTATCCTAGAGTCCCTCTCTATTGATCTCATTGGCTATAAATCAAGCTGATCTGTTCGCGTTTCTTTCGTTCACTGTGACAACGACCTAATCAGAGTAAGCAGCGACTCATCCCACTAGACTGTGAAATCCTAAATAGTGTATGCGCTGAATCGGAAGTGTTTTACTGAACAGTTATAGTAGATACATGGATTACATTGCTTCACACTGAAACATTCTGCCGTATTGTTATCTGAATTACCGATACTAGTTATAGAAGTGAGCGGATAGGTTGGGGGAGTGAGTAGACAGAGAGAGACAGGTTTGCCAGGAAAGGAACCTCGTCAACAAGGAATTGGCATTTTTCTCATTTTTGATCCAGTGTTACTTAGTGGATATAAGATCATTCCCAGATAGAGATACGGATTACATCACATTTCCGCTATAAAGGTAAGACATTATCTAATGGAGAAACAGTCAAAGTTTTGTTATTTGGAATCACTCATCTATGGTACACACTAGATCCGGTTAATGTGTGGCCCGAGCTCATTAGAGGATTGTTTACTACAATTATGGTACACACCAATCTGACTAAAGTCGAGATGAAAATACCTGAGCATCTCGACTTTAGTCAGATTGGGTACACACATACATTTGTTAACCAAGTTCCTATTACGTTTTCTCTGTATAAATCAATTCGGAAATCGACTAGATGTACAAATATTTTCTCTATGTACGGTAACCTTTGATTGCTATCTTTTATAGTTATTTCTGAGTTTTGCATAAGACACACATGTATGATGATGTGTTAAAATGGATTAGAACAGCTTGGTTTATCAGATTGCACTAGGGGTGATAATGTAAACACCTTATCTTCTACATATGTGGAGTCTTGTAATTGTCGTTTGTAGGATTTCCAGAGATTTAATGTTATAGTAAAGTTGAGCTTGTATAGTTTTCCTAAATGTTTACGAAGTTGCTAACTGATAAAAGAACAATATGGTAGGTAGATTGAAACGGTAAAGTTTCCGAATCCCTGTTCCACTATATAACAATACAAAGATTTAACATGTATATTCTTCCGTCCTCCACAACCTCACGTATCAGCTGTATGACTATAGGAAGATGGGTATCCTATAGACGTGTTGATTTAACCTTCATTTATACAGATTCCGCCATATAGCTGATGATAAAACTCTGCTGTGATCCCACACTGGCCATTCATGATATTAAACAAGTACCAGCTGGTATATATAGACAGTTGCAGATCCTATCGTTATACACACCTTCAACATAAGTGTATGGCAGGTATGAACACACAAAAGACAAGATAAATCCACAGAAATCGAAAATATTTTTGCTCAACATCGCTCCCACTTAATACGACTTGCAATTTTATAAAAGTTTTCCTTTAGTTTCGACCTTGGGGATGGACATTGAGGTTGTTTTATAAATAACAATAACACAAAAATATACTAATACATCGAGGCTTTTTGAATTTCAGCAGCTCTTGTCATGCGCTTTAATGCATAAGTGCTATTTTTGTAGAAGTAGGGATATTCGACATTTGATAGTTTTAAATGGATTGCCCTATCTGCAGTAAACATGACAACTCGTAAAAACACAACAAAGCTAACCAATCAATCTATGTTAACTTTAAAAACCAGTTTACCTGTAGTACATAATGTCTTGTAAATATTGAGTAGGAATACAGTTCAAAAGAGCATGTTCTTTCCAATGACGTTATCAGAGAAGTGAACAACGAGGAGAGTTTTACACAGATTCATCAATGTACGATCCAACACATGAACTAATGAATTTCAAAAGTAACGCTGATCAAAACGACAGAAAATATCGTCTCTCCTGAGAGTATTTATATAAAGCAGACATGTTAGTGTTAAGGCAGGATTATCACCATGTTCATTCGAATGTGTATAATTTTATTATTTTTGGTTTCCTGTATTCCACTATGTGTTTGGGAATGTAGGGGGGGGGGGGGGGGGGGGGGCGGCGGTGGTTCGTGCTCCTGTCATTTTTACCTTCCTGATCTTATTACGGTATGTTGAGGGATTTTTAACAAGTATAGCTTTAAGGCATTTGCTTCAGTCTCAATATCACAGGATATAAATGGAGGCTTTTAAGAGAACATATGAGAAGGGTGATATTGGGTGATATTGACAGATGCTCTTGTCTCCGTGGGTTAACATTAATCCGATCATCTTCTCCTCATCGCCGTTTTTTCTGAAGTTTGTCCCTGTAAGATGAAGAAAATGAATTTATCTGTCTATCAAAAACACGCTGTAGAACTTCTGGCAATATTCCAATGAATAATATCTTAAATAAACCTACCGACAAACAAATTGCCTCTAAGCTACGTAACTCATTTAAAATCAAATGCTCAATGATAAAATAAGTTCATTCACTTTCAAACAGTCCATTGCAACATGGAATTGTGACGATTCACCTTTTGCCTGTGTACTTCGTTTGAATGACAGTGGAACAAAACCAGCTCCTTACATCCACGAAAACCCTTTTCCCTCCGCCAGAAAACGAGGGTCTACACACATGCGCATTCAATGATGCCTTTAAAGTTTGTTTTTCTCAAATGAAAAGATTAACATGAGAAATAATGGAACTTTGGAAGCGTGCAGTGGTATATCATCATTTCTCGTAGAATCAGGTCAATTTCATCACATTATGCTTAGAGACCAATTTATCCACAGCTACCAGATTCATGATTGGTGTTTTTTATTTGTGTTATCAAGAAAATGGCTTGCACGGAATGTCCGAAATATCTAACATGCCTCCCGCTATCTGAATTCAGGTCCATCGCTAAAAGAAATATACACGCTTATTAAGAATGTAATATGTTGTCCAGTTGTGCGGAAACCTTGATAACACGGATTCTATACCTGTAGGCTACATCTCACGAGTGACGGTTATGTAGGCCTATACATGAACAGAAATACGGCCCTAGTCTAGGGTATAGTTCAATGATACCACCAAAAGTATACTTGTACTTCATATGAGTTCATTATCCCCTCGCGACGAAAGTCGGGGAGGGGATATAGCGTTGCGTATGTTCGTAAGTACGCATAGAAATACCTCGATTAAGTTCGTGTTTCAGGGTACCACGGTCAAGGTCACGGTCACCATTACTATTTATAGAAAATCTTTGTCATCACTCTTGAAACTTCATTTCTGAATGGATCCTGATCAAAATTCATATATGGGTCCGGCATGGAAATACCTCGAATAAGTTCGTGTTTCAGCGTGCTAAGGTCAAGGGCAAGGTCGCCATTACTATTTATAGAAAATCGTACGTACGTACGTATGTTCACCTGGATACCGACCAAGCTACACGTACATACAGTGTAGGCCTATATGGGTCCACATGGGAATACCTCGAACAAGCTTGTGTTTCAGCCTGCTAAGGTCAAGGTCAAGGTCACCTTTACTATTTATAGAAAATCGTACGTACGTACGTATGTTCACCTTTTTTCAGCGCTCTAGCGACTTCATTTTTGAACGGATTCTGACCAAACTTCCTATATGGGTTCAGCATAGGAATACCTTGATTAAGTTCGTGTTTCAGGGTGCCAAGGTCAAGGTCAGCGTTACTATTTATAGAAATATTTTGTCATCACTCTTGCGACTTCATTTCTGAATGGATCCTGACCAAGCTACATACAGTGTATATGGGTCCAGCATGGGAATACCTCGAACAAGTTCGTGTTTCAGCGTGCCAAGGTCAAGGTCACCGTTACTATTTATAGAAAACATTTGTCAGCGCTCTTGCAACTTCATTTCTGAACGGATCCTGACCAAACTCCATATATTGGCCCAGCATGGCAATATCTCGAACGCGTCACTGCTCTTGGGACTTCATGTTTAAATGGGTTCTGACCAAACTTCATCCCCACCCCCCCCCCCCCACCCCCCACCCCCCCCCCCATTTTGCGTCAGAGTTCTTGTGTTAGCACTTGAGGGGATTTGTATCGTTTGCGATGCCTTGTTTTACCTTATTTTACCTTGGATGGGCAACATTTATAAACCGTTCGCTCTCTTCTAAGATTGTTTTGGTCGTCAGCAGATTTTAGACTAACGTTGGTTGATAAGATATTAAATATAGCTAAATGAAATGACCCTGTCAGGTAATTAGGCACACTGGCTACTTACCTGAGCTTACTACAATTCAACATTCAAATCATGCCCATGTTAGGTCTTTGTTTACATTGCGGGGATCTCACAAATCAAAATTTCAACTTCCAATTAAAAATACGAAATGATTGGCCAATATAGAAAAATACAGAAAAGCGTCTGCTGTTTAAAATGTAAACAGTTTTTCGGAATTTAAGCGGCAAGTGGGTCTTTAAATTGGCATGTGCTGTCAAATATAAGTGAGACGAAATGAACTAATTTTTCACTTTGTCATCAGGAAGTGCAAAATACGAGCTTTCAAATCTAATATACCAATACTTTATAAAATGTACTCATACATTCCGGCTATTTGAAATCTGTCCGTTATTTATACATATTTTAGGTTCAAGCTGTTAGGCCTGCTGGCTTTACTAATATTTTTTTTTTAATTTTAGCGTCAATCCTGCAGTTTTTCAAGGTACTTCAAACGCTCAACTTCTCATGACAATCAAGATTTAGGGAAAAGTCCGATTTTTGGCAGCTCATGTTTTTTTTAGCTAACGGCTCTTTGAACAACCGACCCAGGTCTTTATATGATGTAAACTAGATCAGAGCTTGTCATTATAGTCGGTGCTTTGAACATTTGGTAGGTTCCAAAGTGACGTCATCATTGTACTCCCAGGTAAACAATACTGCCTGAATGAAAACACATGGGCAGAAGAAATGACGAGCAGGTGGCACATAAACTAGACAAACTATCCTCGCACATTAGGTTTGAGACGTGTTTCTGCAAGATTTAGTCAACTGCTACCGGTCATCTGGCTTTTGTTTATCAACGCCTACGGGACGGATAATATTGAGATATTTGCCATTAAATGTGTTGTATAACAGTAACTGCTCGAATTTCCTGTAAATACACGGCTATTATGTTTGTAAACGTCGTAATTCACCATTCTTTAATTCTATTATTGATCACATATGGACACATTAGACAGTTCCTGTTCCAAACTGATGTTTGTCTCAAAAATCGTTGCAAACAATGAATGGGTAGATAATGTAGTTATGATTTACATGAGGCAATTTAGAGGGAACACACTAAGCTCACTGTGACATTCTCTGAAATGTTGCTCTCAGTCCAAACTGTCTTCAAATACTCAGACGTGATTGTTCAACAAATATATTAGCAGAGATGTCAAGATCTTCATCAGTTTCTGAGGTTAATCCTGTAGAATACAGTTGATGTGCAAAAGTCCAGTTACTGATACCGATAGTTTTGAAGGCTTCATGTACCTTCAAAACTATGCGCCTTACACCAATGGGTCGCGGGTCCGAATCCCACTCAGTCCAAAAATTGGGGAAAATTTCTGACTGGGTTTTCACTTGAACGACCTATGTGGGATGGTTGCCAGTTACCAGCGGAAGGTCATGGGTTTCCTCCGGGCACAGAGCCCGGTTTCCTCTCACAATAAAACTGGCAAAGCCGCCATATAAGTGAAATAATCTTGAGCGCGGCGCAAAACACCAAACACTCGATCAATCAAAGCTATGCTCTAACAGTTCCGAAATAGGCCATTATCAGCCGGTTCACTTGTAGCAGAATTATTTGAAGTAAATAAGATATGATCAAGTTAAATTCCACAGAATGAATGGAAACACACTCATCAACCCTTTGCCCAACTAATAAAAGCACACAATTTTCTATAATATTGGTAAAAAAGTCACTGTCTGATCATGTTCAATTTTCAATTTAACTTTCCAAAGCCGACTTAAAGCATCCATGGATCGGTTGTAAACTGACTCTTGACATGAAAATTACAACCTTCATTAGGCCTCCAGACATTCCAGAAATGTCTTATTATTACGTATAAGCCTAATTATATACAAATTAGGCTTAGACCACAAAATCTAGGTATCTTCTAGTAAAATCATATCGGCACAATGACACCCCAGCAACGGTCTCACTGGATGGCCAAGGGACGTAAACAACTGAGGAAGTATCTCCCAGAGCCATCTTGAAAGCAACTAGTATTACTTAATTACTGCCATAGTTTGTTTCTCTCCTTGTAGATGAGTGTATCGACAGCAGTTGCCGCCTCTACCAGACCCAGGAAAGAGTCGAGAACATCGAGTCCTAAATTCAAGACAACGCCCAGTGGTCAACAGACCGAATCGGAGGAAGAAATAGCACAAAGGTATTTATCAACATCTTTCTGGGTCGGTCAGAAATACATTATTGGTGGCTGTAGTCATTGATTGAATTATAGCATTATAGTTGAATATAACCTTTGTATTTTGAACTATTAATAAAGTAGCTCGGACATTTCAACTATAATTTCTGTCCATTCAAAAAGCTCCTGGTGGGTTTTGATAAAAATGTATTTAAATAGTTGCCTTTCTGGCGAATGGTTTATATCAATGGACAAAGCAACATGTTTATCCTTTTGTATTTCACAAATGCATTAAAGATTTTTCTCTTTGCCAGCAACCCATCTAATTCACTTATAGTCAATTCATTTTCAGACAGAAGCGTAGAAATAACCCCGGCAATCAATGTTGTATCCTGATGGTGCTCAGTTATCTCCTCTTGTCGACCTTGACTCTTCTCCAAGATGGCGGCCAAAGTTACAGTTCTTTTCTGGACACATCTTGACGAATTTAAAGGCTTCAATCCGTGTTTAACCCTTACCAGTGATTAGAAGAGAGATGAATGAGAGCTGATTAAGAGAAAATATCCCATGAGATGTACCGTTATAATCTCTCAAAATGTGAAATAAATCCTTATATCCTAATGGTTGATTTTCAAGACAGGGAGAAATCGCCAATGATTACCTGTTTATAATTATATATTTGCCTTCCTTCAAGAAAGACTTTCTATTCCCTCAAACGGTTATGGCGCTAATCTAAACGAGTTGGGAGGTGTTGACGGCATTGGTGACATGAGTGGACGTAAATCTATATTGCTTGTGCTCTGTAGACAGTCATGATATAATCCGCCAGAAGAGACTGATTATTTAGACGGATTAGCTTTTTGCATGTGTCCAATATAGACGTAAATATATCCAATACAGACTGGTGTAAAATCTGTGTGAAAAGGTATCCAATATAGAAATATGTACAGTATATATGCACAGTCACTTAGATCCGTGTGAAAGGTATCTAATACAGACAGATGTAAAATATATCAGTTAGATCAGCGTGAATGGTATCCAATACAGACAGAAGTAATTATATCAGTTATATCCCTGAGATAGGGATCCAATACAGACAGATGTAAAATAGGTCACTTACATGTAGATCCGTGTGAAAGGTGTCCAATATAGAAGGATGTAATTATATCACTTAAATCCGTGTGAAAGGTATCCAATATAGAACGATGTAATTATATCACTTAAATCCGTGTGAAAGGTGTCCAATATAGAACGATGTAATTATATCACTTAAATCCGTGTGAAAGGTATCCAATATAGAACGATGCAATTTTATCCCTTAAATCTGTGTGAAAGGTGTCCAATATAGAACGATGTAATTATATCACTTAGATCCGTGTTAAAGGTGTCCAATATAGAACGATGTAATTATATCACTTAAATCCGTGTGAAAGGTATCCAATATAGAACGATGTAATTATATCACTTAAATTTGTGTGAAAGGTGTCCAATATAGAACGATGTAATTATATCACTTAAGTCCGTGTGAAAGGTGTCCAATATAGAACGATGTAATTATATCACTTAAATCCGTGTGAAAGGTGTCCAATATAGAACGATGTAATTATAGCCTATCACTTAAATCCGTGCGAAAGGTGTCCAATAGAACGATGTAATTATATCACTTAAATCCGTGTGAAAGGTGCCCAATATAGAACGATGTAATTATATCACTTAAATGTGTGTGAAAGGTATCCAATATAAATATATAGATGTAAATTATATTGATTAGATACCTATTTAAGGTGACGAAATTTATTGAGTAACATTTCCTGTCTTCATTTTGAGCAACATTTCCTGGTTGCTTTAGAAATAATCAAAATTTCAATAAAGAAATATATGGGTTGTGGCATTTGCAATATTTCTTAATTAAAGTGGCATCAGCTTTTTCATAAATTCCGATTGTCAAGAGAAATTTAGCGTCTGAAGAAGTACCTAGAAAAATTCAAGAAAAGACGTTGAAATAAAAAAATATTGATAAAGCCAGTACTAACGAACCGGAGATGTGTGTTATAATGGACAACATTCAAATAGCCGGGATGTATAGGTTCAATTTTGGTGTTTTGCTTGCCCATGAAAATTACCTTAACGGACATCTCCGAGATTGGTATCACCGGGGAGCTTTTGATTTCTTCTTCTTGATAGAATGGAAATTCTATTTCAGCGAAATTTCCCCTATATTTGGCAGTTCATGCCACTTTAGCTCCCAAATTTAGAATGATTTACAATTTTATTGTTCTTTCATGGGCTTCCATGACAGTTATTTTATATTTTTTCTATGAAATAGAGAACAGTGTTGGTTAGTCTCCCTAGAAGTATGAAGAAGTGACACCAGCCTTGAGAAAATAGGAAATTTAGTGTTAACAAGCATCTTTGGTCTAAAATGACTGAATGCCCATTCCGGCAATTCAATGTTCTTCCCCACATGTCTTTGTTTCATGTAGTTTATAATAGAGTAAACTGATATTTTAAATTCCAGCAGCATTCATCAATATGTTTTCAATGAACTGTATACATTTGTATCCTCTTCACAGTCAGCACTCATGCATTTTGGCAGTTTGTGTTGCTACTTTAGTTTAGATGTATATTTCTGTATTTCATCAAGAACTCTCTTTATGAAAAAAATCTTGTTTGTATGTGAGACCATTACTCGAAGCTCACCCTAAATTAATTTTAACCGCTATAACATAAAGCCAAAAAACAGTTTTCAAAATCTGTTTCACCAGTGAAATATTATAAGGCTTTTTGGAAATTCGTAAAGAGCTATATTTGTAATTTATTTTCTTTAAGTTAATATATAAATTTAATTCTGCATGTTTTGAAATATTTTCTGTTTATTATTTCTGCGTCTGTGTGTGGAGGTGAGGGGGTATTTTTCGTATGACCACACAATATCAAACGTGCTGAGGCTAATACTCAATTCAACAACGGGCCTGGTTGGCTTAATCGGCAGAACGATAGTCTCTTAGTTCGACACAAACCTTTTATCGATGAGGCGCGGGTTCGAATCCCACTCAGTCCAAAGAATATGTTTCACTCGATCGCCTTACGTGGGAGAGTTGCCAGGTACTCGTCGAAACAAGGAGCCTTAATACAGTGGTATAAGAGAGATGTCAACGAATTAATATTGGAGGAGAAATCAGAACGGACCATTTATTGAGAATAATAGATTGACTAAGGCTATTTTTCCAAAAAATAATTCCTTCCAGTTTATCTTACAGTTGCATTTCGGGATCGAATCCATGCACCTCAGACCAGAGTTGCTAGGTACTCGCCTCCATTTAGTAAAATAATCTTGAGTGCGACGTAAACATCAATCAATCAATTCAGTTTATCAGAACAAGTTGTTTCACTACAATCCCAACCACAATCAAGTCATAAGATACACTGACCTAAAGGGGCACTTTGATTACATTAAACAGTGGATTAACTCTTGGTGAAAGGTGGCTGATCGATTTACAGAAAAATGATTAATTAGCGATTCCATTGAATTCTTACGGAGCCTTTTTCACTGGGCACTTTTCCCAAAAATTCACCCATTTGCAATATTTGCCCTATACCAAAGATTACCTGCTCAAAGGCTATTTTCTAACTATATGTCCTGTATGTAGGGGCTTTACAGCTGTGGTGAATGAACAATAAAATTATGACATATCGAACCAGATTTAGATATAACCGAATATGACAAAACTAAGCAATCGTCTTATTTTTTTCTAATTTAGGGAATAACATTCAAAATAACGCCTGGACAGTTCGTGAGATTTGTATGGAGGTATTTCATGGTTTTGGGTCACTTGGTGCCATTGAAGTTACCTGATATAAAGAATCTACTTTTATGTGGACTATCAAATAAACGTTATTTTAATGAAAGTTTAGTAAAGTATTTAAAGCATCTTAAGATCATATGCCTTCCAATCCCTTGAAGGTGTGGCCAATTTGGTCCTACTATACTTTAAGTAAATAAACTCTTTCGTCTTTCACGCCAAAAATAAAAATGCATATTTCAAATACTACTTCAAAATGCGATGTAAATTTGTTTAACTAACGGTCTTTTAATTCAAAATGTCAAAAAATAAGGCACCTTAATTATGATTTCACATTTGTAGCCGAAGCAGGCATTTGCCATGCTAATCTGTCACATTTTGTACATATTGGACAACTTTTTGGTCCTTGCCACACTCTATTCAAAAGGATCTGCAAATATGTACATTTATGGTTTCAGACACGTTAACCGTAAAAGATAGTTAGACGAATTTTATCACTGTATAGGCGACAATATTACAAAGTGCAATCGATGATTGAAACTCCCGTTGTTGACATGGTGATATGGATAGAAACCATAATGTCGGTTTTGTTGAGTTAGACGTATCGTAGTGAGATTTCATTACTAGATTTCAGGGAAATTGAAGAAAATAGATGAGATATTGTAGATATATCGCCTGGTTAAACCAGACCAACTTTAATATATAAAGATGAGGTTTCCAGATGGCAATTCTCCTATAGCCCCAATGCACCGTTAAGTATTGCCTTCTATTTGACAATTTCTTTGCTGTTGTTATGGGAATTGTCCTGCTATGTTAAGCATGCTATACATACTTTAGCTGCGCGTGTGATGCATTCTCGGCGGTTTGTTTATATTTGTCAGACAAAAACTTTACTCGAGTAACTGTTTAAACTCGACTTAAGGTAATTCATCTGAGATGTGTTACTTCTTATTTTTGTACTTATTTTTTGTTAAACGAAAAACCACACCTAACGCAGGCTGTGGGTCCCTTTCATACTCCATTCTGTATTATATCCTGTGCGAACTCCTTATAAAGATCTCGGGACACACAAACGTAACAATGAAGCCCGGTTCAAAAGACAACAAATGCACCGCACCTAACTGTGGCGTTCCTTAAATGTTGAATCTATTCATTTATTCTTATTGACAATTATTTAAGACAAAATGGAATAATTCTAATAAAAATCAAATTATTTGCTACAGAAAGCCCTCCCCAAAACGACAACATTGTTTAAAGGGGCATGAGCTGCCAATTTTCATAGTCTCTGATCGTCACGATAGTAAGAGGATTTCAAGGCCATCGAAAAACTAAATGATTGGCGTTGGAATGACGAAAATCCATACAGTATGTGGCTCGTACGAACCGAAAACGTGTTCGAAAAGTAAACAAAATTTAAATAACCGGGACGACCATTCATTCATTCTAAGGCAAAGTTAGTTTAAAACAATACTTTATCGTACATTTTCGAGACTAGAAGCACTAAAAAGCTTGTGAATCATACATCTTGAGAAAAATAGCCAATAATTTCAACTTTCTGTGTTAACGTCAAAATATCAACATTTTGGCAGCTCATGCCCCTTTAAAATACAACGGTGTAGCCCGGCATACTGAAGCTTATGTTTGACTTTGGAGAAATGCAGACTGACGTCTTTAGATTAATCCTTTATAACACAAACATATGTCGCCTTAACATAGCTCTCCTCTTTTCTACTTCCTATCGATTTTGGAGAGGTATTGACAAAGTGGTCATGTGCTTAAATCGGGTGAGCAAAATCGAAAGCAATTCCCCGAATGGGTCCACATGGCTCAGAAAGTCACGCAGGAGTCAAATAAATTAATGAAACCCCCGGAACAAGAGAACCCATAAGCTGAGTGAGTGGGGTGAGATTCCAAGATCTCGACCATTTCTCAATGATCTTCTACTTTACACCTCTCTAGGGACAGCTGTGTTCGCACATACCGGTACTTTCTCATCTAAACGATGCACAATACTCCGTGTCCTCAAACTGTCTCGTTTCCAAGGTTTCAATTCACATAAGGCTGTAAACATGTAAGATACGACCCTTCTTAAAGTGGAAAACTTGGAAGTAACGTTTTGTGGGTAAATTTCAGCAAGCTTCGATTAAATAGCGGTGGAATTTGCCAAGCAAGTGAAAGTTATTGCGAAATTCGGCGCATGCTGCGGTGATATGTTTTAAGACGATAATATTAGGTTTAATGTGACTACATGTATATATTTCACTGACTGAAAGCAAAGTTATATTAACTTATCTTTGGGAAATTTGGCTAAATTTCTACCCAAAACATTTTCAATAATAAAGGAGAAATAAGCATTCAGTCAGTTGGCCTGGTGCATTGCCTAATATCTTATCCTATTTCTATAGGATTTGTTCATATTGCATTTAGTTATTTCCTACCCTAAACGGTCTTGACATGTTTGATTCCAATGGTGATAAACGATTAATCTTGATCTCAAGTATTTCCAACCCTATTCATCATCCAGACCTGGACCGAACCGAGTCAATCAGAAGTGAGATGTTTACTATAAAGACAAACGGTTGAATGTCTTCTGATATCCGGATACCAAACCGTAGAACCGCGTTGGTCTACTTGTTATGTATACAATAAAATACTGTCGATGACAACAACTGTCAACGGTTTAACAATGTACAATAGCGTAGGCCAGAGAACTGTGATTAAAAGATCCGCGACAAAGAAACCGAGAGAATTGTTTTATATGTAATCTCTGTCACCCGATGGTATTGCTGCATGATTTACCGGCAGCTTACAGTTTCTCTGGTCAGTAGTAGGACAAAGCTAATAAGGTCATCTGCATTAATATACAGCGTCGTATGTATAATCGCCACAAAAAGGCAGATTTTCCTATAGAAAATAGATCTTGTCAATTTTTACCAATACATCGCATGTTCAATGTGTTGAATTACGTTCTTAGAGGCTGTCAGTAGAAGTTGGACCACAAACTGCTGGTTAACGTGCCATAGGGACAAAGGGGATGATTATTAAATTTCTTAAATGTGTAAAACCCCATAGAGATAAAACAGGTATGATAAAAAAGATATGAAGTCCACAAGGGAATCATCATAGCTCTGTAATTACTATTGCCTGGGGAGTTTCTGTTATTGGGGATTGGAACACGGATACATCACGTCCTAATTTAACTATAAAACTCTATGGATTTTCAAAGCATAGGATTTTCTACGAAATGGGTTCAAACATATGTTAATCTAATTACGGAGCATGTGTTCTGTCTAAATTGTTGTAAAAGAGAAACTATCCAACAAATACCTCCCCATCATGTCTGTGTTAAATTGATGTGAAACCATCTAGAGATAGTGTGTCTCGTTGTTCTGAAAACCATACACTTCCATGGCTACAAACATTGCTTATTGAACATTTCCACAATACGTACACTTAGAACCTGCCAGAGAACACTATAAATGAGTTTAGATGCGTTTAACGTAAGCGGCCAAAAATAGGTATGAACGACAAGCTATCACGTGAGGTCAGGATAGAACGATCACGAGACATGCCCAGAGCAACCAAAACAGTGTTTTAAAGATGACCATTGGTAACTTTCTGAACTTTCATGCGCCGCTAGATATTGAGTTTATTTGGGAATTCCCTTTTTAGCCGCAAACGCTAAACGCTATTCAGCTGCACGTGTGGTGTATTTTGAAGGTTTCTTTGTGTCTGATAACAATATATGCACCAGTGAAGTCACTTATAGCCCTTTAAACGTATGATTTGGACCCAGATTGATTGCTCTGTATTGTTCTACTAGCCTAAAGGTGAGCGGAAAGTCACAACAAACTCGGGCTGTATGTCCGTGCTGGTGCTTTCTCCTCATTTCGTGATGTGTGTAAGCAATATAAAATTAGAAGTCACCCTGGTCCTAAAGTCCAAATTAGCCACATCTAAAGGAGATCCCGTGAGAATATGACTGGCCTGTAATAAAGGTTGAAGACAGACCTGAGTTTGGCTTTAGTCAGTATGATTTTCTACAATACTTTGTAATATATTGACATCTTAAGCAATGGCAAGTAGTCCGATAACCTGAAATTTAACAAAATATGATGATGGGAAAAGACAGTGAAACATTTTACTTTGGCTTCATCCGTCGATATATATATTTATATTTATGAACACTAAAACACACGGTCACAGGGAAAATCTTCTTGTCTATATATATACATTGGCCACACTTTTTTCAGAAATACAAACGGGACAAGCTCTCAACTATTTTATTTTCGTTAAGTCATTAAAAAATTAAGCCCTGTGGTTTGAAAGGAGGAGAAAAAAAAAACTTTAAGGTTCACAAGAAGCGCGCTTTCCAAAGGTACCAAAAAAAATAGTTTTATGATTTTTTTCATGGGCCATAAAATACCGTATTATGTTACATACACAAAACAAATTGGTCAACTTTCAAAATCTCCCATTAAAACCCAGATTAATTTCGCTCACTTTCAAGTATTCCCATCTCCAGAAAATTGCTTTCAATTTCTCGGAACTTACGTTGAATAACAAAGGAAGCTGTAGGCTTACGGAAAATATGGCTAGCACAAAACTGGTCTGCGCACCATATTGGTGAGTTACAAAGGCCTTGAAGAGGATGAATTTATTGTGATAATTTATTAACTTCACTGTCAGGTGTAAAAATCGCAATAATATGTGTTTGGTGCCGTTGGTAGGGAGACATTAGCAGGCTTCTTCTGAACCAGTAAGGGATTTTTTGTTTCCCCCCCCCCCCCTTTAAAGGACGTCTTCATATGTCCAGTTACTGTTGAATGTTGTCCGTGGCAAACCTTGAGTGTGAGAATCTATACGGCTGTTGGTGAATCTCATAATCTGTTGGTGAATCTCATATATACTGTAATCTATTTCATGACCACTCCCCGGCATAGTTTTCCAATTATATATCTGAAACAAATCTAAATACTGAGAGGATTTTTTAGTTTTCCTGAAGCAATCGATTCCGTGTGAATACATCAAGATACAGGGTTAAAAAGGAAATAAGTTGTTTGTGTAAAATAAAACAATGTAATTGTTAAACAATAAATTTAGGATATAAGAAGATACAGCCTTCACCCGGTGACCAAACAATACATGGACCAAATGGCTCTGCAATTAATAACACTGTCACGTTAATATCATATATTAGCTACTGTTAGCTACTGAATACTATTGTTGGGCTACCTGTGTATCATATATCCCGAAATGGAATTTTCGGATATTCAAAAAGAAGATATAATATAACAAATAAAAAGTAATTATTAATTCAAGAAGATAAAATATAACAAGTAAAAAGTAATTATTGAATCTTCTTACACGACTCGCATTTTTATTGTGTTTTTATACAAAATACGCATGGTGGATTCTGGGATCCGGGCGTCTGTGGCGCAACAATCGGCTTCCGATAAGAAACTAGTCCAAGAGAGACAAATGACTCCAATTAAGAGAAATCCCAAAATGGCAGGTCTAAGTATAGAAAGACAAATCGATTCACGATAGGCCAATACTGTCTGTAAGAGTAGACAAACTTACTAAAGATGACTGAGGGTTTATTCCACTGTAATTACATACCATTCCCCTTACTCTAAGGATGGTGTCAAACCAATGGTGAGGGGGTATTTTTCAAATGTTTTGCGACTAATACTCAAATTCAACAACGGGTCTGGTTGGCTTAGTCGGCAGAACAACACAATTCGACACAAACCTTTTATCGAAGAGGCGCGGGTTCGAATCCCACTCAGTCCAAAGAATATGTTTCACTCGATCGCCTTACGTGGGAGAGTTGCCAGGTACTCGTCGAAGCAAGGAGCCTTAATACAGTGGTATAAGAGGAATGTCAACGAATTTATATTGGAGGAGAAATCAGAATGGACCCTTTATTTAAAATAATAGATTGACAAAGAAGGCTATTTTTCCAAAAATAATTCCTCCCAGTTTATCTTATAGTCCATCAGTGCAGCTCGGGATCGAATCCCACCTCAGACCAAATAAAATCGCCGTATTAGAAAGAGTGTCTAGGTACTCGCCACCATAGGCCTATAGGCCCATAGGCCTAAATAATCTTGAGTGTGACGTAAGCATCCATCAATCAATTCAGTTTATCATAACAAGTTGTTTCACTACACTCCCAACCACATTCAAGTCATACGATACATTGACCTAAAGGGACACTTTGATTACATTAAACAGTTGATTAACTTTTGTTGAAAGGTGGTTGGTCTATTTACAGAAAAATGATCAATTAACGATTCCATTGACTTCTTACAAAGCCTTTTTCACTGGGCACTTTTCACCCAAAATTTCCCTTTTTGTAATTTTTGCCTTATACCAAAGATTACCTGTCCTGTATGAAGGGGCTTTAGAACTGTGATGAACAAAAAATAAAATTATAACCTACCGAATCAGATATAACCAAATATGACAAAACTAAGCAATCTAATTGCTTATGGGAATTACATTGAAAATAACGCCTGGCCAGTTGTAGATTTTCGTAACCTTTGTATGGATGTATTTCACGGTTTTCGGTAACTTAATATCATTGAAGTTCCCTGACATGAAGAATCTACTTTCATGTGGATTATCAAATAAACACCATTTTTATTGAAAGTTAAGTAAAGTATTTAAAGCATCTTAAGATCATATGCCCTCCAATCCGTTGAACAAGTATCCAATTACGTCCTACTATAAGTAAATACACTTTTTCGTCTGATTGATTGATTTTGATTTGATTTATTCACCAGAATAATTGAGAACTGATAATATACAAATATTCTCATGTCATATATACATACAAAAAAGACAAAATGTA
This sequence comes from Lepidochitona cinerea, assembly GCA_963971465.1. Classification (NCBI taxonomy): domain Eukaryota; kingdom Metazoa; phylum Mollusca; class Polyplacophora; order Chitonida; family Tonicellidae; genus Lepidochitona; species Lepidochitona cinerea. Next base: position 38,812,348 of record OZ020556.1, on the reverse strand, counting down.
AAATAAATGACATGATTGAAATCCGGCGGGAATAAAGCCCCATGGGGCTTGATCTATCCCTGTATTAGATTGGTATCACTATGTATAACAAACGGCTGGTGTAAATTTTATATTTTTGAGTTATTTTAATAGGGTTTTGGCTTTTGTCAAACATGATTTTCCATGGGGGTATGGAAACTGGTTGGATTCTAACAGAAAACATTTGATTTTAGATTGGAAAAGTGAAAGTGATTTAATTAATTTCAGTTGCAGGGATAATTTATTCCATTCTCGAGGTCCCTTTGAACGCAAGACATAGAAAGACAGATTAGACCTCGTGTACTATGTACTTCTGTTTGGAGCTTAAAACAGTTTTGCAGAAAATGAGGCAAGGAATGATACTGGTATAGGAATTTATGAATGATGATGAGGGAAGTAAAAGAATTGAGTTGGAAGAGTGTCAGAATGTTAAGTTTACTAAATAAAGGTTGAGTATGCTCAAGTTTTCCTGAAAAAGTTATGATTCGGATAGATCGCTTTTGTAACAAAAAGAGTGGTTGAAGGTGAGTTTGGTAGGTATTTCCCCATAATATGTTACCATACCAGAAATAAGGAAAGATTAGAGATTAATATAGGATGAACAGTGTTTTTTTGTTTAAAGAATTTCTAATATGGCTCAGGATACCAATATTTCTTGAAATTGTTTTACCTATATAATTTATATGGTCTTTCCAGTTAAGACGGTCGTTAAAAATGATTCCCAGGAATTTTAAGTGGTGGACTAGTTCAACCTGCGTATCTGAGATACATAGTTCGGGAGTTGAGCTAGATAATATTCTCGAATTGTACTGTATAATCCTATATTTTGTTTTAGTTATATTGAGAGATAGTCGATTGGAGGCGAATCAATTTTGTAGGTTTGTCAGTTCCAGTTTTATAGTATTTAGGGCTTCGTTCAGATCGGTATTGGAACAGGTGGCACTTGTATCATCAGCAAAAAGAGTAATATTCAGAATGTTGGTTACCCTACTGATGTCATTTATGTAAATCAAGAATAGCATGGGTCCCAGGATTGACCCTTGGGGTACACCTCATAGTACTTCCATTGGCGAAGACAGAACATTGTTGATAGATACAGATTGTGTTCTGTTTGACAAGTAGCTATGCAGCCATTTATTAGAGCTTCCTCTGATTCCGTAATGGCTTAGTTTGTTTAATAAAATTGTGTGGTTTACCGTGTCAAATGCTTTTGACAAATCAAGAAAAGCAATAACACTATGTTTTTTGTTTTCCTTAGCTGTTATGAGCCTATCGTAGAGGGAGTAAGCAGCATCTGTGGTGGAATGACCGACCCTAAATCCAAATTGGTCATTTGAGATGATGTTATTTTCTCCTAGGAAGTTGGTAATCATACCAGCTGCTATTTTTTCAAAGATTTTACTTAGGCACGGTAGGACTGAAATTGGACGGTAGTTATCAAATTTTTTTGTCTCCCCTGATTTGTAGACTGGGGTTATTTTAGCAGATTTGAGTATGTCAGGAACTATTCCAGTTGAGAAAGAAAGGTTGATGATATGAGAGAGTGGAAGGGATATGTTAGCAGAGACCAATTTAATTAGAGCGGATCGAATTCCATCGAGTCCTGGGGAAGAAGATTTAAGATTTTTTATACAGAAATCAGGGGAGACAACTGAGAAAGTGAAGCTATTTTGAATCATGGGACCCATGCTATCCATTGGAGATACATTGTTAGGAGGAATGTTTGCGTCCAGTTTAGCTGCTACAGATGTAAAGTATTTATTAAATTCATTTGCAATGTTGGTGGGATCGGTTGTATCGGATCCATTTATGGTAAAGGAAGTCGGTAACTGCGTTGAATTTTTACGGTTAAGAAGGGAATTAAGAACTTTCCATGTCTTTTTTATATCTTGGTTATGTTCATTAAGTTTAGACTGGAAATAGTGTTTTTTAGCCAGACGAATAAGATTATTTAATTTGTTTCTATAATACCTGTATTTATTTCGCGCTGTTTCACATTTTTCACACAACTGCATCCGATACAACCGATTATTTTCGTGAACAGAGACTAGGAGGGAAGGGGTGATCCAGGGCTTTATAATTCTAGATGAAGGTTGTGTTTCTATAACAGGGAAACATTCATTATATATTCCAGTAAATTTTTCATGAAATATATTGAGTGAGTTAGTAGGGTCTGTGGTTTCGTTATGCACTTCAGTCCAATCACATTCCGCTATGAGGGTCTGAAAGCGTTCTTTGTCCGCTGGGCTTGAACGACGGTAAGATATGGTTTTGGGAGGTGATACGGGTTTATGCTACATTTTAATAATGTGAAAAATAGGAAAGTGGTCTGTTATATCAGTTAATAGAATTCCGGAGGTTTGATTTGTGACGTGTATATTAGTAAAAAAATTATCAATAAGTGTTGCTGATCTGGACTAGACTCGCGTGGGTTTGGTGATTTGTGGATGGCAGTAATTAGAGGAAAAAATTTCCAGAAATTCTTTGGAAGGCCCATGGGTTTCCGTTTTGAAAAGATCCACATTGAAATCTCCTAGTATAACACATTTTTTATTTGCAGCTTGACATATATTAAGGATGTTAATTAGATGTGTGTTGAAAGTAGAGATATTTTTACTAGGCGGACGATAAACGACACCAACAAGGTAACCAACATTCTGAAAAACGAGTTCTATAAATAGACATTCAAATTGGCCATCCTTATCAGTAAAAGTTAGATCTTCTCTTATTTTGAAGTTTTCTATGTTATTGTTTACGTAGAGAACTAGTCCACCACCCCTTTTAGATTTTCTTGTTGAAGAGATCTTTCACGCCAAAAATAAAAATGCTGTTTTCACAAACTGTTTCTATTTAAAAGACAGCTATTTCAAATACAACGCCAAAATACGATGTAAATTTGTTTAACTAATGGTCTTATAATTAAAAATGTCAAAATATAAGGCAACTTAATAATATGATTTCGGATTTGTAGCAGAAGGAGGCATTTGCCATGTTAATCTGTCACATTTTAGACATATTGAGCAGCTTGTTGGTCCTTGGTACACTCCATTCAAGAGAATCTGCAGATATGTACATTTATGGTGTCAGACACGCTAACCGTAAAAGAGAGTTAGGTGAATTTTATCACTGTATAGGCGACAATATTACAAAGTGCAATCGATGATTGAAACTCCCGTTGTTGACGGATAGAAACCATACCGGAAGTGTCGGTTTTGTTGAGTTAGACGTATCGTAATGATATTTCATTACTAGATTTCAGGGAAAATGAAGAAAGCCTCATCTTATTGAATATATAAATAGATGAGATATTATAGATATATTGCCTGGTTAAACCAGACCAACTTACCCTCTCCGTTCTACAGCAGTGTAGAGATGGGAGCAGAATGTTGACTCATTGAGATATTGTAGATATATCGCCTGGTTAAACCAGACCAAGTTACCCTCTCCGTTCTACAGCAGTGTAGAGATGGGAACAGAATGTCGACTAATTGAGATATTGTAGATATATCGCCTGGTTAAACCAGACCAACTTACCCTCTCCGTTCTACAGCAGTGTACAGAATGTTGACTCATTGAGATATTGTACATGTAGATATATCGCCTGGTTAAACCAGACCAACTTACCCTCTCCGTCCTACAGCAGTGTAGAGATGGGACCAGAATGTTGACTCATTGAGATATTGTAGATATATCGCCTGGTTAAACCAGACCAAGTTACCCTCTCCGTTCTACAGCAGTGTAGAGATGGGACCAGAATGTTGACTCATTGAGATATTGTAGATATGTCGCCTGGTTAAACCAGACCAACTTATCCTCTCTGTCCTACAACAGTGTACAGATGTGAACAGAATGTTGACTAATTGAGATATTGTAGATATATCGCCTGGTTAAACCAGACCAACTTATCCTCTCTGTCCTACAACAGTGTACAGATGGGACCAGAATGTTGACTCATTGAGATATTGTAGATATGTCGCCTGGTTAAACCAGACCAACTTATCCTCTCTGTCCTACAACAGTGTACAGATGTGAACAGAATGTTGACTAATTGAGATATTGTAGATATATCGCCTGGTTAAACCAGACCAACTTATCCTCTCTGTCCTACAACAGTGTACAGATGGGACCAGAATGTTGACTAATTGAGATATTGTAGATATATCGCCTGGTTAAACCAGACCAACTTTAATACATAAAGATGAGGTTTCTAGATGGCCATTGGTAACTCTTCTATAGCCCCAATGCACCGTTTGTTATTGCCTTTTATTTGACAATTTAAGTTTTTTCATTGTTGTTGTTATGGGAATTGTCTTGCGTTAAACATGCTAAATATGCTTTAGCTGCGCGTATGATGCATTTTCGGCGGTTTGTTTATGTTTGTCAGACAAAAACATTACTTGAGCAACTTTTTAAAATCGGCTTTAGGTGATTCATCTGAGATGTGTTACTTCATATTTTTGTACTTATGTTTTGTTAAACGAAAAACCACAACAAAACCAGGCGGTATGTCCCTTTGATGCTCTATTCTGTATTATATCCTATTGCGAACTCCTTATAGAAATCTCGTAACAGACAGACGCAGCAATGATGAACATCAGTTCGATATTAAATACTTAAAAGACAATAAATGTACCGTACATTGCACCTAACTGTGGCGTTCCTTAAATGTTGAATCTATTCCTTTATTCTTATTAACAATGATTTTTTTTAAAAATGGTATAATTCGAATCAAAATCAAATTATGTGCTACAGAACACCCCCCCCCCCCCCCCCCCCAACGACAACATAGTTTAAAATACAACGATGTAGCCTGGTATACTGAAGCTTATGTTTGACTTTGGAGAACTGCACACTGACGTCTTTAGATTAATCCTTTATAACACAAACATATGTCGCCTTAACATAGCTCTTCTCTTTTCTACTTCTTATCGATTTTAGAGAGGTATTCACAAGGTGGTCATCTGCTTAAATCGGGTGAGCAAAATCGAAAGCAATTCCCCGAATGGGTCCACATGGCTCAGAAAGTCACGCAGGAGTCAAGTAAATTAATGAAACCCCCGGAACAAGAGAAGCCATAAGCTGAGTGAGTGGGGTCAGATTCCACGAACTCGACCATTCCTCAATGATCTTGTACTTTACACCTCTCTAGGGACATATGTGTTCGCACATACCGGTACTTTCTCATCTAAATGATGCACAATATTCCGTGTCCTCAAACTGTCTCGTTTCCAAGGTTTCAATTCACATAAGGCTGTAAACATGTAAGATACGACCCTTCTTAAAGTGGAAAACTTGGAAGTAACGTTTTGTGGGTAAATTTCAGCAAGCTTCGATTAAATAGCGGTGGAATTTGCCAAGCAAGTGAAAGTTATTGCGAAATTCGGTGCATGCTGGCTATGTTTTAAGACGATAATATTAGGTTTAATGTGACTACATGTATATATTTCACTGACTGAAAGCAAAGTTGTATTAACTTATCTTTGGGAAATTTGGCTAAATTTCCACCCAAAACATCATTCAGTCAGTTGGCCTGGTGCATTGCCTAATATCTTATCCTATTTCTATAGGATTTGTTCATATTGCATTTAGTTATTTCCTACCCTAAACGGTGTTGACATGTCTGATTCCAATGGGGATTAACGATTAATCTTGATCTCAAGTATTCCCAACCCTATTCATCATCCAGACCTGAACCGAACCGAGCCAATCAGAAGTGAGATGTTTACTATAAAGACAAACGGTTGAATGTCTTCTGATATCCAGATACGAAACTGTAGAACCGCGTTGGTCTACTTGTTATGTATACAATAAAATACTGTCGATGACAATAACTGTCAACGGTTTAACAATATACTCTAGCGTATGCCAGAGAACTATGATTAAAAGATCCGCGACAAAGAAACCGAGAGAATTGTTTTATATGTAAACTCTGTCACCCGATGGTATTGCTGCATGATTTACCGGCAGCTTACAGTTTCTCCGGTCAGTAGTAAAGGTAATAAGGTCATCTGCATTAATATACAGCGTTGTATGTATAATCGCCACAAAAAGGCAGATTTTCCTATAGGAAATAGATCTTGTCAATTTTTACCAATACATTGCATGTTCAATGTGGTGAATTACGTTCTTAAAGGCTGTCAGTAGAAGTTGGACCACAAACTGCTTGTTAATGTGCCATAGGGATAAAGTGGATCATTATTAAATTTCTCAAATGTGTAAAACCCCATAGAGATAAAACAGGTATGATAAAACAGATATGAAGTCCACAAGGGAATCCTCATAGTTCAGTAATTATTGCCTGGGGAGTTTCTGTTATTGTAGAGCAGAACAGGGATACAGCACGTCCTAAAATTCTCTATGGATTTTTAAAGCATAGGATTTTCTACGACATGGGTTCAACCATATGTTAATCTTATTACAGAGCATGTGTTATGTTTAAATTGTTGGAAAAGAGAAACTATCCAACAAATACCTCCCCATCATGTCTGTGTTAAATTGATGTGAAACCATCTAGAGATAGTGTGCCTCGTTGTTCTGATGTCCATCCACTTCCATGGCTATAACCATTGCTTATTGTACATTTACACGATACGTATAGAGAACACTAAATGAGTTGAGATGCGTTTAACGTAAGCGGCCAAACATATGTATAAACGACAAGCTATCACGTGAGGGCAAGATAGAACGATCACGAGACATGCCCAGAGACACCAAAACAGTGTTTTGCAGATGACCATTGGTAACTTTCTGAACTTTCATGCGCTGCTGGATATTGAGTTTGTTTGGGAATTCCCTCTTTAGATGCATACACTAAACGCTATTCAGCTGCGCATGTGGTGTAGTTGCAGATTTGCTTGTGTCTGATAACAATAGTATTTAGCAGTGAAGTCACATATAGCCCCTTAAACGTGCGATTTGGACCAAGATTGATTGCTCTTTATTGTTCTATTAACCTAAAAGTGGTATGTCCTTGCTGGTGCGTTCTGCTCATTTCATGATGTGTGTAAGCTATATACAATTAGAAGTCACCCTGGTCCTAAAGTCCAAATTAGCCATGCACATCTAAAGGAGATCTCATGAGAATATGACTGGCCTGTATTAAAGGTTGAAGACAAACCTGAGTTCGGCTTTAGTCAGTATAATTTTCTAGAATACTTTGTAATATATTGACAAGGTTGTAACTTGTGTGGATGGCAAGAATCCGTTAACCTAAGATTACACAAAATATGTTCTGGGAAAAGAAAGTGAAAATACGGTTTCATCCGTCTATATATATACATTGGCCACACTTTGTTCAGAAATACAAACGGTTTGGTTTTTTTTAATCCGTCAAATTCATTTTGAGTCGAAACAAGTCATTAAAAATTTAAGCTCTGTGGTTTTTAAAACACCTGTTTATATTTCCATAGTTACTCTTGAATGCCGTCCTTGACAAACCTTGAACGTGAGAATTTTTTTCACGACCACCCCCGGCATAGTTTTCCAATTATCTGAAACAAATCGAAATACTGAAATGTTTTTTTAGTTTTCCTGAAGCAATCTATTCCGTGTGAATACTCAAAGATACAGGGTTAAAAAGAAAAAAAAGGGTTGTGTAAAACAAAGCAACGAAATAGTTAAACAGGAAATTTAGGATATAAGAAGATACACCCTTCACCCGATGACCAAGCAACACAGGGACCAAATGGCTCTGAAATTAATGACACTGCCACGTTAAAGTGGCATGAGCTGCCAAAATTCACACTTTTTTCATAATTTCTGATCGTCACGACAGTAAGAGACTTTGAAGGCCATCGAAAAACTAAATGATTGGCGTTGGAATGAGGAAAATCCATACAGTATGTGGTCTGTACGAACCGAAAACATGTTCGAAAAGTAAACAAAATTTAAATAACCGGGACGACCATTCATTCATTCTAAGCCAAAGTTAGTTTAAAACAATACTTTATCGTACATTTTCGAGACTATCAGCACTAAAAAGCTTCTGAATTGTACGTCTTGAGAAAAATAGCCAATAATTTCAACATTCCGTGTCAACCTCAAAATATCAACATTTTGGCAGCTCATGCCCCTTTAATATCATATATTAGCTACTGCATACTATTGTAGGGCCACGTGTGTATCATATATCCCGAAATGGAATTTTCGGACATTCAAAAAGAAGATATAATATAACAAATAAAAAGTAATTATTGAATCTTCTTACACGACTCGCATTTGTATGGTGTGTTTTTATGCAAAACAATGGATTCTGGGATCCGGGCGTCTGTGGCGCAACAATCGGCTTCCGATAAGAAACTTGTCCAAGACAGACCAATGACTCCAATTAAGAGAAATCCCAAAATGGCAGGTCTAAGTATAGCAAGACAAATCGATTCCCGATAGGCCAATACTGTCTGTAAGAGTAGACAAACTTACTAAAGATGACTGAGGGTTTATTCCACTGTAATTACATACCTTTCCCCTTACTCTCAGGATGGTGTCAAACCAATAGTAGGGTTTGCCTCCTGTGGAATCTGTCGGATTTCTCCCAGATATAGACAAAGACACGATTTTCCCTAGAGTTGTGTATTCGTGTTTTAGGTTGCAAGTAAATTTTAATTCTGCGCTGTACGGAGTAGGCTATTGAGGGAGATATTCGCCTTTGTCGCACTAAACTTCGCGCGTGCAGAAAATATATGTGCACGATTAAAGAGAATTCGGCACCTAAGTAAGATCCGTTTTTAACAAAGAGAACAGCCAGTAAAATCACCCCAATTGAAAATATTTTCAATAATAAAGGAGAAATAAACATTCAGTTGGCCTGGTGCATTGGCTTATATCTTATCCTATTTCTATAGGATATGTTCATATTACATTTAGTTATTTCCTACCTCAAACGGTCTTGACGTGTTTGATTCCAATGGCGATTAACGATGAATCTTAATCTCAAGTATTCCCAACCCTATTCATCATCCAGACCTGAACCGAACCGAGCCAATCAGAAGTGAGATGTTTACTATAAAGACAAACGGTTGAATGTCTTCTGATATCCGGATACCAAACCGTAGAACATTGTTGGTCTAATTGTTATGTATACAATAAAATACTGTCGATGACAATAACTGTCAACGGTTTAACAATGTACAATAGCGTGTGCCAGAGAACTATGATTAAAAGATCCGCGACAAAGAAACCGAGAGAATTGTTTTATATGTAAACTCTGTCACCCGATGGTATTGCTGTATGGTTTACCGGCAGCTTACAGTTTCTCTGGTCAGTAGTAGGACAAAGGTAATAAGGTCATCTGCATTAACATACAGCGTCGTATGTATAAACGCCGCAAAAAGGCAGATTTTCCTATAGGAAATAGATCTTGTCAATTTTTACCAATACATTGCATGTTCAATGTGGTGAATTACGTTCTTAAAGGCTGTCAGTAGAAGTTGGACCACAAACTGTTTGTTAATGTGCCATAGGGATGAAGTGGATCATTATTAAATTTCTTAAATGTGTAAAACCCCATAGAGATAAAACAGGTATGATAAAAAAGATATGAAGTCCACAAGGGAATCCTCATAGTTCTGTAATTACTATTGCCTGGGGAGTTTCTGTTATTGTGGAACAGAACAGGGATACAGCACGTCCTGATTTAACTATAAAATTCTATGGATTTTTGAATGCATAAGATTTTCTACGAAATGGGTTCAAACATGTGTTTATCTATTTACAGAGCATGTGTTATTTCTAAATTGTTGTAAAAGAGAAACTATCCAACAAATACCTCCCATCATTTCTGTTTTAAATTGATGTCCAACCATCTAGAGATATAGTGTGCCTCGTTGTTCTGATGACCATATACTTCCATGGCTATAAACATTGCTTATTGTACATTTACACAATACGTATACTTAGGACCTGCCAGAGAACACTATATGAGTTTAGATGCGTTTAACGTAAGCGGCCAAAAATATGTATAAACGACAAGCTATCACGTGATGGCAAGATAAGACGATGACTTTAAAGATACATGCCCCTGGAGCAACCATAAACAGTGTTCGAATTTTGTTTATCTACAGAAGAGATTTTGCAGATGACCATTGGTGACTTTCCGAACTTTCATGCGATGAAAGATGAGCGAAAGGCCACAAAAAAACTCGGGCGGTATGTCCTTGCTGGTGCGTTCTCGTCATTTCGTGATGTGTGTAAGCAATATAAAATTAGAAGTCACCCTGGTCCTAAAGTCCAAATTAGCCACATCTAAAGGAGATCCCGTGAGAATATGACTGGCCTGTATTAAAGGTTGAAGACAAACCTGAGTTCGGCTTTAGTCAGTATAATTTTCTAGAATACTTTGTAATAAATTGACAAGGTTGTAACTTGTGCGGATGGCAGGAATCCGTTAACCTAAGATTAAACAAAATATGTTCTGGGAAAAGAAAGTGAAAATACGGTTTCATCCGTCTATATATATACATTGGCCACACTTTGTTCAGAAACACAAACTGTTTGGGTTTTTTTTAATCCGTCAAATTCATTTTGAGTCGAAACAAGTCATAAAAAATTTAAGCCCTGTGGTTTTTAAAACACCTGTTTATATTTCCATAGTTACTCTTGAATGCCGTCCATCACAAACCTTGAACGTGAGATTTTTTTTCACGACCACCCCCGGCATAGTTTTCCAATTATCTGAAACAAATCGAAATACTGAGATGATTTTTTAGTTTTCCTGAAGCAATCGATTCCGTGTGAATACATCAAGATACAGGGTTAAACAGAAAAAATGGTTGTGTAAAACAAAGCAACGTAATGGTTAAACAGGAAATTTAGGATATAAGAAGATACAGCCTTCACCCGATGACCAAGCAACACAGGGACCAACTGGCTCTGAAATTAATGACACTGCCACGTTAATATCATATATTAGCTACTGTTAGCTACTGCATACTATTGTTGGGCTACGTGTGTATCATATATCCCGAAATGGAATTTTCGGACATTCAAAAAGAAGATATAATATAACAAATAAAAAGTAATTATTGGATCTTCTTACACAAATCGCATTTGTATGGTGTATTTTTATGCAAAACATCTATGGGTGGATTCTGGGATCCGGGCGTCTGTGGCGCAACAATCGGCTTCCGATAAGAAACTTGTCCAAGACAGACCAATGACTCCAATTAAGAGAAATCCCAAAATGGCAGGCCTAAGTATAGAAAGACAAATCGATTCCCGATAGGCCAATATTGTCTGTAAGAGTAGACAAACTTACTGAGGGTGACTGAGGGTTTATACCACTGTAATTACATACCATTCCCCTTACTCTCAGGATGGTGTCAAACCAATAGTAGGGTTTGCCTCCTGTGGAATCTGTCGGATTTCTCCCAGATATAGACAAAGACACGATTTTCCCTCGAGTTGTGTACTCGTGTTTTAGGTTGCATGTAAATTTTATTTCTGCGCTGTACGGAGTATTGAGGGAGATATTCGCCTTCGTCGCACTAAACTTCGCGTGTGCAGAAAATATATATGTGATTAAAGAGAATTCTGCACCTAAGTAAGATCCGTTTTTAACAAAGAGATAAGTCAGTAAAATCACCTCAATTGAAATAAAATATATTTCTGACAGGTATAAGGAGAATTATATAAGACTAAATGAAAGCAGCCTAAATTGCAATGAATGTATCAAGGTTCAAAGCATCTTCTCGAGTCAAGTTAAAATCTTCACCCTTTCCGCGTTCGCGTGAGGATTTTAACTTGGTTCGAAAAGATGAGTTATAAGTGACTTTTTTCTGAGTCTTCTGGGTTTCCTCTGAAAACGTTGTGCAATAAAATGGCAACATTTTGTACAGACCAAGTTCCGTGTTTTCAGTATAGAGTTGAGCACAGGCCAGTATATTATAATTAGTAGGCTACACGCCATTACTGCCTGTAACAGTAGACAAACGTTTAAATCCTACTAAAGATGACTGAGGACTTTTAGTTTTTAAGATAATTTGTATTACAATGGCAATCGTGTTTGAATCGTGCCCGTATACCAACTCATTTTTGGGTCTGAAACTCCACATAAGGCTTAACTTTTATAATTGTATAGGCCTACTTACAATTCTGCTATAACTTCCAGACCTTTGCTTCAACATCGCGATGCGACAACTACAACTTGCAGAAAATGCACTATTTCCATCCACACATTCTCTCAGTCGTTAGGTTTACATGATTTCTGAACAAATGAAAAGTAGATGTAGCCTATACATATTGCATAAATGCAGCGAAATGTACAACCAATAAGTTGGTGTTCGTGAGATTGCGAACCCCCCAAACATCTTTCTTATCAATCAACTTGTTATGGCTACTTTAGTCCGGGTTTCTGACTCCAGGGTTCATTATAATAAAAAGCCCGGTGATGACTGCCCGCCTTTGAGCGGACAGTTTGCGGTCGGATTGAAACTGTGAAATCAAAATATAATTTACTCAAATAGTGTCAAAATGACGTTAATGGATAAATAAGCTTTTTGTTAGGTGAATTTACCGTTTAAAAAACTGAAAAACAGGAAACAAAAGTGGCCTAAAGTGGCATGCCATAGACTAGAGCATAATGTCAGTTGTTCGTCAGAGGATAGGCCTAATCCGGCAAAAAATAGTCAGGAGTAGTTTTGCAATTTTTGTTCAATCAGGACAAAATAACACATAAAAGTCAAAAGACGATCGCCCTGGGTGTAAAGAAATGGCACACATCAGCCACCGTAGGCCCGGCTTCGGTTCAGAAACATATAATTATGAAACTGTCAAATTGTCTCCCCTGACATCCGCTCTTTTGATATCGTGTCAAAATCAAGGAGTATAGATGGACTGGAGAGGGCACGACAGCCACTCAGCGCACAACGTTTTGAAGCCGGTGGGCGGAGCTTATCCGCCATCTTTGTCTACGCAAAACATTGACTCACAGTACACAGATCGCAACTGGTAGACGCTTCGGTTTTTACTCATTTTCTTTGATAAGAGGCATTGTCAACCGTTGCACCAAAGAGGGATTTTAACCATTTCATGAAAGAAAGCCTTAGACATGAATATTTTAATTCATAACATTTGTAAAATGTTATATTTAGTTGAAGTTGGACATGCTCACAGGAGACAGACGGCGGTTGACAGGAAGACAACAATGTAGAACTGTAGATTCTAATTTTTCTTCGCTAGTCAGCGTTCCATACACATAATAGGAGCTGAATCACGGTGAGTAGATGGAAATCTTACACCAAAAATTTAACAAGTCACATTGAAATGATTGAAAACCAAATTGATTTATTTTGACACTCTTTGAATTTGACATTTCTCTTCTGACAGCTATACTATAGCACAGGCACTTCCATCAGATGATATTAGTTTATAGATATAATATTATATATACTAGTGGACCTACAAATATCATCTGATGAAAGTGCCTGTGAGCTATAGTATATCGAATATCGTCGACATGGTCAGGTCAGAGCTAATAATTATAGCACTTAGAAATACAATTTGCATTTAATAGAGTTATAAGTCAACAGTAGTGGCGTAGACTTTGTAGCATTCCCATCCCATATTTTTCAGACAAAACAAGCTCATTGTAGAATCCAGTTACACTATCAATACAGAGTAAAAGCCTTAAAAATCCAGTCTTTCTATTTCCTAACAAAATTGATTGGCCATTTATGGATTCTTTTAATGACAGAATATATCTTTTTGTTTCAGGAGTTCAGAATATCAAAAAGCTTGTCAAATACTCGAATGAATTGAATGGTGGATTGGCATTTGGCAAACTCTGGAAACTCCTCATTTAAACAGAATTCCAGGGAAGTTGCCATTGACTCGCTCAAAACCTGAGCAGCTAGTTTAACGGACATTTATTTTTTTGAACCAATCAATGTGAGCTGGACGAAGTTTATTCCCTAGATGTAAACCTTCTCATTGTTGTAATTTGTGGAGGGAAAGAATATATTCCCATTTGATAAGGTCTTGGTCAATACATAAGGAACTTTTATCTGCTAAAGTACAAACTTAAAGGGGCATGAGCTGCCAAAATGTTGATATTTTGACGTAAACACAGAATGTTGAAATTATCGGCTATTTTTCTCTAGACGTATAATTCAGAAGCTTTTTAGTGCTTCTAGTCTCAAAAATGTACGATAAAGTATTGTTTTGAACTAACTTTGACTTAGAATGAATGAATGGTCGTCCCGGTTATTTAAATTTTGCTACTTTTCGAACACGTTTTCGGTTCGTACAGGGCACATACTGTATGGATTTTCCTCATTCCAACGCCAATCATTTAGTTTTTCGATGGCCTCCAAAGCCTCTTACTGTCGTGACGATCAGAAATTATGAAAAAAGTGTGAATTTCGGCAGCTCATGCCCCTTTAAGCATATGACAAGGATCAAGCAAAGTGTGATATGCATGATGATTGATGTTTTGGTTTTGAAAAAGTATTAATGTTCATAGCTGTTTTTGTTTAAAAAAAATGTTTTTATTTAAAGTGGCATGAGCTGCCAAATTTCACACTTTTTTCATAATTTATGATTGTCACGACAGTAGGAGGCTTTGAAGACGGACCATCGAAAAACTAAATGATTGGCGTTGGAATAAGGAAAATATATATAGTATGTGTCCTGTACGAACCGAAAACGTGTTCGAAATGTAAACAAAATTTAAATAACCGGGACGACCATTCATTCATTCATTCTAAGCCAAAGTTAGTTAAAAAACAATACTTTATCGTACATTTTCGAGACTAGAAGTACTAAAAAGCTTCTGAATTATACTTCTTGAGAAAAATAGCCAATAATTTCAACATTCTGTTTTAACGTCAAAATATCAACATTTTGGCAGCTCATGCCACTTTAAAAAAAAAATTGCTGTAATTCTTTGAAATTAATGGTTTGTGCAGTTTTTCTACTGTTTCTATAAAAAAAGTTATGATTGTTTTGTTGGTTTTGAAAAAGTATTTATGTTCACAGCTGTTTTTGTTTTAAGAAAAAATTAGAGTAGTAAAACACGAATAACACCAGCTTGGCTTCACCACGTTGTAGAAAATTGGAAACATTGGAAAAGCTTGTGTTTCCAATTTTCTACAACGCGGTGAAGCCTTTGTTATTTGTGTTTTAACTTTTACTAAATTATGGAACCCACGTTTAAAGAGTATTTAAAAATTAGAAGTTTTGGAAAAAAAAGTGTTGATTTAAAAATTTGCTGTAATTCTTGTGCAGTTTTGATTGTTTTGAAAAAAAAATTGTTCATTGAAAAAAGATAAAAAATAATGTCAAATTCTTTGAAAAAAAAAATGAATGAAAAAGACAGTTCTGAAAGCAGTGTTGTAATGTAATGTTGTTGTTTCTTTTTAATTCAACTTTTAATGTAGGCATAGACCCTTAGACTTAATTTAAATTAAGTATCCTGGTTTTTTTCTGCCATAAAGTCTACATATAACCTAAGGACAGGTTGTCTGGAAATTCTGTATTAGAATCATTTTTTTTTCTATTGATAATTAATGCCTTATAATTGGGTTTACGCGCCCCATACTGTGAATGCTGTTTGTATTTTAATTGGTAATAAAAAATGGATTTTTTTATTATATGCCAAACTTTGACTTTATATTTACCGATGGAAGGTAACAGCATGTTTTTTTCTTACTGCCTGGCCTATTTGTACAGCCATATGCTGCACACGAAGGCATTATTTTGAAAAATAACGAACCGTGTTATACACGTTAAGTGAACTTGGCTACGGTTTGTTTTGCGTAGACAAAGATGGCGGACACCTTCGCGACCGGCATCTGAATTGTGACGTCATGCCCTCTCCAGTCCATCTATACTCCTTGGTCAAAATACACACGTGCATCTGTTGTGAAACTGAAACAAGACTGCGATTTCTTCTTTATAACTTCATCATGCCGAAGCAAAAAGCTGAAAAGAAGTCCAGACAACATCAACAGGTTCAAAAACAAGGTATCCTAATCTTGCTATCCGAATGTTGTGTGAAAAGTATTAACCCTGCTAACTTCTACCGTAGTACGTCGATAGGTCTATGTAGGGACCATTTTTCGTAGTCCGGGTTCCTACCTCAAAAAAATGACTCTGACGGCCTAGCCGAGAAATCTTGGCTCTGCCGAATTTTTTTTTTCCGTGTTCGTCATAGCCAAGATCACTTCCATAGTAAAAAAACGATATATGTTAAGGAGGCCCGCCTAAAAAATCGGCGGCGCAAATTTCACAACAAATAAGCAAAGAATAAAATATTTACCACTGCATTCCGATAGTATAGACCACGAAGAAGGAGTTTGTCAAACTTACGCCGCTGTAAAGTGGTAAACTTTCCCTTATGCAGTCAATATTTGTTTCGAAGTCCACTGGCTTTCAGCCTGACGTAACCGCCATAGAAAAACATTTAAACGACCAGTTAAACTGTGCGGGGCGTCGTAGAAATACTTCAATCATATATCTTTAGTCACTTTACAGCGGCGTAAGTTTGACAAACTCCTTCTTCGTGGTCTATACTATCGGAATGCAGTGGTAAATATATTATTCTTTGCTTATTTGTTGTGAAATTTGCGCCGCCGATTTTTTAGGCGGGCCTCCTTAACATATATCTTTTTTTTTACTATGGAAGTGATCTTGGCTATGACGAACACGGAAAAAAAAAAATTCGGCAGAGCCAAGATTTCTCGGCTACTGATGGCCGTATTTTGGAGTCAGGGTCTATTGCTATCACTAGATTGTCCGCCTCTGAGCAAGCAGTTTGTGGTTAGATTTGGACAGTGAAATAACACTAGTCATATTGGAGTCAGAAACCTGGATTACATTTTTCAAATTTCAATGTAGTCCTGATACTCTGCTTTTCAGTGTCTGTTCTTGGGTGTTTATTAATCAATAAAATAAAATTTTTGATTCACCAGTGTTTTCTACCAAGCATGCTGGTTGGGGAGATGGGGGGGGGGGGCATAGTGTAGTTTTGTCGTTGATATTTAGGAGAGGGAATAAGGGGGGGAGGAGGTGGGGGGGGGGGGTGCTTTATATACTTTTGACAGCTCTAGTTGTGAGCAGATTGGGAAAGTCTGTATTTTGATGGATATCAGAGAATGGACCACCAGCATTCAAAATGTTAGTTACCCAGAGTATTGTCTTTGGGACGTTACAAATATCATGACATCACAGAGTTATTTCTCTGAGCTTGCCTGGACTGAACTGAACTTGTGGCGCTGACAGAGTTTTGTCAGCTGTCAAAACAAATAGTTCTCAGGCTTCGCAATGGTCTTACAAAGTTTTGCTGTTGAACAACAATAAGACATACTTCAACCCTTTCATTTCCAATCATACCCTTTGAAAACCTGCCAATTAAACCACACTCCTTTATCTTCTCATATTAGTTTTTATGTGCCTGCTAGGATAATGTGATGGGAGACAACGTGACCATTCTGGAGAGAGAGAAAAAAAGCACACTTTAATTTGTGGGGTTTTCAAATCTGAATAAATGTTTTCTATTTGTCAAAATTATTTATTCCAAATTTATTAGGAAATGCTTTTTGACAGTTTGTGTCACCAACTTATTTTATCCCAAATATATATTAAATATAGCAAGGAGGGACATTAAGTACACCAAGGTCCTTGACGTTCTATGGTCTTAAGACTTCCGAGCCTAATGTCAAAAATTCAGTGGTGGGGGTCATCCTTTTGCTTTGTTAATACTTTTGATGCCACCTAAACTGTTGAGTGCGACGTTGGGCCCCAATCAATCAAAAATCACTGGCTGAATAAATTTGAAATGGCATTTATCATTAGAATTCTCGGCCAAAGGCCTAAACCACTCACAATATATACTAATATCATAATAGCATGTCCATCACTCAAACCAAAATGACTCCCATCTTTTGTTATGCTCGTATAACCAGCGGATAAACTTCTTTCAACATACCCAATAGTTTTTCGCATGTGCAACTTTGCACGCTGTCTTCCTATACAAAATTGAACATCATGAGAGGAATTACTCAGCTATTTTCTCCCTTTTTTTTTGCAGGAATTAATTTCAACCGAGATTTTGGACAACATATTTTAAAGAACCCGCTAGTTGTCAACTCTATGGTGGAAAAGGTAAAACAAAGTATCTTGGTTCAGCATAATATATAATCTTTTTACTGGAAAAAATATGGCTTTTAACTTAAAACATTTCGTTTTTCATAGAAACTCTATGGAGGAAACAGTTGGACTTTCTCCTCTTAGTCTTAACTTTTCTTTAATTTTCCTATAAAGTTCTGATGAATTTTTATCCCTCTCAGACATTGTCGTCAGATTGATTGAATGGTGTGTTACCCCATATTCAAGGCTATTGAACATATTTTCAAATTAAGATGGCACGGAATAATGCTATTTGACCAGAAAAGCTAGTTAATAGACAAGTTTCAATATTTTTAACATGTATATGATAAGGTTACCTGGTTGAGTCTACTTTACATTGTTAGTAACGCCATGATATAATTGAAACGTTACGCAATGAACTATATTTTGTTTTTCAATTTCAATTTATTATGCAGAACATTTGTACAGAACAGTGCATAGTATAACTATAAGAGATGTTAGAGCATAATGATATACACAACATATAAAGAGATATGTGCCCGGCATAATAGGAAACATATTCAATGAAGGTAGCCTATTATTCTTTGGAGCATGCTGAATAGGGGGGGGGGGGGGGGTCTTATTGGCTTCCCTTGCCAGCGACACATGCTTTGGCCAAATGCTCAAAAGGACAGGCAAACCCAGAGGGTTGGCACAGTGACGTGAGCTATTTGGCTGAGTGTGTCTTACCTTACCAAACGTTTGGCCAAAACATGTGTGGCTGGTGGAGAGGTCAGTTAGACTACATGAGTCAATTATAAAGTCATCTCCCATATATCTTCTCTGTTTAGGCTGCTTTACGCCCCACAGATGTTGTCCTAGAGGTCGGACCTGGAACTGGAAACATGACTGTTAAATTACTGGAGAAAACAAAAAAGGTAAAAATAGCTCACTGTATAATTCTTCAATTATTTTCCATGGAAAGGAAATAGTTTATAGAAGGGTTGATTATTGGTGGTCATGGGGATCTGATTCTTAATGACACCTGGACCACACAATGCTCGGTGTCTAGAGTAGGGAAGCCATGTTTGATTACAATACATTTGGCAAGTTTACAGGTCTTATTTTCTCAAAAATTGAGTGTACACTACCCACCATTCTTGTGAAAATTAACTAGCATAACTGGATGGCCGGCTACCTGACCAAATAAAATGCCCAAACAATTCCAATAGCACATCCTTCAATCTGTTGGTAAAT
Organism: Lepidochitona cinerea; assembly: GCA_963971465.1. Classification (NCBI taxonomy): domain Eukaryota; kingdom Metazoa; phylum Mollusca; class Polyplacophora; order Chitonida; family Tonicellidae; genus Lepidochitona; species Lepidochitona cinerea. Next base: position 38,793,013 of record OZ020556.1, on the reverse strand, counting down.
GTTATCATCAACCATCTGGTTATATAACTCGTTAAAATAACAAAAAGATATTCTTCGGTCAACTTATTGACTGACTCGTCAGACATCAATTTCTAGAATTCAACAAATTCCCTGTGTTTAAATCATGTTATCTTTTATTCAACTATAGATCAACACAAAGTAACAAATCCAAAAACTGTCTGACCTTTAGCTTATAAAGACTGGCGCGTAAATGACATCAAAACTGTTAAGTTGTGAATGACCACTCACATTTTTCGGTGCACTATACAGAGCAAGTCTGTAGACTCAGAGTAAAATGACTGCTTTTATAAACTTGGGATTCACGCGGAATCCATAGGCGTAACCTTCTGATTACCCTTTGATTATGACCACTTCGATTGACCGTAGGCCTTTCCACTGAAATTTTGGTATTATATTCTAATATGTTGTTTTTGAACATTTGGAGTTCATTTTGTATTACATGTATTTAGGTGTATGGTTCACTGTTCCAAAACATTGTCTTATCTCAATTTGAATATCATTTATAATTGTAGGTAGTTGCTTGTGAAATTGACCCAAGACTGGTTGCCGAACTACAAAAAAGGGTTCAAGGAACGTAAGTGTAAATCTATCTGCAGCTTTTAGACTAAACCTTGACTCACAAGTTGACCCTTTAAGGTCACCGTCTATGGAGTTTTCTTTCAACTTGTTATCTCACTACATGTATATCTCTTCTTAACTCCCTACCATTATTAATCTCAGGCCTTGGTGACTCAGTATTCTTAAAGTGATGGTTAAAGACGTCCTTAAAACTGACTATTCATGTATGTGTTTCCTTTAACAGTCCAATGGCCAGTAAACTTCAGGTGATGGTTGGAGATGTCCTCAAAACTGACTTGCCTTTCTTTGATATCTGTGTGGCAAATTTACCATATCAGGTCAGCTTATATCTCTGTTCACTTCAAATGTTCAAAATTTGCATTAAAAATGGGTCACATTTAGCGCTCTTGTATGTTAAAGTGGTAAAGTGTTAAAGCACTCCATGTTAAAGTGGCATGATCTGCCAAAATGTTGATATTTTGATGTTAAAACAGAATGTTAAAATTATTGGCTATTTTTATCAAGATGTACAATTCAGAAGCTTTTTTAGTGCTTCTTGTCTTGAAAACGTACGATAAAGTATTGTTTTGAACTAACTTTGGCTTAGAATGAATGAATAGTCGTCCTGGTTATTCAAATTTTGGTTACTTTTCGAACACGTTTTAGGTTCGTACAAGCCATATACTGTATGTATTTTCCTCATTCCAACGCCAATCATTTAGTTTTCCGATGGCCAGGCCTTTAAAGCCCCTTACTGTTGTGACGATCAGAAATTATGAAAAAAGTGTGAATTTTGGCAGCTCATGCCACTTTAACATCTCTAACTTAATACTATGGTTTCTATAAAATTGGCCAAGGTATTTCTGTTATGCTTGATTTGATAGATTGATGTTTAATGCCTCAGTGTCTCATTTATATGGCGGCATTGGCAGGTTTAGTGGGGGGGAGGACTTTGCCCTATGAAACCTCTGGCCTTCGACAAGTTCCTGCCAACTCTTCCACATACGGCGATCAAGTGAAAAATCCCTCCGATATTTGTCAGTTTTTGTTTGGCCTGAGTGAGATTCAAACCCATGCCACATCGATGAAAGGCCTGTGTCGGACTGAGGGACAATCACCCTAACTGACTGAGCAACTCTGATATGCTTGATATGAACTTGATTAGCTAAAATACATTTTCTCACTGATCAATGACATTCAGTCAAAAGCAGTATTTACCACAATGAGGATTTTTTCATTATGTTTACAGCAGGTGACATTTTTCCATGGATTTATTTCAGGAGCAATTTGTTTTAATGTTTCAGATTTCATCACCGTTTGTTTTCAAACTCTTACTCCATAGACCATTTTTCAGGTAAGCCATTTGATAAAATAAATCAAGGGTTGTTTTTTTTCCACACTGTTTGATCAAATAGAAACACTCAACCCTCACAGAAAATCTGTTACAATGCTAAGGGAAAAACTGGAGACATGCACTTAGTAAATCCACATGTGTATGCAGGCGTAAGCTTCAGATTAAATACAATTTTAGGTAGGGTGCCTTTTTTATACATAGCATTTTTGACATGATTATGAGCTGGATTGAGATACTTTTTAACAAATTCTTTTGGACATTCATCAAATTGTATATTTTTTGTTCTGTAGATGTGCTATATTAATGTTTCAAAGAGAATTCGCCCAGCGTCTTGTGGCTAAACCGGGGGAGAAACTTTACTGTCGGCTGTCTGTAAATACACAGTTACTGGCTAGAGTGGATCACTTGATGAAGGTAGGCTGTCTGTAAATACACAGTTACTCGCTAGAGTGGATCACTTGATGAAGGTAGGCTGTCTGTAAATACACAGTTACTGACTAGAGTGGATCACTTGATGAAGGTAGGCTGTCTGTAAATACACAGTTACTGACTAGAGTGGATCACTTGATGAAGGTAGGTGGCTGTTAATACACAGTTACTGGCTAGAGTGGATCACTTGATGAAGGTAGGTGGCTGTAAATACACAGTTACTGGCTAGAGTGGATCACTTGATGAAGGTAGGTGGCTGTAAATACACAGTTACTGGCTAGAGTGGATCACTTGATGAAGGTACGTAGGTGGCTGTGAATACCTTTTATACTTTTCACAACATTAAGCTCTATAGCTAATAATAAATTTCAAACATATTATTAAAATAAATAAATAAAATAAGTAATAATATTCTTCAATGTTTTTATCTTTAGATTTTTTACTCAAAATGTAGGGTGTTACTTTTCAAAAGGTTTAAGTCCCAAGAATTTAAATTTTTTATAAACTTAATTGTTGGCTGTTTTTCCTCTAGGTGGGTAAGAACAACTTCCGTCCACCCCCTAAAGTGGAATCCAGTGTTGTCCGTATTGAACCAAGGAATCCTCCGCCTGCCATCAACTTCCAGGTAGGGATTCACGTCTGATTTACCAGGGTGGGGGTGAAGGGTATGGTTTATTAGGGCTGTCAACTTTTCTGTTATTCATGTCTGATTTTTTATTTGTAGGAATGGGATGGCCTGTTACGTATATGTTTTGCACGAAAGAATAAGACAATAGGAGCTGCTTTCAAGTAAGTGATTTCTTAGATACTTTGTTATATTTTGTATGCTGATGAAATCAAATGACAGTACACATGGAATCAGCTGATATATCGGATCAGTTTGGTTTGTGATTGTTTGGTTTTGGTTGATTGATAGCTTTGGGGTTTTGCAACACTCCAGATTATTTTTACTTTCATTCTTACAAATGTCGTCCAAAGGGAACCCCTGATTGTCTGTAGTTGATTGTATGATTATAATTCAAACTCGCCTGAAGGTTGATTGGATGAGCCTCCCAGTCTCTACTTACTGACCTATTGAATCCCATACCATCTTGAGAGATGTGAATCCCATACCATCTTGAGAGATGTGAATCCCATACCATCTTGAGAGATGTGAATCCCATACCATCTTGAGAGATGTGAATCCCATACCATCTTGAGAGATGTGAATCCCATACCATCTTGAGAGATGTGAATCCCATACCATCTTGAGAGATGTGAACCCCATACCATCTTGAGAGATGTGAATACCATACCATCTTGAGAGATGTGAATCCCATACCATCTTGAGAGATGTGAATCCCATACCATCTTGAGAGATGTGAACCCCATACCATCTTGAGAGATGTGAATACCATACCATCTTGAGAGATGTGAATCCCATACCATCTTGAGAGATGTGAACCCCATACCATCTTGAGAGATGTGAATACCATACCATCTTGAGAGATGTGAATTTCAGTCAGCTCAGTTACTCACCCATCCTGTGTGTGTTCTATCTTTGCAGATTTTCATCAGTTTTAGAGCTATTGGAAAGAAATTACAAGGTTCACTGTTCTTTAAAAAATATAGTGAGTATAGACCAAAATATAGTGAGTATATACCAAAATGGTTCCACTGGTTTACTTGTGCATGTTAGAAACAGGTGGTTGCTTCACTGTCTGTTTTAGAACCCATTCTTCATGAGCCAGAAGATTTTTTTTTTTCACTTTTAAAAATCCCACTTTTAAATGCCAATTAATGTGACATTTGTTCTGAAATAATTACTACAAAGCTTATTCAATCTCAATTGGATTCCTCACCTCACTTAACCTGGCATCATCGCCTTATAAGTGAAATGATCTTTAGCGTGGCATTAAACATAAATCAATCTTTTCTGAGGCTCCTGGCATGTAATTATACTTCCATATTTAGTTTCCTTGATAAAAAGATATACAATTTATGTTTGTTTTTCAGCCAATTGCAGATGACTTTGTTATAAAAGAGAAAGTAGAAAGTTTGATACAAGAGAATAATTTTGAGAAAAAAAGAGCCAGAACAATGGATATTGATGATTTTATCTCGTAAGTACTTCAATTCATCTTTTCCTTCAAAAGAATTTTTAAAAGTCTTCAGACGTAACTTTGACATTTTCTGTAATTAAATTTTACTGGTTTTGCAACCTCGCATTAAACTATTCTGTTGACACAAATATGGAATATGGTGAGTTACTGCGCAAACATCGATTGAATTGGTAGGATTCGCATCCTTTTCCACATGTCAGATGGCATCTTGAAAGACATCTTCTTAATCTATCTTTGTTGTTCAATCATCATGTTTCCCATCTTTTAAAATGTCCATAATTATGAGAAATGTCCAATCACTTTCATTTATACTAAACCCTTTATGACTGTGTGCTGAGATTCACTACAGTATTTGCTATTTATGTTTTCAGATTGTTACATTGTTTCAATGTGAATGGTTTCCATTTCTCATGAGGATATACGAGTCTGATTTGATTGCATTCTGTGACCTTGTGGATGACCTATTTGCTCTTGTAATAAAACTGACTGATAGCTGTGATACTGTGGGTCACAGGTGATGTCGTATCCATGGGGACATTCTGTCTGGAGGTCATCCTTGCTTAAAGCGCCCCCAGACTTCAGCCTGATGTGCCATCGGTATCACAACGGCAAAGATATATTTATGAAGTAATCTTGAAACAAGCAATATTGTGGTGGGGTAAAGTTGACTGTATCATTACAATCGGATTACCATGCAATGGAACAGCCAGATAAACCTAATTAGGTCAAGGCCACTGATTCAACTAGAAGGAAGGGAGACGACCAAATAACCAGTTATTGGCACACAGAATTCGAAGCACATTTCCTAAGCAATCACATGCAGTATTGGATTTGTGCTTTTTGCACATATAAATTACGATGAATGATCTATAAATTGACGGGTATCACAATCATTAAATAGTTTGTCGTCTATCTTTTGTACCAGTATAAACTTTTATTGACCTCTTACAGGTACTTTATTAACAAGTGTGGCTTTTGATGGTTGAGTTTATCAAAGATTTAAAAATGATTTAAATGTTGCAAGGGATTGCCATAGTGTAAACTTTACCTCATGTTAAATCACATACAGTAATATTTAGGTTTTATGTGCAACCTGAAGGCCACTCCATGCCAAAAGTTTTCCACCGCCTTTGTGGCATGTACATGTAGCTGACCGCAGTAAAATTTTCCCTTTTTGATTGCTTAACGTTTTCTGGGCAAAATATATCCAATAGCGTGACTGCTGACGATGTGAATCTGCTTAAAAAATAATCAGGTGACAAAAATTGTGTTTTAACAAATTTTTTTCGCCTCCTGCTACTTTAAGCTAGTTAGTTACTTCACTTAATTGATAAAAAGTACAACCTTGAAAAAGAAGAAAGAACACAAAATCTGGTATAAACCTATTTCAAGTATGTTCTTGGTTATGTTTTATTTCTTTCAAGGAAAACTTCTCTGTATTTTGATCCACTAACCAGCAGGATAAAAGCTGGAGTTCCCGCATGAACACAATACCTGTAAACAAATAATAAATTGTTATCACTCTTCTGGGATTTGTTTTTGCACTCCACAAGTTTATCTTAAAGCATAACTGCACATGTACTGTACTAGTTCGACAAAAAAAAATTAAGATTCGTTCAAGGCATTCTTTTTTCTCTGTACGGCCACTTTACAGAAACAAATTAGCTCAGCACAGTGGCGTCTTCATGATTGATTGATTGGTGTTTTACACTGCGTTCAAGATTATTTCACTTATATGACGGTGTTGCCAGTTTTAGTGTGGGAGGAAACCGGGCTCTATGCCCGGAGGAAACCCACGACCTTCCGCTGGCAACTGTTTCAACCTTATGTTTTCAAATACATATCTAGTCAATTTACTGTTACAAATGACCGTTGGGTGTTCAGAAAGAAACTTGACATTTGTGCTTTATTAAAACTATAAAGTGACAAAACATCTGACGTTTCAAGCCCTACTCACCTAAATAACACCAGACTCAAGAGGATTTTACATATATGGCGACATAGGTTTAGTGAGGGAGGAAACCGGGCTCGTTGCCCGGAGGAAACCCCCGATCTTAGGCGAGTACCTTGATCAAGTGAAAAATCCACTCAGAAATTTAAAAAATTTTGTTTGGTCTGAGAGAAATTTGATCTCGTGCAGTAGGGATGGAAGGCCTGTTTCACCTGTGTCGCTATGGCAGGGCTTTACGAACTGAGCCAGAATGAAACACTCTGGTAATCATCCTACATAGTACACAGTACCAGAAAATTCCCAGCCCATAATGTATTGGTAGGATATTCTGGATTAGGCAAAGAGCATTCCCTGAATGATGAAGGGTAGATAACTGACCTGTCATGTGATAAAGCCTCCAGTAATGTGGACTCCACACACACTTTATATAATTTCTCTTCTTCTTTATCTTCAAAATAAACCTAAAAATAAGTTGAAGATTTTGCTATACCAAGGCGTTACTGTAATACATGTGAATTCGTATCGGTGTCAGCATATTCCATAAATTCTCAAAAAAAATAACAAGACTCACTTCAAGTTGAGCAATCAATATGGATTATCAATGCTAAATGTTTGACAATTTGATTCCACTGGTAATCATTCCAGTAAATTGAAAACAGTCAGAAAATGTTTGCCATTTCTCCTTAATTTTGGACTGATAGGGCTATAAACCTTGTGCAAGTTTAGGTTGCTGTTTGCATGATCTACACAGACCGGCCACAATCATCGTAGGGTAGTTGGACAAAATGACCTTATGGCGGTGCGAATCAGACAGAAATGCTGCCCTAGGCACAGGGGGGCACGTGGCTCATCCAAGAAAGCCATAGCCTCACACTTGATCTCCCTACATAGAATGATTGCTTTCATGAGCCAAAAAACTTGGAAATCTTGGAATAATGAGAAATAATTAACAATAAGTTTTGTGAACTTATATAGCAACGTTGCCAGGTTTAGTGGAGGAGGAAACCAGGCTATTATTATGACCTGAAAACCCGTTTTAAAATTGTCTGATTGGAACTCGCACCTCGTCGATGGAAAGCCTGTGTTGGACTGAGAGACTATCACTGTGCTTAGGGAGCCTCGAAGGCTCAGTGGACACAGCGATTTAATCAGGTTGATAAACACTAAATAGTTCACTAAAAATACCTCTATGTTGCTGAAACGATACTTTTTGTCCTCATCCCAAGGTGCTGGCTCAACATCTTCTCCAAACATGGCTGCCAAATGATCTACAAATCTGAACATTTATAAAAGCTCAGATGTTACATTTATCAACAACGTTAAAAAGTCAAGTATATCTATCTAGCTGATTGATGTCGGTTTTCCTTTTACATTACAGTTTCAAGGGTGTAGAAACCACTGCAATACCCAACAAATATCTTCTCTCATTCAAATGATAAGCCAGTCAGAAAACTGAGAATTTGAGTGGAAAGCCCCTTAATGGGTACAAAACTCTGGGGAAAGATACATGTACCCATTCCCTCCCGCCAATATCGATGTAATGTGGCTTCCAATTCATGCAGGTTTTGTACAGGAGGCTCTAGGGCTTTTCTGCCCATCCTATACCAAATGTGCTCTAAAGAATCCAAATCCCTTCAACAGATCCAACGTCTCACTAGAGGGTTGAGACCCAGGTTTGAAGCTAATGGAGGCTATACGCGCTATAGGGATTTCTTCTACACACTCAAAGTGCCATTTTTACTTCAATATGTTCGCCCTGTGAAGCCAGATGGACTCTGAAGTTTAATACTTACAAGTATCTTTTTATTTTGTTAAAATACACTTTTAATTTTGCTAACGATATCGTGAATAAATTTTATAGCTTATTGCCATTAATGGTGATTTCTTATCGCCGGAATGTTGCCCTTTATGATTACAATCGTTTCTGCAACATCAGTTTGCCAACAATCTCCCTTTCTTTGCGTATATATTATTTATGTCTTTGAAAGATGTCTATTGACATACATCTCCCCTGTTATTAGTTGTGTGGAGTTGGGCTCAGAACTCTCTTACAAGAAATGTTCCAAATCTAGAGCACCTGAAGGAAAGGTTATTATGCCATGATAATAGTTACCTGTCTGTCTCCTTAAAGGCCTCTATGAAATCTGTAACAGAGTGTTCTGGATACATAAACAGTACAGGCCAATGAAGAAAGCCTTCTTCATCCAAGTGCACCTGTGCCCCACTCGGGTGATGAGATTCTAAACTTGTCAAGTCCAGTGGATTTACCCGAGAGTTTTTGTCTAACTCAGGCACCCAGCCTATCTTTACCCCTCGATTCTAAAAAAGGACAAGTAAAGTCTTGGTTACATACATGTAAGTTTAGTTACAATCAAACGAAGGCTGGTTGTTTCTACATATACTTATATGGTCACTCTTTTTCTTAAGAATATAAACATTTTTCCAAATTTTGGTGCTTTTAATAAGTACCTTTATAACATCCAATAGTTTTCTTTGTTCCTCTTTTTCTTTTCTCTCTTTGGCCAACTCTTTCCTTCTATCTCTCTCCTCTGCTTTCTAAAACAAAATGTATTCTAAACTGACAAGTATATTCTGATGTCTCCTGACAGACAGTTTAAACCAAAGCTTGGAATTGACAACAGACAATCACAATAAAAACTCTCCTTAACTTATGTAAATTTCTGTTATGACGACCCTTGTAACCTGGGTTATAACCTGGTCTCTATGACGTAATACATTTATAACAAAGATGACGTGAACCAACCAGGTGTGTAGAATGAGATTTTCTGAAACTTTTTTGGTGGAAAATATAGAAAAACGTTACGCCTGCTTAAATGATCAACATAAGTGATTCAAAAATGAAAACTTACAAGGAATTTTTCTGCCTTTGTTTTAATCTCTTCAATTTCCACATTATCTGGCTCCAGCTGATAAGGTTAAGGTCAAACTATACATTGGTAACTGCTTTATCTCAAATAGGGGGACCTCAGTGGGTTAGAGTGATCGTACCTCAGTCCCACACAGACCTTACGATGCACGTTTGAATCATACGCGACCAAATAAAAATTGACAAATTCCTGAGTGGATTTTTCAATCGGTTGCCATATGTGGAAGAGTTGCCAGGTACTCGGCGAAGGTCGGGAGTTTCCTCCGGCCAATGTAATTTTTATTTGGTCTCAGTGAAATGATGTGGAGTGCAGCTTAAAACATCAATAAATCGATCGATCACAATGGGAAACGCTTTTTCAAACAATCCTTTAACAACATGCAGTGGGTTATGCGTATGTTCTTTTTCCTTTGATGTATGTGAATTATTTTGTTGGAAAGTAAAAAGAAGACTTCCACGACCAGTAAACTTAACAGTCCCAAAATATAAGTGGAATAATCTTAAGTAGTTTGTCTGTATTAGGAGATATATAAAGGATACAGCCAGTCCAACATTACACCATTTAACACATTCCTCATATTTCTTCACTTCTAAAGTACACACACAACCTGTAAGGGTAAAACAACAATATTGTTTTTCAATGTCTTCGCACATAAAGCTTATGAGTGTTATTGGAAACAAAATTGTATTGTGCAAGATAACAGAAGTGTACTGTTAATGGATAGGTCAGTCATGTTTATAAACACTAAAACACACGGGCACAGGGAAAATCTTCTTGACTAAAATAAACATGGAGAAAAGTTTCTAATTGTGTTAAAAAGAGGTATATGATTTAGACTTCGATACTCAATCATAACCCATGATATTTCATTAGTACCGGTTGAAGACAGACAGCAGCTTGGCTTTAGTCAGTTAACTTTTTGGGAATCCTTTGTAATATATTGACAAAGTTGTACGGATTTTCGGCTATGGCAAGAAGCTGAGTAAACTGAAATTGATCAAAATATGACAATGGGAAAAGAAAGTCAAAATATGTAATTTGGTTCCAAGTTAGAAGAGAGACAAGGGAGTGCTGATCTTTTAAACTCTTTATAAACAATGACTGGCTGTTGGCTCAGAGTTCGAAGCAGTTTGTATTCTGTAACAATCTGGGCCAGTAATTTATATTCTCATGGAAGGTCAATCACATGACGATCTGAAAGTTTTCCAACAATTATTTAAACAGTCCAAATGTATCTAATTGGCTTTATCTATTCACTACTCTACTGAAGTCAATGTTCTCAGGTAAAACTAGTTCAATATTTAATGATAAACTCCAGTTCAAACTTACCTCTGTAAATTGCCTTTGCATGCTCAGGAACAAACTTCCTGGCTACTATACAGTCATTTATTGATGACCTCAAGTTACCTACAGTTAGAAAATTAACACTACTTACGGATCAAATTAAAATCAATCAAGTTATGTATGTTGCACTGATCAGTATATGTTTTTCCCATCTTACATACATTTTCAAGCTCTTTATACTATTCCCCCTTACACAGAATACTCCCTTTTGATTGGTTCCAGCCAGTCACATGGCTCTTTATACTATTCCCCCTCACACAGAATACTTCCTTTTAATTGGTTCCAGCCAGTCACATGGTAACCCTGTATATTTCCATGTTAAGTGTCTGTGGTGATCATTACAAGGCGACTACCATATGTAGCTTGTGACCTCATGTCTAGATACTTGTCAGGCCATGTCTGCTTGTCCCTTACAGTAACACATAAGGAAATGTATCCCCCAAACGAAGCCTTTATCTAATAACATGATTCTGTTTATTGTGTAAATTAGGTATGAATTTCTAATGTCACACTGTGTGTATATATTTACACAACAAAACACCTTCAAACAATATATAAACTATCTTGTCCCCTCCAACAGCCAATGACTTAAATAGACGTAAAGTCTAATGATGTCCCTTGAAATATTATAGGTAACCTGGTTATAATAGGGATTTTGCTTTCAAGAGGCCGCCTGGTAACAAGCCAACTAGCAACACGCAAGGCTGCACTGCTGTACTGATCGGTCAGAAAAATATCTGTCTGCCTCTTTTAACGCGTCTTAATCCCTCAATGAAGTCAATCAACAATCTGTCCGATAGCTTGATAACCAAGGGGAATAACCCCCCCCCCCCCCCCCCCCCCCACCAAAAAAAAAAATATCACACTAGTCTATACATGATCTTACTCGATATCCTCCCACCTCTCCCTCCATGGAGAGTCCAAGCTCTCTTTGGCCCCTCCACCCAGACATTCATTCCCCCCCCCCCCCCCCACACACACACCTTTGTGCCTTTTTCAGGTATTTAGTATTATCCTAACAATCAAAGACTCACCCAGCTGATAATGACACAGGGCTCTGTTTGTATATAGAACAGCATTCAACTGTCTCTCAACACATCTGGCTTTTATACCTTCTGTATAATTGTCAATGGCTAATCTGTAATCTTTTAATTTATATAGCCTGTTTCCCTCTTCTTTGTAGCTCACAGCATTATCTGGAAAAATAAAACACCAAAAACTAATGACATTTCTTGATTGATTGATGGGTGTTCTTAGCTGAACTTATTTCACCAGTTTGGTGACCTTAAAATAATCAACACCTTAATTCCCACGATAAAATTATATGGCTAAATTAGCTACACAATACATGATGATGACAGATGGTAACTAGAGTTAACATAAAACCTTGACATTTATCCTTAAGTAATAATAAATAGTTTTGGTAACAGACTTTCCAATCAGGCATACAAAATCTACCTTTAGCATCCTCAGCGTTATACTTTAGTTCAATCAAACCATCAACCAATGGATGGAAGGGTTTACTGTAATCCAATTCAGTTAAAAATGCTGGGTGTGTTGACAGCTCCTGGAAAAGATGTTAGGATGAAGTGATTAAGAACTACTAGGATTATGTTTACAAAATGGCACCAATGACCAGACCATCTTGCACCAAATAGTGCTTGTCCATTAACACGACCTAGTTTTGTTTCCCAGTAATAACATTCTGCACCAAATAGTCTGAATACTTTTCAACATTGCATATAAGTCTTACAAGAAAGATATTACAAACTCATAAAATATATTCATTCAGGTTAGTTAAATTTTGTCAATTCGTCTGTTGGCATTGATCAAAAAGAAATCTTATTTTAACAGAAACAATAAATTATAAATCAACTTGTATGTATAGTTTTTCTACGAACGACCTAAACAATTCCCCATTTTAGCGGCTATTCACTTCAGATAATGACATTTTTGGCTACCTTATATTAAAGTATGAAGAACTAAACACAAAACATCAATCTCAAAATGCTTGAACATATATCATAAATTAACTTTTCTTAGATAGAATAATGGAATTTATAGTCAATGAACTTCACCTCTAAAATTTGATCAATGCTCTTTTCCTCCTTGGGTTCTTTCTCTCTCTTTTTAGCCGCTTTTTTAGCTTTCTTTATTATGAAATTCTCCAGATCTTCGTCCATTTTTTTAAAGAAAACTTTTTTTTCTTCCTCAGAGGCACCTTTCAGGTATGCAATTTTTTCCTCCTTTGTCATTTTATCACTACACTTCAAAGCTTCTTTTAGATCCATCTTAGGTTTCTGTCAACATATAGATACAACTGAAATTAGTAATACAGACTTCATTAGAGGCTCACCTGTTGTGTTTAAGATACAGTACAGTGGTTAAAAAGACACACTTTCCGCTAAAATCCAGAATAACACTGGTCAGACAGTAGTATGTATTTTCCCAGACAGAAGTTAGGAAATTTATAATTTTGCTAACATTTGAAAGTTTTTACATAATTTTATATTTTTAATTTGCAATTGAAAATTTGATTTGTCAGTTACCCACAATGAAAACTCTGAACCTCAGCATGCAGGAGGATAAGCAACCTAATTATTTTAACTGTCTAAGTGATCTTACAGTATCGGGCTCCTTACCGAATGGGTTGAGTTCTGGCTTCAATATTCAAATATCAACATGTTTCATCAAATATATAAAAATGTTGCATCTTTTAAATACGGTCTTCACTATTTGTATGTCTCACATGGAGCTGTTGAAGCCTTATCTACCTGACCGACAAAGTAAGTAAACCAGGATAGAGACACATGAGTGCGGCTATTGAAGCCTGAGAAAATGGCTTTCAATATGGTATGAAATAACATGGGTGCGAGATGATTAGGGTACGAAGTTTGAAACCCATTGTACTACACTGTACATACGTGTTGTATCATGATGATGGCCTATCTGTCAGAAAATGTCTTACATCATCATAGCAGATATTTCGGACTACATACGTGTATGATACATTGAATCATACTGATGCGGGGCGTTGTTGTTGTTACACCAAAAAATTAGAAAGCTAACAGAAAAGTATGCAAGTCCGTTCAGATTTTGTCCCACACACATCAGACACATCATGGTCGGAGCCTTACCGTGGGCTTATTTCACTGTGACAGAATTTTACGTTTAAATTTAAAAGCTGTCAAACTTGAAGTCGAAAGTTAACTGACTCCTGAGTGTTGAACAAGTCGGTGCAGTCACGACTCCCGTGGATCACAAGTGTCCTCGTGTGTATTCTCTCTCAAAACACTGACAGCAGTTTCGGATTTCCGAACAAATACAGGAATAATCCGAAAATCACATAAAGATAAATTGAGAGTCTTGCAATGATGGTTGTCAAAATGATTTAAAGATGCTCAAACCAAACAACGTGACAAGAGGCCACTGTTTGCCAAGGGACGCAATCGGATATTAAAGGGGAGACAATTATACCCCAATTAAATTGAGGTGGGATGGTGGGGGATAATAATAGCGTTTTGGTTTGTATGTTAACTGCAAACAAAAAATCAAAAGGTAAATTTGACCTGAGAAAGGGGCCCTTTCTTCATTTGTTATACATTAATGAGACCTATCATTTTTTAGAACTCAATCATCATTTCCCAGGAAGATCTTCATATTAAATACATTATTTTTTTTGCTGAACAGCCATCCCAAATGAGTGGGATGGCTGCCAGAAGCCAATATTTGGTCGGAGGATTCCTTCGGGCATAGGGCCTCTTGTCCCCCCCCCCCCCCCCAACTAAACGACCAAATACCACTATTATTTGATGTAACATTGAGTGTTGCATTAAAAACTCAAAGACTCAATATTTCTTTGGAATATTCCTGTGAGTGTACAGCTTGTGGACAAGTGGTCCCAGTGTGCCTAAGTATCATAATCCCCCACCCACAGAAGGGCTTTCAGTTGCGCAGTGCTTATCCAAAACATTGACAGTGACTGTACTCAATGAAATATTCCTTTATCTTCAGTAGCAGTTTGTAGCTTAGTATTGCCTAAAAAGGGAGCATGGGATGGGGGAGGGGGGCGAAGGGGGAGGGGGTGTATCAAGGGAGGCAGGAGCCAAACGGAGGAAAATCAGGGGACAGAATTCCATTTACTTGCTAGAGTAAAGATTGTTGGGGCAAGTGATGTAAATGTTCTCACAGCTGATAGAGTAAAGATATTTCAATTGATTGATGTTTAATACCCTTGTCAAGACTGGTTCACATATTCAACAACATTGTCAGCATGCATAGTTAAACACCTCAGTAAATTGGACTATGCAATGGTTTGGTATTCCACGCACACATTCATCTGATTGATTGATTGATGTTTAACGCCGCACTCAAGATTATTTCACTTATATGGCAGCGTTGCCAGGTTTAGTGGGAGAGGAAACCGGGCCCGTTGCCCAGAGGAAACCCCCTAACCTTCCTTGAGCACCTGGCACCTCTACCACATATGGGGCGACTGGGTAGGTTTTGAACCTTGGACTCATTGATGGGAGGTTTGTGTCGGACTGAGGTACTATTGTTCTGCCAAGCTACTGATGCCCATCCCCATTGTATTGAACAAAGAGACAATCCATACTTTGTATACCCAACTGGATCATTTAAGACCCTTTCTTCATACAAAATAAGACACAAATGAAAAAACATTATATTTACAAAAACAAATATTTTAATTTATTATCTTACAAACAAATGGGAAATAGCAAAAACAATAAATGGTAGCTTGGTTAAACATTTCATCCCTTTAGACTTTGTGATGCACAGTGAGTGATGAAATGTACAAAATAATGTCTTTATTACTGAATTAGTTATCCTATATGTTTATTTGTTCTAGAGTCCATATCTCTTTATAGCTTGGCTTTCATTTTTCCCATGACTTTTTCTAGTTTCATAGCAAGTCCCATATCTCCTTCTATTTTGAGTTTTCCAGACATAAAAGCAGCAGTAGGCTGTAGTTCTCCTTTAAACATCTTCACAAAGTCTTCACTGTCCATTGTAAAAGTAGAACCAATATCACCAGCAGGGGGCGCTCCTTCTCCCACTGAACCGTCTCCTGTCTTCAAGTCCAGATACCAAGTCCCAGGCTCTGAACCTATAAATGCAGTTACAAAATGAAAATTATACTGTACATTGTGAACTGAGAAAACAAGCATGTACACAATTAAATGTATATGTTTGACAGATTATTTTAAGTTTTACATCCCAGTCAAAATTATATCTCCCTCATATAGTTAGGTTGCCAGGTTCATTGGGGAAGAAACCAGATTCTTTACCTTGAAAATATGCCTGCAGTATTAGTTGTTTTCTATATATTCGAATGAAATAAGAGTCATGTTCTCTCAATTTTTGAGAGGGTGCGGTTCCAGATATTTATGCACCAGCTGATTTATTGATTGGAGTTTCACATACAGTGACAAAAGCATCAAAGAAATACCTTTCAACTTGAAAGAGAAAATGCCTTGAATGGTATTGACAAGTTCTGGATTGAGGACAGCCTTCAATAAGTTCATTGTCTCCCCAACTTTTCCTGAACTGGAGGATTCTCCGATGGCACCACTACCCACACTGTCTGGATCCTCATCCAGGAAGAAATCCAGGAGAAGTTTGGATCCTATAACACAAGAAAAAACGTTATGTTTATAAACACACTTGTAACATGACTATGACCAATTACTGTAAATGCCTTTATATTCGAGCGGTCCTTATTTTTGCGAATTTCGGGGTTAAGAATTTTCCGCTAAAAAAAAAACCGTTAAATTTAGAAGTCTAATATTATGTGCCTTTACGAATGCATATAGGCTGCAACCGCCTCTAATGCTAAAACGACAGCAACAGTAAAGGCGTTTAACGCCGCAATAATTGACAAAACATTTGATCATTTCTTAACTTATTTACTAAAACTTACTTGGTAGAAACTTGATTTAAATTGGTTTCGTGTTTTTTTATCGTGGGTTATTTTTATTTCCGTGTCGGAATGAATGAAAACGTAAACATGGTGAAAATTCAGCCTCTGAGACCGCCATTTCAAGTAGATGACTGACGGGGTCAAAGGTCGGTTAACACTAAAAGTTGTAATAAGTAAATTGACCGAGTCTGGAATTTTTTTCAGTACTACATGTAGCTATAGTTTAAAAACCTAATGAATTGATATAATCTAGAAGAAATTTGAATAAAGCAAACAATATAGGAATTACATGTCAGAAATTAATTAGTTGGGTTTGTGTTCAGTTCAATTTATAACGCGTGCGGCGTGGACAAGGAAGTGAGTTTTTACACAGCGGGCTATCGGACACAGACGTTAAGTCTGTTGATCTCTGTTTAGAGTCAAAGGATTAAATATTTAGCAGGATTAGGGTTTTTTGTATAATCAAGTTATATAGATGAATTAACTAGCAACTCACCAGTCTAGAAAAGTTTATGATAAATCCAATATGTTAATTTTTGTTTTATTAATGGATAATTCATGAATGCGTGTTATGTTAAATGTGGACTTCCCTTTCACTTTTGATAGCCAATCAGCAAAAAATCCACGAACTTGTTCTTTTCTCGAATCCGAGAAATTTTAAACCCGCGAATATAAAGTCATTTACAGTATGTAAAGCTTCACATAATTTTGGAATGCATAAAAAGGGTTTAGAGTTTAGTCTTCGCAGACATCATTTTATATAATGAAAAGCAAATATGAAGAGTGAAGTCAATAACCTTAAATCTGAAAAATTTAACTTATACTTAAAGTTTAGAAATACTCATCTTGTCATACAAAAATCCATATAAACAATTAAAGGTAACGGTTGGCCCATCCATCTCACCTGGCACACAAGAATATTGTTCAAGATCTGAAATTCCTGCTGCCTTCAGAACTTCATCATCTATGGCAAAGTTACCCGTGTAAGATGAACTGTCTTTTGTTAACATTATGTAGGCTGCATCACTTAATATGTCTGTAGTCCTACACTGACTCTTAATGCCCTCACCACCTCCTAACATCTCCATTGCTGCCGTGTAGATTCCTACAAAACAAAATCAACACTTTACTATGGGTAGTTTTATTTTAATCTAATTATTGCTTGTACATGGACCTCCATGTCCTCACCTCTATTATTATATTTATGAACACTAAAACACACGGGCACCAGGGAAAACTTCTTGTCTAAAATAACCATGGAGACAAGTTTCTAATTGTGTTAAAAAGACGTATATCATTAAGACCTTTATACCCCATAAATTGTTGTAATAAACACCTCTATTATTGATTATCTTGTTTGAACCAAATCAAATGATGGCAGAGTCAACGAGAGACAGAAGTGAATCGTGATATAGATGAGGTTAGCCAGGGAGGGTTTATTCTGACCTGTTCGTGGCCACAGAGCATTCACACCAATCTTCAGTGGACCGAATTCCTCGGCCATTCCTAACACACACATAGACATGCCATATTTGGCCATTGTGTAAGCTGAAACAAATATAAATATCAAATGTAAAAATATTACGAGTACCTACTGCAAATACACCCTTTCAACTAAAGATGTCAAAGAAGTCAGTTTCAATTTGCTGATATATTTCAAGCTACGAAATTTAACCCTGTAATTCAATAGAAGATAATTAGGCATACACAGTGCTCTCCCCTTAATATATTAATGCATTAGAAAAGGGCTATTTTGGTTCTAAAACTTTTAGAAGAGCTTTAAATGATTCTTCAGTCTACGTAATTTCTTGTTTATTTTAAACATAACCAATGACCTAGAAAATCCTCATAGTTTTACAGTGTTTGACATTGGCATAATTTTCACCATAGACATCCTGACAATATTTTAAATCTCCCCATATACCTACAGGTTATTACTTCAAATTTTATCACAGACCAAATGGATTTACCATAGATTTGGCTATGGGTCCATTGCTAATGTCACGCACTGGTTTTATTTAAGGTGATCTTAAAATGTTTATATTTTATAAACATATTGCTTATTTTTCATGTTTTTCAGCGGACACCAATTATCTTTACCGGATACCTAGCAACCATTATAAACATTTTTCTAGCTTGATAATGTTCTTAACACTAGGACAAATAATAGCAACATACCTACATTGGATTGAAACCATTTTGGGTTGAGATTGAGAGGGGGGCTAAGGTTCAGTATATGGGGATTGTTGCCTTTCTTCAAATACGGCAAAGCTGTCCGGGAACTGAAAAGGAAAAGATATTCAAATTAAAATTTAGCAAGAATAAATATTTTACACAGCACTTACTAAGACAGGGTATAATTTAGTCTAGACATCGGCTTACCATCCCCCAAAAATATCTAACTCTTGGGTGTTTCTATTAACTACAAGCGGAAGCCCTAGACTGAAGATTATGTCAAGACTAGGATAGTGCCTTGTCAATGGCGGGTCATCCACTAGAAGCTTGACAAGGTACTTTTGGTTATTTTACTCTTATCATTTGATGTCTAATGTTATACTCACACTTAATATTTCCCTTTAAGGGGAAGTTTGATTGTATATTTGGCGAGGGGAAGAGTGTGAACCGAAACCGTAACTTTCTTTTTGTTTTTGTCCATGATCATATATATACGAATTGAGATGGTTGAAAAAACCCAGTCAGATATGTTGTCTAATTTCATTATAAGGCAAAAAAGAAAAACAACCTGGATTAAAAGTAGATGGATTTGGATCCTTAACTATCAGCTATTTTAGAAGCAATGTTAGCTCATTACCAAAGGTATGTTCCTCTTCCATTAATGCCCATCATCAGGTCATATTTCTTCATGGAGGTTTTCTCTGTATTCGTAAGACTGATGGCACTAGCGTTATTCACCAGAATGTCAATCCCTCCAAATTTCTGGGCTGCTTCAGCCATGGCCTTCTCTACCTGGTCCTCATAGCGAATATCAACGATGCATGGAAAAGCTTTACCTCCAGCCTCCTCAACTAATAGGGAATAAAGTAATAAAATATTTTGAAAATGTAATAGATTACCAAAGTCGGTTTTCAGATTTCTTGCCCTCATGCATTTTGCAAGTGATTTGGCCTGCGGGCATGCAAGATCTGAAAAGTACTCGCCCTGATAAGCAAGTTAGTCTTGGAGTAAGTTTAGCACTTGATTTAAATGGTCTGATATTACTTAAAGAAATGAAGTAAAGGGCCTTCGGTTGGTCCACACAAACAATGACTACCATTGTTCGGTCTCAACAAAGTCACTTTTTATTTACGTGAAAACATTATTGATAAATCGGGGCAACAGTATCTTGGCGCGGGCAACCAGTTTTGACATTCAGCTTGCCCTAATGACAAACACTCTAAAAAGTTAGGTTCCAGCACTGAAAGTATATAGAGAAAAGCCCATTAATGAATCAAACCATCCTCATAGCTCACCTTCTTTGGCAGCTGTATAAATGGTACCAGGTAGTTTAGGGTGTGGTTCAGAAGTCTTTGCAGCAATTACAACATTTGCTCCATCACGGGCAGCTTTGATACCAATAGCTTTTCCAATCCCTCGACTAGCACCAGTAATAAATAGAGTCTTCCCAGCTAAAGCTCTGTTAAATTAAAAGCATATAAAATACTTGAACCAAACAATGCAACAGAGTATTCAGAGAAGTTTGTTGTATGTAAAAAAAATGCAGAATACTGAACCAAACACAAAATTAGACATTGAACTTGACCGGGGCATACTTGTCAAGTGGTTCCCCGTCAACTTTTATTTTTGTTTACTACCAAATGTAAGTAAAACTAAGAGCATAACAAAGGAAAATAGGTGAAATTGTATAATGGCTGTGAACCGGTATAATAGCGTGAAAAGAGCTACTGACTGGTACACTGGTAGAGCTGAGCTGTAAAACCATTCCAATAAAGGAAAAAACTTTTAATTTAAAACCGTTGTTTTTTCTGGTAAATTGGTAGCTTACTTTTATTCAAACGCTGATAACAGTTATCCCTGAAAAAAATATTAATAAAGGACTATTACCAACATAAAAAACACCCTACCAACTGTACACAATGCATACAATTCTTTTTCATTTTACTCATACTTGCTTGTGCTATCCACTGTGTGGATTATGCACTTTATTAGGTTGCCTTTATTACGTGTATTAAACTTTTCCTGATCCTATTTTCTTAAAAGTTATTGATTGTTTTTGTAAGTCTTTTGTGTTTCGTGTAAAAGTCTACAGATCGTCCTCAATCTTACAGATTTTACTTCAATCCACTCAACATATTACTGACTACTTAAAGCTGATGTCAGCCATTGACAGGTCGCTCTTTTGAGCTCTTAAATATTATACCTCTTTACAGCTACTATTCTGTTACTCTGACACTTGACAGTTTTAGAGCTGTTCTGTGTTTTTGTTTACGTCAGTACAGTCAACCTCTGATCTATATTTAGCCTTGAACAATTAGGTCAGGCCTTGCTCCACTCTCCGCAGAACGTTGCATCCATGCGGTCGAGTCTGTCCAACGCACTCGATATGAAGCCTTAACTTTTCCTACAAGTTTTATTTCCTTTCCTGTAGCTAACCACGTTGTGAGTATGAACATTACTAACTCTCGATATCAGTGAGAATGTTTTCCTCATTCTTTTCGCAATCTTATTTTTCATAAATTCGTAACTTTGTCACCTTTAAACTTTGTCATTGAGGTGAACTAGCTGTCATGACATTTTAGTCCAAAATTTTTTATTTTCAAGCAAATTGCGCAGTGTTGCAATGTTTTGTTTAACTCTGCAAATGTTAGTTTGTTATCCTTACTAAAATCATATCTGTTCTTCTCTAATTTTTGATAATCTATATCAAGTTTGTGATTTTTCATGCGGGTAGTAATACATCCCAAGCCCTCTCACATAATGCCTTTAATGTATTTCTGAAAGTAGTCCGGAAACTTGAAGCAAACAACGTCATTTTTGTGTTATTTTGAACTGATGCCCTTTCTTTTGTTTTTATTGTAGTTTTTTACCCTTCTCCATCATTATCCGGAATTATCGGGAATAATAAAACATTTAATTTAATGGGATGGACGGGTTAACCGACTGTTTATTTACCCCCTGGCTAATACAGAACAGTACAGATACATCTGTTAAAAGTATTTTTTTTGTTTTTGTTTTACAGCAAGTCACTGGACATATGTCTGCTGACTTGGTTAGTTTATGGTAGACTACTGAATGCAAAACTTTAAGTAAGAGGTGCCGGTCAGAATATAGAACTGGTCAGTCACTTTTAACTTCAAGGTTAGAGATTTTGCTATCAGTATCAGACAAATTTGTTATACATTTACTAGGCTAGGCCTGGCCTACTATGGCTACTAAATACTTTTTTTTTTTATACCAAGAAAATGTCATCAAACCACTATTTCAGAGAGCTCTAATGATTCAATAGTTCTTAAAGTTAAATAGTGGTTTGATGACATTATGGTCCATAGTCCTAATAACAGTCACAAGTAAGTAGTCACAAGTAAGTAGGCCTATTAATAATAGGCCTAGGCTTAAAAGTGACTGACCTATATTCTGACCTCCAAGCTCTTACTTAGAGTTAGAGTGTTGCTTAGGTTACCTTAAACTAGCCATGCCCATAGAACTAAAACAGTTCTATGAACTAACCAAGCTATCCTCATTCGTGTGTCTCATTCTGTTTTACTTTGCCGGTCAGGAAGAATATATATTACAAATCATAATATAATTAAATATAACCAAGCAAGCAGATATATGTCGAGTGATTCAATGATAAGGCACATTTTTGTGAAGGACGGACCATTTCTATATTCGCACCCTTCCTGATATGCCCAACGTGCAAGAACTGGTTCAAAGTTGGGACAAAACAGACTTTTGAAATAAAGTTATCCCATTTTCTCACCCGGTGTTTGCAGCCATCGTGTACTAGTCAAGTCAGTTATCCAGCTATCGAATACCCGCCACAGATGTAGAGTGAACTTTAGACTTTGTTGTGGCGAGTAATTGTACGGAAGCCTTTTACTTCGGCGTAGGCTATCTGTACGAAGGCCCATTAGTGCCATGGGTATTTCCACTGATTTTTAGCCCGTCAACGGTTGTCAGAATTTTACAACAGTAGGAACTTTGTCTTTTGAAACTTGACTCTCGTGTGTTATAGAAAATCATAAAAACCTTAAATTTAACTAGACTAAAACGATTTGTAAAGAAATTTTGAATTTTATGAAAACTGTCTCAGGGCCAAATCACAAGACATAACTTAAGGGTCCACAGCTACTTGGCGGTTAGCCGCACTCGTGTGTCTCTATCCCGTTTTACTTACTTGCCTGCCAGGTAGAGCCACACATTAAACTACCATTATAAGGGTGAGATAACTCGTATAACCTCATTAGGCCAATTTTTATGCTATGCTTTACAAAGAGCGATTTAACAGTTTTAACAACGGATTCGAAGCAATCAACTGGTTCAGTGAAAAGAGGAATGTTTCAAATATATACATTATAAATACTATCAATAGGCGGTAATAGCTGAAAGGTAGTTGAGATTAAAGGGGCATGAGCTGCCAAAATGTTGATATTTTGACGTAAACACAGAATGTTGACCTTATCGGCTATTTTTCTCAAGCAGTATAATTCAGAAGCTTTTTATAGTTCAATTTACCGAACTTATGGTGATATTACATATACCAACAGTGTATGTAAATTGTAATATCACCATAAGTTCGGTAAATTGAACTAAAGCTTTTTAGTGCTTCTAGTCTCGAAAATGTACGATAAAGTATTGTTTTGAACTACCTTTGGCTTAGAATGAATGAATGGTCGTCCCGGTTATTTAAGTTTTGCTACTTTTCGAAGACGTTTTTGGTTCAGACTTAGCTTAAATCTGAAATCCGAAGTCCTTCCAAATAATTCATTTAAAAGCCGTAACTAGGCCTACTTGGCGGTATGATTTTTATGATACACACTTATTTTTTACTGATGAAATGGATCTACTTGTAAACAACTAAAAACACTGGAGAAACCAAATTTCCACCCATGCCAGCCACTAATACATGTAGGCCTAGGTTGGCAAAGTATATTTCTACCTTTTAATGTATGTTTTATTGATTTATTTTTAAGAATTTCTATATCTGTCTCATTTAGCCAAGAATCCTGTAGCCTAAAGACGTCTGGTAGAAAATTATGGGATATAAAAGGGGAGTACCGTGAAATAAGATTCCGCTTAGATGCAGGCCTTTTTAATGACTGCTTGCCTGTATGTTTCTGTGTAGAATAGGGGCCTCCGTGGCTCAGTAGGTAGAGCGTTGGAAGCTCAATCCGAACTGCCTTTCACCAATGGGTCGCGGGTTCAAATCCCACTCAGTCCAAAAAAAATTTGAAAATTTTCCGAATGGGTTTTCACTCGAATGACCTATGTGGGATGGTTGCCAGTTACCAACGGAAGGTTGTGGGTTTCCTCCCACAATAAAACTGGCAACGCCGCCAAATAAGTGAAATAATCTTGAGCGCGGCGTAAAACGCCAAACAACCAATCTGTGTAGAATACTCTCTTTCTGCCATTTTGATTCCATCTTAAGTCCCTGATAATGTCATTAATCAAGTGTGCTCGTAAGGAAACCTCTCTCTGAACTTATTTGTAAATCTACTTTTTGTCTTTTGACACGAATAGAGAACTCTTAACAAAAATTTCTGTACCCTTAATTACAGATGTTTCTTCTGCCCTAACAAAAAGCCCACTGGAAGCTAATACTAATTAAGTGATCATAAGCAATACTTAATAACTCTATGTATATCTATACCCTCTATAAATATATAATCCCTTGGCCATGAAGGGCAATATTTCCGTATTCTTCGTCCTTTAAGGTCCATTAATGATTACTTCACTCCTGTCTGTCAACATGAAATAGTTGCTTTTTCCTGAACCTCAAAAATCGAGATGTTATGATGCATTTTGGCAGCTGATAAGCCTCTGAAACCTCGGTGCATTGTACAAGCCAAATGGCATCCAGGTGTATGGGTGCCTAACACTATCTTTACAATGAGTGATGATTCAATTGTTATATGATTGCATTGCTTTTTTGTTGTGTGTGTTTAAGAGAGGAAATATTTTAAGGGATTTTTGGGGTATAACCCTCACCACAGCTTTTCTGATTGTAACCGTTTGTTGAATCGAGATCTTATAAAAGATTTATGCGCAGCTTTTACTTGGTGCTATATACTGAATCAGACATCTAAGATGAGTTTATAACAGTCTGTCTGCATCCTTTTGGGCTACAGTTCAATACCTTATACCATCTGCCAATTGCTTTCGGGGGGGGTAAGCAGGCCATAGGATTTCACAGTAACGATCGGTTCCGGTAGCCTGTTTTTCTAAAACTACGGACACAGAAATCTGTTACCCATCGTGAAATCCAGTATCAGCTGAGTATATGGTATGATGTATACCGAAACTAGCATCAGTGCCAGTTGGTTCCTAGCATTTCAATATACGGAACAGATTCAATGTTTCTGACTGAAACCGAAATTATATGGCCTGGGTAAGTAGAAGTAGTGCGTCAACCTAAAATACAACTTACTGTGTGTATTCAGGAAGAATTTAAGTACAAACAATCAGTTTCATCTCATCAGTTGTATTTTAATCAGACGCCCCTCAGACCTTCCATCGATGGGGCGCGGATTCTAATCACACTCAGACGAGACCAAATAAAAACTGAACAATTTCGGAGTGGATTTTTCACTCTGTCGCTGTATGTGGAACGGTTGCCAGGTACTGGCCGAAGGTCAGAGGTTTCCTCCGGGCAATGAGCCTGGTTTCCTCCCCCTCTAAACCTGGCAACGCCGCCATATAAGTGAAATAATCTTGAGTGACGTGTAAACATCAATCAATCAATCAATCAATCTAATCAAACAAAGACTTGAATATAAAAAATAAGATTTATTTTTGTTATGATGATTATGAAATATACAAAAATGATAACAAGTAATTTTACAGAAATTGTGAAATGGAATCGAGACGCGCTGATTAAAGTGGCATGAATTTTCTCATGAATTCTGATTGGCAACAGCAGTTGAGCGTTTGCCAGATTTAGTGGTTGAGGAAACCGGGCAGATTGCCAGGAGGAAACCCCGGCATTTGGTGTGTACCTGGCAACTCTTCCACATAGGGTGACCAAGTTTAGTTGTATTGTCAGACCCGGAGTCTCTGCCAACTGAGCCAAGAGGCCCCTTGAGCGTTTGAAGAACCTTGAAAAACAATATCGACTCAGTCTGTAACCCTACATCTGTAACCCCATATGTGAGGCAACTTTGCCAATGGCTTGGCTAAGAAATGATGTGCAGTTGCAGGACTGACCTCTATATTTCGAACCAATCTTCCTACTTCAGTTTGTCGCCTAAATCTACCATCATACATTAGACAGCAGTAAAAAATATGTCATTCTAAAAATAGCTGCTGCAACATCAAGTCATCAACAGAATAAATGGCGACACAGATAAGCCATTGAAAGGACATGCTTCTGTCTGTTATTATAAACTTGAGAGTCACTGGTGGTAATTAACGTGAAATGTTTTAAGTACTTTGATGGCTGTTGTGGAAGTTAATCCGTATTTCTATGCTTTAACTGTGACTTCTTTTGGCCACAGTCGATCCTGTCTGGTCATCTGACTGGATGATAGTTCTGTTTAACCACAGTAATCATCTACCATTCCATCTGATCTTAGCTCTATTTTGTATCAGCTGATAGCACAATAAAACATCAGCAGAGTTTATTTGATGGACATACTGACAATCCTGATGTCATCAAATGGTTTATCTGTCTTGGCATTAGTTTTCACATTGCCTATGTTCTGTACGACTTCCATCCCTCTGTGAACTCTCCCAAATACTGTGTGTTTATTGTCAAGCCATGGCTGGAAGGAAAATTAAAGGTTAAAAATAGAAAATAATACATTGTTCATGAAGATATATGATGTAGAAGTATATGTGATGTAGGAATAAAGTTGACAAAACATCGTTTAAAGTGGCATGATCTGCCAAAATTCACACTTTTTTCACAATTTCTGATCATCACGACAGTAACAGGCTTTGGAGGCCATCGAAAAACTAAATGATTGGCCTGTACAAACTGAAAACGTGTTCGAAAAGTAAACAAAATTTAAATAACCGGGACGACCATTCATTCATTCTAAGCCAAAGTTAGTTTAAAACAATACTTTATCGTACGTTTTCGAGACTAGAAGCACTAAAAAGCTTCAGAATTATACGTCTTGAGAAAAATAGCCAATAATTTCAACATTCTGTTTTAACTTCAAAATATCAACATTTGGCAGCTCATGCCACTTTAAAATTCTTTTTTAAAGAAACCATAGTTAAGCTTTTAAATTCTGCTTTAACATTAAGTGTAACAAGTTTGATATTAGGGATGAGTAATTGATGAAGGTAAGACAGACCGTTGGGACACAGGTGATGAAGTACTGATATTAGGGATGAGTAAGTGATGAAGGTAAGACAGACCGTTGGGACACAGGTGATGAAGTACTGATATTAGGGATGAGTAATTGATGAAGGTAAGACAGACCGTTGGGACACAGGTGATGAAGTACTGATATTAGGGATGAGTAAGTGATGAAGGTAAGACAGACCGTTGGGACACAGGTGATGAAGTACTGATATTAGGGATGAGTAATTGATGAAGGTAAGACAGACCGTTGGGACACAGGTGATGAAGTACTGATATTAGGGATGAGTAATTGATGAAGGTAAGACAGACCGTTGGGACACAGGTGATGAAGTACTGATATTAGGGATTGGTAATTGATGAAGGTAAGACAGACCGTTGGGACACAGGTGATGAAGTACTGATATTAGGGATGAGTAATTGATGAAGGTAAGACAGACCGTTGGGACACAGGTGATGAAGTACTGATATTAGGGATGAGTAATTGATGAAGGTAAGACAGACCGTTGGGACACAGGTGATGGAGTACTGATATTAGGGATGAGTAATTGATGAAGGTAAGACAGACCGTTGGGACACAGGTGATGAAGTACTGATATTAGGGATGAGTAATTGATGAAGGTAAGACAGACCGTTGGGACGCAGGTGATGAAGTACTGATATTAGGGATGAGTAATTGATGAAGGTAAGACAGACCGTTGGGATACAGGTGATGAAGTACTGATATTAGGGATGAGTAATTGAGGAAGGTAAGACAGACCGTTGGGACACAGGTGATGAAGTACTGATATTAGGGATGAGTAATTGATGAAGGTAAGACAGACCGTTGGGACCCAGGTGATGAAGTACTGATATTAGGGATGAGTAATTGATGAAGGTAAGACAGACCGTTGGGACACAGGTGATGAAGTACTGATATTAGGGATGAGTAATTGATGAAGGTAAGACAGACCGTTGGGACACAGGTGATGAAGTACTGATATTAGGGATGAGTAATTGAGGAAGGTAAGACAGACCGTTGGGACACAGGTGATGAAGTACTGATATTAGGGATGAGTAATTGAGGAAGGTAAGACAGACCGTTGGGACACAGGTGATGAAGTACTGATATTAGGGATGAGCAATTGATGAAGGTAAGACAGTCCGTTGGGACACAGGTGATGAAGTACTGATATTAGGGATGAGTAATTCATGAAGGTAAGACAGACCATTGGGACACAGGTGATGAAGTACTGATATTAGGGATGAGTAATTCATGAAGGTAAGACAGACCGTTGGGACACAGGTGATGAAGTACTGATATTAGGGATGAGTAATTGAGGAAGGTAAGACAGACCGTTGGGATCGACACAGGTGATGAAGTACTGATATTAGGGATGAGTAATTCATGAAGGTAAGACAGACCGTTGGGACACAGGTGATGAAGTACTGATATTAGGGATGAGTAAGTGATGAAGGTAAGACAGACTGTTGGGACACAGGTGATGAAGTACTGATATTAGGGATGAGTAATTCATGAAGGTAAGACAGACCGTTGGGACACAGGTGATGAAGTACTGATATTAGGGATGAGTAATTGATGAAGGTAAGACAGTCCGTTGGGACACAGGTGATGAAGTACTGATATTAGGGATGAGTAATTGATGAAGGTAAGACAGACCGTTGGGACACAGGTGATGAAGTACTGATATTAGGGATGAGTAATTGATGAAGGTAAGACAGACCGTTGGGACACAGGTGATGAAGTACTGATATTAGGGATGAGTAATTGATGAAGGTAAGACAGACCGTTGGGACACAGGTGATGAAGTACTGATATTAGGGATGAGAATTTGATGAAGGTAAGACAGTCCGTTGGGACACAGGTGATGAAGGACTGATATTAGGGATGAGTAATTGATGAAGGTAAGACAGACCGTTGGGACACAGGTGATGAAGTACTGATATTAGGGATGAGTAATTGATGAAGGTAAGACAGACCGTTGGGACACAGGTGATGAAGAACTGATATTAGGGATGAGTAAGTGATGAAGGTACGACAGACCGTTGGGACACAGGTGATGAAGTACTGATATTAGGGATGAGTAATTGATGAAGGTAAGACAGACCGTTGGGACACAGGTGATGGAGTACTGATATTAGGGATGAGTAATTGATGAAGGTAAGACAGACCGTTGGGACACAGGTGATGAAGTACTGATATTAGGGATGAGTAATTGATGAAGGTAAGAAAGACCGTTGGGACACAGGTGATGAAGTACTGATATTTGGGATGAGTAATTGATGAAGGTAAACAGACCGTTGGGACACAGGTGACGAAGTACTGATATTAGGTATGAGTAATTGATGAAGGTAAGACAGACCGTTGGGACACAGGTGATGAAGTACTGATATTAGAGATGAGTAATTGATGAAGGTAAGACAGACCGTTGGGACACAGGTGATGAAGTACTGATATTAGGGATGAGTAAGTGATGAAGGTAAGACAGACCGTTGGGACACAGGTGATGAAGTACTGATATTAGGGATGAGTATTGATGAAGGTAAGACAGACCGTTGGGACACAGGTGATGAAGTACTGATATTAGGGATGAGTAATTGATGAAGGTAAGACAGACCGTTGGGGCACAGGTGATGAAGTACTGATATTAGGGATGAGTAATTGATGAAGGTAAGACAGACCGTTGGGACACAGGTGATGAAGTACTGATATTAGGGATGAGTAATTGATGAAGGTAAGACAGACCGTTGGGACACAGGTGATGAAGTACTGATATTAGGGATGAGTAAGTGATGAAGGAACGACAGACCGTTGGGACACAGGTGATGAAGTACTGATATTAGGGATGAGTAATTGAGGAAGGTAAGACAGACCGTTAGGACACAGGTGATGAAGTACTGATATTAGGGATGAGTAATTGATGAAGGTAAGACAGACCGTTGGGACACAGGTGATGAAGTACTGATATTAGGGATGAGTAATTGATGAAGGTAAGACAGACCGTTGGGACACAGGTGATGAAGTACTGATATTAGGGATGAGTAATTGAGGAAGGTAAGACAGACCGTTGGGACACAGGTGATGAAGTACTGATATTAGGGATGAGTAATTGAGGAAGGTAAGACAGACCGTTGGGACACAGGTGATGAAGTACTGATATTAGGGATGAGCAATTGATGAAGGTAAGACAGTCCGTTGGGACACAGGTGATGAAGTACTGATATTAGGGATGAGTAATTCATGAAGGTAAGACAGACCATTGGGACACAGGTGATGAAGTACTGATATTAGGGATGAGTAATTCATGAAGGTAAGACAGACCGTTGGGACACAGGTGATGAAGTACTGATATTAGGGATGAGTAATTGAGGAAGGTAAGACAGACCGTTGGGATCGACACAGGTGATGAAGTACTGATATTAGGGATGAGTAATTCATGAAGGTAAGACAGACCGTTGGGACACAGGTGATGAAGTACTGATATTAGGGATGAGTAAGTGATGAAGGTAAGACAGACTGTTGGGACACAGGTGATGAAGTACTGATATTAGGGATGAGTAATTCATGAAGGTAAGACAGACCGTTGGGACACAGGTGATGAAGTACTAATATTAGGGATGAGTAATTGATGAAGGTAAGACAGTCTGTTGGGACACAGGTGATGAAGTACTGATATTAGGGATGAGTAATTGATGAAGGTAAGACAGACCGTTGGGACACAGGTGATGAAGTACTGATATTAGGGATGAGTAATTGATGAAGGTAAGACAGACCGTTGGGACACAGGTGATGAAGTACTGATATTAGGGATGAGTAATTGATGAAGGTAAGACAGACCGTTGGGACACAGGTGATGAAGTACTGATATTAGGGATGAGAATTTGATGAAGGTAAGACAGTCCGTTGGGACACAGGTGATGAAGGACTGATATTAGGGATGAGTAATTGATGAAGGTAAGAGAGACCGTTGGGACACAGGTGATGAAGTACTGATATTAGGGATGAGTAATTGATGAAGGTAAGACAGACCGTTGGGACACAGGTGATGAAGAACTGATATTAGGGATGAGTAAGTGATGAAGGTACGACAGACCGTTGGGACACAGGTGATGAAGTACTGATATTAGGGATGAGTAATTGATGAAGGTAAGACAGACCGTTGGGACACAGGTGATGGAGTACTGATATTAGGGATGAGTAATTGATGAAGGTAAGACAGACCGTTGGGACACAGGTGATGAAGTACTGATATTAGGGATGAGTAATTGATGAAGGTAAGAAAGACCGTTGGGACACAGGTGATGAAGTACTGATATTTGGGATGAGTAATTGATGAAGGTAAACAGACCGTTGGGACACAGGTGACGAAGTACTGATATTAGGGATGAGTAATTGATGAAGGTAAGACAGACCGTTGGGACACAGGTGATGAAGTACTGATATTAGAGATGAGTAATTGATGAAGGTAAGACAGACCGTTGGGACACAGGTGATGAAGTACTGATATTAGGGATGAGTAAGTGATGAAGGTAAGACAGACCGTTGGGACACAGGTGATGAAGTACTGATATTAGGGATGAGTAATTGATGAAGGTAAGACAGACCGTTGGGACACAGGTGATGAAGTACTGATATTAGGGATGAGTAATTGATGAAGGTAAGACAGACCGTTGGGGCACAGGTGATGAAGTACTGATATTAGGGATGAGTAATTGATGAAGGTAAGACAGACCGTTGGGACACAGGTGATGAAGTACTGATATTAGGGATGAGTAATTGATGAAGGTAAGACAGACCGTTGGGACACACGTGATGAAGTACTGATATTAGGGATGAGTAAGTGATGAAGGAACGACAGACCGTTGGGACACAGGTGATGAAGTACTGATATTAGGGATGAGTAATTGAGGAAGGTAAGACAGACCGTTAGGACACAGGTGATGAAGTACTGATATTAGGGATGAGTAATTGATGAAGGTAAGACAGACCGTTGGGACACAGGTGATGAAGTACTGATATTAGGGATGAGTAATTGATGAAGGTAAGACAGACCGTTGGGACACAGGTGATGGAGTACTGATATTAGGGATGAGTAATTGATGAAGGTAAGACAGACCGTTGGGACACAGGTGATGGAGTACTGATATTAGGGATGAGTAATTGATGAAGGTAAGACAGACCATTGGGACACAGGTGATGGAGTACTGATATTAGGGATGAGTAATTGATGAAGGTAAGACAGACCGTTGGGACACAGGTGATGGAGTACTGATATTAGGGATGAGTAATTGATGAAGGTAAGACAGGCCGTTGGGACACAGGTGATGAAGTACTGATATTAGGGACGAGTAATTGATGAAGGTAAGACAGACCGTTGGGACACAGGTGATGAAGTACTGATATTAGGGATGAGTAATTGAGGAAGGTAAGACAGACCGTTGGGACACAGGTGATGAAGTACTGATATTAGGGATGAGTAATTGATGAAGGTAAGACAGACCGTTGGGACACAGGTGATGAAGTACTGATATTAGGGATGAGTAATTGATGAAGGTAAGATAGACCGTTGGGACACAGGTGATGAAGTACTGATATTAGGGATGAGTAATTGATGAAGGTAAGACAGACCGTTGGGACACAGGTGATGAAGTACTGATATTAGGGATGAGTAATTGATGAAGGTAAGACAGACCGTTGGGACACAGGTGATGGAGTACTGATATTAGGGATGAGTAATTGATGAAGGTAAGACAGACTGTTGGGACACAGGTGATGAAGTACTGATATTAGGGATGAGTAATTGATGAAGGTAAGACAGACCGTTGGGACACAGGTGATGAAGTACTGATATTAGGGATGAGTAATTGATGAAGGTAAGACAGACCGTTGGGACACAGGTGATGAAGTACTGATATTAGGGATGAGTAATTGATGAAGGTAAGACAGTCCGTTGGGACACAGGTGATGAAGGACTGATATTAGGGATGAGTAATTGATGAAGGTAAGACAGACCGTTGGGACACAGGTGATGAAGTACTGATATTAGGGATGAGTAATTGATGAAGGTAAGACAGACCGTTGGGACACAGGTGATGAAGAACTGATATTAGGGATGAGTAAGTGATGAAGGTACGACAGACCGTTGGGACACAGGTGATGAAGTACTGATATTAGGGATGAGTAATTGATGAAGGTAAGACAGATCGTTGGGACACAGGTGATGGAGTACTGATATTAGGGATGAGTAATTGATGAAGGTAAGACAGACCGTTGGGACACAGGTGATGAAGTACTGATATTAGGGATGAGTAATTGATGAAGGTAAGAAAGACCGTTGGGACACAGGTGATGAAGTACTGATATTAGGGATGAGTAATTGATGAAGGTAAGACAGACCGTTGGGACACAGGTGACGAAGTACTGATATTAGGGATGAGTAATTGATGAAGGTAAGACAGACCGTTGGGACACAGGTGATGAAGTACTGATATTAGGGATGAGTAATTGATGAAGGTAAGACAGACCGTTGGGGCACAGGTGATGAAGTACTGATATTAGGGATGAGTAATTGATGAAGGTAAGACAGACCGTTGGGACACAGGTGATGAAGTACTGATATTAGGGATGAGTAATTGATGAAGGTAAGACAGACCGTTGGGACACAGGTGATGAAGTACTGATATTAGGGATGAGTAAGTGATGAAGGAACGACAGACCGTTGGGACACAGGTGATGAAGTACTGATATTAGGGATGAGTAATTGAGGAAGGTAAGACAGACCGTTGGGACACAGGTGATGAAGTACTGATATTAGGGATGAGTAATTGATGAAGGTAAGACAGACCGTTGGGACACAGGTGATGAAGTACTGATATTAGGGATGAGTAATTGATGAAGGTAAGACAGACCGTTGGGACACAGGTGATGGAGTACTGATATTAGGGATGAGTAATTGATGAAGGTAAGACAGACCGTTGGGACACAGGTGATGGAGTACTGATATTAGGGATGAGTAATTGATGAAGGTAAGACAGACCGTTGGGACACAGGTGATGAAGTACTGATATTAGGGATGAGTAATTGATGAAGGTAAGACAGACCGTTGGGACACAGGTGATGAAGTACTGATATTAGGGATGAGTAATTGATGAAGGTAAGACAGACCGTTGGGACACAGGTGATGAAGTACTGATATTAGGGATGAGTAAGTGATGAAGGAACGACAGACCGTTGGGACACAGGTGATGAAGTACTGATATTAGGGATGAGTAATTGAGGAAGGTAAGACAGACCGTTGGGACACAGGTGATGAAGTACTGATATTAGGGATGAGTAATTGATGAAGGTAAGACAGACCGTTGGGACACAGGTGATGAAGTACTGATATTAGGGATGAGTAATTGATGAAGGTAAGACAGACCGTTGGGACACAGGTGATGGAGTACTGATATTAGGGATGAGTAATTGATGAAGGTAAGACAGACCGTTGGGACACAGGTGATGGAGTACTGATATTAGGGATGAGTAATTGATGAAGGTAAGACAGACCGTTGGGACACAGGTGATGGAGTACTGATATTAGGGATGAGTAATTGATGAAGGTAAGACAGACCGTTGGGACACAGGTGATGGAGTACTGATATTAGGGATGAGTAATTGATGAAGGTAAGACGGGCCGTTGGGACACAGGTGATGGAGTACTGATATTAGGGACGAGTAATTGATGAAGGTAAGACAGACCGTTGGGACACAGGTGATGAAGTACTGATATTAGGGATGAGTAATTGATGAAGGTAAGACAGACCGTTGGGACACAGGTGATGAAGTACTGATATTAGGGATGAGTAATTGATGAAGGTAAGACAGACTGTTGGGACACAGGTGATGAAGTACTGATATTAGGGATGAGTAATTGATGAAGGTAAGACAGACTGTTGGGACACAGGTGATGAAGTACTGATATTAGGGATGAGTAATTGAGGAAGGTAAGACAGACCGTTGGGACACAGGTGATGAAGTACTGATATTAGGGATGAGTAATTGATGAAGGTAAGACAGACCGTTGGGACACAGGTGATGAAGTACTGATATTAGGGATGAGTAATTGATGAAGGTAAGACAGACCGTTGGGACACAGGTGATGGAGTACTGATATTAGGGATGAGTAATTGATGAAGGTAAGACAGACCGTTGGGACACAGGTGATGAAGTACTGATATTAGGGACGAGTAATTGATGAAGGTAAGACAGACTGTTGGGACACAGGTGATGAAGTACTGATATTAGGGATGAGTAATTGATGAAGGTAAGACAGACCGTTGGGACACAGGTGATGAAGTACTGATATTAGGGATGATTAATTGATGAATATAAGACAGACCGTTGGGACACAGGTGATGAAGTACTGATATTAGGGATGAGTAATTGATGAAGGTAAGACAGACCGTTGGGACACAGGTGATGAAGTACTGCTATTAGGGATGAGTAATTGATGAAGGTAAGACAGACTGTTGGGACACAGGTGATGAAGTACTGATATTAGGGATGAATAATTGATGAAGGTAAGACAGACCGTTGGGACACAGGTGATGAAGTACTGATATTAGGGATGAGTAATTGATGAAGGTAAGACAGACCGTTGGGACACAGGTGATGGAGTACTGATATTAGGTGAGTAATTGATGAAGGTAAGACAGACCATTGGGACACAGGTGATGAAGTACTGATATTAGGGATGAGTAATTGATGAAGGTAAGACAGACCGTTGGGACACAGGTGATGAAGTACTGATATTAGGGATGAGTAATTGATGAAGGTAAGACAGACTGTTGGGACACAGGTGATGAAGTACTGATATTAGGGATGAGTAATTAATGAAGGTAAGACAGACCGTTGGGACACAGGTGATGAAGTACTGATATTAGGGATGAGTAATTGATGAAGGTAAGACAGACCGTTGGGACACAGGTGATGAAGTACTGATATTAGGGATGAGTAATTGATGAAGGTAAGACAGTCCGTTGGGACACAGGTGATGAAGGACTGATATTAGGGATGAGTAATTGATGAAGGTAAGACAGACCGTTGGGACACAGGTGATGAAGTACTGATATTAGGGATGAGTAATTGATGAAGGTAAGACAGACCGTTGGGACACAGGTGATGAAGAACTGATATTAGGGATGAGTAAGTGATGAAGGTACGACAGACCGTTGGGACACAGGTGATGAAGTACTGATATTAGGGATGAGTAATTGATGAAGGTAAGACAGACCGTTGGGACACAGGTGATGGAGTACTGATATTAGGGATGAGTAATTGATGAAGGTAAGACAGACCGTTGGGACACAGGTGATGAAGTACTGATATTAGGGATGAGTAATTGATGAAGGTAAGACAGACCGTTGGGACACAGGTGATGGAGTACTGATATTAGGGATGAGTAATTGATGAAGGTAAGACAGACCGTTGGGACACAGGTGATGAACTGATATTAGGGATGAGTAATTGATGGAGGTAAGACAGACCGTTGGGACACAGGTGATGAAGTACTGATATTAGGGATGAGTAATTGAGGAAGGTATGACAGACCGTTGGGACACAGGTGATGAAGTACTGATATTAGGGATGAGTAATTGATGAAGGTAAGACAGACCGTTGGGACAAAGGTGATGAAGTACTGATATTAGGGATGAGTAATTGATGAAGGTAAGACAGACTGTTGGGACACAGGTGATGAAGTACTGATATTAGGGATGAGTAATTGAGGAAGGTAAGACAGACCGTTGGGACACAGGTGATGAAGTACTGATATTAGAGATGAGTAATTGATGAAGGTAAGACAGACCGTTGGGACACAGGTGATGAAGTACTGATATTAGGGATAAGTAAGTGATGAAGGTAAGACAGACCGTTGGGACACAGGTGATGAAGTACTGATATTAGGGATGAGTAATTGATGAAGGTAAGACAGACCGTTGGGACACAGGTGATGAAGTACTGATATTAGGGATGAGTAATTGATGAAGGTAAGACAGACCGTTGGGGCACAGGTGATGAAGTACTGATATTAGGGATGAGTAATTGATGAAGGTAAGACAGACCGTTGGGGCACAGGTGATGGAGTACTGATATTAGGGATGAGTAACAGGTGATGAAGTACTGATATTAGGGATGAGTAAGTGATGAAGGAACGACAGACCGTTGGGACACAGGTGATGAAGTACTGATATTAGGGATGAGTAATTGAGGAAGGTATGACAGACCGTTGGGACACAGGTGATGAAGTACTGATATTAGGGATGAGTAATTGATGAAGGTAAGACAGACCGTTGGGACACAGGTGATGAAGTACTGATATTAGGGATGAGTAATTGATGAAGGTAAGACAGACCGTTGGGACACAGGTGATGGAGTACTGATATTAGGGATGAGTAATTGATGAAGGTAAGACAGACCGTTGGGACACAGGTGATGGAGTACTGATATTAGGGATGAGTAATTGATGAAGGTAAGACAGACAGTTGGGACACAGGTGATGGAGTACTGATATTAGGGATGAGTAACAGGTGATGAAGGACTGATATTAGGGATGAGTAATTGATGAAGGTAAGACAGACCGTTGGGACACAGGTGATGGAGTACTGATATTAGGGATGAGTAATTGATGAAGGTAAGACAGACCGTTGGGACACAGGTGATGGAGTACTGATATTAGGAATGAGTAATTGATGAAGGTAAGACAGACCGTTGGGACACAGGTGATGGAGTACTGATATTAGGGATGAGTAATTGATGAAGGTAAGACAGACCGTTGGGACACAGGTGATGGAGTACTGATATTAGGGATGAGTAATTGATGAAGGTAAGACAGACCGTTGGGACACAGGTGATGAAGTACTGATATTAGGGATGAGTAATTGATGAAGGTAAGACAGACCGTTGGGACACAGGTGATGAAGTACTGATATTAGGGATGAGTAATTGATGAAGGTAAGACAGACCGTTGGGACACAGGTGATGGAGTACTGATATTAGGGATGAGTAATTGATGAAGGTAAGACAGACTGTTGGGACACAGGTGATGAAGTACTGATATTAGGGATGAGTAATTGATGAAGGTAAGACAGACCGTTGGGACACAGGTGATGAAGTACTGATATTAGGGATGAGTAATTGATGAAGGTAAGACAGACCGTTGGGACACAGGTGATGAAGTACTGATATTAGGGATGAGTAATTGATGAAGGTAAGACAGACCGTTGGGACACAGGTGATGAAGTACTGATATTAGGGATGAGTAATTGATGAAGGTAAGACAGACCGTTGGGACACAGGTGATGAAGTACTGATATTAGGGATGAGTAATTGATGAAGGTAAGACAGACCGTTGGGACACAGGTGATGGAGTACTGATATTAGGGATGAGTAATTGATGAAGGCAAGACAGACCGTTGGGACACAGGTGATGAAGTACTGATATTAGGGATGAGTAATTGATGAAGGTAAGACAGACCGTTGGGACACAGGTGATGAAGTACTGATATTAGGGATGAGTAATTGATGAAGGTAAGACAGACTGTTGGGACACAGGTGATGAAGTACTGATATTAGGGATGAATAATTGATGAAGGTAAGACAGACCGTTGGGACACAGGTGATGAAGTACTGATATTAGGGATGAGTAATTGATGAAGGTAAGACAGACCGTTGGGACACAGGTGATGGAGTACTGATATTAGGGATGAGTAATTGATGAAGGTAAGACAGAGCATTGGGACACAGGTGATGAAGTACTGATATTAGGGATGAGTAATTGATGAAGGTAAGACAGACCGTTGGGACACAGGTGATGAAGTACTGATATTAGGGATGAGTAATTGATGAAGGTAAGACAGACTGTTGGGACACAGGTGATGAAGTACTGATATTAGGGATGAGTAATTGATGAAGGTAAGACAGATCGTTGGGACACAGGTGATGAAGTACTGATATTAGGGATGAGTAATTGATGAAGGTAAGACAGACCGTTGGGACACAGGTGATGAAGTACTGATATTAGGGATGAGTAATTGATGAAGGTAAGACAGTCCGTTGGGACACAGGTGATGAAGGACTGATATTAGGGATGAGTAATTGATGAAGGTAAGACAGACCGTTGGGACACAGGTGATGAAGTACTGATATTAGGGATGAGTAATTGATGAAGGTAAGACAGACCGTTGGGACACAGGTGATGAAGAACTGATATTAGGGATGAGTAAGTGATGAAGGTACGACAGACCGTTGGGACACAGGTGATGAAGTACTGATATTAGGGATGAGTAATTGATGAAGGTAAGACAGACCGTTGGGACACAGGTGATGGAGTACTGATATTAGGGATGAGTAATTGATGAAGGTAAGACAGACCGTTGGGACACAGGTGATGAAGTACTGATATTAGGGATGAGTAATTGATGAAGGTAAGAAAGACCGTTGGGACACAGGTGATGAAGTACTGATATTAGGGATGAGTAATTGATGAAGGTAAGACAGACCGTTGGGACACAGGTGACGAAGTACTGATATTAGGGATGAGTAATTGATGAAGGTAAGACAGTCCGTTGGGACACAGGTGATGAAGTACTGATATTAGGGATGAGTAAGTGATGAAGGTACGACAGACCGTTGGGACACAGGTGATGAAGTACTGATATTAGGGATGAATAATTGATGAAGGTAAGACAGACCGTTGGGACACAGGTGATGGAGTACTGATATTAGGGATGAGTAATTGATGAAGGTAAGACAGACCGTTGGGACACAGGTGATGAAGTACTGATATTAGGGATGAGTAATTGATGAAGGTAAGAAAGACCGTTGGGACACAGGTGATGAAGTACTGATATTAGGGATGAGTAATTGATGAAGGTAAGACAGACCGTTGGGACACAGGTGACGAAGTACTGATATTAGGGATGAGTAATTGATGAAGGTAAGACAGACCGTTGGGACACAGGTGATGAAGTACTGATATTAGAGATGAGTAATTGATGAAGGTAAGACAGACCGTTGGGACACAGGTGATGAAGTACTGATATTAGGGATGAGTAAGTGATGAAGGTAAGACAGACCGTTGGGACACAGGTGATGAAGTACTGATATTAGGGATGAGTAATTGATGAAGGTAAGACAGACCGTTGGGACACAGGTGATGAAGTACTGATATTAGGGATGAGTAATTGATGAAGGTAAGACAGACCGTTGGGGCACAGGTGATGAAGTACTGATATTAGGGATGAGTAATTGATGAAGGTAAGACAGACCGTTGGGACACAGGTGATGAAGTACTGATATTAGGGATGAGTAATTGATGAAGGTAAGACGGACCGTTGGGACACAGGTGATGAAGTACTGATATTAGGGATGAGTAAGTGATGAAGGAACGACAGACCGTTGGGACACAGGTGATGAAGTACTGATATTAGGGATGAGTAATTGAGGAAGGTATGACAGACCGTTGGGACACAGGTGATGAAGTACTGATATTAGGGATGAGTAATTGATGAAGGTAAGACAGACCGTTGGGACACAGGTGATGAAGTACTGATATTAGGGATGAGTAATTGATGAAGGTAAGACAGACCGTTGGGACACAGGTGATGGAGTACTGATATTAGGGATGAGTAATTGATGAAGGTAAGACAGACCGTTGGGACACAGGTGATGGAGTACTGATATTAGGGATGAGTAATTGATGAAGGTAAGACAGACCGTTGGGACACAGGTGATGGAGTACTGATATTAGGGATGAGTAATTGATGAAGGTAAGACGGGCCGTTGGGACACAGGTGATGGAGTACTGATATTAGGGACGAGTAATTGATGAAGGTAAGACAGACCGTTGGGACACAGGTGATGAAGTACTGATATTAGGGATGAGTAATTGATGAAGGTAAGACAGACCGTTGGGACACAGGTGATGAAGTACTGATATTAGGGATGAGTAATTGATGAAGGTAAGACAGACTGTTGGGACACAGGTGATGAAGTACTGATATTAGGGATGAGTAATTGATGAAGGTAAGACAGACTGTTGGGACACAGGTGATGAAGTACTGATATTAGGGATGAGTAATTGAGGAAGGTAAGACAGACCGTTGGGACACAGGTGATGAAGTACTGATATTAGGGATGAGTAATTGATGAAGGTAAGACAGACCGTTGGGACACAGGTGATGAAGTACTGATATTAGGGATGAGTAATTGATGAAGGTAAGACAGACCGTTGGGACACAGGTGATGGAGTACTGATATTAGGGATGAGTAATTGATGAAGGTAAGACAGACCGTTGGGACACAGGTGATGAAGTACTGATATTAGGGACGAGTAATTGATGAAGGTAAGACAGACTGTTGGGACACAGGTGATGAAGTACTGATATTAGGGATGAGTAATTGATGAAGGTAAGACAGACCGTTGGGACACAGGTGATGAAGTACTGATATTAGGGATGATTAATTGATGAATATAAGACAGACCGTTGGGACACAGGTGATGAAGTACTGATATTAGGGATGAGTAATTGATGAAGGTAAGACAGACCGTTGGGACACAGGTGATGAAGTACTGCTATTAGGGATGAGTAATTGATGAAGGTAAGACAGACTGTTGGGACACAGGTGATGAAGTACTGATATTAGGGATGAATAATTGATGAAGGTAAGACAGACCGTTGGGACACAGGTGATGAAGTACTGATATTAGGGATGAGTAATTGATGAAGGTAAGACAGACCGTTGGGACACAGGTGATGGAGTACTGATATTAGGTGAGTAATTGATGAAGGTAAGACAGACCATTGGGACACAGGTGATGAAGTACTGATATTAGGGATGAGTAATTGATGAAGGTAAGACAGACCGTTGGGACACAGGTGATGAAGTACTGATATTAGGGATGAGTAATTGATGAAGGTAAGACAGACTGTTGGGACACAGGTGATGAAGTACTGATATTAGGGATGAGTAATTAATGAAGGTAAGACAGACCGTTGGGACACAGGTGATGAAGTACTGATATTAGGGATGAGTAATTGATGAAGGTAAGACAGACCGTTGGGACACAGGTGATGAAGTACTGATATTAGGGATGAGTAATTGATGAAGGTAAGACAGTCCGTTGGGACACAGGTGATGAAGGACTGATATTAGGGATGAGTAATTGATGAAGGTAAGACAGACCGTTGGGACACAGGTGATGAAGTACTGATATTAGGGATGAGTAATTGATGAAGGTAAGACAGACCGTTGGGACACAGGTGATGAAGAACTGATATTAGGGATGAGTAAGTGATGAAGGTACGACAGACCGTTGGGACACAGGTGATGAAGTACTGATATTAGGGATGAGTAATTGATGAAGGTAAGACAGACCGTTGGGACACAGGTGATGGAGTACTGATATTAGGGATGAGTAATTGATGAAGGTAAGACAGACCGTTGGGACACAGGTGATGAAGTACTGATATTAGGGATGAGTAATTGATGAAGGTAAGACAGACCGTTGGGACACAGGTGATGGAGTACTGATATTAGGGATGAGTAATTGATGAAGGTAAGACAGACCGTTGGGACACAGGTGATGAACTGATATTAGGGATGAGTAATTGATGGAGGTAAGACAGACCGTTGGGACACAGGTGATGAAGTACTGATATTAGGGATGAGTAATTGAGGAAGGTATGACAGACCGTTGGGACACAGGTGATGAAGTACTGATATTAGGGATGAGTAATTGATGAAGGTAAGACAGACCGTTGGGACAAAGGTGATGAAGTACTGATATTAGGGATGAGTAATTGATGAAGGTAAGACAGACTGTTGGGACACAGGTGATGAAGTACTGATATTAGGGATGAGTAATTGAGGAAGGTAAGACAGACCGTTGGGACACAGGTGATGAAGTACTGATATTAGAGATGAGTAATTGATGAAGGTAAGACAGACCGTTGGGACACAGGTGATGAAGTACTGATATTAGGGATAAGTAAGTGATGAAGGTAAGACAGACCGTTGGGACACAGGTGATGAAGTACTGATATTAGGGATGAGTAATTGATGAAGGTAAGACAGACCGTTGGGACACAGGTGATGAAGTACTGATATTAGGGATGAGTAATTGATGAAGGTAAGACAGACCGTTGGGGCACAGGTGATGAAGTACTGATATTAGGGATGAGTAATTGATGAAGGTAAGACAGACCGTTGGGGCACAGGTGATGGAGTACTGATATTAGGGATGAGTAACAGGTGATGAAGTACTGATATTAGGGATGAGTAAGTGATGAAGGAACGACAGACCGTTGGGACACAGGTGATGAAGTACTGATATTAGGGATGAGTAATTGAGGAAGGTATGACAGACCGTTGGGACACAGGTGATGAAGTACTGATATTAGGGATGAGTAATTGATGAAGGTAAGACAGACCGTTGGGACACAGGTGATGAAGTACTGATATTAGGGATGAGTAATTGATGAAGGTAAGACAGACCGTTGGGACACAGGTGATGGAGTACTGATATTAGGGATGAGTAATTGATGAAGGTAAGACAGACCGTTGGGACACAGGTGATGGAGTACTGATATTAGGGATGAGTAATTGATGAAGGTAAGACAGACAGTTGGGACACAGGTGATGGAGTACTGATATTAGGGATGAGTAACAGGTGATGAAGGACTGATATTAGGGATGAGTAATTGATGAAGGTAAGACAGACCGTTGGGACACAGGTGATGGAGTACTGATATTAGGGATGAGTAATTGATGAAGGTAAGACAGACCGTTGGGACACAGGTGATGGAGTACTGATATTAGGAATGAGTAATTGATGAAGGTAAGACAGACCGTTGGGACACAGGTGATGGAGTACTGATATTAGGGATGAGTAATTGATGAAGGTAAGACAGACCGTTGGGACACAGGTGATGGAGTACTGATATTAGGGATGAGTAATTGATGAAGGTAAGACAGACCGTTGGGACACAGGTGATGAAGTACTGATATTAGGGATGAGTAATTGATGAAGGTAAGACAGACCGTTGGGACACAGGTGATGAAGTACTGATATTAGGGATGA
This sequence comes from Lepidochitona cinerea, assembly GCA_963971465.1. Taxonomy (NCBI): domain Eukaryota; kingdom Metazoa; phylum Mollusca; class Polyplacophora; order Chitonida; family Tonicellidae; genus Lepidochitona; species Lepidochitona cinerea. The sequence goes on along the minus strand of OZ020556.1, from coordinate 38,748,813 downwards.
GTAATTGATGAAGGTAAGACAGACCGTTGGGACACAGGTGATGGAGTACTGATATTAGGGATGAGTAATTGATGAAGGTAAGACAGACTGTTGGGACACAGGTGATGAAGTACTGATATTAGGGATGAGTAATTGATGAAGGTAAGACAGACCGTTGGGACACAGGTGATGAAGTACTGATATTAGGGATGAGTAATTGATGAAGGTAAGACAGACCGTTGGGACACAGGTGATGAAGTACTGATATTAGGGATGAGTAATTGATGAAGGTAAGACAGACCGTTGGGACACAGGTGATGAAGTACTGATATTAGGGATGAGTAATTGATGAAGGTAAGACAGACCGTTGGGACACAGGTGATGAAGTACTGATATTAGGGATGAGTAATTGATGAAGGTAAGACAGACCGTTGGGACACAGGTGATGGAGTACTGATATTAGGGATGAGTAATTGATGAAGGCAAGACAGACCGTTGGGACACAGGTGATGAAGTACTGATATTAGGGATGAGTAATTGATGAAGGTAAGACAGACCGTTGGGACACAGGTGATGAAGTACTGATATTAGGGATGAGTAATTGATGAAGGTAAGACAGACTGTTGGGACACAGGTGATGAAGTACTGATATTAGGGATGAATAATTGATGAAGGTAAGACAGACCGTTGGGACACAGGTGATGAAGTACTGATATTAGGGATGAGTAATTGATGAAGGTAAGACAGACCGTTGGGACACAGGTGATGGAGTACTGATATTAGGGATGAGTAATTGATGAAGGTAAGACAGAGCATTGGGACACAGGTGATGAAGTACTGATATTAGGGATGAGTAATTGATGAAGGTAAGACAGACCGTTGGGACACAGGTGATGAAGTACTGATATTAGGGATGAGTAATTGATGAAGGTAAGACAGACTGTTGGGACACAGGTGATGAAGTACTGATATTAGGGATGAGTAATTGATGAAGGTAAGACAGATCGTTGGGACACAGGTGATGAAGTACTGATATTAGGGATGAGTAATTGATGAAGGTAAGACAGACCGTTGGGACACAGGTGATGAAGTACTGATATTAGGGATGAGTAATTGATGAAGGTAAGACAGTCCGTTGGGACACAGGTGATGAAGGACTGATATTAGGGATGAGTAATTGATGAAGGTAAGACAGACCGTTGGGACACAGGTGATGAAGTACTGATATTAGGGATGAGTAATTGATGAAGGTAAGACAGACCGTTGGGACACAGGTGATGAAGAACTGATATTAGGGATGAGTAAGTGATGAAGGTACGACAGACCGTTGGGACACAGGTGATGAAGTACTGATATTAGGGATGAGTAATTGATGAAGGTAAGACAGACCGTTGGGACACAGGTGATGGAGTACTGATATTAGGGATGAGTAATTGATGAAGGTAAGACAGACCGTTGGGACACAGGTGATGAAGTACTGATATTAGGGATGAGTAATTGATGAAGGTAAGAAAGACCGTTGGGACACAGGTGATGAAGTACTGATATTAGGGATGAGTAATTGATGAAGGTAAGACAGACCGTTGGGACACAGGTGACGAAGTACTGATATTAGGGATGAGTAATTGATGAAGGTAAGACAGTCCGTTGGGACACAGGTGATGAAGTACTGATATTAGGGATGAGTAAGTGATGAAGGTACGACAGACCGTTGGGACACAGGTGATGAAGTACTGATATTAGGGATGAATAATTGATGAAGGTAAGACAGACCGTTGGGACACAGGTGATGGAGTACTGATATTAGGGATGAGTAATTGATGAAGGTAAGACAGACCGTTGGGACACAGGTGATGAAGTACTGATATTAGGGATGAGTAATTGATGAAGGTAAGAAAGACCGTTGGGACACAGGTGATGAAGTACTGATATTAGGGATGAGTAATTGATGAAGGTAAGACAGACCGTTGGGACACAGGTGACGAAGTACTGATATTAGGGATGAGTAATTGATGAAGGTAAGACAGACCGTTGGGACACAGGTGATGAAGTACTGATATTAGAGATGAGTAATTGATGAAGGTAAGACAGACCGTTGGGACACAGGTGATGAAGTACTGATATTAGGGATGAGTAAGTGATGAAGGTAAGACAGACCGTTGGGACACAGGTGATGAAGTACTGATATTAGGGATGAGTAATTGATGAAGGTAAGACAGACCGTTGGGACACAGGTGATGAAGTACTGATATTAGGGATGAGTAATTGATGAAGGTAAGACAGACCGTTGGGGCACAGGTGATGAAGTACTGATATTAGGGATGAGTAATTGATGAAGGTAAGACAGACCGTTGGGACACAGGTGATGAAGTACTGATATTAGGGATGAGTAATTGATGAAGGTAAGACGGACCGTTGGGACACAGGTGATGAAGTACTGATATTAGGGATGAGTAAGTGATGAAGGAACGACAGACCGTTGGGACACAGGTGATGAAGTACTGATATTAGGGATGAGTAATTGAGGAAGGTATGACAGACCGTTGGGACACAGGTGATGAAGTACTGATATTAGGGATGAGTAATTGATGAAGGTAAGACAGACCGTTGGGACACAGGTGATGAAGTACTGATATTAGGGATGAGTAATTGATGAAGGTAAGACAGACCGTTGGGACACAGGTGATGGAGTACTGATATTAGGGATGAGTAATTGATGAAGGTAAGACAGACCGTTGGGGCACAGGTGATGAAGTACTGATATTAGGGATGAGTAATTGATGAAGGTAAGACAGACCGTTGGGACACAGGTGATGAAGTACTGATATTAGGGATGAGTAATTGATGAAGGTAAGACAGACCGTTGGGACACAGGTGATGGAGTACTGATATTAGGGATGAGTAATTGAGGAAGGTAAGACAGACCGTTGGGACACAGGTGATGAAGTACTGATATTAGGGATGAGTAATTAATGAAGGTAAGACAGACTGTTGGGACACAGGTGATGAAGTACTGATATTAGGGATGAGTAATTGATGGAGGTAAGACAGACCGTTGGGACACAGGTGATGAAGTACTGATATTAGGGATGAGTAATTGATGGAGGTAAGACAGACCGTTGGGACACAGGTGATGAAGTACTGATATTAGGGATGAGTAATTGAGGAAGGTAAGACAGACCGTTGGGACGCAGGTGATGAAGTACTGATATTAGGGATGAGTAATTGATGAAGGTAAGACAGACCGTTGGGACACAGGTGATGAAGTACTGATATTAGGGATGAGTAATTAATGAAGGTAAGACAGACTGTTGGGACACAGGTGATGAAGTACTGATATTAGGGATGAGTAATTGATGGAGGTAAGACAGACCGTTGGGACACAGGTGATGAAGTACTGATATTAGGGATGAGTAATTGATGGAGGTAAGACAGACCGTTGGGACACAGGTGATGAAGTACTGATATTAGGGATGAGTAATTGAGGAAGGTAAGACAGACCGTTGGGACGCAGGTGATGAAGTACTGATATTAGGGATGAGTAATTGAGGAAGGTAAGACAGACCGTTGGGACACAGGTGATGAAGTACTGAGATCCATTCGAGTTCGGTCCAGCATTAGCCATACTAAGTGTATACGGTCTGTCATGGCGGAGTTGTGGATGGAATTCATCTTCAAACTCTCCTCCCCATATGGACTCACCTCCAGTACCATTACCTACAAACAGTATCCATATCTTATAGATGGGGGTTAATATTTAATGCAAAGATCTAGCTTATTTCTCCTATAAGCCCTCTGTCTGTGCTATTGACAGAGAAAGTTTGTTAGTTACTCTGATCACATGTAGAACTTAGACTAAAATTGATGATTATTAGGTTTTTGTTGTTACCACAATGAAAAATGTTTGTTAAGCTAGTATTCATAATAATGATCCTTTTTTTTATTTGATTCATATTTTGAATAATGAAATATTTTCTTTGAATCTTTGCAGTTTGTGTGAGTTCATAGGATATTGTAAACCTGCAGGAACTTGAGGATGTGACTACTGTCACGATTTCCAACCACTCAACATTTGTCCCAAAAGTATCGCTCCGTATTTAAATAACCTTAAAGATTTTACCTAAAGGATCTCCAGTCTGGATCATAAAGCCTTTGATAACTCTGTGGAAAATATGGCCATTATAATATCCATTCCGACTGTGAACACAAAAGTTCTCCACTGTCTTGGGGCACCTGTTATAGAATACACAGTCTCATAACAACACACAAATAATAACAAGGGGAACGGTTCTTTGTTAAAAGGTTAGAGATATTCAATCAACACAGTCTTTCCAGAGATGTGATCATATTAACCTATTTGGTCATGACATTTTTGGAGTGGAAGTCACGTGAGATGGTGAACAGCGATTTCACTTAATGTGATTTCAAATTTTAGTGGGAGAGAATACAGAACTTTGTGCCGAGAGGAAATCACTGGCTCTAATACTGATGCCTGACTACCATTCAACATGGGGATAATGGGGGAGAAACTGATCATTTGTTAAGGGAGGGGGGGGGGGGGGTAACGGGATTAGGGCGTATGGTCATCTGTGACTGCGTACTGAGGCTGCAATAGAGGAACTGTATGACTTACTCTCTGGGGAACAGCTTACAGTGGATATCTCCTAATGTTGTATGTATGACACAGTTTTCTGCTACCCTTGTATATGTAGAGTCCTGGAAGATATGTGATAATCAATTTGTGAATTCAGAACTTAAAAAACATACTGTATGGTGGCATTGAAATGAATATATTATGAGAACTTGTGAGTTATTGGACAGCTGATCTAGATGACATCCGAAAAGATACAATAATAATATGGACAGAAAAATTTGACTAAGTTATTAAAACAAAAGCATTTACAAATGAACAACAAATTAAACGTATGATGTTAAATACACCTGTAAAATATTTCAGTATATTTTGCAAGCAATTTTGTTTTCAAAGTGGCCAAGGATGGTTGTTAGTATAAAAAGAGCTGCAATGAGAAACATTACCTGTGTGGCAGCAACTAATTCTTCCTTTGATGGCTTTTCATTAAATATGTCTCTTTCAACATCTCCACTAAACAAAAATAAACATAAAATTGTTTAAACCATCTTGTTATTTGATTAGCAGTAACATTATCAAAATTACGAAAACAACAGAAAACATGTTTGGTCGGTGACAGGATTTGTGTGAAGGTGAACAGTTTCATTTTTTTCTCACTATAAATCATGTAATCTTTAGTAATGTACATATGGGTGTAAAATTCCAGGGGAACCCTGTTGACAGTGAGACAGGACATCATGGGGCTGTGAGGACACCAGGAACAGTGGGAACCCAAAAACATGGGGTCGGGCTAAGGTTGATTGATTGTTTTGTGTTTTAAGCCGCGCTCAAGATCATTTCACTTATATGGCGACGTTGCCAGTTCGTGGGAGGAAACCATCCCACATACATGTAGATTGTTCGAGTGAAAACCCAGTCAGAAAATTTTCCAATTTTTCTCGGAATGAGTGGGATTTGAACCCGCAGTCGGGCTAAGGAGTGTTGGACGGAATATGTTTGAAAACTCCTGAATGACATGTTTTGCAACTACTGATTACCATGTACACAATAATCCCTCGGACACCCATGTCCTAACAGGATCTGTACAATTAAGTTCTAGTGTATTGAGACATATAGAATATGTAAGTTGCTATAAATTACCTTTGAAGATCTTCGTGTTCTCTTTTTGAGAACATGTAAAATCGATTCCTCTTGAAAGCCGTACAGAATAAGATAGGATCGAGAAAGATATTCTGTAGAATTGGGTTATCTGAAGCCGTCATATCAGCATCTACTGCAGCACCCTTCTTCTTCCCCGATCCTTGGAATAGCGCTATGTGTACAAACCGAGCCAGTTCTGGTTTACCCAGAGTTCGTACACAGTGATTTGTGTGCAAGTTTATAACTACAATGAGAAGTCACATTAGTATATTATAATTGAACTTGTTAACAATGTGTGAATTAAGAAACATTTATTTACACGAGGTGATGGCAACAAGCTTTTAACAAAAAAAGAGTTTAAGAGATTCACTGACCAAAAAAGTCGAAGTTAAATTTTCTTATCCTAGCTTGTACACTAATAAGTATAACATAAGCTATTTGTTTCAAAATCTAATCTTACATTGAATAAGGGTAGAAATTTAGCAATCACTGACACTGACACAAACATACATTTTGACCTTCTGTGCTTATTAGTGTGGCTTTAAAAAGACTCAGAGAGGGATGGGAAAAAAGGGGGAAATACAAACCTTTCACACCCAACATTGTTGCATACAAAATAAAATGACCAGTCTCGTCAAATACTGCAAGAAAAACAGCAAAAGCAAATATATCAGTAAGTCAGTTTTTATACTTGAATTTAAATTAAAGGGGCATGAGCTGCCAAAATTCACACTTTTTTCATAATTTCTGATTGTGCCGACAGTAAGAGGTTTTGAAGGCCATCGAAAAACTAAATGATTGGCGTTGGAATGAGGAAAATCCATACAGTATGTGCCCTGTACGAACCGAAAACGTGTTCGAAAAGTAGCAAAATTTAAATAACCGGGACGACCATTCATTCATTCTAAGTCAAAGTTAGTTCAAAACAATACTTTATCGTACATTTTTGAGACTAGCAGCACTAAAAAGCTTCTGAATTATACGTCTTGAGAAAAATAGCCGATAATTTCAAGATTCTGTGTTTACGTCAAAATATCAACATTTTGGCAGCTCATGCCCCTTTAATCTTAATCAAAATGGATTAGTAATTAAAACGCTTTTTACAAAGAACTAACACTTGTAAGGGTAGCATTTATGAAATTTGTTAAGTTAATAAGAAAAGACCACAATTGACAACTCAGCTAGAGTCACACTGCCAAGATAAACGTTTGAAAAGGTAATAAGCTTGGTCGTTTTATGTCATTACAAAACTCTTTATATCAAGGAACAATTTCCCTGAACTTGTCTAACTTTTTCAAATGTTTGACATGGTTATGACTTTTACATGTTCAGAAAGAAGTTGGCATTTAATTATATATGGGCAAAATCAGTGAGTGTTGAAGCTGTAAGATCAGAATAATATAATCCAAAAGATATGCTTGATTTAATTTTCTATCTTTCTAGGGTTACAAGGCTTGGTTTTAGCTAATTCAATGAAATAACATTTTGTGCAGTTTAAAACACATATGAAGAAGACCATATTTTGTTAACAGTGTGTACTTACTTATATTGCATAATGAAAACGATTCAGACTTTTCCAAATCACGCTCTGTAGCCATTCGTTTACCAAACTCCATATTTGGTAGTTGTTGTTTCATCTGAAAACAAAGATTTGAAAAGAAATGTAGTTTATCAGTTTATGTGATAATCAATAGTCTTATGTTGCAACATTGTCATCTTCATGGATTGCATCAATGGTAACATTTGATTGATTGTTTATCGACTATTTTACACCTGGAAACACTTAAGCTAGAACTATTTTCTAGAAGTGTAAAATGTGATATATTTGAACTTTTTCAAGGATATTATACTATTATGTTTTGTCAGCAGAGTGATAGTCTCTCAGTCCTACACAGGCCTTCCATCGATGGCTCTTGGGTTTGAATCTCACTTAGTTGAAATCAAAATTGAAAAAAAAACCTGAGTGGGTTTTTCACACGGTTGCCCTGTGTCGAAGAATTGTCAGGTATTGCTAAAGATTATGGATTTCCTACAGGTACATGTAAAGAGTGCCTCACTACTCCATACAAGTGAAACAATCTTGAGTGTGTAAGACATCAATCAGTCCAAACTTCAGTGATAAATTAAGCAGATGTTAAAAAATCAGCTAGGATAAAACAGCCAGGAAATTGCCATCAAACTTTACCTGCTGTAGTTCGGAAAACTTCTGCAACGATTCATCTAAAACCTTTTTCAACTTTCCAGTCAGGAAATTAAAAATACGGACCTGAAATAATAAATAACAGTATTTGTATCTGTAAGCTTGTTTGTTTCTCACAATGGAATTAATTCAGCTTATAAATGTGTTTGCTGTTTCTTTGTGAATTTTGTCATTCTCTCATAACCCAATAAATAGCTGAGCTGATTTGTTGAGAAATATTTGAAGCTGATTGGTAATGATATCATAAAACGTGAAAGTGATCTTGGGAAAAGAGAGAACTGTTTTATTTCCATGCTTTTTACAATGCAGTGTGTTACAATGGATTGTCAGCTATGAACCAATAAATGTTATCAAAAATTATTTTAAGAAAGACAAAACTAATGTGATTAAATCAGTATAACTGTTCTCACTGACCTTTCTATCTGTGGCTAAAGTAGCCATTATTTTACAATCAGGTGAAAATGTCAAGCTGCTCGGTACACATTTATTCTGTGGATATAAAATAAATATTCAAAAAGTAGATTTTCAATTATTTTAATTTCACCACATAACAAAATAGATGAAAGACAACAGAACGATATAGCGTAAAAAATGCAAGTTCAAGCCAAAGGATGCTGCTTTTAGAAATATAAAATATATGTTGATTCAAATTTTATTTTTATTTTTCATATATATTAGATACAAAACTAAAAAATGCATTGTAGAATTGTGAAGACAGACCTGAAGGAAGAAACTCAGATATACAAGTGACGGATAAAACTTACTTTCATAAAATCATAGAGATCTGTATCCATTTTACTTTCCCATCCTATCCTTTTGGGGAATTTATAATCAGTTTTAGGTCCGGTCCAGTATTCCACCATGCCTGCCGTGTCCACCGAAACCACCACCTCAAATACTGGATTGTACTGCAAACCCAGTCAAATACATCAATTAATACAATAATATAAAGCTGCAGCATTAAACATGAATTGTTCATCTATAAAAGTTGAACAGAAACTTTTCAGAAGGTAGTTTTTGATTGATTCAAGATTTATGCCACACTCATGGTTCCATTATGGCAGCATTGCCAAGTTAAAGTGCCATGAGCTGAGAAAATTTGGATTCTGATACCATGAAATACCATGAAAAAGTAGAGGATTGTTGTTGAAATAAACAACTCTTGGTGAAGTCTGCACTCATTAAAACAGATTGGATGATTGATGTTTACGCCACACTCAAGATTATTTAACTTCATATTTGGCGGTGTTGCCAGGTTTAGTGGGGGATGAAACCGGGCTCGCTGCCCGGAGAAAATCCCGACCGTCAGCAAGTACCTCACCCCTGGCAACTCTTCCACATATGGTGACCGAGTGAAAAATCTACTCAGAAATGTTTAAGTTTTGACTTGATCTGAGTGTGATTCGAACCTGCACCGCATCGATGGAAGGTCTGTACAAGATACAAGAAACTTTATGTAAAGTTGGTTTACAAGAAACGAACAACAAAAGCCCAAAAGGGCTTCTCTTCTGTCTGTGTGGGACTGAGGGACGATCACTCTAACCCACTGGACCACCGATGTCCCCCATATCAAACAGAAGATATGCGCCAAATAGGAACAAAATCCAAATAGCCAGGATGTAGTAGTTCAATTTAGTGAGATTTTGCTGCTTATAAAACTACCTCAACGTACATCTACAAGATTTGTATCAATATAAAGCTCTAACTTTTTAATGTTTGATAAAAACAACCAACAATATTCTCCCTATATTTGGCAACTCTTTGCCCGCAGCAAACCCCCATCCCCAACAGCTATATACCTGGCAACCATTTCACGTCAGATTTTAGTTTGTAAAAGAAATACTAGAGTGTATGTAAAGACCCCACAAACCTTGATGATTGTGACTGGTTTACTATGAAGAGTTTCTACAACATGTATAGGGTTAGCCTCTCCTTTACCATCAAATATTGATATTTTACCACTGTCTTTGTCTGATCTGAAAAATGATATAGTGGTATTCGTAAACCATGAGTAGATAATAAAAAGTGATAATTTATTCTGTTTGTCAATTGAACCACTGTTTGCAATAGGTGAATACAAGTTAGGTTAAAAGTAAATGAAACAAAAAGCCAATACTCAAGATCATCAGTAATACAGCAGCTTTGCTAAGATTAGAGATGGGATTGGCGCATATGAGAATGAAGTGTCAAAGCTTCACCCCCCCCCCACCCCTTCCTTCTGCACCCCCCCCCCCCCCCCCCTCGCAATCAAAATAAATAGCCTATCTTTTTCTAAGTGATGCTGGAAACAGAAAGTGATCATCATTTATGATGGGTAAAACAAACTCACATAGCAAGGGCTGATATGGCATCCCCTGGGGCAAAAATCCAACCACATGCTCTTGGTACAAACGTTACACGAATCATATTAATCATATCTGAAATAAAGGTGAGTTGAAATAATAATATTCCAAAAACAAACACAAAAGCATTAAAAACAACTCATCAAAAGATTTCAAAGACAACTCATCAAAAGATTTATGGACAACTCATCCAAAGGTTTATGGATAACTCATCAAAAGATTTATGGACAACACTTCAAAATATTTATGGACAACTCATCAAAAGATTTCAAAGACAACTCATCAAAAGATTAAAGAAAACTCATCAAAAGATTTATGGACAACTCATCAAAAGATTTATCAACAACTCATCAAAGGATTAAAGAAAACTCATCAAAAGATTTATGGACAACTCGTCAAAAGATTTATGGACATCTCATCAAAAGATTTATGGACAACTCATCAAAAGATTTATGGACAACTCATCAAAAGATTTCAAAGACAACTCATCAAAAGATTTATGGGCAGCTCATCAAAAAATTTATGGACAACTCATCGAAAGATTTATGGATAACGCATCAAAAGATTTATGGACAACTCATCAAAAGATTTACGGATGACTCATCAAGAGATTTATGGACAACTCATTGAAAGATTTATCAACAACTCATCAAAGGATTAAAGAAAACTCATCAAAAGATTTATGGATAACGCATCAAAAGATTTATGGACAACTCATCAAAAGATTTACGGACAACTCATCGAAAGATTTATGGACAACCCATCAAAAGATTTATGGACAACTCTTCAAAATATTTATGGTCAACTCATCAAAAGATTTATGGTCAACTCATCAAAAGATTTATGGACAACTCATCAAAAGATTTATGGACAACACTTCAAAATATTTATGGTCAACTCATCAAAAGATTTATGGACAACTCTTCAAAATATTTATGGTCAACTCATCAAAAGATTTATGGACAACTCATCAAAAGATTTATGGACAACACTTCAAAATATTTATGGTCAACTCATCAAAAGATTTATGGACAACTCATCAAAAGATTTATGGTCAACTCATCAAAAGATTTATGGACAACTCATCAAAAGATTTATGGACAACACTTCAAAATATTTATGGTCAACTCACCAAAAGATTTATGGACAACTCATCAAAAGATTTATGGACAACTCATCACAAGATTTATGGAAAACTCATCAAAAGATTTGTGAACAACTCATCACAAGATTTTAAGACAACTCATCAATAGATTTAAAGAATCCTCAAATCCACCAAAAGGCAGCTGGATGTGATGTTACAAATACATGTACTTTAGTATAAAAAGATGATTTGGGGGAATGTTTTGAACCGTTCACTGCTGAGCCATCCAACCGATGGCTGTAATAGACGTTAATACTTACCAAAGTTGATGACATCAAACACCTTAGCTGATTTATCATTGGAGATTGAACAACATAATTCATTATTTGGAGAGACAGCCAGATCCTGTATATTTCCTGAAATAAAAACACATATTCATAGAACTAAATCAATAATATTAACAAATTGAATATATTTTAGACAAGAAGTTTTTCCCTGTGCCTGTGTGTTTTAGTGTTCATAAATATATATATATATATATATATATATATGTTATAAAAGTTGAAACAATGACATGAGCTAGTGTTGAGTCAGATTAATACCACCTCTGAACACAGATACTGATTAACATTAACTTTTTTTCACAAAACCAGCTAATTTGGGGAAATTACCTGCCCTTATTCCAACAGGTATTCTACTATTACCCGATCTCCATTTCATTCTGGATGTGTTGGATTCAGATGTGTTGAGTTGGGGAAGAGGGAATGTTTAGTCCCTCACTGCATACCATCCCAGCCAATGTATTTAGGACAAGATATATTTGGAAGTACTTTTGGAACAACTCTTATATTTTGATTGTAAAAATTGATCCTCAAAATACTGAAATATGAACTAAAGACTACACAGATTTGACGAAGTGTGTTGGATCAGGAAACTTTTATTTTGATAACATAAAACCAATCTTTGTTTCAATACCTTGACATTAAAAAGTCAAGTGAGTGATACCCTAAAGGGCTTACCTAAATGACTTCTGTAATGTTTGACAAACTCAATTCCTTCTTCAGCTGTTTTCTTCCAGAATTTAATGTGTCCATCACAACTGGCAGTTATGAGAAATCCTGTTCTGAAAGAAGAAAACAGTCATTTTTCTTATTTCATATATCTGTCTAACAGATACACATGTAATTTACTGTCATGTCACTTGCTCTGCAAATTCATTGACATATGGATATGCATTTTACATTAAGGTTATATGCGGTTATATAAACGTCAATGATCGGTATGCTGTTGAACATTCACACTTCTTGGTCACAGAGGCACCCAAATGTACTTAAATTTATTTCGTTGAAAAGACCAACATGCAAATATGTGACGATCTTATACAATCAAATATCTAGAATAGGCATTGTCCGGTTTAGTGAGGAAGGAAACTGGGCTTTTTACCCAGAGGAAAGCCCTGACCTTTGGCAAGTACACTTGATGACTCATGCATAGAAGAATTTTTCATATACATGTATAAACATTTTTTTTTAAATTGCATTATGTTTATTTGAAATACGTACTTTTACCCAGAGGAAAGCGCTAACCCTCAGCAAATACATTTAATGACTGATGCCTAGAAGATTAAACGTTTTTTTTATATTGCATTATGTTCCTTTGAAATACGTACTTGGTGACAGCTAAATGTGTTATGACATCTCTATGCATGTAACTTTTCTCATATGTTTGAGAATGAGGTAAGTTGTCCAGATACACCTGTTCAAACGGCAATACTGAAAATAATACCAAAAACAGCCAATTGTAAAATCTCATCAATAAAGGACCATATCACCAATGGAAAGCCCAAGTCACGTAGGAGTTCCCAAAAATTTTCTCTCAATAGCGTTGCATTGTGCTCCCTATTATATTTGGTTGTTGTTTTCTTTGACCTTAAGATTAGTAGAAAAATAAGAAGCTATTTAAATGCTGTTATATCAATCATCAGTAAACTGTTCTCCTGATTTTATTTAGGTTTTATTCTCATCTCCAAATATAGTTTTGAGCAAATATTGATGATCAGGCTTTTCCTGGCTCAAATTTTCTTGTAGTTCCTTGACTTTAATTAGAAAAAGAGGAGACGTACAGAAAAACGTACAGAAAAACACCTAGTTTCCTTTCAAATATTCTCTATAATACCTTAGGGAACTCCCTAATCGGAAAATCAGTCTTTACTTGCACAAAAATCGCTCATATTTACTAAAATCGCAGATTTCACTCTACACACAAGCAATTTCAAACATTCGCCTCGCCATTTGGGGGGGTTATAGGGGGGCTTGCCCCCCTGACGATTATAACATATTTACGGTGACCGACCATTTCTCGCCCGTAGGCCTACCGGTACACGTATTTCCTTTTTCATTTCTTCTTTATTAAAAATTAATTAAAAAAAGAAAAAGAAATCTTGGGGGGTTGTAGGGGGGCTTGCCCCCCTGACAATCATAAAATATTTACGATGACCGACATTTTTTATTGACTGAAGAAGTTTTCAAAGTGACGGACGTATTCTATATCCTGTCCATTTTGTTTTAGGGACACTCACGTGCAACCTGTGGACTTGACTACACGGTTTGTACGCAAAATAAACCAAACGCTACATGAAGTTTTTAGATTCTTTTTCTAGATCAATCTATTCAAAGGTAGATGGTTATTTTAATTTAAACATGAAAATGGATAAAGGTATTAAAGTGTCTCACGACTGTTCGCTGATGTGATGCTACATCCTGTTTAAAAAAACTACACTGATAAACTATGGACTTTAAGTTTACTTTTAAGTTAGGACAGGATATAGAACAGTCCGTCACTTTGAAAACTTCTTCTGTCAATAAGAAATGGTCGGTGATCGTAAATATTTTATGATAGCCAGGGGGGCAAGCCCCCCTAGAACCCCCTAAGTTTTTCTTTTTCTTTTTTTTAAATGAATTTTTAATAACGAAGAAATTAAAAAGGACAGGATATAGAATACGTACGTTGAAGTTGAACACTGGCGGAGAGACTCGTATTTAGGCAAGCTCGTACATTGTCCTGTCTCATACATTAAACGAAGCAAAGATGGCGAGACGAGTGTTTGGAATTGCTTGTGTGTAGAGTGAAATCGGCGAATTTAGTAAATGTAGGCGAATTTTGTGCAAGTAAAGACGGATTTTCCGATTAGGGAGTTCCTTAAGGTATTGCACAGAATATTTGAAAGGAAACTATGTGTTTTACTGTAAGTTCCAGGTGACGGACGTATTCTATATTCGCACCTTAAGTTATTTTCTGCGCTTTGCCTATTACTTATTAATGGCAACTACAAAATTGCTTCGACTATCAGCGTTAATGCAGTAGCCACACCGTCACACATCAGTCTCGAAGTCTGGACACTCATTAAACTAAGCAGCCAGTGTTTTTGAATGCAATAATGCGGATTAACAGGCAATCAGAATTTTTGTCTTTACCAGGCCCGTTGGTTTACCTTTTCTTTTTTTCTGTGCCACTGCCTCTCCTAACGCAGGACCGATGCATTCGTCACTATCTTCGCCATTGTCAGCACCTTCGTGTTGTCGTTTTTCCGACATCGCTTTGAGCGGGGTTGTTGTTGTTGTCACGTTCTTCAAACTGCTTGCAGTAGCACACTTGAAGAAAAAAACAGATATCGTGGGAGTTGAGCATTATCATTAGAGTGATTAGACGCTCCAAATCACACACCTCCGGTATCAACAAAAAGCTCTTATTTTGTACTTTTTGACATAAATGATTAACAATTAGCTTATTCCGTTTCAACAAAATTTCCAATATATTTGGAATCTTCCTGAAATCGGTGAAGAAAACGAATTTATAGTCTAGGCTACTGGCAAAACCCTATTAATTTTAAAATTAAACATGGGGCTCATAAAATACACCCCAGAATTTATGTTTAAACTGTCTAAATGAGTTTAGTTACTTAGTGTCCTTTAGATTTTTTTTTTTTTTTTGTGGGGGGGGGGGGGGGGGGGGGGGGGGGTAACACTTTTTTGAAAAGTGGCAGAAATTCTTCTACCGATGGCTTACATGTAGGCCTATACTCACTATCTAACTATCTAGTTAATTAAACTCATGCATTCAACAATGGGAGGAGTGTCAGAGGAACCCCGTACTAAATGTCGGCTGTAGGCCTTTAGGGCCTATAGTATCTACCAGTCAACTTGCTCCGTCCTTTTTTAGAGGAGGTCGGTTGGTTGAATGGATAAGACAGTCGACATTTAGCGCTGGCGATGGGTGCCATACCCAGGAATCCGGGTTCGATTGCCGTTTCGGGTGCCTCACTCAAAATCAGTTAAAGGAAATTTTGCCACCTTTTCAAGAAAATAACGAGAATATCGTTTGAAAGGCATGTCTATAGCATGTCAACAATCGAAATTGCGTGAATTCTAAGTTCAATTACGCTTATTTCAGATCTTTCTGTTTTTAATATAGTCCCAAATTTATCGAAAAGCCTTTCTGTGTGCCTAAACTCAAACCTGAAGTCTGTATTTCTCACGTTAGTCGGCAAAAGTCATGATTCAAGCCATTAATAAGACATCCCGGGCTCGTCCTTCGTTCACATTGTGGATACCTAACAAATAAAATTTTAATTTTCCAATTAAAATACAAAATGATGTCAAAACTTTTGGATTTTCTCGGCAGGTGTAGGCCCCTATTCCTTTGATATTTCCAACAGACTGTTACGATTCATTCTTTACAATTGCAGATAGATTTCTCCGTAAGTCAATTTTAAATTTCAATAAAGATAATAATACAAGAAAATTTGAATATTTTTACATTTTTTTTGGGGGGGGGGGGGGGGTTAAAAAAAGTGACCAAAGTACCATTGTATCGGATTTTGGGTCAGTTTGTATAGGCCTAATTTGTGAAAACATGTTACGGTTAATGTGCCAGGTCGACAAGAAAATCACTATGTACCAACTGTGCACCTGCTCTTCGTTTATATATATTTTTAGTCGGACAAAAAAATATAGCTAGCTAATTTATTAAACTTAAGAAACGATTGCTATGGAATGTGTCCACACGAGTCGTGCGTGTATGTCTAAATCTGCACAAATTGTTAAAAAAATGTAAAGTATGAACAGTTAGACTATATTTGTTTTCTATATAGGGACTATATATTTTGATAGTCATATTGTTTAACGGATTACGTTGTCCAAACCTAACACATTTGCCATTCGTTTTTGTTAGTAGTGCAGTCCATGTATTTTCCCTGCATGTTTGTCAAATGATGGATGGACACGTTTCTGGGGTTTTCTCAATGTGTGTTTGTTTTCTTGGGGCCGAATTACCTGGATTATTAAACGGAATTCCAGACGAGTGATAGTATCAGCCCTATGTTGTCCCCCAGGTGACGAGGTAATTGACATATAAAAGCTTCAAAACTGACACCCACAATAATAACACCTAGAGAACTCCTAAAGTATCGATCAAGATGATATTTAAACTCATCGTAGCGCTGATAACCCTGTTGGAAGGTATGTAAACTAAGTTTAGTTTGTTTTGGATATGCTTTGGATAACCTATATAATATGAACCTATATAATATATATCCTTACAAATCGCAGTACTGTAGCTTTCCTGTAGCCTATATCTGTAAAGTATAACATGAGTCAAAGACAATGACAGGTCTACAATGTATGTGTACATGTAATCAGTTCTAAAAGAAGTTTCCAAGTTATAGGGTTTGGGTTATTTCAACTCTAGTTTTTAAAGGCTATGGATGTTCGATGAAAGACATGTGAGCTGCCAAAATGCCTAAGGTTTTCATCAATTCTGATTGTTAAGACAGTATGGGGGTTTGAAATTGACTATATATAGTTCATCGAAAAACTAAAGGATTGACATTGAAAATTACTAGCCGAAATATTGTTCGAAAATTAAACAACATTAAAAAAAACAAACGACCGATGCTTTATTAAGACATCTATAGGCTACTTAATATTGCCACAGAGCCCTTTATTAGTGCAATGAGTGGAAATTCGGCATTTACAGTGTTTTTTTACCGTTATAAGAATTTTACACCAGAAATAACTTTTGTTTGAAACGTTTTCTTTTGTATATTATCGAAAATCAAGAGCGTACAAAAAACTTTAACTGAAACCATTTCAAATGTTATCCAGAGATGATGGGATTTATCACTGCTGAACCATACTTTAGATCAGAATTTGTGTGCCACATTTATAATTTCATCAAAAGTAGGCTTTGGTGATGATTTTGGCAGCGGACATTGTAGGGCATTCTCACAACGTCAAGAATGCTTAGGCATATCTCGCCTTTAACTCGATTCTAGAAAATCCGTAATATATAATACATAGGTATACCTCCATAATTCACACATAATACTTGTTTAATATGGGAAGTATATTTCTTTTAGGCGCCCAGTGTCTTACCGTAACAACAGCCCCTACCAACGTAACGGTGAAACTTGGGAGCGATGCAACCATACCATGTGTAGTGGTTAAAACCTCACTTGAAACTATTGATTGGAAACTGGTAAGTCAGTCATTGCTATATTTGATTAGATTGTTTCGGGGTTTTCTCCCCTCTGAAGATTATTTCACTTAAAGGGCGGCGTAACCAGGTTAAGTGGGAGAGGAAATCGTTTTCTGCCCAGTGGAAAACACCGCCCTTCGGTGAGTATAGACCAAGTCCTATCTGGCAAATATTTCATGTACTGATTGTAACCCGAGACCAATATAGATGGGAGGATTGTGCTTGTGTATGAAATCATCGAATGTTGCTCTTTGATCGGGATATGTAGGCCTACCGATTACAGTTTCAATGCTTACGTAACATTTAATAGAATATTAGTAAATCTAATGTGTTCCGTGGCCATTATTAAAATCTGAAGCCCAGTTTCCGATTTGTTGTCGGGGGTGGTGGGGGAGGGTAGCCCGGATTATCGGTCTTACGGCGACTGGTATTATATGGCTGCTAATGTGTCTTGTCGCCTTATGACGAACACGGAGAGAGAAAAAAATTCGGCAGAGCCCAGATTTCTCGGCTAGGGGAAGGGTACAGTGTAGTTGGCTCAGATTCTGAGCGATAGTTTCTCACCTTCACATTGATGGTTCAAATTGGTGTTCAAATCCCATGCAGAAAGTCACAAAAAATTCAAAATTCTAAAGTTTTCATTCGATCACCTAACGTAGTAGAATTGCAAGGTATATATAGGTCTGCTCATCGAATGTTGGGAGTTTCTTCTGAAGGAGGGGCCCGGTTTCCTCCCCCTCTAGACCTGAAAACACCTCCATCAGAGTGATGGATCATGGTTCAGAGATGAACATCAGTTATTAAATCATTCGGATTCGTTATTACATGGCCACAATATTGCTAATTTACCAACAGATTTAGGTGCAGGCCTACTCAGACCATTTTTTAGCGTTATTTGTATCACACAGACGTGCTAACATCAGCGCTACTTTCGATCTGAAAGTTGTTAACGATCGCCCTGTGTGGAGGGTTGCCAGGTTGACCTGGCGAAAATCAGGTATTCCATCCGGATAAAGAGGACTCCGATTTCTGACCGTCACTCTACTTGATAACGCCCCCATTTTTAAAGTGGCATATCTTGAATATGGCGAAAAACACAAACCACTCAGTCAATCATACGCCAGTATTGCCAAATCATATCAATCTTCCATTTTCTGGTGTTTTCAGCCAAACGGCACAGTTATAGCTTCTAACACTGCAGTAACAAATGCAGCCAAGTACCGCGTGGATGGTACATTCAACTTGACCATTCTGAAAACGACGAAAGCAGATGAAGGTGGATACACGTGTGCCTCACAAACCACAGTGCTTGGAGTCGGATATCTTTCTTTCAGTGGTGAGTGAGCAAAAGATTCAGCAAGTCAAACTGGGGATACTAACCAGATATGTTTATGATCACTAAACACACGGGCACAGGGAAAATCTTCTTGTCTAAAATAACCATGGAGACAAGTTTCCAATTGTGTTAAAAAGAGGTAGGGCCTATATCATTTAGACCTTTACACCCTATAAATTGTTGTAACAAACCAAACCTATGATATTTCATTAGGTTGACGACTGACAAGAGCTTAGCGTTGGTCAGTAGAATTTCTGGAATCCTTTTGTAACACATTGACAAGGGTTACGCATCTTAACTATGGGTGTGTTATTAATTGCACTGGAAACTACCTCCTTTGATTCCTCTCAAGTATCCAACTGTGTTCTAGCAACTACCTCCTTTGATTCCTCTCAAGTATCCAACTGTGTTCTAGCAACTACCTCCTTTGATTCCTCTCAAGTATCCAACTGTGTTCTAGCAACTACCTCCTTCGATTCCTCTCAAGTATCCAACTGTGTTCTAGCAACTACCGAGGATCATCCCAAATAGATCATAACAATTATCCTACATGGTTCCTGGAAATCGTCTCACTTGATCCCTGGTAAAAATTCCATTTGGTTCCTGACAATTATATACTTCGTTCCTAACAATCATCCTACTTGATTTCTGTCATCATCCCACTTTGTTTCTGTCTCCATTCCACTTGTCTCCTATCAGTCCTTGGTTCCTGACGATCACCGCCACTTGGTTTCTGTCTCTATTCCACTTGTTTCCTATCAGTCCTTGGTTCCTGACAATCACCGCCACTTTGTTTCTGTCTCTATTCCACTTGTCTCCTATCAGTCCTTGGTTCCTGACAATCACTGCCACTTTGTTTCTGTCTCCATTCCACTTGCTTCCAATCCTGACAGTAATCCCCCAGTCAATTATTTCACTTGGGTCCTAACGATTACACCACATGCTTCTTGAAAACTATTTTTCATGATTCCTTGTTTAATTTTACTTTTATTTATGAAAAACTGCCTCTTATAAACATTACTGTATCTCTACAAATACCGAAGACGCTAAGATTTTAAAATGCTTATATTGAATTCGTTTTTTCCCTAAGGTTCCACCACCACTGCTGTGAGCGTACTTTTAATGACCATATTGACATCAGGGGCAGCATCATTAAACTTGGCACTCTGACAATTTGCTTGAAGAAATTTGTTGTGATGACAATGTATGATCCATGATAAATCTGTTATAACTGAGTCACAGAGATTCTACATCCATTTCAATAGTGTTTGTATTGATAAATGATTGGGTCATTTCACGTCTGTTTAAATGCCTACTTAAAGTAGCTTTATCAAATTGGGTTAATGTACTCTATAATAATATATCCTCTGTGTTTTATCCTATTCAATAAATAAACATAGGCCTATACTACCTCAATGGACTTGTTTTAAATTTGTTTGAATATACACTGAATGAGGGACTATAGAACCCAATCTACATAAGGGTCCTCGGTGGTCCAGTGGGTTAGAGTGATCGTCCCTCAGTCCCTCCATCGGTGCGGCGCGGGTTCGAATCCCACAAATACAAATTGAAAATATTTCCGAGGGGATTTTTCTCTTGGTCGCCGTATGTGGCCGAAGGTCAAGGGTTTCCTCCGGGCAATAGGCCAGGTTTCATCAATCAATTATCAACATATTTATAAGCAAGCTTATGCGTTTAATCATCAGCTATAATGCTCAACCTATTTTCTTGTCAAAGGAAACGGTTAGTTGGCGTTCTGTAAAACATTCATTGGTATTTCGTTTAAATGCTTCATGTTAATCAGGTAATCCCTCTCTGGCAGACAATTTTTCGAAAAGGGAAATGTATTACTGTTGCTCTTCCATTACTACATTAGGCTGCAAGTACATGTTTGTTCGAAAAGTATCAGTAAAACTAGATATCTATTTCTGGTAAAACTGATGCTCCCTGATCCCTAATCTCAGATATATGCTCAACAAAACTGCTTGGTAGTGGGTCTTTACCCGACATATTTCAAAGCACACGGCGTAGACAACAGACACCGACAAAACATGACAATCCGCTAACCATCAGCAATATATAGTCAGATCTCAGTCCTACTGACCATCACATTAACATGGATATTGTCAGATCTCAGTCCTACTGACCATCACATTAACATGGATATTGTCAGATCTCAGTCCTACTGACCATCACACTAACATGGATATAGTCAGATCTCAGTCCTACTGACCAACACACTAACATGGACATTGTCAGATCTCAGTCCTACTGACCAACACACTAACATGGATATTGTCAGATCTCAGTCCTACTGACCATCACATTAACATGGATATTGTCAGATCTCAGTCCCACTGACCATCACACTAACATGGACATTGTCAGATCTCAGTCCTACTGACCAACACACTAACATGGATATTGTCAGATCTCAGTCCTACTGACCATCACACTAACATGGACATTGTCAGACCTCAGTCCTACTGACCATCACACTAACATGGACATTGTCAGATCTCAGTCCTACTGACCATCACAGTAACATGGATATTGTCAGATCTCAGTCCTACTGACCATCATACTAACATGGATATTGTCAGATCTCAGTCCTACTGACCATCACACTGACATGGATATTGTCAGATCTCAGTCCTACTGACCATCACACTAACATGGACATTGTCAGATCTCAGTCCTACTGACCATCACATTAACATGGATACTGTCAGATCTCAGTCCTACTGACCATCACACTAACATGGACATTGTCAGATCTCAGTCCTACTGACCATCACACTAACATGGACATTGTCAGATCTCAGTCCTACTGACCATCACACTAACATGGACATTGTCAGATCTCAGTCCTACTGATCATCACACTAACATGGACATTGTCAGACCTCAGTCCTACTGACCATCACACTAACATGGACATTGTCAGATCTCAGTCCTACTGATCATCACACTAACATGGACATTGTCAGATCTCAGTCCTACTGACCATCACACTAACATGGACACTGTCAGATCTCAGTCCTACTGACCATCACACTAACATGGATACTGTCAGATCTCAGTCCTACTGACCATCACAGTAACATGGATATTGTCAGATCTCAGTCCTACTGACCATCACACTAACATGGATATAGTCAGATCTCAGTCCTACTGACCATCACACTAACATGGACATTGTCAGATCTCAGTCCTACTGACCATCACACTGACATGGATATTGTCAGATCTCTGTCCTACTGACCAACACACTAACATGGATATTGTCAGATCTCAGTCCTACTGACCATCACACTGACATGGATATTGTCAGATCTCAGTCCTACTGACCATCACACTGACATGGATATTGTCAGATCTCTGTCCTACTGACCAACACACTAACATGGACATTGTCAGATCTCAGTCCTACTGACCATCACACTGACATGGATATTGTCAGATCTCTGTCCTACTGACCATCACACTAACATGGATACTGTCAGATCTCAGTCCTACTGACCATCACAGTAACATGGATATTGTCAGATCTCAGTCCTACTGACCATCACACTAACATGGATATAGTCAGATCTCAGTCCTACTGACCATCACACTAACATGGACATTGTCAGATCTCAGTCCTACTGACCATCACACTGACATGGATATTGTCAGATCTCTGTCCTACTGACCATCACACTGACATGGATATTGTCAGATCTCAGTCCTACTGACCATCACACTAACATGGATATTGTCAGATCTCAGTCCTACTGACCATCACACTGACATGGATATTGTCAGATCTCAGTCCTACTGACCATCACACTAACATGGACATTGTCAGATCTCAGTCCTCCTGACCATCACACTAACATGGATATTGTCAGATCTCAGTCCTACTGACCATCACACTAACATGGACATTGTCAGATCTCAGTCCTACTGACCATCATACTAACATGGACATTGTCAGATCTCAGTCCTACTGACCATCACACTAACATGGATACTGTCAGATCTCAGTCCTACTGACCATCACACTGACATGGATATTGTCAGATCTCAGTCCTACTGACCAACACACTAACATGGACATTGTCAGATCTCAGTCCTACTGACCATCACACTGACATGGATACTGTCAGATCTCAGTCCTACTGACCATCACACTAACATGGACATTGTCAGATCTCAGTCCTACTGATCATCACACTGACATGGATATTGTCAGATCTCAGTCCTACTGACCATCACACTGACATGGATATTGTCAGATCTCAGTCCTACTGACCATCACACTAACATGGACATTGTCAGATCTCAGTCCTACTGACCATCACATTAACATGGATATTGTCAGATCTCAGTCCTACTGACCAACACACTAACATGGACATTGTCAGATCTCAGTCCTACTGACCATCACACTAACATGGATATTGTCAGATCTCAGTCCTACTGACCATCACACTAACATGGATATTGTCAGATCTCAGCCCTACTGACCATCATACTAACATGGACATTGTCAGATCTCAGCCCTACTGACCATCACACTAACATGGATATTGTCAGATCTCAGCCCTACTGACCATCACACTAACATGGATATTGTCAGATCTCAGCCCTACTGACCATCACACTAACATGGATATTGTCAGATCTCAGCCCTACTGACCATCATACTAACATGGATATTGTCAGATCTCAGTCCTACTGACCATCACACTAACATGGACATTGTCAGATCTCAGTCCTACTGACCATCACACTAACATGGACATTGTCTGATCTCAGTCCTACTGACCATCACACTAACATGGATATTGTCAGATCTCAGTCCTACTGACCATCACACTAACATGGACATTGTCAGATCTCAGTCCTACTGACCATCACACTGACATGGATATAGTCAGATCTCAGTCCTACTGACCATCACACTAACATGGATATTGTCAGATCTCAGTCCTACTAACCATCATACTAACATGGATATTGTCAGATCTCAGTCCTACTGACCATCACACTAACATGGATATTGTCAGACCTCAGTCCTACTGACCATCACATTAACATGGATACTGTCAGATCTCAGTCCTACTGACCATCACACTGACATGGACATTGTCAGATCTCTGTCCTACTGACCATCACACTAACATGGATATTGTCAGATCTCAGTCCTACTGACCATCACATTAACATGGATACTGTCAGATCTCAGTCGCACTGACCATCACACTAACATGGACATTGTCAGATCTCAGTCCTACTGACCATCACACTAACATGGATACTGTCAGATCTCAGTCCTACTGACCATCACACTAACATGGATATTGTCAGATCTCAGTCCTACTGACCATCACACTAACATGGACATTGTCAGATCTCAGTCCTACTGACCATCACACTAACATGGACATTGTCAGATCTCAGTCCTACTGACCATCACACTAACATGGACATTGTCAGACCTCAGTCCTACTGACCATCACACTAACATGGATATTGTCAGATCTCAGTCCCACTGACCATCACACTAACATGGACATTGTCAGATCTCAGTCCTACTGACCATCACATTAACATGGATATTGTCAGATCTCAGTCCTACTGACCATCACACTAACATGGATATTGTCAGATCTCAGTCCTACTGACCATCACACTAACATGGACATTGTCAGATCTCAGTCCTACTGACCATCACACTGACATGGATACTGTCAGATCTCAGTCCTACTGACCATCACACTAACATGGACATTGTCAGATCTCAGTCCTACTGATCATCACACTAACATGGATATTGTCAGATCTCAGTCCTACTGACCATCACATTAACATGGACATTGTCAGATCTCAGCCCTACTGACCATCATACTAACATGGATATTGTCAGATCTCAGTCCTACTGACCAACACACTAACATGGACACTGTCAGATCTCAGTCCTACTGACCATCACACTAACATGGACATTGTCAGATCTCAGTCCTACTGACCATCACACTAACATGGACACTGTCAGATCTCAGTCCTACTGACCATCACACTAACATGGACATTGTCAGATCTCAGTCCTACTGATCATCATACTAACATGGATATTGTCAGATCTCAGTCCTACTGACCATCACATTAACATGGACATTGTCAGATCTCAGCCCTACTGACCATCATACTAACATGGATATTGTCAGATCTCAGTCCTACTGACCATCATACTAACATGGACATTGTCAGATCTCAGTCCTACTGACCAACACACTAACATGGACACTGTCAGATCTCAGTCCTACTGACCATCACACTAACATGGATATTGTCAGATCTCAGTCCTACTGACCATCACACTGACATGGATACTGTCAGATCTCAGTTCTACTGACCATCACACTAACATGGACATTGTCAGATCTCAGTCCTACTGACCATCACACTAACATGGATATTGTCAGACCTCAGTCCTACTGACCATCACATTAACATGGATATTGTCAGATCTCAGTCCTACTGACCATCACACTGACATGGATATTGTCAGATCTCAGTCCTACTGACCAACACACTAACATGGATATTGTCAGATCTCAGCCCTACTGACCATCATACTAACATGGATATTGTCAGATCTCAGTCCTACTGACCATCACACTAACATGGACATTGTCAGATCTCAGCCCTACTGACCATCACACTAACATGGATATTGTCAGATCTCAGTCCTACTGACCATCACACTGACATGGATACTGTCAGATCTCAGTTCTACTGACCATCACACTAACATGGACATTGTCAGATCTCAGTCCTACTGATCATCACACTAACATGGATATTGTCAGACCTGTCCTACTGACCATCACACTAACATGGATACTGTCAGATCTCAGTCCTACTGACCATCACACTAACATGGACATTGTCAGATCTCAGTCCTACTGACCATCACACTAACATGGACATTGTCAGATCTCAGTCCTACTGACCATCACACTAACATGGATATTGTCAGATCTCAGTCCTACTGACCATCACACTGACATGGATACTGTCAGATCTCAGTTCTACTGACCATCACACTAACATGGACATTGTCAGATCTCAGTCCTACTGATCATCACACTAACATGGATATTGTCAGACCTCAGTCCTACTGACCATCACACTAACATGGATACTGTCAGATCTCAGTCCTACTGACCATCACACTAACATGGACATTGTCAGATCTCTGTCCTACTGACCATCACACTAACATGGATATTGTCAGATCTCAGTTCTACTGACCATCACACTAACATGGACATTGTCAGATCTCAGTCCTACTGACCATCACACTAACATGGATATTGTCAGACCTCAGTCCTACTGACCATCACACTAACATGGATATTGTCAGACCTCAGTCCTACTGACCATCACACTAACATGGATACTGTCAGATCTCAGTCCTACTGACCATCACACTAACATGGACATTGTCAGATCTCTGTCCTACTGACCATCACACTAACATGGATATTGTCAGATCTCAGTCCTACTGACCATCACACTAACATGGACATTGTCAGATCTCAGTCCTACTGACCATCACACTAACATGGACATTGTCAGATCTCAGTCCTACTGACCATCACACTAACATGGATATTGTCAGATCTCAGTCCTACTGACCATCACACTAACATGGATATTGTCAGATCTCAGTCCTACTGACCATCACAGTAACATGGATATTGTCAGATCTCAGTCCTACTGACCATCACACTAACATGGATACTGTCAGATCTCAGTCCTACTGACCATCACATTAACATGGACATTGTCAGATCTCAGTCCTACTGACCATCACACTAACATGGACATTGTCAGATCTCAGTCCTACTGACCATCACACTAACATGGACATTGTCAGATCTCAGTCCTACTGACCATCACACTAACATGGACATTGTCAGATCTCAGTCCTACTGACCATCACACTAACATGGATATTGTCAGATCTCAGTCCTACTGACCATCACACTAACATGGATATAGTCAGATCTCAGTCCTACTGACCATCACACTAAAATGGACATTGTCAGATCTCTGTCCTACTGACCATCACACTAACATGGATATTGTCAGATCTCAGTCCTACTGACCATCACACTAACATGGACATTGTCAGATCTCTGTCCTACTGACCAACACACTAACATGGACATTGTCAGATCTCAGTCCTACTGATCATCACACTAACATGGACATTGTCAGATCTCAGTCCTACTGATCATCACACTAACATGGACATTGTCAGACCTCAGTCCTACTGACCATCACACTAACATGGATATTGTCAGATCTCAGTCCTACTGATCATCACACTAACATGGATATTGTCAGATCTCAGTCCTACTGACCATCACACTGACATGGATATTGTCAGATCTCAGTCCTACTGATCATCACACTAACATGGACATTGTCAGATCTCAGTCCTACTGACCATCACACTGACATGGACATTGTCAGATCTCTGTCCTACTGACCATCACACTAACATGGATACTGTCAGATCTCTGTCCTACTGACCATCACATTAACATGGATATTGTCAGATCTCAGTCCTACTGACCATCACACTAACATGGATATTGTCAGACCTCAGTCCTACTGACCATCACACTAACATGGACACTGTCAGATCTCAGTCCTACTGACCATCACACTAACATTGATATTGTCAGATCTCAGTCCTACTGACCATCACACTGACATGGATACTGTCAGACCTCAGTCCTACTGACCATCACACTAACATGGATATTGTCAGATCTCAGTCCTACTAACCATCATACTAACATGGATATTGTCAGATCTCAGTCCTACTGACCATCACACTAACATGGATATTGTCAGATCTCAGTCCTACTGACCATCACACTAACATGGATATTGTCAGATCTCAGTCCTACTGACCATCACACTAACATGGATATTGTCAGATCTCAGTCCTACTGACCATCACACTAACATGGATATTGTCAGATCTCAGTCCTACTGACCATCACACTAACATGGATATTGTCAGATCTCAGTCCTACTGACCATCACACTAACATGGATATAGTCAGATCTCAGTCCTACTAATCATCACACTAACATGGATATTGTCAGACCTCAGTCCTACTGACCATCACACTAACATGGACACTGTCAGATCTCAGTCCTACTGACCATCACACTAACATGGATATTGTCAGATCTCAGTCCTACTGATCATCACACTAACATGGACATTGTCAGATCTCAGTCCTACTGACCATCACACTAACATGGACATTGTCAGATCTCAGTCCTACTGACCATCACACTAACATGGATATTGTCAGATCTCAGTCCTACTGACCATCACACTAACATGGACATTGTCAGATCTCAGTCCTACTGACCATCACACTAACATGGACATTGTCAGATCTCAGCCCTACTGACCATCACACTAACATGGATATTGTCAGATCTCAGTCCTACTGACCATCACACTAACATGGACACTGTCAGATCTCAGTCCTACTGACCATCACACTAACATGGACATTGTCAGACCTCAGTCCTACTGACCATCACACTAACATGGATACTGTCAGATCTCAGTCCTACTGACCATCACACTAACATGGATACTGTCAGATCTCAGTCCTACTGACCATCACACTAACATGGACATTGTCAGATCTCAGTCCTACTGACCATCACACTGACATGGATATTGTCAGATCTCAGTCCCACTGACCATCACACTAACATGGATATTGTCAGATCTCAGTCCTACTGACCATCATACTAACATGGATATTGTCAGATCTCAGTCCTACTGACCATCACACTAACATGGACATTGTCAGATCTCAGTCCTACTGACCATCACACTAACATGGACATTGTCAGATCTCAGTCCTACTGACCATCACACTAACATGGATATTGTCAGATCTCAGTCCTACTGACCATCACATTAACATGGACATTGTCAGATCTCAGTCCTACTGACCATCACACTAACATGGATACTGTCAGATCTCAGTCCTACTGACCATCACACTAACATGGATACTGTCAGATCTCAGTCCTACTGACCATCACACTAACATGGACATTGTCAGATCTCAGTCCTACTGACCATCACACTAACATGGATATTGTCAGATCTCAGTCCTACTGACCATCACACTAACATGGACATTGTCAGATCTCAGTCCTACTGACCATCATACTAACATGGATATTGTCAGATCTCAGTCCTACTGACCATCACACTGACATGGATACTGTCAGATCTCAGTCCTACTGACCATCACACTGACATGGACATTGTCAGATCTCAGTCCTACTGATCATCACACTAACATGGACATTGTCAGATCTCAGTCCTACTGACCATCACACTGACATGGATATTGTCAGACCTCAGTCCTACTGATCATCACACTAACATGGACATTGTCAGATCTCAGTCCTACTGACCATCACACTAACATGGACATTGTCAGATCTCTGTCCTACTGACCATCACACTAACATGGATATTGTCAGATCTCAGTTCTACTGACCATCACACTAACATGGACATTGTCAGATCTCAGTCCTACTGACCATCACACTAACATGGATATTGTCAGACCTCAGTCCTACTGACCATCACACTAACATGGATATTGTCAGATCTCAGTCCTACTGACCATCATACTAACATGGACACTGTCAGACCTCAGTCCTACTGACCATCACACTAACATGGATACTGTCAGATCTCAGTCCTACTGACCATCACACTAACATGGACATTGTCAGATCTCTGTCCTACTGACCATCACACTAACATGGATATTGTCAGATCTCAGTCCTACTGACCATCACACTAACATGGACATTGTCAGATCTCAGTCCTACTGACCATCACACTAACATGGACATTGTCAGATCTCAGTCCTACTGACCATCACACTAACATGGATATTGTCAGATCTCAGTCCTACTGACCATCACACTAACATGGATATTGTCAGATCTCAGTCCTACTGACCATCACACTAACATGGATATTGTCAGATCTCAGTCCTACTGACCATCACACTAACATGGATACTGTCAGATCTCAGTCCTACTGACCATCACATTAACATGGACATTGTCAGATCTCAGTCCTACTGACCATCACACTAACATGGACATTGTCAGATCTCAGTCCTACTGACCATCACACTAACATGGACATTGTCAGATCTCAGTCCTACTGACCATCACACTAACATGGACATTGTCAGATCTCAGTCCTACTGACCATCACACTAACATGGATATTGTCAGATCTCAGTCCTACTGACCATCACACTAACATGGATATAGTCAGATCTCAGTCCTACTGACCATCACACTAAAATGGACATTGTCAGATCTCTGTCCTACTGACCATCACACTAACATGGATATTGTCAGATCTCAGTCCTACTGACCATCACACTAACATGGACATTGTCAGATCTCTGTCCTACTGACCAACACACTAACATGGACATTGCCAGATCTCAGTCCTACTGATCATCACACTAACATGGACATTGTCAGATCTCAGTCCTACTGATCATCACACTAACATGGACATTGTCAGACCTCAGTCCTACTGACCATCACACTAACATGGACATTGTCAGATCTCAGTCCTACTGACCATCACACTGACATGGATATTGTCAGATCTCAGTCCTACTGACCATCACACTGACATGGATATTGTCAGATCTCAGTCCTACTGATCATCACACTAACATGGACATTGTCAGATCTCAGTCCTACTGACCATCACACTGACATGGACATTGTCAGATCTCTGTCCTACTGACCATCACACTAACATGGATACTGTCAGATCTCTGTCCTACTGACCATCACATTAACATGGATATTGTCAGATCTCAGTCCTACTGACCATCACACTAACATGGATATTGTCAGACCTCAGTCCTACTGACCATCACACTAACATGGACACTGTCAGATCTCAGTCCTACTGACCATCACACTAACATGGATATTGTCAGATCTCAGTCCTACTGACCATCACACTAACATGGATATTGTCAGATCTCAGTCCTACTGACCATCACACTGACATGGATACTGTCAGATCTCAGTCCTACTGACCATCACACTAACATGGATACTGTCAGACCTCAGTCCTACTGACCATCACACTAACATGGATATTGTCAGATCTCAGTCCTACTAACCATCATACTAACATGGATATTGTCAGATCTCAGTCCTACTGACCATCACACTAACATGGATATTGTCAGATCTCAGTCCTACTGACCATCACACTAACATGGATATTGTCAGATCTCAGTCCTACTGACCATCACACTAACATGGATATTGTCAGATCTCAGTCCTACTGACCATCACACTAACATGGATATTGTCAGATCTCAGTCCTACTGACCATCACACTAACATGGATATTGTCAGATCTCAGTCCTACTGACCATCACACTAACATGGATATAGTCAGATCTCAGTCCTACTGATCATCACACTAACATGGATATTGTCAGACCTCAGTCCTACTGACCATCACACTAACATGGACACTGTCAGATCTCAGTCCTACTGACCATCACACTAACATGGATATTGTCAGATCTCAGTCCTACTGATCATCACACTAACATGGACATTGTCAGATCTCAGTCCTACTGACCATCACACTAACATGGACATTGTCAGATCTCAGTCCTACTGACCATCACACTAACATGGATATTGTCAGATCTCAGTCCTACTGACCATCACACTAACATGGACATTGTCAGATCTCAGTCCTACTGACCATCACACTAACATGGACATTGTCAGATCTCAGCCCTACTGACCATCACACTAACATGGATATTGTCAGATCTCAGTCCTACTGACCATCACACTAACATGGACACTGTCAGATCTCAGTCCTACTGACCATCACACTAACATGGACATTGTCAGACCTCAGTCCTACTGACCATCACACTAACATGGATACTGTCAGATCTCAGTCCTACTGACCATCACACTAACATGGATACTGTCAGATCTCAGTCCTACTGACCATCACACTAACATGGACATTGTCAGATCTCAGTCCTACTGACCATCACACTGACATGGATATTGTCAGATCTCAGTCCCACTGACCATCACACTAACATGGATATTGTCAGATCTCAGTCCTACTGACCATCACACTAACATGGATACTGTCAGATCTCAGTCCTACTGACCATCACACTAACATGGATATTGTCAGATCTCAGTCCTACTGACCATCACACTAACATGGACATTGTCAGATCTCAGTCCTACTGACCATCATACTAACATGGATATTGTCAGATCTCAGTCCTACTGACCATCACACTGACATGGATACTGTCAGATCTCAGTCCTACTGACCATCACACTGACATGGACATTGTCAGATCTCAGTCCTACTGATCATCACACTAAAATGGACATTGTCAGACCTCAGTCCTACTGACCATCACACTAACATGGATACTGTCAGATCTCAGTCCTACTGACCATCACACTAACATGGATACTGTCAGATCTCAGTCCTACTGACCATCACACTAACATGGACATTGTCAGATCTCAGTCCTACTGACCATCACACTAACATGGATATTGTCAGATCTCAGTCCTACTGACCATCACACTAACATGGACATTGTCAGATCTCAGTCCTACTGACCATCATACTAACATGGATATTGTCAGATCTCAGTCCTACTGACCATCACACTGACATGGATACTGTCAGATCTCAGTCCTACTGACCATCACACTGACATGGACATTGTCAGATCTCAGTCCTACTGATCATCACACTAACATGGACATTGTCAGATCTCAGTCCTACTGACCATCACACTGACATGGATATTGTCAGACCTCAGTCCTACTGATCATCACACTAACATGGACATTGTCAGATCTCAGTCCTACTGACCATCACACTAACATGGACATTGTCAGATCTCAGTCCTACTGACCATCACACTAACATGGATATAGTCAGATCTCAGTCCTACTGACCATCACACTAACATGGACATTGTCAGATCTCAGTCCTACTGACCATCACACTAACATGGATATTGTCAGATCTCAGTCCTACTGACCATCACACTAACATGGACATTGTCAGATCTCAGTCCTACTGACCATCACACTGACATGGATACTGTCAGATCTCAGTCCTACTGACCATCACACTAACATGGATACTGTCAGACCTCAGTCCTACTGACCATCACACTAACATGGATATTGTCAGACCTCAGTCCTACTGACCATCACACTAACATGGATACTGTCAGATCTCTGTCCTACTGACCAGCACACTAACATGGACATTGTCAGATCTCAGTCCTACTGACCAACACACTAACATGGACATTGTCAGACCTCAGTCCTACTGACCATCACACTAACATGGACATTGTCAGACCTCAGTCCTACTGACCATCACACTGACATGGATACTGTCAGATCTCAGTCCTACTGACCATCACACTAACATGGACATTGTCAGATCTCAGTCCTACTGACCATCACACTAACATGGATACTGTCAGACCTCAGTCCTACTGACCATCACACTAACATGGACATTGTCAGATCTCAGTCCTACTGACCATCATACTAACATGGATATTGTCAGATCTCAGTCCTACTGACCATCACACTAACATGGACATTGTCAGATCTCAGTCCTACTGACCATCACACTAACATGGATACTGTCAGACCTCAGTCCTACTGACCATCACACTAACATGGACATTGTCAGACCTCAGTCCTACTGACCATCACACTAACATGGATATTGTCAGACCTCAGTCCTACTGACCATCACACTAACATGGATATTGTCAGATCTCAGTCCTACTGACCATCATACTAACATGGATATTGTCAGATCTCAGTCCTACTGACCATCACACTAACATGGACATTGTCAGATCTCAGTCCTACTGACCATCACACTAACATGGATATTGTCAGATCTCAGTCCTACTGACCATCACACTAACATGGACATTGTCAGACCTCAGTCCTACTGACCATCACACTGACATGGATATTGTCAGATCTCGGTGAATTTAGCATGTCTCAATGCTAAAATAAGAGTTTACCATTAGCTGATTGATGAAGCCATAAACAACCAATCCCACTACAGACTAATTGCCTTTGTTACACTACAGATAACACACATTCAACAATCTTTGGAACTTATCTTTTATTGATATGAACAATATAAAATGTTGATTATAAAATGTGGTTAACTTCTGTAGTCGACTACTTAAATCCATATGTACAGTTTAGATAAACTTATAATCAAGATTTCTTTAGCATTTTTTAAGATGATTTAAATATTGATTGTACTTAAATAGATGGTGTTATTTACATTATATACACACATAAAATTAAGACAGCATAAAAACTCAACTTGGAGAAATTCGAGGGTTACATTTTAACAGGGTTTACATATTGATTGGATCGTATTGTCAAGTCAGAATACAATACAAAACAATATGGATTAGGTTAATCCAATAAGTATTGAGTATTAATTATTGTTTTAACACACAAACCAAATAGACCATCACCCAGTTAAATATAGAGCATCAAGCTGACCTCACAAGCAAATGTACAATGAT
The DNA here is from genome assembly GCA_963971465.1 of Lepidochitona cinerea. Taxonomy (NCBI): domain Eukaryota; kingdom Metazoa; phylum Mollusca; class Polyplacophora; order Chitonida; family Tonicellidae; genus Lepidochitona; species Lepidochitona cinerea. Next base: position 38,713,840 of record OZ020556.1, on the reverse strand, counting down.
CAACATGAAAACGCTCGTGTACATTTATTGACCTTTATAGTCATGTAACATTATTCCTTCAGCTTGATCCATGATCCATTTCAAGCTCTATAATATCCTCATCAGAACTAAATTGTGCTCATCAATAAATATAGCAAGACTGTGTAATGTTAGAATTTCCATCGTTTAATGTAATAAAGCACATTCAAAGAATGATATGTAACTTATTTCAACTCAATATTTCAAAATGGCGTGCATCATTCAAATGAATGGAAAGCGCCTAAATACCTACCTACCCAATATTTCAATTTATTAAATCCAACTATCGTCAGAAATTGTTTTGATTTAATAAACCGAAATATCAACTCAAAATGAGTTACATGTCATTGTTTGATTTCTTTTGTGTTCAATAACACGTGTATAATGAGATAATTAAGCCCTGATCATATGTTCATCATCACTGTCATTAAAGTCATCTTTATCAACAGCCCCATCAATAGCCGATCTTCCTTTCTTAATAATGTTGATAACAAATCCCACCAAAATCACCTGAAAGATAATCAAATGAGCTGCCAAAATGTGATTTTTTCCCCATAAATTCATCGTTTGAAGACAGTACCTTGAAAAACTAAAGGATTAACATTGAAATTCTAAATGTTGGTAAAGCTGCTAATAAAACTACCTACATCTGTACATCTGAAAGATTCATATAAACCGAAAGCTCTTATTTTGTACATTTTGATAGAAATTACCAAAGATTAGCTAATTCTGTTTCAACAAAATTTTCGCAATATTTGTCAACTCACGCCATTCTGTTCTAAATGAGAGGAGTTAATGTACATTTAACATCTAATCCCCATAATGGGTGAGAATAATAACAGAGGATATCAATAATAACTTCAATCCATTCTGTTCTTAATCAGACGAGTTAATGTACATTTAACACCTAATCCCAATAATCTGGGAAGAAAATAAGACTTTGCATCCACAATTATTTATCTTTTATGGCAAAGTTGTTTAGTGGGGGGAGGGAAATCTTGCTCAGAGGCTATCCAGATTTCTGCTCTTGTAGAGTATTTATTATACATGTACATAAGTTATATCTCATTGAGATTTAGCCTTTGATGCACTAGAGAATGTGACCAGCGACCCTTCTACTTACATCAACAACATACCATTTTGTTCATAAGGGGAGGGAGTAGGGTACAGACCAATTGCATTTTTATTAATTCAAACTTGTTACCTGTAATTATGTGAAAATATTATAGTGCAATATTTGAGCTGATAAGCTATAGACAAAACCAAAGGAAATGTATAACAAAAATAACTGTATAATTGATATTAGTAGAACAATGAATGAACAAGTTAAAAGCTAGACTTGACTTACCAATAAGAAGACCCATGTACCCCAATAGTAAGCAGCTCCAAAAAACCACATCTTGTAGAAGAACCGTGTGAGTAACAGCGCCATACGTGTGATAACACACTCTCCTGATAAAACAACATATATGTCAGTAACAGCGCCATACGTGTGATAACACACTCTCCTGATAAAACAACATGTAATATGTCAGTAACAGCGTCATACGTGTGATAACACACTCTCCTGATAAAACAACATGTAATATGTCAGTAACAGCGCCATACGTGTGATAACACACTCTCCTGATAAAACAATGTATGATACATGTCAGTAACAGCACCATACGTGTGATAACACACTCTCCTGATAAAACAACATGTAATATGTCAGTAACAGCGCCATACGTGTGATAACACACTCTCCTGATAAAACAATGTATGATACATGTCAGTAACAGCGCCATACGTGTGATAACACACTCTCCTGATAAAACAATGTATGATACATGTCAGTAACAGCACCATACGTGTGATAACACACTCTCCTGATAAAACAACATGTAATATGTCATTAACAGCATCATGCGTGTGATAACACACTCTCCTGATAAAACAATATATGATACATGTCAGTAACAGCACCATACGTGTGATAACACACTCTCCTGATAAAATAACATATATGTCAGTAACAGCACCATACGTGTGATAACACACTCTCCTAATAAAACAACATATGATACATGTCAGTAACAGCGCCATACGTGTGATAACACACTCTCCTGATAAAACAATGTATGATACATGTCAGTAACAGCATCATGCGTGTGATAACACACTCTCCTGATAAAACAACATGTAATATGTCAGTAACAGCGCCATACGTGTGATAACACACTCTCCTGATAAAACAACATATATGTCAGTAACAGCACCATACGTGTGATAACACACTCTCCTGATAAAACAACATATGATACATGTCAGTAATAGCGCCATACGTGTGATAACACACTCTCCTGATAAAACAACATATGATACATGTCAGTAACAGCATCATGCGTGTGATAACACACTCTCCTGATAAAATAACATATGATACATGTCAGTAACAGCATCATGCGTGTGATAACACACTCTCCTGATAAAACAACATATGATACATGTCAGTAACAGCGCCATACGTGTGATAACACACTCTCCTGATAAAACAACATATGATACATGTCAGTAACAGCATCATGCGTGTGATAACACACTCTCCTGATAAAATAACATATGATACATGTCAGTAACAGCGCCATACGTGTGATAACACACTCTCCTGATAAAATAACATATGATACATGTCAGTAACAGCATCATACGTGTGATAACACACTCTCCTGATAAAATAACATATGATACATGTCAGTAACAGCATCATACGTGTGATAACACACTCTCCTGATAAAACAATGTATATGTCAGTAACAGCACCATACGTGTGATAACACACTCTCCTGATAAAACAACATGTAATATGTCAGTAACAGCACCATACGTGTGATAACACACTCTCCTGATAAAACAACATATATGTCAGTAACAGCACCATACGTGTGATAACACACTCTCCTGATAAAATAACATATGATACATGTCAGTAATAGCGCCATGTGTGTGATAACACACTCTCCTGATAAAACAACATACATGTCAGTAACAGCATCATGCGTGTGATAACACACTCTCCTGATAAAACAATGTATGATACATGTCAGTAACAGCGCTATACGTGTGATAACACACTCTCCTGATAAAACAACATACATGTCAGTAACAGCATCATGCGTGTGATAACACACTCTCCTGATAAAACAACATATATGTCAGTAACAGCATCATGCGTGTGATAACACACTCTCCTGATAAAACAATGTATGATACATGTCAGTAACAGCACCATACGTGTGATAACACACTCTCCTGATAAAACAACATATATGTCAGTAACAGCACCATACGTGTGATAACACACTCTCCTGATAAAATAACATATGATACATGTCAGTAACAGCGCCATACGTGTGATAACACACTCTCCTGATAAAACAACATATGATACATGTCAGTAATAGCGCCATACGTGTGATAACACACTCTCCTGATAAAACAACATATGATACATGTCAGTAACAGCATCATGCGTGTGATAACACACTCTCCTGATAAAACAACATATGATACATGTCAGTAACAGCACCATACGTGTGATAACACACTCTCCTGATAAAACAACATACATGTCAGTAACAGCATCATGCGTGTGATAACACACTCTCCTGATAAAACAACATACATGTCAGTAACAGCATCATGTGTGTGATAACACACTCTCCTAATAAAACAACATATGATACATGTCAGTAATAGCACCATACGTGTGATAACACACTCTCCTGATAAAACAACATATGATACATGTCAGTAATAGCGCCATGTGTGTGATAACACACTCTCCTGATAAAACAACATATGATACATGTCAGTAACAGCATCATGCGTGTGATAACACACTCTCCTAATAAAACAATATAGAAAAAAATGCTTGATGCAAGTCAATGAAAGCCGAACTATTTCTTATTGAGAGAGGCCCTGGCATTGGACATACCATACATGTAGATCTGTACAGGGGGAGTCAATATTGGTTCATGATTTTGAACCCAAAAGCAATTCTCAATGTTTACTTAGCTAAGCAGACAAGCTTGTTTGTTAAGTAAACATGAGTCCACCCCCATCCTCCCACCCACAAAAATATATATAAACAAGAGTTTTAGTAAACCTCAAAATACGCCCGCCGTGGCAAAGTCGAACCGCTACGATTAACAACTTAACATTTAATATAACATTTGTTTTAATTTCATCAATTCGAATTTCTGTTCAGGAAATTTCAATCACATTTTAATTTCAAAAACTGAAATATTGTGGCTGTTTTGACATTGCTGTTTATGTTCCATAATTAGGAAGGAGCAATCAATACAACAGCTTACAATTCTTGAATTTTAAGTTTTGACTGGGACACTGTTCTATTGGACTTGGCTGTAATAGTTTTATTACAAAGCAAACAATCTTCAGACTGACCACTGATATGCTGGTGTGTAAATATACAAACCCTGTGTGCCCACTTCAAGGACGGTCATTGTCACCATATCTCTATTTAAACAGCCATTCTGATAAATACCAGATGGGTAATCAAGTGGTAAAATTTTCTTTTTTTGGTTATTATAGTGCACATTAAACTATCCAAGAAAACAGTCTCAAAATGTATAAATTAATTGGCTTCCAGTATTACTCTGGACCAAGTGTACTCAAAAAAGCATTGATATATATTAATATATATATATTAAACATCAGGTACACATTTCTGATAAAAAAAACTCTTGAAAGCAGACAAAAAAATATGTGTACCCAATTCAAATTTGGTATGCGACACATCATCTACCTATAATGTATATACTCTAAAAGAATTGGAGAGATTATATCAAAACTTTAGAAGTTATGGAGCGGAAGGGAATATTACATCATCTATATGGCTGCCATATTATGCAACGGGTGAAGTCAGAAATGGTACACGACACACCGTCTGCCCATAAGGTATATACTCTGAAATAATCGTCAAGATCGGATCAAAACTCTTCAAGTTATGGAGCGGAAGGGAACGAAGACATAGACTAAGACAGAATATTACATAATCCAATGTAGAAGCCATATTATGCAATGGACAATATTCTTAATGGTTCATGACACACCTTCTACCCCTTGTGTATATGTTGTAAAAAACTTGTAAAGATCGGATCAAAACTCTTCCAGTTATGGAGCGGAAGGGAACGAAGATATAGACTAAGACAAAATACTACATAATCCAATGTAGAAGCTACATTATGCAATCGACGATGTCATAAATGGTTCATGACACACCTTCTATCCACAAGGTATATGTTGTGAAAGAATTGTAAAGATTAGATCAAAACTCTTCAAGTTATGGAGCGGAAGGGAATCCCGGACGGACGGCGCTGGTGATACCATACTACAACCAACTTTTTTTAAGTCGGGCGTATAAAAACAAACATCACGAAACAAACAAAAAAGATAATATGGCTTAATGAAATGCCCTTTAATGCCCCCTGCCAACACATTGAGTGTAAGTTGTGAATAAATTAAGTTGATTTACCTTGTGGGGCATCTGTAGTACATGAGTTGAGAGTGCCCTGTAGAAATAATGTAATCCTCTCATATTAAAAAATAATTATTGGCAGCTAAAAATACAATGCCCTACTGCACTAACTTTTTTAACAGAATATCATTAAAGCAAAATTGTTTAAAATTATAATTATGATTTGAATATTTTCATCTATTAATCCGAGTAGCAAGATTTTAATAAAAATTGCTAATGAAGCCACGGTCAATGTTTATGTACAACACGTTCAGTTGGAACGAGACTATATTGAGAAATGAACAAATTTCTTACTAAATCAGAAATAGGAAATATAGGAAAAAAAATGAGTAAATAAAATTCAGAGGTAAACTTAACTTACATTGATAGTGTAGTGCTGACTGCCAAACGAGGAATACTGAGGTAGATGTCACTTACATTGATAGTGTAGTGCTGACTGCCAAACGAGGAATACTGAGGTAAATGTCACTTTCATTGATAGTGTAGTGCTGACTGCCAAACGAGGAATACTGAGCCAAATGTCACTTACATTGATAGTGTAGTACTGACTGCCAAACGAGGAATACTGAGGTAAATGTAACTTACATTGATAGTGTAGTGCTGACTGCCAAACGAGGAATACTGAGGTAAATGTCACTTACATTGATAGTGTAGTGCTGAGTGCCAAACGAGGAATACTGAGGTAAATGTCACTTACATTGATAGTGTAGTACTGACTGCCAAACGAGGAATACTGAGGTAGATGTCACTTACATTGATAGTGTAGTGCTGACTGCCAAACGAGGAATACTGAGGTAAATGTCACTTTCATTGATAGTGTAGTGCTGACTGCCAAACGAGGAATACTGAGCCAAATGTCACTTACATTGATAGTGTAGTACTGACTGCCAAACGAGGAATACTGAGGTAAACGTAACTTACATTGATAGTGTAGTGCTGACTGCCAAACGAGGAATACTGAGGTAAATGTAACTTACATTGATAGTGTAGTGCTGACTGCCAAACGAGGAATACTGAGGTAAATGTCACTTACATTGATAGTGTAGTGCTGACTGCCAAACGAGGAATACTGAGGTAAATGCAACTTACATTGATAGTGTAGTGCTGACTGCCAAACGAGGAATACTGAGGTAAATGTCACTTACATTGATAGTGTAGTGCTGACTGCCAAACGAGGAATACTGAGGTAAATGTCACTTACATTGACAGTGTAGTGCTGACTGCCAAACGAGGAATACTGAGGTACATGTCACTTACATTGATAGTGTAGTGCTGACTGCCAAACGAGGAATACTGAGGTAAATGTCACTTACATTGACAGTGTAGTGCTGACTGCCAAACGAGGAATACTGAGGTAAATGTCACTTACATTGACAGTGTAGTGCTGACTGCCAAACGAGGAATACTGAGGTAAATGTAACTTACATTGATAGTGTAGTGCTGACTGCCAAACGGGGAATACTGAGGTAAATGTCACTTACATTGATAGTGTAGTACTGACTGCCAAACGAGGAATACTGAGGTAAATGTAACTTACATTGATAGTGTAGTGCTGACTGCCAAACGAGGAATACTGAGGTAAATGTCACTTACATTGATAGTGTAGTGCTGACTGCCAAACCAGGAATACTGAGGTAAATGTCACTTACATTGATAGTGTAGTACTGACTGCCAAACGAGGAATACTGAGGTACATGTAACTTACATTGATAGTGTAGTGCTGCCTGCCAAACGAGGAATACTGAGGTAAATGTCACTTACACTGATAGTGTAGTGCTGACTGCCAAACGAGGAATACTGAGGTAAATGTCACTTACATTGATAGTGTAGTGCTGACTGCCAAACGAAGAATACTGAGGTAAATGTCACTTACATTGATAGTGTAGTGCTGACTGCCAAACGAGGAATACTGAGGTAAATGTCACTTACATTGATAGTGTAGTGCTGACTGCCAAACGAGGAATACTGAGGTAAATGTCACTTACATTGATAGTGTAGTACTGACTGCCAAACGAGGAATACTGAGGTAAATGTCACTTACATTGATAGTGTAGTGCTGACTGCCAAACGAGGAATACTGAGGTAAATGTCACTTACATTGATAGTGTAGTGCTGACTGCCAAACGAGGAATACTGAGGCAAATGTAACTTACATTGATAGTGTAGTGCTGACTGCCAAACGAGGAATACTGAGGTAAATGTCACTTACATTGATAGTGTAGTGCTGACTGCCAAACGGGGAATACTGAGGTAAATGTCACTTACATTGATAGTGTAGTGCTGACTGCCAAACGAAGAATACTGAGGTAAATGTCACTTACATTGATAGTGTAGTGCTGAGTGCCAAACGAGGAATACTGAGGTAAATGTCACTTACATTGATAGTGTAGTGCTGAGTGCCAAACGGGGAATACTGAGGTAAATGTCACTTACATTGATAGTGTAGTACTGACTGCCAAACGAGGGAATACTGAGGTAAATGTCACTTACATTGATAGTGTAGTGCTGACTGCCAAACGAGGAATACTGAGGTAAATGTCACTTACATTGATAGTGTAGTGCTGACTGCCAAACGAGGAATACTGAGGTACATGTAACTTACATTGATAGTGTAGTGCTGACTGCCAAACGAGGAATACTGAGGTAAATGTCACTTACATTGATAGTGTAGTGCTGACTGCCAAACGAGGAATACTGAGGTAAATGTCACTTACATTGATAGTGTAGTGCTGACTGCCAAACGAGGAATACTGAGGTAAATGTCACTTACATTGATAGTGTAGTGCTGACTGCCAAACGAGGAATACTGAGGTAAATGTCACTTACATTGATAGTGTAGTGCTGACTGCCAAACGAAGAATACTGAGGTAAATGTCACTTACATTGATAGTGTAGTGCTGACTGCCAAACGAGGAATACTGAGGTAAATGTCACTTACATTGATAGTGTAGTGCTGACTGCCAAACAAGGAATACTGAGGTAAATGTCACTTACATTGATAGTGTAGTGCTGACTGCCAAACGAGGAATACTGAGGTAAATGTCACTTACATTGATAGTGTAGTGCTGACTGCCAAACGAGGAATACTGAGGTAAATGTAACTTACATTGATAGTGTAGTACTGACTGCCAAACGAGGAATACTGAGGTAAATGTCACTTACATTGATAGTGTAGTGCTGACTGCCAAACGAGGAATACTGAGGTAAATGTAACTTACATTGATAGTGTAGTGCTGACTGCCAAACGAGAAATACTGAGGTAAATGTCACTTACATTGATAGTGCAGTGCTGACTGCCAAACGAGGAATACTGAGGTAAATGTCACTTACATTGATAGTGTATTGCTGACTGCCAAACGAGGAATACTGAGGTAAATGTCACTTACATTGATAGTGTAGTGCTGACTGCCAAACCAGGAATACTGAGGTAAATGTTACTTACATTGATAGTGTAGTGCTGACTGCCAAACGAGGAATACTGAGGTACATGTCACTTACATTGATAGTGTAGTGCTGACTGCCAAACGAGGAATACTGAGGTAAATGTAACTTACATTGATAGTGTAGTGCTGACTGCCAAACGAGGAATACTGAGGTAAATGTCACTTACATTGATAGTGTAGTGCTGACTGCCAAACGAAGAATACTGAGGTAAATGTCACTTACATTGATAGTGTAGTGCTGACTGCCAAACGAGGAATACTGAGGTAAATGTAACTTACATTGATAGTGTAGTGCTGACTGCCAAACGAGGAATACTGAGGTAAATGTAACTTACATTGATAGTGTAGTGCTGACTGCCAAACGAGGAATACTGAGGTAAATGTAACTTACATTGATAGTGTAGTGCTGACTGCCAAACGAGGAATACTGAGGTAAATATCACTTACATTGATAGTGTAGTGCTGACTGCCAAACGAGGAATACTGAGGTAAATATCACTTACATTGATAGTGTAGTGCTGACTGCCAAACGAGGAATACTCAGGTAAATGTCACTTACATTGATAGTGTAGTGCTGACTGCCAAACGAGGAATACTCAGGTAAATGTAACTTTACTTACATTGATAGTGTAGTGCTGACTGCCAAACGAGGAATACCAAGGTAAATGTAACTTACATTGATAGTGTAGTGCTGACTGCCAAACGAGGAATACTGAGGTAAATGTAACTTACATTGATAGTGTAGTGCTGACTGCCAAACGAGGAATACTGAGGTAAATGTAACTTACATTGATAGTGTAGTGCTGACTGCCAAACGAGGAATACTGAGGTAAATGTAACTTACATTGATAGTGTAGTGCTGACTGCCAAACGAGGAATACTGAGGTACATGTAACTTACATTGATAGTGTAGTGCTGACTGCCAAACCAGGAATACTGAGGTAAATGTCACTTACATTGATAGTGTAGTGCTGACTGCCAAACGAGGAATACTGAGGTACATGTAACTTACATTGATAGTGTAGTGCTGACTGCCAAACCAGGAATACTGAGGTAAATGTCACTTACATTGATAGTGTAGTGCTGACTGCCAAATGAGGAATACTGAGGTAAATGTAACTTACATTGATAGTGTAGTGCTGACTGCCAAACGATAAATACTGAGGTAAATGTCACTTACATTGATAGTGTAGTGCTGACTGCCAAACGAGGAATACTGAGGTAAATGTCACTTACATTGATAGTGTAGTGCTGACTGCCAAACGAGGAATACTGAGGTAAATGTCACTTACATTGATAGTGTAGTGCTGACTGCCAAACGAGGAATACTGAGGTACATGTCACTTACATTGATAGTGTAGTGCTGACTGCCAAACGAGGAATACTGAGGTAAATGTAACTTACATTGATAGTGCAGTGCTGACTGCCAAACGAGGAATACTGAGGTACATGTCACTTACATTGATAGTGTAGTGCTGACTGCCAAACGAGGAATACTGAGGCAAATGTCACTTACATTGATAGTGTAGTGCTGACTGCCAAACGAGGAATACTGAGGTAAATGTAACTTACATTGATAGTGTAGTGCTGACTGCCAAACGAGGAATACTGAGGCAAATGTTACTTACATTGATAGTGTAGTGCTGACTGCCAAACGAGGAATACTGAGGTAAATGTCACTTACATTGATAGTGTAGTGCTGACTGCCAAACGAGGAATACTGAGGTACATGTAACTTACATTGATAGTGTAGTGCTGACTGCCAAACGAGGAATACTGAGGCAAATGTTACTTACATTGATAGTGTAGTGCTGACTGCCAAACGAGGAATACTGAGGTAAATGTCACTTACATTGATAGTGTAGTGCTGACTGCCAAACGAGGAATACTGAGGTAAATGTAACTTACATTGATAGTGTAGTGCTGACTGCCAAACGAGGAATACTGAGGCAAATGTTACTTACATTGATAGTGTAGTGCTGACTGCCAAACGAGGAATACTGAGGTAAATGTCACTTACATTGATAGTGTAGTGCTGACTGCCAAACGAGGAATACTGAGGTACATGTAACTTACATTGATAGTGTAGTACTGACTGCCAAACGAGGAATACTGAGGTAAATGTCACTTACATTGATAGTGTAGTGCTGACTGCCAAACGAGGAATACTGAGGTAAACGTCACTTACATTGATAGTGTAGTACTGACTGCCAAACGAGGAATACTGAGGTAAATGTCACTTACATTGATAGTGTAGTGCTGACTGCCAAATGAGGAATACTGAGGTAAATGTCACTTACATTGATAGTGTAGTGCTGACTGCCAAACAAGGAATACTGAGGTAAATGTCACTTACATTGATAGTGTAGTGCTGACTGCCAAACGAGGAATACTGAGGTACATGTAACTTACATTGATAGTGTAGTGCTGACTGCCAAACCAGGAAAACTGAGGTAAATGTCACTTACATTGATAGTGTAGTGCTGACTGCCAAACGAGGAATACTGAGGTAAATGTAACTTACATTGATAGTGTAGTGCTGACTGCCAAACGAGGAATACTGAGGTAAATGTAACTTACATTGATAGTGTAGTGCTGACTGCCAAACGAAGAATACTGAGGTAAATGTAACTTACATTGATAGTGTAGTGCTGACTGCCAAACGAAGAATACTGAGGTAAATGTCACTTACATTGATAGTGTAGTGCTGACTGCCAAACGAGGAATACTGAGGTAAATGTAACTTACATTGATAGTGTAGTGCTGACTGCCAAACGAGGAATACTGAGGTAAATGTCACTTACATTGATAGTGTAGTGCTGACTGCCAAACAAGGAATACTGAGGTAAATGTCACTTACATTGATAGTGTAGTGCTGACTGCCAAACGAGGAATACTGAGGTAAATGTAACTTACATTGATAGTGTAGTGCTGACTGCCAAACGAGGAATACTGAGGTAAATGTCACTTACATTGATAGTGTAGTGCTGACTGCCAAACCAGGAATACTGAGGTAAATGTCACTTACATTGATAGTGTAGTGCTGACTGCCAAACGAGGAATACTGAGGTAAATGTAACTTACATTGATAGTGTAGTGCTGACTGCCAAACGAGGAATACTGAGGTAAATGTAACTTACATTGATAGTGTAGTGCTGACTGCCAAACGAGGAATACTGAGGTAAATATCACTTACATTGATAGTGTAGTGCTGACTGCCAAACGAGGAATACTGAGGTAAATATCACTTACATTGATAGTGTAGTGCTAACTGCCAAACGAGGAATACTCAGGTAAATGTCACTTACATTGATAGTGTAGTGCTGACTGCCAAACGAGGAATACTCAGGTAAATGTCACTTACATTGATAGTGTAGTGCTGACTGCCAAACGAGGAATACTCAGGTAAATGTAACTTTACTTACATTGATAGTGTAATGCTGACTGCCAAACGAGGGAATACTGAGGTAAATGTAACTTACATTGATAGTGTAGTGCTGACTGCCAAACGAGGAATACTGAGGTACATGTCACTTACATTGATAGTGTAGTGTTGACTGCCAAACGAGGAATACTGAGGTAAATGTCACTTACATTGATAGTGTAGTGCTGACTGCCAAACGAGGAATACTGAGGTAAATGTCACTTACATTGATAGTGTAGTACTGACTGCCAAACGAGGAATACTGAGGTAAATGTAACTTTACTTACATTGATAGTGTAGTGCTGACTGCCAAACGAGGAATACTGAGGTAAATGTAACTTACATTGATAGTGTAGTGCTGACTGCCAAACGAGGAATACTGAGGTAAATGTAACTTACATTGATAGTGTAGTGCTGACTGCCAAACGAGGAATACTGAGGTAAATGTAACTTACATTGATAGTGTAGTACTGACTGCCAAACGAGGAATACTGAGGTAAATGTCACTTACATTGATAGTGTAGTGTTGACTGCCAAACGAGGAATACTGAGGTAAATGTCACTTACATTGATAGTGTAGTGTTGACTGCCAAACGAGGAATACTGAGGTAAATGTCACTTACATTGATAGTGTAGTGCTGACTGCCAAACGAGGAATACTGAGGTAAATGTCACTTACATTGATAGTGTAGTGCTGACTGCCAAACGAGGAATACTGAGGTAAATGTCACTTACATTGATAGTGTAGTGCTGACTGCCAAACGAGGAATACTGAGGTGTGAGTTCATACAGGATGATGTTGATAGCCAATACAATCAGCATTAAGAGGAAACACATAAACAGTAAGGCCTGTGGCGGCGTTCTTCTGGGACGAATCTTATACATCTAACAAAGATAAAAGAAAGTGAAAAAACAGATTAACATGAACAAGATAATTAGATGTTAAATCATAATAAACATTCACAATGTTTTTGGATTTACACTATCTTACACTATCTCGGAGAATTTGCAGGATTTATGAGGGCGATAGTCAGAATCTATGCCTGAAGACAAACATCCATTGGTAGCTGTTATCCATCCCAGTAACTATGTGATTGAGTTGGTTAGTATTTCAGTGTGTATGTCCTTGAAAGGCCTCTGGGAAGAACGGCGTAAAGCCGACAGTCAATGTTTATTTGTTACCCTCAGAAAATAAAGTTAAAATAAAGTCACATTTGTTCTGATTAGTAATTAAGTCCTTACCCGTAACCAGAAGAAAACAATTCCAATATTTCTGATTCCTGACATGGAACAGAAGATGAAGTACAGGATGATGAGATCCATCAGTACATAGTCCAGAGGAAATGCCTAAAACAATCCAACAAATAAACATACATATTAAACTCGTGTTTATCAGGGATATAAAAATTGGGAAAAAAAGAAAATAAATAAACTGAACTTAGTCAAAAGAGATATAGTGATTAAAATGAAAATAGTGGTATAAAATACACAATGTGGTATAAGTTATTCCCAAATTTGTCCAAAAAATAAATTTTACATGAACTTAGAAAAAGTAAAAAATCAATTGATATAAACATAACCTAAAATTATTCCAAAGAAAATTGATTCAAATGAATATGATAAAATTGAATAAGATTTAAAAAACTTGTGATGTTACCTTTTGTGAGAAGACAAGCACAATATCCACAGGATTGGGCAGGTGGCGGGTGGGAAGGGCGTACCCTAGGGTATAACCCAGACTATGCATAGCCTTGTCAATGCTGTAAAATGAATGTTGTCATAACATATATCCTTGTAGATGAAACGGTAAAGTGGACATTCAACCAGTTTGGTTATTTCCAAAAGGCCTTCAAAGGTTACACCTATTTTATTTATAAGCATTACCATTGCAAAAAAGTATAAATTATGTAATTACATGTACAAAAGAGTAGATGGGCTTATAAGTTACAAAAAATGCAAGAGGAAATTAACGTGATGATGCCTGATTTTTTTTATAAAAATGTATACATCGAATTCAACTTTGTGTCAGGTGTTAAGAATGTTGAAGGTATGTGTTTCCATTATGCATTTTATATGGTATTAAATGACTGATAGATGTTATACGCTGCACTCAAGATTTAAATAGATTGAGAAACATCCTTAATGTGATGAGCCTATGTTGTTCAGACTCAATCATCCAACTCATTTAGGGGTCCTATATTTCATTTTCATAAAGCAGTTATTACTTACTTGGTTAAAAGTAATGATATAAAGATCAAGAGAGCAATAAGGATGAACATGATTCCCAGAACCACCTCAAAAGGGCGCAGCACTATAAGGCACTTATTCACAAAGCTTTTCTCTGTAGCCAGTAGATGGCGCTCTTCTCGGTTAAGCTGATGCTCATCTTCCTCCAGGTGTGCGATTCTCTGCCTGTCGCGTGAGGACACTCGCTTCCTGTCAGAATACTGAAAACAATGCAATTTCAAAAAGTGAATACTGTAAAAGACTATATTCCCTAATGATGACACCATTTTAGTAACATACCACGTGTGGATACAAGCTCTTCAAAAGTTAGGTCTAGTGGTTGCAGCTTATCTGTACAGCATGCAGAGAAGAAGGCTTGACATGGCCAGATTGACTAATATCTTAAGCCGCACTCTAAATTATTTCACTTATTTGGTGGTGTTGCCAGGTTTAGTGGGGGAGCAAACCAGGTTCATTGCCCAGAGGAAACCCCCAAACTTCAGCGAGTACCTGGCAACTGTTCCACTTACGGTGACAGAGTGAAAAATCCACCTAGAAACTTTTCAATTTTTATTTAGTGTGAGTGGGATTTGAACCTGCGCCGCCTAAATGAAAGGTCTGTGTGGGACTGAGAGACTATCACTCTAGCCCACTGGGCCCTGTTTTACAAAGAGGGTGTAAAGATACGCATAGGCCTACAACATGGGCCAGTTGCGACCAGAGTGTAAGTTCCTATAGCTTTAACACTGATTTACGTCAGACGTAATCTACACCAGCTTTGTAAAACGGGCCCCTGGAGGCCGCTGTCCAGATTAACGAACGAAAGCTCACTCACTGACTATCTGCCAGGCCCCTATCACTGTCAGCTGGGAATAAATTTTCCACCAGACAATTTAGGTTTAGTGTTTTTTCTAGTACAAGGCTCACAACAATGCAAATAACAAAATAAACTTTGATTTTCAAACTTGACTTCCTCGTCAAAAATAATTCCTGCAAATTCTGTTTAACATGTAATTTGCAAAAAAAAAAAAAACATTCCTGTAGAAAGTCCTTTACAGTAGCTTCTGAAAATGACACGTTTTTTGCCATACTAATGATTACAGCAAATTAATGACGGAAACTTGCTTGGAGAAAACCTCTTGCTTTACATTAGTTCTTTGTACCCAGAGCATTTGTCTCCTATTCCAGCCAACAACTGACTACTCAGAGAAAAATAACTGATAATAGAGCTCTCAATAGCTACAAATCAATTTAGAAAAGAAGCAATTTTATTCTAGAGACATCCATCAAGAAGTTGGATTACAATTTCCCCATGTGACAAATTGACTGACCCATTCATCTATGAACCAACCAATTGAAACATCTTCAACCTACTTAACCCAATGTTACATGTATTTTCCCATCATACCCCCCTCTCCATAGGCAGAGATCTCAGAAGAAAAAGATAAGGGATGGATAGAAGGGTTTAAGAAGTAGTACTTTATCTCTGATAGCTGAGACACGATCCCTCGTCTCCTCTTTCTTTCCTTGAACTCGTAGTCGCTCTCTCTTGGCATTCCTCGAGCCTTTAATCAGTCCAAGAGGTAATGATGATACCCCATAACCCTGACAAGCAAACAAATACATATCTTTAACATACATCAATTTCAGGAGCTGGTTACAAAAAGGCAAATTTGGTTTTTGAATAATGTAGTAAATGGACTTCTAACAAATTTCAAAGCATTTTTCTCGATTGTGCACTGTTTTCTTTAGACAAAAGATGAGTTGTGTAGCTTTTGACTGCAATAAGGCTACAGTTTCTGCCTTAGATGAGTGTTAAAAGTGAATGCAGCCATGTGGATTACTGTGCAGATTATGATGAAATTTTCTATTTATGGTAGACAATTGTAATGTTTTACCTTCAGAAATCAATAATAAATCAAGCAGCATGATAGATAAAGTTTAAGATTACTATTCATTTATTCTCTTGAGTGTACTGACCGTGTAGAAAATGAGTGCAAGCATTCCCAGAAGGCTTAGTGAGCTGATGACAAATGACAAAGCATCCTCTCCTCCTGATTAAAAAAAAAAAGAGATTTACAGAAACACAGTTGGTTTTTATTTTACAAGGTAAATGGTCGTGAGGGGAGAGAAAAGGGAGTTGAAAGCATTCTATTTGCTTATCTTTCTCATAAAAGTATTCAAAAGATTAGTCTACTGACAATTACATATAAAAAAACTTTTGTATATTATCTGTATATTTGTTTGTCACTACTTTAAAGATCATAAATTGAGGGGAGACAATCATTAAAGGGGAGGTAATAGAATAAACAAAAGAAATGCAACTATGGGAATGGAAGCAATAGTTTAATGATATTCTATATCTCGGCAGATTTATCCATCAGCAGGAATATAATACAAACAAGATGATGGATATGAATTATGTAGATGTGCCAAAACATAGAATATCATTCAACTATGGCTTTAATTTTTGCAGTTGCATTTGTTCATTCTACATGTACATTCCCCATTTTCAGTTGTACGGTATAAATCTTGTTACCCACCATTACTGCCAAGGTCCTTAAACAGTGATTCAATTCGTTTCCATTCTGTTTGATTCATGTTTGGAACATGTTTAGTTGGGGCAAACGCTCTGAAAGAACCAAAAAAAAAGAGGAGAAAATGATGAGTTGCTGATGACAAAAGTAAATTGGTATTATATCATCTGCCTTTCAAAACGTTTAATACTCCTTAACCATATCCATATGGCATATCCCTGACCCCCCAATTTAGAAATAGTGGTGTATATAATTGTGAAGCAATTTTATACGTTTTTGTCAGAAAAGCAATAAACGTAAACAAAGCTAATAACGTAGCAATTCCGTTGTCTTTGATTGCTCTGTAAACCCTATGTAACCTGGAATCATATGAGGAAAGTTTTCATTTGAATGAGTGAGAGCTTACCCAATGAGCAGAAGAACAGTCATCACAATTACAAAAGCTGTCGTGTACTTCAAGGCTGTACAGATGCGCTATTGCAACAACAACAAAAATCGATTTAGTTAATGATAAATAAAATGTGGTACTATATGATTAAAGTGGCATGAGCTGCCAAAATGTTGATATTTTGAGGTTAAAACAGAATGTTGAAATTATTGGCTATTTTTCAGAAGTTTTTTAGTGCTTTTAGTCGCAATAATGTATGATACAGTATTGTTTAGAACTAAATTTGGCTTAGAATGAATAAATGGTCGTCCCGGTTATTTAAATTTTGTTTACTTTTCGAACACGTTTTCGGTTCGTACAGGCCACACACTGGATGAATTTTCTTCATTCCAACGCCAATCATTTAGTTTTTCAATGGTCTAATCTTACTGTCGTGGCGATCAAATATTATGAAAAAAGTGAGAATTTTGGCAGCTCATGCCACTTTAAAGATACCACTAAAGAATTATTACAACTAAGTACAAATTGTGTTATAATACATTGAGAAATTTGTCACTAAAGAATAATGAAAAGAAAAGCCAGATTAAAAGAGATGTGTATAATTTACTCACAGATTTCACTGGAGTTTCTTCAGTGTCATCTTTCTCCTCGTAGAAGAAATACATGAATGGTAATAAGAGGAACAGACAGAATGTCACCAGAGCATAGAGACCTGAAAGCAGAGAACAATAAGGGGATTCTTTAACAGTATATTTTTCAACACATTTAACTTTCCAACTCTACTGGCCAGCACAACATCAACATATAATTTGGCCAGAGAGTTTGAACATTTCCAACTAGATGAATGACATGTAGATTGATCATTCTAAATGAACATTGTAAAGCACAGGTTCCAAACATTGATTTAGTTTACAAGTGATTAAATTTGTAGTTGTGTCATGTTACGTACCCCTCTCTGTTGCACTATAAGCAGGAGTCTAGTTTAAATGTAGATTCTACCCCTCCTGTATGTGCGTGCCGTGTGCAAATATACATGTTAAGTAGAGATGACTTTTCAAACAACATCGAGTGTGTAGTGCACCATACCGGCCGGTAGGTTTACCTCCCCCGGAAGAAGTGATCTTTTGCTTGTCATACAAAATAAAGCATTTAACCTGATAATGGTGTGAGTGTGGTTATATTCTGTCCTTTTGTATTGAAAACGGGGCTGTCATGAACGTATAAAGTCATCAAAGGGTTGATTTCACACCATTTCTCACGATAGCGTCACCAGCAACCCAGCCTGTCAAGGACGTAGCCATAGTGACGCTATGTCATTCTGCTTCAAAATATCTGGGTCAACCGTCGCACGTGACCAAACTTATCGTTGATTGGTTAAAAGTTCCCACTCTGTTCCGGGGGAGGGACAAGGAACGGCAATCCTCAACAGGTCACTTTTTCCTCATTTTTCTTAATTATCGGGGTAGAATCGACTTTAATACCTTCGTCTTGGTGTTTATTGCGTAACCCGATACCGCTGAACGTTGGTTTGCACCTCGTCATACCCCTCGAATGCTGCGCATTCTCGTGGTTTGACTCGGTACGAACCAACGTTCAGCGGTATCGGGTTACGCAACAAACACCGCTACGGCGGTATTAAACCCTTAAACAAGGCTCACTGTCTTGTCTTTGGGTACGGTATATGTAGCAAAGTTTCCGCTCCTCATTAGAGTTCATTCAGGGTTTTGTTGACGGCCGCCATACCATAGATATTACACAGTTAGTTATCAAGCAGGCTTAATAAATGATCGGCCTGTCACAGATATTATCGAGAATAGTTATATAGTTAAAATTTACTTAAACTGATCCACATTTAAGTAGGAAGAAATCCCAATTAGTGTTGATTTGAGAAGAATTGGTTTCCCTACTAAGTAGATTCTTAGACTTTGCCGATTAAATAATGTAGGCTTGGATAATTTTGACCTGTTACGTCTAATGGAGAAACTGGTGCAGCTTGGCATAAAGGGTTCCTTTTGTCTATATGTAACGATCGTGACTTGTATTCATAAAAAAACGGCCAAGGAATATACTGGTTGTCTTCATTTCTATCATGTCAAATCGGACTATTTCCATAAGTTTGCTTTACTAGAGGCTTGTCACCAAAGTTGAAAGGTGAACATTAATTAATGAGATTTAAATTCAGAAGTGAAAGTAATTACTAACGTTGCCGATTCTGAAGTGGAAAGTATCTATCTAGAGGCTTAAGTTGTCAACTTGGCGTTAAAACAAAGCCAGGCCTTTACTTAAGATAAATAAATAATAAGTGCTTGGGCTAGACTTACCGTAATAGGCATATACAACAGACAGTTCCAAATCTGTTCTTGTTTGACTGTCATTTGCCCAAGGCTAGGGAAAAAAAAGAGAATATTAACTGAAACGATTGCATTTTGAAGAAGAAAAAGGATACACAAAATGTAGATCTGAAGTGAAAACGAAGAGCTTACCTTAAATTCTCCATCGGAAGTTTTCATGAAGGACACCAGGAATATATCTACAGGTACAAGTACAGACGTCATAAGAGCCACAGAGAGACTGATAATAGCTGTAAGTGTGGTGCTTAGCTCACTGTCATATTTGCTCATAAAATAACGGATGTAAAGAGCTGAGAACAGGAGGGTCAGCTGAAAAAGAAAAAAGAAATTTTCTTTTATCAAGATAATTAGAGAAACAAACTAAAATATATTAAAAACTGTCCGCAATAATTTTGTCGGTTGACAGTCAAGAGAAATATTGATATCGCTTACATATGCTTTGCTGTTGTCTATGTCTAATCCAGCAAGTATGGATTGTAAGAGGAAACAAAACAGGACTCCGCAGCCACTGCCAGGGTAGCTAGTCCATGTTTTTTACTACAAAATGACTATTTTTTTATATTGACGGTCAAATTTTGGAGTTATGGTTCATTGCAATCAAAAAGCCGGAGTACAGTGCCCACTTCTCAGCAGTGAAATAACAATACCTACTAAAATCATGTCAAAACGGCCATGATCCCGTTCGTATCAGTATCTGATATGGGCGAGCAAGATTGTTCTATAAATATTATTCGTCCCCTAAATTCACTTCTGTCTTAAAGTTCGCAGCAATTGATGACTTAACACTGTTCAAAATTCACTTTACAGAAAGCTAAATTAGTCATGAGTAACGTTTTGAAACTATTTGAGTAAGCTATACATGTATATTGTTATTTCACTGACGAAATCTGACCACAAACTGTAGTCTGCTCAGGCTTTTTGATTGCATTGAACCCTGAATTCAGAAAAAATGACGCCCTGGTGAGCTGTGTGTTGCTGAATAAAGGTCTGAGGCTGAGGGTACCACTAATATTTGAAGGCTCTGGGCTTTGTCACTCCCATAGACTGATCCAGAGACATTTTGATACCTGTATACAGGTATGGGCGCCCAAACTCACAAGCAAAAAACCCGCCCAAATTCTTAAAACCAACAGATCTTAATGTCAAAATAGCATTTAATGTTGAATTTTAGGCCAGAGATGTTGTTTTTGTCTTATTGTTGGAACATTTTGAACCGGAATGGTATGCCCAAATTTTCCCTGGATCAGTCCCTGACTCCCCCTCAAATAGTGGTATAGCCATAAACCTTATTTATATTCTAATGCATGTTATATAGAAATTTAATCAATTTCAGAGAGCTTTTAGACCGTGCCACGAGTAACCAAAGCCAATCATACTGTAAATGTCCTGGAGCAATGTACAAAGTATAACTGCTAATGAATGCTGTAAACTCAAATACAATGACGTCACTATAGCTAGAGGGAGTAACGTGACAATTCCACAAAGTTCCTGTCACCGGCGTTGTCATTACACATGTATGTGGGGAGCCTTTTTCGTTCGAATGTGACACTCTTTTGATTTTCTGACGTAGTAACTAGTAACTTAGTGACGTCATCAAGTTCAAATCTGCTGACGTGTTGGAAAACAGCTGTCACTCAGAGCGTTAGCTAAAATTGAAGATTATTCTACACAAACTTACCCTTTATTTTATATTAATATAGCATAACATGGTTATTGTCTCAGATGATGGGTCTTTGTTTTACCGTAGCCTATCTTTAAAAGATTCAACAAGATGAAGGTGTATTAGAATCTAAAATACGGCCTCCAGTAAAGTTATTGCAAAAATAGTCATATTGAAGTCATAATCACTGAATCAGTAAACTGTAAAGAACTGCAGAGCCCTTGACTACCAGGGTAGCCTGCAATATTTTAATAATACTAGGACGTGTACAAAAATATGTTATGACTTGAGGTTCAACCCTTGAATAACAAATGTCTGCAGTATAAATATAGCCCAATAACTGGCAATAGTAAGGAGTAAATCTTCTTGTTTATTGTTTTTCGTCAAGTGACGGTTTCTGAACACCGAGTGGGTGCTGTATCGCACGGGAACTTATAACAAAAATTACTGAACTGATATGTTTAGCTTAATGTCCAAAGAGACCCAAAAATGAACCTTAACGTGTTTAATTAACGACACAACTTACGACAACGACGACTACGAAAGGAATCCATCCTGCAGCCAAAACGCTACTTGGAATTGACATTTTCACTTTTCCGTGTTTACCAGTTGACAAAATCACGTGAATGCTACACTGTTAGTCTCCTTGACATGGAGATTTCAACGTTACCTTTGTTAAATAATGGTCCCCCCGATCCGTGGAGAGTGTTCCTTTCGATTTGGCGGGTAAGAACAAAATACAGGTTGAGAAGTGACAGAAAACTTTATCAAACAAAATGGATTTTTCGTCTCAAGCGAAGAAGACCAGGGCCAAACGACGTATTCAAAAGGAAGGCACAGAATGTTACAATGCTAATCATAACCTACAGTTTTATACTGTACCACCTATTGAACTTATAACGTTGCAGGAGTTTGAGGAAATCGCCGTTGAAAGACTCAAAGGTACCGTATTTATTCTTTATAACTATGGGAATCGTATTGATTAATAATATGTTCTTGACCGGCAAAGTACATGTAAGTACAACAGGACGAGACACATGTTTGAGGCTATATGTACAGTAGTGACAGTTATATATTAATAATTCAAGAATGGTACTTTTTTATTTACACGAATTACTCACAGTTTATTATTATAATTAAACTTTAGTTTAAATTAATACTGGTTGCTATTTGTCAAAATGTCTCCCACTGCCTACCAAATGATCAAACCCATATTGACTAATTGTAGAAAAAACATAGCCGCACACATCTGTCTCATCCTGTTTTACTTACTTGTCGGTCAGGAAGAAAAACAATGCTCATATGATTACGAGCTGCCCTCAAATGAACACTACTTAAATTAAATTGGAATTATAGCCATAGGTATTAACAACAAGCAAATAAAGCGTATTCAAAGCTATTGTTTAATTTGTGTTAAGAATCTTTGTTTCACTGTTGGGCGTCCTGATGATCAACACTCAACAGATACCCAGGAAAAGCAGAGTGGGCAGAGCTTGAAAGTAAAAGGCGTGCTGCATCTCCAGATTTTGGAATTTATTCTATAACTTGGGGCCACATGTGATACATGTTACGACTTACGTCATGTATTCGCTGTCGTAAGCAAAAGAAGGTCAAAAATTGCACTGTACAAATTCTATTTGTCCATTCGGAAAGAGTAAAGAATAGCAGGTTATTGAAACAGGTCCGTTGACAAATTGTGAACAACAGGCTAACCCTAGTGAATGTTAAAGAGGTCATCACTGAACGACCAAGGCAATACCTGCTATTCTTGTCTCTTCTCGTCCATTGTTTAAACTGTTTCAATCAACTATCCTGATTAAGGTTCACGAACGAAAAACTTAATTAAAAAAAGAACAAACTATTACAAAACTGTCACAATGAAAATTTGGATGTGTTTTATTTTTAACTTGTGAAATTTTGACATTTTTAAAACCTTACTTCCATGTCATGTTATATCTATATATACATAGGCCACCTACAATGCTTCTTAAAGTTAACAAGTTTTTTAAATTTTTTAAGTGTTGAAGGCAATTGAAACAGCTGGTTTAAGACATGCAAGATCATCAGACCTTTACACAGAAATCTTGGAAAAAGAGTTGAAAAACAGCCGCTTTAAAACATCAACAAAGGTAGGAACGGACATAAATATACCTTAGAATATAGAGAGCTACATGTAGTGTGTAAACAGTTTAATAATTTGCCATTGAATTGTGATCTATTAACTGTTGTGTTCTTTTATGCTGTCAAAATAAAAAAAATTGAGAATATTTTTTCTCAGTAAAATATTTAGTTATTGAATATTATTGATATATTGAAGATGTATTTTTTCTACATATTTGACTGAGTACCATGTATGTATGTAGTAAACTGCTGCATAATGAATTTAATGAAATCACCTGTATATGGCCTTTGTTTTGTATGTTACAGGGTACTGGAGATGCTGAGTTTCAAAGGCTGGATCATATATCCCATTTTATCCTCAGATTAGCTTAC
Source organism: Lepidochitona cinerea (assembly GCA_963971465.1). Taxonomy (NCBI): domain Eukaryota; kingdom Metazoa; phylum Mollusca; class Polyplacophora; order Chitonida; family Tonicellidae; genus Lepidochitona; species Lepidochitona cinerea. The sequence goes on along the minus strand of OZ020556.1, from coordinate 38,689,761 downwards.
TGTAGATCGTAAGTATTAAATATATTCTTTGCAGGTATAATTAAATAACTTCATAAGTTACTTTTAAATGATTAAAGGTTTTATGATCAACCTGAGGCAATTTTGTAATTTGCGTTACATGTGTTGTAGAACTGTAAAAGTCTGTAAAATAAAAATTACATTTCTGGCACAGAACATACAAAATTCAACGCTACATTTGCCCTCTACATCTTGTACCCTCACAGTGGTGTTGTAATACATGATCTCTGCTGTTTTAATGAGTCTTCGTGGCAGTTTGTACATATCAAAGGTTTTGCATGGCGGCACTTTTGGCAAGTTTTTCCGAGTAACGAATAAATATGGAAAATTGGGTACCACAGAACTAACGGGAAGGTTGTTTAATACAGATACCAGTAGAGAGCATTATTGATTGTCACAACAATTTGACTGTCCAACGTAAAATTGTGTTACTCACTGGAAAAATAAAAAAAATAGTTGATAATTTTGCCCAGATTTTGTCTTAAGAATTTACACAACAAATTGGTACCCCTGTTTCACTATCTGTACATATACACATACCACGTGCCTTAGGCCAGTTTTGCAAGTATAAACAAATGTATTATGATTGACATTGACTAAATAGAACTTGGTAAACTATTTGCATTGATAGAAGGTAAAAGTATTGGTTTTGAATTTGTTTTTAATCTATTATTTTTGCAGTGAGGAATTACGAAGATGGTTTCTTCAACAGGAAGTTGATTTCTTTAGATATCGGTTTACCAAAGAAAGATCTGAGAATATCCAAGAATTTTTAGAGAATAACAATCTAGATTATAAACCGGTTAGTAACTTTTCTGTTTTGTACAGCAAGAGTTTTGTACGTGTAATTATTACTGTTTGATTTCTATGAAAGCAGCAAAATGTGTGATTGTATCTAAAACCTTGAAATTAATGTTCCTCAGAAACCTGTTTGATACTGTCGTTGTTTAAGGTATAAAGAAGATGAGTGAATATACATGTATGTATTATATCAAAACATAAAGATGTTCATTTCTATAATTGACGGAAGAAAACTTTGTTTTAGTTTTATCCCAGGTTGTATCATATTTAAATTATTTCCCCATGGAATAAAAACCTGTGACAATTATTCTGATTACTGTACCATATTGTTGAGTACACTAATATCATTTCCATTGATGTATTTTAGATTGATGACAAGGAGAAGTTAAAGATTAGCTCCCAGTTATCCAAGGCTGGTAACATGACAATAGGCAGAGTGGAGACTATCAAATATTACAAGGTTAGTACGGGCACTATTACTCCTTATCATACGCACTAGTCTGCGCAGACTACCTTCTTATACCGTCTGAACTAAAATAACCATGGAGACAAGTTTCTAATTGTGTTAAGAAGAGGCCCTTTATTCCCAATCATACATGTAGGTTGTTTTAATAAACCAAGACCCACTTCTTAATATATTGACAAGGTTGTACGGATCTTCAGCTATGGCAAGAATATCAGCAAACTGAGATTACACCAAATATGATCATGGAAAAATAAAGTGAACATTTTGGTTACCCTGCAATATTGGTGAAAGCTGGGATTAATATGAAACACCTTCGTATTACAGTCAGTGTAGTCACAGCAGTTTGGTTCACTATTGTTTGTCTGAGACACCTGATGAGGGCATCCCTATCAGCCCTGAGAATAGCCAAAAGACAGCCGAAGTCTGTTCCAAATGGGGTTTCGGCTATTTTCGGGGGTGGATCGGAATGCCCTCACCAAATGTCTGCGAAAAACAATAGCGAGTCGCACTGCTGTAATACAAAGGCTTCTCATATCCTTTTAATATTAATCCCAGGTGAAAGTCATTTAAGTATAAAGATCAATAGAAGCATCCTATCCCAGACTGTACTATCTGATAACCTGGGATTATTTACATCCATTTATTTCTCATTAAGGTACCATTTACAGAAGCTCTGGATCTTGTGAAGGCAAAAAAAGTGTATTTGGAGAATGGATTTGCTTATGTTCCTAAAACAGAGTTAGTCTCCATCATCCTGACTGTATTCAGAACACACCTCTCACACGCACTGGCTGTAAGTATTTTCCTGACTGTATTCAGAACACACCTCTCACACGCACTGGCTGTAAGTATCATCCTGAACACACCTCTCACACACACTGGCTGTAAGTATCATCCTGACTGTATTCAGAACACACCTCTCACATGCACTGGCTGTAAGTATTATCCTGACTGTATTCAGAACACACCTCTCACACGCACTGGCTGTAAGTATTATCCTGACTGTATTCAGGACACACCTCTCACACGCACTGGCTGTAAGTATTATCCTGACTATTCAGAACACACCTCTCACACGCACTGGCTGTAAGTATTATCCTGACTGTATTCAGAACACACCTCTCACACGCACTGGCTGTAAGTATTATCCTGACTGTATTCAGAACAAACCTCTCACACGCACTGGCTGTAAGTATTATCCTGACTGTATTCAGAACACACCTCTCACACACATTGGGCGTGAGTATTATCCTGACTGTATTCAGAACACACGTCTCACACACACTGGCTGTATGTATTATCCTGACTGTATTCAGAACACACCTCTCACACCCTCTAGCTGTAAGTATTATCCTGACTATTCAAAACACACCTCTCACACGCACTGGCTGTAAGTATTATCCTGACTGTATTCAAAACACACCTCTCACACACACTGGCTGTAAGTATTATCCTGACTGTATTCAAAACACACCTCACACACACACTGGCTGTATGTATTATCCTGACTGTATTCAGAACACACCTCTCACATGCACTGGCTGTAAGTATCATCCTGACTGTATTCAGAACACACCTCTCACACACATTAGCTGTAAGTATTATCCTGACTGTATTCAGAACACACCTCTCACACGCACTGGCTGTAAGTATTTTCCTGACTGTATTCAGAACACACCTCTCACACACACTGGCTGTATGTATTATCCTGACTGTATTCAGAACTCACCTCTCACACGCACTTGCTGTAAGTATTATCCTGACTGTATTCAAAACACACCTCTCACACACACTGGCTGTATGTATTATCCTGACTGTATTCAGAACACACCTCTCACACACACTGGCTGTAAGTATCATCCTGACTGTATTCCGAACACACCTCTCACAAGTACTGGCTGTAAGTATTATCCTGACTGTATTCAGAACACACCTCTCACACACACTGGCTGTAAGTATCATCCTGACTGTATTCAGAACACACCTCTCACAAGTACTGGCTGTAAGTATTATCCTGACTGTATTCAGAATACATCCCTCACACACACTGGCTGTAAGTATTATCCTGACTGTATTCAGAACACACCTCTCACACGCACTGGCTGTAAGTATCATCCTGAACACACCTCTCACACACACTGGCTGTAAGTATCATCCTGACTGTATTCAGAACACACCTCTCACAAGTACTGGCTGTAAATATTATCCTGACTGTATTCAGAATACACCCCTCACACACACTGGCTGTAAGTATTATCCTGACTGTATTCAGAACACACCTTTCACACGCACTGGCTGTAAGTATTTCCTAACTGTATTCAGAACACACCTCTCACACGTACTGGCTGTAAGTATTTCCTTACTGTATTCAGAACACACCGCTCACACGCACTGGCTGTAAGTATTATCCTGACTGTATTCAGAACACACCTCTCACATGCACTGGCTGTATGTATTATCCTGACTGTATTCAAAACACACCTCACACACGCACTGGCTGTAAGTATTATCCTGACTGTATTCAGGACACACCTCTCACATGCACTGGCTGTATGTATTATCCTGACTGTATTCAGAACACACCTCTCACACACACTGGCTGTAAGTATCATCCTGACTGTATTCAGAACACACCTCTCACACGCACTGGCTGTAAGTATTATCCTGACTGTATTCAGAACAAAACTCTCACACGCACTGGCTGTAAGTATTATCCTGACTGTATTCAGAACACACCTCTCACATGCACTGGCTGTATGTATTATCCTGACTGTATTCAAAACACACCTCACACACGCACTGGCTGTAAGTATTATCCTGACTGTATTCAGGACACACCTCTCACATGCACTGGCTGTATGTATTATCCTGACTGTATTCAGAACACACCTCTCACACACACTGGCTGTAAGTATCATCCTGACTGTATTCAGAACACACCTCTCACACGCACTGGCTGTAAGTATTATCCTGACTGTATTCAGAACAAAACTCTCACACACACTGGCTGTAAGTATTTGTGAAAAAAAAACATTCTCAATTGGCCGAGTTTTCCAGGTGTTCACTTTCAGACATTCACTTTCTACCGTTGTCCCTAGGGTTTTATCCCCACTTAAAATAAGGCCATTCAATGTCTTGATTATATTCTTATTTGGCTATATGAGAGATGACAGGAAATAAATCTGGAAACACAAATCCATTCAAACACTTAAATACTACTGTGTTAGCATGATGATACATTCACTAGTTATGTCACAGCACTTTTGTTGACATTCTAGGCAGATATTTTACTGACTGCCTTCTTTTACCATGGGGTGCCTCGGTGGCTCACTGGGTTAGAGTGATAGCCCCTCAGTCTTACGCAGGCCTTGAATGGATGCGGCGCAGGTTTGAATTACACTCAGACCCCCCCCCCCCCCCCCCCCCCCCCCCAAAGACAAATCATACAACTGATCACTAACAACAAGCCTGGGTGTTACAGGTAAAAAAAACCCCACAAATTCCCCCAAGATATGAATTACTGGATTAATAAATTCGACTTGACTTGACCTTTGGTGTCTTTCTTCCCACTGAAAACTACCAAGTGGCAAGGCTTGTAAAATATTATTCCAGATAATGTCTTTTCACAATCAAGTGGCACATATGTGTACAATTCCTTTCCTAAAGTATACTATTACACCATTGTTATAAGAAGTATTTGATTGTTTAGTGTTATTTTATATATAATTATTGAGATCCATTGTCCGTATACGACAGGTAACCGCCCGGGCTCTACCTAACCTGGAAGAAGATAACCGCTTAATTCCTCTACTAAAGTATACTATTACACCATTGTTATAAGAAGTATTTGATTGTTTATATATTGAGATCTATTGTTGTATATGACAGGTTACAGCCCGTGCTCTACCTAACCTGGAGGAAGATAACCGGTTAATTCCTCTCCTAAAAAACATCAGCAGGATATACACAGGGGGTGACTATAACAAGAAATCTTCTACAGGACAAATTACAGCTGATATGATCGAGCCAGTAAGATTTCTTATATTCACACATTTTATTTCGTTTCCTGCTTGAGGTTCATGTTGTTTATGGCTCATTTGTAGATTAAATTCATTTTTTTCCTAAGCATTTTTGAAAATGTTATTTTAAAATAAAGCTTTCCCTTCATATCTTTAAAGGCTAAAGATATTTTTTAGTAGGCTTTGGATTTCAGGTAATTTAATCACCATTTATTTGACTTAAGTTATATTTAACATTGCTAATGTTATTTACTGCAGAAAGTGAGAAAACCTGAAGGCCAAGCCTTTTAATCTGAACATTTACAACCTGTTGTTTTCGTCTTATTAATCCTGTAGTTGTCTAAGAAGTCCTTCCCGTTGTGTATGCAACACCTCCATCAGTCCCTCCGTCAGAATCATCACATGAAGCATTGGGGACGTCTCCAATATACACTCTTCCTGAAGGGCATCGGTATGAGTCTAGAAGAGGTACTGAAATTCTGGAGGTCAGAGTTCTGTAAGGTCATGGATGTTGATAAGGTAGTTATTTGTTCTATGAAACTCTAAAAGTGATGACACATGTTTTAATCTTTTATGAATGATATGTAGCGGTTGATTGTTTTTTTACACCACATTCAAGAATATTTCACTTACAGTATATGGCGGCGTTGCCAGGTTTAGTGGGGGAAGTGAGTACCTGGTGATTCTCCCACATACAGCAACCAAGTGATTTGGTCTGAGCTTGATTTGAACCCGCGCCACATCGATGGAGGGTCTGTGTGAGACTGAGGGACGATCACTCTAAACCACTAGACCTCCGAGGCCCCTCTCGGGCCCTGTATAGGGTTGAGGAAATCTATAGTGTAGAAAAATTCAACTGGTTTTAGGAAGAGCTTTCCTAGTGGGTTATCAATTGATAAATATATCGTTGTTTGATGGTCAGGTACCACCTGACAGTCCTTCCTCTGTGTTAAACCTGTGTATGGTTGAAAATGTGTGTGTTTTTCTGAACTAAATTGGTACATTTTGTCCTTGGGAGTTATTCTTATTGGATATCTTTGTAATAAAAAGGTTTGTTATTATTATATTTTAATTTCAGGTGGTTTATTATGACATAACTGTGTATTTCAAACTTTCCATATGGTACTGTTCATTGATGTATCTTGAGTTAACTCTTATCTCTTAACTCTTTGTTAACTATTTACTTTTATTTGAATTCCAGTTTGACAAACAGTATGCATACAATTTCCGCCATAGTTTTGGGAAGGAAGGAAAGCGAGCAGACTACACTCCTTATAACTGTATGAAAATTATTCTGACCAACCCTCCGGCAGCTGGAGATTGCCATGGTAACATAGATTTATCTCTTGTTTTTTTTAATTTTATTTCTTCATTCTTTGTTGGTGTTACTTGCAAAATGTTCTCTCAGTGTTCAAATGTGTGAATACAAAAATGAACTTTAAGTTTTTTGAGTGCAAGTAAATTTAAAGTACTGGCTGCATTGTGTACATGAGCGTAGAATACCTTTCTTTCTAAAATTCTGTTATTTTCTCCCCAAATTGTCATTGATCTTTGAAAATCAGGATCATTATCCTTAAAGCAAACACATAGAGAGATATCTGTGAGACTTTGTGATATCCGGTGACAGATGGTGATATTAAAATGCTCCATTTGTCATATTATGTTCCACAACGTCAGATGTTATAGTCATGCTAGAAAAAAAGAACGCTTATCAAGGCTGTGCAATGACAGCACAGATAACAGGAAATTTGTGTTATTTTTACCACAACAAAGCAGACATTTCAATCCTCAAATAAAACTCCCTATCCAGTGGTCCGGAAAGCTACCAATGGCCATCTGGAAACCTCCTCTTTATATAAACAATGGTAGAATAGCACACACTTTAACAGGCGCGTCCCTTTAAGGGAAATTAAGCAACATGTACTTGGTCATGGGTTTTAATTTATTTTTATTTGGCTCCACAAAATGAAGTTTCCAAGTTCCCCGCTTTGTTATGTGTTAAAATCCACTTCTGATAAATCTATCCTATATGATCTTGTTTTTCCCTATATTTTCAACAGGTTGTCCTTATCGCCATGTTGACCAGGAATTAGTCATTCAGAAACTGAAGGCTAACTCTATTTCTAAAGAAGGCATTGATCAGGTATTGTGTTAAAACTAGAATTATTTATTTAGCATCCCTTAAGTTGGATATTCAGGCCTTATTTTTTCATGCGAACGAGCGTTCGGTTACGTGGAGGTTACGCAAAAAAAAATCACGCGGACGGTGACCGTTCACGCCGGGTAAATCAGCAATTTGTAAAAAATAAAAAAAAGACTAAGAGAACACTGAACGAACATCAGTTGCTATGTACCGATTCTAATACCTTATCGCACCAAATCGGTTCATGTGACAAGTCAGGCGCAAAACAAAGCCGCTTTGAGTTGTCCGTTTTGAAAATGAAAGCTAGACATACAGACTCAGCCGTACACGCGAGTGTATGTTGAATGTCTGAATTGACCGATTGCTTGATGACGTCACTTGGAATTTACACGCAAAGCATTTAGGGGGATTGAGGGATATTAACATAATTTTAAAATATAGCCGAAGAAATAATACTTTATCAAGAAAAAGACGTAAAAGGCGTAAAGTTACCAGAAAAAATGTGTGGATAAAAACAGGTTATGTCATTAATGTTTTCAAAAAGAGTGACATCTTGCTAAGTATCCAGAAACAAAATGGCAAACTGAGGTACATTTTACCCAGAAAGCTTTGCGTAAATCTATGTGACGTCATCAGGCTCGGCGGTAATTCCCTCAGCTTTGCTGCAGTCTCTCCAGTGCTAATGCGATACCTTGGAAATAATTAAATCCTTTTGTGAGAAAAGCAACCAAAATCTGCTAATAAACGGGTTAATACTATATTAAAACAAGCTGAGAACTTCCAAAAATTTAAGCAAAACAGTTTATGAAACTATGTCTACAGGCTTACTCTGTTTAGTGCTCCGTAGCACGTGACCCGTTTTCGCGCGAAGGCTGTCTTCAACGTCAACTGATGTTTCGATGTTGAATATTTACGGGTCTCATTCTTAACAAAGGTCAGTTTTTGAAATTGTCACCGTATGTCGACCAAAAGTTGAATAAAAATAGCATTATTTAATGGCAATGAAGTTGATAACATTTTGCTGATTTACCTGAACGGTCGGTTACGCTGGTTAAATTTCACGAAAACGGTGGATCGTTCACATCAACTTTTGAAAAAATAAGGCCTGGATATTTAGGATTAAAGATAAGGCCTGACTTACAAAACAAGCTTTGCTTACAAAATTCCTTCGAATTACTATTAGGGAACCCATTGAAATTTTTTTGCTGCAACACCACTAGTCACTTGACACATCTGGACATTTATGGAAATAGTTTTCAATACACAACTTTTATATGTAAACTAAATGGTTACTTTAAAGCTGTTCTAATTGTAAAGAGAAGTTGCAAGTTTGAAATGAATATTTACCCATACATCTGGCACATTTAAATAGCCAAAAAAACTTAACCTTCAAAACATTCAAATAGAGGTGAAATAGTACATTTATCTAAAGCAAACTAAGTATAGGACAGCCAGACCCAGATGGAGTGTTTACTCACCAAATTATTTGGTGATGCCACAATGTTAGAGATAACATCTGCATTAGACACCATGCAATCATTTATTCTCTTTTTCAGATTATGCAATCCGTGAAAGGAGGTCATTACCAAATGGCCTGTACAAAAGCCTTTGAACTAATACACCATGTTGAGCCAAGTGCTTTCTCTGTACAGCATCCAAACCAATATTTTGAAGAAAGCCAAGCTTTGCTTAACGGAACTAAAACAGGTAATGGAAACAAATCTTCTTAACTCTCATCCTTAACACTTCCATAAATGTGTGAACATTTTTCTTTCTTGTTCCTTTATTGGCACTGAAGCCCCGATAGCTCAGTCGGTAGAGCATCCGCTTCAGGCCTGGGAGATCTGGGTTCAAGCATGGGTCCACTCAGACCAAAGACTTTAACAGTGGTAGCTGCTGCTGCTTCGCTTGGCGCTCAGCAATAGGAGTTAGAGCAGCAACTGGTTGGCCCGGTGTCAGTATACTGTGACTGGGTGAGGGGGCTTGCTAGTTGTCTTTGGCAAGCCGTCTAGGTGAGGCAGCACCGCCCTGCAGCAAGGAGACGTCTTCATATAACTGAAATACTTTTGAGCAGGATGTAAAACCCAAATCACTCACTCCCCTTTATTGGCACTGAAACCATTGAATTGATTATTAAGCTAATTAAATGAAATTTCATACCACCTTTTGTGGGTTGAAAATACAATTGGATTGATTAGAGGGCCTCCGTGGCTCAGTATGTAGAGCGTTGGAAGCTCAATCACAACAGCCTTCCACCAATGGGTCGCTGGTTTGAATGCCACTCAGTCCAAAAAAATAAAATGGACGACCCGTGTGGGATGGTTGCCAGTTACCACCATAATGGGTTTCCTCCGGGCCTAGAGCCAGGTTTCCTTACACAATAAAACTGGCAACGCCGCCATATAAGTGAAATAATCTTGAGCGCGGCGTAAAACACCAACCAATCAATCAATGGATTAATTCGAATGACCACTTTAAGAACAACAAGATATTTATGTGGTCATGTATAACCATCATATTGTTGGTAATTTGGGGATTAGAGGGGTGAGTACATTTTTAAATCCCGCTAGTTTTATTCGTTTTATGTTTTTGTTTTACAGTTGTTGGTACACCTCAGACTCCTCATACAAAAAGAACAAACTATTATTCGCAGAACACTCCCACCTCACAGAAACACAGCCAATCAGTTACCAGTACCCAGTTGAGTGGCGTGGAGGAAATGGAGGATGACTTTCCCATGATGACTGATGAAGAAATCGATGCCCTGACTCAGGGGAAATAACTCTAGACATCGAATCTACTCTATGTATCTTTGCCAACTTGAACAGTGCGTCTTTGCCAACTTAAGAACAGTGCGTCTTTGCCAACTTAAGAACAGTGCGTAGATCTTTCAAACATTAAGTTTTCTCCCTGCATATTTGACAAATCCACGTAAGAAAGCTATATGTGGTAGAGGCAGAGAGAAATTCTCTGGCCAACACAGAAGTACCTCAGGTAAAAATCTGGGACAGTGATTTATAACAATGTAAGGACTGTCAGTACAATTATTTGTAAACCTATGTCACTACCAGACAAAATATAGAATTGATGACACTTCAGGAAATGTTCCTGGAATGATATGTATACAAATACCGATAATGTACTTATACCTGTCTTAAAAGGGTATCCCAAATGCTGCTATATGGATAATTTCATTAAAGGGACAAGCCCAGAAAAATATCGTTAAAAACTGTTGTAGACGAGGTTTCCAGATGGTCATCTGTAACTTCCCTAGCTCCCACTGACCGCTGAATTGCGAGTTTTAATTGGGGAATGATTTGTCTGCTTTGTTTACTGACTGCATAGTGCTTATGTACCTAAGTTAGGTGCTCAGTACAAGGGCGTTATGGGTGTGCATGTGGTGCATTTTCGGCTCACGAAACTTCCCTTAAAGGACACAAATGTTGTCGGCAAGATTGAAGTGGTGAAGCTTGCTAGGCAGTGACCTTGTAATGGAAGTACACAGTAACCTACACCACACATTAGCGTTCAGTACAGCAGGCAACAAAACAATTGCAAAGAATGGAATTGCAAACTTGTAAGTAGATGATTAAATTTAAACACTTGTTTACCAGTAAGGAGCAATGGACTCTCAATCTGGCACAAGCCTTCCATTGATATGTTGCAGGTCCATATCCCACTCAGTCCAAAGAAAAATTTGGGGGCCTCCGTGGCTCAGTAGGTAGAGCGTTGGACGCTCAATCCCAACAGCCTTCCACCAATGGGTTGCGGGTTCGAATCCCACTCAGTCCAAACAAATTTTCTGACTGGGTTTTCACTCGAACGACCTATTTGGGATGGTTGCCAGTTAACAACGGAAGGTCGTGGGTTTCTTCCGGGCATAGAGCCCGGTTTCCTCCCACAATAAAACTGGCAACGCCGCCATATAAGTGAAATAATCTTGAGCGCGGCGTAAAACACCAAACAATCAATCAATCAACCAAAGAAAAATTTAACAATTTTAATTTTCACTGTGTTTTTCTGTCAATTACTAGTTGCCAAGTACTTGTCTTAGGTGAGTTTTTTTCTCCGGCCTGGTTTCCTCGCTCTGTGCCACATAAAAAAGCAATCAATCTAATGTATTCTTTAACACTATCTATTTTGTCTACCAAAAAGTTAAGCATTTGTTCTTTGAGTGCATTTTTTCGCAAACATTTTATTTTTCTCCGTTTTTTTATGCAAATGAGATAAATGTATTGCTCTGAGAACTCTAATTGTACAGCTTGATCATAATAATGCATTATACAAATACATAATATAAATATCCCGCAGATTGTGTGTTGTATTTTTTCTTTTACTAATATATTTCCAATTTCCAGTCTGACGAAATCTCACAATTTACTGTGGTACACATACACTGTAATGGGAAGGCGTTGAGGTGATCACTGGTATCTTGACACACATTTCAATGAAAAGTTTAAATATTATTTTTGAGCTGATTTGTCTCCTGTTAATTTGAGCTAAAATCGTCAGACAACAAAATTAACACCGTATTCCCACTAATTACTGAATTAAAATCGACCTACTTATTTAGCTGAATGGCCTAGGTGGCTCAGTTGGTTAGAGTGATAGTCCCGGAGTACGACACAGACCTTCCATTGATGAGGGGCAGGATCAAATCCCACTCAGATCGAATAAAAAGTGAAAAAATTTCTGCTTCTTTGAATGTCCAAACAGTGGGGTGGGGTGAACTTTGTTTTTATGTGAATGTTTAAACAGTGGAGTGGGGTGAACTTTCTACTTCTGTGAATGTCAAAACATTGGGGTGGGGTGCTTTGTGAACGTTCAGTGGGGTGGGGTGAATTTTCTACTTCTGTGAATGTTCAAACAGAGGGGTGGGTTGAACTTTCTACTTCTGTGAATGTCCAAACAGTGGGGTGGGGTGACTATTCTACTTCTTTGAATGTCCAAACATTGGGGTGGGGTGAACTTTCTACTTCTGTAAATGTCCAAACAGTGGGGTGGGGTGAACTTTCTACTTCTTTGAATGTCCAAACATTTGGGTGGGGTGAACTTTCTACTTCTTTGAATGCCCAAACAGTGGGGTGGTGTGAACTTTCTTCTTCTGTGAATGTCCAAACATTTGGGTGGGGTGAACTTTCTACTTCTGTAAATGTCCAAACAGTGGGGTGGGGTGAACTTTCTACTTCTTTGAATGTCCAAACATTGGGGTGGGGTGAACTTTCTACTTCTTTGAATGTCCAAACATTGGGGTGGGGTGAACTTTCTACTTCTTTGAATGCCCAAACAGTGGGGTGGTGTGAAGTTTCTTCTTCTGTGAATGTCCAAACATTTGGGTGGGGTGAACTTTCTTCTTCTGTAAATGTCCAAACATTGGGGTGGGGTGAACTTTCTACTTCTTTGAATGCCCAAACATTGGGGTGGGGTGAACTTTCTACTTCTTTGAATGTCCAAACAGTGGGGTGGGGTGAACTTTCTACTTCTGTGAATGTCCAAACATTGGGGTGGGGTGCTTTGTGAACGTTCAAACAGTGGGGTGGGGTGAATTTTCTACTTCTGTGAATGTTCAAACAGAGGGGTGGGTTGAACTTTCTACTTCTGTGAATGTCCAAACAGTGGGGTGGGTTGAACTTTCTGCTTCTGTGAATGTCCAAGCAGTGAGATGGGGTGAACTTTCTGTTTCTGTGAATGTCCAAACAGTGGGGTGGGGTGAACTTTCTGCTTCTTTGAATGTCCAAACAGTGGGGTGGTGTGACTATTCTACTTCTTTGAATGTCCAAACATTGGGGTGGGGTGAACTTTCTACTTCTGTAAATGTCCAAACAGTGGGGTGGGGTGAACTTTCTACTTCTTTGAATGTCCAAACATTGGGGTGGGGTGAACTTTCTACTTCTTTGAATGCCCAAACAGTGGGGTGGTGTGAACTTTCTTCTTCCGTGAATGTCCAAACATTTGGGTGGGGTGAACTTTCTACTTCTGTAAATGTCCAAACAGTGGGGTGGGGTGAACTTTCTACTTCTTTGAATGTCCAAACATTGGGGTGGGGTGAACTTTCTACTTCTTTGAATGCCCAAACAGTGGGGTGGTGTGAAGTTTCTTCTTCTGTGAATGTCCAAACATTTGGGTGGGGTGAACTTTCTACTTCTGTAAATGTCCAAACAGTGGGGTGGGGTGAACTTTCTACTTCTTTGAATGTCCAAACATTGGGGTGGGGGGAACTTTCTACTTCTTTGAATGCCCAAACAGTGGGGTGGGGTGAACTTTCTACTTCTGTGAATGTCCAAACAGTGGGGTGGTGTGAACTCCCTGCTTCTTTGAATGTTCTAACAGTTCTGAACTTTCTACTTCTGTGAATGTCCAAACAGTGGGGTGGGGTGAACTTTCTACTTCTGTGAATGTCCAAACATTGGGGTGGGGTGCTTTGTGAACGTTCAAACAGTGGGGTGGGGTGAATTTTCTACTTCTGTGAATGTTCAAACAGTGGGGTGGGTTGAACTTTCTGCTTTTGTGAATGTCCAAACAGTGAGGTGGGGTGAACTTTCTGTTTCTGTGAATGTCCAAACAGTGGGTTGGGGTGAACTTTCTACTTCTGTGAATGTCCAAACATTGGGGTGGGGTGGGGTGCTTCTGTGAACGTTCAAACGTTGGGGTGGGGTGAACTCCCTGCTTTTTTGAATGCCCAAACATTGTGGTGGGGTGAACTTTCTACTTCTTTGAATGTCCAAACATTGGGGTGGGGTGAACTTTCTACTTCTTTGAATGTCCAAACATTGGAGTGGGGTGAACTTTCTACTTCTTTGAATGTCCAAACATTGGGGTGGGGTGAACTTTCTACTTCTTTGAATGTTCAAACAGTGGAGTGGGGTGAACTTTCTACTTCTGTGAATGTCCAAACATTGGGGTGGGGTGAACTTTCTACTTCTTTGAATGTCCAAACATTGGGGTGGGGTGAACTTTCTACTTCTTTGAATGCCCAAACAGTGGGGGGAGAGTGAACTTTCTACTTCTGTGAATGCCCAAACAGTGGGGTGGGGTGAACTTTCTACTGTGAACATTCTAACAATGGGGGGAGAGTGAACTTTCTACTTCTGTGAATGCCCAAACAGTGGGGTGGGGTGAACTTTCTACTGTGAACATTCTAACAATGGGGGGAGAGTGAACTTTCTACTTCTGTGAATGCCCAAACAGTGGGGTGGGGTGAACTTTCTACTGTGAACATTCAAACAGTGGGGTGGGTTGAACTTTCTGCTTCTGTGAATGTCCAAACAGTGGGGTGGGGTGAACTTTCTACTGTGAACATTCAAACAGTGGGGTGGGTTGAACTTTCTGCTTCTTTGAATGTCCGAACAGTGAGGTGGGGTGAACTTTTTACTTCTGTGAATGTCCAAACAGTGGGGTGGGGTGAACTTTCTACTTCTGTGAACATTCAAACAGTGGGGTGTGGTGAACTTTCTGCTTCTGTGAATGTCCAAACAGTGGGGTGGGGTGAACTTTCTACTTCTGTGAATGTCCAAACAGTGGGGTGGGGTGAACTTTCTACTTCTGTGAATGTCCAAACAGTGGGGTGGGGTGAACTTTCTGCTTCTGTGAATGTCCACACAGTGGGCTGGGGTTATCTTTTGGTTTCGTTGAATGTCCACACAGTGGGCTGGGGTTATCTTTTGGTTTCTTTGAATGTCCACACAGTGGGCTGGGGTTATCTTTTGGTTTCTTTGAATGTCCACACAGTGGGCAGGGGTTTATCTTCTGCTTTCTTTGAATGTCCAAACAGTTGTGTGGGGTTAACTTTTGGTTTCTTTGAATGTCCACACAGTGGGATGGGGATAGCTTTTGGTTCCTTTGAATGTCCACACAGTGGGCAGGGGGGTATCTCTTGGTTTCTTTGAATATCCAAACAGTGGGGTGGGGTTATCTCTTTGTTTCTTTGAATGTCTAAACAGTGGGGTGGGATGAACTTTTTGCTTCTTTGAATACCCAATGGGTGGGATTTGGCGAACTTTCTACTTTATTCTGTGAATGTTCACTGCTCTCCCGTTACATTTTCCATCGTTTTAAGATATCACGGCCCCATGCAGTGGATTGTACAAATAGCTACAGGGTTTATGCGAAAATATCTTGCACTTGATTTTTTAGTAGATTTTTTCTGCGGGTGGCATACGTAAAGGATCGATTTTAAACTTCCCTAACAGCTCAAACGATGATTTGGACATGGATTTTCTGCTTCTTCGGCTGTCCAAATGGGGATCGAAGTGGTTTGAACTTTCTGCTTCTTTGAAGGCCTTTAATAGATGAACATCTCTTTAATCTCTGTAAGCTATAGGTCCAACTTGCATGGAAACGGTAATATCCCCTCAATTCGACACAGGCATTCCAGCGACGAGCACGGGTTCAAATCTCATTCAGACCATTTAAAACTCTACAGCCGAAGGTCGGGGGTTTCCTTTGGCAAAGAGCCCGGTTTCCCGCCCATATTATCTTTATATATTCCGTCGAGCTTATGCCCCTTTTTACCATGGCTTCGGGGGGCCTCCGTGGCTCAGTAGGTAGAGCGTTGGACGCTCAATCCGAACAGCCTTCCACCAATGAGCCGCAGGTTCGAATCCCACTCAGTCCAAAAAATTGGAAAATTTTCTGACTGGGTTTTCACTCGAACGACCTATGTGGGATGGTTGCCAGTTACCAGCGGAAGGTCGTGGGTTTCCTCCGGGCATAGAGCCCGGTTTCCTCCCACAATAAAACTGGCAACGCCGCCATATAAGTGAAATAATCTTGAGCGCGGCGTAAAACAACAAACAATCAACCATGGCTTCGCCCAATCTGACTAAAGTCGAGATGCTTATTGAAAAAATCAATAAGCATCTCGACTTTAGTCAGATTGGGCTTCGCCTGAATGCATTGGATTCTGAGTACGCCTACGCACCACTATCAGATATCTGAGTGAAATAATCTTGAGTGCGGCGTAACAGTGGGGTGGGGTGAACTTGTGCTTTGAATACCCAAAATTAAAATGGGTGACTTGAATACTTTCAGTTTATACCCTAATCTGATATCATCCGCACCGCTTCCCAACTTCTTAGTGTGGTGCTTAGAACGGAGGAAACATTGTAGTCATCCTTATAATTTAATCACTATCACATATATACGGAGCCGTAAAAGTTTGAACGACTTATTATCTCGTTTGAACGACTTATAATCTCGTTTAAACGACTTATTATCTCGTTTGAACGACTTATAATCTCGTTTAAACGACTTATTATCTCGTTCAAACGACTTAATCGACCAATGAAAAAACCGGGTATTGTTTTAAAATTTGTGAAAAAAAAGCATACGACAGACGTCAACAAGCCGTCGAAGATGATTACAGTTACAGCCGACTGTCGATATCTAGCCTTAATGGACATCCATTGGACGTCGGTCATAGTATGGGTTCCCGACGTCAAGCACACATGGTTATGCATAGATGGCTCACGTATAACTGATACAAAGGCAAATTATATATGCACATGTAGCTCAATAGCTAATTTGATTGATTGGTGTTCCACGCCACATTGTAGATTATGTCAGTTATATTGTGTTGTCACGTTCAGTGGGAATTGACTCGTGGCTCCTCACGATGGATGTCAATCTGACTTAAGCCCGGATGTTCATTGAAAAGAGCATATATATAGTCTTTTCTTTGGTGGATTAAGTCGTTGGAACGAGTTACTAAGTCGTTTGAACGAGTTACTAAGTCGTTTGAACGAGTTAGGCCTACTAAGTCGTTTGAACGAGTTACTAAGTCGTTTGAACGAGTTACTAAGTCGTTTGAACGAGTTAGCGAGAAGCCAAAAGATATTTTCCAATGTCACTTCTACGGCTCCGTACACATACTACGTAAAACGATAAAAAATATTCACATGGACAGGAGTGATATATTTTATTTTCAAGAATCAAAACAAACCAACGCACGCAATACTTCATGTCAAAGATCTCTGCCAAGTGACGTCACAATCGCACTGTGCTGATATGAGTGGAAACGTTTTCGTTAGATGACATAACAAGCTGTAACCAAGCTACCCGAATCAGGTAATGAAGATTGTTCATATTCTCAGCCTCTCACAAACCGCGGTAAACGTAAGTCAGCCAAGCCTTTATCAAATCCCAGCCTGAAAAGGGTGAGCTCTTTACCAGATATACCGAGTGGCAGTAATGTAATTTCGCTGACTCAGACTACACCCTCCCCGATCAATCTCGATTTACTGGTAGCAAGGCATGTACTAGCATTGCAAGCATTACCATATACCGCAGGCGTAGAGCGACTTAGTATATAGGCAATGTAACCGCGACCGCCATCTTGTTTTTTCGAGTGACTTCCGGTAGGATCTGTCAGTGCGATCGCCGATGTGAGGGTCCGGTCAGTTTCACAGGTAATTTTCTTTATATTTGGCTTTTAGCTGGGGCGATTACATGTAATTTTTATTTTCCTCAGTGATTACTGAGTCTTTCTAAATCCTCATTTAAGCCTGACATTCTCTATATTTCTTTCACGCTAGGGAATTCCCTTTTACAACTAATTACGCTGAAAGGTATTTCCCAACTTTGATATTAAAACAACATATGATCCAAATTCCGCGTTTTGTTGAAATTTGGTAGGAATCTAGCCAATCATATGTAAAAATAGTGTGCAAAGTTTGACATTAATGCGCCAAGTAGAACTCTTAAAATATATGCTTAGTTGACAGCTCCTCTAAATACATACTGAATCCCATTGACAACTATTCATAAATCATAGTTTACTGGGGGTTTTATTTTCTTCTTTTATCAGCTATCGCCACAACTTTCTCTGATTAACCCTTTGCATGTTCGAAGTGGAAATTTACAAAAATATTAATGGGAATGGGATTTTTAATATTGGATTCATGTTAATAGCTGTCATAAGTGGGATGGTTGAAGGGAACTAACAGAAGGTTGAGCATTTCTATCTCTACAGCAATTTGTGCCACTGTGCAAATTAAGTAATCCTTTATGTGGTGGGTTAATATTTTTCCCCAAACTTATGATATGGCAAGGGCATTTGGAATTCTACCAGAAGATTGGCCTGTAAGGGTAGCATGTGTTTTAGTGGTCATAAAAAATATATCTATATAAAATAAACTACATAATTTGAAAAATTACTCAGGTCTATTTTCTATTAAAACAACAAATTCTATAATTGTCTGCATATGACTATTCTGTGACAAATTTAAACAGGTCCAGTTATAAAGCTTGGTTTTATATACATATTTTATATATTTTTCATATTTTTTTTTCAGGTTGCCAACACTAGCGATGGATAAGAGAGGGCCAAAATTGTTACTGGGCTTAAATTTTGAAATATAATAAACTGGTTAAACATGAGCAAGTCAGAAGTAGTCTTAGTTGGAGGACAACGCAAAGTTAAATAGCTAAAACACAAGTTTAAAAGATCAAAATATTTGTATTTCTGTACACAGATGAATGTACAAAAAAGGAGACAATGTTTTATTTAAAACAATAAACAAAATGTAAATATAGTAGCCTACTGGTTCAAAAAGTATCATTTAAGAGATTCAAATTTTCCTGTGTTCTCGTTTACTAATTCAGTAATTTCCCTGATGATGATTGCAGGTTATGTTTTTTAAGTTTTCAGCATAATTCAAATGTCAATATTTTCTCTCCAAATATTTATCATAAAACACTTAAAATGATAAACAATTCCATTGATTATGGGCAAACAATCATATTCTTGTAGATCTTTGGTAACACCATGCCATTCTTGTAGAAATATTTCATAATTCAGTAATTTCCCTGATGATGATTGCAGCTTGATGTCTTTTTTAATTTTTCAGAACAATTCAAATGTCCATATTTTATCTCCAAATATTTATCATAAAACACTTAAAAGGATAAACAATCTCATTGATTTGGGCACACCACTTTATTCTTGTAGATCTCTGGTAATACCATGCCATTCTTGTAGAAATATTTAACAAACACTTCGATGTGGTGAATATCATCCGCAGTCCCCAAATTTTGTAAATTGAAACTCTAGTAGAGGTTGTCCTATTTCTGAAAAATAATTGCACATTTATCCTTTAATGCTTAAGAATACCACAGATTTCCATTTCCATCAATAAAGATTAAATATCAGAAGACATTGTTTGTAAGAAAAGTGTAATTTAAGTTAAAAGTATAAGCAGGAGTTAAACTATAAACTAAATAATACTAGAAACTTTGTATTTATGACCTTTTATTCAATTTTACCAACGGCTCATTGCAATACATTAGATAATTGGTTTAGACCAGCTTTAAAACAAATTGATAAGTTAACGTTAAGAAAATCAGTATATATCACAGATTTTCTTTCAAAGAAAATCAATAAATTTTAAATATAAGAAGAAATTGTTTAGAGGAAAAGTGTAATTCAATTTAAAAGTATAAGTAGGAGTTAAATTTTTATCTAAATAATGATAGACAATTTGTATTTATGACCTTTTATTCAATTTTATCAACACCGTGAATGCAATCCATTAGATAATTGGTTTAGACCAGCTTTAATAATTGATAAGCTAACCTTTCTGTACAAACACTTTTACTTGTGAATTAAATGTTCTGATTTAACCTAACCTTCTATTGGTTACTGGCAAGTTGCAACCATCCCACTTATGACAGCGATTAACATGAATCCAATATGAAAAGCCCCATTCGGACTAAAAATTCCACTACGTACATGCTAAGGTAGGGGTAGGAAAAGAAATAATAAAATGCTCAGAAATTCACAAATTCGCCCACCAATCCATGAATGGTAATCTTGCAATCACTATGAGGAGTATAAAACTTGCCTTTGTGAAGTTGTAAATCATCAAGATTGAATTTAAGTTTCCCTTCATCAGATTGTTGCATACAACTTTAGTTCTGGTGGCAAGCCACTTGGCCCCCTTGTGTCATATAAAAAAATAACTAGGGGGAATAACTCAGATTAGTGAATTTTCAAAGATAGGAACACTGGTACATTTTCTCACAGCATTCTTTAACATGGGGAAAATGTACGAGTTTTCGTTCGGACTGTTCTCACACTTTAAATATTTTACTAACAACTCATCGTGTTCCCGGTTGTAGGTAGCTCAGTTCTAAACCAGAAAATAGCAATTCTCAGAAAATTGGAATAAAAAATTCGACGGAATAATGTGGTTACAAGATTTACAGGCCATACTCTCAAACCTGTGCTTTCTTCTTTGTCCTAATTTACAAGAAAGCTGATCATAAGTGAGGAATTATGTCTGTTGTGGTTGTTCAAAAACAAAGTTGAAACCCTGGTGAGATTGTTTCTAATCGGTAAACGTACTAAAGTCTAAGAAATGGTTTTACGTAAATTTTTTTCAAGACTACATGACGTCACGAAATCCAGGTAAGGCTTGTTGCAAGTTTCAGATTCAGTTGAGCTACCGGCGTGATGAGATGCGCACTCGTAAGGTTCGTATCCCTACATATGTTTTTTTAATGTCAAAGTGGGGAAATACCTTTCAGCGTAATTAGTTGTAAAAGGGAATTCCCTAGCGTGAAAGAAATTCAGAGAATGTCAGGTTTAAATGAGGATTTAGAAAGACTCAGTAATCACTGAGGAAAATAAAAATTACATGCAATCGCCCCAGCTAAAAGCCAAATATAAAGAAAATTACCTGAAACTGACCGGACCCTGACATCGGCGATCGTACTGACAGATCCTACCGGAAGTAACTCGAAAAAACAAGATGGCGGTCGCGGTTACATTGCCTATATACTAAGTCGCTCTACGCCTGCGGTATATGGTAATGCTTGCAATGCTAGGCATGTACAACAAAGCATTGATCAAGCGCTACCCAAACTTCTTCAAACGGCCATGAAACCTGTTAGTGACATGATCTCGGCCTCAGACAATAAACTTACGGCTATTATGAAATCTAGCGACGAAAAAATATTGAAATTGACTTCTGACGTGCAGAATGTATTTCATAAACTTAACGAACGTGACGAAATTATCGCATCCAATCAAAGGAAAATAGCTGAACTTACAACTGAAATTACAAGCTTGAAAATCAATTTGTCAAAACAGGTAGAAACTATAGAAAATCTAGTGGATGAAAACAAACTGTTGATTGATAAACAAGAGCAGTATAGCCGAAGAGATTGCCTTCGGATAAATGGCCTAAAATTAAATCCCAACGAAACGACCGACGAGAGTGTATGTAGACTTGCTAATGAACTTGGTGTAAACATTACAGTGAATGACATATCAAGATCCCACTTTATAGGTAAAGAAAAGAATCAAATTATTGCCAAATTTATCTCATATCGGAAACGTACAGAGCTTATCTCTGTCAGGAAAAAACTTCGAGATAATATCCATTTATCTGGCATATATATTAATGAAGACTTAATTAGCCTCCGATTTACCCTGTTTAAATCACTTCTGACACTTCGAAAAAACAATCAAATTCACTCAGTCTGGACCCATGATGGTAACATTTTTCTAAGACTAACGGAAGAAGGCCCCCGTCAGCAAATAACATATGCGGTCTTAACTCATTCTTGTGTCTAGTGTGTGTATATACATGTCTGTGTGTCCCAGTAAAAATGTTTCCGTATGTTCTTGGATACACTGTGTTTACTATATTCAGTTACCTGTCTGTCTGCATGTTTGTTTTTTTTTGCCCACAGTACCGTGTCTGCATGTGTTATCTAACTGTGTGTGACCTAGATTGTCTGTTACGCTTATCCTGCAGTGAGTGTGTGCCCTCAAACGTGACCTAGATGCGTTCCAGTGATTGTTAACCTCAATTGTGTGTCTGCCTGTTTAAATGTTTTTCCACTAAACATATTACGTTCTACGCTCGTGACTTAGCTATTTGCAACGACTCCAAGTAACATATAATATCCAGTAACCAGTAGGCTACTGTAAAATTTCATTTCTTTATGTGTTTACATTGTATTATCATATAATGTCATACTATATTTATCTGATGAAATTCGATTTCATGTCTTACATATCACCGTTTTCCATTTCTAGAGAATCCAATAGTTTATTTTTGACAGACCAATGTAAGTATACTGGGTCCTGTTACCTAGAAATTAAACTTGTTTTTAAGCTGTTCCGCGCAGCAGCCTCGGTATGGCATCATAATTCGCATGTATTTTTTTATTTATATTGTTTGCATGAAACGGCAAATCTCAAGGCCTTCTCTCTAACATACATACTACTATCATTCATTTTTTGTGGTAGGCCTATTAGCCATGTTAATTGTCGATATGTGTTTGTTAACCTTTGTGTATCTCCAATCATGTGAATAGCTGACTTCCAAAAGCCTTTACTAATGTAATTTTGTAAATGAATCCTCAGTATTTTCCCCCTTTTACTCAGGTTTAATAATAACAAGTAAATGGAGACTGAGATGTAAAAAATCACCTAATAGACATTCAATTATCAGAAATTCCTATGTAATTAAACTTGGCTCTTTTCTCAAGTATATCTGTATTCTCCCAGTTTAAACTAAATTTTATTTCAACAGATGTTTGTAAGAATATTGTCTTCCTTAAGCCGCAGCTCATATATTTCTAAATGCATATTTTGTCCCCCCCCCCCACACACTTATTGAACCATTGGCTTCCTGTCTATTATTTCAATGCTAATCAATACCCTTTAAGTTTGAACTTCCCGCATGCGCTCTTAATACTATCTTGAATTCTTTATTGCATGCAAATTTAGGTGTTATGTTTCTGTTTAATGAGTGTCTAATTTGTCAACCTGTCTCCTCTCCTATTGTGATAAATTAGCGTCATCCACCATAACGAGAATTCAACACCCTACATTTTCTAGAATGACTGTTAACAAATCAGTTTGCGCTTTGAATCCTATATAGTAACCAATTCAAACAAGTTATGCAACTGGTAAAATAAGGTCTACTAACATTAAAATAAGATTTAAGATCCGTATACAGCACCATAGATTTAATAGCTTTATATGGCTTTTCAGAAATATACAAAACACCTTGTTGGCCCTTCACCAACAACATGTTCTATCAATTGTTAATTTTAATTTTACTTTTCTTATCTCTCCTCCCATTTCTAATTAATATGAATAATTCTTTTTATAAAAATCAAGTTCCTATTGTACCTATAATTAAATTGAATTTGGACCTGGCCGTCCTCGTCTTGTCACTTGCCGCACGTGTACAACCATGTAAATTGACTCCCATCGATAATGGGTAACGATCTGGCGTCTTACCGTGTGGCCATTGGTCTCTTTAACTGCATTAAATCTTGCAGCAAAGGTCACATCAACGTAATTAACTGTAAACTATACCTGGTTTTTGTTTGTAATGCTGTTATTTCTTTTCTTCTTTTCCAAATTTATTTTACCTTGTTAGTGAGTGGCGATATAGAGACAAACCCTGGACCAGTCGGAGGTACCTTATCAATTGTCCATTTAAATGTGTGCGGCTTGAGGAATAAGGTAGATGAAGTTTTTGCAAATTTATCCGATTTCGACATAATAGCTATAACTGAAAGCCATTTAACTGCCCACATTCCAAATTATACCATTGATATGTCTGGGTTTCATGAGCCTATACGCCGTGATCGAGACCAGGCTTGGGGAGGTGTATGTATATATGTATCTTATAGTGTAGCGTTCTCTCGCCTCCCTCACCTGGAACATCGTCAACTTGAAATAATATGGTTGGAGGTTCATTGTTTACCCAGGTATATCATTGGTGCTATATATAGACCCCCCAATGCGGACGTTGGGATGTGGGACGAACTAAAAAACAATATAGAAACTGTAATTGACAATTACCCAAATCATAACTTTATACTCACCGGGGATCTGAATGAAAACTTATTGGATCAGAGAAAAACCAACTTAAGATCAATTGTAGGAACTTTCGGTATGCATCAACTAATTACTGAAGTTACCAGACCGATCTCGGGTACACTGATTGATCCAATTATATGTAATTGCAGAGATAGCGCTTTGGATTTTGGAACTCTACCGAATTTTTGTAGCGACCATTGCGCTGTTTACGTAAAGTTAAAATCTGGCCTCACAAAACAAAAGAAGTACTCGAGATTGGTCTGGAACTACGAATCTACTAACTGGGACGAATTTCGCTTATCATTATCTAGTGTGGACTGGGAGCAAATGGTTACAGAAGACCCAAACATATTTTGTACAAATATTACTGAAAAATTGTTGGCCATAGCTCGACAGTTTATCCCTAACAGAAACATAATCATTAACCCCAACGATAAAGCCTGGATAACACCTCACATTAAACTAGAAATGAAAAAACGAAACAGACTATACAAACGATGCCGTAAGTTTCAAACGGAAGGAAACCTACAGTTATACAAACAGCAACGGAACCATGTCAATTCCTTGGTAAGAGATGCTAAACAAAATTACGAAAACAAAATAACCGAAAAAATTGAAAACGGAAATACTAACCACAAATTCTGGTGGAAAGTTTGCAAATCAGTTTTAAAATCAAAAAATGCAAATGTTTCTCCCATACCACCTCTTACCAAAGACGACCAAATATTTTTTTCCGATAATATTGAAAAAGCTAACCTTTTGAACGAATATTTCTCGAGTATCTGTTCACATGGTGATTCGGGTGTTGTCCCTTACAACATTGATCCAATTGATGAATCTGAGCTTTCTAATATAACTGTAGACCCAGAAAACGTTATAGAGATCTTATCATCTATTGACGTTAGTAAGGCTACAGGACCAGATATGATTAGCGCGAGAATATCGTATGAGGCTCGATTTGAAATATCCCCTATCTTAACAAGACTTTTCCAAACCTCTTTGAATTCCAGTATTTTCCCAGATTGCTGGAAGATTGCAAATGTTACATCAATATTTAAATCGGGAAATCCGTCTCAAGTAACCAATTATCGTCCGATTTCACTTCTTAGCTGTTTAAGCAAAATTCTAGAGCGAGTTGTTCACAAAAATATTTTCGAATTTTTACAGGCTAAAATATCTTCTTGTCAGTATGGATTCTTGCCCAACAATTCCACCGTAACACAGTTGTTAGATCTGTATAATGACATAGTTAAAGCTTTGGATGACGGGAAGGAAATATTTTTCATCTTTTTCGACATTTCCAAAGCTTTTGACAGGGTGTGGCATGAGGGGCTTATGGTTAAATTAAAGGCTTTTGGCGTAACTGGCAGTCTTCTGAAATGGGTACAAAGTTACCTAACAAGTAGGAAACAACGAGTTGTTTTGGGAGGGGTAAGTTCTTCTACATTAGCTTTACATGCAGGTGTGCCCCAAGGGTCAGTCCTGGGACCTTTGCTTTTTCTAATTTACATAAATGATCTTCCTGACAAAGTTCTTAACAATATTAAACTATTCGCCGACGATACGTGCCTATACGTAATATCGGACGCCATAAAACAAAATGTAAACTCTCTACAAAACGATATGAAATCATTAGAAAATTGGGCTAAAGCTTGGTTGGTGGATTTCAATCCACAGAAAACCAAATCCCTGCTAGTTTCTCGACGGAGACCCCCCTCAAATATACGATGTACGTTCGAGGGTTGTCTTGGAATAATTTTTAACTGCTCTGCTAACTGGAACCACCATATTAACAAACTTATCGAACTAACCAATAAAAAAGTATCCATGTTCAGAGGACTCAAATACCAACTTTCCAGAAAAAGTCTGGAGATTATGTTCAAAAGCTTTATCAGACCATCATTTGAATACGCAGACGTAGTATGGGATAACATCGCAGAATACCATGTGACAGCACTCGAGAATATCCAAAAAGACTGTATTAGAATCATAACCGGACTAACTAAAAGTGTTGCAACCGCTCTACTATATCAAGAGTCTGGTTTGCATAAATTATCTACCAGACGTAAAATCCATCGCCTACTAACCTTCCATAGAAATATTAACAATCCTGAAAGCACATTAAATAAAATCCTGCCGCCCCCAACTCACATCCGTAATCCTTACCCAGTTAGAAACGCAACCCAAATAACCACGTTCCGATGTAAAACAGCCAATTATAGTAAGTCGTTCTTTCCGCAAACATTACGGGAGTGGAATGAACTACCTGAACCAACTAAACTAATGACTTGCCAAATATCCTTCAAAAATTCCCTGTACAAAATTTTCCCCATACCGAAAGTTCCCTCTTGGTATTACGTTGGACAAAGAACGGGCAATATCATTCTTTGTAGAATCCGAAACGGTTGTAGCTCTTTAAACGATGACCTATTTAATAATTTTCTTACTGACGCTCCAAAATGTTCCTGTGGATTTTTCTCCGAAAATGCAACCCACTATTTTTTTCAATGTAAAAGATTCCTCTTGCCGCGCACATCTATGGTTGAAGAAATAAGGTCACTTGGATATACGGGGGATCTGACAACCACTCTTTTACTTTATGGGTCCAATGACCTCACTCAGGAACTGAATAAAGACCTCACAATTTTAATATGCAAATTTATCATCCAAACTAAACGTTTCTAATATTCATATAAATGGGGACCAATGCGTGACACGACTTGGACGGCCAATTAGGTACATCTAATTATATGCGTTTATGCATGTGCATTTGTATGCTTGTGTGTGTATATATGTGTATATGTATCAATATGCGTATTTGTCTGTATGTATATATACGTGGGGAGATGTATATGTATATGTATATACATATTTATATACACGTAAGTATTATGCATATTTGTCCTTTGTTGTTCCATTCACTATGTCTATATATGTTAAACAAGTTTGTTGACATTGAATGGGAATTAAGTATAAACTCTAAATACTATTATTTTGTATTTTGATAACCCTCCTTGTATATATTTATCCTTCCTTTGAAAACTTTTTCTCTAATATTGTATTTAATCATTGTACAAAATAAGCTCTGAGCTTAATGTGCAAGAAATAAAGATTATATAAAAAAAAAAAAAAAAAAGTTGTTCTTTATTTTTTTGAAATCTGATCTAAATGAAAAATAAATATAAGCAGGTATTAAACCAACATATTTTCAAATCAACAGCTTTCTCCGTTTCAATAAATAGCAGTAGGACTATTAATGATAAAAAAATTCAGACAACCCCACGTCGTCAGTTGTTTAAGGGTTTAATACCGCCGTAGCGGTGTTTGTTGCGTAACCCGATACCGCTGAACGTTGGTTCGTACCGAGTCAAACCACGAGAATGCGCAGCATTCGAGGGGTATGACGAGGTGCGAACCAACGTTCAGCGGTATCGGGTTATGCAATAAACACCAAGACGAAGGTATTAAAGTCGATTCTACCCCGATAATTGAGAAAAATGAGGAAAAAGTGACCTGTTGTTGATTGCCGTTCCTTTTCCCTCCCTCAGGACAGAGTGGGAACTTTTAACCAATCAACGATAAGCTTTGGTCACGTGCAACGGTTGACCCAGATATTTTGAAGCAGAATGACATAATGTCACTATGGCTACCGCTTTGACAGGCTGGGTTGCTGACGACGCTGTCGGGGAAAATGTTGTGAAATCAACCCTTTAGTGACTGTATACGTTCATGACAGCCCAGTTTTCAATATAAAAGGACAGAATATAACCACACTCACAACATTATCAGGTTAAATCCTTCATTTTGTATGATAACAAGCAAAAGATCACTTCTTCCGGGGGAGTTAAACCTACCAGCCGATGATGCACTGCAGACTCGATGTTGTTTGAAAAGTCATCTCTACTTAACATGTATATTTGCACACGGCACGCACATGCAGGAGGGGTAGAATTTTGAACAACACGAGCTTTCGACACTGTGCCGGTGTCTTAGTCAAGTGTAACTCAGTAGGACTATTGTTGTTTCGTCGGCGATTCACGTATATCGTTGTAAAAATAGTCCGGAGACTATAAAAAAGCTTCGAATTTGTAGGTCTACTTCTTGGGGCAAAATATTCAGTAATTTAAAATTTAGTTTTAACGAAAAAAATATCAACATTTTAGTGGCTCATGTCACTTAAAACAAATTTCACGCGCACCAAATAATCGAAATTGACTTTATATTGCTGAATCCTAAAACAGATATTTCTCCAGACTGCTTCTACAGCGCTTTAAAATGCTATCCTCGGAGGATGTACTTTATCTCCAAGGGATTAAAACTAAATTTTCTCACCAGAGCTTCACCGAAAAGAAAACCTTTTACCTGACAACTCCTCCACATAGTTTACGAGCTTCACCGAAAAGAAAACCTTTTACCTGACAACTCCTCCACATAGTTTACGAGCTTCACCGAAAAGAAAATCTTTCACCTGACAACTCCTCCACATAGTTTACGAGCTTCACAGAAAAGAAAACCTTTTACCTGACAACTCCTCCACATAGTTTACGTCGATGGAGTAAAAAATCCACTCAGAATTTTTTTTCAATTTTTATTTGGTCTGAGTGGGATTTGAACCCGTATGTCAGCGATGGAAGGCCGGTGTCCAACTGAAGGACTATCAATCTACCGACTGAGCCACTGAAGCCCCCGTATCAGTTTGAAGTCAGGCTATAGGCCAGAAAGTTGGAAATAGGCCACACCAGTTTGATTGATTGATTGATGTTTTACACCACACTCAGGATTATTTCACTGGCGTTGTCAGGTTTAGTGGGAAGGAAACCGGGCACATTGCCCGGAGGAAACCCCCGACCTTCGGCGAGTAGGGGCCTACCTGGGCACTCTTCCACATACGGCGACCGATAGAAAAATTCACCAATTTATTTGTGATTCTAAAGTTGGATATAGGCCACATCAATTGGAGGCCAGAAAGTTGGATATATACCACATAGGTTTTTTTAAACACTAAAACACACAGGCACAGGGAAAATCGTCTTGTCTAAAATAACCACGGAGACAAGTTTCTTATTGTGTTAAAAAGGGGCATATCATTTAGACGTTTATACCCAATCATAAGTTATTATAATAAACCACAACCCATGTTATTTCATTAGGTTGACGACAAGCAGGAGTTTGGCCTTAGCAGAATTTTCTGGAAAAATAATTTAGCAACAAATCATCAGTATTTTTGGTAAAGCTAAACATGCCGATTTGCTATAGGTTTTAGATAGTAGGCCCCTAATCAATAAGCTGTGATATTCTTTAACGTTCACTACCGAAATCCGAGATAAATCAGTAGGAAGTCAGAAAGTTGGCTATGAGATGCAGTAGGAAGTCAAAAAGTTTAATTTAAGCCACATATATGTATCCGTTGAATGCCTGAAAGTTGGCTATAAGTCACATCAGTTGAAGGTCAGAGAGTTGTCTATAAGCCACATATATGCATTATACAGAGTCCAAAAGTTGATTTACTCCACATATATGTATCAGTTGGAGGCCTGAAAGTTGGCTATAAGTCACATCAGTTGAAGGTCAGAGAGTTGTCTATAAGCCACATATTTGCATTATACAGAGTCCAAAAGTTGATTTACTCCACATATATGTATCAGTTGAAGGTCAGAAAGTTGGCTACAAGCCACATTTATATCAGTTGGAAGTCAGAAAATTGGCTATAAGTCACTATATGTATCAGTTGGAGGCCTGGAAGTTGGCCATAAGCCACATATATATGTAGTAGGAAGTCAGAAAGTTGGCTACACGCCACATATATATCAGTTGGAAGTCAGAAAGTTGGCCATAAGCCACTATATATGTATCAGTTGGAGGCCTGCAAGTTGGCTATAAGCCACTATATGTATCAGTTGGAAGCCTGAAAGTTGGCTCTAAGCCACAGTTATATGTAATAGGAAGTCAGAAAGTTGGCTACACGCCACATATATATGCAGAAGAAGTCAGAAAGTTGGCTACACGCCACATATATTTCTCAGTTGGAGGCCTGCAAGTTGGCTATAAGCCACTATATGTATCAGTTGGAGGCCTGAAAGTTGGCTATAAGCCACATATATGTATCAGTTGGAGGCCTGAAAGTTGGCTATAAGCCACATATATGTATCAGTTGGAGGCCTGAAAGTTGGCTATAAGCCAAATATATGTATCAGTTGGAGGCCTGAAAGTTGGCTATAAGCCACACGTATGCAGTAGGGAGGGCAGAAAGTTGGCTATAAGCCACATATATGTATCAGTTGGAGGCCTGAAAGTTGGCTATAAGCCACAGTTATATGTAATAGGAAGTCAGAAAGTTGGCTACGCGCCACATATATATGCAGAAGAAGTCAGAAAGTTGGCTACACGCCACATATATTTCTCAGTTGGAGGCCTGCAAGTTGGCTATAAGCCACATATATGTATCAGTTGGAGGCCTGAACGTTGGCTATAAGCCACATATATGCAGTAGGAAGTCAGAAAGTTAGCTACACGCCACATATATATGCAGTAGGAAGTCAGAAAGTTGGCTGCACGCCACATATATGCAGTAGGAAGTCAGAAAGTTGGCTACAATGCCAACATAGTCCTTTTTCAGAGTGAAAAGAGGTCTCGGTGGCTCAGTCTCGCGATAGTCCCTTAGTCCGACACAGGCCTTTCATGAATGCGTCGTGGGTTCGAATTCCACTCAGACCAAATAAAATTGAACACTTTCTGAGTGTTTTTTCTTCTCTCGAACGCGTATGTAGAAGAGTTGCCATGCAGGTACTTGCCTAAGGCCAGAGATTTTCCCAGGGTCAAGAACCCCCAACCCCCCCCCCCCTCCCCTCCACCACCACAAAAACCTGGCAACGTGTGGGGTAAAACTTTAATCAATCAATCAATCGACCAATCGGAGTGAAAATATTAAATTTATAAGATACATAATTTCCCTAGCAAAGTTAATTACTATTTCGGCATGAAAATAATTTGCATTGATAATTTGTAAAATGTGAACCACGGATTCATTCTTATTTTGAAAGAATGGAAGAATTCATCATGCACCGATAAAGTGGATGCGAAGGGTTTTAAGCGATAGAATTCGCTATCCGCTACAACAAACTCCGTTCCCTGAAAAATAAAGGACATGTTTTATTTTTGTTATCCGAGCTAAGGAACTGTCTATAATTCGCAAATACAGTTTTTTTTTTTTTTTTTTTTTTTTTTTTTTTTTTTTTTTTTTTTTTTTTTTTTTTTTTTTTTTTTTTTTTTTTTTTTTTTTTTTTTTTTTCCTACACCAATCAGAGTCGAGTTCAGGCTCATCAGAGTAATACGTTTATACCGTGCTCACTCACTCATTGCACTCATATCCAATTTTGAATTACAAATCAAAGAATGTGCGAAAGTTTTGCCATTTTCTTACAAAATGTTCCTGTTCTCCTGTTATTATCGATATATATTTTTCTATTTCATAATAGCTGCTAATATTTCTTATTACGCTTTCGGTTTTAATTACATCAAGCTTCGCTTTATTTTGAAAAATATATTTTTTGGCTATGATAAAAAATAAATTTAATATTTCTTGTCCTGGTCCATGCCCAAGGATAATGCTTTTATCGGATGTATTAACTGGAATGTTAAAGGTTAAGTTTATCCAATGACCAAATTGAGTCCAAAAATTTGCAACCCGATTACAATCTACTAGTATATGTTTTATACTTTCTTTATTTTCTTTACAATAATCACAGAGATCATCATTTGCTAGACCGATTTTGTAAAGATATGATCTCGTGGGGATTATTCTATGTATAATTTTATACTGAAAATCCCTATATTTCGTATATTTTGTACAACAGAATATAGAATTGAAAATTTCTTTCCAGCTACTATTTTCTATTACACAATTAAGTTCATTTTCCCATTTTCTATATGTTGGCATTTCTATATTTGTTGTTTCGGAAAGCAGAATATCACTAAATGGTTTTGTACCTTTTGTTGTTTTTATGAGAAGTAAAATACATACAGGGATGACTGGTGAAAATACATCTACTTTGCCCTCCGTTTGCAAATGATCCAACCAAAGCTTTGGTATGCTGGTAATCATTCTGTTATAATCTAGAATTGTTCCTTTTACTTTATACTTTTGTTTAAATTCTGTAAATGTTAGACAGATACCCCTATGATCTACTATGTCCTGTACATACCTTATATTATTTTTATACCAATGTTCTACAAAAGGGAGTCTTTTCTTAAAGTGGGAGTTGTACCATAGATGCTGTGTCAGTATGTCTGATGAGGTGTTTACTTTTATTTTTGTATTCATCAATTCCCAAGCTTTAAATGTATCCCTCCAAAACGGATTTTTAGTTTCATTGAGTAGTACTTTAACATAGTCGCTCCCTAATGTAAATATCTTGCTTATATTTTCTTCTTTTAGAACTAATGTTTTCCACTTACCCTCAACTACCAGCAATCTGCGAATCCATGTTACCTTGAGGGCTTTTATAAAGGGCAGTAGGCTTACCATACGTATACCCCCATAACTGTAATCGCTTGTCAGGATTGCTCTCTTGATGCGATCTGGTCCATTATTCCATATAAATTTGTACATGATGGTGTTTATTTCTTGTATAATATCTAATGGAGGGTTTGGCAGGGATAAAAACAGATGTATTAATTTGGACAAAGCCAAAGATTTGATCACGGTCACTTTACCTAGCAACGAAAGGCTTCGTATTTTCCATTTTTGTAGTTCTTTTTTCAAATCCTTTATTCTAGCTAAATAATTTAATTTCCACATATCATAAAAGTGAGTTGACGAAAATGTAAACCCTAATATCACACACTCATTTACCCAATCAAGTTTAGTTTTTTTACTTATATTAATTTCGGAGCCTGTCAATGAGCCAATCCACATTGCTTTCGTTTTTTCTATGTTTAATTTTAGACCTGAATATGTATAGAAGTTATTTAAACATGAAATGGCTGCGGAGAGTGACTTTTCAGAACCATCAAGTATAAGTTGAGTGTCATCAGCGAATTGACTGAGTTTGTATTGAGTGCCATTAAGGCTAATACCTACAATGTTTTTTTCCTGTCTGATCATACAACCTAAAATTTCAGCACACAAGAGGAAGATGTAAGGTGAGACTGGATCTCCTTGTCTACAACCTCGTGAAATTGGAAATTGAGAAGAAATATACCCATTTTGTATGATACTAGCTGTAATGTTTGTTTGAAATATTTTAATCCACTTTTTTATGTCAGTTCCAAAATTAAAAGTATCTAAAACCTTATCTATAAAATCCCAGGATATGGAATCGAAAGCTTTTTCGAAATCTATTGATAACAACAATCCTGGAATTTCCTGCTGTTTTGTTTCAAACATCAAATCATATAAGAGTCGGATGTTTTGTGCTATGTTTCTACCTGGAATAAATCCCTGTTGATCTTCATGGATTATTTTGTGCAAAATATTTTTGATTCGATTGGATATACACGAGCTAATTAGTTTATATGTAACGTTTAGAAGGCTGATTGGTCGCCAGTTTTTTAACTTACTTCTATCTTTATTAGGTTTAGGCAGGCAGGTTATGACTCCCTGTTTCTGTGTATAAGACAACTCGCCAGTTGCAAAACCTTCATTAGCGGACCTCAAAACAAAATATCCTAAATATTTCCAAAAAAACTTAAAAAACTCTACCGTAAATCCATCCATACCGGGGGATTTTTCATTTTTCATGCATTTTAAACTTTGTGTCATTTCTTCGTACGTTAGTATTCCTTCTAAGTTTTCGGATTCCACGTTTGATAATCTAGTTAAATTCATAGTCCCTAACGAATTACTCAAATCGTCACATGGAGCTTTATTCTCAGTATAGAGCGTTAAATAATAATTTCTCTGGGCGTTTAGTATTTCAGATACCTTATAAATGTCCTTCCCATCATCTAAACTAAGTTTTGTAATACATTTGTTGACAAAGTTGTGTTTTTCTAAATTTAGAAAATACCGTGTTGGTTTTTCCCCTTGCTCTATTAATTTTGCCTTGGCCCTTACCATATATCCTTCCATTTCCTTTGCTCTAAGTTTTTGGTAGTCTTCTTTAAGATTTGATAGCTGCTTTAGTTTCTCATCATCTAATTTTTTATGAATTTCTTCTTCTACTAATTTAATTTGTTTTTCTAGTTTTTCTTCATTTTTCTTTTCTTCTTTCTTTAAATAGGATGCGTATTTAATAGTCTCTCCTCTTATTTTCATTAACAACGTTTCTAAAAATAACTGGTCACTAATTATTAACTGTAACTGATCTATTGATATATTATCTATATTATTCTTGTTATATGGTAGTGGGGTATACTCAAGGGTCGTTTCTTTTATAACGGATTTTACCTTTTCTACATATTTAGAATCTTTTAAGAGAGCACAATTGAATTTCCAGTATCCCTTCCCCCTTTCTGAGTTAACAAATTTGCATTTGAGTGTTATGGCTGAGTGGTCACTTCTATATCCAGGAATAATGTCTGCTTCAGTGGTGATATTAAAAATGCTATTACTAACAATGAAATAATCTAACCTTGCTTGTTTTATTGGGTTTTTTCTTCTCCAAGTGTATTTTTTGTCCTTAGGATGTAGGCACCTCCAAACGTCAATGTAATCGTTTTCTTGTATTATTTGTAACGTTTTTTGCCTGGCCTGTGGATTGTTCACATTAACATAATTTTGAGTGTCTTTTTCTGGATTCATAACTAAATTCCAATCACCACAGATTATAACTAGATCATTTTCTAATTTGTTGATTTTTGTCTGAATATTGTTATAAAATGATGGTTTATCGCTGTTTGGCCCATAAAGACAACATAATGTAACTGGGTTGTCATGAATTTCTAAATTTATGATTATATAATTTCCATATGGATCTATGTCTACTGAATTGAGTTTGTATATGAAGTTATTGTTAAAGAGAATTATTATTCCTCGAGAAAGGGTATTGTAGGAGCTTATCCAGGCATCGTGTGGCCATTCCCTTTTTATTGTTTCATAGTATTCCGAACCATTGTGGGTGTCCTGTAAACAAATGATAGAAAATTGTTTTTTCTTGAAATAATGAAAAACATCTCTTCGTTTTTTGTAGTCGGCAAGTCCCTGGCAGTTCATGGATACTAAGTTAACTGTCTCCATAATATTAGTTTTTAATTGAAAAAACGTTCATCTTTATTTTGTATTTAATTTTTTTTGTATCCAGTGGTAATTTTGAAATCGTGTCCACACTATTCTTCCATTCCATTACACACTCACTCTTCACACTCATTTGCCCAGGCCATGTCAATTTCACATGTATGTGTATTCTACACAAAATATGTAAAGACTCATCATATTGGTGATTTTTTTTAAGGATTTGCTTATTGAAATACAACATTTTAAACAGAGCTTAATTTCTGCACACTCCGGTAGATTGATTTGAAAACATAAGAAGGCATAACTTAAACATATTGTTCAAAGACTACTTTTGAATCACTTAGGATAGGATGTCTTTTTGGTTGAATACTTTACATTAAGTTAGATATTGGAGTTGTTTAACTATTTCGATTATTATTGAAAAAGAGAGAAAGAAAGAAAAATAACATCTTTTCTAGTGCCTATTTGTTCGTTGTCTCAAGTCTCTCTGGGTTGCCCTAGTCTGTAAGTTTGTGATGTTGTCCAGATCTTCAGTCCTTTGTATTCTGTAAATACTGTCATCTTGTAGTTTACTCAATATCTTGCCGTTTGATGACCAGGCTGATTTAACATAAGTATGGTTTGATGCTGCTCTCAGTAGCAATTGATTTGTTTTGGTCAAGTCTTCTTTGATCACGTGTTTTGTGCCTTTTAGAGCTTTTCTTTTTTTTATCACTTCAAATTTAGTCTTTCTAGTCATAAATCTAGCTATAATTCCTCTGGGATTAGTGTTGTTTTCAATAGTCCAGGGTCCAAGTCTATGTGCCACATCAATGTCACTCAAATGGATTTGCATGTCAAGTTTGGTGTTTAGAAGTTTAACCACTTTCTGTGCACTTTCCGTTGCTTGTTCAAATTTGCTGTCCCCTTCAAGTCCGTAAATACGTACACTATCGAGCCTTGAATGTTGTTCTTGGTCATTTTGTGCCTTACTAATTTCTTCGTACTTTCTACACATTCGGGTTATTTCGTCTTGTTGTTTCTCGTTTTCAATGCATAGTTCTTTAAAATCTTGTTTTAGTGTGTCGTTTTCCTGTTCAAGCGCCAGGATGCGACTTTCTTGTTTGTCCAAACGATCGCATATTTTACTGACAATTCTATCCTCAGAAACTTTCAACAAATCTGATAGGGACTCACCTGTTATTACTGTTTTTAGTTTAGTGTTTATTTCCGCTAGTGTTTCTTCTAAATTTGCTACATACCGACTCTCATACCTCGGAGTTATTCCACTATCTTTAGATATAGAAGACGGTGGGTTCGGAGATTCCTCTAAGCTGCTTGTGGAACTGATTTCTTTGCGTTTGGCAGCTTTGTTTGATCTCCCCATGGCTAGTAAGTGTTCGCAGGTAGAGGGTGTTGAGTCAAGGCAAGTGTAGTGTCCAGTAAGGTTGGCTGTACTGCCTGGCTGTATAACTGGTTTAAAGACTAGGTCAGATTGACCTGCTATACTATTGAGTTCTATACTGTAGTAACTGAGCTGGTCAGCTATCCCTCAATCAATATAAAAAGGCAGTTTTAAAAAAAATACGACAATAAAACATTTCATTTGAAACCAAAAACTCCCTGGTATCTTTGAAGAGGTCTTAGGTATTTTCAAATCATCGTATTATGCCTTGTAGCTGTGGATATTATTGGAGATAGCAGAGCTCCTGGAATTACACCCTACTCGTCCGCCATGTTGTCCAAATACAGCAAATACAGCTTTATCACATGCATAGGGTTAAGGCAAATCGCAGCGTCAATTGAAATACATTTAGAATTTAGGGTTGAGATAAAAGGTCATGTAGGACTAATATTATAAAGGCTAAGTAGGATAATGTTATATCTTCAACACACAGTGCATTTAGAACTATAACTGTGTACGCATATCTTCATCGAATGCTTGACTGTCACTCAACCTAACGCAACACAATTCACTATGTTACTTTTGCTGGCCTCTTACAATGCCAAAGCAGCAGGGTTTCAAAGCTATGGAAGACGATAACGGACTTACAGCGGATATCTCGTCTTACAGCGGAATCTACAGTAGCCTACAATTTTCTGACCCGGTGTTTTGCAGTCTCTCATCTTGAATGGATGGGTTAGAAGCAATGATGGAGTTTTATGATACAGTTTTTTTTATATAAAATAATAAAAAAAGCATGCAGCCCAAAAGTCCATTTTTTATATAGTGTTACAGTTTCTCTGAATTTTTTTTACTGCTTTTATTCGCGCTGGGCTACCAAAAAGGCAAAGATCTAAACAGCTGAAATTAAGTTTGTTACTAATAGATGAGAATTTTATAATACTTCAAATGAACAGTTTATAGGTAAAAAACATCATATAGCATTTTAGCAACAATGGTCCCAAAGCAGGTTTTGAATGATTTCGATTGTTTTTCTAAGTCTTAATTCATTTTATTTAACTGTGAAAATATCGCATGGGGCGTCGATCTTGGGATCTTGCCTGCGATTCAGTGGCCTCGCTTATAGCCTACATCTTCCAGTGTCGCCTATTTACCGCATGACTGTGAAGGCGTTTTCTCAGGATGGGCTTTATCGTCTTCCATACAAGACACATTACCAATTGTCAATGGCTAAAGGGTGGAATTGCGTTACGCAAGTTTTTGTCTACCACCCCCAGCGTGCAATTTCACTCTGGTCTTTCATGCAGAACTGCACGAAATTCTTTTGAAGTCGTTATGCAAATAGAAGATGTGTTTCAGTTATATATAAACGGCCATGCCTTTAGTTCAAACCCATTTAAAACGGTTTCTGTTTGTTGTACAATACACGAGTGATTAAGGCGAATACCTGTTAGAGAGGTTTCGGTGTAACCAGGGACAGTTCATGCATGATCTGAGACAGATGATCGACACTTAGTGCTGTAAGTATAGGCTTTCATACTTGGAGACTTTCATGAATTGACGATGCCATGCATGCCTATACATTCGATGTTCTGGTTTGGGTAAAATATCCGGTTTAAGTTAAAATGCTACGTTTTAATATGTTAATAATACGGCGGAATAATTTTTATTATTAATTGACTTTCAATGTTATTGGCAAAATACTGAGAAACGATCACGCTCATACAGGGCTTACGAGGGCCAATACGAACAAACTAGGCTAATACGAACAAACAAGGCCAATACGGACTGGGCCAATACGAGATCAAACATGGCGACCGTTTCATTGCTATCACTTCGAAATCCCAACGTCATTTTTCTTGAAATGATCAACAGAAAAAAAGAAAATAACAAATGTACAGCTAAAGAAAAACAAATATTCCGTCTATTTTATTAGATAAATTAAATATTGCATAAATAATAATTTGTAAAAGTAAAGAAATATGTTCCTATGTTTTATGTACAAAAACTCTTGGTACACTACACCTAGATTTTTTAAGAAAAAACTTTCCTTGCGAATGCGTCTATTAAAACACTAGTATTTTTAAATCATATAAATATTATATTTTATAAAAAAACAAACATTGAAAGCCAATTAATAAATTTTCATTAATCCGGATATTCCCTATTGGCTGTGTCACAGGTCCTCGATCAGCCGTATTAGCCGAAATTGGCCGAAAACCAGGTGTGCAGTTTACAGAGCTCCTTGTTCATATCGTGAATGACGTCTGTGACAGTATCTGATGAACAGACCTGCAGGCTAGTGTCGTCGGCGAACAAAATAAGATCTAGGATGCTATATACACGAGAAAGGTCATTTATATAGAGGAGGAATAGTATAGGGCCCAAGATAGAACCTTGAGGTACGCCACATTTCACAGCCTGGTGACATGATAAGGTTTTATTGTATGAAACACATTGATACCGATGTGACAAGTAGCTCTCGAATCAGGCATTGGATAGACCTCGGAATCCATAATGACTAAGTTTATTCTGCTTGTGTTCGACTATAGGCCCTACGTTGTATATGTTCAAATATATATATATATAAATATAAATATATATACTATATATAAATAGTAGGCCTACGTACGCGTATGAGTGTTATCGTTTATTGTGTATATACCCATCTTTGAATCCCCAGTCCTCATTATCCCAACTAAAGTGTTTTAGTTTGTTGGGCTACCCTGTTTATATATTGTGTGGAATATTTTACTTATTGATGTTTCTAAATGATGTGTATCTATATATGACCGATTCGCCCAGGTTGTGTTCCACCGAATTGTGACAATCAGAACTCTCAGATGAAGATTTTATTTAATGTTTGAATATATCACCATTGGCTGGTTAAATTCTGTTCTGGACCCTGTTTCACAAAGCGGCGTAGCGTAAGTTTTCACGTAACGGACATAGCAGCCCATACTGTAGAGATACGTTAGTCTGAAAGTTACGCAAAAAATTCATTTACTCCGTTTAGTGAAACAGGCTCTTAATTTTGACTTTGTTTTCAACTTTAAGTGAATGAGCCAAGGTGACAATCTTGTATGCATACAACAGTTATCTCTTGTCTGAGACGTAGAGTCGAAACCCGATCATACAGCTCCTAAAAGCATGCGTTGTATGTCAAACGAAAATGTTCGCATGCTGAGATTGAGTTTTTATGTTATCTCACTGAGCATGCGTCACCGAAAATGTTCACATCCGGAGATCGAGATTATTCCTCTTGCCTCCGGTTTCAGTTTCACTTTGGAAAGTTCCTACTGAAGTTTTGGTTTTCAAGAACGGCTATGATCTTTAAAAAAACAACAACACATAAGGTCTTTAGTGATGTGATTTATTTTATTTGGTGTTTGCAGAAAGTCGAAGTGCAAGACGAAGTGATGTAAACTAATAGTAACGCGAATGCATTGCTAGTCATACTATTCTGTCGAAAACTGGGCACCAGATGGTACCGTTTACACAAGTCCATTACATTATGATTTACACTCTCATCAACTCTGACAATTTTATTGATAATACTCAGACGGCATTTGTAGGCCTGTGTAAAAACAAGGGAAATCTATATTCATAATCATATATGTATGTACTTGTAGTTTTAGTTTAACTAATTTTGACTCTCGGACACTTATAGGTGAAACTGAATAGGCCTACTGGCTACATGCAAACGTATCTTGTTTGACATCTAAAAATGCATAAAGTTTATAAATTTTGTATGCAATATAGCCTTCGAACGACCTATGTGGGATGATTGCCAGTTACTGTGTGTTTCTTACGGGCAAAGAGCCCGGTTTACTCCCTCAATAAAACTGACAATGCCGCCATATTAGTGAAACCAATCAATCAATCCAATATAGCCCTATATATGCAAGCAGATTAACTCCATATTATTATCAAGTATTTAATACTAACAGGTGTCAAACTCGGATCCTCTTATCCCTGGATAATTCAACAAGTTAAATCCGACTCGATATCTCCATTCTGATATTTGCTAACGACATAATGAATATCAGATTTTCAAACAAGGAGGCAGGTGAAGAATTCACTTTTGGTGAATTAATCCCTGGAGAGTATATTTGTGTGTATGAGAGTGTGTATTGTATGATAGTTGGACTCTCGAGTATTAACATTGGTGGGTTGAAAGGATGCCTTTAAATAAAAAAGACTAAGTTTTCTCTCATTTCTCTATAACATTGTTTGTTTTGCAGGAAATGTATAAAGATTGATGGAGTTGTGTGTTGATTGATAACCTGTTAGAGTGGAGAATATTCATCCTTCTTGGTATGTCTCTCTGTGTGTGGATAGTTGTTGTTGTTGTGTGTTCTACGCTAGTGGCTTGTTTGAGTCAGCATTACATACCTACAGTACAGTTTGAATTGGATACCAGAGGATATATTATTTACTGTCCGTGTTTGGGTGAGTCATTTAAGCAGGTTCTTTTGCCCCCCCCCCCCCATAGGTGTACCTCACTGAATATTCATCGCAACATCCCAGAAATTAATGCTCAGCTTCAAAATGCTTTTCTCTCGGCAAAGAGGCCAGTTTCCTTCCACTTAAATCCTGGCTATGTCACAATATAATTGAAATAATCTTGAGTGTGGCAAAAAACAACAATCAAGCATAGAGCCTTTTGTTTCTTCATATTTAAAAATGCAGACTCATGTTCAATTTAATATTATGTAATCCAATTCAAGTTTAGTTTTTTTCATGGGCTTAAATACCCCACCCATGCACTTAAATATTAAACACAAATTTCTTTGAAGGATGAACCATTACATATCGATTGTTTATTAATAGATTTCAACCATCACTATTTTCATTGTTATTTAAACTTTTAATGGTTATATTTCATTTTATTTTAGGTCGGTTTGGAAATCAGGCTGAACATTTTCTCGGAGCACTTGGATTTGCTAAGAGTGTTGATAGGACATTAGTTATCCCCCCTTGGAGAACCTATGTATGTACAAAACATTATCTCCCTTTTCCTGTGGATATTAACTACATACAGGCTATTCAATTCTATATTTATGATCACTAAAACACACAGGCACAATCTTTTTGTCTAAAATAACCATGGAGACAAGTTATTAATCGTGTTATTTCCACTCACAGACAGTGTGTGAGCCAGTGTGTTACAAGGTATATCACTCTCATTTATGGATTTTCAGTGCCAGAGGCTTGTGAATTTATAGGTGATATTCATCTTAACACACTGGCTTTCATTAGATAACCTATATGTATCATTGTATGAAATAACCCTAATATTTACAATTTTCAATTACTGTTTTAAAATCATTTTCAACTTTTATTAAAAAATACCGAACATTTCTCCACCCTTTAAATTAAGACTTGAATTAAGCAGGTAATTTTTGCTGGAATTAAAATGTCAATGATATTACAGGTTTATATATTAAACTTTTTTCACTTACTTTTATTTGTACAGAAAAACATAGCATTTGATGAATGGTTTAAAGTGCAGCCGTTGTTAATGTACCACCGTGTTATTCTGGCAGAAGACTTTATGAATGAACTAGCACCTGTACATTGGCCCCCGTCCAAAAGGACAGGCTGGTGTTTTTCCTTCAGTGAAGATAAATCTACTTGTAACATGAAACAAGGTTAGCCAGTTTAATATGAGGATTAACCAGAAATCATTAGTGTAGATTGCCACTATAACTTTTACAATTGTAAATCTACTTTGCATGGAAATCTATTAGGGCCTATTAGCAATCAGATGTTGGCCGATATCAACAACACAGGGTTATGATGGGATTTACTAGTTTATTTTTGTTAAAACAATTTAAAAAGATTTCAAGATTTTCAATCACTATTTGTTCATACATTTCAGTTCATTTACAATATAGTTATATTTATGAGCACTAAAACACACGGGCACAGGGAAAATCTTCTTGTCTAAAATAACCACGGAGACAAGTTTCTAATTGTGTTAAAAAGAGGTATATCATTTAGACCTTTAT
Source organism: Lepidochitona cinerea (assembly GCA_963971465.1). Taxonomy (NCBI): domain Eukaryota; kingdom Metazoa; phylum Mollusca; class Polyplacophora; order Chitonida; family Tonicellidae; genus Lepidochitona; species Lepidochitona cinerea. Next base: position 38,646,897 of record OZ020556.1, on the reverse strand, counting down.
ACCCCATCATAAATTGTTGTAATAAAGTAAACCCATGATATTTCATTAGGTTGACGACTGACAGGAGCTTGGCCTTAGTCAGTAGAATTTTCTGGAACACTTTGTATTGCATTGACAATGCTTATGCATCTTAAGCTATAGTAAGAATATCGTCAGACTATATATTATGGGGTCATGGGAAAAGACAGTGAAAATTCCCCCATCCCCCCCCCCCCCATACCCCTTTCCCAGAAAACCTAGGTAGAAGGCAGACAGGGGAGTTTAGCCCTGACCAGTATGTCTTTCAAACTCTTGTTCTTTTTATAAGCAATGACTGGCCTTTGGGTCAGAGGTCGAGCAAGTTTACTTTGAAGTAGTTTGTATTCTTCTACTATAATCTTGGCCATAGCAATGCTAGCTTTGTTATACTGAAACACAAATGGTATTATAGTTTTTTCACGACATCTTCCGGGGTCCAAGTTCAAACCCAAAGGATAAATAGTTTGTAATGTTTGAATCCAAAAACTTTCCCTTTCCAAACGTTTGTGCTTGGTATCTGCAGCGGAAGTGAGAAAAGGGATTTTCTCAATAGGCATAATTTCAAAATGGTCCTTGACCGAATGACCTTGAGTATTGAAATGTTGTGCCACGGGTACATCATGTTTAAGTCTTATACTAGATAAATGGTTGGCTGCTCTTTGTCGTAGAGAATTTTGAGTTTCTCCGACGTACTGTTTGCGACATTTTTTGCACGTGATTACATACACGATATTAGAGGAGTCACAATTAAGATTCTCTGCCATTTGATATTTGTCGCGAGTTTGTTCTTCCAAAAAAGGTACCGCGATCGGGTACGTATATATCGAGTTTGCATCGCGTCTTAAGGCATTTCATTGATGTACCTGAGAGAAATGTTGGACGGTAATGGTACACTCGTGAAGGGGAGGTAAGCGTATCGGGGGATGAAGGGGGAAACATGATTTGTCTTACTGTGTTAGATTTAATCCTTCGGAGTAATCTAATAGAATACTTCCTAGGGAGGAGAGCTTTAAAAAGAACAGAACAAGCCTGGTTAAAAAAATCTAAAGAACTACAGTTTCTATAGAATCTAAATATCTGAGATTTAATGACTCCCTTGAAAGTGTGACGAGGATGGTATGACCCAGCATGTAGCAGCTGATGCGTGTCAGTAGGTTTGAAGAATACTTTGTAATCTAGATACCCAGTAGTATGATATGTATGACCCTTGTAAATAGTTACATCCAAAAAATCCACAGAAGTGTGATCAATAGTAGGCTGTAATTTAATGCTTGAGTCATGAGAATTAAGAGTATCAATGAAAATATGAAGGTCTTCCAACGTATGTTGCCAAATGATAAAAATGTCATCCAGATACCGAAGGTAAATAAAAGGTTGTTTGTGACATTTGTGAAGAATGTCACTCTCCCACTCAGCCATAAAAATAGAGGCAAAGTTAGGACTAAAACGTTTCCCCATAGCACACCCTTTAATTTGCTGAAAGATCTCCCCATTGAATTCAAAATCGTTTCCTTTTAAGCTAAGTTCCAGCAATTCTAAAATGTCCTTATCCGGACGAAGGTGGTCAGGATATCTTTGGAATGCTGATTTTATGGATTTAAGACCCAAATCTATGTCAATGTTTGTATACATAGACTCCACATCCAGAGTAACTAAAATCACATCTTGTGGGATGGATTTCTCAGATAATTTGGCCAATACATCATCCGTATTTTTTATAAAGCTAGGATGCCGATTCGCTATAGGTTTTAGATAGTAATCAATTAGCTCTGATATTCTGTAACTTTCACTGCCACAATCAGAGATAATAGGACGCCCAGGGGGCATTGTAGGCTTCGGCCATTTTTCAATGGGTTTGTGAATTTTCGGAAGAATATAGAAGACCCTGTTTTTAGAGTTATGATCAGATTCCAAATAGCGATACTGTTTTTCATTAAGTAAGCCTTTATCTTGAAGAGAAACAAGAATTTTATTAAACTTCCTAACATTTTCAGGCCAAATTTCCTTATCAAGTTTTTTGTAATGAAGAGGGTTGCTTAGCTGCCGTTCTATCTCTTCAATATAATCCTGTTTTGACATAATAACTGTTGCCGAACCTTTATCAGCCGGTTTAATAACTATGTTTGGATTTCTCCTTAGCTTACTTAAGGCAAGACATTCTGAATGAGTAAGGTTATGTTTGTTTTTCTGATTAGTTAAAACATCAAACTTCCTAGATACAGAGTCACGACTAATGTTTATCTCTGGGTCATACATGTGGGAAGGGGGTGTATAGCCGCTTTTAGATGTAAACTGCTTGCGTACCCCACTAGAATCTCGGTAGATATCAGCCAGACTAAGATTTCTGGAGAACTCCATAACATGCACTAATTTACTAATAGAAAAGTCCCTATCAGATAATGGTTTTGGGCAAGGCACAAATGAGAGTCCTCTATTGAGTAGAGATATATCATCAACAGTGAGTTCCTCGTTACTAAGATTAACAATATTACTTCCTAAGCCGAAAGTAGGGTGGCACATGCCCTGTCCCAAATTTAGTTTAAATCTAGTGTCTGAAGCCAGTGATAGTTATAGTTATTCATCAAAAAGAATGTTTATGGAAAATAGAATTTGAAGATTGGAGGTCAGGAGAAATTATTGAAAATTTGTGTTTAATGTTGAAAAGGGTTTTTAAAATTCAGATGTGTTTCAATTAATTGAAAAGCTTTCCGATTAATTACGACATATGATATTTATATGGGTCTATTTGTTACTCTGATAGATATCCTTTTGAAACACTCTCCTTATTCAATAAATATTTTTAACTGTCTCTAATATTTTTTTGTGAAGGTTCACCATTTGGTCCATTTTGGGATGAGTTGGGAGTAGACTTTGTTGACTACGTTCTTTATAACATCTCATTTGAGGAATACTACATCAATACGTGGAAAACTAGGTATGTGTAGCTAAAGTATAATACTGGTTTATAACTGCCATACTCATGAAGTTGGTTTATGACTGGATGGTTTATATTCTTATTAACTTCCGTACTCATGAAGTTGGTTTATAACTAGATGGTTTATATTCTTATTAACTTCCGTACTCATGAAGTTGGTTTATAACTGGATGGTTTATATTCTTATTAACTGCCATACTCATGAAGTTGGTTTATAACTGGATGGTTTATATTCTTATTAACTTCCGTATTCATGAAGTTGGTTTATAACTAGATGGTTTATATTCTTATTAACTGCCATACTCATGAAGTTGGTTTATGACTGGATGGTTTATATTCTTATTAACTGCCATACTCATGAAGTTGGTTTATAACTGGATGGTTTATATTCTTATTAACTTCCATACTCATGAAGTTGGTTTATAACTGGATGGTTTATATTGTAAGCTATTTCCATACTCATGAAGGAGGTTTATATTGTAAACTATTTCCATGCTCATGAAGCAGGTTTATATTGTAAACTACATGTACTTCCATACTCATGAAGCAGGTTTATATTGTAAACTGATTCCATACTCATGAAGCAGGTTTATATTGTAAACTACTTCCATACTCATGAAGCAGGTTTATATTGTAAACTACTTCCATACTCATGAAGCAGGTTTATATTGTAAACTATTTCCATACTCATGAAGCTGGTTTATATTGTACACTATTTCCATACATATGAAGCAGGTTTATATTGTAAACTACTTCCATACTCATGAAGCAGGTTTATATGGTAAACTACTCCCATACTCATGAGGCTGGTTTATATTGTAAACTACTTCCATACTCATGAAGCTGGTTTATATGGTAAACTACTTCCATACTCATGAAGCAGGTTTATATGGTAAACTACTTCCATACTCATGAAGCAGGTTTATATGTTAAACTACTCCCATACTCATGAGGCTGGTTTATATTGTAAACTACTTCCATACTCATGAAGCTGGATTATATGGTAAACTACTTCCATACTCATGAAGCAGGTTTATATTGTAAACTACTTCCATACTCATGAAGCAGGTTTATATTGTAAACTACTTCCATACTCATGAAGCTGTTTTATATTGTAAACTACTTCCATACTCATGAAGCAGGTTTATATTGTAAACTACTTCCATACTTATGAAGCTGGTTTATATGGTAAACTACTTCCAAACTCATGAAGCTGGTTTATATGGTAAACTACTTCCATACTAATGAAGCAGGTTTATATTGTAGACTACTTCCATACTCATGAAGCAGGTTTATATTGTAAACTACTACCATACTCATGAAGCAGGTTTATATTGTAAACTACTACCATACTCATGAAGCAGGTTTATATGGTAAACTACTTCCATACTCATGAAGCAGGTTTATATGGTAAACTACTCCCATACTCATGAGGATGGTTTATATTGTAAACTACTTCCATACTCATGAAGCTGGTTTATATGGTAAACTACTTCCATACTCATGAAGCAGGTTTATATTGTAAACTACTTCCATACTCATGAAGCAGGTTTATATGGTAAACTACTCCCATACTCATGAGGCTGGTTTATATTGTAAACTACTCCCATGCTCATGAAGCAGGTTTATATTGTAAACTACTTCCATACTCATGAAGCAGGTTTATATGGTAAACTACTCCCATACTCATGAAGCAGGTTTATATTGTAAACTACTTCCATACTCATGAAGCTGGTTTATATGGTAAACTACTTCCATACTCATGAAGCAGGTTTATATTGTAAACTACTTCCATACTCATGAAACAGGTTTATATTGTAAACTACTCCCATACTCATGAAGCAGGTTTATATGGTAAACTACTCCCATACTCATGAGGCTGGTTTATATTGTAAATAACTTCCATACTCATGAAGCAGGTTTATATGGTAAACTACTTCCATACTCATGAAGCAGGTTTATATGGTAAACTACTTCCATACTCATGAAGCTGGTTTATATGGTAAACTACTCCCATACTCATGAGGCTTGTTTATATTGTAAATAACTTCCATACTCATGAAGCAGGTTTATATGGTAAACTACTTCCATACTCATGAAGCAGGTTTATATGGTAAACTACTTCCATACTCATGAAGCTGGTTTATATGGTAAACTACTTCCATACTCATGAAGCAGGTTTATATTGTAAACTACTTCCATACTCATGAAGCTGGTTTATATTGTAAACTACTTCCATACTCATGAAGCAGGTTTATATTGTAAACTACTTCCATACTCATGAAGCAGGTTATATTGTAAACTACTTCCATACATATGAAGCAGGTTTATATTGTAAACTACTTCCATACTCATGAAGCTGGTTTATATTGTACACTATTTCCATACATATGAAGCAGGTTTATATTGTAAACTACTTCCATACTCATGAAGCAGGTTTATATGGTAAACTACTCCCATACTCATGAGGCTGGTTTATATTGTAAATAACTTCCATACTCATGAAGCAGGTTTATATTGTAAACTACTGCCATACTCATGAAGCTGGTTTATATGGTAAACTACTTCCATACTCATGAAGCAGGTTTATATTGTAAACTACTTCCATACTCATGAAGCAGGTTTATATTGTAAACTACTTCCATACTCATGAAGCTGGTTTATATTGTAAACTACTTCCATACTCATGAAGCAGGTTTATATTGTAAACTACTTCCATACTCATGAAGCAGGTTATATTGTAAACTACTTCCATACATATGAAGCAGGTTTATATTGTAAACTACTTCCATACTCATGAAGCTGGTTTATATTGTACACTATTTCCATACATATGAAGCAGGTTTATATTGTAAACTACTTCCATACTCATGAAGCAGGTTTATATGGTAAACTACTCCCATACTCATGAGGCTGGTTTATATTGTAAATAACTTCCATACTCATGAAGCAGGTTTATATTGTAAACTACTGCCATACTCATGAAGCAGGTTTATATTGTAAACTACTTCCATACTCATGAAGCAGGTTTATATGGTAAACTACTTCCATACTCATGAAGCAGGTTTATATGGTAAACTACTTCCATACTCATGAAGCTGGTTTATATGGTAAACTACTTCCATACTCATGAAGCTGGTTTATATGGTAAACTACTTCCATACTCATGAAGCAGGTTTATATGGTAAACTACTTCCATACTCATGAAGCAGGTTTATATTGTAAACTACTTCCATACTCATGAAGCTGGTTTATATTGTAAACTACTTCCATACTCATGAAGCTGGTTTATATTGTACACTCTTTCCATACATGTACTCATGAATCTGTGACATCACTGACCAAGTCCATCAATTTAATTTCTGAGTAAATATATCTATCCCTTTTGAAAACGGTGATCTCGGTGAAAAAAGACTGGACATTTTTTAAGCTGAGCGTGTCACCCATACTATGTGCTCTGCAATAAATAAGACTGGTCATCTTTGTAGCTGAGCTTGTCACCTATACTGTGTGCTCTGCAATAAATAAGACTGGTCATCTTTGTAGCTGAGCTTGTCACCCATACTATGTGCTCTGCAATAAATAAGACTGGTCACCTTTCTAGCTGAGCTTGTCACCCATACTGTGTGCTCTGCAATAAATAAGACTGGTCATCTTTGTAGCTGAGCTTGTAGCCCATACTGTGTGCTCTGCAATAAATAAGACTGGACATCTTTCTAGCTGAGCTTGTCACCCATACTATGTGCTCTGCAATAAATAAGACTGGTCACCTTTCTAGCTGAGCTTGTCACCCATACTGTGTGCTCTGCAATAAATAAGACTGGTCATCTTTGTAGCTGAGCTTGTCGCCCATACTGTGTGCTCTGCAATAAATAAGACTGGACATCTTTCTAGCTGAGCTTGTCACCCATACTATGTGCTCTGCAATAAATAAGACTGGTCATCTTTGTAGCTGAGCTTGTCACCCATACTGTGTGAGCTCTGCAATAAATAAGACTGGTCATCTTTGTAGCTGAGCTTGTTGTCCATATTATGGGCTCTGCCGTAAATAAGACTTTTTGACTGAGCTTTGGGAAATTCAGCTTAGAAACTGGTGCGAAGTAATTAATAAATAAATTAATGTGTCATTATGTTATATCAGATTTCCTGCTTCCAAGTATCCTGTGATGGCATTTAAAGGTGCTCCTGCCAGTTTTCCTGTCAAGGAGAGACATGTTTCTTTACACCAATACTTACAGTGGTCAGATAAAATTGAAGAACAAGCTTTGCATGAAATTGAGAAATATTTCCGCTCAGAACCATTTATTGGTTTACACCTGAGGAATGGGTTAGATTGGGTAAGTGGCATAGTCAAATCATACAAAATCATACTGATAGAGATAAGTTAGCACAATATATTCTCATATGTAAGTGTCCATGTGTACATGTATATGTGTTCATCATTTGCTTGGGTCTCTGGGCGTGCAGTATTAAATAACCATTCGGTCCAATCAAATCTAATCTCTTACAGGGACCCCCCCCCCCCCCCATCCCCATCCCTGGCAGAGGGACTACCGCCGACTGAGCTAAGCTAGTGGGGCTCCCTTAAAATACAACAAAAAATTACATTGGGGCCTCATTTGATTGCCTTCATTGAATTGGTAATTGCTGAAGACAGAAACACATAATGTTAATAGTTAACTGTTGTGTTGATAGTTGTTTAAGAAAAAGACACTGTATAATGTAAGTCTAAGGAGGTATATCTGATATGTTATCAAGGGTTCTATGTCAAACCTATAAATGCCTGTATGTTTTCCTGATATCCAGTGACAGATGAGCTTCATTAAGAATGTTTGGATAACATCATTCCATTTGATACTTTACTTTCTTTTCTAATTAAAAAAATGAGTGTCAAAAAATTAAAACCAGTGACAAGAAATTGCTTACCATTACTTACATCCTGAGTCTTTATGTCTGCAGTCAATAGAGAGCAACACAAGTATAATTGTCTGAGAGGTGTAATATGACTCTGGATTCACCAGGGTGCTATTTCCTAAACTTCATCTAGTTGACTAAATCTTTGTTGCACACTAAGCTGTAATGTTTAACCTGTGGAATTTTACATGTATTCGGCTGTTTAAATTCAGAAGTCTAACCTCATAGGTTTGAATTAAGAAATGTTTGAAACTCTGACAAATGATTAATCATTTGATAAAGACATAGGCTCGTGTTGTTCACAAACAAACTTACTTCTTGGAGATGTCTTAATCATTTGTCATTAGTCTAACATCATCTATGAAATAAGTATAATAAGTTTGTCCAGATGCTGTCTGAGAGATGTACTTTGACACTGGTTTGTCCAGGTACTGTCTGAGAGATGTAATATGACACTGGTTTGTCCAGGTACTCTCTGAGAGAGGTATTAATATGACACTGGTTTGTCCAGGTACTGTCTGAGAGATGTAATATGACACTGGTTTGTCCAGGTACTGTCTGAGAGAGGTATTAATATGACACTGGTTTGTCCAGGTACTGTCTGAGAGATGTAATATGACACTGGTTTGTCCAGGTACTGTCTGAGAGAGGTATTAATATGACACTGGTTTGTCCAGGTACTGTCTGAGAGATGTAATATGACACTGGTTTGTCCAGGTACTGTCTGAGAGATGTAATATGACACTGGTTTGTCCAGATGCTGTCTGAGAGATGTAATATGACACTGGTTTGTCCAGGTACTGTCTGAGAGATGTAATATGACACTGGTTTGTCCAGGTACTGTCTGAGAGAGGTATTAATATGACACTGGTTTGTCCAGGTACTGTCTTGGAGATGTAATATAACTCTGGTTTGTCCAGATACTGTCTGTGAGATGTAATATGGCTCTGGTTTGTCCAGGTACTATCTGAGAGATGTAATATGGCTCTGGTTTGTCCAGTTACTATCTGTGAGATGTAATATGACTCTGGTTTGTCCAGGTACTATCTGAGAGATGTAATATGACTCTGGTTTGTCCAGATACTGTCTGAGAGATGTAATATGACTCTGGTTTGTCCAGGTACTGTCTGAGAGATGTAATATGTCTCTGGTTTGTCCAGATACTGTCTGAGAGATGTAATATGTCTCTGGTTTGTCCAGATACTGTCTGTGAGATGTAATATGTCTCTGGTTTGTCCAGATACTGTCTGTGAGATGTAATATGACTCTGGTTTGTCCAGATACTGTCTGAGAGATGTTATATGGCTCTGGTTTGTCCAGATACTGTCTGTGAGATGTAATATGACTCTGGTTTGTCCAGATACTGTCTGAGAGATGTAATATGACTCTGGTTTGTCCAGATACTATCTGAGGGATGTAATATGACTCTGGTTTGTCCAGATACTGTCTGTGAGATGTAATATGACTCTGGTTTGTCCAGATACTGTCTGTGAGATGTAATATGACTCTGGTTTGTCCAGGTACTGTCTGTGAGATGTAATATGACTCTGGTTTGTCCAGATACTGTCTGAGAGGTCTAATGTGGCTCTGGTTTGTCCAGATACTGTCTGAGAGGTCTAATATGGCTCTGGTTTGTCCAGGTACTGTCTGAGAGGTCTAATATGGCTCTGGTTTGTCTAGATGCTGTCTGAGAGATGTGTTATGACACTGGTTTGTCCAGATACTGTCTGTGAGATGTAATATGGCTCTGGTTTGTCCAGATACTGTCTGTGAGATGTTATATGGCTCTGGTTTGTCCAGATACTGTCTGTGAGATGTTATATGACTCTGGTTTGTCCAGATACTGTCTGTGAGATGTAATATGACTCTGGTTTGTCCAGATACTGTCTGAGAGATGTAATATGACTGGTTTGTCCAGATACTGTCTGTGAGATGTAATATGGCTCTGGTTTGTCCAGATACTGTCTGTGAGATGTAATATGGCTCTGGTTTGTCCAGGTACTGTCTGTGAGATGTTATATGACTCTGGTTTGTCCAGATACTGTCTGTGAGATGTTATATGACTCTGGTTTGTCCAGATACTGTCTGTGAGATGTAATATGACTCTGGTTTGTCCAGATACTGTCTGAGAGATGTAATATGACTGGTTTGTCCAGATACTGTCTGTGAGATGTAATATGGCTCTGGTTTGTCCAGATACTGTCTGTGAGATGTAATATGGCTCTGGTTTGTCCAGATACTGTCTGTGAGATGTAATATGACTCTGGTTTGTCCAGATACTGTCTGTGAGATGTAATATGGCTCTGGTTTGTCCAGATACTGTCTGAGAGATGTTATATGGCTCTGGTTTGTCCAGATACTGTCTGAGAGATGTATTGATATGACACTGGTTTGTCCAGATACTGTCTGAGAGATGTATTGATATGACACTGGTTTGTCCAGATACTGTCTGAGAGATGTATTGATATGACACTGGTTTGTCCAGATACTGTCTGTGAGATGTATTGATATGACACTGGTTTGTCCAGATACTGTCTGTGAGATGTAATATGACTCTGGTTTGTCCAGGTACTGTCTGTGAGATGTTATATGACTCTGGTTTGTCCAGATACTGTCTGTGAGATGTAATATGACTCTGGTTTGTCCAGATACTGTCTGAGAGATGTAATATGACTGGTTTGTCCAGATACTGTCTGTGAGATGTAATATGGCTCTGGTTTGTCCAGATACTGTCTGTGAGATGTAATATGGCTCTGGTTTGTCCAGATACTGTCTGTGAGATGTAATATGACTCTGGTTTGTCCAGATACTGTCTGTGAGATGTAATATGGCTCTGGTTTGTCCAGATACTGTCTGAGAGATGTTATATGGCTCTGGTTTGTCCAGATACTGTCTGAGAGATGTATTGATATGACACTGGTTTGTCCAGATACTGTCTGAGAGATGTATTGATATGACACTGGTTTGTCCAGATACTGTCTGAGAGATGTATTGATATGACACTGGTTTGTCCAGATACTGTCTGTGAGATGTATTGATATGACACTGGTTTGTCCAGATACTGTCTGTGAGATGTAATATGACTCTGGTTTGTCCAGATACTGTCTGTGAGATGTAATATGGCTCTGGTTTGTCCAGATACTGTCTGTGAGATGTAATATGGCTCTGGTTTGTCCAGATACTGTCTGAGAGATGTAATATGGCTCTGGTTTGTCCAGATACTGTCTGTGAGATGTAATATGACTCTGGTTTGTCCAGATACTGTCTGTGAGATGTAATATGGCTCTGGTTTGTCCAGATACTGTCTGTGAGATGTAATATGGCTCTGGTTTGTCCAGATACTGTCTGAGAGATGTAATATGACTGGTTTGTCCAGATACTGTCTGTGAGATGTAATATGGCTCTGGTTTGTCCAGATACTGTCTGTGAGATGTAATATGGCTCTGGTTTGTCCAGATGCTGTCTGAGAGATGTAATATGACACTGGTTTGTCCAGGTACTGTCTGAGAGATGTTATATGGCTCTGGTTTGTCCAGATACTGTCTGAGAGATGTATTGATATGACACTGGTTTGTCCAGATACTGTCTGTGAGATGTAATATGGCTCTGGTTTGTCCAGATACTGTCTGTGAGATGTAATATGGCTCTGGTTTGTCCAGATACTGTCTGTGAGATGTAATATGACTCTGGTTTGTCCAGATACTGTCTGTGAGATGTAATATGGCTCTGGTTTGTCCAGATACTGTCTGAGAGATGTTATATGGCTCTGGTTTGTCCAGATACTGTCTGAGAGATGTATTGATATGACACTGGTTTGTCCAGATACTGTCTGAGAGATGTATTGATATGACACTGGTTTGTCCAGATACTGTCTGAGAGATGTATTGATATGACACTGGTTTGTCCAGATACTGTCTGTGAGATGTATTGATATGACACTGGTTTGTCCAGATACTGTCTGTGAGATGTAATATGACTCTGGTTTGTCCAGATACTGTCTGTGAGATGTAATATGGCTCTGGTTTGTCCAGATACTGTCTGTGAGATGTAATATGGCTCTGGTTTGTCCAGATACTGTCTGAGAGATGTAATATGGCTCTGGTTTGTCCAGATACTGTCTGTGAGATGTAATATGGCTCTGGTTTGTCCAGATACTGTCTGTGAGATGTAATATGGCTCTGGTTTGTCCAGATACTGTCTGTGAGATGTAATATGACTCTGGTTTGTCCAGATACTGTCTGTGAGATGTAATATGGCTCTGGTTTGTCCAGATACTGTCTGAGAGATGTTATATGGCTCTGGTTTGTCCAGATACTGTCTGAGAGATGTATTGATATGACACTGGTTTGTCCAGATACTGTCTGAGAGATGTATTGATATGACACTGGTTTGTCCAGATACTGTCTGAGAGATGTATTGATATGACACTGGTTTGTCCAGATACTGTCTGTGAGATGTATTGATATGACACTGGTTTGTCCAGATACTGTCTGTGAGATGTAATATGACTCTGGTTTGTCCAGATACTGTCTGTGAGATGTAATATGGCTCTGGTTTGTCCAGATACTGTCTGTGAGATGTAATATGGCTCTGGTTTGTCCAGATACTGTCTGAGAGATGTAATATGGCTCTGGTTTGTCCAGATACTGTCTGTGAGATGTAATATGACTCTGGTTTGTCCAGATACTGTCTGTGAGATGTAATATGGCTCTGGTTTGTCCAGATACTGTCTGTGAGATGTAATATGGCTCTGGTTTGTCCAGATACTGTCTGAGAGATGTAATATGACTGGTTTGTCCAGATACTGTCTGTGAGATGTAATATGGCTCTGGTTTGTCCAGATACTGTCTGTGAGATGTAATATGGCTCTGGTTTGTCCAGATGCTGTCTGAGAGATGTAATATGACACTGGTTTGTCCAGGTACTGTCTGAGAGATGTTATATGGCTCTGGTTTGTCCAGATACTGTCTGAGAGATGTATTGATATGACACTGGTTTGTCCAGATACTGTCTGAGAGATGTATTGATATGACACTGGTTTGTCCAGATACTGTCTGTGAGATGTTATATGACTCTGGTTTGTCCAGATACTGTCTGTGAGATGTAATATGGCTCTGGTTTGTCCAGATACTGTCTGAGAGATGTAATATGACTCTGGTTTGTCCAGATACTGTCTGAGGGATGTAATATGACACTGGTTTGTCCAGATACTGTCTGTGAGATGTAATATGACTCTGGTTTGTCCAGGTACTGTCTGTGAGATGTTATATGACTCTGGTTTGTCCAGATACTGTCTGAGAGATGTTATATGACTCTGGTTTGTCCAGATACTGTCTGAGAGATGTAATATGACTCTGGTTTGTCCAGATACTATCTGAGGGATGTAATATGACACTGGTTTGTCCAGATACTGTCTGAGAGGTCTAATGTGGCTCTGGTTTGTCCAGGTACTGTCTTAGAGATGTAATATGACTCTGGTTTGTCCAGGTACTGTCTGAGAGATGTACTTTGACACTGGTTTGTCCAGGTACTGTCTGAGAGATGTAATATGACACTGGTTTGTCCAGGTACTGTCTGAGAGAGGTATTAATATGACACTGGTTTGTCCAGGTACTGTCTGAGAGATGTAATATGACTCTGGTTTGTCCAGATACTGTCTGAGAGATGTAATATGACTCTGGTTTGTCCAGATACTGTCTGAGAGAGGTAATATGACTCTGGTTTGTCCAGATACTATCTGAGGGATGTAATATGACACTGGTTTGTCCAGATACTGTCTGAGAGGTCTAATGTGGCTCTGGTTTGTCCAGGTACTGTCTGAGAGATGTAATATGACACTGGTTTGTCCAGGTACTGTCTGAGAGATGTTATATGACTCTGGTTTGTCCAGATACTGTCTGATGGATGTAATATGACTCTGGTTTGTCCAGATACTGTCTGTGAGATGTTTAATCTTTAACCTGTGGAATTTTACATGTATTCGGCTGTATTAATTCAGAAGTCTAACCTCATAGGTTTGAATTAAGAAATGTTTGAAACTCTGACAAATGATTAATCATTTGATAAAGACATAGGCTCGTGTTGTTCACAAACAAACTTACTTCTTGGAGATGTCTTAATCATTTGTCATTAGTCTAACACCATCTATGAAATAAGTATAATAAGTTTGTCCAGATGCTGTCTGAGAGATGTACTTTGACACTGGTTTGTCCAGGTACTGTCTGAGAGATGTAATATGACACTGGTTTGTGCAGGTACTGTCTGAGAGATGTAATATGACACTGGTTTGTCCAGGTACTGTCTGAGAGAGGTATTAATATGACACTGGTTTGTCCAGGTACTGTCTGAGAGATGTAATATGACACTGGTTTGTCCAGGTACTGTCTGAGAGAGGTATTAATATGACACTGGTTTGTCCAGGTACTGTCTTGAGAGATGTAATATGACACTGGTTTGTCCAGGTACTGTCTGAGAGAGGTATTAATATGACACTGGTTTGTCCAGGTACTGTCTGAGAGATGTAATATGACACTGGTTTGTCCAGATGCTGTCTGAGAGATGTAATATGACACTGGTTTGTCTAGGTACTGTCTGAGAGATGTAATATGACACTGGTTTGTCCAGGTAATATGACTCTGGTTTGTCCAGATACTGTCTGATGGATGTAATATGACTCTGGTTTGTCCAGATACTGTCTGAGAGGTCTAATGTGGCTCTGGTTTGTCCAGGTACTGTCTGAGAGGTCTAATATGGCTCTGGTTTGTCCAGATGCTGTCTGAGAGATGTGTTATGACACTGGTTTGTCCAGATACTGTCTGAGATGTAATATGACTCTGGTTTGTCCAGATACTGTCTGTGAGATGTAACATGGCTCTGGTTTGTCCAGATACTGTCTGTGAGATGTTATATGACTCTGGTTTGTCCAGATACTGTCTGAGAGATGTAATATGGCTCTGGTTTGTCCAGATACTGTCTGTGAGATGTAATATGTCTCTGGTTTGTCCAGATACTGTCTGAGAGATGTAATATGGCTCTGGTTTGTCCAGATACTGTCTGTGAGATGTAATATGGCTCTGGTTTGTCCAGATACTGTCTGTGAGATGTAATATGGCTCTGGTTTGTCCAGATACTATCTGAGGGATGTAATATGACTCTGGTTTGTCCAGATACTGTCTGTGAGATGTAATATGGCTCTGGTTTGTCCAGGTACTGTCTGAGAGATGTAATATGACTGGTTTGTCCAGATACTGTCTGTGAGATGTTATATGACTCTGGTTTGTCCAGATACTGTCTGTGAGATGTAATATGACTCTGGTTTGTCCAGATACTGTCGGAGAAATGTAATATGACACTGGTTTGTCCAGATACTGTCTGTGAGATGTTATATGACTCTGGTTTGTCCAGATACTGTCTGATGGATGTAATATGACTCTGGTTTGTCCAGATACTGTCTGTGAGATGTAATAAGACTCTGGTTTGTCCAGATACTGTCTGTGAGATGTAATATGACTCTGGTTTGTCCAGATACTATCTGAGGGATGTAATATGACACTGGTTTGTCCAGATACTGTCTGAGAGGTCTAATGTGGCTCTGGTTTGTCCAGGTACTGTCTTAGAGATGTAATATGACTCTGGTTTGTCCAGGTACTGTCTGAGAGATGTACTTTGACACTGGTTTGTCCAGGTACTGTCTAAGAGATGTAATATGACTCTGGTTGGTCCAGGTACTGTCTGAGAGACGTAATATGTGTCTGAGAGATGTATTAATTTGACTCTGGTTTGTGCAGATACTGTCTAAGACGTCTAATATGACACTGGTTTGTTCAGGTACAGGCTTGTGGTCATGTTGATGGTAGTACAAGACACTTCATGGCATCACCACAGTGTCTAGGATATGGTGCAAATACTACAGTCACATATGAACTATGCCTACCACCAACAGATGAAGTTCTAAGGTAAAATTTTATTTCCTCACTAGTAAAAACTATTATTAAGGCTGGAGCTTATTTTCTTTTTTTCTTACACGGTCCAAAAATGTGAAAATACTGAAGCCTTGAAAAGACCTTTGTTTTAAATGGCATTTAGACTTGCTGAAATTAAAGTCACGTTAGGTCAAGATTTACAGCTGAAACAAACATATCTTGCCATGGCATTTAGAAGTTGAACTGTTACAATATAGTGTAGAATTACTTTTGGATAACAAGTTCTTGGTTCATTGGGTAATGATGTTTTGATGTAATTCGACCTACATTGAAACATTGTCTCTGATAAATCAAGAACTTGTTATTATTATTAATACTGAACAGACTTGATGATGATGTCACAATGGATTAAGTCAACTTTCTTCTAAAGAGCTTTTAGAAATTGAGAAATCGAGAGAAATTGGTTTAAAGTCAGTTAATATTACGATTTGTTTACTGCACTCTCAACTCCCTCCTGTTTTCACAACAAAATATTGGATCTCCTATAACCAGGCTTCAGCGCTTTTTGCTTGAACAGGGATGAAATCTCAACAATTGGATGGTTTTTTTTTCCAGTTTGTATGAGGGGCCTCCGTGGCTCCGTGAAAATTTTCTGACTGGGTTTTCACTCGAACGACCTATGTGGGATGGTTGCCAGTTACCAACGGAAGGTCGTGGGTTTCCTCTGGGCATAAGAGCCCGGTTTCCACCCACAATAAAACTGGCAACGCCGCCATATAAGTGAAATAATCTAGAGTGCGGCGTAAAACACAAAACAATCAATCAATCAATCAGTTTGTATGTTTTATAAAGATTAACCACAGAAATAGTGGTTCCTATAGATGTTAAGTATGTATATTTTTAGATTAACCACAGAAATAGTGGTACATACAGATGTGAAGTATGTATATGTTGCCACAGATAAGTTTTCTCTCTCCAAAGAACTCGAGGAACATCTCAAACCATACAAGGTAGGCCTACATTTATATATCTTTAATCTAATGTACTGAGATATCATGGGTTTCGGTTTATTACATCATATGATTGGGTATAAAAGTCCAAATGATATACCCGCTTTTTAACTCAATAAGAAATCATGGTTCTCCATGGTTAGTTCATGTTATAAGGTCATATTTAGTGGGAAAGGAAACCTGTGATCCATCGATTGAAGGCCTGTGTTGAACTGAGAGACTGTCACTCTGCTGACTGAGCCACCGAGGCCTGGATACTGTGCGAAGATTACTGGTACCCCCTGGTTTTAGCGACCTTGTAATATTAAAAAGTGAAAATAACTTCAGTAGTCTTTTAACAAAAGTTAATAAATTGTGCCAAAATGGACAGTGAGTCTAGATATTTCAGTACTGTTTTCAGTTTGATGCTTGTCACGTATGAAGGGCAGGTACAGATGTTTCCGCTTTCAATAAAACTAGCTGCCATCTAGCCGAATCATTGTTCAGTGATGGAAAACCCCCCACCAAACATCCAATATTATTCCTCGTTGACCAATAGTTTATCAGTTCTACACAAACCTTACATTGATGGGTCGCAAGTTTGAATCTAGATGTAACTCAGTCGAACGGAACAAAATAGGAAATAATTTCTGAGTGGGTATTTGCCTTGGTCAACCTATGTTGCCAGGTATTCGCTGAAGGTTGGCGGTCTCCTCTTGGCAAAGAGCCTGCCGCCTCCCCCCACCACCCTAAAAATATCCAGACTCCCAAATTAAATGTGCTCAAGCCTGTGCGCAAATATTCTTTATCATCTCCAAACGAATTCTGAGTGGATTTCTCTCTTGATTACTATGCCTAAGAGTTGCTAGGTACCCGCAGAAGGTCTTGAGTTTTAGAGGTCACGCAAAGAGCCCGGTTTCCTCTCGCATTAAACTTAGAGATGAAATAATCTTGAGTTTAGCGTTAAACATCAATCAATCAAACGATGTCTTGATTTCGGTTAACCACACACACTTCATCTGAAGTACCGAATTAACAAATACACAATGTACCTGGTAGTTATAAAGGGAGCATTTTGTGCCTATTCTAAGATAGGTGTAAATTTATGGAGTATCTTCATACAACTTGAAAGAACACAAATGAAAGGATTTAGTTTAAATGGAGTATACTTTCTGTGCCACAATGGGCATATTTTTGCCTTTTCTGCCACTTTGTTGATGAAGTGTTTATCGTTTCAGGTGAGTGTAATTCACCTAGACCCATGGCTTCCCCAGCTAGACCTGGCTATACTTGCCAAATCATTGCACTTCATTGGAAACTGTGTCTCATCATTTTCAGCTTTCGTTGCCAGAGAAAGACTTTATAAAAATTTACCAACTTCTTATTGGTCTTTTAGCTATAATGATTTGCATGGACTTACAGGTTCACGCTTGGCATGATCGACGGGTTTAGATGTGTTCAGAATTTCTATGGGTGACAGTCACATGAACTTTGGTTAATAAGTATCTCTGCCACCCAACAAACTGGCATGTAGTTTGGAGCAAGAAATCTCCGATAAGCAGAACAGGATCATCTGATTGGATTGGTGGCTCAGAACCAACCATGGCCTTAGCCTCTCTACCGCCTGCCAAAGAGCTCAGCTGTACTGTGCAGTTACAACCGGTATAAACGTAACAACATAAGTGATGGCCTGTTAACAGTGAGTTCAAGGCATTAAGCCTTGTTTTCTCTACCAATATGGACGCCATAAACGTGAAATAATCAATAAATATAAATAGGTTATGACTCTACTGGAGTTTACACCATACAAGGTCATTCACATTGTTTCCAGTATACACACCAACAGCAGATTTTGAATTTTTACATTTGGGCAGAAGGTTGGATATTTACACAATAAGTGACAGTGTTAAACTTCAATTGATTTCTGCTGGATAGAAAAGGACTGAATACAAAGGAAAGGAAAGTTCCAATAACCAAACTAAGGGAGGAGTAAATGGAAACCAAAGATGAATTGTGTTAGGCTTGCCTGATACTAAGAATGGTTCTATATCAGTTACAAGAGTTTCTTAGACACATTGCTATGTATTCTAATGCTTATGAAACTTTGAAATGAAAATAAAATGATGACAAACATGGTTTTGATGTTCTCGGTTTGGGTTTAAATATGTATAGGGAGCGCAATTAAGTCACGTGTGAATTCCACATACATGTATATCCTGTCACCGGCACTGTATTGCGCATGTGACTGAGCGTTTTTCGTTCCAACATGACGTTTAAATCTCACGTTATGGAACAAAATACGTCAAATGGAATTGCAACGTCATCAAAAACGTTCTTAATGGCGTCATCTGTCACCGGATATCACAAAATTTCGTAATAATTCTTATGAGACTTGCGCTCCCTATTTCCTGTATATACAACTATGACATGTATTTCAGATGTTCAGTTGGAAATTGGCTTGTCCTTAAGACAAAATCTGAACAAATTTGAGTTAATGTTGTGTTGGTAGCTGCTGAGTCGGCCTTAAAATCCCAAACAATCGTGAAATGATTGCTGGGACGAATTGTCATTTTGAAACAGTCCCCTTTAATGAATTGAATTCTTTGTTTTAACTTTTCAGCATCGTCCTCTAAATGGAGATCTTTTTCTGCAGTTATCAAAAGAAATGGTGGTAACTGTTTCCTCTCATCTGTGTAATTATTGATTTGGCCGATCACGTGGGTAGGGGAAGCATCCAACCAATCTCGTGGATTTTTCCCAAACGCTGGATGGAGGTAAAGCGGCTTCAATATGGTCGTATTCAACTTTGGAAGATCAAAAACCCCAGATATTGAAATAACACCCTGAAAAATGAAGATAATGAGAAGTGTATAAGCATAGCAAATTGTCTCTTAAAAGTGCGACGAGCTGCTAGAATTCGGACTTTTCAGCTTAATGTCTCTCAAGAGAGACATTGAGACATTTCCCAACATTTGGCAGTTTGGTATCAACTGAGGCCTATTAATTTTCACAAAACGGTTTGTATATGTTAGCCAGTGCCACTTTAAAATCAAAATGATAATATAAATCTAAATCTTTTCCAACAAACGATTCCAACAATTCGCCCTGTATTTAGTATAATGCATATTCCTGCAATTAATTCAATTCTTTTGCTCAAACATTGAAAATTCGCTCGAAACGACCTACGTCTGCAAAAATAGTAAGATTTTTACGCTGCATGCCGGTCACGAACTAATCACCAGTTTGAGATCATTTTAAAATTAAAATCACAAGAAAGGATGGACGAAAAAAAAAGCATATAACTCTCGTCAAACCAATCATAAAAGAGCGCCATGCTACTGAGTAAGACTCAGAATGGAGTCTTTTAATGCAAATAGTTATGGTAATCCTTCCGTGCGTCCCTTCCTCGGTATTGTCCCAATTGACAGCCTGCCACGAACTTGATATATTGTTTCTTCAAGGGACATATACATCTGAGATAATGACGTTTGAAGTACATTAAACAGTATAGGATTGATTCTGACTGATTTAGTATATGTGGCTTTCTCCACTCCAATGTTTCGGATCACACTAAGACCAAATGAACATTTCGGAGAGGGTTTCTCACTCGACGCTGTACGTGGAAGAGTTGCCAGGTACACGCCGAAGCTCTGGGTTTTCCCCGAGCAAAGAATCCGATTTCCTTTCCCATTATACATGACAACGGCGCAATATAAGTGAAATAATCTAAAACGTCATCAATTAATCTCCACTCCACGATCATCTGTCCCTTTTTGGCCACGCTGCCTTAGGAATCAGTCCACGCCTCTCAGGGTCACCGGACTACCAACTTTGGTAAAGACTGCATGAAAGTAATTGTAGTTGATGTAGAAATTTGAATTTTGGGAATGTTTTAGTTTTGTTACTTCAATTTTGTTCACTTTTCGAAAACAATTTCGTTTCGTAAAGGCAAAGACACAATGGTAGACTTAGTATTTCAACGCCAATCTTTTAGTTTTTCGATAAACTTGAAACTTTCACACAATTGCAATGTGTGAAATTATTGCGGACTTTGTCAACTGCTTTCATTTTAATTGTACTAACCATTTATCTAGACGTTGCTTGGACGTATGGTGTAATGAACTAAAGCTTTGTATCTCATAGTACTGACCTACATATCAATGAGGTTATCAAACCGCGAATCTCACCTGTATATTCAAGTTTATCTGATCTTCTGGCCACCTTGACCCCTGTAAGGTCAATAACGTCACGAGGTGACCCCCAGCTGAATGACCCATCAGGTAAACTCCGTTACTACAAAACAACCTGTTTTCTTGGCCAAAGTTTTTAACAAAGATAATAGCTTGTTTGATAGCGTCAATCTGGTCTTTGTATGATACATTTGGCATCTGTAGGCGTCTATACGACATGAAACCATGATTGATGAAAAATGTGGATATAAAGAAAACATATATCCAATTGTGTGTAGTGAACGTTGATTCCATTAAGAGGGTTATACCATAAGATGCTATAATTAGTATCCAAATTGTGTATACATTGCTCCTGCTCAGCTTATATCGACTTCTTGATATCGTCATTACACACGTTATGACCAAATTAACGAATGTCAAAGAAAACATTACTATTTGAGTCCAGTTTTTATGGGATGTCGTGCTAAATGTAACTGCCATACCAAATACAATGTTTAATAGTATGTACGATAGTAAAGCCATGATACTTGTAACAAACATGATGAATAACACTGACATCGCATAGGAGGTTAACATTTCAAAAAGTAGGTATTGAAGGGGTAGTTTACACAAAGGATACGATACAATGGCACACGTAATACCACGAGCAGCAAACGCTCCACCAACGTTCCCATACAACCGAAATAATTTTAATATAAACGCTACCAGTAAATTGGTGTCCATGAATGAGAGGTAATGTTTCCACGCTGACCTATCCCCCCTTCGCCACCCTCCTCCATGAACGAAAATGACCACTGGAGAGGTTCCTAACGGGGGACGTTGAGACACGGCACCACCACCGTTCTTCATACAACTCTTCGGAACGTATAAATCTAACTTGTATTTGTCCGAGTCGAAAATTTCACTTTCATCCCGCGAGACATTTTTTCCCTCAGATGTTACATTGTCCCTTTCATTCGTGTATTGTACATCTTTAAACACCATAGTTGTTTGTTTGTGTTCAGGTGACAGATTGTGACACAGTTGGTTAGCCATCCGTTTCATGTTGTTAACACATTAACAGCTTGTTCAATAACACCACTGGTAAAATCACCTCTAAATATTACTTTTCTAATCGCTTAAAACATTTACTATGACCTCCCGATGTAGTCTTATGCCTGCTGCTCACTCTAGGCCAACATCTGTATGTATTACCACTCAGTGCATATACAAAACAAGAATGAGAACTTACAGAGGTTAGTATGTAACCTTGTTAACTGACTAAACTGAATTATATACAGATCACGTGTGGTTTTGTTGACACAGTAAGTAGATGAACTCCAAACGCCGCCACAGAGTCCCTCAACATTCAGCGTTTAAGAAGAAGAAAAAAGAAACTGTTGACGAAAAACTTTATGAAATGCTCCAGAGGTCGACCCTATTCTCCCACTTAAGCTAGCTCATGTTAATTTCTCTCCCTTCCGATAAGTCTGCGTGGACAGGTAGACCTGGGTGGCTATCCCATAGAGCCCCAGTCCACACAAGCTTTGACGGGTGACTGGTGTTAAGTGCCAAAACATGAATTGGAAAATTTCTGTGTGAGTTTTTCACTTAATCGACGTACACGTGGAGGAGATCTTCGGTACTCAACCCAAGGTCGGGTGTTCGTCTTGACAAAGATACCGAATACCTCCCCAGTTTATTGTAAGCCTCGCAACGTCTTCGTATACAATCTTCAGTGAGAAGTAAAACATCGATCGATTAACCAGGTAGACCAAACAGTTGCCCTTTAAAGTGGCATGAGCTGCCACAATTGAGATATTTGGCCATTAAAGAAGTACAATTCAGAAGGTTTTTAGTACTTATAGTCTCGAGAATTAACGATAAAATATTGTTTTCAACTAACATACATATATGCTTAGAATGAATGAATGGTCGTCCCGGCTATTTAAATTTTATTTACTTTTCGAACACTATTTCGGTTCGTATAGGCCACATAATGTATGGATGTACAAAGTTAGCAATGAGCAAATGCCGCCATATATCTTGGAGCTTTTTAAATTAGTTAAATCAAGGACACGAGCAGCTGACCTTTTACTGCCACGTCCAAAATGTGAGTTTTTTTAAAGAAGTCTTCAATTCTCAGGTGTAGCAATTTGGAATAAAATCCCAACTAACATTCGAAAATTTCCAACGATTAAAAGTTTTAAAAACAATTTGATTAAATCTTACATAATTGAACAATTCTAGAATATCCTGTTAACATTGTAATGTTTAATATTTTTAACGAATTTTTATTCATTTATTCATTCATATATTTTCTAATCCCCAAAAAACAAATATTTTGAGCAATATATTTATTCATAACCTAAAAATATCATTTATCAATATTGTTCTATGTAATTTTATTCTTATTACAGATATTTTTAATATTATTATGTAAATATCAATCTTCATATGTATGTATGTATGTATAATGCCACAGTCGAAGTATTATTTCGTAAATATATTTAAATACCCTTACGGTCGTGACGCTCAGAATCTATGAAAATAGTCCGAATTTCGGCAGCTCATGCTCATGCCAAAGAGTAGGCCTACCATACGATTGTGGAAGATGACGTAGCTAGTTTTAAGTAGCCGTAAATCTCATAGATCACTTTGCGCTTTAAAAGTTTGTAAATGGAAAGATCATGTACTAGATAATTGAAAAAAAAAATGGAAGAAGATTTTTGTATGATAAAAATGTGTACCTGTTGCGCCGCCTGTGTGTATTTTATCCAACCGCCATGTACTATATTGGACCATTATACATCACTGTCTTCTTACGTGAGGGGCATGGGAGCATTACACCATTATACATCCCTGTCTTCTTACGCGAGGGGCATGGGAGCATCACACCATTATACATCCCCTGTTTTTGGATAATCCTGTACTACATTATCGATTACTTCACACCCTCAGCCTACCCGATCAAACTCACTTGTTACCCATTCGTTATTTCCTGTCCTTTGGTAAATGGTGGCAAATGATGATAGGAGGTGTCCGCCTCTGTGTAAAGTGGAGGGACCTCACCCGCGTCTGAAGCCCGTGCCGTTAGTTGTCTAAGAATAGCTGTGTACACGTGTAACAATGCGGATTATTTTTTAAAAAGTTTTCTTGTTTGCAATTCAGAGTTGCGATTCCATGTATGAGAAAGAGAGG
This sequence comes from Lepidochitona cinerea, assembly GCA_963971465.1. NCBI lineage: Eukaryota > Metazoa > Mollusca > Polyplacophora > Chitonida > Tonicellidae > Lepidochitona > Lepidochitona cinerea. The sequence goes on along the minus strand of OZ020556.1, from coordinate 38,622,749 downwards.
CCAATTGACAAGGTTAGTAAAATACACAGGTATAGTGTATATAATACATTCCGAAACATAATGAACATGATTTGTTGTAATAAAATGGGTTTAACAACAACAAGGAAGGATGGAAATTCTCCAAATAACACCGGAATTAGCAAATAAAGCTGTCAACTGCTGATAAGGGATATGAATTAGCCAACTCCAACCTTTGACCCTGTCAACTGTACATTCCAAGGTAAAGTTTAATTTGAAATGCCAAGTTTATCACCAGCGTAAAACCACGGTTCTTCTGTTTGTGATTCAATCATTGGTAGTAATATGCTGTATATATACGCCCTTATATTAAACCCACATAGACCGACATACATCGTCGTAAACGCCGAGAATGGACAGCATCCTTTGTGCTTTTAAGGACTCACGCATGTATATATTATGATAGTGTTCATAAATATATATATTATGGACCATCATTTACAAAGCCAGAAGGTAATATTTGCATTAATTGATGATTTATTCTCCTGAAAATTGGTGTGTTCTCAATGATGTCGTTTTTGGGGGTTTACAGTGTAGTTTGTGTAAACTAAGATAATGTGGGGAAGGTGATCTATATATCCGACGTACACAACACTGATTTGGATAACTAAATTATTAAGAGGCCTACTTTTAAAGATAAAACAGATAAACGGGGTTATCCTTTTGCATGCAATCATTTACTTGTAATGTACACTCGTATATTTATTATTCCGGTTTGACACATATATCAGAAATTATTGAGCAATAATCGTCTTTGAAGTTTCTTGTTTAAAGAACCCATAAGAGCCTCATGTAAAGGCGCCATGTTGATCTTATGGATTCTCATTCCATCATATTTAGGTTTGGGTGTTGGATGGGGAGGACGTCTATGAATGGGAGTCTTCGTTCGGGTGGATGGTGGGAGAGGCGGGGCAGGGGGTGGAGGAGGGCAGTTAATCTCTACCTGTATCGCCATATCACAAGTGGTAACAGTCTTAGTACTTTCCATTGTAGAGTTTGTGGTGTTAAAAGGGTACCTTGAAAAGTTGTTTTGGGTTGTCTCCACTGTATTGACTTTAGTACCTAATGGTAATGTCTGTGTACTCTGGTCCCCTCTGGCACCTGGAAATCCAAGCTCACCATTCGCTCTTTTCGGATCTACTGAACTGTTATTGTTATTTCTATTAGTATAAGCTTTAGCTCCTATCCTGTTGGGTGATACAAAGTTAGACGACCCGCCATTAATCCCACTGTTTGCATTTATACCCAGTTTGTTATTTATCTCTGCTTGTCCATTTTTCTGTTCCACAGGATTCAAGGTCACTGACTGTGCAGAATTCCTCGGAAGAACGGACACTGAATTTGGAGGGAGGTGTTTGGGAACGGCTGCTTGATCAGATTGAGTTGGCGAGGACGACAGTGTGGATAGGGAGGATTCCATAGAGTTTCCAGCCATGCTATTCCGATCCCGGCAGCCGTTGGTAGCTTCTGGCATCGGGGTACTATAATGAGAGAATGACTGTGAATAGTTGATAGAACGCGGGGTCACCTTTTTTCTCAAATGTCTCTCTTTTATTTTGACTAGATGGTCATCTTTAAGAGATGCTCGAGGTATCCCGTACATAAGATAAGCAGAGTCGGTCAAGCCGTTATCCCACTCCGTTTTCCCGCCATATTTCTGTCGGATGTCGCTTGAGGTTTTCGATCTCCATGTCTTCATGGCCGACAAAGATGGCAAATCTCCAAATAAAATCGACATCACTGGTGGTTCTTTGGTTTTCTTTTCTTCCTTAATTTTCTTCTTATCAGTTTCTTTCTGTTTAACATTTTTGGCTAATTTATGGCATTTGTCCTCGTTTATGGCCATTCGAAGCATTGCCCATCTATGGAGATCCGAGGCTTCTTTTGGTTGGCGAGGTGGTCGGCTTGGTTGTTCCAACATGTTGCTGGCCACAAATTAAGCCGTCAAGTCTGAAATGATTACAATTATAGAGAATTAATAGGATTGTTTTTACTAATAGCAGTATGTATTTTCTTTTTAACAATACATGTGAGGGGTCAAGCTAAGGATTACAGATTATGAACTGTGAATGGCTGAACGCACAGATTGCAAAGGACCGAGTGTGGAGAGAACATAGAGTGGAGTGTAGAGCTGTGGCTTTCCACTCCACTCATTAATAATAATAATAATAATAATAATGAACTTTATTTCGAGTCGATGACATGTTCAGCCAAAAAGGCCGATCCTCCACAAGGTCGACAACATATATACAGGTACAGTTATTTACACATAAGTAAATAGATGAATTCATTTATATATACATATATATATTTTTTTTAAATATCTTATATGAAAAACGTTATATCACAGTTCAAATTTGGAAAGTTACTTTTAGAAAAATAAATGAATATATCTATATAGGTATATACATCTTAAAAATGACTACATTAGAAAATAGAAGTAAAACTTTATTGCACATAACGTTTTGAGAAATTTCACGTTATTAAAAAAGAAAAAGTTACATTTTTGAGAAACAATTTTCGTAGTACTTGGATTTGAAAAGTTTTAATGAAGGGACAGAACGTATTTCTTTAGGAATCTTATTCCATAAACTAGCTCCAGAGTAACACCAGCTTTTTTTTTAAAAAGTTCAGTTCTGGCCCTTGGTAAATAAAAATCAGTTCTGCACTTAGAGCGCAACGTGCGATTTGAGTTGCTTACTAGTGACAAATTGTTATACAAATACGGCGGACATAGTTCTTTAAAAATTTTGTACATTTGAACACCATAATGATATAAAACACATTCCTTGAGTGGAAGCCATCGCAGATATTTAAAAATTGGAAACGTGTGTTCAACACGATATGCACCGTGTACTAATCTTAATGCTTGTTTTTGTAGCCGAAATAATTTTTGAAAATTAGTTTGATCACAGTTTCCCCATAAAACACAACAATAATCAAAAGTTGGTAAAATATAACTCGTGTAAAAAGTTTTGCTAGCAAACAACGGTAATAAAACTCGTATACACCTGAAAAGAGCTAGTTGGGATGCAAGTCTTCTACACATATAATCAACATGCGATGTCCATGACAAATTATAATTTTAATAAACCCCAAGCACCTTATGGTTTTCTACTTAAGTTAATGCTTCTCCATTTACTACTAAATTCAAATTTACTTCAGATAGATGAAACCCTTTTCTGATGTGTTGTGACTAGCATAACATTGGTTTTTCTTGGGTTTACAAGCATTTTGTTTTGATTGCACCACAATTGTAGCTCTCTCAAGTCCCATTCGAGTCGGTCTTCCAATTCGTGAATGTTATAAGCAGATGTGTGGAGTGTGGAATCGTCAGCATACATATCTATACTGTTATCCAAATGAAGTGGTAGGTCATTCATAAATAGTAAAAATAACAGGGATCCTAATATGGACCCTTGGGGAACGCCACACGTCACTGAACAACAGTTGCTGTTGGTCCCGCACACCCTCACTATCTGTTGTCGATCTTGTAAGTAAGACTTGAAAAAATCTAATGTTGCTTCTGAGCAACCATATATTCTCATTCGCTAATAAAATTTCGTGGTTAACAAGATCGAACGCCTTGCGGAGATCGATGAAAACAGCGCCGACTAACTTGCCTTTGTCTATTAGAGAGCGCCATTTTTCTACCAGTTTCAACAGCGCACTTTGACAGGAGTGGCCTGCGCGAAAGCCACATTGTCCTGCATACAGTAAATTGTAATCAGATAAAAAACGAATAAAAGTGCTGATGAATGTGTTTCTCGAGTATTTTAGAGACGACAGGGAGAACAGACACTGGTCTGTAGTTTCCTACCTTTGAGCGTGATCCTGTTTTAAAATTAGGAACCACCTTCGCAGTCTTCCATGCGGAAGGAAAAGAGCCGTTTTTTACACAGCAATTTAAAATCGAAGTAAGAGAGGGTGCAGTTTCCTTGGCCGTCCCTTTCAAAAACCTCGGCCTCATACCATCTATTCCAGAGGCTTTAGTTACATTTATATTTTCTAAAGATTTGTCTACTTCATTGGTTCTCAAAAGAGGGATTGAGAAATCCCTTCCGGCCGGCAGACGTTCATAAACATACTTTTTTAGCTTGTCATAGTTTATTGCTTCCTCATTTTCCGTAACCATTTCTGAAGCAATATTGGTGAAAAAATGGTTGAATTTATCGGCTACGTCTGTCGGCTCGGAAAACATTTCCCCTCCTTCCTCTAAACATATGGATGTAGATACATTTTTAGCAGGGAGTGTTTCCTTCATGTGTTTCCAAAACTGACTAGTTTTTCTGTTTTCATCAATGAGATGTACGTAATAGTCTCGTTTGGATTTACGTTGAAGGAAACGCGCCCTGTTACGTAAACCTCTATACATGTCATGGTCACGTTTTAAATTACATTTGTCACGAGATCTAACTGCATGATCAATTTCAACTGACCACCATTTTGGGCGTCTGTGATGTTTAACCCTTTTTTGCCTTAAAGGTACATGATCATCTAGTACCTGTGTAAACAAGTCAACCCAACCAGCTAATTTGTCATCAGGATCATCAAAACATTCTAAAACCGACCATGGTATAACATCAAAATCACCTTTAAACTGTTGTTCATCAAATTTCTTGGTATCTCTAAAAGTTATTTCATCATGTTTATCCTTTCGTTTTCTAATAGAGAGTTTAAAATTTGCGGATATAAGTCTGTGGTCACTTATGTTATAATCAATTACCTTACAATCATTTATTTTTCCCGCATCCGAAGCATATACATGGTCTATAATGGTCTCGGAATTTTCTGCAATTCGAGTTGGATGTTCCACAAATTGTGTAAAACCGTAACTTTGCATAAAGTTCAACCATTTTCGGTTTTTTCTATGGTTTATGTCATAATTAAAATCACCCATGATGATGACGTGATTATTTAGGATTCAAGAGATTCCTGTAAAGCATCATTCCATGCCGCCAAGCTGTCAGGAGGTCGATAAATAAAACCAATCAGAAGAGGTCGACATTTCGCATGGAGTTCTATTTCAATCCATATTATCTCAATCGTTTCACTTTCCAGATCATAACGCCTACGGTGTGTTAGAGTAGAAGTCACATACACCATTAGGCCGCCTCCGTTCGTCGATTTACGATCTCTCCTATAGTGCTCATAACCACCAATTGAGAACTCATTTAACTCAAAATTGGTATTTAGCCACGTTTCGGTCAAGCCGAAAACATGAAACTTATTCCGTTCGAAAAGGCATCGTAATTCGTCAAAATTATTGGATAAGCTTCTCACATTTAACTGCCCAATATTTATCCCTCTATTTGGTAAATTGAACACGAAGGGATCAGACAGATTGTCAGTAGATTGTAGACAGTTGATTGTTTGATGATTTTCGCCACACTCATGATTATTTCACTTATATGGCGGCCTTGCCAGGTTTAGTAGGGGAGGAAACCGGGCTCATTGCCCAAAGGAGACCCCTGACCTTCGGCGAGTATCATATACGGCCACGGAGTGAAAAATCCTCTCAGAAATTTTTTTATCTTTATTTGGTCTGAGTGTGATTCGAACCCTCGCCGTGTCGATGGACGGTCGGTGTGGGACTGAGGGACGAACCCACTGGACCATCGAGGCCCCCATCGGCTGAGGAAGTAAGGTTCAAGTGAAGGGCTAATAAGGTAGAGGCATAATAAGCGAGTATATATTGAACATGTGAAGGCTAAATACTCAAGAGACAAGTACGGAATAAAGAGTCATGGGAACCAAGTGAACGAGAACCCAGGGAACAAGTAAAGATCAGAAAGCCGATGGAACAATTAAATGGCTGATCGCCTAATGGCCACATGAAGAGTAGGCCCTACGGGACTCAGGAACTAAGAGAAAATCCAAAAGCCTTGGCACAAACTGAATGAAAAAGGGGCAAGGGACCATACAAAACATTGAGATGCCTGGACGTGCCGGCGTCCAGTGGAAGCCGGGGGAACCTAGGGATCATATCAAACGTTGAGATCCCTGGAAATGCCGGCATCAAGTGTAAGGCGGAAGGCCCAGGGACCATACAAACCATTGAGATCCCTGGACGAGCCGGTATCAAGTGGCATCATCATATTTTATTGAACTGTTCGTAATATACTCCCTAATATATATAGGCTTAGTGGGTCGACTTTTTCGTTATATAGGCCTACTCATCATATTTTATGTTGTACGTTTCGTAATATATTCACTTATCATCATAATATACTCACTTATCAGCTTGTTCTATGCTGTACTTTTCGTAATATATTACCTTTGTGGGATGGTTGCCAGCTACCACCGGAAGGTCGCGGGTTTCATGAATATAAGTAAAATAATCTTGAGCGCGACGTAAAACACCAAACAATCAACCGATCGTAGTATATTCACTTATCATTCTATTGTATTGTACGTTTCGTAATACACTCACTTATCATAATAATATACCCACTTATCATCATAATATACTCACTCATCATAATATACTCACTTTTCATCATAATATACCCACTTATCAATATAAAATACTCACTCATCATAATGTACTCACTTATCATCATAATATACCCACTTATCATCATACTCTATACTGTAGGCCTGCTTTTCGTAATACACTCACTTATCATAATAATATACTCATTCATCATAATATACTCACTTATCATCATAATACACTAACTCATCATAATGCACTCACTTATCATCATAGTATACTCACTTATCATCATACTCTATACTGTAGGCCTACTTTTCGTAATACACTCACTTATCATAATAATATACTCATTCATCATAATGTACTCACTTATCATAATAATATACTCACTCATCATAATGTACTCACTTATCATCATAATATACTCACTTATCATCATACTCTATACTGTAGGCCTACTTTTCGTAATACACTCACTTATCATAATAATATACTCATTCATCATAATATACTCACTTATCATAATAATATACTCATTCATCATAATGTACTCACTTATCATAATAATATACTCATTCATCACAATGTTCTCACTTATCATCATACTCTATACTGTAGGCCTACTTTTCGTAATACACTCACTTATCATCATAATATACTCATTCATCATAATGTACTCACTTATAATAATAATATACTCATTCATCATAATGTACTCACTTATCATAATAATATACTCATTCATCATAATGTACTCACTTATCATAATAATATACTCATTCATCACAATGTACTCACTTATCATCATACTCTATACTGTAGGCCTACTTTTCGTAATACACTCACTTATCATAATAATATACTCATTTATCAAAATGTACTCACTTATCATAATAATATACTCACTCATCATAATGTACTCACTTATCATCATAATATACTCGCTTATCACGATACTTTATACTGTAGGCCTACTTTTCGTAATACACTCACTTATCATCATAATATGCTCACTTATCATCATAATATACTCACTTATCATCATAATATACCCACTTATCATCATACTCTATAATGTAGGCCTACTTTTCGTAATACACTCACTTATGATAATAATATACTCATTCGTCATAATATACTCACTTATCATCATAATATACTCACTTATTATCATAATATACCCATTCGTCATAATATACTCACTTATGATAATAATATACTCACTTTTCATCATAATATACTCACTTATCATCATAATGTACTCACTAAATCATATTCTATACAGTAGTTGTTGTATTTAAGAAATAGGGCCCAACATTTTAGAGGTTATTTTCATGTGATTTGCATCTACCATATAATTAAACAACTACATACATACATATATTTCAAGAATAAAACTAACTACACAGCGACCACGATATATAATAAAACAACGATGGGAACATCTTCTGTTTAAATATCCTTGATGTTATTAAATCTCATAAATCCGAGTACAATCCTCTGTATTAATTAAAGTTAAGTGTTTCATAAAACCATTTTAAACTATAAATATTGTTAATAGTAATAAGAAACGTGAAAATGGAGGCTTACTTGAAATATTTGATCACCGACGTTTTTACAGTGAATATTCACTCTGATACATGAATCACATAGGCAACAGGTAAGACTGCGTTACAGCCTTGTTGTCTATTTGATGCATACAGCTGCACGATTCATCCAGTACTATAATGATAGAGTTGTTCTATAAGACGAATTCTAACGAAGAGTTTAATTTTAGTACATGTTTCGGCTAACTGCGTGATAGACGACCTGGAGAGAACAGTAAAAAGTGGTCAAACAAGCAGATGGTTTATTTTGATCAAGTAGAAACACGACGATTGTCTAGGAAACAATCCATCATAGATAGATTTAACTACAAGGAGACAATCTTCACTGTGTATGTCACACAAGCCTTTTCTCTTATGTGCCAAAGATCGGCTAGATTTAAGGATTATTTTAGTTTACATCTTATCGGGTTGTAATCCCGGTTAGTTTTGAATGCATATTCAACACCGTATGACAAAATAACATGCTTTGCATGCTTCACTATAATATAGGTACAGTGTATATAAAGAGTATGCCTACCTCTAGGTTAGTCTCGAGTGTACGGTAATATCTTTAGTTCGTTAGTTTCTAGAGTAATTACAGATAACTTGAGTATCTGTAGGTTTTGAGAGTGCTTACTCGTAACTTGAGTACCTGTAAGTTTCAAGAGTAGGCCTACTTACGCGTAACTTGAGTAGCTGTAAGTTTTAAGAGTGCTTACACGTAACCTGTATGGGTACCTGTAAATTTCGAAAGTACACGTCTCTTGAGTACCTTTAAGTTTCGAGAATACTTAACGTAACTTGAGTACCTGTAAGTTTCAAGAGTACTTACGCGTAACCTGATTACCTGTAAATTTCGAAAGTACACGTCTATTGGGTATCTTTAAGTTTCGAGAGTACTTACACGTAACCTGAGTGCCTGTAAGTTTTTAGAGTACTTACACGTAGCTTGAGTACCTTTAAAGTTCAAAGGTACTAATGCGTAGCTTGTTACGACTGAAATACCTACCAGTAAGTTTCCTGTATAATTACGTATTGTTGGAGTATGTACATGTACCTATTAATTCCATTAGTGTTTACTGCCCTTGAATATATAACTCTGACCTGCAGCATGTACGTTTGGATAATATTTATCGGTATCTTGAGTATTAAGATTACTAATCTGTAGCGTGGATAATTGGAATATGTACATGTAAGTTTCAAGAATTCTTACTTGTGGGATGATTTTGTACCTGTGGCTTTTGATAGTTCTTACTGGTGGATTGAGTATATACTTTCCAGTTTCTAAGGTTTGAGTACGATCTTACTTGCAGCTTGAGTATATACTTGCATATTTCAAGAGTTCTTGCTGGAACTTTGAGTATATACCTGTAACTTTCGAGACATTTTACCTGTGCATGAGTATATACCTGTAGGTTTGGAGACGTTTTACCTGTGTATGAGTATATACGTGGTTTCGAGACATTTTACCTGTGCATGAGTATATACCGGTAGACTTGGAGACGTTTTACCTGTGTATGAGTATATACGTGGTTTCGAGACGTTTTACCTGTGTATGAGTATATACCTGTAGGTTTCGAGATATTTTACCTGTGCATGAGTATATACCTGTAGGTTTCAAGAGAACGTACCTTTAGCTATTTGCTCCAATAATAATCATATACTTAATCATTGTTGAGCAAAGCACGTAGACGCATTGTGGTCAACTCCTCAATACTAGCTTTAAAGGGGCATGAGCTGCCAAAATGTTGATATTTTGACGTAAACACAGAATGTTGAAATTATCGGCTATTTTTCTCAAGACGTATAATTCAGAAGCTTTTTAGTGCTTCTAGTCTCAAAAATGTACGATAAAGTATTGTTTTGAACTAACTTTGACTTAGAATGAATGAATGGTCGTCCCGGTTATTTAAATTTTGCTACTTTTCGAACACGTTTTCGGTTCGTACAGGGCACATACTGTATGGATTTTCCTCATTCCAACGCCAATCATTTAGTTTTTCGATGGCCTTCAAAGCCTCTTACTGTCGTGACGATCAGAAATTATGACAAAATTGTGAATTTCGGCAGCTCATGCCCCTTTAAGATAATTGCATAGTATTTATTCTTCGGCAATCTGTTACAAAGGCGAAGGAAAACTTGACCTTGAATCGACTCATTCCATCACCATCCCGACGACACTAACCAACAACCCAACAATATTCAAGCTTGGCTGACAAGAACTATTTAGGTTTTATTACCTGCCATTACAAAAAGTGAACAAAGACTTTCTGTTGTAGGTTAAATGGGTCGACCCTATTCATCTGAGAGTGTTTGAGGCAATTTAACTTCCCCGAAAGTATTTTAATCAGCAGATTGATAAAAGAAGTACAGTCTCACACGCGTTAAACGTGCAGTTTTATTGCCAGCAAAAAAGCTGTAATGGAATTCCGATTTCAATGTGTGTCATTTAGGGTACCTGATGACATTTCGACATGTTATAACACAACTGAGCTAGAAAAAACTTAAGGCCATTCTTATTCTCTTAGAACAAACACAACCATTTTGTAATAGACAAAATATTGGTAAACATTATCTCTTCTAAGTCTTATCATCACTGCTGAATAAGTGAGCGATCGACCCTATTAAATACAGATCCAGTTTGTCTGTAACAAATCTCAGATCGAGCTTCAAAATATATTGCTTATATGCCTATACTATTGGTCCTTGGGCCGTATTTTCTTTCTATATAGTTAAAGCAATATCTATTCTGAAACGTTAACTAGTAAAAATGATAATTATGTGGGTATAAAAGGCTACCAACAAATAGATAAATGTTTGGTTTTACACAAAATACCTACTGTGTGTCCAACGGATTTTGAAAGGCGAATGTTAATTCCATCAGGTATTCTGTTGAGACGATAACAACATCTGTAAGTAACTATGTCCGTATCAATCGGACTAAAGTCGATATGTTCTTGTCGATGAACATCTCGACTTTAATCGGTATAAAAAAAGCGGCAACACTAATTAGTCAACATCATAAAAAACAATAAACTGATTTACGGAAACGATTCATAATTGGCTAAAACTTAAATACAAATTATTTTGGCTCAAGGCTCCACAGTTGATGGTCGCTGACCTAGCAACGTTACACTTCAATGATCTTCGAGAAAAGCTAACATGAGAAACATTGTATTGGTAAAAAGGAGACATATCTATACTTCGGTTTTTGCTGTTACTATAAAATAAGAAAAGTCTATTAATTCAAGATACTCTATAGGTGACCCTTCATTTGTTGTCTCTCGTTCATTTCGTTTTCGTTCCATTCGTTTGAATTGCCGGGTTTTCGACAATTCCTTGAAATCAATCGTTTAAAACTAGCCTATTTCATTTAACGTACAAGACTGTTTTGTTTAATGCAACCTTTGAATGCCAAGGCGGAAAAAATCACCACGCCGGAAACTCATCATGTGATCATAGAATGCTAAGGCGTATAAACTCATCATGTGATCATAGAATGCTAAGGCGTATACAATCAACCTGTGATTATAGAATGCTAAGGCGTATACAATCAACCTGTGATTATAGAATGTCAAAGCGGAAAAATCAACCTCTGATTATAAAATGCTAAGGCGTATAAACTCATCCCGTGATCATAGAATGCTAAGGCGTATACAATCATCCTGTGATTATAGAATGCTAAGGCGTATAAAATCATCCTGTGATTATAGAATGCTAAGGCGTATACAATCATCCTGTGATTATAAAATGCCAAGGCGTATATACAATCATCCTGTGATTATAGAATGCTAAGGCGTATAAAATCAACCTGTGATTATAGAATGTCAGGGCGGAAAATCATCCTGTGATTATAGAATGCTAAGGCGTATACAATCATCCTGTGATTATAGAATGCCAAGGCGTATATACAATCATCCTGTGATTATAGAATGCTAAGGCGTATACAATCATCCTGTGATTATAGAATGCCAAGGCGTATATACAATCATCCTGTGATTATAAAATGCTAAGGCGTATAAAATCATCCTGTGATTATAGAATGCCAAGGCGTATACAATCATCCTGTGATTATAGAATGCTAAGGCGTATACAATCATCCTGTGATCATAGAATGCTAAGGCGTATAAAATCAACCTGTGATTATAGAATGTCAAAGCGGAAAAATCAACCTCTGATTATAGAATGCTAAGGCGTATAATCTCATCCTGTGATTATAGAATGCTAAGGCGTATAAAATCAACCTGTGATTATAGAATGTCAAAGCGGAAAAATCAACCTCTGATTATAGAATGTCAAAGCGGAAAAATCAACCTCTGATTATAGAATGCTAAGGCGTATAATCTCATCCCGTGATCATAGAATGCTAAGGCGTATAAAATCATCCTGTGATTATAGAATGCTAAGGCGTATAAAATCAACCTGTGATTATAGAATGTCAAAGCGGAAAAATCAACCTCTGATTATAGAATGTCAAAGCGGAAAAATCAACCTCTGATTATAGAATGCTAAGGCGTATAATCTCATCCCGTGATCATAGAATGCTAAGGCGTATAAAATCATCCTGTGATTATAGAATGCTAAGGCGTATAAAATCAACCTGTGATTATAGAATGTCAAAGCGGAAAAATCAACCTCTGATTATAGAATGTCAAAGCGGAAAAATCAACCTCTGATTATAGAATGCTAAGGCGTATAATCTCATCCCGTGATCATAGAATGCTAAGGCGTATAAAATCAACCTGTGATTATAGAATGTCAAAGCGGAAAAATCAACCTCTGATTATAGAATGTCAAAGCGGAAAAATCAACCTCTGATTATAGAATGCTAAGGCGTATAATCTCATCCCGTGATCATAGAATGCTAAGGCGTATAAAATCAACCTGTGATTATAGAATGTCAGGGCGGAAAATCATCCTGTGATTATAGAATGTCAGGGCGGAAAATCATCCTGTGATTATAGAATGCCAAGGCGTATATACAATCATCCTGTGATTATAGAATGCTAAGGCGTATACAATCATCCTGTGATTATAGAATGCCAAGGCGTATATACAATCATCCTGTGATTATAAAATGCTAAGGCGTATAAAATCATCCTGTGATTATAGAATGCCAAGGCGTATACAATCATCCTGTGATTATAGAATGCTAAGGCGTATACAATCATCCTGTGATCATAGAATGCTAAGGCGTATAAAATCAACCTGTGATTATAGAATGCTAAGGCGTATACAATCATCCTGTGATTATAGAATGCCAAAGCGTATATACAATCATCCTGTGATTATAGAATGCTAAGGCGTATAAAATCATCCTGTGATCATAGAATGCTAAGGCGTATAAAATCAACCTGTGATTATAGAATGTCAAAGCGGAAAAATCAACCTCTGATTATAGAATGCTAAGGCGTATAAACTCATCCCGTGATCATAGAATGCTAAGGCGTATACAATCATCCTGTGATTATAGAATGCTAAGGCGTATAAAATCATCCTGTGATTATAGAATGCTAAGGCGTATACAATCATCCTGTGATTATAAAATGCCAAGGCGTATATACAATCATCCTGTGATTATAGAATGCTGAGGCGTATAAAATCATCCTGTGATTATAGAATGCTAAGGCGTATAAACTCATCATGTGATCATAGAATGCTAATGCGTATAAAATCAACCTGTGATTATAGAATGTCAAAGCGGAAAAATCAACCTCTGCTTATAGAATGCTAAGGCGTATAAACTCATCCCGTGATCATAGAATGCTAAGGCGTATAAAATCAACCTGTGATTATAGAATGTCAGGGCGGAAAATCATCCTGTGCATTGGAATTGGAAGCAGCATTGCGCGAGGGGTGGCCAGTCGGAACATACTTCGGCTATCTTCGCTCGCTACCGGCCGGGTTTTTCACATACGTAAATCCCCGAAGTTTCAGAGTGGAGGGGTGGCGTGAGCTGAGGGGTATGAGAAGATGACTGGGTTTTGATGGAAGGCCTGTGTCGGATTGAGGGACAATATTCAAATAGCCGGGATGTAGGAGTTCATTTTTGGGACTTTTGCTGCTTATAAAACCACCTTACCGTACATCCTCAAGATTGGTGTCAACTGAAAGTTCCTATTTTGTAATTTCAGATAAAAAGAACCCACAATTAGCTAATTCTGTTTCAACGAAATTTACCATATATTTGGCAGCTCATGCCACTTTTATGTCCCTCTGTTTTATGGACAACGTCGAAAACAGTTGAACTAAAATTTGCATGCAGTTCTGACCGAAATATATGGATGCATTATCTTTTTGATTTCTCTTGGGTGAAATGAAAAAGTCAACAACAAAAAATAACACAAAAGCTGTGTGAAATTATTCATGTGAATGGCATGAACCCCATGACAAACGTGGCCTGATACACTCCATGAATCGAAGAAATAGAGATTTCACTCAAAAACAAATCTGCTTCCAAACTTACGACTAAATAAAGGAACAACACAATCTAAAATTAGAAGTTACCCTAGTCCCAAAATGCCAGGTCTATCTTAGCCACGTCTAAAGGAGCTCTCGCGAGAATACGATTGGAAACAACAAGATATTTTCGAGATGGGAAGATATACGGTAGATTAGTGGATTAAATGTATTATTTAGTTAATGAAATATACATTAAAGTAGGTTTGTTGAAAAGTTAATGGTTTTATTAGGTTAATCTGGGTGGTTCATTGCACCGCCCTGTATGTCTTACTGACACAGTCATAGGATCACCACAGCGTGTCTTTTTTTACACGCATATCGATTTTATATGTCATGAATATTTACAACCTTATTAATAACAATGATCAAAAAACTACATTTCCGCGTCCGCCGTTTATAGGATTTGAATGTTTACATTATCTACTTGTATAGTAACCTATATTACATTCTCTTTAGGGTATTGTGAAATGACCGGAAAACCAGAAATAAACGATAATAATTTACCAAAAAAACAAACAACCAAATTGACATTGACCGTGGACATAAAAACAAACATAACAGATAAGTACACTTTAGGTAAACTTATGATACAGTACGGAATGACAGCTTTTATCAAATTATGTTATTTTAACTGATGAATACTTAAAAAAAGATTGTTTTTTTTCTGGTCATTATACCGAGGTCCGACTTCATTTCTTCAATTCCATGTTCCGCTTCCATCAGGTACGACAATCCAATAAAAGTCTATGATTATTTTAGACAGAAAGATTTTCCCTGCGCCATAGTGTTCATACATATCTTAAAGGACCAAATGACATACCCCATTTATAACCCTTTAAGAAAATTGTCCCCATGGTTATTTTATCCAAGAAGATTTTTCTGTGCCAGTGTGGTTTAGTGTTTATAACTACAATTAATATGAACAGCTCAAAAAGTGATGAGTTAGGCCTATAGGCCTATTTCTACACAAATTCTGTACACGCGAAACAGCAGAGCAGATTTCGTTTTTCAAAGACAGTTTCTTTTAACGATAATATAAGATGAGTTTATATGTGTTCAGTTAATCTGATAACATTGCACTATCCTTGTACTCTCCACTGTCTGTGTATAATATACACAGATAGCCTTTTGTTACATTCAGACAGCCCCAATATCATCCATTATTTAAAATATAAAATCCTAGCCATTACTGCCTTAATCCCTATATATGTTCTTATTGAGAAATACACGTAGTATCAGCTTCCACATTAAGCTAATTGGTTTGATATGGATTTTATTGCTCTTTACAATCCGTATTTACTAAGTCACTGCGAGGTCGCCCAATAAGAATAGGTCAATAGAGAAAATAATAAACTGAGAAAAGAGGCAAGATTCGTCCAATGTGTATCCAGCGTTGCTTGGTCAAGGAAAAGGCTCTGCTGAAAAATAATCAAAGAATAACGCAATTATATAATTTAAGAAATCGAAAGCTAATTACTCAACTAGCCACTTGATGTAATCACGGCGTTGAAGAATACATTGTGAAGTGTTACTAACACACATGGTATAGCGTATCATATGTTTGTCAAATGTGTATATTTAATGGTACATGTAGATTTGTAGGCTCAATTATCAAACAGGTTCATTTAAACAGCTGTTAAATACGTAGGAGTGTGTACGAATCCCACGAAATCCATGACGTGTGCGTAGTCCGACGAAATAAATCCATATTACAAAATGATAGTAGTTTCTTCTATGGAGCAACTTTACTAAAAGCAAAACACATTAGACAGCTTGCACTACTTGGTATAATTTAGTATTAGATTTCGAGAGCAGCTGCTCTCATCATCAGAAACTACACTACTGTCATTTCTGATGATGAGAGTGGTGTAATTTCTGATGATGAGAGTGGTGTAATTTCTGATGATGAGAGTGGTGTAATTTCGGATGATGAGAATGCTGTAATTTCTGATGATGAGAGTACTGTAATTTCTGATGATGAGAGTGGTGTAATTTCTGATGATGAGAGTGCTGTAATTTCTGATGATGAGAGTGCTGTAATTTCTGGTGATGAGAATGCTGTAATTTCTGATGATGATAGTGCTGTAATTTCGGATGATGAGAGTGGTGTAATTTCTGATGATGAGAGTGCTGTAATTTCTGATGATGAGAGTGGTGTAATTTCTGATGATGAGAGTGCTGTAATTTCTGGTGATGAGAATGCTGTAATTTCTGATGATGATAGTGCTGTAATTTCGGATGATGAGAGTACTGTTATTTCTGATGATGAGAGTGGTGTAATTTCTGATGATGAGAGTGCTGTAATTTCGGATGATGAGAGTGGTGTAATTTCTGATGATGAGAGTGGAATAATTTCTGATGATGAGAGTGCTGTAATTTCTGATGATGAGAGTGGAATAATTTCTGATGATGAGAGTGCTGTAATTTCTGATGATGAGAGTGGTGTAATTTCTGGTGATGAGAATGCTGTAATTTCTGATGATGATAGTGCTGTAATTTCGGATGATGAGAGTGGTGTAATTTCTGATGATGAGAGTGGTGTAATTTCTGATGATGAGAGTGCTGTAATTTCTGATGATGAGAGTACTGTTATTTCTGATGATGAGAGTGGTGTAATTTCTGATGATGAGAGTACTGTAATTCCTGATGATGAGAGTGCTGTAATTTCTGATGATGAGAGTGGTGTAATTTCTGGTGATGAGAATGCTGTAATTTCTGATGATGAGAGTGCTGTAATTTCTGATAAGTATAGCTGCTAAGGAAAGCTCATATCAAATACCGCAATGTGCAAAGTAGTACAAGTTGTCCTATGTGTTTTGGTTTTAAATAATGATATCATCTAAGTTGAAATCCTGGGTAATCCTTAACAAGAAACATATAACGGTAGCGTTTTAAAACAATCTTCTACAAGAAAGCCGATGTCATGTGATAAGATACGAACAGATAAAGTAGTAAATGTAGTCCGTTTGCTTTTTGTCTTAAATACATGCTTATTTATTCAAGCAATTTGCACTCAAGAACAGTATGACTATATCCAACCAACGTCTTCTCTTTGTGTTCTTGGACAACTAACAGGCACTGAATATCGACGAATCACTACGCATTTTAAAAGAATTTCCATCCATCTTATTTTTCGGACAATAACACGTTATTTTGTATGGTCGCTAAGGGATTAGCTACTCGTGCCAAATACAACGTTCAACTCAGGCCCCGTTGGTCGATTCCAGCAAATGTCAAACAATGGTTGAGCTGTATCTATTTCTTGCCAATGGGTGTGTTTTATAGCAGTATTGTTTCCAGGTACCCAGGGAGTGAGATGTATAATTGGAATAGGGTGGGCAAGTTTACATAGAACACTCCGAGGGGGAATGTTTACATAGTCTCCTGTTTCCAGCGGAACAGGGATGCATTTATCAGTCCAGAAATCAGTGCCTCTGCCACAATATGGCATTTTTAACATATCTCTTCCTATTGATTGGTCTTCGGAGTAGTAGTAATGTTAAAGAAGTAACATTTCGTTAATCCATCTTGGTTTTGAATTTTGGATTTGAAATGTTGGGGGTTTTATTGAACACGTGTATATCAATTAGATATAATTAGAGTATATTTCTAACCAAGTGATCACATATCTTACTCCGTAGTTAGAGTTTGATCATCGATCGTCAATGTGAGCAGATCAAAACACTCTACACTTGCTTCGAGCCCAGACGGGACAGTTCATCGTGAACTCGAAATTCAGGAATTGTAGATCAGTGGTTATTTGAGCCAATGGGGTTTGTCTTCTGACTAGGTCTGTTTGGAAACATTGTTATACAGGATTGTGGTTGTGATTAGTCAGTTTCATCAGTAAAATCCATGACTTAACCTGTATAATTCGCCGACCATCTTGGATAAGTGAAACCATGTGACATTTTACCTTTTCTATCACGTCTTCTATGACAGGTGAGTGGTTAATAAATTATCTTTTTAAATCCAACTGAAAATCTGCGGCAGTATTTCTTCGAAATCTCGAAATCCCAGAAAGCCATCGTTGCGTTTACTATTTGAGCCCGAAAACATTTACTTTACTTTCTCGTGTTCTAATAAAAACTTCACTGGGATTTAAAATATGTGTATTGTTTAAAATTATTTCTTTTGTGTTGGTATCCTTTAATATTGGATCACTTAATTACAGTTAATATAAAAATATAGAATTATAGATCTATAACCTGGTATTACATTACAGCGGTCATTTGTTCACTCAAAGTCGAAATCTTTATAATTACTGGGGATTTTCTAAGGCCAAAATTGTATAAAAATACAGGGCAAGATTTAAACATCAAATTAATGTTGTTTTACATGTTATGTTAAGATTATTAAGGACGTTTCCATATAGATCCTAGATTTCTAAACGTAGTTTCTCTATGCGCATGAGTAATGCGAAGACTATCTTTTTAAATACGGTACTGGGGCGGTGCTCATTTAACTTGCATAGGCTACCAAAATTAGGATTTTTTCACAAATTTTGATCGTCGTGAGAAGCTTAGCGTTTGACGTATCGATAAAAACAAAAAGATTAAAGTTAAAGTGGCATGAGCTGCCGAAATTCACACTTCTTTCATAATTTCTGATCATTACGACAGTAAGAGGCTTTGAAGGCCATTAAAAAACTAAATGATTGGCGCTGGAACGAGGAAAATCCATACAGTATGTGGCCTGTACGAACGGAAAACGTGTTCGAAAAGTAAACAAAATTTAAATAACCGGGACGACCATTCATTCATTCTAAGGCAAAGTTAGTTCAAAACAATACTTTATCGTACATCCTCGAGACCAAAAGCAATAAAAAGCTTTTGAATTATACGTCTTGAGAAAAATAGCATATAATTTCAACGTTCTGTTTTTAAGTCAAAATATCAACATTTTGGCAGCTAATGCCCCTTTAAGATAACTGGGGTTTTTCGACTCGTTGCTGCTTATAAAAACTACCTTAACTTATACGTCCAAGATTGATAGTATGAAGAAAGCTTCTTCTTGACAAAACTGAAGCACAAATACCTTATTCACTCTAAAAAGCCAATTTCGGAACGTATGGATAATTTGTGTTAAGCTAATGTTTCGTTTTAGAAATTAGTTATAATCTTATTCCTTTCTGAAAAAAAATCTATAAATAATTCTTTTTTTTATATATCAGAAAATGCAAGTTTTTAAAAAAGAAATCGGTATTCAGCTTTTTATCTTGTATACATATCTTGTTTATATACACCCAGACTCAACCCCTTCAAGCATTAATTTCCTTATGTTCAGTAAATCATAATTTGATTATTACTTGTGCTTCAAAGTTTTAAGATCCTTTGTAAACGAAAATTCAAACAAGCTACACAGAGCACTTATCAGACGCCATGCCTAATGCAAGGTGAGCGAAAGCTGCATTGCCATTGACTTAAAGAACTGGAAAGAACATAAAGCCTGTCCAATCGTTGGTCAATCACTTTCAACAAAATCTTATATTGAACACGCAGTCAACTTAAGAATCTATTAACGGCTTTAGGCAGAAAGTCTAATGGCGTTACTGGCAAAACTGCGGGATATTTGAGGGAGTCTGGCTTTGTAGGGACCGCTTCAACCTAATCAAATAGCATGGGGTTTGGTTTATTACAACAACCTTTGATTGTATATGAAGGTGTCAATGGCATACCCTCTTTATAACACAATTAGAAACATATTGGGTTCTTGGAATTTCGTGCAATCCTTGTGCTGTGACTTAATTCTCCCTATGCTTGAATTTACTGCAACATGGTAGCACCGTGTTTTGTTATTGTTCTGGTACTGGCCCACCTGTCCTTGATTCATATACGAATGGACGCGCCAATAAACTAAAACAACCAACCAACCACCTGTCCTTGTGTTGAGAACATTGTGTTTTATTGTGACATATTATCCCGGGTAACTCATTGCCCATTAGTTTTGCTGCTTTATTGTGACATATCAGGCTTTCAAACTATTGTTAGGAGCTGCCTGTTTTCCAGTAATTAATCACACTATCTGTTCTAATGGTCTGGCCCTGAACAGTGTTAACAGATCTATTCTGATCATTCCCAGAAACTAAATCCAGTGTGAGCATTCATACGCTAGGCATTAGAATACCTGAGCGTTGTTTCAAACTGTCTATATGAAACAGTGGCTCAAGAGTTGAGATGAAAGGTATTTACAGACCGGTAAGCACTGATCTTAGCGGCCGTACTAATGTCTAGATCAGTCGGCTAGAGTTGCGTCACGTCGTAGAACGGTATACATGGCACACAACTGAAGTCGTAGGGAGGTAAGACGTTGGGAACTCTCTAGCGGAACAAGGTAAAACAAAAACCTTTGTTTGACGTCACCTGACTATAACGAGGTTTCTGTACGACGATCGTCGCAGTGGTGGATAACTTTTTGACGAGACCCGACAACCCGATTCTTGAACAAATATCTGGCATGTCCAGATCACACCCGACCGGACGCAACTGGAGCCGACTGACACCGATTTGCGTCGCAGAGATTTTTCAGTCCGACTGAGTCGACATATGCCAATATTTGGATATGTTTTCATGAAGTTGTTCGAATTGTATGGCATTGGCGTGTATTCTCCGTTTCATACGCTGTGGCACGCATTTAAGACATAGAGAAAATTGATTGATTGATCCAATAACACCATATAGCGTCATTTTGCCATACTAACATGGTCTTTTGGTGACTATTTCTTTTGTTAATTGAAAATATTTCATTAGGTTGGAATTACACCTCTTCCAAGACGGTCTACCCATCAGTGTTGGCTGATTGTTGCCCTACAGGTAATTTTGAAACGAACCGACTTGAGCCGACTAGCCATTTTTATTTCAGGACAACGCTCAGAACTGATCTCTGGACATCTAGTTTTTTAATGGGTTTGGTTCCTGGTCGACTGGACCCTGGGCTTTTGTACTGGCAACTTTTCTTCTACCCATGAGTTGTATGTATATCGATGTCTTATGTATATGACAGTTGGGGTTGCAGTTAATAGCAAATGAAGGGGTCACATTTGAAACTTGAAATGAGTAGATCTTAACCATAGTGTTTGATTGATGAAGAGAGAGGAGGTTTATTTGTTTACAGTGTCTGCTATCAGCCACTACAGGATTCACGTCAGTGAGCTGAGTCCTGATGGCAGAAATCAATCAAGCGAAGACAGGTGAAAATCAACTCAACCAAACCTATCATCAAATATTAAAGCTATCATGTCTGTACATGCTGTGTGATACTTGGAAGCAGAAGTCAGGTTATCTCATAGGGATTAGCCTACCATCTGCACAGTAGACACAATGTAACTGCTCAGAAAGCCGGAGCAATGGTTCCTGAAGATAGGCTTCAGCAAATTAATGAATAAGTTGTTGATCTACTTGGCGTACACAAAAGTATATCCAATATTAACTTTAAAGTGGCAAGAGCTGTCAAATATAGGTAAAAAATTCGCTGCAACAAAATTAACTAATTGTTCCTTATTTTTGTCAAGGACTACAAAATAAGAACTTCCAGATGACACCAATCACAGATCAGTACGTTTAGGTACTTTTATAAGCAAAACCACCCAAACGTACAAATACATCCCGGCCATTTGAAATTTGTGCACATACCTTTTGTTCATGTTGGTTATGTATCATCTGATCAACATTGTGTGTGCGTGTGTGTGTTTTAATTGGGGGGGGGGGGGGGGGGGGTAGTGAGGGGGGGGGGGGGGTGTCGAAACCGTGCAAACTATTGATATGATACACGCCTTTTATAATGTTCCATACTTTAATTGGACTCAAATAAATCATCATTGCATCAATATTTGCACCGTTAAATCGACTGATAAATCTACTTTGTTTATTCTGTTTGCAGGATATTATGGGCGAGGCTGAAGGTCATGATTAACCATTCCAATATCACAGAGTCTACTGCCCTATATTTGGATGCGCAAGCAGATGTTGGGTCAGGAATTAATAACGCAGTGCGGATCAATACCACGAACAACATGGGGAGTGTAATTACTATGTCCTCAACAACTGGGCCTACTAATAAGGATGATTCTCATGAATTCGATGCCTTTCTTTATATTATAATTGTTTTGTCATTCTATGCTCTCAGTATGGTTTTACTGATGATTAAGTACATTCGACGCGAAGAAGAAGAAGTTTCCTTGGATTATTACTACGAGGAGTTTGTGAAAAGAGAAAAGTTTCAAAGTTATCGTCTGAGAAACTTAGAGGCTTTGGAAAGGACCCGTCGTCTAATTGCTGAAAAGGGATATCTTTTCGGTGGACCCTTATGGACAGCCAAATCGGAAGATTCGCCCAGCACGAGCGCTTCTGACACGACTTTCTGTATATCAGGCTGCAATTGCAGGGAAACGTCTGTATAAACAAATGGTTTATTCTTTCATACAACGAGTTTCTAAGGCGACTGACTGATTGACTTGACCCAGCAAATTTGACAAATATCATATTTAAGACACTGAATTCGCAGAAAATTATGAATTGCTGCAGTGTAGATCTTTTTTACGCCTCACCCAAGATTACTTCACTTACATATATGCGCCAGCTCTGAATGGAGACCCACGACAAGGAATACCAAAGGTAACCATGATAACGAATATATTCTTCAACTTCCAGGAGTAAAATTACAAGTATTTGGAATTGATTGACACCAACATAGCAAACTTTTTCACACCTCACTATGCACTAATTTTCTATCTTGTATTATTGTAACAATGCTATTAGAAATCACATTTGAATGTATCTAATTTATATCCGGTTTCTTGTTCCGAAATTAAAATTCATAATTCATTCTAATTAAAGTTGAACGATGCATTGTTATTGAAGTAGGTTTGAATATTTTTAACGAGACTGAACATTGCTATATATTTTCCCTGTGCCCGTGTGTTTTAGTGATCATAAATATAAATGGTATAAGGCTCTGGACATGTGTCAGTGGGGAAAATATCGAATGTATACCATCCAGATAGCGCTCGCCGTATACATAAAATAGAACGGAAATTCCTAGTTGCTTCCTGGGAAGGGGGAGGGGAGGGGTCCCTGATCTATCTGCAGATTTTCTTGAAAATAGTTAATATCGATTAGGGTTTTGTACCAAAAACATATGAGCTTAAAACATGTGAATGAGTACTCGGTGTTACGCCGTATTCACTGATGAGATGACAGCGTCGTAGTGGAAGTAGCAGTGGAAGCTCTGTGCTCGAATGCCACATTTATAGGTCATTTGAGCGAAAATTCGGTCAAGAAATGTTTCGACCTTTTTCGGTTTGAGAGCTATTCGAGTCCGCGATCCCTACCGTGTGAAGCGATAGTGAGCATCTAAAAGAGGAAATATTTCAAAGTGACCTTTTTGA
Source organism: Lepidochitona cinerea (assembly GCA_963971465.1). NCBI lineage: Eukaryota > Metazoa > Mollusca > Polyplacophora > Chitonida > Tonicellidae > Lepidochitona > Lepidochitona cinerea. The sequence continues at coordinate 38,598,859 of OZ020556.1, read as the reverse complement.
ACGTCGCCGGTCCATTTTAGGTATGAGCTGCAAAAATTCGGATGTTTTTTGTCAACAGTCGCTCAGCGTTAAAAGTACTTTAAAAACTTAAGTCTTGGAATTGAAATAATAAAATTGCTGGTAATATCAAAAGCCTGTATGGACCGGGAACTTCCTTTGTATGTTTCAAAACACATTTAAACACAAGATAGTTTAGCTCAAACATATTTATTTGTTTTCAAGTATAAAGAAAACCTAATAAGAATGCCCTTGTTTTGCCAATGCCTTGAACAACAGGATATCATAGAAGATTAATGAATGAGGTCACTATGATGGTTTCTAACACACCCGTGACTTCTTCTGTAAAAGCTTGCAATAGGCATAGAAATCATCGAGCAAATAGTGTAACTGTTTACTGTGAATCATATGGCCAGCTTTACCTATCAGCTAGATTTGTATTGCATAGATGTTTTCATTCTGAATGTCAGTCACCTGAAGTAATTCTCGGTGGATCGACGAGTCTCTTTCACTGCCATTGTTCCATCCTCCTGGAAGACGTGACACTGATCGAGATTCCTTAGTCGTCATTACGTGAGTTAAAGCTGTCCTTTATTACCAACGACAATCTTTGTTAGTTCAGGGACTCTTTTATGAATAAAGGCGATCGAAACTTACTATTTATTCTATCCCGAAAGCTTTCCCCGAATAAATAGTTATATTTGCCAATACAAGTTCCCCTAGACAGTTGGCTTTGAAACAACCTGTATGTATTATTCACTTACCACCAGCACCTAGACAAAATGTAACAAAATTACCCCCGGCTCCGATACAAAATGTAACAAAATTACCCGCGGCTCCGATACAAAATGTAACAAAATTACCCGCGGCTCCGATACAAAATGTAACAAAATTACCCCTGGCTCCGATACAAAATGTAACAAACTTACCACCGGCACCTAGACAAAATGTAACAAACATACCACCGGCACCTAGACAAAATGTAACCAACTTACCACCGGCACCTAGACAAAATGCAACAAACTTACCACCTGCACCTAGACAAAATGCAACAAACTTACCACCGGCACCTAGACAAAATGTAACAAAAATACCAGCGGCACCTAGACAAAATGTAACAAACTTACCACCGGCACCTATACAAAATGCAACAAACTTACCCCCGGCACCTAGACAAAATGTAACAAACTTACCACCGGCACCTAGACAAAATGCAACAAACTTACCACCGGCACCTAGACAAAATGCAACAAACTTACCACCGGCACCTAGACAAAATGTAACAAAATTACCCCCGGCTCCGATACAAAATGTAACAAACTTACCACCGGCGCCTAGACAAAATGCAACAAACTTACCACCGGCACCTAGACAAAATGTAACAAAATTACCCCCGGCTCCGATACAAAATGTAACAAACTTACCACCGGCACCTAGACAAAATGTAACAAACTTGCCACCGGCACCTAGACATAATGTAACAAACTTACCACCGGCACCTAGACAAAATGCAACAAACTTACCACCTGCACCTAGACAAAATGTAACAAAATTAACCCCGGCTCCTAGACAAAATGCAACAAAATTAACCACTGGCTCCTAGACAAAATGCAACAAAATTACCACCTGCACCTAGACAAAATGTAACAAAATTACCCCCGGCTCCTAGACAAAATGCAACAAAATTACCACTGGCTCTTAGACAAAATGCAACAAAATTACCACCGGCACCTAGACAAAATGTAACAAAATTACCACTGGCACTTAGACAAAATGTAACAAACTTACCACCAGCTCCTAGACAAAATGTAACAAAATTACCACCCGCTCCTAGACAAAATGTAACAAACTTACCACAGGCTTATAGACAAAATGTAACAAACTTACCACCGGCTTATAGACAAAATGTAACAAACTTACTACCGGCTCCTACACAAAATGAAACTGCAGTGACGTCCCAAAATAAAAAATTCTACAATTGATTGGCTGTGTCTATTTGAAAATTAGCAATGACAAAGCTACATGTATCATATGATATGCAAAGAAAAGCCCAAATATGCAAATTAGGTTTCTTGGTATAGCTCGGAAAATTAAAAAAAACAGTGTTTAATTGTTATTAAACATGAAAAAGTTGTTATTTTTAAAGATTTAAAATCGGACTGTACATTCCTACTAAAAGACACAAACAAATAAAAATAAATTAAACTAAACCTCACTGGTTTCCGCTCGTATTCCCATTCGTTGATGCATACAAGCATCAAAACGGCGCAAGTCTAGTACAAGTTAATCCAAACCATCGTAGGTTAACAAGCGACTTGATGGTGTCGAAACTTGTGCCTCATTCCTTGTTGAGATGTTAACTCAAAAGTGGTTGTCCGTTTGAGATTAACCATTATAGTTCTAAAAAAATCTCACACCGTGGCGATGAACATGGCGACCGTTTTGGTTCGTTTTGATTCATTCTGTCTAAAGGTTTTCACGGTTCAGAGACGATTGATCCGCCTTGACCTGACCTATATTGGGAAATCATGCTCTATCCCACAGCAATATGGTCATGGTCTGGTGATTGACGAGGTACAAAGTAACTTATGTCATATTTCAACAATGCTACGGGACAAATTACAAATATTTAGATCACTGCTTTTTGATTAACACATCAACCAAAGTATGCCTTCGCCATCGGGTTCACGCGTGGAGGGATGGAGAAAATTTGTACATTATGATGTTGGCAGTAAGTTGGAGACATCATGGATTCGATATTTTTCTCATATAACTTCGTGTAACACTTTTACGCTCTACGTAACCTCAAAGAAACTTTGTTCAGCTGCGCTCCAATGCGGCTCCAAAAAAATGCAACAGCCAATACAATCAAAACAATGTGTAACATTTACAAATCTTTCCATAGAGCTCCAATCGACAACAAATACAGCCAAGACATTATGTAACAAATATTACCATATAGCCAAAAGTGACAACCAATACAGCCAAGACAACATGTGACAAATGTTTCCATCGAGCCAAACGTGACAACCGATACAATATGTGGCAAACATTACAAATATTACCGTCGAGCCAAAAGGGATAGCCAACACAGCCAAGGCAATATGTGAAACACTTTTTAATCGAGACAAAATTCTAGTGCCCATCCGAGATGTACTGGTGGAAAACTGACCATCTTTAAAGTTACTTTCAGAGAAAAAGACAAAGAGATGTCGTCAAATTCTTAATTAATATAAATGATATTGAACCACCTTCAGATTACAACAGGCGTCATTAACTGGACCATTAGTTAACTAGCTTTCATTCCCCACCCTGTTCATTTCCTCTCATATCTCACATTGAAAAACACATCATTAAATATTTAAACCTTGGGCTTCGTGAAAACGTAGAGGCCACAGCAGGACTCGGCAAGAGGAAAATGTCAGACACTATATTACATCATGGCTCAAACGGAATAGATTTTCCCGTGATATCACACTTCTAACATCTTCTAATGTACAAACATGAAATGTAACTGCCAAAGTTACATTACAGGTCAGATACAGTCGACTTTTCCTCGAAATTAAACCTAATGCTACACAATGCGTAATTCGTGGTACAAAACTGGAATACAACGGGTCAGATGATATTTTTCTGATAGTTACGTCAGAGGGACTCGGTTCATCCAGGTACTGTTGGTACTGAGACCAAGCCACTTTCTGTGTACGTACCCACTCCATAAACAATTTTAACTGACATTGATTTCATCACGAATGACCCGCGTTAATATGTAGGCCCCTACAACAATTGTGCTCACGTTGCTACAATTAATGCTACGTATTAAGACGAATGTTACCCGATGTTTTCTAGGTCTTGCACTAATTGAGCATCGAATCGCGATGAATAATTATCATTTGTTTGTTGATTGTGTTTACAGTAGATAATGGGAGAGGTTAATGATGATGATTAGCCTTTCCAATATCACTACTGTACTACATAGTGCCTGTGTGTTTTAGTGTTCATAAGTATATTTGAATGCACCAGCAGATATTGGTTCAGGATAATAACAATGTGCGGATCAATACTACGGAAAGTATAGGGACTGCTTTCTCTGGAAGTCTTGCGGTTCAAAAATCCAATGTTGCACAATTAACATACTTCGGCCATTTCCCCATATTTATGAGGTATCGCTTAGAACAAAATGAAGATAATCTGACAAAGTTATATCGTCATACAATTGGATTAATATAACATCCTATGGGTATAGAAGTATAAATGACTTTTTGAAATACAATTAAAACTTGTCTCCATCGTTATTATGGCACAATTTTCGTTGTGCCTTTCAAAAATAGATATTACTTGTTATATTGCCAAATGCAAAACAAACTGGTCATCTTCCAAAGTCTATTGTTTAAACATAGATTATTTCAGCTTACTTCAAAGCCTTCCTGTCTAAGAAGAAATGCTCAAATTTTCTAATTTTCTTGGATTACGAAAAAAAAAATCGCATTAAGACAGAGCTTTGGGAAAACGTGATACACGTGGCACATGAATAGCAAAATTAAAACAGACCTTAAAGGGGGATTCATATTTATTTTACGCTATTTTTTCTTTATAAAATTATTAATACATAAGTGAAAACTAGGGATTTCCTTCACGCAGAAATGTCATAATTCATTGCAGTGCAATAATACTTTTGTTATTTAAAGCACGCGACGAAGCCGATGACGTCGTCGGACCTACTTCTTTCTTGTGTACTGACGTTTGCTGTACAACAACCACAACAGTACATAGGATTTACGAAGCCTTTTCAGTCATTTTTGCATTAAGATAAATGATTTACAACTGAAAAAACTAGATTGAGTTAATAGAGGATCGGCTTACCACTTAAAATCAAAGCGATAAAACAAAACTTAATTATCGATCGTCTGTTGACAGCGTTGTGTGACCTGGATCATGCGATTCATGGCTTCGGAGAATCGGACCACTGCGTGTAACGAATAACTGTATTTGCCATCCAATGACGCGGTATAACAATTTAAAGTAATTTCATAGATCATTTTTTATTCTGGTGACTGGTGCACTGCAGAGTTAAAATCCATGGAGATCGATTTAATTTCTTTTTACCTGAAAAATATCACGAAAAACTTCAGGAGAAAATGGCCATTCAGACGACCACAAATCTGACAGTTGACAGTCACGTGAGAAGAACAGACATGCTGTTGTTTCATTGGTCAACGATATATATTCCTACGTTTGCTGAAAACCTAATCCTTCATAAGTTTGTTCATATTTTGTTTTTTATAATTGATAAATTTTTACTTAATAAACAATCTCCAGCCTAAAACAAAATGGTATAAATAATAAACAGAATATTGTACAGTTGTGTTTGAATAGCATTCATATTTTTTCTCTTGAGAGTAGGAGGGATAACCCACTCGACGCTTCGCGTCTTATGGGTTATTCTCCGTCTTTCACTCGAAAAAACACAACTGTTGAATATCCTCTATCTCTTTTTCTATAACCTTAAAGTAGTTGGATTACAAATCATCATATAAGCCGGCAGTAATATGTTCATAAGAGACGTATATGCGAGATAAGTCTTGTCAAGTGTTTTTTGCTTCAATTCTTCTTCCATTAACATCCCGGCAGACTCTTTTTACGTATTGGCTACAGGGAAGAATCAGGTGTTCTTTTTTAGGTATTCTTCTCCAATGAGGTTCAATAAAAAGTGTTCAAAGACATTGCACGGTAACCCACCACGGTGTGCCCGGAACCAGTCAAACACAGATCGTTAAAATGTGAGCTATTCTACTGTTGTTTATGAGATTTCCTGATTGTCATTGGTAACGTCCCTATGTCCCACGGACCGCTGGAAAGTGAGGTTCATTTGGCGGAGTGCTTTGTCTGTTTGCTGTGGTAAAAAGGATCGACTGTGCGATAAAATCCTGTGTGGCCGCGTGTGTGGTGCATTCACGGCTGTTTGTTTACTGACTGTCAGACAGCAAAACACAGCATCAGGGAATTCCAAAATAACTTGTTAATTGTACGATTGATACCTTCAGTTTTTGCTAGTAATCTGAAGGTGAACGGAGAATCAAAACAAACTTACGCGATGTGTCCTTCTAGGGGAATTTTTAAATGGCCTTTCGAAATTCTTTTGAAGGCTTTGTGCATATAACCCCGTGATATGGAAATGTTATCAATATATAGTTTAAAGGTAGGTGGGGGAGGAGATTTCATGAGCTGTTCTGGAAAGGCGTTGAACGATCCCCTGCTTACTATACCCCATCCTATACCTTCTTACTAAATTTGAAGTACTATTCCATTTTTAAGGGTAAAAAATACAAAAGAATTAAGATTGTTTTCAATCAACTGTATGTTTTACCAATAGCCTAAAAATCCAATTAAAGTAGAGGGTTAATGAGCAAGATCGTTATATTTTTTTTTGTACATGTATGCCTGAAGCATCTTGCACTTATTCCTTAAACCTTTATGAACAAGGAAGCACTGCGCCTGGAAATCAGCCAGCAATTAATGTTCACTGCCACCCTGTTTACCTATCAGATCGACTTGCCTGGCATACATGTACAAGTTTTCATTCATCATGTCAGCAATCTAAAACAAATCTTGGTGGATGGACGAGCCTCTTTCATTGCCATTGTACCACTGTGGAAGACGTGATACTGACCAAGATTCCGAAGTCGCCATTACGTGATATCACAGTGTCTAAGCCCCCTTTATTACCAACGACTGTCTTTGTTAGTTCAGGGACTATTTTCTGAACAAAGATGATCGAAACTTACTATTTATTCTGTTCTGAAAGCTTTGCGAGGTTTCCCCGAATAAATAATTGTATTTGCCAATAAGACTTCCCACAAACAGTTGCCTTTAACACAAACTGTATGTATTATTCACCTTAAGTGCCACCAAACAGTCAACCATCATTCATTTTCCAGGACTTCGGACAATTTATGCTGTGTTAGCTGAATCTTTATCTATTTTTCACGGATACGTGACTCCAAAACAACCAATAACCTGATGTGTCCAAGTACATCGACTGTCCTAAACGCAAACGTTGGTCAGAATGTACAGGACGTAAATAAATGTGTTGAATCTGAACTTCTTCTAGAAAAAAGAGAAAAAAAAATCAAAATCTTGTAATTGATGAAAGGAAAATGTCTATTAATTGAAGGAAAATGCAAGTTATAGACTTCAATAACGAAGCCCTTATAATGTTACCGAGTTTCCCAAGTACTTTCCACAAAATTAGTAGCTAGTAGCGGTAACGATCATAATGGATGATTACGATAGAAGTAGCTCTATCGAAACGTACCGATGTTAATAAACAAGAAGTTCTTATCCAAAAAGTGTCTTTTTACCCACAAAAAAAACACACAGAGATGTCATAAGTCAATAATTGATAATCTTGCACTTCCTCCTCATTATAACAGACATCATTAACTGGATCATTACGGAGATACTTTTTTCTGTCCATTTTCTATCATATCTCACAATGGAAAACACATCATTAAATATTTAAAACTTAGCTTCACGAAAACTCGGATGTCTCAGCAGGATTTGGCAAGAGGAAAATGTCAGGCATCATGTTTTAAGTGGAGTAGATTTCCCTGTGATATAAAACTTTTTTGGCTATCCCATAAACAGCGTCAAAGGGACTTGTTTTTACATTATTTGCTGAAAAAATCAAATCTTAAAATTAAAGCCAAAATGACACAATTAGTTATTGTCTGAACCACTGTCACTGGATACAATTCCTTATACCCCCTACTTTGTTATTTCACGTTAGGAATTTAGTTTGTTTTGGAAATCTTAGTTACCAAAAAGATCTTCATCCTTAAATGTTTTCTCTATCTCTCTAAGTTGTGACTAACCAACCTAGATTGGTGCGAGGAGAAAGGGAAACCATTAAAGTACGGGTCAGAAATTTTATTTTTAAAAGTTATGAGGAGAATCTTGATATTTTTGATGGAAACGAGAGGTGGTCTTGCCAGCCCGAAGGGTGTCAAGGAATTCCCAGAAAATTTATCAAATGGGTTCTTTCGATGATGATGGCCTATCTGTCAGAAAATGTCTCACATCATCATCGCAGATATTTCGAACTAATCAACTCTATGTTTTACCAATGGCCTAAAACCCCAAATTAAAGTAGAGGGTTAATGAGCAAGATCGTTTTATTATTATTTATTCTTGAAGCATCTTGTACTTATTCCTTAAACCTTTATGAACAAGGAAGCACTGCGCCTGGAAATCGCCCAGCAATTAATGTTCAGTGTCACGTGGTTTACCTATCAGATCGATTTGCCTGGCATACATGTACAAGTTTTCATTCATCATGTCAGCAATCTAAAACAAATCTTGGTGGATGGACGAGCCTCTTTCATTGCCATTGTACCATCCTGTGGAAGACGTGCTACTGACCAAGATTCCGAAGTCGCCATTACGTGATATCACAGTGTCTAAGCCCCCTTTATTACCAACGACTGTCTGGGTTAGTTCAGGGACTATTTTCTGAACAAAGGTGATCGAAACTTACTATTGATTCTGTCCTGAAAGCCTTGCAAGGTTTCCCCGAATAAATAATTGTATTTGCCAATAAGACTTCCCACAAACAGTTGCCTTTAACACAAACTGTATGTATTATTCACCTTAAGTGCCACCAAACAGTCAACCTTCATTCATTTTCCAGGACTTCGGGCAATTTACGTGTGTTAGCTGAATCTTTATCTATTTTTCACGGATACGTGACTCCAAAACAACCAATAACCTGATGTGTCCAAGTACATGTCGTAAACGCAAACGTTGGTCAGAATGTAAAGGACGTAAATAAATGTGTTAAACCAGAACTTTTTCTTGAAAAAAGAGAAAAAGCAATCAAAATCTTGTATTTGATAAAAGGAAAATGTCTATAAAATGAAGGAAAATGCAAGTTATAGACTTCAAGAACGAAGCCCTTATAATGTTACCGAGTTTCCCAAGTACTTTCCACAAAATTAGTAGCTAGTAGCGGTAACGATCATAATGGATGGTTACGATAGAAGTAGCTCTATCGAACCGTACCGATGTTAATAAACAAGAAGTTCTTATCCAAAAAACTGTCTTTTAGCCCACAAAATGCCAGATAAAATCCACACAGAGATGCGGTAAGTCAATAATTGATAATCTTGCACTTCCTCCTCATTATAACAGACATCATTAACTGGATCATTACGGAGATACTTTTTCCTGTCCATTTTCTATCATATCTCACAATGGAAAACACATCATTAAAGGAGGGGAAATCTCTAGAAATACATAAGGATTTTCGTCGATAACAACCTTCAAAGTACTTAAAACATTTCACGTCAATTACCTCCAGTGACCCTCAAGCTAATAAAAACAGACAGAAGTATGTCCTTTCAGTGGCATATCTGTGAAGCCATTTTTCCGTTTTAGGATGACGTGATGTTGGTATAGCTATTTTTAGATCAATAATGACGTATTTTTACCGCTCTCTAATGTATAAAGGTAGATTTAGGTCCAAAAAAACATGGCGACAAACTTGAAGTGGGAAGATTGTCTCCGAATAAATAGGTCAGTATGCAACCGCGCGCCATTACTTAGCCAGCCATTGGCTAAATTGCATCACATGACTACTCTATAACGCACTTAAATTTTTATTCAACAATAATTGGATAAAACTAATGAAAAAATGGTGGCGGCCTTGTGAATGGCCTAGGGAGCTTATTCTCTATTGTAACGCCACCTTCAAATTTCAATTATTCACTTACGAGGGGATAAAACATACATTGGACAGTTGTTTTGGACTAAATGAACTCTACTCTTTCCATCTAAACTAGTCTAAAGCTTAGATTTTCTTTCCCTTTAAATATTTAAAACTTAGCTTCACGAAAACTCGGATGTCTCAGCAGGATTTGGCAAGAGGAAAATGTCAGGCATCATGTTTTAAGTGGAGTAGATTTCCCTGTGATATAAAACTTTTTTTGCTATCCCATAAACAGCGTCTAAGGGACTTGTTTTTACATTATATGCTTAAAAAATCAAATTTTAAAATTAACGCTAAAATGACACAATTAGTTATTGTCTGAACCACTGTCACTGGATACAATTCCTTATACCCCCTACTTTGTTATTTCACGTTAGGAATTTAGTTTGTTTTGGAAATCTTAGTTACCAAAAAGATCTTCATCCTTACATGTTTTCTCTATATCTCTAAGTTGTGACTAACCAACCTAGATTGGTGCGAGGAGAAAGGGAAACCATTAAAGTACGGGTCAGAAATTTTATTTTTAAAAGTTATGAGGAGAATCTTGATATTTTTGATGGAAACGAGAGGTGGTCTTGCCAGCCCGAAGGGTGTCAAGGAATTCCCAGAAAATTTATCAAATGGGTTCTTTCGATGATGATGGCCTATCTGTCAGAAAATGTCTCACATCATCATCGCAGATATTTCGGACTAATCAACTCTATGTTTTACCAATGGCCTAAAACCCCAAATTAAAGCAGAGGGTTAATAAACAAGATCGTTATATTGTTTTTTTTTATACTTGAAGCATCTTGTACTAATTCCTAAAACCTTTATGGACAAGGAAGCACTGCGCCTGGAAATCGCCCAGCAATTAATGTTCAGTGTCACGTGGTTTACCTATCAGATCGACTTGCCTGGCATACATGTACAAGTTTTCATTCATCATGTCAGCAATCTAAAACAAATCTTGGTGGATCGACGAGCCTCTTTCATTGCCATTGTACCATCCTGTGGAAGACGTGCTTCTGACCAAGATTCCGAAGTCGCCATTACGTGATATCACAGTGTCTAAGCCCCCTTTATTACCAACGACTGTCTTTGTTAGTTCAGGGACTATTTTCTGAACAAAGGTGATCGAAACTTACTATTGATTCTGTCCTGAAAGCCTAGTAAGGTTTCCCCGAATAAATAATTATATTTGCCAATAAGACTTCCCACAAACAGTTGCCTTTAACACAAACTGTATGTATTATTCACCTTAAGTGCCACCAAACAGCCAACGTTCATTCATTTTCCAGGATTTCGGACAATTTATGGGGTGTTAGCTGAATCTTTACCTATTTTTCACAGATACGTGACTCCAAAAACTACCAATAACCCGACGTGTCCAAGTACATCGACTGTCGTAAACGCAAACGTTGCTCAGAATGTACAGGACGTAAATAAATGTGTTAAATGTGTTAAAACCAAAAACTATCAAAATCTTGTATTTGATAAAAGGAAAATGTCTATAAAATGAAGGGTAATGCAACTTATAGACATCAATAACGAAGCCCTTATAATGTTACCGAGTTTCCCAAGTACTTTCCACAAAATAAGTAGCTAGTAGCGGTAACGATCATAATGGATGATTACGATAGAAGTAGCTCTATCGAAACGTACCGATGTTAATAAACAAGAAGTTCTTATCCAAAAAGTGTCTTTTTACCCACAAAATTCCACAAAAAAAACACACACAGAGATGCGGTAAGTCAATAATTGATAATCTTGCACTTCCTCCTCATTATAACTGACATCATTAACTGGATCATTACGGAGATACTTTTTTCTGTCCATTTTCTATCATATCTCACAATGGAAAACACATCATTAAATATTTAAAACTTACCTTCACGAAAACTCGGACGTTAGGAATTTAGTTTGTTTTGGAAATCTTAGTTACCAAAAAGATCTTCATCCTTAAATGTTTTCTCTATATCTCTAAGTTGTGACTAACCAACCTAGATTGGTGCGAGGAGAAAGGGAAACCATTAAAGTACGGGTCAGAAATTTTATTTTTAAAAGTTATGAGGAGAATCTTGATATTTTTAATGGAAACGAGAGGTGGTCTTGCCAGCCCGAAGGGTGTCAAGGAATTCCCAGAAAATTTATCAAATGGGTTCTTTCGATGATGATGGCCTATCTGTCAGAAAATGTCTCACATTTTCCTGCTTCCATATGAATGTTCGTAGTTTAAAAAAACATTTTGATGAAACCACTGCTTTTATTCACAGTCTACAATACAAATTTTCTGTTTTAGGGTTTTCAGAAAGCTGGCTTGATCCATCTTCAGAACACTTGTACCCCATCCCAGGATATACGCCCATCTCCTTATCCAGATCAAATCGTCGAGGGGGTGGGGTCATTCTTTATATTGATAATGATGTAAAATCGTATACTGTTCTCCATGAACTTTCTCACCAATCGGAAACGTTATATGAAACTCTGTTTGTTGAAGTAGAATATACTAATACCAGCTTTATTGTTGGCATTGTTTATCGACCACCAGGCTCTGATCTGAGATATTTTAATGACAATTTCTTCCGACTACTAAATAAAATTCCTAAGGGTAAAAAATGTCTCCTTTTAGGTGACTATAATATAGATCTATTTAAAAGCTCACGCCACGCTTGTACACTGGAGTTCCTTAACTCAATGAAATGCAACTATGTTTATCCACAAATTACCAAGCCAACACGTGTAACTGACCGATCCTGCACTCTTATAGACAATATTTTCACTAATTATCACGATAACCGATGCCTGACTGGAATTTTTTTCACTGAAATATCTGACCATTTCCCTATATTCTCTATACATAAAACTTCATCCGAATTAATACCACCTAAAACATATACGTACCGTAAAGTATCCCCAGAACTGAAAAAAAGATTTCTAGAAAAAGTGGAAAATACAAATTGGGAATCCGTATATGAACAAGACAATGCTGACAACTCGTTCGCAACATTTCAAGATATATTTAGTACCTTATACAACGATTCGTTCCCTATTGTAGAATTCACTGAAAGAAAACAAAAAATAATTAAGCCTTGGATATCGCCTTCGCTTCTTAAATCTATTTATATCAAAAATAACTTATATCGTTTGCAGCTCCGAACAAAGAATACTCAAGATCGCCATAACTATCGTCAGTACAGAAATAAGTTCAAAATAAACTACTAAGTCACGCAAGAAAGTCATACTTTGAAAACAAATTCAACGATGCCAACAATGACATACAAGGTTCTTGGAAAGTCCTTAATCAATTAATGCACAAAACTAAAACTTCTAACATATCAAAAACATTTTACCGTTATAATAATACAATTACTAATCCAAAAGAAATAGGTCAAGAATTCAATAACTATTTCGGATCTGTTGCAGAAAACTTAAAGGCACACTTGCCGCCGTAGCCTGTTTAAATTTGCTAAGAAAACCAATTTACATGAGCTTACTACGACTAATACCACTAAACTTAAACATAGGACACATAAAACATGTCTAGTTAGCTTTAGACTGTAAAAATGGGGTGAAAAACAAACGAAGAATCGAAGCCTGATTACAACAACAACGATCAGTGTCGGTCAACTTTCGTGTTGGTTTGCCCTCCTTTCAGGCCATTGTATCTGTGGTTTACATTCAAACAATTATCAGCAGGCTTTTCCAGTCGCTGTTAACCGATCGTCAGTCTGTATTTCTCAGATAAATAGGCCTACGTAAAATTACACTGTGCCGTTAGTTCACTCACTCGACTGAAACATAAAATCGCCAATAGGGGGCAGATCGGTTTGTTTACGTTCCGGGTACGTAACAATTCAAATTTTCAAATTCAAATTAAAAATACAAAGTGACGTCCAAACTTTTAAATTTTGGTAAAAATAGAAAGTTCCTAACTTATATTGTCTGGTGAAAATACAGAATACGGTCTTTCTTTTTTAATGTAAACAATATTCCTGATTTTCGCGGCAAGTGTGCCTTTAACAAAGACCATACCTAAGACTAACTCGGACCCTATTGATTACCTAGGCCATCCCATTCTGAATGATTTTAGCTTTTCTCCTGTCTCCACTGAACAAGTCCATACGACAATATTATCTCTAAAATTATCTGCTCCAGGATTGGATGGTATCAAAGCCTCCATTCTCAAACTTGTATCTGAACACATCGCTAAGCCCCTCTCACACATTATAAATTTATCTTTCCGTACCGGTAGCGTACCAGACCCACTTAAAAAGGCTAAAGTTACTCCAGTGTACAAGCATGGCGATCATAAATTATTCGAAAATTATAGGCCAATATCTATCCTCCCAACCATTAGAAGACTAGCGGCCAACCAAATCTTGGAACACCTAGAAACCAACAATATTATGTCCCCTAATCAATATGGCTTTCGATCTAACCATTCAACTACGCTAGCAGCCTGTCACTTATACACAAATCTTATTTCAGCTAAAGAAAATAAACAATTCTCTATAACCACTTTTCTCGATTTATCAAAGGCGTTTGGTACCGTTGATCACAACATCCTCCTGTCAAAATTACGTCACTATGGTTTTCGGTATAATTCTTACTCCTGGTTCCAAAGCTATCTTTCAAATCGATGTCAATCTATCTCCGTGCATAACACTATCTCATCATCATCAACTATATCATGTGGCGTTCCACAAGGTTCTATTCTTGGCCCGATACTTTTTCGTATCTACATTAATGACATTGTCTCCTCTTCCACCCTACTAAAATTTATATTATATGCCGATGACACTTGTGTTACATACTGTTCAAATAATCCCACATAATTAATTAATACTATGAATTTACAGCTTTCTTTTATACAAAACTGGCTTAATTCTAACAAATTGTCCCTAAATGTGAATAAAACCAAATTTATGTTAATTAAACCATGTCGTAACCCCTCCCAGAATCTCTCCCTGACGTAACACTTAACAACAATTTAATTGACCCTGTTGATAACTTTATGTTCTTAGGTATAATTTTTAATAATCGCTTGACGTGGACAACACATATCAACCATATCTGTAACAAAATCTCACGTAACATTGGTATCATTAATCATATCAGAAATAGTATTAATAGAAAGACGCTCTACATCTTATACTACTCTCTTATATATCCATACCTCTCATATGCTAATCATCTCTGGGGTAATACTTACATCACTAATCTTCAGCCTCTCTTTCTGCTACAAAAACGTGTTTTCCGCCTGATAACATTCTCACATAGACTTAAACATACTGATCCCATTTTTAAAGAACTCAACATTCTTAACATCTTCAAACTGAATGTCTTTCGCTCCAACTGTATAGTTCATAAGTATATGTATGCTCCGTTCTGCCTACCATTTTATTTTCAAAGCCATTTCTGCCGACTTTCTGATCTTCATAACTACCGTACCAGAAACAACTTATTAAATCTTCAACTCCCTCTCTGTACTACAAACATGTCTTACCACACTCTGAGAGCAACGGGTGCTCGTGAGTGGAACAAACTGTCAGCATCAATGAAAGAAATTCGATCACTTTCTCTCTTCAAAAAAATTCTAAAATCCTTTCTAATTTACATTGACTGATAACTTCTCATCTCTTTTCGCCCTGTAAATATGTTATAGTATGTGAAAATATATTCACACCATTCTACTAAGAAACCTATCTGCAGCATTATATAAAATTCTTCTAATTTATCTGGGATAGAACAAGTCCTTATGGGACTTTATTCCCGCCAAACTATAACCTAATTTGAATGTATATTTGTAATACAAACAATCATTGGTGAATAAATAATAATTAAAAAAAAATCATCATCGCAGATATTTCGGACTAATCAACTCTATGTTTTACCAATGGCCTAAAACCCCAAATTAAAGTAGAGGGTTAATGAGCAAGATCGTTTTATTTTTTTTATACTTGAAGCATCTTGTACTTATTCCTAAAACCTTTATGAACAAGGAAGAACTGCGCCTGGAAATCGCCCAGCAATTAATTTTCAGTGTCACGTGGTTTACCTATCAGATCGACTTGCCTGGCATACATGTACAAGTTTTCATTCATCATGTCAGCAATCTAAAACAAATCTTGGTGGATGGACGAGCCTCTTTCATTGCCATTGTACCACTGTGGAAGACGTGCTACTGACCGAGATTCCGAAGTCGCCATTACGTGATATCACAGTGTCTAAGCCCCCTTTATTACCAACGACTGTCTTGGTTAGTTCAGGGACTATTTTCTGAACAAAGGTGATCGAAACTTACTATTGATTCTGTCCTGAAAGCCTTGCAAGGTTTCTCCGAATAAATAATTGTATTTGCCAATAAGACTTCCCACAAACAGTTGCCTTTAACACAAACTGTATGTATTATTCACCTTAAGTGCCACCAAACAGTCAACCTTCATCCATTTTCCAGGAGTTCGGACAATTTATGGGGTGTTAGCTGAATCTTTACCTATTTTTCACAGATACGTGACTCCAAAACTACCAATAACCTGACGTGTCCAAGTACATCGACTGCCGTAAACGCAAACGTTGCTCAGAATGTACAGGACGTAAATAAATGTGTTAAATGTGTTAAAACCAAAAACAATCAAAATCTTGTATTTGATAAAAGGAAAATGTCTATAAAATGAAGGGTAATGCAACTTATAGACATCAATAACGAAGCTCTTATTATGTTACCGAGTTTCCCAAGTACTTTCCACAAAATTAGTAGCTAGTAGCGGTAACGATCATAATGGATGATTACGATAGAAGTGGCTCTATCGAAACGTACCGATGTTAATAAACAAGAAGTTCTTATCCAAAAAAGTGTCTTTTTACCCACAAAATTCCACAAAAAAAACCCCACACAGAGATGTCATAAGTCAATAATTGATAATCTTGCACTTCCTCTTCATTATAACAGACATCATTAACTGGATCATTACGGAGATACTTTTTCCTGTACACCCTGTCCATTTTCTATCATATCTCACGATGGAAAACACATCATTAAATATTTAAAACTTAGATTCACGAAAACTCGGATGTCTCAGCAGGATTTGGCAAGAGGAAAATGTCAGGCATCATGTCTTAAGTGGAGTAGGTTTCCCTGTGATATAAAACTTTTTTGGCTATCCCATAAACAGCGTCAAAGGGACTTGCTTTTACATTATATGCTTAACAAATCAAATCTTAAAATTAAAGCCAAAATGACACAATTAGTTATTGTTTGAACCACTGTCACTGGATACAATTCCTTATACCCCCTACTTTGTTATTTCACGTTAGGAATTTAGTTTGTTTTGGAAAACTTAGTTACCAAAAAGATCTACATCTTTAAATATTTTCTCTATCTCTCTAAGTTGTGACTAACCATGACTTACATTGTGGTCTCAGCAAGTGAGTCTGGTTTTACCAGTACCGAAAAGAATGTTTGTACGAGATATAATTCAAAATGACCTTAAAAGTTATAATAAAATAGAAGCAAATAGAAAATGAACGGAAGCAAAGGTAACATGAAAGAGAGAGAAAGAGAGGGAGAAATAGATAGTAGACATTCAAAAATTGAAACAACCGTCAGAATGAAGTTTCATAATTTCGCGAGAAAGAAGTTGATTAATATTTTCCGTATTCTGAATATAAGAAATGTCGTCTTAATAATTTTAGACCATGTTTGTTTTTACAAATTGCGTTTGTTTGTAAAGCTTTGTATACACTTCTCCGTCTTCACACTGTATTTTTGTGATGAACCCAATTTTGCACGTTTACGAAATTGTGCCCGCGGCTGAGGCCTTCCGTTATTTTGCTACTGTGAGAAAACTTAGACTTAGGCCCCCCCTCTCCCCCAATAACCCTGGCATCGGCGCCATATAAGTGAAACAATCTGGAGTGCGGCACAAAACACCTATCAAGCATGCAGTCAATCAATCTTGTACTTTAGACAAGAAGATTTTCTCTGTGCCCGTGTGTTTAAGTGATCCTAAATATATTAGCAATATATTAGCTGTACCAGGAGATCTCCAAATCAGAGGGCTTGTCCAAGATCTTAATTCTCATCCTTGTCTTTGTCTACACCAATCCATACGTAGGCCTAGTCATTTGGTGTTGTGTAGAGTTTAGGAAGGTGACAGAGACATTTCGAGGTGGCTTTGGAAACAAATGGATGACGTCTTACTAGCCTCAGCAAAATTCTGTCATCTCTGCCCGCGGTATTGCGTGATCTGTACGAAGGTCTGTGGTCACTTACGTCATTCGTTTGTTCATGTTTCTGGATCAAGCGGCTCTGAAGTTCCAGATTGTAATACATTTGTGAGATCGTGCTTCTTGTGAACAAATAACGGATTCAAACACAGACCCCGATTGAATCTACTGCCTTCATGAACAGTTTCCAATGACTTAGAGTACATAATGTACCAATGGTTTTAAATTTTGGGTTAAGTTGAGTAACTTTAGAAGAATGAATATAATTTGTTTAATTATGCAACAATAGAGCTAAGAATAACAGCTGACGAACAATATTCCGAGGAAAATCGCCTGGCCGTAAACGTTGAGGTCTTGAGAAAACTAACAAACAATTCCCTAATTCTCTTTTAACGAAAGATTATCAAAAATATACCAGTTTGGATCCCAATAAGCACATACATGGGGTGTTGGTTGGGCGTTTAATCCGCTGTGATTGTATGCGATTTTACACTCGGTTGATTCCAATCGTCAAAATGGGTTTAAGCGCATAGGGAATGTTAGTGAAATGTTTCGCATAGCTGGTAAAACAGTTCGAACGGGTTTAAGTATGGAATTAGCTTACTTGGAGGTTTTGTCTATATCAATGCATATATTTAAATGCAAGTCGCTCCAGCTGATTGCGCATTTGTAGCGAAATGAATTCACAGGGCTGGGATGTCGCATTGAGAAATGCATGTCTAAATATGTGTGCTAGATTTGTAAGATAACATGGCAACAAAAGCGGGAACAGATGGACCTCTTTTAGAGTTTGGCGAAACGCTGAAGTTTGAAACATGCCAGCCACTATCAAGGTAAGAATGCCAGCAAAACCCATGTGCAGATAATTAGTTATAAGTTTAGTTGATAAAAACTCGTAGATGTTATGGATCACGGTGTATATATATACTCCCATCAATCAAGTACATCATTCGTCGCTCTATAACTGAAATACTGTTGAAGGCTACATCAAATCTTTGTTTACTCACTCAAGTAAATTAGCTTAGTCGAATGTTTATGTGTATACTGTTTATTTATCAACACTACCCTATTATGATATCTGTTGTTACAGAGCCATTTGTCTAGGAGACGAAGAAGAGAAAAGTAATTTAGCCATGTTTCTACCAAAATGGACGACTTTGAGAACAAATTTAAACAGGACTCTCATTTTGAAATCCGAACTAAGGCGACATTTTCAAGCAAACCCCAGGGAAAGAGAAGCATCAAAGAAAAATCAGCAATTCCGAAAAATTCTTGGTGGTCCAGAAGTTGAGATTGATGACGAATTGTTTGACTATGCATTTCACAGAGCTCTGTATGAACGTTATGCTAGAGGACGACACAATATGGTCTTGAAGGCTGAAAGTTTCCTAACGTTTGGGATTCCGAGGCCGAAACTAAAGTCCTGTGTATCGCCGTCAGACTCAAGCTTCAGTGGTGTGTCCATTTTGTCTGGGAGTGAGGACTTTTCGTTGGGAACAACAAAGTTCTTTGCTGGTAATAACGATAGTCAGACGAGTGAAAGGAATGGTGTTAGCTTCAGGTGCGACGATCTACCAGTCAGTAATTCACCACTTACACGCCTTTAGAAGATATATGTAGCATTATTACCCATCTAAAGTTAGAAGTCACATTAGTCCTAAAGTCCATGTGTGACAACCAAGGCCAAATCGGGCCATTTCAAATCATTTGACTTGGGTTGGAGAGGTCATCCCGGAAGTCAATTCATCATGTCATTTTAATCATTCAACAGAACAAAACCATCATGCAATTTAACCGAGCGTTTGCTCTCATTTACCCGCTTTTCTACCCCCCCCCCCCCCTCTTACACTTGGATATAGATCACGTCAGTTATATCCAACATTGCAGATATTAGAAACTATTGGAAACGTCTCGTGAAACCTCCGACAGCCTGTTCAAGGTGTTTGATTTTGTCGAAATAGGTCTACTTTGTGACTCGTTTTCGTTACTTGTTTAACGTTTCTTTTAATTCTAAGTAAATATTCACGTATACTGTCATGTTAGGTTAGTTATATTTTTCTTATAGTTTAAAAATTGTTGCCAAAGCTGGCATGTAATCATTCCTGCGATACGTCGTGTAAAAGCGTATGGGGTGCCTTTTAGCCACGTCTAAATGGGATCTCGCGAAAATACCATTGATTTGATGCACAACCTTACAGTGGCATGAGCTGCCAAAATTCGAATTTTTTATTTTATTTTATTCTGATTGTCATGAGAAGTTCAGCGTAGGCAATACCTCGAAATCTAAAATATTGACCTTAGGATAAAATGTATTAGCAAAGCGAGTTGCCCATACGAACTCAATATGTGTGCAAATAATGGTCACAATTCAAACAGCCGGGGTGTAAGATTTCAGTTTTGGGGTTTTCTAGCTACCTCAACGTACATCCAGAAGATAAATACCAGTGGGAAACACTTACTTTGTACTTCTTGATAAAATGACAAACTATCAGCTAATTCTGCCAAGTTTTCAGGTAAACGATAAACAAATAAAGTATTCTAGCTTCACAGTTTCTATAATTGACCAGTTACCCTTAATCAGTTTAGAAATAACACTCCAAAATGAATGTTCGATTTCACAATATTCTTCAACCATGATATATACACAAGAAGACATTCTTTATTGGCAGACCAGTGTAGAAACTAAAACCAAAGTGCAAGATTAATATAAATATTTTAATCAAAATTAGCACCCTCTATGCAGCAAAGATTTTTATCGTATTTTATTTTGGGAAATGGGAAAAGTTCGACCCTAACCTTGATATTGATTGTTGCTGTAAATTATATATTTATGAACACTAAAACACACGGGCACAGGGAAAATCTGTATGTATGTTGAATCCCGAGAATGATGGTCGTCGAATAGCTCATAGAATTACATAGGTGTATCTCAATCTCATTCTCGCGAGATCCCCTGCTACTACGTGGTCCGTCGCGTTCACGTAGTAGCAGGGGATCTCGCGAGAATGAGATTGAGGTGTATCTATGAAACAGTTGCCTCCCTTTTTTGTGATCTGTGTTTCACCTAAATCAAATCAAAAGTATGTCAAATTTTATTTAATGTCGAATCTTACCGAAGAAAAACAACAACAAAACAATATTAAAACATTAGACAGAAGGCTACTTTTGTCGACAAGATTTTCCTCAGTAGCTAATTTGGCCCTGATTTTGGCAAATTGTAAAAGTTTTATGGAAGGCCGCATTATACACGTCCTTAGGTTTACAATATATAAAATGGGTGTGAAAAACATACGATTGATTGATTGATTGATTGTATGGTGTTTTACGCCGCGCTCAAGGAGAAACATACGAAGAATGGATCAACAACAAACAGTGTCGGTTAACTTAAATAAGTGTTGGAGTATTCTCATTTCAGGTCTTAATGTAAATGGTTTACACTCGAAAATTTATCGGCAAACTTTTAAGAGTTCCTCAAACCCGATCCTCAGACTGTATTTCTCGGGTAAAGTGCGTAATATTATACTGTACCGTTAGATCGATCCCACTGTTCAAAACGCGTGTGCGCATCCTCGGGTGTGGAGTCATTGTGGTACCTGATAAATCTCATTTTTAATTTAAAATTAAAAATACAAAATAATGCAAAACTTTCAACTTATGGTTAAAGTAAACGGTTCCTAACTTCTTCTGTCTGTGTTGAATTTTATACTGTTTTGAATGTAAACAGTATTCTGTAATTTCGCGAGTGTGCCGTTAAGAAAAGCAGCTCGGTAAACTACTTTAATAGTATCAGACATACTGCTGTTTGGATACGCCCCCTCAAGTAAACAAAGCCTTTGTAAATGCATCTTATACATGTAACTGTGTGTACCTTGCAAAGAAAATAAAAAGATGCAAGCTGTATCAGACACGTATTGACAATAAATGCAAAAAAAAAAATCTCGAGTATTGGTATATATAGTGAAGCACTTGGATTATCAGCTTACCTGACACTATCATGGTAACAAAGCTTTTTCGGGCCAACTTTGGCCAAGTAGAACAATATGTTGTCATTTTGGCCACAGATTGGGCCAGCGGTACCTCCCTTACATACTAGTTTTGGATGCCACATAACACCAATTTAATCATTGGAAAACGAGCTAATATCACACAATAGAATTGTTAACTATTTAAGTCCGTTTTCACTTTAAATGTATGGTTATGGTTTTTATGTTAACTCTGTTTGAGCGGGATTTGTATTTTGTAATTTTGACCTGGTGATCCACGCGGAGTGGGTTGGGACTTCTGTGATATATCTTGGGGAATAAAGACTTACCTGTGGTTACCCCTTTGAGAGGTGTTTTGTTGGACATTTATCAATGGTAGCAGAGCGTGGTTACGATAACAGTGAATGATGGCACACAGCAATTATAAAATTCCACCTGTTTTGGGCCCAGGAACCATTTATGAATCCTGGAAAAGTGAGATAGCTGTCTGGAGACTTGTAACAGATTTGGAGAAAAAGCGACAGGCTTTGGCAGTAACGCTATCTTTATCAGGGCAGGCAAAAGCAAAAGCATTGGAAATAGATGTATCTCAACTCAATTCGGACGAAGGTATGGACGTTCTCACCAATGCTCTTGATTCTTTATTTCAAAGAGATAGTGTAGATTTAGCATATGAGGCTTACTCCAAATTTGATAGTTTTAAAACAGATGAGACAATGTCAATATCGGACTTTATCATCGAGTTTGATAGACTATACATACGGTGTAAAAGATATGATATGTCTTTACCCGATGCTGTGTTATCCTTCAAGTTGTTAGATTGTGCCAATTTATCTACACAAGAGAGACAATTAGTTCTAACGGCAGCCAGCGACCTTAAATTTGAATCAATGAAATCGTCACTGAAACGCATTTTTAATGAAAAGCCAGCCCAAACAGATCTTGGGATTAGAATTAAAGAAGAGGCCATGTATTTAAATAATAAACCTGGAATAAGAGGTCGGGGTGGACAAGTGAATAGAAACTTTAACAGATCATATCCATCTCGAGGGACAAATCCAATGGACAAATTTGGAAGAAGAAGTAAATGTGCTATTTGCCAATCAGTTTTTCACTGGGTAAAGGACTGTCCCCACAAATCAAGTGGAAAACCGGATTTAGATGTAAAATTAACTGAATGTGAAACAGAAAACTGTAACATAACACTCTTAACAAGAGGAGATAACTCTGTAAATGAAATTTTAGTTACTGAATCCTATGGCTGTGCTGTGATTGATACTGCTTGTACTAGGACCGTATGTGGAAATAAATGGTTGGAGAATTTTCAAAAAAACTTTAAATAGGGAAAATAAAAACAAATTACAGGAAAACCCCAGCAACAGGCTTTTCAGATTTGGTGACGGAGCACAGATTAAATCTTTAAAAAATGTGATGTTACCTGCCTTGATTGGTAAAACAAATTGTCAAATTGATACTGAGGTTGTTTCCGCTGATATCCCATTACTTTTAAGTAGAACCTCTTTAAAACGTGCTGGAACGGTACTAGATTTGAATAATGACAAAGCAACCATGTTTAATCAATGTGTTCAACTTCAGTTTACTTCCACTGGCCATTATTGTATTGACATATCTGGGACCTCTAAGACCACGGATGCTGATGTTAATTAGATACTCCTGATAGAAAAAGGTTTGACAGAAAAAGAAAGGCACAAGGTACTGTACAAACTGCATTGTCAATTTGGCCACGCATCTTTTCAACGCTTAAGAGGTTTATTGGTAAATGCTGGTCATGAAAACACACATCTTTTAAAAGAACTTGAACTTTGTATAGAGAACTGTGAAACTTGTTTGAAATTTCGAAAACCAGTCCCTAAACCTGTTGTGGGATTCCCACTTGCTTCTGATTTCAACGAAACTGTGGCTGTCGATCTTCACCAGTTGGGCCCCTCATTGTGGTATTTACATATAATTGATGAATTTTCTCGTTTCAGTGCAGCAACGGTGATTGACAGTAAAAAACCTTCGGTATTTGTCAGTAAATTTATTCAACAGTGGATCGGTGTCCATGGTGCACCCAAGAGACTTTTTAGTGATAATGGTGGTGAGTTCCAAAATGCTGAAGTAAGAGATATGTGTGAGAATTTTAACATTGAATTAAAATCAACTGCTGGATACAGTCCCTGGAGTAATGGCCTTCTTGAGAGGCATAATCAAATTCTTACCAATATATTGAATAAAGTGAAATCAGAAACCAATTATGACTGGGATATTGCCCTATCCTGGGCAGTTATGGCCAAAAATAGCTTAAATAACTGCCATGGCTTCAGTTCTTATCAACTTGTCTATGGTCGTAATCCAAACTTGCCCTCAGTCTTAAATGACAGGCCCCCGGCTCTGGAGGGGGTCACCCATAGCCAAACAGTCGGAAAGCATATTGCATCAATGTATAGCGCCAGGCGCGCTTTTGTAGAAGCAGAAAACTCGGAAAAAATTAGACGGGCCCATAGGCGTCAAACCCGTCAAGTAATTGAAACTTTTCAAACTGGTGATAAAGTTTATTACTGTCGGCCAAATTGTTCAGAATGGAAAGGTCCGGCGACTGTCATAGGCCAAGACGGTGCTGTCATTTTTGCCCGGCACGGAGGGCTTGTTGTACGTGTGCATCAAAGCCGTCTTCAGAAAATAGTGAATTCTACAAATTCTGAAGAGATTCGTGAAACTGAAAACCATTGCACGAATATCAACCAACATTCACCAAAAGCTAATCCTGAAATAAGCACGTCTCTGACTGATAACACCTGTCAGTCGGATATCGATGATTCCTTTTCATGTGACGAAACTGATAGTGGTAAAACACCAGACCAAAATGAGATGGATCTTACAGGCTCTAGCCATTCGGAACATGAACTCAACCATGATACTAATGATACTCTTATAGATTTATCTAAAGTCAAAGTTGGTCAAAACATAACTTATGAGAATATTGAGAATGGTGAACTGGTGGCCGCCAAAGTTATAAGTAGAAGTGGAAAATCCACAGGAAAAAAGAAAACTTGGTATAATTTAGAGTACACCACTCCAGAATTATTACAGGGTGTCCAGCAATCCGTTGATTTTAGTAAAGTTGTAAATTTAAAGTTTTCCACAAATATTTCAGAGAAAGAAGCCTCTGTTGATTTAACTGATAATGTTATGATAATAGAGGACACAGTTTGGTTAAGTGCTAAGGCAAAAGAATTAGATAATTAGGAAAACAATGCCGTTTATATTGCTGTGCCTGACAATGGCCAAAAATGTGTCTCCACTAGATGGGTTTGTACCATTAAGGAGTCTAAACACGGACCTATTCATAAAGCTAGACTTGTGGCTCGTGGTTTTGAGGAAGTTAACAGTGAATCTTATCCTAGAGATTCTCCCACGTGTTCCAAACAAGCTTTAAGACTTGTATTAGCAATTTTCTCTCAGAACAAATGGTTACCTCATTCTATCGATGTTAAAACAGCTTTCTTGCAGGGAGATACAATAGAACGTGAAGTTTACATCCGTCCCCCAAAAGAAGCTAGATGTACTGGTGAAATATGGAAATTACAAAAATGTGTTTACGGTCTTGGTGACGCCTCGTTGTCATGGTATTGTCGCGTTAAATCAGCTCTTCTCCAAACTGGGGCAAGGAAATCAAAACTTGATCCTGCTGTGTTTTATTATATGAACGATAAAAATGTTTTGCTTGGTATAATAGCCTGTCATGTGGATGATTTTATATGGGCCGGAAATGAACAGTTCGAACAAATTGTTATAAACAGTGTCAGGAATGAATTCGAAATAGGCAAGGAAGAAGATATACCTTTTCAGTATGTTGGCATTGAACTGAATTGTTGTGAGAATGATATCTTGTTACACCAAAGTAATTACGCCAAGCATTTAACTTTCATAAACGTGGACAAATGCCGAACCCAAGAAAAAGATTGTGAACTATCTGAATATGAAAAACAATCTTTAAGATCTAAAATTGGCCAGTTGTTATGGTTAGCACACCAGAGTAGACCGGACATAGTGTTTGACGTGTGTGTTCTTGCTTCTCAGGTAAAACATGCCAAGGTCAAGGATCTACTGGAAGCTAATAAAATCATTAAGAGAGCTAAAAGTGAAACGGTTACTCTTAAATTTCAACATGTTGGAAAATGTTAACCATCCTTTATTGTGTAGAGTGATTCCTCCTTCGGTAACCTCCATGATGGGGGGACACAAGGTGGTTACTTAGTTTTATTAACTGGGGAAAATGGTTCGTTCTCTCCCATTGCTTGGAATTCAAAACGGATCCGGCGTGTCGTCCGTAGCACTTTAGCTGCTGAAACGTTAGCATTGGCGGACGGAATAGACGCAGGTGTCTATCTAGCATCTCTCTACAGTGAGCTGACTTTGGGAGACCCTGGTTATCAGTGCCCTCCCTTGATTTGTGTGACAGATTGCAAGTCCCTTCATGAAGCTGTCGCATCGACAAACAGTGTGTCAGAAAAACGTCTCCGTGTTGAGATAAGTGGAATAAAGGAACTGTTAGAATCAGGACAAATTCGTAAAATTGTTTGGTCAGACACGGGCAAACAACTTGCTGACTGTTTAACAAAACGGGGAGCATCTCCCCATTTATTACTTAAAACCCTTGAAGAAGGGTTTCTACAGCTAAATTTTGATTGATCTCAGCGTCTTTATAATTGACTGTAAAGACAATATAATAATATAATTGACTGTTTTGTAAAGAAATTAATTCATGCCTTTAGAGTTTCTATATACATTTTTAATTTGTTTGTCTTATTGGAAAGGGTTTTTGTATAGATTTTCTTAAATGTCTTCAAATCATAGATTTTCTTAAATGTCTTCAAATCATAGATTTTCTTAAATGTCTTCAAATCATAGATTTTCTTAAATTTCTTCAAATCATAGATTTTCTTAAATGTCTTCAAATCATAGATTTTCTTAAATGTCTTCAAATCATAGATTTTCTTAAATGTCTTCAAATCAATTGTTCTTAATGTAAATATGTTTTTTGACTTAATGAGTTTTAATGTACTAACAAAAATTATATATATCT
Organism: Lepidochitona cinerea; assembly: GCA_963971465.1. Classification (NCBI taxonomy): domain Eukaryota; kingdom Metazoa; phylum Mollusca; class Polyplacophora; order Chitonida; family Tonicellidae; genus Lepidochitona; species Lepidochitona cinerea. The sequence continues at coordinate 38,571,813 of OZ020556.1, read as the reverse complement.
TTAACCATTATTTAATATCGTTTTTATATTAACTTTTCAAATTTGAAAATTTTAAAAAAAGATAGACCAGATTGTTAACTATTTAAGTCCGTTTTCACTTTAAATGTATGGTTATGGTTTTTATGTTAACTCTGTTTGAGCGGGATTTGTATTTTGTAATTTTGACCTGGTGATCCACGCGGAGTGGGTTTTTTTTTTTTTTTTTTTTTTTTTATTCAGTAAATAGTCAACGGGACATGACCCAATTATAGACTACATCAACACTATATACAATAGAAAATGATAGCAGACAAAATGTGCATTTCATAACAAGTGCATGGACAAGTGTTTCGTTATAGGATTTCAGTACAAGCTGTTGATATAAGCCTTGACTGATTTCTTAAAACTATGTTGGCTACAGAACAAGTCTATATTCTGAGTACTTATGTTATTAAAACAATTTAACACTCTTGGAATAAATGAATTCTGCCTTATTAAAACTCTAGAATATGGAACATAAAATAGAAATTGATTCCTTAGTTGTCTGATGGGAACCCAAAAGGGTATTTCTTGCAACAGGTATGGACAATCATACCTGGCGTTTATAATACCGTGCAACAGGTAAAAATCTAACATAAGTCGCCGATCTTTAAAAGTGTATAAACCGAAACGATTACATAAATCTGTATATGTCGGATTGGAATTCCATTCACCAGATTTGTACAATAAATATTTGAGAAAACTCATTTGGATACGTTCTAAACGATCTATGTGGCATTTAGCATTAGGTGACCAAACTTGGGAACAATATTCCACATTACTTCGGACGAGTGATATAAACAATTGTTTGAACGTATCAACAGATTTAAAAGAACGACATGATCTTTTAATAAGGCCCACCATTCTATGAGCCTTGGTACAGATCTTATCAATCTGACTGGAAAAATTTAAACGAGAGGAAATTATTACCCCCAAGTCTGTTACTTCATTTACCCTATCAAGCTTAATATTACCGACAGAGTAATTGTATACAATGGGTTTGGTTTTAAGAGAAAAACTTATACATTGACATTTCTTGGCGTTGAGTGACAATTTCCATTTGGAACACCATGCTACAACGTTATTAAGGTCTTTCTCGAGCAATAAGCAATCATTTACATCATTTACTGTTTTAAAAATTTTAGAATCATCAGCATACATAGAAATATTTGAGTGCTCAAGTACATTTGGGAGGTCATTTATGTACAATACAAAGCGACGGGTTGGGACTTCTGTGATATATCTTGGGGAATAAAGACTTACCTGTGGTTACCCCTTTGAGAGGTGTTTTGTTGGACATTTATCAGAATAACAGCCAACATGGAAAAAGAATCGTATGCACTTTATGTATGACTGAGCAAGAATAATGACGACTCAGTCCGCTGCAAGGGAGCTAATTGAAATTCAGCCCCGTCGCTATTCGGAGTGCATTTATACGAACACTTGGTAGCCATGCTATACACAAATGTAAAACTTTGGATGACGATAAACTCGCCATGTGACGTCATTGTGGGGATATAGGGTAGATATTCTCAGCATGACGAATTTGACAGAGCCGTTTGTGTTTTCCCACGTTTATTGTCAGCATGACGGTTTTCTGTAATCATGATCAATATATCGAGTGACGCCAACTCAATTTTTATCCGAGTAACGTTAAATTGATTGTTATCAGAGTGACACCAAATCAATTATTATCCGAGTGACGCCAAATCGATTATTATCCGATTGACGCCAAATCGATTGTTATCAGAGTGACGCCAAATCAATTATTATCCGAGTGACGCCAAATCGATTGTTATCCGAGTGACGCCAAATCGATTATTATCCGAGTGACGCCAAATCGATTATTATCAGAGTGACACCAAATCGATTGTTATCCGAGTGACGCCAAATCGATTATTATCAGAGTGACACCAAATCGATTGTTATCCGAGTGACGCCAAATCGACTGTTATCCGGGTGACGTCAAATCGATTGTTATCCGGGTGACGCCAAATCAATTGTTATCAGAGTGACGCCAAATCGATTGTTATCAGAGTGACGCCAAATCGATTGTTATCCGGGTGACGCCAAATCGACTGTTATCCGGGTGACGTCAAATCGATTGTTATCCGGGTGACGCCAAATCGATTATTATCAGAGTGACACCAAATCGATTGTTATCCGAGTGACGCCAAATCGACTGTTATCCGGGTGACGTCAAATCGATTGTTATCCGGGTGACGCCAAATCAATTGTTATCAGAGTGACGCCAAATCGATTGTTATCCGGGTGACGCCAAATCAATTGTTATCAGAGTGACGCCAAATCGATTGTTATCCGGGTGACGCCAAATCAATTGTTATCAGAGTGACGCCAAATCGAGTGGCCATTTGTTGATGAAAAACAGTCCTTATGAGAATTGAAATAGCTCAACACAAAAAAAGCTTAGTCTCATTAATAGATTCAACTGAAACATTAAATCCTGTTTAATCCTGTTTAAATCCTTGTTCCACTGCGTTAAAGTGACAATTTAAGGAACATTTGGTTGAAACAGAATTAGATAATGTTTTGTTATTTTATATAACAGTTCGTTGATAGTTAGTTTTAGATATTTTTCATTTTAACGTCAATCCTATTTCCTTGCATCAGAATTTATGAAAAAAAAAATCGAATTTTGGCGGCTTATACCACTTTGATAAGGAATGTAGATGAAAACAGAAAATGTAAGTCAAATAAGAATTCATTGTTCATAATGTATTCATTTATAGGTGGATAACTGCCAAAAGCGGCAATGTTTAAATATTCCAATAAGGGACGAATCCACTGATGTTTTGTCAGGTTTGAGTGTTGATACAGTGAAGTGATCCCATATATAGGCAGCCTAAGACATTTGACGAGCCTTACCATCCGAAAAACACGATGGATTAGGTAAAAGTAGGCCTATGTCTTGAAAATCAGATATTCTACGACGTTGTGGCGCACATCATTCAACAGAATGGAGCCGCCAAAAAATCAAATTATGTATGTAGATATTCTACGCTAATCGTTGTTTATAGGGAATACATTTAGTTTCGGATGTACCGTTTGGATTGCAATTTTGTGATATTCATGTAGGATATAGTTATCTGGTGTATTCATGTAGGATATAGTTATCTGATGTATTCATCTAGGATATAGTTACCTGATGTATTCATGTAGGATATAGTTACCTGATGTATTCATGTAGGATATAGTTACCCGATGTATTCATATAGGATATAGTTATCTGATGTATCCGTGTAGGATATAGTTATCTGATGTATTCATGTAGGATATAGTTACCTGATGTATTCATGTAGGATATAGTTATCTGATGTATTCATGTAGGATATAGTTACCTGATGTATTCATGTAGGATATAGTTATCTGGTGTATCCATGTAGGATATAGTTATCTGATGTATCCGTGTAGGATATAGTTATCTGATGTATTCCTATAGGATATAGTTATCTGATGTATTCATGTAGGATATAGTTATCTGATGTATCCATGCAAGGATATAGTTATCTGATGTATCCGTGTAGGATATAGTTATCTGATGTATCCGTGGAGGATATAGTTATCTGATGTATCCATATAGGATATAGTTATCTGATGTATCCGTGTAGGATATAGTTATCTGATGTATTCATGTAGGATATAGTTATCTGATGTATCCATGTAGGATATAGTTATCTGATGTATTCATGTAGGATATAGTTATCTGATGTATTCATGTAGGATATAGTTATCTGATGTATCCATATAGGATATAGTTATCTGATGTATCCGTGTAGGATATAGTTATCTGATGTATTCATGTAGGATATAGTTATCTGATGTATTCATGTAGGATATAGTTATCTGATGTATTCATGTAGGATATAGTTATCTGATGTATTCATATAGGATATAGTTATCTGATGTATCCGTGTAGGATATAGTTATCTGATGTATCCGTGTAGGATATAGTTATCTGGTGTATCCATGTAGGATATAGTTATCTGATGTATCCGTGTAGGATATAGTTATCTGATGTATTCATGTAGGATATAGTTACCTGATGTTTTCATGTAGGATATAGTTATCTGATGTATTCATATAGGATATAGTTATCTGATGTATTCATGTAGGATATAGTTTTCTGATGTATTCATGTAGGATATAGTTACCTGATGTTTTCATGTAGGATATAGTTATCTGATGTATTCATATAGGATATAGTTATCTGATGTATTCATGTAGGATATAGTTATCTGATGTATCCGTGTAGGATATAGTTATCTGATGTATTCATGTAGGATATAGTTATCTGATGTATTCATGTAGGATATAGTTATCTGATGTATTCATGTAGGATATAGTTACCTGATGTATTCATATAGGATATAGTTATCTGATGTATTCATGTAGGATATAGTTATCTGGTGTATTCATGTAGGATATAGTTATCTGGTGTATTCATGTAGGATATAGTTATCTGATGTATTCATCTAGGATATAGTTATCTGATGTATTCATGTAGGATATAGTTATCTGATGTATTCATGTAGGATATAGTTACCTGATGTATTCATCTAGGATATAGTTATCTGATGTATTCATGTAGGATATAGTTATCTGATGTATTCATGTAGGATATAGTTATCTGGTGTATTCATGTAGGATATAGTTACCGATGTATTCATGTAGGATATAGTTATCTGATGTATTCATGCAGGATATAGTTACCTGATGTATTCGTGTAGGATATAGTTATCTGATGTATTCATCTAGGATATAGTTACCTGGTGTATTCATGTAGGATATAGTTATCTGATGTATTCATGTAGGATATAGTTACCTGATGTATTCATGTAGGATATAGTTATCTGATGTATTCATCTAGGATATAGTTACCTGATGTATTCATGTAGGATATAGTTACCTGGTGTATTCATGTAGGATATAGTTATCTGATGTATTCATGTAGGATATAGTTATCTGATGTATTCATGTAGGATATAGTTATCTGATGTATTCATGTAGGATATAGTTATCTGATGTATTCATGTAGGATATAGTTATCTGATGTATTCATGTAGGATATAGTTACCTGATGTATTCATGTAGGATATAGTTATCTGATGTATTCATGTAGGATATAGTTATCTGATGTATTCATGTAGGATATAGTTATCTGGTGTATTCATGTAGGATATAGTTATCTGGTGTATTCATGTAGGATATAGTTACCGATGTATTCATGTAGGATATAGTTATCTGATGTATTCATGCAGGATATAGTTACCTGATGTATTCGTGTAGGATATAGTTATCTGATGTATTCATCTAGGATATAGTTACCTGGTGTATTCATGTAGGATATAGTTATCTGATGTATTCATGTAGGATATAGTTACCTGATGTATTCATGTAGGATATAGTTATCTGATGTATTCATGTAGGATATAGTTATCTGATGTATTCATGTAGGATATAGTTATCTGGTGTATTCATGTAGGATATAGTTACCGATGTATTCATGTAGGATATAGTTATCTGATGTATTCATGCAGGATATAGTTACCTGATGTATTCGTGTAGGATATAGTTATCTGATGTATTCATCTAGGATATAGTTACCTGGTGTATTCATGTAGGATATAGTTATCTGATGTATTCATGTAGGATATAGTTACCTGATGTATTCATGTAGGATATAGTTATCTGATGTATTCATCTAGGATATAGTTACCTGATGTATTCATGTAGGATATAGTTACCTGGTGTATTCATGTAGGATATAGTTATCTGATGTATTCATGTAGGATATAGTTATCTGATGTATTCATGTAGGATATAGTTATCTGATGTATTCATGTAGGATATAGTTATCTGATGTATTCATGTAGGATATAGTTATCTGATGTATTCATGTAGGATATAGTTACCTGATGTATTCATGTAGGATATAGTTATCTGATGTATTCATGTAGGATATAGTTATCTGATGTATTCATGTAGGATATAGTTATCTGGTGTATTCATGTAGGATATAGTTACCGATGTATTCATGTAGGATATAGTTACCTGATGTATTCATGTAGGATATAGTTATCTGATGTATTCATGTAGGATATAGTTACCTGGTGTATTCATGTAGGATATAGTTACCTGATGTATTCATGTAGGATATAGTTATCTTATGTATTCATGTAGGATATAGTTATCTGATGTATTCATGTAGGATATAGTTATCTGATGTATTCATGTAGGATATAGTTACCTGATGTATTCATATAGGATATAGTTATCTGATGTATTCATGTAGGATATAGTTATCTGATGTATTCATGTAGGATATAGTTACCTGATGTATTCATGTAGGATATAGTTATCTGATGTATTCATGTAGGATATAGTTATCTTATGTATTCATGTAGGATATAGTTATCTGATGTATTCATGTAGGATATAGTTATCTGATGTATTCATGTAGGATATAGTTATCTGAGGTATTCATTTATGATATAGTTACCTGATGTATTCATATAGGATATAGTTATCTGATGTATTCATGTAGGATATAGTTACCTGATGTATTCATGTAGGATATAGTTATCTGATGTATTCATGTAGGATATAGTTATCTTATGTATTCATGTAGGATATAGTTATCTGATGTATTCATGTAGGATATAGTTATCTGATGTATTCATGTAGGATATAGTTATCTGAGGTATTCATTTATGATATAGTTACCTGATGTATTCATGTAGGATATAGTTATCTGAGGTATTCGTGTAGGATAAAGTTGTCGCATGGAAATCATGAAGAGTGTATTACTGTAAGATAAAGCCGTGTCCCCATTAAACAAGGTGTTAGAGGTGAGTATAAGCACGCATCCTGCTGGTAAAGTCTACAGTATTTCCCTGTCTTCTTACACCTGTGGTAAAATGGGCCAGTGACTCATGTGTTCATTAACGTTCACTTAAACACGACAATACAGCGATAAGGAAAGTATATTGACGTAATCAAACCGTACTTTGTGCAAAATATAAAACTTCAGCCACCAATAATCAATGTCTTATTAACAGTTATTACAAGACAACAATGGGGAAACAACTGACACTTCATTTTCACTAAGTCTAAGCTAATCAGGGGAAGAAAACATTATTTTGGAAAACCAGCCAAATATAAGATGAAATAAGTTGTGTTCCCAATTTTACAAGAAGCTGTAGAATTTGAGAGTTCTTGGGGCAATACAACCTACATACCATTCGTCTGACATTTCAGGTTTTTTGCGCCTAAATTAGAGCTGTGAGTTCATCCTAACGACCTTTTCCCGTCAAACAGGTTTCAAATAAGAATGACTGATAACGAGTCTAAACTACGGAGAAAACACAGAATAGAGGTTGTTACATCGGAGCGATCTACAAAACACAGCCTACCGACTTTCATCATTGAAAACAGGTAAGTTTAATAATGAATTATAAGTGTAACCTTGTTTGAAGACCAATAGTTTTAGTAAAAATGTGTACGTTGATTTCACATAATTCAGATGCATGAAAAATAGACAAATAAAATTCAAAGCTGATGTTTAATGAAGATGATGATGTAAGCCTAGCTGTAATACAATCATATAGAAAAACAGCAGAAGTTGATTTACGTTATATGTTATATTGTTATTATCAGGAGTTATGACAAAGGCTAATAGATTCTTCTATTGGGCGACTTTATACTAAAACCAAAACACGTAGGACAACGTGTGTACTTTGTAGATGTTGGTATGAGCTTTCGAGAGCTGCAACTCTCATCGTCAGAAATTACCGCACGGTTTCGACAAAGGCTAAATATCACAATGGCTGCAGGCCAGTAATACACCTGATAACGATCAAAGAAATCTAGTTTTTCTAAATTTCAAAATGAATCAACAAAAACTATGTAAAATAAATAACACGGGATGTCAAAATGTTTACAATCGGAATTGAAAAACGAATTTTGACGGATTATACCACTATAATGTGCACCCCGTATTGATGGAGATTGACGGTAACACATCTGAAATGTACATGTAAATACGTTTTAAAGTATCCTTAAGATGAAGAAATTGAACCAGTGTGCCTATATTTAGATCAGAGGATGGCCACCAGACGTAATAACCTTACATACATCTCTCTTCACATAAGATCGGTGCAAAAACAATATTATTTTATTATCCGGTATCTCAGTATAACTCCTTATCATCAGGTCTATCCTATAGATATACACTGAAGATAATACTGCTGAACAGTGCTATTTTACAGAGGAGAGATCCAGTATAATTAAAACAAGCACTAGAATGCCTTTCCACAGTTACATTTACTACATAAATGTGTACCTATTAAAAAACGACCGCAATTGTTTTCTAACAAAGACACCTAGTTGACGGAGATGTGCGAGAACATTCACATATTCGAGAGAAATGAGTCACATCGGTTATTAACGAAACTATAGCTAATGACCTAATGGCATACCCCCTTCTCTCTGAGTAGATCATATATATATAGTCAGACTGGATTGATTGATTGTTTGGTGTTTTACGCCGCGCTCAAGATTATTTTACTTATATGGTGGCGTTGCCAGTTTTATTGTGGGAGGAAACCCCGCTCTATGCCCGGAGGAAACCCACGACCTTCCGTTGGTAACTGACAACCATCCCACATCGGTCGCTCGAGTGAAAACCCATTCAGAAACTGTTCCAATTTTTTTTGGACTGAGTGGGATTCGAACCCGCGACCCATTAGTCAGACTGGAAGGTTTCATCTAAATGTTTTTAATAACACCTGATCACGCTACAAAACCCATTAGTTCCACTGATAAGTTTAACGTAATACACAAGTATTGTTAACCCGAGAAACACCAGTTTCATATTGACTTAATATTTCGGCATTTATAATCTTGATGATGATATAATAAATGCCGAAATATTGAGTCTATATGAAACGGTAATTTTTCGGGTTAACAATACTTGTGTATTCTGAATGCTCGCAAAATGATGAATGATGAAAAAGTGGTTAGTCGATCAGGAACAAAACTCACGTCGGGAATTTCGCATCAGAAAGCAATAGTTTTACAATGACCTTGACATTAAAGTTGCCTCAGCATCATATGGCCAGCTGTTTACTCCCGATGCATGTCAGTAAAAGGAGGACGTGAGAAATCCATTCACCTGTGTTAGAACATTGTACTTTCATTTTACTCTCTTCAAACGATGGGGATAGTTTAGCAATAATAGTCTGAAGGAACAGTCTGCGAAACGCCAGATTAACTGTTTGGCATTTTAATTGTTGATATTTAACTTAATCAAGACATACCAATACCAGTCCAATACCAAGTATAAGACTAACATTTCAGTGAATTGAATTAAGAAAAGTCCAAAAATGATAGTCACTCAACACACAACGAGTTTTTGTCTGAAGCGAATCTTAGATTATTGAGGTCATAATCGCCAATCTCCTTGAAGGTAATATATATTTCGTTTAAATGAAATCAGAAGCAAAAACTAGAAAAAAGTATGTGACAGCGTATCCCCCCCCCGCCCCCGCGGCATTGCCAACAGGTCAACATCAATTATTTAGTATGACACAATACAAATCCTGCTGCTTGCTATACTCTTGATACATATTCCGTAATGATTAGGGTGGAGTGGCTGGAACGCCCACCAAGATTTACACTAGGGGTGTGGGGAGGGGGGGGGGGGCGGCCCCTCACTGCTTGCCTAGTTGTACAAGCAAAATATATCGCACCCGTTGCTGTTTTCGTCTTTGTATAAAATCAATTCAAATATTTTTTGGCTTCTTTTCAGTAAACCCTACCGGAAGTTGGTTTTTCAAGATTCTAAGTATCGGTTAGAAATTTCTAACACTAGCCGGGAGTCCTCTAACCGACAAGTAACGGTTGTCAAGGTTGGCCGAAGACGACATTATAAGAGGAATTCAAAATCCAATCAAGTTAAAGTCAAATTGAAAGAAGAAGCAAGTTTAAAGGAATTGAATAGTGAGGGTGAAGCCAAAGCCTCTGGTGGTTTTGCGTGGAAAAAAGTAGTCGACAAAGGTGTGGCTGCGGCTGGTAAACTATTTAAGTCACAAAAAACTGATAAATTACCTTTACTTAGTCGGAAAGAAAAGAAAGAACGGAATCCTGTGACTTTGTTAACAAATAAAATGTCTTCAGAGACAAACGCCGTTAGCGATCAGTTAAAAGAGGAGAATAAAGAAGACAAACAAGATCCTAATAAGGTGAGAGTAGTTTCCGATCATGTCAGTGCTACCAAGGCAGCAGAATCCAACAACAACAAAGTCAAGACTGGACTTACAGTACCTGATGACAGTGACAAGAAGAGGAGGAGTATGGAAACATTAACGGCTGAAATGCACTTTGAAGACGAAGAAGAGCAATGATGTCAACTTCTTCGTCAGCTTTGAGAGGAAATATAACTGGGACGCTGACAATTAATACATATCTAAGATAGGTCCGTATCAAATCTGGATGTATAATGAAAGACCTATTCTACTTTTAATTCCACATTTAAGGTTAAACACCAATTGCCAGCTGTATATTGTTGTGTTGTACATTAAATGGCCTACCATGTTGAGCATTTACAACAGAAAATATTGTGGGTGATTCGAAAAGTAAGCCACATGACACCCTTTGTGATTGTCGAGTGAAGATTTAACGTCGATGCAGGATAGATGTGTTTAACCACTAGTTCAAACCATGTCTCATATTCTTGTTGACAGAGCATCAGATATACCCTCAGAATGATACCTATTAATATTGTATCAGGTGCATATTTATTTTGTGCTTGTTCCTCCTTTTCGATTGATTGATGTTTTACGCCACACTCAAGATTATTTCACTTATATGGCGACGTTGCCAGGTTTACTGGGAGAGGAAACCGGTTCATTACCAGAAAGGGATTCAGCCGATTTGAAGACAATAATCAATCCAACCATGAACCAGTTTGCCGATTTATATTATCCATCCAAAATTTGCCTGCTTTAATATAAGCTATAGATTATAAAGTAATAGGGAAAATATCGTCAATGACGTGGGTCGAAAACAACATTATAAGAGGAATTCAAAATCCAGTCAAATGGAAAGAAGAATCAAGTTTTTAAACATTGAATAGTGACGGTGAAGCCAAATTCTTTAGGTGGTTGGGCGTGGATTGAGAAACGAAAAGGGTTGTTGAGGAGCCCATCTGACAGTTTTCTTTAAAATAGACCTTTTTTCAAATTCTCTTCCCATTCTGTAATAAATATGTTCTTTGTTTTTCGCGAAAATATTTTGTTACATTGTGTTTTCACTTAAAGTGAAATGACTTGCCAAATCTATGGAAGGGTTTAAACAGAATAAGCTGATTGTCCGTCATTTTATCAAAATGTACAAAATAAGAGTTTTCCGTGCTGATACCAATCTTGGCGTGCGTAGGTAGTTTTTATAGGCAACACAAATCGTTAAAGGGACTTAACGTTTATTATTGCTTACTTTTTTCATTAGCCCTTTTAAATTAGAATTTGTTTGTTATACTGGCACAAATCTTAAAACTCGTACTGGTAACTGGCTTTACCAATAGTTTTTTTTATTTCATCCTCGATCCTTTAGTTTTTCAAGTTTCTACCAACCACTCAACTTCGCTCAACAATCGAAAATTAGAAAAAGCAGTCCGAATTGGCAGCTCAAGCTCAATCCAATTTATGATATATAGCGGTGTTACCATGTATACTAAAGCCAATCGGACACGAGATTAAAACAAGAGTTTAAGAAACTCATAATACGGGTAAATTCATTGTAGCACACTATCTTAATATTCAATATTAAAGACATGCTTTAAACAGAATTTCGGCTGGTAGAATCTTTCAGTCACCTAAATAAGACTGGGGCTTGGTGAATTTTAGTATTTGACAGAACACCTACCTATAAGCTGCTACCTATATCTGAAAACTGTACCAAAGCTTTCAATGGCATTTAGAAGTTAATAGGTAAACAATAAGGTGAAGAATTACTTATGGATAACAACTTCTTGGTTTCTTGGGTGACGACGTTTCGATGTAGTTCTTACATCGTTATCAAAGCCCATAAGTAATTCTTCACCTTATTGTACCAAAGGTACTTGCAAAAGTGTCTACACTACATATAGGCATACAACAGCAATTTCATTTAATTACGAATTAAACAATAGAAAGAAGGTCGCAACTCATTTGGTCACCTTGGTTATCAAAAAGATGTTTGGATATAATTAAGCTATTCTGAACAGAATAACAGTCATTTCCTCAATTACTGAATGCCTAAAGGCTGGGTGACTTTTTTTTGTCAACACATATAGCGAGACTCCAATTTACTTTTAGTACTAGACACACCGTCCACTCATAAGATAGTTATAACTGAAAAAAAAATTTGATAATCCATGCAATAAGTACCAAGTTACTCAATGCCAAAAGGCTGGTGACTGTTCTGGTCGCCACAAATATAGAGATCCCAATTCAATTTTGGTACAGGACACATCGTCTAATCATAAGCTTCACATATTAGAAGAAAAAAAATTCTAATCCATGAAATAATTACGGAGTAACTCAATGCCAAAAGGCTGGTGACTGTTTTGGTCGCCGCAAATATCAATACTTCAACTTAATTTTGGTACAGAACACACCATCTAACCTTAAGTCAGATATAACTAAAAAAAATTAAATCCATCGAATAGTTCCAGAGTAACTCAATGCCAAAAGGCTGGTGACTGTTTTGGTCGCCGCAAATATCAAGACTCCAACTTAATTTTGGTACAGAAGTGACACCATCTACTCATAAGCCAGTTATAACTAAAAAAAATTCAAAATCCATGCACTAGTTCTGGGTTTACTGAATGTCAAAAGGCTGGCGACCGTTTTGGTCGCCGCAAATATCAAGACCCCACTTTAATTTTGGTACAGAACACACCATCTATTCATAAGCTAGTTATATCTGAAAAAAGTTTCAGAGTTATAACTGCCAAAAGGCTGGGTAGCTGTTTTGGTCGCCAAAAATATTGAGACTCCAATTTAATTTTGGTACGCGACACACCGTCTACCCATAAGCTACATATATCAGAAGAAGAAAAATAAATTCAGGCAATAGTTTTTAAGTTATGGAGCGGACACGAATCCGGGACGGACAGACGGACAACGGTATACCAATATACGCCCACTTTAAGAGCGGGCGTATAAAAAGAGGAATGCACTAGAATAATTTTCGTGCTGTACGTACGTCAAATATCTTCGGACAGGTTGCTAGTCATTTTGAATTTGGCGACAAAAAGGTAGCCGTTAAACGAAAACTTCCCATGTCCTCTTGGGAGCCCAACTTAAGTGGCCCAGTGATAATGTAATATTTGTTAACTTTCAGTCGTAATCTGCTATAATTGAAACATTGGAGAAATCTAGAAATCAAGTTTCGTCCGTCTCCGTTAGCCAATTCTTTTTCAACGAAATGTGCCATACACTTGGCAGTTCATGCCACTATAGCACGGTGTTAATTCCCTTTCATCACAAATGTAAAAAACGTTACGGCGGCGAGAGTACCGTTTAAGGGAAAGGTGAAAAAACACTTTAAAGGCCATAAGAAGTCGATAATTTTTCATTTTCAACGATACCAAACACATATTTTTCCGGGCTTTCTTTTACAACTGACAGGTATTCGGAGCTCATTAATATGGCTCGCAAGTGTAGACAATAATCTAAAATATAAGTCGTCATATCGCCAAGATACTACTTATAATACCTTTATCGGCACATCGGCAGCGAACTCCCCAGTGGAGTCATCGCTTCTTATTGTCTCCCTTCGAGTAAATATTACTGGTATGCTGGTGAAGTGAATTTTTGTTAGTAGGAAAATACACTCCGGTGAAATGACTGATGAAGGTTTGAATAGTTAATGAAGGCATAGGTTTGGTTTGTTACAACAATTTATAGGGTGTAAAGGTCTAAATGATATACATCTTTTTAACACAATTAGAAACTTGTCTCCATGGTTATTTTAGACAAGAAGATTTTCCCAGAGAAGACAACTAATGCACTTGTAAGAGTAAACCTTCGTAGCTAGAGCATCATTTCACCACTCCCCCCCCCCCCCTCAACACACTAGAATTTTTTTTAACATAACTGGGCCTATGTTTATAATCTGTCCCATGTCGTAATTCAACTTGTACTAAACTAGCTACTGTAAATCTACGTCAGTTTGAAAGTATCAGCAGCAGTATGTTGACGGGACGTGTTAAATAAGGACCCTCCCTATGATAAATGATTTAGTAAAGTGGAAAGCAAAAATAACACATTACATAAAAGCTTTTAATAATGAAATTACATTCGGATTACATAGTGAGGAGTTTGAAATGTTCAATGTAGAGTTTCTGTTAGACCATAAGCTGGAGATAAAATTAGCACGTTTGGGATATCAACTATACTAGAAAGACTATTTTGTACATCTACCCTTGAATGATAAGAGCATTCTTTTTAACAAAATAAGCAAAACAGAAATGGTTAAAAAACGAAACTTGTATGTAAGTCATCAATGAGTTTATACCATAATCAAGTATGTACAAATAAAGACATTTTGAGAACCAAATGTGAAGCATTATGGTTTCAAAATATTAAAACGTAATCATCTTTTCAATAAATCTATCACACACGAAATTCAACAAATCAATATCAACAAAAATTTAGGAAAATGTATCCACTATATAAGAGCCCTTCATTCAAGCACTGAGCAATAGCGGACCTGTCTTATAAGAGACCTTCATTCAAACACTGAGCAATAGAGGACCTGTCTTAAAAGGGACCTTCATTCAAACACTTAGCAATAGAGGATCTGTCTTATAAGAGACCTTCATTCAAACACTGAGCAATACAGGACCTGTTTTATAAGAGACCTTCATTCAAACACTTAGCAATAGAGGATCTGTCTTATAAGGGACCTTCATTCAAGCACTGAGCAATACAGGACCTGTCTTATAAGAGACCTTCATTCAAGCACTGAGCAATACAGGATCTGTCTTATAAGAGACCTTCATTCAAACACTGAGCAATACAGGACCTGTTTTATAAGGGACCTTCATTCAAACACTGAGCAATAGAGGATCTGTCTTATAAGAGCCCTTCATTCAAGCACTGAGCAATAGAGGATCTGTCTTATAAGAGACCTTCATTCAAACACTGAGCAATACAGGACCTGTCTTATAAGAGACCTTCATTCAAGCACTGAGCAATAGAGGATCTGTCTTATAAGAGACCTTCATTCAAGCAACTTGTACTAAACTAGCTACTGTAAATCTACGTCAGTTTGAAAGTATCAGCAGCAGTATGTTGACGGGACGTGTTAAATAAGGACCCTCCCTATGATAAATGATTTAGTAAAGTGGAAAGCAAAAATAACACATTACATAAAAGCTTTTAATAATGAAATTACATTCGGATTACATAGTGAGGAGTTTGAAATGTTCAATGTAGAGTTTCTGTTAGACCATAAGCTGGAGATAAAATTAGCACGTTTGGGATATCAACTATACTAGAAAGACTATTTTGTACATCTACCCTTGAATGATAAGAGCATTCTTTTTAACAAAATAAGCAAAACAGAAATGGTTAAAAAACGAAACTTGTATGTAAGTCATCAATGAGTTTATACCATAATCAAGTATGTACAAATAAAGACATTTTGAGAACCAAATGTGAAGCATTATGGTTTCAAAATATTAAAACGTAATCATCTTTTCAATAAATCTATCACACACGAAATTCAACAAATCAATATCAACAAAAATTTAGGAAAATGTATCCACTATATAAGAGCCCTTCATTCAAGCACTGAGCAATAGCGGACCTGTCTTATAAGAGACCTTCATTCAAACACTGAGCAATAGAGGACCTGTCTTAAAAGGGACCTTCATTCAAACACTTAGCAATAGAGGATCTGTCTTATAAGAGACCTTCATTCAAACACTGAGCAATACAGGACCTGTTTTATAAGAGACCTTCATTCAAACACTTAGCAATAGAGGATCTGTCTTATAAGGGACCTTCATTCAAGCACTGAGCAATACAGGACCTGTCTTATAAGAGACCTTCATTCAAGCACTGAGCAATACAGGATCTGTCTTATAAGAGACCTTCATTCAAACACTGAGCAATACAGGACCTGTTTTATAAGGGACCTTCATTCAAACACTGAGCAATAGAGGATCTGTCTTATAAGAGCCCTTCATTCAAGCACTGAGCAATAGAGGATCTGTCTTATAAGAGACCTTCATTCAAACACTGAGCAATACAGGACCTGTCTTATAAGAGACCTTCATTCAAGCACTGAGCAATAGAGGATCTGTCTTATAAGAGACCTTCATTCAAGCACTGAGCAATACAGGACCTGTCTTATAAGGGACCTTCATTCAAACACTGAGCAATAGAGGACCTGTCTTATAAGAGACCTTCATTCAAGCACTGAGCAATACAGGACCTGTCTTATAAGTGACCTTCATTCAAGCACTGAGCAATACAGGACCTGTCTTTTAAGAGACCTTCATTCAAGCACTGAGCAATAGCGGACCTGTCTTATAAGAGACCTTCATTCAAACACTGAGCAATAGAGGACCTGTCTTAAAAGGGACCTTCATTCAAACACTTAGCAATAGAGGATCTGTCTTAAAAGGGACCTTCATTCAAGCACTGAGCAATAGAGGATCTGTCTTATAAGAGACCTTCATTCAAACACTGAGCAATAGAGGACCTGTCTTATAAGAGACCTTCATTCAAGCACTGAGCAATAGAGGATCTGTCTTAAAAGGGACCTTCATTCAAACACTGAGCAATAGAGGACCTGTCTTATAAGGGACCTTCATTCAAGCACTGAGCAATAGAGGATCTGTCTTAAAAGGGACCTTCATTCAAGCACTGAGCAATACAGGACCTGTCTTTTAAGAGACCTTCATTCAAGCACTGAGCAATACAGGACCTGTCTTATAAGAGACCTTCATTCAAACACTGAGCAATAGAGGACCTGTCTTATAAGGGACCTTCATTCAAGCACTGAGCAATACAGGACCTGTCTTTTAAGAGACCTTCATTCAAGCACTGAGCAATACAGGACCTGTCTTATAAGAGACCTTCATTCAAACACTGAGCAATAGAGGACCTGTCTTATAAGGGACCTTCATTCAAGCACTGAGCAATACAGGACCTGTCTTTTAAGAGACCTTCATTCAAGCACTGAGCAATACAGGACCTGTCTTATAAGAGACCTTCATTCAAACACTGAGCAATAGAGGACCTGTCTTATAAGGGACCTTCATTCAAGCACTGAGCAATAGAGGATCTGTCTTAAAAGGGACCTTCATTCAAGCACTGAGCAATAGAGGATCTGTCTTATAAGAGACCTTCATTCAAACACTGAGCAATAGAGGACCTGTCTTATAAGAGACCTTCATTCAAACACTGAGCAATAGAGGACCTGTCTTATAAGGGACCTTCATTCAAGCACTGAGCAATACAGGACCTGTCTTTTAAGAGACCTTCATTCAAGCACTGAGCAATAGAGGATCTGTCTTAAAAGGGACCTTCATTCAAGCACTGAGCAATAGAGGATCTGTCTTATAAGAGACCTTCATTCAAGCACTGAGCAATACAGGATCTGTCTTATAAGAGACCTTCATTCAAGCACTGAGCAATACAGGATCTGTCTTATAAGAGACCTTCATTCAAACACTTAGCAATAGAGGATCTGTCTTATAAGAGACCTTCATTCAAGCACTGAGCAATAGAGGATCTGTCTTATAAGAGACCTTCATTCAAGCCCTGAGCAATACAGGACCTGTCTTATAAGGGACCTTCATTCAAGCACTGAGCAATACAGGACCTGTCTTATAAGGGACCTTCATTCAAACACTGAGCAATACAGGATCTGTCTTATAAGGGACCTTCATTCAAGCACTGAGCAATACAGGACCTGTATTATACGGGACCTTCATTCAAACACTGAGCAATACAGGATCTGTCTTATAAGAGACCTTCATTCAAGCACTGAGCAATACAGGATCTGTCTTATAAGAGACCTTCATTCAAGCACTGAGCAATACAGGACCTGTCTTATAAGGGACCTTCATTCAAACACTGAGCAATACAGGACCTGTCTTATAAGAGACCTTCATTCAAGCACTGAGCAATACAGGATCTGTCTTATAAGAGACCTTCATTCAAGCACTGAGCAATACAGGACCTGTCTTATAAGAGACCTTCATTCAAGCACTGAGCAATACAGGATCTGTCTTATAAGAGACCTTCATTCAAGCACTGAGCAATACAGGACCTGTCTTATAAGGGACCTTCATTCAAACACTGAGCAATACAGGACCTGTCTTATAAGAGACCTTCATTCAAGCACTGAGCAATACAGGACCTGTCTTATAAGAGACCTTCATTCAAGCACTGAGCAATACAGGATCTGTCTTATAAGAGACCTTCATTCAAGCACTGAGCAATACAGGACCTGTCTTATAAGGGACCTTCATTCAAACACTGAGCAATACAGGACCTGTCTTATAAGAGACCTTCATTCAAGCACTGAGCAATACAGGACCTGTCTTATAAGAGACCTTCATTCAAACACTGAGCAATACAGGATCTGTCTTATAAGGGACCTTCATTCAAACACTGAGCAATACAGGACCTGTCTTATAAGAGACCTACATTCAAGCACTGAGCAATACAGGATCTGTCTTATAAGAGACCTTCATTCAAACACTGAGCAATACAGGATCTGTCTTATAAGAGACCTTCATTCAAACACTGAGCAATACAGGACCTGTCTTATAAGAGACCTTCATTCAAACACTGAGCAATACAGGATCTGTCTTATAAGGGACCTTCATTCAAGCACTGAGCAATACAGGACCTGTCTTATAAGAGACCTTCATTCAAGCACTGAGCAATACAGGATCTGTCTTATAAGGGACCTTCATTCAAACACTGAGCAATACAGGACCTGTCTTATAAGGGACCTTCATTCAAGCACTGAGCAATACAGGACCTGTCTTATAAGAGACCTTCATTCAAACACTGAGCAATACAGGATCTGTCTTATAAGAGACCTTCATTCAAACACTGAGCAATACAGGATCTGTCTTATAAGAGACCTTCATTCAAGCACTGAGCAATACAGGATCTGTCTTATAAGAGACCTTCATTCAAACACTGAGCAATACAGGATCTGTCTTATAAGGGACCTTCATTCAAGCACTGAGCAATACAGGACCTGTCTTATAAGAGACCTTCATTCAAACACTGAGCAATACAGGATCTGTCTTATAAGGGACCTTCATTCAAACACTGAGCAATAGAGGATCTGTTTTATAAGGGACCTTCATTCAAACACTGAGCAATACAGGATCTGTCTCATAAGAGACCTTCATTCAAGCACTGAGCAATAGAGGATCTGTCTTATAAGGGACCTTCATTCAAACACTGAGCAATACAGGACCTGTCTTATAAGAGACCTTCATTCAAACACTTAGCAATACAGGACCTGTCTTATAAGAGACCTTCATTCAAGCACTGAGCAATAGCGGACCTGTCTTATAAGAGACCTTCATTCAAACACTTAGCAATAGAGGATCTGTCTTATAAGGGACCTTCATTCAAACACTGAGCAATACAGGACCTGTCTTATAAGAGACCTTCATTCAAACACTTAGCAATACAGGACCTGTCTTATAAGAGACCTTCATTCAAGCACTGAGCAATAGCGGACCTGTCTTATAAGAGACCTTCATTCAAACACTTAGCAATAGAGGATCTGTCTTATAAGGGACCTTCATTCAAACACTGAGCAATACAGGACCTGTCTTATCAGAGACCTTCATTCAAGCACTGAGCAATACAGGACCTGTCTTATAAGAGACCTTCATTCAAACACTTAGCAATAGAGGACCTGTCTTATAAGAGACCTTCATTCAAACACTTAGCAATAGAGGACCTGTCTTATAAGAGACCTTCATTCAAGCACTGAGCAATACAGGATCTGTCTTATAAGAGACCTTCATTCAAGCACTGAGCAATACAGGACCTGTCTTATAAGAGACCTTCATTCAAACACTGAGCAATACAGGATCTGTCTTATAAGAGACCTTCATTCAAGCACTGAGCAATACAGGACCTGTCTTATAAGAGACCTTCATTCAAACACTTAGCAATAGAGGATCTGTCTTATAAGGGACCTTCATTCAAGCACTGAGCAATAGCGGACCTGTCTTATAAGAGACCTTCATTCAAACACTGAGCAATACAGGACCTGTCTTATAAGGGACCTTCATTCAAGCACTGAGCAATAGAGGACCTGTCTTATAAGGGACCTTCATTCAAGCACTGAGCAATAGCGGACCTGTCTTATAAGAGACCTTCATTCAAACACTGAGCAATACAGGACCTGTCTTATAAGAGACCTTCATTCAAACACTGAGAAATAGAGGATCTGTCTTATAAGGGACCTTCATTCAAGCACTGAGCAATACAGGACCTGTCTTATAAGAGACCTTCATTCAAACACTTAGCAATAGAGGATCTGTCTTATAAGGGACCTTCATTCAAGCACTGAGCAATAGCGGACCTGTCTTATAAGAGACCTTCATTCAAACACTTAGCAATAGAGGATCTGTCTTATAAGAGACCTTCATTCAAACACTGAGCAATACAGGACCTGTCTTATAAGAGACCTTCATTCAAGCACTGAGCAATACAGGACCTGTCTTATAAGAGACCTTCATTCAAGCACTGAGCAATAGCGGACCTGTCTTATAAGAGACCTTCATTCAAACACTTAGCAATAGAGGATCTGTCTTATAAGGGACCTTCATTCAAACACTGAGCAATACAGGATCTGTCTTATAAGAGACCTTCATTCAAGCACTGAGCAATACAGGACCTGTCTTATAAGAGACCTTCATTCAAGCACTGAGCAATAGCGGACCTGTCTTATAAGAGACCTTCATTCAAACACTTAGCAATAGAGGATCTGTCTTATAAGGGACCTTCATTCAAACACTGAGAAATAGAGGATCTGTCTTATAAGAGACCTTCATTCAAACACTGAGCAATACAGGACCTGTCTTATAAGAGACCTTCATTCAAACACTGAGAAATAGAGGATCTGTCTTATAAGAGACCTTCATTCAAACACTGAGAAATAGAGGATCTGTCTTATAAGGGACCTTCATTCAAGCACTGAGCAATACAGGACCTGTCTTATAAGAGACCTTCATTCAAACACTTAGCAATAGAGGATCTGTCTTATAAGGGACCTTCATTCAAGCACTGAGCAATAGCGGACCTGTCTTATAAGAGACCTTCATTCAAACACTTAGCAATAGAGGATCTGTCTTATAAGGGACCTTCATTCAAACACTGAGCAATACAGGACCTGTCTTATAAGAGACCTTCATTCAAACACTTAGCAATAGAGGATCTGTCTTATAAGAGACCTTCATTCAAGCACTGAGCAATACAGGACCTGTCTTATAAGAGACCTTCATTCAAACACTTAGCAATAGAGGATCTGTCTTATAAGGGACCTTCATTCAAACACTGAGCAATACAGGATCTGTCTTATAAGAGACCTTCATTCAAGCACTGAGCAATACAGGACCTGTCTTATAAGAGACCTTCATTCAAGCACTGAGCCATACAGGACCTGTCTTATAAGAGACCTTCATTCAAACACTGAGCAATACAGGACCTGTCTTATAAGAGACCTTCATTCAAACACTGAGCAATACAGGATCTGTCTTATAAGAGACCTTCATTCAAGCACTGAGCAATACAGGATCTGTCTTATAAGAGACCTTCATTCAAGCACTGAGCAATACAGGACCTGTCTTATAAGAGACCTTCATTCAAACACTGAGCAATACAGGATCTGTCTTATAAGAGACCTTCATTCAAGCACTGAGCAATACAGGATCTGTCTTATAAGGGACCTTCATTCAAACACTGGGCAATAGAGGACCTGTCTTATAAGAGACCTTCATTCAAGCACTGAGCAATACAGGACCTGTCTTATAAGAGACCTTCATTCAAACACTGAGCAATAGAGGATCTGTCTTATAAGAGACCTTCATTCAAGCACTGAGCAATACAGGATCTGTCTCATAAGAGACCTTCATTCAAACACTGAGCAATACAGGACCTGTCTTATAAGAGACCTTCATTCAAGCACTGAGCAATACAGGACCTGTCTTATAAGAGACCTTCATTCAAACACTGAGCAATAGAGGATCTGTCTTATAAGAGACCTTCATTCAAGCACTGAGCAATACAGGATCTGTCTCATAAGAGACCTTCATTCAAACACTGAGCAATACAGGATCTGTCTTATAAGAGACCTTCATTCAAGCACTGAGCAATAGAGGATCTGTCTTATAAGGGACCTTCATTCAAGCACTGAGCAATAGCGGACCTGTCTTATAAGGGACCTTCATTCAAACACTGAGCAATACAGGACCTGTCTTATAAGAGACCTTCATTCAAGCACTGAGCAATACAGGATCTGTCTTATAAGGGACCTTCATTCAAACACTAAGCAATAGAGGATCTGTCTTATAAGGGACCTTCATTCAAGCACTGAGCAATACAGGACCTGTCTTATAAGAGACCTTCATTCAAACACTTAGCAATAGAGGATCTGTCTTATAAGGGACCTTCATTCAAGCACTGAGCAATACAGGACCTGTCTTATAAGAGACCTTCATTCAAGCACTGAGCAATACAGGATCTGTCTTATAAGGGACCTTCATTCAAGCACTGAGCAATAGCGGACCTGTCTTATAAGGGACCTTCATTCAAACACTGAGCAATACAGGACCTGTCTTATAAGAGACCTTCATTCAAACACTGAGAAATAGAGGATCTGTCTTATAAGGGACCTTCATTCAAGCACTGAGCAATACAGGACCTGTCTTATAAGAGACCTTCATTCAAACACTTAGCAATAGAGGATCTGTCTTATAAGGGACCTTCATTCAAGCACTGAGCAATAGCGGACCTGTCTTATAAGAGACCTTCATTCAAACACTGAGCAATACAGGATCTGTCTTATAAGAGACCTTCATTCAAGCACTGAGCAATACAGGACCTGTCTTATAAGAGACCTTCATTCAAACACTGAGAAATAGAGGATCTGTCTTATAAGGGACCTTCATTCAAGCACTGAGCAATACAGGACCTGTCTTATAAGAGACCTTCATTCAAACACTTAGCAATAGCGGACCTGTCTTATAAGGGACCTTCATTCAAGCACTGAGCAATACAGGACCTGTCTTATAAGAGACCTTCATTCAAACACTGAGCAATACAGGATCTGTCTTATAAGAGACCTTCATTCAAACACTGAGCAATACAGGACCTGTCTTATAAGAGACCTTCATTCAAACACTGAGCAATACAGGATCTGTCTTATAAGAGACCTTCATTCAAACACTGAGCAATACAGGATCTGTCTTATAAGAGACCTTCATTCAAGCACTGAGCAATACAGGACCTGTCTTATAAGGGACCTTCATTCAAACACTGAGCAATACAGGACCTGTCTTATAAGAGACCTTCATTCAAGCACTGAGCAATACAGGACCTGTCTTATAAGAGACCTTCATTCAAACACTGAGCAATACAGGATCTGTCTTATAAGGGACCTTCATTCAAACACTGAGCAATACAGGACCTGTCTTATAAGAGACCTACATTCAAGCACTGAGCAATACAGGATCTGTCTTATAAGAGACCTTCATTCAAACACTGAGCAATACAGGATCTGTCTTATAAGAGACCTTCATTCAAACACTGAGCAATACAGGACCTGTCTTATAAGAGACCTTCATTCAAACACTGAGCAATACAGGATCTGTCTTATAAGGGACCTTCATTCAAGCACTGAGCAATACAGGACCTGTCTTATAAGAGACCTTCATTCAAACACTGAGCAATAGAGGATCTGTCTTATAAGAGACCTTCATTCAAACACTGAGCAATACAGGACCTGTCTTATAAGAGACCTTCATTCAAACACTGAGCAATACAGGATCTGTCTTATAAGAGACCTTCATTCAAACACTGGGCAATAGAGGATCTGTCTTATAAGAGACCTTCATTCAAACACTGAGCAATACAGGATCTGTCTTATAAGAGACCTTCATTCAAACACTTAGCAATAGCGGACCTGTCTTATAAGAGACCTTCATTCAAACACTGAGCAATAGAGGACCTGTTTTATCAAGGGACCTTCATTCAAGCACTGAGCAATACAGGACCTGTCTTATAAAAGACCTTCATTCAAGCACTGAGCAATACAGGATCTGTCTTATAAGAGACCTTCATTCAAACACTGAGCAATACAGGATCTGTCTTATAAGAGACCTTCATTCAAGCACTGAGCAATAGAGGATCTGTCTTATAAGAGACCTACATTCAAGCACTGAGCAATAGAGGATCTGTCTTATAAGAGACCTACATTCAAGCACTGAGCAATACAGGATCTGTCTTATAAGAGACCTTCACTCAAGCACTGAGCAATACAGGATCTGTCTTATAAGAGACCTTCATTCAAGCACTGAGCAATAGAGGATCTGTCTTATAAGAGACCTTCATTCAAACACTGAGCAATACAGGATCTGTCTTATAAGAGACCTTCATTCAAGCACTGAGCAATAGAGGATCTGTTTTATAAGGGACCTTCATTCAAACACTGAGCAATACAGGATCTGTCTTATAAGAGACCTTCATTCAAGCACTGAGCAATAGAGGATCTGTCTTATAAGAGACCTACATTCAAGCACTGAGCAACACAGGATCTGTCTTATAAGAGACCTTCATTCAAACACTTAGCAATAGAGGATCTGTCTTATAAGAGACCTTCATTCAAACACTGAGCAATACAGGATCTGTTTTATAAGAGACCTTCATTCAAACACTGAGCAATAGAGGATCTGTCTTATAAGAGACCTTCATTCAAGCACTGAGCAATACAGGACCTGTCTTATAAGAGACCTTCATTCAAACACTGAGCAATACAGGACCTGTCTTATAAGAGACCTTCATTCAAGCACTGAGCAATACAGGACCTGTCTTATAAGAGACCTTCATTCAAACACTTAGCAATAGAGGATCTGTCTTATAAGAGACCTTCATTCAAACACTTAGCAATAGAGGACCTGTCTTATAAGAGACCTTCATTCAAACACTGAGCAATACAGGACCTGTTTTATAAGGGACCTTCATTCAAACACTGAGCAATAGAGGACCTGTCTTATAAGAGACCTTCATTCAAGCACTGAGCAATACAGGACCTGTCTTATAAGAGACCTTCATTCAAGCACTGAGCAATACAGGATCTGTCTTATAAGAGACCTTCATTCAAGCACTGAGCAATAGAGGATCTGTCTTATAAGAGACCTACATTCAAGCACTGAGCAATAGAGGATCTGTCTTATAAGAGACCTACATTCAAGCACTGAGCAATACAGGATCTGTCTTATAAGAGACCTTCATTCAAGCACTGAGCAATAGAGGATCTGTTTTATAAGAGACCTTCATTCAAACACTGAGCAATACAGGATCTGTCTCATAAGAGACCTTCATTCAAGCACTGAGCAATAGAGGATCTGTTTTATAAGAGACCTTCATTCAAACACTGAGCAATAGAGGATCTGTTTTATAAGAGACCTTCATTCAAACACTGAGCAATAGAGGACCTGTCTTAAAAGGGACCTTCATTCAAACACTTAGCAATAGAGGATCTGTCTTATAAGGGACCTTCATTCAAACACTTAGCAATAGAGGATCTGTCTTATAAGAGACCTTCATTCAAACACTTAGCAATAGAGGATCTGTCTTATAAGAGACCTTCATTCAAACACTGAGCAATACAGGATCTGTCTTATAAGAGACCTTCATTCAAACACTTAGCAATAGAGGACCTGTCTTATAAGAGACCTTCATTCAAACACTTAGCAATACAGGATCTGTCTTATAAGAGACCTTCATTCAAGCACTGAGCAATAGAGGATCTGTCTTATAAGAGACCTTCATTCAAACACTGAGAAATAGAGGATCTGTCTTATAAGGGACCTTCATTCAAGCACTGAGCAATACAGGACCTGTCTTATAAGAGACCTTCATTCAAACACTTAGCAATAGAGGATCTGTCTTATAAGGGACCTTCATTCAAGCACTGAGCAATACAGGACCTGTCTTATAAGAGACCTTCATTCAAGCACTGAGCAATACAGGATCTGTCTTATAAGAGACCTTCATTCAAACAATGAGCAATACAGGATCTGTCTTATAAGAGACCTTCATTCAAGCACTGAGCAATAGAGGATCTGTCTTATAAGAGACCTACATTCAAGCACTGAGCAATACAGGATCTGTCTTATAAGAGACCTTCATTCAAGCACTGAGCAATAGAGGATCTGTCTTATAAGAGACGTTCATTCAAGCACTGAGCAATACAGGACCTGTCTTATAAGAGACCTTCATTCAAGCACTGAGCAATACAGGATCTGTCTTATAAGAGACCTTCATTCAAGCACTGAGCAATAGAGGATCTGTCTTATAAGGGACCTTCATTCAAGCACTGAGCAATAGAGGATCTGTCTTATAAGAGACGTTCATTCAAGCACTGAGCAATACAGGACCTGTCTTATAAGAGACCTTCATTCAAGCACTGAGCAATACAGTATCTGTCTTATAAGAGACCTTCATTCAAGCACTGAGCAATAGAGGATCTGTCTTATAAGAGACCTACATTCAAGCACTGAGCAATACAGGATCTGTCTTATAAGAGACCTTCATTCAAGCACTGAGCAATAGAGGATCTGTCTTATAAGAGACCTTCATTCAAACACTGAGCAATACAGGATCTGTCTTATAAGAGACCTTCATTCAAACACTGAGCAATACAGGATCTGTCTTATAAGAGACCTTCATTCAAACACTGAGCAATACAGGATCTGTCTTATAAGAGACCTTCATTCAAGCACTGAGCAATAGAGGACCTGTCTTATAAGAGACCTTCATTCAAGCACTGAGCAATACAGGATCTGTCTTATAAGAGACCTTCATTCAAGCACTGAGCAATAGAGGATCTGTCTTATAAGAGACCTACATTCAAGCACTGAGCAATACAGGACCTGTCTTATAAGAGACCTTCATTCAAGCACTGAGCAATACAGGACCTGTCTTATAAGAGACCTACATTCAAGCACTGAGCAATACAGGATCTGTCTTATAAGAGACCTCATTCAAGCACTGAGCAATAGAGGATCTGTCTTATAAGAGACCTACATTCAAGCACTGAGCAATACAGGATCTGTCTTATAAGGGACCTTCATTCAAGCACTGAGCAATACAGGACCTGTCTTATAAGAGACCTTCATTCAAACACTGAGCAATACAGGATCTGTCTTATAAGGGACCTTCATTCAAGCACTGAGCAACACAGGACCTGTCTTATAAGGGACCTTCATTCAAGCACTGAGCAATACAGGACCTGTCTTATAAGGGACCTTCATTCAAGCACTGAGCAATAGAGGATCTGTCTTATAAGAGACCTTCATTCAAGCACTGAGCAATACAGGACCTGACTTATAAGGGACCTTCATTCAAGCACTGAGCAATAGAGGATGTGTTTTATAAGAGACCTTCATTCAAGCACTGAGCAATACAGGATCTGTCTTATAAGAGACCTTCATTCAAACACTGAGCAATACAGGATCTGTCTTATAAGAGACCTTCATTCAAGCACTGAGCAATAGAGGACCTGTCTTATAAGAGACGTTCATTCAAGCACTGAGCAATAGAGGACCTGTCTTATAAGAGACGTTCATTCAAACACTGAGCAATAGAGGACCTGTCTTATAAGAGACGTTCATTCAAGCACTGAGCAATACAGGACCTGTCTTATAAGAGACCTTCATTCAAGCACTGAGCAATAGAGGACCTGTTTTATAAGGGACCTTGGGTTAAGCACCGGGCAATAAAGGACCTGTTTTATAAGATTGATTGTTTGGTGTTTTACGCCACACTCAAGATTATTTCACTTATATGGCGGCGTTGCCAGTTTTATTGTTAGAGGAAACCGGGCTCTATGCCCAGAGGAAACCCACGACCTTCCGTTGGTAACTGGCAACCATCCCACATAGGTCGTTCGAGTGAAAACCCAGTCAGAAAATTTTTAATTTTTTTTGGACTGAGTGGGAATCGAACCTGCCACCCATTGGTGGAACTGTTTTATAAGAGATCTTGGGTTAAGCACCGGGCAATAGAGGACCTGTCTTATAAAAGACCTTGGGTTAAGCACTGAGCAATAGAGAACCTGTTTTATAAGAGACCTTGGGTTAAGCACCGGGCAATAGAGGACCTGTTTTATAAGGGACCTTGGGTTAAGCACTGGGCAATAGAGGACCTGTTTTATAAGAGACCTTGGGTTAAGCACCGGGCAATAGAGGATCTGTTTTATAAGAGACCTTGGGTTAAGCACTGGGCAATAGAGGACCTGTTTTATAAGAGACCTTGGGTTAAGCACCGGGCAATAGAGGACCTGTTTTATAAGGGACCTTGGGTTAAGCACTGGGCAATAGAGGACCTGTTTTATAAGGGACCTTGGGTTAAGCACTGGGCAATAGAGGATCTGTTTTTTAAGGGACCTTGGGTTAAGCACCGGGCAATAGAGGACCTGTCTTATAAGAGACCTTGGGTTAAGCACTGGGCAATAGAGGACCTGTCTTATAAGAGACCTTGGGTTAAGCACCGGGCAATATAGGACCTGTTTTATAAGGGACCTTGGGTTAAGCACCGGGCAATAGAGGATCTGTTTTATAAGGGACCTTGGGTTAAGCACCGGGCAATAGAGGACCTGTCTTATAAGAGACCTTGGGTTAAGCACTGGGCAATAGAGGACCTGTCTTATAAGAGACCTTGGGTTAAGCACCGGGCAATAGAGGACCTGTTTTATAAGGGATCTTGGGTTAAGCACTGGGCAATAGAGGATCTGTTTTATAAGGGACCTTGGGTTAAGCACCGGGCAATAGAGGACCTGTCTTATAAGAGACCTTGGGTTAAGCACTGGGCAATAGAGGACCTGTTTTATAAGGGACCTTGGGTTAAGCAATGAGCAATAGAGGACCTGTTTATAAGGGACCTTGGGTTAAGCACCGGGCAATAGAGGACCTGTTTTATAAGGGACCTTGGGTTAAGCACTGTGCAATAGAGGATCTGTTTTATAAGGGACCTTGGGTTAAGCACTGGGCAATAGAGGACCTGTTTTATAAGGGACCTTGGGTTAAGCACTGAGCAATAGAGGACCTGTTTTATAAGGGACCTTGGGTTAAGCACCGGGCAATAGAGGACCTGTTTTATAAGGGACCTTGGGTTAAGCACCGGGCAATAGAGGGCCTGTTTTATAAGGGACCTTGGGTTAAGCACTGGGCAATAGAGGACCTGTTTTATAAGGGACCTTGGGTTAAGCACCGGGCAATAGAGGACCTGTTTTATAAGGGACCTTGGGTTAAGCAATAAGCAATAGAGGACCTGTTTTATAAGGGGCCTTGGGTTAAGCACTGGGCAATAGAGGACCTGTTTTATAAGGGACCTTGGGTTAAGCACCGGGCAATAGAGGACCTGTTTTATAAGGGACCTTGGGTTAAGCACCGGGCAATTGAGGACCTGTTTTATAAGGGACCTTGGCTTTAAGCACTGGGCAATAGAGGACCTGTTTTATAAGGGACCTTGGGTTAAGCACCGGGCAATAGAGGACCTGTTTTACAAGGAACCTTGGGTTAAGCACTGAGCAATAGAGGACCTGTTTTATAAGAGACCTTGGGTTAAGCACTGGGCAATAGAGGACCTGTTTTATAAGGAACCTTGGGTTAAGCACTGAGCAATAGAGGACCTGTTTTATCAGAGAGCTTGGGTTAAGCACTTGGCAATAGAGGACCTGTTTAATAAGGGACCTTGGGTTAAGCACTGGGCAATAGAGGACCTGTTTTATAAGGGGCCTTGGGTTAAGCACTGGGCAATAGAGGACCTGTTTTATAAGGGGCCTTGGGTTAAGCACTGGGTAATAGAGGACCTGTTTTATAAGGGACCTTGGGTTAAGCACCGGGCAATAGAGGACCTGTTTTATAAGGGGCCTTGGGTTAAGCACTGGGTAATAGAGGACCTGTTTAATAAGGGACCTTGGGTTAAGCACTGGGCAATAGAGGACCTGTTTTATAAGGGACCTTGGGTTAAGCACTGGGCAATAGAGGACCTGTCTTATAAGGGACCTTGGGTTAAGCACCTGGCAATAGAGGACCTGTCTTATAAGGGACCTCGGGTTAAGCACCGGGCAATAGAGGCCCTGTTTTATAAGGGACCTTGGGTTAAGCACTGGGTAATAGAGGACCTGTTTTATAAGGGACCTTGTGTTAAGCACTGGGCAATAGAGGACCTGTTTTATAAGGGACCTTGGGTTAAGCACTGGGCAATAGAGGACCTGTTTTATAAGGGACCTTGGGTTAAGCACTGGGCAATAGAGGACCTGTTTTATAAGGGACCTTGGGTTAAGCACTGGGCAATAGAGGACCTGTTTTATAAGGGACCTTGGGTTAAGCACCGGGCAATAGAGGACCTGTTTTATAAGGGACCTTGGGTTAAGCACTGGGCAATAGAGGATCTGTTTTATAAGGGGCCTTGGGTTAAGCACTGGGCAAAAGAGGATCTGTTTTATAAGGGGCCTTGGGTTAAGCACTGTAAGGAGACCTACTCAACAGGTGCCCTTGATTCAAGGGTTGAACAATTAGACAATTTTATACGATACAGGACCTTCATCCAACAAACCATATTCAACATATTTAAGTTTTTATTTAATCATTTACTCTGTAATACCATTTCAACAACAATACTGTATGATTGGGTTAACATTCTTGTAGCTACATGTTATCCTTCACAATAAATATGTATGCTAGCACTATTGATTCAGTTATCATAACAACAATGTAAGTAACTAATTTAGCACCCCCACCCACCCCCCCCCCCTCCCTCTAAAAAAGAAATAAAAGAAGAGTACATGAAATTTAGCCATTCTCCACATTGTGTTTTCAAGTATACATGGATGATCTAATGTCCTTCTTTCGGATATGTATCCTGCAAAATTAAAAATGTAACGGAATTGAGCAGAGATATCTTGTATGGTAGTTGTGAGCTAATAATTCAATCATATTTTAGCATTATTGGTAGAGTGTGTTTGTTGGGGCAATATCTCATAAATAATTATATCATTCCTTCTATGATTTTGTCACAAAGTTAAGTGTGTTACAAGCGAATTGTGCCACCAGAATTTTTTTTTTTTAAATACATATATTTGGTGGAAAAAGCAAAATGTATGGGGTTCAATCTCAGTCCACCGATGTTCTTGCCATAGTTAAGATACAAAAGGAATCCAGAAATTCAACTGACCAAGGCAAAGCTCTTGTCAGTCGTCAACCTAATGAAATATCATAGGTTTGGTTTGTTACAACAATTTATGGGGTGTAAACGTCTAAATGATATACCTCTTTTTAACACAATTAGAAACTTGTCTCCATGGTTGTTTTAGACAAGAAGATTTTCCCTGTGCCCGTGTGTTTTAGTGATCATACATATATTTACACATACAGTGATTGTCAAATGTACATTTATACTATAATAGTTGTCTCCCTTCACACCTACATGTACTCTGATAATATAGGACACACAGTGTGGCCTTACATCCTATTCAACAAAACTAGATCTGGATTCTTAAGGCATGAGAATGTTGCATGGTTACGGTTGGGTACCGTTTCTGAAATTCTGTTGCCGTGGGATTGCGTTTTGATTATTTGATGGCTGAAATTGAAAAAAAATGGTCAAACTGGTTTTAATTCAACCATTAGACTGTTATTGCTTTCAGTTATATAGATCATTTTACTGATTTGATAGTCCTATTATTAAGTAATAAAATCAAAACTGATCATCTTCTATTTAACAATGAAAATAGTATTGTTTAAAACTACATGTATACTAATAAAAATTTGGCAATAGCATGTATTCCCTTTTAACTACATGTAAATGTATACAACTTAAACAAATATAACATGTACCAGGAATCAAAAATAGCAATTTCATCAACAAATAAATGATAATACGGCACATAAATTTCATCAACAAATAAATGATAATACAGCACATAAATTTCCATGGACTCTAGAGACCCACTGACAACCAATTTTCTTGATTCTGGCAAAAATGTTTTGTGAGAATCTGTTTGGATCCTCTTGACTCCTAGCGAAATTCAGACCCAGTCCATACAGACTATCTTTAGATGCATGTAGAAACCGTTATACTAATGATGCTCCCCAGACATCCCCAGCCTTACAACGAATAGAACCACCAGAAAGGGGTAGATATGTATACAAGAATAACAAAAAAATATGTTTTTGAATGTTGAATCTAAGTCTGCATAGATCTTCAATTTGAAAACAAATTAAGACAACGGCAAAGTTCATGTATTAACTACATATGTATGTAAACGTATAAGTAGTCATATTAATAATCACTGCTAATATATGTACATGTACAATTGTATTGTAGACATACATTGTATAGACAAATAATACCAATGTCAAGTATATAAAATGGTCCTCATTTAGTGTTGTTTTGTAAGCAATATTTTGAGACAGTAAAAAAATACATGTATAAAAATGTACCTATTTATCAAAAATAGTTTACGTACAAAAAATGACATTAAATGACAATTATATAGTCAGGATTTGATTTTTTCTACAATGGCTAACTTTGTACAAGTAAAGTTGAACATAGATTATGTAATGATCACAGATAAGAGAGAAAAAACAACAGTAAAGTTAAAGTTTTACTCTATAAAAATAATTGACATTTCTATATTTATGATCACTAAAACACACTTCTATAAGTAAATATACAATGTATATTTTTCAGTCAAAAAGTCAGCCAATCAAACGGGTGGAGGGTTAAAAATATTGTGAATTTTCAAGCGACTTGAATTTGTTAAAAAATATTGATGTTTTTTGTTGTTATATATATATTAAACTATTCTTAAATTGTAGGAGACATATATATTTAGGAAAGATGTGTACATGTAGATATATAAACTTGTACTTCTGTTCGATTTGTTAATGAAATCAGTAAAACAAAAATCAAATTGAAATTTCCATTCAAATTGAAATATTAACTGTCAGAGAGCAAAAAGAAATATCAACTTGCTACATGTACAGTAAAATCAGTAGCAGACTTAACTCACAAAGACTGTCAATAGGTGAAGAGTTCACAAGCAAAAACTGATAAATCCCTTTATGTCATTTTGATTAAATTACACTTTTTAGAGACAGATTTTCCAAAGTATTATCCCACTAACGTGGTCTGCAATTACTACTTTTAAACTGAACAATTGTGGCTCTATTATTTAAAAAATGTCAAAATATTTGAAAAATAAAATTTGGGAAACTTTGAAAACAGATAAATCCTTTTGTATTTTTTCTTCAAAAACAAATAGTTCCTTTTGGGCTTATACTAATATCTTCTGAGTAAGGTCCAAATGTGTGCCGGTGTACAAATCCAGGCATACAGTAACATGTACATGTCAGCTTTTCTCAACTGTAAATTTGGCAATGATCAAAATGATTCAATGATCAAAAAAGTCAAATGATTTAATATGTGTGGTGTAAAACAGGAGTCAATCAACCAATGCTAGGTTCTTAAGTACAACATTATGCACACAAGCTGGGCATGGAATTTTCGTGACCGAACTATGTCAACCCTTTTTTCACATTGATTCCGCTTTGGCTGATCTCAATAACACAGGATGAAAACTGGCTTTTTACAGAGAAAAATTATCAATCATGTGAGAGTCGTTGCTATTCTATGCTTAGGCCTAATGTTGAAAAAAAGGGATGGCTACCATGTTTCGATCACCAAGCGCTAGTTTCATGTCGGTCACTGATTGGTCAGACGGAGTAATCGCTTTTTGGGGAAAATTGGTAATAACCAACAGCAAAATACATGGGATAAATCGTTGTTTGCAGAAACAATGATGGGTCAGTTACAAATGCATCTCAAACTGTTTGATTGAGGTTTTACACTGCACTTATATTTCATTTATATTGCCTGTTTGAGTGGGGGAGGAAACCCCCAACCTATGGAGGGTACCTGGCAACTCTTCCACATAAGGCGATCAAGTGAAAAACCCACTGAACAATGTGTAAATGTTTGGCAGTTCCCTCAATCTAGTAAGATCTTCCTTCAGAATCAACCTTTCTTTATCGTCACTGAAGCTAAGGGGAATGGAACAAACTGCCATGATATTTGAAACAGCTAACATCTATATCGCTTTTTAAAGCAAAATTAAAAACATACTTCGTAGATTCGCTAAACAATTAAGTTACATTACTTTTATTTGGGATAGATAAAGCCCCATGGGACTATAATCCCGCCAAACTGTTAAATTTGTATGCCTTATGTTAATAATACATTATGGTGGATAAATAATCAAACAAATAAATTTGATTTGGTCTGAGTGGGATTCGAGCCGCAACGTATCAATTTAACGTCTGTGTCAGACCACAGGACTATTACTCTGCTGAGGTGCCCTGGTTTCAAACTAATTTCACTTACACAACAGCCTGGATAATACTTTTATGAAGAGAAAGCCCTTCAAGTTTCTGCTGGCAACTGGCAAACATACAACGTGCATGTATGTTGATGAACAAAAAAACAGTTCATGGTCTGGTGCCGTACAATTGGAACAATAAACGTGACCAGTATCCACATGCAAAACTAAGAGGAGTAAGTAAAAAGAAACCTCTTCTTGGAAAAACTTGTTGTTGTTGTTGTAGCAAAGGTTTCAAATTTTACCTCTCTATATATTTCTCATCTGTCCATACCATATGTTTTGTTCATGAATACATTTGACTAAAATTTCTAAAATGGAATGCAACTTATTTGTATTTAATTTTGGGTTGTTATTGGTTATGGATTTTATCTTATTTTTGGGTTAGCTGATAAAAGCATAGTATACATTGTATTATTTGGGACCTTTGAATACAGAAATAGTTGGTGTTTTAATCTAAAACTGATCAGTTTCTGTGTAATTGGGTTCAGTCACAACAAAATAGTTATCAAAGAAGTCAAAGAGGTACTCAAAGCTTGGTCTGTCACTGGGTTTTTTGTCCCAGCACTTGAGCATAATAGCGTAGACATGATCAGGGCAGTTCATATGTTGTTCCATACGATATCCTCTCTCCAGCTGCTCGATCACCTCACAGTTATTCATACCTTCAAATACATCACACAGAACATTTGAACAAAACATCACGTTTTATGTTCTTAACCAATAGAGAAATATATTCTGTTTTTCATGTCATTTTTCCCAATGAATAAAATACATGTAGGTCTAGGTTATTTCACTGATATGTACATGGAACATTGCCGTTGGAGAGTTAGCAGGCACTTTGCCTTGTCAACCTTATTTAGGTCAAACGAGTAGAGTTGTCTAGGGATATTATTCATGAATCATGCAGTTATATCTTAATGGAATACTGGTCCAGAGAAGGAGGACAAAGTATCAAAACATGTCTATATCCAAGAAAAGCAGTCTTAAATTATTGATAAGCTTTCCTAATTGCATTTTCTGAAAGAACCTAAGTTTTTTTTAAAACCATTTTAAAACAATTTTGCGACTATCTGAAGTGCAAATTGGGACTAAGGTAAATCGTTAAGTAAAGCTGTTGTGAAAAGTGAATCGTGTATGTTGATGAACACAAAACTTTGCGTTCTTTTTTGTTTCGGAAAATGTTATCTAAGGAATCATAGGCTTAATAGCTGAATATATACCTGCATAAGGAACCTGTCCCTTTGTTATTATCTCCGACAGTAAAATTCCAAAGGACCACACATCTGATTTGGTACTGAATTTATAGTAGGTGGCAGCTTCTGGGGCAGTCCACTTAATGGGCAACTTGACACCTATAAAGTACACAGGCATTAACATATACATGTATGAAGGAAACAAAACAAAAAAGTTATCATAGAATTAAAATACTTCAAGGGTTTCTCATAAAAACATTTGAAGCTTTCAAAGTGTATGGACATGTACACAATCATTTTAATGTTACAGATCTTGACATATCACATGAATTGAGATTACTTGTCCGAACAAGAAATATTATTTCACATAAACTACAAGTCTACAGAAATTATCAAAATAATTGTGCCTGTGTGTTTTAGTGTTCTTAAATGTAAATATTGCCAATGTCAAATTTCAAGGTATAAATGTTTAGGATTCTAATACAATGAACGTTAAAAGGTTTTGTGATATCTAGTAGTATATATAACAATTTGCTTCTCAAAAACTGGGTTCAGAGTCCAGACAACCTTTACCAGTGACAAACGACTGACTGTTGTTATTTGTGATAGATCAAAGGCACACTATTATTGAGATTTCATAGTCAGATCAAATACCTGGTCTACTCAGGTATTCATTTTCTATAACTCGAGCAAGTCCAAAGTCAGCAACTTTAACTATGTTATTTTCCCCAACTAGTACATTTCTGGCAGCCAGATCTCGATGAAGGAAATTTTTTCTTTCCAAATATGCCATTCCAGACGCCACCTTAAAAACAATAAAATCTTCATTATGACTCGTACATTATAGATTTCTGATCTCTCAATCAACAACCTTTGGCTCGATC
Organism: Lepidochitona cinerea; assembly: GCA_963971465.1. NCBI lineage: Eukaryota > Metazoa > Mollusca > Polyplacophora > Chitonida > Tonicellidae > Lepidochitona > Lepidochitona cinerea. The sequence continues at coordinate 38,534,987 of OZ020556.1, read as the reverse complement.
TTTGGAATAAATTATAAAATAGCTAGTGTATTAAACTTGTAAAAATTATGTTCAAATAATTATTAAACTTCAAGTGGCATGGGCTCCCAAAATTCAGACTTTTCATAAATTCTGATAGTCAAGAAAAGCTGAGAGTTTGAAGTACATGTACCTTGAAAAACTAAAGGATTGACATTGAAAATAAAAATATTGACAAAGCCACTAACCCGTACAAGCAGAGAATGTGCGCTGATAACAAACAACATTCAAATATATGTAGCCCGGAATGTATAAGTGCATTTAAGGGTCTTCTAGATTGGTATCAACATAAAGCTCTTATTTTGTACTTCCTAATAAAAATTGCCAACGATTTAGTGTTTCTGTTTCAATAAAATTTGCCCTATATTTGGTAGCTCATGCCACTCTAAACAACCCTTTATTCAGAAAAAATAAATAAATAAGAAATAATTTTCTACACATTATTAGAATGTATGTGTAAAATCCAAAACTATACACAAAGAAAAAAGTTAAGCACCTCCCTGGAAAGTGTGCACCGACCGATGAAATCATTGGTGCAAAATCATTGATGTAATGTGGCTTTCAATTTCGGCAGATTTTGTACAGGATGCTTTAGGGATTGAATGTTTAAGGCATCCTATCCCAAATGTGCTCTCAAGGATTCAAATCCGTGCAGTTACCCCTTCAACAGATCTGACGTCTCACTGAAGGGGTGACACGCAGGTTGGAAGCTAATGGAGGCTATACGCGCTATTGACCTTCTGCTCTAGGGATGAGTTCTACACACTCAAAGTGACATTTTTACCTCAATATGTTCGCCCTGTGAAGCCAGAAGGACTCGGAAGTTTCATACTTACAAGCATCTTTTTATTTTGTTAAAATACACTTTTGATTTGGCTAACGATATCCTGAATAAATTATATAGCTTATTGCCATTAATGGTGATTTCTTATCGCCAAAATGTCGGCCTTTATGATCACAATTGTTTCTGCAACATCAGTTTTCCAACAATCTCCCTACACCAATGATTTTATCGGTCGGAGCAGACTTTCCAGCTGGGTGCTTAACTTTTTTCTTTGTGTATATTAGAGTGACTCGGTTATATCTCAGTATCATTTGGATAGGACTTGGATATATACTGAGACGCAATGAAAACGCACCACCGATTTTGATTAAGTGTGCTGGTGAGGCATTAATCTTCTGAAATCTGATTGTTGGCATGTTTGTAGGACGGTCAAATACCAATGCACAAAAAACAACAAAAACTCACAGAGACTTTAAGAACTTTAATTGAAGTGACATGTGAACACAAGGGGTACAAACTGCCGATGGCATCGAGTCAGTATTGGTCCAACATACGGCCGTCTGACATGAAGTCCGGCTGAGCGTATACGGCGACGTACAGTTTCCGCACTGATGTTCCCATGCCTCCCCCTCTCAGCAGCAGCAACACGGGTAGCTGACAATGTGCGGTCATGTAGGTGCTGTCGTACAATGTGTCGATCTTGTCGATGCGTTGTCACACATTCCCGTCACGGTCTTGGTCGATCCCTGGTTGACCCCATTTGCTAGAAATGTTGGGCCAGTCTCACGATGGTTGAATGATGACCTCCAAACCTTCGGGCAATTGCTCTGCTGGGCAACCCTTCCTGGATTAATGCAATGGCGCGTTCTCTATACTCGGGTGTCAATCTTGGCATATCGCTACGTCTTCACCAGAACAGTAGGAGGTGTACTGACCCTAGTTTCTGAAAGGCCACATCTTATACCCCATGTACGCATGAAAATTTCATGTAACGCGACATAACCATTGAGCCACATTTACATTTTCGTGTTTCGGCAACATGTTCAGTGTTGCGTTTCCGCGATCGCTGAAACACCACCTTTACATGTTTTGGCATTGATCTGATGTGGCTTCAATCGGATTAGCAAGATTGATGTACAAGAATTGGACTGTATTCAAAATATACCAATTTTAATGTTGGTGCGTTTTCATTGCGTCTCAGTATATAACATATGTTATATGTAAGCTTAAGTGATCACTAGAAGATTACCTACAGTTTCAACTCACCTGGGCAGACATGTCAATCAAAGCTGTGAAGTTGAGCATCTTCCCCTGCTTACTCCTCAAATAACTGAGTAAACTGCCGTTAACCATTAGCTCAGTAATGATATAGATAGGTTCCTCAGTGGAGCAGACAGCATACAGGCTGACTAACTTATCATGACGACACTGTTTCATAATCTGAGCTTCAGCCAAAAATGCACTTTTATCCATGGAACCGGGCTTCATAGTTTTTACTGCCACATCAGTCTGACCCTGCCATTTCCCTGTAGAAAGTTATCAGGCGAATGATATATTGTAAAATGATATATTGTAGTACAGTGTATGTATACATCATGTATATCATAAAGACAATCCCATTGAAGGAAACCAATCTACTATGAAAAATAAACAGTAAGTCTCACTAAAACATAGTAGGCCTACAGTAGTCGTTGTTGCACATGTTAGTCGGAGTTTAAGTTTTATTTTATAATGGCAATTGCTCTCTCAGTCACCACCACATCTGTAGTCCAAACGTTTGAAAAACTCAGACACACTCACCAAAATAAATCTGTAATGTCATGATATTTGAAGGTTACAAAGCCAATACTCTGAGTTTGTGTAACCTTTTCGAATGTTTGGCCAAAAGACGTGGCTGGGAAAGTGGTGAGTTGCCATAGATGTATATAGTCCAGTCCAAAAAGCCATACTACTTCAGGCCCGTTCTCACGGTGCGATTTATTGTACCAACTTGTAGCATGCCATTAAAATGAAAGTATTTAATTGGTTGACACATCATATTGACGACTTAAAAGCATTTAATTTTTATCGCATTGAGAAATCTCTGAATAGATTTTTCTCTCAATTGCTGTATGTGGGACACAATAAGTGAAGTGGAAAATTGAAAAGATAATAAAAATACCTTTCCAAACGTCGCCAAACATTCCACTTCCAAGTTTTTCCATCAATTCAATAGACTCTCTGGGAATCTCCCACATATCTCTGGTCTCTCTCGATAGGTCAGTGTCCGTGGGTTTTGGTTTGGGACAAGCTTTGATAAGCTTAGAGCACAAACCATCATCCACCTCTGTAAACACAGAATAATAAGTTGTACAATTTCTTACAAATAGCAAATCCTGTAGTCCTTTGATGTATCTTTAAGCATATCAACTCTGAGTTGATTGAAAATTGCAAAAAAATGAAATTATTTGCTTTAATATTTATTTATAACAATACAACAGCCAACCATGTATTCCAGATTTCTTCACAAATATACATGACACTGTACAGAAATGTACCGGCTTTATAGGGTAGAAAATGGCTGCCACTCATGGGCATGTAGTGAGAATCGCTGATGGTATGACAGGTCCTGTCAATCATCCCACTTAAAGTGGAAAAACTGCCTAATTAAGAATGGGATATATTTTATTAAAACAGAAATGGGAAATTGTCAGTTTATTTTCTATCATGAAGTACAGTTAAACATATAGAGCATTGATAGGAATGTGTGTAAGTCACCACTACAAGGACAACATTTGAATTTGCATCCTCATTCAAATTTGGTCGGTTATTTTGATACATGTAAGTATTTTTCTGAGTTTGTTTTGAAGATTGTTCTTGAATAAATTTATGGGGTGGACACACTAAGTGAATTTTACTCGCCGGGCGCCTTGACAAATAAAAAGGTCAACATACTGGGAGTTTTTTTCGCTTTAAAAAAAAAAATGCAGTATGTGTTAGCATACATAAGGGAAGTTTTGGTCACATCATTTGGAGTGCTTTAATTGAATTCTACCTAAAATTCCCCTCACCAAAATTTGCTGCAATGGCCACATAAGGCGCACTCATATTTGTCGATAAAAAATAGCCAGAAAATATCAAACATGCTTATTATTCAAGTTAAGGCCAAACCCTAGCAACCTGTACACACTCGGAGAATTCACCAGCCAATCACAAATGAATTCGCCCCAAAATTCACCCCCCAAAATAATTCACCAGTGTGTTGATCGTACTTACGACTGTAGTGACGGACAAGTTCTTCCAAAGATTTGAACATAATCCTAGTAGAAATATAGCATCCTCCATCCTCCGTTAGGCGTATCTTGTAGTGTTTCACTACATCGCCCTTTTCAGAATTATAGTCTCTCACTGACAGAGAATAGGCATGACCTGCATAAAGAAGAGCATAAAAGTTAGAATGAATTATGCAAGGTCACTGATGGTTGACTATTTGTAACCATGTACCTCTCCGCAAGTGACAGACTAAAATGTTGAACAAATCCAGTATGGCAGCTGTGACATTGCTGTTTTATGGGAATGAGTTGGTCTGGCATAGAGGTCAATTGAAACAGGTCCATTTATTAACAATGGGCTAGCGTACTGCTTCTTGGTAGATCATGAGAAAAATCAGCAATTCAAAGTGACGTCACAATTACAGGAGAGATGTCATCACATCATACCAGAGTCCTCTTGGTTCATCCAACAGCCTTTCACCCCTAGCGTCCAATCCAAGTAAAACGAGAACAAGCCCAAGTGCAGTTTGCGTTGGCTAGAGCCACTTGTTAAAAAATCACACATTATTTAAACAATGGGCTAACCCAAATGTGATGAGGTAGTCACAATGTTTATAAAGAGACTTCACTTTTCACTGATAATAAAGCCTGTCTACATTAAACCTGTATGAGACACATTAACAATAATATCAATCAAACAAATGATTATCAGTAGAAGCAGGATCAATTTGGAATATACCATAAAATCAAGATCACCAGCAACTTAAAGAGAGTTATTTTATGTATAAAAAAACAAAACATTGTGTTGTTACAGACATGTAAAAGGATATATTGAAGTGTATTTTCCCACAATGCCTGGGAGTATAAATAAGACATACCTAGACCAGTCTCACTGCTACGCACAAGGTATGTGCCACGGATATGACCAGGGGAAAGTAGCATTCTCTCACCATCTTTACGACTCAATTCTTTTTGAAACCAACTGTAACAAATAAGTCAAAATTACAGCATCTCCCAGATTTCAAAATCCATTTACAGTTACACTGATTAGTTTAGAGTAATACAGAAATAGCTCTACATGAACAATGACAGTTTAATATTGACTCAATATTTCGGTATCATAAGGAGTATTGTACCTAATGATGGTATAATAAATGCAGAAATATTGAGTCGTTTTTCGGGTTAAACTTAGGGTCATCAGACACCTGCGATAAACCTCGTCTGAATGAAAGAGACAATCAAAGTGTATTTCATCACCATGGTACAGCACAGTACTCTACATTCTAGTTGGTTCGTCAGAAAAGCTTTGCTGATAATCTAAGTGTATTTCATCATGGTAGTCTAGTTGATAAAGCTCTGGTTGGCAAGAGAAGCTTTGATTTCAGGGAATTGTACGGAAGATGACAATCAAAGTGTATTTCATCATCATAGTCTAGTTGGTAAAGGTCTGGTTGGCCAGAGAGGCTTTGATTTCAGGGAATTGTACGGAAAATCATAATCAAAGTGTATTTCATCATTGTAGTCTAATTGGTAAAAGTCTGGTTGGCCAGAGAGGCTTTGATTTCAGGGAATTGTACAGTTCGAGATTACAATCAAAGTGTATTTCATCATCATAGTCTAGTTGGTAAAAGTCTGGTTGGCCAGAGAGGCTTTGATTTCAGGGAATTGTACAGTTCGAGATTACAATCAAAGTGTATTTCATCATCATAGTCTAGTTGGTAAAAGTCTGGTTGGCCAGAGAGGCTTTGATTTCAGGGAATTGTACGGAAAATCATACTCAAAGTGTATTTCATCATTATACTCTAGTTGACAATCTGGTTGGCTAGAGGAGCTATATGATGTACATGTATGCTTTTGGAAGAGTAATTAAAGCGTTTGTCTTTGTACTTTTTCACGTTTTAAGTTTCTTAAAGAATAAAAACCTTGGAAATAAATGAGTTTGTGGCTTTTGAGCAGCAGGATATGAACAATGGCATGCAGGGCCTATCAAAGCATCAGTGGCCGTTTCAATACTTTACCATTGATTATTACCTGAGAATCAAATCCCCTGATGGTATAAATCTTGACCATTTTGCTAGTCACTGTATACATGCATTCATCCAGGATCCGAAAATAGGGTGTCCAAAATAGCTATTTTGTCCACACTCCACAAAACTGGGTGTGCATTATGACCTACTTTTGTATGTTGACCATGTTAAATTGCTGGATTATTGGGTGTCCAAATCAGTTGGATTTTGACCACAGGGTGTCCAAAAGGCACATGCACACCCCTCTGAATGAACCCTTGACTGTATATGGAAAGTTGACATCTATGTTTGCTAAGAGCGCTAAAACTTTCTGGTAATTGAGTCAAATTTCTGATGGCAGAGATCAGGTTGGAAACCTGAGACAACCATATCACTGCAAGGGTATCATGTTTATGATATTCATGGGGATATCTATTGCTGGCCAATTGCTTTAATGCATTAATGCTCACTTCAAAGCACTTCCTATTGCCTAAGTTCTAGGAAAACAAACTGTTCTGCATGAATAAATATTCCAAGCACTACCTTGCTATTGCTCTCTTCAAAACTTATTTAAAGGCAATAACACAGTTTCCCTGATTTAGCATTAAAACTACAGAAGAAGTAGTAAAGGTAAGCCTATGAATAAAGTTTGTCTGACAAAAGTTCTTCAAGAGAAATAAAAGAGCGACAAACCACACTACTGCACACCATTGGCATCCTGAACATAAAATACCATTGTCCTGACATTAAAGCTACAGAAAAAGTAGTCCGTCTAGACAAGCGGTTAGCCATGTGTAAATTTTGCGTGAAAAAATCTTTAAAGGATATATGAACAAGATTTAAAGCTGGTTTGTGCTTGTTTATTAACTAAATATATATTTGAAAATTATCAGTTGAAACGAAACAACCTTCGCGTTAGTTCCCTGGTAGTCAAAAAACGAACGGGGAGGAAATATGCATATTTTCCGTATTTTTCGTAACTGCTCGGAAAAATGACGTCATACACGACCTTCGATGTGTACAAACTGCCACGAAGACGTACTGAGACAACAGAAATCGTTTATTACGTCATCGCTGTGAGGGTACGTACACAACGGAGGTCGTGTTTGACGTCATAAGTCTCTGAGATAATTAACTTTCGTAAGCATTGTAGATCGGTAAACGTAGCTTGAATTTTGTATGTTCTGCGACCGAAATTTAATTTTCTTTTTGGTCAGACTTCTAAAGTACGTGTTCTACAACACACCTAACGCAAATTAGAGAATTTTTCCAAAAGCTGTTCATAAATCCTTTAAGGGCAAAAACTGGTAATAATAGCCCATGAAATGATGAATGCACCAATGGCATGCATCTGCACACCATGCCATGATGGGCAGCATTCCATTGACCTAGCATGAAAACTGTAGTAGTAGTCTGGACAAGCGTGTGTCTGGAGATGGACGGACAGACAGACATGGCGATTCCAATATACCCCCCCACCCCATTCTTATTTGTTGATTGTACAATAACTAGGATTCACTTACATACATTTCATACCAAAGTTACTTGTAAACATTACCAAATAGTACATTCTTGTAACTGGTATCACTTTAATATAGCCAAATAAAAGATAAAAGTAAGTCCTATTAATGTAGCTATTTGGGGGTGAAAAACAAAATTAAGTACATACATGTAGTTTAAATATAAATATTATATTCATAAGATAGATCTAAAACCCCTGAGAGTACTTGTACACTACATGTATAAACAGCTTATAGTTCTAACCCAACCATACCATTATTCTGTTAACAAATATTAATAAGGTAGTTTTCTTTCACACAGCATACAGTTACAAGTTTCATTAATGGCATACACCATGGTGTAATGTTAACTGTAGTGTTATGTCACCTGTACATGTAGTTACATGTGCTAAGGTCAAATTCTACAATAATTGAAGGTTTGAAACATTACCGGTAGTGAGAACTTTTCACACAAAAAACCCCACAAAATAGACAATGCAGGAATCAGACTTAAGCCAGGTGAAACTACCATCATTCAAAAACACATAAAATGGGTTTAATTGAAGTATTTTTTCAACCAATGTTTAACAAGAGGATTTAAATCTAAAGTAGTGAAGAAGCAATAAGTTGTGATGACCAACTTACTCAAACTTTTCCAAGGAGTCTTCTAAAACCACATAGTTTTGGGGTACATATCCTGTCTCCTTTGATTTGCTGTGACATGCCTTCCACCAATCTCCTTCACTGCAAAACAATACAAAAATGGAAATTAAAATGGCTTTTTAAAGGATTAATTTATTTTAAAGCATGAACTGAGAAAGTATGAGCCTGACCAAAATGAAATTTCTGACACAACGAATACAAAAATTGAAGCCATTCTTTTATTTGACATCCTGGACCTGTTGTCTGTTTCACAAAGCGGTGTAACGTAAGTTCACATAACTGCCATAGCAACGTATCACTTTAGTATGGGTTGCTATGGCATTTGCGTAAATACTCACGCTACGCCGCTTTGTGAAAGAGGCTCCAGGAACATACATGTAATAAAACAACGTTATTTAAATACATATTTAGTCAATTGTCAACTGTTTATAAATCCTACGAAGAAAAAAGGAATAAATTATGCATCATTTTGTTATCACTCAGCTATTCCTGATACAACCCTTCTCATATATACTGTAATAACGCGACATGTACATGTGCCACAGTTATTCCTGATACAACCCTTCTCATATATACTGTAATAACGCGACATGTACATGTGCCACAGTTATTCCTGATACAACCCTTCTCATATATACTGTAATAACGCGACATGTACATGTACCACAGTTATTCCTGATACAACCCTTCTCATATATACTGTAATAACGCGACATGTACATGTACATGTACCACAGTTATTCCTGATACAACCCTTCTCATATATACTGTAATAACGCGACATGTACATGTGCCACAGTTATTCCTGATACAACCCTTCTCATATATACATGTACTGTAATAACGCGACATGTACATGTGCCACAGTTATTCCTGATACAACCCTTCTCATATATACTGTAATAACGCGACATGTACATGTGCCACAGTTATTCCTGATACAACCCTTCTCATATATACTGTAATAACGCGACATGTACATGTGCCACAGTTATTCCTGATACAACCCTTCTCATATATACTGTAATAACGCGACATGTACATGTGCCACAGTTATTCCTGATACAACCCTTCTCATATATACTGTAATAACGCGACATGTACATGTGCCACAGTTATTCCTGATACAACCCTTCTCATATATACTGTAATAACGCGACATGTACATGTGCCACAGTTATTCCTGATACATCCCTTCTCATATATACTGTAATAACGCGACATGTACATGTGCCACAGTTATTCCTGATACAACCCTTCTCATATATACTGTAATAACGCGACATGTACATGTGCCACAGTTATTCCTGATACAACCCTTCTCATATATACTGTAATAACGCGACATGTAACTAAGCAATATGGTTGACATTTCATTGCTATAAAGTTGAAATTAAAAATGTGTTCATCCAGAGAAAAAAATTCTAATTCAACCGTTTTGGTGCACAATTAAGGATATTGCATGCTGTAAACAATTCATAAAATTATGAACTTAAATCACAAATGATTCACTTATCAACAACGGTGTCAAAAGTATTTGTTACGTAATTTTTGTTTTTTAAATTTCTTATTTTCAACTTGGCATGAGCTGCCAAAATGTCAATATTTTGACCTAACGTCTTTAAAACAGAATGTTGAAATTATTGGCTATTTTTCTCAAGAGGTATAATTCAGAAGCTTTTTCGTGCTTCTAGTCTTTAAAACGTACGATAGAATATTGTTATTTACTAACTTTGGCTTAGAATGAATGAATGGTCGTCCTGGTTATTTATTGTTTACTTTACGAACACGTTTTCGGTTCGTACAGGCCACATAATGTATGGATTTTCATCATTCCAACGCCAATCATTTAATCAGTTTTTCCATGGCCTTCAAAGCCTTTTACTGTCATGACGATCAGAAATTATGGAAAACGTGTGAATTTTGGCAGCTAAAGTGGCGTGAGCTGCCAAAATGTTGATATTTTGACGTTAAAACAGAATGTTGAAATTATTGGCTATTTTTCTCAAGACATGTATTTTAGAAGCGTTTTAGTGCTTCTAGTCTCGAGAATATACGATAAAGTATTGTTTTGATCTAACTTTGGCTTAGAATGAATGAATGGTCGTCTCGGTTATTTAAATTTTGTTTACTGTTCGAACACCTTTTCGGTTCGTACAGGCCACATACTGTATGGATTTTCCTCATTCCAATGCCAATCATCTAGTTTTTCGATGGCCGATCAGAAATTATGAGAAAAGTGTGAATTTTGGCAGCTCATGCCACTTTAAAGCCTTGTACTGAGAGTTAAACCAGGAAGTAAAAGAGAATTATTACGCGAGGAGTGGGGGCCAGATCCAGACTGAAAAGTGTTCTGGTAAGATGTCTATATTAAAGCCTTGTACTGAAAGTTAAACCAGGAAGTATAAGAGAAAAGACATACCAGGATAACCTTTAGATCAAAAATAGGTCAAATAGTGGAATACAACAGTGGCAAGATCAGAGATTTACAAAAAAAATTAGGTTAAGAATATTAAAAGAGGAAAAGTTAACCAATGGATGAACTGGGGGTTTATACAATAGTCGTGATAAATGCTCTGTTATCAATGGTAATACACATTTACTTACAATTGTTAAGTTTAAAAAAAATAAAAAAAATTTTCATTGTAATATTTATGAACACTAAAATTACATGGAAAATCATCCTGACTAAATTAACCATGGAGACAAGTTTCTAATTAAGTTAAAAAGGGAGGTATGTCATTTAGGCATTTATACGGCAATCATAGGATGTTGTAATAAACCAAGTTTCCTGATATTTCATTAAGTTGAAGACAGACAGGAGTTAGACTTCAAAAGTCAGAAGAATTTTCTGGAATATATCTTCAGCTATGTCAGGTAAACCTGGGACTAATATGAAAGGGATTGGAAATACCTATGTATTACAGCCAGTCTACTCGCTGCAGTTTGGCTCGCTATTGTTTGCCTCAGACACCCTGTGAGGGCATTCCGATCCGCCCCTAGGATAGCCGAAACCCGTGTTGTGTATTTCGATTCATTCCGAACCTTGCCGATGTGGAGGATATATGGACTGAGCACACCTCTTTGTAAGTTAACAGAAAAGAATCACCATTTTTACTATTCTGATATTTCAAATAGGCATTCACAGTCCATTTTCCCACGGAGGTTCGGCTATTCTCGGGGCGGATTGGAATGCCCTCTAGGGTTGTCTGAGGAAAACAATAGCGAGCCAAACTGCAGCGAGTAGACGGGCTGTAATACAAAGGCGTTTTTAATCCCTTTCATATTAGTCCCAGGGTAAACTGATATTTGAACAAAATATGATAATGGGAAAAGGCCCTCTCAGGTCGATGCGATTAGTTGGTCGAAAGGGAACTTCGTCAGACATCATATTAGGCAGACTGGCAAGCGACTAGGAGTGAAGTAAATAAACAATGTCACCGGCATGCCGAGAAAGTACATACATGTAGGTCCCTGATCAGCTGCGACCTTATGATCGGATCGGATCGGATCTTAACTCGACCTGAGCAGGGCTTTATGAAACAGTTTGTATTTTTCTGTTATAATCTGGGCGACTAGGAGTGAAGTAAATAAACAATGTCACCGGCATGCCGAGAAAGTACATACATGTAGGTCCCTGATCAGCTGCGACCTTAAGATCGGATCGGATCGGATCTTAACTCGACCTGAGCAGGGCTTTATGAAACAGTTTGTATTTTTCTGTTATAATCTGGGCCATATTCATGCTGGCCTTATGATACCAAACACAAATGGTATTTTAACATTTTCACCACGCCTTCCCAGATCCAAGTTCAAAACCAAAGGACAAGCCAAACAGTTTTGTAACATTTGAATCCCAAAACTTTAGCTTGTGTTTGGTATTTGCAGAAGAAGTGAGAAGAGCAAGTCCAGTATACATGCATGTACATGTACAAATGTAGGTTTTCAGGATATTTCAACTTCGTTTAAAAATTAAGGTAAAACTTCACCTGTCATCAAGAAGTACCATTATATCCCCTTTATTAAAAGTTAATTCATCGCTGGTTCTGGCAGTGTAGTCATACAGGCCCTTGAGCATTTGTTTACCTAGAAAAAATAAAGTGAAACACCATAAAACGGCTATTGAAACTCGTTCAAGTTCGTTTCGGGAAAGGCACGGTCACTACAGACATACAAGTACCAAAACAAATCCTTCCTGTTCCATGTACATTTGAATTTTACATTCAAGATTCGGAGGAAAGCGGTTTAAGCTTGGTAAAAGGCCATGTTATGTCAAATAAAATGAAATCTTACCACTAAAACCTAAAGCCACTTGTATCAATTTCAAATGGGCACTTTTCATATATTCATCCTATAAGTTAAAATCTTAGCTCGTAACTCAACTCATAACCCTACACACTGTTCCAACAGGAGACCAGTCAAAATAAGACAACATAATATAAGGCCTAGATGTATATGATCTACAAAGGCTAAATCTTGATCAAAACTTGTGTATGTTTACATGGCAAATAATGAAGCTTAAAATCTTTATCTCTGTTTTTTTGATTTGATTAAAATGTTATTTATTTATTCAAGAATAATCAACTTAGAAACATTAGTGCAGTTTAAAAAAATCCTTTTTTTTTATGAGAATCGCACAGCAAGAACCGATTTTTCAATTTTAATGTTAGTATTATGAAAGTGAAAGTAAGGATAAAAGGGAATATTACATAATCCAATATTAAAGGCACACTTACCACGGAAATCAAAAATACTGTTTACATAAAAAAAACAGTTAGCGGTTTTCTGCATTTTTCCCGGACAGAAGAAGTTAGCAACTTTCTATTTTTACCCAAAAGATTTTGGTATTATTTAGTATTTTTAATTTGATATTGATGTAAACAAACCACGACCTGAACTAATCCAACGGCACAGTATAATGTTACATATTTTATCTGAGAAATACAGACTGACGATCGGGTAAGAGTGACTCAAAAAGCCTGCCGATAATTTTTTGAGTGTGAACCACAGACAAAAAGGCTTGAAATGAGGGTAATCTAACCACTAACTAAGCCGACACTGATCGTTGTTGTTGTTGTTGCTGTAATCAGGCTTCGATTCCTCGTTTGTTTTTCAGCCCCATTTCTACATTCTAAACCTAACGGGACATATTTTATGTATCCTATGTTTAATTTTAGTGGTTTTAGTCGTAGTAAGCTCATGCAAATTGGTTTTCTTAACAAATGTTCAACAGGCTGAGGCGACAACTGGCCCCTTAAGCAACAATTGATGTCATAAACAATTTATATGTGGTATACTGGTATATGTGAAACTCTTGAAAACATCAAATCATATTTTTGAAAGTTATGGAGCAAAAGAGTAGTTATTTCATAATCCAATATGGCTGCCATATTACGCAACATATGAGGTCATAAATAATTTGCGTCACACCTGACCTACATGTGTACTGTCCATAAGGTACATAACCTGAAAGAATTGTCTAGATTGTATCAAAACTGTAGAAGTTATGGAACAGAAGGCAATATGACATATGATAACCCAACATGGTTGTTGTATTTTGCAACAAGTGATCTCATATACAATGTTTCACACATCACCTGTAAATATTGTATGTAATGTGAAAAGATTGGAAATATCTGATTATATTTGTTAAAGTTATGAAGAGAAAGAGTAAATATTACATAATCCAATATATCTGCCATATTATAAGCAATGATGTTATAAATAGTGTCTGAACACCAACTGTCCATACAGTATGCAAATCTGAAAGAATTGTCCAGGTTGAATTAAAACTGTAGAAATTATGGGGCTAAAGGGAATATTACATAATCCAATATATCTGCCATATTATGTAACCAGTGATACCAATAATTGTTCGCAATAAACTTTCTACTCATAAGATCTATACCCAGAAAAAATTGTCAAGATGGAATCAAAACTTTGGAAGTTATGAAGTGGAAGGAAAAGCGGGCGCCGGACAGCAGGACGGACAAAGATGATACCATATAAATATAGTCATTGTAGACACAAAATATAAAGGTATGGTTACAGAAGAATTAAACTATCCACAGTTGTCAATCAAAATACTTATCACCAGCAGACAGTTTCGTTGAAATCAATATATGATAACAGTAAGTAATAGTATACATGTATTGGAGGCTAAAAGGACAAAAAAGAAAGTAATCCAAATTATTTGCACATTATAGCCCACAGCTCATGATCTACATTGATAAGACATGGGGTTTGTACACAGAGCAAGGCTTTTACAGGCTTTTATGTTCAGATTGAAAATAGAGTGTCTCCATTTGACATTTAGAGCCAAAGGGGACGTCCCAACTCCCAAGTGGCGTAATGTACATACTGTATTGTCTCAAACAAGTGTTGAAGACACACTCGCCATACAAATGCAGAAAACTGTTTCTATTAAAAAAGGAAGATCTTTATCAATATTTTTCACAATGAGAAGAAGCTGGGAACTTTCATTTTTTCCAAAGTTCTAAAGTTTTTTTATCGATTTGATCAGTGCCAAAACAAGGAAGTAGAATTTTAAGATAGGTATAATTTTGACAACAAAATTGTTTCAAGAAAATTCTGGTTTGTTATCAATAGAAAAGCAAACAGAAATAGATTGATTAATTGATGTTTTACACCCGACCCAAGATTACGTCAAGGCCCACTTGCCTCTGTAGGCTGTTGGACATTTGTTAAGAAAATCAATTTACTCGAGCTGACAACAATTAAAACCACTAAGATTAAACGTAGGACACATAAAACATGTCTAAGTAGGTATAGATATATATATTTATGATCACTAAAACAAACGGGCACAGGGCAAATCTTCTTGTCTAAAATAACTAAATGGGAATGAAAAACAAACGAAGAATCCAAGCCCGATAACTAGAACGATCAGTGTTGGTTAACTCGAAACATTGGATTACCCTCATTTCAGCCGTTTTTGTCTGCAGTTTACACTCTAAAAAACATCGGCAGGCTTTTCGGGTCCCTCTTACCCGATGGTCATTCTGTATTTCTTTTTATAAGGTAAAGTACTTAAAATTAAAGTGTGCCGTTAGATCACTCACACGACTTTTCTAGTCACTGGAGCGCTTGTGCGCATGCTCACACTCAGAGTTTGTTTACATTGCGGGTACTTGATAAATTTAATTTTCAATTTCAAATTTAAAATACTAAATGATGCTAAAACTTTCAATTTTTGGTACAAATTTATAGAAAGTTCCTAACTTCTTCTGTCTGGGAAAAATACAGAAAACCGTCCATTGTCAAACATGTAAACAGTATTCGGGATTTTCGCAGCGAGTGTGCCTTTCACAGTTTTAATGTCGCCGTGGCCAGGTTGAGTGGGGGAGGAAATCCAGAAATAGATGTGATTGAACAGAAATTGCAAACCCAATAATAAAGAAAACAGAAAAGTGCATTACCTTTTGGACTTGGAGAAATTGTAGATGAAGGAGTCGGTGAAGGTATTCCATTACTATCTTCAATACCATTTGGAATTTCTACTTTGACATGATTCACTTCTATCGTGAATTCTTCACTGCTTTCCTTCCCTTTGCTCACACAGCCTCCCATGTTAAATTTTACAATCAGTTCACAAGGTTTTCTTGAGAGGATAAAAATTAGTTTTACTGTTGAAAGTTGCTATGGGTTCTTGCTGTTCCATTTGTACAGGAATTCGGAGCTTAAGGTCTTGGACATCGGACTATATCCTTGACAACTATCATCAATAAGGTGATTTTCATTGTTCAATCAATAGGGATTTCAGGGAAGAAATTTCATAAAACATATGCTAATAGAAGGGTTGAGTATGGATAGCCAGGATTGTTCAAGGATGCATTCAGCAGAATCCTCGGTGATTTCTTTAACATCTAAAAAGCAAAAACAAACAAACAGATATACTGTAGGCTACATGTATTAGGGTAATTTAATTGGCATGAGTTAAGTGGCTTGAACTGTGGTAATTTGCATTTTTGTTTATGTATCAAAAGAATACCTAAATTAATGAAGGGTATGAAATGTATGTTTAAATATAGGCCTAAGTATACATACTCTTGTATTGCTCCAAAAAGGCAGCTGAAAGACATTTGGCTATTCAAATTTAAATTATTTACAACATAACCAAGGACGTCCTCACATGTAGGCAGGGATTCATACACGTCCAATTTTCTTACCGATATTCGGTTCGTAAAATTGAGTTTAAAACTGAATTTGGTGTTGAAAAACTCAATATTTTCAGTTTTAAATTTCCTTTTGAAAACTAAAATTTCCAAACTCAATTTGGGCGTGAAAAACTGAATATTGCTTGATTGATATCCACTGTTTATGATGAAAAAATACAAGTTCAAGGGAAAAGTTTATTTAGAAACCGCCGTCAAACGACCATGGCCGTCATTCTCTTGTTGTTGTTGTTTAAATACTGAGAAACATACACGTTTTCAGTGTCTCCACTACATGGCTTATTTTGCACTTTGGAAGTCTTTTTAATAACCTAAACATTTCTAAACTAAGCTGATTTTGATGAACTGAGAAATTTTGGGGAGTATTACCCACAATAATCGTAATAATTCGCGACTTGTTATATTTATTCAGCTGTTTTTGGTCGTATAGAAAATAAAAGGGGAGACAACTACTCAACTAGTGTCTTCCAACATGAAATATGTTAGTTACCTCCCCTGAACCATAGTTCTCAAATAGTTCCATTAATTTGTAATTAAATCATTGTGTATTTTCCTATTGTTACACATGGAGAAGGCATAACTTTGATCTAGGTTTGACATTACATATATATTATTATCATAAGTTTTTTGTAAAACCTGATTTTTTTCTTAGAATTCATACTTTCATGAAAAAAGAAATATTAAATTGGAACTGGTTTGTAACATAGATTTTAACTCAATTTTAACCCTAAAATGGTTGGTAAATTTAAAAAAAACTGAATTTAACCTTCTAAAAAACTGAATTTTTCAATTTCGGTTCGTAAATTTTGGACTTCTATGAATCCCTGGTAGGCCTATGTGTTTGCTTCACCTAATATGCAAGTCCTAACCAGGGCATGGGTGGGAGTTAAGGTATAAAGAATGCATCTGTGTATAGCCGGATAGTAGGCTACTAGGCTATTATCTATACATCCTAGTTAGCCGGGGGGGGGGGGGGGGGGGGGCTATATAGGCCTATATTATAGGCCTAGATATAATATATTAAGGGGGTATACCTCCGCGTGACTGTGTGCTGTAGCCAGGCTATTAGTAAAAATACAATATATCAATTAGCTGCACTCATGTGTCTCCATCCTGTTTGCCGTTCATGAATATAACTTATAAGCCTGGCCATAAAACAGATAAACTGTACCGTGACGTAACTAAGTTCGACAAAGAATTTGTGAGATCTATTCCGAATTTTATAAACTTAAAACCTTGAAAATACAACTACCAACATTTACCAGGAGAAATGTATAAACAATTTCTTACCAGAGATAATAGTGACACTTCAATTTAACTTAGTTTTGCATGGTTTTAAAGATATAAATTCAACCAGGAAGCTTCTGTTCCAAATTTGCAGACAGCCCGAATTGCAGCGCCGTCTAGTGACGAACTGTGACCTTTTGGAGCTCTCGCTCCGATCTAAAAATAGAAATAGAAACTGACTAAAGACACAGGAGTAGCCTATTGCTGAGGTTATTATCGTCCATCTTTCTGTTATCGAAATTGAATAGCTATCGTACGGGAGTTCGTTACCCTTTACTTCAAGAACATATTACCGGGCACCTTACTTTCAGCTACATTGGATATTTTTCTGGTATTTTGCAAGTTCTGGACAGTGCGGGCTCCTGTTGACTGGTTTGTGCCAAGTAAGTATTTGCTACAACGGTAAAACAGGAAGTGTGCCAATCGTGTTTTGTAATTTTCACCTTAATTTGACCATGCGAGAACGCGAGAATAAGATTTATTTCATGTCCTTCCGAGAAACATTTGTGTTTCAGTATAACAAGGGCAGCATCGTTATGGCCAAGATGCAAACTACTTAAAAGTAAAATGACTCGACCTCTGACTCAGAGGTCAGTCATTGCTTATAAAAAGAACAAGTGTTTGAAAGATATACTGGACATAGCCGAGAAATCTGGGCTCTGCCGAATTTTTTTTTCTTCTTCGGTATTCGTCATAGCCCAGATCACTTCCATTATGGGAAAACCATATTTTTAACTCCGATAGTAGCCTATAGACCACGAAGAAGGAGTTTGTCAAACTTACTTACTGTGAAGTGGTAAACTTTCCCTTATGCAGTCAATATTTGTTTCGAAGTCCAATGGCTTTCAACCTGACGTAGCCGCCATAGTAAAACATTTAAACGACCAGTTAAACTGTGCGGGGCGTCGTAGAAATACGTCACTCATATATCTTTAGTCACTTTACAGCGGCACAAGTTTGACAAACTCCTTCTTCGTGGTCTATACTATCGGAATGCAGTGGCAAATATTTTATTCTTTGCTTTTTGTTGTGAAATTTGTGCCGCCGTTTTTTTCGGCGAGACAAGTTAAAAAATATCGTTTTTCCATTTTGGAAGTGATCTGGGCCCTGTCTTACGAAGCTGGTGTAAAGTTGCGAATAGGCCTACAACATGGACCAGGTAGGCCTACGACTAGGGCGTAAGTTCCTATAGTTTTAACATTGATTTACGCCAGACGTAACTTACGCCAGCTTTGTAAGACAGGACCCTGGGCTATGACGAATACGGAAGAAAGAGAATTCGGCTATACTGGACAGGGCTAAACTCCCTTGTTTGTCGCGTCTACTTAGGTTTCACTTTCTTTCCCCATGATCCCATTGAGATCTCATGATCTCAGTCTACCGATATTCTGAAGATGCGTAAACATTGTCAATGCATTACAAGTGTTCCAGAAAATTATAGTAAGGCGATGCAAGCTGCTGCAAGCTGTTAACCAAATGAAATATCATGAGTTTTAGCTTATTATGTAACAACTTATGATTGGGTATTAGGTATACAAAGGTTTTAACAATTAGAAACCTGTCTCCATGGTTATTTAGACAATAGGATTTCCCTGTGCCCGTGTGGTTTAGTGTTACGATGTAGAGCTTATGTAGGGCTGATCGTGTGCATACGGTACCCACAATGTCGATGCTGAAAGCCTAAAAGTAAGGCATTCATTTGGTACCGTCATAGATTTTTGCCTGCATTTGAGATGGCTATTCTGTGATCGGTCTTATTCCTAAAGCAGTTAAAACAAAGTAACCAGGGACAATTAAGGACAGTATAAAATCTACCAGATACCATCCCTATTTTATGCCGAACCCTGTGGAGGTCTAAGGATGGTCGAAGAACCTGGTAAACGGGACATTCTTTAATACCATTAAATTCCTTCCCTATGTTTTACATTTTGTAGGGTAATTTTAAGAATGTAACGACCTCGCTTTGTGATGAAGAGTGTCTAAAATCTGAACTTGGACCATTTAATCAATGTATTCATCGCCCACGGACAACCGTTAAAAAGTTATTAACCAATCAAAGTAAAATAATTATAAACATAGTTCTTCTGTAGATAGAATGGCAATGTCAGGAAAAATTACATGAAATTACATGTAAGTGAAAAGTTTGAGTTGTTTTCACATTTAACAAAAAAATTGGCAATTAACTACGGTAACTAAAGTTAAAGATAAAGAATCTCATTGATGTAAGAAAGTAGAGTATTTATAATATTGCATGTGAATGTGGGGATAACTCAAGTAAAAAATTAATCAAGGTTAACATTTTCTTGGGAGTCCATGCATGTAACACGTAAGGTTGAAACCAAATCTAAGAGCAGAGGCGTTATTTATGGAATTGGGGAGGGGGTTATGGAACAGGAAATTTTATATGATCTTAAGAAGGTCAAGTCTGTCAGAGTGGATAGATTAAAAAAAAGGTAAATATAAAACACCTGATACGCGTATGCTTTGATTATGAGCAAAATTCCCGATGAAGTGACGTTGGGATTTGAAATGCTCACGATAAAAAGCCTTCCAGTTGTGCACTGTTTTCGGTGCCAGCGATTTAAACACATAGATTTAGAGTGTCGTTATAAAATCCAGGCCCCTCGTTGTAGCGATAATCACGAATATAATTATTGTCCGAATATAGACTCACCTAAATGCGTTAAATGCCATTAATTACACAGCTCAGCATATCGAGGTTGCTGCAAATTAAAGGACGTCAAAGGCGCTCAAAAAAGCGTCAAAAGTAACCATGAGTACACAGACAGAAAATGACGCCTGTATCCAAACCGAAGTTATTCCCCCTAATACGATAGTCAATGTAATATCTTTCGTAACAGAAATTGTATGTCATGTTGGAAAGCTGAGCACCGTTGACTCGAAGGATACCATTCTTTAAAACAACTGATCATGCCTACACTTACTTGGATTTTGCGATTGGACACAACATCCCTAACTCGTCCGAACATCCGGCCACCAATATCGATATTTCTTATTTTGATTCCTAATGTTAAGGAACACCGCTAAATTACATCCTTTAAGAGGCTGGTATTGCTGTTTTTTATATCCACTCTGTACATTAGAGAGTATGTTATTTATGTCAAGATACCAAATGAGCCTGGAATTAACTCATCTTTATATAAACAACGATAGAATAGCACACATTTTAACAGTATTCGTTCCGACCACGTTCCATTAACGCCCATTGACAAATATGGCCTACAGTTGTTCAAAAAACTTTTAAGCCAGGTATAGGCCTACCAGGTATAGGCCTTTCTCTAGATAAAGTTGGTAAAATAATAATGTAGAGCCTACAGTTAGATTGCTCACACACTTCATGTCATTCGGGCAATTGTGCTCATACCCAGGTTCGGAGTTAGTTTACAATTTTCTATTTAAAATACAAAATGATGCCAAAACGTTCAAAGTACCTATAAGTTTTTCTGTCATTGAAAAATACAGAAGAGCGTCTGATGTTTTTAACATAACAGTTTTTGGATTTTAGAAGCGAATGTACATTTAATGGTTGTATTACAGATTGGATTTTAAATGATAAACATATTCATTCTATGCGATGAAATTGTCGGTTACTATTCGCATGAGAATTCTAATATTAAAGAGGCATGAGCTGCCAAAATTCCCCCTTTTTCATAATTTCTGATCGGCTCGACAGTAAGAGGCTTTGAAGGCCATCGAAAAACGAAATGATTGGCGTTGGAATGAGGAAAATCCATACAGTATGTGTTCTATACAAACCGAAATAGTGAAAAGTAAACAAAATTTAACCGGGACGACCATACATTTATTCTAAGCCAAAGTTAGTTTAAAACAATACTTTATCGTTCATTCTCGAGACTAGAAGCACTAAAAAGCTTCTGAATTATACGTCTTGAGAAAAATAGCCAATAATTTCAACGAGAGTAAAAGGCTTTGAAGGTCATCGAAAAACTAAATGATTGGCGTTGGAATGAGGAAAATCCATACAGTATGTGTCCATTAAGAACCGAAATATTGAAAAGTAAACAAAATTTAACCGGGACGACCAACCATTCATTCTAAGCCAAAGTTAGTTCAAAACAATACTTTATCGTTCATTCTCTAGACTAGACGCCCTAAAAAGCTTCTGAATTATACGTCTTGAGAAAAATAGCCAATAATTTCAACTACAGTAAAAGACTTTGAAGGTCATCGAAAAACTAAATGATTGGCGTTGGAATGAGGAAAATCTATACAGTGTGTGGCCTATACGAACCGAAATAGTGTTTGAAAAGTAAACAAAATTTAAATAACCGGGACGACCCTTCATTCATTCATTCTAAGCCAAAGTTAGTTCAAAACAATACTTTATCGTTCATTCTCGAGACCAGAAGCACTAAAAACGATTCTGAATTATACGTCTCGAGAAAAATAGCCGATAATTTCAGCATTCTGTTGTAACGTCAAAATATCAACATTTTGGCAGCTCATGCCACTTTAACCAAATTTAATGGTATTTTTTATGAACAAAACTCCATCATTTCTCGGCCAAATGAATGTGTTCAAAATGGCGTCGACTAGGTTTACCCATGGAGTGCTCTACTTGATATGTCTACTTTACACTGTACACCAAAGACTTGGATACGTAAAAAGCTGTGTAAATAATCCGATTGATACATATTATTCTTCTGAGTTTGGTTTGATGAGTCCGATCCAGCAGGGACATGATGACAGGGATTCATAGAAGTCCAAAATTTACGAACCGAAATTGAAAAATTCAGTTTTTTAGAAGGTTAAATTCAGTTTTTTTTAAATTTACCAACCATTTTAGGGTTAAAATTGAGTTAAAATCTATGTTACAAACCAGTTCCAATTTAATATTTCTTTTTTCATGAAAGTATGAATTCTAAGAAAAAAATCAGGTTTTACAAAAAACTTATGATAATAATATATATGTAATGTCAAACCTAGATCAAAGTTATGCCTTCTCCATGTGTAACAATAGGAAAATACACAATGATTTAATTACAAATTAATGGAACTATTTGAGAACTATGGTTCAGGGGAGGTAACTAACATATTTCATGTTGGAAGACACTAGTTGAGTAGTTGTCTCCCCTTTTATTTTCTATACGACCAAAAACAGCTGAATAAATATAACAAGTCGCGAATTATTACGATTATTGTGGGTAATACTCCCCAAAATTTCTCAGTTCATCAAAATCAGCTTAGTTTAGAAATGTTTAGGTTATTAAAAAGACTTCCAAAGTGCAAAATAAGCCATGTAGTGGAGACACTGAAAACGTGTATGTTTCTCAGTATTTAAACAACAACAACAAGAGAATGACGGCCATGGTCGTTTGACGGCGGTTTCTAAATAAACTTTTCCCTTGAACTTGTATTTTTTCATCATAAACAGTGGATATCAATCAAGCAATATTCAGTTTTTCACGCCCAAATTGAGTTTGGAAATTTTAGTTTTCAAAAGGAAATTTAAAACTGAAAATATTGAGTTTTTCAACACCAAATTCAGTTTTAAACTCAATTTTACGAACCGAATATCGGTAAGAAAATTGGACGTGTATGAATCCCTGGATGATTTTGGACTACAAATTCTTGATCGGATGGTAAACACTAAAGGCCTGAGTCTAAAGACAGGGGACCCGAAGACATCAGGTATGACAGTTCATAGTCAACATACAAGTGACATTAGATTATATTATATTATGACACTCCTTTTATTATCGGGCGATATCGAATATAACCCCGGTCCTTGCAGTGCATGTGGAAAGGAAATATTTGAATATCAAGGAAACATAGAATGTGTGGGTTGTAAAGACAGTTTCCATATAACTTGTGTACAAGTGAATATATTTCAGTTGGCTGACATATGGAGGGACGAGTCGGCCTGGCTTTTCAGGTAGTCACCTGTTACATAACGACTGTGATCAAAATAGACTCTCGGTAGCTGATTGCAGGTGTGACAGCGGGATACCTTACAACCCATTTGATTCGTTCAACAGAAAAGGACTCAAATTCGTTCATCTGAATGTACAATCTATTAAACACAAGCTTGATGAGCTTAATGTTATTGTGCAAACTGCCCGAAACAAACTGTCGGTAATTGGTATATCGGAAACCTGGTTAGGCTCTTCTTTTGAGACAAATGAGCTCAAAGTGCATGGCTATGACTGTGTAAGACGTGACAGATGTGAAACAAACTCTAACAAAGATAAGGGAGGTGGGGTAATTGCTTACATCTCAGACGATTTGCCTTACCACCGGAGACCCGATTTAGAGTCCAGTACCATTGAGATGATAGCCTTAGAAATAAAGCAACCTAAAGCCAAACCTTTTGTAATACTAATTATCTATAGGCCCCCTGACATTCATTTAGAAACGTGGATGGGTCACTTGGAAATAACTTTGAACATTTTAAGGATTGAAAATAAAGAAACCATTATTCTGGGTGATATTAATATTGATTTGCTAAGATCCGATACAAATTCATTGAAATGGTCCAGATATATGAAAAATGATTATGGATTTAGCCAATTAATTTCTGAACCAACCAGAGTAACCAAGTATGGTGAATCGCTAATTGATCACGTGTTTGTTTCTCATCCTAAGAATATTACTCAATGTTTTGTACCACAATTTGCAATTAGTGACCATTTTCCTGTGTGTATCACACGCAAAATAAACAAATCCATGCAGAAAAGTCCCATTCATCATACAATCAAGTATAGAGCAATGACAGAATTTAAGGTCGACAAATTTCTACAGGACCTCACACAAACACCATGGTCGCTGATTGAGTGCTTTGATGATATCGACGAAGCACTCAGTGTCTGGATGGATTTGTTTACAAATGCGTTGGATGAAAACGCACCAGTGAAAGAAAAACGAGTACGCTATCCTAAACGTCCCGAGTGGTGGAATGTGGATCAACGGGATAACACCAATAAGAAAACACATGATATCCAATATAGATACTGGAGAAACAAAACCAAATCTCTTATTTATCAAGCCAAGAAAACTTATTATGATGAAAAACTTAGATCGGGTAAAGCCGACATTAATCAATTTTGGAAGTATTTTAAAGATCTCGCAGTATGTAAATCCAAAGCGTCTGATGTAAATAGCCTTACTATTGGAGAAAGGCTAATTTCAGACCCAAATAAGATTGCTGATTGTTTTAATGAATTTTTTACCTCTGTTCAATATTCGTCTTTAACCGATAGCTCTCCCGTAAATGACAACTACGAAAAATTGTCAGATTTTGTTAAAGACCGGAAAAGTTCCACGGTCAATTTTTCCATACCCCTTATTACCCAGGATTTTGTCCTGAAGGAACTCAAGTCATTAGATACGAGAAAGTCTCCAGGATTGAACAGCCTTCCCACCAAATTTTTAAAGATGGCTGCTGACATCATTTACCCATCTCTCACATACATATTTAACAGATGTATTTCCACAAATCACTTCCCAACAGGGTGGAAAGTAGGTAAAGTCTCCCCAATTTACAAAAAAGGCGCCAAAGATAGCCCTGACAACTACAGGCCGGTAAGTGTTTTACCAACTCTTTCCAAAATATTGGAGAAACATGTGGCAAGTAATCTTTACAGAATACCTTAATGATAACGACTTGTTTTATAAACATCAATCGGGATTTCGGGCTGGCCATTCCTGTGAGACTGCTCTCGTCTATCTAACTAACACATGGTTATTAGAAATCGATAAAGGCAATCTGATCGGTTCTATTTATGTGGACTTGAGTAAAGCTTTTGATTTAGTAGATATTGATGTACTTTTGAAAAAACTTGAATTTTATGGATTTTCAAAGGATACCATATTATTTGTTAAGTCTTATTTAAAGACAAGGAAACAACGTGTTAGTGTAGCTGGTAAATTATCTGAAACAAGAAATGTTAATCTGGGGGTTCCTCAAGGCTCGAACCTGGGACCTCTTATGTTCATCCTATATATCAACGACATGCCACTTTATCTTAACTCTCCTAATGTCATCTTTGCCGACGACACTACTTTATTTTCAGTTGGAACCAAAGTCGAAGAAGTTAACAACGAGTTAAGCAAAGATATGACTAACCTTAGTAATTGGTGCTCAGTGAATAAAATGAGAATAAATCCTACAAAAACCAAGAGCATGTTGGTTACGACGTCACAAAAACGCCAGCGCATTGAAACAAACTCCTTAAACATTTCTCTATACAGCCAAATAATAGAAAACACGCAGGCTAAAAAAACTGCTAGGAGTTCTAATTAATGAAAATCTAACGTGGACAGATCATATTAAACAAATAGAAAAGAAAGTTAATAGTAAACTGTCCCTGTTAGCTAGAATAAAAAAATTCCTATCCACTGATACGCGGAAATTATTTTACAACTGTTTTATTTTGCCACATTTTGTTTATTGTTCGAGTGTGTGGAGCTTTGAAACTGCTGCTCGTGATATTTCAGTTCTAGAGAGACTTCAGCGTCGTGCAATGCGACTCATTTTAGACCCAAATTATGATTTATCTATTAGGGAAATGTACACTAAGCTTAACTGGTTACCCTTGGTCTATGTATTCAAACTTAACAGGCTTATTCTAGTGTATAAAATTATCAATGGCATAGCACCTGATTATTTATCAAAACTAATTAAAAGATCTATACCAAACCGAAGTTTACGCTCTTCCTCATATACTCTGCTTGAAATACCTAGAACTAGAACTGAAATGTACAGAAAATCGTTTGTAGTTAATGGCCCAAGTGAGTTCAACGCATTGCCTGAACATCTTAAGTCAGCGGATTCGCCATTGGCTTTTAAAAATGCATGTAAAAAGTATTTAATGAATCGCTTTTTAACTAACATTAATATATAATCCTGTTGCTGCTGAAAATGTAATGGAACCTATGTATTATATATTTTAATATGTATGATATTTATTCCTCTATTTATTTAACATTTTAACTGAAGCTGTGCAATATTAATTAAGACAACAATAATAAGACAATCAATTATCAATTCCAAATCCTTTTAAGCCATCGTGCGTCAAATGAAATGATGAAAATAACCTATGTACATTGTCCAGATTGTAATAGTTTTGTCTTTGTATATGTTTTTGTGCTGTCACTGTTTCAATGTTTATAAATAGGTATGTATATATCATGACATTATTTAAATACCGCATTATACTTAAAATATAACCGTTAAAAACAGCATATTTTCTGAAAAGGGGAAAAAAAAAGCCATTTTATCTTATTTATTTTTTGTTACTGTAATATGTGTTTTATTGTGCTGTCAAGATCATGTTTGTTTGTGATATTATTGTTTTTAAGTTGTATTTGTATGATTATTGTTTTAGCTCGACCTGCTTGAAAATACGTATTTACCTACAGCAGTTATCGAGCCTGTTTTAAATAAAGAACATCTATCTATCTATGCAATCTTCATCGCTATCCTGAACGGACGTCACTCCGATTTCTGATCACGGAACTTTCCAATCTTCGTGCAAACAAAACGACGGAAATGAATTGGGAAACACGGCTCTTCCCAAGCTAATGAATGAAACACTGGAATGGGACCAACTCTTAAACCGAGGCCCTTTGACGTGCTGGTTCGGCTTAAGAATGGGACATTAAGTAGGTCTCGGCCTTTATCTTTTCCAACAGACAGCTCGGTACCATAGTTTTGTCGAAGCAGTGCTCGGGCCCAGAACACAGAACCTTTCAGCGGATCCTAAAACTACTAACAATTATGAAGTGTTATCATAATGAACTGTAACTCGTGCTTGAATACAACTAGTATTAAAGAGTATACAGAGAAACATTTTATTATTGATGCCAATCGTAGGGGGGGGGGGGGGTCCCGAATTTATCAAATGTTTACATCCCGTGTGTAACCCGCAGAGCGCGGTCGGTGTGGAACTCAAAGACATGGCAGATAAGTAGATTTTCCTTTCCTAATTTGTTTGCGTCACTTGGGAGTGCTGGAAGACCCGTGTGTGCATTTCTGGATTGTCGTTTGATATTTTGACAGCTTTGATACATCCCAGTTAAACAACAAGCCGTTCGTTCTTTTCTAACTACGATTGACAGAATCTATAACTAGGAAATCCGTCCATGCCATTTGCAGTTGCTATTAGATACTATATTTCCACCAGAATAGAGTATCAGGTATTGAGAACGCGTTTCCAAAAATGACAAAGACGATTATATTTTTTTGTACAAGTAGAATTTATTTAATGGATGTTAAAAAACAAGAATATTACAAAAGAGACACACATGAAACACATAAATGTATTCTAGGATTACAATGTCTCGAGTTGACTAGAGTTTGCATTATATATTTAACGGATTCGTCTTTAAATGATAATTAAAAAAATGATTAAGAAATCTCGTTTGATAATAAATATTTACATAACATCTATATCTAATACCATACCACTTATTAAGGGTATGTGATGATGACTGGAGATACCATCTTATCCCGTACTATATATATACTATTGTTTGAAGAAACTGGTTATATTTCCTTACCTTCAGTCGACGAGTGTAGTCAAATCTTACATTATCGTACGTTAAATGCACACTCGCCGCCGTATCGTTCTGTTTAGATGCCTACTTGAAGTAAAACCACTTAAATGCCCACTTGCCGCCGTATAGCCTGTTTAAATTTGCTAAGAAAACCAATTTACATGAGCTTAGTACGACTAATACCACTAAACTTAAACATAGGACACATAAAACATGTCTAGTTAGCTTTAGAATGTAGAAATGGGGTGAAAAACAAACAACAACGATCAGTGTCGGTCAACTTTCGTGTTAGATTTCCCTCATTTCAGGCCTTTTTATCTCTGGTTTACACTCAAACGGGTACCTAACAATTCAAATTTTCAAATTCAAATTAAAAATACAAAGTGACGTCCAAACTTTTAAATTTTGGTAAAAATAGAAAGTTCCTAACTTATATTGTCTGGGAAAAATACAGAAAACGGCCTTTCTTTTTTAATGTAAACAATATTCCTGATTTAAGCGGCAAGTGTGCCTTTAAGTTAAATATTAAGCACACTATGTATATCCAGTTATGTTTAAAATGCCCTATGTTTAAACCCATACAACAACAACGACCAGTAGGCCATTAAAAACAATGAAAGGTGGTCTGAATCCGTTGGAGTTCTCCTTTAAGTGTTGGGTTAGGTCTACCCTCATTTCATGCCTTTTTGCTCGACAGGCATTTGGTGTTCCCCTGAATAGACCCTTCGCCTAAATTTCTTCAGATAAAGTCGGTAAAATAATAATGTAAAGGTAGATCGCTCCCACCGTTCAAATCATTACGGAGCAAGCCAGACTCGGAGTTTGTTTGTCGTGGGTACCTTACAATTTCCAAGTATAAATGCAAATCGATCCTAAAAACTTTCAAATTTTGGTAATTATAGAAAGTGTTTTTCTTCTGTCAGGGAAAAATACAGAAAACCGTCTGCTGTTTTAATGCGGCGAGTGTGCTTTTAACTGTTCTCTTGTAAAGTACAGGAGAATCGTTATAGCCATAACATAGCATATCATTTCTTAAAGAAGTTAAATTTGGTTATGAACCATCGTGATTCTTGAACAAAAAATGGTCAGTCTGATGAAGAATGCTTGTAAAAAAGTCTTATTTAAATGCTTTGGTTTGACCCTTTCTGTGGCTTGAATCTTCAAATAAACGATTTTAATACTTTTCTAACAAAATTGCATAGTTAAAATATTTGTGATGGTAATACGCTCATATATATATACTACGACATTGCATGTACGTTGGGTGTCCTCGTTTTTAATTGCGGAAAAATAACTTCCAAATAGTTTAGAAACAAACTTCAGCACGTTGGGGTCCCGGCACCATCGGTACCCACAATCAAAGCTTACACTCACTCTCACTTTTGAGCTTATTGCGATTTTAACCCTGGGGTTAATCGAGTGTGGGATCCCGGGTTGTTGATGGGGTCCCGGGTGGTTGATGGGGTCCCGGGTGGTTGATTGGGTCCCGGGTGGTTGGTCTACCTTTTCATGGCGCCAAAGTCCCACCGTCTAATCTTCTCTAATATGAACACAGAGGAACAATTCAGTGTTAATTTCAGATAAAAATCGGAGAGATTTCACAAAAGTTGAAGGAAAAAGAACTATACAGAGTTAAATTGACATGGTAGTTATGAACATATACATGTAAGATATACATAAGCATTTATGTACAGGACGGGTCGCACCAATATAACACAATAAATTCTGGTAGATAAGATACAGGATTGCCTTCAGGCTCGCTTAAATTAGTTATCCCTGGCTTTTTCGACCTAATTTGGACAAATCGTTAATGTTGAGGAGGTGGATCGGCTTGGACCAAGCACCGGTAATCGCTTCGTGTGCATATATCCACAGCATTGGAGAGATACAGTCACTATTGGGACACTGTATACACTTGAAGTGATAGGAGTTGATAAAATGTTGTTTCAGAACGCCAAGAATAATCATTTAGAAGTTGACAGGTTGCAATAAGGCGAATAATTACTTATGGATAACTTCTTGGTTTATTGGGCGACGACGTTTCGATGTAGTTCTTATACATCGTTATCAATGTCAATGAAAAACTACATCGAAACGTCGTCAGCCAATAAGCCAAGAATAATATAAACATTTCAAGTTCAAAGGTGTGAGGTGATTAGTGGAATTCGAACAAGACACTTGGATAATGAATTTCATATTGTTTTGGCCTCAAGGTGCAATTCAAGAATAGACCTAGCCTTTTTTTGCGTTTGTTTAGAAAAGTACCCTAATGTTTTTATATACGTTCGCAACAACAATAAATTTTGACACATTTCCAGGGCCGTTTGTGTGTGTGACACCAGTTCCATCTTCTCGAGCACAGGTAAAATCTCTATGACACATAATGGCTATGGAAGTTTTGCCTCGGGTTGAGAAGATGTCCCCTCCGGTTCAGAAGATGTGCAAATCCAGTTATCATAGGCTTAAAACCCTACATGTTATTTATTGCATTCTTAACACCATTATCTAAAGTTTGTTAACAATGTCAACTCACGTTTAATGATAAACTATATTCGTGTGCATTTAAGCCATTCTAACTGTTTATATATTTGATTAGTAGGTACTATATATGTCTTTCATCCATTCACTAGAACGAAGTACAACATTACACGATTTTTACATAAAATTGCACCTTGTCCAGTAACATCCCGCCGTTGATCTGTTATCGTCATCGCTGGATGGCAGTCCACAAACACGTATTTGACAACATGGATTACCAGCTTTCACTTATATACACGTGTGTCTCCGTTTACTGTATGATCCATGCAGGCTATGCTTGTCCAGACATATGTACATGTACAAGCACTTGCTTATAGCACTCGTATCCACATGCACCGAAAATCCTTCATCTAAACAATGAGTTTAGACACATTTGTAACACTTGCACTTACCGAGATGCTCATAAATCCACATGTGTCTTGATCCAATTAGACCAACGGGTAAACATGTGCACCCAAACGCCCTTGGATCCAACAAGACTCCATGTTCGATGTAAACACACTTGTACTTGTTACCTATCTACATGTTTGGAAATGCAAAAGAACGCAGGCTACGCCCGAGTCGGTGCAGCTGTATTCGCAGCTGTCAACTTGAATGTACCTAGGTACAATTTAATTGTACTTGCTTTTACAGGTCTTTGTTGAAACTTTCCAATCAAAGTAAGAATAAAAAGTATCACTTTTTGGTTACAGAGCACGAACATACGGATTCTATTCCGTTAACAATCCAGCGAGTGCCTTGTTGTAGAATTACACACTCTAGACAATAAGATAACAGAAACACTTGGAAAAGCCGAAGATCTCATGTAGTGCGAGTGATTATATTTTTCTCTTCTTAACATATACGAATATGAACTACCCTGCATATACAATCAAACTACAGTTTCCATCACATCGTTTACGATTATTCATCGGCAAAAATCGGTTTGCAGAAATGTTGGTCAAGTTAAACATAACCCAATGTTGCCAGCTGTACAAGGTTTTGGAAGGAAGACTCCGCTATCAATATGATTCTCCAACGTTACACAGTCAAACAGGAACTCCTCTCTAAAAAGTTTAAATAGTCCTGGATGACATCATAGCAAAACTTGTATTGGTCCTAAAAACAGAAAATAAATCAGTAACAAACAACATTCCAGTTAAACCAAAAACCCTTTGTTTTTTGTCATATGATGTTCAAATTAAATAACAGGGAAAATCAGTCATTCCATTGGTACTAAAAGTCAGCCATAAACCATTCGTAAACAGTGTTAGGTCTGAGAAAAAACACATCACATTAAAACTTTCAAATTATCCTCAGATAAAAGACTATGTTGCCAGAGAGCATGTGCCATAAACAACAATATCAAACGTCTCAAACATGCTGCTTTGTGCTAATACCAACATGGATGATATCGTGTAATCTCATCATCTCATCGTCATGAGGGAGAAGCCTTTATACAATAAGTGAGTTATTTATCTCGCCTCCCTCAACCCTCCATACTTACTAAACTCTCCACAAGTTGTGGCCGATTAATTCGTAATTGTTTAACGGCCTGGAAGACATCTACCTCCTGGTCCATCCGAACCCTCTCTAGTATACAGCTAACAGCACAGTAAAGACCACTGCGAGTAGCACCATTTCTACAAAAGAGAAAGGGGAAACATTAGGATAAGCAAGGAAAATATAATATGTTTATATAACAAAAATGTACGTATATATATAAATATATTTATGACTCTTATATATATACGTATACTATTAGTTATATGACGCCCTTGCGTGGGTATACGGGTAGATATTTGGTGTCTGACATTAATATTTTTCCGAGGCGAAGCCGAGGAAAAATATCTGTCAGACACCAAATATCTACCCGTATACCCACGCAAGGGCGTCATATAACGAATTTATCACCATCCAGAGCAGCTTGTTTACTTAGAACGGAGTATAATCAGCTGTTCTTTATTCGATTAGTTCACAAAAATGTCATGGGTTGAGTGTATTGAGCAAGGTCTAAATAACGTCGTGAAAGAAATAAATTCTATTGTGACGTTGCAAAGTTATATCGGTTTTCACCAAGGAGTATAGATAGACTGGAGATGGCATGACGTCACAATCTCGAAGCCGTCGAAGACGCTGTCCGCCATCTTGAGTGACCCAAAACAAACGAAATCGGAGGCGCCTGTTTTATATGTAAGACTGCACTACACTCCACAACATTTAGTACTGATACTGATAGTGATATTGACTTTGCCATCATGCCATCGTGTGCTGCATATGGATGTACAAACAGGCCGGATAGAGATCGACAACGATCTGTCACTTTTCACAAGTAAGTACCGTAGACGTAGTAATAATATGCGATTTATTTTTATTTTAGTCCAGCGGTGACTGTTTCGCTGTTCACCGACCAGTTTAAAGTTTGTTTAATATTTTTTTGTTTATCCTCCATCTACAAATATAACATATAATAGTCATTGGTGGAAGGTAAATTGAAATGTTTTAAGCGAACTTTATTCTGGCCTGAGTGATAGAACTTGGAAACAACATGTATCTGTGTCGCTGTCAAAACTGTACGTCACGTGTCAAGTGTCAACTGTCATATCATGTGATCGTTTTCATGGTAACTTCAGTTTAATTATACTTGTCTAATATTTTATGGCCAATTCTTATCAAAATAAACTTTTAAAATTGAATAATAATATTACTTTGGAGTTTGGTTAGATTAATAAACATGTTGATAATCATGATAAATCTGTTTCATTGAATTTGACCTTGTAGTTGTAACTTGTATTGATTTTGAATTGTTCATTTTTTTGACATTTTATTTTTTAAGCAAAACACATTGGTGAGTTGAAGTTGTTTTTACACGGTCTTACTGTCAGAAACGCTCCTATCCTATAGGCTATATCTCTATATGCAATGTCAGAGATTTTCATATATTAGTGCTTATTTAATAATTAACTCCTATTAATATGTCTTCTTCTTCCTTTGACTCCTTCGTGTGCTATTTCTTCTTTCTCATGTAGTATTTATTGTTCAGTTGACTTATGGCATGTTGGTGTTGGGATTAGATATCTATAATATGTATAAAATAAGGCCTGCTACCAAATAAATATACATGCAATATGAGTGTAAATATAACAGGTGTATTAATTACCATGCTAACATCATGCTTAGTGTTGCACCATTACATGCATTTTACTTTTCAATTTAGTCGGACTCTCACATCAGATAAAACATAAATTTTAACTTTCAATGTATGACCCCAAAAGATTTGTATCTTCCAAATAACTGAAATTATCTTTACTGCCGGATGAATATTGTAATACAGATTGCATAGAATTTATATAACATACAGACAACCTTATTTCCTCAGCCTTTACAACAATGAACATGGGTTTGGAAAACTCAGAAAACATGGTGATACATACAGGTTTTAAATCATTGATCCACTTGAAATATTAAAATTAGCCTATTATTAATTGTTATTTTGATGTCTTTGCATTCAGGTTCCCTAAAGACGATGACTTGAGAGAGAAATGGATACAGGCTACAAGACGGGCAGGCTTTCAGCCTTCAAAATCTGCTGTTCTGTGTTCAAGCCACTTCACAGAAGAGGATTTTGACAGGACATCCCTTTCTTATGTACGTCTGAAAGAAAATTCAGTGCCAAGTGTGTTTAATGCGTTTCCGTCGTACTTCAAAACAGAAGCCAAACAAAGGAAACCCCCATTAAAGAGACTGCCCCCTCAATGCTCTGAAAAATCAGCTTCTGCAAATACTTCTCTACCTGAATACCTGATTGATACACCGGAAAAGGCTTCTTTAAAAAGAAAATTATTTGAAAGTGAGAAGAAGGTAATTAGTTCACGGAAAAAAATAAAGCTTCTTCTTCAGGCAAAAAGACGATTACTTAAGAAAAATGCTGAGTTGAAATCTGTCGTATCCGATCTTAAGAAGCATGATTT
The DNA here is from genome assembly GCA_963971465.1 of Lepidochitona cinerea. Taxonomy (NCBI): domain Eukaryota; kingdom Metazoa; phylum Mollusca; class Polyplacophora; order Chitonida; family Tonicellidae; genus Lepidochitona; species Lepidochitona cinerea. The sequence goes on along the minus strand of OZ020556.1, from coordinate 38,500,257 downwards.
ATTGAGCACTAGCAGCATTGATATTTTGCAAACATGCGCCGGTGGAGTGCAAGATTTATTGCAGCGAAAATTTTCTAAGGCTACAAATAAATCAGTTCCTCCTTCATATTCTCCACAGCTTCGGAGCTTTGCGTTAACGCTACACTTTTATTCACCTCGTGCATATAATTATGTAAGAAAAATGTTTGATACTTGTCTTCCCCATGTAAGGACAATTGCGAAATGGTATCATAAGCTTGATGACAGCCCTGGATTTACAAAGACTGCGTTTGCTGCTCTTAAAACCAGAGCTGAATTAGGGCAAGCTAATGGCAAGCCAATCCCGGTTGCTTTATTGATGGACGAAGTGGCCATTCGACAACACATAGAATGGGATGGAACGAGGTACCAAGGGTATATTGATATGGGGACTCAGCTTGACGATGACTCGTTGCCTTTAGCTAAAGAAGCTTTAACTTTTATGGCTGTCAGTATTAATGGCTCATGGAAGTTGCCAATAGGCTATTTTTTCATTGATGGTATGTCTGGTGAGGAAAGAAAAAATCTGGTTAACAGCTGTTTGGAAAAATTGTACGATGCAGGTGTTACAGCGGTATCATTAACTCTAGATGGTGCTGCTTCAAACATAAGTATGTTAAAATTATTGGGCATAAATATTGATGATCCCAGCAATGTGAAATCTTCATTTCCTCATCCCATTACAGGATTTCCTGTTTATGCATTTCTTGATGCTTGTCACATGTTGAAGCTTGTTCGGAATACATTAGCAGACAAAGGGTCTTTGTATAACAGTTTTGACAAAGATCTCATTAAATGGGAGTTTATTGTTTCTCTGAACAAACTTCAGCAATGTGAAGGCTTACATTTAGGTAACCGCCTTCGACCTAGTCACATTGATTGGTACAAAAAAAAGATGTCTGTTAAGTTGGCCGCTCAGGTTTTAAGTGAGTCGGTGGCGACATCGCTCGATTTCTGCTTAAAAGAGAACTTCGAAGAATTTTTAAAATGTGAAGCAACTGTGACATTCCTTAGAATTTTTGATAAGCTCTTTGACATTCTTAATTCAAGAAATCTCAAATCTTTTGGTTGGAAATCTCCAATTCAGGAAAAAAACTTTCAGCAGATTCAAACCTTCCTTAATGAAGCAAAGTCATATATTTTATCATTGAAAGAGTCAAAGAATGGTCGATTAGTTGTGGCTGGGAATAGAAAGACAGGGTTTCTTGGATTTCTACTATGTATTGAGAGTGTCATGGGCTTGTATGAGCATGTAGTATTATCTGGGCAGTATGGTATGACATATTTGTTAACTTATAAATGTAGTCAAGACCATCTTGAATTGTTCTTTGGTAAAATCAGAAGCATGGGTGGTTGTAACAATAACCCAACAGCCAGACAGTTTAAGGCTGCTTATCTAAAGCTTTTAACATATAATGATATTCAGGATGTTCTTCGTGGTAATTGTTTACCTTTGGAAAACGTTCCCATTTTAACTGCTTCAAGCAGTTTCACCATGAACATTAATGAAGAAACTCCATCTGTTGGCGTTATTAACGCTACAGTTAGCAGAAATAGGATGGTTGAGCCGGACTATACAAGTTTGAACAAGCATGACGACCATGACTATACTTTATTTCATAATAGTGCTACCCTTTCATTATGCACCAAGAAAATTGTGGCATACATTGCTGGTTTTGTTGTATTTAAATTGAAGAAGTCACTCCACTGTGAGATTTGTATTAGTGCTTTAACTGACTCAAATGTATCTGCATTGCATTCTCTTATAGCTATGAAAAGCAAGGGTGGGTTGATAATTCCGTCAAGTGATGTCATAGATGTATGTATTTTGTGTGAAAAGCTCTTCAGAAGACATGTGTCGTCTGGTGATGAAACTAATATGACTTTGTCTAACGTTCAGTGTTGTAAACTGGTACACTCTGTTTTGGAGACATACTTGTCAAAATCAATATTTCAATCTATCAAAACTCATATGTTAGATACTGAGGCATGCAATAATCACTTGATTTTACTAGTAAAGGCTGTTGCCGAGAAATACTTCCAAGTTAGATATTTCTATGCTGGGAAAAAATACACTGCTAATTTAAAGCACAACCTCAAATCTAAGAGTCGACAAGTTCTCAGCAAGTTTGTGATATTTTCAGGCCAGTAACCGTGTACAGATATGTCATATGCCACCAATGGGTCGCGGGTTCGATTCCCACTGTCCCCAAAAAGAAGAATTTTCTGACTGGGTTTTCACTAGAAAGACCTATGTGGGATGGTTGCCAATGCAGTAACCAAAGGAAGGTCGTGGGTTTCCTCCGGGCATTGAGCCCTGTTTCCTCCCACAATAAAACTGGCAACGTCGACATATAAAAGAAATAATCTTGAGCGGCGTAAAACACCAATTAATCAATCGATATGTCATAATCACACTCCTCTTTTTTTATGATCACTAAAACACACGAGCACAGGGAAAATCTTCTTGTCTAAAAAAACTCCTCTTTTTATTATGTCTCAGATCAAACTGGGATTGGAAAGGGTCATTCCCACTCATTTGGTCTGGGACATTATCAATGATTTGGGGAGGTTCTGATCTATACAGGGGACACCCACTACCCTGTCACACTTGTAGTTTTGGCAGGACTGTGGTAGTAACTATCCACAAAGTTAATGAAATTATATTGCTTTATTTCTTGTATTGTTCTTTCTATACAATATGTATTTTCTCGTACATATAGATAATTGTAGAAGCTTGGTTGTTTTGAGCTTGTTTTTAAACATGTTTAAGTGAGACTTTGTAGTATCTTGCAAGTATATAAATATGATCGGCAAAGTAAGTAAAACAGGATGAGACGCATGTGTGCGGCTAATAAATATGCAGATATATCCATTTGGATATAAATGTGCTCTTAATGCGATCATTCTTCGCAGATAATGTCTGAATTAGAGCTCATGCGAGCTGATGTCCTATATGTATGCCACTAACGTTGAAAAGGAAACTGTATGATCTTGATGTTTGTATTTAACTAATGCTTTGAAGACGGTGTTTAACCGATTCATTGTATCTAAAATTTTAATGAGATTAAAGTAACATTTCAGACAACACATGTATAATGTATGTTTTATATATATTATTAATATAAATATATATTTTCTATATATAAAACTGTACCTTTTTTAACTGGAAGACAAGTTACAAAGTAAACTTGGGACAGACTATATTATTTTGTTTGTTAATGCTATAATAATTGCTATTTGTCTGAGTAACCATTAGGTTAGCTCTAAATAAAAAACAACAAAAGTTAATCACATATTTCTGCCTTTGTCATAAATTATTTTGCCCAGTTTTTCAGGAGTTTGCTGTCTGTTGGGGTGAATAATAACCACAATTTTGACCATATGTTTATGGTTTAATAGCTCTCGTTTTATGACTCTCTACTACTAAATGGGAAGTCTAAATACTAAACGCAGCAGTACTGCTGCTGGTACTACTCACCATTACCGTATAATAGTACTACTAGTACTACTACTAGTCTTCTACCGTACGCTCTAGACGTAGTAGTAGTACTACTAGTACTAATATAGTAAGTTAGTAACGGCTCCATCCATACCCGGTACGTTGTTCAAGCAATTTTAAAAAAATATTTTTAATCTCTAGATGTATATAAAACAGACAAAAGGAAAACGTTGAATAAATGATACAACCAGCTTTTGAAAGTGTATCAATTATTACCTCTTGTACCTCGAACTATACGATACCCTAAAGCTGAAACTGATCTTCTGGGTCACTCAATATGGCGGATAAGCTCCGCCCACTGCTTCATTGTTGTGTGACGTAAGAGTCTGTCGCGCCATCTCCAGTCTATCTATACTCCTTGGTTTTCACGATCTTTGAGACAAGCATAGCGTTCAATGCTGACGAAACAACATTCTAAACTGACGTCACAATAGGATTTCGTCTTGACTGAAGAATGCTGTGACGCACCAAGACCTTGACTCCGTGGTAATAACAGCGCGTGAGATCTTAACTCCGGGGTTATACGGAATCAAATATATACACGGAAAGCACTGGGATGCAGACTCACATTCTGGGCGTTTCGACCAATCAAATGCCAAGAAATTTCTTTCAATGGTGATAAAATGTAATACATACGTAGGTACATATTGTGTTTTTACTTCACTGATGATAAACATTAACAAAAACAAGTCCAAAATGAAAACTATAGAAGTGAATGTTAGTAACCTTTAATGCACCAATTACCTCGGACTATGCTTTACTTAATATACTTACTGTACCTTTTGATTTTTATATTTAACATATGCAAAAACAAAATAGTTCTCAGATATTTGCAATTATTGACATTTTTGTGCAATCTTTAATTTACAAATTTGAAAACTTCGAGAAATAAACTACACCAAGACAAGTTCAGAAGGTTTTAACTTACATGCAGTGGACTGTGACGGGACGATTGTCGTTCAGCTGTTGCCATTCTTCAACCATACCCAGTAAATCAAGAAGCGCCATTTTGGATGAGGGGATTTCTTTGCCTTCTGACCAGCGATGGAAATGGAACTGACGAACCAATCTTGGTACTTCCCCCGGCTGGAGCAAAATAATTGAAACTTAAAAGTTTTCCGACCAAAACATATGTCTCCCCCACCCAAACAGACATGGATATAAATTGGGCGCCAGGTGTTATTGCAGATATTATACAGACAAGCAACAACAGATGAAAATATCCAAACTTGATGCTACAGACGTACAAAAAGTTAAACTGAAAAAGATCCCTTAAGCCATCAAAAAATCTCAAAATTCCGCTGGGTTTGCAGATAGTCTGCAAACATTGAATAAATCAGGGTAATATGGATCGAGAAACAGACTGACAGACGGATGTACAGACACCAAAACATTAAAAAACAAGCCAAGTAGCTAGCAGGTCCCCCGCCATAAATGTTGTTTGGATTAGTTGCTCATTATACATTGGATATAATCACCATATATATGATGTTCAATGATTGTGGGAGTGTGGTCTGATTTCTGTTAATTGACCAAGGTCTCTCTAATGTGTCTCTATATACCAAAAATGAAAGATCTGCATCTTGCGGTTCTTACGCCATGGCGTTCACAAGCCAATTCCAGAATTTTGACGTCTATGACCTCTGTGACCTAAAAAAAGGTCAACATCCCCGAAAATCGAACTTGACCAAGGTCTCCCTAATGTAAAAATGAAAGATCTACATCTTGCGGTTCTTACGCTATCGCGTTCACAAGCAAATTCAAGAATTTGACTTCAATGACCTCTGTGACCTAAAAAAAAGGTCAACATCCCCGAAAATCGAACTTGACCAAGGTCTCTCAAATGTGTCCCTATATACCAAAAATGAAAGATCTGCATCTAGCAGTTCTTAAGCTATGGCGTTCACAAGCCAACTCCAGAATTTTGACGTTGATGACCTCTGTGACCTAAAAATATAGGTCGGCATCCCCGAAAAATGATCAAGGTCTCTCTAATGTGTCTATATATACCAAAAATGAAAGATCTGCATCTTGCGGTTCTTACGCTATCGCGTTCACAGGCAAATTCCAGAATTTGACCTCAATGACCTCTGTGACCTAAAAAAAAAGGTCGACATCCCCAAAAATCGAACTTGACCAAGGTCTCTCTGATGTGTCTCTATATACCAAAAATGAAAGATCTGCATCTTGCGGTTCTTAAGCTATCTCGTTCACAAGCAAATTTCAGACTTTGACCTTGATGACCTCTGTGACCTTAAAAAAAAAGGTCGACATCCCCGAAAATCGAACTTGACCAAGGTCTCTCTAATGTGTCTCTATATACCAAAAATGAAAGATCTGCATCTTGCGGTTCTTAAGCTATCGCGTTCACAAGCAAATTTCAGACTTTGACCTTGATGACCTCTGTGACCTAAAAAAAAAGGTCGACATCCCCGAAAATCGAACTTGACCAAGGTCTCTCTAATGTGTCCCTATATACCAAAAATGAAAGATTTGCATCTTGCGGTTCTTAAGCTATCGCGTTCACAAGAAATTGGGACGGACGGAAGGACGGACGGAAAGACGGACGGAAAGACGGAAGGACGGAAGGACGAACGGGCAGCATTTCCAAGTCCCCCTTCCACTTACGTGGCGGGGGACAATAAAGTTATTAATGAACTTACATTATTGGTATTGGTGATAGTGAAGTCCCGGACTGTAATACTGGGGTCAGATTTGATTTCAGCAGTTGTTTCCACAATAAAAGGTCCATAATTTTCTCCACAGGCATCTAATGTCCAATATGGACTGGAGCTCTATAACACACCCAATGTACTTTATTATTAATTCATACAAATATCATCAATTCTTACAACAAATATAGCGTTAATGTTGAACCGAAGTGCAAACTCTTACTACATTTATAGCGTTAATGTTGACCTGGGAAGTGGCGTAAATTTGCGCTTACATGTAGGTCTACAACATGGACCGGTTGCGGTTACTATAGTTTAAACACTGATTTACGCGCGACGTAACTTACGCAAGCCTTGTAAGACAACCGTTACTACATTTAAAGCGTTAATATCTATCCTACGTTCAAACAGTTAATACAAACATAGTCCAAATGTCTATGTTCAAACATAACTGTAACTTCAAAGATAGCGTTAATGTCAACCAACATAAGGACATATATATTTTTTCTTAAGATCCCGAATTATGGAAATTATTTCACCAAAAATCCAAGCTAATTGTGCATACTGGCTTAGACTGATGTTAAACATGGACTGCCATCCAGTACTGCTTGCATGTCTTGTCACTAACAGCTGGTCTTCAGGAATAGCTGGATATGTTATTTTTCAATGGAAAACCCCAAACAACAGGAACATATTATGAACAATAACTGTTTACTATTGATTAAATAACTAAGAGCAAACCAATGATGCTGGTATGAGTTAAGCAATGTTATTTAATGATGATAACCTTTAATCAAGATCTTACCGGGTCCTGTGTGTCCACTTCATTCATCATTACAATCGTACAGCAGTTCATGTCATAAATAAGTCGCCAAAAGTCAACAACGGTATCCGCCATTGGCATTTGTGTTATAATAAATCCATTTTTCTTGTGAAATCCCTGTAGAATGAACATAGAAAGATGACATGTTGGTCTCTATCTTCAAGAAACAGTATATATATATGCCTTACCTTTCTTACAGTGGCAAAATTCTGATTTTTTCATTAATTCTGATTGCTAAGAGACGCTGAGTGTTTTAAGTGCCCCGAAGAACTAATGGATTGGTGCTGAAAAACACTGGTAAGTCAGTAACCCGCACGAACCAAAAATATGTGATTATATCGGACAAAATTCAAATTGCAGCATGTATAGGTGCATTTTAGGGTTTTTAATGCTTAAAAAAGTACATGTATAACGTGAATCCCCGAGAATTTTATTAACGGAAACCACTTATTTTTCACTTCTTGATAAAAATGACGAAAAATTCTATTCAGTAATTCTGTGTCAACGAAATATTTCCTATATTTGGCATCTCGTGTCCTTTTTAAAAACGTTTTCTTGAAACAATCTTGGTATGGATGGGAATATAACCGAATCTTATATAGATTCTTATATGAGCCAAAGGCTTTAATGGCAAAGATTTAATAATTGTATCTTTCAAATGTATACATGTATGTAGGTAGAACATTAAGGTTTCTTACGTTGGCAAAGACGGCGTTGATATAATCATTGCATCCTTCAGCTGGCGTTGTTAAATACGGACGACAACGATTAGCTGGAATAGCAATGACAAAAATTTACATAAATGTATAGAAAATGGCCATCACATTGTCTTAGTCGTATCATATTAGAGAATTGTATTCCCTTATTAATGACTTAATGCAATACATAATATACTAAATAAATGTGACATTCGTCAAAAATACATTAAAGTGACCAAAAACAAATACGATACCCTTCTTCCCATAGTCATACACAACTGTACACCTAACTTTAAAATGTTTCTCTATTGGGTAAGGATGAAGCTTACAGTTTATACAACCGATATGTATTTATAAAGTTTCATTGATCCAATAAAAATGAATGGTAAAAAGAATTAAATCCATAACACATTGAACTTACCTGGTATCACATTTTTGAACCGATTTTTAAAAACATTTTCTGGTTGGAGCGCGACTGAACTCTCGTCCTTTTCTAATGTGGCGGATATCAGTCGTAAAATCTAAAAGGAACAAGTGGGATACGTCTATTTAACAGGACCGTGTGTAGCAGTGGTATTCACAGCATCAGTTTGAAATATTTGATAAAACTATACATTCACCAACAACATTGGGCCATATTTTCTAATTTGTTAGTGTATTTTTGAACATGCCCTTTGAAAACCTGGCCAAAAGTAAATTGAAATTTCGGGCGCAAGATCAAAAAGTTGTTCATAAATCCTTTCACAACTTTGACATAGGTAAACTCGTGTGCATATCTGACCGTTTGTCAAGGGACAATTACAGTAGAAGAATCCTCTGTCTATAAACGTAAAATAAACCTTGCAACAAAAGCATCAATCTAGAGACAGTCGTCATTAAGACCGGATATTATCCCAAACAGATACTTATATTGATTCCATGCGATGTAATTCTGATATTTCGGACGAATCATCAACGAGATGACCGTTGAGTTCAGCTTAGCTCTGGCTTGTATGCAGAGTTGTTCCCCTTGTCCTATTGCCAGTGCGTGTTTTCAAGCATTCGCCATGAGTTTGCGATTGATATTTGCTATGACTATATTTCATGCCATTTACCTCGAACTGTTCCTCTATTCGTGGTTTGCCTATCACAGTATCAGGTATGTATAGTTCCTCATAAACTTTCTGGAAGTGTTGGAGAGGGATGGTTGTCTCCCCACATATTAGAGCCTCCAGTAACACGTCGTAGACGAATATATACTGCTCCTGAAAGACCGAAACATTCACATATTAGATGTACATGTTATATTCAAGGCCTCTGTGGGCGAGACATCTGTCTATTTGGCAACCGTTTTGGATTATGCAATTTAAAAAGTATGTCTGGCGGTGAAAAAATCAATCGAATCGTTCTTGTAGACCACAAAGACTATGGAACTACGGGAACATCCTGACTTCCACAAAATATAGCCTATCGACTGGACTATCAAATCATTCTCCATTGTTAAATTCAACACAATTCACCAGCAGGAAGTCATAATAGAAAAGTTTTCTGAATTCCAAAATTAATGAAAGCATTAGAAATGTGAAGACAGAATGACCTTACCAACGTTTGGATCATGTTAACTCGTTGTGTTCTCATGAGTTGTGCAAAATTATGAACATCGACGATATCTTCTGTCTTAGCTTTCTCTAGCTGGGTATCAATTGCTATGTATGTACCAGTTCTGCCAACACCAGCACTGAAAACACAAATCAAAGGATACCAAATTGGTTTCGAGATTTAGATTACATTTGGGATGAAACTAATTTATTTTTCTATAGACAAGGTAGATTAATTCGCACCAGGTAGCGACTAAGTGTTATTCAGAGGTCTTTCATGTAATTGACACATTAGTGTTATACGTTTGAGACATAATCGGCTGAAATACCTGCAATGAACTATAGGGGGTCCAGTTTCCAATGGATCAAATGCTCGTAATTTCTGTCTAAATAGGATGAGAGAGTTGCCAAATTTGGGTACCCCGTGATCTGGCCAGGTTGTGTAGTGAAACTGTTTCACTATTTTGGATTCTTCGTCCTATTAAACAAAAACACATCTTTAGCTTTCTATTTTGGCTTCTGCTTGTTTAAAAATACAAATATTTCGGACAACTACGGAAATTACTCCAATATTTCCACGGGAAATTTTGATGACAAGTTAAATTAAAGAAAGCGATCAAAAATTCGCATTATGAATAGAGAATTTGGCAAATTCATTATTAAGGTGAGCAGTTTATACAAATAAGATTTTCATTTTAAAGACAGAATTGAGGATAATCAATGGCAATTCCTGTAATGGAATTATCAAAACTTATTTCGAAATCAAGCGACGATAGGCCTATTTAAAATGAAGTATACTATATGTAAACACTTTAAACTCCTATTTAAAAACGAATTCGTTTAAAGTTGGTATTACCCTGGTAATTAAAAATGTTCTGATGGTGAAGTCGGGTAGTTTATCCTCATCTGAGAATTGGACTGTAATATCACCGTATTTTTCACAGCCCTCGTCAGGCCAATACTGTTCACATTTCCGCTAAAAACAACACAAACCGATAAGATTCACACAGCTATTGAAAATGTTGCATCTGGTAAAGTTACCATGGAAACTACAGCCGTCGACTATCCCATCTCCCAGACAGAAGCCCCTGATGTACAAGGAGATTCCCCATAAGTACATGGAGAAGCCATCAGCTTTTCACCAACCATAAGGATAGACTCTGAGATAAAGAGTGCATTGTAGGCCTACTTACACAGGCAGTTAGATTTTAATGGACAGACAAATATAAACTATAGTAGGGTATTTGAGTGGTATGAGCTGCCAATGGTCGCACATTTTTTGTAACTCCTGGTTGACAAGACCATGGTAGAGTTCTAAATTCATAGAAAAAACAAATGATTGGAGCGGTATAGTTTTGGAATAGTGAACCAAATTTAAAAATAACCGGGAAGACATTCATTCATTTTAGGCACAAGTTAGTTCCCAAAACTACTTTAAGGTAAAGTCTCCAGACCAACAGCATTAAAGCTTCTCGAGAAGGATACCGGGAAGTAAAAAAAAAAATCAACATAAAAGTATCAACATTTTGGTAGCTTATCCCACTATAAGTGTTTTTCTTTGTCTTCATACATTTCTAGTTTATTACATGAAAATGAAATCTTTCACCCAAACTTACCCGCCCGGTTTCTGTGGGGTTTGTTAACATAATAATTGTCTTTGAATTCTGTTCCCAAACCATTCGCCAAATATCATCTAATGTTGCCTTGTTAGGGCCTATATAAATATAAATATAATAACATTATAAATACATGATAATCGTTAGAATCAAAGTAACTGAAACAGGTTACCCACGATTCCTTTGAATTAACCATTTTTATATATTTATGAACACTAAAATGTTTATATGGCGTATTTGATCCTAAAAGGTTTTCCAGCTTCCAAACACCATGCATGTAACATATCTTCTGGAGCCAAGTTAAAATCTCCATGCCCCCATTCCGTGTTTTACCTTGGTGGATTACTACCCGTAAATCGAACAGTGCTTTTTGATTGGTCCCGATTAAAACTTCTCACAGCTAATCAAAAACTCCGGCAACTTACACTCTTCCAACAGGTGAGAAATAACGTAATAGTGACTGTCAATGCGTGTGACAATTGGTTTTTGGAGAGGCTTTTCTGGTTGGAAAACAGCTGAACCAGATACTGGGGTATGCAATCAGTCAAGCAAGCTGTCCAAACGACATATGTGCCTTTTGCTGCTGCTCATACATGGCCTTTTCTTAAGCATTTGTGACGTGGCCAATATTCTGTTTTTTGTGTTTATAAACTCTCTGTAAATAAAGTGTCTGTAAACACTATAAACCTCACCTTGGGCTGCTATATATGCTTTTTGTTTTCTGTAACCCTAAAAAGAGAAGCAATTGTATGTTTATGAAATATTCAAAACGAATCTAGAGCCTTCTAACTTGACTTGTAGGAGAGTAAAAAATAATGACACTTAATCTACATAACTTATATTTAGTTAAGAACAACTCAGCAAAGTGAGGTCATGGAATATGACAAATTCAGCAATACCCCAAAAACGTCATTGATTAGGGCAAACATTTTTCTTGTACAAAATCGTTATGATCGTCACAATAAGGTTAAATGAATAAGACTCATATAAAACTTACGTCTATGTAATTGGCGTTAATATAGTCGGAGAAAGGGTCGCCAATCAGCGTTGAGAGGATTACACGGGTATGATCATCTGTAAAATTATACAAAAACTATCTCAATGTGTTTTATAGCAGAAAAATGTTGTTTTTTAAATTCATATCTAAGGTGAAACCTCAGGGAGTGTATGCTATATTCTCAGCACTGTTGAGACTGTTGAGGCTCTGTGATATGGAAAAGAAACCTTGAATATTAAACATCACCATGTACAAAGTAGTAGAAGTCGTGTTTTGGTTTTAGCAAAACCGCTCCATAGAAGAATCTAAAAGACTATTCAATGGGAAATTCTCTAGCTAATTTATATAGCCTACATATGATAAATACTGGCAGTAGTTGAAATACAGTATCTTTAACACTAGAAGACATTGACACAGGGAAACTATAGGGTATATAATATGATTTACTTTACTTACAAGCAATGATGTTACCATATCGGTTTTTACATTTATTAGCAGATCGTTTGGCCCCTTCACTTTTTGCAGTTAATCCAGTAGGGAGCATCTGCAATAAAAGGAGACGATTGTGTTTGTACCAGGCAAGGTTTATAGAATATACAGGTAAGGATTGCCGATTAACGATCAATCAGAAGTTCTGCCTATTGTTAAAGATAAAACTCCGTGTCGCTGATTCTCCTAGTGTGATTCAAGTTGTAACAAAATATATAGTATGAGACAATCCATTCTCTGAAAACAGCAAATCCTAAAAGGTCATATCTGCCTTTTTGTTCTACATAGTGGTGTCGGAATAACATGGACAGTTTATATAAAGATGGTTGAATTTATCAAAATATAATCGTGACCAAAATCCTTTTATTTTTGCAGGAAATCTACTAAAAACGGCTTTGGTGATTTCCGTAAAAAACATACTCCCTAATGTTATTTCTTGACACACCATCAGTTTTGGCTATAGTAGAAATTTTCAATCGATAAACATTATGATAGGTGGCAGGGATATGCGGCAATTTGTCAAAATTACATGTCAAATCGAGACTAGAATGTCAATAGACCATTTGCCGTATCATCCATTCATCACATTAATCTATCTACCAAAAAATGTTTTGGCAACTTGCCACCTTGAGAATGAAGAGAATAAAAGATGAAATAAGGCTGTATATGCTCTTCTATAATACTTATTTATTGTTGGTCCCGCTGTGCAATATAAACCCTTCAACAAGTTGCATTTACCATAGGGATTTACAATAGAGTTAACTGCTTGACAAAAGGTTAGATAATTAATGATGTCTGATTCAACATATCTAATATAACCTACCCTGTACTCTTGCTTCAAACCCTCCATATCATTTTCCTTCTGTTGTCTAACATAATCCCAGAGATCTTCTACTCGCACAGGAGTACATTTGGCTGGAATGTTACCATACAGTGGCTCAAATTCAGAATCATCTGCTGTAGATGGGGTTATTAATGGTTCAACCTCCAGGTTATCTAAAACGTGATAAGCAAAAACTAATTAAAGTGACACGAGCTGCCAAAATTTGAACTTTTTTCATAAATTCAGATTGCCACGAGGGCGTTGAAGTACCTTGGAAAACGTAAGGATTGACGTTGAAATAAATAAAAATATTGTTATTTTCAGTGACCCGTACCAAGCGAAGATATGTGCTAATGACAGACAAACTTTAAATAACCCCGATGCAGGAGTTCTTTTTAGGGGCTTTGTGGTTTATGAAAACTACCTTAATGTATATGCCCGAGTTTGGTATTATCTGAAAACTTTTCTACTTCTTGATACAAATGACGACCAAATAGTTGATTCTTTTTAAACGAAATTTTCTCTACATTTAGCAGTTCATGCCACTATAAATTAAATAGGGGGCACCAACAAAATGCGCGTATAACAGTTACTGTAATCTACAGGAAAGCATGTCTATAATCATATGAAATCATAGCACAAAATCTGTATTTCAAAGATATCTTAATTGACTATTGCATAAAGGTGTATATAAAAAAGTACCAAAAAGCGTTTTTTATTATGGCTTACAAAATGGAAGAGGGTTTTAAAATCTCAATACATATACACCATTTATACAGGTTAGCATGGGGATCAGCATTATGAAGTTGGTCTTCAATTACCTCGGCTTTCTATTGGTGTCATTGGCGGAGAAATATCCGGTTCCAGCATCGGGGGCGGTGAGAAGGAAATGAAAGTTCGAACTTCTTGTTTTTCTTGTGATGAACTGTTTGATCGCCTTCTGCAAACATAAGTAACATTTGCAATAACCACTAGATATAACTCATGAAACAATCCCGAGACTTTTGCTAACGGGAGAAAAGTCTCCTAATAGGATGAATGTTTTTTTCTTGTTTCGATCTTTATGTCTCCTATAAAAATCATCTTTAAATGATAAATCAATTTGAGCAATACAGCATATAAAGTCGAAATAATGGCTTAATAAGTTCTATCAAGTTTTACCAACAGGGCCCAAAATGATTAGAGAGCATGTGTTGTTCAATCAGGTTAGTGTGAATAGGCCGAATAGTGACCTCCAGCAAACAGAGGATAGAGGATTCCATCCCTTGTATGAGCACCCTATAAAGCCAATGCCACTCATCTGGACTTGATAGGTTGAAGTGGGGTTTGACTAAAACGGGTATGTCTATGTTTATTAGAAACACTCAGATATATAGTTTGAGGTTCAGTTGAAACATACACAATTGCCAGCTTAGTTAAAACAGAATACACAATAGGTATTTAGATAAATAGACATAGAAGAAATCGCCTTACTTCCATATAAGTAGAAAAATGGCAAATGTCAAAACCAAGAGAATGAACACCGCTAAAACACCAACTATAATTCCTATATGACTTCCCGATCGTTTGGGTTCCAGGACACTCCGAACTAACAATATAAAAAGAATGGTATTTCCTGAATTCCAATTTAAAGACGATGTTTGATAGATTATGCTTTATCTAAGCTGCTATGTCCGTTAGATCATATTAGAGGCATGCAATTACATATATTAATTAGAATATGCATTTGCTCAATGATATTACATGATGAAGAGATAGATTTAATTTGAACGTAAATCTTGTAATCTTGAATAAAAGACCAACAGCCAAGTAAGCAAATATTACAAAATGTCGAGTTTAAGATGAAAGCAATTATCCCCTGACTCTCCCTTAGCTAACAGGAGAACAAATTACTGAATGTCTTCAATAAGTAACTGAATTCTGTTCTCACCTACAACGGGACGATCGGTTTTGGAAAAGGATTGACTCAAAGCCTGTAAGTGAATTTAAAGTATAACAAGTTTAGAACATGAAATATATACTTGATGTAACACAACTGTACGGAGACAGCATCTTCCTGACAAATAACGAATACAGATTTTATATGAAGTGGATATAATTGTTTTACACACCGATATTAATCAACTAGAATTCAACTGTGAATAATATCTCCACATCTAATAATAATAATGAAGGTTTTCTGATTTGGAAAGTGATTTACTCACCCCATCTACAGTTGAATAAGCTCCAAACCAGATAGTATATTCTCTCTCATGCTGTAACGGGGCGTTGTAAAAGCCCCCGTATGTACCGTTATCCCCAACAGTAAACGGCCCATTAACATCCCGACCCAGCAGCTGAGCAGTGACGTACATCTTTGAACCTTGTCTAACCGCCGTAAAGAAATCCTCATTAACTGCAGTCAAAGGTTCTGGAGCTACCCGACGATGTTTTCCACTTCCCGCATGTCGCTCAACAATAATTCTGTAAAAACTAAATCACAGAAAATGTGCATTTGTTAATGTGCATGTTTCTTGAGTGATGGACAGGGCTATCTAATTGTTTCGAACAGGAATGAAATATCCACATCATTTTCCCGGTAATAAATAGTAACACCCATTCTATAAACAAATTCATTTGGGAATAATGGATCAAAATATTTGAAAAGACCCTTTCGGCTTAGAACGACGTTTTTTAAGACGTTGTTCGAATTGTATGACATAGGCGCCATTTCTCTGTTGCAGTCGTTGTGCCACGCATCTTTTGAATTGCGTCATAGACGAAATGAGCACGATTCTGACGTCAGAATGATCCAAAAACTCAATTTAGCGTCATTTTGCCACACAGCGAAGCTTTTGAGCAAGTGTCAATCCGTAAGCCGAATGGGTCTATTGAATCTATCATGTTCAAACAGGGCGAGGGGAGTTAAAGTGTATGCAAACCTGACGAACTGGTCTTCCGGTGACTTTAGGTCTACAGTAACTGTATTGTCTCGAGTAACCAGTACTTTGGGAGACTCAGGTGGATGAGGTTCTGAAGAAAATAAAGTAAAAAAAAATAACAATATAGAATAAAACTGATTTCCATATTCGTATAAAATCGGGAGGGTTTCCACTTCGTGTTTTATATTCTGGGATAAATATCTATGAATAGCTGTGTTCATTATTCCCTTATGAACGACGTTTAAATGAGATCTAATGCTAGATAATCCGATGCAATTGATACCTAATAAAATCTTTGAGTTAAATAACAACAAAGTGCTTTCCATTCGACAAGATTTGTTATAATTAGGACTGGCAAATTCTTTGCTTGTTTGGATTTATTGGCGTTCAATTAGAGTTAGTGAATGGTGAATAAGCCGTAGCTTTAATGACTCTTTGGATTTCATCAACCGATTCTCGCATATTTATGAGTTGGACCTTCTATCAACTTTAACCTGTGCCAGTTTATGCCAGATGAGGCTTAATTAGACCTGTAGCTGTGGCCTGAGAATTCCCTTCATATAGAGTAGGTGAATGACAAGCAAGAGAAGAATTAACACTTTGACGGTACCGCGTGTGTTTACAAGAGTTTGAAACCAAAATCCTTCTTTGAATGAATGTCTATGTTTCCTTACCAATTCCTTCTGTCCACACCAGAATAGTTCTTTCCGGTCCAGTGCCCGTATTTGAAGTGGCTCTCACTCCACATCCATAT
Organism: Lepidochitona cinerea; assembly: GCA_963971465.1. NCBI lineage: Eukaryota > Metazoa > Mollusca > Polyplacophora > Chitonida > Tonicellidae > Lepidochitona > Lepidochitona cinerea. The sequence continues at coordinate 38,483,367 of OZ020556.1, read as the reverse complement.
TGAGTAGCTGGACTTAAGTTGTAAACAGTAACATCTAAAATATCTGCTGGAACCTTCTCAACAATGGCACGTGCTTCTGTAGTTGTTTGTCTTCTGGGTCCCAATGCCACTGCATTCACCGGACGACATGAAATCTAACACAAAACACAATATTTAACACCATCGATTTTCATAAAAACGAAAATAAAGTTTTTAATTCAAACGGATGGCAAATATAAATGTACAAAATCCTCTACCAAAACAGAATAATGACAGTAACTCAATATGTAGAAAAAAAGTTGTGCAACTCGTTGTGCATAGTAAGCTTTGGGTATAGGTTGTAAGTAAAATGCCGGAGTTACAACAGGCTATTTATTTGCAATTGACCTGGTTTTCTCATCCAGTTAAGTGGATAAGAACAGTGATATTAATAACAGATTTGAAGAAGGGCTAGATGAGAAAATCGCTCTTTGTGAGCACGTATTTCATTTAAATTTAAATGCGAAACCCGTTTTTTGTGATTATGAATATTCAACTTAATCGTTTTAATTACCTCGTAATATTTAATTTGTCCATTAGTTTTGTCAGGAATTGTCCATCTGAGACGTATGGTATTAGATGAGCGGGTGGTGTTTCTTAACGATCTCACGGGACCTGGGACTGTGAAATACAAACATCAATCATCATTAATCAATCGTCATAATACTGAGTTACGGTATAGAGATACTTCAACCAGCTTTTACAGCTCGATCCAGTAAAAGAAATGTTTCAAATACTGCTTACCTCCCTGTAATGTTTTGATGATGAGAGTTTCAGACAAGTCTCCCGTCCCTGCTGAATTAATAGCTTGTACCTGTAACAAGATACAAAACAATATAATAGATACCAGTCATTTTTATTGGTTTTTTGAAGAGGTAATATGTTTTGACATCACGTTTCGTTTGCATCACAGTTTCAGAACTAATACTTCTTGGACATGATACTGCTCTACAGATACAACTTAAAAATCAAACGAGAACTGTTTTGGGGGAAAGAAAAACGTCCAAACCTGAATTTGGTATTCACTGAAGGGTGTTAGACCAGACAGTATATACTGCATTCTTGTTCCAACGGCCGCTATAGTTTTCTCCTCTTTACGTGAGGTCCCCTTTGAGTAGTGTATTCTGTAATGGGTGATGTTTCCCCTGGGAGGGGACGGTTGATCCCAACCCAGCGTCACAGATTCACTGCCAGTTCGCTTTATTGCAAAATTTTTAGGTGGCAATGGCGCTGAAAAAGATAAAAATGTTAAAACTATTACACCACGAAGAAAATACGAGTAGCCTAAATAAAATGACTGGAGGCGCTTCGTTTTCTGACTGAATTGAATATATTTAGTATTGTGCCGAACAACAGGTTACAGACAAGCGTGTCTGAAAGAGGTATTAACGTATATATGTTAGATACATGTGTTAGAATTACAATATGGGCAGTGGAATTTTTCTCATGTAGAAAGACACCAGCCAAATGTAACGGGTGGAAAAAAGTTAGCTTTTAATTCTGGAAGATATTGTTAATGTCAGTGATGTAAGTCAGATTTATATTAATGAAACATACAAACATGAGGATTAATGTTAGATTTTTGGTTAATAACTCGAACAATTAATGAGTTAATAAACACTATTCCATTGGAAGAATGTTAATCCTCTATATCGTTCGTTTAATGACGTAAACAATTCCAGCGATTCTATAGACCAGCTTCAAGAATATTACTGGGACAGTTTGACCTAACATCTACTGAGATAGATTGTCCTGTGTGAGTAGAATGTTGGGTGTTACTCCAGTCATCACATCCCTTTTTATCCTCCCATAACCATGTTATACAATCGCGAAATAAGTGAAATAAGGCAGACGGAATAGCAAGCCACTAATCAATCAATCCACCAAAGATAAGCATGTTATAGCCAAGAACAAAGTGAGGTCTAAAGCAAACAAATGCAGTACAGATACAAAAATGGGTAAGTCTAAAACAAGTCATTCGATAAGTAGTGCAGATCTAAACATTCCCAAAACTCTTCCAAACAGAGGTTTGATCACAGGCTCAAAAATACAACATGCAATTAAATAAAATTGGTACACAGGGCACAGTTATAAAGTATAGAAATGCCATTGGAAAATAAAGTCGATAAAACCTGCATTAGTTATTGTAACGAAACCAACGAGCGGCGACTCTCACTATAGAGAACAAAGGGCGTGATTCATAACACCATATATATTTATAAACCCTTAAAACACGGGCACGGGGAAAATCTTCCCGTCTAAAATAACTATGGAGACAAGTTTCTAATTGTGTTAAAAATGGTATATCTTTAAAGCGTTATATATATAAGATAAGAACTAGATGGTGATAAAATATAATTGTAGTAATTTCAACGCCTTTTATTGTTTACAATGAATATTTTACGAGAGCTTTAAAAATGTAAGAAATGTTTGCCTACTAGCTTCAGGCGTTTGTGCACAGTTGGCACTTGATTGTGGACTGGGAAACCTGCCGTCGGTTTGGTATCGTATCCTGACGCAGTACCACGTGAAGGGATCCAGGTCAGTGAAGGTGAATCGAGGAGGATGGTTTCCAACAAGTTGCGTTGTTTGAGCTGCTGTTCCCAGTCTTGAATTACTCAAGTATATGAAGTATCTCACTATTTCCTTACAGTTTAAGCTATCTTTAGGAGGATTCTGAAACCAAGAATGCAAGGAAACCGTATCACAAAATATCTTCAGGTTAAAGACACCCCGCTCCAAAAACATAAAACTGCTAGCATAGATATGAGGAATAGTTCTGGCTAGTGGCACCGTTACACCACAGAGACTTAGGTTACGGAGTTAACCGGTTTATTTACAGTATACGAAAAGACCCGATTGTGACATGCTAGCTGTTAAAAGGTAAGTATGACTTCCCGGTAGCTATGGAGGGTCCACAAAGCTTTCTCGGGAAAATGATATTATTAGATTTCCTCAAGAGATTGTATTGAATACAACACGAAATTCTACTTCTTTATAACATCTCACGATACAAAGTCAAATCACCATCGGCTTGATTTAACAAGTGTTTTAAGATTTGTTTAAAGCTAGCGTTCTCTTAATTTGAAAATCGATCATTAGTAAATATTGCAGACTTACTTTCCAGCTAACGGTTAAAGTAGCTCTGGGTGAGGAGGAGTTGTAGAAGATATTTGTGGCCAAACGTCCAATTTCCACAGGTTTCGTCGGAGCTGAAAAGGGATATTTATTAAACAATGCCACATGCAGATTAGGAGAATTCAAATGTTCACGTAACACATCAAATTCATTTCACATGCATTAGTCATTCACGTGTGCTTGAATGCCAAAACTAAGGAAGGAAATGTGGAGATTCTACTATATTTTAACAGGTGACAGCAGTTTCAATTTTGGGAACAGGACAAACAATTGTTCTGGCAAACGAGCCAGAGAAGAGAGAAATGGTCGGATAGACAGATTAAATATGCAAACAGTGGTTTCCTTTGTTTCTGTCTAATTTATGCAATTCTTTCAGCACCAATTTGTTTGGATATATGTCTCAAGTAGTGCAGATGGAATTTATTATCTCTTTTTTTTTTAAGGTCACACTCATTAAACAAAGAACATTTTACTACTAATTAGCACTAAATTGTTACGTATAAGTCTTTATAGGTAGATTTAAGTTATTTTCTGAACATCTGAATGACTTGAAACCCTATATTTCGTTTTCTAGTGTACAGCCTAGCGGTGTAGGTAGCTATAGATGTTGTAGCGGGTCTTTAGAAGTAAAAGTCACACATGCGGGTGTGAAAAACATATATATAAAACACAAATTATTCTCCGAAACCATAATAAAGAGGGCTGACTAACTGGGCCGAGGCTACGAGATATTATACAATGTGATATGGTACCTTATTGAAGGGAGGCCTATCGATACATGACTCACATATACACACATTACTCTTTTTTCTGATAGAAATCAAGACGTCGGGGTTTATGCATGGTAACTGTAGCTTGGCGGTTTCCATCGACTGTGTTGGCAAATCCTTGTTTTAGCTTTTCTTTCCAGGAAAGGTTTAGGGCAAATATTTAAGATCCGTTTCAATATTTGTTTTGTTTAATGACTGCTGGTAAAACTTCCGACTGTAATCTCTTACAGCCAAACAGGTTTACAAAAAAGCAAATCTACAGATTTTTCACTTTCATATTTTTTTTTGTTGAAGGTTGTTTTATTCTTATTCTCTTTGATGACAAAGACAAACAAGAATTCGTAAGGTTGACTTAGAAGTTAGTAAAGCCTTTTTAACGGAAGCCTGAAACTGTGCTCTCACCGTAGTCTTTGGTCGGAAGTTAAATACCTTGGTTGTTAGTTAAGTATTTTTGCATGTAAGCGCGAAACAGTCAGTTCACCATGGTCAACGAACGGAAGTTAAAGACTGGTTTAGTCGTACCATATTCATAACACATATAGCCTTCTATTTTATACTTTAAGTTGCATCGAGCGATACCTAGGTTTTGTTTCATAATCTTACATATTGTTGTGTTTTAAATCTAGAGGCAATGTGCTGGGATTTGTAAGTTTACTATAAGCATTCTTTCAGTAAATGTATCTTGATTACAGATAATTCGTTTTTTAGTTTCCTTTTTCTGCATAGCTGACATTTTTCTAATAATATCAAAATGGCCGCAGAAATTGCCCTTTAGTTTTTAGCCTCACCGGAAATATCTCTACTATCGTTATTCTCTAGTCACAACGAAAAAATGAGTTAGAAGACGGATGTGTTCAGAGTTCTCAAATGAAAGCCAACTTCATCCGTTCATATTTCTTTTTATGTTGTTTGTCGATTGGATTGAATTTTATATTAGCTTGACATGAATTAAGATTGATATATCAAATTGACACACATATCCTGGGTGCATTCTAAAGAAAAGCTGAGTGGGAGAACATTGCAATCGTCATATGGCTAAATGTGAGAACACACTCATTGCTAGCAAGTTACCTGCACACTTGGTCCGAGCGTTGATAGTCGGTCCGGGCGGACCATCCCCTCCCTCACCTTCACGGCGACAAACTACGTAGATAGAGTACATAGTATGTGGCTGTAGGTCTTTTAAAACATATGTACATTTTTTGCCACAGAAAGTGTTGTAGACTATACCAGATAGCCTGGCTGCTTTCTCTTGGGGTGTTTTTGTAAAAACACTGTACCAAATAATAGGAGGATCTCCTACATCTACGTATTGATCCCAAGGGTCCCATGCTAGGGATATATTTGTCACTTGAATTCCATCCGGCAGTATTGATGGCGGATTCACAAGGCGGGGCCTTCCTGAAAGTGAGTAAAAGTCATGTCACATGTCCAATTCAAAAACTCTATTGGTTTTACAAAGGGAGAACATTTAATAGGAGGCTTTATGTGCAGCTCTTCTGATTAAGCCATCCCACAGCGGCTGCTAAAATGTGAACCATTCTTTGTATATCAAATGCTGACGTTGAGTTTTTGGTTTGGTAATCGATATTGCCAGTATGAAGGAGCAAATGTTACAAAGTAGACGTTGAGATACAAAGCCATTGATGCATATTATTATTCCGTAAAGTCTACACACCCACAACCTACATAAGCTAGAAGCTTAAATTATACTACTGAGTTGACACAAAACTGTCCCTCTTTATCTCCTAGTATAAACTATATCATCCTTAAATATGTATAAACCCGAATATGCGTATTTGAATAAACTTGGTTTGTAGGATGTGGTTAAGCCAACTATAGAGATAGTTTTGCGGAGTTTTACAGTGTTTATTAATAACATGTTCCATTAGAAGTAAGACTCACTGAATGTCAAAGCTCTGGATGCGCGGGAAGTAACTCCTGCTGTACCACGAACTTCACACCGATACATTCCACCGGTTAGCACTTTATTCACCTGGAATAAGCTAACTCTAGTAAAGGAGTATTCGTGAAGGATTTCAGAGCGAATCAGACGAACTGATTTACCACGTGGTGTTTTCAAGACAATTTGGTTGGATGAAGGGATAGGGTAAGCGGTCACGGTACAGTTAAACACTGTGGGTTGCAAGGGATTCACCTTCTTGTTGGACAGTTCGATGATCTTCGGGGCTGTGACTGAAAATCAATCAAACAGAATCTCATTTAACGTTTAAACGGTTGCTAAAATTAAAATTATACAAGGAATATCCTTTTTTATGGAATAATTTTTGAGTTAGATTAAGCCTATTCGAAAGGCGAGAACATGGTCGGGTCAATTTCATCAAGTCATATAAATTTAAAGTTACGAGAAATAAGGTTTTAGAGAGGAATTTTGCGTAAATCAAAGCAAGTATCCCTAAAGAGCAATAATACCTTGTTCACAGTTGGGGCTGTTAAAGTAACCTTGTTCGCATTCACACGAGTGAGTGGCGCCTGAAAATCTATCACAGTGGACAGGATTTTTACAATGACACCGTAGATCACAATCCCAACCATATCGGTTTGATGGACACGAGGTTGCTGAAAAATATTAATTACTTTTCTCAATGAACATTTTAGACATCTTAAAATGCAGTAAACTATAGCTATGGACGTTTCAAACGTTTTTAAAAATATATGCAGGTATGTGCTCAGACAACATACAGAGAGTTATACGATCTGAATTTACATCATCCTCGGATACCCAGGGTTAAATTCTCAACAAAGTGATCGTGAGCGTAAGTTTTAATCGTGGGTTCCAACTATAAATATACATAGGACAACCCTTTAGATTGATTGGTCAGCAGGCATTTGACTTCACTATAAATTTGACTTTACTATAAATTTGACTTCACCATAAATTTGACTTAACTATAAATTTGACTTCACGATACATTTGACTTCACCATACATTTGACTTCGCATTTGATGCGACTGTAGTCAAAATTATAATTATTGTATGTTAGAAATACCTGTCTGGCAACCGAAGTCTCTCCAACCATTTCCACACCGGTTTTTACACATGCCTAAAATACTATCACACATTTCAAATCTGTTAGAACAGTGACACTCCTTGCCACAGTTAGCACCAAATCTTCCATTGGGACAATCTGCAAAAATAAAAGTAAAAATTGTTTGGTTTTATTCACCAGTCTTTCCCACTGACTGACAATATCGACTCCCATTGATCTTGGCTTGATCAACCGGACTCTACTCACAAATGTTTCTATCAAATGGAAAGATAAATATTTCGTAACAGTTTAGGAGCTGGGCGACAACTTGATCGGTTATACTTGATCGATATCATCTTATGTGAATTTTTTCTATCAAATGAGACGACAATGATTTAATATAAGCAAAATGTTTGAAACTCTCTTTAAACGTGGATTCCATACTAATGATTAAAAACAACTAACTACGTGGTGATGTCTTCATTTTTTTTATCATTAATGATTTAATATATATTAAAACCTACCACAATTGATGACATTGCAATACTCCCATCGTTTTCTGGGATCAGTTGTGTAGCACCAAGGTTTATGAGCATCATGTGTTGTCCGGCAGAAGTTTTCTGGGAATGAACTGTCTGGGAAGTCCTCCGGCTTATAACTGTGTTTATGTGGTCTCTGTTCGGACCATCTCTGACACTTGTATCTACTCTGTGTCACATTTACTGTACCCATGTAGGCTTTCTTCTGTCCGTTATAGAAACACGATTGGGCTGTCAAATTATATACATATCATTATCTTAGACAACGATTCTCTTTTACAAACAGGGACTGATTTCCCAAGATAATAAAATGAACGTAACAATAACAAATAAATATTTACTATTCCGCGTATTGCAGCCTGGCATGGTTTTAGTTGTTAACAGTTTTTAGCAAAATGTCTCCCTATAAAAATCCCCACGTAAGATTATTCAGAGTAGAAATAAAAACACCATGATGATACGTAAAAGTGTCCTTACGGGATAATATTTGTTTAAAATATAAACGGGCCTCCTTGGCTCAGTAGGTAGAACGTTAGACACTCAATCCGAACAGCCTTCCACCAATGGGTGACCAATGGTAACAAAATTGGAAAATTTTCTGACTGTTTTTTCACTTGAAAGACGGACCTATGTGGGATGGTTGCCAGTTACCACCGGAAGGTCGTGGGTTTCCTCCGGGTATATAGCACGGTCTCCTCCCACGAGAAAACTGGCAACGCCGCCATAAAAGTGAAATAATCTGGAGCGCAGCGTAAAACAAATGTAAAACAAGTGTAAAATCAAAATATAAACACCATGATGATACGTATAGGCGTCATTACAGGACAATATTTGTTAAAAATATAAACCCCATAATGATACGTATATGTGTCATTACGAGCCAATATAACAAATTATTGTCTCGACTTTGCAGATAAGGGGAGAGATGGTTGGATATATTAATAATCTGAACATCATTCCCTGAATAATGAATGGGTCTTGGCGCCGATACATATCATCGGGATACATCTACCTCTCTCAATTATTTCCCCATAACAATTGAGATCATAAACGAACTGTGAACTCGCTAAGCACTGGAATATAACATTTACATTGTCTGCTTCTTTTGTCCAAACCCCTTCTAACCGTTTATATCTATTAATTCATAGAAACGAAGTAATCAATATGTGGAGAGATCTGCACTGAGCCTTACATGACTCATTGGCTAAATGGTTGGACTATTGTCAATTGACTGGTGAGTCTTAGTATTGGGATAATGATTTAGCAGGATGAGAGGTAAATAATTATATTAAACAATCCCATCTATAATCATCCATACAAATGAAATCGAATTATGCTAAAGCTAGAACTAAACTGGACCAATATACAATCAACCCACTGTGCAGATAGAAACATATTTAATAAACAAAACTGCACAACAAAGAGATACGGCGATTGATATGCTCCATTCAAAGGTTGATATAGGTCAGTTCCCGAATAGATATTTAGTTTTATCCCAAACGCTTGTGGGCCAAAAGTGGCACAAATTGGTAAAATGTAATTTACTCCGAACAAAATTTCAAAAGGTTACATACACATATTTTTAACAAGATTTAAAGAAACTCATAAAACGCCACCAAGTGTAAATTCATTGATGCACACTATCTTCATATTCAATATTAAAGACATACTTTTAACAGAGTTTCAACTGGAAGAATCTTTCAGTCACCCAAACAAGACTGAGGTTTGAGGACTTTATATCATTAAGTTGTAAGGATTTGTACCAACCTGAAGCCAAACTGCCAGAATTATTGAGACCCCAATTTTGACGAGCGACACATCGCCTACCAATAATTTACCTATGTCTGAAAACTGTAACTCTTTGGTACAGAAAGCTACTCGCAAAAAATTCTATACTACATGTAACCACAGACCGATTAACAAGTATTTCAATTACCGAATGCCAAAAGTCTGGTGACTGTTTCGTTCGCCACACATATCGAGACCCCGATTTAATTTTGATTCATGACTAACCATAAGCTTAAAGGGGCATGAGCTGTCAAAATGTTGATATTTTGACGTAAACACAGAATGTTGTAATTATCGGCTATTTTTCTCAAGACGTATGATTCAGAAGCTTTTTAGTGCTTCTAGTCTCAAAAATGTACGATAAAGTATTGTTTTGAACTAACTTTGACTTAGAATGAATGAATGGTCGTCCCGGTTATTTAAATTTTGCTACTTTTCGAACACGTTTTCGGTTCGTACAGGGCACATACTGTATGGATTTTCCTCATTCCAACGCCAATCATTTAGTTTTTCGATGGCCTTCAAAGCCTCTTACTGTCGTGACGATTAGAAATTATGAAAAAAGTGTGAATTTCGGCAGCTCATGCCCCTTTAATATATCAGAAAAAAAATAATTCAGGCAATGGGCAAGTTATGGAGCAACCTTCGTGTAAGAGAGCTTTTCCCGTATGAGAGTTTTTTGCTTATACCACGAAAAGTTCATCTGTGAATAGTGAGAAAATATTGATTTGATGAGATTTTCTTGTATAACATAAAACAACCTGTTATATGAGGGATATGCCGATTTACAGAAAAGCCATTCTTGATCGTTATCAATATTTCTCTCAACTCTGGGATTGGAAGTAAACATGGCCGTTCTGGTTAAGAAGCATGTCATAACGGTAACACTAATCCATTGTTCAACCAAATATATTACACAACACATAACTCACTACGTTCTATTTGCTAACGCATTAAGCTGGAATTGAGAGCAATTTCGCTTGCCTATTTTTTTAAACACCTTTCATCGAAATCCAATAATGTTACGTTGCTAATAATTGCATGGCTTGAGTAGCCATTACGATGCTATATAGGCCGGTTATAAGGGACAGGGGCTAAGCATAGTGTCCCATTAATGGTCGCTAGTTTTTTGCTTATCCAATCTTAGCTAACGAGAGTTGCTTGCTTGCCTTATCGAATTGGTTGAAATGTGACCAAACCTTTGTAGCGAAAATCATTATAATTGGTTCGACAAATCTTTCAGCAATTCTTATTGACTTAATATGAAATCCAGAATGCTGTCTCTTACTTAAGGGCCGTTCGATGTATCTGTACGCATTACGCGGCTACATTTATTTCTTCTGCTAACAACGCCAATGGCAATTAGAGCAAAATAAAAGTTATCTGACTTCCAACATATGGACTATTTATGCATATGCCATTTCCAATTTCTGAGCGGAACAGCTTCTGAACAGCTGCCTTTTTTCTGGTTTTCATTACGCCTAATTAACGATGAATTAGAGATATGACTCAAGCACCTCTCAAAACAGCCATTAATTAGTTGAAATAACGTATACAGTAGCAATATGATGCTATCCAATACCATAGGTTTAATCAAACGGGTTGAATATTTTATTCTCAAAAACTCGGATAACGTTCGGATTTTGAGTTGCCAGCATGTATAAAAACACTTCGTTACATGCGTTACTGTCCTTACAGAGCATTTTAGCAACTAGGCGTTGATTAATGCACTGTCCTAGGTGACCGTTTTTCACAACCATACAGGTCAATACGCTGATAGGATATCTCTGGTTGGATCTTTGTAGATGGACTGTATCGGCCGCCAATGTGATGCACATCAATGAGTGCATGAGTCACACTGGCAACATACCAGCAAAGGGGCGCTGTATCTAATAAAACGTGATTCCCTGAGAGACAATTTTATACTAATGTCAGATACATAAAAAGTGATTCGATGGTAGGTCAGTAAATCCGTACCGAAAAATATTTAGAAAGGTTCAGACACATACCCAATACTTGAACCGATAAACTAATGAAGTTTCCATTCATTATCAATCATAAACCAACCAAATATATAGTTTCTCCAAAAACTATTTCAGAGCGTACTTACACAGCTGACAGCCTGGTCCCCAATAACCAGGCGCACACCCACTCTGGCACCAACCAGTTTCCTTGTTACAGGCCTCGCCATTTAAACAGTGGCAGCGGAAATCACACTTATACCCAAACGTTCCTTCGGGACATCTGTACAGTAAGTCAGTTATATCACCTGTCAAAAGAAAACATATTTCAAGTTCAGAAAATTGAAGATTTTAATACATTGTAGGCTATAACTTCGCTATTACTTCGTAATGAAGTATCATTGAGTTCCTAAACTGTTAAAATTAGACGGAAAACGTTGTTATTATCACGAGTGTGGAAGGCAGTCTGGTGGAATTTCTTAATATTATTATGTTAGACGCGAACAAAACATCATTAAGAAGAATGGTAGATTAGTAAAGGATTTCAACAGCTTAGCCTTGGAGTGGTTCACATTGGGTTGACTATAACCCTATTGACAAGAGGTCTTCTCCCTACATGACAGTCAATGGATGTTGGAAGCCTGTCGCTTGTCGGACAACATGAACTGAGGAGCACTTGAGGGGAAACGCTAATCAAATAACCAAATTCCTTTGAAATTCAGCCATGGAGACAAATTGCGGTAATACTTTCTCAAGTCAGAATCAATTACCCCCGATGAGTCAATACCCTATAACCAGTATTATCTCTCTCCTCTATAAACCATTCAACCTCCATATTGCACTTGTGACTGTTGTGATGATGAACATTTATAAGAAATTCCGAGACACAATCACAGGGAACCGCCTGCTAGATCGAATTGGTACAGTCAATTCAGTCAAAAGCATCAGGGAAATGACTGAATTAGTAAATAATTGGCACTGAAAAATAGACCCGGAAAAAAATCCGGGACAGGGTGAGAATCGAACCTCGCCCGGATTTTTTTCCAATGTCAATCAGTGTCGATTATTAACTAATTCAGTAATGTCCCTGATGATGATTGGAGCTTGCTTTCAAAACACTATAAATTCACTCTGTACTGAAGCTTTATCTGTTTTGTTATTTGTTCAATATTATAGATCTAGATTCCCAATAAGAGGATGGAGTTTCTCGTTTCCTTGAAAACAATTTTCCCTCGACTGTCTAATATGGGGTTTTACCGTTACCAGAATATATCAGAATAAAGAGAAGTCTAGCATAGACACTGGGATCTTCATGGGCAAGATAAACTGTTAATGTCTATATACATGGGTCAAAGATGTTCTTGAGACAGTGGACTTAAAGGAGCAGCCAATTGAACTCCTTATTTGCGTGTCACTTGTTTCGACCTATTGTCAGGTTCAATTCAACAGCTTTCAAGGTTTAAGGTTCAATAACGACTTTCAGATACAAAACAATTACAGAAAAGTCATTGTTGTTGAGGGCACTGTACTTGTGGGACTTTACCTTCCTTATTCATTCAGATGTATGCAGTATATATAGGAGGGCCATTCAGATGTACACAGTATATATAGGAGGGCCATTGGCTCATTTACATCTTAACGATAGACGTGGAAATAATTCCTAATATTTCAAATAATCATAGCAAACTAGAAATTTAAAGTAATTATTATATTAGTGTGGTATATCTGCACAATTCCCATCAGACTTGCATAAAGCATATTTAACAACCATATTCAATATTTGAATAATGTTGATATGATTTTATGTTGTCGTTGTTATATAACCCATAAAGCGTGCTTCCGGAAAAACAATACTCGCTAACAGGAAGTGTTGTTACATGATATTGTGTAAAACGTGAGCTTATCAACACCCAGGTCGTTATGTCAATATCAATCTGAAACTTTGACATGACCGAAAACAATATGTATTTTAATACATATATGTATACTTTGGAGCAAAGCAATAGAGAATGAGACTAACTACGCAATTAACACACAATTTCCGCTCTGATATATTTATTTTTTGTAGATTTAAACGGTTATTCACTCCAAGGCTTTGATAATCTAAAATATGAATTGATCCTAACGCCATTCGTTGAGACATGTCTCGTGTTGAGGATCTCGTAGAATGGCACGAGATCTTGATTGAGGATTTGAATGACCATAACTAATTTGAATGACTTTACAGATATCCCTGGAATTGTATAGGTTTGTATTGGAAGGCCTGTAGGAGTATTCTATTTGCCATAGAATTACGTTTAATATCACACAGTCCGTTTACCCGCCACCTCCTTGGCAGGCTACTGATCGCCTATTATATAACATTGAATGGTCTTTGATTTGACAGGCATATTGACTTTCTTCGTCCAGTAGCTAAAATCGATGGACAAGAAGCCTGAGAGAATGAGGTACTGCAGCTATTGGATTCCCTCAAATCCACAAAATGAGCTAACAATGGGTCAGCAGGACGGATGAATAAAAACTAACAACTGTCCATCAAACAGATTCCGGAGATAAAAGTACGACAAGAGAATAAGTGAAACAAAATAGGAGCTCAATATTTGATAAGGGATATGCTATTTCTAATGTAAGTGTTGAGACTGAACCGGAAAAATAACTACAAACACTGAACGACCAGGAGCTTAATTGTAGATATCAATAATATGTTTGTCCTTGGTCTACATCGGTAGGTTCCAACATCCTCTCGAAGGCTAACTTCATGTATAAAGTATGACAAGTAATCGCTTTACTGTTTTAATGAAAGCCGTATCAGTGTTATCATTATTAGCTGCCACTGATCTGTAATAAAGATCAAATGGGTTTTTCAATAACCTAGAAGGATAATAACATTACAGTAATCGCAATAAATAAACGTGTAACGCCCAGACATTAAAAAGAAGGCCTATATGAGTTTCAGTTAGCAATGTGATGTTTACACGAATACTTCTAATACTTCTGAGGATATCACACCCTAGAAATGGTAACTTTCCCACCATGTTCCATCTAAGGAAACCCAATGAGATCCCCTTTACTGATCATTAATGTAAAATTACACCACGCCTAATAACCCACTTTCACAAATTGCTATTTGGATAATAAAAGAGCAGGCACATATTTGAAATGGTTTAATGGAGTGGTAATATAACGCCTGAATAGGCATCAACACAGAGACTAGTAAAGACCAAACGATAGATGACTCACTGCAGCTTTCAGCTATATACCATACCGTGTTCCTTTACCAAATCACGTCCATTGGTGCTCACTGATTCGTCCCTCCTAGAAACAAAACTACACAGTTGTATCAGCCTTTGATTCAAACACGTCTAAGTCATACAAAGGTGTCCAAACACAATCAAGCTAAGCATGTCACCAAAGAGTCAAGGAAACCATTTGATTGTTTGATTGATTGATGTTTAGGTGACACTCTATTTCAATAGTATGGCTGTGTTTCTAGCTCGAGTGGATCCGTGTCAGGAAGAAATTTCCGTCTTCCTCTAATACACGGTAAACATTTCACATGACCCAGACCCTACCAAAGGAAAAATGCATATTCCATCTAGATTCTTTGGCAAAAAAAATTGCTCGAAACTAACAGCAATGTTGCAATTAAAACATAATGTTTAAATTTAAAAAGCACAAGTGGGCGGAAAAACTAGATTCCCCCTAAATAGTCTCCGCCTGCAATGATAGCCTACAGTACTATTCAAGAGCCTGATATGTGTCTTGGGAAAACTCTAATTTCCATGGAACAGAAATGAACTTCTAATTTCTTAAAGGGAAAAATTATAGAATATTAAAAGTCCCATGTCTCTATTCATTGATGAATTGCTAGATAGCCGGAGAACTCCTCGTGGAATGAAAACTAATGATCTTTATGACAGCATGCCAAACAAAACAATGCGTCCCCAAATGTACAGAGACTCAGACAGTCAATTCATGCATTCATATGAGATATCCAGCTCTTATAATACTATATCGGGACGTTTTATACGATCCTCTCTTTCCAAAAACTTGAAGAAAATTTTCGACAAAGGAAGCTAAATCTTTTACTGCTGCTACACCAATTAAATTCTGTTTTAACCAATAGGGACCTTGCATTGAATAGGTACAAAGAATTAGCTACCTATTATCTGCCTCACTACACTCATGCTTTAGTTTTCGGTCCCAACTCCAAACACATTGGAACAAACTGAGCTTTCGCGCACAAAAAAGAATATTCAGAAATGGATACATGTGAATAGAAAGACCTGGCCAGAAAATGCTAAGCAATGACTCTCAATAAAAAAACAATACGAAATCATTCAACAGATTGAACAAGCATCCAATAAATCTATCACAATTTCTCGTTAGTCAATGGCAATACAGTGTTTATTAACGTCTCCCAGCTGCACCTTAAGTTATTTTCTAAGAAAACTAAAAAAAAAAAACGTGATACACATTGGTAAAGTTTGCCGTATAACAGTGTTCAATTGTTCTTGTCTAAAGCTATATACCAAAAAGATTCTCATAGGAATACTCTTTCTACTTATGGTCTTCATTTATCGATTGACTTGTGATTTCAGGGAGAAGAACTAATTCATCAAGGCACTCAGACATCGGTTAGGGATACCAGTGTCAATCTCAGACCAAATGGAACCAATGGACTAGTCAATGGGACAAAAACAACCTCAGCACATATAACAAATCGGATTTGAACTGGTTTTTATGCATTATTTCAAGATTTCATTTGAGGTGGAAAAGGAAACTTTTGTCTCCTATAATATATTTATCATCACTAAAACACAAGGGCACAGGGAATATCTTCTTGTCAAAAATAATTGTGTTAAAAAGACGTATATCATTTAGACCTTTAAACCCCATAAATTGTTGTAACAAACCAAACCTATGATATTTCATTAGGTTGACGACTGACAGCAGCTTAGCCTTGGTCAGTAGAATTTTCTGGAATGCTTTTGTAACACATTGACAATGGTTACACATATTAACTATGGCAAGAACATCGGTGGACTGAGATTGAACCCCATAAATTTTGCCCCCCCCCACCCGGCACAGACAAAACTATGTAACAAACAACAAACAAAACATAATCTACAACCAACAAACAACAATTTATATATAGTTTCTGTGCGAAGTTACCGTTCTATAACTTACATGTCTAGCCGAGTCATAAGGAGGTAGAGTTAGGGAGGGGTGTTGAGATAATGGATCGCGGACCTTCTTCAACAAATACAAGATGTTCAACGATACATAAGATGTTGAGTATGCGATTAGGTGACAAAATTGACCAAATATTTATTTCAAATTTAACAAACAAACGATATACACACAGAACAAACCCAACAAATAAGCAGCCACATTTCAGTCGTCTAAAGAAAGTACATTAACAATAACATAAGAGACGGATAATGGGGTTTGAAGACGTCAATATATTACAGGAACCGACTAATAATCAATTTGGATTTATAACCTGCCATAATAAAATTGTTTTTCTTCATGTCACAGCTAATGTCTCTCGTGTTAAGAAATCAGGTAATAAACCCGAACAAATAGCGTAACTGGGAAGTTTTCCAGACAGCTCAGCGAAGGCTTATTAGGCTACTGGCGCCAGATAAACATTTACGTCCATACATAGGCATACCAGTCTCTCATAAATATTGCACATAACAATAAAATTACACCCTTTCCAAACTGATCTAGTTTTACAAGATGCAGACCCGTCTATCTGAGACTATCCAATTGTCTTCCGACAGGGAAAGAGAACACCGTCTGGTAAACATTTACCGTTAATTCATAACTGTTTTCCATATTGTCAAACTGAGAGTCTGTAAACGTTTGTACGCTAAACATATCTTCACTCTGATGCTTGCATGAAACTGTTCCACAGATGATGAGGTTTTATCATTCAATTATCCAGCCTAAAAAGGATCCGAAATCAAGTGACCGTAGCCCTAATGCTGCACCATGTCGCATGCATGATCGAATAATTTATTGGAACTGGGTGCTTGTAAAGATCTATTCACGAATCACACCCTGTTCTTTACCTTAATGAGACAAGTATGTAACATTAGGTGGAGCTGCACAAAAACGTCGCAGTTGCTGAAATTTTACAAGAATTCCCAGCAAGATGGGGCTAACTTCAGATTGCAGATAAACCATTCCAGCGTCTATTTTGAGAAAGTGTGGTCTATAATTAACCGAGCCCAGGAAAGCTCACGAAAGATAGATGAATTTAACCGTTCACATAGAAAAACATAGGATAGAGAAAATAACAGGTGAACTATTCGTACCTACATTTATTTTATTTTCAGCTTAAGCTCTTTTTCTCTCTAAAAATCTGGAAATCTGCAAAACCTGTTTCAAGCTTCAGTTTTGAAATCAAATATCCCGCTGGATATTCTATTTAAATTGATCTTAAGAATAAACTGAAATAGGTCATGTATTTGAAATAACCAAAATTTAGGACGTTTTGCCATAACTCTGATTGTCAAAGGAATGGGAACAATTCAAGTTCACTTTGAAAGTAAGTTTTTCGATTTTGTTTCCTTTACAAACTACCTAAACGCACAATTTCGAGATTGGTATCAACGGATAGTTTCGTTGTCCTTCTTCAGAAAACTTTCACAATTGTGATTTAACTTAAGTTTAGTTATAGTTCATATTACACCGTCTATAAGGACGGTGACCGCAAATCAATATTGCAACCGTAACTGGCGATGAGGAGAATATTTTGTGGCAGACCATCTGGTCATTATGTATCTACTTCAAAACCATTTTTGAGATCAGACCAAAGCTGCAGAAGCTATGGGAAAGCATTCAGGACTCAAGTATAGGGAAGGGCGGACACTCGTATACCATAATACGACAGCCTACATTCTATATCTAAGAAGTTATTCTTCTTGTATCTAATTTCTGTGTTTTGTGTGTTTTTTAGATGTAAAGCTACAGTGTATGCGAATACATACCGAAGGCAACGCCTTAAAATACAAGTGCATTGAACCCCGAGACAGCGTTCCAGTTTTAGTATGTAATTTCTGGCCAGCTGTAGAACAAGGTTGGGGTACATAGGGATATACTGTAGAAAGATGTTGATGTTTACTGTCTTCATCACACAGGAACTACTCTTTAACCATCCTAAATGTAACCTTCACTTCCTTTCAAGCGTCGAAACCAAGCAGAAGATTTGTTCAGTCTTAACCGCTAAAACATTTTTTCTTTACTTTGTTATATACTTGTTTCAGCTCATTTAAATAATATAACGGACTCATATCGCCTCAATTAGTTACTGTTACCGCGGATTCATTCATGTTTTAATGTTTGGTATCTCCAAAAGTTGGCCGAGGGCCACAAGTTGAAGATTCGGGTCAGACCAATGATTCACATGACGTATATGCCAGACGTTGTCTAATAAAAAGTGAAAGGCTTCTTTTCTTGCCAACTGGCCATGCTTTCATTTAGACTGATACTGACGTTTTATGGATACATCTTCGTCTAGGAAAAGAGTTAGTCAAACAAAGCCTTTGATTATCCAACTAGACTCAGCATGGAAAGTTTTAAGTATCAATTTTGTTCGCATCTTTTGCCTGATTAGTTAAAGCACAACAAGGCTATTATTCAGTAAGACTAAATGCAAGCTCGGTCAACGGAATGTGGCGCAACGCTAAACCCTCGAATAATATGGGACAAAAAGAGATATTTCTTTGGGTGTTCATGGGGTGGGTGTGACTGCAACGCTGATACCCCTCAATCCTAAAACCGTAAAACGGGTGGCGTTATTCAATGTACCAATTAAAAGTTGACTTCTTGATACACGGCGATACCTACATCTCTGAAAATGTTTTTTTTCAATGGGCCTACAAGTTAGTTACTTACAATATATAGAGCATATTAACTGGCCTATAAAGGTGAATAAAATGTATATTCCATCGAGTGGGATGCAAAGGCCGATATTTTATATAGATGTATAGATTTACGGACAGAAGTTATATAATTTAACTAAGCAATTAACAAACAGTTCTGTAACATCCCACAGAAGAAAAAAGTCCATGAAATTATTGATTTTTTATTTAAATGTACTATTTAAAAGTCATTAAATTAGAAATAACAGTTAGTGGAAAAATACTATTTTCGATCGACGTTTTTTATTTATTGGCTGCAAAGAGTTGCTTGATAGACATGTTTAACATGTGGGTATTTATGTGTAGTGATAAATCACATGAAATACGCATTATATCTGATATACTTTTAATATTTACTCTGATCGCATGCAGGTATTGTTCCTGGCCAGTACTGCTATCCTCTGGGCACCTGTCTAAATACCTTGACCATGGCCAAATACTTCTTGTAGCAGAGATGGAATTGGTTGTTGAGTACCACAGATGATAATTGACCACAGGTGCACGAGTTTCATACATCATTCCCTGCTGCAGAACAAGCATATCGGTGGGTACACTGATGTTAGACGAGGTAGTGGGGAGTGCGTGTGGTCGTATTCCGAGTATCTCGTATGGGTACACGTGCTTTCACGGTTACACAAAATAACTATAAAATATTAATAAATCAGTGCGGCTAAATGAACTTGGATCAATACTAATCAAATACAATTGTTAACAACAAAGGAAAAAAAATATCCATTCCACACGTTCAGAAACGATGATAACTTGTCTCCATGGTTATTTTAGACAAGACGATTTTCCCTGTGCCCGTGTTGTTTAGTGTTCTTAAATATATAACAAAACAACTTAAGATTATGTTAATATAATTATAAAATATGCCCTATTGTTTTTTGGCAGTTTCTAAATGTAAATATCTCTTTAAACATTTAACTCTTAACACAATTAGAAACTTGTCTCCGTGGTTATTTTAGACAAGAAGATTTTCCCTGCGCCCGTGTGTTTGCGTGTTCATGAACATACATATAGGCTACACTTGTTATTTGGTGTTTTGCCATTCCCTGATTAATGCAGTGAGGATTTTGCTGCAGGTCATCTGATAATCCAGCTTCCCACTGTCATAAAGCAGGCTTGTCTCAACTAATTCTAGAAGCAAGGAGGATGGAGGGTCTCCTGGTTTTTCCTCATTGGCATGTTCCGTTATTTGATTTGCCTCGGGACAAAGTGCACCATTCCCGGGACAAGCGGAGTTAAGTGGGCTATAACTGCGATAGGCGTGCTAATTGAATTGGTAAGCTGCAATTGGAACCAGTGTACAGCTTATTCACATCCTTAAAGGGGCATGAGCTGCCAAAATGTTGATATTTTGACGTTGAAACAGAATGTTGAAATTATCGGCTATTTTTCCCAAGAGGTATAATTCAGAAGCTTTTTAGTGCTTCTAGTCTCTAGAATGTACGATAAAGTATTGTTTTGAACTAACTTTGGCTTAGAATGAATGAATGGTCGTCCCGGTTATTTAAATTTTGTTTACATTTCGAACACATTTTCGGTTCGTACAAGCCACATACTGTATGGATTTTTCTCATTCCAACGCTAATCATTTAGTTTTTCGATGAACTTCAAAGCCTCTTACTGTCGTGACGATCAGAAATTGTGAAAAAAATTTGAATTTCGGCAGCTTATGCCACTTTAAGTGTTAGGATTTCATTTCAATACAAACAGAACATTTCACTTGTTAGGAAAGAAGTGTTGACTTTCCAAAATATTTGAGCATTAAAAGGTGAATAATTAATATACGTCTCATAAAGAAGAAATGGCTTCTCTATTTAAGCCGAAATTGCTGCCGAATAGTCTGTTGTGATATATCATGTTTTCAGTTTAAAAATCTTAAATTTTTTAAAAAACAAGAAAGTAATAATGCTGATAAGACTTTATAAAATTTAATTCTCCTTATTAAGTAACTAAAAATGGAATAAACTTGAATACAATGCATAGACATATGACTCGACGGAAAATCTAAACACATAAGTCTTACATGAAATCGTTCAGAATCAGTTTCATATCAGGCGGTTTTTAAGTCAGTCTATACATGCATTTTACAAACACAGCTTCACGATTAACCACTACCCCCTGTTCCTTGTGATTACTGAAAAATAAAACTAGACATTGCATGAGCAGCCAAAATTCACACTGTTTTCATAATTTCTGATCGTCACGACAGAAGAGGCTTTGAATGCCATTGAAAAACTAAATGATTGGCGTTGGAATGAGGAAAATCCATAAAGTTTACGGCCTGTACGAACCGAAATAGTGTCCGAAAAGTAAACAAAATTTAAATAACCGGGACGACCATTCATTTATTCTAAGCAAAAATTAGTTCAAAGCAATACTTTATCGTTCATTCTCGATACTTGAAGCACTAAAAGGCCTCTGAATTATACGTCTTTAGAAAAATAGCCAATAATTTCAACGTTCTGTTTTAACGTCTATATATCAACATTTTGGCAGCTAATGCCACTTTAATGAATTGGATACAATGTAGGAGTATCCAATGTTGATCCTTTGGGTAGGAACACTGAGAAAAACGGAATGCATGAGACTAGCTCCAACACGAACGAAGTTGGCTTCAACCCCCAATACAAACCCCATTGCAAAGTCTTTGTTTAATACAGTCAAATATATTTAAACTCAAATATAGACTTGCAAATGTCAGTAATCCCCATCAACGTAGTTTATTTTCAATGAGCTTTTGACGAGTATTTGGATCCCTCCCTGTAAACGATAATACATGTACAAACGTCGACCAAACATTAACTTAAGAAAAGAGTTAGCATAATGCATTAACAATATAGCTGCCAATGTATGTTATTGTATATCATTTTTCAAGAAGTGCATTGCCTGACGTATTTGATTAGCAAGTAGGCAACATTAGGTTTAGCTAAACCCTTTCACGAAAGGTTAGAATCTAGGTTTAAATGTCCATAACTGGCCAAAACTCGTAGCTTGTGATATTTACCACATTTCATTAAGGTGCAATCTTAAAATTTGTAATTTTATCATGATGGAATAGGACAACGTGCAACTTTACCAACCAGATATATCTGACTAGGAACTTTGGACTAAATCCGCATTTTGAATTCAGAAGTTTCCCGCGTGTGTTCTGGTACGGTGAATTTTATAACTAAATCCAACAAGAGTTTTAGTAAACTCAACATACGCCCGCCGTGGCAAAGTCGAACCGCTACGATTAACAACTTTACATTTAATATAACATTTGTTTAATTTCATCAATTCGAATTTCTGTTCAGGGAATTTCAACCACATTTTAATTGCAAAAACTGAAATATTGTGGCTGTTTTGACATTGCTGTTATGTTCCATAATTAGGAAGGAGCAATCAATAGAATAGCTTACAATTCTTGAATTTTAAGTTTGGACTGGGACACTGTTCTATTGGACTTGACTGTAATAGTTTTATTACAAAGCAAACAATCTTCAGGCTGACCACTGATATGCTGGTGTGTAAATATACAAACCTTGTGTGCCCACTTCAAGGAAGGTCATTGTCACCTTATCTCTATTTAAACAGCTACTCTGATAAATACCAGATGGGTAATCAAGTGGTAAAATTGTCTTTTTTTGGTTATTATAGTGCACATTAAACTATCCAAGAAAACAGTCTCAAAATGTATAAATTAATTGGCTTCCAGTATTACTCTGGACCAAGTGTACTCAAAAAAGCATTGATATATATTAATACATATATATTAAACATCAGGTACACATTTCTGATAAAAAAAAAACTCTTGAAAACAGACAAAAAATATGTGAACCCAATTCAAATTTGGTATGCGACACATCATCTACCTATAAGGTATATACTCTAAAAGAATTGGAGAGATTATATCAAAACGAAAGAAGTTCTGGAGCCGAAAGGGAATATTACATAATCCAATAGGGCTGCCATATTATGCAACAGGTGATGTCAGAAATGGTACGTGAAACACCGTCTGCCCATAAGGTATATACTCTGAAAGAATCGTCAAGATCGGATCAAAACTCTTCAAGTTATGGAGCGGAAGGGAACGAAAATATAGACTAAGACAGAATATTACATAATCCAATGTGGAAGTCATATGATGCAATCGACAATGTCCTAAATGGTTCATGACACACCTTCTACCCCTATACTATATGTTGTAAAAAAAATTGTAAAGATCGGATCAAAACTCTTGAAGTTATGGAGCGGAAGGGAACGAAGATATAGACTAAGACAGAATATTACATAATCCAATGTAGAAGCCGTATTATGCAATGGATAATGTTCTTAATGGTTCATGACACACCTTCTACCCCTTGAGTATATGTTGTAAAAAAAATTGTAAAGATCGGATCATAACTCTTCAAGTTATGGAGCGGAAGGGAACGAAGATATAGACTAAGACAAAATACTACATAATCCAATGTAGAAGCCACATTATGCAATCGACGATGTCATAAATGGTTCATGACACACCTTCCACCCACAAGGTATATGTTGTGAAAGAATTGTAAAGATTAGATCAAAACTCTTCAAGTTATGGAGCGGAAGGGAATCCGGGACGGACGGACGGACGGCCGGACGGACGGACGGACGGACGGACGGCGCTGGTGATACCATAATACGACCGACTTTTTTTAAGTCGGGCGTATAAAAATTGATTATATTACAGATTTAGGATGAATCTCAATCTGGACGAACTAATCGTCCTTGTATTCATGGCAACTCTCCAGTCTGGAAACCAATCTTAGAGAGAAAACAGATGATCCGAATAACGACTCTTCTATAGCTTAAATGCAAATGTCATTAGGAAGTTACCGTATCTACAAATCTCCCTCATCAATATCCAACCTGCAGAGTATTTATACAATGTTAAGGACTAGCGGAGATTGGCGTCCTATAGTCCATGCCAAACACAAATGTCATTACCATTGACTATGTCATTGGGGAGAAAAGTTATCTGGTCAGGATGGAAGAGGATTAACAAACATAGTACAGTTCTAAATGTTTGGTCGGAATATGACAGTATCGGGTGTTCGCTGGAATAAAAAATACACAGTATACGAACATCGAGATTAGGCGCTGAATGATAATCGACAAATCACTAATACTTTTAATTTGAAAGAGAAAACATATTAAAACGGAATGATAATTTCGTATATTCAATTAGTTATATTACTGTAGTAGATGCTCATGTTCCCTTAGCAAGTGGCAATATATGTGTCCTATACAAATGAAAATCCCAACCCGAAAAGTACATGTAGTTGCCGGTACATCAGCTCACACCATTAGAAATGTAGGCTAACCATATAAAACGTATTACTAATTCTCAATTGCAATCACAGGCAAAATAATTATTTTTTAAATGACATCCTCAATTCCTTTTCTACTTATATTACAATCGGAATTGTCTTCAGATTGTCTTTGTTGATGTAAATCGTAGAAGTTTACGAGTGAAGCAGTAAGAGGCTTCACAAAAAAGCACAAGAAAGTAATCTCCTTCGGGAATTAAACGTTTACTGGGTTTTCTAACAGACCGAAAAAAACCCCACTGCAATGTGCTTGACTTGATGAATTACAGTCGTTCGTCTTTTCGACTGATTTCTGGATACTTGCCAAAACCTATAAAACGGACTATAGAGAAGAGGCCATTGCAAAGTTTCGCCATCGCTTCATATGTTCTACAAGGCACGGTATCTACCACCCATACACATTTATCAACTATATTTTAGTCTTTTTTCTCTGTATCATGGCATATATGGTCAGGAATCAGTCCGTCTATACATAAATAGTTTTAGATTTTGTGTGCGCCGCGTGTGTGTGTGTGGGGGGGGGGGGGACTGACGCTTGATTGGCTTTGTTTCGCACGGAAAACGAATCCAGTTTCCATTTTATAAGGCTGTAAAGTCTATTATCACTATTTATGAGCCTACATCTTAATGATTCCTATAACAGTGTATCTAATGTCTGTGTGTTTAGCTCTAGGTGTCAGTAAGCGCTTGTCCTGACATTAAAGTAAGCTATCTGCCAATAACTAGGACCAAATATTGGGAGTCTAAAATATTGAGATGTTGCGTGTTTCGTCTTGGTCTTTCGAATGGCTTAACAGTTCTACTAAAAGTGACCAGCACAGATGTTTAATAAGATGACCAGCCAGTGATACCGAGATCAATGAGTTAAGAAGCAAGCCATGACCCCATGGCTTTGCCTTCCTCTAACGGAATGCACAATTCAATCTAAATGGATAATTATCAACGGCGGTTTTGAATTCCGGTGGGACAGATGCATCACATGTCAGGCAATGAAACGGCTGGCTATGACAGAGTCTCACTGTAGAATCCAGTCAAACATGTCAGTATCGGAAGTTGAGGAGTTCAAGACAGGATTCTCCGTCCATGTTTATACCCAGCTGGTTGCATGTCAATTATTGTTTTCAGATTAGTTACAGTCACCTGAAGTAAATCTCACAATGTTGAGTCAACAAAAGTACCGGTGGAGTCTTTTAGAAATGAAGAAAAATGAACAACCATCCTGACTGATATTAAGAATAATGCGTCTCCAGAGATTAAACAGTGAGTTGTAATGTAACAGTCAGTGGCGCCAATTTGATACAAAGTCGTCAAATGTGACGACTCACAGTTTTGTAGCTACTGGTTCCCATTTTAAAAAAAGTCTAAATTTCGAATTATGTTATTGCAAACAGGGATTTGAGAAGTTTTCCAATCGTGACGTAAAAAGAAATGTCTGATGAGGGGTGAAAAAAAGAAGATCCAACATAAAGTTCCACACAGCCTTCATCGAGTTGCATCGTTAGAAGACGACAAAACTGTCTGCTGTATGAATTTCGTGACGAATGAAACCCTACAATAACTGTTCTCATCAAGGCTGTAAACTATGGTAAAACAGCACTAGCTGGAGTCGGAAAACTGGATACATTAGGGCAACGTAATGAGCTTAGAGATTGTGTCAGGCGACTGGGATTTAGTCAAAATCAATATCATAAGGCTGAAATGGGAAACACATGTATAGTGGAGAATTACATTTTTAATCGGGAACAGTTATCAACGTATAACTTAATTCAACCAGTCCTGTGTTGGAATTAAAATGACTGGCTTTAGTAGCATGTGTATAAAGTCGGACAGTTTCTAAAGGAAAACGAACACATCTAGAATTACGGGGATTTGCTTGAAGTTTGACAGAGGATTCAAACTGTCAGTAGTAGACACTTCCAAGTTCTCTTAAGAAATCCATGGGAATGAAGGCAAAACGTAAAGTACAAACTTGGAGCTATTCAGGATTGATTTGATTTTGTTTTAAGTATAATCTGCCTGCAATGTAATGAAATGAATGGATCTAACCGTTTGCTGTATGATTCTAACATGTCATTTCAATCTAGAACCGAAGAGTTACAGCACAAAGAAGATGTCCATCCAATTCAACTCTAATCAGGCATAGGCATATATAATTTCATAACTTCTACATTAAAGAAACTATCTAATGGAAAACCCTACACAACCCCATGGGAACAACATTTACATACATGGGGATGTGTAATTAACTAGACGGAACTATTCATACTTGAAAAACATATTTTCATTGATTTTTATTTGTTATTAGTTTAAACCGTCAAACATCGTCGGAGCCCAAGATTAAAACATACACTCAAGCTTGTTGAGATCTTAACCCTGGATGTTGGACAATTGATGTGAAAGAATAACAAATGGAGTATCTTTTCGATGGTTAGTCGGTCAGTGAAAGTGAATTTTAGCAATAAGTCTTGGTAATCTGTCAGTATAAACTGATAGATACAGATAGCTTGGCGAGTAGATATTTATGATAACTAAAACACACGGGCACAGGGAAAATCGTCTTGTCTAAAATAACCAGTAGATAGATAGCCAATATCGCTCACTCCTTGAGAAACCAGTGACGTATTTGACAAGTACCTGTCTAATATTATCTGTTTACCTAAGACTATCATATAACATTCACGAAGCTACTTGAACTTGGAAACCTCTTTGTTTTCCACAAGTATATCAATCGCCATATGTCAGGAAAGATCCTAAAGAACATATGGGAAATGCGGCCATTTTGGTATTTTTCCCACCACTCATCCAACACTGTTTTCAAGATAGATATTTCACCAGCCAATATTCTAATAGTAAGACGTACATATATATATATAGGCTATTGAAAAGTGCGAGATAAACTGCGGGACGTTTAATGTGCAATTTTCATAGAGACAACTGCTTTGTTAGTAATTTAGAAGTACATTATTTACTTCAAAAAGGGTGTTCATTTAACACTCCTTTGCTTCTCCGGACTTGAACGGATTCCTGCTGACCCATGGGCTGACCAACAGTTACAAGCCCACATAGATCTATACAATCCCAGTTTTTGAACGTGAAACTGAACATCTGTGTAAGCCTTGACAATGTATTACAAAGTGTTCCAAAAAAAATCTCCTGACTAAGGCCAAGCTTCTGTCTGTCGTCAACCTAATGAAATATCATCAGTTTTAGTTCATTACAACAACTTAGGTTTGAGTATAAAGGTCTAAATGGTCGTTTGAGGTCTGAATGGTATACCTCTTTTTAACGCAATAAGAAACCCGTCTCCATTGTTATTTAAGACAAGAAGATTTTCTGCGTGCTTGTGTGTTTAAATGCTCATAAATATTATATACCGAATAACCAGTCGAGAGCTATCGTCTACGTTGTGAAAGAGGAAACTATCACGATACATATAGTTACCAATGTATGTTGATCATTCAGTCTCATAGATCCAACTCAATTGGAAATAGTGATGTTCTGGAGCTGAATTAGAATTTAGAATTATCTGTCATTTGGCTCAAGCTGTATAAACTAGAAGCTTTTAATTCATACTTGTGTCCAATTTTTTGATGAGTCGCAAGTTTGGAAGCTGAGATTTTACTTAAATCGGCTTCCAAACTTACGACTAACTAAATAAGACGGACGGTAGCAACAGTTTGGATAATGGGCGTAATATTAAAATGTGATGTAGACATAAATTAAATGAATGTTCTTGATTTCCCGGTTATTTCAATTTTACTTTCAAGACATCGATAATTTATTTTGTCGATGAACTATAGTTCGTCTTTTTGTTAAAGGCACACTTGCCGCCGTAGCCTGTTTAAATTTGCTAAGAAAACCAATTTACATGAGCTTACTACGACTAATACCACTAAAATTAAACATAGGACACATAAAACATGTCTAGTTAGCTTTAGACTGTAAAAATGGGGTGAAAAACAAACGAAGAATCGAAGCCTGATTACAACAACAACGATCAGTGTCGGTCAACTTTCGTGTTGGGTAACCCTCCTTTCAGGCCTTTGTATCTGTGGTTTACACTCAAACAATTATCAACAGGCTTTTCCAGTCGCTGTTAACCGATCGTCAGTCTGTATTTCTCAGATAAATAGGCCTACGTAAAATTACACTGTGCCGTTAGTTCACTCACTCGACTGAAACATAAAATCGCCAATAGGGGGCAGATCGGTTTGTTTACGTTCCGGGTACGTAACAATTCTAATTTTCAAATTCAAATTAAAAATACAAAGTGACGTCCAAACTTTTAAATTTTGGTAAAAATAGAAAGTTCCTAACTTATATTGTCTGGGAAAAATACAGAATACGGTCTTTCTTTTTTAATGTAAACAATATTCCTGATTTTCGCGGCAAGTGTGCCTTTAAGTAGTATGGAATAGAAGCTTTCTTCATATATCAATCTTGGATATGTACGTTAAGGTAGTTTTTATAAGCGACAAAGACTTGAAAATGTACTCTTACATCGGGGCTATTTGAAGTCTGTCCGTTATTAGCACACATTTTTCGGTTCTTATGAATAACTGGCTTTACCGGTACCGATATTTTTTTTTATCTCAACGTCAATATTTTAGTTTTTCAAACGCTCAACGATCGACAATTATGAAGAAAAAAATCCAAATTTTGGCTTTTAATTGCACATTACAAGACTTTATTTCTCAATGAAGCCGTTATATGACACAGCCCGGGGTAATGGGACTGATAGACGAAAACTCAGTCCAGTGTTTCGGAAAGATAATCAAGCTAAAAAATGGTTCCCTGTGTTAATAAACGTTATGTTGCTGGACCAGAAATACAAATGCAGCTTGTTTGGTAGGCAAGATATGATAATAAGGATCTCATTTATACTTTCCTTTCCATAAAAATGCTACATATGAATAATGTATCAATTAGTTATGGTAAAGAAAGAGACACAGAAACCGTAAAACACAGAGAGAAAACGCCAAGTATCGTAGCGTAAACCAACAAATTTGAAACCCGTCTATTTCGAAATGCCAAGTTTCTGTCTCCTTTACTTGGGAGTAAACGTCTCCATGTTTATTCTCTTGGGGTGTAACCGAGTCACTTAGGAGTGGGACGAGAACCATATGTAACTGAGGACGTATACATTGCTGTGAGAAAAAGCTGACATGTGGCAGAGAACGGTCTCACAAGTGTCAGCCAGAAATTACTGCCAACCAAAGAGGGTGATAAGACACAGAAAGAAACATTCATGTATTGAGAAAGAACCCCCCCCCCCCCATCCTTAAGTGAATTTTTCGGAAAATACAGAAAGAAGATTTTCCCTGTGCCCGTGTGTTTTAGTGTTCATACATACATATGTGTGTTTCTACTTGAATACCACCCCCTTTCTCATGTTCCTCGTGTAGAAAATGAAATGTAAAGTATGCATTCATTGTATGTACAAGTGGATGCCGTATTCCCAGAACAATTGTCAAAGCTACTCTCAGTTGGTCTTAGTCTACAGTTTTAACTGAATGTGTTTTATGCACTGTCAAGGTTTGGTCGGCTTAAAACTCCAGCAAAACAATAACTTCTCATTTATATATGGAAATATAGTCATACGATTAGGGGCCGGTAGGTATGTAATTACTGTCCTATCCGAGTAAACCAAGGCTGCCTGGGGAGTTCTGGAACCCTGGGACTAATCACGTCTTGTATAGGGAGATATTAGATAGCTGATGGGAACTTCAGAGTAATCTCTGCTGACTGCCTTCACGGTAAACCAGATCAATGGTTTCAATATAACTTACAAGTTGTCGTCAGAATACCCCGGCCAGTGCAACGATATCAGAAAAAAAACCTTACACTGCACGGGACAAAAGTCCATCAACAACTTTTCAAACTTAAAAATTCATTTTTCGGCCATGTCAGGTTATCTAGTCGTATATCTGTACCGTGCACTACCTCAAGAACGACGTCAAAAGCATTGGAGAATTTTGTCTTTTTTATTAATATGTACCTCAATAAGTTTTAGCGTTTCTGAGTTTTTTGTCAATAAATTAATCAACCGAAAAATCGTTCGCCGAGTTCATTGGAAAGGTTGATCTGCACATCCTCTGAGACATCAGCAATACCGTCTATTTTTGGTCATCCATCTTTTGGGTAATCAATAACTGTGGTGTTAATTACATCCACACGTGTGTGCCAGGGCAGGACCTCACTGTTCCACTAATACCCTGTGCACATTGCATATCTTCACTGGGCTTGAACCAGCGTCAATCGAAACGGAATACAGGTTTAACTAAGTCAACATACACCATCGCGTTTCAGAAGAACAGTACAGCACGTTGTAATATTCTATTAAAGCAATTTACCCATTATTACAGGTAAAGTCAATGTAAACTTGGAAAACGAAACTTTTTACATATTTAATTCGTGCTCAAGAGCAATGTTACCCTCCAAACAAATATTAACATATAACCAAATATAACATATAACCAAATGATGTTCATCATGTTATCGTTCCCTATTCTCCATGCTCACTCAAGCGTAAAATTCTATGAAGAGAGTCTGAGTCAGTCGCGTGTCGGTTTCAAACCCCCGCTTGGCGATGTCCAGTCTGTTGACCATCTGTCTACTTGTATCAACACCATGCTCCGGATCATAAATAAAACATTCACTGGTGCTAAAGGGGTTTTACGACAAGCTGGTCAACTTGGTTGCACGTGTTGGGTTAGAAACCTTGTCCCCAGCCGACCTATCAACCATGTAACAATCCATGTTATTTCCACGATTTCGGGACGATTTTGAATAGAAGGTACGCCGAGTGCGTCCAACAGTATGACATATATACGTTATAACCCCTAGGTTTGCAACTTACAGACCAGGCTGTGAATTAAAAAAGATATAGTTCTATAACTGCATTTTCAAGTCTATCTTTAGAGTGAACCATTAGCAATCGCAAAAGTGAAGGTGGCTTTATCCATAGACCTAGTGAACGCACTCTTTTGAGGGACTTTCATTAAGTTGGAAGATTTAGTTTCGTTTATCAGCAACTTCTCTCAGTTTTGATAGTAAGTTTAAAAGTAGACCTAAAATTGTAAATAATAAAAGAAGAATTTGTTATGTCTGTGTAATACATGGGACGAACTGACGTTCTGCCTTTACCAATATTTTTCAATTTAAGGTGAATCCTTTAGTTTTCCAAGGGGCTTCAAAGCTGAACTTCTATTGACAATCAGAACTTAAGAGAATCCCCCCCCCCCCCCCACGAATTTGGGCAGCTCATTTCACTTTTATTGCAGATGTACAGTTCAGTGGCTGCCTTTTCTTTGTTTAGACGATTCGTTTCAAACTAACCGTATGTCAAATGCACCGTTTTTATCCTTCAAAGCAATACCGCTAGCCGATTAAATGGTTGATTAAATTAAGCGGTCTGTTTGATTCACACCTTAACATTACACCACTGTTCATGCCTAATTAGAGAAACCATTATCTCTTTGATTGCGTGTTTTAATTACACCAGCTGTTATACTGCACGCACATCACCTCTTTGTGTTTCAATGTTAATATCTCATTATGTTCGCCATCACTGACGACTAGAACAATGACGTATAGGGAGTAAACGTAGGGCTAAATAGTGTCATCTTCAATATAAGCAGATACTTGATTTACTACTAACAATTTACCGTTTTAGTAGACAGATTGATTCAACCCCAAGACATTTGATTCTACGAGCAACCATACAAAACGCTACGCAAATTTAATGCGAACGCATCATAATTCCTATATAAACGCACAAAGTTAAATTTATATAAAAAAAAGTTTTTGATTTGTTTTTGTTCCAGAAAAATGAGTCACCACACCACATAAGATGATTTAGTATAATTACTATAGTGTTATTAATTAATTTATAACGCATCAAATCTGTACACCTATGATTGTATACACGGTCACAAATATCATAATCTGTACACCTATGATTGGATACACTGTCACAAATATCATAATCTGTACACCTATGATTGGATACACTGTCACAAATATCATAATCTGTACACCTATGATTGGATACACTGTCACAAATATCACAATCTGTACACGTATCATTGGATACACAGTCACAAATATCATAATCTGTACACCTATGATTGGATACACTGTCACAAATATCATAATCTGTACACCTATGATTGGATACACTGTCAAAAATATCATAATCTGTACACGTATCATTGGATACACAGTCACAAATATCATAATCTGTACACCTATGATTGGATACACAGTCACAAATATCATAATCTGTACACCTTACCTATGATTGGATACACAGTCACAAATATCATAATCTGTACACCTATGATTGGATACACAGTTACAAATATCATAATCTGTACACGTATCATTAGATGCAGTCACAAATATCATACCGAATTGACTTATCTAAACACATACTAATGAATGATTACATGAAGAATATGTTATCTCAATCGTCACCGATACCAATATCTTAAATATATTTCACTCGATCGCAGTATGTGGAAGAGTTGCCAGGTATTCGTCAAAGATCGAGGGTTTCCTCCGTTCAAAAGCCCGCTTCCACCCTCCCCACTAAACCTGGCAACGCCGTCATATAAGTGAAATAATCTTTGGTGCGGCGTTAAACATCTATCAATCAATCTTAAATATACACGCATGTCATTCTCTGGACCAAAAGTGAATCATAAGTTTCGATTATGCTTTGGTAGAAATGATAATGCATAAACAATGATGTCATGGAGTATATATGCTTTACAGAACAACCAGCTGTTGAAAAAACGTGGTTAGAAGAAATGCACAACATAGGATTTCCGTCTACCAATATAACCACATATAAATACAGCAACTTGTAAAGTTCAGTCAACGCTAAATATACTATACCAAATGTCAGTTAGTAAAGTGGAGCGCTGTAATTATAACATAAACATATACTAGTAGACATCCGCCAGCATTAGTGGTGGGCTATTTTCCAACGGGTTGGAACTTACTGTATTAATCAGATCAAGGGATGGCAATGTATTCAAAATATTTCATAGTTGTTTACATCTGTAACTGGCTTTCATTGTAGTATGCTATACACAACATTGACTAATTTATAAAAAGCAAATAGTACATTCCTATTAACACCACGACCAATACATGACTTGGGCTAAGAACTATAGAGGGTTACGTATAAAGTCTCGAAATTTATCAATGAGATAGTTGATATATGATATTAAGGATCATACTTATAGAGCGCAAGTCTTCCATTAATATATACAAGATTTTATTACAAGAAATACTGTTTCCTACAATAATTGTATCGATAAACAGAAATAAAATCTTCCAGCTTTTCTTTTAACTTCTCCAGAGCTTGAGTTTGATACACTGACTCTACACAGGCTGAATAAGGTGGGTATTTTTAGATGGGTTATTTTTGGCGGCTCGCACCCAACATGGCCCGTTTTGCCCTGGCAGAGATCCCCATGATATTTGCTGAACTTATATCTTTTAAAAGTTACAGAGTATTTACGTTTCATTAAATATATCTATAACAAAAGATTTAAATAGAAGCAATAGTTTTCAAGATAACTGTCAGAAATTATCCGTCTTTTATTCCCAATTCACATGATTTATCATGTCCTACTCTACTGGGGCAACCTAAGGAACTATTGGTGTACAGCCCGTCCCGGATAAGAATATCCGTTCGTTCGCATGAGTCTTTACAAATGAAAGTTTACTCACCACAATTACAGGGTAAAACTATCCATAAAACACCCAAAGTAATCCAATGAGAAATCCTCGAGAAAGTCGCCATTCTTCCCACACATGTCTATCTTTCTCTAACATAGATTGAGCTACATGTCAGTAAGAGTCGATATACAGACTAGCTCCAAGCACGCTATTAACTTTTCTCCTTCGCAGTGGTACAGGGATCTAGTTTCAGGCCACAGCAGCCTCTGCCTAACAAACTCACAATGATAACATTGCAGACGATCTCTTGGAATAGTACGAAGCGCATGCGCTGCCTCTGGCACTGTGGCACTGCTAAAGCTGTTGGCAGATAAGTTTCTGGCCTGGACTAAATCTAACTTGTTGGTAGCTTTTTATGCTGTGTATTTTTACTCGAGCTGACTATTCCGTTTCTCTTCTGCTACACAATCAGAGAAACCACCAGCAATCAATATCCCTAAGCCGACAAGTCACTGCTTATAGGCTTCATTTCTCAAAACAGATGTCATGAATTTCTCATATACATTAGTCTCGTTTTAAGGAATATTTCGCATCACTCTAAGTGTCTTAAAGAAGAACTGGCTAGCCACCACATCTATTGGTAGAAAGAAACTAACTCTGACAGGTCGACTCCAGTCAATTATTGAGGGAAAACATTCATTTCCTGACTCAGAAAGCTGGTTTGTATAAAAAGGGAAGCAATCGACAGCCGGGACACGCGCATTTAAGGCCAGATCGATAGGGTGTTAGGTTCCGAGGTGGGACAAAGTCTTCGAGTGTGTTACTATAGCAACACCTCTCGTTCTGCTTCACTGATCACGAATGATGCTGTTTACTCAAAGTGCGCAATGTACAGGTCCTACTCATTATTGAGGGCGTGTCAACCACTCAAACATCACAGCTGTCATTTTACATTTAAATCTACTGAACTTCATAGATTTTGCTGCAAGTGAATTACTGAACATTGTTAAACAACGTCAAAGCATTAGTACAGACCTTGTTGCAACCAGAAATGAGAAAAAAGACACGAAAATAAACATTTTTTCATTAATGCAACACGCAATGAAAACTTTTTTGAAAACGCGTCGTGGCAGCAACACGTAATGAAATAATTTCTTCAGTTTGCGGTATCCGCCGGAAAATGCATGGGACCTTTTGACATTTTATGAAAAAACATTTTTAAAACTTTTGTGTTAACCACATAGCTGCCCGTCGAATAACTGGTGCAAAGTAACCGAATATAAATCAGAAATAGATTTTTCGCTAAAGCAATGAACCCAAAGGAACTCAAATAAAGGTCCTTGTGTTTCAAATAAGCCGATTAGACGTTCAGAAGAACGGTTGAAGTATATATATATAGTTAATCAAGGGCGTTTAATAACATAAATATATAATATAAATAAACAGATGTGCTTAGATGCAAATTAAGGCATTTATAGGCCGAGATAACCCAGATTATCGGTTTATGGGCGACTAGTATTATATGGCTGGTAATGAGTCGGGTCGCGAATGTTGAATACGGAGGGAAAAAAAACCCAGATAACCCTTGTGAGGCAGATTCAGCAACATTTTCGGATAAGTAAAATAAAAGGTTCCAAAGGCAGCTCGCCCCCAATTAGCGTGGTCGGTTTAAGTTTAACCCTTCACTTAAGGAAAGAAAGAGACCTCTAAAAGCAATACTTCCATTCAGAAAGACTGATTGGCTGAGTAACAATATTGGATTTCGTTGGGAGTATTAAAGTAAATCACAAGGATACGTATGTCTATAATGTAAATAAAGCCTTGATTTTTACGTCACATATACGCCACTAAAGCATCTCATGTATGATTTTACGTCACACATATGCCAATAAAGCATCTCATCTATGATTTTTACGTCACAAATATGCCAATAAAGCATCTTATCTATGATTTTTAAGTCACACATATACCAATAAAGCAGCTCATCTATGATGTTTACGTCAAATATATGCCAAATTAAGAATCTCCTCACTCCCTTTTTTGGCGGGGGAATCACCCTGGATGGCAAAGATAATACAATGGATAAATCATATTACAGAAAACAATTAAATACATCCATGGTTTACATGTTTAGAAACAACACACTAGTTCAACAGTGGCGTCCCAACAGAATTCCTCAAGCCAATTATATGTCAAAGAAATATTTAAGAGAATTTCTAGAAACTGTGTTTAACGCTCCCATGACAATCTATCCCTGCTTTGTCCGGATTGTATGCGATAGAAACTGAGTTTAACTCTCCCAGAACTGATCATTTCTATTTTATACGGATTGTTCGGGATAGAAACTGAGTTTAACTCTCCCAGAACTGGCCATTCGTATTTTGTCCGGATTGTATGGGATAGAAACTGGGTGAAACTCTCCCAGAACTGCTCATTCCTGCTTTGTCCGGATTGTTCGGGATAGAAACTGAGTTTAACTCTCCAGAACTGATCATTCCTGCTTTGTCCGGATTGTTCGGGATAGAAACTGAGTTTAACTCTCCCAGAACTGGTCATTCCTGCTTTTTCCGGATTGTATGGGATAGAAACTGAGTTTAACTCTCCCAGAACTAGTCATTCCTGCTCTGTCCGGATTGTTCGGGATAGAAACTGAGTTTAACTCTCCCAGAAGTACTCATTCCTGCTCTGTCCGGATTGTATGGGATAGAAACTGAGTTTAACTCTCCCAGAACTGGTAATTCCTGCTTTTTCCGGATTGTTCGGGACAGAAACTGAGTTTAACTCTCCCAGAACTGATCATTTATATTTTATACGGATTGTTTGGGATAGAAACTGAATGTTACTCTCCCAGAACTGGCCATTTCTGCTTTTTCCTGATTGCCTGGGATAGAAACTGAGTGTAACTCTCCCAGAACTGGTCATTTCTGCTTTTTCCTGATTGTATTGGATAGAAACTGAGTGTAACTCTCCCAGAACTGGTCATTTCTGCTTTTTCCTGATTGTATTGGATAGAAACTGAGTGTAACTCTCCCAGAACTGGTCATTTCTGCTTTTTCCTGATTGTATTGGATAGAAACTGAGTGTAACTCTCCCAGAACTGGTCATTTCTGCTTTTTCCTGATTGTATTGGATAGAAACTGAGTGTAACTCTCCCAGAACTGGTCACTCCAGCTTTGTACGGATTGTTCGGGATAGAAACTGAATGTAACTCTCCCAGAACTGGTCATTCCTGCTTTGTACGGATCGTTCGGGATAGAAATTGAGTGTAACTCTCCCAGAACTGGTCATTTCTGCTTTTTCCTGATTGTATTGGATAGAAACTGAATGTAACTCTCACAGAACTGGTCATTACTGCTTTGTACGGATCGTTCGGGATAGAAATTGAGTGTAACTCTCCCAGAACTGGTCATTTCTGCTTTTTCCTGATTGTATTGGATAGAAACTGAATGTAACTCTCCCAGAACTGGTCATTTCTGCTTTGTACGGATTGTTCGGGATAGAAATTGAGTGTAACTCTCCCAGAACTGGTCATTACTGCTTTGTACGGATCGTTCGGGATAGAAATTGGGTGTAACTCTCCCAGAACTGGTCACTCCTATATGTATTTTGTCCGGATTGTTCGGGATAGAAACTGGGTGTAACTCTCCCAAAACTGGTCATTCCTATTTTGTCTGAATTGTTCGGGATAGAAACTGAATGTAACTCTCCCAAAACTGTCCATTTCTGCTTTTTCCTGATCGTATTGGATAGAAACTGAGTTTAACTCTCCCAGAACTGGTCACTCCTATTTTGTTCGGATTGTTCGGGATAGAAACTGAGTGTAACTCTCTCAGAACTGGTCATTTCTGCTTTGTACGGATTGTTCGGGATAGAAACTGAGTTTAACTCTCCTACAACTGGTCATTCCCGCTTTGTCCGGATTGTTCGGGATAGAAACTGAGTTTAACTCTCCTAGAACTGGTCATTCCTGCTTTGTACGGATTGTTCGGGATAGAAACTGAGTTTAACTCTCCTAGAACTGGTCATTCCCGCTTTGTCCGGATTGTTCGGGATAGAAACTGAGTTTAACTCTCCTAGAACTTGCGATTGCTGCTTTGTCCGGATTGTTCGGGATAGAAACTGAGTTTAACTCTCCCAAAACTGGCCATTCCTGCTTTGTCCGGATTGTTCGGGATAGAAACTGAGTTTAACTCTCCTAGAACTGGTCATTGCTGCTTTGTCCGGATTGTTCGGGATAGAAACTGAGTTTAACTCTCCCAGAACTGATCATTCCTTTTTGTCCGGATTGTTCGGGATAGAAACTGAGTTTAACTCTCCCAGAACCGGCCATTCCTATTTTGTCCACTTTGTTTCAAATTAACAAGAATGGTTGTCAATGT
Source organism: Lepidochitona cinerea (assembly GCA_963971465.1). NCBI lineage: Eukaryota > Metazoa > Mollusca > Polyplacophora > Chitonida > Tonicellidae > Lepidochitona > Lepidochitona cinerea. Next base: position 38,444,809 of record OZ020556.1, on the reverse strand, counting down.
GTCAAAGGTGTGTTCTTAGAGGTTATACTTTCTTTGTCAGATCCCAAGATACATTGTCGGTGGGTAGGCTTTAGCAATGGAGTAGTTACCACGTGGTGCCAGAAGGCAATCTTATTCTATCTGATGATGTATATTGTATTCATTTCACAAGAAGGTAATTCGATTTTGATGAGTAGAATATGTGAAACACAAGGCATTATGGATTTTCTTTGAAATATCGGAAATATCCCAAAACAAAGCAAAACAAAAATAGGCACACGTCAAGCCAGTTTTTGCCAAATTGGCATTTGTCTATATTAACAAATAGACAGTTAGGACAAAAAGTCCATGTAAAAAAATCCCTGCCAGGCATTGAGTTGCACCTACTGTCACATGTTTTCATAAAACGATGATCAAAAGGCCTTGATACTAATATAAACCCATCTTTTGGTTCAACCAAGGGGAATCCTCTATGTGTGAATTTTTCGGTGCTACTAAATTTATAAAGACATCTTCTCCAAAATCACCCTATTTAAAACCCCAAATTTAACCACTTGAAATATACTAAAAATTTATAAAAACATATTTCAGGGAATCCAACCCCATCCCCTTAAACCAGTCAATATTATCATAATGAATACTGTGAAATACTTTACAATACCGCTTTTCTTCGCCAATGCCGGATGTTGCTTAAAACTCCTCAAGTAATATTTCCTGTTGTTGACGGAAATATAAATAGCTTTGAACGATTCTTTTGACAATTCTTTTGACAAGTAGATTGCATTTAATAAAATACTTTTCTTCTATAAAGGAAGTGGAAATTAAATAAAAGATTATCAGAATGTGTTGTCAAATTCTCAATTTACAATTAGAAACACAAATATAGCTATCGATAAAGATAGCCGCGAAACGACCACTTTACTATCGTCGTGGGTGCCCCAGTGATAATGTGAAAAACTAAAACACTCTATTTGTTAACTTGATCAGTTATAATGGAATCATTGGATCAATGTAGATAATTGCCGAAACTGCGTCTGTTTACCGCCGTCAATAACACATATTAACAAATCATCTCAATTATTGAGTAGTTTGTGGTGATTTTTATTTTCTATATTGTCTAAAAAGTTTTATATAAAAAGTGCAAAATGTCCAAGTCATGTCAAAGCCAACCGGAAGAGAACGGTGACATCGGTGGTTTGCTCCCAATGTGGATGTGCTCCCAATGGGGATGTGCCCCCAATGTGGATGTGCCCCCAATGTGGATGTGCTCCCAATATGGATGTGCTCCCAATGTGGATGTGCTCCCAATGTGGATGTTCTCCCAATGTGGATGTTCTCCCAATGGGGATGTGCTCCCAATGTGGATGTGCTCCCAATGTGGATGTGGATGTGCTCCCAATGGGGATGTGCTCCCAATGGGGATGTGCTCCCAATGTGGATGTGGATGTGCTCCCAATGTGGATGTGGATGTGCTCCCAATGTGGATGTTCTCCCAATGGGGATGTGCCCCCAATGTGGATGTGCTCCCAATGTGGATGTGCTCCCAATGTGGATGTGCTCCCAATGTGGATGTGCTCACAATGTGGATGTGCTCACAATGTGGATGTGGATGTGCTCCCAATGGGGATGTGCTCCCAATGTGGATGTGCTCCCAATGTGGATGTGGATGTGCTCCCAATGGGGATGTGCTCCCAATGTGGATGTGCTCCCAATGTGGATGTGGATGTGCTCCCAATGGGGATGTGCTCTCAATGGGGATGTGCTCCCAATGTGGATGTGGATGTGCTCCCAATGGGGATGTGCTCCCAATGTGGATGTGCTTCCAATGTGGATGTCAATGTGCTCCCAATGGGGATGTGCTCCCAATGTGGATGGGCTCCCAATGTGGATGTGGATGTGCTCCCAATGGGGATGTGTTCCCAATGTGGATGTGCTCCCAATGTGGATGTGGATGTGCTCCCAATGGGGATGTGCTCCCAATGTGGATGTGCCCCCAATGTGGATGTGCTCCCAATGTGGATGTGCTCCCAATGTGGATGTGGATGTGCTCCCAATGGGATGTGCTCCCAATGTGGATGTGCTCCCAATGTGGATGTGGATGTGCTCCCAATGGGGATGTGCTCCCAATGTGGATGTGCTCCCAATGTGGATGTTGATGTGCTCCCAATGGGGATGTGCTCCCAATGGGGATGTGCTCCCAATGTGGATGTGCTCCCAATGTGGATGTGGATGTGCTCCCAATGTGGATGTTCTCCCAATGTGGATGTTCTCCCAATGTGGATGTTCTCCCAATGTGGATGTTCTCCCAATGTGGATGTGCTCCCAATGTGGATGTGCTCCCAATGAGGATGTTCTCCCAATGTGGATGTTCTCCCAATGTGGATGTTCTCCCAATGTGGATGTGCTCCCAATGTGGATATGCTCCCAATGTGGATGTTCTCCCAATGTGGATGTGCTCCAAATGTGGATGTGCTCCCAATGAGGGTGTGTCTTTTCAAATGAGTTTATTAACACGTAGATGTGGTGACAGAAATTGTATTGTACATACATCCTTGGTCCAAAGTTATAAAAGTGATTATGTCGTTTCTAAGAAACGGTTTAAAACCAGTATTTGTTGTGAGATTTGTTTATGCTTCATAAGCTCTACATTCACATTACATGCAAAATAAGCGTTTTCTATCGCGACAAACACATTTTAACAACACCCGACATTTAAAATAACATTTGGCTTTATCCGACAATAGGTTCCACGTGAATTTGATGAAATATCTTAACCTTTCCTTTCACCCGGATACCCGTATAACCTCCTTGGCCCGAGGGAAAAGTGTAATTTCTCCGACAAGTTGAGATGGGAACCTATCGGTCAAATGGCCTTTACACAGTTGTCTAATTACTACCGTTCGTCTGACCAGCATTAACCATAGAGGTCTGCGTATATAGTTTTTCCGAAACCCTTTATATGCCGTGCTTTGTAAATTACAACACCGCAGGAATAAAAAATGTTAAAAATATGGTAATTTTTATGTTTTTATAGTTTTGTTCTATAAAGCATTCTTGCTCAATTTAACATTTTACCTCACTGTACCGAATGTTGTTTAGATCGGAAGTTTGTTAATTATCTAATTGGTGCAATTTACATGACAATCTTGAATATCGGGCTTAATATATCTCAAATCAATTTAGATAAAAAAAAAGAATTGGAAAAACATGGGTTATGGCACAAATTTGAAATATATCCTTAGAAATAATCAGGGCACAATCAATGTATCGCCTTGAATTTATTAATATCACATACATCCCGTCGCAGTATTAATAAATACGTTAGTTTTGAATATTTACCCTGGAAATAAAATTATGGAATTTTCATGTTAAAAATACGAAAGTAATTCGGAGAAAAATGATAATGTAAATGTGCCATTTCACATTAGGTTGATCGGCTGTGACAGACTGACTCACACACACACACACACATTATAGTCACCTTGGTAACATTGCTAGTTTAATATTTTCACCGCCTTTTTTATTGCCAACTATTGATTGGCCATAACAGTTCGTCCTGACTATGTGCTCTAGGCCCACTGTCATTATTCACACACATTTCACATCAACCTTTGACAAAAAAAACGTTTCTTTTTTATGAAACCATATGATTATTGCAATGAAATCACGTGGCGTCCCAGCAAACATTGTGGGCCGATTTAATCCAAATTAATGAGCAATTTGTAATTGAGCCATGATGTTATCTGTATTTCAAATATTACTTTCCGTCATTAGATCTGACTGTTTAAGGCACGGAAGCTCTCCCTAAACCCCATATAGAATATTTGGCTTCCCAACCTCAAAGCCCTTATTATAAAAGCACAAATTAATATGAGGCTGTTGCCATCTTGTGTTTGCGGTGGGATGTTTTTGGGGTGACAAGGCTGACACCGCTATAGACTGCATGGTGTGCCACTATAACAAAAGTGATATTAGATGAAGTATGCTTGTCGAGTACTATCCATAAAACAAGGTTCACTCTTGTCACATTTAATATCAAAACCATATTATGACCTTCGCTACTGACATTTATCCAATAAAGATGCAGAGAGAATCCCTTAAAATGCTTTCAAATAGATTCCATCACGCGCATTGCCATGGTACTTCAGAATCTCGATAAATAACGTGTGAATGACGCATCACTGTATAACCGAAAACTGATCAGTAGAGGGAGCGATATTTATAACAAAATCAGATCTCATATAGCAATCAGTTGCTCTTCTAAATTATTTTTTTAATTTAAAATGTATCACATTGATAATTATATATAAATATGAACACTATAACACAGAGGCAAATGGAAAATCCTCTCTGAATTATCCATGGTGACAATTAGTGCCTAATTGTGTTAAAAGGGGGCATATCATTAGACCTTTACACCCAATCATAAGTTGTTTTATTAAACTAAAACCCATAACATTTCAGTAGGTTGACGACAGACAAGAGTTTGGCATTAGTGAGTACAATTTTCTGGAACAGATCGCTTTGATTCTATATGAGCCGCGCCAATTTTACGTGTAAGTCTGACATATTTCACTTCAAGATTTTCCCAAGTGCCTTTAATTTTCTTGAAATGACAATGACTGTTACGATTCTTCAGGACTAGCACTGCAGTTTTTTTAGCAAATGAAATTACCTACATGAAATCCGAATTAACCAAATCAGAAGTCGAATTATCCAGTACAAGTCATGTGCCTCAGCCCTCGTCCGGATGGCACGGTTCCCAACTGCACTTTTTACTCGGGTCTTAACCTCGCCCTGTCCTAAAAGTCGAATTACCAAAATGAAAGTCAAATTACCCAACATAACCTAAATGATAAGTAAGTACCGGTTCTCAATTAGGCCTATAAGTAGACCAAAGCTAGTGGTCAAGGTGGAATCTACATTAAATATGTCATGCTGTACAAAAATAGCATAACGGAATCGTAGGCCTATATTAGGGCCCGTGAAAAAAAGTTTTTATAATTCGGAGTTACTATCTCCTAATTGACAGATACCGAGTCCAAATTAGATAATTCAGAGATATTAACTTTACTTTAGAGTTACTAAGTGAAAATAAGATAATTCAGAGTTACTAACTCCAAATCAGCTATTAATTCGGAGTTGGTCACTTTGAAGTAGCTAATTCGGAGCTACCAACTCCAAAGAGGACAGGTTCGAATCCCACTCAGTCCAAAAATTGGAAAATTTTCTGACTGGGTTTTCACTAGAACGACCTATGTGGGATGGTTGCCAGTTACCAGGGGAAGGTCGTGGGTTTCCTCCCGGCACAGAGCCCGGTTTTCTCCCACAATAAAACTGGCAACGCCGCCATATAAGTGAAATAATCTTGAGCGCGGCGTAAAACACCAAACAATCAATCAATCAACCAAAGAGGACAGAGTAACTGAGTTAGTAACTGCCAACAAGGCGATAATTCGGAGTTAGTAACTCCAAATTGGGCACTCTAATTAGGAGTTCCAAATTAGGAGATCGTATAGTCTTTTTTAACCTGGCCCTAATACGCTTCTGTACATTATAGACCCTGCAACGATTTTCGTGATACTATAGTTAACATGTTAAATACGATCGAATATTCAAGTGGAATAGCCATGCGACCGAAAACAGATTATCAAGGGACAGTATGCGTACTATTTAAACAACAAGAGGAAACTGCCCACATTACCTCCCCTGTATAACCCGGCATATCCAACACGCTTCAGTCTGAAACCTCGGGGATTAACGTACGTGAAATACCTTGTTCACTTGTACACCACAACATCCACATCGTCCATTAAGCTTGGCATGAAAGCCTACTGTTAATTGTTTTCTAATTCATATGCACCAACACGTAGTCAGGGGTATTCATAGCTATCAATCGAGGTGAATTATCTGATTAAGTATGAAGACAAGAATGGCTAATGACAGATTGAAATATATTTATGAACACTAAAACACGCGGGCACAGGGAAAATCTTCTTTTCTAAAATAACCACGGAGACAAGTTTCTAATTGTTTTAAAAAGAGGTATATCATTTAGACCTTTATACCCCATCATAAATTGTTGTAATAAAGTAAACCTATGATATTTCATTAGGTTGACGACTGACAGGAGCTTGGCCTTAGTCAGTAGAATTTTCTGGAACACTTTGTATTACATTGACAATGCTTACGCATCTTAAGGTATAGTAAGAATATCGTCAGACTATATATTACGGGGTCATGGGAAAAGACAGTGAAAATTTGCCCCCCCCCCCCTCATGAATACCCCTTTCCCAGAAAACCTAGGTAGAAGGCAGACAGGGGAGTTTAGCCCTGACCAGTATGTGTTTCAAACTCTTGTTCTTTTTATAAGCAATGACTGGCCTTTGGGTCAGAGGTCGAGCAAGTTTACTTTGAAGTTGTTTGTATTCTTCTACTATAATCTTGGCCATAGCGATGCTAGCTTTGTTATACTGAAACACAAATGGTATTATAGTTTTTTCACGACATCTTTCGGGGTCCAAGTTCAAACCCAGAGGATTAATATTTTGTAATGTTTGAATCCAAAAACTTTTCCTTTCCAAACGTTTGTGTTTGGTATCTGCAGCGGAAGTGAGAAAAGGGATTTTCTCAATAGGCATGATTTCCAAATGGTCCTTGACCGAATGACCTTGAGTATTGAAATGTTGTGCCACGGGTACATCATGTTTAAGTCCTATACTAGATAAATGGTTGGCTGCTCTTTGTCGTAGAGAATTCTGAGTTTCTCCGACGTACTGTTTGCGACATTTTTGCCCGTGATTACAGATTGAAATATAGTAAGTTGTGAAGATGGTTAAGCCAATTGAAATCCTAACACAAGATCCCTATTATCAAAGCGGTGGCGAGTCCTGGGTATAAAAAAGAAATTGAATGCACCCTGGGGTTGATTTTATATATCTACTTCAGGTTTAAAAAATATATGTTTCTACTATTTGTACTACAAGCAATCATTTTCACAGTTGTAACTATTACCAAAGGTATGAGTCAGACGATTTTAGTAACTCAGTGCATGGATTCTGGCGAAGACCCGGGATTCGTGCAAAATCTACAGTCCTCTCCGTTTTTCTTTTAAGTCAAGGCTTCCATATTAACCTCCCCTATACACATTTTGTTGCAGGTCTGTTAACCAAGTGAACAACACACCATAGCAACAATCGGTTGAAGGTGCTGTATCTTTTTTTCCAGAAGCTGGACTAAATAACTAAACCATTCTTACTTAATCATCTTAAACACTTTGTTATTACTTTGAAGTTGAGATGTTGAATATGAGTGGTCACACTAAACAAGTAAACCATTGCCACTTAATCTTCTGAAAAACGTTTCTTATTACTTTGGAGTTTAGAATTTGAGTTTAAGAGTTGAGTTGTCACGCTGAACGGAACTAGGTCCGAATGAATATTTTTCTGGACTAATAGAAACTAATTTGATGGGAAGATGTTTAGAGTAGCTAGATCAAGTGATTGCAGCCGCGGCTAAAGTTACTTAATTGTAGGTATATATACCAAATGTTTAACGAATGATGGTAACAGTGCTTCGGCAATAACTAACTTAAAAGCACACTTGCCGCGTAAATCCATAATACTGTTTACATAAAAACAGTGGGCGGTTTTCTGTATTTATCCCAGACAGAAGAAGTTAGGAACTTTCGATTTTTACCAAAAATAGAAAGTTTTGGCATCGGTTAGTATTTTAATTTAAATTGAAAATTAGATTTATAAGGTACCCGCAATGTAATCCAACGCTCAAGCTAACCGACACTGATCGGTGTTGTTGTTGTAATCGAGCTTCGATTCTTCGTTTGTTTTTCACGCCATTTATACATTCTAAACCTAATTGGACATGTTTTATCTCTGCTATGTTTAATTTTAGTGGTTTTAGCGGTAGTAAGCTCGTGAAAATTAGTTTTCTTAACAAATATCAACCATACAACGGCGGCAAGTGGGCCTTCAAGGAATGGTCTTATCAAAAGTATAGGATATACCCCCAGCATCGTGTTTAGAGCATTACCTATAGTTTGCGGACTTAACATCCTTTGTGGGGCTGCATGTAAGATATTAGACAAACAGTTGTAGTGCATGGTGATATTAGACAAACAGTTGTAGTGTACGATGATATTTGACAAATAGTTGTAGTGTACGATGGTATTAGACAAACAGTTGTAGTGTACGATGATATTAGACAAACAGTTGTAGTGCACGATGATATTCATCCTCGGATACCCAGGGTTAAATTCTCGACAAGCTCATCTCTTAATGTGAGCGTAAGCGGAATTTTTAACCGTGGGTTTCGACGATGGATGATATTAGACAAACAGTTGTAGTGTACGATGATATTAGACAAATAGATGTAGTGTATGATGATATTAGACAAATAGCTGTAGTGTACGATGATATTAGACAAATAGTTGTAGTGTATGATGATATTAGACAAATAGTTGTAGTGTACGATGATATTAGACAAATTGTTGTAGTGTACGATGATATTAGACAAATAGCTGTATTGTATGATGGTATTAGACAAATAGTTGTAGTGTACGATGATATTGGACAAACAGTTGTAGTGTACGATGGTATTAGACAAAAAGTTGTAGTGCACGATGATATTAGACAAATAGCTGTAGTGTATGATGGTATTAGACAAAAAGTTGTAGTGCACGATGATATTAGACAAATAGTTGCAGTGTACGATGATATTAGACAAATAGATGTAGTGTACGATGATATTAGACAAATTGTTGTAGTGTACGATGATATTAGACAAATTGTTGTAGTGTACGATCATATTAGACAAATAGTTGTAGTGTATGATGATATTAGACAAATAGTTGTAGTCTACGATGATATTGGACAAACAGTTGTAGTGTACGATGGTATTAGACAAACAGTTGTAGTCTACGATGATATTGGACAAACAGTTGTAGTGTACGGTGGTATTAGACAAAAAGTTGTAGTGCACGATGATATTAGACAAATAGCTGTAGTGTACGATGATATTAGACAAATAGATGTAGTGTACGATGATATTAGACAAATTGTTGTAGTGTATGATGATATTAGACAAATAGCTATAGTGTACGATGATATTAGACAAATAGTTGTAGTGTACGATGATATTAGACAAATAGTTGTAGTGTATGATGATATGAGCCAAACAGTTGTAGTGTATGATGATATTAGACAAATAGTTGTAGTGTACGATGATATTAGACAAATAGATGTAGTGTACGATGATATTAGACAAACAGTTGTAGTGCACGATGATATTAGACAAATAGTTGTAGTGTACGATGATATTAGACAAATAGTTGTAGTGTATGATGATATTAGACAAATAGCTATAGTGTACGATGATATTAGACAAATAGTTGTAGTGTACGATGATATTAGACAAATAGTTGTAGTGTATGATGATATGAGCCAAACAGTTGTAGTGTATGATGATATTAGACAAATAGTTGTAGTGTACGATGATATTAGACAAATAGATGTAGTGTACGATGATATTAGACAAACAGTTGTAGTGCACGATGATATTAGACAAATAGTTGTAGTGTACGATGATATTAGACAAATAGTTGTAGTGTACGATGATATTAGACAAATAGTTGTAGTGTATGATGATATTAGACAAATAGCTATAGTGTACGATGATATTAGACAAACATTTGTAGTGTACGATGATATTAGACAAAAAGAAGTAGTGCACGATGATATTAGACAAATAGTTGTAGTGTACGATGATATTAGACAAATAGTTGTAGTGTACGATGATATCAGACAAATAGTTGTAGTGTATGATGATATTAGACAAATAGATGTAGTGTACGATGATATTAGACAAATAGTTGTATTGCACGATGATATTAGACAAAAAGTTGTAGTGTATGATGATATTAGACAAATAGATGTAGTGCACGATGATATCAGACAAACAGTTGTAGTGCACGATGCTATTAGACAAAAAGTTGTAGTGTATGATGATATTAGACAAATAGATGTAGTGTACGATGATATTAGACAAATAGTTGTAGTGCACGATGATATTAGACAAATAGTTGTAGTGTACGATGATATTAGACAAACAGTTGTAGTGCACGATGATATTAGACAAAAAGTTGTAGTGTATGATGATATCAGACAAATACTTGAAGTGTATGATGATATTAGACAAATAGATGTAGTGTACGATGATATTAGACAAATAATTGAAGTGCACGATGATATTAGACAAATAGTTGCAGTGTACGATGATATTAGACAAATAGTTGTAGTGTATGATGATATTTGACAAAAAGATGTAGTGTACGATGATATTAGACAAAAAGGTTGCAGTGTACGATGATATTAGAAAAATAGTTGTAGTGTATGATGATATTTGACAAGTAGGTGTAGTGTATGATGATATTAGACAAATAGTTGCAGTGTACGAAGATATTAGACAAATAGTTGTAGTGCACGATGATATTAGACAAATAGTTGCAGTGTACGATGATATTTGACAAATAGATGTAGTGTACGATGATATTAGACAAATAGTTGTAGTGTATGATGATATTAGACAAACAGTTGTAGTGCACGATGATATTAGACAAAAAGTTGTAGTGTATGATGATATCAGACAAATAGTTGTAGTGTATGATGATATTAGACAAAAAGGTTGTAGTGTATGATGATATTAGACAAATAGCTATAGTGTACGATGATATTAGACAAATAGTTGTAGTGTACGATGATATTAGACAAATAGTTGCAGTGTACGATGATATTAGACAAACAGTTGTAGTGTATGATGATATTAGACAAATAGCTATAGTGTACGATGATATTAGACAAATAGTTGTAGTGTATGATGATATTAGACAAATAGCTATAGTGTACGATGATATTAGACAAATAGTTGTAGTGTACGATGATATTAGACAAATAGTTGTAGTGTATGATGATATTAGAAAAATAGTTGTAGTGCACGATGATATTAGACAAACAGCTGTAGTGAACGATGATATTAGACAAATAGTTGTAGTGTATGATGATATTAGACAAATAGTTGTAGTGTACGATGATATTGGACAAACAGTTGTAGTGTACGATGCTATTAGACAAATAGATGTAGTGCACGATGATATTGGACAAACAGTTGTAGTGTACGATGATATTAGACAAATAGTTGTAGTGTATGATGATATTAGACAAATAGCTATAGTGTACGATGATATTAGACAAATAGTTGTAGTGTATGATGATATTAGACAAATAGTTGTAGTGTATGATGATATTAGACAAATAGTTGTAGTGCACGATGAAATTAGACAAATAGTTGTAGTGTACGATGATATTAGACAAATAGTTGTAGTGTACGATGATATTAGACAAATAGTTGTAGTGTACGATGATATTAGACAAATAGTTAGAGTGTACTATGGTATTAGACAAATAGATGTAGTGCACGATGATATTAGACAATAGTTGTAGTGTATGATGATATTAGACAAATAGTTGTAGTGTATGATGATATTAGACAAATAGATGTAGTGTACGATGATATTAGACAAATTGTTGTAGTGTACGATGATATTAGATAAATAGTTGTAGTGCACGATGATATTAGACAAATAGATGTAGTGCACGATGATATCAGACAAATAGTTGTAGTGTGATGATATTAGATAAATAGATGTAGTGTACGATGATATTAGACAAATTGTTGTAGTGTACGATGATATTAGACAAATAGTTGTAGTGTACGATGATATTAGACAAATAGATGTAGTGCACGATGATATCAGACAAATAGTTGTAGTGTATGATGGTATTAGACAAATAGTTGTAGTGCACGATGATATTAGACAAATAGTTGTAGTGTACGATGATATTAGACAAACAGTTGTAGTGTACGATGATATTAGACAAACAGTTGTAGTGTACGATGATATTAGAGAAACAGTTGTAGTGTACAATGATATTAGACAAATAGTTGTTATGCACGAGGGTATTGGACAAATAGTTGTTATGCACGGGGGTATTGGACAAATAGGTGTTATGTACGGGGGTATTGGACAAATAGTTGCAGTGCACGGTGATATGTTAGGGAGACGTGTGTTAAAATTTGGATAAAATTATTTAAAGAATGTGGAGATTAAAAAAAAAACAAGGTCAAATGCATTACCATACATGGCGGACACATCTGTTTAAGTCCTCGTTTATCGGTATACCTTATAGAATTCAATATGCAATTCAGGGGAAGTAACATAACATGTAAACAAGAAGTTAGATGCGGGTTGAAGAATTGTCTCCCTTCGAAACTGGCCGGATTAATATCTTATACGTCAAAGACATCCCAGTTATTGACCTCAACGCAGACGTTCTTTTTCCAGGACAGGCTTTCGCAAACAGCATGACGCCATCTGTTGTTGTTTTCATGTACAGCTGGATAAACAAGGCTAGGTATTATTCAATCGATGACATGGATGTAATATGTAAAAATACTTTTATATGATGTAAAGAAGGGATAATAAATCACCGCATTATCGTCCTACTCCTTTATCTAATTGGAGCGAGGAATTCCGACAAATATGGGACACATGTCATGGTAGAAATGATTTAACTTCTTCTCAAGAGACGGTCGGATACGTTCGGAATGCGGGCCTATGATAAAGGCACACTTTAACGAGAATCGTTTACATTATAAAAGGAAGACCGTTTCCTGTATATTTCCCAGTTAGAAGCAGTTAGGAACTTTCAATTTTATCAAAACTCTAATGATGTGACATCATTTTGTGTTTTCAATTTGTTAGGTAACCTTTAGGTAAATAAACGAGGTGCCTAGAAATGTGCATATATAATCGTCTTAAATGACTGTGAAACTATACGGCAGTTGACCCATTGAATGATGAGTTTGAAACCATACGACAGTTGACCCATTGAATCATGACTTTGAAACCATACGGAAGTTGACCCATTGAATCATGGCTTTGAAACCATACGGCAGTTGACCCATTGAATCATGACTTTGAAACCATACGACATAAGCAACTCTTGAGATTTGGGAATTCGGGAAACAACCGCAACTCACATGACATAAATGACGATCTACAATAATTAGTTCAAGTGTTGTTTTTTTCTCGCGTTGAAAAGTGGGTGGGGGAGTAACCTTGCAAACATTGAGTTTTGTTTCGCTTCCCTCTCATCTTTACAAACATGCACGTATATATTTTCGAGGAACTTGCTCTCCGATAAACCAAATAAAACATTTGCTAGGCCTTGGTCAGTAGAATTTTCTGGAATCCTTTTGTAACATGGTTACACATCTTACCTATGGCAAGAACATCGGTGGGCTGAGATTGATTATATACATGTATTGCGTTGCCATAGATTGTCCACGGAAATACTAAATGGAACCTAATCCAAAACTCTTCACCGATACCTGGGATTAGATTCGTCTTTGAATAATCATACATCATGTTTGTTTTAGGCTACTCATATCAAAATAAACAGTTCCTTTTCAATTGCCAAAGCATAATGTTTTGTTATGAAGCGTCATCCTACCAGAGGTCACAGAGTTCACAAGCTATGGCATTATCAGATAATGGTTATTGGTTAACCACGGTGTGGAATTTCCTTGGACCACATAACCTTTAATTTCATTGGTCTACCTCACTGTGAGTCAGTCATCGAGATGAAGCTACATGTATCAGAGTACGAGAAACCTACACCGAAATTTGGCAAGCTATCAATTGTGCCTACACTCTTGGATGTTAGTAGCATCTGTTACCAGGGCAACACGTTCTCTACCACTCCTTGGTATATAGGTCAATCAGTATAAACAATCAGTATAAAGGACAGGTTACGATAGAATACCGTTAGCAGTTACATATCGATGAGACAGGCAATGAACGGTACAAAACATAACGGTAGCAGGGTTATTATTTCATATCAGTCTCGGGATGCACAGCTTCTACATTATTTGTCAAGTTTACATTTCTTCCAAAACAGAGAAATCGAGAACTTGGTCTTTTATTCCATACCAAGGTTTCGAAATAAAGCCAATGTGAAATGGATAAGCATCAGCGACATCAAATACAGCCAGTGCGACCTAGATATGTTGTCGGTTGACGTAAAAAAATTGAATTTTGAATTGTTTTTAATTTTCTTAAAATAATACATTTTGAAGAACAATGTTGACATTGCCGATTATATTCTAATTTATTTTAAGAATACGCTTTGTTTTAACGAGTAGTTTAAAATGTCTAATTTTGACAGCTTGGACCCTTTTAAACTGACAAGAGCTGCCAAAATTCAGATTTTTTTCATAAATTCGGTTTGTCAAAAGAAGTTCAACATATGAAGTACCTTGAAAACCCAAAGGATTGACGTTGAAATATAAAATATTGGTACAGTCAGTAAACTGTGCGAACCAAAGATATGTACTAATAACAGACAAAATTCAAATAGCCGGGATGTATGAGTTGATTTTGGGACTTTTGCTGCTTATAGAACCACGTTAACGTACATTCTCAAGATGGGTATCAACGGAAAGTACCTATTTTGTAACTTCATATTAACAGAGCCCACAATTAGCTAATTCTGTTTCAACGAAATTTCTCTTATATTTGGCAGCTCATGCCAATTGAAAGAGAAGACTCGTTTATGACTTTCTATTTTATCGGTAACCTACATCCCCATTGGTACCATCGACGATCTGGTTTATAACAATTCACATTCTGCAATACAAGAATTATACCTTGTATACATTCTACCATAACGAGATCTTCTTAACAGCTCTACTGGACATTATTATAGGGTCACTGTTCCTTTATTTATAGAAAAACGTCCCAATTACATGTATTAACAACAAGTAGACCAGAACATAGCGATGGAATTATTAGAATAAGATAATTGTTTTTTTTTTCTTTCGCCAAATTGAATTTGAATGCTCTATGGTATGCGGTAGCGTGGTGGAGATTTTGCAGTGATTAATGTAGCAACAATAATGGAAATGTTGATGGCAGTATTTTGTTATAAAGGATACTGTCCAACAACTTTGAACACGTCCTTGTCCTGTATTTGCTTGAATATCTGTCCCACTCGGAGCAAAGTTTGGTGACCCCTATGTGAGATATACCTTCTCTGCCTATGAGAGGTTTGTTACAGCAGAGGTCGTCGCCCTATTTATATGCATTTTATCAGCCAGCGACAAAATAGAACAATACGGTTAACTAGAAAACCCTGTATTTCAGTAAGAAGCTGTTATATTTATACAGATAATATCATAGCGCTGTCCATAGATAATGTTGGTTCTAATGTATCAGAACATTATGCCCAGCAAAACGATTACAGTTTCTTACAAAGCCAGAGCTTCAGTCATTTAGATGGTATTTTTCTTGGTTTTTGTAAATTAGTGTCGTGGTTGACGGTTGACAAGTGATCGTGATCAATGCTTGACAAGGGGCAGTGGTCGATAATTGATGAGAGGCCGTGGTCGGATGAAGAGACCGAGGCCAATGATTAACGAGTGGCCATGTTCGACGATTGACGATTAGCCGTGTTCGACGAGTGACTGTGAACGATTGACGAGAGGCCACGGCCGGACTGAAGAGGCCTTGACCGACGATTGACGAGAGGCCCTGG
Organism: Lepidochitona cinerea; assembly: GCA_963971465.1. Taxonomy (NCBI): domain Eukaryota; kingdom Metazoa; phylum Mollusca; class Polyplacophora; order Chitonida; family Tonicellidae; genus Lepidochitona; species Lepidochitona cinerea. Next base: position 38,429,162 of record OZ020556.1, on the reverse strand, counting down.
TCGGACTGTAGAGGCCTATGTCGACGATTGACGAGAGTCCACGGTCGGACTAAAGAGGCCTTGACCGACGATTGACGAGGGGCCCTGGTCGGACTGTAGAGGCCTATGCCGACGATTGACGAGAGGCCCTGGTCGGACTGAAGAGGCCGTGGTCGACGATTAGTCTGCAGTTGAACTGAATGGTTGAATTTTGCGAGCCCTAATTATGGCAGTTAGTTTTAGGTCTTGAATGAGATGAGAGGGAGTAAGACTATCCATAGAATGTTTATGAAATCTTCTTGGTGACAGTCCAATTACAGGTTGTTGTGTTCAAATTCACGAAATAATGTTGACATAAACAGTTTTTTTTGTAAAAAGTTTCAGAACACAGTTTCCTCCGGAAATCAGTCGTGACATTAAGAGAGAATAAAGCTGACGCCTACGAGTGCGAATTACACGCCTCATATTGATTAGAGATGTCATGTCTGTCGTATGTTACATAGAGCACTGAACATCCAAGACTACTTATCTCTGCCAAAGCTACTCATAGCTACTCATATGGAGTTTCAATAAATCCACTCACTGCTGTCGTTTCAAATCATATTAACACGTAGTCAAGAACACTTGTCACGTTTTTTCTCCCCAAATGACTGTGCATAGAAGAATATTATTCTTTAAGAAAATTTCAAAGAACCCGAGGTGTCGCATCCGTTTATCTTTCAAACCTGTGACAAATAAGTCTCACCGAGGGCGGAATAGGACAGTTAAATAAATAGCCTCAATTTATACAGCCAAACACTTTAACATGTGTACGTTATTTCCTATTGCTTCAAACAAACAAAAAGGAGAGCATAATATACCATAAATAAATATTTTGGCTCAATGCTATTTAAAGTGTAAAATAAAAAGAAGCGATGCAAATTAAGACGGAAAGTACTATATACATAATCTTATTTCCATGATATGCTCTTCGTGGGAATATTTTAGGCAAGTTCGTCATGTAAGACAACTTCAAAACAGTATGCTCTTTTATATATACAGAAACACCTACTAATCCATACCTATATATGTTTTATCTTTAAAAATATATGGATATATATATATATATAGCTATATAACATGTAAAGAGGTCACTTACATTATATATATTAAATTATTATATTTATATGTAATTCATATGTAGAAAGTTTATGTCTGTGTTCGGGCTTCAGTCTAGTTTAAAAGTTTATTGATTTATTTGATGCGTTGGCTATGGTCGTCTGTGTGTTTTTTTCTATTTCTATTGCCGGGATGGCCACCGACAACCGACGACCGCCAAGAAGCTGCTATTTCAAGTATAGATGTAAATGTATCTGTTGAATTTTAAATAATATATGTACTGGTATCATTTTCTTGGCTGGGATGGCCACCAACAACCGTCAAGTAGCTGCTATCTCAAGTAGATGTAAATGTACCTGTCGCATTTTAAATAATATATGTACTGGTATCATTTTCTATGGCTGGGATGGCCACCGACAACCGACGACCGTCAAGAAGCTACAGTCGATGGATGTGTACCCCTCATTCTTAAGACCTTTTTTACTTGCTGGGATGGCCACCGACAACCGACGACCGTCAAGAAGCAGCTATCCCAAGTAGATGTAAATGTACCTGTCGCATTTTAAATAATATATGTACCGGTATCATTTTCTATGGCTGGGATGGCCACCGACAACCGACGACCATTCTGCTCGAGAGTGAAATCGTAGTACATGTATTTACCGTTATTCAATGTTTACCCTTTGCTGAAAAAGCCAGAGACAACTGACCATCGCCTATAGCAGTATCCTGAATTTGGAAATCTATTGTACTCTTATATGTGCTTGAGATATATTCCATTGTTTTGTTTGTTATATGGCGCCACCGACAATCGTCATGTAGAGCGTTTATAATATCAAATGATGGACTGGCTTGCATTTTTAAAAGAATCTTTTTACTTTAGTGCAGTCATCCCGTTGCTATATAAATGGTGGCAAATAAAATATCAACTATAGAACACCACAGGCGTAAAATAAGTAAGATAGATAAGAATTAAATACTTCCTTGCACCCCCCCCCCTCCCATTTTCTGACCCAGTTGAATGTCTTGGAGATAGGAGATTATACTACGGAACTCTATTGTTACCTTTGACCTACTGTTTTTTCCTTGATAAAATGAGGATTTTTGACATAAATTAAATAGTTATGATTAACAGACTTAGGTAAAATATACGTGTTTGCGCGTTGAAAAATTCTAAATCAACCACATAGAAGCTAGTATATTAACACACGGATGCTTCGTATAAAGGCCGGCGCTCTCGTTTAATTACAAAGAGGCAGTGATGTAAACGACCCTTCATATTCTACTGGACTCTGAGCTTTTGCGTGCTGCACTCACATCGATGGGCGCTTTCCCACATGTTAGGTAGGTATCTAACCAGGCCTATTTTATCATTCTTGAACTGAAGTATATTATTACAATATAGTCATTTTTTTACATATGTCTGTTAAAGCTTGTGAGAAAACAGCTAAAAATATTGTTTCGATATTGTCATTCATCAAACTTACCATGCCCACGCCTGTTTGATATTTCCAACTCCCCTACTGGATCATAAGTCATATCTCCTGTATCCCTGTCTGTGGCTTCAGATTGAACTATCTTGGGTATTTCCAACTCCCCTGCTGTGCAAGAAGCCGTACGTCGAGTTTCCATACGTTCAACTAAGTTGTTAGACAAATTCTATCAAGTTTCGGAGGTATCCTTTGTAGAGATAGCCTGAGTGTATTTGGTGAAGACCTCTGTTAAAACTAAAACATTGTCGATATTACCGATACCGGGTTTGAGAACCACCGTAAAGTCCATAGCTAAAATATCCAATGGCCTTTGGGCTAACAATGTAGTTAAAAGAGTCTTTATATTGTACCATATTTGCTCAATAAGCAACGACTACACTCTGAACAATACTCCTTACCAACTCCCCTACTGGATCATAAGTCATATCTCCTGTATCCCTGTCTGTGGCTTCAGATTGAACTATCTTGGGTATTTCCAACTCCCCTGCTGTGCAAGAAGCCGTACGTCGAGTTTCCATACGTTCAACTAAGTTGTTAGACAAATTCTATCAAGTTTCGGAGGTATCCTTTGTAGAGATAGCCTGAGTGTATTTGGTGAAGACCTCTGTTAAAACTAAAACATTGTCGATATTACCGATACCGGGTTTGAGAACCACCGTAAAGTCCATAGCTAAAATATCCAATGGCCTTTGGGCTAACAATGTAGTTAAAAGAGTCTTTATATTGTACCATATTTGCTCAATAAGCAACGACTACACTCTGAACAATACTCCTTAACATCACGAACCATGAATGGCCAATAACATCTATTTTCCAAGAGACCTAATATTATCTTCGCACATTGGTGTCCCATAGAATCATGCATAGAAGATATTATTAATTGACTGTGCAAGTTATTACCCGAATACGACCTTCGCGGCCGGGTAATATCAGCAGACGAATCAAATTCGTATAACCCGTAGGCTGTATTAGCCGAGTTCGAGTCATATTGGCCGAGTTCAAGTCATATTGGCCGAGTTCAAGTCATATTGGCCGAGTTCAAGTCATATTGGCCGAGTTCACGGAGTGCGGCTGAAAGACGCAATTAACATGTGACGTCCCAGAGTTTGGCAGAAGCAGACGGCATATGTTGATATCAAAATGTCTATACCATAGCCCGTTGTACAAGCTCTTATTGACAGGATATTTATAGTGGGAAGAAAAAACTACTGTAAGTGAATCCGATTGCCGTTTTAGGACAGCGGAAGAGGAAGAAACTTCTCTACTGATCCAGAAACAAAAAAACACAGAGCGCAAAAAAGGTCGGACGTCATTTTGTTTAGGGCATGGATTAAATGTTCAGTGTTAAATTAACTTCTACAGTCTATTAATAAAAATATTATGAATCGAGTGTTTTCGTATTGCCTTGGTATTGGCCTTCGGGTGGTTGCATTGACCCTCGGCCTGTGGCCTCGGGCCAATACCGCCACCCTCAGGCCAATATCAAGGCAATACGAAAACACTCGATTAATAACATAAAATATCTCAGGTATCATTGTATAAGTCTGACATCTGAACAAAGTTGCAAGACACGAGGCAACTAAGTTTGGCGAGTCTGATAGATTTCTAGTAGGTTTGGCTTGGACTTCCTCCATCCACACTTGTTCCACTAAATCTTTAATTTCTTTTCGGAGATTTCCTGGTAAAAGGGTGGTGTTGGATGAATGTTGTAAAACATGGACTGATATTTCTTCCAGTCAAGTAGATTCGGAGCAATGCTCGGGTTTACGACTTATAGAGTCTGCATTTCTAATAACCTTTCCTGATTTATGCCAAACTGGGCAAGCTGACCGACTCGGCGCATCTCTGTGGCTCCAAGCTTGGGTGTGGTTTGTATATAACTAAGAGGAGCATAGTTTGTATACACCGTCAAAAGATCCCTGTACTTCTCTAATACAGCCCACTCCAGAGCTAAATGTTCAAGTTTCATGGACGAATACCTCTCCATGTTTTACTCAGCAGGACGCAGTGCTCTTCTTGCGTAGCTTAAAACTATTGTGCCTTGATCTTGTTCTTGAGACAGGACTGCCCCAAGTCTTAAATGGCTTGCATCTACATCTACCACAAACATTTTCGAAAAATCGGGGTTGCCAAGAATAGGTCGACTGACAAGTTTATCTTGAAGCGTCGTCATTGCTTCGTCATAAGCGTTGTTCCAGCCAGTAACACCATTAGGGTTGAAAAAACTCTTCTTACGTCTCTTCGATATCTTTACCGACGAAGAGGTGATGCAATCCTTGCATAGTTCTGGACAAGTCGTCTATAGTAGCCAGTGATGCCAAGAACAGATCGGAAATCTGTCGGTTGGGGCAAATCTTTAATCGCCGATATCTTATCCAGGTCAGGTTGAATACCTTCCTGAGAAACAACATATCCTAAGTATCTCGACTTAGATTTAAACAACTGAAATTTCTTAGTCTTTACCTTTAAATTTCATTTTTTCAAACGACTTAAAACCATTTCAAGCCTATCAAGGATTTTCTCAAAAGTAAATTAGAAGGGTCTGGAAATTTTGGTCTCCAAAAGTTTTGTCCATTAGGCGCATGAAAGTCCCAAGGGCTCCTGTGAAACCAAACGGCATTCTAACATATTCATATAAACCTCCTGTGTCGACTCTGAATGCAGTCTTCTCGACATCTTGGTCTCGTACTGATATCTGGTTAAACCCATGAGCGAGGTCCAATGAGCAGAAAAAACTTGGCACCATTGAGAACATCAAAAGTCTCTTCTATTCGTGGTAAAGGATAGGCATCCTTCCTTGTCTTTGCGTTGAGATCACGGTAATCACAGCATAAACGCAGTTTACCGTCTTTTTCCTAACACGTACAACTTGAGACGGCTCGAGGATATACGTATGACTCCAGTGTCTATGCTGATTGTAAATATTTTTGAACTTCCGACCACATGTGAGGGGGCACTCTTGGCTAAGGAACTTTAACTGGTACGTCATCTTCAGTCATTATTCGTTGTTCGACTGTATCACAATACCCGATCTCATCTTCACCTGAGCTGAATACATCAGAATACCTGTTCTGCAAAGTTGGAACTTCCGCACCAATTCATTCAACAAGAGCTGTAAATGGTCCACTGTTTGGGGGTTTTACAGAGCCTTCAACTAGTGGAATCGACCCAGCTTGAATGACAGGTTTTCTCTAGATACTTTAACTCAACGCTTTCGTTTCTTCATATAAGGAAACAATAGTCTGCCATTTTGGATCTGGTATATTCAGATATGTTTGCTTGCTCATTTCTCTGAATATATTTGAGCCAATCACACTTTCTCTCTTTAATTTCAGGGTCCACTGGATCTTTAGCTACCAAGAATGTCATCTTGGGAAACTTACAACATTCAACTCAATACATCATAACAATGGAATTTCTTTCCCACAGATTCTCTTTGTACCATGACTCTGTTACAGTTGAAACTTGGGCATCTGTGTTCAATAACATCTCAAACCTATTCCCTCAACTTCTATCACGGCTTCAGGACAAGATCCTACAGTCTTCTCCAAAATGAGCCTTCATCAAATTTACCCATAGTGTGGCTCGCAACTACAGGTGATACTAGTTTAAATTCTCCCTGACTGAAGACTTTGTAAGTTAATGTTCCCGGGAATCAGGGCAGTCTCTCCGAAGATTTTTTAAAGATCCACATCCCCAACAACAGCGTTCCCTGTATTGTCTCTTGCCAAACGGTTTCATATATCCGCCAGATGGATTTTGAGGAGGTCGCTCTGCAGCTAACAAAAGTTTATCAATTTGGCCTTGCTGACGAGCAATTGTTTCCTCTTGTCACTTGATAAGAGTCTCATGGGTGGTAGCTAATCTTGTTCTCGCGTCAGGTTTCACTCTGCCTAACCACCCTATGGCCCGGTCTCTAGGTTGGAAAAAGTTAAGCTCTTGGCATTCTGTGTTTAGGTGACGAAAGTCTCGTTTCAAAACCGGATCTAACACAACTTCAGCTAACCGTCTCTTTAACGAGCCTCACGGTTAGGTTTAAAAGAACTGTCCAATTCGACCATTCGGTCAAAAATTTCTACTAGCTTAAGGGGGCATGTAATCAAGTCAGAATTTCCCTGTGGGCAAGAGAAAAGGGTTTCCTGCAATGACGATAAGTCGTCTCCATTCCCAAAGACACGGATAGGTAACTTAAAGATATCCTCAACACTTCTTAAAGGCCCACTTGCCGCCGTAGCCTGTTTAAATTTGCTAAGAAAACCAATTTACATGAGCTTACTACGACTAATACAACTAAACTTAAACATAGGACACATAAAACATATCTAGTTAGCGTTAGAATGTAGAAATGGGGTGAAAAACAAACGAAGAATCGAAGCCTGGTTACAACAACAACGACCGGTGTCGGTCAACTTTCTTGATGGATTACCCTCATTTCAGGCCTTTTTATCTGTGGTTTACACTCAAACAATTATCAGCAGGCTTTTCCAGTCGCTGTTAACCGATCGTCAGTCTGTATTTCTCAGATAAATAGGCCTACGTAAAATTACACTGTGCCGTTAGTTCACTCACTCGACTGAAACATAAAATCGCCAATAGGGGGCAGTTTGGTTTGTTTACGTTACGGGCACCTAACAATTCAAATTTTCAAATTCAAATTAAAAATACAAAGTGACGTCCAAAGTTTTAAATTTTGGTAAAAATAGAAAGTTCCTAACTTATATTGTCTGGGGAAAATACAGAAAACGGACTTTCTTTTTTAATGTAAACAATATTCCTGATTTTCGCGGCAAGTGTGCCTTTAAATCATCTCCCCTTCCTAAAATTTCCTGCCGTGCAATCACTCAGGCACCGGCACACTTATATCATTATGTTTTAAACCGAAGAAAATTTAAAAAAAATTGAAAACCTTCAGCGTCTGCAACGACAAACTTACTGTGTGAGTAAAACTTCTCGCAGCCAATCAAAACCTCGGGCACTTACATGAAAAATAACGTAATGGCGGCTGTGTTCACCTTGAACTTTTTTGTAACGAGTTTTGATTGGCCGAGACTCTGTAAGTATAGGACAGACAACTCTTACATTCACACCAGTGGGATCTGTTCGATTTACGGGTTCAAGTGGAGTAGTCCGCCAAGGTAAAACACAGAATTGGGACATGCAGATCTTATCTTGGCTGGAGAAGATGCTTTGATCGAGACTACGTGATGACGTGCAGCTTGTCGCGCGTTTGTTTCTTTTTGGGCTGTCTGATACGGTATTTGTATATGGTTCTGATACGGCAGATATCCACATCAACTAAATCTTTCGGAAGTATCTTGTTATTAATTAGCGGCAGTTGTCGGTGCTTTGAAAACAACACATACATAAAATTATTGTCATAAATTGACTTATCCACATGAGTCAATTTATTTGAAAAAATATGTTAGTTACTGCCGGCGGTTGTCGGTCGTCGGTGCGTCAGAAACAGCACATCAGAAAAATACACAAACTTCCTACGAAGAGCAGAAGTGCAAATATTTAATGATCTCAATAAACATAAACATATGAAGAAATGAAAAATACATGTGAGGTCTACTCTAGAAAAAAAGAGATGGATACGTATATATATATAAAGATGACAAACGCTACTGCAGAGTGCAGATGTTTCTGTATATATAAAAGAGCATAGCAGCTACTTGACGGTTGTCGGTGGCCATCCCAGCCATAGAAAATGATACCAGTACATATATTATTTAAAATGTTACAGGTACATTTACATCTACTTGAGATAGCAGCTTCTTGACGGTCGTCGGTTGTCGGTGGCCATCCCAACCATAGAAAATGATACCAGTACATATATTATTTAAAATGTGACAGGTACATTTACATCTACTTGAGATAGCAGCTTATTGACGGTCGTCGGTTGTCGGTGGCCATCCCGGCAATATAAATAAATATAAAAAATACACAGACGACCATAGCCAACCCATCAAATAAACTTTTAAACTAGACTGAAGCCCGAACACAGACATAAACTTTCTATATATGAATTACATGTAAATATAATAATTTAATATATATATAATGTAAGGGACCTCATTACATGTTATATAGCTATTTATATATATCCATATATTTTTAAAGTTAATAACTTATATAGGTATAATTTAAAGTTAAACGTCTGATGAGCCACCAATGACGTGGTGAAACCGGTAACGGATTTATCGTTGTCAGTGTCATTTCTTTTCGTTTTTCATATATATATATATATGGATTGGTAGGTGTTTCTGTATATATAAAAGAGCATACTGTTTTGAAGTTGTCTTACATGACGAACTTGCCATTTTTTAGGTGGAACATTTTTTGGATGATCGATTTATAGGTCACTTCCGTTGCATGAATCTGCCAAGAAGTGACTAATTCTGACTATTGTAAATAAGTAACCTGCCTGCCCGTATAGTCGGGTTTGTTATCACAGGCGAAATCCATTAGCCGTCAGAATATGGTTGGACCTATCCCACGCACTGCACTGAGAGTCGGGGGTAAAGGCAATGCAGTTCGGCTAACGGCGATGTATAAAGTGTTCATTAATACTTATACATTATTACATTATGACAGCAGTGATTAGAAATCCAAAGATCCATTGACGGCTTCGGTGTATAATGTCACAGTTGGGATAGTCTTTAGAACACGAATTGTAAAATGTCAGTGTCATTTTCAGATCGAAAAATAGAAAATAGGTTCAAGAAATATTTATACTTTTTACTTTCTATTTAAAAATGGGAATGCATAGTGTTTTTTTTTCCAACAGACATTTAAAGGTCAAGACACTTAAATGAAATTGCTGGTAAGCAGTGAAACAGCAAGCTTTTCCAAACGTGATCCAGGAATTGTGCGTGGGTTGGGAAACTTACCGCCGCATAGCAAACTCTAGCACAACACTTAATCTAAAACCAGGAAAGTTTAAGTAAGCTTGTTCTCCCCCTCCCGCCTGGGATATTCTCCTCAACATTAATACGACCTTTGACAGTGGATACATTTCACTCATCGGGTTTTAATCTACTAGAAGTTGTGTTCAAGAGACGTGTACATGTATAATGCCAGCCATTGCTTATAAAAAGAACCTTGTTTTGTCTTCCACATGAGACCAATTTACATATCTTCACTTTCTTTTCCCATCATATTTTGTTCAATTTCAGTTTGCCTGACGTCTTGCTTACTATTTGCTTACTATATAACTTTGGCAATGCATTACAAAGTATTCCAGAAAATTCTGCTGAATAAAGCCGAACTCCTGTCTTCAACGTGATGAAATATCATGGGTTGTTGTTTATTACAACAACTTATGATTCGGTATAAAGTTTAACACAATTAGAAACCGGTCTCCATGGCTATTTTAGTGATGAAGATTCCCCTTGTACCTGAGTATTTTAGTGTTCATAAATACAATCAATGATAATTATTGACAACGTCGTGATTACATTAAAGAAGAAGTTGCAATCCATAAAGAAGCCTTATGTAATTATGGACACGTCCAAACAATAGTGATTAGGATATCAAACTGTATTTACTTCTCAAGGGCAAACAGAACCAAAACCAAAATAGATCTAGCTTATTAATGTATTTTAGTCATTCTAAAAAGTATATTCGTCTTCTATTCAATTCTTTCCTGACTATTTTATCAGGATATTATTGGAAGTGAATTTCTGTCAACTTTCAACAGCACATGAATTGAATCTGAATTAGTCAAATTCATATATCAGATATCACTATCACGGCAGTAGGACACAAATGTTTCGGCTGAGCGATTTTCTTACAGTGACAGTTCGGGCTGTCGGATCATGTCGGTAGTTGTCCTGATTCCCGCACCATCCAGGCCACGTGGTTTAACTAAACAGTAAACAGTTTTCTTAAATATACCAAGGCTTTAATAACAAGCAACATATACTTTTTTTCAGTTCCTCTAATGTTTTATGTTGACTTTGCTGTTTATTGTTATAAACTCAACCGTTTCTTTTCCATAGGTATCGGCGCGTGTGCTTATCGTACTTATAATGAAAATAGCTAATAATTTCCAAATTTTGTTTCAATGACTGGTCCCAGAAGAGTACATCAATGCACGGAGAAATCCTCTTACAAGACTTAATCTTATAATATGTTAAACCGTATATGATATATGGCTACAGGTAATGTAACCCCTGGGCAGCTCGGTAACTAAAAGGCACTAACTAATTATACCACAATACCACCCCCCAGTCTGATAACTTCGGGGATTTACGTGCGAGTCAAAGCTGACCGGTAGCGAGCGAAGATAGCCGAAGGGAGTTCCGACTGTACCACCCCCTTCTCACTGATCAGCCCTTTCTACCCTTGATGCTTAAAACATGGATTCTGTCTTCATGCATTTCGGGCTCCAGAGTCAAACAGACCATTGTCTTAGACTCTTAGTACATTGTCGGCCTACATGAACTATAGGTAAGAATTTTAGCTCAATGGTTTTCCGCATCCAATAACACCACATGATTGAATTTGACTGTAATGTTCTGCAATCTGAAACATGCACACCACACAGTTGAATACAATCATATAATTCTGGATCAGAAATACGCACAACCCGCAGTTGAACACAATTATAATATTCTGGAATCAGAAATACGCACACCTCACAGTTGAATACAATTATAATATTCTGGAATCAGAAATACGCACACCTCACAGATGACTACAATTATAATATTCTGTTATCAGAAACATAGACACCACAAGGATGATCTATCATATTATTCATCCTGTTATGCTATCAGTAGCCTGAATAGTTAATCTAACCTTGTTTTGCCAAATACGTTGGCAGGCCTAACTGGTGTATTTTTTAAAATTTATTTGAACGTAGGCATATTTTATAGCAGAACAAATGGTATTGGGAACAAGTCCCTAGATTTATTCCCGTTTCATACAAGATTTAAATAACCACTGCAATAAACAATAATCGTTGAAGTTAAATGGGAAATTTAGGTAAAATTGCTCAGAAAGGGGACGATAATTTCCCCTTAGAACTTGAGGATACTTGTTGATTTGAGATACAATAACCGGACAGAGAGAACATACAGCAAACAATGAACGTGTGGATATTCATTTAAATTTTAAAAGGCATGATTTTTATCAGGCTAATTGTTTATGTTGACCGGACGGCAGGGTATTTGTGTACAGTTAGCACGTCAAAACATGCTTTTGTTGGTTTCATGTGCCGATCAAGTGCTAGCTAAAAAGCTGTCAACATCTGCCCATGATACGCCAAAAACTGGTTTCAATTTAATTATGTCTAGATGAAGTGCCAGTTGATTATTTATCTATGATTGGGATTGTTCCTCTGTTAAAATGGCCACTGCAGCCATTCATTTTGTCTAGCCTTTGTTGTTGAAAATCCCCCACAGTGCGACAGCAGTTATACCACCTAGTGTTCACATGTAACCAAACTATCAGAAGAAGACTTGGTGCTTAATCAAAACATAAGGAAATCCTTCTGTCAAGCACCCCTTGGACTTCTCATAGATTTGATAACATACTGGTATTGAGCAAAAGTGTTTATCCAGAGAATTCAGATTCCGCCCTGTTTAGTAACATATGGTCAGAAATGTAGTCATGCATGGTAAAGCTATTTTAGAATTTCGGGTAGAGTTACTTCCCTTGGTATAGAGTATTTCTCCAGCTTTAAGAAAGTTCACAGAAGTTCAGACTGATCCAGGAAAGTTAGTTGAGAAGGTTATCATATTTTCCTTCGATTATAACTTAAAGGGCAAATTACGTATTTTGTGTGTGTGTTCCCATAATACCAATTAAACACTGGAATCAAAATCTTTTTGGCATTGCATCGCACAACAACAAATAACTAAAGCAGTACATATCACTTAAGATTTTACTTTCTAATTATTCTTGTGGGATGTTTGCCAGTAACCAGCGGAAGGTCGTGGGTTTCCTCCGGGCATAGAGCCCGGTTTCCTCCCACAATAAAACTGGCAACGCCCCCATATAAGTGAAATAATCTTGAGCGCGGCGTAAAACACCTATCAATCAATCAATCTAATTATTGTGACTACATCCCTTAGGCCAGTGGAGAGTGAAACCCACGTTTATTCCAAAGCTTTAGTGATTTATATGTTTATGTTTTATTTGTTTCGTCTACTTTATTCCAACCTCAACCAGGACAAGAAAATAATTTCTCAGTTGGAATTACCAACCATTTCCAAACCTTACTTCCCACCTACCGTTTCAGGAAAAAGTGGTTTGCTGCGGTGGGCAGTAGTTTTGGTTACTAAAGGCATATCAAAATATGCGAAAATGAAACCAAATTATTAGACGATATATTGTCAGTTATTGCCCCTTTACTGACTCGGTGTGGCATAGACACCCCCACAAATCCCTCCAAACTATAAAACATACAATCCTAGATTTACCATCATTGTGAAATCATTTATGATCTTGCACCGTCAATTTGGTGGTACCTGACAACACTAAGGGTTTATTTTGTTACTAAGGGTTGTACTGTACCCTGCTACATATCGGTTTACCAAGGTAAGTCGAGGTCAATGAGAACATTGTATGTCTTACATAATGTACATATTAACTGGCTTCTGTAGAAAACCTAGATCAAGTCTATCACTTAGACTGGAATTTCCTTTAAATTGTTATTGAAGATAAGGAGGGGACAATAAATGGTAAGACACATTTCTTTGTGTGTGTTAATGTTATGTTGGTAAGTACAACGTGTCTGTTAACGGGTTCACCAACCGTCAGATCAGCTGCGTGGACAAAGAGGTCGATCTCATGAATATTCATCAGCTTGTTAGCCAATTAAATGCAGCGAAAAACAAGGTCAGCTGAGCCCCCGTATAAAAGCCACGTCTCCCAACATAGTTGAATAAAACACGAGAGACATACGTTCAGTGCACACTGAATTAACCAACGTACTTCATTATTTTCAATCTTTGGATTTTAATCTGTGAAAAATTGGATTTACCAATAGCATGACTCTCACTGATTTGATAACTACAGAAATGGGCAATCAGAAAGAGTAAGTATTTTTACAATTACCTCTCTTTTCTGTTAAGTTACTGTGCATCATCTTGGAGAAGTGTCAGAACAAAGAACTTGCATCAGCCTCCTGTCAGATTTTCGGGTACGCAACAACATGTGCTACTGTTTGCTGTATTACAGATTCAACAAAAGCAACATTTGAATTTGTTAATATATAAGGTTTTAGTAAAACCTATTAATTGTTTTACTTGTGTAAGCATACGGCTTATTCTTAATACCTTTGCGTACTTATTGACCCGGGTTATATATGTAAGGTATTATATATGTGCGCTATCTCGGTATATGCCCCACTTAGGTGATATAGCCATGGGATTTTGTCACGAGGTATTTACGACCCTTTACTGAGATAATATCTCGTGAAATACTTTGTCATGTGGAATTCTACCGTTTTTCACGTGCAGGAAAATCAGTAGATTTGGATCATATGCTTAACGACAGTAGAAACCAGTTGTGACAGCCTCGCAAGCAATATATATATTTTTTGTGCAATGCCTAAAACGCATTCCTACACGATACATGCGGTTTATCATCTGGACGTGTTGGACTTTGTGGGTGCAACTAGATGTATTTTAGCAAAGGACATTCAACTGTTTTTGAAGTTATTTGCACATTAAAACAGCAGAGAAAGTAATTGGCTTAATAGGATATACATACATATTGATTGATTAGTTGATCGATGTTTTACGCTGCAGTCAAGGTTATTTCACTCACATTGTGGCGTTGCGAGAGTCAGTGGGGGGAGGAAAACCCCGACATCGTGAGACTAGAGTCAGTCGGGGGGGGGGGGGGGGAGGGGGACCCCGACATCGTGAGAGTACCAACAAGATATAAATATAGCCTATATATAGGTAACCCAAGGGATAATTCTTTGTATTAAATTATAGTATAAACCACTGAACAGGAAGAACGAGTACCATAGGTGTAAACATGCGGGAAATAATGTGGGTCTAATTGTGTTGGCTATTTTACATAATAATGAATTCTCGAAACGTTTCATGAAAATTGAAATTGAAAGTTGATATTGTCACAAGTGGGAAGCGTACTGGTAGTGCGTGGTACACATCTTTCTAGGTTGACCTGATTCGGTATTCCAATAAACAGGCCAGTGGCTTGTGACTCAGCGATATCGGGGAAACACCACATCTTGAATCACGCAGACGAGTTTGACTCATTCGCGTTTACATTTAGTCATCATGCGGGGAATCTTACGAAATTTCACTGGACAACTCCCATCGTGCAAATATTTTGAACTAACGGTCAGACATTATTTCTTTTACAGAATGACCAATATAGGCGGAACAATCCGAGATCTCCTATCTCAAGCCAAGGCCGAGGGACGAGTTACCTGTGGCCTATTTGAATGTGCCAAATTATTACAAAGGTATTTATACTGTTTCTGTATTTATTATACTTAATTCATTGTATATTACATATTTTTAATCTGGGAGCGAAAGCATATTTACTTGCAGATTAGAAAGCAATTTTACTTTTCATTAATTTAAAATACGATCCCAATTTAACATATCTTTAAAAATAAAATGAGGCCTGTTTCATGTCCTTGAAGTTATTTACATTCGTTCATTATTGCTATGTTGTGTTAAGTTAATAGCAGATAGTTAATTGTTTATCTTATTATTGATTTATTGCAGTGATGAAGACAATATATTATTATGTCTTCTACCAAATGAGAGTAGTTCAGCCGATGTTACCGTACACATACAACACACCTTAATAGAGGCTTTCTGTTGGGAGAATGAAATACGTTTGTTGAAGGTAAGTTGAAGTTGCAATCTACTTGTTATAGATAAACTCGCGTTTTTATCCTGTTAAAATCGGGCGTGTATAATTGGAAGAAAGTTTGAGATACTGTTACACAATCCTTGATCTAAAGATACTCATTTTGTATCGGGCAATATACTAGATGAATCTAGAATGCACCAGAGATTGTCAGTTTGATCAGGGGCGAGTTATCTAGGTCACGCGTATCAAGCATTTCCATTGGTTGGTTTTTTTTTTCTTAAACTGGGGCACATTTTCGTCCTGCCAGCTGTTGTGATAACTCTGAAACGGATAATCCCTGGGATTTCCCTGAATTTGGTCTTTACTACGAAAGGGACCTGCCCGTTAACATGTTTCGGTTTACAAGAAATTTATGTTATTTTCGTCTGCACACCTTCATTTCAACATAATTAAACCTTTAAATTGAGGGCCTACCTGAGAGAGAAATCACTCTAGCATAGCGAATCAAACGATATTATAAGGAAGTATATTGCAGGCGCTATATGATACTTTCAGCTCAACCTATCCCTTCACTGATGTATTCAAATTTTTCTCTCTTATTATTTCCAGGTTGATTCTTCACACAAATTGGGCAGTTTATTGACGGATACATCTGATATACAGAATGATAATGACTTGATTGCGGGAAGAGGTTCCAATGACTACAGCTGTGTGCTAATCACTGTAAGTTTACCTTTCTAACAGCGGTCATGATATACATTATCGATGTCCGTTTGCTAAGGTTTATTTTTCAATGGGGTTATATATACACCAGTATGTACAGTGTAGTGACTAAACGTTTTATAAACATTTGCATTGGTCTTTGGTAGATTCTAATTGTCTTCTCTATTATTTTATCCAGGAACGAGACAGTGGCGAGTTTGTAAAGTCAGAGAAATGTTTGACAGATTTTTACAACAACTTAATGAGCAGTGATATATTCCCATGTCCAGTGATAACATTACCTGTATGAAAGGAGCAAATATTGTCAATTTCTAAATGATCACCAGGTATGTATATTGTTAACATCAGAGTTCATTTTCATACCCTAAAGATAAATTTATTTTTTCTACAATTTGAAATAGAAAACGAGATAGTATTTTAAATAGAGCTTTTTTATTTATAGTATTAATCTCGATTCAGATCCACAATGGTGGAGTGCCTGAGGTCAAATGACAACTGCTGTCTCTATATTAGATCTATTTTTGTCACCCTATTCTTTGGGTCAGACTTAATGTAAATGTATGAAGGATCTACATAATAACGGTGTCAGTATTCATATATGTCAGTTTAATTAACAGAATGCAAATTTTCTGACTTGCAATATTAATTTGATTCATTCTTTTATTTTGTTTAGGTAGCCAAACCCTGGGAACAGTGCTAAACAGCTGCTGTGTTTGCACGCCGTCTTGGTTACGCCCATAGCAACGGTGGCATTTTCCATTCTAGACCCTGATCAGCAATGGATAAACTGGGACGTCTGGCACCAGTCCACACACAACCCCCATTGTATAGTGTGTACGAGCTAGTCAGTGCATAACCATCACGGAATATCATCAAGTGTGAGAAAAACTCCATACCAACTGTCAAACAAGCGAAATAATAATGACATTTAAGTTTGAAGTCACGACCTTGAGGTGTTGATGATGTCTGTTTCAATGCAGTCTTATCTATCAATTGTCTTACATGGTACACGTGTTTGTTATCCGAAAGGTTCAGACCTACTATAGGGTTTTCAAACAAATGTCAAAGAAGCATTACAATACTGAAATAGAGAAGTTAAGCAAACTGAAACAGGATCTGCTAAATTAACATATATTCTACATTGAACATTTGGTTTTCATCTTAACTTAATTTGCTATTTAAAACTTTATAGGTTACCGTAAAGTCTTATTTTACTTTTTAATGGTAAAAATGTATTATTGATTGTATTTATTTAATTTATATCTATTTATTTCGAACTTTGTTCAATACATGTATTTATTCCTCATTTGCTCTTTATATTTTCACAATTTTGTGTTATTTATTGTTTTCTATTTGCTTCATTGGATGCTAGCTATTCCAATATAATAATAAATTATAATATATTTATTTATTTCAAAGATATCGTTGTTTGTGTTTGTGTTGTATTTTTTATTATGAATTATTGGAACTGAAATCAATCAGCAGAAACTGTAACTAATTATTAGGACATTTATTAGCAAGACTTGACTCTATAGCTGTTCAATAGAATCACCCAATGGCTGGCGCTGAATGTAACGAATAACTGCCAAGTTTAGACGGGGAAGAAACGTTGCATATTTTTTCATCTTTCCTCATATTTAATCTACAGCTAAAGCATATGAAATGAACGAGATTTCTTCGTAGCAACTATTTTCGGGTACTAGATAATTGTTATCCAATTTTCGTAACCACCAAGGACGTATTAAACGATGTCAAGCCCCAGAACGACAAGCCATTGCAACATGCATAGTCCAATCATTTGTGGGCGTTTGTAGATTGGAAGACATTAAATCCGGTCGATCTCTCGTTGCATTCCAGTTCTAACTACTTTTATGAACACTAAAACACACGGGCACAAGGGAAAATCTTCTTGTCAATAATAACCATGGAGACAAGTTTCTAGTTGTGTTAAAAAGAGGTATATCATTTAGATCCAGTATACCCCATCACATACATAAACTTGCATTAACGGTGGACCACACGGGGCGTGGGAACCTAGATCCCCTCATAGTAACCAGAGTCACTGTTTTTTGGGAGCGGGGACGGGAGGGTGGGGGAGGGGAGTGGGGTTGGGGTGTAGATGAAAGAGGGCGCTGTTGGTTCAGAGTTAACCCATCCTCCGTATGCAACAAATCAATACACCGATTGCAATTGATTTATCCATCTATGAGGATAATTGTTGAAGGCTGAAATGAAAAAAAAAACGTGCCATGCTTTCAACAGTGGTCTGAATATGACAGCAATAATGCCCTCCGTTAGTTTTGTTATACTTGGAAATGAATGTTTTACCAGGAAACGTCAAACATGTCAAGTTAAATGTCATAAAAGACAAGCTGTGGTGTACTCATAACTGTTGTCATGTACTCTTAACTGTTGTCAACCATTGGGATGTTTATCCAGGTGCTCGTAACAATAGCACGTTATGAATAATGATCTGCTCACTAAGAGAATCAATAATAGCCATCAATCACACACGCATGAAAACATTTATGTAATAGATGTTATAAGCCAATTAGTTTTGCTTCAAAAAGCTGTAATTTACGACCGGATTGTTTGTTTGGTTTGTCTTTAAAGTTGCATGAGATGACAAATATAAGGTGAATTTAGTTGAAAAAGAATTAGCTAACTGTTCGTCATTTTTATCAACAAGTTCAAAACAAGAACTTTATGTTGATATCGATCCGGGGAATTACGTTATGGTACTTTTTATTAGCAACAAAACCTCTAAAATACACTCATGCAACCCGAATATTAGAATGTTGTTAGTTTTTAGCACACATACATAGGCCTACATGGTACGTATTGGGTACCGGTTACTGGTTTTACCAATCTTTTTTTATTTCTACGTCTATTCTTTGTCAAGATACTTCAAACGTTAGACTGCTCTTGACACTTGCCAAAAATTGGGTTTCCAGTACCTTGTTAAATAATCAATATTATGTGTGGACACCATAATAGGCGCATTAAGTGAAGAGTTGCGAACACAATGTTTTTCAGGGAGTGCAGATTCTTATATTTATATATATTGTGCATTGAAGATGTATTTTCATTCAGCGGAAGCTTGTTCCAATGAAAGCAAAATTCAGGATTATGAAAAGGACTGAATGTATACTGAACAAGATGGTGTTTCTCTCTAGAACTATCTTCAGGAGTAGGTCTATTATCGTACAAACTATGTCCAACTGAGCAGCAGTAAATTTTTACCGAAACTATGCTATTGTAACTTTGTAATATTGTACCAGTCCCTTTGTGGGCGTTGCATCCGTACAATAACTTTGAATTTAATTGAACTGAAGTAAATTGAATACATAAACCTGGGATTAAACAGATATACGTTTAAGTTCTAACTATGAAATGAACTTCTAAATAGAACCCACTGAACACATGTGTTTGAGCTTTTCGTCTAAAGGTCATTTAAGAAGAAAGCACGATTAAACTTTAGCAAACGTTGAATGGTGGTAAGCGACATATTTAATATCAGAAACTTTTGTTTGGCAGGAGGCAAGTATCGGTCAGTTTGAACTCCATTCCTTTGTTTGGGACCAGCTGTTTCTGTATGAACAGAGGGTTGTACTGGACACGCGTCTCGCATCCCGGACAGAACGTTGGGTTGCAGGTCTCTGAGCCACCTGCCTTTTCATGCATGTCTAAATATATAAATGTATTAATGTATGGGTAAGGAAAACCTGTTCTTTGTCCATCTTGTGACTTTCAGTCTCGAGCCACTAACAAAGGCTAACAAAGATGATACCAGTGTCTGCCAGTTGGTATATTAAATTGTATCAAACCACCTAGGACGAATAAAAAATCCGCCCGTATGTTAGCAAATAGAGTATCTTTTGATTTTGTGACATACCGGGTGTATTCAATTAATTGATCAAATGAATATTGTAAAGTTGATATTGCTGTTCATTTTTCACTGTTGTATAAACAAAAGGTTTTTATCTGTAAAGCGTCTGTTGATTTGTAATCGGTTTTTATTTCATTCGCATCAATCTTACCTCGAGAAAAAAAATTTCTGGTGAATCTACTAGTTTAAAAGGTTGCCAAAAATGATTACCCATTTGTAAAATTTGTGCATCTCAATATAACACAGCTTTTTGCAAAGGTCGGGAAGTTAGAAATACATTTCTTTGTCTATCATGTCAGTGCCCGGTAGGTGGGTTCATTTGCATAAAGCTATTCACCCATACACATGCATGTGGATTACTCCCGTTGATAACGGCTTGAGTAGCGCGTGCGGATGGTGACAATAGACGGTTATCTGAAAGTTATAGACCCTTTATTACCATACAGCTGGTATTCAGCGCACGTGTGAAACCCGGGTATCAAACTACAGACCGTTATTTCCCCTGGTTATGCGACCGGTCAAAACACAGTCCCTGGTAGTTACGTCCTCAAACCTTTTGCAGGAAACATGCGGCATATCTTGTAAGTAAACAGAGTAATATTGCGTCAGAAGTACCAGGGTGAAATAATCGGCTTTTACTCACCCTGATATATGTTGATGACATAATCGGAATCGCTTGAATTTAAAAAGGCGTTTTCCAGCTGTCATGGTAATTGTATAAGAGGGGCACGAGCTGCCGAAATTGGCACTTTCCTTATGAATTCCGATTTTCAAAAGAATATACGAGCTTGGAGTTCATCACAAAAATTGAATGATTGATATTAACCTAAAACATAGATGAGGCCTGTTACATTTATACAATTCGAAGCTATTCTAAGAGTAAACTTTTCTGCCACTAAAATCTAAGGATACAAATGGGATGCAAATCATCTCAAATCATTATCTGCAATATATAATAAGGGAAAATCAACCGCCGAGTCAGGACTAGTCCGAAATATCTGCGCTGATGATGTAAGACATTTTTTGACATCGTCAAAACGCATTTGATCAATTTACTGGGAATTTCTTGCCACCCTTCGAGGTGGCAAGACCACCTCTCGTTTCTCATCAAAAATATCAAGATTCTCTTCATAACTTTTAAAAAATAAAATTGCTAACCCGTACTTTAATGATTTCCCTTTCTCCTTGCACCAATCTGAAGTCTGTACGTCGACACCAGCCATAGATCTGCCCGATTAAATTTCAAACTGTACCAAACCTTTAATTTAGAAAAGTCGCCATTTGCATACTACGTCAATATACGCGCGAAAGGTCAACTTGTCACATGATTACCCACTAGCAGGCGATATAGTTCATTGGTCGTGTTGGTTCACGTGACTTCAGCAAAAAAGCAACACGACCTATGAACTATATCGCCTGCTAGTGGGGTATTCATGTGACAGATTGACCTTTCGCGCATACAGTGACGTATCAATGAGATTATGCAGATGGCGACTTTTGTAAACTAAAGGTTTGGTACAGTTTGAAATTTAACCTGGCAGATTTATGGCTTTTGTCGACGTACAGACTTAAGATTGGTGCGAGGAGAAAGGGAAATCATTAAAGTACGGGTTAGCAATTTTATTTTTTGAAAGTTATGAAGAGAATCTCGATATTTTTGATGAGAAACGAGAGGTGGTCTTGCCACCTCGAAGGGTGGCAAGAAATTCCCAGTAAATTGATCAAATGCGTTCTGACGATGATGATGGCCTATCTGTCAGAAAATGTCTTACATCATCATCGCAGATATTTCGGACTAAGTCAGGACTAGGCGTAAATGTTTCCTTCAAGGCCCAGGTTTCTGCGTTTTCATGCACTATTGCAGAATTGACCGGCAGATTTGACGGCCATAGATGTGAAGGCATTTTTTAAAAGATTATACAATGTGATTCCAGTTAAATATCGTGGTTATGTTTTTCCATTCCAAAACTCAAACGTCAGTTAAATTGAAATCGCCCATGACTACTCTGGTGTAAATTACCTGTTTCCGTTTTCTGCAGAATTTCATTTCAATAGAGTATCAAACACGTGGATCTGTTCGTGCTATACTTTATGCTCATTCTGCCTTCCTCTTGTTATATTAACTATTCCCCACATAAAGTCTCCTTAACTCACTTTCAATTTGTCTGTAACATAAATATGTGGGTCGTGGACATAAGACATACTACATGAGCTGTTCTCTTAAATACATGTAGTTTTCAAATGCTATGGATTCATCGTACAAATTGTATTTGTCACTTTAATAATGCATAACGTGCAGTTTTCTGAACGTGGAAGACTTGGGGCTGTTCCACGGAGCACAGTGCAATAAATCGCAGTTGCCATGACGTCGCATCTCTTCACTAGGGTAACCATTGGCAACTACGCTTCGTTTGCGATGCGATTGCTTTGTGGAAGGCCTCTTCTTTAAGTAGTTTATCTTTTGGAATGGAATAGACCTGCGGTGTTTTACATTATTTGCGTTGAAGAAAAGTCAAACCAGATTATAGCACATTCAGGATTTGTAGAATTAAGTCACCAGCAGAAGAAGGAACGGCGAGATTCTCGGGACCTTGATATTTAATTTGTACCGTTTACTTTAGAATGAGATGGGTCACATGCCATAGTAGATGCCATCGTGTTGAAATAAGTCAAAAAAGAAAATTAAGGTTTTAAAACCAAATGGCTGATAAGAAAAACATGGCGAGCAACTCATGATCCTAATCCTTACAAAGAATGGGATATTTAGCTTTGAACTATGTTTTAGAACGAAGGTAAAACAAACAACATCTGCTTTTTTAAATATTAAACAAATGTAGTTATATTCAAAAGCGCTATGTGAAATAATTAATTATAATGATAGCGTTATGGGCTAGTAGACAAAGACGTAACACTGTTATGAACTTAGTAACAACGATTGTTTTGTTTCCATCAGGTACAGGTCCAGAGATTCTCCAATATAACTCCGTCAGATGTGGTATAAAACAACCAATAACCAATCGTTGTCGAGGGTACGATAATTTTACTTTGTGTCTGAGTGACGACATGTCGAATCTGACCTCGTAAAGCATTCTGAGTGCTTCTCGGAAAAACATAAGATTACATATTATAACCGTAGATGCCGTATACTAGTATACAATAACCAGACAGTAAGATTAGATGCAGTATATACAATAACCAGACAATAAGATTAGATGTCGTAGATACAATAACCAGACAGTAAGATTAGATGCAGTATATACAATAACCAGACAATAAGATTAGATGTCGTATATACAATAACCAGACAGTAAGATTAGATGCAGTATATACAATAACCAGACCGTAAGATTAGATGCAGTATATACAATAACCAGACAATAAGATTAGATGTCGTATATACAATAACCAGACAGTAAGATTAGATGCAGTATATACAATAACCAGACAGTAAGATTAGATGCAGTATATACAATAACCAGACAATAAGATTAGATGTCGTATATACAATAACCAGATATTAAGATTAGATGCCGTACATACAATAACCAGACAATAAGATTAGATGTCGTATATACAATAACCAGACAGTAAGATTAGATGCAGTACATACAATAACCAGACAGTAAGATTAGATGCAGTATATACAATAACCAGACAATAAGATTAGATGTCGTATATACAATAACCAGACAATAAGAGCAGATGCAGTACATACAATAATCAGACAATAAGATTAGATGCAGTATATACAATAACCAGACAGTAAGATTAGATGTCGTATATACAATAACCAGACAATAAGATTAGATGCCGTATATACAATAACCAGACAATAAGATTAGATGCCGTATATACAATAACCAGACAATAAGATTAGATGCAGTATATACAATAACCAGACAGTAAGATTAGATGCTGTATAAACAATAACCAGAGAATAAGATTAGATGCCGTATATACAATAACCAGGCAGTAAGGTTAGATGCAGTACATACAATAACCAGACAATAAGGTTAGATACAGTATATACAATAACCAGACAATAACATTAGATGCTGTATAAACAATAACCAGACAATAAGATTAGATGCAGTCCATACAATAACCAGACAATAAGGTTAGATGTCGTATATACAATAACCAGACAATAACATTAGATGCAGTATATACAATAACCAGACAGTAAGGTTAGATGCAGTATATACAATAACCAGACAGTAAGATTAGATGTCGTATATACAATAACCAGACAGTAAGATTAGATGCAGTATATACAATAACCAGACAGTAAGATTAGATGCAGTATATACAATAACCAGACAATAAGATTAGATGTCGTATATACAATAACCAGACAGTAAGATTAGATGCAGTATATACAATAACCAGACAGTAAGATTAGATGCGGTATATACAATAACCAGACAATAAGATTAGATGCAGTATATACAATAACCAGACAGTAAGATTAGATGTCGTATATACAATAACCAGACAATAAGATTAGATGTCGTATATACAATAACCAGACAGTAAGATTAGATGCAGTACATACAATAACAATACAGTAAGATTAGATGCAGTATATACAATAACCAGACAATAAGAATAGATGCAGTATATACAATAACCAGACAATAAGATTAGATGCAGTATATACAATAACCAAACAATAAGATTAGATGCAATATATACAATAACCAGACAGTAAGATTAGATGCAGTATATACAATAATCAGACAATAAGATTAGATGCAGTATATACAACAACCAGACAATAAGATTAGATGCAGTATATACAATAACCAGACAGTAAGATTAGATGCAGTATATACAATAACCATACAATAAGAGTGGATGCAGTATATACATTAAGTGCTCTTGAATGGCAGACAGATAACAGACGAGTTTTGTTTTACTATAAGTAATATTATTTTGTAATTTTTCAACTCCTATGCTTGGTGTAATCTGCCTCCACCCCCAACTGAATGTCTTTTCGCCATAATTTATTATAATAATGTATCATACTCTACCACAAGTTATGTCGTTTCGCCATAATATTATTTAATATAACGCTATATTTATTTGATAATGACGATAACACACAACAAGAAATGCTACAAGTCTTGGGTCCTGATAAAACAAAAAATACATAAATAAGTATTACGAACTTTTTAGCTATAATTGGATGTTTCTGCTGGAGATAAACAAGCAGATACTGACCTCTCCTTCAGCTGATTGATGTACTATATATGTTAATAAATAAACATCAATCAATAAATTATCAAACTCATTCAATCTCTCTTAGCTGAACTTTACTTATCACCAATATTTACATTTTGGGGATTTGTTTGTCAACTTGAAAATTATATTCATCAATTTTTTCTTATGTTTATTTATTTATTAGCTGAGGTCGCGGTCAATCACCTAAATATGTCTTCACTAAAGCCAACCAAGCCAGGTAAATATACATACGAATCGTCCCAGTGCATGTTAGTCATGTATAAACATGTGTGTTACTCAGTCCTATAGACCTGCCGATATCAAATAACGACTGACTGAAAATGGATAGAGATAAGTTGTCAGCTTTATATTCAGTCTATAAATAAACAGAGGCATGTGATTGGCCATTTTTAGTGTTCATAAATATATTCTACTCCCGAAAGCGGGAATCTAGGCGGAACTTGGGCGTTTCCCAAACATGGATAGTAGAATTTTGTCAATTGAACTGGGGCAGTATCGTGCCGTCTTTGTTTGAGGGGAATCCCATATCTGTTTTGTGTACATGACTTCACACGACTGTGATCAAAACATAACATATGTTATGCTTTGCCTATTGGAGTCATCTATATAAAGTGGCTGCAAATGTTCTCAACTTTTTTCATAAATTCAGATTGTTCTTGCTTTAACAGAATAATATCAACATTGTGACAGCTCATACCCCTTTAACATTAAATTAAAACTGACTTGATGAAATCAGATTTTTAGCCAATCCGGAATTCCGGTTATACAAGATTCCGTCCGTCATGAAAAAAACTATGCAAAGCCACAATGTAAATAAAGTACGCAAATTGTGTTTAATCACTTATGTAATTTCTTACATTTCTGAGGTGCAAGTGCAGCTTTAAATATGAGCCAACCCCACGATACCTTCCAGATCGGGTAGATTATACCTGAATATATTTATGGTTATCAACTTTCCCTGTGCCCGTGTGTTTTAGTGATCATAAATAACTATATCTAGTATATTATCCACACGGTAAGTATTTATTTCGTCCTGAGAGATCTTGTTTTTTGCTTCTACATGCCTTTTAAAGGAAATAATATTGAATACATGTATGCGTTGAAAGAATAATCGAGCGTGCCTAAGGAGAAGACCTTGAACAACGAGGACATAGTAGACAACGTGGTAGAATATTCACACGGGCTGTCATATTAATTTGTGATACATCCCACGCCATTTAGCGGAATTCATTTTGATCTTTTTCTTAGGTCATGCATGTCATTTTTAGACAAGTTTACACCGTTTATATTATAGTACATCATAACAAGACGATTACGGCTTATCCCTATACAAACGCCCCTCGCTCTCTCACGATCTCTTTGTTTGTCTCTTATAAAATGTAACATAATCAGACAAAGGACATTATACCCATGTTTGGGCATATTTAAACCTTCTCACGTCTCATCCTATTTGAAAAAAACAGCGGGAAATACAAAAAGCAGACAGGCATAGTACAGTGTTTCCACTAACGCTAAAAAGTCGTCCACCAATACGGTACAAGATCGATTAATAACGGATTCTCACATATAGCCTGGACTGGAGTATAAAAAGTCTTGCACGGGTACTTGTGGATGGTATACTGAAGGCATTTCAATATAGCTATTAAGTTACTTGTGTTTGTAAGTAAAATATACTATCAACAAATGAAAGAAGCATTTTTATAGGTTTTTCTGGCTAAAATATCGTATACAAAAGATTGGTTTATATGTAGGCGTGCATAAGGCCCACGTCGTACATAAGGAATGTCCTTAGTATCGAGACAGGCATGTCAGCCTGGCCGTGTACACCTGATGTATGTCAGGAATTTGATAGGTATGTCACGGCAAAGCCGATATATACTGTGTACATTGTCACCTTGACAACGGGTACATAGTACATACAATATGTACTCCACACCCTACTTGGTTTATCTGATTAAATAAGTAACTGTTTTAAATGTCAGATTATTTTACTTCCGTCTACGAAAAACAAAGTGTGCTTACTAATACCTATTGTGAAGAAGTAAATGGGTGTAGAAACTGTAACAATAGTCCAGATAGCTTCCAACGATACCCCCACTCCCTTCGGGTGGAAACCGTGAAATAATTGCTAGGGTACCAAGGACACATCACCCCCCCCCCCCCCCCCCCGCCACCCCACCCCGACCCCTCCATACTGATGCAGCATCAGCACTTTCGCAGCATTATTTTTAAAATGTTTACTTTTGGTACACTTTTTTTATTGCTTTCTCACCGTCACTCATATACATTCTTTAATTTAATTATGTGCAAAATGATATACAATAAGTTTATGTATTTAAGAACAACTTAAGATATGCGATGCGTACCGGCTAAACATCTCTGACTAAGTCACATGTATCTTTTTCTAATAAACTTTTTATTAAAGCGTACTATAATCTGTCACATAAATGGACAAATACTCTCAGATATCACTTCTTCAATACGCCTCTATTTATCCACACAAAGTGTCCCTGTGTTTATACATTGAAATTATAATCGGTTTAATTTGACTAAATTGAAATATGATTTCTTTATGAGTCACAGCAGAACATCTGTATTTTCAAATAATCTATTTTCTGTTTAAAGGTGGATGCAGCGTTAATACATACTTCTCATCACCGTCTCACTTTGTCTTTGTTAACTGAAGTGAATCGAATCATCTCTAGTTCATTTTGGAGCTCTGCTCGCATCACTAATTAGCAGATAAAATCTCACACGTGTTCTCCACTTTTTATGCTGGTTTTGCAGGTGAATCATGGCGTAAAGAAAGCGAGATTACAGTGGAAAAGATACAACATGATGATAATTTCGTGTAACTGTAAAAAAAAACTCCATAGACACAATCTGAACACAATAATGATTGCAATATATTGATTCTAAACATACTTGAAGATGTGCACATTGACTGTACTTTGATCGAATGTATCACTGCCCCTAACTTAATCGTTGGTGTATATATTGGAGACACTTTTTAGACTGTGTTACTAGATGCATCGATATCAGGATATTAGGCGACCCTAAATCAACTAATTAAGTACATTTCCCAACAAAAGAAAAGATGCCCTTGAACGAAATGATGTCGGTGTCAACTTCTTTTGAACGACAATGATGGGTAATTTAGCCCATTGATTTATCCCAGACCACACAAACACATGCATAAAGACCAAGTTCATGAAACCTTACCAATGTATGCACGTGCATTTCCTAAACAAAACTTGCACGAAGCTTAACCTACTATAAAAAGCTGTGTTATTTGCACGAGTTTAATGTTAAACAAGTAAAATCGTTTCTACATTCGTTGCCCTATTTCACTATACGGTCCTGGTGGCGATGGGCCGGGGATCTACCCAAGATAACGCACTCTTTACCCCCTGCGTCATTGTTTACTAACTCTGTGAGCCAGTTATATATGTAGGTATAGCTCTTCCAATTAACCTGGTGTTTGTTCTTAACCTACTTTATCCACAACATCTCTTGAACTATACACAATTTACCGCTTTGCTAAAAATAGAGATGTGTTAAGCCACGGAGCTATTTTAGGATGCGCGAGTACTATAATTGGGTTCTCATTGCTTTTAGTAACGACTGACAACAACTCGCTCTGCTTTTTCGTTTTTTAAAATGAACGAATATATTACACTATGCACATTTCCAAACGAAGGAAAAGGAGAATGAAAATAGCTGCGATTTAACAGACTTGCAGATGTACACATAACATAGCCTACTCTCCTTTCTACCCAAAAACTATGATGATTTGCAGTTATAAAACTCATTATTCAAGGAAATGAAAGATAATTATGATGAAAGATATGTAGAAAAACGGATATTGATCTTCTACCAGGGGTATTTCTGTTTTGGAAACATAAAATTAACCCGATAAGTGCTAATTTTAGACACTGTTGTATAATTAGGCAATCAATATGCGTTAACAAGTATGTGGATGGGATGCTATATTATAATAACAGATAGTTTATTCACAACTATCATCAAGAATATCACAAGTAGATAATACAAATGCCATAGACGTAGGCCAACTTAAGGTAATATTTATAGTTAACAAAAAACAAAACATTTGATTATTCACGTAAGGGTATCCGATCAGTTACCGCACAGAACCAATTTAGTTAAAGCCAAACGATCAAGCTTTCCCGCCGATGACAGCCGGCTTACTTATTAAGGCATTGTCCTGCAAAATCTCAAATTCCGAAAAGAAATAGAACTTATTATGGAGTTGCATTTGCAGTGCTACCCAAGAATATTCGCCTTCCGCCGAGTAGGTAATTTGTGAAGTCGAAAAAAGACGTGACAACAGCTTTAACGTTGGGTGTATGATAACTGGTTCTCACCACTCCACAAAAACACCCAGATGAAGTTTCGGGAGAAATTAAAATATTTCCACAAAAGTCGACTGAGCCAAGCTTTACTTATGTGAAATTTATTCTCCGTACAAACACTGATGTAAATTCTAACATAAAAAAACTGGCAAAAGTGTACGACAACTGACCGGATACCCATAATATCGTCCCTCATACTGTCTCGGTTGGGGTTGAGCCACAGTTTCAACTGATATTGCTTAGTTTTTAATTGAGTTTTCAACGGTTTTTGTCCCTCGTGATATTTTCCAAGACTTGACGACTATTATATAACTGGTTTCTACACGAAGCCGACTAATGGAGTTATAATTGCTTCAAGAAAATATCTCTGACGCTCGATAAGCTGTTAGATATATGACAATTTCAAAAGACGTTTATCCGTTTGATTATTGAGATAAATGAGACTGACATGTCGTGTAAGGAAACTATTTGCTTGTATCTCCAATCTTAAAACAAAGCCTTGTACAGACGAGTCAGTTGTTGGTTGCCTGCATAAGCGGACTGGTTGAGTTGAGGACACATAGTTGTGTTGCCTTTATAATTAACTAAAGCTGTCCGTTTTTTTCCAGAGGAATATATTGTATGGCTGTACTCCCCCTCCCCTATATTTGCCATTGATGGTATTTACGTTCATCTTTTGTTTATTGTGCAAATCTTTTTGTTTTGTACTAACACAGAAAGAGATAGAGCTGTTCCGCAGTTAATTTGCATTAACGAACACCAGATGGACGCGGATGGGTCTTGGGCAAAATAATGTTTAAGAGAGAGAAAAAAATGAACAAATAATAAAGCCGAAAAACCTTGAACTCGTCATATTATAAGTAAAAAGAAACGAGGTTGTGTTTTCATATATCCATTATGAAAGTGTGTGAAGGCTGTATCTACTGATTTACACAAGGACGTTTTTATTTATAGGTCTCTCATAATAAGATGTGTGTACAACTTTCTGTTTGGTCTGTAAGTCTAAACGCTGTTCTATAGATATTTAGAAGTGAATTAAAATAGTAGACATTTAGTTATTATGAGTACCGCATGCAAGAACCATAAAACGTCATTCGTATCTACAATTGTTTCAAATAAAATTCCAAATGCATTTAAAAAGGTTGCGATGTAACTGTGACATGGTTATACTTCTTCAGTTATGTGCTGGTGAAAATCGCACTAATGTCACCATCATCATCTCAGACTCTCACGAGAATTGAGAGGTTCTAAAGTTCATCTAAAGACTCATTTATTCGCTGACTTTGGTTTTTAATCGTTGATGACAATGATTTTCTTATTTTGTTTTAAAGAAACATGTTAACATTATGTAGCTCATGCTACATTTAACGGACATACTCATGAAATACATCTGACAATTTCCAAGACAAGATATATATGTGTTTTTAAAATCAATATCGTAAACCAATCAGTCAAATTTTGTCACTTTCTGATAAAGCGTTCAATAACTGTTCCGGATATTTGACCGTGTAATGAAACTAAAAATGCTACTGAATCATATTGTGAATTGAGATATCTTAAACGCACTGTTTGAGTAAGTTAACTCAGGGATTACACAACCCATCGTTGAAACACGCGATTAAAACTTACGCTCACTGAGCTTGTTGAGAATGTAACCTTGGGCATCTGAGGATGCGCAAAACCCTGCATGGTCTGGTCTATTATGTGGTTCATTCAAAGTCTCATTTGTTTTATTTCTTCAATTTATATTTCCCCTTTTGCGAGAGTTGGCCATACGTACACTTCTACTGTATTAATCTTTTATCTGCGTATAATCAGTTGTGAACAACATCTATATTTGCTGGATTGACCAGGTCAGCCGTTATGGTCAATGTATTTATGTAAGCCACCTGCATTATAATATATACAGGATAGAGAAACACATATACAGTCACGACAACACTGCTACAACAGTGGGAACTATTGATCGTCAAGGGTCGATCGGTCAGTATCGACTGTTATATGGTTATTGACCATGAATGGGTCAATCCAGGGTCGATCATTCCCAGCCGTTTATTCACTTGCCAATATCGAAGACCAAGAACTGTTATTCAATCAGTTATTTCAGACTAGAACATTGTCAGCAAAATGAGAACACTAGGTCAGTGTGACGGGGTAACAACTCAGATATTATGTTTATGGAAAGCATTGTAGTTATAACAATTGTTCAGAGGAAACATATAGTTTCTGCTATTCACAGAGATGCACATAATAAAGCAATGAGAAGAATTAGAAAAGCTCCGTTTGCTTCTGAATAACAGGTTATTAAAACGTACAAGGTTAAAAATGTCATGAGCTACCAATTATCGGGAAATTTTCGTGGAACCAACCTAAGTTGATTATGCGTCATTTTTAACAAGAAGTATACAATTATATCGTTCAGCTGTATGATACTAAACTTGCGATATGTTAAAGTGGCGTGAGCTGCCAAAATTCACACTTTTACATAATTTCTGGTCGTCACGACAGTAAGAGGCTTTGAAGGCCATCGAAAAACTAAATGATTGGCGTTGGAATGAGGAAAACCCTCACAGTATGAGGAAAATCCACACAGTATGTGGTCTGTATGAACCGAAAACGTGTTCGAAAAGTAAACAAAATTTAAGTAACCGGGACGACCATTCATTCATTCTAGGCCAAAGTTAGTTCCAAACAATACTTTATCGTACAGTTTCGGCAGCTCATGCCACTTTAAGGTAGTTTTATTAGCAAGAAAAGCTCGAAAATATATTTATACATCCCTGTTATTTGAATTTTGTCCTTTCTTGGCACACAAATTAGAGACTTTACTGATATGTTTTATTTCACCTCCTATCTTTCAATTTTGCAACACTGTAAAAACTAATTTGTAAATTTATAGAAACTAGTGTCAAGAAAAGAGTAACTAGCACTTCTTGGTGTAAATTTACAGAAAGTAGTGCCGACAAAAGGGTAACTAGCATTTTTTGGTGTAAAGTTACAGAAAGTTGTGCCGACAAAAGGGTAACTAGCACTTCTTGATGTAAAGTTACAAAAAGTTGTGGCGACAAAAGGGTAACTAGCACTTCTTGGTGTAAATTTACAGAAAGTAGTGCCGACAAAAGGGTAACGAGCATTTTTTGGTGTAAAGTTACAGAAAGTTGTGCCGACAAAAGGGTAACTGTCACTTCTTGATGTAAAGTTACAAAAAGTTGTGGCGACAAAAGGGTAACTAGCACTTCTTGGTGTAAATTTACAGAAAGTAGTGCCGACAAAAGGGTAACGAGCATTTTTTGGTGTAAAGTTACAGAAAGTTGTGCCGACAAAAGGGTAACTGTCACTTCTTGATGTAAAGTTACAGAAAGTTGTGCCGACAAAAGGGTAACTATCACTTCTTGGTGTAAACTTACAGGAAACAGTACCGACAAAAAGTAACCCTCACTTCTTGATTTAAATCTACAGTAGAACTCATCATTTATCTGCAAATCCTTATCTCCAAGAAACACTTTAGGAAAATCACATTGTTTTTCGTAAGATACAATAATATTTTAATCTGTATCAGTTCTTGTGAACCATTGGCTCTTTACCATTGGAACGCAATAATAGATCTAAAGCTGTTTCAGTTACATGGATTGAAATGGCTTTCATAATGAGCAACTTTTCTGTTCCTGAAAAGAGGTCTACATAATAAACAGTTTTAATTTCAAGTATTCAATTAAAAGATCTACATTTCTAAAGTTAAATGTAGATTTTCCACATGATAAAAAAAAACATCACTCATATTCGGTTCTTAACTCGTAAAGCTGTTATAAACAAACTGACAAGGTTTTAGCGTGTTGTATGAATCCGACTATTCCAAGTTTTTGCATCCACAGACCGCTATCGGCACTTCATTGTATGTACATGTTTGCACACACAGAATAATGACATGTTCCACTATAGAATATGTTAGTTCTGTGTGGAACTAAACGTGTTTCTTCTTCCAAGTATTAATCAGACATAAATCAAAACCAAAAGCATTGCACTTCAACGATAGACTGGTACATTTATGGCGTACATCATTTATATGAACGAATGCGCCAAAAGGCTAAAGCAACCAACCTGCTAGAATGGTTCATAGCCGCTATCGACAATTTAGATATACTAACAGTGGGACATTCAGAAACTTTCAGATTCACAGACCATTACAGAGCCCATTTTTGTCCTCTCGTCAGATTTTGTCGTCCCGACGGCAGGGCTTAATTCGGATTAAACATATTTTTGTGGTGCCAAATAAAAATGGGTTCCAGGGCCGATATTATCCTGGACGGAGTATGGCACAGTAATGGTGTCAATCAGCACCGCCCGTAGATTCAATTATATGCTGTACTTATAAGTTAGGTACCAAATATCATTGACAAATTCACTAACATCATAGTTTTATTTGTAATATTGAACATCGTACTTCAAGCAGTGATCTATATGTTATCCTGTTAATATTTTGGTTATGTTTATTTTTTCCTATAGCGCAAAGTGTCGTACTTCATAAGAAAACATTGAAAATATGTTTTGGAGGTAAATCCATAATCATGGATGTCAGTAGGAAAGGTTGCAAACATTGCATTATGTTCCTCCTCCGTGCACGTACAACTTCCTTCTTTGCTTTTGGAAATATCACTAAGCTTGTGTAATCCACTTCCACGTCTTTAAACACCTTCCGGTTGACAAAGAAAGTAGTTTTATTGAGAGGATATACTCAGAACATAATACATGTGTATGAGACAATCGATCCTTGCTGACCTATACCTCTGGGAACTCTTACTGCATATAAATGTGATTATATCGAAAAATAGAATGACAGTTGAACGGTAGTTATTAGAAGCGGTCAGTGGTTGACCTAGTTAAAGGCTAGCCTATTTCGGACCACCGTGACCCGGCGTGGAATTCACCCAGTTCAAACAGTGAAAAGCCGACAAATGTACTTCAAGAGCACTAAAGCTGATTATGACAACTGCTTGAAACCAGAACAGCCGTAATTGGAAATGCTGTATAATATAAACTCTATATTTATCTCTGAGTCGTCCAGTAAAATTCCTAATTGTCTAAAGTGAATCTTTTACGACGTGAGACTGAAAACGTTCAACATGCAAATAGTGGAAAATGTTCAGATCTCTATTTTTTTGCACAGAAAAGAGATTTAATTGTTTACTGGCTCCAAACTGTGTTTTCAATGGCAGCTTTTCTAATTTTCTAAACGGTCAAGTCTGTGATTTTACGTTCAAATGTTTGCAATTATACCACAAATATTCATACATTAGAAGTACATCGATATTTTATTCTTCAAGATTTGTTCAAACATTACTTTGCATATAGGCCTTTCCTAGTGGGACTTGTATATTTCAGGTAGGAGTATATCAAATAGTTATATCAAATTTAATAAATAACAAATCGTGTGACCAGTTTTTTAATCGCGATTTAAACCGGTGATAAGAAAGTATCTATAACACGAGATTAGTATTAGGAGAAAAAAGACCGTTACAATAAACTTTGTGTTATATAACTTAAAATAGTTAAATCCTGTGATATTTTCCCAAATTACATCTACCTGATGCCTACATCCTTCTCTTTAAACATGAGATTAGATGGTCATTGTGTATTATCATCGCATAAACCTCCCGGAAACCTCATTAATCTAGTACAGGTGAACATGAGAATTCATTTATATTTGTACAAGGATATTATCATTTGATATGTTAGACTAACAGTCGGATCTCGAACTCAAATTGGTCGTAGTAGCCTACGTGATTTGTTCAACTTTAATTGACGCTTTAAAACCACGTGCACAAAAAGTTGGGAGGAAAATTCCGTTTTTAATTATTTCATGTTGGCATCGATAAGTTTTGTATGCACGTCGATCAATTTAACTGCTTCACACGAAAAATATTTCAGCAATAAATTTAGTTGTTGCAAAAATGTCATTTCAATGAACAGTCGTCCTTCTGTTTATTCAAAATTTAGATTAAGATTGAATATCTTGATAAATGGGAAGATGTGCAGAGTTAACGAGATGATCTGCTACCATGTTAAATTCAGATGGTTTTTAAAGATAACAAGTTAACAGTTTTCTATTTTAGTTTAGTTCAGAAGCAGCGGGTGAGTGATCTTGCTCTTGACATAGCCACAACTTGCCCGGGCCAGTTCGTTATTTTTGGGTGCCACTGCAAATTTGACCTCAGCTGTACTCTTTCTGTCTGCTGTCTTTGTTAGCCACCTTGTACGTTGTCAGTGTATAACCCATGTCTGCTTTACCCTGGGGCCCGTTTTACAAAGCTGGTGTAAGTTACGTCTGGAGTAAATCAGTGTTAAAGCTATAGGAACTTACACTCTGGTCGCAACTGGCCCATGTTGTAGGCCTATGCGTATCTTTACACCCTCTTTGTAAAACAGGCTCCAGGAGCAACATACCTTATGAATATTCATATTACTTATGGATATTCATGACCTATTTTAGCAGCTAACAGTGTGAACCAATGAAATACGAGACTAGACGAACGGTCTGTGACCTGTTTAAAGCCACATGTACTGGTAACGTCAGCAGAAACAACAAAGACATCAGACTGACGTTGTCTGAACGAATCCAGTGCGCGATATCCCTGTTAAACACATCACTATACACTACGTCTCTATCGGATTTACCCGCAGACAATATGACTTACACAGAAGCAAGAGAAACTATTACTAAACCAGAAGAGTAAGTAAATATAAGATTTATTGGGATATAAAGATCATTGCATTTTAAAGATTTACGGCATAAATATTATTTTTTGTGCTTTTGAACTTTTAAGGTCATGCATGGGCTTATGCGGAAACAGGACATTATGGGTTTCAAAAGTTGTGCATTGTTTTTTTTTTATTGTCATTAGGTTCAGACTTATAGATATCAACTTTACCAGATAAACATAATTGATCCTATACAACATGCAGTATAACTGCTCTTTTATTAGGGTGCAGTTCGAACCCTTGTGGAGGAGCTTAAGGCGAGGTTTCAGGGTATTATGAACACGTCCCGGACAATCTGATGGGGACGTTAGCAGATTCTCGTGATCATAGTTAGTCCCGTCAAACCAATGTACTTCCCTATTGTACATTTTAACACATGTTCTCCACTAAGTTTGATCACGTTAATATGGGAAGTTATCGTATAACCACTAGATGAGACCGACCCATGCTTTATAGTTTTCAGGCATGTTTGTTTTACTGTTTTGCAGCTAATTTTGTGGTGCAACAATTCGTGTTGAAATATATAATTTAAATTCTTTCAAACATTTCTATTTTATTTGCTCACTTGTCATTAATATTTACTTGTACTGCCATCCACCCGTGTAACCCCAAGAGGGCGCTGTGTCTTGCATCATTTTCAATTTTGGATGTTTTCAGATCAAACATGAGCATCTCTGAATCTTTAATGGAATCCCTAAATGAAGCAAAAGGAGAGAGAAGAATTACATCGGGAATATACGCATGCGCTAAGCTGCTAGAAGCGTAAGTACAAATCATGTGTTTTGAGTATACTCATTACTATTGTCAAATCAGACTTTCACCCTTGGACAAGTTAACTTAAATACAGGCGTTTAAAACGTTTGTTTTTGAGCTTCGACGCTAATGGAATTGACATTTTTTTTACATGATTTATGTCATATATATGCTGATTTAATGCAAACAAAGTTTTAATTAAGCTTTGATTTCCTTTCATTTTCCAGTGCACCAGAGTCGGTGATGTTGTGTTTAGTGCCAGTTGACGATGGTTCGAATGACGTGACAAACGTCTTGCTCCATACATTAGTGGAAGCATTTTGCTGGGAAAATCACATAAGAATGTTAAAGGTAAGTCAAAATGCGATCACACCAAACTGACTTTCTGCTTTGATAATTGTAATCCAATAAAGTACACCTCTGCCTGTAAGTAATGTTTGCTACCGAATGCTAGAAAGATGCCCATCTGTATTAAATATATATGATGAGGTATTGAAGGTCCACGACGACACGACACGTGGTCGGCCCCTCAGTCCTTGCTTAAAAAAGCTAAATAGAATGTGATTGAATCAGTCAGTACTCTGAAAAAGTTGTGTTTCCTTATATATCATTATATGCCTTTCACAATTTATAGTCTGTCGTTCTGATGGATTCTTCGGCGAAATAAATAAAAACATGGTCAGGCTATGTGTTTTTATTTTTAAATACACAAACATACTGAGTTTTATGTAAGGGGATTTTAGACCGATGACTAATGTTGAGATCTGTCTTAGTTTACCCCAGTCTGTCGTCTTCCGTTTGTTAACAAATATGTGAGCTATGTTAGACATGCAGAGGGGTAGAGACATGTTAGGACATTTCATCAGGCTTGCACACACGCGACCAGTGGACCGCTCCAATGAGTCGTACCCCCATATGTACTACACCGTGTTTACCAAGATACATACTTCACGGTTAAACACGTATGTTTGCATCCAATCACATGTATAATTAATACCCGCAGCTTATTAGATATTTTTACATATAAAGATCTCGATTTAAACCGTCAAGTAGATGCAATTAGGTTTCATTATGGCGAATAAAACAGTAAACGGATGGATAAAAAGGTTTATTATTTAAAATACATTAAATTGGCTATTCAAGTAGCATAATTATATTCTGTAGAGATCCAAGCCCCCTCGATTCTATTTTGATATACCAGATATCTTGTCATTCTCTAGAACGAGAACTTTAATTAACGGGTTTGTATTGTTAGTGAATTGATGAAAACTGAATGTCTATCTGGTCTAACGCTAATACGTGCATGTTTTTAATTTCATTTGACAGGTGGATAGTTCTGAGAAGCTAGGTATGGCGATAGGTGATGTTGATATTGCTAATGACAACACATCTCACACAGCCAGGAGTAATGAGACTGCTTACAGCTGCGTCCTCCTTCAGGTAAAGTCTATATGGCCTCAAGGTTAAAACACTTCGGACTAATATCCACATTTAGATATTCTGCTCTTTTAATGAAACTATTTACCAGTCCAAAATCTTCAAACTCCGCCTTAATTGTCAAAAGCAGACTCTTGTGACGTGAATATTTTGTATTGGTAATACCTTGTGTACGTCACATTTAATCGTGACGTTTGCGTGTGGATCTATAGAAATGTAGATTCGGGTTTTACCCAACAAACACAACCTAGTCAGTGTGGCAAAATTTTACTATGGTTAAATATGATAAAATAACATTTAAACATTATAATTATTTGGTTGCTTGTGTTATCTCAGGGATCTTTTAATGTTAACTTTTCTAATTTGAGTTTGGGTAACAAACTAATCATGATATCCATAAACATCCGATTTCTGTAGCTATGATAAACCTGACCAGTTGCCACCTAGAGAGAAAATATATATATCCGAATTAGACACGACCTGTGCGATAAATTTAAGTCTGGGAGAAGCTCTCTATAAATTCATTTTTCTTTGATTGCAGTATCCAGATAAAGATCATAGCCCCAGTGATGAGCGAGTGATGGAGTATTACCACAAACTGATGTACAGTAATCAATTCCCTTCTCCTGTTATAGAAATTCCCATCTGACCATATGAGGTTATAACCTGGCTTCATCCCTCCCAGGTATGTACAAAATAACCACCTCTGAAATAGAAACCCCTAAAGCCTCGCAGCTCAAAATACACTGCAATGAGATATATAGGACATAGACATGTGCGAAGAAATCGCTGCTAATTTACAAGGTGATTGATTTAAATGTGTCCCTTAGTTCAAGCTTCTGTTTAGGGCTGTCAGACAGCAGACTGACACAGAACTCTTACGTCACGGTAGTTCCACACCGACCACTGATGTTAGTTAATACAAAGTCTCCATGTGCTTTATAAGCTTCGCTTTACTTTATCGTACGCATGTTACAAGAACATAAGTTATTAAACAGTGAGCGGCTGCACATCCTGTAATTCCTAGGTATCTGGAAAGAAATAAATCATAGGGTTTCTACATATGTATATTTTAGTAATAATGCATTACAAACGTGATGATATGATGCGATATTTAATGAGAGATTATTAGCACCTAGATTCTCCCGAGAAGATCTTCATGAATATTAATTTTAATGACATTATGTTTTTTATCTGTTATAATTCCTCCTGATTGTAAATTTTGTGTTTTGTTGGGTTCGCAGGGGTAAACCTTGTTCCTGGTATAATTCTCCGGAATTGGTCAGACGCCTCGGGCAATGGTCAGACGTCATACACATCTGCCGACTGAGCTGCTGACCTCTGGAAAATGAGAGTTAATGACCATCCAAGCCAAAATGGCGCTTCACCTTCAAGTGGGTCACACACAGCTGCTCTGCCCCGTACCCGCATTGTATCAGCTTGACCCAGGTCACCTGAATGGTCAGGCTATTACAGCTACCACTGACCTTTGGTCAAGCTCCAAATATCATTCAAAGGTGTTCACCGATTTTGGATAACCCAATATAGCCGGTTTCTGTCATGCCTGACGAGTTTATAAAACTTGAACTCCGAACTGTAACCACATTGGATAATGTCCAACATGCAGATTTCCCTGAATCTGGACGGACAGAAATCACTTTCAAACAACTGTTACAGTAAAGGTCAGAGGAGAAACATAGTAATTTTAATAGAAAAAGAAATAATTGATATTCATATTAGACCAACCTTTATTAGATTTTGGTGATTATCAAGACTGTATGCTATCTCTCAAATATAATTATAAAATACTTGATGGATATTTTTGTTATATTGTTTTATTGTAAATACATGTCATGGTTGGGAGGTTGTTAACGGGATCATATCCTTGCATTCCATGCAGCCATCTTATTTTTACCCCCTCCCCTCCCTCTGTCCATTAATGGTCAATGATTTCTGAAACATGCGTGGGCATAGCAAATACTGTGCGAGACAGATTAAAGATGCATTCTATCATTGGTTGGTTGGTTGGTTGATTTGTGTTTTACGCCGCACTCAAGGTTATTTCACTTAGGCCTATATGGCGGCGTTGCCAGGCTTAGTGGGGGAGGAAACCAGGCACATTGTTCGGAGGAAACCCCAGACCTTCAGCGAGTACCTGGCAACTCTTTCACATACGGCGACCCAGTGAAAACTCCACTCAGAAATTTTTCAAGTTTTTATATTTGGTCTGAGTGGGATTTCAACCCGCGGCGCATCGATGGAAGGTCTATAGGGGACGATCACTCTAACCCATTGGACCACCGATCATTCTATCATTGGAGCTATGCCAGTCCTGGCTACCAATGCACTGAAGGTGGATAGCATTCTGTCTGCTATAAATCTCAATCTAATATGAGTTCGGTATACCTAAATTCAGAAACAGCAAACATAATTTTGAATCTTAAAACTGACCATCAAGGTGCAGAAATGGCTTCTCTGTAAACTAGCACAACCGCCATGCAAGAGAGCTTTTCGTGTATGACAGGCATTTTTCGTTATAGTTCACCTGTGAATAGTTATAAATTATTGATTCAGTTAAACTTCATTGGTATAACATAAAACCCCCCTCGAACGGGCATGTCAGTTTACAGAAAACCCATTCCTGCGCCTAACTCATACTGATAAAGACAGTTTTTGGTCTTTGTATACAACAGCTGTTACAAGTACTTGGCCTATATATTAGATCAGATTTTACTTCAATGAACTATGAGAGAGAATTAACTGTCGAGAGAATCCTAGTGTAACAAGACCAATTAATAAAGGGAAAAGTCACAAAAAGACCTGCAGATTTTATATACAGATTTTAAGAGTCTTTGAAGGCCATCAAAAAACTAAACGATTGGCGTTGTAGTGAGGAAAATCCATACAGTATGTGGCTTATACGAACAGAAATAGTGTTCGAAAAGTAAACAAATTTAAATAACCGGGACGACCATTCATTCATTCTAAGTCATAGTTAGTTCAAAACAATACTATATCGCACATTCTCGAG
The DNA here is from genome assembly GCA_963971465.1 of Lepidochitona cinerea. Classification (NCBI taxonomy): domain Eukaryota; kingdom Metazoa; phylum Mollusca; class Polyplacophora; order Chitonida; family Tonicellidae; genus Lepidochitona; species Lepidochitona cinerea. Next base: position 38,387,576 of record OZ020556.1, on the reverse strand, counting down.
ACTAGAAGCACTATAAAGCTTCTGAATTATACGTCTTGTGAAAAATAGAAAATAATTACGTCAAAATATCAACATTTTGGCAGCTCATGTCACTTTAAAAATCTTCTATTTGCCATCTTAGATATCTATTTGGAAGGCCCTAAATCATTCGACTTTCAATCGAATACCTTTTCTAGGTACCAAACCATTTCTTTAATTTGTCAGTTAATTTACCAAGTAAAATCAGTTTAAATTTGTGGGCAACTGACCAAAGTATCAGGCATTGTTGTGAAGTCCAGGTTACCATCATTATCTTCCAAACTAGTTCGTTAGAGTTGGTGAACTGGGGGTAAACACCTTCAGTTCAGGGTTCAAAGCCTGAAAATGCCTGCTTTCGTGAAATGGAATATGTCCTTATTCTGGACTGTTAGATACCAAACACCTGTTCCTGTACCAATACATTACGATTGCGCTCGCTTCTTAAACTCCTGAAAAGACACTGACGTACATGTATATAGAATATCAGCTCTATTGATAATTTCACCCACAGTTCTATCTTACATTTTTTATTGCTTTCGATAATCTACACTTTACAAAATACAGTCCTTTGCTGATGCCGTATTTCTGATCATTTATTTCAAAGGAAAAACATCAACTTATAACTTTTGTTTTATTAGACTGTTTTTTCACCTTCCTTTTATTCGACATGATTTAGTCCAAGCGACAGTTGGCAGTCGACATTTGAAATCTATTTTATATTTAAGCGTCTGTTTGAGAATTTAAATGTATAAATATTTCAGTGGAAAACTTTAATATCTGGATAATTGCCCGATGAATAATGTAATACAGCTAAACTGTCCGATTGTCTACTGCTGATAATACACGGGGAGGCCGACATTCCGATACAAATCGCCATCTTCTGAATAATTGATGTACCCCCAGGTGTTTTGGGGAGCTGAATGACCCCCGGACAACCTCTTTACGGGGCAGGTGGAAGGGGTAAGGCCATTGTTACCTGGGCACGCGTACGTCTTTGCTCAAGCAAGGTTCGCGTCGCGTGGCGAAATGTAAAATTCAACATGTATATGGTGAGCATTATCTATCTCCTCACAAAGACGCACCAATTCACGTATTCATTCCTTTTTTTCTGGTTATTTGCTATCATTTCAAGGGGACAATTAAATCCACCGAGATATCACCCAGGACAATATGTCCCCTCCCATGACTGGGCTCAATTATATGGAAACACAAAGAAAACCGTACAACAATAGATTTTGGATGATGTGATATGTATAGTGATTTACTTTTTATGATTATTAAGTAGCTCAAGGCTGGCGTCAGGTTCAGTGACTATAAATAAGACACAGAGTGCATGGATTATCTAATTAATGGAAACTAACTGTAAGGCTGTAATGTTTATTCAAAATTTCACGTATTGCACACTTTACATGCTCGTAGACTGCAAGAGAGGAGCAGAGCTAAAGTTTGTTTTTAACAGTGGTTTTTGAGTTTACCTACATACAGGTTTGCACCTGTCCTGTGTCGCGTGTCTGATATATATTTTACACCTGCTCCCAGGTGAGTTTGGGTCAACCTGTAAGAAAACATTTCGCCTGATTGAAGTAACATTATTAAAGTTGTATTAGCCGCCTATAAACCAAGAGGGCCAGCTGGTATGACACGTGTAAAATCACCCAATATAACTCCACTCCCTACAGGAAAAACATCATTATAATCATTCCTCGGCAATAATATGATTATAGTAGGAAAAGGACGGAGTAGGACATAACAGAGGGAGCTTTCTTGAACTTAACTGTATATTCGACATGTATTTAGTAGTTAAACGAAATAATTAAAAAAACGATTTTCCAAACGACTGTATGGGACTGTATCTCACGACGTAAGCAACTCACGTGTATTACATATCAGGAAGATATCGCATGAAAGAACAGAATACATTGCTAAAGAAAATATTTTTTGAGTTTTATTTAAATTTCTTTTATGTCTCGTGAGGGATTAATCCAGTATGTTTTAATCAGATTAAGTGCTTTTTACTCATGTATGTGGTATTTACGTAGAAGGTTTGTTAAAACTGTGGAGCAGACAATCTTTACTCTTCCGCCATTTTCTTACGTCATATCATGGTGAATATGGTTAACATAGTCTCAAACCCGTGAGGACACGGCTCTGGTGTCTGTTAAAATAGGAGATTATCATTAAGTCTAAACGGAAGTATGGACATTTACAAACTACATGTACTTTCAATATAATGATCCCTTTATTACGAAAAGGATTACACCATAAAAGGGACCTCTTTTTACTCACACTAAACCAAAGCAAGATTTGACGCGTCAGTCGAATAAAACAATTTCTAGAGTGATATGTAGATGTCTAGGGATTTGTATTAATTGGGACGTCAGGGTAAGCACTCCATAACATACATAAATCCAACAATTGCAAACCTTCAAACAGATTGCCTTGCATTCTCCAAACCGCAGCGCACCATTACAAGAGCATCTTTGCAAGCCAAGTTAAAATCTGCATGTCTCCGTTCCGTGTTTTACTTTGATGGACTACTCCACTCCAACCCGTAAATCGAACAGCGCCCACTGGTGAGAATGTATAAGAGTTGTCGTGATAATGCCGTGATAATGTAAGCGACCAAAACACTCAGTTTGTTAACTTTCAGCCTCGATAAGTTATATAATTGAAGCATTGGAGGATTCCTGATATGTACCGAAGCTGCGTCTGTCTTCTTTGTGTTACAAAGCATGTGGTTTACATCTTTCTAAATGAAATTAGCATTTAATAAATGTATAATTATTTTCTTTTTTCGTCGGTAGGAAAATATTTTGATATGTACTTTCGACGCCATTTGTATTCAGCCCCAAAATACGGTGATTTACCGTATAAAAAGCGCAGACTGCCCGAGGCGTGTCAAAGCCGACCGGTAGTGATTGGCATTTTTTGTATCTTTGATTAAGAAACTGTCAACCAATCTAACTAACGTCTGACTATCCAGTGTACGAAGTTTTAGCCAAACAATTTTTTTTTTAAACATAATTCATTCGTGCACAGTAAGCTAGAAGCTTATTGCGTGCAGCAATTCGTACAGAAATTGGCAACATATGAAAAATTATTGAAGTTAAATAAAAATCTGTAACGGAAACTAAATGTAGTTTGTTTACCCTGACATAGATAAAGAAATGACATGAGGTTGAGATTGGCCGTCCATACCGCGACACACAAATTGTTTATTACATTTCTGAAGCTGTATGGTGATTTAAAGGAAATGTATATATTTCTTTAAAGAAAAAAATCCCTTCCTTTCATTGTATTATCTAAACTAGCCTGCATTTCAACAAAAGTTCTTCCCTTTCCTGACAACGTCATATAAGGAAAAAGGTACCACGTCCTGTTTTGGGCTACAATTAAACGCCACCCTACAAACTAATTGGCTGGACGGTCTCGTTTGATAATACATATATTTTGTGCGATTGGAACACGCTAAAGGAAATAATTAGAGAACAAAAGAAAATATGAATCGCTTTCTCCCTATGCAAATTCATTATGGCTTGTTATCGCGGATCACGGTAGTCTTTTCAAAAAGACAATTTAAAGTTTACAATTTTTAAAAGTTTTCGAATTATTTAGCCAACTGTTTCTTTAGTCTGTCACGCGATTGGAAGATGTCAACTTTTGTAATTCATGTCTCATTAAGAGAAACGGAAGTTCTACACCCTAAGAAACACAACTCACATTCCTTTAATCAACGAGAAAAACCCCTCCAAAAAACCCCAAAACAAAAGAAGGTCAACTTTTTATGACCGTATATGTAGTTTCTTTCATATTCCGAATTCTTCCACATTGGCTTAATAATGTATTTGCATTACTATAAGGCGAATTCAAACAAATTGGCGAATAAACGAAAAAAACTTAAAGTGGCATTATAGCTTTTTTTCGTGATTTCTGATAGTCACGACAGTAAGAGGCTTTGAAGGCCACTAAATCATTAGCGTTGGAATGCGGGAAATCCATAAAGTCTACGGCCTATACGAACCGAAATAGTGTCCGAAAAGTAAACAAAATTTTAAAAACCTGGACGACCATTCATACACAGCCAAAGTTGGTTCAAAACAATACCTTGTATTTCATTTAACGTTAAAATATCAACATTTTGGCAGCTCATGCCACTTTAAATAAAGTTTTAAGGTAGTAACAGTTTCCATGAAAGATAATAATGTAAATTGTTTATTGGGGTATGAGATAATTTTTGCTTCAGAGAAGTAGACGATTTAGGTAAGTTGAATATATGAAATGTACCCAACCATAACATTCTCTGCTTTGTTTTACTGCGACATGGTTCGAGGGCAAAGTATTGTTAATCTGCGTTCAACTTCCGGTGTTCGAAATACGAAGAGGGTTGCGGGAAATAGCTTTCTAAGAAGTCCGTTTGTTTACCTATGACATTGGTATTACCCTGTGCCCGTCTTACTATCAATTAATCTATACGTTGGTAATTTAAACCAAAGAGGAAATAACAAACTACAAATTCTATAGAATTTAGAAAAGCTAAACAGGAAACATATCGGAAGTCTATCTTTATGCACAGGAAAGTATATGGATTCCGTTTACACAATGGAAATGATCAATGTATCCAATCAGGAGTTAGTATTTACGTGAATATATAATTATCCGGAAACAGTCTTCTACGTTTTTGATTTAAATATTATGACACTTTAGGCTATTTGTTGCTATTTTTCCTTTTTCTTTTGAGAAATCTGATTTTCCTAAAGGCAACGTAAATCGACTTAAAACAAATCTTAGTTTAGAACATCAACTTTGTAAAAGTGGAAGGGACGTTTTTACTGTTCACTTCGACTGTAAGCTTTAGGCCGTTCCTCCGTAAATAGCCAATTGGCGTTAAGTACAATATTCTAAGATTACACAATTATTAACTGTTGGCAAACAGTCTTCGCCGCACACGTAAGTACATGTGAGCCTTGGCAATAACTGCCAGTAACTTTCACCAACAAAGCAATATGTTTTGTTTCCGTTTCTTTGGTTGTGTGCAGTGTATAGTATAAACAGTAACTATGTCAGACGGATTGTCCACAGGGTATTCCCCACTCGATTTTTGTAGCTATTCATTTGCTGACTGTTTACATGTAGGCCGGCTCGCATTCCAGCCAGGGATACAATTAGTCCGGGTTTCTGACTCCAAGACTATTTTTTATGCTGGCGTCCGGGTTCATTGCAATCAAAAAGCCGGAGTAGACTGTCCGCTTCTGAGCTTTTGTGGTTTGTGGTCGGATTTAGACAGTGAAATAACACTATATCTTACTCAAATGTCTACTCCAGTTTTTTGATTGCAATGAACCCTGACTCCAAACGGCCGTCAGTGTAAAAAAATAGTCATTTTGGAGTCACAAACCCAAACTATGATACAATGTTCATAATTATATATTCTATTGATATATCTTCCTTTCTGTTGCTTAAAAAGTCAGAGTGAATATTAAATTATCTAGCATGTGCTATACTTGTTGCACCAAAGCACTGCTGTAAAATGGATCCCCACCGAAAATATGAAGAAAAAGACCCCTCAGAAAATAAAACCATTTCGCTCAACACACCAATGCATTAGTTATTCCCAATGCTTGCGACACTCAGCATCTCACGGGATGGCTGGAACTCGATCCCAGATCACTCAGGGTTTAAGATTCATTACTTATTCCAAATGCTTGAGGAACTCAACATCTCGTGGGATAGATGGAACTCAGCCCCAGATCACCCAGGGTATAAGACCTACCCTTATTGGTTATATAATTTAATACTAGGAACTCTTTACATATATCCAGACGTCATTGCATTGCTCGTTAAACGCACACGTTCCTTACTTTAATTGTATCCGGATTAATGTGTTATAGAAGGTTTCCTCATTGTTTACAACTCATTACCGATGGGAGACATCTATATTATATTTACACAGTCTGGTTTCTAATAATAGTGGCAAGGTTATTTTTAGATTAGTTAAATACATATTTTGTTAATAATAACTCGTGTTTACGACTTCGGTTTTGAGTGTTAACCTTGAGGCTTGTTTAACCAGGAAATTGTCTGCTTTGATGCCTTTAAATTCTTCACTTTGATGTTCGTGACATTTACATTTAATTGTTGTTTCAATTTATATTCAAAAATCGAAAGTATACAAAAATTTGACGCCGTCTCGATTGATAGATAGCTGATTTATTCATCAACTTTTTTATAAACATACCGGATATCATATATTAATATCTAGCTTTAATAGGAAAAAAGTTTAAAATGAGATAGGGTCAATATTATATAATATAGACTCATGCAATAAAGATCTGGTTTAAGGCAGATACAACAGCAGTCCGGTTGTAAAACTATTTTTGCTTATCATTAAACCTAGTAAGATTGCAATTGAGATACGTGGACCAAATCTATTTTATCATTTGAAGACATTGAATCACATGAGTATTTAAAATGAAAATGAAGACATAAGATTATTTGCTTTGTGTCTTTTAGAAAGTCGACATTACGGTATTCCCCGTAGTTTTTGGTAGAAGTTTTTTTGTAATGCAATAGCAAAGTATTACTCCGAATAAATTAAACAAAAGCATATTGCGTTTATATTATCGCATATTCGGAGTTAATTTGTTATTGCATTATCATAAGCTGTTCAGTGGATCCACAGGGAATTTCTGTAACTAACTAGAAAGACTAGTTTGGTAGCATAATGGCTATCGGTATTGGACATTTTGTAGTTAGCCTATTTGTTAGCAAGAACTAAACCAGTTATCGGAAATCAAAATACACTAGGTGAACTTTTCAGTAGTCGGAAACACAAGCATTTACATGAAGGGGATTTCCCGAGTAAACGTGTTGGCACATGCGATCACTGCCCTAATGAATATGCAGGTTTGTGAATAAACCTGGGCCAATACCCGGTCGCTGTATCAGCTGCCTAGTCACATGGCTGAGTGGATACATGGAAAACCCTAGAGATGATGTTGTGTCGTCAGTTGAACGTTGTTACTACAGAGTGACGGTGATATTTGGAGAAGTCAGCAAGTATTCACAAGAGTTTAATTCCAATTGACCAATGACACTTCCAGATTTAGAAGAAGGCATGACGAAAGCCAACAAAATGTGAGTATTGATCATTTTAATTAGCAGCTATTGAAACTGACAAAAGTGACAATTAAAAGTTAGTGATTGAACAAATCGAATTTTGTTCACTGCGATCAAATGTAAACCCTAAAATATCTTAAGAAATAGAGGTTACTGCAGACAATATGCCAATATATAACCATATTAGGCCTAGTTTACACTAAATACAGCTTAACACCTTATATGCCTACAGGTAAGCAGGTGGTTAGTTAACGACAACTTTCATTTAAATATAACGAATTAGGAAGAATTGTAGCTTCTGTAACGTTTTTCCTCGCAAGCTGAAAGAAAGACATTCCTGGGGTAACAAACTGTTAAACGACACGTTTATTATAAAATACAATGACGAAATCTCCACGCTGTTTTCACCACCATGGCGTAGAGTTATTTCCCTTGGTGTATTTCACAATCATAGGCAACCTCAATGAAAGCTGACATAGCATTTTTTCTGCAGTCATGTGCTGGTCGATATCTAGGTCACTATCACATGGATCTCAATACGTGGGGCGTTTCCTTATTTGGTCAGTTCAGTAACTGTTAATGAATATCTATATCAGAGAAATAGGGGAACATGTGCTACATGAATCACCATAAACAAATTTACTCACAAAATAGATGACAGGTCTACTAATTGGCCGTCTTAACACCAAATATGTCCATAACGCACGGACACAGTAATATTACACACCTCTAGAAATAAAATCAACTTAAATAAAGCAAAGACTGGGATATTAATCGAGAAATGTTTGATACAGATTGAATATACATGTATTTAAGAACTGAATCATTTGAATGCTGGTTATACAGGTATTGAAGTAATACTAACAAGCAACGTGTGGATGTCCTTGTTATACCTGTAGACATTCCGTCACATTAAATTGGTGTTGCTATTTCCTATTGTTCATTCTCCTTGTGTTTTGCATTTTAGGGGGAGTAATAGTTTGATCAACTCTGCGTTGATTTCCACCCTAAAACAGGCAACTAAAAAGAAAAGATTGACGGTGGGGGCGTATGAATGTGCGAAACTCCTAGAAACGTAAGTTCTTCCACACTATTTCGGTTTTCTTCTTAATGCGAGATGATAAGCAATTGTAATAAACCTTTTGATCTTTGTTATCTCATGGTATAAAGTTTCTCACTGCAATGGTTAGACTAAAGTATACTACATATGTTATTGTATGGATTGCACATTAAATATTCTCACAATTCTAATTGGGCATTTCCTTTTCTTTTTGACAGTGATTGCAGCAGTGCTGTGTTGTGTGTTTTACCTGTCGTATTTGAACGGTGTGATCCGACGGTCCTCATACAGCATACCCTAATGGAGGCTTTCTGCTGGGAGTACAAGATTCCACTTTTGAAGGTAAAATACTCAGTCATTTAAACTCAGTGAGACGTTAATTACGTTTGTAAAATTTTAAGACGTTACCACGAAGATGCAACCCCATTGCAAGCTTTTTCTGTGATTAATTCTTTAACATTTTGAACCTTTTGTCCAATTACTTACAAATTTTACTACTTTCTTGGCTCACATTTATCATGACTTTACTATCATTTTGTAGGTGGATTCACCCGTTAAGCTGTGGAATGTTGTGTCCAATGTGGATACTAACACCTCTCCCCCACGGATGGACTTAAGGGGGGTGAACTGTGTCCTCCTTCACGTAAGTTACTTAGATATCATTTCTTCTGTGAGGCAAAACTGTATTTTATCTTGGAGGACACCCCACAATTTCCTATAATAAAGAAACTGAGTTTGATACCGAATTGCACAATAACAAGAGTCGAAAGCAATACGAAATAACGATTATAAAGCTTTTATACCCAACTTTTCTAACGCATTCTTTTTTCATTTCTTTGTCTTTGCAGTCGCCAATGGAAAAATTCAATGCTGCAGAGCAAATTGTGGTGGATTTTTATCAGAAGATGATATCCACCAAACCTTGCAGATGGCCTATCATTGAACTGCAAGTTTGATTCATCTCATTCCATATCCCCCAAAAACCAAAAAAAGTAAGTCCGTGTATGTCACTTTGTTTTAATTAGGTTTTTGTATTGGATCTCATCTTCTTGCTCAAGATGTTTTGTCTCAAACCGTTTTGAACTATCTCAACAGTATTTACTTTTCATTTTGTCTTGTTTTCTTTTTTCTATGTAATGATTTATTTGAATTAACTTAATAACCCGTGGATTTATGTGCACTAACTCTGTGATCAAAATATAACCATTCAAAATTGTTATCAGCTGTATTTACACACAAATAATTACACTAAGTTTATATTAGGTCAGGAGGAATCCCTTCTTGTTGGGTTTTCTGTCTTGCCTTGGGGAGGAATTTGAATATGGACATATAACTAAACAGCAGAATTTGATTCTATTTCAGAGGGCAAAACAAAAAAGAGAAAGTCTCCCCTTGACTGGGTTTAAGGATGAGGTGTTCCGTCGGGGCTGAGGAACAGATTGGACAGAGAGGAACACGTTAATCCAGATCTAAAATGACCTAAAGCAAAATACACCATTCTTCAATGGATTGGAATAAAGACAAACATAGTTCATTTATACGTTGAATCAAGCACTGAGAGAGCTATTATGAACATGTTCATCATTATGGAACTTGGAAACGTTTATTAGTTCTCCAATATATCTTTTAAATGCCTGGGCGATCTGATGTGATTGAAGAAACCATCCGGTTTAATAAGGATGTTTTTAGACCTTGGCTTTCTATGTTTAATACTGACGGCTCTGGGTTCAATGCTTGGTGGAGAAATCCGGAGTTTGTGAATGTGTTGAGTAACAATGACATGCTGTCCTGACTCCATTCATCAACCGTACAAATCGTAATACAGTGATCATAAGACAGGGGGAGTTTTGACAAAGCTGATTAGGAACTTTTGGCAACCCGAGAAGAAGTGTGGTTTTACCAGATAAGGTAGCGAGAAAGTCACGTGAGAAGTACCCTCGATAGTTCAGGACGGGATCAGTAATGGAGAATAAGTTGAAACTGGACGAAGGGCTTATAGAAGGTAAACCTCAAGGATAATGTGTCCACTACATATATTTCCTTTAAACGTTTAAATTCATCCATTGCTATCCATTAAGGTAGTGTAAGTTCAAAAGCATAGTTAACATAGTTTGTATGTTTCTGATATCATTTCAATGTGTTACTACTGATAATTCTGATTACATGCCATCATTTTGTTTTCGACTGTTTCTAAAAACCACCGTTTTTCTGTGTTTCAACAGGTTGTAAATATTGGAAGGAGAGAAGAGACGAAGAAAGGGACAGGGTGTAATCACTGAGGGCAAATTGTTTTGAATAAAAATGGACAGTTTCAGTTGCTTTTTACTTCCAATGTCTTCTCCGATGTTAAAGAGAACGGTTATCACAGCATGCCTCAATGGCATTATTAGAGAAATATATTATTCGCCATTGAGTTGACGCTTTTATTTATCTGTGCATTAGACAACTCTAACCATGTGTGTCTCGTTTGTATATTCTTATTGCACAACTCCCGTGCAAAGCCGATTATTTGCGTTAATACAGCACTGCACTGCATTTGTGCTTTGCAAGTTGGGGACTGTAACATATATTGACTGTTAGTATCATGGGAACTCATCATATTCAATAACACCTTCATCAAGTGGGTACCAATGTTAATCCCAACTCACATGTGATTTATTTTGTTTCTTTGTTTCTTGCTATTTTTATGAACAACGGTGTACATTGTACTTTCAAATTTCCCACATTTTACGATATATAACCCGGGCTGAATTAGGAGTTATCGCCCCCAGCGGTGTGATTCTTTCAATGTGACTTCTATTAAAACCTAGTTTAATATGTAACCTGTATGACAACCTGGTTCAAATCTGTAACAGTCTCGGTGACATAGATTTCAGTGGCAGTCTCTTCACTGTATTCCTACAAGCGTAATACATACCACTGATTATAAAAACCAAATCATGGGACCAAAAAGCACGTGATCTAATTCAACCGTATTCACATTATTTGTCACATTAACGATGTGTTACAAACGGAAGTTGGAGGGGACGGAACGATAGTGCACATCATTTCATTTCAAATTTATATGATGACATAAAACCGTTATCTCCATTTTCTACAATTAAGATATGCCATAAATTATGAGATACTAACAAAATGCTTCTCGTCATCATTACTTCCATTATCATTTCATCATTTTGGATGGGTCAGCACTTCTAGATGTACATATAGGTATATAAGTAAATATAGAATTTGCATTCCATACAAAATCTTTTAAGACTGTTGTGTATATATCCCTACATTTGTATTGTTATTTTAACATTTTTTTTCTTCTAATTTTTAAAGAATGGGTTTAGCCATAAGAGCTTCCATTGATGAACGATTGGTTGTTCATTATATATTACAAAGTATGTTTCAAATTGTTTAGAATTTGAAAAATAAAAAAATGAAAATCCTTTATGAGTTACTGTGAATTGTTTCAAGCCCAATTTCCCCTCTAAAAACACTATATCAAGTAAATAATGATTTTTTTCGCAGCTCAATACAATTGTATGTTCAGGCGTGTCTGGATTACTAAAACAGCCGCTAAGTTTATTTTTTAGCAATGTCGATACGTTGAGTTTAAAACTTGAGCAATTTTCTGTGTATTGTTACAAATACCCAGAGAATTGCCCGAGTTTTTGAAAAATGAATATATTCAATTTTTGGTCTGGGTTGTGAGGCGCCATATTGATTATGGTTGATGTATAATAAAGCCATCACAAAACTATATGTACCGGGGTATAGGATAATAAACAATGCCACATTGGCCTTTAATCTTTCGGTATAATAAACAACAGTGCAACATACGTATTTTAGAGTGAGTTAGTCGAACTGCCGGAGCCTGTTTCACAAAGCGGTGTTGCGTATTACGTAAGTTTTCACGTAAATGTCATAGCAACCTATACTGTAGAGACACGTTGCTATGGCATTTACGTGAAAACTTACGCTGAGCATTAGCCAGACATTTCTTTTTGAAACAAAACGTCCTAATTGAAAGCAGTTTCTACCAGAAAAGACTTTACATGTAGTAAATATTCATATCCAACTTCTGGGATGTACCTGTGTCCTTCTGTATTCTGCCAGTCTTCTTCGCGTACACTGAGTGCAATCTAAAATCATTGGCTTAACTTAAACTCTATTACACTATTGGTAGTTGTTACAAAACCGGGGTGTGTGTGTGTGTGGGGGGGGGGGGTATCTTCACTGTACTTAAATACCCCTCATAGCTTAACCCACATGAATAAAATACCATCGAGATCAAATATGTGTGACCGTATTTAAAATCGACAAATTAGACAAGTTAAAACAATATGCCTACTTAAAACGGCGACAAATCTACATGGCCTAGTTACAGAAGTACATAGAAGAATGTTCAATCTCCCCTTAACCAATCAAACACTGTTACAATTGACGTCAGTGACACGATCCCGGATAAATAATAATATATACCAACTGAACTTCAACTGCATATCGGTTCTAAGGAAATCAAGGAGTCCAAAACACCAGATTTGGCCTGTATACCCTCTGTTTATGGTTAATGTTGGAAGTCCGCCAAGATGGTAAAACTAAAGTACCTATGCAGAATTTGTACTGATTGGGCTGAATTGTATTTATGATTCCGATGATTTCGTTTCGTGGTTAGAGCAACTAAATCACGAAAAATTAGATGTCGCTTACTTCGGGTAGGTCTAGATGTAAGACTTTGCACATTTTTATCACAATTTTCTGACCCTGTGGAATGTTCCACGTGGCTGACACGGTATAGCTTCAACGTTTCCACCAAATCGTAAAATAGGATAACCACAAAATCACCAAATATCGTCAAAATGAGAACTAAATACTAATCTTGGGATGTACGTTAGGGTATAGTTTTTATAAGTAACAATACCCGATAATATACTCATGCATCCTGGCTGTTTGGTTTTTGTCCGTCATTGGCGTCTTCAGTTCGTGTGGCTAAGTGATTGGTATTGTTTTATTTCACTATCAAATCGTTTAATTCTTCAAGTTAAATGTAATTTAACTGCTCAACTTCTAGAATTTATGGGAAAAAGTCCAAATTTTAGTATCTCATTCCAATTAAATATGTTTCAACGCCTGCATATACTTTGTCCAAGGTTTGTTTTCTTAAAGTGATGTAACTGCAAATAATGTATATGTATACCTTTAAAACTAAAACGTTTGCATGTTTTCCCCGCCAAGAAGCCCGGCTTACAGATGTTTTTAAGCGCCAATATTTTCGAGAATTTCCGTTAATGCAACATTTTAACACTAACTTACGGCGATAATGAATGCACGCTAGTTCTGGTATAATTTAAATTTTGTTTACCTTTCACGCACTATTTAAGTTAACAAATCATTTAGCTTTTTGATGAACTCCAACCCATGTTTTTGTCTTAAAAATCAGAAGTTTTGTTAAAATTCAAACTTTTTTCATGTATTCCGATCCGAGAAGTTGATCGTTTGCAGCACTTTGACAAACTAGAGGAATGTAGATAAAATGAAAACAATGTCGACAAATCCGGTGACCAATACGAAAGGAAGGCGTGTGTGAATTACTGAGAAAATTCAAATAGACGTGTGAGGTGTTTTGTTGTCCCTAAAAGCTACCCTATAACGGGATACTGAAAAAGCGGAAAGCACTGATTTTGTATTTCTTGATATAAAAATGATTAGCTTATTTTGTGCCAACGCTATTATCCCTATATGTTTGGCAGATCATGCTACTATATATAAACAAATCTGTTTTTCTGATTAGTATTTCTTAAAGGTGCTCACATGAAAAAGTTAAATGGCAAACAATATTTCCTTTCTTCCCACATACATTAAGCTTTCAGTTTTGATGATGAAAAAAAGGCAATGAATTTAAAACGTGGTTGAAAACTGATAGACTTCCTTGTTTGGAAATGTGGGCTGTGAATTAATGTACTTAAATGAGAATGTTTTCTAGCTTTTTCACAAAGGCGACTTCCTTAACTTTACGAACGATAGCCTCCGGGGGAATGAAAACCAGTATCTTTATACACCTCCGTGAATACCTCCGTAAATACACCGAAACTCAAGAGACGGGTACTGACACATCTAAATGTTTATATGTTTACTAATCCTAAAGTAGAGGGTAACAGCCCTGAACTAATCTTCCTTGCAATTCAAATTTTTAATGGTTCAACTCTATCTCCAATTCCATCTTGTCAGCAAAATGCTGAATTGATTCACAGAAGAATGGTCTATATCGCCGTTAACAATATTGTCAAATAGCCTTTTTCAAACCCTCCTTTATATAACCTTTAAATGGACACAAATCCATGAGCTACACTGGTTAGTTTAACTTAATACACAAGTATAGGCATTTATAATACCATAATTCTGATGAGTCTAGGCTATTATAAATACCGAAATATTAAGTCAATAGGAAACTGCATGTCGTTTTGGGGATAACACTACTGGTGTATTAAACGGACACATCGCCAAAGTTTGTTCTGGTTTTTGATCGTCGAGCTTCAGATTCGTAAGATAAAAAGAAGTGATTAATAGGAAGTTGATCTCACACCAAAGAGCCTATACATTAAAAGAGTTATTTAAGAAATGCCCTGCTATCATTGTTGTGGTCTGAAATAGATAAACAAAGCGCCGAGACTGCGCCGAGACAGCTGATCAATTCTCATAACGAAATCAGAGACGACCCATGAATCTAGGAAAGTTACAAATGGTCCTCTGGAATCTTTATATCAACAGTCGAATAACACCCAGTTTAACGATCTCTTCTGTTGTGGTCTTTCTAGACATATTAAGAAAAAAGTTAAGCAGCCCCCTGGAAAGTCATTAATGGTGATTTCTTATTGCCAGAATGTTGCCCTTTATGATTACAATCGTTTCTGCAACATCAGTTTGCCAACAATCTCCAATCACAAATGATTGTATCGGTCTGTGCAGACTTTCCAGGGGTGCTTAATTTTTTTCTGTGTTTAAATAGGCCTGTATGTTCCTTTAAAAATACACATCAAAATACAAATACTTATCAGGCATATTGAGAACGTATATTACTTTTTGTTAAATACATGCCTTCTAGAAAAAGATTGCAAACACCTCCTGGGCCGATGATTTAAAAGTGGCATGACCTTCCAAAATACGGACTTTTCCCGATAAATTCTGATAGCCAAGAGGGATTAAGCATTTGAAGTACATTTACCTTGCAAAACTAAAGCACTGGCAGTGAAATCAAATATATCAGTAAAGTCACTAACCATGAACCAAAATTCTATGGCAATAACGGTCATGTATGAGTATATTTTTGAGTTTTTGCTGCTTATAAAAAACGCCCTTAACGTAAAACCTCAAGATTAGTTTGAAGAACTGAAATCTCTTATTTTGTACTTCTTGTTAACCATGACGAACAATTACACAGAAAATTCAGTTTCAACGACATTTTACCGATATTTAACAGCTGACAAAATTTTAAATTTACTTTGAATGAGCTCGGTATATTGATCTTTCGAAATTTCAGTTTTATTATACAACAATATCATGACCATGTATTGGAAGTCTTACAGCTGTGCTACTATACACATTTCCCCATCAGGATAGGCCTATACATATCCTGCCGAGAAAATCACTGAATTGTAAAAGCAACAGATATATGTTCAAAAATATAAATATATTCATGGATACAGTCTGTCCCTGTAGAAATATAACGCGCTATACTTCACAAGTTCCTACATTACTGGATAAGAGCGTGATTCAGATGGACTTCACTCTGACACATACTCTCACATATCTGCCTTTCCCATTCATCTGCCTTTTTATCGTGATGTGACGTGTTCTGTCACAACACTCACACACGCGGACCTGACAAACCTGCATCGTGCTGGGTGTGTTTCTTATTACTAAAATATATCTTTTGCTGAAAGTAAACATCCCTTATAGGTAATTTTCTTCAGAATGCTAATTGGTTTTACTTGAGATATGTTTGACGACAGAGGCGACAAAAGAGCATAGGGCCTATGTAAAATAGCTAAAGATTGAACGCACTATGATATCAAAGCTGAAACAATAACAAACTTTGGTTCTGCGAATAGATTTTTACAATTGTACACTTACTCCTTTTCTTTATTCAATTTTAATATTAAGTATAGCAAGGTATATATTTATAGACACTGAAAGACATGGGCACAGGTGAAATCTTCTTGACTAAAATAACCATAGTGACAAGTTTCTAATAAGGCCACTATGGCACATATTAAACAAATAATATTTTGGTGTCTATATGTTGTTTTACATAAATAAACCTGGAAGTTGTTAACAAAAGTCAGACCTTTTTCACAATCCAATCAATTTAATCAGAATAGGCCCATTCTATGTAATATTATAGCATTGCTATAACGATTTGGTAAAAAAAAGTTAAGCACCCCTTTCGAATTTTACTTTTTGTTGTCCAAAAGTCAACTCAGTGCTGCTGGACCGTTATAGTTGCATGGAGCCTCTGTTGCCTTCAGACCTTCCCAAAGAAACATCGGGGTCTCTGATTTCCACAAAGGGATATAAGGGGGTTGATTCAATGTGACTATATGTCCAACCAGACCCCTCCCCCCCCCCCCCACCCCCACCCCACCCCACATATTTTAATGTTGAACTAAAAGTTCTTCCCGACAGAAGAGTTAAATTGAAAATACCAAGTGCTCTAGACGTGTCCTGAATTATAATTTGTCATGGATATGGAAGACAAATATTGCTCTGACGGTGACATTATATATGTAGGTCTACGTCATAAGGACAAAACCTCACGACCCGTTTGCCCACATGCATACAGAAAGCCAAAGCCAAGCAAACAGAAAATTGCAATTTTGAGTGCAATTTCAGCCACGTGGCACTCGTCAGACAACGTAGCCTCCGATAAATATAACATGACGGACGGATACAACACTGTCTACATGAGTGTGGCTGAAACCCATAAAACCGTGTTAGAAAAGTCTGCCCAGGTAAAGTGATTTTAACAATGGAAACAAAAAAGGCCTTTAAGGAGAGGGTTAAACTATTCCCTTCAATAATACATGTTTATATGGTACTCAATCTACAACATTTAGTTGGTCATATGTCGATGACGTTCCTGCAAATAATATCGGTGAGTATTGGCACATTGGGTGAAAAGGATAACTGAGTCACTCGGTAAAGGGGAGATAACAAAGCAGGACAATCTGATGAAATTGAACTGACCGATTAACACAGTTTTCTATTTAACCAACAAAGTGGATGGACTGAAGGCTTATGTAAGCCCTGGGGTGGAGGAGCCTGTATCAGGGGAACAATAGCTCATTATTTGATATGTTCACCTATCTGTTCAACCTAGGCTTTACCTAGAAGATGGTCAGATAGGCTACGTTTTCATTATGCCATGGCCAATACGCTAATGAAATATCATATTTTGTTTTTTAAACCAATGCACGAAAGACGGTTCGACTTGAGTCAATCTTGATTTGTTCTGAAGGTAAAACTAATATGGCTAGCAAAAGTAATGCTAATTTTCACGATGATAAATTATTGGTTTTGGGGCCGATATGTATACATACCGTAGCTTAAAAAAGGTAAACTCTACATGTTGATATAAGCCTATACCAAAACTTAGCATAGCATCGCCAGGACCGAGATGAGTATTTCTTTACCTAAAATTGTATATTTCAGGTTTGCTTTTAGTAAATTTGTTTTCTCCAAATTTACTTAGTTCTTATTTTCAACATTTTTTTTTACTAGATGAGCGATAAGCGATGTATCGATCAATATTAGTTTCTTTAGTCAAAGGGAGCTAACCTCATAGAAAAGTATTAAGGAAAGATGACACCAACATGTTTATTTCCCTTTACTTTCAATTTTTTTTGGATGTTAAAGGAGTAACGAATGATTAAAACAGGCATTTAAGAAATACAACCGCGCGTTTATGGAATCGAAAATAACTCAAGTTGTGGATAAAATCAGCCTTAGAAAAAAATTAAATTGGTTCGAGTAAGGGGAAATTTGGGTGAACATATTAAGGTATACAAATCAATCATGAGCATATACTGTGTAAGGCACAACCATAAAGTTGACTCCTACATGCCGGTTATTCGAATCCGTTATCATCACACATCAGACTTTTGGAAGTTCACTCCAATTTAAGTTTTTAGACCGGTTTAATGGCTTGTGGCTTGTGCAATGTTTGAGGACTATCTATAAAGTCACAGAACTCCATATTTTTCGGTTAATAACACTTAAAGTCTTTGGCAGTTTAGAGAGCCCTATAAATATTATATTCATAACTCAGTTTGTGACCAGAGAAAGCACGACCAAAGAAAGAACAATTTGTTTGATCAATCGGAGGGTTCACCAATGGTACGTAATGATTTTTGGGGGTTATTTTAGCATCCTGACAGTACAAAACTAGGCCCAATCGTTTTGCGACTCTAGCATAGCTCCCGGTTGTGTATTTTACTTCCCAGATAACACGACGACGTTGGGCCAACGTTGGCCTTTGGTTGGCATGGTTGGCTGATGGTCGCCGTTGGCTGGCCAACGTTGGCCCAACGTTGGCTTTTGGTTGGCATGGTTGGCCATTCCATGGTTGGCTGTTGGTCGGCTAGCCAACGTTGGCCCAACGTTGGCTTTTGGTTGGCATGGTTGGTCATTTCATGGTTGGCTGTTGGTCGGCTAGCCACCGTTGGCCCAACGTTGGCTTTTGGTTGGCATGGTTGGTCATTTCATGGTTGGCTGTTGGTCGGCTAGCCAACGTTGGCCCAACGTTGGCTTTTGGTTGGCATGGTTGGCCATTGAATGGTTGGCTGTTGGTCGGCTAGCCACCGTTGGCCCAACGTTGGTTTTTGGTTGGCATGGTTGGTCATTTCATGGTTGGCTATTGATCGGCTTGCCAACGTTGGCCCAACGTTGGCTTTCGGTTGGCATGGTTGGCCATTTAATGGTTGGCTGTTTGTCGGCTAGCCACCGTTGGCCCAACGTTGGCTTTTGGTTGGCATGGTTGGTCATTTCATGGTTGGCTGTTGGTCGGCTAGCCAACGTTGGCCCAACGTTGGCTTTTGGTTGGCATGGTTGGCCATTTAATGGTTGGCTGTTGGTCGGCTAGCCACCGTTGGTCCAACGTTGGTTTTTGGTTGGCATGGTTGGTCATTTCATGGTTGGCTATTGATCGACTTGCCAACGTTGGCCCAACGTTGGCTTTCGGTTGGCATGGTTGGCCATTTAATGGTTGGCTGTTGGTCGGCTAGCCACCGTTGGCCCAACGTTGGCTTTTGGTTGGCATGGTTGGTCATTTCATGGTTGGCTATTGATCGGCTTGCCAACGTTGGCTTTCGGTTGGCATGGTTGGCCATTTAATGGTTGGCTGTTGGTCGGCTAGCCACCGTTGGCCCAACGTTGGTTTTTGGTTGGCATGGTTGGTCATTTCATGGTTGGCTATTGATCGGCTTGCCAACGTTGGCTTTCGGTTGGCATGGTTGGCCATTTAATGGTTGGCTGTTGGTCGGCTAGCCACCGTTGGCCCAACGTTGGCTTTTGGTTGGCATGGTTGGTCATTTCATGGTTGGCTATTGATCGACTTGCCAACGTTGGCTTTTGGTTGGCATGGTTGGCCATTTCATGGTTGGCTATTCGTCGGATTGCCAACGTTGACTTTTGGTTGACATGGTTGGCTATTGGCCGGCTTGCCAACGTTGGCTTTCGGTTGGCAGGGTTGGTTATTCCATGGTTGGCTAATGCCATGATCGGCTTGCCAATGTTGGCTCAAGGTTGGCATGGTCGGCCATTTCATGGTTGGTAGATAAGCGGTAGATTGGCCTAATCTATCTTTTTAATTTTTTTTTTTTTTTGTGGGGGGGGGGGGGGGGGGGGGGTTGGTGGTGAGGGGGTGATGTTAACTTTAAGAACGGGTATGCTAGGCCTGTATCGGCTATCAAATAAAATTATAAATCTGCAATAGGCATGTAAATTAAAATTTCTTCTTTCTTAACATCTGAAACAATTTTTATCGAATGCATACAAATGGAAAAAAAATTACAAGAACAAACAAAAGATGAGAAAATTACAATAACAGCTCATATAACATAGGCCTATTTACCAAGTTTCAAGTTTTCGGTACGGAGCCTGTAAATGGGACTAGATCCTGTTGGCATATATGCCTTTGGTAAAAAATACTTAACGTTTTTAATTCTTGCAACCACCTACAAAGTTAAACCCTGGCGCCAGGCTTAATCCTTATGATCAACCCCCTACTATGCCTCATTTATAGTAATGTCTAATCAGCAGTTAACAATTATTAAGCTCTTGCTTTTTTATTTTTAATTTTCCTCAAACCATTTACTGCAGCTGTTAAAACTATTTTCATATCTATATACTTTGTTAATTATTACCCTCTGTACATTGTCTCGTCTGTGTATATAAATATTGAACCTTGCTAACCTGAATTTATAAGCTTGATAAAATAAAGGTCTAATTAGAATCCAGACTGAAACGTTGCTATTAAAGTGGCATGAGCTGCCAAAATTCACACTTTTTCATAATTTCTGATCGTCACGACAGTAGGCCTAGGCCTAATAGGCTTTGAAGGCCACCGAAAAACTAATTAAATGATTGGCGTTGGAATGAGGAAAATCCATACAGTATGTGGCCTGTACGAAGCGAAAACATGTTCGAAAAGTAAACAAAATTTAAATAACCGGGGCGACCATTCGATCGTTCATTCTATTAAGCCAAAGATAGTTCAAAACAATACTTTATCGTACATTTTCGAAACTAGAAGCTTTAAAAAGCTTCTGAATTATACATCTTGAGAAAAATAGCCAGTACTTTCAACATTCTGTTTTAAAGTCAAAATATCAACATTTTGACAGCTCATGCCAAGAATAAATTCCGAGGTTGTTCATCCATATGAAACGGAGCTGTTGTTCCACTCAACCGAGCCGTCTTAATAATTAATATGAAATTAAAAGATTTTTTCCCCTTTTTTCATTTGTATAATTCTGATATTGTCCTGATCGGTAGGGGAATGTCAGATTATAAGAAAAGAAGGTATTTGATTGGCGAATTTAACCAAACCGGGATGTACTTGAAAATAACCATGTTCAATTCAGATTTAGGCGTAATGAGAATTTTCACAATCTGAACTTAGCCCCAGGTGACTATCCTGCCATTCTGACAACAGAATGGCAGGATACTGGATAGTCACCTGGGGCTAAGTTCAGATTGTGAAAATTCTCATTACGAGTCCCAGGCATTTCAATTTCAAATTCAATGTTAATCTGATGATTGATTGGTGTCCTAAGCAAATCTTTTTTTCATCATCGTCTTCCTACATCTATATAAATTCCATATATTTATACTTCTAAATATTAATATTTATAATTATTTTTGCTTTCTTGTAGGTACGTAGCTATACAGGACGTTGTATTTTCTTTAAATCGCTGCCTTCACAACTGCCTACCCAATTTGCTTGACACTAGTTGATGTTCTGTAAGTATCACATACAAGTTAGTTGTGAATAGACAAAACTTGAAGTTTTGAAGGATTGCTACATTATTATCTTACTAAATAAAACCACAAAATGGAAATTAATATAAATGTAACCACTATTAACTCTTAACAATGCAGTAAACACTTTTTGAATCTCTCAATTTCAATTCTAATTCTTTCATTTTTAGGTGAACATGTTATCAGCCACAGGTGGTGGTTTGGTAAATGACACAACTTGACGAATCTTGAAGAGATGTATTTCAAACGAACTTGCATGCAAGTTTATTTGGGTGGGCAAGGGAGAGAAACGACCATTCTCAACACTACGTCTGAAAACAATAATATGTGGTAAGTGGACTATTTTCGCCAGTTTAACCTTGTTTTGCCTATTTTCAACTGACTTGGCTATATTTGTGTAATTTTAATATGCATATAGCATATAAAAAAGTTTAAACTTTATGCAATTCGTAGTTGTCATTTAAAACTATATACAAGAACAAATTCTTTCACAAATCACAACTACTATTACACAATTGTCAATTCTCTTGTTTTTAGATGCTGTAAAAAAAAACCTTGCGTCAACTGCAACAGACAACCAAATGGAAGGCACAATGAAGACCGGGTTGAAATATGCGACTGACAGGGATGAGGAGCGTCATGCCAGAAGAGAGAGAGTGTGTGTACAGAATTTTTGTAAAATAAATATATCTTTGTATGTAAAAAGCGCTAATAAAACTTGTATTGATTATCTATGAGTTATATTGTTAAAGTTTTATTTTTCTTGATTTTGAAATATTTTTTTATATGGTATATTCCTTAGATGGTGTACCTGTTTAGTTAGTGCACATAAGTTGGCTAATGGTTGGCTGGCCAACGTTGGCCCAACGAGCAAGCAGCCTTTGAGCCAACCACAAGCCAACGTTGGCTAATGGTTGGTTAACGGTTGGCTAATAGTTGGCTAATGGTTGGCTAACGGTTGGCTACTAGTTGGCTAATAGTTGGCTAATGGTTGGCTAACGGTTGGCTAACGGTTGGTTAATGGTTGGCTAACGGTTGGTTAATGGTTGGCTAATGGTTGGCTAACGGTTGGCTAACGGTTGGCTAATGGTTGGCTAACAGTTGGTTAATGGTTGGCTAACGGTTGGCTAATGGTTGGCTAATGGTTGGCTGGCCAACGTTGGCTAATGGTTGGCTGGCCAACGTTGGCCCAACGAGCAAACAGCCCTTCAGCCAACGGTGGCATGGTTGGCTGGCCAACGTTGGCCCAACGTCATTGTGTTATCTGGGTTACTATATAATCCATTATCAAAATTTGATATTGACTGTACCGGCCGGTATTGCTCCGGGCACGACGAGGGTAAACTGGGTACCACCATTTTAGATTTTGTGTTTTAAATCATATCCAACATTCCATTTTTTTTATAGTTTTATTCATCTGAATCAAGGACTAACTACTGCCAGTACTTAACGCTGGGAACGAAGTCGTTTTGCCACAACTGACAGGTGTTGCCGAGTCGTTAAAGTGGCATGAGCTGCCAAAATTCACACTTTTTCATAATTTCTGATGGTCACGACAGTAAGAAGCTTTGAAGGCCATCGAAAAACTAAATGATTGGCGTTGGAATGAGTAAAATCCGTACAGTATGTGGCCTGTACGAAGCGAAAACGTGTTAAACAAAATTTAAATAACCGGGACGACCATTTATTCATTCTAAGCGAAAGTTAGTTCAAAACAATACTTTATCGTACAATTTCGAGACTAAAAGCACTAAAAAGCTTCTGAAGTATACGTTTTGAGAAAAATAGCGAATAATTTTAACATTCTGTTTTACCGGCAAAATATCAACATTTCGCTTTAAAGTTAGGCGAATGGTAGGCCCTATATAGCGAGTATCCCTTAAAATATAGGGGAGATGGGGGTCTGGTTGAACATATGGGCACATTATCCCGTTGTGGAAACCAGAGACCCCGATGTTTCTCTCGGATGGTCAACTGAAGGCAACAGAGGCTCCATGGAACTATAACGGTCCAGCAGCATTGAGTGGTTTCGATATGAGCTCTTTTGACTTTTTGGACATTAAAATTCGAAAGGGGTGCTTAACTTTTTTATCAAATCGTATCCATTACCAAAAGGTTTAAAGCAATGCTATAATAGTATATGGAATAGGCCTATCAACGTTAGAAATGCATTGAATTAAATTGATTGACTCAATGTATCCCTTGTAAATTCTTTGATATTGCTACCAATGGTATAAACACGTTGATCCATGTTTAGGGGCACATTAAACCATGGTTTTATACGGGAGATATAATATTCCTATCTCCTGGTTATTGAGATCGGATATTTTTGTTACTGTTTTGTTATTAGAAATATTAATTTGTTAACTTTGTTGAAGTTTCATTATAATTCAGAAAGACGTTAACTTTTCCACACATCTTTCACTTGTAACAGCCTGTTTTACTGGCTGCCATTTGACTAATTAATTGAACGCTGATTTACATTGAATACAATTGTCATATTGAATAATCTTTCGTATATCAATATCAATTCTTTAAATAGTCCAGCATTTTTACGCTTAAAACATGTGGTTCAAAATGCAGAGGTACCCGATGTTGATCCAAACCTTAACATCGATCACCACTGAAAATATCAATTACGTGTCATCAGAAGTCTACCAATGGACTTGAGCCTGTTTCACAAATCGGCGTAGCCTAAAATTCTACGTAACTGCCATACGTATCTCTACAGCATGGGCTGCTATGGCACTTACGCAAAAATTTACGCGACGCCGCTGTGAGAAACAGGCTCCTGGTGTCATATATGAAAAAATATACACACGCTCGAAAACTACACGTGTATCTGAAATAACTAATATACTAATCATTTTGTTGGCGTTTTACTGCTTACTTGGATTAAACGCTTTATAAATAAATTGCCACAATAGAGTTTCGTGTGTGTGAACAGAAATGTATCCGCATTTTCATAAGAGTAGTTACTCTGTCTAAACCGTGTATTTTGCACAGCAGGGAGTCCCCCCAGATACGTGTAAAAAATCGACATTTGCACAGCAGGGGTACTGAAGTAAGCGTCAGAAAATCAATAGGATGACGTAATAAATGACAGATGGTGTGTGTCAGATGTCAAGAAAATCAATACCATGCTCGTACTATAGTACGGGCACAAAATGTGAACTTTGATCAGGAAAATTGAAAGAAAATGAGTAAAAATGAAATAGTAAATGACGTTAAGAAAGTGATTTTCGGTAAAGAACAATAGAATAAAGACGCTAAGACGCTGAGCCATAGCGTTAAGACGTAAAGAAAACTGTTAAGAAAGTGAGTCTAAAACCATAATTTATAAAAATATCAATAGCATTCTCGTACTATAGTACGGGCACAAAATGTGAACTTTGATCATGAAAATTGAAAGGAAATGTGTAAAAATGAAAATAGTAAATGACGTTAAGAAAGTGATTTTCGGTAAAGAACAGTAGAATAAAGACGCTAAGACGCTGATCCATAGCGTTAAGACGTAAAGAAAACTGTTAAGAAAGTGAGTCTAAAACCATAATTTGAAAAATAATATCCTCGATTAACGTCATGTCATTAAATCAATGGTATTCATCGATAGGATGACGTAAGAAATGGCAGATGGTGTGTGTCAGATGTCGAGAAAATCATTCTCGTACTATAGTACGGGCACAACAAGTGAAATTTGATCGGGGAAAATTGAAAGAAAATGACTAAAAAATAAAATAGCGAGTGACGTTAAGAAAGTGGACAATAGAATAAAGGCGGTTAAGACGTTGAGAGTTGACGTTAAGACGTAAAGAAAAATGTTAAGAAAGCGAGTCTAAAATCATAATTTGGAAAACAATATCCTACAGCAATGACAGGTTGTTACATCGTATGACGTCATATAATCACTGACATTCTCGTACTATAGTACGATGTAAATCAATAGCAGATCATGGTCAAAATGTAAACTTTAATCGAAAAAATTTAAAGAAAATGAGTAAAAATGAAATAGGTAATGACGTTAAGAAAGTGATTTTAGGTAGAATGAATGCGTTAAGACGTTGAGCGTTAGCGTTAAGACGTAATGAAAAACAATAAGAAAGTTAGTCAAACTTTTTACAAAAACATCGTTTGAAATAGTTTTAAAAACTCACTAGCTAGAACGATAAATATACAACCGAGGTGACACGTGGTAATTGCGCAGTCGCGACAAAGTGACGTATTAGAACGATAAATCCATAGTTTGCCAGCGAGTCAATGACATGTCAAAACTTGTTAGACTAGCACGTGTTATAAAGCTTTAAATCATCTATAGTTTGTCAACGAGTCAATGACATGTCAAAACTTGTTAGACTAGGACGTGTTGCATCGATTTTTAAGCTACTCAAACATTTTAGAAAAAAAAAACAATGTAACATGGAGGCGCTTCCTGTAAAAATTCCTGCTCTAAAGTCAAAATGGAGGCACTTCCGGTAAAATCACGTACAAAAGTTAAAATGGCGGCACATCCGGTAAAATCAAGTTACCACGACCTATAGCAAAACTAAAAATCTTAAAAAAAGAAATCTTACCTTCAGGATTTCTATCAAGCGGTGTTGTTGTTGTCCACACTGCGTTAGTGCATACGTCATATCTCAACGTGAAATAACCATTAAAAGTGACACTTGAAGCGAAGTTACTAAATAGAATAATAAAATAACATTAGAAGGAGCATGTTATGATGACGTCATTGAGAATCTTTGTATATGGTCTCAGGTATTGGACCTTCAAATAATCGAGCGAAAGATGATGACTAAAAACGAATACCTAGAATTTTAAATTGCACGTTAAATTAAGAAAATGATGTTTTGGCACAGACCATTAAAATAATTAATCCGCTAACTATGTAATGTGTGAGTAGACTCGACAAAGTAAGATATGGCCTCCAGGTGTCACCAAGTTAGGAGCATGCATATACGTGTTTAACGAACACATGTTACGTCGGCTAAACTTGTATTAATAGGTTTTTGTGTAATGTAAAGAGAATCAAAATAGCCCCAAAAAATCAATGTTGAAATGACTAATTATTGAGAGACGAAAGTTAAACTCACGATGTAAAGTAAAGCCACAAGAGAAGCAAATCGTATGACAAGATTGAAAACTAGAATCGTCAAAGAGAAGGTTCGAAATAGTCAAAACTGAAAGGTGTTTTGTAATGTCTCGGAAACATTACATTAGCATTGTAAAGAAAAATGTTGAAATTTACTCATTGAACTCACTACGTTAAAAAGCCAAAGTCAATTGAGTGAAGAAAATAACCTATCGATTGTTTGTTTTAAGCAATCAAAAATCAAATAGATTTTATAACCCTATTTTAACAAAAGCTAATTTCAATTCTGTTAAGTAAAGGGTCTAACTATTTAATACTGAAAAGTGTTCCACATTCAGGTATAAGTGAAGTAATGTCAAAACATATTTTTAAATGTTCCAATTAAACAATATTGGGACAAAATAAGTGAAAATGCAAAAATGCAAATTAGGTGATATACACTATAACAGAGTTTCTAAATTAGAATCAAGTTTCGAAAATATACTGTAATGGATTGCTGTTAAAATCCCCAAGAATTAACCGATCAGTTTATACCTGAGATTTTTTCGGACAAGACAAATGGTGCTGGTTAAGGGATGTAACTTGTAGATTCGCAATATATGTCAACAAATAAATACATGAACGGAGACCACTCATAAACTTGTAATGAATGGTTATCATCAATTTAAAAACCAGTTATGACCAAATCTTCTAGCGCGTTTACCAACCTTGTGATCGTTATGATACTTTGGTATGAGAGTTTATAAACACATTATATTTCCATCAAGGAAAAGTTACTCCCCTTGTGCTCTCTATTGAAAGGAGGAAGCATTTCTCCCCACTCGTCAGATTTCTGGGACGGGCCTTGTGTTAAATGGATGGGGAATTGTACAGAAAACAGTAAAGATATAAATAATTCATTAAAACCTAACGAAATTATCTGTAAATAGATCTCTTTCATTGTTTGTATTGCTTTGCATTATAACGAGAAGGAGGCTGTCACACTCCTACCACCAAATGCACCTTCACTTTGAAGAGTTCTACTAATGAGAATAGAACGTACTAGCTCAACTGATAATGACATGTATCAGCAAAAGTAATTTACACAAGTAAATATAAAGTAAACGAAACTTCTCTTGCATAGATTATGGGAATTCGCAGTAGGTATACACATATTTACAGCTTTGTTCCTCAAAAATCAAAAAAAATAAAGAAATAAAGCCCTCGTTCAATAGTTGTTGCGTGAATTTTCAATGAAGAGCGCAAAAGCTTCGACGGTATCAGTAATTGTTCGAACAATACATGTCACAGCAAAATTGGTCTTGACGCTAAATCAATTAATTACTGATTATGTACATTGCGATCATTTTGAAAGTACTACTTTGCCAGGCAGATTTACGTTATATGATATAACATGGTACCACATTCTCAAAATTATAACCTCTTCAAAGCATATCCAATTGGAACAAAAATGATTAATCTCTATCTTTAAATGGATTTGTCTATTACTAGTATCGACACAAACTGCAACAACAACTGTCATCATAATCAAACTATTAAAATAACCAATTGAAAATGTCAGAAAATCAGCTTAATTACCAAAATATGGAATTTGAAAACTGTAAGCCATGAGTTATAAATAATCGCACAATAAAGACACAAAAACTATTTCTAAGTTGGTGGCAACAGAACTTTCAGCATACACATGTTTAGAGTTATGTCCCTTGATTTTTATAGATTTTCTGAATATGACTTGACTACCGAGCTGTCATACTGCACATATGTGGATTTTTGGGAAATAATTATGCATAACTAATAAAAGGTAACACTAGAAAATTAGAATCAGAAAGGTACAAATATTTTATACCTAAAGCTGTTTTAAAACCTGAATACAATATAAACAAACACTACCAAAGAAATTTTTGGACACTTAACAAAAATATGTACCGTGTAAGCGTAAATAAGAAAAGTATATGGTCAATAAGGGACGTAAATCATATCAAACAATGGACACAGTAAGGGAGGTAATCCATGAATTTGTGATAAATGATGTTGCAACAATAAAAAAAAACTAAAAAAAAAAAAAAAATTATTCAAAATGCAATAACCAAATTAAAACTCATCGATTCCTTTGAGTATATGGTCAATAAGGGACGTAACTCATAAAATCACGGGGAGCGATGAATAAAGTAAGGGAGGTAATCCATGAGCTTGTGGTTCATTCGAAGCAATCTTCGGTTATTTCCGCCAATTTCCGGTCGGCTTCAACATGCCTCGGAAAATCTGCACTTTACCAGGTAAATCACCGTAAGTTTTTGTAAATACAAACGGTGTTCAAAAATTCTTACTGACATATTTAACTATTGACCAAAAAAATTAATCAGATGATAAAATTTTCGGTAAAGTCACCTGTATATATATATATAAATTATTTAGCACGGTAAACAACATCTTGTATTACACAATCGGTGACATACGCAGTTTTGGTACAGGATTCCACCAGTGCCGAAATTATAAATAATTAAGATTAAAGGTCAGCAAATAGGTTTCTAATATAGACCAATTGCTTAATGACATCATCTGAGGGATAGAATGGCCCATGAAAACTAATCTGTGCAGACTTGATCTTGATCCCTCTTCTATCCCATAAGTTTTCTAGTGACGTCATTAGGCTTTTGGCCTGTTATTACTGGGACACTTTTGATGGTTTGCCAAGAGGTTATGGAAAATGTTCGTCTCGCGTGTACATTTTGATCGCAACATCAAACCGCATTTAAAATGATCTGAGGCCTGTCTGTAGGTATTTGACGTAGCCTACGTAAAAATGACCCGGGTACTTATGGCTATAAGTATATAGATATACTTATATAACAGGAAATAACTTATCCAGTGTTTTGTTCTATCGTGGAAGACACCTATGTCTACCACAATGCAACTCGTTAGTTTCGGGTGACGTTATTATGCGTCAGACTTACACCCATTAAGTTTGAAAAAAAATATATCAACAAAAGTGTTTCTAACCGAGGCCAAACATCCGAACACCTTCCAATGGACGAGAACATTTGTTAGTTTTTTGACAGGTAGGTTATATAACGTTCCGGGAAATAAGCTCCTTTCCAGCTTGGCGAAAATCCCGGGAAATCACGCGAGAAAGGAGGTATAACTTTTACTGACCAGCTGTCTATTTAACATTAGTGTATGGTGATCGGCGGTTTTCGTTTTGTCTTTGATTATTTATTTTGTAAATCATTTCTTTAATCCAAATCTTTTTGTGAAAACACAACGGACAAAATCACAGACAAAACAACAGGCTTACAGCTTATCTCCATAAGCACTAATGCTTATCGGACAGCCGATCGGGGAAAGTTATACCCCTGAACACGGATCTCGCGTGATCTCGTGGGACTTCGGCCAAACCTTAAAGGGGCTTATTGTGAGTCTTGTTAATTTGTTAGGTATGCGTAATGTCAGCCAAATAGAAAACAATGAGCTTGGGGATGATTTGAACAGTACTTGCATAGTCCAATTGAGCCAAATATCATATTTAGGGACTTAATCAGAGAGAAAAAAAAAGACAAAGTGCTGTTTTGAGGAATACAAAAAACGCCTGCCGATAAATTTAATAGTCTAAACTAAAACCAAAATAGACCCGAAGTGGATGTAAAAGAACATAGAAATTACACGGTTTCACACAATCGTGTACATTTGATCGCTCTATGTGGAAAATGTGTCAGTTACTCTCTAAAGGCCGGGAGTTTCCTCCTGGCAAAACGTCTGGTTTCCTCCTGGCAAAACGCCAGGTTTCCTCCTGGCATAAAACCCGTTTGCTTCCTGGCATAAAGCCCGGTTTCTTCCTGGCAAAAGCCCGATTTCCTCCTAACAAAAGCCCAGTTTCCTCTACCCTAAACCTAGCAACGCAGCCATGTATGTGAAATTAACTCGAGTCCGTCGTAAAACATCAATCAATAATAACCATGCAAACATTTAAAAACATAACTCGACGTATATAAGGTGATCCTATACTGATTTAGTGGGCAAACTCGTGTAAATTACATAAAGGCTACGGCGGTGAGTGCGCGTTTAAGGTAGCATGAGCTGTCAGATATAGGGAAACGTTTGTTCTTACAGAAATGGATACATTACATGTTCTTTATTTATAACAAGATGTACAAAATAGCTTTCAGCTTATACAAAACTTGAAGATGTACGTTATTAAACATTAAAAACCCTATACATCG
Source organism: Lepidochitona cinerea (assembly GCA_963971465.1). Taxonomy (NCBI): domain Eukaryota; kingdom Metazoa; phylum Mollusca; class Polyplacophora; order Chitonida; family Tonicellidae; genus Lepidochitona; species Lepidochitona cinerea. The sequence continues at coordinate 38,356,552 of OZ020556.1, read as the reverse complement.
CGGCTATTTCAATTTCTGTCCGTTATTGGAACGCATCCCCTGTTCGTATGGGTTGTCGCCTATTTGTTTTATCGTAATTTCAGTCCCTTAGTTTTTAAAAGTGATTCACACCTTCGAATTCTCTTAACAATCGGAATTTAGGGGGAAGAAATCATAATTTTGACAGCTAAAGCAATCAGTTAATTGTGGACTAAGGTCTACTATTGGATAATTAATAGCGCCGACAGAATTGATTGAATCCATTTTGACTAAGACAGGACTTTTGTTCATATCTTTGACTGTCATATTTAAAATACAGAATCAAAATCCTTGTATACTCAGATTTCTAAGATGCCAAAACAATATATAAGCGCTTGAAGATTCACACAAATGTTTAAACTGTATAAAGTTCAAGTTATAATTATATAACAGTTTCTCTTTTAAAAGTTTATTTAGTTTTAAAAGTAAAATAAATGGCACGCTTTTGAATGCGCTAATAATTCAATCCATTATATTCTTCTCCGAAATACTAAATAATCACACGAGACAGTGAAACTTGAAATGTACGAAATAAGTAACTGTACAGAGAAAAAGCATCGTGTTGACCGTAAAACTGACGTTATTCGCGGGCGTTATTCTTAAAGCGATTTTGTTGAGTGCGTGCTAGTATATAGTTTGTGGAATTCCCAATTGTATTCTTGTCACTTATCCAGGTATTAATTTTAAAAATTTGAAATAAGTATGCAACAACTTACCGCGTTTACAGTATAGATTTGCTATCCGACAGGAAAACCTCCAGTGTATGTTGTCTACGCGCTTTAATTGTCTAAGTGAATGAGGTCCTGCAAACATTTCCAAAAGTGACCACTAGCACCTGTCGCCCACTCTTAATGTGGTATAACAGGCTACCCGCGACATCCAGGTGAGAAGTCCGCTTAAGACTCGTGAGGGGGTTACCTATGTAGGGGGAGGAATCAATGACTGAAAAGCCTATGAAATAGATTGACTCGAGAAACGGACTCGATAAACATTTGGTTGATTTTCACTGATAATACCACAATAACAATTTAATTAATATCACTGAACGATACCGAAAGAATTAGCTGCTTTGTTAATTTTACACCGCTGACAACTCTTTACTAAAATTTACATGTAGCAATGATCATTATTTTGAAAATAAAGCCTCCAAGTCATAACAGGAATGATATTTTAGATAATAAAAGCTATTAAGACAAGTCTTTATAGTCGTTTTGTATTGACAAGTCATCATTGACCAATAAACCGTAAAAGTTGATGAATAAATGGACCTGAGCATATTTTTTGCGAAAACAAAAGACATAATACTTATAAATTCAATCAATAATTTTGACACGTAATCTGCTGTTCAGCCGTAGTTTGTATTCATTTTTATAAAAAATCTTTCAGTTTTCCTGTCTATCAGATCGATTGATTGATTGTTTCGTGCTTTACGCCTCGCTCAAGATTATTTCACTTATATGGCGGCGTTACCAGTTTTATTGTGGGAGGAAACCGGGCTCTATGCCCGGAGGAAACCCACGACCTTCCGTTCGTAACTGGCAACCATATAGTAACGTACTTTACATATATTTTGCAGTTTTGCAGATATGGATGGTTTTCATTAGTAAGTGGGAAAAAACAATTACAAGAGGGCTACCAAAACATCATATTACAATGCCTTGAAGTGTTGTCACAGCTTTTGAAAGCCCTAAAGGGATTCTTCAAAAGCTTATTGTAACCAAACTGAACGGGTAATGTACATGTATATGTTTCAGTCATTGATTCCTCCCCCTACATAGGTAACCCCCTCACGAGTCTTAAGCGGACTTCTCACCTGAATGTCGCGGGTAGCCTGTTATACCACATTAAGAGTGGGCGACAGGTGCTAGTGGTCACTTTTGGAAATGTTTGCAGGACCTCATTCACTTAGACAATTAAAGCGGGTAGACAACATACACTGGAGGTTTTCCTGTCGGATAGCAAATCTATACTGTAAACGCGGTAAGTTGTTGCATACTTATTTCAAATTTTTAAAATTAATACCTGGATAAGTGACAAGAATACAATTGGGAATTCCACAAACTATATACTAGCACGCACTCAACAAAATCGCTTTAAGAATAACGCCCGCGAATAACGTCAGTTTTACGGTCAACACGATGCTTTTTCTCTGTACAGTTACTTATTTCGTACATTTCAAGTTTCACTGTCTCGTGTGATTATTTAGTATTTCGGAGAAGAATATAATGGATTGAATTATTAGCGCATTCAAAAGCGTGCCATTTATTTTACTTTTAAAACTAAATAAACTTTTAAAAGAGAAACTGTTATATAATTATAACTTGAACTTTATACAGTTTAAACATTTGTGTGAATCTTCAAGCGCTTATATATTGTTTTGGCATCTTAGAAATCTGAGTATACAAGGATTTTGATTCTGTATTTTAAATATGACAGTCAAAGATATGAACAAAAGTCCTGTCTTAGTCAAAATGGATTCAATCAATTCTGTCGGCGCTATTAATTATCCAATAGTAGACCTTAGTCCACAATTAACTGATTGCTTTAGCTGTCAAAATTATGATTTCTTCCCCCTAAATTCCGATTGTTAAGAGAATTCGAAGGTGTGAATCACTTTTAAAAACTAAGGGACTGAAATTACGATAAAACAAATAGGCGACAACCCATACGAACAGGGGATGCGTTCCAATAACGGACAGAAATTGAAATAGCCGCGATGTATAGGGTTTTTAATGTTTAATAACGTACATCTTCAAGTTTTGTATAAGCTGAAAGCTATTTTGTACATCTTGTTATAAATAAAGAACATGTAATGTATCCATTTCTGTAAGAACAAACGTTTCCCTATATCTGACAGCTCATGCTACCTTAAACGCGCACTCACCGCCGTAGCCTTTATGTAATTTACACGAGTTTGCCCACTAAATCAGTATAGGATCACCTTATATACGTCGAGTTATGTTTTTAAATGTTTGCATGGTTATTATTGATTGATGTTTTACGACGGACTCGAGTTAATTTCACATACATGGCTGCGTTGCTAGGTTTAGGGTAGAGGAAACTGGGCTTTTGTTAGGAGGAAATCGGGCTTTTGCCAGGAAGAAACCGGGCTTTATGCCAGGAAGCAAACGGGTTTTATGCCAGGAGGAAACCTGGCGTTTTGCCAGGAGGAAACCAGACGTTTTGCCAGGAGGAAACTCCCGGCCTTTAGAGAGTAACTGACACATTTTCCACATAGAGCGATCAAATGTACACGATTGTGTGAAACCGTGTAATTTCTATGTTCTTTTACATCCACTTCGGGTCTATTTTGGTTTTAGTTTAGACTATTAAATTTATCGGCAGGCGTTTTTTGTATTCCTCAAAACAGCACTTTGTCTTTTTTTTTCTCTCTGATTAAGTCCCTAAATATGATATTTGGCTCAATTGGACTATGCAAGTACTGTTCAAATCATCCCCAAGCTCATTGTTTTCTATTTGGCTGACATTACGCATACCTAACAAATTAACAAGACTCACAATAAGCCCCTTTAAGGTTTGGCCGAAGTCCCACGAGATCACGCGAGATCCGTGTTCAGGGGTATAACTTTCCCCGATCGGCTGTCCGATAAGCATTAGTGCTTATGGAGATAAGCTGTAAGCCTGTTGTTTTGTCTGTGATTTTGTCCGTTGTGTTTTCACAAAAAGATTTGGATTAAAGAAATGATTTACAAAATAAATAATCAAAGACAAAACGAAAACCGCCGATCACCATACACTAATGTTAAATAGACAGCTGGTCAGTAAAAGTTATACCTCCTTTCTCGCGTGATTTCCCGGGATTTTCGCCAAGCTGGAAAGGAGCTTATTTCCCGGAACGTTATATAACCTACCTGTCAAAAAACTAACAAATGTTCTCGTCCATTGGAAGGTGTTCGGATGTTTGGCCTCGGTTAGAAACACTTTTGTTGATATATTTTTTTTCAAACTTAATGGGTGTAAGTCTGACGCATAATAACGTCACCCGAAACTAACGAGTTGCATTGTGGTAGACATAGGTGTCTTCCACGATAGAACAAAACACTGGATAAGTTATTTCCTGTTATATAAGTATATCTATATACTTATAGCCATAAGTACCCGGGTCATTTTTACGTAGGCTACGTCAAATACCTACAGACAGGCCTCAGATCATTTTAAATGCGGTTTGATGTTGCGATCAAAATGTACACGCGAGACGAACATTTTCCATAACCTCTTGGCAAACCATCAAAAGTGTCCCAGTAATAACAGGCCAAAAGCCTAATGACGTCACTAGAAAACTTATGGGATAGAAGAGGGATCAAGATCAAGTCTGCACAGATTAGTTTTCATGGGCCATTCTATCCCTCAGATGATGTCATTAAGCAATTGGTCTATATTAGAAACCTATTTGCTGACCTTTAATCTTAATTATTTATAATTTCGGCACTGGTGGAATCCTGTACCAAAACTGCGTATGTCACCGATTGTGTAATACAAGATGTTGTTTACCGTGCTAAATAATTTATATATATATATACAGGTGACTTTACCGAAAATTTTATCATCTGATTAATTTTTTTGGTCAATAGTTAAATATGTCAGTAAGAATTTTTGAACACCGTTTGTATTTACAAAAACTTACGGTGATTTACCTGGTAAAGTGCAGATTTTCCGAGGCATGTTGAAGCCGACCGGAAATTGGCGGAAATAACCGAAGATTGCTTCGAATGAACCACAAGCTCATGGATTACCTCCCTTACTTTATTCATTGCTCCCCGTGATTTTATGAGTTACGTCCCTTATTGACCATATACTCAAAGGAATCGATGAGTTTTAATTTGGTTATTGCATTTTGAGTAATGTTTTTTTCACATTGAGATTGTGTTTAACTTTTTTATTTTTTGTTATGTTTATAAATTTAATAAGTTTTTTTTTTTAGTTTTTTTTTATTGTTGCAACATCATTTATCACAAATTCATGGATTACCTCCCTTACTGTGTCCATTGTTTGATATGATTTACGTCCCTTATTGACCATATACTTTTCTTATTTACGCTTACACGGTACATATTTTTGTTAAGTGTCCAAAAATTTCGTTTGGTAGTGTTTGTTTATATTGTATTCAGGTTTTAAAACAGCTTTAGGTATAAAATATTTGTACCTTTCTGATTCTAATTTTCTAGTGTTACCTTTTATTAGTTATGCATAATTATTTCCCAAAAATCCACATATGTGCAGTATGACAGCTCGGTAGTCAAGTCATATTCAGAAAATCTATAAAAATCAAGGGACATAACTCTAAACATGTGTATGCTGAAAGTTCTGTTGCCACCAACTTAGAAATAGTTTTTGTGTCTTTATTGTGCGATTATTTATAACTCATGGCTTACAGTTTTCAAATTCCATATTTTGGTAATTAAGCTGATTTTCTGACATTTTCAATTGGTTATTTTAATAGTTTGATTATGATGACAGTTGTTGTTGCAGTTTGTGTCGATACTAGTAATAGACAAATCCATTTAAAGATAGAGATTAATCATTTTTGTTCCAATTGGATATGCTTTGAAGAGGTTATAATTTTGAGAATGTGGTACCATGTTATATCATATAACGTAAATCTGCCTGGCAAAGTAGTACTTTCAAAATGATCGCAATGTACATAATCAGTAATTAATTGATTTAGCGTCAAGACCAATTTTGCTGTGACATGTATTGTTCGAACAATTACTGATACCGTCGAAGCTTTTGCGCTCTTCATTGAAAATTCACGCAACAACTATTGAACGAGGGCTTTATTTCTTTATTTTTTTTGATTTTTGAGGAACAAAGCTGTAAATATGTGTATACCTACTGCGAATTCCCATAATCTATGCAAGAGAAGTTTCGTTTACTTTATATTTACTTGTGTAAATTACTTTTGCTGATACATGTCATTATCAGTTGAGCTAGTACGTTCTATTCTCATTAGTAGAACTCTTCAAAGTGAAGGTGCATTTGGTGGTAGGAGTGTGACAGCCTCCTTCTCGTTATAATGCAAAGCAATACAAACAATGAAAGAGATCTATTTACAGATAATTTCGTTAGGTTTTAATGAATTATTTATATCTTTACTGTTTTCTGTACAATTCCCCATCCATTTAACACAAGGCCCGTCCCAGAAATCTGACGAGTGGGGAGAAATGCTTCCTCCTTTCAATAGAGAGCACAAGGGGAGTAACTTTTCCTTGATGGAAATATAATGTGTTTATAAACTCTCATACCAAAGTATCATAACGATCACAAGGTTGGTAAACGCGCTAGAAGATTTGGTCATAACTGGTTTTTAAATTGATGATAACCATTCATTACAAGTTTATGAGTGGTCTCCGTTCATGTATTTATTTGTTGACATATATTGCGAATCTACAAGTTACATCCCTTAACCAGCACCATTTGTCTTGTCCGAAAAAATCTCAGGTATAAACTGATCGGTTAATTCTTGGGGATTTTAACAGCAATCCATTACAGTATATTTTCGAAACTTGATTCTAATTTAGAAACTCTGTTATAGTGTATATCACCTAATTTGCATTTTTGCATTTTCACTTATTTTGTCCCAATATTGTTTAATTGGAACATTTAAAAATATGTTTTGACATTACTTCACTTATACCTGAATGTGGAACACTTTTCAGTATTAAATAGTTAGACCCTTTACTTAACAGAATTGAAATTAGCTTTTGTTAAAATAGGGTTATAAAATCTATTTGATTTTTGATTGCTTAAAACAAACAATCGATAGGTTATTTTCTTCACTCAATTGACTTTGGCTTTTTAACGTAGTGAGTTCAATGAGTAAATTTCAACATTTTTCTTTACAATGCTAATGTAATGTTTCCGAGACATTACAAAACACCTTTCAGTTTTGACTATTTCGAACCTTCTCTTTGACGATTCTAGTTTTCAATCTTGTCATACGATTTGCTTCTCTTGTGGCTTTACTTTACATCGTGAGTTTAACTTTCGTCTCTCAATAATTAGTCATTTCAACATTGATTTTTTGGGGCTATTTTGATTCTCTTTACATTACACAAAAACCTATTAATACAAGTTTAGCCGACGTAACATGTGTTCGTTAAACACGTATATGCATGCTCCTAACTTGGTGACACCTGGAGGCCATATCTTACTTTGTCGAGTCTACTCACACATTACATAGTTAGCGGATTAATTATTTTAATGGTCTGTGCCAAAACATCATTTTCTTAATTTAACGTGCAATTTAAAATTCTAGGTATTCGTTTTTAGTCATCATCTTTCGCTCGATTATTTGAAGGTCCAATACCTGAGACCATATACAAAGATTCTCAATGACGTCATCATGACATGCTCCTTCTAATGTTATTTTATTATTCTATTTAGTAACTTCGCTTCAAGTGTCACTTTTAATGGTTAATTCACGTTGAGATATGACGTATGCACTAACGCAGTGTGGACAACAACAACACCGCTTGATAGAAATCCTGAAGGTAAGATTTCTTTTTTTAAGATTTTTAGTTTTGCTATAGGTCGTGGTAACTTGATTTTACCGGATGTGCCGCCATTTTAACTTTTGTACGTGATTTTACCGGAAGTGCCTCCATTTTGACTTTAGAGCAGGAATTTTTACAGGAAGCGCCTCCATGTTACATTGTTTTTTTTTTCTAAAATGTTTGAGTAGCTTAAAAATCGATGCAACACGTCCTAGTCTAACAAGTTTTGACATGTCATTGACTCGTTGACAAACTATAGATGATTTAAAGCTTTATAACACGTGCTAGTCTAACAAGTTTTGACATGTCATTGACTCGCTGGCAAACTATGGATTTATCGTTCTAATACGTCACTTTGTCGCGACTGCGCAATTACCACGTGTCACCTCGGTTGTATATTTATCGTTCTAGCTAGTGAGTTTTTAAAACTATTTCAAACGATGTTTTTGTAAAAAGTTTGACTAACTTTCTTATTGTTTTTCATTACGTCTTAACGCTAACGCTCAACGTCTTAACGCATTCATTCTACCTAAAATCACTTTCTTAACGTCATTACCTATTTCATTTTTACTCATTTTCTTTAAATTTTTTCGATTAAAGTTTACATTTTGACCATGATCTGCTATTGATTTACATCGTACTATAGTACGAGAATGTCAGTGATTATATGACGTCATACGATGTAACAACCTGTCATTGCTGTAGGATATTGTTTTCCAAATAATGATTTTAGACTCGCTTTCTTAACATTTTTCTTTACGTCTTAACGTCAACTCTCAACGTCTTAACCGCCTTTATTCTATTGTCCACTTTCTTAACGTCACTCGCTATTTTATTTTTTAGTCATTTTCTTTCAATTTTCCCCGATCAAATTTCACTTGTTGTGCCCGTACTATAGTACGAGAATGATTTTCTCGACATCTGACACACACCATCTGCCATTTCTTACGTCATCCTATCGATGAATACCATTGATTTAATGACATGACGTTAATCGAGGATATTATTTTTCAAATTATGGTTTTAGACTCACTTTCTTAACAGTTTTCTTTACGTCTTAACGCTATGGATCAGCGTCTTAGCGTCTTTATTCTATTGTTCTTTACCGAAAATCACTTTCTTAACGTCATTTACTATTTTCATTTTTACACATTTTCTTTCAATTTTCATGATCAAAGTTCACATTTTGTGCCCGTACTATAGTACGAGAATGCTATTGATATTTTTATAAATTATGGTTTTAGACTCACTTTCTTAACAGTTTTCTTTACGTCTTAACGCTATGGCTCAGCGTCTTAGCGTCTTTATTCTATTGTTCTTTACCGAAAATCACTTTCTTAACGTCATTTACTATTTCATTTTTACTCATTTTCTTTCAATTTTCCTGATCAAAGTTCACATTTTGTGCCCGTACTATAGTACGAGCATGGTATTGATTTTCTTGACATCTGACACACACCATCTGTCATTTATTACGTCATCCTATTGATTTTCTGACGCTTACTTCAGTACCCCTGCTGTGCAAATATCGATTTTTTTACACGTATCTGGGGGGACTCCCTGCTGTGCAAAATACACGGTTTAGACAGAGTAACTACTCATAAGAATGTAGAATGGTTTGTTACCTTTATATTACAAAAGTGGATCGAGAGTTTGCGAAACTAAAATAGCATACGTCGATGCATTATTCAGACCAAACCTATGCAATTTTGCAAATAAGTGCAACCCTTAACCCAGAAAACAGGTTTGGTCTGCTGACACAGATGAAGTCGGCCATTACAATGTATTGACCATAGGGCTAATACGACCTTCATCCGCCTGCTAATATTACCTGGCTGTGAAGGTAGTATTCGGGTGATAAGTTGAACGATCAATTAATAATGGATATTTTTAATTGACTTTCAATGTTATCGGCAAAATTACCTGGGCCAATTTGAAGAAACTACGCCAAAACGGACAAATAAGACCAACACGGACTTACTCCATTCAAGTCAAGGTCTTATTCCGTTATTTAATAATTTCTGACTGCACCGACCAATAAATATCCAAACATAAATAACGAGGTAGACATTTAACGTGTAAATATGGACTAATCTTTCAATGGCATTTAGAAGTTGAAAGGTTACAATAAGGTAAAGAATTACTTATGGATAACGACTTCTTAATAAACCAAGAAGTTGTTATCCATAAATATGGACTCTCCCAAAGGGAACTGCTCACTAGTCCGTAGGTCCACTAGTCCGAAGATTCACTAGTCCGAAGGTTCACCGGTCCGAAGGTCCACTAGTACGAAGGTTCACTGGTCCGAAGGTTCACCGGTCCGAATGTTCACTAGTCCGAAGATTCACTAGTCCGAAGGTTCCCTAGTCCGAACATCCCAGACATAATGCGCTATATCTCAAATAAGACCATCCACTATTTGGATGAGAAAAACTAAACAGTGGTACTGATACACATTTTATTGAAGCAATAAAAAATATGAGTAGCGGTACCTATACTTAAAAAGATATGAAAAATATAAAGTACTCTTCACTTATATATGTTTATATAACGTTTACAAAGTCGACAAATTATCTTAGAAATAAAAGGATTACAATTGAACATGTCATGTCATGCGTAAAACCCTGTAGAATTAAGGAAAAATAAAATATTTAGTTCGACGGTTTTATATAGCCCGCATACCTCCTACTTCCTAAGGAAATTCAATGTCATTCTCTTAATCAGTCTGCACCCCCCCCCACCCCCACCCCCCTTGCTACCGGGAGGTACGCCCGTGGCTGTGCATAAAATCGTCGAATTATATATTTCCTTTTTCTATGGAGAAATCATAAATTCCTTACTGTACACTGTCTCGACTACAGGCCAGCAAAGACTAAGGGATACTGTCTCGTGGGAAAATGATGCGAAGGAAACTATCCTTGGGTCTGGGTAGGCCTATGCCCTATGGGCTTTATTATCGTTTGGAAGATGATATCGGTACTGTTCTTCGGACTAGTGAACCTTCTGACTAGTGGACCTTCGAACTAGTGAACCTTCGAACCAGTGAACCCTCTCGTTCGGACTAGTGAACCTTCTGACTAGTGGACCTTCGGACTAGTGAACCTTCTTACTAGTGAACCCGTTTTTCGGACTTGTGAACCTTCGGACTAGTGAACCTTCGGACTAGTGAACCCTTCTCAGGCCAAAACGAGATCCAATATGGCGACTGTTTCATTGCCCTCACTTCAAAATCCAAACGCCAATTTTCTTGAAATCGTCAACAGCAGGAGTTTCACAAAACAATGACCATAATTGAGAGAGAAAAGATAATTTTATTCGGAATAATGACAATCTGATGATAAAATGACAATTCTGGCATCGAGTCATTTTTAATCATATTTTTAACCATAGGACATATAATTCTAATTTCTGAGTAAGAGGAAGTAAACTAGGGTGCCGTTTCATGAAGCCAACGCACAGTGGGATCCATCCCAGTTATCATGAAGCCCTATATCTTCAATATGGTATCCATTGGCAACTACGCTTCATTTGCGATGCGACTGCTTCGTGAAACGAGTCACTGCTTATATATCTACCTAAATTGGCTAAAGGACTATGCCACAGATAGAAGTAGTGAAAAGTATGGGATTTAAATGTACTCCGGCTGATGACAAGTAAACAAATGTATGTGAGATGTCTCAACATCAAATGACTGGAAAGGTACATTATTGGTTCATTGCTTGCGCTTAAAATGCATCCAAAAGGTAGGTTGTGTGTATAGAAATGAATGCACTGACCTGAAATGTCCTACATATACCATCAAAATCTGGACATTATGTTTCATATAGTTTTGAATAGCCGATTCAGCAATATGTTATATTTATCCATGGTGGCATCAAACTTGTGGTGCACTTGGAGGCTTTGATTTGTCGGTTGGAAACCAGGGAAAGTTGCCGTGGAAACCAGAGAAAGCTTACATGGAAACCGTGGAAAATGATTATGAAAACCAGAGAAAGCTATCATGGAAACCAGGGAAAGCTATCAAGGGAAACCAGAGAAAGCTAACTTGGAGACCAGAGAAAACTATCATGGAAACCAGACAAAAGATTGTGAAAACCAGAGAAAGCTATCATGGAAACCCTGTGGAAACCAGAGATAGCTATCATGGAAACACTGTGGAAACCAGATAAAGCTATCATGGAAACACTGTGGAGACCAGAGAAAACTATCATGGAAACCAGACAAAAGATTGTGAAAACCAGATAAAGCTATCATGGAAACCCTGTGAAAACCAGATAAAGCTATCATGGAAACCCTGTGGAAACCAGATAAAGCTATCATGGAAACACTGTGGAGACCAGAGAAAGATATGGCGCTTGTAGAAATAGGATTATCATGCAGTCAAGTTTTAACATGGTGTGGTAATCCTTTACCTTCAGTTGTGTTATCAATATCAAACTACAACCAATTATTTTTGCTACCCTACATATATTACTGATAAATTGATATGAACTGAAATTCTGACATTATTGTAGTGAGTACACATACATCCTGTAGATTTGTGACATGTTATTTAGACGGTCATTTACCTGAGGGTCAATTAGGTATGATGACTTACACTGTAATAAAGATATGTATGGCGTTTAAGAGATGACACAGTTTAATGATGTTGACCACTGTATACAATATATTGATGGCCGCACAACAATACAAATATTTCATAAGTAAATTCTTCGTTTTCGGAATTTTATTAAATATTAATACAGTTGACATAACTAACATTTACGATCTGAGATTACATGCAACTGTTGTAACACAGTATTTTGTGAGATATGCCATAGTTATATGATTTATGACTGATGGGTTTTAGACAAGCAAAAACAACTTAACTATCATAAATCTTTTTAATGAAATGAACTGAAAAAAACCCCAACAATTGATTTCGTACTCACATTGATTCTTTATGAACAAATACTTAACAGTGTACCAAACTACAATAAAGTTAACATGCAAATAAAGCTTTACAACAAGAGTTATCTTTCCTTCATAGATAACATATTAAAACGTCCACTTTTCAGTTGAAAGACAAAAACAAAACGTTACAAATAATTCAATATATTACCAAATGTGACGAGTAAATTTCACTGAGCTTCACAAATATATCATACTTAAAAAAGGAAAATGTTCACAATGAATCAATCAAAGAAACAGAAGAAAATGAATGAACTATGTTGCCACATGTTGGAATGATATCATACACATATAAATATTTCCATATAGGGATGCCTGCCCTATTGATACATTTAAGAGCTGTTACGTCAACCAGTACATTGTTTATGAGGATAATAAAGTGTTCCTTCCCTAGAGAATAGCACAGCCTCCCTTTTCCTTAAAAGGGTTATCATTGGGACGAACAAAGCCACTAATAAGGACATCCGTGCACTCATGCTGGTCACAGAATTTTTTCAGTTCCTCGACACACTCAGAAACTCTCATACGATTGATCTGAGCTTCTTGTCTCAGCTGTTCCACAATCTTCCTCTGTTGGACAATACCTTCCTGTAATTTGCCACTCATTTTCAACAATCAACCTGCAAAATATAAAGTTACATTTTGATTAAAAACTCACCAACATTGCAGCTATTGACCTATTGGATTCAAATGTAGGTTTCAACATGTAAAGAGCATGTCGTCCGGTGAAATCAAGATCTACCTTGGATATACGAGGAGTATTCTGTGAATACCTATATACAAACCTTTGTTTGAAGGAATATACCTATTCATCATCACTAAAAATATCACCTGCTGAAATACCAACCATAACAGTTTCAATGAAATCAAATAAGAAACATTTAAGGATGTTATTCACACCTCCAAATACTTATAAAGTATATGGCACAGTATAAATGGTCTGCCTCAACATAGATGTACATGTACCTGTAATATAATGCTATTAATCAGGATATTCCCTATTGGCATTGTTACGGGTCCGAGGATAGTCGTATTGGTCCAAGGCCAAAATATTTACATTATTTAAAAGTAATAGTGTTTTTATAGACACTTTCGCAAGGAAAGTTGACTATTATTTTCTTAAAAATTTATTTTAAAATATCAAGGTGTACTGTACAAAGAGTTGTCTCCCTTTTGTACATAAAACATAGTTCTTTATTTTTACAAATTATTATGAATGCAATTTTTAATTTATCTAATGACATAGACGGGATATTTGTTTTTCTTTAACTGTACATTGGCTATTTCCTTTTTTTCTGTTGATTATTTCAAGAAAAGTGGCGTTGGGATTTTGAAGTGACAGCAATGAAACGGTCGCCCTGCTTGATCTCGTATTGGCCCAGTCCGTATTGGCCTTGTTTGTTCGTATTAGCCCAGTTTGTTTGTTTCTCCGTATTTTGCCAATAACATTGAAAGTCAATTAATAAAAGGTAGTACAGACCTAATTTCTTGAAAGTAACCACATTTATCTACATGTAGTACAATATACATGTAGAATTGGATGTCTAGTTAGTTATGTTTAAAGAAACAAAACAAGCAAATTGGATGCATCCAAAGGAGTTAGTGAACAATTATCATATATCTTCATTTGCATAAAAAGTCTGGAGATGGTTGAAATGAAACCTCACCAAAAATAAAAAAATCCACCAGCCAATCAAGTTTTTTTTGTCATGATAGAAATAAATCCCAGTGCAATATAGAAATAATCCAGTTGGAGAAAAAATGCTCAAAATGAAAGTCTTTAATATAAAGGAACTAATTTTCCGCCTTGAACATAGCCTAGAGATGCTGGCAAGTTATGGGGTTTTTTTTGCATTGATTAGCTCATATAAAAGTAATTAGTGAAGTTTTTGTCTGAAAGGAGACTGTAAGTTGGGTCGTTTCTGCAAGTAGTAAGACTTCTTTCTGCTGATGGTTAATCAGGCAAGTGACTGCTCTTATTTCCTTCCTGCTAACCGCTAATCAAGTAATAACACTAGCTGTCTCCAAACCCTTAACTACTACAGGATTTCCAGCCAGCCAAATAAAGGTCTTGGAGACTCCAATTAAAGAGTACTTTCCCAGCCAACAAAACAAACGCCTCAGCTCTCTTGCAAATCAACTATTTTTTCTTCTTACAATGCTCAGTAAAAAATGATTGACAGTGGTGTGAAATTACATCAACATGATTTGATTCTTATTGAGAATTCCTCAATTCCTCTTACCCTTACAATATATCTTAGAAGTTTCTTCAACTTAACTCAATCTACAATCGTCAGTTTAGTTTGAATTGTCTGTGAACAAAATCCAAACGAATCATAGAATGTCACTAAGTGCAGACAAATTTCATTGAGAAAAAATAACTTGTTCACACAAGAAATACCCTTTTCCTCACATTTACATGAAAATAATACATGTATGTACTGTATACATGTATTCCACTTAAATATCAAAAACACCATTCACCACCCACATACTGACACCACCAATCAACACCAACATACTGACACCACCAATCAACACCAACATACTGACACCACCAGTCAGTGTAATCCAATCAAAACCATCATATCATCAATGTCATGAATAAATTACTAATGAACATTAAAATGAGCATTACAAGAAATATAACCTTACTGTAAAATATCATAAACCAGTCTTGAACAACATAATTTAAAACCTGGTAAATCATTATAAAATACAAGTGTTTAAAGGGACAGACCCGGAACGAATATCGTTAAAATGTGAGTGAGTGATTTGGGCTTATGTCCTGCTTAACAGTATTTCAGTCATATGAAGACGTCTCCTTGTGGCAGGACAGATTTCCACTGCTCTTTTATTTGGTGCTGCCTCACCGGAAATTCACTCGGGAATTTTTTAATTTTTATTTGATCTGAGTGGGATTCAAACCCGCGCTGTCAGACACAAAACAATAGCAGCACAAGATTCCCTAAATAACTCATTAAATGTACATTTTTGGCGGAAAGTCGACTTGCAACATTTTATCCGAGAGTGATCATTCTGTATTTTTCTAATAATCTGAAGTTCAACAGAGAATCGCAACAAACTTTTAATTAAACATGATAAACCCATAACATAACACTAACAATTACTAATCATCATGTACTACCGGTAACTAAATTTCAATAGAAGTAAAAAATAAAACAAAACAAAAACGATAAGAATTCATTGACAGAAATTCATCATCTCTCACTTATGAAACTGATTGCCATGAGTTTTGTGAGTGGATTGGTTTGAGGGAACATTTAGCCAAAGAGAGTGAGGTGAGTGGCAGTGATTACAGGTACTTGGTCAGAATTCACAATGCTTCAGACAACCTTAATGAGAGGATTTCAAGATAATGATTGATCTTTTCCACATCAAACAGCCACATCTAACAATCTACAAATTTCTACTCTCAAATTACCATCCGTTTCTCATCATTTGGACTCAATTATCTGGAGGCTATCAACTGACAGGGGATCTATTGGACTTTCACCACGCTTCAATGACTGTCCACTCTCACAATAAGGCTTTATCTAAGATCAATGTTGGACTAAACCAATATACATGATGCTTCTATCACAATATTCCTTATTTATGGACATCTTGAAGGAACCAAAATGAACATTCAATAAAAGGGCCATGAATCAAAGGAAATCATGTTAAAAACCCCATGGATAATGGATGGTAATAAAACCTATAAATGTATGTAGCTGTATACTTAATGGTGAAGAATGCACCAGAGATTTCACTACAGCTAGGGTAAGACATTTCATAGACGGTGGTCTGCAATTTCCTCAAAATGATGCAGTAAATGATCAGATTTACTTAAAGAATTTGTCTCCATTACCGCTAACTTTAATACCACATTTGTATATCATACACTGTATGTGCAGATGAAATCCTATACCCTATATAGATATTAAGAAATGAACACAGTTTTTTATGGGTTGCAACTCCTAGATTTTTATTGTACACAACGTTTCGATATAGAAACTAACAACGTTATCAAGACATTCACTTGATAACGATGTTAGTTTCTACATAGGTTGAACACAGGACAGATGATCGATTGTTGTTTTGCACCGCAGTGCGCACTCACAATTATTTCACTTATATGGGGGCGTTGCCAGGTTTAAGGGGGTTAGAAAACCGGGCTATTTGTCTGGAGCAAACCCCCGGCCACCAGAGAGTACTTGGCAGCTCTTCCACATATGCCAATCAAGTAAAACATACACTAAAAATTTGTATTTCGTCTGAGTAAGATTCGACCCCGCATCACACCCATGGAAGGTCAGACTGAAGGAACTATCCCTCTAAAGCCCAGCACAAACGAGGGGTCTGTAACATTCTAAGTGGTCACATGTTTTAATAGACACACCTGATTTGCCTTTCCCTTCTCTCAGCTCAGCTGCCAGCTAATGTTGTGCGCAGACAATGAGATTCTTGCCCTGCGCTCAAGGCAGAATATTAAATATGCTAAATTCTTTCCTCAAAATTTATGGCCACATGGACAAAACAATTTAGTTCTCAGCCATGTGTGGCAGGCAGCTCAGCCGGATGCTCTCATGTGAGCTAGGTTTAATCAACTGAGCCAGTGAGATCCGTCAAAGGACGGAAGAGTTGAAGTTAATGATTGGTCTTTTCCACATCAACAATTTACAAATTTCCATCCAAGTCTATTCAATGCTTAGTATTTGAACGAAATATGTGTGGGCCCTCAACTGAACGGAGATTCTTTTGATTTCCACCACGCTTGAACAATGTTCAATGGGTCTTACTGGATAGGAACCACAAGTACATGTAAATCATGCTTAAAGGCACATTAACTGCCTTTATAGTCTTTATGACATTTGTTAAGAAAGCAAATTTGCACTGGTTTAGTACAAGCAGAAATCTATGAATGTGGAAGTGTGAAGCGTTCCATTACATAGTATTGAGGGCATTGGCGCCGTTTGACCCAGAGGTCACCATACACAGAGCCCTCTCTCGGTTAGTCAGAAAGCGTGGCTTTTCTTCACTTTCTCATATAAACTATTATGGGATGCATAAGAAAAAACATGGCGAACATTTTATTTATGATAACAGTACTTGATGGAGCAAAAGTTAAAGTTTCCGAAGAACTTCATAAAGTTTAAAATGAGACAAGAAGACTTGTTTGGAACGATTTGAGTCCAAATGGAGATATCAGAGTCGCATGTTCGGTAAATCTTTTATAAAAACCAATGCATTCTCCGAACTGCGGTTACTGGAATTGCCGATAGATGCAGTAAGTGGAGAATGAATTTATTTTCTGATTTGAAATTGCGCAACCGTTGACAATTTCAAAATCTACCGCGCATAAACGTCACATAATGTAGTATAAGCAGGCTGAAAGCGCCAGTGCCCTGAATATGGGGTAATGCGACATTTCACACTTCCCTGTTCATAGACTTCTGGTACAAGTATATCAACTAAAATTAAACATGTGGCACATTACATGTATGTATGTCCAGTTACAGTATGTCTCGGATGTCTAAATGCATGTAGAAGTGTAGATCGAAGCACATTTATTATATTATAATTGAGGACCAAATACAGCAAAAAACAAGTAAGCCATAAAGTACAATAAAAACTATGCTGATGAAAAAAATATTGGTGGTATCAAAACTAACATGTAGCTCTATGAGTTGTGGTTTGCAATTACCTTTAGTCAATTCCCTTATTTTTGTCCCTGTAAAACAAAACTAGAAATAAAAAGTTTCAGACTATCACTATTTAAACAACTTTACACATGACGACTAAAAATAATATGTAATATAATTATACTCTTTAGACAGCCAACTGATGGTGTTTTAAATTAATATGGATAACAGGAAATAGAATAGCATGGGACCCAAAACTCTAGCAATGGTTACTTCATACATACATGTACAATCCTACAAATAAAACCCATCCAAGAATGTATATAGCACCATGATAGCACATTTTGTTAAGATCAATGGAAGTTTGTGTTTACATGCCTTCACTATTGGGGTATTGCTGAAAGTGTGTCCAAAAGCTTCTCTAGTAAAAATGATCATTTTTTTTATCATTTACTTGTGCCAGTTTTACCATGTTTGTTGGTATATATAAGTATGTAAATCACAAATTGTGAGGATTGTACTACTGGTCACACTTAAGATTTTTTCACTTAATTGCCACCAAGGTTTAGTTAGGGGGGAAACCAGTTCTCACTAAACATTTGAATATCTCACCTCAAACAAAACCAGGAATAAATAGAGATTAAATCATAAATTGTAACCAAGCAGCGAATTCTCCACTTAGAGAAGATGGAAATCTAATGAAACTGTGTTGCTGTCCAGTATTGACAACATAAACCTCCTCCAGAGCCATTCAAGCCTGTACATGTGTCCTGCCTTCCTAACTGTCAATATTAATGCTATATATTGATATTAGATAGCAGCACCAAATCAGCCATATCATTTAATGAGAAAATTCTGTAACTGAGGAAGTAAGAATCAGGTCACCATGACATCCTTTAGATGTAAAGTACACGAACAAGGGGAAAATCTTCTTGACTAAAATAACTATAAGGAAAATTAATTGTCATAAAAACAGGGTAGGTCATTTGGACCTGTGTACTTTGAACTTTTTATTATACATGTTCCACCTAATCCAATGAAAATGTCCTATAACCAAATGATCACCCAGAACCTACATGTAGTCATACTGTATTCTATAAAGTTGTTGCTGATTGCTTTGCAAACTAGTTTCATTGTATGTGTGTTAATGTTCTATAAAACTTCAATTCTTTATGATAGAACAGCTTATGGAATATTAAAGGTATTGACACAGGCAGGTGTGTACATGAATACACCTGGAACCTCAGAAAGTTACCAGCTTGGAACGACACAATTTCTGTGCAGACTTCAGGACATTAAGACATCCTTTGTTTGGATGATCTTGGTGGTCACAGTTGAAACAAAAAGCCATAGAGAACTAACAGAGGTCTGTATGTTTCTACAAATTAAGTACAACTTCTCACACCGTTATCATGGAATCAGGAAATGAATTTAACAATTGATGATATACAGACAGTTGGCAGTTTGTTAATTATTCATTCATAATACTTCTTTAACCAGTTTACATGTGTTATTGCATTACATTTTAGAAGACAACATAGATCTGCATATAAATCAAGGTAAACTGGGTTGGCTATTCCTTAATGGTCATTCTGACATAGAGCTAATGTGATTAGATGTATGAAGATTTATAGAGAGCCATAAATGTCAATTTGCAAATGGTTAAAGATGTAGAACATCAATACACCTGTCATATAGGAGGTTACAGTAATTTTCACACAAGATATCATCTCAGATAAAGGGCTTTTGTGGGCAGATATTCCCAGTGCAAGAAGAATGTCCCAAGTATTAAATAGAGACTTCTGAGATCAAGGCCTTGAAACTGAGTAAAGCATGTAATTACTTGCAAGTCAAATGGAAAGGCTGTTAAATCCCAGTGGGTATTATTTGCCTATTAGCTAGACCAGCTTCCCATTGATTTCATCGGGAAGGATTTCTCTTCTGTCAGTGATATGTCAAGTCTTACCACCATGTCATCCCTCAAGGACTATTCAAACTAGCACAGGGGTAAATCAATGCTGAAATAAATTAGCATCTATCATTACTTCCAAACCCACACCCCTCAAAATTCAAACCTCATAGTTCCAGGGTAATCCACAAGCCTTGCTTAATTGCCCTGGTTACTTGAGGCCAGTAACTTACTTGAACAATTTCCCCCCTTGCTATTAAAGTAAGACTAATTAGTACTTGGTCACAATTTTGCCATTAGCTCGTTAAGCTAATGTATAATGAGTTTTATTTGGGAATTCCTTTGTCACTTTGTATGGGATATAAGAATTGCGCACGCTGACAGCTTCTCTACAGAGTACATGTAGCTGCACATGTCGTGCATTCTGGGCTGTTTACTAGCTGTCATACAGAAAACATTATCAACAGAGAATTTCTCTTTAAATGTACTTGTTTGGAAGAAAATTTACTTGCGACCCTTCATCCAAGATTGATTACGTCTTCTGTTTCTGTTTATTTCAACAAAAACTCGCCCCGTGTGTCCTTTTAACCTGTACTAATTGTTTCCAGAATATTGAACATGACAGCCCAACATACATGATCAAAAACAGCATCTACCGATCAATAAATAAATTAAATAATAAAATTCTAAAAAGTAATCTAGCTCAGTGTTCAGGATAAAGTACATGTATATATGCATAATGTGTATTTAATGATCTACATAATCATACTGGGGGGTATTTCATAAACCACATATAGCCGACTACGGTCAGATAGTCGACTAAGCAGTAATGTTAAAGCATTGCTATTCTAGTCGGCTAGGTCAGTTTAGCCTTCTAAACGTGTTTATGAAATACCCCCCTGGTATGTTTTAAGATAGCTTTATAGTCAATTGGACTGTTCTCGTCAATTTTGAACAAGACCTAATTGGCACATGTATCAGTGGTTCAGTCAGTTAAGTCGTCCTAAACGGTTGTAGATGCGGACTTGAGGACATTAAGACATCCTTGGTTTGTTCAGAGCCTTGTAGGGGTCAGATCCTCTGTAGACAGAAACTTGGAAATTCTCCAAACTTGACAAAACACAGGGCAATAAATATAATGAAATCACCGAATCTAAAAATAAACTTGTATTGAAAGACAGAAAACTGTGTAGAGGGTAATCAGAGAAGGAAGAAAAAAAGAGATGAGAATGGGATGGAAACGAAGTTGATGTGAGAAAGGAAATGCAATTGTCTCGTCAGAGAAGTGATTACTAAATGATAGATGAGTGTTGTCTGCCATACTCTGACCTTATACACAATCAATGCAAAATGGATGGAGTTTTCAAGACATCAGCATTTTACACCTCTCATCATAAAACAGCTCAACCAAGTTTGCCTCCTACAACACTATATGCATAATAT
The DNA here is from genome assembly GCA_963971465.1 of Lepidochitona cinerea. Classification (NCBI taxonomy): domain Eukaryota; kingdom Metazoa; phylum Mollusca; class Polyplacophora; order Chitonida; family Tonicellidae; genus Lepidochitona; species Lepidochitona cinerea. The sequence continues at coordinate 38,335,073 of OZ020556.1, read as the reverse complement.
TAGTGTCAGCTATCAAACACACCGCGTAAAAAACAGAAGAGAGGATATTTGTTGGCATGGTAACCATTGCCACAGCGGCGATATGTAGATGACAAACATGTCACGCTATCTGCTCATACTAAAAATTCAGACAAGCACCATAAATGGGAATTGTTTAGGGATTAAGTGTGATAACCATCCACCCTCAGAGATAACATAAATGTTGTTGATGTTATCCTGCCTTGTATCAGTCACAATGTGCCTTCCCTCCCCCAAAAAACAAAACAAACCCTCAATCCTATTCCTTATGGAAGGCCAGTTGTAAACCAGGTAAAAACAAATGACGACCCTGCATTAAAGAACTTGCATGTGTCATTTTCATTTGATGCACATGTAAGTAGGGAACAAGAAATGATGCGACATGTAACAGAAGCAGAGCGTGTGTTGAACGAAAAGGTAATATTCGCTGCTTCCAGGAGCATACTATTATTAAAGAAGATCATACTTTTGAATTCATTATCAGGAGTAAAACAGTACGCATGTTTTTCAATCATGAAACATACGTTGCTAAGGCATGTTTGTAAATCATTAGTAATTGGCCTGGTGCTTTCAACAATTATTGTCAACAGTGTATTTCTTGCTGAACAGCAAACCTAAATAAAAATAATAATGACTTTTAATGAGAACCTTGTGCGAACCAATCCATCAGTTTTGTTTTTAGGAATTGAGAACAAATTTTGGCTGGGAATCAACATCAGTATTCTGCGATAATTAAATACATACAACAAGCAGAATTAATTATTCAAACAATTGTTTGGGATAAAGGCAAACAATTGACTCAGCCATTCATATAGTCAGAAACAAACTATATTTAGTTATGTGTACATACATGCATGTGTATTTATGTGAACCAAAGTAAATGAACACATAGGGTTGTGTGTAATGAAGTGACTGAGTGATGAAGGCAGGCTAATTGGTAGGGTAAGGTAGAGAATTCTGTGACGTAATAGCAGATTATTTAATGATGCCTATCAGGGAAACACTGCATACCAGAAACACATTAACACCATTTGTCATCATGTTAAGTAAGGGATCATGATACATTGGCTGGACCCAGTCAACACATTTAAACTGCTTAGTCACAGACTTTCAATGTGTCATTAATCAACATCTACAAACTAACTTGAATTAAAGATCTCTAGTTATTAAGTCATTTATTTAACTGGTGTAGAACTTAAATATCCCATATGTATACAATTATCATGTTTCAAATTCAAAGGAGCATTCATGAGCTGTCCAAATGCGGACATCTTTCCAGAAATAAACTTTAAAGAATATTGGTGATGCCAGAATGCAAAAGAATGCCAGTGATTCAAGTCCCTTTATGGGTTTTGTGAAGATATTTTCCATTATACGTTAAGTGTGTTGTAGAAAATAAAATTTTGGGTGCAAAACATACAAAATTCAACGTTATATTTGCCACTCTTTGATGGTTACAAGAGTTAATTAGCTCGGTGAAATATGACGTCCGACATGACCTGCGTTGTGTGTGTACCCTCGTAGTGGTGAGGGCGTGCATCTTCATGGCAGCTTGTACATATCAAAGATTGTGTATTTTTTAGTAGTTATGAAAAATTATTTTCTCCTTGCTCTTTTTTTGACTAGCAGGGAATTAATGTGGAGGTTCTTTGGTTTCAACTTATGTAGATGAACATGTTAATCTGGTATTCTTGACCATGAATATCCCTGTAAAGTGATTAGAGCCAAAATGGCAAGTCAGTAAATATAAATTTTGTATTTTGGGTTTAGAATAAACAGTTGGAATGATTATTGAACATACATGCATGTGCTCAACTCTTCAAATATCTGTGTTGAAGAAGGAATAAATTTGGAATGAGGAGAATGCCAGACAAATTCAACAACAGTGTTCCTCCAGCATGTTTCCTTATACAGGAAATCCAGCTAGCAACTGGCCGAAAGAAAACAGTGGAGAAAATGTCAAATCATAGAGAGAACTTCCTCTCAAATGGGTGTGTGTTGTTTTTAATGAAGGCTTACTTCCTTGAGGCATCTTTTAAATTACATGTTGTTGCATAACCCAGCAGCTAGGCGTTATTGAAACACATTTCTAACGTTTAGCCACAAAAAGCTGTGTAATTAAGATTATACTGTACGACTGCAATTGATCAACTGATTGCTTCACTTTTCTATCTGAAGGGTAAAATTAAAAAATGACCTTGAGAATAAGCCTAAATCTAAATTTAATATGAGGTTATAAAATTACAAAGGATTCTGTCTCTGAAAGTTTGGTTGGATTCCTTCAAGTCCTTCAGGATTTCCGCTAAAGTTGACAAAGAGGCTCTTACGGCTGACTGGAAAAGGGTTCTTGGCAGTGGAAAGGCAATATCTGGGCCAACCAACAAATTACCCAGCCTCTTATCCCAATAGGAATGGGGGAGGGGAAGTCAACCAGTAACAAGCATGGCTTCAACATCTGCTATCAAATATGCCACTTTGATGATGGGCCCTGATCGATACTGCCAACAAGGCGTCCTGAGAAACAAGAAACCAGCAGTGTTTGTACAGAGAGGATGCAGACCAAACTTGATTGAATTAGCTATGTGAAATACTTGAAGTATGCCCTTACCTGCCAGAATGCAGGGCCAACCATTTAACACCAACCACTTTCTCCCTCTTTAATGTGTTCACTGATATCCCAGTTTCCAATAGGATCATTGGACTAACAGTATTATCTTTCAATGACAAGAAAATCTAGGTTAAAAGCAATTGAATCTTATCAAATCTAATATGAAATCTCTATTTTCTAAATCTACAGACATTTGCACTATAGCAAATACTTAAAGGATAAATGACAAATTCTTACTGAACCTAGCAGTGATAAATATGTATCTAAAAACATAATCTTGAAAAAGAAAGAGAAACAGGGTGTCAAAGAAACAGCGATTGAAAACATGCATATCTTCTGTCACAAATCGGAAACAATTTCATATTTGACGTCATACTTGACATTTGAACACTTTCATCATCATTTCCAGGCTCAATGTCGTTTGTGTATGACGTCACAACAATAGTTATGTACATATCAGATGTCAACTATGATATCACAGCGCTAAGGCTAATTAATTTCCATATCTAGTCTGTACAGAGAAAAAGAGTGCCTTGAATTTTGTACATGTGAGCTTTGTGCCTGAAATCTCATTTTGTTTTTGGCTCAGCTCCTAAATACATGTATGTAGGTGTTGGTTTTTTAACAAATTGATTACCACATACATGTACATGTATGAGGCATTGACTTAAACTTGGCATTTATCCTTTAATTTAATTATAGAATTGTGGATAACAAAGGCAAATAAATAATTGATGTAAGTTACGCATGTATATATTTATGAACACTAAAACACACGCACACAGTGAAAATCTTCTTGTCTAAAATAACCAGGGAGACAAGTTTCTAATTGTGTTAAAAAGAGGCATATCATTACTTTATACCCCATTGTTGTAATAAAATAAACCTATGATATCTCAGTGTAGATAATCATATAACCAAATTCAAAACAGCAATGCTATGGTGGATCCATTAAATAGAAATGAGTAGCGTGTACAGACACCATTAACAGGGATACAAGATGGGGATCCTTTGTCTGAAAGGACAAGTGTTCAAAATGATGTCCTGGGGCATACATATTGCACTCTCTACTTCGTCAAAGTTGTTGTTGTTGGAGGTTTCAGCTGAGAAGCTTGGGGCCAGGGTAACACTGTTAATAGGCCTAGATGCAAGCTTGGGGCCAGGGTAATACCGTTAATAGGCCTAGATGCAAGCTTGGGGCCAGGGTAACACTGTTAATAGGCCTAGATGCAAGCTTGGGGCCAGGGTAACACTGTTAATAGGCCTAGATGCAAGCTTGGGGCCAGGGAAACACTGTTGATAGGCCTAGATGCACTTTATCACCAAATAATTAAACAATCACAATGTTATAACAACTGCACACCTGTATTTCATGATGACACACAGATAATTTTTGTAGCTTGATTTGTCTTTCATAGGCAAACATATATGCTTTTGGGCATAATTGGAGATCTGTCTCCAATGTTATTTTAGCCCAGAAGATATTCCATGTGCCTGTGTGTTTAGTGTTCATAAATATATATAACCGTTGGTATAAAGAGTGCTGATAAGATTTCAGTGCCACCATTGCAGATACTGGAGATATGACATACAGGACGGTCTGATCAGAAAATGAACTGGAATGGAAAGTATGCAGACAAAAGTAACACACACACACATGCATGGAAATACATTTCAAGATTACAAGACAGATGAGTTTGTTCTCTGAATTTAGAAATGATTGTGGATACATAAAAAGGAGAAAAAATAATAATACAGAAAACAAACTCCATATAAATTGCTAAGGTTCAAATATTGTTTATTTTAGATAAAATCTGGCTTATTTTCACATCATTCTCTATGAGCTGTGTGATGAAAAGCCTGAGGGTGACTTCAATGACACTATTAGGAAGCAGGTGGTGGAATCTTGTTGATCACAGATCTGCTTCAGGACACAGGCAAACTCAAGCAATGTTCAATTGAGGAAGATTTACTCTTAATACAACTAGTTCAAGATATAAACATTGTATTGACTGAATAGAACTAGATTAACAAAGGTTGCTAATGAATACTGCACAGTCTCTATCTGAGTTATTTAAAGACATTTTCTGCTGACAAGTACCTACTCTGCTAATGATATCCTGCATAATTACCAAGCATCACTAACATGCTGATGTTCAAAAGACTCTTCAAAGCATTTCTTTGATTAAGAAAAGCTAGAACTTTCTTCTTTTGGGATCTGTGAGTGTTCAACAAATGGATATTCAGGAAAGTTTTCGAGCCTGTTAAAAGGCTTTGGAGACCAGGAGTTTGGGATCCCAAACAGCATTTCAACAAGACTTTTTAATTGATTCCAAATATATATATTTCTGATCACTAAAACACACGGGCACAGGGAAAATCTTCTTGTCTAAAATAACCATGTAGACATGTTTATACATGTATTTACATTGAGACTTGAATGGTTTTCAAAGATAAATGGTGCCTACATTTTGATGCTAGAATAGACTATACTAACATATTATATAACACCCTTTGAGTGGGTCTGCCAAGTTGGTAGAAAAGGAATGAAATATTCATCCAATGATAAGATATACATTGTACATGTATATGTATTTAATAACTATTTGGCAGAGAAAGAATCCCTAGATGCATGTACATGCACTAAAACTAATTTCCCTGACAAGTTTCTGGGTGGTTTTAAATGGATATATATATATATATTTGAAAATAAAGTCCCCCTGACATAGAGACATTAGCAAGAACGATTTTTGTTGGAAAAGCTATGTAGAAAAGTTTCTGGAGTTTTCTTGAGAACCCTATTGACAGAAATCACAACTATTCTGACAAGCTAGCTTTCTAGTTAATGTGTCCAATTTAAGGCATGATTGACATACACTGTATGTAAAGAGAGGCCTCTTCTACATGTATATAATATATAATGGCTCTCCAATATTAAAAGAAACACTGGTTCTTACTTTGACTTAATCAATTTCTAATAATTGCCTGGTTATTTTATTTTCCTTCACTTTGCTATCAGAATGCATACCATGGGACATTAGCAGGGAGAAGTCTGGGGAAATTCTATACTATATACCCTTTACATTGATGAACAATGTGTAAAGAATATTGGGTTATATTCAACGAGATAATCATACATTTGCATGTACTGGCATGTTTTATATCCACAAGAACCAAAACACTTGAGGTGTATGTTAATAAAAACCATCAGTTATATCATGAATCCATTAAATGTTCCAACCTAACTCACACATTGATTATAACTTCACCATGTATTAACTACATCAAAAGGATGGTGCAGCTGAATGAAACAGAAACCGTTTGAGGCCATAAACGTTTTAACATGATAATAAAGCAAATCTAAGCCCCCTAATAAAAGGAATGTCAATAATATTTGTTTGAGTCAACATTTCAGGTTATTATTTATACAAAATCACAGCAAGTTGCTTGTATACCCACTAGCTGCAGACACCAGATTTAAACTAAATTTATGACAGGGCATGTGCCACCCTTTCTGTGTAGGATGTAATATTGTTAATCTTAGTAACAAGGAACTCACTGCTGATGATATCTCTACTCAATAATAGACTTTCATTAATACCTTGTCCTATATCATTATCTGATAAGGACTTTTCTATAATTAAATAAGTTCATGTTATGGGCTTTTCCAGAATAATACATGTACATCTAGTGAAGTTAAAGGGACAGGCCAAGGTCAGATAAAGGATGACATGTAGGCCTATCTAGTTTCATGTATGCAGTTTTGCATGTACATGTATGTAGTTTTGCATGTACATGAACATCATACATGTTTGTAGTTTTACATGTACATGTATGTAGTTTTGCATGTACATGTATGTAGTTTTGCATGTATATGAACATCATACATGTTTGTAGTTTTACATGTACATGTATGTAGTTTTGCATGTACATGTATGTAGTTTTGCATGTATATGAACATCATACATGTTTGTAGTTTTACATGTACATAGTTTTGCATGTACATGTATGTAGTTTCGCATGTACATGTACATGTTTGTAGTTTTACATACACATGTATGTAGTTTGGCATTTTTGGCCACAAAATCCGCTTTTGGTTCCTCATCCAAGATGGATTACTTATTCTTTTTCTATTAATATGAAGGTCAACAAAACACTTGACATGTGAATTTAATAATGTTTATTGTGATTGAAATGTTTCTTAAGGTTGTGTTTTTACACTCTTGCCATGAGATCTAACAATGGGGAAGAGCAGATCAATGTTTACAGAAGTCTCTTTATTGCTTGAACTCAGCCCCGATGAACATTTGCATGACAGGAGCTATATGTTAGAAATAAATCCTTAGAGACTAGAATAATCTGTAATAGGCTTAGAGCTTGATATTGTCTGAGTAAGGGAGAAAATGTTGATTTTTTCTCTCTTGGCTTGGCCATTACTTTGACCAAAGCGATATATCTCATTATGAAACGATAGATTAGTCAGGCCTATAATGGCTTACCTTCCCATAAACACGCTCCATTGGCTAAAACTAATTATCAGTCAGTCGGTCTTACCTGACATGCAGCTACAGTGAACACAAGTCAGTCAACCTTGTCACACCAGTATAAACTGAAAATGGTCAGTGAAACAGAAACACTGTGATTCTTTGGACAGTCAACCTTGTCACACCAGTATAAACTGAAAATGGTCAGTGAAACAGAAACACTGTGATTCTTTGGACAGTCAACCTTGTCACACCAAGTATAAACTGAAAATGGTCAGTGAAACAGAAGCACTGTGATTCTTTGGACAGTCAACCTTGTCACACCAGTATAAACTGAAAATGGTCAGTGAAACAGAAGCACTGTGATTCTTTGGACAGTCAACCTTGTCACACCAAGTATAAACTGAAAATGGTCAGTGAAACAGAAACACTGTGATTCTTTGGACAGTCAACCTTGTCACACCAGTATAAACTGAAAATGGTCAGTGAAACAGAAACACTGTGATTCTTTGGACAGTCAACCTTGTCACACCAGTATAAACTGAAAATGGTCAGTGAAACAGAAGCACTGTGATTCTTTGGACAGTCAACCTTGTCACACCAGTATAAACTGAAAATGGTCAGTGAAACAGAAACACTGTGATTCTTTGGACAGTCAACCTTGTCACACCAAGTATAAACTGAAAATGGTCAGTGAAACAGAAGCACTGTGATTCTTTGGACAGTCAACCTTGTCACACCAGTATAAACTGAAAATGGTCAGTGAAACAGAAGCACTGTGATTCTTTGGACAGTCAACCTTGTCACACCAGTATAAACTGAAAATGGTCAGTGAAACAGAAACACTGTGATTCTTTGGACAGTCAACCTTGTCACACCAGTATAAACTGAAAATGGTCAGTGAAACAGAAACACTGTGATTCTTTGGACAGTCAACCTTGTCACACCAGTATAAACTGAAAATGGTCAGTGAAACAGAAGCACTATGATTCTTTGGACAGTCAACCTTGTCACACCAGTATAAACTGAAAATGGTCAGTGAAACAGAAACACTGTGATTCTTTGGACAGTCAACCTTGTCACACCAGTATAAACTGAAAATGGTCAGTGAAACAGAAGCACTGTGATTCTTTGGACAGTCAACCTTGTCACACCAGTATAAACTGAAAATGGTCAGTGAAACAGAAACACTGTGATTCTTTGGACAGTCAACCTTGTCACACCAAGTATAAACTGAAAATGGTCAGTGAAACAGAAGCACTGTGATTCTTTGGACAGTCAACCTTGTCACACCAGTATAAACTGAAAATGGTCAGTGAAACAGAAACACTGTGATTCTTTGGACAGTCAACCTTGTCACACCAGTATAAACTGAAAATGGTCAGTGAAACAGAAGCACTATGATTCTTTGGACAGTCAACCTTGTCACACCAGTATAAACTGAAAATGGTCAGTGAAACAGAAGCACTGTGATTCTTTGGACAGTCAACCTTGTCACACCAAGTATAAACTGAAAATGGTCAGTGAAACAGAAGCACTATGATTCTTTGGACAGTCAACCTTGTCACACCAGTATAAACTGAAAATGGTCAGTGAAACAGAAGCACTGTGATTCTTTGGACAGTCAACCTTGTCACACCAGTATAAACTGAAAATGGTCAGTGAAACAGAAGCACTGTGATTCTTTGGACAGTCAACCTTGTCACACCAGTATAAACTGAAAATGGTCAGTGAAACAGAAACACTGTGATTCTTTGGACAGTCAACCTTGTCACACCAGTATAAACTGAAAATGGTCAGTGAAACAGAAGCACTGTGATTCTTTGGACAGTCAACCTTGTCACACCAGTATAAACTGAAAATGGTCAGTGAAACAGAAGCACTGTGATTCTTTGGACAGTCAACCTTGTCACACCAGTATAAACTGAAAATGGTCAGTGAAACAGAAGCACTGTGATTCTTTGGACAGTCAACCTTGTCACACCAGTATAAACTGAAAATGGTCAGTGAAACAGAAGCACTGTGATTCTTTGGACAGTCAACCTTGTCACACCAAGTATAAACTGAAAATGGTCAGTGAAACAGAAGCACTGTGATTCTTTGGACAGTCAACCTTGTCACACCAGTATAAACTGAAAATGGTCAGTGAAACAGAAACACTGTGATTCTTTGGACAGTCAACCTTGTCACACCAGTATAAACTGAAAATGGTCAGTGAAACAGAAACACTGTGATTCTTTGGACAGTCAACCTTGTCACACCAGTATAAACTGAAAATGGTCAGTGAAACAGAAGCACTGTGATTCTTTGGACAGTCAACCTTGTCACACCAGTATAAACTGAAAATGGTCAGTGAAACAGAAGCACTGTGATTCTTTGGACAGTCAACCTTGTCACACCAGTATAAACTGAAAATGGTCAGTGAAACAGAAGCACTGTGATTCTTTGGACAGTCAACCTTGTCACACCAGTATAAACTGAAAATGGTCAGTGAAACAGAAACACTGTGATTCTTTGGACAGTCAACCTTGTCACACCAGTATAAACTGAAAATGGTCAGTGAAACAGAAGCACTGTGATTCTTTGGACAGTCAACCTTGTCACACCAGTATAAACTGAAAATGGTCAGTGAAACAGAAGCACTGTGATTCTTTGGACAGTCAACCTTGTCACACCAGTATAAACTGAAAATGGTCAGTGAAACAGAAACACTGTGATTCTTTGGACAGTCAACCTTGTCACACCAGTATAAACTGAAAATGGTCAGTGAAACAGAAGCACTGTGATTCTTTGGACAGTCAACCTTGTCACACCAGTATAAACTGAAAATGGTCGGTGAAACAGAAGCACTGTGATTCTTTGGACAGTCAACCTTGTCACACCAGTATAAACTGAAAATGGTCAGTGAAACAGAAGCACTGTGATTCTTTGGACAGTCAACCTTGTCACACCAGTATAAACTGAAAATGGTCAGTGAAACAGAAGCACTGTGATTCTTTGGACAGTCAACCTTGTCACACCAGTATAAACTGAAAATGGTCAGTGAAACAGAAACACTGTGATTCTTTGGACAGTCAACCTTGTCACACCAGTATAAACTGAAAATGGTCAGTGAAACAGAAGCACTGTGATTCTTTGGACAGTCAACCTTGTCACACCAGTATAAACTGAAAATGGTCAGTGAAACAGAAACACTGTGATTCTTTGGACAGTCAACCTTGTCACACCAAGTATAAACTGAAAATGGTCAGTGAAACAGAAGCACTGTGATTCTTTGGACAGTCAACCTTGTCACACCAGTATAAACTGAAAATGGTCAGTGAAACAGAAACACTGTGATTCTTTGGACAGTCAACCTTGTCACACCAGTATAAACTGAAAATGGTCAGTGAAACAGAAGCACTATGATTCTTTGGACAGTCAACCTTGTCACACCAGTATAAACTGAAAATGGTCAGTGAAACAGAAGCACTGTGATTCTTTGGACAGTCAACCTTGTCACACCAAGTATAAACTGAAAATGGTCAGTGAAACAGAAGCACTATGATTCTTTGGACAGTCAACCTTGTCACACCAGTATAAACTGAAAATGGTCAGTGAAACAGAAGCACTATGATTCTTTGGACAGTCAACCTTGTCACACCAAGTATAAACTGAAAATGGTCAGTGAAACAGAAGCACTATGATTCTTTGGACAGTCAACCTTGTCACACCAGTATAAACTGAAAATGGTCAGTGAAACAGAAGCACTATGATTCTTTGGACAGTCAACCTTGTCACACCAGTATAAACTGAAAATGGTCAGTGAAACAGAAGCACTGTGATTCTTTGGACAGTCAACCTTGTCACACCAGTATAAACTGAAAATGGTCAGTGAAACAGAAGCACTGTGATTCTTTGGACAGTCAACCTTGTCACACCAGTATAAACTGAAAATGGTCAGTGAAACAGAAGCACTGTGATTCTTTGGACAGTCAACCTTGTCACACCAGTATAAACTGAAAATGGTCAGTGAAACAGAAGCACTGTGATTCTTTGGACAGTCAACCTTGTCACACCAGTATAAACTGAAAATGGTCAGTGAAACAGAAGCACTGTGATTCTTTGGACAGTCAACCTTGTCACACCAGTATAAACTGAAAATGGTCAGTGAAACAGAAGCACTGTGATTCTTTGGACAGTCAACCTTGTCACACCAGTATAAACTGAAAATGGTCAGTGAAACAGAAGCACTGTGATTCTTTGGACAGTCAACCTTGTCACACCAAGTATAAACTGAAAATGGTCAGTGAAACAGAAGCACTATGATTCTTTGGACAGTCAACCTTGTCACACCAGTATAAACTGAAAATGGTCAGTGAAACAGAAACACTGTGATTCTTTGGACAGTCAACCTTGTCACACCAGTATAAACTGAAAATGGTCAGTGAAACAGAAACACTGTGATTCTTTGGACAGTCAACCTTGTCACACCAGTATAAACTGAAAATGGTCAGTGAAACAGAAGCACTATGATTCTTTGGACAGTCAACCTTGTCACACCAGTATAAACTGAAAATGGTCAGTGAAACAGAAACACTGTGATTCTTTGGACAGTCAACCTTGTCACACCAGTATAAACTGAAAATGGTCAGTGAAACAGAAGCACTATGATTCTTTGGACAGTCAACCTTGTCACACCAGTATAAACTGAAAATGGTCAGTGAAACAGAAACACTGTGATTCTTTGGACAGTCAACCTTGTCACACCAGTATAAACTGAAAATGGTCAGTGAAACAGAAGCACTGTGATTCTTTGGACAGTCAACCTTGTCACACCAGTATAAACTGAAAATGGTCAGTGAAACAGAAGCACTATGATTCTTTGGACAGTCAACCTTGTCACACCAGTATAAACTGAAAATGGTCAGTGAAACAGAAGCACTGTGATTCTTTGGACAGTCAACCTTGTCACACCAGTATAAACTGAAAATGGTCAGTGAAACAGAAACACTGTGATTCTTTGGACAGTCAACCTTGTCACACCAGTATAAACTGAAAATGGTCAGTGAAACAGAAACACTGTGATTCTTTGGACAGTCAACCTTGTCACACCAGTATAAACTGAAAATGGTCAGTGAAACAGAAACACTGTGATTCTTTGGACAGTCAACCTTGTCACACCAGTATAAACTGAAAATGGTCAGTGAAACAGAAGCACTGTGATTCTTTGGACAGTCAACCTTGTCACACCAGTATAAACTGAAAATGGTCAGTGAAACAGAAGCACTGTGATTCTTTGGACAGTCAACCTTGTCACACCAGTATAAACTGAAAATGGTCAGTGAAACAGAAGCACTGTGATTCTTTGGACAGTCAACCTTGTCACACCAGTATAAACTGAAAATGGTCAGTGAAACAGAAGCACTGTGATTCTTTGGACAGTCAACCTTGTCACACCAGTATAAACTGAAAATGGTCAGTGAAACAGAAGCACTATGATTCTTTGGACAGTCAACCTTGTCACACCAGTATAAACTGAAAATGGTCAGTGAAACAGAAGCACTATGATTCTTTGGACAGTCAACCTTGTCACACCAGTATAAACTGAAAATGGTCAGTGAAACAGAAGCACTGTGATTCTTTGGACAGTCAACCTTGTCACACCAGTATAAACTGAAAATGGTCAGTGAAACAGAAGCACTGTGATTCTTTGGACAGTCAACCTTGTCACACCAGTAAAAACTGAAAATGGTCAGTGAAACAGAAGCACTGTGATTCTTTGGACAGTCAACCTTGTCACACCAGTATAAACTGAAAATGGTCAGTGAAACAGAAGCACTGTGATTCTTTGGACAGTCAACCTTGTCACACCAGTATAAACTGAAAATGGTCAGTGAAACAGAAGCACTGTGATTCTTTGGACAGTCAACCTTGTCACACCAGTATAAACTGAAAATGGTCAGTGAAACAGAAGCACTGTGATTCTTTGGACAGTCAACCTTGTCACACCAGTATAAACTGAAAATGGTCAGTGAAACAGAAGCACTATGATTCTTTGGACAGTCAACCTTGTCACACCAGTATAAACTGAAAATGGTCAGTGAAACAGAAGCACTGTGATTCTTTGGACAGTCAACCTTGTCACACCAGTATAAACTGAAAATGGTCAGTGAAACAGAAGCACTGTGATTCTTTGGACAGTCAACCTTGTCACACCAGTATAAACTGAAAATGGTCAGTGAAACAGAAGCACTGTGATTCTTTGGACAGTCAACCTTGTCACACCAGTATAAACTGAAAATGGTCAGTGAAACAGAAGCACTGTGATTCTTTGGACAGTCAACCTTGTCACACCAGTATAAACTGAAAATGGTCAGTGAAACAGAAGCACTGTGATTCTTTGGACAGTCAACCTTGTCACACCAGTATAAACTGAAAATGGTCAGTGAAACAGAAGCACTGTGATTCTTTGGACAGTCAACCTTGTCACACCAAGTATAAACTGAAAATGGTCAGTGAAACAGAAACACTGTGATTCTTTGGACAGTCAACCTTGTCACACCAAGTATAAACTGAAAATGGTCAGTGAAACAGAAGCACTGTGATTCTTTGGACAGTCAACCTTGTCACACCAGTATAAACTGAAAATGGTCAGTGAAACAGAAACACTGTGATTCTTTGGACAGTCAACCTTGTCACACCAGTATAAACTGAAAATGGTCAGTGAAACAGAAGCACTGTGATTCTTTGGACAGTCAACCTTGTCACACCAGTATAAACTGAAAATGGTCAGTGAAACAGAAGCACTATGATTCTTTGGACAGTCAACCTTGTCACACCAGTATAAACTGAAAATGGTCAGTGAAACAGAAACACTGTGATTCTTTGGACAGTCAACCTTGTCACACCAGTATAAACTGAAAATGGTCAGTGAAACAGAAGCACTGTGATTCTTTGGACAGTCAACCTTGTCACACCAGTATAAACTGAAAATGGTCAGTGAAACAGAAGCACTGTGATTCTTTGGACAGTCAACCTTGTCACACCAGTATAAACTGAAAATGGTCAGTGAAACAGAAACACTGTGATTCTTTGGACAGTCAACCTTGTCACACCAGTATAAACTGAAAATGGTCAGTGAAACAGAAGCACTGTGATTCTTTGGACAGTCAACCTTGTCACACCAGTATAAACTGAAAATGGTCAGTGAAACAGAAGCACTGTGATTCTTTGGACAGTCAACCTTGTCACACCAGTATAAACTGAAAATGGTCAGTGAAACAGAAGCACTGTGATTCTTTGGACAGTCAACCTTGTCACACCAGTATAAACTGAAAATGGTCAGTGAAACAGAAGCACTGTGATTCTTTGGACAGTCAACCTTGTCACACCAGTATAAACTGAAAATGGTCAGTGAAACAGAAGCACTGTGATTCTTTGGACAGTCAACCTTGTCACACCAGTATAAACTGAAAATGGTCAGTGAAACAGAAGCACTGTGATTCTTTGGACAGTCAACCTTGTCACACCAGTATAAACTGAAAATGGTCAGTGAAACAGAAACACTGTGATTCTTTGGACAGTCAACCTTGTCACACCAGTATAAACTGAAAATGGTCAGTGAAACAGAAGCACTGTGATTCTTTGGACAGTCAACCTTGTCACACCAGTATAAACTGAAAATGGTCAGTGAAACAGAAACACTGTGATTCTTTGGACAGTCAACCTTGTCACACCAAGTATAAACTGAAAATGGTCAGTGAAACAGAAGCACTGTGATTCTTTGGACAGTCAACCTTGTCACACCAAGTATAAACTGAAAATGGTCAGTGAAACAGAAGCACTGTGATTCTTTGGACAGTCAACCTTGTCACACCAGTATAAACTGAAAATGGTCAGTGAAACAGAAGCACTGTGATTCTTTGGACAGTCAACCTTGTCACACCAGTATAAACTGAAAATGGTCAGTGAAACAGAAGCACTGTGATTCTTTGGACAGTCAACCTTGTCACACCAGTATAAACTGAAAATGGTCAGTGAAACAGAAGCACTGTGATTCTTTGGACAGTCAACCTTGTCACACCAGTATAAACTGAAAATGGTCAGTGAAACAGAAGCACTGTGATTCTTTGGACAGTCAACCTTGTCACACCAAGTATAAACTGAAAATGGTCAGTGAAACAGAAGCACTATGATTCTTTGGACAGTCAACCTTGTCACACCAGTATAAACTGAAAATGGTCAGTGAAACAGAAACACTGTGATTCTTTGGACAGTCAACCTTGTCACACCAGTATAAACTGAAAATGGTCAGTGAAACAGAAGCACTGTGATTCTTTGGACAGTCAACCTTGTCACACCAGTATAAACTGAAAATGGTCAGTGAAACAGAAGCACTGTGATTCTTTGGACAGTCAACCTTGTCACACCAGTATAAACTGAAAATGGTCAGTGAAACAGAAGCACTGTGATTCTTTGGACAGTCAACCTTGTCACACCAGTATAAACTGAAAATGGTCAGTGAAACAGAAGCACTGTGATTCTTTGGACAGTCAACCTTGTCACACCAGTATAAACTGAAAATGGTCAGTGAAACAGAAGCACTGTGATTCTTTGGACAGTCAACCTTGTCACACCAGTATAAACTGAAAATGGTCAGTGAAACAGAAACACTGTGATTCTTTGGACACTTCTTTCTACCTTTTGATATGAAATTCCAAATGCAAAATAAAACTTGCCATAATTGAATCCGTGACCAGTGTCAATATTAAGTCAATCATATATTTCTTCAACCAATTAATGAAAATCAGATATCATTAGAAAATATATCTAATACTTGAGTGAAGACAACAGAAGAAACTGTATTGTCATTTTTTGCTTAACAGTTCATGGTTATATTGTCTGTCTATAGTTGGTATTACAAAGCTTTTTTTTACAGTTGCAGTCAATCAGAACACACCCAAGCTGTCAACCCAGATTCAATATTTTGGCATGCAATGGAAAAAAGCTGTGTTGTCCAGTTTTGAGCATGGGAAAACCAGAACAAGCACATCTAGAATCTTTAATTTTCACCTTGAGGCTCGGTGTATAAATATTTTTGTTACTTAAACATATATTTTAATGAGAATCTTTTGAAATATAATCTCTGCTGAAACTTTTTATCAGATCCAATACGAAGCCTCCTCATAGAGTTAACTCCACATCATATAGAACTCTTAAATTGTTTCTATGTTTTTGAATTTTCCATTGTTTTGTTGGACTTTGGAGCCAAAATATTGATGCAGATCAGGAAAAATAAAAACACACTATGACTAAAACAGTACAAAAGGCTTTGTGGCAAATTGATAATAGTGAACAAAATCAACGACTCTGATTAAAAGTGAAAGTTTCACTGATCAAACATCATTGAGATAAGAGAAAAAAATGTCTGATAGCTTTTCAAGCACTGCTTTAACAGATTGTGCTAGAAGCGTACTTAGGGGTAAAAAGTTGAAGATATGCATCATATTTACACTGATCAATGTAGCCAGAAACTATGAGGACAATGAAAAATGGACCGCCACCAAAAAATAGCCCAAGGGAAGATTTAGATTGGAGAGAGTGCAGAAAGTAAGAGGTTTGAGGCAAAGTCAAATCAATTTTGATCAATACTGTAGCTTCTAGCCTTCAATCCCCAATCCATTCTCACATATCTTCATTAATGTGTATCTTCATACAATCTGACTAGTGATTAACACGGAAGAACACTCCAGAAAAGTCCAAGGAAAAAACTCCATGTCTATATAGTTTGAGAATGTACTCCATTCCTTCTTGGCCAAGACTCAATGAAATAGTTTTCCTGTCTTGGTTCTGGTCACAGCTGTGCTAACACTGAAACAATTCACCCAAAGAAATCAATGAAGATTCCATATAAAAGAAACTATGGAAATATTGGGCATAATACCCAAAGGAATATACTGATGTGTTTTATATAAGTGTAGTTATTCATATAGATCAACTGAGGACAATGTACTGTTTATCTGAAAATTGGTGACAAGAGGACTGCTAATGATGTTAATTCAATATAGGCCTTTCGATCAACTTTGCATTTTCAAAAAAAGATACAAGTAAATTTTAAAGAACATTAGATAAAACCTAACTTGAGCTTGAGTAGAAAGAAGGATGATGGCATAAATATAAGGATATCAGCCCCAAAGAGGAATAAATATACCTTGTAAAGAATATTATTTCAACGTAAATCCTTTAGTATAATAAGGTACTTCAAACACCCAAAATCAACCAATGAGAATTAAAAAAAAAAAACGTCTTAATTTTGGCAGCTCAAACCGCTTCAGAGAGAATTGTCTGTTAAACATGAACTATAGACATGTACAAGAGAATAAGTGCCACCTACAGTCCAATGTATATGATCATAATAGGATGCCAAGGAAAGATTACAGTCTGAAGTGTATTTTACCAATGTCACATAGGGTGTATACTCAACTATCTTCCAAGGAAATTAAACTAAATAGGACAGACTGTTTTTAGCATTTTCAACTTTTACATGAAGGTGACGGATAGATAGAAAATCTCAATAACAAAATAGATCTTCTATGGAGCGGTTTTAGTAAAACCAAAACACATAGGACAACTTGTACTACTTTGTACATAGTGATGTTTACCATCAGCTTTCGAGAAAGAAAAATTGCTTAATAAAGGAAAATTTGGACAAATTCAATAAATGTGATATTTTCTTCATCTTTAAGTATGAGCCTTAATCTGAACAAATATGTAATCAAAGCTTAAAGCAGATATACTGACATAAACACAATGATTGTATCAGGAAGCACAGAAGTCACTCTAAAATAAAGTATATTTGAAGAGCCAGGATAATTTTGTCCCACTACAGAGTTGAACCTTCAAAAATGAAAGTGGATTGTAAGGAGTTGAGTGAGAAGGTAGATAAATGGTAAGAAAACCATCTTACACTTGTGGATTAAATAAAAACCTACTGATAAATTGATCTCATTTCTTTATAGAGTACATGTAAATTTATAGTTGGGGTTGAACCTGTGATTCATTTGTGGAAGACCTTTTTGATACATGAATGGTGCTTAGAACCTGGGATGCCTTGGAAACTGATGGAGGAAACCATATATAACTCAGACAAAAAGCCTGCTTTATACAGTGATTGTGTAAGGTGAAATATAACAAGGGTACATAAGTTTATGGGCTCAGGTGTTGAGGCTTTGGTAACACATGTGAATATATTATCACTTGATCATGAACAGTCTTAGCCACCTACAGTATCAACAACCAAACTGTTTTCCCAAAACACCTGTGTTGAGCCGCACTCAAGCCAGCTGATCTAAACTTAATTACCTCCACCATATTCCCATACCTAATCGGATTACGTTTGGCCAATGCAGCTTTCTATCAGCTGCCCCTATAGTCATTACCACGTATATGCTGCAAGTCCATACATGTAAGCTGTGAACAGCAGGTGCTTCGTCCATGGAGATACACATGCAGCTATAGTTGAGCTGATGGCAAGTGTCAACAATCATCAGGAATGTTTACCAAAGATTTCAATGCCAACGTATGTTCATAGTTTCTGATACTAAAAGTTCATTCTCATATTCACTGTTCAGCGAAATCGTGGACTCTGGAAAATATGTTCAACCACTAGTTCCTCTGAAGAATAAACCACTGTACATTAAGAAAAGAACAGAGTAACATCCTATTCAATTTTTTGGTTTCAGTACATTAACTCTTTACACAAGATTCAATATTAAGCAGAGGAAAAAAACCCTAAACATTGAAGACCATCGTCCCTAATTTTTATCATTATCAAATGACAAGAAACTTTACAAAGTTTCAATCAATACTGATGTCTGTACTTTAAACAGTGTTTATCGAAACTATTGCATGGAGTCCATATTGAATACATGTATATTGTCGGTCATCTTGTATTTTTACAGTAGCTATGTTAGATGGTTCTCCCTAGACACGCAGTCAATAGCGCTTCACCATTTTTGTTTTTAAATGACACACTGCTTATCAAGAAGCTCATGGGTGACCCAGATTTTTTTACAGACTTTTCTTATGACCTCATTGTGGTATAGCATAACACAAGCCAACAGTTAAAGAAGGCATGTTGAGCTTAATAAATGAATACAAAATCCTTCAAGTGCCATGAGCTGCCAAAATTTGGACATTTTAATGTACATGTAAAAGAATGTGAGCATTTGAAGGATTGACGTTGAAATAAAAAAATATTGATAAAGCTAATACCCCGTACGAGCCAAAGACATGTGATAATAACAGCATCAATTCAAATAGCTGAGGTGCATGAGTATACTTTGGGGTGTTTACTGCTTATAAAAACTATCTTAGTGTACGCTTGGTATCTACAGAGAGCCCTCATCTTGTACTTCTAGATAAAAATATTGACCATTTAGCTAATTTTGTTTCAAACAATTTTTTCCTAAATTTGGCAGCTCATGCCACTTTAACCATTACTGTGTTGAACGTTCTGCTTCTAAATCTTTCTAATTTATTCTACAAATATATTTAAAACAGTAAAATGAAAACAACACAGATATAAGATTAATATGGTCTGACATCTTCAAGCATGTATTCATTGTGTCAAACTAGATAATATAAATCTAGAAAATAATTTAAAAACCCTACCGTTATGAGAGACCAGTCGGTCAGATGAAGATGAGTATGTTGTTGTAGAAATCAGTGTTAATAGTGTTGAGCCACACCCAGGTAGAGGCTCTGTGATCAATCCAAGCTAGTGTAGAGGATTGGAAAACAACCTTGCTATAGATCTAGCAGAACAAGCTGGATGTACAGATCTCGATTACGTCTTGTAGGAAAGGTTTCTGGTTAAGGGACCAGTCACAGCTACAGATCTTCCACAAACACCTAAAGGAAGAGAAATGAGTGGATTCAGTGACTTAGCCAACTGTAGACACTCGGTCTAGCAGGCAATACAAAAGATGAATCCTGCCACCATGTGACCATGTAGTTGCTATGGCAACCTATCATGAGCTGGGATGTGAGGACAATTGGTGGACAGCTTCTATAACAGTTCAATATAGCTATATAGGAGAAAGTAATGTAAGCAAAAGGTGCCAGTTAGGAAGCAGAGAATGGTAACGGGCAATATAAACAGGAACTTAAGCTTTGTCTCTGAAAGTAAACACAGGCCTTGTAACCTCCAGTATGGGTCAAACATGCATCTTCAATGATACCTAACACTGTATCAGCTCAGGTATTATAACAAATGTCAACACGATAATCAATTTTCTGTTTCACTCGGAGGATGGGAGGGGGGCTTAATGAGTCATTGATTTCTTTGCTAAGGAGTTTAGCAACTGAAACCCTCCAGGGAACTAGATGATCTGTTACCTAACACATTTCAACACAAATATCTCATTACACATGTGGGTGACCTCATGCTGAAAACATCCCTGTTTTATTTGTGACCGTTGGGGACTATAAAAAAGGAAAATTGGAAACAAATATTCCCTATCTCTGTATATATATTTATGGACACTAAAACACACTGACATAGGGGAAATCATCTAGTCTAGAGTAAGCGAGGAGACAAGTTTCCAATGTCATTTAGGTGTTTTTACCCAATCATAAGTGGTTGTAATAAACTAAATCCCATGATATTTCATTAGGTTGATGAGAGACAGGAGTTTGGTGCTAAACCTGTACAAACTGTTATCAATGTGCGATGTACATGTTTTATTGATACTGAACAGACGTAACCAAAGCGGAGATAAATGCTGGGTCAGAAAGAATTCCAGAATGGATAGAAATAGCGTGATTGTCCTTGAACTAGTGATACGGCCACCTGACAGACTTAAGCTTCAAGCTACAATGTATATCATTTATGTACATCTGATTAACTATATTCCTGAAAATAACGTCTCACTGGTACCAGGACAATAACAAGAATGATATTTATTACTAGGTGTTATCCAAATGTGTGCAAACATGTATTTTAAATTTGTTGATCCACTGAATAGCCTTGATCCACTGAATAGCCTAGCATAATGCAGTACAAAAGTAACTGATCAAATTCAACACAAACCACTAATATTTGTCATCTTCAGGAAAATGTGACAGTAAAGCAAAAGATACAGATATTTCTATAATTATAAAGTGTTGATTCTATTACTGGATTAATATTGAAAGAGAGAAGGATGCCAGACCCAAATTCATATATATTTATGAACACTAAAACCCCAAAGGGAAAATCTTCTGGTCTAAAATAACCATTCAGACATTTCCTATTGTGTTAAAACGGGGTAGATCATTTAGACCTTTATAAGAAAAGCATAATTTGTACTAAGGTAAAACCCATGATATTTCATTAGGTTGTTGACAGACAGTAGTTTTGCTTTAGTCAGTTGAATTTTCTGGCCCACTTTGTATTACATAGAAAATGTTTACGCTCCAGCTATGGGGAAAATATTGGTAGTCTACAGATTAAACCCAATATAGGATCATGGGTAAATAAAATGAAAATTTTGGTTCCCCCTGCATGTAGGTAAAAGACAAACAAGGGAGTTTAACCCTGACTAGTAGATGTTTCAAACTGTTGTTCTTTTTATAAGCAATGACTGGCCTATGGGTCAGAGGTTGACCCATTTTTCTATGAAGAAGTTTGTTTTCTTCTGCTATCAACTTGACCATATCGATGCTGGTCTTGTTATACTGAAACACAAATGATCTAATATATTTTTCATTAATCCTCCCAGGACCAAGTTCAAACCAAAGGATTAACAGTTTGTAACATTTCCCTTTCCAAACTTTATACCTTGTTATTTGTAGCCAAAGTGAGAAATGAGTTTTTCAATGTGCATGATTTTGATATAGTCCTTAAACGAATGACCTAGAGTCTTGAAATACTGTGCCACATGCACATCATGTCTAAATCTAATACCACATAAATGGATTGAGACTCTTTGTCACAGTGAATTATGAGTGAATCAACATTTTTTGCACGTCTGTTAGATGAGTCGCAGTAAAGAATCTCTGCCATTTTATATTTCTTGTTCTTTGAAAAAGGCTCCACGATCTGGCATGTATACATCGAGTTTGCATAGCGTCTTTAAGCATTTCATTGACGTACCAGAGAGAAATGATAAGCGGTAATGATACACTCATGAAGGAGAAGCAAGCATGTCAGGAGCTGAAGGGGGAGGGGGTTCGATTTGTCTTGATAGGTCAGATTTCATCCTTTGGAGTCACCTAAGAGAATATCCTCTCAGGAGAAAAGCTTTAAAAAGAACAGAACAAGCCTGATTTAAAAAATCTAAAGAACTACAGTTTCTATAGAATCTAAAAACCTGAGACTATAAAACCCCTTGAAAGTGTGAAGAGGATGGTATGACCAAGCATGTTGCAGCTGATGAGTGTCGGTAGGTTTGAAGAATACTTTGTAATCCAGTCGTTTGATATTTATGACCCTTGTAAACAGTTGTGTCCAAAATATCCACAGACGTGTCATTAATATCAGTTTGTACTTTAATGCTGGGGTCATGGGAATTAAAAGTGCCAATGGAAATATAAAGGTCTTCCAACACATGCTGCGATGTCATCCAGAAACCGATGGTAAATGAAAGGTTGTATGTGACATTTGCAAAGAATCTAGAAACCTGAAATAATAAAAATAGAGGCAAGTTAGGACTAAAATGTATCCCATAGGACATCCTTTAATTTGCTGAAAGATCTCCATGTTGAATTCAAAGCATTGCATTGTACCTTTTAAACTACGTGTCAGTTCCTACAATACTAAAATTTTTGTCTGGACAACCGGGGGGGGGGGGGGGGGGGGGGGGGGGGGGTGATTGATTGATTTTTTGGTGTTTTACGCCGCGCTCAAGATTATTTCACTTATATGGCGGCATTGCCATATGGTGGGAGGAAACCGGGCTCTATGCCCGGAGAAAACCCACAACCTTCCGTTGGTAACTGGCAACCATCCCACATAGGTCGTTCAAGTGAAAACCCAGTCAGAAAATTTTCCAATTTTTTGGACCGAGTGGGGTTTGAACCCGTTACCCATTGGTGGAAGCTGTTGGATTGAGCGTCCAACGCTCTACCTACTGAGCCACGAAGGCTACAGAATTTTTGGAAGAATACAGCAGACCCTGTTTTAAAGCCATTGACCATGTAAACTATCATCCTGATTCATAAAAGGTTTTTGGTAAGGCTAAGGGAAAAACAAGTAGATTTCAATTTTTGCTGAAGGTCGGTGGATCGATTTACCATGTGTATATATATCCATAATAAATAGCATAATCAGATACTAGTATATATGTACATGGACTCATTTAGTGAATTATTTAGCTGATTGGATAAGTTCAAAAACACCCTCATCCAAACATAAACACCATTGATGTTTACATTGCAATATTGATTGTAAGGTTGAATGAAGTCATGTGAGCTGAACTTAAAGGGGCATGAGCTGCCAAAATGTTGATATTTTGACGTTGAAACAGAATGTTAAAATTATAGGCTATTTTTCTCAAGACATATAATTCAGAAGCTTTTTAGTGCTTCTAGTCTCGAGAATATACGATAAACTATCGTTTTGAACTAACTGTGGCTTGGAATGAATGAATGGTCGTCCCGGTTATTAAAATTTTGTTTACTTTTCGAACACGTTTTCGGTTTGTACAGGCCACATACTGTATGGATTTTCCTAATTCCAACGCCAATCATTTAGTTTTTCGATGGCCTTCAAATCCTCTTACTGTCGTGACGATCAGAAATTATGAAATTTGGCAGCTCATGCCACTTTAAGTAATGTATATGGTGACAATGCCAGTATCATCGTTAGACGCAACTCAGTGACCTATTTCTTGCAAAAAAATTGGAAAATTGTGGTCACAACCCAGGGACTGATCCATGGAAAATTTGGGCATACCATTTTCGGTTCAAAATGTTCCGACCATAAGACAAAAACAACACCTCTGGCCTAAAATTCAACATTAAATGCTATACTGACATTAAAATCTGTTGGTTTTAAGAATTTGGGCGGATTTTTTGCTTGTGAGTTTGGGCGCCCATACCTGT
Organism: Lepidochitona cinerea; assembly: GCA_963971465.1. Taxonomy (NCBI): domain Eukaryota; kingdom Metazoa; phylum Mollusca; class Polyplacophora; order Chitonida; family Tonicellidae; genus Lepidochitona; species Lepidochitona cinerea. The sequence continues at coordinate 38,310,896 of OZ020556.1, read as the reverse complement.
ATACAGGTATCAAAATGTCTCTGGATCAGTCTATGCAACCAAAAGATAAGGATAAATTATAAAATAACTTAAAATTTGTTGACAAATCATGAATGTTGTTAAACTCATGGGGTTGATATATATACAATCCTATATCATGTAATACTTTGATACATCTATATACATCATTTACCATCATGTTGACACATCAATTTAAACAGAGGGATACAAAAAAGGATAGGACAGGTTTATTGAAATCGGGAATTCGTACATAATTGAGCAGAGTATCAAGCACCATGTCGGCCATGATATGCTGTCCCATAAATCATTTGAGACAGTCTAGATAAAATAGGGAAATGGAAATTTCATGTCAGCCTATGGTAGATTTAATCTTAGAATCCATTTTCTGCATCCATTCACACGAATTGCAGAGAAGTAACAACCATTAAATTGCCATGCATCATACTGAAATCTGGATCACAAGTCTCTTGCCCATATTACATCCCTTTTATACTCTCACACAAATCATAACTTGCTTATAATCCAACAGATTTGCCTCATTTCATATTACATGTATACCTAATCACTATATATAGCATATACTCAAATGAAAAACTAATGTTCTTTACATGTATCTGGCACCAATTTTGTTCTGGAAAAAAAGGGAAATTATCCTGAAAGATTTGATAAGCTTTTGTAAAGTGTCACCATTGACAATTAAAGTGGCATGAGTTGCCAAATATAGGAAAAAAAATTGTTGAAACAGAATTGGCTCATTCATCATTGTTTGTCATTTTTGTCAAGAAGTATATACTATATGTAGGGGCCTTGTCTATGTATCAATCTTGGATATGCACAAGTACTTTAAGTAAGTTTTTATAAGCAGCAAAGACTAGAAAATGTACTCATACATCCATGCTATTTGAATGTCGTCTGTGGTTTTTAGCGATATATGGATTTACCCATATTTTTATTACAAAGTCAATCTGTTAGGTTGTCAATCAACTTCAAATGCTCAACTCACCACGATCAAAAATTATGAAAAAATCGGGATTTTGGGTAGTTCATGTCACTTTAAGTTAGTTAGACTTTAAAATTCATTGATGACAAAACGCAAAATGTATCAGCTAATAAAAAGGCATGAGGTGTCAAAATTAGTATCTTTCAGAATAATATTTGGAGTCTTATCAATGTATCAATTTTCCTTATTGCAAAGTAAATCATTTAGTTTTTCTACGAAGTTTAAACCGTCTTATCGCTTTGACAATCATGGTCTCTTAAAAATATGTGAATTTTGGCAGCTCATGTCAGTTTATGCTTGGAGTGGTAATGGTGGTGTTTTTGTGGGAAAAAACCCACAGCTTCACCATTGGTATTGGGTCCGTGTGCACATGTGTTGGGTGGGAGTGGAGGTGAAGGGATGTCATGCCATATCCTTTAATTTATCCTGAGCATCAGAGCTTGACGTTGTGATGCTGGGACACCATTTGGAAACTGTGCATATTAATACATACAATGTCCAAGGAATCCATAATGATACAACAGATTCTCCAATATTTACCAAAAAGCCAATTAGAAAACAATGCCTCAAAGAAACCACAGCATAAAGCGACAATATTTACAATTATCTCCATGACAACATTATTTCACAAAACATAGGGAAATTATAACAGTAAAAACAAAGGAAGTGCAACATTTTTAAGAATTTAACAGTAGTCATATGTTTATGATTTAACGAAACAATTTCTTATAAAATCCATATACTGTAGATGAGCAATCTTTATCTTTGCAACTATATATATATATATATAAATTTATGAACACTAAAACACAAGGGCACAGGGAAAATCTTCTTGTTTAAAATAATCATGGAAACAAGTTTGTAATTGTGCTTAAAAGAGGTACACCCACATGTACCACATCATAAGTAATAAACTATACCCGTGATACATGTATTTCATTAGGTTGACGACTGACAGGAGCTTGGCCTTAGTCAGTAAAATTTTCTGGAACACTTTGTATTAAATACATTGACAATGTTTAAGCATCTTCACCTATGGTAAGAATATCGGTAGACTGAGATTGAACCCCATAAGGTCATGGGAAAAGAAAGTGAAATTTTGGTTCCCCCCATAAAAAACCTAGGTAGGGGATATCATTTTATGCAAACAGTAAAACACACAGGCACAGGATAGATCTTCTTGACGAAAATATAAATGCATAAAACCTCTATTGATGTACATGTACTTCCAATGACATGACTAATCTTATGAGTGGATAACAAAATTCTTATTATATGCATACATGTAGTGAATTTTTGACGTAATTATTTCTATCCATGATGCTTTTTTACTTGATATGCTGACAAATTTATTCCAATGATGATGTTTACAATTCTAATTATCAATATAATGAATTTGTGGATATTTGTAATTCATTAGCTTGAGAACGACCTTAGGAAGTACATGTAGGTTGACATGTGGCATCTACAATATATAATAAGAAGTTTGATATCTATATATAAGGTTAGCCATGTCATATTTCTCAACTTGAAAATGCATATCAAGCTAGTAATACTTCCAAAAATTTGCTCAGGTTTTAAGATGAGCAAGACAAACATTTGGGTGACCATCCATTGTCCTGCATCAGTAGCAAACAGTAAATATATGCAGACCGCATAAAATGTTGATGGTACATGTATGTTATTTGACATCCCATAAACCTTCTCCCCTACCTCCACAGGGACAAGTTAAAAAACACTCTCATTGATGGCTCATTGGTTCAATGACCACTTAGTCCTTTAAACATTTGAAAACTTCTGAGTGGATTTATCACATGATTGCTCTACGTGAAAGAACAATGAGCTAAATTTTCTTCCTTACTAAACGTGGCAAAACTGCCATAGAAGTTAAATAATCTTGATTGCAGTGTAAAGCATCAACCAATCAAAAGCACTAGTCTATGATAATAGCCATGCTTGCTTATTCAATGTACAATAACACTAAGGTAAAGATAGTCAAAAATAAAGAATATTTTTGTACTTTTTATAAAAACATATGGGAAGTTAGTTGAAGATCTCCAAACTCTGTGATTTGCCTCATTGAAGACTTTGGAGATCTTCAACTAATGGGAAGTCATTTGCAGCAGCATCTGCATTACAAACCTACCATGTATTTCATTTCATTTTGAAATATTCTTTCGTTGCAAGCTCAGTAAAAGGTGTCATAGGGAACATTCTTTTTCGAAATATTTATTATTGTTACATTTTTGCCGAGATTTTAGGTGTTTAAAACTCACATTTGAGAAAGCCATCTTACCGACTTCGAACTGGTCTTAGGGGCCTGGTAACACGCATAGATTAATTATTTCTTAAAAGTTGGCCTTGGAAACTGGCTTTGGGATTTTCTAGCAGTTTGCATATCATATGATATTTCCAAGTTTAGACACAGCCAATCAATTGTCGAATTTTGGACTTTTGATATGTCACAGCATAATTTCAAAGGGCCTTCACCCATATATGCAATGAGGTGACACGTAAGGTACACTGTACAACCCTACTTTTGACAAGTAAGTAGGCCTAAACAGAATTTTACCAGTAGGGGGCTGTTAAGAGGCCTATAGGCCTAGTTAAAACCTAAAATCTGAAATTGACATTAGGTATATACTTGGACAAAAGTATTGTGCATGTACATGCATATAGTGTTCAAAAACATATTTTTTAACACTATAACACACCGGCACAGGGAAAATCTTAACCACGGAGACAAGTTTCTTCTTGTGTTAAAAAGGGGCATATCATTTAGACGTTTATACCCAATCATAAGTTGTTATAATAAACCACAACCCATGATATTTCATTAGGTTGACGACAGGCAGGAGTTTGGCCTTAGTCAGTAGAATTTTCTGGAAAAGATAATTTAGCAACAAATCATCGGTATTTTTGGTAAAGCTAACACACCGATTTGCTATAGGTTCAAAAACATATATGGATATTCATGTGAAGTTGATTTGTTAGTAAATGAGTATCAAGTGAAAGTGTCAGCTCTTGTTGACAGGGATTTAAAGTTGGCATGGTCCAAATCACCAGGGAATGACAATCAAAGGAAGCCTCAGTCCATGTGAACCCTAATTTATTTAAAACAGGATATCCTTGTAAAGCCCTTAGGGAATGCTTTCTTACCAAGACTCTCTTTGTAGCTACATATCTGAAATCGGTTCCTTGAAAGGGCAGTAGGATTAAAGAAGACCTCGTCTGGTTCATATAAAAACACTCACATTAATACGGTTATTTTACTTAATTTATTGAAGAAGATTTTCCTGCGCCCGTGTGTTTTAGTGTTCATAAATTAATACGGAGATAAAAGAAAAAGAGTTGTTTATGAAATATAATTTGCCAAACTAGAAGCTTCATGTATACCACAGTTTTTGGAATAACAGTAAACACAGGAGAAATTTCTTGACTTTTCATTCTTGTTTTTGTTCACTTTAATCATTTTATAGGAGAGGTGAAACAGTGCATGTGTAACTTTATTTCCATCTGCCATGAGAAAATGGCTGCCTGAAGAAAGGATAAAAAATATTGTCGCTGGCGCAACACATAATAAATGATGCAATGTTAAGTAAATATTAAAAAAAATAAATATTATTTTGCTTGTATGGCAGTGTTGCCAAGTTAAGAGGATGAGAACCCCCCCCCCCCCCCACCCCCCTGCCACTCAAATGAATATCAATGAAAAAACACTAAATTTGCATTTACCAAGACAAATAACATACAAGCTACTATTTTCTGTACATGTATTTGGTAGGTGATGAAAATAAAGTGAGACAATAAGTCATTTTTTTTCACCTGGCTAAGTACTGACAGGATGACGAGCACAAGATGTTCAATGGGGTAAACTTGGTAAATATTGTATAGCGACTGATTATTGATTATGTAGCTATCAGTGAAATGGTAGTTATCATGGGACATGTCCATCGACTTACAGACCACAACCTAATCTCACTTCAGGTCACTGTGGTGAAATTGGACGCCTACCATCAATAAGACAATCTTCAAGAGAAGATTAAACCAAACCAGGTCAGTGAGAAATTGGAACTACAATCGTCCCACTGCCAGATCTGTTATTAGGGTCATCCCAGAATTAAACTTAATTCGCCTGTAAGGCACCCCATACTGGATTGTCTAACCAGGACTCCATGCTGATAAGATAAGTCTGTTTGATGCCCTTGGAAACTTTCTGCTGATAACAGTTGTAATACCTGATTTTCATCAAAGAAAGTGTTTCTACTTTCTACTGCTGGGGGTGCAAATGAACAAATCATTATTATGTCTCTAACACTCAGAATTAATTTGGAATGTTAAATAATTACAAACATCATACCTGTAAACAAATGTTGAAGGTTTTAAAAAATTTCCGTTTTCATCATTCTAATCATCAGACTCAGTTACTACATACAGGTGGTGCTACATACAGTATTTCCCAGATTCTGTGAAATTTATAGCACAGGCCGTTGAGCTAGAAGTGTTGCAGTGTCAAAATAACACCTCTTTAATCCCACAGTGTCACTTTGTTACAGCAAAATATAAAGCACTTTGAGGTCCAATTTGATGAGATCTAATATTCACACTCAATAACCTAGGCTATTAAGTGCCAAACCTTCAACCAACCAAAATATCTAAGCCCCATCCAACTAAATTTTTCCCACAAGCTTTCAGGCCATAGAAGACCATGCATAATGGCTTATATGTAAGTACATGTACACCTTTTCTCATTGCTAGGTCAGCAAACATGGTTTTAAAAGTAAAGGCATTACTTCCCCAAACCAGAGAGTAAACAATTCAAACAAATTGGTCAATCCTGCTTCAATTCATCAATTGCCAAATAGCTTTTCGGAGTCAGTTTAAGAGGAATATGAATGAGATAAATTGAATATTGATTATATTCAAAGCGAGTTGCTGACTGGAGTTTCACTCGAACGACCTATGTGGGATGGTTGCCAGTTACCAACGGAAGGTCGTGGATTTCCTCCGAGCATAGAGCCTGGTTTCCTCCCAGAATAAAACTGGCAACGCCACCATATAAGTGAAATAATCTTGAGTGCGGCGTAAAACACCAAACAATCAATCAATCAAAGCGAGTTGTAATGACTAAAATCGGTACCCCTATATACACTGTACATGTATCTGTCACATCTGGTCACTTACAGGTCAATCTGCAGGTCAGTGGAGAGAAATTGGACTAACTCCACTAATAACATCTTCAGCAGAAGATCTAAGGAAGTGACCCGACCACAGAACTATTGGCTTATTGTCAATGTTGAATCTTAAGAAGCAAAAACAGGGACCTTCACATGAGAAGAGTGATTTTGCTATTTTTTAAGAATATGTCAAATGCTTTTTTTGGAAGAACAATGGTTTTCAACTGTGTAATGTTTCAACAGCTTTCAAGCCATTTACCAATCATCAACCTTTAATCAAACCTCGTACTCATTATGCAAGTCAGTGGACGTTGGCCTCAATTTGCAGCTGTAAAGAGCTTTAGTCCATTACACATTTACCAGTAGATCAAAGAGATGTTTAAACCAAATTAAGATTTCTTTAGAGCAAATATCATCATTCACATTTTTGTCAATATTGGTTACAAAGCTTTGTCATGGATTTGTGTGATATAGAAGGAAAAACCTGAATATTCCAGAATTAAAGGTCTATTGGTTCGTGCTAAGGAGGGATATCTTAGAGAGGAGAATGTTCTGGCAATAAGTTTGTATGTGATAAGTTTAAGAAATAAGTGTTCTGATGATGACATACATGTATATCATATATGATAGCAATCTTTTAACTAATCCTCCAGTTATATTTATTATGAATCCGAAGGACAGGTTTATGATAAATCATTCATGAACAATGAAACAAAGTCCAAAATAATCAAAGGGATTTTATATAGCGTAGCATACAATTCATTATCCTATAACATGCAGCCAACCCATAATTTATATATTTTCAGATTAGAAGGCTTTTTCACAAGGACATACAGTTGTACAGAACATTGTATAAGTATTTCAATAAAACCTGCTTTTGGGGAATTAGTATTTGTCAATAATAAAGGCTTAAATTGGTAGTACAATTTTTTATCTAAAGATAGTGTACCATTCTAACACATAATTGTCACTCTATATTTCATTTAACTGCATAACAAACTGACCTGTTAGTAAATTTAGTTCATTTATGTCAATTTCCATAACTTTTTAATTGCACAATGCATAGTTGTTATATTTAAAAAAAACTAAATGGAAAGAAAGCACTACGGTATATATATTGCCATGTGACCATCTCTGTCTCTACAGATGGCCGAATTGTACAGGTTGTGCCCATGTTGAGAAAATTGTTCTAGCTTGAGCAGAAAAAATAAATTTGGTTGAAGAAAGGTGGTTAGAAATTACAAATTTTAAAGCCAAACATCAGCAACTTGACTCTCGCCTTTCAATCTAGCCGTGTAAACAAAGCTGCGTTCTGCAATGGGGCCTTTTACGTAGATCAAACAAATAAAACCACATCTTTGATTGGATGCATGGAAGTCCTTTAAATGTGTCTGGGTCAAAGTTCATAAGATGGCTTTCAGTCTCGTGACATATTGAAGACTTTACAGGTTTGGTTCTCCTGATAGCGAGTGAAGGCTTGTCATAAAAAGCTTGTTGCAAGATGGGCCCTGAAAGCCCCATTCAAATAAATATCCGCAGACAAATCAAAAAGTAAGAAAATTAATGGAAGGTAATTATAGCAGAGGTTATACAATATTACTATGAGGTGACTCTAGTTTGGACTGTATGAGTACATGTTTCCATGTATGTGCTCAGTAGGTAGAGCGTTGGACGCTCAATCTGAACAGCCTTCCACCAATGGGTTGTGGGTTCAAATCCCACTCAGTCCAAAAAAATGGAATATTTTCTGACTGGGTTTTCACTCAAACGACCTATGTGGGCGTTGCCAGTTTTATTGTGGGAGGAAACCAGGCTCTATGCCCGGAGGAAACCTATGACCTTCCGGTGGTAACTGGCAACAATCCCACATAGGTCGTTCAAGTGGACTATAGGTTAAAGGTGGAAGTTCAATTCTTGTTTTCACTTTCAGTACACATAAAGGCTGAATTGACCATTTTTCAGAAATATATCAAGACAGAATCAAGAAACAGTCGGTAAAACACTGCTATCCTCATCCTATGGATTCAAACCTCAAGCCTTGATGTTGACAAAGCTGTCCAATACTAAAAAACACATGATTATATTTATGTCGGAGACCAGAGAGTTACTTATGATCATCAGAGTATTACTTACTGAGTGAGTGATTTGGGTTTTACGTCCTGCTCAACAGTATATTACTTACTGAGAGGCGCATGCTTAAGTGATTAAGCTCTCAGCTGGCGCCTGTCTTTCATTTAAGCCGACTCTCTAAAGCAACAGATTTTTACGTTGTGAAAATGGTGACTTAATTTCATGCGATTTACGGTAATGTAGATGAGCGAAATAAATCTATTTCATTTTCCTCATTGGATAACTCCCTTTTAAAGCAACCATTCGGCAAAAATGTTAACAGGCTCCTGTCTTGGACTAAAGACCAAATTAAATATTTATCCCAGTCCGACAAAAAACGATATTTGTTTGGCAAGCGAATTCAACCAAATAAAATTGAATATTTTTGAGTAGGTTTTTCACTCGATTGCTGAATGTGGAAGGGTTGATGGGTACAATGTACTTGTCGAAGGTCTGGGCTTTCTATCGGGCAACATCCTTTGAATTCGCCCTCACTAAACCTTGTAACACCGCCATACATGTACACAGCATAATTGTGAGTGTGATGTAAAACATCAATCAATCAATCAATCAAATGTCAAAGATTGGACCTCAACGCATGTGAACACAACATTAACAGCCAGCAATCTCCATGTATGGTGACAGTAGAAAAGTTTTTTTCTTCTTGAACCTTCAATAGATACACAAGTTACAGTAACATTTTAATAGTGAAACTTAATATGCCAAACTTTTCAGAAAGGAGAGAGTTTCAAGCCAGAAATGCGAGAAAGAATTTTTTTCATTATGATTTATTGAGATTCTTACAATACTGTAGTGAAACCCGCCTGATGCATTAAAGTTTAAACATCACATTGCTGATGTTTTTAAACACTTTAACTTTAGAAAAGGAACGCCAGGATTTAATCAGGAATGAAATAACTTTTCCTTGAAAAAGACAATGCTATATTGAAAAAGTTGAAATACCAGGTTATTTTGGTTTGAATATTGATTTTTTTTAATGTTAATTTTAGTTTTTAGATGTTTTGATGCCTATAAAAACTACCTTAAAGTACATCTACGTTCATGTATGAGAACCATTAGCTAATCCTGTTTCACTGAAATTTTCCCTATATTTGGTAGCTCTTGCCACTTCATACTACTTTAAATAAAGGATGAATGTTTTTTCTATTGAAAATGAACAGTAAAATATTCTTATGCTCCTCTTTTATGAATATTTGATATATTTCAATGTGTCTCAATAACAGAGAATTAAGCTCCACAGTCCACTTAAAAGGTAGCTATTTTCTTATTATGTTAGCCAATCAGTGGCGAGTGAAAACAGAATAATCATCTGATGCATATTACTATGGCTATGAAATAATGTCTACCAGCAAACACAGTCCTAAATATCCTGAATCAGAATGAAGCCTTGTTCTTTCTGGTTCCATTGCAAGGTTTCTTGACCTTAATCCATCTTCATACATAGAGAATTTTAAAAAGAGAAACAGATTGCATGTTGTGATGGTACAAATGCTGGATGTTTTGTCTTATGTGGATTGGTCATAGTGTTTGAATTACACTGTATCTGAGTTAAATGTTACAGATTTCTAACCAAAGCCCATAACTAACCGATTGATTGATTGATGTTTTATGCCGCACTCCAGATTGTTTCAGTTACATGTATATGGTGAAGTTGCCAGGTTTAGTGTGGGAGGAAACCAGGCTCATTGTGCGGAGGAAACCCCCTACCTTCAGCGAGTACCTCAAGACTCTTCCGCGATTGAGTCCAAAAATCCACTCAGAAATTTTTCAAGTTTTATTTGGTCTGAGTACGATTTGAACCCGTGCCGCATCGATGGAAAGTCTGCTTGGGACCGAGGGCCAATCACTCTAACCCACTGGACCATGCACCAAGGCCCCCTCATAACTAATGGAAACTTTCCTTCATTGAAAATGGGCATGGTGTATGAAGAGAATTGTAGCCATGTGGTCATGATTTAGGCTCCCTTGTTATAGCATATCAATACCAGGATATTAATTAAACCCAGCACACTAAAATGTTATGCAATTAAGTCCACTGACACGATGAATACACATGCACTCAAGAATGTTATGTAACTTTAAAATGTTTCTATGCATGTACACTTAGGGCATATTTACGTAGATTGTGGTTCACATATGTAATACTGTCTTCCACAAATATTTTTGAAGAAAGCTGCTCAAATATGATCGGGAAAATAATGAGTGAACAAAAACATTGTTTGGTGTTTTTAGCATAATCAAGAGCTTGCAGGTGCTGGACTTCCTAGAAAACACTGGCCTGTCTATAAGGTTAGGCTGATAGAGAAATAATTTATGGCTTCCTTGTGTTGACTCAGCATGTGCCATAGCCTGACATCAAGAACCATTCAGAATGACAAATAGTCCCACTAGGCAGATGAAAGCGGACAGATTGCGAACGCCCAAAATACAGCTATTGGAAATCTCATTTGCTGAAGGAAATATAATTCCAAACACTGGTAAATAACATAGCATGTGGAACAACTGAAAGGGGATAGAGAATTACCAGCAGTTGCATTGAGTAGTTCTCATGAATAAAGAACATCCCATTATCTTGACAGAGTGGCAATAAACAAATATATTTGCACACATTATTTGATACTCTTTATGTGGCTATATAAAAGGCATGCTGATTGGTCAATTCCTGGATAATATTTCACATAATTTATCAGATGGCTTGTCAGACCTTAAGGATATAAGATTAGACTTTTTGCATGAATTGATTTAATTACTAGCACATAACATATTAATTCCCAAGGTAACATGTTTGTGAGATGTTTGAGACTCTCTCCACATATAATTGATTGGTTAATGGAGGTTTCCATCATACTCACGATTATTTTATGCCACTGTTTGGGCGTCATTAAGTGGCTAAGTGGGACAAGACAGGCAATATTGGGAAAACAGATTAAGGGCGACAAGTGGAACTTGAACCCATGGTTGGATTGGTTGATTGATGTTTTACACCACACTCAAGATTCTTTCACCATGTTTAGTGGTGGAGGAAACCCCCGATCGGTCTATAAGGTTAGGCTGGTCGGTGTATAGATAAGGTACCTTATACACAGCAATCAAGTCCACGGATGCAAGACAAAGTTTGTTTCAGTGTAACCAGCTAAAACTTAAACAGACTAAATCACAGAGCATATCTGAACTACATTGTATACAGGATGATGCAAGAAGATGCAGGCTGTCCAATTTGGGACAATTGTATCAGTAGTTCTCTTGGAGAGTTGAAAGCACCATTTTGGACACAAACATTCCCCCTTAATCCAGTTCTGAACAATTGTACTGTATATGTATGTATGTACAGCCATATTATATTTACAGCCATGAGATGTGTCAAGTAAGAAATATCAGTAAAAATAGATATTGTCAAATATTAGGGAGACCCCATAGTGTACCCGAGTCTTGACCAACAAAAAACTAGCACACATTGCAATAGCATGACAGCTACGACCACAAGGCTAGCAATATATACAGGCTGTCTGTTGTCAACCTAATGAAATATCATGGTTTAAGTTCATTACAACGATTGATTGATTGTTTGGTGTTTTATTTAAAGGGAGGCGTTGCCAGTTTTATTGTGGGAGGAAACCAGGCTCTTTGCCTAAAGGAAACCCACGACCTTCCGGTGGTAACCGGCAACTATCTCACATAGGTCCTTAGAGTGAAAACCTAGTCAGAAAATTTTCCAATTTTTCTTTTGGGACAGAGTGGGATTTTAACCTGCGACCCATTAGTGTACAACGATTGGCTGTCAAGGTCTAAATGATATACCTCTATTTAACACAATTAGAAACTTGCCTCCATGCCCATGTGTTTTAGTGTTCATAAATATTTGCAGGCTGTTTGGGCTTTTGTAGCTAAGATAAAGAAGGCACCCGTCCCGAGTAAAGATTTCATAAAAACACTTTTTTGGAATGACAAAATCGTGTATTTATCCTTACTTGGTTGTTTGATTGATTGATTGGTCTTTTACGCAGTGCTCAAGATTATTTCACTTATATGGCGGCGTTGCCAGTTTTAGTGTGGGATGAAACCAAGCTCTGTGCTCGGAGGAAACCCACGACCTTCCGTTGGTAACTGGCAGCCATCCCACATAGGTCATTCGAGTGAAAACCCAGTTCCTTACTTGTGGTTTGATGCAGGAGTAACATAATAGTCAAAAAGATTTGGTATAAAACCTTTTTTCATATTCAAGATTACACCAGCTGTCTTTACTTGGTAGCAAGTTCTGTCAACGGGACTACGAACTGTATTTAAAAACATTCACAATTCCAAGCAGTTAATTAAAAAAGAAGTCATCATAAAATTGTAGACACAGCCGGTGGCTGGAAATATAAACTGAAAAATAAATCTATCCTCATTAGGTTTCATCCACATTGTTTCTAGTCTCTCCGCGAGATAGCTCTGTGCGGGAGGATGAGCTGATTTGCCGGGATAACAAATGTCCAGGTATAACTATAGGGAGCAGTACTGGCGACTAGTGCTGAAAGGGGTTACAATAGGTTAATCATCATTCGCTTTTAATAGGAACATGTTTGGAAACCGTACATGTACATGTACGGTATATGAATCGATACTTGAGTTATGCTGGTAACGTCGATATTTAACTATTTGTTGATAAGACCCAGAACTTAATTCGGAATGATACAAAAGGAACGTGCATTATGGTCAAAATTTGAAAATCAAATCTGAATCAATACTTCAGTTATCCTGCTAACATCAATATTTGACATACCGACGGACAGAAACAAAGGTATTCTTGTGAGAACGCACAAAATTTATTACATGTACATATTTCCATTTACTCGCACGGAGGAGTAGGTTTCTCCCCCAAACAGCTAAAGGACAACATAGAAAATATTTAAATTTTGTTTTCAAAAATGTTTAGGTATAATATTCAGAAAATAGATGATATATAACAGATAAGGAATTCTATATAGTATGACTCAAACACTAAACCTGTTTTAAATATTTGTTTAGATAAACATTTTATAACAACACAACACTCTAAAAATTAATTGACACAAAGACATCTTTACCACACTTCCATAAACTATATATAATTTATGAAATTTGAAGATTTCTAATCACAGATTAATGCATTAAGGAAAGTCTAGACGAGTTATCTCCCCTAACAAGCTTTCATTTCCTGAAAAAAACTGATTTTATTGAGGTAAATTAACAGGTAAAATTTATCAATATTGCAAATCTAATTACAAATATTTCAATAAATTGCAGCAAAGAGAATCCAGTTATTTGTTGTAAAAACATCATTAAGGCACTATAAGAAATACAAATCTCCTTAAATTATAGAATTAATGGATCTTTTTCATTGCTGTTGTAAAAGAGATGTAGTTACTGTAAAGTCCAAGGCACATATTCAAGGTAACTTTTGCAAAAACACTTTTTAATCAAGTATATCAGATTTCTTCATTCATAAAAAAAAGACAAATTCAACGAATTGCTGATCAGAGATTAGTATAAATATCTCCAGTACAAGTATCACTCCTAATTTAATAATCAAAGAACAGAAGTTTTAATTAACAGAATATGTGGCTAAACCATGAAGAACACAAACACAATGATCAATTCTCAGTCATGATCAAAATATCTAAAGAATTAATAGTGCGATAGAAATGACGAAAACAAAATTAACACTAGCCAAGAGAAGTTATCTAAATATGAGGATGTCTTAGAATAAAGTTGAAATAACATTAAAAGTAAAGATTAAGTAGTGGAATGCAACTATAATTAAGCCGAATTGTCCTCTCTACCATTGATTATGTTTGGTTGTGAAGATTTTCTAACTATCAAATCAGATCCTGAAGTTCCATATAAAAGCCAATTGTTACAGAAAATATTTCTATTGTTATTATCATTTGCATCAACCTAAAATAAATATAGATCTCTGAGAAAAGAAAGTTATATCTTTTAAAGAATAGTACAAGATTTCTTCTCTTTAAAAGGATTTTCTTTGACAGGGTGAAGCAGTGGGTCGTCATATTGTCCATTTTCACAAAACCCTATCATTTCAGCAATTGTTTGGGACATTCTGGACCGAGGTATTTTAGCCTGGTTCCTTAGACTGGTCAGTTGTTCTTCCAACTTTCTCTGACTTTCCTCTGGGGATTTATAGCCTGGCATCTTCAGGATTTCAATCAAAAACTAGCACCTGCAAAGATAAAAAAAAAAAAACTTTGATAAAGGATTCCTCCAATGAAAGGATTAGGTATGTCAAGAACCCATTAACCAGAATTGGACTGGCTACTAAGTCAGGTCATCGAACAGCCAATTTTGTTTACTGAAATACAAGCTGTACTGCCTAGTTCTCTTTGTACTTTATATTTCAAAGAACCATAAAAAGTCACTGTTGTTTTTCAGTCGTAACCATCGAATGGTTGATTTCCCTGTTTACTAGTATTATAAGTTTAGATTTAGAATTTAAAATGTCACTAAGAAAGTGGTTATGAAAGACGGGTGAACGATCACCAATGATTAATGCTTAAAGGCTTAACAGGTTTGATCAGGTTATTTGCCTTCCCATTTTCATGACGTCGGGTATGAATAAGTTTTTCTTTTCTAGTTTCGTTGTGTACATTCCACGCAATGCTTTGTTTAAGCTTCATCACATGTCATATTTTATGCATTTTTTTCTATATGAATTCTACTTGTTGCATTCTTGGAATGGGAAAATGAGACAGCCTAGTGTTATGTCGACCACGTTTGGAAAAGCCTGAAGTTAAAATTGTCAATCAAATGATGTCGCCAACCGTAATTTGGCTGTAACAGAGTTCCGGCACATTCTTGCAGGTTTTATTTATTTTCTCCTTTTTTTCAATTTATCCTCAATTCATTCCTCTTGTTTACAATTGTCTGTTCTTGCTGGTACATAGTTTGATGTGCTGTTTATTTTTGGTTTGTTTTTTTGTTTGTCTATATCAAATATAGATTTATTGTATTTCAACACATACATGTACATGTAAAATGAGTTTGTCTCCTTTAATTTAACTCTACTTCATGACACGTAAATAAGGATGGAATCTGAGAATGATGGTATCTGGCAAATTAAAGTGATACGACGACAACATAAAAAGGTGCTATCACAAGACATTTGGGGGCATAACATCGCTATGTGACTGAGCAGGATTAGGAAGCCGTAGATGATGGTGCCATCTTGACAAGTTATGCCACTCCTTAATAGAATTTGAGTCTGCGCACAGTGAGTTCCATCATCTGCCATATTGTTTCCCAATGAGAACAATGTACCACATTAAGGGTTTCTCGTGATTGTGAGACTATAATTACAAAAGGGGTCCAGCTATTTTCATTAGGTTGCTTGGTGAATCCATTTTAAACAAGAGTTTTAGTAAACTCAACATACGCCCGCCGTGGCAAAGTGGAACCGCTACGATTAACAACTTTACATTTAAAATAACATTTGTTTTAATTTCATCAATTGAAATCTCTTGTTCACATTAGAAGTTTTTCTTTTCTGAATTTGATGAAGCTGCAACTAAATACCAGTACGTTATAGTACATATGTTATCTCTTCAGGTAAATTCAATCACATTTTAATTGCAAAAACTGAAATATTGTGGCTGTTTTGACATTGCTATTATGTTCCATAATTGGCAAGGAGCAATCAATGCAATAGCTTAAAATTCTTTTAACAGTTTTGACTTGGACACTTTTCTATTGGACTTGGCTGTAAAAGTTTTAGTACAAAGCAAACAAACTTCAGGCTGACCACTGATACAATGGTGTGTAAATATACAAACCTTGTGTGTCAACTTCAGGGATGTACCCTTATCTCTATTTAAACAGCCACTCTGATAAATACCAGATGGGCAATAAAGCTGTGAAAAATGGTCTTTTTTTGTTATCATAGTGCACATTAAACTATCCAAGAAAACAGTCATACCTATAAGCTAGATATACTCTAAAAGAATTGGAGAAATTATATCAAAACGAAAGAAGTTCTGCAGACGAAAAGGAATATTACATAATCCAATATGGCTACCATATTATGCAACAGGTGATGTCAGAATTGGTATGTAAAACACCGTCTGCCCATAAGGTATATACTCTGAAAAAAATGGTGAAGATCGGATCAAAACTTTAGAAGTTATGGAGCGGAAAGGAATATTACATAATCCTATATGGTTGCCATATTATGTAACGGGTGAAGTCAGAAATGATACACGACACACCGTCTGCTCATAAGGTATATACTCTGAAAAAATTGTCAAGATCGGATCAAAATTCTTCAAGTTATGGAGCGGAAGGGAACGAAGATATAAACTAAGACAGAGTATTACATAATCCAATGTAGAAGCCATATTATGCAATCGACAATGTCCTAAATGGTTCATGACACACCTTCTACCCCTAAAGTACATGTTGTAAAAAAATTGTAAAGATCGGATCAAAACTCTTCAAGTTATGGAGCGGAAGGGAACGAATATATAGACTAAGACAGAATACTACATAATCCAATGTAGAAGCCACATTATGCAATCGAGGATGTCATAAATGGTTCGTGACACACCTTCTACCCACAAGGTATATGTTGTAAAAGAATTGTAAAGATTAGATCAAAACTCTTCAAGTTATGGAGCGGAAGGGAATCCGGGACGGACGGCCGGACGGTGCTGGTGATACCATAATACGACCGACTTTTTTTAAGTCAGGCGTATAAAAAGCGGTTTAAGTTCCAAAGTTGTGAGGGAAATACTTTTCTAAAGATGTGTTTTCCAGGCACAATGGACGGATGGAGATTGAACACAATGAGAATACCCTTTCAGCAACTTGCAACAGGAGTAAGTTTTTTCTCTTCAAGAACTATATAACCCTCAGAGTGTCAAAATGGATAATTCTTTTTTATTTTACATATTTGTCAAATTCTCTGTGTAATCTTGATGTGATGAAGTTTTGGGGTCATTATCAAAGTAGAACTTTACTGAATATCACAATAAAAAACTATTTATTTCCGGTGAGCTGTTGTCACACCCTAGCCCCAATTGGTGAGTTGTTTCACATCAATAAACTCAAACTGTTTGGTTATTTTCTGCGTTAAGCATTTAATAAAATCTGCAAACTTTAACAGTTTATTTTTCAAAGACAGTAACAGGTATGGACGTCACTTGCAATTTGATGCTTTTTAGTTTTAAGTCTTTCTTCATCCTCCAAACTGAAACTTTTGACTTCAAGTTCAACAGTCTACTGGGAATAAACCGTCAAAAACCTATTCTTAATATTGAAAAAGTTATGAACATTTTCCCACATAGCTGGAATACAAATTTGTGATTGAATTTGTGAGGTAAGGTTACTCCCAACAAATGAGTTTTTGTTTATACTAGACGTGATTTAATATTAGTATAATAATGTAAAAACAGTTAAAATCATTATATTTAGTAAGTACATTAATGTATACTAAATTTCCCTATAATAAGTTATGTATACTAAATTTCCCTATAATAAGTTGATGAAATACATGTGAAAAACTTTTCAATTTGAACATAACAGACATGCAATTTTAGAGTAGGTTATAAACAACATACTGAATAATTGAACACAACATGAAATAGAGAGAAAATAAGATGTCAAATGAGTTAATAACATGCAAGTGAAGTTTCAGAATTGGACGTCGGAAAAACAAAACAATAATGCCATCAAAGAACCGCAGTAGTATCTAATAACAAATGTAATAAGATTCTTTTGAAGAAACAAGGAAAATAGTCAAAATATAACACAACAATGACGCTTTGGAAACAAAACCACAAAGCACTAAACGAGCCTACATACACCGTATACCACTTTGAATGAAAATGAACATGAATAATAAATGAAACTAAAATCGGGAATAAAACTGCACTGATGAAAAAGTCAGACAGAAAGAACTGTTCCACTAATCAACACAACACAATAATAGCCATCTAATAAACTGGACTCACCCAATGCCTTCTTGAGACAGAAGTGCTTCATCAAATACAGCATATTCTACCGCTTAAATCTTCTGGTTTGAAAATGACTGACCAATCAAGATAACTTCACGACAGCACTTCTATTGTCCTCCAGAAATATTATATGATGATTTTTCTGACCAGTGTACTGTTACTTAATTAAAATGACCACCACATAGGACAGATGGTAATTGAAGAATTTTAAAATTGATAAACCAGATAATCTTCGAACAATTTGAAAAGGTGCGTTTTTATTATATGAACAGATATCAAAATGCATCCTTTCATGAGCTCAATATAAGAGACGTTTAGATTTGTTAAAATGTGATAGTCCAGGTACTAAGGAATAGTATACAAAGTAAACCTCTTTGTTTATTTCTGAGTATGAAGCAGTTCCCATAATTCAAAACAACCATCGTTAACAGATACTTGTAGGTGGAGTAACTGAATTCCAAATTGAAACATGCTTAACACAACTACATGTATGTTGACATGATTACATATATGTGTGAGAGGTTACTATCTAATAATTAATCAACTGATCATTCTTTCTTATAAGCTAGTGTTGGAACAAAGCATAACAACTAAATAGTAAAAACAGCAAGGCCTGGAATTGGGTTGGTTTTAATGAAGGTTTAGAATGGTTTATAATACATGTAGTTAAGGGGGGGACAATGATGAGGACATAGAAAAGCAGTAACTCCCAAAGTCCAAAATAAAGTGTCAGAAGAGGGTTTATATTCGAGTCACTTCCACAGTTTCATTGGATTTCATTCATTCACTTCCACAGAATGCTGGGGACCAAACCTTTATCGTTTTTTTTCTTTCAGCATTCCACGGTACCATATAAAGTCATTTCATATGATAAAACCATCTGTATTATCTGTTACTTGTATATGATAAAAATGCATCAAATCGTATGCCCCAAAACATACATGACAGGTACATTCTTCATCTTGGGAACATTTTTGGGATGTAGATTGAACAGTTACCACCCCCAAACAACTTGTTTTAGAAGATATGAAATATGGACCTACCTTTTTATGAATTCTGGTAAACCGAATGCCTGGATGGAGGTAAACAATGACTAGATTCCAGTTTACTTCAAATCACAGCGCTGGAAAAACAAAACAAACAACAAAATGAACAAATTAAACTTCTTACTTTCCCCCCTCAAGTCCCCAGCTAATGAAATAACAAAAATAAAAAATTCAAAGTCAGTAACTGAAATTATTTGAGGGTCAGGGTGACCTTCAAATCATCTGTAAACAACATGTACACACATATGATGACATTGTGAGAGTAAAACATTGAAACTACTTGCTGCTAACATTCAATGTGATATATACATGTATAAGACGGACTTTCCTTTCTTTTGTCTGCAGGATTTTGAATATGTTTCAAAAGCAGCAATGACAAGATCTTTTAGAAGTTACAGCAATTGGAACTAACAAAAACACAAAATCTGTTAATAGTGTTATAGATTTGCCAAATGCCAATTTGACTCAATTACACAAACATGAACCAAAAATGGATGAAAATATAAAATGTTAGTTAAGATACATTAGCTAAGAATATTTTGTGCCAACCTAACTAGTACCTGTATACCAAATACATGTACATTTAAAGATTGAAAGTAACTTGAGATGAAGAGACCTAGTAGTAAATCCTGTCTAATTGGTGATCAGTCATTGAACAAATCATCAAATCAAAGACAGCAGAAACAGCAAACACATAATGGAATTAGAGGGACTGGTGCCTACTAGAACATGACCAATAGTGATTATCATGTTGAATGGTCCATTACATTTAAGCCCCAACTACACCTCCCTGTAGTTCTGCTCAAGCTTGACCAGGTCTGTTACTATCCACATTGAACTCTGTCAAATTTAAATCCTCTGAAACACTTATGATGTACAAAGCTTTCAAAAATAAGTTGAAAGGCTGATAAATTTCAAGTTGTGATAAATCCACTGCTGTCTATTTTTCAAATGGAGTCTGTGTTTACAAGTACTGTTTTAAGAGCAGACCAGCATAGCATCAATATACTTTAGCCAAAGAGTTTGGAGGTTTCCAACTATATTGTACATGTAGGGTCAGCAATAAGAATCATATTCAGAGAATAATATAATGCAATCACAATGAGAGAAATCATTCCTTATCTAAACTACATGCAAAGATTATACATGGAAAACTTGACTTACATCTCAATGATCATTTCATAAAATGACACCCATTAAATAATGCAAGTCTAGATCTACCTGTATTGACAAGTATGAAAAAATACATGAACTGGGCATGTACACTGTAGTACTACTTGCTAGCCTGTCTGAGGTGAAGACAACTGAAGACATACTAATGTACCAGAAGAACAACTGCCGGCCCTATATGTACATGTAGAACAATCAAGTGAACAAAAAACATAAATTTACGGCAGGGAGGCTAACAGGTTATGAAAATGTAATTACAGGTCATACTACTCATGAGGTATGTGAACAAAATCTATTTTCACATCTACAGAGAATCTCTAGAACTTATTACTTTTTTCTACAGTTACCTATAAAGATAAAATATTATATGGAACATATCGTGACCAGTAGAGCAAACCAAAATACATACACTGCAGTTAAATATTTAAGCTGATGCAGATGTTTTACAATATTAATTCAGAGAGCCGTTAATAACAACATACTTGTACACGTTGGTCCATTTCAATGGGACTTATTGAGAATTTAGAGTGGCCTATTTGACAGGGCTCAAGAAACAAGTTGTTCTCTACAGTGCAAATGTCAACTCACTGTGAACTAAAACACAATTCAGTGATAACTGGCTATAGAATTAAGCATTTACTTGTTAGCCTGTCAGTCACTACAACAATAGGTTAAAGTGCAAGTGGAGGGCAAGTTCTAGTATGGTCAAAACCAACATGAACACATGTGGTCTAGAAACAAATTTTGGCGCAAAAATAAAACTTGTTCATACATATATGTACGGTATATTATTAGGCAATTTATCAAGAGTCTGGTTTGACACATCAGAGAAAACTACAGAAAGACTTTTCCCACAGTATGTGGAGAGGGGTAGCAGTTACAGTAATCTGCATTTAATCAGTTGAATTTCTCCCAATTTATGATCACAGCCAATCAGAGACTTATACTTCACTGTTGCATGATCTTTCTTTCCTGGTGTTTCAATGACGTTTTGCTTCGTTATTCCTAGTCACACGACAAAGTTCCCATCCAGCAAACTTTTTGCATACACCTTAGCGAGGCTTAATATTGATCAGTCGGAAATCGGTAGGCTGGACGATGAACCAGTCTCTGTGGACATGAACGGTCATAAAATTCAATCGCTGACAATTGACGTTTCCCCGACATGCCCACGTTGCTGGACAAACTTCTATTATGTCCGACAACAAGTGGTAAATGAAGGCTTAAACACAACGTCACAATTCAACAATCACTTTCTTAGGTTGCAACAATGTTTCCATATTGTCGGACATCCGTTGCCATAAAAGAACGTTTCGGGGAAAGGTCAATCAGATCGGATCTTAACTCGACAACTGCAAAACAACTGCAGTGTATGTGTATGGAGGGAATTATGCCCTGCCAGCCCTCAACAACTGAAACTCTATGTTCATATATGAAACAGAAAGGTTTTCATTTCTCTATTCCATGAAAATATATTGTTTCCGATACACTATCTACCAGTTATGTACATAATACTGACTGTGACAAAAATTGTCAAGATCTCGCTGGTCAAAACTATAGAAGATTTGGACTAAAAGAGAATATTAAATAATCTAATAATAATATTGATGTCACATTAAGGAACAAATTTAATGAAACCAAAGAGGTCATAAATGGTTAACAACACATATCTACACATATAGTAAAATGATCTGAAATAATCATAGATACAAGGATCAAAACTCTTCAAGTTATGAAGCGAAAGACAAAAAGAATATTATGTATTCGTAATCCAATATAGAAGCCAAAAGGCCCACATTATGCAACCCAAAATGTCATAAAATGGTTGATGACACACCATCTACCCATAAGATATATGCTGTGAAAGAATTGTAAAGATCAAATCAAAACTTTTCAAGATACATGAATGGAATTGAAAGAAGGAAGTACATTGTATCTTAGCACTCTCGTGAGATTTCTGGGGCGAGCCTTGTGTTTAATGAATGGGAAATTGTATAGGAGTGTTGACAGACCTGGCCATAAGATAAAAATATTTCTTTAAATTTTACGGTAAAATCTAAAGAAATATTTTGATCAGGTAATATCAGATATTAAAAAATAAAAAATATACACGTTCAATTAATTCATTTAAAGGGAAATGTCCAGAACCAGTGACACCCAGAACGTTAAAATGTGTGCTATTCAGCTGTCATTTATATATGAGCTTTCCAGATAGCCATTGGTAACTTTCCTAGACCCCACTGACCGCCAGATAGGCAGTTTTAGCATACTCGTATACGTCAAACCCTACTGATACACAGCCATCTGATAATTTTCCGTATCAGTATAGTTTGAAAAGAATGTTTCCGGACTATTTTTCTAGGTCAAAACAAGTTATGACTGTCACGTGATAAACTGAAATTCCCGCGCAGTGATCGGTATATATGTGAGTCATTGACAGACGCTTACTGTGTCAGAAGAATTATAAATAACCGATATTCGGTTCGTAAAATTGAGTTTAAAACTGAATTTGGTGTTGAAAAACTCAATATTTTCAGTTTAAAATTTCTTTTTGAAAACTAAAATTTCCAAACTCAATTTGGGCGTGAAAAACTGAATATTGTTTGATTGATATTCACTGTTTATGATGAAAAAATCTAAGTTCAAGGGAAAAGTTTATTTAGAAACCGCCGTCAAACGACCATGGCTGTCTTTCTCTTGTTGTTGTTGTTTAGATACTGAGAAACACACAGCCTCGTTTTCAGTGTCTCCACAACATGGCTTATTCTGCACTTTGGAAATATGGCGGAAGAAATAATACTGTATCGAGAAGAAGGCGTAAAGTTAGCAGAAAAATGTGAGGATAAAAACAGGTTATGTCATCAATGTTTTCGAAAAAAGTGGCATCTTGCTGAGTACCAATGAACAAAATGGCGAACAGAGGTACATTTTACTCAGAAAGCTTTGCGTAAATCAATGTGACGTCATCAGGCTCGTCGGTAAACATTTCTAAAATAAGCTGATTTTGATGAACTGAGAAATTTTGGGGATTATTACCCACAATAATCGTAATAATTCGGGACTTGTTATATTTATTCAGTTGTTTTTGGTCGTACTAGAAAGTAAGGGGAGACAACTCTTACATGAAATTACGATAATAAGTTAGTTACCTCCCCTGAACCATAGTTCTCAAATAGTTCATTTGTAACTAAATCAATGTGTATTTTTTTACTGTTGCACATAAAGAAGAGATAAGGGATAACTTTGATCTAGGTTTGACATTACATTTCGGTTCGTAAATTTTGGACTTCTATGAATCCCTGATAATCTGTAGTTATTTGGGAATTCCTTTGTTGGCTTTGCTGTGTCTGCTGTGACCTGACCCATTGTGTCTGCGCGTGTGGTGCATTTTAGTTAATTTGTTTACTGACTGTAGACAGAAAACAATAGGAGCCGGGAATTCCCTAAATACCTGATTACATGTTACTTGTACGTTTTTGGTGAAAAGTCGACTTGCAGCCTTTCATCCAAGATTGACAACTTTCGATTTTTCGAATGATCTGAAGTTCAACGAGGAATGACAAAAACCTTAAACGGTGTATCCTTTCAAACCTAACAAAATTATCTGTAAATAGATCTGTTTCATTATCTGTTAGTTCTCGATTTCTGATATCCGGGCACTGCAGGTCGCATGGTCTCCAAAATCCAAACAATCACACAGATTGTGGTTGAAAACGACAACTGTGCATGTTCAAAGCTTCTAGCGAATGGGCAGTTCTACCTTCTAGGTCAAAAGTGTGAGTAGCTATTTCGGTTTAATTTATAACACATGCTTAAAATGGCGCACTTGGTAGACTTTTAAGAAACAAATTTCAACCGATTAGGTGCACGCGGCAAGTTGACTTGGAAGGTAGAACTAGCCATTCACAACAAGCTTGGAACATGCACTCTTGTCATAGAACTCAATTGGCCTTTCTTGTCCAAACTTTACTCGCCGATCGGTGGGGTCTATTTAGTCCGAAATATCTGCGATGATGATGTAAGACATTTCTGACAGATAGGCCATCATCATCATCAGAACGCATTTGATCCATTTTCTGGGAATTCCTTGACACCCTTCAGGCTGGCAAGACCACCTCTCGTTTCTTATCAAAAATATCAAGATTCTCTTTATAACTTTTAAGAATAAAATTACTAACCCGTACTTTAATGGTTTCCCTTTCTCCTTGCACCAATCTGAAGTCTGTATGTCAACACCAGCCATAGGTCTGCCCGGTTAAATCTCACATTGTACCAAACCTTTAGTTTACAAAAGTCGCCATTTGCATACTCTCATTGATACGTCACTATACGCGCGAAAGGTCAACCTGTCACATGACTACCCACTAGCAGGCTATATAGTTCATTGGTCGTGTTGTTTATTTTGTTGACGTCACGTGAACCAACACGACCAATGAACTATATAGCCTGCTAGTGGGTAGTCATGTGACAGGTTGTCCTTTCGCGCATATAGTGACGTATCAATGAGAGTATGCAACTGGCGACTTAACCTTAGGTTTGGTTTAATTTGAAATTTAACCAGGCAGATCTATGTCTGCTGTCGACGTACAGACTTCAGATTGGGGCAAGGAGAAAGGGAAACCATTAAAGTACGGGTTTGTAACTTTATTTTTAAAAGTTATGAAGAGAACTCTTGATATTTTTGACGAGAAACGTGAGGTGGTCTTTCCAGCCCGAAGAGTGTTAAGGAATTCCCATAAGATTGATCAAATGCGTTTCTGTCGATGATGATGCCTACCTGTCAGAAAATGTCTTACAATGTTACATCATCTTTCGAACTAGGGTCTATTATCTGTCTTTCGACGGTTAACCGACTGATCGGTGGACAACCCGCCGATCGCCACTTTCTCAACCTGATTAATGGATATTTAAAACTTGGCTGAAATCTGAAAAAAACCCTTTTTAAAATAATTATATATTTTATAAGCCGAATTTACTCTCGATGAGCAGTGCAGTCTTTGGCTCAGGCCTCAGGATTGTTACTCTCGACATGTATAGAACTGGTCCCTCACTCAAAAGTAAAAAAAAAAATGTGCCTTTAGTTTTCCATTTTAAAAAATTAATTTATACGTTGCTACAAACTGACAAATAGTGGTTTAATCATTTTCTTACCAGTACATGTAGGCCTATAGCAAATTTGTTTATTTGAAAAAAAACAAACCAAAATCAGGTAATACATTATCGAATGTCATACCGAACCTTTAAAATGACGGACCAGTTCTTTATTGTGTTCAAATGTTTGTATAGCATAAGAGCAAACCTTCTAATTCTGCAAAGTAGGTAAATAAAAACTCTGATGTTTCGTCTTTTTCTTCAAATATGGCGAATAGTTGCCTCGTTTCCGTGAGGCAATTTACAAAACTGAAAACATTTTATAAGGCGGAAATATGCTAGTCCGACAAATAAAAAGTAAATTCTAATAATATGCTTAGTGATTATGTCTGCCTAATTTCACAAACTCACTGAATCATATTTTAATACTACATTATTTTTTTTTACTTCAAAAATATTAGTTGAATGTTTGACAGCCATGGTCACATGGTATTGCATCGAATGCCGCCATTTCTAAGAGATGATGTAATATGGACCCTGATCGGTCATGCAGGCGCTCATCCTTCAGCAATGGCGGCGCTTTTTTTTTACAGTCAGATCCAAACCAGCCAATGAGACCTGTCCATTCCACGTATAAGAGTTGTCTCCCTTACACCATGGCAATCAAGTCGCGCCTTGCACCAACATTTTTATATTTATGGACAATAAAACACACGGGCACAGGGAAAATCTTCTTGTCTAAAATAACCACTGAGACAAGTTTCTAATTGTGTTAAAAAGAGGTATATCATTTAGACCTTTATACCCCATCATAAATTGTTGTAATAAAGTAAACCTATGATATTTCATTAGGTTGACGACTGACAGGAGCTTGGCCTTAGTCAGTAGAATTTTCTGGAACACTTTGTAAATAGCTTACAATATTCTAGCTGGACAGAAAATAGAACACCATGATAAAAGTTGTATTACATTGCGGATGATGGTGAAATTCAAACTAATAAGACCAAGAAAATAAATTGTTATCCATAGGTCATTTTTCACCTTATAGCTGTGGGCCTACATTTCTATGCCAGTCAAGCTTAGAGAACGATTGATTATTGTTTAACGCCGCACTCAAGTTTATTTAATTTATTTGGCGGCGTTGCCAGGTTTAGCGATGGAGGAAACCGGGCTCTTTGCCCGGAGGGATCCCGACCTTCGACGAGTACGTGGCAACTCGAGTAGGCCTATCGTCCACATAAAAATAAATTTTTTATCTAGTCAGAGTGTGTTTATTTGGACCGCGCCGCAACGATCGCACTTGTAAACTTAGCCATTTGGAACTTCAAAGCATGCGCGCATGTATTTTGCAAAAATGTAGTATCTTAGGCCTATTATCAAAACCCGTACTCTCACAGCCTTATCCGTTGCAATGACAACTGCCCGGCAGACGAATGGTCGAGTCAGTAAGTTGGCATAGATTGCTGAACTGCACAGAGCCGCATTTTCCTTCAAGTAGATTGCAAGACATATCGAACATTGCCTCTCTACAGTAGCCTAAGCCGTTTGGTACGAAAACATGAACAAATGGATAACGTTTACAAGAGTCAGGGTGTCAGTGATGTGGCTGGGTGGGGTGTGCCGTCAAGAGTGCAGGATGTCAGTGATGTGGCTGGGCGGGTGTGCTGTCAAGAGTCAGAGTGTCAGTGATGTGGCTGGTTGGGTGTGCCGTCAGGAGCCAGGATGTCAGTGATGTGGCTGGGTGGGGTGTGCCGTCAAGAGTGCAGGATGTCAGTGATGTGGCTGGGTGGGTGTGCTGTCAAGAGCCAGGATGTCAGTGATGTGGCTGGTTGGGTGTGCCGTCAGGAGCCAGGATGTCAGTGATGTGGCTGGGTGGGGTGTGCTGTCAAGAGTCAGGGTGTCAGTGATGTGGCTGGTTGGGTGTGCCGTCAGGAGCCAGGATGTCAGTGATGTAGGTGGGTTGGGGTGTCAGTGATGTGACTGGGTGGGTGTCCCTTCAAGAGTTAGGGTGTCCGTGATGTGGCTGGGTGGGTGTGCCGTCAAGAGTTAGGGTGTGAGGGATGTGGCTGGGTGGGTGTCCCGTCAAGAGTTAGGATGTCAGTGAGGTGACTGGGTGGGAGTGCCGTCAAGAGTCGATCAGGATGTCAGTGATGTGGCTGGGTGGGTGTGCTGTCAAGAGTCAGGATGTGAGTGATGTGGCTGGGTGGGTGTCCCGTCAAGAGTCAGGGTGTAAGTGATGTGGCTGGGTGGGTGTGCCGTCAAGAGTCAGGTTGTCAGTGATGTGGCTGGGTCGGTGTGCCGTCAAGAGTTAGGGTGTGAGGGATGTGGCTGGATGGGAGTGCCGTCAAGAGTCGATCAGGATGTGAGTGATGTGGCTGGGTGGGTGTGCTGTCAAGAGTCAGGATGTGAGTGATGTGGCTGGGTGGGTGTCCCGTCAAGAGTCAGGGTGTCAGTGATGTGGCTGGGTGGGTGTGCTGTCAAGAGTCAGGATGTGAGTGATGTGGCTGGGTGGGTGTCCCGTCAAGAGTCAGGGTGTCAGTGATGTGGCTGGGTGGGTGTCCCGTCAAGAGTCAGGGTGTCGGGGATGTGGCTGGGTGGGTGTCCCGTCAAGAGTGCAGGATGTCAGTGATGTGGCTGGGTGGGTGTGCTGTCAAGAGTTAGGATGTCAGTGATGTGGCTGGGTGGGTGTGCCGTCATGAGTCAGGTTATCAGTGATGTGGCTGGGTCGGTGTGCCGTCAAGAGTTAGGGTGTGAGGGATGTGGCTGGGTGGGTGTGCCGTCAAGAGTTAGGGTGTGAGGGATGTGGCTGGGTGGGTGTCCCGTCAAGAGTTAGGATGTCAGTGAGGTGACTGGATGGGAGTGCCGTCAAGAGTCGATCAGGATGTCAGTGATGTGGCTGGGTGGGTGTGCTGTCAAGAGTCAGGATGTGAGTGATGTGGCTGGGTGGGTGTCCCGTCAAGAGTCAGGGTGTCAGTGATGTGGCTGGGTGGGTGTGCTGTCAAGAGTCAGGATGTGAGTGATGTGGCTGGGTGGGTGTCCCGTCAAGAGTCAGGGTGTCAGTGATGTGGCTGGGTGGGTGTCCCGTCAAGAGTCAGGGTGTCAGGGATGTGGCTGGGTGGGTGTCCCGTCAAGAGTGCAGGATGTCAGTGATGTGGCTGGGTGGGTGTGCTGTCAAGAGTTAGGATGTCAGTGATGTGGCTGGGTGGGTGTGCTGTCAAGAGTCAGGGTGGCAGTGATGTGGCTGGGTGGGTGTGCCGTCAAGAGTTAGGGTGTAAGTGATGTAGCTGGGTGGGTGTCCCGTCAAGTGTTAGGATGTCAGTGGTGTGGCTGGGTGGGTGTCCCGTCAAGAGTTAGGGTGTCAGTGATGTGGCTGGGCGGGTGTGCCGTCAAGAGTCAGGATGTCAGTGATGTGGCTCGGTGGGTGTCGAGTCAAGAGTTAAGGTGTAAGTGATGTAGCTGGGTGGGTGTGCCGTCAAGAGTTAGGAACAGTACGGGTTTTTTTGTAAACTGGCAAGATCCATATGACAGCTTCATTTTCATAGAGAAAAAGCCATCGAATGAATATTTAAGTACCATTCCTATATGTCATGTTTTGGTGTAACTAAAAAACTATGAAATGTACAGTGCGATTATGCCGATATACAGAAAAGCCATTTCTGCACATCTAAGTGTGTGTTCATTGGTAAAAATATTTGACAATACTATGTGGAGGCAAATATGGTCCAATCTGACAAAATTTCCATTGTATTTTCCTTTCCCAGATAAGAATAACCATGATAGTTGACTTCTTAATTGACCAGCAACGATGTCTGCCTAGAACTGAAGCGGCAGGTATTTTGAATGATGGATGGTAGTTTCTTTTTGTTTTGTATTTTTGCCATGCGTTGTGGACTACCAAGTTTAACCTGATCACCTTTGTACTATATGCAGACCACCCCATAGTTTTATCACTATGTTCAACACCAGGTGTTAGCCCGATTTTTCTGAGCTACCTCTAACTTGAACTGTAAAATCTGGTAGAAATGACCACTATGTGAAAACTTGGTTGACCAATCAAGTCCAAACTGTTAACACTAGGGGTTTTAAAATTCTATGTGTAGTCAACTTTCGAGAACGACGACAATAAACTGCGCTGCCTTCATAAGTACCTATATTACCAGGGGTAACAACGTCATGTTGACATCTCGTAAAGAAATCGGTTTGTGTACATGACGGTTAGCTCTGATTTCGTCGAAAATCCTGACTTTAATTAGTCCGTTCGTGATGTATTGAACAGAACTGTGTGTACAGATTGCTAGACAAGGCAGGAGTTATCGACCTTGTCTAGAACCCAGTTTCCGATAATCATAGTGATCCTTATTGATTCAGGTTGTAGGATACAGTCAATTAATTACTACGTAAGTTGAGACGGCAGAATCAAGGTCGTATACCTCACTAATACATGTATGTTGTGACGCTAAGATTACCCTGTGTAAGATAGACTTGTTTTTACACTGACTCTTCATTTCCACACGGGACATGACCGTCGTAACCACATTGCGATAGAGCAAAACCACGTTGGGCCAACATTTCCATTCTGTCGGCATGGTTGGTTAATGGTCACAGTCAACTGTCCAGCGTTGATCCAACATTGAACCAAGGTTGGCTAAGTTGGTGAATTGAGGGTAGGTCGATTTTAACGTTACCAATATTTGGATCAACGTTGAGTTTCGAATGACAAGGTTGCATTTGCTCATGTGGGCGAATGGATGGGTATTGGGTAAGGAACCAAAGTTGAGTCAAGGTTATCACGATCGGTCATTTGTCTGTGGGTTTGTCACATCAGCCTACCACATTGGCCAAACGTATGTAACTACATTTAGTTGGCATTCAGTTGGTCTTTTATGGTCTGCTGTACTGGATTGCTAAAGCATTGGTCATACCTCGGCATCGACAGTCATTTTATATTCGGTAAAACCTGGATCACCCACAGTTGGCCCACCGTAATATCACGGCCAATCTATGGTGGGCTAATCATCAGATAGCACCATTGTCTAGACGTTCTTAGTCGGATAGCTTAGTTGGCATTTTAATAATCGGAAAATGGTTCGCTGTTCACCAATAACCCACCGTTACTTGTATCTTGGCATGGACGGCCAACATATGTTAGCATAAGCGTAGGCAAGATAAAACTGGCTAAAGGTATTACCAGAGTCGAAAATGTTAGGATTGGTTTATCAAATGTTTACGTACTAATAAAAATGCTCGACGATTTCCTCCACAGTATTTATAATTACCTGTGTCATCATGTAAATACATCTGTGAAGATAAGAATAGAGTGGAATATGCCTTGTAGTATAAATATAAAAACTTCAGCTTTGCAGAAAGTTTTACAAAATAATAAGACATGACAAACGGAATGCGACTCCTCTGGCGAACAAAAAAAAGATTTAACGCTGAAAATTATGGTAAAATATTTCTTTGTCAGTCCCAAAAGACATAAGGATTTGAAAAGTTAGATATTCCAGTTAAAGACAGCTGTGCTGTATGACATACAGATGACGGATTGGGAGCGTGTTGACAGCCATATCATATGTTAGCACTTTCTGGTTACCAATAAAAATATATGTACGACCCCTATAGGTACAAAGAATTACACAGATCCATACTTTCGTCAATTAACGCTGACGGTTTACTGAAACTGTCCTTCAAGGAATTATTAAAAATAACAGCACAATTTGTTTTATAATCTTGTAGAAAATGTTAATTTGCAATACGAAGCAAAGAGTTTCACAGTAAAAACAGATAATTGGTCAGCCAATCTAGATTGGTTGATGTTTTTCGTCGCACTGAAAATTATTTCAGCTATATGGACGCGTTGCCAGGTTACGTGGGGAAGGAAGCAAGACTCTTTGTCCGGAGGAATTCCTCGACCTTTGGCGAGCTTGGAAACTCTTGTTAAAGGCCCACTTGCCGCCGCCGCCTGTTTAAATTTGCTAAGAAAACCAATTTACATGAGCTTACTACGACTTATACCACTAAACTTAAACATAGGACACATAAAACATGTCTAGTTAGTTTTAGAATGTAGAAATGGGATGAAAAACAAACGAAGAATCGAAGCCTGATTACAACAACAACGATCAGTGTCCGTCAACTTTCGTGTTGGTTTACCCTCATTTCAGGCCTTTTTATCTTTGGTTCACCAGCAGGCTTTTCCAGTCGCTGTTAACCGATCGTCAGTCTGTATTTCTCAGATAAATAGGCCTACGTAAAATTACACTGTGCCGTTAGTTCACTCACTCGACTGAAACATAAAATCGCCAATAGGGGGCAGATTGGTTTGTTTACGTTACGAACCCCTAACAATTCAAATTTTCAAATTCAAATTAAAAATACAAAGTGACCACCAAACTTTTAAATTTTGGTAAAAATAGAAAGTTCTTAAATGATATTGTCTGGGAAAAATACAGAAAACGGTCTTTCTTTTTTAATGTAAACAATATTCCTGATTTTCGCGGCAAGTGTGCCTTTAATTGTTAAAATTTCCCGGGTTTTACCCATCGCCGATGCATCGCAACTGATTTGTGACTGGGGCATTATCAAACACAACCACTTGCTATTTGAACTGATTATATGTTTTAATATTGGATTGGTAAGAGTACATGTGGCCTGGTAAAGCTTAAGATCTTAAGCCCCGCAGTTTACTCCATTTAATGAAGTCATTTGCAACATATGAATATTTCTTCCGCTGTACCATGTTGCGGCATCATCAGCATATAGGAGACAGTTTATCTTTGGATTGAAAGCCACGCTTAGATCCGATCGTCGTAAGCTTCATTCCGAGAACTGTTGTTGACGTGAAGAACCTTAAGACGATTGTAAGGATTTATCATGTTCTATTTTCTCCCATTCAGCAGTAAAGTCACAGCCAATCGGCGACCTTTATTTCATCACTTGATGATTTTTCTCTGCACTTTGATGACGTTGTTTTGTTAGGTCATTCTTTGCCGAATGTCATTCTGCATAATGTGATGACGAAATTTTCTATACCAACCCATATCATCGACCTGAATGGGGCTTAAGACTGATTAATCGGGAATCGGTAGGCTGGACAATGAACCATTCTCAGTCGACATTAACGGTCTTAAGATTTAATCGCAGCAATCGAATCCTAAGCCTCCTTTCGTCAAGATTACATCTATTATCTGGTGGAATGAGAAGTTGGGAGTTGCCCATTCCGATATATGTCTACATTAGTGTATTAAGTAAATTGCATAACAGGCAAACCTTTTAGGTGTGAATGTTTTAGGCGAGAGTTTTGGGTACATAAAAGGGAGTGTATGGCATTGAAGATGTGAAGAATATATAATGACCGTGATTTTTCTTTTCTCTCAATAATTCTTTCGACTTTTTTTACCTAATATAAGTGTTATAAATATTTCCGATTCACGTAAACATTGGTGTATGTTATATGTTACACAAGGAGTCCGAACTTTTGATTGCATTTACTATCTGTAACTATGCATGATGGTGAATACAATGTAGTTGTAATACCATTTTTTGACCTGAGCGGCACATACCATATGTCATAAGTTTGAGACTGCGGAATAAAAGAGGGCGTTGATATCAGATCAGGCTAAGTTAATTTGCTTCGATTTTCTTAGCGGGGAATTTTCAAAAGAAAATGAACCGCTGAATATCAAAGTGGCATGAGCTGCCAAAATGTTGATATTTTGACGTTAAAGCAGAATGTTGAAATTATCTTCTATTTTTCTCAAGCCGTATAATTCAGAAGCTTTTTAGTGATTCTAGTCTCGAGAATGTACGATAAAGTATTGTTTTGAACGAACTTTGGCTTAGAATGAATGAAAGGTCGTCCCAGTTATTCAAATTCTGTTTACTTTTTGAACACTATTTCGGTTCGTATAGGCCACGTACTGTATGGATTTTCCTCATTCCAACGCCAATCATTTAGTTTTTCGATGGCCTTCATAGCTTCTTACTGTAGTGACGATCAGAAATTATAAAAA
This sequence comes from Lepidochitona cinerea, assembly GCA_963971465.1. Lineage (NCBI taxonomy): Eukaryota > Metazoa > Mollusca > Polyplacophora > Chitonida > Tonicellidae > Lepidochitona > Lepidochitona cinerea. The sequence goes on along the minus strand of OZ020556.1, from coordinate 38,277,287 downwards.
AAATTGAATTTTGGCGCTTTGGCATGACCCTTTAAGTTTAATTTGGGAATTTATTTTTCTTCTTTAATATGGTTTCGGAGTTGCCCTCGTTAAGCCGCGAACTAAACGCTTTTTATCTGTGTGTATGTTGCATTCTTGGCTGTCTAACAACTAAATCTTTACATCTACTTTTCTGGCGGAAAATCGTATTGCTGACCTACGTCGCCATATAAATGAAATAATCTTGAGTGCGGCGTAAAACGTTAATCAACCAATTAAACCCAAAGATAAATCAGCAGCCTAATTAAAAAATCTGCAAATGAATAAAATTGAAAGTTGACCTATCAACTCAGTGACAAATAATAGGGAAACAATATACACATAACCTTTAAGTTTTCTTTACTAATTTACATCTCCGGCGACAGATAATACCCCATTCAACAAAAACCACTAAATAAAAACCAATCCTGTAGTTAGCATTCCATATATCAGCGGGAACTCTCTCCGTGTTACGTAATAGCTGTTATTCTGAAAGGGATTAACATACCCATCTAAAATATTTCGTAACTTTGAGATTCTATCCGAAGAGATATATTTCCTCCGTCGGTTTCACAAGAATACTACATATAGGCATGATTGCTATTAAACATTCTATCCGATTAACAGGTGTAGTATTTAAAGGGCGGGGGGAGGGGGGGGAGGGCGACGAAGAAAGGACACATACCACCCGTTACTTGTTCACAGGATCCGCGGAAGGTTTTTAAGTGTGTAAGGGAGAGGTGTGTGTGTGTGTGTGTGGGGGGGGGGGGGGGTTCCAGGGGCTCCGACAGCTCTTACAGGTAACGAAAGTAAAGTCTGCTCTTCTGGGATTATGCCAAGCCCCCACTCCCCAGTCCCCAGTCAATTCTGATGCGTGCTATAATTAGGAAAAATCGTCGGAAACAAACTATCAACTACCCAAGTCTGTAACATTCATAGATCAATTCTTAGTCAATCAGTTTAGTGTTAGCAGATGTACTTGTCACTAGCTTCATATACTTCTGGGTTTAGTAAAAAAATACCTATCGGAAGATTTCAACCAATGTGCTGACGATTTGATGAAAATTAAAGAGGTCTTTTGTCACTACTGTCTATCTTATTTGGCCAAAGAATGATAAACCAAACTCGTGCTTCATTAAAGGTGCCAACATTTCATGATGGTGGTGTTCTGGACGTAGGTTGAAACCGCTTATGATAAAACGCCACTGTTGATAACTTTTCAAACTTCTGAATGCTGGTATGGAAAACGTTCTTTCGAAGATTGGCTGACAGACTGACAGTTGTTTTCTAAACTTTTTCAAATAATCTGGGGGCCTCCATCCCTCATTAGGTAAAGTGTTGGACGCTCAATCCAAACGGCCTTCCACCAATGGGTCGCTGATTCGAATCCCACTCAGTCCAAACAAAAAAGAAAAATTGTTTGACTTGGTTTCACTCGAACGACCTATATGGGATGGTTGCCAGTTACCACTGCAAGATCGTGGGTTTCCTCCGGGTATAGAGCCTGGTTTCCTCCCACAATAAAACTAGCAACGCCACCATATAAGTGAAATAATCTTGAGCGCGGCGTAAAACATCAAACAATCAATCAATCAATCTAATATTATTATCACAGTGGGCGTCAGAATGGACTAAACACACATGCATTCCGTATTGTCTATTGAGTGCAGTAGGGCATTTTTAAAGTAAGACAAAGCGTCGTCCGTCAATAGTTGGACAGAGAAAAAGGGAAGGATAGCTGAAAGTATTTTGCAAACATGTGGTTAGATTCCGGATTTCTTCCAGTCAGCGTGGGAGAGGACTACACTCCACCATTGCAGGATGCTGAAGAATACGTGACTTTCACCGTCTGGTCGATGCAGTTGAAGTTTGCTCAGTTTTGTTTTCGTCTAGACACATTGACGTCAGGGGAAAGGCAATATGGAAAGCTTTTATCGCCCTCTGTATAGTAAATCCATATGATTCATTCTTCGGTAAGATGCATTTGTTAATGCAGGTAAATGTAATTTGGCATCAATATATCTGAGAGTGTGTATAGATATATCCATGTGAATCATCACATTATACATCTGTTATTTTATTCTTACATACTATAATAGTTAACCGTGGAATCAACAAAATCATCCAATAGTTGTTTGTTTTCTTTCCTCCTTACAAAAACTCACCATCCGTGCGTTTTACAAAACCATTAGATATGTGAAATATGAAGACAAAAACCGCAATAGTCTGGTATCTCAATGATCGGAAACCAAATATTGTATTGAGATATTGTATTATTTCTGGAATCCCTGGGCAGTGTTTTCATGTTACATAACGTATAGGCTTTCATGTTACATAACGTATAGGCTGACGATCTCTTTGACGTTTTCATATTGTCCAAATGAAACTAGCATCAGGGGATGAGTTTAAAAAGGCCTTATGACTATTTCAATTTCCTTAGAGAGGAAATGCCAGAAATTTTAGCGTTTAGAGACAATAATACAATTTACTCGACAATAATGGCCGTCTTTAGAATGAATATTAGCATATAAGCTGGTGTATTGACCAACTTAAACATTTTGATTTTCGATTACCCGTGAAGCAGATATTGTATTTGACAATAAAGAGTCGTTATACACGAATGGTTGTTCACTGCCTCCGTTCACTATTCGCATTTCCGTCTTCCATGGTATCCTTTGGGATTAAGCGATGTATTTGTGTGGCAAGAGTACTTTAATTTATTTTATTTATTTATTTTTATTTATTAACTTAGACACAAGGTCGGGAAGGTCACACAGGTGCATGCACCTATCAACGTGACCCCCACATCAACAATAACAATTATATATACAATATCAAATGTAGAAATAAATGACTTTTGATAAAATAAAATAAAATAGTTTTAAAAACATGCATAATATATTTAATATTTCATAAAAATCAGGATGCCCTGCACCTTGAGCAATGACAATGCGATACCCACGAACATGTATTGTCAGTCTGAAAAGTAGACTTAAGGTGGAATAAGTAAAAGCGCTTGAGAGCCGATTTAAAAGAATAAAGTGTTTCAAGTGAATTTAAGTGTTTTAATTTCAATCATGCGACCTCTCTTGTTTCTTTTACAGTGCCGTTCCCAAAGCTAAACTAGAATGTATTCAAAGAAGGACATTATAAAAGGTTCTCTGAAAAATAAAAGCCCATTCAACCGAAAGATTTGTTGTGGATAATGAAGTTAATTGTCGGTATAATGATAATGATAAACGCAATACGAGATTCGATAATGGGTTGAGGGGTTACCAAAGGGCCGACATATAGACTTTATAACTGTTATAACTATTCAGATAGATGGGTCATTCAGAAGACCATGTCAACACAATAATACACAATGCTTCATCTGACTTAATAATACAAATGATTTTGAAATACAGTTGTACAATTTACCTAAAAATTAAGACCAATGGATAGAAACTGTATGCAATTTACGCTTTATTGGGATTTACACATTTGTTAATAGATTCCATTGATTGCACTAGACAGAATCTAATGTCCTGTAATAATAAATGTTACCATTGACCGTATACAAATTCATCGCTTTATTGAATATTAATCAAAACTATAAGAGTCACGAGCAAAGGGGTTTGATAAAGATTTTTTGGCTCATAAATGTGTCCATATATATTTCCGTTATCTCAAAATTGTCTGGCATTGTTTTGACGACCCAATGCTTCATTTGAGAATAAAGGACCTTGTTAAACAATTTCGAACGTTATTTACCCCGAGTGTAAACTCCGACAGAAATAAGTAGGTCCTTGATAATAACGTGCCAAACCAAGCTTCTTGTCACGGAAAATGACGGTTTACAGAGATGTTAACTGAGGTCAAAGATCACATTATTCGCCCACCGGGAAAGTGGTTGTCCATTGAGCATACAATATTACCGTAGGTACTTCACAATATGTTCTTATAATATACTTCAATAGTTCTTCACTCTACTATTTTAGACATTAATCACTATTGTTGAGCCGAAATGATTGTTTTGAAAATGTGGAACGAGATTGATTATAATAACTTTTGGACGAGCAAATAAGCTAAAACAACCAAACAAGCTAATAACTTTAATGTCTGGTTGAGCAATGTGCTACTATTTTAAATTTAAATATCCGCCAAATCTTACGACTGCTCGCCATTTCTTTACATAAAACAAGCACAGCAAGTCTGCAAAAGGTGGTGCCTTCAAGAGGGATACAGGTTATTACTCGGATAAAGTAAGAACACACTTAGTCGAGAACCGATAGTTAATTTACGAAAACGACTTTAATTAAAACGGCCAGAAATTGACCTGTCACCGTTTTCGTTAACATATGAATTTGATCTTGATTGTCATACTCCCTGTTGCAACATAGTTTATTAAAATTTCAAACACATTTTATGAAAATGAAATCCGATACTTTGAATACAGGGTATATATTGTGTGCTCTCGTAAATATTCATTTAATTCAATGTCTATGGGCTGCATGGAATATATCTCAGCTCCATGATATATTGATTAACTTAGATATATTGATTATCGATTAACCTGTACTATAGACATATAATTTGACAATAAAGTGTCGTTATACAAGCATGACCATTCTCTGTCTCCAATCATTGTTGACCTTCCACCATCGGTCGTCGCCGATTGGATTAAAGGGAATATCTGAATAGTACGAATACGTGTAAAACAAAACGTCCGCATTCCAACAATGTATTTGTATCCTGATGTTTAAGATGTTTATATTATGAAATATACTCAAAGCAAAATAATCCCCATTTCATGAAAAAAACACTTTGCGGACAATGAGATTAATTGTTTGCATTCAGATTATTGACAAGAAAAAAACTAACTACGGTGATTGTTTTTCACGGAATCTACATGTTTTATTGCTACATGTGGTATATTGTGGTTGCTTGAATTATGTCTTACGCCATACTCAAGATTATTTGGTCTTAGTTGGATTCAAACTCGCGGCCCATTGAAGAATGTCTATATCGGTCTGAGGGTATATTGTTGATGTAAACACACCATTTTCTAAGTAATTTAAGACATGTTTATTGTAATAAAACATTCTATGTCATCTGACTTAGTAACCAAAAATTGTTTTTTTTTAAATATTGAAAGGGACGTTAAATATTTCGCCTCCACCCATTTTTAGGGATCCCCTACTTGGAGGGGATACCTTTTGAAATCGTTCTGCTTTTTCTTTATTATTAGGGATCCCCAACTTGGTGGGGATACCTATTGAAATCGTTCTGCTTTTTCCGTATTATTAGGGATCCCCTACTTGGAGGGGATACCTTTTGAAATCGTTCTGCTTTTTCCGTATTATTATTATTATTCTTATTTGTTTTCCACGGTTTTTGTAGGTGATATAACTCAAACAGTTTTCTACACACGACTCTCATCTTTCACATAGATATTCTTAAACAAATTATCTAGGTCCATTTTTTCGGAATTGTCGCTACGCTACGCCGTTTGTCCGCCATTTTGAAAAAGGCGTATTTGCCCAAAATTTTTCTTCCCTGAAACCGTTCATCCGATTTAGCTCAAATTTCACATACACTTAGTAGATGTCGGGGGACTAATAAGTTGTCCAAATCAAGAATCTCCGCGAAAATTCATAGCAGACTTTTATCCGTCAAAGTTTTGATCTTTTTAACTTTTCAAAAAAATGCAATATCTAGAAAACCATTTATTGGAACTTATCGAAAATTCTTATGCCTGTAGACCTATTATAGATCTATAAAATTCCAAAGTTTTATGAACGTGCAACAAATCACGTGACCAGGACGCCATTTTGAATTATTGAAAACTTTAATGATTCATATCTCAGCTAATTGTTCAAATAAAGCAATCGGCTTTTTAAATTTAGATAGACAACATCTTTCTTCATCTTTGAACCGCCAGGTAATTTTTGATTGGATCAACGGTTTAGCCGCCATATTGAATTTTATTAAAAAATTAAAAACTTGAGTTTTTCCAAATTGCTTTCAGATATCAACTTTAAATTTGACATACCAATAGTGTTGATCAAGGTCTATGTCTTGTGTGAAAATCAACCAGTTTCAATAAAAACTCAATAAAATATGATTGTTTAAAAAAATGATGTTAATAAAACTATGTCCAGATATTTATAAGAAAGATCTTCGACCACACAGACACAAACCCTTATCAAGGAAAGGACAAAAACATAGGATGTTAATGAAAGATGTGTATTTTATTGATAGAATCTTGGCAAGTAACATAATAGACGGATATTTTCACCATCGAGGATAAGAATACGTGCGAAATTTAAGGAAACGCAATAACACGCAATCACTCACTCATTAGTTAAGAACGCAATTATTCCTTTATAGAGATTAACTAGTCCACAAAAGCACACCAAGCATAGTGACAAATTGATTGTGATCTGGCGCTAGCAATCAAACAGACCACTAACTGTAAGTATGCCTATCCACTGAGACCAACCATGACTTTTGTTCAACGGGTGACATTGATTTAGTGACCAGCGCCATAACGACTATGTTTAAGAAGTCGGACCTAATCTGGTATAATTTGATGTGACATTATATAAATGACACATAGTACGTTGCCAAACTGAAAATATCAGAGACAGTGCGAAACATTTTAACGCAAATTATGATTGAAAAATTTAAGCGATATTAATTACGATACCGAAAAACCAACTGATAAAAACTTAACGGGGGATCCCGGACCTTGAAGTTGCCCCGCTGCAACTTCATCAACCTCTAGTTATTATTATTATTCTTATTTGTTTTCCACGGTTTTTGTAGGTGATATAACTCAAACAGTTTTCTAGACACGACTCTCATCTTTCACATACATATTCTTAAACAAATTATCTAGGTCCATTTTTTCTGAATTGTCGCTACGCTACGCCGTTTGTCCGCCATTTTGAAAAAGGCGTATTTGCCCAAATTTTTTCTTCTTTGAAACCGTTCATCCGATTTAGCTCAAATTTCACATACACTTAGCAGAAGTCGGGGGACTACTAAGTTGTCCAAATCAAGAATCTCCTCGAAAATTCATAGCAGACTTTTATTCGTCAAAGTTATCATGTTTTTAACTTTTTAAAAAAATGCAATATCTAGAAAACCATTTATTGGAACTTAACGATAATTATCATGCTTGTAGACCTATTATAGATCTATTAAATTCCAAAGTTTTATGAACGTGCAACAAGTCACGTGACCAGGACGCCATTTTGAATTTTTGAAATCTTTAATGAGTCATATCTCAGATAATTTTTCTAATAAAGCAATCGGCTTTTTAAATTTAGATAGACAATATTTTTCTTCATCTTTGAACTGCCAGGTAATTTTTGATTGGATCAACGGTTTCGCCGCCATATTGAATTTTATTAAAAAATTAAAAACTTGAGTTTTTCCAAATTGCTTTCAGATATCAACTTTAAATTTGACATACCAATAGTGTTGATCAAGGTCTATGCCTTGTGGGAAAATCAAACCGTTTCAATAAAAACTCAATAAAACATGACTGTTTAAAAATATGATGTTAATAAACTATGTTCAAATATTTATAAGAAAGATCTTCGGCCACACAGACATAAACCCATATCAAGTTAAGGGCAAAAACCTAGGATGTTAATGAAAGATGTGCATTTTATTGATAGAATCTTGGTAAGTAACATGATAAACGGATATTTTCACCATCGAGGATACAAATACGCCCAATATTTTAGGAAAAGAAATAGCACGCAAGGTCTCAATCAATCGCTCATTAGTTTAAGACCATAATAGAACTTTTGCGCAATTATTCACGTATAGAGATTAAATGTTCCAGAAAACCAAAACTGGCTTAATGCCAAATTTCAATGTCATTTGGCGCTCGCAAGCAAACTTACAGCAAACTGTAAGTTATTTTAGCGACTAACGTCAATTATGGTTGTCACACCAAGGGCGACATTGATTTAGTGACAAAGGCCGTAACTGCTATGTTCAAGAAGACAGACCTAATCTTGTACAATTTGATGTGACATTATATAAATAATACATAGTACGTTACCAAAGTGAAAATATCAGAGACAGTGCTAAACATGTTTAAGGCAAATTATGATTGAAAAATATAACCAAATAGATATTCAATTTCCCGGTTTTAGGTTTTATTTCAGAGATTTCTGTCTCGATGTGGCGAATAATTACGATATAACGAAAAACAAACTGATAAAAACTTAACAGGGGATCCCGGACCTTGAAGTTGCCCCGCTGCAACTTCATCAGCCTCTAGTTATTAGGGATCCCCTACTTGGAGGGGATACCTTTTGAAATCGTTCTGCTTTTTCCGTATTATTAGATTCAAAGTGTAAACTTTGAATCTATTGTTTTCGTTGTGTTTATTAGATTCAAAGTGTAAACTTTGAATCTATTGTTTTCGTTGTGTTTATTATTATTATTATTTTTTTTTTTTCTTCCGCCAAGTTGAAACCTTATTTCTCAAAAACTACGAATCTCAACTCACTAAAACTTCGGATCTGTCGACAAAACTTGAATGAATCATGCACGCGCATACTTTTATTGTTTCTCGAGGGCTACGTTCGCGGCCATCTTGGCAACGCACTAAACCTTCAAAGGTCTTCTTCTCCAAAACCACTCAATGGATTCACTTCAAATTAAATACATAGGTTGGACTTACTTCAGCGCATCTTGATTGCAACTTTCAAGTATCTCACTTGAAAACTCCAGAAGCTCGCTATTGGTCGAAATGTTGACAAAATCACTTAAATTTTCCAAAGTCAATAACTAAAAAACTATTTAAGTTAGCGTAACAAAACTTTCTACAACTATAGATTGCATCAGTCTGCCTAATATCCTAAAGTTGTAACATCCAAATCAAAGTCACGTGACCATGACGTCATTTTAAATATTTAAAATCTATGAAAATGCTAATTTCGCTAATAATATAGATAGAAAGAAACCGATTTAAAATTTAGAGAGACAAGACAATTTGTTGTTCACAAAATGCCAACGGTTTTTTTATTGGACCAATGGTTTGGCCGCCATATTGGATCGTGTTTCAAATACGTAAATCTTTTCTTCTCCCTAAAAAAAGAAGTATTTGCTCTGATTTTGTAACAATAGATAGTTCAAAGCATAATCTATTATGAATGCAAATTTGAGGTTTATTGTAAAAAAACCTTAGGAGATATTTGGTATTTAAAATTGATGACGTCATCAAATATAGTGTGAATTTTTCTAAAACTGATTTTTGTTACTTTTATTATAGATGATCTCAAAGCCCTTGAAAAGACGAAGAAAAACATACCACCAAATGCTTTGTATCATTTCCATAAGTACTTTTAATCTTTGTTCCAAATTTTAAATTGTTGGACTTTGTCGTTTTCAGCCATGTTATAAGGCTTTCTGGTATATGCCGAGGAAAATTGACATGATATAGGGCAAAACTGATATCATATGTCAGTGTAAACACATAATATGCATAAATAAAACTAGTTTCAGCGATCAACAAATAGAAAACACTGGCTCTATAAGTAATAAACGAACATTTAGATTTGATGACGTCACACATATTTAAAAGCCTTATAACTTAAAAACTGTTTACCCGAATGAATCCAAATTTAACAGCTAAAATGTACTTCATACAGTTTATCAGTCAACGTCTTCCGTAAATTAAACCTTAAAAAAATAGAAAATGTTTTCTTTAAGGTCCGCGCTTTTTCCTTTGATGATTATAGAAAATCCTGTATTCAGAACGCAATAGCTTAAAAACTAATTAGCCAAATGAATCGAAATTCCACAGCTGAGATGTACTAGTTACAGTTTATCAGTCAACGTCTTCCGTAAATTAAATCTTTAAAATTTAACAAATGTTTTCTTTGAGGTCCGCGCTTTTTCTTTTGGTTATTATAGGAAATCTTGCATTCAAAACGTAATTACTTAAAACTACTTTGCAAAATAAAACGAAAATATAAATCTAAGAAGGGCCTGTAAGAGAATATTTGCCGGCATCTTCCGTAAATTCAATCTTTGAAAGAAAAAAATGTTTACTTTGACGTCCGCGCTTTTTCATGTTGCGCGCCTACTGTAAACATACAGGTCTAAGCACACACAATACTCAAAATCTCCTTCCATCTAACCTGGTCTCACATCACATTAAAAATTGTTTCCAGCCTTAAATTCAACCAATTTCCTTTCAAGAAAAAACATAGAAACGCCCAGAAAATCAATCCAAAGGAGTGCAGGAAAAAGAGAAAAGAAGATACACGGAATACTTATGGCACTACTTATGGCACTTCTTGTGTCCCAAGGAAAAACCGGGGTTGATAAATCTGTGTGGAGAGTCCTTCCTTATCGGAAAACAAGTTTAAGCTTTGAATATATTGCTTTCGTAGTGTTTTTGTTTTTTTTATTATTATTAGATTCAAAGTGTAAACTTTGAATCTATTGTTTTCGTTGTGTTTATTATTAGATTCAAAGTGTAAACTTTGAATCTATTGTTTTCGTTGTGTTTATTATTATTATTATTATTATTATTATTATTTTTTTTTTTTCTTCCGCCAAGTTGAAACCTTTTTTCTCAAAAACTACAAATCTCAACTCACTAAAACTTCGGATCTGTCGACAAAACTTGAATGAATCATGCATGCGCATACTTTTATTGTTTCTCGAGGGCTACGTTCGCGGCCATCTTGGCAACGCACTAAACCTTCAAAGGTCTTCTTCTCCAAAACCACTCAATGGATTCACTTCAAATTAAATACATAGGTTGGACTTACTTCAGCGCATCTTGATTGCAACTTTCAAGTATCTCACTTGAAAACTCCAGAAGCTCGCTATTGGTCGAAATGTTGACAAAATCACTTAAATTTTCCAAAGTCAATAACTAAAAAACTATTTAAGTTAGCGTAACAAAACTTTCTACAACTATAGATTGCATCAATGTGCCTAATATCCTAAAGTTGTAACATCCAAATCAAAGTCACGTGACCATGACGTCATTTTAAATATTTAAAATCTATGAAAATGCTAATTTCGCTAATAATATAGATAGAAAGAAACCGATTTAAAATTTAGAGAGACAAGACAATTTGTTGTTCACAAAATGCCAACGGTTTTTTTGATTGGACCAATGGTTTGGCCGCCATATTGGATCGTGTTTCAAATACGTAAATCTTTTCTTCTCCCTAAAAAAAGAAGTATTTGCTCTGATTTTGTAACAATAGATAGTTCAAAGCATAGTCTATTATGAATGCAAATTTGAGGTTTATTGTAAAAAAACCTTAGGAGATATTTGGTATTTAAAATTGATGACGTCATCAAATATAGTGTGAATTTTTCTAAAACTGATTTTTGTTACTTTTATTATAGATGATCTCAAAGCCCTTGAAAATACGAAGTAAAACATACCGCCAAATGCTTTGTATCATTTCCATAAGTACTTTTAATCTTTGTTCCAAATTTTAAATTGTTGGACTTAGTCGTTTTCAGGTGTACTATAGGACTTTCTCAAATATGCCGAGGAAAATTGACATGATATAGGGCAAAACTGATATCATATGTCAGTGTAAACACATAATATGCATAAATAAAACTAGTTTCAGCGATCAACAAATTGAAAACACTGGCTCTATAAGTAATAAACGAACATTTAGATTTGATGACGTCACACATATTTAAAAGCCTTATAACTTAAAAACTGTTTACCCGAATGAATCCAAATTTAACAGCTAAAATGTACTTGATACAGTTTATCAGTCAACGTCTTCCGTAAATTAAACCTTACAAAAATAGAAAATGTTTTCTTTAAGGTCCGCGCTTTTTCCTTTGATGATTATAGAAAATCCTGTATTCAGAACGCAATAGCTTAAAAACTAATTAGCCAAATGAATCGAAATTCCACAGCTGAGATGTACTAGTTACAGTTTATCAGTCAACGTCTTCCGTAAATTAAATCTTTAAAATTTAACAAATGTTTTCTTTGAGGTCCGCGCTTTTTCTTTTGGTTATTATAGGAAATCTTGCATTCAAAACGTAATAGCTTAAAACTACTTTGCAAAATAAAACGGAAACATAAATCTAAGAAGGGCCTGTAAGAGAATATTTGCCGGCATCTTCCGTAAATTCAATCTTTGAAAGAAAAAAATGTTTTCTTTGACGTCCGCGCTTTTTCATGTTGCGCGCCTACTGTAAACATACAGGTCTAAGCACACACAATTCTCGAAATCTCCTTCCACCAGCCTAGCCTGGTATCAAATCACATCCAAAATTGTTTCCAGCCTTAAATTCAACCAATTTCCTTTCAAGAAAAAACATAGAAACGCCCAGAAAATCAATCCAAAGGAGTGCAGGAAAAAGAGAAAAGAAGATACACGGAATACTTATGGCACTACTTATGGCACTTCTTGTGTCCCAAGGAAAAAACGGGGTTGATGAATCTGTGTAGAGAGTCCTTCCTTATCGGAAAACAAGTTTAAGCTTTGAATATATTGCTTTCGTAGTGTTTTTCTTTAATTGCTATTATTAGATTCAAAGTGTAAACTTTGAATCTATTGTTTTCGTTGTGTTTATTATTAGATTCAAAGTGTAAACTTTGAATCTATTGTTTTCGTTGTGTTTATTATTATTATTAGATTCAAAGTGTAAACTTTGAATCTATTGTTTTCGTTGTGTTTATTATTATTATTATTAGATTCAAAGTGTAAACTTTGAATCTATTGTTTTCGTTGTGTTTATTATTATTATTATTAGATTCAAAGTGTAAACTTTGAATCTATTGTTTTCGTTGTGTTTATTATTATTATTATTATTATTATTATTATTTTTCTTCTTACGTAGAAGTTGAAAGCTTATTTCTCAAAAACCACAAATCGCAACTTTATCAAACTTCAGATTCGTCGACAAAAAGTCCATGGATTATGCATGCGCATATTTCTATTGTTTCTCTAGGGCTACGTTGGCGGCCATCTTGGCAACGCACTTAACTTTCAAAGGTCTTCTTCTCCAAAACCGCTCAATGGATTCACTTCAAATTAAATACATAGGTTGGACTTACTTCAGCGCATCTTGGTTGCAACTTTCAAGTATCTCACTTGAAAACTCCAGAAGCTCGCTATTGGTCGAAATTTTGACGTCATCACTTAAATTTTCCAAAGTCAATAACTAAAAAACTATTTAAGTTAGCGTAACAAAACTTTCTACATCTATAGATTGCATCAATCTGCCTAATATCCTAACGTTGTAACATCCAAATCAAAGTCACGTGACCATGACGTCATTTTAAATATTTAAAATCTATGAAAATGCTAATTTCGCTAATAATATAGATAGAAAGAAACCGATTTCAAATTTAGAGAGACAAGACAATTTGTTGTTCACAAAATGCCAACAGTTTTTTGATTGGACCAATGGTTTGGCCGCCATATTGGATCGTGTTCCAAATACGTAAAGCTTTTCTTCTCCCTAAAAAAAGAAGTATTTGCTCTGATTTTGTAACAATAGATAGTTCAAGGCATAATCTATTATGAATGCAAATTTGAGGTTTATTGTAAAAAAGACTTAGGAGATATTTGGTATTTAAAATTGATGACGTCATCAATTATAGTGTGAATTTTTCTGAAACTGATTTTTGTTACTTTTATTATAAACCATCTCAAAGCCCTTGACATGATGAAGAAAAACATACCGCCAAATGCGTTCTATCATTTTGATAAGTACTTTTAATCTTTGTTCCAAAATTTAAATTGTTGGACTTAGTCGTTTTCAGCTGTACTGTTGGACTCTCTCACATATGCCGAGGGAAAATGACGCATTATAGAGCAAAACCGATAACATATATCAGTGTAAACACATAATATGCATAAATAAAACTAGTTTCAACGATCAACAAATTGAAAACACTGGCTCTATAAGTAATAAACGAACATTTAGATTTGATGACGTCATACATATTTAAAAGCCTTATAACTTAAAAACTGTTTACCCGAATGAATCCAAATTTAACAGCTAAAATGTACTTGATACAATTTATCAGCCAACGTCTTCCGTAAATTAAATCTTCAAAATTTAACAAATGTTTTCTTTGAGGTCCGCGCTTTATCTTTTGGTTATTATAGGAAATCTTGCATTCAAAACGTAATAACTTAAAACTACTTTGCAAAATAAAACGAAAATATAAATCTAAGAAGGGCCTGTAAGAGAATATTTGCCGGCATCTTCCGTAAATTCAATCTTTGAAAGAAAAAAATGTTTTCTTTGACGTCCGCGCTTTTTCATGTTGCGTGCCTACTGTAAACATACAGGTCTAAGCACACACAATACTCAAAATCTCCTTCCACCTAACCTGGTCTCATATCACATCCAAAATTGTTTCCAGCCTTAAATTCAACCGATTTCCTTTCAAGAAAACCATACAAATGCCCAGAAAATCAATCCGACGGTGGGCAGGAAAAAAAAAAGAAAAGAAGATACACGGAATATTTATGGCACTTCTTTCGTCCCTAGGAAAACTGGATGTGATGAAACTTTGTAGAGATTCCTTATCGGAAAACCAGTTTAAACTTTGAATATATTGTGTGCGTAGTGTTTTTGTTTATTTTATTATTATTAGATTCAAAGTGTAAACTTTGAATCTATTGTTTTCGTTGTGTTTATTATTATTATTAGATTCAAAGTGTTAACTTTGAATCTATTGTTTTTCTACTGTTTATTATTCTTCTTCTGTATTCTTTTTGTTTTTCTTGCGTCGATGTTGTGAGCTTATTTCTCGGAAACTAAGGATCTCAGCATTATGAAACTTCAGATTTGTCGACAGAATTTCAATCAATTATGCACCATGGTATTTTCGACTTTGTTCTTGCGCCACTTTGGCGGCCATCTTACAACCTTGCTAAACCTTCAAAGGTCTTCTTCTCAAAAACTACTTTATGGAATTACTTCAAATTTAGTACATAGGTAGCACTTACCTCAGCGCACCTGCGATGCAAATTTGAAGTACGTCTGTTCAAAACTCTAGAAGCTCGTTATTGGTCGAAATTTTGACGTCATTCAAATTTTAAAAAGCCAATAACTCAAAAACTGTTCAATTTAAAGTGGCAAAACTTCATATTTATATAGTTTCTATTAATGTCATTCATCTGTAAACATTTTGAAAGTTTGGTAAAAGTCACGTGACCTTGACGTCATTTCAAATTTTTAATCATTCAAAATTTTATATTTGTTATTATTTTAGATAGAACAAAACGGATTTCAAATTTAGATAGACAAGCAAATTTAAAAATGGAATAAATCAGTCATTTTTCGGTTGGACACATGGTTTTGACGCACTATTGGGTCAGGCGCAAAACACTTAAAAAACTTCTTGTCCTATACAGTTAAAGTATATGGCCTGTAACTTTTCATTTAAACAATCTGACACAATATCTACAATGCTTGTTATTTTAAGCAGTATTAGTCAAAGAGTTTTGAAGATATATGCTGTTTAAAAAATTATGACGTCATCAATAATTGGTAAATATTTTAGAAATTAAATTATCAACATCAAATTTATATTTTCTGAAAGCCCTTGAGGAGAGGAGAAGAAATATATCAACATAGTTTTTCTATCATTTCAATAAGTACTTCAAATATTTAATCAAAAGTTTCAATTTTTGGACTTTGTCGTTTTCAGCAACATTTCTGGTAAATAACATAAAATCCGTTCTACTTGACCGATTCTTTAAAAAAAAGATGTTTTCATACTGAAATAGTGCTTCCAAATTGATTTAAAGTGGTTTGAAATGCCTTGGTGACGTTATAAGGAAAATAAAAAAACACATTTAAAGAAATCCGGTCTTATCTATTTACAAAGAGATACGGCTAGGCGACCAGATGGGCTAATGTAAACACAGTGAGGGAGGCTTGCTTTAATAGCTGTGACCTGTATTTACACCAGGGCAAGGCAAAACCCTGCATGGTCTAACAGAAATTACTGATAAATAGAGTAAGCCATCCAAGCAGCTTCATTTAAAATAGGTGCATATGAAATCTCTCAGTAATTAAACAACTCTGGCTATATCCAGTAAAATATTGAACAAATCCATGTAGCTTAACTGTGGTATTAAGAGTATAAGAAATGAACACAGTTTTTATGGGTTGCAACTCCTGGATTTTTATTGTACACAACGTTTCGATGTAGAAACTAACATCGTTATCAAGTGAATGTTGTGTACAATAAAAATCCAGGAGTTGCAACCCATAAAAACTGTGTTCATTTCTTATATCATGATCAACTCCTAAATGCCACTTAAAGAGGTATTAAGAGTAGTTAGAAGCTAAATAGTGGACACAAATCTGTCTCTAATTTGCGTTGATGGGCCTTAGTGGTTCAGTCGGTAGAGTGGTAATCTCCCACTCCGACACAGGCCTTCCATTGATGAAGCACAGGTTCGAATCTCAGTAGATGTAAATAAAATGGTGAGTGTTTTCAATAATTTCTAAATGTTTTAGAAATTAGTTTAGCAACATTAAATTTATATTTTCTGAAAGCCCTTGAGGAGAGGAGAAAAAATATACCAACATATTTCTTCTATCATTGTTTTTGTTTATTTTATTATTATTAGATTCAAAGTGTAAACTTTGAATCTATTGTTTTCGTTGTGTTTATTATTATTATTAGATTCAAAGTGTTAACTTTGAATCTATTGTTTTTCTACTGTTTATTATTCTTCTTCTGTATTCTTTTTGTTTTTCTTGCGTCGATGTTGTGAGCTTATTTCTCGGAAACTAAGGATCTCAGCATTATGAAACTTCAGATTTGTCGACAGAATTTCAATCAATTATGCACCATGGTATTTTCGACTTTGTTCTTGCGCCACTTTGGCGGCCATCTTACAACCTTGCTAAACCTTCAAAGGTCTTCTTCTCAAAAACTACTTTATGGAATTACTTCAAATTTAGTACATAGGTAGCACTTACCTCAGCGCACCTGCGATGCAAATTTGAAGTACGTCTGTTCAAAACTCTAGAAGCTCGTTATTGGTCGAAATTTTGACGTCATTCAAATTTTAAAAAGCCAATAACTCAAAAACTGTTCAATTTAAAGTGGCAAAACTTCATATTTATATAGTTTCTATTAATGTCATTCATCTGTAAACATTTTGAAAGTTTGGTAAAAGTCACGTGACCTTGACGTCATTTCAAATTTTTAATCATTCAAAATTTTATATTTGTTATTATTTTAGATAGAACAAAACGGATTTCAAATTTAGATAGACAAGCAAATTTAAAAATGGAATAAATCAGTCATTTTTCGGTTGGACACATGGTTTTGACGCACTATTGGGTCAGGCGCAAAACACTTAAAAAACTTCTTGTCCTATACAGTTAAAGTATATGGCCTGTAACTTTTCATTTAAACAATCTGACACAATATCTACAATGCTTGTTATTTTAAGCAGTATTAGTCAAAGAGTTTTGAAGATATATGCTGTTTAAAAAATTATGACGTCATCAATAATTGGTAAATATTTTAGAAATTAAATTATCAACATCAAATTTATATTTTCTGAAAGCCCTTGAGGAGAGGAGAAGAAATATATCAACATAGTTTTTCTATCATTTCAATAAGTACTTCAAATATTTAATCAAAAGTTTCAATTTTTGGACTTTGTCGTTTTCAGCAACATTTCTGGTAAATAACATAAAATCCGTTCTACTTGACCGATTCTTTAAAAAAAAGATGTTTTCATACTGAAATAGTGCTTCCAAATTGATTTAAAGTGGTTTGAAATGCCTTGGTGACGTTATAAGGAAAATAAAAAAACACATTTAAAGAAATCCGGTCTTATCTATTTACAAAGAGATACGGCTAGGCGACCAGATGGGCTAATGTAAACACAGTGAGGGAGGCTTGCTTTAATAGCTGTGACCTGTATTTACACCAGGGCAAGGCAAAACCCTGCATGGTCTAACAGAAATTACTGATAAATAGAGTAAGCCATCCAAGCAGCTTCATTTAAAATAGGTGCATATGAAATCTCTCAGTAATTAAACAACTCTGGCTATATCCAGTAAAATATTGAACAAATCCATGTAGCTTAACTGTGGTATTAAGAGTAGTTAGAAGCTAAATAGTGGACACAAATCTGTCTCTAATTTGCGTTGATGGGCCTTAGTGGTTCAGTCGGTAGAGTGGTAATCTCCCACTCCGACACAGGCCTTCCATTGATGAAGCACAGGTTCGAATCTCAGTAGATGTAAATAAAATGGTGAGTGTTTTCAATAATTTCTAAATGTTTTAGAAATTAGTTTAGCAACATTAAATTTATATTTTCTGAAAGCCCTTGAGGAGAGGAGAAAAAATATACCAACATATTTCTTCTATCATTTCTAGAAGTATTTGAAATTCTTTATCAAAAGTTTCAATTTTTGGACTTTGTCGTTTTTAGGTATATTTTTGGTAAATGACATAAAATCGGTTTCACTTGTCTGATTCTTTTCCAAAAAAGATGTTTTCAAACCACAATAGTGTTTCAAAATTTATTAGAACTGGTTTGGAATGCCTAAATGACGTTATAACTAAAGTAAAAACCACATTTAAAGAAATCCAGTCACCTATTTACAATGAGATAAGTTCGAATCCCACTCAGTCCAAAAAATTGGAAAATTTTCTGACTGGGGTTTCACTCGAACGACCTATGTGGGATGGTTGCCAGTTACCAACGGAAGGTCGTGGGTTTCCTCCGGGCATAGAGCCCGGTTTCCTCCCACAATAAAACTGGCAACGCCGCCATATAAGTGAAATAATCTTGAGCGCGGCGTAAAACACCAAACAATCAATCAATCAACAATGAGATAAGGACCAGATGATTTATTTATACAGACGGAGATCAGTTTACATAGCCAGTGACTTGTATTCAGTGCAGCGAAAGGCAGAGCCCTGGTCTAACTTCTCCTACATAAAGTAAGCCATCCACGCAGCTAATATAATTTACATGCATATATCTCCCAGAAATCAAAATACTTGGATAATATTCGGTAAAAAATATTGTAGAAATTCATGAATCTTAATTATGGTATGAAGGCTAATAAAAGGTAGGTAGTGAAACAAATATCTTTAGGTGTCTCCCAGTCTAACACAGGCCTTCCACCGATGAAGCACGGGTTCGAATCTCACTAAATCTAATCTTTCTTTTTATCGTCCCGATGTTGTGAGCCTATTTCTAGG
This sequence comes from Lepidochitona cinerea, assembly GCA_963971465.1. Lineage (NCBI taxonomy): Eukaryota > Metazoa > Mollusca > Polyplacophora > Chitonida > Tonicellidae > Lepidochitona > Lepidochitona cinerea. The sequence continues at coordinate 38,258,053 of OZ020556.1, read as the reverse complement.
ACACTAAGAATTTTGTCAGTTTGACACTTCAGATTCCTTGACAGATTTTCAATCAATTAGAAGTCTGGGTATTTTTGACTTTCTCCTAGCGCCACTTTAGCCCCAGCTAAACATTTCATGACCTTTCTCTTCAGAACAACTTTATGGATCCGGGTCGAATCTTGCCTACATAAGTCACTCAAGCGCATCATCAGACCAGATTTGGGCATCATAGCATCAAAATCAATAAGGATTGTCATTGGTCCAAAGATTGAAGTTACACATTATTTTCCAATGCTTGTTGATTTAGGGAGTATCATTTAACAAGATATACATGTATCCTATTTAAAAAACTATGACGTCGCGGCTTATTTCTGAATGTTTCAAAAATTAACTTATCAGCTTTAAATTTCTTTCACCTCAAAGGCCCTGATAAGAGGACAAATAATATACAAGCATAATTTATCTACCATTTCCATTATTTTTTTATATAACGGTTCAAAAGTTAGAATTTTCAAGCATATTTCAGATAAATACATGTAATGTAAAATAGGTTCTACTTGACCGATTCTTTAAAAAAAAGATGTTTTCAAACTGCCATAATGCATCCACATTGATTCCACTGGTTTGGAATGCCTAAGTGACGTTATGATGAAAATAAAATTCACATTTAAAGAAATCGAGTCATCTATTTTCAAAGAGATAAGGCCAGCTGGCTAGATGGGGTAATATAAACACAGTGATGGAGGCTTGCTTACATAGCCCGTGACTTACTGCAGGGAAAGGCAAAGAGCCCTGCATGGTCTAACAGAAATTTCTCCTAAATAGAGTAAGCCATCCAAACAGCTTCAATTAATATATACAAATACATATGGAATCTTTCATAAATTTAAATACTGAGATTATAGCCGGTAAAAACTGAACAAATACATGTATCTAAACTGTTGTATGAAGTTTAATTCGAAGGTAAATAGTGGACAAACATCTGTCTCTTATTTGCCGTGGTGGGCCTAGATGGTTCAGTCTTTAGAGCGGTAATCTCCCATTTCGACACAAGCCTTCCATTCATGAACCACGGGTTCGATTCTCACTAGGTCTAAGAAAAATATTAGTGATCAACCACCCTATGTAGAAAAGAAGACAGATACTTTTCCTGAACTTCTTGAAACTTATAATCTGTCGACAGAATTTCATTCAATTACGCACCTGGGTATTTTTATGGTTCCAACAGGGCTATGTTCGCAGTCATCTTGGCAACGCACTAAACCTTCTTCTCCAAACCCTCTCAATGGATTTACTTGAAATTTAATACATAGGTAGGACTTACTTCAGGGCATTTTCATTGCATCTTCAAGTACCTCAGTTGAAAACTCTAGAAACTCGCTAATGGTCGAAATTTTGAGGTCATCATTTCAATTTTCAAAAGTCAATAACTCGAAAACTATTCAAGTTAAAGTGACAAAACTTCATACATATACAGTTTGTGTCAATCTTACTAATATCCCAAAGTCTTAAAATCCAACTCAAAGTCACGTGACCATGACGTCGTTTTGAATTTTTAAAAACTGTAAAAATGCTAATTTCTTCAAAAATATAGCTAGAGAGAAATCGATTTCAAATTTGGATAGACAAGAAAATTTGTTAGTCACAAAATGTCAACAGTTTTTTGATTAGACCAGCCGTTTGGCCGCCATGTTGGTTCGGGTTCCAAATATTCAAAAACTTTTTTCTCCAAAACGTACATAGTAATTGCTTTCATTTTGCAAATTAAGATAGTTCAACATATTGTCTAATATGTGTGCAAGTTTGAACTTTATCGTATGTAAATCTTAGGAGATATTTGGTATTAAAAAGTTGATGAGGTCATCAATAATAGTGTGATTTAAAAACAAAATGATTTTAATTATTTTTATTACATATCATCTGAAAGTTCATGAAAAATGTTTTCTTTCAGGTCCGCGCTTTTTCTTTCTGTGATTATAGGAAATGTTGTCTTCAAAATGTACTAACTTAAAAACTACTCAGCAGAACGAAACAAAACTTTACAGCTAAGAAGTACTTGTTACAATGTATCAGTCAACCTCTTTCGAAAACTTAATCTTAAAAAAAAAATGTTTTCTATTACGTCCGGCCTTTATATTAAACATTTACTGTTTTCGTCTCTTAAATTAATTCAAGGTGTTTAAGAAATGGTGATCTATTCGACTTCACACTTTGAATCGCAATTGCTTTAGCAATTTCTAGTTATTTTTTTTTTTTCTTGCGTCGATGTTGAGACCTTATTCCTCGAAAACCAGAAATCGCAACTTTATCAAACTACAGATTCGTCGACAAAACTTCCATGGATTAGGCATGCGCATATTTCTATTGTTTCTCTAGGGCTACGTTCGCGGCCATCTTGGCACCGCACTAAACCTTCAAAGGTCTTCTTCTCCAAAACCACTCAATGGATTGACTTTAAATTTAATACATAGGTCGGAATTACTTCAGCGCATCTCGGTTGCAACTTTCAAGTACTTCAGTTGAAAACTCTAGAAGCTCGCTATTGGTCGAAATTTTGACGTCATCACTTCAATATTCAAAAGTCAATAACTAAAAAACTATTGAAGTTAACGTAACAAAACTTTCTACATCTATAGATTGTATCCATCTGATTAATATCCTAAATTTGTCAAATCCAAATCAAGGTCACGTGACCATGACATCATTTTAAATTTTTAAAATCTATAAAAATGCTAATTTCGCCAATAATATAGATAGAGAGAAACGGTTTTCAAATTTAAAGAGACAAGGAAATTTGTTAATCACAAAATGGCAACGGTTTTTTGATTGGACAAATAGTTTGGCCGCCATATTGGATCGTGTTTCAAAGACGTAAAGCTTTACTTCTCCCTAAAAAAAGAAGTATTTGCTCTTATTTGGTAACATCAGACAGTTCAATGCATAATCTATTATGAATGCAAATTTGAAGTTTATTGTATAAAAACCATAGGAGATATTTGGTATTTAAAATTGATGACGTCATCAATAATAGTGTGAATTTTTCTAAAACTGATTTTTGTTACTTTTATTATATGTGATCTGAAAGCCCTTGAAAAGACGAAGAAAAACATACCGCCAAATGCTTTCTATCATTTTCATAAGTACTTTTAATCTTTGTTCCAAAATTTAAATTGTTTGACTTAGTCGTTTTCCGGTGTACTATTGGACTTTCTCACATATGCCGAGGAAAAATGACGCATTATAGAGCAAAACCGATAACATATATCAGTGTAAACACATAATATGCATAAATAAAACTAGTTTCAACGATCAACAAACTGAAAACACTGGCTCAATAAGTAATAAACGAAGATTTGGATTTTATGACGTCACACATATTTAAAAGCCTTATAACTTAAAAACCGTTTACCCGAATGAATTCAAACTTAACAGCTAAGATGTACTTGATACAGTTTATCAGTCAACGTCTTCCGTAAATAAAATCTTAAAAATTTAGAGAATGTTTTCTATCAGGTCCGCGCTTTTTCCTTTGATGATTATAGAAAATCCTGTATTCAGAACGCAATAACTTAACAACTGTTTAGCCGATTGAATCAAAATTTCTCAGGTAAGATGTAATAGATACAATTTATCTGTCAACGTTTTCCGTAAATTGAATCTTTAAAATTTAGAAAATGTTTTCTTTCACGTCCGCGCTTTTTCGTTTGGTGATTAACGAAAATCCTGTATTCAAAACGGTATAAATTAAACACTAAATAGCCAATTGAATCGAAATTTCACAGCGCTGATGCAGTAGATACAGTTCATCAGCCAACGTCTTCCGTTAATTTAATCTTTAAAATTTAAGGAATTTTTCTTTCACTTCCGCGCTTTTTCTTTTGGCGATTAACGAAAAACATGTACATCTTTCCGGCGCTTTAATTACTTTTCGGAAAAAAAGTCAAGGAGTATGTGAAACTCTTATCTGTTCGGATTCACACTTTGAATCGCAATTGCTTCAGCAATTTCTAGTTATTATTATTTTTTTTTTCTTCCGCCAAGTTGAAACCTTATTTCTCAAAAACTACGAATCTCAACTCACTAAAACTTCGGATCTGTCGACAAAACTTGAATGAATCATGCACGCGCATACTTTTATTGTTTCTCGAGGGCTACGTTCGCGGCCATCTTGGCAACGCACTAAACCTTCAAAGGTCTTCTTCTCCAAAACCACTCAATGGATTCACTTCAAATTAAATACATAGGTTGGACTTACTTCAGCGCATCTTGATTGCAACTTTCAAGTATCTCACTTGAAAACTCCAGAAGCTCGCTATTGGTCGAAATGTTGACAAAATCACTTAAATTTTCCAAAGTCAATAACTAAAAAACTATTTAAGTTAGCGTAACAAAACTTTCTACAACTATAGATTGCATCAGTCTGCCTAATATCCTAAAGTTGTAACATCCAAATCAAAGTCACGTGACCATGACGTCATTTTAAATATTTAAAATCTATGAAAATGCTAATTTCGCTAATAATATAGATAGAAAGAAACCGATTTAAAATTTAGAGAGACAAGACAATTTGTTGTTCACAAAATGCCAACGGTTTTTTTATTGGACCAATGGTTTGGCCGCCATATTGGATCGTGTTTCAAATACGTAAATCTTTTCTTCTCCCTAAAAAAAGAAGTATTTGCTCTGATTTTGTAACAATAGATAGTTCAAAGCATAATCTATTATGAATGCAAATTTGAGGTTTATTGTAAAAAAACCTTAGGAGATATTTGGTATTTAAAATTGATGACGTCATCAAATATAGTGTGAATTTTTCTAAAACTGATTTTTGTTACTTTTATTATAGATGATCTCAAAGCCCTTGAAAAGACGAAGAAAAACATACCACCAAATGCTTTGTATCATTTCCATAAGTACTTTTAATCTTTGTTCCAAATTTTAAATTGTTGGACTTTGTCGTTTTCAGCCATGTTATAAGGCTTTCTGGTATATGCCGAGGAAAATTGACATGATATAGGGCAAAACTGATATCATATGTCAGTGTAAACACATAATATGCATAAATAAAACTAGTTTCAGCGATCAACAAATAGAAAACACTGGCTCTATAAGTAATAAACGAACATTTAGATTTGATGACGTCACACATATTTAAAAGCCTTATAACTTAAAAACTGTTTACCCGAATGAATCCAAATTTAACAGCTAAAATGTACTTCATACAGTTTATCAGTCAACGTCTTCCGTAAATTAAACCTTAAAAAAATAGAAAATGTTTTCTTTAAGGTCCGCGCTTTTTCCTTTGATGATTATAGAAAATCCTGTATTCAGAACGCAATAGCTTAAAAACTAATTAGCCAAATGAATCGAAATTCCACAGCTGAGATGTACTAGTTACAGTTTATCAGTCAACGTCTTCCGTAAATTAAATCTTTAAAATTTAACAAATGTTTTCTTTGAGGTCCGCGCTTTTTCTTTTGGTTATTATAGGAAATCTTGCATTCAAAACGTAATTACTTAAAACTACTTTGCAAAATAAAACGAAAATATAAATCTAAGAAGGGCCTGTAAGAGAATATTTGCCGGCATCTTCCGTAAATTCAATCTTTGAAAGAAAAAAATGTTTACTTTGACGTCCGCGCTTTTTCATGTTGCGCGCCTACTGTAAACATACAGGTCTAAGCACACACAATACTCAAAATCTCCTTCCATCTAACCTGGTCTCACATCACATTAAAAATTGTTTCCAGCCTTAAATTCAACCAATTTCCTTTCAAGAAAAAACATAGAAACGCCCAGAAAATCAATCCAAAGGAGTGCAGGAAAAAGAGAAAAGAAGATACACGGAATACTTATGGCACTACTTATGGCACTTCTTGTGTCCCAAGGAAAAACCGGGGTTGATAAATCTGTGTGGAGAGTCCTTCCTTATCGGAAAACAAGTTTAAGCTTTGAATATATTGCTTTCGTAGTGTTTTTGTTTTTTTTATTATTATTAGATTCAAAGTGTAAACTTTGAATCTATTGTTTTCGTTGTGTTTATTATTATTATTATTTTTTTTTTCTTCCGCCAAGTTGAAACCTTATTTCTCAAAAACTACGAATCTCAACTCACTAAAACTTCGGATCTGTCGACAAAACTTGAATGAATCATGCACGCGCATACTTTTATTGTTTCTCGAGGGCTACGTTCGCGGCCATCTTGGCAACGCACTAAACCTTCAAAGGTCTTCTTCTCCAAAACCACTCAATGGATTCACTTCAAATTAAATACATAGGTTGGACTTACTTCAGCGCATCTTGATTGCAACTTTCAAGTATCTCACTTGAAAACTCCAGAAGCTCGCTATTGGTCGAAATGTTGACAAAATCACTTAAATTTTCCAAAGTCAATAACTAAAAAACTATTTAAGTTAGCGTAACAAAACTTTCTACAACTATAGATTGCATCAGTCTGCCTAATATCCTAAAGTTGTAACATCCAAATCAAAGTCACGTGACCATGACGTCATTTTAAATATTTAAAATCTATGAAAATGCTAATTTCGCTAATAATATAGATAGAAAGAAACCGATTTAAAATTTAGAGAGACAAGACAATTTGTTGTTCACAAAATGCCAACGGTTTTTTTATTGGACCAATGGTTTGGCCGCCATATTGGATCGTGTTTCAAATACGTAAATCTTTTCTTCTCCCTAAAAAAAGAAGTATTTGCTCTGATTTTGTAACAATAGATAGTTCAAAGCATAATCTATTATGAATGCAAATTTGAGGTTTATTGTAAAAAAACCTTAGGAGATATTTGGTATTTAAAATTGATGACGTCATCAAATATAGTGTGAATTTTTCTAAAACTGATTTTTGTTACTTTTATTATAGATGATCTCAAAGCCCTTGAAAAGACGAAGAAAAACATACCACCAAATGCTTTGTATCATTTCCATAAGTACTTTTAATCTTTGTTCCAAATTTTAAATTGTTGGACTTTGTCGTTTTCAGCCATGTTATAAGGCTTTCTGGTATATGCCGAGGAAAATTGACATGATATAGGGCAAAACTGATATCATATGTCAGTGTAAACACATAATATGCATAAATAAAACTAGTTTCAGCGATCAACAAATAGAAAACACTGGCTCTATAAGTAATAAACGAACATTTAGATTTGATGACGTCACACATATTTAAAAGCCTTATAACTTAAAAACTGTTTACCCGAATGAATCCAAATTTAACAGCTAAAATGTACTTCATACAGTTTATCAGTCAACGTCTTCCGTAAATTAAACCTTAAAAAAATAGAAAATGTTTTCTTTAAGGTCCGCGCTTTTTCCTTTGATGATTATAGAAAATCCTGTATTCAGAACGCAATAGCTTAAAAACTAATTAGCCAAATGAATCGAAATTCCACAGCTGAGATGTACTAGTTACAGTTTATCAGTCAACGTCTTCCGTAAATTAAATCTTTAAAATTTAACAAATGTTTTCTTTGAGGTCCGCGCTTTTTCTTTTGGTTATTATAGGAAATCTTGCATTCAAAACGTAATTACTTAAAACTACTTTGCAAAATAAAACGAAAATATAAATCTAAGAAGGGCCTGTAAGAGAATATTTGCCGGCATCTTCCGTAAATTCAATCTTTGAAAGAAAAAAATGTTTACTTTGACGTCCGCGCTTTTTCATGTTGCGCGCCTACTGTAAACATACAGGTCTAAGCACACACAATACTCAAAATCTCCTTCCATCTAACCTGGTCTCACATCACATTAAAAATTGTTTCCAGCCTTAAATTCAACCAATTTCCTTTCAAGAAAAAACATAGAAACGCCCAGAAAATCAATCCAAAGGAGTGCAGGAAAAAGAGAAAAGAAGATACACGGAATACTTATGGCACTACTTATGGCACTTCTTGTGTCCCAAGGAAAAACCGGGGTTGATAAATCTGTGTGGAGAGTCCTTCCTTATCGGAAAACAAGTTTAAGCTTTGAATATATTGCTTTCGTAGTGTTTTTGTTTTTTTTATTATTATTAGATTCAAAGTGTAAACTTTGAATCTATTGTTTTCGTTGTGTTTATTATTATTATTATTTTTTTTTTCTTCCGCCAAGTTGAAACCTTATTTCTCAAAAACTACGAATCTCAACTCACTAAAACTTCGGATCTGTCGACAAAACTTGAATGAATCATGCACGCGCATACTTTTATTGTTTCTCGAGGGCTACGTTCGCGGCCATCTTGGCAACGCACTAAACCTTCAAAGGTCTTCTTCTCCAAAACCACTCAATGGATTCACTTCAAATTAAATACATAGGTTGGACTTACTTCAGCGCATCTTGATTGCAACTTTCAAGTATCTCACTTGAAAACTCCAGAAGCTCGCTATTGGTCGAAATGTTGACAAAATCACTTAAATTTTCCAAAGTCAATAACTAAAAAACTATTTAAGTTAGCGTAACAAAACTTTCTACAACTATAGATTGCATCAGTCTGCCTAATATCCTAAAGTTGTAACATCCAAATCAAAGTCACGTGACCATGACGTCATTTTAAATATTTAAAATCTATGAAAATGCTAATTTCGCTAATAATATAGATAGAAAGAAACCGATTTAAAATTTAGAGAGACAAGACAATTTGTTGTTCACAAAATGCCAACGGTTTTTTTATTGGACCAATGGTTTGGCCGCCATATTGGATCGTGTTTCAAATACGTAAATCTTTTCTTCTCCCTAAAAAAAGAAGTATTTGCTCTGATTTTGTAACAATAGATAGTTCAAAGCATAATCTATTATGAATGCAAATTTGAGGTTTATTGTAAAAAAACCTTAGGAGATATTTGGTATTTAAAATTGATGACGTCATCAAATATAGTGTGAATTTTTCTAAAACTGATTTTTGTTACTTTTATTATAGATGATCTCAAAGCCCTTGAAAAGACGAAGAAAAACATACCACCAAATGCTTTGTATCATTTCCATAAGTACTTTTAATCTTTGTTCCAAATTTTAAATTGTTGGACTTTGTCGTTTTCAGCCATGTTATAAGGCTTTCTGGTATATGCCGAGGAAAATTGACATGATATAGGGCAAAACTGATATCATATGTCAGTGTAAACACATAATATGCATAAATAAAACTAGTTTCAGCGATCAACAAATAGAAAACACTGGCTCTATAAGTAATAAACGAACATTTAGATTTGATGACGTCACACATATTTAAAAGCCTTATAACTTAAAAACTGTTTACCCGAATGAATCCAAATTTAACAGCTAAAATGTACTTCATACAGTTTATCAGTCAACGTCTTCCGTAAATTAAACCTTAAAAAAATAGAAAATGTTTTCTTTAAGGTCCGCGCTTTTTCCTTTGATGATTATAGAAAATCCTGTATTCAGAACGCAATAGCTTAAAAACTAATTAGCCAAATGAATCGAAATTCCACAGCTGAGATGTACTAGTTACAGTTTATCAGTCAACGTCTTCCGTAAATTAAATCTTTAAAATTTAACAAATGTTTTCTTTGAGGTCCGCGCTTTTTCTTTTGGTTATTATAGGAAATCTTGCATTCAAAACGTAATTACTTAAAACTACTTTGCAAAATAAAACGAAAATATAAATCTAAGAAGGGCCTGTAAGAGAATATTTGCCGGCATCTTCCGTAAATTCAATCTTTGAAAGAAAAAAATGTTTACTTTGACGTCCGCGCTTTTTCATGTTGCGCGCCTACTGTAAACATACAGGTCTAAGCACACACAATACTCAAAATCTCCTTCCATCTAACCTGGTCTCACATCACATTAAAAATTGTTTCCAGCCTTAAATTCAACCAATTTCCTTTCAAGAAAAAACATAGAAACGCCCAGAAAATCAATCCAAAGGAGTGCAGGAAAAAGAGAAAAGAAGATACACGGAATACTTATGGCACTACTTATGGCACTTCTTGTGTCCCAAGGAAAAACCGGGGTTGATAAATCTGTGTGGAGAGTCCTTCCTTATCGGAAAACAAGTTTAAGCTTTGAATATATTGCTTTCGTAGTGTTTTTGTTTTTTTTATTATTATTAGATTCAAAGTGTAAACTTTGAATCTATTGTTTTCGTTGTGTTTATTATTATTATTATTTTTTTTTTCTTCCGCCAAGTTGAAACCTTATTTCTCAAAAACTACGAATCTCAACTCACTAAAACTTCGGATCTGTCGACAAAACTTGAATGAATCATGCACGCGCATACTTTTATTGTTTCTCGAGGGCTACGTTCGCGGCCATCTTGGCAACGCACTAAACCTTCAAAGGTCTTCTTCTCCAAAACCACTCAATGGATTCACTTCAAATTAAATACATAGGTTGGACTTACTTCAGCGCATCTTGATTGCAACTTTCAAGTATCTCACTTGAAAACTCCAGAAGCTCGCTATTGGTCGAAATGTTGACAAAATCACTTAAATTTTCCAAAGTCAATAACTAAAAAACTATTTAAGTTAGCGTAACAAAACTTTCTACAACTATAGATTGCATCAGTCTGCCTAATATCCTAAAGTTGTAACATCCAAATCAAAGTCACGTGACCATGACGTCATTTTAAATATTTAAAATCTATGAAAATGCTAATTTCGCTAATAATATAGATAGAAAGAAACCGATTTAAAATTTAGAGAGACAAGACAATTTGTTGTTCACAAAATGCCAACGGTTTTTTTATTGGACCAATGGTTTGGCCGCCATATTGGATCGTGTTTCAAATACGTAAATCTTTTCTTCTCCCTAAAAAAAGAAGTATTTGCTCTGATTTTGTAACAATAGATAGTTCAAAGCATAATCTATTATGAATGCAAATTTGAGGTTTATTGTAAAAAAACCTTAGGAGATATTTGGTATTTAAAATTGATGACGTCATCAAATATAGTGTGAATTTTTCTAAAACTGATTTTTGTTACTTTTATTATAGATGATCTCAAAGCCCTTGAAAAGACGAAGAAAAACATACCACCAAATGCTTTGTATCATTTCCATAAGTACTTTTAATCTTTGTTCCAAATTTTAAATTGTTGGACTTTGTCGTTTTCAGCCATGTTATAAGGCTTTCTGGTATATGCCGAGGAAAATTGACATGATATAGGGCAAAACTGATATCATATGTCAGTGTAAACACATAATATGCATAAATAAAACTAGTTTCAGCGATCAACAAATAGAAAACACTGGCTCTATAAGTAATAAACGAACATTTAGATTTGATGACGTCACACATATTTAAAAGCCTTATAACTTAAAAACTGTTTACCCGAATGAATCCAAATTTAACAGCTAAAATGTACTTCATACAGTTTATCAGTCAACGTCTTCCGTAAATTAAACCTTAAAAAAATAGAAAATGTTTTCTTTAAGGTCCGCGCTTTTTCCTTTGATGATTATAGAAAATCCTGTATTCAGAACGCAATAGCTTAAAAACTAATTAGCCAAATGAATCGAAATTCCACAGCTGAGATGTACTAGTTACAGTTTATCAGTCAACGTCTTCCGTAAATTAAATCTTTAAAATTTAACAAATGTTTTCTTTGAGGTCCGCGCTTTTTCTTTTGGTTATTATAGGAAATCTTGCATTCAAAACGTAATTACTTAAAACTACTTTGCAAAATAAAACGAAAATATAAATCTAAGAAGGGCCTGTAAGAGAATATTTGCCGGCATCTTCCGTAAATTCAATCTTTGAAAGAAAAAAATGTTTACTTTGACGTCCGCGCTTTTTCATGTTGCGCGCCTACTGTAAACATACAGGTCTAAGCACACACAATACTCAAAATCTCCTTCCATCTAACCTGGTCTCACATCACATTAAAAATTGTTTCCAGCCTTAAATTCAACCAATTTCCTTTCAAGAAAAAACATAGAAACGCCCAGAAAATCAATCCAAAGGAGTGCAGGAAAAAGAGAAAAGAAGATACACGGAATACTTATGGCACTACTTATGGCACTTCTTGTGTCCCAAGGAAAAACCGGGGTTGATAAATCTGTGTGGAGAGTCCTTCCTTATCGGAAAACAAGTTTAAGCTTTGAATATATTGCTTTCGTAGTGTTTTTGTTTTTTTTATTATTATTAGATTCAAAGTGTAAACTTTGAATCTATTGTTTTCGTTGTGTTTATTATTATTATTATTTTTTTTTTCTTCCGCCAAGTTGAAACCTTATTTCTCAAAAACTACGAATCTCAACTCACTAAAACTTCGGATCTGTCGACAAAACTTGAATGAATCATGCACGCGCATACTTTTATTGTTTCTCGAGGGCTACGTTCGCGGCCATCTTGGCAACGCACTAAACCTTCAAAGGTCTTCTTCTCCAAAACCACTCAATGGATTCACTTCAAATTAAATACATAGGTTGGACTTACTTCAGCGCATCTTGATTGCAACTTTCAAGTATCTCACTTGAAAACTCCAGAAGCTCGCTATTGGTCGAAATGTTGACAAAATCACTTAAATTTTCCAAAGTCAATAACTAAAAAACTATTTAAGTTAGCGTAACAAAACTTTCTACAACTATAGATTGCATCAGTCTGCCTAATATCCTAAAGTTGTAACATCCAAATCAAAGTCACGTGACCATGACGTCATTTTAAATATTTAAAATCTATGAAAATGCTAATTTCGCTAATAATATAGATAGAAAGAAACCGATTTAAAATTTAGAGAGACAAGACAATTTGTTGTTCACAAAATGCCAACGGTTTTTTTATTGGACCAATGGTTTGGCCGCCATATTGGATCGTGTTTCAAATACGTAAATCTTTTCTTCTCCCTAAAAAAAGAAGTATTTGCTCTGATTTTGTAACAATAGATAGTTCAAAGCATAATCTATTATGAATGCAAATTTGAGGTTTATTGTAAAAAAACCTTAGGAGATATTTGGTATTTAAAATTGATGACGTCATCAAATATAGTGTGAATTTTTCTAAAACTGATTTTTGTTACTTTTATTATAGATGATCTCAAAGCCCTTGAAAAGACGAAGAAAAACATACCACCAAATGCTTTGTATCATTTCCATAAGTACTTTTAATCTTTGTTCCAAATTTTAAATTGTTGGACTTTGTCGTTTTCAGCCATGTTATAAGGCTTTCTGGTATATGCCGAGGAAAATTGACATGATATAGGGCAAAACTGATATCATATGTCAGTGTAAACACATAATATGCATAAATAAAACTAGTTTCAGCGATCAACAAATAGAAAACACTGGCTCTATAAGTAATAAACGAACATTTAGATTTGATGACGTCACACATATTTAAAAGCCTTATAACTTAAAAACTGTTTACCCGAATGAATCCAAATTTAACAGCTAAAATGTACTTCATACAGTTTATCAGTCAACGTCTTCCGTAAATTAAACCTTAAAAAAATAGAAAATGTTTTCTTTAAGGTCCGCGCTTTTTCCTTTGATGATTATAGAAAATCCTGTATTCAGAACGCAATAGCTTAAAAACTAATTAGCCAAATGAATCGAAATTCCACAGCTGAGATGTACTAGTTACAGTTTATCAGTCAACGTCTTCCGTAAATTAAATCTTTAAAATTTAACAAATGTTTTCTTTGAGGTCCGCGCTTTTTCTTTTGGTTATTATAGGAAATCTTGCATTCAAAACGTAATTACTTAAAACTACTTTGCAAAATAAAACGAAAATATAAATCTAAGAAGGGCCTGTAAGAGAATATTTGCCGGCATCTTCCGTAAATTCAATCTTTGAAAGAAAAAAATGTTTACTTTGACGTCCGCGCTTTTTCATGTTGCGCGCCTACTGTAAACATACAGGTCTAAGCACACACAATACTCAAAATCTCCTTCCATCTAACCTGGTCTCACATCACATTAAAAATTGTTTCCAGCCTTAAATTCAACCAATTTCCTTTCAAGAAAAAACATAGAAACGCCCAGAAAATCAATCCAAAGGAGTGCAGGAAAAAGAGAAAAGAAGATACACGGAATACTTATGGCACTACTTATGGCACTTCTTGTGTCCCAAGGAAAAACCGGGGTTGATAAATCTGTGTGGAGAGTCCTTCCTTATCGGAAAACAAGTTTAAGCTTTGAATATATTGCTTTCGTAGTGTTTTTGTTTTTTTTATTATTATTAGATTCAAAGTGTAAACTTTGAATCTATTGTTTTCGTTGTGTTTATTATTATTATTATTTTTTTTTTCTTCCGCCAAGTTGAAACCTTATTTCTCAAAAACTACGAATCTCAACTCACTAAAACTTCGGATCTGTCGACAAAACTTGAATGAATCATGCACGCGCATACTTTTATTGTTTCTCGAGGGCTACGTTCGCGGCCATCTTGGCAACGCACTAAACCTTCAAAGGTCTTCTTCTCCAAAACCACTCAATGGATTCACTTCAAATTAAATACATAGGTTGGACTTACTTCAGCGCATCTTGATTGCAACTTTCAAGTATCTCACTTGAAAACTCCAGAAGCTCGCTATTGGTCGAAATGTTGACAAAATCACTTAAATTTTCCAAAGTCAATAACTAAAAAACTATTTAAGTTAGCGTAACAAAACTTTCTACAACTATAGATTGCATCAGTCTGCCTAATATCCTAAAGTTGTAACATCCAAATCAAAGTCACGTGACCATGACGTCATTTTAAATATTTAAAATCTATGAAAATGCTAATTTCGCTAATAATATAGATAGAAAGAAACCGATTTAAAATTTAGAGAGACAAGACAATTTGTTGTTCACAAAATGCCAACGGTTTTTTTATTGGACCAATGGTTTGGCCGCCATATTGGATCGTGTTTCAAATACGTAAATCTTTTCTTCTCCCTAAAAAAAGAAGTATTTGCTCTGATTTTGTAACAATAGATAGTTCAAAGCATAATCTATTATGAATGCAAATTTGAGGTTTATTGTAAAAAAACCTTAGGAGATATTTGGTATTTAAAATTGATGACGTCATCAAATATAGTGTGAATTTTTCTAAAACTGATTTTTGTTACTTTTATTATAGATGATCTCAAAGCCCTTGAAAAGACGAAGAAAAACATACCACCAAATGCTTTGTATCATTTCCATAAGTACTTTTAATCTTTGTTCCAAATTTTAAATTGTTGGACTTTGTCGTTTTCAGCCATGTTATAAGGCTTTCTGGTATATGCCGAGGAAAATTGACATGATATAGGGCAAAACTGATATCATATGTCAGTGTAAACACATAATATGCATAAATAAAACTAGTTTCAGCGATCAACAAATAGAAAACACTGGCTCTATAAGTAATAAACGAACATTTAGATTTGATGACGTCACACATATTTAAAAGCCTTATAACTTAAAAACTGTTTACCCGAATGAATCCAAATTTAACAGCTAAAATGTACTTCATACAGTTTATCAGTCAACGTCTTCCGTAAATTAAACCTTAAAAAAATAGAAAATGTTTTCTTTAAGGTCCGCGCTTTTTCCTTTGATGATTATAGAAAATCCTGTATTCAGAACGCAATAGCTTAAAAACTAATTAGCCAAATGAATCGAAATTCCACAGCTGAGATGTACTAGTTACAGTTTATCAGTCAACGTCTTCCGTAAATTAAATCTTTAAAATTTAACAAATGTTTTCTTTGAGGTCCGCGCTTTTTCTTTTGGTTATTATAGGAAATCTTGCATTCAAAACGTAATTACTTAAAACTACTTTGCAAAATAAAACGAAAATATAAATCTAAGAAGGGCCTGTAAGAGAATATTTGCCGGCATCTTCCGTAAATTCAATCTTTGAAAGAAAAAAATGTTTACTTTGACGTCCGCGCTTTTTCATGTTGCGCGCCTACTGTAAACATACAGGTCTAAGCACACACAATACTCAAAATCTCCTTCCATCTAACCTGGTCTCACATCACATTAAAAATTGTTTCCAGCCTTAAATTCAACCAATTTCCTTTCAAGAAAAAACATAGAAACGCCCAGAAAATCAATCCAAAGGAGTGCAGGAAAAAGAGAAAAGAAGATACACGGAATACTTATGGCACTACTTATGGCACTTCTTGTGTCCCAAGGAAAAACCGGGGTTGATAAATCTGTGTGGAGAGTCCTTCCTTATCGGAAAACAAGTTTAAGCTTTGAATATATTGCTTTCGTAGTGTTTTTGTTTTTTTTATTATTATTAGATTCAAAGTGTAAACTTTGAATCTATTGTTTTCGTTGTGTTTATTATTATTATTATTTTTTTTTTCTTCCGCCAAGTTGAAACCTTATTTCTCAAAAACTACGAATCTCAACTCACTAAAACTTCGGATCTGTCGACAAAACTTGAATGAATCATGCACGCGCATACTTTTATTGTTTCTCGAGGGCTACGTTCGCGGCCATCTTGGCAACGCACTAAACCTTCAAAGGTCTTCTTCTCCAAAACCACTCAATGGATTCACTTCAAATTAAATACATAGGTTGGACTTACTTCAGCGCATCTTGATTGCAACTTTCAAGTATCTCACTTGAAAACTCCAGAAGCTCGCTATTGGTCGAAATGTTGACAAAATCACTTAAATTTTCCAAAGTCAATAACTAAAAAACTATTTAAGTTAGCGTAACAAAACTTTCTACAACTATAGATTGCATCAGTCTGCCTAATATCCTAAAGTTGTAACATCCAAATCAAAGTCACGTGACCATGACGTCATTTTAAATATTTAAAATCTATGAAAATGCTAATTTCGCTAATAATATAGATAGAAAGAAACCGATTTAAAATTTAGAGAGACAAGACAATTTGTTGTTCACAAAATGCCAACGGTTTTTTTATTGGACCAATGGTTTGGCCGCCATATTGGATCGTGTTTCAAATACGTAAATCTTTTCTTCTCCCTAAAAAAAGAAGTATTTGCTCTGATTTTGTAACAATAGATAGTTCAAAGCATAATCTATTATGAATGCAAATTTGAGGTTTATTGTAAAAAAACCTTAGGAGATATTTGGTATTTAAAATTGATGACGTCATCAAATATAGTGTGAATTTTTCTAAAACTGATTTTTGTTACTTTTATTATAGATGATCTCAAAGCCCTTGAAAAGACGAAGAAAAACATACCACCAAATGCTTTGTATCATTTCCATAAGTACTTTTAATCTTTGTTCCAAATTTTAAATTGTTGGACTTTGTCGTTTTCAGCCATGTTATAAGGCTTTCTGGTATATGCCGAGGAAAATTGACATGATATAGGGCAAAACTGATATCATATGTCAGTGTAAACACATAATATGCATAAATAAAACTAGTTTCAGCGATCAACAAATAGAAAACACTGGCTCTATAAGTAATAAACGAACATTTAGATTTGATGACGTCACACATATTTAAAAGCCTTATAACTTAAAAACTGTTTACCCGAATGAATCCAAATTTAACAGCTAAAATGTACTTCATACAGTTTATCAGTCAACGTCTTCCGTAAATTAAACCTTAAAAAAATAGAAAATGTTTTCTTTAAGGTCCGCGCTTTTTCCTTTGATGATTATAGAAAATCCTGTATTCAGAACGCAATAGCTTAAAAACTAATTAGCCAAATGAATCGAAATTCCACAGCTGAGATGTACTAGTTACAGTTTATCAGTCAACGTCTTCCGTAAATTAAATCTTTAAAATTTAACAAATGTTTTCTTTGAGGTCCGCGCTTTTTCTTTTGGTTATTATAGGAAATCTTGCATTCAAAACGTAATTACTTAAAACTACTTTGCAAAATAAAACGAAAATATAAATCTAAGAAGGGCCTGTAAGAGAATATTTGCCGGCATCTTCCGTAAATTCAATCTTTGAAAGAAAAAAATGTTTACTTTGACGTCCGCGCTTTTTCATGTTGCGCGCCTACTGTAAACATACAGGTCTAAGCACACACAATACTCAAAATCTCCTTCCATCTAACCTGGTCTCACATCACATTAAAAATTGTTTCCAGCCTTAAATTCAACCAATTTCCTTTCAAGAAAAAACATAGAAACGCCCAGAAAATCAATCCAAAGGAGTGCAGGAAAAAGAGAAAAGAAGATACACGGAATACTTATGGCACTACTTATGGCACTTCTTGTGTCCCAAGGAAAAACCGGGGTTGATAAATCTGTGTGGAGAGTCCTTCCTTATCGGAAAACAAGTTTAAGCTTTGAATATATTGCTTTCGTAGTGTTTTTGTTTTTTTTATTATTATTAGATTCAAAGTGTAAACTTTGAATCTATTGTTTTCGTTGTGTTTATTATTATTATTATTTTTTTTTTCTTCCGCCAAGTTGAAACCTTATTTCTCAAAAACTACGAATCTCAACTCACTAAAACTTCGGATCTGTCGACAAAACTTGAATGAATCATGCACGCGCATACTTTTATTGTTTCTCGAGGGCTACGTTCGCGGCCATCTTGGCAACGCACTAAACCTTCAAAGGTCTTCTTCTCCAAAACCACTCAATGGATTCACTTCAAATTAAATACATAGGTTGGACTTACTTCAGCGCATCTTGATTGCAACTTTCAAGTATCTCACTTGAAAACTCCAGAAGCTCGCTATTGGTCGAAATGTTGACAAAATCACTTAAATTTTCCAAAGTCAATAACTAAAAAACTATTTAAGTTAGCGTAACAAAACTTTCTACAACTATAGATTGCATCAGTCTGCCTAATATCCTAAAGTTGTAACATCCAAATCAAAGTCACGTGACCATGACGTCATTTTAAATATTTAAAATCTATGAAAATGCTAATTTCGCTAATAATATAGATAGAAAGAAACCGATTTAAAATTTAGAGAGACAAGACAATTTGTTGTTCACAAAATGCCAACGGTTTTTTTATTGGACCAATGGTTTGGCCGCCATATTGGATCGTGTTTCAAATACGTAAATCTTTTCTTCTCCCTAAAAAAAGAAGTATTTGCTCTGATTTTGTAACAATAGATAGTTCAAAGCATAATCTATTATGAATGCAAATTTGAGGTTTATTGTAAAAAAACCTTAGGAGATATTTGGTATTTAAAATTGATGACGTCATCAAATATAGTGTGAATTTTTCTAAAACTGATTTTTGTTACTTTTATTATAGATGATCTCAAAGCCCTTGAAAAGACGAAGAAAAACATACCACCAAATGCTTTGTATCATTTCCATAAGTACTTTTAATCTTTGTTCCAAATTTTAAATTGTTGGACTTTGTCGTTTTCAGCCATGTTATAAGGCTTTCTGGTATATGCCGAGGAAAATTGACATGATATAGGGCAAAACTGATATCATATGTCAGTGTAAACACATAATATGCATAAATAAAACTAGTTTCAGCGATCAACAAATAGAAAACACTGGCTCTATAAGTAATAAACGAACATTTAGATTTGATGACGTCACACATATTTAAAAGCCTTATAACTTAAAAACTGTTTACCCGAATGAATCCAAATTTAACAGCTAAAATGTACTTCATACAGTTTATCAGTCAACGTCTTCCGTAAATTAAACCTTAAAAAAATAGAAAATGTTTTCTTTAAGGTCCGCGCTTTTTCCTTTGATGATTATAGAAAATCCTGTATTCAGAACGCAATAGCTTAAAAACTAATTAGCCAAATGAATCGAAATTCCACAGCTGAGATGTACTAGTTACAGTTTATCAGTCAACGTCTTCCGTAAATTAAATCTTTAAAATTTAACAAATGTTTTCTTTGAGGTCCGCGCTTTTTCTTTTGGTTATTATAGGAAATCTTGCATTCAAAACGTAATTACTTAAAACTACTTTGCAAAATAAAACGAAAATATAAATCTAAGAAGGGCCTGTAAGAGAATATTTGCCGGCATCTTCCGTAAATTCAATCTTTGAAAGAAAAAAATGTTTACTTTGACGTCCGCGCTTTTTCATGTTGCGCGCCTACTGTAAACATACAGGTCTAAGCACACACAATACTCAAAATCTCCTTCCATCTAACCTGGTCTCACATCACATTAAAAATTGTTTCCAGCCTTAAATTCAACCAATTTCCTTTCAAGAAAAAACATAGAAACGCCCAGAAAATCAATCCAAAGGAGTGCAGGAAAAAGAGAAAAGAAGATACACGGAATACTTATGGCACTACTTATGGCACTTCTTGTGTCCCAAGGAAAAACCGGGGTTGATAAATCTGTGTGGAGAGTCCTTCCTTATCGGAAAACAAGTTTAAGCTTTGAATATATTGCTTTCGTAGTGTTTTTGTTTTTTTTATTATTATTAGATTCAAAGTGTAAACTTTGAATCTATTGTTTTCGTTGTGTTTATTATTATTATTATTTTTTTTTTCTTCCGCCAAGTTGAAACCTTATTTCTCAAAAACTACGAATCTCAACTCACTAAAACTTCGGATCTGTCGACAAAACTTGAATGAATCATGCACGCGCATACTTTTATTGTTTCTCGAGGGCTACGTTCGCGGCCATCTTGGCAACGCACTAAACCTTCAAAGGTCTTCTTCTCCAAAACCACTCAATGGATTCACTTCAAATTAAATACATAGGTTGGACTTACTTCAGCGCATCTTGATTGCAACTTTCAAGTATCTCACTTGAAAACTCCAGAAGCTCGCTATTGGTCGAAATGTTGACAAAATCACTTAAATTTTCCAAAGTCAATAACTAAAAAACTATTTAAGTTAGCGTAACAAAACTTTCTACAACTATAGATTGCATCAGTCTGCCTAATATCCTAAAGTTGTAACATCCAAATCAAAGTCACGTGACCATGACGTCATTTTAAATATTTAAAATCTATGAAAATGCTAATTTCGCTAATAATATAGATAGAAAGAAACCGATTTAAAATTTAGAGAGACAAGACAATTTGTTGTTCACAAAATGCCAACGGTTTTTTTATTGGACCAATGGTTTGGCCGCCATATTGGATCGTGTTTCAAATACGTAAATCTTTTCTTCTCCCTAAAAAAAGAAGTATTTGCTCTGATTTTGTAACAATAGATAGTTCAAAGCATAATCTATTATGAATGCAAATTTGAGGTTTATTGTAAAAAAACCTTAGGAGATATTTGGTATTTAAAATTGATGACGTCATCAAATATAGTGTGAATTTTTCTAAAACTGATTTTTGTTACTTTTATTATAGATGATCTCAAAGCCCTTGAAAAGACGAAGAAAAACATACCACCAAATGCTTTGTATCATTTCCATAAGTACTTTTAATCTTTGTTCCAAATTTTAAATTGTTGGACTTTGTCGTTTTCAGCCATGTTATAAGGCTTTCTGGTATATGCCGAGGAAAATTGACATGATATAGGGCAAAACTGATATCATATGTCAGTGTAAACACATAATATGCATAAATAAAACTAGTTTCAGCGATCAACAAATAGAAAACACTGGCTCTATAAGTAATAAACGAACATTTAGATTTGATGACGTCACACATATTTAAAAGCCTTATAACTTAAAAACTGTTTACCCGAATGAATCCAAATTTAACAGCTAAAATGTACTTCATACAGTTTATCAGTCAACGTCTTCCGTAAATTAAACCTTAAAAAAATAGAAAATGTTTTCTTTAAGGTCCGCGCTTTTTCCTTTGATGATTATAGAAAATCCTGTATTCAGAACGCAATAGCTTAAAAACTAATTAGCCAAATGAATCGAAATTCCACAGCTGAGATGTACTAGTTACAGTTTATCAGTCAACGTCTTCCGTAAATTAAATCTTTAAAATTTAACAAATGTTTTCTTTGAGGTCCGCGCTTTTTCTTTTGGTTATTATAGGAAATCTTGCATTCAAAACGTAATTACTTAAAACTACTTTGCAAAATAAAACGAAAATATAAATCTAAGAAGGGCCTGTAAGAGAATATTTGCCGGCATCTTCCGTAAATTCAATCTTTGAAAGAAAAAAATGTTTACTTTGACGTCCGCGCTTTTTCATGTTGCGCGCCTACTGTAAACATACAGGTCTAAGCACACACAATACTCAAAATCTCCTTCCATCTAACCTGGTCTCACATCACATTAAAAATTGTTTCCAGCCTTAAATTCAACCAATTTCCTTTCAAGAAAAAACATAGAAACGCCCAGAAAATCAATCCAAAGGAGTGCAGGAAAAAGAGAAAAGAAGATACACGGAATACTTATGGCACTACTTATGGCACTTCTTGTGTCCCAAGGAAAAACCGGGGTTGATAAATCTGTGTGGAGAGTCCTTCCTTATCGGAAAACAAGTTTAAGCTTTGAATATATTGCTTTCGTAGTGTTTTTGTTTTTTTTATTATTATTAGATTCAAAGTGTAAACTTTGAATCTATTGTTTTCGTTGTGTTTATTATTATTATTATTTTTTTTTTCTTCCGCCAAGTTGAAACCTTATTTCTCAAAAACTACGAATCTCAACTCACTAAAACTTCGGATCTGTCGACAAAACTTGAATGAATCATGCACGCGCATACTTTTATTGTTTCTCGAGGGCTACGTTCGCGGCCATCTTGGCAACGCACTAAACCTTCAAAGGTCTTCTTCTCCAAAACCACTCAATGGATTCACTTCAAATTAAATACATAGGTTGGACTTACTTCAGCGCATCTTGATTGCAACTTTCAAGTATCTCACTTGAAAACTCCAGAAGCTCGCTATTGGTCGAAATGTTGACAAAATCACTTAAATTTTCCAAAGTCAATAACTAAAAAACTATTTAAGTTAGCGTAACAAAACTTTCTACAACTATAGATTGCATCAGTCTGCCTAATATCCTAAAGTTGTAACATCCAAATCAAAGTCACGTGACCATGACGTCATTTTAAATATTTAAAATCTATGAAAATGCTAATTTCGCTAATAATATAGATAGAAAGAAACCGATTTAAAATTTAGAGAGACAAGACAATTTGTTGTTCACAAAATGCCAACGGTTTTTTTATTGGACCAATGGTTTGGCCGCCATATTGGATCGTGTTTCAAATACGTAAATCTTTTCTTCTCCCTAAAAAAAGAAGTATTTGCTCTGATTTTGTAACAATAGATAGTTCAAAGCATAATCTATTATGAATGCAAATTTGAGGTTTATTGTAAAAAAACCTTAGGAGATATTTGGTATTTAAAATTGATGACGTCATCAAATATAGTGTGAATTTTTCTAAAACTGATTTTTGTTACTTTTATTATAGATGATCTCAAAGCCCTTGAAAAGACGAAGAAAAACATACCACCAAATGCTTTGTATCATTTCCATAAGTACTTTTAATCTTTGTTCCAAATTTTAAATTGTTGGACTTTGTCGTTTTCAGCCATGTTATAAGGCTTTCTGGTATATGCCGAGGAAAATTGACATGATATAGGGCAAAACTGATATCATATGTCAGTGTAAACACATAATATGCATAAATAAAACTAGTTTCAGCGATCAACAAATAGAAAACACTGGCTCTATAAGTAATAAACGAACATTTAGATTTGATGACGTCACACATATTTAAAAGCCTTATAACTTAAAAACTGTTTACCCGAATGAATCCAAATTTAACAGCTAAAATGTACTTCATACAGTTTATCAGTCAACGTCTTCCGTAAATTAAACCTTAAAAAAATAGAAAATGTTTTCTTTAAGGTCCGCGCTTTTTCCTTTGATGATTATAGAAAATCCTGTATTCAGAACGCAATAGCTTAAAAACTAATTAGCCAAATGAATCGAAATTCCACAGCTGAGATGTACTAGTTACAGTTTATCAGTCAACGTCTTCCGTAAATTAAATCTTTAAAATTTAACAAATGTTTTCTTTGAGGTCCGCGCTTTTTCTTTTGGTTATTATAGGAAATCTTGCATTCAAAACGTAATTACTTAAAACTACTTTGCAAAATAAAACGAAAATATAAATCTAAGAAGGGCCTGTAAGAGAATATTTGCCGGCATCTTCCGTAAATTCAATCTTTGAAAGAAAAAAATGTTTACTTTGACGTCCGCGCTTTTTCATGTTGCGCGCCTACTGTAAACATACAGGTCTAAGCACACACAATACTCAAAATCTCCTTCCATCTAACCTGGTCTCACATCACATTAAAAATTGTTTCCAGCCTTAAATTCAACCAATTTCCTTTCAAGAAAAAACATAGAAACGCCCAGAAAATCAATCCAAAGGAGTGCAGGAAAAAGAGAAAAGAAGATACACGGAATACTTATGGCACTACTTATGGCACTTCTTGTGTCCCAAGGAAAAACCGGGGTTGATAAATCTGTGTGGAGAGTCCTTCCTTATCGGAAAACAAGTTTAAGCTTTGAATATATTGCTTTCGTAGTGTTTTTGTTTTTTTTATTATTATTAGATTCAAAGTGTAAACTTTGAATCTATTGTTTTCGTTGTGTTTATTATTATTATTATTTTTTTTTTCTTCCGCCAAGTTGAAACCTTATTTCTCAAAAACTACGAATCTCAACTCACTAAAACTTCGGATCTGTCGACAAAACTTGAATGAATCATGCACGCGCATACTTTTATTGTTTCTCGAGGGCTACGTTCGCGGCCATCTTGGCAACGCACTAAACCTTCAAAGGTCTTCTTCTCCAAAACCACTCAATGGATTCACTTCAAATTAAATACATAGGTTGGACTTACTTCAGCGCATCTTGATTGCAACTTTCAAGTATCTCACTTGAAAACTCCAGAAGCTCGCTATTGGTCGAAATGTTGACAAAATCACTTAAATTTTCCAAAGTCAATAACTAAAAAACTATTTAAGTTAGCGTAACAAAACTTTCTACAACTATAGATTGCATCAGTCTGCCTAATATCCTAAAGTTGTAACATCCAAATCAAAGTCACGTGACCTAAATGAGTGTATACTTTGGATAAACTCGAAGTTACCGCTGTTTGTTTTGAAATTAAATGTAGGCGGGCCATTTTGCGTCTTAAGTACTAGGCTATATGGCTGATCTCTCCCATTCAGCTGGCCTGCCGGTCCCTTGTCTGCCCCCGGGACCGCACAGAGACTACTTTGTTATGTCCTTGGTCATTTCCCCGGTATTGATTCTTGAGTCTTATTTTCGTCGAATGACTGGTCTTGAATCGAATAAGCCGGCACTGCTGTGGAGATCGGCAAGCCCGCTGATTTTTTAATG
This sequence comes from Lepidochitona cinerea, assembly GCA_963971465.1. Lineage (NCBI taxonomy): Eukaryota > Metazoa > Mollusca > Polyplacophora > Chitonida > Tonicellidae > Lepidochitona > Lepidochitona cinerea. The sequence continues at coordinate 38,232,973 of OZ020556.1, read as the reverse complement.
CCTACCTCATTCGGGATACATGAGTTTGTTTTTGTATCTTTGATATTTCTAAACAATTACTTAACGTGTAATTCAGAGGGTGGTGTTAAGGAAATACTCTTTATTGGTACTGTTTGCAAAAATAGCCATTAATTTTGAAATTTTGTTTTAACGGAAAAATATAAAAAAGTCGGCAGTTCTTGCCACTTTAAACCCAACTCGTCCTTAAGTGAAATTTAGAGCGCAGTTCAATATTCAGTCCAAAGATATAACAAACATATCATATTCCAGTACAACAACATAATATGCATTAAAGAAACTAGTTTCAAATATCAAGAAATTGAAAATATTGGTTCTATTATTAGTAAACTAACGATTAGATTTAATAATTTCACACATTTTTTAAAAACCTTATAACCTGAAATCTACTCAGCAGAATGATAGAAACTTTGCAGTTAAGAAGTATTTGTTAGAGTGTAGTTGTCAACGTGTTTCGAAAAGTCAATCTTTAATACGGGGAAATGCTTTCTTTCAGGTCCGCGCTTTTTCTTTTTTCTGGTATTTATATTAAAAAATGTACTTATTCGTCGCTTAAATTACTTTTCGTAAAAACTTCAAGTAATGTACGGATCTATTCGACTTCACACTTTGAATCGCAATTGCTTCAGCAATTTCTAGTTATTAGATTCAAAGTGTAAACTTTGAATCTATTGTTTTCGTTGTGTTTATTATTATTATTATTATTATTATTATTATTATTTTTCTTCTTACGTAGAAGTTGAAAGCTTATTTCTCAAAAACTACAAATCGCAACTTTATCAAACTTCAGATTCGTCGACAAAAAGTCCATGGATTATGCATGCGCATATTTCGATTGTTTCTCTAGGGCTACGTTCGCGGCCATCTTGGCAACGCACTAAACTTTTAAAGGCCTTCTTCTCTAAAACCGCTCAATGGATTCACTTCAAATTCTATACATTTGTAGGACTTACTTCAGCGCATCTTGATTGCAACTTTCAAGTACCTCAGTTGAAAACTCTAGAAGCTCGCTATTGGTCGAAATTTTGACGTCATCACTTAATTTTTCAAAAGTCAATAACTAAAAAACTATTTAACTTAAAGTAACAAAACTTTCTACTTCTATAGATTGCATCAATCTGACTAATATCCTAAAGTTTTAAAATCCAAATTAAAGTCACGTGGCCATGACGTCATTTTAAATTTTTAAAATCTATAAAAATGCTAATATCGCCAATAATATAGATAGAGAGAAACGGATTTCAAATTTAAGGAGACAAGGAAATTTGCTAGTCACAAAATGTCAACGGTTTTTTGATTGGACGAATAGTTTGGCCGCCATATTGGATCGAGTTCCAAATACGTAAAGCTTTACTTCTCCCTAAAAAAAAGAAGTATTTGCTCTTATTTGGTAACATCAGATAGTTCAATGCATAATCTATTATGAATGCAAATTTGAAGTTTATTGTATAAAAACCTTAGGAGATATTTGGTATTTAAAATTGATGACGTCATCAATAATAGTGTGAATTTTTCTTAAACTGATTTTTGGCACTTTTATTATATATGATCTCATAGCCCTTGAAAAGACGAAGATAAACATACCGCCAAATGCTTTGTATCATTTCCATAAGTACTTTTAATCTTTGTTCCAAATTTTAAATTGTTGGACTTAGTCGTTTTCAGCCATATTATAAGGCTTTCTGGTATATGCCGAGGAAAATTGACATGATATAGGGCAAAACTGATATCATATTTCAGTGTAAACACATAATATACACAAATAAAAATAGTTTCAACGATCACCAAATTAAAAATACTAATTTTATAAACAATAAACTAACTTTTAGATTTGATGACGTCACCTATTTTTAAAAGCCCTATAACTTTAAAACTATTAAGCCGAATGAAACGAAATTCCACAGCTGAGATGTACTAGTTACAGTTTATCAGTCAACGTCTTCCGTAAATTAAATCTTCAAAATTTAACAAATGTTTTCTTTGAGGTCCGCGCTTTATCTTTTGGTTATTATAGGAAATCTTGCATTCAAAACGTAATAACTTAAAACTACTTTGCAAAATAAAACGAAAATATAAATCTAAGAAGGGCCTGTAAGAGAATATTTGCCGGCATCTTCCGTAAATTCAATCTTTGAAAGAAAAAAATGTTTTCTTTGACGTCCGCGCTTTTTCATGTTGCGTGCCTACTGTAAACATACAGGTCTAAGCACACACAATACTCAAAATCTCCTTCCACCTAACCTGGTCTCATATCACATCCAAAATTGTTTCCAGCCTTAAATTCAACCGATTTCCTTTCAAGAAAACCATACAAATGCCCAGAAAATCAATCCGACGGTGGGCAGGAAAAAAAAAAGAAAAGAAGATACACGGAATATTTATGGCACTTCTTTCTCTTATCGGAAAACAAGCGTAAGACTTCAATCCACTTATTTCTGTGTAAAAGGCTCCACATGCTCTATACAAAGTACAGCTTGGGAGATATACTAGCTAAGGTTTAACCATAATAGGTTAGTAGCACAAAATACACTGAATTTAATATTAGCTTGAAACGAATTTCTTCATCTGTTCTGATCAGCGTATTTCATCCTATTTTACTTAAAGGGCGCGACTAACGAACGTTTACACACACGGCCGCTTGTCAGGTCTTTAGCCAGGGTGTGATGTTCAAAGGAAACAGCGTAAAGTTGATGTTTGTTCAGAGCCAGATGTCCATTTTGACAATAAGTGTTGGGATGCCGATATTAAGTTTATAATTTTGAGAAACATCTAATAAAAATCACCCTCATAATTGCATAAAATGTTTCACATCGATACTGACTAATTCATCTGTATTTTTTTTTAAATAGGCTAAGTAGCCTCAAAGTGACATTACGGGCCGTAGCTGCCAAAATTAGGACATTTTTTATACATTTAGATTGTCAAGATAAAAAGGGAATTTGCATCTCATCGAAATACTAAACCAGCCACACTGAATGAAACTTATAAAATTAGTGTATACATTGGATTCACTCGAAGATACCGCTGTTTGTTTTGAAACTGAATGTCAGCCGATCATTTTGCGTCGTAAGTACTACGCTATATGACTGATCTTTCCCATTCAGTTTCGCCCGTCGGTCCCTTCTCTGCCCCTCGGAGCGCACCAGGACTTCTTTGTGATGACCTTGGTCATTTCCCCGGTATTTCTTAATGATTCTTGAATCTTATTTTCATCAAATGACTGAACTTGACTTGAATAAGCCGGCGCTGCTGTTGTATTCCCAGTTTAGCTGTAATCCATATATGGAGATCGGCACGCCCCCTGATAAGGCCTACGTTAGCCGGGATACAGGAGTTTGTTTTGGGGTCTTGATATTTCTAAACAATTACTTAAAGTGGCATGAACTGTCAAAATTCATAGTTTCTGATCGTCACGACAGTAAGAGGCTTTGAAGGCCATCGAAAAACTAAAGGATTGGCGTTGGAATTAGGAAAATCCATACAGTATGTGGCCTGTACGAACCGAAAACGTGTTCGAAAAGTTAACAAAATCTAAATAACTGGGAAGACCATTCATTCATTCGAAGCCAAAATTAGTTTTTTTTAAACTCTTTATTTGTACTGTTTTCAAAAATAGCCATCAATTTTGAAATTTTGTTTTATCGGAAAAATATAAAAAAAGTCGACAGTTCTTGCCACTTTAAACCCAACTCGTCCTTAGTGAAATTTTGAGCGCAGTTCATTTTATTATGTAAAAAAAATAGAAAATGTTTTCTTTAAGGTCCGCGCTTTTTCCTTTGATGATTATAGAAAATCCTGTATTCAGAACGCAATAGCTTAAAAACTAATTAGCCAAATGATTCGAAATTCCACAGCTGAGATGTACTAGTTAGAGTTTATCAGTCAACGTCTTCCGTAAATTAAATCTTTAAAATTTAACAAATGTTTTCGTTGAGGTCCGCGCTTTTTCTTTTGGTTATTATAGGAAATCTTGCATTCAAAACGTAATAACTTAAAAACTACGATGCATAATAAAACAAAAATATAAATCTAAGAAGGGCCTGTAAGAGAATATTTGCCGGCATCTCTTGTAAATTCAATCTTTTGAAGAAAAAAATGTTTTCTTTGATACACGGAATACTTATGGCACTACTTATGGCACTTCTTGTGTCCCTAGGAAAAACCGGATGTTATCATGAAGCTGTGTAGGAAAATAAGCGTAACCTTTCAATCCCTGTATTTCAGTATGAAAGGCTCCATGTGATATATACAAAGTACAGCTTGAGAGATATACAAGGTAAAGTTAAACCATAATAGGTATGGTAGCACAAAATACACTAAGGACACATAATTTGATATTAGCTAAAAACAAATTATTTAATCTGTTCTGATCTGCGTATTTTATCATATTGTTCTTAAAGGGGCATGAGCTGCCAAAATGTTGATATTTTGAGGTCAACACAGAATGTTGAAATTATTGACTATTTTTCTCAAGACTTATAATTCAGAAGCTTTGTAGAGCTTCTAGACTCGAACATGTACGATAAAGTATTATTTTGAACTAACTTTGACTTAGAATGAATGAATAGTCGTCCCGGTTATTTAAATTTTGTTTACTTTGCGAACACGTTTTCGGTTCGTAAGGGCCACATACTGTATGGATTTTCCTCATTCCAACGCCAATCAGTTAGTTTTTTCATGGTCTTCAAAGCCTCTTACTGTCGTGACCATCAGAAATTATGAAAAAAGTGTGAATTTCGGCAGCTCATGCCACTTTAATGGGCGCGGCTAGCGAACGTTCACACACGCGCCCGCATGCCAGGCCTTCAGCCAGGGTGAGAAATTCAAGGGAAACACCGGTAAGCCGATGTTTGTTCAGAGCCAAATGTCCATTTTGGAAAAAACGCTGGGATGCCGCTATAAAGTTTATAAATTTGAGAAACAATTAATAAAAATCACCCTCATAATTGTATAAAATGTTTGATATCGATACTGACTAATTCACCTGTATTTTGTTTAAATAAGCAAAGTAGCCTTAAAGTGGCATATGGGCTTTCTCATAAATTTCGATTGTCAAGATAAAAGGGGAATTTGCATCTTATCGAAATACTAAACCAACCACACTGAATCAAACTTATTAAATTAGTGTATATTTTGGATTAACTCGAATATACCGCTGTTTATTTTGAAACTGAATGTAAGCCGGCCATTTTGAGTCGTAAGTACTACGCTATATGACTGATCTTTCCCATTCAGTTTCGCCCGTCGGTCCCTTTTCTGCCCCCGGGAGCGCACCAAGACTACTTTGTTATGTCCTTGGTCATTTCCCCTGTATTTCTTATTGATTCTTAAACCTTATTTTCGTCGAATGACTGAACTTGACTTGAATAAGCCGGCGCTGCTGTTGTATTCCCAGTTTAGCCATATATCGATATCGGCACGCCCCCTGAGAATGACTACCTTAGCCAGGATACAGGAGTTTGTTTTGGGGTCTTTGGTATTTATAAGCAATTACTTAAAATGCCATAAGCTGCCAAAATTCACATTTTTTTTCATAATTTTTGATCGTCACGACAGTTATAGGCTTTGAAGACCACCGAAAAAATAAATGATTGGTGTTGGAATGAGGAAAATCCATACAGTAAGTGGCATGTACGAACCGAAAACGTGTTCGAAAAGTAAACAAAAAATTAAATAACCGGGACGACAATTCATTCATTCTAATCCAAAGTTCAAAACAATACTTTATCGTACATATTCGAGACTAGAAGCACTAAAATGCTTCTGAATTATACGTCTTGAGAAAAATAGACAATAATTTCAACATTCTGTTTTTACGTCAAAATATCAGCATTTTGGCAATCATGCCACTTTAACGTGCAATTCAGAGGGTGGTGTTAACGAAAAACTCTTTATTTGTACTGTTTGCAAAAATAGCCATTAGTTTTGAAATTTTGTTTTAACGGAAAAATATAAAAAAAGTTGGCAGCTTTTGCCGCTTTAAACCCAACTCGTCCTTTAGTGAAATTTCGAGCGTAGTTGAATATTCAGTCCAAAGATATAAAAATCATATCATATTCCAGTACAACAACATAATATGCAATAAAGAAACTAGTTTCAAATATTAAGAAATTGAAAATATTGGTTCTATTAGTAATAAACTAACGATTAGATTTGATAATTGCACACATTTTTTAAAAACCTTATAACCTGAAATCTACTCAGCAGAATGATAGAAACTTTGCAGTTAAGATGTACTTGTTACAGTGTATTTGTCAACGTGTTTCGAAAAGTCAATCTTTAATACGGGAAAATGCTTTCTTTCAGGTCCGCGCTTTTTTGGTATTTATATTAAAACATGTACTTTTTCGTAAAAACTTCAAGTAATGTACGGATGTATTCGACTTCACACTTTGAATCGCAATTGCTTCAGCAATTTCTAGTTATTATTATTATTTTTTTTTTTTCTTGCGTCGATGTTGAGACCTTATTCCTCGAAAACCAGAAATCGCAACTTTATCAAACTACAGATTCGTCGACAAAACTTCCATGGATTAGGCATGCGCATATTTCTATTGTTTCTCTAGGGCTACGTTCGCGGCCATCTTGGCACCGCACTAAACCTTCAAAGGTCTTCTTCTCCAAAACCACTCAATGGATTGACTTTAAATTTAATACATAGGTAGGAATTACTTTAGCGCATCTCGATTGCAACTTTCAAGTTCTTCAGTTGAAAACTCTAGAAGCTCGCTATTGGTCGAAATTTTGACGTCATCACTTAAATTTTCAAAAGTCAATAACTAAAAAACTATTGAACTTAACGTAACAAAACTTTCTACATCTATAGATTGCATCAATCTGACTAATATTCTAAAGTTGTCAAATCCAAATCAAAGTCACGTGACCATGACGTCATTTTAAATTTTTAAAATCTATAAAAATGCTAATTTCGCCAATAATATAGATAGAGAGAAACGGATTTCAAATTCAGAGAGACAATGAAATTTGTTAGTCACAAAATGTCAACGGTTTTTTGATTGGACGAATAGTTTGGCCGCCATATTGGATCGTGTTTCAAATACGTAAAGCTTTATTTCTCCCTAAAAAAAAGAAGTATTTGCTCTTATTTGGTAACATTAGATAGTTCAATGCATAATCTATTATGAATGCAAATTTGAAGTTTATTGTATAAAAACCTTAGGAGATATTTGGTATTTAAAATTGATGACGTCATCAATAATAGTGTGAATTTTTCTAAAACTGATTTTTGTCACTTTTACTATATATCATCTCAAAGCCCCTAAAATGATGAAGAAAAACATACCGCCAAATGCTTTGTATCATTTTCATAAGTACTTTTAATCTTTGTTCCAAAATTTAAATTGTTGGACTTAGTCGTTTTCAGGTGTACTATTGGACTTTCTCACATATGCCGAGGAAAAATGACGCATTATAGAGCAAAACCGATAACATATATCAGTGTAAACACATAATATGCATAAATAAAACTAGTTTTAACTATCAACAAACTGAAAACACTGGCTCTATCAGTAATAAACGAACATTTAGAGTTTATGACGTCACACATATTTAAAAGCCTTATAACTTAAAAACTGTTTACCCGAATGAATTCAAACTAAACAGCTAGGATGTACTTTATACAGTTTATCAGTCAACGTCTTCCGTAAATTAAATCTTTAAAATTTAGAAAATGTTTTCTTTCAGGTCCGCGCTTTTTCCTTTAATGATAATAGAAAATCCTGTATTCAGAACGCAATAACTTAAAAACTCTTTAGCCGAATGAATCAAAATTTCTCAGGTAAGATGTAATAGATGCAATTTATCTGTCAACGTCTTCCGTAAATTAAATTTTCAAAATTTAAAGAATGTCTTCTTTCACGTCCGCGCTTTTTCGTTTGGTGATTAACGAAAATCCTGTATTCAAAATGGTATAACTTAAAAACTGATTAGCCAAATGAATCGAAACTTCACAGCAGAGATGCAGTAGATACAGTTTATCAACCAACGTCTTCCGTGAATTAAATCTTTAAAATTTAAAGAATTTTTCTTTCACGTCCGCGCTTTTTCTTTTGCCGATTAACGAAAAACATGTACATCTTTTCGGCGCTTTAATTACTTTTCGGAAAAAAGTCAAGGAGTATGTGAAACTCTTATCTGTTCGGATTCACACTTTGAATCGCAATTGCTTCAGCAATTTCTAGTTATTATTATTATTATTATTATTATTTTTTTTTTTTCTTGCGTCGATGTTGAGACCTTATTCCTCGAAAACCAGAAATCGCAACTTTATCAAACTACAGATTCGTCGACAAAACTTCCATGGATTAGGCATGCGCATATTTCTATTGTTTCTCTAGGGCTACGTTCGCGGCCATCTTGGCACCGCACTAAACCTTCAAAGGTCTTCTTCTCCAAAACCACTCAATGGATTGACTTTAAATTTAATACATAGGTCGGAATTACTTCAGCGCATCTCGGTTGCAACTTTCAAGTACTTCAGTTGAAAACTCTAGAAGCTCGCTATTGGTCGAAATTTTGACGTCATCACTTCAATTTTCAAAAGTCAATAACTAAAAAACTATTGAAGTTAACGTAACAAAACTTTCTACATCTATAGATTATATCCATCTGATTAATATCCTAAATTTGTCAAATCCAAATCAAGGTCACGTGACCATGACATCATTATAAATTTTTAAAATCTATAAAAATGCTAATTTCGCCAATAATATAGATAGAGAGAAACGGTTTTCAAATTTAAAGAGACAAGGAAATTTGTTGATCACAAAATGTCAACGGTTTTTTGATTGGACAAATAGTTTGGCCGCCATATTGGATCGTGTTTCAAAGACGTAAAGCTTTACTTCTCCCTAAAAAAAGAAGTATTTGCTCTTATTTGGTAACATCAGACAGTTCAATGCATAATCTATTATGAATGAAAATTTGAAGTTTATTGTATAAAAACCATAGGAGATATTTGGTATTTAAAATTGATGACGTCATCAATAATAGTGTGAATTTTTCTAAAACTGATTTTTGTTACTTTTATTATATGTGATCTGAAAGCCCTTGAAAAGACGAAGAAAAACATACCGCCAAATGCTTTCTATCATTTTCATAAGTACTTCTAATCTTTGTTCCAAAATTTAAATTGTTGGACTTGGTCGTTTTCAGGTGTACTATTGGACTTTCTCACATATGCCGAGGAAAAATGACGCTTTATAGAGCAAAAGAGATAACATATATCAGTGTAAACACATAATATGCATAAATAAAACTAGTTTCAACGATCAACAAACTGAAAACACTGGCTCAATAAGTAATAAACGAAGATTTGGATTTTATGACGTCACACATATTTAAAAGCCTTATAACTTAAAAACCGTTTACCCGAATGAATTCAAACTTAACAGCTAAGATGTACTTGATACAGTTTATCAGTCAACGTCTTCCGTAAATAAAATCTTAAAAATTTAGAGAATGTTTTCTATCAGGTCCGCGCTTTTTCCTTTGATGATTATAGAAAATCCTGTATTCAGAACGCAATAACTTAACAACTGTTTAGCCGATTGAATCAAAATTTCTCAGGTAAGATGTAATAGATACAATTTATCTGTCAACGTTTTCCGTAAATTGAATCTTTAAAATTTAGAAAATGTTTTCTTTCACGTCCGCGCTTTATCGTTTGGTGATTAACGAAAATCCTGTATTCAAAACGGTATAAATTAAACACTAAATAGCCAATTGAATCGAAATTTCACAGCGATGATGCAGTAGATACAGTTCATCAGCCAACGTCTTCCGTTAATTTAATCTTTAAAATTTAAGGAATTTTTCTTTCACTTCCGCGCTTTTTCTTTTGGCGATTAACGAAAAACATGTACATCTTTCCGGCGGTTTAATTACTTTTCGGAAAAAAAGTCAAGGAGTATGTGAAACTCTTATCTGTTCGGATTCACACTTTGAATCGCAATTGCTTCAGCAATTTCTAGTTATTATTATTCTTATTTGTTTTCCACGGTTTTTGTAGGTGATATAACTCAAACAGTTTTCTAGAGCCGACTCTCATCTTTCACATACATATTCTTAAACAAATTATCTAGGTCCATTTTTTCTGAATTGTCGCTACGCTACGCCGTTTGTCCGCCATTTTGAAAAAGGCGTATTTGCCCAAAATTTTTCTTCTCTGAAACCGTTCATCCGATTTAGCTCAAATTTCACATACACTTAGTACAAGTCGGGGGACTAATAAGTTGTCCAAATCAAGAATCTCCGCGAAAATTCATAGCAGACTTCTATTCGTCAAAGTTATGATGTTTTAAATTTTTCAAAAAAATGCAATATCTAGAAAACCATTTACTGGAACTTAACAATAATTGTCATGCTTGTAAACCTATTATAGATCTATGAAATTCCCAAGTTTTATGAACGTGCAACAAGTCACGTGACCAGGACGCCATTTTGAATTTTTGAAAACTTTAATGAGTCATATCTCAGCTAATTTTTCTAATAAAGCAATCGGCTTTTTAAATTTAGATAGACAATATCTTTCTTTATCTTTGAACTGCTAGTTAATTTTTGATTGGATCAACAGTTTCGCCGACATATTGAATTTTATTTAAAAATTAAAAACTTGAGTTTCTCAAAATTGCTTCAAGGTATCAACTTTAAATTCAACATACCAATAGTATTGATCAAGGTCTATATCTTGTGTGAAAATCAACCAGTTTCAATAAAAACTCAATAAAATATGACTGTTTAAAAAAATGATGTTAATAAAACTATGTCCAAATATGTATAAGAAAGATCTTCGACCACACAGACACAAGCCCTTATCAAGGAAAGGACAAACACATAGGATGTTAATGAAAGATGTGCATTTTATTGATAGAATCTTGGCAAGTAACATAATAGACGGATATTTTCACCATCGAGGATAAGAATACATGCAAAATTTTAGGAAAAGCAATGACACGCAATCACTCACTCATTAGTTAAGAACGCAATTATTCCTTTATAGAGATAAAATAGTCCACAAAAGCACACCAAAGTGACAAATTGATTGTGATCTGGCGCTAGCAATCAAACAGACCGCTAACTGTAAGTACGCCTATCCACTGAGACCAACCATGACTTTCGTTCGACGGGTGTGGTTTTCTCACCGACAGCGACATTGATTTAGTGATCAGGGCCATAACTACTATGTTTAAGAAGTTGGACCTAATCTGGTATAATTTGATGTCACATTATATAAATGACACATAGTACGTTGCCAAACTGAAAATATCAGAGATAGTGCAAACATTTTAACGCAAATTATGATTGAAAAATTTGAGCGATAGAAATTACGATACCGAAAAACCAACTGATAAAAACTTAACAGGGGATCCCGGACCTTGAAGTTGCCCCACTGCAACTTCATCAACCTCTAGTTATTATTATTATTATTCTTATTTGTTTTCCACGGTTTTTGTAGGTGATATAACTCAAACAGTTTTCTAGACACGACTCTCATCTTTCACATACATATTCTTAAACAAATTATCTAGGTCCATTTTTTCTGAATTGTCGCTACGCTACGCCGCTTGTCCGCCATTTTGAAAAAGGCGTATTTGCCCAATTTTTTTCTTCTCTGAAACCGTTCATCCGATTTAGCTCAAATTTCACATACATTTAGTAGAAGTCGGGGGACTACTAAGTTGTCCAAATCAAGAATCTCCTCGAAAATTCATAGCAGACTTTTATTCGTCAAAGTTATCATGTTTTTAACTTTTTAAAAAAATGCAATATCTAGAAAACCATTTATTGGAACTTAACGATAATTATCATGCTTGTAGACCTATTATAGATCTATTAAATTCCAAAGTTTTATGAACGTGCAACAAGTCACGTGACCAGGACGCCATTTTGAATTTTTGAAATCTTTAATGAGTCATATCTCAGATAATTTTTCTAATAAAGCAATCGGCTTTTTAAATTTAGATAGACAATATTTTTCTTCATCTTTGAACTGCCAGGTAATTTTTGATTGGATCAACGGTTTCGCCGCCATATTGAATTTTATTAAAAAATTAAAAACTTGAGTTTTTCCAAATTGCTTTCAGATATCAACTTTAAATTTGACATACCAATAGTGTTGATCAAGGTCTATGCCTTGTGGGAAAATCAAACCGTTTCAATAAAAACTCAATAAAACATGACTGTTTAAAAATATGATGTTAATAAACTATGTTCAAATATTTATAAGAAAGATCTTCGGCCACACAGACATAAACCCATATCAAGTTAAGGGCAAAAACCTAGGATGTTAATGAAAGATGTGCATTTTATTGATAGAATCTTGGTAAGTAACATGATAAACGGATATTTTCACCATCGAGGATACAAATACGCCCAATATTTTAGGAAAAGAAATAGCACGCAAGGTCTCAATCAATCGCTCATTAGTTTAAGACCATAATAGAACTTTTGCGCAATTATTCACGTATAGAGATTAAATGTTCCAGAAAACCAAAACTGGCTTAATGCCAAATTTCAATGTCATTTGGCGCTCGCAAGCAAACTTACAGCAAACTGTAAGTTATTTTAGCGACTAACGTCAATTATGGTTTTCACACCAAGGGCGACATTGATTTAGTGACAAAGGCCGTAACTGCTATGTTCAAGAAGACAGACCTAATCTTGTACAATTTGATGTGACATTATATAAATAATACATAGTACGTTACCAAAGTGAAAATATCAGAGACAGTGCTAAACATGTTTAAGGCAAATTATGATTGAAAAATATAACCAAATAGATATTCAATTTCCCGGTTTTAGGTTTTATTTCAGAGATTTCTGTCTCGATGTGGCGAATAATTACGATATAACGAAAAACAAACTGATAAAAACTTAACAGGGGATCCCGGACCTTGAAGTTGCCCCGCTGCAACTTCATCAGCCTCTAGTTATTAGGGATCCCCTACTTGGAGGGGATACCTTTTGAAATCGTTCTGCTTTTTCCGTATTATTATTATTATTCTTATTTGTTTTCCACGGTTTTTGTAGGTGATATAACTCAAACAGTTTTCTAGAGCCGACTCTCATCTTTCACATACATATTCTTAAACAAATTATCTAGGTCCATTTTTTCTGAATTGTCGCTACGCTACGCCGCTTGTCCGCCATTTTGAAAAAGGCGTATTTGCCCAAAAATTTTCTTCTCTGAAACCGTTCATCCGATTTAGCTCAAATTTCACATACACTTAGTACAAGTCGGGGGACTACTAAGTTGTCCAAATCAAGAATCTCCGCGAAAATTCATAGCAGACTTTTATTCGTCAAAGTTATGATCTTTTTAACTTTTCAAAAAAATGCAATATCTAGAAAACCATTTATTGGATCTTAACTATAATTCTCATGCTTGTAGACCTATTATAGATCTATGAAATTCTAAAGTTTTATGAATGTGCAACAAGTCACATGACCAGGACCCCATTTTGAATTATTGAAAACTTTAATGAGTCATATCTCAGATAATTTTTCTAATAAAGCAATCGGCTTTTTAAATTTAGATAGACAATATCTTTCTTTATCTTTGAACTGCTAGTTAATTTTTGATTGGATCAACGGTTTCGCCGCCATATTTAATTTTATTTAAAAATTAAAAACTTAAGTTTTTCAAAAGTGCTTCAAGGTATCAACTTTAAATTCAACATACTAATAGTGTTGATCAAGATCTATGTCTTGTGTAAAAAACAATCAGTTTTGATGAAAACTCAATAAAATATGACTGCTTAAAAATATGATGTTAATAAAACTATGTTCAAATATTAATTAGAAAGATCTTCGACCACACAGACATAAACCCACATCAAGTAAAGGACAAAAACCTAGGATGTTAATGAAAGATGTGCATTTTATTGATAGAATCTTGGTGAGTAACATGATAGACGGATATTTTCACCATAGAGGATACAAATACACCAACATTGTAGGAAAAGAAATAGCAGACAGGGTCTCAATCAATCGCCCATTAGTTTAAGACCATAATAGAACTTTTGCGCAATAATTCCCGTATAGAGATTAATTGGTCAACAAAACCACAACTGGCTTATTGACAAATAGAATGTCATTTGGCGCTAACACGCAAACTTACCGCAACCTGTAAGTTATCTTCGCGACTGACACCAATTATACTTTGAACATCGAGGGCGATATTGATTTAGTGACCAGCGCCATAACTGATATGTTCAAGTGGACAGACCTAATCTTGATGTGACATTATATAAATAATATATATAGTATGTCGCAAAACTGAAAATATCAGAGACAGTACTAGACATGTTTAATACAAATTATGATTGAAAAATGTAACTAAATAGATATTCAATTTCCTAGTTTTAGCTTTTATTTCAGATATTTCTGTCTCAATGTCGCGAATTATTACGATTTAACGAAAAACCAACAGATAAAAACTTAACAGGGGATCCCGGACCTTGAAGTTGCCCCGCTGCAACTTCATCAGCCTCTAGTTATTATTATTATTATTCTTATTTGTTTTCCACGGTTTTTGTAGGTGATATAACTCAAACAGTTTTCTAGACACGACTCTCATCTTTCACATACATATTCTTAAACAAATTATCTAGGTCCATTTTTTCTGAATTGTCGCTACGCTACGCCGCTTGTCCGCCATTTTGAAAAAGGCGTATTTGCCCAATTTTTTTCTTCTCTGAAACCGTTCATCCGATTTAGCTCAAATTTCACATACATTTAGTAGAAGTCGGGGGACTAATAAGTTGTCCAAATCAAGAATCTCCGCGAAAATTCATAGCAGACTTTTATTCGTTAAAGTTTTGATCTTTTTAACTTTTCAAAAAATGCAATATCTAGAAAACCATCTATTGGAACTTAACGAAAATTCGTATGCTTGTAGACCTATTATAGATCTATGAAATTCCAAAGTTTTATGAACGTGCAACAAGTCACGTGACCAGGACGCCATTTTGAATTTTTGAAAACTTTAATGAGTCATATCTCAGATAATTTTTCTAATAAAGCAATCGGCTTTTTAAATTTTGATAGACAATATTTTTCTTCATCTTTGAATCGCTTGGTAATTTTTGATTGGATCAACGGTTTCGCCGCCATATTGAATTTTATTAAAAAATTAAAAACTTGAGTTTTTCTAAATTGCTTTCAGATATCAACTTTAAATTTGACATACTAATAATGTTGATCAAGGTTTATGCCTTGTGTGAAAATCAACCCGTTTCAATAAAAACCCAATAAAATATGACTGTTTGAAAATAGGATGTTAATAAACTATGTTCAAATATTTATATAAAAGATCTTCGACCACACAGACATAAACCCATGTCAAGTAAAGGACAAAAACCTAGGATGTTAAGGAAAGATGTGCATTTTATTGATAGAATCTTTGTAAGTAACATGATAAACGGATATTTTTACCATCGAGGATACAAATACGCCCAATAATTTAGGAAAAGAAATAGCACGCAAGGTTTCAATCAATCGCTCATTAGTTTAAGACCATAATAGAACTTTTGCACAATTATTCCCGTATAGAGATGAAATGTTCCAGAAAACCACAACTGGCTTAATGACAAATTTCAATGTCATTTGGCGCTCGCAAGCAAACTGTAAGTTATTTTAGCGACTGACACCAATAATGGTTTTCTCACCGAGAGCGACATTGATTTAGTGACAAGTGCCATAACTGCTATGTTCAAGAAGGCAGACCTAATCTTGTACAATTTGATCTGACATTATATAAATAATACATAGTACGTTACCAACCTGAAAATATCAGAGACAGTGCTAAACATGTTTAAGGCAAATTATGATTGAAAAATATAACCAAATAGATATTTAATTTCCCGGTTTTAGGTTTTTTTTCAGAGATTTCTGTCTCAATGTGGCGAATAATTACGATATAACGAAAAACCAACTGATAAAAATTTAACGGGGGATCCCGGACCTTGAAGTTGCCCCGCTGCAACTTCATCAGCCTCTAGTTAACATTTGTTTTTACAATACAGAAACGACATCATCAACTAAGTGGAGAAATACTAGCTTGCTTTTATAATAATGGCATTTGACAAAGTGGTTCCATTTTCAATCAACGTTATTTATGCTTTTAAATCAAACGGTTCTAATTTATAACAACGTTGTTTATGGCTTTTATGTCAAGCTACAGAAAACATGTCAGTTATGGCCCGAATGGATATTTTTAACAATAACAGACGGACCATACAAATTAAAGAGATTTCATGTACATATCTTGGGTCATGAGGCTTGTTCTTCATACATACTTCTCTGATCTCAAAATTTCCTGTCAGTGTCTCAGTGGTTATGAAACCAGTCACATGTAAATTGAATCCATTTGGCCATTTAGTTGATGAATGCTCCCTGGGAGAATAGGGCAGTGAAAGTCAGCCTTTTTACCCTGGGTGTAGACCCCGACATAATAAGTAGACCCTTGGTAATAATGTGCCAAGCTACATGTAACTTCTAGTCTGATGGCTTACTGACACGTGTACTAAGGTTAAAAATCCCATTATTCGCCTTCCCCCAAATGGATGTTCATGAACACTTCATATTACCACAGCTCAACGAAAGGCCATGATTACAATATATTTCAGCGTACTTTATCTGAAAGATATAGATTTTATTGAATTTGAGATAACAATTACTAAAGTCTGACAAGGATCAAGTCAAAATAAGTGTTACAAAAGTATTGGATTCAATGGTGTTGTTTAGAATGTGAAACGGAATTGATTTCATTACGCCAAAAGTTGGAACTGACGTGATCCTCTAAATGAAAATATCCTTTCTCAACTCAAGACTCACTTTCTGGATAACTATCTACATGTTTAATGACTGACAACGTTTCGTTATAACTACTCCAGCTTCACCAGGGCTACTCAGTGGATTTATCAACTGAGACACTGAACTGTAACTGAGGAGCAATGTAGTCAATTTGTTACGGTATGCTCTGTGTAAGGTTTATTTGGTCAGAATAGTGTGACAGCATCTGTCTTTCCATCAATTACTAAACTCTGAAAAGGAACAAGTCAAAATAATGTCACACAAATATTCGGTTCAATGGCGTTGTTTACAGTGTAAAGTATAATTGATTCCATTACGTACGGGCCGGTCAAAGGTTGGAACTGACGTGATCCTCTAAAAACGACTTGAGCTGGTGACAGTTTCTCATTTAGGCGTTTAATCATATTTATGAACACTAAAACACACGGGCACAGGGAAGATTCGGAGGCTTGGGTGGTTTACAGAAAGGCAGATTCTAATTGAGAGAGGTTAAACCAGTGGTAAACTAATACAGTACAAAAAAACTCTGCCAGATAGCTGTTGTTTTGGTTAACAACATGCCTTTAAGTCGTGAGTTTATAGAGGGTCAACATTAGAGTTATCTGCTTGTAGATGGTTTTGTCTTTTCTTATAAGGCCGATCATACCTAGTGCTTGTTTTTCACTCTGAAACTTTGGGGATTTACGTATGTGAAATACCCTCTGATAGACTGAGGGTCATTTTGAATATTTTGAATTTATAACACATTAATTAGGAGAAACTGCGATGTGTGCTTTGTAACATCGACTCCAGGGTTGAAACGCCAACGAGCCTGCTGTTACCCCTGAGTAAGCTGAATGGAAAGTTTGAGAAAAAATAACATTCTTTAGCCAACGATTTCTTAAATGGAACCACGCAGGAGGAGAGTGACCATTCTGTAACAATCTCGACTCCCGAAATCCGCAAAGGTGGAGGATGTGGACAAGTGGCATATAATGGTGGCCATTCTACCAATGGCATATAATGGAGGCCATTCTACCAATCGCATATAGTGGAGGCCATTCTACCAATGGCATATAATGGAGGCCATTCTACCAATGGCATATAATGGAGGCCATTCTACCAATGGCATATAATGGGGGCCATTCTACAAATGGCATATAATGGGCCACTGTACCAATGGCATATAATGGAAACGACTATACCAGTGGCATATAATGGGCCACTGTACCAATGGCATATAATGGGGGCCATTCTACGAGTGACATATAATGGAGGGCACTCTACCAATGGTATATGATGAGGTCCATTCTACGAGTGACATATAATGGATGGCACTCAACCAATGGTATATAACGAGGGCCATTTTACGAGTGTATATGTCACTCTACAAATGGCATATAATGGAGGCTTCTCTACCAATGGCATATAATGGGGGCCATTCTACACATGGAATATAATGGGGGCCATTCTACCAATGACATATAACGGTGGCCATTTCACCAATGGCATATAATGGAGGCCACTCTACCAATGTCATATAATGGAGACCATTACCAATGTCATATAATGGGGGCCATTCTACACATGGCATATAATGGAGGCCATTCTACCAATGGCATATAATGGGGGCCATTCTACACATGGCATATAATGGGGGCCATTCTACCACTGGTATATAATGGTGGCCATTCCACCAACAGCATATAATGGGGGCCATGCTACCAATAGCATATAATGGGGGCCACTCTACCAATGGCATATAATGGGAGACCACTACCAATGTCATATAATGGGGTCCATTCTACCAATAGCATATAATAGGGGCCATTCTACCAATAGCATATAATGGGGGCCACTCTACCAATGGCATATAATGGAGGCCACTACCAATGTCATATAATGGGGGCCATTCTACACATGGCATATAATGGGGGCCATTCTACCAATAGCATATAATGGGGGCCATTCTACCAATAGCATATAATGGGGGCCATTCTACCAATAGCATATAATGGGGGCCATTCTACACATGGCATATAATGGAGGCCACTCTAGCAGTCTAATATATTGGTGGCCATTTCTACCAATGATATTTATTACGAGACACTTTACCTGTGACATATAGTGAGTGTCCACTTAATTAGTTATCTGAAAATAATCCATCTGAGAGGTACTAATTTGGAAGCATTGTGCGTGAATGACTTCATTGGGTCTATTCCTTAAAATATCGCGTTTTCATTCATTCGCAGTTTGTACTATTTTATTTTTATGTGCTTATTTTTTCAGTCTAAGTAATAGTTTTATCTTGTTCCAATGTACACACTGCACATAAGCATGCGAGTTACGTGCAGGGTTAGGTTGACAAGATACTAGGGACGGATACAGCGGCATACTGTAAGTCAGGTCGAAGTATAAACAGTAAGAATATCTTGATGGCTTTCAGAGCTTCTATCTGACCTAGGTAACTTTAATGGAGGCCATTTCACCAATGGCATATAATGGAGGCCACTCTACCAATGTCATATAATGGAGGCCACTACCAGTGTCATATAATGGGGGCCATTCTACACATGGCATATAATGGGGGCCATGCTACCAATAGCATATAATGGGGGCCACTCTTCCAATGGCATATAATGGAGACCACTACCAATGTCATATAATGGGGGCCATTCTACCAATAGCATATAATAGGGGCCATTCTACCAATAGCATATAATGGGGGCCACTCTACCAATGGCATATAATGGAGGCCACTACCAATGTCATATAATGGGGCCATTCTACACATGGCATATAATGCGGGCCATTCTACCAATAGCATATAATGGGGGCCATTCTACCAATAACATATAATGGGGGCCATTCTACCAATAGCATATAATGGGGGCCATTCTACACATGGCATATAATGGAGGCCACTCTAGCAGTCTCATATATTGGTGGCCATTTCTACCAATGATATTTATTACGAGACACTCTACCTGTGACATATAGTGAGTGTCCACTTAATTAGTTATCTGAAAATAATCCATCTGAGAGGTACTAATTTGGAAGCATTGTGCGTGAATGACTTCATTGGGTCTATTCCTTAATATATCGCGTTTTCATTCATTCGCAGTTTGTACTATTTTATTTCTATGTGCTTATTTTTTCAGTCTAACTAATAGTTTTATCTTGTTCCAATGTACACACTGCACATAAGCATGCGAGTTACGTGCAGGGTTAGGTTGACAAGATACTAGGGACGGATACAGCGGCATACTGTAAGTCAGGTCGAAGTATAAACAGTAAGAATATCTTGATGGCTTTCAGAGCTTCTATCTGACCTAGGTAACTTTACAAGAAACTTCCATTAGATCTGTGACGTGAACACTTAAGCACAAAACACCTTAATCAACAAACACTTTAGTTAAGTACATATGGAATCGATAAGCTGATCGCACATTTTCTTAATCGTTTATTTCCCCAACTAGTTTCTCCGTTTTCAAGTTTCCTAAAAGCGTCTACGCCAAAACAGACTTGAAGGAAAGATAAAACTGCTGCACCTATTAGATTAGCAGATGTCTGAAAGTATCTCGGTAACCCGGGGTTAGTTCGCCCCTTTATCGCCAGACATCACCACAAATACATTATCTCTATACAGATGTATCTTTTCACACAATACATTTATATCATGTCAAGTGTTTCTATTCTATTTACTAACATGTTAGCTGTACAACACACAGCCAAATATAATCTAAGATTGTTCTAAACTTTCTAATTCCATCCCTGAAACGCTTGCTAAGTTTAGTTATTTTTTTTTAACTGAACCGTGTAATATAACATGATAACATATGTTCAACATCACTCTCTTCAGGGTGTCCCAATAACTCGTTAAACGGACACAATTATTTCTAAATAATGCTGCAGTCATATCAATTCTACCCCTATCTTTTGATTATAGCCGACAATTAACTATGGAGCTTTTAAATCTCGATCAAACGGATATGATGCATGTGAAGCACACGGTGTACAACGGAATGTAACCCTATAGTTGAATGCGTCGAGCGCATTTTAGAGAATTGTAAGAGAGATTATTGCGATACGTGCTGACGAAGCTCAATATTATAGCTTCTTGAGACAAAATTATGAACCTTGACACATCAATAGAAAAATCTAGAGGAAATTAATTCAGGACAATAAAACAACTTATGGACAACTATAGGCTGTACGTTGATTTTGTTGCTAAGAAGGCACCTGCCGTGAGTAATAATATATATGATAAGAAAAATGTTTAGGAATGACAAAATGTTGTATTCACCCTTACTGTTTGATGCAAAATAAGTAATATGATTGCTAAAAATGATTTGGTATAAAACGCTTTTTCATGTTCAATCTGTAACTGTTTTTATTCAGTTACCCTGAGATGCGAAGTTTCTATATAGCGTCTGGCGATTTGATGAAAATTAAATAGTTTTTTTGTCATCCCTGTCTATCTTATTTGGTCAAAGAATTATAAATAAAAATCGTGCTACATCCAAGGTGCCAACATTTCATGATGGTGGTGTTCTGGGCCCTGTCTTACGAAGCTGGCGTAGCGTTGCGCATAGGCCTACAACATGGACCAGTTGCGACTGAGGCGTAAGTTCCTATAGTTATAACACTGATTTACGTCGGACGTAACTTACGCCCGCTTCGTAAGACAGGGCCCTGGACGTAGGTTAAAACCGCTTATGATAAAACGCCACTATAGACGTCATTTAGTGAGTTTTCAAAGTTCTGAATGCTGGAATGTAGAAGGTTCTTTCGAAAATTGACTGACAAGCTGACAGTTGTTTTTTCTAATATTCTTATCATGGTGGGCGTCAGAATTGACTCAACACACATGCATTCCGTATTCTCTAGTCCGAGTCCAGTAAGGGAAGGAAAGCTGAAAGTATTTTGAAAACATGTGGTTAGATTCCGGATTTCTTCCAGTCAGCGTGGGAGAGGACTACACTCCACCATTGCAGGATGCTGAAGAATACGTGACTTTTACTGTCCGGTCGATGAAGTTGAAGTTTGCTCAGTTTTTTCTTTTTCGTCTAGACATATTGGCATCACGGGAAAGGCAATATGGAAAGGTTTAATCACACTCTGTGTAATAAATCCATATGATTCATTCTTCGGTAAGATGCATTTTGTTAATGCAGATAAATGTAATTTGGCATTTAATAATGCACCAATATATCCGAGAGTGTATAGATATATCCATGTGAAAAATCAAATTATACATCTGTTATTTTATTCTTACATACAATACTAGTTGAAAGCGGAATCAACATCTGTGGTCCAGTGGGTTAGAGTGATCGTCCCTCAGCCCAACACAGACCTTCCATCGATGCGGCGCTGGTTCGAATCACACTTAGACCAAATAACGAATTAAAAAAAAATTGAGTGGATTTGTCAGGTACTCGCCGAAGGTCGAGGGTTTCCTGCGGGCAATGAGCAGATTTCCTCTTCCACTTAACCTGGCACCGCGCCGCTATCAAGTGAAATAATCTTGAGTGCGGCTTAAAACATCAATCAATCATTCTTTCCTCCTTAAAAAAACTCACCAGTCATTCATATCGTCATGCTGGTAATCCCATTGATCTGAAACAAAATATTCAAATCTTTCAGTGGTATTTGCTTCTGAGTGACAAAATATTGTCTTGAGATATTGTAAGATTTCAGAAATCCCTGGGCAGGTGTTTCATGTTACATAGCGTATATACTTGCGATATCTTTGAACTTTTCATATAGACCGAATAAAACTATCATTAGGGGATGAGTTTAAAAAGGGCATATGATTGTTTCAATTTCCTTAGAGAGGAAATGCCAGTAATTTGAGCGTTTAGAGACAAAAATCCAATGTACTCGACAATAATGGCCGTCTTTAGAGTGAATATTAGCATATAAGCTGATGTATTGACCAACTTAAACATATTGATTTTCGGTTAACCGTGAAGCAGATATTGTACTTGACAATAAAGAGTCGTTATACACAAATGGTTGTTCACTGCCTTCATTCACTATTCGCATTTCTGTCTTCCATGGTATACTCTGGGATTAAGCGATGTATTTGTGTGGTAAGAGTACTTTAAGTGTTTCAATTCCTACAATGCTGCCTCTGTTGTTTCTTTTACAGTAGCGTTCCCAAAACTAAACTAGAATGTATTCAAAGAAGGACATTATAAAAGGTTCTCTGAAAAATAAAAGCCCATTCAACCGAAAGATTTCTTGCGGATAATGAAGTCAATTGTCGGCATAATGATAATGGTTAACGCAATACGAGATTCGATAATGAGTTGAGGCATTTCCAAGGAGCCGACATATAGACTTTATAACTGTTATAACTATTCAGATAGATGGGTCATTCAGAAGATGATGTAAACACAATAATACACAGTGCTTCATCTGACTTAATAATACAAATAATTTTGAAATACGGTTGTACAATTTACGGAAAAAATTAAGGCCAATGGATAGAACTGTATGAAATTTACGCTTTATTGGGGTTTAAACATCTGTTTATAGATTCAATTGATTGTACTAGACAGAATCTAATGTTGTCTAGGATAAATAATGGATATTATTCAAAACTATGAGCAAATGGGTTTGATAAAGATTTTCTGTCTCATAAATTGTGTCCATATATATTTCCTTTATCTCAAAATTGTCTGGCATTGTTTTGACGGCCCAATGCTTCATTTGAGAATAAAGGACCTTGTTAAACAATTCCCAACTTTATGTACCCCGAGTGTAAACTCTGACAGAAAGAGGTAGGTCTTTGATAATAACGTGCCAAACCAAACTTCTTGTCACGGAAAATGACTGTTTACAGAGATGTTAACTGAGGTCAAAGATCCCATTATTCGCCCACCGTGAAAGTGGTTGTCCATTGAGCATACAATATTACCGTAGGTACTCCACAATATGTCCTTGTGATATACTTTCACTCTAATGACTTACTATACACAAAGAAAAAGATCAAGCACACCCCTAAAATCATTGGTGTAGGAGATTGTTGGCAAACTGATGTTGTAGAAACGAATGTGACGATAAAGGCCAACATTCTTGCGATAAGAAATCCTTATTAATGGCAATAAGCGATAGAATTTATTCAGTGTATTTTAACAAAATAAAAAGAAGCTTGTAAGTATGAAACTTCAGAGTCCATCTGGCTTCACAAAGCGAACATATTGAAGTAAAAATGTCACTTTGAGTGTGTAAAACATATCCCTAGAGCAGATGGTCAATAGCGCGTATAGCCTCCATTAGCTTCCAACTCACCCCTCCTGCGAGACGTCGGATCTGTTGAAGGGATAACTGTGCGGATTTGAATCTTTTAGAGCACATTTGGGATAGGATGGGCAGAAACATTCAAGCCCTAGAGCCTTCTGTAATCCATCTGCAGGAATTGGGATAGATAGGAATTGGAAGCCGCATTACATCGGTATTGGCGGCAGTTACCCTTCAACAGATCCGACGTCTCACTGGAGGGGTGATACGCAGGTTGGAAGCTATACGCGCTATAGACCTTCTCCTCTAGGGATGTGTTCGTCACACTCAAGGTCATATAGATAACAATTGCAAACACATTTTATGAAAATGAAATCCCAATATTTCAAATACATACTGTGCTCTCGTAAATATTCATTTGTTTCAAGGTCTATGGGCTGCATGTAATATAACTCAGCTCTATGATATATTGATTAACTTGGGTATATTGATTATCGATTAACCTGTACTATAGACATATTTGACAATAAAATGTCGTTATACAAGAACGACCATTCTCTGTCTCCAATCATTGTTGACTTTTCCACCATCGGTCGTCCCCGATTGGATTAAAGGGAATATCTGAATAGTACGAATACGTGTAAAACAAAACGTCCACATCCCAACAATCTATTTGTATCCTGATGTTTAAGAGTTTAAGGTGTTTATAAATAACTAATTACGTTGACTGTTTTTCACGGAATCAACAAGTTTTGTTGCTACATGTGGTATATTGTGGTTGATTGATTTACGATCACTAAAACCGACGGGCACAGGGAAAATCTTCTTGTCTAAAATAACCATGTAGACAAGTTTGATTGATGATGTTTCACGCCGCACTCAAGATTATTTGGTCTGTGTGGGATTCGAACTCGCGCCCCATCGAAGGAATGCCTATTTCGGTCTGAGGGTATATGGTTGATGTAGACACATAATTTTCTAAGTAATTTAAGATATGTTTATTTCAATAAAACATTCTATGTCATCTGACTAACAATATTAAAACGGACGGTAAATATTTCACCCTCACCCACTTATAACATATGTGTTTATTATACAGAAACGTTATCATCAACTAAGTGGAGAAATACTATTTTGGAGAAAGCTTGCTTTTATAATAATGACATTTGACAAAGTGGTTCCATTTTCAAACAACGTTATTTATGCTTTGAAATCAAACGGTTTCAATTTAAGACAACGTTGTTTATGGCTTTTCATGTCAAGCTACGGAAAACATGTCAGTTATTGCCTGGATTTATATTTTAACAATAACAGACGGACCATAGAAATTAAAGAGATTCCAATGTAGGCCTACGTATCTTGGGTCATGAGCCTTGTTCTTCATACATATTTCCATATTCTCAAAATTGTCTGCCAGTGTCTCAGTGGTTAGAAAACCAGTCACACGTGAATTGAATCCATTTGGCCATTTAGTTGATGAATGCTCCCTGGGAGAATAGGGCAACGGAATTCAGCCTTTTTACCCTGGGTGTAGACCCCGACATAATAAGTAGACCCTTGGTAATAATGTGCCAAGCTACATGTAACTTCTAGTCTGATGGGTTAGTGACACGAATCCCATTATTCGCCCCCCCCCCCAAATGGATGTTCATGAACACTTTATATTACCACAGATATCAATTACTAAAGTCTGATAAGGAACAAGTCAAAAAAATATTACAAAAATATTCGGTTGAATGGTGTTGTTTAGGATGTGAAACATAATTGATTTCTATACGTATGGACATGCCAAAGGTTGGAACTGACGTGATCTTCTAAAAAACATTCGAGATGGTGGCAATTGCCCATTCACGCGTTTAATTTGGCGGCTTAAGTGGCCTCACAGAAAGATAGATTCTAATTCAGATAGGTTAGATCAGTGGTACATTGATACAGTAAAAAAAATCTTTGCCAGATAGCTGTCGTTTTGGTTAACAACATGCCTTTAAGTTGTGCGTTTATAAAGGTTCTACATTAGAGTTAGCTGCTTGCATGTAGATGGGTTTGTCTTTTCGTATAAGGCTGATAATACCTCGTGCTTGTTATCTAGTACAAAAACATGATATATGATGGATGTACTGATATGCTTCCTTTACAAACAATGTTTCTTTCTTGTTCATAAAACGATGAGATGGTTGTTTAACTCAACGGTCTATTTGATGTGTTTGTGTATATTGTTCAGATTAAGATATATTGTTTGCTTATCATTGTGTAAGCAAAAGGCCACAATAACCGATAGTGTTACAGCATGGCGGTTTTCAATGGTGTTATGTGAAGAACGGTCTTTTGAGCACAGATCATTAACATTTCATTGACAAACAAATGGACAAATGGTGTAAGTCACCGCATCTCTTTGCTAATTGATTTTAAACGGTATTTACATAAACGTTTTGCTCTGCAAAGGAAGAAATGTTTAAGTGCATATGTGCAGGTCATCAGATTTAAGATTTCTGTATCTCTTTTGCACAAACTGATACTTCAAATATTAAAATAAGAAGGTGGAAATAAATTTCTACTCCACCTATACGTGTGTTACATTTCTATTCTACATTTTAAACATAAGACGTCTGAGGTTCAACCATGGCGTCCGTTAACAAAAGCAGCGAATGTCACTTGAGATATGTTTATTTCATAGACTTGTTGTCTACCAAACTGATTAAGCCAAGGTTATATCTATTGACAAAATCCTGTAACGGATGCTTCTTTACACCAGTCACGACTTTCCCACGAGAATCCAACACATAGTCGGAATATTCTCTAAACATGCTTTCAAGAATCGACGAGGACTTAAAGCCATTGTAAAATAGAGTGCAAAATTACATAATGTTGAGATTTCAGCTCGACAGACTTCCTCTCCATTTTCTGTACATGAAATGCAATTTACTCTCAGGGTTTCTTTTAAGCCCTCTTGTTCATTAGGTTTTATTAGTAATATCTGTCACATCCCCAGATTAGTGGACTTACTTATGTCACGTCCGTTTGATGGCCATGTGAGTGACCAGAAAATGTTAGATTCTTACTATTCCTGGAATGTGAGATTCGCTGTTTCGATGAAACGCACTGATGTGTACAAGTTAAAGGAGAGTAACGAAGACATACAACCAACACATAGTTTGTCTTTGCAGACATGACTCTCAAATTGTAGTTTAGAATTTATAACACATTAAAGGCCCACTTGCCGCCGAAGCCTGTTTAAATTTGCTAAGAATACCAATTTACATGAGCTTACTACGACTAATACCACTAAACTTAAACATAGGACACATAAAATATGTCTAGTTAGCTTTAGAATGTAGAAATGGGGTGAAAAAAACCCCCGAAGAATCGAAGCCTGATTACAACAACAACGATCAGTGTCGGTCAACTTTCGTGTTGGATTACCCTCATTTCAGGCCTTTTTATCTGTGGTTTATCAGCATGCTTTTCCAGTCGCTGTTAACCGATCGTCAGTCTGTATTTCTCAGATAAATAGGCCTACGTAAAATTACGCCGTTGATTCACTCACTCGACTGAAACATAAAATCGCCCCTGCGAGCAGTTTGGTTTGTTTACGTTACGGGCACCTAACAATTCAAATTTTCAAATTCAAATTAAAAATACAAAGTGACGTCCAAACTTTTAAATTTTGGTAAAAATAGAAAGTTCCTAACTTATATTGTCTGGGAAAACACAGAAAACGCTCTTTCCTTTTTAATGTAACAATATTCCAGATTTTCGCGGCAAGTGTGCCTTTAATTAGGAGAAACTGCGAAGTGTACTTTGTACCATCCAGGACTCCAGGATTGAAACATCAACGAGCTTGCAGCTACCCCTGAGTAGGCTGAATGAAAAGTTTGAGAAATAATACCATTCTTTAGCCAATGATTTCTTAAATTGAACCACAAAATTGATATGAACGTCATGATAGAACTAATATTTCCTTTTAAGGAGACCTGTTAGAACTGTAGAAATTCTAGGTGATATAGGTTCACACATTGTTGGCTTGAAATTTTATATAGCATTTTCTCCTTTTAAATTCTATACACCGATTTCCATTGTCCCTGTACATATGCAGAGCGCAAAGCATTTATTATCTAAGATAAGTGATATTCTTTGTTTATAATACTGTACTCATATCGTATTCTCTAATCATCTGATGCATATAAAATATGATGTTATTACTCTCTAAGTATTCACGCCTTTTCAATTATTTTACAGATGTCTGTTCCCTATTTTGTTTTCAGTGAATTATAAGGATTAGTTGACGTTACCGTTTGAATCAGACATACCTCCGTTAATAAACCATTGAAACAACGAAAGCCTTACGGAAAGCCACGCCCAGATCCGATCGCCGTAAGCTGCAGTCGGCAGCAAGTCGACGATCAATCAGTCTCAGAACTGTTGTCGACGTGAGGGACATTAAGATGATTGTAAGGATTTATCATGTTCTATTTTCTCACAATCAGCAATAAATTCGCAGCCAATCGGTGACGTTTACTTCATCACGTGATGATTTTTCTCGCTGCCGATGACGTCATTCTTTGGGGAACACCATTCTGCACGACCTTAATGGGGCTTAAGACTGATCAATCGGGAATCGATAGGCTGGAAAATGAACCTGTCTTAGTCGACATGAACGGTCTTAAGATTTAATCGCAGCAATCGAATCTTAAGCCTGCTTTCATCAAGATTACATCTATTATCTGAATAGGCAAACCTTTTTAGCGTGAGTGTTTAGGCGAGAGTTTTGAGTACAAATTACCGAAAACACATAATAACATAAGAGGGAGTGTATTACATTGAGATTGTGAAGAATATATAATGACGACCTTTTCTCTTATACCTTATTCTCTTTTACCTAATATTTCTTAAGTGCTACAATTATTTCCGATTCAAGTAAACATTTGTGTGCATAATATGTTAGTCCGAACTTTTTGAGTGCTTAATACCTCTAACCATGATGGTAGGTATTTGTTATAGCATTTGGATCTGTCCGCGCTTAAATGTGTGGTCCTTAGAAGGGAGGCGTTTCAATTTGTTAATGAAGGGCATTACCAAAACTGGGAGAATGTAAGTTATATATAGGGGGAACAGTATCAGCAGTGATTGTAACGTTATTGTTCGAAGTTTGGGACTGCGGAATAGAATAGTATGTCGATTTCAGATCAGTTTAAAGTTGCATGAGCTGCCAAAATGCAGACGATTTTCATAGATTCTGATTGTCACGACAGCAAGAGGCTTTGGAGGCCATAGAAAAACTAAATGATTGGTGTTGGAATGAGGAAAATCCATACAACACTAATAACCGAAATAGTGTTCGAAAAGTAAACAAAATTTTAAGTAACCGGGACGACCATTCATTCATTCTAAGCCTAAGTTAGTTGAAAACAATGCTTCGTCGTACATTTTCTAAAAAGCTTCTGAATTGTACGTCTAGAAAAAAGTAGCCGATAATTTTAACAATCTGTTATAATGACCAAATATCTCAATTTTGGCAGCTCATGCCACTTGAAGTTAATTTGCTTTGAGTTTCTGAGCGATGAGAAAGGTCTCGTTTATGTGCCCGAAGTATATCATTATAAGACAGTCAAATTCGTATTCCTTTGGGCGACTCATGATGGTTCGACGAAAGAAGCCCTCGGTATTAGTAATAGAGTGATAGTACAATTACAGCATTAAAACCACACTGTGTAAAATACAACTATACTGAAAATCGTTTTATAAATGGTGTATCTACTGTTTAACAAAACAGTCAGGAACCGTTTAAAAAAAAATCTAATCAGGAAATATACATAAGTTAAAGTTAGGGCAAGTTATATCTGCATACTTTTATTTTGTGATCAGTAGTTGATCAGTATATACAAATTAAAGAAGCAACAACAACGAAGGTTTTATGTCAAAATTAAGAAACAGTGTAAAATGATAATGATAATAGGTCCTTCGACAAAACAAAATCGTGAAACGGTGTACCATTTGACTGTTTGTTGGATACACTATTTATATACAGTTAAAGTTTCCAGACTATTATTGGCAACTTCCCTGGCTCTCATGAACCGCTGAAATTTTTGTTTAGGAATTTATTTTCTATTTATTTTAGCGTCGGAAGACAATTTTGGCAAAGCGACAATCTTGGAACCTAATCAATCAACCAGACGACCTGCTCACGGCTCAGGCTCAGGGCGTATGATTATCAGAAGGGTCATGACGATTTATACACCCAGGGTAAAATATCAATAAATAATAGCGTAATTTAAAGGGGCATGAGCTGCCAAAATGTTGATATTTTGGCGTTAACACAGAATGTTGAAATTATTGGCTATTTTTCTCAAGACGTATAATTCAGAAGCTTTTTAGTGCTTATAGTCTCGAAAATGTACGATAAAGTATTGTTTTGATCTAACTTTGGCTTAGAATGAATGAATGGTCGTCCCGGTTATTTAAATTTTGTTTACATTTCGAACACGTTTTCGGTTCGTACAGGCCACATACTGTATGGATTTTCTTCATTCCAACGCCAATCATTTAGTTTTTCGATGGCCTTCAAAGCCTCTTACTGTCGCGACGATCAGAAATGATGAAAAAAGTGTGAATTTCGGCAGCTCATGCCCCTTTAAATATCTGCAAAAAAAAAAATATATATGAAACAAGTTGACCTATCAATTCAGTGATAATTAATAGGGAAACAATATACACATAACCTATATGTTTCCTTTACTAATTTACATCTCCGGCGACGGATAATGCCACATTCAACAAAAACCACCAAATAAAAACTAATTCTGCAGTGAATATTCCATATATTAGCGGGAAATCTCTCTGTGTTACATAATGGCTGTCTATTCTGCAAGGAATTAACAGAGCCTTCTAAAATATTTTGTAATTTTGAGATTTTTATCCAAAGATAGAATTCTACATATTGGCATGATTGCTATTACATGATTCTTACATGTGACGATAGTGAAATCTGCTCTGCTGGGATTATGCCATGCCCCCACTCCCCAGTCAATTCTGACGCGTGCTATGAAAATATTATTAGGAAAAATATTCGGAAGCAAACTATCGCCCAAGTCTGTCTTTCGTTTTGTTTAGGGTTAGCTGAAGTACATGACACTAGCTTTATTTACTTCTGGGTTTAGTAAAAGAATACCTATCGGAAGATTTCAACCAATGTGCTGACGATTTGATGCAAATTAAAGAGGTCTTTTGTCATCACTGTCTATATCATTTGGCCAAAGAATGATAAATTAAAATCGTGCTGCATCCAAGCTGCCAACATTGCATGATGGTGGATTCTGGACGTAGGTTAAAACCGCTTATGATAAAACGCCACTGTTGACCTCATTTAATAACTTTTCAAACTTCTGAATGCTCAGCTTGTATGGAAAACGTTCTTTAGAAGATTGGCTGACAGGCTGACAGTTGTTTTCTAAACTTCATCTAATAATTTGGGGGCCTCCGTGGCTCAGTAGGCGAAGCGTTGGACGCTCAATCCGAACAGCATTTCACCAATGGGTCGCTGTTTCGAATCCCACTCAGTCCCAAAAAATTGACAAAAATTTTGACTGTGTTTTCACTCGAACGACCTATGTAGGATGGTTGCCAGTTACCACCGGAAGGTCGTGGGTTTCCTCCTGGTATAGAGCCTGGTTTCCTCCCACAATAAAATTAGCACAGCCACCATATAAGTGAAAAAAATCTTGAGCGCGGCGTAAAACATCAAACAATCAATCAATCAAATTAATATTATTATTATAGTGGGCGTCAGAATTGACTTAACACACATGCATCCCGCATTCTCTATTGAGTTCAGTAACGCATTTTTAAAGTTAGCCAAAGCGTCGTCCGCCAATAGTTGGACAGAGAAAAAGAGAAGGATAGCTGAAAGTATTTTGCAAACATGTGGTTAGATTCCGGACTTCTTCCAGTCAGCGTGGGAGAGAATCAGAGATACTACACTCCACCATTTCAAGATGCCGAAGAATACGTGACTTTCACTGTCTGGTCGATGCAGTTGAAGTTTGCTCAGTTTTGTTTTCGTCTAGACACATCAATTGACGTCAGGGGAAAGGCAATATGGAAAGGTTTAATCACCCTCTGTGCAATAAATCCATATGATTCATTCTTCGCTAAGATGCATTTTGTTAATGCAGGTAAATGTAATTTGGCATTTCATAATGTGCCGATATATCCGAGACTGGGTATAGATATATCCATGTGAATCATTAAATTATACAACGGTTATTTTATTCTTATAGACTATGATAGTTAACAGTAGAATCAGCAAAATCATCAAATAGTTGTTTTCTTTCCTCCTTAGGGGCCTAGGTGGTCCAGTTGGTTTCAGTGATCGACCCTCAGTCATACACAGACCTTCCATCGATGCGGCAGCGCGGGTTCGAATCCCACTTAGACCAAATAATTTTTTTTTAAATTTCTGAGTGGAAATGTCAGGTACTCGCCTAAGGTCGAGGTTTCCTCTGGGTAATGAGC
Source organism: Lepidochitona cinerea (assembly GCA_963971465.1). NCBI lineage: Eukaryota > Metazoa > Mollusca > Polyplacophora > Chitonida > Tonicellidae > Lepidochitona > Lepidochitona cinerea. Next base: position 38,200,384 of record OZ020556.1, on the reverse strand, counting down.
CCGATTTCCTCCTCCACTTAACGTGGCACCGCCGCTATTAAGTGAAATGATCTTGAGTGCGGCGTAAAACATCAATCAATCATTCTTTCCTCCTTACACAAACTCACCATCCATGCGTTTTACAAAACCATTCAATATGTGAAATTTAAAGACAAAAACGTCATTCATATCGTCATGCTGGTAATCCCATTGATCTGAAACCAAATATTGTCTTGAGATATTGTATGATTTCAGGAATCCCTGGGCAGGGGTTTCATGTTACATAACGTATAGGCTTTCATGATACATAACGTATAGGCTTGCGATCTCTTTGACGCTTTCATATTGGCCGAATAAAACTATCATTAGGGGATGAGTCTAAAAAGGCCATATGACTATTTCAATTTTCTTAGAGAGGAAATGACAGAAATTTGAGCGTTTAGAGACAAAAATCCAATGTAATTGACAATAATGACCGTCTTTAGAATGAATATTACCACATAAGCTGATGTATTGACCAACTTAAACATATTGATTTTCGATTAACCGTGAAGCAGATATTGTATTTGACATTAAAGAGTCGTTATACACAAATGGTTGTTCACTGCCTTCATTCACTATTCGCATTTCTGTCTTCCACGGTATACTCTGGGATTAAGCGATGTATTTGTGTGGCAAGAGTACTTTAAGTGTTTCAATTCCTCTCTTGTTTCTTTTACAATGTCGTTCCCAAAGCTAAACTAGAATGTATTCAAAGAAGGACATTATAAAAGGTTCTCTGAAAAATAAAAGCCCATTCAACCGAAAGATTTGTTGCGGATAATGAAGTTAATTGTCGGTATAAAGATAATGATAAACGCAATACGAGATTCGATAATGTGTTGAGGGGTTACCAAGGGGCCGACATATAGACTTTATAACTGTTATAACTATTCAGATAGATGGGTCATTCAGAAGATCATGTTAACACAATGATACACAGTGCTTCGTCGGACTTAATAGTACAAATGCTTTTGAAATACAGTTGTACAATTTACCTAAAAATTAAGACCAATGGATAGAAACTGTATGCAATTTACGCTTTATTGGGATTTACACATTTGTTAATAGATTCCATTGATTGCACTAGACAGAATCTAATGTCCTGTAATAATAAATGTTACCATTGACCGTATACAAATTCATCGCTTTATTGAATATTAATAAAAACTGTAAGAGTCACGAGCAAAGGGGTTTGATAAAGATTTTTTGGCTCATAAATTGTGTCCATATATATTTCCGTTATCTCAAAATTGTCTGGCATTGTTTTGATGATCCAATGCTTCATTTGAGAATAAAGGACCTTGTTAAACAATTTCGAACGTTATTTACCCCGAGTGTAAACTCCGACAGAAATAAGTAGGTCCTTGATAATAACGTGCCAAACCATGCTTCTTGTCACGGAAAATGACGGTTTACAGAGATGTTAACTGAGGTCAAAGATCACATTATTCGCCCACCGGGAAAGTGGTTGTCCATTGAGCATACAATATTACCGTAGGTACTTCACAATATGTTCTTATAATATACTTCAACAGTTCTTCACTCTACTATTTTAGACAATAATCACTATTGTTGAGCCGAAATGATTGTTTTGAAAATATGGAACGAGATTGATTATAATAACTTTTGGACGAGCAAATAAGCTAAAACAACCAAACAAGCTAATAACTTTAATGTCTGGTTGAGCAATGTGCTACTATTTTAAATTTAAATATCCGCCAAATCTTACGACTGCTCGCCATTTCTTTACATAAAACAAGCACAGCAAGTCTGCAAAGGGTGGTGCCTTCAAGAGGGATACAGGTTATTACTGTGATAAAGTAAGAACACACTTAGTCGAGAACCGATAGTTAATTTACGAAAACGACATTAATTAAAACGGCCAGAAATTGACCTGTCACCGTTTTCGTTAACATATGAATTTGATCTTGATTGTCATACTCCCTGTTGCAACATAGTTTATTAAAATTTCAAACACAGTTTATGAAAATGAAATCCGATACTTTGAATACAGAGTATATATTGTGTGCTCTCGTAAATATTCATTTAATTCAATGTCTATGGGCTGCATGGAATATATCTCAGCTCCATGATATATTGATTAACTCACATATATTGATTATCGATTAACCTGTACTATAGACATATAATTTGACAACAAAGTGTCGTCATACAAGAACGACTATTCTCTGTCTCCAATCATTGTTGACCTTTCCACCACCGGTCGTCGCCGATTGGATTAAAGGGAATATCTGAATAGTACAAGTACATGTAAAACAAAATTTCCCCATTCCAACAATCTATTTGTATTCTGATGTTTAAGTGTTTAAGATGTTTATGTTATAAAATATACTCAAAGCAAAAAAATCCCCTATTCATGAAAAAAAAGCACTTCGCTGACAATGAGATTAATTGTTTGCGTTCAGATTATTGACAAGAAAAAAACTAATTACGTTGATTGTTTTTCACGGAATCTACATGTTTTATTGCTACATGTGGTATATTGTGGTTGCTTGAATTATGTCTTACGCCATACTCAAGATTATTTGGTCTTAGTTGGATTCAAACTCGCGGCCCATTGAAGAATGTCTATATCGGTCTGAGGGTGTATTGTTGATGTAAACACACCATTTTCTAAGTAATTTAAGACATGTTTATTGTAATAAAACATTCTATGTCATCTGACTTAGTAACCAAAAATTGTTTTTTTTTTAAATATTGAAAGGGACGTTAAATATTTCGCCTCCACCCATTTTTAACATTTGTTTTTACAATACAGAAACGACATCATCAACTAAGTGGAGAAATACTAGCTTGCTTTTATAATAATGGCATTTGACAAAGTGGTTCCATTTTCAAACAACGTTATTTATGCTTTTAAATCAAACGGTTCTAATTTATAACAACGTTGTTTATGGCTTTTATGTCAAGCTACAGAAAACATGTCAGTTATGGCCCGAATGGATATTTTTAACAATAACAGACGGACCATACAAATTAAAGAGATTTCATGTACATATCTTGGGTCATGAGCCTTGTTCTTCATACATACTTCTATGACCTCAATATTGCCTGTCAGTGTCTCAGTGGTTAGAAAACCAGTCACATGTAAATTTAATCCATTTGGCCATTTAGTTGATGAATGCTCCCTGGGAGAATAGAGCAGTGAAAGTCAGCCTTTTTACCCTGGGTGTAGACCCCGACATAATAAGTAGACCCTTGGTAATAATGTGCCAAGCTACATGTAACTTCTAGTCTGATGGCTTACTGACACGTGTACTAAGGTTAAAAATCCCATTATTCGCCTTCCCCCAAATGGATGTTCATGAACACTTCATATTACCACAGCTCAACGAAAGGCCATGATTACAATATATTTCAGCGTACTTTATCTGAAAGATATAGATTTTATTGAATTTGAGATAACAATTACAAAGTCTGACAAGGATCAAGTCAAAATAATTGTTACAAAAATATTCGGTTCAATGGTGTTGTTTAGAATGTGAAACGGAATTGATTTCATTACGCGTAAGGTTGGAAATGACGTGAACGCTCTAAATGAAAATATCCTTTCTCAACTCAAGACTCACTTTCTGGATAACTATCTACATGTTTAATTACTCACAACGTTTCGTTATAACTACTCCAGCTTCACCAGGGCTACTCAGTGGATTTATTAACTTACATACTGAACTGTAACGGAGGAGCAATGTAATCCATCTGTTACGGTAGGCTCTGTGTAAGGTTTATTTGGTCAGAATAGTGTGACAGCATCTGTCTTTCCATCAATTACCAAACTCTGATAAGGAACAAGTCAAAATAATGTTACACAAATATTCGGTTCAATGGTGTTGTTTACAATGCGAAGTATAATTATAATTAGAGTTATCTGCTTGTAGATGGTTTAGTCTTTTCTTATAAGGCCGATAATACCTCGTGCTTGTTTCCTAGTACAAAGACATGCTATATGGTGAATGAGCTGATGTGCTTACTTGACAAGCAATGTTTCTTTCCTGTTCATAAAACGAGGAGATGGTTGTTTAACTCAACAGTCTATTTGATGTGTCGGTGTATATTGTACAGATTGAGATATATTGTTTGCTTATCTTTGAGTAAGCAAAAGGCCTACGATTGTGTTGCAGCATGGCGGGTTTCAATGGTGTTGTTTGGAGGACGGTCTTTTTGACACAGGTCATTAACATTCCATTGACATACAAATGGACAAATGGTGTAAGTCACCGCATCTCTTTGCTAATGAATTTTAAACGGTATTTACATAAACGTTTTGTTCTGCAAAAGAAGAAATGTTAAAGTGCATATATGCTGTCATCGGATTTAAGATTTCAGTATCTCTATTGCACAAACGGATTACTTTAAATATTGAAAGAAGAAGGTGGAAATAAATTTCTACTTCACCTGAACGTGTGTTACATTTCTAGTCTACATTTTAAACATAAGACGGCTGAGGTTCAACCATGACGCCCGTTAACAAAAGCAGCAAATGTCACTTGGGATATGTGCATTTCATAGACTTGTTGTCTACCAAACTGATCAAGCAAAGGTTATAACTATTGATAATATGCTGTAAGGGATGCTTCTTTATACCAGTCACGACTTTCCCACGAGAATCCAACACATAGTCGGAATATTCTCTAAACATGCTTTCAAGAATCGACGAGGACTTAAGGCCATTGTAAAATAGAGTGCAAAATTACATAATGTTGAGATTTCAGCTCGACAGACTTCCTCTCCATTTTCTGCACATGAAATGCAATTTACTCTCAGGGTTTCTTTTAAGCCCTCTTGTTCATTAGGTTTTCTTAGTAATATATGTCACATTCCAGGTTAGTGGACTAACTTATGTCACGTTCGTTTGATGGCCATGTGAGTGACCAGAAAATGTTAGATTCTTACTATTCCTGGAATGTGAGATTCGCTGTTTCGATGAAACGCACTGATGTGTACAAGTTAAAGGAGAGTAACGAAGACATACAACCAACACATAGTTTGTCTTTGCAGACATGACTCTCAAATTGTAGTTTAGAATTTATAACACATTAAAGGCCCACTTGCCGCCGAAGCCTGTTTAAATTTGCTAAGAATACCAATTTACATGAGCTTACTACGACTAATACCACTAAACTTAAACATAGGACACATAAAATATGTCTAGTTAGCTTTAGAATGTAGAAATGGGTTTGAAAAAAAAAACGAAGAATCGAAGCCTGATTACAACAACAACGATCAGTGTCGGTCAACTTTCGTGTTGGATTACCCTCATTTCAGGCCTTTTTATCTGTGGTTTATCAGCATGCTTTTCCAGTCGCTGTTAACCGATCGTCAGTCTGTATTTCTCAGATAAATAGGCCTACGTAAAATTACACTGTGCCGTTGGTTCACTCACTCGACTGAAACATAAAATCTCCCCTGCGAGCAGTTTGGTTTGTTTACGTTACGGGCACCTAACAATTAAAATTTTCAAATTCAAATTAAAAATACAAAGTGAGGTCCAAACTTTTAAATTTTGGTAAAAATAGAAAGTTCCTAACTTATATTGTCTGGGAAAACACAGAAAACGGTCTTTCCTTTTTATTGTAACAATATTCCAGATTTTCGCGGCAAGTGTGCCTTTAATTAGGAGAAACTGCGAAGTGTACTTTGTACCATCCAGGACTCCAGGATTGAAACATCAACGAGCTTGCAGCTACCCCTGAGTAGGCTGAATGAAAAGTTTGAGAAATAATACCATTCTTTAGCCAATGATTTCTTAAATTGAACCACAAAATTGATATGAACGTCATGATAGAACTAATATTTCCTTTTAAGGAGACCTGTTAGAACAGTAGAAATTCTAGGCGATATAGGTTCACACATTGTTGGCTTGAAATTTTATATAGCATTTTTTCCTTTTAAATTCTATACACCGATTTCCATTGTCCCTGTACATATGCAGAGCGCAAAGCAATTAATTATCTAAGATAAGTGATATTCTTTGTTTATAATACTGTACTCATATCGTATTCTCTAATAATCTGATGCATATAAAATACGATGTTATTACTCTCTAAGTATTCACGCCTTTTCAATTATTTTACAGATGTCTGTTCCCTATTTTGTTTTCAGTGAATTATAAGGATTAGTTGACGTTACCGTTTGAATCAGACATACCTCCGTTAATAAACCATTGAAACAACGAAAGCCTTACGGAAAGCCACGCCCAGATCCGATCGCCGTAAGCTGCAGTCGGCAGCAAGTCGACGATCAATCAGTCTCAGAACTGTTGTCGACGTGAGGGACATTAAGATGATTGTAAGGATTTATCATGTTCTATTTTCTCACAATCAGCAATAAATTCGCAGCCAATCGGTGACGTTTACTTCATCACGTGATGATTTTTCTCGCTGCCGATGACGTCATTCTTTGGGGAACACCATTCTGCACGACCTTAATGGGGCTTAAGACTGATCAATCGGGAATCGATAGGCTGGAAAATGAACCAGTCTCAGTCGACATGAACGGTCTAAAGATTTAATCGCAGCAATCGAATCTTAAGCCTGCTTTCATCAAGATTACATCTATTATCTGAATAGGCAAACCTTTTTAGCGTGAGTGTTTAGGCGAGAGTTTGGAGTACAAATTACCGAAAACACATAATAACATAAGAGGGAGTGTATTACATTGAGATTGTGAAGAATATATAATGACGACCTTTTCTCTTATACCTTATTCTCTTTTACCTAATATTTCTTATAAGTATTTCCGATTCAAGTAAACATTGGTGTGCATAATATGTTAGTCCGAACTTTTTGAGTGCTTAATATCTCTAACCATGATGGTAGGTATTTGTTATAGCATTTGGATCTGTCCGCGCTTAAATGTGTGGTCCTTAGAAGGGAGGCGTTTCAATTTTTTAATGAAGGGCATTACCAAAACTGGGAGAATGTAAGTTATATATAGGGGGAACAGTATCAGCAGTGATTGTAACGTTATTGTTCGAAGTTTGGGACTGCGGAATAGAATAGTATGTCGATTTCAGATCAGTTTAAAGTTGCATGAGCTGCCAAAATGCAGACGATTTTCGTAGATTCTGATTGTCACGACAGCAAGAGGCTTGGAAGGCCATAGAAAAACTAAATGATTGGTGTTGGAATGAGGAAAATCCATACAACACGTGGCCTCTACGAACCGAAATAGTGTTCGAAAAGTAAACAAAATTTTAAGTAACCGGGACGACCATTCATTCATTCTAAGCCTAAGTTAGTTGAAAACACAGCTTCGTCGTACATTTTCTAAAAAGCTTCTGAATTGTACGTCTAGAAAAAAGTAGCCGATAATTTTAACATTCTGTTATAATGACCAAATATCTCAATTTTGGCAGCTCATGCCACTTGAAGTTAATTTGCTTTGAGTTTCTGAGCGATGAGAAAGGTCTCGTTTATGTGCCCGAAGTATATCATTATAAGACAGTCAAATTCGTATTCCTTTGGGCGACTCATGATGGTTCGACGAAAGAAGCCCTCGGTATTAGTAATAGAGTGATAGTACAATTACAGCATTAAAACCACACTGTGTAAAATACAACTATACTGAAAATCGTTTTATAAATGGCGTATCTACTCTTTAACAAAACAGTCAGGAACCGTTTAAAAAAGAATCTAATCAGGAAATATACATAAGTTAAAGTTAGGGCAAGTTATATCTGCATACTTTTATTTTGTGATCAGTAGTTGATCAGTATATACACATCAAAGAAGCAACAACAACGAAGGTTTTATGTCAAAATTAAGAAACAGTGTAAAATGATAATAGGCGATCGAATGTCAAATTAGCACAGAGAACATATTGCTGAGCTGAAGTGGTGTGCCTTTGTTATCAGACGACTGCAAACGGAGAGCTTCTGTGGACAGCGTTTCACGTGCAAGTCCTTCGACAAAACAAAATCGTGAAACGGTGTACCATTTGACTGTTTGTTGGTTACACTATCTATATACAGTTAAGGTTTCCAGACTATTATTGGCAACTTCCCTGGCTCTCATGAACCGCTGAAATTTTTGTTTAGGAATTTATTTTCTATTTATTTTAGCGTCGGAAGACAATTTTGGCAAAGCGACAATCTTGGAACCTAATCAATCAACCAGACGACCTGCTCACGGCTCAGGCTCAGGGTGTATGATTATCAGAAGGGTCATGACGATTCATACACCCAGGGTAAAATATCAATAACTAATAATAGCGTAATTTAAATATCTGCAAAAAAAAAATATATATGAAGCAAGTTGACCTATCAATTCAGTGATAATTAATAGGGAAACAATATACACATAACCTATATGTTTCCTTTACTAATTTACATCTCCGGCGACGGATAATACCACATTCAACAAAAACCACTAAATAAAAACTAATTCTGCAGTGAATATTCCATATATTAGCGGGAACTTTCTCCGTGATACATGATAGCTGTTTATTCTGCAAGGAATTAACAGAGCCTTCTAAAATATTTTGTAATTTTGAGATTTTTATCCAAAGATAGAATTCAACATATTGGCATAATTGCTATTACATGATTCTTACATGTAACGAAAGTGAAATCTGCTCTTCTGGGATTATGCCATGCCCCCACTCCCCAGTCAATTCTGACGCGTACTATGATACTATTATTAGGAGAAATATTCAGAGGTCTGTCTTTCATTTTGTTAAGTGTTAGCTGAAGTACATGACACTAGCTTCATTTACTTCTGGAATTAGTAAAAGAATACCTATCGGAAGATTTCAACCAATGTGCTGACGATTTGATGAAAATTAAAGAGGTCTTTTGTCATCACTGTCTATATCATTTGGCCAAAGAATGATACATTAAAATCGTGCTGCATCCAAGCTGCCAACATTTCATGATGGTGGATTCTGGACGTAGGTTAAAACCGCTTATGATAAAACGCCACTGTTGACCTCATTTAATAACTTTTCAAACTTCTGAATGCTCAGCTTGTATGGAAAACGTTCTTTAGAAGATTGGCTGACAGGCTGACAGTTGTTTTCTAAACTTCTTCTAATAATTTGGGGGCCTCCGTGGCTCAGTAGGTGAAGCGTTGGACGCTCAATCCGAACAGCATTTCACCAATGGGTCGCTGTTTCGAATCCCACTCAGTCCCAAAAAATTGACAAAAATTCTGACTGTGTTTTCACTCGAACGACCTATGTAGGATGGTTGCCAGTTACCACCGGAAGGTCGTGGGTTTCCTCCTGGTATAGAGCCTGGTTTCCTCCCACAATAAAATTAGCACAGCCACCATATAAGTGAAAAAAATCTTGAGCGCGGCGTAAAACATCAAACAATCAATCAATCAAATTAATATTATTATTATAGTGGGCGTCAGAATTGACTTAACACACATGCATCCCGCATTCTCTATTGAGTTCAGTAACGCATTTTTAAAGTAAGCCAAAGCGTCGTCCGCCAATAGTTGGACAGAGAAAAAGAGAAGGATAGCTGAAAGTATTTTGCAAACATGTGGTTAGATTCCGGACTTCTTCCAGTCAGCGTGGGAGAGAATCAGAGATACTACACTCCACCATTTCAAGATGCCGAAGAATACGTGACTTTCACTGTCTGGTCGATGCAGTTGAAGTTTGCTTAGTTTTGTTTTCGTCTAGACACATCAATTGACGTCAGGGGAAAGGCAATATGGAAAGGTTTAATCACCCTCTGTGCAATAAATCCATATGATTCATTCTTCGCTAAGATGCATTTTGTTAATGCAGGTAAATGTAATTTGGCATTTCATAATGTGCCGATATATCCGAGACTGTGTATAGATATATCCATGTGAATCATTAAATTATACAACGGTTATTTTATTCTTATAGACTATGATAGTTAACAGTAGAATCAGCAAAATCATCAAATAGTTGTTTTCTTTCCTCCTTAGGGGCCTAGGTGGTCCAGTTGGTTTCAGTGATCGACCCTCAGTCATACACAGACCTTCCATCGATGCGGCAGCGCGGGTTCGAATCCCACTTAGACCAAATAATTTTTTTTTAAATTTCTGAGTGGAAATGTCAGGTACTCGCCTAAGGTCGAGGTTTCCTCTGGGTAATGAGCCCGATTTCCTCCTCCACTTAATGTGGCACCGCCGCTATTAAGTGAAATGATCTTGAGTGCGGCGTAAAACATCAATCAATCATTCTTTCCTCCTTACACAAACTCACCATCCATGCGTTTTACAAAACCATTCAATATGTGAAATTTAAAGACAAAAACGTCATTCATATCGTCATGCTGGTAATCCCATTGATCTGAAACCAAATATTGTCTTGAGATATTGTATGATTTCAGGAATCCCTGGGCAGGGGTTTCATGTTACATAACGTATAGGCTTTCATGATACATAACGTATAGGCTTGCGATCTCTTTGACGCTTTCATATTGGCCGAATAAAACTATCATTAGGGGATGAGTCTAAAAAGGCCATATGACTATTTCAATTTTCTTAGAGAGGAAATGACAGAAATTTGAGCGTTTAGAGACAAAAATCCAATGTAATTGGCAATAATGACCGTCTTTAGAATGAATATTACCACATAAGCTGATGTATTGACCAACTTAAACATATTGATTTTCGATTAACCGTGAAGCTGATATTGTATTTGACATTAAAGAGTCGTTATACACAAATGGTTGTTCACTGCCTTCATTCACTATTCGCATTTCTGTCTTCCACGGTATACTCTGGGATTAAGCGATGTATTTGTGTGGCAAGAGTACTTTAAGTGTTTCAATTCCTCTCTTGTTTCTTTTACAATGCCGTTCCCAAAGCTAAACTAGAATGTATTCAAAGAAGGACATTATAAAAGGTTCTCTGAAAAATAAAAGCCCATTCAACCGAAAGATTTGTTGCGGATAATGAAGTTAATTGTCGGTATAAAGATAATGATAAACGCAATACGAGATTCGATAATGTGTTTAGGGGTTACCAAGGGGCCGACATATAGACTTTATAACTGTTATAACTATTCAGATAGATGGGTCATTCAGAAGATCATGTTAACACAATGATACACAGTGCTTCGTCGGACTTAATAGTACAAATGCTTTTGAAATACAGTTGTACAATTTACCTAAAAATTAAGACCAATGGATAGAAACTGTATGCAATTTACGCTTTATTGGGATTTACACATTTGTTAATAGATTCCATTGATTGCACTAGACAGAATCTAATGTCCTGTAATAATAAATGTTACCATTGACCGTATACAAATTCATCGCTTTATTGAATATTAATAAAAACTGTAAGAGTCACGAGCAAAGGGGTTTGATAAAGATTTTTTGGCTCATAAATTGTGTCCATATATATTTCCGTTATCTCAAAATTGTCTGGCATTGTTTTGATGATCCAATGCTTCATTTGAGAATAAAGGACCTTGTTAAACAATTTCGAACGTTATTTACCCCGAGTGTAAACTCCGACAGAAATAAGTAGGTCCTTGATAATAACGTGCCAAACCAAGCTTCTTGTCACGGAAAATGACGGTTTACAGAGATGTTAACTGAGGTCAAAGATCACATTATTCGCCCACCGGGAAAGTGGTTGTCCATTGAGCATACAATATTACCGTAGGTACTTCACAATATGTTCTTATAATATACTTCAACAGTTCTTCACTCTACTATTTTAGACATTAATCACTATTGTTGAGCCGAAATGATTGTTTTGAAAATGTGGAACGAGATTGATTATAATAACTTTTGGACGAGCAAATAAGCTAAAACAACCAAACAAGCTTATAATTTTAATGTCTGGTTCAGCAATGTGCTACTATTTTAAATTTAAATATCCGCCAAATCTTACGACTGCACGCCATTTCTTTACATAAAACAAGCACAGCAAGTCTGCAAAAGGTGGTGCCTTCAAGAGGGATACAGGTTATTACTGTGATAAAGTAAGAACACACTTAGTCGAGAACCGATAGTTAATTTACGAAAACGACATTAATTAAAACGGCCAGAAAATGGCCTGTCACCGTTTTCGTTAACATATGAATTTGATCTTGATTGTCATACTCCCTGTTGCAACATAGTTTATTAAAATTTCAAACACAGTTTATGAAAATGAAATCCGATACTTTGAATACAGAGTATATATTGTGTGCTCTCGTAAATATTCATTTAATTCAATGTCTATGGGCTGCATGGAATATATCTCAGCTCCATGATATATTGATTAACTCACATATATTGATTATCGATTAACCTGTACTATAGACATATAATTTGACAACAAAGTGTCGTCATACAAGAACGACTATTCTCTGTCTCCAATCATTGTTGACCTTTCCACCACCGGTCGTCGCCGATTGGATTAAAGGGAATATCTGAATAGTACAAGTACATGTAAAACAAAATTTCCCCATTCCAACAATCTATTTGTATTCTGATGTTTAAGTGTTTAAGATGTTTATGTTATAAAATATACTCAAAGCAAAAAATCCCCTATTCATGAAAAAAAAGCACTTCGCTGACAATGAGATTAATTGTTTGCGTTCAGATTATTGACAAGAAAAAAACTAATTACGTTGATTGTTTTTCACGGAATCTACATGTTTTATTGCTACATGTGGTATATTGTGGTTGCTTGAATTATGTCTTACGCCATACTCAAGATTATTTGGTCTTAGTTGGATTCAAACTCGCGGCCCATTGAAGAATGTCTATATCGGTCTGAGGGTGTATTGTTGATGTAAACACACCATTTTCTAAGTAATTTAAGACATGTTTATTGTAATAAAACATTCTATGTCATCTGACTTAGTAACCAAAAATTGTTTTTTTTTTTAAATTTTAAAAGGGACGTTAAATATTTCGCCTCCACCCATTTTTAACATTTGTTTTTACAATACAGAAACGACATCATCAACTAAGTGGAGAAATACTAGCTTGCTTTTATAATAATGGCATTTGACAAAGTGGTTCCATTTTCAAACAACGTTATTTATGCTTTTAAATCAAACGGTTCTAATTTATAACAACGTTGTTTATGGCTTTTATGTCAAGCTACAGAAAACATGTCAGTTATGGCCCGAATGGATATTTTTAACAATAACAGACGGACCATACAAATTAAAGAGATTTCATGTACATATCTTGGGTCATGAGCCTTGTTCTTCATACATACTTCTATGATCTCAAAATTTCCTGTCAGTGTCTCAGTGGTTATGAAACCAGTCACATGTAAATTGAATCCATTTGGCCATTTAGTTGATGAATGCTCCGTGGGAGAATAGGGCAGTGAAAGTCAGACTTTTTACCCTGGGTGTAGACCCCGACATAATAAGTAGACCCTTGGTAATACTGTGCCAAGCTACATGTAACTTCTAGTCTGATGGCTTAGTGACACGTGTGCAAAGGTTAAAATCCTTATTATTCGCCTCTCCCAAAAATGGATGTTCATGAACATTTCATATTACCACAGCTCAACGAGAGGACTTCATTACTACACTGTAAAATGTAACCCGTAAATTTTACGGTAGAATACTGGCAGCTGGGCTGCCAACTTTCTACCGTAAAAATAAGGGTAGACCGTAAAATCAACTAGCCACATTCCTAATCAGTGAATGTGAAAAAACATTATGAAATCAGCAGGCTAAGAAATACAGGACTTTAAATCGTCAACCCCAGCATGGATCTGTTAATGTAGATTTTCAAATGTTATGTACCCCCAACGAAATAGTAAAACTGACTACTTCTGCAAGTTGACAAACATATATTTATTTGAAAAAATGCTGATGAAAATTCTTACTTAGGGCAGGTATCTCAATCTACGCTTTCAAATACAGATATGTTAAATTAACTATCTTAGCCTATAATAACAAATTTTTCTTATATTAAATCGCCTACGGCGGGATTCGAACCTCTAACCTCCCATACAGGAGCTGCGCAGAACTACATGCGCACTAACCATAACGGTATCCTTTAACCACTACACTAACTTCGAATATGAAAGAATGATGGCCACATTTCCATGCCTTACTAGCGCTTCGGTGTGCGCATGCGCACTTCCGTTTTTTTTTCGCTCCCTTTGATCCGCAATGACGTATTTTGGACGAATCCTTCACGGAAACAACCGAGGAGATCACATCTCGTTAGCTCGGAAACGACAACTCTGTCTCAAGGTTATTTTACGGTACACGACCGTAAAGCTTCCACTGAAGTATAAAACGGCAATTTACCGTTAATTTTAAAATATTCTACTGTAGAATTGACGGTAAACGGTTACAGTGTATATATTTCAGCGTACTTTATCTGGAAGATATAGATCGTATTGAATTTAAGATAACAATATCTAAAGTCTGAAAGGATCAAGTCAAAATAATGTTACACAACTATTCGGTTCAATGCCGTTGTTTAGAATGTGAAACAGATTTGATTTCATTACGTGAAAGGTTGGAACTGACGTGATCCTCTAAATGAAAATATCCTTTCTCAACTCAAGACTCACTTTCTGGATAACGATCTGTCTTTCCATCAATTACTAAACTCTGATAATGAACAAGTCAAAATAGTGTTACACAAATATTCGGTTCAACGGTGTTTTTTACAATGTGAAGTACAATTGGTTTCATTACGTCCGATCCGGCCTAAGGTTGGAACTGACGTGATCCTCTAAAAACGACTTGAGCTGATGACAGTTACTCATTTAGGCGTTTACAGAAAGGCAGATTCTAATTGGGAGAGGTTAGATCAGTGGTAAACTAACACAGTCAAAAAAACAACCATATAGCTGTTGTTTTGGTTAAGAACATGCCTTTGAGTCGTGAGTTTATAGAGGGTCTACATTAGAGTTATCTGCTTGTAGATGGGTTTGTCTTTTCTTATAAAGCCGATAATACCTCGTGCTTGTTTCCTAGTACAAAGACCTGATATATGATGAATGTACTGATATGCTTACTTGACAAACAATGTTTCTTTCTTGTCCATAAAACGAGGAGATGGTTGTTTAACTCAACAGTCTATTTGATGTGTCGGTGTATATTGTTCAGATTGAGATATATTGTTTGCTTATCTTTGTGTAAGCAGAAGGCCACAAGAACTTCAATTGTGTTACAGCATGGCGGTTTTCAATGGTGGTATGTGGAGAACGGTCTTTTTGACACAGATCATTAACATTCCATTGACAAACAAATGGACAAGTGGTGTAAGTCACTGCATTTCTTTGCCAATGAACGGTATTTACATAAACGTTTTGTTCTGCAAAAGAAGAAATGTTAAAGTGCATATTTGCATGTCATCGGATTTAAGATTTTAGTATCTCTATTGTACAAACGGATTACTTTAAATATTGAAATAAGAAGGTGGAAATAAATTTCTACTCCACCCGAACGTGTGTTACATTTCTAGTCTACATTTTAAACATAAGACGTCTGAGGGTCAACCATGACGCCCGTTAACAAAAGCAGCGAATGTCACTTGGGATATGTGCATTTCATAGACTTGTTGTCTACCAAACTGGTTAAGTCAAGGTTATAACTATTGGCAATATCCTGTAAGGGACGCTTCTTTATACCAGTCACATGGTCGGAATGTTCTCTAAACGTGCTTTCAAGAATCGACGAGGATTTAAAGCCATTGTAAAATGGAGTGCATAATTACATACATAATGTTAAGATTTCAACTCGACAGACTTCCTCTCCATGTTCTGCACATGGAATTCATTTTACGCTCAGGGTTTCTTTCAAGGCCTCTTGTTTATTAGGTTTTCCCAAATTCATGAAGGTCAGTAATATCTGTCACATTACCAGGTTAGTAGACTAACTTATGCCACGTCCGTTTGATGGTCATGCGAGTGACAAGCAAATGCTAGATTCTTACTTTTCCTGGAATGTGAGATTCGCTGTTTCGGTGAAACACACTGATGTGTACAAGTTAAAGGAGAGTAACGGAGACATACAATCGACAATTCATTTTTGTTTGCAGACATGACTATCAAATTGTAGTTTAGAATTTAGAACACATGAATTAGGAGAAACTGCGAAGTGTGCTTTGTCCTATCGACTCCAGGGTTGAAACATCAACGAGCTTGCGGTTACCCTGAGTAAGCTGAATGGAAAGTTTGAGAAATAATAACATTCTTTAGCCAACGATTTCTTAAATCGAACCACAAAGGAGGAGAGTGACTATTCTGTAACAATCGCGACTCCCGAAATCCCTCCAAGGTGGAGGAGGGGGACCAGTGGCATATGATGGAAGCCGTTCTACTAATGTCATATAATGGGCCACTGTACCAATGGCATATAATGGGGGCCATCCTACGAGTGACATATAATGTAGGGCACTCTACCAATGGTATATAATGGGAGCCATTCTACAAATGGCATATCATGGGAGCCATTCTACCAATGGCATATAATGGGGGCCATTCTACGAGTGACATATGATGTAGGGCACTCTACCAATGGTATATAATGGGAGCCATTCTACAAATGGCATATAATGTAGGGCACTCTACAAATGGCATATAATGGGAGCCATTCTACGAGTGACATATAATGGATGGTACTCTACCAATGGTATATAATGAGGGCCATTCTACGAGTGACATATAATGGATGGTACTCTACAAATGGCATATAATGGGAGCCATTCTACGAGTGACATATAATGGATGGTACTCTACCAATGGTATATAATGAGGGCCATTCTACGAGTGACATATAATGGATGGTACTCTACCAATGGTATATAATGAGGGCCATTCTACGAGTGACATATAATGGATGGTACTCTACAAATGGCATATAATGGGAGGCATTCTACGAGTGACATATAATGTAGGGCACTCTACAAATGGTATATAATGAGGGCCATTCTACGAGTGACATATAATGGATGGTACTCTACCAATGGTATATAATGAGGGCCATTCTACGAGTGACATATAATGGATGGTACTCTACCAATGGTATATAATGGGAGCCATTCTACGAGTGACATATAATGTAGAGCACTCTACAAATGGTATATAATGAGGGCCATTCTACGAGTGACATATAATGGATGGAACTCTACCAATGGTATATAATGAGGGCCATTCTACAAGTGACATATAATGGATGGTACTCTACCAATGGTATATAATGAGGGCCATTCTACGAGTGACATATAATGGATGGTACTCTACCAATGGTATATAATGAGGGCCATTCTACGAGTGACATATAATGGAGGGCACTCTACCAATGGTATATAATGAGGGCCATTCTACGAGTGACATATAATGGATGGTACTCTACCAATGGTATATAATGAGGGCCATTCTACGAGTGACATATAATGGATGGTACAAATGGTATATAACGAGGGCCATTTTACACGTGATATATAATGGATGGTACTCTACCAATGGTATATAATGAGGGCCATTCTACGAGTGACATATAATGGATGGTACTCTACAAATGATATATAACGAGGGCCATTTTACGCGTGACATATAATGGATGGCACTCTACCTATGGTATATAACGAGGGCCATTCTACGAGTGACATATAATGGAGGGCAATCTACATATGGCCAAAAATGGAGGCCACTCTACCAATGGCATATAATGGAGGCCATTAAACACATGGTATATAATGAAGGCCACTCTACCAATGTCATATAATGGAGGCTACTCTACCAATGGCATATAATGAAGGCTACTCTACCAATGGCATATAATGGAGGCCATTCTACCAATATCATATAATGGGGGCCATTCTACCATTGGTATATAATGAAGGCCACTCTACCAATGTCATATAATGAAGGCCATTCTACCAATGACATATAATGAAGGCTACTCTACCAATGTCATATAATGAAGGCTACTCTACCAATGAGATATAATGAAGGCTACTCTACCAATGACATATAATGAAGGCTACTCTACCAATGACATATAATGAAGGCTACTCTACCAATGACATATAATGAAGGCTACTCTACCAATGACATATAATGAAGGCTACTCTACCAATGACATATAATGAAGGCTACTCTACCAATGACATATAATGAAGGCTACTCTACCAATGACATATAATGAAGGCTACTCTACCAATGACATATAATGAAGGCTACTCTACCAATGACATATAATGAAGGCCACTCTACCAATGGCATATAATGGGAGCCATTCTACAAATGGCATATAATGTAGGGCACTCTACAAATGGCATATAATGGGAGCCATTCTACGAGTGACATATAATGGATGGTACTCTACCAATGGTATATAATGAGGGCCATTCTACGAGTGACATATAATGGATGGTACTCTACAAATGGCATATAATGGGAGCCATTCTACGAGTGACATATAATGGATGGTACTCTACCAATGGTATATAATGAGGGCCATTCTACGAGTGACATATAATGGATGGTACTCTACCAATGGTATATAATGAGGGCCATTCTACGAGTGACATATAATGGATGGTACTCTACAAATGGCATATAATTGGAGGCATTCTACGAGTGACATATAATGTAGGGCACTCTACAAATGGTATATAATGAGGGCCATTCTACGAGTGACATATAATGGATGGTACTCTACCAATGGTATATAATGAGGGCCATTCTACGAGTGACATATAATGGATGGTACTCTACCAATGGTATATAATGGGAGCCATTCTACGAGTGACATATAATGTAGAGCACTCTACAAATGGTATATAATGAGGGCCATTCTACGAGTGACATATAATGGATGGAACTCTACCAATGGTATATAATGAGGGCCATTCTACAAGTGACATATAATGGATGGTACTCTACCAATGGTATATAATGAGGGCCATTCTACGAGTGACATATAATGGATGGTACTCTACCAAAGGTATATAATGAGGGCCATTCTACGAGTGACATATAATGGAGGGCACTCTACCAATGGTATATAATGAGGGCCATTCTACGAGTGACATATAATGGATGGTACTCTACCAATGGTATGTAATGAGGGCCATTCTACGAGTGACATATAATGGATGGTACAAATGGTATATAACGAGGGCCATTTTACACGTGATATATAATGGATGGTACTCTACCAATGGTATATAATGAGGGCCATTCTACGAGTGACATATAATGGATGGTACTCTACAAATGATATATAACGAGGGCCATTTTACGCGTGACATATAATGGATGGCACTCTACCTATGGTATATAACGAGGGCCATTCTACGAGTGACATATAATGGAGGGCAATCTACATATGGCCAAAAATGGAGGCCACTCTACCAATGGCATATAATGGAGGCCATTAAACACATGGTATATAATGAAGGCCACTCTACCAATGTCATATAATGGAGGCTACTCTACCAATGGCATATAATGAAGGCTACTCTACCAATGGCATATAATGGAGGCCATTCTACCAATATCATATAATGGGGGCCATTCTACCATTGGTATATAATGAAGGCCACTCTACCAATGTCATATAATGAAGGCCATTCTACCAATGACATATAATGAAGGCTACTCTACCAATGTCATATAATGAAGGCTACTCTACCAATGAGATATAATGAAGGCTACTCTACCAATGACATATAATGAAGGCTACACTACCAATGACATATAATGAAGGCTACTCTACCAATGACATATAATGAAGGCTACTCTACCAATGACATATAATGAAGGCTACTCTACCAATGACATATAATGAAGGCTACTCTACCAATGACATATAATGAAGGCTACTCTACCAATGACATATAATGAAGGCCACTCTACCAATGGCATATAATGAAGGCCATTCTACCAATGACATATAATGAAGGCTACTCTACCAATGTCATATAATGGGGGCCATTCTACACATGGCATATAATGGGGGCCATTCTACCAATAGCATATAATGGGGGCAACTCTACACATGGCATATAATGGGGGCCATTCTACCAATAGCATATAATGGGGGCCATTCTACCAATAGCATATAATGGGGGCCATTCTACACATGGCATATAATGGAGGCCACTCTAGTAGTCTAATATATTGGTGGCCATTTCTACCAATGATATTTATTACGAGACACTCTACCAGTGACATATAGTGAGTGTCCATTTAATTAGTTATCTGAGAATAATCCATCTGAGAGGTACTAATTTGGAAGCATTGTGCGTGAATGACTTCATTGGGTCTATTCCTTGAAATATCGTGTTTTCATTCATTCGCAGCTTGTACTATTTTATTTCTATGCGCTTATTTTTTCAGTCTAAGTAATAGTTTTATCTTGTTCCAATGTACACACTGCACATATAAAGCAGGCGGGTTACGTGCAGGGTTAGGTTGACAAGATACTTGGGCCGGATACACTGGCATATACTTTAAGTCAGGTCGAAGTAAAAAAAGTAAGAATATCTTGATAGCTTTCAGAGCTTCTATCTGACCTAGGTAACTTTACAAGAAACTTCCATTAGATTTGTGACGTGAACACTTAAGCACAAAACACCTTAATCAACAAACACTTTAGTTAAGTACATATGGAATCGATAAGCTGATCGCACATTTTCTTAATCGTTTATTTCCCCAACTAGTTTCTCCATTTTCAAGTTTACTAAAAGCGTCTACGCCAAAACAGACTTTGCCAATTTGAAGGAAAGATAAAACTTCTACACCTATTTGATTAGCAGATGTCTGAAAGTATCTCGGTAACCCGGGGTTATTTCGCCACTTTATCGCCAGACATCACCACAAATACATTATCTCTATACAGATGTATCTTTTCACACAATACATTTATTTCATGTCAAACGTTTATTAACATCGACCTCAAGAAATTTTGTAATCATCATATTTTGGGGTGAAATGTTTATTCATTAATCAAAACACTAGAATTATTTATGAAACTATAACTTTCTTGTTCCTGCAAATTACAGCTTTTACATATCATAGCTTATATATGTAGACAGGTACAAATTCGGATCGATATTGGGTTATTCTGTTGTGTACAATTATATTTCGTGGCTTTCGGGACTTAGTTGTTTGAGGTGACATTTTCTGATGCCTCACATCGATCGGTAAGGGGATCGAATGTCGTTCAGTCCAAGAAATATAATCTTACTCGATTTTCATTTGCTATCCCTTTTTGCCATCGGAAGATTGGAAGTACCTATAATATAAATCAACCCATCAATTAAGTTCTTTTTTAAAATGAAGGTTAACAAATTGCGGTCTTTTCATCGCGATATAGGCCTCGAGGCGTTTACCTGAAGATAAAAAAAAGCGTTCTATGGCTACAGAGATAGTATACAATTTCATTTTATAGTAGTATTAATATCATCGTTTTGATTTACTTTTGTGGAGCCTGATAACTTGACCCGGGGTCATTGCGGGGTCCCGATCAGATTTTGAACACTTTGCACTCTTCATCTGTTCGAATGCATTGCTGATTTTACCAGTACTTTTCATGTCAGCGTCAATCCTTTAGTTTTTCAAGGTTCTTCAAAAGTTGGAATTCTCTTGGCAGTCGGAATTTATGACAAACGGTCAGAATTTTGGCAGCTGATGCCACTTTAAGGTACTTTTTTATAAAGTGCAAAACTACTAAAATGTACTCCTACATATTATCACACGTTTTCCGTTCGCACAGGATACCAATATTTTTTTATTTCAACGTCAATCTGCAAGGTACTTCAAACGCTGAACTTCTCTTGGCCATCAGAATTTATGAATAAAAAATATAAATTTTGGCAGCTCATGCCAATTTAAACAGGCCTTTAGTTCTGCTACAAGTTCAAATAGTAGAACAGAAATGGGCGCAAAAATGCCATCGCTTTGACCATTGTTGATCAGAAGCATTTGTTGGTTTACAACAAATACAAAGATTAAACAATCTGTAAACTATAGTGTGGCACCAGTTGACGTAACTATCATATCGTGTAATTAGTATTACGCCTTATTTAAACTTCTCTGTATGAATAGGATATGAGCTATATGTTCGTGTTACATGTAGCTGTACGCTAGCAGCAAATCTAGATGTAACCCCTTGCAATGCGGCCATGCCACCTTTTAGAAGATTTTAGCTAGCTGGAATCTTGCTGACAGCTTATTTTACCAGCTGGTGTGGCCACCCAAAGCTTGTCGCCAGTAGCTCGGCTACATTTTTGATCTAAAGCCCGGTATACACTGAGAGTTTTGCTGCGACCCGAGCCGACCCGACTGGAAAATCGCGTCGCGTCGCAGAGAAAAAGTGTAGTGTATCCCAGTCCACGACGCAAATCGGTGTCAGTCGGCTTCAGTTGCGTCGTGTCGGGAGTGATCTGGATGTGCTAGAAATTGATCAAGAATCGGGTTGAGTCGGGTCTGGTCAGGCAGTGTATCCACTCTTGCGACGATCGTCGTAGAGAGTCTGAATCCGTAGGCCAATCAAAAACTTTACTACAGTCACGTGACGTCAAACAAGCGCCTTTTTCTGCTAGAGAATTCCAAACGTCATGTCTCCCAATGACTTCAGTTGCGTGCAGTGTATACCGGTCTACGACGCGACGCAACTCAAGCCGTCGAGTCGGGTCGCAGCAAAACTCTCAGTGTATACCCGGCTTAAGCTTCTCAAAAGCGCAGCTTGGCGCGGCTCGTGGTTTGGCCTCGGCCTCAATCTCTCTCGAATGCTATTGTATGTTCGCCTATTGGTTGCTCGCCAGTCCACCGCGCCGTCTGCTTACGATTAGCCTTTGTATTGTTGAGAATATAACTTTCTTGAACCTTGAATATGTCCAATCTTTATAGATATGCAAATTTATTCTAATGTGTTTTAGCCGGAGTGTTCTGGAATGTCTGAGAATCTATTTAAAAACGTTTTTGGCATTTCGTTAGTCAGTTTCGAACAGTTTCGAAAAGCTTCTTGGATGTTATTTAATCTTTTTATTATTTGGATGATAATCGGCCTTTTTTTTGTCAGTGATATTTAATTGTGAATTCTATCAGGATTTTATTCTGTGGATTTTGCCAGAACGTTAAAAAGATTATTTTCTGGTGTGTTTTTAAGATCCCATTCTGTGGATATTTATATTTCGTTATCATCGGATCTATACCACTGAACGTTATGTTCTCGGTCGAATAACAGATTTCAGGTTTCTATATCCGAACCGTCACTTCTTAGTTTGTAAAAGTGAGTCATTTTGATATATGTTTTTTTAACAACATTTGTATAATATTTACCTGTAAGTAAGTTACTCTGTTTGTTTTCCTTAATATAAATCAAATTTGTAGATAAAATCTGCTGGTTTTGTTGTTACTTCTTCATTTATTATTTTGTCTCGTAACACAAGCAATACCGTTGAATGAGTATCATGTTTAGAAAGTTACTATTCAATATCGATCGACCCGTTTTCCAACACACGATCTTTGATAATCTTTAAAAGGCCATCTTATTTATTCCCTGTAGACTGGTGAATGATGATATGAAAACCAGTTTACCACGACTTGACATGTTCCCAGCTCACCCGGGACTAGTATTAATCACCTGTCCGTATTAAGCTTCTTCGTGGTAAACTGTCTGGAACTGAACGAATAGAAAATAAAAAAATCGTAGAATGACATTTATAGCAGTAGTATCAATATGAAATACACCCGCGAAACAGCCGTTGTTTTCGTAAAAGAAATGTCTTGATAATGGGTGCATCAATCGTGATTATATGCTCTGTTTTGACGTGAATGTAATTACAGTTGTGCGGCACGTTTTTTATGCGTCCTTGGATCATTATAGCTGTTTCACATATGCCACTATCAACTCCAAAACTGAAGTCTTTGTTTCCTATGAGGAATCGAATGTCGACGGGCGTTACATTCCAAACACGTTTGTTATTCTAAGAGTGTGCTTTACAAGATTAGCATACGATAAGCTTACATTTACATATTACAATATTTTTTAATTGACGGTTAATATTCTGGCATTAGCCGCCAAAATGTTAACATTTACCAGAAATACCAAAATTAGAAGTTTTTAATCATACTCGGGAATGGACGTTAAAAAAGTGAATAGATGTACCTAGGCCTCAAATGAAAGTTCTTTCCGGTTACATATTGCATGCAATATTTTACGGATTTTATTTTTATTTTAACGTCAATCATTTAGCGTTATTTTCTTCTTATTATTTATACATAAATGAAAACTAAGGATTTCACTTTTGTTATCTAACTGTCCCGCAAGCGAAGTTGATGATGTCTCGCCGGACCGACTTCTCTCTTATGTACTGACGTCTGCTAATAACTACAACAGTGCATTGGATTTTTAGAACATTAGTACCGGCATAATGACTGAAGCTAACACATTATCTATACATGAAATAATAGTGACAGCTGACACAATACCTGATATTAACATAATTGTGACTTCAGCAGTTACTGACACTATGGCTAAACCACCAGTACAGATACAAGTACATCAAACTACCAAAACAAAAAATTACAACGGCGTAAGTCGAGATAATGAAATTAGAGATTATTAAATAGAATAACACAACACCAAAATCCCAAAGAACTATGAGCCAAACAAAAATTCTGAACTTCTGAATCATCTTTGAATGAATTACAAAGCATATATCCAGGGGCGGATCCAGCTCATTTTTTCAGGGGGGGGTCAGCGCAAAAAAGGGCACTGCTTGTGAGTAAAAAGGGCGAGTAACAGACAAAACAACATTTAAGGGATAGGTTTTTTATTCCTAAAATTGGGAGCCAGTAAAGTGTCCGAACTGTCATGCTAACAAAAAGATACTGTTTACAAATAGTAGGATTTTGCAGTTATCGTGACTATGCCAAGCGACAGACCGGTCGAATATTTTGTCTGAATTTTCTGAAGAAAAAAAAAACAGCAAGGGAAAGACGATACTTCAAACGTTTTCGTAATTGTCGGAAGACAAAAAAATCTTGAATACAAGTATATGAATATGACAGAGGACTATAGCTGACAACTGCACTTGTCCGGGGATGGGGTCTGACATTGCTCTTATGCAAGGGCGGATCCAGCCTTTTACGAAAGCGGGGGTCCCAGGCCCTTCGATTAGGCCTACAGAAACATAACAACTTTAAAAGAGGCATTAAGCGAGGGTTCATGGCCGCCTAGGCCCCGGAAGCGCAGGGAAATCTAGATTGCCTGAGAAGCGTTCTGAGGGTGTTCTGCAAGTAAAAATGCAAAAAATTTCCGGATTTTGCTCTAATTAATTCTTTAAAAACAACAGTAAAATCATTATGTTCCAAAGTTATAGATGAAGCCTTGTAACGTTTTTGAAGCATGGGGGAGGGGATGACTATCCCAACGCATCAGGCGAGAGCCCAGGGACCGCTTAAGGAGCTTTCACAATTGAGACTTTCGCCGCACGGTCAAAATACTGAAATCGACCGCACGGTGGAGATAAAATTTTTCGGGCCGCAGTAGAATCGGAAAAATTACCGCAAGAAAATAATCCATTTTACGATTGGCCGGGGCATCGTAAGGGCGTGGCAAGGTTACCGCACGTTTTAATCCACGAATCTCTTGCGGCGAACCGCGCGAGTGACGCAAGCAACGCACGTCTAGCGCACGTGATTCGTGAGACAGTTGCGCGGAGGTGCTACGTGATTCGTTGGAAGGTGCGGCGTGCCGCAAGATGCATCGTGCGTCATTGTTTTTCGCCGCGCGCCAATGAGCGGGCGCCTTACGGCGTTTTGTCAAATGGTGCGGCGATTTTGGGCTCCGCAGACGTAATTGCAGTATAAAAAGGCACATAGATAAAAAAAACCGTTAGAAAAAGAACGTCAATCCATTGAGGAAGATCACCACGATGCCCACCAAGAAGAAGACCAAGGCAAAAGCTTCAACTGTTGTGAGATAAAATGAAGCACCCAAAAATATATACCTGTAGCACACCTGAGGGTATTTTTCGCACGGTGAACGTAAGGCGGTGCAAGACCGGGACGGCGAATCATTCAACGGTTTACGACTGCCGCAAGGTTAGCGGAACAAGAAATTTCACCGTACGGAGCATCTTACGACACAAAAAAATCGTGCAACAACCGTGCGTCAAGATACAACGGTTTACGGTGAACGTACTGGCGCCCGCACGGATCAGAGGTAATACAAAAATTCGCACGGCCGAAAATTGGATTCCATGTGCACACCAAACTTTTCTGCGGCTCTTGCGGCACAAATATTCCGCGCGGTAAGGTGCAGTTGCCCGCAAGGAAGGCTGCGGTCCATCGTACGGAAGGCCAAAATTCATGACCGCAAGAACCGTAAACCCGCCGTATCTCAATTGTGAAAGGGGCTTTAGGCCCCGGAAACTAACAAAGGGTTTCTAGATTGCCTGAGAAACGTTCTGAGGCTGTTCTGCAAGTTAAAAATTTCTGGATTTTGCTTTCCCTAATGCTTAAAAATAACATAATAAGACAAGCAGGAGAAGCGCCCGCGGTTTGTTTTATATTGATTTGGACATCTATATGGGAAAACTACATACTTGAACTACATAAAAGGGTCCGTGGATAGTTTTCTTTATTGAAAGTGGGAAAGTGGCAGACTACCAAAACCCAGTAGGCCTGTATACAGGCGTGGATCCACGGACCACCTAGGCTCTTAAAATCATCAAGCAAAACCCTGTCCATGACTTTAGTTATACTTTCTTGAAAGTAACAGTTGCAGTACTGAAGACACTTTCTCAGAGAAATCTTGTATACAAATCTTTGACGATCCGCCATATTTGATGAAGCTCTAAGACTCTTCATGGCCGAAAATATGTCTAAACAAAGAACGGTGTATGTAATTTTGTTCTCTATTCTTGAGTGCCATATTCCTGTCAGATAAGGCCATCATTTCACTGTTTATAATCGAATATAGGTTTATTAGGAAACTCGTTTTGGGACGAGATGATCACTGAATTTTGTGTGATTCTTTACATTCCAAATTCAGCTTGTTCCGTGCAGAACTTGCGTATAGCCTATTAAAATAATTTTACTTTCTACGAAAATGTAACTTGGTCAAAAATGAATCATGTGTAAAAATGTTTCCCTGGTATAGACGTATATTGTGTTTTTACAAGTATAAACAAAGAGGCAACTTATTCAACCTGAAATTCTGTTTCATATGGTGCCTCGGCTATCTTCGCTCGCTATACTGGTCGACTTTGACACGCCTCGGACAGTCTGCGCTTTTTATTCGATAAATCACCGTATTTTTGGGCTGAATACAAATGGCGTCGAAAGTATATATCAAAATACTTCACTACAGACGGAAATCATCTAGAAAGATATTTATATATATATGTTATTTAGCCTGGTAAAGCACATGTTGTGTAACGCAAAGAAGAGACACAGTTTCGGTAGGCCTACATATCAGGATTCCTCCAATGCTTCAATCATAAAACTGATGGAGCGTGAAAGTTAAGAGTATTTCGGTCCCTTACATTATCACGGGGACACTTTTGTTGGACCCTCCATAGGGTATGGAAGTTGTACGTTTAACGGCTACCTTTTTGATTGCCACATTCAAAGTGACCTGCAATATATCAGAGGGTATTTCACGCACGTAAATCCCCGAAGTTATCAGATTGGGGGCTAATTACAATAGCCAAGGTTCTGGGCGTATGAAATGAGGCTTTACTATAGCAGACTTCACATAATTTACTCGAATAATACAATAAGAACGTCAGGCGAAACTTTTTATTTCTTTTTTAAAAAGGCACTGATAATCGAAAAAGGGCACTCCTAAAAATTTCAGGGGGGTCCGGAACACCCCGTCCCCCCTCTGGATCCGCCACTGATATCTGAGCTCAGTAAGACTATATCAAGACAGAGAGCATTCTTACAAGCTTGGAAAACATTGAGAGTCCATTTAAAGACACTCTCTTGGAAATAAAAGATGGATTTCGTCGACAACAAACTAAGACCATCACCAACTGGGAAATGGTAAAAACAACAATTTATTCATGGCCAAGTAAGCAACTTAAAAAATAATATATAATAAATATAATACAGATGAAATAATACAGCAACTGAGAAATATTATGAGAAATTATCGCTAAATCCCAGGAAAACATGATTCAATCCAAAGTTATAACCAGCACAATATCTACCCAAATTGAACCAGTTAGTGAGTGAAAAAAGTCAACAACCACGCAGACTGATACAGACACAGAACACATAAATACCTCTAAAGATAGAACATACCTTTACAAAGAGTATTCACCCAAACTGAATCTGATCAGACATTATCAAATAAAAACATTGAAACAAAACCAAAGACAAAACCAACACAAACAGACATCAGGGAGGACATTACAAAACCAATTATCGAAGAGAAGTGGTTATATTGATAGAACCAACCCCCCCCCCCCCCCCCCTAACAAACCCAACAAAAAAAACAACAACAAATAAAGTCTATTAAAAACCAAAGAAGACGCAAAAAGTCAAATCCCAAGTCTATCTACTCAATGTTAACCAATGAGAACCCACGAAATTATGGAAAATAACCAAATAGACATTCAGTTAGAAAGGGCAGAAAATCTGAACACGTCAACGAATACTATTAAGGAAACAGATGCACTTATCAATTAAAAGTCCAATGTGAGAAATATAGATGGACAAAAAAAATGTAAAGAGATAGGACAGTAGTACACAAGTATATGCTCGTCTGCTGAATCATTATCCAGTGCCGTTGACATTGTGTCGACGGAGCTGGAGAAGATATCAGTGTGGCTGGCCGTTAATAGGCTCTCTCTTAATGTCTCGAAGACTAAACTTATGGTTATCTCCCCTTCAAAAAACTGCCCTGAGATACCAAACCTTTTTGTTAACAATAGTCCCATACATCACGTAAAGGAATTTAAATTCTTAGGAATTGTTTTTAACAATAGCCTTCAATGGTCATCTCATATCAGTTTTGTTTGTAGGAAATTATCTCAAAATATAGGTATTTTAAAGCATATTCAAAAAAACGTTAATAAACATACCTTATTCATTCTTTACCACTCCTTAATTCATCCTTATCTTTCATATGCAAACGCTCTGTGGGGAAGCACTTATCATTCTCATCTCCAGTCTCTTCACTTACTTCAAAAAAAAGCTGTCCGAATCATAACATTCTCTCATCGACGTCAGCACACCGAAAACTTGTTTAAATCTCTAAAAATACTTCCAATCCATTTGATGTATAAATTCTGCCATCTTACTACCATACATAAATTCATGCATCACTCAGTTAATCTTCCCATATCTTTTCAAAACATTTTTTCGCGACAGTCAACCATTCATACCTACCAAACAAGGACTTTAAATTTGAACCTATCTCGTCCATTTTATCATTCAAATCTCTCATACTATTCCATACGAGTAGCCGGTCCACGGGAATGGAATAGACTACCAGTAGCTTTAAAATCAATCAAATCTTTGTCTCTTTTTAAATCATCAATTAAAGACTTTTTATTAGATCTGTAGGCCTCCTTCATCACCACATCCGCGTTGCGCTTTATCTATAAATATATGTAATTTAGGTACTTTTAAAATGTATCTTTTATTTATAACATAACTTTGATTTTTTTCTTTCTTTTCCTTATAAGAATTGATGTTTCCGTAAAAAAAATACTTTTTTAAGTTACAGCACCTGCGACGTATGACCTATTAATTTATAACATGCTTTTATTACTGGGATATAACAAGTCCATTGGACTTTATTCCCGCCGACTAATGACCTCAATTATTATTTTATTTGTAACTTTTTCAAAGGTGAATAAATGAAATGAAATGAAAAAACCGTCGAACTACGCAATAAAACAATTCAAGGAGCCACTGACTATGTGGAAAACGTTGATAGGAGTAATAAGAACACACGATGTAGAACTCCTGCAGAAGATAAATTTCATAACAAAATTACTATGTTAATCAACAAATATGAAAACACAGAAACTACATAACAGGACATCGCATATAGCATCAAAACAAAATAAATTCAACGTATATAACGACAATTATATTACTGACGATTATACTTACATGACTGACAACAAACATTTAGATAACTTCGGATTACGTAAAATGGTGGCTGACTTGAAGAAGAATTTACCAACCCAACCAACAAGTAACGAGAAATCAAGTCACCAAATTGACAATTACCAACTACAAACAATATAGAACCTATATTGAACAACTGGATAACACTGATAAATCTTCAATTAACAACTAAAAACAGTATAGAACCTACACAGAACAACTGGATAATACTGACACAAATATCCAATGAACAACTACAAGCAATACAGAACCTACATTGAACAACTGGAGAATACTGACAAATCATTAATTAACAACTACAAACAATATAGAACCTACACTGAACAACTGGATAACACTGACAAATCCTCGATGAACAACTACAGACAGTATAGAACCTACAATGAACAACTGGATAACACTGACAAATCCTCGATGAACAACTACAGACAGTATAGAACCTACAATGAACAACTTGATAATACTGACAAATCCTCGATGGACAACTTTAAACAGTATAGAACCTACACCGAACAACTGGATAATACTGACAAATCGTCGATGAACAACTACAAACAGTATATAACCTACACCAAACAACTGGATGATACTGACAAATCCTCGATGAACAACTACAAATAATATAGAACCTACACACTGAACAACTGGATAATACTGACAAATCCTCGATGGACAACTTTAAACCGTATAGAACCTACATTCTACCCCTCCTGCATGTGCGTGCCCTGTGCAAATATACATGTTAAGTAGAGATGACTTTTCAAACGACATCGAGTCTGTAGTGCATCACCGTTGCACGTGACCAAAGCTTATCGTTGATTGGTTAAAAGTTCCCAATCTGTCCGTCACTTTTTCCTCATTTTTCTCAATTATCGGGGTAGAATCGACTTTAATACCTTCGTCTTGGTGTTTATTGCGTAACCCGATACCGCTGGACGTTGGTTCGCACCTCGTCAAACCCCTCGAATGCTGCGCATTCTCGTGGTTTGACTCGGTACGAGCCAACGTTCAGCGGTATCGGGTTACGCAACAAACACCGCTACGGCGGTATTAAACCCTTAAACAATCAATCAATCAATCAAACGCGATGACGTCATAATTCCGGAAGGTTGTGACGTTTCTGAACACTGCTCTCTCTCAAGTGACTTATCAACGACGCAAGTAATCAAATGACGTCATGCAGATTAAATCCTATGACGTGACGGTTGAAACCACCAGGAACCCTTTATTGTTTAAGGGTTTAATACCGCCGTAGCGGTGTTTGTTGCGTAACCCGATACCGCTGAACGTTGGTTCGTACCGAGTCAAACCACGAGAATGCGCAGCATTCGAGGGGTTTGACGAGGAGCGAACCAACGTTCAGCGGTATCGGGTTACGCAACAAACACCAAGACGAAGGTATTAAAGTCGATTCTACCCCGATAATTGAGAAAAATGAGGAAAAAGTGACCTGTTGTTGATTGCCGTTCCTTTTCCCTCCCTCGGGACAGATTGGGAACTTTTAACCAATCAACGATAAGCTTTGGTCACGTGCAACGGTTGACCCAGATATTTTGAAGCAGAATGACGTAACGTCACTATGGCTACCGCTTTGACAGGCTGGGTTGCTGACGACGCTATCGGGGGAAATGTTGTGAAATCAACCCTTTGATGACTGTATACGTTCATGACAGCCCAGTTTTCAATATTAAAGGACAGAATATAACCACACTCACAACATTATCAGGTTAAATCCTTCATTTTGTATGATAACAAGCAAAATATCACTTCTTCCGGGGGAGGTAAACCTACCAGCCGATGCTGCACTACAGACTCGATGTCGTTTGAAAAGTCATCTCTACTTAACATGTATATTTGCACACGGCACGCACATGCAGGAGGGGTAGAATTCCCTATCTCTGTAATGTTAAACGAGTTGGAGGTGTATTAGAATTAGTTGTAAGTGGTGTATGAACGTAGTCAAAGCCTGAAACCATTTAGAAATATTCCAGGAACGGCATTGCCTTTGATCTTCAAAAAGTGACAGTAATGCATTGAATAGGAAGAACTGTCTTAATTTAGCCACAGTGAAGATCTGTCTTAACATGCTGACAGTTCAAAGCGTGTCATATAACGACACTGGATCTTATCCCAGACTAAGTTTCCTTTGAAATGTCGTATTTCATTTAGAGTGTCTCGAAATGCTCCAAAAAACTTTCTCTCAGGGCCGTATATAATTCTGATATGTGAAACGCTAAAAACAAGAAATCTCTATGTAGATAGTTTTCATGTTTCTTTTAAGTTAAAAAGAATCGTTCGCTGGAACCCGCCCTACAACGTTTGGGAGAAAAATCTCAATCATACATTCTCACCCAGTCGGAACTCCGGCTATCTTCGCTCGCTACCGGTCGACTTTGACAAGCCTCGGGCAGTCTGCGCTTTTTATACGGTAAATCACCGTATTTTTGGGCTGAATAAAAATGACGTTGAAAGTAAATATCAAAATGTTTCACTGCAGACGAAAAAATAAAATAAAAATAATTATAAATTTATTAAATTCTAATATCATTTAGAAAGATATTTGTTTATATATTTTATTTAGCCCGGCAAAACACATATTGTAGACAGACTCAGTTTCGGTACATATCAGGAATCCTCCAATGCTTCAATTATATAACTGATCGAGGCTGAAAGTTAACAAACCGAGTGTTTCGGTCCCTTACATTATCACGGGTACCCTTTTGTGGGGTCCTCAAGAAGATTTGGAAATTGTAGGCTTCACGGGAACCTATTTGGTCGCCATATTCAAAATGACCTGCAGTCTATCAGAGGGTATTTCACGCACGTAAACCCCCGAAGTTTCAGAGTGATTTTCACCCTGGCCCGGAATTTTTTTCCGGGTCAATCAGTGTCGGTTAGTTTACTAATTCAGTAATTTCCCTGATGATGATTCCAGTATCACAATGGTAGATAATAACATAAACCACGGCTGCAGACATTAGGAGTGTATATTATCACAAATATCGTTTCTCGTAAGTGTTATCTTCAGTGTAATTCATATGGCTTGGGAATTCTGGAGCATTATTGAGGATTTGTCAGTATTGTGCAGTT
The DNA here is from genome assembly GCA_963971465.1 of Lepidochitona cinerea. NCBI lineage: Eukaryota > Metazoa > Mollusca > Polyplacophora > Chitonida > Tonicellidae > Lepidochitona > Lepidochitona cinerea. The sequence goes on along the minus strand of OZ020556.1, from coordinate 38,167,229 downwards.
GTTCAGTGTAGGTTCTATACTGTCTGTAGTTGTTCATCGATGATTTGTCAGTATTATCCAGTGGCTCGGTGTAGGTTCTATATTGTTTGTAGTTGTTCGGTGAGGATTTGTCAGTATCATCCAGTTGTTTGGTTAAGGGTTTAATACCGCCGTAGCGGTGTTTGTTGCGTAACCCGATACCGCTGAACGTTGATTCGTACCGAGTCAAACCACGAGAATGCGCAGCATTCGAGGGGTATGACGAGGTGCGAACCAACGTTCAGCGGTATCGGGTTACGCAATAAACACCAAGACGAAGGTATTAAAGTCGATTCTACCCCGATAATTGAGAAAAATGAGGAAAAAGTGACCTGTTGTTGATTGCCGTTCCTTTTCCCTCCCTCGGGACAGAGTGGGCACTTTTAACCAATCAACGATAAGCTTTGGTCACGTACAACGGTTGACCCAGATATTTTGAAGCAGAATGACATAATGTCACTATGGCTACCGCTTTGACAGGCTGGGCTGCTGACGACGCTATCGGGGGAAATGTTGTGAAATCAACCCTTTGATGACTGTATACGTTCATGACAGCCCAGTTTTCAATTTAAAAGGACAGAATATAACCACACTCACAACATTATCAGGTTAAATCCTTTATTTTGTATGATAACAAGCAAAATATCACTTCTTCCGGGGGAGGTAAACCTACCAGCCCATGTTGCACTACAGACTCGATGTTGTTTGAAAAGTCATCTCTACTTAACATGTATATTTGCACACGGCACGCACATGCAGGAGGGGTAGAATGTGAAATCAACCCTTTGATGACTGTATACGTTCATGACAGCCCAGTTTTCAATATAAAAGAACAGAATATAACCACACTCAGAACATTTTCAGGTTAAATCCTTCATTTTGTATGATAACAAGCAAAATATCACGCTAGCGGGGGAAATGTTGTGAAATCAACCCTTTGGTGACTGTATACGTTCATGACAGCCCAGTTTTCAATATAAAAGAACAGAATATAACCACACTCAGAACATTTTCAGGTTAAATCCTTCATTTTGTATGATAACAAGCAAAATATCACTTCTTCCGGGGGAGGTAAACCTACCAGCCGATGTTGCACTACAGACTCTATGTTGTTTGAAAAGTCATCTCTACTTAACATGTATATTTGCACACGGCACGCATATGCAGGAGGGGTAGAATTGGTGTTTTACGCCGCGCTCAAGATTATTTCACTTATATGGCGGCGTTGCCAGTTTTATTGTGGGAGGAAACCGGGCTCTATGCCCGGAGGAAACCCACGACCTTCCGCTGGTAACTGGCAACCATCCCACATAGGTCGTTCGAGTGAAAACCCAGTCAGAAAATTTCCCAATTTTTGGACTGAGTGGGATTCGAACCCGCGACCCATTGGTGAAAGGCCATCGCGTTTGAGCTGACAGCACTGATTTCACCAGCTATACGTTCTACATATGGGTTGGTCCAAAACATTTCTGATTGGCTCTGGTTACCCAAGGGAGAGTCTAAATGTTCCTATGCAGGTTGGAAAGGCTGGTTTTCTGATTAAAATTCTTACGTTTGGAATACTGAAATTGAATTAATTTACATATGATATGCATTAGAATAGAAATAAAGGACTTCCTGGTGAGTTGTGTGTTGCTGAATAAAGGGTCAGTGGCGGAAATACCACTATTATTTGAAGACTCGGGGCTTCGCCCCTCGCCCTCAAATAGTGGTATTTTCCGCAACTGACCCTTTATTCAGCAACACACAGCTCACCAGCGCGTCCTTTATTTCTTAATTAAAAAGTTCATTTTCAATAGCTACTTCTTAATGACATGATCAGTTTATGTTTGATCAAAAACATCCCCATTTATCTGCAAAAGCTGTTTTAATATCGTATACGTACATATGTATTTCAGAATACAAATTATCAAACGTTGATCTTGGCTCGCTGCAACGACACCGAAAGCTATGAACAAAAATTGTACACTTTTGATGTCTGAATCTAATCCAATAACCCTAAATGTTGTTACACGTCCCACAAAATTTCTCATAGTGAAGGTTGGACTTATAACAAGATAAATCAACGAAGCGCCGAAATCTATTCCCTACAGTATATTTGATGCTAGTGGAGATAACAGTGTTATACAGCTGAATCATGGAGTCTACAATACTGGCCTGTGACAGATCCAATCAGATAGTCATTTCTGGTCATTTGAAAACAACTGTTTTTTTGAAACAATTGCCAGTAATTCCAATATCGTTGCTGATAATGCATTAAATCTGTTATGATCTTTAACTTTTTCAGGATACCAAATAACACAGATACCACAAAATGATGACAAATTTGCCGAGCATGTTAGAAATCCTCGATTGACGGGATTCGCTCTATAAACGACCTCTGATTTGTGTACACTTTGAATTCTGCTATGGTGGCCTGCCAGAAATCGTTAATATTACAACATTTTGTTGTCATTCTAGGAGATCTTTAACTGTGAGTCCGCAAACTTAGTTATATCTTCCATTTCTGTTCTTAAGAAGTAACTGGAGTTCATGAGTTTGATATACAGCTCAAACTCCTTATCACTCAAAGGGTAAATGTGTAGAAGCAACAAATAAACGTCTCTCGGTGAGAATGGGATGAAATCTCCAAGTTAAGTGCTTCTTATAAGGTCTTCTGTAATCACCTTCTCACAAACACTAACGCTGGTTCTAGTCACTTATACAATTTGATGTATAATTAAGATGAATTGGCAAAGTTGCTATCATGTTTACAACTCTAAAATATCCCAATAAAATGAAAGAAACATAGATTATACTTTCAGTATTTGCTTGTTTTTTTTTTAAATATTTAATTTTAAGTGGATTGTTATTGTAATCAATTAATTTATCATGCCATTATCAAATATCAAACGCTGTTTTTGGAACTATCAGCGCCGATTAGATCAGTTTTCTTTCATGTGATCATGCGGTTTACCTATGCTTATACTAGCGGTCTCGGAAATTGTTTACGGGAAATGGTTTTAGCAGAGACTGAAACTAAGTTAAACGATCAAGCTTATTATACCTGTCGTTATGACCTTTATGTGACAATAAAGCCAAAAACTGCTCATTCTATTCTATCTCGCTCTCTCACATACGTTCAATAAAACTCAGTATGTCAATGCCAAGATATATATTTAAAGGAATGAAACCCCGTTATAATAGGAAGTCGTTGAGATGTTTACCAACTCTCGTCTATAAGTCGATCTTACGTTGGGAATAATTTGACTTAGTGAGAAAATTTTTTATCTATTATGTGTGCAACAGAGCGTTTTAGCCAATGGGTTTAGGGAGTGTTTACAGTATCTAATACACTTCTCATATGAAATTCTAAATTCAAAATTCCAAAATCTAAAACTGCGTAGAAATGTTCACCTTCTAAGGGAGTTTATTCATATATGTCCACTGACTAATCTTGGAAATCAATTTTAAATGGAAATTTGAGCGATGGGGCCTTTTGGAACGAATAACACTAGTAGTTTTCTTCTTATCTTTAATCTTTATAAATGATTTTGTCTGGTTTATCTAATTATTATTAGTTGGAGTGATTATTTTTAGAGAAGACAGCATTACCTGGTAGATCACAACCAAACGTGTTATCATCAGGCTGATCAATTATAGGACAATGGCATTTGTTAAGATAATTTTAAGTTTTACGTAACCTATACGTATTTTGTTCAAAGGCTTCTAATTTTGTCCTTGTCAGTCATTTTTATTCGGTTTTCATTACTTCGTTGTTGGCGTCTTTCTATCGCCGCCATATAAGTGAAATAATCTTGAGTGCGGCGTAAAACTCCAATCAATCAATCAATCCAGTTATAGTCTAATAACTAGTTAATCTTGGGTCTAATGGATTTTCCAAGAAACTCCGACTGGATTTATGATGAATTAGCTTAACCATTTAAATCCTCAAGAAGTCAGTTTCACAATTTAGCTTCAAAATCTTTTCCAGAGTTAACACATTTTGTTACGCGATAGAACTGAACCAGTCTTTTTATTTTTTTCCAATCCGATCACCAACCAAGCGCACTCGAGTGTTTCTGTTATAGCTGGAAGCAGGGTATCTTGTGACTAGTGTTACAAACGGTAACAGTGAAGAGCAACTCTGTCGTCAACAAAATATTCGCTTATTTAATTATTCGGATACCCCATGCTGGTAATCTGAATTTTAGTATTAGTTAGCCGATCACAATCCAAATGTGCTCACAATAACAGTGTACCATTTCCACAAGGACTCATGTTTGTACGTTGGCGCCACACCCCATGCACCTACGGTTGATGACAGTTGCTCGTATGGGGGTTACGTATGGGGGTTACTCTCATTCGATTCGAACCCTCTCCCAACGGCCCCCTCCCCAAGCCAACAAAAAAAAAGAAGCAGTTTTTTTAAATTAATAACTATAACAAAGACTGTTCCAGTTAATCGTTAATAATTCCGTTAAATGTCCGTTGACGCGATATAATGAGTATACTTGAAGGTGCCAGGCATGTGCGGGTAACTTCTGGATAGAAATATTTTATGCAATCAAGTTGAGACGGAGAACAAATTGATGTAGCTTCGGGCGACGCTTTCTCAGCTGCAAATCAAAGTCTCTTCAGTTCTAAATGAAGCACGTACTTAAACTGACAAAAGAATCAGAAGAATTCTCTCAAGTCGAATTATCGATTACAGTTACCAGACAAACGACCAATTTACAGCTGATTCTTAGTTCCTCTTCCCATAGTCTTTACACTTTATGGCTGGATATTTCTTATAAAAGAAAGTTAACAGTTTAATTTAAGAATAGATAACCATTCCAACTATTTAACTTTTTATTCCATAAATTAACCAGGACAATCCTAGGGGAAGATTACCTTCTAGTCCTGTTAAAACTATAGAAATGTAAGACAGGGCTTAGTGGTCCATCTTTCTATTGTACATTTCTTTTCATTGGTCGGAAGTTTGGAAGCTGATTTAAAATAATGTTAAGGGCAATTTCTTTAATTAACAACAAACCGAGTTGGACATAGGGTTCACATTTCGAGTTGATACCATTAAGACAAATAATTTCATAGAGTTTTTAGTGTTTTCCCATGTTAATTGCAATAAGGACTAGCTAATTTGTCGATTGACGCAAACAATTATTAAAATCTGTCAAATCAGTGAGCGTGGAAAAATAATTGTATGGTGTGATCGTGATGGGGAAACGCGATACAAAGGTCGAGTGCGATTATGCACTCGGAACACCGGAAACTGTAAACCGAACGACTTTATTCCACGGAGAGTCTGTGTATCACGTGACTGAATTATCCGCGCCACGTAATCCCCAAGTAGCCAGGATGCACTCAGATTTCAAGATGGCGCCCACAAGAAACTGTAAACCGAACGACTTTATTCCGCAGTTAAGCAAGTAGTCATAGAAACCGGGACGTTTGCTTAATTCCGTTATTGCCTACATGTTCTATTTTGACTCCGAATAGCAAACACACTTTGCTTACGTCAGATATTACCCTCGTCATACGCCGAATACACAATCGAACTGGACCAAAGAGATGTCGACCAATAAATTGTGACCACTCGGATTTGAATAAATTATGACGTCACTAGATATATTGGTCATTTTGTTTTAAAAAGCCCAGCCCTAATGATATTTACCATGAGGAAACGCTTAAAGGCCCACTTGCCGCCGTAGCCTGTTTGGCATTTGTTAAGAAAACCAATTTGCACGAGCTTTCTTCAGCTAAAACCACTAAAGTTAAACATAGCACACATAAAGCATGTCCAATTAGGTTTAGAATGTATAAATGAGGGTGAAAAACAAACGAAGAATCGAAGCTCGATTACAACAACAACACCGATCAGTGTTGGTTAACTTAAGTGTTGGATTACCCTCATTCAAGTGTTTTTGTCTGTGGTTGGCACTCGGCAGGCTTTTATAGTCCCTCTTACTCGATCGTTAGTATGTATTTCTTAGATAAAGTTCGTAAAATTATACTGTGCCGTTAGATCGCCCACACGACTCAAACCATTACGGCACTTTTGCACACGATCAGGTTCGAAGTTTGTTGACATTACGGGTACCTCAAAAATCTGTTTTTCAATTTCAAATTAAAAATACTAAATGATGTCAAAACTTTCAATTTCTGGTAAAAATAGAAAGTTCCTAACTTTTTCTGTCTGGGAAAAATACAGAATACCGTCCACCGTTTTTAATGTAAACAGTCTTCTGGATTTTCGCGGCAAGTGTTCCTTTAAAGAACCCACCCCAGGATGAAGGGTGACACGTCAATTATTAAAGAAAAATTCCCCATAATTAGTGGGAATTCCGTCGTACTTCTATTGTTGTCTGACCGGCGGTTTCGGATGAATGTAAACAGGTCCTACATGGGTGAATATACCCCGTGTTTGACAGGGGTTAAATGGTTATTTTGGGGGCCTTGTTGGTCCAGTGGGTTAGAGAGATCGTCCCTTTGTCCCACACAGACCTTCCATCGATGCGGCGCGGGTTCAAATCACACTCAGACCAAATACAAATTGAAAAAATTATGTGTGGATTTTCCACTCGGCCGCCGTATGTGGAAGAGTTGCCAGGTCGTCGCCGAAGGTCGGAGGTTTCCTCCCACATTAAACCTGGTCACGCCGCCATATAAGTGAAATAATCTTGAGTGCGGCGTAAAACATCAATCAATCAACCAGGGCTATTTTCGTCTAGACGATTTTTCCTGTGCCCTTGTGTTTTAGCGTTCGTAAATATAATCGGTGAAAAACACAAAAAAGACAGAGGATGACGAAACGACTGACCAGGCTATAAACCCTGAGTGGCCAAATCTGGAGCATCTGTTAAAACTAAAAGTAAACAAATCAGCCGCCAAGAATGCCAAAAAAATCGTTTTAACTGGCCATTAAACCACCTGCCAGTGAACCTATCAGTGGAAAAAGTAGAACTTCGAAGACACTTTGGACAACGGGTCCTGGAAGAAAATACATAAAATACAGTATGACATTTAAAACTCTAGGAAATATATCAAACATATATTCAAGTAACTGACTAGGGCCAAGCTTCTGTCAGTCGTCAACCTAATGAAATGTCATAGGTTTGTTCCAACAATTTATGAATGATATACCTCTTTTTAACAAAGTAAGAAACTTGTCTCCATGTTTATTTTAGACAAGAAGAGTTTCCCTGTGCCCGTGTGTTTTTAGTGTTCATAAATACATTCAAGTAATCTTTAATCGATTACTCCTACTCATATGGGGATTTTCTTGAGACCACATCCGATCTTCAGTTAGAAGCGAATTTACGCTGCCAATATGAGGCTCCTCGCGACTTTTTCCGATCAGTTGTATCGTCTACAGGATAGAGCATTGTAAACTTGTCTGAAGGTTGTATCGTCTACAGGATAGAGCATAGTAAACTTGTCTGAAGGTTGTATCGTCTACAGGATAGAGCATAGTAAACTTGTCTGAAGCTCAGCTTATTGGCGGTCTATAATTTGAAAAAATAATATTTATACATGTATTTAGCAATTGAGTCTACTTTACGCTCTCCCTCATCTGTAGCGGAGATCTAAGTGATAAATTGGAACATCCTCAATGATTTAACAGTTATCCTCCAACCTCTTATAACGATCGAACACATCCCCAAAGTCCTGAATCATCCATAATCCACTTTTGCACAAACCCAACTTATTTATTCCCAGTTGACAGAAGAGTGATGATATGTAGACGTTACTCGAAGTGATAACCAGAATTTGACACGTTTTCGTATTCCTCGGGGTTGCTAATTTATCACTTGCCAATATGGATTTTTTTAACGTTAAACTTTGTATCCTATAGATAAAGGAGCACTTGAATAATACCCACTTTCAGCCATTACCTTCTGACGTTTGTGAAGAAGACATTATTAGAGCTTTCTTAGAAGTAAAGTCACTAAAATTAAAAACCACGCATATATGTTTAAAACGTTTAAATGTTTTTTTTTTAAATATAAGAAGAAAATAAGACCGAACATCAACCGATCGACCGTAGCATTTGTGTTTAATTACCTTCATCTTAGGCCATTGTTTAGTTTGTAGTCTCAAAGTGTTTGGCAGATTGTTTGTGTCTTTCTCATACAATCCATGATCTGTAATTCTGGGGATAACTGGCATACCCAGACTCGAGGTCTGTTTACATTGACGGTACCTATTTAAATAAAAATACAAAATGACATGGAAACTTATGAATTTTGGCAAAAATGCAAAGTTTCTGACTTTCTATCAGGGATATCTTCCGTATTTTTTAAACTTTAGTCGCCAACTACAGATGGGAGCCAGGTTAAAACTCTCAGATAAAGAGAATATATTTTAGTTGCAGAAAATAGCATGGTGAATGAGATTATCTAGAAACTACTTACTCAATAGCTTACATCATAAAGCGAGTTTCAAACATTTCTTAGCTTACAAATAAAATTCAACCTGAAAGGCATTTGAATATTATAAGAAGAACTAAAAATAGTATCGGTAGAAGAATTTTTTCCTCAAAAAATGTAATCCCCAAAACAACGAATACTGAAACAATCTCTTTCTAAGTGACACTAACTAATTAAAATTGTGTAAAAAGTATATCTACCAGGTAACTACCTCTTTTTAAAGAGGACATTTGGTATTTTGTGCTGGCGATAGGTGTCATACTTAGGGACCCCGATTCGGAACTCACCCAATCTCGGTGCCATTTTTTTTGTTGCCATTTTTCAAGAAAGTGTAATCTCCATAAATGAGAATATCTATACACTCAATCTTAAAAATTCTATATCTTTTCTAAAGCCTGGCTCAGGTCGAGTTAAGATCCGATCCGATTGTCTGCGATTGAATCTTAAGAGCGTTCATGTCGACTGAGACTGGTTTATCGTTCAGTCAAACGATTTCCGACTGATCAGTCTTTAAGCCCGCTTAGGTCGACGAGATTAGTTGATCGGAAGGGAATTTCGTCACTATATTCTGCAGACTGGCACGCCACTAGGAATGGCGTAACAATACAACATCTTCGAAACGCCGAGTAAAAAATGATCACGTGGTGAAGTATAGGTCGCTGATTGGCTGTGACCTTAGGATTGATCGGGAGAAAATAGAACAAATTTCTATCCTTGATATCGCAAGACTGGTCAGTCTTAGACCGATCTGAAGAGTCCTAAGGCCGCTCATGTCGAAAAAAGTTCTCCGACTGATTGATCGCAGATTCACTACAGACTGGAGCTTACGACGATCGGATCGGATCTTAACTCGACCCCTTAGTATTATATACTTTGCAATATTATAAAACATTAAGACATGCTCTATTACCGTGTCTATTTATACCCGAATGGCTATTATGACAGTACAAACACAGGTTAAGTATGTTTTTCTTGATAGTTTTGTTCAGAATTCCACTCGGTATTTACAAATTGTAAGATTGAACTAACGGAGTCTCGATTTGTCCAAAAAAAAAGATGGAGTTGCTTCTCGTTCTAGTTTCTTACTCTTGCTAACAAGTGTCGTAACAACGACATACCAAATGAAAGGAGTACTTGTTCATACCAGGGTTAAAACTCATACATATAAATAGATCTATATTTATGAACACTAAAACACACGGGCACAGGGAAAATCTTCTTGTCTAAAATAACCACGGAGACAAGTTTCTAATTGTGTTAAAAAGAGGTATATCATTTAGACCTTTATATCCCATCATAAATTGTTGTAATAAAGTAAACCTATGATATTTCATTGGGTTGACGACTGACAGGAGCTTGGCCTTAGTAGAATTTTCTGGAACACTTTGTATTACATTGACAATGCTTACGCATCTTAAGCTATAGTAAGAATATCGTCAGACTATATATTTTGGGGTCATGAAAAAAGACAGTGAAAATTTGCCCCCCCCCCCCCCCCCCCCATACCCCTTTCCCAGAAAACCTAGGTAGTCGGCAGACAGGGGATTTTAGCCCTGACCAGTATGTCTTTCAAACTCTTGTTCTTTTTATAAGCAATGACTGGCCTTTGGGTCAGAGGTCGAGCAAGTTTACTTTGAAGTAGTTTGTATTCTTCTACTATAATCTTGGCCATAGCGATGCTAGTTTTGTTATACTGAAACACAAATGGTATTATAGTTTTTTCACGACATCTTCCGGGGTCCAAGTTCAAACCCAAAGGATAAATAGTTTGTAATGTTTGAATCCAAAAACTTTCCCTTTCCAAACGTTTGTGCTTGGTATCTGCAGCGGAAGTGAGAAAAGGGATTTTCTCAATAGGCATGATTTCAAAATGGTCCTTGACCGAATCACCTTGAGTATTGAAATGTTGTGCCACGGGTACATCATGTTTAAGTCTTATACTAGATAAATGGTTGGCTGCTCTTTGTCGTAGAGTTTCTCCGACGTACTGTTTGCGACATTTTTTGCACGTGATTACATACACGATATTAGAGGAGTCACAATTAAGATTCTCTGCCATTTGATATTTGTCGCGAGTTTGTTCTCCGAAAAAGGTTCCGCGATCGGGTACGTATATATCGAGTTTGCATCGCGTCTTAAGGCATTTCATTGATGTACCTGAGAGAAATGTTGGACGGTAATGGCACACTCGTGAAGGGGAGGTAAGCGTATCGGGGGATGAAGGGGGAAACATGATTTGTCTTACTGTGTTAGATTTGATCCTTCGGAGTAATCTAATAGAATACTTCCGAGGGAGGAGAGCTTTAAAAAGAACAGAACAAGCCTGGTTAAAAAAATCTAAAGAACTACAGTTTCTATAGAATCTAAAAATCTGAGATTTAATGACTCCCTTGAAAGTGTGAGGAGGATGGTATGACCCAGCATGTAGCAGCTGATGCGTGTCAGTAGGTTTGACGAATACTTTGTAATCTAGATACCCAGTAATATGATATGTATGACCCTTGTAAATAGTTACATCAAAAAAATCCACAGAAGTGTGATCAATAGTAGGCTGTAATTTAATGCTTGAGTCGTGAGAATCAAGAGTATCAATGAAAATATGAAGGTCTTCCAACGTATGTTGCCAAATGATAAAAATGTCATCCAGATACCGAAGGTAAATAAAAGGTTGTTGGTGACATTTGTGAAGAATATCACTTTCCCACTCAGCCATAAAAATAGACGCAAAGTTAGGACTAAAACGTTTCCCCATAGCACACCCTTTAATTTGCTGAAAGATCTCCCCATTGAATTCAAAATCGTTACCTTTTAAGCTAAGTTCCAGCAATTCTAAAATGTCTTTATCCGGACGACGGTGGTCAGGATATCTTTGGAATGCTGATTTTATGGATTTAAGACCCAAATCTATGTCAATGTTTGTATACATAGACTCCACATCCAGAGTAACCAAAATCACATCTTGTGGGATGGATTTCTCAGACAATTTGGCCAATAAATCATCCGTATTTTTTATAAAGCTAGGATGCCGATTCGCTTTAGGTTTTAGATAGTAATCAATTAGCTCTGATATTCTATAACTTTCACTGCCACAATCTGAGATAATAGGACGCCCAGGGGGCGTTGTAGGCTTCGGCCATTTTTCAATGGGTTTGTGAATTTTCGGAAGAATATAGAAGACCCTGTTTTTAGAGTTATGATCAGATTCCAAATAGCGATACTGTTTTTCATTAAGTAAGCCGTTATCTTGAAGAGAAACAAGAATTTTATTAAACTTCCTAACATTTTCCGGCCAAATTTCCTTATCAAGTTTCTTGTAATGAAGAGGGTTGCTTAGCTGCCATTTTATCTCTTCAATATAATCCTGCTTTGACATAATAATTGTTGCCGAACCTTTATCAGCAGGTTTAATAACTATGTTTGGATTTCTCCTTAGCTTACTTAATGCAAGACATCTGAATGAGTAAGGTTATGTTGGTTTCTCTGATTAGTTAAAACATCAAACTTCCTTGATACAGAGTCACGACTAATGTTTATTTCTAAATCATACATGTGAGAAGGGGGTGTATAGCCGCTTTTAGATGTAAACGGCTTGCGTACCCCACTAGAATCTCGGTAGATATCAGCCAGACTGAGATTTCTGGAGAACTCCATAACATGCACTAATTTACTAATAGAAAAGTCTCTATCAGATAATGATTTAGGGCAAGGCACAAATGAGAGTCCTCTATTGAGTAGAGATATATCATCAGCAGTGAGTTCCGCGTTACTAAGATTAACAATATTACTTCCTAAGCCGAAAGTAGGGTGGCACATGCCCTGTCCCAAATTTAGTTTAAATCTAGTGCCTGAAGCCAGTGGGTATACAAGCAATTTGCTGTATCTACGGTCCAGTGAATTTTGTCCGTGGATACTCTAAATTTTGAATAGGGTATTTTTGGTATGACCATAACTCTCTTCATCTTGGAAGCAGAAGAGTTATATAGGTTCAGGTTCGAAACTTCACTGGCCGGTAATTTTGTGGATGACTGGATCTCTACAAAGTAGATGAGAGAGTTGGAAAAAGTCTTCCTAATCGCTGTTATCATGTTGCGCATTTGATTTAACGAAGTGTTTGGCTCAGTAGCTGTCTTGTTATTGATACCAATATTCAAGATAACTTTCTCAGGTTTGGGACCTTGATACTTTTGAATTAGCGTCCGAAATGAATTTAAATTGGCACCAGGAAAACATTCTACCTGCATATCAGGGGAGGGTGGGGGGGGGGGGGGGGGGTCAAGGTTAATTCTAGATAGATTAGAATCCCCAAGTAAAAGAACTTTCTTATACATGTAGGTAAAGCTACAATTCTTAATAATCTTGTAACTTTCTGCGTCTGGTATCAACTGACAGTAGTCTGTTTACCGAAATATGCTTTGCTAACATGTTTATGTTGATTTTGTTTGGAAAGGCGGCGCCACCTTGTACCGTGCGATGTAATTGTAAAAAAATGTAATAAAGAAGGATTAAATGTACAGCATATTTCAACTAAATCGGAAAATTTTCGTCTGAAACCTATCTAAATTTCTTAACGATGGCGTTCATTTTATTTGGAAGCATTTTATTTCCTGTAACGATGTAGAAGATGGAGTTATTGAACATAAATTATAGTTGTTGAAAACTACTTTTAATCTATGTTGAAATGCTACACAATTTACAAAAAACTATGTCAAATTGTAGAGATGACTGTAGACAATAGATATCAATTTTGGCAATGTTGACGGATAAACAGTCCTAATGTGATTTGACATGGAGAAACCTCCAAAAAGCATGTCTAATCATTCGTATTTGTAACCATATCTATTCTGCCAATGGGTGTCCGTGGAGCGCTGGACGCTCAATCCGAACAGCCTTCCACCAATGGGCCGCGGGTTCGAATCCCACTCAGTCCCAAAAATAAAATTGGAAAATTTTCTTACTGGGTTTTCATTCGAACCTATGTGGGATGGTTGCCATTTATCACCGGAAGGTCGTGGGTTTTCTCCGGGCACAGAGTCCCGCTTCCTCCCACAATAAATCTGACAACGCTGCCATATAAGTGAAATAATCTTGAGCGCGGCGTAAAACAGAAAACAATCAATCAATCTATTCTAGCATGCTGCTAAAATGTGGGTATTTTGGAACTTATCGGCTTTTTTTTCAAGATATGCAATTCAGAAGCTTTTTAGTGCTATTTGTCTCAAGAATTTACGTTTAAGTAGTGTTTTCAACTTACAAAAGCTTAGAATGAAAGACCGTTTGTCTCGCATATTTAACACTATTTCGGCTCTTACAGCACACAGACTGTATGGATTTTCTTCATTCTAACGTCCATCATATAGTGTATGGGTGACCAAATCAACTTACTCTGATGACAATCAGAATTTATGAAAAAAGTTCGAATTTTGGCAGCTCAGTCTTAATCATTGTTGGTTCAACGAATTCAGAGTCAGAAACTTAAACATTTAGAAGAGAGTTCTGGGTAAGCTTTGTGTAATTTACTATTTATCACTGCAAATGTCTTTGACAATAGTTAAACCTTTAAATACTTTTCTTACAACTATTTTTTTTAATCATCGGTAGTCAACGAATATCGTATTATTGTTTTACCATAACATTGATATAACGTAACTACATGTACAATATATAGCTGACAGTACGTGTCATATTTCCTATTTATGGATAGGTCGGTAGATTACATCGGTTAAATAAAGTCCACTCAAATTGATTGATTGATTGATTGTTTGGTGTTTTACGCCGCGCTCAAGATTATTTCACTTATATGGCGGCGTTGCCAGTTTTATTGTGGGAGGAAACCGGGCTCTATGCCCGGAGGAAACCCACGACCTTCCGTTGGTAACTGGCAACCATCCCACATAGGTCGTTCGACACTCAAATTGAAGCGCAAGCATGTTTTTAAAGAAGAGTCGTTTTTAAACATGTAATTTATAGTTGATGGCATAAATGACACAAAACTGAATTGAAAACAATTAATAGTACAAATTGTACAGATACTAGGTGTCTCAGTTAGTGAAATGCGACCAAATCCAAAACGTTTTAACGAATTTTCTAGCGCCTAAGTGTTTGATAATTATCAACATATCAGTAAAAAATTAAGAAGTTATAAACCCCGGATGAACGGCTGTGGGTCGACTTTCCTTCAAAAAATGTACATTTAAAGATTTTTTTAGGGAATTCCCAGCTGCTTTGTTTTCTGTTTGACAGCCAGTAAGCAAACAGCTGAGAATACACCACACATTCAATCACAAAGGGCTTCTACCGCGCAGCTGACCCAGGTCGATTCTCAGCCAGTAAACAAAGCAGACAAAGGAATCCCCAAAAGAAACTCCCTATCCAGCGGTTCGTGGGAGAGGGGGAGGGGTGCTAGGAAAGTTGCCAATTACCATCTGAAAACCTCGTCTTTATACATATAAACCACAGTAGAATAGCACAGGTTTTAACGATATTCGTTTCGCTGTTTACGGGAATGTCCCTTTAAAGGTAGACATTCTGCTCGAACGCCTGCAGACTATACGTTTGATTAACAAATAAAGGACTAAGGCGCGGTACAAATTGGTCGATTGTCCAGTTACAATAAAATATGATCACTCTACAAAGAACACATCTGAGGTATAATGAGATTCAATTGAGTGCTTAATCAGGATTGAAATGTCACTGGTTTATGATATAAATGTGATGCCTGGGGCGACATGTCTTCTTTACTCCTGAAAATCATTCAGTGATGCCTTCTCGGGACAGAAGATAAAATACAGGAAACAAATCACCAAGCAACACATTTTTCCTAGTGTATCTCATATTATTAATCCGCTTCTGCATGGTCATTCGGAAATTCTTAGAACATTTGCGTAACAAAAAATGCATTCCTGAATGTTAGATAAAAATCACAACACTATTAAGAGTATCAAAAAAAATCATCCGTGCAAAACCAGTTTGATGAGAATAAACAAGACAGGAAAATGTGTTAAAACCATAATCCAATAATGTAGGCCTACGTAACATAGATTTCACCAATAGCCTATGGCATGTGGCTGTAACTCAAAGGACCATGTTCATTCATGTAATACTTGATGGACAAGTTCATAAAATTTACTCTTATACGAAGTTAGTGAAAATTCAAAATTTCTGATCTATTCTATGCTTTCAGTCATTAATTAAGACGTGCGTAATTAAGACCTAGTTTAGAATGATACATGTACGCTACACAGACAGATTGGTCGCCTAATACATTGTAAAATAACGGATCTTTTGGGTCATGAAAGTAGAACAATTACTATTTTGGAATTGAATGAGCAACCGTGGCTTTTGATTTCTTTTTTTATGTACACAAATTTGCACACTCCGGTAGTTGTTGAAGAGTTTTCGCGATCTAAACTGCCCAACATTTACTCTAATATTTAAGTTTTAAGCTTAATTATATTCAGAGATTCGATATGCAGGGACTTGTCCGAACTCTCATGCACTTATCCATTTTACCCTGTTACTGTATAGAGCTTCAGCGATGCCTGCTCAAGAGTTTATCGTTTGCTTTGTACAAATGTGAGGTTGCTTGCAATAATGTTTGACAATTGTCGGATCAAAGCGCGTATTTAGAAGTATCACTTGATACAGCTTTAATATACGAAGTAAATATTTTAAGCCATACTTTCTTTCATGGCCGTCAATTTACAAGGGTTCTAATGAACCCTTGTTAAAAAAAAAAAAATAATTACTCTTGGAAAATATTTGTTAGAGGCGCTATCCTATAGAAGTATTATTCTTGGTCTTTAAGGTATAATTACTTGGAACCAACTATGTAATTGCAAACTATGTTTTAATGCATAACCAGTACTTGCATCTGTATTGTTTTATGGGTAAAAAGCCAACTAGCTTATCCTGCAATAAAATTGAATTGAATTGAATATCCTGGTCTCGGGGTCTCTGCTTATTTTAAATTGTCATGC
The DNA here is from genome assembly GCA_963971465.1 of Lepidochitona cinerea. Taxonomy (NCBI): domain Eukaryota; kingdom Metazoa; phylum Mollusca; class Polyplacophora; order Chitonida; family Tonicellidae; genus Lepidochitona; species Lepidochitona cinerea. The sequence continues at coordinate 38,150,824 of OZ020556.1, read as the reverse complement.
TTTAGCTTTTGATTTTAATATTTTGGTTCCAAATTTTGCAGTTATGTGTTTGTAAATTTGCATAGATTTAGCAGGATGACTTTCAGTCCAAGCTTTAACTTTATAGACTTTACAAAGAACCCCGGTAAATATTCGGAAGCGTAAATACAAAAACAAGACTTGCTAATGGGCTTCGTGGGTGCCAGGCTAGTTTGTGCTGAAGTGAGTTCGTCTTATCTATAATGGAAGTTACTTGTCAATCGGACGTAGCCGTAAGATTGTTATAAAAGCTTGGCGATATATCTGACCCGTACATGACACTTTGGCCGAGGACACTGTTTCCGTTGTCCATTGTCCCATAGAACTATCAGTTATTACATACACTATAATCGTTTCCGTTGTCCATTGTCCCATAGAACTATCAGTTATTACATACACTATAATCGTGAAGATCGATAGAAAATAAATCGATAAGGACTTTAAATTTGATTCTCAAGACAATAAGCAGATTTTAATCTCTTGTTTTTACTTTTGTTTTCTAGTTATGACTGGCTTATTGGGTAATCCTTCAGTTTCTCGGTGGTCTGGATTTATTATAATAAACATAATTGCGAAACTATATACAAATGATTAACATAACAAAGTTCAGAGCCGTTTCCACCCGTGTTAATATATTTCTTAACTCTTTTCTTCCAACACAAAAAATTAACTTTCTTTAACATCTTCACACAATTGACACTTTTTTTCCAAAAATCTCGGACAGTGGTACATTCCCAAAATATGTGATCGATGGTCTTCAGTTCTAGTGTTAAGTTGAAACAACAATGTATTGGTCGCCAATATACGCTATAAGAACAATTGCATTTTGGTTTGTGGCATCGGTACTTTTGAATGCTCTCTGCGTCATTTCAACCAATCATGAAGACGCCCTGTCGTAATGTCAGTCATGTATGACGTCACAACAGTGACAATATACATATCAGGTGTCAACTAAGCTAATTTCCATTAGGGTCGTAGAGAAAGAAAGAAGGCTTTGGATTTTGTAGGTTTTGTGCCAGAAATCTCATTTTCGTTTTGGCCGAGGTCGTACAGTGTATGTTATTAAATAAAGTGTTTACCAAATGGTATATGTATGGTCTTAAATCTGTCCTTTATCTGTTATGACGCTTATATACATATTTATCATTAATGTTAACTCATTTCGGAAGGTATAGATAAGTTCTCCAAATAATATCTTTATCAAAGTGTATTCTACTTTAGAATTCTACTTTAGAAATTAGAATGTGGAGAAATAGTATGCACTTCTTCATTACACGGTAAGGTTCACCTTAACAAAGTTAGAATCCTCTCCAAACATCTCCACACTTACAGCTGACAGTATTTTAAGACTTCTTCACATGTGCATTTCCTCTACATATTTCACTTGGGGAGACAAAACATATGAGCAGATACACGGCTTACCTATGGGATCACCATTATCACCTATTCTATCAGAAATTTATATCACAGAACTTGAAAATACGGCCTTGGCATCATCACCCATTCAACCCATCTCCTGGATCAGAAAAGTTGATGACACTTTTGTCGCACTGAACAACAATACCTCTGCCAAAACACTTCTGGACCATTTAAATACACAGCATCCCCGCATCAAATTTACCATGGAAGAACAGCAGAATGATAAACTCCCCTTTCTTGATGTACTCATTCAACAAACCACAGAAGGAACACAGACCACAGTTTACCGCAAACCTACACACTCTGACCAATACATACACTACAATTCAAACCATCCACCACACATCAAGACAGGAACCATAGCCACACTGATAAGAAGAGCACAAGACATCTGTAGCACCGAATTAAACAAAGAAATCACCCACCTCAAAACTGTCTTCACCAAACAGAATGGATACCCACCTAAATTAGTGAACTCAACCATCCATAAAACCCTCAACCCTACAAACAGACAGCCTAGACCAGTCGAAGAAGGCCCAAACATAAGAATCAGCATACCATACATAGGATCCACCAGTCACAAAATTGCTCGCCTTATCAAGTCCACTACAGGCATTGGCACAAGATTTTCATCATCAAAAACCATTAAAAACTACATCCAAGCCACGGGAAAAAACACATCAACCAACCAAACACAACCCAAAGGAGTAGTTTATCGTATCAATTGCAGTTGTGATGCACATTACATTGGTGAGACTTGCAGACCACTTAACATCAGGATAAAAGAACATCAAACATCTATTAACAAATTGGACTACAAATCTGCTATTTCTGAACATATAATCTCCAACCCCAGCCACCACATAAAATGGGAAACCACTACAGCCCTATCCATCAATCAACAACACTGGAAGAAAAGAAAACTACAGGAAGCCATCCAGATTAGAAGAACAAAACCCAGCATAGACAGAGACCAAGGATTATATATCCCCAACTGCTATGACTTACTAATCCTTCAAGATAATCCACAACGAACTTAACTCATCCCCATTGTTACATTGTTACTTAATCGAGATATTCTCACACCTGTCTTAACTTGTATTTCTGCCACCACTATATAATGAACTTGTACCTGTTGATTGTCATTGATTTTGATAATGATGTAAGAACTACATCGAAACGTCGTCACCCAATAAATTAAGAAGTTGTTTATCCATAAGTAATCCTCGTCTTCATTTGTACTTCCAACTTCTAAATGCCACTGAAAGATATATTGACCGTGTTGAGGTAGTATTTGCAAGGTTCAAACGCGGTCCTCAGAAACCTCAGACGCAAGTTTCATCAACAAACATTAAATATATCGACACCATGTCATTTAGATATATGGTTACACAATAGATTACTAAAATAATATTAAACGTTTTTTTGCTCTGGATTTTGTTAGCGTTTCCACTACTGTTGGTCATGGCCCAGTCACAATGTCGGCGATCTGTCGGGGGATTAGTTTTGGCCGGGGGTCGTCGTAGAAAATCAAGAATCCTTGAACAATCCTATCAATAATCCTAATAAAAGTGCAGTCACATTGTCTGAGATTTTTTCAAGAATTTTGACCCGGTTTTGTTGAAAAATCGTGGGATTAGCCTCCGCTCGGAGGCGATCGGAGACGATATCTGCGAGGGTCTTTTCTTTTAATCCCCGGCGCCCCCCCCCCCCACCCTTGGTATATATGGGGGGAAAAGGAGGGCGATTTACTACGATTCCACCGTACGATTCGTCGGAGACGATCACAGAAAGCGTACGAATCGTCGCAGCGCGCCTCCGATCAGTTGGAGGGCTCCGGAGACTACTCGCAGACATTTAATCTCAAACTGAATTTCCAATCCCACACAGAATCTTGCGACTTGTCTCAGATTATTCGGAGGACGCCTCCGATTAATCGGAGTGCATCGTAGGCCAAAATGAGTGAAAAATCTTGCGAGCAATCTTAAAATTTTAACTTCAAAGTTGGGGACCGCGTCGGCTGTGGCGATGCCTAAAAAATCTGCGAAAAGCCGCAGGCGTCCGGAGAGCGCCTCCGACGGGTGCAAAATCGTGAGATCTGTCTCAAGATTTTGTTAAAATTTCCCGGGTTTTACCCATCGCCGACGCATCGCAACTGATTTGTGACTGACCCATGATATTGATGCTTGGCTCTGAGCTTTGGTCAGCTTGGCAGCCAAGGACCGGATTTCATGGTATTGACTCTGATGAAAGGAAATAAGTGTTCTATTCTACCGATTTCTTTCTATTGTAAACATTTTACTCTGGTTGCTGCTGTTTGGGTTTCCCAGAATTTGGAAAAATAAAGTTAAAATGAAAGTTACACACTTGTTCTTTTAAAACTGTTTAACCTATACAGGGAAACTTGTAAAATTAATTTGCAGCTTTGGCCTTTTCTAGTAGTTTGCATATCATATGACAGCTGTTGCCATTGCCAATTTTCCAACTGTTGGCACAGCCAATCAATTATGGATTTTTGTTACGTCACACCATAAATTCAAAGGTATTCCCTCAGATGCGCAATGAGGTGAATCGTAAGGTACACTCTTCAAGTATCCCTACTTCAAGAAAGTTAATAAAGCAGTATTTTACCAGTAGGCGACTCCTTGGAGACCTATAGAGGGCTCCCCGCAGGACAATAGGCTCCTCGGAGGCCTACGGTCCTAGTTTTTATATAGTTTCATGTTGTCAGCGGCATTTTTGTTAAAACATGACAAAAGTCAAATGCGTCGGTAATTTTAAATTTGCTAACACTTCTAAAAAGTTGTAAATCTGGCCTCTTGATTTTCAAGGAAGAGACGAATTTCAAAGAGTGTATTTAAAAAAAGGGGCAAACAGTAACCTAAAACACGGAACAAATTAACCTCTCCTATTTTCTTAATCCGGGAGAGAGGCGCAGTTCGCGAACCCAAACAAAGATCTGTGGAATTACAGACCAATTGTTCTAAATGGCATGAGCTGTCGATGGCCACAGTTTTACTTAATAACACAATGCCGTGATATTTACCTCGAACAGAACAATTATAAATCAAGATAAAATCAGAGGAAATCACGTTTCAATTGATTATACATTTATACATAGTTCTCTAACCAATACTAACAAACTTCGTTTGCTCTAACCACTTTCACTTAATTCAATTTATACGGTACAGTTATCAAGTTAATTCCTACACTGGTGATGATTCTGACACAAACGCGAGTTGATTTTCAATGCTGTTACTGACAAAACGTATATTGTCGCTGTTTTGGATAGCTTAACACTAAATGTTTTCCTCAAAATGGTGAGAACTAAACGCACCTCCCTGGAAAGTCTGCACCGACCGATAGAATCATTGGTGTAGGGAGATTGTTGGAAAACTGATGTTGCAGAAACGATTGTGATCATAAACGCCAACGTTCTGGGGATAAGAAATCAGCATTAATGACAATAAACTATACAATTTATTCAGGATATCGTTAGCCAAATCAAAAGTGTATTTTAACAAAATAAAAAGATGCTTGTAAGTATGAAACTTCAGAGTCCATCTGGCTTCACAGGGCGAACATATTGAAGTAAAAATGTCACTTGGAGTGTGTAGAACACATCCCTTGAGCAGAAGGTCAATAGCGCGTATAGTCTCCATTAGCTTTCAACCGGCGTCTCACGCCTCCAGCGAGACGTCGGATCTGTTGAAGGGGTAACATTTTCAAAGTATATATCGTGCAATTTTAGAAAAATGACCAGATGCTTCTCTAATAGCCAAAGTTTTGTTGGTGAGTGCAATAATTATACAATTAGTAAACAACTTACATTTTCTTCTAAATACGGTTCTAATGAACCTTCAACTCATTTAACATAGTAAGACTACATTTAAGATACTACTAATTTTCATACTGTCAAATACCTATACACACATCTCCCCAAGACTCATTTGGTGTAGCTTTTCAATCTTGTTTCTCTGCACACACACGATGTTAGGAATTTGAACTATTAAGGAACTATTAAAGATAAGCGTATCGCGTATTATTAAAGACAAGCGCCATTGTATACATCATATGTCAATTGCCAGTAAATATATGAGAAATAGCGGAATCCTATCACACGGCTCCATCTGTTTGGTAATAACAAAAACATGTGATCTGGTCATTGCGGATCGCTTATTGGATTTTACCAGAGTTATCAATTGACATTCAACAGTCTGAACTATTCATAGAACAGAGTTGTTAGGATCATTGTTCGAAGGTATCCCATTTGCGTCAATGTCACAGTTGTGTTCCGAAAAGACTTTATGAGATCAATTTTGGAAAACCGATTGTGATATGGCTTGAAGCGATATGTTCTTTATTGTAAATCAAATTATCTTCGGATAAACGTTGTACTCTAAACAACATCACAGGGTTCAGACATTTTCGATATAGAGCAGGGTGACATAAGTTCTGACAGGTAGTGTAAAAAATGAATCTACCAAATCAAACTACAATCCTGGTTTATAGTAAATCGTCTTTCGCTAAATATTAATAAAAGTAAATATATGATTATGCAACATAATCCAAGAAATAAAACAAGACTCCATCAGCATCTATTCATGTAAGATACAAAATTAGAACTAGTCCACCACTTAAAATTCCTTGGAATTATATTCAGTGACAACCTAAACTGGAAATATCACCTAAACTATATTTGCAGAAGGTATCGAGGAATATTGGAATCTGTAATCATATCAAGCATACTCTCAACAAAAAATCCATGTTCATCTTATATTATTCTATTATTTTTCCATATCTTTATTATGGCAATGTGTTGTGGGGAAACACATACCATAGTCATCTTAGTTCTCTTTTCCTTTTACAAAAACGAGCCATCAGAGTCATTTCATTTTCTAATAAACTTGACCATACTTTGCCTATCTTTCGTAAATTAAAAATTCTATCTTTGTTTGATATTAACATTTACTTAACTCTCCTCATAGCTCATAACTTTTTTCACCATTCCGATTGTTTACCCTCTATCTTTCGAAATACTTTCCTTCGCCAACCTGCCGTAAATCTGTACCCAACACGAACTCAAAACCTCAATCCCAATAAGCCACTTTGGAAATCAAATCTATCTTTCTATACATTAAGACTGAAAGCAACTCGGGAATGGACCAAACTTTCAACTGAACTTAAAACAATTACCTCAATATGTTTATTTAAATCGCATGTCAAAGAGTATCTTCTGTTAAATATGACTATACATTAACACACATCTCCAATATATACGCCACCAATAAAAAAATTATTAAACATCCGTTTACATTTTAAGTCACCGTTTCGCCTTACTGTTTAACTATTTATAAGATTACCTGGGATAGAACAAGCCCCATGGGGCTTTATTCCCGCCAGAACAAATTTTTGGCTTCATTTCCTTCCTTCAAATTTTCTCTTTATTGATATGTGTTATTTTAATACATGCCTTTCTTATTTGTAAATACTTATTGTTGCATTATTATCTGGTGAATAAATCAAATCAAAGTCAAACAGGCGCCGCAATTACCGGTTCAACATATATTATGTTTTTTTAAAGTATATGAAGTTTGTCTGGACGATGGATCACCGGTTCAAAAACACTTTTCGTGAGATCACTTGAAACGCTTTAAATATATTTGTACATGACTATAATATATATTGAAATACTAGTTTTATTGTTCTAATTTCACATGTCTTTCAATCCTCTAAAACGGTTATATAAACTAGTTTTAAACATATGCAACTTCGTTTCCGTCTTTTGATCTGTTAAAGCTCTGGTCATTATTTGTTTGTATGTTATTGTTTTCTTTAAATCGGACAGAATGTGACAAGGGCAAGGAGGAAGTACGTCACTAGCACATAATCAGTAACGGACTCGCGCACCACGCCTGACCCAACGGTGCGCTCAAAAAGTGCGTTTCATACGTGGTAAGTGTGTAGTAGTTGCTAATAACGCAAGTTAAAGTGCGTGCCAAACGGAAGTCACAGAGTGAGAAGGTGGTGATATATTTATAACGACGCACCCGTGTTCACAAGATTTTTCAACCACTGAAGCACACGATAAAACCCTCAGCTTTGTCTTTCGTGTCACCTTGGGGACGGGATTTTGCGGCTAGTCATTTGCTCCACCTTTTAATACACACGGAACAAATAGTGCTCTTAAACCTGCGTTGAAAGCGGCGAACTTACTCAATGTGGTTCTCGTGTGTTCTAATTGTGTTTACCAAGTTTAACTTAAGAAAGTAATTGCCACATTCGCATCAAGTACATTACATTCTTAGTGTTAAGCGTTTCGTATCCGTACTTGGACAAAATGACCGCGGGGCAAACTTTAAAGACTCTCGGAGTCAGTGTGTCTTGTGACCGTTAACCGTTGGTGTTATCAATCGTACAATGTTCTCCGCGTTTTTGCACGTAGATGGCAAGCACCTGCAAGTACGGTGGGCTATGTCAGCTGCTATAGTCTTGATCACTGTGTGCCATAAATCAAATAATCACTGTCCAACTACTAGATGGTTTATTCCGCTCGGACCTAATTTTCTAATAATATATCTAAAATGAGTACATTACTGTGAGACGATCGGAAATGTTACGGATTATTTAGTAGCTCGGCCTAGGAAACGACCAGATCTGTGCATACTGGAGATATACTGTGAACTAAGTTCCACTTATATTTCCACTTAATACAGAGGTCTTTACATCAGAAGGGTAGCCAGAAACAACCTGACGTACAGATATATTGTGAACCATTTCTGATATGTAAACTTAGTTTGAATATTTCCACTTAACACAGAGGTCTTTACATCAGAGGGGCTGTCAGAAACCACATGACGGAGTGGGTTTTTTTTTTACATCAGAAGGATCTTACGAAATCGGAACCCCTGTATTGCAATGTTTGCCAGAAACAGTGGCCTGGGCCCAGTTTTACGAAGCCTCCTTAAGGTGATCTTAGTGGCTAAGGATAAGCCTTAAGGGAAATTTTAAGATGGACATACGCCACTTTTACGAAACCCTCTTAAACCCATCTTAAGATTTTCACCTTAGCGATAACTTAAGAGGGAACTCTCCTCAAGTGGAGGAGGGAAACTCCTTAGATACCGATGTTTCCTTGCAGATCACAAGTTTTTTTTTAGATTTTAAAGTCTTGGAACAAACCTTTCTTTTAGTTATTTTCTCAACCAACACTGTTTGAATGATAGGACAGCAACAAACTTTCTTCCGATAAAGCCTGTTGTGATTTTAGTACATTGCATAAGAACTCTACAAAGGGGAGTAACTTATGAGAGTAAATATCGTCAAATAGTAAAATGCACTGGCATTGAATTTTGAATGTCGTATTAAATCAAAATATTCTTTATACGATTTCAAAAGTCTCCTCGCTGTTTCATCCCAAAATAACGACTGTGCTTATGTTTATAAGCTAAAATATGACTTGAGGAGACGTTAAGTGTGCCTTCGAGGCACCCTTAAAAATTCTTTTAAAGTTAAGGTGATCTTAAGCTAAGGGAGTTTCGTAAAATAGCATGAACGTCTTAAGTTCTTCCTAAGGGGAAAATTAAGGTGTCCTTAGCTTAAGGGGGCTTCGTAAAAGTGGACCCAGAACATCAGAAAGGTCACCAGAAATTTACTGACCTATTTTGTTGTAACAACTTGACCTATACCGTGATATTTTCATTTGAAGAGTCAGAAGAGCCAGGAATCACATAAACGGTGATGTTTACACCCAGAGGGTTGCAAGAAACAACCTGACCCACAGTAATATTTACATTTAAAGAGTCGCCAGAAACCCCGCATGACCCACTATGTTATTTAAATCAGAATCGTCAAAAATCACTTTATAAGATCAACAGTGGCTTTATACCAGATTTGTGGCCAGAAAACCCCTGGGGGGTATTTCATAAACCACATATAGCGGACTACGGTCAGATAGTCGACTAAGCAGTAATGTTAAAGCAGTGCTATTCTAGTCCGCTAGGTCAGTTTAGCCTTCTAAACCTGTTTATGAAATACCCCCCCCCCCCCCCCCCCCTGACCTATATTGATCTTTTTCGTTTGAAAATTCGTCAGAACCACTTGGTCTGCAGTGATCTTACGCCAGAAGGATAACCAGAAACCGCTGGATCTACAGTGGCCCTTTACATCAGAAATGTCGCAATAAATTGAGTGACTTCTTTTGTGCGAACTGTTAACAGAAGCAACTTTTTTCGGAGGGGTTGACAGAAACTACTTGATGTACAGTGCATGGTCTTTACGCTTGAAGGGTTGCAACATATCGGCTGCCGTCCAGTGTACGTCGTCCCTACGGTGAAACAGTTGGGAGGAATTGGCTCGTCTGGATTCCTTTCTTTGTAGCGGATACCGTAAACTCAATCGACTTTGATGGTTACGTTGGATTGGTTGTCAGAAACATGTGAATAGCAATGGTCACTGTGTTGGAAAAAATGTAAAAAAACATCTATCTACAGGACAGTTAATCGTGAGTACGGTTCCTTAAAATGAACAGACCTAAAGTGATTATGGCGTTCATTGAACGGTCACCTGAACACATCTGTACTACAGATGTGTTCCCGAAACTGACCTACAATGTGTTTCCGCGATGTTAGTAACCATTTCACATTCGTGACTTCTTCGTTAGGATGCTGACCTATACCACAAGTCGCTCTCTTGAAGGTTAATCCAACGTTTGAAAGGTTGTCGAAAACTAAATGACCTCCATTGAACCCAAGCTAATCGGTTGTCAAAAACCATCCTATACCCAGAAATGCTTACATTAGGTCCATTTGTCTAGAAACAAATTGGAGAAACCATTTCATTTATGTGTTTATTTTGATAGTGTTTAACTGCACTCATTTGAACTTCACACAACTGTTCGAGGACGAGAACGCTTTCCCAATAATGATAGAACACAATAAATCCTTGCTATAATTAAGGAATGTACAGAAATTCACTATAAGTGATTAAAATAAGCGTTATTAAAAGGCTTCTTTTGTAAAAATTGTATTTGAACCTTGTATTTTATCATGAATATCAAACTTTTCACTAATGGCAAACACTTCTCGTTCTTCTGCTGTGTCAGTGTGACATTTTTGTCTGGCATACAAACATCATAACAGATTGCGTCAGAATAATTGCGAGTTGTACTGAATGTCCTCCAGGATTATCTGAGTTTGCTTGTTCATTCAATAGTTACATTTATTTTAAGATCTGATCGAAGGCTAAGCAAAAACTTTATTAACTTGTTATTGTGAGATATAACCGGGAACTGATGGAAATCTATATTTTATTAACGGTTATCTACAATGCACTCATGGCGATATTTCAAACAAAAATTGCCAATTTTTAAATGCTGCTACTCGCCCGTGAATCACATTTAAATATACATGGAATCCTGTATAAATACAGCCACTTTGTGGATTAGCATTTTTTTGGTTCCAAAAAAACATTAAAAAAACACACATTCACAGTGCGAACATATTGAAGTAAAAATGTCACTTTGAGTGTGTAGAACACATCCCTAGAGCAGAACGTCAATAGCGCGTAGAGCCTCCATTAGTTTCCAACCTGCGTCTCACCCCTCCAGTGAGACGTCGGATCTGTTCACCCTGTGAAGCCAGATGGACTCATACTTAAAAGCATCTTTTAATTTTGTTAAAAATACACTTTTGATTTGGCTGACGATATCTTGAATAAATTGCTTATTGCCATTAATGGTGATTTCTTATCGCCAGAATGTTGCCCTTTATGATCACAATCGTTTCTGCAACATCAGTTTGCCAACATTTTCCCTAATGATTTTATCGGTCGGTGCAGACTTTCCAGGGGGTGGGGGGGGGGGGGGGGGGGGGTGGTGCTTAACATTTTTCTTTGTGTATACTTTAATTACAGCTTTTCAAGAAGTTTTTAATGGATGAGTTCTTCTTTTTTTGGGGGAACTTAAGAGCTGAATAGGGCTCTATAGTTCTGACAATATTTCAGGAAAAGTATTCGATCCACGTATTTTATCTCTTTGGGATTCTTTTTCGATTCTATAGGGAAGCGTGTTTTATAAATGATTATCTTGTTAGGCTGTCTTCAATTTTCCCATTGGGCCAATAAACATGTCAAGTTATCACTTTGGACGCATGTATGTTATCTTGTCCTGTTCTCTGAACTGTAGACATTGTTATCTGACAAGTCCTCCATTTAAATTACTTCTGGGAAAACACTGGAGTGATAATAAAGCAGACAGTTTAACATCCCAGTCCATTAAAAGACCTCGAGAGTCTAAGCAGCAGTTGAGAAGATCCTAAAACTGTTAAAAGGTTATTGAACTATGGAGAATACATCATTTTAAATGAAGAATTAGGGTACAAACGCAGTGTGTTTCTGACACTGTTTTAAGATTAAAGGTCCATGATTGGTTCGATTCTATTATAATACTCTGACAATGGTTTATAGTACGATTATTTAGTTTTAATCACTGGAACAGCCGAGGTTTGCGTGTAAATTAAGACAATGTAAGAAGCTATTTTCTGATTTCCAGATGCATCTTTGTTCTCCCGCCCAATGTGTGTGTTAGGGGGATAACAAATTACACACAGTCATCAGGAATTCTTGGTCGCAAGCTCCAATAAGTCTTTCTGGCCCAATGTGGGTGTTCGGGGTGGGGGGGGGGGGGGGGGCACAAGACAAGCCTAGTCGTAAGAGGTGGTAAATGTTTCCGGTCCAATGTGATTCTTCTGGGGCCAAGGAATTATCTAAAGCCACTTTGACGATGATCTTGAAATGAAGAGTAACTAACAGGAATATATAGACCGACTTTTTACAATTTCTACATATCTTAACTATGATAATTAAAACAAATATATGAACGACGATGATAAAACAGACATAAGAAACAGGGCAAATCAAAAGCGTGTTTATCATAGATCAATTGGGATAGAATTGAAATATAAAATAAGGAAAAGGTCTTCAATCAAAAAATTTATGCTTGTTGAAGTTCCGCTAGTCGATCAAAAACTCAACGAGCACCCGAACATCCTTAATGCGGGCGTCACACATTACCGGACCCCATGTCCCGGACATCAGACGAATGTAGAAAATTGAGTATAGCTGCCGATGTTGTCCCGGTAGCGATCCCAGAGGAAGTTGTAACCGAAGGCGACACAATGCTTATTTAAAGAACACACGAGCTCTTCCAGAAGGTGTCGATGGTAACACGAAAATTACACGAAACTAAACATCTCTGGTCAAAATATCTGTCTATACTCACACGAATGCTGTACGAAGTCTACATGTACACGATGTCGCGTAACCTTCGTGTACGGTCACACGATGGGTCCTCGAGGGTCAGCCGAACCGACTACGTGACTTAACATGGTATAAAATCCCATGTATCCATTTCTGAATCATTTTCGTCATGTTGGTCGTATCCTGCTCGCCGGTCTGAAAAGGCCAAGAAAAGGAAATTAAAAGAATGCGAAGACGTTCATGTACAAAATAGCAAGACTTATAACTCGCATGTTATAGATACAAATGTGGGAAAGACTAGAACCCAACGCATGGCCCGCATGAAAGCTTAAGATTGTCATACGATGGCACACGAAAGCCACACGGATATCCCGATTTAGAGCCGAAGTCGAAAAAAAGTGGATATTTTTTACCATCGTGTGATATCCGGGATGTGTATCACCCTCTGCTGTTCCTTTCAGGATACAGGTCATCAAAGAAAGGAGAAATAAAAATATAATTTAACTGGTTTGAGCTTATTCTGTTCTTGAAAATGATTGATACTCGATACGCCGGTTTCTGCTTTGTATAATATTGATTTTTATAGGGGAAGAACAGTGACAAGTACTAGTTTCTTCAGTTTAACAAAGGCCTGGAGAACCGTTCGTAGAAGTTCAGCTTTTCGGTCTTGAGTTATGTTGATGATTTACATGTAGTGCGTGAACGGATTACAATACAGCCATTGGTTCTTCCGGCCTGGGAAATAATGTATAATTCCTCGACTACAGATCAATCACAGAACACCCATTACATATGACAGACTGGGTTGTTCTTGGAAAGCTCAGACTGTGTATGCTATAACTTACATATACGAATACCTGCCGTAAGCTAATTTCTTCCCATACCTCGGAGGCACATCTATTTTTCTACAGACTCTACATTTGTTGACCACTTTAACAGCTTGAACTTCAATTACTCTAGATTCCAATTTTATAATTGTATGAATCAATTCTAGCGTTTTGGCATTAAAATTGACTTTAATGCACTCCTTTGCAGTAGTTATTTCTCGATAGTCCTCTTCAAAGACACAGCTTGTGTTAGAGAGGAGTGAAGAGAATCCAGCCCAAATGTCAGCAGATCGTCTTCTCCTGTACATCGATTAAAACACTTGGAATATAGCTTTTCATTCAACAGTTAAGGCAGTCAATACTTTGTAAGGCTAACTTACATTCAGTGACGGACAAACCACATGTGTCTTCTCAGCCAGTATGGATACCTACCAAAACTTCACTGGATCATTTCACTACAACAATATAGCAAACACGGATGAAATATTCTCTAATTACGTCTCATCGCTGTATACAGCTGGAGAAACTACCACAATTGTGCTTATTTGTATTTATGTGCCCGTGTTTCTTGTTGCCTTTATTGGAAATGCCATGCTGTTAGCAATCGTTTTACCTCACAGGGCAGTATGGGGAGTTACCAGTAGTTTTCTCGTTAACTTGGCTTTGGCAGACATACTTGGTAAGTTGTACCTTATCTATCAATAACCCGTGTTAGTATGTATATTATTTCTTCTGTGGATTCGGTTTACCTGAGGTTTAATCAAGTCCGAATAAAAACACAAAAATTATCAACATTAACACAACACCTTCTTATATGAAATCAGATAATCGAACAGTCATTATGCAGCGGGCATTGGACCCTTTGTCGATGCGGCTTGTACTGCCAAGTTAAAGGGAACAGAATAGATTTTTGTCAAAAGGTACAATATAAGTGGTTTTGGCTTGTACCAATTTCGGAGATGTACATTTTGGTAGTTTGTATATGCAACAAAAACCTTGTCATGAACCCGTTCATCCCAGCTATTTGAATTGTCTCCTTTTTCAACACGCATCTTCGGTATGTACGAGTTTAATACGTATTTCATCGATATTTCTTTTATTTCAAAGCGACTCCTTCGGTTGAAAGAACTTCAAGCGTTCTGGCAATCGAAGCTTGTAAAAAAAAAGATCGAACTTGTGCCACTTTAAGTTTTTACAATTCTGACAAATCCACACAGGTGAGCAATGGGAAAACTCTTTACTCCAGCAACGATCGACTACCATTTAGGGGAAAGCAGATTAATTTTATTCTCATATATTCTATATTCGCCATGTCTATTAAAATCTTCCGTTTGATTTCATCTTATTGTTCTCACTTGTGGCAGTTGTTAGTCGAAGCCTTTGCAGACGCGTTCGGGAAATCTTGCTTCTTCTTTTGATACTGTCCTCACAGATTATTTGGTTGTCTGGCAGGGTAGACCTATAATTTGGCATAAAGCTGTAACCTTTGTGATTAAGCGTACAGTGTAACTGAAACTGTTTCGTCGATGGGTAATCTTCTTTAACCAGCAATGGTTTAAGTCCTGCATGGTTCAGTCTTACTATATATTTCGGCTGATATGCCATGTTGTTACGGCGATGCTGATTTTGTTATACCTTTCTGAAATTATCCGATTGACACATTTAACAGTTTGTACATGCTACCTTTAACAGTTTGTACATGCTACATTTAACAGTTTGTACATGCTACCTTTAACAGTTTGTACATGCTACATTTAACAGTTTGTACATGCTACATTTAACAGTTTGTACATGCTACCTTTAACAGTTTGTACATGCTACATTTAACAGTTTGTACATGCTACCTTTAACAGTTTGTACATGCTACATTTAACAGTTTGTACATGCTACCTTTAACAATTTGGATACAGGCTACAATAGGCGCTACAATAGACACGGCAATGTAAGCTTGGTAATCTGGATTGTGATGGTTATTGTAAAAGATATGTACATCAGGGCACCTGTGACCCAGTAAGGATAGTGTCTGGTCTGAACCGAATTTGACAGCTGTCAATTCTATGTTTGTCTCTTATTAAGGCTTGATGGACGAAAAAGGAAACCCTTTCTAAAACATTTATATCTTATTAAAGGCACATTGTCGCGAAACTCCAGAATACTGTTTGCATAACAAACAGTGGGTTTTTTTCTGTATTTTCCCCAGACAGAGGAAGTTAGAAACTTTCTTTTTTTTACCATATATTGAAAGTTTTGGCATCATTTAGTATTTTTAATTTGAAATTGTGTGAGTGATCTAACGACACAGAATAATTTTACGTACTTTATCTGAGGAATGCAGACTGATGATCGGGTAAGAGAGATTAGAATAGCCTGCCGAAAATGTTTTGAGTGTATACCACAGATTAAAAATGCGTGAAATGAGGGTCATCCAACACCTAAAATAACCGACACTGATCGGTGTTGTCGTTGAAACAGGCTTTGATCCTTCTTTTGTTTTTCACTCTAATTTCTACATTCTAAACCTAACTGGGCATGTTTTATGTGTCCTATGTTAACTTTTAGTGGTTTTGGTTGTAGTAAACTCGTGTAAATTTTCTTAACAAATGATCATTAGGCTACGACGGCAAGTGGACCTTTAAGTTGAGCGAGCTGACAAATATTGAGAAAATTTCGTTGTGAAGAAATGAGCTATCTGTTGGTCATTTTTATCAAAAAGTACAAAATAAGGGCTTTATATTGACATAAATCTTTGTAAGCAGCAAATCAAACAAAATTTAACTCAAGCTTGCCGATTATTTGCTCACATCCTCCGCTCGTACAAATTACAGCCTTTATCAGTCTTTCTATTACAACGCAAATCCTTTAGTTTTTAAGGTAAATTTGAAACGCTGAATATCTCTTAACAGTTAGAATTTATGAAAAATGTTCCGAATTTTAGCAGCGCCTGCAACTCCAATTCGATTTAATACACACATTTATAGATAAACAGAAATATTATATAATCTGTAAATCTTTATTTTTGAAAATACTTGGCAGAAATCCACTAATCTGTTACTTTATTAGAATTGTCATTGTTTGCGTTAACTCAGTCTGTGCCCTTTGCAAACAGTTGGGAGCTAAAGAGATCCTTAAGGCTTAATACTTTGCCTTCAACCTCTATTGAAGGTTCTAGTCAGCCTTCTTCAAATAACTCACTTAACCTTTATTGGATTTTTGGGATATTTTTAAGGATCTGAAGACCATCTTTATTAATTGTCCAATCATATTGTCCCCTCCACCATGTACCCTGTCTGTTTGACATACTCAAGTGGGAAATTTTGCTAGTTTCCCCGTCGCCAACTGTTTTTTTTTTCAGTGAAATCCATCGTGACATTAACATATTTGACTGTGATAAAAAGAATTAACCGTCACGTACTCGGGACATCCTGGTTTTCTGATTTAGGATTTCAGATCGTAAATTATCTTAATTTGGATGTTTGTCTAATCCAACATGAAATCATCAAACCGTCCAGGCCAACAGGATTGTGTTGGACTATCAATTGTGTGTTTGATTTAATATTTCCCTTTTCGCTGGGAGTGGTTTCATTTTGCAGAACATGGATAGGTGTATTGATGCACCACAGACGAACATTTCACGCCTATAGCATGATCAGTAAACTAAAAAAAGTCACAGTAGTTGTGAAACACAGTTCAACCGATACCCGCAAAAATCCTTATAGGGTAACGAAAGCGGGAAGTTAATTTCCCGAAGAAGTCCCATTCTGACGAAATCAGGCATGATGATGACGCTCCCTGTCGATCCGATTCACTCTGAACTGACCATTGTTCTAAGCTCCACAGGCGTCTTCAATACTTCCCAGTGTCTGAAATGTTGGATATTATTCTCGATATTCCTAGCCAAGTGTAGAAGATGAATAAAAAAAACGGGTAAAAGCGAGCGAACGCCAAGTTGAATATCATGATGTTGTTGTTTTGTCGAACGTTTGAATATCACATGGTCAGTTGACCTCCGAAGTGAAATTTTCAACCCCATTCCAATGGATTTTTCCGATAAAAATGACGACTTTAGGCCTTAGAGGTAACATCGGGATTTTGGAACTGGGCTGACTTCTAATTTTAGATTGTGGTAAAGGGTAGAAGAATTACTAACCATTTCTCTTAAAAGATTATATAGCCATTGAAATGTACAGACTGCTTAATGATTTCCATTAAGAGAGAATTGTATAGATCAATGTGACGACTGATTTGTCTTTTGCGTGTTGTATCTGGTGAGAAACCCCAGACTGACTAGATTGAGACTATCATTCATCAACACTATACCTGTTAAAGACTAAGATTACATATAATGACGAAATCAAGAGACACTGCTTTTCTAGTCTATTGGACAGCTACTCAGCTAGTGCCTCAATCAATTACTTATCAGATTACGAGAACAATTAAGTGACTTTTATAACCTCTTTTAAAAGCACAACTAATTCATTTTGGCAATTAAGGGCTTATATTCATGGATCAGCATTCGATATTAATAACCATAAAGCATAAAACCTCAAACAACCATATACATCACCAGGAAATCGCCAACCATCTCAATACCAAAATCCTCTTGTTGAAAACAAAAGCGAAGAAATGGATTTTCAAACTTGTGTGACCCTTGTCTGATTTATTAGAAAAAATGTGTTGCAACTTATTGTGGAAGGAATATTACAACTATTTGATAAACATGTCTGTGTTTCCCTTTGCTTGCAGTGCTACCTTGATGGCCAGGTATATGCGGGCTGTGTAAACACCAATAAAACATTTATATATTTGAAAACACATGTATACATTTGTAACCCCTCGAAATCGCACAACTTACCAATGCGTAATTAAGATAAAGCAACATGTATATGTATGAAGAATAAAACACACCGGCACAGGGAAAACGTTTATCAATAGAAGAACAATGCATGCAACATGTGTGTGAGTGCATAAAGGAGTTATGAACCTCATTTGAAGCTGGTTTGTGTTTGTCTATGGAATAAATGTATATTTAAAAAACAAAAGTTATAACGAAACTTTCGTGTTAGCTCTCTGGTACAATCGTGTTCTCGCTAGAGCTTCATTAAAGGCACACTTGCCGCGAAAATCAGGAATATTGTTTACATTAAAAAAGAAAGTCCGTTTTCTGTATTTTTCCCAGACAATATAAGTTAGGAACTTTCTATTTTTACCAAAATAAACCAAGCTGCCCCCTATTGGCGATTTTATGGTTCAGTCGAGTGAGTGAACTAACGGCACAGTGTAATTTTACGTAGGCCTAGGCTATTTGTCTGAGAAATACAGACTGACGATCGGTTAACAGCGACTGGAAAAGCCTGCTGATGATTGTTTGAGTGTAAACCACAGATAAAAAGGCCTGAAATGAGGGTAATCCAACACGAAAGTTGACCGACACTGATCGTTGTTGTTGTAATCAGGCTTCGATTCTTCGTTTGTTTTTCACCCCATTTCTACAGTCTAAAGCTAACTAGACATGTTTTATGTGTCCTATGTTTAAGTTTAGTGGTATTAGTCGTACTAAGCTCATGTAAATTGGGTTTCTTAGCAAATTTAAACAGGCTACGGCGGCAAGTGGGCCTTTAAACGTGTCTAGATAAATCTTAAGTTGTACACGTCACAGCGCAGGAATTATCACGTCTGCTTGAGCAACGTTCTTAAATGTAACAATCCTGACATTGTGATAAACATGAATATTTACGAGGAATTCATAGAAACGTTTAACAGTCAATGTTCCAAAGTTGTCCCATTTAGACGAAATCAGGTAAGATGGTGACGCTCATTGTCACCTGATTCACTTTCAACTGACCATTGTTATAAGCTCCACGAGGTGCCTCCAATAGTTCAGAGTGTCTGAAATGTTGTATGTAAGTGACGATGTCTAGATAAGTGTGTGTGAGTAATAAAAAGGCTTGTAAATGCAAACAAACAATAGATTGAAGTTTTGGAATGCCTATATATCTAGATTCACCCAATGTTTCAACTAAAATGATTCCGGCTGAATATTTACCAATAAAGTGTTGTGTGTGTTTTGGTTTTGACAAATATATCAATTTAAAGTACATGGTTACAGGCTACACGTATAGAGATATCATACCTTCCTCGCCGGTTTTTTTTCTTTATAAAAAAGATAGAAGAATTAATACATGCAATCTATTAAGAAATGAGTTGCAATTGTATATTAATAGCTTAGGATACCGTACGTAAGATACCCAATAAAGGAATTGTAAAACGATCGCTATGAAAATTTTGTAATACTAATTAGAGAATGTCAATGTGTGTTTAAAATCTAAAGTCTACTTATCCAATCAATCATGAATACTGAAACCGAGAGCCGTTATTGACTAGTCACGTGATACAAGTAGTAACAAACTTGGGATGTTTTGATAGAGACTTCTCCGACCTATAAACGTATCTAACTTTTACAGGAAAGACTGGTGAGTTAACACAACTTCCCACTTTATTTACGCACTTTTATGGACCTAGGAACAAAACACAAATGTGTTACAGCTGGTTTAATGGCTACACGGTAAAACATGGGATACCCTTTATGAATAGGCCTGTTGTCGGTTGTATTTTATCACAAGTATGTGTCTTTCCAATTCAGTTTTAGGCCTAAATATACAGTTAAAATATGTCAGCCGTGAGCTGAATCTAATCGGAAAACTAGAGAAATGGGGACACAGATGGCCATCTGAAAGGGAATACCTTGATACCTTTATAAAAGTTTAAACAGATGCCAGCTGCCAAACTTAGAAAGTTATTAATGAATTCCGATTATCAGTATTGTATGGATTGAGATAAATATCTTGAGAAATTAATAAATATTGGTTAAGTCAATGATCTGTATGAATCGTGCTAATAACAATCAGTACAGGAGTTTGCTGCCCACAGATATACCTTATTGTACACACAAAGGTTGGTATCGACAGACACTCCTTTTTGCACTGTTTAATAAATATGACCAACAATTACCTTGTTTTGTTTCAACGAAATTGCCTCTATATACCTCAAGATTCTTTTGTAAGATACTTTGGTAGTTACTATTAAATCTTGATTATATATATTTTTCAAGATCTACCACCCCTTAATAGCGTCAACCGTCGACCGAATGCGTAAAATTGCTTCTACCTTATTGGATATAAATGAAATTATTGTGTACAGTTTGTTTCATCCTGAAAGGGAAAACATAGCATATTCCGACAGGATTAATGGCTTTCTCTGGTCTTTTTAAATGATTGTTTCTCTACATGAATTGATTCTCCATCTGTTATTCTGTATGATATCGATTCTGACAGGAGAAGAATAGTTACAAGTACACCTTTCTACACTCTGACAAAGCCGATGTAGAGTTGGCGAATGTTCCGCCCATTGGTCGCGGTTGGAGTTCTGCTGATGATCCAGTTTTGTCATGGTTATAGTACAGCCATCGACTATCCTTTGTTTTCCAGTTTGGGTCATGTACGGTGTTTGCGCTGAAGATACTTCCTTATATTTCAATCGTTCATAGCATTGCTTTATAGCTTCGCGAACCCTTCAGCTTTTATATCCTTGAGCATTAATGAACAAAAACAATTGCATGGTCTACTTGGAGCGGTTTGGTCAAATTCACTTTAGAAATAGTCACAGAATAAAATGATGGAAATGTTTCCACCGTGGAGAAAACGTTTCCACCACGATGGAAATGTTTATACTGAGGACAAAAGTAAGCATTTCAACTGCGGTGGAAACCATTTCAGGGCGATAAAAAGGTTCCCACACGGGGGAAATGTTACAAAAAGATTTACAAAAAGAGTCTGTTTTTCGCAGCTCCTGCCACTTTAACAATATGTGTTGCGTTTGACAATGATTACATTTAACGAAGAAGTAACAAAAGAGCAACAGATTTTATGTACAAATTTACTGTATACAAATATTGCCTCTACAATTATAGACCTCTACAAATTCGATAACAATCTGTCCATGCCGTATTGATATAAACTTGCATAGCTGTAGAAATTTGATATATTTGACCTTCTAGAAAAAAAACTTGACCAAGATGGCAAATAACACAGGCTCAAATCTAGGTCAACTTAACTAAATTATAAACCGGGTGAGTCTCAGAAGAGAGGATAATATGTCACGTTTGCCTGAATGATCTTGACGTGAAACAGAAGTTTTAAGAAAACTATCCAATAAGAAAATTGATAGAAAACTCCATTAACGTAATACTCACAAAGCATTTCTCAAGTTTTACGCCAACTTGTCCTATATATTCATATGAAACCACGTGATATTTTGCTTCTTCATTTGGTCCTCTCTATTGTTTTTGTCTTTCTCAAAGTTTTTTTGTGTGGTATAATGGTGTAATGATGTTGATCAATAATTGAGTGTAAGATACCCCATATTAAAATCCTCAGATGAACTTGATGATGAGTGTCAGGTGTGTTACGGACCTGTCCAAACTCTTCCTCTATGTTGAAGAGCAGATCAGTTTTATCACGTAACCAGCTTAGGGGTCACGAACTATCAAGGTCATGCCATTTCGCCATTGGATAATCTAGCGAATCTACAAAAGAAAGTCGAACTAGAATGTCTTTTTTGTACAGCTGTACGGTAAACTTTTTGGTGCTGCAATGGTTGTGGTTACTATTTGCAGGCTATAAAGATGTTATAGGTTTGCTGTTTATATGCAACGATATTTCTACTGCGCTAGTCTAATTTAAGAGCCTGTTTGTTTGTTATCCAATTATTTTGTCATTTATAGTTGTATGATAAATTATTTCCACGGAACCTTCAGTTTGAGATTATTGGATTTACCGATTTTTTTTAAAAACAGTAGGCCTTATCTTTTTGCAAATCATTTTTTTCTACTTTGCAGATGTCAGTTCTATCAAAGTCAAGCTTAACATTTTGCATACTTTTTTCTGTTCACTGTTTGTATAACATTTGTCTGCTAATTACTTTTGTTAACTCTACTTGCTGTTACTTCATTTCTTAGTTATTGTCTACTATATAAGTGGCCCATTTTAGCGGTTGTGTTTACTATGTAAACCCATTTAGAAACCAAAGTTATACGAGGGCGTTAGTCTGGGGATCTGTGGACTGTTTCTCACAAGATTGACACCCGCCCCAAGTCATGGCAACATATACCTTCAGCATTCAAAGTTGCGTAAGGTGTAAATGCATTGAGAAACAGCTCCCTTGGCTATTAGTTTTCATGATGGTTCCTGACATCCTGACATCCCAAGGCACATTTTACCCAGTATATCAAACTTACGGAAAGTGTTTAATCACCATTGAGTCGGCAGCTGTTCACTCTATTTATGCCCACAAACAGTTCTGTCGGAGGTCAACTGTGTTAGCCATACGAAACAGAGAAAACTGAATTTGACTCAAAAGGTCATAAAAAATGAAAGCTTTATTGAAATTATTTGAGAACAAATAGCTTATATTCTTTATCGACTTTAGATTGAAAAACATAAAATGGTTATGTTAAATTCATGATTCAGCTAAGGCCTGAGTTTAAATGATACAACAATTTTCTGCCGAGTGCTATCCACAAAAAGATCAAATGCACTATCGTAAACTGATCTCGTAAGTATCCTTAAACGGATTTAGCTACCCAATGGAATATATGGATGATAGAGATGAAGCCTATGAAAGCAATTCTTCCGGTACATTCGGCCAGTCTGAGAGCAGTTCGCTACGTGTGAGTGTACCGTCTCCCCTATCAAGGCGGAGGTTAGGTCCTTCAGTTGGGACTACACTGACTTCAATAGCCGGCGTTCCCCATGGGCAGTAGTGATTAAATAATATATATTATGATATATAGAGGATATTGAACAGTTGTGTTTGAAAGCACATATATTTTTTCGAGTGAAAGACGGAGAATAACCTACGAGGGGCGAAGCGTCGAGTGGGTTATCCCTCCGCCTTTCAAGAGAAAAAAAATCAAATGCTATTCAAACACAGCTGCACACTATTCTGTTTATTATTTATACTATCATGCTTTAGGCTGGGGATTGCTTTTTAAGTATTTCTACCCCTCCTGCATGTGCGTGCCGTGTGCAAATATACATGTTAAGTAGAGATGACTTTTCAAACAACATCGAGTCTGTGGTGCAACATGGGTAGAATAGACTTTAATACCTTCGTCTTGGTGTTTGTTGCGTAACCCGATACCACTGAACGTTGGTTCGCACCTCGTCAAACCCCTCGAATGCTGCGCATTCTCGTGGTTTGACTCGGTACGAACCAACGTTCAGCGGTATCGGGTTACGCAACAAACACCGCTACGGCGGTATTAAACCCTTAAAGGCACACTTGCCGCCGTAGCCTGTTTAAATTTGCTAAGAAAACCAATTTACATGAGCTTACTACGACTAATACCACTAAACTTAAACATAGGACACATAAAACATGTCTAGTTAGCTTTAGGCTGTAAAAATGAGGTGAAAAACAAACGAAGAATCGAAGCCTGATTACAACAACAACGATCAGTGTCGGTCAACTTTCGTGTTGGATAACCCTCCTTTCAGGCCTTTGTATCTGTGGTTAACACTCAAACAATTACCAGCAGGCTTTTCCAGTCGCTGTTAACCGATCGTCAGCCTGTATTTCTCAGATAAATAGGCCTACGTAAAATTATACTGTGCCGTTAGTTCACTCACTCGACTGAAACATAAAATCGCCAATAGGGGGCAGATCGGTTTGTTTACGTTCCGGGTACGTAACAATTCAAATTTTCAAATTCAAATTAAAAACACAAACTGACGTCCAAACTTTTAAATTTTGGTAAAAATAGAAAGTTCCTAACTTATATTGTCTGGGAAAAATACAGAATACGGTCTTTCTTTTTTAATGTAAACAATATTCCTGATTTTCGCGGCAAGTGTGCCTTTAAACATTTATTAATAATAAAAAAGAAAATATCAACAAACTTATGAGCCTTTACAAACGTAGGAACATATATAGCTGACCAATGAAACAACAGCATGTCTGTTCTTCTCGCGTGACTGTCAACTGTCAGATTTGTGGTCATTTGAATGGCCGTTTCCTCCCTGAAGTTTTTTGCGATATTTCATGTAAAAAAGAAATGAAATCGATCTCCATGGATTTGAACTCTGCAGTGCATCAGTCGCCAGGATAAAAAGTGCCCTATGAAATTACTTTTTATTGTTTTACCGCCCCGTCGAATGGTAATTACAGTTACCAGTTACACGCAGTGGTCTGATTCTCCGAAGCAATGATACAGGTCATACAACGCTGCCAACAGATGATCAATAATGAAGTTTTGTTTTATCGCTTTGAATTAAAGTGGTAAGCCGATGATCTATTGAATCAATTTAGTGTTTTCAGTTTAAATTATTTATTTCAATGCTAAATATGACTGAAAAAGATTCATAATCCTATCGAAATCCGATCGACTGTTGTTGTTGTACAGCAAAGGTCAGTACACAAGAAGGAAGTAGGTCCAACGACGTCATCGGCTTCGTCGTGTGCAGTCAAATAACAAAAGTATTATTGCACTGCAGTGAATTATGACATTTCTGAGGGAAGGAAATCCCTAGTTTTCACTAATGTACAATAATAGCTAACATCATCTGGCGGGTATACCGCTGATATATGTCAATTGCATTATTTCGATGTGGTTATTTTTTATATTGAAGACCTAAAAATTCTATAACTATGGTGTAGTGTAATACAATGTCTTCTAAGATCGCTTTATTCCTAATAGTCTAAAATTCCTTTACTTAAAAATCTTTTAAGAGAGTAGTTTCACAAAAATAGATTGATGGGCATGAAATGTTTTATGGTATAGCAGGTTTACGGTACATAAGCATAATCGAATATGCGATGATACAATTTGAAGAGCTCTAACTCGGTTCTTTTAATTTTTTTTCAGTAGATAATATCTTCTTCCGTATAGTTTTCATGCTCAGTTGCATGATATCAAAGACTTCCGAGCAATTTTCAGAATGGTTTTTTCAGATGCAATCACGTTAAAAAAATTTCAAAGAAATTTGTCGCAACCCGTTTGTAAGAATATAATGTTACCAGAAATGTTGCTTTTTTTGAAGTAACAAAACCAACAACACAATGCGTATAAAATGGGATTATAAATTGGCGATAAGAACAATATAACTCATACGCAAATTTTGGTAAAATTTAATGGTACCTAACTTCTTCTGTGAAGGGAGAATACAGAACACATACTGACGGGTTTTTTTTTGCGGAGAGTGATTTGATTTTTTATTCACAATAAAATGAAGTTGACAATACAAAAATTGTAGTAATTGTATAACACGGGAGTAAAGTTCCGAATCAGTCTGTTTGCGCCATTTCGTCGCCAGTTTGGAAGCTGATTGTTTTTAATGATTTTTTAAAAATCCATACTGCGGATCAAACCGAAGTTGACATACATGTAGGGTTCAAATTTCGAGTTGATACCATTATAACACATTTAATTTGATATACTGATATACATTTTAGTGTTTTCCCATGTTAAATGCAATAATTTAAACATTTAAATTAGACGGACTTTTTTAACAACTGAGCCAGCAAATATAAATTCTGCACTGAACCAGTGAAAAATGATCAGTTTCAGCGCACGAAAGAGAAAAGCAATTGCAGCAAAAATGCTATCTGTATATTGTACCAGCATAATTATATTCCATGTATAACTAAATTTGTCTTTACGTTGATATCGTGCCATAAACTGAACTGTGCATTTCACATAATATATATATCTTTTGATATACCGCGGATTGAATGATATCGAGATTGAAGCAACCTGTGCACAGACTTTTTCCCACCAAATGTTCGCGATCCATTTCTGTAAGATAGATCGAACTGTTTCAGGTAAATATATATAAAGCAGCATGAAATGAAAAGTCACTTTATGAAAGGCAAACTAAGAAAATATAAAATAAGGAAAGGGGGTCACAATATCACGAGGATCAGGTAGTGTGGTATTTTTGGAAACCGCAATCGACTTCATGGATATTCATGATCTGTTGTGATGAAGGAATGTACTGGAATGGAGGAGGAAGCCATACAGACTACATGTACATCTCATAAAGGTGTCTGTTTCACAGAGGTTAAGGTCCACCATCGTCTTGTCAACTGGAATCTTCTTTAAAGTTAAAGCAGACTGAGGTGAATACGCAACACGTGGTCATCTAGTAAACCATCTTGAATCTTCGCACGGGCTTTGAGTTATTGTCGGGTGACCAATTAGTCGAATTTCATACGAACACTATACGGTGAGCCGTCTGTCCTTCATTTGCTTACACATGATGATGCGCTCGAATTTTCATAGTCGACCGTCAGGTGATATTCTGGATGTGATCCGGAATTAAGCTATACCTACTCAAGAATTACTTTAAAATGTAATTGACCCCCCCCCCCCTACAAAAAACACCAAAACTAAATCAACAGACGTTTTATCAGTGCCTATATGTTTCAATTAAAACATCCAAAATAAACTGACAATGATGACAAGTTTAGCACTACACACCTCAACCCTCCTGTTTTTATCCCAACTCAATCGAAGCAGGATCAGCACACGTGTATTTTAGTGTCTGTAAAGACGATGGAGAAATAAATGCACCCTCTTACATTTTATGTAATGGTAATTCAAATTTACGATAAAACATCAATCAAGGACTTTGTCCTTGTCTGAACTGCGACTTTTATACGCAAGAAATTGTTAGCAGTGTACATACAAAAGACATTTCGCTGGTTAAGTTTGTTGAAGTCGAGACAACAGTCGAGTGTCCAAATCTCTCAATGCCTTTTAATCAGCAGTAAATCAATTTAGGAAGGATTTCCTTTGAGTAATCCACAGCCTTGATTTACTTAAGCGTTCTAAATACTTTCAAAAAGGCCATTATTTATATCGTCACTTTATTTCGGGGATATATTTCGGTAGACCTTGATACAAAATGCAACCGAAAGTAAAGACAGTATCTGGTTGAAGAACGACCTCTGTGCAACCAATAACTCATTGTTGAACGCCATATAATGCGGTTAAGTCCTTCTAAATTGTCCAATAATGCGGAAATGAAAAGTAAAAAAATTCTATTCTAATCGGTCATTGGCTTATCCCGCTCTTTAAAAATCATTGGTCCTCTACTCGAGTTGATCCTCCATCTGTCATTTCCTACTCTGCATAATATCGATTCTTCGAGAGGAAAAACAGTGACAAGTACTGGTTTCAACCCTTTAAGACAGCGCTTGTGGAAGTTCCTTTCCTTGGTGCTGGTTTGAGTTTTGATGAGGATCTAGTCATCGACTCTCCGTGTTTTCCGGTTTGGGACATTGTATGGTGTTTTGGCTGCAGAACAATTATATTGATGCGAAAGAAAACTCCGGTAATCAATTGGTACATAACTTTGCTTCTCGCGCTGACGTATGAAAGTTGTCCACGGAAAGTGCTGACTCCCAGGTCTATGATTGTACTATTACCCGTGTACAGCAAGTCACGGGCAAGTTACAGGAGACTAACTACTGGTCCGACGACATATCACTAAGACACATCTCACGTCTGTATGTGGACTGGGTATTTCGAAACCACTTGGCGATTCCATATCTTGGAGTTCATATCTTCCAGTGGGGTTTTCAGTCATTAATATTGAAAGAACACCATACTTAGCTTTTGTTTTATGGTTTCATCTCACTGATTGTAGTAAACCCTAACAAGAATAATCTTGCCCAGAAAGATTTGTTAGATGTACTAAAACATATCAGTGAAGACCATCCCGCACACGTGTCATCGGGCGAGGTTCCCATTTATATCGATTGAAAAACACTTGGAAGATTGCTTTTATTCTCGGGGATGTCACTATCTTGAGAGTCTCTCTCAGATACATGGTCGTCGTCCACCAGGGGGTTTGACCATTACGGCTCAAACTACATCTATGCTCACTCTTATTATGGATACCTACCAAAACTTCACAGGATCATTTCACTACAACAATATAGCAAACACGGATGAAATATTCTCTAATTACGTCTCATCGCTGTATACAGCTGGAGAAACTACCACAATTGTGCTTATTTGTATTTATGTGCCCGTGTTTCTTGTTGCCTTTATTGGAAATGCCATGCTGTTAGCAATCGTTTTACCTCACAGGGCAGTATGGGGAGTTACCAGTAGTTTTCTCGTTAACTTGGCTTTGGCAGACATACTTGGTAAGTAATCCAGCTCAAATTTGTTTACTTTGACTACAACTTATAGTTAATTGTTTTGGGTTAGTTTTTCATAGGGGGGGAAATGGTGTACATGTAATTCTAGACGATTATAGAGATATTTAAAAACATTTTTGTCTTTTCCAATCCTTAAAATACGAAATTTGAAAAAGTGTGCCCAATTGAGTTAAAAAAGATACTGCAAGAGCACCTATTTTTTATCCTAAACTCAACTTTTCCCAAATGGTATTCATAGGGTTATGATTAGACAGAGACTGGTTAATGTTTTTGGTAACTTAGTTAATCGTCCCACATTTCTGGTATACGTGACATCTTGTCCGTCTTGAAGCAGCTTGTTAGAAAAGGCAATGCTTGTTTGAGAATTTAGTTTACCAGTCATGTTCCTATAATGAATGCTATGTGAATCACTGGACACCTGCTTTCCAATATAGCAAACGTGAAGACATGTCTTTCAGTTGTGCCGTAGGCTGTATTCATATCACGATATATGTGAGTTTATACTAACCGTATGTTAAGATGAAGAAAGTATGAATGTTCGTAGATAAACATAATATGTTACAAAATCAATTTTAAAGGATCTGATTTGAGTGAAATTACTCGCCTAAATCAGAAATATCACCAGCTTAAAATTGCCTGGTTTTAATAAAAAAATGACTTTTTTTCTTTGTTAGTGATAGTAAAAGTGACAAATTTCGATTGTCAAGAGAAGTTCAGCATTTGAAGTTCCTTAAAAACATAAAGGATTGACATTGGAATTTTAAAAAAAAGATTATTGAAGTCAGGCACCAGAACAAACCGAAATAGATGAAAGAGTATATTTGGCGCCGGCCATCTTCATCCATTGTTCCAATCAATCCTACCTCAACACACAATATACGTGGTTTTCTGGTTTTGGATTAGGACTTAACTGTTTAAAATTACGTCCCATGTATAATACCCATTATTTGTTAAAATGAACAAATACTCAACATTGAGTTAGGTCTGGCAGTGACAAACGGTGGCTGGTCAACCTTTTCTCCAAGATGCATATACCAAAGGCTAAAAAGACTTTTATCTGGCTAATGTTGAATTTATCCCGTTCTATTATCATATAAAACCAATCATATGTTTAAAGTGGCATGAGCTGCCAAAATGTTGATATTTTGTCGTTAAAACAGACTGCTTTTCCAAGACGTATAATTCAAAAGTTTTTTAGTGCTTCTAGTCTTGAGAATATACGATAAAGCATTGTTTGTATATAACTTACGCTTAAAATGAATGAACGTTCGGTTCGGTTATTTGATTTGGTTCGTAAAGGCTGCATACTATATGAGTTTATTTTAGTAATTATTTAGTTTTTCGATGACCCTCAAAGCCTCTGACTGTCACGACGACCTGAATTTATAAACAAGAGTGAGAGTTTTGGCAGTTCATGCCACTTTAAAGGTATGTTGTATTGATTTCACAAATCATATGGTAAACTCAGGCGGTTGAACATATTCCTGTTTTACCAAGCCTAACGAGTTGTTGAACCCCCTCCTTGACAGTTCCTTATGCGAATAGAGGCTCTTTTCCAATACTAGAAAGTTCCATTGAAAAGTTTACTGATCATTGCCTTCAAACTGTATCTTTATATAGGAGCCTATTTCCATAGAATCTGTATTTAAGATTCTCTGTGTGGTTTATCAGACAGACACCAATTAGAACAGATCATTAGGATTGAAACATTAAGGGTTACTGAGGATCGTGTGTGCCGCAAGACTGACCGTACGAGAAGTTCTCTTGTTATCGGGGCTTCTGTGTAGCCTTAACTGATGGCAATATAGACCTACCTTCATAGTTTTCTTCTCCTCGGAGATCTCTACATCTCTTACAACTCAGGACACGGTGAAATTACATCCACTTTATTGTTTGTCTGGTTGGAGGCCAATAATGCTAAATATAAAACTTTTTTGAGACGTTAACAAATTGGGGCCACTCTCATGCCATAACTCTTAACATTAGATTTACATGTTCTATCACACCTTGCTATCCATGGACATCAACACACTATAACCAAAACATATTGACGTTGTGCTGGGCAGTCTACTGTACAGCCTATTTCCAAATACCCTGGCTTAATTTCGAACTAGTTATTAAAGTGGCATGAGTTGCCAATTTCCCTCATTCCAACGCCAATTATTTAATTTTTCGATGGCCTTCAAATCCTCTTACTGTCGTGACGATCAGAAATTATGAAAAAAGTGTGAATTTATGCAGCTCATGCCGCTTTAACCTTGAACAAAACAGACATAGCGTAGATGCTTGTCACCATAGGAAGGTCCAGGTTTACAGTATAATACGTGGGGCTAGCATACGGTGATCGGATCGTTATAAAAGTGCTATTTTTGTAGTGCGCTTTATCTCTATTTCACAGTATTAAAACCAATAAAGATAATGAAATCCCATTCATTTAGATCTACTGCATCTTTGATAATATGACAAAGTTTGGCCTTTAAAACAACTAGGACATTTAACTGTCAATTAAGAAGCATCTTCTGCAATTTGCAGTAACGATCCGATCCAACCAACGCAAACATATTCCAGTCCTTTCAGAATAGGTGATGGAAACGATACATGTGATATAACGTAGATGAAATTAAAGGAGAAAACTGTTTTCTGACTCTGTATAAGCCATATCTAACTAATAACAAAGTTGAACAAACGCTTTCAATAGACATTAAAGCTGAACTCCCAAGCGGACCGACTTTTTAAAATATATTCTTTTTAAAGATTTTCAGCAGATTGTAGACATGTAATCTTTTGCGTAGAATTCAGAATTCTTGTGTTTTCCTAAAGTAATGAAATCGAAGTGTTGGTTTGGAAAATACATTACGAATACAATACACAATATAGTCTTTGAGTCACTGTGTTGAATGGTTATTTAAATATACCACCCGGTTCCTTGTTGTTCTACTATGAGGTGAATTTATTGGACTCCTTTGATTTATATTGATATTTTGAGGTCAGGTCTGCCTTCTCAAAATAATATTCCTGGCGGTTATTGGATTTTGGGCGGATTATTAAGGATATGAATACTATCTTCCTCGTCATGTCAAATCAAATCATCACTCCGCCGTGTAGAACACTGAGAATTTGTCTTCTCTCATCACATATATGAAAAGCTGTCAGGTACTAAAAGTAGGACATTTTGCTAGTTGTCCCACCACACTCTGTGGTGTCTAATAATAGTACATTCCATAGTGGTATCTATATATCATACTACATGTATGAAATATGGTATTAATCAAAGATCGTTACGATTCATTTTGGTTTCTCTGTATTTTCAAATGTTCCCATTTTTTAGAGAAATGCTTTCCTAGAATGTATAGTGATTGCACCCTCACTTTGTTTCGGAAATATCCGCAGTTGTTCTGATTTTTTGTTAGAAATTTACGTCTAACAAAATGCTCACATGTTAAAGATCGTAGTGGTTTCTGAATCAAACGATAGCAATGCCACTTGGCTTTGCAAAAAAAATAGATTGGTTTGGAGTTATATTGATCGTCGTAAAGGACATCCTTCCCGTTTGATACCTATTATTAATACACATTACACATCTTCTACATTACTGTACTTCTAACAGTGACAAACTGCGATATAGTTTTACGGTGTAGGCCTACTTGCCTTCTGCGCTACATGGATTTCTTCTATTAAGTCATATATCCGATGAATTTAAATTTCTGACAACAGTGCATAGATTACTTGTACTGAGTATGAATTTGAATTTCGAACTATATGGGCAATACCTGATCTTGTTACGAGAGTAATATTTGAAATTTAATGTTTTTGTTTAATTAATGTCCATTAGTATTGTATGTTAGAACCGGTTTCAAGTGTGCGTAACAGATTAAGTTTCTGGATGGGCGTGACATCCTGGAACTTAGACAAGCACGGGTGACATCTTTATGGCGGCTGGATTTCATTGGTTAATAGTTTGGGTTGAGATTTGATTGGGCAACTAGTTAGGTAGTTTGGGATTATATAAGAGAGGAGGTAGATTCAAACAAAAAAGAACTTAGGGAGGACAACTAGAGAACAACGAGGAAGAACAATCAGGGGTGAGAGCAGAAGAGACAAATATGGGAAGTATAGTAATGAATTAAGAACTTAGGAAAACTAGTGTTAAGAGATGCGGGGAGATAGTCACAAGTATATAACTGAATATGATTTTGATAGACTGGGAGCAGATTTGTAACGAGGAAAGGTTTGATAGCTAAGAAGTTTACTTAGAACAGAAACTAACGTAATTGTAGGTAAATCTGGATTTTCGGCTTTTCACTGGGTATAATTAGTGTAGTTTATGCATTAACAAAAGCCGCCCTGAAGAGTCAACCGTACACGTCTGATTTGTAAGTAGACATATCTTTTATATTCATTGTTTATTAATTATATATCTATATTGAAATACTGAAGAGGAGTTGTGTTGTTTGGACTTATTACGATTCACTTTATTAGTAGTTTATTTAGTTATATTTATGATACGTTCGTCTACGTGGGTTAGTATATAATTTATGAGGGTTGCCATTTGTTTTGTTTATGTACTCGAGAGCTAAATGTTAAAAGTTGAACTTAAAATGTGTATCCCTTTGAGAAAGGTACACAATGATACATCTTCAACATACAAATACCCCCTAAAATATATTTCCTTAAAGTGGCATGCATGAGCTGCCAAAATGTGGATATTTTTACGTAACAACAGAATGTTGAAATTATCGGCTATTTTTCTTAAGACGTATAATTCAGAAGCTTTTTAGTGCTTCTAGTTTCGAAAATGTACGATAAAGTATTGTTTTGAACTAACTTTGGCTTAGAATGAATGGTCGTCCAGGTTATTTAAATTTTGTTTACTTTTCGAACACTATTTCTGTTCGTATAGGCCACATACTGTATGGATTTTCCTCATTCCAGCGCTAATCATTTAGTTTTCCGATGGCCTTCAAAGCCTCTTACTGTCGTAACGATTAGAAATTAGGAAAAAAGTGTGAATTTTGGCAGCTCATGCCACTTTAAAAGCTAAATAAAAATAAATGTTTTAGAGGTTGAATACATTTGACTTTTTCAACCTGTATTTGTATTGTAGGCCCTCCGCTGCTCTCTACAAATAAATCTCCTGACCTTTATTGGATTTTAGACAGATTATTAAGGATCTGAATAGCATCTCCATTGAATTGTCAAACAATATTTTCATCTCACCGACTAGTCTGTCGGATTCGATTTATTTTCGGATGTTTTCCTGTCATCACATATTTGAGAAGCTGTCAGATTCACACGCTAAAGTGTCACATTTTTATAGTTTTTCTTGTCTCTCGTTACTTTTATTAAAGGTACATTTACAGTGGCATTGACATATATCTGACTTCAAGAAGGGAAATACATTTCTGATGATTACTAATTTTTTTAGATTATACTTGTCATCATGTATTCTTTAACTGGACTTTTAAATAGACTGTGAAATTGGACTATAAGCACGTTGGTTAGTTATATAGTTGTTTGGTTTTGCAAGTGTCCGATGTTTAGTTGTTGCGAGGAAAACATTTTTTTACTGTATACGTCGAAACTAATACCTGTTTCTATGACATACTAATATTTCGAAAATATTTGTTGTTTTTGGATTACTGCTTTGCGCAGGAAACTTCTGTTTAATTCTTTAGTCTCATAAATTGTATCGCTATACCGTAGTCTTTCAGTCTGGGCCATTGCTGGTTTATTTCACAGAGACCACGTTGACGTAACTGAGTATCCTTACCAAGCCTGGAAACGAAATGACGTAGATACATTATGTATCTGTATTTGTCCATGACAGTTAAATATTATTAAACGATCATCCTAAAGTTTAATTAGGAGAAAACCAACTTCTGTTTTAGAAAGAAATCCCTGACTTTCCGCATATACCTGACAACCTTTCCGCACATAGTGATCGAGAAAAAACCGGCACATCTGTTCTTTTTTCTTTTAATTTGAGGACTGAGTTAGATTCAACCTGGTGACCCATCGGCAGAAGGTTTGTGTCGCCGTGAGAATCTATCGTTTTATTGCACGAACCATTTAGGCCCGTCAATTCTAAGGAAACTTTGATTGGACATTTCTCTCCGCTGATTGTAAACGAATTGTATCATTAAATACTTCTATTGAATCTGTATTCACGGCCATGAATCCAGGGATCTAAGCATCCGGTTGATTGAATGGCAGACAGACGTCAATCCTAGTTCGTTAGTGCAGATCATGAAGATGGGAACTTGTAAGGTAACTTAGTGCTGTTCTTAATGTGAAACGGTCGTGATGTTATCTGGACTTCTAACAACGGGGAAAATAAACAAAGAGTGCATTTTGCAGACATCTCTAACTATACTCCCTTTGTTTTCCAGTGAAATATACTTTTTTAACTCGTGCTCTGTAAAAACGCTGAGTTTAACATAGGCTTTCTATTGGAACTTGATACCAATAGCATAAGAACTGTGCTTTTAACAAGATGGCCAATATAGAATGACGTCACAATATATTCAAATTTGAGAGGTCAGATGTCATTGGAAGGGGCCTTGCTGACATCACTTTGTATAGCTACTTATCCCCACGATCACATCCTACAACCATTGGCGAAAGGTTACCTATCATTGCCGAATATTAATTTCCCACGCCCCCTGGCTGTTGACTTCACGGATTCGATTGATATTTTACGCAGCAATCAAGAAGGTTAGGGGGGGGGGAGGAAACCGGGCTTTTTGTCCGTAGAAACCCCAACCTTCGGCGACTACTCTTCCACATACGACGATCAAGGGAAAATCTACTTAGATTTTTTTCAATGTTATTTGACCTGAGTGGAATTCAAACCGATGATGCAGCGATAAAAGGCCTATATATGACTGGGAGATAATCACTCTATAAACCGGGTGAGTCGTGTGTGTCTGCCGTAAGTAAAGTGTAACATTATACGATAAAACATAGGTAATTTGACGTAGATCTTTCATCCAGATACTAGTGTTTGATACTTTGTCGTGAAATATTACACGTAAAAGGTCAAAGGTAGAAGAATTAGTAACCATTTCTCTTAACAGATTATATAGCCATTGAACTGACAGACTGCTTTATGATTGCCATTAAGAGAGAATTGTATAGATCAATGTGACGACTGATTTGTCTTTTGCGTGTTGTATCTGGTGAGAAACCCCAGACTGACTAGATCTGTCTCCAACTGGCATTAGCCGTCATCATACCAACTAAAGGCTCAGATAAACTATAATGATGGAATCGACAATCAGGTGTCCTCATTTGTGATCCATCTGCATAGCTACGACAAAAGTTAATTGTTTTTCCAAACAAGACCAAATTAACCGACTTTCTACCAATCCTTATATTTATCCCACCTCACACAGAATACTTCCTTCGTTTGGTTCAAACCAGTCACGTGGAGACCTTGTATATTCCATATTACGTCCAAGTGCTTATCCGTACAGGGCCCTGTTTTACAAAGCTGGCGTAAATTTGCGCATAGGCCTACAACATGGACTGGTTGCGTCTAGGGTGTAAGTTACTATAGTTTTAACACTGATTTACGTCAGACGTAACTTACGCCACCTTTGTAAAACAGGGCCCAGGGCGACTACCATATATGGCTCGTGACGTCCTGTCTAGACACTTGCCAATCGTGTCTGCTCGTGCCATACATATTAGAAAATAATATTCGGAGTTTACTTTCTGCTTTTTATGAAACAGTAAATTTTGAGAAAGAAGGTTTGAATATCGTACATAGTAGGTCTTAGGTGAAATAAATTCGTTAGAGGGTTGGTTCGAGTGGGGAATACGGAAATATAGGGATCAGCAAACAGTATTCGTTTACTGACCCCATATATTTCCGTATCCCCCTCGAACAAAGCCTGTCACTAAAAATATGCCGAACTCAATAAGGAAACCGAATATAACATTTTGATACATGTGCGTTGATAAAACATGGAAGCCCATGGAAGGTCTATCATTATAATCCACCAATTTGATAGGAACTAATTCGATTAAAAGAATAGGGGATGGTTTTGCCCCACCCTGTCAAATATGAACAAAACTCAGAAGACGTGTTACGTACACGAAACTAAAATTCTCAACAGGAATGTTTATAGGCCTACCCCTTTCAAAATGACCAAATTGAGATCTTTGATGTGTCGCCTACGGGAAGAAGTACTGCATTTAATTGTGACGAGATTAATATACTCTCAATATACTCTTAATATACTCATCCAATTTTTATTCTTCAAAATATGAATTTTCAACATCATTTTTAATACAGAAATAAGCATCACATTACATTGAAATTTGGCAGACTGGTTGTTCAGACTTTAAAGTTCATTCACATGTAAAAAGTTATCACATTAAAGTTCATAGCGCTCAGATGACGTAACTGCAACGTCAATATCTGTTGTGCCCACCATTAACCTGTAACACAGCACGGACCCGTCTCGGCATAGACACAATCAATCGACGAATACGGTTTTGCGGAATTCTCCTCCATTCTTGCTCAAGAGCCTGCTGCAGTTCTTGCTGAGTTTGCGACGCTGGATGACGACTGCGTACGCGTCTATCCAAATCATCCCACAAATGTTCTATTGGGTTCAAATTTGGTGATTTGGACGGCCAGGGGAGCACTTTTACGTTCTGGTTGGCTAGAAATTCAACAGTAGCACGAGCTGTGTGTGGCCGAGCGTTGTCGTGTTGAAAAATTTCCCTACGGAGGTCCATTACGGGCAGCATGTGTGGTGTCAAAACCTCATCTGTGTATCGAACGGCGTTAAGGTTGCCGGGAATGTGCACCAGTTTAGTTTTCGGGCACAGGATATTCCACCCCACACCATCACACTTTCTCCGCCGAAATTGTCGACCTCAAGGACGCAGTTGCGAACCTCTCATTCCGGCGTCTGTAAACTCGTGTACGACCATCTCTTCTCTGCAGCTGGAATCTTGGTTCATCGCTGAACCCGACTCGCCTCCAGTTTCGCAGATTCCAGTCCCTTAACCTGTTGCACCATCGGACCCTTGCAAGTCGATGCTGGAGTCTCAGTACTACGCCAAAGTAAGGACGTCTGGCGCGTAAGCCGTTTTGACGGAGACGGTTTCTGACTTTCTGTGCCGATATTCGACGGAGACCTGGGATATTTGATGCTGTTTCTGTTGCTGTTTTGGTCTGGTTTCGCAGGTGAAGTAACCGGATGTAGCGATCTTGGGCTGCTGATGTGATCCTAGGTCGGTCAGAACGTTGACGATCAGCTGTTGAACCGGATTGCTGGTGCCGTTGCAACGGTCTGGAAATCGTGCTCAGGTGAACATTATCAAGTCTAGCGACTGCATTCTGTGATTTGCCGGCCAGGAGACGACCAATGACGACGTTCCGGGTAGCTGTGTCTAGTCTTGGCATATTGTAGCAACTTCGTGAAACAATTTAACGACTGAATTCAATTGAACGGTTGTGTGTATTTTATACCCATTAAACCCGCATAAAAATAAGACGTGATTCGCACGTGCAACTGCCCTACGTTTTTTCCCTACGCCTTCCTCGTGTGGCGTTACACAAAGGCTGACCCAAAAGTTACGTGTTATCAACAGCCACTATCAGGGGCTTAAATTCAATTATCGGACATTTACATTATAACATGATCCTGTTATACATGTGTCAATCACGCACATATTTGGACAAATTCATGTTTGAAAAAAAAATTGGATGTTGCGTTTCTTTTTGGGAGAGTATATAATGTTTAGTAACTGTTAATAAAAATGTTTGATTGACTATTTTATTACCCAAGGATACATTGGATGCTGGCTTGTATACACATGAAGACCTTTGTTATAGAACATACGTATAAATAGAATACCGAAGTTCGATAAACTCTAGACGAGAACGTAACTGACTGGTGTCCGTTCCCAATGTGCTTCAACTTTTACACAAAGTTGGAACCGACTTCGATTCGTAATTCACAACTTAAAGTGATATAAACGTATACTTTACACAAAGATCACTGTGGAATATCCTCATTCTTACGTTTGGTTTTACATACAAAAGCAGCCGTGTTTCTTTTTGTTTTATTTGCACAATCTAAAAAGGGCTGGAAATCGCTACAATAGTTGGGCTATATTGCATCTGGTCAGATAGAGTGAACTTTTGTAAATGCAGTCTCTAAGACAAGCAATAGGTCTGATAGGAATATTTCTGTACTGTAATAAATCTTTTTCGATCGGCCATTAGGTTAATCAGTACTATGAGATGATTGGTTCTCTATTTGTTTTGATCGTCCGCCCGAAATAAAACATTCGGCAAACTTTATTTTCCTGTTTGGGATATTGCACGGTGTTTGAGCTACAGAGTTATGATGTTCACCAGGACAATTAACGAACCATGATAATATAATGTGACCTGACTTTACTCCTTCCGATGATGTGTGACAGACTAAGGTGGGTTTTACGAAAGTACAGCCTTACAACTATACAGATATTGACAAATCATGAGACACCAACTATTACGTCGATGTGATACTGGAAAACCACTTTACAATTCTCCCCTTACCTATGCAGGGGCGGCGGAACGTTTTTCATTTTGGGGGGGGGGGGGGGGGGGGCAACTATCCCAGCACAACAGACGAGGGTCCCGGAAGCTCTGAAACAGGAGAATGTCATTCATGCGTTCTTGGCCATTTTCAAGGCCCAACAGGTGAAACGTGATGTAAAGATTTTTGACTTGTAAACCCGGAAATCTACTCACTTTGGAAGAAAAAAATTTCCTAAAAGCCATTGCGCTGGATATTTTAGGGATCTGTAACAACTGACGCTGTAGATAAAGTACGCACCCAAAAAATGTTCAAGGCTTTCAGATAATAGGTATACGCTCCCTCAGCATCGTAAGCCCCGGCAACTCCAAGGTTCGAGATTGCTGGTGATGCGTTCCAGCTGGGTCATTTTTGGCATTGAAAAGTTGACATTTTTAAAAGAAATTGTCAAACTTACAGTAGCAAATATTGTGATGAGGCGATCGACTAACAAAATAATCTTACAGCAAGACAGTTTGAGCTGTTGGGCGTGGTTGGGAAAAAAGTTTGATAACGTGTTAGACACAATCACCCGAAGGACCAGTGGCTCCCTAAGCCCAGGAGATCTCGCGGGTACTAAATCGCCGACATCTGTCAGCCATTTCTGGCATATATAGATATAGATTTTTCTCAGAAATTTTACTGAAACGGAGAGTAGCAAAGATTGCGATCAGACGACGGACTATCACAAAACAACCCAACATCAAGACAGATTGGGTGGTAGGACGAGGTTTTGTTCTTTGACCCTCAGAATCTGTATGTTTATTGTATTAATCTAAGATTTGCGGCGAAGCCGCTAAAAAAATCTGTGTCTCTAAAGCCTGGCGCACACGGGGGAATATAGCTGCGCCCTCGCTCACTCGTGGCAGGCAGCGCAGCCCTTTCCACCGTGTGCGGCGATCTTTTGGTGTGATTTTGGCTACAAGTGGCGTTGTGGAAAATATCTATCGTGTTTGATATTCTGTGGCACGAGTGGTTGATGGCACACCGTCTGCGGACAGCCTGCGCAAAAGGCGCACCTGGAACATTTAACTGACCAATAGAATTAGTTTACAGCGACATGTGATTGGAAACATAATAACATCATGGCGGCATTATCTGTCACGTGGGTACTAAAAGTCACATGGCACACATTCATGAGAGTGGAAAGGGATACCGTGTGCTCTAAACTTTTCTGCTGCGCTGCCTGCCACGAGTGACCGAGGGTGCAGCTATATTCCCCCGTGTGCGCCAGGCTTTAACCCCTGTTTTCAACTGTTTTTGCCCTTTAATCACTTAACTGCCCTTTAACTATCGTGTTTGAAAACTCCATAATTTTTTTAATAGGCCAATTATTGGGGGGGGGGGGGGGCAACGATAGGTCTGGCCCCCTACTTTGATAATTGGGGAGGGCCAAGGCCCTTGATATGAAAACACGTACATGTAGCTTATAACAGCTGCTAAAACATACATATAAGAGAGCCTAAAATATTCATGAAATACTAAGACAACTCGATGCCTTAATCCAAACGTTTGATAATGGATACAAAGTAAAACTTCAGCTTGCCTGTCCGTAATCAGTTCTTGTCATCGCATCTCTTCCCATGGTTTTTATTGAATTAAATCGAAACACAGTCAACATGCTGGGTATCATAGGAGGATATGCACCTGCTATTTCAGTTAGGCAGGTTTCATTTTTTTTTTCATTATTTCATTATTTTTTCGACAGTATAGGCATAGACATATACAATGCTTGAGTGCTTGGCGTCGCATCTTTTTCCGTGCTTGGTGGACTTACTGCATACCATGCGAGAATGTTCACCTTCTACTTGTTTGCGCCGGTTTCAGTTTTTTTAAAGTTACTGCTCTTTTTTGACAATATTTGAAGAAATAGACAATTAGTGCATGTCATCGCATCTCCTCCCGCAGTTTTTATAAACAAATTGAAAACTTGGTTGACATTCTGGGTATCATGCGCGGATGTGCACCTTCTATTTTGGTAGCGCTGGTTTCATTGTTTTTTCTGTTACTTCCCTTTTCAAACAGTATAGGGAGACATACATGTAGGCAATGGGAGCTTGTTTCTGGTTTTATCTGGGGCTCACTTGATATGGGATTCTCAATGCATTTCATCTTACAGATTGCAATGAAAACTTGTTAAAATATGAGGATGGCTGTTATCAAGTGAGGATATGGATATCCTGTTTACAAACGAACTTTCATCTGTTCTTAGTATGTTTCCACATTACATAACATTGATAAATCTTATGTGGACCGGGAGAGGCGTCATCTTCTGATGACTTTCTTGGTTTTACCAAAGCCTGTATTCATTAAAATCATTCGATAGACGTGGCGACACAGGAAGTTATGTAAAAATCATACATCTCACCCAACTTCTATGTCAGAATTTAGCCAGAAAATACTATACAGTGATGGAAACCAGTCTCACCAAGACAAATACTACTCAATGTTCTCGGACATACACAAAAAAACGATGCAAGAGAAAACTATAGACATAAAATATCGTGTCTTAACAGCTGTGAACAAATTCCTGAATACACGCCAGAATATAGACGTAAACAAAGGGGGTTGATCTGTTCATGTTGTGGAAGAGAACAAAAAATGGTTTTATTGCGATACTGATATTGAAAATGTAGTTAACAAGAAAACAAGACTTGCCTATATCTGACAGAACATTTTCATACATTTTAATTTTAGTTTATGAATGAACGATTAAATCGTAGAGTACTTGTAAATTTAAACAGTTTCCAACTTCTAACAATTCCATTTAGCTATCCTCGAGTTGGATTACTCTATTTTATATTTATCCCCCGATACCTCGAAGGCGAGCTTTTGATATTCACCAGAAAACATAGGTACAAAAACAATTCATTGAGCTTGCAGCATGTGCAAACTGAAATTTGGTTAGAAAACTTCCCAAGAAATGTATACAATTTAAGCCTGCGCTATTATTAAACAATAGCGATAGGGTCCTGCTTTTATATCACTTTAAATACGAACTAATCAGATTTG
Source organism: Lepidochitona cinerea (assembly GCA_963971465.1). NCBI lineage: Eukaryota > Metazoa > Mollusca > Polyplacophora > Chitonida > Tonicellidae > Lepidochitona > Lepidochitona cinerea. The sequence continues at coordinate 38,108,484 of OZ020556.1, read as the reverse complement.
AAAACAAAGACAAGATTTACATTTGTTGTGGTATAACCGCTTTGATGAAAGTTTGTGTGGGTACATGCTTTGCCCGTTGTTTCTTTGCCATTTTTCAAACACTCCAATCCAGTAAGCCTAAACAGCAAGTCAGTACGTCTGTCCATTGTAGAAAGAAAATTCTATTGTGCATGGGTTTTGGCTTATTCTACTTAAGCTGATCCTCAATTCGTAATTTGCTACCCAGAAAGATATTGATTCTTAAACAAGAAAACATTAATAAATACTAGTATTCGTTTTAACACTGAACCAAGACTACGAGAACACGTTCCGCTTTTGGCCGCGACTTTGGTTACACTGACGATTTAGTTGTGAATGAATTGGAACACAACCATTGTCTCTTGTTATTTTCCGGTTTGGATCGTTGTCAGTTGTTTGGGCTGCGGGGTAATTATATTGATCATAACAATAGCAGAGCCTCTGCAATTAAATTGTACACTGATTTGCTTCTCTGTTGACATGTGACAGACTAAGTTGTTTACAAAAGTACAAGCTGTATAGGACGAATGCGTGCCACAGAGACAGAGATTACATTCTGTGTACAAACCCATGTCACTTCATGGCAATTTGAACCTGTTAGTATTCAACTCTGACAGTGGTCTGTCCTTACACAAGACCATGGTAGCCACTTCTTCTGGTTTCTGACTACAAAATTACTATTTTTTTTACACTGAACGGCCGTATTTTCGAGTCAGAGTTCATTGCAATAAAAAAGCCGGAGTAGACTGCCCGCTTCGGTTCTAAGCGGGCAGAATGTCCGATTTATACAATGAAATAACAATTTAACCTACTCAAATCGTGTCTAAACGGTCATAATCGCGTTCATGGATAATTTTGCTACCTACCAGTATCTGATATGGACGAGCAGGATCGGCCAGTAAACATTATTCTTCCCCTGAATTCACTTTTGTCTTCTCCAGTCTCAAACTCTACGCCATTATTTTAGACAAGAAGATTTTCCCTGTGCCCGTGTGTTTTAGTGTTCATAAATATATATATTTGCCTGTGCCAGGGGCTCAAAATAACCATTGTTTTAAAACAAAAAAACTATCCACACATTTGTACACAGTTGGAAGCAGTCTGCAGCATTGTTGAACTTTCTTGATATATATTTTATAAACACAAGAAATTCAACATAACTTTAGACTTGTTTCTGCGGCTATTGAGAAAGGACAACAAATCCGAAAAGCTTCTAGCAAAACCGTGTGCGATCCCGTTTTCTGCTAAGTATTCTTTGCTTACTGTATACGTTGTATATATTACTAACAATTTATGATGGGGTATAAAGGTCTAAATGATATACCTCTTTTTAACACAATTAGGAACTTGTCTCCGTGGTTATTTTAGACAAGAAGATTTTCCCTGTGCCCGTGTGTTTTAGTGTTCATAAATAAATGTCGTAATGACACTATTTGGGTTATATTTTTTAAAATCCGCAAGCTGCCCGATCAGAAGCGGGCTGTCTACTCCGACTTTTTGATTACAATGAGCCCGGACTCCAAAATACGACGGTCAGTATAAAAAAAATAGTTGGAGGTCGTTATTGAAGGTCGACAGCTGAATGTTTTAGAGATTAGGATCACGCGAATAGTCGTTATAAGGGGGGTGATAAGGAACCATCGAGATCTCTCGTCAGTCTGCGTGACCGTCTGTCTGTAACATGGACTCAAGAACTTTTGTTTGCCATTTGTTTAACCTTATCGTGTATAGTGAAGTCGAGTTTTTTCTTTGTCAAATGAGGATTTTAGTCAGTTATGATGACTGTGGTATGCATCTCATGTTCCCACCCAATAATCTCTATCCTGCTGTTATGTATGACGTACTTTATTTAAGAGACAAGTCAAACACAAACCATATCTCAACGCAAAGCACACTAGTAAATCTTTTTTCATTTTTGTACGGAGGAGGAAACTATATATAGACTGAGTTTGATCCATAAGGGTTTTACACAGAAAAGGCAGCGTATAACAACAGAGTGAAACTATATTTAGAACGCTTATTATACTTCATACTTCTCCCTTAAAGTGGGGTGTCAATACAATATTTATTTCTGAATGTGCCCCCTCCCCCTTTACACACACTTTTATTAGGCTTTAAGTCAAATGTTTGAGATGTAGAGAATGTAATTCGGGGTCTATCAGCGTTCTATTTAAATCAATAGATTTCACAGCAATTTCCTTTTTAAAATTGGCATGTGTGTTTTCTCTGATTTTTGTCCATATTTTGCTGTAAAATACATTTTACGAATAAATACATTTTGCAATTTGTTACAAAAATGATCTGGTCTCTATATCAGTGGAGGTAAAATTAATAAAGTAATCTTTTCTTTCAAATTGTCTTTCTACTTTTGTATCATAAATAATCACTTTAAAAGATATTTGATTAATTTACAACCATCGTCTTGAAAGCTTTCTTCCAAGGTACGATTACAATCACTCACAGCTTGTTGAATTAACAGTAAACGGTTATACAAAGAGAGAACTGTTATTGTTAGCTGCGTATTAAACCCACTATTAATAAGAAATGAGCTCCACATTTGATACTTGTTAAGCAACTAATACATGTAAAATAGATATGTAAATCAAGCTTCAACCAAATTCTAATTTCCGAATTCCATTGTTCTTCCTGGAGGCTAAAAGATCACCCTTTGACCATTAATAAGGTCGAACTGTTCTCGTTTCCCGGTTATGGCTTTGTCCGTCTTTTTCAAATATAATTACTAACCTTTTATTGGATGTTGAACAGATTATTAACGATATGAAGCTCATCTTCACGGTCTCCTCAAATGATTTTCTGTCCAACCTTATATTCCGTTGATCAGTCAAATATCAAAGATAGTAAACTGGTTTTAATACATGCGGCATAGATGATTTGGCAATGCATTTTATCTTCTGCATGTTAATAAGCATATACCTGTTTACCGCGCAACATATAACTATTATTTCAATTGGAGAGGCGAACTTTATAGAGAATAATAACGATTTCTAGCTACCTCTAAAGAACTTTGTATTTTTGGAGTATGGGGCTATTGATAAATTGTTTTCCGTTATGCGATTTGAAGACGATCGAATCTTACAAGCAAATCAATTGTCCTATTTTTTCTTGCAGCAGTTAATGAAAAGTTTTGACGTTGATGTTTGTTAGTTAAAGTATCTTGTTCTGACAGGTTGTTTTCCTTTTTTTTATGCCTCCCGAAAACTTTCGGGGGAGCATATAGTCGCTGCTTTGTCCGTCCGTCCGTCCATCCGTCCCGATTTCTTGTCCGGGGCATATTTCTGGTAATATTGTTAGGATTGGTTTGAAACTTCGCTGGTATATCCTCATTACCTAGACCTTGTGCAGTGTTGTGCTTTTCTCTCCGTGGCGAGAATAATGTTATTGCCCTTGGTTTCTTCCAAAGTAAAAGGCAGCACCTAAAAGGTGCTTTGACCCCTCAGCCAAATATGTCCAATAATTACCAGGTTGACAACTACCACTGAATTCTGGTGAATAGTCCTTCATACTACATGAAGTAGGTGTGGGAAACTAGGGATCTTTACTGTGAATCAAATAGTAACTGAGAGTTACCTCTTATTTATCAGATGTATCGTGTCACATCTGAATAAAACTTGAATGAAAGAGAGTGCTAGGACTCCACTAATCAAGGGAGACATGTCATGCAAGTTTCAAAACGGATTCATGAAATGATAACTCAAATCTTTTAGTACGGAGTATATTTTCCTCAAAAACCTCTGAAATTTATGCCATCTACGACAAAATGTACATACACTGTAAGCCATATTTCAAATAGAATTACATGGAGAGACGTATTCTTCTTTTATGCGGCATTCCAGTTTATTTCACTTATAGATAGAATTTCAAGTTTTAGGGTTCACTGTTGATGATGGTTTGAGAAAATAGTATAGAGACTGTAAGTATATATATTATTTGGTAGTACTGGATATCAGTAAGTTAATATCTTACTGTATTACTGTTTCAAGCTGACAAAAAAAAAAATAACGTCAAAATTTCAAAGGTCCATAACTCTGCAACAGAATCGTATAACGCGGGATAAACATGACAGTGCACATCTTTGCTATACTAGGAATATTCACTGCGAGTATCAACGCTGTCAGTTGAATAGTTACGAAGATACAGCCCGGACAAAAAAATTAACGTCAAAACTTCAAAGGGCCATAACTCGGCAACATAATCGTATAACGCGGAATAAACATGACAGTGCACATCTTTGGAATATTCACTGTGAGTATCATTGGTCCCCCGTCTCAATAGTCCCCCGTCTCATTGGTCCCCCGTCTCAATAGTCCTCCGTCTCATTGGACACCCCTCTCATTGGTCACCCGTCTCAATAGTCCCCTGTCTCACTGGACACCCCTCTCATTGAGACAGGGGACCAATGAGACGGGGGACCAAATAGACGCGGGGCCATTGAGAAACCAATGAGACGGGGGACCAATGAGACGGGGGACTAATTAGACGGGGGACCAATGCGACGGGGGACCAATGAGACGGGGGGACTATTGAGAGACCAATGAGACGGGGGATCAATGAGACGGGTGACTAATGAGACGGGGGACTATTGAGCGGACCCCCCATTTCAATGCTTTTAAGCGGAAGTCGAAAAGAAATGTAACAATCAATAGCCGTGATAAATTGTTATCTCCTAATTAGGAGAAAATTTATCTCCTAATAAGGAGATATTATCTCCTAATTAGGAGATGTTATCTCCTAATTAGGACTTATTATCTCCTAATTAGGAGATAATTTATCTCCTACTTAGGAGAAAACTCGTTTTTATTTTTCACCCTGGCACTAATACGCTTCCGTACGTTTATACCCAATCATAAGTTGTTATAACAAACTTATCACAACTCATAATATTTCATTAGGCTGACGATAGGCAGGAGTTTTCTAGAAAAGATAATTGGGCAACAAATGATTTGAATGGCTATTATATCTACCAACTTGAATGGTGGTGTGCTGATAAACAGGGCTCTGCTAATATCTCCCAATAATTTGTATTCAAGACTGTAAATTTCTATTTAATACCGTGAATCCTGGAAACTGAAAGTCCGGGTAATTTGGCCGACAGACTTCAATCCCGCCTCATTAGAGGAACTAGACTAGTAATCCGAGACTGTCAAAACGAGATGTTGCGTCATAGGAATTTCTGTCAACTTTGAAAAGTTTAAATGGCGTAAGTAAACGTCCATTAACAGCCATCACTTTAGCTAGAATTCGGCAAAGTTATGGTGTCTTTACTTTTTAAAAAAGCTCACACACTGCTGCCAAACAGCATTGATTGATGTGTTTCGCCACACTTAAGATTATTTCACTTTCGGTGCCAGGTTTAGTAGGGGAGGAAACTGGGCCCACTGAGCCCCCATCCCCTCCTCCCTCCCTCCCCACCCCCAAAGTTGAATCGTCTTGGTTGTTTGAGTAAGCATTTTAACTTTTACCCTACAGCTCGAAAAATAAAATATAATGTACTATGCAATAGCATGTCAGATAATCATTATGGATGTAGTTAACAACACGAAGACGCCAACTAAGTTTAACGCATGTGTATCGGATTAAACCGGGAACAGCAGTCACTTGAAGAATGATGTTTGTCAGGACTGAGCGTAGAGGATCCCATCGTTACGCCGTCATTTTGTTGATAAGAGTCATTGTTTGCCATAAAGGGAGTTTTTGTACAAGTTTTATGAACAAGTTTTTCTTTCTTAAGAGCATTCTTCTTCAATTTAGTGGCTATCAATTCATTTGTATAATTGCGTTTCAAGATAATTTGTCTATAGTTTTAGCCAATGGTACATTAGTGAAGAGAGATTATACATCAAATGAGACAAATCTATAACCTTTATCAAAAAGACTTCTTGGCACAGAACGATTTTTTCAGCTGGTTTAAATGAGCATATTCATTTTTCGTAAGAGGGCTGAGCAGATCAGATAAGTATCGTCCTACACCATAATGTGTAGTTCCAATGTGATTTACAATAGGCCTGGATGCGGGTCAAATATAAAATTCCTTGTGAGTCTTAGGTAGTCCATGCTGGTTTAGTTGAACAAGGTATCATCATTTAATATTCATCCTCTATACTTTCATCACGTTTCTTGATACACATACTTTGACGAGTTTTTAGAGTCAGAATTAGATAGGTTCTGAATTTGCTTTTGTCTGAAAACAAGTCCACTGAAGAAGATTACTATACCTTATTAATATTAATTAGGCGTTACTCCCAATCTATTGGTCAATATGTACCACGTGCCGGCTCAACATTTTGCGACGTCTGGAGCCTAACACATAAATCTGAACAGGAGTTTGATTGAGTATATTTTACCACACGGTGAAACGTTGGCGTTTAGAAAACACTGAAAATACTTCAATACAAACAAGTCGGTATAATGAAACACTTGTTCACTCGCATCGGAGTCATTACCATGAATTCCGTACCCTCGGCGAGACGCTGCCAAGATCCCCTCACCTCACATCCGATATTCATGATAATGGCTCTGATGCGAGATAATTAGTCTATGATAATAGTCGGTCCATTTGATCAACGCTATACCAAAAGAATGGCAAATTTCCTTTTCACGTCTCTAAATTCTTGTACACGTTTGTCATCAAAATCCAGAAAATGAACTGGCAGGGCGCAAAAATAATTATTTATCTTTTTTCCTTAATGTAACTAGAGGGTAATATATTGTCATCATGAAGCTGTAGTTTTTCGGGTTAACACTACCTGTGTAAATTCGACCAACTAAACCACTTTTAATGGGATGTCATGTGGTTGATCCGACATACCCAATATTGGGTCACCAGTTACATGCATTAGAAAGAAAGTATTAAGACGTTAGGCCAATGCACACCTGTTGAAATTAGGCAATGATTAATTGTTTTCCCGATGTTAGTCCACATGTGTCTAGTTCCAAAGCTGTTCAGGCATTCAACTGCCAGCTCTATAAGTGGATAGAAGAACAAATGTTACTGGAGTAAAGTCTGTTGTCAACGTCTGAGAAGCTGAAATTTCCAGTTTCGGCATGTCACTTTTACCAAGCTATGCATTTTCCCCCTAAATAAAAGTATTTAATATCACCTTATAAAATTTCCACAATTTATAGTTAATCAATGTCCAATAATTTTTTAATATTGTTGTTTACATGTATTACAAAATGACGAAGTGATTCAAGTTTCAATTAGGTAACATTTTATCTTAGCCACCCGACATATATTAGCCCTTTAGATTGCTTTGAAAACGGTCGGCTAACTTAGATTAAAAGCTATTGAAAATAGTGTTACGATATACAGAAAAATCAATGAAAAGCCGAAAATGACAGCTTCTCTTGTGATAAGTTGAGCTGACGTGATAAATGACAGGCTTATTGTTATGATAGCAATCAGTGCAGCGTTATAACATCTGACAAACAATGAATCGTGCTTACAACAAATGAAGATAATTGTGGCCAGTGAAACACACGACTTCCCGTCAACAGCACCCCTTTGATTTTTCCCTTTACTTAACGTAGGCCGTAAAATCATTAACAAGAACAATTATCAAAAGAAAATGTGGTTCAGTAAAAACTACGAAGGGCACAAGCCGTTACTTCGATACAGTTCTATTTTGTACAGTAGTAATGCTTTAACTTAAAGCAAAATGGCCAATGGTTACGTTATTGATCTATAGCCTATGACATAAGGATATGTCATCCGAATCATGATGGCCGCTAATGAATCTACTTATCACTTCGCTTCCCTATTCTGCAACTCAAAAAACTGCATTAGTTTGGTTTACGCCCCATGAGAGCCATTTTGCACCATCTTCCAGACGTGCTTCCTCTGTCTTGCCTTTTGTGGGGTTTACAGCGCCAGTGCACACGGAGAGTACGTTGTAATTTGCTAGGGTTCTTATATGAACAATTAGTTTTTGATTATGTGGAATGAGCTCTGTTATGAGCAAAGTCATATGGCCATTGATTTATCGGGTGATAAAGAGACAAACCCGTCTGGTCAAGGCAAGGCACGGACAATATATTGTTCACACCTGTTCCTCTCAGACAACTGTCTTTTATTCCTCGTTATTGACTAAGTCGCAGAATGGGATTAATAAGACGGCCATAGAAACTGTCATATAAACTGGCTGCTCACATTTCATCCAGAAAGATGGAAATAAACGCTGCTGTTTGCGTCAGTTTTACTTTATCAATCATCCGCCCTCTTATTCAATGACTACAGAAAACATAAACATACATATTATCAGACCAGTAATTGAGCTCTCAGCCTGTTCGGGCCCTAAATTTCAATAAACATTAACAATCTGTACTAAAGTTATAGAATTGAAATGTTCTCCATAATAAGGTTGGCAAGATTATAGATGGTTAGTATCCTTTTAAAATTAAAAATGGTGTGTCTGTTATACAACTAGGTGGTCGGCATCCTTTGAAAATTAAAAATGGTGTGTCTGTTATACAATTGGATTGTCAGCATCCTTTGACAATTAAAAAGGTTGATCTTATATACAATACATTTATACATTTGAAAATCAAAATGGTGTGTCTGTTATACAAATGGATGGTCAACATCCTTTAAAAATTAAAAAAGTTTGTCTGTTATACAACTGGATGGTCCGCATCATTTGAAAATTAAAATGGTATGTCTGTTATACTAAATTTGGGACAGGGCATGTGCCACCCTACTTTCGGCTTAGGAAGTAATATTGTTAATCTTAGTAACGAGGAACTCACTGCTGATGATATATCTCTACTAAAAAGAGGACTCTCATTTGTGCCTTGCCCAAAATCATTATCTGACTTTTATATTAGTAAATTAGTGCACGTTATGGAGTTCTCCAGAATTCTTAGTCTGGCTGATATCTGCCGAGATTCTAGTGGGGTACGCAAGCCGTTTACATCTAAAAGCGGCTATACGCCCCCTTCTCACATGTATGACCCAGAAATAAGCATAAGTCGTGACTCTGTATCAAGGAAGTTTGATGTTTTAACTAATCCTAGAAACCAACATAACCTTACTCATTCAGAATGTCTTGCCTTAAGTAAGCTAAGGAGAAATCCAAACGTAGTTATTAAACCTGCTGATAAAGGTTCGACAACAGTTATTATGTCTAAACAGGATTATATTGAAGAGGTAGAACGGCAGCTAAGCAACCCTCATCATTACAAAAAAACTTGATAAGGAAATTTGGCCTGATAATGTTAGGAAGTTTAATAAAATTCTTGTTTCTCTTCAAGATAAAGGCTTACTTAATGAAAAACAGTATCGATACTTGAAATCTGATCATAACTCTAAAAACAGGTTCTTTTATATTCTTCCGAAAATTCACAAACCCATTAAAAAATGGCCCAAGCCTACAATGCCCCCTGTGCGTCCTATCATCTCAGATTGTGGCAGTGAAAGTTATAGAATATCAGAGCTAATTGATTACTATCTAAAACCTATAGCGAATCGGCATCCTAGCTTTATCAAAAATACGGATGATTTATTGGCCAAATTGTCTGAGAAATCCATCCCACAAGATGTGATTTTGGTTACTCTGGATGTGGAGTCTATGTATACAAACATTGACATAGATTTGGGTCTTAAATCCATAAAATCAGCATTCCAAAGATATCCTGACCACCGTCGTCCGGATAAAGACATTTTAGAATTGTTGGAACTTAGCTTAAAAGGTAACGATTTTGAATTCAATGGGGAGATCTTTCAGCAAATTAAAGGGTGTGCTATGGGGAAGCGTTTTAGTCCTAACTTTGCCTCTATTTATATGGCTGAGTGGGAGAGCGATTTTCTTGACAAATGTCACAAACAACCTTTTATTTACCTTCGGTATCTGGATGACATTTTTATCATTTGGCAGCATACCTTGGAAGACCTTCATATTTCCATTGATACTGGTAATTCTCACGACTCAAGCATTTAATTACAGCCTACTATTGATTACACTTCAATTTTTTGGATGTAACTATTTACAAGGGTCATACATACTACTGGGTATCTAGATTACAACGTATTCTTCAAACCTACTGGCACGCATCAGCTGCTACATGCTGGGTCATACCATCCTCCTCACACTTTCAAGGGAGTCATTAAGTCTCAGATTTTTAGATTCTATAGAAACTGTAGTTCTTTAGATTTTTTAACCAGGCTTGTTCTGTTCTTTTTAAAGCTCTCCTCCCTAGGAGGTATTCTATTAAATTACTCCGAAGGAACAAATCTAACACAGTAGAACAATTCATGTTTCCCCCTTTAGCCCCCGATACGCTTACCTCCCCTTCACGAGTGTAACATTACCGCCCAACATTTCTCTCAGGTACAGCAATGAAATGCCTTAAGACGCGATGATATATACGTACCTGATCGCGGAACCTTTTTCGGAGAACAATCTCGCGACAAATATCAAATGGCAGAGAATCTTAATTGTGACTCCTCTAATATCGTGTATGTTATTACGTGCAAAAAATGTCGCAAACAGTACGTCGGAGAAACTCCGAATTCTCTACGACAAAGAGCAGCCAACCATTTATCTAGTATTAGACTTAAACATGATGTACCCGTGGCACAACATTTCAATACTCAAGGTCATTCGGTCAAGGACCATTTTGAAATCATGCCTATTGAGAAAATCCCTTTTCTCACTTCCGCTGCAGATACCAAGCACACACGTTTGGAAAGGGAAAGTTTTTGGATTCAAACATTACAAACTATTTATCCTTTGGGTTTGAACTTGGACCCAGGAAGATGTCGTGAAAAAACTATAATACCATTTGTGTTTCGCTATGGCCAAGATTATAGTAGAAGAATACAAACTACTTCAAAGTAAACTTGCTCGACCTCTGACCCAAAGGCCAGTCATTGCTTATAAAAAGAACAAGAGTTTGAAAGACATACTGGTCAGGGCTAAACTCCCCTGTCTGCCTTCTACCTAGGTTTTTCTGGGAAGTGGCGGGGGAACAAAATTTTCAGTCTTTTCCCATGACCCCTTAATATATAGTCTGACGATATTCTTACCATAGCTGAAGATGCGTAAGCATTGTCAATGTAATACAAAGTGTTCCAGAAAATTCTACTGACTAAGGCCAAGCTCCTGTCAGTCGTCAACCTAATGAAATATCATAGGTTTACTTTATTACAACAATTTATGATGGGGTATAAAGGTCTAAATGATATACCTCTTTTTAACACAATTAGAAACTTGTCTCCGTGGTTATTTTAGACAAGAAGATTTTCCCTGTGCCCGTGTGTTTAGTGTTCATAAATAAAACGGTAAATGTAAAGCGGATAGAATGACCTTCTATCATAAAGAGGCAGATCATATGTGTGACCTTCGTCCTTCCGGTGAGGATAGTAGAAAACCATCCTCCAGCGATTTATTTCATCTAAGTTGGATGAGCGAGCCTTGTACTTACTTATAAATGCGTTTGTTATTTTAGACAAGAAGATTTTCCCTGTGCCCGTGTGTTTTAGTGATCATAAATACAAATGCGTTGTATTATCGCCTGTATATATCTTAGGCAGCCTAGTCTGCTGCTAAGAAGAACACAATTGTAACAAGGCATCGCAGACGATACTAATACCCTCGCATCCCCATGTCGTATAAGTAATGTCGCGAGGGTATATAAGGATCCCCCTACATATGTACGGATAAGAATAGCAGCATGTAGAGCGATGACGTCAAGATCCTGGCGAATTTCTATGAATAGTAACAGTGACCTAGTTTTTGACCGCAGAAAGTTGAAACGCGAACTTGTACAAGGGGTGATGGTTATGAATATATGTATGAAGTTTTGTGACGATCGGATAAGAATTGCAGCCTGTAGAGCGATGACGTCAAGATTCTGGCGAATTTCTATTAATAGTAACAGTGACCTAGTTTTTGACCGCAGGAAGTTGAAACACGAACTTGTACAAGGGGTGATGGTTATGAATATATGTATAAAGTTTTGTGACAATCTGATAAGAATTGCAGTCTGTAGAGCGATGACGTCAAGATTCTGGCCAATTTCTATTAATTGTAACAGTGATCTAGTTTTTGACCACAGAAAGTTGAAACGCGAACTTGTACAAGGGGTAATGGTTATGAATATATGTATCAAGTTTCGTGACAATCGGATAAGAATTGCAGCCTGTAGAGCGATGACGTCAAGATTCTGGCTAAGTTCTATTAATAGTAACAGTGACCTAGTTTTTGACCGCAGAAAGTTGAAACACGAACTTGTACAAGAGGTGATGGTTATGAATATATGTATAAAGTTTTGTGACAATCGGATAAGAATTGCAGTCTGTAGAGCGATGACGTCAAGATTCTGGCCAATTTCTATTGATAGTAAGTGACCTAGTTTTTGACCGCAGGAAGTTGAAACGCGAACTTGTACAAGGGGTGATGGTTGTGAACATATGTATAAAGTTTCGTGACAATCGGATAAGAATTGCAGCCTGTAGAGCGATGACGTCAAGATTCTGGCTAAGTTCTATTTATAGTAACAGTGACCTAGTTTTTGACCGCAGGAAGTTAAAACGCGAACTTGCACAAGGGGTGATGGTTGTGAACATATGTATGAAGTTTCGTGACAATCTGATAAGAATTGTGGTCTGTAGAGCGATGACGCCGTTTGGGATACGTACATACGTACATCCGTTCACCCGTGCATACGTACGAGCAGATCCCTATATACGCTCACGACTTTTGTCGCGAGGGTATAAAAAAAAATGGATAACGTGGTTTGACCGGTATGGATCACCCTCACATCTATTGGTCATTCATGGCCATTCCTGATGTTTGTGTATTGGGAAGTAATATTTCAGCTGCAATGGTTTTGTCCCCCTCCCATCCCTTTTCAAGAAGCATTTTGTGGTATATGGTCATTATAAATCCCCACTATGAATAAACTTGATGCTCGGTCAATATTCACTACCCCCAAAGTAGGCCTATAACAGCAATAAACCTTGACCAGAATTTGATGTCAATGCTTAATGGCTTCTTGACATATTCATTGGTCTTAATTTTGGGGATTCAATGGTCTTTGTGTCCCCTAGTATTATGCTTGAACTCATTTTCTGCATTCATAGAGATTCCAACAGTTTTGTTTTCTCGTAAAAGAGGATTCATCTACCAATTCGGAAATCGTGAATATTCATTTAGATCGGATAAGCAACCCGTACTCGATAATGAATACTTGTGGCATAAATTCGACAAACAAGTCGGTTGCGTTGGTTAAACTTCCCCCAATGGCAAGGAATAGTTATCATGGAATAGGCTACCAATTTAGAGTAAACCCCAATTGTCTGACATCAGCAAACATTTATAACGATCTGATATTACGACATGTGCAGAATCATTCTGATACCAAATTGTACGAGACAATCTTTGCCAATAGAGATTTAGTACCCAGGGTTCTTATCGCCTTCAAAATGAGTTGTTCTTGCAAGGTGAGTCTGGCCTCCCGGTATGCTCACTGTTTCTCGGCTTTTCATAACTAAATAAAGATAACGTCACGGATACTGGCCTGTTAGAGAGACACAAATCAACAAAATGAAGATGTATGGCACTACTTTTTTACCGATATAACGTCAGGGTGAAAGTATTGACCGTATTATACAGGTAGAACTGTCTGTGATGGGACGGAAATATCAGTGTAAATGATATTTGCATGGCAATAAATCTTGCCACATTCACTGATGTGATGTGAGTTCACATTTCATCTCTTCGCAATTGTCACGGCTTGGCTTGAAGTTGCACGAGTTGCCAAAATACAGATGTTTTCCGTTAACACAGGATTTTCAGATTTCAAATTGTTTAAATTGTGTTTGCTTTTCGAACACTATTTTTGCTCCTTATCCAATGTGAACCATGCAGGTTCTAAATGAACGTCAACCCCAAATTGTCTATAAACAATTAGAATTGATGAAAAAGTTAGGAGAAATACAGCTTCACAAAATTCCAGAATGCTTAGGGGGAATGCACACCCATCACTTACAAATTCTATATATCAATTCTGAAATAAAATTTCTCATATCATGTAACAAGAAACTCTGCCATACTATGTACTTTCGAAGTACATGTACCATGTTATGGGCAATGATTATATCAACATTACAACATCAGTTCGTCAACAAATAACTAATCAGTTTAGCATAACAGACACAAACAAGCAGTTTATGCACCTCAAACAACTGAAGTTGATACTGTAAAGCAAAACGAATCTGATCTGTTACAAAACATGTAACCTACCTAAAATATGCCTAAGACGCCTGATGAGTGAAGCTGTGCTGGTATCTACATTTACTTAATATTTACAGGTCTAAGTGCCAAGCTCCTGTCAGTCGTCAACCTAATGAAATATCATGGGTTTAGCTTATTATAACTTATGATGGAGTATAAAGGTGTAAATGATATACCCCTTTTCAACACAATTAGATACTTTTTCTCCAGACCATGGTTATTTTAGACAAGCAGATTTACCCTGTGCCCGTGTGTTTTAGTATTCATAAATGTACATATTCATAGGAGTCACATACACTATAAACCACACAGTGCCTGACCCGATAAACAGAGGCGTGGTGTTGTCTTTGATGATAACCATTTTAAGATGTCAGAGAAAAGTCAGAGAAATGTGAGCACATCATTAGACAGTGTACATGTACATATAAAGGAAAGACAGAGTACAAGTATGGGTGACATTAAGAATGCATGGAAGCTGACCGCTGAATAGCCAGCTTTAATTGGGGAATTCTTTATCCGCTTTGTTCACTGACTGAGAATAGACCTTAGTTGGTGCGCAGTACAAAACCGTTGTGGCTGTGCGTGTGGTGCGTTTTCGGCTGTTTGTTTACTGACTGTCAGACAAAAAACAAAGACACAAGGACTTCCCTAAATAAATCTTTACATATATTTTAGGCGGAATGTCGACTTACAGTCTTTCATGCAAGATTGATCACCCCTTATATTCTACTAATCTGACGGTCAACGGAAAATCACAACAAACTTACGCTGTGTCTCCTTTTAAATTTAACTAAACATTCACCGAGGAAAAATCAAGGAAAAATAATATCAGCTACCCCAAAGGATATTTATTAAAACCTAATAATACATGGGTTAATCCGACAAATTTAGGATCTGTTAGAAAATTACTTGATTTAATGCAAATGAGGGGAACAATAGCGCCGCACATAAACTATGTACAGAGATAATCCAAAGGGGTGATGGGGTGGATCTGTCTAGATAGTTGAAGACAGTGTCGCTTGTGGAGAGATCCTGCAGAAGAACAGTCATTTGGACAAACAAGGCCTTCTCCTGATTGGCTCCAGATACAAAGCATTTGTCTTCGATAGGTTCAAATATTATAAACAAGCGATCGTGCACGTTAGCTAAAGTGAATACCCAAATTATGAGAGTAGCTAAGATGCGAAATACAAATACAATTAAACGCTTAGAGCGACATTTGTAGAAATAATTCTATCTTATCTAACACTAAAATAAATAGATTTTGTAATATTGTCATTACTTTAAAATGAGAAACCGATTGGCACTGTTGACCATAAATCCGGGTTTTTTATTTACAGATGAAGTTTAAAGAAAATTTAAACCTCCGTTAAAACATATATGGTCTTTAGTAATCCAAACTGCCATTTACGAACAACGCAAACTCCTTCAAAAATAAAGTATTTGCATGAATTTGTATTGTCAAACAATCTCAAAGATTTCTAAAGACATGTTTTGTGATAACCTATATGTTTTTATTTGATTTGGAATATAGGGGGATCCTTGCAGTAAATCAGACACAATAATCTCCAGTAAATGAGCAATCGTATATGTTGTATTCTAGTGTTAGAGTTGGAATCAAATGACACTTAGCCAGACTGAAGGGAGATTGGAATTTATCAAAGTCTTCAAATTAATAGTAATATATATGTATGCGAAATTTAAAGGAATCTGGTTTTAGTGTGGATAACAGAAGTAACGGTAAAATGCATACAAAAGTATTTCCCAGGAATCGAAGCATCATACCAAGTCCTATGTATCGCCATTTTGTCGTCAAATATATGATGAAACAAAACACAACCTTCTCGAGACAATGATAGGATATATAACGCAGAGGAGACATTTTTAGATGGTAGGAAGTAAAAGTTCGAATCTCAAATCAATCAGTGAATTTTCTTTGAATTAAGCAGCCTCTTGTTTTATAACCTAAGGCAATAAATCTCTCTCTGTCGAGATTCATGTCAACATTTAGTTACAGTATTGAGGGCTAAAATTAAATATATTCAGCATTTTTTCCGATCAAACAGGTCCCAATCAAGGTGGTTCGATACAATAAACTGCTTGTTTGTTTCAGTGGCGGTAGTGTGTATCCCAATGACAGTTGCGGAGAAAGTCTACCCTCTTTGGATATACGGCGATGTTATGTGTAGGGCAGTCACATTTTTACAAGGTAACAAAAGCCACCCATTTGTATTTCACGAGACCTTACGCCAATCAAATTGTGCTTATTGTACTTCATGTTAGATGGATGTTAGATGTCGGACCATTAGATGATGTACACATACTTTTTGTAATGAAAATATAAGAAAAGCCGTTAACGAGCCTTCAATGTAAGATTTACGACTTTAAATCTATTGAATTTCGAATTGTAATCCCGGCATTGCGGTGTTCACATTTGACATCTCTAAATGTCGACTTAAAATCTCGAAATTCCGACTTTTAAATGTTCAAAAACTTTCCTGAACGCTGCTAAAACATGCGCGTATTGCCATAACATATTATTGTTCCGTTTTGTATTCACCTTGTAAGCATTTATTTCAAACTAGACACAAGTAAAAAAAAACTTTTCTGCTGCATATGACTTGCATTGGGTTGATACTCGTTACAATGTTGGGGCGAGTGCTCTACCTCATAAGGTGGCTAATATAGAAGAAAACTCCCTTCTCCAAGTTTTGGACCAGACATTCTGAATATAGAAGTCAACATTGCAAGATATCCAAGCCAAATTTTGAGATACAGTCGAAAATCAAGATTTGTTAACTAAACTCTGGTAGATTTGCTTTTAAGTATACAAACGTTAACAGAAGCCAGATGTTAATTACATAAATCTTAAAGCTTTTCTCGGAATTCAAATAATACCTGAGCCTTATCACCCCTTTCTTTTGTAGGAGTTTCGGTGACGGCGAGTACGTTTACATTAGCGGTAATGAGCATGGATCGATGCTTAGCTATTCGTCATCCAATGAAGTGTAGAAGTATTCGAACATCCGGTCACGTTAAAACCTTGCTAGTTTTTATCTGGATATTTGCAGCCATTGTTATTTCGCCTCTACTGTTTCTAAGAAAGACTGTGTCCCATGAAATATTTCCGTCTAAGTATATCACATACTGTGTAGAGACATGGCCGAATCAGGAAACACGGAGAATATACGACGTGGTCTTGCTCATAGTCCTATACGCCATACCTGGAACGGTAGTTATTGTATCATATTCTCTAATGGGACGTCGTCTATGGACCTCCGACAAGACCTTAGAACATTCCCGAAGACAAAATTCTATATACGTTAAAAACAAACCAGCGGATTCGATAATGGCCGGAAGACGAAACCTCGCCCGAATGCTCATAGTAATGGCTGCTTTGTTTGCAGCGTGCTGGTTACCCTATTACATAATAACTACTTATGCTGGTTTCGCAGCATCTGACGATACGGCCTCCGCGTTAGATGTTATTTCTTTTTCACTTGTACTTGGTCACTTCAACAGTGCCGTTAACCCGATTCTTTACAGTTTTATGAATAAAACCTTTAGGAAGTACATGAAAAAGTTATTGAGATGTCACAGAGATGACAAGCCCACACGTGCCAGGGAAAGGGTATGTTCTATTTTGATATTCAATCCAGAAATTTGTGCCATTTTATTGGCAAAAACGGGTCACGTTACAGCTATTCATAAGTTTAAATCAGCCAATGGTTTTTCCTCGATTTCCTCCAGACTGGACAACCAAATGGCTCCCAATTTAATTGCTCTGAGATAAGTAGGTTAATTTAAGAGTATAACCTGCGTGATTTTATCTTTTTTTTCAAATTGGAAGATAATGTTACTTTCACATCCTTGCAAGACCCCGTAGGCAGCGTGTTGACAGATTGATTGATTGTTTGGTGTTTTACGCCGCGCTCAAGATTATTTCACTTATATGGCGGCGTTTTATTGTGGGAGGAAACCGGGCTATATGCCCGGAAGAAACTCACGACCTTCCGTTGGTAACTGGCAACCATCCCACATAGGTCGTTCGAGTGAAATTGACAGATTGAAAAAAACGTCTTCTAATAAGTGGTTGACTTTATAGTATAATTTATTTAAATTTCAGAGAAAAAGATAAAGACGTATCAGCAAACATTTTAAAACTATCACTATTTTCAAAAGAGATTCAGTTCATCAGTTACTACGATGGAGGAATATCATTAAACATAAAACATATAATAGAGATACAGAGGTTTTCCCTATTCAGCAATGAAGACTGGAACCCCAAATCTGTTTCCATTTTATTATATATTTTATGTTTAATTATATTCCCCCATCTTAGTCATTGATGACCTTCTCCTCTTTCACGTATATGCATAGCTTCAAAATAAAACAGTTTTATTGTTCACATTTAAGAAAGGCAAATTAAACAATAAGTCAGGTGGAATACATCACAAACCACACGTTTTCTTCTCGGTGTTTACCATTGAACTCACTACCATTTTTCCGTGCACTTCCTTACATAATAAATTCATACTTTTACTTTCAGGGTTTTTTGTTGGCACAACTTTCTTGGAAAACGAAAAGTGTCAAGTCGACTTTTATCAGTTCATTAAGAGGTCGTTCAAATTCCAATTCGACTAATCCATCGACTAGTCCAAAGCATGGCTCCATGCAAACATCAGGTGGTGGGCGATGGATCCCAACAAATTATGGTACTATTGCTAATGGGCATGCTTTGACCGAGTTCCAGAAGGAAAGATTTAAAGAATGGGATAAGAAGAGAACCAAGGACCCAAAAGTACGTCTTCATTGTGGCGATAATCTGCGACATCTTAACGATGCCTTGAGCATTCCAACTACTATTGGTGAAGAGTTGTCTGAGAACATGAAAACAAGCCCTTCTTCTAATCAGGAACTTTCTCAAATTGGGCTTTCTGGGAATTCGACAAAAGATAAATATAACAACCAAGACAGTCTGACAACATCAACAAAATGTGAAATACATGAACACTCTGGGGGAGAAAAACGAGAAAATTCGTGCCTTCAGAATTTTGCAACAATCGACACAAAAATGCTTTCTGTGTCAGAAAAATCTGAACCAAAGCCTTTCTCATTAAATAAAACTCAGTCTAAATCGACCGATTTTCAAGAGACGTCAAATACGGATGAAGAGATAAGCTCCTTTCAATTAGAAGAGGGTTGTGAGTGGGTTGGTTGTATAGGGGATGCCCCAGGAGTTGATATGCAATTAAAAGAAGATTTGCCCACGAATGTTAAATCAAATCAATGTTTTAATCATGCCTCTACCGCCAGAACTTTAGAAATGATGTCCAATCCTTGTTTAAGGCCACACAGATATACTGAGATTGAATCACCTCTTCAATGTAACTCTCATTTAAATATTTCTGGAGAAGACGACCAAGTAGGGTTAGAAAATACACAGAGGGAAAGTAAACAGAAAATGACTGAAAATTCAAATTGTGAGAGAATGTCTTTCAAAAATCTCCCTTCATACAATAGCGAGATGTGTGATATATTTGTTAATCCAATGGCATGTGATAATTCCGTGTAAAAACAAAAAAATACAATTGGACAGTGCTGACATTTATCATAGTATTACTGATTTTTTTCGAACTGGCTGGTTCTGTTTACCAAAAACAAATGCGTGGCATATAAAGTCTTAAACAAGACTAAAGACACAGTAGGAGGGTTATCAAACCAAACTGTAGAAAATATCAATAGTAGGAGAAGTAACAGTCTGTTAGAAAACTGCCTGATTTCGTATAATACAACTGATAGTATCTTTAAACAGTCCTCCAGGTGAAGATCAGGTTAAGTTAATAATGATTTATTTGTGTAGGTTAATGGCTACAGTACAATAATTTCCAGTGTTGAAATAGTATTATTACAGCTGATAACATGAAGCATAAATTATGTCAAAAGGGATAATGAACATATTTGATATTGATTATCCTTAAAGTGGCATGAGCTGCCGAAATTCACACTTTTTTCATAATTTCTGATCGTCACAACAGTAAGAGGCTTTGAAGGCCTTCGAAAAACTCAATGATTGGCGTTGGAATGAGGAAAATCCATACAGTATGTGGCTTGTACGAACCGAAAACGTGTTCGAAAGTAAACAAAATTTAAATAACCGGGACGACCATTCATTCATTCTAAGCCAAAGTTAGTTCAAAACGATACGTTATCGTACATTTTCGAGACTAGAAGCACTAAAAAGCTTCTGAATTATACGGCTTGAGAAAAATAGCCAATAATTTCAACATTCTGGTCTAACGTCAAAATATCAACATTTTGGCAGCTCATGCCCCTTTAAATGATCCATAAAACAATAAGCTCCTTTCAAGTTTCAAGTCCCGTGAGATCACACGAGATCAGTGTTTATTTGCATAACTTTCCCCGATCGGCCGTTCAAATTACATTAGTTCTTATAAACATCCTCTGATACTCTGTTGTTTTATCTGTGATTCTCAGCTTGCAATCCATACTTTTTTATCAGAGACATACCAACATTTATACGAAGCCATTATATACGGTACCTTTTTAACTGAAAAAGAATAATGTTATATCAAGCACAAAAATAAGACGCCCTGGTTGTGTCTTTAACTGTTGGTTTTTTGACAACATCGTAGATATACTGGAACATAATACTACAAAACCTCAGTGGACAGTTTCATGAATAACTCGGTTAATTGCACATTTCACCAAAAGAAAAATGGATAAATAAATTGGTTTTGAAATAAAACTCAAAGACAAAACGACACAGTAACTGCCGATCGCGTTGAATTCTAAAGTAAAATAATGAACGGCTGGTTCCTGAAAGGTATTGCAACAAAGTCTAGCGGGATTTAAGCCAAACTCGAGAAGGGCTTATAAACAGAAGATAATTCATCTGCATGTTTTACTATGATTTTACAGTCAATGAGAATATATTTTGGAGACAAATAATGTTCTGTACCTGTCGACGGTCTGGCATATAAATGCAATATCCCAGCTAGATATCTGATGTCTGTCACTTTTATTTCTCTAACGTTCAGCAAGATCAACGTCTACTCACGTCCCCTGACCATACTATTATAAAATTTTAGACCGTTACCGGACATATAAACTGTAAAAAGTTAATAACCAAACGGATATAAATGTTTTATACCCCAGCGTGTAGTATTATAACTTCTGCTGTGGAAATACGCATAAATATGTGCGACACATTAATTGAAATGAACGTTCAGCAGAACAAATATTAGAGGGCACGAAGATGTGAAATAATAGATAAATGTTTCTGTTGCACTTCGGTTTAATTGTCATCAGAGAATACATGTATCTCTCGTATTTTCTTTTAAGTTACGTATACAGGCGACAATAAATATTTTACTGCACATTAATTTACTGCAGACAATCCAGCAACTGTTGAATGTTATGCTCGAGTCTTAAAGAATGAGATTTCCATTCCATCAATACGACCGACATTTCGAGTGACATCAAATTTATTCCGATTCGAGAGGCGATTGTCGTCCAAAACATTCTGCCGTCAGAGAATGGTGCGATGTCTGGATAACCCTTTACACCTACTAAGGCCAATTTCTGTCCTTGATTCTGGTCGATGTTGTTGTACCAAAGAAAAGGAGGTTTGGAGAGAGATATTGGCTAATTGTTACTTTACGCCAGACTTAAGGTTGATTCACATCATGGGGGTATGACAGGTTTAATGCGACAGGAAACCGCGATCTGTACCTTCATCATGGTATGGGTTGAGTTACATCAATTCTGTAAGATAGAAATACCCAAATCTGAAATCGGGATAGAAACTATTTGATTTTATATCTAACGCCAAGGATATATACTAGTCTAACGCGATGGTAAAGCGATACAAAATCATGTCACGCCCCCCAATAAGAAGGGCATTTGACAGTATTTTCAGAATTAGCAGTGCCGAATGTAAATCAGTCAGGTGTACTTTCTGTCAGGTTAATTGTCATAGTTTTCATCGCGTTGGATTTTCTTACCCTGGTGTCCGAGGATACTTTAATACTTCTGTATTCAATGGAAACCACAAAGAAGATGGGAACACGAAGCGATGCAAATATTAACCATCGTCTTTTTATCAAGTTTGAGAGAAAGGTAAAACGCTTTAACAGCAGAAAACACCGTTGTATCTCTTCCCCGCTTTCACATAGTCTATTAAGAGTATATGGAA
Organism: Lepidochitona cinerea; assembly: GCA_963971465.1. Taxonomy (NCBI): domain Eukaryota; kingdom Metazoa; phylum Mollusca; class Polyplacophora; order Chitonida; family Tonicellidae; genus Lepidochitona; species Lepidochitona cinerea. The sequence continues at coordinate 38,085,996 of OZ020556.1, read as the reverse complement.
ACGAGACGTCACCGACATATAAAAGCTGGAGGCCCACTTAATGATATTTAATTTTCAACTATTTTATTTACTAAAACTTTGTGACATGAGTCCATAAGTGCTAGATAAACAATTTACCGAAAACAATGTATTATATTGGAATAGTTATCTACAGTTAGCATCACTGTAATTTGCTTAGTGACATGAGCTGCCACGATGTTGATATTTTTACATGTGTTTTGAACTAATTAATTTAAATATTGATGCCCTATTTCGATTCGTCACTGTATGCATTTTCCTCATTTCAACGTCAATTGTTTAGCTTTCCCATGACCTTTAATCCCACTTGTTGTGGGGAAAAAATAAAAACGTATGAGAAAGTGTGAATTTTGACAGGTCGCGCCACCACGGTTATGTTTTTACTTTTAAGCAATTACTTCTCCCAATTTCTTTTCGAATCATATAAAAAAAATTTTATCTGCATTTATATCATGTACAGTTATTGCAGGGAACGATGTGGTTAGTTCTTCAGAATATTGCTTACATATTTCGGTGTTTTGTTGTTTATTATTTTCAAATAATGTTTCAAATCTTTTTAGGATTAAATGAAGGAGATCTTGTCATTCGGAAGAAGTAATCTACTGTTTTTTTTTAATGATTTAAAAAATACGGTACTTTGGATAAAATTTCTCTATTACATGTATACATACTGGGCAATAGCCAGGACCAAAGCCACCTTTGGCACATTTTTTTCTCATGATTATTGCACCACGATTGGCCGTCCTGTTCCTCGGAGCTGTCAAGAAACTATATAAGTTATTTGGCAAATGAGAATATTTCTTAAAGATGTGGATTTTGGTTTCAGAATTTGAAACTCTGTATTCCCAATCGGAGAAAGGGTCACCCATTCTTCGAAGAGACATCGTTCCAAGTCCAGGACGTGCCGAGTCCCGCCGTGCTTTACATGTCTGACTAAAAAGGAAAATTCATTTTGGGCGCAGCACATAGAAATTCAATGCTACATTTACAGCCATACGATGGATAAGAAAGTTAATAAGCTCAGTGCCAAATGACGTAGCCTACCTTCAGAGTGGTGACGTAATACACGATCTCTTACGTGTCAGTGCCATTTAACTATTATATACGTGGAATGCACGCGTCTCATTGGCTGGTTTGGATCTGAAGTTCTAAAAGCACCGCCATTACTACAAAATGAGCGCGCGCGTGACGTCCGCCATCTTGGATTGACATTGCCAAATAAACTCGTATTAAAGGCGAAACTCAAACATAACGTGACTTCCATTCCATGCATATAGTTCATTGGTGAGTGTCTCGTCCTGGCAGTGTATATACATCGAAGGTCGTGTATGACGTAACTTTTGACGAGTATACCGAATAGTTACGAACAATACGAAGAACTCCTTTTCTGACATACAGCGAACTAACGCGAAAATTGTTTCATTTCAACTTATCTTTTTGAAATATACATTTAGTCCATATACAAAAACAAACCAATTTAATTAAAGTCCCATTCATAAATCCTTTAATCCAGGCGTGCTTCACTAAGAAATCATATCCACTCGATGATTTCTTCGGTTTTGGGTCACACTGGTATTGCAAAAACGAACGAACCAAAGCTGTGGTTTGATTGACGTAAGCGAGTCTATTGGTATTCAGATCAACGTGAAGCAGATACACAAGGAGCAAGGTTACACCCTCGGACAGAAACTCATTAACTGTCTCCAGCGTCTCGTCATCTCAAAATAGGCATTTTTGTATTATATGTTATTAATCGAGTGTTTTCGTATTGCCTTGGTATTGGCCTGAGGGTGGCCGTATTGGCCCGAGGCCGCAGGCCGAGGGTCAATGCAACCACCCGAAGGCCAATACCAAGGCAATACGAAAACACTCGATTCATAATATTTTTATTAATAGACTGTCGAAGTTATTTTTATGCAAGCTGTCAAGTTGAACAGGATGTCGCCCGCTGAACATTAAATCCATGACTAATAAACAAATTGATATCCGACCTTTCTGTGTTTTTTTGTTCCCGGATCAGTAGAGAAGTTTCTTCCTCTTCTGCTGTCCAAAAACGGCAACCGGATTCACTTACAGCAGTTTTTTCTTCTAACACTGTCACTTCTATCCTGTCAATAAGAGCTTGTACAACGGGCTCTAGTGTCGATATTTTGATATCAACATCTGTCGTCTGCTTCTGTCGAACTCTGGCACGTCACATGTTTACTGCGTCTTTCAGCCGCACTCCGTGAACTCGGCCAATATGACTTGAACTCGGCCAATATGACTTGAACTCGGCTAATATGACTTGAACTCGGCCAATATGACTTGAACTCGGCCAATACAACTCTACAGCTAATACGAACTTGATTCGTATGTTGGTATTACCCGGCAGCGAAGGTCGTATTCGGGCAATAACTTGCACAGTCAATTAATAAAATCTAATACAGAGGTGGCACTTTTCCATCACCCCGAAATTGGTGTCTAACGAATAGTCACACACATTTATAAGTACTTTCAATTCATTGTACCATCTATATTTCAAGATCTGATAGCTGTTATTATACTTATATTATTATACTTATATTAAACGCTGTTATTATACTTATATTAAACGTTGTGTATAGTCATTAAGCAACATAAAAAAGGTAATTTAATCATAACTACCAACAGTAGTGTTCATCTGAGAACCAATGCATATCAAAATTCTCAATTTCCTGATGAGCCCAGGGAGGGTTCTTTGTCTGATCGTCGTCTATCTTTGAAACCCAGCTTACTTGCTGGTAGTTCACTTTGTGTGGTAATATCGTCGCCGGGTTTGGGAGTCCGTGTATTTCTATGAGCCATGAGACACAGTTAAAATGCCCGAAACCTATTAGGAATGAGACTTTCTCTAACATAGAAAAGGAATGTTTTGCTTTGGTATTGGGCGTAAAAAAAACTACACTATATTTGTATAATCGATCAAAAGTTTTATTCTGACCATCACTTAGAGTTTCTGAATTAATGCAAGTTTAAAAACGACAGTATACTGGCGCGGATCGTGTTATTGCAATCGTTTCGAATCAGGACAGATTTCTAAGAAAATGAAAAGGTACTTCAATGCTGGTGCTAACTATACTCTAAGTTAGCAGAAAGTCGATGATGTGGGTTTATTTGTGATCCGTCGATATTATACTTTCAGAATAGGGATTGACAACTTCCATTTTTTATTATATATCTGGCAATGAAATATAGAGAACTATCATCATGATATAAATCATATCAGAGGGAAAATAGCACCTGATATCGTCACTGTGACGATAACAATGTTTGTGATATCGTCACAGTGATGATAACACTTTTGATAGCCGGGACTACTTTGACCACTGCAAGTCAGGCCTACCAAGCCGTCCTTTATGAAAGGCCAAACGCGCCATAAATAGCAACGTATTACGTTGCTCTCAAAACACAACATGTCGAAACACAACGCAACACGTTGCTCTCAAAACACAACATGTCGAAACACAACGCAACGTGAGTATATGAATCGTCCAATACAAAGTGCTTTATTTTTACTTTTAAACCTCCTTACGTTGCTCCGAATAATTAGAACATGTAATCTAGCGCGAATCAGGTTCGTCACGTTGCTCAGAGCAACGCAGATCCTTAGGACTACATGTAGTATGAAAACCACTACATGTAGTATGAAAACCGGAAACGTCTTGTTAGACGAATTGTGTTAGTTGACCAATCACATAGGCCTATATGCGCGGGAAACTTAAACACAATGTACAACCGGAAACAATCTTGATGCGTTGCTGATGTGGACTACATGTAGTATAAAAACAACTACATGTAGTCCGGAAACAATCTTGCTGCGTTGCTCTGGAACCAATGAAAGCGAGTCTTACATATGTATTTGATGGGTGTGATTTCTCCCGCAAAGTGAGACTGTCATCTGTATATTGTTGAAAGTTAAAACAACAACAACCTAAGCTGGAAATATCCAAACTCTATCGCCTAAGACTAAGTAGGCCTACATGTATGTTGATGGTGTGATGGCCAATAAAGTTGTAAAGTGTAACACGTTAAGTACGACTGCTGACCATGAAACAGCTTTTTGCCATAATTTTGGGACAAAGCAACTGCTACGATTATGAATATTATAAGTGAGGATAAAATCTGAAGCCTGAAGGTAGGTCTATTGGTAAGTAAATACTCACTTTATTTACAAGTAAGCCTATCCTGTATTAATAAAAATGTCCCTACATGGTGTATTCTTAATGTTTTCAGTCAGTAAAATATGAGAATCGAATAAGTGGAAATTGTTTAAGTAGACCGTTACTAATTCAATAATATTAAATGCCTACACTACAGGTACCTAGTTATTTATGTTTGGATACTTATTGGTCGGTACCAGGTCGACGACCATAGATCGATGTCAGAATTATCAAATAACGGAGTAAGATCTTTACTATAGTGAAGTAGTCTACCATTACAACTCGTCAACTGTCTTCAATTTAATTTTCAGATTTATCCTTATAGGCCCTATTTGAAAATAATCAAAATGAGAAAGCTAAACCAAAAAACGCCAAAACTAATAGCTTATCGAACATGTTTGACCAATCACCATTTCTGCTCTTGTTTTTAAAGTGAAAAATTTCGTTTTTCACCAAAATTTTATACCCATTAGGTTAACTGATAACACATAGTTCGCAATATGTTAATTGGATTGAAGTTATTCTGATATGCTCACACGGGCTTCTTCAATACCACCAATATGTTATGCTGGTATTGAAGAAGCCTGTGCGAGCGTATCAGAATAACTTCATTCCACTTAACATATTGCGAACTAGTTAACACATTGATTGATTATGTTTTGTGCTGCACTCTTAAATTATTTCACTTATATGGGGGCATAGCCAGGATAAGTGGGTGAGGAAACCGGGCTATTTGCCAGGGGGCACTGGGCAACTTTTTTTTACAAATGACGATCGAGTGAAAAGTCTAATCAGAAATTTGTCATTGTTTATTTGCCCTGGGTGGGATTCGAACCTGTGCCACATCGATGGAAGGCCTGTCTTGGACAGAGATAATATTGCTCTAACCAACTGAGCTCTCTAGCAACCATCACAATGAAGCAGGACAGATGCACTACTGTTTGATATGGGACAATGCTTACTTATGCTATGAATTTATTTAAAGAGTCAATAAATCCTCTTTTTTTTTTCTTTTTGTTGAAGGATGTCCATAAAGATGTTGATGAGTTCCTGTTGAAAAAAAAGTTTCAAATAACTATGTTGGAGAGGCTGAGCTATTTTGCAAAAATATTTCCTGGATTGTACCAATCATATTGCGCAAAACTGTAACCATGCTGCATTTATCCCTGAAATCCCCATGAACAATGAGCCTATTAGAACATGTATTTGTGCTAGGGGTTTTGATGCGGGGGACATACATGTAGGCCTATACTTGTATTCAGTATCTCCAGTAGGGTGTCCAAAATAGTTATCAACGAATTGATGGCGTTCAAGACAAATAAGTTCTTTGAGAACAGTGCGAAATTTTATATGGAGCAATATACATGTAGCTAAAGTTATACTTGAATTGAGTGTGTTTATCTGATTGAGATTTGGGGATTCTTAGAGGTACCAAGAACAACCAAATGAAGGAATTAAAAAAATGTGTGCCTATTCCAATGTTACCTATAGAAAAATGGGGTTTCCAGATTGTCAATGACCATCATGCAATGGAATAACCCACCCAAAACTATTTGTGGAAAAATGTGCTAAATACACTCATGCAATGAATTTAACATCTAACTGTTTAACCAAATAGAGTGTTTTACTTAAATGATATAGTGAAACAGAGCTTTACCTATATGTCACTTGTAAGACACCCATTTCAAATTATCATAAGCTGGATGAGTCACTGAAGGATATGTTGGGATGGCCCTGGTTTACACTTAATTTGATTATGGTAAATGTTTAAGAAAATAGTGTTTAGTCAGAGATTAACATCTAATGGCCAAAATTTCTATTAACCATAAAAAAATTTGTCTCGTTCATAACCTTAAAAAAAGTTTGAACTCTGTATAAAATGTGTGAAAAAAACTCGTGGTCCATTCTTTAAAAAAAAACGGCATAAATTTTGCCTGGTCCCTAATCAAGGCTTGAATACAATTGGTAAAAATAAAAGTAAGCTTCAGGATTGATTAAAAAAAAAACAGTTGTTTAGAATTGATTCAGGTTTTTCTTGAATAGATTATTCTAGTAATAAATCCTCTGAGCTGTCTCACAACATTGAACCCTACCAAAGCTAGGTGTAGCAGGGACCTTTTTAAAGCAGTTTTTCTTGTAGGCTCCGCTCATTGATTGGTGTCATAAATATATATATATATCTATTTTCTTTGGTGGTAGATTAATATTGTCCTCGGCTTCATTCATTTGTTCATCTGAATTATACAAATCTCTAATACTATATGAACTGACAAACAATAAATATCATGAACTGATCTTCTTTGTTACTTCAGTGTAATGTTTTCAGAAGGAGAGAGAATGCTATTTAACAAAATATTAAAAGGGCACCTTTTTATTGGCGTTGAAGTGGCATGAGGTTTCAAATTTGAAAATAAAAACTTTTTTCATAGGCACTGATTGTAATGATAATATTAGGTCATTCAAAGAGAGCATAATTAGCCTTTAATAATTTGCTGTATTTCTTTTTTTTTGTTTTGAAATTGACAATTTATACCCATCTGGATATATTTCCGGCAGCCTTGCCTAAATTAGCTACCATCTGTGTGAGCATTTATTTACATGCATGTGGAAATTATTTTTCACACATGTAAAACTTAATTTTGGACCCTTATGGAAATTAATATGAACCCATGCAGAAATTACCTTGCACCTCTGAATAAATTATGTCTTGTAGTGAATCTACAACATTGTCTGACCTGAGCAAATGTTCTGTGTAAAGCAGACAAATAAAAATCAGACCTATTTAATACAAATGGTAAAAAAATTTCAAATGGGTGTAAATTTTCTCAAGGATCATAAACATCAATTCCAGAGTGGTACACATTACTTTTGTAGTTGCTCGTAATTGCTAGTAAACGACCTGTAATTGCTAGTGAACGTCTTGTAATTACTAGTGAATATCTTGTAATTACTAGTAAACGACTGCTAGTGAACATCTTGTAATTACTAGTGAATATCTTGTAATTGCTAGTGAACGACCTGTAATTGCTAGTGAAAGTCTTGTAATTACTAGTGAACATCTCCTATACCCTGGTGGACATCTCGTATATACTGGTGGACATATCGTACACACTGGTGGACATCTCGTACACACTGATGGACATCTCGTACACACTGGTGGACATCTTGACACCCTGGCGAACATCTCGTACACACTGGTGGACATCTCGTACACACTGGTGGACATCTTGTACACACTGGTGGACATCCCCTACACACTGGTGGACATCTCGTACACCCTGGTGGACATCTCGTACACACTGGTGGACATCTCGTACACACTGGTGGACATCTCGTACACACTGGTGGACATCTCGTACATACTGGTGGACATCTTGTACATACTGGACATCTCCTACACACTGGTGGACATCTTGTACATACTGGTGGATGTCTCGTACACACTGGTGGACATCTCGTACATACTGGACATCTTGTACCTATTGGTGGACATCTCGTACATACTGGTGGACATCTCGTACACCCTGGTGGACATCTCGTACACACTGGTGGACATCTCGTACACAATGGTGGACATCTCGTACACACTGGTGGACATCTCGTACACACTGGTGGACATCTCGTACATACTGGTGGACATCTTGTACATACTGGACATCTCCTACACACTGGTGGACATCTTGCACATACTGGTGGACATCTCGTACACACTGGTGGACATCTTGTACATACTGGACATCTCCTACACACTGGTGGACATCTTGTACATACTGGTGGACATCCCGTACACACTGGTGGACATCCCGTACACACTGGTGGACATCCCGAACACACTGGTGGACATCCCGTACACACTGGTGGACATCCCGTACACACTGGTGGACATCTCGTACACCCTGGTGGACATCTCATACACACTGGTGGACATCTCGTACACACTGGTGGACATCCCGTACACACTGGTGGACATCTCATACATACCAGTGGACATCTGGCGACAATCTCATCATTACTAGACTAGTGAACATCTCGTAATTACCAGTGAAGACTGGGCAGCTACTGGTGAACATGTGTGCATGAAGCACACTTAACTTCAGAGTGCTCTTAGCTTATCTCAATAGCATGGGACATAAGTACATGTACTGTATAACTATTATAACCTTCAGTTAAGATCGTTTTGTGCAACTCGACGGTGATTTTCCGGTTAAAACCTGTTAACATTTGAAAATGACCAGGGCACCTATAATAATTACTATCTCTCATAATTATGAAATAAAGGTGTAGATTATTTAAGTTGTTAAGGGTGCTGGGTATTTCTAGTAATCAATCCTAGTAATGGCATCTCATAGATAAGTATTAAGGGTCTTCTAACTATAATTAGCATGACTACCTCTCCAACTATATCTGGAGACAAGATGTGCAGCATAAAATATCAATCAATCTGTTTAATTACGAGTCGTTTACCACATAGATATGAGCTCAATCTGGCACCAGGTTAATTTCTCTAAAAAAATTAGATTGTTATAACAGCACTCCCAGTCCAAAGAAAACACCCGTACTAGGTTTTCAAACAATTGCCTCTGGTGGAATGGTTACCATTTGTCAGCTGAAGCTCAGTGGTCTCCTCTCCCACTAAAACTGGCAACCCAATTATACATGCACTAGTAAATAATCTCAGGTGTGGTGTTAATCAATAAATAATCAATCTGGGCATAAGTGCCATTCCAAATAGTTTTACAGAGTACAGTGTAAACAATAGTCCCATCAATTGATCTTTATATGCTGCTGAGAATCAAACTTAGGTCTACACCCCCTGATGTTAAATTCTGTTTATCAAGCATTTTTCGGCTTTAAAGTGGCATGAGCTGCCAAAATTCACACTTTTTTTATAATTTCTGATCGTCCCGACAGCAAGTGACTTTTAAGGCCATCGGAAAACTAAGTGATTGGCGTTGGAATGACGAAAATCCATACAATATGTGGCCTGCACGAACCGAAAACGTTTTCGCAAAGTAAACAAAATTTAAATAACCGGGACGACCATTCATTCATTCTAAGCCAAAGTTTGTTCAAAACAATACTTAATCGTACATTTTCGAGACTAGAAGCACTAAAAAGCTTCTGAATTATACATCTTGAGAAAAATAGCCAATAATTTCAACATTTTGTTTTAACATCAAAATATCAACATTTTGGCAGCTCATGCCCCTTTAAAGGAGGAGAAAACAAATAAAACTGGCAAATGCACAAAACGGACGGCGAATTTCCCTTTTCAATGGTACCATATACATATTTTTACGATTTTTTCCCACCGCACAGTCTTAAAGTGAAGTTATATAAAACCATCGGATTTCGACTGAGACCGACTTGCCTACTTGGCCGCCATCATCACAACAGTGCTTAGGGGTGTGTCTCCTTCGGCCAATCAGTAGACGCATACCCAGCAACCCAAAGCGCACGTGCGAGTGAAATTGGTCAACTTTCTTTGTCTGCCATTTGAGCCTAGGTTAATTTCTAGGCACATCTGTTTCCGGTCAATTTCTCGTTTTACAAATGGCGGCCCCCATTGTTTTTGTGACCCAATTTAAACATGTGCAATTTTCTGCATCACCCTAAAACGCAGGTAGGATTTACAGCTTAAAAATTGATACTCTTGAGGTGATTGTTCGTTACAATTTCATGTTGTTTATTTGTTTTCTCCTCCTTTAAGTAAAGCTTTTCACTGCGTATGAGAGTTCGGTTTTCATGTTATCTTCAATTGTTTAGTTTATTGATAGCTAGGCCTACTTTTATTTAAAAAAGTGAATAAATACTTATGGATAACCACTTCTTCAGTTCTTGGTTTATTGGGTGACGACGTTTCGATGTAGTTCTTACATTGTTATCAAAGAACTATCGAAACGTTGTGACCAAATAAACCGGACTATTTGCCTGGCCGACAAAATAAGTAAAACAGGATGAGACACATGAATGTGGCTAACCAAGAAGTAATTATCCATAACACCTTATTGTAACCGTTCAACTTCTAAATGCCATATTTTTTTTTTCATTAATGTTTATTTAGTTCATCAAGTTTACAACATCATGTCAACATTTGTCCCAGATTAAAACAGAAATATCACAGAAGTGGGGGGACACATAGAAATTATATAATATTTCCTTCCAGTATCAATGTTAATATCCCAAATGGAACAAGTACATCATGCATGTAGGATCATTGATTGTCATATTACAATTTAAACTGTAGTTGTGTATCATAAAGCTTCACTAAGACATTATTGTGAAGATATCTAGCGTTGAAGATATCAATCGCATTCCTTTCTTTGTAATATGTAAAACTATATCCCACATTTATCTTGACTAGGTATATAAAAAATCTCTTTAAATCCACAGTAGTTGCATAGTATGTTTTTAACCTTCTCTGTTTGTCAATTGCGTATCTTGCTACAGAACATATAATGTTAATAAAGTACTTATTGACATGATTATTGTTCCCTAAATATCCAAATAAAAGCAGACTTTGTAGCGATATCTGATTTAACACTGGTACAGGAGCATACATAAAAAGTGACTCCAGTAACTGCCAAAAATAACAATGGAAACTTCTAAGTTCACTACAGTTGACAAAAATATGCATTAAATTTTCATCTTCACTGTTACACATACAGCACATTGGTGAGTTAGCGTAGCCGATTTTGAACGCCTTACATCTTGTGAAAATGACGTTATGAATCACTTTGAAATCCAACTGGCGTAACTCTGGATTTTTCCCATAAAAATTAACCAACATCCAATATGGTTTAATATTCAAAGAAGGCATTTCTTTCGACCACATTTTTACACAAGCTGGTTCTTTTTCTATTTTTCTAATTAGAGCTTTATAGAAGTCCCGAGTATTTAAAACTGCAACCGACTTCTTTAGACCATTAATTTCCACAGTGACTTCTTCTGGTTTTAATTTATTATTTTCAACTGTCATTTTACTCCAGCTACACGGTATGCAAGACTTAATTAGTTCAAACATTGCCTGTATTTTACTAACATTAATGTCTTCAACAGAATCCTGAACAATCTCAATTATTGCTTCGGACGGCAAAAATCCCGGTATAACTTCATACAATATGTCTTTGACTTGCGTCAACCCAGCTCTTTTGAATGTATCGCAGTTTAAAGTTTTCCCGTTTACAACAATTCTAGGATTTGAGAACAAGGGTTGACATAATATCTGTGGTTGTGACTCAACAACTAAATTAACATATCTTCCGAATTCACTCCACACCTTAAATACTTCCCTATAGAAGATCGGGAGTTTGGAAAATATAAAACGAGGATTCTGCATATACAACAATTCAAAAGATAACTTAGAATTATAGACATTAAATAGAAACATTCGAAAACATTCTTTCCAAATTCCAATACAGGTCGGATTTAAGAACTTTGCTAATGTTTTTAGACGAAATGCGTCTCGTTTTGTCTCAACATCCTGGAGGTTTAGCCCTCCATCACAAGTACGATTTACAGCAGTGCCATAAGCAATGAGGTGTGCCCTGCCACCCCACAAGAAACTGATACAATCTTTCTTTAGTTTTTCAATATATACATTGGGCATATAAACAACAGAGAGTCGATACCAAATTCTAGACATTATTAAAGTATTTAACACTGTTACCCGACCATGTATAGTCAAGAAACGCCTTTCCCACCGCTTAAGGATGCGGGCTGTATCATTAACTAAGTCATTCCAGTTGAGTTCTTCACATTTCTTAGAGTTGGGACCTACATAAACACCTAGGACTTTAAGAGTGTCTCGTTTAACCTCTATGCCAGAAACTCTATCACTATAAAAACCATTTCCTACATATAACAGCTCACTCTTACTTTTGTTGATTCTAGCATTAGACGCTCTACAGTATGTGTTAACAATATCAAGGGCCATAACAACCGATTGAGTGTCCTTTAATGTCAATGTTATGTCATCAGCATGCTGGAAGCTAAGGGAAGTATGAATAGAAAATGGAATATCTATGCCGCGAATGTTTTCATTCTGACGTATCAAACAACCCAGAGGCTCTACAGTTAAAACATACAGCATAGCGGAGATCGGACAGCCCTGTCGTACAGATTTGTTAACATTAAAGTAAGGTGTAAGAAAGCCATTTACCTTCACTGCACTTCTTATATCATTATACAGAGTACTAATCCATTTTACAAAATTTTCACCAAAACCAAAATGTTTCAAAACGGTTATCAAAAAGACATGTGAAACACGATCAAACGCCTTTTCTTGATCAAGTTTCAGTACAAACAAATCCAGGTCATCTTCATTTACATAATCAATAACATCGCGTATACTGGCTACAGTATCACTTATATTTCTCCCAGGTACACAGCAGCTCTGATAAGGGGAGACAATTGTATTCATTACATATTTTAAACGATTAGATAAACATCTAGATAATATTTTGTAGTCAACATTTAATAATGTTATCGGTCGCCAATTCTTTAATTCAGTCTTATCTCCTGTTTGCTTGTAAATTAAGCTTATAATACCTGATCACATAGAACGTGGTAAATTTCCTGACCTAAAAGCATCACAAAATATTTCGAATAAAATATCTCTGAGATCTGACCAAAAGAAACAGTAGAACTCGGCTGTCAGGCCATCACTCCCAGGACTTTTATTTTGGGATAGTCCCTTTACCGAGTCCCACAATTCCTGTTTTGTCAGATCAACATCACATGCAATCTTTTCTTCTTTACCTAGCTTTTCTGTCACGTGACACAGAATTTCATCTACAGCTTCATTATCAATTTCTTCAGCGGAATAGAGATCTGCATAAAAAGATTTTGTAACATATAAAATTTCATCAGTGGTATAAACAACATCTCCCGATTGGGAGCAAAGTCCGGAAATACATTTACCCTCCTGTTTATAATTTTCTAAATTGAGAAAATATGCAGTGTTACGATCTCCCTCAACCGCCCATTGCGATTTTGACCTCAAAATAGCCCCCTTACACTGATCCAATTCTATTTCTTTCAGTTCACTTTCCAATTTATATATAATAGTTTTATCATAAGAGGGTTGTTTTGCAGCTCGTCTATACTCATTATCTAATTTACATTGGATATTGAATAACTGATTTTTGGTGTCATCTTTCTCATAGAAATCTTTTTTATCTTATACTTAAGATTATCCCACCAAATTGGTAGTTCATTTCTATAGAGATCACTTTCTTTTTCCGTTCTGATAAGATTTTTAATTTCATTACAAAATTAAATATTTTTTAACAACTGATTATTGAAAATAAATAAACCCGGGCCCCTCTCAACAGTAGACAGATTTAAACGTACAAAAAGTGTACTATGATCACTAAAGGCGTTTCGCCGATAGTAAACGGTTTTAACTTTCGGTGTTAAATCTCTATTTACAAATACGTGGTCAATTCTACTTTGTCTTAATATGTTATTCACAGTTCTTCGCCAAGAAAATGTAATCTTTTCTGGGTGACAGTACCGCCACATATCTCTTAAATTATATTTTCTGGTCAGTCCCAAAAAAGTACGCCTTGATTTATCACATTCTAAAACATTGGTAGATCTATCAATACAGGAAAAAACAATATTTAAATCTCCTAGCAACATAAGAAAAGAATCTGGGCGCACAAATGTCTCAAGAGACTGAAAAAAAACATCCCGCTCCTTAACATCATTAGGGGCATAACAGTTGACAATGTCATATTTTAACCCTTCTATTTCTAAACATACTCTAACAATACGGGCATTATCGCTTGTGTTAACATCGATGACACAATGTTTCAATTTATCACTAATAATAGTAGCGACACCTTTACTTTTACCATCACCGTTACTACAATAAACATCGCCTGCAAACATAGTTTTATATTTTAGAACAAATTGGTCGTCCCAGTAAGTTTCTTGTAAACAAAGTATGTCAATTTGGGAAACTGCTAGATAGCTACTAACATTCTTTATTTTATCGCAGTTTTTAAGTCCGTTGCAATTAAGGGATCCTATGAGAACCATTATTAGAGTGCAAGGTAAAAGTGACGTCACGAACGTTGTACAGTTATAAGGTCAATAATACACTTAGTCAATATCTACATCGCTGGCTGTCTTCCTCATGTAGGGTGCCGCTCTCCTCGTTTTTGTGATGTTCGGTTGAGGTTTTATGCGGCGACTCCTCCTTGGTTTCACAATAGAAAAACCAGAGGATTGTGAGTCCATCTCACTTCCTTCTTCAATTTCCTCATTACTCTGACTAAACATTAATCCAGTGGAATTAATATCATCAACAGTGTGGTTATCAATACTTTGGTTAATTATTACGTCAGCTTCCTTATGATTTTCTAACGTTTCGTCGGTCTCATTTACATCACTTTCATTTACATCACTTTCGTTTACATCGCTTTCGTTTACATCGCTTTCATTTGCATCATTTTTGTTTATGCTCGGCTTTATTATGTCCGAGCGACACAAACAATCAAATTTTCCACATACCGAACACAATTTTGTTCTAGTTGGACTAGTCGGGTTCATTTCTGCCTCACAATCCGGGTCTCCTGCATTGCCTGAAGTAAACTTATCACACCTACATCTGTCTCCACAATAACCATATTCCCCACATTCCTCTCCTACACAAACTCTAGCGATGTGGCCCTGCTGATTACACTTAAAACATTTAAACAGCGGACAGGATCTGAAGATATGTTGATCGGACAAACACTTCGAGCACACTTTAGACTGATTATCATGGATGTGTTTAAAATATTCTGGCCCATGTACAGTGTAGAAACGCATAGCGTATGGTAATGACTTTATCGTAGGGGGGAATTTTACTTTCACATACCTTGTGCCGTCTACAACTGACGTCCCTTTGTGATATCGCCTTTTGATTGGTGATATTATCTCAATGTTCAGATCTCGTAAAACATCTTTAATATCTTTGTCTTCAATATATCCGGGCAGGTGTAGAAACGATACAACAACAAACTTCGTTAGAATTTCATCACATTCATAGTTTGTTCCATCAATGTCAATTCCCCCAAGAGCTAGGTCAAACGATTCACTATCACTCATTGTTATTTCGTACGAATGCGATCCTCTCGGAATACACGCTACAATAGCATTTAGTCCACACATATTTTCAATGGCTGTTATGATCCTTTCTGCAGTTATTTTCCTGATGTCCCCAACATTCACGTACATGGAAAGTTCCTTGTCGAAATGTGTCGCCTGGCCTGAGGCACTATTCCGGGCGGGCCGACTCATGGCTATACAGCCAACAGCCCGTCGGCCTCGTCGAAGAGGCTACAACACCAACCTACAGTAGGATAGAGCTCAACAAAACACGTCTGGTCGGTTTGGCAGTCAAAACCCAAGTCGTCTAAATGCCATAGAAAGATTTAATTGATTGATTGATTGATGTTTTACGCCGCACTGAAGATTATAGTTCACTTATATGGCGGTGTTGCCAGGTTTAGTGGGGGAGGAAACCGGGCTCATTACCCGAAGGAAACCCCCGACCTTCAGCGAGTAGGGCCTACCTGGCAACTCTTCCACATACGGCGACCGAGTGAAAAAAATCCACTACCAGAAAAGATTTGAAATTTGTATTCAGTACCTGTAAATTGTTTTGATTATCTGAATTTATGGGCTTTTTAAAAAATTTTGACAGCTTATTAAGAAAATTTTAACACTATTTCAGTTTAGATTTTTTGTCTGATCAAAACGATAATTTAATTGACCGTTTGATAATAATAATATTAAGATTAGAAGATAGACATTTACTTGGTGCCAATAATTAGGATAATAGAAAACTAAAGGAAGTATACATGTAAATTGTAATATTGAGTATCATAACTTTTACTACTAAGCAGTAGGCCTACTTATATAACTTATAGTTAATTACCGGTATACAACTTTTATACAAGTTACAACAACAACGTCAGTTTCTATCGAGTGATTGTTTTAAGACAAATAACTTTTAACCAGTCCAAACTCAAAATTATTTTAAGTTAACTAGATGGACACACATTTAAAGTGAACCTTACATTAGTCATTAGGTAGAATTGCATTCATTTTTGTCTACAGCACGTGGTTTTGTTTACTTTTTGTCTCCAGTCGAAATTAGATGACGCCAGTCAGTGTTGGGTTTTGGAATGACAGTCTCACTTTGCGGGAGAAATCATACACATCAAATACATATGTAAGACTCGCTTTCATTGGTTCCAGAGCAACGTAGAAAGATTGTTTCCGGTTGTATGTTGTGTTTAAAATTCCCGCGCATATAGGCCTATGTGATTGGTCAACTAACACAATTCGTCTAACAAGACGTTTCCGGTTTTCATACCACATGTAGTGGTTTTCATACTACATGTAGTGGTTTTCATACTACATGTAGTCATAAGTAACTGCGTTGCTCTGAGCAATTTCCCGCGCATATAGGCCTATGTGATTGGTTAACTAACATAATTCGTCTAACAAGACGTTTCCGGTTTTCAAACTACATGTAGTGGTTTTCATACTAGGCCTGTTGCATTATGTAATACTTTGTATTTGTTCTCGCGCATGCTCAGTGAGTTCTCTCTCTCTCTCTCTCTCTCTCTGGACTCTCGCTCAATGTACAATCACGGCACAGTAAACTCTCTCCTTCAATTTAAAGTTTATTCAAGTCTTTGTTGTTAATGCATCACACGAAGAACGTAACATGGTGGCAGCGGTGGAGACGTTCTTTCTTCTAGAAAGAGACTTTATTCTAAAGCCTGATGACTTGCCATTCATACCGGCATCTAGTTACAGCTTTTAAATGAAATATGTCGAGGTTATTCGCATTACACATTCGAGCTAAGTCTTAACTATCCTTAATCTCACTTACCTTTCAGTTATTACCTCCTGTTATACCTTTGAAACATTCCTCTTTTCACCGAACCCGTTAATTTCTTCGAATTCCATTGTTAAACTGTTAAATCCCTCAATTTAAAAACCGGTGTCAAAAATTTTTCCGTCAGATTTCAAACTCTCCTCGAACAACGACAACATATCACATGATTCGGGTTTTCCCGGTACTTTTCCAAGTAACGTGACCTTTTTTCGGAGGGCTTCCCAATGAATTGTATGCGTGGAATGGAGGTCACGTGGTATTTGATATGCATCGAATGCCGCCATTACTAGGAAATGATGCGACTTCTATACAGGTCTGTTATGCACGCGCGCTTCAACTATCAATGGCGGCACATTTTACTAAGTCAGACCAAACCAGCCAATGAGACGTGTCCATTCCCCGCATATAGTTCATTGGGGCTTCCCCATCGAGATCTTAAAATAACTGGCCTTTGCACACGACACGAATCCTCGCATCCCGTGACTCCTTGCTTTTGAACAGCCTGTCGATCGAGCCAACGGATATAATGGTGGTCTAATGTGTGGCTCTACCTGACCGTCAAAGTAAGTAAACCAGGATAGAGACACATGTGTGCGGCTAACCGGCATCGTGTTGATTATCTTAATAGTACTGTGTGCGTGCTGTCTGTCTGTGTTAGCGATGGCTGAAGGTCCCGCGCTGAACACACACATCTCTCCCCCAGGAAAATTAGACTTGCATTCAAACCCCGTAGAGCAATGGAAACTCTGGAAACAGATGTGGCTGAATTACTCTGTGGTAGCTAAACTCACTGAACACGAGGTACACTACCAAACTGCTTTATTTCTACACTGTATTGGGCCAGAGGCATTAAAAATCTACAACGGTTTTAATTTCACTGATACTGAAAGTAATCAAGATCTAGCCTGTGTTTTACGTAAATTTGACCAGCATATTATTGGACAGACAAACGAAACCTATGAACGTTATGTCTTTAACCAGGGAGATCAAGAGGACTCTGAAAACATTGACTCTTACGTCACTTCTCTACGCAACATGGCAAAAACATGCAATTTCTGTAACTGTATGCATGACTCTCTTCTACGTGATCGTATTGTTCAAGGAACTAAGGACAATCACACTCGCAAATTGTTATTACAAAAGGGTAATTTAACATTGCAAAACTGTGTTGATGTTTGTCGTAGTGCTGAAGCGACTGCTTCTCAGCTTAAAGTGATGGGAGGTCAAATGGACGTGGTAAACAAACTTTCTCCTACTTCTAGGCCAGCTGCTAAAAATAAATCCAAGGGGAATAACTCGTTTCGCCCAAAATAAAAATCTTCTCGTACTGTTCAAGTGAACTGTAAATTCTGTGGCAGAATTCATGAAAAACGAAAAGAAAAATGTCCGGCTTGGGGACAAAACTGTAATAACTGTGGCGAGGAAAATCATTTTTCTAATAAGTGCCCAAAATTAGGAAACTCAAGACAAAAGAAAATAAATTCTGTACGAAAAGACTCTGACGAGTCTAGTGACACTGACTTTGTCATGACTGTTGAACCTAATTTGAAAGAAAGTAAAAGCAACACTGTATATGCTAATCTACTGCTTGATGAACAACAGATTAAATTTCAGGTAGATTCTGGAGCAACAGTAAATCTCCTACCTGTAAAATATGCTAGAAAGACTAAACTACAACCTTATTATTCACAACTTAAAATGTGGAATGGAGCCAGCTTACAGCCTGTAGGTAAATATAGACTAGTTGTACGGAACCCAAGCAATAGAAAAAAATATTCTGTTGAATTTGTGATGGTAAAGGAAAATCTTTCTCCTATCCTAGGAAAACGAGCGTCTGAGCATATGGGTTTCATCACTATAAACTATAATAATTTTAACTCTGTTTCATCTCTGTGTACTGAAACTAACTCAAGATGTGACAAAATCCTGAGTGATTTTTCTGATGTTTTTACCGGCGAGTTAGGTACTCTCCCTGGTAAAGTTCATCTCAGTGTGGATGAATCTATAATTCCTCATACTTCAGCTCCCGGTCGAGTTCCTGTGACCTTAAAAACCAAGGTAAAAGCTGAACTGAACCGACTTCAAGAAATTGGAGTAATTGCTCCAATAGACGAACCTACTGATTGGAACAGTCGTCTTGTTATTGCTACTAAGAAGTCAGGTGATCTAAGGATTTGTTTAGATCCTAAACCACTTAATAAAGCTTTAAAACGTGAGAGATATCAACTACCTGTGATTGATGAAGTACTTCCTTGTCTGACAAAAGCCAAATACTTCACTAAACTAGACCTCACTTCAGTTTACTGGCATGTTAAATTAGACTATGACTCTAGTTTACTCACTACCTTTCAAACAGCCTTTGGAAGATACAGATGGCTAAGATTGCCATTTGGCATAAGTGTAAGTTCTGAAATATTTCAGAAACGTTTGCTGTTAGCACTAGATGATCTGGAAGGTGTCATCTGTGTGGCTGATGACATTGTCGTATATAGTAGTGGCGACGATGATAACTCTGCTTCAACTGACCATGATAATAAACTTGAATGTCTGTTGAAAAGATGTCGTGAAAAAGGCATAAAGTTAAATCCGAAAAAATCTGAAATTCGGAAAACTGAAATTACTTTTCTTGGTCACAAAATAACACGTGATGGGTTATGTCCTGATCCAGTTAAAGTAGAAGCTATTTCTAAACTTCAACCCCCTTCTAATGTTGAAGAGGTACAACGCCTAAATGGTACTGTGAACTATCTTGCAAAATTCTTACCTCACCTATCCACTGTAATGGAGCCTATCAGACAATTAACTCGTAAGGATGTTAAGTGGAACTGGTCTAATGTGAAAGATAAGGCTTTTCAAGAAGTTAAACGTCTAGTAACTGAAGCTCCTATACTTACCTTCTATAATCCTGAGGAAGATTTAGTTATTCAGTGTGATGCTAGTGAAAAAGGTCTTGGTACAGCCTTACTTCAAGGTGGGAAACCTGTGGCATATGCCAGTAGGGCATTAACTGACACGGAAACCAGGTATGCCCAAATTGAGAAAGAGATGCTGTCCATAAATTTCTCATTGGACAAATTCCATCAGTTTACATATGGTCGACATACGGTGGTACATAGTGACCATAAACCTCTAGAAGCAATCATGAAAAAACCCCTAGCAAAGGCACCTAAGAGATTGCAGGGTATGTTGTTGCGTGCTCAACAATATGACATTGATGTGGTATATATTAAAGGTAAAGATATGCACATTGCTGACATGTTATCTCGTGCATTTCTTCCAAACTCAAGCGACCAGCAAAAAGAGTTTGAACATGTCAATATGGTGACTTTCTTACCCATTAGAGATGAAAGACTTAAACGTATTCGTCAAGCTACTGAGCTTGATGAGGTTGCTGTACTGTTAAGACAGGTTATACTACAAGGTTGGCCTGATGATAAGGATAAGTTATCTCCTCAGCTTTTTCCTTACTTTCATGCTCGTGATGAAATGTCTGCACAAGATGGATTAATTTTTAAAGGTGAACGTGTTCTTATACCTTTAAGTTTAAGACCTGAGATAAAGCGAGCAATTCATTCTTCTCACATTGGAATTGATGGTTGTTTGAGACGTGCCCGGGAATGTGTGTTTTGGCCCGGAATGACTAATGAAATAAGAGATTATATATCTACCTGTGAAACTTGTCGCAAATTTGATGTGGATCAACCAAAGGAAACCCTGATGCCACATGACATACCTGATCGACCCTGGCAGAAAGTTGGTGTCGACTTATTCTGTTTTGATGATAAGGACTACTTAGTAACTGTGGATTATTTCTCGAATTTTTGGGAAATAGACCGATTGGAAGATACTACTACAGTGACAGTGATTAAAAAACTAAAATCGCACTTTGCACGCTATGGAATTCCATGTCAACTAATTTCTGACCCTGGACCTCAATTCACAGCAACTAAATTTCAACATTTCTCAGAGAGATGGGATTTTGAACATTTGTTAGTAAGTCCAGCCAATCAGAAAGCAAATGGCAAGGCTGAGTCTGCCGTTAAATCAGCTAAACGTCTTTTAAGGAAAAATAAAGACGCAAACACAGATCCGTTTTTAGCCCTGTTAGATTTCAGAAACACCCCTACTCAAGGCGTTGGAAATAGTCCGGCTCAACGTCTTATGAACAGACGGACGAGATCTCTTCTCCCAATGACAAGCAATCTTCTCCAACCGTCTGGTTCTGATAAAACAAACTATAAAGAGAGACTGAAACAAAAACAAGACAAACAAGTGAAACAGTATAACAAGTCCGCCCATGACTTACCTGTGCTCCAAGAAGGTGATACTGTTCGCATGAGACCCTATATTAAAGGAACCCGAGAATGGCAGAAAGCAGTTGTTAATCGACGATTAGATGAAAGATCCTATGAAGTAGAATCTCCACAAGGTTGTTTTAGAAGGAATAGACAACACCTGAGGAAATCGAACGAACCTCCACCGAAAACACCTGTGAAACGTCAACGTATGGTTATCTTACCTGATACAACGCCAAGCCCGGAGACGGAAAATATTACCTTATCTTCTCCATGTAAAACTAAGGAACAATCAGTGATATCTAATCAAACACCTTCACCGCAAAGTAACACGCCTAACATGTCACGTGCAGGTCGTCAAATCAAGAAACCCACTTATTTGGAGGACTTTCTTACTAAATAACTTGGACTTTAATTATTACTCAGTGACATTGATAATTCTTGCCATACAATATCAAACCCTATAGTCACTTTTCTAACTTTGATGATTAATTTAATTCGTAATCAGCAACTCCTCTAACTTTGATGATTAGCATGTTGTTTGGTGTTTTGATCATGTTTTATTTCAGAATTTCAGTGACTTTGGACTTTCTCTCTTAAAGTTAGATACTTTACCTCTTTATCCGTGTTAAAGTTAAGTATAAATTGAGACTATGTTCTGTTCAATTTGTTAAGCTAAAAAAGGGAGGATGTTGCATTATGTAATACTTTGTATTTGTTCTCGCGCATGCTCAGTGAGTTCTCTCTCTCTCTCTCTGGACTCTCGCTCAATGTACAATCACGGCACAGTAAACTCTCTCCTTCAATTTAAAGTTTATTCAAGTCTTTGTTGTTAATGCATCACACGAAGAACGTAACAAGGCCTACATGTAGTCCTAAGGATCTGCGTTGCTCTGAGCAACGTGTACGAACCTGGCACGCTAGATTACATGTTCTAATTATTCGGAGCAACGTAAGGAGGTTTAAAAGTAAAAATAAAGCACTTTGATTGGACGATTCATATACTCACGTTGCGTTGTGTTTGGACATGTTGTGTTTTGAGAGCAACGTAATACGTTGCTATTTATGGCGCGTTTGGCCTTTTATAGTCCTTCCCGCTGGTGTCTCTGCCTGACTTGACGCTCCACTGCCACAGGCAGCGCAATCTTCCTCGACCGTGCTCCACTATTAAACATTTTTTCCCTACACTTTCTTTTTGCACTCAAGAACTTTCCGTCATCGAATACTCTTTATACATTCGAAAGTGTTGTGCGAACAATTACAGTTGAACTGTAATTGTATTTTTTTTAAATCTTAAAATTGGTTTTGCATTTTCATATTTTTCCTCGCTTCGATCAAATTTGACATTACCACTGCACGTGATTGGCTATGTGTAAATGCGCGCGTCTTGAATAATGACTTTGGGAAAAAGCGGCGAAAGGGTGCAAATCTTTTTTCTTGTTGATCTTAATAAACAGTATAAGTAATTTGATTCGGGTGTTAAGAATAGTTTTCTTTAATAAGTTAACTGAATGAATTTCTTTGTCAAACTACTTTGTCATGCGCAGCGTGGTAGTTCGGACCATTGACCTACATGTAGCTCGGCATATAGGTCAGTGGCTGAGTATAAACCCTTGGAATAGTTTTGTTTTCGTTACGTAGTGGTTTTCGAATCAAAATTTTAAAGATGAATCTTGTTAGATATATAATAAAAAGAAAATTAACTGGTCTCGATGTGTATACCATAAATATTTCATCTCGTGTGATGCGAAAATATACATTTTCACTCGTGGCTTTGCCACTCGTGAAAATATCACTTTTCGCATCCCACTCGATGAAATATTTATGGTATACACATCGAGACCAGTTAATATCCTCTATATATTTGTGTCTGTCAGGATAACCTGAAAACCTGATTATTGGATTTAGTTTGACAACAGAGCTCTAACAATCAGTCGGTTATCCCTTAAGAGTCCTCTGGTCGGATTACCTTTGTATAAGACACGCGTTCGTCTTGTGTATTGTATCAACTAGAAAATTGTCTACCAACCTAATATGCTCCTAACTGGTTCTGTCTATCATTCATTGGGACAGTATTCTTCACAAAACCCTTGGCTCTAAACAAACCAAGCAACCTTAATTAACTTTCCACTGGAGCATTTTACTGCTTATAAAAAGTGTACTCTAGACTGACAGACTGAATCCGTTTAGCTTGTAAGGATCGAGTCCAAATCTGTCTATTTTTGAATTGATATCACTTTCTGATTTAAATAAAGAATAAAACCAGAAGTATATGAATGGGGAAGTGTGAAACGTCCCATCACACCATATTCAGGGCACAGCACTAACTGCCGTTAGCTCGATTAGACTACATTATGTAACGTTTATGCGCGGTATATTTTGAAATAGTCAACGGTTGCGCAATTTCAAATCAGAAATTACATTCACTCTCCAATTTATATTGGATTATATATAATTAACACTCACAGTAACTGCAGTTTGGAAAATGCATTGGTTCTTATAAAAGCGTGGATCAAATAGAAACATTTAAACAAGGTGTTTATATTGCATAGCCTATATATGTGGTCCTTGCCTTTAGGACGATCCGATGAATCAAGGTCGTTGGATCAAATTTAAGGTCGTATTTGTATTTGGTCTACTGTCCCAAATATCTTATCTCGGTTGTAAGTAAATGCAAAATTGACATCAAAGTCTCCCATCTAGGATATTAGTGGACAACTGTGGTAGACAATCGAAAGCCGAAAAGAGTCGAAAAGCGAAAAGAGTCGAAAAGCGATATTAGAAATAGTTAGCAAGCCCCCGTGGTGCAATGTGCAATTTGACGAGTTATTTTTGCATCGAAACTTTACAAGCACACCCAATTATGATTGACAACCGCGATCCCTGATGCATGGGAAAAGTGTATATTTGTTGTTAAATTAGGACATGTGTGTTGAAAAGATTTTCAACCTCAAAACACATGGGCATGGGTAAATGATTATTCATTTCCAGAGGACAAATTACAAAGAGACAAACCCATCTGGTACAAGAAAATACATTAGTATCCGATTGTCCTACATCTGTTCCCCTGAGACCAATATTCTGCCTTCCTGGCACGCCTAAGAATTGTTACCAAAACCATTATGCTTCATACGAAATAACAGGAGTGACGGTTGTTTTTATTACATATATATTTTTCATCATACAAATATAACTGCAAAAGCAATGGCATGTCGTTTAAATTGTTTAATTTGGTAATTCCAATAAGCTCAAGTGCTTTCCTGTCACTTACCATTCAATTACTTCTGCCCAGGATGATCCTATCCGTTTAAACCGTTACGTTTTTTCTTCTCTTCTTCTTGTTGATTGATTAGTTTCTTGGTGTGTTTTTTTGTTCTCAGTAAAAGACGATTGACAGTATACCATCACCGGATTCCGTGGCTTATTGTTATGCAACGTTTCTGTTTCATTTATTATCAGCTTTTAACGTCCTTCCGCGAGCATACGGATATATATTACCCTTCTACCCACAGTAGGGCGTCAAAAAAACTAATTTATCACCACCCAGAGCAGCTTGTTTTACTTAAAATTAAGTATAATTCGCTGTTCTTTATTCTATACGTGTACCAGATGATCTGTTCTGAATTGTGCATAGTAAAGAGTTCCTCGCCAGTGTCTATGCTTACGAAATAACATTCTAAACTGACGTGCGGAGTGGGCTTCGTCTTGACTGACGAATTATGTGTCGGAAAAAAACCTTCAATCCATGGTAATATCAGCCCGTGTGACCGTTACTCTGGGGTGATACAGAATCAAATATCTACTCGGATACAGACTCAAATTGTGGGCATTTCAACCAATCAAATGCCTAGATATTTCTCTGGTTGGTAATAAATATTTCATAAACTAAACCAGATCACAGGTAGATACGATACCACTGGATTCTATGACTTATTCCGTTGCACTAATATTTCCACTTTGTTGTCATTCATCGCGTTACTTAAGGCCCGTTCTCATTGTTCAAATTGTTGTACCGACTTGTTGGATGCGATTGAAATAAATGCATTTGATTGGTTGATAAATCATATTGACCAATTAAAAGCATCCATTTTAATCGCACCCTACAAGTCGGTACGGCAAATCGCACAGTGAGAACGGGCCTTAAGACCGGGCACTGCCAAGCACCATCAATATAACTAATATATATTCAGTTTATACAAGCAATGAGTCACAAATGTTGTTGTATCAACTAAGTATACTGGTTCACCAAAAAGACATATAGCGTGACATTACGAATGTAACCATGCTGTTTGGTGCCTCACTAATAACTAGCCTCCAGGACACTGTCCAAGCCTCTAATCCATTTACAGTGTTGCCTCTATTGACAATCCACCCAGAAAATGTTTTATTGGTGAGTTATTGAACAGCTGTCAAATGACCAGTTGTTGCTGAGGTATACAATTAGTGTTAGCGTTGATTGTTTAATGTGTTCTATAAGGGTTATAAGCTAAACAATTATATAGAATTATAGAAAACAATTCCACTCGCTGTTTGCAGCATCATGTTATAATGATAACTAGCTTTTATTGGACCGGTTTTCATCTCTTATTTGTAAGATAAGTGTGATGTACATGTAACTATTTCATTTTCAATTTTCTAATATCGGTAGGCTGCAACTCGATTTGTTGTTTGCAGCATTATGATATTAGACAAGTTCGAAATTTGCTAGAATTTTAATATATTCCCTCAGAGACCTCATTTTTCTTTAAAACATTCATTGATCAATGACGATAATTTATTCTGTACAAGAAGGTCAAAAAAAATAAAGTCACCATCAACTTACACACCACACACGCAAATCGACGGTCGGTTTTCTCAAAACATTCCCCTTACAATGGAGACCTCTTATCAACAGGCAGTCAAACCTTTTCACCCAACAAAACTGTACACTCGTTCACACATCCGCCACAGTTTATCAGCCTATTTCCAAACAACCATAAGTGAACAAATCATACTAATTCTCCCCATGCTAACCATAGCCGTATTCGAGTGGTCTTTTTAGCAGCTCATTCTTCTCAATCTATACATTTTCCATTCGACTGGTCAAGTGCTGGCTGATTTTGTTATGGTAGAGGGGGGCTGGTCACGTTGCAAAATAATAGTACTTTCATTACTCCATTTATATAATTCTTGGCCTGGTTTGACTATTTATTTATTTTTTGGACGGAAAGGGGGGGGGGGGGGGGTATTTCTTTACCCAAAACTAAGATGCTTAAAATTAAACCCTTTTGTTTTTGGGAAAACAGAACAATCACGAATCGGAAGTCTACTTAGCCGAATTGACCCATATTGATGTTCTACAGCTCTGAAAAACCCATATTATTGACAGGAATATTTCATCTTGATTGTAAATATATATGCAGTTGACCTTATTTTGCAGAATAAACCATGTTGTCAAGCAAACGACACAAACTTTCATCAACGTATTCCAATTTGTTGGACTGGTACTTTTTCCAGCAGTTAGTTAGCTTGAGCTATTGCGCAGGTGGGCAGAGCTTAAATTTACTCCTTGGAAAACGACCAGTCGAATATATCTAATGAATCGATAATATGCCGACAATAAAAGGGTGGAACAGTCTTAAGATTGAAAGACAATAAACATTTACTCTAATCTAAAATACATAAGCGCTTTTTTAACTAAATTAGCCCATCCATACCATAGTAGATAACTTATGGGGATGACACATAAAAGTAGGAATGTTTCTTATGTGTCTCGTCTAAGAATAGCATTTAAATTTGCTATTATTGGAGATTGGGTATTAAGGAATCCGTTAGTATGCCCACTGAACTTTGACATTCCTCATGACGAGGGCCGACGACTTCCTTGGTAATGGATCCCAGTGGTATTGCAAAAAATAAACGAGCCAAGATTGAAATTCAATAGAGAATGACCAGTAAATGAATCTACTGCTATTCGGGTCAACGACAAGGTCACACCCTTGGGCAGAAACTCATTAACTGTGGGAAGGCCACCGGTAAAGAGCCGGACTTTCTCTAAATAAGCATTTTATATAATCTACTTGTAATTTAGATGTTATAGTTTGACATAATTCTGATTACCAAAGGTGAGATACAAACGATCTGAATTTAAAGTGTTAATGACGTCATATCCATGATAAATACATGATTGAATACTGTAACACTGGCAATCAGGAAATTCTCAAATATGTCAATGGCGAGGTAAACATTTTATTTTAAATTTGACAAAATGATTTTTTGTCTCGTTCTGAATTTGGTATTAAGGGTCAGTGTATATCTTAGTCACATTGTCTGATTGCACACTCATAAAAGCAATATTTATATAATAGACACGTCTGAAAAACATAGGGCAACAGAAAACATTTGAGTATAGGACGTTTGAACGCTAAAACTTAATGACTACTTCGGTTTTGCTGTACATGAAAGTATTACAGCTGTTGTATCAGCTGGATTTCTTTTATTTCCCGTGATGTTTGTTTCGCTTCTTATTTAGGATTTTTTGTTTCAAGCTCGGCAATAACTGCTTCCAAACTAACTAACTTAAAAGGATATACAAAGAAACACGTCAGGTTTTTGATGAAGATTGTTAACCCTAGGAAAGAAGGCCTCGCCGCAAGGAGTTACTGTGATACACGGATATAAGTTATATCTTTGTAACCTTATAGTTGTATACTTTATCACCATTCATTCCCATTTTATCCCAAACAATTGGCCTTAATCAATGTATGTGATACAAAAGCGTGACAAAACTATATTGACCGTAGGCCTAATTGTGTCCAATGATAGGGAACAAATATCAATCGCCTCACTTGGCTGCACAAATCTTAACAGGGTTTTCTTGTACAAATGATAAACGCTGCCAATGCTAATGGATTGTTTGGGCATAAAATAGCTGTTTATGTTTGGCCAATTAATGTCGCATGCATGTTGACAGTTTAATAACCGATTTCCAATAAGACCTACATTCCAGCAATATAGCTTATATATGTACGTTAAGGAGTGTTTTGGGCTTTTACATGTGCATGAAATATTACTATCTAATGTGTACACATGACATATATAGCCAATACAGCTATTTACACAAAACCATGATACTGTTAACAATGCTGTTAGATACGTCCATCGGGCTAAACACTCCCGATGTTTCGGAACCATCCTGGTGGAGTCTGTGGCACTAATCTTGAGAGACCAGTCAGGGGATTTCAAGCTTTTCTGATTCAAAGGTGGAAGAAGTACAGAAGTTGCATTGAAGGCATAGACCAAATCGCCCCTTTTTTCAAGCAGCTCAGTCTACCACTGTTATTCAATCCTCGCTTGCCAAAAGTACTATTTCCATGTCTGTCCGCCGTCTCACTCAAAACTGCCCCAAGATAATCACTAAAATCTTAGACTAAATACTTTGCTTTGTCCATACAAAACTGATGAATGAAGAAAGTCTTTAGCTTAATTCGCAACAGAATGTAAATAAAAGTAGATTAGCCTTTCTTAAAGTGAATACCATAAATATGTCCGCTCTTCGCAACCATAACTTCACTTCTGACACAACTTAGATCCTCCTCTTTAAAGGATTTATGAACAGCTTTTGGAAATATTCTCTAATTTGCGTTAGGTGTGTTGTAGAACATGTACTTTATAAATCTGACCAAAAAGAAAATTAAATTTCGGTCGCAGCACATACAAAATTCAAGCTACGTTTACCGATCTACAATGCTTACGAAAGTTGATTATCTCAGAGACGTATTACGTCAAACACGACCTCCGCTGTGTACGTACCCTCAGAGGGATGACGTAATAAACGATTTCTGTTGTCTCAGTACGTCTTCGCAATCTCATTCTCGCGAGATCCCCTGCTACTACGTGAACGCGACGGACCTCTCAGGCCGTTACAAGCCATTTGCCTTAGTCTGCTAAGGGGAATCCCCTTTTGCCAGAACTGCGGAGAAATACTCTCACTACAATCACGTGATGTAGACATACAAAATAGCATGTTATCCGCTGGCCTGTTCACAATCGCGGAGGGTAGAAATAAAGTCCCTGTATTTCCTCAACGATAATTCAAAACTTAAGGGCGTGTACCAAAAACGAAATACAAGCCAACATATAGAATCAGGTAAAGATCACGTACAAATCGATTTTGGAAGTAAGTTTGATTACCCAAATTTTGGGTAAAATGGCTTGGAACGGCCTGAGAGGTCCGTCGCGTTCACGTAGTAGCAGGGGATCTCGCGAGAATGAGATTGTACGTCTTCGTGGCAGTTTGTACACATCGAAGGTCGTGTGTGACGTCATTTTTCCGAGCAGTTACGAAAAATATGCATATTTCCTCCCCGTTCGTATTTTGACTACCAGGGAACTAACGCGAAGGTTGTTTCGTTTCAACTGATAATTTTCAAATATATATGTAGTCAATTAACAAGCACAAACTAGCTTTAAATCTTGTTCATATCAAGAGGGGGGGGGGGTGCAGTTTTCACGTTGATGTTTTGATGACGTTGACATTACGTTCAACTAGCTGTGTAAACTCGCCTTTATTACTGTGATCATGCCTATGAACGAACAAGTATACAACTTCAAGCGGTTTAAATGCGGAGAAACCAAAAAACAACAGGCAATTGTATCGAACGGGCTCCCATAGAGCATCATATTCATCCTTGTGAAGCTTGCACGTGTTTTACGGTGTGAAAATAAACTGAAGACGAATCTTGTTCGTCATTTTCATTTTGAAATGGACAGGAAGGTGTATTTATGAATTTCAGCCCTTGCAACCTAATGTATGTTGTATGACTATAACCTGCAATATCAGCTGCAAAATATCTTTTCTAAAAATTCTCCAACAGCCCGTATCAGTCGAGTAGACACCACATGCAGCCTGTCACATTTTCCCAAAATGTTGATTTACAAGTCAGTATATATTTTAGAGTAATTAGAGTGTTTGTCTTTAGTTATACCGGATGTCACCTCCGTGAAAAGATTATTGTTGATTTCCCAATCGGTGAAATATGTGAGGTGTTCACCTCTATTTGTCTCTTTTCTCATGAACTATTATCAGTATTATCGGAAAATGGTCCTCTCCAGCCACCTATGTATGATTTCCTTAAAACAGCATGTAATATATGGCCCCCAACAGAGATCGTTGGTTGTGGCTATTCTGATCCTAACCGAGGAAGCATTCAGTCTAAAGAACCGTCCCCAAAGCCTATTTAGTCATTTCAGTGTGTGAGCACAAGACAAAAGGGAAGTTAGATGTCATCCCCCAGGTCGATACTCAGGAATTCATTGTAGAATGTCGAGCTAAAATGTAAGACTAAAAAGGCAAAGGTTATTTACTTGTTTTGTTGGTGCATATAGTACTACATTATATGTTCCCGACACTACAAAGAGCAGCAGTGTTCCGTCTTAACAACCAGTCAAACCTACTACAGCGCTTATAATATTTAAGGTTCGTTGTGGTAATATACACAAATAAAAAAATTAAGCATCCCCCTGGAAAGTCTGCACCGATGAAACCATTGATGTAGGGAGATTGTTGGCAAACTGATGTTGCAGAAACGATTGTGATCATAAAGGGCCACATTCTGGCGATAAGAGATGGTAATAAGCTATACAATTTATTCAGGATATCGTTAGCCAAATCAAAGGTGTATTTTAACAAAATATAAAGGATGCTTGTAAGTATGAAACTTCACATCCTCGGATACCCAGGGTTAAATTCTCAACAAGCTCACCTTTTACCCCTGGGACAACTGAGATTGAAAGCCTCGTTTTCTGGGAACGCCCATTTACTGTCGGACCAATCAAAAGTTCTCTTATAAACGTTGTAACTCTTCAGTTTGGAGACACGTTTATCGAATTGAAGTGTAAATCGAAACGTCGTCCATCTTTGTTTTGAACACTGCATAGATGCTTACGTAACGCGGATTCTGATTGGTGAAATTTCCGCCACAGTTTTGTGGCGGAACCAATTAAAGTCAGCATGCATATTAAATTAGAAACGACGGATCTGCTTCCACTTGTCCCACGGGTAAAGTGAGCGTGGGCGTAAGTTTGAATCGTGGGTTCCGACGATGGAAACTTCAGAGTCCATCTGGCTTCACAGGGCGAACATATTGAAGTAAAAATGTAACTTGGAGTGTGTAGAACACATCCCTAGAGTAGAGGGTCAATAGTGCGTATAGCCGCCATTAGCTTCCATCCTGCGTCTCAACCATCCAGTGAGACACCGGATCTGTTGAAGGAGTAACTGCCGCCAATACCGATGTAATGCGGCTTCCAATTCCTGCAGATTTTGTTCAGGAGGCTCTAGGGCTTGAATGTTTCTGCCCATGCTATCCCAAATGTGCTCTAAAGGATTCAAATCCGCGCAGTGAAAAACAACATTCATAAGGAAATGTGAAAGATATGATCATTGTCGATATAATTGTCTCTTTAGGGGAAGTAATTGGCAAAGTATTTATCATTAATACTTCGACGCCTTTTGACCAAACCACACATTGCAAAACGTTAGCTAAACCAGTTGGAGCTTTGTGACGTTACAACAGTCATGACGTCATAGATGCTTTTCATATTCTAAAATAAAGAGCAAAACTACATACATCATCAACAGTTCCAAACAGTTCTTACATACACCATTCTAGAATGAGCACACCACTACTGTTTTGTTGATAATTATTATTTTAAAAGATTCGCTCGACGCGATGTTCATTGTAATTTATAAGCTTCAAACATACATTAACTGAAAAGGTTAACGAATTTAAGCTGTTAGGAATAATTTTCCACGAAAAACTCACTTAAACATCTCGGATCTAAAACAAATGTTCGCAATACTGGAATCATCAGGCAAAATAGACTGATTGATTGATGTTTTACGCCGCACTGATTAGTGAAATGAGATCATTCCGTCTGTCCACCATTCCCTATTTCGGTTTTCAACTTTTTGAAAATTCCATTTTTTTTTACCGTTTCCATAGAAACATAACTTAGGCATTTCAGGTTAAATGTATGTCCAATAAAGACTGCGAAAAGCTGGGTACTGGGTAGGTTGATTTTTCATAAAGGCTTCATAGTCACTGTTCTTCAACAAGTATTCAATACTTTTTCCTAAGGCGGGGGATATAGCCGACTGTGTCTGCTTGTTCTAATTATGTTAATAAACCGTTTAAGAGTAAAGATAAACAGAGAAAACACTTTATTTCGGAAAACCATGTTTGACTTACTACAGAGACGTACGGGAAGATAGATAGTGACAAAATAGAATGGTTCCTTCTCAGAGAGGAGGTCTTCGGTAAATAAATTACCTGTCTAAACTGACATCTTTCACCAGCGATAAAGTACAATCGGAAGTGGGTCAAGTGGCAAAATGGATTGATCTTTACATTAAGGTGTAATCAGTCTTAATTATCATCCACCCTTTATGAAGACAATGTAACAACATTGATACGTTTATTAAACCCATTACAAATCAAAATCAATTTAATATCCAGGCGGTGTTTTCTAAACGCTGTAAATGTACAGATAATTTGAGATTATTTTCAGTTTTGTTCAGTGTAGTTTTAGCATCACGTTCAATATCACCCACAGATAATCCTAGGTGGTGTTTAATCAGCTTCGTATAAGCTAAATCCTGATCAAACAAGTACACGTGTACTTATCAGCAATAATAAGTGGTTGTGAGAAATAACAGAACTAATAGATGTTACGGTAAAATGAAGAAAATCGATTTTACTGTTTGCTGGCATTTGATCCAGAACAGTATCTATCATGTGATTATAAATGTGTATTGTCAACATTTGTCATCGGCACTGATCTTATCATCGTAATGACTATGTGATTATAAATGTGTATTGTCAACATTTGTCATCAGGACTGATCTTATCATCGTAATGACTATGCGATTATAAATGTGTATTGTCAACATTTGTCATCAGGGCTGATCTTATCATCGTAATGACTATGTAATTATAAATGTGTATTGTCAACAATTGCCATCTGAACTGATCTTATCATCGTAATGACTATATGATTATACATGTGTACTGTCAACGTTTGTCATCAGGGCTGATCTTATCATCGTAAAGGCTATGTAATTATAAATGTGTATTGTCAACATTTGGCATCAGGACTGATCTTATCATCGTAATGACTATATGCTTATACATGTGTATTGTCAACATTTGTCATCAGGGCTGATCTTATCATCGTAATGACTACGGGATTATAAATGTGTATTGTCAACATTTGTCTTCAGGGCTGATCTTATCATCGTAATGACTATGTGATTATAAATGTGTATTGTCAACATTTGTCATCAGGGCTGATCTTATCATCGTAATGATTATATGATTAGAAATGTGTATTGTCAACATTTGTCATCAGGACTGATCTTATCATCGTAATGGTTATGGGATTTTAAATGTCGATTGTCAACATTTGTCATCAGGGCTGATCTTATCATCGTAATGGTTATGTGATTACAAATGTGTATTGTCAACATTTGTCATCAGGGCTGATCTTATCATCGTAATGATTATGTGATTAGAAATGTGTATCGTCAACATTTGTCATCAGGGCTGATCTTATCATCGTAATGACTATGTGATTATAAATGTGTATTGTCAACATTTGTCATCAGGACTGATCTTATCATCGTAATGACTATGCGATTATAAATGTGTATTGTCAACATTTGTCATCAGGGCTGATCTTATCATCGTAATGACTATGTAATTATAAATGTGTATTGTCAACGTTTGTCATCAGGACTGATCTCATCATCGTAATGACTAAATGATTATAAATGTGTATTTCAACGTTTGTCATCAGGACTGATCTCATCATCGTAATGACTATATGATTATAAATGTGTATTGTCAACGTTTGTCATCAGGCCTCACCTTATCATCGTAATGATCATGTGATTATAAATGTGTATTGTCAACGTTTGTCATCAGGACTGATCTCATCATCGTAATGACTAAATGATTATAAATGTGTACTGTCAACGTTTGTCATCAGGCCTCACCTTATCATCGTAATGATCATGGGATTATAAATGTGTATTGTCAACGTTTGTCATCAGGACTGATCTCATCATCGTAATGACTATATGATTATAAATGTGTATTGTCAACGTTTGTCATCAGGACTGATCTCATCATCGTAATGACTATATGATTATAAATGTTTACTGTCAACGTTTGTCATCAGGCCTCACCTTATCATCGTAATGATCATGTGATTATAAATGTGTATTGTCAACATTTGGCATCAGGACTGATCTTATCATCGTAATGACTATATGCTTATACATGTGTATTGTCAACATTTGTCATCAGGGCTGATCTTATCATCGTAATGACTACGGGATTATAAATGTGTATTGTCAACATTTGTCTTCAGGGCTGATCTTATCATCGTAATGACTATGTGATTATAAATGTGTATTGTCAACATTTGTCATCAGGGCTGATCTTATCATCGTAATGATTATATGATTAGAAATGTGTATTGTCAACATTTGTCATCAGGACTGATCTTATCATCGTAATGGTTATGGGATTTTAAATGTCGATTGTCAACATTTGTCATCAGGGCTGATCTTATCATCGTAATGGTTATGTGATTATAAATGTGTATTGTCAACATTTGTCATCAGGGCTGATCTTATCATCGTAATGATTATGTGATTAGAAATGTGTATCGTCAACATTTGTCATCAGGGCTGATCTTATCATCGTAATGAGTATGTGATTAGAAATGTGTATTGTCAACATTTGTCATCAGGACTGATCTTATCATCGTAATGACTATGTGATTATAAATGTGTATTGTCAACATTTGTCATCAGGGCTGATCTTATCATCGTAATGGTTATGTGATAATAAATGTGTATTGTCAACGTTTGCCATCAGGGCTGATCTTATCATCGTAATGTTTATGTGATTATAAATGTGTATTGTCAACATTTGTCATCAGGGCTGATCTTATCATCGTAATGGTTATGTGATTATAAATGTGTATTGTCAACGTTTGCCATCAGGACTGATCTTATCATCGTAATGACTATGTGATTATAAATGTGTATTGTCAACATTTGTCATCGGGACTGATCTTATCATCGTAATGGTTATGTGATTATAAATGTGTATTGTCAACATTTGTCATCAGGACTGATCTTATCATCGTAATGACTATGTGATTATAAATGTGTATTGTCAACATTTGTCATCAGGACTGATCGTATCATCGCAAGGACTATGTGATTATAAATGTGTACTGTCAACATTTGTCATCAGGGCTGATCTTATCATCGTAATGGTTATGTGATTATAAATGTGTATTGTCAACGTTTGCCATCAGGACTGATCTTATCATCGTAAGGACTATGTGTTTATAAATGTGTATTGTCAACATTTGTCATCAGGGCTGATCTTATCATCGTAATGGTTATGTGATTATAAATGTGTATTGTCAACGTTTGCCATCAGGACTGATCTTATCATCGTAATGACTATGTGATTATAAATGTGTATTGTCAACATTTGTCATCGGGACTGATCTTATCATCGTAATGGTTATGTGATTATAAATGTGTATTGTCAACATTTGTCATCAGGGCTGATCTTATCATCGTAATGGTTATGTGATTATAAATGTGTATTGTCAACGTTTGCCATCAGGACTGATCTTATCATCGTAATGACTATGTGATTATAAATGTGTATTGTCAACATTTGTCATCGGGACTGATCTCATCATCGTAATGGTTATGGGATTTTAAATGTCGATTGTCAACATTTGTCATCAGGGCTGATCTTATCATCGTAATGACTATGTGATTAGAAATGTGTATTGTCAACATTTGTCATCAGGACTGATCTTATCATCGTAACGACTATGTGATTATAAATGTGTATTGTCAACAATTGTCATCAGGACTGATCTTATCATCGTAACGACTATGTGATTATAAATGTGTATTGTCAACATTTGTCATCAGGGCTGATCTTATCATCGTAATGGTTATGTGATTATAAATGTGTATTGTCAACGTTTGCCATCAGGACTGACCTTATCATCGTAATGACTATCTGATTATAAATGTGTATTGTCAACATTTGTCATCGGGACTGATTTTATCATCGTAATGGTTATGTGATTATAAATGTGTATTGTCAACATTTGTCATCAAGACTGATCTTATCATCGTAATGACTATGTGATTATAAATGTGTATTGTCAACATTTGTCATCAAGACTGATCTTATCATCGCAAGGACTATGTGCTTATAAATGTGTATTGTCAACAATTGTCATCAGGACTGATCTTATCATCGTAATGACTATGTGATTATAAATGTGTATTGTCAACATTTGTCATCAGGACTGATCTTATCATCGCAAGGACTATGTGATTATAAATGTGTATTGTCAACATTTGTCATCAGGACTGATCTTATCATCGTAATGACTATGTGATTATAAATGTGTATTTTCAACATTTGTCATCAGGACTGATCTTATCATCGTAATGACTATGTGATTATAAATGTGTATTGTCAACATTTGTCATCGGGACTGATCTTATCATCGTAATGGTCATGTGATTATAAATGTGTTTTGTCAACATTTGTCATCAGGACTGATCTTATCATCGTAATGACTATGTGATTATAAATGTGTATTGTCAACATTTGTCATCAGGACTGATCTTATCATCGCAAGGACTATGTGCTTATAAATGTGTATTGTCAACAATTGTCATCAGGACTGATCTTATCATCGTAATGACTATGTGATTATAAATGTGTATTGTCAACATTTGTCATCAGGACTGATGTTATCATCGTAATGACTATGTGATTATAAATGTGTATTGTCAACATTTGTCATCAGGACTGATCTTATCATCGTAATGACTATGTGATTATAAATGTGTATTGTCAACATTTGTCATCAGGACTGATCTTATCATCGTAATGGTTATGTGATTATAAATGTGTATTGTCAACATTTGTCATCAGGACTGATCTTATCATCGTAATGACTATGTGATTATAAATGTGTATTGTCAACATTTGTCATCGGGACTGATCTTATCATCGTAATGGCTATGTGATTATAAATGTGTATTGACAACAT
The DNA here is from genome assembly GCA_963971465.1 of Lepidochitona cinerea. NCBI lineage: Eukaryota > Metazoa > Mollusca > Polyplacophora > Chitonida > Tonicellidae > Lepidochitona > Lepidochitona cinerea. The sequence goes on along the minus strand of OZ020556.1, from coordinate 38,048,443 downwards.
TTGTCATCGGGACTGATCTTATCATCGTAATGACTATGTGATTATAAATGTGTATTGTCAACATTTGTCATCGGGACTGATCTTATCATCGTAATGACTATGTGATTATAAATGTGTATTGTCAACATTTGTCATCAGGACTGATCTTATCATCGCAAGGACTATGTGCTTATAAATGTGTATTGTCAACAATTGTCATCAGGACTGATCTTATCATCGTAATGACTATGTGATTATAAATGTGTATTGTCAACATTTGTCATCAGGACTGATCTTATCATCGTAATGACTATGTGATTATAAATGTGTATTGTCAACATTTGTCATCAGGACTGATCTTATCATCGTAATGACTATGTGATTATAAATGTGTATTGTCAATATTTGTCATCGGGACTGATCTTATCATCGTAATGGTTATGTGATTATAAATGTGTATTGTCAACATTTGTCATCAGGACTGATCTTATCATCGTAATGACTATGTGATTATAAATGTGTATTGTCAACATTTGTCATCAGGACTGATCTTATCAGCGCAAGGACTATGTGCTTATAAATGTGTATTGTCAACATTTGTCATCAGGACTGATCTTATCATCGTAATGACTATGTGATTATAAATGTGTATTGTCAACATTTGTCATCGGGACTGATCTTATCATCGTAATGGCTATGTGATTATAAATGTGTATTGTCAACATTTGTCATCAGGACTGATCTTATCATCGCAAGGACTATGTGCTTATAAATGTGTATTGTCAACATTTGTCATCAGGACTGATCTTATCATCGTAATGACTATGTGATTATAAATGTGTATTGTCAACATTTGTCATCAGGACTGATCTTATCATCGTAATGACTATGTGATTATAAATGTGTATTGTCAACATTTGTCATCGGGACTGATTTTATCATCGCAAGGACTATGTGCTTATAAATGTGTATTGTCAACATTTGTCATCAGGACTGATCTTATCATCGCAAGGACTATGTGCTTATAAATGTGTATTGTCAACAATTGTCATCAGGACTGATCTTATCATCGTAATGACTATGTGATTATAAATGTGTATTGTCAACATTTGTCATCGGGACTGATCTTATCATCGTAATGGCTATGTGATTATAAATGTGTATTGTCAACATTTGTCATCAGGACTGATCTTATCATCGCAAGGACTATGTGCTTATAAATGTGTATTGTCAACATTTGTCATCAGGACTGATCTTATCATCGTAATGACTATGTGATTATAAATGTGTATTGTCAACATTTGTCATCAGGACTGATCTTATCATCGTAATGACTATGTGATTATAAATGTGTATTGTCAACATTTGTCATCGGGACTGATTTTATCATCGCAAGGACTATGTGCTTATAAATGTGTATTGTCAACATTTGTCATCAGGACTGATCTTATCATCGCAAGGACTATGTGCTTATAAATGTGTATTGTCAACAATTGTCATCAGGACTGATCTTATCATCGTAATGACTATGTGATTATAAATGTGTATTGTCAACATTTGTCACCAGGACTGGTCTAATCATCTTAATGACTATGTAATTATAAATGTGTATTGTCAACATATGTCAAAAGGACTGGTGTTATCATAGTAATGGCTATGTATATATTGGACGACTAATGGAACAGTCGGAACTTTGACATGGAGTGGATAATATGCTGGTCAAAGAGGTTGTTGTGATTGAAAATAAAAGTCAGTAATGGATTGTTTCCTATCATCTGGTAGTTTTGGTTATTCGTGAGGATCTACCTTATGAGTTTATAGCTTTGGCTGGATTTACTTTCCTTATAGTGTTCTGTTTTTACTATCACCATTTGCATTATATGAATTGACGTCGCAATTTATTTCAATTTCTTGATTTTAATATTTATTGACAAAGCAAATAAATCGACGCAAAGATTCGTCGCGGTTCGGCAATCGTCTAATGACGGACAGTGGTGGCGAGAAGGCTTTATAGGTAACAGTTTCATTTCCAATTTGCGATAACGTTAACGTTTTAATGTGCGGTTAATTACCTAAATCTCGAAGACGCATTTCCTTTCCATTTTCAAAGAAATCATCACATCGCACATTGTTTGACAACCAAATAAAGTTGACATAATGCAAGTCATGCTACACATGATTCAACACCCTTGTCCGTCTTCTACCTAGAAACCAAATTATATATTTTCAAATTTCCCATTATCATATTTTGTTACATTTCGGCTTACTCATAGCTGCCATAGCTGAAGATCCATACAACGTTGTCATTACATTACAAAGTATTCCAGAAAATTGTACTTTTAGTGTTCATAAATAGGTATACGTGAAATAACAATGCGTCATTATTGATCCGGAATGATGATACTACTTCGTTGCCAAATGGATTCCACCCATTATCCGCATTTGTTTTTCTCTTTCGCATTTTATATGGACGATATAACATCGTCAGAAATAGGAAATATCAATAAAATCAATCAATATGCCCTCTAAATGTGCGAGTTGTTACCGAAATATTTAATAAATACATACTCTTAATCACTACTATATCATAATGAACCCGATCATTGTGTTGTTTATTTTGGGTAACTTATGTCTGGGCAACTTGTCTCTGGCTATTTTTTTGTTTGTTTGTTTATTCACCACAAAATGCATTTATGTACATACAGATGAAAGAAAATATATTAGTCTAGAACAATAAGCCAATTGATATGGTGGCGGGAATAAAGTCCCTAAGGACTTGTTCTATCCCTTGAGATATAATACATTGGATTCCGTAGGGTAAACAATAATAATCATGACAAAACATAGGTACATGGTTAACTGAATTAAATTGATAAGAGATGGTCTTTAAGTTTGGACTTAAATAGTGAAATGGAAGAAGTACTTTTTAAAACTGTTGGTAATCTGTTCCATTCGCGAGGTCCAACTAATCTCACTGAATGAAAAGAATAATTAGATTTATAAAATGGTCGATAAAGATTATATTGTTGGGATCTTGTTGAGTATGAATGTATACTGCTTTGTTGAATGAAGAGAGATAAACATGATTTAGGTAACAAGTCTGGTCGGTGAAAATATTTATACACTAAAAGAAGGATTGACTGAATAGCTAAGTTTCTGACATTAAGAATACCAAGAGATTTAAATAGGGGAGCTGTGTGGTCAAACTTCTTAGAGAGGGTGATGGTTCTCACAGCTCGTTTTTGTAGCAATAACAATGGTTTTGTATGACTGGAATATGAAATTGCCCAAAGAATATTACCATAAGTTACAAACGGATGAATAAGTGAATAATACAATAATAACAATGACTTTTTATTCAATTGTTTTTTAATATGCTTAATTAGTCCTAAATTCCTTGAAATCTTGCTGCTGATGAAGCTAATATGAGCAGTCCAGGAGAGTGTTGATTGAAATACAATACCCAAGAATTTAAACTGCCAAACACGATTGATTTCAGTACCATTCAGAGTCAAGGGGATTGTGGGATCGGCTGAATGAGTTGAAGGTTTTATTAACATAAATTTAGTTTTACTTATGTTTAGTGAAAGGCGGTTCGATAATAGCCATTGGTAAACTGATTCAAGCTCATGGTTCATTAGCTCAAACAACTCAGCACAAGATGGCGAGGAACAAAACACACTTGTGTCGTCGGCGAATAAAACATACTTCAATGAATGGGAAATGTTCCTAATGTCATTGATATAAATTAAAAACAATATGGGTCCTAGGACCGATCCTTGAGGAACTCCTAGGTTTATATAATTTTGTGGAGAGAATATGGAGCTTATGTGAACAATTTGTGAACGGTCGGTTAAGTAGCTCTTAAACCAATCTAAGACAATTCCTCTAAAACCATAATGTTTTAATTTATCTAAAAGTATGTCATGGTTTACAGTGTCGAATGCTTTGGATAGGTCGAGAAATGTAATGAGACTGTAAAATTTCTTATCTTTGGACTGTACTAAATAATCATATAAGGAGTTTGCGGCCAATGCTGTTGAATGGTTTGTACGAAAACCGTATTGATCGTCACATATAATGTTTTGTTCGTTCAGAAAGGATACGACTTTTGATGAGACTATTTGTTCAATGATTTTGCTGATATTTGAAAGTACTGATATTGGGCGATAATTCTCTATGCATGTTTTATCTCCTGCTTTAAAAATGGGGGTTACTTTAGCTAATTTGAGATCTTTTGGGAATGAGCCAGTTGTTAAAGATAAATTGAGAATGTGAGAAATGGGCTTTGATATATACTGAGATACAAGCTTAAGTTCAGAAGCAGATATTCCATCGATACCCGATGACGCTTTTTTCAATGTTGAGATTGTAGAGTGGACTTCATTTTCTGAGATATAAGGGAAAGAGAAACTATCACATATAGGTTCACCGAGATAAGTATGGAAATCAAATGTATTGTCAGGGATCTTTGAATCAAGGTCAGTGGCTACTGTTGTGAAATAGTCATTAAATGCCCTGGCTATATCAGATTTGTCAGAAATACTTTCCCCATCTATCATAAACGATTCTGGGAAGGACGAGAAGCTATATTTTCCCATCAGCATATTAATAACTTTCCAAGTTTGCTTTATATCATTGTTTGTTTTGTTAAATTTATCTTCGAAGTATTTTACTTTTGTTTGTTTAATAAGACTATTTAGTTTGTTTCTGTACTTTTTAAATTCTGTTCGGTTGAAATCAGTTGGGTTTTTCAGTTGCTCACGGTAAAGTTTATTTTTCTTAAAAATTGACTGGAGTATCCCCTTTGTGTTCCAGGGTTTACGGACTTTTGGTGTTGTCGTACATGTATATGTCAATGGGAAGACGTCTTCATATATATTTTGAAAGATTGAAGTAAATTTACTAAGTGACTCTGAAGCGTCGGTTGATTGAAGAATAGAAGTAAAGTCCTGGTCTGCCATTCTGTTGTGAAATTCAGTCTGTTGAGTAGAGGATTTACGGCGGAAAGTGTATGAGGTAGTGGTTGGTTTGGTAACAACGGCATCTAACATATGGAATATAGGAAAATGATCCGATATATCAGAGAGAAGTATGCCGGATAAGATATTTGAGTCATGGAAGTTGATGAAAAAGTTATCAATAAGAGTTGCTGAGTAATCCGTTACCCTTGTTGGTTTTGTAATTTGGGGGTAATAAAAGTTTGTTTTCAATACCTCTAGAAATTGTTTCGTGAGTAAATTGTGGTCAGACTTAAATAAGTCCACATTGAAGTCACCCATCACCCATGGTAATTCCATTCAGATCAGACTTGATATTTTTGACGTCATTTTCTATCGTATTCAATTTAGTGCATATATTCTTATTCATATCTTCTATTTGGAATCTATTCCCATATAAGCTGGATCGATAAAAGTATAAAACTATTTAAAATAGATCGGTAGAGAGAATTTCAACTGACATTGTTATCCATGTGGATATGTTGAAGAAAATTAGATCGTGGAGAAATGACAGTGATAAGTAAGAAGCGACCCTCATGGCGTCTTCGGTGAATAAATGACCTGTCTTTACTGACACATTTCATTAAGGATAAAGTAATTTGAACGACAATCTGATAGGGGTGAGCTTAATTTTTCCGTGAATAGATGTCTGCAAATGTTGACGGATGGATATAGAAACATTCCTTCACTGTGTGCATTATTATCTACATTGATCCAAGATAAGTTAAAAGGTTTTGATGTGTCGGGTAAAGAGTTTCCGGTGCAATCAAATTGATATTCGACCCATAAAGTCTGAATGTTTGAATACATTATATATATATATATATATATATATATATATTGGTAAAACAGACTAGTTTAAATACACCTTTCTCAGATCAGAATGTAATTTCTGATATATCTGCTGTTTATGGGTCTTCTGGACTAACGTTCTGTATACATATGCGTTTGAGAAAGATAAGTCAATTTTGCTACATTTTAAAGATTATCTGGCAAATGTAACCACCATAATATTCGCCGTGGAAAGACAAAGTAAAGGGACACTAGCTGCGTCGGAACACTATAGGTATGGTGGTTGGCGGGGCAACTATCCCAGGTCAACAGGCGAGCATCAAGGGATCACCACCAGCAGCTCTAAAAACGAACCTATAGATGATTTGTGACCTCGTACGCCTTTACCGGACATAGCGCAGGGATTTTGGCGTGCCATCCAGGGTAACATTTTTAAAAGCTGTAAAACAATATAATAACCCTGAAATCAGACTTGTCCTGGAACTGTCAGTTCTTAGTTTGTAAAAGTAAATCATTTTGATATACATTACCTTTCCATTATTTGACTGCCAAAATACAAACAAAGCTTTTTTAAATAGACTCTCCGAAATTCCCAAATAATCCAGCTATTACGCATTAACGCAAATTTGCACTGCTATAGAACCTATTCGCTTGTAAATACGTTACTCTATTATATTTTGATTTAAATCAAAATTTATACATAAAATCTACTGTTCTTCAATTATTTGTTTATTTATTATCTTGTCTCGTAACAATGATATCTATATGCTGCCGTGTATGACAATATTGTATACATGCTAGAAATAAATTTACTTACGCAATATATTTGTTTTGGTTAAAAAAATCTAAATAATTCCTAAAATTAGTTCACTGACTCAGTGAAAGTCTGCACCGACCGATAAAATCATTGGTGAAGGGAGATTATTTGCAAACTGATGTTGCAGAAACGATTGTGATCATAAAGCACAACATTCTGGCGATAAGAAACCATCATTAATGGCAATAGGCTATACAATTTATTCAGGGTATCGTTAGCCAAATCATAAGTGTATTTGAACAAAATATAAAGATGCTTGTAAGTATGAAACTTCAGAATCCATCTGGCTTCACAGTGTGGACATATTAAAGTAAAAATGTCACTTTGAAAGTGTAGAACACATCAATAGCGCGTATAGCCCCCATTAGCTTCCAACCTGTGCCTCAACCCTCCAGTGAGACGTAATCTCCGAGATCCGGAATAACAAATGATAAAGCACCTATTCTCGCGATACGTTCATGTCCTATTCTATCAGCTATGTATTTTCGGACTGCCTATGACAAATAGCCGCAGCATTGGGTCCAGTGTACCCCAGTGGTGGTATAGTAACCAATGGTCGTTACTCAAACTTGTATATTGCAAAAATAGTATTGTCTGCAATGGTCAGTGGCTGTAAGAATTTGTTATTTGGAGTGCTCCATATACCGGTAGAGATGGAGCAAGATCAGACAATTTGGGGGGAATCTCGTTAACCCCGTCTACGACCATGTCTTTCTCATTCATAACATACATTTCTCTTGATAGTTGATTTATAAAATCAAATACAGAAATAAGATTTTTTCCGACTTGTGATCATCGAGCAGTAATTCAGCAATGTCCAGTGTATATAACATGCTATACCTCAGCAGTATAATTCACATTGACACTGTGATGTCTGATGTATTCTTAAATGAAAACTAATACAAAATAAAGTTGGGATGTGAAAAAAATATTTGCAACAAAAATGTTTCAATATAGTATAAATAAGTCCGGGTATCTGACTCCAAAATTACTATTTTTTATACTGACGGCCGTATTTTGTTCACTGCAATCAAAAAGCCGGAGTTGGCTGCCTGGGCAGTATGTGGTCCGATTTAGACGAAGAAATAGCAATGTTACCTACTCAGATCGTGTCTAAACGGTCATAATCACGTTCATGGATAATTTAGCTACTTACCAGTGCCTGATATGGACGAGTAAGATCGGCCAGTAAACTTAATTCTTCCCCTGAATTCACTTTTGCCTTCTTCAGTCTCAAACTCTCCGCCATTGATGACGTAACACTGTTTAGCGGTTTTTCAGTTTTTAAACGTTAAATTCCCTTTACAAAAGGCTAAATTATAAATAAATGTCGAAAGTATTTGGGTTAGTTATGTTGTTATTTACTGTCTAAATCTGACCGCAAACTGCCCGATCAGAAACGTGCAGGCTACTCCGACTTTTTGATTGCAATGAGCCCTGACTCCAAAATACGACCGTCAGTACAAACAAAAGTAATTTAGGAGTCAGAAACCCGGACTAAGTATAAATATATAGATGTACGGAGTGATTTATTTACAAGACCGGCACACCATACTTTTCTCAAAGCTCTATATAACTTACTGGAGTAACTCGACAATACTTGAGTTTAGAGAGTGTTAATAAGCCGATTCATTTGGGGTAAAGTTTACCAAAAGGCTGAAAGACTGCTTCGACCAGGATGTGTTTATTTCCAGCAGATAACGATTCCGTATAATGATGGGACAGTTAACAGATTTATACCAAATGGCTGATGAATATATATTGTGATAGGAACGATGTGCTCATTCCCTGTGCTTATAGATAACGGTTAGAATAATTATGTAAACCCCAACAAAAAAGCAAGAACGGTAATACAGTTATAATATCGAAACTACCACTCCTTACTTGCTGGCTTTATAACGTAGAGTGGATGTAGCTCTCAAGCCAATGGAATGAACGCCAATCTTATGTCTGGACTTTTGTTAGGTTCACTTAAGACTATTCTTTCTCATGTGAGTGAAAATGACTGGAATAATTTCGATGACATTTCTTGAAAAGCATCGATTTGAAACGAATGCACATTTTATTGATTTGTTAAAATATATCAATATACTGAAATGTTCGTTTACTTACCCAGGTTTTTTTTCAGTATGACCGACGTGGTTTTGTAGAAAAGATAACATATACAAATGGGTGATATAAGAAGAGGAGAGTTATTTGGTAACCACGAACTTTTAATCGTCGTGATCTTTTGTATCGGTATGGTTATCGCCTTCGAGTACAAGCACGGATCCGGGCAGCAAGATGAACGTATTATCGTTCGGTAGAAAAACTAAAAGAAGGTTCAGAAATTCGTACAGATAGTTCCGGTTTTTATCGGGATTTGAATCATTGTTAAGTGGAAATTAAATCACAAACCATATGTTTTGGCTACATTAATGCTGAACTCAGATGGGATCGTCTCTACAGAATAAATACTTCTTAATGCCGTGTGGAGAGTCTAGGGGTTGAAGAAAATCACATCATATCCCTGTGATTTAGAAACTAACGATGATTACATTGAACATGTCTGAGGAACTAAGGAGATGAGAGTCAACCCAGTTCCTGTCAAATGGATTCATTTCTATATCGTTGTGAGTAGATGTGTACTATGGCAGATCCTGATGGTATATGGAATGGTCCAATGTCAGTGGGTCGGATAATATAGGGGCGATGTCAGTGGGTGGGATAATATAGCGGCAATGTCAGCGGGTCGGATAATATAGCGGCAATGTCAGTGGGTCGGATAATATAGCGGCAATGTCAGTGGGTCGGATAATATAGGGGCGATGTCAGTGGGTGGGATAATATAGCGGCAATGTCAGCGGGTCGGATAATATAGGGGCAATGTCAGTGGGTCGGATAATATAGGGACGATGTCAGTGGGTGGGATAATATAGCGGCAATGTCAGCGGGTCGGATAATATAGGGGCAATGTCAGTGGGTCAGATAATATAGGGGCGATGTCAGTGGGTGGGATAATATAGCGGCAATGTCAGCGGGTCAGTGGGTCGGATAATATAGGGGCAATGTCAGTGGGTCGGATAATATAGCGGCAATGTCAGCGGGTCGGATAATATAGGGGCAATGTCAGTGGGTCAGATAATATAGGGGCGATGTCAGTGGGAGGGATAATATAGCGGCAATGTCAGCGGGTCAGTGGGTCGGATAATATAGGGGCAATGTCAGTGGGTCGGATAATATAGCGGCAATGTCAGTGGGTCGGATAATATAGCGGATTCAGAATTCCAATCAGCTATATTCATTTGTGTCTATTAACAGCTGGAGTAAAAAACAAAACTTCTTAATTTCTCAAATTTTAGGACATATCGTTTTCTTGAAAGATGTGATTCAGTACAATAATAGATGAGTTGCCAAAAATTCGGGTTGTTTTTTTTTTTAAAAGAAGTTCACCATTTGAAGTTAGCTACCTTGAACCATGAAAGGATTGGTGTTGAAATATCAGTAAAACAAGTAACCCACACGGACCGAAAATATGAGGCAATACTGTACAAACTTTAAATAGCCGGGCTGTTTGGGTAGGCTTACATTTTATGGGTTTTCGCTGCTCATAGCATACGTACATCTACAAGAAACTGACCTTGGCCAGAAATTAATCTTAATAAACCTTGTCTTTAAAGATTATATCTGGGGCAATTTTAAACTAAAAAAAATCCATCCTTTACTAGAACCAACATGTAGGTAGCTCCTCCATTTTGCCTTTCAAGAATTCCCTGTCAACATTTTGTACATTTTGTTTTATTTGCCAATATGACATAAGACCAATATAATTCACTTTAAACGAGATAACCAATTTGTAAATTCAATACATAGCTGATCCATGCCATCATATAAACATTTACAATACAATTTTTCGGACATCATGGGTTCAAGAACAAAAAAGGCTTTTGCGCGCTTTGAAAAGCACCTTTGGTTATCCAGTTTGGGGAGACAAAGATGGGCAACCGTCTTCTATTGGCGGGAGAGGGGGGGGGGCTGCCTCTGTGAGCACAATTATAACGAACAATTAACTAATTCTGAATGGCCCCTATATTTGACCCTCTTCCCTCATTAAGGACTTGGACTTGAACACCAAGGATGGAATGCTAAACCAGTCCTCTTTCAATAAACGTTCGACCATGAGACGCTCTATTTAACGCATGTCTAAGTAAAATAAATATATGAAAATAACTCAATGAAATATACATTGACCTACTTTACAATGTGTTGGTTTTTGATGGTCAAACAGATAACCTGAAACCCGCAAAATACAACCTACACATATACATGGAATAATTAGGAAAAAGCTTGGGAACCAATATGGCGTGCTGTCACTGACAATGACGTCAAACTTTGGCTCTATTAATCCACATTTGTCGGGACCTAATGCTTATATCAATTGCCGGTCGAATCTAATGCGTAGACATTTTATTCAGCGGGTCAGTGGGTCGGATAATATAGGGGCAATGTCAGTGGGTCGGATAATATAGCGGCAATGTCAGTGGGTCGGATAATATAGCGGATTCAGAATTCCAATCAGCTATATTCATTTGTGTCTATTAACAGCTGGAGTAAAAAACAAAACTTCTTAATTTCTCAAATTTTAGGACATATCGTTTTCTTGAAAGATGTTATTCAGTACAATAATAGATGAGTTGCCAAAAATTCGGGTTGTTTTTTTTTTAAAAGAAGTTCACCATTTGAAGTTAGCTACCTTGAACCATGAAAGGATTGGTGTTGAAATATCAGTAAAACAAGTAACCCACACGGACCGAAAATATGAGGCAATACTGTACAAACTTTAAATAGCCGGGCTGTTTGGGTAGGCTTACATTTTATGGGTTTTCGCTGCTCATAGCATACGTACATCTACAAGAAACTGACCTTGGCCAGAAAATAATCTTAATAAACCTTGTCTTTAAAGATTATATCTGGGGCAATTTTAAACTAAAAACAATTCATCCTTTACTAGAACCAACATGTAGATAGCTCCTCCATTTTGCCTTTCAAGAATTCCCTGTCAACATTTTGTACATTTTGTTTTATTTGCCAATATGACATAAGACCAATATAATTCACTTTAAACGAGATAACCAATTTGTAAATTCAATACATAGCTGATCCATGCCATCATATAAACATTTACAATACAATTTTTCGGACATCATGGGTTCAAGAACAAAAAAGGCTTTTGCGCGCTTTGAAAAGCACCTTTGGTTATCCAGTTTGGGGAGACAAAGATGGGCAACCGTCTTCTATTGGCGGGAGAGGGGGGGGGGGGGGGGCTGCCTCTGTGAGCACAATTATAACGAACAATTAACTAATTCTGAATGGCCCCTATATTTGACCCTCTTCCCTCATTAAGGACTTGGACTTGAACACCAAGGATGGAATGCTAAACCAGTCCTCTTTCAATAAACGTTCGACCATGAGACGCTCTATTTAACGCATGTCTAAGTAAAATAAATATATGAAAATAACTCAATGAAATATACATTGACCTACTTTACAATGTGTTGGTTTTTGATGGTCAAACAGATAACCTGAAACCCGCAAAATACAACCTACACATATACATGGAATAATTAGGAAAAAGCTTGGGAACCAATATGGCGTGCTGTCACTGACAATGACGTCAAACTTTGGCTCTATTAATCCACATTTGTCGGGACCTAATGCTTATATCAATTGCCGGTCGAATCTAATGCGTAGACATTTTATTCAGCGATGTGTGGACATGTTCCTCTATGCGTCAATAATTCCACCAGTTTCTGATTGATGAATGGCGACTTCTATTTGACATCAGTGTCTGTCGTACTATAATGAAAACCTATAGGTAGTGGATTTTGTTCGACTGCAGACCCCAGACAATCAATCCGTTATCCCTTAAGAGTAATCCCGTCAAATTACCCTGGTATCTGAGACAGGCGTTCTGGTCATCTTTTGTATCGAGGAGACAATTTTCTTCCAAGGCAAAGTGGTCCCGATTGATTCTGTTTAACGTCCATTGTGGGGATAATTTTCCATGTTTTTTTTGCGTATAGAGACTCTACTATCCAGATCTTGCAGTGAATTTCAACCATGAGCCTTTGCGGGTTATTCTTGGGAAGCGGCTATCCCAAATACAGCAATGTAGATGGTTTAAGGAAATAGAACATTTCCTTGTTTTCGGTTGCATATGTGGTTTATTTGCATAATACACAGTTAACTCTCCTCCCAAAAATATCCCCAAACTTGCAATAATTAGCAGCTAGTGGCGCTTTTCGTATTTGATCCCTAGATTTTTTATTCTGATTTGTTCAACGTTGGGAATGAACTGATGCCGTTTGAGAAAAAAAAACAATTAGTGTCACTTATGATAAATAATGCTGTCCCCACGCATGGACATCTATACAATTTATTTAAGACTTATTTAAGTCAATAGACTAGTCAAAATATACGGCACTATATTAGACCATAGTTTACTTCCTTAAACAAGATTTCTGCGCTTGTGGTTATCGAGATAATGTAATATTACCCAAATGACATTAAGTGGAATGTTACATGCAACGCTTAAAGTGGTATGAGCTGGTATGAGCAAAATTCACACTTTTTTCGTAATTTCTGATCGTCACGACAATAAGAGGCTTTGAAGGCCATGGAAAATTAAATGATTGGCGTTGGAATGAGGAAAATCGATGCAGCATGTGGCCTATACGAACCGAAATAGTGTTTGAACAGTAAACAAAATTTAAATAACCGGGACGACCATTCATTCATCGAGACTAGAAGCACTAAAAAAATTCTGAATTTTACGTCTTGAGAATAATAACCAATAATTTCAACATTCTGTTTTGTACATCAAAATATCAATATTTTGGCAGCTCATGCCACTTTAAAGAAAATTTACCTATGGGTGGCGGGTAATTGGTTTACATTTTGGAACTGTGGCTCTATCTGAACACACGTTCAGGAGGACGTTACTCAGCCTAAGATAAAATAAGTGTTTGATCGAATTCAAATTCAATTCCCTCACTGTCGCTTAGTTTTAATGTATTCTTTCTCTTTTATTGCTGGGCCCCTGCAATTTATTTTCTGGGCAAATTTTATCATATTTTATGGCTAACGTGGCGACACAGTCTACGTGGGCCTTCTATTGATCCTGATGCCCAAGTTTTGAGTAGTTCGTATGATATTCACGAGACTGCTTTTCAATATTTATAGAAAATTTGCCGCGAATTTCTAAATTTTGTTTTCAGGAAAAAAGATCAACTCGTTTGGTAGTTAATTCCACAAGAATATATTGTCACGGTATGTCTTATATCAAGGGTGTCGGTATTGGTGTGAACTGTATTTTAGAATAATACGCGGGGATTCTTTGAGAGGATATATTGCAGTCAAATACTTCACCGTTTTTACTTTTTACCGATTTTTAGAGTCAATATCTCTAGAGAGATTTGTGTTTGTGGTTTGCAGTGTTATACAGTTCAAGGGATGTAACTCCTTGAAGGCCTTATTGCATACTGCTGAGTTATCTACCTTCGGTAGAACATTTTCAAAGAATTGATCCAGGCCCGTATATCATGATTAAATACATTGAATAGCCACATCACATAAAGTAGTTTGGATCTGACAGACAGTAATACAGGTAAAGTCAAAGGTCAAATTTTTTTCTTCAATCGGCTAAGAATTTGTTACGACGTTTCCCTGGCAAATGTAGGACATGTGTCATAAGAACCTGTGTTTTATTGCATAGATTTTTTTTAATCATCTAGCATTTTAAGCCTTTTCAGCATGATCTAAAATATAATGCTAAAATCATAGTGAAACAATTCGGCCTATAGCTGTCTTATTTCAAGGGATCGTTTATAGCATGGCCCTCAGTAGCCTACAAGAAATGTCCTAAAACGACAATTAGGTCATCGTGAAATGAGGTCTAAAACATTAGATTTTTTACTTTTTTTTAAATAAAGCACTTATGTTATCTTAGATGCTATCTGGATGGGAAATGGGGCATTTTTACATGTTTTAGAGCAAGCCACGCTTCTTGTGTTCGAAAGGTTATTGAACAAAGCTTTTCTGCGCAGAGTTAAATAATCAATTATTTCATCGTATTTATCTAACGAACGCCAGGTATTTTGGACCTAATATATTTTTAGGGATATGTACAAGTCATATTCATTTTCAGCTTGCCAAAAATTTAGAATCTCAAATTTCGGAAAGAAACTAACTTTCTAAACGTCTTTCAGAGCTCAGCTGGGAGTTTTATTTTCGATTATGTTAATCAAACTTTTCCTATTTCAACTATATTACTTGCATTGATGAATAAAACTGAACTTATATGAACTGATATTTTATAGTCCACAACTCACGACATTGACCCAAAACGAGAGCATTATGTATTAAATGGTGTTGAGAAAACACCTGAGAATATCCGAATTGTACACTGTAAAATGTAAACCGTAAATTTTACGGTAGAATACTGGCAGCTCGGCTGTCAACTTTCTACCGTAAAAATAAGGGTAGACCGTAAAATCAACTAGCCACATTCCTAATCAGTGAATGTGAAAAAACATTATGAAATCAGTAGGCTAAGAAATACAGGACTTTAAATCGTCAACCCCAGCATAGATCTGTTAATGTAGATTTTCAAATGTTATGTACCCCCAACGAAATAGTAAAACTGACTACTACTTGACAAACATATATTTATTTGAAAAAAATGCTGATGAAAATTCTCCCATAGGGCAGGTATCTCAATCTACGCTTTCAAATACAGCTATGTTAAATTAACTATCTTAACCTATAATGACAAATTTTTCTTATATTAAATCGCCTACGGCGGGATTCGAACCTCTAACCTCACATACAGGAGCTGCGCAGAACTATATGCGCACTAGCCATAACCGTAGCCTTTAACCACTACACTAACTACAAATATGAAGGGATGGTGGCCACATTTCCATGCCTTACTAGCGCTTCGTTGTGCGCATGCGCACTTCCGTTTTTCGCACCCTTTGAACCGCAATGACGTATTTTTGACGAATCCTTCACGGAAACAACCGAGGAGATCAGATCTCGTCAGCTCGGAAACGACAACTGTCTCAAAGTTCTTTTACGGTACACGACCGTAAAGCTTCCACTGAAGTATAAAACGGCAATTTACCGTTAATTTTAAAATATTCTACTGTAGAATTTACGGTAAACGGTTACAGTGTATGGACCGTTGAGTAGTAAGCCAGTGTCAGACCTTTAAATCCGATTTTATGATTGCTGATTAAGAGAGATATCGATTGGGCGATGTAATAATATTGTTAAAGACCATGTATCATCTGCAGGTTGTTAATTTGCATTAAGCGCGCAGTAGATACTAGATGGTAATTAACAATGATTACAATGTGTAATTCATAGGTGACGATGTTCTTCATTAACGGACGACCTTGAAAGAAGATAACAATAAGAGCCCGGCAAAAATGCTTCCCCGTGCAGATCGGCTTCTCTGCATTTCCTACAACATTATTTCTTTTGCTAGAGCAAAATAAGAAAATAATCGGTCATCTCTCCTAAGAATTGCAAAATAATCGGCCATCTCTCCTAAGAATTGCGTGGGGGCCTCCGTGGCTCAGTAGGTAGAGCGTTGGACGCTAAATCCGAACAGCCTTCAACCAATGGGTTTTTCAACCAAAATTGGAAAATTTTCTGACTGGGTTTTCACTCGAACGATGGTTGCCAGTTACCAGCGGAAGGTCGTGGGTTTCCTCCGGGCACAGAGCCCGGTTTCCTCCCACAATAAAACTGGCAACGCCGCCATATAAGTGAAATAATCTTGAGCGCGGCGTAAAACACCAAACAATCAATCATTGCAAACTAGTGATACGGACATCGATTCTGTAAGTCGCAGGGTAAAAACGTCGAAATTGATAGCTTGAATCTAGGATGAATATGAAAGGGATATGAAACGCATTTGTGTTATAGTCACTCTACTAGCAGCCTGTTTGGCTCGCTATTGTTTGTCCCAGACACCCCGTAACGGCATTCCGATCCGCCCCGAGAATAGCCGAAACCCGTGTTGTGTATTCCGATTCATTCCGAACCTTACCGATCCCGTGAATATATGGACTGCTTATACCTATTCGTAAGCTAGCAACAGAAAACAATCGCCATTTTGAATATTTTGACACTTCGGTCAATTATCTCCGGCCCATATATTCACGACATATTGCATCATTAATATCTCAAATTTGTGTATGACTAACACACTGGCTTCCCATAGGTCACAGACATATGGATGTTAGTTTTCATTTTAATCTTAATCATACAGAACTCGAAACGATCGAATTGTTGCGACCTTGAAAAGATCCTTAAGTTATGTAGCTCGTGTTTTAGGCTGATGTAACAGCAATGAAAATCACGCCAAACTTGACCGATTTGAGTAATTGGAGAGAAGTGTAAATGTTCCCAAACTGTAAGATTTCCTATTCTGTAGCAAATCTGAAATGAACGTATGAAATCTACTGTTGGGTTTTCGGGACGAATAGTCCATCGATTATCCGGAACATTGTAAGCAAGAGTATTGTTTTCGTAAGCATTTCAACACCTGGATTCGCCCGTTTTTACACTCACATTTGATACGGACATTTTACTGCAAACGACCAAAAATGTTTCTAAGATAAGTCTATATCTATAACGTTAGGTAAGCTGGCCCATCAAATGTATTAGCCTACCCTATTTCTTTCATCTTTGTTTTCGATTTACCGCTGACAGCTCTCACAAATAAGACTATAAATATAAGCTAGCTGGGAAAGTTACTCGGATCATAACAGCTTTATACAAATCTCTTCCCACAACATTATCACCCCTTTTCAAGCTTATATCTAACTCGGGGGTATTTCATAAATCTCATATAGCCAACTTATAGCAGATATTTCTACAACGAGACAGCATTGAACAATGAAACCATTGATCAAACCACAATCGACATTAAGCATAGCGAGCCATGTAAGTGAAATAATCTTGAGCCCAGCGTAAAACACCAATCGATCAATCAATCTTTGTAAATGGCAAGGTACAACCCTGAATATGGTGCCGAACAATGTACAAATCTATCTTACATGTGCCATGTTTGAATGTTGACAGTTCCTTGTTGTTGGGCCGTTTTCCTATCCAATATTGGCATTGTTGTGAAACACATTGCTTTGAAACAGTTTTGCGTCGATGGTCGTTTATATCGCCCGTTTTACTCGTTTAACTATATTTTGATCGTGCTGTGAATGAAGCGTGTTTCCTCGATTTGATGCTTTCATTGATATGTTCTGGCGATCAGATCTTTACAGGTGTATTCATTTTCAAGAAAAGATGTTCAGCACACATTCGGGCATTTAAGTTATCATAACTATGGGGGTTCGTGTCACCTGCCAAACGGAACAAAATTGAACACCAAGTTAACCTCCATTCTTATTCATTATAACAGTTTTTAGACCACACATTATTGCATCGACATTCTTCGACTCAATTTTAATAGATATTTCCATCAAATATGAGATTGAAATTAATTGCCGTTTTTAATGCTTGGTTCCCAGGTCCATGGCTGAATTTAAATACCATGCACCAGCAGAACACACAATAGAACATTTATTGTTCCACTTTCCGCTATTTAGAACAATCGTGTCTCGTCTGGTAGCCCTTGGGATAGGAAAACCTTCCCTGAAAAAAAAAAACAATCTGAGGAAAGTCATGGATGCAGTAGCTACCTTTCTTAATTGCTGTAAATTCTTATAAAAAAAACCCAACTATTTAGACGACAAGTAGGATTTTTATACTCATCGTCAGGTAACAGTAACGCGTGGTATTATCAAAGTTATGGTGGAAGTAATTCTATAGAATAGAGCCCCTTACAAATACTGATAATGATGCATCAGCACTCCTCTGTCTAATGATAGCTCTATCTTCAACATAGTTAATTCAGGAATGGAAAATGAATGCACGATGAGAAGAAATAATTAGCAAAGCTCGTCATTTGAAGTCAAGACTGGAATATTGAATACACAAGGCTCATCGATAAAGGATTCCAAATAACCCTACAGCCTTTTTTCCATTCGGAATATCAAAGAGGTTTTGCTGCACGATACCTTCAACCGTAATATATAAATGCTTAGTAACAAATAGGCCGAAATAACAACAATAGTTCATTTCCTTGTGTATTTTGCGATCGATACCTCATCGGAATCTATCACGACAATGCTACCAAAACACAATGAGACAGGTAAATCTACTTTTAACGACCAGAGATTTACGCTGACTATGTCCCTCAGGCAAATAATATAGTTTACACGTGATGAATGGGTGTAAAATAATTGCATGAGCCCCAAATAAATAAAAAATAAAAAATGATTTTATTCGTCAAAATGCAAAAATTCAATCTTCTTCGATTAAGACAAGTAAATCCGTGTGCCACCATATGTTTTGTTTATCCGGGCATTTAACTAGGTTCATGAATATACATGTACATACATATAGGTTCATGGATCTAAATGTACATACATATAGGTTCATGGATATACATGAACATAAATATAGGTTCATGGATATACATGTACATACATATAGGTTCGTGGATATATATTTACGATCACTAAAACACACGGGCACAGAGAAAATCTTCTTGTCTAAAATAACCATGGAGACAAGTTTCTAATTGTGTTAAAATAAACAGTTGCAGAATGCAACTGATTGTGTGGTGTGCTTCAATTGCTCTTACCCCCCTCAAGGCGAAATTTCATCACGCCTTGCTCTTCGCGGTTTTTTTTTTGCATTTTATGTAATTCTTAAAGGCCCACTTGCCGCCATAGCCTGTTTAAATTTGCTAAGAAAACCAATTTACATGAGCTTACTACGACTAATACAACTAAACTTAAACATAGGACACATAAAACATGTCTAGTTAGCTTTAGAATGTAGAAATGGGGTGAAAAACAAACGAAGAATCGAAGCCTGATTACAACAACAACGATCAGTGTCGGTCAACTTTCGTGTTGGATTACCCTCATTTCAGGCCTTTTTATCTGTGGTTAACACTCAAACAATTATCTGTGCCGTTAGTTCACTCACTCGACTTAAACATAAAATCGCCAGTAGGGGGCAGCTTGGTTTGTTTACGTTCCGGGCACCTAACAATTCAAATTTTCAAATTCAAATTAAAAATACAAAGTGACGTCCAAACTTTTAAATTTTGGTAAAAATAGAAAGTTCCTAACTTATATTGTCTGGGAAAAATACAGAAAACGGACTTTCTTTTTTAATGTAAACAATATTCCTGATTTACGCGGCAAGTGTGCCTTTAACCAATCATCTCACTATATAGCGTCACGTGGGTGTCGTCTGCACTTCCATCCTTGTCCGGTCAAATTCACAGCCATTTTCAATTCGCGAGCGTTAGTTTTGCCCTCCTCCAACCCCTTCTCCACCTTCTTGGTCAATTTATTGTCATAAATGTAATTGTTTAGTGGGGCGGTTCAGCCCCACTTCATTTACACTAGCCAGTAAATTTATTTGAAAATTCCTTTATTTAATGTCTAATTGGAAATTATTTATTTTATTGGGTATTTTATTTTACATTTAACGTTACTTTTCGCTTTCACTTTTTACTTGACAATATTTAATTAAAAAGTCACTTTGTGGCCTTAGTCAACCCAATCTGCCTTTATCGTTTATTGATGCTAAAGCACAAAAGAGGTGCATCATTTAGACCTTTAACCCCCATAAATTGTTGTAATAAAGTACACGTATGATATTTCATTAGGTTGACGACTGACAGCAGCTTAGCCTTGGTCAGTAGAATTATCTGGAAGCCTTTTGTAACACATTGACAATGGTTACACATCTTAACTATGGCAAGAACATCGGTGGACTGAGATTGAACCCCATACATTTTGCGCCCCCCCCCCCCCCCCCCCCTAGTAGAGACTAGCAGTCTGTTTGACTCGCTATTGTTTGTCCCAGACACCCCGTAACGGCATTCCGATCCGCCCCGAGAATAGCCGAAACCCGTGTTGTGTATTCCGATTCATTCCGAACCTTACCGATCTCGTGGATATATGGACTGCGTATGCCTATTCGTAAGCTAGTAACAGAAAACAATCGCCATTTTGAATATTTTGACACTTCGATCAATTATCTCCGGCCCATATATTCACGACATATTGCATCATTAATATCTCAAATTTGTGTATGACTAACACACTGGCTTCCCATAGGTCACAGACATATGGATGTTAATTTTCATTTTAATGTTAATCATATAGAACTCGAAACGATCGAATTGTTGCGACCTTGAAAAGATCCCTAAGTTATGTAGCTCGTGTTTTAGGCTGATGTAACAGCAATGAAAATCAAGCCAAACTTGACCGATTTGAGTAATTGGAGAGAAGTGTAAATGTTCCCAAACTGTAAGATTTCCTATTCTGTAGCAAATCTGAAATGAATGTATGAAATCAACTGTTGGGTTTTCTGGACGAATAGTCCATCGATTATCCGGAACATTGTAGGCAAGAATATTGTTTTCGTAAGCATTTCAACACCTGGATTCGCCTGTTTTTTACACTCACATTTGATACGGACATTTTACTGCAAACGACCAAAAATGTTTCTAAGATAAGTCTATATCTATAACGTAAGGTAAGCTGGCCCATCAAATGTATTAGCCTACCCTATTTCTTTCATCTTTATATTCGATTTTCCGCTGACAGCTCTCACAAATAAGACTATAAATATAAGCTAGCTGGGAAAGTTACTCGGATCATAACAGCTTTATACAAATCTCTTCCCACAACATTATCACCCCTTTTCAAGTAATATCTAACTCGGGGGTATTTCATAAATCTCATATAGCCACAGTAAGAGCAGATACAGTAATATCTTAAAGCATCACAATTCGTCTAGGTCAAGTTAGCTTCTAAGGTTTGCTGTTGTGGTCCCATGGTTTATAACATAAGCCACTTCTTCTGATTTTACAGCCATCTAATTGTTAATATATAGTTACAGTCCATCCTTAAAAACGGACAATCCATTTGATTTCCAATATCATAATCGATCAATTTGGATACACACTATGCCGTTCAACCCATCTATGGTCAAGTCATTCGGTGAGAATGGACCCAACGTAAGGACGCCGATAAGCGTATTTCTACAACGAGACAGCATTGAACAATGAAACCATTGATCAAACCACAATCGACATTAAGCATAGCGTTAGCTGTTCTTTGTAAATGGATGGTTGCCAGTTACCAACGGAAGGTCGAGGGTTTCCTCCGGGCATAGAGCCCCCACCCCCCCCCCCCCCCCACAACAATAAAACTGGCAACGCCGCCATGTGAGTGAAATAATCTTGAGCCCAGCGTAAAACACCAATCGATCAATCAATCTTTGTAAATGGCAAGGTACAACCCTGAATATGGTGCCGAACAATGTACAAATCTATCTTACATGTGCCATGTTTGAATGTTGACAGTTCCTTGTTGTTGGGCCGTTTTCCTATCCAATATTGGCATTGTTGTGAAACACATTGCTTTGAAACAGTTTTGTGTCGATGGTCGTTTATATCGCCCGTTTTACTCGTTTAACTATATTTTGATCGTGCTGTGAATGAAGCGTGTTTCCTCGATTTGATGCTTTCAATGATATGTTCTGGCGATCAGATCTTTACAGGTGTATTCATTTTCAAGAAAAGATGTTCAGCACACATTCGGGCATTTAAGTTATCATAACTATGGGGGTTCGTGTCACCTGCCAAACGGAACAAAATTGAACACCAAGTTAACCTCCATTCTTATTCATTATGACAGTTTTTAGACCACACATTATTGCATCGACATTCTTCGACTCAATTTTAATAGATATTTCCATCAAATATGAGATTGAAATTAATTGCCGTTTTTAATGCTTGGTTCCCAGGTCCATGACTGAATTTAAATACCATGCACCAGCAGAACACACAATAGAACATTTATTGTTCCACTTTCCGCTATTTAGAACAATCGTGTCTCGTCTGGTAGCCCTTGGGATAGGAAAACCTTCCCTGAAAAAAAAACAATCTGAGGAAAGTCATGGATGCAGTAGCTACCTTTCTTAATTGCTGTAAATTCTTATAAAAAAAACCCAACTATTTAGACGACAAGTAGGATTTTTATACTCATCGTCAGGTAACAGTAACGCGTGGTATTATCAAAGTTATGGTGGAAGTAATTCTATAGAATAGAGCCCCTTACAAATACTGATAATGATGCATCAGCACTCCTCTGTCTAATGATAGCTCTATCTTCAACATAGTTAATTCAGGAATGGAAAATGAATGCACGCTGCGAAGAAATAATTAGCAAAGCTCGTCATTTGAAGTCAAGACTGGAATATTGAATACACAAGGCTCATCGATAAAGGACTCCAGATAACCCTACAGCCTTTTTCCATTCGGAATATCAAAGAGTTTTTGCTGCACGATGCCTTCAACCGTAATATATATATGCTTAATAACAAATAGGCCGAAATAACAACAATAGTTCATTTCCTTGTGTATTTTGCGATCGATACCTCATCGGAATCTATCACGACAATGCTACCAAAACACAATGAGACAGGTAAATCTACTTTTAACGGCCAGAGATTTACGCTGAACATGGCCCTCAGGCAAATAATATAGTTTACACGTGATGAATGGGTGTAAAATAATTGCATAAGCCCCAAATAAAAAAAAAAAAAAAAAAAATGATTTTATTCGTCAAAATGCAAAAATTCAATCTTCTTCGTTTAAGACTAGTAAATCCGTGTGCCACCATATGGTTTGTTTATCCGGGCATTTAACTAGGTTCATGGATATACATGTACATACATATAGGTTCATGGATATACATGTACATACATATAGGTTCATGGATATAGGTTCATGGATATACATATCTGACGTATTGCTTCCACTGAGCTGAAATTGAACTCTGCAGAATTTGTTACAAACATTGTAAAAGATAATACATTTGGTTATCATGTTTAAAACTAAAAAATGAGCGTTTTGTTTTTGTTCTAACAAAGATATCGGGTTTTATCCCCTTGGAATGAATTCGGGAAGATATATGGATAGCTTCTGTCCATCTGTCTGTCTTTAGGTCTGTCTGTCCGCTCAGTAAACACTCTTGTTCCAACAAGATATCATTTCTTAAGAAAGTCGCCCAATTAAGTGAAGCCTCATTTTGGACGACACTATGACACAAAGCTTGCGAGAAAAAAAATGTATTGTTTTACTGGAATGTACCAGCCGTTGAATGCACAACTGTAAACATGATATAGTACTGCATTTGTATAACAACAATAAAGGAAGTCGATGAGAAACACAAACAAGTCCAAATCGTTTACATCAGAGAAACACCTTGTCAGAGGGTATTCCAGAAAGAATAATATCATTTTGTTTCTCGAATACCCGCTGCCTCGGTATTTCTCTATTACACAATTTCAGAAGAGCATGTGGGTTTTTTAGGATTCTGCGAATTTTAGAACGGGGGATACAGCCTACATACATTCATGAGCGGAAAGATAATTATAGCTCATCTCAGGACGTAATGTCTTCTTTCCTTTCACACATGAAAACGATAAGTCTATTAATTTTCCATATTTAAACCAAAACTATAGTATCTCGGGAATATAGTCTAGCTTGGTGGTTAGCATTTAGATAGTGTAGGTAACCTGTAAAGGATTGTAGGACCTATTCAGATTTTAACTAATCATACCCTCTCTATCTAGCAGGTAGCTGGTACTGTGATAGAATTTTGTGGAAAAGATAATTTGGCAACAAATCATCAGTATTTTGGGTAAAGCTAACATACCGATTTGGTATAGGTTTTAGATAGTAATCAATTAGCTGTGAAATTCTTTAAGGTTCACTACCGAAATCCGAGTTAATAGGACGCCCTGGGGGCATTGGAGGCTTGGGCCATTTTTTCAATGGGTTTGTGTATTTTCAAAATATAGAGTGCTTGTTTTTAGAATTATTAAGCTTTTTTGTATGTAGGTAATAGAATGCGCTCCGTCGTACATATAGTATATGGTTGATACATATTCACACAGTACCAGTAAATCCACAGATATACTTAAATATACATGGTAACAAAGTATTATAAAAAAACTGCAACCGTGTGTCATGTGGAACATAGAAGCTGGTGGGGCGAGGTTTGCTGATATAATACAATTTCTCAAACAACACCCCAAACATTTTCTCTCAGTGTGTTATTGTTATGATAATAAGCACACGAATCATATAGATATATATAGTTCTAATGGAGTGACTGAAATTCTGTTTCCTTTCAGACAGAACGTTTACATCGTCTTCTCTGTTGAAAAGCCTTTTCCATTATCTGTGTGTATTGACATCGCTTCTCCGGAAGACTACACTGTCAAAACATGTCTTATATGTTTAACTGTCCAAACATGTCTTATACGTGTAACTGTCAAAACATGTCTTATACGTGTAACTGTCAAAACATGTCTTATATGTTTAACTGTCCAAACATGTCTTATACGTGTAACTGTCCAAACATGTCTTATACGTGTAACTGTCCAAACATGTCTTATACGTGTAACTGTCAAACATGTCTTATACGTGTAACTGTCCAAACATGTCTTATACGTGTAACTGTCAAAACATGTCTTATATGTTTAACTAATCAAACATGTCTTGTACGTGTAACTGTCCAAACATGTCTTATACGTGTAACTGTCCAAACATGTCTTATACGTGTAACATTAACATTAACACTTGTGATGTAAACAGCATGTTCAGGTGTTAACATTTAACACGCACGTGTTCTATCATCAAAGAACACGTACTGTTAAATTCACTGTAATTTTTTTACCCCATCATGTGTTGATAAATAATAATACAAGAAATGTTTAAAACAAAAGTAGCATTAAAATCAACTGCCTTTACTAAAATAAGCCCTGTTTGAACTTGTGTCGTTTGTCACAGTTATTACTAAAGGTGGGGTTAAATAGGTTCGCCAGTACTAAACTTGGTCTTAAGCAAATGAGCATGAATGAATGGCATGGTGATGTATAGGCCTTCCAATAACAGATCCAGTGATAATACTCTTGAACTGGCACACCCTCGTTTACCTTTCAGGATCACCAATAACACATGTAAATTCAAACATATTAAAGATAGAGACCAGTTGTGGAGGGCCAAGAGGTTTACACACACTTCTCCATTCCAATTTCTTCCGCAATCTACAAAAGAAATTTCGTCTATTTAAGAAGAACGTGAAAAATTGAAGCTAATTGAAGAAAACTAGTATGATTCTATGAAAATAGTCAATAGCAAAATATATAGCTTCACTTCACTAAGTAGAAAGTACTGAACGTAACTTACCGTGAACATGAATGACAGAACGGTTAAGGCAGAAATTACTATTTGATAACGTAATGGATTTCTCAAGGACACATAATTCTCGTACTCGAAAAACCATTTTTGTGTAAATTCCAACAACGAAATTTCAATTCAACACGTCAGTTGATGAGATTAGATTTGATTTGACATTTCCTATGACCCGAGACAAGGGTGGTGGCAATCTAAACAGAGAAGTTCTGAAGCGAAGGGAAGTAAGCATGCGAGCACAATTGGGGTTAGGAATTAGGAATTTTGTACTGGTAACATTTAAATACTTTGAACAAACACAAATGTTAACAGTGACATC
This sequence comes from Lepidochitona cinerea, assembly GCA_963971465.1. NCBI lineage: Eukaryota > Metazoa > Mollusca > Polyplacophora > Chitonida > Tonicellidae > Lepidochitona > Lepidochitona cinerea. Next base: position 38,022,131 of record OZ020556.1, on the reverse strand, counting down.
TTAACAGGCCAGAATCCGCTATAAAGTATATCACAGTATCTAGATGCAAAATCTTCGGAACAACTTTGCCTGCATAATGCCCTCACAAACAGACTTTCAACATCGAGTCAATATGAGTAACATGTCTCTCCTCGGATGTGTTTCATCTGATCACGACCTCACCAGTTGAGCGTTTCTACCTGACAAACAAGAGAATTTGTACCCTATTGGATTCATGATTTTCTGCGTTTCAGATGCTTAAGAACTCTTCAAGAACATTCAAGTAAGAAACAAACGAAGCGACAAACAAGGATGAATATTGCAGGACGCCAAACAGTAATAGAACAGTATCCTATGTAAAAGGGGTCCCCATTGTACAGGTGTGTATGCCAGTAGTTTGAAAGGTAGTATAACTGATTATTATTGTATAGATATGTTTAATTAAAACTGTTCATTGAACAAATATTTGAGTATACATTGCTCAGGCTAACTTGATAGGACTATTTTTATCAATAATATTTGCAACACTAATCTGTTAAATTGCAAATAGCATTCGCCCCCACTGCCTTTTCTCATGATCCTATGGGGCTCAATCTCAGTATGCCGATGTTCGTGTAATTCCACTAACTAAGGCCAAGCTCCTGTCAGTCGTCAATCTAATGAAATATCATTTGTTTAGTTTATTATTACAATGTATGATGGAGTATAAAAATGATATACCTCTTTTAACACAATTAAAAACTTGTCTCCATGGTTATTTTAGACGAGAATATTTTCCCTGTGCCCGTGTGTATTAGCGTTCATAAATATAAACATATATATACAACATGGGCGAAAAAATCGTAACAAGGCATTTGGGGGGGAAAATAACAATTTGATTTTGTGGAATTCTCGCACTCTTGATTATTTTTACTTGGTGTCTTATCGTAATAAAATAAAGCCGAGAACCGAAAGGAAACCTCGGATCACTACCACGAAGGGGGATGGTGTTTATGACAAGACTCCAATTGTAAGAAATGTTTGAAACTCTCTTTAAACGTGGGTTCCATACTAATGGTAAAAAATTAAGACATCACCACGTAGTTAGTTGTTTTTGAACAACACGAGCTTTCGACACCTATACCGGTGGTGATGTCTTAATTTTAATTGTAGAAAACAATGTTCTAATGAGCTAGGAACTCGAATACTGTAGAAGGGTCGCCATTTTGTACCGATATATGGTACGATTCTTTTGTACATCGACCCCTTTTTTCTTTCTAAAAAATCTTTCACCGATGCAATAAATGCCTTAAAATGAATGACCAACCTTTTCTGCCTTGATATCCGTTTCCCTTTGGTGTACTATAGGCCAGAGTTATTGTATTACATCCATTACTAGTACAGGTTGCAACATTTTCCAGCGGCCACTAAAAGTGTTTAAATCTGCTGAACTCATTGATTTACATCATTCAATTTATTTTAATTCGTATACATAATTCTTATAATTATTTCGATGAAAACGAGATGCAGTTGTGACTCCAGGTTGTTTGAAACACTAGACGTTCATAAGTTGGCTTGGTTAGGACATTGGAGTCTTTTTCGTTTTCATTTTTTTCGTTTCAAACTTTTTCTTTAGTTTTAAATTTTTATTTTTTTAGTTTTGAATTTCTTTTTTCTGTGTTTCAAATTTTGTTTTAAGTTTCAAGTTTGTTTTTTTCAGTTTTGAATTTTTTAGGCGGTTTTCAAACAGGTGAAAAGTCACATGACTTTTCGCCCAGGTGATAAATCATGTGACCAGCAGCAAGATGGCTGCCAGCTAGCTCTCTGCAGGCCGCTTTTTTATAGCTCGCATCAACGGTGTGAAACATTTATATATGTAAATACAAAAAAGAAAACCAAACGCCCCTTACGTCCACGATCTTTATAGCTCCACACAACCCAATCTGACTAAAGTCGAGATGCTTATTGAAAATCTGACTAAAGTCGAGATGCTTATTGAAAATATGCATCTGAGGATTACCAAGGATTTTACCGAACTTTCACCCTGCCGACTGCGACGCATCTTCTCTAGCCAAGATAAAATCTGCATGTCCCCATTCCGTGTTTTACCTTGGCGGACTACTCCACTTGAACCCGTAAGTCGAACATCTCGTTTTGATTGGATGCGAGTAAAACTTCTCGCAGCTAATCAAATCCTCGGGCGCTTACACTGAAAATAACATAATGGCGGCTGTGTGTACCTTGAACTTTTGTTTAACGAGTGCTGATTGGCCAAGACCCTGTAAGTATAGGAAAGACAACTCTTACATTCTCACTAGTGGGCGCTGTTCGATTTACGGGTTGGAGTGGAGTAATCCGCCAAGGTAAAACACGGAATGGGGACATGAAGATTTTAACTTGGCTTGCGAAGATGACTGCGACGGGATCCGTCGGCCAATCAGCGTTCTTGTCGTAAACCTCACAGGAGATTTCACTTGCGCATGCTTGATGTCATAGTTGCATGTAAACAAAACAGTCGACATGGCGGACTCGAAGTAAGCTGCGATTCCAAAGTAAGTCTAAATCTTTACAGTTGTAATAACTTAGTGTTATGTTATTTTGACGTCCTGCCGTTTGAAGCTCAAATTACAAACTATAAAGGGGGACTGGCAATGATAATGTTCAACTGGTGGAGTAAAAAATGTTGAAAAATTATTTAAGTACAGTAGGCCCTATGGTAGGGATACGAACCTTACGATTGCGCATCTCATCACGCCGGTAGCTCAACTGAATCTGAAACTTGCAACAAGCCTTACCTGGATTTCGTGACGTCATGTAGTCTTCAAAAAATTTTGGTTAAAACCATTTCTCAGACTTAAGTACGTTTACCGATTACAAACAACCTCACCAGGGTTTCAACTTTGTTTTTGAACAACAACAACAGACATAATTCCTCGCTTATGATCAGCTTTCTTGTAAATTAGGACAAAGAAGAAAGCACAGGTTAGAGAGTATGGCCTGTAAATCTTGTAACCACATTATTCCGTCGAATTTTTTATTCAAATTTTCTGAGAATTGCTATTTTCTGGTTTAGAACTGAGCTACCTACAACCGGGAACACAATGAGTTGCTAGTGAAATATTTAAAGTGTGAGAACAGTCCGAACGAAAACTCGTACATTTTCCCCATGTTAAAGAATGCTGTGAGAAAATGTACCAGTGTTCCTATCTTTTAAAATTCACTAATCTGAGTTATTCCCCTTAGTTATTTTTTTATATGACACAAGGGGGCCAAGTGGCTTGCCACCAGAACTAAAGTTGTATGCAACAATCTGATGAAGGGAAACTTTAATTCAATCTTGATGATTTACAACTTCACAAAGGCAAGTTCTATACTCCTCTTAGTGACTGCAAGATTACCATTGGTAGATTGGTGGGCCCCCTCTGTTTTTTTTTTGTATTGGCTATTGTTTTTTATGCTACAGGTGGGATAATGTTTAGGTTAAAAAGTAACTATATGAGCAATAGGGCTTTTTTCATAGTTAAATGGTTGAAAACTTGACTTTATTTGAACTGTATATTGAACTGGTATATGTGAAAAATAATGCAGAGATTTCGTTTGAATGACGATTATACGATCACTGTATATAATAATACTCATAGAGAAATGAGGTATTGTATGAAGAATAGGGATTGTTTTATTCGCCCTTTAAAGGTAGACACACTCAGTAAACCACAGGTGTTGCTGAAATCAGGTTTTGCTATCCCTGAAAACGAATCGACAAGCTCGTGCAGAAATCGTGCGTGGAAATCTTTTGTTCAAAGACGCACGATTTTTATCTGCGGTACTGTCAATCGAAACTGGGTCGAGTCGAGCAACAGCCTGTTTTACTATACTATAGCAGTTCTGAACATACTGTGGTATAATACTTTGAGTGATGCCATTATAAAGGGAATTACACGTAGGAATGTATTGTGGAGTTTCCAACGTGTAAGTTTTTTAAATGTTATTTCCATTTATGACAAATATCCACTTATGTATATTACTATTTATTCGATGCATATTAGAGGTACTACTATGATTCCAAAAGTAACAAATGGCTAGCGACTGCATAAAGATTGTTACCTATAACTGCCGGGGCCTTGGTAATGCAGACAAACGTAAAGATGTATTTCATTATCTTAAAGAAAAAAAATACAATGTTATATGCATCCAAGAAACTCATTTTACAACAAATACTGAAAATAAGATAAGAAATGAATGGGGAGGTGAAGCTTTATTTAGCTCTCACACAACTTCTTCTAAAGGGGTATGCATGCTGTTCAATAACAATTTCGACTTTAAAATTGATTCCTACGGATCTGAATTTGAGGGAAATTTTTTATATGCAAATATTAAAATTGAAGATCGCCCTATTAGAATTATAACAGTTTACGGTCCGAATAATGACACCCCTGTTTTTTATAGTACATTACAGGATTATTTGGATATAGAAACAGATGTTATAGTCTGTGGTGATTTCAATTTGATACAATGTCCCAAATTAGATTCTCATAACTATGTGAATATTAATAACCCCAAATCTCGACAAGTTGTCTTGGATACCATGGAAAATATGGGAATGATAGACCGATTCAGGGCAAGTCACCCCCAACTCCAAAAATATACATGGCGCAAAAAAAAGCCGTTGAAACAAGCAAGGTTAGACTTTTTCTTAATTAATGAAAGTTTCTTTCCTAGTGTTTCAAATATAGAAATTCAAGCAAGCTATCGTTCAGACCATTCTCCAGTTGTTTTATCTATAAAAAATAATGAATTTAAACGAGGAAAAGGGATTTGGAAGTTTAATAATAGCTTACTTTACGATAAGAAATATGTAGAACAGGTGCACACTTGTATTTATGAAGCAAAAATTCGTTATGCTGTTCCAATCTATAACTTAGAAAATCTCAACAATATCAATAACCAGGACATCCAATTTATAGTAAATGATCAATTATTTTTAGATACTCTTTTAATGAATATCCGGGGACAGACCATTTCGTACTCCTCATATAAAAAGAAACGGCAGAATGGAAAGGAAAATGAGTTAGAAAAAATTATAACTTTGACAGAACAACAGAAAAACATTGACTGGGACTTATTGAATAAAAAAAAACTTGAGCTAGAGATAATCAGAAAAGAGAAAATGCGGGGGTATGTAATAAGAAGTAAAGCAAAATGGACAGAGTTAGGTGAAAAACACACAAAATACTTTTGTTCTCTTGAAAAAAGAAACTTTATAAATAAAACTATACCAAAAATTCAGTTGGACTCAAGTGAAACAATTGTAGATCAATGGGAAATTCTGGAAGAAGTAAAATCCTATTATCACAATTTATTTAGTGCCAAACAAAACCAGGCCGACAATGACTTCCAAGAAAACATGAAGAAGTTTAAGGTAACAAATTTGTCTGAGGATCAAAAAATTAAATTGGAAGGAGAGCTAACTGAAGATGAGATACTGAACTGCCTTAAAAAAATGAAAAATAACAAAAGTCCCGGGTCGGACGGCTTTTCTGCCGAATTCTACAAATTTTTTTTTAAAGATCTGGGGACTTTTGTTTTAAGATCCCTGAACGAAGGATATCGCATAGAGTGTCTGTCAAGCACTCAACGAGAGGCTATAATTAACTGTATCCCCAAGGGAGATAAGCCGAAACAATTTTTAACTAACTGGAGACCTATTTCCCTACTAAATGTGTCCTACAAATTAGCATCTGGCTGTATAGCTGCCCGAATCAAATCTGTAATAGGGGATCTTATATCCGATTGTCAATCAGGTTTTCTGCCTGGAAGGTTTATAGGTGACAATATTAGGCTTATATATGATATTATTAATTTTGCAGACTTAAAAAATTTACCAGGCCTGCTTCTTTTTATTGATTTTGAGAAGGCATTTGACTCTGTTTCATGGAGATTTATTTCTCATGTGCTAGATATTTTTAATTTTGGGCCTTCAATTAAGAAATGAATTAATCTTTTTTTTTATGAAATTAAGGCTTGTGTAACACAAAATGGCTGGACATCATCCTTTTTTTAAATAACTAGAGGCTGTAGACAAGGAGATCCAGTTTCACCGTATTTGTTTTTGTTATGTGTTGAGATTCTAGCTATTATGATTAAACAAAATAAGTGCATAAAAGGAATCTATGATGGAAAAAACGAGTTTAAGATAACTCAATTTGCAGACGACACAACACTCCTCTTAAACGGCTCTGAAAACTCATTAAAAGAAGCCATGAAAGCTCTAGAAATATTCCATGCAATGTCCGGACTGAAAGTGAATCAAGATAAAACAAAATGCATCTGGATAGGCTGTCAAAAATTCGGTGGTGAAACATTTAACCACAGATACAAACTTAACTGGGACCAATCGAATTTCAAATATTTAGGTATTATATTTTCAGCACAGTTAAATACTATGGTAGAGATAAATTTCAATCAGACTATTGTCACGATGGAGAGAGAGTTGAGACAATGGTCAAAACGTGTATTGACACCAATTGGCCGTATCGTTGTACTCAAAACGCTGATGATCAGTAAACTTAATAACCTGTTTATATGTCTACCCTCTCCGTCGGAAGACTGTCTGAAATATTTAGAAAAGTTGTTTTTCACTTTCATTTGGGATTCAAAGCCTGATAGAATTAAGAGGAGTGTCTTGGTGCAAAACTACTATAATGGCGGTCTTAAGATGACTGATGTTCGTGCATTTATTATTTCTCTAAAAACAACCTGGATTCGAAGGTTGATCATGTATGAATCTCAATACAAGAAGCTTTTTGAAAGCTCATATTGTAAAATGTATGATCTAATCAACAAGGGAGATAACTATGCAATACGAGTAGGCCAAGCGCACTCAAACCTTTTTTGGAGAGATGTTATTAAAGCATGGATTGAAGTCACTAACAAGTATAAACGTTTATATAATTACGATATCAATACTGTAAATATCTGGGAAAATAACGAGATCATAATCAATAGTAAACCAATTATGTACAAAAAGTGGTACCAAAAAAACATACACTTTGTTTCCGATCTTATGGATTGCTCTAAATCATTGATAGGCTACGAACAATTTGTAAATATATATGATATCAATACCAACTATCTAGAGTATTATAAAGTTTGTAGTGCGATAAAAAGCTACATTGATTTATCAATTAATTCAAAGAACGATATAAACAAAATGGACATTTACTTACCTTCAAAACTAGAAACCGTCTTAAGTGAGATGAAAGGGTGTAAAAAAATATATTGTAACCAAGTATATGAATCTATCCATCCAAAAAGTCAAGGGAAGTGGAGAAATATATCAGCAAAAAATTGGCCTAACATATACATCACCCCTTTCAAATGCTGCTAAAATACTAAACTGCAATGGTTCCAATATCGAATAAACCACCGTATTCTTGCCACAAACGAATATCTTGTCAAAATTAAAATTAGAAATGATGCAAAATGTACCTTTTGTCGCACTGCAAATGAAACAATAGAGCATTTATTCGCTGACTGTGAGATAACTTCTGTTATGTGGAATTCATTAATGGATTGGATTTATCAATCAGTTGGTAAACAGTTCAATCTAGTTAGACAAGAGAAAATCCTAGGGAAATCAACAAGATCACGATTGTATACATCAATTAATTGTATTTTGTTAAGTACCCGATATTATATATATAAGAAAAGGTGCCAAGAAAAATTGCCATCCTTTCTGGAACTGAAATTCCAAGTCTGTGATTTTATCAAAATAGAAAAATACATCGCCATAAGAAATGAGAGATATGAACAATTTGTTCAAGACTGGGAAGGTTACGAAAACCTATTTGATAGAATATAACATATAGTCTTCTATTGTATGCAAATGGTCATGTTAAGGTTAAAACAAATTTAGAGTAATATTTGAATGTACCTTTCAATTGAAATACATATTGTGATATATATATATATGTGGAAATAAAAAAAAATTAAAAAAAAAAAAAAAAAAGATTGGTGGGCGAATTTGTGAATTTCGGAGCACTTTATTATTTCGTTTCCTACCCCTACCTATGGCCCCGTACCGGCTTCAATTCACCCAGTAACCTACGACGGTAGTCACACAGCACTGGGGGGTATTTCATAAACAGGTTTAGAAGGCTAAACTGACCTAGCCGACTAGAATAGCACTGCTTTAACATTACCGCTTAGTCGACTATCTGACCGTAGTCGGCTATATGTGGTTTATGAAATACCCCCCAGGTGTAGAGACTAGAGTAAAATTTTACAGTTCTACATTAGCATTGATTCATTGTTTGGTGTTTTACGCCGCGCTCAAGATTATTTCACTTATATGGCGGCGTTGCCAGTTTTATTGTGGGAGGAAACCGGGCTCTATGCCCGGAGGAAACCCACGACCTTCCGCTGGTAACTGGCAACCATCCCACATAGGTCGTTCGGGTGAAAATCCAGTCAGAAAATTTTCCTATTTTTTGGACTGAGTGGGATTCGAACCCGCGACCCATTGGTGGAAGGCTGTTCGGATTGAGCGTCCAACGCTCTACCTACTGAGCTACGGAGGCCCCTCTACATTAGCAAGCTGGGACTTAAGTAGGACACTTAGATGATCTCTCCTGGAGTTTGTCTGTCTAGTTTTCAAAGAGAGGGACCAGTCGTTGTTTTGATAATTTCCAGAGAGAATTGATCAGAGGCTTACACTTTAGCTAAATGGAAATTACAGCTCCTTGGATTAAAAAATAATCTGATAGTCACACTGACAGCGTTTTGTTTTCTGTGTGCCAAAATAGTTTAGAATAAATAACGTACAGCTGCTTTTATTTTTTCGAATTTCAAAGATATTTGCCTGTCTGGATCTGCAATATCTAGAGAAAGATGAGAAAATGAAAAGTTACCGTACTGTAATCTTGATATTTTTTTACTTCTTGAATAAGATAAACATGGAGATAAGTTTCTTATTGTATGAAACAGGGGTGTATCCTGGTATAACTGTTGTTACTTGTAATGTTATTTTGAAAATATTCAACTCGAGAAATTCTTTGCAGCCTCTTATCTCTTTATGCCAGTTGTAGAAACATGGCATAACTATAAACTACATGTAATATTAACTCACAGGTTACTGACATTAAACTCTAATGGTATCTGAATGTTTAATTTAAACATTACACACAGTCAGTTAATTGTTAATTGGGTTAAACCTTTCCTTCCATGGCTTATAACAATTATATTTTCTACATATTTTACTCCAGGTACCAGACAAACCAATCAAGGAAGGATATATAAAGAAACTCTTCTGTGTGTTCTATAGTAAAAGAGGAATGCAGCCAGGAAAAGTTGTTGAAATTAAAATCTATACACAGACTGACTATTGGAAATTACCAAAAAGTACTTCAGCCTTTAAGTACAGTTATCATATGATCACAATGCCCAACAGATGATAAATGTGACATGTTATAAACCATGTTACCAGTGTTTCTACTCTTGGTTCAGTGTGCCTGAGTGTTTTTACTCATTCCTAAATTAATGATTTATGTTTATAACAGTGATATCATAGATGGACATTAGGCACAGTGGAATTGTTCCAATACTTTTATTCAAATTTTAAAATCATCTGAATTTCTTCTGGTGGTTTTATTAGAGTGCAACTTTAGTCACTTTTACTGATTGAGAGGGTATAGTAGAGTACGCATACATGTGAATTATGGACTTGAGACCAAAATAAAAGAAATATACTTTTTGTAACCATTTAAAGTAATATACAGTTCTCTCAAGAGCCTTACATTGTTGTGGACTTCTTTCTTAACATAACATTACCATATTAAATAAGCAGAGCCTCTTAGCTCACTGGGACTGGTGAGTGTCTTAATCACTGTAAAGCTTTCTGCCAATGTATTATAGGTTTATTGCCCAGGAAAGCTTCTGTATATATTACATGTACCTCTTTCTAGATGTATTTATTAGAGATGTTTTGATGTAGGTTCAGTTCTCATATCTTATCAAACTAATAGACACACACAAACCTAAGGTAACAAAGTAAATAGTGCATACATGAGATTAAATAAAATAATATTCTTTTATCAACCTCATGTATATTTATTTACATTTAACATGTACCTTTTGGTTTGATATAAATGTCAGAACCTTCAACAAAACCACATAAACAATCTAACACATTCAACTTATCTGTATTATTATTTTATCTGAAATTTTAATGAATGTTGGATTCTCTCAATTTTTAAGTTTTAAGACAAAAATGGATATTGGGAAATGGTGTCAGTCCTATTTTATCCTTATAATAAAATTAAATTGAAAATGACTTGCTTCTTTACATTTCCCAAGATTAGTTTCACTAAAATGCAATATCTTATTCTTAAGCATATCTTATTAGTTTCACTAAAATGCAGTATCTTATACACATCTTATAGCGATAACAGAAGTATAGTGGATACATGATGTTTTTACTTAAAATTGCTCGTTGGAAGAAATTTTGCTATTCCGCAATACAACAGGGATGTCGAAATTAGATTGTCAACCGAAAAAGCTTACAAGCGAATAATAAACCTGTTTTGCATACAATAGGTATGTAATTTGTCGATATAAAAGAAAATACAAAGATATACTAAACAATTCCTGTATAGTTGATACTGAGATTTTTTGTTTATAATTGCATGTTTTAAGAAATTTTTGCTGTTCCGCAATACAACAAGGATGTTAAAACTAGGTTGTTCGGGGAAAAAGCTGGCCGGTTAATATACGGCTTGTTTTGCATGTTAATGCTTTGGGATTTGTCGATATAAAAATAGCTATATATTTTCTATATTTAGACTAGTCGACCAAAGTTAGTTTAAATATATATACATTTATTTTCTCTAAAATTTCTAATAAAACTGAGCACCAGAAAACATTCTGAGTAATATTTGCTTCTAACTCTTTAATATATATACAACTTTCTCTGCTAATATATATAAAGATGGACTTACATGTAAGTAATAGATATGTTATTGGGTCCAAAGACCATAAAACAATCAGCAGGAATAAGTTAATAATAAAGTGTTAGAATTATGTTTTGTGTTTTTGAATAGGTAATGGCATACACTTCATTATTTGTCCAGCTTAGTTGACTATGGTGAAAGGAATACTTTTATACTATAATGGCGTGTTTCCACGGACCTGCGTTAACGCGTGCGTTGACGGATGCGATTGTTTAACGGATAGGATGAAGTGTTTCCACGGACTTGCGTTAACGCATGCGATCGACAGTGCGATGTGTCATATGGTTACGGTCAAAAGTCAAGGTCATATCAATGACAACAATTTTTGTTCGGTTTGGGGAAAGAATGTAAATAAGTAAACATCTACATAGCCTTTTCATACAAAATACATTTACAACATAAACACAAGTCAGTAAAATGAGTGTACAAACTCACTCGTTGTTTTCTGTGGATTTCTATCTGACAGCAAAAGGTATCAGGATCGGAAAACCCCTTCAATGACGTCATGATTAGCGAAATCCCTCGTCCGTTACTTCGCCCGATGCGTTGAAAAATGGGACAAACTCGATTCTCCGTCCGTTAACGCGTGCGTTAAAAACTATCGGACTGACCATGGAAACACTGTAGTGTAGTCCTGTAGTTCCCATTCTTTGGGGGAAATCGCATCCGTCAACGCACGCGTTAAAGAATGTCCGTGGAAACACACCATAAGACAATATCTTATTCTTACACATATCTTATAGCGATAGCAGAAGTATAGTTGATAAATTATATTTTTACTTAAATTGCTCGTTAGAAGAAACTTTTACTATTCCGCAATACAACAGGGATGTCGAATCAGGGTTGCCAACCGATAAAGCTGACCAATAAATATAAAACCTTCTGATTGTCATGTGCAGCCAATTCACATTTTAGAGTAAATCTATGTAATAATAATTGCACAATGTAATGGAACCATTTAGTTCCATTGCATAGATAAACTGTCATAGAGTTAAAGAGAGTTTAAACTGTTTTAAAATGATTCACATTAAAATAAAACTGCCTCTGGCCTGTTCAAACTAAATGTGTTACCTAAATGGCTAATTCACACAAGAGTTAAATAACTTGGTTGCCTATCCATCTATTCTGGGGCCTCGGTGGTCCAGTGGGTTAGAGTATCTGACTTCCTCGATCCAGTACAGACCTTCCCTCGATGCGGCACATGTTCGAATTCCACTCAGACCAAATAAACATTTAAAAATTTCTGAGTGGATTTTTCACTCAGTCGCCGTTTGTGGAAGAGTTGCCAGGTACTTGCCAATGGTCAGGGGTTTCCTCCAAGCAATGAGTCTGGTTCCCTCCCCCACTGTGACTAAACCTGGCAATGTAGCCATATAAGTGAAATAATCTTGGGTGCGGCATAAAACACCAATCAATCAATCTATTCTTGGTTGAAGTAACTTCACCCTTGAGGCCTGGATTCCTCCACCACTAAACCTGGCAATGCCGCCATATAAGAGAAATAATCTTGAGTGGGGCGTCAAACATCAATCGATCAATCACCTTTGAATATGCTTTCTTTTAAAAAAAAGGGCTGGTAATCTTCTGTCCAGCATATTTTCTAATCAGATCTTTTACATTCATCTTTCCAGAAGAACAGTGTATAATTATATTATATAGTTCATATAAATCCCAGCACACTACTAGTGCTACTTACTACAGATAGACTTTCAATGGACTCGAGATGACAGCTCCATAGAAAGGTTGACGTTTTTTTCTCAACACCATTTCCAAATATAGCAAGGCCCTAAAATTAAATTATGAGTGGGCAAGATATTTCCTGAAGATTGGTGGGTTTATTTCGTGCGAATTTGCCTATTTCCTTCCCTACTTTAACCTTGAAACTCCCATCTTTTAAGTGAAATAATGTTGACGGTTGCACAAAACCTCAATCAATCAATACTAGAACTATTTACTAGTCTATAGGTGGCACACAAATTACACTTAAATTAAAATTCACCTACGAGTTATGGTGTGTTTCCACGGACCTGCGTTAACGCGTGCGTTGACGGATGCGATTGTTTAACGGATAGGGTGAAGTGTTTCCACGGACTTGCGTTAACGTATGCGATTGTTAGTGCGATCTGTCATATGGTTATGGTCAAAAGTCAAGGTCATATCATTGACAACAATTTTTTTTTTCGGTTTGGGGAAAGAATCTGAATAAGTAAACATCTACATAGCCTTTTCATACAAAATACATTTACAACATAAATACAAGTCGGTAAAAATGAGTGAACAAACTAACTCGGTGTTTTCTGTGGATTTCTATCTGACAGCAAAAGGTCATCAGGATCGGAAAACCCCTTCAATGACGTCATGCATGTAATTAGCGAAATCCCTCGTCCGTTACTTCTTCCGAGGCGTTAAAAAACGGACAAGTTCCATTCTCCGTCCGTTAACGCGTGCGTTAAAAACTATAGGACTGACCATGGAAACACTATAGCGTAGTTCTGTAGTTCCCATTCTTTGGTGAAAATCGCATCCGTCAACGCACGCGTTAACGCATGTCCGTGGAAACACACCATTAGCCTACCTGACCCACCTTCTCAAATTTAATGCCGAATGAGAATAACACAACTTTGAGTGTACAAAGTGAGTACATTACGCGTTAATTCCAATCAGAGCCGTAACCGGCGTACGGGCAGGGTACCCAGCCAAGTCATTGAACTGCACGTACATGAAGCTCTCTCGCCTAATTGTAGTAAACAATGGCCCGTCGGGCTTCACAATAACGCTACATACATTAGTCCGCAATATGTTGAGTGGATTGAAGGATAAATTCTGATACGCCCGCACGGGCTTCTTCAATACCACGTCAACATAGGGTGCATTTGAAAAATCTAAGAGTTGCTCTCGGAATTTAAAAAAAATGATAACTCGCAATTTTTAAACATTACTCACCTAAAATTTTGTCCGAAAGCTTCTTTGATAATCCCTTCGTAGAGCTAAACCATCACATGTGACCATACACATCGCCAAACAACGAAATTCAGAAAGTTTAAATTCCCTTTGCGTTATCACCGATCTTCCCCGACAGCCGTTACCGGTTGTAGTGGCGAGCATGATTTGAAAGTTCGCGGTAGATGGCAGTGCGATCGCCCGAGAAAATTGTTAGTAAACACAGACGGAATTCAAACTTAGCGAACATATTTTAACAGATTTTAAGGTCACATATGATAGTTTAGCTTTACGAAGGGATTATCAAAGAAGCTTTGGGACAAAATTTTAGGTGAGTAATGTTTAAAAATTGCGAGTTATCATTTTTTTTTAATTCCGAGAGCAACTCTTAGATTTTTCAAATGCACCCTATGTTGACGTGGTATTAAAGAAGCCCGTGCGGGCGTATCAGAATTTATCCTTCAATCCACTCAACGTATTGCGGACTATACATACATGTACCGGAGTAGCTCCAAGCTGTTTAGACCATTGTTTTCTACAATTACATACCAGAGCTACTCTCTCGCCAAGCACTGATGACACTTGACAGACTGTAACAAAAGTATATTAAATTGACTCAGCATAAAACTAAGTTCTATTTAAGCTCACAGAAGTAGAGTCGAGGCATATAGTGACATCGCGTTTGCTAAATTTAATATCGGATATCTACTTATTCCGCATCGGCATCCATGTTTTTCCGGGTTTCCAACATGCTGTCAGTAAGAGGTTCATTGATTGGCCCTTCTATTATATCGCAGGCTCTCGATTCACCGCGTGAAAACACGAGATTTTCCTTGGTAATCCTCAGATGCATATTTTCAATAAGCATCTCGACTTTAGTCAGATTGCACACAACCCACAATCCACATCTCTCCTATACGGATCAGTGGACCTTAGTTCCAATCTGGTTCATATATTAGTCCCAGTTCCAATGAAAATAGTATGATAACGCAATTCGTCTGTACATACATTGCTAGTACAAAGCGATTCTCGTAGTCCTTCATATGTTTGTTGAGTCTGACCATTAGTTACCCTTGTCCAGCTTGCCACAGTCCAACTATCCACCTACGTTATCAGTAAATATATGTACTTATGTGCCTATCTAATGTAATTGTATATATGTGTTAAACAAATTATTCTGAAATTAATTTACTTACTATCTATGCCTTTTTCACAAAAACAATGTATAATATGAAAAGTACACAGTATAAGCCTTGGCTTAAGGTGAAGTGTACATTTATTATCCAAATAAACATGTTTAGAAGAAAAAAAACCCACAGCTGACAGCTATCGTGTTACTATTGTTGGTCACATGACTTATCACCAGAATGGAAAGTCACGTGACTGATCACCGGGGTGCATAGTCATGTGACTTTCCACCTGAGTGAAAACCTCCTAAAAAAAATTCAAAACTGATTAAAAAAAAAATAATAAAATTTAAAATTAAAAAAAAAGTTTGAAACTAAAAACTTAAAACTAAAAAAAACGTTAAAAACTAAAATGATTTCAATGTCCTATTTAAGTCACCGTATGTTAATGGTGTTTGAAGAAATTTAGACTACTCTTCATCTATTGTTATTCTGTCAACATTTTATGTTCAGTGTAGAACACATCCCCTCGATCAAATAGAAGACTTGTTTTAGCTGTGTATCACTGTAAAATACTTCCAGGAAATTCTGAATATATTATTATTTTACTCGATCAGCTCGTGTGTAATACCAATTCAGAATTGACAAACATAGATTCCCAAAGAATATGCGTATTTACGTACATCGCATAATCTTACATTGTATCTTAACTGTGTGTAATTGTGACAAACACAGATGAAATATATTGACATACCAGTATGCAGTTGTCGACAAGTAGTACAGGGAGAGAAAAACGTACGCCTAGCATTAAAGTAGTTCGCGAAAAAAAACTGTTGTCTGTGGTGTAATTTAATTTAAAAACGCTGCGGAGTCTTCCGAATGCACCATAGGCTCAACTATTAATGGTTTGAAACACAACAAAGAATCCTCAAAGTGGTCAGTTTCCCGGTGTTTTCCAATCTTCTATCTGGTATTAAACAGCTTTATCTGTATTCATAGAGCTAAACTGTTTTACCAGAGAAGAAAAGGTTTTTCATAATGAAGCCGGAAAATAACAGCACTGAACAAAAAGATCAATTAAGAAGAAGATTTACAAGGAATAATAACATATTGTTGACAAATGCCTACCTTACCTTAAACTTTAATTACTGAGGCAAAACTCAATAAGAACAGTTAGCTATTAGTTTTTAATTATTGATCGTATGGTGTTCTATGAAGCCAACTTAAGGTTTGGACAGTCTAGTCTATGTCTTTAATCAACAAAGATTAGTCCCGGGAAAATAACGTCCAGGAAGAAAATGCTAAGATGAGACTTAAACCTCCATAAGTAAATGTATCTTCCAATGATATTGCTGCTAAATGCGTTATGAAAGTTTGTATTTGAGGCTGTATGCCTTGACCTCTGTCTATCGATCCATCGTATGGTCATTCCTATCTATTCCAACAGAAAGTATTTACCTGGCGGGTCTCGCACGGCCAAGGTGTTGATGACATTCAGTGTAGAGACATACTTCACAGTTTTTCAACGTGGGTAGTTTCCGGTGATTGTAGAATTCATGAAGCAACATGTGGTTTGGTTTATTCGCCGAGGAACTTCGCTGCCCTGTCACCTCTTACCCAGTGCTGAACAGTTCTACCTTCCAATCTCATTACAACAACATAACAATGTTTAACGGCACAAGTGATATTCAAATGATGCAGTCGGAATACTTGCTGGCCCTGAAAGAATTTCGAGACAGCTTATTTACACACAACACCGCCTCGTCGATAATACTCATAGGTCTTTACCTGCCAATATTTACAATTGCCTTCTTCGGAAACATTTTAGCATTACTGGTAGTCGTATTCAATCGAACGATGAGGAACGTCACTAACTTCTTGTTGGTAAACCTGGCGTTTGCTGATCTATCAGGTAAGTTTCATATTTGATGCTTTATCTCCAATTGTAAGACGCAAATACAATTTTATGGTTGTTACCATGTATAAAGTAAATCCAATTTTTATTTCTCATTCTCTTGTATCATGAATTGCCAGAACAAAAAATAAACCGATTTCCTGAAATCTATCCAGACTTGTGCCAATATGTGTATTAAATTCGAAACTTATACCATGAAAAAGGAAATCTAAGACAATTCGTGTGATAAGTCATTAGAAATAATTGGCTATGAACGTTAATTAGTACATACTTACTTGCAGAAGAGCAAAATTTAGAAGTAATTCTCTGTACCGTATTCATAAAAAGAGAATACAGAATGAGTTTACCTCCTAAAAAGCAGTGCCCATGCATTTGATTAGTGTCCGTGAGTCAAAAGCATACACAAAACAATTGTTCTAGAAGGGTGTGAATTTGGTAACTACAACCCGATCCGGGTTTACATATCAAACCCTTATAGTAAATATTGTATGTAAGGCAAAACAGCGAATCCCAAATTCCAAGGCGGTATTTTGGACGATTGCCTAATGGAAGGGATAAAATCCCACATGCTAATTAATATGGATAGATAGTACTGGTGTTCAGTCATGCGTGTCGCTGTACAAAGTGGTCACCACATAACCAGACCCCTTCAAATATACAACGTTTTAAGATACATCATTAGGCTTTTTGTTCATTGGTTAAACAACCGGTATTTGAGTAGCATGAACTGCCAGAACAAAATCCTGGTTATTGTGACGGGCTCCCGAGATATTTTTAGTATGAACTATTTATTTTTCCTATGGATTCCTGTTCGAGGTAATCATTACATGTTTATTGAAAAAGACAAAATTTTGGCATCATAGGACGCCCTCAAAGACTCTATTTTAGTGAAGTTTATTTCTTTCCAGAAAAATAGCTATAGGGCTATCTATTTTGAAAGAGGATATATATACTTCTTTTGACAAATCCCATTCCCATGGTCATGGAATGTATCAGTTATTAAACGTCCTAATGTATATTTTTTCTAAAGCCATTATTAAAATACAAGTCGAACGCAAATTCTTATATAGCCAAATACACCATCTATCAACACGTATAGTCTGTAGTCCTGAATTATTTTTTTGCAAAACTAGAGACTAATTCATTTATCATTAGGAGATTTAAGTGTTAGGTTTGACATCTCAGCGGAAATCGCCGTAAGGCTTTTAAGATGAAAGTACGTCTGACTGTCTTGACGTGACGTCCCAGGGAACTGGCCGAATCCAAGCCGCATTTCTAAAATTTTGCCAAATCCAAAGAGTTATATTAAACTATGTATTTAAACGATTTCTTAAATTATTTAGCTTGTTTGAGTCGTAAAACGAATAAACAGAGCTATTTTAGAAGAATGTTGATTTAACGCTACACAGGCACTTTAAGTCTTAATCTTGTGATTTAGCAGGTTCTGTTGCAACCAAGAAGCCTTTATTCACTGGTATGCTTCGGTCTATCTAGTATTACAAACGTTTAACAGTAGATTAGTAAATAAGAAACATTCAGCTGTCAACATTCCCCTTTATCCAGGCTGTAGTCGATAGCATCCTATGATGAGGTTTTCTTAGCCATCATAGCTCTGAGCTTCTGTTGAGAATTGATAGGTTAGGTAAGGAGAACACCCTTTAATAAATTGACAGGTCACATCGCTGTGTGACATTTAACTGGACCATTAACTACATAAAGCCCCTCTGTACTGAGCATCACCATTGAGAGATAATCAATGTTTAATATTAAAAGTGATTTTGCGACACCATGTAACCCACGGACCAGAAACTACATGTTCTGTATTTTACATTTTTTCTGTGACTAAGTTAAGATTAATCCATTACTGTTTAATCGGTAATTTTGGCGGAGCCAGGTTTAGTACAAGAAACCAAGAGGAAACCTGGTCTTCTGTGGCTAGACCACTCTTCCTCATAGGAAGGTCGAATGAAAAAAACACTTTATTGATTTTTGATTTGGACTGACAGGAAATTGAACCCGCCACATATCGAACGAAGGCCTGAATCGGACGCCAAAACCTAACTATGTTTGAAAGTATAACAAAAGCGCACGGGTTCCAAAACTAAATTGAATTCTAACAGAAATTCACTATGGTTTTCACACATTTGTATACTGTAAAGCTCAATCTTTCCAAAGCCATTATGAGATATATAATTATATATTTTCATATTTTAGATCTATAGTCTCATCATTTGTCCTGCTAAAGTAGAATGTTGTGCTGTCTGGACCAAAATGCAGAATGTAAAACTGATATTTCCAAAAATTTCTTTTCTTGAATATGTCTGCCAGATAAATAAGGATATGATTAATCGATAACATGTCCACGGTCGCAAACTGATGTGCTTTTATTATACGTACTTACAACTAAAAGCTTTGCGGCTTACTAATGTTTCTGTTTTTGTAAGTCCAGGCTCACACAAAGAGCGTGATACGAAACGAGACTATGGTCATTGCACATTCCATAGCTATCATTGTTTTGGCAGAATACGCCATTATCGGCGGTAGGAATTACAAAATAGTAGATCATGAATGGCTTGGCGATTCCGCCAAGCTGTAAACACGAGAACAATAACAATGGTAAAGTTTCAGTTAAGAGTTATTGGCTGTCAACGA
Source organism: Lepidochitona cinerea (assembly GCA_963971465.1). NCBI lineage: Eukaryota > Metazoa > Mollusca > Polyplacophora > Chitonida > Tonicellidae > Lepidochitona > Lepidochitona cinerea. The sequence continues at coordinate 38,002,533 of OZ020556.1, read as the reverse complement.
TAAGGCTGAAGCTGTACAATAATGGACTTCCGCTCCAACAAACTGTTAACGTTATCAAGTCATTTAATCCAGAATCGTCTGGAGATTCAACACACTTACATATATCATTCTTTGTGGAGCCTTTGAATGTAAAATAGATAGGCCCGCTATGCAGTTGAATAACACCTTTAGTTATGATCTCTTAGCCAACTACATGACAAACAAATCTCCAATAAAAACCAAAGCAACTCCACATCTCTCATCGTATTAGAAGACAGTTTAAATCACATTTTCCATCACACAAATCTATACATACAGCTGTAGCACCACCATACTCGTCTAGCCAGCCACAGCTAATGTCACCTCACTCGATCATCAAACAAGCTAACATCCCCTCACTCGTCCAACAAGCTACAGCTAACATCACCTCACTCGTCCAACAAGCTACAGCTAACACCCCCTCACTCGTCCAACAAGCTACAGCTAACAACACCTCACTCATCAAACCAGTCACAGCTAACATCACCTCACTCATCAAACAAACTTCAGCTAACATCACCTCACCCATGAAACCAGCTACAGCTAACATCACCTCACCCGTTAAACAAGCTACAGCTAACACCACCTCACTCATCAAACAAGCTACAGCTAACATCCCCTCACTCGTCCAACAAGCTACAGCTAACAACACCTCACTCATCAAACCAGTCACAGCTAACGTCACCTCACTCGTCAACCCAGCTACAGCTAACATCACCTCACCCATGAAACCAGCTACATCTAACATCACCTCACCCGTCAAACAAGCTACAGCTAACATCACCTCACTCATCAAACAAGCTACAGCTAACATCACCTCACTCATCAAACAAGCTTCAGCTAACATCACCTCACTCATCAAATCAGCTTAAGCTAACATCACCTCACTCATCAAACAAGCTACAGATAACATCGCCTCACTCATCAAATAAGCTACAGCTAACATCACCTCACTCATCAAACAAGCTACAGCTAACATCACCTCACTCATCAAACAAGCTACAGCTAACATCCCCTCACTCGTCCAACAAGCTACAGCTAACAACACCTCACTCATCAAACCAGTCACAGCTAACGTCACCTCACTCGTCAACCCAGCTACAGCTAACATCACCTCACCCATGAAACCAGCTACAGCTAACATCACCTCACCCGTCAAACAAGCTACAGCTAACATCACCTCACTCATCAAACAAACTTCAGCTAACATCACCTCACTCATCAAACCAGTCACAGCTAACGTCACCTCACTCGTCAACCCAGCTACAGCTAACATCACCTCACCCATGAAACCAGCTACAGCTAACATCACCTCACCCGTCAAACAAGCTACAGCTAACATCACCTCACTCATCAAACAAGCTACAGCTAACATCACCTCACTCATCAAACAAACTTCAGCTAACATCGCCTCACTCGTCCAACAAGCTACAGCTAACATCACCTCAACCATCAAACAAGCTTCAGCTAACATCACCTCAACCATCAAACCAGCTTCAGCTAACATCACCTCAACCATCAAACAAGCTTCAGCTAACATCGCCTCACTCATCAAATAAGCTACAGCTAACATCACCTCACTCATCAAACAAGCTACAGCTAACATCACCTCACTCATCAAACAAGCTACAGCTAACATCACCTCACTCATCAAACAAGCTACAGCTAACATCACCTCACTCATCAAACCAGTCACAGCTAGCATCACCACACTCATCAAACCAGCTTCAGCTAACATCACCTCACTCATCAAACAAGCTACAGCTAACATCACCTCACTCATCAAACAAGCTATAGCTAACATCACCTCAACCATCAAACAAGCTACAGCTAACATCACCCAACTCATCAAACAAACTTCAGATAACATCGCCTCACTCATCAAATAAGCTACAGCTAACATCACCTCACTCATCAAACAAGCTACAGCTAACATCACCTCACTCATCAAACAAGCTACAGCTAACATCACCTCACTCATCAAAAAAGCTACAGCTAACATCACCTCACTCACCAAATAAGCTTCAGCTAACATCACCTCACTCATCAAACAAGCTACAGCTAACATCACCTAAACCATCAAACAAGTTACAGCTAACATAACCTCACTCAATCATCAAATAAGCTACAGCTAACATCACCTCACTCATCAAACAAGCTACAGCTAACATCACCTCACTCATTAAACAAGCTACAGCTAACATCACCTCACTCATCAAACAAGCTACAGCTAACATCACCTCACTTATCAAAAAAGCTACAGCTAACATCACCTCACTCACCAAATAAGCTTCAGCTAACATCACCTCACTCATCAAACAAGCTACAGCTAACATCACTTCACTCATCAAACAAGCTACAGCTAACATCACCTCACTCAATCATCAAATTAGCTACAGCAAACATCTTCTCACTCATCAAACAAGCAAACAAGGTAGAGAATGTAAATTCACTATGATTTCACACATTTGTATACTGTAAAGCTCAACCTTTCCAAAGCCATTATGGGATATATAATTCTGTATTTTCATATTGTAGAATGTCTCATCATTTGTCCTGCTATAGTAGAATGTTGTGCTTTTGGACCAAAATGCAGAATATAAAACTGATATTTCCAAAAACAACTTTTCTTCTCTTTTTGAATATTTCTGCCAGACAAATAAGGATATGATTAATCGATAACATGTCCACGGTCGCAAACTGATGTGCTTTTATTATACGTACTTACAACTAAAAGCTTTGCGGCTTACTAATGTTTCTGTTTTTGTAAGTCCAGGCTCACACAAAGAGCGTGATACAAAACGAGACTATGGTCATTGCACATTCCATAGCTATCATTGTTTTGGCAGAATACGCCATTATCGGCGGTAGGAATTACAAAATAGTAGATCATGAATGGCTTGGCGATCCCGCCAAGCTGTAAACACGAGAACACTAACAATGGTAAAGTTTCAGTTAAGAGTTATTGGCTGTCAACGATAAGGCTGAAGCTGTACAATAATGGACTTCCGCTCCAACAAACTGTTAACGTTATCAAGTCATTTAATCTAGAATCGTCTGGAGATTTAACACACTTACATATATCATTCTTTGTCGAGCCTTTGAATGTAAAATAGATAGGCCCGCTATGCAGTTGAATAACACCTTTAGTTATGATCTCTTAGCCAACTACATAGCAAAAAGCACATCTCCAATTAAAGCCCCAGCAACTGCACATCTCTCATCCTATTAGAAGACAGCTTAAATCACATTTTCCACCACACAAATCTATACAAACAGCTGTAGCACCACCATACTCGTCTAGCCAGCTACAGCTAATGTCACCTCGCTCGATCATCAAACAAGCTACAGCTAACAACACCTCACTCATCAAACCAGTCACAGCTAGCATCACCTCACTCATCAAACCAGCTTCAGCTAACATCACCTCACTCATCAAACAAGCTCGACTAACATCACCTCACTCATCAAACAATCTACAGCTAACATCACCTCAATCATCAAACAAGCTACAGCTAACATCACCTCACTCATCAAACCAGTCACAGCTAACGCCAGTTCACTCATCAAACAAACTTCAGATAGCATCGCCTCACTCATCAAACAAGCCACAGCTAACATCACCTCACTCATCAAACAAGCTACAGCTAACATCAAACCAGTCACAGCTAACGTCACTTCACTCATCAAATCAGCTGCAGCTAACGTCACTTCACTCATCAAACAAGCTACAGCTAACATCACCTCACTCATCAAACCAACTATACCTAACATCACCTCATTCATCAAACTAGTTACAGCCAACAACACCTCACTCGTCAAACAAGCTACAGCTAACATCACTTCACTCATCAAACAAGCTAGAGCTAACATCACCTCACTCATCAAATCAGCTACAGCTAACATCACCTCACTCGATCATCTAAGCAGCTACAGCTAACATCGCCTCGCTCATCTAGTCACATCGCACTTTATGTTACATCCCCCGTACAACAAATCCGCAGATCACGTCACCTCCCTCGCAAACATGACATTTTACAGGTATCTTATATACCCCTTACAACAAATCCCCGGATCACGTCACCTCCCTCATATTCATGCCATTTTATGTTACATTCCCCGTACAAAAAATCCCAAGTTCATGTCACCTCCCTCGTCTCCATGACATTTTACATTTATGTTATATCCCCCGTACAACAAATCCCAAGTTCATGTCACCTTCCTCATATCCATGGCACTTTACATTTATGTTAAATCCCTCGTACAACAAATCCCAAGTTCATGTCACCTTCCTCATATCCATGGCACTTTACATTTATGTTATATCCCCCGTACAACAAATCCCAAGATCTTATCACCTCCCTCATATCCATGGCACTTTACATGTATGTTATATCCCCTTTACAACAAATGCCCAGATCACGTCACCTCCGTCACCTAAAATACATGAAAGTTTATATTACATCCCTCATCACCTGTCTTATCTGAATGACACAGTAGTTTATTTCACATCTTCTCTTCACCTCCCTTCTCTAAACGACGTGGCAGTCTATGTCATATTTCTCGCCCAGCAAATCCACAGATCACATCACCTTTGTTAGAAAACCAATACTGGTTTTAACGGCCATGTTGTTTATTGTTTCAGTAAGCGTGGTGTGTATACCAATAGCAGTGGGAGAGTCCTTGTATAAAGCCTGGTTATTTGGAGATTTTATGTGTAAATTCACCACGTTTCTTCAAGGTACGTTTGTGATTAACTAAGATCAGATATATAAGTATTATTACACAGCGTATCGGATGTCGTCGATACATACGTAATCAAACCCGCCGTTATGCACGTTTCTGGCATCTGTGCCTGCTATATATATTATCACCTTTTATGAAATTCACACAGTTGATTGAAATTGATTTCGTTGACCATTCAAGTGTGACTGTTTGGCCTGGATAACAAAACTTATAATAAACATTATGTTCTAGAGTGGCACGAGCTGACAAAATGCTGATATTGTTTTCGTAGAAACCACATTTTAAAATTATCTGCTATTTTCCCCAAAACTGCAAAGAAGAATATCATGCTTTGGGATCGATTTGACTTAAAATCACTTTTCGATCGCGGTGCGGATTATATCAACTCAACAATATTGGCACTTATAAAGGTTGAGCTGCCAATTCGGAATAGTTTCATAAATTCTGATTGTCAAGAGAAGTTTAACGTATGAAGTTCCTTGGAAAACGAAAAGATTTATGTTGAAATAAAAAAAAAAAACGTTTCTAAGTCAGCAGCCCGTACGAACCGACGAAATATGCAAATAGTGGGCAAACTTCCATAGCAAAGATGTTTGAGTATATTTTGGGGGTTTTATTGCTTATAAAACTACATAATCGTACATCTGCAAGATTTGTATCACCGGAAATCACAAACAATTAGCTGCATCTTTTTCTCTATATTTGGCACTGGACCGATTTAAATCACTTCCCAAATCACAGACAAGTGGTAACTAAGAATGACGTGAGCTCTCGAATGGAATCACAGTTATTTTGTTCCATTATTGTTCCATTATTCCATTGTTCCATTATTCGTTCCATTATTTTGATCATTCCACGAATCGCGTATGGTTTAGAATTAGATCTTGACGAGCCGTAAATCCAGCAGCGTGTGGTTCTTGGACGGATTGTAGTGAAATTCCCCGATCACATCAGGCGTTGGACCCATTTCTTGGATCACTCCTGTTAGTTTGGTATCCCACTGTTAACATCGACTATCTTTTCTTTTCAAATGGTATTTATAATACCAAGTTGATTGCATTGAGTCAATATACTAAATAGTTTATTTTAAACTGTCATTTTGTGATTGATGAAATCATGTATCTATGAAGTCTTCCTGGTATAAACAGTACATTTTTTTTTCAATATACCTGGAAATTGAGGATGGTTATTGTCACTATTCTATGTACAATATCATTTGTTTGGAAGCTGATTCAAAATCTGTTCTTAGCTGAATATTATTTTTTGGCATGTGGTTAACGTGGGAGAAAATCAACAAAATAATTCCCATGATATCAAGTAATGTTTGAACCCTGTGTCATATCTATGGTATAATAATCTATGTAACATAGATATTCAAATCCGCTATGTTGTAGGCCGTCAGTGTTCCAGATAACATCTTTTTTTGGAAGGCGTACACGAAATAAAATCCTTATTTTGTTACCACACTTGTGGTTGGTAGGGTACTGCCGAACACCACTGAGGTTGAATTACAACTGCCGGTCATAAACTATTTGATTTGCCGTTTTTTTAGAAAGACAAAAAAGTTCACACTTTTTAAACAAATTTTGTTGAAGGAATATCAACTGAAATTAAAACTCGTTGAAGGCTACTAAAAATGCCCACGCGTAAACAGCGCTCACGAGATCGTGTTGGTACGCGTGAGTACATATAGAAGCTACATGTACATTCCTACTGTAGCCGTGTAGAACTATCATCGCTTCTACCTCGGAACACTTAGCCTTATGGCCCAGTCACAATGTCGGCGATCTGTCGGGGATTAGTTTTGGCCGGGGGTCGTCATAGAAAATAAAGAATCGTTGAACAATCCTATCAATAATCCTAATAAAAGTGGAGCAGTCACATTGTGTGAGAGTTTTTCAAGGATTTTGACCCAGTTTTGTCGAAAAATCGTGGGATTAGCCTCCGATCGCATCGGGGGCGATTGGAGACGATATCTGCGAGGGTCTTTTATTTTAATTTCTCCCCACCCTGGGTATATGTGGGGGAAAAGGAGTGTTTTCTGACCTCGCATCTGTATTTCTTCCTGTACACTTTAGCGTGATATCCCTCATCTGGTTGTACATAGAACAGTCACTTCAACGATTAATCGGAGGGCATCGTAGGTCATCGGAGATTGTGTCTTGGATGGCCCAAATGGGTGAAAAATCTTGCGAGCAATCTTAAAATTTTAAGTTCAAAGTTGGGGACCGCGACGGCTGTGGCGATGCCTCAAAAAACTGCGACATGCCGCAGGCGTCCGGAGAGCGCCTCCGACGGGTGCAAAATCGTGAGATCAGTCTCAAGATTTTGTTAAAATTTCCCGGGTTTTACCCATCGCCGACGCATCGCAACTGATTTGTGACTGGGGCATAAACATTCGAGCGTCGTTCTGAGATTTCAAACTGTAAAGTATTTATTGCAGCATTCTGAAGTGCTAAATTAGAAAACAAAAAGTAATCTTTTTTTCCACATGTTTTTTTCTCGCAACGCCGTTGTAGTGAAAAGAAGTATATCCGCCAAAGCGAGACAACCCCTCCAAAATCGGGACACGCCGTTTCCATAAGAGAAGATGTCGATGTTTTGGATGGCAGTTTGGATGCTTTCAATTTAATGAACAAAGCATCACTAATGAGAAAAATAATGATAAGAAAAATAAGTTGACGTGCCTCAATTTAGTAGCCACTAATTTTCGTCCATGTACAGGGTCAACGTTAGAAATCTTTCCAATCACACTGCAAACTACGTATATAGTTATCACAATTAATAACCCGTTAATATATCGTGTCACGCGTGCACATTTCATTGATGTTTATTCATGTCACCAGTCTTCTAAACTACCGTAATAGAAATGTAAACCGCGTGTGAAAAAAAATATTCAAGAAACTAGCATATTACATGTAGATGGAGCTTGATGCACAGATGACATGGATCCTTCATTTCAGTCTGCACCTCGATACGAGGGTAATCGGTCTTGGAGCAGAAACAAATAGTTCAATAGCTTTACAGTTAAATTACTCATAGTATTGAGTCAACGCGATGTAAAAAATGCATTTTGAAAGAAAAACTTCTTATCTTCATTTAAAGGCCCACTTGCCACCGTAGCCTGTTTGACAATTGTTAAGAAAACCAAGCTAAAAACACTAGAATTAAACATAGCACACATAAAGCATGTCCAATTAGGTTTAGAATGTATAAATGAGGGTGGAAAACAAACGAATCGAAGCTTGATAACAACACCGATCAGTGTTGGTTAACTTAAAGGCACACTTGCCGCGAAAATCAGGAATATTGTTTACATTAAAAAAGAAAGACCGTATTCTGTATTTTTCCCAGACAATATAAGTTAGGAACTTTCTATTTTTACCAAAATTTAAAAGTTTGGACGTCACTTTGTATTTTTAATTTGAATTTGAAAATTAGAATTGTTACGTACCCGGAACGTAAACAAACCGATCTGCCCCCTATTGGCCATTTTATGTTTCAGTCGAGTGAGTGAACTAACGGCACAGTGTAATTTTACGTAGGCCTATTTATCTGAGAAATACAGACTGACGATCGGTTAACAGCGACTGGAAAAGCCTGCTGATAATTGTTTGAGTGTAAACCACAGATACAAAGGCCTGAAAGGAGGGTAATCCAACACGAAAGTTGACCGACACTGACCGTTGTTGTTGTAATCAGGCTTCGATTCTTCGTTTGTTTTTCACCCCATTTTTACAGTCTAAAGCTAACTAGACATGTTTTATGTGTCCTATGTTTAAGTTTAGTGGTATTAGTCGTAGTAAGCTCATGTAAATTGGTTTTCTTAGCAAATTTAAACAGGCTACGGCGGCAAGTGTGCCTTTAAGTGTTGGATTACCCTCATTCAAACGTTTTTGTCTGTGGTTTGCACTCGACAGGCTTTTATGGTCCCTCATTCTCGATCGTTTGTATGTATTTCTTAGATAAAGTTCGTAAAAGTATACTGTCGTTAGATCGCCCACACGACTCAAACCATTACGACACTTATGCACATGCTCAGGTTTGAAGTTTGTTTACATTGCGGGTACCTGAAAAATCTGTTTTTCAATTTCAAATCAAAAATACTAAATGTCAAAACTTTCAATTTCTGGTAAAAATAGAAAGTTCCTAACTTTTTCTGTCTGGGAAAAATACAGAAAACCGTCCACTGTTTTTAATGCAAACAGTCTTCTGGATTTTAGCGGCAAGTGTGCCTTTAAACAGTCCCGATTTACGTTGTGTTTCGATTTAGGGGAGAGTGACAGAAGATTTCGATCAGGTTCGCGCTCTGTTGCAGGGCATTTGATTTGTAATCACTGGGTCCCGTTCTCCCATATAGTCATTCTTGCTGTGACCACGCTGGTATTGAAAGCAGAGATCCTTGTTATACCCCCTGTAACGAAGTTATAGGGAGGGGGGGGGGCTATACTGGAATCGGCTTGTCTGTCCGTCCGTCTGTCTGTAGACACAACTTTGTCCGGACTACTCCTTCTAAGATTTTGCTTCTATTTCAATGAAATTTCACAAATATGTTACCAATGGTATGTAGATGTTTCTACCCCTCCTGCATGTGCGTGCCGTGTGCAAATATACATGTTAAGTAGAGATGACTTTTCAAACGACATCGAGTCTGTAGTGCATCACCGTTGCACGTGACCAAAGCTTATCGTTGATTGGTTAAAAGTTCACAATCTGTCCGTCACTTTTTCCTCATTTTTCTCAATTATCGGGGTAGAATCGACTTTAATACCTTCGTCTTGGTGTTTATTGCGTAACCCGATACCGCTGGACGTTGGTTCGCACCTCGTCAAACCCCTCGAATGCTGCGCATTCTCGTGGTTTGACTCGGTACGAACCAACGTTCAGCGGTATCGGGTTACGCAACAAACACCGCTACGGCGGTATTAAACCCTTAAGCATAGCCAACTAACAAGATGATATCTCACATACTTATGACGTTTTTTACTTATAGGACTTTGCCTTTTTTGGTGTCTCATTCCATATTGAAGACTGGGTTATCGTGTAATTGCCCCTCCCTCCTCCCTACCCCTCCCCCCTCCCCATTGTACTGCCATGAAGTGTGTACGTCCGCACGTACATCCGTCCGATCGTTGTGACGTCCGTCCGTCCGTCCGTAGACACAGTTTTGTCCACAATACTCCTCCCAGACGTTGGTTCTGTTGGAATGAAACTTCCCAAGTGTTACCAATGATATGAAGTTGTCCATGTCCTACTTACAAGGAGATATTTTTTACTTATTTATGACATTTTGGACTCCTTTTGACATTTTCAGGGTCTAATCCCATATAAAGACAACATTACCATGTAATAGAACCCCCGTCCAAAGTTGGAGAGTGTAGTCATGTAATACAAAATCCATCTGTTTTTCTGTCTATCCGTTTCTCTGTTCATACATTTGTTTGTAGATACAATTTTGCCCCATTGTACAGCTGTTATACAGTAGTTGTTGTGTGATATGCATGACATATAAGCCAACTGATGGATCACTATCCCTTCAACCAATGTGTCCGTACTCCAACACATAGAAAAGGGAGTTTGTTGAACCATCTGTATTTTAATAGACCCGTTGAAGAACTGAGTTTGGACACCCTCCCCACATATTATAGTGACCATTCCGTAATAGCAGCTGCCATTCCCTGGACAAACCTCATTCACTAACAGGTATGCCAAATATGTAACCTTGGTAATTATGCCATTCATGTTTGACGAATACATAATCCACCCATCCAACCCACCGCCTTAAAACTAATACCCCCTTACACTTGCTCAAATGTTATTAATTTTTGCATGTTGTTGATACATGTTGGTGACCGGCTGGTGCAAGTTCCTGTAATTTTGATGCAGTTTGTTGCTGGCGTCATCTATTCATGTAAAGTCATATCTGCATCTCTGCTTGTGCTCCTTGCTTACATGCCAGCAGAATTATCATCATATCCTGTGTTTTTGCATTTTTAATGTCATTGTTGGTTTTCTCATCACTTATGACTGACCATTATTTTGATGCTACAATTCTAAGATAGGAAGACTTTTCTGGCAGAGCGGGGGGTATCGCAGTTATGTCTAGTTTGTTTTGACGAAGTAATAGAATCGCTCAAGCTGTGCTGACCGACTGTACGCATTAGTCCATTGGATAAAGCGTATCCGAATTCTAAGTGGCGTAATGAGTACGCACAATTTTTAATGGCCATACCAGGTCATTTTGAAGGCGTAAAATACGCCGATACGCCCTTTATATGGAGCGCTGGGCTAGGCCGATATACAAGGGAGAGAATTCTACACTCCTCGTCTACATAATGCTGAACCGAGTATCCTCTGAATCAGTAGTCTAATATCATTTAAAACTCATTGACGTAGGCAGTTTATAATATCTTGGCCAAACAGCATGCTGTGGCCAATTAGCTTCCATAAAATGACATCCAATATAAGCGATCTTCATATAATAGATTATGACAGTCACGATTATGATTATCCATAATTGAACTGTCTGTGCTTGACCAGTTGTGTTTTGGGAGAACTTGATGTTTACTTGTCTGTTTTAAAACAAATATAGCAAAACGGACGTACTTGCAATGTCTCAGAGATAGATTATGCTGATAGATGAGTTTTAAACACGGCGCTTTCTTAAAGTGGCATGAGCTGCCAAAATGTTGATATTTTGACGTTCAAACAGAATGTTGAAATTATTGGCTATTTTTCTCAAGACATATAATACAGAAGCTTTTTAGTGCTTCTAGTCTCGAAAATGCACGATAAAGTATTGTTTTTAACTAACTTTGACTTAGAATGAATGAATAGTCGTCCCGGTTATTTAAATTTTGTTTACTTTTCGAACACATTTTTGGTTCGTACAGGCCACAAACTGTATGGATTGTCCTCATTCCAACGCCAATCATTTAGTTTTTCGATGGCCTTCAAAGCCTTTTACTGTCGTGACGATCAGAAATTATGAAAAAAGAGTAAATTTTGGCAGCTCATGCCCCTTTAATGAGACTATTTTTGTTATTACAAGTTTCGTGACGTAGCTTTTCCTTTTAACTTGATGCACCACACAAGAGGAAGTAAATAAGGCCATCACGAAATCTTATGGTAAAAATAGAAATGGTTTTTTACCCTATATGATTCCAGGGAATGATCGAAAATATATCCCTGGCAAAAAAAACCCCAAAGAGTGAAGATTTTTTAAACTGTCAATAATCTGTAAAACGAAGCTTTTTAAACCTCTACTTGCTATATCTAGTCATATTCCGTCACGTTTTTCTTTACACCATAGGTAAAAAAATCCAAAGAAAATTGCCTTTTTTAACGTTATTATTAAAGGCAATGTAGTGTAATACGACAAAATGTTAAACAAATTTCTTAGAATAGAATAGTATATGGCAAACTTGATGATTAAAAAAGCCTAATATAATTGTTGTCACCTATCAACCTATATATATTTTTTTGTTGCAGGAACGACGGTCACGGCAAGTGTTTTCACTATTTCCTTACTCAGTGTCGACCGATTTCTTGCTATCAAAAAGCCAGTTGTTTCGCGTCGACTTGCAGCCCACAAAACGGCAGCTCTTCGAGTTATTGGCTGCATTTGGATTATGTCGGCACTGCCGATGATCCCATTGTTTTTATTCCGTGAACTTGACGTTGTAGACTTGGGTGTCAATCATAGATTTTCTTTTTGTCGAGAGAGCTGGTTGACCCCTGGAAATAGACTGGGATATGATGCCGCTGTTTGTATAATGGTTTATTTTGTACCTGGTTTAATTATAAGCAGGTGTTACATTGGCATCGGTAAAAAGTTGTGGCACGAAGATGAAAACCTTCACCGTCGAGATTCCGAAGTAGGCCAAGGGATAAGCCGCCAGGTGATGCACTCCCGGAGAAGAATTGCCAGGATGCTGTTTGTGCTTGCCGTTCTCTTTTGTATTTGCTGGTTACCTTATCATATAACCTGTATATATTTGGATTTAGCCGAAGCTGGCTGGATAACGATTAACCCTGGCAGTGCAACTCAGATCACCAACGCCCTCAGATACACAATACTTATTGGACATTCCAATAGCGCCATTAACCCCCTTTTATATTTTTATGTGAACAAGGGATTTCGTAAATCATTAAAGCGACTCTGTAGTAGCAGTGAGGAAGGCAAACCAGTACGTACATATATTCCAATCCTCTATTATCTTGAATACCATTATTTAATTGGTGAAAAGAATACAACTTTGCAATGCAAATGATCTATTGAAGTTATTTTAACGCCTAAATATCCAAAAATATTAATAATGTCTGGTTTAAAAGATAAAAAAATATAGAAGTTAAAGACGAAGAAAAAAAATAATATGATATGGAATACAACGTATTCTAGAGCAATATTCGTTTGAAAGCCAATGGAAATTTTAATATTAAAAACAATAAATAAAAGCTCTAATTGACTTAATCCAAAAGGTTGTCCTAAAATATATCAAAAAGTTGTGTTTCATATTACATAGTTTTCCTACTTCCGTATTGATGCTACCATAATCACATTACTTTTTTTCAGCGCAAAGTGGTCGTGAAATATTCACCTGGTTTCCTGGACGCCAAGAATGGTTCTCAGCGTAAACCGTTTATACAGGTTTTATCACGCAGTGGGAAATCTCGATCAAGATCGACTGGAAGCTTCCGATTTTCTCGCTCGACCAACACAAGTTTTAAATCAACAAGGTCATTCCGTTCTTCTGGAAGTTTTCGAAGACACGATCCATCTGCTAAATCTTGTATGAAACCTGCATTGACGAAACTACGAGACGCACAGAAACAGGAAGAGCATCAGACAAAGGCCTCCGTACCTGAAATCAAAGTGGAAGTTGTCAAACCAGAAGATAATGACCCTCTTCAATCTGACAAAGACGCCGCATGGAAACATCGACGTGATATGTTCAATTTTACTTTGAGTATTCCTACAACAATAAACGAAGAAAGCCGAAGTTCGCGCTCAGGTCTATCATCTCCAGTTAGCAGAAACCTACCAAGTGCGATTCTTGAAGAGGGATCGCATATTGTTGATACGTTCAGGACAATAACTCCTCAAGAGGGTTCCACCTCAAACGAAGGTCATCATGAATTGACACCATCCGCTACTACAAATACTTCCCCTCTCGGTCCAACAGACGCTTGTGGCTTCAGCGAAATCAACATAACAAGATCAGCTAGTCCAATGACATCTGAAGAGGGAGCTACTGCCCCTTCCTGTCCCCCAATTGCCCGTGTTCATATCTCAGCTGTCATTATGATAAAGGATCCGTAGCATCAATATCTGCGCCTCATTGCTCCATTTTTCTTAGAACATTGTTGTACATTCAGTATGAATCAACGGACATGGCGTCTTATATTCGTCAACAACAAGTCTGTGAGTTGACAAATAAGGTGCTAGAATCAGTATTTAAACAATAACGGATTGTTAAAACGAAAACAAGTAGTTTATATTCCTGTGAATAAATCAGTATTTAAACAATATACGGGATTGTTTAAAACGAAAACAAGTAGTTTATATTCCTGTGAATACATCAGTATTTAAACAATATACGGGATTGTTAAAACGAAAACAAGTTGTTTATATTCCTGTGAATACATCAGTATTTAAACAATATACGGGATTGTTAAAACGAAAACAAGTAGTTTATATTCCTGTGAATACATCAGTATTTAAACAATATACAGGATTGTTAAGGCGAAAACAGGTAGTTTATATTTCTGTGAATAAATCGGTATGGATTAATTTAATGTGTTTATGGTGTAATAAGGTGGTTCTCTTTAATATCTCCCCCGACAATGTTACACTATGTCATCTACATATTTAAATGACCACCAAATGCTTTCCTATAGACATGTGTTATATATTTGTTATGTTACTTTTCCATTATTGAGAATGTGTAATATTTGTTATTAATCGAGTGTGTTCGCATTTCCTTGGTATTGGCCAATACCAAAGCAATACGAAAACACTCGATTCATAATATTTTTATTAATAGACTCTAGAAGTTAATTTAATGCAAGCTATCAAGTTGAACAGGAGGTCGCCCACTGAACATTTAATCCATGCCCTAAACAAAATGACGTCCGACCTTTTTTGCGCTCTGTGTTTTTTTGTTCCTGGATCAGTAGAGAAGTTTCTTCCTCTTCCGCTGTCCTAAAACGGCAATCGGATTCACTTGCAGTAGTTTTTTCTTCCCACTCTAATATCCTGTCAATAAAACCTTGTACAACGGGCTATGGTATAGACATTTTGATATCAACATATGTCGTCTGCTTCTGTCAAACTCTGGGACGTCACATGTTAATTGCGTCTTTCAGCCGCACTCCGTGAACTCGGCCAATATGACTTGAACTCGGCTAATACAGCCCTACGGGTTATACGAATTTGATTCGTCTGCTGATATTACCCGGCCGCGAAGGTCGTATTCGGGTAATAACTTGCACAGTCAATTAATAAGAGCTTGTACAACGGGCTATGGTATAGACATTTTGATATCAACATATGTCGTCTGCTTCTGTCAAACGCTGGGACGTCACATGTTAATTGCGTCTTTCAGCCGCACTCCGTGAACTCGGCCAATATGACTTGAACTCGGCCAATATGACTTGAACTCGGCCAATATGACTTGAACTCGGCTAATACAGCCCTACGGGTTATACGAATTTGATTCGTCTGCTGATATAACCCGGCCGCGAAGGTCGTATTCGGGTAATAACTTGCACAGTCAATTAATAAGAGCTTTTATTAATTGACTGTGCAAGTTATTACCCGAATACGACCTTCGCGGCCGGGTAATATCAGCAGACGACTCAAGTTCATATTAGCCGTAGGGCTGTATTAGCCGAGTTCAAGTCATATAGGCCGAGTTCAAGTCATATTGGCCGAGTTCAAGTCATATTGGCCGAGTTCACGGAGTGCGGCTGAAAGGCGCAATTAACATGTGATGTTCCCGAGTTAGACAGAAGCAGACGGCAGATGTTGATTTCAAAATGTCTACACCAGAGCGCATTGTACAAGGTCTTTTTGACAGGATATAGAGGTGAAAGACAAAACTACTGTAAGTAAATCTGATTGCCGTTTTAGGACAGTGAAAGAGGAAGAAACTTTTCTACTTATCCAAGAACAAAAACACAGAGAGCATAACTTGGTCGGACGTCAATTTGTTTAAGGCATTGATAAAATGTCCAGAGGGCGACCAGCGGCTTCCTGAAAACATAGGCCTACCTCCTGTTCAACTTGACGGCTTGCATGGAAATAACTTCCACAGTCTATTAATAAAAATATTATGAATCGAGTGTTTTCGTATTGCCTTGGCATTGGCCTTCGGGTGGTTGCATTGACCCTCGGCCTGCGGCCTCGGGCCAATACGGCCACCCTCAGGCCAATATCAAGGCAATACGAAAACACTCGATTAATAACATATATTATTAATTGACTGTGCAAGTTATTACTCGAATACGACCTTTTCCGCCGGGTAATATCAGCAGACGAATCAAGTTCGTATTAGCCGTTGGGTTGTATTGCCTAGTTCAAGTCATATAGGCCGAGTTCAAGTCATATTGGCCGAGTTCAAGTCATGTTGGCCGAGTTCAAGTCCTATTGGCCGATTTCACCGAGTGCGGCTGAAAGACGCAATTGTAACATGTGATGTCACAGAGTTTTACAGACGCAGACGACAGATGTTGATTTCAAAATGTCTACACCAGAGCGCGTTGTACAAGGTCTTATTGACGGGATATTAGAGTTAGAAGAAAAAACTACTGTAAGTGAATCCGATTGCCGTTTTAGGACAGCGGAAGAGGAAGAACACTTCTCTACTGATCCAGGAACAAAAAAAGAGCGCAAAAAAGGTCGGACGTCATTTTGTTTAGGGCATGGATCAGTGGGCGACCTCCTGTTCAACTTGACAGCTTGCATTAAATTAACTTCTACAGTCTATTAATAAAAATATTATGAATCGAGTGTTTTCGTATTGCCTTGGTATTGGCCTTCGGGTGGTTGTATTGACCCTCGGCCGTACAACGGGCTATGGTATAGACATTTTGATATCAACATCTGCCGTCTGCTTCTGCCAAACTCTGGGACGTCACATGTTAATTACGTCTTTCAGCCGCACTCCGTGAACTCGGCTAATATGCCTTGAACTCGGCCAATATGACTTGAACTCGGCTAATACAGCCCTACGGGTTATACGAATTTGATTCGTCTGCTGATATTACCCGGCCGCGAAGGTCGTATTTGGGTAATAACTTGCACAGTCAATTAATAAATGATGATATGAATGTGACTGATCAACGTTAAAGTTCAATCCCTGATATACCTTTGTTGTCAGGTTTAACGAGGAAGAAAACTATTGATAAAAGGCTTATCGTATCGAGCAATGAACAATCTACCTACTACAAAGCTCCGGGCAGGAATAAAAGATCCAAACAACTGGTGTTTACAGGATGTGGGGATAATGCCATCGCTATACCTTATATCATATAACTCGCTTATATCACACCATTTTAGCACTCAAGACGATTATATGGCCTCGTGTACTTGTGCTTTACGTGTACTTAGTAGAGTTCTGAATCAACTGGGATATCACAGCTATTAAGCTAATCTTGTAAATCTATTGTCTGTTCGATACTGATTCCTATAGGTACATTATGGGCATTAATTAACCGATTAGAGTTCGAATTTCGCATAAATAACAAACAAGCCAGACATAAAGCAAGACATAAAGCTCTATGATCTGACGGTGAATGTGTTGAATAATTATCTTTCGGGCGTCATGCAAGTGCAACGACCGAATACTACCATATGTTTTTCATTCATGCAGCAATAGTTGTATTACACTAAGTAGGCCTACTGGGAACACATTGAATTTTCCAAATTTGCTTTCACTTTAACAATGTTTGAACTTTGACATTCCCCAGAGTTAATGTAATAGATTCCGTTTCCTTGGTAGTGCGAAATAATCGATACACTGAATGCGGCGTAGACAGGAAAGCATCTTTGACGTACTCAATGCTTTTACCACTAATTGTATACCGTTAGGGTCCCGCCATGAAGATATATATTTTATGTATAGAGAGATTTCATATTCTTATGTTAAAATGTTTAATAAACACATTTACTTACAAAATAATTTGTCTTTATTGTAATGTAGAAAACTACAATATTTAAAGAAGACAGGATAAATTCCACAAGCTTCCATTACTAAAGGCTTCAATCTGGGAATGTACTAATCACAAAGTGAACAGTCTATAGACGCCAACCATTCATTTTTCAACTTTGCCTAAAGGTTATAAGCCAACGTTGCATTTACATGAAAGGTTAAGTGATTTGAACCTTATAACTCGAACCTATTTGAGTTCTCACAGGTTACATACATTGGACTAGAAACTATAATGTACCCAGGCAAAGCTATTTCAAGGCCCAATCAGAGTCGTCGCTTTGCTGATATTTGCAAAGAAAACTAATTTGCACGAGCTTACTATCAGTAAAATCACTAAATTCAAACATGGGGAACATACCATACCTCCAGTTATGTTGACATAGGTGGTGTAAAAACCATACAAGCAACTTAACATATATTCCAAACGACACCCGATCGATCACACACTGGCCAACTTTCGTGTTAAATCACACTAGTGTAAGAGTGTCTCTGTAAATGGACCAATACCTGACATGGAGGTAATCGGTTTCTGATAGATGATGTTATGTTTGTATGCTTTTACACTCCCATGAAGACAAAGCTGAACATACAAAATGTGTCCTAAGTTAAACTTAAGGTTTTACTTGTAGATAGCTAAGCTCGCATAAATTGGCTTATTACATGTATTCGAGGTGAGTGTGCATCTTAAGTTTGACGGTACCCTCCGAGAGAAACGCTGAGCTTGATATTCACTAACGTTACCCTGATGGTTTGACGGTACCCTCGGAGTGAAATACTGAGCTTGATATTCACCAACGTTACCCTCCGAGAGAAATGCTGAGCTTGATATTCACCAACGTTATCCTGATGGTTTGACGGTACCTTGCGAGAGAAATGCTGAACTTGATATTCACCAACGTTATCCTAATGGTTTGACGATACCCTCCGAGAGATATACTGAGCTTGATATTCACCGACGTTATCCTGATGGTTTGACGATACCCTCCGAGAGATATACTGAGCTTGATATTCACCAACGTTATCCTGATGGTTTGACGGTACCCTCCGAGAGATATACTGAGCTTGATATTCACCAACGTTATCCTGATGGTTTGACGATACCCTCCGAGAGATATACTGAGCTTGATATTCACCAACGTTATCCTGATGGTTTGACGGTACCCTCCGAGAGATATACTGAGCTTGATATTCACCAACGTTATCCTAATGGTTTGACGATACCCTCCGAGAGAAATACTGAGCTTGATATTCACCAATGTTATCCTGATGGTTTGACGGTACCCTCCGAGAAAAATGCTGAGCTTGATATTCACCAATGTTATCCTGATGGTTTGACGATACCCTCCGAGAGATATACTGAGCTTGATATTCACCAACGTTATCCTGATGGCTTGACGATACCCTCCGAGAGAAACGCTGAACTTGTTATTCACCAACGTTATCCTAATGGTTTGACGGTACCCTCCGAGAGAAATGCTGAGCTTGATATTCACCAACGCTATCCTGATGGTTTGACGGTACCCTTCGAGAGAAATACTGAGCTTGATATTCACCAACGTTATCCCGATGGTTTGACGGTACCCTCGGAGTGAAATACTGAGCTTGATATTCACCAACGTTATCCTGATGGTTTGACGGTACCCTCCGAGAGAAATGCTGATCTTGATATTCACCAACGTTATCCTGATGGTTTGACGGTACCCTCCGAGAGAAATGCTGAACTTGTTATTCACCAACGTTATCCTGATGGTTTGACGGTACCCTCCGAGAGAAATGCTGAGCTTAATATTCACCAACGTTATCCTGATGGTTTGACGGTACCCTCCGAGAGAAATGCTGAGCTTAATATTCACCAACGTTATCCTGATGGTTTGACGGTACCCTCCGAGAGAAACGCTGAACTTAATATTCACCAACGTTATCCCGATGGTTTGACGGTACCCTCCGAGAGAAACGCTGAACTTGTTATTCACCAATGTTATCCTAATGGTTTGACGATAGCCTCCGAGATCAATACTGAACTTGTTATTCACCAACGCTATCCTGATGGTTTGACGGTACCCTCCGAGAGAAACGCTGAACTTAATATTCACCAACGTTATCCTGATGGTTTGACGGTACCCTCCGAGAGAAACGCTGAACTTGTTATTCACCAATGTTATCCTAATGGTTTGACGATAGCCTCCGAGATCAATACTGAACTTGTTATTCACCAACGCTATCCTGATGGTTTGACGGTACCCTCCGAGAGAAACGCTGAACTTAATATTCACCAACGTTATCCTGATGGTTTGACGGTACCCTCCGAGAGAAACGCTGAACTTGTTATTCACCAATGTTATCCTAATGGTTTGACGATAGCCTCCGAGATCAATACTGAACTTGTTATTCACCAACGCTATCCTGATGGTTTGACGGTACCCTCCGAGAGAAACGCTGAACTTAATATTCACCAACGTTATCCTGATGGTTTGACGGTACCCTCCGAGAGAAACGCTGAACTTGTTATTCACCAATGTTATCCTAATGGTTTGACGATAGCCTCCGAGATCAATACTGAACTTGTTATTCACCAACGCTATCCTGATGGTTTGACGGTACCCTCCGAGAGAAATGCTGAACTTAATATTCACCAACGTTATCCTGATGGTTTGACGGTACCCTCCGAGAGAAACGCTGAACTTGTTATTCACCAACGTTATCCTGATGGTTTGACGGTACCCTCCGAGAGAAACGCTGAACTTAATATTCACCAACGTTATCCTGATGGTTTTACGGTACCCTCCGAGAGAAACGCTGAACTTAATATTCACCAACGTTATCCTGATGGATTGACGGTACCCTCCGAGAGAAATACTGAACTTGTTATTCACCAACGCTATCCTGATGGTTTGACGGTACCCTCCAAAAGAAACGCTGAACTTAATATTCACCAACGTTATCCTGATGGTTTGACGATACCCTCCGAGAGAAACGCTGAACTTGTTATTCACCAACGTTATCCTAATGGTTTGACGGTACCCTCCGAGAGAAATGCTGAGCTTGATATTCACCAACGTTATCCTAATGGTTTGACGGTACCCTTCGAGAGAAACGCTGAGCTTGTTATTCACCAACGCTATCCTGATGGTTTGACGGTACCCTTCGAGAGAAACGCTGAGCTTGATATTCACCAACGCTATGCTGATGATTTAACGGTACCCTTCGAGAGAAACGCTGAGCTTGTTATTCGCCAACGTTATCCTGATAGTTTCGCGAAATTTCTTCTACCTGGTTCTTTCGAATATGTGCTAGGTGTGATATAGAAACGTCTCATCCAGTACATAAGGGCATGTTCCTAAAGTGGTGTCGTGAGAATCAATTATCATTTAAACAGTATATGTCGAAGCACATGGAACTCGATTATAACAAGCAGTCGGAGAGTATTGCATGTCAATACATTGTCTACTACCGACAGTTACCGAGGTTAGATAACGTTAATTCTGTAAAAGAGCGGTATAGACTGAAACCCAAAATTGATACTAACTCTTCCCTCAAATTCTATAATCAAGTGATCAAGATGATTCCAGAACGGTAACGTTGATCAATAAAATACTCACGAAGTGGCCAAGATGATTCCAGAAGGGTTTATAAACAAACTATCAACGAATTGACTGGGAAAAGATGATTTTAGTATGGTACTTTCCGCAAAGTTTTATTCACAAACCTTGACCTAAAAAACAAAAACGTTATCCAGTCACCAAGTTTTTACGTAAAGTGCATGTAACTGACAAACGGAGGTACACAACTGGAAATTTGTCTCGCGGATGATTGCAAGTTTTTTTGAAAATGTATCCTTGAGTTTTGTAGTTATTTGATCAGACATATATAATCTCAGGATGCTGAACAACAAGTTCAGAAACGTGATCTTCTACCACAATTCGATTTACATATAAAATGTCATAATGTATCAAAACGCTTGAAAAGCGAACCGTACGGTGGACGGAATATTTTATAATATACACAAAGAAAAAAGTTAAGCACCACATCGAAAGTCTGCACCGACCGATAAAACCATTGGTGTAGGGAGATTGTTGGCAAACTGATGTTGCAGAAACGATTGTGGATTGTGACATCTGCGCAGTTACCCCTTCAACAGATCCGACGTCTCACTGGAGGGGTGAGACGCAGGTTGGAAGCTAATGGAGGCTATACGCGTTATTGACCTTCTGCTCTACTTAAAGGGACATTTTTTTGTGTATATACATGTAATACTGCTTTGTCGGCCGGCAACTGTTCCACATACAGTGATTGAGGGAAACCCACACTCGTTAGTTTTGTTCAATTTTAACTTGGTCTGGGTGGGATTAGCACCAGCGATGTTAGACCTGGGTCCACTGCGCTCCAGACATTTGTTGACTTAAAATAAATATAAAAAAACACTAGTCTTCAAATTATTTATTGTTCAGTCCAGCTGAGAAAAGGCACAAACATAATTCGTTCCAGTTAAGTTTTATATGCATAGTCTGAGACAGCATTTACAAATCCATCACACAATAAGCCCGTTTCGAGTTTAACCAAAGTCCACGCGATACCAGTGTTTAGGGGAAAACCTTTCACCACTAGCGTCTCCCATTAGCATAAGGGCTTATGGAGATTGGCTGTTAGCCTGTTGTTTTATCTGTGATTGTCAGCTTACATTCCATACTTTTTACACCATTCTTTTTCTGAGGCGTATCAAGATATATATAAAGCCATTACATACATTTTTGGCCAACAAAAAAAGCTATATAAGCGATAAAAAAATGAATAAAACAAATGATTTTATGATAAGGAATCAAAGACAAAATGACAGGTTAAATGAGCGGCTGGTAAGTGAAAGTTATACTCCTAAAGTCTGGTATTGAGTGATCTCGCGAGGTTTTGGAGAAACACAAAAGCAGTTTTTGGTCATTGGGACAATCCTCATTAATTGACAAAGTGATACCTTGGGTTTCCTCTATATACAGGTATAGACACGCGAAAAGAGCCCTTCTCTCCAACTTTTACCGTTTAGAAAAAGTAAAAATCTAAGAATTCTACCGGTAAAGAAATAACAACAACATAAGATACATGTTTAACAGATTTGAACAACAATCTAAGGATAAAAGAAAGATAAAAATAGTGACAAATAGTGGGCCTCAAAAAAAATCTTATTTATCACCAAGTCATAATTGTAACATTGCAAACATAAAATGTGCACTTACACCAGTATGAAAATGTGTATATACATAACCTGTGTATTCTATATCCCCAATCTGATCAAAAGTAATAGTTTACAACAGATTATTGTCATTTCAGCCGTATTTGATGTTTTAAGCTCAAGGTTATTTCACATGATATATAGGATCGCCGGCAGATTTAGCCTGGGAGGGGACTGGTCTATGTCACTGAGTGGTATTTTAACCCAACCCACTGAGTAACTGACTCAGTCATTATCACAGGTCGGAGGATTAAAAGATTATTTCACTTACATGTAGGGGTTGCCAGGTTCAGTGGGCTGCATTTCCATGGGAAACCCTGACCTTCCAGTGATAGTTCACAACCAATCCACAAACACGAATCAGCTTTGTACAAGTAATTTCTATGTTTAATGAAAATAAATGTGTTCCAGTTTTATTCGTATTTCAACTATTTTACATCAGTAAACCCAGGCTGTGTATTCATATCCAGATCAATTCTTACACACAAAGCTAGACAGCCATACAAAATATCTTATAAAATAGAAATATCTTATTGTTTGTAAAATTTAAAGCACAGTATGTGGTCTACCTTTAAGAATAGTCTGATTTATTCCAGAGATATTTTCAATGGCTCTAAGAGTTAAGTACCCGGTATCTATTAAGAAGAACACCATAAAACAGTGACTCAGCTAAATGCAGTATGCTTTTGTTACCTTGTATTAAATATAATTGTATTACATACTGCGGTTTGCCTTTTATCCAGGCAGCATTTAAATATGGAATTAAATAAGAAAAACGACAGTAGAAAGCGTAGTAGCTGATGAAAATCCAGTAATAGTTTTTCGTTAAAAAAAGAAACAGTATGAAGCACTGGACCATCTATTTACCTTCCTACAATTTGGTTACAGACATGTATGATAACACATTTTTATTAGCAAACTAAAAATACTAAAAGTCGTCTTTGTCAGATACTGGAGTCTGGCTTTATATGGCTACATTTTCCCTAAACGATTTCCTTGAAATCTCCATCTTAAATGCCCACAAGGAGACGAACAGAGGCCTTAAGTGGCTTCCTCATATTCACAGCATATATAATTCTTTTTAAAATAATCTGATGAAAAAATAAACAGAGGTTGATTTCATTGTTTGAAGTGTAACAAGCTTGGCACCTCATTGTTAAAACAAAAACCTTAAAAAAATCCAATTACAACCTTTTCTCTTGTGAATATTAGGTTTTTCAATCAGACCACCCTTTAGGCCTGCTCCTCACCCAATGTATCTGTTTTTGTTTTCAAAAGCCAGTTTCTCTTGATATTACAATTTCTGTAAATATCCAAAAGCTAGCCAGAGACCACAGGGAAAATATACAACTTGATGCAATTAACTAGATTGGGATAATTCTGTTGCAGCATTACTTTAAAACAGATAAATAAGCTGATATGAGGGTAATAAATTATTGAGCTAACATGTCCATACTATCACACAGTTTTCAGATCAGATTCTATAATAATAAAGTCTGTCTCGTTTTTACCACGGGGCTTCAACTCTTCCTGATAAATCTGGGGAATAAAAAAGATGAAGTTATTAACTAACAATGAACACAACATTGAAACACATTGTTCTATTCTACCATTATGTATTGACATACAGTTGCAATCATCAATACAGATTGGGAGGTTTTGGGAGTGAATACAGATTGGGAGGAAGCACATTCAATGTTTTGGTGTGAATAAAGATTGGGAGGAAACACATTCAATGTTTTGGTGTGAATACAGATTGGGAGGAAACACATTCAATGTTTTGGTGTGAATACAGATTGGGAGGAAGTACATTCAATGTTTTGGTGTGAATACAGATTGGGAGGTACCACATTCAATGTTTTGGGTGTGAATACAGAATGGGAGATAGCACATTCAATGTTTTGGTGTGAATACAGATTGGGAGGTAGCACATTCAATGTTTTGGTGTGAATACAGATTGGGAGGTACCACATTCAATGTTTTGGTGTGAATACAGATTGGGAGGTAGCACATTCAATGTTTTGGTGTGAATACAGATTGGGAGGTAGCACATTCAATGTTTTGGTGTGAATACAGATTGGGAGGTAGCACATTCAATGTTTTGGTGTGAATACAGATTGGGAGGTAGCACATTCAATGTTTTGGTATGAATACAGATTGGGAGGTAGCACATTCAATGTTTTGGTGTGAATACAGATTGGGAGGTAGCACATGCAATGTTTTGGTGTGAATACAGATTGGGAGGTAGCACATTCAATGTTTTGGTATGAATACAGATTGGGAGGTAGCACATTCAATGTTTTGGTGTGAATACAGATTGGGAGGTAGCACATTCAATGTTTTGGTGTGAATACAGATTGGGAGGTAGCACATTCAATGTTTTGGTGTGAATACAGATTGGGAGGTAGCACATTCAATGTTTTAGTGTGGATACAGATTGGGAGGTAGCACATTCAATGTTTTGGTGTGAATACAGATTGGGAGGTAGCACATTCAATGTTTTGGTGTGAATACAGATTGGGAGGTAGCACATTCAATGTTTTGGTGTGAATACAGATTGGGAGGTACCACATTCAATGTTTTGGTATGAATACAGATTGGGAGGTAGCACATTCAATGTTTTGGTATGAATACAGATTGGGAGGTAGCACATTCAATGTTTTGGTGTGAATACAGATTGGGAGGTAGCACATTCAATGTTTTGGTGTGAATACAGATTGGGAGGTAGCACATTCAATGTTTTGGTATGAATACAGATTGGGAGGTAGCACATTCAATGTTTTGGTGTGGATACAGATTGGGAGGTAGCACATTCAATGTTTTAGTGTGGATACAGATTGGGAGGTAGCACATTCAATGTTTTGGTGTGAATACAGATTGGGAGGTAGCACATTCAATGTTTTGGTGTGAATACAGATTGGGAGGTAGCACATTCAATGTTTTGGTGTGGATACAGATTGGGTTGATTGATTGATTGTTTGGTGTTTTACGCCGCGCTCAAGATTATATCACTTATATGCTGGCGTTGCCAGTTTTATTGTGGGAGGATACCGAGCTCTATGCCCGGAGGAAACCCATTGACCTTCCGTTGGTAACTGAGGTCGTTCGAGTGAAAACCAAGTCAGAAAATTTTCCAATTTTTTGGGACTGAATGGGATTCGACCCGCGACCCATTGGTGGAAGGCTGTTCGGATTGAGCGTCAAACGGGAGGAAACCGAGCTCTATGCCCGGAGGAAACCCACGACCTTCCGGTGGTAACTGGCAACCATCCCACATAGGTCGTTCGAGTGAAAAGCCAGTCAGAAAATTTTTTTTGGGCTGAGTGGGATTCTAACCCGCGACCCATTGGATGAAGGCTGTACCTACTGAGCCACAGAGGCCCCCATTGATCTGGGAGGGAGTACATTGAATGTTTTGTGTGTGGAGACATTGGTATGGGAGGGAATACATTCAATGTTTTGTGTGTGGAGACATTGGTATGGGAGGGAATACATTCAATGTTTTGTGTGTGGAGACATTGGTATGGGAGGGAATACATTCAATGTTTTGTGTGTGGAGACATTGGTATGGGAGGGAATACATTCAATGTTTTGTGTGTGGAGACATTGGTATGGGAGGGAATACATTCAATGTTTTGTGTGTGGAGACATTGGTATGGGAGGGAATACATTCAATGTTTTGTGTGTGGAGACATTGGTATGGGAGGGAATACATTCAATGTTTTGTGTGTGGAGACATTGGTATGGGAGGGAATACATTCAATGTTTTGTGTGTGGAGACATTGGTATGGGAGGGAATAAATTCAATGTTTTGTGTGTGGAGACATTGGTATGGGAGGGAATACATTCAATGTTTTGTGTGTGGAGACATTGGTATGGGAGGGAATACATTCAATGTTTTGTGTGTGGAGACATTGGTATGGGAGGGAATACATTCAATGTTTTGTGTGTGGAGACATTGGTATGGGAGGGAATACATTCAATGTTTTGTGTGTGGAGACATTGGTATGGGAGGGAATACATTCAATGTTTTGTGTGTGGAGACATTGGTATGGGAGGGAATAAATTCAATGTTTTGTGTGTGGAGACATTGGTATGGGAGGGAATACATTCAATGTTTTGTGTGTGGAGACATTGGTATGGGAGGGAATACATTCAATGTTTTGTGTGTGGAGACATTGGTATGGGAGGGAATACATTCAATGTTTTGTGTGTGGAGACATTGGTATGGGAGGGAATACATTCAATGTTTTGTGTGTGGAGACATTGGTATGGGAGGGAATACATTCAATGTTTTGTGTGTGGAGACATTGGTATGGGAGGGAATACATTCAATGTTTTGTGTGTGGAGACATTGGTATGGGAGGGAATACATTCAATGTTTTGTGTGTGGAGACATTGGTATGGGAGGGAATACATTCAATGTTTTGTGTGTGGAGACATTGGTATGGGAGGGAATAAATTCAATGTTTTGTGTGTGGAGACATTGGTATGGGAGGGAATACATTCAATGTTTTGTGTGTGGAGACATTGGTATGGGAGGGAATAAATTCAATGTTTGATGAATGTGTTGGGGTTTAGAATTTTACTCAGTCCAAACGAAACTTGAAAAAAGAAATTTTCACAAAGTGGAGTTTTCTCTCATTCAGCCATCTGTAATTTTTTCAAGAACCTGCGAAATGTCTAGGTTTACCTTCAGGCTTAACCCTTTCTCCTTCCCAAAATAAACATGATCTCTAAACTAAAATTTCCTGTTTACATGTAGCGTCCCTACTTGCTCTACCTCAATTTAGGGTTACTCTCTCCCCATATGGTGCTATTGGCTAAAAAATGTTTGCAAGAGAAGTCAATCAGTGTCGGTTAATTTACTAATTCAGTAATTTCCCTGATGATGATTGCAAACCAATTTTTGTTTCTGATATTTTTAAGGAAAGTTTCTTTCACATAGGGCTTCTCTCCAAGCATCAAAAGCCGGAAATGGGACATTGATTGGACGTCACTCAAGCCACTAGCACAGATTTTTAAAAAAATCAATGGTTAACAGGAAACTTTTTAAAGAGCCTAATGTTGGAGGTCTTACCTTTTCAGCAAACCGTCTCATAGTGCTGTAATAATCTTGACACATCCATGTTTCATTATGTGTTCCTCCAGGAATTGTTGCCAGTTCTTTATTGGAGCTTCCACAAGCCTACAATGTGAAGAGTTCAATATTATACAATGAAAAATGGTAAGGAAAAAATATACACACTTTTTCAAAGCACAAGTTTGAGAAGAAGCTGAAAGTTTTTTTTTGTGAGATGTAACATAAAAACCTATAATTACTCCTTGCATGGTCAACAGTATACTTTCCAATTTAGGGTAGCATCATCTTGCAAAAATGTACAAGTTCCAATGGTCAAGACAAAAATATGAAGATAGTATCATCAAAAAAGTAAATGTCTGATTTTGAAAGGAGATGTCCCATACAGGCTAAGGCTTGTACAAGGTAAAATGGAGTTTAAAAGTAAACATAGCTTGAACCAGCATTCATTCATTCATTCTACATGTAAAGTTATTTAAAAAAATGAGACTTATATCACCTAAAAAATTGCAGTTTGTAATTTTTGAAAAAAAATACCCAGTAGCCAAGAATTTTGTTTTAACAGAAGAATATCAATATATTGGTAGCCCATGTTAAATCAGATAAAAATGCAGAAATGTGGAAAAACATGTGATATAAAAATCAAACTATGGGGAAAAGTCACTACTCCAGAATATTTTCATTCTTACAAATAAAAAAATAAAACCTGCAGCAAGAGACGAATTGACAAAGCATATCATCCAAAACGCATCGCAACAAAATACATGAGCATGTACGGGTCTTCCAATTTCAACAAAATCTGATAAAATGACATGTGTTTACAAGAAATGCAGACAGAAAAACAAGCTTATGAGTATAACTGTATGTGGAAGAAAAGTTGCCCAAGAATATATATAAATAGCCCTTACCTGATAGAGGGTGTTCATCATATGAGGAGGAATAAGTTCATCTGATAAACCAGAGATAAACAACACAGGTAACTGGATCTTCTTCATTCTATCTAAGGACGGATACTGTCAAGACAATAATAACTGATCAATCACTTACTTTCTCTGGACCTGGATGATCAACTAATGTTTGCCTATTCCACGATAACATTAGTCAGTGTCCCTTCAGCCTACAGCTATTATATCCAAACTGGGCCTAGAAGTCTTCATATAGTTGTACTATTTGATAAAAATTATTCCCAAATACACAAACATCTTTTTTTCTTAAAAGAATGTCCACCATGATTTGGTATTTTTATTAAATCAGTTATTTTAATCATAAATACTAAATGTGGTGTGAAATATTACATTGTTACCTATTACTTTCAGAAAACATTTGTTATTTGGTTTTCTGGAGCCGGTTTTATACATAGAACTAACCTGATTTTTGAAGGCAAACTTTGGAAGGTATTTCACAACATTCAGATTAAAGAGCGTCTTTCCAATTTCAGGTAATGACGTAAAAGTATTTTCCAAAACAAGTGCAAAAATACATCGTGCATAGTATGGTTGACTTGCTAAATGTATGGCCACTGCACCCCCAAGTGACCTTCCAAACACAATTAATTTTCTGGTATCTATATCTTTCTGTCGGAGGGCAAAGTCTACTGCAGCTTCAGCATCTAAATAGAGTCCTACAAAGCAATAGATATGAATACAC
This sequence comes from Lepidochitona cinerea, assembly GCA_963971465.1. Lineage (NCBI taxonomy): Eukaryota > Metazoa > Mollusca > Polyplacophora > Chitonida > Tonicellidae > Lepidochitona > Lepidochitona cinerea. The sequence continues at coordinate 37,972,607 of OZ020556.1, read as the reverse complement.
ATATATACAGCCAATATATTTGAGAACATAGGCAGGTTTATTAGGAGAGTAAACCAGGCTCTAGAGGGAGATGTTCAGACCAGCAATAATATTGATAAAAAAATCAGAAAAGTTTATTTCCAAAATGTTTTTCACTTATTTTAATCAACAAGACAGCTGAACTAGACATTTTTCAGAGGCTGGACAATTCTTATATTTGAATGTGTTTCACAGTGTTTGTAAGCGGTGTCCAGGAAATAAACTGCAATAATGTGTTGGAAGATGGAAGCTTAAAGAATACATGACAAGTTAAAGGCAATACCTCATATATATACAGTATACTGTGCAAACTCTACCAAAAAGAAAAGGATATTTCTGGTGCAAAACATCCCAAATTCAAGGCATTCCATTTCTCTGTAAGACCTTTATTCAGAAATTAATTAGTTTAGCACTGTGATGTCCTAGTTGACATCTTATATGTTTATTATCATTGCTGTGACATCATATACAACGGACGTCAAGTAAGTGTGTCTTACAATGAATGCTTTCAAAGGTCAAGTATGCCGTCAAATATAAAGAAGATATTTCCAATGGGTAACAGAAAACATGCATATTTTTAATTTTTTTAAAATTTATTTGCAGCTGTTTACTTTGAGTTTCAGCCAGGCTGGGGTTTCTAATAGAGGCTGCAGGGCGAGCCATTGCATGCTTACATCCTGGTCAATCGTTCTGTTGTCTTCTGACTGTTTTTGTCCTGATCACACCATGTAGAAGTAAACTAAAGAATGTTGGCTCTTTACAGTTTATCAGATAGATGAATACCAGTAAGGCTTTCCCAACTCACTACAATAGCGTTCACCCCTCTGTTTACATTAACCCGAAACAGTCTGTCAGGAAACAATGTATCACAAAATTTGCACTAAGTGCTTGTTAGTTGTACATTTCTCGCTGAAAATTGACCTACCCCCTTTCATCTTAAGTCAATTAAATCTTATTCATTTATTTAGCAGAAGTTTTAGCAAAAATGTAAAAAATTCTACACAAATAGTCCCTATAAAGTATTTACCTGATTCAGAAACCGAGCCCCCACTTTTACCATAACCCCTATACTCTACAAGCAGTATATTGAAACAACATTGGTGGAATAACCCATGGGCATTCATCAATCTGAAATCAGAAAAATCCTTCGAACAACAAATATCTACAGAAATATCTAATCTATTAGCTTCTTAGTTAGCTTGGTTTTTAAGAACTTTAACAGATACATTAGTCAGGGGTTGAGATCAATTCTACATTGTACTATCTTACATGTATGTATCATATATATATATATATATATATAGTACAGTACATTGCACTCGTTTACTTAAGAATTTAAGATCATATTTTTACGTAGTGGCACCATCAACAAATGACCTTGGGCATAAAAGGTGACTAGCCATTGAGCCCATGTGGGTGTTCTGGAGGATAAGATATTTCCTTCTGATTGAGTGTAAGTGGGGACTATTCCTACAGCCTGTCTGAGTGTTGAGGGGAATAAGACATTTCCTACTGATTGAGTGTAAGTGGGGACTATTCCTACAGCCTGTCTGAGTGTTGAGGGGAATAAGACATTTCCTACTGGTACCAGACAAGATTGATTGTACTAAGTGGGGACTATTCCTACAGCCTGTCTGAGTGTTGAGGGGAATAAGATATTTCCTACTGATTGAGTGTAAGTGGGGACTATTCCTACAGCCTGTCTGAGTGTTGAGGGGAATAAGACATTTCCTACTGATTGAGTGTAAGTGGGGACTATTCCTACAGCCTGTCTGAGTGTTGAGGGGAATAAGACATTTCCTACTGATTGAGTGTAAGTGGGGACTATTCCTACAGCCTGTCTGAGTGTTGAGGGGAATAAGACATTTCCTACTGATTGAGTGTAAGTGGGGACTATTCCTACAGCCTGTCTGAGTGTTGAGGGGAATAAGACATTTCCTACTGGTACCAGACAAGATTGATTGTACTAAGTGGGGACTATTCCTACAGCCTGTCTGAAGGTTGAGGGGAATAAGACATTTTCTACTGGTACCAGACAAGATTGATTGTACTAAGTGGGGACTATTCCTACAGCCTGTCTGAGTGTTGAGGGGAATAAGACATTTCCTACTGGTACCAGACAAGATGGATTGTACTAAGTGGGGACTATTCCTACAGCCTGTCTGAGTGTTGAGGGGAATAAGACATTTCCTACTGGTACCAGACAAGATGGATTGTACTAAGTGGGGACTATTCCTACAGCCTGTCTGAGTGTTGAGGGGAATAAGACATTTCCTACTGATTGAGTGTAAGTGGGGACTATTCCTACAGCCTGTCTGAGTGTTGAGGGGAATAAGACATTTCCTACTGATTGAGTGTAAGTGGGGACTATTCCTACAGCCTGTCTGAGTGTTGAGGGGAATAAGACATTTCCTACTGATTGAGTGTAAGTGGGGACTATTCCTACAGCCTGTCTGAGTGTTGAGGGGAATAAGACATTTCCTACTGATTGAGTGTAAGTGGGGACTATTCCTACAGCCTGTCTGAGTGTTGAGGGGAATAAGACATTTCCTACTGATTGAGTGTAAGTGGGGACTATTCCTACAGCCTGTCTGAGTGTTGAGGGGAATAAGACATTTCCTACTGGTACCAGACAAGATTGATTGTACTAAGTGGGGACTATTCCTACAGCCTGTCTGAGTGTTGAGGGGAATAAGACATTTCCTACTGATTGAGTGTAAGTGGGGACTATTCCTACAGCCTGTCTGAGTGTTGAGGGGAATAAGATATTTCCTACTGATTGAGTGTAAGTGGGGACTATTCCTACAGCCTGTCTGAGTGTTGAGGGGAATAAGACATTTCCTACTGATTGAATGTAAGTGGGGACTATTCCTACAGCCTGTCTGAGTGTTGAGGGGAATAAGACATTTCCTACTGATTGAATGTAAGTGGGGACTATTCCTACAGCCTGTCTGAGTGTTGAGGGGAATAAGACATTTCCTACTGATTGAATGTAAGTGGGGACTATTCCTACAGCCTGTCTGAGTGTTGAGGGGAATAAGACATTTCCTACTGATTGAGTGTAAGTGGGGACTATTCCTACAGCCTGTCTGAGTGTTGAGGGGAATAAGACATTTCCTACTGGTACCAGACAAGATTGATTGTACTAAGTGGGGACTATTCATACAGCCTGTCTGAAGGTTGAGGGGAATAAGACATTTTCTACTGGTACCAGACAAGATTGATTGTACTAAGTGGGGACTATTCCTACAGCCTGTCTGAGTGTTGAGGGGAATAAGACATTTCCTACTGGTACCAGACAAGATGGATTGTACTAAGTGGGGACTATTCCTACAGCCTGTCTGAGTGTTGAGGGGAATAAGACATTTCCTACTGGTACCAGACAAGATTGATTGTACTAAGTGGGGACTATTCCTACAGCCTGTCTGAAGGTTGAGGGGAATAAGACATTTTCTACTGCTACCAGACAAGATTGATTGTACTAAGTGGGGACTATTCCTACAGCCTGTCTGAGTGTTGAGGGGAATAAGATATTTCCTACTGATTGAGTGTAAGTGGGGACTATTCCTACAGCGTGTCTGAGTGTTGAGGGGAATAAGACATTTCCTACTGATTGAGTGTAAGTGGGGACTATTCCTACAGCCTGTCTGAGTGTTGAGGGGAATAAGACATTTCCTACTGATTGAGTGTAAGTGGGGACTATTCCTACAGCCTGTCTGAGTGTTGAGGGGAATAAGACATTTCCTACTGATTGAGTGTAAGTGGGGACTATTCCTACAGCCTGTCTGAGTGTTGAGGGGAATAAGACATTTCCTACTGATTGAGTGTAAGTGGGGACTATTCCTACAGCCTGTCTGAGTGTTGAGGGGAATAAGACATTTCCTACTGATTGAGTGTAAGTGGGGACTATTCCTACAGCCTGTCTGAGTGTTGAGGGGAATAAGACATTTCCTACTGATTGAGTGTAAGTGGGGACTATTCCTACAGCCTGTCTGAGTGTTGAGGGGAATAAGACATTTCCTACTGATTGAATGTAAGTGGGGACTATTCCTACAGCCTGTCTGAGTGTTGAGGGGAATAAGACATTTCCTACTGATTGAATGTAAGTGGGGACTATTCCTACAGCCTGTCTGAGTGTTGAGGGGAATAAGACATTTCCTACTGATTGAGTGTAAGTGGGGACTATTCCTACAGCCTGTCTGAGTGTTGAGGGGAATAAGACATTTCCTACTGATTGAGTGTAAGTGGGGACTGTTCCTACAGCCTGTCTGAGTGTTGAGGGAAATAAGACATTTCCTACTGGTACCAGACAAGATGGATTGTACTAAGTGGGGACTATTCCTACAGCCTGTCTGAGTGTTGAGGGGAATAAGACATTTCCTACTGGTACCAGACAAGATTGATAGTACTAAGTGGGGACTATTCCTACAGCCTGTCTGAGTGTTGAGGGGAATAAGACATTTCCTACTGATTGAGTGTAAGTGGGGACTGTTCCTACAGCCTGTCTGAGTGTTGAGGGAAATAAGACATTTCCTACTGGTACCAGACAAGATGGATTGTACTAAGTGGGGACTATTCCTACAGCCTGTCTGAGTGTTGAGGGGAATAAGACATTTCCTACTGGTACCAGACAAGATTGATTGTACTAAGTGGGGACTATTCCTACAGCCTGTCTGAGTGTTGAGGGGAATAAGACATTTCCTACTGGTACCAGACAAGATTGATTGTACTAAGTGGGGACTATTCCTACAGCCTGTCTGAGTGTTGAGGGGAATAAGACATTTCCTACTGGTACCAGACAAGATTGATTGTACTAAGTGGGGACTATTCCTACAGCCTGTCTGAGTGTTGAGGGGAATAAGACATTTCCTACTGCTACCAGACAAGATTGATTGTACTAAGTGGGGACTATTCCTACAACCTGTCTGAGTGTTGAGGGGAATAAGACATTTCCTACTGGTACCAGACAAGATTGATTGTACTAAGTGGGGACTATTCCTACAGCCTGTCTGAGTGTTGAGGGGAATAAGACATTTCCTACTGATTGAGTGTAAGTGGGGACTATTCCTACAGCCTGTCTGAGTGTTGAGGGGAATAAGACATTTCCTACTGCTACCAGACAAGATTGATTGTACTAAGTGGGGACTATTCCTACAACCTGTGTGGGTGTTCTGGGGGATAAGATATTTCCTACTGCTACCAGACAAGATTGAGCGTATGAGGGGACAAATCTTTGGGCCCGTGTAGGTGTTCTAGGGGAACGGATATTTTCTACTGGGTGTTCTAGGGGAACGGATATTTCCTACTGGGTGTTCTAGGGGAACGGATATTTCCTACTGGGTGTTCTAGGGGAAGAGATATTTCCTACTGGGTGTTCTAGAGGAACAGATATTTCCTACTGGGTGTTCCAGGGGAACATATATTTCCTACTGGGTGTTCTAGGGGAAGAGGTATTTCCTACTGGGTGTTCTAGGGGAAGAGATATTTCCTACTGGGTGTTCTAGGGGAAGAGATATTTCTTACTGGGTGTTCCAGGGGAACAGATATTTCCTACTGGGTGTTCCAGGGGAACAGATATTTCCTACTGGGTGTTCTAGGGGAACAGATATTTCCTACTGGGTGTTCCAGGGGAAGAGATATTTCCTACTGGGGGTTCTAGAGGAACAGATATTTCCTACTGCTACCAGACAAGATTGATCGTAATAGGGGACAAATCTATGGGGCTGTGTGGTTGGTATGGGGATAATACATCACCTAAAACTATCATGCCGTTCAACTTTAGAAACTTGCATAAATCTTGCAGGCTATTGGATTCCCAGAATATGGATACGATACCCATTAGGATTAGTTTTGAACCGTGGTAGATGTAAAGAGAAGGGTATAATACCACTTGTTTTTCTGTTCAATAAACCTAGTTTAAAAATGGTTCGTTTTATAGCAAAGGAATACAAAATACTTCAATGAATTGTGACTCCTCCACTTGGTGAGGATTGGCAGGTTGTAGTATCAAAGACATTTTGGCAACGGCAATGTCACCTTCATTATCTACCAGCAAATCTCCATCTATCTACATGTATATATGTTTGAACACTAAAACACACGGCCACAGGGAAAATCTTCTTGTCTAAATTAACCATGGAGCCAAGTTTCTTATTGTGGTATTTGTATATGTATGGCTATATTTCTCCATTCCATGTGATGCATATTAAAATACTCGCAAAATCCATCTGAGAAGTGAATCATTGGAAGTGCAAGAGCTGCCAATTGAATTCTGTCTCAGTATTTATAAAGGAGAAGAAAACAAAAATTCTGATCAAATTCAGTAGAAGCAGATAAAATCCTATTTTCAACAGTAGCAACCAATAGTTTTTTTTATATTTTCATTCCTCTTGTTTTAAAAATACCGTACTATATTATGCCACTATGCACGAAACAAATTGGTCAGCTTTCAAAATCTCTCATTTAAACCTTGGTTCATTACACTCTCTTCCTATCTCAAGACAATTGCTTTTAGTTTCTTGAAACTTATATTGAATTTATAGAAAGGAAGCTTTGAGGAAAATGTGGCTTTGTGAAAAACTGGTCTGCATGTCCTGTTGGTGAGTTACAAAGGCCTTGAAATGGATGAATTAACCTAGGCTTAATTTAGAGACTTAGAAAGTTGACTGTTTGCTTGTTGTGATATTTAATCAACTTAATCTGCTTCTACTGAATTTAAACAGGTTTATTGTTTTCTTCTCCCCAATTACAGTAATTTGTATTTTGTTAGGAGTGCCTCTGGACTTACCTATGACCTATATTTCCTGCATTGCCATGGAAATAGATGATAGTGGGACAGCTTGTACAGACAGGAGCTTTTTGTTTGATCAACACAACATTAATAAAAACTCCATCTCTAGTTCGTATAAAACAATTTTCAAATGGAAGTTTAACGGTTGCTGGTGTTTCCACATACATTCTCGCATTGGCTGGTTGACATGGATAATATAACAGCATATCCTGACCGTGATATAATAAACCTGAAAATTAGAGACATGTCAGGAGTATAGTAAGAAAACTTTTTTTTCTCCAATCATTCTATGGAGATCACTTAAAAAAAACATTAAGGAGTGCTACATATTTAAAAACAATTTGAGGTTGAAGAATTTGTACACATATATAACTAAATACAGTCAAACCTGGACAAGCGACCACCTGTATACAGCGACCAACTGTCTTAAGCGGCCACCCCACGACGCCCCGAACGAAATCCTGTACTTAAGACACTGTATAGAGCGACCACCTGTCTAACGCGACCAGCTGTGAAGCTGATAAAGTATAAACAAACCCTGTATTAAACGACAAAAACTTGGTTCTATAATCGCTAAAACGCTCCATGTGGTCTTAAAAAAAATGTGGCTTTACCGCGCATGCTTAATCCCGCTGTAGCAGACAATCCACGATTGTCGTAATAACTAACGCCTACAATTAAAGCCGGACACTAGCCGTTTGTATTATACCTGTGAATTGCATTATACTGAATAGACATGACAGAAAAAAACATCTCGAATAAGATTATCAATAGGCCCTAGATATAACGCGGTTGAGTTCCATTTAATCCTATACAAATCGTAGAGATGTACAAAAATCAGTGAAATAAGTCAACATTTTTCATGAGAAAATATGACAGGTTATTGAGATGTTGGTTGCATAAAACCTGGATTAAGAGACCACCTGTCTTAAGAGACCACTTTTCACGTTTCCCTTAGTTGGTCGCTTAAACCAGGTTTGACTGTAGTTGTAATCACAGAGTACAGCAATTATACTTTTTAAATAATTGTTTTTACATAAAGATTATTATTGAATGTCAAGAAATCATAGTAGAAGACTTACCAATTATAGCAAAACACAGAAGAAAGAATGTGATTAATCCACCAGTGAACCAGAATATTAACAGTAACACCAATACGGCACTTGTACAGATTTTCCAGAATCTGACAATAAGGAATAAGGTCACTCTGCTTACAAGTTCTATAGTTCGGAAACCAGTTTTCTTGGGGTTCATTTTCCCAGTTTCTACAGAATCCATACTCTTAAGTGAAGTTTTACATTCAGGTATTAAAGGTAGAGTTGATATGTCATTTGTATGACCACTGACTGATTCATCACTTGTCACCATAATAAAAAATCAGGGTCCTGCTTGGATTGAAGATTTTCCATTCAATTAAAGTCCTGTTCAAAAAAAAAAAAAATGTGTCAGCCAGCGATTAAACCAAGAATCATACAATCTATTTCAAAGAACACCATTGTCCTATCTACATGTAATTAAAAATAGGGGTTCTTATAAAATTTATGAACACTACAACACACAGGCAAAAGGAAAATCTTTTTTACTAAAATACTCCCTATAAGATTAAAGTTGCACTCTGGTCAGTTAAAAAGCGGCATGCGAATCCATAGAAAATTAAAGGATAACTGTACTTGAGTGATTGATTGGTTGATTATTTCATTTATGATGTCGTTGCCTGGTTTAGAGGGTGAAGAAACAGGGATCTATGCCGAGAGGAATCCACCAATCTTTGGCGAATACCTGGCAACTCTTCCACATTCTACGGAAAAACACACAGAATTTATTTGGATTTTTTTGGATTCACTCTGCCAACTGAGGCCCCAAACTGTATTTAAAGGAATCGTGAATAAATGAAAAATATACCATCATTGATTCTTCAGTCTCAGAATAATCCTGATATATATTTTAGTTGGCCGATCTGTATGTTTGACATTTGGTATTCTGACAATGAATGGTGAATTAAACCTTATTGCGGTAACATACAACACATGTTTGTAAAATGTACCATGAATTGTTACGCTATTTATACTGAAAGAGGAATGAGTTTATTATTAGATAACAGTGAAAAATAAAATGTCTGATGTTGAAATGGAAAGTTTTGATTGATTGAAAGAAGCTAAGTGTTTTCATTCACATGCAGCTTATAGAGCTAATCCTTACAACTACCGGAAATGAACTGCTATGCCATAATCATTTGTTGCTAAAATAGTGGCTAGATGAAATTTTCTTGGTACAGCGCATTCGTTTATTTGAAAATGTTTTCTACAACTCAGCTGATAAATTACTACTGAGACGGGCCAATTCTATTTCCTGTCCCTTATTGATTTCAGAAATCAGCATGAATTCTCCACTTCCATGCTCCTATATATATACACTTCATTACTCATTATGCTGAGTAATTTGATCATGATCTTTTACATGAACCCATCAACTTGCATGCAAGATTTTACTTTCTTATAAATTTGCCTAAACACTTTATAATATAGTAGGCTATAAAAAGAATAGCTTAATAGAACTCAGCCGAGTGACGTCATTCTGTGCTCAATTACCTGCCTTAGCTAAGAGCTGGAAAACAATTCCCAATATATCATGATAAGGATGAAATCAGATCAATCCCAATTCTCCAACTCAATCTTACAGCTTTCTTCAAAGATTGCTTCTCTCATAAATAAAATCAGCTAAAATGCAATATAGTTAACTTTGAATTACCGTTATTTTAATTCTTTACTTAAGGACATTTTTGAAAAAATCAGAAATTATGACATATCTGGTTATCTACATGTATATTTCAATATTTTTTGTTCAAAACACACAGAAACTGCTTGAAAATACCACTCAAATAAATCTGTCACATACACACAGGAGGTTATGGGTTGGACAAGCATTAGTACCGGGTTTCTGACTCCAAAATTACTAAAAAAATTTATACTGACGGCCGTATTTTGAGTCACGGTTCATTGCAATCAAAAAGCCAGAGTTGATTGTCCGCTGTTGAGCGGGCAGTATGTGGTCCGATTTAGACAGTGAAATAACAATATAAGCTTCTCAAATCGTGCCTAAACGGTCATAATCACGTTCATGGATAATTTCGCTACCTACCAGTGCCAGATATGGACGAGCAGGATCGGCCAGTAAACATTATTCTTCCCCTGAATTCACTTTTGCCTTCTTCAGTCTTCAACTCTCTGCCATTCAACATAACACTGTTTAGCGTTTTTTCAGTTTTTAAGTAAATACGTTAAATTCACTTTACTTAGACAGAATTTTGATAGATAAAGCTAAACGTCATAGAATGGTGAGTTTTATATATCATTATGTGCACAGTTGGTACTAGTGGAGTCTACTAGCAGGGCATACTACTTTACTAGTAGTAGGCCTATAGTCTTTGGTTACTTTTTTTTTTTTTGTCATCAATGTTTGACTAAGGTACATAAAAAAATAAAATTAAGTACTTTAAGTTTACTTTTAAGTTATCTTCTGCACTCACTTCTAATCTTTGCCTATTACATATTATACTCATCAGCTCACCATATGAATCATCCGTACATTGAATGATGCGATTGATGGATTTACCAGTGACTGACAGTCAGTACGCAGTACCGTACGTAGTTGAAAAACGAAACGAACAGCTGACGAAAGCAGGTAACAATTTTATTTTTAACGCAGGTTAACTCAGTATTTCGGCCATTTATTTTGCCTTCATTAGAAGACAACGTAAAGCTTTAGTTTAGCTTATTTTGTCTAACCTTGTGTGTCAATCTTTTAATCAGCAGCTGTCAGTCTCTTTGATGACACACAGAAAAGAACCAGGTAAACATTACTGGGGCTGCCATATTGGATTATTGGTTACAGGGAAATGTCAAAATGCAAATAAACACGGATCGCTAGGAACGATAACTTCCCCATCAACGGCGGTCATTAGGGTATGCGATTATCTCCCTTAAATCTGCTGTCGGATCTTTCAGACTCCATCTGGTAGCCTGATCGAGCGAAAAAAAAAAGAAATCCGGCCCCAGTTTCATCCTTAAACTTAAATATCAGAACTAAGCATATTGCATTTAAATTAGCATTTTATCAACAAGTACGAAATAAGAGATTGGAGATTTAGCCTACGTTTTAAAGTTAGCTGGGCTAGTTTTTTTTAGTTTTTTTATCAGCAACAAAACCCCTAAAATGTAGGCTGTAGGCTATCCATCCTTTACTACCACGCAAAGTTGGTTAGCGTGAATATTGGCCTTAATATAGATATTTTTTTAGTACGATTTCTACGTCATTCCCTGAGTTTTTACAAGGTGCTTCAAAGCATAGCGCTCAACTTCCCAGGTTGTCAATCGGAATTTACCGGTACCGTACTAACATTAAAAATACCTGAATTTTGGTCGCACATCAAAAACAGTCGAGTTTGGTCAAAATGCCAGATTTTCAGAGAGATATCTCCATTACCACGTACAGAAACAGCGAGAAAAGGATAAATTTATTGATGTCGAAAAATAAATGACAGGCCTATGACATTGATTTCCTCTTAACACCGAGCGACAGCCAAACCGTTCTTAATACTTTTTTTACCAGATAAACTATTTTATCTGGTAAGACAGAAGAGTTCGCCTGTTGGCTTTCTGTAGGTCCATAGTTTATGTATAGATGATATAAATTCGTAACGAAACAAAATCTGACAATGCGCGATTTTCCCACCATTTTTCATTGTTTTTAGATTTATTACATTATCTCACTGATTTGATTGGTGTATATGGGTTAGCATGTAGCCTATTGTTGGAGTCAGACACTTACTTAAATTTACGTTGAAAAGTTTTGTTTAAGCGAAATACTAGGCCTAAAAACAATCCGTCAAAATGTTCCATGCTGGGCACCTGAATTATCAACTTAGCCTACCTGATCATTATAACATAGGGCCTACCAAATTTGGTCAACCAGATAACCATTATTGAGAATAATGGAAAGAGTGGGTTTTTTCTTTCTTTTTGTATTGACGTGATAATTCGTCTCCGTTGTGACATATTTAATTCTTTATCATTTTTTGACCGCAATATTCGAATGTTTCATTCTTCAATTCATTTACGTTTTCAGAGGAAGTTATAACTTTATATAGCCTACGTTTTTGGCCTCAGTGGATTTCGGTTCATACAAATTGTCTGATTCATTCTGCAGATCTTCATAGGCCTATTAATAGATCGCTGACTTTTGTTTCTTTGCTCAATTCAAATCGATAACATAACAAAACAACTACCGTATGTGTTTCATGTCTATTATTGTTGCTCTTTCGTTTTCTTTTTAGATAATTCTATACTAAATTCTCTATCTTAAATTTAATACACTCTAAACTTTAAACCGGTTCCAAATCTTGATATTCTAAGTTTTTCGATGACATTTTACACAAAAGTGCATTGTTCAATTTTCAAAAATTTGGTTTTCGACAAGACTCATCCAAAGACAGTTCTAAGGTTGTTAGTTTAGGATCAGTTTATTCATGTTAAACATTTAAAGTTATGCAAGACTCATCTCTCCTTGAAACGTCTTGTTTAGATCTGTCACTGATTAAAATTATTAAACGCAAGCCAATGAATTGTGCAAATGTTTGTGTTTGAATTAATTTCCTCTTATATACAAGCCGAACCCGATAGGCCTATAGACCTAACAATGCATATATGTACTGTCAAAAGTCTATTGTAGGCCTAATGTATAATAGATTTAGACTTATATGCTGTGTAGCCAACTTAGATTCTGTTAAAACAATGGAGAGTCCATGGTGTACGGGGGGAAGCGTCGTTGGCTTCCATCAATGCAGCGCGGGATCGAGTCCAGATTTTTTATCAGGCTTCTTCTGTTCTTTTTAAAGCTCTTCTCCCGAGGGAGTACTCTATTAGGTTACCCCCAAAGTATCAAATCTGGGGGGGGGGGGGGGGGGGGTTTGGCCCCCTACTTTGATTATTGAGAAGAGCCATATCGATCGCCGTATCACAATATTTGCCACTGTAAATTTGACAATTTCTTTTTGAAATGTCAACTTTTCAATGCCAAAAATGGCCTGGAACGCATCGCCGGTAATCTCGAACCTTGGAGTTGCAGGGTCCTACAGGCTCCTGGACCCTCGCATGATTGTGCAGATTCCTGGCTAAGATACTGAGGGAGAGTATACCGTATTGCATATTATCTGAAAGCCTTGGTGCGTACTTTATCTACTACGTCAATTGTTACACATGCCTAAAATAACCAGCGCATTGACCTTCAACAGATTTTTTTCTTCCAAAGTGAGTAGATTTCCAAGTAGTTAATTTCCAAGTTAACAAGTCAAAAATCTTTACATCAAATTTCACCTGTTGGGCCGGTTTCAGAGCTTCCGGGCCCAAGGCGGCCCATGGACCCTCACCTATTGTGCTGGGATAGTTGCCAAAAATTGATAAAATTAAAACGAACTTGTTAGAAGATGTGTAAATAGAATGTCATCATCAACCGAAGAATTTATAGTGGCTTATTTAGAAAAAAAACAATTGAACTCTGAGGTCTTCCGGCGAGGCTCCAACCTCATTTAATAGATAGCACACATCTATCAATAGTTCATGACCAAAAAATTGACTGCAAACGAGACAAAGCATCCACTGGTCCCACGTTATTCTTTTTAAGGCAAACCAACAGACTGCAGGTGTAAATAATCTCGTCTTTGCTTATAAGCGGAGAAATTTGCGTCGCCTTTTTTTTCGGCGGGATTTATGCTAGAATGGCTTTTTTTCTTTATGCCAGTAATCTAAAATAACCATGGAGACAAGTTGTTAATTCTGTTAAAAAGAGGTAGATCATTTAGACCTTTATACCCCATCATAAATTGTTGTAATAAACTAAACCTATGATATTTCATTAGGCTGACGACTGACAGGAGCTTGGCCTTAGTCAGTGAAATTTTCTGGGACACTTTGTAATACATTGACAATGCTTACTCATATTTAGCTCCGGTATGTAGCGTTATTGGGTCACAACACCCAGCTTGTTAGACCATTGTTTTCTACAATTAACGCATCTTAAGCTATGGTACGAATATCGACAGAGATTGAGCCCCATCAGCTCATGGGAAAAGACAATGAAAATTTTGCACCCCATACCCCCCCCCCCCCCCCCCCAACCCCAAGAAAACCTAGGTAGAAGACAGGTGAGTTTAGCCCTGGCCAGTCCATATTTCAAAAACTTTCCTTTGGGTAGTTTGTATTCTTCTACTATAATCTTGGCCATAGTGATGCTAATATATATTTGATAGTCTTAACTATGCAGGGCACCAACATTTTCTATTTATTTTATTCACCATAACCATATACATCAATAAACAAGATGAAAAACACATTCGTTATCATATATCAAACACTCTGCCAAAGTGATTAAACACTATCTGATATTTTCATAAAATATACCATTGAAAGCAGAAAAGAAAAAAAAAATTGCACATTTGAAACTATGGCGGGAATCGAGTCCTGGAACCTGTTTCACAAAGCGACGAAGCGTAAATTTTTCCGTAACTTCCATCTCCACGTATCTCTACAGTATGGGTTGCTATGACAGTTAAGCAAAAACTTACTTTTTGTGAAACAGGCTCCCGGTGGACTTGTACTATCCCAATCAATGATATTACATGTAATTTTCATCAGGGTATAAAATACTACAGAGATTTATCCATTAGATAAAATTAGTTACAGAATTTTGGATATGTTTAATAACACCAATACTCCTCTAAATTTCACAAATGACTACCCCAAGTCACTTAAAGGAGGAAACTTGTTTGGTTGTCTCATTGCACAAATGAAGTTGGGTGGGTTTTGGTAGTTTCTTGTAAGATCTAGAGACAGTCTATTTGCAGAGAGCTAGTTATAAACACTACCAAGTTCCCAGGACTCTACAAATGACTTGTCGGATAAGATACAGCTAGTGTTGTCTGCGAATAATAGGAAATGTATTAACCTTGAAGAATTTACAATTGACGTAAAGTAAAAACATTGTTGGTCCCAAGATGGACCCCTGAGGAACTCCATATTTCATGTTCTCGACCTGACTCAAGACATTGTTAATATACACAAGTTGGCAAGGTAACTTTGAAACCATGTATTAGCAATGACACATATTCCATAGTGATGTAATTTTGATAGGAGTGTGGAGTGATTAACAGTATCGAATGCCTTTGATAGGTCTAAGTATAAAGCTACAGAGAACAAGAGACAAGTTTCTAGTAAAGGGTTGTTGAGTGATGGGGACGGAAAACAAATTGATTAGAATTGACGATATTTTTTTTCAGTGAGGAATTTTGTCAACATGTGGGATACAAGCTTCTCTAATAATTTACGGTCATTGGTAAGATCTATATTGGGTGATATTGTTTTCTGACAAATATAGCCAATCTCTGTTTTAACAAAAACAGTGTTTGCATTTTGGGAGCATGTGAACAGGAGTGCATAATAATTCTACTAACATACCCTACTGCTGGTGGTGGTCATTATAATATCAACATCAAGGTCAAGGTCAAACATCAAATGTCTTCTTACAGGTAGATCTTTTGAAATATCATGGCTATGTAGGTGTCATAATCAGACAACCCAGAAATAAAAATCTCTTTTCAAAATTGAAAAACACGAGCATAATTCAGTATGCATGAAGGTTCTGTGAGACCCAGAAAGTGCTTAAGTTTACATGTAGGTCTCTCAGTCTTTGCAAACAAAGGTGTGTTTGTCTGTATTAGAAAAAATATGCATATTTGTATATGTATCAATTGGAGGTCAGAAAATTCACATTATCGGAAAAACCACCTTACATACACAAGAAAAAAAAACAATTTATTTTACTTCCGTTCACTTTGGTGGTTACCCTTTTAAGAGTAAATTAATCACAAAAAGGCACAATTTCCTTGTCACGGTAAATATTGAAGTGAAGTTAATTTTATTTAACACTTCTTATCATTCGATGCAAAAAGGCACAAGATTGACAAAAGAAAGCGTCTGAAGACATTTTCTGGATGTGCACACATTAACGCGTAAGACGACATGTTGCAGGAGAGTGTCGCACATTATTTACATTTCACCAGGTGACATTTTATAAGAGATCGTAAAAGTAGTCCAAGCCCTGTCCAATTTCCCATATTGAAATCCCTGTTCCAAGGCTCTCTGCTAGGTCCAATCTTGTTTTAATGGAATGTAAAGTTGGATAAAATACTACATGAGTTCCAGCTGATGATCTGAAAATATAAAACAAATCCTTTGGAGATATTCTGGCAAAAAAAAGTAAAACAATCCTTAAACATTACAAGTATATTTTAACAGGAATCAAAAACTGAGTTATACTAACTTATATGTAATACCAGAAGTCTATGAATGGGGAAGTGTGGACCATATTCAGGACATTGACACCTTTTGAACCAGAGGCCACCATAAATGGCGCCCTCTCTCGGTTAGTCAGAAACCGTGGATTTTCTTTTCTTTCTTGTATGAACTATTATGGGATGCATAAGAGGCCCAGAGGAAATATAACAGTAAGAAATTTTTCAGTACTATTTAGTCTAAGTGGGATTCGAACCCGAGCCGCATTGATGGAAGGCCTGTCTCAGACTGAGGGACAATCACTCTAACCAACTAAGCCACCGAGAACCCAACAACATACTGGAGATCTGTTAAAGACTTACTTGTATTCAAAAAAATGTTCACTGATTTCCTGGTCCCATACTAGTTTAGGTTTATGTTGTTTGATAATGTCTATATATCTGAAAAAGAAAAATATCAACAAGCGTTTTAGTCAAGCCCAGATACACCCAACAAATTCATTAGCTTTGAATTTTTACCACGTTAACAGGTACTCACAGAAGGTATGCAGGTTTTTTCGGGGTAAGAGCCCTGTTTACGCCTCCACTAAATCTAGCAACACAGTCATACAAGTGAAATAATAATGAGTGCTGCTTAAAATATCAATCAATAAAAATATATTACGTATATACAAAGATCAGAAAACTCCTTGATCCCCCATCCCAGATATACATTAAAACAAATTTGACACCAACATTTTCTATTTATTTTATTCACCATAACCATATACATCAATAAACAAGATGAAAAACACATTCGTTATCATATATCAAACACTCTGCCAAAGTGATTAAACACTATCTGATATTTTCATAAAATATACCATTGAAAGCAGAAAAGAAAAAAAAAATTGCACATTTGAAACTATGGCGGGAATCGAGTCCTGGAACCTGTTTCACAAAGCGACGAAGCGTAAATTTTTCCGTAACTTCCATCTCCACGTATCTCTACAGTATGGGTTGCTATGACAGTTAAGCAAAAACTTACTTTTTGTGAAACAGGCTCCCGGTGGACTTGTACTATCCCAATCAATGATATTACATGTAATTTTCATCAGGGTATAAAATACTACAGAGATTTATCCATTAGATAAAATTAGTTACAGAATTTTGGATATGTTTAATAACACCAATACTCCTCTAAATTTCACAAATGACTACCCCAAGTCACTTAAAGGAGGAAACTTGTTTGGTTGTCTCATTGCACAAATGAAGTTGGGTGGGTTTTGGTAGTTTCTTGTAAGATCTAGAGACAGTCTATTTGCAGAGAGCTAGTTATAAACACTACCAAGTTCCCAGGACTCTACAAATGACTTGTCGGATAAGATACAGCTAGTGTTGTCTGCGAATAATAGGAAATGTATTAACCTTGAAGAATTTACAATTGACGTAAAGTAAAAACATTGTTGGTCCCAAGATGGACCCCTGAGGAACTCCATATTTCATGTTCTCGACCTGACTCAAGACATTGTTAATATACACAAGTTGGCAAGGTAACTTTGAAACCATGTATTAGCAATGACACATATTCCATAGTGATGTAATTTTGATAGGAGTGTGGAGTGATTAACAGTATCGAATGCCTTTGATAGGTCTAAGTATAAAGCTACAGAGAACAAGAGACAAGTTTCTAGTAAAGGGTTGTTGAGTGATGGGGACGGAAAACAAATTGATTAGAATTGACGATATTTTTTTTCAGTGAGGAATTTTGTCAACATGTGGGATACAAGCTTCTCTAATAATTTACGGTCATTGGTAAGATCTATATTGGGTGATATTGTTTTCTGACAAATATAGCCAATCTCTGTTTTAACAAAAACAGTGTTTGCATTTTGGGAGCATGTGAACAGGAGTGCATAATAATTCTACTAACATACCCTACTGCTGGTGGTGGTCATTATAATATCAACATCAAGGTCAAGGTCAAACATCAAATGTCTTCTTACAGGTAGATCTTTTGAAATATCATGGCTATGTAGGTGTCATAATCAGACAACCCAGAAATAAAAATCTCTTTTCAAAATTGAAAAACACGAGCATAATTCAGTATGCATGAAGGTTCTGTGAGACCCAGAAAGTGCTTAAGTTTACATGTAGGTCTCTCAGTCTTTGCAAACAAAGGTGTGTTTGTCTGTATTAGAAAAAATATGCATATTTGTATATGTATCAATTGGAGGTCAGAAAATTCACATTATCGGAAAAACCACCTTACATACACAAGAAAAAAAAACAATTTATTTTACTTCCGTTCACTTTGGTGGTTACCCTTTTAAGAGTAAATTAATCACAAAAAGGCACAATTTCCTTGTCACGGTAAATATTGAAGTGAAGTTAATTTTATTTAACACTTCTTATCATTCGATGCAAAAAGGCACAAGATTGACAAAAGAAAGCGTCTGAAGACATTTTCTGGATGTGCACACATTAACGCGTAAGACGACATGTTGCAGGAGAGTGTCGCACATTATTTACATTTCACCAGGTGACATTTTATAAGAGATCGTAAAAGTAGTCCAAGCCCTGTCCAATTTCCCATATTGAAATCCCTGTTCCAAGGCTCTCTGCTAGGTCC
This sequence comes from Lepidochitona cinerea, assembly GCA_963971465.1. Taxonomy (NCBI): domain Eukaryota; kingdom Metazoa; phylum Mollusca; class Polyplacophora; order Chitonida; family Tonicellidae; genus Lepidochitona; species Lepidochitona cinerea. The sequence goes on along the minus strand of OZ020556.1, from coordinate 37,953,845 downwards.
AATCTTGTTTTAATGGAATGTAAAGTTGGATAAAATACTACATGAGTTCCAGCTGATGATCTGAAAATATAAAACAAATCCTTTGGAGATATTCTGGCAAAAAAAAGTAAAACAATCCTTAAACATTACAAGTATATTTTAACAGGAATCAAAAACTGAGTTATACTAACTTATATGTAATACCAGAAGTCTATGAATGGGGAAGTGTGGACCATATTCAGGACATTGACACCTTTTGAACCAGAGGCCACCATAAATGGCGCCCTCTCTCGGTTAGTCAGAAACCGTGGATTTTCTTTTCTTTCTTGTATGAACTATTATGGGATGCATAAGAGGCCCAGAGGAAATATAACAGTAAGAAATTTTTCAGTACTATTTAGTCTAAGTGGGATTCGAACCCGAGCCGCATTGATGGAAGGCCTGTCTCAGACTGAGGGACAATCACTCTAACCAACTAAGCCACCGAGAACCCAACAACATACTGGAGATCTGTTAAAGACTTACTTGTATTCAAAAAAATGTTCACTGATTTCCTGGTCCCATACTAGTTTAGGTTTATGTTGTTTGATAATGTCTATATATCTGAAAAAGAAAAATATCAACAAGCGTTTTAGTCAAGCCCAGATACACCCAACAAATTCATTAGCTTTGAATTTTTACCACGTTAACAGGTACTCACAGAAGGTATGCAGGTTTTTTCGGGGTAAGAGCCCTGTTTACGCCTCCACTAAATCTAGCAACACAGTCATACAAGTGAAATAATAATGAGTGCTGCTTAAAATATCAATCAATAAAAATATATTACGTATATACAAAGATCAGAAAACTCCTTGATCCCCCATCCCAGATATACATTAAAACAAATTTGACACCAACATTTTCTATTTATTTTATTCACCATAACCATATACATCAATAAACAAGATGAAAAACACATTCGTTATCATATATCAAACACTCTGCCAAAGTGATTAAACACTATCTGATATTTTCATAAAATATACCATTGAAAGCAGAAAAGAAAAAAAAATTTGCACATTTGAAACTATGGCGGGAATTGAGTCCTGGAACCTGTTTCACAAAGCGACGTAGCGTAATTTATTCCGTAACTTCCATCTCCACGTATCTCTACAGTATGGGTTGCTATGACAGTTAAGCAAAAACTTACTTTTTGTGAAACAGGCTCTCGGTGGACTTGTACTATCCCAATCAATGATATTACATGTAAATTTCATCAGGGTATAAAATACTACAGAGATTTATCCATTAGATAAAATTAGTTACAGAATTTTGGATATGTTTAATAACACCAATACTCCTCTAAATTTGACAAATGACTCCCCCAAGTAACTTAAAGGAGGAAACTTGTTTGGTTGTCTCATTGCACAAATGAAGTTGGGTGGGTTTTGGTAGTTTCTTGTAAGATCTAGAGACAGTCTATTTGCAGAGAGCTAGTTATAAACACTACCAAGTTCCCAGGACTCTACAAATGACTTGTCGGATAAGATACAGCTAGTGTTGTCTGCGAATAATAGGAAATGTATTAACATTGAAGAATTTACAATTGACGTAAAGTAAAAACATTGTTGGTCCCAAGATGGACCCGTGGGGAACTCCATATTTCATGTTCTCGACCTGACTCAAGACATTGTTAATATACACAAGTTGACGATATTTTTTTTCAGTGAGGAATTTTGTCAACATGTGGGATACAAGCTTCTCTAATAATTTACGGTCATTGGTAAGATCTATATTGGGTGATATTGTTTTCTGACAAATATAGCCAATCTCTGTTTTAACAAAAACAGTGTTTGCATTTTGGGAGCATGTGAACAGGAGTGCATAATAATTCTACTAACATACCCTACTGCTGGTGGTGGTCATTATAATATCAACATCAAGGTCAAGGTCAAACATCAAATGTCTTCTTACAGGTAGATCTTTTGAAATATCATGGCTATGTAGGTGTCATAATCAGACAACCCAGAAATAAAAATCTCTTTTCAAAATTGAAAAACACGAGCATAATTCAGTATGCATGAAGGTTCTGTGAGACCCAGAAAGTGCTTAAGTTTACATGTAGGTCTCTCAGTCTTTGCAAACAAAGGTGTGTTTGTCTGTATTAGAAAAAATATGCATATTTGTATATGTATCAATTGGAGGTCAGAAAATTCACATTATCGGAAAAACCACCTTACATACACAAGAAAAAAAAACAATTTATTTTACTTCCGTTCACTTTGGTGGTTACCCTTTTAAGAGTAAATTAATCACAAAAAGGCACAATTTCCTTGTCACGGTAAATATTGAAGTGAAGTTAATTTTATTTAACACTTCTTATCATTCGATGCAAAAAGGCACAAGATTGACAAAAGAAAGCGTCTGAAGACATTTTCTGGATGTGCACACATTAACGCGTAAGACGACATGTTGCAGGAGAGTGTCGCACATTATTTACATTTCACCAGGTGACATTTTATAAGAGATCGTAAAAGTAGTCCAAGCCCTGTCCAATTTCCCATATTGAAATCCCTGTTCCAAGGCTCTCTGCTAGGTCCAATCTTGTTTTAATGGAATGTAAAGTTGGATAAAATACTACATGAGTTCCAGCTGATGATCTGAAAATATAAAACAAATCCTTTGGAGATATTCTGGCAAAAAAAAGTAAAACAATCCTTAAACATTACAAGTATATTTTAACAGGAATCAAAAACTGAGTTATACTAACTTATATGTAATACCAGAAGTCTATGAATGGGGAAGTGTGGACCATATTCAGGACATTGACACCTTTTGAACCAGAGGCCACCATAAATGGCGCCCTCTCTCGGTTAGTCAGAAACCGTGGATTTTCTTTTCTTTCTCGTATGAACTATTATGGGATGCATAAGAGGCCCAGAGGAAATATAACAGTAAGAAATTTTTCAGTACTATTTAGTCTAAGTGGGATTCGAACCCGAGCCGCATTGATGGAAGGCCTGTCTCAGACTGAGGGACAATCACTCTAACCAACTAAGCCACCGAGAACCCAACAACATACTGGAGATCTGTTAAAGACTTACTTGTATTCAAAAAAATGTTCACTGATTTCCTGGTCCCATACTAGTTTAGGTTTATGTTGTTTGATAATGTCTATATATCTGAAAAAGAAAAATATCAACAAGCGTTTTAGTCAAGCCCAGATACACCCAACAAATTCATTAGCTTTGAATTTTTACCACGTTAACAGGTACTCACAGAAGGTATGCAGGTTTTTTCGGGGTAAGAGCCCTGTTTACGCCTCCACTAAATCTAGCAACACAGTCATACAAGTGAAATAATAATGAGTGCTGCTTAAAATATCAATCAATAAAAATATATTACGTATATACAAAGATCAGAAAAATCCTTGATCCCCCATCCCAGATATACATTAAAACAAATTTGAAGACAAATAAAGAGGCCAAATATGACAAAAGCAGAGTTGATGAGTAGTATGTATATACCTATCAGGGGCTGTTTCTCAAAACATTTACGCCCGGCGTAAGTCCAATGCAAGGCCTAACTGTCATGGTGACATATACCTTCAACATTACATTACGCCAAGGCGCAAAGTTACGACGCAAAGTTACGACGGCCTTAAGTGTGTTGAGAAAGTAAGTGTATATTCAAAGTAATTCAGAAAGTATTAATTAAGATATTACCCAGTTAAGATATGAGCAAAATTTGATGAAAATTTTAACAATACAAAGAAAAAAGGGACACTGCACAACTACTTGGTAATGAGTATATATACCAATAAAGTTTCAAAGCAATCCTTAAACAGGTGGCTATAAAGTAGTTCATCAAACTCCATCTAAACAATAAATAAACTTAAATATGGCTTTAACACTAAGTAATGATGAATCCTTAAATGATATTAACACATACTGGTTTCCAAGAATAGGTCCTCCTCCAATTGCACTGTAGTCATTGCCATAGAAGTTCAGCCCCAATAAGATCTGTCTCCGTTTCTCTACATGAGATTTGTCAGGGACTAATGTCAGTACACATTCCTTCACCCAGTCTATAGGACTGTTACCACCAGGGCTGAAGAATCCAACCATAATACAAATCATATAAATGAAATATTTATTGAAAATTAAATGTCGAAAAGCTATCCAAAAAGTAAAAATTTTAAGAAATGGTCTTAATTATGAACAAAAGCAACACTTACTTATACATATGTTACATTATTATACCTCATTTATATTCATTACGCTTTACACCCACTCTATTGGTCAATACGTATCACATGGCGGGTCAACATTTTTCTATGTATAACCTGGAGAGGAGTCAGTGACAGATATTTGATATGACCTCATAATATACGTGGTCTGAAATGGATATGTCTGATCACGTGAGTCTAACACATTAATCTGGGGGCCGTTTCACGAAGCCCTCACATACAGTGCGATCAATCGCAGTTGACATGACGTCATATCTCTTCATGATGGTAACCATTGGCAACTACGCTTCGTTTGAGATGCGACTGCTTTGTGAAACCAGCCCCTTCAAATAGACTTCAAATATAAAGAAATTGGTATAATAAAACACATATTACCTCGTATCAGTCATTACAATGAACTCTGTATGCCATCAGACTGAATCTACCAATCACAGGTGAGAGGGCATCAAAATCAGACTTACCTGTGTGGGTTAGAGTAATCATATGTCATCAGACTGAACCTATCACAGGTGAGAGGGCATCAAAATCAGACTTACCTGTGTGGGTTAGAGTAATCATATGTCATCAGACTGAATCTATCTATCACAGGTGAGAGGGCATCAAAGTCAGACTTACCTGTGTGGGTTAGAGTAATCATATGTCATCAGACTGAATCTATCACAGGTGAGAGGGCATCACAATCAGACTCACCTGTGTGGGTTAGAGTAATCATATGTCATCAGACTGAATCTATCACAGGTGAGAGGGCATCAAAGTCAGACTTACCTGTGTGGGTTAGAGTAATCATATGTCATCAGACTGAATCTATCTATCACAGGTGAGAGGGCATCAAAGTCAGACTTACCTGTGTGGGTTAGAGTAATCATATGTCATCAGACTGAATCTATCTATCACAGGTGAGAGGGCATCAAAGTCAGACTTACCTGTGTGGGTTAGAGTAATCATATGTCATCAGACTGAATCTATCACAGGTGAGAGGGCATCAAAATCAGACTCACCTGTGTGGGTTAGAGTAATCATATGTCATCAGACTGAATCTATCTATCACAGGTGATGGGGAATCAAAGTCAGACTTACCTGTGTGGGTTAGAGTAATCATATGTCATCAGACTGAATCTATCTATCACAGGTGAGAGGGCATCAAAGTCAGACTTAACTGTGTGGGTTAGAGTAATCATATGTCATCAGACTGAATCTATCACAGGTGAGAGGGCATCAAAGTCAGACTTACCTGTGTGGGTTAGAGTAACCATATGTCATCAGACTGAATCCATCTATCACAGGTGAGAGGGCATCAAAATCAGACTTACCTGTGTGGGTTAGAGTAACCATATGTCATCAGACTGAATCTATCTATCACAGGTGAGAGGGCATCAAAGTCAGACTTACCTGTGTGGGTTAGAGTAACCATATGTCATCAGACTGAATCCATCTATCACCGGTGAGAGGGCATCAAAGTCAGACTTACCTGTGTGGGTTAGAGTAATCATATGTCATCAGACTGAATCTATCTATCACAGGTGAGAGGACATCAAAGTCAGACTTACCTGTGTGGGTTAGAGTAATCATATGTCATCAGACTAAATCTATCTATCACAGGTGAGATGGCATCAAAACAGACTTACCTGTGTGGGTTAGAGTAATCATATGTCATCAGACTGAATCTATCACAGGTGAGAGGGCATCAAAATCAGACTTACACTGTACCTGTGTGGGTTAGAGTAATCATATGTCATCAGACTGAATCTATCTATCACAGGTGAGAGGGCATCAAAATCAGACTTACCTGTGTGGGTTAGAGTAACCATATGTCATCAGACTGAATCTATCACAGGTGAGAGGACATCAAAATCAGACTTACCTGTGTGGGTTAGAGTAATCATGTCATCAGACTGAATCTATCACAGGTGAGAGGACATCAAAATCAGACTTACCTGTGTGGGTTAGAGTAATCATATGTCATCAGACTGAATCTATCACAGGTGAGAGGACATCAAAATCAGACTTACCTGTGTGGGTTAGAGTAATCATATGTCATCAAACTGAATCTATCACAGGTGAGAGGACATCAAAATCAGACTTACCTGTTTGGGTTAGAGTAATCATATGTCATCAGACTGAATCTATCACAGGTGAGAGGACATCAAAATCAGACTTACCTGTGTGGGTTAGAGTAATCATATGTCATCAGACTGAATCTATCACAGGTGAGAGGGCATCAAAATCAGACTTACCTGTGTGGGTTAGAGTAATCATATGTCATCAGACTGAATCTATCTATCACAGGTGAGAGGGCATCAAAATCAGACTCACCTGTGTGGGTTAGAGTAATCATATGTCATCAGACTGAATCTATCTATCACAGGTGAGAGGGCATCAAAATCTGATTTATCAAACATCCCAGGTGAGTTTCTACAAGACAGAAATCCAAGGTATCAATTGCAAGGCTTCCTAACAAATACTCTGCATTTGGTAAACAAACCAGAAGATATCAGAAATTCTTATTTGCTTATTTTATGTGTGTATGGAAGAATATATCGAACAGTATCGAGAAACTTAAAATTACACTGAGTGTACCACCTACTTAATATACTTATTAAACTTACTTTCACTTTATAAAAATGTTTATAAAAGTAGTTGTTGTAAGTTTAATACACCAGTTAGACTTGGTGTCACCAAGTAAACTTACTGCAGCTACACATAAACAACACAAGCAAGGAGCATGAGTTACATACTGTCTATAAAATGGTGGAGGGATGACAAGAATAACTGTTTTATCCTGAGACCGAAAGGTTTCTCCTAGGTGAGTCAAAAAATGAATGAGTTCTCTGAAAATAAAGAACAATGGACGGAATGGTGAGCTTGTCAATCAAGTAATAACATTGTACAGGACTCCCAGATAGCCTAACAAGGATTGGTTCAACAAAGATTAGCCTAAATTTAAACATACAAAACAAAAGCAAAAGTAATCTTAAATTTATAGTGTAAGCCAAAACTTGTGATTTATTTTTGTTTTGCTGTTTCAAAACAGTCTTTTTTTCATGTTTAATATTCTTCATATTCACAGCAAACATCAATCTTTCCCGACATTCACTGATACACAGTATGAAGAAGAATTTGCCACTTATTCTAAAGCCTGCATTTATTTCTAACTTATACTTACTTTTTAGCTTTCCCTCCCAGTTGAGACCAGATTTCAACAACAATCCCATGAAAGTTTTTTTCCTGCAAATATAAAATTGTGATAATTTAGATTTGTGAATTTTAAGGTAACAAAAACAATGTTGACACAAATAGTAGGACATGGCATTAATTTGAACAAAGATTTCACAGAATAAACTTACAGTGATAAAGTTAAGTATTGTCTCTATGCAATCCTCTTGTGCATCTTCACTTTCAAATAAGACCTTGTAGTCTGAACCAGTCCAACCATCAAACAATACACGCGGTACTGAAACAAAAAGCAGGATTAACTCACAATGTACACGCCAAAGGTTAATGGTTTTCACTTGGCAACAAATTAACCTACCAATAGAATCACATGTGAAATAATCTTGAGGCAAAAGTAGAACACAAAACAATCAAACCATTCCACAAAGCTATCAAAGAAACTCTACATTAAGAAAATTGTATGATTTTTGTTTGTTTGTCCATGACGCTGACTCCTATGCACTTTAGATAGTATGATAAATACAAAACCAGAAATGTCATGGTCCTAATTCTAATCAGAAATTGTGACCTTCATCAATATGGTGTACGGTAAATGGCGTCCGAATCCGACCGCTGCCCAATCCGACCGGCGGCGGAGATCACAGACCATGGTGATTGACCACCCTGTGTACTGCCGACACCTGAGCTGACGGTTATACACAGCTAGCCGCTGACAGCATAGTACTGAGCTGGTTTTTGCACCTCAGTACCTGTATGTTACCACGTGGTAACTGAGTGGTCACCACGTGGTAACCATCTGTCTTGTACAGATGGTAACTGACACATCAAAACCGTCAAGTACCGCACAGTTACCACCAGGTTACTATCCGGAATTACAGATAAGTTACCACCTGGTAACCGCGTGGTTACTGTGTTGTTACCAGGTGGTTACTGTATGTTGGAAAACATCAAAGTACTTTGTGACAATAATCACAATGAACCGATATGTTAACAGTAACTTTCTGTTTTGTCAGCCCCTGACCACAAAGTACTGATAGAATGTTGTAACTCAGTACTTGTATGTTACCACGTGGTAACTGAGTGGTCACCACGTGGTAACCATCTTTCTTGCACAGATTGTAACTGACATGTCATAACAGCGAAGTACCACGCAGTTACCACCAGGTAACTATAGGCCTACATGTATATACGAAATTACAACTATAATTCAGTACTTGTATGTAACCACGTAATGTAACTGGGTGGTCAAAGCCGTAGAATATCATGTGCAGTTATATTATCAGAAACTATCAGTTTTTCTGTGTAAGCACTGTAAATATAACAGGATTAATAAGTATCAACCCTGTAACTTGGTGGTAACCACGTGAACATTACATGTCAAAACCGGTAGGGTGTTTATTTCCCTTTGCTCGAATGTTGCCGCGCGCACAACTCAGCGTCTCGCAGAAAGAAGGTGACAGCTTTTTTTCCTGGACTGAAATTGACTTCCGAAACATCTTAGCAGTCAAATTTGTTATGAGGGTATCAGGTCAACTCGTCCACTGACCAACTCGTCCACAGTCAACTCGTACATATACTGAGTCAAGTCGTCCATAAATAATGTTGGCCTACTTGAAATTGCTTATTTTAAAGAATATTTTAAGAAAGTAATAAACTACCTCTAGATTCCATAAAAAATAAACTGTTGTCAGATACTTATACAGAAACTTATATTACATAAAATAGATGATCTAGTTGTAAGCATCATCACAGACAACAACAAATTAAATAGATACATCACAGCTGAGAATCCAATGTGCTGAAAAGCTTTTCTAGGTCCTTGAGTGAATGTAAACCTTTAAACGCTCCTTTAGTCAAAACTTTAACATTAAACCTAATCATAGTTTTGAAAGTAGACATATTAGGTTGCAAATTTAAATATCTGTTACAATATAAGTAGTATTTAGCAACAATAGTGGTGTAATATAACAGCCATTTGTGATTTCCTAATGTTTTAATTATCTCACCACCTCCAACCACTGAACCAACAGTATCAATATTAAAATTTGTCCCTAAAGATGTGTTAAACCAGTGAGTAAACAACAGCCAGAACTGATGAGAATGAGGGCAAGCAAACAAGGCGTGACCTACATTATCGATATTCATACAAAACATACATTGCGGAGATGATTTGACTTTAATTCGATGTAAATACTTGTTGCATGGGTATATATTGTGAAATATTTTGAATTCAAGCTGCTTAACTTTATTCTCAAGAGGTAGTTTGTCAAACACTGCTTTCATGTACTCTAGTAAATTTTCTGACTGATTTGGTAGTTTCGCACATGCACGTTGTTTTAGTAAGTCATAAAAGAACCTAGCTTTAATTGGACAGGACGTTAGGTCTGTATCACCAACAATTACGGCTGATTGAAGGTCACGCGAAGGGGATGGAGAGTTGCTGTTGAATAAATTCGAGCCGATTCTACGTTTTACACATGTTGTAATTGTTCTGTACAAGTCCCGATTAATCTGAATACCCCATTTTCTACCTAAATCCTCCATAGACAATAACCATCCTCCATCATTAAACAAGTCCCTGACAAATATGATTCCGGCATCCAGCCATTCTTTAACATAAAAAGACTTTTTATTCTTTGTTAGTAGTTTGTTATTCCAGATGATGTCATTAAAAATGTCAGTAGTGTGCGTGTGTAATTCAGACCAGAATTTTAAAATATCAGCATAAAATAGGGGAAGCTCAGTTGGTAGTAGACGAATATCAAAATGACATTTCAAAAGAAATTTAAGACCACCAATATTATTTAAAAGCATATCAGGGACCCTAGTCCAACACTTATCTTGATTTGATGGCTTGAAATATCTAGCCAACCACACTAACTTTAGGGCCTTATTCATAAGACTAAAATCAAGGGCGTTGATACCACCTTTAGCATATTCTAATAACAGCTTATCTCTAGCAACTTTTTCTGATTTACCTTTCCAAACAAAACCATATAATTCCTTATTAATTTCAGAGATGACCTTAACAGGAATATGCAAACAGCTGGCTAAATAAATTAGCCGGGACACACCTTCGCTTTTAGCCAATAAGGATCTTCCATATATTGTAAGCCCTCTCTGCTTCCAAAGTTTAAAACGAACTTTAACTTTATCAGTTTGAGAAGAAAGGTTTTCATCCAGAGTATTTTCTGCCCTACTAATAACAATGCCTAGAAAATTTATTTTCGTTACAAACTTAATACCATAATAGCCAGTCTCGGAGGGACAAGTGTTTAACGGTAATATAGCACATTTGGTTTTGTTTAATTTTAACCCCGTACACAAACCTATTTTGGAATACAGTCCTAGGAGCTCAAGAATTGAGATTTTGTTTTTAAGTAGTGCAGTGGAGTCGTCTGCATAATGGATAGTTTTACATTCAGTCTTATTAATAAGAATTCCTTCGATGTTTGAGTTCTTCCGAAGTAAATGATTAACAATTTCTGCACAGAGAATAAAAATATAGGGCGACAAGGGGCATCCTTGTTTTGTACCTCTGTCATTTTGGAACCAATCAGTTTGACTACCATTATTTAGAATACAGCTAGAGGTGTTGGTATAACAGAGACTAACCATATTTATAAAATGTTCACCAAAATTAAATACTTTTAGTGAGTGTTTAATAAACTTATGTTCTATTGAATCAAAAGCTTTTTCAAAATCTAAAAATAATAGGTATGCCTCCTGAGAGTAATTTTCAACCACATCTGATAAGAAGCGAATATTTTCACATATATTTCTGTTTTTCATGAATCCTGTTTGAGATACGTGTATAAGATTATCAAGGCACATTTTAAGGCGGTTAGCGAGGCATTTAGAATAAATTTTATAGTCTACATTAAGTAATGTTATGGGCCTGTAATTATTAAGGTCTAGAGGGTCATTTTTTTTAAATATTAGATTTATCACTCCCCTTCTCTGAGTACTGGAGAGATTACCAGTATTAATTGAACAGTCAATAGCTTTAAAATAGAAACCGCTTAACTTTTTCCAAAATAGTTTGTAGAATTCTACTGTTAAGCCATCTGATCCTGGGGATTTGTTTGGTTGCATACCTTTCAAAGCCTCACTTAATTCAGCCAGGGAAATGTTTTCATCTAAACAGGCTTTGTCTCGTTCAGCTAGTTTTTCAATGGAATCTACATTATCAAATACATTGTTTTTTAATAATTCTTCGAAATCTTGATCTTTCAGTCTAGAGGTGTACAATGAACCGAAAAAAGTATGCAGATGTTTAAGAATCTCCTTGTTACTGTTAATAATATCTCCATCTGAATTCTGGAGTTTTTCAATAGATTTGCGGCTCTGTTTACTTCGTTCAAGATCAAAAAAATATTTAGTGCTTTTTTCGCCCTTTTCGAACCAACGACATCTAGATCTTATCATAGCACCTTTGGCTTTATCTTCATAAATATGTTCCAACTCTGTTTTTACTTCTGTATATTCCTGCTGAATAGTTTCCGTGTAACTAGAAAGCAACTGACTTTCCAAGATTGACAGTTTTTTAATAAGTTCACGTTCCTTAATGTACTTTTCCTTAACTGCTTTTTTACTAAACTCAATTGCAATTATACGTATTTTATACTTGATCCATTCCCACTTCAGAACGGGATTATCAAATTCTTCATTTTCTATGTCTGTTAAAAAGTCATTGACATTTTTTATAAAATCCTTTTGATATAGCAGAGAATTGTTGAATTTCCAAAACTGATAATTTTTTGGTGTTAACAACAAGCTTAAACTTAATGTAACAACCTTATGATCAGAACGTATACTCGGTTTAATACCCGCATACTCGACTCTATGTAACAGGGGAGTTGACACAAGCAACATATCAATACGAGACTGTATATCATTATTTTGTCTCCATGAAAATTTCTTACTGTGAGGATTCTTAAACCTCCAAGAGTCAGATAAGTTTAACTCATTGAGTAAAGTATGGATAGCAACACTACCTCTATAGCTGGCAGAACCAATCCTGTCCAGTAAAGGGTTTATAACACAGTTCAAATCTCCACCAAAAACCAAATTGTTTTGTAAACTATTGGACGTGATAAAGAAACTCATATCTAACAGAAACTTTTCTCTTTGTGTGTGACTATCACTTGGGGCATAAACATTACACAAGTTAAATAAGGAGCCACCTATGTTTACCTGAGCAATAACAAAACGGCCATTATCATCCGTGTAACACTTCTCAATCTTGTAATTTGAAATATTGAATAATATAGCTGTACCTCTGCTATTTGTTTCCCCATGAGAAAACACAATTTGGTTGCCCCATTCAGAAGACCAATAAGCCTCATCAGATTCACAGCTGTGACTCTCTTGTATAAATACAATGCTAGGCTTTAAAGTTTTGATGTATAAAAATAATTGTCTACGTTTGTCTGCTCCTCTGAGACCTCTAACATTAAAACTAAAAATGTTCAACATCTATGGCAATAAAAAAACAATACAAAATACACAAAACACTATACAACAACTAAATAAAAAGGGTTTGTCGGTCTGACGAGTGTCTAACACAGGAAATCATGGGAAAGGGAAGGGGGGGGGGGGGGGGGGGTAATAATTAAAGATCATGCTTTATATTCTACAGTGGGGAAGTTAAAAACGTAAAGTACACGAAAAACAAAAATAAAAAATAAAATTAATGGCGTAATCTCTGTACATATCATGAGGAAATCTGTTCTTTAAAAAAAAAAAAAAAAAAAAAAAATAATAATACCTAAAAAAAAACTATAATAAATATATAAAGAAAGAAGACCCAATAAGGGTGACATTTGTACTATAAATAATAGCAATATATGGTTTAGAACAACTTCTGACATATTATTACCACTTAATTATCAGACATACATGTTTACAAGAGAAATAACTCTAGTTTTAGAATCCAGTCTGAGTAAGTTTTATGGAATATTGGTATTGTCATTTGATAATATATGAATAGTTGACTACCTAATTGGATCTAGTATATAGGATAATTATAAAGCTGATAGAAAATGTTTATTTATAAAGTGAGCATCTGTTAACACAGTAGTTCTCAAACCTTGACTGGATGGTGTTTGAGGTCACATTCCAGATTAAATTATTACATTTTTACCGTCACTCCTTGATGACAACAAAAAAGAAAAAAAAAAGAAAAATTAGTAAAAGTAATCAAAAGAAATAATTAAATAAACAAAAAAAGAAGAAAAAAATTAATACTAACGATAAATAATTTAGTATAGGGCCACTGGACAACCGCTAAGGAATTTTCAGATTTAAAAAATGATCATTACAGTGCTAACAAATCCGTATAAGTTGTATAACTATTGTACTGGATAGACAAGAAGAAATTTCAAGGCTTTTAAAAAATGTGTTATTAAACTATAATATGAGAAATGACAACAATCAACCAAACATCATAGCTGTACTGCCACCAACAATAAAATGAAATATGACCAGACCAGTCATCAACATACAGGTAAAACAGTATAATAAATCTCCAAATAAAAACCACTATCTGCGAAAACATACAACATACTTATACATCATACTAGTCTAGGTGTAAATAGAAAGCAGTGGGATAAAAACATAATGATGATAGGAATAACATTAAAATAAGTCAAATAGTGTTAATTTTGCGATAAAAAGGCAACGTTGACAAAATAAGTCTAATCTAAAAGGAAATGACAGACTACTAAATTGATATCACGAATTTAGATATTTAAACTGAATTGCAAGAACACTTAACTATTTAAGAGGCAAAACAGATCAATTTATAATTAATAGTGAAATTGAATAACCGATAAAGAACACCTACATAGAAGTTGGTAGTGAAGAAGACCCAGAAAAGTTTTGAACAGATTCAATAAACTTGTGTGGAGCCAACCACAGCCTGTCAGACTCCCAGGAGGAGTAAACCAATGAATGGAATGTAATGACTACACGATAGAAGTTAACTTTTAAAGCTAATTGATAATACACAGTTTAAACAAATTGTTTACAGAGTACGTAATTGTGGGATAAGACACCTAAGATTAAACAGTTAGTGGACGATTTTCACGACTTGGTTACACTCACTGCTTTACTATAAGGGGAAAAATGTGCAAAACAACCACTTAAGTCCATGTACCTCAAGTACCGCATGCCCAACTACTATCATATAATTAATTTACCCAAAAATGGGGGCGATTTCTTCCAAAAATGGGGGCGATTTCTTGCAAAACTAGTTAGTACCTTAGTAAGTTACGTGTGAACCCCCAATAGAAGTAAGAGTTCAATCATAGGGGGATAGAACTAGACCCACGGTAATCAAAGCACACAGACCCAAACATCTTCCCCACACAATTGATACACTCAGATGTATGCTAACAAAGCATGTTGATCGTTGATCATTAACATTACAAGAAGATAAGAGCGCAGTTATAACAGGAGCCTAAGAAACATAATAATATCAACAAATGAATCATTAAAAAAGTAACTGTTAAGTTTATAGGACATAAAGAGGCAAAGTCGGAAAAAATAAAGTCTGATTAAGAAGGAAATGGGAGACAACTAATTTTCCTATCAATAATGAAGTTGGATAACAGATAACAAAAACAAATTAAACACATTGAATAGATACCGATAAAAAAAGAATGGAGTGTAGAGACGGCACAAATAAAACTTAATTTAAGCAAAATTAATAGTATAGTAATCATAATTTTTAAGTTCAGTTTGAAATTGAGCCTGGAAAGTTAGTTAGAAATAAAATCTGACTAGGTAATTGAGCAGTGATTCTATTAACTTTTAACAGCCCACACAAACAAACAAAAATGGACCAAATGAATCATTAAGAAAGTAACTGTTTATAGGACATAAAGAGGCAAAGTCGAAAAAAATAAAGTCTGATTAAGAAGGAAATGGGAGACTACTAAATTGATATCACAACTTTAGAAATTAAAACTGGATAGTGACAGCACTTAGCAGATGGAAAAAGGTGAAGCAGATTACAAAACAATTAAGCTTGCAATATCATGATATTAACAAATGAATTACTGGGTGTGACTGATCAATTTATCAATTATTTCCTATCAATAATGAAGTTGGATAACCGATAACAAAAACAAATTAAACACATTCATGATTGAATAGATACTGATAAAAAAAGAATGGAGTGTAGAGACTGCACAAATAAAACTTAATTTAAGCAAATTAATAATATAGTAATCATAATTTTTAAATTCAGTTTGAAACTGAGCCTGGAAAGTTAGTTAGAAATCAAATCTGACTAGGTAATTGAGCAGTGATTCTATTAACTTTTAACAGCCCACACAAACAAACAAAAATGGAAGAAATTTTGTTTTCTTTTTTTTTCTCTGGTTATATCTACTAAGACGTAAGAGTCAACTTCAAAGTGTTACGTTGAAAATGTCACTTGTTGCTTAGGAGATTAAATGTCTACAAATAGAAAACAGATCATTGGTATCAAAAAGAGAAGATTAGGGGGTGTCTTCATATAAACGGCCGTTAATATACAATGAACCATTTCGGAATCGTGGCTTAGCACCATCCTCAAAAGCCCTTTTCATGACATCTTTCAGGGAGCGTTTTTTCTCCAGATCTCGTTGAGGCAGATCCTCTGTTACATACTTAGTGGAACCTTTCAGAGCTTGTCTTGCTGAGGTTATGACTCTTGATTTTTGTTCCCGGTAAAAGAATTTAGCAATCAAAGGACGTGGGCGGTCTGGCGATTTTCGGATACCTAATCGATGCACAATTTCAATTTCCGGATCTTCGATATGAAGGTTTTCACGTATGAATTCAGTTATAAGCTGTTTTGGTGATTCACCCACCTGTTCTCGAAAGCCAAAAAAAAGTGCATTAAAACTGCGTGAGTATCTTTCTAGTTTCAATACCGCATCATCTAGCTCGTCTATTTTCCTGGTATGTTCATTTTGTACTTTCTTAGTTTCCGTCAGTTCCTTGTGAAGTATTGCTTGATCCGACTGAAACTTTTTGAACGAGGTTTTGATGGAATTTATCTCAGTTTTCACGTCGGATTGTCCCTTAAGAACTGTTTTTTCTAGTTTTTGGATGGCGTTTAAGAGAACACTTACAGTAATTTCGCCCTCTTTCGTTGTTGTTGTCGTCTCCACGTGTGCGGTGGCAGGGTCATTCTCTGCACCGGTATCACTCACACTACATTCCTGGCTATAGCTATGTTCTTTTCGTGTCACTGTTTGTTTGTTCTTCCCCATACTGAATATTTCAAACTTACTACAAATCAAACTTTGAATTTATAACTTCCCTTCCCGCGCGAAACACGTGTTACTCGGTCGCCATCAACCGGTTGTCAGATACTGATGATGATACGAGCCACTCTAGTTTGACTGATCAATACAGTAGTAGTGAATTCCACTCTCGTACATGAGACCACTCAACAGCGTGAGTCTGACTCGCACACAGTTCAAGTCAATCACACCGAGCCGGGGTGCTGATTGATAGACGTAGACTAATTATAGTGATTTTAGAAATTTAAAAGATTAAAAAAAAATGTTCATTATATTTTTCTCCAATCCTAAAATAAAGCGGTTATGTTGATTTTGCCCAGATCTGCTACTATCTGTGGAATGGATTATTGTCACAAAATAATTACATTTATTTACTTTTATTTTACAGGCGGCTATATGTATAGTGGAGGCTAGTTACGGCTTTTAAATTAATTATTTGGAAGGACTTCGGCTAGCAGATTTAAACCAAGTTTCAAATATCTGTTAATCCTATTTGTATTTTAGATTTTACCTTCAACACACATTTAAAGCATTCCTCTTTTCATTTTACTCATTAATTTGTTCGAATTTCATTGTAAATCTAACAAGTCCCTCTTCATAAGAAGAAAACTTTGAAATTGGCCTGACAGATTTCAAACTCTCCTCGTACAATGGCAACCTGTCACATGGTCAGCAGTATGTCCGAGAATTTCCTTAATAACTGGACAATTTGATGACAACGTAACTCTGTTGACAGAAAATAGTTATCCCACCCTTTTAATGGTGGTTTAATGTGTGGCTCTTCCTGACCAGCAAGTAAGTAACACAGGAAAGAGACACGCACATGAGTGCGGCTAATTGGAGGCATAACTTTTTATTTGGTTTATAATTGTTTAGAAATGCCAAGTTTGTAAAAAAAATAAAATAACTATTTTGACATAAATTTCAACTTTATTTTTTAAGAATTACGTCTGATAAAATTCCACAGTTGATAAGTGGTCATCTAGTTTAAAATGGCTTCTTTAATCTCCTGTTTCCTCTTAATCACCGGTAATGGTAATCCTACGCGCGTTGATTGCCCTTGAATACTAAACAAACTTTGCTTTGAAATTACTAAACACAATCTGCATGTGGTTAAAATGCTTCCGGTTTTCGCGCTTGGCCGTTTTCTTTCATCTCAAAAATATCTTGGGTATAAAAAAACGTGAAAACGGTTCATAAGATACTATTCCCTCTGATATCATTGCGTAAACATCATGGAAGCCTTAGACAATTATCCTTGCGTTGCATGTTCTTCTGAAGTTCTTGACGATCAAGAAGCACTTGAATGTGATGTCTGTTTTCGGTGGCAACACAGATCTTGTCGCTCTGGTGTTACAAAGCGTATGTACCGCCGAATGGCTACGGAAGACATTCCATGGAAGTGTTTGGATTGTTCCCGTCCTGTGGAAGAGCCCCACTATGAGATTGAAGAAACTGTTCCCGAGCCAATCCCGGCAGTAGAGGAACCAAGCATAGAGATGGTTGACACGATTGACCAGGCCCCACAACCAGTTCCGGCAGCCAGCTTAGATATTGAAGAAACCAGCCTTCTCGACCTAACCCCATCGCCAATGGATTTTGATGATACAGAGCCCAGATTTACAGTTGTAGACGAAGGCTCTCAACGTGGGAAGAAGAAACTAGTCGACAATAGAGGATTTTCTTTCACTGTGAAGGTACATATCACGCAGTCTTATTTTGTAATATACATGCCTTTTTAAATGTACTTAATCTCATATAAATTAATTACCTTAACTTATTACTTGTCATTAACTAGCCCATCTTAATTTCACCTTTCAGAGTCGTAAGGGAAGTACGACGTACTGGACTTGTTCTGTTCGGAACAAAACTACGCATTGCCTTGCTACGGTCACAGAAAAAGAGGTCGGATTCACCGTTGGAAAACACAGCCATGTCCACGACCCGCTTCCAGGACTCCTGACCGCGACTAGGATAGTGAAGGAGGTGAAGAAGGCTGCCACGAACGATGTTTTCACGTCTGGATCCGCTATCGTCGAGAGATCAGTCCGAGAACACATTCGACTTGCTTCCTCACTGTAGTGCCACCCCCCAGTTGCTAGAGCTATATGAGTATGTATCCAAGGCTTGGATGAGAAGTAGAGTTTGGCCCGTAAGAAGCTGGTCGGTGTTCGGCCAGACTATACGCACAAACAACGATGTCGAAGGATGGCACACCCGGCTAAACCAAAGAGCAGTGAGAGGTAATCTGCAGCTCTACATCCTGCTGGGACTCCTCTACGAAGAAGCAGTGCTTGTAACAGTACAGCTCAAGCTTGTCAGTGAAGGGAAATTGAAACGACACCAAAGAAAGGCAACGAAGGCAAAGAATGGCAAAATAATAGACTTATGGAGACGGTTTGACATGGGACATTTGAGTGCGGCTCAACTGTTAAGAGCTGTTAGCTTCGATATTTAATTTGTACATGTAGGCCCCTAAGAATAATCGGACTAAAAAGTACTATGTAGTATTATGTACCGTGGAATTCGTTAATAAATTTTGTTTTATTTATACACACTTTGGTTACTGTTTAATAATATGTGATAAGCGCTCATTCTTATATGTCTTTTTCTCACGGGGTGCCTACGACCACCTGGCATGCCCGGGCGGACAGTCCATGGAGCTTCTTTCAGTCTCTCTGGTAATATTAATTAACCCTTTGACGTTGGGTTTCAATTAAGCCTTTTGATTCTGGTTTCAACCTAAAAAACAAAGCAAAATTTATTTTCTTCTAATCCTAAGAAAAAGCGGTGATAAGTGAGACTCGTACACCGAACAAATATCTTGTAATGGCCTAATTAACCCGAAAAAATTCGCCGGCTTCTCACCTAATTATTTTATAACAAAGTATACTTACCGTCACCGTTTTACTCTTAGGTAAGGGTAAACAAAAGCAGGTAATCGAAAAATATCAGTTGGCAAACAATAGGCTAAAAACCCTAAGTTCCACGGTGGACCGCAATGCTGAAGAGATAGGCCATCATTGAGCGACCACAGTAGTTCTATATGGCATGGACGACTTGACTCAGTATATGTACGAGTTGACTTTGGACGAGTTGGTCAGTGGACGAGTTGACCTGTATTCGTTATGAGGTAGGTTAATTGTTACAGTTTTTAGTTCTTCTACGGACTTCACTTCACTGAAGGTAGCTCCGGTATGTAGCGTTATATGTTTCAAGCTGTGTTGTCATTGATGCACGATACTGCTAGTGCTACAAGTACAACAACAACGCACTCTCGGCGTTCTGCTTTCATTTTCAATTTCATTTTGAGTTTCTGCACCGTTTTATCTTAAAATAAGTAGCACGACAAAGTGACGACATCAATATTGTTTTTGACGATGGAATTTGATATTTCCATCATGATTTAAATAAAACAATTTGTCGTTGAAGTTCTGTCATAATTTATTAAAGTCATAGTGGGCGCATTATTTCAATAACTTGAAGTAGGCCTACCCACTCAACATATTGCGGCCAGGGTACAATACTACTAGTACTAGTATTAGATAGCCATCATTTTTGTTGCAATTTTCATCAATCATTAATCATACTCTTCGATCATGGACAAGTTGTTTGAGGTGAGATATTAGTTATTACAGAATTACAGTCTGACCAAATCACATTTCTAAAAATGCAACCCCCAACCTCCTTCCCGCCACAAGATCATTCAATAGAATAATCCAACAATTATTAAAATGTCAACAATGTATCTCTTAACTTCGGAGTATTTATTGGTTAGTACTAGCCAGGGATTCAGGAAGCCAAATAACTGTCAAAAAATATTAGATGTAAGAGTCAAACCTGTACTTCAGTGAAATTTTTTTTTCACTCAAAATTGTAAAAACACAAATTTGGGGGCGGGGGGGGGGGGGGGGGGGGGTGGTCGTACTATGGATAAACATTTGCCTGGACTCCATCAGATCTGCCAATTTAAAACAGAAATCCAATTCTTGTACAGTATTGTATTTGACATAGTCTCATTCCATCTTTCTTCATAGATAATAGTACCGGTACTTTACATGCCATGATGGTTTTATTAATGTTATCCTTACTATATTATTGTATGTTTTTATTTTCAAGACCTTCTGAAGAAGAGTATGAATTGATGCCAAGTGCAGGTTGACCAAATGAACAATGTGTTTGAGGAAACAAGTATTCTTTAAGAGGTCAATAAGCAGAACTATATTTGGCAAGAAGCTGGTAGAAAATCTGGGTTTACACAGAAGAAAGGGGAGGCTCCTTTTAAAAGATGAAACTTCTCCTGCAATCCATTGTAAGTAATTCAATCAACATTGTAGTAGTTTTAACATTTCTAAAGTAATCTTCAATGTAAGAGACTGAAATAAATCATGAAAAGTTTCAAATAAGGAAGGCACAAAAAAAAACCCAAATTTTTCTGAAAATAAAAGGGTAATTAGGTCGATTTTCTTTTCTGTTTATTTTTTTTACTTCAAGATTCCAAAGGCTCAGCTCCAAAACCTTTGCTAATAGCAAAGGTTTTGGAGCTGAGTGTGGAACTGTTTGAAGTGTCAGTCGCTTATCAACAAACATACACTTTAGAAAAAACAAAGCCCCAATCAATCAATGAAATTAACTACACATACAAAGTTACAAAGTCATGGTAAAAGATATGAACTCACATAGTTTTATGAAGAGTTTCACTTTTCATTTTAGACAATTTCTCTATTGTCAGTTTTTTGCAAAATTGATTGTTTGGGGGAGTTATATGATGCTTGGGTGATTTCTGCTAGATACAAGCTGCTAGATAAAAATGTTTTTTAATTATATAACGTATAGACCCCCCATAAAATCATATTGTTCATTCTCTTACTAATGTTCCTCAGGATTTTATTTCAGAAGTAATATTTAACAAGTCGGTAAAATATAATACTTCATGTAACTTAAAATATCAAAGCTTTTCTTGTTTATTTTTTTCAATCTAGATGGAGACCACTTAGCCAGTTGTCAGAAGTGGAAACAATAAGCTGCAGAACCTCCAGTTTCACCCAGTAACACTGAAACACAATCATCTAGATGCTTGTTATTATTTTTACACTGTTATAATTGAAAAGACTAGTTTAGCAGTGTAATCCTTCTTAGATGTCTTAGATGTGAGGGAAATTTACTGTGAACTCAAATGTATTAGAGCTTGGGCCATCAATATATGGATAGGTCAATCTATTGATGTATGAATTTAGTGGTGATCCATTGTTCATATGGTAACTCACTTTTTCTTGTAAAGTTTTTCAAAGGTAAATCATAATCGGCATCTTTTTAAACGAAACAGCATGTCCCGATTTTGTAGGGATTATTTTGCTTTTGGGGAAATACTTCCTTAGCTTGTCACGATCTTTCTACAAGGCAGCTGCTAAAAAAAAACAGCACATTCTAATCTAGTCCTGTAATACATACTTTACACTTCAGATATTTTGTTATTATCCCAAAACAAAACTGATTTGTTTAAGATTTTCAATTAAGAAGTGATGACTGTAAGTACTACTCACCAAGCCACATTCACGCTTGTTACTTTGTTTTGGTTATTTAAAGCTTTAGTGATATGAATTAAAAAAAGGCCTATTATATTTTTTCATTATTTAAAACAAACGCTAAATAATAACCATATAGTTTATAGATCAAAAGAGCAGAAAGACCCAGTTTAGGTTTTTCAGTGTGCCCATAACAAAGTCAATGATTCTTATGTTAATGGGTTTATTCCTGTGTAAAACATTTTTATTCCACTGGTCAATATTGATAAATCGCCTTTTGTTATAACATGTACTAACAAATATATTTATAGAAATCGTTTTCTCAGAAATAAATCACCAAGAAAGATTATAGATGTATATTGATTAACGTAACACTATTTTGAACTGATTTGTGATGTGATGTTTTAATGGTCTTATTTATGTATACCTTGTTTTTATTCAAATACATATTGTCTTCTCTCAAAATATAGAGTTTTTTTTTTCTTTTTCAGTATTGATTAGTTAGTCTTGTGCTATTTTATTATTGTATCAAACATTCTTGGAAAAAGAATTGATTGACGTATACGACTGGCGAGGTACAGGGAATGCTAACCCTATAACAATAGTTTTATGCTTTTTTGGGCTTTCTGGTCATTCAATTACCTGGTAGTAAACAATATTGATACACCTGGGTATTGTGTGTCGAGTACCATGTGGTAACTGTAAGGTTCTGAGTGGTTACCATGTGGTAAGTCCCATCTCGGTACTTTTGAATGAGCAATACTGGAGACCACAGTACTGCATGGTAACAGCGCCAGCACAGTACTTGTGACCGCACAGTACTTGCGACAGCGCAGTACTTGCGACCGCACAGTACTTGCGACCGCACAGTACTTGCGACCGCACAGTACTTGCGACCGCACAGTACTTGCGACCGCACAGTACTTGTGACCGCATAGTACTTGTGACCGCACAGTACTTGTGACTTTGTGGAACTGTGCTGCCGTGTACTTTGTGGTAACTGCTCAGTACTTGGTGGTTACCACGTGGCCAATGACCACACAGTACCACAAGGGGACCTTTCCTACCAGTACTGAGTGGTCATGTACTGAGTGGTTACCACGTGGTTACTGCAAAGTACTTTGTGGTCAAAGTTTAGCTGTGTATACACCTGGGTATTGTGTGTCGAGTACCATGTGGTAACTGTAAGGTTCTGAGTGGTTACCATGTGGTAAGTCCCATCTCGGTACTTTTGAATGAGCAATACTGGAGACCACAGAACCGCATGGTAACAGCGCCAGCACAGTACTTGTGACCGCACAGTACTTGCGACAGCGCAGTACTTGCGACCACACAGTACTTGCGACCGCACAGTACTTGCGACCGCACAGTACTTGCGACCGCACAGTACTTGCGACCGCACAGTACTTGCGACCGCACAGTACTTGCGACCGCACAGTACTTGCGACCGCACAGTACTTGTGACCGCACAGTACTTGTGACCGCACAGTACTTGTGACTTTGTGGAACTGTGCTGCCGTGTACTTTGTGGTAACTGCTCAGTACTTGGTGGTTACCACGTGGCCAATGACCACACAGTACCACAAGGGGACCTTTCCTACCAGTACTGAGTGGTCATGTACTGAGTGGTTACCACGTGGTTACTGCAAAGTACTTTGTAGTCAAAGTTTAGCTCTGTAGTCAAGCGCCTACATGACCGATAACATACCGCCTGTCGACCAGTAATGGAGATTTCCGATAGTAGAAACGTATAGTCCCAAGACGTTGTGCATTAAGCATTTTTAATAGATTCGCGCAAAAGTAAATACGTGTTAAAAAATCAACTCAAATTATGTCTGTTTTTTTTCTACCGACAGCATCATTCTTCGTCAAAACGTCTATGAAATTATTACCGTAAGCCGTAGGCTAAGTAGCGTTTCTGTCTCCAAAATGACTTTGTTGTAATGTATACTGACAGCCATATTTTGGAAATACGGTCGTCAGTGTATAGAAAGGAAATCATTTTGTAGTCCGAGACCCGGACTAAGCCGCAAATCGATAAATTGCCGTGGTTTCAGTTTACTTTCTCAATATGTCGCTGCTTTTGAAGCCTTCGTCGGACAAGATATCAAAATACCGGTAATACAAAAATGACCACGAGGTGCAAAGATCAAAATTCACGAATAACATGCACTCAGATCGAGGGATTTTAACTCACAAACTCCCGATCGCTGCAGTCTATACAGTCTACACATTTTTATGCCCCCGCCCATATTTATATGGGGGGGGCATATAGAGTTTGGTCTGTCCGTACGTCCGTCCTTCCGTCCGTCCGTCCGTCCGTCCTTCCGTCCGTACGTACGAAGTGTTTCCAGACAATAAATCTTAAACCAGTGAAGGCTTTCATTTGAAATTTTTATATATTATGTATATCCACAATACCTCGGATGAGATTGTGTTTCAGGAAAATCTGCTCACAGGTGGAGCTACTGCAGGCCTAGACCTCGTAAATACAGTTATGATTTGAGGTTTCCGGACGATATCTCCATAACAGCTTGACGTTTTCTCTTGAAATTTTTGTATAAGATGTATATCCACAATACCTCGAATGCTATTGTGTTTTGAGAAAATCCGCTCATAGGTGGCGCCACTGCAGGCCATAGACCTTGTAAATACAGTTATGATTTCAGGTTTCCGGACGTTATCTCCATAACGGCTTGACATTTTCTCTTGAAATTTTTTTATAAGATGTATATCCACAATACCTCGAATGGGATTGTGTTTCGAGAAAATCCGCTCATAGGTGGCGCCACTGCAGGCCATAGACCTCGTAAATACAGTTATGATTTCAGGTTTCCGGACGTTATCTCTGTAACGGGTTGACGTTTTCTCTTGAAATTTTTTTATAAGATGTATATCCACAATACCTCAGATGGGATTGTGTTTCGAGAAAATACGCTCATAGGTGGCGCCACTGCAGACCATAGACCTCGTAAATACAGTTATGATTTGAGGTTTCCGGACGTTATCTCCGTAACGGGTTGACGTTTTCTCTTGAAATTTTTCTAAAGATGTATATCCATAATACCTCGGATGGGATTGTGTTTCGAGAAAATCCCCTCATAGGTGGCGCCACTGAAGCCTAGACCTTGTAAAAACAGTTATGATTTGAGGTTTCCGGACATTATCTCTGTAACGGGTTGACGTTTTCTCTTGAAATTTTTTTATAAGATGTATATCCACAGTATCTCGAATGGGATTGTGTTTCGAGAAAATACGCTCATAGGTGGCGCCACTGCAGACCATAGACCTCGTAAATACAGTTATGATTTGAGGTTTCCGGACGTTATCTCTGTAACGGGTTGACGTTTTCTCTTGAAATTTTTTTATATGATGGATATCCGCAATATCTCGGATGAGATTTTGTTTTGCGAAAATCCGCCCATAGGTGGCGCCGCTGCAGGCCATAGACCTCGTAAATACAGTTATGATTTGAGGTTTCCGGACGTTATCTCTGTAACGGGTTGATGTTTTCTCTTGAAATTTTTTAATAAGATGTATATCCACAATACCTCGGGTGGGATTGTGTTTCGAGAAAAAACGCTTATAGGTGGCGCCACTGCAGACCATAGACCTCGTAAATACAGTTATGATTTGAGGTTTCCGGACGTTATCTCTGTAACGGGTTGACGTTTTCTCTTGAAATTTTTTTATATGATGGATATCCACAATATCTCGGATGAGATTTTGTTTTGCTAAAATACGCTCATAGGTGGCGCCGCTGTAGGCCTAGACCTCGTAAAAAGAGTTATGATTTCAGGTTATCTCTGTAACGGGTTGACGTTTTCTCTTGAAATATTTTTAAAAGTATACCACAATGTTTGTCTGCTCATTATAGCATCTCACCAACTCGTACATTCTTTATATGTAGAGGTTATTCAGAATCAATTTCTCTACTTCATGATGAACTTGTGCCTGCTAGGCGGGGGCATGTATCACCTTCAGTGATAATTAATGCGCATCTCTCCAAACAACACCCTTCCCCAAAGGGGGCATACTCAATGATACTATTACTTCTAGTCTAATATTAAAACTTCGAGTTCTTGAAGATCACGTAGCAATAGTTTAATATTACTTGAAGTGAAAATCCACTTGGTCTGATGCAGTTTTACCGATCACTAAAATAGGTAGCCATTTGATTGCCCTATTAGTTTGATTGACAGGTATGTATAGTCCAATCAGCAACCATAAGACCCCAAAGAAAGCTGAACAGCTCACTCTGGACTGTCAAATATATAAGATATTTTAGGCTTACATGTTTAAACGCCCGCTTATATAACAATAAAACATTACCAATTTATGTCTTTTGAAAAGCAGTTCTCTATGGTTTTAAACAGTGAGTATAATTTAGCAACAACTCATTGAGTCTATGATTACGGATTATAATTTATATTCCTATTGTGCTGGCGTCGTCAAAACTCCCATGAAGTTGGTAGCTTGAGTGCTCAAATGGCGACGGGAAACAACAGATACGTGTACATGTAGTTAACCCATGATTAGTGTGGAAATGATCGATTATCCGAGATTAAAGAATTGTTTTGTCATCACGAACGATGGCCGCTTCTGTGTCGCCACGTGTGTACTCACTTTGGTTTCAGATAGAATATATGTGTTTTTTATATAAATATACAATCAACAAACAAATGAAGTTGGATAGCAGACTACGTGTAGTTTATATATAACTCAAAGTGAACCGTTTAACGTCATAAGCACTTGTAAGTTTGAAAGTTGTGTTGGAATCTCAGCCGCAGTGAACATCGAATCCGGCATACCCCCTAGGCAGATTTCTCGGCTAACTGCGAGTTTTCGTAGTTCTACTAATTGATGTTGCTGTTGTAGCTAAAATGACAGTGACGACCTGCGTTTAAACTGAAACGTAATGGGAAAAACGCTTCCGGTAAAAGCGTGTTTTACTAGCCGAAATAGTCTCGGAGATATCAAAGGCCAAGCAGACTAATCGTTTCACACGTCCGCTGATCGTTCTATTCGTGCGACTCAACAGGAGGTTGAACCAGACTTCTACTCACTTTGGGTATAAAATCGGTCGGATTCGGACATCATTTACCGTACTCACAATTGCATTGAAAGCATAGTGTTAGCCAGCGACCCGGACAGGCAGTTTAGAAATTTAAAATTGAACTCCCTCTTCAAGGTAAATTGTTTCAAAAGAGGCAATTTGGACTCCCTAACTAAAATTTCTGGCCAACCCCCTGATTGAAAGGCAATTCCTAACCATATCTGTTACAAAAATCTAGCCATATGATATTTACAACAAAAATGATTCAGAAAACTTACACATTTGAGTTTCTCGACCTTGTGTTACATCAGTAACCCAGCCTGCAGATTGAAAGGAAATACATGTAAGATTTAGATGTTAAAATAGGTTTGTACCTTGTTAAGCAGATATCTGATTAAACTAACCTTGAACATAACAAACTACATGTATCATTTTGCTTTAATACCATTAAATGAAAATTTTTAAATTACTGGTTATTTTTCATAAAAGGTCATTTGACAGGTCATCCAACATCATTTTACTTCATGAAGCTACAAAACTCTGGTTTGGTCAGTTTACCATTGAGATAAGATTGAAATAATGTTGAAAGGGACATTAAAATCTTAATCACTGGGTCAGTTTGATTTACCTTGGTCTATATCATGGCCACCTTGCATTCTAAACACTCCCCCAGGCATCCTTTTCACTTGTAACCAAACAGGTGATACATATGTAAATTTACCACCAAACCACTTGGCAACATCATACCCATGACTATTCCACTGAAATCAATGATAAATAAATTTATGCTGAGGGTGTTTGAGGGTAGCTGGTCTTCCCCTATGTGGCCACTATAGTTGGAAATAATAACAGGAAATTTGATTTATTGAGCTTATTTACAAGCATTTGTTTTCAGGCAGATGAGAACTAATAGCACAAGATGAAGTAAAGAGAAAACATAATCCATATGTAATGTTAACAATTAACTGATTTGTGTCCCAGTTAACAAACAAAACTCCTTAAGCTGGTTTTCAAAAGAGTATCAGTGTTAAACCAGGATTGAATTTGTTAAGTCATAATTGTTTTTCTTTGTTGCACAGAATCATTTAGAGTAAGGAGTAATACCCTTCAGGGGCCTGTTTCACAAAGCGGAGTAGATGTATTTATTGCATAACTTTCATACTGATGTATCTAATCTCTACAGTATGGGTTGCTAAGGCAGTTACGCAAAAACTTACGCTACGCCGCTTTATGAAACAAGCTCCTGGACATCACAGTTGGGCTCTTGTATAGTTTATTAGTTTTTCTGCGTATCAGTTCTAATGATAAACTTTCACCCACAGTTGGGGATTGTGGATTTATTACATGCCAATTACTATAAATGTATTGGGCTGTTGACAACTTTAACTACTTACTGGTGTGACATAAGAGAGAACTTCTGCTGGAAAGTTTTTCACATCTTTTTCTGCCTCACAGTAAGAAGCATAATTTTTCAGAATTTCATGGCTTTTGACATTCTCTGATACTAATCCTCTCACAGCGACATTATCAACAGCCTGGAAAAGCAGAAACTAAAATTCAATTTGAAAAAAAATCAGTTCATCCAAACTACTAAACAAAGGCAGAGGACAGGCTAAATATGGGATTCAGGGTGTCCAGAAGACTCCAGATTTACCATTTGAAGCAATTGTCTCCAAAGAAGGAGTATAAATTCTGATTTGCTTTTAAATGAGAATGATGACTCTTATTGAATTCATCTTCAAAATAATTAAGAGCAAAGCGAAAAATTTAAAATTGTAAGCCACCTCTTTTTTCTTCTTGGACTTGTTTCCTTTATTTGTTTTTGATAGGGTAGTATCAACCATGATAATTGCATGACACCAGATGAAGAGTATGACCAGATATACAGAGAGTTCCATGTTTGACTTCTCAACACCTACTAACAGCAGTAAAACAAATGACACATTTGAATTTGAATCAAACCACCCACCTCATATTATTGCAATTATCACCGGGGAAATTACTGTATTACTAAATAAATTAACCTATTGTCTTTTTTATTAGTCTGTTGAACAAAGTCAGACTTTCTTGAATGGGAAGGTGGGGATTTGCATAGGCAGATTTTCTTGAATGGGACAGTAGGGATTTGCAAAGGAAGACTTTCTTGAATGGGATGGTGGGGATTTGCAAAGGCAGACTTTCTTGAATGGGAAGGTGGCGATTTGCATAGGCAGACTTTCTGGAATGAGATGGTGGCGATTTGCAAAGGCAGACTTTCTTGATTGGGACGGTGGGGATTTGCAAAGGCAGACTTTCTTGATTGGGACGGTGGGGATTTGCAAAGGCAGACTTTCTTGATTGGGACAGTGGGGATTTGCAAAGGAAGACTTTCTTGATTGGGACAGTGGGGATTTGCAAAGGAAGACTTTCTTGAATGGGACGGTGGGGATTTGCAAAGGCAGACTTTCTTGAATGGGACGGTGGGGATTTGCAAAGGCAGACTTTCTTGATTGGGACAGTGGGGATTTGCAAAGGAAGACTTTCTTGATTGGGACAGTGGGGATTTGCAAAGGAAGACTTTCTTGATTGGGACAGTGGGGATTTGCAAAGGCAGACTTTCTTGATTGGGACGGTGGGGATTTGCAAAGGCAGACTTTCTTGATTGGGACGGTGGGGATTTGCAAAGGCAGACTTTCTTGATTGGGACAGTGGGGATTTGCAAAGGAAGACTTTCTTGATTGGGACAGTGGGGATTTGCAAAGGCAGACTTTCTTGAATGGGACGGTGGGGATTTGCAAAGGCAGACTTTCTTGAATGGGACGGTGGGGATTTGCAAAGGTAGACTTTCTTGATTGAGACGGTGGAGATTTGCAAAGGCAGACTTTCTTGAATGGAACAGTAGGGCTTTGCAAAGGCAGACTTTCTTGAATGGAACAGTAGGGATTTGCAAAGGCAGATTTTCTTGAATGGGAAGGTGGGGATTTGCAAAGGCAGACTTTCTTGAATGGGACAGTTAGGATTTGCAAAGGCGGACTTTCTTGAATGGAATGGTGGGGATTTGCAAAGGCAGACTTTCTTGAACGGGATGGTGGGGATTTGCAAAGGCAGACTTTCTTGAATGGAACAGGAGGGATTTGCAAAGGCAGACTTTCTTGAATGGGACAGTGGGGATTTGCAAAGGCAGACTTTCTTGAATGGGACAGTGGGGATTTGCAAAGGCAGACTTTCTTGAATGGGGCAGTGGGGATTTGCAAAGGCAGACTTTCTTGAATGGGACGGTGGGGATTTGCAAAGGCAGACTTTCTTGAATGGGAAGGTGGGGATTTGCAAAGGCAGACTTTCTTGAATGGGGCAGTGGGGATTTGCAAAGGCAGACTTTCTTGAATGGGAAGGTGGGGATTTGCAAAGGCAGACTTTCTTGAATGGGACAGTGGGGATTTGCAAAAGCAGACTTTCTTGAATGGGACAGTGGGGATTTGCAAAAGCAGACTTTCTTGAATGGGAAGGTGGGGATTTGCAAATGCAGACTTTCTTGATTGGGACAGTGGGGATTTGCAAAGGAAGACTTTCTTGAATGGAACGGTGGGGATTTGCAAAGGCAGACTTTCTTGAATGGGACGGTGGGGATTTGCAAAGGTAGACTTTCTTGATTGGGACGGTGGGGATTTGCAAAGGCAGACTTTCTTGATTGGGACAGTGGGGATTTGCAAAGGAAGACTTTCTTGATTGGGACAGTGGGGATTTGCAAAGGAAGACTTTCTTGATTGGGACAGTGGGGATTTGCAAAGGCAGACTTTCTTGATTGGGACGGTGGGGATTTGCAAAGGCAGACTTTCTTGATTGGGACAGTGGGGATTTGCAAAGGAAGACTTTCTTGAATGGAACAGTAGGGCTTTGCAAAGGCAGACTTTCTTGAATGGAACAGTAGGGATTTGCAAAGGCAGACTTTCTTGAATGGGACGGTGGGGATTTGCAAAGGTAGACTTTCTTGATTGAGACGGTGGAGATTTGCAAAGGCAGACTTTCTTGAATGGAACAGTAGGGCTTTGCAAAGGCAGACTTTCTTGAATGGAACAGTAGGGATTTGCAAAGGCAGCCTTTCTTGAATAGGACAGTAGGGATTTGCAAAGGCAGATTTTCTTGAATGGGAAGGTGGGGATTTGCAAAGGCCGCCTTTCTTGAATGGGACAGTTAGGATTTGCAAAGGCGGACTTTCTTGAATGGAATGGTGGGGATTTGCAAAGGCAGACTTTCTTGAATGGGATGGTGGGGATTTGCAAAGGCAGACTTTCTTGAATGGAACAGGAGGGATTTGCAAAGGCAGACTTTCTTGAATGGGACAGTGGGGATTTGCAAAGGCAGACTTTCTTGAATGGGACAGTGGGGATTTGCAAAGGCAGACTTTCTTGAATGGGGCAGTGGGGATTTGCAAAGGCAGACTTTCTTGAATGGGACGGTGGGGATTTGCAAAGGCAGACTTTCTTGAATGGGACAGTGGGGATTTGCAAAGGCAGACTTTCTTGAATGAGGCAGTGGGGATTTGCAAAGGCAGACTTTCTTGAATGGGAAGGTGGGGATTTGCAAAGGCAGACTTTCTTGAATGGGACAGTGGGGATTTGCAAAAGCAGACTTTCTTGAATGGGAAGGTGGGGATTTGCAAAGGCAGACTTTCTTGAATGGGACAGTGAGGATTTGCAAAGGCAGACTTTCTTGAATGAGAAGGTGGGGATTTGCAAAGGCAGACTTTCTTGAATGGGACAGTGGGGATTTGCAAAGGCAGACTTTCTTGATTGGGACGGTGGGGATTTGCAAGGGCAGCCTTTCTTGAATGGGACAGTGGGGATTTGCAAAGGCAGACTTTCTTGATTGGGACGGTGGGGATTTGCAAAGGCAGACTTTCTTGAATGAGAAGGTGGGGATTTGCAAAGGCAGACTTTCTTGAACGAGATGGTGGGGATTTGCAAAGGCAGACTTTCTTGAATGGAACAGTTAGGATTTGCAAAGGCAGACTTTCTTGATTGGGACATTCGGGATTTGCAAAGGCAGACTTTCTTGATTGAGACGGTGGGGATTTGCAAAGGCAGACTTTCTTGATTGGGACAGTGGGGATTTGCAAAGGCAGACTTTCTTGATTGAGACGGTCGAGATTTGCAAAGGCAGACTTTCTTGATTGAGACGGTGGGGATTTGCAAAGGCAGACTTTCTTGATTGGGACGGTGGGGATTTGCAAAGGCAGACTTTCTTGAATGAGATGGTGGGGATTTGCAAAGTCAGACTTTCTTGAATGGGACAGTTAGGATTTGCAAAGGCAGACTTTCTTGAATGGGGTGGTGGGGATTTGCAAAGGCATACTTTCTTGAATGGGACGGTGGGGATAAGCAAAGGCAGACTTTCTTGAATGAGACGGTCGAGATTTGCAAAGGCGGACTTTCTTAAATGGGAAGGTGGGGATTTGCAAAGGCAGACTTTCTTGAATGGGAAGGTGGGGATTTGCAAAGGCAGACTTTCTTGAATGGGACGGTGGGGATTTGCAAAGGCAGACTTTCTTGAATGGGACAGTGGTGATTTGCAAAGGCAAGACTTTCTTGAATGGGGCAGTGGGGATTTGCAAAGGCAGACTTTCTTGAATGGGAAGGTGGGGATTTGCAAATGCAGCCTTTCTTGAATGGGACAGTGGGGATATGCAAAGGCAGACTTTCTTGAATGAGAAGGTGGGGATTTGCAAAGGCAGACTTTCTTGATTGGGACGGTGGGGATTTGCAAAGGCAGCCTTTCTTGAATGGGACAGTGGGGATTTGCAAAGTCAGACTTTCTTGAATGAGATGGTGGGGATTTGCAAAGGCAGACTTTCTTGAATGGGACAGTGGGGATTTGCAAAGGCAGACTTTCTTGAATGAGATGGTGGGGATTTGCAAAGGCAGACTTTCTTGATTGGGACAATGGGGATTTGCAAAGGCAGACTTTCTTGAATGAGATGGTGGGGATTTGCAAAGGAAGACTTTCTTGATTGGGAAGGTGGGGATTTGCAAAGGAAGACTTTCTTGATTGGGAAGGTGGGGATTTGCAAAGGCAGACTTTCTTGATTGGGACAATGGAGATTTGCAAAGGCAGACTTTCTTGAATGAGATGGTGGGGATTTGCAAAGGCAGACTTTCTTGAATGGGACGGTGGGGATTTGCAAAGGCAGACTTTCTTGAATGGGACAGTGGGGATTTGCAAAGGCAGACTTTCTTGAATGGGGCAGTGGGGATTTGCAAAGGCAGACTTTCTTGAATGGGAAGGTGGGGATTTGCAAAGGCAGACTTTCTTGAATGGAACAGTGGGGATTTGCAAAGGCAGACTTTCTTGAATGGAACAGTAGGGATTTGCAAAGGCAGACTTTCTTGAATGGGACATTGGGGATTTGCAAAAGCAGACTTTCTTGAATGGGACAGTGGGGATTTGCAAAGGCAGCCTTTCTTGAATGGGACAGTGGGGATTTGCAAAGGCAGACTTTCTTGAATGAGAAGGTGGGGATTTGCAAAGGCAGACTTTCTTGATTGGGACGGTGGGGATTTGCAAAGGCAGCCTTTCTTGAATGGGACAGTGGGGATTTGCAAAGTCAGACTTTCTTGAATGGGAAGGTGGAGATTTGCAAAGGCAGACTTCCTTGAATGAGATGGTGGGGATTTGCAAAGGCAGACTTTCTTGATTGAGATGGTGGGGATTTGCAAAGTTGACTTTCTTGAATGGGACGATGGGGATTTGCAAAGGCAGACTTTCTTGAATGGGAAGGTGGGGATTTGCAAAGGCAGACTTTCTTGAATGGGACGATGGGGATTTGCATAGGCAGACTTTCTTGAATGGGACGATGGAGATTTGCATAGGCAGACTTTCTTGATTGGGATGGTAGGGATTTGCAAAGGCAGACTTTCTTGATTGGGACGGTGGGGATTTGCAAACACAATCAAGATCAATTCACTTATATGGCTGTTGCTGGGTTAAGTGGGAAAGACAACAAAATTCTTTGGCAAGTAAGCCCTACCTGGCAAGTCTTCCATATACATGTATGATATAGGCCCTGTGAATTGGTAATTGGTTTAGAATTCTAAAAAACACATTTCCAATTTGAAGAAAAAGTCTAATATTTTCATAGCTGGAAAAAAATGTGCATGTAATTAAATGATCTCTTCCTGAACATTCCAACGGAAGTGTCTTGGACAAAAGCCTGTAATCTGTAACCTGTAATCCTCTATACATCCCAACCTAACCTACTAACTGCCTGGCCGATAAAGTAAGTAAAACAGGATAAGACACATGAGAGCGGTTAACCAGATAAGCAGGGCCTAGTTTCACAAAGCGATCTTAATTAGTTAAGTGTGATCTTAACTACCATGACAACCAATACTAAAGGTATATACGTTGCCATTGGTAATTAAGATCACGTTAAACTAAGATCACTTTGTGAAACTGGGCCCTGAGCTATAGCCGCACTCATGTGTCTCTTTCCTGTGTTTCTTACTTGCCGGTCAGGAAGATAGGCTACCTGAGCCTGGCCTGAGCTAGTAACCAGGAGTAACTAGACTCCAGCTGTCCAGACCAAGTCACCTGTGACAGTTTACTTACTTCAGGTCACTAACTGCGTATTTAATGAATAAATATTTACAATACTTAACTCATCAGACAACACTACAAAAAAATGAAATTTGCCTTAAATAACACAAGGAAAATAAGATTCTCACATTCTCTTTTCAATGCCAACAGTGCCAAGTTTCACAAACTCGCCACAACACAAAATATCTCGCTTGAAGCAGTTAAAACTCTGCAACACAATGCCTAAAATACCCTTCTTTTGCTTCCTTTTTGCTTCTTACCTTGATACTAATTACTCCTTGAATGCAAATTCATTCAAATCCTACACGCAGCCTTTGTGCACTATTGACCGTACGGCAAAATATATTTGAAGTAGATGGCAGAGATTTGGTCATTTCTTAATTTTTTATTTTTTTTTTTCTCTCTTACTCTTTTTCTTTCCCTCGGGTGTTTTTATTTACCCGGATGCACCGCGCCACTTTTTCAATTTATCTTGAAAACAAAACGATAATAAGTGGATAGAAAGTATTTGTATAAATTTCGTGTATGACTCCCGTTCCGTATATTTGACACAACCGTTGAATTACAACAACGACATTTTTATTTTGGAGATGTCGGGTCAACCGCTTGTGAACAACTTTGAGGTACCTTCATGGTAAGAACATTTTGCATGAAGTGCATTTTTGCAATCTCTTTTTAATATTGGTCCACGGTGTTCATTGCCAAATTATTTCTGAAGTGCATGAATTCTGAATATGTTGTGGAGCTGTGTCAAAATAGAAAATGCTGGTTGGGGAAAGTCGCCGATCGGCGTGTTGTCTACCGATCGGTGGGTAAACAAATGCATTGAAGAAGCCCGTGTGGGCGTATCAGCATAACTTCAATCCACTGAGAATAATCATATTGCGGACCAAGTAGGTTGGTGAAAGACGCCGATCGGCTGGTTGTCTGCTGATCGTTCGGTGTGTATACAGCCACCTCACGGCCGAACGACAGAGAAAAGACCCCGTCGATCCGTGTATAATGTTTACACAAAAGTGACAATTGCCGGTCTAACTGCCATCACTTGCCTTTTTGCCGAACTATCGAGTTCGGCGAAAACAGTGCAAGTGCAGCGAAAACAGTGCATGTTCCAAACTTATTGCGAATGGCTAGTTCTACCTTCAAAGTCAACTCGCCACGTGCGCTGAAGGGGGTAGGTCGAAAACGGCCGCCGGAAGATAACGGCCGCGAGATTTTTGGTGACACCCAATGCACGGATTAACAATAGACTCAGCTTGACGTGTGAGCTTACAATTTAAGCCTTTATTTGTTTCCATTCATTAACGATCAGCAATGTCAGTTAGCACCGTTAGTTTAATTTACCGAACTTATGGTGATATTACCAACGTTCGGTATACGAATTTGAAATGCAAGGTGGAAATGATGCTTAAATTACAAGCCATGAAAATATTATTGTAACTAGTCGGTATGGACGATTCCTATCTCCGACTTCTTTAAAACTCATAAAAGATTATTCTTGTCCGCTTTTACCACATGTAGCTATTCCAAAGACGTACACCTGGTCTTAAACAACAACAAACTGCCACTTCTTGGAGACTTTGCCGCCATTTTGCGTGACGTTGGAACTGGGTCAAATAAATAAAATAAATAAAAATAAATAAAAGAGGACAGGAATAATCTTTTATGAGTTCTAAAGAAGTCTGGGGTAGGAATTGTTCATACAGAGCATTTCAAAATTCGTAGACTGAACGTTGGTATATGTAATATAACAAGTTCGGTAAATTGAACTAGGCCCCTATAGCACCGTTAGAAGACAAAGGACTTTTACGCTGGGATTAGAACCAAAGATTTTTTAAAAATAAAACGACAAAATAGTTGTGAAATGCATGTCTGCATTAGTGTTTAATTTTACATTGGAGCTTATTTTGAATATTCATATAGGAGGTGTCTTTTTATGAGACATGTAGACAATATATATATGACGAGAACTGGTTACCCGTCCACCTTTGAATTGCATTTAAGTAAAGGCTAACTTTTAAGAGTTACAGTATAATGACCCTTTTGTTTCTTTTTAGGGAACGTAGAAAAGAACAAACTCTTGTATGTTTTGTATGAATAACTTAGCCATGAATCCATGTATTAGAGCCTTGTGCAATCATTACCGTCAGTAGGGTAGACATACGTGTGCATGTATATGGATTGGATCTACCATACTGAGAAGGGATTAACCTTTCTACCTAAGATTGTTTTGCGTTGTTTTAAGCGCTTACATAATAGTTTTCCGAATTGTCTGGTTTACAGAGCATATTATAAACAAGTATTTTAATCATTGACAATGATACTAGTACATATTTGGAAGCATTGTACGTGTTCCTAATAAATCAGAAATTGTAATTCATATATTTTCGACTTCAACGTACCGGTACGTCAAAAAACGATTACTAATAACCAACCATAAGGAGTATGGCCTGAATTTTATTTTGCCGAGGGAATATGATCTTCAAAAGCAATTTCCTTTTTCTGACTGTGAACTCCGATGAATATTTACATGGAATAAATGTGGCATATGCCTATATATAGTCATATCATCGTATCTGTGGTATATGCATATCTTTATTTAGAAAATACATACAGGTGATAAATCATAACAATAGTTAATACCATGTACTAACTAAGTATTATGCAAAAAAGAAATTTCATTTAGTCATAAATGGTAACTTTTGAGAATAAAATTCCTGTCTCGATTTAGGAAAAGTTGTCCCGTTTTAGGGAAAATAGTTTGATTTTTAAAGACGATTTTTGAAATAGATGGCTACTTAGAGAGACAAAATCTATAAACTTTAGAAGATAAATATTTAAACTATATGTTTTGTATCCTGCGATGAAAAATAGAAAAGTGTCCCGATTTAGCCTACAAATACATCAAGATATAGAATATTCCAGAAATATATGAGCGACTTAAGCCTATCATGCTGATCATAGGTGGTCCGACTTCTTTTTTGATAGCTTGGGTGTTAAACACGCCCACTTATTGACTGACATGCGATCCCCTGTACATTCATATAGACGGCGGCCGTTATCGTCCGGCGGCCGTTTTCGATGTAGACCCGCTGAAGCTGTTGAAAATTGCCAAACATATTGCACCATTTTAAGCATGTGTGTTTGGAATAAACCGAAATATCTACTAACATGTTTTAACTATCCGCGTGTAGCACAGGCTCTGTAGTTTTCAAAAATGACTACGAAGCGTAACAGATTTTAATTTACCAGATGGTGGTTTAGCTCCACGAAAGGATTATCAAAATATTTTCCTGACACAGTTTTAGGTGGGTGATGATGATAAGTTTTGATTTCTTCTTATCAATTCCGAGAGCAACTCCTAGGTTTTTCAAATGCACCCTATTTTGATGTAGTATTGAAGAATAACTTCAATACACTCAACATTTTGCAGTCAACTGTGAAAAATCGTGGTTCTCTGCTGATTGGTGGATTAACAGCTGCTACACAATCAGACAAAGGACTGAAAGGAGATTAGGTCATGTCGGTTAGTGCGTAACATACAGTTGTACATACAAATATGACAAATTCACCTCTATCTGCCCTCGCCTAAAATCTGACTTCTGCAACAATTGCATGTTGCAAGCTCATAGTGAATTGCTTTAGTTTATCCTTCAAAGTCAACTCCCTGCATTCCTGCAATCATGTGCTGAAGCTGTTGAATTTTAGCAAATCACAAATCCTTGACAGGCCGAACCAAATTTTGAAGAGGAATTTGCTTTTCACTTGTTCCAACAGATGGCCATCGTTTCCTCAAAGTGGCATGAGCTGTCAAAATGTTGATATTTTGACGTTAAAACAGAATGTTGTAATTATTGGCTATTTTTCTCAAGACGTATAATTCAGAAGCTTTTTAGTGGTTCTAGTCTCTAGAATGTACGATAAAGTATTGTTTTGAACTAACTTTGGTTTAGAATAAATGAATGGTTGTCTCGGTTATTTTAATTTTGTTTACTTTTCAAACACTATTCCGGTTCCAACGCCAATCATTAAATTTTATCGAGTGTGGCTTTGAAATATTGCTAGATATTCTAAATTTGGCCTTTTATTTAGTACTAGTTGACAAGTAAAATAAATAGAACAAAGCTCAACCGTACATATTATATGTAGGGATTGTGAATTGTCCTGCTGGTATGTTGGCATTTAACCCAGTCTTGTAAGCATTTCGTCTTTAATTTTGTTTTTGACTGATCTGATAGAAATCATCAAAAATCTGGGGCTGGGGGCAGGGACTGGGTCCCATGTTGAAAGTTTAACATAACATAATCATAGGCATGTACATTGTACATGTAATAGATTTAGTCCTGAGACCACATTACACTGTTTCCATTTATCATTTCTGCTTCACTTCAATTTGCAAAGGTTTTTCTCTAGCAATACTAAATGGCTCTTATTCAAAATGTTAATTTTTATGTTGCAAAGTCCACTGACTAGTCTTTTTTAATGACAACAAGTTAGACTTTCTCCTATACATCAGTTGCTGAAATGTTTGATCTCATATATGGAATTTTCTATAAATTTTTTTTGTGTCACCAACAGGGCTGGAAAACCACCTCCAGGTCTTCACTTGGATGTTTTGAAGGATGGCAAAATGATTCAGGTAGCGTTCTTTATGATCCATGTGTTGTTCCATTCGGAAAGTAATAAAAATAATACCATTGGTTTTTATTTTATATGATTTTTATGTGTTAAAAAGAAGGATCACGATTTAAAGGGATTTAGGACACAATTGCTCGTTAACAGGTAACAGTGGATGCTTTCCTCCAAGCATAAAGCCCTTTCGGCAGCTTTCAGCCTAACACACAAATCTTACTAAGATAGTTAAATAATCCTGAATACAGTGTCAAACCACACTTCTAAATTACATTTTATTTGTCATTTTGGTTGAACGTAAATTATATCATGAATACATTTGTTGTTTTTTTGTCATTTTGGTTGAAGTAAAATTGTAAATAAATTGAAAGCACGAGAACAGAGTCATTACCCCAGTGTTGATGGCAACATGACTCCATGCTGCATCAACTCCATGGCACTAATGACATAACAAAGTGCTACAGTAAAATGGGCTCAGTTGTATCAACACCTGGCCAGTTAAAGTAATAATTCAGGCGTTATTTCTGAGCTCAACATGGTCTAGACCACTTTCAGTTATTGCTTGAGGACATATCTATCTTGTTTATCAGCAATATGCTATAAAGGCTATCATCAATATAGAACTGTATTTGTTGTTACTTTCAGAAATTGATGATTGATGAAAAGAAGTGCTATTTCTTCGGAAGGAATAAAATAATGTGTGATTTTGTTATTGACCATGCATCTTGTTCTCGTGTTCATGCCGTATTAGTTTGGCACAAACACCTCTCTCGACCATTCATAATTGACCTCGGCTCAAGTAAGTGGATATTCTACCTTTTGTTTTTCCCTTATCAAAACGTTATGTTTATATCCTATACTTTTGAACCAATTCTTACTGCAATGCCTCTCTATTGCAAAAAGATCAGGGACTGATCCAGGGAAAATTTGGGCATACCATTTCGGTTCAAAATGTTCCAACAATAAGACAAAAACAACATCTATGGCCCAAAATTCAACATAAACTGCTATTTTGACATTAAAATCTGTTCGTTTTAAGAATTTGGGCGGATTTTTTGCTTGTGAGTCTGGGCGCCCAAACCTGTATACAGGTATCAAAATGTCTCTGGATCACTTTATGAAGATGATATTCGCTATGAAGCTATGCCCATGTGTTCCAACATAAATGGGGCCTTGGTGGTCCAGTGGGCTAGAGTGATTGTCCTTCAGTTGCACACAGACCTTCCATAGATGCGGCACGCGTTCGAATCACACTCAGACCAAATACAAATTAAAATTTTTTTTTCACTTGGTCGCCGTTTGTGAAAGAGTTGCCAGGTACTCCTCCGGGCAATCAGCCCGGTTTCCTCCCCCACTAAACCTGGCAACGCCGCCATATAAGTGAAATAATCTTGAATGCGTAAAACAGCAATCAGTCCATCGAATATAAATGGTTAATATCTCATAATCTGTGTATATTTAAAGTGGCATGAGCTGCACAAATTCAGACTTTTTTCATAAATTCTGATTGTCATTAAATGTTGAGCATTTGAAGTACCTTGAATAACTAAAGAACTGACGTTGAAATAAAAAATATGGGTAAAGCCAGAGAATGTGTGCTAATAACGGTGAAAATTTAAATAACCGACTATTAGGAGTACATTTTGGGGGTTTTGTTGCTAATGAAAACTACTTTAACGAACATTCTCTAGGTTGGTATCAACAGATGCATATATTTGGCAGCCCATACTACCTTAAAAGACTATTGTGCTCATTGATTTTCTTGATATTTCCTTAGCTCATGGTACCCATATTGGGCACATTAGTCTGGAGAATAAAAAACCCCAGCAGGTACCCCTTGATAGTGAGATCCATTTTGGAGCTTCAACAAGAATGTACATTATAAGAGAGCGTCCTCAACCATTATCAGGTCAAATGGGAGATGACAAAGATAAAAAGGGGGAAGAAATGGAAGGGAACATGTTTGGTTTACCAGAAACAGAGTCAGAATTGGATGTAAGTTTGTAAATTATGCAAAACAAATTGAATGTATTGTGGTGTTAACTTAATCAAGTTTCTATGGTTTTCTTTCACTATTGAACCCAAAGACTGGTTTACAGTTGAACTCTCCTCCAGCGCAAAACAAAGGTTACTCAGCTTTGTGATTCTATAAATGTCATAATTTTAACAAGCCGTTTCACTGAAGTTGTTTAGCCTTTTTGGGGAGAGGCCTCGGTGGTCCAGTGGGTTAGTCATTGTCCCTCAGTCGCACACAGACCTTCCAACTATGCGGGGCGGGTTCCAATAACACTCAAACCAAATAAAAATTGAAAAATGTCTAAGTGGATTTTTCACTCGGTCGCCGTATGTGGAAGAGTTGCCAGGGTGGATTCAGGGTTTCCTACAAGCAATGAGCCCGGTTTCCTCCCCTGCTAAACCTGGCAACTCTGCCATATAATTGAAATAATCTTGAGTGCGGAGTGAAACATCGATTCCAATCAATGAAATGTTTGGCTTGAGGAGATGTCAATAGCCCATAGAACCAGTTAATGTGTTAAAAGTTACATGCTGTGAAAGTTTGAGGTTTTCATTCACCTTCAAATTAGTTGTTGTAGAATAAATGGAAGTAAGCAATCTAGAATAAAGGACCTCCAAGTTGATTTCACTCTAAAAGTAAATTTTAAGAGCTATTTAGGGAATTACTGGTTAGTGATAATGTCTGAGAGTCACAACAAACAGTCATGAATGAATAAACTAGATTAATTCTCAAAACAATAACAAAGAAAATGGAATTCCCAAATTAAACTCAATATGCAGCAGTCCATTGGAGCCAGAAATCTTTCCAACGGTCAAAATTATATCATACATTTTATTTGTCATTTTGGTTGAACGTAGATTATATCATGAATACATTTGTTGTTTTTTTGTCATTCTGGTTGAACGTAAATTATATCATGAATACATTTGTTGTTTTTTTGTCATTCTGGTTGAACGTAAAATTGTAAATAAATTGAAAGCACGAGAACAGAGTCATTACCCCAGTGTTGATGGCTACATGCTGCATCAACTCCATGGCACTAATGACATAACAAAGTGCTACAGTAAAATGGGCTCAGTTGTATCAACACCTGGCCAGTTAAAGTAATAATTCAGGTGTTATTTCTGAGCTCAACATGGTCTAGACCGAAAACTTCATCTTTACATAGACAACACTTAATAGCATACACATATATTGTTGTTGGCCCTTCCCTGCAGTGCCTTTTTAGGTTCCAATTCATGACTGCTAATCTAAGAAAGACTCTTTACTATTTACACTATACGAGTTCTGGGATAGTCCATTTAATCTCTACGAGGAGAGGTAGTAACTAAAGGTGTAGGAGACCAATGAATACAGGAAAATAGCCTGACCGGTTTTTAAATTTGTGGTCGGTTGAAGGTTGTTCACTATTCTAAAGGTA
The DNA here is from genome assembly GCA_963971465.1 of Lepidochitona cinerea. Lineage (NCBI taxonomy): Eukaryota > Metazoa > Mollusca > Polyplacophora > Chitonida > Tonicellidae > Lepidochitona > Lepidochitona cinerea. The sequence continues at coordinate 37,910,946 of OZ020556.1, read as the reverse complement.
AGACGGATATATAAGTGAAACTCAATACTCTTTTCAATTTTTCAATTTTTATTATAGAACTTGACAGAATTTAACACAGCCCATAATAGAAGAGTAGCCTCTCTTGTGGAGTTGGCAGATGTTACCACCCCAAACTCTTTGAAACGAAAGAGGCGGTCAAGTCATGTCTCATTTAATGAAGAGGAAGAAGTCATAAACCCAGGTATAGACCTGTGATATTCCAGAATTAAAACTGATTTACACAGGGAAGTACATACTGGACTAAATCTCTTGTCCATGAAACAATGGACAAAGAAAAATTGGTTTTGGCTAGGTTCTTGTTAATTTGAGTGGATGCAAATCCTAACCAAAGACTGGGGAGGGAGGGGGGGGGGGGGGGATTTACTAGTTTCTTGGTCAATTAATAGTTAAATGAAACTATTCACTTAGCTCATCCATTTCTTATACAATACATTGATTTCTGGATTATTGCCTGTGTGATGGGAAAGTAAATAGTACCAATACTTTGACTGTATTTCTTATTGCAGAGGATATAGACCCATCAGTTGGAAGATTTAGAAACCTTGTCCAGACTACTGTTATTCCAACAAAGGTAAATTATTCATTTTCTCGGCAACGGCAAAAAATCTATAATTTTGCAGCACATGCCACTTAGTCGAAACTTGATTTATTTGACTATACCACAGTAACTTTCTGTGGTAGTGCTGTTGAAGATTATGGCTATATAATTGACTAAAGGCAGCAAAATAGTTTTAAAATTGTCTGAATTTTACTTAATTTTATTTGTTTAATTTCTATTTAACAGAGACCTAAGATTGAGCATGGATTACCTATGGCTTCAATGACAGACAATATCACGAAAAGACTACAGAGTTTTTCATATGCCCAAGGTTTATATGGAGATTTACCCTCAGTGGGTGGAGTGAATTCTGCTCCAGTAGCCACTCAGAACATTGCCTCTAAATTAGGGTTACCTGTACCCAATTTGGCCCCCAGTCTGGAGGAAGAAGCAGTGGACCAAGTCATGCACCCAGCTGCACCTGTTCGATTTACAATGATCGAAGAAGGCCAAAGAGAGCCTAAGAAAAAGAAATATGCCAAAGAAGCGTGGCCAGGAAAGAAACCTACGCCCTCATTATTGGTGTAGACACTGCTAATAAAGTGTGTGTTGTTTTAATGTACTGTATACCATGCTGACTTCATCAAGAAGCTATCCATCAAGAAGCTAGTTTGGTGTGAAAACGAGGCACCAATCCATGACTGTTCATGGGATTTTTAATCTCATGACGAAAGGTTATTGGTTTCCTCGGGCACAAGTGCATGTTTTTAACCGACACACTCAACCTAACAATGTTGCAATTGGTTGTGAAATAGGAGTCAAGGGTGTACACTAATTACCATCACTGACATATGGTAGTTGTGGTTCAATGTGTATTTAGTGAATGTCCATCAGCTACCTGAAGGTGATGGAGTGATGTGTCTACCTTATCATCAGTCTTTCTCTGATGTGCATCATGACTTACTGCTTAAACATACAATGTATGTGTACCCATCTTCATATTAATGTCAATTTCATTCATCATGCTGTGAAATGTGGTCAAAATGAAGTCTCAGTATTAAGAGCGTTTGTCTTGTTTGATTTTCTACTTTGTGTCTGTGTGGAACGCCATTCTGATTGTATCATTCATTAACACCATTCTCTTACTGATATGTGACTATTGAAGAAATATATATATATGTATGTAGGTAATTTAATGCTGCCTAATTTCTTTATAAATCAATTCTGCTGCCTAGTTTTAGGAGACTAGTGTCGTAAGTATAGTTTACCTTCATAAAGTAATCAGGGGTAATAGCCCACCAAATATCTTCTTCAAACAAGTGATAAGGTTCTTCATGATCTAAATCATCACTTTGTATTTCTCACATTATGTTCTTAATATGCGTTGCAATTACCTATAAGTTAATAACGTTAGCATGTTTGGACCTCATAGACTAGTCATAGATGAAGTTGTTTCAGGCACTTGTGCGAATGTGGAGGCTCGTCTTTTATTGACACTCTGGCTATCCTATTCAATTTCAAATTAAATCAAAAACGCAAAAAGTTATGAATTTTGGCAAAATAAGAAAGTCCCTAACTTCTTTTCTCTGGAAAATATACAGAAACTGTCTTGTTTTTAATGTAGACAGTATTCTGATTTTAAATTGGCCATTTATATCACATATTCCATTCTAGTTTCAATCAAAAAATTGGCATGGGTAGGGTCTCACCTGCAAAGAGTTTACCCTTCTTGAAAGCTAAGTGAATTAATCAGCAATTAGTCATCATTCTCACTTCTGCGAACTGTATGCCTGATAAGGGCTGTGTTATTAACTACCACATGTATACTGTGATTGATTGTATGAACAGTCCGGTCAGGAGTTTCCTCTTCCACCAATGGGTCGCGGGTTCGAATCCCACTCAGTCCAAAAAAAATTGGAAACATTTTCTCACTGGGTTCTCACTCGATCAACCTATGTGGGATGGTTGCCAGTTGCCACCGGAAGGTCGTGGGTTTCCTCCAGGCATAGAGCCCGGTTTCTCTCACAATAAAACTGGCAACGCCGCCATATAAGTGAAAGAATCTTGAGTGCGACGTAAAACATCAATCAATCAATCAGGAGTTTCCTCTAGGCAAAAAGACCAGTTTTCCTCCCATTAAAAACCTTAGAGGTTAAATAATCTTGAGTGCTGCAAAACGATCAGTCCATCTGTCGGATCGGGATCAACGTTTGAATCCATTGTGTTTTCACGAGGAACAAAACCTTTCTCTAACAGCCATATCTATTGCAACATAAAATGCAGGGTAGATAATTGACCAAAGCAGTAAAATGGCAGATGAAAATGGCCTGCACAAAGCCGGACGATACCACTCCACAGCAAACATTAGCAGACGTCGGTAATCGCAAACCTTCCGACGGATCACGTACGTTAAGACTTCTTACATAGATGACAATTTAGCTTTTAGGTGTCATTCATATGCTTCCAGTTACACCCGGAAACGTATCTGGCTTCGCCATCGTCCTTTCAACTGCCAAACCATTAGAAATTGTGTCCGGGCAGCAAGGGCTGAGTCCACTAGTCCGATGAGAGTAGATTCCATCTGCATGCTGTTGATGGCAGAAATACAGTTTAGAGGCCCCCTGGTACACCTCATGCAGCAAGAAACATCATGCCAACTTTGACAACCAAATGGTGGTGGATCTGTTATGACATTGGAATGTTTCTCATTTGATTGTAAGCTTGATTTGGTAACCATACAAGGCAATCTGACAGTCGCTCGCAACACTTTTTTGACTACGTATATTTTAGGGTTATGGTTTGGTTCACTCAGCAGTAGGCTCATTATGCACACAGATCATTTTCTTTCATGGGTTTAAATCTCTCTAAAATCACCAAAAACAAAGACTCCTTTGTTAGATTTTCTACCAAGACGACCAGCATGTTTATTCGTATATATCAAGGCACCCTGTGTCCAACTATTTGTGAATATAATAACTTCATAATTATCAAACATTATTTTGACGCTAGGAATCCCAGAAGTCTTTGCTCGGGGTATATGAAAACGGTATGGTTTGCAACTTATTTTTGTTACAAAATAAAATAATCAAACAAGGAACAAAAGACCAGCAGCTTTTATGTACAAATTTTGTTTTATATTAAAATATCATATTAAACTTATTTACAAGCTGATATTATACAAACAGTGGAAAGGAAAACTAGCAAAATGACTTACTTTCAGAAATTAGGAACTGGATCGGACAGTTCCGAGATAGAAAACTGTAATTCGAGAACTCACAAAGTTCACTGGCATTGCATTATGAATTTGATGATCGCGAAATAAAAACACACTGGCATTACCAAGATTTTATTCTGTAGATTTGCCTAGATAGAATTATTCACAGATCAAATTAATGACTGTATCACTGACAAGAGTTATAGCAAGCCGAATATAAATATATTAAAAAAGAACAACAGGATAATTGCTTTCAAGTACATGTAGCATTGCTGGGCGCAGATCTGAACTGACTGGCCAAATACAACTGACCCTTTTAAACGGAAGTATACAAATGTCAGAACAATCATATTATTAATATTCAAGCTTTGAGTATGGAATGCCAAAGCGGAAAAAATTCAACATTTGCAATTTTACCTTCAGCGTCTAGATTTTTTGTTCAACAAAACAATATTTTTCAACATTCGTTAAAAATTTTGTCCAAAAAAAGTAACAAGATATATGGCAAAATTTTCAAACGAAACTTAAAAAAAATACTATCCTAAAAAAAATAATCCAAGAAATACACAAAATTTTACATCATCGATACATATAATTATACTAGTATGTCTTTTTTATTTATTACCTCTAAAAATTGGTCCAACACTTGCAACTTTTCATTCCACTACTTTACCGTTTTTACGTTCAACCGTTAACGTGTTTTTTTTTCGTTCAGCTGTTGAAGTGTTTTTTCGTTTAACCAGTGAACTGTTTTTTTTTCGCGCAACTGTTGAACCGATTTATTGTTGACCTGTTTTTTTACATGGTTTTGACATCTCGCGCAAGAAACACGTGACTGTTTCTATACAAAAACTGATGACGTCACAGTATCCATCCGCTGTCTGCTTGTGCCGCGAAAACTAAGACAAAATGGCTGGTGGCGGTCAAAGTTTTGGAGATCTTATGAGCGATTTGAGATCTTTTGGATGAAATAAAAAAAGAGATGTTACGCATATAAAATAACACTAAGCTGGCTGTAAAAATTGATGTACCGGTATGATAATGTTTTGGATTTTTTTTTCAGATGCATGTGGTATGATTTTTTTGGATATGTAGTTGTCAGCTTTATCCCTATAATACTCGGCCACATTTAAGTCAAAAGTGTTCGTTTGCATGTCGGCTTCTAAGGCAAAGCGAGGAAGCGACAGCAGAAATCGAATATTATCGTTAATCAGGGGAGGCATCGTCTCGATGAAGGATACCCGTTGGTCGTCTACATCAATGAGATGTGTCAACAACAACACTGTGACGTCACCGATTTGTGTGATCACGACTAAGTGTCACGTGCTGCGAGAAATCATTTTTTTTCTCTCAACTAAAAAGTAGTTCAACATTTAACGGGAAAATCAGGTCAACATTTTACGGAAAAACACTTCAACGATTGGACGAAAACCAGCTCAACAGTTGAACGACAAAAACTGTTCAGTGGTTGAAACGAAAAATCGTACGCCTTGAACCAAATTTTAGAGGTAATGCATTTTTAAAAATCTTTTGGATGAAATAAAAAAAGACATGTTACGCATATAAAATAACACTAAGCTGGCTGTAAAAATTGATGTACCGGTATGATTTTTTTGGGGTCTTGAATGAAAGAAACGCGATTTAAATAATAAATAACATAGAATTGAGCCACAAAATATGGTCGTTGTTTTGTTGAACAAAAAATCGAGATGCTGAAGGTAAAATTGCAAAATTTTTTCCGCTTTGGCATTCCATATTTGAGAAACATCTTGGCGAAATGACATTTAGATCAACGTTGCAGTTGTGCGTAAGCCGGCAAAATGAAAAAAATATGTCACAGCTAAAAATAACTTTCGAGAAGGATCTGTGGACATTTACATGAAACACAAAAGAGTTATGAAACAAATAAGAATTCCAGAGAGGTCAATAAACTAATACACGTAATGATTGAGTTAAGCCAAAGCTCGTTTGGAGGGGGTTCTTTTATGTTTCTGGTATAGGTCCAACTTCCTGACGAAACAAATACTATTTTTATACAAAAAGCATGCTTTACAAAGTTAAAGTTCTTCGTTCAAATCAAAAACGGAAAGTGAAAGTTATGTGTAATCTTTTTATTCACTAATTGTAATTGTTTGTTTCACAATGGTCTTCAAGATTATTTAGTGGATTGAAATCGCCTTGGCTTTCCGACAATTCGATATAATACCTACGATACTCTCTAAACGTATTTCGGTAATTATTCCGATGAATAAGACGTGCAAACGGCAATAACACCTAGATATACATCATCCCAAAATAATCTTAATCTCATACCAATTGTCAAGGGAAATTAACATATAGGTGTAATATTGGATGATACATGTGAATAGCTCTGTTTTAATAACCTTTACCGGTAATATAATCAGAGAAAGCTCGTGGAGACACAGTCACTACCTGGGAACATATTGAGATTGATAACCAATGGCAATACTGTCACCGCCGGATAAAAATATATATTGTATATGTAAATAGAAGTTAGCAGTACATATATTGTTGTCTCTATTAGTAAAGGAGACGCGCGGGAAAGTTAAAAGTCGGCATATAGCTAAGTGGTAAATTGCCTTGGTCTCTGACTTTTAACAGCCGACATCTTTCCCATCCATCTCTTCCACACAAATTTCTCGATTTTATTTGATCTGAGTGGGACTTCTACTCAAGTTTGGGACGCATTTGGATAACTTGATCGGTTTTAGATGTAAACGGCTTGCGTACCCCAGCTTAATCTCGGTAGATAACAACCAGACTCCTAATCCCAGAGGTCCATAACATAGAGCAATTAATGAAAAAAAAGTTCCTATCAGACAATGAGTTAGAACAAGTTACAAATGAAAGTCCCCTATTGAGTAGAAATATGTTATCGGCAGTGAGTTAAAATCAAGTGTCTAAAGCCAGTGGGTATACAAGCAATTTGCTGTATTTTTGGTCCAGTAATCTTGGATTGATTGATTGATGCTTTACGCCGCACTCAAAATGTTTTTACTTTAACATATGGCCAGGTTTAGTGTGGGGAGGGGGGCATTTGCCCCAAGGAAACCCCCGACCTTTGGCGAGTACCTGGCATCTCTCCCACATGCGACGATCGAGTGGAAAATTCATTTTTAATTCGGTCTGAGTGGGATTTGAACCCGCGCCGCATCGATGGAAGGCCTGTGTCGGACTGATGGACTATCACTCTAAGCCACTGAACCACCACGGCCCCTCTCTTCATCTTGGAAGCAGACGAGTTATATATATATGTTCAGGTACGAAACTTCACTGGTCGGTAATTTAGTAGAGGACTGGATCTCTATAAAGTACATGAGCGAGTTGGAAAAAGTCCTCCTAACCGCTGTCATCATAATGCAGTAGCAAGGTAACTCCGAATAAATTTAACAAACGCATATTGACGATTTCAATATTTCGACAAAGATATATTTGTCATCTTCAGGAAAACATTGAAATATTGAAATCGTCAATATGCGTTTGTTAAATTTATTCGGAGTTACCTTGCTACTGCATTATGCGAAGCTATTCAGTGGATCAACAAGTTATTGCTGTCATCATATTGCGCATCTGATTTAACGAAATGTCTGGCTCAGTAGTTGTCTTGTTATTGATACCAATATTTAAGATAACTACCTCAGGTTTGGCGTTGCTAGGTCTCCAACAGGGGGACTCAGGAGGTGGAGTCACTGCTATTTTCCAGTTCTAATACTAATAGAGGAAATAGACACGGAAGAATCCTAGACGTTGGCTGACTGCCAATCCATATCTTAGACTTTGATCCATAATTCCATTGTATACATACTGTATATATTTCATTGAAATCTTCAACGAATATTTTGGGGTCTCTGCGGTCCAGTGGGTTACAGTGATCGTCCCTCAGTCCCACACAGGTCGTCCATCGATGCGACGGAGGTTCGAATCACACTCCAGAGTGGAGTTTTCACTCGGTCGTCGTATGTGGAAGAGTTGCTAGGTACTCATCGAAGGTCGGGGGTTTCCTCCGGGCTCATTGAGCCCGGTTTCCTCCCCCACTAAACCTGACAACGCCGCCATGTAAGTGAAATAATCTTGAGTGCGGTGTAAAAAAAATCAATCAATCAAGCAAAGAATATTTGCACCTCCTCGTAAGATTTCAAATTTCTTAAAATAGATGATTGAACATTTCAGAATGTACATGATATTTAACTGCCATGTATGTGTTTGGATTGCTATACGAAAAGCAATTTGAAATAACAGGCCAGTTTCTCCCATACTATAACCATGTCATATAATGATACAGACTACAAGATACAACTGTACGTATCCAAATCAAATCCGTGATTTATGTTTCAGAAAGACGTTCTTAGTTTTTGTCTTTGGACCGTGATTGCTTTAAAGATATACAAGACGGACACAGATACAAAATCAATAGGCTACAGTAAAACGCTAATGCCAAAATGACTATGAGGAAACTTTCCAAAAAATAGATTTAACTAAAGTGCTGAGCTAACTTGATAAACCTTCAAAACGCCACGATTAGTTCGAGTCCTTGGTCCCTCTTATGTTTATTTTTGGGAAAGTAAATACAGCAGTATTCGTGTATAGGTTTGTGGTTACACTTTCTCGAAAATTGGCAAACACTTTTTGCGAGGTTGGTTGTTGAGTAGGCCTAGATATATAGTACAGCCGGTAAGTTATTATACTGGTAACCTAGCAGGTTCCATAATCGGTTCGGCTATATCACTAAAGCTGTCTTCGGTGCAAGAATCTTTGTTTTTTGTGTGTAAATTGATATTTTGATATTCAAACATTTGTTTAATAACTTAATTACTTTTCTGAGTGTGTGTATTTTTGTTTTTGTCTCCAATACCACATCAGAAAGATAAGGAGAGATATAAACCACGAAGCTTTTCAAACATGACAAGATGTTATTTGTAAAATGTCATTCCTTTTGCCATTTATAAGTGGCATAATATATGTACTTTTAGACAAGAAGATTTTACCTGTGTCCGTGTGTTTTAGTGTTCATAAATATATATGGTACTATATTTGCTTTGGAATTATCTGCCTGTCCTCACGGTGAGAAACAAGTTAGGGAATTTAGTCATCATGCATGGCTTTAACAGCTTATCCGGAAATATCTCGATTTCCGACAGTTTAATGGTAACGGGAATCACATCTATTGCCTTAGGTTAATGTGGTTTAATTTGTTCTGATGGATATACTTGTGGTCGTTGGAATCAGGAAAGTAATTAAAGGGAAATAAGCGGCGTACATCAAGATTAATGTTTCTAAATGACCGGGTCGTGGATACAGCTAGACGTTACAAATCTTGGATTAGGCCTATAATTGAAATGGACTCTATAATACATTATCGGTAGTTTTAAAACGAAGTATTGAATAGAGTTGTACCTTGACTATGGTTCCACAAATAACAATTAGTCTAGAGAGGCCATTTTGGTCCTTCGCCTATTAAAATAGCGGTTGAGCAAGCCGCAAGAGCTGAGCGGACAGTCGACACTGGGCATAGGTGTCTTAACCACTGGACTAGGGATCCAGACAGCAACCCAAAAACGGCAGTAAAACACGTACCATTTATTTTAAAAAGTTGTTGGTTGCATCACCAAGATCACGAGAATAATGCTCTTTAGAAAACTAATATAAAATTATCTTTCTCATAATAAATATTTGTTGGCTGTGTACAGCATTTGATTTTAGGCCTTTTGGAACTTCAATAAATATAAATAAGCAATATATAAATTCAACAGTGTCCAGTTTGTGGAAGTACTTTATTTGAACAAGAAGAGAGTGAATAAAAGGAAGCAGAAAGTGATAATATTTGAAAGATATTGTCAATAATTTCATAATGCATACCAAATATACCTGTTTCTTAAGAAGATAATAAGTGAAGACAATAGGTAATAAGCAGAAGATACCAGGAAGAAAGACTCGGGAAATGACTCGGGAAATGACAGAAAAGGTTCAGTTTCACTTGGCTTCATCATAACACCTTTATATCTTGGAATGTATAATATATAAGAAGATATAGTTACTAACAAAGTGAAATAACTCACAAAACAAATGTTATGTTAATCATAATATTTCTACAGTTGTGCCATTTCAGCAAAAACAAAATGTTTATCATTAACATTTCTTCATGTTAAAAAATCCAATTCCTTTGTGTAAAGTTATTTTGAACACATTCCCAGTAGAGTAAAGTATTTTGACATTTCAAAACAACACCATCTTTTTCCCCCAATAAAACAATACAAATCCTCAAATCTGTTATGGTCGGTGGCAACGCTTCTTCTGTAGTCATGTCTTATCCATCGAGGCCCCTTTATGCTAATCAGAGGTTAATCTTAACATTTATTTAGACGATATTTACGTTTCATTTGGGGTTACTGTTTCCTTAGCAGGATATCAGCTAAACTACTGTTTACTTAAATAGACAGTAAATATGTCCTCAGTCGTGTAATACAGAAACAAAGATCCCCTGTCTTTCATGAAATCTGAAAAATAAACAACTTCTTCGCTTTAGAGGGATGAATTTGTCAACAGAGTTATACAGTTAAATCAGAAACGACTTTTACAACCTGTAATGGAGAGACAGTTACTGAACATTGGCGGTACTATCCTACTAATGGCGTGCATGAGTTGTGCGTCGGTGGAATTGGATTTATTAACTGGTGATTTGTTTTACGTTGTAATCTTAATTATTTCACTTGTGTTGCGGGTTTGTGGAGTGTATCCATATCCACAGGACAATTGCACATATTTATACCCTGTGTCCAATTTTGCAATTGAGTCTCTTCAAGTGCCCATAGCTTCACATGATTCCCGAACTCCAATTCCCCATAAAACAAATCACGATTTTGGTCAATTGGAAAAACTTGCAATTGGAGTCAACTAAAAAGCTTTGTTTCTTGTTTGTTTTGTTTCTTGTTTGTAACACGAGGACGCGAGTAGACAGACCGAGTTTAAATAAACAGCGCGTCAAATTACGTTTTTTAAGTTTCATGAACTTCCAAATTTCGGAAGTTCCCAGAAACTACGATTGTCAAAAGAAGTTCGGCGTTTAGTAACTTGACACTATATCACTGACGATTACAAAAATATTATTAAAATCAGTAACCCGTACGAAAGGAAGATGTAGGCATGTTGGGTGGAGTGTGCGTGCGCGGGTGTGTGTGGGGGTTGTACCTTATTGCGTAACATTTGCAAGATTGGTATAAACGAAAAGCTCTTACTTTGTACTTTTGACAAAAATGACCAACAATTATCTCTGTTTCAATGACATGTTCCCTATATATTTGGCAGCTCATGCCACTTTAAGGTCTCTTAAAGACAACCTCGAATTGCTTCTTATTTACACCTCAGAAAAAAATATCCATCTCTGTATCAATTGAGAAAGAAGCAAATATAATAAGGATGACAGGTCAAGTCACATAAGTATACACAATGTTTTGAATGATTCATTTCAAATTACGACAAATGTAAAAAAGGTTCCTGTAAATACAACCACTGTATTGTAACATTTATCAAACATATAATGTAAAAGCCATAATCTCAAATATGAAAGGAAAATTTGTTCGGAGGGATTTCAATATTAAAGCATGGACTGAGTCAAATTGCATAGGCATAAATGATAATTGTGAAATTCTCAATTTCTTCTAGGTATGTGTAAAAGATATTAGAAATGAGTTATCCTCTATTGTTTAGAGGGATTGACATTGGAGGCTAAGCATATGATTGTTAAACAAAAAAAAAACCCTGCTAAACAAAACAATACAAAAACTCAAGACTATAAATTTCACATTATTCTGCAACTTCAAATCCACAATCTGTGCCTGTTAACCTGTTCTGTACTATGATTGCGTTTGTTTCACACTAACACGTGAAGGAGAGCGCAGTAATTTCACATAGCATGATTCACATTTCATTTTATATATAGAACGGCGATAATTTGGGCTAAATAAAGCAGATATGCGTAATCCTCCTTAATGATAATTTGTTAATCATATATAATGGATGCAATCCATGGCAAAATGACCGACAAATCTGGTTTGATAAATTTAAAGAAAACTCAATTATTTAATTTAATAATGAAATATTTAGCACTTTATATGACCAAATTTTTAAAGATATAAAATGGGCATCGTCCTTCGTTAAAATTGGAATCCAAATGCCGGAAATCTCTACTTGGAACATCATTGTTGTACACATCGTGAAAGACAGTAGCGTAAATGTATCAACAATTGGAAAATCGTGTTTATGTACAATAACGTCTAGTGGTTGTGATCCCCGATCTACATACCGTGACTTTGATCATTTATTTGGGGTGAAAAATGCTAACCACAGTGCAACATTGCAATGAGAAGGAAGGTTAACATTGCCTAGTGTACCCTTAACGAATTCCAGTCATCGTTGTTCAACTATCTAATATATATCTGAAAGTTCACCAAGATAAAAAAAGTATTCTGTTTGAGAATGTATCCAATGTCTATTCTACAATCGTCAATAACATCTGATTCAATTCTATCTACCGTATCACAATGTCGCTTGTTTTGTTTTACTTATCCACGTGGAACTTCTGAAATCACAAATACTTGTCTCTCAAACATCAGTTCTCATTCCATTCGGAAATATCCTAATTCATAATATCACTCAAACATACTTTCTATATACAACATATTATTATACGCTGGGTATGCATAGAAAATCACAAAAAGTGGCTTAAAGCTGTTGTTCTACAGGAACCTTTTCCATATATAGGCCTCATACATAGGACGAGGTTTTACAGTTAGGTTCTGGCTAAGATTAGAATGATGATTGAACACAGGAGTGTATTATATCAAACCTGGGCAGTAACACAGTTCTGAAAGTGTTCTGTTCCTCACAAGGTTTTACAAAAACCACAATAACACCGATTACAACAATCTTCAATCAGCTTAAAATTAAAATTCTGGCACCACTTTAGATAACATGATAATTGATGTACATTCCACTTACATGACACATTTAGAGATCTACTACCCCGACTTTAGGAGGAATAGTGTCCAGACAAATCCTTGACGAACTTCTGCTTGGATTTTTGTCTTTTTCTATTGGATAAAAATCGGCAGTGGAGAATTCGTCAGACAGTCTACATAAGGGAACAGTGGTGGTATTAGTAGCAGAAACATTCCCATGAAGAGAAGTTTTACCATTTAAATGCGTCTCTATAATTAAAGATGAGCCTGAATGCTTTCTCATACGGACTATTTGAGAGTCGAGAGATACTTCATCAGCTGCTTTGATTCTCCTATCCTTGGGTACCTCTGATCTAGACCGGACATGAGTATAAAATAGAGTAAAGTTGTTTGAGATAACAGGGATGGTTAAGGCCACCATCAAAACGCCACACAGTGCACAGCCGGCACCCACCAGGTACCCCAGGGCGGACTTTGGGTAAACATCTCCGTACCCAACAGTAGTCATAGTGATAATTGCCCACCAGAATCCCACAGGTATTGTTGTAAATGTTTTACTTGGGTTCACAGGATCTTCTCGTTCTGCATAGTAAATCATACTAGCAAATACAAGCATACCGATAATGAGAAAAATGGAGAGCATAAGAAACTCCTGGATACTGGCACGAAGAGCACAGACAAGGATCTTAAGAGCTTGATAATGTTTCACCAAGTGAAAGATCCGGAACATTCGTATAATTCTCAGAATAAACATCACTTCAAATATAAGACGTTCACTGAGGTAACAGTACTCGATGTCAATCTCGTTAAGGACAAACTGGACGTACAGTGGCACCAGAGCCAGCATGTCAATGATGTTCATTGCCGAACGAACAAATTTGAGCTTATTAGGAGCAAAAGTGAATCTACTGATAAGTTCTAGAGTAAAGAAGACCGTACAGATTATATCAATGACATTAAGCACTTGGTTTGGCTCCCATCTCAACATCTGATCTTGAAGTTTCCCGTCACATTTACTCGTCCTATTATCGGCATGAGTTACACTTTGTGGTCTCAAGGAGGGAAGGGTTTCCAGACAAAATCCCAGAATAGACAACATCACGAAGAAGAAAGACGATATTCCATAGAGCTGCAAAAAATAAACAACAAAAACATTATTAAAGAAATTTTATCTTTCAATATATATTCATTTATATAATAAAGTCACACTGGCACCAGGACGTTAGCCAGAATTATATTTTTAGTAAAAAAAAGTCATATAGACAAGTTTCTTGAGTTGGTAAGTAGCCATTGGAGGTATTAGCCTTAGAAGTTGTTAAAGTTAACGTGGACATTTGGTGGAAAGGCACGAGATGGTACCGTGAGGAAAATTCAATTGGTAGCCCCTGTACATCCTATGATTCAGTCTGTCTACTCGGTCACAATCATAGTAAAAAAAAAAATTGTTTTTAGATTATGGGGAAAAAAAAGGTAACCAAGACCTAGATAATGAATGCCTTAATGGTAGATAGATGGCAACCGCGATTTTACTCAAATGTCATTAAGATTTTTGTTTTTCTAGAAACAACAACGGGTCATTGAATAAGGAGTGCAAAATTTGATCAATAAACTAAAACACGCATGGTTAACCAAGTTGTACATTTTTCAAACAGTGCATTGCTAATATTTTTATAATCTCTTTAACAAACGACAGAAGCCAGATATTCTTGCACAACATTTCGTTTCAACTGTCTTTCATAAGCCCATTTTGTTTAGAATTTTAAATGTCTGATAGCTTTGGAATTGAGTATATATGTATATTGTATCCATTAGGAAATCATTTTTTTCTCTCATAAGTTGTACATTGTGAAATGGTTTGGACTAGTTCTGAAGGAATTTAGCATTAATTTCATGTAATATAAATGAAAATCGCGCACTACCACGATTGCAAAGCAAAGTTTAAGATGCATATAGCCTTACCATTCTCTCGCCTTGCATTGATATTACAGATTAATAATTATATAATTTTAGTATGGATTGAGTATAGGTTAGACTTAAAATGACCCATCTACGAGTATAGTAAACATGAGGCCAGTGAAATGTCGTTTCGCAGCCAGTACATGATCAACAAGTATGGCAATGTTTGTGTAAGACAGTTTCAAAGATAACCGTCACATTAGTATATATATCACACATTTAGTCGTTTTTTTCAATATTTTTTGTATATGCTCATTTGCAGTATCTGTTGTTAAGACTTGTTGTTAAGAGTCCCTGTTGGTTTCCAGACGGTCATAGATAAGACGATCAGCCAATTGGATCCTCTCTCAGCACAATGACGTGACAGTATATCCCGTGAAGGTCCGTCATTTGGGGTTGATTACGAGGTTATAAACTCTCGTTAGATCAGGCGAATTGTCAATTGTAAATCAACCGAGTATAAGAGCTAGTTAACATTAAAACATTCGTTCTGACTTTAGAAACTTTTCTTTCAAATGACTAACTGAAGTCGTTTATGATTGGTTTGAACTGGTCACATAGAATGAAATTGCTTTAAAATGATATTTTCTCGTTCGGTATTCATGCGTTTAAACTTTCGAATATATGCAAATATACTTTAAAAGTTCCTCTTCTTGGAAGGAAATACAGTCATTTTTCCCGAGGAATAATTGATCAATCTAAAATTTAATTCTTTATTTTTTTTTTGCAAAATTTTGTTTATTATATATATAATGTAATCGTTCTCTTTATAGCAAAATAAAAAAACAAAATTTGACCAATAGTATTGCTGTCATTTTCTATTTTAACTTCAGTACACATATTCATTTATTGTATCAAAGTATGGCAAGTTCGCCATAAGGGGTATTGTCTTCAATTAAACACTAAGATGATCGATAACAGACTAATGTATCTTTTGAAGAAACTCGTTGTCATTGATATATATTAATCACTCTTTACTTATTACTCTTTCAGTCAGCCATTGTCAATCTGCTTTAGAATATTGTAGAAATAGAAATACTTTTGGACGAATGGTTTCGATCGATACATCACTGTTTGAACTGCACGAGCGTTTCCAGTCCCCTTGTTAATGTCGCCTTCGGGTTTAATCAACGGGAAACGTAATATAATTGTTACATAATACCAGACATTCAATGTCAAAATGCAACTTGTATGGATGACAGTGTTTCTGTTCTGGATGGTTAGATACGGCAACAGGCGTTATTTATGTATTAAATATTATGTTCAGAGAGAGGCATCGTCCCCAAGGTAGAGTATCATAAACAACTAAAATTATAATAATCTATACCCTTTATGGCCACCATATCAATTGTTGATTCCACAAATTGACAGGAGCCATACTAAACGTATTGTAACAAACCAGAACTATTTAAAAGGAAAAAAAAAACACTGGGAGTGTTTAAAGTTGACCATAAATATCTGATAAAGTTCTTAAGTTTTTATGTACAAGTTAAACGTGGCATTTGTACCCATAAATATTTTAACAGCATCTGAAGAGACAGAGTTTAAATCAGATAGGTGAAGCTATTCGTACTCCCAAATATCAGCAAAAAAACATACGAATAAACTGAAAAATTAAGTTAAAAAATATTTAGTGGCTATATTTAGTGAATGCACTCCTTTGGTTAGATTTCCTTCATTTTAAATGATTATTGCACATCTTCGCAAATCAAATAGCAATTCATGTGTACGGATGACGTATGTGCAGAGGTTATTGACAGAAACAACTGTATCGTGGAGAAGGTGGACGGGAGAGATCTTGCTTACGGGCCACCATCTCAGGTCCATCGAAAGATAATGTGATGATGGGAACCGTTAACTATACCGGTGGATAGTTCTTCACCATTCGAGAGCGTTCAAGAAATCTACTACAAGTTCCACTCCAATATGTTTTGTAGCAGAATTTGCATCGATCAAATGAAATTAAATCATTTTACCATTGTTTCCTGGATTGCATCATGTCCATACGAGTTGAGCTAAAAGCCATATTCGTTCGGCAACTGAACTGCTCTATAGCCATGTCTAGTACCAGTTATGATTGGCAATGATCCACCTATTGTGTTGATGCTCTTACTGTAATTAACTCAATGTACCAGAACATCAAACTTCTATGCAGGCAACTCTTCCCAGTGCTTGGGTGGATGCCAATGTTTTTGTTGGCCGCCATTGCTGATATAACTCAGAATTGGAAATTCGGCAAGAAAATCACAAACGTCATGAGTAAATATTACTTTTTACATACAAGACCTCTATAAGTAAAATAACGACACAAAGTAGCCATTTACTAATTGTATACAGAAAAACCCACTGGAAAAATATACATAATTTAAAAGAGCCTGGTTTATAAAATTACAGTCAAAACTCCAAAGAAAGGTTGATTGGTTGGTGTTAAACGCTGCAATCAAGATTATTTCACTTATATGGCGGCGTAGTCACAATTAATAGGGGAGGAAACCAGGCTCTTTGCCCAGGTGAAAAAAAATTCACTCAGAATTTTTTCAATTGCTTTTAATTGTTCTGTATGATATTCGAAGCACGTCGCATCCATGGAAGGCATATATGGGACTGAGGGAAGGTCACTCTGCGAACTGAACCACGAAGGCCACTAGCGAAGAAAGAAAGCTTTGTAAGTGTTCCATATTTCGGTTTATCAAACCATACTCGAGAATGACCACCATCTTCAGATTTTAAAACTGTTTCTATTATGCAAAGTGGGAATCATAGTGGTTTGTCTAACAAGTGGTTTCTTTTCCGGCCATAAAACGTTTTCACCGTGGCTGCGAGCCTGTGACTATTGAATTGAGCCTTTAACTTTATAATACAATTAGGACGGATAGAATAATTTTGATCATGAATATGTTGGCATGGTCTGAATATAAAATACGCCTCCCTGGATGGTTACGTGTCAGGTTTAGGTGGAGTGGAGAAGTGACTTAGGATCCCGCCGGGTCCCATCAAGTCGTACATAATACTATTGTTGGCATGTAACTCCATCCGTGTGACAGTTACCTAGGGAGGTGCGATGTTTTCACCCGTTCGAATATCAGAATCCATATTATCTGACCATGAAAATAAGAAATAGGGCATTATCAAGAACAAACAAGATTATATCTCGTTCTTGTCCCCGTCGCATTCTCGTGGGACGAGGAATCTAACCAAAGTAATCCAACCATAGCTGTAATATTTTGGAAAAGCTCTCCTTTATGTTGGTGTACCAATATATCTGCCAAATTATCTGATATGGAGTCATTTAAAGTCATTCAAATACAAGCTTTGAATTGGTATTTGTTGAATATCGCTGGTAATTATGTAAATGTATCCGTCTATAATTATTTGATAAATGTAACCCGTAAAACACACGACACTATTCTTACTTCGGTTGTACTACACACCTTACATGACAATCCATAAAGGATTTCACAACATCGTCTTAGTTTCTGTTTGATGCGAACAATAGTTGCTTATTGGAGTAAGCTCATTTAAAATGTGACACTCTTAAGCTCAAGCCGTCAAGCATCGTCGGAACCCACGATTAAAACTTACGCTCACGCAGGTGAGCTTGTTGAGAATTTAACCCTGGGTATCCGAGGATGGCCGTCAAGTATGGAACTGTCTTTTCGAGCTATGTCAGCTAATTGAGCAACTACACTTGAGAAACAACCCTAGTTTTCTCTTCTTTCTTCATTTCGGTTCGAAATTTTTTGTTGTATTTTAATCTTGATGCATTCATTACTCATTTAAAGAGGAGAAAGTTTACATGGTGTACATGTATATGTTGACAGTAGACATAGTGGTCCATGTTTGGTTGAGTGGAGAAGGGTCTCCTCAGAGTAACTTTTGGT
Source organism: Lepidochitona cinerea (assembly GCA_963971465.1). Taxonomy (NCBI): domain Eukaryota; kingdom Metazoa; phylum Mollusca; class Polyplacophora; order Chitonida; family Tonicellidae; genus Lepidochitona; species Lepidochitona cinerea. Next base: position 37,892,361 of record OZ020556.1, on the reverse strand, counting down.
TTTTTGACAGTTATACATAATGGTAATGTTAGCCTGCGACACGATCCTTGTGGGTAAACTAAGGAGGTATCAAACGTGAAGAACGAAATATAAAACCGTTTATCAAGCAACAGATTTGAAACTTTATAACAACCACCGAAGATTCCAAATGTGAGATAGGACAACAATAAGGACTTCAGTAGAAATGAAAGTTACCCACTTATGTGTATGGATCATATTTTGGTAATAAAAGTGGTTCATCTGTCTCTTGTGACAGAATTATTCACGGAGTAAAATGGCCTTGCTGTGATCGCATTCATTAAACTTTTGAGGAAGTTGAGTATTTCTCAGTGTGTTTTCTCAGACGCATACCAGAGACCATTGCTCGGTTTTACTTTGATACAATAAGCATCTATCAGATTAACAGCCTTTGTGTCGGTACACATCGGACTAGGACCCATGTTCTCTTGACATAGACAGGTGGTTTTAGATTATATGGCCCAGAAACCATTGGTTTCAAGAGTGGTTTCTTGACATAGGCCTGAAAAGGTCATACAAACTTTCAAACGATTCGTCATGGTTACAGTCAAACAGAGTAACTCTGCAGTAACTTGGTGAAAAATGCAATTGTTAATTGTTGGTATAAGCATTACCCATGAGTGATGTAGAATTATCACTGAATGATAAACTTCTGTAGGTTTATTCACATACATGTACAGTTAGATTAATCATATTCCTATATAGAATCCACACAGGACCCAACAGTATACAGATGATGCAGCTAGACTCCTCTGTCTGCCACAAAGGACCCAACAGTATAGCAACGATACAGCTAGTCTTTATGTCTGCATGTATATTCATGCCAACCGCATTTGACAGACGTATCGCTTGTTGATTAATGATATCAGTGAGTAATACAGTGCTTTAAAATAAAATAGTTTTGCGATAAACGACATCTGACATGTCGGTATAATAGATAACTCGAGGCAGGTTTTATCATCTGCATATTTTAATCACCTGGATCCCACAATATGTCCTCAAAATGATATATCTATATTCTTCTTCTGGAATATGATCATCACTGTCAAATTATTCAGAATATTTGTAATATCGTTAGTTGGAGAGGTAGATTCACTTACCATGGCAGGGCGTGAAGACCGAGGGTGATCCAGAATCATCCACACTTTCATTTGAAACCTTTTCCAACCTCGCAGATTTTCTAAGCTACAATCATCGTGTTCTATACCAAGGTTTGTATTGTAGGCTTCAAGGATTTTCTGATTGTCGATGTAAACTCGGTAATGTCGCCAACAACAAGCTCTGATTTGAAACTCGTCAATTTGCCAGAAATCTAGTTCACGTTTCACAACTGCACCACACACATCCAAGGGTACGTGGAGTTCACCTGCAAATAAAAGAGTCATCATTAATAGCATCACAGCTGCCTAAGACTGTGTGAATTTTTCTTTTCAACGTCAATCATTTTTTTTTTTTTTACCTCTCTCATAGCCCTGACAATCACAATTTATGGAGAAAAATGGGAAGTCTTGGAACCTCATGCAACTTTAAATGTTCTGTCTTTGTTTTTATATGATGCAGGTTTTGGGATTAGTAAAATGAGCTGTTCTTTCAGAGAGAATATCTACACTTGATGCCGTCGCCATTAAGGCATTTGTGAAGAAATCGAATCTACACAAGTTGATGATAAGTAAAATCGTTAGTATTTAATACAGGGCACATGAAATAATCACAGTCTCAGTTATGTTTAAAATGTCTAAATGAAGAGATGGGATAAAGCATACATAAAACTAAAGGCCCAACACCAACCGATAGTTTAAATCTATTTATATTATATGTTATATAACACAATCAATTCCCCATGGCATACGCTATCGTAGAACATATAGCACTCAAAAATCTGTGTGACATGGCATACGTTACCATAGGACACAGCACTCAAAAATCTGTGTGACATAGCATACGTTACCATAGGACACAGCACTCAAAAATCTGTGTGACATAGCATACGTTAACATAGGACACAGCACTCAAAAATCTGTGTGACATAGCATACGTTACCATAGGCCACAGCACTCAAAAATCTGTGTGACATAGCATACGTTACCATAGGACACAGCACTCAAAAATCTGTGTGACATAGCATACGTTACCATAAGACACAGCACTCAAAAATCTGTGTGACATAGCATACGTTACCATAGGACACATCACTCAAAAATCAGTGTCACATGACATACGTTACCATAGGACACAGCACTCAAATAGCAGTGTCACATGACATACGTTAATTACCATAGGACACAGCACTCAAAAATCTGTGTGACATAGCATACGTTACCATAGGACACATCACTCAAAAATCAGTGTCACATGACATACGTTACCATAGGACACAGCTCTCAAATAGCAGTGTCACATGACATACGTTAATTACCATAGGACCCAGTACTCAAAAACCAGTGTCACATGCTATATGTTATCATAATTTGTTTTCTTTTTTTAACTAAGGAACCAGGGATAAAATTTCGATTAAGCTTTCGTTTCGGACATAGCATCGCTGAATTAGGCCCGGAGTGGTGCAGACAGGATCCCAATAACAATATTGTTTTGGCTATTTCAGATTCCCCATTAAACTATTATCGATTACATGTCAAGAATACTTTGAGAATGTGTTACACAGCACACAGTATCCACCCAGGATCAGGGGCTTGTAAACCGACTGAATTAACCATGGAATGATTGTTACACGGTCGTAATCACAACATCGTCTCACCTATTTCAGGTTCTCCATTAAATCACCATTGATTACATGGAAATGTGTTACACAGGATCAGAAGGGCGTATACATCAACACTGGTTTAATTATTCATCCCCAGAGGATGCGACATGGAGGATGTCACTAGAAGTCACTAAACTTTCATAATTTCAATTTAACCATTGTGATTTAGAACAGTTTCATACTACAAGTTGGCTAACACTGTGATTTCCATTCCACTTCTAATACCGTCCTGATGAACACCAGCCATGCAGTAAACTCTCCACTTGATTTAGATATAAGGGTTAATCCCTGTTTCTCAGCGTATGTCATAAAGGTTTAGAAGAAATACAATGGTGCGGATTTTACAATTTGCCGTAAAACAGCTATGAATTATTTTTAAAGAGCTTAAGTTGGCTTTGACTGTTTGTTCTGTATTCAACACTTCAAATTGGGTACGGAATTAAGGAATAATTTCCTATTTAGTCTAAGTTTCCGACACATCCGCCGAATTAGACCCGGGATGATGGAGACAGGACCACAATTACAACATCCTCTCAGATTCCCCATTAAACTACTATTGATTACATGTCAAGAATACTTTGAGAATGTGTTACACAGCACACAATATCCACCCAGGATCAGGGGATTGTAGACGTTAACAATGCTCTGGTATTCCAGAAAACAACACAAGGTTATAATGTGAAGTTATGTCGAGAGCGTCACATAGAATACAAATATATAAATCGATAATGTGAAGTAATCGGTGATAATAATATCGAGCAAGTTTTATAAAAGCACCATACATAAACAGCCTACGTTCCACTGGGTTAAGATAGATGATTTACATTATGGACCTTCTAATTAAAATAGGCGATAGAGACGAGGTTCAGTGTCAATGTCAGGTAATTAATACACAAATAGCACGTGTTCATTGAGCCACTAAGGGGTGTGTTTGGTATTATCAGAAGTCTATGAATGTGCTGTTAACTAATACAAACCAAACAAAGAAAATATAATAAAACCATATAGCTGTTATTATTTCAATGACTATATCCTAGGCATTCGACAGTTCAACCTAATCAACTTCGGTTACATTAACCTTGATTGATTACATAAACCTTACTGTTTCTATATAACCACAGGGTTCGGGCAAGTAAAAGGGAATACAGGTAAGGATGTATAGCTTAACACATGCATTGCATACACGATTCTGGATGCACTCTGACACAGGCACACGAAAAGAACCAGGAAAGAGGTAACAGTGTGCTTTCATAAAAGGAAGATTTTTGGTAAGAATTGCCTAGTTGGGAGTAGACAAGTTTTTTTTACTTATTTAATATATACAATAAACTGAATACTACAATAGCCAAAATGGGAGGGAAAATTCTCCGTTTTAGAAGAATAATTAAGAGCCAAAAATGTTTGGCACAAATATCTTAGGAAGAATGTGCAAATTTAAAAACAAATAATTATTTGTAAACATAGCTTCTGAAGTAAAGTTTTTAAAGGCGATTTTTTAAAGAAGTATAAATTAGAAGTTTATTAACTATATCATTGTATAGTCAAGATATTGGAATATTTTTGTGTAGAACCATGTGCGTGTGGGTGGAATTTTTAGAAGATATGACGCTATTTTAACGTTGCTTTGTCGAAATTCCCCACACCTGGTGGATAACAAAAACGACAAATGTACATTCATTGGAATAGTGGTAAGTTAATAAGACAAGAACGAATAAACAGTAATTGTCACAATATACTTTATATGTTTCCTTCTAAGGGCTGTCTAATTAATATAGAAGAAAATCCTTCAGTATTGAAATCTAAAGGATATATAACTAAGATAAAACGTTGTAGTCGGTATAAATGATGATTACGCAAATTGTAGCTATGCCCCCTCCCCCCTCTTCCTAATAAAAATAAACCAACCCCACTCAAAATTAAAGAAATGAAAGCTTTAAATATCAACGTTAGAAACGTATCTTTCACAATTTTAATTTAACCATGGGAATAACTTCACATCGAGCCACATCCTTCATCCCTAATTGACAAACAAAATTTAATTCCGACGAGAACTTATTGATGACAACTTGTTGATTCATTGTTTCATTTTATTCTTTTAACTTCTCTCCCGAAGTTCATTTTTTGAATGTGGCATGATCTACCAATATGTTGAAAGTATACACAAGCTACTGTCAATTAAGAAATTCAAGACACTCTTCAGTACTAGTACGTAAAATCATATTAAAGATATATAATTCGGATAAAAAGGTGTAGCCGGTATAAAAAATGATAACGCTGATTATAGCTATTCTGGTATCCACCAAGAACCCCCCCCCCCCCCCCCCCCACACCACACACACACACACTATCCAATGAAAAACCCAAACCCACTCAAAATGAAAACAATAAAAACTAAACAGCAAAAAAAATGTATCTTTCACAGATTCAATTTAACCATGGGACTTTGGAATAACTTCACATCGAGTCACATCCTTCATCCCTGGACAAATAAAATCCAATTCGAACAAGAACGTATTGATGACAGCTTAGTTAATCATGTTTTGTTAACGGATAAGCAGTGAGAAGCTATAGAAGGTCTGTTATATGACTACATTATGACTATCTCTCTACTGAGTTGACTCCCGTGAATTTTGGTGATCAGATGCACTAAGGTGGCTTCATCACTGATGAACATCATGGAAAGTTCTGTAAGAACCTCTCGTCTTGGTTTAGAGATGAGATTGAACATAACATCGACGAACTCCGTGTCATACAACATAATGTTTTTGGTCTGATATATGACAGGGATCATTTCATCCTCGGACCTCAATCCTTAAATTACTTTTTGGCTCTTTTACAGCATTCAAATAGAGCTAAGGAATCAAGGGGTTCTTTCCGATACACAGGATCAGGGGGTCGTATACATTAACACTGGTTTAGTTATTCATCAACAGAGGATGCGGCATGGACGATGTCACTAGTGCCTTGTGCATGGGGAATTGAAAAAAGTACCACGTTGAAACTTTCATAATTTCAATTTAACCATTGTGATTTAGAACAGTTTCATACTACAAGTTGGCTAACACTGTGATTTCCATTCCACTTCTAATACCGTCCTGATGAACACCAGCCATGCAGTAAACTCTCCACTTGATTTAGATATAAGGGTTAATCCCTGTTTCTCAGCGTATGTCATAAAGGTTTAGAAGAAATACAATGGTGCGGATTTTACAATTCGCCGTAAAACAGATATGAATTACATGTATTTTTAAATCGTTTGAATTGGTTTTGGCTATTGGCTCTGTAATATTGGCTCTGCATTCGAAACTTCAAATTGTGTACGGAATTAAGGAATAATTTCCGGTTTATTGTAAGTTTTAGACACATCCGCCGAATTAGACCCGGAATGAGGGAGACAGGACCACAATTACAACATCCTCTCAGAATCCCCATTAAACTACTATTGATTACATGTCAAGAATACTTTGAGAATGTGTTACACAGCACACAATATCCACCCAGGATCAGGGGATTGTAGACGTTAATAATGCTCTGGTATTCCGGAAAACAACACTAGCTTTTGGTGTGAAGTTATGTCGAGAGCGTCACATAGAATACAATAATATAAATTGATAATGTGAAGTAATCGGTCATAATAATGTCGAGCAAATTTTACAAAAGCAGCATGCATAAACAGCCTACGTTCCACTGGGTTAAGATAGATGATTTACATGATGGACCTTCTAATTAAAATAGGCGATAGAGACCAGGTTCAGTGTCAATGTCAGGTAATTAATACACAAATAGCACGTGTTCATTGGGCCACTAAGGGGTGTGTTTGGTATTATATAAGGCTGTTAACTAATACAAAGCAAACAAAGAAAATATAATAAAACCATATAGCTGTTATTATTTCAATGAATATATCCAGGCGTTCGACAGTTCAACCTAATCAACTCCGGTTACATTGACCTTGATTTAATGTGATGTATCCAGGGAAATATATTGGAATAATTTGGGTTAGAATCATGTGCGTGTGGGTGGAATCTTTTAGAGGATATGGCGCAGCCATTTTAACCACGTGTTGCCTTGTCGAAATTCCCCACACCTGGTGGACTCATCATCAGAACCGACCACAACAACCATACATGTACATTCATTGGAATCATTGGAATAGTAGTAAGTTTAAAGTAGAGTGAGCAATGCGAAGAAAGACATGTAAGACATATTAACTCAATATTTCGGTTTATTCTCAAACCATCATCAGGAATAGTGATACAATGAAAATAACGGTATATATAGGCAGTAGAAAAGGATTTAAAACAACACATGTAGGGTAATTAGAAGATTAAAGGTTATGTACAGCAAAAAGTGATTAAGGAAGAACAGCATGGGGCATACAGGTGGCAGGTAATAAACATGGCATAGTAAGATAACTAAGATGGTTGATACGATAGAGATTGACAAGTGTTTGACGGGTATTTACTGTAATGAGGCGAGACAGAAATTTTACAGAAATAAATTAAATTGTTTGGTGGCCTTTAGGCCAGTGATAAGTTCAGGGTTGTGCTTTTTGATGGCATAACCGGACTGGTATTTTATCCTTCATAGAGGTGAAAAAGGAAGACTTAGTATTATTAAAGAAGACAATAAATTTGACCTTCGAAATAAGCAGTCCATTTATTTTGGCAAGAGTGTTTTCAACGAGACGCTCTCCTTGTCTTCCAGTGTAGGGCAAATTGATAAATTTTTAGTTTCTGTTTTTGTAACATCTACTGTGGGTCTAGTTTTTGGTTGGGAAAATGTTGCTATAAGTTTGTTCGCTATTTTGGCAGGGTACCCGTTCCAAGACATAAATTTTCGAACTTTCTCAAATTCAAGTGAAAATAAGGTACTATTGTAAAAAATGTTGTGAGCTCGATGAAACAGAGCTCTTACCCATGAGGTTTTGGTTGCCCATGGCTGAAAGCTAGAAAAGTGCGTGAATAAGCCTGTGTGAGAGGGTTTACGGTATACAGATGTACCATTTGGCAATATATTTATGTCCAAAAAGTGGATTTTGTTATTTTCGGTGAAGTCATCAAAAGTAAAATTTATGTTAGCATCATACGTGTTTAGTTCTTGAAGGGTTAGTTTAAAATCAGACGGTTTTGCTAAAATGAGAGTGTCATCCACAAAACGGCAGTAGAATTTAATGGTATTTTCAAAAAACAGTTTATAAAACAGTAAGTTTATAAGACAGGAACAAATATACAGATATTGAAAATAAGGTACTATTGTAAAAAATGTTGTGAGCTCGATGAAACAGAGCTCTTACCCATGAGGTTTTGGTTGCCCATGGCTGAAAGCTAGAAAAGTGCGTGAATAAGCCTGTGTGAGAGGGTTTACGGTATACAGATGTACCATTTGGCAATATATTTATGTCCAAAAAGTGGATTTTGTTATTTTCGGTGAAGTCATCAAAAGTAAAATTTATGTTAGCATCATACGTGTTTAGTTCTTGAAGGGTTAGTTTAAAATCAGATGGTTTTGCTAAAATGAGAGTGTCATCCACAAAACGGCAGTAGAATTTAATGGTATTTTTAAAAAACAGTTTATAAAACAGTAAGTTTATAAGACAGGAACAAATATACAGATATTGAAAATAAGGTACTATTGTAAAAAATGTTGTGAGCTCGATGAAACAGAGCTCTTACCCATGAGGTTTTGGTTGCCCATGGCTGAAAGCTAGAAAAGTGCGTGAATAAGCCTGTGTGAGAGGGTTTACGGTATACAGATGTACCATTTGGCAATATATTTATGTCCAAAAAGTGGATTTTGTTATTTTCGGTGAAGTCATCAAAAGTAAAATTTATGTTAGCATCATACGTGTTTAGTTCTTGAAGGGTTAGTTTAAAATCAGATGGTTTTGCTAAAATGAGAGTGTCATCCACAAAACGGCAGTAGAATTTAATGGTATTTTCAAAAAACAGTTTATAAAACAGTAAGTTTATAAGACAGGAACAAATATACAGATATTGTCACAATATACTTAGGCTACCTTCTAGGGAATATCTAAATTAATATGTCAAAAAAACCTTCAGTACTGAAACCTAAAGGATATACATGTATAACTAAGATAAAACGGTGTGGTCGGTATAAATGACGATTACGCAAATTACAGGTATGCTATTGTATTATATTATCAGCCCCAACCCCACCCAAAATGAAAGAAACGAAAGCTTTAAATGTCAACTTCAAAAATGTATCTTTCACAATTGCAATTTAACCAAGGGACTTTGGAATAACTTCACATCGAGCCACATCCTTCATCCCTTGACAAACAAAATTTAATTCCGACAAAAACTTATTGATGACAACTGAGGTAATCATGCTTTGTTAACGGATAAGCAGTGAGAAGCTATAGAAGGTCTGTTATATGACTACATTATGACTATCTCTCTACTGAGTAGACTCCCGTGAATCTTGGCGATCAGATGCACTAAGGTGGCTTCATCACTGATGAACATCAAGGAAAGTTCTGTAAGAACCTCTCGTCTTAGTTTAGAGATGAGATTGAACATAACATCGGCGAACTACGTGTCATACAACATAATGTTCTTAATACTATTGGTATATATTACAGGGATCACTCTATCATCAAACCTCAATCCTTAAATTACTTTTTGGCTCTTTTACAGCTTTCAAATAGAGCTACGGAATCAAGGGGTTATTTCCGATTTGATACGAGGTGGGAATAAACCGGCTGAATTAACCATGGAATGATTGTTACAAGGTCGTTATCACAAGTTCGTCTGGCCTATTTCAGATTCTCCATTAAATCACAATTGACTATATTGATAATGTGTTACACAGGATCAGGGGGTCGTATACATCAACACTGGTTTAGTTATTCATCAACAGAGGATGCGACATGGAGGATGTCACTAGTGTCTTGTGCATTGGGAATTTAAAATGTACCACGTTGAAACTTTCATAATTTCAATTTAACCATTGTGATTTAGAACAGTTTCATACTACAAGTTGGCTAACACTGTGATTTCCATTCCACTTCTAATACCGTCCTGATGAACACCAGCCATGCAGTAAACTCTCCACTTGATTTAGATATAAGGGTTAATCCCTGTTTCTCAGCGTATGTCATAAAGGTTTAGAAGAAATACAATGGTGCGGATTTTACAATTTGCCGTAAAACAGCTATGAATTATTTTTAAAGAGCTTAAATTTTAATTGGCTTTGACTGTTTGTTCTGTATTCAACACTTCAAATTGGGTACGGAATTAAGGAATAATTTCCTATTTAGTTTCAGTTTCAGACACATCCGCTGAATTAGGCCCGAGATGATGGAGACAGAACCACAATCCCAACATTGTTTTAGCTATTTTAGATTCCCCATTAAACTACTATTGATTACATGTCAAGAATACTTTGAGAATGTGTTACACATCACACAATATCCACCCAGGATCAGTGGATTGTAGACGTTAACAATACTCTGGTATTCCAGAAAACAACACTAGCTTTTGATGTGAAGTTATGTCGAGAGCGTCACATAGAATACAAATATATAAATCGATAATGTGAAGTAATCGGTGATAATAATGTCGAGCAAGTTTTATAAAAGCACCATACATAAACAGCCTACGTTCCACTGGGTTAAGATATATGATTTACTTTATGGACCTTCTTATTGAAATAGGCGATAGAGACCAGGTTCAATACCAAGTAATTAATACACAAATAGCACGTGTTCATTGAGCCACTAAGGGGTGTGTTTGGTATTACATAAGGCTATTACCTAATACAATCCAAAATAGAAAATATAATAAAACCATATAGCTGTTATTATTTCAATGAATATAATGCAGGCATTCGACAGTTCAACCTAATCAACTCCGGTTACATTAACCTTGATTTAATGTGATGTATCCAGGGAAATATGTTGGAGTAATTTGGGTTAGAATCATGTGCGTGTGGGTGGAATCTTTTAGAGGATATGGTGCTATTTTCACCCCGTGTTGCCTTTTCGAAATTCCACACACCTGCTGGACTCAACATCAGAACCGGTAATAAAAACGATAAATGAATATTCATTGGAATAGTGGTAAGTTAATAAGTCAGGAAAGGCTACGTAGGCTACATGTACCTTCTAAAGGGTGTCTAAATTAATAGAAAAATAAACTTTCACTACTGAAACCTAAAGGGTATATAACTATAATAAAACGCTATAAATGATGATTACGCAAATTATAGCTACATGTACGCTATTGTATCATCAGCCACTCTAACACAATAAAAATACCCCAACCCCACTCAAAATAAAACAAATGAAAACTTCAACGTCAAAAATGTATCTTTCACAATTTCAATTTAAAATTGGGACTCTGGAACTTAACATCGAGCCACATTCTTCTGAACTTGACAAACAAAATTCAATTCCAACAAAAACTTATTGATGACAGCTTAGTTAATCATGCTTTGTTAACGGATAAGCAGTGAGAAGCTATAGAAGGTCTGTTATATGACTACATTATGACTATCTCTCTACTGAGTTGACTCCCGTGAATCTTGGCGATCAGATGCACTAAGGTGGCTTCATCACTGATGAACATCAAGGAAAGTTCTGTAAGAACCTCTCGCTTTAGTTTAGAGATGAGATTGAACATAACATCGACGAACTCCGTGTCATACAACATAATGTTTTTGGTCTGATACATGGCAGCGATCATTTCATCCTCAAACCTCAATCCTTAAATTACTTTTTGGCTCTTTTACAGCTTTCAAATAGAGCTAAGGAATCAAGGGGTTATTTCCGATTGGATACGAGTTGGGAATAAACCGACTGAATTAACCATGGAATGATTGTTACAAGGTCGTTATCACAACATCGTCTAGTCTATTTCAGATTCTCCATTAAATCACTATTGATTACACATGGAAATGTGTTACACAGGACATAGTATACATCCAGGATCAGGAGATCGTATACATTAAAGATGCCGAAATTCACACTTTTTTCATAATTTCTAATCGTCGCGACAGTAAGAGGTTTAAAGGTCATCGACAAACTAAATGGTTGGCGTTGGAATGAGGAAAATCCATACAGTATGTGGCCTATACGAACCGGAGTAGTGTTCGAAATGTAAACAAAATTTAAATAACCGGGACGACCACTCATTCATTCTAAGCCAAAGTTAGTTCAAAACAATACTTTATCGTACATTCTCGAAACTAGAAGCACTAAAAAGCTTTTGAAATATACGTCTTGGGAAAAATAGCCGATAATTTCAACATTCTGTTTCAATGTCAAAATATCAATATTTTGGCAGCTCGTGCCACTTCAACACTGGTGAATTATTCTTGATAGTGACTAATCATGAGACTTTAAAATAATATCAAGTTCAAACTTTCATAATTTAAATTTAGCCATTGGGAGTTTGAACGGTTCCATGCTACAATTTGGCTAACGCTATAATGACGCCCGACGACAGACGGACAGTAAACTCTCCACTTGATTTAGATATAAGGGTTAATCCTTGTTGCTCAGCGTATGTCATAAATATTTGTTGCTGATGTTAAACTCCTCCTTGCAGCAGAAATCAATTATTTTCAAAGAATTTTATTTGGTTTTGGCTGTTTGTACTGTATTCGAAACTTCAAATTGGTTAAGAAATTAAGGACTAATTTCCTGTTTAGTTTTTTCGACACATCCGCTGAATTAGGCCACGAATGGTGGAAACAGGACCGTACAATCACAACACTGTTTTGGTTATTTCATATTCCCCATTAAACTGTTATTAATTACATGTTTACTTCTAGAATGTTTTAAACAGAACACATCATCCATCCAGAATTTGGGGATTGTAGATGTGAAGCATATTTTATAAAAGCAACGTACATAGACATTTGTCAATCGCGTTTACGATAATATATTCATCCAGCATTGGATTTACAATAAAGCATATAGATATCTCTAAAATATTGTTTTTACAAATGTCTTAGGCTCCCAGGGCCCATTAACGGTTATAATATAAAAACCGAGGCAGATGTTATTCCAATAAAATACTCGGAGGACAGCATTTTTTCTGAAATACCCGAGGCCGAGGACGTAAATCAGAGAATCCTGTATGGGTTCATCATTGGCTAATTGTTACAAGGCAACATATTTCACGAAAAGAAACTAAAGACAAGTAGATTTTACTTGAAAATTTTGTTTTAAAACAAGTAACGTATTTACAGGCAAATATAATGCAAGAAGTGGAAAGAAAACATATACATTCAAGACTATATTTCACAGCTAAATTCTGACAGTTCCAAAAAAAACTTTAGTACGATAAGTCACACAGTTCACTTCCGAACAAAGAGCCTCCCCCATTAAACCTGGCAACGTCGCCATATAAGAGAAATAATGATGAGTGCCGCGTAAACCATCAATCAATCAATCACAAAGTTTACTGATTCCAGACCAATGATCTCAGAATAAAATCCCCCAAAATGAATCATTGAAGCACACTGGTCAATGCTGAAAGCCCAAAAAATATTGTAGTACTGGTAAAAATATAGTGCAGAAATTGACAGTGAAAATTACATCCTTTATATAGATTCTAGAAAAATCTTAGTATTACGTATAAACCGAGATTTGTATAGCCATAGACAGCAGGCAGTAATAATCGGCGCGTGTCGGCGCAGCGACATAAATATCACTTTCTAAAAGTTAGGTTGACACCACATGTCTCGTTGAATTGTCATTTGACTGTCACAATACGCTTCTCAAATAATCTTTAGATCAAACACAGTCTCGCTAAAACAACAGATTCAAATCAAAGCAAACAATTCAGAATGCTCTATAAACTAGAACATGTAATACCAGAAGTCTATGAATGGGGAAGTGTGAAAGGTCCCTTTACCCCATATTCAGATCAATGGCGTTTTCAGCCTGCTTATACTACACTATGTGACGTTTATGCGCGGTAGATTTTAAAATTGTCAACGGTTGCACAATTTCAAATCAGAAAATAAATTCACTCTCCACTTGCTGGGGGGTATTTCATAAACAGATTTAGAAGGCTAAACTGACCTAGCCGACTAGAAAAGCACTGCTTTAACATTACTGCTAAGTCGACTATCTGACCGTAGTCGGCTATATGTGGTTTATGAAATACCCCCCTGGACTATCATATCTATCGACAATCCCAGTTCGGAGAATGCATTGGTTCTTATAAAAGCTTTACCCCGCATGCGACTCTGGTATCTTCATTTCGACTCAAATCGTCTCAAAACAAGGCTCCTTGTCTCATTTCCAACTATTTAAAGTTCTGCGGAAACTTTAACTTTTGTTTCATCAAGTGCTGTTGTCGCCATCTTTTTCCTATGCATCCCATAATAGTTTATACGAGGAAGAGAAGAAAAGTACCGGTTTCTGACTGACCGAGAAAGGCCGCTGTATATGGTCTAATGGGACGTTTCACATTTCTCCATTCATAGACTGGTAATACTTATAAGTTGTAACGAAAAATTGGAACTAATACATGAACCACGATTAAAAAATACTTCACTGTAGCACTTATTGTTAATCGGGTTCTTAATCACCCAACAGAGTTATCAAAAAAATTAAGTTTTGATATGATATTTATCCAAAGCTCAAGATATATCATATGCCAGCGGACATTGTTTAAAACCAAGATGGCGGGTTGCAATGGTGAGTAACGTCACACTTCACCTCTATTGAACGTCTGAATTAAATGGGACATTGATTTATTCACTTCCTTCTATTAGCGCCTCCTAAGGTTCCATCAACTACCGTCTGAGGAAATCGTTATCAGAGCGAGAGGGAGCGGAATAAAACATCCTAAAAGATCCAAACTATATCCTTTTCAAGATGTATAATCTTTTTTTGTCGTCGCCTTCATCTCAGTTAAGCAGTGTGCTTTCTTGTACAACATTTGACCAAATCGGCGAGCTGACATGTTAGATATGAAACAACTAACATCCATATGCTCCTTATTTTCAATTTAGATCTTTGTGAAAGTTTATCATTTTATTTTATTGTTGCAGGTACTGACCAACACTACAGATTTATCGCTAGCCGCTGTATTACTGTTTATTATGGTTTTGTCAGTCGGCTTCAGTTGCGTCGGGTAGGGATTGATCTGGACGTACTAGATATTTTGTTCAAAATAGGGTTGAGTCTAAATCTGTAGGCCTGTCAGAAACTTCACTGCAGTCAGGCGGCGTCAAACGAACGTCTTTTTTTATTCTGTTCCGCTAGAGAGTTCTGAACGTCATTGAGTTGCGTCGCGTCGTAGAACAGTATACACTGCACGCAACGGGAGTCATCTGGAGACAAGACATTCGGAACTAACCAGCTGAACAAGGTAAAAAGATACGTTTGTTTGACGTTACCCCTGGGGGCTGTTTCTCAACGCATTTACGCCCGTCGTAACTTTGCGCCTAGTCGTAACGTAATGTTAAAGGTATATGTTGCCACCAGGCGCAAAGTTACGTCAGTGTAGAGAAACAGCCCGACTGACTCCAACTTGCGTCGTGGGGTTGTATACACTAAGTTCTCTGCGACGCGACCCGATGGGATTGAGTTGGGTCACAGCGAAATTTCCAATGCATACCAGCCTTAACACATAACCAATGATGATAGGTCACTATTTAAAAGCAAAGAATAGTACAAGTATATGTTTTGGAGGTATATGTCAATTTTTAATATCTGATAAAGCTCAGCTTCCTTGCTTTGGGTTGAAAACTAGTGATCAGTATATAATTGTATCCCCCGAAAATAAAGAGTTTTAACTTCTGGACACTAGTGAAGATTAGAGCCAAATTGCTATTACCATTTCAAACGGCAAGAATTGCATTCTCACATTGCTCTATATACAACCAACTTTATTCGATCTAAGTTAACACAGCAATCGTCAAAAACTGCTGAGTGCGTATGTTTCTTTTATATTTATATAGATATATCCAAGGTAAAGGGGAGCGTAGCTAATGGAGTGGCACTTCCCAGACGTCTACAGTATCGGCCTTCTGATGATTTATTATCGCATAGATGTATAACAGGTCAAAGGAAATCAATACAGCACCGATCAACACTCCGGCTCGGCCAAACTTGTCTGCCAGTCATTATATACACGTTTGTCGGTAGTCATGTTTTCACACATGTATAAACAGTTTCCCTTTTGAATTAAATCAATAAAGCTGAGCCAAAGTTAGGTTAACTATTACAATGATGTGTTTAAGATAACATTTGGGACTTACCTGTTCGGTAAAAATCGATCACGGAGTTAAATACTGCCGGATGTCTATCAAAGAAATATTCATCTTGCCTTACAGTACCTACATGCGACTCTGCAAGACGAGAAAGACGGGTGTTTGGCACATTTCGTAATGTTGAGACATGCGTTTCATGCCGAATTCCACCTACATTGAGAATTATCCTCTGGTCGTTTGCTGTATACTTTTTTCCAATCCGTTTCGGCGTTGCAGTCATGCTGGATGTATCTTCAGTGGAATACACGGGTGGGGAGGCTCGGCGTGTTTTTACCGAATCCTCCATTCTCTAGGGATTCGCTTTGTTGTTGAATTATTATGTTGCTCACTTCAACATTTCGCTCTATCACGCTGCTGTGGAAACCAACAGCGTGCAGCTGTAGGTCGCCAGCGGCAGACAGCCGTTCTGGCAAATAAGGTAAGCATACCTAACCCATCATTGTTCCTTTACATGTCCTATTTGGATCAGTCTGACCCAGACACGCGCTTTCGTGATTCAGGTGTCCTGGAGACAACCCCAGCCGGCCTAGATCAATCCACACTTCAGATATTCTTCGACGAGAAAATGGTAATGTGACAAGGTCCTTAGCTGGGGCACAACACAAGAAACTGTCACCGGAAACACAGCCTATTGCATAAAACATGAACCTTTATATGGTGATAGGAATTGACAAGGCATCAGAAGCCTTAGATTTCCTCGACAGTTCTCAAAGCTTTGCCAACTCTACCCACCAACAATAAACCCAGAGATGTTTGCAGATAGACAGTGGATGAGAATTCCACTGATTTCTAGTCAGCTATCTATAGAATTATCCGGCCATCTGGTTACATGGTTCAGCTTAAACGCCACTGTCTATCGCCAACAAATTGATAAATGAAATTTGCTCTCAACAGATAAGGTATCGTGGAAATCATGTCCCCGAAAAGAAACCACGTGTACCTATGCTGTATGTGGCTTTGTTCCACCCAGTACAATTGGTTAATAGTATAGCATCAATTCAGACATAATCTCGTTCAGCCATGGGCATCCTCTGTCAGTTCCCATAGCAACGTCTGTGAGAACAGCCGAGAAAAACATTTTGTCTGGGAAAAGCTGGAACAGTGAGGCAAGGAAAGCAAACTATGTATTTAGATGAAAGCAAAATGACGCCATCGCCACAATGCCATGGAAGATAGAATGCCAAGATTCCTAGGCTAATGAATTATTTGGGCGTGGCTAGAGTCTTATAATCGACTTGGAGAAAGGATTGCGTGTGAGTCTGCCTTAAAACACTAGGTGATAATTACAAGCGAGTACCCTAATCCAGGTCTGTCTGAGGACAAACGATTCTTGGGAAATGACAGTATGAGATGGAATTGAGATAAACCGAAGTAGGATTATTTTGTCTGGAGTAATCCGGTATCCCTCTCAGGTTAAAGAATCCATTCATGAGTCATAGAACAGATGAAAACTGAAATGTATTCTGGTAATTATCTGATGAGTCATCTTTAAAAAAAATGTAAATTGAACGGTTTTGTCGCAGCAATTAAAGTTGTCACATTAATGCAATTGCTTAGTTTAGGGGTTTTTGTTGCGTTCACAAATTGCTTCGGCAGTTCGACCAATAAGGACAGCGGGATAAGGATGAATCGGATTCTCTTTGAATATCGGATGTTTGCAAGAAAGCAACTGGTATCAGTCAACTCGCTCAAAACAACATAGTGCACGATGTTGGCAAGTCTGTATTAAATAGTTAAATGAAGTAAATATGACATATGACATATTCACCCATCCATTAATGTAGTAACCGGTCAAAAAAATGCAATATAAGCCTAAAAAGACGTGAGTTAATAATTTTGAGAGTCCCTTCATTGTACAGACTTACTTTCCCTTACACTGTAAAATGTAACCCGTAAATTTTACGGTAGAATACTGGCAGCTGGGCTGCCAACTTTCTACCGTAAAAATAAGGGTAGACCGTAAAATCATAAGTTACAATATACCGTATTTTTTACGGTATGTTTGTAAAACTACGTCTGAATACCGTAAACGCACGGTATTGTTATCGTAAAAAGGACGGCATTATATTGAAAATTGGGG
This sequence comes from Lepidochitona cinerea, assembly GCA_963971465.1. NCBI lineage: Eukaryota > Metazoa > Mollusca > Polyplacophora > Chitonida > Tonicellidae > Lepidochitona > Lepidochitona cinerea. The sequence goes on along the minus strand of OZ020556.1, from coordinate 37,874,245 downwards.
GAAACCAGGGAACTATGAGTAATGCCCCCACAACCTTGTGTGTGGCACATTACATGATATTGTAAGATATAAATTTTTCTTGAGACAGGACTGCTTCCAGTGGACACAACTGGATTCCATTGATATTACCCAGCCTGTCGCTTGATAATGACACTGAACTAACCAGTCCAACTAGCCACATTCCTAATCAGTGAATGTGAAAAAACAGTTTGAAATCAGTAGGTCTTCAACCCCAGAATGGATCTGTTAATGTAGATTTTCAAATGTTATGTACCCCAACGAAATAGTAAAACATGACTACTTCTGCAAGCTGACAAACATATATTTATTCGAAAAGATGCTGATGAAAAATCTCTTCATAACCTCCCTTAGGGCAGGTATCTCTATCTACACAGCTATGTTAAATGAACTATCTTAGCCTATAGTGTCAATGTCTTTCTTTTATTAAATCGCCTACGGCGGGATTCGAACCTCTAATCTCCCATACAGGAGTTGCGCACAACTACATGCGCACTAACCTTAACCGTATCCTTTAACCACTAGACTAACTATCTATATGTAATATTGGTGGCCACATTTCCATGCCTTACTAGCGCTTCGGCGTGCGCACTTCCGTTTTTTTGCGCCCTTTGACCCGCAATGACGTATTTTGGACGAATCCTTCACGGAAACAACCGAGGAGATCAGATCTCGTTAGCTCGGAAACGACAACTCTGTCTCAAAATTATTTTACGGTACACGACCGTAAAGCTTCCAGTGAAATATAAAACGGCAATTTACCGTTAGTTTTAAAATATTCTACTGTAGAATTGACGGTAAACGGTTACAGTGTATAATGTCTTCTAATAGTATAAGTTTGTACCAATGTACTATTACAGAAAATCTGGTACTATTACAGAAACTCAGATACCAATTCTATTGAACTCTAAAATACAAGACGCTAAAATCACAACGTTTCTTTCCAAAACCATAGTTTCTTAAGCGGGGCTTTATAAGTAACATAGTCTTACGAGATAAAATAATTAATGAAGAAGAAACTAAAGACCAGCAGATTGCATGTTCAAATTTTGATTTATATCAAAATAAAACAGAGTAACGAATTTACAGGCAAGTATCATACAAACAGTGAAAAGAAAACATATATAAAAACGACTTACTTTTACAGACTAAGAACTGACATTTCTGAGATAGAAAACTCACAAAGCCCTCCGGTACTGCAGTATAGATCCGATGATCACCAAATGTAATTCGCAGAATAAAATCCTGGAAATACACTGGTAAATCCACAAGATAAAATCCTGGAACAACATTAGTAAACTATTACTCAAAAAGAAAAATTGACAGACCAAATAAATGACTGTATCACGACAAAAGTTAGCAAGTCGCAATTGACTGATATATATTTGAACGCAGTTGAAAACTGACTGACTTAATACAAATATTGCACAGTTTAAATATACCTTTAGAAATTCCATGTTTATATCGCGCGATCGGGACACAGTGTTTTCGTATGGAGAATATTTAGGGCTAACCTTAAAAAAATGTTCTTGCAGACTAATATTACAACGTGAAATGGCTGAGAAATTTTGTTGAGATCGAATTAGCGATTGGCGATAGTGCAGATGCACAAATTACTAAATGAAAGGAAACGAGAAAAATACAGTTTGAACGGAATTTTTGTTAGAAAGACCTACAAATGAAAGAGAGGAAATTTTAAAATGATTGTCCTTAAGAATTTTGGTCAGAACCCACGATTAAAACTTACATTCATGCTTATGTAAAAAGAAAGTTTGTTGAGAATTTATCCCTGGGCGTCTGAGGATGACTTGTCGGTAAAGCAATGGATGTGGATATATCATCATCTGTAAAGCTGTCTGAACGTTTTTAAATAGTGAAACGTGTTATTTTACACGCCTACCAACTTTAACAGAGAGTTATCGTCAAAAGTTCCGTAATTGCTAGGAAAAGAGAGTATCATTACAGAGGTGGTGTCTTTCTTAAGATTGCGACAAGTTAAAAGACGCTATTCTCATTAAAGAATGCAAACGTTGTATCCATAGGGACATAAGAGCCTACCTTTGGGAGAAGGGGGTGGACAATTGTCTTCTGTAACTGCAGCTGACAACTACGCAGTCATGTACTAACAGCATTCCATTGACACCAAGCCAGATAAATAATTTTCCTCAACCCCGTTCTTAAAATTCTTTTGAACCTAATCAATTTGATAAGCAACCAAACACTGGTAATACTGCAAGTGAAAATTGATCTAAAAGAATTACTTGTCGCTTTTGTAAAAATCAGGTTATGTTAGGCCTAATTGATTTGAACTTAATGACTGATGCCAACAAACTGGACTATGTGTGCTGAATACTGATAATACTAAACACGCTGTTAGCTATGTTGAATCATATATTAAAGATGAAGTTTGAACTTTATTGATGACGTTTTCAAATAATGTATTCATACTGGATCAGTTTTACTCAATGCTGTCCAAATTAAGATACTCAATCTCCAATGTTGCCTAATGCATTGAAGTGTTCAGAAAATCTTACTCAGGCAACAGAGCTTTAATTGAAGGTGTAAATTCTACTTATCATAAGTCACTAAGTCAGTCTCAGTGCATAATGTATATTTTAAGTGGGACATTGTATCCGGTCTTGTGGTATTACACCGTAGTTACTATTCGATGATATTCATTTGTTATTTGGTAATGAATTAGCTGGTGATAACCCCATCTTATATATTGCATGTATTGTCATGAATACATGTATTGTCTGAATGCCATTTTCAACCCTGATCCCCAGCTTTATCCCCAAATAAGCTCTATTCTACATAATATGTATTCTAAAAGATCCCTGGCTCCCCAGAACTATATACAGAAAACACCAGCTCCCAGCTGAGCACCTCCACCTTATACATTGTATGTTTTGTAAATATGTTTATTGTAATATTCCGTCCCAATGGTTTGTTTTTGTTTTTGTTTTCTATGTTAAGTTAAAGTTATGTTATGCCATACTTTGTAAATTACTTTGTAAATCCCAAAATAAAGTCAAGCAATAAAACTGAATTGAAATCGAAATTGAATTATTGTAGCAGATGGTGTAAGCATATTTCTGTTCTATCGAATGTAAACAGCAATCATAACGGTCCGTGTAACGTCCGTTACTTCAATTTTCAATTTTTGATATCGCAAAATGAAATTTGGAAATGACCATTTTTAAGTTCAATTTTGCATTTTCATTCTCTATTCTTTGAAAAAAAGAAATGAAAATTGAAATTTGACGTTCAGTTTTCAATATTTGGTTTCTCTCTTTTCAACACGCAAATTAAAACTAGAAAAATGACGGTCATTTTTCAACTTTCGATTTGCCTTTTCGCTCTTCATGAAACGAATATTGAAAGTTGTAAACTTCGTCAATGAAACACACTGCGCCAGTCAAAAACTACCAAAGCAAACAGCAATACGCATTGTCTCAGCCCTTGCGAAGCAAGCCGGGTGGAGCAAAACTTACAGTCCTTGTGGAGCACAAAATAACGCGTGACTTTTTCTAAAACAAAGACTCTTAAAACAAGGAATGCTTTACTAAAATTATTAGCATTAAAATTGGCCCTGAAACCACGCTATTGGTGAAGTGCCCCACAAGGGATGTTGGTGTTTTTAGGGTAATCAAAAGTCAAATTCACGATTTCTTCATCAAAGTCAGCCACACACATGTGTCTCATCCAGATTTATTTACTGTGCCCGTCAGGAAGATACATCAGAATGTGTTTATTACACTCTATTAAGGAGACAGAAACAATCAAAGGTTTTGTTAAAGTGGCATGAGCTGCCAAAATGCACACTTTTTTCATAATTTCTGATCGTCACGACAGTGAGAGGCTTTGAAGGCCATCGAAAAATTAAATGACGACCATTCATTCATTCCAAAGTTAGTTCACAACAATACTTGATCGTACTTTCTCTAGACTAGAAGCACAAAAGCTTCTGAATTATACGTCTTGAGAAAATTAGCCGATAATTTCAACATTCTGTTTTTAATTCAAAATATCGACATTTTGGCAGCTCATGCCACTTTAAAATCGCTTAATGTGCCTCGCTATTGGCCTCTTTACACCCAGAAAGTGCATTTTTCTAAATTCAGCTTGTTCATTGTTAAGGCCATGAAACACGGACTATGGCGCAAAAATAATTGGAAAGAAACATACATGCATCACATCACCATGGTTGCCGTCAAATTAAAGACGACAGGAAACTGCATGGCATGAAACTGCATGGCATGAAACTGCATTTAATAGATTGCATATATAAGGGTACATTTTTATTCCGTGTCAATTTTTTGTCTCCTCTCTCCGTTTCTTTTTTTTCTTTCTCTAATTATATTTTATTTTGTTCAAGAAAAAAATGGATGGGGGTGGGGTGGGAGGTGGGGGGGGGGGTGACCCTCTGGACACCCTCTTGATCCGCCCATATTATTGGCGATATGCTCCACAAGGGATGTTGGTGTTTAAGACTAATTAAAAGGTCGAAGTCACGATTTCTTTATCAGAATGTGATCACTAGACTCTAGGAAGACAGAAACAATCAAAAGTTTTATAAAATCGCCCAAACTGCCTCGCTGTTGGCCATGTGTTCCACAAGGGGTGTTGGTGTTTAAATGCTAATTATTAATTAAACCTCAAATCCACGATTTGTACATCAGAATCTGTTCAATAGGCTCTAGGGATACAGAAACAGTCAAAAGTTTTTTTTCAAAATCACCCATTGTGCCTCGCTATTTACGATGTACTCCACAAGGGACGTTGTTGTTGTTTAAAGGCTAATTTAAGGTCAAAATCACAATTACTGCATCTAAATGTGTTTCTGTCCAATTTCACAAGAAATTGTGAGTTTGACCTTTGATTAGCTTTAAAACAACCAACATCCCTTATAGAGCACATATCGAGGCACATACTGCCATTTTAATAAAACTTTTGATTGTTTTATTACTCCTCTTAGTCTAATGGACACATTCCGATTAAGAAATTGTGAAATTGACGTTTAATTAGCCTTTAAACACCAACATTCCTGGTAGAGCACATCGCCAATATAGCGAGGCACGTTAGGCGATTTTAATGAAATTTTTGATTGTTTCTGTCTCCATAGAACCTTATGAACACAGTCTGATGAAGAAATCGTTAGCTTGACTTTTAATTAGTCTAAAAACATCAACATCGTGTGTGGTGCATATCGCCAATAGCGAGGCACAAAGCACGATTTTAAAGAAACATTTGATTGTTTTAACTCCTCTTAGTCTAATGAACACATTCTGACGAAGAAATCGTGAATTTGACCTTTAATTAGCCTTAAAACACCAGGATTAAAGAAAGTGTTATTTGGTGCACCACAAGGGCCGTAAGTTTTGCTCCAGCCGGCTTGCTTCACAAGGGCTGTTCGCTTTTGTGGTTTGTGACTTGCGCAGTTGTGTTTGGGGACCGAGTTCGACCAATTGAAAATTGAAACATTGACGAAGGTTACAATTTTCAATATTCGTTTCGTGTAGAGCGAAAAGGCAAAATGAAAATTGAAAGATGACTGTCATTTTTCAATTTTTGATTTGTGTGTTGAAAACATAGAAAACAAAATTTGAAAATTGAACGTCAAATTTCAATTTTCATTTCTTCTTTTCAAAATGTAGAAAATGAAAACGAAAAATTGAACTTAAAAATGGTCATTTCCAATTTTCATTTTGCCATGTCAAGAAATGAAAATTGAATTAACGAACGTTACACGGACCCATAACCTACATACCGGGTACTGAATACGATGACATGTTTTTAGCTCATTTGTTTAAAGCCAATACCTTTTGTGATTTTATTTTTGATTATACGTGGAAAACAAAAGTGACCATTCACTGTAAATCTGTTTGAAAAGTCTCACCTAATTCTTTCTCAGATCCTTTGGACACTAACGTTGCCTTAGATACCACTTTTTGCTATTGTAGGTCAGATTATAGAATAATGGATTATTGTAATGTTGATAAGAAACATAGTGATCCTAATAACTGATCGGCGCAAAGCATGTCAATTATGTAATGTCAATATGTTAAACCCGTGGGTCTAGTCCGGGTTTCTGACTCCAAAATTACTATTTTTTATACAAAAATAGTAATTTTGGAGACAGAAACCCGGACTACCGTGGGTCATACCGTCCTCCCCACACTTTCATGGTGGAGAGTCTTGATTGCGACTCCTCTGGTGTCGTGTATGTTGTCGCGTGCTGGAGGTGTCTTTTTCCATGACCCTATGGGGTTCAATCTCAGTCTGACGATATCCTTGTCATAGCTTAAGACGCGTAAGCATTTTCAATGTATTACAAACGGTTCCACAAAATTCTACTGACTAAGGCCAAGCTCCTGTCAATCGTCAACCTAATGAAATATCATAGGTTTAGTTTATTACAACAATTAATATTATAGGTTTAGTTTATTACAACAATTTATGATGGGGTATAGGGGTCTAAATGGTGTACCTCTTTTTGACACAATTATACTAAATCACACAGGCACCGGGAAAATCGTCTTGTCTCAAATGACCGTGGAAACAAATGTCTTAATTTGTTATCAAGAGGTATATCATTTAGACCTTTATACCCAATCATAGGTTGTTGTAATAAACTAAACTCATGATATTTTATTAGGTTGGCGACAGACAAGATCTTGGATTTACTTTGTAGTAGTTTGTATTCAGCGGAAGTGAGAAAAGGGATTTTTTCATTGGGCATGATTTTAACCGAATTACCTATAGCGTTGAAATGCTGTGCCACTGGCACATCATGTCTAAGTCTAATGCCAGATGAATGGTTGGCAGCTCATTGTCGTAGACAATTCTGCGTTTTTCCCTTTTGCACCTGATAACATGCTCGATGTTAGATGAGACGCAATTAAGATTCTCTGCCATTTGATATTTGTAGCCGATACACCAGTTGCAGTGTTAACCTAAATGTAAACAAGAGAAATGTGTGTCATTACACCTAGACGCTTCTCGGTTGTTTTTAGAAGCAGAATATGCCAAGTTTGTGTAGCTATGCAAATTTATGTTAATAATAGGATTGGAATTTCTAAAGGTCTTTTTAAATGATACAATATTTGTATTTAGTTATCACATCTAAGTCGTGCTCAAATAGATGCTGACAGTCAGTTTTTGGATCTGATTTCTCCGTTGATTCTTATTTGGACTGTTATTATTTTCCGCCTGGGAACTTTTAAAGAGCCTAATTAGTGATTTTGGTACATAATATTTGGTATTTATCAGATGTTTTCTCAAGCTCAAACTTCTAAGTTCCTTCAATTGTCATCAATTCTACCAGATTTCTCCCTCTCTTTAAACAAACTCAAGTAGACAGAAGCATTCTTACCTACAGTTTAAATCATCTTGAAGAATGTTGTCGATTGATTGATTTTCCACTTATATAACGGCGTTGCCAGGTTTAATGGGGGAGGAAAACGGGCACTTTTCCCGGAGAAAACATCCAACCAGGGAATACTTGGCAACCCACTAGTTGTTTTTTTTTTCAATTTTATTGTATCATGTGTCGCCTCCTTGAAGAATATGACGGTACAGATAAATCATCTATGGACAGCATTAGATGATGAATAAAACAGACCAATACAACGTGCAATGTGTTTTATTAATGGTTGTCTTATTAAAGAGAAACATGATGGTTTTACTGGGAGATTCAAGTCAATATTTAAAGCCATTTGGATATCACATATAGATGAAGACTACTTTTTTCTACATTATAGTTTAATGTGGATGAATATGTATACTCAACAAACACGGAAAGGTGAAGTGATGGCAAAGGCAAACATTGAATAATTGATGGTTTTCTGAGTTCCTTGTTCGTTTTCCTATTTACGAATGTATAGGATAACATAAGTATGGTAAATACACCTGCATGCGTACAATTATATAGGCCATGTGCATATTTTATATGACCTTATACTAACCTGCTCTTAACGGTGAGCTCTTTGCACGGAATTATTATATATAGGACCACAATTTTAACAGTAGCCGATTTCAAACCCTTTCAAAGTCAAAGTTTGGTTTATTTCAGAATTGTTCTTAACGCTATATTATAAATCCATAAAGACACACTCGCTGCCTAGATCATGTTCAGAACAGGCCTACCGTTTAGATTAAAATAACAAATGGTTTTCTCTATTTTCTCTGTTAACATCATAATTGGAATTCAGAATTCCATGTATACTCATCTTTGTTATTCAAGACATAAATATCTTGAATCGGATGCTGATTCAAATCACGTATCTGAAACCGGTAATCAGGATTGAAACACCACATCTAGTAGTTGACGCCAGAATTACAATTTCGAATCCCGTTCCTAGGCTTAGATCTGTATGGAATAGAATCCCGTATCTGAATACGGGATTTGGGATTCGAACCCCGATCACGGTACGGGTTTGAGATTTGAATCTTAGAACCGAAGATGTGCGCTAATAACTGCCAAAATTCAAATATCCGGAATGTAGGAGTTCAATTTAGGATTTTCTTGCTTGCAACAACTACCTTAACGCATATCTCCAAAATTGTTATCAACGGAAAGCTCGTATTTTGTACTTCTTGACAAAATCATGAAAAAATAGCTAATTCTGAAAAAAACAAAATCTTCGTTACATTTGGCAGCTCAAGTCACTTTCAACTCACAAATACGCTAAGTGAAAGTCAGATTCCGTAAAAAAATAATAATATGCCCGCTCAAGAGAGCAAATTGGCGAGATGATTTATAGTAGTCTGACAAAAAAGTAATATTTAAAACGTTAAATAGAAAAAAAAACACTTAGAATGCGGAAGAATTATTTCTACATCCCCTTCCACACGTCTGATGTATCATTACAAAAGAAGTACCTTGGTTGTCCTTTCATTTGGTTCAATAATTCCATTTACACAGACAAACGTTTATCAGTTTTGAAAATATTTCGAATAATCAATCTTTTTAAATCGGCGATTGTTTCATTTAACAGCTAGCGTTGGTTGACAGATTATTTCACTACCATGGCGATGTTACCAGGTTTATAAGTGAAGGAAGCCGGGCTTGGGGGAAACTTAGGATTTGCCGTTGCTAGGATCCAGTTTTCATCGATACGATGAAAAAAAAAATTCAAATAGTTCTCTTTAATAGTATGCGATTTGCTTCCTTTCATATTTTTGTTGTATAGCATTTCGAATTTAATAGCAAGAAACTAGTCTCTTCTTTAATATTTCATTTCAAATGCATGCACGATTGTTTTCACGGAAATTTTTTAGATCTATCACCCAACTGTCACTCTGATCAATGTGCTCATATACCTTTATCGCAGAAAAGTCCCAATTTATTAAAAGACACGAAATTCAAACTATATGGACGACTGTGAACATTTTAACAATGAAATTGTGTATATTTTGCTTATCGAACCATTGATATATGATCTTTAAGAACATTATTATGTCCTTAAAGATGACAAAAATGTATGATAAACTGGATCTCAGAAACATACCCTCCTGTAGCTATAAAAGAAAAATATATACTAAAATAAACTGAATGTTTGAATTTTTTAGACATCCCCATTTACACATCTCAAACATAACTGGGCGTATACATTTTGTGTCCAATATTTAATTTTAGGTGTTTGTTTGTATAGTAAATTCGTGCATAAATTGGCTTTCTTAACAAATGTCAGAAAACCTACGGCGGCCATGCCGTGTGCATTTGATGAATGGGAGTATACTTTTTGCATTGGACAGTTTTATGTTTTTGACGATTTAACAGTTTTTTTTTTTATCTTTTGTTGTCGGTTTTTAAAGGCCAACTTAGATTAGATAGGCCTAACCGTATAGTGTTGAGGATTTATCAAAATGTCTTCAGTCGATCGATATACTGCAGTCATTGCCCAGAAACTACCCTCATTTATAATATTTTCCTTGAATAATATACTTCATTAGTTCAATTAAATATCTGAATTACGGAGATAATTGTATATTTTTACGTCTTTCGGAATAACATTTTTAAAAGCTGGCATATATTTACGGTAAGACAAATATCGAAATAGTTTTTCTCCGATCAATTATGAATTACAAGAGAAAAAAAAGGCCAATATTTGTTTGACGTGGAACTGGTATTGAAAAGCCCATTGAATAGACTGGAGAACTGTCAGATGTTCAGCTACACCCATAAAACATTTGTTTGTGGTGGAACTGGTATTGAAAAGCCCATTGAATAGACTAGAGAACTGTCAGATGTTCAGCTACACTTATAAAACATTTGTTTGTGGTGGAACTGGTATTGAAAAGCCCATTGAATAGACTAGAGAACTGTCAGATGTTCAGCTACACCCATAAAACATTTGTTTGTTGTGGAACTGGTATTGAAAAGCCCATTGAATAGACTAGAGAACTATCAGATGTTCAGCTACACCCATAAAACATTTGTTTGTGGTGGAACTGGTATTGAAAAGCCCATTGAATAGACTAGAGAACTATCAGATGTTTAGCTACACTTATAAAAAAAAGCCCATTGAATAGACTAGAGAACTGTCAGACGTTCAGCTACACTTATAAAACATTTGTTTGTGGTGGAACTGGTATTGAAAAGCCAATTGAATAGACTAGAGAACTGTCAGATGTTCAGCTACACCCATAAAACATTTGTTTGTGGTGGAACTGGTATTGAAAAGCCCATTGAATAGAATAGAGAACTGTCAGATGTTCAGCTACACCCATAAAACATTTGTTTGTGGTGGAACTGGTATTGAAAAGCCCATTGAATAGACTAGAGAACTGTCAGATGTTCAGCTACACCCATAAAACATTTGTTTGTGGTGGAACTGGTATTGAAAAGCCCATTGAATAGACTAGAGAACTGTCAGATGTTCAGCTACACCCATAAAACATTTGTTTGTGGTGGAACTGGTATTGAAAAGCCCATTGAATAGACTAGAGAACTGTCAGATGTTCAGCTACACCCATAAAACGTTTGTTTGTGGTGGAACTGGTATTGAAAAGCCCATTGAATAGACTAGAGAACTGTCAGATGTTCAGCCACACCCATAAAACGTTTGTTTGTGGTGGAACTGGTATTGAAAAGTCCATTGAATAGACTAGAGAACTGTCAGATGTTCAGCTACACCCATAAAACATTTGTTTGTGGTGGAACTGGTATTGAAAAGCCCATTGAATAGACTAGAGAACTGTCAGATGTTCAGCTACACTTATAAAACATTTGTTTGTGGTGGAACTGGTATTGAAAAGCCCATTGAATAGACTAGAGAACTGTCAGATGTTCAGCTACACCCATAAAACATTTGTTTGTTGTGGAACTGGTATTGAAAAGCCCATTGAATAGACTAGAGAACTGTCAGATGTTCAGCTACACCCATAAAACATTTGTTTGTGGTGGAACTGGTATTGAAAAGCCCATTGAATAGACTAGAGAACTATCAGATGTTCAGCTACACTTATAAAAAAAGCCCATTGAATAGACTAGAGAACTGTCAGATGTTCAGCTATACCCATACAACATTTGTTTGTGGTGGAACTGGTATTGGAAAAGCCTATTGGATAGACTAGAGAACTGTCAGATGTTCAGCTACACCCATAAAACATTTGTTTGTCGTGGAACTGGTATTGAAAAGCCCATTGAATAGACTATAGAACTGTCAGATGTTCAGCTACACCCATAAAACATTGGTTATCAGGCGTTATTCAATTTACCAAATACGGGAATTTCGCCGTTAATAAACCTAAAGGGTAAGTCATCCATAACGAATGTGAGTAAGAAAATAGTTGAAGTTATAGTGGTGAACCAAGCTGGTGGAATAAGATGATAGTATTGTATAAGTAAGGACTGACAGTTATCCCATTCACAATGACAGCCATAAGTCAAAAGATTTAAGAGTTTCCTTTGACCAGATTTGTCATTCTATATGTTTATTGAGAGAATTTACCCGACGGCGAATTAGTTACAGATCACATCAGACTATGACAGGTCAAGGAAACCAGCAAGCTCTATAGGAATATATTACAGATGACATCAGGCCATACCAAACCAACAAGGCGTAAAGTAAACATTCACCATACGTGTATATGACGAACTGCAGAATTAAAAAAAAGACACTTTTAAATTCCGTTATGCAATTTGCTGCGATTTGTTTTCAGTCGCATAGTTTAGTTCATGAATTCAGATTAGATCATCAAGTCCTCCCGTTAGTGCAGCTAGCGCCGAAAGCTTTATAATCCAAAAACAATTGATATATATCATAAAACCTAATGTGACCCCCAGATTTATTGAAAGGGTAGCGATACTGTAATGTTACAGTCATTACAAGTGCTTCTTTTACATGTACATTTTTTTTCACTTTGTTCAAACTTCAGATCCCTTCGATCTCAACTCCTATAATTTATGTTTTTAACAAACTAAAATTCCGATAACAGAATAATAGATATTTCGATTCTAATCAAATCTGATTGCTATATTTGGAATATGGTCTTTTGGCACAGCTTAATCTTGATTTGGACCCTCGTAGGCCTTCTTTGGTATGCACTATCTCTTCACAAAATTAACAGTTACAACTAGCAGTATTTGTATAGTCTTTCCATCTTCAGATTTTGGAATTGTATAAAAAGAGCGGATTATTCTTACACGACAATCGAAGAAAATCGGTACAATTTAGCAAACTGTTAGACGGGATATTTAATATAATCAGCAAGTATTTATATAGTTTTCACTATTGCCCCACCAGTTTTGACTTTTAAACTTAAATAACAGGAAGTACAGTTTGTAAATGCGTATTTTACTGACATTATCGACTTTATGTTGTCGGAACATTTGTTCTCCCTTATAGAGCATCCAGTATCTCAAATCGTGAGCTATTCACTAGTAAAGAAAATACAATTGGCCTATTCGATGAGGATGAAAATCAATGCAGTTCAATACATAGAGGATCTCTGTGAAAGAAACAGGGTCTAATTGTTTACTTTTCTCTCTGAAGCGTGCTCCAGGATGTAATCGAGGTATTTTCTATGAGCATTTTATGGTGCAATGAAAACTTGTCGGCCATTAAAGGCGTCTACAAATGGTCTTCTATGGGCTCTATCTCAATCATTACCGAATCTCATTGAAGTCGTATTGGAATGAGAATACATCAGTTCTGTAAGTTGGTTATTTAGTTTGTACAGTGTGTAGGTATACAGGATAAGGATTAGGAAGTCCAAGAAGTAACAGACGTGATTAAGTTGAAAATAAATTTATCACAGAAGGACCTGCAATACAAAGTTGATAATGTTTTATACATCGTCACCTCCAGTCCCTCGGTAGTTCCTATAAACACCCTTCTCCTATACTGTAATAGTTCCCAAAACTCTTACTTAAACCTATGTTGGACTCCATATTCATGAGACAAGTAGTGATGACTGGGCCATTGCATAATAAACGCATGACTCATAAAGATTGCTACCTTGGGTTTAGAAGATGACTAAACCCCGGAGAAGGTTCACTCTCTACTGGTATTTTCGGTTCGGTATATACAATCTTCTGGTGTAGGCTATGTGCTATGGCAAGCCGTTTCGGCCTATTTAACATATCTTGAATTCGTTTGCACATATGTGCAATTCATTTGCACATTATCTTGAATTCATTTCTTGATATGTACATATCGGGAATTGAATTCAACATATGTGGAATTCATTTGCACATATGTGAATGGCACATATGTGAAAACCATTTTGAAGTCATTTTTAGATATCTGGAAATAATACTGTGCTGCACATATCAATAATTGACATTTCAGATATGTAGAATTCATTTCCAGATACACTGAAATTTGACAGACTGGTTGTTCAGACTTAAAAGTTCATTCACATGTAAAAAATTATCACATTAAAGTTCATAGCGCTCAGATGACGTCACTACAAAGTCAATATATGTTGTGCCCACCATTAACGTGTAACACAGCACGGACCCGTCTCAGCATAGACACAATCAATCGACGAATACGGTTTTGCGGAATTCTCCTCCATTCTTGCTCAAGAGCCTGCTGCAGTTCTTGCAGAGTTTGCGGCGCTGGATGACTACTGCGCACGCGTCGATCCAAATCATCCCCCAAATGTTCTATTGGGTTCAAATCTGGTGATTTGGACGGCCATGGGAGCACTTTTACGTTCTGGTTGGCTAGAAATTCAACAGTAGCACGAGCTGTGTGCGGCCGAGCGTTGTCGTGCTGAAAAATTTCCCTACGGAGGTCCATTACGGGCAGCATATATGTGGTGTCAAAACCTCATCTGTGTATCGAACGGCGTTAAGGTTGCCGGGAATGTGCACCAGTTGAGTTTTTCGGGCACAGAATATGGAACCCCACACCATCACACTTTCTCCGCCGAAATTGTCGACCTCAAGGACGCAGTTCCTTGCGAACCTCTCATTCCGGCGTCTGTAAACTCGTGTACGACCATCTCTTCTCTGCAGCTGGAATCTTGATTCATCGCTGAACCAGACTCACCTCCAGTTTCGCAGATTCCAGTCCCTTAACCTGTTGCACCATCGGACCCTTGCAAGTCGATGCTGGTGTCTCAGTATTACGCTAAAGAAAGGACGTCTGGCGCGTAAGCCGTTTTGACCGAGACTGACTGTCTGTGCCGATATTCGAAGGAGACCTGGGATATTTGATGCTGTTTCTGTTGCTGTTTTGGTCCGGTTTCGCAGGTGGAGTAACCGGATGTAGCTTTCTTGGGCTGCTGACGTGATCCTAGGTCGGCCAGAACGTTGACGATCAGCTGTTGAACCGGATGGCTGGTGCCGTTGCAACAGTCTGGAAATCGTGCTCCGGTGAACATTATAAAGTCTAGCGACTGCATTCTGTGATTCGCCGGTCAGGAGACGACCAATGACGACGTTCCGGGTAGCTGCGTTTAATCTTGGCATATTGTAGCAGCTTCGTGAAATTTAACGACTGAATTCAATTGAACGGTTGTGTGTCTTTTATACCCATTAAAACCCGCATAAAGATAAGACGTGATTCGCACGTGCAAAAGCCCTACGTTTTTCCCTACGCCTTCCTCGTGTAGCGTTACACAAAGGCTGACCCGAAAGTTACGTGTGATCAACAGCCACTATCAGGGGCTTAAATTCAATTATCGGACATTTACATTATAGCATGATCCTGTTGTCATGTGTCAATCACGCACATTTTTGGAAAAATTCATGTTTGAAAAAAAAAATTGGATGTTGCGTTTCTTTTTGGGAGAGTATATCTGCAATTCTTTTTGTGATATGTGCCCTACATTCGCCGGGTTGTTTTTGTACATTTTTGCTAAAACTTCTGCTACATAAATAAATAAGACTTAATTGACTTTGAATGATAGGTGGTAGGTCGATTTGCAGCGAAATATTTACAATTACCGAGAAACGAGAGCGAATAGTGTGGTACACGGTTTCGGGTTAATGTAAGCAGAGGTCCTACATGGGTCAAGCTTACTGTATTGAGTTGTGAAAGCTTTACTAACATTCATTTATTTAATAAACTGTAATGATCCGATGTTCTTTAGTTTATTTCTACATTATGTTATCAGAACAAAAAAGCACATAAAAGTCATAAGGCAACGACACGATCTGCCGGGCTGTTAGCGTGCAACGTCTGCCTCTGTTAGAAACTCCAGCCTGGCTGAAACCGTCCCAATGTTGAAATTTGTTGGAAAAATGTTGGAATTTTTTGGATCTTTAATTTGCCTCATACCCACGATGCCCCTTTAAAGGATAGCGCAAAGAGGAAACAAAATCAAAGATTTGAAAAACCATCGAGCTTATTTGAATTGTAATGTCTTGATACAAAAAGACAAAAATCATTAAACCATGCATAACAAAGGATATTTTATCTTCTGTTCATGAGAAAATTGAATTATGTAGACTCAAAATAAAACTTAATACGGCTCAAGGAAATTAAGATAAAATATGGATCTTATAGAAACAACTTATTAATAACACAACACGTCTTGCTAAACATATTACTAGTAGGCCTACTTTGAAAATAAACTGAATAATTCATCAATGGCACCAAAAATACCTGGAAAGTTATGAACGAATCAATGAACAGAAAAAGTCAAAGCAATTAGGCCTACTAACCTTGTTTTAATATTAATTAAATAGAACCGATGTCCAAGACAAGCCCGCCATATCTGACGCCTTTAACAATCTTTTCACAAATGGTGTAACTGAAGTTGATGGTAAAATTCTTACTGTAGACAAACATTTTTCTGATTTTTTTAGGGTCCCTATTAATGAATTATTTAAAAAACTTGACAGATTTGATATTATATACCATAATCATTTTGGTCTTTACTCTACTTCGTTCGCAGCGCTTTTTCTTAATGGCAAACTTGTAGGCCTAACAGCCAGAGACGAGGACAAATACATTGTAGGCCTACAGATATTTTGTTTACCATGCAGCATAAAACAGAACAACAGTATAGGCCTATGCCTACAGCGCTATGCTTGAGCATATTATTTACATCAACTCAACGTTATACATGTAACTCTCCATATTGTATAACACAACAAATATTGAAAGCTCTCTTTAAATCAGGAGGATATATTGTCTTAAAAGGAATTAGGCTACACATGTAGGCTACTAATGATGTAGGGCCTTTGTACCGGTACTTTAGTGCTATGACCTTCTACAAACTAAGAGCTCCCCACGTACTGTAGTAAATGTACGTTTATTTAAGCATAATACAGCATAAAATCCTTGCATAATAGAGACACATGTGTGAGGCAAAGTACATTGGTCAGAGGAGCCCTATGAGGAACCATATCCATACTAGTCGCACTCGTGTGTCTCTATCCTGGTTTACTTACTTTGCCGGTCAGGTATATCCATACATGTATCAGAAGCCTTGGCCCACATGAAACAATCTAGGAACGACAACTCTTCACCCACCACTCTTCAGTTATTTCAATCACAGTCATAACATATGAAGTGTTTTATTGAAAACGGGGTGTCAATTGATGTCAACGAAAATCACAATGTACCTGGTAAAGGAAAACCTTTCTTCAACCCGAAAATGAGAATTTGCAGGTCAGTCAGTGTTACTCTGAGGTTACGATATTGGTGGGCACAGTCATATGTAGGCTACAACAACAACAAAACACATGGAGACCCACCCTGCCATAGTCAACTCCAGATTGCAACAGAGAGCAACAGAATTTAACTATGTATTCACCAACACTTGTCAATTTGGGGATTCTGGCAGGAAACTATGTAGGCCTACATACGGTCTTGTCATTGTCAAAAATTGAATAAATGTCAAACTCAAAAATTATTAAATTACGGAGGAAGACCTACAGGGTTACTTCACTTTAGTAAAGGTGTTACGGCCCGTACTCCGTTATTTATAATTTCTGACATTTATTGGTCGTCCACCTGGTACCGACCAATAAATATCCAAACATAAATAACGAGGTACCTGTAGACATTTAATGTTATTGAATTACTACAGGGTAGGCCTAATTCTAATTGTCAGGTTGGGGAAAGTCGCCGATCGGCGAGCTGTCCACCGATAGGTTAAGTCTACCTTCAAAGTAAACTCGCTATGTGCGCTGTTCAAAGTGGTTGAAATTTGTTTCTTAAAAGTGTCAAACAAATTGCACCATTTTAAGGATTAGTCCGAAATATCTGTGATGATGATGTAAGACATTTTCTGACAGATAGGCCATCATCTTCATGGTCTATCTGTCAGAAAATGTATTACATCATCATCACAGATATTTCGGACTATTTAAGGATGTATTTTAAAATAAACCAAATATCTACTCACATGTTTGACCTTTTTGTGTGTAGCGCATGCTGCATGTAGTTTCCAAAATTACCATGAGGCGTAAATCCATGTTCAAATGAGGCTGAAATTGTTAGAAACCATGATCCTGCAAGCCTAGTAATATGGTTTTACAATATGATATAGCCTATACTAGCTGGAGATATCAAAACTCTGTGGCCAAATTATATTGATGATCATTTGATGTGTGACCACATCATCAATATACTTTGGCCGTAGAGTTTGGATATCTCCAGCTAGATGCATACAAGTATACAGTATATTGATATATTGATTCTTTATTCCCTTACAGAGAGCTTGTTTTGAGTACTGTTGGAGCTTTTCGAGAAACACAATCAACTCCATTTACTTGCCTAGATGCTTTTGGAGCTACAGGTAATTATTTATTCTACCCCTCCTGCATGTGCGTGCCGTGTGCAAATATACATGTTAAGTAGAGATGACTTTTCAAACAACATCGAGTCTGTAGTGCATCATCGGCTGGTAGGTTTACCTCCCCCGGAAGAAGTGATCTTTTGCTTGTTATCATACAAAATGAAGGTTTTAACCTGATAATGTTGTGAGTGTGGTTATATTCTGTCCTTTTATATTGAAAACTGGGCTGTCATGAACGTATACAGTCACCAAAGGGTTGATTTCACAACATTTCCCCCGCTAGCGTCGTCAGCAACCCAGCCTGTCAAAGCGGTAGCCATAGTGACATTATGTCATTCTGCTTCAAAATATCTGGGTCAAGCGTTGCACGTGACCAAAGCTTATCGTTGATTGGTTAAAAGTTCCCACTCTGCCCGAGGGAGGGAAAAGGAACGGCAATCAACAACAGGTCACTTTTTCCTCATTTTTCTCAATTATCGGGGTAGAATCGACTTTAATACCTTCGTCTTGGTGTTTATTGCGTAACCCGATACCGCTGAACGTTGGTTCGCACCTCGTCAGACCCCTCGAATGCTGCGCATTCTCGTGGTTTGACTCGGTACGAACCAACGTTCAGCGGTATCGGGTTACGCAACAAACACCGCTACGGCGGTATTAAACCCTTAAACCCCCCCCCCCCCCCCCCTCTATAGGCCTATATATAATTTTTCATGCTGGTCCGCTTAAACAAATGCACAGTGTCTAATGCATGTCCAGTTTCATTCTGTTTTCTTCAAGGTCTTCACCTCCCCTGATTACAAATATTATTATATGGTCTTAATATTTGAGTGTCTCTCACCCTTATTTATGAGTGTTCAGAACTCACTTTTAATAAAGGAATGAACCCCCATCAACTCATCTTAATTTGCCAGTGTTCCCCATGGCATCTTACAATATTATCCAGTCTTTCTTCAGATGACCAATAGAGTGGTATTTTTTTAAGTAAGAATAAAACGCTAATTCTTTTGTGTAGTTTGAGAAAAATTATCCAACTTGAGCCAGTGTGTTGCAATGGATTTCACTCTCTTTTATCAATTTCCAAAGCACTCTCCAGAGAAAATTAATAGACTTGAGTAATATTCATCGTAACACACTGGTTAGTGCCTCTCATTAGATCACCTCTGTTTATATTAAGAACATAACAAATAGTTTGTAAGATCTTTTGAGAATATTAAATATATACATTGCCTTACACATAGGTCTTGCTGGCTTACAATGGAAGAAAAAATTTGGAGACTTGAGTCATGTGACTATAACAGATAGAGACGAAATTTGTGTGGAAAGTATCCAAAGGAACTGTGTTACAAATGGTATAACAACCAAATCATTTCCATTAGAATTTACCCGTCTTCCTGGATTACCTTTACAGCCTCAAAATGAAACCGAAATCTTTGTGAAACAATGTGATGCTAATGTTATGCTCCATATGGAAGCTTTTGATTTTATGTGAGTTTATCATACAGTTTATTTTCATTTTTCACCAAAAATGAGAGGTCATATCAGATCATGTTAAAGTATATGATCAGCAGCCATTACTTCTTTAGGTGTCCATTTTGCAGACACAATATCAACATATAATAACAACTCACATTTAAGAAATGTTTGAAACTCTCTTTAAACGTGGGTTCCATACTAATGATAAAAAATTAAGACATCACCACGTAGTTAGTTGTTTTTAACAACATGAGCTTTCGACACCTATACCAGTTTCTTAGTCAAGTGTAACATCAGTTACATTTAATTTTAAGTGTGGAGATAGTTGGGTGAACTAGGTATTTCTTCAATCTATCAATGTCTTGTAAATATAGTATTTCTACCATATCAAGTGTATCATTGTAGACATTTGGACCCCTTTGTAAATATAGTATTTCTACCTTATCAAGTGTTTCTCTATGTTGTAGACATTTGGACCCATTTGGTTGTACGGTGAAGTTTTTACTGGCGGCGTTTACCAATGTTCGCAACAATGGAATAATCTGTCTTGTTGCCACAGATATAGCATCACTGTTAGCTAAACACTGTAATGTGGCAAAGAGGAACTACGGAGCTAAGATAACTAGAACAGAATATGGTCCTGAATTAGCTGCTAGAGTTCTGACTGCTACAGCTGTGAGGTGGGTCCAAATTTAATTTCGATATTTTTGGTTGGGGAGGGGGGGGGGGGGGCCTAGTCAACTGAAAATCAAACCCCGTACATATATCCTGATTTTAACAACAATTTATTAAGTTGTTAAAGGTAATAGAAAAAGTAATGGATTCACATTGAAATAAATAAATTGTAAAGAGTTTCATTCTAGGCCCAAGTTACTTTTTAAGTCTTTGGTTTTATACAGATACATGCATTACAAAGATTGCATGGTACATGTTAATAGGGGAGTTTCTATTTTTGTCCTTCATGAATTGGTTTGATTCTAGACTCATGTGACTGTAAGAAAAACGGTTACACAAAGACCCATCCCCAATGCTCAGTCACAGGCCAATCGCGGCACTACAACACCACGCTCTTGCTACACTGACCTTGTGACCTATATAAATGTTTGGCGTGCATATTGAGTGGTATTGTTCTAGTGACTTTCTGTCATTTACCCTGCAAGGTTAACTAACAAAGGCATACAACATGTTTTGATTTGTTATAACAGGAGTATGTTGAGTGGCATGTCTATATCAACAATAAAAAGTCAAAAATATTTGATGATTTTAATGAGAATACCAAAGTATTGTAGGCCTTCAGTATTGGTATGATCCAATTTTTTGGTTACTTTGTATCAGTTCAATAAGAACACAAAATCTACATATATAGAAATTTGAAGCTTTATTTACCAGCAGAATTATGTAAAACATCTTGAAAAAAAGCAAATCAAAATAGTATGTATAGTGTATACACATGTAGTATCCTTACTATTGCAACACTAAATCATAACGGTCTGTATGATTCTAATGGCTGTCTTGTTTTTACAGAGCTGCTGTCCAGTGTAATAAAGGTGTAGAAGTATTATACACAGTTAACCGGGAACATTTCCTGATAGTTTGTGTACGAGTGCGTAGAGGAGCAAAGTTAGCAGATGACTGTATGACAGATATCAGTAATTTACTCCACTGTCAGATATGTGGAGAGAGAGCTGTTTATACAAATCACACTTATCCAATTGGTACGTTCTTTATAACTAACAATGTATTCCCAGGCTTTACTCTCTTCCTTCTTGTGGTGATAAGACTAAAATACATGTAATGTTGAAAGCAATGTTTAATCTTCATACCATGAAGTGTGAACACTGACCAATCAATTCAAATTCACTGTCAGATTACAATAATTTTAGATCTTTGTTGGTATACATCTCAATCTGCAGACTTTTTTATGTTCCTGAAACTAAATCCTTGGTCTGTATTTCTCAGATTCAACACCAAGAATTACACTAAAATTAGCTCGTTTAGAAGAAAAAATAATGTTAAAAGGTTAAGTTCTTAAAGAATGGTTTTTGATTTTCTTGCCCTATTCCTCATGTCTGATTGAAACTTTCAGAAGATCCATATCATCTGTTACCTTGTCGGTGTAAAGACTCCAGTCCTGGAACCACTGCTCTTATTTTAGGACCATTGTGGTAAGCGTCAAATGTATTTACCATAAGTTGGGGTGATTATCTTAGTGATTGAAAAACTGTACTAGAATTGAAGTAAAATTGAAATACAAATAAACATGTTGAAAATATATACTGCTCATAATAGGCAGCTATTTGGATGAGCTTTATGTTCAAATGTATAGTTTTCATTTACACACATAGGTATATTGATATCTGGTAGTCAGTGATAATTGTTAGCTGATTTTGGGCTATTAATAGATATATCCGTTTAAAAAAGTTATCCTACATGTCACTGAAATTATACTCCTCATAATAATTTATTCAACATTCAATGTCATTTGGCCAGTTAAACTGTGATGAACCCTAGGTCATGGTGCTTAACTATCAATCTTAAAAATCTGACCTGATGAAAATTTATCTATTGCTTTTACAGGCGTGGCGATCTCTTTAATTCAGATTTTCTAAAATTAATGTATAAAGTCTCCATATCAGTGAAACTGAGTAAGTCTGTGACAAACCTTCTGCCTGTATTGATTCAAGAAGCTGTCTGTCCAAATTCAAAAACTCAACATTTAGAATTGTGTAAAGAGTTACAAGCTGTGGGTCACCCAGGGGAGACAACCCACGAGGATTCTATGAGGAAGGTAGACAACTCTGTAGACAGCACCCATATATGTGTTGGAGAGGGTGGTAATAAACTGAAATCCCTAGGTTGTCCTAGAGAAGAAAGTGAAGAACCAAATGATAATATTGGAATGCCACCTAATCAGACAGACACAGAAAAACTTAATAGAACTTGTCTTCGTGATGAAATATCACATGAATTAAATACTTCAAACAAATATTCACAGCAGAAACAAGGGACTCCTATTGAATTAAAATGTGTTAATTTGAATAAACAGACTATGTGTAATTCTGAAACAGAAACAGCCTTAGTGACAAGTATTTCAAATAAACGACCACTATCTGATGATGGACAGACAGACTGTGGAAAACAACCCCGAAGAGAGGATGTTACATTGGCTCACTTAACACAGATAGACTGTGGAAAACAACCCCGAAGAGAGGATGTTACATTGGCTCACTTAACACAGATAGACTGTGGAAAACAACCCCGAAGAGAGGATGTTACATTGGCTCACTTAACACAGACAGACTGTGGAAAACAACCCCTAAGAGAGGATGTTACAATGGCACACTTTACACAGACAGACTGTGGAAAACAACCCCTAAGAGAGGATGTTACAATGGCACACTTTACACAGACAGACTGTGGAAAACAACCCCTAAGAGAGGATGTTACAATGGCACACTTTACACAGACAGACTGTGGAAAACAACCCCTAAGAGAGGATGTTACAATGGCTCACTTAACACAGACAGACTGTGGAAAACAACCCCTAAGAGAGGATGTTACAATGGCACACTTTACACAGACAGACTGTGG
Organism: Lepidochitona cinerea; assembly: GCA_963971465.1. NCBI lineage: Eukaryota > Metazoa > Mollusca > Polyplacophora > Chitonida > Tonicellidae > Lepidochitona > Lepidochitona cinerea. The sequence goes on along the minus strand of OZ020556.1, from coordinate 37,850,953 downwards.
AAAACAACCCCTAAGAGAGGATGTTACAATGGCTCACTTAACACAGACAGACTGTGGAAAACAACCCCTAAGAGAGGATGTTACAATGGCACACTTTACACAGACAGACTGTGGAAAACAACCCCTAAGAGAGGATGTTACAATGGCTCACTTAACACAGACAGACTGTGGAAAACAACCCCTAAGAGAGGATGTTACATTGGCTCACTTTACACAGACAGACTGTGGAAAACAACCCCTAAGAGAGGATGTTACAATGGCTCACTTAACACAGACAGACTGTGGAAAACAACCCCTAAGAGAGGATGTTACAATGGCTCACTTAACACAGACAGACTGTGGAAAACAACCCCTAAGAGAGGATGTTACAATGGCACACTTTACACAGACAGACTGTGGAAAACAACCCCTAAGAGAGGATGTTACATTGGCACACTTTACACAGACAGACTGTGGAAAACAACCCCTAAGAGAGGATGTTACATTGGCTCACTTAACACAGCCTAGTTTCTATTATGATCTCCATAAACAAAAACTTCCATTACTCAATGTGCCCAAGTAAGTTACTAGCTAAAGGGACCTTCATTCACTTAAGCTTTGATTTCTGATTGATTGTAGGATTGTTGAGAGCTTTAAGATACCCTGAAGATTGTTTCACTGACATGTTTGGTTCTTCTCAAAGGGGATTGCAACTTTGGAAACTTGATTTCACTTATTTCATGTAAACAGAGTTTTGTTTACATTGGGGTCTGCTTTGTTCACTCAGTTGGTAGAGAGATAGTCTCTGAATGTTATCAAAGTATGTGATGTGGAAGAGTTGCCAGGTACATGTACTCGCCGAAGGTCGGGGGTTTCCTTCGGGCAATGAGCCCGGTTTCCTCCCCCACTAAACCTGGCAACTTCTCTTGACAATTAGAAAAAAATCCAAATTTTTGCAGCTCATGGCATTTTCATAGTTGTTTGTCTAATGTTATCATCATAAGGATAGAAAATGATTACTCAATAAGCCTCTTTCCAGTTTGGCTAAGACCCCGCGAGATCACGCGAGAAATGAGTTTAGGGGTATAACTCTCACTGACCAGCCATTCATTTAACATTAGCGTCTATGGTGATCGACGGTTATCGTGTGGTTTTGTCTTTGATTCTTTATTTCTAAATCATTTCTTTAATCCAATTTTTTTTTGTGAAACACACCAGAAGCTATCAGTTGCGTTTTTGTCAGTTGATTGTCAGTAAATATGTTTATATCGCGTGGATACGCCTCGAAGTTGTCAAAAACCAACGGTGAAAACACAACTACGACGTGTTATTTTTGTGTTAGAAATAATATTATTTTTTTGTACGTCAAAAAGAAGTATCTAATGGCTTTGTATACATGTATATCTTGGTATGTCTCACAAAAAGAGTTTTGTAAAAAGTATAAATTGTAAGCTGAGAATCACAGAAATAACAACAGGGTTACAACCGATCTCCATAAGCACTAATGTTAACCGGACAGCCGATTGGTGAAAATTATACCCCTAAACACGGATCCCATCTCATTGCCCGTAGTGATAGAAATTGGGGGCAGGCATGTTGCAATTAAATATTTTACTTCCTTCAAGTTACGCGACCCTAACATTAAATACTTATGATATCTTGTCTTTCAGAACGTGTGATGTTGTGAGTGAGCTGCAGGAAGCTGGTTACCGGGCCAGTAGAACTCATTTTAGTGCAACGTCTGTCAGAACCAACGCTAACTTAATCCAAATTGTGACAGTATTACAAGAAAAACAGGCATCACAAACTCTATCCTGAATCATTGAATATGCTTTTATCATTGAACACTTCAATAATCATCAGTCCTGTGGGATATCAATTCATCAGAAACGTTAATCCAAACCTATTTATTATTTTAGACAAGAAAATTTTCACTGTGGCCGTGTGTTTTAGTATTCATAAATATAATGGTGCTGATGGGTGACTGATGGATTGATGTTTAATGCTGCACTCAAGATTATTTCACTTATATAGCAGCATGGGGAACCCTCCCCCAACATGCATCGAATACCTGGCAACTCTTCCTCATCAGGTGGTCAAGGGCAAAAATGATGTCCAGAGGCAAAATGTGGGCTGTAGGCCTATATCTTGAGGCACCACCAACCTTGCAACCTTAAACCAGGGGTGAATTTGAAGTTGCATGTTGCACGTCAATTCCTACCTAGAACTCTTGGTCCGAATTTCATTACTTTGTGGCTAGAAAAAAGGGAGACAAAACCAGTCAATCTATTTTCTATGTGTTCATTGAACAACCTCTCATCCAATCTTCAATCAATCTACCTTCTTAGTCACGAGAGCCCGAGTCGGCAATATGTTGAGTGCATTGAAGTTATTCTGATGGATTGCCAGAGGTTTCCTTCTCTCATAAACCTGGCAACCCACATATTTTTGAAAAAAGCAAACATCAATCAATCAAAATTAAAGATCCCCGAAAAGATTGTGTTTACCATAACACTTTTTGTAAAAACTGATTGAAAAATGTGCAAAATCCATAGTCTGTGACCTGTAGAAAGTGTTGTGAACAAGATTAACTAATCAGGCGGAAGGTAAATTCATTTTGGGCTTAAAGTGGCATGAACCACCAAATATAGAGGACATTTTATTGGAACAGAATTAAGTTACATATTGACATTTTTATCAAGAGGTACAGCTGATACCCATCTTTCAGCTGTACAGAAATGTTTTATTAGCAGCCAAAATTATATCTGTTTTCAGTAACCGTCAGTTTGTATGGGTAACTGCCTTTATCAATATCTTTCTTTTCAGCGTCAAGGTACCTCAAATGATGAGTTTCTCTTGACAATCAGAAAATATGAAAAGTCCAAATTTTGGAAGCCCCTGCCACATTAATAAAACCGGGTACAAATCAAAGATTCAACCTCAAAAAGCATATTTACATCCTCCCTTGTGAAGACCTGGAACTATTTGACTGGTTTCCAGGTGGATGTACCTTATGTCTTTCTATCCAGAATAAACAAGGCACAATTATTCGAATATATTGAATGTGGCGTAAACACTAGATTATCAATCTACATGTAAATGTATTAACCAGAAGTGTGTCTCATATCTGGTATTGATAAATTCTAAACTCAGACAAAGTAGAGTGAACGGAATGTTTTAATAAAGTATGATGGAAGACCAATAGGATTGTACATTATTGAATACAGACTACAAATAAACATGAAAAAGTAACTCTTTTAATAGTGAATAGAAGGAGAAGAATAATATAGTCTTGGGAATGATAAAGAAATAAACTGTTAATTTGATTGATTTGCGTGGGTAAACCGGAAATAAAACATTTGAATGAACGGGTATGTGGTATTAAAGCACTGGTAACAGTTTATATTGTGAAATCAGAATTATGTTATTGATTGGAGCTAAATGTTGCACTCAACAGCTTACGTCATCTGGCAACAAATGTATCCATCAATCAAAATATCAAACCTAATGTTGAAGGGATAGGTTTCACAAAAAGTTATTATTTTACTTTCTACTTTTATAGGGTGAAAATCTATTGGCGAACAACCACCATTAAAAATTGATTGATTCATGTTTTCTACCGTCAGAGTGGGATTTGAACCCCCACGACATAGATGTAAAGCCTGTGTTGGAGTGAGTGACAATCACTCTTAACCGACTGAGCCCCCCCCCCCCTATCACCCCGCTCCCTAATAAAAGAGAATGTAAATTAACAGTAAGTATTACTGTTTCTAATTAACAATCAAATAACAAACCATGTATTATTGCAGCATTGGAAAAATATACATGTATGCATAGAAATTAACAAAGAATTCTAGCAGTAAAGCAATATACATGTATGATAAGATGTAAAAATAAGACAATAACACTGCACTGGCAGCACTGGAAATGACTTTGTAAGGATGCAGTAACTTTATAGTACATAACACTGACACTCCGGGCCATCATTATTTTATTTTCTCTCTCAATCAAATTGCCAGAAAAATATATTGCTAAATAATACAGTACAGGGGTATTTAATATTTGAGAATGAAAAATTGAACCGAGACAGATAGTTTGTTTTCATTCCAGTCTCAACAAATTCTATGTAAAAATATGTAAATAATGCCTCTTGTATAAAACATGTGAAATTAAAAATGATGAAGGGAGTAAAAATGTTGAACACTAATTTTGACATGGGTGGAATTGTTGATTGTCCATTACACAACTGATGAGACTTTCACTATATGTAATGATCTCAGGGCTTACATATTATGCTCATCATTTGTAATATGATATATATCACAAGGAAACATACTTACACATGTACAAAGGCTAAAATAATATACAATTCTATAAAAAGGGGGCAAAGATCTATGTGTAAAAGCAAAAATACATAAATGCAACTAAAACCAAGTAGTAAGAAGTTTAAAAGCAGATCAAATACATGTATATGGGCAAAAAAAAGCTTCAAACACACATGGAAAAACTCGAGATTGCTTGAGCTTGGAGATTGCATATTGACCTATTATCAAAATATAAACGAAACCCTTTATGTCGTTGTTATGTGAATGAAAGCTTGAGACCTCTACATAAGGCTGTGGCAGTAAACATCTATGAAACATATATTAAATCCTCAACCCATCTCACCCTGGCATATAAAAATATGATATGTCCCGATCATATGCCAAGAAAGACACTATGTAATAAGCTCAACACAATTTTGTGATAAAAGGATATATTGTATGCAGAAAAAATATGGTAGAAATCCTATTTGAGTAAATAATGTCGTCCACACAGCCAATAAAATGAAGGATTTGCAAGCAAGATATGTAATGATATGTTGGGGAAGTGATAAATACTATTTGTCTGTTTTCTTTACTGTCTTTTACTGACCCCACCCAAAAGGGTATCGTTGTGAAGACCCCATCCAAAAGGGTATCATCGTTTTACCCCACCCAAAAGGGTATATTTCTTTGATTCTTTAGGATTGTTTAGATCAGGATTAGTGACTTCGGATTTGCTACATCATGTACAAGTATGGTAGAGGAGAGATAACTGTGAAAAGCTGATGTTGGTTCTATGGTGTAGAGATATGGTGTAGGTATCTAACAGACTTATTTCAAATATATTATATATTGTTATATTAACATGGATATTCATAATTAAAAACTAAATCTAGGAGTTAAAAAGCAAACTCTTTCCAACATTCAAAATTACACAAATGGACAATGTATGTGAATAGTTTGCCAACATTTTCCCAAAATGTACATGTGTATAAAAATACAAGATAAACCCCAAATTCATCCAGAGAATATAATTAATGATAGCTTTTTGGATTGTCATGGATTGGTACTGTCTAAAACAACAAACATCAAATAAACCTTATATCGTTGCTTTTTATCTGGTACATATTGTTATGGCCGATGTGAGCTATAGTCAAACATGGAATAAGCCAGAAACTAAGGGAAATGTAAAAGGTGGCACCTTAAGACAAGTGGTCTCTTAATCCAGGTATCATGTGATGGGCATCTCGATTACCTGTCATCTGTTCTCATGAATGAGGACTAAGCGAGTCTTAGGGATTGTGGGTTGGCCGCTTTAGGTTGGTGTTTCCAGGTTACCGCTTGTTCTGGTTTGACTGTATTCAGATTAGTTACTTGACTGCAACAATTAGAGTTATATCTTCCATTTGTCATTGCCCCTTAACTCTTGAAATGTTATATGTCACAAAAGTAAACAGTATTACAGGATTAGTGTGTGAAGAAATCCCAGCCTTCCACCTGCTTCCTGGTGATGACCTCAAGTATGGTCACCATGAAGGATTTTGTTCCCCAGTTGGTACATCAGCAGTAAACCCTCAGAGAATATACAAAATTTCAAATCACAGTTATACAATTTATGATTGGTGGGAGATCCTTGCTGTTCTATAATATATTCTGTCTCTCAGTCTGAGGCTGTTTTTCACAAAGCAGGCGTATAGCAGATGAAGTCTTGTTGCCAATGGATACCGTAATGAAGAGATACGAAGTCATGACAACTGTGATTGACCTCAGTTTGCAATAGCTTGGTGAAACACCTGTCCTGGCCAGTGAAGACATTTCTGTTTGTCAGTCTTCCTGACAAGAGACATTTCTGTCCCTCACCAGACGGTTAACATTGGTCACAAAGCATCTGTATCCTCAGACATCTCAGATATATGAGTATCCAGGGCTTCATAACAAAACTTGAACTGATCCTGTAAACAACAAATTACACAGTTTTTATTTTTACATAAAACTCTTTTCTTGGAAGGAATTTACCTTGAAAAAAATGATAATCAAATAAACTATTTGAATATGAGAACAAATAAGATTAGCAATTCATAAATAAAACATATAGAATAACATCCGGATTGTTCCTTAAAGTGGGAGGAGCAGCAGTTTAAGTAGAATAGGAGAGCTTTCTGTTGATACCAATCTTTTTCAATCATAAAAGGTCTCATAAATGTAGGCTATTTGAATTTTGTACACTATTTTAACACCTTTTGGGCCCGCACACGTAACTGCCTTTACCAATATGCTTCATTTCAACATCAAACCTTTAGTTTTTCAAGGTACTTAAAATGCTGAACTTCTCTTGACAACAGAAATTTGTGAAAAAAATCCGAATTTTGGCATCTCATGGTACTTAAACATTTTTAACCTTACCTAAACTATATATAATGGCAAGCAACATTTTGGAAGACAATATCAAAACTTTACTGATTATAACCTTGAGTTGGAGGAAACAAAATGAGAGTTGACTTACAAATGAGGTGATAAACTGAGGTCTAGCATCCCTGATTAACCTGACTGTGGAGAAAACATCTGCCTCTTTATCCACCTGAAGTCTCTCCAACAAGAGGTAGATGGCACAGAACATCCCACTGCATCTACAACCATCCCTGATGGGGGAACACAAACATATCATTAGATGTGAGTATACTATATATAAACCCGGCCATCACTTCAAAGATTTTCTGACAGTTCCTAACTCATACTGGAGCTGAACAAGTTATTAAGCCAGAGTTATATTTTGATGTATTTGTAAGATAGGTAGTTACTATTTGCAAACTTCTTACAAAAATCTTTTCATGAAAGGTGTGGAAGTAGAGGGTGCATTTGACATACCAAAAGGCAGAAGACTACGACTTACAAGCACTGTATGATAACTGGTTGTGTACCACATTCTAACTGCCAAGCTTCTAATGTTTTTAACAAGTAGAGGAGAGCTTCTTGGGATTCAGGGACATCACTATCTAAAGCCCAATCAGGAAAATGAAACTGTTTCACCATTCGCTCCTTCTTTATACCCTGTGGTAAGGAAAATAAAATGGAATGTTGATAAGGGTTGATTAAGTGATTTTCCACATATGGCGACCAAGAGAAAAATCCACTTATACAATTTTTCAATTCTTATTTGGTCTGAGTGTGATTTGAACCCGCACAGCATCGATGGAAGGTTTGTGTGGGACTGAGGGACGGTCACTCTAACCCACTGGACCATTGATGTCCCAGAATGTTGATAAGGAAAAAACAGTTAAATTAATGTTTCTATGGGGAAAAAGAGACTTATTACACCATTAGCATATTTATTAGGAAGAAACTGTAGCATGCAAATTGCAGGTTTCCATGCTACCAAGAGATGTATTGCAGGTTTCCATGTAACTGAGAGAAGTATTGCAGGTTTCTATGTTACTAAGAGAAGTATTCAATGGTACTCAGCAACCATTTTTTGTATAGCCCAATTAAAGTGAATAATTTGAAGTTGCAGAAGCCCCCCTCCTCAAATAAACAAACATTTTCCCTTTACCTGAAGAACATTAAGTTTGAGCAGTCTTTCAGTGATATTATGTTCAAGTTTAGTAGTAGAGGCCAGCTCCACTGTAAACCTCTCCATGTGTACTACACCAATCTCTTCAGGCCAGTATACACCACAAGCCTGCAACAGAAATAATACCTTAATACACCACTGGGAATTGTTTAAAGGTACACTTACCGAATAAATCCAGAATACTGTTTACATTCAAAACGGAGGACAGTTTTCTGTATTTTTCCATGACAGAAAAGTTGTGAATTGTTGTCGTCGTTTTGTATTTTTTTAATATTAAATCAAAAATTTGATTTGTTCCCACTATGTAAACAAACTCCAAAACTGGGCATGTTCATAATCGACCTAGTGATTTGAACCAAGCCAGTAATCTAACTGTACATTATTATTATACTAACTTTATCTGGAGTAATATAGACAAAGGATCTGATTTCAGGGACAAAAAAGGCCTGACAATAAATGTGAGTCTGTAAACTAGTCAAATGGGGCCGAAATGAGGGTAATCCAATACTAAAGTTAACCTCTGCTGATCGTTGTTGTTGTTGTCTCGGGCGTCCATGCAAGGAATGCTTTTACACCTCCATTTAAACATTCAAAATATACCTGGACATACATCTTAGTGGTTTTACGTGTAATGTGATTTTCTAAACAAATATCCAAAAGGCTAAGGCTTTGAGTGTGCCTTTAGAGAAAAGCAGGCCTAGCCGAAACTCAATAACTAATGGATATTATGCTTATACAATTGTTTTCCTTGTTGGTTATAATTGTGCTTAAGACAAATTATAAAGGCCAACCTGCAAGGTTGACAGAAATCTCCAGCGAGATTTGCAGATGTAGAAGTGGGATTCACCTGTCGCTCACATAGACATAAAATACTTAAAACTTTTTGTTATTTAAAGAAGATAAAAGTTTTCCCCACCTTATCTTTGATATCTATATCTCCAAGAAGAACAATAGTACTACATGTGTGGTCATACACTAGACGCCAAAAGTCCATCACAATCAATGGTAAAGGCACTTCTGTTACAAAAAACACAGTCTTCTGTCTGTAACTCTGTACAAATAAAAAGATCCAATGTTATCGGCTATGATAAGTTTGTTGAACAAGTTAAGTAGAGGATAGGAGATAGAGGTTATCTGACAAGAACAGAATTTTCAAAGACAAGCCTCTGATGAGGTCATACGTTATTTGGGCCATAATTTCCCGAAAAAAATAACACACTGCCTGGGAGTAAAAATATTGGGGGTGTAGTGCGAGAGTTTTGTTAATGAATGGAAAGCCATAAAAAGTGAATATAAAGGTATGACTTACAGGTATTTTAACCGCATTGATGTAATCTGTAGAACCTTTATGGTGAGTAGATAACAATGGTCGATGGTGATCACCTGAAAAACAAATATATGCAGGTTCCAAAATTAGAGACGGTTGCTTCCTGAGCCGTGTCCTCAAAAAAAAAATAAGAATTGCCTTGAAATCATATTTTATGATATTTTTTTTTCACTAAGTTTTCCTAGTTCATTTTGGAGACTGACAATGTTCTCAATATATTAAATTACGTAGCTAAAATGTGTAGATCCGTCCATAGGTAGTGAATGAACGATTGAGGTTCTATATCACGCTCAAGGTTAGTTCACTTTAATAGAAGGCAGTGTTGCCAGGTTTAGGGGGAGGAAACCCCAGACATCTGCAGCACCTGTTAATCCTTCCACATAAGGTAGTTGATTTAAAAACCCCATTCAGAAATATATTGACAGAACTGAAACCCCTCCCAAGCTAGTATTCAACAATATGCCCTACCTAAAGAAGCCTTACCTGCTATTATATCTGGGTGTCTGTTCTTGACACTGTTCTCAGGTAAAAGTGCAGCCCTAATTTCATCATCAGTTAACATGGGCTTAACAGAATCCAAAAGCTGTGGGCAAACAAATTTTAAATAAATATATACAAAATATACAGCTAAAAATATATATACCTCAAATGAGCACAACAAATGTCAACTATCCCAGTAGGTCAAAGCTTTCTATTTTTCAGCCGACGGAAATTGATCTTGGTTATGCTAGAGCTAGGCAGTGGCTTACTTGAATAGTGATAGTCTTTTATCTGTGTTATTTGATTGATTGATTGTTTGGTGTTTTACGCCGCGCTCAAGATTATTTCACTTATACGGGGGCGTTGCCAGTTTTATTGTGGGAGGAAGCTCTGTTTCCCCGGAGGAAACCCACGACCTTCCGCTGGTAACTGGCAACCATCCCACATAGGTCGTTCGAGTGAAAACCCAGTCAGAAAATTTTCGAATTTATTTTAACTGAGTGGGATTTCAAACCCGTGACCCATTGATGGAAGGCTGTTCGGATTGAGCGTCTAACCCTCTAACTACTGAGCCACGGAGGCCCCAAAATTGAATTGAAACTAATGCAGGTCTACTGTACATACTTTAAGCTTTCAATCAATGTCTGATTGAAGATCTTAGTGTGTGTTTTTTAGTTTTAATCCAATTTTGAAAATACCACAGTTTGGCTGAGATTACGTAAGCTTAAAATTGTCAAAATGGCAGTACCCATGTTGAATTGTGTTTAGCGTGAAACCGGCATGCACTTTGTCAACTTTATTTGGTTGTCAAGGATGTCTCATGGGTTGATCTATTTGAAAATGTAAACGGAAAGCCTTAACAAAATTTAGGCTATTAGCCACAAATCAAATTGTTAATATTACCGCAAACGGGAAATGAAACTGTATCCTGTAACCGTTACTCGTCATAACGTTGGAAACCCCTATTTGATGAGCCGATGTAGTACAAAAGCATTCAGTAGAAAGTAAGGTCTTACCTCAAACTGATCCTGCAGTTTATTGTTCCCAGTCAATGGATCCATTTTACACAGCTTATGGAATGTGGAATGGAAATCTACAAATGATATACTGGTATCTTCAAACCATATTGCTTCTAATAGGGCTTCATACAGGAAGGCGTACTGCTCCTACAAAAGTACATCAATCCAGAAATGTTGACAAGTACATGTATCTCAAAAATAGCCATATCAGCTGATAGATTTAGTAAAAAGGGAACATGAAAATTTACAGATTAGAGAAAAGGAAAAATATGAGAATGAAGCAGCAGAGAAGATGCAATTAAAATCAAGATTGAACTAGTATGAACAGGTATATTACAGAAGATGACAGAGATCCTATACAAACTGTCTTACCACTGATGGAATAATATTGGCACGTTGTTGTCGTAACCTGACCACAGTGTTATAAACATCCACCATTTTCTCCCTTGAGGCTTGCTGTATTAGCATGTCCAAGGCTATGTAAGTACCTGAACGTCCAATGCCAGCACTGTCAATAAAAATATAATGTCAATAGAAATGCTAACTTTATAAATCCAGACTTTGAAATTAGGTCAAGTTTTGGAGATTTCTGGCACATAAGCCTATAACAAAGCTAGTTTGACATATATTTCCACATGTAGGATTGTCAGGTTTAGTGGGGGAGGAAACACCCTGACCTTTGAGGGTATCTGACAACCCTTACACATCACCCACTAAGAAATATTACAACTGAGCCACTCTGGCCACTCCCGAGCTAGAAACATTTGAAACCACCTGAAAAAGACTTTTACAGCTGCTATTATATCTGGGTGTTAATTCTGTATACATTTGTACATGCAGCCAATGAAACCTGAAAGGTTTATTGATTGGTTCATGTTTTACACCACATTCAAGATTATTTAACTAACAGCCAATGACTTAATAGCCAGGTTATTTTGGGGAGAACACCTCAGAATTTCTGCTGACATCCTGAAATCATTCCTGATTTCAGACATCAGCACAGCCATTTTCAGGTGGGTGATAAATAATGCAAGCTCAAATGGGATAAACTACATTTGTAAAACAAAAGTGCTGATTAGGTATATATCTAAACCAGCATAGTTTTTTTAGAGAAGTTGATCGTGAGAATCTTCGAAATAAATGAGACGAAGGATTATGATTACCTGTCATATCGAAATTCAAATTACAAATGATACAACATTAAGTATAAATCCTTACCTGCAATGTACAATCATAGGTCCAGGACAAGTGGATGCTGCAGAGACTACTTTCTTCCTAAAGAACAGGACAGATAGAGCATGGCGTGGAACACCCTGGTCAGGCCAGGCCGTGAAATGGAAATGTTTAATTGTTCTCTGCTCGGAAGTCTGCAAACAAAAAGGGAACCTAGTTTAATGATGTTTAGGACAGCCTTGTAGCATCTCAAACCTAGTTTAATGATGTTCAGGACAGCCTTATAGCATCTCAAACCTAGTTTAATGATGTTCAGGACAGCCTTATAGCATCTCAAACCTAGTTTAATGATGTTCAGGACAGCCTTGTAGCATCTCAAACCTAGTTTAATGATGTTCAGGACAGCCTTATAGCATCTCAAACCTAGTTTAATGATGTTCAGGACAGCCTTATAGCATCTCAAACCTAGTTTAATGATGTTCATGACAGCCTTGTAGCATCTCAAACCTAGTATAATGATGTTTAGGACAGCCTTGTAGCATCTCAAACCTAGTTTAATGATGTGCAGGACAGCCTTGTAGCATCTCAAACCTAGTATAATGATGTTTAGGACTACAAGGCCTTGTAGCACCCCAAACCCAGTTTAATGATGTTCAGGACAGCCTTGTAGCATCCCAAACCTAGTTTACTGATGTTCAGGACAGCCTTGTAACATCTCAGACCTAGTTTACTGATGTTCAGGTCAGTCTTGTAACATCTCAAAACCTAGTTTAATGATGTTCAGGACAGCCTTGTAGCATCTCAAACCTAGTTTAATGATGTTCAGGACAGCCTTGTAACATCTCAAACCTAGTATAATGATGTTCAAGACAGCCTTGTAACAACTGAAACCTAGTTTAATGATGTTCAGGACAGCCTTGTAGCATCTCAAACCTAGTTTAATGATGTTCAGGACAGCCTTGTAGCATCCCAAACCTAGTTTACTGATGTTCAGGACAGCCTTGTAACATCTCAGACCTAGTTTACTGATGTTCAGGTCAGTCTTGTAACATCTCAAAACCTAGTTTAATGATGTTCAGGACAGCCTTGTAGCATCTCAAACCTAGTTTAATGATGTTCAGGACAGCCTTGTAACATCTCAAACCTAGTATAATGATGTTCAAGACAGCCTTGTAACAACTGAAACCTAGTTTAATGATGTTCAGGACAGCCTTGTAACATCTCAAACCTAGTTTAATGATGTTCAAGACAGCCTTGTAACAACTGAAACCTAGTTTAATGATGTTCAGGACAGCCTTGTAGCATCTCAAACCTAGTTTAATGATGTTCACGACAGCCTTGTAACATCTCAAACCTAGTTGAATGATGTTCAGGACAGCCTTGTAGCATCTCAAACCTAGTTTAATGATGTTCAGGACAGCCTTGTGACATCTCAAACCTAGTTTAATGATGTTCAGGACAGCCTTGTAGCATCTCAAACCTAGTTTAATGATGTTCAGGACAGCCTTGTAACATCCCAGACCTAGTTTACTGATGTTCAGGACAGCCTTGTAACATCTCAAAACCTAGTATAATGATGTTCAGGACAGCCTTGTAACATCTCAAACCTAGTTTAATGATGTTCAGGACAGCCTTGTAGCATCTCAAACCTAGTATAATGATGTTCAGGACAGCCTTGTAGCACCCCAAACCCAGTTTAATGATGTTCAGGACAGCCTTGTAGCATCTCAAACCTAGTTTAATGATGTGCAGGACAGCCTTGTAGCATCTCAAACCTAGTATAATGATGTTTAGGACTACAAGGCCTTGTAGCACCCCAAACCCAGTTTAATGATGTTCAGGACTGCCTTGTAGCATCCCAAACCTAGTTTAATGATGTTCAGGACAGCCTTGTAACATCTCAAACCTAGTTTAATGATGTTCAGGACAGCCTTGTAGCATCTCAAACCTAGTTTAATGATGTTCAGGACAGCCTTGTAACATCTCAAACCTAGTATAATGATGTTCAAGACAGCCTTGTAACAACTGAAACCTAGTTTAATGGTGTTCAGGACAGCCTTGTAGCATCTCAAACCTAGTTTAATGATGTTCACGACAGCCTTGTAACATCTCAAACCTAGTTGAATGATGTTCAGGACAGCCTTGTAGCATCTCAAACCTAGTTTAATGATGTTCAGGACAGCCTTGTAACATCTCAAACCTAGTTTAATGATGTTCAGGACAGCCTTGTAGCATCTCAAACCTAGTATAATGATGTTCAGGACAGCCTTGTAACATCTCAGACCTAGTTTAATGATGTTCAGGACAGCCTTGTAACATCTCAAACCTAGTTTAATGATGTTCAGGACAGCCTTGTAGCACCCCAAACCCAGTTTAATGATGTTCAGGACAGCCTTGTAGCATCTCAAACCTAGTTTAATGATGTTCAGGACAGCCTTGTAGCACCCCAAACCCAGTTTAATGATGTTCAGGACAGTCTTGTAGCATCCCAAACCTAGTTTAATGATGTTCAGGACAGCCTTGTAGCACCCCAAACCCAGTTTAATGATGTTCAGGACAGCCTTGTAGCACCCCAAACCCAGTTTAATGATGTTCAGGACAGCCTTGTAGCACCCCAAACCCAGTTTAATGATGTTCAGGACAGCCTTGTAGCATCTCAAACCTAGTTTAATGATGTTCAGGACAGCCTTGTACAACCCAAACCCAGTTTAATGATGTTCAGGACAGCCTTGTAGCACCCCAAACCCAGTTTAATGATGTTCAGGACAGTCTTGTAGCATCCCAAACCTAGTTTACTGATGTTCAGGACAGCCTTGTAGCATCTCAAACCTAGTTTAATGATGTTCAGGACAGCCTTGTAACATCTCAAACCTTGTATAATGATGTTCAAGACAGCCTTGTAACAACTGAAACCTAGTTTAATGATGTTCAGGACAGCCTTGTAGCATCTCAAACCTAGTTTAATGATGTTCACGAAAGCCTTGTAACATCTCAACCCTAGTTTAATGATGTTCAGGACAGCCTTGTAACAACTGAAACATAGTTTAATGATGTTCAAGACAGCCTTGTAACAACTGAAACCTAGTTTAATGATGTTCAGGACAGCCTTGTAGCATCTCAAACCTAGTTTAATGATGTTCACGACAGCCTTGTAACATCTCAAACCTAGTTTAATGATGTTCAGGACAGCCTTGTAACAACTGAAACATAGTATAATGATGTTCAGGACAGCCTTGTAGCATCTCAAACCTAGTTTAATGATGTTCACGACAGCCTTGTAACATCTCAAACCTAGATGAATGATGTTCAGGACAGCCTTGTAGCATCTCAAACCTAGTTTAATTATGTTCAGGACAGCCTTGTAGCATCTCAAACCTAGTTTAATGATGTTCAGGACAGCCTTGTAACATCTCAAACCTAGTTTAATGATGTTCAGGAGAGCCTTGTAACATCTCAAATCTAGTTTAATGATGTTCAGGACAGCCTTGTAACATCTGAAACCTAGTTTAATGATGTTCAGGACAGCCTTATAGCATCTCAAATCTAGTTTAATGATGTTCATGACAGCCTTGTAACATCTCAAACCTAGTTTAATGATGTTCACGACAGCCTTGTAACATCTCAAACCTAGTTTAATGATGTTCAGGACAGCCTTGTAACATCTCAAACCTAGTTTAATGGTGTTCAGGACCTCAAACCTAGTTTACTGATGTTCAGGACAGCCTTGTAGCATCTCAAACCTAGTTTAATGGTGTTCACGACAGCCTTGTAGCATCTCAAACCTAGTTTAATGATGTTCAGGACAGCCTTGTAACATCTCAAACCTAGTTTAATGATGTTCACGACAGACTTGTAGCATCTCAAACCTAGTTTAATGATGTTCAGGACAGCCTTGTAGCATCTCAAACCTAGTTTAATGATGTTCAGGACAGCCTTGTAGCATCTCAAACCTAGTTTAATGATGTTCAGGACAGCCTTGTAACATCTCAAACGTAGTTTAATGATGTTCTGGACAGCCTTGTAGCATCTCAAACCTAGTTTAATGATGTTCACGACAGCCTTGTAACATCTCAAACCTAGTTTAATGATGTTCAGGACAGCCTTGTAGCATCTCAAACCTAGTTTAATGATGTTCAGGACAGCCTTGTAACATCTCAAACCTAGTTTAATGATGTTCAGGACAGCCTTGTAGCATCTCAACCCTAGTTTAACGATGTTCAGGACAGCCTTGTAGCATCTCAAACCCAGTTTAATGATGTTCAGGACAGCCTTGTAGCATCTTAAACCTAGTTTAATGATGTTCAGGACAGCCTTGTAACATCTCAAACCTAGTATAATGATGTTCATGACAGCCTTGTAACATCTCAAACCTAGTTTAATGATGTTCAGGACAGCCTTGTAACATCTCAAACCTAGTATAATGATGTTCAAGACAACCTTGTAACAACTGAAACATAGTTTAATGATGTTCAGGACAGCCTTGTAGCACCCCAAACCTAGTATAATGATGTTCAGGACAGCCTTGTAGCACCCCAAACCTAGTATAATGATGTTCAGGACAGCCTTGTAACATCTCAAACCTAATTTAATGATGTTCAGGACAGCCTTGTAACATCTCAAACCTAGTTTAATGATGTTCAGGACAGCCTTGTAACATCTCAAACCTAGTTTAATGATGTTCAGGACAGCCTTGTAGCATCTCAAACCTAGTTTAATGATGTTCAGGACAGCCTTGTAACATCTCAAACCTAGTTTAATGATGTTAAGAACAGCCTTGTAGCATCTCAAACCTAGTTTAATGATGTTCAGGACAGCCTTGTAACATCTCAAACCTAGTTTAATGATGTTCAGGACAGCCTTGTAACATCTCAAACCTAGTTTAATGATGTTCAGGACAGCCTTGTAACATCTCAAACCTAGTTTAATGATGTTCAGGACAGCCTTGTAACATCTTAAACCTAGTTTAATGATGTTCAGGACAGCCTTGTAGCATCTCAAACCTAGTTGAATGATGTTCAGGACAGCCTTGTAACATCTCACACCTAGTTTAATGATGTTCACGACAGCCTTGTAGCATCTCAAACCTAGTTTAATGATGTTCAGGACAGCCTTGTTACATCTCAAACCTAGTTTAATGATGTTCAGGACAGCCTTGTAACATCTCAAACCTAGTTTAATGATGTTCAGGACAGCCTTGTAACATCTCAGACCTAGTTTAATGATGTTCAGGACAGCCTTGTAACATCTCAAACCTAGTTTAATGATGTTCAGGACAGCCTTGTAACATCTTAAACCTAGTTTAATGATGTTCAGGACAGCCTTGTAGCATCTCAAACCTAGTTTAATGATGTTCAGGACAGCCTTGTAACATCTCAAACCTAGTTTAATGATGTTCATGACAGCCTTGTAACATCTTAAACCTAGTTGAATGATGTTCAGGACAGCCTTGTAGCATCTCAAACCTAGTTTAATGATGTTCAGGACAGCATTGTAACATCTCAGACCTAGTTTAATGATGTTCAGGACAGCCTTGTAACATCTCAAACCTAGTATAATGATGTTTAGGACAGCCTTGTAGCATCTCAAACCTAGTTTAATGATGTTTAGGACAGCCTTGTAGCATCTCAAACCTAGTTTAATGATGTTCAGGACTACAAGGCCTTGTAGCACCCCAAACCCAGTTTAATGATGTTCAGGACTGCCTTGTAGCATCCCAAACCTAGTTTACTGATGTTCAGGACAGCCTTGTAACATCTCAGACCTAGTTTACTGATGTTCAGGACAGCCTTGTTACATTTCAGACCTAGTTTACTGATGTTCAGGACAGCCTTGTAACATCTCAAAACCTAGTTTAATGATGTTCAGGACAGCCTTGTAGCATCTCAAACCTAGTTTCATGATGTTCAGGACAGCCTTGTAACATCTCAAACCTAGTATAATGATGTTCAAGACAGCCTTGTAACAACTGAAACCTAGTTTAATGATGTTCTGGACAGCCTTATAACATCTCAAACCTAGTATAATGATGTTTAGGACAGCCTTGTAGCATCTCAACCCTAGTTTAACGATGTTCAGGACAGCCTTGTAGCATCTCAAACCTAGTATAATGATGTTTAGGACAGCCTTGTAACATCTCAAACCTAGTATAATGATGTTTAGGACAGCCTTGTAGCATCTCAACCCTAGTTTAACGATGTTCAGGACAGCCTTGTAGCATCTCAAACCTAGTTTAATGATGTTCACGACAGCCTTGTAACATCTCAAACCTAGTTGAATGATGTTCAGGACAGCCTTGTAGCATCTCAAACCTAGTTTAATGATGTTCAGGACAGCCTTGTAACATCTCAACCATAGTTTAATGATGTTCACGACAGCCTTGTAACATCTCAAACCTAGTTTAACGATGTTCAGGACAGACTTGTAGCATCTCAAACGTAGTTTAATGATGTTCACGACAGCCTTGTAACATCTCAAACCTAGTTGAATGATGTTCAGGACAGCCTTGTAGCATCTCAAACCTAGTTTAATGATGTTCAGGACAGCCTTGTAACATCTCAAACCTAGTTGAATGATGTTCACGACAGCCTTGTAACATCTCAAACCTAGTTTAATGATGTTCAGGACAGCCTTGTAACATCTCAAACCTAGTATAATGATGTTCAGGACAGCCTTGTAGCACCCCAAACCCAGTTTAATGATGTTCAGGACAGCCTTTTAGCATCCCAAACCTAGTATAATGATGTTCAGGACAGTCTTGTAGCATCTCAAACCCAGTTTAATGATGTTCAGGACAGCCTTGTAACATCTCAAACCCAGTTTAATGATGTTCAGGACAGCCTTGTAACATCTCAAACCTAGTTTAATGATGTTCAGGACAGCCTTGTAGCATCTCAAACCTAGTTTTCTGATGTTCAGGACAGCCTTGTAACATCTCAAACCTAGTATAATGATGTTCAAGACAGCCTTGTAACAACTGAAACATAGTTTAATGATGTTCAGGACAGCCTTGTAGCATCTCAAACCTAGTTTAATGATGTTCACGACAGCCTTGTAACATCTCAAACCTAGTTGAATGATGTTCAGGACAGCCTTGTAGCATCTCAAACCTAGTTTAATGATGTTCAGGACAGCCTTGTAACATCTCAAACCTAGTTTAATGATGTTCTGGACAGCCTTGTAGCATCTCAAACCTAGTTTAATGATGTTCAGGACAGCCTTGTAACATCTCAAACCTAGTTTAATGATGTTCACGACAGCCTTGTAACATCTCAAACCTAGTTTAATGATGTTCACGACAGCCTTGTAACATCTCAAACCTAGTTTAATGATGTTCAGGACAGCCTTGTAACATCTCAAACCTAGTTTAATGATGTTCACGACAGCCTTGTAACATCTTAAACCTAGTTTAATGATGTTCATGACAGCCTTGTAACATCTCAAACCTAGTTTAATGATGTTCACGACAGCCTTGTAACATCTCAAACCTAGTTTAATGATGTTCACGACAGCCTTGTAACATCTCAAATCTAGTTTAATGATGTTCAGGACAGCCTTGTAACATCTGAAACCTAGTTTAATGAGGTTCAGGACAGCCTTATAGCATCTCAAATCTAGTTTAATGATGTTCATGACAGCCTTGTAACATCTCAAACCTAGTTTAATGATGTTCAGGACAGCCTTGTAACATCTCAAACCTAGTTTAATGGTGTTCAGGACCTCAAACCTAGTTTAATGATGTTCAGGACAGCCTTGTGGCATCTCAAACCTAGTTTAATGGTGTTCAGGACCTCAAACCTAGTTTAATGATGTTCAGGACAGCCTTGTAGCATCTCAAACCCAGTTTAATGATGTTCAGGACAGCCTTGTAACATCTGAAACCTAGTTTAATGATGTTCAGGACAGCCTTATAGCATCTCAAATCTAGTTTAATGATGTTCATGACAGCCTTGTAACATCTCAAACCTAGTTTAATGATGTTCACGACAGCCATGTAACATCTTAAACCTAGTTTAATGATGTTCATGACAGCCTTGTAACATCTCAAACCTAGTTTAATGATGTTCACGACAGCCTTGTAACATCTCAAACCTAGTTTAATGATGTTCACGACAGCCTTGTAACATCTCAAATCTAGTTTAATGATGTTCAGGACAGCCTTGTAACATCTGAAACCTAGTTTAATGATGTTCAGGACAGCCTTATAGCATCTCAAATCTAGTTTAATGATGTTCATGACAGCCTTGTAACATCTCAAACCTAGTTTAATGATGTTCACGACAGCCTTGTAACATCTCAAACCTAGTTTAATGATGTTCAGGACAGCCTTGTAACATCTCAAACCTAGTTTAATGATGTTCAGGACAGCCTTGTAACATCTCAAACCTAGTTTAATGGTGTTCAGGACCTCAAACCTAGTTTAATGATGTTCAGGACAGCCTTGTAGCATCTCAAACCTAGTTTAATGGTGTTCACGACAGCCTTGTAGCATCTCAAACCTAGTTTAATGATGTTCAGGACAGCCTTGTAACATCTCAAACCTAGTTTAATGATGTTCAGGACAGCCTTGTAGCATCTCAAACCTAGTTTAATGATGTTCAGGACAGCCTTGTAGCATCTCAAACCTAGTTTAACGATGTTCAGGACAGCCTTGTAGCATCTTAAACCTAGTTTAATGATGTTCAGGACAGCCTTGTTACATCTCAAATCTAGTTTAATGATGTTCAGGACAGCCTTGTTACATCTCAAACCTAGTTTAATGATGTTCAGGACAGCCTTGTAACATCTCAAACCTAGTTTAATGATGTTCAGGACAGCCTTGTAACATCTCAAACCTAGTTTAATGATGTTCAGGACAGCCTTGTAACATCTCAAACCTAGTTTAATGATGTTCATGACAGCCTTGTAACATCTCAAACCTAGTTTAATGATGTTCAGGACAGCCTTGTAACATCTCAAACCTAGTTTAATGATGTTCAGGACAGCCTTATAGCATCTCAAACCTAGTTTAATGATGTTCAGGACAGCCTTGTAACATCTCAAACCTAGTTTAATGATGTTCAGGACAGCCTTGTAGCATCTCAAACCTAGTTTAATGATGTTCAGGACAGCCTTATAGCATCTCAAACCTAGTTTAATAATGTTCAGGACAGCCTTGTAACATCTCAAACCTAGTTTAATGATGTTCAGGACAGCCTTGTAACATCTCAAATCTAGTTTAATGATGTTCAGGACAGCCTTGTAACATCTGAAACCTAGTTTAATGATGTTCAGGACAGCCTTATAGCATCTCAAATCTAGTTTAATGATGTTCAGGACAGCCTTGTAACATCTCAAACCTAGTTTTTCTTTAGTTATATAATGCTGAATGTGTAAGAAATGCAGGAACTAACCACAGTACTGGAGACAAGGAAGGTCCGAAGTGTAAAATCTGCCAGCTCTATAGAACTCTCCACCTCTACCACAAAATGACCAAATGTTCTTTTGTCAAAATCAGACCAATACTGCTCACTCTTCACCTGAAAGTAGACATGCAACCATATCACAAACTATACTATGTACCTATACTGAAGCGCAAAAAAAAACGTCACTTCTTTTTGGATATTGATAATCAGTATATTTCAAATAGATGTAAACTTGACATGATCAAATCATCATCATTGGTGGACAAATGCTAGAGAATTCATGATTCTGTATGTTTTGACGGAGGAAGTCTCTCGTTGCTCTGGCAGTATGGGCTGGTGCGTTGTCTTGCTGGAAGACATGATTTCCATGACGAGCAATATGGGGCACGATGAAGGGTCTCAGTGCCTGGTCAATGTAGCGGGCTGCTGTTACACCATTTCCTCTACCAGAACCAACATTCTGGAACACCATAGGACCTAGTTTTTGATTCAGTGCTATAGCACCCCATACCATAATGCTGGGACCTCCCCACGCATCTCTTTCCAGAACACACTCATCTGCAAAACGCTCCCCTCGTCTACGCCAGACTCTCATTCACCCATCAACTGATGAGATGCAATACCGGCTTTCATTGGAGAAGACTACAGTTCTCCACTCTTGATGACGCCAATTCCGATGCTGTGTGGCCCATTGCAGATGAGCGCGGCGATGTCGGCCAGCACTGTGTCGTTGCTGATTGGTCTCTGGTGATTGCCAATGGTTGTCCTTGCAGTTTCCGCAGCTGTAGCGAAGCAGTTTTGCAGGTGTTGACAGAGAATCTGTTGATCTTGCCTCAACGTTGTTACGGGTGGTCTTCCACTACGAGGACGGTCTGCTGTGCTTCCAGTGGCTTGAACCCGTTGTTGCAGGCAGTATATTATTCAGACATGAACATTGAAGTGGTTTGCTACAGGTCTTGCAGTCTGGCCAGCATGAAGTCTTCTCAAGACTTTGTCTCTCTGCTCTCGTGACAGTCGTGGCATGTCGCTTCTATCAAACTGTGAATGATTGGGTGCATGCTTGGTGGCTTTTTTATAGGGATGACACCTCGCAACACACATGCATTGCAATCTTCATGCAAAACGAACGGAAAAAGCACCCCATCATTACTTTAGTAACTCTGCTTTGACGACGTGTTTTGCATATTAGTAACATGATCAGAAACCATACTTTCCCAACCACTGGCTTCAAACCAGGTCTAGCAAGGATATCAAAAGAGAAAAATTATTGAAAATTATGATAATATATGCATTTAGCTCCATTTGAATAGGGTTACGTTTCTTTTGCGGTTCAATATATAAAACAATAGGGTTTGTGTACATGAAAAATATCCCAAACTATATCTGCAGAACAATAGGGTTTGTGTACATGAGAAATATCACAAACTACATCTGCAGAACAATAGGGTTTGTGTACGTGATAAATATCCCAAATTCTACCTGCAGAACCATAGGGTTTGTGTACATTAGAATATCACAAACTACATCTGCAGAACAATAGGGTTTGTGTACATGAGAAATAACCCAAATTATACCTGCAGAGCCATAGGGTTTGTGTACATGAGAAATATCACAAACTATACCGACAGAATTATAGGGTTTGTGTACATGAGAAATATCACAAACTATACCTGCAGAACCATAGGGTTTGTGTACAGGACAAATATCACAAACTACATCTGCAGAACAATAGGGTTTGTGTACATGAGAAATATCCCAAATTATACCTGCAGAGCCATAGGGTTTGTGTACATGAGAAATATCACAAACTATACCTGCAGAACAATAGGGTTTGTGTACGTGAGAAATATCACAAACTATACCTGCTGAATCATAGGGTTTGTGTACATGAGAAATATCACAACCTATACCGACAGAATTATAGGGTTTGTGTACATGAGAAATATCACAAATTATACCTGCAGAGCCATAGGGTTTGTGTACATGAGAAATATCACAAACTATACCTGCAGAACAATAGGGTTTGTGTACATGAGAAATATCCCAAATTATACCTGTAGAGCCATAGGGTTTGTGTACATGAGAAATATCACAAACTATACCTGCAGGATCATAATAGGGTTTGTGTACGTGAGAAATATCACAAACTATACCTGCAGAACCATAGGGTTTGTGTACATGAGAAATATCACAAGCTATACCTGCAGAACAATAGGGTTTGTGTACATGACAAATATCCCAAATTATACCTGCAGAGCCATAGGGTTTGTGTACATGAGAAATATCGCAAACTATACCTACAAAACCATAGGGTTTGTGTACATGAGAAATATCACAAATTATACCTGCAGAACCATAGGGTTTGTGTACATGAGAAATGTCACAAACTATACCGACAGAATAATAGGGTTTGTACATGAGAAATACCACAAATTATACCTGCAGAACCATAGGGTTTGTGTACATGAGAAATGTCACAAACTATACCGACAGAATTATAGGGTTTGTGTACATGAGAAATATCACAAACTATACCTGCAGAACCATAGGGTTTGTGTACATGAGAAATATCACAAATTATACCGACAGAATTATAGGGTTTGTGTACATGAGAAATATCACAAACTATACCTGCAGAACCATAGGGTTTGTGTACATGAGAAATGTCACAAACTATACCGACAGAATTATAGGGTTTGTGTACATGAGAAATGTCACAAACTATACCGACAGAATTATAGGGTTTGTGTACATGAGAAATATCACAAATTATACCTACAGAATAATAGGGTTTGTGTACATGAGAAATGTCACAAATTATACCATAGGGTGTGTGTACATGAGAAATATCACAAACTATACCAACAGAATAATAGGGTTTGTGTACATGAGAAATATCACAAACTATACCGACAGAATTATAGGGTTTGTGTACATGAGAAGTATCACAAACTATACCGACAGAATTATAGGGTTTGTGTACATGAGAAATATCACAAACTATACCGACAGAATTATAGGGTTTGTGTACATGAGAAATATCACAAACTATACCTGCAGAACCATAGGGTTTGTGTACAGGAGAAATATCACAAACTACATCTGCAGAACAATAGGGTTTGTGTACATGAGAAATATCACAAATTATACCTGTAGATACATAGAGTTTGTGTACATGAGAAATATCACAAACTATACCTGCAGAACCATAGGGTTTGTGTACATGAGAAATATCACAAACTATACCTGCAGCACCATAGGGTTTGTGTACATGAGAAATATCACAAACTATACTTGCAGAACCATAGGGTTTGTGTACATGAGAAATATCACAAACTATACTTGCAGCACCATAGGGTTTGTGTACATGAGAAATATCACAAACTATACTTGCAGAACCATGATAGAGTTTGTGTACATGAGAAATATCACAAAGTTTTCTCGGCTCTATGTGTGCAATCATTATTATATATATATTACTTAACCTCGACATGGGATATATTATCTAAATAAATGTTTTTTCTCACCTTGCCAGCTTCTACCAAATTAGTTATCATAACAATCTTTCCAACATTTTCCTGCCAAATCATCCGCCAAAAATCAAAACTAGTTGCCTTCAGAGGAGCTGCAAATGAATGTTGCCAGGAGAAATTATGATAAAGGAGAAATTATAAAACGAAGAATAGAATGCAATTT
This sequence comes from Lepidochitona cinerea, assembly GCA_963971465.1. NCBI lineage: Eukaryota > Metazoa > Mollusca > Polyplacophora > Chitonida > Tonicellidae > Lepidochitona > Lepidochitona cinerea. Next base: position 37,826,006 of record OZ020556.1, on the reverse strand, counting down.
ATTTTCTCCCTATTTCACTTTGTGCACTTTCTACTGTTATTTATCTCTTGTGAGATTTACAATCTCACTGTGTCGTGTATGTGTCAGACAATATCACATGAAGTCTAACAAGGAGGAAAGAGTCGGGTCAACATATGATTACTTTTCGATAATATTTTTTAACACTATAGCACACGGGCACAGGGAAAATCTTCTTGTCTAAAATAACCACGGATACAGGTTTCTTATTGTGTTAAAAAGGGGCATATCATTTAGACCTTTATACCAAATGGATGTACTTCTGTGTAAGTTGAATAACAATAATTCAATGGATTTTTTTCAAAACTGTTCAAACTTACCTTGAGCCATAATGTATGCTTTACCTTTCTTGTATCCCTGTAAAGAACATTAAAGTAAAGTGTGAATGCAGTGAATGATTCAACAACTGGTAACACATTTCATCTTAATAAACCAGTTTGAAAATTACAGACTTTACTTGTCGTTAGTTGCTTGTCATTAGCCAATCTAGTTATTATAAGATACCTATGATGTTAAATTAAGGGAGACAACTCACATCAATATAGGAGGCATTGATATATTGATAAAATGGATCTCTATCTGGTGTGTCCAAAACAATACGGTTATAATCATCTGAAAATAAAAACAATAAGATTATTCTCATGAAATATTATAAGCATATGTTCTAATTAAATTATTTACAATTCTTTGTATTAACCATATGAATCGAGTCTTAAGGTTAAGCCCTTGCTTTTGGCTTTGGTAATCATTGTTTTATTAACTGTAAAATAATGCCTAGAAAATTTCCCTCTGTATCATTTAACATCAGTAATGAAACTATGAGGATCAGTAAAGCAGGCAATATGCCAAACAATGACCTTTTTGACCCGTTCAGCTTTGTATTATTGCATATATGGCCTGCTCTTTATTTGAAAATGATGTGTTATTGTAATTATGTAACATTCATCAATATATATCATCATCTTACAACAACCAGGGGGCTGTTTCTCAACACACTCATGCCCCATGTAAGCACAAAGCAAGGCCTAACTGTCATGGCAACATATACCTTCAACATTACGCTCGAACCAGGAGGAAGGTTACGGGTGTTGAGAAACGGCCCCCTGGGTCCTGTTGTACTAATAGACTTACAGAATGAAGTTGCACTGGAAATTGCGACAAAGTTACTATCATTCAACATGCATTTGCAAAAGGCGTAACATACGCCGCCTTAGTAGAACAAGCCCCTGATCTACCAAAATTTCAGAGTAGAATTAAAATCACTTACAAGGAATAATGGCTTGGAATCTATTTTTGGGTCTGTTAAATGGCAATGTTCCCATATCAGCATGTGTCATCAGACCAACTGGTAACATCTAATACAAAAACAATCATTTTATAGTGTCAGAATATAACATGCAATGTATTATATTACAGATCAAAAATACTCATGCATGCAATGTAAACCTGCACTAGCTAATTTTGTGATAAAGATAAACCCACACATCAAACGTTGTCAAATATATATATATTTTTTTGAATTTGTTAAAACAGAATACCAGATTTTAAAGTAACACAAGCTGTTAAAATTCTGACTATTTTCATAAATTCTGATTGTCAGGAGAAGTTTGGCTCTTAAAGTACGTTGAAAAAACTGAAGGATTGGCATTGAATTAAAAAATATTGGTAAAGCAGATATGATGTGTGCTAATAACAGATACAATTCAAACAGGGAGTACAATTTGCTCTTAAAGACTACCTGAACACACTTCAAGATTGAAATCAGTGGAAAGCTTTTACTTCTTGGTGAAAATGATGAACAATAAGCTCATTCTGTTTCATTGAATGGTTTCCTATATTTTGCAGCCGAGGTAACTTTAAATTCAAAAGTAATCTATCTTACATGTAGATCAGTGTATACATTAAAATAATTTATCGTCAATTAAAAGTAGTAGTAAATTTGTTATGTGTGATACAATGTGATCAGTTAACTACAACAACAAAAATTATGAAAATTACCCCAAACTCTGGCTCAAATCCAAACTGTGACTCGTCCTTGGATTGGATGAAATCCTTAAGTTCACCCACAGGAATAGGGTTAATGGTAATAAGAGAGGAGGCACTGATTTGAGCAGGGTTTAAAACTCCACTGACTGTCTTGGGAGGGGGGACTTTGGACGGACTTGTGTTGTTATGGTTACCATCTGAAGACAACAACAACATATTACATTAATACAGCCCTCGAATTTCCCCACAGCCATAGGCAATGCTGGAAAATCTGATTTCTACAGCAAAGAACTTGCCGTGGACAATGTGATGTTATTACATGGAATATATGGAACCTGCTGCATTTTCACCTGATAAAGCTTGATAACATTTATATAATAAGCTCCTGCATATAAACTTTCATAAACATTCTGATCCAAGAGAAAACATGCAAAACAATAAACACTTCAAATGGCAGCAAGTTAAAACAATAGAAACATGTAGGTGATGTCTAGAGTTTATCCTAACCCTTCACTTACCAGGTGTCCTTTCACTTGGTTCAGGTGACAAACCTGGATTTTCACGGCCATGAATTGTGTTACCATTCAGCCGAGGTATTGGTAAAATATCATCACGTGATTTTCCACTTTTCCTGAAAAACAACATGTAATGTCAGCTGTTAGTAGGTGACATATTTTGATGGGCAACTGATAAACGGTTGTAGTTATTAAAATGTTGTGGCAATGATATCCTGTGTATTTATAATGTATGTGTAGCAACCATATGATTTGAGTCTTATGGTTAAGCCATTACCTTTGTCTTTGGTAATCATTGTTTTATAAACCGTAAAATAAAGACTAGAAAATTTCGATCTGTATCATTTAGGATGTTCAGTAATGAAACTATCAGGATCAGTAAAGCAGGAAATACTCCAAACAATGACCTTTTAAACCCATTAAGCTTGGTATTATTGAATTTATGGCCTGCTCTTGCGTTATTGTCGTTATTTGCTGAACTTACCGTTTATAATATAAGAGTCCTAACAAACCAACAGCCAGGATAACTATAGCAGCGATAACACACCCAACAATAACCCCTGTCTTATTACCACCATCAGTGGAGTCGTTCCCTACTCCAGCCTGTGGATCTACCGCTGTAATAAGACAACCACATCACATATTATGCTCTAATAGAGGTATGAACATCAGCAGGATTTATCTTTGTTCATTGGTTGTAAAATAAAATAGCGACGTAGGGCAAGTTTTTACGTAACTGCCATAGCAGCCCATACTGCAGAGATACGTTGCTATGGTAGTTATGTAAAAACTTACGCTACGACGCTTTATGAAACCGGCTATCGGTACTTGATTATCCCTAGATCAGAGGTGTTAATACACATTTCTACATTTACTATTTATCATTTGATTCTAAGTAAATTTCTTTTAGATTTAACTCTTCATTTAAAGGCATCTGTAGATGTTGTATTGAAGTAAATCACAGAGGAAATGATAACCTATTTAAAGAGAATAATTGAAATTTATTAAAATTTCAGATTTATCCCGAGCATGAAATTCAAACCTAAAGTAGAAGTGAGATTTGATAGGCTCAGAATTTACACTATACATACAGTGAGTCCTCCCTTTGCCTTCATTTAGGAAATATAAATCAGAACAGAAATCCCATGTATTGAAAAGTTGACCAGTGATTTGACTTACGTCCATTCCTAATATCACAGTTACTGCCTATCCATCCCCTCTGACAACCATTAGGACATTCTCCCGTCACTCTATCACATACAGAACCAACTTGACATCTAGCACATGTTAAACTACACGCTATACCATAGAAACCATCCTGACAGGCTGTAAGAGAAACAATGAAATGATACTAGGTTTGGAATGTCAGGTAGCCATTTTGAAAGCTCTTTCTTGAAGAAGTACGGCCTACATATAGTTGATATAGAATAACTTAGAGAGAAGAATAAAATATACAGGCTAATTTGTCAGGCAGTGCAGTAAACAGGGCACTTGCCTACCTGACGTTAGATTAATTGATTAATGTTTTATACTGCAAGATTATATCCCTCATATGGCTTGGTTACCTTATTGTTGCACCTGGTATAAACCAAACAAACATAGACTATTGAGTGGAATTCAAATTGGGATAAGCAAGATTCCAGGGCATTGATGGAAGGGTTATGTGGACAGGTTTTTCACTGAACAGACTGAACAGCAGGTTGGGAAGGGTTATGTGGACAGGCTTTTCACTGAACAGACTGAACAGCAGGTTGGGAAGGGTTATGTGGACAGGCTTTTCACTGAACAGACTGAACAGCAGATTGGGAAGGGTTATGTGGACAGGTTTTTCACTGAACAGACTGAACAGCAGGTTGGGAAGGGTTATGTGGACAGTCTTTTCACTGAACAGCAGGTTGGGAAGGGTTATGTGGACAGGCTTTTCACTGAACAGCAGGTTGGGAAGGGTTATGTGGACAGGCTTTTCACTGAACAGCAGGTTGGGAAGGGTTATGTGAACAGTCTTTTCACTGAACAGCAGGTTGGGAAGGGTTATGTGGACAGGCTTTTCACTGAACAGACTGAACAGCAGGTTGGGAAGGGTTATGTGGACAGTCTTTTCACTGAACAGACTGAACAGCAGGTTGGGAAAGGTTATGTGGACAGGCTTTTCACTGAACAGACTGAACAGCAGGTTGGGAAGGGTTATGTGGACAGGTTTTTCACTGAACAGCAGGTTGGGAAGGGTTATGTGGACAGGCTTTTCACTGAACAGACTGAACAGCAGGTTGGGAAGGGTTATGTGGACAGGCTTTTCACTGAACAGACTGAACAGCAGATTGGGAAGGGTTATGTGGACAGGTTTTTCACTGAACAGCAGGTTGGGAAGGGTTATGTGGACAGGCTTTTCACTGAACAGCAGGTAGGGAAGGGTTATGTGGACAGGCTTTTCACTGAACAGCAGGTTGGGAAGGGTTATGTGGACAGGCTTTTCACTGAACAGCAGGTTGGGAAGGGTTATGTGGACAGTCTTTTCACTGAACAGCAGGTTGGGAAGGGTTATGTGGACAGGCTTTTCACTGAACAGACTGAACAGCAGGTTGGGAAGGGTTATGTGGACAGGTTTTTCACTGAACAGCAGGTTGGGAAGGGTTATGTGGACAGGTTTTTCACTGAACAGCAAGTCGGGAACGGTTATGTGGACAGGCTTTTCACAGAACAGCAAGTCGGGAAGGGTTATGTGGACAGGTTTTTCACTGAACAGACTGAACAGCAGGTTGGGAAGGGTTATGTGGACAGGTTTTTCACTGAACAGACTGAACAGCAGGTTGGGAAGGGTTATGTGGACAGGTTTTTCACTAACAGACTGAACAGCAGGTTGGGAAGGGTTATGTGGACAGGTTATTTTACTGAACCGACTGAACAGCAGGTTGGGAAGGGTTATGTGGACAGGTTTTTCACTGAACCGACTGAACAGCAGGTTGGGAAGGGTTATGTGGACAGGTTTTTCACTGAACCGACTGAACAGCAGGTTGGGAAGGGTTATGTGGACAGGTTTTTCACTGAACCGACTGAACAGCAGGTTGGGAAGGGTTATGTGGACAGGTTTTTCACTGAACAGACTGAACAGCAGATTGGGAAGGGTTATGTGGACAGGTTTTTCACTGAACAGAAGGTTGGGAAGGGTTATGTGGACAGGTTTTTCACTGAACAGACTGAACAGCAGGTTGGGAAGGGTTATGTGGACAGGTTTTTCACTGAACAGAAGGTTGGGAAGGGTTATGTGGACAGGTTTTTCACTGAACAGCAGGTTGGGAAGGGTTATGTGGACAGGCTTTTCACTGAACAGCAGGTTGGGAAGGGTTATGTGGACAGGCTTTTCACTGAACAGAAGGTTGGGAAGGGTTATGTGGACAGGTTTTTCACTGAACAGAAGGTTGGGAAGGGTTATGTGGACAGGCTTTTCACTGAACAGCAGGTTGGGAAGGGTTATGTGGACAGGTTTATCACTGAACAGAAGGTTGGGAAGGGTTATGTGGACAGGCTTTTCACTGAACAGCAGGTTGGGAAGGGTTATGTGGATAGGCTTTTCACTGAACAGAAGGTTGGGAAGGGTTATGTGGACAGGTTTTTCACTGAACAGCAGGTTGGGAAGGGTTATGTGGACAGGTTTTTCACTGAACAGCAGGTTGGGAAGGGTTATGTGGACAGGCTTTTCACTGAACAGAAGGTTGGGAAGGGTTATGTGGACAGGTTTTTCACTGAACAGAAGGTTGGGAAGGGTTATGTGGACAGGCTTTTCACTGAACAGCAGGTTGGGAAGGGTTATGTGGACAGGTTTTTCACTGAACAGAAGGTTGGGAAGGGTTATGTGGACAGGTTTTTCACTGAACAGCAGGTTGGGAAGGGTTATGTGGACAGGTTTTTCACTGAACAGAAGGTTGGGAAGGGTTATGTGGACAGGCTTTTCACTGAACAGCAGGTTGGGAAGGGTTATGTGGACAGGCTTTTCACTGAACAGCAGGTTGGGAAGGGTTATGTGGACAGGCTTTTCACTGAACAGAAGGTTGGGAAGGGTTATGTGGACAGGTTTTTCACTGAACAGAAGGTTGGGAAGGGTTATGTGGACAGGCTTTTCACTGAACAGCAGGTTGGGAAGGGTTATGTGGACAGGTTTTTCACTGAACAGAAGGTTGGGAAGGGTTATGTGGACAGGCTTTTCACTGAACAGCAGGTTGGGAAGGGTTATGTGGACAGGCTTTTCACTGAACAGAAGGTTGGGAAGGGTTATGTGGACAGGTTTTTCACTGAACAGCAGGTTGGGAAGGGTTATGTGGACAGGTTTTTCACTGAACAGCAGGTTGGGAAGGGTTATGTGGACAGGCTTTTCACTGAACAGAAGGTTGGGAAGGGTTATGTGGACAGGTTTTTCACTGAACAGAAGGTTGGGAAGGGTTATGTGGACAGGCTTTTCACTGAACAGCAGGTTGGGAAGGGTTATGTGGACAGGTTTTTCACTGAACAGAAGGTTGGGAAGGGTTATGTGGACAGGCTTTTCACTGAACAGCAGGTTGGGAAGGGTTATGTGGACAGGCTTTTCACTGAACAGCATGTTGGGAAGGGTTATGTGGACAGGCTTTTCACTGAACAGCAGGTTGGGAAGGGTTATGTGGACAGGTTTTTCACTGAACAGAAGGTTGGGAAGGGTTATGTGGACAGGTTTTTCACTGAACAGAAGGTTGGGAAGGGTTATGTGGACAGGCTTTTTACTGTCAGGCTGAACAGCAGGTTGGGAAGGGTTATGTGGACAGGTTTTTCACTGAACAGAAGGTTGGGAAGGGTTATGTGGACAGGCTTTTCACTGACAGGCTGAACAGCAGGTTGGGAAGGGTTATGTGGACAGGTTTTTCACTGAACAGAAGGTTGGGAAGGGTTATGTGGACAGGTTTTTCACTGAACAGAAGGTTGGGAAGGGTTATGTGGACAGGTTTTTCACTGAACAGAAGGTTGGGAAGGGTTATGTGGACAGGTTTTTCACTGAACAGAAGGTTGGGAAGGGTTATGTGGACAGGTTTTTCACTGAACAGAAGGTTGGGAAGGGTTATGTGGACAGGCTTTTCACTGAACATCAGGTTGGGAAGGGTTATGTGGACAGGCTTTTCACTGACAGGCTGAACAGCAGGTTGGGAAGGGTTATGTGGACAGGCTTTTCACTGAACAGCAGGTTGGGAAGGGTTATGTGGACAGGCTTTTCACTGAACAGCAGGTTGGGAAGGGTTATGTGGACAGGCTTTTCACTGAACAGACTGAACAGCAGGTTGGGAAGGGTTACAGGCTTTTCACTGACAGGCTGAACAGCAGGTTGGGAAGGGTTATGTGGACAGGCTTTTCACTGAATAGCAGGTTGGGAAGGGTTATGTGGACAGGCGTTTCACTGAACAGACTGAACAGCAGATTGGGAAGGGTTATGTGGACAGGTTTTTCACTGAACAGACTGAACAGCAGATTGGGAAGGGTTACAGGCTTTTCACAGACAGACTGAACAGCAGGTTTGGAAGGGTTATGTGGACAGGCTTTTCACTGACAGGCTGAACAGCAGGTTGGGAAGGGTTATGTGGACAGGTTTTTCACTGAACAGACTGAATAGCAGGTTGGGAAGGGTTATGTGGACAGGCGTTTCACTGAACAGACTGAACAGCAGATTGGGAAGGGTTATGTGGACAGGTTTTTCACTGAACAGACTGAACAGCAGATTGGGAAGGGTTACAGGCTTTTCACAGACAGACTGAACAGCAGGTTTGGAAGGGTTATGTGGACAGGCTTTTCACAGACAGACTGAACAGCAGGTTTGGAAGGGTTATGTGGACAGGCTTTTCACTGACAGGCTGAACAGCAGGTTGGGAAGGGTTATGTGGACAGGCTTTTCACTGAACAGCAGGTTGGGAAGGGTTATGTGGACAGGCTTTTCACTGAACAGCAGGTTGGGAAGGGTTATGTGGACAGGCTTTTCACTGAACAGACTGAACAGCAGGTTGGGAAGGTTTACAGGCTTTTCACAGACAGACTGAACAGCAGGTTTGGAAGGGTTATGTGGACAGGCTTTTCACGGACAGGCTGAACAGCAGGTTGGGAAGGGTTATGTGGACAGGCTTTTCACTGAACAGACTGAATAGCAGGTTGGGAAGGGTTATGTGGACAGGCTTTTCACTGAACAGACTGAATAGCAGGTTGGGAAGGGTTATGTGGACAGGCGTTTCACTGAACAGACTGAACAGCAGATTGGGAAGGGTTATGTGGACAGGTTTTTCACTGAACAGACTGAACAGCAGATTGGGAAGGGTTACAGGCTTTTCACAGACAGACTGAACAGCAGGTTTGGAAGGGTTATGTGGACAGGCTTTTCACTGACAGGCTGAACAGCAGGTTGGGAAGGGTTATGTGGACAGGTTTTTCACTGAACAGACTGAATAGCAGGTTGGGAAGGGTTATGTGGACAGGCTTTTCACTGAACAGCAGGTTGGGAAGGGTTATGTGGACAGGCTTTTCACTGAACAGACTGAACAGCAGGTTGGGAAGGGTTATGTGGACAGGCTTTTCACTGAACAGACTGAACAGCAGGTTGGGAAGGGTTATGTGGACAGGTTTTTCACTGAACAGCAGATTGGGAAGGGTTATGTGGACAGGCTTTTCACTGAACAGCAGGTTGGGAAGGGTTATGTGGACAGGCTTTTCACTGAACAGCAGGCTGGGAAGGGTTATGTGGACAGGCTTTTCACTGAACAGCAGGCTGGGAAGGGTTATGTGGACAGGTTTTTCACTGAACAGCAGATTGGGAAGGGTTATGTGGACAGGCTTTTCACTGAACAGCAGGTTTGGAAGGGTTATGTGGACAGGCTTTTCACTGACAGGCTGAACAGCAGGTTGGGAAGGGTTATGTGGACAGGCTTTTCACTGAACAGCAGGTTGGGAAGGGTTATGTGGACAGGCTTTTCACTGAACAGACTGAACAGCAGGTTGGGAAGGGTTATGTGGACAGGCTTTTCACTGAACAGACTGAACAGCAGGTTGGGAAGGGTTATGTGGACAGGTTTTTCACTGAACAGCAGATTGGGAAGGGTTATGTGGACAGGCTTTTCACTGAACAGCAGGTTGGGAAGGGTTATGTGGACAGGCTTTTCCCTGAACAGCAGGCTGGGAAGGGTTATGTGGACAGGCTTTTCACTGAACAGACTGAACAGCAGGTTGGGAAGGGTTATGTGGACAGGTTTTTCACTGAACAGACTGAACAGCAGGTTGGGAAGGGTTATGTGGACAGGTTTTTCACTAACAGACTGAACAGCAGGTTGGGAAGGGTTATGTGGACAGGTTATTTTACTGAACCGACTGAACAGCAGGTTGGGAAGGGTTATGTGGACAGGTTTTTCACTGAACCGACTGAACAGCAGGTTGGGAAGGGTTATGTGGACAGGTTTTTCACTGAACCGACTGAACAGCAGGTTGGGAAGGGTTATGTGGACAGGTTTTTCACTGAACCGACTGAACAGCAGGTTTGGAAGGGTTATGTGGACAGGTTTTTCACTGAACAGACTGAACAGCAGATTGGGAAGGGTTATGTGGACAGGTTTTTCACTGAACAGAAGGTTGGGAAGGGTTATGTGGACAGGTTTTTCACTGAACAGACTGAACAGCAGGTTGGGAAGGGTTATGTGGACAGGTTTTTCACTGAACAGAAGGTTGGGAAGGGTTATGTGGACAGGTTTTTCACTGAACAGCAGGTTGGGAAGGGTTATGTGGACAGGCTTTTCACTGAACAGCAGGTTGGGAAGGGTTATGTGGACAGGCTTTTCACTGAACAGAAGGTTGGGAAGGGTTATGTGGACAGGTTTTTCACTGAACAGAAGGTTGGGAAGGGTTATGTGGACAGGCTTTTCACTGAACAGCAGGTTGGGAAGGGTTATGTGGACAGGTTTATCACTGAACAGAAGGTTGGGAAGGGTTATGTGGACAGGCTTTTCACTGAACAGCAGGTTGGGAAGGGTTATGTGGATAGGCTTTTCACTGAACAGAAGGTTGGGAAGGGTTATGTGGACAGGTTTTTCACTGAACAGCAGGTTGGGAAGGGTTATGTGGACAGGTTTTTCACTGAACAGCAGGTTGGGAAGGGTTATGTGGACAGGCTTTTCACTGAACAGAAGGTTGGGAAGGGTTATGTGGACAGGTTTTTCACTGAACAGAAGGTTGGGAAGGGTTATGTGGACAGGCTTTTCACTGAACAGCAGGTTGGGAAGGGTTATGTGGACAGGTTTTTCACTGAACAGAAGGTTGGGAAGGGTTATGTGGACAGGTTTTTCACTGAACAGCAGGTTGGGAAGGGTTATGTGGACAGGTTTTTCACTGAACAGAAGGTTGGGAAGGGTTATGTGGACAGGCTTTTCACTGAACAGCAGGTTGGGAAGGGTTATGTGGACAGGCTTTTCACTGAACAGCAGGTTGGGAAGGGTTATGTGGACAGGCTTTTCACTGAACAGAAGGTTGGGAAGGGTTATGTGGACAGGTTTTTCACTGAACAGAAGGTTGGGAAGGGTTATGTGGACAGGCTTTTCACTGAACAGCAGGTTGGGAAGGGTTATGTGGACAGGTTTTTCACTGAACAGAAGGTTGGGAAGGGTTATGTGGACAGGCTTTTCACTGAACAGCAGGTTGGGAAGGGTTATGTGGACAGGCTTTTCACTGAACAGAAGGTTGGGAAGGGTTATGTGGACAGGTTTTTCACTGAACAGCAGGTTGGGAAGGGTTATGTGGACAGGTTTTTCACTGAACAGCAGGTTGGGAAGGGTTATGTGGACAGGCTTTTCACTGAACAGAAGGTTGGGAAGGGTTATGTGGACAGGTTTTTCACTGAACAGAAGGTTGGGAAGGGTTATGTGGACAGGCTTTTCACTGAACAGCAGGCTGGGAAGGGTTATGTGGACAGGTTTTTCACTGAACAGAAGGTTGGGAAGGGTTATGTGGACAGGCTTTTCACTGAACAGCAGGTTGGGAAGGGTTATGTGGACAGGCTTTTCACTGAACAGCATGTTGGGAAGGGTTATGTGGACAGGCTTTTCACTGAACAGCAGGTTGGGAAGGGTTATGTGGACAGGTTTTTCACTGAACAGAAGGTTGGGAAGGGTTATGTGGACAGGTTTTTCACTGAACAGAAGGTTGGGAAGGGTTATGTGGACAGGCTTTTTACTGTCAGGCTGAACAGCAGGTTGGGAAGGGTTATGTGGACAGGTTTTTCACTGAACAGAAGGTTGGGAAGGGTTATGTGGACAGGCTTTTCACTGACAGGCTGAACAGCAGGTTGGGAAGGGTTATGTGGACAGGTTTTTCACTGAACAGAAGGTTGGGAAGGGTTATGTGGACAGGTTTTTCACTGAACAGAAGGTTGGGAAGGGTTATGTGGACAGGTTTTTCACTGAACAGAAGGTTGGGAAGGGTTATGTGGACAGGTTTTTCACTGAACAGAAGGTTGGGAAGGGTTATGTGGACAGGTTTTTCACTGAACAGAAGGTTGGGAAGGGTTATGTGGACAGGCTTTTCACTGAACATCAGGTTGGGAAGGGTTATGTGGACAGGCTTTTCACTGACAGGCTGAACAGCAGGTTGGGAAGGGTTATGTGGACAGGCTTTTCACTGAACAGCAGGTTGGGAAGGGTTATGTGGACAGGCTTTTCACTGAACAGCAGGTTGGGAAGGGTTATGTGGACAGGCTTTTCACTGAACAGACTGAACAGCAGGTTGGGAAGGGTTACAGGCTTTTCACTGACAGGCTGAACAGCAGGTTGGGAAGGGTTATGTGGACAGGCTTTTCACTGAATAGCAGGTTGGGAAGGGTTATGTGGACAGGCGTTTCACTGAACAGACTGAACAGCAGATTGGGAAGGGTTATGTGGACAGGTTTTTCACTGAACAGACTGAACAGCAGATTGGGAAGGGTTACAGGCTTTTCACAGACAGACTGAACAGCAGGTTTGGAAGGGTTATGTGGACAGGCTTTTCACTGACAGGCTGAACAGCAGGTTGGGAAGGGTTATGTGGACAGGTTTTTCACTGAACAGACTGAATAGCAGGTTGGGAAGGGTTATGTGGACAGGCGTTTCACTGAACAGACTGAACAGCAGATTGGGAAGGGTTATGTGGACAGGTTTTTCACTGAACAGACTGAACAGCAGATTGGGAAGGGTTACAGGCTTTTCACAGACAGACTGAACAGCAGGTTTGGAAGGGTTATGTGGACAGGCTTTTCACAGACAGACTGAACAGCAGGTTTGGAAGGGTTATGTGGACAGGCTTTTCACTGACAGGCTGAACAGCAGGTTGGGAAGGGTTATGTGGACAGGCTTTTCACTGAACAGCAGGTTGGGAAGGGTTATGTGGACAGGCTTTTCACTGAACAGCAGGTTGGGAAGGGTTATGTGGACAGGCTTTTCACTGAACAGACTGAACAGCAGGTTGGGAAGGTTTACAGGCTTTTCACAGACAGACTGAACAGCAGGTTTGGAAGGGTTATGTGGACAGGCTTTTCACGGACAGGCTGAACAGCAGGTTGGGAAGGGTTATGTGGACAGGCTTTTCACTGAACAGACTGAATAGCAGGTTGGGAAGGGTTATGTGGACAGGCTTTTCACTGAACAGACTGAATAGCAGGTTGGGAAGGGTTATGTGGACAGGCGTTTCACTGAACAGACTGAACAGCAGATTGGGAAGGGTTATGTGGACAGGTTTTTCACTGAACAGACTGAACAGCAGATTGGGAAGGGTTACAGGCTTTTCACAGACAGACTGAACAGCAGGTTTGGAAGGGTTATGTGGACAGGCTTTTCACTAACAGGCTGAACAGCAGGTTGGGAAGGGTTATGTGGACAGGTTTTTCACTGAACAGACTGAATAGCAGGTTGGGAAGGGTTATGTGGACAGGCTTTTCACTGAACAGCAGGTTGGGAAGGGTTATGTGGACAGGCTTTTCACTGAACAGACTGAACAGCAGGTTGGGAAGGGTTATGTGGACAGGCTTTTCACTGAACAGACTGAACAGCAGGTTGGGAAGGGTTATGTGGACAGGTTTTTCACTGAACAGCAGATTGGGAAGGGTTATGTGGACAGGCTTTTCACTGAACAGCAGGTTGGGAAGGGTTATGTGGACAGGCTTTTCACTGAACAGCAGGCTGGGAAGGGTTATGTGGACAGGCTTTTCACTGAACAGCAGGCTGGGAAGGGTTATGTGGACAGGTTTTTCACTGAACAGCAGATTGGGAAGGGTTATGTGGACAGGCTTTTCACTGAACAGCAGGTTTGGAAGGGTTATGTGGACAGGCTTTTCACTGACAGGCTGAACAACAGGTTGGGAAGGGTTATGTGGACAGGCTTTTCACTGAACAGCAGGTTGGGAAGGGTTATGTGGACAGGCTTTTCACTGAACAGACTGAACAGCAGGTTGGGAAGGGTTATGTGGACAGGCTTTTCACTGAACAGACTGAACAGCAGGTTGGGAAGGGTTATGTGGACAGGTTTTTCACTGAACAGCAGATTGGGAAGGGTTATGTGGACAGGCTTTTCACTGAACAGCAGGTTGGGAAGGGTTATGTGGACAGGCTTTTCCCTGAACAGCAGGCTGGGAAGGGTTATGTGGACAGGCTTTTCACTGAACAGACTGAACAGCAGGTTGGGAAGGGTTATGTGGACAGGTTTTTCACTGAACAGACTGAACAGCAGGTTGGGAAGGGTTATGTGGACAGGCTTTTCACTGAACAGACTGAACAGCAGGTTGGGAAGGGTTATGTGGACAGGTTTTTCACTGAACAGACTGAACAGCAGATTGGGAAGGGTTATGTGGACAGGCTTTTCACTGAACAGAAGGTTGGGAAGGGTTATGTGGACAGGTTTTTCACTGAACAGACTGAACAGCAGATTGGGAAGGGTTATGTGGACAGGCTTTTCACTGAACGGACTGAACAGCAGGTTGGGAAGGGTTATGTGGACAGGTTTTTCACTGAACAGACTGAACAGCAGGTTGGGAAGGGTTATGTGGACAGGTTTTTCACTGAACAGACTGAACAGCAGATTGGGAAGGGTTATGTGGACAGGCTTTTTGACTGAACAGACTGGACAGCAGGTTGGGAAGGGTTATGTGGACAGGTTTTTCACTGAACAGACTGAACAGCAGGTTGGGAAGGGTTATGTGGACAGGTTTTTCACTGAACAGACTGAACAGCAGATTGGGAAGGGTTATGTGGACAGGCTTTTCACTGAACAGACTGAACAGCAGATTGAGAAGGGTTATGTGGACAGGCTTTTCACTGAACAGCAGGTTGGGAAGGGTTATGTGGACAGGCTTTTCACTGAACAGCAGGTTGGGAAGGGTTATGTGGACAGGCTTTTCACTGAACAGACTGAACAGCAGATTGGGAAGGGTTATGTGGACAGGCTTTTCACTGAACAGACTGAACAGCAGATTGGGAAGGGTTATGTGGACAGGCTTTTCACTGAACAGACTGAACAGCAGATTGGGAAGGGTTATGTGGACAGGCTTTTCACTGAACAGACTGAACAGCAGATTGGGAAGGGTTATGTGGACAGGTTTTTCACTGAACAGACTGAACAGCAGGTTGGGAAGGGTTATGTGGACAGGTTTTTCACTGAACAGACTGAACAGCAGATTGGGAAGGGTTATGTGGACAGGCTTTTCACTGAACAGACTGAACAGCAGATTGGGAAGGGTTATGTTGACAGGCTTTTCACTGAACAGACTGAACAGCAGATTGGGAAGGGTTATATGGACAGGCTTTTCACTGAACAGACTGAACAGCAGATTGGGAAGGGTTATGTGGACAGGTTTTTCACTGAACAGACTGAACAGCAGATTGGGAAGGGTTATGTGGACAGGTTTTTCACTGAACAGACTGAACAGCAGGTTGGGAAGGGTTATGTGGACAGGCTTTTCACTGAACATACTGAACAGCAGATTGGGAAGGGTTATGTGGACAGGTTTTTCACTGAACAGACTGAACAGCAGGTTGGGAAGGGTTATGTGGACAGGTTTTTCACTGAACAGACTGAACAGCAGGTTGGGAAGGGTTATGTGGACAGGTTTTTCACTGAACAGACTGAACAGCAGATTGGGAAGGGTTATGTGGACAGGTTTTTCACTGAACAGACTGAACAGCAGATTGGGAAGGGTTATGTGGACAGGCTTTTCACTGAACAGACTGAACAGCAGATTGGGAAGGGTTATGTGGACAGGCTTTTCACTGAACAGAAGGTTGGGAAGGGTTATGTGGACAGGCTTTTCACTGAACAGACTGAACAGCAGGTTGGGAAGGGTTATGTGGACAGGTTTTTCACTGAACCGACTGAACAGCAGGTTGGGAAGGGTTATGTGGACAGGCTTTTCACTGAACAGACTGAACAGCAGGTTGGGAAGGGTTATGTGGACAGGTTTTTCACTGAACCGACTGAACAGCAGGTTGGGAAGGGTTATGTGGACAGGCTTTTCACTGAACAGCAGGTTGGGAAGGGTTATGTGGACAGGTTTTTCACTGAACCGACTGAATAGCAGGTTGGGAAGGGTTATGTGGACAGGTTTTTCACTGAACAGACTGAACAGCAGATTGGGAAGGGTTATGTGGACAGGTTTTTCACTGAACAGACTGAACAGCAGGTTGGGAAGGGTTATGTGGACAGGCTTTTCACTGAACATACTGAACAGCAGATTGGGAAGGGTTATGTGGACAGGTTTTTCACTGAACAGACTGAACAGCAGGTTGGGAAGGGTTATGTGGACAGGTTTTTCACTGAACAGACTGAACAGCAGATTGGGAAGGGTTATGTGGACAGGTTTTTCACTGAACAGACTGAACAGCAGATTGGGAAGGGTTATGTGGACAGGTTTTTCACTGAACAGACTGAACAGCAGGTTGGGAAGGGTTATGTGGACAGGCTTTTCACTGAACATACTGAACAGCAGATTGGGAAGGGTTATGTGGACAGGTTTTTCACTGAACAGACTGAACAGCAGGTTGGGAAGGGTTATGTGGACAGGTTTTTCACTGAACAGACTGAACAGCAGGTTGGGAAGGGTTATGTGGACAGGTTTTTCACTGAACAGACTGAACAGCAGATTGGGAAGGGTTATGTGGACAGGTTTTTCACTGAACAGACTGAACAGCAGATTGGGAAGGGTTATGTGGACAGGCTTTTCACTGAACAGACTGAACAGCAGATTGGGAAGGGTTATGTGGACAGGCTTTTCACTGAACAGAAGGTTGGGAAGGGTTATGTGGACAGGCTTTTCACTGAACAGACTGAACAGCAGGTTGGGAAGGGTTATGTGGACAGGTTTTTCACTGAACCGACTGAACAGCAGGTTGGGAAGGGTTATGTGGACAGGCTTTTCACTGAACAGACTGAACAGCAGGTTGGGAAGGGTTATGTGGACAGGTTTTTCACTGAACCGACTGAACAGCAGGTTGGGAAGGGTTATGTGGACAGGCTTTTCACTGAACAGCAGGTTGGGAAGGGTTATGTGGACAGGTTTTTCACTGAACCGACTGAATAGCAGGTTGGGAAGGGTTATGTGGACAGGCTTTTCACTGAATAGACTGAACAGCAGGTTGGGAAGAGTTATGTGGACAGGTTTTTCACTGAACCGACTGAACAGCAGGTTGGGAAGGGTTATGTTGACAGGCTTTTCACTGAACAGCAAGTCGGGAAGGGTTATGTGGACAGGCTTTTCACTGAACAGACTGAACAGCAGGCTGGGAAGGGTTATGTGAAAAGACTTTTCACTGAACAGCAGGTTGGGAAGGGTTATGTGGACAGGCTTTTCACTGAACGGACTGAACAGCAGGTTGGGAAGGGTTATGTGGACAGGCTTTTCACTGAACAGACTGAACAGCAGGTTGGGAAGGGTTATGTGGACAGGTTTTTCACTGAACAGACTGAACAGCAGGTTGGGAAGGGTTATGTGGACAGGCTTTTCACTGAACAGACTGAACAGCAGGTTGGGAAGGGTTATGTGGACAGGCTTTTCACTGAACAGACTGAACAGCAGGTTGGGAAGGGTTATGTGGACAGGTTTTTCACTGAACAGACTGAACAGCAGATTGGGAAGGGTTATGTGGACAGGCTTTTCACTGAACAGAAGGTTGGGAAGGGTTATGTGGACAGGTTTTTCACTGAACAGACTGAACAGCAGATTGGGAAGGGTTATGTGGACAGGCTTTTCACTGAACGGACTGAACAGCAGGTTGGGAAGGGTTATGTGGACAGGTTTTTCACTGAACAGACTGAACAGCAGATTGGGAAGGGTTATGTGGACAGGCTTTTTGACTGAACAGACTGGACAGCAGGTTGGGAAGGGTTATGTGGACAGGTTTTTCACTGAACAGACTGAACAGCAGGTTGGGAAGGGTTATGTGGACAGGTTTTTCACTGAACAGACTGAACAGCAGATTGGGAAGGGTTATGTGGACAGGCATTTCACTGAACAGACTGAACAGCAGATTGAGAAGGGTTATGTGGACAGGCTTTTCACTGAACAGCAGGTTGGGAAGGGTTATGTGGACAGGCTTTTCACTGAACAGCAGGTTGGGAAGGGTTATGTGGACAGGCTTTTCACTGAACAGACTGAACAGCAGATTGGGAAGGGTTATGTGGACAGGCTTTTCACTGAACAGACTGAACAGCAGATTGGGAAGGGTTATGTGGACAGGCTTTTCACTGAACAGACTGAACAGCAGATTGGGAAGGGTTATGTGGACAGGTTTTTCACTGAACAGCAGGTTGGGAAGGGTTATGTGGACAGGCTTTTCACTGAACAGCAGGTTGGGAAGGGTTATGTGGACAGGCTTTTCACTGAACAGACTGAACAGCAGGTTGGGAAGGGTTATGTGGACAGGTTTTTCACTGAACCGACTGAACAGCAGGTTGGGAAGGGTTATGTGGACAGGCTTTTCACTGAACAGACTGAACAGCAGGTTGGGAAGGGTTATGTGGACAGGCTTTTCACTGAACAGACTGAACAGCAGATTGGGAAGGGTTATGTGGACAGGCTTTTCACTGAACAGACTGAACAGCAGGTTGGGAAGGGTTATGTGGACAGGCTTTTCACTGAACAGACTGAACAGCAGGTTGGGAAGGGTTATGTGGACAGGCTTTTCACTGAACAGACTGAACAGCAGATTGGGAAGGGTTATGTGGACAGGCTTTTCACTGAACAGACTGAACAGTAGATTGGGAAGGGTTATGTGGACAGGTTTTTCACTGAACAGCAGGTTGGGAAGGGTTATGTGGACAGGCTTTTCACTGAACAGCAGGTTGGGAAGGGTTATGTGGACAGGCTTTTCACTGAACAGACTGAACAGCAGGTTGGGAAGGGTTATGTGGACAGGTTTTTCACTGAACCGACTGAACAGCAGGTTGGGAAGGGTTATGTGGACAGGCTTTTCACTGAACAGACTGAACAGCAGGTTGGGAAGGGTTATGTGGACAGGTTTTTCACTGAACCGACTGAACAGCAGGTTGGGAAGGGTTATGTTGACAGGCTTTTCACTGAACAGCAAGTCGGGAAGGGTTATGTGGACAGGCTTTTCACTGAACAGACTGAACAGCAGGCTGGGAAGGGTTATGTGAAAAGACTTTTCACTGAACAGACTGAACAGCAGGTTGGGAAGGGTTATGTGGACAGGCTTTTCACTGAACGGACTGAACAGCAGGTTGGGAAGGGTTATGTGGACAGGCTTTTCACTGAACAGCAGGTTGGGAAGGGTTATGTGGACAGGCTTTTCACTGAACAGCAGGTTGGGTGGGTTATGTGGACAGGCTTTTCACTAAACAGACTGAACAGTAGGTTGGGAAGGGTTATGTGGACAGGCTTTTCACTGAACAGCAGGTTGGGTGGGTTATGTGGACAGGCTTTTCACTGAACAGACTGAACAGCAGGTTGGGAAGGGTTATGTGGACAGGCTTTTCACTGAACAGACTGAACAGCAGGTTGGGAAGGGTTATGTGGACAGGCTTTTCACTTTACAGCAGGTTGGGTGGGTTATGTGGACAGGCTTTTCACTGAACAGACTGAACAGCAGGTTGGGTGGGTTATGTGGACAGGCTTTTCACTGAACAGCAGGTTGGGAAGGGTTATGTGGACAGGCTTTTCACTGAACAGCAGGTTGGGAAGGGTTATGTGGACAGGCTTTTCACTGAACAGACTGAACAGTAGGTTGGGAAGGTTTATGTGGACAGGCTTTTCACTGAACAGACTGAACAGCAGGCTGGGAAGGGTTATGTGGACAGGCTTTTCACTGAACAGACTGAACAGCAGGTTGGGAAGGGTTATGTGGACAGGCTTTTCACTGAACAGACTGAACAGCAGGCTGGGAAGGGTTATGTGGACAGGCTTTTCACTGAACAGACTGAACAGCAGGTTGGGAAGGGTTATGTGAAAAGACTTTTCACTGAACAGACTGAACAGCAGGTTGGGAAGGGTTATGTGGACAGGCTTTTCACTGAACAGCAGGTTGGGAAGGGTTATGTGGACAGGCTTTTCACTGAACAGCATGTTGGGAAGGGTTATGTGGACAGGCTTTTCACTGAACAGAAGGTTGGGAAGGGTTATGTGGACAGGCTTTTCACTGAACAGACTGAACAGCAGGCTGGGAAGGGTTATGTGGACAGGCTTTTCACTGAACAGAAGGTTGGGAAGGGTTATGTGGACAGGCTTTTCACTGAACAGACTGAACAGCAGGTTGGGAAGGGTTATGTGAAAAGACTTTTCACTGAACAGACTGAACAGCAGGTTGGGAAGGGTTATGTGGACAGGCTTTTCACTGAACAGCAGGTTGGGAAGGGTTATGTGGACAGGCTTTTCACTGAACAGCAGGTTGGGAAGGGTTATGTGGACAGGCTTTTCACTGAACAGCATGTTGGGAAGGGTTATGTGGACAGGCTTTTCACTGAACAGAAGGTTGGGAAGGGTTATGTGGACAGGTTTTCACTGAACAGAAGGTTTGGGAAGGGTTATGTGGACAGGCTTTTCACTGAACAGCAGGTTGGGAAGGGTTATGTGGACAGGCTTTTCACTGAACAGAAGGTTGGGAAGGGTTATGTGGACAGGTTTTTCACTGAACAGCAGGTTGGGAAGGGTTATGTGGACAGGCTTTTCACTGAACAGCAGGTTGGGAAGGGTTATGTGGACAGGTTTTTCACTGAACAGCAGGTTGGGAAGGGTTATGTGGACAGGCTTTTCACTGAACAGACTGAACAGCAGGTTGGGAAGGGTTATGTGGACAGGCTTTTCACTGAACAGACTGAACAGCAGATTGGGAAGGGTTATGTGGACAGGCTTTTCACTGAACAGACTGAACAGCAGATTGGGAAGGGTTATGTGGACAGGCTTTTTACTGAACAGACTGAACAGCAGGTTGGGAAGGGTTATGTGGACAGGCTTTTCATTGAACAGACTGAACAGCAGGTTGGGAAAGGTTATGTGGACACGCTTTTCACTGAACAGCAGGTTGGGAAGGGTTATGTGGACAGGCTTTTCACTGAACAGACTGAACAGCAGGTTGGGAAGGTTTATGTGGACAGGCTTTTCACTGAACAGACTGAACAGCAGATTGGGAAGGGTTATGTGGACAGGCTTTTCACTGAACAGACTGAACAGAAGGTTGGGAAGGGTTATGTGGACAGGCTTTTCACTGAACAGCAGGTTGGGAAGGGTTATGTGGACAGGCTTTTCACTGAACAGACTGAACAGCAGGTTGGGTGAGGGTTTTTGTCACATACCAGGTTATCTCCCTTATATGCCGCGATGTTAGTGGGGGGGA
The DNA here is from genome assembly GCA_963971465.1 of Lepidochitona cinerea. Lineage (NCBI taxonomy): Eukaryota > Metazoa > Mollusca > Polyplacophora > Chitonida > Tonicellidae > Lepidochitona > Lepidochitona cinerea. The sequence continues at coordinate 37,804,642 of OZ020556.1, read as the reverse complement.
GGAAACTGCCTACAAGAAAACCTCGCCCTTGGATGGAGTACATGTAGCTGGCCAACTGTCCCACATAGGGCAATCAAATAAAAAAACACATTCAGAAATTTATCAATTTTTCTTGCATGGAGTGACATACATGTATGAGTGCACGGCCTAGCAATGGATGGTCACTGTCGGAATGAGAGATTGGATGGAGTGACATACATGTACGAGTGCACGGCCTAGCAATGGATGGTCACTGTCGGAATGAGAGATTGGATGGAGTAACATACATGTATGAGTGCACGGCCTAGCAATGGATGGTCACTGTCGGAATGAGAGATTGGATGGAGTGACATACATGTATGAGTGCACAGCCTAGCAATGGATGGTCACTGTCGGAATGAGAGATTGGATGGAGTGACATACATGTACGAGTGCACGGCCTAGCAATGGATGGTCACTGTCGGAATGAGAGATTGGATGGAGTGACATACATGTATGAGTGCACGGCCTAGCAATGGATGGTCACTGTCGGAATGAGAGATAATCAGTCTGCCCCCCACCCCTCGTAAAAATTTGAAAACTGGAATAAAGGTTTTTATGTTTCAACAATTCAGTATACACAAAAAACTATCTGATGTTTACAGCTCTACAAATAGTGATCTTACATTATTTAAGAAAAACATAACAATAAGTAATACATTGAGACCTCAAATGATGTTCTATATAATTGATTAAGTCATGTAACTTGTATAACATATAAAGACATTGGTAGTGTACTGACCCTTATCACAGAGATTCCCCATCCAGCCTGCAGCACATCCCCTTGGACAAACACCCGTACGATATTTAGTGTCACACGGTTCATTGTCAAGACACTGACCACAACGTTCTACACACTGTCCCTCACAGCCTAACAAATAACAAAATAATTCAATAAAAACATCAAGCTGTTTTAGGTGAGGGAAATTGGTTGATTAGAGCATTGATGATCACATTCTACAATTGTTGACCAACAAACATTGACCTCACCAGTTTGAATACATTTTGCATCAAATCGCTATATTAGCCATCTGTTGAAACACAATCCTTACAACATTTAACATGGAAACACTAAAACCTCTATTTAATTATTCATGTTAATGATATCAACTCAAAATATGAGCTCTATGCATTAAAAACAGATATTTCTCTAAAAACAAGTTTTTTTATCAGCTTTCAAACTTGCGACTAATCAAAAGAAACGGACAAAAAAAGAAAAAATTTCACGTTAATATTAAATTGAACAGATTGATGTTTTACGCCGTGTTCAAGATTTATTTCACTGATGTGGCGGCATTGTCAGGTGAGGAAACCAATCAACCTATTATAGGTAGTACCTGGGAAGTGGGAACACTTCCACAAAGGGCGAATGGGATTTGAACCCTCAATCCATTCATGGAAAGCCTGTGTCGGACTGAGAGACTAGTGTTATTAATACTGTAGGAAAAGGCTAATGTAAAAAGATGGGCAAATATCTTGACCATAGGAAGTCTTGATATTGACAATGCTAAGAGGTTTCATATGGACGTACTTATATTACAGAACTGAGTTTTCCATCCATCGGCACAGCCTTCTTCACAGGTACCAATGATAGGGTCACATGTAGAGCCTGCACGACATCCTCCACATTGACTTCGACAATCTCTACCAAACATTCCCTGGGAACAAGCTGAAATACAAATACATACGATTACATTCCCTGGGAACAAGCTGAAATACAAATACATACGATTACATTCCCTGGGAACAAGCTGAAATACAAATACATACGATTACATTCCCTGGGAACAAGCTGAAATACAAATACATACGATTACATTCCCTGGGAACAAGCTGAAATACAAATACATACGATTACATTCCCTGGGAACAAGCTGAAATACAAATACATACGATTACATTCCCTGGGAACAAGCTGAAATACAAATACATACGATTACATTCCCTGGGAACAAGCTGAAATACAAATACATACGATTACATTCCCTGGGAACAAGCTGAAATACAAATACATACGATTACATTCCCTGGGAACAAGCTGAAATACAAATACATACGATTACATTCCCTGGGAACAAGCTGAAATACAAATACATACGATTACATTCCCTGGGAACAAGCTGAAATACAAATACATACGATTACATTCCCTGGGAACAAGCTGAAATACAAATACATACGATTACATTCCCTGGGAACAAGCTGAAATACAAATACATACGATTACATTCCCTGGGAACAAGCTGAAATACAAATACATACGATTACATTCCCTGGGAACAAGCTGAAATACAAATACATACGATTAGTTTAACCTAAGCACCTCCGTTTCCCTCTGAAGTAAAGTTCTGTTACATATAAGATTACTTGTCAAAGTGTATACATTTTAGAGAACTTCAATTGTTACACAGGATGTGTGTTTCAATGTCATATAAAGGCAGTGTCAGAAGGTTCTTCAGGATTGAAAAAAAAAACAATGGTCACTCGTCCTGATGACCCTTCTTAACATGATTGGTTTAGGAAGTGGTCATAATGGAAAATATTCAATATCTCAACAAATCTTCTTTTTAATATATTTCATTCTTCATTTAGAGCATGTAGAATAATCCCTTTTGCAATCAAGGCTATATGTTTTAACAGTATCCATAGTTAAATATGATCTAATATGGCAATCATCTGAGGAGATCTATTTATTTAAAATGACTAACGTTGGTTGCAGTTGATGCCAGTGTAACCGAGATCACATAGTCCTGTTGGGCACGCTCCGGTTACTGGGTCACATGACTCCCCATTCAGACAGTAGCCACACACTTTCTCACAGTTTTCACCATAACTTCCATCAACACAGGCTAAAAAATACAATCAAGATATTAATCAGTTTCCCAAAAAATAAATCTGCAAAACTAAATAAAACAAACCCATCAACCCAACCATTCTTTGTCAAGTGGTTAATATTGAGTTCAATAGCAGGGATAGCCAGGAAGTTTATTTACTGCTATAAGGATTATCCTCCTTATTCTAGATTATTTTCTTAAATCTAGAGCAGGCCAGTTTTGCGTTTCTTCCAAAATCGGTAGAAGAATTTCTGCCATTTTTCAAGACCGTGTAATCCATAAAAAAAACGAGAATACTGCTATAGTCACTTTTTAAAAGATCCTAACTAATTAAACTCATGGTATAAGTATAATATAGCCAAAAATAAATGAATGAATGGTCTTCTCATTTATTTAAATATTGTTTACTTTTCGAACACGTTTTCGGTTCGTACAGGCCGCATGCTGTATGGATTTTCCTCATTCCAACGCCAATCATTTAGTTTTTTGATGGCCTTCAAATCCTCTTACTGTCGTGACGATCAGAAATTATGAAAAAAGTGTGAATTTTGGCAGCTCATGCCACTTTAATCTAAACATTTACATGGACGATTATCCACCCCTGACACTTACCATAGACTTTAACCTCACAGAGCACAAGTCTGTTGTAATTGGGTTGTCTAATTGTAACAAACTGCCCCCGTAATGTTCCATTACATCTGAAGGACGTCTCCAAATCAGCTTTGTTTTTATTTGGGTGATGAAAACACAAAGTCTCTCGTGCCTCTGGTAATGTTGAATTGCTGATATAGACCTCAAAACCACCAAGGTATACCTGGTAATCTGTTCAACATAAAATTGTCGTAGATGGATATTGATTGATAACATGTATTTCACTTGTGTGGTGACATTGCTGGGTTTATTGGGAGAGAAACTCGCACTCTTTGCCAGAGGAAAGTAATGTTCATTTATATTGGTATAGAGTTGAAGAGATTCAGAACAATAAAAAGGACTTCAGGATCATAGCTCTATCTTGTTATGACTAAACAGTGTCTATTAAGCAGAAATCTTACACATTCCTTCAGGCAACTAATTGGAATTATTTGATGAAATATGTACACCCGAACTTTCACAGAAACCACTGGAAATTACAAATCTATAAAATGAAATATGCTTAAACTGATAAAGCAGGTTATAATAAACATCAGATATATTTCACATTTGATCTTCTGTGATACATGTGTTACTGTACTGATGTAGCACTAGTTGTAGCTTCAGTATGTAGCATTAATGTGAGACCCGAAAGGCCAAATGCTATGGAGGGTAGCCATGTTTATAATAGGAATATTCCTGAATGGCTGAGAATACAAAACATGGCCGGTGTGACTGCGAACAGTATTCCTAACAGCTCTAGATATGGATGTAATGCAATAACTGGCCTACAATTCGACAAAAGGGGAATGGATATCAAAACAGAAAAGGTTGGTCATTCATTTTAAGGCATTTATTTTATCGCTGAATGATTTTTTCGAAAGAGTCGCAGTTACCGTTTTAAAATGGTGACTGTTCTACAATATTTGAGCTCCTAGCTCAATAAAGTATTGTTTACTACTATTACACTAGTTGCTGTTGTTTGTTTCTCAATTAACCCACCTAGACTGTCAGTATTTAACACCACAATTTTCTTGATGTCATATTGCTTGCCAAGATTTACTCTCCACCAGGGGTCCTTCTGTTCATCCGTAATAGAGCATGTGAGATCTAGAATGTTCACTTCCACCTTTCCATCGACTGCATAGCCACTGCTATACAGATGGCCTACACCACTTCGTGTTGAACTCTGTGTTGTATCACTGTCCAATGCCTTGTTTTCTGAAACCAAATAGAAATATATCTATCAAATTTAAAACTCTGAGTTTGGTAAGTTACCCTCCCTTCCATTGTGGGTTGTATAACAATGGAATGGGGTTGTATAACAATGGAATGGGGTTGTTAGGGGGGACATTAGGGGGTGTTGTAATGGGAGGTGAGGTCAAAGAGGATAGCAGTGAGGTCATCAAGCAAATATCAAAGTAAGTGGGAAGAAGGTGGGGCAAGGAAGAGCAATAGGACCAATTTTGTGTAACGGTGGATATGAGGTGAACTTGGTCTAAAGCATCCAATAATCAAAGTACATGGGGAGGAGTTAGCATAAGGAGGAGCAATTGGACCAATTTTGTGTAAAGGTGGATATGAGGTGAACTTGGTCTAAAGCATCCAATAATCAAAGTACATGGGGAGGAGTTAGCATAAGGAGGAGCAATAGCACCAATTTTGTGTAAAGGTGGATATGAGGTGAACTTGGTCTAAAGCATCCAATAATCAAAGTACATGGGGAGGAGTTAGCATAAGGAGGAGCAATAGCACCAATTTTGTGTAAAGGTGGATATGAGGTGAACTTGGTCTAAAGCATCCAATAATCAAAGTACATGGGGAGGAGTTAGCATAAGGAGGAGCAATAGCACCAATTTTGTGTAAAGGTGGATATGAGGTGAACTTGGTCTAAAGCATCCAATAATCAAAGTACATGGGGAGGAGTTAGCATAAGGAGGAGCAATAGCACCAATTTTGTGTAAAGGTGGATATGAGGTGAACTTGGTCTAAAGCATCCAATAATCAAAGTACATGGGGAGGAGTTAGCATAAGGAGGAGCAATAGCACCAATTTTGTGTAAAGGTGGATATGAGGTGAACTTGGTCTAAAGCATCCAATAATCAAAGTACATGGGGAGGAGTTAGCATAAGGAGGAGCAATAGCACCAATTTTGTGTAAAGGTGGATATGAGGTGAACTTGGTCTAAAGCATCCAATAATCAAAGTACATGGGGAGGAGTTAGCATAAGGAGGAGCAATAGCACCAATTTTGTGTAAAGGTGGATATGAGGTGAACTTGGTCTAAAGCATCCAATAATCAAAGTACATGGGGAGGAGTTAGCATAAGGAGGAGCAATAGCACCAATTTTGTGTAAAGGTGGATATGAGGTGAACTTGGTCTAAAGCATCCAATAATCAAAGTACATGGGGAGGAGTTAGCATAAAGAGGAGCAATAGCACCAATTTTGTGGAAAGGTGGATGTGAGGTGAATCTGTATGAAAGCATCCAATAATCAAAGTACATGGGGAGGAGTTGGCATAAGGAGGAGCACTGGGACCAATTTTGTGGAAAGGTGGATATGAGGTGAACTTGGTCTAAAGCATCCAATAATCAAAGTAAGTGGGGAGGAGTTGGCATAAGGAGGAGCAATAGCACCAATTTTGTGGAAAGGTGGATGTGAGGTGAACCTGGTCTTTATCAGAATAACTGGGGAAGAGTTGAAACAAGAAGGAGCAAAAGTACCGATTAGGTGTTACGGCATAGGTGACGTGAACCTGGTCTAATGCATCCAATAAATTACACATTTAATAGTAGTGTTCTTATAGAAAATATAAAGAAAAGTTAAATTTTGGAAGTTGCTGGGGCTAAATAGGGATGCCTTGGTGTATTGACAGATGTGGACTGGATTTAAGTGCATGAAGAATTGGGGGGTGTTATTACAAAGAATAAGTTCAATAAGCTTTACAAAACAACCCTACCCTTGTAAGACAGTTACAAGTATGATCTGTTTCACTAGAAATGCTGTTTAGTTTCTGTATTTGTTTTATTCAATTGGCAAGTCATTTTTTACCTATAAACCTTGACAATTGATCACAAATTTAACTTTAAGATTGGCTGAAAGGGAAAAAATGTTAGGTAGCGACTAGATTCCATTGGCAGTCCATGTATATTGTACATACAAGGAATCAATCAATCCATCTTTCCTTACTGACTGAATCAAATATTGAAGTGTTTTTAAAAGTGTAAAACATATACTTGTATATTCTATTCAAAAAATCTATTTGAATCTGTACAATTTTATCCACAATAAATTTCTACTTATTTGATAATTGACAGTAATTTTACATGATAGAAAATACCAAATAACCAGTGAAGCTTGAGGGTCCTAGATGCTCATATTGCTTATCAAAATAGTTGCATGACAGTCTGTCACTTAAAAACAGTGATAAAAATATACAGCAAAAAGTATCTATCTATTTTCTACTGATAAGATGGACCTCATTAAAAGCCTACTGTCAGTGTGAAAATGACCCGTCAATCACAATAAATGTAGCTCAGGTTACTACAGGCTTGGGAATTGCTACCGTGCTACTGAATGTACAACACTGAATGCACAATTTGTAATTATATTGCTTCATACATCAAACAATTCCAACCGTTATTCAAAACTTGGTCAATTTGCCATTTGTCTATTTCCTAAGGTACCTTGATTTTAATTATAGCATTGTACATGATGATAGAAATGGAAGAGGTTTTGATATTGTAATTTTAGGATGGCCCCTAAGTTTGGTGTTAATTACCTGGCTGATGTAGGCTGTGAAGAGATTAGCCAAAGCAAGCAATAGAGATTAGCTCAAAGTTGAAATAATACTGCTTGAGGAGGAGAACTCTCCTTGAAGCACATCAAACACTGAATTAGTTCTATAACAGTAGTCTATAAACAAGACCAATCTACCTAGTCAGGTGTTACATTCATCATTTCTTAAAGAAGTATTATCACCATCACCTAACAAATTTCAGTGTTTGCTATTTAATCAAAATTTTGCAAATTAGGACCTCTCAGTTAATACCACTGTATGACTGATCTCTAAGGAAATGTTAATAAGAACTTCAAATCTGAACACAGTTATTCACATTTTGTCTAACAAATAATAAAGGCTACCAACTCATATTTATCATTTCAATGTGAATCGTTCAGTTGAATACTCCACATGTACAAGCATGTTGGACATATCATAAACTTTAAAAGCATCGGAAGGCAGCCAAAATTCCACAACTCAATATTCTCAATTTTTCTTTCTTTCAGTAATGTTAAAACAACAAATACATATGTAAAGATGCTATAGATCTTTATCATAAATTCTTGTTAACAACAGCCACTTTGGCCTAAAATTTTTTACTCAAATTCATAAATGTGCAAACACTAAAAGAGAATTTTAAAAAATCAATAAGTGAACAGCATACATGTTTTTTTATGGATCTCAGATTGGTGTATTGCAAGCCATCACTGTGAGTGGAATTTCCTAAATTCTTTACTATAAGTTGCATTTTAATAAAAGTTGGCTGATTGATTGATTGTTTGGTGTTTTACGCAGCGCTCAAGATTATTTCACTTATATGGCGGTGTTGCCAGTTTTATTGTGGGAGGAAACCGGGCTCAATAAAAGTTGGATAAAGTAAAGTTTGTAATAATCTCAGTAAGTAGTGTAGATGATTACCTAACTGACAAGTGGGTCCATCCCACCGTACAATATCCTCCTGGAGACAGCGTGTGGTACACTGCCCTGTCACCTGATTACATGGTGTTTCACAATGACAATCAACTTGACACCTTGATCCAAAAGTTCCACCCTGACACGGAGTCACTGGAAAATATAAACATTATGAATTTATGCATCCTTTTTAAAAAAAAGTCAAAATTAAAAATTGAGTAAAAGACTCAAGTCCATGGTTCCCTAAGTACAATTCATATTTAGAAACTTGTCCATATCGTTATTTACCATATATTCCATATATACTTCATTAGACCTACACAATTCTCGATTTTACCAAAAGATGAAAATATGTTAACTTTGTAAAATTATATAAATTTAAGTTTATATATAATAAGAAATTTTTTGGGAATGTCTGGAGGTCTGTTTAAAGGGTGTAATTGGAGATATTAGTGAACTACAGTTTTCTATTTCAGAACTGTTAGGGCTTAGCTTATTTTTACTTTCCACTACTTGAATTTTAATCTGTACTTACCATACAGGTACTCTGTTTTATTGTAATATAATTCAAAATTTGTAAACAAAATCTGTCGCTCTTTTGTTACTTTTTAATTAAATAATTTGTCTCATAACGCCATGATTTGTATTTAATCCAGTAGACAAAAAGTTCAACTTTCAATTTGATATAAAAAATGATGCCAACATTTTTTAATTTTGTGCAAAAATGGAAAGTTCCAAATTTTCTATTAAGAAAAATACAGAAATCCTACATTTCCTTCAATTTGTATAAACAGTTGAATATTTATACAGTAAATAATGGATACAGAATTCCATAATTGGGAACTTGTTCGAATACTGAAGATATTGTTAGACAATCTGACAAAATTAGACTAGGGAATGAGTTGTATCTAGCACTTCATTGCAAGGAAACAAGTAAGCATGAAATGAGAAACCTTCAGAGTGGTCTAAGTGTAAACCTGTGTGTGGCAAATGACAGTGGATTGAGGAAACTTAATACCAATACCATGGATACTTCAGTAAACAAACTATCAATAAAGATACTCTCTGTAAACATAGATAAATAGCTGTCAGTCAAATAGTACTGGGAACTTCAAGGTACAAAACTATGGAGGGGGATATCCGCCAAAAGTCTATGTGTGTAGCTATGTCGGTTTCAATGTGTGTAGTGTTTGTTCACTCTGCTTCTTCTGTAATGTCACCACCGAGACCCTGCTATGTGGCTAGCAAGCAGGACTGTATGAGTGTAACTGTGTCAGTTTCAACGTGCGCAATGCTTACGTTTACTGTAAGCCTGGCTATGTCACTACCGAGATCTGCAATGCGACCACCGAGGGGCGAGTACGGCTTGTAGTTCGGTCGTGTCTGATAGCTGCGCAGTTTTGGCCCTTTTCTTTGGAGATCTTGCTCCGCGAAGCTAGACAAATACAACCGCGTGCAGGCTTATCCACATATGTGGCTAAGTACCATTATGACGACAGGGGGCGCTTTTAAATAAAATATTGGAAATTATAGATGACCCCTTTACGTCTATGACAGTATTTCCGGCGTGAAGAGGGGGTGCCTACGACTAATATTAATAAAAAAATACCATTTAATAATAGGCCTACCTAAGTTAAGTTGAAATAGGACAAGGCCTTGCTTTAAAGATTATAATAATTAAAGTGGCACAAGCTGCCGAAATGTTGATATTTTGACGTTAAAACAGAATGTGGAAATTATTGGCTATTTTTCTCAAGAGACGATAAAGTATTGTTTTGAACTAACTTTGGCTGAGAATGAATGAATGGTCGTCCCGGTTATTTAAATTTTGTTTACCGGTACTTTTCGAACACGTTTCAGACGTATAGGCCACATACTGTATGGATTTTCCTCATTCCAAAGCCAATCTATTAGTTTTTTGATGGCCTTCAAAGCCCCTTACTGTCGTGACGATCAGAAATCATGCAAAAAGTGTGAATTTTGGCAGCTCATGCCACATTTAAAATAATTCGGCCTGGCCTAATCATTATAGCCTATATTGGTAGTGTGAATATTCAATAACTTAGCTCGTTATCTGGGCATATATATATTTATGAGCACTAAAACACACGGGCACAGGGAAAATCTTCTTGTCTAAAATAACCACGGAGACAAGTTTCTAATTGTGTTAAAAAGAGGTATATCATTTAGACCTTTATACCCCATCATAAATTGTTGTAATAAAGTAAACCTATGATATTTCATTAGGTTGACGACTGACACGAGCTTGGCCTTAGTCAGTAGAATTTTCTGGAACACTTTGTATTGCATTGACAATGCTTATGCAAATTAAGCTATAGTAAGAATATCGTCAGACTATATATTATGGGGTCATGGGAAAAGACAGTGAAAATTCCCCCATCCCCCCCCCCCCATACCCCTTTCCCAGAAAACCTAGGTAGAAGGCAGACAGGGGAGTTTAGCCCTGACCAGTATGTCTTTCAAACTCTTGTTCTTTTTATAAGCAATGACTGGCCTTTGGGTCAGAGGTCGAGCAAGTTTACTTTGAAGTAGTTTGTATTCTTCTACTATAATCTTGGCCATAGCAATGCTAGCTTTGTTATACTGAAACACAAATGGTATTATAGTTTTTTCACGACATCTTCCGGGGTCCAAGTTCAAACCCAAAGGATAAATAGTTTGTAATGTTTGAATCCAAAAACTTTCCCTTTCCAAACGTTTGTGCTTGGTATCTGCAGCGGAAGTGAGAAAAGGGATTTTCTCAATAGGCATAATTTCAAAATGGTCCTTGACCGAATGACCTTGAGTATTGAAATGTTGTGCCACGGGTACATCATGTTTAAGTCTTATACTAGATAAATGGTTAGCTGCTCTTTGTCGTAGAGAATTCTGAGTTTCTCCGACGTACTGTTTGCGACATTTTTTGCACGTGATTACATACATATACATGTGCAACAACAACAATTTATGAATTTCCAATTTGATGTATGTATATATTTATGATCACTAAAACACACGGGCACAGGGAAAATCTTCTTGTCTGAAACGTGCACATAAATGTATATACATATATGTACACAGAATGAAAATACTTCTTTAACTAACTCTATAGCTACTCTCGTTCATATTTCTAGTCCATATACATATTTCTTTTGTTTGTTTTTTTCTGAGTAAAAGTTTTTTTCTTTTATTTTTTTTGCTCCCTTTTCTCAGTATCGTCATTATTATAGTTAATATCAGAGGAAAAAAAAATTGTGCTTAACCAGAAACTGTTATAATTTTTAACTGTTTCACTGTATGTTCCTATATGGCCCTGATGACGTAAAATGTTAAATATATCGGTTCACTTAATTATAGAATAAATGTTATTTTTCTATCTTGCATTTTTACTTCATCGTTTTGCACATATATATGTAGGGAGAGGGACTCGTGAGTTTCAAGAACTTGTGCCTAATGTCATTGAATATAATTTCAATAAAATAAGTTAAATTCAACAATAACCAAGTTCCGAGCTCGACTTAGGGGCCGTCTATAATTTCCGAAACATTTGTCAGCAGCTCCCCCTGTCGTCATAATGGGACTTAGCCACATATGTGGCATCGTCGAAACCCACGGTTAAAAATTCCGCTTACGCGTAAGAGGTGAGCTTGTCGAGAATTTAACCCTGGGTATCCGAGGATGCATATGTGGGTAAGGCTGTATGAGCTCCCATTCGTCTAGCTTCGCTGTCTGGAATGCTGCCGCTCTCGTGCGCAGTTCTTGACATAGCCGCAGTACGAACCATGCTCGCTTTACACTGGCCACTTAACACACTGGCTGTAGCCCAGAGTCGAAGCAAGGAATGTAGGCGCTGCATTGGACAACGTTTCACGCATTCAAGCAAGAGTATCGCAAGCGACACAGTAAAAGTTAGCACTGCGTACATTGAAACTGACACAGTTACCCACAAAGACTTTTGGCGGATATCCCCCTCCATACAAAACTTCCCTCTTCCCACATCATAAGAGAAAGAAAACACTGGACCAGATGTGAGTTCTTATTACAGTGTATCAATCTATATCAAAACTTTGAAAATCACCAGTCCTTCAGCCTATAAACAGGCTAATAAAATGAGTACACAATCAGATATTAAAATGGCTTGAGTTTTCAAAAATTCAGACTTTTTTTCCATTTGTCAAAAGAAGTTCAATGTGTACCTTGAAAAAAACTAAAAGAATAATGTTGAAATAAAAAATATTGGTAAAGCCAGTCACTTTTACAAACCAAACACAAGAAGATGTCTTCTAGTAACAGAAAAACATTCAAATAGCCGGGATATTAGAGAACATTTTTTTTATCCGATTGACTCATAAATACCAAGTTCAGATTCAACAAAATTAATTTTTCGTATATTTTGGAGCTCACACCACTTTAATGATGTGTAAAATACAACAAGCTCTTTTCATAATTCTTGGGTAGTTGGGGATGTACATGCATACAAAAGCCCAGTATAATGTCCCTTCTGAAATTTCTGGTTTATTCTGATCATCAAAATTAAAACATAGTGAGTTCATTCAAACAAGATATGATAGATGTTTAGATAAAATGTATGTACACCAGTATTGGTTCAGAACTTGTCAGCAGTAGGAACAAAAATGTGTATGAAAACTAAACCAAATGATAAGAAATGAGATTGACATGTTTGAACATTTAAACACAACCGTTAGTTTATATATATATATATATATGAACAATAAAATTATAAAACACATGAGTACAGGGAAAATCCTATGAACAATAAAACTCATGGGCACAAGGAAAATACATAGTACTATATCTGAAGTAGCTTCTTAAAGTGGCATGAGCTGCCAAAATGTTAATATAGTAAGGTTGAAACAGAATGTTGAAATTGTTGGCTATTTTTCTCAAGACGTACAATTCAGAAGCTTTATCGTGCTTCTAGTCTCAAAAATGTACGATAAAGTATTGTTTTGAACTAACTTTGGCTTAGAATGAATGAATGGTCGTCCCGCTTACTTAAATTTTGTTTACTTTTTGAAACACGTTTTCGGTTCGTACAGGCCACATAATGTATGGAGTTTCCTCATTCCAAAGCCAATCCTTTAGTTTTTCGATGGCCTTCAAAGCTTTTTACTGCCGTGACGATCAGAAATTATGAAAAAAGCATGAATTTTGTCAGCTCATGCCACTTTAAATATGCTTGTTGAGAACACAATATCAGGTTTTTCTAATCTTAAGCCAAAAAATGTTAATCTTTTCTCACCTCAGACCTCCATTAAGGATACTATGAGCATTGGTTAATTACATTTAAGGGGAAGAAATAGACATGATGGGCCATGGGGCTTGTTGTATTTTGTGACATTTTTCATTGCATCATGTATAATGTTTAATGGACATTGGTTGAACATAACCAACAACAAACAGAAGACTGTATTCAAAGTACATTGTACCCCAACTGTAAAGATTAAAATTAAATGAATAGCTAAAAATGTGCATGTTTAAACTGTGCATGTTTAAACTGTGCATGTTTAAACTGTTCCTTTACAACCCCTGTGTAACCCTGGGTACTTGTGTCTACACACCGAGACATCAAACAAGTAATCTTCTTTTTTTCTAATATTTTTTTAAACAGCTAGAAAAACCGGCTTGTTGAGGACTAGGTATAATTATGTGCAATTATTGTTCATTTCTGCAGTAGGCAATTTCGCAAACTCTTACACAGAGACCGTTATTAGTTTGCCTCAAGGGTAGTTTATATGATAGATAGACAGCATTTTGCAATACAGTATTATAGCACATAAGTACATGTACGTTAGGGTTTTATTTACAGTCTATATACCTTAATACGCTACACGACGAAATTACTTATTATTAAGGCTATTAGAAGGTTTATTTCAACACAGCCACTAGATATATACTCTTAAAAAAGAAACTTATGGATTATCAGCATACAAACTGTATGTGCCCGTGTGTTTTAGTGATCATAAATATATAACATAGCTGAAGGAACATACAACTCTGTCAATTTATTACAAAGTGTTCCAGAAATTTCTACTGACTCTTAAAGCTGAACTCATGTCAACCTAATGAAATATCATGGGTTTTGGTATTACTACTACAACTCATGTCAGATTTGGTATAAAACACAACTCAAAGCTTTTTGAATTTGTCCGTGTGTTTTAGTGCTCATAAATATAATATTTAAAGTAATAAATCTTTCTATGGCATTTAGAAGTTGAAAGTTTACAATAAAGTGAAGAATTACTTATAGATAACAACTTCTTGGTTTACTGAGTAACAAACTTGTTATCCATAAGTAATTCTTCACCTTATTGTAAAGTAATACAACGGACACTCACAAGATAGCTTTTTATTAAGGAAAGAAAACTTACAATATATTTTCTCAATTTAAATGTAGGCATTATTTTATTAGTTAACAAGATAAACATGTAAATCAGTTTATTTCTGGCTTGTGACATTTACAATAAGAAAGAGACGTTCATTAAACTTTAAACAAAAATATATGGCTTTGAATAATTGTATCCATTCAAATGTCATAGGATCTCAAAAATAACTATTAATATTAAATGTATCAACATGGATTCTAAATTTTATTGTCGTTTAAACTTTCATTTCTTTAGTTACATACATGTAATGGTAGATTTTATGCTGCAACATTGGCTCAGAATATAAAACAGTAAGAGAGGCTTTGGGAGAGGGGGCATGTCATAAACCCTTGAGATTCTAGGTCTATCTGCCTGGAATAGTTATTCCGTCCCTCCTGTGGTTTCCCAATCCATAACACAGCACGGGTCTACACATGGTATCTGGGACTACACAAAACACTATGTTAACTTCTATGATGGAAGATTCAAGAAAATAATAAACAGATGATATTTCCTCTAGGTCTGTCCAGTGACCCCCTGTGGGTACACATGTATTAGACACTGATTCAACCAGTCTCATTCCTAGCCCTTCAAAATTGACATTAACATACATGTAAGGCATCTTCTTAAAAAACATCTGCTCGTCTAGCCTATATGTCTACTAACTGAAACTGTAATATTTCTACATATACGTATATTACGTATAACATCAGTTTATTTTAAAAGTTAATCAGATTTACTATTATCAACCTATCCATCAATATTCCTATAATTATTTCCATGATGTTATTTCTAATCCATACCTGTAATATTAATGGGCAGACCTCCTTGGTCGTTAAATGAAACCTAATTAACATTGACATTATCAGGGCATGATTTGCATAAATAATCTAATCAAAGTGGTTTGAAATAACACAATCATGTAATATAAGTACACGGATTACTTATTACATACCTGGTATTGATAAATTAATAATCTCTCTCAATTTCAAATCTAATACTATGTCATGCGAGGTTTTATACATGTATGCTTCTCAGACAATAAATAGTCCAGTTTACACAATAACAAAGCATCTGTTGAACAACAAGACACCATTTTTGTTTTCAGCAAAACTCTATGGGAACTACAGGGTTAGTTAAGCTTTTCTTCCAAGCTGTTGATCATTGAAAAGGGAAGGGAAATTATTTCAATGAGAACCAAACTGAATACAACTACATGCTGCACAGTAGGTATTGGCACTTTATAACAAGGGAAAATGTCTCCTGGTGTTCATCTCTACTGCACAGTGATGTACAAATGTATACAGGATTCCCATTCAATGTCATGAAACAAAAGTTTTAGCTTTTATTACAAAAAAAAGTTTAATCTGGTAGACAGAGCTTATTCAAGTGGTATGAGCTGCCAAATAAAGGACCAATTTTGTAGAAATCAAATTAGCAGAAACAGCAGTAAAAACAAGAGCTCTCCAATGATATCCATCTTGGACATGTCACTTTGGTTTGAAAAGCAACAAAAACTCTAATAATGTCAGATTCATACATCTCAGTTATTTGAATTTTGTTCGTTATTAGCTCAAATCTTCGGTGCATAAAAGTTACTTATTTAATATTAGTGATACTAGCACTACAGATTTTGTCATATCTCAACGTCCATCGAAGCTACATCAAATACTGACAAACGGAATTTATAATAAGAAATTCAGAATTTTGGTAACTTCTGCCAATATAAAGATAGCGACAGTGTATCACTACCAAAACAATTTTTTGTTTATAAAAAATGATAATAATTTCTCATGAACATATGTTTGAAATGGGAATTATGTAAGTTCCTAAATGCGCATTATGTATGTTCCTAAAACATATTATCATGCATTGATCACATATATAGTTTCAAATTCATTGCTCTGTAACATTATATAATATTATAAAATAAAACAAGCAGAGAATTATGTGATGAAGCAAGATTATGATAAACTCTAAAGATAAAGGAGATGTTTGATATTTAACATCACATTGACTGTGCTACATGATCCTAGGCCTCATCAGATAACATCACTATTACAAAGAAGGCTGATAAAATATGAAGAAAATAACATTGTGTGAGAGGAAATACAATGTATGCATCAATAGAAATCGCTTTATGTGACATGATAGAAGACTAGCATCTGTTTAAGTAAACCTACATGATGCATACATGTACATGTAACCACCATACGCCTACATGGTTCAATGCACAATTATTCCAAACTGTTAGCAGAAAATTTAAAGAGTTTTTAAAGAAGGTTAGAAATTTGACATTTTGATATCGGTATATTTATTCACCAACGAAAATAAATTGAGGAAAATTGCCCCAACGAGACCAATCAGAATATGGACTCCTCTCAGAAAAATTGCCTTACCAATATGGACTCCTTCTGTAAGTGAAATTGCCTCAATAAGACCAATATGGACTCCTTCTCTAAGGAGGGGCCTCCGTAGCTCAGTAGGTAGAGCGTTGGACGCTCAATCCGAACAGCTTTCCACCAATGGGTCGCGGGTTCGATTCCCACTCAGTCCAAAAAATTGGAAAATTTTCTGACTGGGTTTTCACTCGAACGACCTATGTCGGATGGTTGCTAGTTACCAACGGAAGGTCGTGGGTTTCCTCCGGGCATAGAGCCCGGTTTCCTCCCACAATAAAACTGGCAACGTAAAACACCAAACAATCAATCAATCTAAGGAAAATTGCCTCAATAAGACCAATATGGACTCCTTCTCTAAGGAAAATTGCCTCAATAAGACCAATATGGACTCCTTCTCTAAGGAAAATTGCCTCAATAAGACCAATATGGACTCCTTCTGTAAGGACAATTGCCTCAATAAGACCAATATGGACTCCTTCTGTAAGTCAAATTGGCCCTATAAGACCAACATGTGAAATTGCCTCAACAAGACCAATATCGACTCCTTCTCTAAGGAAAATTGCCTCAATAAGACCAATATGGACTCCTGCAAGTGAAATTACCTCAATAAGACCAATATGGACTCCTTACTGTAAGTGAAATTGCCTCAATAAGACCAATATGGACTTCTTCTGTGAGTGAAATTGCCTCCATAAGACCAATATAGACTTCTTCTGTGAGTGAAATTGCCGCAATAAGACCAATATAGACTTCTTCTGTGAGTGAAATTGCCCCAATAAGACCAATATGGACTTCTTCTGTGAGTGAAATTGCCCCAATAAGACCAATATGGACTCCTTCTGTAAGTGAAATTGCCTCAATAAGACCAATATGGACTCCTTCTGTAAGTGAAATTGCCTCAATAAGACCAAATATGGACTCCTTCTGCAAGTGAAATTACCTCAATAAGACCAATATGGACTTCTTCTGTAAGTGAAATTGTCTCAATAAGACCAATATGGACTTCTTCTGTAAGTGAAATTGCCTCAATAAGACCAATATGGACTTCTTCTGCAAGTGAAATTGCCTCAATAAGACCAATATGAACTCCTTCTGTAAGTGAAATTGCCTCATTAAGACCAATATGGACTTCTTCTGCAAGTGAAATTATCTTAATAAGACCAACATGAACTCCTTCTGTAAGTGAAATTGCCTCATTAAGACCAATATGGACTCCTTCTGTAAGTGGAATTGTCACAATAAGACCAATATGGACTCCTTCTGTAAGTGAAATTGCCACAATAAGACCAATATGGACTCCTTCTGTAAGTGAAATTGCCACAATAAGACCAATACGGACTGCTTCTCTAGGGAAATTCCCTCAGTAAGACCAATATGGACTCCTTCTCTAGGGAAATTGCCTCAATAAGACCAATATTGACTCCTTCTATAAGTGAAATTGCCCTAATAAGACCAATATGTACTCCTTCTCTAGGGAAATTCCTTCAATAAGACCAATATGGACTCCTTCTCTAGGGAAATTGCCTCAGTAAGACCAATATGGACTGCTTCTCTAGGGAAATTCTTGCAGTAAGACCAATATGGACTCCTTCTGTAAGTGGAATTGCCTCAATAAGACCTATATGGACTTCTTCTGTAAGTGAAATTGCCTCAGTAAGACCAATATGGACTCCTTCTATAAGTGAAATTGCCTAACTAAGAACAATATGGACTCCTTCTGTAAGTGAAATTGCCTAAATAAGACCAATATGGACTCCTTCTGTAAGTGAAATTGCCTCAACAAGACCCATATGGACTTCTTCTGTAAGTGCAATTGCCCTAATAAGACCAATATGGACTCCTTCTGTAAGTGAAATTGCTTGAATAAGACCACTATGGACTCCTTCTGTAAGTGAAATTGCCTCAACAAGACCAATATGGACTCCTTCAGTAAGTGAAATTGCCTCAATAAGACCAATATAGACTTCTTCTGTAAGTGAAATTGCCCCAATAAGACCCATATGGACTTTTTTTCACTTGGGGCACAAAATTTCAACAAGATGGTCACATACATGTAAGATGCAAGCAAAAAGTAAAAAAATAGACTGCAATAAATTATACATTATTTGAACCCCACCTAATGTATATGCGACCCTACTTAGTATCCGGCGGGGGGGTTGAAAGGACCTCAAATTTTGTGAGTGAGGGAAAACCCTGTAGAGAAGAAGGTCTACCATGTACATGTAGGTCTAATTTAGTAATAAAACAGTCCTCATGAATCAGATTTTCCTTACATCCACAAATGTACTGTAGATAACCAAGTTTTCTGCAGCTGAATGTCAGATTATCAAATTTTTGTTGTGAAATTTGGATTTTACTGGGACAATCACTCCATCAATATTACATGTTGGTGTATTGACAGAGATATGTAGATGTAACTGTAGTTTGTTATAGCTTTAATATCTGGGTCACAGAACTGTAATGGACTGTCAAGCTCAGGTAGAATATGAATTTAGAAAATATTATTATAAAGGTTCAAACATGTACATGTTTGTATAAATGCAGGGAGACTGACCAGTATATTTCATACCTTGCTATGTACTACATGTACATGTAGAAGATGAACCATAGGGAATCATGAGAAAGACATGACACCTGATTATTTTATTGAAACACAAACACTTTTGTTTGTTTGGTTGTTTAGGGAAATGAAGGAGCATGATCTGGGCTCTTCACTCAATCAAAATAACAAAATAATTCAAATATCATTTTAAAAACCAAAGAAAAATATTTACACAGTGACTGTTCAGACAATATGATGATATGTCGATATGATGATATGGCGCCAGATGATATATAATGATAGGATAATGGCGATATATGATGATATGGCATCAGATGATATGGTGCCAGAAGATGATGATGATATCGCGATAGGATAGGATAATGGCAATATGATGATTTTTTTTTGATTTTTTTTTTATGAAAGCAGGAAGAATGTTAGATATATGTTTTGATATCAAGGTGGGTAATAGTAAGGCTGATCTAATCTCAATATCATCCAGTCTACATCAGTCAGGTATGAAGTATATAATCCAGATGACTCAGTGATATACCGCACATAACATATATATCTTCTATTATCAGCCTGCCATAAAAAAAGAACAAGATTTTTTCTCTCTCTCATCTGTCATGGCTACATGCAAATTCCTGTTCTACATAGAAAACTATGAATTTCTACACACAGTATGTCAGTCCAGAATGATAGATAACTGACTATTGGAGACAATTGCAATAGATAAATACATTCTTCATCTATTCATATTAACTGTTTGAACATTCGTGTAGCACTACCATAAAAATACATCAATATTAACATTTTTTTTAAAGCTTTATAAATAAAACCATTGAACTTTAAATTCAGTTCTATGTGCAACTTAGAAACTTGTTTGAATACATGTACATGTACGTGACCTTTCTAGGGAAAAAATATCATTTTTGTTAATATTCGCACAAAAGTGCAATGGTGACCTTTTCAAAAATATTTCAATAATTTAATGCTAGTAATTTTGTCTAGTACAAATACATTATTTTACGGTACGTTTTGATTGTTTTTGGCTCTAATCAAATTATTTTCAGTAGTAATCTTGCTCTTTGCTCAGATGATCCCGACCTTCAGCAAGTATCTGGCAAGTGGCAACTCTTCCACATATACGGCAATGGAATAAAACCCATTTAAAATTTCTTCCATTTTTTTCTTCTTTTTTTAAGCTGTGTCTCATTGAACCCCTCTCCATTCACCATGACAATAGGTAATGGATCGATTCCAATGGTAAAATCTTATTTTGTTTGAGCCACGGAGTCGAGGGTTCTGTTAGCCTCCTTCATTTAAAGCTACATACTTGTAAGATAAAATGTAGAGAAGCCAATTAAATTTTACACTGTTATCTGTGACTGTAATCTATGCATATTAGCCAGACCTGTATAATACTGCCATCTAAACAAGTACCTGGTAATTAAAATTATTAATCTTTTCACTTATCTAGAAGATGTGCCAGAGTGACTGTCTTGCCTAAGCCTCCCTAGACAAACTTTTAATTAAAGAACGTTTTTTATTAACTTTTACTCTCAGTCTTGTACATGTACATGTATGTACCTAAGAGAAAGGGCAGACTGCTTGAAGCAGAAGGTTTCTTAAAAGAGGATGTTCTCTTTCTAAAAACAAGTTTACAATAAAAAAAAGTACTTTTTAGCTACCGGTAATCCTAGAAACCAACATAACCCTACTTATTCAGAACGCCTTGCCTTAAGTAAGCTAGGGGGAAATCAAACATATATATTGTTATAAAACCTGCTGATAAATGCTCGGCAATAGGTAGAATGCAGCTAAACAACCCTTTATTACCAAAAACTTGATATCGAAATTAGGCCTGAAAATGTTGGAAATTGCAATAGCATTATTGCTCTTTGAAATCTGGCCATAATTCTAAAAACAGGGTCCGATTAAATAGGATATTTCGAAAATACACAAACCCATTGACAAATTACTCGCCTTCAATGCCTGCAGGGTGGCCTATTATCTCTGATTTTGGTAGAGAACGTTAAAGAATTTCACAGCTAATGGATTACTATCTATTTGTTGCCAAATTATCTTTTCCAGAAAATTCTACTGACTAAGGCCAAACTCCTGCCTGTCATCAACTTAATGAAATATCATGGGTTGTGGTTTATTGTACCAACTTATGATTGAGTATGAAGGTCTAAATGGTATGCCCCTTTTTAACACAATAAAAACTTGTCTCCGTGGTTATTTTAGACAAGAAGATTTTCCCTGGCTGTGCCTGTGTGTTTAAGTGTTCAAAAATATATATAAGTATAACTAAGCAAGCTAGATAATTTCGGTGTCGATCAGAAACATTGAATCGGTTCCGTATATTGTCTGAAATGCTGGAAACCAACCGATAGGGGGCCTACCGATGCTACTCTCATTATATGTACATCATGATCATCATACCATATACTAGCCTGAACAATCAACCTCTATGGTACTGAGAATCTGACATGCACTCTCTGATGTTTGTACAATTAAGAAAAAACACACGGACAAGATTTCTCCGCTAACCATATACTGGCTTTCATAATAGGGCACAAATTTTCATTTCCGTAGTTTAAAATAACAGTAAAAACTACCAAAACTGATCGTTACCATCATACCATGAAATCCTATGGCCTGAAAAGTAGCCAGGAAATCGGAAGAAAAAAACAAGTTTAATAGAAAAATAGTTGTGAAATGTTCAAATATAGTTTGCAATATGTTGAGTTGATAGGATGCACATATTAATATGGGCTTTTGTTCCATATACAGGATGGTACACTGAGTTTTCACAAAATTAAAAATTAGCCCCATTAACACTCTGCATCCTTATTAGTAGACTCACCCTCGTCAGCAAAGAATTCAGATACTTAAGTTTATCTTGTTTGCTGCGGACTGAGGGCAGGGAGGCACCCAGGGTAAATAACCATACTCCTTCAGTTCTTGGCCAATGTTTTTTATTTTTATTTTTTTATTATTATACAGCTGTATATCTACTTATTTTTATATATATAATATCCCTTGGATATCCCTTGGTAGACTTCTGATAATATATATTCAACTATATACATAAAAATAAGAGGTAGGCTACCATCTAGGCGTTTACTTCAAATGTGAAATTTGGATAGAAGATGGTAAGACCGAAATGACATTAATATATTTGCGGCCAGTTTTGTCTCGGGGTAGCTTTCCACTGAGGACGTACACTTTGTTATTTTTAGACGGCCCCTCGGGCCGATTTCGCGAGTTCCTTTTGATGCATCGCGGTGCGGCAGGTGAAAATTCATGAATAAAAGACGAACATGCTCGGCAATTAGGTTAACATATCACACAGCTTAATACGTTAAATATTCATAAATACCTCACAGGTAAAGTGTGGAAAGGTAAGCTAAATAAAGACAACACTTTTATGTTTACTTACCGACTTGAAGTTGGACGGTCCGACAGACGATTAGAATAACGCTTGTCAAACAGAATATATTCACTTTCAGAAGCATATCCCACGGGTTAAAGTCGGCTTAAAATACTAATCTCACGTAATCCATGTGCCACAGTCAAATTCATTTTCCTTCTCAAGCATCTCTCTTCTTGGCTTATCTGAAATCCAATCGTCAGGATATAGCACACAGTTGGTGAAAGCAGGGGATAATTTTAACGGGAGCTAGCTTTCGCCATCAAAACTACGCGGCTGACATGTTCAATCAATGGGAGTTTACTTTATGACCGCTAGATGGCGCACCAATCATATATTTCACAGTTCACTGCTTCAGCATTCCACGTTCAGGGCCCCAGGTTAACAATGCTTTTTAAGTACAGGCTAGAGAACAAATGATATATAATTACACAATAGGGAAATAAGGCAAATCACAAAAAAAAATATTCCACATGTTGAATATGTTTGCCGTAAATCTTGCCCATATATTTTACCAGAGCAATTCGGCTGAAGCATACGTAGAGCTTATTCTTCATACATTTAAAGCCTATTTTAAGAGCCTACAAAGATGCGATTTTTTTAGGGTCGATGTATGCACTTTCTTTATTGGTCTGATTATTTTTGCTTTCTACAGAGACATACGCCTCAAAGGCAAAGACAAATACAAATCTAATTTGTATAAGCAGCATAGGGGGTTCTAATTAGAGGGGAAAAAACAGTAATTGGTAGAAATCGGGAGACCTACACAGTCACACGTCAACAAAGATCAAGTCATTTAATTAGACCTACCTATCTAATTCATAAAGTAGCCCTTTTAACAAATAAGCTTGGTAGGCCTACGTGTTTGGACAGCTCCTCATTGTAATCAAAATTAAGTTTAACGTATAACTTGCTTTATCCATGCAGTTGTTTCATCCAGATTGTCTACCTAGGCCTACCTCGACATTTGTATAGAACCTATACGCTATTAACAGGTGATTTCATTAAATAACTTGCTTTACAATTAATAAGTCATACAGTTATCATCCTGATATACACAATAGTCTGTTAATAATCTGATTCTTATAATCTTCACCATTATTGTGTAATAACTCCAAATGGTGATGTGGTGGTGGTGGTTAAACTTGTGTGCAGCTCTATAGTCCATGGGATTTGTTGAGCTAGACATACAACCTGCTCCGTCGCTTGTCTATACTAGTTTTAAGACTATACGTGTTGAATAAGCTGACAAGGTAATCCTAAATACGTGCTAATTACTGGTTGCAAGCTAGTGTTACTTTCTACATAACCCGTTAATCGATTATCTGCTAACGGTCAACTTTAACTAGAGATTCTCTCTAGAATTGTTCTGATTGGCGAATACGGTCACTCGAGGTCTGACCAGAGCATCCGAACCACATTTCTTGAGGACCCAATACCAGGATAGGGGCCCATTAGGCCTACACCTGCTAGCTTTCTTTGAAATTATAATTAATCAAAAACAAAACAATTGAATCCTTGTCTAATTAATACATATCAGTGAATGACCAGTTATAGGTTTGTGTACAGGAAGCCCAGCAGTGGTGTATAAAGAAATACGCGTGTTCGCTAATTTCGTGGATTTATTTGTCAAGACCGCAGTTTTCCCCTTTGGCATTGCTACGAAAAATGTTGGAAGTAGTAAGGCAGGAATTAACGATAATTTACTTTTTGTTTGGGTATCTTGGTGGGAGTGGCGAAAAATTGTCGGTGCATCTAAAATCCGAAAAATTATCTTTGCTGCTTATTTGTTTACATTATACACGAGTCGGTGTAATCTACATTATTATCACCAAAAGAGTTCGATATAATTCTTGAGGAAAATATAACTTTAAAATATGGCTTCAACGGAAAAATAAACGTTCGCACCACTTTACCGGGTGCATATGAATGCTCACTTTCGGATGCCCACCTATAGGCCCCTACCATTGTTTTAAAACAGTTATTTTAAACAAGAAGATTTTCACTGTGTCGGTGTGTTTTAGTGTTCTTAAATAAATACATTGGCGTATACGTCACGCTTTTGTTGCTCAAATGACCAGCTTTTCGGCCATATATCTGCATTACCAGAAAAAGGCACTAATAGAAAAAGGAGAATTCTTGTCGAAAAATACAATACCAGACGTTGACGTCTTATATTTTCTTTGTAAGAGACATGCGGTTGATTATGATGTCTAACCCATATAAAACATTACATTAAATGCACATATATGTTAACATAATCGTTTATATGTCTAAGTCTGGTATACTTAATACGTGAATTTTCTTTTTTCAATTGTTTCTAAGATATAAACCGTGAACGTTATATATAAGAATATATATTGGTTAACCCATTAGATCCCAATTTACCCAAAGCATTAATTGTTTGCAGTCGAAAGAGTTTTCAAATGTCTGTGTGTTTAAAACCAATGTATTGTATCTATAACGATCTGGTTTACTGGCGAGGAACTAAGAAGAGTTAGGATTTTAAGTGCTTTGAAAGCATCAACAGTTTTTTATATTAGGTTTGCCTTGTCACCATTTAACAGCAGGTAATAATTTCACAAGCCCTTGGGTCGTTAAGGGGATAATTGAAAAGGAGTGAAATACAACTACAAAATGAAGATTCCCAAACCAAACTCCGGACAAGCCCTGGTCAGGTTTGGTCATTGAGAAATATTATGTTAGATTCCATTTAGTTTTCTATACAGTTTATATCTGGAAGAGGGTCATTGTGACATCTATCTTGAACATTTTACCAAACCTGGTCATTCAAACTTTTCTAGCATACAGTAGCCTGTACATAGTACCTGTTCTGTGTGCTTTTTTGAAGGAATCCAATTGACCATAAATTTTCCACACTTGCTATCACTGAAGATATGTAGAAATATTTACTGAATATTTTTTTTTAAAAGTCGGGTAAAGAATATGGTTGTTAAATTTGCTGCGCCTTTCTTTCTGAGTCAATTCACGCCTGTTAGCAGAAGAATTATGAAAAATGAGACCACTAAGGGTTGTGTGATGTATCTTGTTTAATTTGGTTTTCTATCGGATATAAACTGAGAACCCCGTACGATAAGCAACTTATTGACTTATAAATGTATATATTATTCATCTGATTAGATTACACGTTTCTGTTAATTGGGGCACCCTTCATATGTTATTGATAGATGAGATCAACCAAATAAGCTTGATCAATGAATGGCAATGGAATTTTCTGACGAGTGATAGATAGCCAGCTGTAGATGGTATACCGGTTATAGAGCTCTCTATACGGTTGCAGAGCTCTGAAGGCCTATTCATGTAACAGTTACAAGAAAGCCCTTTTCTCGGGATATATTTAAATGTCTTTGTTTTTTTAATCTGATTTATTAGGATCTGATCATACACTGCAAGTATCACAATGGCAAATACAGCTGAGTATATATCCTGGTACTGTAGCCTTAGATTTCCGAGAAG
Organism: Lepidochitona cinerea; assembly: GCA_963971465.1. Taxonomy (NCBI): domain Eukaryota; kingdom Metazoa; phylum Mollusca; class Polyplacophora; order Chitonida; family Tonicellidae; genus Lepidochitona; species Lepidochitona cinerea. The sequence continues at coordinate 37,778,217 of OZ020556.1, read as the reverse complement.
ATAAGTCAGATCAAAGGTATGTCGATAATTTTATTGTACAAGGACAATAGAAATGAAGCCTTGTATATTTGTAGGACCTACAGTACACTGATCAACGGAATGCCATCTGTATTAGACCAATATGACATTGGATAGAGATGAAGATTAGATAACTTATGAACATGGCTTAAAGCTGGTTTGTGTTTCTTTAAACCCGCTGATCCATTTTTGATATTAACAAAATATGAAAAATATGGCCTCCGTTCAGCAAATCGAATTATCTGTTTAGCTGTAATAAATGCGAATTTCGCCTAATACAGCTATAGGTAGATACAACAGTTCATATTCAACAAACATTACTTATTGCTATATTTAGTGGTATTTAGAAATCTGCCAGAAGAATTAAATCGGCCATGATGATATAAAAAGTATATATTGACAATGGAAGCCGATAGAAGTTATCCCTTAATCCCGAATCGCGATTTCACAGAATATTGTTCAGACCACTTCTCGCTAAAAGGCGTACATATAGTTAAACATGACAGAGTTCATCTCAATCTCATCGTTTTAATTTTTAATTTGTCCAATTATTTTTTCGTCTGAGTTTTTACTGCTGTTTATCTGTTTGAAAAAAAGACAATTTATTGAATTTTCCATTTATGATAGTTTTTAAACATTCACTCAGCGACATTGATTTCAAGTATTAGAATTGTCAAATAGTCCCCTCTCTACTTGTTGACGTTCATGTTCTCAATAACCTTTATTAAAACTGTAAACATTGCCTTAGGGGAAATCTTGTTTACTTACACGCTATAGGTCTAGAATGTAAGTCTTAAGGATGTATGGAGGATCAAGGTGAGAGTATATAGGTAATGTTTGGCCTCATCGTAGGCGTATCACCAGGAGAACATAACTACATCGGGACTTGAAACATGTTGACCGCACTCCCAGAAAAGATATACCCTACATTCTTACACATGAAGCTTGTTTCGTACATAGCTGGAAGAAAGAAAACGTGTCATAGGTACGTCCCACGCTTACAGACATAACACTTATCATGTTACAAATCAAATAATACAAAACAAGGGAGTTACGGTGTGCAACGAAGAGACAAATATACCGAGGCTTCCATAAAACGCTTTTATAAAAATGTAACTGAAATAGCATTAGCTATAAAATAGCATAAGCGACCATATATAATGAAAATTGCGTTGATACAAAAATTGTTCGTTATTTCAAACAAGAAGCACTATGGGCTGATACCAATCTTAGAAATTCTTAAAACCGGGAACCGATGAAGCATCTGTGAAAGAGAGAGCATACAGGTATACAACATTACAAACCAACGAGATTGTACTAATGTGCTTTGTTTTAAACCTTTTGGGGGCCTCCGTGGCTCAGTAGGTAGAGCGTTGGACGCTCAATCCGAACAGCCTTTCACCAATGGGTCGCAGGTTTGAATCCCACTCAGTCCAACAAATTGGACAATTTTCTGACCGGGTTTTCACTCGGACGACCTATGTGGGATGATTGCCTGTTACCACCGGAAGGTCGTGGGTTTCCCCCGGACAGACAGCCCGGTTTCCTCCCACAATAAAACCGGCAACGCCGCCAAATAAGTTAAATAATCTTGAGCGCGGCGTAAAACACCAAACAATCAATCAATCGTTTATACCTTTTGTTGAGGAAAATTATAAACCTTGAAGAGATAACAAGTAGTGTAAATTACAGGTGTTTTTAATTTAGCATTCTAAAAATAAGGGTAATGAAAAGATTAGGGGCCAGCTCTTAAGCTTAACGGCAGGTTAGATGACATCACGTCATAAGAAGGAATTTCTTTGTTAAGTCACGTCATTTAACCTGCAGTTAAGCTTATTCTTTATGAAGAACCAGTTTCAGTTCTATATAAACAGACGTTTGCTTAAAACCGAACTTTAGTTAAGTTAAGCCGATGATTCTCGTTTTACGTCGAACATGACTGTTCCAAGTAAAATATAAATCCTCGTACGAAGAATACAAACCGGTTTTATTTGAAAATTAGGTCTGTACTATTTGAACAAAGAACATAGCATATTTTGTTGAGTTCTTCATACCAAATTAGTGAACTATCAATCCGTCGTGGTTTTTGTAACAACACATATGTTGACTCACAAATGAAACATTTGGACAGGGAAAACTAAAGGGAAGGGTAACTCTCGAATTTTCGAAGAAGATTAATTTTTAAAAAAATGTGTTTACTCCTGGTTAATATTGAACGTATACAGCTTAGATTAATGGTATTGTTTCAACTGGCTTTGAAATATAAAAAAGTCCAATAGGTCACATAAACCTGAAATTACATGTATTTTAACTTACAAGCTATCCGTGTTATCAATGTATATGCATGATAAGCTATTGGAAATTATGTAATTAATATAGCTTTAGAGCATTGTCCTTAGTAAAAATACTCTTTAAATTAGTCACAATGGGAAAAGTAGCCGTCAAAATTAAGTCGTCCTTTCTGAGAGGTTTTATTAAGCCCAAGTCTTGCTGTGTTTGAATGCTGGTTTTGGGTAATTACTTTAAAACAATTTTACTCCAGTGCGCCACCAACCTGATCTTCAAAGAGGGGAATTTCTTGAGTGCGGAATATTAATTAAACAACAATCAACAATACAATATACTTCATCTTAAAGACAATATCTACCTGGTCCCAAAACATGGTTTATTTATTTTTTTATGACTTTCCTACAAGAAGCTATGGTTAATTATTCTCAGATGTCAAGGTGACTTGATGTCACTGAAACATGTGCACACCTTACAACTGACAATATGATTGGTTTATCTGACCAAATACACCAATAGCAGGCTAGCATACCAGGTGTGCACATGTTTCAGTGACATCCAGTCACCAGACATCTGAGAATAATTAACCATAGCTTCTTGTAGGAAAGTCATAAAAAAATAAATAAACCATGTTTTGGGATCAGGTAGATATTGTCTTTAAGATGAAGTATATTGTATTTTACCTAAAGTGTTCACTTTAAAGGAAGAAAAGGGAGGTCATCCCGAGATAACAAAGCTTACAACTCTCAAAGAGTCATGTCCCTTTGATCAAGAAGCAAAACGAGGTAGCCGGTTGAGGGCTAAGGTTACTTCAGAACCAAAAGGAATTCAAGCACATAATTCAACAACACATAGACCTTTGGAAAAAGTAGATCTAACAATCAATCCTGTTTTTGGAAGGATAAATTTAATGTACAATATTTGTTCTTTTATAAAATTTAAACGGTATGCCAATAAAAAAAGCTTTCAGGTATGCCTACATGGAAAGTTCATTACTACCTTTTCCGGCGCATGCTTATTTCTCCCAGTACGTCATTTTCCCAGGTGTCATAGGTGCTGGGAGACATAGGTGTCGGGAGGCGTAGGTTTTGGGAGTCATATATGCCGACAGCCATAGGCCTATGTGCCGGGGGTCATACAGGCTTCGGAAGTCGTAGGTGTTTAGAATCCTAGGTGTCGGGAGGCTTATTTGCCAGAGGTCAGAAAGGTGTCGGAAGTCGTAGCTGTTGGGAATCCTAGGGGTCGGGAGTCATACGTGCCGGGAGAGATCGGTACTGGGGGGGGCCATGTGTTGTCGAGAGCCATACGCTTCGGGAATCACGCTAGCCGACAGTGAAGCCGCTAACAATTGGTACCAATAGCCATAGACACCGGGAACCAAACTCAATCGTAGTTCCGATACCGATATCCACATGGCGGGAACCATATGTACCAGATCGACCTAACGCATGCGCCTGGAACGATAGTTCTGTGAGTCACATAAGCCAGGTACCGAATGGAACCAGAACTATATATGTAGGCTATACCTGGAACAAACTGCAAACAAAGGGATTGTAGGCATATTTACCGTAAACCATATGTAGACCTGTCCGGAACCATACCTAGGCCTGCCAGGAACCATCTATAGGCGTATCAAAAATCAAGTAGGCCGGTCAGAAACAATATGTAGGCCTGCCAGGAACCATATATAAGCGTACCAAAAATCATGTAGGCCGGTCAGAAACAATATGTAGGCATGCCCGGAACCATATGTAGGCCTACCAGGACTCATATGTAGGCCGGCCAGGAACAATATAGAGGCATTCCAGAAACCATATGTAGGCCTACCCGAAACCATATGTATATATAGACCTGCCCGGAACCATACGTAGACCTGCTCGGAACCATATGTAGAACTGTCCGAAAGCATATGTAGGCCTGCCAGGAACTATATGTAGACTTGTCCGGAAGCATTAACAGACCTGCCCGGAACCATATGTAGGCATACCACTGATACCAGGACTCATATGTAGACCTGCCAGAAAAATTATGTAGACCTGGCCGGAACCATATGTAGATCTGCCAGGAACCATATGCAGACCTGCACGGAACCATATATAGATCTGCCAGGAACCATATGCAGACCTGCACGGAACCATATACAGACCTGCCCGTTACCATATGTAGGGCTGTCCGAAACCATATGTAGACCTACCCGAAACCATATGCAGACCTGCCCGGAACCATATGCAGAGCTGTCCGAAACCATATGTAGACCTACCCGGAACCATATGCCGACCTGCCTGTAACCATATGTAGATTTGTCAAAAACCAGGAAACGTAGGTACCGCTCTAACGTTAATCTCAATAAAGTGTGAGTTTATATAGGCTTATCACCTATGCTTACCGAAACGCATGTAAATTTAACAAGGGGTTCAAATCGTATTATTTGAAATAGTAGACCCTACCATTTCTAATCTTATCTCAATCGAGATCTCAAGTAGGCCTACAAAGCCTTCAGATTTTGACTCTAAATGACTCCTACGCTATGCTCTCTACAAGAAGGTTGCCATGTTGTTAAAATCGTAAAACGTATTTTAGGCCTATGACATTGGATCTGTTTAATATATATTCTAACATCGAGTCTACATTGTCATTTTTGCGGTCGCAAGAATCCTGATTCAAGGGCTAACATAGAGACACCTTCTCCTCAAACCAATTCAGAGAATTGCTTGAGATTTTAGTACATTTTATATCTTTTCATGCGCTAGCTCTACGAATTTGTTTTGAAAGGAAACTGTCTAAATTTTGGTAGGGACATCGTTAGGTGGATGGAGATGCGAAAGTCTCGTATGGGGTATCTCAACAGACGAAGAAGTCATGTACTTGAAGTCAACCTATAGTCGCGATAGTGAATTCCAATCTAAAATAGGGTTAGTTACGGCTTTTAAATCAATTATTTGGAAGGACTTCGGATTTCAGATTTAAGCTAAGTCTTAACTATCCTTAATCTCAACTACCTTTCAGCTATTACCGCCTATTATATCTTTGAAACATTCCTCTTTTCACTGAACCAGTTGATTTCTTCGAAATCCTTTGTTAAATCGCCCTTTGTAAAGCATAGCATAAAAATTGGTCTAATGAGGTTACATGAGTTATCTCGCCCTTGTAATGGCGGTTTAATGTGTAGCTCTACCTGACCGGCAAAGTAAGTAAACCAGGATAGAGACACACGAGTGCGGCTAAAATAGGGTTTGATCCTACTACCATTTGTTGAGATACCATGCCTCGTAAAGAAGATCTCGTAGAATGTCTAAAGAGATCTCACGAGAATACAACTGCAGAAAAAAGAATATTTCATGTTGATCTAAAGTTGCTAACGTATGCATAGATATCTTATAATAAGATTTCTATGAACCTATGTTTCCAAAAGGGCGACAACTTCAACTGTGGTGGCGTTATCGTTTGGTCGATAGAGTAGTCTCCCATCCAGCTTAGACCAAGGTAAGCAAGTGGAATACCAAAGCAGAAAACTATTTTTCTGTGTTAAATGATCGATATTCGATTTTTGTTCTGTCAGATCTTAGACGACTGACTTGCCTGAAAGTGACTTTAACTTGAAACAAATTAGAGGTTTAGTTTCTTTATTCTAAAGCAAAATACGGTTAAAAGCCTGTTATGATGGCCCCGAGCAACTCTACTTCAAATGAAGCCCCTGCATTATAGGTAAACTGGGTCTAATTGATGTGTGATCATTTGTTGCCATGAGCAACAGAAGCGAATCAGATAAGGGGATCAATCTATGAGGGTAAAAGGGAGAAATATGTGTGTGGAGGAGGAGGGGATTCCCCATCCAACCCCACCCATCCCGCGTTATTTTTTTTCTTGGATTTTATATCATTATCAGCAAATAACCGAAAATCCCCTAAATGCTACTTGGTTGATTGATTATAGTCTTCCGGTCCGACATAAGTCTTCCATCGATGAGTGGAGGATAAGTGGAATAATTCCGCGGTGCGGTGTAAGACATCAACTAATCAAATTGTCAGGTATCCCTGAACTATTGAAGCCTATATATAGAATCATTAGAAGGAACACTCACTCATGTTAAATGAAAAATCTGCCGCTGTTTTCGGCATTAAGTTTTCTTGAAAGTTGTGAAATTCCGGATACAGGAACGCCTCATGGCCAACGATGCATGTACACATTTGCATGCACAGGGAACATTTTCTTGACTAAAATAACCATGGAGACAAGTTTCTAGTTGATATTTCATTAGGTTATAGATAGACGGGAGTTTGGCTTTAGTCAGTAAACTCTTTCTGAAATACTTTTTGTTATACATGTATATTGACGAAATTATACGGACCTTTAGGAAGGCATGAGATGAGTTTGACTATGGTATAATGAGAACTGTAACTTAAAGCCAGCATGTTTGAAGCTCACAGAAAATACCATCCCAAGATGGTTACCTCTATATATATGATGGGGCCTCCGTGGCTCAGTAGGTAGAGCGTTGGACGCTTATGGGGTCTCCGTGGCTCAGTAGGTAGAGCGTTGGACGCTCGATCCGAACTGCCTTCCAGGAATGGAGCCCGGTGTCCTCCCACAATAAAACTGGCAACGCCGCCATATAAGTGAAATAATCTTGAGCAGGGCGTAGAACACCAAACAATCAATCAATTTATCAATCTATATAGGCTATATAGGCCGGTGGCTGTAACCTGAAAAGTCCAGTAGCCGATCTCTGGAATATACTTTTTGTATGTTTTCTTATATTCCTTAGGACATACTTTAGCACCAAAAAAAGTTCGTCCACTCCAAACCCCGGCGTTTTCGCAAAAAAGCCATGTGAAAGGAACACTTTTTCGCATATACAGTGGCCATAGGCAAAATGAGTGCTCTCCCCTTACCTTTATCTAATACATATAATATAGACACATGGACCCGTAATACACAGAGCGGCGTAGCGTAAGTTTTTACGTATAAACTGTCATGACAACCCATATTGTAGAGATACGGTCTACGAAAGCTACGCAAAAAATACATCTACTCCGTTTTGTGAAACAGGCCACTGGCTATTACTCTTTCCACCAATGCTACCGTTTTTGGTCGTTTCCATAGACATAGGATTGAAGGTAGACACTATTTACATTCCTCTGTCGTATATGAGAGAAAAGTCAAAATAAACAGATTTGTATGAGGATCAACATGCTTATGCAATCTATTAACACTATACATTTTTAACACTATATTTTTATCCGATTTTCCCCCGCTGCTTCACGTAACAAACCTGCAAAATATATATAGTAATAATGTAATTTTAAAATCAGACATGTGGGCCAGACAACATATAATTCAAGTTAGAGATACAATAAATGTATTAAAAATTTAATGCCAGCTTTGGTGATATTAGTTTAATCTAAGAATTTTCGGTAGTGGGGGGTGGGGGGGGGGGGGGGGGCAATTAAACCTTTTTAAGAGCTCCTCCCACACCCAGCAACCAATAGAAACCATTTGCGCTGTAAGGAATATACTTTTTGATTGGTTGTTCAACACATTCAAGTTCATTTTGTTTATATAGTGGCATTGTCAGGATTATTATCAGAAGAAACTCAATGTCAGATGACACCCCAAGGTTCTTTCTGTTGGTTTCTGGCTACCGTTCAACTTGAGGCCGAGCGATAAGTAATTGTCAACAAATATGGTGTCAAAACCGAGAATAGAATTTCCATCCTCAAAGGTAGTGGGATGGATGGATTGACGTTTTACACTTCACTCCAATTTTTTTCGCATGTATGATGGTGTTGCCAGGATTATTGGAGGACACTCAGACAAACCAGGCTTAATCTATACCCCTCCCCCAAGGAAACCCTGACCTTTCGCTGGTTCCTGGTGACCATGCACTTAGATCGTTCATGGTCCCCTGAGTGATCGAGAATTTACCTACGGATTATTTAATAAAGACATCTACTTAGTACATAGCAAATCCACACTAAATCGAATTATTGTATTAAACATAGGGGTATTAACAAATATTTAATTCACCCCCCCCCCCCTTGTCAAGTTTAACGTTATAATTTAAACTAGGGCACCATACTACACTACAGAACTAGGCTTACACAGCATATAATGCATTGCATTCGCAGCACTACCGATTGATTGATTGATGTTTTACGCCGCACTCAAGATTATTTCTCTTATATGGCGGCGTTACCAGGTTTAGTGGGAGAGGAAACCGGGCGCATTGTCCGGAGGAAAACCCACGACCTTCGGCGAGTAGTTAGCAACTCTTCCACATACGGCGATCGAGTGAAAAATCCACTCAGAAATTTTTAAATATGTATTTGGCCTGAGTCGGATTCGAGCCCGCGTCGCATCGATGGAAGGTTTGTGTGGGACTGAGTGACGATCCCTATCCCACTGAGGTCCCGGCAGCACTGCCGAAGACCGTGTAGCAGTTCGACTGCTTTTTCTGGATCTTAACTTTTTCGGTGTTGGGGCTTTAATAGGAGCTTCAGACTTTCTTTTTTTGGCAGCCTACAGTCGTTAATTGTTTGTGAAATGCTTATAACAGGATCGATGATACCCAATATTTGTTAAATATGTAATTTTTCTCTCTGACCGCAATTGATTCTTCTGTGTCCAAAAGTACCCATTCTGATTTAATTTGATTTATTCACCAGATGAAATATTACAATTAGTATATTCATAATATATTTGTGGTCTGGCGGGAATAAACCCCCAAGGGACTTATTGTATCCTGTTTAAATTGAAGTCTATCGTACATCTTTTGAAGCTGCTCCATCTAGTTCTATTGAAAGGCAATTCAATTTCATTTTCCCTGCCTTGCGTGTGTACTATACAGGAATAAGTACTTGCTTTTCCATCCGATCGCTCTGCCATCTTGCTGTCATTCTGTATGTTTACAAACTATTGTTTATATCGGAAGTAGAAAATTCAGCGATCTGATTGGCTTGTTCAAAAATTATACCGCCAGAAACGGGTAAGTAGGCCACAAAGGTTACAGATAGGTCAGAAACATAAATCGATATTCAGTTGAAGATATCTTATAAACGCCGGGGTTCTGCATTGACGAACTTTTTCTAAATGTTCTTTAGTTAATCATTACTATTTAAAAACTATCGGAACGTATATTCTTGAGATCGGCTACTGACTGATCGAATTGAAGCTTCGGCCACCAGCTTAATATGGCGATTTGTCCTTCGCGATTTATATGAACGGTCATCAAGCACTGGCGCTATATATTCGTCCGTCTCTTATTCTTATGTTTTCTCTTGGTGACCCCGATGCATATTACTTTCTCTTGGTGACACTACAGCATATTACTTTCTCTTGGTGACACTACAGCATATTACTTTCTCTCTGTGACCCAACTGCATACTACTTTCTCAGGTGACCCTACTGCATATTACTTTCTCTTGGTGGCCCTAATGCATAGTACTTTCTCTTGGTGGCCCTAATGCATAGTACTTTCTCTTGGTGGCCCTAATGCATATTACTTTCTCAGGTGATACTACTGCATATTACTTTCTCAGGTGATCCTACTGCATATTACTTTCTCTTGGTGACCCTACTGCATATTACTTTCTCTTTGTGGCCCTAATGCATATTACGTTCTCAGGTGATCCTACAGCATATTACTTTCTCTTGGTGACCCTAATGCATATTACTTTCTCAGGTGATACTACTGCATATTACTTTCTCAGGTGACCCTACTGCATATTACTTTCTCATGGTGACACTACAGCATATTACTTTCTCTGTGTGACCCAACTGCATATTACTTTCTCATGGTGACTCTACTGCATATTACTTTCTCTTGGTGACCCTAATGCATATTACTTTCTCTTGGTGACCCTACTGCATATTACTTTCTCTTGGTGACCCTAATGCATATTACTTTCTCTTGGTGACCCTAATGCATATTACTTTCTCTTGGTGACCCTACTGCATATTACTTTCTCTTGGTGACCCTAATGCATATTACTTTCTCTTGGTGACCCTAATGCATATTACTTTCTCTTGGTGACCTTACTGCATATTACTTTCTCTTGGTGACCCTAATGCATATTACTTTCTCTTGGTGACCCTACTGCATATTACTTTCTCTTGGTGACCCTAATGGATATTACTTTCTCTTGGTGACTCTAATGCATATTACTTTCTCTTGGTGACCTTACTGCATATTACGTCCTGTTGGTGACCCTAATGCATATTACTTTCTCTTAGTGACCCTACTGCATATTACTTTCTCTTGGTGACCCTAATGCATATTACTTTCTCTTGGTGACCGTAATGCATATTACTTTCTCTTGGTGACCTTACTGCATATTACTTTCTCTTGGTGACCCTAATGCATATTACTTTCTCTTGGTGACCCTACTGCATATTACTTTCTCTTGGTGACCCTAATGCATATTACTTTCTCTTGGTGACCCTATGCATATTACTTTCTCTTGGTGACCTTACTGCATATTACTTTCTCTTGGTGACCCTAATGCATATTACTTTCTCTTGGTGACCCTAATGCATATTACTTTCTCTTGGTGACCCTACTTCAAATGAAGCCCCTGCATTATAGGTAAACTGGGTTATTATTGATGTGTGATCATTTGTTGCAATGAGCAACAGAAGCGAATCAGATAAGGGGATCAAGCGGAGGTAAAAAGGGAGAAATGTGTGTGTGGAGGAGGAGGGGATTCCCCACCCAACCCCACCCATCCCGCGTTATTTTTTTTTCTTGGATTTTCTATCATTACCATAAAGCAAATCACCAAAACTCCCCTAAATGCTGATTGGTTGATTGATTGACTGCAATACAATAGCTTTCCGGTCCGACATAAGTCTTCCATCGATGAGTCGAGGATAAGAGGAATAATCCCGCGGTGCGGTGTTAAACATCAACTGATCAAATTGTATGGTTGTCAGGTACCAGCAGAATGTACGGTTTATTTTTGCATAAAATTTAGTTTAACGAAGGGTGGGAGTGTCTAATGCCCTCAGATTACAGAGAAGTGACAAATTCCAAAATAGGATAGCTATTCACTTTTTAATTCGATTACGGTACACAAGACAAGCCGGTACATCACGGAAAAGCGCCCAAGGTTCGTATTGAGCACGGCCACCTCGGTGGCTCAGTCGGCAGTGTGATAGTCACTTCCATCAATGCGGCACGGGTTTGAATCCCACTCAGACCAGATAGAATTGAAAAATCTCAATTGGGTGTGTTTTTCACACGGTCGCCCTAAGTTGAAGGGTTGCCATGGATAGTCGTCGAAAGTCTGGAGTTTCCTCCGGGCAAAATAGCCCGCTTTCCTCCCAGTAAACCTGGTAACGCACACATATATGTGAAATGATCATGATTGCACCGTAAAACACCGACCAATCGTTATATAACTGGCTGATAGCGGGACAGTTATCTCCATGAAGGGTAACGACTTTTGTTAAGTCGTCTCAATAGTTGCTAAGTCAAATCCTCGGGCCCCCAAGGACCCTGAACATTTGAAGCGTATAGGATAACTAGGAGAACACTCAATCCTGCAAAATAAAAAAAATCTGCCGATGGTTTTCGGCACCAGTCAGATTGTTGTAATAAACCAAAACCCATGGTACTCGATTGAAGACAGACAGGAGTTTGGCTTTAGTCAGTAAGATTTTTGTCTGAAATACCTAGTTATATATTGACAAAATTTTAAGGATCTTCAGGTATGCCAAGAAGTCGGGTAAAATGAAATACGATAGTGGGAAAAGAAAGGGAAATATATAATTTGGTTCCTTGGTATCGGAAGTAGAAAATTCAGCGATCTGATTGGCTTGTTCAAAAATTATACCGCCAGAAACGGGTAAGTAGGCCACAAAGGTTACAGATAGGTCAGAAACATAAATCGATATTCAGTTGAAGATATCTTATAAACGCCGGGGTTCTGCATTGACGAACTTTTTCTAAATGTTCTTTAGTTAATCATTACTATTTAAAAACTATCGGAACGTATATTCTTGAGATCGGCTACTGACTGATCGAATTGAAGCTTCGGCCACCAGCTTAATATGGCGATTTGTCCTTCGCGATTTATATGAACGGTCATCAAGCACTGGCGCTATATATTCGTCCGTCTCTTATTCTTATGTTTTCTCTTGGTGACCCCGATGCATATTACTTTCTCTTGGTGACACTACAGCATATTACTTTCTCTTGGTGACACTACAGCATATTACTTTCTCTCTGTGACCCAACTGCATACTACTTTCTCAGGTGACCCTACTGCATATTACTTTCTCTTGGTGGCCCTAATGCATAGTACTTTCTCTTGGTGGCCCTAATGCATAGTACTTTCTCTTGGTGGCCCTAATGCATATTACTTTCTCAGGTGATACTACTGCATATTACTTTCTCAGGTGATCCTACTGCATATTACTTTCTCTTGGTGACCCTACTGCATATTACTTTCTCTTTGTGGCCCTAATGCATATTACGTTCTCAGGTGATCCTACAGCATATTACTTTCTCTTGGTGACCCTAATGCATATTACTTTCTCAGGTGATACTACTGCATATTACTTTCTCAGGTGACCCTACTGCATATTACTTTCTCATGGTGACACTACAGCATATTACTTTCTCTGTGTGACCCAACTGCATATTACTTTCTCATGGTGACTCTACTGCATATTACTTTCTCTTGGTGACCCTAATGCATATTACTTTCTCTTGGTGACCCTACTGCATATTACTTTCTCTTGGTGACCCTAATGCATATTACTTTCTCTTGGTGACCCTAATGCATATTACTTTCTCTTGGTGACCCTACTGCATATTACTTTCTCTTGGTGACCCTAATGCATATTACTTTCTCTTGGTGACCCTAATGCATATTACTTTCTCTTGGTGACCTTACTGCATATTACTTTCTCTTGGTGACCCTAATGCATATTACTTTCTCTTGGTGATCCTACTGCATATTACTTTCTCTTGGTGACCCTAATGGATATTACTTTCTCTTGGTGACTCTAATGCATATTACTTTCTCTTGGTGACCTTACTGCATATTACGTCCTGTTGGTGACCCTAATGCATATTACTTTCTCTTGGTGACCCTACTGCATATTACTTTCTCTTGGTGACCCTAATGCATATTACTTTCTCTTGGTGACCGTAATGCATATTACTTTCTCTTGGTGACCTTACTGCATATTACTTTCTCTTGGTGACCCTAATGCATATTACTTTCTCTTGGTGACCCTACTGCATATTACTTTCTCTTGGTGACCCTAATGCATATTACTTTCTCTTGGTGACCCTATGCATATTACTTTCTCTTGGTGACCTTACTGCATATTACTTTCTCTTGGTGACCCTAATGCATATTACTTTCTCTTGGTGACCCTACTTCAAATGAAGCCCCTGCATTATAGGTAAACTGGGTTATTATTGATGTGTGATCATTTGTTGCAATGAGCAACAGAAGCGAATCAGATAAGGGGATCAAGCGGAGGTAAAAAGGGAGAAATGTGTGTGTGGAGGAGGAGGGGATTCCCCACCCAACCCCACCCATCCCGCGTTATTTTTTTTTCTTGGATTTTCTATCATTACCATAAAGCAAATCACCAAAACTCCCCTAAATGCTGATTGGTTGATTGATTGACTGCAATACAATAGCTTTCCGGTCCGACATAAGTCTTCCATCGATGAGTCGAGGATAAGAGGAATAATCCCGCGGTGCGGTGTTAAACATCAACTGATCAAATTGTATGGTTGTCAGGTACCAGCAGAATGTACGGTTTATTTTTGCATAAAATTTAGTTTAACGAAGGGTGGGAGTGTCTAATGCCCTCAGATTACAGAGAAGTGACAAATTCCAAAATAGGATAGCTATTCACTTTTTAATTCGATTACGGTACACAAGACAAGCCGGTACATCACGGAAAAGCGCCCAAGGTTCGTATTGAGCACGGCCACCTCGGTGGCTCAGTCGGCAGTGTGATAGTCACTTCCATCAATGCGGCACGGGTTTGAATCCCACTCAGACCAGATAGAATTGAAAAATCTCAATTGGGTGTGTTTTTCACACGGTCGCCCTAAGTTGAAGGGTTGCCATGGATAGTCGTCGAAAGTCTGGAGTTTCCTCCGGGCAAAATAGCCCGCTTTCCTCCCAGTAAACCTGGTAACGCACACATATATGTGAAATGATCATGATTGCACCGTAAAACACCGACCAATCGTTATATAACTGGCTGATAGCGGGACAGTTATCTCCATGAAGGGTAACGACTTTTGTTAAGTCGTCTCAATAGTTGCTAAGTCAAATCCTCGGGCCCCCAAGGACCCTGAACATTTGAAGCGTATAGGATAACTAGGAGAACACTCAATCCTGCAAAATAAAAAAAATCTGCCGATGGTTTTCGGCACCAGTCAGATTGTTGTAATAAACCAAAACCCATGGTACTCGATTGAAGACAGACAGGAGTTTGGCTTTAGTCAGTAAGATTTTTGTCTGAAATACCTAGTTATATATTGACAAAATTTTAAGGATCTTCAGGTATGCCAAGAAGTCGGGTAAAATGAAATACGATAGTGGGAAAAGAAAGGGAAATATATAATTTGGTTCCTTGGTAGCGGACAGACAAGGAAGTTGGACAGACAAGTGCTGACTAATATATCTTTCAAACTTTGGTTCTTTTTATAACCAGAAGTCGAACCATTTTACTCTGAAGCAGTTTGTATTCTTCTTTTATAATCTGGGCCATATACATACTGGCTTTATTGTACACAAATGCCTTATGGTGTAATACTTTTTTCACGACACCTTCGCGGGTCCAAGTTCAAACCCAATGTGTAAAATCAGTTTGCTATATACATGAACAACAACTTATATTACTATAATTTTGTTTAAATGTAAAGAGCTAATAACAAGCTGGCTCACAAGCTCGTATATTTAGCAATTCTTACATTAATTCGTTTAAGTGGCATAAGCTGACAAACAAACAAACAAAACAAATAAGTAAATAATGAGGGTTTCCCAAATTACACAGTCATAGGTCAATATTGGATTTATTGATGTTTTACGGTGCACTCAAGATTATGTCACTTATATGATGGCGACGTTATCGGGTTTACTGGCGGAGGAAACTGGGCTGTTTGCCCGGAGGAAACCTTCTTCCACATACGTTAATTGAGTGAAATCAGTACTGGAAGGCATACCGCTGAGATGAGTTTGACTATGGTATAATGAGAACTGTGACTTACAGACAGCATGTTTGAAGCTTCCAGAAAATACAATCGCAAGATAACAAAAATGGATACCTATATATATTGTCATTTAGATGAACAGTCGTCAAACATTGGTGCTATATGTTCGTCCATCTCTTATTCCTATGTTTTCTCTTGGTGACCCTAATGCATATTACTTTCTCTTGGTGACCCTAATGCATATTACTTTCTCTTGGTGACCCTACTGCATATTACTTTCTCATGGTGACACTACAGCATATTACTTTCTCTCTGTGACCCAACTGCACATTACTTTCTCATGGTGACACTACTGCATATTACTTTCTCTCTGTGACCCAACTGCATATTACTTTCTCTTGGTGACCCTACTGCATATTACTTTCTCAGGTGACCCTACTGCATATTACTTTCCCATGGTGACCCTAATGCATATTACTTTCTCTTGGTGACCCTACTGCATATTACTTTCTCTTGGTGACCCTACTGCATATTACTTTCTCTTGGTGACACTACAGCATATTACTTTCTCTCTGTGACCCAACTGCATATTGCTTTCTCTTGGTGACCCTACTGCATATTACTTTCTCATGGTGACACTACAGCATATTACTTTCTCATGGTGACACTACTGCATACTACTTTCTCTTGGTGACCTTACTGCATATTACTTTCTCATGGTGACCCTAATGCATATTACTTTCTCTTGGTGACCCTACTGCATATTACTTTCTCATGGTGACCATACTGCATACTACTTTCTCTTGGTGACCATATTGCATACTACTTTCTCTTGGTGGCCCTACTGCATACTACTTTCTCTTGGTGGCCCTACTGCATACTACTTTCTCATGGTGATACTACTGCATATTACTTTCTCTTGGTGACCCTACTGCATATTACTTTCTCATGGTGACACTACAGCATATTACTTTCTCTCTGTGACCCAACTGCATATTACTTTCCCATGGTGACACTACAGCATATTACTTTCTCTCTGTGACCCAACTGCATATTACTTTCTCTTGGTGGCCCTAATGCATATTACTTTCTCAGGTGACCCTACTGCATATTACTTTCTCTTGGTGACTCTAATGCATATTACTTTCTCATGGTGACTCTACTGCATATTACTTTCTCTTGGTGACCCAACTGCATATTACTTTCTCTTGGTGACCCTAATGCATATTACTTTCTCAGGTGACTCTATTGCATATTACTTTCTCAGGTGACTCTATTGCATACTACTTTCTCTTGGTGACCATATTGCATACTATATTCTCAGGCTGTTTATTACAGACTATCCGCTTTAAAGAGTCTGTTTCTTCTAATTGACTATATTTATATTTATGAACACTAAAACATACGGACACAGGGAAAACCGTCTTGTCTAAAATAACCATGGAGACAAGTTTCTAATTGTGTAAAAAAGAGGTATATCATTTAAACCTTTGTACCTCATCATAAATTGGCCTTGGTCAGTAGAATTTTCTGGAACACACTGTAATACATTGACAATGCTCACGCATCTTAATAGTGGCATGAGCTGCCAAAATGTTGATATTTTGACGTTTAAACAGAATGTTAGAATTATTGGCTATTTTTCTCAAGACGTATTATGCAAAAGCTTTTTAGTGCTGCTAGTCTCGAAAATGTACGATAAAGCATTGTTTTGAACTAACTTTGAGTTAGAATGAATGCATGGTCGTCTTGGTTATTTAAATTTTGTTAACATTTCGAACACGTTTCCGGTTCGTACAGGCCACATATTGTATGGATTTTCCTCATTCCAACGCCAATCATTTAGTTTTTTGGTGGCCTTCAAAGCCTCTTACTGTTGTGACGATCAGAAACAATGAAAAAAGTGTGAATTTGGGCAGCTCATGCCACTTTAAGCTATGGCAAGAATATCGGCAGACTGAGATTGAACCCCATAGGACCATTGGAAAATACGGTGAAAATTGTGCCCCCCCCCCTCTGAAAAACCTAGGTAGAAGAGAGACAGGGGAGTTTAGCCCTGACCACTACATTTATACGTGTTTATTCCGGATAAGAAGTTTTCGTGGAATTTGTTTTTTTATCTTCCTGGCCGGCAAATAAGTAAAACAGTATGACACATTAGTGTCGCTACTGTTATGAAACTAACGAAAAAGTTATTTATTGGGAGCGTTGTATATTAGATTATTATCAAATTGTCCTGTTTCTTTGCTTGACACTTTCTTTCTGTTCATCTTATTTGATATATCTTTTATTGCAAAATATCACAAAAGCAAACACTTTTTTATTACAAATGAGATACCAGAAGAGCAAGTACATGCATTTGAATTTCAACACAACAAAAGACAGCCCAAGTTATATCCCAAAGTGCAGTCATGCTCTAGTAATACTCTTTTGATGAGGCCAAGAAATGAAATGTTCTACAGTGGAACTACTTCGGAGAAATCTCTTTCTTTGTTCAAATATGTTATTTTGACCTCACAACCTATTTCCTCATATGCGAAAATGCATAAAGATAGGTTTGATTCTACGCACCTGTGTTTGGTGGAAGGTGAAAGAGTGAGGATTTCATAGGCTGAATACATGTATGTGTGTCGATGTGGGATTCTATCATGCCAATTCGTTTAACTCAAACTGATGAATTCATATCCTTATATTAAAGAAAAGATAAAAAATAAGAACTACATGCATCCTATTGGACAGATATCGTTTCTGACAGGAAAACATAGGGGAATATTACCTGGCCCACGTACCGGATATTATAAAGCTCAATATCAAATAGCCTGGAAAAGGTTTTTCATCTTGTCCTCGTTCAATGCATGTCATTCTATTTTACGTGGTGCAACTGTTTTAGTGAAGTTCAGGTAAAAAATATATTATTGCATATCGATAAAAGTCCATTTCCAGTCATAACCTCAGCAGACAAATATTTCGTTTAATTTTCATCGGTGAATTTGTCGAATTTCATATTATATTTTTGAACACTAAAACACACAGGCACATATAAAAATTAAAAGTTTCTCATTGTGTTACAGAGGGGCATTTCAATTAGACGTTTATACCCAATCATAAGTTTGGTATAATAAACTTCATATTATAAATAACCTATGTGTTCACTGTGGTTGGTAGTGATAACACAAGCTCATCAAACCATGCTTCGCTCACGGAAAAAACCAGCCCCGATAGCTCAGTCGGTAGAGCGTCCGCTTCAGGCCTGGGAGATCCGGGTTCAAGCCCGGGTCGAGTCAGACCAAAGACTTTAACAGTGGTAGCTGTTACTGCTTCGTTTGGCGCTCAGCAATAGAAGTTAGAGCAGCGACTGGTTGGCCCGGTGTCAGTATACTGTGACTGGGTGAGGGGGCTTGCTGGTTGTCTTCGGCAAGTCGTCTCGGTGAGACAGCACCTAAAAGAGCGGTGGAAATCCGCCCTGTCACAAGGAGACAACGTCTTCATATAACCGAAATACTGTTGAGCAGGACGTAAAACCCCAATCACTCACTCACTCACTCACGGAAAAAAGGCTGCATATCCTGTTCCACTGGTTTTAAGTGGCACGAGCAGCCAAGTATATGGAATTAGCTATATACAATCCTTCGTAATTTTTACAAAGACGCACAAAATAAGAGCTTTTCTCTGATACCAATCGCATCGATGTACGCTTATGTGGTTTTATAAGCAACAAACCCTTAAACTGTCCACATACATCCCGGCTATTTGAATTTTGTTCTTTATTAGCTGAACTTCTCTTAACTATCGGAATTTATGAAAAAATTGGCATGAGCTGCCAAAATTTTAATATTTTTCCATTAAAACATAATTTCAAAATGAATGGATATTTTTCAAAAACAGTAAACGTCAAGAGCTTTTCGGTAATAACACCCTCAGAATTTAGGAACGATAAAACACAGAATTAAACCCTTGTGTCTCAGCTGAGTTAGGCATGGAAAAACCAGGGGGCGTGCCGATCTCCATATATTGATCACTTTTCTCGTTATTCTGAGAGATTCCACTTTCTTGAAAAATGGCAGAAATTCTTCTAACGATTTGGGTTGACGCCCGAATTACTGACTTTCTATAAGACACTATCTAATTAATAGAGCCAGCCAACTACCTCCTTTTTTAGAAGAGACCGGTTGGCTCTATGGATAATACAACTGGCATTTAGTGCTGACGATAGCAATCATACTCTGAGACTCGGGTTCGATTTCTGTTTCGGGCATCACCCGAAATCGGTAGAAGAATTTCTCCCATTTTTTCAAGAAAGTAGAATCCCTAAAAATAACGAGAATATTGTTATTCTCACTTTCTCAAAGACACTATCTATACAGATCCCCGCTAAATTGTAGGCCTTAGATTACGGGAATACAACACAAGCGTCAGCTTGAGCAAGTCAAGCCCAGACATTCGGTAAAAATAAGGCTTTAGAATCGGTCTGAAATACGATGAACTGGTCCAGGATACTAGAAAGAATTCTCTGCCCTCTACCTGGGGTAGACAAGGGACCAGCAGGGGAAACTGCTTGGGAAAGATCAGCCATATCGCCTGTAACTTACGAAGCTAAATCGCCCGCCTACTTTCAGTTTGAAAACAAACAGCGATAAATTTATTCGAGTTAATACAAATGATATACTCATTGAATTTTTGTGTGTGGCTGCTTTAGTTTAATGAGCTGAAAATTTTCTCTTTCTCTTGACAATTGAAATTCAGGAAAATACCTTAATTTTGACAGCTAATGCCACTTTAAGACATTTTCGTTTTAAAATACATTAATTTTAGTCGTTTTATCAAATTCTTATTTATTTTAAAGTGGCATGAGCTGCCAAAATTCACACTTTTGTCATAATTTCTGATCGTCACGACAGTAAGAGGCTTTGAAGGCCATCGAAAAACTAAATGATTGGCGTTGGAATGAGGAAAATCCATACAGTATGTGGCCTGTACGAACCGAAAACGTGTTCCAAAAGTAAACAAAATTTAAATAACCGGGACCACCATTCATTCATTATACGGCAAAGTTAGTTCAAAGCAATACTTTAACGTACATTTTCGAGACTAGAAGCACTAAGAAGCTTTTGAATTATACATCTTGAGAAAAATAGCCAATAATTTCGACATTCTGTTTTAACGTCAAAATATCAACATTTTGGCACCTCATGCCACTTTAAGCAAAAGCTAAAGCTCTTTTAATTTCCCACGTCCCTTGTTTCCTTCTATGTGAATACATTTTAAATAACGTTCATAAATATATTCATACGTACGACAAAACTCATAAAAGTTTGTATGTGTGAACAGAGATCACTAATTGCGAAGTATTTGTTTCAAAGGTTTCCTGCATTTTTCCAGTCCAGACTCTATTGGGTTCCCGTATATCACATTCAATTTTTGATTCCAAATTTAAATTATTATAGGCCTACAATATATATTTATACATGAATACATTAGATTAGTTCTGGAAAACAAATAGCATATCTGTAAAACAGAACCTAAGTGTACTCAATACAAGCCAATTTCTATACAACAGCACCGGTTTAAAAAAATACTGGTCACCTTGCACTTTTTAAAAGACTTTATCCTAATTAAGCCACGTCTTTAGCTTATTTGACCTTGTTGAGTTAATTGAGACTTTATTTTAAACCCATGCAGTAATCAGTCTGGATGGAGATATCAGTCCCCTGTCCATCACTGGCTTTAACGTGTGATTTACAATTGATTGTGGAAGAATTTAAAGACTGTCTTGTGCATACAATTCTACAAAAATCTAGTTAAATTTGATTGTGGTTAAAGGTTGCGAAAAACAGAGAGCAGCTTGCATCAAGGCTATAAGCAGTGGGAATTGTTTGTCAACAAGCAGCCCTTGAAACCTCAGACGTCCCTTAGATATTTAGCTTTGTAACCTTACTATGTTATACAGTTGTTAGCAGCCATCTTAGAAAAGCTCTATCGATCTCAACAGAGAATAAAAAACAAACAGCAAATTCTTCAACTAGAAGCAATCTCTCTATCGAAACAGGAATAAGCTGTAACAAACAAAGCTTTAGAAAATGTTAGAATCCTCATTAATTGACCTTGATTTTGTTACGGGGGTCTTACTTCTATCCAAGCTTTCTAGCTCTTTAATATCAAAGAATGCATTTTCACAAAAACAAAAATGCTATGGAATTGTTGTGAACAGACAACAAATTTTAACAAAATGTGCATAAAATATTTGTTTGTTCTTTGCGATTTTACGTAAACAAATGAGAACCTATACTATCTTCAAAAATTATTGAGAAATTGCCTTGATAAGAATTGCTCTTAAAGTAGAAGCTCTGGTACGTGTTTGAATTATTCGCCTTAGCAAGTTCTGGCTTCCCAACAAAAATGATAATATCTACATTAAAACTAATCATAAATAATATATATGTCCGTAACGACTGGGATATGAATCATAATAATTTACTATATCTTCCAAATCATAAATATGGACCATTAATAATCGAACTAAAAAGACAATATGGCAAATTTAATAGTGCCCATGGGTATATAGATATAAAGAAAGTTGCTTTATTAGCTTAATTATTTAGTTTTATACCTCACAGCTTCACATTAGAAGCATTTATCCAATTGTCGATACAAAACGTTTAAAGATAACATGCATACAAAATGTCGCTATTATTTGTTAGTTTCTAGCTATTGTAATATCTACAGAAGTAATTATTGTTTTACCTCAAATATGACTCGCAAAATATTGCCTATCCAAATATCTACTAGAAAAGGGTTCTGCGTTTACTTAAAATGGCATGAGCTGCCAAATTTACGAAAGTTTCGTTGAAACCGAATTAGAAAGTTGTTCGTCATATTTGTCCAAAATTACACTACAAGAGCTTCTTGCGGATACCAATCTATGTACGTTTTTGGTAGTTTGCAACAAAATCCCCCAAAAGGTACTCCCGGCTATTGAAATTTAGTCCGTTAATAGCACATATCTTCTGTTCGTGCGGGTTTCAGGTTTTATCAATATGTTTGATTTCAACGTCGATTTAAAAGTTTCACAAGGTATACTCCTATAAGTAAACTTATGGAATTTATGAATCCTTTTGTCATTTTGGCAAATCTTGTCCCTTTAACTAGAGTGTTATTTTACTTTCATACAAGTTGTTCTTTAAATTTTGACGTTCCACATATATCTCAATATCAAGATATTTAATGATCAAATGAACCATTGTAAGTAGACCTTTGGATGATCTTTGAACAACTTTCCCATAACGAATTAACGATGACCATCAATGACTTCTGATTTAAAGCCATTTGCTATTTATACCTCTGCTTTAAGACCATTTGCTTTTTTGACCTCTGATTTAAATCTATTTACTATTTTGACTTCTGCTTTAAGGCCATTTGCTATTTTGACTTCTGCTTTAAGGCCATTTGCTATTTTGACTTCTGATTTAAAGCCATTTGCTATTTATACCTCTGCTTTAGGGTCATTTGCTATTTATACCTCTGCTTTAAGGCCATTTGCTATTTTGACTTCTGATTTAAAGCCATTTGCTATTTATACCTCTGCTTTAAGGCCATTTGCTATTTTGACCTCTGCTTTAAGGCCATTTGCTATTTTGACTTCTGATTTAAAGCCATTTGCTATTTATACCTCTGCTTTAGGGTCATTTGCTATTTATACCTCTGCTTTAAGGCCATTTGCTATTTTGACTTCTGATTTAAAGCCATTTGCTATTTATACCTCTGCTTTAAGGCCATTTGCTATTTTGACCTCTGCTTTAAGGTCATTTGCTACTTATACCTGAGCTTTAAGGCCATTTGCTATTTATACCTCTGCTTTGAGGCAATTTGCTATTTATACCTCTGCTTTTAAGCCATTTGCTACTTATACCTCTGCTTTAAGGCCATTTGCTATTTTGACTTCTGCTTTAAGGCCATTTCCTATTTTAAGGCCTTTTGCTATTTTGACCTCTGCTTTAAGGTCAATTGCTGTGTTGACTTCCGTTTAAAGACCATTTTGATCACCAGGTTATTTGCCATCTTTTGTCTGAAAGTAGCCACGGCGTTTACATAGAAAACAAAGAGAAGACGGACTTGAAAATTTCCGATTGTGGTTGTTATCTCATGAGGTTGAGGTTTGGGTTGCTGCAAGATTGTCAGTTAATTAAGGACATTTCAGAAAAGAAATAAAACTAATAAAAACGTCGCGGATTCTGTATCTGTAATTTTGTTGTCAAAGTGACGTTAAAGCAAAGCCGGGTATGTTGTATCTTGACTTATGGCAATGGTTACTTACCATTATAAATATTAAAGACGGTTACAGCGGTTACTTTTTATGTTGCCAATGAGAAAAAAATGGCTAAACTTCATGTGAGCAGCATGGCCAGCAAGTTTTTGTTACCGTAGCTTTAAATTCTCAACAAAGAGTGATGATTGCAGTATTGTACTCTTATTTTAGAATACCCCAAAAGATTTTTGACAGATATTATAATTCACAGAAAAAAAACACTGCTATAAATTATTCTCTTTTAACTAAAAAGCAGCGAACAAAATTGTTTTCGTATTAAGTCCATCGGTTGCTGGAGACGAATTGAGAACAGATGACATTTTACACACAGTGTCAAAGTCATAGCTAAAAGGGCAAGACCTCAGTTTATGGATAAAAAACCACTGAAGATAACGTACTTTTTTGAAATTTTGAACCCAGATGCTTCATTAAAATGCGCTTTTATTGGGTTTAAGCCTTTAATCTCTTTGTAATGAGATGGTGATGTTAGTCTCCTGAGCACAGTTTGTAGTGATTTGGAGGTTAGCAGTATAACAGTTACCATCGGAGATCGTGATAGTTGATTCCTATAAATGGTTTCACTTTAAAAGGATTGCGATTAAAAATGTATTAAAAAACAATTTTATTACAATTATTTCACATGACATGATAAATTAAACATACGACGCCCTTGCTTTTATAAGTAATCGCACAGAAAAAGAAACATTCGATTTCATCATTTAGTTTTGTTCACAGGGACAATGTCGATCACCTGTATATGGGGTTTACAAGGTCACTCTCTCGGATAGATTGTGTGGCGAGCATGAATTCTCCGGCTAAAGTCTACTGTATCAGATCCTCACCTCCCAACTCTTTCTTCTTTTTGTTTATTTCGAGCACACTCGGAAATGTAAACAGTGTTTCTTCCTGGTTCAGATTTGTGTGTTGAATTTCTTTGGCTTATTGCAAATATTGGCCCATTGTTTTAGCAAATAGCACAACAATTTGAATTCCATTTTGGCAAAGCGCTTTACTTGTTGTTCCTTGCCATTGAATCGACAGAGGCCTAGCAAACTGGTCACGTCGCCAAAACTTCAAGGTCGACATGAGGCTGATAGCAGCCCTCTAATCCGAAACGCGGAAGTAGAGCCGGCCTCAAATTTCGGCTTGTTCTAAAAAAGAATGGGGACAAGTCCAAGAAATGTGGGTCTCCGAGGCCTAGAAATGTACAAGAAACAAAAGAAATACCTGACCGGGTCACTGGCCATTAGACAAGATTGCACAATGTCTTTCTATTTGCAATATTTAAATTGCATATGCACTGACAATGCATCAATCAATCAATCAACAAACTATGTATTTATTTATATACAGTACTGCCGTCAGTCATCAATCAGTCAACCACTCAATTTATTTAATATACAGTTCTGCCGTCAGTCATCAATCAGTCAACCACTCAATTTATTTAATATACAGTTCTGCCGTCAGTCATCAATCAGTCAACCACTCAATTTATTTTATATACAGTACTGCCGTCAGTCATCACTCAGTCAACCACTCAATTTATTTTATATACAGTACTGCCGTCAGTCATCAATCAGTCAACCACTCAACTTATTTCATATACAGTACTGCCGTCAGTCATCAATTAGTCAAATTTATTTTATATACAGTACTGCCGTCAGTCATCAATCAGTCAACCATTCAATTTATTTTATATACAGTACTGCCGTCAGTCATCAATTAGTCAAATTTATTTTATATACAGTACTGCCGTCAGTCATCACTCAGTCAACCACTCAATTTATTTTATATACAGTACTGCCGTCAGTCATCAATCAGTCAACCACTCAACTTATTTCATATACAGTACTGCCGTCAGTCATCAATTAGTCAAATTTATTTTATATACAGTACTGCCGTCAGTCATCAATCAGTCAACCACTCAATTTATTTCATATACAGTTCTGTCGTCAGTCATCAATCAGTCAACCGGTTTAAACACTTTTTTTATATACAGTACTGCCGTCAATCATCAATCAGTCAATTACTCAACAAACAATGTATTTGTTTTATATGCAGTACTGGCACCAATCAGTCAATCAATCAATTAACAAACAGCGTATTAATTTTATATGTAGTTCTCACATCAATCAGTCAATCAATCAGTCAACAAACAATGTAAATAATCAATCTGTTAAGAGAGAATATCAAAGAAATCTAGTCTCAATCAAAGTTTCAGTTCTTGCGTTCATATTTAGGTTAAGATAAAATAAACAGCAGCATTATGTCAAGCTCTGCCACAAACATGTCTTGTCTCATCAGCTATTGTGGGTCCGCCCTGCCTAAGACGACAAGCTCTAAGAGGTAATCGTCCGCTGTCTTTTCTATCACGTCCATTAACATATCCTAACGGAGGGGAGACATTTTTGCTTCTGCGTTTTACCTCTCTTATTTGGATGAGAAAATTGAGATAGCTGCTGAAGATTATGTTTCATTGCAAATGCGTGTCATCGCTTTTTCTACAGTAATTTACGTGAAAAGCAAAACAGACAAGAGAAGTAACTGTGGTTAAATAAACAACTTTATTTGTAGGCAATCCAATATATAGTTTGCCCTCCCAACTCTCTTAGGGAGACTTTACAATACTCTCAAACTCACTGACTAGTTTGTTGTCAAATTAAAAGGCAAAAAAGTAATAATATTCGTCATGGTATACAGCTGACGAGATTCTCAAAATAATATGGTGGATTTCGTCCAGCGGTTTCAAGGAAATAGAAAACATGCACCAGGCTAGTTGAACAATAGAGAAAGAAATCTGTTCTTTTTACAATAAAATAAAACATATATATATAACATATACAATTTACGGAAGTTTAAGGCGCAACTAGATTTTTGGAAGAAATTTTAAGGTTGCTTTTTAATTATCGTTGAAGAAGTTAATATCAAGTGTATCAAAACTAATTAGGAATATATCTGTTTCATTCTAATAGTGGAAAGCAAGACATTCAAGGACATTTATCAAAACAAATTGCACAAATAAAAAGTAGGTGTAGTATGAACACACAAGGGTTTGAGATGGACATCAACTGGTCAGGATATACAATTCAACATAAGATATAACAACTTTAAGTGCGTATGCCATGCATGCAAAGAAGAAAGTAAAAAAAAAATAAACAGTAAATATTTATTCCAACCATGTCCAGCATGGAGGAAGATAACAAAAAAAACTCTATTAACTTAAGTTGGGTAAGTAGTTGTGAAACCACAAGTATAAAAGTCTGAGTGTCTCTGACCTCGACTCTGTGTTGACTTGTTATATACGAATCAGGACGGGCCTTCGGCCCTACGGGTTAGCATCACCTTGCTCCACGTCTCAACTCTCTAGTATCTGTCGCTTGGGACCGGCCAGCACAAACACAGGGAGG
Organism: Lepidochitona cinerea; assembly: GCA_963971465.1. Taxonomy (NCBI): domain Eukaryota; kingdom Metazoa; phylum Mollusca; class Polyplacophora; order Chitonida; family Tonicellidae; genus Lepidochitona; species Lepidochitona cinerea. Next base: position 37,751,015 of record OZ020556.1, on the reverse strand, counting down.
TGGACTTCATGAAGATAGTGACACTGTCTCCCCCTCACCCAATCCCTAACACACTGCACCCACGGGATCGCATCAAACGGATGTCCGCAAAGTTTGTCCATGGACATAAACACAATAAAAAGACAGTTGCATAGTGAGATGATTGAGACCCGTCCAGCGGGATACTCGTAAAAATATATGCATTTGTGTCCAACAATTGGAACCCACATGTTGGGGAATATTGTCCGTTTAGCAATCACAGGTGTAGGGACACTCGGGTTTGTCGTGAACATGTACACGGGTATGGAGTATATACCGATAACGTCCAGGTTAAATGTGTCGCTTCATATGTAAAGACAGATGGTCACTCCTCGAAAAGGCTCGTTCACATAAATGACACTGAAATGGTCGGTCCCCTGTATGTTTTCGATAGTGGCGAGTTAACTCATCGGATCGAGCGAACTTCCAGCCACATCCCTTCCAGTTACAATGATACGGCTTTTCTCCCGTATGGGTCCTCAGGTGGGCTTTTAGGTGGGAACTTTTAGTGTAGGTCTTCTGGCAGCCCGGGTGGGTACAGGTATGACTCGTTTGTCTCTTACGTCCCCATGTTCTCCTTCCTCGCCGTTTGGGTTGAGGTGTATCCACAGTTGCTTGGGGAAGAAGTAGATCCACTAATTGTGGTGAGGATGGTGGAGTTATCATTGGATGAGGATGTACCATGTGTGAATTTTGATGATGCACCATTTTAGCCATCAGGTGGTGGGGCATGAGCATCTGGGTGTTGGGATTATGGCCATGAGGTACTCGTTGGGAGTGCATCATTCCCATGGCGTGTCGGTAATCTCTGTTCATCATTACTTTGTCATCATGAAGTTCGGGGGATGATGGCGGTGAGATATGACCGGGTATAAAATGCATGTGAGGATGAGAAGCGGGTATAATTGTCATCATTCCGTTGTATGAAGCACAGTTGTTTACTGGTGGGAATTCCTGTTTTGGTACAACGGCTTTATATTCGCTGACTTTGGGGATGTTTTGTGGTTGATCTTGTGGCATATGATTCATGTTGTTGTCTAACTTAATGTCTGGAATATCAAGGAAGGTGGAATGGAAATCTGGTAAGGGATCACTGGTCAAACCAGGTTCTTGTTTAACTCTTAGTCCGGTATCGTCTGGATACATGCTATTATTCTCTACCGAGTTGGTAAGAATGAAGTCAAAATCTAACAGATCATCATAACATTCTCTGGCCTGTTGGTCATCGCTGTGTGGAGAAGGCATTGATGGACTCGGCATGTTTCCAGGCACCGATGTTGGTGTCATACAACCGTTAGAGTTGACACCAGGCGATACGTTGTTTCGGATAGATTGGCTGAATGTGGCTGAATTGGCTTGGGATATCATTTGAACCATACTGCTCTCATACGGGTTGTTGTCCTGGTAAAGGAAGTTCTCAACCTCTTGCCAGGGCTGGAAAATAAAAAGATAAAAATATAAACAAATGCTAAGTGAGAAAATGCCGATTCGACCATATATATGGTTATATAATTCGAAATAAATATATGGTTTGTGTGCTGAAAGATGCGTTATCAGAGCCAGTTTATGGGGGCCAGTTTTGGGTATGTAACCTATAATCTTGCAGTAAATCTGATTGTCAATATCGAGTAATTAGCTATAGGCTAAAATCTGTGGGATGATGAATCTGGCTAAGAAGGCTATACTGCGAGAGGATCAAGGCCAATCTCCAGCCACGGGCTTTTTACAATTATCCTTTTATCAACTGATTGCCTTTCTCACTCTGTCAGCTTTAGCAACCTTTTTTTAATATCCATACTTCATATTAACTTATCTATATCATTTATAAATAACACATACGTTCACACTTTTTCTGACCGGACAATCAAATGAAAGCAAGGGCATTTCTTTTCATAAAACGTATGCATTGATACTAAGTACTGAGGGAGTATATTATCAGTATAAAAAAGGTCACTTGACCTGGCCTCCGGTCAATTCAGTAGCATAGATATGTATAGTAAACATAGTAAAGCGGCAATTTGAATCAGGTTCAATGATAGAATATAACAAGTATGTCCGGTGAAGCATGAATGACCGCGGACATTACAATGAGGTACTTATGATTGGTGCCAAAAAGGGATATTTCATAACTAAGTGAGCAAACTCTCTACTAGACATCGAGGGTGGGAATAAAGCACAATTTCTGTCCCCAGGTAAACTCCAGTTAAAACTTCACAATTTTTTAGTTTAGTTAAATTGGGGAACACAAACAACCAACCCATGTGACAACCATAACAAATATCAACAAATATCAAAATTAGAAACTACAGAAAGAGTAAAACTTTGTTTCGAAAATGCAAAAAAAAAATATGTTAGCGTATGAGTTCTATACAATAGTAAACATCTGTCGAAATACATTAAACAATAACAAAACAAAAACAAATAACTGCAAATAATATACATAAATTTTGATAATTCTAAAAAGTTTCAATAGCTGAAGTCAAGATAGAAAAGAAATTATTTTGTGGATACTTACAGATTGTATCTCAACTGTATCGTCATACTTGGGCATGATGTTGACTGAATGGTTAGTATATACACTGGTTGCTGTTAACATGGGGTCCACGGCCATTGTTTTGGTATTATTCCTATTATTTCAATGGTAATTTCTTTGAGTATACATTCACGATTTACCCCCTCTGAACGTTTTCAATATTCTGCTGGGATAAAACACAGCCACTATAGTTTATCAGATTTATTTTCCTTTTCTCCGGCGGCAGAATTAAGAGCAGTCAGATAGCGCTGTGATTGGCTGACGCTCCAGTATGCGCCTCAGTATGGATGTGGGTCGACCTTATTTGGGACAGTTTATTTTTGGATCGGTATATAAAGCCGGCTACGTTGATATGAGTTGTAGTTAACCTGACGTCTCTCGTACAGAGCACTAGGTCCGTTACCTTAGTAGTTACAAATGAATACAATAAACAAACAGAGTAGAGGAACTTCACTTAGTCATAATATTACAGGAACGTGGGAGCGTGTCGCCTAGAGAATGTCATTGTACACTGCGACTTAGTGCTTCTCGAATATTCCTCAACTATTAATACGACATCACGATTCCTTTACACCAACCAAATTGCGGGCAAAGTTATTTTCTCTTCTAAAAAATTACACCACTTACTGGACATTGGATTGTCGCTATCTATTTTTAGATCTGGTATATATAGTGAGTTACTGACCGTGGTGTAAACACAGTTATGTTATGTGATTTGAACGCTTCTCTCTGTAAAAATCCTCAGTCAGTGATCATGCCCTACTGATCAGGAGGATCTCTAACAACTTTCGACACTTATCCTCCGAATTAAGTTCTAATTTCACATCACTCAATTTTGGCTTCATTAGATTTTACATAATTACACGAATACTAGAGCAAAAGATTGAATAGAAATTTCGCTTTTCTTTTCTTTTTATTCCAACAAAATTATCCGATATAATTTATTTATCATTCTCCAGTTCAATAAATTATTGTATACTCACATTTTCTCTTGCTTTCTATATTTTTCTATGGTCAATGTTAACAAAATTGGCTATCTATTGTGCCTATTATTGAGAGATATATATAAACAAAAACTTATTTTGAAATAATGATCACCGAGGGTGGACGAAAACAGCGGACAGTCTTATCTGGACATTTCACCTGGCTTATCTGGTAGGTCAAATTGAAAGTTTTACAAAAGTCTGATAACCCTGATTGAAAAGCCTTGTAAAGAGGAACAGCGGTCTTAACCTTACAATACAGGCCATACGTTTCAATTGTTTGCAAAGTTAACCTCTCCATATAGCCTGACCTCGGAGTCCCCTGTGATTCTTTCTCGGGTCCGAAGCTCTCTGAAATCTTCAAAGGTCACTTGATTTACTCGTTGTATTTTTTGCTTCTAAAAGAAATTCTGTTATTCATGCACTAGCAATAAAAATAGACAATTGTAATCGCATTGCTTAAAAATAACCTTGTATCAGCTAAACTGTACTTCAAACTGTGAATAGCATTTTAACATATTTCGGGCAATCTTAGTCTGACTATTTCATAATTTTAAAAAAGTATTTATTGACAGTTTATGTAAATGAGTAAAACAAAACGGACGTAGATGTAACCGTATTGTTTAAAAAATTTAAAATTATCTCAAAGTTTACGAAACAACTTGCAGCGGCAAATTTCAGTATATTTGTAATTCGCCACTTGGTAAATAAGAGTTTTAAATACTTATCCCGGTTACATGATTTATATATATACACATTTCATGTTGATCATGTTTTGTGAACATTGCGTGTTTATCAAAAGAAAATCCACACTATGGAAGCTCGCTTAGCAACTGTACAGAAACAACTAAACAATTCTGAGTTTAAAGATCAATTAGAAATATAATTTATAGAAAAAGAAATAATTGTTATTCAAAGTATACTATATATAAAAATATAAAAATAGCCTCTTTATGCATGCTAAAGTGCTCATGTAGCTTCTATCAATTTTTGTTTGAAATTTAGCTTTTTGTGTTCACTAAAATATCCATTTGGCTCAAATATTCTATCTGTAAACAGACCAATTCTAAATAATTCCCTTGTCTTTCAGATTTCCAATGCAGTTACCTTTAAAGCACTAACTCCTACCGATATTTATTAAGCGGAATTCTCCCAGCTTATGACCTGGAATGTAGGCTATAGGCTAAATTTATATTCACAAAGATTCGGTCATCAATTTCATAGGTGGTTTAATGGTAATAATAATTCTTTGAACAGTCTAAATATCATTTTACATTTATTTTGTTTTGACATGTATACGTGTATTAAAATCACACGCTAGGGTTATGCCTTATGTTTCAAAATGTGTTTTAAACGGTTTTATGTCAAGTCTCAAGAATTTTTTTTTAAATTTTCCTGATTGTTTACTTAGTAAAAGTAAAACGTGTTTTCAACAATTCCGACAAACAGAAAATTAATTGCTTGTGATTGATCAGCGCAGACAGGAGAACCACAGTAAAATCAATGGAACATCTTGAGAAGAGAGAGACAGGTATAGGCTGATGGAAGCTCAACGTGCAATAGAAAACGCCGGTCGGCTATCCTCTAATTATTCTATCAGGTATCAGAGGGACAAAGGAGCTGTGAAATGTAAGAGGACTAGTCAATAATCGCACACTTCATCTTTGTCTTTTTACCTCACATCCATACAGACTACAGCAGTTAACTCAGCCTGGTCGACAATAGCTACCTTCGACCAAAATGAGCTGCCTCTATTGTTTTCATCTAATTGCTTTCTCTACGACTCCAGTAGAAACTGAGAAAGCTCTCTCCAGGTAACAATCAGGTAACAAAGTTAAAGCATTGATTATCAACTCAACCTGATATCCATTTCCACAAAACTTCTACCCAACATCTCATCCACACTTTCTATCTTAACATGCTAAATGCATAGTCGGGTTTGTACATTGACTTCACGAGGTTCATACAGATATTGATACATTCATACAGATATTGATACATTCATACAGATGTTGTTCTCTCATTTGTCTTCATGCAGGGTTATAGTGACAGTGGAAATAGAATTTAGATAGCTGGCGTATAAACTTGTACAGTTTATCATAGTTAATGTTCAAACATAGTGCTTATCTTTATGTCTATAGTGGCAGGTTTGGTCCAGTCGGTCGGGCGATGCTCAGTCCGAACACCGACCTTACTTAAATCGATCGGGACCACATGGGCCAAAGAAAACCAAAGTTGGTTCTTCACTTGATCATTGTAGATGTGTCAACATATTCTATATTAATTAGAACCAAGATGTATATGTGTCAACAGATTCTATATTAATTAGGACCAAGATGTAGATGTGTCAACATATTCTATATTAATTAGAACCAAGGTGTATATGTGTCAACAGATTCTATATTAATTAGGACCAAGATGTAGATGTGCCAACATATTCTATATTAATTAGGGCCAAGATGTAGACGTGTCAACATATTTTATATTAAATAGAACCAAGATGTATATGTGTCAACATATTCTATATTAAATAGAACCAAGATGTAGATGTGTCAACATATTATATATTAAATAGAACCAAGATGTATATGTGTCAACATTTTCTATATTAATTAGAACCAAGATGTATATGTGTCAACATTTTCTATATTAAATAGAACCAAGATGTAGATGTGTCAATATATTCTATATTAAATAGAACCAAGATGTATATGTGTCAACATATTCTATATTAAATAGAACCAAGATGTAGATGTGTCAACATATTCTATATTAATTAGAACCAAGATGTATATGTGTCAACATATTCTATATTAATTAGAACCAAGATGTAGACATATTCTATATTAATTAGAACCAAGATGTAGATGTGTCAACATATTCTATATTAACTATGGCCAAGATGTAGATGTGTCAACATATTCTATATTAATTAGAACCAAGATGTATATGTGTCAACATATTCTATATTAATTAGAACCAAGATGTAGACATATTCTATATTAATTAGAACCAAGATGTAGATGTGTCAACATATTCTATATTAACTATGGCCAAGGTGTAGATGTGTCAACATATTCTATATTAATTAGAACCAAGATATATATGTGTCAGCATTTTCTATGATAAAAAAGGTCTAAATGTAGATGTGTCAATATTTTCTATATTAATTAGAACCAAGATGTAGATGTGTCAACATATTCTATATTAATTAGAACCAAGATGTATATGTGTCAACATATTCTATATTAATTAGAACCAAGATGTAGATGTGTCAACATATTCTATATTAATTAGGGCCAAGATGTAGACGTGTCAACATATTCTATATTAATTAGAACCAAGATGTAGATGTGTCAAGAATTTCTATATTAATTAGAACCAAGATGTAGACGTGTCAACATATTCTATATTAATTAGAACCAAGATGTAGATGTGTCAAGAATTTCTATATTAATTAGAACCAAGATGTAGACGTGTCAACATATTCTATATTAATTAGAACCAAGATGTAGATGTGTCAAGAATTTCTATATTAATAAGGGCCAAGATGTAGATGTGTCAACATATTTTATATTAATTAGGGCCAATATGTAGAGGTGTCAACATTTTCTAGTATAATATGGGCCAAAATGTGGATATGTGACCATTTTTAGCCGCGTTTACACTGAACCGTACATCTTTTCGGGATAGACCTGTACGGCAGAAAAAAAAATGTAATGAAAACGGTCATAGGGGGCACGTCATTTGTAATAGAGTCATATTCCAGTGGTCGGGTTTGAAAAGAAAACATAACAAATGAAAAATAAGATTTAAATTGTCTTGTATTGGTATTCAGAGGAAAGTCAGCGATAATCCTTCGGAGAATTACATTGTATCTGTCCTAAACGTAAATGACAATCCTAATTATTTCTCAACAAGAGTTAACATAGTCTGAAGGTTGTTGTAATAAACCAAAACCCATGATATTTCATTAGGTTGAAGACAGACAGGAGTTTCGCTTCAGTCATTAGAATTTTATGGAATACTTTCTTAAGTACAAATTTTCAGCCTTTGGTTCACTTTTGTATAGTATCCAGTTGACAGAGATGACTTAAACATTACATACTGGCTAAAATGAGACAACCGGTGTCATAATGTTAATGTTTTATCACTAAAGGATTTTTTAAAAAAAGTATCGCCTTCTTTTCTCAAGAGGTGAAAGTTAAAAGCTTTTTGTTATACTAGTTTAGACCATATTAAAAGCAAGGTGTATAAGTATATGAATGTTTTAAGCAACGTGTATAAGTATATGAGTTTTCAAAGCAAAGTGTATAAGTGCATGAGTTTTCAAAGCAATGTGTCTAAGTACATGTGTATATGAGTTCCCAAATCAATTACCGTGTATAAATATATGATTCTGCAAATGCAATGTAAGCTCTTCTTTTTAATCACTGAACATTTTCCATTCCAATGTCAATGATTTGCTTATTTAAGAGCCTCGTATTTTAGACAATAATAACTTATATTAAAGGCTCATGTGATAAAACACAAGATAAATATGTGGAATGTATAACCTGTTTCCTGAACGACTTGAAAAATTGGTTTCATCCGCCTAAGCTAAACAACGACAGGATTCCTCTACAAAATTGAAGGTTAGAAGCTGTGTGTGCAATAAGTAGTGTGTTCATTACAGTCACATTAATAAATATCGATTCCATAAATACCACTGTAAGTAGATATAATCCCAATAAACTAATTAAAACTTCTGAAATGTAGAACTAATAGAACGGTTGCTGTATCTGTTGACGAATATAAACAGGGAAGGCTCGTGAGGTATTCACACGTGTACCGTGATACCATATACCTTTATTAAACACACTTTGACATATATTCTTACAGCAGCAAAATAATACGCCAATAAATTTGTTCTATTGGCTTAAACGCTTTTTGGTTTGAAAAATCCTGGGTTTCCAAATCCTGTCTATGTGTATTAAACTAGTATTGCACGTTAAGCACTCGTTTGTAACGATGAACCGTTATATAAGCTATGTAATACCATGATATTGAATTCACCTTTCAAACACCCCCGCCCAGCCCAGCACCCCCCCCCCCCCCACACACACACACACACCCCCCATTTCTATTGAAATTCTAAAGAATTGAAAACATCCTAGAGCATCATTTACAGTTGCATCCATACTCTTGCAGGAAACATGATCGCCCATACTCTTGCAGGAAACATGATCGCCCATACTCTTGCAGGAAACATGATCGTCCATACTCTAGCAGGAAACATGATCGCCCATACTCTTGCAGGAAACATGATCGTCCATGTGAACTATCTATTTAACAACACAAGACTTTGTTGGCATTTTCTTGAAGTTTATTGACAGGCATTAGCGGTCGGGATAAATGAAAACATTTTTTTGTAATTTTCACCTGCGAGCTGCATCTGTCATATTATTATACATGTTTTAAAAAAACTTGGAAACAGGGAATCCAATCTTTATTGAAATCACTATATCATGTTCAGATACATTAGGAAATATAGCCTATTCATCACATGGTTTATAAACGTATGCTATTTATGCCACATTTCAAACGGCCTGAGAACTATCCAGTTTAATAGGAAGAAAAACTATAATTCCGAAATTTAAATGAAGTTATTAGCCCATGCAATAGTTCACATATTTTTGGCAGTTATATATGTATATGTTATATTTCTTATAACTTTCCGTAGCTATCCAATCCGTGAGGCCACTTTTTCATAAAAAAAAATATCTAACTGAAGCATGACTGCATAAAAAGAATAAAGCAAAGGAGAAATTAAAAATGAAAAAAAGCGAGTTACAGCCTGGAGCAAGAACATCCGTCGAGTGGTGTAACACGTGACTGACTCAGCTCGCTGTTCATGTCGATCAAGGTAATTGAAGTACCAGAATGAATTAACACACGAGCTTATTAATGCTGTACAATATTAATCAAGATTTAGCTCGGTGTTCCGTGTTTGTCGTCCTTCCGCAGTGTTTATTTAAGTCTGTTAGTAGGACTAGACGGCAATACGCCAAGCGGTGTTAGTGTCAATATGCTATCAGTGAGCAACACAACCTTACCAAAGTCTGCAACTCTCCACTTAATCAATTGCACTCTTTTGTCGTCATAAGCGGACTTAATGTTAGCGTGGACTGTTCACACACGTTCAGAGTGTACTTCATTGTTGACCGTACAACCAGTCAACCCTTATCGAATCAATGACAACCAAAGAGAAAGGGTTTTTTGTACCTTTAAATCATTTTACCTAAATTTTTTTTTTTTACTTTATGAATATCTTTAGAAAGCAAACCATTGGAAAAAGAAAAGCTAAACATACATTTGGGTGAAACCATATAACATACGTTATCACTTTAACACTAGTCTCTAAGGTAACATTTGATTTTAAAAATATATGTACTGTATATAAGAAAACAGTAGAATTTAAACGCATGCATTTTAATGAAACATTTTTGATTAAAGACAATCGAATACAGTGTTAAATAATTGTTAGACAGTTGGTCCTACATTCAACTATAACAAGACGATTTAATGCAAAGTATAAACTGAAGCTAATAGTCCACATTCTCTGCACTAGAGAATAATACTGTTGTTACTTTATATCATCTAAAACGTTTGTTTTTGTACTTCAGAAAAACAGCCGAATACTGCCAGGACGGCTGTCATCTTTTTTCAAAACCACCTGGCCCAATTCGATAACATTTGTTCTTCAGAATCTTCCTCTCTTCTAACCTTTCTGTTGAGTGAGAAGAGAAATGGAAAATATAACCGTGTTAAAAACACGGCAGTCGATCTGCCCAGAAACCTCCAAAAAAATGGTTGAAACTAAAGAAGATTCTGATGAATGAAAACACCCAGTTATGGTTTCTGTCTTCTTCGTTTGGCGAAACCGCTCGCTACTTAAAATTGAGGTCGACAACCGATACAAAACATTTATTTCTATTACAGGGTGGTTAATTTATAGATATACCCGTCTCTATAGGTTGTTAATCTTTGTTGGTTAAAGTGGCATGAGCTGCACAAATTGGAACTTTTTAAAAAAATTCCAATTGCCAATAAAAGTTGGACTTTTGATGTACCTAAAAAAAACCCAAAAGATTGGCGTTGAAATAAAAAGAACGGAGACCTCTTACTTTATACTTCTTGATAAAATAACCAACAATTAGCTAGTTATGTTTCAACGAAATTTTCCCTATATTTAGCAGCTCATTAAAATACAGATAACAATCGTCCCTCTACGCATTGTTATAGATAAACGAATATCATTTAGCTATTTTCTAAAAGGAAGTTTGGGTTTATCTCTCGTCACGAGATCAGCCAAACCGTGCCTGTTGTTCTCTTGCCCCAGTAATTTCAACATCGTAAAATATCGAAAAACTGGACAGAGCAAAATATTTTAAAGGCCTTTTTTTCAGCGGGAGAAATTTGGTCAGAGCAATGCCAATCGACAGGCTATTTGCTGCCAAACTGTAGGCCTGAATGCGTATTTGTATTTATCTTGTAATGTTTTACTTCCAGCTGATATGGATAACGGAATGGCTGGACAATGACTGGACTTAGATGAACAAATCAGGTGACATATAAACGGGCAAATGCTAATAGACCTTGACCCCTGTAGCATCATTGATCTCTATTTAGAGGGGTTTTATCCCTGCGCCAAGTATTCCCTTCGCCAAGTATTTCATTCTGGCTTTAAACCTAGCTCAAGCGCTTTTCAAACGAAATAGCAACTAAATAGGAAATTGGGTGGAGTAAAAATGAATACGTGTGATAGATAGATGGTAAACCTTATGTAAATAAAGAACAAGTAATTGTCTTATATACGAAGACATCTGATCTAAATCAAACGCAGATGCAGAACGAATTTCATCTTGTAATATTGTTTAATAAAGACAACAATTGGTTTGGACTGAAAAAATAAACTTAACAAAATTGTCATCTTATATAAAAGACCCCCTTCGTATGATTTAAGTATATAATATCAGTGTATATATATACACTCTTAAACTAAATTAAGAAAATGGAATCAAAAAAGGATCTTCATACTGCATTTTTCTTTTATTTTATGGACAAATAACTACTATTCTCCTCTCAGACCATTGACAATTCTGAAGAACGTGTTGTGCAGACCATTCCACTTGCTCAAAGATTTGAAGACACACAAACATTATTAAAACTCTACCTCTGGTCAAACTTGTAAAAGTTTGCATTCCACTTATTGTCCACGAAGATAACCCGTTCACAATCCTTTATAAAAAGTTTATTGTACTTTTGATTTCCTCTTGGAATTTTTTAATTGTTGCCATCTACAACTGTTTTGCTTCTGAGAAATCCCCCTCGAGGTACATGTTTTGTACATGGCCATCTTAAAGCCGAAGCAACCCAAAATATAACGATGGCCATGCAAAAATACATACATCATTCCTAGTTGAGATATTGACGTTAAATTTCGCCACGGTGTTTCAAAATGTTCTGATTTCTTTTAAAAAACTGTAAACTATACTCCACTGGTATGTCAATTGATATTACAGTCATACACTGGGGGATCGTCCTACAAGTAATCAAAGACTAATACGCACACAGATCATCCTTATGAAAATTAGAAATCCATTAATATCCTCATTGTCAGACAACTAGATTGATTTATTGATTTCTCGCCTTAACGTCAAAGTTCTTCATTTTGATGGTTAAGGTAAATAGTTGTTCGGTATTGCTGTACTGAAAACGATTGTTCCCAAACGATGCCTAACGTACCCACTTAACTAGTCTTAACGTACCCGCTTAACTAGACTGAACGTACCCGCTTAACTAGACATGACGTAACTTAACTAAACTTAACGTAATGTAACCTCTCCCATGGTTGGACACGTATACAGAATCTGTCATATTTAGAATAAAAAAGTAATCGGTGTTATTGGAAATTTCCTGCTGTAAAATGAACTGGCTGGCAGTGATATTTGGATCATTGCTATTTAGTTATTAATACATTCATGCATGCGCAATCGTTATAAAACACACAATTCTGCATTTGGTGAATCTAACATTAAAAATATGTACCCAGAAAAACAAACATATTTGTACGCATAATGCTTTACATTAGTAAATATTAGAAATATTGGAAGAAAATTCCTATCTGTTCCGTTTCCGAATTTTACTGCTCGATACAGTTAGGAGTTTGCTGGCAGCCATTGATAAGCTGATTTCACAGCGGCCACTTGTTTGTCTTAGATCTGTTTTAAAGTCAGTGGCATGATCACCAAATAAAGAACAGGCTGGTTTCAAGGAGATGGAATACAAGCTGTGATCGAAACATCAACCTCTGAGGGAAGCAGATAATGATCATCTAGCTGTGGTTCTGTACAGGCTCAAAACGAAACAAACAAACAAAGAAAAACGATTATCATCTCTGCGAGAAATACTTAGCGCCTATGGAAACCACAAAACAAAGGCGTGCGGCATCTAATACAGGTATTAGATCAATAGCTTCTCCAACTAACAGAAAATGAAAAGCAGAACGAGAAACAAATAAATCGTTAATGACGAGCACCCTGACCTCCCCCCCCCCTTTCCCAAAAAAATATATAAAAAAACAACGGAGAATCAAATGCAGTATCAAATAAACGCTTCTATCAGCAGAACTCTCATTTGTTAAACTTTAATAAAATATGAACGTTTATAATACACAGCGAAAATAGATAACATGTTTTGTGGTTTTACGAAACATACCTTTATAGCTACACGAATCATCGTTATTGTTTTATGTATAATAATCATCATTATGCCTTCAGGTATTCAAATCATCTTGAAATAATATGGCTGCCAAATATTCGTGCCAGAGTTGTATGAGGTAGAGATATCATTTTTTGACAGTTTAAGGGGAGTTACATGGCATCAGCAACACGGTCGATCGAAGAAAGAGAGAGAAATGGGGCCACCGTTTTGCGAGCGGTCAGCCGAGGCCAAGGTTAAACAGCTGGTCCCTTGGAGCCAGACACACAAACAAAGGCCCCAATAGAATCTGGCTAGCAGCTACTGTCATCCCAACTATCTCTTTGTTACCTGTCAAACGCCAAGCCATTCTGTCACATTTTATAGGTCGACATAAAAGGAAAAATCGGAATGAAAAAAACAACATACAAGTGTAAAGATAAAAGAGCATGATTGTGGGATGAATTCAAGAGAATCTCATTCGTGTAATCTGCTTCTCGTTTACGCCAATGTCTTAAATTTTCACCTGTGTTTTATTTATCAATATCTGGATTATTCTTTAATGGGCTGAAGTACATACATTTGTAATATTTGTCGAGACTACATTTGTAGTGTAAAGTCAAGTATACATTCATGATTGTAAGTTACATAGTAATACCAACAAACTATTTGGAATGTAAATAAATTATTATATACGTGAAAAAAGTTTTACTGGAACGTGGAAAGCATTAATCACTTAACCTTTGACATCAATCAATCAATCAATCTACCTTTTTTACAAATTTGGATGAAGAACGTGTCACAAAATTAGATTTTGGACAAGAAGTGCAAAACTATACTGGTCAAAAATAACAACAGCGTGGGCAATATAAGTCATTTATGTTAAAAGAAAAAAGACAGCAGATCAGAAATGACCCCCTAAATGTGGGAATTATGAAACCATTTTTCATTTACGAGATCGATAGAAGACAGGTGTTTAAGAGCCTCGCTTACAAACGCACTCATTGCTGCCTCTCGATGGTAAATTTAAACATATAGTCTACACTTCTTACATACTAGTAGCCACTAGGTCACTCATGGGAATCTCATTCGACGCCAAGTAAAACTACAAGTAAAGCACATAGGCTTCAATTAAGCGAAGGCTTGTCATATATTTGATAAGCAAACATTAGAAGGCCAGATACGAATCAAAGTTATTCACACATGAGAGTTGTCAGTAGACGGGAGACTGTGTGTGCTAACCCAACAAGCGCCAATGTCAGAGAGACGGGTCTGAAGAGCTGTGAAAAAAGAAAGTGATTGTTGTATGGTTAACCAGCCTTGAGTTTCTGGTTATGTGACCTTCTTGGTAGATTTGCAGGAAGACTGCTTTCGCGTTACTTCAATCTCTTGATTTGTAAACGGGTATTAATATTAAGCTAAGGTGACGGGATATTGATTCCAGAACAAATAAGTAACTAACTGTATATATATCACACAAAAAATGTATATCATAATGTTACTGAGAGATATGGAGTGAAAATATGAGATAAACATGGAAATGTGCAGTTTGTGGAACTCCCTTTATTCTGACACCTGCCAAACAGTTGATGATTTCTTTTTGAAGAAATGCATTAGAAATCCAGTAAACCATAAAAAAGTATAGAGTGAAGTTTTTCTGAGAAAACAAAAACGTGATGAAGAATATGTGGTACATTTGTAATACGAAAATGAAGCGAACAACTTGATATCTCTCATATTGGCATATCTCCATAATGATATGAATCAATGAGAAAATAAGAATTTCCCACGAGTTAATAATTCCTATAAAGCACTGACAGTTTAAGATGGTAGGTTTACATATATGGGTCATAATAAAGCAAACGAAATATTTGCATTAAGAATGGAGACTGAGAATGCATCAGTTATCTGCAAGTTAACACTATCCTGATAAAGAGAAGCACTATTCAACTAGACACGCTGGACACAGTCGACATACTTCTTCCCCGTATTTACTCAGTACCGAACTCTGGCATTTATTTGAAAGTTTTTTTATAGAGTATTTGTTGAGCCGCAGGTTGAATGTACACAATGTGTAGTCACATCATGACTTAAACCTGTGAGACAGCATTCACATATAAGTCGGTCAAACATGTTGGACAGAAAGACTATTTTGAACGTATAGATGTAAACATACATCAGTCCCTGCAATAAATTCATTTAGAATCTTTCCATATGGAGTTGATTTGCCTGGTTAATCTATAAAACATGTCAGCGTTATATATGTTTTATCTACATTAATTGAAGGCCTAGCGATTTTAATAAGAAACTGAACCAAAGTTAGCACATTTTAAATGGTAACTGTAGCATATGGTCAAGAAGTCATATGTCATCTCTTTAAATTCCCATGTTGCTGAGGCAAATTTTACTCCTTGCAAATGTTAATAATAAGATATGAGGAAGATCATTTATTTGTTTTCAATTTATGAATGGATTTCTAACTTTTCATATGGGAATCACCCAAGAAAATTAGATATATGAGATATCAGGGTGTAACCTCTGATGACAACACGGAAATAAAAGACAACGATGGAATGGTTACAACGGCCCATTGTGACATCACAAAAAGGCAGTTTGGGAAAGCGTCTGGCATTTGGCTATGAGTTGCTCAAATTGACACTGTCGTATGGCTGGCGGGCCATTTACACATTGCGACCAATAGAGACACGTCCCGGTCACGTTTGGCTTCTCTCCAAACTCCCTCCGCCTAGATTCTTATGAAGCCGACAAGCTTTGCGAAGATTTGTGTTCCTTTAAGAATACCTTGTCAATTTTAACCTGGGTCTCAATTGTGTCCCGATTTCACATGCCATGACCTAGAAAACAAAGGTTACATGTTTGCCCCGTAAGGTCAAGACCACTTCAATAGAACAAGCAGAGAAATTAATAAAATTTAGAAATAATACAAATGTTTCATTGCTTTTCCATAGGAACATGTTTTTTATTTCCTTGCCATTGGTTTTTTAGGAAAGCATGGGTTAAGACTGTGTTCTGCATTGCTGGAATTTGACCCTAAAGATAATTGCAGACATATGTAGATATGACGCATTGTTTGGTGGGACATGGCTTTTTTATGAGATCATTTGCCCTTTTTCCGTATGCTTGGCAGAAAACAATACTTTTAGCAAATTAAACAAAGAGGTCGCTTTATTTAGACCAAAACTATGGAGAGGAGTTAGACACTCCTTTCTTATTTCTGATAAATATCAACGCTTGATGAAAATAATGTTACTGAGTTGATATCATAAGATATAGATCCACCATCAAAACTAGAGCTAGTAAACAGTCTTCCGCTTGAGTCTGGTTAGCTTAACACTTTTCCTTTGAATACTGCCGTCTATTTAAAGTAGCATAGTCAATCAATATTACCAATAAGCGATTGACATTGGAAAAAAATTCAGTAAACAATTGCATGTGTGAATGGAACTTTTTTTCCGAAATAAAAGCGTCATTCAATTTATGCCTCCCCCCCCCCCCCCCACACACGCACACACAACCTCTCATTCCTTACACATTTGATCAAATAACACTTAGGCCTATATTAACTTACTCAAAAACACAAATTGAAAAACCCATCCCATCAGCTATGTGTCCAGAGAGTTTAATTATAGCTGGCCAATGTGATGCCACAGCTTTGACAATATAAAATGATTCCTTGTATAACAATATTAAACCCCAATCAGAAAAGGAAGTAAAATAAAATCCATTTTAAAATATGATTTGCACTATTGCGTAGGCCTACTACAAGGATCTGCTTCAGGCCCTTTTCTCTTTCTTTTGTTTTTGTGTATAGATGTTTCAATGTATCTGGTTTCAATGCCAGTTATTAAATCACTGGTCTTGATTAATGTGTCTATCATCTATCAATAGCAGGAACGTCGGTTACTTTTTTAAAACGGTAAAATGAAATACGATGATGAGTGTTCTTACATTTACACTTACTAAATAGGAATAAACGGAGATAACGTACGTACAGTAGCTGTATACTCCTGAATGGATTTATTGCGAAAATAAGTACAATAATTTAACAAAGGTAATGTGCCCATTAGCTGCGATAGTTTAGCCCTCTAATCAAAATTCGGGGCCTCCGTGGCTCAGTATGTAGAATGGGCCGCGGATTCGAATCCCACTCAGTCCTAAAACAAAATTGGAAAATTTCGAGACTGGGTTTTTTTCACTTGAACAACCTATGTGGGATGCTTGCCAGTTACCACCGGAAGGTTGTGGGTTTCCTCCGGGTATAGAGTCCGGTTTCCTCCCACAGTAAAACTGGCAACGCCGCCATATAAGTGAAATAATCTTGAGCGCGGCGTAAAACACCAAACAATCAATCAATCAATCCAATTGAAATCCATTTTAGTCAAAACTATATTTTACGAATCGGTGCTAATAGCGATCAGGAATAACGACTGGTCGGTTATTGGAGTTTAATAATCCTAAGTCAGCCACGAATGAGTGTTATAGTTTACAAAGTTTATAAAATTCAACTTAATGCATTCCTTATTCCTTGTTAGGGACAACACACCTTTTATGTTAAAGTGGCATGAGCTGCTAAATATAAAGAACATTTTGGTTGAAACAGAATTGCATACATACTTGATCGTCATGTTTATCAAAATGTACAAAATAAGAGCTTTTCGTTGATAACAACCTTACAGATGTACGTGTAGACAATTTTATAACCAACAAAACCCCTAAAAAAATAAACTCGTGCTCTTGAAAATATGTAAAACAAGTTTATTTTAATACAAAGCGTTATTTTGAGTGAAATTCTCTCAGCTGAGACTAGAGTACTTAGCTCAAATCAGAGGCAATCCATGTGTTTTGTAAAGTGGAATTTAAAAAAAAACAGTTTAGTTTGTACTGATTAAGTCTAATAAGAACCGCGATGGTCGAAATGTACCAGTAAATAGCCCGTTCAGGTGTCAGCGTAACAATCAGTCAGCATGCGTACGCATCAAATAATCCTTAAAAAACCCAGCAATTAATCAACCACTTTGCGTCCATTTGGAGATATTCAAGTTAAATAGCGTGTATATTAAATTTGTCGCTTTTGTCGTTGGAGAAAGTGGGTTACTAACATTGCTCTTTGAGAAAGAGTCAGTAGTGTGTTTGTATTTATTTGAATCTTTGAATGCTCTGATCAACATGTGTTAAAGCTACATTACATTGCAGAGATCTCACCTCTCTCACGACTCTCGTTACACTGAGCCCGGATCTGGCCACCAGCCTTCTTATATTGGTGCTAAAAATAGACCCGAACTCCCCCACACTCGTACTACGAGTCCTGGAGAAACTAGGTCTCAACTTCGTGCTTGAAACCTTGTGACTATCTTTGTTGTTAAACAGTCTACTGATAAACAGAGTTGATCACTTAACTTAGTTCATCTAAGTGAAGTGAATATAAATGACCAAATAACACACATAAAGGCATCTCTATAATACAAAGACATGAATACAACTACATTTTTGCAATGTTATTCTGTTGTTCGTAATCAGTGCGTAGGAAATAAATCGGACTTTCCCTGAAATAAATGTAGGTGTGCGGTTTCAGTAAATTCCTTGTCGCGACAAGGATTCTTAAAGGTGCGGTATGTCTGTATTCGCCATTCTGAAATTAAGTAGAAAATTAAAAGCATCGTTATTTGTTGGGATTTCCCATTCTAAAAGACTTGCTGGAAATGTTTTTTTCATAGAGTTCAGTGTTTGCGGAAAATTGCAAGACTTTTCAAATTTTTTCTTACTTTTAACACACGTAAATTCATAATGTTTTTTTTCTAAAATAGAGGAAAGTTTTAATACCGAGGTGGAGGGAATGTCGTTGTCCAATGTTTCATTTGATGAACATGGAGATGCATTCTTTCTGCAGATATCAACGGCACGAGCATCTCGTATTTGACATCTAACCCTTACAAACTCGTACAAAACTACGAACCTAAGGTATTTTTTAAAAGAAAAAGTGGCATGTAAAAGTGGCATGAACTGCAAAAATTCACACTTTTTTTCTGATCGTCATGACAGTAAGAGGCTTCGAAGGCCATCGAAAAACTAAATGATTGGCGTTGGAATGAGGAAAATGTATACAGTATGTGGCCTTTACGTACCGAAATAGTGTTTTGGCAGCTCATGCCACTTTAAATTCAAGATGCAGACCAATATATTTTCCCAGCCACATGAAAGCGAATTTATAAGACCTGACTATAAGTTTATCATTATTAGAATAAAATGGTGCACCGTATATATACATCCAGTTATGTTTAAATTGTTGGTAAAAACGCATACGTCAAACGAGCTCCAAGCACCAGCCGTGTAACGTAGGTGTTAAACAGAAATGTTACCTGAATATATAAATAAACGGCAGTGGATGACATTCACTAGGCATACATCGGAACAGCTTTCTGGTAAGTGAATGATAGAGATTGTCGAAAAAGGTAAGGGGATTGGCGGATGTGTCCGGTTCCCCCAAATCTACACCAAAAGGCATTCTCTTTTGAGTTTTAAATTAAAAAGCTATGTTTGTTTTACTGTGATTATCTTCTGCCTTATTACAAATTATTTTATTTCCCTTACATTCCCAAATACACAATACATACGGTTTTAAAAGCTGCCGGTCAGGAAGAGGTCAACAGTTAAAAGGCCTATCGAGGCTTTGGCCGATTACCTCGAATTGAAAAGGAATCCCGACCATATCATTGGAAACACAAGAAATGTGAACCAGTGATACGCGGGTTAATCTTTAACTGTATAATAATATATATCAGAAAATCCAGATCGGTTCTCAGAAACATCGATCACAAGTGGACAGTTTTATTAGAGAGTTGATGTTGTTACTGATGTTAGTGGAAGTAATTGTTAATCGGACAGCTTCATTACAAGATCGATATCAATACAACTGTCCATTTCTGCACGTTTTAATGACAAGATGGTAGATAAGATATTCAATATTACCGACTCTCACCTGTAAAGCTAAGACGACAAACTTGGTCAGTCAAGTTTTAAAGAGATATTGCGAAATAACCAACGACAAACAAGGCCAGCAGCACCTTGAGATTTAACAATTTATGTGAACTAAACACGTGAATGTATTTAAATGCGTTTTTATAGAGTTCATTACTGTGGTGAAATGACCACGTACATGTATACCTAACCGTTTGAACCACGTGAGCATATCCTGACCGCTATAGGCTAACCCAAACTGAACATCTATAAAACGTTGTATTCATCTAGAACATATATGACATAAAGACAAAATTACAGAAAATTGACATGAGCTGATCCCACAGGGAACTGCACATATTACCCTTGATGCATCCCTGTTTATTTCTTTACCGGCGGAGTAGTTGCTATAATCTAACTATGGCTGCATGTACACTAACTAACAAACAATGATTTAGTTATAATAGAAGATAGGTATGGGTCAGTGTCATTATAAATGAGCTGACTGCCGGTCAAAGCGTTGATATTTAATCATAATCACAGATGAATAATTAGATAGTCATCAGCTGATAAGATGAATTGATTTTTTTCTGACATTCATCAGATGACGTCACTCAGAGAGGTGACCAATCAAGACTGATCCTTAGTTATCTGGCAAGTGCATGTACGTGATATACAAAGTTCAAGTATTGAGCTGGATTTTCAAATGTTGTAATACTTTCTCAATAGCTGGTTTGGGATAGACAGCTTAAAATGGATTCAAAATGAGTTCGTTGAGTAATTTAACGCACCTGAAATTTCCTATTTCCGGAATATTTTGAAAAATACAACACGGTACAATCGAATATAAGCGGAACTGCATGGCGTGTTATAAGTGAATATAAAAGTAAATCGGCTGTGTTTTGCCGACTGTAAGTAGTGTTAATCAATAACCATGTCACACTTGTCCCTCGTGGTTACAGTTACGTGGGAATATCCACCATATCTAATGCCACAGCATCGGGAACCAACTGGAATGATTAGACAAAAGACAGAGCGATTTCCTGCACGAACGAGCGGGACAATTTCACACAGAAAGTGGAGAAAGGCAATAGCAATACTTGTTTTATCTTTCATATGGCAACTGTGAACCTGTGCAGTGAGCTGGAACATGGCTCTAATGTGTTGATCTCGCTAACAAATTTACCCTCTAGCTACAGTTTATAGTTGCTCTTAAACACCAAATGTCACATCGGAGTCTTGTCCGCACATATTACAAATAAATCAACCAATACATGGAACATATGAGATCTATTTTAGCCACCGGTCATTAGGAAAACAGAACAGTAATTAATATCTCTATCTTGACAGTGTGATTTTTCACTGGAGTATAACATATTTTTAAAAGTTGATAAATGAAAATAAATAAATGTCCCTAGGGTATATTTTTCTTTCCTCTTCTTTTGTGAGGGCTTGATGGATTGCCATCCTATTAGCATATAAAATGTTTCTGTAGTGGGTGGCATTGGTTTAAACATGGGTATAACATGTCACTTTTTTCGATGATTTTTCGAATTTTTTTAATTTTTTAAAGAAGTTTGACAGTCCATGTTGCGAAGGACATAAAGTTTCGCTTGCTTTATCCCATTGTAGGCCACATACATTGACTTACATCTGGTTTAGAAAGAATATTCCTCGTGATTTTCATGGGTTAGTTTAATAGTAACAGTAACATCTTTTTGGAAATTCGATACAAATACGTCGCGTATAAAGCACTCAACCCGAACAAACAGCCAGCAAAAACATGCTGATTAGGGTTGTAAACGATTGTCACCAAAACCACAGTTACCGGCATTATTTTATCTATATGCTATAAGTTAATTGGGAATGCAATGTCAAGTTGTCTATAGAGTAACGCGAACGGGCCATTGACATGTTGGTTTACAAGAAGGTCTGTTGTACAATTTGCTTGTCATTATTCCATCCTCGTAAGATTTGCCAACAGTTCGATCACGGATTCCACCGTCTGCCAACGTCTTCGTGTGCTAAGTGGTCCAATGGGCTAGGGCGATCTTCCCTCATTCCCTCACAGACTTTCCGTCTATGCGGATCACAAATTGAAAACATTCTGAGTGGATTTTTCACTCGGTCGCCGTATGTGGAAGAGTTGCCATGTACTCGCCCAGGGTCGGGGGTTTCCTCCTCCTTAACCTGGCAACGCCGCCATATAAGTGAAATAATTTACCTCTAACCAGGACTTCTTTTTAAAACTTTAGTTACACAAACTGCAAATCTACCTTGAACATGCTGACCTCTGCTCTTCAATTTA
Organism: Lepidochitona cinerea; assembly: GCA_963971465.1. Lineage (NCBI taxonomy): Eukaryota > Metazoa > Mollusca > Polyplacophora > Chitonida > Tonicellidae > Lepidochitona > Lepidochitona cinerea. The sequence continues at coordinate 37,728,457 of OZ020556.1, read as the reverse complement.
GTACAGAACAACGCTGTTTGCATCATGTCATTTTTACATAGAGTAAAACGCACCAGTTTTATTTTTGGATCGTTCAAAATTCTATCTGTTTGCTATTCGTATACCATTGTTTTCAGTTGCCCACATTTTTCACACAACTGTCAGACATTAAATGGTATTCACTGGTATTGTTTCTGTTGACTTTTAATCATCCCCTGGACCCTTTTTCCACCGTACGATTCTTCCTGAATTCTTTTCGTTGTAAAGTGTATGCTTATTTGTTAGGTACAAATATAAAATCAAATGCAAAAAAGACCTTGTCCTTCAAGGGAACATTTCAAAACCTGTTTCCCCAACTGGAGTCACCAGCATACTTGGACGTTATGTAATATTTTCTAATTCAAAACAATAGCAGGGCCATACCTGCTGAACCAAAATACCTACGGATATACGAGTTTCAAAACCCCAATATGAATATATTTACCCAATAACAACAAACGGGATGACATTTCCAATTGTTGAGAATGTCTAATTTTAGAATCATTGTGCAGTCTTAAGCTAATAGAAACCCAATGGGTTGTATGGTTGAAACATTTAGAAGTGAATAGCTGCTGGAGTCGGGTTTTAAGAAGAGTCGCTTATGAGAAGTTGTCCCATATTTACCTTTCAAACCCTGACCCAGTTTGCGCAATGTTTTGGATGTATATACCCCATCCATATTGCCAATGTGTTATGGTGAACCTGCTTGAGTATTGCCAGTCTAGGTTTACACAGTCAGTAAAATTCTTTTTCTACTAAATGTGGCAATGCATTTAAAAAGCACTTTCAATGTCCCTAGTGTCAACATACCACACAGTAGATTCCTCTCCCCCTCTCAGGTAATTGCATTTCGAAATGCTAATGTAAAACAATACCAGGGATACCTGCACATAAGTGTATACCGAAGAAAATCACGAAATACAAACAAACACCCCCCTTCCATTATATTTAGTTTCCTACAAGCTTTACAGTAACTTGATTTCTAAAATTTCTTGTAGCCTATTTTCGAAAAAGAAATACTTAGATAAAATATATTGGTAAATAATTCACTTGGAGAGTATTTTGAAAAATAGTTTCCCGGTTATCCAGGTATTATTCGGCTACACGGCGCAGTAAGTCGAGGTTTAGAAGCTTGTATGGCAATTCTATCGTTCTATCTTTATGTATGGTAAGGAAAACTGTTTCCTATAGAGATAAACAACATGTGGTTAATTGTTCACAGTGATGACGAATATAGTTTTTGTTATTCATTCACATTTTGGAAATAAAGCAATTGTCAACAGAAATTCAAGTAGAAATTCGACAGGCTGCCACAACAAAATAAGTGCTGCGATTGTCAGGCCGTTTCGGGATTCTCGTTGTGCCAAACAACTCCTTTTCTAGCTCTGTTCAAGAAAAAGTGTGCTTAAAAAGAATTAGCTAATTTGTTTTTATTCTCTAAGAACATGTTTTATATTGTTCTGTGTTAGGCGTTTGGTGTACTCGGCGTTTGACACGACTGAAATAGGCGACTCCTCATCAACACTCTGAGGAAAGCTGCCCAGGTATCCGACCTAAGCCTCTTCCAATTGGAATCAAAACGCTGTAATATGGCTTTTGAAAGTTAGCAGGAAATTAGAGAAATTAGAGAGGGAAGTGAGAGATTTCTGCAGTGTGAACGGAGAAAGGAATTGATTTGCTCTCAAATCTGACGGCACACTTTCAAGTTCACAGTTGTCTCCGGTCAATACAGCCTTGTTGACCCTACACTCGAGAAAATAAATGCCACCAAATGAAATACAAATTAAATCTAATGCCAGGTATAGTGAGTGACAGACAATACAACACACGCAGATATTAATGAAATCGACCCATTAACAACCCTACTGATAGAATCATCTGTTATTTTATTAGCAAAAACTAAAAGCAATTTTGTGCTGGACATATCGCAAACTGAAGGCTTGAGGCGCTTTTTTCTTCTTCGCGAGAAAAGTGTTCACTGACCTATATGATAATGAATACAGTTGCTGATGGAAACATACCTTATCACTTTTAATATGTAGTATTTTTGTATTCATATTTTATATCTTTTCCGCGTGATGCATCCAGTGGATATATAAAGGTGCACGACCAAAGCCAACAGCGCCCCCCATAAAAGAGTAAACATCTTGAAAGTGGAAAAAAACATGAAATAAATGATTGTATGACACAGAGGACTTGCCTAGTTGACCATATTAAAAGGGGTTGTGGGGGGTGGGGACGAAAGACACTTGAAACCATCGATATTTTTGTTTACTTTTTGTAATTTCTCAGAGACATCTCTTACACGCCAAACATACAGACATATTTTATAAATGATTTTTGGTTCAAGGTAATTTGAAAGCCGTTTGATCAATCCAACTAGACAAAAAGTCTATTCAGTGTGTTACGTGTCCCAGCAGAAGGGAGACAAACAAACACTGTCCAAGGACTCCGTTACACAAAAGCCCGGCTACCACTTAATGCCTTTCACACTCGCTGCATTTACTGTCACTTAATAACTGAGTTCTTCAATATAAGGTAAGCTTCCGCTTGAGAAGAATGCGCGTGACGAGTCCTCAACTACCAACATCAATCCTCACTTAGAATAGTTATTCTCTAGGAATTAACAGTCAATAGCCAACGAAAAGTTGACATTTCTGTTCATATTGGAATAAAAAATCAATGTGATGAGGCATGTATCCACGACTATGTTAAGACAGTTATTCCATAGCGTACGCTATACGTATGTTATACAAATCAACATTGGATTGGTATTACCTGCAAATCGAGGCGTATTTTCAACGTTTTCCAAGAAAAAAGACGCTCAATGCTAAACGATAACATTCATTGTATTTCTTTAAGTGTTTTCGAAATTTATTGTCACATACATGTATGATGTACATTGTGAGCTGGTAAAAATACTGGTGTTTCTCGCTGAATATCGTTTAAGAGAAATATTGCAATTTTTAAATGAATCTTACCTCAACTGATTTTTGTAAATTTTCATCATTTTAATCAAATGATTTTGTCATTTTTCTTTGTTTACTATAGTAGTTAAATGGTAACGTCTAACGGTTCTAAAGTTAACCTGTAGAAGGATGTCGTTTTGATATCATAAAGCTAGTATATCAGACCCATGTGCTGGAAATTACCTGTGTGGACTAACTGAAGTAGTCCATACTCGTATTAGAAATATGACGATACTGTATATCATTAAAGGAATTTATTTTTATTTATTGCCTTTTTTGTTTTTTTAATTTGACGCATGGTGAAGATCAAATGCATATCGGTTGAAGGAATGAGTCAGAAAAAGTCAGAAAAGGTTATTACTCAAATATGAATCCTTTACATGGGAAATTTTAAAAAATCGTTGGAAAATTTTTTAGACTAAAAGAATTCATAAAGAAATTTGTTTAATTGCGATAAATATTGTGTAATAAAAGTGATGATATTTGTGATAGAACTTATTGATTAATTTAGACTAACTGTTCATTAATATAATTCCTCAGAATTATCACATTTAAATGCAGAGTTTGATCCCACAATTGTATAGCCGTTGATGTTCAATGATTTACCACGATATATTGTACAGAAAACACTTTTTTAAAACCTGGCAATTACCATGTTTTCATGCCATTGTCTGTCATTCTGTACATTACCACACTATCATATTGTACGCAATTTTGTCATATACGGTAATAACATGGTACCTGTATTTTTTCCTCACATTATTTCATTTTCTTGAATTAAAGTGGGTTTAAGGTTGAAGGAAAACCAAAGCATTTATATTATGGATGTCAGTGAGCAGATGATTGAATTATTGTAGTGTATCAACTAACGTCCTCACATTAAGATGATCTCACATGTGAAATGTGACTCGTTACCATCACATTCACCCAGCCAAACGTTAGGAAAAATACGAATACGTTAAGTTGACATTAAACTGTAAACTCATTGAAACCTGCCAGGTAGGGAGCGATATAACGGTGTGTGAATTTAGAGTCATGTAATAGGACTATTATGATGATGATGATGACAATGTAAGTCAACATCTCCCTTGTAGCTGAGATGAACAGTTCCCAAGGGTAGCCTCTTCACAGTGGGTGGTCTTCTACATGGTAAACCTATATATGTATGTATGATGAGATCAATCATTAATAGAGCATCCCGGGTCACTGGCTTAAAGTGCTAAATGATGTACACCGATGAGGTGTAGAATAAAGAATAATCAGAAAAATGCAGGCCGTAATGAGCCATGAATAGCAGCGGCTGGTAAATGATTAGTCTTCATGCCCGCCAGCTAAGTCATATTAAAACAGTTTTTCTCCCCTTCACGCTATGTGAAAGATTCATACAAAGTGTTTGACAAAAGCCTCAGAAAAAAGGTGTCTATTTATGTCTTGTCGGAGGGTACACAAAGTGCCCACGCTAACGACTAGAAAGACCAGCAGCACCTGTACACATGATGAACCGTCCTATAGACACTCACCCGTAACCAGACACTTCAAACGACTTCAATGGCAAGAATGTGACGGTCACACTAAAATGGGACGGTCTTTGTATATAATTGGAACAAAGATTGCTCGAGTTAACAAACCACGATCAGTGAATAGATCTGAAATCAGTACATAGTTTCCCCACTTCCGAAAGACGTGCAGGAGAATTTAGCATTTTTTACAGCGTGCGTACAATTTATTTTCTGCGTAAATTCTACCATTTTGAAAGGAAACTGTCTGAATTTAGGATGCCTAATGAGAACATGTTGGTGTGCTTCGGTCTGTTGTCTTAAGCCAGTATACATGTAAATTTACCCCTGTCATATGATTTTGTCACTAACTGAAACAAAATGTTTGCTTGTTAAATTTCCGTTCAAAGACTGCCCGATGGGCTGCTCAAAGCACCCACTAAGTCATTTGACTCCATGAAAACTAGAGAAGGTGTGTTGAGTCAAAACATGCTGTTGACTTATTTCTCTACTATCCCCCACCACACTGGCCCAATCGGACATTCTATTGACTTATTCCACTACTATCCCCCACCACATCGGCCCAATCGAACATTCTATTGGCTTATTCCACTACTATCCCCCACCACATCGGCCCAATTGGAACATTCTATTGACTTATTCCACTACTATCCCCCACCACATCGGCCCAATCGAACATTCTATTGACTTATTCCTCTACTATCCCCACCACACCGGCCCAATCGAACATTCTATTGACTTATTCCACTACTATCCCCCACCACACCGGCCCAATCGAACATTCTATTGACTTATTCCACTATTACCCCCCCACCACACCGGCCCAATCGAACATTCTATTGACTTATTCCACTACTATCCCCACCACACTGGATCAATTGAGCATTCTATTGACTTATTCCACTACTACCCCCCACCACACCGGCCCAATCGGACATTCTATTGACTTATTCCACTGCTACCTCCCACCACACCGGCCCAATCGAACATTCTATAGACTTATTCCACTACTATCCCCACCACACTGGATCAATTGAGCATTCTATTGACTTATTCCACTACTACCCCCCACCACACCGGCCCAATCGGACATTCTATTGACTTATTCCACTACTACCCCCACCACACCGGCCCAATCGGACATTCTATTGACTTATTCCACTGCTACCTCCCACCACACCGGCCCAATCGAACATTCTATAGACTTATTCCACTACTATCCCCACCACACTGGATCAATTGAGCATTCTATTGACTTATTCCACTACTACCCCCCACCACACCGGCCCAATCGGACATTCTATTGACTTATTCCACTGCTACCTCCCACCACACCGGCCCAATCGAACATTCTATAGACTTATTCCACTACTACCCCCCACCACACCGGCCCAATCGAACATTCTATTGACTTATTCCACTATTACCCCCCACCACACCGGCCCAATCAAACATTCTATTGACTTATTCTACTACTATTCTCCACCAAATCTATTCAATGGGACACTCCGCATTATTACCTCGACTCAATACTCTAAACGTAAACGATGCCTTAAAGTTTCTTTTTTTGATAAGAAAAAGGATTGGCATAATATAAGACACTTCGGAAGCGTTAAGTTCATTCCGATTAACCATCGTAACACAGGGGCCACCGAACCCCAAGAAGCCTGAGCTGGTTTACAACAAAGATTGCTGAAGTTAACAAACCACGATCAGTGAATAGATCTGAAATCAGTACATAGTTTCCCCACTTCCGAAAGACGTGCAGGAGAATTTAGCATTTTTTCTAGCGTGCGTACAATTTATTTTCTGCGTAAATTCTATCTTTTTGAAAGGAAACTGTCTGAATTTAGGATGCCTAATGAGAACATGTTGGGTGTGCTTCGGTCTGTTGTATTAAGCCAGTATACATGTAAATTGACCCTTGTCATATGATTTTGTCACTAACTAAAACAAAATGTTTGCATGTTAAATTTCCGTTCAAAGACTGTCCGATCGGCTGCTCAAAGCACCCACTAAGTCATTTGACTCCATGAAAACTAGAGAAGGTGTGTTGAGTCAAAACATACTGTTGACTTATTCCTCTACTATCCCCCACCACATCGGCCCAATCGGACATTCTATTGACTTATTCCTCTACTATCCCCCACCACATCGGCCCAATCGGACATTCTATTGACTTATTCCACTACTATCCCCCACCACATCGGCCCAATCGGACATTCTATTGACTTATTCCTCTACTATCCCCCACCACACCCGCCCAATCGAACATTCTATTGACTTATTCCACTACTATCCCCCACCACATCGGCCCAATCGGACATTCTATTGACTTATTCCACTACTATCCCCCACCACATCGGCCCAATCGGACATTCTATTGACTTATTCCACTACTATCCCCCACCACACCGGCCCAATCGAACATTCTATTGACTTATTCCACTACTATCCCCCACCACACCGGCCCAATCGGACATTCTATTGACTTATTCCACTACTATCCCCCACCACATCGGCCCAATCGGACATTCTATTGACTTATTCCACTACTATCCCCCACCACACCGGCCCAATCGAACATTCTATTGACTTATTCCACTACTATCCCCCACCACACCGGCCCAATCGAACATTCTATTGACTTATTCCACTACTATCCCCCACCACACCGGCCCAATCGAACATTCTATTGACTTATTCCACTACTATCCCCCACCACACCGGCCCAATCGAACATTCTATTGACTTATTCCACTACTATCCCCCACCACACCGGCCCAATCGAACATTCTATTGACTTATTCCACTACTATCCCCCACCACACCGGCCCAATCGAACATTCTATTGACTTATTCCACTACTATCCCCCACCACACCGGCCCAATCGAACATTCTATTGACTTATTCCACTACTATCCCCCACCACATCGGCCCAATCGGACATTCTATTGACTTATTCCACTACTATCCCCCACCACATCGGCCCAATCGGACATTCTATTGACTTATTCCACTACTATCCCCCACCACACCGGCCCAATCGAACATTCTATTGACTTATTCCACTACTATCCCCCACCACACCGGCCCAATCGAACATTCTATTGACTTATTCCACTACTATCCCCCACCACACCGGCCCAATCGAACATTCTATTGACTTATTCCACTACTATCCCCCACCACACCGGCCCAATCGAACATTCTATTGACTTATTCCACTACTATCCCCACCACACCGGCCCAATCGGACATTCTATTGACTTATTCCACTACTATCCCCCACCACACCGGCCCAATCGAACATTCTATTGACTTATTCCACTACTATCCCCCACCACACCGGCCCAATCGGACATTCTATTGACTTATTCCACTACTATCCCCCACCACATCGGCCCAATTGGAACATTCTATTGACTTATTCCACTACTATCCCCCACCACATCGGCCCAATCGAACATTCTATTGACTTATTCCTCTACTATCCCCCACCACACCGGCCCAATCGAACATTCTATTGACTTATTCCACTACTATCCCCCACCACACCGGCCCAATCGAACATTATATTGACTTATTCCACTATTACCCCCCAATCGAACATTCTATTGACTTATTCCACTACTATCCCCACCACACTGGAACAATTGAGCATTCTATTGACTTATTCCACTACTATCCCCTACCACACCGGCCCAATCGAACATTCTATTGACTTATTCCACTGCTACCCCCCACCACACCGGCCCAATCGGACATTCTATTGACTTATTTCACTACAATCCCCCACCACACCGGTCCAATCGAACATTCTATTGACTTATTCCACTGCTACCCCCCACCACACCGGCCCAATCGAACATTCTATTGACTTATTCCACTACTACCCCCCACCACACCGGCCCAATCGAACATTCTATTGACTTATTCCACTGCTACCCCCCACCACACCGGCCCAATCGAACATTCTATAGACTTATTCCACTATTACCCCCCACCACACCGGCCCAATCAAACATTCTATTGACTTATTCTACTACTATTCTCCACCAAATCTATTCAATGGGACACTCCGCATTATTACCTCGACTCAATACTCTAAACGTAAACGATGCCTTAAAGTTTCTTTTTTTGATAAGAAAAAGGATTGGCATAATATAAGCCACTTCGGAAGCGTTAAGTTCATTCCGATTAACCATCGTAACACAGGGGCCACCGAACCCCAAGAAGCCTGAGCTGGTTTACAAGCGGGACAGCTCTGAAATTTAGAGATTAGTATACTTCGGTAATACCCACATTGCACAAAGATAGGGGGTAATACGTGTGATTGAGGCAAGGTAGGCTGACTGCATGGTCGGTCAAAAACATTCGAATGATTGGTCATGAATTTAATAATTCATGTTTAAGTTTAAGATTGTCTCCCATATGATGGTATTGTATTTATTTATTTCACCGAGAGTATAAGAGTAATTACAGAGATAATATAAGGTAACAAAAATCGGCGGCAATAAAGTCTATAAGACTTGTAATGAAATACTTTTTTCACTATGGGGTTTTGTCGATTCCCAAACAGTGATGATACCATTGATAGTTTGAAAACTGGGGGTCTATGTATACCCCCGATATTGACATGGACAGAAAGCTAATTCTGTAATTTTCTTTATTTTCGAGACTAGAAGCAATAAAAAGCTTCTGAATTATACGTCTCCAGAAAAATAGCCTATAATTCCAACATTCTGTTTTATTGTCAAAATATCAACATTTTGGCAGCTCATGCCCCTTAAACAGCTCGTAACATTTTACAGACGTCATGAGCTATAGTACAAAGCGAGATACCAGTCTTAGAGATGTTCGCTAAAGTTGTTTTATAAGCAGCAAAGCCCCCCCCCCCCCCCCACCCAAAAAAAAAATCCCAAATAAAAAATGCACTTACACTTTATAGCTATTTGTATTTTGTCCGTTATGGGTTACTTATTCGTATGTGTTACTATTTCTACACCAATTTTGACAGCTCATGCCACTTTAAATTTATACATTCCGTCTATCGTTTCTTTTCCCAAAAGTAATGCATGTATTTACTCGGTTATTGATACGATAAACTGCGTCTTTGCTGTTGAACTATTGTTATTGCACCACGACGTTGACTTTTCAAATGTGATTATATTACACAAGTCAGTGAAATGTTCACTCTATATTTGAAGAACGGTTGTTTATTTAGAGATCCTGGTCTATATATATCAAACTCGATAATCAAAGCAGGAACTATTTGAACACTTCACATCTTACTGAAAGCAAGTAAGTTCTTTCAAAGGACAGTTTGTATGGTGCTATATAAGACGTCACGAGATTTTTACAATGAGTGTTTTCTGCTGAGTATATTAGTGACAGAAAGATGTCATAGAAGGTACAAGGGCAGCGTAGTACCTATAGCTGTGTCCCTGGTGACCATATCCACTACAGCCAAAACACAAACGACTGATTTGTTATTAAAGAAACCTCAAAGGCTTACATAGGGCATTGTGAAGAGTATTAAATTAATAAAAACTATCCTGTTCAACCGTCCATCAATTTAAAGGACAACTCGCCGTCGTAGCCTTACATTTAAACGAGTTTACTACAAGTAAGTTCATTTCAGGTTTCAACATTTTAGCAGCTCATACCACTTCAAAGGTCAGAAAAGACGATTATGGAATAACATCAGAATGGATTGTTCCAATCAGATATAATTAACTGACGATGAACACCGAGACATAATCCGGGAAATCTGATTGGATAAGTTTACTTTATTACATTATCGGGATAAGCAGACACATTCTTCAATGAATAATTTGTTCGTCTGAATAATACCCTCCATAGTCACTGACATTCGACATCGTCTGAAAAATTTCATTATTATCTCCCAATCATATATACCTCAGGCATAAACATTAATAACGTTAATGAAGAATGTTACACATATAGTCTTTAGCCTTAAGCGTAACACTGTTATTACAGCCATTTGAACTGATAAGCGATTTAACCTCTGTGCATAATATAGATTATAATTCCCACTTCCATTTTAGTATCAATTCATCGTATATATATATAAATCATCTTACATGCGATTAACTCAAGTGATTGTTATTTTACAACCAGATACATCATTGAGATATGAATCCTGCTACAATTAGGTCATGAGAAAGATATTTTATTTTTGAGAACATTTAACCTGCCCTATCAAACGCATGGAATCGCCATCACAGTTGCGATCTAAAATGAACATAGGGAAATTTCTTGGACAGGCCTATTCAATTGTCTAAAGTATCTTGCATTCTTGCCATTTAAGTCTTGAAATTCTGACTCATAAATTGGTCTCAACCTCGCTGAAGGGGTTAAAAGGGTTTTCAAAATATCTGATGTACCGTATGAACAGTTGTGGTGGGAAATAACGAAAGTGAAAGACCATGAGTGTTTGTTAAAAATTGTGATACTAACACACCTTTTCCGAGTTCAAATTCGCGTATGCAGTTTGCAAATAGCTTGACAGTAAGATCATAGAACTATATAACCTTAGTGTATCGGGCAGTAGTCTTAATATAAATCTTTTGAAATTAGTGATAACAGTTCGCATGTCAATTGGTTTAGAAGATTTAGTTACAATGTTTAAATATAGCACACCGGTAAGTGTAAATCAACATATACAAATTCTAAAATTTACCATTCCAAATGCATGTACATTTTAATTAAAGATTATTAGCTGTCATAGTTATCTTCAGAGAATTTGTTAACTATATTTTGTTATATTTTAATTAGATTGGGAAGATTTAAGATTTTAAGACCAAACTAAGATAAATGCCCCATCTTGCCAAATGTTTCTAGATCTTTCGTTAAAGCTTCAGTAAATTCAGTTTCTGTTTGTTTAATCTATATTATTAACCATTTACTGTACTGTGTATGTTTTGGTGAAATAAATAAATAACAAAATGTATAACCTTGTTATTTGACACAGCATGTATGCCTTCAGTCTTAAGGAAGCATCTTTGTATGAGTTATGGGCCATTGTTTAAGGTGACATGTTTCTGATAATCCATGATGTTATTGTGATAGAATCTCACAAGAGAAGCTCGCTGTTTAAGTGTGGTTAACATTGATCCTGAATGTCAAGGATACCAAACACTTTCCAGTCCCCTTTCTTCCAGATTATTTTCCGCAGACTGTTTGCAGAGCTGAGGTGCTGGCTTCTACGAATTGTAGCTTTAATCAGAACGTATGATTTGGAAACAGTTCTTACAGCCATTGATTCAACAAGCCAAAAACTTCAAGTCGGCCTGCAAATAAGAAAAGTGGTGTCAGACAAATATTCTCTATTTACGGTCCCTCCCTAATAGTAAAGTAGAGCCTGTCTGTTGCATGGCAGCTGCATGATGTAAGGACACGTAAGTTAAGGTATAATCAATGCTGATACAGTTTTCAATGTCCATGGCTGCAGAAACAGAAACAACAAACAAACAAAGAAGCAAATAAACCATTAAATTAGGTAGACTTCTTTTGTGGCAAAACACAAAATGCCATCGGCATATCGGTTCGTATAGTATTACGATGTGGAAATGATATCAACACACAACCCCACATGCCATCCATGCATATAAATGATAACAGTGAAACAAACGGGGCGTTTGTTTGATTGATTCCTGGATTGATTGATTGATTAATTAATTTATGTTTACTCCTCGAAAAACATGACTTCCCTTTATGGCGGTGTTTATTAGGAATGTGTTCGGTGACGTGACTCTCTGTTGATTCCTTCTCAACCATCCAACATAACGTAACATCCTGTGACTCCTAGCAACCAGTCGACCTAAAGTAACCTTTGTTGAATCCAGACAACCATCCAACATAACGTAACATCCTGTGACTCCTAGCAACCAGTCGACATAAAGTAACCTTTGTTGAATCCAGACAACCATCCAACATAACGTAACATCCTGTGACTCCTAGCAACCAGTCGACCTAAAGTAACCTTTGTTGAATCCAGACAACCATCCAACATAACGTAACATCCTGTGACTCCTAGCAACCAGTCGACTTAAAGTAACCTTTGTTGAATCCAGACAACCATCCAACATAACGTAACATCCTGTGACTCCTAGCAACCATTCGACCTAAAGTAACCTTTGTTGAATCCAGACAACCATCCAACATAACGTAACATCCTGTGACTCCTAGCAACCAGTCGACCTAAAGTAACCTTTGTTGAATCCAGACAACCATCCAACATAACGTAACATCCTGTGACTCCTAGCAACCAGTCGACCTAAAGTAACCTTTGTTGAATCCAGACAACCATCCAACATAACGTAACATCCTGCGACTCCTGGCAACCAGTCCACCTAAAGAAACTTTCGTTGAATCCAGACAGCCATCCCACATAGCGTCACATCCTGTGACTCCTAGCAACCAGCCCACCTAAAGTAAATTTTATTGAATCCTGAATGCTGGCAATGGTTCTTGCCATAACATTTTCTCCCTTTTACTGTGTGATTCGAAACGGCGGCGCATCAATAAAAACGCTCGTCGAATTTGGCCCAACAGTATAGCCTCATTTCACATTAATCTAGAGATGTGAAAAAAAAATCGCCCGACCGCAGACGGTTTATTTATTTACTATTTTATCATTCCCTTACAAGTGTGATAATTTCATCCAGTGTTGATAATTACAGCTTGATTACACAATTTGATTCCTCATATGAACAAACAATAAGAATGATAATGAGAAATAATTACGGCATACCCACGAAGTAGGCTTTTTGTGAACAACACGAGCTTTCGACAACTATGGCCAGATATAACCTGTCCGAATATAGATTTTCATTTCTTATACATGTATCTGTTGTAAAAAAAATGTGCGCGCAAAACTAGTAAACGATCTTTTACAGTTTACCATGGAGATGGGAGATGACCGATGTTACCAGGCTCCTTTTCTTTAATGTTTTAGTCGAAAGAGTTGGTCAAACATCAGGACTTCGGTGTATCGAATACCAACCCATACAGATCTATATATTCACAATTCATCAGCACATTCAAGAGATACTCAAGTCGGCACTTCACGATATTTAGTAAACAGAGCCAGAAATGTGTGATGAAGAGTGTCTACAAGCAGAGCTGGACCATTTAATCAAAGTATTCATCGGCCATTGATATCGAAAGACAATCGTTAAGAACGTATTAACAAAAAAAATGTAAACATAGCTCTCCTCGGATAAGACAGCAAAATTAGAAACCATTGCAATGCCATATTTACAGGGTTTAAGCGAAACGTTAAAACGTATCTCAAGTAAAGAAAATCTCCGTATTGTTTTCTCATTCATCAGAAATTTTGCCAATTTATAAATTAATGTTAAAGGCCCACTTGCCGCCGTATCCTGTTGGAGATTTGTTAAGAAAACCAATTTACATAAGCTTACTACAACTGACACCACTAAAATCAAACATAGGACACCTAAAACATGTCCACTTAAATTTAGAATATAGAAATGGGGGTGAAAAACAAACGAAGAATCGAAGCCTGATTACAACAACAACAATCAGTGTCAGTTAACTTAGTGGTTGAATTACCCTCATTTCAAGCCTTTTTATCTTTGGTTTACACTCTAAAAATTATCGGCAGGCTGTTCGAGTCACTCTTACCCAATCGCCAGTCTGTATTTCTCAGACAAAGTACGTAAAATTATACTGTTCTGTTAGATCACTCACACGTCTCAAACATTATGGGGCGCTTGTGTGCATGTTCAGGTTTGCTGTTTGTTGACATTGCGGGTACCTGATAAATCTAATTTTCAATTTCAAGTTAAAAATACTAAATGATGCCCAAACTTTCTATTTTTGGTAAGAATAGAAAGTGCCTTACTTTTTCTGTCTGGGAAAAATACAGAAAACCGCCTACAGTTGTTTATGTAAACAGTATTTTCGCGGCAAGTGTGATAAAGACACTCACTGTTGCCTAAAATATAGTTTATATATTATATTTATAATACTGCATACGAATGTTGTGAAAATTGTATTGGTGAAAAAAGGTCGGCCATTATTTCTTAGAATAAACGAACAAAAGGCTGTTCAAACTGGTGAAATAATCAAGTCTGGGTTAGCAGAGCACAAGTTCAAATATACAAAACGTATTGCATGGAATGAGGTAAAAATTTTATCTTCAGAAAAACTTTAAAGAAAAAAAGAGCCTGAATCCACCGACAAGAGATACATTTTCATTTTTCCCTTTCCAAACTGCTCTCTCATATTATTAGCTTTATTTGAATCCCTTCACCGTATGTGTATTTAATGTATTTGCAACTATATTTCTTCCTGAGATAGCGAGATGTAATCTCATATTCATTATTAATGTAAGTTAGGCCTCCTTTGGCAGTGCCAGAATAAGGGAGATAAGCACGTGGAATGTTTACCATGGCTGAACATATTTAAGCATCAAACAAACCTCGTTATATGCCGAGGAATAATCAGAAGGCGAGCATATGACAATCCTCTCACAATAAGCAAACAGCAACGTGTTTTCAAAAGACAAACATTAGACAGACATGAATAAAGAATAGATATAAATGCATAAATAAATTTGCCAATGTATTCGCATTGCGATTTATAATAAACGCTATTTCTTTATTTTATTATATAATTAGAACTGAGATATTGGGTTATACAGCTCTGATATAAGTGATATCACCACTTTTACCAATAACCTTTATATCATCACTACCGAAACTATTTTCTTTTGGAATTATTTTCCCATGATAAAATATATTTTCTATGCAGATCTAAAAGTTGTTGTTGTGTTGAAGCTCGCTTATTTATCCCACGGGATATTTATGTCGATTTCTATGTCAATTGCTGAAAACGATTGCAAAAGTTTGTCAGAGAAATACACCAAACTCTCACCACTAATTATGTAATAAATTTAATATTTGTAGCTTATTATGTAAATATTATTAATATTTCATTTTGTGGATGAAAAAATCTTGTATTTTCAATCTTCGCTTCGCCAATGGTGAAAATACAGATTTCTTATCCACTCGATGAAATATTAATTATATTTACCGATAAACGACCACTATCCTCTATATCCTCAGTAAATCCAGGCCCTTCTGGTGCCCTTGTCAAGATCTGTATCTGTATTTATACGAAGCGCACTTTCCAAAAGCATTCCTTATGAGGATTTGTCAAAATTGAGACGGACATCGTTTCAAAGCAATTCAAGACAAGAGGAAATACAACTTAAACTAATATTGAATGTACTACTAAAGACATAGCTAAATGTTTTACTGTTCCTCATCATAACACGTTTAACTGAACGGATTTTTACACAATGTTTATAAATATTTCTCAGATTTCCATCGCAAAAGAATAACCTTTACGAAAATATTTTACAGCTGATCTTGACCACCGGTACCCCGAAATGAGAATCAGTGTGTATATGCTATACACAAATCTACCTATGGTAATTTGCAGAGGCGAAAAGCTGGAGAAAAAAACGCTAAAAACTAGGAGAATTGTTTGATTCATTGGTCTTTGATCGATCTTTACAAAGCAATGTCCTATTGATGTACATGGTTTCCTGTCTCACATCATTTGGCTCAAATGTTTTACTATATCTTTTATCGTCGTCTATAACTGGCTATGTTCACAGTATACTACATTGGCATCGATCGTCAGTTATATAATTTACCACAAACTGAAAGACAGGGGTAAACAGTTCAGTGTAATCATATTTCAAACGTAAAACTATTTTTCCAGTTTTATTTCAGCAACACGGCAAATTCTGCAGCCAATCCCCGATCGCACCAAGACTATCACAACGAATGCATGGGTAATTCTTCATCTATACAATCGTACCTAATCTGTGTCGTCAATCCCCGTTTCAATCGATCACTGTATGTGAAGCAGTTGTACACTTGTTTTCTTAAAGGCCCACTTGCCGCCGTAGCCTGTTGAACATTTGTTAAGAAACCCAATTTACATGAGCTTACCACTAAAATTAAACATAGGACACATAAAACATGTCCAGTTAGATTTAGAATATAGAAAAGGGGGTGAAAAACAAACGAAGAATCGAAGCCTGATTACAACAACAACAATCAGTGTCGGTTAACTTAAGTGTTGGATTACCCTCGTTTCAGTCTGTTTTATCCATGCTTTGCACGTAAAAATGAAAAAGAAGTACGTAAAAATATACTGTGACGTTAGATCACTCACACGACTTAAAATATTAGGGCGCCTGTGCGCATGTTCAGGTTCGCGTTTGTTTACATTGCGGGTACTTGATAAATTTAATCTTCAATTTCAAATTAAAAATACTAAATGATGCCAAAATTATCAATTTTTGATAAAAATAAAAAGTTTCTAACTTTTCTGTCTGAGAAAAAAAAACAGAAAACCGCCCACGGCTTTTTATGTAAACAGTATTCTAGATTTTCGCGGTAAGTGTGCCTTTAAGACAAAGAACCCGGTTCCCCCACCAACTAAAAGTAGCAAATAAGGAAAACAATGTTGTGTGCAGCGTTAAACATCAATCAATCTCTCATCCGCATCCAAAGAAATTACTCTAATGGGGGTTTTTGAGAGGATAATATCCAACTGTCATCACATTCTGTTTTAACTGTTCTATAATTGGTCACTGTTAATAGAGGCGTAGTATTTTGTCAAATGATATTTTGAAAATTCAAATAACGGCAAAAATTGCTTTCAAAATTTTACTGAATTTCCAAATAATCTGCCGAATGTGCCAATTTGTGATTTTTTTTTCTCGAAAAACGACATTTACTATGCCAAGATGATTTCATCAAATGCTTATCAGTAAAGGGGTCTTATTTTGAGTGATTCGGGTACTAGACGAACTATTTTTTGGTTTAAAAACGTTTTTGGAAATGTATACATTAACGATATGGTTTACATTTAGATTCCCGAGTTAATTTCCTGGGTCTACTTATTGTAATGCAAAACTTTGATAAATTTAAATAATAAAAAAACGGAAATCAGCCTCTGACACTTAAATGACGTAAAACTTCCCGTAATACTTACATGGAGGTTACTTTCTAAGCGGAAAAGGATTATTTCACTCAAAATATTTCTACATGGCGAGCAGGTGAGTGAGAAAGGGTAAAGATGTGGTAGGATAAAAAATGAAATCTCTTTTAATATACTCAGTTATAACTGAAATGAATCCCAGGGATTTTGTGTGATATAAGGTATGAATACATGTATGAGCTCATATAGACAACGAATACGAGAATCTCGCACCTGCGGAATCGGGATTTGCCCAAGACCCGAGCAGAATAATCTCCACTTTGACCCTTAGACCAGGGACAACGATATTCTCATGGCATCAATATTAACATTGTTCACTGTATTTTACATCAAGATGTGGTAATATATCGGGTGAACAAAAAAGTATTTAACTAATTAAATATTGAGACAAGTCATTAAAAACCAGTTTCCGTGAAGAATTTTCACCTAGGTATCTGTAAAAAGTTGAAAGAAAATTGACGCAGAAAAAAACAATCGCCAAATTTTGAGCTTCAGTTAATACGATATGCTTATCAATGAAAAAATGGAACAAACCCCCATGTCAACCTTTTGTAGAACCATTAATCTCTTTTTACAGGATTACAATATGCACCATAAAACTTATTTTCTATGTTAGCGTCCTAAACAGTGTGTTTTGATGAAATTATTTCCCCTTCGTCTTATTGGTACATGTCGTACATTATGGCTTTCTTGACCATCGTTTTGTGTATGTATAGTGGAAGCCAATATCACGCATTGTTATTTTCTACAAGAATATACCATTTTCGCGCTGTTACTGAATTTCCTGTGTGTGCTGAAAATCCAACAATTTTAACAAATGTCTCAAACCTCATTCAAGGGCAATATCTAGTTTGTATATATATATTTTTGAAAAAAGGGGGTCGCTTTTGCACTGTATACATTAAGAAGGTCACAGGCAATAAAATACTTTTTATGCATCTTGCAATTGAGACAAACCCAAAAAATCGAAAGAGTTTTGACAACGTAGTGGATTTTTTGAGAGCATAGTGAAAGACAGAATCCATGAATGATGTATTCTATTATTATTAGAATGACATACGTTTCCAAATAAAAGAAAGGGGAATAACTTTAGTTCAGCAAGAACGCAAGAGTTACCTCCCAGGAAAGTAAGTAGAAAAGACAAGTAAACATACAGTATGATAACTTCGGGGATTCACGTGCGTGTAATACCCTCTGATAGACTGCAGGTAATTTTGAATATGCGACCAAATAGGTAGCCGTGAAGCGTACGATTTCCAAATCTTCTTGAGGACCACACAAAAGTATCCCCGTGATAATGCAAGGGACCGAAACACTCGGTTTGTTCACTTTCAGCCTCGACCAGTTGTATAATTGAAGCATTGGAGGATTCCTGATATGTACCGAAACTGCGTGTGTCTGCAACATGTGGTTTTCCGGGCTAAATAAAACATATAAACAAACGTCTTTCTAAATGATATTAGAATTTAATATATTTATAATTATTTTTATTTTCTTTTTTCGTCTTCAGTGAAACATTTTGATATTTACTTTCGACGCCATTTTTATTCAGCCCAAAAATACGGTGATTTACGGTATAAAAAGCGCAGACTGCCGACCGGTAGGAAGCGAAGATAGCCGAAGGGAGTTGCAAATAGGCCTACAACTGTTGCTACAAATTGCTGGATGGATTTATTTTTACTTGAAATGAACAGAGGCGTATTTCTTCACATCTATAAGTAGCTATTCGATATAAGACGTGATCATTTTGTTATCATCCATAAAATAGCTCCTCGTGTTGTACAAAACCAACTTCTCCAAATGCCGGTTTCAGATGACCATAAAAAGCAATTAAATTATTTGGAACCACGCGTTTAGATTGTACATAAAACTGATAAAGAGAGACAGATATTGGTACAATATGAAGTATAGATGATGTGTTATATACCCTTAACAAAGATTTACTATTTGCAGAATAAGTCAAGAAGCCGTAACTATTTTGATTAAGAAAAAGTTTTCCATTATTTCAATATCAAACATTAAAAAAATTACTTTAAATTACTATTGCTTTCACAATTTACAGGACAATTAAAGAACTGTCTGTTTGTTTCCGTCCATATCAGGAACGGTTTGTTAGCTGAATTAACGCAACGATGCATTTTCTGATAGGACGGATATAGGTAATAATACTATTGCTTTTGTTTAAAACGTATTGCATAATACCAACTGGCACTATGTTCTAGCTTTTTATTTTGCAGATATTTCTGTCAATATTTATAGCTCGGACAATTCATCAATATTTTTTCTCATTTCTCAAACTGAAAGAACTATCAACAGTATATATAGAAAAAACAGAAATTTATTTGCCTTCAAATGTGAAATACAGCTATTTTAAACTCATGAAATAATGCCATTTGTCAGAGAAAATTGAAAACGAGGTAGATGATTTTCAAACATTTATATTCAGTGTGAAATCTGGAAAAATGCTGGTCGGTAAAGTATAAACCCTTGTTTTCTGATTTAATAATTTGTATTTTTTTAATGAATTTACATATCTGTATATGTTGCAGTAGTTGTTGTTTTTTCTCCGTGGTTATAACTTCTACTAGACAGTATGGATAACCTGTTATGCTAATGGTCGGAGAAAATGCCGTATTGGTCGCTTTGGAAGTGTTCTTCGTCGATCGGAAGGACAAAAAGTTCTCCATGTTGAATCGGTCCAAAACCGGGGTGGACTCCCAATGGACATCAACATGTATGTATAATATAATGAGATCATTATACAGGGTAATATCGATTACTGAATTTAATGTTCTCGTCCTGGTTGGGCTGAATATCCGTGTTAGACTGGATGCATTCAGCGTCTTGTCCAATACGGACGGACGACCCAACTAAAACTTTAAAAATCAGTAGTGGATTTTACTTTGTATAATGACCTCAATCATACAGAACTTAAATCTGACAAAAATAAAAAAAAATTGCCAAGATGAACATTTATAAGTTGTTCACCTTTTCTATCGGTTTGTCAAAAACTTGAAATAGTTTGCTCCTACTTTAATACTCGCTGTACACTGTTTTCTTTCTACAGCGGGTATTTTCTGTAAGGTTGGTGTTATGTTACGAGGTGGTTTAAATGTAAATAACGTATTTTTTTCAATATTCGCCATCATATACAAAGCATATCGATCTTTTCATTTAACATGCAACCCAGAAAGAATAGTTTTGATTTGTTCTGAGAATCTTCCTAAGTGAGTCTCACCATTCTAACTTCCATTGGATTGATACAGAAGAAGGTAGATTGTCGGTCAATAAAGCAATATAATTATATTGGCTATTTAACGTTAAAACTAAAGAGAAAAAGTAAATGGTCCAGGGAACCAGACCCGGTCACTCCAGGGACCACACTTGCTGATCAAGCAGCCAATTCCACGTGTTTAGTCATTTAACTTAGTGACAAAGGAACCTCATAGGATCCGAGAGACCAGATACTAATGAAACACTGACGCTTTTATTGGTCGATGGCTATAGCCAGTACAAATGACACCAGAAACACGGACCGTGTTGTTGGTCCATCGCTATCACCAGCTTACAACATACACCACTGACCCTTTTGTTGGTCCATCGCTATCACCAGACTACAAATGGCACTAGAAACACTGGCCATTTTGTTGGTCCATGTTTACAAATGACACCAAAAATGTGTATTAAATCCTCTAATATTTATTGGTGGGTTGTGCAATGTACAAATAGTTACGCATCCTTTGACAGCGTTACACGGGGCTTGTATGGTGTTTATGTTTATCATGAGAGGGTCCTTTAGCCATGCTTAACAACGTTTCCTTCTGTTTAGATATATCCGCTAGTTGACGCTTCAAATTTATTTCGGATGCCTTCCACAGTAAAAGAAGTTCACTTTTGGATAACGATTCTAACGTAAAGGTGTCAATGAGATCTACAGAGAAGGTTTTACAAAGCTCCTCCATTGTGTTCCTTCTGATTCTCGATTTCGTCCGGTTATCTTTCATGCTGGGCTTTTCCCCATAAACACCTTCTCCGGGTTCCGTTAAGCTTTTAAAATGTTCTGTAATACCGTTGCTTTCAGACACAGTCCAAATTCCTCTAGAAGGACGACAAGAATAACTCTTGACGAATTTACCTATGTTGTTTTCGATATTCGGAATACCACTGGAATTTCTACAAAGGTCAGATTCCTTTAAAGAAACATTTCGTTTGACAGTCGTTGTGTTTTCGTGTCTTTCATTATTCATGACAAAAGCTGTATTATCTATTCCAATCTTTTCATTATAACAATCAATGTCTTCTTCTAATGATTCGTTATCTAACCATTCGTCTGGCCATGTATTGGGCCAGTTTCCTGGTGCTATCGACAGGGACTGTTGTCGGGACAACCCGGAGGTAGTTGCGGACGATGGTTCATCTATCTGTAAGTCAGAACCATTTGCTGTATTCTGTAACATATCATCACCATTTGTTTCATCAAGATGAGATATCTCTAACTCTAAACCATCAGCCACCGATTCTGTTACATCCATTTGACCCCTGACAAATACAACCAACAAAGTAAGCAATATGGGCATAATGGGTAAGAATTTGGTCAGATACTAAATACTAGTATTTGGAAAAGTCTCAATATATATTTCTATCTTACCTAATGTAGATTAAACGATGACCTAGAAATTAACAAAAGATAACTGAAGAACGGATATAACATCATACTTTGAAAAGAAGAATATATCATTAGGTGACATTGAACTTTAAGATGACAACAAGCTCCATATTAAAATCAGTTTCTAATCCCTTTATAATGAAAACGTTCATATTTACCTTTGGGGAGTTATCTCGTTTTGGAATTCTTGCTTTCCTAAACGTGTTTTGGGAATACGATATTTCTAAAATATAAAGATTATTGTAATTAAGGGCATCATTTGATGATTTATAAGAATTTTTATTTTAACAACCATTAGAGATGTTATCTATCTTATAATAGAATATACCTTTTGCATTGGGATAATTATGCTTACATATATTCAATCGAAATTAAAAGTTTAAATTAATTAGATTATGAACAAAGTAAAATAAATACTATAGCCACATTTCAGAAGGTTAACTTGTTTTGTCAATCTGAAAAATGCTTTGAAATAATCAGAGTAAATTAGTCTTACCCTCCGCTGTTCCTTTTGGAAAATCTCGACAAATTGTTTATTTCGGACTTGAGCTAGAATTTCTCTGGCACCATGTGATGGAGGTACAATTTCTGAAGCGACAGTCGAGCGATAAAGCCTCTAAACAAAACAAAACACAGATGACAATGAATAGTCAAGTTAAAGACATATTTCCTTTTTACGTGATTTACCGATTAATGACTTATTTCATCAAAAGTTTTGTCAATATAGCCTCCATTAGCTTCCAACCTGCGTTTCAAACCTCCAGTGAGACGTCGGATCTGTTAAAGGGGTAACTGTGCGGATTTTAAACCTTTAGAGCACATTTGGAATAGGATGGGCAGAAACATTCAAGCCCTAGAGGCCTAGAGCATCCTGTACAAAATCTGCAGGAATTGGAAGCCGCATTATCCCCCCTCACACTGAATACTTCCTTTCGATTGGTTGAAGTCAGTCACGTGGAGACCCTGTATATTTACGGAATTATATGGGGTCAGTAAACAGTATTCCGTTTACTGACCCCATATATTTCTGTATCCCCCCTCGAATAAACGCTGTAACTAATATTACATCGGTATTGGCGGCATTTACCCCACACCCGACGTCTCTTCTGCTCTAGGGATATATTCTACACACTCAAAGTGACATTTTTACTTCAATATGTTCGCCCTGTGAAGCCAGATGAACTCATACGTACAAGCATCTTTTTATTTTGTTAAAATACACTTTTGATTCGGCTAACGATATCCTGAATAAATTGTGTAGCTTATTGCCATTAATGATGCTTTCTTATCGCCAGAATGTTGTCCTTAATGATCACAATCCTTTCTGCAACATCAGTTTGTCAACAATCTCCCTACACCAATGATTTTATCGGTCTGTGCAGACTTTCCAGGGAGGGGGGGGGGGGTGTATATATTTGTACATGTCACATTGTCCCCAAAACCATGTGGTATTGATAACATGATTGATATTCATATCACAACATTTACAACTGATTGTGAGATATTCCTCCGACATACATTGGAAGGAGCCGGCTATGAGGATAAACAGGTACAAACTAGATGAAATACTCCCCCTCTTACCTGACTGAAATACATCAGATGGATACTTTTGAAGACACTGTTATCTGGTTTTTTCCTCAATACTGGCAGTATTATTCTGTATACGACATGTTCAATAGCCAATATTACTATTGCCAACACTATTGCTATTCCCAACATAATGAAGAGACCGCCTGTGTGAGCCAAACCATATTGCATGTCTTCCTGGGACAGTCCATTACTTGCACACGATAACTCCGAGAAATGGGCTCGTTCTATATCCTCAAGGAAACCGCTTAAACCATAAGACAAGATGAGTTCAGACATGGGGCCCTAATGAAAAAATAGTGAATAGAACAATATTTTTTTCTGACTTTCAGTTACTGAAGATAAAATCTGTGACTATAAACACCGTGTATCAATCGTAAAAGCATTAAATAGTAACTCTGGCACATTTCACATATCTTTTTTGATGATTGAAATGGAATTCAGAAAAACGCTTTTTAGTAAAAACTATTGGCTTTCCGTCATCGCAAGTAAGTTATGTTAAGTGGCATGAGCTGCCAAAATTGGCATGTTTTTCATAATTTCTGATCGTCACGACAGCAAGAGGCTTTGAAGGCCATCGAAAAACTTAATGATTGGCGTTGGAATGAGGAAAATCCATACGGTGTGTGGCCTATACGAACCGAAATAGTGTTCGAAATGTAAACAAAATTTAAATAACCGGGACGGCCATTCATTCATTCTAAGCTTCAGTTAGTTCAAAACAATACTTTATCGTACATACTGGAGACTAGAAGCACTGAAAAGCTTCTGAATTATACGTTTTGAGAAAAATAGCCAATAATTACAACATTCTGTTTGAACGTCAAAATATTAACATTTTGACAGCTCATGCCACTTTAAACGAACAATTTCCAGTTTCCAGCAATGGCTCATACTATAAGCAGAACGCTGTATATATTCACTAAATATTTTAGTTCAAGTTGAATAATTTCTATTCGAAGCAGACATTTTCTTTTAAAAGAAACGTCCATAGTAAAAACCTATTTCGAGTTTAGTTTGAAAGAAACAAAATATCTTATGAACGCAGAATGTTGATCAAATGAAAACGTCTAGCTTACAGTAAAGCCACCTACCTTCCATTTGGAACCTTTAGGAAGTCCAATACCATAGCCATCATCCCCAAATGTCCTACCAACTAAACGTAATGTGCATTGACCATCAAGACGAGCTCTGGCATATTCCAATATAGGCAGATCGTGGATGAAAATATCAAAGTTATTTTGTCTGAAAAGTAAAAGTGCATTTTGTGTTAAATATTTTCATGAACTTTATGATTCATTGCTCGAACATTTTGTCAAATCGCAGGTTTCAAAGCTGATTTGCTTTTAAGTGAATTATCGTTTTCTTTGATTCACATCACTTTGTAACCAACTAGGTTTGACATAAGGTTCACATTTCAGCTTTCTGTCATTAACTTCATGGAAAATTTTACAGAACTTGTAATGTTTTCTATGTTAAAGGATTTATGAACAGGATTTAAAGCTGGTTTGTGTTTGTTTATGGATTAAATGTATATTTGAAAAACATCAGTTGAAACGAAACAACCTTCGCGTTAGTTCCCTGGTAGTCAAAAAAGAACGGGGAGGAAATATGCATATTTTCCGTATTTTTCGTAACCACTCGGAAAAATGACGTCATACACGACCTTCGATGTGTACAAAATGCCACGAAGATGTACTGAGACAGCAGAAATCGTTTATTACGTCATCGCTGTTAGGGTACGTACACAACGGAGGTCGTGTTTAGCGTCGTTAGTCTCTGAGATAATTAACTTTCGTAAGCATTTTAGATCGGCAAACGTAGCTTGGATTTTGTATGTGCTGCGACCGAAATTTAATTTTCTCTTTGGTCAGACGTTTAAAGTACATATTCTACTACACACTTAACACAAATTAGAAAATATTTCCACAGGTTGTTCATAAACCCTTTAAAGGCCATGAGGAAGGGTGCACAACAAGGTGGTGAATATAGAATGACGTCACAATAGGTCCAACACTGAGAGGTTAAGCCTAGCGCACACGAGAGGCGCCGGCTGAGCTACAAGGCACGTGTGGCCCAGGGAGCAGCTACAGATTTCAGCGCAGACGATGAGCTCTCGGCTGAGGCAAGTTCCTGGTCACCCAAGTTCACTAAAGCCTAGCGCAGACGAGAGGCGCCGGCTGAGCTACAAGGCACGCGTGGCCCAGGGAGCAGATACAAATTTCAGCGCAGACGATGAGCTCTCGGCTGAGGCCAGTTCCTTGTCACCGAAGTTCACTGACCTGCACAAGTGTCACTACCCGTGTTACGTAATATTCTAAGTGGTCACATGATTGAACAAGTACACGCGATTGGACTATCCCTCCTCTCAGCTCAGCCGGCAGATTACGTTGTGCGCACACGGTGAGATTCTTGCCACGAGAGGCAGAAAATATCAAACATGCTATATACTTTCCTCACCGCCTCGAGAGGCGAAAATCTCACCAAAATTTACGCGCACACGGGGGAAACAGCTTAGCTCCTAGCCACGAGTGACCGGCAGCTCAGCCGGCGCCTCTCGTGTGCGCTAGGCTTTAAATGTCATTGGAAGGGGCCTTGCTGACATCCCTTTGTATAGCTACTTACCCTACGACTACATCCTACAACCGTTGGCGAAAAGTTACCTATCATTGCCAATTATCAATTTTACATGTTAATATCAATCCATCTTGTTGAAATCCTTATGGCATTTATCATGGGAAAACATTAAAAGTTCTGTCAAACTATTTAGGTAAATGATCCAAGTCCCTTGTCAAACTTGGTTTGTTGAACAGCATGAATCAAAGATTCAGCGTCCAAAGTTGCAACAATTGAAATGAAATTGACTTTGGTGGGTCAATGCTGCAAAGAAACTTTGTAGCAAATGATTTCAATATTATTTCACTTTTATGGCTTTGTGGATTGAGCCACCTAGGCCACCTAGCCACTCACCGATTGGATCTGGTCAAAATTTAATTTGGCTTACCTCATCAGGTCGATCATGCCCTTTGAACTTCGAACATCGGTTTTAATCATCCGGCTATATAACTCGGGATAGAGCTGGCTTAAGTATGAAGCAACACTGGTCTCTCCTATTACGGCTATTATTTTCTCGTTAAGCTACAAAAAGTGAATTAGTAGACTACCATTAGTTATGCAGATAATGGTGCGATTAGGGAATAATGATTAAATATGTTACTATGTTTTTATTGTATGTTGACTTGCAATAAATTCCCAAGTTTATTGATTTTGATTTTGATTTGATTTACTTTATTCACCATAATGTAAACATTTGCATTCTAATAAATTAGGTCGTTGTTTAGAGATGGCGTGAATAAAGTCCTTTAAGAACTTGTTATATCCCAAATTTTAGTTAAGGAAACAGACTATAATAGATTAGAACATATGTACACATTCATAAAACAAATACATGTGAATTATGAACATAGAATAAATAAAACACAGAACAGACCATTGTACAATTATCAAGATGTTAAAGGCACACTTGCCGCCGTAGCCTGTTTAAATTTGCTAAGAAAACCAATTTACATGAGCTTACTACGACTAATACCACTAAACTTAAACATAGGACACATAAAACATGTCTAGTTAGCTTTAGACTGTAAAAATGGGGTGAAAAACAAACGAAGAATCGAAGCCTGATTACAACAACAACGATCAGTGTCGGTCAACTTTCGTGTTGGGTTACCCTCCTTTCAGGCCTTTGTGTCTGTGGTTTACACTCAAACAATTATACGCAGGCTTTTCTAGTCGCTGTTAACCGATCGGCAGTCTGTATTTCTCAGATAAATAGGCCTACGTAAAATTACACTGTGCCGTTAGTTCACTCACTCGACTGAAACATAAAATCGCCAATAGGGGGCAGTTCGGTTTGTTTACGTTCCGGGTACGTAACAATTCAAATTCAAATTAAAAATACAAAGTGACGTCCAAACTTTTAAATTTTGGTAAAAATAGAAAGTTCCTAACTTATATTGTCTGGGAAAAATGCAGAATACGTTCTTTCTTTTTTAATGTAAACAATATTCCTGATTTAGCGGCAAGTGTGCCTTTAAGTAGGCAGGCAGGTATTTTGAGGCGTTGTAGACGGTTTAGAGATTCTTGATGATAAAAGGAGTGGTATAAAAAGATGAGTTAGTGGAGCAGCCTTCGATCAATATAAATCATTTAAAATCAATCAATCAATCAATATTAAAGCACTATACTATAAAACGCAAAAGTAATACATGGGATTATTTCACTTTGTGACCTGGCAGCTTATGGGGGAACCCTAACCATTCCGTTGATATATATGCATTTCAGTCGCAGATATACATTACTACAAAGCAAATATTAGCCTTTTCTATTTCGATACCAGCGACATAAGAGTAAAAAAACTAATTTTGTGACATCAAACTATTTCAGAGGAAATAACGCCCATCTTGGTGTCATGATCAGTGACATCAGAGCAAACAACACCTTTCGTGGTGTTACTAACAACGTCTTCAGGATTGAACTTTTTGGTGTCAATATCGAAAAAAAAACATTCGTGACCTCTATATAGGGCATGGTAGCACGTGCAACCCTGGACATCTGGGTGATCAGGGATACTTAGATGGTATGTATAAGTGAATTACATTTTTTTTTCCTTATGAATATCGGTTGTACCATGTGCAAGAATACCATATTAACATCCCACGAGTGCCTTAGGAATATCGGTAGTTTCATGTCCAAAGATACCACGTAAACAGCCTTACATGTTCCTTACAAATATCGATAGTACCACGTCCAAGGATACCACATAAACAGCCTACGTTTCCGTATGAATATCCGTTGTATCATGTGTAAGAATACCATATAAACAGCCTACGTTTTCCTTATGAATATCGGTACTTCCATGTGTAAGAATACCATATAAAAAGACTATGAGTTTCGTATGAATATCGGTAGCACCATGTGCAAGTAAACCATATAAACAGCCTATGAGTTCCTTGTAAATATCGGTAATATCATGTGTAAGTAAACCACATACACATTTGACGTGTTCCTTATGGATATCGGTACTTCCATGTGCAATGATATGCCTTATGAATATCGATAGTATTATGTGTAAGGATACCATTTAAACAGCTTACGAGTGCCTTGTGAATATCGGTGGTATCATGTGCAATGATACCACTTAAACAGGCTACGTGTTCCTTAGTCGAGGTGTTAAGTTATCATTTTGGTTGACATTTTGGATTGTATCTTTCTGTCTTGCTTTTTTCATTCTGTAAATGATTTCCATCGATGTCTTGGTATGGACAACAAATCCATCATTATGGAACAATTCTGTGACAAGCTATACTGGATGTAGGATGCTGTATCCGGGGTGCTATTATGATATACAACTGTAAGATCCCCTACAAGAATCAATTATAGGTCAGAGAACACCTCTTAGACGACACGGCATGGATGAAACAAAGTAACATTTGCTGGCATTTTACAAGCAAAGAACACAGGCTCTCTGAATGTTTTTTTTTAATTGCAATTTGAATATTTATGTTTTCCAATTGACTTCAAGTGCTGGATGTTTGTTGATAACCTTTATTTTATGAAAATGTGCGAATTTTGGGCAGTTCCTGTGTTTTGAGCCGTAAGTTAATCAGGCCAAATTTAGCGCACCTACAGTATCACTCTAAGCTAGCAAGAGGCTATAGGTATCATTAGGCGAAATACAAATTGTGTTTTATTAGCTTTATCGAAGGTCATATCTACTGATATATTTCTCTATGAAGCATTGAGCGCCAAAGGCACTAGGTAAGTAACAGAAGCACCTGATGGATTGAGTATCACCTCACCGCAGGCTATAGGAACATTATCCGCTGTTTTCAAAAAAGCAGGGTGGCCTCACTTTATGTTTGCTTTATTAATTATTGAAATTTATCGATAAGTGGGAACAGATGCTATAAGCATGAACGAGACCTGTTACAAATAGATATAGAGCTATACGCTGACAATTGATAACATATTGACGTAGAGAAAACGGGGTCAATTACCTGCTAGGTATCGTTAACCTATAAACTTCGTTAACAAAACCTCTCGAAATCAATGGGTTGAACAAACTCAGTATAGTCTTTTATAATAATTATAAAATAATGGCTGTCGAGTTACATAATGGTGGACATGAATAGTTCGTTGAAACATTAAAAAGTTACAGGTATTAATTAGTTCATGATGGTGAAAACCCTTGTGCACAAACAACAATATTTGCTTGTCATTAATTCGGCAATAAACAATACTGGATAAGTATTGACCAGGAGAGTTGATTTAGTAATAGCGGTTTGATGAGTGAAGAATATGTATTGAACCACTGTGGCACAACATAGTACTGCAATTAAAGTTTGAGAAACTGGGAGAATAATAGTAACCATACCTTAACATTCAGCAAATGCCTGATGTGGTTTGTCAAACCTAAATTCTTTGATGCATATATCGTGATACTGAGATGTGCTATGTGGGTTTTCCGGTTGATTTATTAAAATCTAAGAATCTAACAAACTGATTAAGCGTGCTATTATTCAGAATATAGGGATGAGTTGCAACTAATGAACACTGTTCCATTGTCATTATGTTTGTTTTACTAATATTAAGAGATAAGCAATCGGTCAGAAACCTCGAGCAAATCTTTCCTAGTCATGTGCTCAATAAAAACATTTGGAAAAAACATTTGGAAAGCCTATGCATTTTGAGCTGGATGATAGATAACTTCATTCTATGGAAATTCCCGTACAGTCGTAGGGCTATATTAAATGTAAGTATACTGTTTATCGTAAGTCGAGGTTAACTTTTCATGTAAATTAGGTAGGACGTGAGTACTGGTGTAGTTTGATCTGAAACCGAATTGTTGATAAATGATTTTATTGTATGTCTTCTGAAGGGAGACCAAACGATATGCCATCGGCTTTTCGAAAACGTTTGGAAAACAAGGAGGCATTGAAAGGGGTCTATTATTTAAAATCAAAGTCTTATCTCCCGACATGAAAACCGTTGTTACTCTGGCCATTCTTACGGCACATGAAATATACCCAAAACGAAAACAGAGGTTTCAGAATGTTAGTATTATGTTTATTGAGTTTATTCAATATGCCATTGAATCTTTTCCAATTTGTCCATTATTATATAGTTTATCATGGGCGACATGTTTCTAGTTGAAAGGGTGTAATTTTAATGGATTAGTTGTAAAATGGAATTGGTGACCCACGTTCTTTAATGGATTAGTTGTAAAATGGAATTGGTGACCCACGTTCTTTAATGGATTAGTTGTAAAATGGAATTGGTGACCCACGTTTTTTAATGGATTAGTTGTAAAGTGGAATTGGTGACCCATGTTTTTTAATGGATTAGTTGTAAAATGGAATTGGTGACCCACGTTTTTTAATGGATTAGTTGTAAAATGGAATTGGTGACCCACGTTTTTTAATGGATTAGTTGTAAAATGGAAATGGTGACCCTTGTTTTTTAATGGATTAGTTGTAAAGTGGAATTGGTGACCCATGTTTTTTAATGGATTAGTTGTAAAATGGAAATGGTGACCCTTGTTTTTTAATGGATTAGTTGTAAAATGGAATTGGTGACCCACGTTTTTTAATGGATTAGTTGTAAAGTGGAATTGGTGACCCATGTTTTTTAATGGATTAGTTGTAAAATGGAAATGGTGACCCTTGTTTTTTAATGGATTAGTTGTAAAATGGAATTGGTGACCCACGTTTTTTAATGGATTAGTTGTAAAATGGAATTGGTGACCCACGTTTTTTAATGGATTAGTTGTAAAGTGGAATTGGTGACCCATGTTTTTTAATGGATTAGTTGTAAAATGGAAATGGTGACCCTTGTTTTTTAATGGATTAGTTGTAAAATGGAATTGGTGACCCACGTTTTTTAATGGATTAGTTGTAAAGTGGAATTGGTGACCCATGTTTTTTAATGGATTAGTTGTAAAGTGGAATTGGTGACCCATGTTTTTTAATGGATTAGTTGTAAAATGGAATTGGTGACCCACGTTTTTTAATGGATTAGTTGTAAAATGGAATTGGTGACCCACGTTTTTTAATGGATTAGTTGTAAAATGGAATTGGTGACCCACGTTCTTTAATGGATTAGTTGTAAAGTGGACTTGGTGACCCACGTTCTTTAATGGATTAGTTGTAAAATGGAATTGGTCTCCCATGTTTTTTTTAATTTTGCATGTGAGAAACACTGATCATAGTGTTAAAGGTTAGATATGCTGTGTCAACACAGTGATTGTTAATACACTCTCACATTTCTGACATATGACATAAAGCTTTCTTTAGCTTGCGCTGTAGTTTTTTAGTAAGTTGATCCTCACAAACCGTATCTACAAATGTGTTTATTGTATGGAATATTGAAAAAAATGCTAACTTATGTCTGATAATAGTAATCCACTAGATATATCTGTTTCATGGAAGTTACGGAAAATGTTGTCAATCAGGGTTGCTGATATACAGGTACACGGGTTGGCCGATTGATTTTCCGGGGGGGGGGGGGGGGGGGGTAGTTGCTTGAAGAAGGTCAGAAGATTCTTTTGATTGGCCTGACTTGAATTGAACCTAAATTTAATGTGCACATGTTTTTCTTTTCACTTGTGATTTTATTAAACAAACCTTAACTGTTGCCAACAGGGAAATAAACTAGTCCAATGGTGCCTTAAATGGATTTTTATAGATTGATAGTTCAGTCGGTAAAACAGAAATGCTCTATACTCTCTATGTGAGAGGGAATACAACCCAAATGGAACTTGTTTCATTCCAAATGTGCACAAATATCACATTTGGTGAACAAAGGGTACATAAAGCGAACAGAATCAATGGCTAAGAAATTATTTAATGCATCCAATGAGATAAATAATACAAGATGCATCACATTCTAAAACTTTCGTAATTGAACTTTAGTCCGCTAGTTGCAGACTTACACGGTGATGTTTGAAGGGATATTGTAATAGAAGTGAGATAAGGGTTAACAGATGCCTCAACAAAGAAAAAAGTTAAGCACCACCCTGGAAAGTCTGCACAGACCGATAAAATCATTGGTGTAGGGACATTGTTGGCAAAGTGATGTTGCAGAAACGATTATAAATGATCATAAAGGGCAACATTCTGGCGATAGTAAATCATAATGGCAATAAGCTATGCAATTTATTCAGGATATCGTTAGCCAAATCAAAAGTGTATTTTAACTAAATAAAAAGATGCTTGTAAGTATGAAACTTCAGAGTTCATCTGGCTTTACAGGGCGAACATATTGATGTAAAAATGTCACTTTGAGTGTGCAGAACTCATCTCAAGAGCAGAAGGTCAATAGCGCGTATAGCCTCCATTAGCTTCCAGCCTGCGTTTCAACCCTCCAGTGAGACGTTGGATCTGTTGAAGGGGTAACTGCGTGGATTTGAATCCTTTAGAGCACAATTGGGATAGGATGGTCAGAAACAGTCCTAGAGTCTCCTGCACAAAATCTGCAGGAATTGGAAGCCGCATTACGTCGTTATTGGCGACAGTTGCCCCTTCAACAGATCCAACGTCTCACTGGAGGGTTGAGACGCAGGTTGAAAGCTAATGGAGGCTATACGCGATATTGACCTTCTGCTCTTGAGATGAGTTCTGCACACTCAAAGTGTCATTTTACTTTTTGCCATTAATGGTGATTTCTTATCGCCAGAATGTTGCCCTTTTTTTATCACAATCGTTTCTGAAACATCACTTTGCCAACAATTTCCCTACACGTTACCCTTTAGCGACATAGTTCGGTGGTGAATATTCTATGAACAGCTTGTGTACATAAGAACCGATATTGGTTGCTTGACTGATGTTCTGTGCTACGCCTTAGATCATTCCACTTATAAATCACCATTGTCAAATTTACAGAAAAGTCAACTTGTGCATGTTACTGTATGCCTGGAATTAAACACCGGGGCACCTGACCCAGAAGATAATGTGACCCGAAATCGTGACGTTGGTGGAAGGTATGTTGGATTACGCCTGTGAATACGCTTAACCCATTGAGTCTTCTAGGCCCAACTAAAGCATAGAAACCCCAAAGCACCAAACAATCCAATAACCATTTGGATTCTCAAGTCTTGTTTACTTTTTGAGACATCTAACTCCGCAACAGGATTTATATGTTTTTGAAAAAAAAAACGACACCTGGATTTATCTGTCTTGGTTAACAAATGTTATCAAAGTTTCACAAATGTTATTTTTCAAATAGTTCGAGGGGACCTCGGTGGTTCAGTCGATTAAAGGGATTGTCCTTCGCTCCGACACAGGCCTTCCGTCGCTGCAGCTCGGGTTCAAATCCCACTCAGACCAAATAAAAATTTACAAATTCCTAAGTCGAATTTTCACTCGATCGCCGTATGTGGGAGTGTTGCTCGCCGAAGGTCGGGCGTTTCCTCTGGGCAATAAGCCCGGTTTCCTCCCCAACTAAACCTGGCAACGCCTCCATAGGGAAATAATCTTGAGTGCGTCGTAAAACATCAATCAAATATTTCAACATTTTTAAAGGCCCACTTGCCGCCGTAGCCTGTTTAAATTTGCTAAGAAAACCAATTTACATGAGTTTACTACGACTAATACCACTACATAAAACATGTCTAGTTAGCTTTAGAATGTAGAAATTGGGTGAAAAACAAACGAAGAATCGAAGCCTGATTACAGCAACAACGATCAGTGTCGGTCAACTTTCGTGTTGGATTACCCTCATTTCAGGCCTTTTTATATGTGGTTTACACTCAAACAATTATCAGCAGGCTTTTCCAGTCGCTGTTAACCGATCGTCAGCCTGTATTTCTCAGATAAATAGGCCTACGTAAAATTACACTGTGCCGTTAGTTCACTCACTCGACTGAAACATAATTGCACCCCTGCGAGCAGATTGGTTTGTTTACGTTCCGGGTACCTAACAATTCAAATTTTCAAATTAAAATTAAAAATACAAAGTGACGTCCAAACTTGTAAATTTTGGTAAAAATAGAAAGTTCCTAACTTATATTGTCTGGGAAAAGTACAGAAAACGGTCTTTCTTTTTTAATGTAAACAATATTCCTGATTTTCGCGGCAAGTGTACCTTTAAATAAAAGTCACAATATAAATCACTTTAAAAGTAGTAATTGCAATCCATGTTAGTGGGATACTGGGATAATACTTTAGAAAATCTGTCTTTGGAAAACGTCATTAAAAGAAAACGACACAGCTGATGGATTTATCGATTTAACTAATCACAGGTTTGGATTAGCGTCTAGGAAGTGACTCTTTTATAATTATATTTATGAACACTAAAACAC
The DNA here is from genome assembly GCA_963971465.1 of Lepidochitona cinerea. Taxonomy (NCBI): domain Eukaryota; kingdom Metazoa; phylum Mollusca; class Polyplacophora; order Chitonida; family Tonicellidae; genus Lepidochitona; species Lepidochitona cinerea. The sequence goes on along the minus strand of OZ020556.1, from coordinate 37,693,269 downwards.
ACGGACAAACGGAAAATTTTCTTCTCTAAAATAACCATGGAGACAAGTTTCTAATTGTATTGAAAAGGGGTATATCATTTGCACTTATATATACATGTACCCAATCAAAAGTTGTTGTAATAAACTAAAACCGATTATCGTGACATTTTTATTAAACTACAGCCAGTTTTATTCGGCCAGTTTTATCCAGTTTCTTTAATGGTCAGGGTTGCATGTAGCTACAGGTAGTTGTCGTTCAACCTGATGTACAGAATTGGCGTTGGCATAACTGGTGTGGATCATTTATCAACCGGTTTAATCTGTTGTAGTCCGGGTTTCTGACTCCAAAATTACTATTTTTTTATACTGACGGTCGTATTTTGGAGTCAGGGTCCATTGCAATCAAAAAGCCGGAGTTGGCTGCCCGCTCAGAAGCGGGCAGTATGTGGTCTGATTTAGTCAAAGAAATAGCAATATAACCTACTCAGATTGTGTCAAAACGCTCATAATCACGTTCATGGATAATTTCGCTACCTACCAGTGCCTGATATGGACGAGTAGCATCCGTCAGTAAACGTTATTCCTCCCCTGAATTTACTTTTGCCTTCCCCAAGTCTCAAACTCTCCGCCATTGATGACGTAACACTGTTTAGCGGTTTTTCAGTTTTTAAACGTTAAATTTACTTTAAAAAATGCTAAATTATTAATGAATGTCGTACTGACACTATTTGAGTAAGTAATGTTGTTATTTACTATCTAAATCAGACCGCAAACTGCCCGATCAGAAGCGGGCAGCCAACTCCGACTTTTTGATTGCAATGAGCCCTGACTCCAAAATACGGCCGTCAGTATAAAAAAAATAGTAATTTTGGAGTCAGAAACCCAGACTACATCTGTTGGGATACGACAGAATTTGTTAGGGTTTTCCCCTCTCTTTCCCTCTGTACACCTGTCTATTGACAGAATCTTACAAATGAAATAGTACAAACACTTACCCTTGAATCCCTGGGACTGGTATAGAAGACGTCATTGTCCTTGCCTGCAAGAACGGCTGCCAGATTTGCAGTATAGCTGGCTATAAAGACAATAGCAAAGACGGACCATACGTTCAGCACAAACCGACATGGCCAGCTTTTGGGTGACTTGGTGGGAACGGTGTGACCGAAAACGACAGAAAACACCGTAACTATACAGGACCCCAACGTGTAATGATGTTGCCGATCTCGACCCCGAGGGCTGAGGCCAAACGGACTGTTCCATTCTAGAAAAGAAGAGATTACAGCTGTGGTTGACGCCACTGCAACTATTGTGACCCATACTTTCGTAGAATATGGCTGAAGAAATGCATCCATCTCAGGATTAATTTTTTGAGTCATGGATAACATTGTAAAACCAGACTGATAAAAGGGAACGGTAAAGTCAATCCAAGTGGATCGAGAGCTCGTAATACTGAAGGCCCCAATCATGATATCAGCCACTCCAGTGTAAACTTGGCCAATAGCACCATCCCAAGTTCCATTTACAAGCTTCCCTATCCGGTTTACGTTGTCTGGGAAAAAGTAAAGCATAAATTCAAAATCTAAGTCATTGGAAAGTTGATTAAGTAAATCAATAGAAAGTCCGGAACAGCAATGAAATGTATACTGTTGATCTTCTGGTGGTCCATTTCTCAGGTAACTATCCAGATAGACCATGACTTTGTCTGTGTTGAGTAACTGTAGACATGGAGTATCAGTATAACATTCCTGGTTACGGTTATCGGGATCTCTTACTTGGACAAATGGCGGCGCAGGGACGGTCGCTACACGAAGGAACATTCGCGATCGTATGTTAGGTCCGTAAATACTTCCACCTGGCCAAATAATACTATCTAACTTAATATGATCTTTGCCAACAACTCCAACAGCTCGCCACTCTCTTCCTAGTTCAGTCTCCACTAGGTTTCTTAATGTAAAGGACCTCTTTATTTTACTACTACTTCGGCCCACAGCTCTGAAACATATATACAAACACATGTGTTTATTTATGAAACAAAACACCGGTATTATAAGCTATCCTAACAGCTGCCCTCAACCGAGATTTCTAGTTTCAGTCGGAACGAATTTAATCTAAAGTAATCAATCTGGCTCTATTTGATTATCATTCATTTCCCTGTCCTCGAATTGCAGCAATAATTATAGCAATATACCTATCGACGTTGATAAAGGTTTAATCAACAAGGATTTATAGCTTTCCTGACACGACCTTGACTTTTTAGGAATTACGTTGCACATGGATTTTTCTTTGGGAGTCTAAAACCCAGTTTTCTCCTGGGCGTATCATACCGACATGAGCTTAGATTAAACAAATTGTGGATGCTGTGCAAAACCTACATTTGGAACAAACGCACCAGTCAATAAGCAATAGACCATTTGCTCAACAATGACATGACGTCGGGACACCAATGTTAGACCGGACAAGCCCAGCGTCCAATGCCCAGGTGAATGTTGAAATGATTGTTACGCAGACTTGGTTACAGGTTATGTAACATTATTCCACAACAAATCTCAACGATTCGGACTCCAGACTGTCTTTGGTTGTGGGGTTTGATTCATACAACTTAGGTATGTATGCTAAGTTAAGAGTTAATGAATACTAACCTTAAAAAATCCATGTTGTCGACATACTGTAGTGACGAATACATACAGTTTTGCTCAAAGCCAGTTTTGTTTCTAGGAGTTAAATAAGCATGATTTGTTATAACATCTGTAAGGATGTTCTGAAGTTCTGAGCTGAAACCTTTACTTGGCGTGTATTCCAATGTTAACAATCCTACAGGTAGTCCGTTAGAATCCTGACCGTCTGTAAAATGTGTATTGGTTAAAATCCAAACATGTCCAGCTTCAAACAGATCATGCTTAACGGCACATTTGATGACCTGTTTCGTTATTTCTGGTCCTGCATGGAGAATGATTAATCTAGATCCGTTGTCACGTAACTCTATCATCTTCCTAAGAAACGAAGCGTCGTCTTCACACGGTAAAGATGTCCCAAAATGTTTAAAGCCTTCAATATCTCTCCATTGTAACAAGTGTTTCATAAAGAGGGCGAAGTCGTCGTCTGCTTTGTCCAGATCGTGTATTAAAGTCACTTTACTAATATTCTGTGCTTTGATGAAATAATAGAACATTTCCGCCATTTCCTTCCCACTTGGCCCGATAGAGAGAAATTTCTCAGAAACCTGGAATTATAGAAAGGTTTGAATAAAGCTAGGTAGAAACTTGAACTATCTGGGATCTTTAACAAAGCCTGGTGCCGAGAGAAGATTAAATGAGGAAAAATAACTTAACTTTGCATTGAGTTGTAGGCCTTATGTAGTTCTCATCTGAGGATAGTTTCCTTATGTGATGGTGTTGTCGAGTTTAATGGGAAGAAACCTTAAAGAATTGTGGGGAGTTGACATCAATAAACTATAATTTAGGTGTTATGGCTGATTGCTTACTTGTATTCTACTTGTCGTTGACATCATGTTGACAGTAGTTTGTTTTTTTGCAGAATTATTCATATTGGATAGGGATTAATCTGACAAGCCATTAATCAACTTTAGTGAATGATGAAGTATTGGACAGTAGTTATAGGTCTTTCCGAGATTTCCCAATATAATTGACATTGTATTTACTGATCAAACGTCACGAAGTCCAGATTTATCGTCTGTGTCTATTACAAGGTTATTTGTGAATCTGTTTTGAACGACTTTTTGGTCATCATATATGAAAATGATTAAACCACTATTACAATCTTATATACATTGATTTAATCTAATGCAATCTATACCTGAAACGTTACTTGCACGAAAGTATACCATATGATTAGAAACTTGTCTCCATGGTTATTTTAGACAAGAAGATTTTCCCTGTGCCCGTGTGTTTTAGTGTTCATAAATATATATACAAACTTATCTCTATGGTTATTTTAGACAAGAAGATTTTCCCTGTGCCCGTGTGTTTTAGTGTTCATAAATATATATACAAACTTATCTCCATGGTTATTTTAGACAAGAAGATTTTCCCTGTGCCCGTGTGTTTTAGTGTTCATAAATATATATACAAACTTATCTCCATGGTTATTTTAGACAAGAAGATTTTCCCTGTGCCCGTGTGTTTTAGTGTTCATAAATATAATAATATTAATTACGTACTGCCTTTGGTATAACTTCTGGAAATAGAGAGACTTGAGGTATTCCTTGACAGTTTGCCACAACAGCTACGATATGGGCCGATAAAACATTCCCCACGGTGACAATAACATCAGGGGCCGTATTCTCCAACTCCTTCCCCATAGCCAATAATAATTCTCCAATAACTGAAGAACCATTTACAGAGTTTGTCGAAACATTCTGGTTTACATTGGTAACCATGTTCTGGGGAATATCTTTCAAAGACTCTTCACAAGTAATTGAAACCTCTTTATCCAAGATACAGAGGATCTGTAGTGATAGCACTTGCCAGACGGTTGTTGTTATGATCATTACAAACAATGGTATGATAGGAGAGGACGCCATCATGACGCATTGAACCGACGGATGTCTCAATTATCAGCCGTTAAACTCCTACTGTATTTGCGTAACACAATAACTTGGCTTTAGTTATATTGATCAGTTCCATAGTTCCATACAAGTCATTTAAATCCAAATGGATGATGTCGCTTATCTGAATGAGGTATTATATGTCTGATATTTGTTCATCTTGATTACCAAGAAAAGATCGTGTGGTATTGGAGTAGTAGGCTGGAGATCACCTCAGTAAAATGCTATCTTGAGCTCCATGTATTCACCTAGTGTCTCTGATATACAAAAAAAAGAAAATAACAATAATCCAATCAATGATAGCGAACTAAATGTTTACAATAAACAAGAAACAAAGTTATGCATTAAGAAACAAAGTTATGCATTAAATTTATAAACAAGGCCATGCATTCTCCAGTCAAAACCAAATAAATAGTTAGCACTCGGTTAGACATAGTTTCTATATAGTTGATTTGTTAAGCAAATATACCATCATGCAGCCACATGATCTGTCACTTCGTTGTTTTCCTGACTGAGTAGAAGCGCCACAATCAACACATTAACGAGATTTAAAACATTCTTGAAACATGACTTCTTTGTTAGAAATGGTTCAATCGTTCAGTACCATATAAATTAGCTAAACATATCTGGTCTGTTACAATGTATAGAGAGAGACATTCTGCGATGTGGATCCACGTGAAGTGCTTTTTTCTCTGACCAGCACAAATGACACAAGTAGATATTGCCAACACAACATCACTTTATAATAGGTTATCTTAGATTTGCCCTCGTTCAACAAATCAATAATCAACTTAATTTCAGAAAATTAGATTGCTCTCTATCGACATAAATCAATTGCTGCAAATGTTAATACTGTATTCTAATATCACGTAAAGCAAAGTGTATTCAGCTGGTCAATAACCAAAGACGTGATCCGCTTTAAAGCCAGTCCAAGGTGTAACTGTTTGATAATAAGATCAATCTTGCCTTAATACACTTATAGAAAAGATACGTGCCTAAAATAGAACAAAGATCAAAGTTGTCATTAAGTTCCAGTAGCACAACAGAGAACTAAAAGGTGTTAATTCTACAAACATCAATATTTGAAAATACAAGGTCAATAATTGCAACGTTCCACGAACCAGAATGCCTCAATTGAACCAGTACCGAGGCATAAAGAGCACGGATAATACTTAAAAGGAGACACCGTTTGTTGTGATTCTCCATTGATTAGTAGAAAAATAACAAGTGATCAATCTCGGATGAAAGACTCTCGGATTTCCACCAAAAATATGCATTTAAAGAGCTATTTTAATAGGCAATTCCCTGTTGCTTTGACGAGGTTTTCAAATGACCATTGGTAACTTTCCTATCTCCAACTGACCATTGAGTTTTAATTGGGGACTCCTTTGTCTGCTTTGTTTACGGACCGTAAACAAACAGCCGAAAATGCACCACACGCGTACCCACAACGGCCTTGAACTGCGCACCTAACTAAGGTCCTTCTTAGTCAGTAAACAATGCAGACAAAAGATTGTCCAATTATAATCGCTATTCAGCGGTCATTGAGGGCTAGAAAAGTTACCAATGGCCATCTGGAAACCTCGTCTATATAAAAACAGCAGTGGAATAGCATATATCTAACGAGCTTTGTCCCGGCTTGCCTCTTTAAAGGTAACATAGAGCAGAACACGCAGAAGCGTTTCTGTAATTAATTAGCACTATAATATAGATTAAAACAAAGTAGTCGTGCATGCGAGTTTTGTTATTAAAACAGTCCAAACACGTAAAAAAACAACAACATTTTATAGGTACGGACACTTAAAATAAATTATGTGAAAGCAGTATAAGTCCATAAATCTAAGAGTATTATACCTCATTTAGGAAATAAACAAAGAGAAAATAAATAAACTCCCAACACACAACAAATGTGAAGATTGAGCAGAACTTACCGTGTCATATTTCTTGCCGACGTAACAGTTTCATTTTACAGAACAGTGAATTTCTTTCTCACCTCATGCCCACAGGAAGAACGACAACACATCGCAGAAAACTTACATTTCTATTACCTTCGGATATCCAGGTGGCATTTTGATCAATCACGGGAGGGAAAATCCAGACAACTCTGGCGTCATTATGTGTTTAAGGAATACTGTTTGTTTAACAATTGATATGTTTCCATAGTAACATAAAAATCCAGTAGCTGATGAGAGAACTATTGTGAAAGTTTGCACAGATCCCATGTTTTGATAAAGATACAGTTTGTCGTTGGGATGATAAGCGAGTTAATCTGTCCCACTAAACACAAGCAAAACTCCCTTATATAATTTTGATACATTTAAAATGGAATAAGTTGCTGTAAACATCCATTGTACATGTGGCACAGTGCGTCCGCACATAGTCAAATACCTCCTGAGACTTACATTTCCCAAAAAAGAAATCCACAGAACACAGAAAGTCGGGCATTCCTCCAGTATCGTGTCCAATTGCACATCTAATATTTCTGGAAAATTCCCGACATGAACAGAATTCATGGAAGACTGCCGTAAGTCCGGTTCATAATTACAAATGGTTTTCACCAAACTGCCGATTGAAACCTGCTGTGTGGCCTGGTCACATTTAGAAACACAATGTCTGTAACTTACACAAGTCACAAATTGCTAGCTTTTATCTTCCCTGTGTACACTTTAGCTGCATTGCAATTAACTATTGATTGCTACACGAGGGTGGGATTAATATGACAACTAGGCCCTACTTTGATGAATTGTCTCTTAGTTCAAAACTCCTTGGGGAAAATACCTGTGTGTTGGAAATGCCCAGTTAATGCAAACATTGTTCTAAACTGAATTGAACTATTCATTAGTTCCTTGATAATCGATGACCAATTACTGAAGAGAAATCAATTTGGAAATGAGGAATAAATATAACTAAATCTCTTACTGAATGAATTATTGACGTGAGTACCTGTATCAAAATCAACCACACACCTCTCGTTATTCCAACACTATACATTTAGATATCTTCTCCTTTATTGATATGCAAGGATATCCAATAATTACCTCTTGTCTATGGAGTTTGCTAGTCAAGGCATGGTGGGAAGGAGCAGATGTATGAACAAATCGGTTATTTCCCTTCGGAGAGAGATATCATAGGATGATAACATCAGTAGCACACTGGAACCCTTTATATAGATTAATAGGTATTTAGAGTCTAGTTGTACATTATAATATTGGAAATCAAGCAAAGTGCAAAGCAGTTGACCTGTATTTTGACGTGCATACATGTAACATACTAAAATATGACACTACAAGTCTGATTGAAACGAAAATCTCATTTCTGGCAAAAAAAACATACAAAATGCAATGCTACATTTGCCGCTCTTCAATGACGTCATACGCGACCTACGTTGTGTACGAACCCTCACTGTGTTGACGTTGTACGCGATTTCTGCGAGTCAGTACGCCTTCGTGGCGGTTTATATACATCGAAGGTCGTGTATGACGCCACTTTGGAATTTTTCCGAGGAAAATACGCATATTTCCTCCTGACTCCTTATTTGACAATCAGGGAACAAACGCGAAGGTTGTTTCGTTTCAACTTATGTTTTTCAAATATACATTTAGCAGATGAACAATCACAAACCAGCTTTTAGCCATGTTCATTAATCCTCGATTTAACCACATCGTACGTGAAGGTACTGATTTCAAACGAATGTTACTCAGTCTTTCTGCAATCTAAAATCAAAAGTCACTGGGGTCCTAGAGTCCAGATGTCACCTTTTAAGCCTACTTTTATCGGAAAGTGAGTTATGTTTTCTCTACAATGTATCTACAATGTTCCTCCAATAATAAATTTGGCATAACGCTAGCCCTTTTGTCCAGTAGAAGTTCTTTCCAACATTGTTTTTATGCATGCAGTATAACTTTTTGTATTCCGTTTACCAAGTTACAAAGTATACAACTATTGATATAGGCAATAATCTAAAACATACTGAATATAGATGAAAACTAAACTAGACTAGTAGATTAAAACTTGTTATTATGATTAACAGTTTATCTATACTCATGAACACAGAAACACACGAGTGCAGGGAAAATCTTCTGTCTAAAATAGCCATGGAGACAAGTTTCTAATTGCCTTAAAAAGAGGTATATCATTCAGACCTTTATACTCAATCGTAAGTTGTTGTAATAAACTAAAAGCCATGATATTTCATTAGGTTGATGGACAAGAATACATTTACAATGCTTACATATCTTCAGCTTGGGCAAGAATATCGGTAGACTGAGATTAAATCCAATAGAATCATAGGACACGAATGTGAAAAGTTTGATTCCCGAGAAAAACCTAAGTAGAAGACAGACAAGGGAGTTTGACTTTAACCAGTATATCTTGCAAACACTTTTTCTTTTTTAAGCAATGACTGGCCTTTGGGTCAGAGGTCGAGACATTTTACTTTTAAGTAGTTTGTATTCTTTACTATAATCTTGACCATCTCGATGCTGGCCTTGTTATACTGAAACACAAATGGTAGTTTAGTTTTTCCACGCCATCTTCACGGGTCCAAGTTCAAACCTAAAGGTACTGAAACACAAATGGTAGTTTAGTTTTTCCCCGCCATCTTCCCGGGTCCAAGTTCAAACCTAAAGGTACTGAAACACAAGTGGTGGTTTAGTTTTTCCACGCCATCTTCCCGGGTCCAAGTTCAAACCTAAAGGATAAATAGTTTGAATCCAAAATCTTTCAATGAAAATATGAAGGTCTTCCAACGTGTGCTGCCGTATGATAAAAATGTCATCCAGATACCGAAGGTAAATGAAAGGTTATTTGTGACATTTGTGATTTATTTATATGTGTCTTGCAGAAAAGCAATATTTGTGGTGTTCAGACTATCTTGAAAAATACCAGAAATTCTTTTACCAAGTTTGGTTCAATCCTCACCCGCGACTGAAGCTATACAATGGATGTCATGCATTGATGGCGACAGGTGAATTGCATTTAAACGTCGGTTCTAATCGCTGATCGATGTCGACGCTAACTCCTGACGTTAAAGTGGCATGAGCTGCCAAAATGTTGATATTTTGTCGTTAAAACAGAATGCTGAAATTATCGGCTATTTTTCTCAAGATGTATAATTCAGAAGCTTGTTAGTGCTTTTAGTCTCGGAAATGTACGGTAAAGTATTGTTTTGAACTAACTTTGGCTTAGAATGAATGAATGGTCGTCCCGGTTATTTAAATTTTGTTTAGTTTTCCAAAACGTTTTGGTTCGTATTTAGTTTTTCGATGGCCTTCAAAGCCTCTTACTGTCGTTACGATCAGAAATTATTTTAAAAAAAGTGTGAATTTTGGCAGCTCATGCCACTTTAACTGAATATAAACACTTGATTATAGCCATGTAGTAATTAGTTGAACGAACATAGCTGAATTTGTAATTATTACACTAAGAGGTAATGTGTTGCATAACTGCCATTTACTGTAATGTTTTTTGTTATTACACTAAGGCGCACGATTGCAAGCCATACCGCAATAGTTACTATACATTAAGGGCTTTACAGTGCTTAGGTCTATCTAAGGACAAATAAAGGTGAAAATAAATCGCCTAAGCCCACAGCGATCCTGTACATGAACTAAATTTGACATCATTTGTGTGGTTCCAAAATTTTATATGCTGACTGAAAATACATCGAGGCACCTCAGCCTCTGAAGATTTAATCGGCTTAATAAACCATATTTTATATTTTGACAATTTCCTGACTTCTGTGACAAAAAGAAAAGTCGAGAAAATGCAAAGCCAGGAGACTGATTCCTAGCTTGGAAAATGTGTTTACAGAAGATGAAATAATACTGGCCAATGTTTAACTATTTTTATCTCGGCATATTTTAAACAAACAGTTTAATGCATAGTTTCCGCGGTCAACATAGTTGAGATGGGAATGTCTGATCCTACCTAATGGACCAGAGGCCATCTGCACTGAACACGTAGATAGTTAGAAGCAGATAAGGGTTTTTTTGACCAACACTGATTACTGCTTTTCCTTAATATTTCTGCTGTAATTTTATTGTGTTAACCCAGAAACTACTTTGGTTCTCTAACCGAATCGTTCTTGATGAAGTAACACAAATGTACCACGGCCATTCTTCGCATAGCAGGAATTGAAGTAGAAGCGTTTCGTCGTCCTGATTGCAGAGAACATTTAAACCAAATACGAGAGATATATCAGCGAGACGTGATTGTTTTTTTCCGATCTCAAGATTATCTGGCTTATATGGCTGCGTTGCCAGGCTTAGTTGGCAGGGTAGGGACTATGCCCGAATGAACCCCCCCCCCCCTTCTCAAACATACATATGCGATATTATTTAAATCAAATCGTCTATTATGAATTAAGTTTGTTTTTATCTTACAGAAGGATCACACTTCTATATGCAGTTTGGAATGGTAATCGTCCTGGGATGCATCGAACTGCTATTGATCTTGTTAGAAAACGGCGTAAAAGATATTGCGGTACAAAACCTAGTTATCAATGGCACTGATCAAAAACGAACATAAGGAAAATGGCACTCAAGTTATTTGATAAGCCCTAATATTTGTTGTCGTCGTCGTGAAACAAAACTATGAGAAAGGATGAGCCTTGGTCAACGAGTATATTCAACTCGATTGATTAGTTATGATTTTATCTGTTCTCAGACATGTGTTCAGACATGTGTTCTATGTCACCTGGTCACGTAGTGGTAAATAAAGCAGTTAATGGCTCTATTTTTCTAGTGCCTTCTATACTACCTGAACGGATGAAGATCGATCAAAGTTCGCGACGATTTTACAAAAAGAGAGTAAATTTACAAGAGAATTGTTGGATCTTTCTTATTAATGTTGTGAATAAACTTGAATTGATCGCCTGGCAAATGTGGGTCATATATTTTCCTATTGCACCATTGTAGTAAATTGGCGATACTTTTTATCGGTGCGGTTAAACAAATACTGACTGATCAATATTACGTGTTGTCGCTGAAGTAAATTACTGTTCTAAAAGCTTCAATAATTCAAGTTTCTATAGATATACAAATTTATGCTAATACGTACAATGTAATTGTATGATTTTTCTGGTATTTCTAGCGGTGTGTTTAAAAGTGCACAAACTTTGTATTTAGTCGGCCGTTTTCCAACTGCACTTAATAACAATACTTGGATGCGATTACCCTGTTTATTCTTCTTTGGACTGATATTCGGCTTGTTACTTGTCAGTGATAGTGACAGTCATTTGATCTGGGAATTCTTCTATCTGGGTAAAGAGTTAAGCAGTATGTTTGCAAAATTTTATTCTGTTGGTTTATATTTTGCGATCATCGGATACCCGTGAACTTACAAATACAATTTTCTATCTCGGAACGGTTATTTCTTAGCTTGTAAAAGTAAGTCATTTTGATATATATCTTCTTTCCAATGTTTGTATAGTATTTGCCTGTAAATGTGTTACTCCTGTAATGCCAATGTTAACTGTAATGCTAATGTTAACGGTAATGCTAATGTTAACGGTAATGTTAATGTTAACTATTTCCTCTTGATACAAAGTAAACATAATAGTCGAAACTCGAGACACAATTTAACACCCGAATTAATATTCGCCTATTGAAGAGAAAACTAAATATATCCTGTGAGATACAACAGTGGAAAATTTAAGTTGTGAATAGATAAATTTAGAGAAAAAACGTCTCAAATTCTGTTATCATCACGCTACAATAAATGGGTAATAATTTTGAGTGCGGCGTAAAACATCAATCACACAATCAATAGGTAACGTGCGCTGGTAAACAAATGCTCGCAAACGTAGGGCCGGGAGCCGACGAGCAAGCGTATATAACAGGGCCTCCATGGCCGCCTCCCGGACATACCGCCTGCTCAAGGGGGTGGGTCAGGAGTCACGACTAGCCTGGACCCAATGTCCGCCTGTCCGCCTGCTCAAGGGTTGCTTGGTTCCCATTGTGTCTCCTCACGGTCGGTCTGGATAGGAATAGGATAAATGCCGAGCTACTGCCGATTCTTAAAAAATAATCGGCGAGGCGCGGAGCCTATTATTTTTTAAGAATCGGCAGTGGCGTCTTGGTTGATTGATTGATTGTTTGGTGCTTTACGCCGCGCTCAAGATTATTTCACTTATATGGCGGTGTGGCCAGTTTAATTGTGGGAGGAAACCGGGCTCTATGCCCGGAGGAAACCCACGACCTTCCGTTGGTAACACGTTCCTCTTCGTTTTACCTGACTGGATTTATTGAAATTTTACGCCGCACTCAAGGTTGCTGGGTTCAGTGAGGGAGGATTACTAGGAGAACCCCCCTGACATTCGGGAGTATCTGGCAACTCTTCCACATACAACCATTCTGGAAAACAGCATTCTGTAATCTCAACTTTCATCCAAGGCAACAAATTCTCCATTGTATATCAAACGTCATCGGATAAGCCCCAATTTATCAATTTATAAGTCTGAACAATTTTAGCAAAAATCAATCATCATATAAAGTAAATACATTATTCATTTTAATTTGCCTCAGATTAAATATTTTATCAATTACAATATTTTCCCTTCACCGATGAAAGATATCCATATTAGTGCTCAGGGAGGTATTCAAAGATTCTAAAACACGACAGAGGTGACATGAGAGAACCAAGTGGGTTTGCATTAGTAACAGAGAAGCTTAAACGACGTTTAAACATTTTCTAATTTAATACTCAGGCACAAGGAGTACATTCGCTAACAACAACAATTGATTTGTAGCTTTTTTTAAATGATGTCATTGTTAGTATTTGAAATATCCAACCAATTGAATTCTGCAGAAAAAGAGGAACGGTTTGACATTCAAGATACAGATGCTGTCTTCCATAGCTTACAGTCATATGTTGCCAGTATACATGTATGGCTTAGTGTTTTGTAGTCCAGTAAATATCATAGTGCTTTGTATTCCAGTATAAATCATAGTGCTTTGTATTCCAGTATATTTTTAGTGTTTGTATCCCAGTATATATTATAGAGTTTGTTTAACAGTATATATTATAGTGCTTTGTATTCCAATATAGGTCAGAGTGTTTTGTATTCCAATATAGGTCATAGTGTTTTGTATTCCAATATAGGTCATAGTGTTTTGTATTCCAATATAGGTCATAGTGTTTTGTATTCCAATATAGTGTTTGTATTCCAATATAGGTCATAGTGTTTTGTATTCCAATATAGGTCATAGTGTTTTGTATTCCAATATAGGTCATAGTGTTTTGTATTCCAATATAGTGTTTGTATTCCAATATAGGTCATAGCGTTTTGCATTCCAATATAGGTCATAGTGGTTTGTATTCCAATATAGGTCATAGTGGTTCGTATTCCAATATAGGGCATAGTGTTTTGTATTCCAATATAGGTCATAGGGTTTTGCATTCCAATATAGGTCATAGTGGTTTGTATTCCAATATAGGTCATAGTGGTTTGTATTCCAATATAGGGCATAGTGTTTTGTATTCCAATATGGGTCATTGTGTTTTGTATTCCAATATAGGTCATTGTGTTTTGTATTCCAATATCGGTCATAGTGTTTTGTATCTTAATATAGGTCATAGTGTTTGTATTCCAATATAGGTCATAGTGTTTTGTATTCCAATATAGTGTTTGTATTCCAATATAGGTCATAGCGTTTTGCATTCCAATATAGGTCATAGTGTTTTGTATTCCAATATAGGTCATACTGGTTTGTATTCCAATATAGGTCATTATGTTTTGTATGCCAATATTGGTCATAGTGTTTTGTATCCCAATATAGGTCATAGTGTGTTGTATTTCAATATAGGTCAGTGTTTTGTATTCCAATATAGGTCATAGTGTTTGTATTCCAATATAGGTCATAGTGTTTGTATTCCAATATAGGTCATAGTGTTTTGTATTCCAATATAGGTCATAGTGTTTTGTATTCCAATATAGGTCATAGTGTTTTGTATTCCAATATAGGTAATTGTGTTTTGTATTCCAATATAGGTCATAGTGGTTTGTATTCCAATATAGGTCATAGTGTTTTGTATTCCAATATAGGTAATTGTGTTTTGTATTCCAATATAGGTCATAGTGTTTTGTATTCCAATATAGGTCATAGTGTTTTGTATTCCAATATAGGTCATAGTGTTTTGTATTCCAATATTGGTCATAGTGTTTTGTATTTCAAAAAAGGTCGGGGTGTTTTGTATTCAATATGGGTCATAAGGTTTGTATTTCAATATAGGTCATAGTGTTTTGTATTCCAATGTAGGTCGTAGTGTTTTGTATGCCAATATTGGTCATTATGTTTTGTATGCCAATATTGGTCATAGTGTTTTGTATCCCAATATTGGTCATAGTGTTTTGTATCCCAATATAGGTCATAGTGTTTTGTATCCCAATATAGGTCATAGTGTGTTGTATTTCAATATAGGTCAGTGTTTTGTATTCCAATATAGGTCATAGTGTTTGTATTCCAATATAGGTCATAGTGTTTGTATTCCAATATAGGTCATAGTGTTTTGTATTCCAATATAGGTCATAGTGTTTTGTATTCCAATATAGGTAATTGTGTTTTGTATTCCAATATAGGTCATAGTGGTTTGTATTCCAATATAGGTCATAGTGTTTTGTATTCCAATATAGGTAATTGTGTTTTGTATTCCAATATAGGTCATAGTGTTTTGTATTCCAATATAGGTCATAGTGTTTTGTATTCCAATATAGGTCATAGTGTTTTGTATTCCAATATTGGTCATAGTGTTTTGTATTTCAAAAAAGGTCGGGGTGTTTTGTATTCAATATGGGTCATAAGGTTTGTATTTCAATATAGGTTATAGCGTTTTGTATTCCAATATAGTTCGTAGTGCTTTGTATTCTAATATATATAATGATACTTTGTATTCCAGTATATACCATAGCGCATTAACAAATATTCGCATTTCGTTTTGTTGGTGGGTGCTCTTGTTATAAATATTTTGTCAAACCTTTTTATTTCTTAGTATGATATTTAAGGGGTTAATTGGGCTGGGTAAGTTATTTTGGTTGGTTTAAAAATTGTTTATCGGTAAATGTCTAGGGAATCTTTCGTGAGGTAGAAAATTTCCTTGTAGATTATAAATTATTTTAATGTCCTCAAAGAGATGTATTTTGTCAGCTTCATGTCCTTTGTACGTTTTAATTAAAAATTAAACGAGAACTTACCAAGTTTGAAGTTTGATGATAATTCTACCGAGTTATTGAGTTCACGTAGGGATCACATGAGATTGCACGGGGCGTCCTATTGGCATACTTCGAAGCGTACGAGAGACCGTTTTGCATTAAACATGGGAGGGAACAATAATTGACTATGTTAATGCATGGGTGGGATGTGATCCCTACGTGAACTCAATAACTCGGTAGAATTATCATCAAACTTCAAACTTGGTAAGTTCTCGTTTAATTTTTAATTCTACCTCGTTATCGTTCACTACGGGATCACATGAGATATTACCAAAACAGGTCACGAGTAACAAAATACGTAGATTGGAATGATTTATTAAATCACTATATAAGCATTGATAAGTTATTTGTCTACTTCATCCAAAATTGACAGTCCAAATTGACCTGGCTTACGTAATGGTTTATTATAATACTTTCCGAACGTGGACTCCGAGCGCCAGCCAGCAGTTTTCATGACGGTTTGTAATGGCACTGAGTTTCGGGTTGCAGCGCTAACAGAAGCTGACCTGGTGCTGTGGGGAGTAAAAATGTTCATATCTATTCCAGCTATAGTTAAAGTGGATTTAATCCATCTGGATATAGTTTCCTTACATAATACAAGATACAATACAATGTCTTTTATCATTTGGATATGCAGGCAGTTCAATTTCACCCTGGTGATATTTAGGACACGACTGTTTAATAAGATCGCCTATGCGAAAAATACAAAGTGTATTGCATAAAGTCATGTTTCGGATATCAAACAAAGATATGCTTTGTACTCTCTGTCCTGTAAGCAAAGCAATTAAACAAACAGTTTTCATGGTTAAAATTTTTAAACTTAAAGTTTCCACTGGAGATAAACCTTGGAGATATTTTAGAAGAAGACTTGTATCCCAGGTAACATTCAATTTAGGTAGCGTGGGACGCAAATGAAAAACCCCTTTCATAAATCGAATTACTAGTGGGTGTGAGCCAACTGGGCGATCATTTTGAATAATAAAAGAAGATAATGCCGACCTGGCAGTGTTAATCGTACTGTAATTTAAACCTTTGTCAAATAAAAACGTCAAAAAATTAACTACTGTTCCCACAGAGGCACAAAAGGGATCGAGATTCCGTTCACTGCAAAATTTAGTCCATCTAGTGATGTAGGATCTGTACTGTTTACGGGTAGATGATCTCCATGATTGTTGGATAATCGTAACTGCTCTGTCTGAAATGTCGTAACTACGGAGGTATCTCCCGATATACGGCATGCCAACAATCTCATTTTCACTAGAGGATGTATCCAACTTTTGTTGCATGGGTGTCGAAGCGTTTCCGGACCTCTGGGAATTAGAAGGGGCCGACGAACCAACATTTTTAGCAATTGAGCGAACCACACTTGTGTCGGCCACATGGGAACAATCAGTAGAAGTTCTGCTGAATCTTGTCGACACTTGTGGAGAACATTGGAGATCAAACTGAAAGGAGGGAAAGCGTACATTAAATCATTTCCCCAAGGGACCGAAAAGGCATCTGTTGCGATGGACCCAGGATCCGGTTTCCATGATACGTATCTGATAATTTGATAGTTCAGACGTGAAGCGAACAAATCTGTTGTTGGTTGACCAAAAAACCCTACGACTTTCTGAAAATACACCGGATTAAGTTGCCATTCTTTATTATCATGATTTAGTCTAGACTGCTTATCTGCTAGAAAATTTTGTTTTGAAGGGAGATAACTGGCTGAAAGCCATATATCCCTTTATATTGCCCATAACCATATTTTCTTGGCAATGTTGAAAAAATCCTGTTTGTTGCCACCCAGTTTGCTAATGTAAGAAACAGCCGTAGTATTGTCTACATTTAGTTTGACGTGAACAGAAGACATATGAGAACAAAACGCCTGAAGGCTTAAATAAGCTGCAAACAGTTCAAGCCGATTGATATGCTGAAGGGCCTCCTCTGAGGACCAGTTGCCTCCCGTGGATTTGTTACCACACACAGCTCCCCAGCCAGTGGTGGAGGAGTCACAATTAATAGTTATATCAGGATTACTATGGCTTATATCTTTCGGATAAAATGGTGCTTTGTTTATCCACCATTTAAGGTCAGATTTAGCATCCTCACTAATTGACATTTTGCTATCGTAGTTGCCTGACGATTTTTTCAACGCAGCAATTTTTTCTATATCTAATTGGCGATAAAACAAAGGGCCATACTGAACACCCTGACAGTTTGACACAAGAATTCCTATGACTTCGGCTACTGACCTAATGGTAAACAAATTTGAGCTATTAATTAGATTGGCACATACAAGTTTCATTTTTGCGATTTTCTCGTCTGTTAGGGAGATTGTTAGCTTGTGTGAATCTAAGACAAATCCTAGAAAAGTAATAGTTTGGCTAGGCTTTAGCGATGATTTATCTTGGTGGATGTAAAATCCTAGATGTGTAAAAAGACGAATGGCTTTATCCGTACTGGACAAACACTCTTGGAAGGTTTCTCCAATAATGAGAGAATCATCAATATACGCAATAATGCTAATTCCACTCTGACGTAGAAATGAGCAAGGTACCTTCATTATTTTAGTGAATGAGCGTGGGGCACAGGCAAGACCATTTGGTAGAGCACAAAACTGATAGCGCATCCCTTGCCACTCAAATTTGAGATATTTTCTATGTTCAGGCTTTATGGGGACAGAGTAATAGGCGTCCTTCAAATCTATAGAAGAGAAATAACAGCCTTTTGATACCAGCCTTATGGCAGACTGAATAGTGTCCATTTTGAAATGTCGGTAAACGACAAAATCATTGAATTTCGAAAGGTTTAGTATCATCCTGTATTTACCGTTTTTCTTTTTCCTCAAAAAAATGTTTGACAAAAATTCAGTTTTTTCAAATGTTGAAAGTTCGATAACTCGTTTAGAAAGCAGCTCATATATTTCATGATTAATAAGATTGTTTTCTTGAGGTGAAAAATTACACGGCTGAGGTCGTTTTAATTGATATGGCAGCTCATTGAGATCGATTTGGTAACCTGTCACCGCAGATAGCACCCATTTGTCAGAAGTAATCTCACGCCAGTGGCATAAATGATGTGCTAAGTTACCAGCTTTAAATATTGGGCTACTTAAATCGGTTAACTTGGGCATTTGATATGTAATAGCACCGACCTTACCACGTTGTTGGGGGTTATCTAACGCCTCCCCTCGTCGTCTCTCCTCTTGGTGAATTGGGACTGATATCTCGGGGCGCTGTAATAACCTCTGCCTCTTGGAATGATGTTTCTCTGGCCCCTGGATCTCTGGCCTAAAAAAGAATTAGAGCCTCGACCTCTGTTGTCAAAATTTCTGACATGAATATTTTGAGCGATTCTGTTACCTTCTTGAATGTCTCTAATTCTTTTGGGGAGATCATCGCCAAATAAAAATTTACTAATCGGCGTGTCATTTCCGCAGAGAACATGATAAGCTTTCTGAAGATGCGGTTTAATCAGGTCTCTACGTCGGAAACTCATTTCGGCAGTTGCTTTAGTAAGAAAAGCTAGGGCGTCTGTTGCCCGTTTTATGTTATCCCGCATTGCGGTTTTACTTAATTCTTTTGAACCTTTGGATACAGCCAACTTGTCAATCAAAGGTAAAATTGCATAAATGGCTTTGGAAATGTCCATTTGAATTTTTTGCATTCTCAGATCTCTAAACTTAACGGATCTGTCAATTTTACGCCAAATATCTTGGTTGATTAAAGGAGGTTGTAAGTTATCACAGTTTTCTGGGCGATTGTATTTGTCCAATAACTCCTTGAACTTTTCGTCAGACATGTTGCCTTCTAATAGCCGTTTTAATATTGAGGCTAACTTTTCGCTTACTGGCGGATCATTGCGTTCATTGCAACCATAAGTTAATGCTATGTCGTCCATTAGACTATCTAAATTATCACTTAGATTATCTTGCTCTGTTTCAGAGCACGGCTTATCAGAATCAGAACCCATTAATTCCTGCAAATCATTTTCAAGAGAGCTAGGCGCTGTACGCTTCATTTTATTCGGAGGCTCATCTTGGCCTACGGTCAGTGACCGGTCAGTTGTCCGCTTGCTTGGGCCAGGCTGCGGGCTTGTCTCAGCCAAATCAGCAGTAGACAGAACGTCATCGTTCGTGTTACCTTTGAGTGTTTCAATGAAGCTTGTTAAAGTTTTTATGCTTGCAGACATATCACTCATTGCTGAAAGCACATCAATTTGAGGCGAGCTATCGCTTGTTGCGACAAATAAAGATGGTTTATTTTGAGGCCTGGTAGATTTACTTTTAGCAGGGCCTTTGCCTTTATTTTGAACAGGTGAGCCACGTGTTTCACGTTCAGTGCTCATTGAGGAGTTATTATCAATGGCTCGTGTCGAGCTGGGTTTAGGGGCTTGTGTTGCACAACTCAAAAACTCTGTATCAGAGTCCAAACAAAGAGAGTCGTCCCCTGTAGTGACCTCGTGTGGCACTTCTTTTTCCATTTTGCTCTGTAAAACAAGAAAAAGTCACTGATTTGGAGTAACTTTACACATTCAGTAAAATTAAAATTTAAGAAACAGTAAGAACAAAACCGTAGGTTGTATAAAACTTACACAAAGTATCGAGTTTGAGGAGCTTCGGTAAAACACGTCTGATGCCAAGGAGAAAAGGACTCGCGCATGCCAATAGGACGCCCCGTGCAATCTCATGTGATCCCGTAGTGAACGATAACGAGGTAGAATCCAGCTCCAGACCACTATGGGAGAACTATCATTAACTTGTAAGTTTTTTTTCCAGAGTGGTTCGGATATTAAAGGTATAAAGCTTCCAAGATAATTGAGAAAATTTATGAATGCATGTAGACAAATTTTAGTTCGTTTTTGTTTGGCCCTTGGAAAAATACGTCTGTCAACTGGGGTTTTATTTCCCGGCCAGGCGTTAGAATCGACTGTGGATGTGTACTGATAAACAAAGGGGGATAATCCCATCATACACTTTCTCCATAGCATCGAAAACTAAAAAACGTCATGGAACTTTGCTTATCATTCTACCATCAGTCACGTGCTAAAGATGCCCCATGAGATAGCAATGTGCGCAGGCGCTAACCAGTGCGATTGTGCAGTGCTGACCAGGCAAGTCGTGTTTTTTGACCGCTGAAATTTTCTCTCTTCGTTTTATTTTCATTTATTTTTAACTAACTTTACCTCTTTTCAGGTTAACTTCTTGTGGGCAATCCTGCGGTGATTGTAATTGTTAACACAACCCGAGGTGTTGTGCACTGATTTTAAAATCATATAGATAGCAGTTTTCTTTATAAGAGGCTGCGTTTTCAGGTGACCACATGGCAAACCCGACTGACCATATCGATTCTGTCAATTCAAAGCCAAAGATAACTGGCTTAGATTACAAAGCGGACGCCTCTATGACAGAAGTATTGACTTCTGAGACAAAGAAAAGCGGTTTGAAGAAGACCAAGAAAACCAGTCAAACCGGTAACATGGCACTTATGTTGAATGAACTAAAGAAAATGAACTCTGGTCTTGACCAGGGATTCAATGCTATGAATATCTCTTGTAGAGAAAATGTTATATGAAAATGAACCCCATGGACAAACAAAAGATGATAATGTTCTAACCTTTTCGGAACAACCCAGTGACCCTTTTCAGAAGTATTTCGTCCAAGATGACCACTCTGTAAATCCAGCTACCTGCATCGATCAGACAGCCGTTCCGTCTTGGTCTGATAAAGACGAATACGTCTTATTTCGAGAAACATTGGGCCTTTCAAATGAAACGGGTGATCCTGTTGAGAACAAACTAATACCCGTAATAAACGATTTGTTTCATCTAATGCCAAATAAACAACATGAAAAACTGAATGAGGAAAGAATGAGAAATTATAGAAAACCGGAAAATGTAAATATCTTGAATGTTCCAGAGTTGAACAAAATTTGATGGAACAATATATATGAACATGCCCGTAATGTTGACAAATCTATGCAACGCATAGAAATGGGTGTATTAAAAAGTGCCACGGCAATTATCCGTTCAATAAAGCAATTATTTCAGACTAGCGATGCCATCAATCAATGGAAATTTGAAAATATACGTAAAGCCCTTGGGGACTCCCTGGGTATGCTCGGAATAGCAAATTCCGATATAATCCAATGCCGTAAAGAACTGCTTCGCTATGAATTGAAACAATAATTCAGAACTCGGTGCTCCCCTACAAGCGTAACAACACCGGAATTATTATTTGAAGAAAATGTGGTAAAAGACGTTCAGGATGTTAGGGCTGCAAATAAGATAAGCCAGCGTGTTACAACATCCCAGTTCCGTGGCCGCAGACCGTACAATTACAGATACCAGCCATATACCTGCAGAGGTTACTTTCGAGGTCGCTCTTACGGCTATCAGAGGCCTTTTTTAGGCAATCGGGGCCGGGGCCTACGTCAAGAACGAGGCAGAGGTCGCGGCCGATAGAAACCACCTCTGAGGTGGGTAAGTACTCCAATTTCCAAGCAGGCCGACTGAAACAATTTATTTCTGAATAGGGGAAAATAACGAGTGACCAGTTCATTCTGAACTGTGTAAACCTGGTAAGCGCCTGCGCACATTGCTATCTCATGTAACATCTTTATCACTATTTGTTGTGTTCTACCTCTGTAGAAAGCTTTAGATGATTGACAAAGAAGTCATCTGATTTGAGTTATGAGATTTACTGGAAGCACATGTTGCATAAAACGGCGGGTACATACGGCTACTGCCGTAAAGCATACATTGTCGTAATGCTTAGACATTACATCTCTCCTTTTTTTCACAATAGAAAATGTAACATAAAACATGAAAATTGTTTAAGGTTAAGTTTAAAAATAAAATGTCTCTTTGCTTGAAGTTGTATTTAGAGTCTTTGTGTTAACAAATAAATGAGAAATGTAAACAAACTGGAGCTTGCAGTTTGATACTCTATATAGAAGAGATAATAAAAGTTGAACATTTAAACTGAAAATTGCTGTCAAAACTTTAGACATTAACTGTTCACTTTAAAACATAGTCACTGAAACGAACAGGTGGTTTGGAAACTCTCTGTGAATGTCGTAAATTGGAGGTTTGTTTTAAACAGGGTTTTACTGGTGAGTTGACAGGGGAGTTCACAGGGGATGAATCTAGGGGAAAATTCACAATTGAGGGATCACCAATATCATCTTCTTCTTCTTCCTCATCAATAAAAGTTGAAGAATGGTCACCTTGTATTGGTTTGAAGAATTAAGCGTTGCGAGTAATCACATGGTTACCCCGTTGAGCGGTTAGCATGCTGTCCTTTTTCTTGGTTATGCGATATGGAGATGGGTTGAAAGGTGTTGTCAGTTTATTGAGCTTTGACTGTTTCACTAGCACTGTATCGCCAATATTAAGCTGGTGTGGGCGCGTGTGACGTCTCTGGTCAGCGTAGAATTTCATCTTGTTTTTGGCTTTGAAATCATTCCTAGAAATCTTTTCTTGGAGAGTTGAGGTTTGCAAAGTTTCTGAAGGGAGCTGTAATTCAGGTAAGGTTGTTCTCATTTTTCTACCGGTCAAAGCATTGAATGGTGAGATACCTGTGGAGCTGTGTGGAGTAGCTCGATACTGACGTAGAAATTTGAAGAGTTTTTGCTTCCAATTCAGATTATTAGCTGTGGCTGCTCGAATAGCTTTGTTCAGAGTTCCCATGAATCTTTCGACTTCTCCGTTGGCTTCAGGCCAAAGAGGAGTTATACGTCGATGATGAAAACCAAGGTAAGTTGAAAAGTTTTGAAATTCTTTTCCGTTGAAAGGTGGGCCATTATCTGAACGAAGAATAGTAGGTATACCTTGTCGGGCGAAGATAGAGTCTAGACGAGGAATAACAGTTTTTGCACTAGTGGAGGAAACAATCTCAACTTCAGGGAAGCGACTGTAGTCGTCTAGAACAACAAGTAAGTATTCGCCTGTGGGAAAAGGTCCGGTAAAATCAATAGAACAATTCGTCCAAGGAGTTTGAGGTAAGTTTGTTGGTTTGATTGGTTCACGTTTCACTGACGTATGGGTTGAAGCTTGGCAAGGAATGCACTGTTTAATTTTGTTTTCAGTAGCACAATCTATTCCAGGGAACCAAACTTTCTCCCTGATTAAGCTTTTCGTTTTTACTATTCCTTGATGACCAACATGGGCCAATGTGATTGCCTTATCTCTAAGTGATTCAGGTATGACGAGTCTACTTCCTCGGAGTACAAGTCCATTGTAAACGGCCAGTTCGTCTTTCACGTTTTTGAACGATTGAAGTTCACTATCCTGCCAATTGCCAGAGTATATAGCATGAATTAGTTTTTGCATAACTGAGTCTTTCAGTGTTTCGGCCTGAATTTCGTTAAGTGTCATAGCTTTGGGGATTGCATTGTCACACACATAGTTGATATAGTGTTCGGCAATTGAATTTGAGTCTGAATGTTCAAGAGGATGACGACTTAAATAATCTGCTGGGTTGTTACTGTCTTTTCCAGGTTTGTATTGTAGGGTGACGTTGTAAGGCATAAGTCTGAGTCTCCATCGTTCGATTCTTGCAGATGTAGGTTTAGAGCTAGGAAATATACCAAGAAGCGGTTTGTGGTCTGTGATGATTTTGAAATTCGAACCATATACATAGAGGTGAAAATGTTCAGCCGACCAGACGCATCCTAACATTTCACGTTCTGTTTGAGAATATCGTTTTTCCACTTCTGAGAGAGCTCGACTTGCATAGCTGATAATTTTCCCTTCTTGACTCATTAAAGCACCAATTCCTACTGGGCTGGCGTCGACTATAATTTCTGTTTCTTTCTTTGGGTCGAAATAGTTCATGACTTCTGCACTAGTTAACGCGTCCTTAAGGTTTTGTAAGGCTTTCTGTTCTATTTGTCCCCATGTCCAAGAAACATCCTGATGTGTAAGTTTTCTAAGAGGTTCTGTCATAGTAGAGTAGTTCTTGATGAATCTCGAGACGTATTGAGCCATTCCTAATAAGGATTTGATTTCACCTGCTGATGTAGGTGGACTGGCAGAGACAATAGCTTTAACTTTGGCTGGGTCAGGGGAGATTCCAGCAGCACCGAATAAATGTCCGTAAAAGTTAATTTCACGTTTGTTAAAAGAACATTTGTCTTTGTTTAATGTGACGTTACAGTCTCTTAGACGTT
Organism: Lepidochitona cinerea; assembly: GCA_963971465.1. Classification (NCBI taxonomy): domain Eukaryota; kingdom Metazoa; phylum Mollusca; class Polyplacophora; order Chitonida; family Tonicellidae; genus Lepidochitona; species Lepidochitona cinerea. The sequence continues at coordinate 37,668,362 of OZ020556.1, read as the reverse complement.
GGAGTACAAGGTTTAGTGTTTTGTCATGTTCTGTTTGATTGCGTCCATAAATTAAAATGTCGTCTGAAAGGTTTAAACAACCTTGGATGTCTTGAATGAGGCCAGATATTGTATTTTGAAAAATTTCGCTGGCTGCATTCACGCCAAATAAAAGTCTCTTGTAACGTCTTAAACCTACGTGTGTGGAAAACGTTGTAATGTTTCTGCTGTCTGGATGTAACTCCAGTTGATGATAGCCTGCTGTTAGGTCTAATTTACTGAATATTGAAGCTTGGTTTAATTCTGCAACTAAATCGTCAATTGTCGGTGTTGGGTGCTTCTCTCGCTTAATTGCTTTGTTTGCCTCGCGCATGTCGATGCATATTCTAACATTACCAGTTTTCTTTGGGACTACAACTATAGGGCTAACCCATGGTGTGGGGCCTTCAACCTTTTCTATTATGTCTAGATTTTCTAATTTCTCTAATTCTTTCTCTACGTCCTTCCGTACATGGAAGGGTATACGACGGTGAGGTTGGCATTTTGGTTGAATCGTTGGATCAATGTGTAGTTTAATCTGTGTATTTTTTACTTTACCAATGCCTTCAAACAAGTCAGAATAATTAGAGAAAATATCTTCTGTGGAATGTACATTATTTGTTTTGACGTTGCTAACAATGTGTACCATTTGTAGCTCTTTGGCTGTTTTGTAGCATAGCAAGTTGCCACTCTCGCCTTCCACTATGTAGAAAGTGGTTTGTGTGACAATGCTACCAAATTTCACACCTGTTTCCCAGGTACCAATCACTGGAAGTGGAGTGTTTGAACCATAAGCAAATAGTTTAGTTCTAGGGGATTTTAGTTCAGGAGGACTGTCTGAGTTTAATCTATCATAAGTGACACTATCAAGTATATTGACGGACGATCCGGAGTCAAGCAAAACGGACACAGGCTTACCTGCTATTTGAATTTCACGAGACGGACATTTGGTCGAAATGCGGTGAATAAATGAGGAGTGTTACCCAGGTTTGTTTTTGTTTTCTGAATATACAGTGTAAACATAATCATCGTCTGAATTATCTGTATCAACATTGTGTACTACTGATTGTTGTTTGTTAGGAACAGATTTGCATACAGATGCGAAGTGATTGTATTTGTTGCATAAGATACATTGTTTGCCTTTAGCCGGACACTGTGTTTTGTGCGGGTATCTACCACCACAGTAATAGCATGTTGAGTTATTGTCATTTGCTTTGTTTGGTTTTTGATGTCTGTTTCGTGATTGTGACCGTTTGTCCCTGTAATTTCTATTGTCACGTGGTGAGTGAAAGTTTCTTTGAGTTGGTCTACCTCTAGAATGTGAATGTCTATTCGATGTTTTGTTTTGAATTGTTTGTACAGAATTAGTACGGTTAGAAGAGTTTTCAAGGGTATTGGCTTGTGTTTCACTAGTTTCTAGTGCTCTACCGGCAGCTAAGAGTTCTTTAAGAGATAAGTCTTCGCGTAATGAGCGTCTTCGTAAACGTTGAGATGTACAATGTATGGTTATTTGTGAGGCGATTTCTTTGTCGACATCGGTGAAATTACATGTCTGTGCTAACTGTCTAAGTCGTGTGTAGTAGCTGTCAATTGACTCAGTTGGACCCTGTTCTGCTTGGCGAAAATTAAAAAGTTCATAGGCTGTGCTGACTTTAGGAGTAAAATATTCATTTAGAGATTGAACAGCAGCATCATAGTCATTTTCTTCAACTCCTTCTAATGTGTCGAAAATTTCGTCAACTTCAGTGCCTGCATAGTGCAAAAGTAATGCACGTTTTCGTTTTGGGTCAGAAATATCCATAGCAACCATGAGTCTTTCAAACCTTGTGAGCCATTTCTTTTTTGCTATCCCATCCTCGTCGCCAGTGTTGTGTTCTACCTCTGTAGAAAGCTTTAGATGATTGACAAAGAAGTCATCTGATTTGAGTTATGAGATTTACTGGAAGCACATGTTGCATAAAACGGCGGGTACATACGGCTACTGCCGTAAAGCATACATTGTCGTAATGCTTAGACATTACACTATTGACTGATTGGTAGAATTACACTCAAACTTCAACTTACAAGTAAGTCTCGTTTAATTCTTAATTATCGGAAAAAGGACCCCGTTTGCGTAAATATTACGCTCTGTTCATATAAAGAGCGTCAACACCCTTCATACAAGTTTTACAATCTTGGATTATCTTAAAAGCACAGCGATATGGACCAAACCATGTGATATACATTACTTTGTAGAACACTTGGTTGTGGTCATTTCCTAATTGGAAGCATTACATGCAACAGAAACAATAATTGAATACTAAATATTAAGTTAAAATTTATAATTGTTTATTTTGATGTATTCTGAGATTAAGGCGATCATTATCCATGTAAAACAGAAAAGAGAACATTTAATATTGATATTGAATACGGTCAATAAAGAATAGCCTCTTATTCTGGTTGTGTCTTGTTGAATTCAAGGTATCCATTTGAAGTAATATGTTTGGACTTCATGTGAACCAATAGAAAATAAGCCATAGTCCTTTTCCAAATCGAAGTTATAAGGGTTCCATGGATGCTCATTGATCATAAAGTCGTGCAAACACTTGTTACTCTGACAGCCAGAATCGCTTCCATCAATTTCGATCAGGTTTCCATTAGATCCCAGGGATTTCATCGTCTCTATAACAGTAAAGTAAATATTCCAACTTTATTTTACTTAAATAATCTGGATTGGATGGTCAGAAGTTGTGGACATTTTAATAGCTAGCAAAAAATATCTTGCATAGGTTAAGAATGGGTATTTATTAAAGCATCATTATAAAGCTGTACCGTATCAGGTTCTATATTGATAATTGGATAGACTAGATGTATTATTTCTAAAGTTCTATGTATAAATGGTAAGAATGTTCTTCGTACTTACGGGCATTCATGGAATATAGAGATCCAGACTTGCCAAAAACGAAATATTCCCTCACTTTTGAGCGTGACACGGCGTCTAACCCCCCTATAGAAAGTAGAAAAGAAATACCCATTGAAAACACATTGCAAATTGATATATTGACTCGGGCTTAACACCATACTGAAGTTTTCTTTTCATTTTGATGTTGAAATATATAGAGGGATAATGGAATTTAGCGACAAATTACAGCAATTGAATATGGTTTTCTTAAAGAGTAAGTATATATATATGTCAGGAATGATGATGAGTAACAATTACCTCCGCCATCGAGGTTAAAGTAGATTACTTTCCCAGTGAATTGTCCCACGTGATCGCCATTTGGTCCATGTAATTGGGATAGAAACTCGTTCGCTACATAGGTTCCACTAGAATGAGCTACTACTAATATACGTTCGGGATGAACGATGTGTAGGGCCAATAAATGTCTGCAATTAGAAAGAAAAACAAACATATAATGCATATTTGTATCGTTGATTGGACTAGCATATGTTGATTGCTTTATGGGTGCTGTTTCCTTCGGCCAAAGATCGTCCGATCTCTGCGTCGCATTTCATCGTAAATTGCAGCGGACGTTTTTTTCTGAGAGCTTTGGAAATATTTCATATTATGAAAACTGTTATACATAAAGAATAGTTTTTTCATCCATAGTATCAAGCATGTTGAGAGTTGAGAGTCCCCACCTACATACCATTATATTAGATTTACATCACGTTGCTTGTGACTTAAAACATCACTAATTTGGGTGGTTACAGAGGGCCAGAATACTTCTACATCATATATACAGTCAAATGAACGCATTCAAAATTCAAACAACTTACTGTAGCAGTTTACTGTTGGCGATTTCAGAGGAGTTATATAGTACGTCTCTGGGCCCCTGAACTGCATACACGTGCCCGATGTTTCTCATACCGACGTGTTTAGATCTTTGTTGTAGTACTCTTTCTACCCAGTGTCGGGATAGTGTACTACTGATACTCCATCCAGCGTACATGATCAGTACATCAGCTACAGAACAAAAAAGGAATAATCCGAAAACAACTGAAATGCTGGTAAGGAAAGTTTTTAGAGGAATTCTAAAAGCAAAGTAAAAATATATACCGTAATAGACAAAAACCTTACCGATGCGCCGATTTACCGTCGTTTGTAATCAGGCAATTTTTCATTTTTGCAGTTTATACCACTAAAATAGGTATTGTTTATTTATCTTTTTTGAGAACTTTGTGTACATCAGCCGCTTGATTATGAAAGGGAGGTTATATACTGCGTCATATTTTCGCGGTTCTTTCCCCTTAGTCTATACAAAAATTCATACTTACACCCAGGTCCATGATGACTGTACTGAACACCATAACCAACCGTTGACCACTGAATAAAAGTAAATGTCACAGTCATTTATTCAAGGAATTCTTAATTAGTGCACTATCAATTTCGAACTGCAACAACCACCACCCCCACCCCCTCCCAACCGCATTATAATATTTGTTATAAGATCAAAAGGAAATGACACATACTAAAGTACACCAAATCATATAAATTCAGTACCCCCCCCCCCCCCCCCCCCACCCCCCAACCCACAACAAGATTTCGTTATTTTGTGTAAAATACCCAATCCAATCCTATGGAGTTGTGGAGGTTTAAAGTGACAAGTTGCTTCATGGTCGTATCCTCTCTATCATAAATGGAGGGTCTTCATATGTTTAGCATCTTATATTCATGATTTAGTATTATTTAGTATATTTACTGTTCTAAAGAAACCATTTGGAAAAGTAGATACATATCTTTACAGTTGACGTAATACTCACCTCCGCGTAAGTAATGGCGAATGAACCACACAGAATAAAGAGAAGATGTCTTGATGCCATATTCAGTTAACAAAGAATAATCCGGTCACACTATCTGATCCCAATTTGGGATCTCCTGTGAACTTGTCCTTCTGTCGTTTACATTATCCTTGGCTTGGCATATTTTAAAATCTGAAATATCGAGCAGCACATATACACTTAAAGCGGAAGAACATATACTAACCATCCCTGAGAGATGAAAGGATAACGTCACTACGTATTTGGAACTAATATATTGAACATAATGAAACTTACTTCTTTATAACGCTAGCTGTTTATAGAATCCTATTGTCAATAAAAGTTGAGCGTTTAAAGTGCTTTTAAAAACTGGAGCTGATGTTTGAACAAAATTATCAGTAACGCCGGTAACCCGTATGAAGTGTGTCATATGTATGATTTTATTTTAGGGTGTTTGCCTATAAAATCTACCTTAGACCACATTCCCGAGACTGGTATTAGCGGAAAGTTTTTGTTTTACACTTTTTAATTAAAATGACGCACAATTATCAAGTTTTGATTCAGCGAAGTTTTGACTCGCCACACCTTATCTAGTTTTCTTTGAGTGAAATAGTTGTCTAGCAGCTTCCATCCCTGAGTCTTTTAGACAGAATTTTCGCAACAGGGGGGGGGGGGGGGGTAAAATTTTAGTTGCAGACAGAAAAAAGACTTATGTCAACAGATCGAAGCGCACCCAAATATCAAATTCCATCCACTTTACATACACAAGTTTGTTTACAGTCTTGAATTTAAACAGTTTACTTTCGAAAAAGGTATAAAATGCAAAAAATAAATAAATTGCATGTGGCCCAGCAGAATAAAAGCTGTAGAGAAAAAATGCACTAAAACTCTAACGCACTTCTTTCGCCCTACCCAAAAACTATTCCAATTATGAAACCTATGCCAACTCAGATCAAGTTGGTTGGCGAAAAATAAACTAAAAGCAGCGTTTTACCTCCTTCGCTGCCATCCACACTCGTTTTATGTGCAGAGTCAGCACAAGATGGCGTCCAAGATTTTAAGTCGACATTACGATAGCCCCGCCCCCCCCCCCCCCCCGCACTTACATGGTTGGAGACACCCTGCACCCAGCCTAACGTCAAAAATTACTTTGGTTTTGATTTTTCGATAAAACCTGGTCTTTGGTGAGTTTTAGACTCATTAAACCATCTTGAAAAATATACCATTCAGAAAATCATTTATAGATCATTAGACATACCCTGTGTGGTATATACTGGATGGAAAAGCGTTTGTTTATTGAAAATAATAGCTATGGTGGTTATACCTTTCTAGACTTGTAAGACTTTTAGTAAGTCAAGCTGTCTCAGCTGTTTCTTGAAAACCCGGAATATCGCAAAATTTGAAAATCCTATGTATGATTGGTTGAAAACATTAAGGTCGTAAAGTACCTGGACTTGCTGTCCAATCAGATTTCGTGTCAATATCAATGTGATGTGAAACAAGGCGAATCGTGTACGATGGTTATACGGCCAAGAAAAGACTTTCACAGTACATGTTACTGTATGAACTGTCCTTTTAACCCGTTTGCTGTGTGACCAGTTTGTTTTATAGCATTTTTTTTTAAAGGGCCGTTCTCACGGTGCGATTTGTAGTACCGACTTGTAGCATGCGATTGAATCGCACAATGAGAACAGGCAAGTTGGTCCGATTTTTGTAGCATCCAACATGTTGTGAGCGAGTCGTATGAAATAGAGAAAATCCTATTTTCATGCGACAAGTCGCATGCAATGACCAATCAAATGGCTCTAAAGTGTCCGATATAGGTTACTTCCCTTACTTCTCTGTTTTCTCGGCGCCATGTCCGAACGAGCAGACGACATTGGAAAGCAGAGCAGAATTATTTTATCTGTAACAGAGACGGATCAATTTATCACATATTATCTCGGTCAAGATATTCTATGGAATGCTCACCATGTGAATTACAGTAAAAGGGATCATAGACAAGCGGCGATCAAGACCATACAAATGCAGATGGCTAGTCAAGGGCGGATGATGACTCGTATGTATTAACTCTCAATTTGAAACTCAATTATAAATTATAATAGGCCTATTCAGATATTTACCTCGACCAACTCGGCGAATGTCACACTAAACTCGTTTATGTAAGGAGCTAGTTCATTCCCTTTGGTTGCAATAGGCTTTCAACTTTCACAATTTACCGGTAGCTAAATCATGAATTCAGCAACTCCCCCCAAATCGGAACACTTTTCGGTTTACACCGGGATCGATAAAATATATAAAAAAAGTGTAATTTATAAATTGTGTTGGCAATTGTAAGTTTTTATTGAAGTTGTAAACCTAGAAAATCATAGATCATGTGTAGCTTGTTTGTTGACTATTACATGTACCTTCGTCCCCTAATTTGGGGGAGTTGATTAACGTTAAATTATTACTAAAATGATGCCTATGATAAATATTGATAGCCTAGGGCAGTACGGCCGTAGGGGTACCAGTTATCGAGGGTTAGGTACATTATTGATTGTAGACAGAAAAGTCCTCCAAGAAATAAAACAAAATTTCACACGTACTTACAAGTTACAGTTCGTAGTTTCCTTCATTTCCAAACTGCAGATTTTGTTATTTGGTCCGCGATGTTGTGATCAATCGATCGGCAAAAAATAGACAGTGCAGCAGAAGTCTTAAAAATCCATTAAATTTAAGTATGAAAAAGTTGAACAAATATTACTAGCTCATTAAACAACATAAATCACATAACATTATTCTGCATGAAAAATAATTATTAAAATTTTGCGGAAAGTGAGTTTGAAGCTAGACTTAGGAATCTAGGTCAGTCGATCTAGCGGGGACCATTTATTGATTTGGATATCCAAGTACCTTCATAGTATGGGTTAACATATGCCATCGCAGAAATGACCGCTCCTTAAAAGTATTTGTTGTATTCATGATTTTCGTTTACCGGTGGCCTTTTTCGAACTAAAGAAAGTAAGAAATTGTCTAGTTTACTGTCCCTTATATTCGATAAGCGTGCTTAGACTTATGTGTGGCAATTGTTGAATAAATTATCAAAAAGCACTGACTTTTCCCTCAACCCTCTATGACTGTTTCCCTCGCTGTTGAATTTCCAGTCGGACACCAGGCTGACTTTTTCCTTCCGATAAAGAAAACACAGTCACCCAGCGATGTTAAATTATTTTAAATAAGTAACAAACAGGTACATCTTGGCGCTCCTAAACTTATATTACTATGAACTTAGCAATTTTTTTAAACGATCGCTGAATGTCACATTTACCCTCGGTAACTGGTCCCCTCAGGCTATAAAAATTAAGTGATAAATCTCTCTTCATATACATATAACTGTAAAAATTCTTTAATTTTTTTTTGCAGCTGAGCAAGTAACTAGCAAGATATCGAGCCTTCGGACGTATTATGGAAGGGAACTTAGGAAGGTGCTTGCAAGCGAAAAAAGCGGAACAGGCACAGACGACATATACAAAAGCACATGGGAGTTTTTCTCCACTTTAGACCCATTCTTAAGATCCCATGTGCAACAACGCCCGTCTTCTTGTAACATGGTAAAGTTAACTTTTTGAAAACAAATAAACCCACTGAAGCACCACAGATTGACACAAAAGCTTTGTTTAGCTGTGTTTATTAAATATTATAAAATTCGTTGAACCACTATAAATAGGCCTACCTGATTTGGAAATGAATGGAATGAAATATGGAGGACAGCCAGCAACATAAATTAATGAAAATAAATATTAACTTATTTCCTAAAGGTTTTTGCTCCACGCTGAGATGTTTGAAACTCCTTTTAAGTACAGTATGTATTAGGTTTCAAGCTATGAGACTATACAGTATTGATTGATAAGAAATGTATTTTACTATACTTGTAACAAACTGATTCAAAATCGTCTGATTACATCATTTACAGGAACGAGAAGCTCAAGTGGATGGATCATACCAGTCTCCTTCTACAACCTATGACGAGCAACACATAGTCCCTGCTGAAAACGTATGTATTATTTATTATGACAGATTCACATAAGTTGATGCACTGAGAGGTACATTTATTTATTTGTGCCCTAATATCTAAATACCACTAAGATGCATAAATTTGCTGTTTTACCAAATTTTTTTTTTTTCAAATGAGTGACAAAGACATACATGTAAGCTTAACATTTGAATTTTTTAATAATTCAAAACACAATACACATTTGCTACACAACTGCATAAATTTATTAAACAAAACGCAGATACACAAAAAAAGCTGATCATAGATGTATGCCACCAACTAAATTGGCCAATTAAAAAAAATTCATTGTAACAACAGTCTGTATTTGTATCTTTTTTAATAGGTGTTGTCAACCCCGCAGGTTCCTGGCCAGATAGGTGAGCCTCCCACTAAGAAACAGAAGGTTACCACAGAACAACTCAATGGTCTCATGTTTAATACTTTAAAGAACATATCTGAAAGACGAAGTGCAAAACAGGACCCTGATGCAGATATCCTGTTTGGGCAACAAATTGGACTTGAACTTAAGAAAGTTACAAATTTAAAAAAAAGACAAGAACTTAAACTTAAAATCCAGCAGCTAATTTTTGCGTATACCTTTGAAATTGAAATATAAAGTTTTACCTTGATGCAATTGCTGCTATTAAATACCTGATTGATTGATAATTGCTATTGTTATATTCATAGAATATAATTTAGAATGGTCCTTTTATTTACTTCTGCTGGCTCCAAAACTCCAAACTTTTAATGTGTCATGAACTGCCAAAATTGCGATTTTTTTCTCAGAAATCCGTATTGTCAAGAGAGGTTTAAATACCCTTGAAAAAAATTAAAAGGATTGTCCCTGAAATCCAAAACTATTGGTCACTAACCCATACGAACCGAAGAAGTGTGCAACTTTAAACTGGCATGATCTGACAAATATAAAGAAAATGATGAAATATTTCAGCTATTTGTTCATTACTATTTATCAAAAAAGTTAAAAGTTGGTGCATTCCATTAAAACCAATCTTGGATATGTACGTTTATGTAGTTTTATAAGCAACAAAATCTCCCAAAATGTACTCATTCATTCGCCTATTTGAATTGTGTCCGTTTTTTGCTCAATTCCTCGGTTTCTTAAGGGCTAATAGCCAATAATTTCCACATTCTGTTTTAAAGAAAAATATCAACATTTTGACAGCTCATACCACTTTAAGATTATATACTGTTTTAAAATTTACTCTATTTTGTATTGTTTTTTATCAAAAGTTAAGATCTGAATTGATAACAGGTGTTGCTTCTCTCCGACTTTATTCTTTGTCAAATTGTGTATGTTTGTGTATTTTGATTTGTACTTGATTTGTACTTGAGTAAATATACACCTTGTAACAGAGTGGTTCATTACTAAGAAAGCCATTAGCTCTTACTTTAAAAATGGTTTGAAATTGAGTGTTGGATTGGGGGGAGGGGGCAGGACATCACAGGCACAAATTATCTTCCTACAAATTAACTATAAATCTTAACATGGTCGTCATATTTATGAAACAAGCTTGAGTGAAACGTGGTAAAGTAAAAACAAACAACCAAGCCTTACGGGTTTGAGGTTCTGACAATCTTGATTATACAACTGTATCCCACTGCCATTCAACTGCCCCATTTGTAATGAAATAATCAGCAAATTCGTTCCTGATCTGTATGGCATCGTTAGCATGACGATTGCCTGGTTGGGTATGCATACCAGGTATTCCAATCTCTCTTGTCATGCTATCACGATATACGGTATCGTTCTCAGTTTGCAGAAAGTTGTGCAGGGCCACTGCTGCTTTTACAACGCTCGTGGCTACTTCTGGCGAGACTTGAAGGGAACGTCCTAACACGCTGAAACGACTGGCAAGAATACCAAAAGCATTCTCAGAAACACGTCTTGCTCGGGAAAGACGGTAATTAAATATTTTCTTTTCGTCTGATAAGTTCTTTAATGGATAGGGTTTCAACAAATGTGGTTTGAGACCGAACGCATCATCACCAACAACCACAGCTGGAACTGGTTCTTTGCGGCCTGGTAGTGGTTTTGGTCCAGGGATGGAATGGGTCCGATTCTCTAAAGCGTGGCAAAGTTCGGAATTTCCGTATACTGCAGCATCACCGACTCTCCCATTAGCCCCAATGTCAACGAAAATGAATTTATAGCTAACAGAGCTAATGTTAACAGGATAATGCTAAAGAATTTCTTATAATTATAAAACTCTGACCCACTGTTTGCTGGGGCTTTTAGAGAGATATGTTTTCCGTCAATTGCTCCAATGCAATTCGGAAATTGCCATTTCTGTAAAAAACCCTCTTGAATTTGTTCCCATTTCTCTTTAGTGTTTGGAACCTGCAAGAAACGGGAAATGTATAAAATAATCATTATATGTATGTTGGAGTGCAGGTATGAAAGAAGTATGGTATCTGACGGTGCTATTACCTGCAAGTAATCATTGTGTAACACATGGTAAATGGCTTCACACACTTCTGGGATAAACTGGCAGATTGTATTCCGTGGAATTCGGTATAAAAATTCTAGGGAGCCATAACTATCTCCTGTCGACAAAAGAAAACAAGACAGTAAACTATTACTATATCTCCTTTCCAAAACAAAGCTAAGCAAACATATAGAATATAAACTTATTTGAATATGATATCTCTGAACAATGACATTATTTTTTCGTTTCATGGGACCTAGACAAGACTGGCTGAATATGCGAATTAGTAAAAACTTAACTCCGAAATAATTTTCCGTCAATCTTAATGTGGAATTCTATCAATTCAAAAGTATAACCCAGCATTAAAGCGTGGCTATGTTTGAGTAATAAAGTCAAATCTGCCCCCCCCCCCCCACCCGATAGTGAGAAATATATGTATATCATAGGCCCCTATATGTCATCTCATATTGAAATTCTATTCCTAAAATATTGTGTAATAATTTTTTACCGCTAGCAAGGAAACGGAGCGTCAATGCGAGTTTTTCTCCAGCTGGAATGCTGTCACGCATCATAGTTGATTTCTTTTGAATATATGGGCTCATTCTTGTAAGAAGCATTTGGAAGTTAGCCTGGTCCATCCTCAGGAAATTCTTTAAAGCTCTTGGGTCTTCCACCTCTAGTTCTTGTAGTAGAGCGTTATATGCGCCACATAATGGCCTCCTCGAAATCCAGTCACGAACCCAAACTGATTTTCGTTTACGCGACTTTTTCTTAGACAAAACAATACTAATTAGGCCTACGCTCAGGTAATGTAAATCTTCGTCACTTGAAGAACTCATCGTAAAAATGGCAGTTCCCTAGCAACGACAACTCGCGAGAAGAAGCGATATCCGAGACCAGTCGTATACAACTATGAATAATGCGATTTTTGTCGTATGCTACAAATCGCATGCTACAAGTCGGTACTACAAATCGCACCGTGAGAACGGGCCTTAACGTTTGACATGACGCTATGTTCCAGTCAATTCTTCGCCAAATCAATGAACAAAAACTCACAACGAAATTTACGCAAGAGCTTTCTCGAGAAGTGGAGATTGTTCATCTAAATATTCAAATTTATTTTTTCCTTGTGTCCTTCATCAGGTCAACACCAGGGGCTCGTTCTACTAAGCTGGCGGAAGTTACGCAAGTTGCAAATGCAGGTTAAATTACAGGAACTTGCGCATGGTCGCGAGTCTGGAGGCGCAACTCTATGCTGTAAGCGTATATGCGTAACTTTGCGCCAGCTTAGTAGAACGAGCCCCTGAACAGCTTTTTCCAAACAAAGCGCTAAAATCGTTATAAATAAATAACCCCAGAACAGAAATAAGCAGAATCGATTAATACTTGTTTAACGTTTGTATTACACAGAATATCATACTCAGTTAAATTAAATTTCATGAAATATATTATTTAAGTCAAACGAATTCCCTATTTATGATTCTCTTTAGCCGGAGGAAGGGCGAGAGGAGGGAGACATGCGTATGGTCTGTTAGACTCCATCCGGTTCGGTACACCAGAGGGCAGCGTAGTAAGTCGAATCTTTGGAAGGGAAGGCAGAACTTTTGGCGGACTTCCACAGTTGTCTCGTGAATCCTCGCGATAATCTCGTGACGGATCACGCAAATCTCCAGAAGTGGTTCCGCAATGAGAATTACGTGGGGAAGTTGTTAGCGGAAGCCGTACATTTGCTCTTGGCGAACTTTGTTTTGGAAAACAGGATTTTAGTTCACTTGAGGGTGTTACACTCTTTGATAAAGCAGGCAACAGTATTTCATTTGTCTTGGAGGTTTTGGTCATAGATAGAACTGGTTTACGGGATGTTTTACTCATGTTTGCCAAACCATGACGGTTCCTGATAGTGGGTAAATGAAGGCCGCATCTGGTTCCATAGCGCTGAAGGAGTTTACAATTAGCTTTGTCTTCAAGAATATCACTGTCACTCTGCTTCCACGGGCCGGGTACATCTGAAATATACATTTGAAAACATATAGTGTTATTTGGGGGAGGTTATAGTGTCAGAAATAAGAAAGGCACATAGATAACTACTTCATACTAAATTGTAATATTCCCGTTTAATATTAAGAGAGTGGGTAAAAGAGTTCTGACATAATATGTTTAAGGTTGTTATGGAGAGGCAAGGAATATCTGTCGATAAAACATCTGACCACACCCATTTTCTATAGGATTTTTATAGGCGTGAAGTTTTGGGAGATTGAGATAACAAGGAACAATAAACAAAACGGATGACCAAGGCAGAATTCATGACTTCATATGATGTGATTCTGCGGCTATCACAAACATAAAACCACGTTATATGTTCAACATGAGGATTAATGTCCATACCTTGCTGTTTGTCAATAGAATCATGGGCTGTCCTTTTCCGGGACCTTGTGTGGGTTTTCGCTGTCTTCCCAGATGTCTGTCGTGGTGCAAGTAAACTGCTATCCGAGTTGACCGAATCCGTTACCGCGTGTGAAGTGTGCTGTCCCGTTGGCGGCCACTCGGACAAATCTATGTCATCTCGAACAGGCATTTTAACCATTCCTGCATAAAAAGTTTTTGACAGTTAATTAGAAAATATATTTAAATGAAAAAGTTAGGACCACAACTTTCGTATTTTAAGTGAACGAAATGAGAATGCTTGGCTGTTATTCACCGAAATTTCTTGGAAGTGATTTTGCCTAAACATTTATAAATTTATAATTCGTTGATCGAAACGGTAGTTTTCAATGTTGACGTTTTGTCGTTTTAAAGTGAGGTTTATTGATAAAAGGATGTAATTGATACAATATTATAGCTACTTTGAGACATTGCAATTATATTTACAAGAAGTCGAATCCATCTGAATTGATTGATGCTATTAATGTTAAAATAGGAAACGAATACAACAAATCAAAAACTTAATAAAATTACGATACTCCCCCGGCATATCTAATTTACATAAACATAGTTTAGTTTAATTATCTGTCAGTTCCCAGTCGAGCATAATCGATAAAGCGGAATTTGACCTTAGTTTACATTGAATTCGAATGTCATATTGTATATTGCATATTCGTTAGAGTTTAAAGGCACACACGACTCCGTAACCTTTCTGACACTTGATAAAAAGTCAATTTTTGTTACTACAAATGTAAAATCAAAATTCAAACATTGGACCCAAAATGTATATTAAAACTTATGTTTAAATGTCTCAATGGGGATGCAAAAACATACGTTCAATTCAAGTGCGAATAGAAAAATTCTGTATTACTCCAAATAAATTTGGTTAAATTGTAATTTGTCCGCATGCTCAGTCTCGAAGGTTATTTTCATTATGTAGTAGGCAGGCCTACTAGTGCCATGGGTTGAAATGTTGAATTTCAGGTGTTTTTTGGGCCGTTGTCGGAATTTTACCCCTGTAGTAACTACGTTTTGAAGCATTGCTCTCTGTATGTTATAGAAAATCACGGGTGCATTATAACTAAAGCGATTTGCAGAAAAAAATCGAGACCCGCATGTAAACTGTCAAATTACAAGGAAAACATTGGTAAATGTAAAATGGTTAAATGGTTAAATGGCGTTGAAATGTGAATTTTAAACAGGGTGGCATTTGATTTCATTTTCGGAAATAATTTTGAGATATACAGAGGGTATGGCAAGCCGTTTCGGCCTATTTAACATATGTTGAATTCATTTCCACATATGTGCAATTCAATTCTTGCATATGTGCAATTCAATTCCCGATATGGAAATGAATTCAACATATCTTGAATACACGTCTATTTAAGATATCTGCAATTCTTTTTGTGATATGTGCCCTACATTCGCCGGGTTGTTTTAGTAAAGAAAATGCATGCTCCCCGAGTGTTTTACCACACGTGTCACTTCAGCCATGGTGTTGTGGGACAGTGCGCATGTGGGTGGAGGGAGCGGTGATTGTGATTTCTACAACGCGGCGCAATTTCACATATGTGGAATTGAATTCCACATATGTTGAATGTAAGGGCCTTTCAAGATATGTTAAATAGAATTTCAGATATGTGGAAATCAATTCCACATATGTTAAATACACGACCCACATATCAAGAATTCGGAGCTATTTCAGATATGTGGAATTGAATTGCACATATGTGCAAATAAATTGCACATATGTGGAATTCAATTCCTGATATGTACATATCGGGAATTGATTTGCACATATGTGGAAATGAATTCAACATATGTTAAATAGGCCGAAACGGCTTGCCATAAGAGGGTCGTGTTGATTTGAGGGAGACAGAAAGACGTTCCGATAAATTTGAGACAGTAAATTCAAAACAAAAAGTTTGCGATCAATGTTTACGTTCGGACTTCAGTTCTGGGTATGCTTTCACATCATTTTAACATTTTAAAAACAACTGGCTCTTTCCATGTGCCCCATGCGTAATCTGAGTGATTTGAATAGCGGTAAGCTCGTTAAATTCGCTTTCTTTACAAATATCAGAAAGGCTACGACGGCGAGTCGGCCTTTAAACATGTGATGTTTTTATGATGCACCCTTGATTTTCTCCGACATACAGAATCTCCCGTCTTAAAACCAAGTTTCCACTTAAGTAAAATTTTGCTGAAAACACTGGAAATATGAAAATTCCACCCATCTCACTAATAGGCCACCGTACGAAACATATCAAGTTTTTACAATTTCATACTAAAAATACAAAACCATGCCAAAACTTTCAGGCAAAAATAGAAAGTTCATAACTTCTTCTTCCAAGGCAAAATGGGGGCCTCCGTGGCTCAGTAGGTAGAGTGTTGGACGCTCAATCCGAACAGCCTTCCACCAATGGGTCGCCTTTTCGAATCCCACTCAGTCAACAAAAATTTGATAATTTTCTGACTGAATTTTCACTCGAGCGACCTATACGGGATGGTTGCCAGTTACCACCCGAAGGTCGTGGGATTCCTCCTGGCATAGAGCCCGGTTTCTTCCCTAAAACTGACGCGACGTAAAACACCAAAACAATCAATCAAACAAAAATCCAAGGTAAAATACAGAAAACCGGTTTATCTTTTTAATATAAACAGTACTATGGATTGTTTGCAGCGCATGTACCTTAAAACGTAACTCTTCGTTCTATACACCAAATTCACAATTATTTTACTGTTCGTCACGTGAACAGGTACGTTTGACTCCGTTGTCTTACTAAATGGATCAGCGCAATTCAAGGAATACTACAATATAATCATGGCGTAAATAACATCCATTACTTAAAATATTTTTAAAAAGAACAAATCCTGCGTTGAAAAGAATAGACTGAGGAGGTATGGGCTATATAGTGTTTACCTTTCAGTGTAATGGGTCTGATACACGAATCTCCAGTTCCCACATTATAACGGATAGATCGGTTAAAAGCCTTCACGAACTAATACTATAGTTTGTCGCCCTTTTCCTTTGACATCCGCTATGTAACAACACACAATAGTGACGTAAACAATGGCCAGTTGTGACGTTAAATCACACTGTTACGTCACACATTGTGACATTTAAAAAGGCAACGTCATACAACGAGTCTTCATTGAGTCGTCGCATTGCAAGTGGCGTAACAAAGGAATTCCTTTATGACGCGACGTCTTTAAAACAATAGGTGATTTGCCAATTACTTGAAAATGACGTAATTTAGCGACGTCACGATTACGGCCCAATGTGGTAGACCCGACAAAGCATCCGTCTGTTTTTAACTAAAAAAATTGTGCATTTTTACATGTTTTCGGAAAGAACCCCGATATTGGGACAGTATATGTCTGAAATAATCAAGTAAGGCTAAAACAATCTTGAATGAAACTGGAGCTAAACTGAATATAGCTAATGTCTAATTGGAAGCTGGGCTTGTCCGGTCTAAGAATGGTGCAACAACGTCATGTCATTGTTGCGCGAAAAACTGGGAAATGGTGTATTGGCCCCAAAACTTTCGACAATATGGGGCTAAATGAGAGATGATTGAGGCATCACCACGAAATAAGTTGTTTTACGTCTTGTTGATGCATTAGTCATCTCTCATTACCACACTGTAACCGTTTGCCGTCAATTCTACAGTAGAATATTTTTAAATTAACGGTAAATTGCCGTTTTATACTTCACTGGAAGCTTTACGGTCGTGTACCGTAAAATAACTTTGAGACAGAGTTGTTTCCGAGCTAACGAGATCCGATCTCCTCGGTTGTTTCCGTGAAGGATTCGTCCAAAATACGTCATTGCGGGTCAAAGGGCGCGAAAAAACGGAAGTGCGCATGCGCACACCGAAGCGCTAGTAAGGCATGGAAATGTGGCCACGAGTCGTACATATATATAATTAGTCTAGTGGTTTAAGGTTACGGTTATGGATAGTGCGCATGTAGTTGTGCGCAGTTCCTGTATGGGAGGTTAGAGGTTCGAATCCCGCCGTAGGCGATTTAATAAAAGAAAAAAATTGTCACTTAAGGCTAAAATAGTTTAACATAGCTGTGTAGATAGAGATACCTGCCCTTAGGGAGGGTATGAAGAGATTTTTCATCAGCATTTTTTCGAATAATATATGTTTGTCAGCTTGCAGAAGTAGTAAGTTTTACTATTTCGTTGGGGTACATAACATTTGAAAATCTACATTAACAGATCCATTCTGCTGATTTCATAATGTTTTTTTCACATTCACTGATTAGGAATGTGGCTAGTTGGACTGGTTAGTTCAGTGTCATTATAAAGCGACAGGCTGGGTAATATCAATGGAATCCAGTTGTGTCCACTGGAAGCAGTCCTGTCTCAAGGAAAATTTATATCTTACAATATCATGTAATGTGCCACACACAAGGGCAGCATATATCTCTCACATGTGGAGTAGTCTGGGGTATTACTCATAGTTCCCTGATAGTTTCCCCCAATTTTCAATTTAATGCCGTCCTTTTTACGATAACAATACCGTGCGTTTACGGTATTCAGACGTAGTTTTACAAACATACCGTAAAAAATACGGTATATCGTAACTTATGATTTTACGGTCTACCCTTATTTTTACGGTAGAAAGTTGGCAGCCCAGCTGCCAGTATTCTACCGTAAAATTTACGGGTTACATTTAACAGTGCATGGAACCCATGTTTAAAGATGATTTCAAGCCTTTCTTATATCAAATCTGGGGCTGTTTACACAAATGTGTATTATAGAAGTTAAACTTTAGTCTGACTTAATTGAGCTATGTCACATGTAAATGTAGCTAAGTTAAATCCGACTTCAGTTTACCTGTCGTTAGGTTGACGACTGATGGCGATAACACCTTTGGGCAACCGGTTCCTAGATTCAAGAGAAAGGAGATACCTGAAGCTAAGGCTTGAGATCCATGAATAGGTGTCCATTTGCGTTTCAATACTGTTAAAAAGGTATTTTTTGTCTTGTGCATCACCCTTTAACTGACCACGCCCCTCCCCTTATCCTTTCCCTAACATGTAAAGGTACACGCATTCTACATTCTCAGGAATCGCTTAATTGTTTCCCTAATCTTCTTTACATCTTTTCATCTATAGAAATTACAGCAGTTATTGAACTGGCTTCTTTATTCTATCTCATAATGACTCTTTAGAGCAGCCCTTCAATTGATTGATTATATGATAAAATTGAAGTCATCTATTGATATTCTTTCACGCTTCAGAAAGGCATTCATCACATTCAAACCTTTACTGATTCACTCACTGTTTCTTAGCCGCTGTTAGTATTTTCACTGTCATTAAAGGTGAAGAGAACAACATGCAATTGTATCGAATGGGCTAGCATCGAGCATCATATTCAGGTGTGTGAATCTTACAAGTGGTTTACGGTGTGAAAATACACTGAAAATGACTCGTTTCGATCGTCGGTGAAGCGCACCATTTACAAGTAGAGATTGGAAATTGGTTAAAATTAACCTATAGTTTTAAATGGTTGACTTTCAGAGTTGACCAACTTCTCCTGTGCGGCGCAGTAACCGGTGAACTATGTGTCTGCTGATTGGCCGAACGAAAATCCCTGCGAAGATGGCTGCGGAGTCAGTAGGGTTTTTTTTCGATGACGCTTCGTGACATTCTTATAGCAGAGTGTGGAAAGAAAAATCGTAGATATATAGTTTTGTACCGTTGGATAGAAAAATTATATCACTGGACTATATTTACTAATTTCTTTCCTTTCCCTCTCCTTTAAATGTTCTTGTAACCAGCGGAATTTATCGCATATTACTTGTTGAAAAATCATTAACTTTTCCCTTTGATAAAACCTTTGCTGTTTACAAAAAAACATTTAATCTTCCGAGATTAAAGGTAGAATACAGTGATCATATAGGTTAGGTTCAGGGGACCGATCCACTGAACCTAACCTATATGAATAAAGGTAATCACAATACTGAAGAACATATATAATTTATTACTATGTATCCAGATTTGCATTGGTCTTATTGTCATTCTCTGGGTTCTCAGTATCATTGAAATGAATCTGGTAAAAGTGTAAAATCTTTATAGTCTCGATTTGATAGTGCAGTTATATCAGTGGTATATACTGGCTGTTTGATGTATTTACTCTAACTGATTAACTGCAAATTGAAATGAATCTGTTTACTTCGATCACGTAGAAAAAACAAGGAATTAAGTCAATTAAAATGATGGATTTAATAGATACCTGTGGGTTAACATAAGAGGCAATCCTTTATTCAAAAGAAGAGTCTAATTTAATGAGCTTTGGATACTTCGGAGACATCGAAATAGGCATTTCATCACACAATCCGACGATTGCCAAGGGGAACATTTCACAAACTTAACTAGAATTCAACTGAAGTAGAAGTGTCACTTAGTAGGATAAACATACAATTAGAAACTGTAACACCTTTCATAAAAAATTCACTGTTGTACTAATTTTTGTGAATATATGTAAGGTGTTACCGCATGCAACCTATCTACTATCAGCCAATCAAAAGCCTGTACAGTAATCAAATATACGACTCGATCGAGTGGCCGAAGAAAAAAGGCGCTACTAAGTTATATTATATAAATAACCATTCTATCATAATTTGAAAGGACATAAAAACCAGAACACTTCGTCCGAGGGAATCAAGTTGTAACTTTGTCAATTTTTTTTACATAGATGTCCTGTCAAACCGTTTTCGCAATGACCAAGCCGTATTCCACATAGAATAACGAGTTACTCAGACATGCTGCTTTTCATCCAGAAAATAATCCTGATAAAATCGGACAGACTTGGTAAACATAGCCTAACAGACAATAGGTAGGACCGTTCTGTGCAAATAGTGATCTTGATGAAGGCGAGGTATTACCAGGAGAAGCTCTTCAGATGCTTGTAACCTTGATAGAGGATTCACTTATCGGTTTTTATTTATCTCACCCGATATGATGAAAACATGTGAGATGTCAGTGGGAGCCGTTCCGTAAAGACCATGTCCTATCTGATGTAGATTCAACCACAGCCAGTATAAATTCAACACGTTAAAGTGGCATGAGCTGCCAAAATGTTGATATTTTGACGTAAAAGCAGAATGTTAAAATTATCGGCTATTTTTCTCTAGACGTATAATTCAGAAGCTTTTTAGTGCTTCTAGTCTCGAGAATGTACGATAAAGTATTGTTTTGGACTAACTTTGGCTTAGAATGAATGAATGGTCGTCCCGGTTATTTAAATTTTGTTTACTTTTCGGACACTATTTCGGTTCGTAGGCTTTATGGATTTCTCTCATTCCAACGCCAATCATTCAGTTTTTCGTTGGCCTTCAAAGCCTCTTACTGTCGTGACGATCAGAAATTATGGAAAAAGTGTGAGTTTTGGCAGCTCATGCCACTTTAAAGTGGCATGAGGTTACAAAAATCTACATTTTTTTATAATTTCCGATTTTTAAGAGAATTTTCGCGTTTGAAGCACCTTAACGTTTGAAGAATTAACGTTGAAATAAACAATATCGGTAAAGTTTGTCACTCGTACGAACCGAATATGGGTGCAAATTTCAAATAACCAGGATGCTTGAGTACATTTTGCTTATAAACCTTCCCAAACGTACATCTCCAAGACTGGCATCGGCGCATGACTATCGTCGTGTACTGTTTAGATAAAAATTAGCTAATTCTGTTTCCAAGAAATTTACCCTATATTTGGCAGCATTTGACCGTTCAACTAAGAATAAATTAGATATTAGGCTACTCTAAAAAGATCAGCAATCACCTTTTAATTATTTTTTCATTTTTTTTATGCAGTCCTACGCAGACATCGTGATCGAGTATTGTGTTGATTACACAAATGTTTTCTTTTCAAAGGAATATAAAACACGTATATAGAACAAGTGCATATTTTATTTTCAGACAAAAAAAATTCTATTTTAAATTTTTATGGATATACAGTAGGTCATACCACAATGGTACAGTTATGAACGATTGATTGGTGTTTTACGTGTATTCCTCATAACTGACGCCATCGCCAGGTATATAGGAGTAGGATGCCTTCAACCTGACTGTCACCAAAATGGGTCCAGCTACACATACATGTAGGTCATCCTAGGACCCCAGGGTTAACATCGCAATAAGTTCACATTTACCCCTTCGTCGTTTTACCGGGAACATCCATTCACTGGCAGACGCATTCCCGACCATTTTTCGCCGACAGTCTTAATTATGGTGACGTAAAAAAAGAAAACAACATGGGCGTGTCTGCCTTTCAAAAGTTCAGATTTTTTTTATCTCTGGCAGGGATTTTGGCATACAATCAACAAATCGGGCGTCTTTGTTTTGTTGATTACCGACATGTTTAAGTAACGTAAATTGTGATTGGTCAAATTTCCGCCACAAAACTGTGTTTTAGTGGTGGGTTGCGACAATGCACACAGGTATCTGAAAGAAACTATTTTCTTTCCACAAAAATAAATGGAACGGGATATTCACAATCGATGTTTCGTCGATTTTATCTCTCCTTGCATCTCCGGGTAAAATGAGTTATTTTGTGAGATAGGAGCCAAAAAAAACTAAAGTATCGTAACATCTTATTTGAGTGAACATCAGGCTATCGAGATCTCCCCGACATACACAATGTCAAGTGGCAGCGAAGTGTCCACTCGGGTGACTCCCCTACAAAAGTTGGCTTGATGAAGGGCTATAGGCTAAATAAAATTGATTATTTTCATTCTGTATTACCGGTGTATAGTTCAAGGTAGGAAATAGAGCACTCAAAGGTGAACTCGGCCACACTAATGACCTCTTAAGATCTTGAAGGTGTATACTTGCAGATCATTTGTGGGGAATATTTCGATTTTACCGATCCATTAACAAATTTCCATTCCCCCTTGAAGGGTTCATCCTTAATTGACAATTACCAAAGAAGCTACAGCCAACTTAAGACTAATGGAATAAAACAATGTAAATGGATTAAGTCTGATCCCCATCTCCCCCACCCCCGCTCATTCTGTCAGAGGATAGATCTTCTGGTGTTCTAGATATATGTCTTCATGATCTCGTTTTGTCTCATTGTCATACCGTGATTTATGAAGATTTACCGTCATACCGTTGTATAGAAAACAGTCCACATGTAGTTCAAAATTAGAAAATTAAATGATATTTTACTTGTAAGTTGAAGTTTGATTGGAATCATCTCGACCCTTCTGAAGTACTTCGAGATAACACGAGATAGCTTGGGTGGTCAAGTGACATCATGTCGAGCTCTCTGTAGTACTTAGGGATAACACGAGGCCGCATCGGTGGGCAGGCGACATCCTGTCGAGCTGTCTGGAGTACTTAGAGATAAAACGAGGTCGCGTCGGTGGCCAAGTGACATCATGTCGAGATGTCTGGGGTACTTACGGATAATACGAGGCCACATCGGTGGGCAAGCGACATCCTGTCGAGCTGTCTGGAGTACTTAGAGATAACATGAGATCGCGACGGTGGCCAAGTGACATCATGTCGAGATGCCTGTAGTACTTAGGAATAACACGCGGCCGCATCGGTGGGCAGGCGACATCCTGTCGAGCTGTCTGGAGTACTTAGAGATAAAACGAGGTCGCGTCGGTGGCCAAGTGACATCATGTCGAGCTGTGTGGAGTATTTAGAGATAACACGAGGTCGCATCAGTGGCCAAGTGACATCATGTCGAGCTGTGTGAAGTATTTAGGGATAACACGAGATCGCATCAGTGGCCAAGTGACATCATGTCGAGCTGTGTGGAGTATTTAGGGATAACACGAGATCGCATCAGTGGCCAAGTGACATCCTGTCGAGCTGGTTGGAGTATTTAGAGATAACACGAGATCGCATCAGTGGCCAAGTGACATCATGTCGAGCTGTGTGGAGTATTTAGGGATAACACGAGATCGCATCGGTGGCCAAGTGACATCATGTCGAGCTGTGTGGAGTATTTAGAGATAACACGAGGTCGCGTCGGTGGCCAAGTAACATCATGTCGAGCTGTCTGTAGTACTTACATTGTAGGGATAACACGAGGCCGCATCGGTGGGCAGGCGACATCCTGTCGAGCTGTCTGGAGTACTTGGAGATAACACGAGGTCGCATCGGTGGCCAAGTGACATCATGTCGAGCTGTGTGGAGTATTTAGGGATAACATGAGGCCGCGACGGTGGCCGAGTGACATCATGTCGAGATGTCTGGGGTACCTAGGGATAACACGCGGCCGCATCGGTGGGCAGGCGACATCCTGTCGAGCTGACTGGAGTACTTAGAGATAACACGAGGCCGCATCGGTGGGCAGGCGACATCCTGTCGAGCTGTGTGGAGTATTTAGAGATAACATGAGGCCGCGACGGTGGCCGAGTGACATCATGTCGAGCTGTTTGGAGTACTTAGGGATAACACGAGGCCGCATCGGTGGGCAGGCGACATCCTGTCGAGCTGTCTGGAGTACTTAGAGATAATATGAGATCGCGACGGTGGCCGAGTGACATCATGTCGAGCTGTTTGGAGTACTTAGGGATAACACGAGATCGCGACGGTGACCAAGTGACATCATGTCGAGCTGTCTGTAGTACTTCGAGATAACACGAGATAGCTTGGGTGGCCAAGTGACATCATGTCGAGCTGTCTGTAGTACTTAGGGATAACACGAGGCCGCATCGGTGGCCAAGTAACATCATGTCTGGGGTACTTAGAGATAACACGAGGCCGCATCGGTGGGCAGGCGACATCATGTCTGTAGTACTTAGGGATAACACGAGGCCGCATTGGTGGCCAAGTGACATCATGTCTGTAGTACTTAGGGATAACACGAGGCCGCATCGGTGGCCAAGTGACATTATGTCTGGGGTACTTAGAGATAACACGAGGTCGCGTCGTTGGCCAAGTGACATCATGTCGAGCTGTGTGGAGTATTTAGGGATAACACTGGATCGCATCGGTGGCCAAGTGACATCATGTCGAGATGTCTGGGGTACTTAGGGATAATACGAGGTCGCATCAGTGGCCAAGTGACATCATGTCGAGCTGTGTGGAGTATTTAGGGATAACACGAGATCGCATCAGTGGCCAAGTGACATCATGTCGAGCTGTGTGGAGTATTTAGGGATAACACGAGATCGCATCAGTGGCCAAGTGACATCATGTCGAGCTGTGTGGAGTATTAAGAGATAACACGAGATCGCATCAGTGGCCAAGTGACATCATGTCGAGCTGTGTGGAGTATTTAGGGATAACACGAGATCGCATCTACTTGGAGATAACACGAGGTCGCATCGGTGGCCAAGTGACATCATGTCGAGATGTCTGGGGTACTTAGGGATAACACGCGGCCGCATCAATTCAATTCAATTCAAGTTTATTCGCTCAAAACCACACTGGGGTGGCGTGAGAGGTATACACATTGTACAGTTTTATACATGGCGAATTAACATAATAGCTGTAAGATATAATACAATAAGTATTCTATATTATTATTACTTAGCATGATGGTGTAGTACTTTAGAAATAAACACACATATCTTATTCAGTAAAATCTTTTTTTCTGTTTGGAACAATTCACGCGCTTTAATAGCACTGGGGTTTGTGTAGCAGAATCTGGGCAAGTACAGTTGGCGTAGACGTTTAAATGCTGGACAGCAGAATAGTACGTGATATTCGTCGCCAATTGACTTTCCGTCGCATAACGTACAGACTCGTTCATTTCGTGGTATTTTATGCCAGCGTCCCTTTTCTATAGGAAGATGATGGTTTCCTGTTCGGAATCTGGCTAAGATTTTTTGGTTTTTCAAATTAAGAGTGGTTATATAGGATTCAATCCCAAATTCAAATTTGATTGTTTTATAAAACGAACCTTTTGAAGAGGATGCTATATCTGAATAAAACTTTTGAATGAATTGGTCCTTTAGCGTTTGTTTGACTAGTAAAAGTAATGTACTGCCGTTGCCCACATTCTGCGTGTCCCATACAACATTTAAACCAACATTGTATAAAATAGATTTTACATGTTCCATCCAGCGAGTCTTACATACCTTGTTTTGGTACAATCCAAATTTATATATAATAGATGACAATTTGGATGTGTCTGCTTGGACAAGTTTTATCCAGAAACTTACCATTCGGACACAAATTGTAATATATATAGGGTAGACACCCAGTTCACCGTATACCATGAAGTTTGGGGTTGATTTCTTTAACGATAAAAGGTTTTTACAAAATTGGAGAAAAAATGATTCTATGGCTTTAATATTAGAGAAGCCCCATACTTCACATCCATACAATAATATGGGGGCCACCATTTGGTTAAAAAGTCTAAGTTGACAATCTATAGGAAGAGACAAATTATATACTTTGCGTTTCATGCCAAACATGGCCTTATTTGCTTGACCTATCAAATGTTTCACGGTGGACGCAAAGGACCCTGTGTACCTGAGTATAATGCCTAGCATCGGTGGGCAGGCGACATCCTGTCGAGCTGACTGGAGTACTTAGAGATAACACGAGGCCGCATCGGTGGGCAGGCGACATCCTGTCGAGCTGTGTGGAGTATTTAGAGATAACATGAGGCCGCGACGGTGGCCGAGTGACATCATGTCGAGCTGTTTGGAGTACTTAGGGATAACACGAGGCCGCATCGGTGGGCAGGCGACATCCTGTCGAGCTGTCTGGAGTACTTAGAGATAACATGAGATCGCGACGGTGGCCGAGTGACATCATGTCGAGCTGTTTGGAGTACTTAGGGATAACACGAGATCGCGACGGTGGCCAAGTGACATCATGTCGAGCTGTCTGTAGTACTTCGAGATAACACGAGATAGCTTGGGTGGCCAAGTGACATCATGTCGAGCTGTCTGTAGTACTTAGGGATAACACGAGGCCGCATCGGTGGCCAAGTGACATCATGTCTGGGGTACTTAGAGATAACACGAGGCCGCATCGGTGGGCAGGCGACATCATGTCTGTAGTACTTAGGGATAACACGAGGCCGCATCGGTGGCCAAGTGACATCATGTCTGTAGTACTTAGGGATAACACGAGGCCGCATCGGTGGCCAAGTGACATCATGTCTGGGGTACTTAGAGATAACACGAGGTCGCGTCGGTGGCCAAGTGACATCATGTCGAGCTGTGTGGAGTATTTAGGGATAACACTGGATCGCATCGGTGGCCAAGTGACATCATGTCGAGATGTCTGGGGTACTTAGGGATAATACGAGGTCGCGTCGGTGGCCAAGTGACATCCTGTCGAGCTGTGTGGAGTATTTAGGGATAACACGAGATCGCATCGGTGGCCAAGTGACATCATGTCGAGCTGTGTGGAGTATTAAGGGATAACACGAGATCGCATCGGTGGCCAAGTAACATCATGTCGAGATGTCTGGGGTACTTAGGGATAATACGAGGTCGCGTCGGTGGCCAAGTGACATCATGTCGAGCTGTGTGGAGTATTTAGGGATAACACGAGATCGCATCGGTGGCCAAGTGACACCATGTCGAGCTGTGTGGAGTATTTAGGGATAATACGAGATCGCGAGGGTGGCCAAGTGACATCATTTCGAGATGTCTGGGGTACTTAGGGATAACACGCGGCCGCATCGGTGGGCAGGCGACATCATGTCGAGATGTCTGGGGTACTAAGGGATAATTCGAGATCGCGTCGGTGGCCAAGTAACATCATGTCGAGCTGTATGTAGTACTTACATTGTAGGGATAACACGAGGTCGCATCGGTGGGCAGGCGACATCCTGTCGAGCTGTCTGGAGTACTTAGAGATAACATGAGATCGCGACGGTGGCCACATGACATCATAATTTAAAGATGAATGCTAATGGAAAAAAAATTGAATCCAAAAAAGGGAGGGTGAATAACTGAACAGTGAGGGTGTGTTATCCCTCAGGAATTCAGACAGCTCGACATAATTTTTTTTTTTTTTTTTTTTAAACATGTTTATTGATTGTACACTTTAAGCCATTGGCTTATATTGTGTATCTAATAACAGTATACATAGTTTTGATGAAGCAGGATATTTACAAATAAATATATATATATATATATATCGACATAATTCCAATCTAACTTCAACTTACACGTAAGGGAGCGTTCCCATTAATCGTGTTGAGTAAGATCGTATTTTTTCCTGAAATTTCACGATTTTATTACGATTGTATCGTGTTTTTTACGTTTCCATTTAATCGTGATTTTTTTCTCAAGTTTTAAAATCACGATTGAACGGTCGCGGCTTGAAAATCACGATGTATAGAAAGCACGATCAGCTTGTCTTTCGCGCATTGATATGTAATTTACTTGTCACAGCGTAAAGTCATAAAGTATCATTTACTTTTCTAATTATATCTCGGTGTCTCTCGTACCGGGATATCATGAGATTTTTAAAGTCCATAAGCAATCAAAAGAAACGATAACACAGCCAATTCTCATTGGGCAAGTTTTATTTCCAAATGAACTTAAAGGGAAAAAAGATTATTCGCTGGTATACATGTTAAGTTAACTTTCGCCTGATGTGTGCAAAATTGTTAGACCTAAAAGTCCTTCTCTTCGGATAGGTTTTTATTAAAGTTTTCAAATGTTGACGCCCTCCACCAATCAGCAGTTTTTAAGATAGTATTTAATGAAGACAAGGGTGTAGAGGCAGACCTAGTTGAATGGGCTGAACATAATTTTATGCTTGTGCCAACGCCTACGTTTCTAAGACTTGTTTGATCCACCTCGAAACAGTGGCTTTCACTACAGCCTGTAGCTTGGTTTCCTGTAGCTTGCTACCGGTCGGCTTTGACATCCCCCAGAGTATGCGGTTTTTTTTTTACTGTAAATTACAGTATTTTGGGGCTGAATACAAATGGCGTCGAAGGTACATTTCTAAATAACAGGCGAAAAAAGAAAAGAAAAATAATTGTAAATTTATTAAATGCTAATATCACTTAGAAAGATATTTGTTTATATATTTTATTTAACCCGGTAAACCACATGTTGTAGACAGACGCGGTTTCGGTGCATATCAGGAACCATCAAATGCTTTAATTACATAACTGGTTGAGGCTGAAAGTTAACAAACCGAGTGTTTCGGTCCCTTACATTATCACACGTGGGCCTCTTAAGAGGCTATTGAAATTGTACGTTTCACGGCTACCTTTTTGGTCGCCTCATTCAAAATGACCTGCAGTCCATCAGAGGGTATTTCACGTATGTAAATTCTCGAAATTTCAGGGCGGTAGCTTATAAAAAGCTTACTTGTCTCTCTTATTTAGGGTTCAATGTGTTTTAAATACTCTCTTAACACTGTAATGACACACATATCCTCCGAAATCCAGGACATGAAGTCTTCATAACATCGCTAAATTTAAGATTTAACTTGCTCACTGGTGAAAATCTTCTAAAGTAAGATAAAACAATTTCCACAACCCATGTGGCAGAGATGGTCTACTAAGATATACGCCCTTTAAAACACGCACTACAATCGGATGAATACCTATAAGCAACCCATTGCTGCGGAAAATAAAAGTGGACAGTGTCGACCTGGCAGCGTTAATAGTAATAATAATAGGAAAATCTGTAAGCATTGTGCCAAATTTCGAGAACCAAGTTTGAGTCGTTCAATAAAGGACAATCAAGATTCCTCAATCTAGATTTTCCGGTATTTTTGTAATAAACTGCCAAAAAGTTAAAGGCAGGGAAGGCGTAGAATGTTTCCACGAACCAATTTATACTAAAAGCATCTATGGCAACAGCTTCTGGGTCCGGCTTTCAGGCTACATAGGGCTTCATTTGGTAATTTAGCCTGGATGAAAACAAGTCAATTTCTGGCTTCCCGAGGTAATTAGTGATTTTAATAAAAAACTTTCTTTGATGACATCCATTCAGAGTTTGAATGTTCCAGTTTAAGCTGACGATCAGCCTCTACGTTTGAAATGATGTCACGTGGCCACCGAGGCGATCTCGTGAAATCCCGGTACGAGAGGGAGCGAGAAATAATACAATATTAATTTGATAGTGTCTTTTCACATTCAATATAACAAACATTCAGTATCACAAACATTCAGTATAATACATATTCAGTATAACAAACATTCAGTATAACAAACATACAGTATAGAAAACATTCAGTATAACAACTATTCAGTATAACACACATTCAGTATAACAACTATTCAGTATAAAACACATTCAGTATAACAAACATTCATTATAACAAATATTCAGTATAACAAACATTCAGAATAACAAAGTCAGTATAACAAACAGTCAGTGTAACAAATACTCGATAAAACAAACATTCAGTATAACAAATACTCCGTAAAACAAACATTCAGTATAACAAATATCCAGTATAACAAATATTCAGAATAACAAATATTCAGAATAAAAAATATTCTTTCGAATGAACATTTAGGATAATGAAACACTCAGTATAACAAACATTAAGCATAACAAACATCCAGTATCCATTGTAACAAACATTCAGTATAATTCACATTCAGTATAAAATACATTCAGTATAACAAACATTCAGTATAACAAACATTCAGTATATATTAGGTAAAGTTGGGTTGTCAACCTCTATATTGATTATCTGCAGGTCTTTCTCTATCTTGTTTGCTGGCCAGCTCACACGGACGGCTGTTTACAGTTACCCTGTGTAATGCGGAAGTCAAGGCATTTTCTCTAGCTTTCTATAAATATATAAATTTATTCTAATGTATTTAGTCGGAGTGTTCTCGAATTTCTGGGAATCTATTTAAAGACGGGGTTTTTTGGTATTTCGTCAGTCCGTTGCCATCTGTACTCAGTATGCTACAAAAGTATAATTTGGATAACTGATTCAGATTTCTATATAAGGACTGTCAGTTCTTGCTTTGTGAAAATAAGTCAATGCTAATATTAAGTATAATAAACATTCAATGGAACAAACATTCAGTATAATAAACATTCAGCATAATAAACATTCAATATAAAAAAACTTTCAGTAGAACATACTAATTACTCACAAGTATGGCGTACATTCAACGAACCCACTTTATGCTTGTAATATTTTTTGACATGGATGCTGCGTTTTCTTATAATTACTTTTTTCTTTCAGTGCACAAATCACGATGTATATTAAACTCCAGTGTTGCCAGAAAAAATGAACCGATTTTACAGTAATTGTATAAAAGTTCCAGAATTTTTCTATCATTAAATTTACAGTGAAACACAGATGCATATGATGTAGATTAAAGAGGAACACTTTATATAAACATGTGTATGCCATCTGTGAGAACTACCCCTGTTTAAGCATAAAAACAACTACATGTTTACGGCTCCGCAAAGCGAAAGCGGAGCGATTATGTTTTTGGGTCTTTCGTCCGTTCGTCTGTTCGTCCGTCCGTCTTTCCATCCTTGTCCGTACAATAACTCATGAATGATTCATCCGGTCAACTTCAAACTTGGGGTGTGCATTGACATCGGGCACAGGACGGTTGGGATTGATTTTCAGCTATCCGTCATATTGGATTATGAGCATGATTTTCTTGTCCGGGCCATAACTTGTGGATGATTCATCCGATGTACTTCAAACTTGGGGTGTGCCTTGACATCGGGCAGAGGACGGTTGGGATTGATTTTCAGCAATGTGCGCAATCCAACATGGCCGCTATCCGTCATATTGGACTATGAGCATGATTTTCTTGTCCGGGCAATAACTTGTGCATGATTGATCCGATCAACTTCAAACTTGGGTTGCGCCTTGACATTATTTAGAGGACGGTTGGGATTGATTTTCAGCAATCTGCGCAATCCATTATCAAACCTTGGGTGTGCCTTGACATTGAGCAAAGGGCGATTGGGATCAATTTTCAGCCATGTGCCCAATACAATATGGCTGCCATGAAGCATATTAGATTATGAGCAATATTTTATCGGGAGTAAACTTGTGATAAGGCATTATTTGTTATAAGTTTTCAGCCATTTTGATTTTTAAAGATGGCAGCCATCTTATCAAATAATTAATGCCAAGAATATCATACATCATCTTTATTGTTTCATTTCTTCTTTATGTCACCTCTCAAACCACACTGCCGGTTCTAATACCCTTGTCAATCAGTTCCCCTCCTTCGCGGAGCCATCTCCAGTGATTGCGTGCAATCACTTAATCTCTAGTTAAAATAAAATCACAAGTCGTACTGTCACACCACAAAATTAATATCCCCAAATGTATATGATATATAAAATTAACGTACAAGTGCATCACATATTATATATCTCAATGAGCAAATATCCTTGCCCTTAAAGACATCTTAATAACAAGACCAGCTTTATCATAAGGATAACACTTTGTGACATTTCTGTAAAAGGAGAGAAATTATGACCATATAAAATTCCCGCTTATAGACTTGTGGAATATTTGTCAAAACATATTCCAAGCTGATGTGATACATTTAACTTTTTAAGACGAAAAAACTATTTTTTTACCTATTATTTTGACCTAAACCATAGTGTTCGTTTCCAAAACTGAAACGCCAGCTTTGTGATTGCATAAGAATGTTTTAAAAATATGAATAACGATAAAAAAAGGTCAACCAATGATTTCGTTAATCCCAGAAGTTCAATTACAGATATTTTCTTGGAAAAGCAAACTGTCGTTTACAGAGTGGTCACGTCCGACAAGGTTTATCAAACAAGACAGACCAGATTCATATTGGTTAACAGAATGGATAAAACGCACACCTTCTAGCATGCACTCTCTCAGTTATACCATTAACTGTAGGGGGTGCTAGAAAGGCTGCATTCATTACAGATTTAATTAGAAGGTCAAACGATAATGTGATCATGTATATTCGATAAACGAGTTTGCCTTCCCATAAAAGCATTCAATATATAACGACACTATTAATACCAACATCAACGGGCTTCGATAAATCATCAAATGTTTACAGGCCATGAAAATACCACACGTAGAGGACAGTTAATTACGTTATCACCAACCGATGATGAAAGAAAAGCAGGTGAAAATGACAACCAGTATCAAATTACATTTCGTGAATATGATAGTCATTTAACAAGTGTCATCATATTTCATTTCATTTCTTTTATTCACCATAAAGTCATTTTATTTAATGGTTACATAAGTTACACTGCGTTTGGCGGGAATAAAGTCTAAAAGACTTGTTCTATCCCTAAAAAAAAATAATAATAATAATTAACCATTCAAAATAAGCGTAGCAGGTAAGGTTATAATAATATCTTAATGACATGTGACAAATTGTCTTAATGAATCAGCAATCAGCTACTTCTCGCCTCGTGCTTTTAACTTTTCAAATCCGTTATAAATATCCGGTAACCTAAATGTCTGGCTGAAATTCGACAGCATAAAATTCTTAAATAATTTGTTGTTATTTTGCAAGGGTATTGCAGTTGTTTCAGATTGTTTTGAAATACAACTTTTCAATATAAACAAAAAATCAAATATATCTATGCATTTTAATTAAACTTGTAGGTATAATGCGATTTATCATTTTAAAGTGAAAACAGAGTATTTTTATTGAGCATTTTAAATGAGTTTTTTTGTTTTACATCAAATAAGTAAATAAGAATAATCGCCTACTGATTCATTAGTAACAAAATTGGGAAAAAGCATAATGAACATTTAAAAAGTAACATGGAATTTATACATAGCCACACAAAATTGTTTTTTTTTTTAAGTTTACTTATTTTTCATTGGACAGTGGGTTCCAATAAGAATATGGTTTCACATGGTTTCACAGGTTAAAAAGGCTTGACACAGTTGGGATTATCATTATATGATGCAGTCATAGGCTGTAGGGATTAGGAAGCCCTGATCAATATTCCTGATTTTCGCGGCAAGTGTGCCTTTAAGAATAATTCCCGAGGATATATTTTAATGACAAAATATCAATAAAAACATCTTACGATAGCTTCAAACGAGAATTTCAAAGTTGAAAATAGCACGGTGAAGTCTTGTAGAGTCAAAATTTCAACATTGTTGATTTTTCCAGAGTTAGGATGTTTTGAAAGGGAAATAGTTATCCATGCAATAACTGGTGATTTGCTTTAATACCGTTGTACTGCATTGTTCGTGGTGACATAATTGTAAGTTAATGGTAGTTTTTGTACCCATTCGACCCATGAGGGATTCTAAATCAGTTAGAGTGCAACCACATAAAATGTTTTAAATAGATTAACGCTACAGACTGTGTGCGTGGGTTTTTCTTTCTTGCGGAAAATACGGTGATTGAGTAGAACATGGATTTCTTATTTTTACTTTCAACTTTTTTTATAACATATTGAAATACTGGCAGCTGGGCTGCCATACTTCTACCTTAAAATTAACAGTAGACCGTAAAATCATAAGTAACGATATACCGTATTTTTCACGGTAAAATTGTAAAATTTCGGCCGAATACCGTAGACGCACGGTATTGTTACCGTAAAAAGGGTGGCATTACATTGCAAATTGTACGTTATTATACAGTGGATTAAATCATTATACGGAGTAATCCTCCATAGATTTTACAGTAATACCCCGATATTCTGGTTTATTGGCTTTCCAGAATACATATGGCATACTCAGGATTTTTTTACCTATACGATGGCGACCAGTATTATAAGGGTGTATAAGAAACTGCATGTGCATTGGGATAACAAGGGAACTATGAGATGTGAGGGATTTATGCTGGCTTTTATGTGTGGCACATTACATGATATTGTAAGATAAAAAATGTCCATGAGACAGGACTGCTTACAGTGGACACAACTGGATTCCATTGATATTACCCAGCCTGTCGCTTTATAATGACACTGAAGTAACCAGTCCAACTAGCTACATTCCTAATCAGTGAATGTGAAAAACATTATGAAATTAGCCGGCTAAAAATACAGGACTTTAAATCTTCAATCCCTGCATGGATCAGATAATGTAGATTTTCAAATACTATGTATACCGTGTATACCTCTGATATGCAAGAGCTGCAAAATATGAGAAAAATTTCGTTGAAACAGTCATTTTTATAAAGAAGTCAAAAATAAAAGATTTTTGCTGATACTATTGGATGTACGTTAAGGTAGTTGTTATAAGCAACAAACATCTCAAATGCACCCATAACATCCGGTTTATTTGATTTTTTCCGTTAATAGCACACATCCTCGACTCGTGCGGACTGTTGGCTGCACCTATATTTTTATTTCGATTCCAACCCTTTACGGTGTTTCAAGAATCAAATTACCTGGTAATTGAAATTTATGAAGAATGTCCGCATTTGGGCATCTCTTACACCTTGAACTTATGAGTTTTTATCTTTACGTTTCATTTTTGTTTTATTTGTACTTTTTTATTGACCTAATTCATAGTTTTCACAAATTTAAGAGTAAAGAAACTTTAAAGTAAACACATTGGTAATATTTCCCATGTAAGTAATTAAACTGTTACTTATTGAATGACCTCAAGGGATCACCAACCCTGGCTTCTCCCTATTTTAAAAGTCGTTAAAAGTGCAAAACGGAACACATTTTAAAATAACGGAATAAGGTATGTCTCTTTGATGATTCCGATACAGTTATTCTTTTTACCATCTAACAACTTTGCAGATAAATATATTCCATTTTGTGTTGAACTTGTTTTAGAACGTTTACTTTACAAGTCAGACCCAAAAGAAAAATTTGGCCTAAAACAATTTTATTTGCAGCTTTACTAAAGTTATGGAAATGTAAACACGACCTCCGCTGTGCCAATGCGTGGTCACATTCAGCCACTCTGAATTTACGTAGATGGATTCGAAACACCCTTCGGGTATCTTCGCTCGATACCGGTCGACTTTGACACGCCTCGGACAGTCTGCGCTTTTTATACGGTAAATTGCCGTATTTTTGGGCCGAATACAAATGGCGTCGAAAGTATATATCAAAATTGTTTACTACAGGCGGAAAAATAACATAAAAATTGTAGAAAATTAGTCAAACGCTGAAATCATCTAGAAAGATATTTTTATATATGTTATTTAGCCCGGTAAAGCACATGTTATGTAACGCAAAGAAGAGCCGCAGTTTCGGTACATTTCAGGAATCCTCCAATGCTTCAATTATAAAACTGATCGAGACTGAAAGTTAACAAACAGAGTATTTCAGTCCCTTACAATATCACGGGGACTCTTTTGGAGGGCCCTCAAGAGGATGTGGAGGTTGTACGTTTCACGGCTACCTTTTTGGTCGCCACATTCAGTCTTTCAGAGGGTATTTCACGCACTTAAATCCCCAAAGTTATCAGACTAGCATCGGCGATCGCACTGACAGATCCTACCGGAAGTCACTTGAAAAAAACAAGATGGCACGGTTACATTGCCTATATACTAAGGGAGAGTACCCAATTATCGTCTTTTGTTCAATCGTTTAAAACGATTGAAATAGATGATGTGAGACAACACCCATTGTCTTGGTCATCGTCTTTTGTTTCGCGGCGCTTCAAAAAGAGGATAATATTTCGCCCTTTTTTTACCACCTCGCCACTAATTAAGGTGAGATTTCTTTCCTCTCATCCTATGTTGTCTTTTTTTTCAAATATTTTATGGCATCACACGACCGTGTATTTTACCATTGATACCATTTGTAAGTTTATATATGTAAGGGAGATAATGGCAGGGTTCTAGATTGGTTCATTCTCGCGTGTCTTATACTACACTCATTCCACAGGTCCATTTTGTCCATATCTACAACGCGCAGCTTCATGGCATCGCAAAAGAACGTTCAACAATGACATCTAAAACGAAACTTTTCGTCGATAATCATTATGGTGAGAAATAAATCATTTTCTGAAGTTTGTGAGAGCTTGCTATAGCGATCATTCAGAAACTGGTGAGGAATTCACTCAAAACAAGAGTAGCTTATTTGTGGGGTCCGCTTAGACGAAGCCATATAATAAAGTAAAAGTGACATTAGTGGTCATGCAATTCTGTAGACTTTAACCCTCTGTACTGACAAATTTACCATAGTATGGACCTTTTCTTAGTAATTACCCATTTTAACGAACAGAAGTCAACTTAGAACCCAATCGTCTTTTATCTACCTATTTGGAAATGTGCAACAGAAAAAAAGGAAACTTTTTTTAAGAAACTTGCAAGGGACTAGTTTAGGGAGGGGGGTAACTAATAAAAATTATATAATTACAAAGTATAATGCACTTGCTTTGATATTTATATAGAAAAGTGCCTAAAACAATTCACGAGGACACCCACAAATTGAAATCACTTCAATAACTTATATGTATTTATGATCACTAAAACATACGGCACAGGGAAAATCTTCTTGTCTAGAATAACCATGTTAAAAAGAGGAATATCATTTAGACCTTTATACCCCATAAATTGTTGTAACAAACCAAACCTATGATATTTCATTAGGTTGACGACTGACAGGAGCTTATCCTTGGTCAGTAGAATTTTCTGGAATCCTTTTGTTTGAAACTATGGCAAGAACATCGGTAAGTTACATGTGAAACACTAAATACATCAACTGTAAATCAAAGGGCTTGTCGTTATCGTTAAACACTGCCTGTCAAGTTTACAGCAAATATCACACATGTCTTATGTATTGTCTGATTTCTTGACACAGTTGAAGCCAGTTTACTTGTTGGTATAAGCACTGAACATTCACAACTCCACGACCGTGTATTTTACCATTGTTACCGTTTGTAAGTTTATATATGTAAGGGAGATAATGGTAGGGTTCTACATTGGCTCATTCACACGTGTCTTATGCTACACTCATTCCACAGTGAACCCTAAAAAAACACGGCATAAGGAAAACCTTCTTGTCTAAAATAACCATGGAGACAAGCTTCTAATTGTGTTAAAAAGAGGTATATCATTTAGACCTTTAAACCCCATCATAAATTGTTGTAATAAAGTAAACCTATGATATTTCATTAGGTTGACGACTGACAGGAGCTTGGCCTTAGTCGGTAGAATTTTCTGGAACACTTTGTAATACATTGACAATGCTTACGTGTGTTGAGGCGGAATAAACCCCACTCACAGGTATACATGTGTTGAGGCGGAATAAATCCGCTCACAGACATATATGCGTTGAGCCAGAATAAACCGCGCATACAGGTATACATGTGTTGAGGCGAAATAAATCCGCTCAAAGACATATGCGTTGAGGCAGAATAAACCCCGCTTACAGGTATACATGTGTTGAGGTTCACAGGTATACATGTGTTGAGGTTCACATGTATACATGTGTTGAGGTTCACAGGTATACATGTGTTGAGGTTCACAGGTATACATGTGTTGAGGTTCACAGGTATACATGTGTTGAGGTTCACAGGTATACATGTGTTGGATTCACAGGTATACATGTGTTGAGGCTCACATGTATACATGTGTTGAGGCAGAATAAAGCCCGCTCAAAGGTATACATGTGTTGAGGCTCACAGGTATACATGTGTTGAGGCTCACATGTATACATGTGTTGAGGCAGAATAAACCCCGCTTACAGGTATACATGTGTTGAGGCTCACAGGTATACATGTGTTGAGACTCACAGGTATACATGTGTTGAGGCGCACAGGTACACATGTGTTGAGGATCACAGGTATACATGTGTTAATGGCTCACAGGTACACATGTGTTGAGGAGGAATAAATCCGCTCACAGACATATATGTGTTGAGGATGAATAAACCCCGCTCCCAGGTATACATGCGTTGAGACTCACAGATAAATGTATACATGTGCACAGGCAACATCTTCTTGGCTATAATAACAACGTAGACAAGTTTCTAATTCTATTATAAATGGTAGGTCATTTAGGCCTTTATACCTAATCATAAGTTGTTATAATAAACTAAAACTCATGATATTTCATTAGGTTGACGACGGACAAGCTTTTAGAATTTTCTGAACACTTTGTCATATATTGACAATGCTTACGCATCTTCAGCTATAGCAACACTCTCGGTAGACTGAGATTGAACCCAATTGGATCCTGGGAGAAGAAAGTGAAAATTTTGGTTCGCTCAAGAAATATCTACAGATAGATGACAGACAAGGAGGGTTAGTGCTAGTGTATCTGAAACTTTTCGGATAGATTTCCTTTCTCAATAGCTTCAGAAACAAGTCTGAAGGTATGTTGAAATTCATCATTTAAATATAAAATGACAGGAAATAAAAAGGGCGTGAATAATTGTTTTGATAAGGGGCGATTAAAGGGACTGTTTGTTTAGAATTGTTTACATTTTTGCTAAAAATTTCTGCTAAATAAACAAATACTATTTGACAGACTTTGGATGAAAGGTGATAGGTCGATTTTCAGCGAAAAATGTACAATTAACGAGCAATTAGGGCGAATTCTGTGGTACATTGTTTTCTGTCTGACATACGGTTTCGGGTTAATTTAAACAGAGGTCCTACATCGGTGAACCCTATTATAGTCAGTTGTGAAAGCGTTACTGATATTCATCTAACTGATAAACTCCACTAAAATTAAACATGGGACACCTAAATCATGTCCAGTTAGATTTAGAATATTGAAATGGGGGTGAAAAACAAACGAAGAATCGAAGCCTGATTGCAGCAAACAACAATCAGTGTCGGTTAACTTTAGTCTTGGATTATCCTCATTTCTGGCCTTTTTATCAGTGGGTTCTGTCTGGGGAAAATACAGAAAACCGCCCACTGTTTTTTATGTAAACAGTATTCTGGATTTTCACGGCAAGTGTGCTTTTAAAGTACACATATCAACTGAAATGAACTCAAACATTGTATTAA
This sequence comes from Lepidochitona cinerea, assembly GCA_963971465.1. Classification (NCBI taxonomy): domain Eukaryota; kingdom Metazoa; phylum Mollusca; class Polyplacophora; order Chitonida; family Tonicellidae; genus Lepidochitona; species Lepidochitona cinerea. The sequence continues at coordinate 37,628,906 of OZ020556.1, read as the reverse complement.
ACTCGGTCCATCAGGGGAAAGTTCACCAGTAATCATTCCAACACCTTCCCAATATGTGTACAACAGTAAAATGTCGGATTTTTTTTATCTTCAATTTGCCTCATACCCACGCTGCACTTTTAAGCTATTAAAACAGTAAACTAAAGCATGGAGGCTTGAGAAAGTAGTAAGGTTTAAAAATTACAATTAGAGTTTATGCTCTAAATATTGAAGGTTTGGGTATGTCCAGACATAAAAGGGCATATGGTTAGAGAGAGCTGGGGTATAAAAAACATTTAGTTTTAAAATAAAGGAGCTTAAATCCTAAAGAAATGACGACAACTAAAAAGTAACCATATAAGGAAGGAAGGGAATTCTAGAGTATGAACACTTAGCCTATTTTATAATGAACGAGATAAACTGTTAACAGACAGATTTCAAATAATAGAAATATTTTGTATGAAAATAACCAAACATAATACTAGATTGTTAGAACAAAATGTGTATCAAGAAAGTTCAACAATGCTACAGACTGCTTCCAACCGTGTGCAAAAGCCTGTTTTGTTTTTAAACAATGGTTGTTTTGAGCCCCTGGCACAGACAAATATATATATTTGTGAACACAGAGGCATAGGGAAAATCTTCTTGTCCAAAATAACCTTGCTCTTTATCCAGAAAACAAGGCCTTAATGGTCGTACCATATACGCCCCATAGTTGAAGGACAAACACTAAAAGTCGTGTAGAACGCATTACTAAGCCATTATTATATTATACATGAAAGGAAAATGGTTGGTATTTATAAATTAGGAATAATGCATCATTAGATATCTGATGGAGTCACTAACAGAATGTATTGATTAATAATATTAAACAAGTCCAGCCAGAAGAGTTTCTATTATATACCCATTCCTCGTGAGAAACAATATACTTAAATATGCTTCAGATCATAGCCTCTTCATCACAATAGAGAATATCACATGCACTGGTGTCACAAAATTGAACACCCTTTCAGCGATAGTACAGATGCTGATTCAGGTCTCGTCATTCTGCAGTGAACCTACATTAAAGTGGCATGAGGTGCAAAATATATGAAACATATATATTACATAATTGCTAGTCATTTTATTGAAGATGCAAAAATAAGATCTTCCGACTGGTACCAATATTGGAGACTTTAGGTAGTATTATAATTAGCAACAAAAAACACCTAAATGTACTCATACATCCCGGCTATTTGAATTCTGTACTGGCGCACATTTTCGGTTCGCACGAATAACTTGCTTTACCTATATGTTAATATCAATCTTTTTATTTTTCAATGCCCTACAAACGATCAACTTTACAATTAAAATTGATCAGAATTTTGGCAGCCAATGTCCCTTTTAATAGATTCCGCTTACAACTTAACCATGGATAAAAACATACACTCCGTCAGTTTTAATACAGATGTTCTATCTATAGAATCAAACAAAACTGTCAAAACTACTGCACTGGTACCAAACCAAACAGACATTTTGAGGCATGAATCACAGAACACATACAGGCAGTTGTCAAACCAAACGACGAAATCAGCATTGTCAGATCAGATCAAAGAAGTAGTTTGCAGACGGTACATATTGAATGTGGCTTGATCCTCCAACAGTGACCATTCTCCAGGAAGTCATCAGAGACCATGAAGTGGAAGCTCCTGGAAGCTATCTTAAAACTTAAAGGGGCATGAGCTGCCAAAATGTTGATATTTTGACGTTACAACAGATTGTTGAAATTATTGGGTAATTTTCTCAACACGTATAATTCAGAAGCTTTTTAGTGCTTCTAGTCTCGAGAATGTGCGATAAAGTATTGTTTTGAACTAACTATGGCTTAGAATGAATGAATGGTCGTCCCGGTTATTTAAATTTTGTTTACTTTTCGAACACGTTTTCGGTTCGTACACGCCCCATACTGTATAGATTTTCCTCATTCCAACGCCAATCAGTTAGTTTTTCGATGGCCTTCAAGGCCTCTTACTGTCTTGACGATCAGAAATTATGAAGAAAGTATGAATTTCGGCAGCTCATGCCACTTTAACCCTTCTTTCAGTCGTGATTAAGGATACTTCATACTGACTTCCAATGCTAACCTGCTGTTATTGTAAGAAACGGAGTGAGTTAGTGAAGATGCATCTAGCTTATCTGGTTGTCAAGTAGGTCTTCTAGTAAACGGTTCCTGTATTCCTCTAACAACATGGCTAAGTTTCCTCCGATCAAAGACCTGATATAAGTGAGAGATTCTCAAATTCTCGAAAACGTTAAATGATAAATTATTATCGCCCTATCATTTCAATCGCGCTAGTTTCTTTCGGCAAAGTAATGGTCCACAGTGTCATAGGCAAACTTTATTGTTGATGGCGCTCAGCTTATCTTGACAATCGTAATTTATGAAAAATGTCCGAATTTTGGCAGTCACAAAAAAAACTCATTTGCTTGAGCGTCGTTAAGGTAGACATTCTACAGCTAAAAACGATAACACATGGTTTTGTGGAAAAATAGAGGCCGGTGACCTATAGAAAAGGAAAATATTTAGACCACATAAAGCTACAGACAATTATTTCCAGACCAAAGGCAAGTGTCCGAAATAAGCATATATATGTTTGCGTATCTTGTTAGCTTACAATGATTGCGCTTCTAAATTGCGCTTCTGGGAGATCGCTTTCAAAAAAATGATTCTAAATTCATTATTATGCGACAAACATTGGCGTTAAGCATATCTGTAAAAAAGCACACATTTTGGTTGATGTCGCTGTTCTGGTTCTTCTATTTGGACACATTGTGGTTGATGTCACTGTTCTGGTTCTTCTATTTCGACACATTGTGGTTGATGTCGCTGTTCTGGTTCTTTTAGTTGGACACATTGTGGCTGATTTCGCTGTTCTGGTTCTTTTGGTTGGACACATTGTGGTTGATGTCACTGTTCTGGTTCTTTTAGTTGGAGACATTGTGGTTAATGTCACTGTTCTGGTTCTTCTATTTCGACACATTGTGGTTGATGTCGCTGTTCTGGTTCTTCTATTTCGACACATTGTGGTTGATGTCGCTGTTCTGGTTCTTTTAGTTGGACACATTGTGGTTGATGTCGCTGTTCTGGCTCTTCTATTTGGACAAATTTTGGTTGATGTCACTGTTCTGGTTCCTCTATTTGGACCCATTGTGGTTGATGTCACTGTTCTGGTTCTTCTATTTCGACACATTGTGGTTGATGTCGCTGTTCTGGTTCTACTATTTGGACACATTGTGGTTGATGTCACTGTTCTGGTTCTTCTATTTGGACACATCGTGGTTGATGTCGGTGTTCTGGTTCTTCTATTTGGACACATTGTGGTTGATGTCACTGTTCTGGTTCTTCTATTTGGACACAGCGTTGTTGATGTCTCTGTTCTGCTTCTGGTTCTTCTATTTGGACACATTGCGGTTGATGTCGCTGTTCTGGTTCTTCTATTTGGACACTTTGTGGCTGATGTCGCTGCTCTGGTTCTTCTATTTAGACACTGTGTGGTTGATGTCGCTGTTCTGGTTCTTCTATTTGGACACATTGTGGTTGATGTCGCTGTTCTGGTTCTTCTATTTGGACACATTATGGTTGATGTCGCTGTTCTGGTTCTTCTATTTGGACACATTGTGGTTGATGTCGCTTTTCTGGTTCTTCTATTTGGACACATTGTGAATGATGTCGCTGTTCTGGTTCTTCTATTTGGACACATTGTGGTTGATGTCACTGTTCTGGTTCTTCTATTTCGACACATTGTGGTTGATGTCGCTGTTCTGGTTCTTCTATTTCGACACATTGTGAATGATGTCGCTGTTCTGGTTCTTCTATTTCGACACATTGTGGTTGATGTCACTGTTCTGGTTCTACTATTTGGACACATTGTGGTTCATGTCGCTGTTCTGGTTCTTCTATTTGGACACATTGTGAATGATGTCGCTGTTCTGGTTCTTCTATTTGGACACATTGTGGTTGATGTCACTGTTCTGGTTCTACTATTTGGACACATTGTGGTTGATGTCGCTGTTCTGGTTCTTCTATTTGGACACAATGTGGTTGATGTCGCTGTTCTGGTTCTTCTATTTGGACACAGCGTTGTGGATGTCACTGTTCTGCTTCTGGTTCTTCTATTTGGACGCATTGTGGTTGATGTCACTGTTCTAGTTCTTCTATTTAGACACTTTGTGGCTGATGTCGCTGCTCTGGTTCTTCTATTTAGACACATTGCGGTTGACGTCGCTGTTCTGGTTCTTCTATTTACACACTTTGTGGCTGATGTCGCTGCTCTGGTTCTTCTATTTAGACACTTTGTGGTTGATGTCGCTGTTCTGGTTCTTCTATTTGGACACTTTGTGGTTGATGTCGCTGTTCTGGTTCTTCTATTTGGACACATTGTGGTTGATGTCACTGTTCTGGTTCTTCTATTTGGACACATTGTGGTTGATGTCACTGTTCTGGTTCTTCTATTTGGACACATTGTGGTTGATGTCGTTGTTCTGGTTCTTCTATTTGGACACATTGTGGTTGATGTCACTGTTCTGGTTCTTCTATTTGGACACATTGTGGTTGATGTCACTGTTCTGGTTCTTCTATTTGGACACATTGTGGTTGATGTCGTTGTTCTGGTTCTTCTATTTGGACACTTCGTGGTTGATGTCGTTGTTCTGGTTCTTCTATTTGGACACATTGTGGTTGATATCGCTGTTCTGGTTCTTCTATTTGGACACATTATGGTTGATGTCGCTGTTCTGGCTCTTCTATTTGGACACATTGTGGTTGATGTCACTGTTCTGGTTCTTCTATTTGGACACATTGTGGTTGATGTCACTGTTCTGGTTCTTCTATTTGGACACATTGTGGTTGTTGTTGCTGTTCTGGTTCTTCTATTTGGACACATTGTGGTTGATGTCACTGTTCTGGTTCTTCTATTTGGACACATTGTGGTTGATGTCACTGTTCTGGTTCTTCTATTTGGACACATTGTGGTTGATTTCGCTGTTCTGGTTCTTCTATTTGGACACATTGTGGTTGATGTCACTGTTCTGGTTCTTCTATTTGGACACATTGTGGTTGATGTCGCTGTTCTGGTTCTTCTATTTGGACACAGGTTTGTGGATGTCACTGTTCTGCTTCTGGTTCTTCTATTTGGACGCATTGTGGTTGATGTCACTGTTCTAGTTCTTCTATTTAGACACTTTGTGGCTGATGTCGCTGCTCTGGTTCTTCTATTTGGACACATTGCGGTTGACGTCGCTGTTCTGGTTCTTCTATTTAGACACTTTGTGGCTGATGTCGCTGCTCTGGTTCTTCTATTTAGACACTTTGTGGTTCATGTCGCTGTTCTGGTTCTTTTATTTGGACACATTGTGGTTGATGTCGCTGTTCTGTTTCTTCTATTTGGACACATTGTGGTTGATGTCACTGTTCTGGTTCTTCTATTTGGACACATTGTGGTTGATGTTGCTGTTCTGGTTCTTCTATTTGGACACATTGTGGTTGATGTCACTGTTCTGGTTCTTCTATTTGGACACATTGTGGTTGATGTCGTTGTTCTGGTTCTTCTATTTGGACACATTGTGGTTGATGTCGTTGTTCTGGTTCTTCTATTTGGACACATTGTGGTTGATGTCGCTGTTCTGGTTCTTTATTTGGACACATTGTGGTTGATGTCGCTGTTCTGGTTCTTTTATTTGGACACATTGTGGTTGATGTCACTGTTCTGGTTCTTCTATTTGGACACATTGTGGTTGATGTCACTGTTCTGGTTCTTCTATTTGGACACATTGTGGTTGATGTCACTGTTCTGGTTCTTCTATTTGGGCACATTGTGGTTGATGTCACTGTTCTGGTTCTTCTATTTGGACACAGCGTTGTTGATGTCTCAGTTCTGCTTCTGGTTCTTCTATTTGGACACATTGCGGTTGATGTCGCTGTTCTGGTTCTTCTATTTGGACACTTTGTGGCTGATGTCGCTGCTCTGGTTCTTCTATTTGGACACATTGTGGTTGATGTCACTGTTCTGGTTCTTCTATTTGGACACAGCGTTGTTGATGTCTCAGTTCTGCTTCTGGTTCTTCTATTTGGACACATTGCGGTTGATGTCGCTGTTCTGGTTCTTCTATTCGGACACTTTGTGGCTGATGTCGCTGCTCTGGTTCTTCTATTTGAACACTTTGTGGCTGATGTCGCTGCTCTGGTTCTTCTATTTAGACACTTTGTGGTTGATGTCACTGTTCTGGTTCTTCTATTTGGACACATTGTGGTTGATGTTGCTGTTCTGGTTCTTCTATTTGGACACATTGTGGTTGATGTCACTGTTCTGGTTCTTCTATTTGGACACATTGTGGTTGATGTCGTTGTTCTGGTTCTTCTATTTGGACACATTGTAGTTGATGTCGTTGTTCTGGTTCTTCTATTTGGACACATTGTGGTTGATGTCGCTGTTCTGGTTCTTTTATTTGGACACATTGTGGTTGATGTCGCTGTTCTGGTTCTTTTATTTGGACACATTGTGGTTGATGTCACTGTTCTGGTTCTTCTATTTGGGCGCATTGTGGTTGATGTCGCTGTTCTGGTTCTTCTATTTGGACACATTGTGGTTGATGTCGCTGTTCTGGTTCTTCTATTTGGGCGCATTGTGGTTGATGTCGCTGTTCTGGTTCTTCTATTTGGACACATTGTGGTTGATGTCGCTGTTCTGGTTCTTCTATTTGGACACATTGTGGTTGATGTCGCTGTTCTGGTTCTTCTATTTGGGCGCATTGTGGTTGATGTCGCTGTTCTGGTTCTTCTATATATATAAGCACACTGGTTAACTGCTTAAAGGATATACAAAAATTAACACATACCTATGTTTTAGCACATGTACTTTTTAATTCAGACCCAAGAAGAAAAAAGCAATCAAAAATACATTTTCATATCTATAATATAACGGTTGTGGCAATTTCGTTTAATTTTTTTTTAGATACCTTATTCCATATACAGATGTAGAATAACTTAAAGTCCTGGTTAAACAGTGGTTAATAAATCCTGTAAGCTCACGTTTTCTGCAACTTGGCAATTGTTTGAAAGGGAGACGGCTACATCCAAATTTAGAATTTCCATTTTCTCTGTCCACCAGTGATATGCCCGAGTCTGGTTCATACTGTATGTCTCTAATTAATTAAGCTGTAAACTCAGAAATTTTTGAGTTTCAAACAGCGTTCCTCTTTCGAAATGTTGACCATGTAATAAAGCATAAAGTATAACATCTGAAAAATAATTTATGACCCCCAAACTTAAACCATTGACACGCTATATGTCTAGTGTCTTTATATATTTCGCTAACTCCCCAAAGGCATCGTGTCTATCGTACTATCAAGTGTCTTAGTCGGTGATAAACATGTGTGATCATTGACCGTGGTCCCTTCCGACAAAGGAGCTCATTTGTTGAAATCAAAATAGACATATAATGCCACAGACCGATATCCAATTTAATAAGTATCTAATATTATAGTATGATCTAACTGGTATGGCTGCAGACTGACATTCACTTAACCGCGGGCAGTATCGAGCCACACATATAACCGTATGGGAGGGTTTTAAAGTGGCATGAGCTGCCAAAATTCACATTTTTTTATAGTTTCTGATCGTCACGACAGTAAGAGACTTTGAAGGCCATCGAAAAAAACTCAATGATTGGTGTTGGAATGAGGAAAATCCATACAGAATGTGGCTTGTGCGAACCGAAAACGTGTTCGAAAAGTAAACAAAATTTAAATAACCGGGACGACCATTCATTCATGCTAAGGCAAAGTTAGTTTAAAACAATACTTCATCATACATTTTCGAGACTAGAAGCACTAAAAAGCGTCTGAATTATACGTCTTGAGAAAAATAGCCAATAATTTCAACGTTCTGTTTTAACGTCAAAATATCAACATTTTGGCAGCTCATGCCACTTTAAAATAGACAGTCAATCCGCTTGGAAGCAGAATATATTGTAGGTAAAGCCATAATGCTAACTCAGAAAAATAACAAATGTCGGCTGTTTTAATTCGAGTTATGAATTGACTCTAAACCAATGAGACAGTGACGTATATAATTTGCCCTCCCCCGCCTTCCCATTGAAGGTAGATGCTTCACTAGGGCAACATTCACTATGCTCATTCTGTTCATTTAGACCGTAATCTTGATGGCTAATAAAGAGACAATACTCCACATAACTAACGAATAACACGGCATAACATAATTTACTTTCTTTCGTCAAAGGTAGCCACAAGACTTTTATTCGATTTGTTAGAATCAATTATTTATTCCCCCTCAGCTTATAACAATGCCAATTAGCGAAGACGGATATATTCTGATCTGTGAAGATAAGAAATGACATGGTATAATCTTTATCCTCTTGTCTGGTCATTACCACACTGTATTAAGCCGCTGTAACCACTAAGTCCGCTATTATTAAGACATGAACACCGTCATTGTATAGTTTATAGGCATGAACACCGTCCTGGTGTAGTTTATAGGCATGAACACCGTCCTGGTGTAGTTTATAGGCATGAACACCGTCCTGGTGTAGTTTATAGGCATGAACACCGTCCTGGTGTAGTTTATAGGCATGAACACCGTCCTGGTGTAGTTTATAGGCATGAACACCGTCCTGGTGTAGTTTATAGGCATGAACACCGTCCTGGTGTAGTTTATAGGCATGATATACATCGCTCTTCAGCTTGTTGAATGATCATTCCCAAAATGGCACTATGATATCAATTTAAACAAGGAAATATTAATAAATATATTTTATTACATTTGTTTATTTTTTAATAATTTGTCTCTTTAGAAGGGATGATTTTCTACATGTCATCCATGGATTGTCAACAACAAAAAATCTAAATGAAGTATAAGCCATCAGCAAAAAACGTTATTTAGAAAATAAATTGAAAGAAATCAATCATGATATGAAAACTTTATTAAAAACTATTTATCAGCTAATACAAACATCCTATGTTTATTGAAATCTTTCATCCACAATAATGCAATAATCGTGGATCTCTAGACAAACTGATATGGATAAATACGCTTTATTTCAGTTAAATCTCCATTCTGGATACTATTGTAGAGTATATTCATCACTTTTCATACCCTTATTAACATTAATCTATTTCCAATATTGTTCGTGTTTAAGCACTAAAACATAAGTACTTGTCAATCATTCGATCAACCAATCACAATTTTAAAGCCATACTCGCCGCTAGAATCTAGATTACTGTTTACGTTAAAAACGGCAGTATTTTTTTGTATTTTTCCCTGACAGAAGAAGTTAGATTCTTTCTATTTTTGCCTAAATTTGAAAGTTTTGGCATCATTCTGAATATGAAATTGAAAATTCAGTGGATTTGTTTAAATGTTCGTCACTTTTGCTGGAAATCAGGCTTGTGAGCACGCACAAGAGCTTGGTTTGAGTAGTTACAAGGATTCTGAATTTAGGGTGTAAAATAATGTTTCAATAGTGGTCCATTTACATCAATGTCATTTTTAACATCTTGGAAATATTCATATCTTTAAAAGCAAATAATTATTTCAAGCCAAGCAGTTCTTGATATAAAATGCCCAAACCCCCTCCCCTTTCACTTTGAAATGTATTCTTTATAAAATGCAAGTTTTTTTTCTCTCCATGTAGGCATGTATACTGACATGATTTTGCGCTAATTTTACAGTGATAAAAACACCAGAAAAAATTATTAGCTTACAGACAGTACATATGTTAAAAAATTAAACATTTTTTTACGGGTGAGATGGGTCAAATTTAGCTAGAGCAAGGAAATGGCTTACTTAGCAGTAGTTTTATATTAAGGGGATTTGGATATCAGATTAGAATTAATACAGGTTTATACACTATACACACTTTAAACCATCCACCAATGCCTGAGATTTTTACCAATTTTTGAAATTGTGTAGCGTGTACCCGGCATGTCATATGTATACTTTTGGTTGCCAATGATGTCTAATGGGATTCATTGGAAATGGGAAGTCTTAAAGACATTTAGGTAATTAACCACTAATTGAAATGTTAACATTGTCGCGGATGGAAAATTATCATGAAGTTTTCACTTTCATGTACGGTATTTCAGTCCTATTTTAGGATGACTTCCTGCGCCGTTGACTTCTCAGTTTCTTAAAGTTCTAGTTGTTTGTTTGATAGCCGAGACACGACATATTAGCGACGAGATTAGTGAATAACTATAGTATAGTTAGAGCCCACAGATGAAGTTCCCGATTCGTGACAAAGTGACAACAATGTATGAAAATTGATGGTCCGATGCGAAACAACAACAACAACCACGTGGACTATGTAGAGATACTAAATGAATTTTGGAAATGGGACTGACCTATTGGATTTGGTCAACTGCAAAATATGTAGAAAGTGAATGTTCAAAGTAACAAAAGTAATGAAAAGTCAAGTAATTAGTCAATTAAACAAGTGTTAGATAAACCCAAGCATGTGTTCAAAGATGAACTAGGAACGACCTGTCGCCAAACCTGGTGGAAGTATAAGGTTATGTGGAGATTATAAACTCACAGTATATGTAGCTTCTAAAGTAGAGCGTTATCATATTCCTTCTTTTGATGAATTAATGGGAAAATTAGCTGGAGGTGAAAAATTAACCAAATTACACATGGCATACGCATACAACCAGTTAATACTTGATGAACAGTCAAGTGGCATTGAGTCAATAAACACTCACAAAGGTCTTTTCGAGATACGAGGGTATTTTCCAATGCCGTTTTGTTAAAAAAAAACATTGAACGTGTAGTAGGTGACATGGATATCCTATTAACAGGTAAAGATGACAATAAACACCTGCAAAGATTAGATTAAGTTTTAACCCAACTAGAAAATGATGTGTTTCGCTTAAAAGCAACTATGTTGTGCATCGAATTGATGCCAATGGCGTTCGACCATTAGAAGGCCGAACAAAGGCTATACACGAGGCTCCCTCACCAACAACAGTGAGTGAATTGAAAGCATTTTGGGCTATGTTAAATTACTACCACAAGTTCCTGCCAAATATCTCAAGTGTTTTGGGACCTCTTTTCAAACTGCTTCATAAAGGTGTGAAATTTGAATGGAAAACTAAGCAGGAAAATTCATTTAACAAAGCCAAGGAACTGTTACAATCTCACAGTTTACTTGTGCATTATGATGACACAAAACCATTGGTGTTAAGTTGTGATGCTTCACCATGGGGTGTTGGTTCGGTTCTTTCACATGTTCTGAAAAGTCAGTGTGCTTTGCATCCAGAGTTTTGTCTACAACTGAAAATAACTATACACATGTAGACAAAGAAGCCTGTGCTATTATTTTCGGGATACGGAAATTCCACAAATGTCTCTATGGGGGATGTTTTACTATTGTAACTGACCACAAGCCATTAATTGGATTGTTTAATGAAATGAAGGCCATACCTCAAGGCTAACAAGGCTAACAAGATGTGCAGTAATGATAAGTGCTTACCAGTACAAGATTGTGTACTAGGCAGGTCAAACTTTGTTTGAAAGCAATAGTGAACATGTTGTACTTTTTATGGGCATGTCAGTTAAATGACAATAATCTTAAACCATACTATCGTCGGAGAAATGAACTAAGTGCCAAAGACGGATGTGTTGTATTGGCGGGGTGGGGGCTAGAATTGTCATACCCCCCCCCCCCCACACTCAAAGGTTGACATCAAATTTTAGAGGAGTTGCATAGTACGGACCCAGAGATTGTGAGAATGAAAGGTCTGACACGAAGTTATCTATGGTGGCCAGGAATAGACACTCATATTGAGAAAAAAGGGAATTCTTGTGAAAGTCAATCAACTAACTAAAGCTTCCCTTCACCCATGTGAGATTCCCTCACAGCCATGGAGACGTCTTCATGCAGAGTTTGAAGGACACATGATTATATTTGTGGTTAATTCTTACTCTAAATGGATGGAGGCGTATCGAATGAACTCATCGACCTCCACAGATGAAGGATACGAGAAATATTGTCAACCTGCGGGTTACCAGAAGTGTTAGTTATGTATAATGGTTCAAACTTTGTGAGCGAGGAATTCGAACGCTTCCTGAAAACAAATGGCATTCGTCCTATTACCTCAGCTCCTTACCACTCATCATCAAATGGTTTAGGAGAACGCGCGGTGGCAAAAGTGAAAAGTGGTATTAAGACATTAAGCAGTGATAGCCTAGATCACAAGCTGCCAAAGTTCCTATTCAACTACAGAATTACCCCTGGTACTTCAGGATCCTCACCCTCAGACATGTTAATGAACAGAAAACTCAGATCTAGACTTTATCTATTCCACCCTAATCTGTCTGAAAAGTTTGAAAAGTTTCAAGAATATATGAAAGCTCACTATGACAAAACTGTTAAAATAAGATCCTTTAATGTTAGTGTAACAGCAAATGTTTCAAATAATAACTTTGAAAATAGTTTAAAATAGTCGCAGTCGAAAGCCTCAACAGTACGTAAGTGATTATCAGTGTAAACCATGACTTTATTCGTAAATAATTTAAAGTGAAATCTGATCGGACTTCTGAGTGTTACGCGGAATATGAACAGTTAAATTTTGAGTTGCTAAATTTAATGTTAAACAGTTTTAAAAAACTTATTTCATTGGGGTTAAATTGCAAGAGACTTTTTTGACTTTTAAATTGTTGATAAGATTTCAAATGTTGACATTGTTTCCGAATACCTGAATTCCAGTTGGAAATGGTTTAAAGCTCAACGAATTTTTATTAGTTTTTTCCTTGGATATCTTTCTATAAAGGTTAAATTTAAAACTAATTGGAAATGAATGTTCTGAAGTCCGTTTCAACTTTCATGTACGGTATTCATGTCCTACTTTTGGATGACGCCCTGTGCCATCCCCCGTGACAATGTAACTGTATACAACACAGCTTTTTAAAGTTGAAACATGATGCTCTAGTTGTTTGCTTAATAGCCACAATACAACTGAAATGAAAATGTAAACATAATTTGATTTTTGGCGGCTCCATTGTCTTGTATGAATTGTGCCTGTATGAAGCTGTATTCTGTAACCTATATAGGAAAGAAGTTAATGTTACTTCTGGTTTTGGGGATTGCAAGATGTGGCTCTCAGCAATAGTTCAGACGTCTTCCAAAGTGATTGAAATATATATATATCCTTAACTACACAACTTATAGACCCAGCCTCCAGTACATAATTTTGGGTTTTACTTATTGTAATATCAACGTATTTTAACATTATCTCCAGTAAGTTTTTGAAACCTCCGGAAAACATCCCCAAAGAACTCCAAACCTTAATCGAAAAGATTTTCGATTTTAAATATTACCGTGTTATTTTAATGAAGCACATACAATGGTCCCAGTCATATGGTAGTACTCTCACATGATACATCTTAAACAACGCATGGTACTCATGAACAGGACTATTATCTCTGTGAAAATACTGGTTACCGGGGTTCAAACGGGTTCGATATTCACCCAGAATGCACAGGGATACAAGCTCCAATCAATAGAGCAAAAGATATGAACAATTTACAATCTATCTGACCAAATCAAGTCTAAAATAGGGTAAAAAAGGAATTTATGCCATTTTCAAATTTGCAGCATTCGGAAATATACATTAAGTTGGTACATTAAATTATATATATATATGTAACGTGTTTCTGGAGTGTAGTTAGCCGATGCGAAAGACATGTATATAAAACGCATGAATGTATGGCTATTGTTTGGAGGGAATTCTTCCTCTATAAATTATGTTTCGGGAGAAATAACAGTGCGACCACAACTTTGGTCAACAAGCTACAGTCACAGATTTGCCCGACAAAAGGTTAATTTATTGGAAAACATTTGACAGCAGTTATTGATTCAATGCATATAAATACCTCAAACAGTGACTAACCAGTGTGACAACAGTCGTAACACGGTAAAAGAAAACTGATGGCTAAAACAATAAAAACAATTGGAGTCTTCTCTTTATGCTAAGTATTCTTTTCCATCAAAGCTTTATTTGCTGACATAAAAGACGTGACCATATTTATTCAGAATTTGTCTCTTGGCTGGAGTCTTAAGGCCACTTGTTATGAATGTATGAATGTTTAATACCTCGGGCTTCTTTGGAATTCAAGAATGTGATAGCACATGTACTCTTTGACGTCAATAAATGAATGTCAGAAACTGGGTTGCCTGACCCTGTACGATATGACTTCCGACTAGAGTTCACATTTGATTGGCTTTTACCGAATAGAATTGAGAACAAATGTCAGTACGTATGCTTTCTTCGAAGAAACATTCATAATGGAAATTGTTTCTATCGTTACCCTAACCTCCATCCCCGTTAGGTTATTGCACAGACTAGGAACGTGTTTCAGCAGAATGAAATTGTTTATGAAACGCGACACAAACCTACAAATACTCTCTGACAGACTGCATTTCATTTTGAATGTCGACCACCAAGGTAGCCGCGGAACGAACACTTTCAACATCCTCTAGCTTAAGGGTCTTTCACAATTGAGACTTTCGCCGCACGGTCAAAATACTGAAATCGATCGCACGGTGGAGATAAAAATTTTCGGGCCGCAGTAGAATCGGAAAAATTACCGCAAGAAAATAATCCACTTTAGGATTGGCCGGGGCATCGTAAGGACGTGGCAAGGTTCCCGCACGTTTTAATCCACGAATTTCTTGCGGCGAACCGCGCGGAGTGACGCAAGCAACGCACCTCTAGCGCACGTGTTCCGTGAGACAGTTATGCGGCGGTGCCACGTGATTGGTTGGAACGTGCGGCATGCCGCAAGATGCATCGTGCGTCATTGTTTTTCGCTGCGCACCAATGAGCGGGCGCCTTACGGCGTTTTGTCAAATCGTGCGGCGAGTTTGGACTCCACAGACGTGATTGCAGTATAAAAAGGAGTAGAGATCCAAAAGACCGTTAGAAAAAGAACGTCAATCCATTGTGGAAGATTTTGAAGCATCCCAAAATATATACCTGTAGCACACCTGAGGGTATTTTTTGCACGGTGAACGCAAGGTGGTGCAAGACAGAGGCGGCGAATCGTTCAACGGTTTACGACTGCCTCAAGGTTGGCGGAACAAGACATTTCACCGTACGGAGCATCTTACGACCCCAAAAAAATCGTGCAACAACAGCGCGTCAAGATACAACGGTTTACGGTGAACGTACTAGCGCCCGAACGGATCAGAGGTAATAAAAAAATTCGCACGGCCGAAAATTGGATTCCATGTGCACACCAAACTTTTCTGCGGCTCTTGCGGCACAAAAATTCCGCGTGGTAAGGTGCGGTTGCCCATAAGGAAGGCTGCGGTTCATCGTACAAAAGGCCAAAATTCATGAACGCAAGAGCCGTGAACCCGCCGTATCTCAATTGTGAAAGCCCCTTTAAGGACCGAACAAAATTGTCCCCGTGACAATGTAAGCTTCCGAAAACCTTGATTAACGTTCAGCCTCTATCAGTTATAATTGAAGCATTGGAGGAATCCTGATATGCATGAAAACTGCGTCTGTCTTCGTTTGTGGTTTACCTAGCAAAATAACATCTATAACACATAACTTTATAGATGATTTTAGCATTTATTTCTTCTATCTATTTTCTATGGTGGCTGATAGCGTCCTTTTTACACTTGCGACTTTTATATAGCTTTTCCAGCAAAAGCGGACAACTCGAAACACCGAAAGGGCGCAGTTTGAGCAAACCGCGCCTTTTCGGGGTCTCGTCCTTTCGAGTTATCCGCCATTTAAAAAGGCGAAAGGTAGAAACGTCGCGGTAAAAACACGAAACCCCGCGGTCGAAAACTCGAGATGGCGAGGCAAAAGAGCGAGAGTAACCGCGACGTTTTGGCCGCAACCTTTCGCCTTTTTAAATGGCGAATAATTCGAAAGGGCGTGAGCCTTTCGGGTTTCGAGTTGTCCGCCATTATAAAAGTCGAAAGTGTAAAAAGGATTCTATCAGCCACCATAATTTTCGACTTTGGTAAAATGTATTGAAACGAGCGAAGACAGCCGAAGTTTGTTCCAAATGGTCTTATTATTATTGTGACATACGAATGGACGCGCCAATAAGCTAAAACAACCAACCATTATTGTGACGCCACTGGGCTGGCAGCTTGGTTATTACGTTTAGCCTTCTGTACTTTCGTTGTTTTGGTCATTGAAACTGAAACATATGTTTTCCTTAGTTTCCTTTTTTTTAAGAATACACCATGCTGCTAAGCAAATAACCGATGTCGTCACACGAATTTTAAAACGATGCCGTTGTCCAGTGTCAGGGCTTTTGCCGTCACAATAAAAATGTTCTCTGCGTATATGCTAGTTTTTACGCCATCTTTGTCCTATCTCGTGACATGAAAGGAAATCACGCAATTAAATTCATTCGCGCCATCTTTAATTCTTTTTGGTAGTATACATGTATGTAATAGTAACTATATTAGTGTGATTCTGTCAACACATACTGTCAGGATTCATGAGTTAATATGACTGTGGTCAACACCTACCAGCAGGTTACGAGGGTAAATGTGACTCTGGTCAACACCTACCAGCAGGTTACGTGGGTAAATGTGACTGTGGTCAACACCTATCAGCAGGTTACGTGGGTAAATGTGACTCTGGTCCGCACCTACCAGCAGGTTACGTGGGTAAATGTGACTCTGGTCCGCACCTACCAGCAGGTTACGTGGGTAAATATGACTCTGGTCCGCACCTACCAGCAGGTTACGTGGGTAAATGTGACTCTGGTCCGCACCTACCAGCAGGTTACGTGGGTAAATGTGACTCTGGTCCGCACCTACCAGCAGGTTACGTGGGTAAATGTGACTCTGGTCCGCACCTACCAGCAGGTTACGTGGGTAAATGTGACTCTGGTCCGCACCTACCAGCAGGTTACGTGGGTAAATATGACTCTGGTCCGCACCTACCAGCAGGTTACGTGGGTAAATGTGACTCTGGTCCGCACCTACCAGCAGGTTACGTTGGTAAATATGACTCTGGTCAGCACCTACCAGCAGGTGACGTGGGTAAATGTGATTCTGGTCAACACCTACCAGCAGGTTACGTGGGTAAATGTGACTTTGGTCAGCACCTACCAGCAGGTTACGTGGGTAAATGTGACTGGTCAGCACCTACCAGCAGGTGACGTGGGTAAATGAGACATTTGGTCAGCACCTACTAGCAGGTTACGTGGGTAAATGTGACTCTGGTCAACACCTACCAGCAGGTTACGTGGGTAAATGTGACTCTGGTCCGCACCTACCAGCAGGTTACGTGGGTAAATGTGACTTGGTCCGCACCTACCAGCAGGTTACGTGGGTAAATGTGACTCTGGTCCGCACCTACCAGCAGGTTACGTGGGTAAATATGACTCTGGTCATCACCTGCCAGCAGGTGACGTGGGTAAATGTGATTCTGGTCAACACCTACCAGCAGGTTACGTGGGTAAATGTGACTTTGGTCAGCACCTACCAGCAGGTTACGTGGGTAAATGTGACTCTGGTCAGCACCTACCAGCAGGTGACGTGGGTAAATGAGACATTTGGTCAGCACCTACTAGCAGGTTACGTGGGTAAATGTGACTGTGGTCAACACCTACCAGCAGGTTACGTGGGTAAATGTGACTCTGGTCAACACCTACTAGCAGGTTACGTGGGTAAATGTGACTCTGGTCAGCACCTACCAGCAGGTTACGTGGGTAAATGTGATTCTGGTCAACACCTACCAGCAGGTTACGTGGGTAAATGTGACTCTGGTCAGCACCTACCAGCAGGTTGCGTGGGTAAATGTGACTCTGGTCAACACCTACCAGCAGGTTACGTGGGTAAATGTGACTCTGGTCAGCACCTACCAGCAGGTTACGTGGGTAAATGTGATTCTGGTTATAATAAAAATTTATGTTGTTTCAATCGGACATCATTGTATTGTAGACACTATGTTCTGAACCCACTAGGTACTAGGTCCACGCTCAAGGTTTCTTGACCATTAGAATTCATGAATAAAGTTAGAATTTTGGCAAGTCATTTCAAAAGAAGGTTTGCTTAAAGGGGCTTTCACAATTGAGACTTTCGCCGCACGGTCAAAATACTGAAATCGATCGCACGGTGGGGATAACATTTTTCGGGCCGCAGTAGAATCGGAAAAATTACCGCAAGAAAATAATCTATTTTACGATTGGCCGGGGCACGTTTTAATCCACGAATCTCTTGCGGCGAACCGCGCAGAGTAAGGCAAACAACGCACGTCTAGCTCACGTGATCCGTGAGACAGTTGCGCGGAGGTGCTACGTGATTGACTGGAACGTGGCGTGCCGCAAGATGCATCGTGCGTCATTGTTTTTCGCTGCGCACCAATGAGCGGGCGCCTTACGGCGTTTTGTCAAATCGTGCGGCGAGTTTGGACTCCACAGACGTGATTGCAGTATAAAAAGGAGTAGAGATCCAAAAGACCGTTAGAAAAAGAACGTCAATCCATTGTGGAAGATTTTGAAGCATCCCAAAATATATACCTGTAGCACACCTGAGGGTATTTTTTGCACGGTGAACGCAAGGCGGTGCAGGACAGAGGCGGCGAATCGTTCAACGGTTTACGACTGCCTCAAGGTTGGCGGAACAAGACATTTCACCGTACGGAGCATCTTACGACCCCAAAAAAATCGTGCAACAACAGCGCTTCAAGATACAACGGTTTACGGTGAACGTACTAGCGCCCGAACTGATCAGAGGTAATAAAAAAATTCGCACGGCCGAAAATTGGATTCCATGTGCACACCAAACTTTTCTGCGGCTCTTGCGGCACAAAAATTCCGCGCGGTAAGGTGCGGTTGCCCATAAGGAAGGCTGCGGTTCATCGTACAAAAGGCCAAAATTCATGAACGCAAGAGCCGTGAACCCGCCGTATCTCAATTGTGAAAGCCCCTTTAAGGACCGAACAAAATTGTCCCCGTGACAATGTAAGCGTCCGAAAACCTTGATTAAAGGGGCATGAGCTGCCGAAATTCCCACTTTTTTCATACTTTCTGATCGTCACGACAGTAAGAGGCTTTGAAGGCCATCGAAAAACTAAATGATTGGCGTTGGAATGAGGAAAATCCATACTGTAGGTGCCCTGTACGAACCGAAAACGTGTTCGAAAAGTAGCAAAATTTAAATAACCGGGACGACCATTCATTCATTCTAAGCCAAAGTTAGTTTAAAACAATACTTTATCGTACATTTTCGAGACTAGAAGCACTTAAAAGCTTCTGAATTATACGTTTTGAGAAAAATAGCCGATAATTTCAACATTCTGTGTTTACGTCAAAATATCAACATTTTGGCAGCTCATGCCCCTTTAACGTTCAGCCTCTATCAGTTATAATTGAAGCATTGGAGGAATCCTGATATGCATGAAAACTGCGTCTGTCTTCGTTTGTGGTTTACCTAGCAAAATAACATCTATAACACATAACTTTATAGATGATTTTAGCATTTGGTTAATGTATAATTATTTCTTCTATTTATTTTCTATGGTGGCTGATAGCGTCCTTTTTACACTTGCGACTTTTATATAGCTTTTCCAGCAAAAGCGGACAACTCGAAACACCGAAAGGGCGCAGTTTGAGCAAACCGCGCCTTTTCGGGGTCTCGCCCTTTCGAGTTATCCGCCATTTAAAAAGGCGAAAGGTAGAAACGTAGCGGTAAAAACACGAAACCCCGCGGTCGACAACTCGAGATGGCGAGGTAAAAGAGCGAGAGTAACCGCGACGTTTTGGCCGCAACCTTTCGCCTTTTTAAATGGCGAATAATTCGAAAGGGCGTGAGCCTTTCGGGTTTCGAGTTGTCCGCCATTATAAAAGTCGAAAGTGTAAAAAGGATTCTATCAGCCACCATAATTTTCGACTTTGGTCAAATGTATTGAAACGAGCGAAGACAGCCGAAGTTTGTTCCAAATGGTCTTATTATTATTGTGACATACGAATGGACGCGCCAATAAGCTAAAACAACCAACCATTATTGTGACGCCACTGGGCTGGCAGCTTGGTTATTACGTTTAGCCTTCTGTACTTTCGTTGTTTTGGTCATTGAAACTGAAACATATGTTTTCCTTAGTTTCCCTTTTTTTAAGAATACACCATGCTGCTAAGCAAATAACCGATGTCGTCACACGAATTTTAAAACGATGCCGTTGTCCAGTGTCAGGGCGTTTGCCGTCACAATAAAATTGTTCTCTGCGTATATGCTAGTTTTTACGCCATCTTTGTCCTATCTCGTGACATGAAAGGAAATCACGCAATTAAATTCATTCGCGCCATCTTTAATTCTTTTTGGTAGTATACATGTATGTAATAGTAACTATATTAGTGTGATTCTGTCAACACATACTGTCAGGATTCAGGAGTTAATATGACTGTGGTCAACACCTACCAGCAGGTTACGTGGGTAAATGTGACTCTGGTCCACACCTACCAGCAGGTTACGTGGGTAAATGTGACTGTGGTCAACACCTACCAGCAGGTTACGTGGGTAAATGTGACTGGTCCGCACCTACCAGCAGGTTACGTGGGTAAATGTGACTCTGGTCCGCACCTACCAGCAGGTTACGTGGGTAAATATGACTCTGGTCCGCACCTACCAGCAGGTTACGTGGGTAAATGTGACTCTGGTCCGCACCTACCAGCAGGTTACGTGGGTAAATGTGACTCTGGTCCGCACCTACCAGCAGGTTACGTGGGTAAATGTGACTCTGGTCCGCACCTACCAGCAGGTTACGTGGGTAAATGTGACTCTGGTCCGCACCTACCAGCAGGTTACGTGGGTAAATGTGACTCTGGTCCGCACCTACCAGCAGGTTACGTGGGTAAATGTGACTCTGGTCCGCACCTACCAGCAGGTTACGTGGGTAAATATGACTCTGGTCAGCACCTACCAGCAGGTGACGTGGGTAAATGTGATTCTGGTCAACACCTACCAGCAGGTTACGTGGGTAAATGTGACTTTGGTCAGCACCTGCCAGCAGGTTACGTGGGTAAATGTGACTCTGGTCAGCACCTACCAGCAGGTGACGTGGGTAAATGAGACATTTGGTCAGCACCTACTAGCAGGTTACGTGGGTAAATGTGACTCTGGTCAACACCTACCAGCAGGTTACGTGGGTAAATGTGACTCTGGTCCGCACCTACCAGCAGGTTACGTGGGTAAATGTGACTTGGTCCGCACCTACCAGCAGGTTACGTGGGTAAATGTGACTCTGGTCCGCACCTACCAGCAGGTTACGTGGGTAAATATGACTCTGGTCAGCACATACCAGCAGGTGACGTGGGTAAATGTGATTCTGGTCAACACCTACCAGCAGGTTACGTGGGTAAATGTGACTTTGGTCAGCACCTACCAGCAGGTTACGTGGGTAAATGTGACTCTGGTCAGCACCTACCAGCAGGTGACGTGGGTAATTGAGACATTTGGTCAGCACCTACTAGCAGGTTACGTGGGTAAATGTGACTGTGGTCAACACCTACCAGCAGGTTACGTGGGTAAATGTGACTCTGGTCAACACCTACTAGCAGGTTACGTGGGTAAATGTGACTCTGGCCAGCACCTACCAGCAGGTTACGTGGGTAAATGTGATTATGGTCAACACCTACCAGCAGGTTACGTGGGTAAATGTGACTATGGTCAACACCTACCAGCAGGTTACGTGGGTAAATGTGACTCTGGTCAACACCTACCAGCAGGTTACGTGGGTAAATGTGACTCTGGTCAGCACCTACCAGCAGGTTACGTGGGTAAATGTGATTCTGGTTATAATAAAAATTTATGTTGTTTCAATCGGACTTCATTGTATTGTAGACACTATGTTCTGAACCCACTAGGTACTAGGTCCACGCTCAAGGTTTCTTGACCATTAGAATTCATGAATAAAGTTAGAATTTTGGCAAGTCATTTCAAAAGAAGGTTTGCTTAAAGGGGCTTTCACAATTGAGACTTTCGCCGCACGGTCAAAATACTGAAATCGATCGCACGGTGGGGATAAAATTTTTCGGGCCGCAGTAGAATCGGAAAAATTACCGCAAGAAAATAATCTATTTTACGATTGCCCGGGGCACGTTTTAATCCACGAATCTCTTGCGGCGAACCGCGCAGAGTAAGGCAAACAACGCACGTCTAGCGCACGTGATCCGTGAGACAGTTGCGCGGAGGTGCTACGTGATTGACTGGAACGTGGCGTGCCGCAAGATGCATCCTGCGTCATTGTTTTTCGCCGCGCTTACGGCGTTTTGTCAAATCGTGCAGCGATTTTGGGCTACGCAGACGTGATTGCAGCATAAAAAGGCGCAGAGATCCAAAAACCGTTGTGAGATAAATTGAAGGGTATTTTTCGCACGGTGAACGCAAGGCGGTGCAAGACGGAGACGGCGAATCCTTTAAAGGGAAAGAAAATCTACGCTTTAGACTAGTTTAGATGGAAAGAGTAGAGTTCATTTAGTCCAAAATAACTGTACAATGTATGTTTTATCCCCTCGTAAGCGAATAATTGAAATTTGAAGGTGGCGATACAATAGAGAATAAGCTACATAGGCCATTCACAAGGCCGCCACCATTTTTTCATTAGTTTTATCCAATTATTGTTGAATAAAAATTTAAGTGCGTTATAGAGTAGTCATGTGATGCCATTTAGCCAATGGCTGGCTAAGCAATGGCGTGCGGTTGCATACTGACCTATATATTCGGAGACATTCTTCCCACATCAACTTTGTCGCCATGTTTTTTTGGACCTAAATCCACCATTATACATTAGAGAGCGGTAAAAATACGTCATTAGTGATCTAAAAAAAGCTACACCAACATCACGACATCCTAAAACGGAAAAATGGCTACACAGATAAGCCACTGAAAGGACATACTTCTGTCTGTTTTTATTAGCTTGAGGGTCACTGGAGGTAATTGACGTGAAATGTTTTAAGCACTTTGAAGGTTGTTATCGACGATAATCCCTACGTATTTCTAGAGATTTCCCCTCCTTAAAGCCCCTTTCACAATTGAGATACGGCGGGTTTACGGCTCTTGCGGTCATGAATTTTGGCCTTCCGTACGATGGACCGCAGCCTTCCTTGCGGGCAACCGCACCTTACCGCGAGGAATTTTTGTGCCGCAAGAGCCGCAGAAAAGTTTGGTGTGCACATGGAATCCAATTTTCGGCCGTGCGAATTTTCTTATTACCTCTGATCCGTGCGGGCGCTAGTATGTTCACCGTAAACCGTTGTATCTTGACGCGCGGTTGTTGCACGATTTTTGTGTATCCTAAGATGCTCCGTACGGTGAAATTTCTTGTTCCGCCAACCTTGCGGCAGTCGTAAACCGTTGAACGATTCGCCGTCTCGGCCTTGCACCGCCTTGCGTTCACCGTGCAAAAAATACCCTCAGGTGTGCTTTTTCTAACGGTTTTTTTTTTATCTCTGCGCCTATTTATACTGCAATTACGTCTGCGGAGCCCAAAATCGCCGCACGATTTGACAAAACGCCGTAAGGCGCCCGCTCATTGGTGCGCGGCGAAAAACAATGACGCACGATGCATCTTGCGCCACGCCGCACGTTCCAACCAATCACGTAGCACCTCCACGCAACTGTCTCAGGGATCACGTGCGCTAGACGTGCGTTGCTTGTGTCACTCCGCGCGGTTCGCCGCAAGAGATTCGTGGATTAAAACGTGCGGAAACCTTGCCACGCCCTTACGATGCCCCGGCCAATCGTAAAATGGATTATTTTCTTGCGGTATTTTTTCCGATTCTACTGCGGCCCGAAAAATTTTATCTCCACCGTGCGATGAATTTCAGTATTTTGACCGTGCGGCGAAAGTCTCAATTGTGAAAGACCCTTTAAGGGAAGTTCACAAGTGGGTTTACGGCTCTTGCGGTCATGAATTTTGGCCTTCCGTACGATGGACCGCAGCCTTCCTTGCGGGCAACCGCACCTTACCGCGCGGAATTTTTGTGCCGCAGAAAAGTTTGGTGTGCACATGGAATACAATTTTCGGCCGTGCGAATTTTTTTATTACCTCTGATCCGTGCGGACGCTAGTACGTTCACCGTAAACCGTTGTATCTTGACGCGCGGTTGTTGCACGATTTTTTTTGTGTCGTAAGATGCTCTGTACGGTAAAATTTCTTGTTCCGCCAACCTTGTGGCAGTCGTAAACCGTTGAACAATTCGCCGTCTCGGTCTTGCACCGCCTTGCGTTCACCGTGCGAAAACTGTCTCACGGATCACGTGCGCTAGACGTGCGTTGCTTACGTCACTCCGCGCGGTTCGCCGCAAGAGATGCCCCGGCCAATCGTAAAATGACTGATTTTCTTGCGGTAATATTTCCTATTCTACTGCGGCCCGAAAAATGTTATCTCCACCGTGCGATCGATTTCAGTATTTTGACCGTGCGGCGAAAGTCTCAATTGTGAAAGCCCCTTTAGGTTGTGTAAACCTGGATTCTAGTCCATTATATTACTGGAAGGGCAGATGCAGTCGACGTTTCCACCAAAGTATGGACAGTCAATTTGGGAATTTCTTCGATTCAATAACAAAGTTTGATTTAAATATTTACATCTCCGTGGAATATTTACTTCAATTTATCTTTAACATATCTATAGCATATATTTTGGGACAGTTTGACTTTCCTACAAGATAATTTCCGTGGAGAGACGTGCTGTACGGTCTATTCAAAAGTTAACCGAATGAGATATAAAGAACAGATATTTAATAGCCTATATTTTAATACTCATAATCGTTTCATGAAAAAAAAACATTTGCTCTTTCTGACTATATCATTGATAAACGTTTTTAAATCGATATCATTTAATAAAGTTACACAAAGGTCAGGCTTATTATGGGGATTGAGTTGCATCATAAAACCTTTAATAAAATGAAACTTTGTTCTTTTTTGTTAGTAAAAGATCACACCGTTTATCTTTAGTTGTCGGGTTAGGGGCCACAAAGAATAATGTTGTAGAGCATTCTAAGAAAGTACTTGAATCACACAATAGTAAACTCATGCAGCTTGAGTATGAAAGTGCTGATGCCTCTTCTAACAGCGGTAAAGTCAATGTTCTGTTAAGAGGATTATGGTTACTGTTTAAGGCCGTTGGAAACGGCGTGACGTCTTCAGGGAACTTTCAACCTCCTTGACGTTCCTTGCGAGTGAAAGGAAAGGAATGACAGAAAGACGATACACTGAGGATAAAACAATTTCTATTCACGTAAAAGGGTTTAACAATTTAAATAGTCATACAACATATATCAGCACGTATAGAGTAATGCATCTTTGGCGGCGAAGTAAATGAACACAGGATCAACGACGAGTCCAAATTAAACCGGAATTCCCGAATGGGTTTTAAATTCTGAATAAGGAACATTTGTATTCCCTATCCAATCTCTATAATAGTCCCCAAACTAAGCTGTATTCAAATTCAGGAAGATTTTGACCAATTCTCAAATTGTCTGACAGTGGATTTGTGGAACACCCCCAAGAACACTCACTGAACACTTTTATACTTTTATAATGACAGAATGATAACAACAAATTATACCAACACAATTTGGATTACATAATTAAAAAAAGACAGAGATCGATACATGTATGTTAAATCCAAATTTAAAGTTAACAAATATTAGTAAAACATATAGCACAAGTTAGCAGTTCCGAAATGTTGTGACACACCATCATACAAAATATGTTTTCACAAGAAAACCAACGAGACAAAATATAATAAACGTTTACTAATTTTCTCTCCCAAACCGTCCGAAGTGCACTTTATAAGACACCTTGTCTCTCCCAAACCGTCCGAAGTGCACTTTACAAGACACCTTGTCTTAACAAAAGAACAGATGGGAATGATATGTCATAACCAGAGGACCATCTTAGTTATACTCCACTCAAACACATCAGTTTAACATCTCTCAAACTTCCTCTTCACTTTCATCATAATAATAGGATGTTTTAGTGCTGGATTTTATCGAATGCTTCATTGGTGATCTGAGAAGAGAAGACGATGCCATTCTGAGACGATCCATCTCATACGTTCTACCGCGAAACGAGGAGGAAGTCAAACACGTCATTTTCCCAAGGCGTCTTTTGCAAATATATTGCAAACAAGAAATGCGCATGCTTTGCCGGAAGTTCTTGGACATAAATCCGTAGATGATTGGATTAAGGCAAGATTGAACATATGGTAGAAGGTCGAATATGATCTGTGCAAAAATGGAAAAAAGAGATATTTAATTCATTGTACAAAAAAGATCACGTTAGATAAATACAAATTTATAGGCTAATGTGGATCTAACCAAATTCTGTACTTTTTTAGTTCAATAAAAACTTACATGCTAAAGTGGATCCAACCAAATGTTGTACTCTTTTTTTTTTTTAAATGTGTCATGGGCAGTACAATTTTTCGATATTTTCCTTTGAAACGTCAAATGGAATATCGGATAATGTCATCGAATGTAATACATATTTAAATGACATCTACACAGCTCGACACAGTGACATCCAGGCTGTTTCACAAATAGATATAGGAGTAACGTTATTCTTTACGTAACTGGCATAGTAAATTATCTTTATAGTATGGGTTGCCATGACAATACGTTCTATTTCCATTAGTAGAACAGCCTCCTTCCTTTTATAATGCAAAGCAATACAAACAATGAAAGAGATCTATTTACAGATAATTTCGTTAGGTTTTAGTGAATTATTGATATCTTTGCATTTTCATTTTTACTATCTGAGGTAAAATCCAAAGAAATATTTTGATCGTATAGCCTGTCAACAGTTTTCTGTACAATTCCCCATTCATTTAAATCAAGGCCCGTCCCAGAAATCTCACGAGAGTCGAGAAATGCTTCCTCCTTTCAATAGAGAGCACACGAAGAGGATAACTTTTCCTTGATGGAAATATAACGTATTACATAGAAAGTTACGCGACCCCGACTTAAAAAACAAGAACCTGTCTCACAAAAGAGTGTAAGCGTAACTTTTGAGGAGGACGTCATAGCCACGTATCTCCACTATACATGTATATGGGTTGCCATGGTATTAACGTAAACATTTACGCAACGCCGTTTTGTGAAACAAACGTTTTAGTATTTTATTTAACTGTACGTGGTAACCCGTACTGTAGACATGCGTTGCTTTGACAGTTACGCTGCGTCGCTTTCTGAAATGATCCAAGTTTTAAAAAATCACTTACAAGCGGATAAAATTCTCTTCATTTAGGATTACAGCTTCATACATGTATTTGAATTTCGGATAGACGTATTAAAAGAAGGAATTCGATGAATATTATCGAGTGTTTATGGTTTATCATCCAAAAGTAGTAACTCACTTTTAAAGTGTGACCAACTGTTGTGTAGAGCTCGTCCATTTGCATGGTACGAATCAGTTTGTAGATAAGGTTGGGACCCCAACAAAGTAGGAAAAACACTATAATAGTGATTAACATACGTATCACCTGAAAAGTAGAGGTAAATCAATACAAGGTAGGGATAAGGATCGAGAAATTACGCTCGTGACAAACAGTAATGACCCGTAGGCCATCATTCTCATATTTTCTGCCTACAAATAGCTATT
Organism: Lepidochitona cinerea; assembly: GCA_963971465.1. NCBI lineage: Eukaryota > Metazoa > Mollusca > Polyplacophora > Chitonida > Tonicellidae > Lepidochitona > Lepidochitona cinerea. Next base: position 37,601,295 of record OZ020556.1, on the reverse strand, counting down.
CCTTCATTCTGGAAGACGGACGGTCAATAAAAGCTATCAATGAACGCCTCCAAGATACTCGTACAAAGGCTTTGATACTGGCAGCTATTTGTTAACGGGAATGGCACTCATGAATAATCCGACAAAATACCTAGACTTGTTTCTTGACTAACACACCTTATTATCTGATCTTAATGTGTATCAGTATTTTAGATAAAAGATAAAAGAAGGAACCAAATGCCACAGTCAATACATGCCCGGTACACCGTTAAAATGTGTCCAATAGCAATAAGTCTCCATTTTGTTATATATAAAATCTCAAGGTTTACCGAGTGTCTGCGTTATTTCACAATTTCTCCTATATACTTTCACGTATGTTTTATGTGCCAAAACATTATTGCATACAATGGTTTGAGTAAGAGAGGGGTGCGGGGGGGGATTATATAGTCAATTTGTATTCCTTTCAAACTCATTGATAGTAAACATTGGCAACTATGACATTTAGTTCTTCCGAGTATGACTTGTGACGTAATATCAAATCGATCAATCTTCTGGAATAGGTAAAGGTTGTAAATCATTAGAGCTTTCAAAGCACACGAAAAGATCAATAGTGCCTCTAAAAATAAGTAACTCGAACAGTGTACGTATGTATTAAACTAATTTAAATGGTCATACAGAGGCCTTGAACATTTGCTGGAAGCTTTTCTCAGATTATTTCCTTATCCACTAAACGTTACATATTCATTACCTGCTTTCTAGTTTCTCTGGCATCCGCAGTTCTATCTTTCACCTTTAAAGGTTGTGTCTCTTTACTTCTACCTTTGATGGGTGTTCCATTTCTGTAAACATCAGTGAAGCCGTTTTTATATATTATTGATAACGGAAAGCACTAGACTACGTTAATCCGTCGTAAAATGTCAAGACAAGAAATACAACCATTGTCACGTCCTTGTATCTATAATATTACCGCAGGTTTCCGTATAAACCTGTATGTAATGGGACACAAGGGAAGACGGACTATCTTTCACATTGTTTTAGGATCTTTGACCTTATGAAAATTACCAAAGACTGGGTTGATGTTTGACCTTATGAAAATTATCAAAGGATTGGTTGATTTTGACCTTATGAACATTACCAATGTCTGGGTTGATTTTTTACCTTATTTTAAATTATCAACGGTTGGGTTGATTTTTGACCTTATGGAAAATTTCGATGTCTGAATTGAGTTTTGACTAATGCAAATTACCAAAGACTGCGTTGATTTTTTGACCTTAGGGAAATTATCAACAGTTGGGTTGATTTTTTACCTTAGGGTATTACCAATGAATGGATTCTCTAGAAATCTAGAGATTAAAGCCAAATCAGCTCCCTATGGATGACAGATATACAATGTAGAAACCTGTACCCTTCTAAAAGATTAGGCAAAACCACCAAAACCTGTGTATGACGTCTGAGTAATTGAAACGCTGGATTTGCCTAAGTTTTCGAACACTGAATGTGGCTGGTTAGTTGGAATTAAATGACACAGTTAAGATTATTTCATTTGTATGCCAGTCAAAAAGATTCAATCAAACACATCCTTTATAAATACAAATTGTATTTCACCCAAAGATGATGCCTCTTAATATCAAGCACCTTGGTGAAACATCTGTGTTGGTGTGGTGGTGGTGGGGGGGGGCGGCTGATACAGACACAGTCTTCTGACAAACTACTTACTGGGAAAGTGTTCTAGTAGGTTCTGTCATATCTTTGAGATCCTTTGTACTTAGCCATAGCGCGTTAATCACACACACGTAACAAAATACCATGACAATTGTAGGGGCAGCAAACATTACAACCACCCTGTACATGGCGAAAGAGAATCTGTCTTCCCGAGGAATACCGTAATCCGAGCAGGTTACAATCGTCACATAGGTCTCGTTTTGGGAAAATGTTACAGCCTCCGTATCCTGAGAAGAAAAAATGAAATTCTAATGAATAAAATACTCGATTATCCTCAACTATCCCTACATGTATACAACGAAGTGAGTAGATATGTACAGTAACATGGTACACGTCTACATTGCTGTCATTTAATGTGGCATGAGACGCCCAAATTCGGCTTTTTTATAATGAGAAGTTGCGCTCATTTGAAATAATTTAAAAAACTATAGGAAGTGGATTCACGTTAAAACAAAACATATTGGTGAATTCAACAACTAACACAATTCAAATAGCTGCGATGTAGAAGTACATTTTTGTTGGTATTTAAAACTACCTAAATGTGCATCTCCAGGATTGGAATCAACAGAAATGTCTTATCTTGTACTTTTTGATAAAAATGAGGAACAATTAGTTGAATCTGTTTCAACGGAATTTTTACTTCATTTAGCAACTCATGGCACTTGTCTCCATGTGTCTCTGCACAATTGTGGAGTACTAAAAAAGAATAAAGTTTCAGATGTCGTGTCTAAATTTGATGGATGGTTTTCACCACTGTCTCTCCAAAACTTACGTGTTATACTATATGCCCCCCCCCCCCCCCCCCTTACATTAGTAAAAATCTTAATTGTAGAAAAATGTTACATTGTTCATGTGATGTTCGACGTTAACTTTCTCAAAGGTATCGAAAACGTCACATCTAATCACTATTTTCTTTATAACTTCAAAACTTAGATGAGAGTGAAATCGAGATGAAAGTGAAAAATAATTCCAAACAGACAACATATTAAGATTTCTACTTCCTATTGGCCAAATGTGACTAATATTAATTTGGATGCAGTATCCCAGTTGTACTTAATAGGCGCCTAAGGAATATAGGCACTTTTCAAGAAGGGATTATTGACTTTTAAGGACGGGCCAAATCACTTCTACATGGTTTAGGCCTCAGGGTATCAACAGTTGAAGACGATTTCATTTATTACGCCCAGATAAACAACAAACTACAGCCTTTGAAGAGCGTGTTCGTGTTGTTGTAGTCCTGTTACAGAAACAGAAAACGACGGTTCCAGTTATTAGGACATAGTTTCTTGTGTTCTTGAAGCTATGAAGCTCCAAACTGTATAAATACTAATAATATCTAGAGGATTGGCAACAACTGGAAAAACATTCAAAGTCTCCCAACATATAAACGTGTTGGGAAAAAGGAAACCAAGTCTGTCTTCATCATAATTGAACTGTGTGAAGCCAGTAAATTTGTGTTTTAGTTGTAACACCTTTTCATTATATCTGGTTATAGTTAGTAAGTGGATTTTCACAGACGATGAAACTCAATAGAGAATGGCTCACTCAGTGAAGTGTCTAAGTCAACGAACAAGAAATCACTATCTAAGCCACTCCTTAGGGATAGCGCGTAGATATGTCCTTTGAGATTTCCGACAAAACAACCCCCTTCATAAAACTAAGGCAATTAAATGAATTCCACTTCGAATTGATGAGGATTAAGTGTTTAAAAAGGATTGGATAAAGGTGCTTTCACTATTTAATCATTTCGGCTGATTAAGAAAGAAGGCGTTTCCCATTGGATCGTTAAAACTCCTACAAGCAGGGGGGCAACACACCCAGGGCTTTACTTCTACGTCAGATTTTTCGTTCACAAATTCAGACATCAATCAATCATAGTTACGGTTCCGCGTTATTACCCAAAACGTGATGTAGCGAGGCTAGTGTAATAAAACCGCTTAGTGTTATAATTAATCAGTACACTACCTGGTGCAATTGCACCGCTTAGTGTAACAATATAACACTTTCTGGTGCACACACACCATTACATTAGTTGGTGCGATCGGAACGCTTAGCGTAATAATTATTATGCTATGTAGCAAAATGTTAGCTAAGGTGAAATGAATAGTGAAAAGAAACGCCACCTCATTTTATAACTGTTTGGCCTTCTTTGGCATTTCTATTTGAGGAGTCGGTTTTGCCCTGAAGTAACCTATGGCTGCTGGCCGTCTTGTCTTAACAGTGACCAAGAGTGCCCAATACCCACCACTTACACACACACTTTCCGTTGGTACTCATACAGAGATCTGTCGCATGAAAGTCCGTAGCAAAATGTTAACATTATTTTTGCAGATTAGGAGTAAGTGAGTGAGTGAGTGATTGGGGTTTTACGTCCTGCTCAACCAGATTAGGAGTGAGCCAGCACTCTACCTACAGTGGCACGCACCAACCAGTGTAAAATTATTACACTAAATTGACCAGCTCAAATCTGGCCTACAAGTAAAACAGTGAGTGTGTTGAATTGGCCGCTGATTGTAGGGGTGTAATGTAGTTCTTACATCGTTATCAAAGTCATTGACTTTGATAACGATGTAAGAACTACATCGAAACGTCGTCACCCAATAAACCAAGAAGTTAATGATAAAAAATTAAAGACAACACCACGTCTTCAGTTGTTTTTAACAACACGAGCTTTCGACACCTGTGCGGTGTCTTCGTCAAGTGTAACGCTTGATGAAGACACCGGCACAGGTGTCGAAAGCTCGTGTTGTTAAAAAAACAACTGTATGGAACCCACGTTTAAAGAGCGTTTCAAACATTTCTTAAACCAAGAAGTTGTTATCCATAAGTAATTCTTCACCTTATTGATAATTGAACAATGTCAATTTTGATGTTTCAATCAATCACACAAAGACATTTTTACGGAGAATCCGAAAATCGTCTGAACTTCCATTTAGTGTCGAGGAGTTTACAACTAAAATAATTAGTAATTTTATTCGAGGGCCTTTGAAGAATTGTCACCAAATTGCAGATTCCGAAGAAGAGCAGTACCGTGTCGTAAATTTAATTTATTTCTTGATAAACACTGTAGACTGCCCACGTTATACTTACCATTACGAAGAAGGTGGGGAAAGAGGAAAGAATGGACAGGGTCCACACAAAAATGATAATGCAGCTGGTCCGGCTGGCTGTACACAATGAGCGAGATCGCATGGGGTGGACAATCACAATATATCTGAAGTAAAGGAAATTGGTAAGGCGTGAATAATGAATAAAGCAGCCAGATTTGGTGTGGAACGAAAAGAAGCCATCCGTCTCTAGGGCTGGTAATTGATAATACCTCTGGGAGTATATTGTCGACGTGACCAAGCAATTCCAAACTACTAACCTTATCAACAAGGACACGATGGAATAATAGGAGTAAGCTATTTTAGACTAGTAATCATCGATGTCGTGTAAAGTTTCCATGTGCCACATTTATTCTGTAAATTTCTCACTTTTGGCCCAGAGCCCTAACTGAATATATAGGTCTATCTACTAGACGTATACCTTCGATATGTATTTTTATAATTCAAATTAGGAGTTTATCCGGGACAAATGACGTGCGTAGCAATAAAACATTATCTGATTATAAAAAAGGTTTTTTTCCACGTGAAGTTGTAAAGTAAGATTGTTATCAAAACTGCGTACTTAAAAACGCTAAAAAACACACACGATATTTTACAGCTGAAATAACAAAACAAAGCATACCAATGGCAGTATTTGCGCCATTTTTAATCTCATAGTGGGAGCTGTTGCAGATTTGAATACAGCGCCAACTTGCGGGATTGCTCTACGTAGAATGACGTACTTGAGTTCTAGCGAGTAATGACGTAACGAGATTCTCTCATTGACCCAGAATGTTATGTTGACCCCAGTAAAGCGAGATTTTTATGTTGACACCAGTCAAGCGAGATTTTCATGTTGACCCAAATATAGAAAGATTTTCAATTGACCCCAATGTAGCGAGATTTTCATGTTGACCCCAATGTAGCGAGATTTTTATGTTGACCCCAATGTAGCGAGATTTTCATGTTGACCCCAATGTAGCGAGATTTTCATGTTGACCCCAAAATAGAGAGATTGTCATATTGACCCAAGTAAAGAGAGATTTTCATGTTGACTTCAGTAAAGCCAGTAGGGAGCATTGTTATGAGATATACGCCAAAGTGACATGATTTAAAAACTAACGCCAGCATAGTATGATTGCATTTGCTATGATCGTATTTTCCATACTGACGTCAGTTTTTAGAGATGCTGCGTCCATTTTCTAAAGCTGGTGTAAATGTAGATAGCTACAATTGACTCAGTGATTAGAAATCCGACGATTAGACCAATGTCTCTCAACATTGTATTTCGTGCCTTATCTCGAGTCGCGTATTTGTTTGATTAACAACAGATTAACAAAGTGCGAGATGTTGCGCATCGCGCGCACCAGGACAAACTATGTAATGACGTTGCTCTATTTTCAAGAATGGTTGTCTGAAGAAAGACTGGTTAGTGCATTGTAACGTTAGAAATGACATCTCCAGCGACAACATCCAGGACTTTTCAAGACATTAAACTAGGTTCAAGATATGGCTGCTGATGGTCAATTCATCTAACGCCATATTGCCTGATGACAAAATTCTTTTTGACGTCAGTTTAGTCAGTTCTTTCGTGAGGTCATAGCTTTACATGGGCCATAATTTCACATGTTGATTATAAATGAAAAAATACCAGTCTGCCTTGGAGTGGAAATATCGAGGGTGTAATGTGAGAAATTAGCATATCTTTACTGCATATATCGATTATGAAATTACCCCTTAAGAGGATAGCATTTCCAGACAGGTGTACAAATCACACATTTATAATGTAGTGAAAGATGCCTACAGTTTGCATTAACTAGAATGCTTTATTTGTCTGCAAGTCTCATGTATAGGTAAAACTTGTTGGTCGGGACAGACAGCTCTACGCTTCATGTATAGTTTGCTTAACACCTGCTGTTCGGATCCGTCTATATAATACATGGATTGAACCGTGCGTCATTAATACAGGTATCAATATTTTATCAGAATGAATTAAGGTTTTCTAAAGCCAAATAACAAAAAATAAAATGCATTACAGATGATGTTCAATATGGTAAAACGACTACAGAGTCCATTATCGTGTATATTTCCGTGTTTTTTTCGGCAGCCAATTAATCTCTGTCGCTCGTAATATCCAGTTTAATTAAGTCTGATATATTAGTTATCATGTCTACTTGTATTAGTCCGATACAACATCTGATCAAGAACCAGTCCAAGCATATCTTTAAAATTCTTTTTTATTTGAGAGTATCAAATAACGTGGGAAAAAACGTTAAAGTAAATATCTTTACGTTCTAATGCTTTAATTTCTGCATCAAAACCATTTTTTTTTTAATTTTCTAATGAATCTCTTGTTCTACGGCCATTTGATGCGGTTATTGCTTAGTTCCGTTTGAAATATTTTGGGTTAGACGATTCGTATATAATTCTTTCAATGGCATGAAAACATCGTTATCCACTAGTAAATCTTCATATAAATTCGTATTTACAAGGAATGCATATTATAAATTTGTTTTCGGGAATCAAATATAAGTTGTTATTGTTGTTGTTTTTATTGACAAAATAAATCATTCATCAAAACGTCAGCGGCTTATAACTTTTGAACTATTTCTGAAATTTACAAAAAAAATACATAAAGCAATTTATTGGCCTACGAAAGCATTCAAGAAAAATGTAAACAAACCTTTCTACGCTGATGGCTGTTAAATTCATTATAGAAGAGACGGCAGAAAGCATCTCTACTGACCCAGAGAGTTTACACAAAGATGCACCTATAGCCCAGTGACTTATGAAGTAACGGACAAATTCATATGGCACACATATTAACAGAAAAAGTATATCAGCACACGCGAGACTTATCAGGAAACTTGATGTAACATTTCGCCTTGTTTTGTCTCCCAACAAAGCAAATACAACCAAACAATTGCCTATTATTCCTATGAGAAACGTGGAAGCAAATACGGTAACTGTGGGTATAAAATGAGGTTCACGAATCCAAGGATGCCGTAAATTGTCTATGTCCCCTTCATAATTAAAGTAGTCACCAGCTGTAAATTCCTGCGATTCGTTGGAAGACATCCTACAAGAACTATTAGCCAATGTTCGTAATTTCAAACGCCGTGAAGGTAAAAGATCCCGTTAATAGAGACAGAGCATTATTTACGGAAGCGATTGCGATGGTTTGAACAAGAAGTATATCACGGTTGCTGGGCTTGTGTCCGACAGTTCTATTGAATGTCATTCCAGATGAAGGTGGTTTCAGTATAAGAGGGAGCGACGGAGCGTGAATGTCTAGTTTGTCTCCTCTAATCAATAGCTGACTTGTATCCAGATCTATTGGTTGGGTGATCGCTCCAATGAAAATCATCTTCTTTATCAAAGCTTTGTTTTCCGCATAAGGGAATACTAATAATTGCCAAAGCACATTAATGGTAATTTACACGACCATAAAGATGTGATAATAATAATTAGTTAGTAACTATCAGATGGTTTAACACTATACTTAACAGACAGGTAAACTAATAATCAGCCATAATGGACTTGGTAATCAACGATCTATGTATTCGATGTAAACATCAATGTTAAGACATAAATATCACATAAAATGTGGATAAAAGTTAAAGAAGTTTCATTTGCAATATTAATTAGGGATAATAAAGAGATGTGATTTGATTAAATAAGTTGTGATAGTCCATTACTCTTCCACGCTGATATATACCTCCCCTTCGCCACAATATGTGGATTTAATGATCGATCCATACCTATAACAAAACAGAGCTACATAGGAAACACACATGGTTTATTTCAATCTACTTAGATATAACGAGCTATAGACGAAATTGCCCCTTTGTAAGCTAAGTTCTGAAAATCTTTAACGGATTTATGGACAGGACTTAAAGTTAGTTTATGTTTGTAAATGGACTAAATGTAGATTTGAAAACATAAGTTGAAACGAAACAACCTTCGCGTTAGTTCCCTGTTAGTCAGCAAATTTTCTTTTTGGTCAGACCTGTAAAGCACTTGTTCTACAACACACTTAAAGCAAATTAGAATTTTATTGCCAAAGGCTGTTCATAAAACCTTTAAGGTATCATTTGTTAAGTGTTCTGTGTTTTTTCTTATTCGTTCAAGCTAAGAAAGAGTGGAAAAAATTAAAATCCTAACAATTGTACTACTGAGACGAAACATTTATCGTGAGATAATGACTTATTTAATGAATAAGATAACACTACGATGTTACATTCGCTGAAACGAAAGCCGGTTTACGCCGAGAGCTTTGCTTGGACCAGACTCAACCCGGAATCGGTGTCAGCCGGCTTCAGTTGCATCGGATTGAGTCTTAAATAAACGTGCCAGATATTTTGTTTAAGAATCTGACAGTGTATACACTGGGTCACAGTGTCAGGATCTGTAGGCCAAAGATTCTATCAGGAAAACGAGTTTACCAGTGATCATGCCAATATCTTCCCACTATGCTTACGTCAGTAAATTATGGGAATCTTTACATCTATAATTTGCCTATTTATATCTAATACGCACGGTGCCGTTTTAACACAATAATGGTAATTTAGCTGATACGATGTCCGAGAATGATATCAAAAGCCTGGATTTGATAAAAAGTAAACCTAACTTTTAACTCTGTTAAGTTAGAATGTGTCTTTATATACTTGTTTCGTGAATTGTTTAAATGCAGTAAATTCGCTGAGATTTCTTACACATACATGTATCATCTTGACGAGTCATTTGAATGGCAAGATCACTACATAATCCACTGCAAGTTAGATGTTTCCATGAAATGTGTGGAAATAGGAATTTCTTTAAGAACTCTTTACCACAGTATAGTTATCAGACCTGACATAAAACATTTGCATGAGACATGTACAATGTAACAACAATAAGATACAATCATTAAATAAGAAAACTTAAAAATACTTAAAGTAAATTAACTGGTACGTTGTCTTTAAAATCCTTTAATACATTGGTACAAAAGAAAGTTAAATTGAACAGTCGAATATGACACCGATTCCCCTTAAAGTGACATGAGCTGCCAAAATGTTGACGTTTTGACGTTAAGACACTCACAGAATGTTGAAATTATCGGCTATTTTTCTCGACGTATAATGCAGAAGCTTTTTAGTGCTTCTAGTCTCGAGAATGAACGATCGGGTATTGTTTTGAACCAACGTTGGCTTAGAATGAATGAATGGTCGTCCCCGTTATTTAAATTTGGTTTACTTTCCGAACGTAGGCCTACACGTTTTCGGTTCGTACAGGCCACATAGGCCTAGCCTACTGTATGGATTTTCCTCATTCCAACGCCAATCATTTAGTTTTTCGATAGCCTTCAACCTCTTACTGTCCTGACGATCAGAAATTATGAAAAAAGTGTGAATTTTGGAAGCTCATGCCACTTTAAGCTTTCGGCCCGCTATGGTCAAGTCTGTGATTGGATGGGCTAACTGTTTGGCCAATTTTAACACGTTGATTGTGTGTGTGTGGGGGGGGGGGGGAGGGGGCTACCTATACTTGAGGTAACTCTTAATAAGAGAAACGTCTTTTGCCTGCATTCCATAAGCATCTAGTTTTTTAAAGTAATAAATCATTCGGACACTATTTCGGTTCGTATAAACCGTAGACTTTATGGACTCGTGCTATATTGCACATGATGGTGTATAATTATGAGCTTTCGAGAGTAGCCTCTCTCATCATCAGATATAACAACACACAATAGACAATTTTCCACAGACATTATATACAGAGAAAAATATAACTTATTCCTTATTCCTATCATTATAATGTACCTTATTTTGGTAGATATTTAATAAACCTAATACATAAGTTAGATGATGAGGAAGAGAGAAGCATGTTAACTATTAATACTGAAGCCATACTGACATGATATCGCATACGTGTATTGTTATTTAGTATCACCATCATACAAACGGCTGCATATTTCTATGGACATATATATGCATGGCTTCGGTATAATACAGATATCTTCACTTCAAATTACACACACTCGTGCTGCCACGCGATTTTAGTTGCAATTATATTGGGTCATATTTAAAGTGGCATGAGCTGCCAAAATGTTGATATTTTGATGTTAAAACAGAATGTTGAAATCATTGGCTATTCTTCTCAAGACGTATAATTCAGAAGCTTTTTAGTGCTTCTAGTCTCAAGAATGAACGACAAAGTATTATGTTTTAACTAAAATTGGCTTAGAATGAATGAATGGTCGTTCAGGTTATTTAAACTTTGTTTTAAACTTTTTTTGAACACTATTTCATTTTTAATCTCATAGTGGGAGCTGTTGCAGATTTGAATACAGCGCCAACTTGCGGGATTGCTCTACGTAGAATGACGTACTTGAGTTCTAGCGAGTAATGACGTAACGAGATTCTCTCATTGACCCAGAATGTTATGTTGACCCCAGTAAAGCGAGATTTTTATGTTGACACCAGTCAAGCGAGATTTTCATGTTGACCCAAATATAGAAAGATTTTCAATTGACCCCAATGTAGCGAGATTTTCATGTTGACCCCAATGTAGCGAGATTTTCATGTTGACCCCAATGTAGCGAGATTTTCATGTTGACCCCAATGTAGCGAGATTTTCATGTTGACCCCAAAATAGAGAGATTGTCATATTGACCCAAGTAAAGAGAGATTTTCATGTTGACTTCAGTAAAGCCAGTAGGGAGCATTGTTATGAGATATACGCCAAAGTGACATGATTTAAAAACTAACGCCAGCATAGTATGATTGCATTTGCTATGATCGTATTTTCCATACTGACGTCAGTTTTTAGAGATGCTGCGTCCATTTTCTAAAGCTGGTGTAAATGTAGATAGCTACAATTGACTCAGTGATTAGAAATCCGACGATTAGACCAATGTCTCTCAACATTGTATTTCGTGCCTTATCTCGAGTCGCGTATTTGTTTGATTAACAACAGATTAACAAAGTGCGAGATGTTGCGCATCGCGCGCACCAGGACAAACTATGTAATGACGTTGCTCTATTTTCAAGAATGGTTGTCTGAAGAAAGACTGGTTAGTGCATTGTAACGTTAGAAATGACATCTCCAGCGACAACATCCAGGACTTTTCAAGACATTAAACTAGGTTCAAGATATGGCTGCTGATGGTCAATTCATCTAACGCCATATTGCCTGATGACAAAATTCTTTTTGACGTCAGTTTAGTCAGTTCTTTCGTGAGGTCATAGCTTTACATGGGCCATAATTTCACATGTTGATTATAAATGAAAAAATACCAGTCTGCCTTGGAGTGGAAATATCGAGGGTGTAATGTGAGAAATTAGCATATCTTTACTGCATATATCGATTATGAAATTACCCCTTAAGAGGATAGCATTTCCAGACAGGTGTACAAATCACACATTTATAATGTAGTGAAAGATGCCTACAGTTTGCATTAACTAGAATGCTTTATTTGTCTGCAAGTCTCATGTATAGGTAAAACTTGTTGGTCGGGACAGACAGCTCTACGCTTCATGTATAGTTTGCTTAACACCTGCTGTTCGGATCCGTCTATATAATACATGGATTGAACCGTGCGTCATTAATACAGGTATCAATATTTTATCAGAATGAATTAAGGTTTTCTAAAGCCAAATAACAAAAAATAAAATGCATTACAGATGATGTTCAATATGGTAAAACGACTACAGAGTCCATTATCGTGTATATTTCCGTGTTTTTTTCGGCAGCCAATTAATCTCTGTCGCTCGTAATATCCAGTTTAATTAAGTCTGATATATTAGTTATCATGTCTACTTGTATTAGTCCGATACAACATCTGATCAAGAACCAGTCCAAGCATATCTTTAAAATTCTTTTTTATTTGAGAGTATCAAATAACGTGGGAAAAAACGTTAAAGTAAATATCTTTACGTTCTAATGCTTTAATTTCTGCATCAAAACCATTTTTTTTTTAATTTTCTAATGAATCTCTTGTTCTACGGCCATTTGATGCGGTTATTGCTTAGTTCCGTTTGAAATATTTTGGGTTAGACGATTCGTATATAATTCTTTCAATGGCATGAAAACATCGTTATCCACTAGTAAATCTTCATATAAATTCGTATTTACAAGGAATGCATATTATAAATTTGTTTTCGGGAATCAAATATAAGTTGTTATTGTTGTTGTTTTTATTGACAAAATAAATCATTCATCAAAACGTCAGCGGCTTATAACTTTTGAACTATTTCTGAAATTTACAAAAAAAATACATAAAGCAATTTATTGGCCTACGAAAGCATTCAAGAAAAATGTAAACAAACCTTTCTACGCTGATGGCTGTTAAATTCATTATAGAAGAGACGGCAGAAAGCATCTCTACTGACCCAGAGAGTTTACACAAAGATGCACCTATAGCCCAGTGACTTATGAAGTAACGGACAATTTCATATGGTACACATATTAACAGAAAAAGTATATCAGCACACGCGAGACTTATCAGGAAACTTGATGTAACATTTCGCCTTGTTTTGTCTCCCAACAAAGCAAATACAACCAAACAATTGCCTATTATTCCTATGAGAAACGTGGAAGCAAATACGGTAACTGTGGGTATAAAATGAGGTTCACGAATCCAAGGATGCCGTAAATTGTCTATGTCCCCTTCATAATTAAAGTAGTCACCAGCTGTAAATTCCTGCGATTCGTTGGAAGACATCCTACAAGAACTATTAGCCAATGTTCGTAATTTCAAACGCCGTGAAGGTAAAAGATCCCGTTAATAGAGACAGAGCATTATTTACGGAAGCGATTGCGATGGTTTGAACAAGAAGTATATCACGGTTGCTGGGCTTGTGTCCGACAGTTCTATTGAATGTCATTCCAGATGAAGGTGGTTTCAGTATAAGAGGGAGCGACGGAGCGTGAATGTCTAGTTTGTCTCCTCTAATCAATAGCTGACTTGTATCCAGATCTATTGGTTGGGTGATCGCTCCAATGAAAATCATCTTCTTTATCAAAGCTTTGTTTTCCGCATAAGGGAATACTAATAATTGCCAAAGCACATTAATGGTAATTTACACGACCATAAAGATGTGATAATAATAATTAGTTAGTAACTATCAGATGGTTTAACACTATACTTAACAGACAGGTAAACTAATAATCAGCCATAATGGACTTGGTAATCAACGATCTATGTATTCGATGTAAACATCAATGTTAAGACATAAATATCACATAAAATGTGGATAAAAGTTAAAGAAGTTTCATTTGCAATATTAATTAGGGATAATAAAGAGATGTGATTTGATTAAATAAGTTGTGATAGTCCATTACTCTTCCACGCTGATATATACCTCCCCTTCGCCACAATATGTGGATTTAATGATCGATCCATACCTATAACAAAACAGAGCTACATAGGAAACACACATGGTTTATTTCAATCTACTTAGATATAACGAGCTATAGACGAAATTGCCCCTTTGTAAGCTAAGTTCTGAAAATCTTTAACGGATTTATGGACAGGACTTAAAGTTAGTTTATGTTTGTAAATGGACTAAATGTAGATTTGAAAACATAAGTTGAAACGAAACAACCTTCGCGTTAGTTCCCTGTTAGTCAGCAAATTTTCTTTTTGGTCAGACCTGTAAAGCACTTGTTCTACAACACACTTAAAGCAAATTAGAATTTTATTGCCAAAGGCTGTTCATAAAACCTTTAAGGTATCATTTGTTAAGTGTTCTGTGTTTTTTCTTATTCGTTCAAGCTAAGAAAGAGTGGAAAAAATTAAAATCCTAACAATTGTACTACTGAGACGAAACATTTATCGTGAGATAATGACTTATTTAATGAATAAGATAACACTACGATGTTACATTCGCTGAAACGAAAGCCGGTTTACGCCGAGAGCTTTGCTTGGACCAGACTCAACCCGGAATCGGTGTCAGCCGGCTTCAGTTGCATCGGATTGAGTCTTAAATAAACGTGCCAGATATTTTGTTTAAGAATCTGACAGTGTATACACTGGGTCACAGTGTCAGGATCTGTAGGCCAAAGATTCTATCAGGAAAACGAGTTTACCAGTGATCATGCCAATATCTTCCCACTATGCTTACGTCAGTAAATTATGGGAATCTTTACATCTATAATTTGCCTATTTATATCTAATACGCACGGTGCCGTTTTAACACAATAATGGTAATTTAGCTGATACGATGTCCGAGAATGATATCAAAAGCCTGGATTTGATAAAAAGTAAACCTAACTTTTAACTCTGTTAAGTTAGAATGTGTCTTTATATACTTGTTTCGTGAATTGTTTAAATGCAGTAAATTCGCTGAGATTTCTTACACATACATGTATCATCTTGACGAGTCATTTGAATGGCAAGATCACTACATAATCCACTGCAAGTTAGATGTTTCCATGAAATGTGTGGAAATAGGAATTTCTTTAAGAACTCTTTACCACAGTATAGTTATCAGACCTGACATAAAACATTTGCATGAGACATGTACAATGTAACAACAATAAGATACAATCATTAAATAAGAAAACTTAAAAATACTTAAAGTAAATTAACTGGTACGTTGTCTTTAAAATCCTTTAATACATTGGTACAAAAGAAAGTTAAATTGAACAGTCGAATATGACACCGATTCCCCTTAAAGTGACATGAGCTGCCAAAATGTTGACGTTTTGACGTTAAGACACTCACAGAATGTTGAAATTATCGGCTATTTTTCTCGACGTATAATGCAGAAGCTTTTTAGTGCTTCTAGTCTCGAGAATGAACGATCGGGTATTGTTTTGAACCAACGTTGGCTTAGAATGAATGAATGGTCGTCCCCGTTATTTAAATTTGGTTTACTTTCCGAACGTAGGCCTACACGTTTTCGGTTCGTACAGGCCACATAGGCCTAGCCTACTGTATGGATTTTCCTCATTCCAACGCCAATCATTTAGTTTTTCGATAGCCTTCAACCTCTTACTGTCCTGACGATCAGAAATTATGAAAAAAGTGTGAATTTTGGAAGCTCATGCCACTTTAAGCTTTCGGCCCGCTATGGTCAAGTCTGTGATTGGATGGGCTAACTGTTTGGCCAATTTTAACACGTTGATTGTGTGTGTGTGGGGGGGGGGGAGGGGGCTACCTATACTTGAGGTAACTCTTAATAAGAGAAACGTCTTTTGCCTGCATTCCATAAGCATCTAGTTTTTTAAAGTAATAAATCATTCGGACACTATTTCGGTTCGTATAAACCGTAGACTTTATGGACTCGTGCTATATTGCACATGATGGTGTATAATTATGAGCTTTCGAGAGTAGCCTCTCTCATCATCAGATATAACAACACACAATAGACAATTTTCCACAGACATTATATACAGAGAAAAATATAACTTATTCCTTATTCCTATCATTATAATGTACCTTATTTTGGTAGATATTTAATAAACCTAATACATAAGTTAGATGATGAGGAAGAGAGAAGCATGTTAACTATTAATACTGAAGCCATACTGACATGATATCGCATACGTGTATTGTTATTTAGTATCACCATCATACAAACGGCTGCATATTTCTATGGACATATATATGCATGGCTTCGGTATAATACAGATATCTTCACTTCAAATTACACACACTCGTGCTGCCACGCGATTTTAGTTGCAATTATATTGGGTCATATTTAAAGTGGCATGAGCTGCCAAAATGTTGATATTTTGATGTTAAAACAGAATGTTGAAATCATTGGCTATTCTTCTCAAGACGTATAATTCAGAAGCTTTTTAGTGCTTCTAGTCTCAAGAATGAACGACAAAGTATTATGTTTTAACTAAAATTGGCTTAGAATGAATGAATGGTCGTTCAGGTTATTTAAACTTTGTTTTAAACTTTTTTTGAACACTATTTCGGTTCGTATAGGCCAAATACTGTATGGATTTTCCTCCCTCCAACGCCAATCGTTTAGTTTTTCGATGGCCTTCAAAGCCTCTTACTGTCGTGACGATCAGAAATTATGAAAAAAACTTAGAACTTTAAAGACTATCGGAATATTACAAATTAACAGTAAATATATGTTATGACGGAAATAAACGTTAGAAGTGAAATGAGACATGTTTAGATGACACTTATATGGCTAGTCAGACAGCACGTGCAATATACTATATTTTTGAAGTCACACCGGCACATGGACATAAATGTACTTTAGGTGGGATTCGGCTTAAGATCGGCCAAGTAAACGGTTGAAAGAGGTTGAACGTGACATTCGGTATTTTATTTCATGAAGTCCGATTGTCAAGAGAAGTGGAGCTCTTGTAATAAAAATGGGATGGGATTTAAGAGTTTTTGTTGCCTATAAAACTACTTCGCTGTACATCTCGAGTCGACAGCTCTTAATTGCACTGCTTTAAATGAGGAACCGGTGACAATTTTAGAATCTACCGCGCATAAATGTCGCATAATGTAGTATAGGCAGGCTGGCGGTGGCCACTGCCCTGAATATGTGGTCATGGGACCTTGATGCGACTTGAAGCAGAAAGGTTTTGAAGATATGTGGCTAGATGGGCTTCCAGCTGCTGCTCTAGCTAGAGGATGGTGGCGATTAGATGTATTGGCGTCATAGCTAGGGGATCATGGTTGAAGTAATTAAGACATATCCTCAGACAAGATAAAGCTCCGCGACCCCGTCAATATCTATATCCCTTATGTTGAGACTTATTAAGGACTCGACGGAATATATTCCAAATATATCACACCCACGTGGGACGACTTTGAATGAAAGTCATCCGCAGAAGATGTGTCATCGGAGAAATGGGTTGATCTTAGGTATTTGCAGAACCACATACCTGTGTCCGTGTGTTTTAGTGTTCATAAATATATTCATGATCACTAAAACACACGGGCACAGGGAAAATCTTCTTATCTAAAATAACCATGGAGACAAGTTTCTAATTGTGTTAAAAAGAGGTATATCATTTAGACCTTTATACCCCATAAATTGTTGTAACAAATCAAACCTATGATATTTCATTGCGCCTTCACTATTAATTCGCATTCGAGATGCGTTATCAAAAGAGATCCGCTGTTATAGCACCACATTCATATCAGCTACATGATGTTATATCACGTACTCAGTGTGGGAAACGAAGATTATTCCGACCATCATATAACGTTAAAACCAGGGAACAAGAAAGACATGCTATGAGCATATGCTCATGAAGCGACAGAAATTAGATTAAATGTAAAACTCATCCGAATGCGTATATAGACCGATTATAATTATTATATCTATAAACACTAAAGCTCAGGAACACGGGGAAAATCTTCTTGATTGATGTCAATTGATAAATTATTTTTCATTGATTGATGCATTGGATCGGTTATGAAATTCACTGATGGAAAAGCTTTAAAAGTAACTCTGTCGGTCAGTCTGTCTGTCTTTAAAATCAAATATATACGTTACCAGGGGCCGGGATTATAAAACTTTGCCATACTCGACTCAGACTCCGTACTCAACTCACCTTGAGCATACTCCTGTGAGTTTGGGTCTGAGATCGGGATTATAAAACATTCTGAGAAAGTGCTCAACTGAGTCCAAAACAAAGGCAAAATCAGCCTGCTTGAGCATGAAATGTTGGAGCTCTCTAGTGAAGGAGGTCAAAAACAACTTTTGTTTTGATGTTGTTGCAATTGTGTCAAGTCATCACTGTGTAATCACTTGGAAAAACGTAAAATTAAAGGTTTAACTTTCTCAATAATAGTGGAAGTAATATTAAAAAGTACAATTTTTGGCTAGAAATGTATTGAAAAACATGTTTAGAGGGTTAAATTGTGTTGAGTCTACCTCTGAGCAAGGTCGGTAGCGTACTTAGGATTTCGTACTCAGCTGAGCATAGAAGCGATCTCAAAAGTTTTATAATCCCAATTTTTCGAGTCTGAGTTTGGAGTTGAGCACAGAGTGACCACTTGAGCACTGAGTCGTGCTCAAGCAAGTTTTATAATCCCGGCCCCAGCATACCTCTAGTATCGATTCCGATATGTTTTCTAATCACGTTCCTGTATGGTCTGGGAGTCTACCGAGAGATTTCGCGATATCCGTTGACAGATGACGTTTATTGATGACGTTGTCAGTTCGATTGACGTTTTTTGTTCTACCACGTCGGAATTGAGCGTCAAATTCGATCGATAAAGGCTCTCCACATGTGTAATGACAACGCCGGTGACACGAAATTTGTGGAATTGTCACGTTACTCCCGCTCCCTATTATAAGCTAATGCTCAGAGAAATATAGCAGAAGAATGGACAGCTTAATTAAAGAGTGGCATGAGCTGCCGAAATTCACACTTTTTCATTAATTTCTGATCGTCACGACAGTAAGAGGCTTTGAAGGCCATCGAAAAACTAAATGATTAGCGTTGCAATGAGAAAAATCCATACAGTATGTGGCCTGTACGAACAGAAAATGTGTTCGAAAAGTAAACAAAATTTAAATAACCGGGACGACCATTCATTCATTCTAAGCCGAAGTTAGTTCAAAACAATACTTTATCGTACATTCTCGAGACTAGAAGCACTAAAAAGCTTCTGAAATATACATCTTGAGGAAAATAGCCGATAATTTCAACATTCTGTTTTTACGTCAAAATATCAACATTTTGGCAGCTCATGTCACTTTAAAAGTCACTTTGATATCGGTGTTCAATTTGACACAGAGAGATAAATTCAGAAGACTCATCGTGATCTTCGACATACTGGTTTGTGAAATCGAACTAGAACTCATTGTTTCGGGAACTATATCTGGCTGGACTAAGACGTTCGCAGTAAAGCCTCCCGCAGACGTTCATTCGCAGACAAATTTCATTCGTGGCACTTGCCTTAAGCACATATCTCACGTTAGCGGTGAACTTTTGGTGAGATTTTCATCAGTCGTGGCGCTGCATCAAATATCCAACGTGTTTGATTATTTTGTTCATTTGTGCAACTTGCCTCTCGTGTGCGGTGAACGTGAGCTAACTGCTTACGATTTTTTGCAACGTCATGACGTCCTGAAGCACCAGCTATATTTTAAGATATCTATGATATATGTATTCTACCCCTCCTGTATATGCGTGCCGTGTGCAAATATACATGTTAAGTAGAGATGACTTTTCAAACAACATCGAGTGTGTAGTGCAACATACCGGCCGGTAGGTTTACCTCCCCCGGAAGAAGTGATCTTTTGCTTGTCATACAAAATAAAGGATTAAACCTGATAATGCTGTGAGTGTCTTGAAAACCCAATAGTGGTAAGGTCGCTGGTAGGCTCATGACGTCATGACGTCGCAAAAAGTCGTAAGCAGTTAGCTCATGTCCACCGCAAACGAGAGGTAAGTTGCACGAATGAACAAAATTATCAAACACGTTGGATATTTGACGCAGCGCCACGAATGACGAAAATCTCACCAAAAGTTCACCGCTAACGTGAGTTATGTGCTTAAGACAAGTGCCACGAATGAAATTTAGCTCAGCATATCTCGTCTGCGGCAGGCTTTACAGTGAAAATGGCGAAGCGTGCTATCAGAACGGACGATTTTGTGAACGTGTTAAAGGTCGTGGGGTTCCTCTGGGCACAGATGGCGGGTTTCCTTCCATAATAAAACTAGCAACGTCGCCATATAAGTGAAATAATCTTGAGCGCGGCTTGAAACACCAAACAATCAAACGGTATTGTTTTTATCAACGTTTTAACATCGTACAGAGATGAATAACTAATTACCCGTTTCAGCACTAATCACCACGTACCTCTAGAATCATTTGTCATTTGAATCCCGGCAAATCAGCTCTTCCTCTGCCGACACAGTTGCCACACGAAGACTTCATATAAACAATGTGGAGTGCGGAAAAGGCGGCTGGTTTATTATGTTCCTTTCTTATAGCCCAACGAGACATGTTTTTTACGTTCCTCGCTTATACCCCAACGAAGCACATCGTTTTTTGACGTTCCCATCTTATATCTGCATAATTTTTTGACGTTTCTTTCTCCTATACTGACGAGGCACGTCTTTCTTATATCTGCATCGTTTTGTGACGTTCTTTTCTTATATCTGCATCGTTTTGTGACGTTCTTTTCTTATATCTGCATAATTCTTCGACGTTTCTTTCTCCTATACTCGAATCTTACGCTTGCCGCTGAACTGTTTACTTTTAGTTCAGTCAGTCTATAGTTTGTAACATAGAACCGTTGTACGCTTACGGCGTGATCGATCGTTTCGTCGTCTTCTGATTTTTATATGTTTTTTTGTCCTGATCACATAATGTTTACAGTTTGTATCAGACATACATGAACTTTAGTAAGGCTTTCACAACTCACTACAGTCGGGTTGACCCTTGTAGGACATCTGTTTACATTAACCCGAAAGCGTCTGTCAGACAGTAAACAAAGTACCACAAAATCCGCACTAATTGCTCGTTAATTGTACATTTTTCGCTGGAAATCGACCTACATGTACCACTTCTCATCCGATTATTTCTTTAGATCAGCGACGCTGAAGTGGTTACATATAGGTGGCTAACTTGACTATAGTTTTATCTCATCACAGAACTTTCAAAGGTCAAGCAAAGGTAATGCCAACCCCCTTATAAGTCACCTATTGGAGTCATATAATTCAACTGATACATTATCCTTCTCTTCTCTTTTTTTCGAAGGTTGCCATTTGAAAGTATGCTACAGAAAGAACATTTCAATGGACGCTCACCTTTGTGTATGAAAATAAAAAGCAAGGTTTTCTGCTTGATTGCAGACGCCGGTGAATAGGGAGAGCAAGTCTCGTAGGATTTCCACAAACGTCCTTTCACCGGTGTTGTCATTCTACATGTTGCTGAGAAACTTCAGCAAAACGTTCTTAATAATGTCATTTGTCACCGTATATTACAATATCACGGAAGTAACTTTCAAGCCCCATACGAAAGTTAGTGTTGTTCACAGAAAAACTTATTTCGTGGTGACACCTTAATCATTTCTCGTTAGCTCAGCTTATGTTTATAATACTGATTCTCGAAAATGAAACATATCACTCCCTTTGAATATGTTTTATCACTTTACTCGCTTCAGGGACATAATTCGATGAACCGTAGAAACATCGAAGTCACTTCCTGATTTGAACAACCCCTGTTGAGCTGCGTGACTTTGTCCCTTAAGAGAGGCGGAAACCGGGCTCTTTGCCCGTATAAAACCCCCGGCGTTCGGCGAGTACATGGCAGCCTCCACAAACGGCGACATTTTTCAATTTTTATTTGGCCTGAGTGTGGAAGCTGTGCCACATCGAAGGAATGCATGTGTCGGACCGAGGGACTATCACTCTAACCAGCAGTAAATGAATGACGAAGTATGAAACGGTGACTTAGATAATGTAGACAGCATTGTTTCCTTTGCTCATTGTGAAAGGCCACATGTGACGTATAAGCCTATTCTGCACAGTTTGGTTTAAAAAGGCTTGAATTTTGCGTTGATCGGAAAACTTCGGATATCTTCGATTTGAATCGGCTTAACGTACACACTGGACTATGGGTAAACCATAAGCTTGAACGGTAGGCCTACGAAAAATTGGTCCACGCTGATTCAACGCTTTCCAAATAGCGAGCGTTTGCTTATCTTCAACAATATGAGTAAGGCCTTGATTTTTTTCGTACGCTCTCGCTGCAAGCAACTCGTTCCACTTTGCAGAAATCACCCATGATGCACTACTTATTAAACTTTGAACGGCTGGTTGCGTCATATTTAATGACTGGAATAAATTACTCCCCTTTGACAAGTGATATTCTGCCGCGATACAGAGGAGGAATTGTCCTAACTGGAGAGAGGTGGCTATGAATACAGAGGAGGAATTGTCCCAACTGGAGAGAGATGGCTATGAATACAGAGGAGGAATTGTCCCAACTGGAGAGAGATGGCTATGAATACAGAGGAGGAATTGTCCTAACTGGAGAGAGGTGGCTATGAATACAGAGGAGGAAATGTCCTAACTGGAGAGAGGTGGCTATGAATACAGAGGAGGAATTGTCCCAACTGGAGAGAGGTGGCTATGAATACAGAGGAGGAAATGTCCTAACTGGAGAGAGGTGGCTATGAATACAGAGGAGGAAATGTCCTAACTGGAGAGAGATGCCTATGAATACAGATGAGGAAATGTCCTAACTGGAGAGAGGTGGGTATGGACACAGAGGAGGAATTGTCCTAACTGGAGAGAGGTGGCTATGAATACAGAGGAGGAATTGTCTTAGCGGGAGAGAGGTGGCTATGAATACAGAGGAGGAAATGTCATAACGGGAGAGAGATGGATATGAATACAGAGGAGGAATTGTCATAACGGGAGAGAGGTGGCTATGAATACAGAGGAGGAATTGTCCGAACTGGAGAGAGGTGGCTATGAATACAGAGGAGGAATTGTCCTAACTGGAGAGAGGTGGGTATGGACACAGAGGAGGAATTGTCCTAACTGGAGAGAGATGGCTATGAATACAGAGGAGGAATTGTCCTAACGGGAGAGAGATGGCTATGAATACAGAGGAGGAAATGTCCTAACTGGAGAGAGGTGGCTATGAATACAGAAGAGGAATTGTCCTAACGGAAGAGCGATGGGTATGAATACAGAGGAGGAATTGTCTTAACTGGAGAGAGGTGGCTATGAATACAGAGGAGGAATTGTCCTAACTGGAGAGAGGTGGCTATGAATACAGGGGAGGAATTTTCCTAACTGGAGAGAGGTGGCTATGAATACAGAGGAGGAATTGTCCTAACTGGAGAGAGGTGGCTATGGATACAGAGAATGAATTGTCCTAACTGGAGAGAGGGGGCTATGAATACAGAGGAGGAATTGTCCTAACTGGAGAGAGGTGGCTATGGATACAGAGAATGAATTGTCATAACGGGAGAGAGGTGACTATGAATACAGATGAGGATTGTCCTAACTGGAGAGAGATGGCTATGAATACAGAGGAGGAATTGTCGTAACTGGAGAGAGGTGGCTATGAATACAGATGAGGATTGTCCTAACTGGAGAGAGATGGATATGAATACAGAGGATGACTTTTCCCAACTGGAGAGTGATGGCTATGAATACAGAGGAGGAATTGTCCTAACTGGAGAGAGGTGGCTATGAATACAGTGGACAAATTGTCCTAACTGGAGAGAGGTGGCTATGTATACGGGGGAGGAATTGTCCCAACTGGAGAGAGGTGGCTATGAATACAGAGAATGAATTGTCATAACGGGAGAGTGGCTATGAATACAGAGGAGGAATTGTCCCAACTGGAGAGAGGTGGCTATGGATACAGAGAATGAATTGTCCTAACTGGAGCGAGGTGAAAATGAATACAGAGGAGGAATTGTCCTAACTGGACAGAGGTGGCTATGAATACAGATGAGGATTGTCCTAACTGGAGAGAGATGGCTATGAATACAGAGGAGGAATTGTCCTAACTGGAGGGAGGTGGCTATGAATACAGATGAGGATTGTCCTAACTGGAGAGAGATGGCTATGAATACAGAGGAGGAATTGTCCTAACTGGAGAGAGGTGGCTATGAATACAGATGAGGATTGTCCTAACTGGAGAGAGATGGCTATGAATACAGAGGAGGAATTGTCCTAACTGGAGAGAGGTGGCTATGAATACAGATGAGGATTGTCCTAACTGGAGAGAGATGGCTATGAATACAGAGGAGGAATTGTCCTAACTGGAGAGAGGTGGCTATGGATACAGATGAGGATTGTCCTAACTGGAGAGAGATGGATATGAATACAGAGGATGACTTTTCCCAACTGGAGAGAGGTGACTATGAATACAGAGGAGGAATTGTCCCAACTGGAGAGAGGTGGCTATGAATACAGAGGAGGAATTGTCCTAACTGGAGAGAGATGGCTATGAATACAGAGGAGGAAATGTCCTAACTGGAGAGAGGTGGCTATGAATACAGAGGAGGAATTGTTCTAACTGGAGAGAGGTGGCTATGAATACAGAGGAGGAATTGTCCTAACTGGTGGCTATGAATACAGAGGAGGAAATGTCCTAACTGCAGAGAGGTGGCTATGAATACAGTGGACGAATTTTCCTAACTGGAGAGAGGTGGCTATGAATACAGAGGAGGAATTGTCCTAACTGGAGAGAGATGGCTATGAATACAGAGGAGGAAATGTCCTAACTGGAGAGAGGTGGCTATGAATACAGAGGAGGAATTGTCCTAACTGGAGAGAGGTGGCTATGAATACAGAGGAGGAATTGTCCTAACTGGTGGCTATGAATACAGAGGAGGAAATGTCCTAACTGCAGAGAGGTGGCTATGAATACAGTGGACGAATTTTCCTAACTGGAGAGAGGTGGCTATGAATACAGAGGAGGAATTGTCTTAACTGGAGAGAGGTGGCTATGAATACAGAGGACGAATTGTCCTTTGCTTCGAGTAAAGTGCTGGATATAGAGCACAAAAAGCGATACTCGCATTATCGGGTCGAGCAAATCATGCTACATTTTTTTACTTTTTTTGGGGGGCCCTTAGATAATGCATTTTTTTTAAGTTTCCATGGAATCAAAGGAATTGTGATTTTAATACACTCGGAACAATTTTCCGTTGACAAATGTTGATAATTGTTTGTCAAAGGGAATTTTTCCCCAATGAAACGAAATGCCAGAGGATTTGCTTAATACAAGTTGTTCGTGCTTATTACGCTTATTATAATCCATAGAATAAAAATATCGAGAGAAGATGAAACATAACTTCTAAAACGAATATCAAACCAACAAGGTTGCTTAACAACTCTGCAATCCATAAGTTCAACCTTGTTTTTAGTGGAATCAGAAAATAACACGTAATCAAAAATAGACTTTATAGCAAAGTTTGTGTTTTTGTAGGGTTGGTATGAGTGTTTATCTTCAATAATTTTTTTTTTAATCTGGCTTAAAGTGGCATGAGCTGCCGAAATTCACACTTTTTTCATAATTTCTGATCGTCACGACAGTAAGAGGCTTTGAAGGCCATGGAAAAACTAGATGATTGGCGTTGGAATGAGGAAAATCCGTACAGTATGTGGCCTTCACGAACCGGAATAGTGTTCGAAAAATAAACAAAATTTAAATAACCGGGACGACCATTCATTCATTCTAAGCAAAAGTTAGTTCAAAACAATACTTTAACGTACATTCCCGAGACTAGGCGCACTAAAAAGTCTTTGAATTATACGTCTTAGGAAAAATAGCCGATAATTTCAACATTCTGTATCAACGTCAAAATATCAACATTTTGGCAGCACATGCCCCTTGAATATCATATTCTGGGAAAATTGATTTGATAGCTCGAACATCTCCATTAAATATCTTATTCATAAAAGAAATGCTTTGATGAGAATGGATTTTGATAAAATCATTGTCAAGCAGCATAAATTTACTGCGATACTATTGAACCCTTAGCGGAAAGATATAAGAGAAAGGGAGATCCATCACACATAAGGCTGTGATTAAAGACACTTCTTGACATTTGGGAGGATTTTTCTAGCTGTCTGAAGTAGAGAAAGAAAATGTTTGATAGAAAGTCCCTCTTCCAGTTTAAAGACACCAACGGATGACAAAATGTCATCTACCCAAAAACTTAATTTTCCTTACGGACTTCTTTTCTTGAGTTTCGAACCAGATAGTACATTTTACTTACGCGTCGAGAATAATTATACAAATTCATTGCAAGTATATACATGTACTTGTTGGAATAAAAAATACCATAACATTTTGGTTTGTGGATATCATCCATGTCTTGGAAGTTTTGTCACCTTCTACCAAACATCTTCTCGGAGTCACGAGGAATCACGGGATATTCTTTGGTAATGTTTTATATTTGTTTGAACAGCTGGAGAGTTTCGTTGTCAACCGTTACATACTTCCTAGCAATGGTCGTGAATAATTCCATGTGCTAGGGTACATCATGTTAGATCGATAATGTACGTTACAAATAAAGGAAAATATATTGATTTATTCACATCCAATGCTTCCAGTAAATAGATGATGTCATTAACATGTATCGATAAGAAAATCTTAAAACTTGCTTAGTGTCTTGAAACGAAAAAATCACACATTCTTTCTATTGAGTTTACTTTATTGACTCTGAGAAAAAACAGGTTGCTGTTTATTGTGATACAACTTTAAGTTTTCATCAGTGGAAACTTAAGTTTATATGGGTTGGATTTTGTCCTCCCCAACGATATCTGCAAATACAATTCCTTTATCTTCAAGTCAATAAGGAAACTTCTGAGAAATAAGATGTCAGTCTGCAGACAGAGTTGGTCATCGTAGTTTGTTTTTTTGCACACGCTTTACAAACAAAACCTTGTAAGCTTGTGTGATTTCAATTAAACAAGCCATTGACTAAATTGCATCGCATGACTACTCTGTAACGCACCTAAATTTTATTTACCAAAATAACTAATAAAAAAATGTTGGCGGCCTTATGAATTAATGGCCTATTCGCTTATTCTCTATCTGGTCGCTGCCTTTATTTATCTTTTTAAAAAAACTCGCAGCCCCGGGCACAAAATAATTGATCAGAAACCAGACCCGGTTTAAATATTATGTTGTTAGGTTATTTATAAAGGCGGTAAGAATAATGCTGATGTAGAAGCACTGAAACACGTCCGAAATCAGTTTTTTAAATCCTCTTACTGTTGTGACCATCCGAAATCATGAAAAAGTGTAAATTTTGGCAGCTCATACCGCTTTAAGTTTTGGTATATTTAGTATTTGACCAATGATATTACCGCTATCTTTTGTTTATTTGTCAGGACAAAACTGAAAGAGCACAAGTTCTGGAATTGGTCTCCTTATATCGCATTATATGTAGAAACCAGGGGTTTCTCAGATATCAGTCCGATTTCCACCCCCACTTCAATTTGGAACGCCGCCATAAAAGTTAAAAGTCTGTAACGAATTTATCCCACCGAAGACCTAAATTGTTTGGTATTCAGGCCTTCTTTCATAAAGACGACTGTTTTATAATAGGTAGATCGTGGATTCTGAAAGCGAACTCTAAATATGTATGGTGCGAGGAGGAAGTATTCAATGTGAGGTGGGATAAGTGTTCATATAGATTTTAAAGTGGCATGAGCTGCCAAAATTCACACTTTTTTCCTAATTTCTGATCGTCAGGACAGTATTAGGGCTTTGAGGCCATCGACAAACTAAATGATTGGTGTTGGAATGAGGAAAATCCATACAGTATGTGGCGTATACGAACCGGAATAGTGTTCGAAAAGTAAACAAAATTTAAATAAGCGGGACGGCCATTCATTCATTCTAAGTCAAAGGTAGTTCAAAAAAATACTTTATCGAACATTTTCGAGACTAAAAGCACTAAAAAGCTTCTGAATTATACGTCTTTAAAAAAATAGCCAATAATTTCAACATTCTGTTTTAACGTCAAAATATCAACATTTTGGCAGCTCATGCCACTTTAACTGTAGCCTTATTTCTTAACATAAATTCTCACACCAATGTTAGGATAAGCATCATAGCTGATGGCATGTATTACGAATCTCAATGGGATCGTATTTTATCTCAATCTCTTATTAAATGTGTACATCTTCAATGTAGCATTGCGTCGATTGACATTAATAACGACATTAGAGAAACCGCCATTGTTCATAACAGCTAGCGTTTTATAAGCATTAAATTTGATGGAGTTTTCTGCCAAATGTTTTTTCCTCAGTAAAAACAAGTATATGCATTTCATAATAGAGTTTCAGCCAGCATGTTCGTGACGGTTGCAATCATATGCCAGGCTTTTGATGAAAACGTTTGTGTTGTCCACATTTCGGGAGAATGCGAGCAATATGGCTCGTATGTTGAAAGAGGAAGCGATTTCCATCAACGTGAAACGTGGAAATCTGATATTAAAGTCCATTACCAGACACTGCTTGTAGTCTCTAACTGACAACCTACTTCTGGAAGTGACAGGTGACCTGAGCTACTTTAACTGTTATCTCTCAGAGGTAACCGGAGGACAAAATATACATAAATTGGAAGTTGGTTAATTTACCTACATGCTATATTATTACACATGAAATATAGGTCAGTTTATATCACCAATCCCGTTTGTTCCAAACATTTACACGGCAAACTCACAAGTTATACTTTTTATCACAATTTTTGGCAACACTCTTAGATCTAAAAAAAATACCAGTGATCAGCGATTTATATACGGCGGTAGATGCTTTGAGAGTATTTTGTCTGGTACATTTATCCGACTGCTGATACAACATAAATATGGAGAGATGAGGAATGTCTTAGACAGTCAAACATGTCCACTTGCCAGAAGTCCGCATTACCAGACACGGCTCACGCCCATAGTCAATAAACTCCACAAAACACCATACCAAGCATATCTGGAGGAGACAGGCAAATTGGCGGAGTTCATGCAAGTTCACATTTCCTCTACATCTGCCTCAAGTTTTACATACATACCCATAAAAGCCATTAATACTTAGTTTTCCGCACTGCATGGATTATGTTTGTCATAGCTCAAAACACGGACGGTATCTTTTAAAATGTTACGTGCCATTGGGCATTATAAAGCATAAAAAAGTTTTTATGAAGCTTAAATGATATGTCATTGATTTTTAGTTGATTGCAAAATACTTTATCGACCTTTTGTTCAAAACAGTAGATGCGTTGCGTGTCAACAGGAATTCGAAAATGTCAATTTACAGCTCTTCGAATTTCCTGTTATAAGTCGTAGACTTTTTTTCTTTTAACTTGTGTGTCATGTAATTATTAAATGGCATGCAGCATTGTATTTTAAGATAGTTTTCCAGTGATTTCAAATGTTTTAATTAATTATTTAGGTAACAATCGTGAGATTTAGACAATGTTCATTTATAACCACGACTTGAGTGTAAGTGCTTTAAGGTCAGAAGGAAACACCCGACAGTATAATCATAACACTTTCTAAAAATAAAGAAAATTGTAAAATGCTTAACATTATGCATTCGATCTAGTTTTGATATATTTTGGGGGTAAAAAGAGGTGATATAGATTAAACGTTACATTGATATAATTTGGAATGCTGACGCCACACAAGCAAACAGTTACAATGATATAATTTGGAATGTGGATGCCTCACAAGCCAAAGGTTGCACTGATATAATTTGAAATACTGATGCCACACAAGCCAAAAGGTTACACTGATATCATTTGGTATGTGGATGCCACACATGCCAAAGGTTACACTGATATCATTTGGAATGTTGATGCCACACAAGCCATAGGTTGCACTGATACAATTTGGCATGTGGATGTCACTCAAGCCAAAGGTTACACTGATACAATTTGGAATGTGGATGTCACACAAGCCAAAGGTTACACCGATATCATTTGGAATGTTGATGCCACACAAGCCAAAGGTTGCACTGATACAATTTGGCATGTGGATGTCACTCAAGCCAAAGGTTACACTGATACAATTTGGAATGTGGATGTCAGACAAGCCAAAGGTTACACTGATATCATTTGGAATACTGGTGCCACACAAGCCAAAAGGTTACACTGATAGCATTTGGAATACTGATGCCACACAAGCCAAAAGGTTACACGGATATCATTTGGTATGTGGATGCCACACAAGCCAAAAGGTTACACTGATAGCATTTGGATTACTGATGCCACTAAGACCAAAGGTTACACTGATAGCATTTGGAATACTGATGCCACACTAGCCAAAGGTTACAATGATACCATTTAGAATGTGGATGCCACACATGCCAAAGGTTACACTGATATCATTTGGAATGTTGGTGTCACACATGCCAAAGGTTAAACTGATATCATTTGGAATGTGGATGTCACACTAGCCAAAGGTTACACTGATAGCATTTGGAATACTGATGCCACACATGCCCAAAGGTTACACTGATAGCATTTGAAATATTGATGCCACACAATCCAAAAGGTTACACTGATAGCATTTGAAATACTGATGCCACACAATCCAAAAGGTTACGCTGATATCATTTGGAATGTTGGTGTCACACAAGCCAAAGGTTACACTGATAGCATTTTGAATACTGATGCCACACATGCCAAAAGGTTACACTGATAGCATTTGAAATACTGATGCCTCACAATCCAAAAGGTTACACTGATAGCATTTGGAATACTGGTGCCACACAATCAGAAGGTTATACTGATACCATTTGGAATACTGGTGCCACACATGCCAAAAGGTTACACTGATATCATTTGGAATACCGACGCCACTAAGACCAAAGGTTACACTGATATCATTTGGAATACTGACGCCACTAAGACCAAAGGTTACACTGATGCCATATGGAATGTTGGTGCAACACATGCCAAAGGTTACACTGATACAATTTGAAATACTGATGCCACACTATAGCCAAAGGTTACACTGATATCATTTGGTATGTTGATGCCACACTAGCCAAAGGTTACACTGATACCATTTGGAATGTTGGTGTTACACATGCCAAAGGTTACACTGATACAATTTGGAATGTGGATGTCACACAAGCCAAAGGTTACACTGATATCATTTGGAATACTGGTGCCACACAAGCCAAAAGGTTACACTGATAGCATTTGGAATACTGATGCCACACAAGCCAAAAGGTTACACGGATATCATTTGGTATGTGGATGCCACACAAGCCAAAAGGTTACACTGATAGCATTTGGAATACTGATGCCACTAAGACCAAAGGTTACACTGATAGCATTTGGAATACTGATGCCACACTAGCCAAAGGTTACAATGATACCATTTAGAATGTGGATGCCACACATGCCAAAGGTTACACTGATATCATTTGGAATGTTGGTGTCACACATGCCAAAGGTTACACTGATATCATTTGGAATGTGGATGTCACACTAGCCTAAGGTTACACTGATAGCATTTGGAATACTGATGCCACACATGCCAAAAGGTTACACTGATAGCATTTGAAATATTGATGCCACACAATCCAAAAGGTTACACTGATAGCATTTGAAATACTGATGCCACACAATCCAAAAGGTTACGCTGATATCATTTGGAATGTTGGTGTCACACAAGCCAAAGGTTACACTGATAGCATTTGGAATACTGATGCCACACATGCCAAAAGGTTACACTGATAGCATTTGAAATACTGATGCCTCACAATCCAAAACGTTACACTGATAGCATTTGGAATACTGGTGCCACACAATCAGAAGGTTATACTGATACCATTTGGAATACTGGTGCCACACATGCCAAAAGGTTACACTGATATCATTTGGAATACCGACGCCACTAAGACCAAAGGTTACACTGATATCATTTGGAATACTGACGCCACTAAGACCAAAGGTTACACTGATGCCATCTGGAATGTTGGTGCCACACATGCCAAAGGTTACACTGATACAATTTGAAATACTGATGCCACACTATAGCCAAAGGTTACACTGATATCATTTGGAATGTTGATGCCACACAAGCCAAAGGTTACACTGATACCATTTGGAATGTTGGTGTCAAACATGCCAAAGCTTACACTGATATCATTTGGAATGTTGATGCCACACAAGCCAAAGGTTACATTGATATCATTTGGTATGTGGATGCCACACATGCCAAAGTTTCACTGATATCATTTGGAATGTTGATGCCACACAAGCCAAAGGTTACACTGATATCATTTGGAATGTGGATGTCACACAAGCCAAAGGTTACACTGATACAATTTGGAATGTGGATGTCACTCACTTTTTACTTGTGTGTCATGTAATTATTAAATGGCATACAGCATTGTATTTTAAGATAGTTTTACAGTGATTTCAAATGTTTTAATTAATTATTTAGGTAACAATCGTGAGATTTAGACAATGTTCATTTATAACCACGACTTGAGTGTAAGTGCTTTACGGTCAGAAGGAAACACCCGACAGTATAATCATAACACGTTCTAAAAAAAAAAAATTGTAAAATGCTAAACATTATGCATTCGATCTAGTTTTGATATATTTTGGGGGTAAAAAGAGGTGATATAGATTAAACGTTACATTGATATAATTTGGAATGCTGACGCCACACAAGCAAACAGTTACAATGATATAATTTGGAATGTGGATGCCTCACAAGCCAAAGGTTGCACTGATAGCATTTGGAATACTGGTGCCACACAATCAGAAGGTTATACTGATACCATTTGGAATACTGGTGCCACACATGCCAAAAGGTTACACTGATATCATTTGGAATACTGACGCCACTAAGACCAAAGGTTACACTGATATCATTTGGAATACTGACGCCACTAAGACCAAAGGTTACACTGATGCCATCTGGAATGTTAGTGCCACACATGCCAAAGGTTACACCGATATCATTTGGAATGTTGATGCCACACAAGCCAAAGGTTGCACTGATACAATTTGGCATGTGGATGTCACTCAAGCCAAAGGTTACACTGATACAATTTGGAATGTGGATGTCAC
Organism: Lepidochitona cinerea; assembly: GCA_963971465.1. Taxonomy (NCBI): domain Eukaryota; kingdom Metazoa; phylum Mollusca; class Polyplacophora; order Chitonida; family Tonicellidae; genus Lepidochitona; species Lepidochitona cinerea. Next base: position 37,568,010 of record OZ020556.1, on the reverse strand, counting down.
ACAAGCCAAAGGTTACACCGATATCATTTGGAATGTTGATGCCACACAAGCCAAAGGTTGCACTGATACAATTTGGCATGTGGATGTCACTCAAGCCAAAGGTTACACTGATACAATTTGGAATGTGGATGTCACACAAGCCAAAGGTTACACTGATATCATTTGGAATACTGGTGCCACACAAGCCAAAAGGTTACACTGATAGCATTTGGAATACTGATGCCACACAAGCCAAAAGGTTACACGGATATCATTTGGTATGTGGATGCCACACAAGCCAAAAGGTTACACTGATAGCATTTGGAATACTGATGCCACTAAGACCAAAGGTTACACTGATAGCATTTGGAATACTGATGCCACACTAGCCAAAGGTTACAATGATACCATTTAGAATGTGGATGCCACACATGCCAAAGGTTACACTGATATCATTTGGAATGTTGGTGTCACACATGCCAAAGGTTAAACTGATATCATTTGGAATGTGGATGTCACACTAGCCAAAGGTTACACTGATAGCATTTGGAATACTGATGCCACACATGCCAAAAGGTTACACTGATAGCATTTGAAATATTGATGCCAACAATCCAAAAGGTTACACTGATAGCATTTGAAATACTGATGCCACACAATCCAAAAGGTTACGCTGATATCATTTGGAATGTTGGTGTCACACAAGCCAAAGGTTACACTGATAGCATTTGGAATACTGATGCCACACATGCCAAAAGGTTACACTGATAGCATTTGAAATACTGATGCCTCACAATCCAAAACGTTACACTGATAGCATTTGGAATACTGGTGCCACACAATCAGAAGGTTATACTGATACCATTTGGAATACTGGTGCCACACATGCCAAAAGGTTACACTGATATCATTTGGAATACCGACGCCACTAAGACCAAAGGTTACACTGATATCATTTGGAATACTGACGCCACTAAGACCAAAGGTTACACTGATGCCATCTGGAATGTTGGTGCCACACTATAGCCAAAGGTTACACTGATATCATTTGGTATGTTGATGCCACACTAGCCAAAGGTTACACTGATACCATTTGGAATGTTGGTGTCACACATGCCAAAGGTTACACTGATACAATTTGGAATGTGGATGTCACACAAGCCAAAGGTTACACTGATATCATTTGGAATACTGGTGCCACACAAGCCAAAAGGTTACACTGATAGCATTTGGAATACTGATGCCACACAAGCCAAAAGGTTACACGGATATCATTTGGTATGTGGATGCCACACAAGCCAAAAGGTTACACTGATAGCATTTGGAATACTGATGCCACTAAGACCAAAGGTTACACTGATAGCATTTGGAATAATGATGCCACACTAGCCAAAGGTTACAATGATACCATTTAGAATGTGGATGCCACACATGCCAAAGGTTACACTGATATCATTTGGAATGTTGGTGTCACACATGCCAAAGGTTACACTGATATCATTTGGAATGTGGATGTCACACTAGCCAAAGGTTACACTGATAGCATTTGGAATACTGATGCCACACATGCCAAAAGGTTACACTGATAGCATTTGAAATATTGATGCCACACAATCCAAAAGGTTACACTGATAGCATTTGAAATACTGATGCCACACAATCCAAAAGGTTACGCTGATATCATTTGGAATGTTGGTGTCACACAAGCCAAAGGTTACACTGATAGCATTTGGAATACTGATGCCACACATGCCAAAAGGTTACACTGATAGCATTTGAAATACTGATGCCTCACAATCCAAAACGTTACACTGATAGCATTTGGAATACTGGTGCCACACAATCAGAAGGTTATACTGATACCATTTGTAATACTGGTGCCACACATGCCAAAAGGTTACACTGATATCATTTGGAATACTGACGCCACTAAGACCAAAGGTTACACTGATATCATTTGGAATACTGACGCCACTAAGACCAAAGGTTACACTGATGCCATCTGGAATGTTGGTGCCACACATGCCAAAGGTTACACTGATACAATTTGAAATACTGATGCCACACTATAGCCAAAGGTTACACTGATATCATTTGGAATGTTGATGCCACACAAGCCAAAGGTTACACTGATACCATTTGGAATGTTGGTGTCACACATGCCAAAGGTTACACTGATATCATTTGGAATGTTGATGCCACACAAGCCAAAGGTTACATTGATATCATTTGGTATGTGGATGCCACACATGCCAAAGTTTCACTGATATCATTTGGAATGTTGATGCCACACAAGCCAAAGGTTACACTGATATCATTTGGAATGTTGATGCCACACAAGCCAAAGGTTACACTGATATCATTTGGAATGTGGATGTCACACAAGCCAAAGGTTACACTGATACAATTTGGAATGTGGATGTCACTCACTTTTTACTTGTGTGTCATGTAATTATTAAATGGCATACAGCATTGTATTTTAAGATAGTTTTACAGTGATTTCAAATGTTTTAATTAATTATTTAGGTAACAATCGTGAGATTTAGACAATGTTCATTTATAACCACGACTTGAGTGTAAGTGCTTTACGGTCAGAAGGAAACACCCGACAGTATAATCATAACACGTTCTAAAAAAAAAAATTGTAAAATGCTAAACATTATGCATTCGATCTAGTTTTGATATATTTTGGGGGTAAAAAGAGGTGATATAGATTAAACGTTACATTGATATAATTTGGAATGCTGACGCCACACAAGCAAACAGTTACAATGATATAATTTGGAATGTGGATGCCTCACAAGCCAAAGGTTGCACTGATAGCATTTGGAATACTGGTGCCACACAATCAGAAGGTTATACTGATACCATTTGGAATACTGGTGCCACACATGCCAAAAGGTTACACTGATATCATTTGGAATACTGACGCCACTAAGACCAAAGGTTACACTGATATCATTTGGAATACTGACGCCACTAAGACCAAAGGTTACACTGATGCCATCTGGAATGTTAGTGCCACACATGCCAAAGGTTACACTGATACAATTTGAAATACTGATGCCACACTATAGCCAAATGTTACACTGATATCATTTGGTATGTTGATGCCACACTAGCCAAAGGTTACAATGATACCATTTGGAATGTTGGTGTCACACATGCCAAAGGTTACACTGATATCATTTGGAATGTTGATGCCACACAAGCCAAAGGTTACACTGATATCATTTGGTATGTGGATGCCACACATGCCAAAGGTTACACTGATATCATTTGGAATGTTGATGCCACACAAGCCAAAGGTTACACTGATATCATTTGGAATGTTGATGCCACACAAGCCAAAGGTTACACTGATATCATTTGGAATGTGGATGTCACACAAGCCAAAGGTTACACTGATACAATTTGGAATGTGGATGTCACTCACTTTTTACTTGTGTGTCATGTAATTATTAAATGGCATACAGCATTGTATTTTAAGATAGTTTTACAGTGATTTCAAATGTTTTAATTAATTATTTAGGTAACAATCGTGAGATTTAGACAATGTTCGTTTATAACCACGACTTGAGTGTAAGTGCTTTAAGGTCAGAAGGAAACACCCGACAGTATAATCATAACACTTTCTAAAAAAAAAAATTGTAAAATGCTAAACATTATGCATTCGATCTAGTTTTGATATATTTTGGGGGTAAAAAGAGGTGATATAGATTAAACGTTACATTGATATAATTTGGAATGCTGACGCCACACAAGCAAACAGTTACAATGATATAATTTGGAATATGGATGCCTCACAAGCCAAAGGTTGTACTGATATCATTTGAAATACTGATGCCACACAAGCCAAAAGGTTACACAGATAGCATTTGGAATACTGATGCCACACAAGCCAAAAGGTTACACTGATAGCATTTGGAATACTGATGCCACACAAGCCAAAGGTTACACTGGTATCATTTGGCATGTGGATGCCACACAAGCCAAAGGTTACACTGATATCATTTGGAATGTTGATGCCACACAAGCCATAGGTTGCACTGATACAATTTTGCATGTGGATGTCACTCAAGCCAAAGGTTGCACTGATACAATTTGGAATGTGGATGTCACATAAGCCAAAAGGTTACACTGATACCATTTGGAATGTTGGTGTCACACAAGCCAAATGTTACACTGATACTATTTGGTATGTTGATGCCACACAAGCCAAAGGTTACACTGATATCATTTGGTATGTTGATGCCACACTATAGCCAAAGGTTGTACTGATATCATTTGGCATGTGGATGCCACACTAGCCAAAGGTTACACTGATATCATTTGGTATGTTGATGCCACACTATAGCCAAAGGTTGTACTGATATCATTTGGCATGTGGATGCCACACTAGCCAAAGGTTACACTGATATCATTTGGCATGTGGATGCCAGACAAGCCGAAGGTTACACTGATATCATTTGGTATGTTGATGCCACACAAGTCGAAGGTTACACTGATATCATTTGGCATGTGGATGCCACACAAGCCGAAGGTTACACTGATATCATTTGGCATGTGGATGCCACACAAGCCGAAGGTTACACTGATATCATTTGGTATGTTGATGCCAGACAAGCCGAAGGTTACACTGATATCATTTGGTATGTTGATGCCACACAAGTCGAAGGTTACACTGATATCATTTGGCATGTGGATGCCACACAAATCGAAGGTTACACTGATATCATTTGGTATGTTGATGCCACACAAGTCGAAGGTTACACTGATATCATTTGGCATGTGGATGCCACACAAGCCGAAGGTTACACTGATATCATTTGGTATGTTGATGCCAGACAAGCCGAAGGTTACACTGATATCATTTGGTATGTTGATGCCACACAAGCCGAAGGTTACACTGATATCATTTGGCATGTGGATGCCACACAAGCCGAAGGTTACACTGATATCATTTGGTATGTTGATGCCACACAAGCCAAAGGTTACACTGACATCATTTGGTATGTTCATGCCACATAAGCCGAAGGTTACACTGATATCATTTGGTATGTGGATGTCACACAAGCCAAAGGTTACACTGACATCATTTGGAATGTTGATGCCACACAAGCCGAAGGTTACACTGACATCATTTGGAATGTTGATGCCACACTATAGCCAAAGGTTGTACTGATATCATTTGGAATACTGATGCCACACTGGCCAAAGGTTACACTGATATCATTTGGAATGTTGGTGTCACACAATCCGAGGGTATCCTATATGTCATAGGCATCTAATTGTTCTATGAGGTTGTATTTAGATGAAATAATGTCATCAACTTCGCCCTGTATACGTACTTATGACAGCATAAATTAAGTGATTCAAATCCCGGACTACCTATACATTTGTGATGGATGATAAATTAATTAAAACCAACTGCACTACAATATTTGACGAACTGTCTTGAGGGTTAACCCCTTATACAGAGTAACACCAAAAATACCTATCCAAATGACAGGGCTTATAATCAAGTAATTGAATCGGGGCATCAATTTTTTACCTTGTGTAAGATTATCAACCTGTATACAGTTCGATGGAAATATTGAGGCCACACTATATATATGTAGGAGTTTTACTAGTGAATCAAAGGTGGATCAGTGGATCAAAAACATAAATTACATTCACCGAGATCGGGATCGAGATGGTGTTCAACATTTCCAATTTATTCGGGAATAGTTTTGGAATCGGTATATCTAACAGTCAGGACATCACAGGACAATCACGTGTGAAGAATACTAATTGAACCTATTCTACTCCCTTCTCTGACCTAGATTGGCATTTCTTTGGACTAACTTGGTTATTGACTAATTAAAGTCCGTTCTACTTCCTGAATACAATTGATGAGATTAACAACATTGGTGTGACGAGCTGTGCCTGAGTGACACGTTGATAGGTTCATGTATGTCTTAGTCCGGGTTTCTGATTCCAAAATTACTATTTTTATATACTGACGGCCGTCAGTATAAAAAAATAGTGACTTTGGAGTCAGAAGCCCGGACTAGGTATGTCTGTGACATAGTTATTTAATATAATAGTGGAATGTCTTACTGTCTAAGAGGATCTCGAGGAATTATGTACTCAATTTATATAAACCCAACCAATAATCACCTCATATACACATGAAAATCCATGCAAAGATATTAAACGACAGTCACAAAAAAGCTATTGATACACAAAACATGGGTGCATCGACGAAAAATATGGAAGAAAAAATCTTTGGATATATAATCAAACAATAAATTATACATTAGAAAACTCATAATCATGCAGTACACTAGTATTTAAGATCACTAAAATATACGGGCACAGGGAAAATCTTCTTGTCTAAAATAACCATGGAGACAAGTTTCTAATTGTGTTAAAAAGAGGTATATCATTTAGACATTTATACCCCATCATAGATTGTTGTAATAAACTAAACCTATGATATTTCATTAGGTTTGCGACTGACAGGAGCTTGACATTAGTCAGTAGAATTTTCTGGAACACTTTGTAATACATTGACAAAGCTTACGCATCGCATCTTAAGCTATGGCAAGAATATCGGCAGACTGAGATTGAGCCCCATATTTGCCCTCCCAAGAAAAACCTAGGTAGAAGACAGACATGGGAGTTTAGCCCTGACCAGTATATCTTTCAAACACTTGTTCTGGATATATGTACGAAAAGACAGCCTTTTTCCATCTTAACAAAATTTCAAAACACATAATCTCCTGATAATCCATTTACGCGGAACGATATCTGAAGCCATTTTAATATCTGATATGACCGCCAGGTACCAATACTGTTCTCGAATGATATTTAGTGGTTTTTCAATCTTAACCGAACGCCACCATCAACAGTCTCCCGTGTTGTAGTTGTGCATGACTCCTCTACCCATGATAAAAGCTTGCGCACTTTTTACCCACGATATACAATAAAACTTTGGTTTGTTCCGCCCCAGTTAGTGAAAAAAACAATTTTAATCTATATTTACGTTACTTAAAAGCAGATACTGCATAAATTTATGACTTTCCAATGACCTTCAGATTAGTAGAAAATTGGCAAGTGATAAATCTCGAATGAAAGGCTGTAAGTCTAGTTGGCGCCAAAAATGTACATTTAAGGATTATTTAGGGAATGTTCTGTTGCTTTGTTTTCTGACTGTAAACAACAGCCAAAAATGCACCACACGCGCATCCACAACGGCACTGCAGTACTGCGCACCTAACTACGGTCGATTCTCAGTCAGTAAACAAAGCAGATAAAGGATTCTTCAATTAAAACTTGGTATCCAACGGTCCATGGGAGCTACATGTAGGAAAGTTACCAATGGCTATTTGGAAAACTCATCTTTATATAACCAACAGTGGAAAAGCACACATTTTAACGATCTTGGTTACGGGTATGTCCTTAACAACCGAAAGATGGTCAACTACCTATTTGCACATGTACATCCACAAAATAAAACCCTGTAAACGTATTGGCAAAACTCACGGATAGAACTCACAAATCAAACAAATGACTATGTCACTGACAAGTTATAACAAACCGAATATCATATTTCATATCGCATCCAAATATCATAGCATTCAAGTTAACATCCCTGAACAGTTGGAAACTGACTGCCAAAATACAAAAACAGCGTTTTTTCATATAGATTCCCAGAAATTCTAAAACAAACCGACCAACGCGCATTAACATAAATTTGCATAGTTATAGAAAGTAGATCATTTCTCGACTTTAGTAACAATACGACTGAAGTTAAGGTCGTTAACTAAATTGTCAACAGCAGTGGGGGTGAGGAAACCATATCCCATTAAACAATAGCCTTCAAGAAGGATCTGTACATGAAATACAAAAGATTTACAAAAACTATTAAATAAGAAAACAGTAGTAAGGAAATCCAGAGAGGACAAAATACCCAGTACACGTAATAACACTTATTTTTTTACGTCTTTAGAGGCGAACAATCTTATATTGTTGATATTGTTTTTGCAGATATAAAACTATTTATCACCCCAAGTTGCAGAGGTAGATAAGTCAATTAGAAAAGAGCGCGTGTAGAAAAATGTGCTGTTTGTATCAGAAAAATTCAGGGGAAAATAAATATAAAAATAAAAAAATATCAAACCAAATTACTGAAAGCAAAGCCATTATCAAATAGGTCTAAGCTGTCATTGCGACGAGATCTAACTGGAGATGAAAAAAGATTGTATATACTGGCTGTGATGCAACTAGCTCGAAAAAGCGGTCTCTCGGATGCTGAAAATCTAACACTATAGAGCCCGAATCGCACCTTTTTTGGACATTTTTAAACACACGTATGCGCTCTGTCGGTTTATTTTTAAAATGATGGAATGTCATCGATCCCAAACATGTGAATCAGACAGCCTATATGTCCCCGGACGTTTGAAATAAGCATTGTTAGTAGAACTCAAGCTTTCAAAATTACGAACTTGTTAAAAGATGTGTACATAAAGTGTGCATCAATCAAAGAATTAGTAGTGACTATGTGATGGCTAGTATATTTGTATTTATTTTATAAAAACCTCTTACATTTCATTTAGTTAATGTCTTTATCTTATCATGAAATAATCTATAAAATCATATTTTTTTGCATTTGGGTTTATTCATACAATTTACGACAGGGATTTGTGTACTGCAGAGGTTTTCTTCCGAGTCTGGGCCTATACAAACGGACTTGTACAACATTCAAATGTATGTCTTGTGTTGCAACTGGTGACAGTGTGACTTGGGTGCGGTGCGTGACTGTGTCGAGTCTCTGATTGGTCAGTTGTGGTTGTCTCAGTCTGTAGTGTCTGCAGTTGTTTACTGACAGCCGATTGTTGTGACCTCGATGTTGTGTCTGTCCCCGTACAACATACGGGTATGTTTGTTTCCATTTGATTTGTTATAACATTATGTGGTTGTATGTTGAATGCCTACAAATTTCTGTTATAAATTTTTTAATCAATTCAAACAAGGTTTCATGGCTGACTGGACACTAAAAACAAATACACAAATTGGCGCTAGACGCTAACCAATCAATCAAGTTTAGTAACGTTTTGCTTAAATCATTATTCCTAATTGTTTCCTTTAAGCAATGATAGGGTAAATACGTATACATTTTGGGCTGTTAGTGGATTTTATTTACATAATAGAGAAATACCATGGCAGCGGGTATTCCAGAAAAAAATTGTTCGAGGCGAAGTGCCGAGGATATTATTGTGTCTGGAATATCCCCTGACAAAGTGTTTCTCTGAAGTAAACGATTTGGACTTGCTTGGGTTTCTCATCGACTTCCTTTATTGGTGTTATACAAATGTAGTACTATATCATGTTTACAGTTGTGCATTCAGCGTCTGGTACATTCGAGTAAAACAATACCCTTTTTCTCAGCATGGTCTCTAATTTGAGGATGGAAATATTATTTCTCTGTAATTTGAGTTAATAAAGTATGCTGTAATATCGCAAGCTTTGTGTCATGGTGTTGTCTTAAATAAAGCTTCACTTTATTGGACGACTTTCTTAAGAAATAATGTCTTAGTGGAACAATAGTGTGACGCCACAACTATCGTTTACTCAGGTTTTTTTTCCTTGATGATCAAATAAACCACGGCTGAATTTACCTAAACTGATTTCCTCTTTACTACTTAGATAACTCTTCCACACTCGAGGGAGCCATTCAATAACGTGCTTGTATCATGGAACGAATGATTGACGTTGTCAATCAACTAGCGAGTGTTTAAACACTGGCCAATCAGAAAACTTTACAACTTTGGCCAAGATGAAATTTGGTGCAAGATGTTAGTTCAGAATAGGAAATCAAGATGTCCTCGATAGACACATATCGAAATGTTTGATCAAACAAAGGGTGGTTAAGACATACAATTATCTCAGATTTGTGCCGAGATAGAGGATAGGCATGCTATTTTCAAGTAAGCCTAAATTGGTGCTTTTTCTTGGCTTTAAGCCAAAATCATATAGCAAAGAAAATGTTTGTTTCTACATTTGTTCAGTGATCTTTTCTCTTCGTATTTTTCCTTCTTTCATTGGTTTCAATACTGGTATTTTAAATTTACGCTGCCATAATACCAAAAACTGTTTACATTACAAAAAGCCACGTGTTTCTGTATTTTTCTCTGAAAAAAGACGTCCATTTTTCCAAGCAGTTAATATAGGGCTATTTTTTTTTTTATTTAAAAATTTCTTGCAAATGGGGGGGGGGGGGGCAGAAAAATTAAGTGTTTAATTTCTAATTTAAATATGATGTCAAAGGTTCTGCTTTTTGGGAGAAATGCAATGTACCGCAATTCCCACAATGACACAACTTTGAAACAAAGTTCAACTCTGCAGGGGGCTGGCGTCAGAATGTCTCCAACTGTCAGTTATGTCTCATTGGCCGTTCAGAGTCAGACGTAAGACGAAGTTAGCATTTTCTCTATGCTGGTTTCTATGGTAATCAAAGAAGACATTTAAAAAAAATCTTTCTTGAACAGTGTTTGACATTTTTTTTTGTCAATGCACATTTAGTTAACAGAGCAGTGCGAATTGTTTGGATAAAAATGCCGTGGTGAAATAACTTTTGCCGTGAAAAATAAACTTTTCCGCGGCAACTTTTTTTTTGCCGTGGGAAAAATTTGAATTCCGAGGGTCGTGATACCCAGTTAAGAGAGCCATACAATAACTTCCAGATCGGGAAGTTATTCAACGCTTTTAAGCCACGCCCACTCTCTGTCCATTGGGTATCGGGTTTGTCGAGGACTGCTCATCAAAAGAAAAACACCGCAACCATGATACAAAGAAAACAAATTTAACAGCGACTCGAATCAGGCCAACGTCACGTGATAGACGGTCACCAGTTCGTTGTGGAAAATGCCAAATTAAAAGTCGGGAAATCATACTTTGAGTTTCGACTACACACAGCGAAACAAAGCATTCCATAGTCCAACAAGGTTTGCATTTTATTGTTATGGCTCCGCAAAGCGAAAGCGGAGCCATTATGTTTTCGGGTTTTCCGTCCGTCCGCTCAGCCGTTCGTCCGTCCGTCCTTGTCCGTACAATAACTCATGAATGATTCATCCGATCAACTTCAAACTTGGGGTGTGCCTTGACATTGGGCAGAGGACGGTTGGGATTGATTTTCAGCAATGTGCGCAATCCAATATGGCCCCTATCCGTCATATTAGATTATGAGCATGATTTTCTTGTCCGGGCAATAACTTGTGGATGATTCATCCAATGAACTTCAAACTTGGGGTGTGCCTTGACATCGGCGAGAGGACGGTTGGGATTGATTTTCGGCAATGTGCGCAATCCAATATCAAACCTGGGGTGTGCCTTGACATTGAGCAAAGGGCGATTGGGATCAATTTTCAGACATGTGCCCAATACAATATGGCTGCCATGAAGCATATTAGATTATGAGCAATATTTTATCGGAAGTAAACTTGTGATAAGGCATTATTTGTTATAAGTTTTCAGCCATCTTGATTTTTAAAGATGGCAGCCATCTTTTAAAATAATTAATGCCAAGAATATCATATATCATCTTTATTCTTTTTGCGGAAAGTGAGTTTGTTGCGCGACTTTAGAATCTAGGTCAGTTGATCGAGTTGGGGCCATTCATTGATTTGGATATCCAAGCACCTTCATAGTATGGGTTAACATAGTCAAAAACATAAATGACCGCTCCCTAAACGTTTTCGTTCTGTTCATGATTTTCGTGAGGTTTTGGCATTTAATAGTGGCCTTTATTCAAACAAAAGAAAGTAAAAACTTATCTAGTTTACTGTAGTATGTCCATTATATTCGATAAGCGTGCTTATGTGTGGAAAATTTTGAAAAAATTATCAAAGACTGACTTTTCCCTCAACCCTCGATAACTGGTTCCCTCGCTGTTGAATTTCCAGTCGGACACCGGGCTGACTTTTTCCCTCCGATAAAGAAAACACAGTCACCCAGCGATGTTTAATTATTTTAAATAAGTAACAAACAGGTATATCTTGGCGCTCCCAAAGTTATATTACTATGACCTAAGCCATTTTATTTGACGATCGATGAATGTCACATTTACCCTCGATAGCTGGCCCCCTCAGGCTAGTGGTAAATATTCTCTTCTCATCAGTTCCAAACCTATGGGGGATGGTTGCCAGTTACCACTGGAAGGTCGTGGGTTTCCTCTAAAACTGGCAACACTGCCATATAAGTGAAATAATCTTGAGCGCGGCGTAAAACACCAAACAATCAATGAATCAATCATCAGTTCCAACGTGACCGATTTTCAAAAATCCCCGTATTAGAACTTTCATAACACCCATTTGTGAAATTTGAGGGACGGTATCGACACCCACTCAAAAATATGTAAATGGATGTATGAGGAAGCTTTCTATGAAAGAAAAATGATTTCCTGCTAAATACCAAGGTCACGTGACCACCCAGTTTCGTGACGGATTTAATTGCGGATAACCACAGTTTTTACATAGGATAGAATGTCAAATATTGTTTCAAATGAAAAACGATTAAATCAAGTCACTGTGAAGAAAATTTCTTTACTTTTTTTTCCGAACGAACAAAACAGAAAACAGCTCAAATGCGCGTGACGAAATTAATATTTTCTACTTGGGACGGAATTACAGTATGAAGAAATTCCACAGCGTATTGGAACTTAGTCTCAAACAGAATAAGCCCTTTGCTTAAAAATGTCAGTGATAAATTGACAAACTATTTTTAAGGAAATGAATTAAAAACATTTTAAAAAACCATGAACTTACATACATCATCGTTTTTCCACATTAAGCTACCGATATCAGGCATTTGTAGCACGTAAGTATCTCATCATCATCGATGATTCCATCGGCTTCTGTGCACGACACATGGCTTCACAACTTACAAGAGTTACATCTAATCCATTCTTCTTTGCGTTTCGGGTCTCGTGCATCCCCATAGGACCAGTTACACTGAGGGCAGATCGAATTCTCCTCTTGATTCGACATTTTCATCCCCGAAGAGCTACCAACTTTTGTACATGGGGTGTCAGAAAAAATAAGAACAGGTCGCTTCTAAATATCTGCCCGCTGAGGATGAAATAAATTCAGCCAAAGGTACGTCTATGCTGCCGTCGTCGCTTTCCGGGGTTGTCACGGACCTGGGGAGTGCTTCTGTAAAAAATGATCTTCATCTGACCCCATTGGAACCAGTTCATCATGCTCTCAACCTCATCAACTTTATTTGCGAAGTTTACTTTGAATAACTTTGCGTCCGAGCAGTTCAGACATTCGTCAGTCATACATGGTTCATTCCAGAGACTGCAGACACATTTACCTAGAAAGTCGTCTCTAGAATAGAGTGGGGAAAATCAGGACATTTTATGTGTAAAGCCTCAAGCTTTGCTGTGGTAGGCACACCCACAGACGTTGTGAGGCATCTGAGGGGATAGCCTAGTTGAACCCATTTCGGCCTTAATTTTGCGAATGTTGACATTCCAACTTCTGCGTCATCGTGTTCTTTCTTGAATGCCTCGAGAGTTTCCGCCAGAGTCAACAGTAGGTGTCGTTTCTGGAAACGATCTTTATTCCCGGGCCCATTCCACACTATAATATAATCACTTTTGCCAGGCGTAGCTCGACAAATTGAGTCGCTCTCGTAGAAGTCTCGGACACGTTTCTCTTTTTCTCTATCTAAGCGATTAGCGTGTCGTAACGGATAAGGGACAAAACGAGCGTCGAGTTGCTCCTCCGCTAAAGCCTTAAGGACTGCAGTCCGTTTCTTTGGATCTTTAGACAAACCACCAAAGAACACATGGGTGTACACTTGCTCGACAGATGGAATATCAGAGGATGTACTCCCAATCTCATTTGATGAAGTATTTCTTTTTCGATAGTTCGTTACGGCAAGCCCCACTCTTCTTCGAAGCTGTTTTCATTCAGTGTCTGAAAGTCCCACTCTCCATTTTCTCTTTCTTTCTCTATCTTTTTGCTTATGATCTTCGTGTGCTTTGGTGTTGGCTTTCTTTTTTTCACGACAACGTTTTTGTCTTTCCAATGCAGTTTTGTCCATGTTTCTGAAACAAATATGTACTTGTTTAATGTTGCCATTGATTTCGTTAAAGTGGCATGAGCTGCCAAAATTCACAACTCTTTCATAATTTCTGATCGCCACGACAGTAAGAGGTTTTGAAGGCCAAGGAAAAACTAAATGATTGGCGTTGGGATGAGGAAAATCCATACAGTATGTGACCTGTACGAACCGAAAACGTGTTCGAAAGTAAACCAAATTTAAATAACCGGGACGACCATCCATTCATTCTAAGTCAAAGTTAGTTCAAAACAATACTTTATCGTACATTTTCGAGTCTAGAAGCACTAAAAAGCCTCTGAATTATATGTCTTGAGAAAAATAGCCAGTAATTACAACATTCTGTGTTAACTTCAAAATATCAACATTTTGGCAGCTCATGCCCCTTTAAAGAGTAATTAAATTTGACCCCTCTTTAGTCAAATATAGATTTTGTACACTGGCATTCAATAAAAACATAAACTTATATTACAGAGTTCGAATCCCACCCCCCGCTCCCCTCGTCATTACATTTCCGACCTTAGATTTTTTTCCTATTATTTTCGTCACCCAAGAATATGCAAGGTTTTATTGTAATGTGACGGAATTAAAAGCTTGAGTAATTCCGTCACGACAACAAGTGTAAATCCGTCATGAGGATACAGGACATACATATTTACGTAAAGTAATATATCCCGGTTTGCACAATTCTTGTAAAAAAATTTAGTTTTTATACACTAGATATTAAAAATATTTTGTGACGGATTTACGCAGCCATTTTGAAGTCACCACACTTTTGTCACAGTAAAATAAATATTTTCAGTATATCCTAATGATGAAATGATACATTAATCTACACGAGCATCATCTCAAATTCAAAAAAAATGTATAAATTACCTAGATTGCGAATGCAGTTCTTCTGAAATTTAAACGATAAGATAGGTTCGAAAATTGCGCCTTGGAAAGCTTAAATCCACGTTTTACGTTACTCGCGCTAACAACTTGTTGTGGCGAGTATGGATTATGAAATTAATGGGCATAATTTTGATATGAATATTAAATGGCTTAATTGCATAATTAATTGCTTAATCCATAATTATGTTTACGGGTTACTGATTTCGTGGAATTGAGAAATGCGTATTTGTTGAGAAATTTGTTCCGCCGTTTTTTTCTGCGGAATTCATTCGAGAATATCGTTTGTTTTTTTCTTTACGTGAGTTATCTGGACCCTGACGAATTTGGACCAAAAAAACTCGGTAGAGCCCTGATTTCCCAACTATTATCTAACATAAATCCTACAAATTTAATCATAACTCCTACTGCATGGTTAACGAGACGAAACGACTTTAATAACGTTGTTAGGTTCACATAAATAATTTGTCGTGATTTTAATTAACTTTGGATTTCACTATTTATAAATTTGCCTTAAAGGAAAAAATAGAAGGGAGATTAACGATTTAGAGCTCCAAAGTCTGACAGACAGTTATTACCGTTTAATGATGCTTGAACTAAGTTTTCTAACATATCTTCCGATATGTATTTCTAGTAAGAACGATTGATTTAGTTAATTAGTGTAGTTTTATTAGCGATGAGATCACGATTGTGTATCGCCGATATCAGCAGAGGGAATGTGTACACAGGGTTATGACAGGTTAAAGTCTGACGGAGGAAGCTGTCGCTGCTATTGAATCTCAGGAATAGCCTGATGTTTTATGGTAAGAAATCGGGAATGTATTATTATACACTTATTAACTCGCATCGGAGTCATTACCATGAATACCGGAGCCGAGGTGAATCGCTGTCAAGATAACCTGACCGAGGCCGCAGGGTCCGGTATACATGGTAATGACCCAATACGAAATTATAAGTCTTTTATTATACCGATTTCTTCATATTGTAAGTATTTTCGATGTCTTCTAGACACCAACGTTTCTCTGTGTGGTAAAAACGCACTAAAAGACATACAAACAAATAAACTTACATTTACAAAGATTTGAACATTCAGTATTGAGGAAATTCGTTCGGACATAATGTCACAGTAAGGTATATGAATATATAAAGCAAATTCAAAAGGCTCATATTTCTAATCTCAATATTTCTATAAATAAAATTTTCTTGAAAATTAAATATGCAGTTGTGAATTCATTTAGAGTTACCTGGCTATTACATTGTCCTAAGCTATGTTCTGAGTTTCTGGGGATCATGAAGTTTACGAACTCGCATTTTCCCCAAATGTCCTAAAGCTTTAACAGCATATCCTTAACTTTTTAAACAACTTTACAGATTTGAAAATTGATATTCGTGGGTTATGGAAGGTTATAACCACTACATCATCTTGGCCTTGTATGTTCCAATCATAAGAATATTGATGTGATACATTATAAATGTTGCCATTAACGATATCATCTTTGGATACTTCACCAACTGGAAGAGTGAACAGCTCAGTCTCATTAGCAAATCTAGCTAAATTCTGTCAGGGTATTTAGTCACACTATTTCACTAGTGATCAAAGCCTCAGATAAGGCAATGCTCATGCCAAGTTTTTAGGTTTCGCTGGTGTATTTATCGAGGTTTCAGACCTGTGTCCGCTTACACTCAAAATGTGTCTGGCTTTAAACCCTTGATGGTCCAACCTAATGGTACAGGTTGCACGGATACAATGATTCGAGTACACGCGAGACAGATTAGCTTAACTAACATATTTTTCATCATTTTTCCCAAATGTATTGTGGACAACTGGTATGTTGTCACATCACAGGGAACTACCTGGAGTGACACGTTGTTTTGGGGGCTGCCACAAGCAATCATTTCCACCGTTAAGTTTTGACAAATACTTCTCCAGTGATTTAACTGGACACATGGGATGGCCTACAAAGAAATAAACAAGTTCCATGAAAAATTGAAGTTATTAATTTCGGTCAATAAAGTCCAACATTGAATCGACACATTGAAAACGGAAAAGGAGTTGGAATTGATCAAAATCGAAATTTTAAAATAGCTTGGTAGGGTGCAATTCTTCTTTAAAAAAACTCAAATGAGAAGTTTTCCGTAATGTTAGCCTCACAAATGCACGTCAAAGCAATGTTTCCCGTGAATGTACAAAATTCGAAAAATCGGGATGCATAATTCGGCTTTGTTAACTTTGGTGGTTCTACACGTCTGTAGCGTAGAGTAAAATCTTGACTTCATGACCAAGTTTTGGTCGTCCATACCTAATTGATCAGTTTCGTTGATCAATTTCGGGTTGAATATCTTGTATTTCCCACAGCTCCTTGCATTTGTTAGTATAGAGCCTGAGCTTATTTAACTACACTTAATGTTAAAACTAGCTTGCATGCAAATTGTTATGATGAGTTTGTTAACTGCGTTTTAAGTGGTATAACCTCTGAAAATGCTGACATTTCTTGCACTATTGGCAATTAAAATACTCGTGATTACTTTTAAAGAAAACAAATACATGTAGCATACATATATGATATAATAGGCTACTCACCAGCTTTCTGCTACACTCGACTTGTTTGTCTGTCGACATCGGCCAGATCATCACCTCTATGATTTTTATGTGATAAGTGTGGACATTTGCAAAGTTTGTTTTGCGACTACCGTCTGTTTTCAGAACCATATCATTTTGTTTCATCTGTCTTAGATATTCTCGTCTTCTCGTGGGATGGTAGCCAGTTACCAGCGGAAGGTCGTGGGTTTCCTCCGGGCACAGAGCGTAAAACACCAAACAATCAATCAATCTCGTCTTCTCCGACCGTAAAGTACATGATGCAAAAAAAAACACTTCGAACTGGAGACCCCTGGCACCATCCAAGTTAAAGACTACTGTAAAGTTTCCGGAGGTCTTCGTCACAAATGACCTCTTTGTGTTGGACATTACCCTTTCCCTCTTTCTTCAAGTTAACCAACATGGCTTTAAACATATCATTAGAATCTTTGAATTTAATGCTGTTAATAATATGGAATTTTCTGGATTTCTGGAATATCTTTGGAGACCGAAGCGTATACTGACCATTGACGATCTGTAGTATTTTTCTCCGTTTTTTTTTTACTCAGTTCAGCGTAGAGAGAAAAGTATCCAACTCCTGTTCAGATATATGTGTTAGACTCTCCATACATGTGTGTTTTGCCAGGCAATATGTGCACAGGATGGCCGTAGACGCATTAATCACATTTTTGTGTTGTTACTGTCCCGGTTTTCCAAAATTTCTTTAAATTTGAATCAAATAAATCCACGAAGCGAATACTTTCCGCGATGCCAGAGGTTAGAGAGTAGACGACCAATTTCATGTGATCAGACATATTCATTGCAGACCATGCATATAATGACGTCATATAAAATATCTGTTTCGGACTCCTCTTCATGCCATACACCGAACCATGTTGACCCGGCACGTCGTACGTATTGACCAATATAATGGGAGTAAAGCCTAATGAATATTAATGAGGTATAATACATGTAAATGGTATTAATACACTTCATAAAGCTTTGTAAATAGAAGCTGAGCCGTTAGTAATGAGACAGACAGGCGAGGTACACAGGATTAAATAGAAACTGAGCCGTTAGTAATGAGACAGACAGACAGGTGAGGTACACAAGATTAAATAGAAACTGAGCCGTTGGTAATGAGACAGACAGACAGGTGAGGTACACAAGATTAAATAGAAACTGAAATGTTGGTAATGAGACAGACAGGTGAGGTACACAAGATTAAATAGAAACTGAGCCGTTGGTAATGAGACAGACAGACAGGTGAGGTACACAAGATTAAATAGAAACTGAGCCGTTAGTAATGAGACAGACAGACAGGTGAGGTACACAAGATTAAATAGAAACCGAGCCGTTGGTAATGAGACAGACAGACAGGTGAGGTACACAAGATTAAATAGAAACTGAGCCGTTGGTAATGAGACAGACAGACAGGCGAGGTACACAGGATTAAATAGAAACTGAAATGTTGGTAATTTGACAGACAGGTGAGGTACACAAGATTAAATAGAAACTGAGCCGTTGGTAATGAGACAGACAGACAGGTGAGGTACACAAGATTAAATAGAAACTGAAATGCTGGTAATGAGACAGACAGGTGAGGTACACAAGATTAAATAGAAACTGAGCCGTTGGTAATGAGACAGACAGACAGGTGAGGTACACAAGATTAAATAGAAACTGAAATGTTGGTAATGAGACAGACAGGTGAGGTACACAGGATTAAATAGAAACTGAAATGCTGGTAATGAGACAGACAGGTGAGGTACACAGGATTAAATAGAAACTGAAATGTTGGTAATGAGACAGACAGGTGAGGTACACAGGATTAAATAGAAACTGAAATGTTGGTAATGAGACAGACAGGTGAGGTACACAGGATTAAATAGAAACTGAAATGTTGGTAATGAGACAGACAGACAGGTGAGGTACACAAGATTAAATAGAAACTGAAATGTTGGTAATGAGACAGACAGGTGAGGTACACAAGATTAAATAGAAACTGAGCCGTTGGTAATGAGACAGACAGACAGGTGAGGTACACAAGATTAAAAAGAAACTGAAATGCTGGTAATGAGACAGACAGGTGAGGTACACAGGATTAAATAGAAACTGAAATGCTGGTAATGAGACAGACAGACAGGTGAGGTACACAAGATTAAATAGAAACTGAAATGCTGGTAATGAGACAGACAGGTGAGGTACACAGGATTAAATAGAAACTGAGCCGTTGGTAATGAGACAGACAGACAGGTGAGGTACACAAGATTAAAAAGAAACTGAAATGCTGGTAATGAGACAGACAGGTGAGGTACACAGGATTAAATAGAAACTGAAATGCTGGTAATGAGACAGACAGACAGGTGAGGTACACAAGATTAAATAGAAACTGAAATGCTGGTAATGAGACAGACAGGTGAGGTACACAGGATTAAATAGAAACTGAAAAGCTGGTAATGAGACAGACAGGCGAGATGAAATAGACAAAGGAATCGTGTTCAGTCTATAAAACCAACAACGTCTAGCCTTTAAACATTACTGACACCCACATTAATCTCATAAATTGCCCTCCAGCATCTAGATAATATGCACATAACCACGAATTGCATGTATTAGTATTAGCTCACTTTATACAATCCTAGTTCTAGTAATTTTTATTGCACCAGACATTCTTGGGAAAAGCGACGGTTTGCAAAGTTTTATAAATTACATAATAGGCTACCCAGAACCATGCTTGGTTTTATTCATTTTTGTTGCCGAGGGTTTTCGTGTTTTTACGCCTGATTCTGATTTTCCTTTCAAATGCAGATTCATTATTTAAGGTTCTAATTACTAGTTGATTGGCGATTCTATATAAAAAAAATGGTTGTTGTCACTTTAAGAAAAATCTTGAAAAATTATTTAAAAAATCGAAGAGTACATGCAAATTTCAATAGTCAGTAATCTTGCACTGACCCAAATTGAAATGTCACCAAAGCCACACATTGCACTTGTCTATTAAACGTTGTGAAAAGTTTGGCGTGGACACTTAACGCTGAACAAGATTAATTGTAACTTTATTGTGTGTTGTTGTTGTTGTTGTTTTTCTGTTTTTGTTGGACTCTGTGGTGACTGACACACTGAAATTGTATGCGGGATATACCATCGTATGTGACAGAAGAATGAGATGTCTACGGAGAGTTGTCGATGAAAGCATTGGAAGTCTAACTTGAATTGGTTTGTTAAATCACCAAAAGTCAATTCCACAAAACAAAAGCAGTATGTAGCCATAAACGACATGCCTTGCTACGAGCGTTTAGAAGATGTCTCATGTGTATTAACGACATGACTTGCTACGAGCGTTTAGAAGATGTCTCGTGTGTATTAACGACATGACTTGCTACGAGCGTTTAGAAGATGTCTCGTGTGTATTAACGACATGACTTGCTACGAGCGTTTAGAAGATGTCTCGTGTGTATTAACGACATGACTTGCTACGAGCGTTTAGAAGATGTCTCATGTGTATTAACGACATGACTTGCTACGAGCGTTTAGAAGATGTCTCGTGTGTATTAACGACATGACTTGCTACGAGCGTTTAGAAGATGTCTCATGTGTATTAACGACATGACTTGCTACGAGCGTTTAGAAGATGTCTCATGTGTATTAACGACATGACTTGCTACGAGCGTTTAGAAGATGTCTCATGTGTATTAACGACATGACTTGCTACGAGCGTTTAGAAGATGTCTCATGTGTATTAACGACATGACTTGCTACGAGCGTTTAGAAGATGTCTCATGTGTATTAACGACATGACTTGCTACGAGCGTTTAGAAGATGTCTCATGTGTATTAACGACATGACTTGCTACGAGCGTTTAGAAGATGTCTCATGTGTATTAACGACATGACTTGCTACGAGCGTTTAGAAGATGTCTCGTGTGTATTAACGACATGACTTGCTACGAGCGTTTAGAAGATGTCTCATGTGTATTAACGACATGACTTGCTACGAGCGTTTAGAAGATGTCTCGTGTGTATTAACGACACGACTTGCTACGAGCGTTTAGAAGATGTATCATGTGTATTAACGACATGGGCAAGAGTTGTTGATACTGTATTACATATGACAGCTTATCGCTATAATTCGCTTTATGGGCCGTTCCAAACGTTACAAAGCATCGGGCGTTCCGTTAGATCGAATCGACAAGTGGTTTAAAACAATCGTTTTCTATTTCATTCACGGCATACATGAACCGATTGTATGTTGTTCATACTGTTATCGACTTATGTATTATGTCAGCTTGGGAACCTTGTCGACAAATTGATGTTTAACAAATGTTTATTTGTCTGGGACAGGAGGGAACTGAACCCGCTATCCTCCTTCGTGTCGCCGAATCCATTAGATAGTATAACCAGTAACAGCCAATCCGAGATGTCGGTAGAGTGAGTGAGTTTTGAACCTGTCTATATTGCTTCACATCAACCAGATAAAGTGCATCATAAAACCGGAATCAATCTATTATTCTATCATTCAACGCACCATAACGTGCTTCGGAATTGAGTCTTACGATCGTTTTTACAACACTCTTCACTCTTATTGGATAAACTACTATATTTGAATATGTAAGTCTTGAAACGTTGTTCCTATGCATTGATACATGGTGGTGGACAACCTCACAAACACCAATTTCATGTTACATTTCTTCTCAAATGGTCATCAAAAAGAAACATCGTGTAGATGGGAGTAAAGAGCCAACAAAAGTTTAATCATGTACGCTGACGCAAAGAGCCAGCAAACCTTTCATCATGTACTCGCGGGTTAAGAACCAACAAAGTTTCATCGTGTACACGGGAGTAAAGAGCCAAAACAAGTTTCATGGTGTAGACTGAAGTAAAGAGCCAGCAAACCTTTCATCATGTAGATGGTCATTAAGGGTTTCACTCTGTTGGAAAATAGTACCACTGTTAAACACACTGCAATAAGTTGGGCAATTTTTTACTTTGTTTCACGCTGTTGAATGGCGAGGTCTACAAGATAAAACACATGTCATCCAACAGAGTGAAGCAAAAGTTGTGTCTTGTACAACAAAAGTTTTAACGTGTAAACGGTTGGCTGGTTGGTTGGTTGTTTTAGCTTATTGGTGCGTCCATTTTGTAATTAGATATGATGGTCATAAAGGTTTTATGAATAACTTTTTGGCAATATTTTCTGCGTTAGATGTTTTGCAGAGCATGTACTTTACCTGACCAAAAATATACATTTAGTTCATAAACAAACAAAAGTCAGCTTAAAGCCGTGTTCAAAAATCCTTTATAACGAAAAAAAATAACCCAAACTAAATCGTAAGATTTCCACAATGGAACAAACTTTGTGGACTAAACAGTCTTGGTGGTGTTCATTTTTCGCTAAATATGAATTGAAGCCTAGCTCAAGATGTCTTGGTCGCTACTCTAGCCCAATGTCTTGGTCGCTACTCTAGCCCAATGTCTTGGTCGCTACTCTAGTCAAATGTCTTGATCGCTACTCTAGCCCAATGTCTTGGTCGCTACTCTAGTCCAATCTCTTTGTCGCTACTCTAGTCCAACGCCTTTGTCGCTACACTAGTCCAATGTCTTGGTCGCTTCTCTAGCCCAATGTCTTTGTCGCTACTCTAGTCCAATGTCTTGGTCGCTACTCTAGTAAAATGTTCTGGTCGTTATTCTACTCAAATGTCTAGGTCATTATTCTACTCAATATGTCTTGGTCGTTATTCTAGTCCAATGTCTTGGTCGTTATTCTAGTCGAATGTCTTGGTCGTTATTCTACTCAATATGTCTTTGTCGTTATTCTAGTCAAATATTTTGAACGTTATTCTAGATAGATGTCTTTGTCATTATTCTAGACAGATGCTTTGGTCGTTATTCTAGTCAAATGTCTTGGTCGTTATTCTAGACATGTCTTGGTCGCTACTCTAGTCAAATATCTTGGTCGTTATTCTAGTTAAATACCTTGGTCTTTATTCCAGCCGAATGTCTTGGTCGTTACTCTATCCATGATGTCTTGGTCGTTATTCTAGACAGATGTCTTGGTCTTTATTCTAGTCAAATATCTTGGTATTGTAGTCAAATGGCTGTGCCTCTACTCTAGACAGATATCATGGTAAAAAGACGTGTTCCACTTCACCTTAAAAACTTCTTCAATTTGTTCAACGCGGAAAGTAAATATGAACCAAAGATTTCTGTAGGCAGGCGGAATAAACGCTGC
The DNA here is from genome assembly GCA_963971465.1 of Lepidochitona cinerea. Classification (NCBI taxonomy): domain Eukaryota; kingdom Metazoa; phylum Mollusca; class Polyplacophora; order Chitonida; family Tonicellidae; genus Lepidochitona; species Lepidochitona cinerea. The sequence goes on along the minus strand of OZ020556.1, from coordinate 37,544,219 downwards.
TATACTAACCCGTGACATCATATTAGCATCAATCATAATATAAACACAAAAGAATAACGATTTATGTCAAATGCATTATTAAGGTACAAAATGTTCAGCTTTAATAAGGAATCGTATGATATCATTTTTAATCAAAGATTTGTTTTATCAATCATTCCCTGGCATCAAGTCTAAACGATAACTCACGCCAATAACGTGACCTTGAAATAGCAAGAATAAACTGAGAGTGACTTATCGCGTGTGTTTGTCAAATTAATCAACTCTATCGATCTATACCCAATCTACTTTAGAATAACATTAAAAAAGGCTGATTGTTTAAACAAAAAGAGATGTTCAGTTTAATGGTTGACATGTGCCTGGTAACACATAAAACAGGAGAAACCATGAGCTAGTTTCGTGATACCTGAGATCCACTGACTTTATCGTCTTCTTTCAGGAGTAAATCGATAAGAAAACGCAAGGTCCTATTTCCATTTATTTGACATCACTTAGATAGCTACAATTATACGTCCAACGAGAGAAAACGACAAGATGTCCATTCAACGGGAAAAAATATTTGATCCACGTCACCCACACCCAATTTAAAAATTTAAAGGCACACTCGCAGCTAAAATCTACGAAAATGTTTACATTAAAAAAGTATGAGTGCTTTCTGTATGTTTTACCAGTTAGAAGAAGTTAGCAACTTTGTTTTGTTTTGTTTTGTTTTTTGTCAAAACTCATAAGTTTTGACATAATAAATAAAATGAAATGAAAATTTGATTGGTTGGGTACCCGCAATGTAAATAAATTACGAGCCCGGTAATGCACATACATAAGCGTCTAAAATGGCTTAAATTGTGAATTTTAAACCAGCTGACAGTTGACCCAATTTTCGGACCTAACCTGTAAAAAAACTGACGGACGTTTGGATATGAGGAACACAAACACTTCTGATAAATTTGAGACAGTAAATTTGATACAAAAAGATCTTAAATGAGTGTATTCCAACATAAAACTTAAGAGGTTTCTGATTAATATGCACTCACACCACCCATGTTTGATTTGAGTCATTTTACTAGTAGAAAGCTCGTATAAACTGGCTTTCTTCACAAATCCAGAAAGGTTACGGTGGCTAGTGGGCTTTTGCGCTAATGGCGAATTCATCTGCAAGATATATTTGATGGAAGGGAACAATGAAAGAACATTATGAATAATTAAGCATTCATCATCAAAGTCACCGCAATCATATCATATTTCGGTGTTAGTCTTATAATTTCTTGTCACTCATTGCTAATTTCTTACGGTCTTTTGCATTTATAGCGGTTGCATTTTTATGTAAATAGTTTTAAAAGCGGCTTTTATTTATCACCGAAAAGATCAATTTTATTTCCCAGACTTGACTTCGTTTAGTTTCTTTTTGTTTTGATGTTAGGTGTTTTGATGCGTTATTGACAAGAACAAGTTTGAATGAAAATACATGTATTCCTATATAGGAAAAAAGTATGATACACATATATTGATATGATATAGGGATGCTATACCTGTGTAATTGTGATACAATACAGACTTCTTTACTTACATAAATGTATATGTCTATTTAGCTAGCAAAGAAAACATAATGGATTTGTCGAAGGGCTGCAAGTACATCTGAAAATTTCCCTGGAGTTTTGCGTTAACTGACAAACTGGTTTCGTAAGAGTGGGCTGGGGAAGGTCACAACGATGCATACCACTCTCCCCCTCCATCCTTCCTCTAGCATTGACCAATCAATTTTGGCTATCGTACATGAGTATTATACACAAGCATATGGACAGGTTATATCCACATTTTTATATATGTTACAAAATGTATCAATTACCGAATCACTATCAATCACTCTCCTGATGATGACAAAATAAAATGCCGAAATATTGAGTTAACATGGGTCGTACGTGACACTCCTCGTTTATGAATTACAATTACGTAATATATCCATCTTTGTGTAGTTTCGAAAAAGCCGGAGACTCAAAGCCTTCTATAGTGCTAATGGGAACTCTTTGACATTTGGCTGTCTTACAAATAATTCTTCACGATTTCTGACCAGTGCTTTCAGAACCGGATGTTTCGACAAAAATCTAGAAATGGTCATTTCCGATGACGTGGAAACGCTCTTTGTCGCATTGATTTACCACACACTCTACTACTTAACACTTAGGTAACCGTGCAATAGAATAAAGCGTATCTGTTTTTGTTACTAGATCCCTTATTACTGTGGCATCGGTCCGAGCATCCATACGTTCATCAGAGTCGGGACTCATCTATTTCCAAAGGTTAATCGTCTATTGCCTGACCTAGAAAAGATAGCTCTGACAATCTTTCTCCAAATAGCTATTTCACAATTCCAAATGTCATAAATGGTCGCTAGACCCAAAGCAAGTGGAATTGCTGTGTGTCGTTCTTCATAGTGGCCATGTTCACGCTCTGCTACAAACAATTCAAACAAACAGCTTCCCCAAGACAAATCACTCACCTGATTACCAACTCTGATTGGACTCTACAGGTAACAAATGTGAAAACTCGGAATCCACTTAAACGGGAGTTGCATAATAGGCAAGATATAAAAGAAACTACTAATACTAAAAAGCTTTTGAATTGCACGTCTTGAGAAAAATAACCGATAACTTCAACATTGTTTTAATGGGAAAATATCAACATTTTGGGGTGTCATGTCACCTTAAGCGTTCAGATGTGTTTCCATGTTTTCTTTGACTGAGTAGAATTTGATCCCAAGATAAAATTGTATCCTCAATTTTGACAAGAAGTAACAAATACTATTGAATAATTCTTCCTTAGGTTGGAATTTACCATGAGAAATTTCGACAAGTTTTGGGGTCTTGGTAATAAGACCATTTTTTATGATTGTCAATAGCAGTGACCTTATTTTGGAACATCAAACCTGGATGTGTGTCATTTTCCATAAGTGATATCAGACACCTTGTGTGTAATAAACAAGAGATTACCAGGGTTCATATCCTTGATTTAGCCTTGGCAGACGGCTATAAGAAATGAGAGTTAAACCCAAACGGTTGTTTATCAGGATACTTCATCGTGAATTCCCTAAAGACTGTATCATCTCATCCTCTCCCGTTAAGAGCTGACTGGTTTAATTTAGTAATGCACCTCGGAATCGTTAATGTGTCCTATATCAAGATCAGAAAGTGCATTTTTGACAAATGGGAGAATCATATCTATTTAGATGATTTATGTACATGTACCAAGACCTTGAACTAAAGTTACCATAAAATATTGAAACTGTTGACAGATATCAAATGATCTATCGACGTCATGTTAGACCTGTTTTACCTTAGATATATTATTGATATAAATATATAAGTAGTAGGCAGTAATTGGCTGCCACGAGAGATATCATATGGGTGGATTAATTAGTTCCTATCGTCTTTGAAATTGCAAGACCGTCACCAAAGAAGAACGACACAAAAAAACAGAGGCACTAGAAAGGCAATGATTTCCATATTTACAATTACAATGTATATCAAACAGGCTGGTGTGATTCAAGCTATGGGTAATTGATAGAATATACCCATTATATGGCACTAAATTGCAGTAATATTGTACTAACACGGTGATATGCTGTGTTTCACCAATGTCGTTCATTTGAGTAACAATTAACACAAACAATTATGTTATCTTACTTAAAGCAAGCAGTAATATTTTTTGTTATAAACATTGAAGAAGGAATACAGATGTTTGTGAATTGAATACAAGTACCAGGGTCCTGTTTCACAAAGCGGCGTAGATGTATTTTTTGCGTAACTTTCATACTAACGTATGTCTGCAGTATGGTTTGCATGGGCATTTACGTAAAAACTTACGCTACGCCGCTTTGTGAAACAGGGTCCTGATGTATTACGATCCACTTTTTAGTACACCCATCTGTTTCTGCACATTCAATACCCTTTGAAGACATTATCTCCATTTTGAATTTCCTGGCAACTGTAATAGAATTGTGGATATCATTATAGCACTTGACAACTTCCATTTTGTTTGTGTCAGTTTTGATTAGACGTTCCATCATCTGTGTTTTCTCATTTCCCGGCAATTCTAAGGACCGTATCCGCAGGCAGAATGACGTAAAGTATTGATGGATATTTTATTCAAATCATTTTCGTTTGTCAAAAGCAAGATTTATAAAATGTCCTTTTTTTACAAGCGAATTATAATTATCGTCTAAATCTCTTGAAGTATCGGTTTATTCAATATTAAAAATTGAATATGTTCATTCTATTAGCTGGATAGATCGATTTAATGCAATACGATGTCTTAAGATCTCTACTCCGAGGAGAGGGTGGGGGGGGGGAGAGTCAGACATTGTCTTGAAGGTAGTCAGATCACATATGGTCAGTGTCATGGAAATCGAAAACCCGGTAGGGTTATTCAATAAAGTTTGATGAGGGTAGGATGTATATTCAATTTGATAAGATTTCCACAGCCTCAAAAAACACTTTTCAACAGTAATCATTTACGATCCACGATATCATAACGGATTGTTATAATGTTTCAATCCACTATATCATAACGGAATATTTTAGTGCTTCGGCTATATATATAGGAATTCATACATTTGTCAATATGTTTTAACAGTTGCTAAGATCAGAAACTCAGTAGTGCTCTCTACCTTTCAGTCGAAAATGCTTATCCCAAGCGATGTCTCAACCTAAATATAAACTAGTCTATTTAAAAAGAGCTGTAATAGCAGATGGTTCTTCAAACCCCCACTAAATACTACACGGCTTTCAGTCATCTTTAAACCATAGTGTATTGTTCTAGTTCCAGTCACTTTTACCGTTCCAGACTAACCTGTCAGACAAACCAGTACCATTGTTAAACAGCTGATTCTGATAGTTTTTATCTGGCATTCTGGTATTAATTTATTTCCGTCTACGTTATATGACATTTGAATGGGATAAGACTGGAGAACTATTCAGCTATGTATGAAAGAAATTCCCCTTGAACAATAGAACGCCAATCACTGCAGACATAATCACTGTATTAAAATGACGTAAACACAATGACGATTCTGTTAATTTGACATTCAGGTGGGCGGTTAACTACTACTCTTGCCCGTTATAAATTGGAGATTGAACTGTTTGGAGAGTTTCATCAGATAACTAGATAGTGATATTAGTTAACATTTACAGCAGAGTTGACACAGTTCACACAATTGAATGAAAGCTATATATTGGGGAATCGGTGGGGTCTTGAAATATTATCTCAACTTCTTTGACTTGGAAATCTCGTCAGATTGATGGGACAAAATCTCAGTAACAAGAAATTCCCGAAAGAAGATATTTAAAATGATGTACAGGGAGATATGACAGACTGCAATCTTCTCTTTAGCTGTACGACCTATGTGGGATGGTTGCCAGTTACCAGCGGAAGGTCGTGGATTTCCTCCCACAATAAAACTGTCAACGCCGCCATATAAGTGAAATAATCTTGAACGCGGCGTAAAACACCAAACAATCAATCTATCTCTTTAGCTGTATACGGAAGATGAGATTCTATCTTTTGGCACCACTAACCAGCGATGGAAGAGGTGTAACAGAATTGACTTTCGGGGCGATCATGTAAGAAACACAAAGCCTTGACTTGAAATTAATGAAATTGAATTTTTTATAAATTAAAAATCCTGATTTCCTTTCATTCTATACCTTCAGTTCAGGGTAAAATATGACTTTTCATGCGTTCCACCCCTCGGTAACGTCGCTTCCCGCTAACTTCCATTCCACGTCAATGACAAATACATATTAAACATGTCACATCTGGAAAAGGTGTAACGTTTTGGAGGTTTGAAGTTACCAGCAGATTTATAAATAACAAACTATGCCACATCTACATCCAGCTTTACGATATAAATGCATCTATCTGTGACGGTTATATTGGAATCTACTTAACACTCAATAATGGGGCCTCGGTGATCCAATGGGTTAGAGTGATATCCCTCACAGATCTTCCATCGATGCGGCGCGGTTTCGAATCAGACTCAGCCCAAACAAAACTTTAACAATTTCTGAGTGGATTTTTCACTCGGTCCCTGTATATATGAGGAAGAGTTGCCAGGTACTCGCGAAGGTCGGGGGTCTCCTTCTGGCAATGAGCCCGGTTTCCTGCACCACTAATCCTGGTAACGCCGCCATATGAGTCAAATAACCTTGAGTGCGGCGTAAAATATCAATCAACGAATCAATAAATAATGACAAGAGATACTACAACTATATAACTGTTCTTTGTTTCTTAAAACTCTCTAATTAACAAAATATGCCTCCCAGTCGTATGTCAGTGTTTCAGAGATGATTCAATATTTAATTACCTTGAATGTAATGGAAATGCCTCATTTATCAGCTGTCAGCCAATCTGACTTGCACATTAATTACATCTGTGTATATAGGGGCTTTTATTCATATCATTGTAAATTAAGTTTAACTGTTTTCTATTTACAGCCGGAAGTATTCAAGCATGCCCTAGGGATTATTCAAGCATGCCCTACTGTTTCATTAATTATATTTCAATGAATTAAAAGGCTGAAAATCAAGAGTTTATTCGATGGGTTTTACGGCAATTTGTCGTGTTGTTTCAGAATATTAAAAAAAATCAGCTGTTGATAAAAGATGACGATAACGAATCTTCATCTTATGTTTGTGTTGGGATTTACGGCGGACCTTTTCTAACGAGAAGGGACCAGAGTATGTCCACCTCCGCACACACATCTCTAAACCGCCACCACCCCTTCCTATGTCCATACCGTGTCGTTTGCAATTACGTTTCACAGAATCGCTATCATAGAGATTATTGTCACGTGTACCTACTTTGTGGTTAATAACTCGGGAAATCGTCTTGCTTTTGCCATTTGCCGTACCGTTTGCCGTGTATTGTTCAAGAATAGCATCGTGTTTGATGTGGTATAGCTTTCGCTATTATCTGCGGATCTCTTACAAAGGTTTTCCAGTCCCTCCTCCGCCTGATATCCGGAGAAAGCTGTCTGCCATACTTTTAAAGGAAATTATTTTCCTGAAATGAAAATTATACATGGATCTTTTCTTTCTTTTTTATTCTTTGGGGGGGGGGGGGTCGGAAATATTTCATCAACAATTAAACCCGTCTTAAGGGTCACCGAGCCATTGATTCTTTAAAAACAATCTACTGTTGTAACAAAAGTGTGACCTCACAGTTTTCCCGAATTCCAACTATAAATTGGTCCAGCTTATCCATAAAATACATTCACTTCCTTAAGTAAAGTATAGCGACCGCTTTAAACTTATGGTTGGCCTAATTATGATAAATAGTCCTACAAAAACTAACCCGTTCAAAGAAGTTCTAGGAAATACGTTTAGGTAAACTTCAATGATATATGTTTCTAGTTGAGACATGAAGATTTCTATTTACAGATAGATGATAGAGGATTTTATTGGTAATACTCTGTCAAAGTCTTCAAATGAGTTTCTGCTAACGATTAATAAGGTTCATTTATGTATATCGATGTCTGGAAAAATGAGAAAATAATGAAATATAATGTTCAACGACACAAGCTCAAGAGAACCACGTCTGTAGTCTGTACATCCTATACTGAGCGAGTAGTGTCGAATGGATACGGCCCAGTTGTTGGTGTTGGTGTTGCTATTTAACGTACTATTTTTGGCACATTCACATACTCATCCCAATGATATGTCATCACTATATCCTAGTGTGGATATTATTGTTTCCAAAACACCGGTAACAATTTTACCAACTGATTCCCTATAAAAGTTGTCAGAATACGACTGCTAAAACAGAATTCCAGTTTCACCCATGATTGTCATAAAGACTACTTTAAACTAATTACGAACGACAAATAGTGGGATCCATTACACAGAGTGACCTGGTGATACCTTCAATTTATGTCAAGGGAAATAGTGTAAAATCCGTTCATTCGATCTTCTTACAGTCCTTGATCATTATACAAGGCAGCTAACTTGGATCACTCATCCTTTAGCCAAGATTCCATTTACTCGTTTGATTATCTTACTCTAATATCGAAGATATAAACAAACAAATGATCGCAGTTTTTCGATATCTCAATTCAGCTCTCTTCAGTATCCAATTCTGTAGGAATTTTCGTGTATTATTTTTGTGTTTTCACGAACCACACTGATAATTTACTCAAGCATGAATTTTTAGTCAAGCAAATTAAATCAAGCAAAGATTTGTTGTCTTTTATGACAATTTCATATACGACGTATATTTCAACTTGATGGATGTTTAGTTATTATACCACATAGATCTATTTTGTGGCGTAATGAATGTTTATATAATAGACCATTTGCCAGTGCTGTGCATAACAATGGCATGATGTCGTGACACCGATCTTAGACCGGACAAGCCCAGCTATTATTTAGAATTCGGTCATATTCAATCAAAATCTATTTTCGATGTTCGCCATGAGGCTGCATCTAGATCTAAAATAAGAATCTGTTTAGTTCTCAACGGGACTTTTAGACTTTCTTTACCATCGACATATAAACTACCTCTATCAAGTTATGTAAATCTGCGTCAATTCAAGACCTTGTGGTCACACTAACATCTACAAATAATTGATAATTTTCTGTTTTAAAGAAATGCATCCATAACTTTGGCAGTTGATGAAATTTTAACTTGTGTAACAACCATGGCAGAACCGGCTTACTGCCTATTGATTGTTTGGATGTAATAGAACTTTGGAGTTTTGTAAAATATCGGCCGTTAACCCATAAAATAAATATCTATAGACGTTAATTGATATAAAATATCTCTCATAACATTATTTTGATAGAAAAATCCTTTATCTGAGTAGACAGAGTTAACTTAATAACGACGGGATGAAATAGCCCATAAACACGATTAATTTTACACACACCTCCACATAACAAAATTAACCAAGACATCCTCTCAGAATATAATTTAATTAGCACACTTTCGTAGCACAGCAAGTGGAGATAAATATAATTTTCACCATCTCTCCCGTCAATAATGATTGGTCGCTTGGTGTGCTTATTATTTTATGTTTACCAATAAATCATATATACATGAAATATATCAAAAAAAAGGTTTAAAACACAAACTTAATATTTGAACAAGGCGTCTGTGAATAACAAAAAAACAGTTCATCGACTGTTACATGTATGAACACGAAGAGTACCAAGACCTTCTGGAATATGAGAAACTTAAGCTCAAAGTGGAGCTGTCAAAATGTTGATATTTTGACGTTAAAACAGAATGTTGAAATTATTGGCTATTTTTCTCAAGACGTATAATTCAGAGGCTTTTTAGTGCTTCTAGTCTCGAGAATAGAGGATAAAGTATTGTTTTGAACTAACTTTGGCTCAGAATGAATGAATGGTCGATTTCCCTCATTCCAACGTTAATCATTTTGTTTTTTCGATGGCAATCAAAACCTCTTACCGTCGTGACGATCAGATAGTATAAAAAAGTGTGAATTTTGGCAGCTCATGACACTTAAACATTTGAATAAAAAATCAAGGAAAACGAGAATTCAATAAGTGTTATGTCCACTATCGGACGATGACATAAAGAAAGTATTCAAACAACTGGATTTAACTGCGAAGTGATGGGAATCATAAATATTTCACTTATATAGCAAGTTTCCCGGATGTTAATCTCAAAACATGGATATAATTATTTAAGCAAAGAATGGACTATTAGACGATTTAATAGGATCACTCATCTTTTAACCAATACATTACAATAACCATGGTAAAATCTCAAAATTTAATGTTGTCAGAACTATAAAAGGTTAAAAGTATACGGAGACAAAAGAAACAAAATCAGTCTGAAACTTCCACCAAAGATTGGAATCACAACTTCTCATACTCCTCACAAGACGTCGTAAGTGTCCCATGGGCAGCTGATGCCACTCTTCAGGACTCAATGCTGACCATGAAATGTTCTGTATAGTATTGTTCTGGATAAACTGGATCGCATCTCTTGAATCATGGGAACGAGCGTTATCAGCCATGAATAGTGGTCTGGTGGCTAATGGGGAATTATCGACAGCTGGACCGAGAACTTCCAGGATGTAGGGAACCTCTGCCAGATTGCCTTGTATGGTTATAAAGTCCAGCTTGGAATCAAATGAGAAACATCCCTTTACCGCACAGATCCACACAATACGGTACAATTTGCATGGTGTTTCTTGCTTCATAAGCTGCACCAGGATGCCTCGCAACTCAAGTTCTGTATCAACAGCATACAGAAGCAATCCGCTCTCGTCGGACCAATGGACTCGTCGGGTCTTCACGGGCACCATCCATGTCTTTGTCTACAACAATCGAGACACAAAGTCGTTTGTCTGTAAGTTTATGGCGCTTGATTGGTCTTCCGGCCATCAATCCGGCAGCCCCAAGACAATTTCTAACTGTTTGACAGCAGAGTCGACGATGGCCGAGCCAGATATGTTTCAGAGTGTTACACTAGACAAAGCTATTAGGGAACGGTTTTATAGGCCCCTATTCGATTTTGACCATAACAAGACTGTAGGTTTCCAAACCCTGTCGCATTCTTTGAAGTTCCAGATAGCTACGTTTGAAAGATCTTGTTCCTCGTAAAAACATAACGGATTCAAATCCAGATCCCGCTTGAATAACTACATTCAAGAGCAGTTTCGAATGATTTCGAGTTTATCCCGCCTTACAACCTATTACTATGCTAAACGCCCGTTCCCAACGTGCGATGTGTCGTACCGACTGCTATTAAAATGGGTGCTTTTAATTGGTCAATACGATTTGTCAACCAATCAAATGCATCCTTTGAATCGCATCGCACAATGAGAACGGGCCTTTAGAACATGTGCAATACTTCTTTATATTTTGTCTATGATAGTTTCACAGACTTTGATATTCCTACAACAAGTCCTACTTTTGAGCTACAAGTAGACCACTGGATCCATTGTAGGTTCTCCTGCGCATTTTGAGTATAGCTATTCTATTAACATATACTGACAAAGTATGCGTAATAAAACGTTCATTTGAGGTCAAAGCTTGTTTAATAGTAATTTGTCATGTTATTTCATCAAATGTATAGGTATGTTTATGATATCTACAACCAAGTTAATAAATCCATCAGAACGTCTTATTCTGCTTTAATATCGTGTTTCTTTTAAATATTTCAATGGTACAGCCATAATGATGGAAAGAGCATAATATTATATAATATAATACTGTATTTCTTTAGTGAGGATAACACACAGCCCAGAGGCTACAAAGGCGGGCTTCTCATAAAATAATACAATAAAAAATATTCACACATTTGCTTTTTGTTGATGGCACTACAAAGAAATAACTTAAATAACTATGCCATTTGCGTCAAAAAGAAAGAAATACATGTATGACTAATCTTAGTCCAATGTAATCCTAAACCTACCAGTGAGTTTTATGTGGTTTACAAAAGCCTCAAATATTTGTAAATTATCATGAAAAGATAGTGAATTGTCACCATTTAAAAGAATGATCATTTAAACTAAATGATCCGGTAAAAGGTAAAGATATAATGAATAATGAACTCCTGGACTGATTATTCTCACAACACTGGACAGTAGTTCACTGCGTTGAGCGGCAAAAGATGAGAACGTAAGAAAAAAATGTTTAGTGCTTTTGTTTAATGCACCACAATGCTTACATGGTGGGTCATTAATAATTTGATTTTTTTATGCAGTTGTGACCCAATGTGTCTCAAGTCCATTCTCATTCGGCATAAGCTTGTGGCTGCAGAACCAGAACATTCAGAATAAAGCCTATTAGAGGGAATAAAAAAGAATTTACCTAAGGAAGTTTTGAATATATTTAGACTTTCTGCACGGCGGATGTTAGTAGGTAAGTTGTTCCAGTCCATTACTATTTGTGCAAAAAATGATCGCCTAAACGATTCAGTACGAGCAATAAGCGTTTGGATATGGTCATGGTTCCGGAGAAATCGGTTGGAAGAATGCAATACAGAAGAAGGACAGATTGAAGACTGATAATCTGGAACCTCTTTGTTGTAGATTTTGAACATTAGACATAATTTCCGGAATTGACGTCGTTGTTTAAGTGTGATCCAACTCAGCTCTTGGAGGAGGGACTCGTGCTTCGTCAGTCGAAAACCTCCAGTACATAGGAGACCAGCCTGTCTTTGGACTTTCTCAATCAAGTCATAGTCCCTCTTGGTACAATTGTCCTATATAACATCATGATAATCTAATATGGCATAATATTAGTCGAAATGGGGTAAATACAATTTTAGATATCGCTTTTTCTTACCATGCAGTCCATAGCGGTTTCAATTAGTTTTCCTCGTTTTTCAAGTTTAGTTATGATATAAACAGAATCTCACACTCGTGGTCATTAGATATGAAAATTTATGAAACCCGTTGATTAAGTTTCAAATATGCTCGCTGAAGCCTGCAACATATTCAAAACTTACTCAACTCGTTTCAGAAATTTCATATCAAACGATGACTCGTTTGAGATCCTCTATTTATAACATGTATACTCAGACACTCGGGACAGTTACCCGTGAATGTATGAAAATGACAGACCATTGAGCTCTACATTGTTTGTATTTAGACAAATAAATAGCATTTGTTCAACAAAATTGCCGATCGTAAAGAGCTGATTGACATCGTTTCTTTTGAATCTGAACTGGGTGCAGTTCTTCGTCCGTCTAATGTCCGTTAAATAGCACATGCATTTTACAGACATTGGTTCCAATGTCCTGGCGAAGTCACAATTTCTTTGTTAGAAAATTAATTTTCTATCATAGATGCCTATTCCCTGGTAACAGTGCGGACACAATCTGTCTTCGCAAATTTAAATACATCTGAATTTCCTAAATATATGTGAATAATTTCGAGCTGAAGGTTTACGCTAAGAGCAAATACATATATGAAGTATGATAGCCTACTGGGGCCGTGGTCAATTATACAAGCACTTATACAACTTCCAACAATTGGACTTCATGAAAGCCTGTCATATTTTGAAATATGACAAACTGAGTTACCCACTCATGTGAATAGCTGATATTTGTGAGAATAAAATGTGAGTGATTTAAACAGAGACTGACGATGACAGTTTGTTAATGGCTTGATCCGGGTCACTAGAACAGGGACAGTACAAGGACACATAATCATTAATACAAGGCGGAGAGTGCTCAAGACAAGATTGATGTTATCTTGTATCCCGAATTATACACCAAGTCTTATTTGTTTGGAAGTTGGAAATTATCCAAACTTCCTATTACCGAACTGTTCGAAGAAGTCAGAAATGCTTTAACATCTCTTTAATCGTTGATAAGAGTAAGGCGACAATAATAATAGATTCATAAGAAAATGTTTTGTGGACCAGTTGATCTACGACTGTCTTCCGAATGTTACATGTATATGTAATCCTTACTGTGGCATTGTTAGTGCATGCAATCATGTTGTACAAGTCAATGCAGGACTTCACAACGGCTTAGATAGACCCAGACATCACTGGGATATTCTTCTCAATCCAACGGGGAACACCTGTTCGATAATGTTTGAATAGTGAAAGGTGAGTGTCGCCTTTTTTTAAAGTGGGGAATTTCTCGGGGTGTAGTGTGAGAATAAAGTATGGATGCCAAGTTCTTTCTGAATATCTAGCGGTGATTTATTATTGTAAATTGACTAAATATGTATTTAAAAGCATAATGTTGCATCAAAACGAACTTCCTCCCAGGGTGTCAATGAAACAGCGATTGAAAATATGCATTTCTCACACTACACCCGATATTTCAACTCCCAGGCAGTGTGTTATTTTTTGCATAATCAACGTGTGAAATTATGGCCCAATAGACCGTTTTCCAGTTTATCACGCAACAATGACAAGACGTCGTGGCACCAATCTTAGACCGGACAAGCCCAGCTTCCAATTACACTTTAGCTATATTCATTTAAGCTCCCGTTTTATGCAAGATTGTTTCCATTACTTGATTATTTCAGACATATACTGTCACAATATCGGGTTCCTTTCCTATATAAACACACATTAAATGGGTACAAATGGTTTGATAGTTAATCTACAATAATGAATGGTCCATATACATGTGCAAAGGGCATAAAGCCTTGAACTTTCCAACTCGACGCGCGACGCGGAACGCGACGTCGAGCAAAAAAACGCGGCGTCGACCTCTAAAACGCGACGTCAAGTTCACTGCCTATCTTTTAACATTGCCAAACGCGACGCGGAGGTCGACGTCGAGTACCGCGTCGCCTCGCGCGTCGCGTTTGCAAATTCGACGAGCGACGCGCGACGCGGACGTCGAGTTCACTGTCTATCTTTGAACATTATAAAACCCGACGCGCTACGCGGAGGTCGACGTCGAGTACCGCGTCGCGCGTCGCGTTTGCGTAATTCGACGCGCGACGGAGAAGTGGCCCAAATAGAACACTAACTCGCCTTGTAGGCTAACTCGCCTTACTTCCAGTCAACAATGTTAACCCGAACACATGCAAACAAATTCACAAAATATTGCAAAATTATCAAATTAATAGCAGCTAGGACAAGTTAACAAGGAAAGCAATCTACGTGGAGTACTTCTAAAAGTCTCCCATTTGACAAGCTGAACAGTTGTTTAATTAACATCCATCCTATTTCGGCAAGGCAGTGTGTGTTATTACAGATATATATGCGTGGCTGAAGACGTTACTTGACATAATCCAGTGGCTTAGCAAACTAATTTACCAATGTGTATGTGTACTTAACGGGTTTTAAAGGAAACAGTAACTTGATTAACTTAAAGTCGGTCTCTGTAGTACTGATAATTGAACATACCCTCCCCAGCGCCTCATCACATAGCCCAAATCACTTCTACTTTATACAAATTCCGTTAATTCACACATTTTGTTTTCGTCTCAAGATACACATCACCCCTTAAAAGGGTACGGATACAAACTGTTTTTCCACCAACAGTCTTAAATCAAGTTGGTCAAATATTCACGAAATAAAAAGAACAAATCTGTTATAACCTCTTTTAAACCACCCAGGTGAAAACCGTTCAGAGCGGAATATGTCAACCTGCAAGTCAGTATTGACAATTGAGGCTGGTTCCAGTGTGAGCTTAAGGAGACTATTTCACAAAGAGCATGTCAATATCTCCGAAACACTATTTCCGGATTCCTGAGTTCCATTTCCTACTGCACCACTTTAAAATAAATAGCGGCATAAAATAAATCCTTCTATGGTATTTATAAGTTGAGCTCGTACAATTAAGCTGAAAATGACCTATCACTGTGATCTCTTTGTTTATCTGTGATGCTACCGTGTCTACATGTTACTATCTATCGTTACTGATATTAGTCGTCACTTCAGTGTAAATGAGTACAGTAAAGAGCGGATCTCCCGAACATATCATCTAATATATTTCCTAACACATTCCAGCTGTACTAATCCCTAATGTAATATGTATTCCATCGCTCTTTAAAATTCAATTTGTGAATTTTCCCAAAAACCTATTTATCATATCAAGACAATTGGTACAAAAAATACACAATGTCTCGAGAATTTATCGTGTAAATTGTTAACCAGCATCCTAAACTACCCGAGCAAACCTGTTGGACATGTAAGCGTCAAGTTTATAAGAATAACAGACCAACTTTTAGAGAAGTTATTGTGTTTAACCACAAGTTGAAATAATGGTCAGCTTTAGTAATAACAGAAGTCTACTATGCTAATACATGGGATTGATAAACCTGAAAGCCACACAGAGCTCTCAATTTCATTCCCCTCCGGTAATACAAGCTATTTATTCAAAAGGATTTCATCATTTCCATGATTTTGATAACACATACATGTTTTATGCACCAATGGGTCGCGGGTTCGAATCCCACTCAGTCCAAAAATTGGAAATTTTCTGACTGGGTTTTCACTCGAACGACCTATGTAAGATGGTTGCCAGTTACCAACGGAAGGTCGTGGGTTTCCTCCGGGCATAGAGCCCGGTTTCCTCCCACAATAAAACTGGCAACGCCGCCATATAAGTGAAATAATCTTGAGCGCGGCGTAAAACACCAAACAATCAATCAATCATGTTTTATGCGAGTTAGGTGCAGGAAGGGTTGACCTGTAAACCGACATGCTCGTATGTTATGTTTTGTTATACCAAGAGAATATTATCGAATCAATATGTTATTACTATTCACAAATTATCTTTTCTTGGTATACATGAAAAGATGTCTTGAATGACGGATATGCCGGTATACAGAATTGCCAGTTCTGCACAGACTGTTTATTTTCAGACACACTGTTCTAGTCCGCCGTAAAAAGGACGTTTTTCAGTCCTTTGGCAAGGATTGTCAGAGTATAGACTGCAACTCATGTGATTTTGCGATTTGTTTTACTGAAGATCGATAATTTATCGGTGCTTTTCTTTGTACCATATGTATGGTATAACTCTATAATTCGTCCCCGAATACTGTAGACAAACTCTCTATAACTGTTCACTCTCTCCTTTGAAGTCAGCATCATGATACAGGTTTAATAGGTTCAACTGTGCACTCTCCGTGTTTCAGACAAATAAACATTTCTTATGCGCCATTTTATTACCACGGTTGCGAACCGAAATAAATTTTGGATAAGTGTCTCTCACGTTGATTGTTAGTTAATGCGACCTGATACAGCTGAGATCGTTTAACGTGGTTACTTGACCATCTATCATTCGATCAGTAAATTTAACCGTATAAACCCTAACGAGACTAGACGCTGTCAAATTAGATCTTCCAAAAAAATCCAACCAAATTGAAAGGGGGAACTTCTTCAAGGAAAATTTACAATTAATCAAAATGTTAGTATTGAGATTGTTTCCTCCGTAAACTCTGGTTTTCAAACAAATCGATACTTTTTGCACCTTTTCTAAGGGTTGGTGAGAACGCAAGAAGTAGTGAAGAGACGTATATGATGAAAGAAGAATACTGCTATCACAGACCTTACGGAGTTCAATGTCTCCCACTTCAAAGGATTTCAAGCTGATAATTTTATAACCATCAACTTAAGTATCTGACAAGCTAGCCGCACACATGTGTCTCATCCTGTTTTACTTATTTGCAGGTCAGGAAGAACTGACAAGCCTGATAGAAATATTTTTAACTCCGGGTAAAGGAAGGAAAATAAAATGGTTTGAATAAACAAGCTGATGACTCATGACGTAGACTGGCCATTACAAGCATGACCTATGTGTACATGTTTATTGGGGAATTTTAACTATATTGTCTTTTGTGTAAATACCGAGACTTGGCGAGGGTATCTTGTCGCAATAGCATTGATCCCACGGTTATATTCTGTCATTGCAATGTAACATAAATGATTAGGAAACATTTTAGCAAAGACCGAATAAATCTGGATGATATCTATTTCTACCGAACAAATCCTCTTAAGATATTATCCCAAAGTAAATACCTCTAAGTCATTCGGGAATAAGGCTTCATTTTCAGTTGACCTAGTTTCTTCGTATGATTTATGACGGCGTTCTTGTCATCAATGGAGTTAGCAAAGTTACAAATGATAACTCGCGGTTTAACTCACTGGTAAACAATTTAAGGAAAATCATCCTTTCTCTAAACTTCAGCGTAAATTGACAGTGTAATCTGCACAGCCTTTTGGCAACATAATGCTGGAACAAGATAATTTATCCGCTAATGATTGGGACGGTTTTCTGAAACCAGTGAATGAGATGACCTATGCATGTGTGCAAATTGTATGAACCCATATCCTAATTAACTCGCATCTCTTATTGCATTGCAAAGCGGCATGGACCGCTAAATATATATGGGAAAATTTCGATGCAACATAATTAAGTAATTGTTTGTTATTTGTATCAATAATGGGATTCCCCGTTATCAGTGGGCGAATTCGACTCCCTGTTCTCGTGTTACCTAAGTGCAATGTTCTCGTGTCGGCTGTCTCGAACACGTTGATTGTTCCCGTGTTACCCGAGTACAATGTTCGCTTGACTCGAACGTATTCGCTGCTCTCGTGTTACCCGAGTGCAATGTTCTGTTGATTCGAACAGGAAAGTGTTTACTCACATCTCAACGTGTGATTATTTTGATATGGCTCTTCTACAAAAGATGGTGTATTTAAATATGCTCTTTGACGACGAAGAGCCCGAAGAGCGTAACGGGGAAACTGTTACTGTTGGCAGTCTTGCTATTACATAAATCTAAGCATAGTCGTGTAATAGGTTTTGTTGAAAACGTGGTTTCCTCCATGTCAGGAGTTGAATTTTTGCCACATTTTCATCTTTGAACTGGGACATTTGAAAACATTCTCCAGATCGTACATGATCTATTACCAGAAGCTCCCGGTGGAAATTTGGAAGCAATATCCCCTTCTAAACAACTTCTGACATTTCTTTGGTATTACGGCAAACCAAAACTCAATGCGAGAGTTGGCCATTCTCTTTGGTATGTCGGAAAGTACTGTTCTCAAAATCATAAGAAATGTATCAGATTCGCTTTGTGGCAAAGGAAAATCTTTTATTAGATGGCCATCTCAAACCAGGAGGAGAGAGATCGCTGGTAGCTTCCAAGAAATCTCTGGATTTAACGGTATAGTGGGTACAATTGGCGGAACTCACATACGCATGTTGAATATGCCTGGCGGAAATTCGGACTATAATATTAACAGGAAGAAGTCACTGTTGGTGCTCTTCATATGATGGCCAAACAGGGACATCGCGTTATACATATTCAACCAGGCTAAATGGAAATCGAAGACGCGATTAAACATATAGAAAGATTTATTTTCGTGTTATACTTTATGAAATTGGCTCACTTGATACGTAAAACACGATGAAAAATACTTTTCATTGCGTTTTACTTACTAAACCGCCTATATTTTGATCTCAGAAACACTATGGAAATGCGATGATAAAGCGATTGTAAATATTTACCAACGCTTTATCATCGCGTGTTTGTGAGTAAGATTGAAGAAAGATTTGAAAGTAAACCGCGGCGTCCCTTCTCGTCCATTATATCTTCACCAACACATAATGGCTATTCTTGTCTTTGTTCTGAGAAAGAAAGTCATTGACCGACACCAAATTACAAGTGGAAAGCGAAATAAATGATTATATATTTGTTATTTAAAAAAAAAACTTAGTTTGTGACGTTATAATATATATACCTACATCAACACGATTTTTCGGAGGAAAAGGTTAATATTGTTGAGCAGAAAATGGGGATAGTGTATCTTTAATTTTTGCCCATATTTTTCGATGTTATCACTTAATAGAACAGGCCTTTACTCGTCGCCTTTCATCAAGCTGATAAATAAGTTTTCTTCGCCGTTATCACGAGCCGCCATCTTTGTTCTTGGTACTCCTCAGTCACACCCCGGATAGGTGGGGAGTGGAAATCTTGTTCGCGAACAGTGCTCTTGTCTCTGCACTTGCCATTCGTGACTGTGTTCTCGTGTTATCTTAACACGAGAACAGGGAGTCGAATTCGCTCAGTGAGGTGATGATAATACTGTCTCTGAATTCCACTGATTCTTGTATCCATTTGTCCAGTAAGTTACTGAGAGGTTTAATAGCATATCGCCATATTAGCCGTACTCTTTTGAGTTGTTTTATTTCTAGATCATTAACTTTGTTGTATTTTGTGAAAGACTATTATTTTTATGAAAGGTTGGCCCCATCCAAAACACAGTATTCGTATCCGACGAATGTAGGTTATGGCCGGCGTCATTTCCATTACATTTATAGATTAGGAGAAGATCTAAACAGGAAATATCCCCAAACCTAGAGGCTGAGGATTTCCGAGCAGTATTTTCCTTCCGGAAAAAATTACTGTGCTAAACCAGTGAATTCTCTTTTGATTCTTTCGATAAGACGGAATGGGAGTATTTTTTGTACTTTAAAACGCTCCAGATGTTTTTTTTTTAACACAACGCTCCAATTCTAAAATTACAACATTTCTTAATTAAAGTGAAGCCCAACGGAAGAATTTATAGTAAAAACTAATTACATATTTTTTTCTGCGTATTGATGGAAACTGAATATCCCCGGATTTAATGGCGTTAATAGGGTTAAATACCAGGGGCCTGTTTCACAAAGCGCCGTAGATGTATTTTTTGCGTAACTTTCTTACTAACGTATCTCTATAGTATGGGTTGCTATGGCAGTTACGTAAAAACTTACGCTACGCCGCTTTGTGAAACAGGCTCCAGAATAACAAGAAGATTTTTAAATATCTCTTTAAAAACAGCATTCACACTAAAATATTGTGATTTCTTTTTTAGAAAACTAAGCCCGATTCGTCCAAAGCAAATATTTAGTTAACTTCGGTTGAACAAATTAGAAGGTCAAAATAATTTCGTCATTTTTTAAGAATTCTAATGAAGATTTGTAAGCTTTTATTGCAATTATGTCATGATGTTTTCAGAAACACTAGCGCTTCTAATCTGCTTCCAAAGAATGTCCCTCATGGCATTCACAGCGTGGTGTATCCTATATTAATGATCAGTCACGAGTTTGTCTCCAGAAATAAACCGATATAGTTTAACTAACAGAGGCATTCGTACGGAACGAGAATCACAAATTCCGTGATTACCTAATCGGTAACCATATTACGTTAAGATGATCGACCAGGGGGAATTACAGTTGTGACACGATGTGTTAAAGATGCTTGCACGGCGACTAACACAATGTTCAAAAAAGAATCTTCTCTGTTCCTGAAATGTTTTCTGAAATAACATAGTAGCAAACTTTTAATATAACTTAAAACGCAAGTCGAATAAATTGTTGTATTCTTCTGATTCTATCGTTTTAAATGGACACTGAATAGTCACTGAATCCTCAAATCGGCGATTAATAGAGTCATAGATATAAATCCTCTTTATTTAAAGTAAGTATGTTCACAAACATGCAATAAAGACAGGTGGAACAAACAAATTGAAAATCACTGTCTCATTACAAGAAAACTTAATAGCTTTGATATACACAGGGTAATCTGACGGTGTCGGATTATTTTCAGACACTCTTTTCTGAACCGCTAATAGCCCTTAAAGCTTTCCAAATCCACGGCTATATTCTGTCATTGTCGGTGTAACATAAATGATTATGAAACATTTTCCCAAAGACCGAATAAATCTCGGTTGTATCTATTTCTACCGAACAAATCCTCTTAAGATATTATCCCAAAGTAAATACCTCTGAATCATTAGGGAATTAGGCTTCATTTACAGTTGACCTAGTTTCTTCTGGACAAATCTTGGAAGATATTAACCGTGTGATTTATGACGGTGTTCTTGTCATCAATGTTTGCGAAGATACAAACGAAAAGAGTAACTCGCGATTCAACTCACTGGTAAACAATTTAAGGAAAATTATCCCTTCTTTGAACTTCAGTGTAAATTGACAGTGTAATCTACACAGCCTTTAAGCAACACAAGATGATTTTTTTAGTAAAAACTAATTACATATTTTTTCAGCGTATTAATGGAAATCGAGTATCCCCGAATTTAATGGCGTTGTTAAGTTAAATACCAGAATAACAAGAAGATTTTATAATATAAGCCTATCTTTAAAAAAACATTCACAATAAAGGATTTTCATTTTTTAGAAAACTAAGCACGGTTCGTCCCAAGCTTAAAATATATATTTATGAACACTAAAACACACGGGCACAGGGAAAATCTTCTTGTCTAAAATAACCTCGGAAACAAGTTTCTAATTGTGTTAAAAAGAGGTATATCATTTAGACCTTTATACCCCATCATAAATTGTTGTAATAAAGTAAACCTATGATATTTCATTAGGTTGACGACTGACAGGAGCTTGGCCTTAGTCAGTAGAATTTTCTGGAACACTTTGTATTACATTGACAATGCTTACGCATCTTAAGCTATAGTAAGAATATCGTCAGACTATATATTATGGGGTCATGGGAAAAGACAGTGAAAATTTGCCCCCCCCCCCCCCCCCACCCCCATACCCCTTTCCCAGAAAACCTAGGTAGAAGGCAGACAGGGGAGTTTAGCCCTGACCAGTATGTCTTTCAAACTCTTGTTCTTTTTATAAGCAATGACTGGCCTTTGGGTCAGAGGTCAAGCAAGTTTTCTTTGAAGTAGTTTGTATTCTTCTACTATAATCTTGACCATAGCGATGCTAGCTTTGTTATACTGAAACACAAATGGTATTATAGTTTTTTCACGACATCTTCCGGGGTCCAAGTTCAAACCCAAAGGATAAATAGTTTGTAATGTTTGAATCCAAAAACTTTCCCTTTCCAAACGTTTTTGCTTGGTATCTGCAGCGGAAGTGAGAAATAGGATTTTCTCAATAGGCATGATTTCAAAATGGTCCTTGACCGAATGACCTTGAGTATTGAAATGTTGTGCCACGGGTACATCATGTTTAAATCTTATACTAGATAAATGGTTGGCTGCTCTTTGTCGTAGAGAATTCTGAGTTTCTCCGACGTACTGTTTGCGACATTTTTTGCACGTGCTTCGGTTGAACAAATTAGAAGGTCAAAATATTTGTGCCATTTTTAAGAATTCTAATGAAGATTTATTAATGATAAGTCAAGAGTTTGTCTCCAGAAATAAACCGATATAGTCAATAACTAATAGAAGCGTTCGTACGGAACGAGAATCTCAAATTCCGTGATTAACTAACCGGTAAACATATTGCGTTAAGATGATCGACCAGGGAATTACAGTTGTGACACGATGTGTTAAAGATGCTTGCCAGGCGCCTTACACAATGTTCAAAAAAGAATATTCTCTGTTCCTGAAATGTTTTCTGAAATAACATAGTAGCAAACTTTTTACTGTAACTTAAAACACAAGCCGAATAAATGGTTGTATTCTTCTGATTCTATCGTTTTTTTTACTCCTGAGTTTTAAATGGACACTGAATTCTACAATCGGTGATTGATACAGTCATCGTTATAAATCCTCTTTGAGGAAAGAAGGTATGTTCACAAACATGCAATAAAGACATGTGGAACAAACAAATTGAAAATTACTTTCTCATTACAAGAAAACTTAATAGCTGTCATATACACAGAGTAATATGTGGCTGTCTTGGACTATTTTCAGAAACGCTTTTCTTCACTGCTAACAGACAAAAGGCAATAGCCCTTAAAGTCTTCCAATTCCACGGTTATATTCTATCATTGCAATGTAACATGAATGATTAGGAAATATTTTACCAAAGACCGAATAAATCTGGATGATATCTTTTTCTCTCGAACAAATCCTCTTGAGATATTATCCCAAAGTAAATACCTCTGAATCATTCGGGAGTTAGGCTTCATTTACAGTTGACCTAGTTTCTTCTGGACAAACCTGGGAAGACATTAACGATATGATTTATGACGGTGTTCTTGTCATCAATGTTTGCAAAGATACAAATGAAAAGAGTAACTTGCGGTTACTGGTAAACAATTTAAGGAAAATTATCCCTTCTTTGAACTTCAGTGTAAATTGACAGTGACATCTGCACAGCCTTTTAGCAACATAAGCAATGGTTGAAGGACAAATAGTCGGAAGAATATAAAATGGCCTGACGGTGTAATCTGTACAGCCTTTTAGCAACACAAGCAATGGTTGAAGGTCAAATAGTTGGAAGAATATAAAATGACCTGACACTGTAATATGCACAGCCTTTTGGCAACATAAGCAATGGTTGATGGACAAATAGTCGGAAGAATATAAAATGGCCTGACACTGTAATCTGCACAGCCTTTTGGCAACATAAGCAATGGTTGAAGGACAAATAGTTGGAAGAATATAAAATGATCTGACACTGTAATCTGCACAGCCTTTTGGCAACATAAGCAATGGTTGAAGGACAAATACTTGGAAGAATATAAAATGACCTGACACTGTAATCTGCACAGCCTTTTAGCAACATAAGCAATGGTTGAAGGACAAATAGTTGAAAGAATATAAAATGGCCTGACACTGTAATCTGCACAGCCTTTTGGCAACATAAGCAATGGTTGAAGGACAAATAGTTGGAAGAATATAAAATGGCCTGACACTGTAATCTGCACAGCCTTTTGGCAACATAAGCAATGGTTGGTGGACAAATAGTTGGAAGAATATAAAATGGCCTGACACTGTAATCTGCACAGCCTTTTAGCAACATAAGCAATGGTTGAAGGACAAACAGATGGAAGAATATTAAATGGCCTGACACTGTAATCTGCACAGCCTTTTGGCAACATAAGCAATGGTTGAAGGACAAATAGATGGAAGAATATAAAATGGCCTGACACTGTAATCTGCAAAGCCTTTTGGCAACATAAGCAATGGTTGAAGGACAAATAGTTGGAAGAATATAAAATGGCCTGACACTGTAATCTGCACAGCCTTTTGGCAACATAAGCAATGGTTGGTGGACAAATAGTTGGAAGAATATAAAATGGCCTGGCACTGTAATCTGCACAGCCTTTTAGCAACATAAGCAATGGTTGAAGGACAAACAGATGGAAGAATATTAAATGGCCTGACACTGTAATCTGCACAGCCTTTTGGCAACATAAGCAATGGTTGAAGGACAAATAGATGGAAGAATATAAAATGGCCTGACACTGTAATCTGCAAAGCCTTTTGGCAACATAAGCAATGGTTGAAGGACAAATAGTTGGAAAAATATAAAATGGCCTGACACTGTAATCTGCAAAGCCTTTTAGCAACATAAGCAATGGTTGAAGGACAAATAGTCGGAAGAATATAAAATGGCCGTGTTTACTCCCTCCGCTGAATAAGAATATTGACATTTCCCGCTTATGAATAGGACGGTCATTCTTAAACCAGTGAATGAGATGACCTATGCATGTGTGCAAATTGTATGAACCCATATCCTAATTAACTCGCATCTCTTATTACATTTCAAAGTGCATGAACCGCTAAATATTTATATATGTGAAAATTTTGATGCAACAGAATTGGGTAATTGTTTATTTGTATAAAAAAATACAATATAGGAATCACCGTTATCGATGAGGTCATCTCAACATTATTTTAGACAAGAAGATTTTCCCTATGTCCGTATGTTTTAGTGATCATAAATATAATACTGTCACTGAAATCCCTGTCTTTTGTATCCATTTGTGCAGGAAGTTACGGAGAGGTTTAAAAGGACATCCCCCTATTATCCGTACCCTCTTGAGTTGTTTTATTTCTGTATCATTAACTTTGTTGTATATTGTAAAAAAAAACTATTATTTATGAAAGGTTGGCCCAATCCAAAATACAGTATCCGATGAATGTAGGTTATGGCCGGTGTTATTTCCATTACATTGATTGATTAGGAGGGAATCTAAACAGGAAATATCCCCAAACCTAGAGGCTGAGGATTTCCGAGCAGTATTTTCCTTCCGGAAAAATTACTTTTGCAAAACCAGTGAATTATCTTTTGATTCTTTCGATAAGACGGAAAGGAAATAGTTTTTTTCTCTAAAATTGCTTCATATGTTGTTGTTGTTTTTTTTAACACAAAGCTCCAATTCTAAAATTACAACATTTCTTAATTAAAGTGAGGCCCAACGGAAGAATTTATAGTATAAACTAATTACATATTTTTTTAGCTATTAATGGAAATCGAGTATCCCGGATTTAACGGCGTTGTTAAGTTAAATACCAGAATAGCAAGAAGATTTTTAAATACAGGCCTATCTTTAAAAAAACATTCACAGTAAAACATTATCTTTTTAAGAAACCTCAGCACCATTCACCCAAAGCTTAAAATTGAGTAAGCTTCGGTTGAACCAATTAGAAGGTCAAAATAATTTCGTCATTATCAGGAATTCTAATGAAGATATGTAAGCTTTTAATGCAATTATGCCGTGTTGTTTTCAGAAACACTGTGGCTTCTAATCTGCCTCCAAAGAATGTCCTTCGTGGCATTCCCAGCTTGGTGTATCCTATATTAATGAGCAGTCATGAGTTTGTCTCCAGCAATAAACCGATATAGTTTAACTAAGAGAAGCGTTCGTACGGAACGAGAATCAGTCCGTGATTACCTAATCGGTAAACATATTACGTTAAAATGATCGACCAGGGGGGATTACAGTTGTGACACGATGTGTTAAATAAAGATGCTTGCTCCTCGCCTAACACAATGTTCAAAAAAAATCTTCTCTGTTCATGAACTATTTTCTCAAATTACATAGTAGCAAACTTTTTACAGTAACTTGAAACTAACAGTAACTTCGAATAAATGATTGTATTTTTCTTATTCTATCGTTTTAAATGGACACTGAATAGTCACTGAATCCTCAAATCGGCGATTAATAGAGTCATCGTTATATATCCTCTCTGTGGAAAGTAAGTATATTCACAAACATGCAATAAAGACAGGTGGAACAAACAAATTGAAAATTACTTTCTCATTACAAAGAATTTTAATAACCTTTATATACAGGGTAATCTGTGGCTGTCGGATTAAGGATAAATAGTTGTAAGAATATAAAATGGCCCGATACTGTAATCTGCACAGCCTTTTTATTGTATTGTATTGTATTGTTTATTCACCATAAGAAAATAATAACAAAGTATAACATATTTATTGAATAGAAAATGGCGGGACTAAAATCCGGATGGACTTGTTCTATCCCTCAAAATAATATAATTTAAGCTGGAAATCTAGAAGAGAGTGATATGACGAATTGCAAAGAAATATTTTTTATGTTAAAAAGAAAAAAAGAAAAAGATGTTTTTGTTTGCCATATAGAAGGATAAACCACAAAATACTGCCTTACCATGTCGCTCCCCTACTGTCTCACCAGGATGCCACGTAACTTGGATTTGAATAACGAAAAACTAGTTATAATTTTTAGATTATGAGGGAGTTTGTTCCACTCCCTAGGTCCAGCAACTCGAAGTAAATAAAAAGACAGATTTGAGTGATAAGGCGGTCTGTAGAGATTAAGGTTTTGAGTTCTAGTTGAGTATTGATGCACTGATGACTGAGTTTTTAAGAGCTGTCGTATGGAGGTGGGGATTTGTGTCGGATTGTGCATAAACTTGTGCGCGTGAAGAAGACAGAAATATTTGTTTAAATGAGGTAGAGGAATGATATTTAAAGAAGAGAAAAGAGGTCCGGTATGCTCCAATCTAGATGATAGTGTGATTAAACGGATGGCACGTTTCTGTAAGATAAATAAACAAGAGAGATGAGTCGAATATGTGGAACCCCAAAGAATATTAGCATATGAAAGATAAGGATGAACTAAAGAATAATATAGGATAAGAAGAGTTTTTCGGTTAACAGAAGATTTAATGTGGTGAAGGATGCCAAGGTTTCTAGAGATTTTTTTTCTAATGAACGAAATATGGGTTGTCCAAGAAAGGCTATAGTTAAAGTGGATACCGAGAAATTTGAATTCAGGAACAGCTTCGATTATGGTTTCGTGGATGACAGGGGGATGAACGTAGTTTGCGGCAGCATGAGATTTTGGAGGGATGATCAGACATTTTGTTTTATTAACATTTAAAGAAAGACGATTGGAACAAAGCCAGGATCGTATTTTATTGAGTTCAGATGACATAGTGATAGATAGTTCAGATGGATTATTTGAAGAATAACAGACGCTGGTGTCGTCGGCGAATAAAATAAAATTGAGAAGGTTAGAGCAATTTGTAATGTCGTTAATGTAAAGAAGAAAAAGAATAGGACCTAAGATCGACCCCTGGGGGACACCACAATTAATAGACTTGGACGGAGAAGAAAACATGGAGAAGTGAACAGATTGGGTGCGATCTGACAAATAGCTTGTTAGCCAATCTAAGGCGTTATGACGAATACCGTAATGTTCTAGTTTGGTGAGGAGGATGGAATGGTTTACGGTGTCGAACGCCTTAGATAAGTCCAGGAAAGTCGTTAAGCTGAACAATTTTCTATCTCTAGCGGAAACGAGAAAGTCATATAGAGAAAGAGCGGCATGCCAGGTTGAATGATTTGGACGGAACCCATATTGATTAGGGGAGATAATTTGGTGGTGTTCAAGGAAATTTGATAATTTTACAGCTACTAATTTTTCGAAGATTTTACTCAAGCTAGGAAGTATAGAGATAGGACGGTAGTTTGCAATATCGTGCTCGTTGCCAGATTTAAATATAGGAATTACTTTAGCAGATTTGAGGTATTGGGGGACAGTTCCGGTGCTGAATGAAAGATTGACGATATGTTTAAGTGGTTCGGATACGTAGTGCGAGATGAGTTTAATATCAGACATATGGATTCCGTCCAAACCAGGTGCAGAAGAACGTAGGTTTAGTATAATTGATGATACTTCCTGAGTGGTCACTGGAGAGAGCTGTAAACTTTGAATATTTGGCTCGCCTAGAAAAGTATCAAAAGACATTTGCGTACTTGGAATCTCTGAGTCCAGTTTGGAAGCAACAGTCGAGAAGTGGTTGTTGAATGAATCAGCGATGGTTTGTTTGTCAGATACTTCTTGGTTGTTTATATTAAAATATTTCGGAAAGGTGTCAGTTTTATTTCGGTTCATCAGATTGTTTAGAATTTTCCATGTTCCTTTTATGTCTTGAAAACATTTATTAAATTTTCTTTCAAAAAAAGACTTTCTAGAATAGCGTAAGAGGCTGTTTAATTTATTTCTGTATTTTCTATATTTACTGCGTGCTGTTTGGCTTGGATATTTCAATTGAAGGCGATATAGTTTGTTTTTTTCATGAATAGAAGTCAGAATGCCATGAGTGACCCACGGTTTGCGAATCGGACAGGTGGGGGTGCTGAGGTGTATAATGGGAAATGTTTCGTCATAAATCGGGGTCAATTTCTCCAGAAAAAGGTCGAGTGCTTCGGTAGGACAGTTTGTTTCGTTAATGTTCCCCCAATTTACTAACGATATTTTATCAATAAATGTTTGTTGTTCTTGAAGGCCTCTTTTTCTGAAAGATATTTTGTCAGGGTATTTAATGGATACAGAGGTTTTAATGCTATGAAATATCGGCAGATGGTCGCTTATATCAGTCAAAAGAATACCAGATGTTAATTTTGAATCGTGGAAATTTGTAAAAATGTTATCAATTAGTGAAGCGGAGCGGTTAGTGATACGAGTGGGTTTGGTTATTTGTGGGAAAAAGTAATAACATTTGAGCATTTCTATAAATTTTTGGGATGGGCCATGGGAAACACATTTTAGCAGGTCAATATTAAAGTCACCCATGAGGATGCACTTTTGGTTTGGGTTTACTTTTTTGAGGACAGAAAGAAAATCGTCATTAAAGGTGTTTACATTTAAGCCTGGGGGTCGATAGATAATCCCAACAAGAAATGTTGTGTCCGAAACATTTATTTCAACAAATAGGGATTCGTGGCTGCCACCTCCCGCAGAGTAGGAAAGGTCGTGTCGAACAGCGCATGATTTCACACGATCGTGAACATAAAGAACCACGCCTCCACCCCGCTTCCCTTCCCTAGACACAGAGTAGGATTTGTAGTGTGGGATATCGTAAAGGGATTTAGTTTGCGGGTTCAACCAACTCTCAGAGAAACCAAGTACGCTGAATTTATGGTCAACATTTTCGAGCCACCCAGTGAGTTCGTCGTAATGTTTACTGAGACTGCGGATATTAAGATGCAAGAAAGATAAATAATTTTCATCAGAACAGTTTATAGAACTCATGTTTGTCTTGAAAGTATCTTCAGTAAAGTAATTAGAAGGAGCTAGTTGAATTGTATCCCAGTGAGCCACTTCATGATAGTTATCATCAATAGGACAGTGAGAGTCGTCTTTGTTATTTAATTCCAATGGATTAAAACACAAGCTGTCAATGAAATCTAACGTAAAGGTAGGAGATAAGATAGGAGTTGAGTTTGAAGGTAAGGTATAGGGCTCATCATGAAATGGAAGAAAGGAGAAGGGATTAGAGAGAGGAACAAACTCTGTGGTAATAGTCTCGTTACTCATAATGACAGTTATCGGAAGAGTATATCGAACATCCTAGTGGGGCAGCAGTGGAGAGAAAATAAAGGCATCCATTTGTGGAATAAAGGCTATGATGGCATTCAATTAAAAGGAAAAGGTACAATTTAAAAAAACAGAAAACAATGTTTTTGAGTATCTGGAAGACACTCAAACAGAGGCTTTTGATAGGTTGAATAAGGATGATGTTGAGCAATGGTTTTAGTAACACATGGGATTACTACTGGTAGTTTATGTATAGAATAAAGGTAGCAAAACAATTAAGGGAGTAAGTACATTATTACACTTAGGGTGGGTACATTAATAGTAGATACCTTCATGCATAAATAGCATTAACAGAGTACTTGGTGAAACTTGGGGTATATATACACGACATACACACATACAAAGAATTGGCCCAAAATAACTTGAAAGCGTAGGCCTACAGTGGGGATATATACACGAATAGAACATACACCACACATGCAGAGATTGACCCACATATGAGTTGAAATAATGCAATTGTAACGTAGAACATATATATGGTTAGTACACACACGCAAACACAAACAAAGGTTGACCTAAAATATACATAGGAGAGAAAATATATAATTTGTGATATATGCATGAGTAACACATACACAACACAGGGTTTATAAAAGATTACATACTATAGGCTGACATGTACACGTTTCAGGCTTTCGAATAAAACATACTGCATTAGTCAGGTCAGTTGGTAGCTGGCTGGACAGGTCACTGTATGTATTAAAAAAAAAAAACTGTCAGATAATTCAGGACTCTGATTGGTCAGGTAATAACGTAGTTAGCCAATGAGATGCCGAGTAATGTGCAACGTAATACATATGCATGTTTAGTAACATATAGAACGCCTAGTGTAATGACAAGCGCGAAACCCGTGGGAAAAATGGGAGGAGCTACAGCACAATATTCTCTCAACATTCACTATTAGATATTTACACACGTTATCACAGACGTAGAATCAATTGTTTTGTACAAGCAAAAAATACGATAAGAATAATACCATGGATATGTCACTTTAATTATAGCACAGAAACATGTAGATAGGTGGTATAAAAATAAATTGAACCTGAGCAAAACCTGACTATAATTGGAATCGCAGTCTATGGTACAATGTTATTTGTGTCCACTAGTTTATTATCAACGTATAGCTTCCCCCTTGTGAATCGCACTTTTTTTCCCTCGGCATAGCATTTAGACATGAAAGGTTTCAGTTTGTCCTTGACAATCTTGTCCTCTCTTATCAGGTCTTCGACAACATACATGGGGCAACTGGTACCACTAAAAACACGCTTGGCCTTGAATAACACTTCCCGGCGCTGGGGCCTGTATAAGAATTTTGTAATAATATGCCGTGTATTGCCCTCCTTTTTCGGGCCTATGCGGTGTGCATTCTCCAGTTTCACGTCAGAAATTCCCAGGTTTTTCTCTATTATCTCAGCTACAACTTGAATTGGATTTTCACTCTCACACTCCTCGATCCCACCAAATCTCAGATTAAAACCTCTACTATACCTTTCCTGATCTAAGATCTTTTGTTTTAATTCAGTGTTTTGCTCTTGTAAGGTTTGAACTGTTTCGTCTAACAGGCTCAGTTTAGGGGAAATCGAATCAGACAGGTGTTTTTTGGTCTCAGTGAGCGATGTATCTGTGAACTCTATGCTGGCGGCTAAATCACTTTGTTTACGTTCCACCTTGATAAGTCTTTCATAAAAATCGTTTTGTCTTTGGGCGACCCCATTCAGGGTAAGTTCCATAGAAGACAAAGAATTACGCACATAAGACTCTAAGGTGACTAAAGAGTTTCTTACGAATGATTCAAAAGAGTCATCGCGGACTGTCACAGGGTTGGGGACCGGTTGAGAAACAGAAGAGATAGATTTTGACATGCTCACCTCTGGGTTATTAGTTGACGATAGTGAAGAAGATTTCTCGGAGGAATCCATCGTTGGTTGATCCCTCGTGATTATGGCTGATTTCTTAGAGTTTTTAGTTGATCGCATACTAAGATCTTTCAGTGTCGCGCTAAGCTCCAAACATGAACCCCATTGACAAGTCACAATCAGGAGTTAAACATGCCAGTCATGCATATGACGCCATATTGAATAATAAAGTCATTGATTGAGTAATTCACATCGGTGATTTGTACATCTCATAAGATCAGAATAATTGTTGATATCTCATCATAAATTACTACCATGGGCAAGGAACGATGTCTGTAGCGATTCACCATAAGATCCAACTCATCGTAAGTTATTGTCATGCAGTATAGCCTCTCTGAGAGCAGAGCGATATCAACCACGTCTACTACTCTCCGCCATATTGTATGTTTTAGCAACATAAGCAATGGTTGAAGGCGAAACAGTTGGAAGAATATAAAATGGCCTGACACTGTAATCTGCACAGCCTTTTAGCAACATAAGCAATGGTTGAAGGACAAATAGTTGGAAGAATATAAAATGGCCTTGTTTACTCCCCCCGCTGAATAAGAATATTGTCATTTCCCGGACAAGTTAATTCATCCGCTAAAGCCTGCCGCAGACGAGAGCTATCTGCTGAGCTAAATTTCATTCGTGGCACTTGCCTTAAGCACATAGCTCACGTTAGCGGTGAACTTTTGGTGAGATTTTCGTCATTCGTGGCGCTGCGTCAAATATCCAACGTGTTTGATAATTTTGTTCATTCGTGCAACTTACCTCTCGTGTGCGGTGAACGTGAGCTAACTGCTTACGACTTTTTGCAACGTCATGACGCCATTCTGAAATACCAACTATATGTATCTTATATTAAGATATTTATGATACATGTACCAACAGCCTCGTAAAATGGTCTCCACCTTTCCCCAAGCTGCAGTGGCAAAATACTGCTGGACTACCCCTTTTTAGGCCTATATGTGATATTTGAACCACAAATCCCGAATAATTGAATAATTCAACACTATAAGTAGTTTTGAGTGATATATTGTTGAATATTTCACGTTTACACGTCTCAGATTCTACTGTTGAGGAATATAACTTAACATTCAACTCTTTCAGAATTGTGATTCTTTCTATTTACCAAAAGACGATCGTTTTAATGGATTTTATTTAAAATATGTGTAAATTACAGTGGCAAACCCAATAGCGGTAAGGTCGCTGGTAGTCTCGTGACGTCATGAGGTTGCAAAAAGTCGTAAGCAGTTAGCTCACGTCCACCGCACACGAGAGGTAAGTTGCACGAATGAACAAAATTATCAAACACTTTGGATATTTGACGCAGCGCCACGAATGGCGAAAATCTCACCAAAAGTTCACCGCTAACGTGAGCTATGTGCTTAAGGCAAGTGCCACGAATGAAATTTAGCTCAGCAGGTAGCTCTCGTCTGCGGCAGGCTTTATGAATAGGACGGTTATTCTGATATCAGTGAATGAGATGACCTATGCATGTGTGATCAGTAACATAATTAACTCGCATCTCTTATTGCATTGCAAAGTGACGTGAACCGCTGAATATATATATGGGAAAATTTCGATACAACCGAATTAGGTAATTGTTTGTTATTTGTATTATAAAAATACAAAATAGGAATCACCGTTATCTGTGTGGTCATGTGAACACATAATACTGTCACTGAATTCCACTGTCTTTTGTATCAATTTGTCTAGGAAGTTACAGAGAGGACTAATATTCTACCCCTCCTGCATGTGCGTGCCGTGTGCAAATATACATGTTAAGTAGAGATGACTTTTCAAACGACATCGAGTCTGTAGTGCATCACCGTTGCACGTGACCAAAGCTTATCGTTGATTGGTTAAAAGTTCCCAATCTGTCCGTCACTTTTTCCTCATTTTTCTCAATTATCGGGGTAGAATCGACTTTAATACCTTCGTCTTGGTGTTTATTGCGTAACCCGATACCGCTGGACGTTGGTTCGCACCTCGTCAAACCCCTCGAATGCTGCGCATTCTCGTGGTTTGACTCGGTACGAACCAACGTTCAGCGGTATCGGGTTACGCAACAAACACCGCTACGGCGGTATTAAACCCTTAAGCACATCCCTATATTAGCCGTACCCTATTGAGTTGTTTTATTTCTGGATCATTACCTTTGTTGTATTTTGTAAAAAAAAACTATTATTTGTGTAAGGTTGGCCCAATCCAAAAGACAGTATTCGTATCCGATGAATGTAGGTTATGGCCGGTATCATTTCCATTACATTGATTGATTAGGAGGGAATCTAAACAGGAAATATCCCCAAACCTAGAGGCTGAGGATTTCCGAGCAGTATTTTCCTTCCGGAAAAAATTACTTTTGCGAAACCCGTGAATCTTTCGATAAGACGGAAAAGAAATAGTTTTTTCTCTAAAATTGCTTCATATGTTTTTTTTTTAACACAACGCTTCAATTCTAAAATTACAACATTTCTTAAATTAAAGTGAGGCCCAACGAAAGAATTTATGGTAAAAACTATTTACATATTTTTTCAGCGTATTAATGGAAATCGAGTATCCCCGGATTTAATGGCGTTATTAAGGTTAAATACCAGAATAACAAGAAGATTTAAACTTAAAATTTAGTTAGTTCCGGTTGAACAAATTAGAAGGTCAAAATAATTGGGCCAATTCTAATGAAGATATGTAAGCTTTAAATGTAATCATGTCGTGTTGTTTTCACAAACACTTCCAAAGAATGTCCTTCGTGGCATTCACAGCGTGGTGTATCCTATATTAATGAGCAGTCACGAGTTTGTCTCCAGGAATAAACCGATATAGTTTAACTAAGAGAAACGTTCGTACGGAACCTAATCGGTAACCACATTACGTTAAGATGATCGACCAGGGAATTACAGTTGTGACACGATGTGTTAAAGATGCTTGTTAGGTGCGTAATACAATGTTCATAAAAGAATCTTCTCTGTTCAATGGTTTGTATTTATCGGGGTTTTTTCTCCTAAGTTTTAAATGGAGACTGAATCCGACAATCGGCGATTGATACAGTCATCTCTGTGAAGAGTAAGTATGTTCACAAACATGCAATAAAGATAATAAAGCCAAAAGATAATATTGGCGATGTTCGTTGAGGTAGTACACACATATACATCCAGATACACACACTTGCATGTATATATATATAGACAATTATATCAAAATATGTGTGCATTTCCAATTTATTTAGCTACAGGCTGATATACCTTGCTGGTATGTTGAAAAGGACATTGTTCATATTGGGCTGTTTAATACCAAGAAGATCGGTGAAAAAATAATTTCTTTGATAAGCATACCTGTTACAGTTAAACAAAAATGTTCTACGGTTTCATGCATATTACAAATATCACACAAATCTGTGTCAGACAAATGGAATCTGAATAGGTAAGATTTCAGGGGAATATGACCAGAGTGGAGTCTGTGGAACATTACCTCAACTAGACTAGTATGAAAACTGTTTTAGGCGAGATAGATGCATGCTCTTTTGAAAGGTTATTTTTTGTTATACCTAGAAAATATCATCGAATCGATATTTTATCAATATTCACATTTAGAAAGGCCTGTTTTTGTTTTGTTTTTTTCTTGGTTAAAAAAAATGTCATACATGAAAAGCTGTTATGAATGGCGGATATGCCGGTATAGAGAATAGTCATTTCTGCACTTCAATGTTTTATGCACAGACGTTGTGTTGTTTTAAGACACGCGGTTCTAACCTGCCGGGTTTTTCTTCAGTCATTTGGCAAATATTGTCAAAGTATAGACTCCAACCGACCAGTTGTCGATTAGAAAAAGCATAAATTCATTGGCAGACAATTCCTCTTCAGATCTGTACTATATGCTCCCTTTTACATGTCATACTTCTATTGAATTCCTTATACAATAATCGATTCCAACAAGCTGTCAATTTGTGGGCCTTTCTGATGTCTTTGACGTGTTCACCTGTTTTTTACAACAAAACATTTAGTTGACAAAGAAAAAACCGCAGCAAAACGATAAATTGATATAGTGTTATCCTTGAAACCACAGAGTGGCCTGTCCTACATACTTCTACTAAATCATTTCGTCATCTTTGTAGCTGCACCCCAATACCAATTTCCTTTCAGATATGTTCTCCGGGTAAAGTGGGCATTAAATAATTGTGGTGGAGGGAGGGAGTAGTACTGATCAAGAGAAAAGTGTCAACTGTTATAGTTTCAGTTCTGAGAATAGTTCACACCCGGTACAATGTCAGTACAGCGGAAATAATATTGCTTCTGTTGGCACTTAATGAAATCATTTCTTTTATTACGTGTATTGATTGCTTGTCCTATTGTCTTATTTGATTATTTTTGTGAATCTTTTGTGATTCGTGCAAAAGTCTACAGATCGTTCCCGAACGCTATTGTTTGTTCGCGGCTGTTAAGTTGACATAGCTTTGAGGGCGACAACGTGTGCTATGAAAATTCAGGCCAAAGCGTTTAAGTCGGTGGGTTCTGGAATTTCTGAGAATCTATTTACTTCTGAGTTCTAACAAGATTTTATTCTGTGTTTACAGCTTTCTATTCTGTGGATTTATCAATGTAATTCCAAAATTTCGTTGTGTGAATTTATATTTTGTGATCGTCTGATCTATACTGTTATACCGGTGAACTTTGTGAATTTTCGGATTACATATTTCTTTCTTGGAACTGTAAGTTCTTAATTTGTAAGTCATTTTGATACACGTTGTCTTCCCACTGTTTGTATAAATGTTTGCCTGTAAATACGTTACTCTGTTTTTTTGTTTTTTTTATATAAATGAAAGTTTTGTACATAAAACCGGCTAGTCTTTTTATTACTTTAGTTTTATTTTGTCTCGTAACACTTTTGAAAGAATATAACCTCAACTATAAATCCAATAATGACTGCATGTTGCTATTTATATCTTGCCTTTTTTCAGAATCCTTAGTGATACGTATTTTTGTATGCATAAATACATCAATTTGTTAAAAACAAATTATCAACACCAGCAGGCGGATGGGTGTTTGTGTTTGTTATTTTTGCAGAACTCTATCATTTTGAAATCTGGTTTCGTCGATAGTGAGTTAAAGCAAAAGCTAAACTGTACATGCCCAGAATAAATTTAATGTGTAAATCAAAAATCTTTCGTTCCCAAGCATAAAATAAATATGCATTCATTAGATGCTTAAATAATGTGCAAGTATTGTTCACTCATGTCATTGTTTGTTTTGTTTTACTGACGATCGATAATTTATCGGTTTGTTGCTTTGTACGATATCTATGGTTTAACTCTATACATTCGTCACCGATTTCTGTGGACAGACTCCCTCCTGATGATGACTGAATAAAAGTCGAAATATTGAGTCAATATATTTTCGTTTTTCGGAATAACACTACTTGTGTACTACGTTAAACTAATCAGTGGAACTACTGGATTTTAGACTCCCTATGACTCTCTCTTTTGAAGTCAGCATCAGGATAAAGGTTTAATAGGTTGAACTGTACACTCTTCGTGTCGCAGACAAATAAACATTGCTTATGCACCATTTTATTACCACGGTTCCGAACTGACATAAATTTTGGATAAGTGTCTCTCGCGTTGATTGTTATTTAATGCGACCAGATACAGCTGAGATCGTTTGACGCGGTTACTTGACCATCTATCATTCAATCAGTGCATTTAGCCGTATAAAACCTAACGAGACTAGACTCACTCAAAAATCCAACCGAATTGAAAAGGGGAACTTCTTCAAGGAAAATTAACAATTAATCAAAATGTTAGCATTGGATTTTTCATCCATAAACTCTGATTTTCAAACACAGTGATACTTTTTGCACATGTTATAAGGGATGGAGAGAACGAAAGCAGTAGTAAAGCGACATATAGGATGAAGAAAAGAGTACTGCTATTACAGACCTTACGGAGTTCCATGTCGTCCACTTAAAATAAATTCAAGCTAATGATTTTATAAACATCAACCAAAGTATCTGACAAGCTAGCCGCACACATATGTCTCATCCTGCTTTACTTACTTGCAGGTCAAAAGAACTGACAAGCCTGATAGAAATGTTTTAACTCAGATTAGAGGAAGAAAATAAATAATGGTTTGAATAGACAAGCTGATACCCATGACGTAGACTGGCCATCACAAGCATGACGTATGTGTACATGTTTATTGGTAAATTTTAATTATATTGTCTTTTGTGTAAATACACAGATTTGTCGAGGATATCGTATCACAATAGCATGGTTATATCGTGTCATTGCAATGTAACATGATTGTTTAGGACACATTTTACCGACGACCGCATAAACCTGGATGATATATATTTCTCCCGAACAAATCCTCTTAAGATATTATCCCAAAGTAAATACGTCTGACACAAGTAGTGTTATTCCGAAAAACGAAAACTTCATATTGACTCAATATTTCGACTGTTATTCAGTCATCATCACTCCTGATGATGACTGAATAAAAGTCGAAATATTGAGTCAATATGAAGTTTTCGTTTTTCGGAATAACACTACTTGTGTGCTACGTTAAACTAATCAGTGGAACTAATGGATTTTAAATACCTCTGAATCATTCGGGAGTTAGGCTTCATTTACAGTTGACCTAGTTTCTTCTGGACAAATCTGGGAAGACATTAACCGTATGATTTATGACGGCGGTCTTGTCATCAATGGAGTTAGCAAAGTTACAATGAAAACTCTCGGCTTAACTCATTGGTAAGCAATTTTAGGAAAATCATCCTTTCTCTAGACTTCAGTGTAAATTGACACTGTAATCTGCACAGCCTTTTAGCAACATAAGCAATGGTTGAAGGACAAATAGTTGGAAGAATATAAAATGGCCTGACAGTGTAATCTGCACAGTCTTTTAGCAACACAAGCAATGGTTGGAGGACAAATAGTTGGAAGAATATAAAATGGCCTGCCACTGTAATCTGCACAGCCTTTTAGCAACATAAGCAATGGTTGAAGGAAAAATAGTTGGAAGAATATAAAATGGCCTGAATGTTTGAAGGACAAACAGATGTAAGAATATAAAATGGCCTGACACTGTAATCTGCACAGCCTTTTAGCAACATAAGCAATGGT
The DNA here is from genome assembly GCA_963971465.1 of Lepidochitona cinerea. Classification (NCBI taxonomy): domain Eukaryota; kingdom Metazoa; phylum Mollusca; class Polyplacophora; order Chitonida; family Tonicellidae; genus Lepidochitona; species Lepidochitona cinerea. Next base: position 37,505,185 of record OZ020556.1, on the reverse strand, counting down.
TGAAGGACAAATAGTTGGAAGAATATAAAATGGCCTGACACTAATCTGCACAGTCTTTAGCCATATAAGCAATGGTTAAAGGACAAATCGTTGGAAGAATATAAAATGGCCTGACAGTGTAATCTGCACAGCCTTTTAGCAACATAAGCAATGGTTGAAGGACAAATAGTTGGAAGAATATAAAATGGCCTGAATGTTTGAAGGACAAACAGTTGTAAGAATATAAAATGGCCTGACACTGTAATCTGCACAGCCTTTTAGCAACATAAGCAATGGTTGAAGGACAAATAGTTGGAAGAATATAAAATGGCCTGACACTGTAATCTGCACAGCCTTGTAGCAACATAAGCATTGGTTGAAGGACAAATAGTTGGAAGAATATAAAATGGCCTGAATGTTTGAAGGACAAACAGATGTAAGAATATAAAATGGCCTGACACTGTAATCTGCACAGCCTTGTAGCAACATAAGCAATGGTTGAAGGACAAATAGTTGGAAGAATATAAAATGGCCTGACACTGTAATCTGCACAGCCTTTTAGCAACATAAGCAATGGTTGAAGGACAAATAGTTGGAAGAATATAAAATGGCCTGACACTAATCTGCACAGCCTTTAGCCATATAAGCAATGGTTTAAGGACAAATCGTTGGAAGAATATAAAATGGCCTGACAGTGTAATCTGCACAGCCTTTTAGCAACATAAGCAATGGTTGAAAGACAAATAGTTGGAAGAATATAACATGGCCTGAATGTTTGAAGGACAAACAGATGTAAGAATATAAAATGGCCTGAAACTGTAATCTGCACAGCCTTTTAGCAACATAAGCAATGGTTGAAGGACAAATAGTTGGAAGAATATCTAATGGCCTGACACTAATCTGCACAGCCTTTAGCCATATAAGCAATGGTTGAAGGACAAATCGTTGGAAGAATATAAAATGGCCTGACACTGTAATCTGCACAGCCTTTTAGCAACATAAGCCATAGTTGAAGGACAAATAGTTGGAAGAATATAAAATGGCCTGAATATTTGAAGGACAAACAGATGTAAGAATATAAAATGGCCTGACACTGTAATCTGCACAGCCTTGTAGCAACATAAGCAATGGTTGAAGGACAAATAGTTGGAAGAATATAAAATGGCCTGAATGTTTGAAGGACAAACAGATGTAAGAATATAAAATGGCCTGACACTGTAATCTGCGCAGCCTTGTAGCAACATAAGCAATGGTTGAAGGATAAATAGTTGGAAGAATATAAAATGGCCTGACACTGTAATCTGCATAGCCTTTTAGCAACATAAGCAATGGTTGAAGGACAAATAGTTAGAAGAATATAAAATGGCCTGACACTGTAATCTGCACAGCCTTTTAGCAACATAAGCAATGGTTGAAGGACAAATCGTTGGAAGAATATAAAATGGCCTGACACTGTAATCTGCACAGCCTTTTAGCAACATAAGCCATAGTTGAAGGACAAATAGTTGGAAGAATATAAAATGGCCTGAATATTTGAAGGACAAACAGATGTAAGAATATAAAATGGCCTGACACTGTAATCTGCACAGCCTTGTAGCAACATAAGCAATGGTTGAAGGACAAATAGTTGGAAAAATGTAAAATGGCCTGAATGTTTGAAGGACAAACAGATGTAAGAATATAAAATGGCCTGACACTGTAATCTGCACAGCCTTGTAGCAACATAAGCAATGGTTGAAAGACAAATAGTTGGAAGAATATAAAATGGCCTGACAGTGTAATCTGCACAGCCTTGTAGCAACATAAGCAATGGTTGAAGGACAAATAGTTGGAAGAATATAAAATGGCCTGACACTGTAATCTGCATAGCCTTTTAGCAACATAAGCAATGGTCGAAGGACAAATAGTTGGAAGAATATAAAATGGCCTGACACTGTAATCTGCACAGCCTTTTAGCAACATAAGCAATGGTTGAAGGACAAATTGTTGGAAGAATATAAAATGGCTTGACACTAATCTGCACAGCCTTTAGCCATATAAGCAATGGTTGAAGGACAAATCGTTGGAAGAATATAAAATGGCCTGGCAGTGTAATCTGCACAGCCTTTTAGCAACATAAGCAATGGTTGAAGGACAAATAGTTGGAAGAATATAAAATGGCCTGAATGTTTGAAGGACAAACAGATGTAAGAATATAAAATGGCCTGACACTGTAATCTGCACAGCCTTTTAGCAACATAAGCAATGGTTGAAGGACAAATCGTTGGAAGAATATAAAATGGCCTGACACTGTAATCTGCACAGCCTTTTAGCAACATAAGCCATACTTGAAGGACAAATAGTTGGAAGAATATAAAATGGCCTGAATGTTTGAAGGACAAATAGTTGGAAGAATATAAAATGGCTTGACAGTGTAATCTGCACAGTCTTGTAGCAACATAAGCAATGGTTGAAGGACAAATAGTTGGAAGAATATAAAATGGCCTGACACTGTAATCTGCATAGCCTTTTAGCAACATAAGCAATGGTTGAAGGACAAATAGTTGGAAGAATATAAAATGGCCTGACAGTGTAATCTGCACAGCCTTTTAGCAACATAAGCCATAGTTGAAGGACAAATAGTTGGAAGAATATAAAATGGCCTGAATGTTTGAAGGACAAACAGATGTAAGAATATAAAATGGCCTGAAACTGTAATCTGCACAGCCTTGTAGCAACATAAACAATGGTTGAAGGACAAATAGATGGAAGAATATAAAATGGCCTGACACTGTAATCTGCACAGCCTTGTAGCAACATAAGCAATGGTTGAAGGACAAATAGTTGGAAGAATATAAAATGGCCTGACACTGTAATCTGCACAGCCTTTTAGCAACATAAGCATTGGTTGAAGGACAAATAGTTGGAAGAATATAAAATGGCCTGACACTGTTATCTGCACAGCTTTTTAGCAACATAAGCAATGGTTGAAGGACAAAAAGTTCGAAGAATATAAAATGGCCTGACACTGTAATCTGCATAGCTTTTTAGCAACATAAGCAATGGTTGAAGGACAAATAGTTGGAAGAATATAAAATGGCCTGACACTAATCTGCACAGCCTTTTAGCAACATAAGCAATGGTTGAAGGACAAATAGTTGGAAGAATATAAAATGGCCTGACACTGTAATCTGCACAGCCTTTTAGCAACATAAGCAATGGTTGAAGGACAAATAGTTGGAAGAATATAAAATGGCCTGACACTGTAATCTGTACAGCCTTTTAGCAACATAAGCAATGGTTGAAGGACAAACAGTTGGCAGAATATACAATGGCCTGACACTGTAATCTGCACAGCCTTTTAGCAACATAGGCAATGGTTGAAGGACAAATAGTTGGAAGAATATAAAATGGCTTGACACTGTAATATGCACAGCCTTTTAGCCACATAAGCAATGGTTGAAGGATAAAGAGTTGGAAGAATATAAAATGGCCTGACACTGTAATTTGTGCAGCATTTTAGCAACATAAGCAATGGTTGAAGGACAAACAGATGTAAGAATATAAAATGGCCTGACAGTGTAATCTCCACAGCGTTTTAGCAACATAAGCAATGGTTGAAGGACAAACAGATGTAAGAATATAAAATGGCCTGACACTGTAATCTGCACAGCCTTTTAGCAACATAAGTAATGGTCGAAGGACAAACAGATGGAAGAATATAAAATGGCCTGACACTGTAATCTGCACAGCCTTGTAGCAACATAAGCAATGGTTGAAGGACAAATAGTTGGAAGAATATAAAATGGCCTGACACTGTAATCTGCACAGCCTTGTAGCAACATAAGCAATGGTTGAAGGACAAATAGTTGGAAGAATATGAAATGGCCTGACACTGTAATCTGCACAGCATTTTAGCAACATAAGCAATGGTTGAAGGACAAATAGTTGGAAGAATATAAAATGGCCTGACACTGTAATCTGCACAGCTTTTTAGCAACATAAGCAATGGTTGAATGACAAATAGTTGGAAGAATATAAAATGGCCTGACACTGTAATCTGCACAGCCTTTTAGCAACATAAGCAATGGTTGAAGGACAAACGGCAGAATATAAAATGGCCTGACACTGTAATCTGCACAGCCTTTTAGCAACATAAGCAATGGTTAAAGGACAAATAGTTGGAAGAATATAAAATGGTCTGACACTGTAATCTGCACAGCTTTTTAGCAACATAAGCAATGGTTGAAGGACAAATAGTTGGAAGAATATAAAATGACTTGACACTGTAATCTGCACAGCCTTTTAGCAACATAAGCAATGGTTGAAGGACAAATAGTTGGAAGAATATAACATGGCCTGACACTGTAATCTGCACAGCTTTTTAGCAACATAACCAATGAATGAAGGACAAATAGTTGGAAGAATATAAAATGACCTGACACTGTAATCTGCACAGCCTTTTAGCAACATAAGCAATGGTTGAAGGACAAACGGCAGAATATAAAATGGCCTGACACTGTAATCTGCACAGCCTTTTAGCAACATAAGCAATGGTTGAAGGACAAACAGTTGGAAGAATATAAAATGGCCTGACACTGTTATCTGCACAGCCTTTTGGCAACATAAGCAATGATTGAAGGACAAATAGTTGGAAGAATATAAAATGGCCTGACACTGAAATCTGCACGGCCTTTTAGCAACATAAGCAATGGTTGAAGGACAAATAGTTGGAAGAATATAAAATTGCCTGACACTGTAATCTGTACAGCATTTTAGCAACATAAGCAATGGTTGAAGGACAAATAGTTGGAAGAATATCAAATGGTCTGACACTGTAATCTGCACAGCGTTTTAGCAACATAAGCAATGGTTGAAGGACAAATAGTTGGAAGAATATAAAATGACTTGACACTGAAATCTGCACAGCCTTTTAGCAAAATAAGCAATGGTTGAAGGACAAATAGTTGGAAGAATATAACATGGCCTGACACTGTAATCTGCACAGCTTTTTAGCAACATAAGCAATGGTTGAAGGACAAATAGTTGGAAGAATATAAAATGGTCTGACACTGTAATCTGCACAGCTTTTTAGCAACATAAGCAATGGTTGAAGGACAAATAGTTGGAAGAATATAAAATGACTTGACACTGAAATCTGCACAGCCTTTTAGCAACATAAGCAATGGTTGAAGGACAAATAGTTGGAAGAATATAACATGGCCTGACACTGTAATCTGCACAGCTTTTTAGCAACATAAGCAATGGTTGAAGGACAAATAGTTGGAAGAATATAAAATGACTTGACACTGAAATCTGCACAGCCTTTTAGCAACATAAGCAATGGTTGAAGGACAAATAGTTGGAAGAATATAAAATGGCCTGACACTGTAATCTGCACAGCCTTTTAGCAACACAAGCAATGGTTGAAGGACAAATAGTTGGAAGAATATAAAATGGCCTGACACTGTAATCTGCACAGCCTTTTAGCAACATAAGCAATGGTTGAAGGACAAACGGCAGAATATAAAATGGCCTGACACTGTTATCTGCACAGCCTTTTAGCAACACAAGCAATGGTTGAAGGACAAACGGCAGAATATAAAATGGCCTGACACTGTAATCTGCACAGCCTTTTAGCAACATAAGCAATGGTTGAAGGACAAACGGCAGAATATAAAATGGCCTGACACTGTAATCTGCACAGCCTTTTAGCAACATAAGCAATGGTTGAAGGACAAACGGCAGAATATAAAATGGCCTGACACTGTAATCTGCACAGCCTTTTGGCAACATAAGCAATGATTGAAGGACAAATAGTTGGAAGAATATAAAATGGCCTGACACTGAAATATGCACGGCCTTTTAGCAACATAAGCAATGGTTGAAGGACAAATAGTTGGAAGAATATAAAATTGCCTGACACTGTAATCTGTACAGCATTTTAGCAACATAAGCAATGGTTGAAGGACAAATAGTTGGAAGAATATAAAATGGTCTGACACTGTAATCTGCACAGCTTTTTAGCAACATAAGCAATGGTTGAAGGACAAATAGTTGGAAGAATATAAAATGACTTGACACTGTAATCTGCACAGCCTTTTAGCAACATAAGCAATGGTTGAAGGACAAATAGTTGGAAGAATATAACATGGCCTGACACTGTAATCTGCACAGCTTTTTAGCAACATAACCAATGAATGAAGGACAAATAGTTGGAAGAATATAAAATGACCTGACACTGTAATCTGCACAGCCTTTTAGCAACAGAAGCAATGGTTGAAGGACAAACGGCAGAATATAAAATGGCCTGACACTGTTATCTGCACAGCCTTTTAGCAACACAAGCAATGGTTGAAGGACAATTAGTTGGAAGAATATAAAATGGCCTGACACTGTAATCTGCACAGCCTTTTAGCAACATAAGCAATGGTTGAAGGACAAACGGCAGAATATAAAATGGCCTGACACTGTAATCTGCACAGCCTTTTAGCAACATAAGCAATGGTTGAAGGACAAACAGTTGGAAGAATATAAAATGGCCTGACACTGTTATCTGCACAGCCTTTTGGCAACATAAGCAATGATTGAAGGACAAATAGTTGGAAGAATATAAAATGGCCTGACACTGAAATCTGCACGGCCTTTTAGCAACATAAGCAATGGTTGAAGGACAAATAGTTGGAAGAATATAAAATTGCCTGACACTGTAATCTGTACAGCATTTTAGCAACATAAGCAATGGTTGAAGGACAAATAGTTGGAAGAATATAAAATGGTCTGACAATGTAATCTGCACAGCTTTTTAGCAACATAAGCAATGGTTGAAGGACAAATAGTTGGAAGAATATAAAATGACTTGACACTGAAATCTGCACAGCCTTTTAGCAACATAAGCAATGGTTGAAGGACAAATAGTTGGAAGAATATAACATGGCCTGACACTGTAATCTACACAGCTTTTTAGCAACATAACCAATGAATGAAGGACAAATAGTTGGAAGAATATAAAATGACCTGACACTGTAATCTGCACAGCCTTTTAGCAACATAAGCAATGGTTGTAGGACAAACGGCAGAATATAAAATGGCCTGACACTGTTATCTGCACAGCCTTTTAGCAACATAAGCAATGGTTGAAGGACAAACGGCAGAATATAAAATGGCCTGACACTGTAATCTGCACAGCCTTTTAACAACATTAGCAATGGTTGAAGGACAAACAGATGGAAGAATACAAAATGGCCTGACACTGTAATCTGCACAGCCATTGAGCAACATAAGCAATGGTTGAAGGACAAGCAGATGGAAGAATTTAAAATGGCCTGACACTGTAATCTGCAAAGCCTTTTAGCAACATAAGCAATGGTTGAAGGACAAATAGTCGGAAGAATATAAAATGGCCATGTTTACTCCCTCCGCTGAATAAGAATATTGTCATTTCCTGGAACAAGCTAATTCCTCCGCTAATAAATAGGACGGTTATTCTGAAATTAGTGAATGAGATGACCTATGCCTGTGTGATAGACGAGGTGAAATTGTATGAACCCATATCCTAATTAACTCGCATCTCTTATTGCATTGCAATATGGCATGAACAACTAAATATAGGGGAAGATTTCGATGCAACAGAATTAGGTAATTGTTTGTTATTTGTATCAAAAAATAGGAATCATCGTTATCAGTGAGGTGATGTGAACACATAATACTGTCACTGAATTCCACTGATTCTTGTATCCATTTGTCCAGGATGTTACTGAGAGGATCAATAGCTTATCCGTATATTAACCGTGCCCTATTTAGTTGTATTATTTCTAGATCATTAACTTTGTTGTATTTTGTGAAAAACTATTATTTGTGTAAGGTTGGCCCAATCTAAAACACAGTATCCGATGAATGTAGGTTATGGCCGGTATCATTTCCATTACATTGATTGATTAGGAGGGAATCTAAACAGGAAATATCCCCAAACCTAGAGGCTGAGGATTTCCGAGCTGTATTTTCCTTCCGGAAAAATTACTTTTGCAAAACCAGTGAATTATCTTTTGATTCTTTCGATAAGACAGAAAGGAAATAGTTTTTTCTCTAAAATTGCTTCATATGTTGCTGTTTTTTTTTTAACACAAAGCTCCAATTCTAAAAACAGTCACGAGTTTGTCTCCAGAAATAAACCGATATAGTTTAACTAAGAGAAGCGTTCGTACGGAACGAGAATCTCAAACTCCGTGATTACCTAATCGGTAACCATATTACGTTAAGATGATCGACCAGGGGGGATTACAGTTGTGACACGATGTGTTAAAGATGCTTGCCAGGCGACTAACGCAATGTTCAAACAATAATCTTCTCTGTTCATGAAATGTTTTCTGAAATAACAAAGTAGCAAACTTTTTACTATAACTTAAAACTCAAGGCGAATGGTTGTATTTTTCTGATTCTATCGTTTTTTTTACTCCTGAGTTTTAAATGGACACTGAATTCTACAATCGGTGATTGATACAGTCATCGTTATAAATCCTCTTTGAGGAAAGAAGGTATGTTCACAAACAAGCAATAAAGACATGTGGAACAAACAAATTGAAAATTACTTTCTCATTACAAGAAAACTTAATAGCTGTCATATACACAGAGTAATATGTGGCTGTCTTGGACTATTTTCAGAAACGCTTTTCTTCACTGCTAAGAGACAAAAGGCAATAGCCCTTAAAGTCTTCCAATTCCACGGTTATATTCTGTCATTGCAATGTAACATAAATGATTAGAAAAATCTAGATGATAGCTATTTCTTCAGAACAAATCCTCTTAAGATATTATCCCAAAGTAAATACCTCTGAGTCATTCGGGAATTAGGCTTCATTTACAGTTGACCTAGTTTCTTCTGGACAAATCTGGGAAGACATTAACCGTATGATTTATGACGGTGTTCTTGTCATCAATGTTAGCAAATTCCACTGTCTTTTTGTGTCCATTAGTCCAGGAAGTTACTGGAATGATCAATAGCACATCCCTATATTAACCGTACCCTATCGAGTTGTTTTATTTCTGGATCATTAAATTTGTTGTATTTTGTGAAAAACTATTATTTGTGTAAGGTTGGCCCAATCCAAAATACAGTATCCGATGAATGTAGGTTATGGCCGGTATCATTTCGATTACATTGATGGATCAGGAGGGAATCTAAACAGGAAATATCCCCAAACCTAGAGGCTGAGGATTTCCGAGCAGTATTTTCCTTCCGGAAAAAAATTTCTTTTGCAAAACCCGTGAATTCTCTTTTAATTCTTTCGATAAGACGGAAAGGAAATAGTTTTTTCTCTAAAATTGCTTCATATGTTGTTGTTTTTTTTAACACAACGCTCAAATTCTAAAATTACAACATTTCTTAATTAAAGTGAGGCCCAACGGAAGAATTTATGGTAAAAACTAATTACATATTTTTTCAGCGTATTAATGAAAATCGAGTATCCCGGATTTAACGGCGTTGTTAAGGTAAATACCAGAATAGCAAGAAGATTTTTAAATACAGGCCTATCTTTAAAAAAACATTCACAGTAAAACATTATCTTTTTAAGAAACCTCAGCACCATTCACCCAAAGCTTAAAATTGAGTTAGCTTCGGTTGAACTAATTAGGTCAAAATAATTTCGTCATTATCAGGAATTCTAATGAAGATATGTAAGCTTTTAATGCAATTATGCCGTGTTGTTTTCAGAAACACTGTGGCTTCTAATCTGCCTCCAAAGAATGTCCTTCATGGCATTCCCAGCTTGGTGTATCCTATATTAATGAGCAGTCATGAGTTTGTCTCCAGCAATAAACCGATATAGTTTAACTAAGAGAAGCGTTCGTACGGAACGAGAATCACAAATTCCGTGATTACCTAATCGGTAAACATATTACGTTAAAATGATCGACCAGGGGGGATTACAGTTGTGACACGATGTGTTAAATAAAGATGCTTGCTCCTCGCCTAACACAATGTTCAAAAAAAATCTTCTCTGTTCATGAACTATTTTCTCAAATTACATAGTAGCAAACTTTTTACAGTAACTTGAAACTAACAGTAACTTCGAATAAATGATTGTATTTTTCTTATTCTATCGTTTTAAATGGACACTGAATAGTCACTGAATCCTCAAATCGGCGATTAATAGAGTCATCGTTATATATCCTCTCTGTGGAAAGTAAGTATATTCACAAACATGCAATAAAGACAGGTGGAACAAACAAATTGAAAATTACTTTCTCATTACAAAGAATTTTAATAACCTTTATATACAGGGTAATCTGTGGCTGTCGGATTAAGGATAAATAGTTGTAAGAATATTAAATGGCCCGATACTGTAATCTGCACAGCCTTTTAGCAACATAAGCAATGGTTGAAGGACAAATAGTTGGAAGAATATAAAATGGCCTTGTTTACTCCCCCCGCTGAATAAGAATATTGTCATTTCCCGGACAAGTTAATTCATCCGCTAAAGCCTGCCGCAGACGAGAGCTATCTGCTGAGCTAAATTTCATTCGTGGCACTTGCCTTAAGCACATAGCTCACGTTAGCGGTGAACTTTTGGTGAGATTTTCGTCATTCGTGGCGCTGCGTCAAATATCCAACGTGTTTGATAATTTTGTTCATTCGTGCAACTTACCTCTCGTGTGCGGTGAACGTGAGCTAACTGCTTACGACTTTTTGCAACGTCATGACGCCATTCTGAAGTACCAGCTATATGTATCTTATATTAAGATATTTATGATACATGTACCAGCAGCCTCGTAAAATGGTCTCCACCTTTCCCCAAGCTGCAGTGGCAAAATACTGCTGGACTACCCCTTTTTAGGCCTATATGTGATATTTGAACCACAAATCCCGAATAATTGAATAATTCAACACTATAAGTAGTTTTGAGTGATATGTTGTTGAATATTTCACGTTTACACGTCTCAGATTCTACTGTTGAGGAATATAACTTAACATTAAACTCTTTCAGAATTTTGATTCTTTCTATTTACCAAAAGACGATCGTTTTAATGGATTTTATTTAAAATATGTGTAAATTACAGTGGCAAACCCAATAGCGGTAAGGTCGCTGGTAGTCTCGTGACGTCATGAGGTTGCAAAAAGTCGTAAGCAGTTAGCTCACGTCCACCGCACACGAGAGGTAAGTTGCACGAATGAACAAAATTATCAAACACGTTGAATATTTGACGCAGCGCCACGAATGGCGAAAATCTCACCAAAAGTTCACCGCTAACGTGAGCTATGTGCTTAAGGCAAGTGCCACGAATGAAATTTAGCTCAGCAGGTAGCTCTCGTCTGCGGCAGGCTTTATGAATAGGACGGTGATTCTGATATCAGTGAATGAGATGACCTATGCATATGTGATCCGTAACATAATTAACTCGCATCTCTTATTACATTTCAAAGTGACATGAACTGCTAAATATATATATTGGGAAATTTCGATACAACCGAATTAGGTAATTGTTTGTTATTTGTATTATAAAAATACAAAATAGGAATCACCGTTATCTGTGTGGTCATGTGAACACATAATACTGTCATTGAATTCCACTGTCTTTTGTATCAATTTGTCTAGGAAGTTACAGAGAGGACTAATAGCACATCCCTATATTAGCCGTACCCTAATGAGTTGTATTATTTCTGGATCATTAACTTTGTTGTATTTTGTAAAAAAAAAACTATTATTTGTGTAAGGTTGGCCCAATCCAAAAGACAGTATTCGTATCCGATGAATGTAGGTTATGGCCGGTATCATTTCCATTACATTGATTGATTAGGAGGGAATCTAAACAGGAAATATCCCCAAACCTAGAGGCTGAGGATTTCCGAGCAGTATTTTCCTTCCGGAAAAAATTACTTTTGCGAAACCCGTGAATCTTTCGATAAGACGGAAAAGAAATAGTTTTTTCTCTAAAATTGCTTCATATGTTTTTTTTAACACAACGCTTCAATTCTAAAATTACAACATTTCTTAAATTAAAGTGAGGCCCAACGGAAGAATTTATGGTAAAAACTATTTACATATTTTTTCAGCGTATTAATGGAAATCGAGTATCCCCGGATTTAATGGCGTTATTAAGGTTAAATACCAGAATAACAAGAAGATTTAAACTTAAAATTTAGTTAGTTTCGGTTGAACAAATTAGAAGGTCAAAATAATTGGGCAAATTCTAATGAAGATATGTAAGCTTTTAATGCAATCATGTCGTGTTGTTTTCACAAACACTTCCAAAGAATGTCCTTCGTGGCATTCACAGCGTGGTGTATCCTATATTAATGAGCAGTCACGAGTTTGTCTCCAGGAATAAACCGATATAGTTTAACTAAGAAAAACGTTCGTACGGAACCTAATCGGTAACCACATTACGTTAAGATGATCGACCAGGGAATTACAGTTGTGACACGATGTGTTAAAGATGCTTGTTAGGTGCGTAATACAATGTTCATAAAAGAATCTTCTCTGTTCAATGGTTTGTATTTATCGGGGTTTTTTCCCCTAAGTTTTAAATGCAGACTGAATCCGACAATCGGCGATGGATACAGTCATCTCTGTGAAGAGTAAGTATGTTCACAAACATGCAATAAAGATAATAAAGCCAAAAGATAATATTGGCGATGTTCGTTGAGGTAGTTTCGTTTATAAGCAACAAGTACACAGTACACAAATACAATATATATGTTTATACACACATATGCATCCAGATACACACACTTGCATGTATATATATAGACAATTATATCAAAATATGTGTGCATTTCCAATTTATTTAGCTACAGGCTGATATACCTTGCTGGTATGTTTAAAAGGACATTGTTCATATTGGGCTGTTTAATACCAAGAAGATCGGTGAAAAAATAATTTCTTTGATAAGCATACCTGTTACAGTTAAACAAAAATGTTCTAAGGTTTCATGCATATTACAAATATCACACAAATCTGTGTCAGACAAATGGAATCTGAATAGGTAAGATTTCAGGGGAATATGACCAGAGTGGAGTCTGTGGAACATTACCTCAACTAGACTAGTATGAAAACTGTTTTAGGCGAGATAGATGCATGCTCTTTTGAAAGGTTATTTTTTGTTATACCTAGAAAATATCATCGAATCAATATTTTATCAATATTCACATTTAGAAAGGCCATCTGTTTTTGTTTTGTTTTTTTCTTGTCATACATGAAAAGCTGTTATGAATGGCGGATATGCCGGTATAGAGAATAGTCATTTCTGCACTTCAATGTTTTATGCACAGACGTTGTGTTGTTTTAAGACACGCGGTTCTAACCTGCCGGGTTTTTCTTCAGTCATTTGGCAAAGATTGTCAAAGTATAGACTCCAACCGACCAGTTGTCGATGAGAAAAAGCATAAATTCATTGGCAGACTATTCCTCTTCAGATCTGTACTATATGCTCCCTTTTACATGTCATACTTCTATTGAATTCCTTATACAATAATCGATTCCAATAAGCTGTCAACTTGTGGGCCTTTCTGATGTCTTTGGCGTGTTCACCTGTTTTTTACAACAAAACATTTAGTTGACAAAGAAAAAACCGCAGCAAAACGATAAATTGATATAGTGTTATCCTTGAAACCACAGAGTGGCCTGTCCTACATAATTCTACTAAATCATTTCGTCATCTTTGTAGCTGCACCCCAATACCAATTTCCTTTCAGATATGTTCTCCGGGTAAAGTGGGCATTAAATAATTGTGGTGGAGGGAGGGAGTAGTACTGATCAAGAGAAAAGTGTCAACTGTTATAGTTTCAGTTCTGAGAATAGTTCACACCCGGTACAATGTCAGTACAGCGGAAATAATATTGCTTCTGTTGGCACTTAATGAAATCATTTCTTTTATAACGTGTATTGATTGCTTGTCCTATTGTCTTATTTGATTGTTTTTGTGAATCTTTTGTGATTCGTGCAAAAGTCTACAGATCGTTCCCGAACGCTATTGTTTGTTCGCGGCTGTTAAGTTGACATAGCTTTGAGGGCGACAACGTGTGCTATGAAAATTCAGGCCAAAGCGTTTAAGTCGGTGGGTTCTGGAATTTCTGAGAATCTATTTACTTCTGAGTTCTAACAAGATTTTATTCTGTGTTTACAGCTTTCTATTCTGTGGATTTATCAATGTAATTCCAAAATTTCGTTGTGTGAATTTATATTTTGTGATTTGCAGCTTTCTATTCTGTGGATTTATCAATGTAATTCCAAAATTTCGTTGTGTGAATTTATATTTTGTGATCGTCTGATCTATTCTGTTATACCGGTGAACTTTGTGAATTTTCGGATTACATATTTCTTTCTTGGAACTGTAAGTTCTTAATTTGTAAGTCATTTTGATACACGTTGTCTTCCCACTGTTTGTATAAATGTTTGCCTGTAAATACGTTACTCTGTTTTTTTTTTTTTTTTTATATAAATGAAAGTTTTGTACATAAAACCGGCTAGTCTTTTTATTACTTTAGTTTTATTTTGTCTCGTAACACTTTTGAAAGAATATAACCTCAACTATAAATCCAATAATGACTGCATGTTGCTATTTATATCTTGCCTTTTTTCAGAATCCTTAGTGATACGTATTTTTGTATGCATAAATACATCAATTTGTTAAAAACAAATTATCAACACCAGCAGGCGGATGGGTGTTTGTGTTTGTTATTTTTGCAGAACTCTATCATTTTGAAATCTGGTTGCGTCGAAAGTGAGTTTATAGCGGGAAGGGCCACGAGCTTCAGTAAAAGTATAGGCTTTGTCCAAATCACAATCGTTCTAAGTGGTAAATGAGAGTTGTGAGCAAACGTAGCTAATGACCGAATGTTTCATTGATTTAATTAAGTAATTAGACTAAAAATTAAACTTCCTTCGTGAAGTTCATCTGTCAATTATCGAAACGAATTTCTATAGTCTCCGCCTTGACATGCGCAGTCAAGTCTTCCGTCTGCTTGTCATGACAAAGTCACATGTTTGAAAGGAGCTGTTTGAATACTGCGGAATATCAAAGCGTAAGTTGATTTTTACTTGCTTTCTTCTTGTTTTGTCGAATAATTGGAATTATGCAACCAACGTAGATTTGCGACTGACTAATCTTTGGATGATAAAATGAAATACCAGCCTCGTAGTGCAAGCTGAGTGTGTACAAATCACAACAACAACAACACGTCGATCGAAATCGAGTGTCGCTGTTATTTCACAGTGGTTTTAGCTTATTAAAAAAAAGGCAATTTATATCTGTCCGGGGGGTATTTCATAAAATCGCTAAGGGCTAAGGTTAGCCGGCTATGGGACGTAGTCGGCTAAGTTTTTTTTACTACACCGTTTCACCAACAAAAGTCAGACTACGGGCTTCAATATTTCTGGCTAACTTAGACCGAAATCCTTAGTCACCTACAGAGGTGGCTAAATAGTAAAACAAACATGGAAGCAGCTTTTGTAAATGCTGAATTTCGAAGGGTAATGCGACGATAGAGAGTTTTTGTTGATAGAGAGAATCCCCTTGAGGTTTAAAATGACCATAAAATAAAATAGATATTTCGTTTCAATTGGGCGACGATTTATTATATTTTGAATATGGTAAAGGGTGAGTTGGATTGATTGATTGCTTTGTGTTGTACGCCGCGCTTAAGATTATTTCACTCATATGGCGGCGTTGACAGTTTTATTGTGGAAGGAAACTGTGCTCTATACCCGGAGGAAACCAACGACCTTCTGATGGTAACTGGCAACCATTCCACCCAGTCAGAAAATTTTCCAATGTTTGTTGTGCCATCACAAGGTACCTAGAACGTTTTGTTCGTATGCCTACAGGACAATACCTTGAGCGGGTGAAATTGAAATTTTTCCAACTCGCAGGTAATAAAACATCCCCGTACATAAGGTTTGGTTTTAATCATATTGATATTGTAAAGAGTAAGTCAAACTAGTACTTAATCTTTAAATCTAAAAAAACCGAAAGTGGCATAACACTGAGGGGTAGAGGGTGGGGGTGCTCCGGAACTCAATAGAGCGTTGTATACTTTCACCGGCGAATCTAACACCTATGGGTCGCCCGGTAGTTCCCACTCATGAAATTTTTTGAATGAGGCTCTATTTGATTATTGTAAGTGGGATGGTTACCAGATGTGAGATTTTTCTGGACACATGTCCCGCCCCCCTTTCCAATTACCTTGGCGTAAAACATCCTAAGAACTTGTTAACATTTGTTTGATTTTCAGGAATTCCAAATGTGATAGGTCTAAAAGACTGCACACATGCCATTGGGTCCACATTTAGTAGGCTATCGTAAGTCGTCTAAGTGCATAGCTTACTTTGGCCTGGTGAAACGATTTAGCCACTTTTTCGGCTAGTCGACTTACGATAGACCAAAAACTACAGCTAGCCGACTATCCGTGTTTAGTCGACTACGAGAGTTTTATGAAATACCCTACTTCCTTACTATTGGTGATCTTTTGTTTTATTTGAAGGTGAAATAAGAAGCCAATAGATCTTCCACAAACGTTCTAGTAAGTCTCTCGTCGTCTCGATCTGTTTTATTTTTACTCTTGGTCTAACTTCTAACTAGTCTAAGCGTGGATTTGTTCTGTGACTGACTGGCATTGTTGGACAGGTAGTGAATGTGGAATGCAAATGGGCAAGCATACGAATAGTAAGTACATATACAAGAGGCTTAATTTCGTAATTAGTATAGTAAGAAATAGTTTTGTATATTTACAAATCATCTAGACTATAGGGGCCTATACTTGAAGAATGGTATTTTACTTGTCAAGTCATTCCAATCCACCCCCACTTGTGGTTATTTGGTCTACTCTCCAATTAATCAAATGTCAAACTGTATGTAATACGGAGAACATTTTAAATGATGTAACCCTCTCGCTCTAAATTTGCGACAAAGTCATATAAATGAAATAACATTGAGTGTGACATAGAAAACCATTCAGTATAATACTAGTAAAACTGCTCTAAATGCATCTTCACCAAGGTTTGATTTTCAGCATCTAAAATAAAACTTTAGAATTTATGTTATAAAAAATTCACTACATAATAATGACAGTGCACTGTTGTTTATTTTTTCAACAGTCGTGAACAACTTGACTGGAGGATAATTAAAATATAATGCAAGGTTTTCAAAGATTTCCCTGTTGTTTCAAGAGCAAGATCAAAGAAAACAAAATTAAATGGAATCCAGTGTACAGATCTGATTATTTATTAACACAAACAATTCAGTAAAAGGAATGGGTGAGAAAGCCCAATTTCTTATTTGAGCTTTTAGGAAGAGACTTTATAATACATTTGCTATGTACGTAAGTTATGATAAGGCTCATCAATGATGTGGTTTCAAACATAATAAACGAATCAAAAAGTTTGATTCCTGTCCATTTAAAAAAATAAAATATACATGTATAACAAAAAGAAAGATTTTGTTTTCATTTCTACTTTGTTTGATGGATTGATGATTATATCACTAATATGGCAGCCTTGCCAGGTTTAGTGTGAGAGGAAAATCCTGATCCTTCGACAATTGCCTGTCAACTCTTCTACATACGGCGATTGAGGAAAAATCTCACTCAGAAATATTTCAATTTTATTTGGTCGGAGTTGGACTCGAACCTGCAACTCATGACTTGAATGTCTGAATCACTGAGAAACCATCACTGAGCCAGCGAGGTCCCATCTTTGTTTGATAGATCGATGTTTTATGCTGCACAGAAAATTAGTTTAGTGCGGGAGGAAACTGGGCTCTGTCGGAGGAAACCCCTGACCTTCGAAGAGTTCCTCGTAAGTTTTCCACATTGGTCGACAGGGTGAAAAACCCACAGATTTTTCAATTTTATTTGACCTGAGGCCGCGAGTCGACACATAAATGGAAGGCCTGGGTCAAACTGAGAATCCATCGCTCTGCCCACTGAGCCATTGAGGTCCTTTCTTTGTTTAATTGATTGGTGTTTTTAGTCACACTCAAGATTATTTCACTTATTTAGTGGCGTTGCCAAGTTTACTGTAGAGGGGAATGGAGCTCTTCTCGAAAGAAACACCCAATCTTCAGCGAGTACCTGGTGTCTCTTTCACATTGGCAGACAGAGTGAAAAACTTACTCAGAAATTTCGAAATTTTATTTGGTCTGAGTGGGATTCGAACCCACGACCCATGAACGGAAAGTGTTTGTCGGACTGAAAAACTATCACTTAGCCAACTGAGCCACAGAGACCCCTTCTTTCTTTGATTGATTGATGTTTACGCCACACTGAATATTACTTGACTTATATGGCAGCATTGCCAAGTTTAGTGGAGGAGGAAACTGGGCTCTGCCCAGAGCCCAGAGGAAACACCCGACCTTCGGTAAGTACCTAGTAACAAAGAGACTATCACCCTGCCAACTACCGTTGTGTTGACGCCTGAGTGCAGCGAAGAAGGCAAGCCAGATTATCGCCCGATCCTCGTTGTTTCTCTCCTTTTCATATCCACTAATGTCAGTAAAGGTATTCCAAACTGCTTTCGGGTGAAAACTTTGTGGATATTACGGCCTCTGTTTTGTTTTTACCGTCATTAACACTCAACTTCTTCGAGTCATTCTCTCCAACTTTGCTCGGCATGCTTATGCCTTTCAACACTGTTTACAATGAAGTGCGCATGTGCATGTCAGTAACTTCGGGGAGGATCTGGGCGGTTTTTCAAATATTTTGTAATAATTGGTAGGGCCCCCCTTTGAAAAATTAATTCGCACGGGAAAACCTACGTTAGGATTTTCATGAAATTTGGACAGAGGCATCTTCTAGGATTCGTCTTTCCGGGAAAAATAATACCATGTGTGGGAAAATTCGTTTTAGCCAACCTGATGGCCCTTCCCAAAGCTAAACTGTACATGCCCAGAATAAATTTAATGTGTAAATCAAAAATCTTTCGTTCCCAAGCATAAAATAAATATGCATTCATTAGATGCTTAAATAATGTGCAAGTATTGTTCACTCATGTCATTGTTTGTTTTGTTTTACTGACGATCGATAATTTATCGGTTTGTTGCTTTGTACGATATCTATGGTTTAACTCTATACATTCGTCACCGATTTCTGTGGACAGACTCCCTCCTGATGATGACTGAATAAAAGTCGAAATATTGAGTCAATATATTTTCGTTTTTCGGAATAACACTACTTGTGTACTTCGTTAAACTAATCAGTGGAACTACTGGATTTTAGACTCCCTATGACTCTCTCTTTTGAAGTCAGCATCAGGATAAAGGTTTAATAGGTTGAACTGTTGCTCTTCGTGTCGCAGACAAATAAACATTGCTTATGCGCCATTTTATTACCACGGTTCCGAACCGACATAAATTTTGGATAAGTGTCTCTCACGTTGATTGTTAGTTAATGCGACCTGATACAGCTAAGATCGTTTAACGCGGACGTATATGATGAAAAAAGAATACTGCTATCACAGACCTTACGGAGTTCAATGTCTCCCACTTCAAAGGATTTCAAGCTGATAATTTTATAACCATCAACTTAAGTATCTGACAAGGTGGCCGCACACATGTGTCTCATCCTGTTTTACTTATTTGCAGGTCAGGAAGAACTGACAAGCCTGATAGAAATATTTTTAACTCCGGGTAAAGGAAGGAAAATAAAATGGTTTGAATAGACAAGCTGATGACTCATGACGTAGACTGGCCATTACAAGCATGACCTATGTGTACATGTTTATTGGGGAATTTTAACTATATTGTCTTTTGTGTAAATACCGAGATTTGGCGAGGGTATCGTGTCGCAACAGCATTGATCCCACGGTTATATTCTGTCATTGCAATGTAACATAAATGATTAGGAAACATTTTAGCAAAGACCGAATAAATCTGGATGATATCTATTTCTACCGAACAAATCCTCTTAAGATATTATCCCAAAGTAAATACCTCTGAATCATTCGGGAATTAGGCTTCATTTACAGTTGACCTAGTTTCTTCTGGACAAATCTGGGAAGACATTAACCGTATGGTTTATGACGGCGTTCTTGTCATCAATGGAGTTAGCAAAGTTACAAATGATAACTCACGGTTTAACTCACTGGTAAACAATTTAAGGAAAATCATCCTTTCTCTAAACTTCAGTGTAAATTGACAGTGTAATCTGCACAGCCTTTTGGCAACATAATGCTGGAACAAGTTAATTTATCCGGTAATGATTGGGACGGTTTTCTGAAACCAGTGAATGAGATGACCTATGCATGTGTGATAGACGAGGTGAAATTGTATGAACCCATATCCTAATTAACTCGCATCTCTTATTGCATTGCAAAGCGGCATGGACCGCTAAATATATATGGGAAAATTTCGATGCAACAGAATTAGGTAATTGTTTGTTATTTGTATCAATAATGGGATTCCTCGTTATCAGTGGGCGAATTCGACTCTGTGTTCTCGTGTTACCTAAGTGCAATGTTCTCGTGTCGGCTGTCTCGAACACGTTGATTGTTCCCGTGTTACCCGAGTACAATGTTCGCTTGACTCGAACGTATTCGCTGCTCTCGTGTTACCCGAGTGCAATGTTCTGTTGATTGGAACAGGAAAGTGTTTACTCACATCTCAACGTGTGATTATTTTGATATGGCTCTTCTACAAAAGATGGTGTATTTAAATATGCTCTTTGACGACGAAGAGCCCAAAGAGCGTAACGGGGAAACTGTTACTGTTGGCAGTCTTGCTATTACATAAATCTAAGCATAGTCGTGTAATAGGTTTTGTTGAAAACGTGGTTTCCTCCATGTCAGGAGTTGAATTTTTGCCACATTTTCACTAGCGCTTCTAATCTGCTTCCAAAGAATGTCCCTCATGGCATTCACAGCGTGGTGTACCCTATATTAATGATCAGTCACGAGTTTGTCTCCAGAAATAAACCGATATAGTTTAACTAACAGAGGCATTCGTACGGAACGAGAATCACAAATTCTGTGATTACCTAATCGGTAACCATATTACGTTAAGATGATCGACCAGGGGGAATTACAGTTGTGACACGATGTGTTAAAGATGCTTGCACAGCGACTAACACAATGTTCAAAAAAGAATCTTCTCTGTTCATGGACTATTTTCTCAAATAACATAGTAGCAAACTTTTAATATAACTTAAAACGCAAGTCGAATAAATTGTTGTATTTTTCTTATTCTATCGTTTTAAATGGACACTGAATAGTCACTGAATCCTCAAATCGGCGATTAATAGAGTCATAGATATAAATGCATTTAACAACTGTATGATAAATGCTATTATCGTCAATTCGAGCACTTGTATAAAACTCGGTGTTTTGTCTTTAGAGTTAAACGGGTTTATGTTGTTTTTAGAGTTGTCGCCCTTGGGATATAGTTTAGAGGGCGGGCTGTTTTGATCAAATCAGTAAAAAGTCCGCAATGCGACGGGGTGCCTTGGTTACCAGTAATACCTCTTTTTCATTGGCTGGGGGCACAGAGAGGTTTGCTGGAACGTTGGGACCCCCACACTCGCATTTTGGATTAGCTTCAGGCAGCACGTAGGGTAGCATCTTAGCACAAAATCGCAAAATTCCCACCCACCCTCCCTAAGTTGCTGGTTTATGATTACTGTTTTTGTTTACATGTTTGGATATTTCTTTGTAAATGCGTTATTTTCCATGGGTTCATAATGGTTATTTGATACACCTTTAAGGTTTCAGGTGTGTACTCACCTGTGGTGCTAACACGCGTGAAGGCTGTATCTGCCCGAGTCGGACCAGGGGGATGCAGGCGTAGTATGCGTTGGGAACTGACTCGGTGTCTGCCTGAGTATACCAAGGGGACACTTGGGCAGCTCTTTAACTCATACTATTTTCGGGTTTTTTAGTGTTAGCTGGGGGCATCCGCTCGTGTCGGACCAGAGGGATGCGTTTTTAATGCTTACGGCTGGCTTTCTATTCTGCCTGTGTTTACCCGGGAGAGAGGAAGGCAGTCTTGAGCGTTTCTGTTAGAAAAAGGTGTAATTTTCCTTGCATGATTCGCCGGAGATAACCCACGGGAATCAGCGGCTGATTTGTCAATCGCGTCACTCAGCCTTGTTTATACCCATGGAAATACGCCATTCATCGACTTGTTGTCTTTATGAGTAATTAAACCTTGGGCCTTTTTATCCACAATTTATGGTGTTTATTCATTTATTATCGATTATTAGCTAGCTCACTTGCTATTTCAATATAACTTTCATCATGGTCGCTGAAACTTTCTTGGTATCTAGCGAGATATTAGGATAAATCCTCTTTATTTAAAGTAAGTATGTTCACAAACATGCAATAAAGACAGGTGGAACAAACAAATTGAAAATCACTGTCTCATTACAAGAAAACTTAATAGCTTTGATATACACAGGGTAATCTGACGGTGTCGGATTATTTTCAGACACTCTTTTCTGAACCGCTAATAGCCCTTAAAGCTTTCCAAATCCACGGCTATATTCTGTCATTGTCGGTGTAACATAAATGATTATGAAACATTTTCCCAAAGACCGAATAAATCTCGGTTGTATCTATTTCTACCGAACAAATCCTCTTAAGATATTATCCCAAAGTAAATACCTCTGAATCATTCGGGAATTAGGCTTCATTTACAGTCGACCTAGTTTCTTCTGGACAAATCTTGGAAGATATTAACCGTGTGATTTATGACGGTGTTCTTGTCATCAATGTTTGCGAAGATACAAACGAAAAGAGTAACTCGCGATTCAACTCACTGGTAAGCAATTTAAGGAAAATTATCCCTTCTTTGAACTTCAGTGTAAATTGACAGTGTAATCTACACAGCCTTTAAGCAACACAAGATGATTTTTTTAGTAAAAACTAATTACATATTGTTTCAGCGTATTAATGGAAATCGAGTATCCCCGAATTTAATGGCGTTGTTAAGTTAAATACCAGAATAACAAGAAGATGTTATAATATAAGCCTATCTTTAAAAAAACATTTACAATAAAGGATTTTCACTTTTTAGAAAACTAAGCACGGTTCGTCCCAAGCTTAAAATATATATTTATGAACACTAAAACACACGGGCACAGGGAAAATCTTCTTGTCTAAAATAACCTCGGAAACAAGTTTCTAATTGTGTTAAAAAGAGGTATATCATTTAGACCTTTATACCTCATCATAAATTGTTGTTATAAAGTAAACCTATGATATTTCATTAGGTTGACGACTGACAGGAGCTTGGCCTTAGTCAGTAGAATTTTCTGGAACACTTTGTATTACATTGACAATGCTTACGCATCTTAAGCTATAGTAAGAATATCGTCAGACTATATATTATGGGGTCATGGGAAAAGACAGTGAAAATTTGCCCGCCCCCCCCCCCACCCCCATACCCCTTTCCCAGAAAACCTAGGTAGAAGGCAGACAGGGGAGTTTAGCCCTGACCAGTATGTCTTTCAAACTCTTGTTCTTTTTATAAGCAATGACTGGCCTTTGGGTCAGAGGTCAAGCAAGTTTTCTTTGAAGTAGTTTGTATTTTTCTACTATAATCTTGGCCATAGCGATGCTAGCTTTGTTATACTGAAACACAAATGGTATTATAGTTTTTTTACGACATCTTCCGGGGTCCAAGTTCAAACCCAAAGGATAAATAGTTTGTAATGTTTGAATCCAAAAACTTTCCCTTTCCAAACGTTTGTGCTTGGTATCTGCAGCGAAGGTGAGAAATGGGATTTTCTCAATAGGCATGATTTCAAAATGGTCCTTGACCGAATGACCTTGAGTATTGAAATGTTGTGCCCCGGGTACATCATGTTTAAATCTTATACTAGATAAATGGTTGGCTGCTCTTTGTCGTAGAGAATTCTGAGTTTCTCCGACGTACTGTTTGCGACATTTTTTGCACGTGCTTCGGTTGAACAAATTAGAAGGTCAAAATATTTGTGCCATTTTTAAGAATTCTAATGAAGATTTATTAATGATAAGTCAAGAGTTTGTCTCCAGAAATAAACCGATATAGTCAATAACTAATAGAAGCGTTCGTACGGAACGAGAATCTCAAATTCCGTGATTAACTAACCGGTAAACATATTGCGTTAAGATGATCGACCAGGGAATTACAGTTGTGACACGATGTGTTAAAGATGCTTGCCAGGCGCCTAACACAATGTTTAAACAATAATCTTCTCTGTTCATGAAATGTTTTCTGAAATAACATAGTAGCAAACTTTTTACTGTAACTTAAAACACAAGGCGAATAAATGGTTGTATTTTTCTGATTCTATCGTTTTTTTTACTCCTGAGTTTTAAATGGACACTGAATTCTACAATCGGTGATTGATACAGTCATCGTTATAAACCCTCTTTGAGGAAAGAAGGTATGTTCACAAACATGCAATAAAGACATGTGGGACAAACAAATTGAAAATTACTGTCTCATTACAAGAAAACTTAATAGCTGTCATATACACAGAGTAATATGTAGCTGTTTCAGAAACGCTTTTATTCACTGCTAACAGACAAAAGGCAATAGCCCTTAAAGTCTTCCAATTCCACGGTTATATTCTATCATTGCAATGTAACATGAATGATAATGAAACATTTTACCAAAGACCGAATAAATCTGGATGATATCTATTTCTTCAGAACAAATCCTCTTAAGATATTATCCCAAAGTAAATACCTCTGAATCATTCGGGAATTAGGCTTCATTTACAGTTGACCTAGTTTCTTCTGGACAAATCTGGGAAGACATTAACCGTATGATTTATGACGGTGTTCTTGTCATCAATGTTAGCAAATTCCACTGTCTTTTTGTGTCCATTTGTCCAGGAAGTTACTGGAAGGATCAATAGCACATCCCTATATTAACCTCACCCTATCGAGTTGTTTTATTTCTGGATCATTAACTTTGTTGTATTTTGTGAAAAACTATTATTTGTGTAAGGTTGGCCCAATCCAAAATACAGTATCCGATGAATGTAGGTTATGGCCGGTATCATTTCCATTACATTGATGGATCAGGAGGGAATCTAAACAGGAAATATCCCCAAACCTAGAGGCTGAGGATTTCCGAGCAGTATTTTCCTTCCGGAAAAAAAATTCTTTTGCAAAACCCGTGAATTCTCTTTTGATTCCTTCGATAAGACTGAAAGGAAATAGTTTTTTCTCTAAAATTGCTTCACATGTTGTTGTTTTTTTTTAACACAACGCTCCAATTCTAAAATTACAACATTTCTTAATTAAAGTGAGGCCCAACGGAAGAATTTATAGTATAAACTAATTACATATTTTTTCAGCGTATTAATGGAAACTGAATATCCCCGGATTTAACGGGATTATTAAGGTTAAATACCAGAATAACAGGAAGATTTTTAAATATAGGCCTATCTTTTAACAGTTTTAAACCATTCACAGTAAAACACAGAAACCTCAGCACCATTTACCCAAAGCTTAAAATCTAGCTATCTTCGGTTGAACAAATTAGAAGGTCAAAATAATTTCGTCATTTTTTAAGAATTATTTATGAAGATTTGTAAGCTTTTATTGCAATTATGTCATGTTGTTTTCAGAAACACTAGCGCTTCTAATCTGCTTCCAAAGAATGTCCTTCATGGCATTCACAGCGTGGTGTATCCTATATTAATGATCAGTCACGAGTTTGTCTCCAAAAATAAACCGATATAGTTTAACTAAGAGAAGCGTTCGTACGGAACGAGAATCTCAAATTCCGTGATTACCTAATCGGTAACCATTTTACGTTAAGATGATCGACCACTCCAGGGGGGATTACAGTTGTGACACGATGTGGTAAAGATGCTTGCTAGGTGCCTATAACCAGGAGTCTATCAAGGGGAAGTATGTAACTAGCTATCTACCCGTGTAAACGGCATTGTCCACAAGCCAGCTGAAATAACGCATCATATGACGTTTGTGCGCACATGGCAAAAGTCCTGGTATCCTCTGCGCATAAAACAATTTCCGAAATAATTACTCTGGAATTGTGGGAAAAGCCTTTTTGTACAGCAGTGTTATAGACACTTTTGAATATAATATCTAAATACATATTCATTATATAACATACATGTGAATAATTTCTTTAGCAACGGTAAAGTTATTGATCAAAAAATTGAAATCCGACACACAAAGTCGCTTCGCAGGAGATGCTATCGCTCATTCGCTGGGCTCGCCTCTGTCAGGCGAGGGCTGTTTGCCGGAGGCCGGTGAACTGTCCAGGCAGTGATCGAGGCCATTCGACACAAGCGACTAAATCAAACCATAAGAGTTTGGCGATTAAATTCACTGTTTATTACTTCGCGATTGTACCACGTTTATTTTCATCAACACTGCTAGCTTGCCAACTACCTTGTCATCCGTAGTGTTTATACTTTCAGTTTCAGTCATATACACCAGGGGGCGTTTTGATACTTGGGCAGGATTCGATCAAAACTGGCAGAGGGCGCTGTAGTAGTTAATTGACTTCAGCTGACTGGTGGACAATGCCGTTTACATGGGGAGATAGCTAGTTACATACTTCCCCTTGATAGACTTCTGCTATAACACAATCTTCAAAAAAGAATCTCCTCTGTTCATGAAAATGCTGCAATACGTATGAATTACCTTGAAAAACCGATTGACGTTGAAGTTAAAAATATAGGTTATGCTTTAGTAACCCATAAGATGCGTGCTCAGACAAAATTTAAATAGATCGGATGTGTCAGTACATTTTATGTTTTTTGTTGCTTATAAAAAGTACCTTAACGTACATTCCCAATATTGGTATCAGTTGAAAACTCTTATTTTGTACTTTTTGATAAAAATGACGGCCAATATTTCCCTTCTCTTAGGCAGCTCACGCCACTTTAACAAAGGGTCTATTATACATAACACACGATGGCGTTCCGAAACTCATTGACAGACATAGTATCTTTAGACCTCACTATATATTCCATACGTGCACTATTCATCTACTTAACACCTCGATACAACAATCGATTCCAATAAGTTGTCAATTTAGAGAGCCTGACTGTTGTTCTGTGACATTTTAGCATATTTTTTCACCTAATAAATGACATCTAATTTCATTGATGCTGCAAGCAAATTGAACGATTTGGTATTGATGAATTGCCCGGGACGAGACAACAGTGTGGCCTGTCTTACATAACTCAAATGAAAACTCCTTCCTTCAGGTGGCTGCCTCACAATAGTTTCTATAAATCATCTTTCTTTTAAAAATCCATACCTTATCGTAAAGGCTACGACTTGATTGATTTCTGTTAGATTTAATGTCTTTGAAAGAGAAGGAAAGGAAAGAACTTAGTAAATACAGTTCAGACGCGTTAAATTTTCCTTTCTAGCGGCACCAAACCATATCTCTACGTTTTTTTCTCGCGAAACTGTGCTATAAGTAAGCTAATAATTGTTATCAGAGAACGTCTAACTGACTCGGCAGCCACCTTAGCTTGGCCGTGTGTCCCGATCGGCCAATCAACATACGCCTAGCTCACCAGTCACTCACCATTTTGGCAGCCCATGCCCCTAACTTTCTGGATAAATTGACTTAGCACTGTCCAGACTTGAAATCATATCTGATTTAGAAATTGCAAACACTGGATCAATCGGTAGCCTAGAATTGATGGCTTCATACTTCAAAGCAAACATAGAAGAGATGGTTGAAGGACAGTTGGTCAGAAGAATATATATACAAAACGGCACCTTAAGCGACATTGTCAGTGAAGGAAGTTAGTTACTAATGTATTTTATGCATCTTTTGCTAGAAACATTATGTAAACTTTTTTTCTCGATCTAAATAACATACCTCTATTCGAGAAAAACGATTATGGCTCTTTTGTCGATCTGGACAGCCTTTGAATACAGCGGGTGCCTGGCTGGATACCGTAACAAATAATGTTGTCATCCGTAATAACGACCTTAATATGATAGCTCTTTTCGTAATATACCATATACCACAAATGTGGTCTGGGTGGAATAAAAAGTAAAGTTATCATATAATGAGAAGATCAGGAAATATTTCCTGGCCGGCGAATCATACAATGCAGTCGCTAGACTTTATACTGTTCACCGGAGCACGATTTCCAGACTGTTGCAACGGCACCAGCAATCCGGTTCAACAGCTGATCGTCAACGTTCTGGCCGACCTAGGATCACATCAGCAGCCCAAGATCGCTACATCCGGTTACTTCACCTGCGAAACCGGACCAAAACAGCAACCGAAACAGCATCAAATATCCCAGGTCTCCGTCGAATATCGGCACAGACAGTCAGAAACCGTCTCCGTCAAAACGGCTTAAGCGCCAGACGTCCTTACTTTGGCGTAGTACTGAGACGCCATCATCGACTTGCAAGGGTCCGATGGTGCAACAGGTCAAGGGACTGGAATCTGCGAAACTGGAGGCGAGTCTGGTTCACTGATGAATCAAGATTCCAGCTGCAGAGAAGAGATGGTCATACACGAGTTTACAGACGCCTGAATGAGGTCGACAATTTCGGCGGAGGAAGTGTAATGGTGTGGGGTGCCCGAAAAACTCAACTTGTGCACATTCCCAGCAACCTTAACGCCGTTCGATACACAGATGAGGTTTTGACACCACATATGCTGCCCGTAATAGACCTCCGTGGGGAAATTTTTCAACACGACAACGCTCGGCCGCACACAGCTAATGCTACTGTTGAATTTCTAACCAACCAGAACGTAACAGTGCTCCCCTGGCCGTCCAAATCACCAGATTTGAACCCAATAGAACATTTGTGGGATGATTTGGATAGACGCGTGCGCAGTCGTCATCCAGCGCCGCAAACTCTGCAAGAATTGCAGCAGGCTCTTGAGCAAGAATGGAGGAGAATTCCTCAAAATCGATTGATTGTGTCTATGCCGAGATGGGTCCGTGCTGTGTTACAGGTTAATGGTGGGAACAACAGATATTGACGTTGCAGTGACGTCATCTGAGCGCTATGAACTTAAATGTGATAAAGTTTTACATGTGAATGAACTTTAAAGTCTGAACAACCAGTCTGCCAAATTTCAGTGTAATGTGATGCTTCTTTCTGTATTAAAAATGATGTTGAAAATTCAATGATATTTTGGCAATACTCTCCTATGCCTGTTTAATCTCTAATGAATTGTGTGTCATAGACGACGTTAACCGATTTTGACGCCATTTTATCGATAAGCCTCAGAACGGAAATAACGTTCACAAATTGGACTGTTATCAATACGACCAGATACGGTCAGTACTTGGTCGAAAAATCTAACATTGGATCAGGGTATCTAACCATATAAATCCCCTGGTGGACAATTGTTCGTCGATAATACCTAATATTTACAGTCGTGCTCTTGCTTAAGAAAACACTTCCACTTAAACTGTATATTTGGAGATCAGTTTAACGCTAAATAAACAATATTGGAATTTAGAAATATGTTCCGTTTTAACAAAAAGTCAGAGTTCAGCACCTAACTTCCCTTTTTTATTGACACAAGTGCAGAACAGTAGAGCGAGGGGATTGGTACATTTAACTGAATAGACCCTTTCGGCTGTTCGAATTGTATGGCCATTTACGTCATTTCTCTGTTGCAGGCGCTGTGATCACATTACGCCATAGACAAAATCAGCACAATTTCAACGTCAAATTGATCCAAAAAATCAATATAGCAATCTGCAGCAGTATATGTGAGTCGGCGGTTGAAAACAGGTGTTTGTTGCTGTTAGTGTATACGTGGGTGATTTGGAGATATTTTCCCAAAGATTGTATTACACTCTATGGTGTCTATCTCTTCCTAACAAATCCCCCTAAGACGGTATTAGCACAAAGTGACCTCGTTATCCATCATAGAAAGTGCCATAATTTACAGATGACCTGT
Organism: Lepidochitona cinerea; assembly: GCA_963971465.1. NCBI lineage: Eukaryota > Metazoa > Mollusca > Polyplacophora > Chitonida > Tonicellidae > Lepidochitona > Lepidochitona cinerea. Next base: position 37,475,374 of record OZ020556.1, on the reverse strand, counting down.
ATGGCATCAGTAGACAATTAATTTTCCATCTGCCGTAATGTTAACGTTTGGCTCCGTCTCTCGCCCGGGTAAAAGCACTGGTGGAAACTCGGGACCACCCTTGACAAGTCTGCAGTTCAAATCTTGACAGACCAATAAAGGAGAAATCTCAAAATGTTCACTTCCGAAGGGGACAGGGGTGCGGACGACACAAGTCATGGGGCAAATTACCTCCACTTCAGACAGCTCAATCCGCCACTTTTGTTCAATCTTCATCTGTTTTTTAGGCAAACTACCACTTCATTGAGTCACATCAATAGTCAAAAAAATATTCCTAGCTTATGAGAAGTCCCGCTAAAAAATGCCGAAATCGAGGAACTTAACTTAAATGGTATAACCCTAACTGTCCACTATGTCCGTATTGGACAGTAAAGGCTTAATGACAAGCTTAAAACATGCACGGTATAGACCTCACATAAGTGAAAAGTTATCACCTCGGTGAAAATGTTATCATCTAGGTGGAAAGTTTATCACCTAGGTGGAAAGGTTATCATCAAGGTGTAAAGGTTATCACCTAGGTGAAACGGTTCTCACCTCGATGAAAAGTTATCACCTAGGTGGGAAGGTTATCACCTCGGCGAAAACTAAAAAAAATAACCTAAAATTAAAAAACAAAACTGAAAACCGTAAAACTTTAAAATGTCATATTTGGGCCACCGTAGATTTCAGGCACAAAACCTACAAAATTCAAGGATTTTTTTTTCTCTGTACGCCGTGGCGTCATAGTTGACATCCGGAGAGTTCACAAAGCGGCGGAGCGTAAGTTTTCACGTAACTGCCATAATAACCCATACTGTAGAGATACTGTAAATTTACAATAACAATCACCGCTAGGTGTTCAGAAATAATATATCCTTTGGCAGTATGGTTTATGGCCACGTTCTAATCAGTGATGGTTAAAGTGGCATGAGCTGCCGAATACAGGGAAAATTTCGATGAGACAGAATTCACAAAATCTTCGTCTTAGTACACAATAAGAACTTTCCCCTGCTAACAATCGGTAAGGGTAAAGAATAGCAGTTAATCGAAAAAGGTCAGTTGGCAAACAATAGGCTAACCCTAAGTTCCACGGGGGGTCGCACTGTTGAAGAGATAGGCCATCACCGAGCGACCCACGTGATACCTGCTATTCTTTACTCTACCCAAAACACGTTATGTCACCAATATGTTTTCCAAAAAAGTGACGTCGTACCAAATACTGGTAAGCAAAATGGCGAACTGGGGTATAAAGTTTACCCAGAAAGCATTGTGTAAATCTTTGTGACGTCATCAGGCCTGGCGGTAATTATCGAAATTAATGAATGAAGTGGGAATTTTGGCAGCTAATACAGGAGTTACACATTGTAAACATTTAAACTGTAGATAAAGTCTTTAAAAAACTGAGAATGACGTGCAATAAAAAAGTTATCTTGTATAAGTATGAAATAGTTCAAAAGCTTGATTTATTTATGAGACCTGTCCCAGGTAATACAATCATGAAAAATAAAGTGGTGTAATGTCCTGCCCAATCTAAGCCTCTTACTATAATCATACGAAGCTAGTAAATCGTCCCATGTACGACTTTATATTACCACCGTGTATGTATCCTACATATTTACTGTTTTGTTGAGAAGACAAAATATCCCAGTAAATCGTCTCATGCACGACTCACGGTCGCCATTTCAAATTACTATTTAGTTGAGAAGACAAAATATTCCAGTAAATCGTCTCAGATCACTGTTTAGTTAAATATCCTAGTAAATCGTCTCATGTACCATAGACTTTGGCAAGAAAAGGGTCAAAGTTATTGAATTACTATGTTATTATATAAAGTATCAGATGAAAAGTATGAGGTGCGGCAATCTTTTCTTTCTGACAAAATGCGATTGTAACGATAAAAAGAAAATGTTCGTGAAATACATGTACCATGTCACTTTTTATAAGCCAAATGATGTGTGTTGTAACATTACAAAAGTTTTTTGTCGTGAGTGGAATTACTTTACGCGTATATGAGATATTTCCACAGATGAGCAAATAATGCGTGTTGTGACGTGGTGGTTGTCCTTGCATTTTTGTCTTTTTTGTCCAGAAAATGACCAATCTCTCTTGAAAATTATTTAGATAAAAGAAAACACACGGGGTGGTTGAAGTTGACCTAACATATATGGAGAAGTGGGTAACAAATGGAAATTTGTACCCATAAAGAAGTTACCAGCACCTGAAGGCATAACGAGTAAATCAGAGAGCTGCCGTCATTCCAGCGTCTACAAGATGCACGCCTCATATATAATAGCTGATAATCCGGTGGTTTATTATGACGATCTGTATGTCTGTTTTTATATGCCCAAAATATTCAATATTTCACTGCTTACCATATTAAAGTAAATGATGAAAAGTGATATTCAAGTTGATCGTATCAAGAAATACCTTTGCAAAACCTCCCCGTGTAAATTGTTGAATAAATGTAAAGCAAACATTGGTACATTGGGTTTGATATGTTCAGATGAACTTAAAAACTGATGATGGTTGGTGTAAGTTGTGTTAAAAATGTGACAGTCGACAGTTGTACAAGAGCTAGATTGATTGATTGTTTGGTGTTTTACGTCGCGCTCAAGATTATTTCACTTAAATGGCGGCTTTGTCAGTTTTCTTGTGGGAGGAAACCAGGGTCTATGCCCGGATGAAACCCCGGACCTTTCGGTGGTAACTGGCAACCATCAATTGAAAACCTAATTATTTTTTGGGAACTGAGTGGGATTCGAACCCGTGACCCATTGGTGAAAGGCTCTTCGGATTGAGCGCCCAAAGCTCTACAAAAACATACTTTGTCCATTGGTGTTTTGAAAGGGGACATTTATGTTATAAATAAGACAGTCGACAGTTGTACCAGAGCTAGAAGTCCCACCAAGTCATAAAATAAGACAGTCGACAGTTGTACCAGAGCTAGAAGTCCCACCAACACATAAAATACCACAGTCGACAGTTGTACCAGAGCTAGAAGTCCCACCCACACATAAAATATCACAGTCGACAGTTGTACCAGAGCTAGAAGTTCCACCCACACATAAAATATCACAGTCGACAGTTGTACCAGAGCTAGAAGTCCCACCAACACATACAATATCACAGTCGACAGTTGTACCAGAGCTAGAAGTCCCACCAACACATACAATATCACAGTCGACCGTTGTACCAGAGCTAGAAGTCCCACCAACACATAAAATATCACAGTCGACAGTTTTACCAAAGCTAGAAGTCCCACCAAGTCATAAAATAAGACAGTCGACAGTTGTACCAGAGCTAGAAGTCCAACCCACACATAAAATATCACAGTCGACAGTTGTACCAGAGCTAGAAGTTCCACCCACACATACAATATCACAGTCGACAGTTGTACCAGAGCTAGAAGTCCCACCAACACATACAATATCACAGTCGACAGTTGTACCAGAGCTAGAAGTCCCACCAACACATAAAATATCACAGTCGACAGTTGTACCAGAGCTAGAAGTTCCACCCACACATACAATATCACAGTCGACAGTTGTACCAGAGCTAGAAGTCCCACCAACACATAAAATATCACAGTCGACAGTTGTACCAGAGCTAGAAGTTCCACCCACACATACAATATCACAGTCGACAGTTGTACCAGAGCTAGAAGTCCCACCAACACATACAATATCACAGTCGACAGTTGTACCAAAGCTAGAAGTCCCACCAACACATACAATATCACAGTCGACAGTTGTACCAAAGCTAGAAGTCCCACCAACACATACAATATCACAGTCGACAGTTGTACCAGAGCCAGAAGTCGGACAGTCGTTCCATTGGCACGCCACACCTTTTCAGTGATTTAAACAATAATTGACTAACTTGGCTTAACTATTACTTACCAGAATAGTTGGCGAAAGTTCGGATTAACCAGAACACGATATTTGACGAAGAGCACAATGGCTCTGTTGAATGTGTGTTGATTTTGGCTGATGTCCAGGCTTAATGATTCCAAATGAAGCATATTTTGACATCAGTTATATAACAATTGGCAAACTTTCTGAAAATCTGGTCTTGTCAATGCAATTTAACGATTCAAGAAAATCACTCTAAAAAACAATAAGGCCCACTTTTCCCACCATCGCCTCGTAGGAAGAAAACTTCTTCTATCTATAACTATTACTGATTATATATATCGGAGAAATTACAACCAAAAAACAAACCTGACGATTATTCTTGTTAATCTGTCCGTGCTGTTAGGACGAGCAATTCATCTGGTGGGGTTCATCGATTTAATGATGGCAGTTAGTTAATGAATTCAACTTGTTAGTTATTGGGATATGGACTAAATCAAACCATCCTGCCTGAGATGACTGTGCCCATCGTTTCTTAAATAAGCTCATTTAAAGCTCTTGAAAAAATGGAAAGAAATTTCGCGCCAGCTAACCTCAAACAAACTTTTACTTTGTGATAATGTCAACTTGTCAATCCATTCCTATAATTATATTTGCAATAACATTTATCAATGATTTAAATCCAGGACATCAGAGCACCTGGGGCCTGCGTGGCCCCTTGACCCTCGCAAAATTGTATGGTGATAGTGAATGGGTATATCACACACCTGACCAGACAAAACGGAGGGCGTCAACCCTTTCCGAAATCTCTGCATCCACCCGGTGCTTTGCTGTCTGCATGAAGATGAGGATGTGCGTTGTGGTTCTGTAATAATATACTTGTCCCAGCGATTATAATCTAATTCACAGCCTTGTTACAGACGAATTGCGTTGCGTGGACGATAATTCAGAAACAAGCAGAAGAACGGGAATTTCCTCCCCTCGATTTGTCTAGTTTCCACATCTCCAATTAGGGTCACTTGAACGACCTAAGTGGGATGGTTGCCAGTTACCCACGGAAGGTCGTGGGTTTCCTCCGGGCATAGAACCCAGTTTCCTCCCACAATAAAACTGGCAACGCCGCCATAGAAGTGAAATAATCTTGAGCGCGGCGTTAAACACTAAACAATCAATCAATCCAATTATAGGGTAAATTGAGTGGACGATAAATCAGAAACAAACAATAGGACGGAGATTCCCCCTCTCTACTAGTCTGATCTCCGCATCACCAATGCTGGCAAATTGAGTGGACTGTTATTCAGAAACAAACAAAAGATGAAACACATTTACTAAAATGTGAAAAAAAATTCGTTCCACACTTTTAGCATAGAACGTTTTCTTCAGGAACATCTTCAAAATAAAAAACACCTCTTGTCTGAGGCTTTTTCTTAGATACGATTTTGAAAAATATTTGGCAAAGGAATAGAATACATCAGCAGCCTTCTGTTACAGTAATAGATTTGGGAAACAATTTAAAGTAACGATAGAAGTAAAAATGTTTTGTTTCAAAATATACACATAATTTATAGACAAAATTGTGTCGCCATCGCGTCACAATCAACTGATCATAGTAACCGTTACAACATAATTGGCCCACACACAGGTAAATAAAACAACGTTGGATCAGCACTACAGCATTCACGCTGGGTCAGCACTACAGCATTCACGCTGGGTCAGCACTACAGCATTCACGCTGGGTCAGCACTACAGCATTCACGCTGGGTCAGCACTACAGCATTCACGCTGGGTCAGCACTACAGCATTCTCGCTGGGTCAGCACTACAGCATTCACGCTGGGTCAGCACTACAGCATTCTCGCTGGGTCAGCACTACAGCATTCTCGCTGGGTCAGCACTACAGCATTCTCGCTGGGTCAGCTCTACAGCATTCACGATGAGTCAGCACTACAGCATTCACGCTTGGTCAGCACTACAGCATTCACGCTGGGTCAGCACTACAGCATTCACGCTGGGTCAGCACTACAGCATTCACGCTGGGTCAGCACTACAGCATTCACGCTGGGTCAGCACTACGGCATTCACGCTGGGTCAGCACTACAGCATTCTCGCTGGGTCAGCACTACAGCATTCAGCCATGCCATTAGTCAACAAATATCCAGAACTTGCTATCATTTCGACAGGTTATAAATGGTTCTTAATTGATCACCAGAAATTGACAGAAGAACAGCAATATGCAGCGTTGGTGTATAGAGCCGGTGTTGTAATATACGACCTTTGAGTTTGTTTAGAACCTTGATGGCGATTGGTATTTTCCTCCTCCCGCCCCACTTTCTGGGACCAGAAAAGAAGATACAAAATATGTAAGCGCTAATGCACTGTAAATGCTGATTTAGGGAGGGTTACAATCACTGGAAATGTAAATTTTACTGGCTGCCCCTTTTCCCCTTCGTACTTATTTTTTTGTTCTCTAGGTATTTAAAATAGCAAAACCCAACAGCATCAGAGCATACAGCAACTTACCATCCACTTGGGGGTCGAGCTAACACGTGGCACTGGGGTAGACTATTTCAACAGCTTTGAAGGTCGACTGTTCTTGAATTGACCGATGGGGCTATCTTTCGGACAAAAATATCCCCAAAACTAATCTGCCAAGATTAATCTGCGCATGCCAGTACATGAAATCTTGTAAACGACTCTAATGAATGAAAATGCCAGATGCTTATGGATCAAGAACGATCCTAACAGCCTCATTTCGATCAAAGTGAGACAAGCATTTGGTCAAGGGTGACAAAACATGACAATATCTGTAGCAAAAGATTATCTCCCATCAATTGGCTGAAAATCGTCATCTGTAAAACCCGTAGAGCTCTATTGCAAAGTTACGGGATGACAACCATCTCACAAAGGCCTGTAAATTGAGCGGACGATAATTCAGAGACAAACTGAAGGACAGGAATGTCCTCCTCTCTACTATTCTAGTGTCCACATCACCAATGTGGGAAATTGAGTCGACGATAATGCATAAACAAACTGAAAGACAGGAATTTCCTCCTCTCTACTATTCTAGTGTCCACATCACCAATGTGGGTAAATTGAGCGGACGATAATTCAGAGACAAACTGAAGGACATGAATATCCTCCTCTCTACTATTCTAGTGTCCACATCACCAATGTGGGTAAATTGAGCGGATGATAATTCAGAAACAAACAGAAGGACAGGAATTTCCTCCTCTCTACTATTCTAGTTTCCATATCACCAATGTGGGTAAATTGAGTCGACGATAATGCATAAACAAACTGAAGGACAGGAATTTCCTCCTCTCTACTATTCTAGTGTCCACATCACCAATGTGGTAAATTGAGTCGACGATAATGCATAAACAAACTGAAGGACAGGAATTTCCTCCTCTCTACTATTCTAGTATCCACATCCCCAATGTGGGTAAATTGAGCGGACGATAATTCAGAAACAAACCGAAGGACAGGAATGTCCTCCTCTCTACTATTCTAGTTTCCACATCACCAATGTGGGTAAATTGAGTCGACGATAATGCATAAACAAACTGAAGGACAGGAATTTCCTCCTCTCTACTATTCTAGTGTCCACATCCCCAATGTGGGTAAATTGAGCGGACGATAATTCAGAAACAAACTGAAGGACAGGAATGTCCTCCTCTCTACTATTCTAGTTTCCACATCCCCAATGTGGGTAAATTGAGCGGACGATAATTCAGAAAAAAAACTGAAGGACAGGAATGTCCTCCTCTCTACTATTCTAGTTTCCACATCACCAATGTGGGTAAATTGAGCGGACGATAATTCAGAAACAAACTGAAGGACAGGAATGTCCTCCTCTCTACTATTCTAGTGTCCACATCACCAATGTGGGTAAATTTAGTGGACGATAAATCAGCAACAAACAGAAGAACGGATATTTCCTCCTCTCTACTATCCTAGTTTCCACATCACCAATTAGGGTCACTCGAACGATCTATGTGGAATGGTTGCCAGTTACCAACGGAAGATCGTGGGTTTCCTCCGGGTATAGAACCCGGTTTCCTCCCAGAATAAAACTGGTAACGCCGCCATATAAGTGAAATAATCTTGTGTGCGGCGTAAAACACCAAACAATCAATCAATGAATCCAATTAGGGTAAATTGAGTGGACGATAAATCAGAAACAAACAATAGGACGGAGATTCCCCCTCTCTACTAGTCTGATCTCCGCATCACCAATGCTGGCAAATTGAGTGGACTGTTATTCAGAAACAAACAAAAGATGAAACACATTTACTAAAATGTGAAAAAAAATTCGTTCCACACTTTTAGCATAGAACGTTTTCTTCAGGAACATCTTAATCAAAATAAAAAACACCTCTTGTCTGAGGCTTTTTCTTAGATAAGATATTGAAAAATATTTGGCAAAGGAATAGAATACATCAGCAGCCTTCTGTTACAGTAATAGATTTGGGAAACAATTTAAAGTAACGATAGAAGTAAAAATGTTTTGTTTCAAAATATACACATAATTTATAGACAAAATTGTGTCGCCACCGCGTCACAATCAACTGATCGTAGTAACCGTTACAGCATAATTGGCCCACACACAGGTAAATAAAACAACGTTGGATCAGCACTACAGCATTCACGCTGGGTCAGCACTACAGCATTCTCGCTGGGTCAGCACTACAGCATTCACGCTGGGTCAGCACTACAGCATTCACGCTGGGTCAGCACTACAGCATTCACGCTGGGTCAGCACTACAGCATTCACGCTGGGTCAGCACTACAGCATTCACGCTGGGTCAGCACTACAGCATTCACGCTGGGTCAGCACTACAGCATTCACGCTGGCTCAGCACTACAGCATTCACGCTGGGTCAGCACTACAGCCTTCACGCTGGGTCAGCACTAGAGCATTCACGCTGGGTCAGCACTACAGCCTTCACGCTGGATCAGCACTACAGCATTCACGCTGGGTCAGCACTACAGCATTCACGCTGGGTCAGCACTACAGCATTCACGCTGGACTTGAAGGTCGACTGTTCTTGAATTGACCGATGGGGCTATCTTTCGGACAAAAATATCCCCAAAACTAATCTGCCAAGATTAATCTGCGCATGCCAGTACATGAAATCTTGTAAACGACTCTAATGAATGAAAATGCCAGATGCTTATGGATCAAGAACGATCCTAACAGCCTCATTTCGATCAAAGTGAGACAAGCATTTGGTCAAGGGTGACAAAACATGACAATATCTGTAGCAAAAGATTATCTCCCATCAATTGGCTGAAAATCGTCATCTGTAAAACCCGTAGAGCTCTATTGCAAAGTTACGGGATGACAACCATCTCACAAAGGCCTGTAAATTGAGCGGACGATAATTCAGAGACAAACTGAAGGACAGGAATGTCCTCCTCTCTACTATTCTAGTGTCCACATCACCAATGTGGGAAATTGAGTCGACGATAATGCATAAACAAACTGAAAGACAGGAATTTCCTCCTCTCTACTATTCTAGTGTCCACATCACCAATGTGGGTAAATTGAGCGGACGATAATTCAGAGACAAACTGAAGGACATGAATATCCTCCTCTCTACTATTCTAGTGTCCACATCACCAATGTGGGTAAATTGAGCGGATGATAATTCAGAAACAAACAGAAGGACAGGAATTTCCTCCTCTCTACTATTCTAGTTTCCATATCACCAATGTGGGTAAATTGAGCGGACGATAATGCATAAACAAACTGAAGGACAGGAATTTCCTCCTCTCTACTATTCTAGTGTCCACATCACCAATGTGGTAAATTGAGTCGACGATAATACATAAACAAACTGAAGGAAAGGAATTTCCTCCTCTCTACTATTCTAGTATCCACATCCCCAATGTGGGTAAATTGAGCGGACGATAATTCAGAAACAAACCGAAGGACAGGAATGTCCTCCTCTCTACTATTCTAGTTTCCACATCACCAATGTGGGTAAATTGAGTCGACGATAATGCATAAACAAACTGAAGGACAGGAATTTCCTCCTCTCTACTATTCTAGTGTCCACATCCCCAATGTGGGTAAATTGAGCGGACGATAATTCAGAAACAAACTGAAGGACAGGAATGTCCTCCTCTCTACTATTCTAGTTTCCACATCCCCAATGTGGGTAAATTGAGCGGACGATAATTCAGAAAAAAAACTGAAGGACAGGAATGTCCTCCTCTCTACTATTCTAGTTTCCACATCACCAATGTGGGTAAATTGAGCGGACGATAATTCAGAAACAAACTGAAGGACAGGAATGTCCTCCTCTCTACTATTCTAGTGTCCACATCACCAATGTGGGTAAATTTAGTGGACGATAAATCAGCAACAAACAGAAGAACGGATATTTCCTCCTCTCTACTATCCTAGTTTCCACATCACCAATTAGGGTCACTCGAACGATCGATGTGGAATGGTTGCCAGTTACCAACGGAAGATCGTGGGTTTCCTCCGGGTATAGAACCCGGTTTCCTCCCAGAATAAAACTGGTAACGCCGCCATATAAGTGAAATAATCTTGTGTGCGGCGTAAAACACCAAACAATCAATCAATGAATCCAATTAGGGTAAATTGAGTGGACGATAAATCAGAAACAAACAATAGGACGGAGATTCCCCCTCTCTACTAGTCTGATCTCCGCATCACCAATGCTGGCAAATTGAGTGGACTGTTATTCAGAAACAAACAAAAGATGAAACACATTTACTAAAATGTGAAAAAAAATTCGTTCCACACTTTTAGCATAGAACGTTTTCTTCAGGAACATCTTAATCAAAATAAAAAACACCTCTTGTCTGAGGCTTTTTCTTAGATAAGATATTGACAAATATTTGGCAAAGGAATAGAATACATCAGCAGCCTTCTGTTACAGTAATAGATTTGGGAAACAATTTAAAGTAACGATAGAAGTAAAAATGTTTTGTTTCAAAATATACACATAATTTATAGACAAAATTGTGTCGCCACCGCGTCACAATCAACTGATCGTAGTAACCGTTACAGCATAATTGGCCCACACACAGGTAAATAAAACAACGTTGGATCAGCACTACAGCATTCACGCTGGGTCAGCACTACAGCATTCTCGCTGGGTCAGCACTACAGCATTCACGCTGGGTCAGCACTACAGCATTCACGCTGGGTCAGCACTACAGCATTCACGCTGGGTCAGCACTACAGCATTCACGCTGGGTCAGCACTACAGCATTCACGCTGGGTCAGCACTACAGCATTCACGCTGGCTCAGCACTACAGCATTCACGCTGGGTCAGCACTACAGCCTTCACGCTGGGTCAGCACTAGAGCATTCACGCTGGGTCAGCACTACAGCCTTCACGCTGGATCAGCACTACAGCATTCACGCTGGGTCAGCACTACAGCATTCACGCTGGGTCAGCACTACAGCATTCACGCTGGGTCAGCACTACAGCATTCACGCTGGACTTAGCACTACAGCATTCACGCTGGGTCAGCACTACAGCATTCACGCTGGGTCAGCACTACAGCATTCAGCCATGCCATTAGTCAACAAATATCCAGAACTTGCTATCATTTCGACAGGTTATAAATGGTTCTTAATTGATCACCAGAAATTGACAGAAGAACAGCAATATGCAGCGTTGATGTATAGAGCCGGTGTTGTAATATACGACCTTCGAGTTTGTTTAGAACCTTGATGGCGATTGGTATTTTCCTCCTCCCGCCCCACTTTCTGGGACCAGAAAAGAAGATACAAAATATGTAAGCACTAATGCACTGTAAATGCTGATTTAGGGAGGGTTACAATCACTGGAAATGTAAATTTTACTGGCTGCCCCTTTTCCCCTTCGTACTTATTTTTTTGTTCTCTAGGTATTTAAAATAGCAAAACCCAACAGCATCAGAGCATACAGCAACTTACCATCCACTTGGAGGTCGAGCTAACACGTGGCACTGGGGTAGACTATTTCAACAGCTTTGAAGGTCGACTGTTCTTGAATTGACCGATGGGGCTATCTTTCGGACAAAAATATCCCCAAAACTAATCTGCCAAGATTAATCTGCGCATGCCAGTACATGAAATCTTGTAAACGACTCTAATGAATGAAAATGCCAGATGCTTATGGATCAAGAACGATCCTAACAGCCTCATTTCGATCAAAGGGAGACAAGCATTTGGTCAAGGGTGACAAAACATGACAATATCTGTAGCAAAAGATTATCTCCCATCAATTGGCTGAAAATCGTCATCTGTACAACCCGTAGAGCTCTATTGCAAAGTTACGGGATGACAACCATCTCACAAAGGCCTGTACTTACTTATTCAGAGGAATATATCAATCCCAATACTACCATGTAAAGCTCTCTATCTCATGTCAGTGATATAATACGCGAGGTCTATGTCAGTCACAAGATTAACATGTAGAGCTCTCTATCTCATGTCAGTGATATAATACGCGAGGTCTATGTCAGTCACAAGATTAACATGTAGAGCTCTCTATCTCATGTCAGTGATTAATACGCGAGGTCTATGTCAGTCACAAGATTAACATGTAGAGCTCTCTATGTCCTGTCAGAGGTCAATTTCAATCCCGAGATTAGTATATAGAGCTTTGTCTCTCGGTGAGATATGTCAATGGTTAATAAATGACGTTTATGCCACATAAAGCCACGGTCACTTCGCCATAAGTGGCCACTACGGATGACCAATAATGTGGCAATCTCGTTTATGTTCTGATAATTTTATGTTTACCTTTATTTTTGCTTTGAATTATTAACTGTGACAAAATATCATAACAAACCTTAACAAAACATTTTTTGTTGTATGTGAAAACTTCCAGTTGAATATATGATGTTTGTATCGTTTATTTCGTTTTAGTATTTAACGTGTATTCCAACGGTCAATTTTGTCGCGACTGTCGTTTGGGTTGTTATACATGTACCTTAATATGATAATTTCGTCTCAAACAGGTCACCATGTTAAAAAAGATATATTTATAAATCGACTACGACGGGGTCACCTAAATATGTAGTCCGGGTTTCGGACACCAAAATGACTATTTTTTTATATTGACGACCGTAATAGCGTGCACATTCTGGAGCGTGCACATTCTAGTAATTCTGGAGTCAGAAACCCGGACTATTAAATATGTAAAACATTCATCGGTTGTTTTCGTCGCAACATGCAATAATGTTGTACAAAAATCAAAACTAATCCACCTAAGAATTGGAAATTCATGTAATGCGCAGAAGAGTTAATAAAGTTCACAGAGTTTCTGTTCTAATTGGTTCTTTGTACTATAGAACTATCAGAAACAGCTCAGACGAATCTCGGGATTTTATCTTTCGTTGGTTTCATTATTTTTTTTTCAGGGGGGGGGGGAGAGAGAAGATTTCCCCAAAATCGTAAATTGACAGAACTTTTGAATAGAGGTTAAGGGGCTTTCACAATTGAGACTTTCGCCGCACGGTCAAAATACTGAATTCGATCGCACGGTGGAGATAAAATTTTTCGGGCCGCAGTAGAATCGGAAAAATTACCGCAAGAAAATAATCCATTTTACGATTGGCCGGGGCATCGTAAGGGCGTGGCAAGGTTCCCGCTCGTTTTAATCCACGAATCTCTTGCGGCGAACCGCGCGGAGTGACGCAAGCAACGCACGTCTAGCGCACGTGATCAGTGAGACAGTTGCGCGGAGGTGCTGCGTGATTGGTTGAAACGTGCGGCGTGCCGCCAATCTAAAATAGAGATTGATCCTACTGCCATTCGTTGAGATATCAACTCTAAAACGATTGAGTGACATGTTGCTTTAACACAAAGGGAGACCACTGCTGTCCACGTCCTTAAAATTGTAAACAACGACACGTGACACTGATAGTTGACTCGGTTGTGTAGAGAGATATTCGATATAATTCTGGTAGATAACGTTTAAGCCGCCGACAACCGGTTTTGTTATATTGATTGCTACTCTCCTAATACATATAATATACCTTGAAATACCTTGAAGTCCATATCACATTTTGCCTTGACATCCATGGGCGCTGCCATCTTGTTTTAGAATGTATTTAAGAGCTGATGTAGTGCCGATTATATTTTTGATTTTAAACAAGAATGTCTGCCCTAAGAACCTGCAATGCAGCATATTATGATAGGGTTACATGTTTGCGAACAGAATAGAACAGAGAAATAAATAGTACATAGATTAAAAATTCTCAGTAGATTTCTTGCAGTTAACTATGCGCAAAATGGAGTGCGACGGCTCTCGAGCCATGTCTCGAGTTGAAGATCTCGTAGAATGGCACGAGATCTCGATTGGCGTGCCGCAAGATGCATCGTGCGTCATTGTTTTTCGCCGCGCACCAATGAGCGGGCGCCTTACGGCGTTTTGTCAAATCGTGCGGCGATTTTGGGCTCTGCAGACGTGATTGCAGTATAAAAAGGCGCAGAGATCCAAAAAACCGTTAGTTTGTATCCATTGTAAAAGCTTCAACTGTTGTGAGATAAAATGAAACACCCCAAAATATATACCTGTAGTGAACGCAAGCCGGTACAAGACCGAGACGGCGAATCGTTCAACGGTATACGACTGCCGCATGGTTGGCGGAACAAAAAATTTCACTCGCGCGTTAACCGCGCGTCAAGATACAACGGTTTACGGTGAACGTACTAGCGCCCGCACGGATCAGAGGTAATAAAAAATTCGCACGGCCGAAAAGTGGATTCCATGTGCACACCAAACTTTTCTGCGGCTCTTGCGGCACAAAAATTCCGCGTGGTAAGGTGCGGTTGCCCGCAAGGAAGGCTGCGGTCCATCGTACGGAAGGCCAAAATTCATGACCGCAAGAGCCGTAAACCCGCCGTATCTCAATTGTGAAAGCCCCTTTAGACGTATACCGGTGAGCTGCAAAAAATGTGGCAAATTTTCCGTTAAAACAGATGGTTGAAATTATCACCTACTTTAAGACATACCACTTAAAAACTTTTTAGTGTTTAGTCTCGAAAATGTGTACGCTAAAGCTGTAACTTAGACTTAGAATAAATGAACCTTCGATCCGGTTCGGACACTCTTTCGCTTCGTACATGCCACAGGCTGCATGGAGTTTTCCCATACCAATGTCAATCGTTTAATGTTTTGGTGAACTTCCTACCCTCTTACTGTTTACACAATTAAAATCTATAAAACAAGAAAAGTATCAGTAAAACTGATGGATGCTCCCCGGTTCCCCATCGCAGATATACGCTCAGCAAATTTGACCAAATAATGAGAAAAGGGCAATAACTCTGCAAATATCCATTTTTCTGGAGATACTTAAATAATAATTCATACCGCGCTATATTACTTTGTAAGGATTTGTCAAAACAGGAGAATGGACAAAGCATACAAACCATAATTGCATCCTATATCCACACTTCATAGTATTTATGACAATTCCCGACAGCGAACAAGCAAGGAAAACGAGGGAAATTCCTCTTTATTCTAGCTGATAACTCCATTCTAACACGTAAATATGACCGTGTGATAAGCCGTATTTGTTTGAGGTCGCGATTGAGATTTATTGTCCTAACTGTTATTAATTCAAAAGAAAAGCAGAGAAATTGAAAAGATCGAACAGAAACAAGTAACGAAAGAAATGCTTTTGTGCAAAACCATTGAACCAAGTTTTCAATCAATCATCTCACTGTTAACTGAGAACAAAACTATAGCAGTTTTGGCCACCGAAGTGGATGCTCATGTCTGCGTTGTGCGAAATTATTATTTGAACCCAACACAACTGGAATGAGTTATGTTCCGGTCAGGGGAGGGGGCGGACAAGTAGTCTGGGTAAAATTTGATAAATTGAAGAAGTCAAGGGCAATAACTCTAAAATTATTCTCGTCACGGAGAAAAAAGCGTATCACTGCACAAGATCTTGGTAATGACTATATACCAGCCAAGTTTCAAAACAGTTCTGACAATATTAATTAAGATATGGCCCGGACAAGCAGTCTGGATAAAATTGGACAAATTGGAGAAACCAAGGGCGATAACTCTAAAACTTATTCTCGTCACGGAGAGAAAAACGTAACACGGCACAAGGTCTTGGTAATGACTATATACCAGCCAAGTTTCAAAACAACCCTGACAATATTAACTAAGGTATGGCCCGGACAAGCAGTCTGGGTAAACTCGAAATTTGAATACCGGGTACTAACATGGATTCTTTGATAAAGTTTTGTTTCCGCACAAAATAAGATATATATGTGTGTGTGTGTGGGGGGGGGGGGGGGGGGGCAAAAATTATGGGGTTCAATCTTGCCATAGTTAAGATGTGTAACCATTGTCAATGTGTTACAAAACGATTCCAGAAAATTCTGCTGACCAAGGCTAAGCTGCTGTCATTCGTCAACCTAATGTAATACCATAGGTTTGGTCTGTTACATAACTATAAGGTAGTTTTTATGAGCAGCAAACGCGCTAAAATGTTCATGCATCCCGGATATTTAAATTTTGATCGTTAATAGCACACATTTTCGGTTCGCACGCGGGTTACTGGCTTTTATACCAATATTTTTTAATTCAACGTCAACCCTTTAGTTTTTCGAGGTATTTCAAATGTTTAACATTTCGTGACTATTAATTTTGGCAGCTTATGCCACTTTGAATTTCAATAGACACAATTAGGCCTATAGTATAACAGGAATATGGTGGCTGATTTGTGCCATTTCGCGTTTTCGCTGCGGGATACGAGAAAAAATACGAGAATACGAAATAAAACTAAAATATCGGCGCGAGAATACGAAAACATGATAAAAAAATAATCTCGCCGCGAGAATGCAAAAACTTGAGAATTAGAAAAAAGTGCTTTATTTGTACCATTTCTTGTTTTCGAGTTTTCGCCGCGAGAACTAATTAAAGCGCCATATTATAAGAGAAACAATCTTGAGGCTTGAAGACATCAATCAATTAGGCCTAATGAACATTATTTCAGTCTAAACAAGCGGCTCGAGATTAAGAAAATCACGTATTTAAGTAATCTCGCAAGTTTTTGCAAGAAAATCGTGCGGTTTTCGACAAAAAAAATCGCGCCATTGGGCCACATCTTGCCTAATCTCGTGTCACAAAACGCCCGGTTTGTGCGAGTTTTTGGCATGCTGTCGAGAATGGCCGCATCCGGATTCCATATATTTCCATTCTTTTTTTTTTGTTTTTTTCTTCTTTTTTTTTTGACCTATCAGATCCGGAAGACCATATAAAGACCGTTACAACAGAATGGAAGTATAGTCACATGGCTAAGATTTTCAAAAGGCTTATATTTATGAGAACATTTGCCTCAGTGTTTCAAATTGTTAACTAATAACAAAAGTAAGTCTAAACGGATAAATAGGCCTATGGCTATACAGTATACTCTATAGCAGTAGGCCTATAGTCTAGGCTTTAGTGTAGATGATGTACATGGAAATTGTACAAGATCTAATGGTCGTTGCTTCTAAAGCGTTTACAAGAGAGAATGAACATTTTCACCACAACCGATTGAAGTCAAACCACATACTTGTACATTTTATTATATTAACTCCAGACGTTTAACCCTGCATTAGTGTACCGGTTGGGTATGGTCTACTGAATGCCCGAGCGCGGCCTTGAACTTTACCACCCCCAATTTGGGCCAAGTCAAATTGTGAACTCCAGAAGGCAGTATTTGCTCGCTCAACTCATTGACTTCATGTCCAAAATGCTACTTTTTTTGGCTTTATTTTGACAAATTTCTTATTGTTAAACTGAAAGATCATAAAATCAAACGTGAAGGCATTTAAGTAAATTTCCATAACTTGAAAAAGTTTTTGAAAAGTTGTGTAAAGTCGTACACCCCTGCGGTATCTAATATGGAACAGTCCCCTTTTGTCAATCTCGACCCCTGACTTTTCTCAGCTGAAAAGACAGCATCAGATTTCACTCGGGCTAAGAGGTACAACAAGATGGCGGTTCACGGGCATGTTCCCGTCCTCTTGGCCACTTTTATATTTATATTTTTACACAGTTTCACAAATGCCGAGGTCTTAACACCGCCCTATTTCAACCTTGCCGAAGCCCGTCGAATTTATGCATCAGCTACCTGCGGTGTCGGTGTGGCCGAAAGAGAACTGTACTGTCGCCTAACTGGAGCAACTTCGGATAAAGAAGAAGCCAGACGTCAACTTTTGCAGGCATGTATTCTTATTTCTTAAATACTGAACTCGGTTTCAGTTATAATCGGATCTGAAATATATAAAGCTATAGTTCTATTTGCATGGTTAAAGGTACGGTAAGATCTCCGCTAATTCAAGTACTCTAAAAAATTCAAGGACCAGAAAAACATTAACAAAAGTACACTTAAAATTCAACTTTTTTCGTTGAGATTCTTACCTCATGGAGTGAGCGATCAGATAATCCTATTGAACGATCGCTGTTGTTGTTTTTATAGACCAAATGTGGCAAATAGCAATGTAATAATTTGTTATTTTCACATCACTGGTCCTTGAATTAGCGGAGATCTTACCGTAGTTAGATTTCTTTCATTTTCGTAAATCCGTACATCTGTAGGCTACATATTTATCAATGATATTGTTAATAATCAGCAGATCAGTTAAACTAAGTTACTATGTAACTCTGTTAATGACATAATGTTCTGTTAACGTTAAAAGTTATTTATGGTTTTATACTTTAATATAGACCTTATTAAAGTAGGTATAGTCTACGAGTAAGATTTAAGACATTCTATTAACTTACATAGACTGATCCAGAGACATTTTGATACCTGTATACAGGTATGGGCGCCCAAACTCACAAGCAAAAAAATCCGCCCAAATTCTTAAAACCAACAGATTTTAATGTCAAAATAGCATTTAATGTTGAATTTTAGGCCAGAGATGTTGTTTTTGTCTTATTGTTGGAACATTTTGAACCGAAATGGTATGCCCAAATTTTCCCTGGATCAGTCCCTGACTTATTTAGATAAATTAAAAATAACATGTGCTGTTAAATATATAGAGAAAGTCTTGTTGATACAGAATTTTGCTGATTGTCATTTTTACCCAAAACTACAATTATTTAAAAAAGGGGACCATATAGAATGAAGTTTATATTGCCATGCGGCTGATAACATTGATAGTTTTCTTGACAGGGTCAACTGTGTGATCATTGTGACTCGAATGTTCCAGAACAATCTCACCCTGCCGAGTATGCCATTGATGGATCCGAGAGATGGTGGCAAAGTCCTCCACTTTCAAGAGGCCTGGAATTTAATGAAGTTAATCTCACCGTTAACTTAGGACAGGTAAAATCAATTTCATCATGGGAAATATTGAAAAAATTATTTGCTGGCCCAACAGGGCGTGAATATTTCACTTGACGACAGACTCTAGGGGTCCATGATTTCCTGTAAACCTGGTTTCACTTCCGAAATAAATCTGACATTTTCCGCTTTGCAATAAAATGGTAAATAAAACTCAAAATCCATCAACATTAGTTTTCACAAATTA
The DNA here is from genome assembly GCA_963971465.1 of Lepidochitona cinerea. NCBI lineage: Eukaryota > Metazoa > Mollusca > Polyplacophora > Chitonida > Tonicellidae > Lepidochitona > Lepidochitona cinerea. The sequence continues at coordinate 37,455,988 of OZ020556.1, read as the reverse complement.
GTGAAAACTGTGTGATTTGTGAAAACTTGTAATGAGTAACTTTTTTTTGTTTTTGTTCAAATACAAGATATGTTGTCAGAGCTTCTAAATTTTGCATATTTACACTAATAGCAACAGTGAAGTTAACCTATGAAATACAGTTGCTGTGGTTCTGGATTGAAATGAAGCCTTGGTAACATCCCCATAGACTGATCCAGAGACATTTCAATACCTGTATACAGGTATGGGCGCCCAAACTCAAAAGCAAAAAATCTGCCCAAATTCTTAAAACCAACAGATTTGAATGTCAAAATAGCATTTAATGTTGAATTTTGGGCCAGAGATGTTGTTTTTGTCTTATTGTTGGAACATTTTGAACCGAAATGGTATGCCCAAATTTTCCCTGGATCAGTCCCTGATCCCCCCTCCCCCTTTCGAATTCACAAAAAGTTGTAAGTTTAAGGAGTCTTATCCTGCATTCAAATATTTCATGAAGCATCCCCCAAATGATTTGAAATCCATTGCAAAATCAATCTGCATGTTCAAGGTTTCTTTAAATTATAAATAACTTTATAGTAGGCCTACTAGGTTAAGCTGCCCACCTTAAAATCTAGGTCATATGTTCAAGTCAGTTTTCCCACCCACTGTCACCCTGTCCACTGCTTCCTAACTATATCTACATTTTAACAGCTGGTAGAGAAATTTCCTGTAGATTTAGTAGATGGGAATGTAATCTGATATTGTAGCACAAATTCTCTGAGGATAAACCAGTTAAACACGTAGCCAGTGTCCAAAGTCCAAGCATGAACTCAATGCTGCTGAGGATTACCCCTCCCAATAAAGGTTTGATCCATAGTTTCCTTGGATAATTTATGTCTTTTGTACCAAAGTTTTAATAGATTCGCAAATGAAACCATTGTTAACTTTTGCTTGGCTATCCATACTCAACGGTTAAATCAGAAAAAATAAAAATTGAAAAATTTCTAGTGAATGTGGATTTACCGAAGGTCAGGGGTTTCCTCACGACAAAGAGACCAGTTTATTTCCCCCACTAAACATGGTAATGCCGCCACTGAACTGCAAGGGTTGATTTTGCAAGGGTTGATTTTTCATTCCCGCTGTTTCAGTAAATTGAGAAAATAGCTCAATGCGGACGGTATTGCAATTATTTTTAAAATATACTTTAAAATATTCTAAATGGTGTGCCTTAATTTGAAAGGTAATTGTCCCAATTTTATCGTTAAATTCTAACATTTAAACTAACTTGGTATCCCAATTGGTTGAGGCTGAATGTGGGTCTCTTGGTAATTTAGGTCAGCTATTGTCTTTTAGTGTGACCTTTAACCTCAATTATTGATATCCTGCAAATATACCCTTATGAAAAAGCCGTCAAATTTAAATGAAATAATCTTGAGTGAGGCGTAAAATAATTATGAACGTTGTGTAGACTTGCAATTAGTAGGTTACCTAAATTTGAATACATGAAAATAAAATCAGGAAATTATCGAGATGTGGTAATTATGTGGTACCATCCAATCTAGAAGTAAAAAACGACTTCGCAAATGTGTTTTATATCTCACTAATAAAATGTTTCACATTGGCCGTGCATGAGACTGAGTCATTTAGGGATTTATCGTTTATAGTAAATACCGGGTATATATGTATTGTGTAGCTTATTCCAACCCGTTTGTTATTAAGATATAGCTGAAAATTAGGTATTTCATCAAATTTATATATTTATGAAAACTAAAATACACGGGTGCAGGGAGAATCTCCTGGACTAAAATAACCTTGGAGACATGTCATTTTGACTTTGGTACCCAACCATAAGTTGTTATAAATCCAAACCCATGATATTTCATAAGGTGGACAGACAAGAGTTTGGCTTTAGTCAGATTTTTCTGGAACACTTTCTAATATACTGACAAAGTTGTACGGATCTTCAACTCGGGTTAATTGAAAATAAACAAAATATGATAAGTGGGAAAAGAAAAGAAAAATATATAAATTTGGTTCTTTGGGGACAAGGGAGTTTAGCAGGATTTGTAGATCTTTCAAACTCTTTCTATTAGCAATAACTGGCCGTTTGCTCAGAGGTCAAACCATAAAATCATTAATCTGAAGTAGTATACATGTATAGTCAGATTTTTACACTTAATCTAAAGTTCAATGAATAAAACCTTATTTTCCTTGTGACACTGATATTTTGTCTGTAAGTGTGGTCCTTTGCAAATAAACAATTGATATTTTCTTAACCTGGTTGCGTGTCAGGGTTACCTGTGGTAGAGCAGTTAATTAGATAGATTATTTACCTGTGGCATGCCTTCAATCAGTACATAAACCACAAGTTGTTCTGCCTCGCTGATTTTTATTGCTGTCAATGCAGACAGACTTTGACATTTGGCTTTTATAAGTATACTGCTAGCGTCGTAATCTTTTCTATTTTCTGCACCAAATCTGATTTTACCTCCTGCTTTCAATGTAAGAAAATTCTTTTGATCAAATATAAAAAAAACTAACTAAACATGGGATCACTTTCATAGTTCTATTGAAATGGCGTCTTTTGAGTTTCTAGGGGAACTTAATGTTTATTGATAACCATGCTGCTCTGAAAACTTATGAATGAAAATGAAAGGAGATTTGACGTTACTTTCAACATTATTTTAATCCCACTAAGGAGGATACATGTAGGTTATGGTACATTGTAGTAGGATATAGGATTGACTTTTTCATTCAATTCGGATCAAAATTTCTGAATGGATTTTTCACTTAGTAGCAGTATTTGGAAGAGTTGCCAGGTACTCGCCAAAGGTCGGGTTTCCTCCGAACAACGAGCCCAGTTTCCTCCCCCACTAAACCTGGCAACGCAGCCATATAAGTGAAAAAAATCTTGAGTGTTGTGTAAAACATTAATCAATTTGAATGAACATAAATTCACCAGTTTGCCAAGTATTTGTGACTTTCACTCCCAACACAGAGCATGGTTTTCACCCCCACTATTAAACCAGCCAATGTTGCCATATAATTTCAATAGGCTTGAGTGTGCGTGAATCAAAGACCATTATTCTGGACTGTATAAAATCTGTCTTACATGTATTTGAAGGACATGTCTGCAACATCAATATAATAATGCTCCTGTCAGTCGTCAACCTAATGAAATATCATAGGTTTAGTTTATTACAACAATTTATGGGGTATAAAGGTCTAAATGATATACCTCTTTTTATCACAATTAGAAACTTGTCTCCATGGTTATTTTAGACAAGAAGATTTTCCCTGTGCCCGTGTGTTTTAGTGTTCATAAAAATATAATAATGGACCCTGTTGAACATACTGGGTCTAGTATTAGGTGACTTTATGCCTATGTTTTCTTTGGTTTATGTACTTCTGATTGAAGAGACTTGGCTCACAAACACTGGACTAGTCTAACAACATCTTCATTCAGGTTCTACCTGGTTTGTCTACATTCTTCAATTCATTTACAGGTACAAAAGTCAGATCTGCTGACTCATTGTATTTTGACATTTTTGATAAACTAAAATTTTGTTGCAAATTTTGTGATCCATTCAATTGTCGTGTTTGTTTTTGAAAATGGTTGTGTTTTTATCAATGATGAATGTTATTGTTTTATCCAAATATATTTTGTTTTATCCATAAAATATTATGGTTAACTTAGGTTATATTATTATGTTTAGTGCAATGCATTTGGTTAGCCTCAAATTTGAATTATCCTGTAAAAATTCTAGTATTCCATGTAATGACTTCATTTGAAAAATGATGGAATATTTGTGGGTCTGGCGTTGTAGTGACCGTTTCGTTACAGGCCCTTGTGCAGACACACTTAACTGCACACCTACATGTATACTTTTCAGGGCAGAATTTTTTGTGTCCCCCATGTCCTTCCCTCTGCTCCTAATATACTGATGGTGCCATTTAACAATGGGTCTATTGGGCATGGAAGTTTTAACTCTGCATGGAATGTTAAAAGTGAAAACAGCTTTTTCCAAAAGCCTCCAATTTCTGTATCTGCCTGTAGATAACTGGCTAACTCTGTCCTACACTGTAACAATGTATGTAAACTTTACTTATGTAAAATGTGACCTCTTATCTTTGGCTATAAGTAAAACTTACATGTAGCAGTCTGGGCTAGGGGAGGGGTATAATATTCTTAGTGAAATGTTGTCCCCTCTGATATGTAGAAGTCGGAGTGCATTACTTAAAAAGAAAGTAATTTCAGGATGAATTCCGTTGATATAAGAAATATTGAAAGGATGTAGTTATTTTGATTACATGTATAACCTTTGCTATTACATGTACATGACAAAGCTGTAGTTTAGAATTAACAGAGGATTAACTCTAGCAGGCAAAGGTTACAAACGTTACATATGGTATGGTGTTTGACTCTCGCAACACCCAGTTCTCCTTATTTCATTGTACATGTACAAATGCCAGTCCCAAATAATCTGTTTTTACACCGCCTAAATAAACTAGTTAAAAAACCCATTAAACTGGAAAATCGCTTTAAAGTTCAATGGGTTGGTCAGCTCGCTGTTAGAGCTTGGTTTGAATCCAACCACAACAAATAATCTTTTGCCCAAAAAATTGACAAGCCCTTTAAATAACATTTCTAATTGCAGCATTATATTCATGTTTTAGATTCCTTACACCTTCCCATAAACTATGTTTTATTATTCAGGGAAAACATATTTTTGCCCAAGAATGAGAACAAAGGCAGTTCCATTTTGTATTAGTCAGTCATCCCATTTACAATGAACTACAACAGTTAACTTGTATAAATGTACCCTTTGGCTTCCCTTGATAGTTTGTGTAATTAAGGCCAGATGTAGGGGTCAAGACCAGTGGTAGTTGACCCCTGAGGAATGTCCTTTACTTCCTATGGTATTTCAACTGGCTATTGAAACTTGGGGCCAGTTGGAGAAGTTATCAACCAGTTGCCAGGCAACCAACCTCCCCCATTCATTGTTTGTCTGAAATTAGACCTCCTGCTTCCATTGGTTTGTACTAACACGGTTATATAATGTTCAGATTAAAAGCCAAGTAATGGGATTTGTTCCCAGAAGTATTTTATCTCATTTGTCAATTGTATTTAAGATTTGTTCCTTTCAATGTGAGTTGTAGGTCACTTTAATTACTTCAGGACCTTGTTTGTAAAAAGCTATCTGTTAATTAACATCCCCTCTCCCCAGAGGAAGTTCTGGTCATGTGGGGGTTTGCAGTGATTGTGATATCACCCCAGCCCTAGAAACGTCATACATCTCCCTCCCAGAATGATGAATTGGCCCACCTTAAAACATGATTAGGGTCCCATAATGGGAATGGTGGGCAATTGAGTTGACCCACCACCTCCCTTGGAACACCATTAGGGTCCCATAATAAGAATGGTGGGCTATTGACTTGACCCACCACCTCCCTAGGAACACCATTAGGGTCCCATAATAAGAATGGTGGGCTATTGAGTTAACCACCACCTCCCTAGGAACACCATTAGGGTCCCATAATAAGAATGGTGGGCTATTGACTTGACCCACCACCTCCCTAGGAACACCATCACGGTCCCATAATAAGAATGGTGGGCTATTGACTTGACCCACCACCTCCCTAGGAACACCATTAGGGTCCCATAATAAGAATGGTGGGCTATTGAGTTAACCACCACCTCCCTAGGAACACCATTAGGGTCCCATAATCAGAATGGTGGGCTATTGACTTGACCCACCACCTCCCTAGAAACACCATTAGGGTCCCATAATAAGAATGGTGGGCTATTGAGGTGACCCACCACCTCCCTAGGAACACCATTAGGGTCCCATAATAAGAATGGTGGGCTATTGACTTGACCCACCACCTCCCTAGAAACACCATTAGGGTCCCATAATAAGAATGGTGGGCTATTGACTTGACCCACCACCTCCCTAGGAACACCATTAGGGTCCCATAATAAGAATGGTGGGCTATTGAGTTAACCACCACCTCCCTAGGAACACCATTAGGGTCCCATAATAAGAATGGTGGGCTATTGAGGTGACCCACCACCTCCCTAGGAACACCATTAGGGTCCCATAATAAGAATGGTGGGCAATTGAGTTGACCCACCACCTCCCTAGGAACACCATTAGGGTCCCATAATAAGAATAATGGGCTATTGAGGTGACCCACCACCTCCCTAGGAACACCATTAGGGTCCCATAATAAGAATGGTGGGCAATTGAGTTGACCCACCACCTCCCTAGGAACACCATTAGGGTCCCATAATAAGAATAATGGGCTATTGAGGTGACCCACCACCTCCCTAGAAACACCATCCAAGTCCCATAATAAGAATGGTGGGCTATTGACTTGACCCACCACCTCCCTAGGAACACCATTAGGGTCCCATAATAAGAATGGTTGGCTATTGACTTGACCCACCACCTCCCTAGGAACACCATTAGGGTCCCATAATAAGAATGGTGGGCTATTGACTTGACCCACTACCTCCCTAGAAACGCCATTAGGGTCCCATAATAAGAATGGTGGGCTATTGAGGTGACCCACCCCCTCCCTAGAAACACCATCCAAGTCCCATAATAAGAATGGTGGGCTATTGACTTGACCCACCACCTCCCTAGGAACACCATTAGGGTCCCATAATAAGAATGGTTGGCTATTGAGTTAACCACCACCTCCCTAGGAACACCATTAGGGTCCCATAATAAGAATGGTGGGCTATTGACTTGACCCACTACCTCCCTAGGAACACCATTAGGGTCCCATAATAAGAATGGTGGGCTATTGAGTTGACCCACCCCCTCCCTAGGAACACCATTAGGGTCCCATAATAAGAATGGTGGGCTATTGACTTGACCCACCACCTCCCTAGGAACACCATTAGGGTCCCATAATAAGAATGGTGGGCTATTGAGTTGACCCACTACCTCCCTAGGAACACCATTAGGGTCCCATAATAAGAATGGTGGGCTATTGACTTGACCCACCACCTCCCTAGGAACACCATTAGGGTCCCATAATAAGAATGGTTGGCTATTGAGTTAACCACCACCTCCCTAGGAACACCATTAGGGTCCCATAATAAGAATGGTGGGCTATTGACTTGACCCAACACCTCCCTAGGAACACCATTAGGGTCCCATAATAAGAATGGTGGGCTATTGAGTTGACCCACCCCCTCCCTAGAAACACCATTAGGGTCCCATAATCAGAATGGTGGGCTATTGAGTTGACCCACCACCTCCCTAGAAACGCCATTAGGGTCCCATAATAAGAATGATGGGCTATTGAGGTGAGCCACCCCCTCCCTAGAAACACCATCCAAGTCCCATAATAAGAATGGTGGGCTATTGACTTGACCCACTACCTCCCTAGAAACGCCATTAGTGTCCCATAATAAGAATGGTGGGCTATTGAGTTGACCCACCACCTCCCTAGGAACACCATTAGGGTCCCATAATAAGAATGGTGGGCTATTGAGTTGACCCACTACCTCCCTAGGAACACCATTAGGGTCCCATAATAAGAATGGTGGGCTATTGACTTGACCCACTACCTCCCTAGGAACACCATTAGGGTCCCATAATAAGAATGGTGGGCTATTGAGTTGACCCACCACCTCCCTAGGAACACCATCACGGTCCCATAATAAGAATGGTGGGCTATTGACTTGACCCACCACCTCCCTAGGAACACCATTAGGGTCCCATAATAAGAATGGTGGGCTATTGAGTTAACCACCACCTCCCTAGGAACACCATTAGGGTCCCATAATCAGAATGGTGGGCTATTGACTTGACCCACCACCTCCCTAGGAACACCATTAGGGTCCCATAATAAGAATGGGGGGCTATTGAGTTGACCCACTACCTCCCTAGAAACACCATTAGCGTCCCATAATAAGAATGGGGGGCTATTGAGTTGACCCACCCCCTCCCTAGAAACACCATCAGGGTCCCATAATAAGAATGGTGGGCAATTGAGGTGACCCACCACCTCCCTAGGAACACCATAAGGTTCCCATAATAAGAATGGTGGGCTATTGAGTTGACCCACCACCTCCCTAGAAACACCATCACGGTCCCATAATAAGAATGGTGGACTATTGAGGTGACCCACCCCCTCCCTAGAAACACCATCACGGTCCCATAATAAGAATGGTGGGCTATTGACTTGACCCAACACCTCCCTAGGAACGCCATTAGGGTCCCATAATAAGAATGGTGGGCTATTGAGGTGACCCACCCCCTCCCTAGAAACACCATCAAGGTCCCATAATAAGAATGGTGGGCTATTGACTTGACCCACCACCTCCCTAGGAACGCCATTAGGGTCACATAATAAGAATGGTGGGCTATTGAGGTGACCCACCCCCTCCCTAGAAACACCATCAAAGTCCCATGATAAGAATGGTGGGCTATTGACTTGACCCACCACCTCCCTAGAAACGCCATTAGGGTCCCATAATAAGAATGGTGGGCTATTGAGTTGACCCACCACCTCCCTAGAAACGCCATTACAGTGAGTTTTTTCATGAGTCTAAATATCGGTACATGTAGCGTTAAACAAGGACTTGAGCATAATAGATTTGCTAGCCTGAGAGAATTACCTGATGCTATGTTACATTGTCAGATATAGCAATTAATCACTTCTCTCTAATTAATTTAATAAACATTGGCCACCCGTTATCCACATGTTCATGTCCCATTTTACTTTATCCAATGATGAGTATACACGCTCTCCTCTATAAACTTCTTGAAGCATCACTGAATACTAAGTGTATGTAAGGTGGCGAACCCTTGTCCACTACTTTAATATGAAATAGTTACACCAATACCGTTAATGTATCAATCCTTCATTTCCATATAACTAAATACGCGATCTGTTTATAACATGTAATACTGTCAGAGCTAAAACTCTCTGAACTTTTTGCCAAAATAAAGGAACCAAAGAGTTAGGTTTTGACATTTCTGTGGGTTTAAAAAAGAAATGTAAAATCCCAATCTGTCAGGTTTTATCTAATCACCAACTAGAAATCTGAAGTGCACCATATCAGTACTTGAGGTTTGTCAGGGGTCTCTCACCACTTATATACCCCTCACTGACCATCCTGTCAGCCATAAACACCTCAGTTAAACTGACCTGGTGTGTAGCAGACTTAAATATAGACCAATCAAAACTCCAAATCTAAAAGAAACCACTGTGATATGTAGTTTTTGTTTTTCAGAATAACATTACTGTACAAAGCATTGCAAGTGTTCAGGGCATTTCGTATTATGCAATGAAAATGCAGTTATTTAACTGCAAGTTGTGTGCACACTTACCTATGTAAATACACCCACACTCAACGATGGGTATGGGTTTCAAGAGATCTGAAAGGACGTCAAAATATATATAGACCATTTGATGTCCAACTTGTAACTAAAGGCCCATGCACATCCTTTATTAAGAAAGTGTTTCTACCCTTTTAAGCTTATGGTCATGTTATAAGTAAAATGCAATTAGAAACTTGGTTATTTTAGACGAAGATTTTCCCTGTGCTCTTAAATTTATAAGTAAAATCATCAGACAGTTTGAATATGTCCAGGTTAAATGACAAAATAGGAATGCAAAAACACAATACACAACATTGCCTTGAAACGGCTACTTCTATATATGCTATTTCACTCATTCTTTTTTATTTAGTTTACAAATTACTATCTGAAATAGACAGGAATTTTTATTTCACATGTAGCCTTTTGTTTTTCTTTTCGCTTGTTTAGGCAAGTGTAGTTCATATCCTATAGAATTTGTGCACTGTCAAAAAAATGTTGTACATGCTCCTAAAAAAATCATTCAAGAGTAAAATGGAAAGTTAAGAATTTCTTTTAAAAATATCGAAACCCCTCTTATCAAAATATCATAAAGATGAGTGAGTCTTTAAAGTGGCATGAGCTGCCGAAATTCACACTTTTTTTCATAATTTCTGATCGTCACGACAGTAAGAGGCTTTGAAGGCCATCGAAAAACTAAATGATTGGCGTTGGAATGAGGAAAATCCATACAGTATGTGGCCTGTACAAACCGGAATAGTGTTCTAAAAGTAACCAAATTTAAATAACCGGGACGACCATTCATTCATTATAAACCTAAGTTAGTTTAAAACAATACTTTATCGTACATTCTCGAGACTAGAAGCACTAAAAAGCTTCTGAATTATACGTCTTGGGGAAAATAGCCGATAATTTCAACATTCTGTTTCAACGTCAAAATATCAATATTTAAGTTTTAATGACTTGAGAAAAAAACAATTCATACAAGTCTATTTCTATAAAGTTTTTTAATAAGTCTTTGCAGTAAATCATGGAAGGATAATCTGTATTAAACATAACAAACTTAACTCCCCCATTACTGTATACCATGCCAAAAATGTGAACATATTAAGTGTTAGCAGATGTTGTTGTGTATGTGTGTAATGTTAGAAGAGTGTATTGTATGTATATTATGGCAGTCTTATGAGAAGGGTGTTTAGGGACTAGGTTAATAGTTCACTTGAGGGGCCATAAGTAGGAAGTCTCCACTTAAAATAGAAACAATACATGTATACCACAGGGTTCTCATCCCCTTTTAGAACCTCACATTTCCTTAACACTGGCAGGCTGTATAACTGCGATTTATCACATCCCAAACTCCAAATATGTGGGTGGTTACAGTGGAAGGAAATATTTAGTTAAAATAATATATGTAACAAACTATTACTGTTGTCGTCTGGAAATACTCCGAAACTTTGTGGTTACTGAAGTTTTATGGTAGTTTTTAGCAATTCAATTCATGCAATCAATTAAGTTCCAGTGTGGATTGTCATAGTCCTGGATCAGGGTCATAGTCAAGATATTTGCTTCATTATCCCCTACCCCCTCTTTTCTGCTGACCACACACTTATTTTCATTATATTAATATGGTATTTCATGGAATGTAAAGCAGAAAACTGTCTGTTATTCTACTGTTATATTACTGAAATAAATTTATTAATCATGACCACATTGGTTTCAAACAGATGTTCAATCAATTTGTTCCACCAATGGGTCACGGGTTCAAATCCCATTCAGTCCAAAAAAATGTGAAAATTTACGCCAGTTACCAATGGAAGGTTGTGGGTTCCTCCGGGCATAGCCCAACTTCCTCCCACAACAAAACTGGCAACGCCTCCATATAAGTGAAATAATCTTGAGCGCGGCGTAAAACACCAAACAACCAACCTCCCACAATAAAACTGACGCCACCATATAAGTGAAATAATCTTGAGCGCGGCGTAAAACACCAAACAATCAATCAATTTGCCCTTCTGTACAAAGAAGGAAACCCGCCCTTGCTTACCCATTCATTTCAATACCTATAGTTACACACCCTTTCTAATCCTAAAAAAACTGTATGAATGCATTTTTCTTCACATCTCTTCTGTCTTTTGTTCTAATGTTAATGATGTTTGTGTATTTGCAGGAATTTCACGTAGCCTATGTTTACATCAAAATGGCCAACTCCCCACGACCTGGAGTATGGGCTCTCGAAAGATCCACAGATTTTGGGAAGACCTGGTTACCATGGCAATTCTTCGCAGATAATCCTAGTGATTGTCTGAATTTCTTTGGTGTACCCACGACAGACCTGATATCTCGTGATGATTCCGTCATTTGTACAACTGAATTCTCGAAAGTCGTACCGCTGGAGAATGGGGAGGTAAGTCAGTTAACCTTAAAGTTTTTAAGAAATTTGTTATTTTATCAGTTTACGTTTTTTACCAATATGGTGGTGTTTTATCAGTTATGCTAGAAGTAAAAATGTTTTGTCCGTTCATTTTGGACAGCTTTTAAATATTTGTTTGATTCTGTTTAACAGAGAAAATAAGAGAATCTTCTGACTATGTTCTTGTTTAATCTGCTGATTTCTAATGGTTGCCATCAGAAGGCTCGGTATTTGACTGGCATCGTCGGTTTCTTCCCCCGATAACCTCACCCGTCCTCATAAAAGTGAATACAGGCTATCAAAGTGGTGAAATTTTCTATCCCCAATCAAATTTGGGCGCTGTATTTTCTTGAATTACAGATAAATGTACCATCTGGTTAAAAAGCTTAGTGTCCTCCGTGTTTATTATTGTTTGTACTACCAAAAACATGAACTTGGATGAGAGCATAGGAATTTGAATAGGATTGGCACAGAAGACTATCTCTTTTCATTTCTGTAGAAAAGGATGCACTTGATTTCATGAATTGACATTGATTGTAGATTGTCGTTTCCTTGGTTAACGGACGTCCAAGTGCAAAGAATTTCTCTCAATCCGACACCTTACAGGAGTGGACTAAAGCTACCAACATTCGTCTCAGACTGATTAGAACTAAAACTTTACTTGGTCACCTTATGGCCCTGGCCAGACAGGACGATACGGTCACTAGGAGGGTAAGTTATTTCAACTGAGAACATTTGAAGCTGTCAAAAAACACTACCCCCCTCCATCCCGCACCCCTCCTGAAAAAATAACATTTGCAGTTCTCTTATCTGAATTTTGGTAGTAATGGTATTTTACAATTTCCAGGAAGGCTCCACTCAATGGTTTTGTTTATGTTCTTTTCATTGACAGTATTTTTACAGTATCAAAGATATATCTATTGGAGGTAGATGTGTATGTAATGGTCATGCTGATACGTGTGACTTACGGAACCCTACAAACCCAACACAACTTTTGTGTAACTGTCAACATAATACCTGTGGGGAACAGTGTGAATATTGCTGTCCAGGCTTTGTCCAGAAGAAATGGAAACGTGTAACAAAGTCCGCTCTTTTTATATGTGAACGTAAGTTTCTTTACTGGTTCTAGCTGTTGTAAATTTAGTTAAAATGGTTGACTTTCATATCACCTGAGTGGCTTAATAGTTCATTTATTGAGACTTAATAATTTTTCCACAAATTCTTCAGTAATTTGGCTTAAAATAGCATCGGAAACCATCTGAAAGTTAGTCTAAGATTTCAAGCCAAAGAGTTGGGGTTATTGTACGTGTCTTCTGTTTCAGCCTGCCAGTGTTTCGGACACGCCAATGACTGTGTGTACGACCCTGAGGTTGATCGTAACCGACTGAGTATTGACATCTATGGAGTTTACGAGGGAGGAGGCGTCTGTCAGAACTGTACTGTAAGTAACTCTGACCATGTTATTAAATTGATTGATTGGTGTTTTATGCAACATTCAACATTATTTCACCCTAATGGCGGTGTTTCATATATGACCATCGTTGAATCAATAGATCTTCATGATTGGTTGAAATAGAAAGGTTCAAAACTTAAATCAAGTCTGACATCCATTGTGAAGATATTTTTGATTGGTCACTGAATATGTGCCTATTTTCAATTGCCTATTCTTTGACTCAGAGGGACCATACGTTACAAATCATGTTTTGTGTTCAGGAAGAACTAGGCATTTATCCTTAAATTGAATATTTTTATCCAGTTCTTCAAGCTATAGTATGGTTGTAACCTGTATTCATTTCAGCACAATACTGAAGGTATCAACTGTGAGACGTGTGTCCGTGGCTATTATAGACCTTATGGTGTCCCAAGGAATAGAACAGATGCTTGTCAGCGTAAGGATTTTCTCAACTCTTCAAATTTACATAGTTAAATGTAATGTCTGTATTTGCCCATGGTTTTTTTGGACAAGAAGATTTTCCCTATGCCAGTGTGTTTGAGTGTTCATAAATAATCTATATATGTATTTGTTCAGCACTAGTTCTGATCAGTTTGAATACGACACAATTTACTCATTAGCGAGGACCTTCAAAATGTTGGTTCATCTTGCGGATTTAAGAGGAATAGTTATATATTATTAGAAACTTGTCTCCATGGTTATTTTAGACGATAAGATTTTCCCCATTTGTTTTAGTGTTCTTAAAAATATAGTTATTAGTCTTGCCAAGTGATCATTAAGTTTAACAAAATAGTTCTGATCATATCTACATGTATATCTAAACAAAATTTCTGCTGTATTATCATATGATATCAAATCTGTCTTTTTGTTCCCTGTGGTCAGGTTGTAATTGTGACCTGCGTGTTTCCACCGGTGAATGTGAGGAAGGCTCCGGCCGTTGTCTCTGTCGCCCTGAATATACTGGACTCAACTGTGACAGGTAAAACAGGTTACATATTTGTTCAATATTTGATAGAATACCTAACATGGCCTATTGTAATGACTAAAAAGATTCTCAAATATCATTTGTTGCCTTTTCATTAAAAAAAAATAGATATGAATGGTATGAATGCCATTTTTTTTAACAGTTACTGTTTGACTGTAATTTTTATTTTGTCTTGAAAGGCCACAGAAATAAAGTGTTTAGAAGTTATCATATCGATTCTATTTTGTCTTCCCCAGCTGTAGCATTGGTTACTATGGGTATCCAAGTTGTCGGCCATGTGACTGTAACTACAACGGTACAGAAGGAGCGGTGTGTGAGGTAGGCGGAGGACAGTGTCCTTGTAAACCGCAGTATGTCGGCAGGAACTGTGACATGTGTGCCTTTGGTTACTATGGATTCCCAAGCTGTTTCCGTAAGTGTTAGGAGTTTTCCATGAAGTTATAACCTAATCTCAATTCTTATTAAGGCACGGAAATTAATGCATGAGTTAATGCATAAATATAACAAAATTAAATACCTACTGAAAAGTAAGTAACAAGTATTCTCATATTATGTTAACAGCTATTAATACCAATAAGCAACTTTACCTCCATTAATGAAAGTGACCAAACAAATTGAATTTTTGTGTGCTACTTTCATGCTCCATTATTTTTGGTTTCAGCGTGTAACTGTGGTGCCGTTGGTTCTGTTGGCTCCACATGTGACGTTGATTCTGGACAATGTACCTGTAGAAATAACTATGGAGGTCGAGACTGTACAGAGTGTCAAAATGGCTACTACAGCTACCCCATCTGTTCATGTAAGCATCATCACCAGGTGTAAAACACTTATAAAAATGAGACATTTCTCTGACGGATGTGAATGCCAGAAGGCTCCAAGGGTAACCATCATAAGACTGAAATAATACAAATTGAGGCGTTAAACTTTCTCACTCACACCCCATTTCTGTGCAAAGTTGTTAGTTTCCTTACTATTCAACCTGTTAGTCCCTCCTCCGTTCGGAAAATCCAATCAATGATATATTTTGTCCCTATGTGATGTGTTGTAAAGTTTCCGGTAATATTATGTTATTCTTCCTCAGACTGTGACTGTGATCCAGTAGGAACAGTATCTGATGTATGTGACAAAGACAGTGGTGTTTGTCTGTGTGGAGAGAACTTTGGGGGACCCAGATGTGATCGCTGTGCCTCTGGATCCTACAATTTCCCATATTGTGCTGGTAACATAAATACTACATTTTTCTGACGAAGTTCCGCACTGTTGTATTTCTTGAATTGATAAAATACACCTTTATACATTTGTTACAGACACAAATAACTTAATATTGTTGAGTATCCTAATTAATAAAAATAGTGTTTTAACCAACCTTTAACACAATATCCTTTCACGTCAGTCAACATAGTAAAGCAATCCTCATAATCGCCAGTATTTTCATACACAATTTGGTTAAGCGATTTTCCTGATGCATATTGTATAATGATATCCCCTTCAGAGTGTAACTGTACATCCCCTGGTTCCTTGGGTCAAGCCTGTTCAGACACAGGTCAGTGTCGCTGTCAACCAAACTACGGAGGTTACCGCTGTGATCGATGTGCCCCTGGTTACTATAGATATCCACAATGCTCCCGTAAGTAAATTATGGCAGTCAAAGCATTTTTATTCCCCTGTTTTACTGTTCCTTTGTGAAATACATATAATTAAGGCATCACCTCATAGTCAGTTTTTGTGAACAATCTTTCATGTTATCAAAAGATTGACAAAAAAAAGATTTTAAAATGTTGTTAAAGATCTTTTTAATAAAAGATTATAGATTGTGCATGTTTGGAGTGAAATAAACAAATTCACTGATTTTAATGATCCACAAAGTTATATAATGTATTGTTTGCAATTATTTGCTACCACCCTGTTTTCCTGCTAAGAAAGGCGGAACATTCTTAATATCAAATGCTTACTGATTAAGCTACATGTAATATCAATGTATAGAGCTGAGCGGTAAAATTGTTGGTGTCCTAAAACCTCTGTCGCTTAGTGTTAACATTGAGACATTACCAATATCTTTGTTAACATCCTTTACCAGATGATTTTTGGATTGTGAAGTTTCAAAATTGTCCATTTTATAGCAAATATATATGCAGAGGTATAACTTCCTTCTGTAGTTGTATTCATGCAAAAATATCATCATATTTGTAATTTCTTTTAAAAAGAGCTTTTTCAATAGATTTGTCATTATTTCCATTTTCTTACTTCAGCATGTAACTGTGATCTGTATGGATCATACGGCCAGTCATGTGACCAGACGACCGGTCAGTGTAACTGTCGGGACAACTTTGAGGAATTGACGTGTAACAAATGTAAAGAGGGTTTCTATAACTACCCTGCATGCGAAGGTAAGAATATTAAACTGTTTTATCTGTACATTACTGCCAAGAGGCCACACAAGACATCGGGTCACCATGGCTCAGTGCATCCCAACATATAAGTTAAACAATCTTGACTGTGGAGGGAAAGCACTAAACAACTCAAAGAAAGCTGTTGGTCATGGAATTTTAAGATGTTCCCCACAGTACTTATCAGACTGGCCTAAATATACAAGAATAATGTTAACTCTATTTGTTTTTTTTGTGGCATTTTTGTTACCGACTATATGTGAATCTATGTTTTGTTGACAGGCTACCAACCTTTAAGTAAGCTATGTATATATTTAAGACTCTCATTAGGTAACGGGACTGGTTACGGTATCATCTGCCAGGTTCTCAGCATTTAAATCATGAAACATTCTATTTACATTTTGGTTGGATCATCTTTATGGGGATGCTTGCTGGTTAAAGTAGAATTAAAGAGAGATGGTAGGGGTGGGGGGTGCTAGAAATAAAGGCCGTTATACTTTCCTGATAAACTTGGCTTTGTCTCTAATCCTCATCTAGATTCTGTAGTAAAACATCAATCGGCCAATCCTCATTAATCAAGGAACTGAAGAGTAATGTAAAACGTTATGGAATTGATCTTTTACCAGTTTTAAGGTTGCTTATGGCTTCCTGGCTTTGCAAACTACTTTATAGCTGTAGATTTGCATCATTTGCAATAATACTAGATGGTAGACTGTATAACTTTAGACATCAGGGATTAACTGATTGGTATGAAATCCTAGTACAATCAATTGACAACTCTAAATTAGTTAAGAACTACCATTGGCAATTAGTTGTGTAGGTAAATTTCAAAAACCTGTTGCACTTTTTTCATGCAAGGCTGTAAACCTATCCAAGCATTAGCTTAAATATGAGTACTGGAGAAATAATACAATACATGTCATTATTAAGACACTATCCGCCTGCTCCTTATATATGCTGCAATTAAAGTTTTGTGATTTTCCTATATACTGCCTAGTGACCAGACCTGATAAAGATATAAATTTCATGCGATATTGCCGCAATTATTCGAAATCTTTGTTTTTAAAACCACCTATATATAATTTGTTATACCTATTAGTCAAAACTCTGAAAAAAGGCTTATGGTGTCTTCAATTTGAAAAAAACAAATGTATTTTCTCCAAGATATTCATGTTAAATCAACTCTTCAGGCTTTTCACTGGCTAATGCTTCTATGTCCCAATTCACCACAGAAAGAATTGGCAAGGCTGTAGTGCAATCCTTTTTGCTGCATAAAACCTGTTACTGCTTGGCAATTTTTGTCTTGGGGAAATTCTTGATATCATCGTAAAACATTTTTCAAACTTCAATCTATCATGGTTATTTTAGACAAGAAGATTTTCCCTGTGCCCGTGTGTTTTAGTGATCATAAATAAGTATTTTAGCTGTATGTTTGCTCAAAGTATTTAATTTGAAATGTACTATGGATTCATTTTGAAGTTAAATAGATTTTCTTCCACCTTTTTTTCTGTTTCTATATAATATATACATGGAAGTGGGGTCTTGAAACTATCGTTTTACACAGCTCTAAAATAACAGAAATTTTAGGAGTAATTTTCTTGTGCTAAACCACAACGTTTTGTATACATTTTGATGTTTACTAACTCTCCTCTCTGGCAAATATTTAAAAATCATCTGATGATCAACACAGAAAGAGGAAGCCAATGTTGTAAAACTGGCCTTTGTTCATAACTTTAACAGTGTTTAATTTATCTACTGTTTGTGTCTTTCTGATGTTGTAACATACCAATGTAGCATTTTTACAGTTGACTTAAATAAAAATGAGCTGAACGATACTTGAACCATTATTGTAACCATGATTTTAAAAAAATGTTATTTAATTTTAAAAAATACGAGGGAAATAGTTTTAAAAAAAAAATGTATCCAAAGAGATACTTGTACCATTATATTATGTAAAAGTTTGCACGGTACATATATATTGATATTATTGGCTGGTGCATGAGTATATCATTCATTTGGCAATGAAGGTTTTTATTTTAATGGCATTCAGCCAAATTTCTGTGAAACTCCAAAAAAAGTATGAGGAATTACTATGCATTATATTTGATTGTTAAATTCAATTTATTTCGTACAAGTAATAATCTCCTCTTGGTAATTTTCTTCGTTTCTGTAGTTCTTGGTGTAACTATCGTATGTTTTATTTTTGTCCCAGTTCAATTCTATTGAATTTTATTTCTTTTCATCTCGTCTAAATTGGAGGGTGTCAAATATGTTTTCTCCGACAGACCCTTAAAGACTTATCTAAATGAATTGCTGTTATAGAATGTAACTGTAACCCAGCTGGGGCAAAAGAAGTACCAGGTTATCCCCTGGGGGGTTGTGGAGCGGTCAACGATGGTCGACTATGTGAATGTAAAGAACGAGTGACTGGTCGAATCTGTGACGTCTGTAAAGCAGGCTACTGGAACCTTGATCTCAATAACCCGCAAGGATGTGAAGGTTTGTTAGCTACAGAATATCAAGTTATAATGTCTCAGTTGGGACTCAGGCCTTCTAATAATGCATTGTGGGTTTGAATCCCACTCAGTTCGAAGAAAAATGGAAATAATTATGAGCGTTTTTCACTTGATCACCCTACTTTGAGAAAGGTTTGGGGTTGCCTCCGAACACAGGGTCCGGTTTCCTCCTCCTGTGAAACTTTAATTATCCTATAATTGCTAATATGTGCTGTGTCATCCAGTATTAAAACTGTAAAAACAGAAGCTAATTCGGTTTGCTTTGATAATCTTGTTTCTGTATACAGAATGTCAGTGTTATTCCCCGGGAACAGTAAGTAGTTCTACGGCCTGTAACGTGTACACAGGTCAGTGTTTGTGTAAAGTGGCTGTCTCCGGACAACAATGTAGACGATGTCAAGATGGATATTATGATCTCCGTGGATACAACCCCTTCGGATGTACAGGTCAGTGGATAGAATAATGAACCAACATAAATCCTTAAAAGTTGTTTAAACTGGTTTTGGTCAAGTAAAGAATACTAAGTGAATACCTGTTGTATCTTGAAGGCATTTAACCAGGTAGATAATCATATTTAGGCTATCATCCTTTCATTCACTTACCTGTTAAAAAACCGATCTTACTCATATATCACCGTCTTCACTATCCTATAGAGCCTCAATGGCTCAGTCGGTTAGTGATAGTCCCTCAGTCTGACACACGCCTTCCATCGAAATGGCGCAGGTTCGAATCCCCCTCAGACCAATTAAAAACAGAAAAGAAAAAAAACATAAAAGTGAATTTTTCACTGTATGTGGACGAGTTGCCAGGTACTCGTCGAGGGTTTCCTCAAAGCAATGTCGAACAACCTATGTGGGATAGGTCTGTTACAAACGGAAGGTCGTGGGTTTCCTCCGGGCATAGAGCCCGGTTTCCTCCCACAATAAAACTGGCAACGCCGCCATATAAGTGAAATAATCTTGTGCGCGGCGTAAAACACCAAACAATCAATCAAAGCAATGAGTCTGGTTTTGACCCCCACTAAACCTGGCAACACCACCATATAAGTGAAATAATCTTGAGTGCGTCCTAAAACATTAATCATTATCTTTGACATAAGGTTTTACGATGGATTTAGTATTGCTTCGAGTTGATGTGATGATCTTACATTTTAATTCAGCCCCTAAAGCTAACTATTCGTTACTTTCAATATTTACTTACGCTGATTAGCTTTGTTTATTTTAAAATTTATTTTGAATTTATTTTAGATTGTGACTGTGATATTGGTGGTTCTGTGGGACCAAGCTGTGACAAGACTAACGGACAGTGTGTTTGTAAGCCGCGTGTGACCGGGAGGAAGTGTGACGCTCCTATTGCCACGCACTACTTCCCAACTCTTCACCAATATCAGTATGAACTGGAAGAAGGGCGTACACCTCGGGGCACAAAGGCTCGGTTTGACTACCAAGAAGATATCTTCCCTGGGTACTCCTGGAGAGGTTATGTTGTCTTGTCTGACCTGCAGGTATGTATACTTGTTTTATGAGTATACCCAGATAAAATTAACTTCTCAACAGGACGTTTCATTTGTGTTTGATAATGATACTAGTATCTGTATCAAAATTCTCTGTTCTTAATAAATCAAAGAGGGATCAGTCAACGGAGCTCAGTCCAATACAGGTCTTCCAATCAATGGATCGCAGGTTACATATTATATAAATGATCTCAACCTTGGATCCAAATCTGTTATTTTACTGGCTAAACAATATGTAAAAAATGGGTATTATTTCAGGGGGTTAAGTTCTGGAAATTAATCACTTATCTATAATGTTTTTCAGCCTGAAGTCCAGGTTGACGTAGACATCACTAAACCCAGTCTATACCGTCTTCTATATCACTATGTGAACCGGAACGAGGATACAGTCCGAGGGGAGGTAATTCTCACCCCGGAGATGACTACTGATGTACAGCAGACCAGTAGTGTTGTGTTTGAACCATCTCAAGAACCCAGATTTGTGACCGTGTCAGGCAGCGGAGTTGTCTCTACACTTGTGTTAAACCCTGGTCGATGGACCGTCTCTGTTCGCTCACCAGAAAATGTTTTCCTTGTAAGTATTTGTAGAAACCAGTTTTTTTGGAGCACCTATTTCCTAGGCTATCGTATTTGGCTTCCCCATTCCATGTGAAACTGTTAAGATAGAGTTGCCTTTGCTAAAACTTTGGCTATTTTTCTGCTTCTTTGATAGTCAAGCCCTCCTGAGGATTATTCATTTCTGCACAGAAAAAACTAAATCAATGCCAGAAAATGGGCAACCCGAAAATGGGTTGTCAAAAAAGCTGTACCTAGATTATTGCTAATGGTATATATGAATATAGTGTGTCCATCGCTCTATGACGGATAATTGTCAGAATTAACTAGAGTCGAAGGTTTACTTCAGGTTTCCACAAGTATTAAACCAGATAATGGTACAATAAAGCTACAACAATCTTAAATGTGTTCCGTGAAACATAAAGTAATGAAGGCACAATAAAACCATTGTGATATTTACTGTTTAACAGGATTACTTGGTGTTACTACCTCAAGCCTATTATGAAGCCACTATTCTACAGGATAAAGTTGCTAGACCATGTGCTGTACCAAATGATCCTGGCCCGTAAGTACAATCCACATCAGGAAAACACAGATCAAACTAAATTATCAAAACCTAAATACTATATTTAAAGAGAATTGGTATGTTGCCCTGAAACTTTGTTTACCTTATTTACTCCATGTTTGATCAATGTTTTTGATGTGATATTTGTCTACCTGTTCTAGGTGTCTCCATTATGTGTATCCGCCTAACGAACCGTACCCTAACATCGAAGGTGAGAATGGTTACATAGCTGTAGACCAACAGAGGGTCAGAACACAACTACTTCAAGATGCTGATGTATTGCGAGAGTTTGGAGTGAATGCCATGGGACTACTGGACAGGAATCAGGTATGGTCATATCACATCATCCCTGTTATAATCAAACGCAGATTGGCCCTCAACCAATGAGCTCTAATCAACTGGACCAGGTACAGACAGAATATATTTTCTCCTGGTATAGTGTAGTCTCTTCTCGTGAATTGTCTGGTTTCCTACAGGTATACTCTAGTTTCTATATGTGTCCTGCAGCTCGCCATATAAGTGAAATTTGAGTTTAAAATAAAACAACAATCAATGATCAAAAGCTTATTGCTTCAAGTGTTATTACCCATGGTTTGGCCATTTCCCACCAATTACTGCAATCTAAAAGTATGAAAAAAAGAATTTGAAAATAGCTATCTGATGGACAGGTTCCTGGTAATAATGTGCACTTTCCTGCTAGTATCTACTGCTATCTGGAAATATAGCTGTAAATTTACCAATATGTTTCTTGTAGAATTCATTTTACCTGGATGTGGTTGTACCGAATCCAGGTGAGTATATATTAGTGGTGGATTATTACAACCCCAGTAGAGAGTTATCCCAGCAATTAGATGTAGATGTGGCATCAAGAGAGGGCAGAACCAGTGGTGTCCTCAAACTACTGCAATGTGCATACAGGTAACTAAAAGTTTTATATTAAAACTTAATTTATACCCCCCAAAAACCTACAATATAAGTTAAAGTGCCATGAGCTGTCAAAATTGAGATATTTGGCCATAACAGAATGTACAATTCAGAAGATTTTTAGTACTTATAGTCTTGAGAATGTACGATAAAGACTGGTTTTCAACTAACTTAGGCTTAGAATGAAGGAATGGTCATCCCGGTTATTTAAATTTTGTTTACTTTTCAAACCTGTTTTCGGTTTGTATTGGCCACATACTGCATGGATTTTCCTCATTCCATCGCTAAATACCTCTTACATTCTCATCATTAACTTTACCATTTT
Source organism: Lepidochitona cinerea (assembly GCA_963971465.1). Lineage (NCBI taxonomy): Eukaryota > Metazoa > Mollusca > Polyplacophora > Chitonida > Tonicellidae > Lepidochitona > Lepidochitona cinerea. Next base: position 37,433,056 of record OZ020556.1, on the reverse strand, counting down.
GTCCTAAGGTAATTACAGTACATGTATGTTGACTGTTGTTGTTGTTTTCAGTTCCCCATGTAGACAAGTAGTAACAGACTCTTCTGGCATGCCAGTCAAGTTTAACATCACTTCTGGTTATATCTCTACAACACTGACTGGAGATGAAGATATCAATGTGGCAATAGTAAGTCTATTTATCCTTATATATACAAGTATGGACATTGCTTCACTTCACTCATCCACCTTTTCAGTATAGAATAGATAGTTTTAACCAAAAATTTCATTCATTCAGAAGTGACTTTGCCATTCTCGCATCCTAAGGCATCCTAAAAAACAAGTCGTGGGTTTGAATCCCACTCAGTCCCCAAAAAAATCTGAAAATTTTCTGACTGGGTTTTTTACTCGAACAACCTTTGTGCGATGGTTGCCAGTTACCACTGGAAGGTCAACGCCGCCATATAAGTGAAATAATCAAAAAAAGTACAAGGCCCATAAGAAGGAGTCCTGAATTTCTCTGGAATTTTCGCTCTTTCACTGGTCATGATTGGTCATGTCATATAAAATGATCCCACAACCACGTTTGACCTAACTGTTCACTCTCTTGATCATGGCCTTGGATGTCTCTACTATAACTTCTGTTTGTGCTAATGACCTGGCCTTGAAAAGTAAAGCCCTCACCCCTCACCCCCCCTCACCCCCCCCCCCCCCCCCCTCTTAACAGATGGTATCTTGATTTGAGGGTGACCTTGATTAAAATAACATGCAGTCATATTCTTGACTTAAGTTTTCATTTCTGTGTCTATTGTATTTGTTACTTTCAGGAGAGTGTAACTGCTGTACCTTATGGAGAGTGGGACATGGCTTTCTTAACACCCAGCATTATGTGTATTAGAGTTAGGGGACAGTAAGTCACACCTTATCACACCATCATCCCTATAAAGAGTTTTCTCGTCATGTTATTTTTCTGACTGGGGTTTTAACCCTTTCCTCTTTGTGGTAAAATTGCCAAGTACTCGCTGTAGGTCTGGGTTGGCTCCAGACAAAGAGCCCCACTCCACCCAGCAACCCGGTTTGAATCGCACTCAGACCAAGTAAAACTGAAAAAAAATTTGAGTGGATTTTTCACTTTATCGCCGTATGTTGAAGAGTACTTACCATGGTTAGGGGTTTGCTACGGTTAAAGAGCCTCGTTTCCTGCCCCACTAAACCTGGCATCGCCGCCATATGGGTGAAATAATCTTGAGTGCGTCAAACAACTATCAATCAATTACCCAGCAATGTTGACATTTAAGTGCAATAATCTGAGGCGTACAACATAAATCAATCAATCCAGTCTGATATTGTTTTTTTACATTGAAGTGATTTTTTTCCTTTAATGAATGAAAGTATTTTACTGAAGATTGTGGAGCTGTTAAAACTCGATTAACTATGAATTTATTGAGATGTGTGTATCCTCCTGACAGATGTGTGGAGTCTGACTATCGTAATCCTGTGGGATCTGTGAGGGTGGATTTTGAGACGGGATATAATCAAGATATCCGAGCAGAGGATTCTCCACCTGGCATACTGGATGAAGATACTGGCCTAGTGAAACTCGACGCCACTTTGGTACGCTTAATTAATCCAAATAGTCACACTAATTAATTTCAACTGAGAAAAGGATTGAAAATTGCTTATTGCATGTATTTACTGTTTCATTTGACATTTTTTTATGCTCCTTTAACGGAATTGAGAATAAAGTACATCAACTTTTATCCGATAACTTGACAATATTCTGCTCATCAGATTCCAAACTTTGTTTCTTTAGTACATGCGTAGCAATCGTTACTTACATTCTGTCAATTCTTGGCATCTCTAAATAACCAACACTTTGAGGAGTACAAGCTGTATTTCACTGTGCTTAGTAACTGAAGATTGTATTTTATTGCAGCCGTCTGTTGATATAGATGTGACAGTCCGTTCACCCACACAACATGTGATAATGTTACACTATTACATGCCTGGTTCTTCCAGCTTCGATGTAGATGTTATTGTAGAGGTCAATGGACAGACATTTGAAGGTCAGATATTTAAAGGCGTTTTTGTCTATTTTACATCCTAAATTGAATGTGTTTTTAATGTTATATTTTATTTGATCGGAATGGTATTCAAACCCACTTCACATCGCTGCAAGACTGAGAGACAATCACTCTGCCGTTTTAACCACCAAGGTCTCAAAATTGAAATAGTTGAACTTTGAATATGCAAAATCCTGGACTGACACTGTACATTGTGTAGGAGATTTTATTATATGTTTTGAACTCTTAAACAGAGATGTTATTAAATATGAGTTCACTGGGCATATTTCTTTCTGCGTATTCAAAGTAAAGTTATCTGTCTGTTTCAGGCCGTTTCCGTCCATCATATTGCCCTGGGGTATCCGGGTGCCGTGGTACCGTCTTCTTTGACACTCAGATGACCGATAATATTATCAACCTCAAGGATACAGATGTTCATATTGTAGTGAACAACACTGCAGGAGAACAACTTTGGCTGGTAGGTCTCATATGTCCTGTTTGAAACTACTGTATACTTGACCACATTTTGTTTTTCGTCAGTTAGGGTAATGAAACAGCTTCCAAGAACCATTTGAAGGTTGACAGTTCCAATCAGGCTGTGCTGTTCAACATACCAAAATGTAACATGGCAATATGTTTTTAGTCCTTTTTTTTTTTTCAACGGCTTACTACATGAAGTGGGATTTATGTTTTTCTTAACACATTGCCTGCTTCTCTATTTTAAGTCCTGAAATCCTTGACTTATTGTTAAATACTCATTTCTATTGGATAACTTATGTTTGATCTCCTTGTAGGACTATGCCCTTGTTATCCCCGCCACTCAATACAACGCAAATTTACTGAAGATCCTTCCTGTTGACAAGGCTGGAGAGTTCATCACTAACTGTGCCGGAGAATACTTCGATATTCCGTAAGTTCGTACCGACATCTGCGTTACATTTGCATCAAACCCGGTTTGTGTTCAACAAAGCGTTACATTTTGGCTCTCACTATGATCAAATTTTATGGATTCATTTTATTTGGACTTAAAACTTCCAGTCTTGACAAGGTTTTTTGAGTTGATAGTCTCATGTGAATTGTTTCCTCGAACCACATGAGGTCTAGGTTTCAAAGCACGCCGCTGATAAACCTCATAACACCAACATACAAAATAAATAATTTTGAATGCTGTGTTAAACATCAATCAATCAAACCATCAGAGGCTCTGCACAGTCGCTCCAAAAATGAATTGAAGTAAAACCGATCTTCAGTTATCTTATGAAATAAATCTATCTCAATTTTTGAATCCTTGTTCTCTTTTTTTATTTTTTATTTTTTTGTGATTTTGCAGGATTGGTTCATCACGTACCTGCCAGGCTAATGTCTTTACGTTGACCACCGACAACAACAATGGTGCTCTCCCGTGTGAATGTAATATTGACGGCTCTCTCAGTTTTAATTGTGAGACATATGGAGGACAATGTACCTGTAGACCAAATGTGATTGGACGAGACTGTTCCGAATGTAAAACTGGTTACTATGGATTCCCAAGATGTCAACGTAAGTAATACTGGATTAAATTCTTTTGCTTTGGAATGTTCAAATTAATAAAAACCTATTAACTCAAGACTTTTATGGATTACAACTTCTGTTTATTTGTAAAGCTTTACAAATAAACAAAAGGTGTAATCCATAAACCTCTTGAGTTAATATTGTTACCTCAACTTCAAAATGCCTCCTTAAAGAAAATAAAAACCTAATGGGTTCATACTGATATTTTATTATGACTCCAATAATGAAAACCTTTCACCTTATTGTTTATTGCAGCCTGTAACTGTCCGTATGGATTGTGTCATTACATCACTGGTCAGTGTATTTGTCCTCCGCGTGTCACGGGAGAACGCTGTGATGTTTGTATGCCAGAGACATTTGGTTATGATTCACTTAATGGATGTGAGGTGAGTTGCATAACGACCAGATTATCACAGAGCTCATGCCAGTAACGGACTGTCGGCCCAGAGCAGCATCATTTTACTGTGGCATGGAAATAGTGTGCCAAGTACCTTGTATCTGTGAATACGGTATGATGGGAAGTTGGTTATGTCTTTGGTAGATTCGTTTTTTTGTTATATAACCTTAGCTGTGTAGTGCGATCGCTGAATCTTTCTTCTTGGGGTGGCTGAAAGTTTCTTCAAGCGTTTAAAATTTTTATGAATTTCTCCAGTCGGTTTTATTTTTGTAGTAGAAAGCCTATTTTGTTCACTTTATATTTCAACTCAAGTTTAATTATTTTTATAATGAGTCTGATTGAAGTCCCTGTAATTGGTATATATATTTTATTTTGTACTTGATAGGATTGTCGGTGTAACTACCAGGGAGTGGAAAATGGTAACTTGGATTGTGATCAGAACACAGGACAGTGCAAGTAAGCTGTTATACACAACATATTAACCTGTACACACCTTTTACATATTTATTTCCGATTCCTAACATTGATTAGAGTCTGGAGTTTTTCAATTACGTTTATAACTGTTGCGTTTTCCAGCTGCCTGCCAAACGTAGATGGTCGTACCTGTGACACCTGTACAGCAGGTTACCATACCTTCCCCAGGTGTGATCAGTGTGATTGTGACCGAGCAGGTACAACACGAGATATCTGTGACCAGGAAACAGCACTCTGTCTATGTAAGGTAAGGATACATCATTGCAGGTACCTGGGGGTGGGGGTTCACAAACTGTGTGGAGGAATGTATGTATCCAACTGAACAGTTTACACCAAAACAAGTTTTTTTCTTTAACTCTTTGCCCCATGAAGTGTTTTATCCATTACCCCATAATGCCGCTATATGACGCTGTGCTCTGATTCATAGACAGTTAACCAAGTCAACCTTATTTTGTTCTAAATATTTATTTCAGAAAAGCAAAGACAATAAGTGAACAACATATTCATTTACATTCTTGACAAGTTATAAAAAAAAAAATTTCCGGTCTTATATGAATTATGTCAAGGCGTCATATAGCGTCATTATGGGTTGACCCAGAGAACAGTTCATGGATACAAGCAAGGCGTCAAAAAGCGTCATTATGGGGTAAAGAGTTAAACCTGCATTTTTGATGGTTGGCAAGTACCAAGACGACAAGCTTACGCTGGAGAAAATGTCCAGTTTCCTCCCCCAGAATACCATTGTACAGACAAATTTGAATACTCTTTTTGAAGCCTGATTCAAAAAACGCTCAGACATTTTATTTTGGTGTGTATAAATGAAGATAATTTTATTCTGACATTTTAGGATAACTCAGTTGGTCCCCGGTGTGACACATGTCAAGAAGACTCCTTCTTCCTTGAGGAGAGAAATCCTAATGGCTGTACCCAATGTTTCTGTTTCGGAGTGACTACCAGGTGTTCCAGCACCACACTCAGACGTGAACAGGTGAGAATTGTTGTTTGTACACCATCTCAATATCATCAAGAACAGGTCAACTTTTTCTATTATTCAATTATTAGTCAATTTCGACACCGTGTATAATTTTATGTGTTTTAGTGATCATAAATATAATTGTAAAACCACATATTATAGAAACAGATAAATGAAACTCATGTTAAGTGTTGTGACCTTTAATCACTGACTTCTGTTAAACAGGTATCTGACATGGTAGGATGGGAAATCACAAACACAGTGGGTGTAAACCTTATCGAGGCTGGATCTACTATTGCAGTGGATGCCCGACAGAAGATAGCTGACACTGAGGAGGCCATGTATTGGGTAGCACCTGACCCATATCTCGGTAACAAGGTACAGTCAGAATTTTACACCTATTATTTCCTTATAAATTTCTGTCTGGTTGTTCATCTGATCTACCTGTGTGGTACCCAATGGAAAAAAATTTACGTGTTTGTAAAATACAAGACCATCAACCATCCAGTTTCCTAGAATGATTCTTAATATTGTTGTTTTTCGAATAAATTTAACTTTATGCGCCTTAATAGATATCTTGATGACAAAATACGGTTATAAATTTTAAGTTAAATATTCCAATTTAAGATGAATGGAAATTATATTGCTTAGTCAGTGTTGTATAATATCTTTATATTTGTAGTTAACGTCATACGGAGGCCAATTGTCATTCACCGTACTGTTTACAATTCCACGAGAGGAGACGAGAGGTCTGATCAAACCTGATGTCATTCTTGTGGTTTGTATTTTATCTATGACAATATTACTCAAACTTCTAGTATCTTCCAGTTGTATCCATACAAAAAGTAAAGTTTGACAGATAATTGAAATTAAGTTTGGCTTTTGTGAGCTTTTATTAACATGAGGTATTCAATTTAAACAAAACAAAAAAATGTTAAACTGATAATCTGTTTTTTTCTTGCACAAATCTTCATATATCTGTTTTCAAAACTTACATATTTTGCTACACACCTCATATTATAATATGCTATAATCATCAGTGCTACTAATAAGCGTCATTAGTTTGTGTGTTTTTTTAACCACATCATAAAGATACAAGAAGATTTTCCCTGTGCCCGTGTGTTATAGTGTTAGAAAATAAAGGTACAATTTTAAAAGTAATTGACGTACTATATAAAATTCCTGTGTTTAATTTTCAGGGCAATAATTTGACAGTAGTTTATTATGCTGAAGAACAGCCCCAAGCCAGCAGACCCCTGGATGTACAAGTGGATTTATTGGAGGTGATTCTCAGAAATGATGATATAATCTTTTGCTAGATTCAGTTGACAGTCATAGTCTCTCCCTGACAGGTCTCCCATTAACGGGTGGCCGGTCCGAAACACTCTCAGTTTATAGGAAATATTAAAGCTTCAACGCCACCACATGAATAAAATAATCTAGAGTGTAGTATAAAAAACTTAATTGTTCACTCAATTAGTCACTGTAATGAGATTAATGTTAAGACAGAAATTGAGATTTTTCTTAAAGATGTTTTATGGCAATACCTTGATATATTATTGTTTTCTCTTACTAAATAACCTATTCTGTTTTTTCTCCAGTACAAATTTCGACATGCATTTAGCGGTGACATTGTGAAGCGGGATCAGTTCTTAGCCATCTTGGTTAACCTGGAAGCTATTCACATCCGAGCCTCCTACTATACAGTAGTGGATGAAGTCAGGTATGTTCAAGCAAAAAGAAACATATAATGGTTGCCTGTGTCAATGAAAGGTTGAAAGGGATTATCATCGGGCACAGGACATGTCCCCACCCACTAAACATGGCATTGGTATTTAAGTGGAATATTCCTGTGTGCAGTGTAAAACCTCAAATCAATTACCATTATCTTGCTGACAATAATTATCTCCCTTTGAAATCACAATTGCTAGAACATAATTCTGACCTTGTGCATCAATTACAAAAATATTGAAGGGAAGAATTTTAAAGACATTGTAAATAAATCCTCTGCACAATTAAAATTTAACATGTCAGTCAACACACTTTGCAATTTCATCTCCCTAGTTTACTGTATAAAAACTTATAAACCTATTTTGATTCAGACTGAGAAATGTGATGGTGGAAATAGCCTCAGTGGCAGGTCCTGGGGAACAAGCCTACAACGTTGAACAATGTGAATGTCCACAGAATTACATGGGGACATCATGTGAGGTATGAACCCCATCAACTGAAGCATAGTCATAACTAAAATACAGGACTTTTAGAGCTTCTTTTCGTAATGTGTTAGACTGGCAAGAGCATTTCATTTAATAGTTACATGTTTCTTGTGTGAAGCGCATTTGGCTAAATGCTAGGTACTTAGTCAAGCTACAGAATCACATTTTTCAATCATAAACCCAACATGTTTTGTTTCATTCTTCTACCTTGAAAGTTTTGAGTAACATTAGTACGTTCAGGAGAGCTTCTGTGTTTTCCCAGTCTTTTATACCCAATCAAATTTAAGTAAGATCAGAGTGTCGGGCCATCTGGCGATTTTTAGAGAACAGATTGTATCTATTTTTAGAGTTTTCCCTGCCTATAACTATTTATTACAAAATTAAAACTATGCTTAATTTGACCTGTTGTATTTGTCAGGACTGTGCACCAGGATACTATCGTTCTCGTACAGGTCGTTACCGTGGAGTTTGTGTACAGTGTCAGTGTAACGGACATGCAGCTGAATGTGATTCACTTACAGGAGAATGTCTGGTAAGTAACCCTAATCATACCTCACCTGGCTATACAAGTCCTTATATAGTCCCTTATATTGTCTTATATAGCAGAGTTGACAGGTACTCTCTAAAGGTCAGACCTTCCATCGATGCTGGAAAAAATAGGATTTTTCACTTGGTCGCCGTATGGTTGCGAAGGTCGGGGATTTCCTCCGAGCAATAAGGCTGGTTTCCTCTCCCCACTAAACTTGGCAACGCGGCCATATAAGGGAAATAATCTTGAGTGTGGCGTAAAACCTAAATCAATCAATCTATAGGCCAAGGGTGTCCGCAGAGCAAAAGATTTAAAAACTGTTTAAATCACCCTATAGGTAATTGCAATGAAGCTTTGCTCTAACTTTCATGAGTCCACACTTTATTTCTCAAACAGTCATCCTAAGAAATAACAGCCTATTTCTGTTTATGAGGAATTCAATGTTTTTCGTTTTTTTCAGAACTGCCAAGACAACACTATGGGTCGATTCTGTGACCAATGTTTACCAGGTTATTTTGGAGACCCAGCAACCGGCGGTTGTAGTATCTGCTCCTGTCCGTTACCTAGTGTAGAGAACAAGTGAGTCATTACATGGAACAAACAATGACACTATAGACCCTTATTTCTGATCTTTCTCAAAAAGATAGGTTGTGTGTTTCCCCGGGCATAGATCCCGGTTTCCTCCCACAATGAAACTGGCAACGCCGCCATATAAGTGAAATAATCTTGAGCACAGCGTAAAACACCAATCAATCACAAAAAGACAAAAGCATAACCTTGTTCTTTAACTACCATGGCAACCTATCTCAAGAGTGGCTGTCAGGACACTTATGTAGCTGTGTGTCTACAACTTTGTTTGTGAATCACAACCAGCTGTCAATTTTAGACTATGTTTTATGAACATTGAAGCTAATTTCTCCCCAAAGAAATATTTCTGGGGTGGCCCTCATGAAGCCGTCTTAACACTGACAGAGATTTTTTGGTGCAAACGGCACAAGTTTTCCACTTTAATAACTGCTCTAATGCTTTAATTGCTCTAATGCTTTGAGTAATTTCTTCATCCTCAAGTGAAATTAAATACAGCAATAATGCCACTTTCTTGTGAATTAAATTTGTCAGTCAGTAAGTAATATCTATCATTTGGATCTTTCCTTTATTCAGTTTTGCTGCAACCTGTCGTGCTGATGAAAGTGGCTATGTAATCTCGTGTGAATGTCTACCAGGTTACACAGGACCATTCTGTGATGCGTAAGTAATAACTTCCTCAGTCAGTGTTCATGGCTTTCAAATTCAACTGCGGGGTCCTCGTTGACTCAGTCAGCAGAGTGATAGTTACTCAATCAGACACAGGCCTTTCATCGCTGTCGTGTGGGTTCGAATCTCAGACCAAATGATATTGACAAATTTTGGAGTGGATTTTTCACTCTTGTCCCGTGGAAGAGTTGTCAGATACCTGTCAAAGGTTGGGGGTTCCCTCCAGACAAAGAGCCAGTTTTCCTCCCCCCACTAAACCTGACAACGCCGCCATATAAGTGAAATGATCTTGAGTGTGACATAGAGCATCAATGAATCAATCCATTTCATTTCCCTTTATGTAATGGGATACAGGTATTAACTGTGGAAGGTTGGGCTGTATCATTGTGAAACTGAATTTATTCTGATGAATTATTTTTTTGTCGATCAGCTGTTCACTTGGTTACTATGGAGATCCACGTCAACCTGGAAGTCGATGTCAACAATGTGGATGTAGTGGTAACCTTGATCTGACTGCCCCTGGAGCATGTGACGCCTTCACCGGAGCTTGTCTGATCTGTGCCAATAACACCAGTGGGGGTCAATGTGAGAGATGTAGGGACTGGTATTACGGTGACGCTGTCGGCCGGAGAGATTGTCAAAGTAAGACGGCATTCCTACAGAAAACAATAACCAATACTTAGCAATATGCTTTTTTTTATGCAATGTTTTTATGTAAACTGCCACATTATTAGCTCTTTTAAAGAACTATCAGATCATTGGAATTGCGCTATATTATATATTTATTTTTATTTTGCCCATAGCGTGTTCCTGTAACCAGTGTGGTTCAGAGTCCTGTGACAACACTAATGGTGTGTGTATATGTAAACCTAATGTGATTGGTCCAGATTGTGACAGGTGCCCGGTAAGTCAATCATTCAGGGATCACTGGGGTTTCATATTCATTTTGTTTAGGGTCGGCAAGTATTTTTACCCCTACTCATTAGCTTACTTTGGAGTCTGTCACAGTGAGTGGGATACAAATAGGATTTGAGATGTACTTAGTCCAGCTATGTATCGTGTTTGAGCCACGCTCAGAACATTTTTTGGCAGAACTTGTACATGACTACCAATTCACAATGAGTCAGACATGTACACAGCACATTTTTTTTAAGTGAACCGGGCCCTATCTTACAAAGCTGCCTTAAGTTCTGTCAGATGTAAATGTGTGTTAAAACCTAAGGGGGTCTTTGTAACTGGTCCATATTTTAGGTCTTATTTGATGGAGTTAAATTTATTTTCAGGGATGATATTTTCCTAAATGTCTTCTTTCTGTTGTAGCCTTACTATTTTGGATTTGAGACTTGTCAAGGCTGCCGTTCATGTGACTGTGGGGCGGCGTCCGTCAGTCCCCAATGTGACGATAGAACAGGACAGTGTCAATGTCAACCAGGTGTCGTGGGTAGAAACTGTGACCAATGTCAACAAGGATTCTGGAATTACGGACCTGGAGGATGCCAAGGTATTCATTATACGTCTCCCAACTTACTAGTTTATTAGATATCACTTTGTCTGAAGGGCAATTTGCTGCAATCTAACAATTAAACAATTACTAGTCTATGAACTTTATAAAGCCCTCTTTAAATCTAGCTTCCATAATGTGAAATAAATAAGCCATCACCACTAAGTATAAGTTCTTGTAAACAACAGAGCCATATAAGTTCCCCTTTTAAAATGCAATATAACAAGTCAAGACAGGAAATTTGGGATGAACTACATTATTTTTGCCTGAAATAAATTAAATGAATTTTGTGAAACTTTTTTTTAAAATACCTGTAATTTTGTTTATGTTTATAGAGTGTCAGTGTCTAGGTGACGGAGCTTTAACCTGTGACTCTCAGACTGGGCGTTGTCAATGTTTACCCGGGGTGACGGGAGATAACTGTGACCGATGTCTCTCACGATGGGTACTCATTCAAGGAGTCGGATGTCGAGGTAAGCAAAAAACATTTGATAAATAAATAACAAGCATTTGATCAAAAGGGAAGTCTATTTAGCATTAAGGTTATTTGATCATGAGAATTGTGTGAATTTTATTGGGACTATGAAAATTATGGCTTTGTGTGATTATTTTGGTCTCTAAAATCATATTCTCTTACTGTACCTGAAAAGTCTAGTATCTCTATTAACGTATGGCCTGAAAGAGTTTTTGTTTAATGAAACTGGAAACATTAAAGCCCACCAGCCACCGTTATGTTGAAATTTCATGATAATTTTGTCTTCCATTCTCTCAGAATGCGACAGTTGTGTTCACCTACTCCTCGACGACATGTTGGTTTTGGAACGACGCCTGTCCGATGCGGAGAGACAACTCCGTAATATCACTATTAGTCACTTGGCTTTCAGACGACTTTCTCAAATTAACTCCACTGTGTTTGAACTTCGAGTAAGTTTTCCATTTGGTATATATCTGAACAAAAAAACTTTAAAAAGTACCATTATAATTTGTCATTATTGAGTAAAACCATCCTTGATCCTTAAGACATAGAGGCCAATTTCTTCTCACAGTAATTCTGGCAATACCACCTATGTAAGCTAGAGGGGCACCTTGCAGTCTATCCATAGTAAGTATGTAATGATAATTCGAGCTTACATTTCTATTTTAGATTAAGGTGAATGAATTACTGCAACAAGCCACAGATATTCAAGTTCAGCCATTACTGACTCGCCTTCTGGAGTATGAAGCTAGAGCTGATAATATCCAAACCAGGGTAAGTTATTTCCATCATGTGACAAATTACATGACATTTACGAACGTGTAACCCAGCTCATGGCCCCACACCCTACGTCACATTCTTCAGAGGGGTTTTTAGCTGACCTTCATACTTTTATAGGGTCATATAATAAAACTTTTTTTATTGCTTTCACCTCAGGAGTTTCGTTAATTTTGAAAATTAAGTATCGGATATGAAAAACCCTTTGCCCAATAATGCCCGCTCAATAATTTAGACATATATATAGTGAAGTCTTTAGATAATTTTCCACAAAACAAATACATTTGAAACCTTACTTTTACAATTTATATGGTGTTCAACATTCTGCATTATATCATAACACATATATTGTTTTTATCTTTTAGGTTGAAAGGTCATTGGAAGAGTCCAGTGTTGTAGAGGTGGATGTCCAGGATACTAGATTAGAGGCCTTAGAGGTGGAACAGATGATACGAGAGGCCAATCAAACTGCAAGAGGTAAACTGGGATAGTTTACACGATAAACAAGGAGTTATTTTCTCTGTTTATTGTCCCTACCAAGCACCCAACCCCTCCACCCGCCCTGCCAGCCCTAATATAGGGCTAGAAATACTTGCGTGTAATTTAATTCTATTTCACCGCAAAAAAATTCCATTGTTCAATTGAAATTTGAACTACATGTCAAACTTGTTTGTGTCATTGAATGATTTAAAGAATAACGTTTTGAATCAGCTCCCAAACTGGCGACACATAATAGCTCATTCTTGAAATTATCCTGATCAATACAACATCCGCCTTCTGTATAGTTGAGCTTTTTAACACCTCATAATCTATGAACTTACATCTTCATTGCCTTTTGGGCGTTATCTTTGCTGCAGTATTATATGTAAACTTGAACGTTTGTGTATTTTAGGTGCTGTCCAGTTTATTATTGATATCCTGATTAACATACAGAGAAATATCCAGGGAACTAACATTGAAATCTATATCCGAAGAGCTCGTGAAATTCTGGACACTATTGAGGTCAAAGATTTCTCCCAGAGAAATGTATCTGCTTCTATAGAACTAGAGGAAGCCCTTAATGGTAACAGTTACACAATTATTCTAATATCTATAAAAGTCAAATAAATTATGAGTTAGCTTCATGGCCTTATTTTATGAAAGTATAGTATAAAACATGTACTAGACAATAAATTAGCTGTATTAATGATTTTAATCTCGCATGCAAAAGATCTATTTGTTATGTAAAATAGCTATTTGTTATGTAAAATAGCTACATGTTACTCGGCCTATTTTCACAGCTTTGGATCGAGCTCGTGCCATCGAAGAGTTGGTTGTACGTGTGTTTAATCGTACTATAATCATTCACACGGATATCGGTGACATTGTCAGTCGCTTGTATGATCTACAGAACAACAGCCGTTTCAGTCAAACCGACTCCCAAGATGCCCTCGATATTGTAGGACGCTACGTGCGACCATTCAAAATCGTGGTAAGATCTCACCTAACTTATTTCATGAGTAATTGATGACTTGAATGTTCACCTCAATAATCCTAGTAGAACTGCCATGTAACAGAAATAATCTGGTTTGTGAGGCTAAACATAAGATAAAAAACTCATTGACAGTTAAGCCTTGCATTCGACTTACATCAGACTTAAATCTTTTGAGAAATAAGCCCTCAGGGTAATAAACTAATCAGTATGATACAGATGATAACACTATATTTTATACAATTACGTTGTTTTCAGCAAATCATAGAGGAAATTCGTCTGTTTATCCAAGAAACTCAAGGTCTGTTAGAAATGTCGCGTAACCTGAAGGATGAATCTGATATAGCCATAACAGATAGTGAGGCTGCTTACCTGGTGAGACACCGATATCAACTTCAATATATTTTTGAATAATTTCACTTATAAACAGTATGTATATTAAATATTTCAGAATTTAACACAGCAAGTTTTCTATTATGGATGTAATAAATGTACAAAATACACCCTCAAACAATCGATTTTATTTGTAGCAGTTTGTGTATGATTATCTCTACCTGTTAGTTTTCCTTAGCTTGAAGTTTCCTCCCACAATAAAACTGGCAATGCCGCCATATAAGTGGAATAATCTTGAGCGCGGCGTAAAACGCCAAACAATCCATCAACCTTAGCTTGAACTACATTCTCGTAATAAGAGGACTCTTATTAATCAGTCAGAGAAAATAAGTAACCTTTCAAGTAAAAATTGGTTGACCCTTTATGTTACAGGAACTAGATCGAGAATCCTCACGGTTAAGTGTGGCCATTACTCAGTTAGAAAGAGTGGTTGAATCATTGCGTACACGGCTAGATGAAGTGGAGCCCTTGGTGAATGCATCCCGTATCCATGCCGATAGTTTACAATCTCAGTCTCTCATTATCTCAAGGTAATTTTTCAAATTTCAATTTCAACAATTTCAAAATGTCTGAGTGTCCACTTGGTGTTGGCTGATATGCAAATGTTGTCCGGTACCGCTGAAGGCCGAGGGTTTTTACAGGGTAAAGTTACTCCCATTGTCTTCGTTTTCTGCCATTATTTGAATTTATAATCGGATACTTATAGCCATATTTTATTATTTCAGGATATTTGTGGACACTCGAGAGGCTTCCGAGTTGGCCATCCAGGCAGCTCGAGCCAACTCCGACATTGTGGAGGCTATCAAGGCTGCTTTAGCTGCTGCTAAACAGGCTTTAACCCTAGCTGAAGATGCACTCTCAAAGGTATATCAGACTTATTGTATACCTTCCTTACATCGCTGTAATACAACCACTATCTCTGAATGCAAGAGAATATTTTGTCCTTTTTGCTAATAGCATTTGCTTTAATTTCTTTGGATCCAACTCCTTCCAAATAAAACATGTAAAATTCTGAAAGGGTTTTCACTTGATTGTCTTTCATGGAATGGCTGGCTGATTTCTCTAGTCAAAAGTCTGATTCCCCCCCCCCCTCACTAAACCTAGCAACACTGCTATATTAGTAAAACAACTTTGATTGTGGCTTTTAACATCATATGAATCTAATATCTCATTCTAATTAATGTAAGTTTGTTTTGTTTTTGTCTGGTATAGACACTGATGATTTTTATGTCCTATGCTTTCAGTCTGAAGGTGTGGGGGATGATTCTCGTGATTCCAAAGAAAGAAGTCTTCAACTGCTGCGATTAGCTAAACAGGCTTTTGATTCTACAAATAGAGGTAAATTCTAACTTATGGGCTGTTCCTATCAACATGGTAACATGGTGGTTCGGTCAGTAGATTGATATGATCTCCTACCGACCGGCATTCCATTGAGGAGTCGGCTTTGAATGACATTGTCATCCCAATTGCCCTATATCAAACCTGTCCAAGGTCGAGGGTTTCCTCTGGCTAAAGAGCTTGAATTCCTCCCCCATTAAACTTGGCATATAAGTGAAAGGATATTGAGTGTGGTGTAATACATCAGTCAATTCTATCAACATGTGGGATGGTTTCCCTGTACTAGCTGAAGCTTTTCCTCCTCAAACTTTGCTGGCAACTGCTTATAGAACCACATTTATAACCAATCAATCATCATTAACAAGCACACACATTCTATAAGAATCGTGGGTTGAATTTGCAAGTACTTGTTTCAGAGTTAAAACTGCGACTAGCAGCTGCTGTGAAGAAAGTGGATGAAGTTGAGGAGCTTAATAAAGATGCCGAGGATGAATTAGTGGATGTAGAGGACCAGATTCAAACACTACCTAAAGGTAATTAACATACCTGGATCTCTTCAACCTCGTGTTATGACATTTTGAAATGATTCCATCATCTCCTTTATTTTATAACCAAAACTTAGATATCTTGAAATATGTGGTACTATGACTCATAATGTTTCATAGGTGTCCCTTATTGTCATATTGAGTGCGATGTGTTAATTTATGTTTCAAAACTACGAATGTTCTGTCTCAGGTTTTGGTTCCCGCGCCCAAGATGCCGCCATGAGAGCCATGGATGCACAGCAACGAGCTGAAGATGCACATCTTCGTGTGCAGGGAATTCTGGATCAACTTCCTGAAGACAGACGGAAAATTCAACAAATCCCTGTTGATATTCTGAACACCAACCGTTTGGTCGCTCGAGCCAAAACACAAAGTAAGCATTCTCATTTTTGTCTCCTTGGTTGTATTTATTCCACAACATATTATTTCTTTCCTCCATGCATAGATTCTAGTTTTAACCTTGATAAGCTTGTGAACCCGGTCATTCAAATGAAATACTTTTGAGTGCAGTTTAAAAATCAAAAACTAAAATTAGTTTAGAAAAAAAGTCAAAATTATGAGTACAGCGAGTTGATTTATGTTTTCAGTTGAATCCGTTCAGAAGATGTTACCTGATGCAGTGGAGTTACTGGGAGTATTGGCTGCCAGTCGACGACGAATCCAAAACCTCAATACAACTGTGGTTGCAAATCTCACGCTTTTGAGAGAGAGGATTGCATTAGCCAGGGATGAATCTAACAGGGTCAGTCTTTACTTCATAACTTATATCACTGCCATATACGTGAAATAATCTTCGAGTGTGGCGTTAAACTCTAATCAATCTTCATTTATAAATAACATTGGCTCCAATCCAAGCTTCTGAGTGGATTTTTCACTCGGTCGCCGTATGTGGAAGAGTTGCCACGTATTCGCTGAAGGTCGGCGGTTTCCTCTGAGCAATGAGCCCGGTTTCCTCCCCCGCTAAGCCTGTTAATGTCGCCATAAAAGTGGAATAATCTTGAGTGTGGCGTTAAACTCTAATCAATCTTTCCATTTATGAATAACATTGGCTCCAATCTCACTGTGTTTTGAAGGAGAATCTGCTGATACTTATCCAAGTGACTTATTTTAGATCCTTGCTTGTTGCAAATGGAAGGCCATGTTTGCTCCAGATATAAAGCTGGTTTTCTCACCTAGACGAGCAATAATCTTGAGAAATCAAAAATGAATCCATCTGTTTAAACTAATGACTTAATACTTGATTTACAGATTCATCTTGGAGTTCAATTCCTGGGTAACACATCCATTCAACTACGTAATCCCCCCAATCTGGAGCAGGCCGGATCATACAGTAAACTCTCTCTATATGCTAACATTGATCAGCCTGATGGACTTTTACTCTACATTGGCAGTGATCAAACACCAGGACGTAGACAACTGGTAAGATTATTATATTTCCCCATGTAAAATGGTTTTCAGGTATCACAAGATGGTTTACTATGGCACATCACCCACTTAACCTGGGAACATAGCCATTTACTTGAAATAAATGTTCAACACCAAAATCAATGATTTTCTCCTTCATATACATTCTCATTTTCCTAGTGATAATATGATAATATTTAGCTGTGCATTCTTCAATATTCATTATAGTTCAGTTTTATTCTCTAAATTAATATAAAGTTACGATCAGGGACCAGAATTTGACATAGCCATTTGTTTTCTGTTTGTAGAAGGACTACATGTCGTTGGAGTTGGTTAACAGTCAGGTAGTGTTTAGGTTTGACTTGGGATCCGGCCCAGCAGTTATAACCAATCCTCTAGTCCTTATACCAGGAGAATGGTACAAGATCGAGGCAGAAAGGTATGTCAATGCTTCAAACTGATGAAACCCTAACCAATACATGTAGAATAATTGAAATTCAAGGAGCAATTATCAGTTCATTTTCTAACTAATAAACCTATTGTACAACTTAAGGTTCATTTTTGGTTTTTGATGTTGATTTATCCAAATTATCTGACATACATTCAAGTCTTACAATTACTATACTTTTGAATCTAATACTATAAAGCTCTTAACACTGACCACATGTTTTATAATATCTCTTGAAGAATTGGAAAAGCTGGTATGATAACTGTCAGTCGAGAAAAAGGACCTAATGATTATGAGAAGGAAACTACGTCAGGAACATCTCAAGGGACATTTACTGTTCTCGAGTTCAGCCGTCAAGCTACACAGATCTACGTTGGAGGGGTGCCGTTTGGATTTAATGTAAGTTCTCCAGTACTGAAGCTGTTGTGTCATTCCTTAAAGGCCTGTTCTCACTGTGCTATTTGTCGTACCCACTTGTAGCATGTGATTCAAATGGATGCATTTGATGGGTTGGCAAATCGTATAGACCAATTAAAAGCATCCATTTTACTCGCATCCTACAAGGCGGTAGGACAAATTGCACAGTGAGAACGAGCCTCAAAGCACAGTCATTTTGGCTGTGTTCTTCAGACCACTCAGTCTGACCATTTAGAATGGCTTTCCCATACCACCAGAGGGTCGGCTTCCCCCCAAGTACAGCCTAGTATTGTATAAACTGAAGCAGTCTATTAATTCAATGCTTTAGTACATAGAAGACTTTATTTCATTACCTATCAGTGGTCTTACAACATCTTTGAATGGTTCAATAAAAAAATTGAAAAACCTGAAAAAAAACTATGAATCCCCATTTTCCCTACAGTTTACTTTAACAGTTATGATTTCCATTTGGTGTTTGTAGTTACCAGCTGGAATGTTAGACGCCTCTTACACTGGAGCTCTGGAACAGTTAGACTTTGATGGCAATGTGGCTGGTCTCTGGAACTTTGATGCTGGAGAAAATAACTATGTTGGGGCCATTGAAAGGTAATTGTTACTATCAGAGGCTTAATTATTTCTTCAATTTATTACAAGGACCAAAGATTAAATCCAATAAATATATATATAATTTGAAACTTGTCTCCATGGTTATTTTAGAGAAGATTTTTCCTGTGCCCATTTGTTTTAGTGTTCATAAATATATATTGAGCAGGTTTGTAAAAGCCAGGCAGATAATTTGACACAGATGATTGGTACAGGTGTACGGACCCTGTAAATTGTGGTGTTACCAGGTTTATTGGCTGGGAGAAACTGGCCTCTTTGCTCGGAAACCCCTGACTTTCGTGGGGTACCAGACAACCATTCCATACAGGGTGATCAAGTGAAAGCAACAAAATCATGCAAGGGGTTATTAAGGTCTTTCCAGAGGAAAAATTACAATTGATGAGCAGAAGTTTTTTTTATCAAGGATCAACACATTCAAATATTATTGTATTGGTATATTGTCTTCATGTTATCACTATTCACCTTTGTACACTGTATATTGTTTTCATGTTTCTATGTTATCACTATTCACATTCTATGTTATCACTATTCACATTCTATGTTATCACTATTCACCTTGGTATATCGTCTTCATGTTTTCTATGTTATCACTATTCACATTCTAACTTACAGAGATACATTCCGTGTGCTCATCAAACCAGATGGATTTAGATTTAATGGAATTGGCTACGCTGTGGTAGATCGTGGAATTTGGCGTCCCAATAGGCGTACAGACATTATCATGAACTTTAAGACTCTATCGACGGATGGACTGATGCTGTTTATGTTCAAAGAACGAGATTTCCTCTCAATAGAGATGGTGGGTGGAAAGATATTGTTTCAATATGACCTTGGAAGTGGCCGTATCAAACTGCAGTCTACAGAGACCTATAACGATGATCAGTGGCATAGTATACAGGCTAGTCGAAGGGACAGAGGTGGAGCACTCTTCATTGATAACATAGAAGGTGAATATTAATGTCTTCAAATTGAAGCTTTATTTTAACTTGCCTTCTATATTCAGGAGTTACATGTAACAAATACAAAACTGGACCTTGTCGGCACTTGAACCAATTTTTTTTTTATTATCTTCATTTTATTAGTGGTTCTATTTTGGTTGTTGTATATATTTAAAGTGGCATGAGCTGCCAAAATTTACACTTTTTTCATGATTTCTGATCAACACGACAGTAAGAGGCTTTGAAGGTCATCGAAAAACTCAATGATTGGCGTTGCAATGAGGGAAATCTATACAGTATGTGGCCTGTACAAACTAAAAATGTGTTCGAAAAGTCAACAAAATTTTAAATAACCGGGACCACAATTCATTCATTGTAAGCTAAAGTTAGTTCAAAACAATACTTTATCATACATTTTCTAGACTAGTAGCACTTAAAAGCTTCTGAATTATACGTCTTGAGAAAAAAGGCCAATAATTCCTACAATCTGTTTTAACGTCAAAATATCAACATTTTGGCAGCTCATGCCCCTTTTAAGATTTTTAAGAGATTAAGTAATGTTAATAAACTATTTAAGTGATATGTAATTTTCTATCTTAATTGTATATATACTGAGTGAATAATAATATTTCTTCCAGTGGCATCGGGTAATTCTCCGGGGACTCTCAAAGAACTGTCAATATCTGATCAGATCTATATTGGAGGATATGACCAGCCCCTGGTACCTAAAGAGTAAGTATATCTCCCCACAAGTATTTACTGGATTCTGAGTATGGACCTTGCATTGAAACCTGTATCAACTGACTTCTTCTTCCAGTAAACGGTAGCCAAATCCATCGTAGTCCGCACCTAAAGTGAAAAGTCTTTGTTACGCCGCATAGTCATGAGACTGGATTAGAACAGTCTTGTGAACAGGCGAATGGGATTTCATTTATCTCCAAGAAAGATTAGTTTACCTGCCGTGAAATCGATAGAAATTTTTTTTGACATGTTTGAGTGCTATTGTTTTGAAGGCTTGTTAGTAATGCATTACCCTATCCTTGTGTTGCTTTTACCTGTATGTTCTTGTCATCTCAGATATAAAATCTATGAGCTGTTCCTGAAATATCAAATCAATTCACTTGAAGAGTTGAAAATAGGCTTCAAGTGGGATGGCTTTTATAAATTGATAATCAACAACTGAAAAATAAGCAGACAGTTTACAACAGTTTGTATGAGTATAAATCCTACATGATTATACTTGTCATATGACCCTAGTTCATGAGTGTGACGTTTAGCCCTCATCAATCAAAACAAAATATAAGTTCGTAAGTGGGTTCCAATATGAGCAATGGCTCAAACAGCCATACACATATATTTTTTTGGGGTGCAATTTAAAGAATGAAATCAACAAACAAAACTGAACAAAGATATAAAAGATAAACAAAATTGAGTCAATGTACTAAGAGCGCTGTAAGATCTATGACTTTGGCATGGCATGAGATTTTCCCCAACAACCAGCCTGCCTGCATTGTCAATCCAACTTTTGTTTTATTCTTGTCATATGTTTGAGCATGATGTAATGATATTTGCATGTATATTTTCAGTTCATCTGGCAGGTAATGTATTTAAACTGCACAAATATTTCAATGTTTTCACACACCCTGTTGTTGTTGTTGCACATGGTTCTAACCTCACACTGCAAACAGTTGACATACTTTTTAGACTTTATTGAATTTTCTGCTTTTAGTTCAACTTTGTTTTTAGATATTAGTTTTCATTGAATAGTTTTAAACTTCGCTCACTTTGCTTTGAATTTTTCTAATGAATAAATATGCTGATTTCTGTTGTCTGGAAATGCACCCACACACATACACTTATTTCTGATGCCTTCCGTCTCGGATATCGTTTAATTGTTCTTATCCTTTGACATTTCTTTATTATTTCTTCCCTTTATCACCGGATCAAGGGTTTGAAAAAACTCTGACTTGCTTTTCACTACATTTCATTATATGGAATGATTGACTCTTGATGGGTTTCCTTGCCACCTGAATCAAACTACGCTCTCGTAAGCAGTGGGCGTTTGTCCCTTCATTGAACACTCCCACTGTTGGAGTTGCATAACTTTTTGTTGCTTGCAAACAATCACAAGAAAAAAGATCAACGCATAAAACTGGCAACGCCCCCATATAAGTGAAATAATCTTGAGTGCGGCATAAAACACCAAACAATCAATTAATTTACAAGATGGCTAAAAGTTAAAGTGAATAACACTTGACCTACAATTGTTATTTTTTGTGGGAGCATTTAATTTGTTATGGATAAGTTTACCTGTACATGTAACTATACAAGTTTTAAGGGAGATTTTTAAAACCATCATGCAGCTAATAGTTTGATTGCTTCACGGGTAACAAGTTTAAGAACAATTATCTTCATTGATTGATATTAAATCAATTATCTCATTGCTTACCACCTCCACCTTACGGCAGATCTACCAAAAACAGTGTATGCAACTGGGTTTAATGCTCAGTTAACTGTTAAAATAAAATGTAATGGTTAGACTACCTTCAATGTGAACTCAAGACATTTCATAAAGCTTTATTCACCCCTCCACCAGCCCTTTAATAGCTTTTAGTGCTTAGTCAATTTTCTAGAATCTTTCACGTAGAAAATAAATTGTTACAGTGTTTACATGTAACAACGTTGCTATGTGTATTGACTTCAAAAAGTTCTGAAATCACTATGTGCCTCAACAGCATGCAAATGTTAAATTAATGAACAATGTTTTTCTGATTGTAAATGTTAATTATGTTCAGTTTATGGGATTAACTAAAAATGAATTGCATGAATTTTGGCACATTGCTCTTGACTGTATTTAATGTTTTATAACATTGTTCTGTTATTTATTTTGTGTATTGGAAATTGGACTTGGGTTAATGTCAAGTGTTGGGATTTAATATTTACTCATTCAATTTTGTAATTTTTACTCCTATTGTTGGGATTTTTTATATGCTTGACTTCAAAAATCTTCATGGTATATCAGGCCTTTCTTCTCATTTGCCTTCTGCAGTTTTGGTCAGATCTAAAAAAAGAAGTTTATACTTTACGAATAGATGGTGTGTCACAAATTATGTTTGTCATTGCTTATTCCATAATATGACCAACGTATTGAATTTGTAATATGACTGCTAGTTCCTTATTCCTCTCTAACTTTATGTCCTCAAAATTGACAAAAGCCTTCAATTGACGGGTTCCAATTTCAGTCCCCGACCAAAAATTTGACAAATATCTGAGTGGCATTTTCTCTAAATTCACTTAGAGTTTCCTGCATCCAGCAAAGTCTGGCAGTTTCCTCGGGACAAATAGGTTGGTTTCCTCCCCCACTTAGCCTGTCAACCCTAACCCTATAAGTGAGTGGGAGAGAAAACCTCAACCACTACCATCAATAAATAACTACTGTCATATAATAATGTTAAACATATAACTATATCTTCACCTGACTTCATCTAGTATGTTAGTGTTTACCAATAGTTTTGATGTTAAGCAGAACGTAAAACCCAAATCACTCACTCACTCACCAATATATTTGACTACTTTCAGTGATGTGACCACTACAGGATTCAATGGCTGTATTAAGGGAGTGGAATTTAACCAGTTAATCATTAATTTAGTGGAGGATAATATACGATCAAAGGGTGTGACAGAAGGATGCCCAGATCAGGTGAGTTAACGTTTTACACATGGGATGATTTGTCCAGGGGGGAAAAACAGACGATTCTCTTTTTTTTTCTTCGCAATTTTAACATGGGTATGGTAGGGCAATTGGGCTAAGAATTTCATTAAAATGAGCCAATTGAACACCATAAGTTTCTGACTTGCCACTCTCTCAGATTAACCACCAAAGCTAGAGAACAATGTATTGAGGATAGCCATGCAGTTTTTTTAGTTTAATTATACGCCCGGCTTGAAAAGCGGGCTGTATTATGGTATCATCTCCGTCTGTCCGGAAGTCCGGCTGTCCGGCGTCCGCTTTCCCTTCCGCTCCATAACTTCTAAAGTTTTGATTCCATCTGCACAATTTTTTCTAAGTATATACCTTATGGGTAGAAGGTGTGTCGCAAACTATTTTTAACATCACTGGTTACATAATATGGGAGTTATATTGGATTATGTAATATTCCCTTCCGCTCCATAACTTCCAATGTTTTGATCCATCTGCGCAATTTTTTCTGAGTATATACCTTATGGGTGGAAGGTGTGTCGCGAACTATTTTTGACATCATACATTGCGTAATATGGCAGCCATATTGGGTTATGTAATATTTACTTTTTCTCTCCATAACTTTAACAAATATGATCCGATGTTTTCAAATCTTTCATGTTACATACCATATTAACAGACAGTGTGTAAAAAAATTGTTTATGATATCAACTATTGCAAATTATTAGATTATGTACATTCCCTTTTATTCTTACTTTCATTTTCATGAAAATAACCTTTAAATTATAAAATGGCTTCTACTTTTCCGATTCTCATCAAAAAAGGATTTTTTCAAATTGCAATAATGTTTCTAAACGGATTAAAACTATTCTTAAATCAATATATAACGTTTTAATCAAATGAAAAATACATATAAGGATTAAAGTTTTATCTACAGACCAAGAGATAAGTATCCCAGCTTTGGTCTATTTACCTTGTCAACTTACAGTTAGCTATCAGTCTCTCTTGAGAGATTTATGGCTTTGTGTGCCACATGGCCTCCATAAAACAGTGGGTGACATTAGGCCAAAAAAAAAAATACCTGTGTTTCCGCTTGCAGGCCTAAAAAAAATAGGGTAGGTAGGTAGGTTTTTTTTTTTTTTTTTTTTTTTTTTTTTTTTTTTTTTTTTTTTCTTCGGCACAAGAGATACATGTATGAAACTGGGCGAATGAATGAAATACTCTTACATGTATAAAACATACCATTTTCCATATTTAGTTTCTTTAAGAGTCATAATTTTTGATCTATACCTATCAGAGAAAAATGCGATTTATGAAACAAAATCAGATAAAGAAAAAAAAAAACGAAAATGAACTATTTTGGAATATATACAGAGGACACTTAAGGCATGTTCTTACTGTGTGATTTGTCGTACCGATTAAAATGGCCCTACTCAGTGCTCTAGATAATTATTTTCTCCAGCCAGTACTGTACCCGCCATATAAGTGAAATAATCTTTAATGCGGCGTTAAACATCAATCAATCAATGGTATGGAATATACACATTAATGAATGTGAATGTACATGCAAGTAACTGAAATAAAAAATAAAAATATTATTTATAGAAATTTATTTTTTATTGTAGTTTCTACGCATGGACTTCTTTTTATTTTTTACATTATATTTATTAAGTTAATAAAATATATAATATAGATATAATATCTAGCTGATAAAATTAGATAGTGCCAAAATGTTCATGTGTTCAACTTTCACGTCAACTTTGACACGATGCCGAATACGCTGTATACTAAAGTATATACACAACCTTGAAATGTAGGGCTACACCACTGCATAAGCCAGAAAAGGTGTATGTTCAGTGTTGAAGATTTAGTACTTTTAGGTCTAGTTTGACTTGTTTTATTAGAAGTTTCAACACCAAAAAGTAAAAGTGTAAACAATAATGTATAAATCAAGTTGTGAATGTGTGTTTTCGATGAAAACATAACAGAAATGTGTTTACCATCGGACCCTCACAACTCAGGACAAAAAATGCTATAAATAGCAAAGGGGAGTTAACTTTTGTCAAATAGAAAATTTCAACCAATCATTGATCTCCATTTTCGCAAAGCTTGGTCAATTAGGTCAAAAGTCAACCAATGAATGATCTCCATTCTAGATATTCCTTGGAGGTGACATATTTCACGATCTTCAGCCTCAGGTTTTAAGAAAATTTAACACTTTATGATGGACAACAACTACAAACAATAACATATTCTTTTTAAACCAGATTTTCCTATTTATTGTTTCTGTTGTACTGGCCATATTTGCAATATACCCGTATTTACCGTTTCAGGCAGTATTATTACGGTTAGTTTTCTTTCCTTGTCCGTATTGTGCAATTTTCCCGCCGTATTTACGCGTGTACGGGCCTTATCTGTAGCACTGGCCCTACTCGCTTGGCTCTATTCTCTTGGCCCTACTCGCAACTCCAGGAAAACGCTCTCAACTATTTACCGATGGTACTACAACTTAAAAGTACAAACGTAAAACGCGTTCGCCGGACTTTTTTTTTTTTTTTTTTTTTTTTTTAACAGCCGTCTAAAAACTTTTGACTCGGCGTAAATTTGTTTGAGTCGGTCGGAAGACGGAAACACAGGTATTTTTTTTTTTGGCCTTAGCAATGTAGCCAAATAGCCAAATCTATTGTAAATCCATTTGGTCTATGATAAAATTAGAAGTAATAACCTGTAGGTATATGGGGAGATTTAGAATATTGTCAAGATGTCTATGGCCAAATAATGTATATAAAAAATATAATGAGAAAAATTGTCATATCTACTTGAATTGGTGTGAGCTGGAAAATTGCCAATTAATTACATTTGTTTAAGTATGATTACCGTAAATGCCCGACCCTTTCAGCGATTTTCTGGGGAGGTGGGGGGAGTGACTCTGACAGCTCAAGTCTTCTATTTACTCCCGATCGACGAAAACTTCAATGACGCCGACGAGAGAGGGGTGGGTAATTGGTTTCACGCCTGTGTCGGGTAGATGAACAAACATCGCGCCAGGTGGGGTATGTGCGGCACCAGTTTGAGAGCCACGTGTTGGTCTAGGCTATGATAAGTCATCGATATCAACTGTCTATATCCCGCTGACGTCTTTTGGCGACAGCCTCCAGTTGACTCTTTCAGTTCGCAAAATCTCGTATTTACCCGTTAATAAACCAAATAAATATTTACTATTGTGTTTTTTTTTATATGTTGGGAACATTCTTTTTCGTTTAAATGTAAATGTTTCGCCCGTAAAAAGGATGAGAAATCACGTAAAACGTACGGTAAACGTACGTAAAATCACTCTACAAAAACATGCAGACGAGCGTGTGAATGTCCGGTCCCTAAAAATTTATTTCAAGAGTCTTGGGACAAATTAAACTATTATAACAAAAGTCGGCTGAGCCCAGCTTCACTTCTGTGAAATTTCTGGTCAATGCAAACACTGATGTAAATTTTAGCATTGAAAAACTGGCAAAAGTGTACGATAGCTGATCGGATACCCGTAAGGGTTGTAATTTTGTTTACTGCCGATATGACTAAAGTTGCACGGTAAAACGGTCGTGTTCATTGAGATATCATCGATATTTGCAAATTCCGACATCGCCCAAATTTAAACTGGATAAACACTTATGAATCTGGTGTAGACTTTTGTTTGGTTTTTACAATCTGGCTGTACCGAAAACAATATATCCGATATATTTCGATCTCTTGATGGCTTTACACAAGCTCCGTTGGTGAACTGACAGCGGGCCCCTCAACAAGCATATTAAAGTGGGCTATAAGCTGCACAGTGAGTGGCCTACTTTATCCATATAAAGCGGCCCGTAGTTCAACTCTAGTCAAGGCGGCAAAATGCTATTTTATAAACCGCTTGTACTTCGTTATTTCGCTCTCAATTGCAAATTATTAAAAACCAAACGAATCATCGGCGACTAAAGACAATAGTTTCTTCCAGTTGTAATCTTCGTTTCCGAGTTCCTGTGTGAAAATGGTTATCTTTGAACACAACTCCATGTCTCCGTCGATGTCCATAGTCAAGCTACGGCCGTACATGTCATTGTCTGTCCCCTTTGTAAAATAAAAGTTTAGTGTTGGTTAAATACGCGGCTTTATATATAAGAAAATTGCGTTAATCGGCATATCTTTACAGATTCATTTTAAAACAAAATAGATAAACGTATTTTCTCATTTCACGCCACAAACCGGTACATTGACAAACGAATGGACTGGCTTGCAGGTTAGTCCGTTGTCACTGTGTGAGCTCAAGCGCTCTGAATATCGCATGTGGGTTGGGTATTGTGTGTTTTTAGCGCACAACACCAATTTACCACCTGTGGGTAGGCCATTATACTTTTTTTAGTCTGCGAAACGGATTATCCCCACATTCCCCATTTTAGTTTCTATCATATGCTCTCTAGCTTTTCGGCGATAATCCCCCCTGGCATCGCCGAAAGGGTCGAGCATTTACGGTAGTAAATTATAAACTGCTTTTCTAAAAAATTGAAACATTTTAGTGCAACCTTTATTGACAACAAACAATGTTTAACATCGTGATTTAACAGCAGCGAGAATTGATGACTTGTACCGTGTACAAATCTTGTTAATAATTGTTGATCCAAATAGCCCATTTTAAATTTGATACAGATGGATTTTAAAGGTTTTAGTGGTAAGATTTCATTTTGTTGACATAACATCAATCAATCAATCATTTACCAAGCTTCAACCTCTTCCCTCTGAATGTGGAAAATTAAATTCAAATAAATATGGAAGGATTTGTTTTGGTATGGCTGCAGTTACTGTGCCTTTCCGGGCGTATTTTAGGTTTCCCGAAACTCTTGTATTTTGACCTGGGGTTGTTTTGGAAAACGCTTACTCCTGACCTAACATTACGACCAGTCAAAACATAATGTTGAAGGTATATGTAACCATTCTACCAGTTCTACTGGCTTCATCATTTTATTTCAACCAACTTACTAGGACAACATTATTGTAATGTGTATTATTGAGATTACTGCTGGGTAGATGTTACAGTTTATAAAGACTTGTGTTTCTGTATTATAAAGAATTATGTTTATAATTATTATTGATTTGCCAAGAAAACCAGTCCAGTTCCTAAAACATGGCTCACCACAATATCTATAATTTTATTTATGTCCGCATAATACATTGTAGTTGAATTTTGGAACCTCTGAAACACAGCTGAGCTTGTTTTTAAATCTGTATTCCAACCTTTATGCTCTCGGCTAATTTTTTATTTCATCGTTTGTGTAGGTGGCTAGAGTTGTGTCCCTTGATGCTGGCAGCCCAGGCTATGTTGCCTATAACCTAGCAGGAGGCATTGGAATAGACTTTGACTTTACTATGAAGATGAGAACACTGGATAAAGAAGCTCTTCTTGTTTATACTGGAAATTCTGACCAAACTTTGGTAAGTCGAGATCCTTCACTTGGCTCCGTCGACACATTGATAGTCTTTTAATACCAAACAAGCCTACCATCAATGGCCTGCAAGTTCAAGTCTGATTCAGTTCCAAGAAAAGGTTTAGCGGGTTTTCACTTCATATGTGAAAGAGTTGCATGTACTCATCGAAGGTTGGCGGTTACCTCCGGCTGAAGAGCCCAGTTTCCTCCCCCACTACATGAGAAATATTTTCTGAGTGCAGCGTAAAACATCAAATAAACAATCTGATATTTCACTTGTTTTCAGATTTTACTCAAGTCTTACAGCTGATCAGTTATTTTTGGGAATTGCTGATTAATATCTGGGAAGGCTGTTTGATAGCTAGGACCGCTGCTTGTTATATGGGACCAGGGTTTGATAACTGGGACTGCTATTTGACATCTGAGACTGTTGTTTGACATTTATGATGTATTTACTATATTTTAGGATCAGGAGTTTTCTGTTGCTGTATTGGATGGTAAAGTTGTGGTCACAGCTAATGCTGGTGAAGGGCAGACAACAATGGAGAGTGATGTGGACTCTTATAACGATGGTAAATGGCATTACCTCTCCATCGTCAAGTCTGGCAGAAAGTAAGTCTACATTTCTATTGTTTGATTAAACTAGGACTTTAATTTACCTTAAAATAAGAACATCATGCTTACGGTTTTCACAATTAAGATTTCAAAATTGTATTATAGTTTCATTTTGTCTTGGTCAAATAAAGTCATTGTTAGAAATGTTTGAAACTCTCTTTAAACGTGGGCACAGGTGTCGGAAGCTCGTGTTGTTCAAAAACAACTGATGACGTGGTGATGTCTTAATTTTTTATTATTTAAGTCATTGTTGTTAAAGATATTATGTTCAGTGAAAGAAGAAAATGGTCTGATGTAGAAGTTTGTTTGTCTAATAATTGCATATTTCAGTCATAAGGTCAAATCCTTGACGGACGGCATTGGCTTTACTTTTTGATCAAAGCGTTAAATGTTGGAAATTTTTGCACAATGAACCGCTAAATTGTTGACTAAATCTGATATTCTGGTGTTGTTTAGGTTGATGATGAACATTGATGATAAGGATATGGTTGAAGCGAGAATGACTGGAGTAAGCGACACCATCAACTCTGATCTACCTCTCTACTTTGGTGGTATTCCCTCGTCGCTACAGGTGACCAGTTCTGCACAATATCTGGCCGGATGCATTGGTGATGTCACTATCAAGGGGAAGTAAGTCTGTATAACATTTCATCAGCAATATAAATGTGGGAAGTACATTGGCAGCACTTTGTAAATTCGTGACTATCTTCAATAAACGCCTATATGCATTTGTATAGGCTTAACTAGAAAAAAAGAAAAAATTGCATTATAAATAAGAAACAATAGTGAAATGTTGATTTATTTTCATTTTACGGAAAAAACTTTGTATCAAATGTATTCATTGAAAAAATAATTTTTTCTCAAAGTAGACAATAATAAAACTGCAACTCAATCAGTGAATTTAACATCCATCCTCAGTTTAAAACTTTCCTTTATCCTTTGTTAGTAATAAATTGTGTCTTTATGTGAAGAATTCAATCTTATTCAATTTTATTTCAGATTTGTGAACTTTGCGGCCCTGCCCGCTGACAGTATACAACGAGCTGAGTTAAGTGGGTGTGATTTACCCATGCCTGTTCCAGGATGGACCGGGGTCACGGATGATTTAGGTACTGCCCTTCATCTTCAATTCCGGAAGGGGTGTACCTCATGTTTAAATATCTGACACTGGTTTGAATCCCACTCAGACCAAATAACATTTTTTACTTGATCGTATTTGAAAGAGCTGCCATGGAACTCGACAAAGGTCAATGGTTTTCAGACCCCTAGCTAGGATTTGGGAGGGGCAGGGTGCTGTCCAAAAAAAAAGGGCACTTTAAGAGAAAAAGGGGCACCTGATCGTCGATTACTTCATTTGGTCTGAGTGTCTCACTGAACGTCTTAATTTATATGGTAGTGAAATTGCAAAACTGATAGCCACTTACATGCAGATTGATTCTTATTCAATTTAACTTTTAGGAAAGAAAAAAAAATACGTTGGTAGTTTTTTCATTAGGTTCAATGTTTTGGTCTAACTATGATACCTTAAACTTCTTAAGCCATTTCTGCTGGGATAATAACAAGAGTAGGGAATGGCAATAGGAAAATTGTGTAATCCACTTTATGAAATTAAAAATGCAGGGAAAGTCCATTTTTTAAATCTATTTAATTTTTATAGGCATAATTCTAGTAGGGTATTTTTTGCAATGTATCATTAATGCTAAGTTGCCTTGGGGTGTTTTTATCAGAAAACACTCTTAACAAATTATTAGTACAAATTAAAGTTTTAAATGAAGTTTGACACTGCGAATGTGACATTGACTGGCTGTAGACAGTGTTTGCTGAACTTGGCGGTGTAACAATCCAATAAAAAAAATCCAAAACTAATTGCTATGAAACTGTCAAATTTCTTTCAAAATGTCCCAAACTATCCTCTATTTCTAGTATTTTGTACAATTTCTAATGTGTTTGTGTGTCTCTTTTTTGTTTGTCTTAAATTCCAACTGTAACACGATTTCATTTGATAAAGAGGATCGTGTTGTTGTTGTTGTTGTACAATCGATTCAACTGAATACCTTTGGCAATGGCAGCTTTCTGTGTCCAGGCAGGGGGCTAAATTCTATTATTAACTTCTTTTATTTGAGTGAATTCTATCCACCATTTGAAGACTGTGCAGTGCTTGATGTTAGGCACTTTCCCCTGGTAAATTATTACGGTGAACGAGGTCACTATTTTCAGACATGTTGAAGTGATGCAATACCCGCCACAACAAGTGGCCCATGGGAATGAGGTTGACTCTCCGTAGCATATGTCTGTTTTTCTCTAAGGTTTCATAACACGTATGTCTGCAAGGAGAGCATCAATGACTGATGCATTGTGGGAAGCTGAATTTCCGGAATAATTGACCTGAATGGAAGTGTGTAATGTGTTGGTGTTGTGCACGTTTTTGACAGCAGTTAAATAAATTTTGGTCAGGGAAGGACTGATGTGGAGACAGTGGGTAGTCATACTTGGTCTTTGGGGCACAAAGGGCGCAATGAAAGGGCACAGGGGCGGGAGAAATAAGGGGCAGGGCGCTGCGCCCCTCTAAAAACGCCTAGCGAGGGGTCTGGTTTTCTCCCCCACTAAACCTAGGAACATTTCCATATACGTGAAATAATCTTGAGTGTGGCATTAAACACCAATAATTCATGTCTAAATAGCTGCTCAAACCTCAAAATTGTTATTTTCATCACAAGTGTTCCATGTAGCATTTCATAACATTTTTTCTGAGAATGAACATATTCAGATTGTTACTTGTTTTTACTGGTGAATTTAATTTTACTTGTACAATCCTACAGCATTGGCTATTTATTGCAAGGTAAATAAGAAGGGGACAGTAATCCACCATTGAATCCCACTCTGCCTGATATATCTGTAAAACTGTACTTGTACTGATGTTCCAATTTACAGAAGGTTTACACAGCTTATTTTTCACTTTAAGTGAAAGTCTTTAATTTAAGCAGAACCCTCTGCTTTATTCTATTCACAAACTAATAGGATTAATTTTTCAAACACCTGAACTAAATAGCTTGTATTTTAGAAACCGGTCAAAAACTGACAATGATATATGTTGAGAGTTAGATCTTTACTGAGATGTAAAACTGATTGTTACAGTTCCTATCTCCACTCCTGCACCATTACCACCCGGGCAGTGTGCCTTACCCCTGGAGCCGGTCATGAAGGATGGAGATGGCAGCTCTATTGAGGGCTCTAGATTTGGTATAAGTCCACAGAGTAGGGAGGAATTTAGGAGATTGCCGTTTAACTTCAAGAGAAGGTAACTTATTCTCTGATACACTTCTCTGGTTACTGCTTTCAATAGATGTTCATGAAAGCTCTTTTTTGGATACTTTCATATTAAAGGAAACCATATCACATATACAATTAACCAAGCTGAGAGACGACGTCCTAAACATTGTACTGTTAGCTTCTCAAGTTCATATTCCTTTCAAAGTAGATGCCATGTACTCGCAAAAGATAGGTATTTCCTCTGGACAATACGCTTGGTTTCCACCACTCAACCGGGCAATGCATCTGTACAAGGGCAATAATCTTGAGTACGGTATAGAACATGATTCAATCATTTTAGGGTTATACTAACAAATGTTACGGTAAATCACCTGTTAAAGGGACTTTCATATTCTGATTTATTTTTCAGAGGTTCAATAACATTTGACTTCCGAACCACAGCTGCTAATGGTCTGATGTTCTACATGGCTGATAAGGGTCACAATGACTTCGTAGCTGTTTATATCATCAATGGACAGGTGACATTTGCGTTTGACTGCGGCAGTGGTCCAGCTAGACTCGTCAGTCCTCTAACCTATAACGATGGACAATGGCATCAGGTATGTATGAACTAGCCATTGTTTCCAGCCAATTACAGTGGCTTGAGCCACTTTTGGAGTAAATTCTGATAAAGACAATAAGAGGTTTGGAATAAGAAAAATCCGTTTGAGTCTGTTAGCCTATTCGAAAAATGAACACAATTTGGGTGTCGGAATGTCAACGAGATAGGCCATCAATGAGCAACTCGTCTGATACTTGCTATTCTAAACTCTTCCCATTTTAATGATAATATACCACCAATTTATTTCTTTAATAATAGTTTTTACTAATCAGTTTGTGAACGTGTATTCTTTAAACTTGTTCATTTATTCTATGTTTGACTCCATTATTGTATTATTTTGTAGGTTATGTTAGTACGACAGAGACGTAATGGTGATTTACATATTGATGGTAACAAGGTTCAGTCTGGTCAAACCATCGGAGCGAGTACATCAATCAATGTCTCTCCTCCATACTTTGTGGGTGGTCTGTCTGAAGACGCTGCCAAGAAAGCCAAACAAAATGTCGCTGTAAGTAGTCACTTTATTTTCCTCTTCAACAATTTTAATTGTATGTGTTTGTTAACTCCTAGCTAACTTGGGCCAGACAATGAATCAATCTGAATCATCTCCTAGCAATGGCGGCATTCGATACAAATCGAATACCATGTGACCTCCATTCCACCCATATAGTTCATTGGTTCTACCTTAACTACCTTGTCCATTTTAGAAGATCTTACTGGTTACAATCCTGATCAAAGACTCTATATCTTTAGTATCTATTTATTTGAGTAATTCTTCTATTACAGATAACCAAAGGTTTGATAGGCTGTCTGGGTAATTTCAAGATGAACAATGTAAACTTTGGACCTCCTGAAAGCAGTGTTGGTGTTCAGCCATGCTTTGAAGATGTAGAGATTGGAACATTTTTCCATTCTGATGGAGGATTTGTCAAACTCTGTAAGATGTCCACAATCTTATACTGAATTTAACATTAAGTCTTAATCACTATTTTAATACTGCCTCTGTAGGTTTATCTATGCTCTTTTGAAAACTTTAGGTACTCAGCGAAGGTCAGGTTTCCTCTGGGCAAAGAGCCTGGTTTCCTCTGTCACTAAACCTTACAACGCCACCATACACTGTAGAAGTGAAATAATCCACAGTGCTGCATAAAACCTAAATCAATCTAAAAATGTTAATTAAGGAAAGTAGCAGATTTATTCTTTATCAGAAAAAAAATCAGATCACAAAAGATAAAACTGGTAAAGCTAAATCATTTTTTTTTTTCATATGATTCGAAGTGTATTTTTCATATTTTTCAGATGACAATTACAAAGTTGGTTTAGATTTGGACATAGATGTAGAGATCAAACCGCGTTCCCTGTCTGGTGTTATCCTGTCTGTACATTCCTCACGTAATGATTTCCTAGCCCTACAGCTGGTGGATGGAGAGGTAAACTATCGCATATTTAGTTCCTAAATGTTTTCAAGTCTGTGATTAACCAGTTGTAATGGAATACTGAAAATGTCACAAAAATACTTTTAATAAAAGTTTGAAACACTGGTATATTTTTTTTTTTACCAGAAAAAGACCTGTTTATTATTTGAAAAAATCTTTGTGATATATTTTGTGATATATTTCCTTAACTTTTCCATTAAATTATGATCAGTATTATTAATAGCTTATTTTATGAAGGCTTGACAGGGAGCAAATATTCTAGTATAGACTTAGTTTTCACTTTATGATATAGGTTATATTATGATGGTTTGTACATTCCTGTTTCAGTTGGTGGTTTCTGTTGACAATGGTGGTGGAATCGTAACAAGTCGCTATCATCCAGTCGTCAGCAATGAACTGTGTGATGGGCTCTGGCACAGGGTTCAAGGTTTGTAGCAAACTCTAATAGCTACTGGTAGGGGGCATTTCACTCCAAGACGTTTCACCTCTAGGTAACCACCCTCACACAGACGTTCCATTGATGCGGCGAATCAGTTTATTTTTCACTCGCTTGCCGTATGTCGTAGAGTTGCCAGGTATTCGTCAAAGGTCGGGTTTCCTCCCCGACTAAACCTGTCAACACAGCCATATAAGTGATATACTCTTGAGTGCAGCGTAAAACACCAATCAATCAATCCAGGTAGCCAGTATGTATTTTAAATGATAGAGAATAAATACCGAAGATATTATCCTGTTGAAACTTTGACATGACAAAATTACTGAATTAGTAAATAACTGACACTGATGACCAATGTGGGTTATATACTAATTAAGTCATTTCCCTGATGATGATTGCAGCTTGCTGACAAAATTAATTTTATCAATGTTTTTGATTGGTTTGTTAATGACAATCTTGATAAATCCTTCTCTAGTGATCAGATTGTCTCTTAGTAGAAATTTGTTACCACTCTTTGACAGATAAACTACTCAATAGTTCTGTTGAAAGATAACCTAAAACTTCAGTAATTGACCAATTGCTTGATGACGTCACTTGGAAATTACGCGCACAGCTTTTTGGGAGATTGAGGGATATTCACATCATTTTACAAAATGGCGGAAGGAATAATACTTTATCGAGGAGAGGATGTAAAAGGCGCCAGATCTTTTGACGGCGCATATCTGTTGTGCCTCTGACTTGAACACGTGCAGTCCGGTACACAACATGTTTTTTCATAACTCTATCAGTATCAACTTTTAAAGACATTATGTCATCAATGTTTTATTAGGAAGTGACGTCTTGCTATAACTTTATAAGTACCGGTTAACAAAATGGCGAACTGAGGTACATTTTACCCAGAAAGCTTTGCGTAAATCTGTGTGACGTCATCAGGCTCTG
Organism: Lepidochitona cinerea; assembly: GCA_963971465.1. Lineage (NCBI taxonomy): Eukaryota > Metazoa > Mollusca > Polyplacophora > Chitonida > Tonicellidae > Lepidochitona > Lepidochitona cinerea. Next base: position 37,396,842 of record OZ020556.1, on the reverse strand, counting down.
TGGTAATTGGAAAATATCTTTCCGCTTTCACCCACTGAGTATGAAATCATATCTAACTGGTTCGTCTTTTAATAGAACTTAGTGGGATGATTGTCAGCTATCAATGTAAGTTCTGGAGTTTTCTGTGAGAATCAACCTTAATATAAGAAAAGTTGAGTAGGTTTAGGCGCCCTAATAAACTGACCACCCTGAAAAAAGAAAAATATTATACGATGAGTCAAATAATCATTGGAATATATGTTCAGTATTTCTAACATTTGTCAATTTCTATTTTTTCCAGTGGTAAAAGCCAAGAATGTGGTGACGTTGATAGTTGATGGTGTGACTACCTCACCTGGTATCGGCAAGGCAGGTGTGTCAGCCACAGATACTAAAGATCCACTCTATATTGGAGGTCGCCCAGGTAAACACTGCATTTCAAATCCTGTCTCCCTCTCTGGGTAGAACAACAGTAACATTAAGTATAAAAACAATGGAGCCTTGTTACGTCTGTGGAGCTGTCTGTAGAAGGGAAGGGGTTGATATATACATGTTATCACTACAGCGTGTTGTTCTGGGTGCTTGTATCAGCTCGAGTGATTGGAGGTGGAGTGGAGTAGCAACCGAGACCGAAGGTCGAGGTTGCTGCGAAATTCCACCTCCAATCACGAGAGCTGATACAAGCGCCCAGAACAACACGCTGTAGTGATGACATATTTATCATATACCCCTGTTAAAATCATATTTCCAACACATTCATAAGTGATTTCCCTACACGGTGTGGGATAGGACAAAGGTTACCTATATCAAATAGCATATATGCATCAAACGTTTTTATTGTGACGTCAAACGCATTGACACTCAACAACGTCATCTGAATGGCGTCATCGCCAAAACGCAAATGGGGATGTCAGGATGTTGTGTGTGCCCAGCCTTTTGCCTGCAAAAGAAACTGTTGGCCGTAAAACTCGATGGTTAAATTTGACAACGAAATTCCATCAGCTAAAGATATTAATACATCTTTGAAATGTATAAGTTCTACTCGTTTCCCGTTTCAATTTTTCATCCGACCCTCCTGCCAAAAACAATGGAAACTTCTAATGTTATAGTGTCCTATACAAGTAGGGTGATACAGACTGCCAGGTTAAACGGTCCTATGCTAGTGTGGTGATATGGATTTGGAAAATCACTGTCCGTATTACCATTGTGACGTAGGGAGGTATATGATAATGATATCATATAAGCTGTTGATTGGGGCGTTAAGCCCAGACAATCCATTAATCTACATATTCAATACATTAAATAAGTTTTCTCCTTATATCAAGTATTACTGCTAAATCACATTGAATAGCAATTGGAATGTTAAAGATTCAACATATTAAGTTGTTGTTTTGCTTTCTGGGAAGATACTGTTAATCTAATGTATAATGGAAGTACACAGCCATGGTGTTCTACCCACCAAATGAAGCATCAAACCCATGCTGAATAAAACATCACTCAGTCTGAAATGTGTAAGCAAGAACGTACCATTTACATTAACTGAACCTATTTTTGTGTTATTTTTTGCAGAAGATGCCAGCAAGCGTGGTATGCTAACCAGTGAACAATTTGTAGGCTGTGTCCGAAACCTCCGGCTCAACAATGACCTACAATACCTCTCTGCTGGTGTTGCCACAGGCAAGGTTCAAATGAACTCTTGTCCCAAGACCTAAAGATGCTCATTGAATCTGGAATCTGAAGATTTTACTAACAGACAAATTACCCCCCCCCCCCCCTCTTTAGATACTGGCCAGTGTTTTCTCCATTCCTCTGAAATAAATTACCAAGTTATAAAGATTAATTCAAATTAATTACATTCAGTATTCAATTAAAATTCACTTTTACCTACTTTTTGGGTAGAACAGCCTTGTTTGTACAAGGTGCTGAGCAATTATTCAAACTTAGTAAAACATTTTTCGGTCAATTTTAGTGCTAGAAACACGGCCATGTTTTAGTTTTCCATCTCCTCCCTTAATATTTCAAAAAGACCTGTTAGTAAAATCTACTGAGTCATGGTTACCTCCCTTTTGTTTGTCTGGCTTTTACTTTGTCTTATGTGTTTTAAAAAATTTCACAATTATGTGTTTTAAAAAATGTCACACAATTATGTGTTTTAAAAAATGTCACACAATTATGTGTTTCAAAAATGTCACACAATTATGTGTTTTTAAAAAATATCCCACAAGTATGCGTTTTTTTAAATGTAACGATTATGTTTTTAAAAAAAAAAAGGTCTCAACGTTTTAAGTACAAAGACCTCTAAATTAACTAAGGGTTATAGAAATTCAAAAAGTGGCAGTTTATGTTGTGTGTATTACCCGTTCTGATTTTTAAATGAAACTGTTACAGTTTGTTTAATGTTTTGTGTCCAATTTTAATGTGTTTTGATTGTTATATGGCAGTTAAGTTATAGCTGTTTGTTTTTTGTAAAGGGAGGTGACTCTTGACTCAATCAGAATATCTCCCTCCAACAGAGAATGTATTAAAATAAGATAAATTCCACATAATTCAGGTAGATGTGTTTAAGGGAACAAAGCATAATAAGCTGTTTTAATTTGTCTACTTTAATTACATTTTGTTGTGAGTTCTTCTTTACAATCCGTCGATTTGGATTTTGTTTTTATTCAAGTCCAATGACTTCTGTAGTTAACTGTGACACCATTCTGTTTACTGTAATTCCTTGGTTAATAAAACCTGTACCATCTGCTTTATAACCAAAATGGTATCTCAGTAACAGTTTAGAGTTAGATTCTGTTATCTTAGTTTTTGATACATTAAGTGCGGTTGTTTTTTTCTCTATATTTTAACGTAAAAATGTCTGGTATTCTGATTTAAAACTGTGTACTTGTTTTTTTTTTTAACTGATTAAGTTTTGTAACTGAATTTTAGCTCTTACTGATATTTTACTTTTTCCGTTCTCATCATGATTTTACACTGAATGTTCAAAAATGATTTAACAGAATAAAAAACTTTCCCCTGCTCAAATTTGACTTCTCCTTATTTATGATTTGAAGCCTTTGGAACATCTCACTTAAATATCTGATACACAAGTGGCATTTAAGTAAAGACCTCAGTTGGATACACATGTAGACTTAACAAACAAAATTTGTCAATTGACTAAGCCAAATGAAATGGAACAATGAAAATCTTTTGTTTGTGAGTATATCCAGATCACTCAAAAGTCTTCTAATAGGTCACTGAAGTTAAATGTCCAAATTTAGATGTGGATCTGTTGATTGGATGGTACTTTTATCGCCATATAACCTTAACTGTTGACTGCGATGTTAAACCCCAATCAATCTAACTGTGGAAAGAAACCTACATTCTGTTTTATTACCTTCAGTTTACTGAAACAAGATTTTCCTCTGGCTACATGTGAATAACAGCAAAGCAATAATACAGGACTCTTGCACCTTAGGTATCCAGAAAATGTGAAGTTGTTCAACTTGACAGATTTCCTATAGAGTTAAAAGCATTTGCAGTAGCTTGAAAAACTTCTGATGTCCTTTTTGTAAAATCTAAATTTGTATATGCCCGACAATTTAATGACAACGTAACTCTCGCATCCCATCTCAGGTTATATTTGTCAAGTGAGCCACAGATGTTACCTTATGCAAACATTGTAAAAAAATAGTTGGTCGTATTATGATATACCCAGCACTACTTCGTCAGTGAGGGGGGTTCTCACTCGCTCGAAGAGTTTTGATCAGATCTTTACAATTATTTCACAACATATACATGCCATATGTAGATGGTGTGTCATCAACCGTTTATGACTTCTTCAGTAGCTTAATACGGTGTCAGAGAGTATTACATGGAGAAATAAAAACTTCCATTGACATGAACATAGAATTTCAATTGCTGAAATTTAACATATTTTATATAGTGTGGAGTAATCCGTCGTAGTGGAGGGCAAATGTTGAGTTTACTAAAGCTCTTGTTTCACTTCCAATGGGATATACTAGTAATCGAAGACCGAACAGAGACCCACCAACAATATAAAAATATTTTTAAAAATCGAACCAGCAGTTTAGGAGATATTGTGCAGACACACACAGTATGTCCCCAACCACCTCCAAACATGTTGATAGAAGCTGGGGACAAAGCGGCGTAGCGTAAGTTTTTAGGTAACTGTCATGACAACCCATACTGTAGAGGTACAGTCTATGAAAGTTACGCAAAAATACATCTATGCCGCTTTGTGAAACAGGCTCCAGGTGTGTAAGTTACATGTAGTGTCAATTATAAAACTCTAACATGGTTGATAATAATGTTAGGACAACACAGCAGGTTCTATAAACAATATGTTTTATTACAGTTTCCCACATCTATTTACAGAAACAAACAAGTCCACCCCCTCTTTCTAATAATTCCCTCCCTAATCTTACAGTAAATAAAACAGGGGGAGATAATCGATACATGTACAAGATAAAGCTGGTAAGAAACAATCCAATGTACAAAGTATACAACAACTGAGCCAAAACATATAATGCTTAAGAATATCTATTAGCTGGAATAAAGTAGACAAACTCTCAACAAAAGCATTCTAATAACGGGATTTAGACTTGAATGTTCATATTCTGCAACACATCTACATAAAATAGACTAATCTCTGCACCTCTTTTGTTAAAGTATTGTTCATAGATCCTACATAGAATAAATACTAGATGTTCAAGCCTTGTGAAAAAGAAGATTGAACCTTAATGTCTGTGCTTATTACATTTTGTCTGGGGAAAATGGTAAATACAATAGGTATTACAGAACACTGGTAGTATATTAAATAATCATCATTTTCCATGTTTATAAACTGACAGACTCCTGGGATAACTTACATATATGTCCTGTAATATCCCCTGGAGACATACCTGGTTTGTATTTGAGTTGAGCAATAGACCCTTTCGGCTTAAGAAATGACGCTTGCGCAGAAGCCTCGTATGGCAAAATGACGCTAAATTGAGTTTTTGGACCAATCTGACGTCAGAATCGTGTTCATTTCGTTTATGACGTAGTGCAAAAGAGGCGTGTCATAGCGACCGCAACAGAGAGATGACGTCAATGCCATATTATTCGAACGTCATAAACACGTCGTTCTAAGCCAAAAGGGTCTATAGCTTTGTGATGTTAAAGTATTTTCTACAATGAATGGGAGAGCCAGCTATTTAAGTACGGACACGTTGTCATTGTGCAATAAACCCTGTTGATTATCTGAGCAACATGCATTACCTAGCCCCATGTAACCATATACACATTGATTGAACAGAAAAAGGCTTTGGTATGATTTTATATATATCTAGATGAAACCCCAGGTCTGAGCAACAAATCCATGCGAGTTAATTGATTGATTTTAAAAGTCAACCTCAAGATTATTTCACATATGTCAGAGTTGGTAAGGGAAGAAAAAACAGGCTTTTTGATGGTTACCTGGCAACTCTTCCATGTGTGAAAACCTCACTCTAATCTTTTCAATGTTTCTTTGGATTGAGTGGGATTCAAACCCGCGACTTATCGATGGAAGGCCTGTCTTGGACTGGGAAATACATTTGTGAGATAAGCTTGTACTGGGTTGATGTGATATGTACATAATATTGTTCTGATACGCTGTGAGGTATTACAAATCATACAAGTAAAACAATGTTAGTGTCTACATGCAATAATATACAGCAGAATCGTTATATGCAGTATTGATATTGTTATGGATGGAGCTTCTGGATTTATAGATTTCACCATCAATTAGTTTTCCTTGTCCTTAAATTGACAGATGCTTTATACCCAACTAAATATTTCACTTAAATGGCGACATACCATTAATCCTGTGCCTCGTCAGGTGAGAGGGACTATTGTTCTACCGGCTGAGACCGCCTGCTAAAGTTTGTAGATGCCCGCTTAACTATCAATCATTACAGAAAACATCTGCAGAACCTGTGAATTTCTATATAATTATAAACCTTTAGAGATTTAATCATTTACCCAAGTCCTGATAATCCGTTTTTCACTGAAGTGACATCAAGTCCTATTCAACAGTTCCTGTATCAAGATTTCCAAAAATAAATTTCCTACAAACTACATAGATTATCAGTCAATAAAATAAATACAAAATGTACTGAATGGCTGTACATGTTCTATATCCTTTGTACAGACGCTGTGCAAATAAAATGATGCAGTCCAATCTAGTTCATTCACTGCTTTAGACAAGTTTGTGCAGCATTACAAGGTCACATTATTTGTATAATTAGGTCACAAAGATGATATTGTGAGTGGGAGCCTAAAGTTCTGGGGGGGGGTTTCTCAACACATTTACGCCCGTCGTAACTTTGCGCCTGGTCGTAATGTAATGTTGAAGGTATATGTTACCATGATGTTACGGCCAGGCGTCTGTGTCTAGAAACAGCCCCCTGGTCCTATATCCAGTGACAGCCGTATCGCCCAGTGAATCTAGTGTTTGACCCGGATCAAATAGCAGCAGAAATGATTGGACTTATATCAGATGCAGAAACATACCCTTTATAACATACAAAGTCTGAGAAAACGGAGTAGGGGAAAGGGGTCAAAACAGCAAAATATGCAAAAACTCCCTCTGCCATTAGCAAGAAGATAAAAAATAACATATGCTTTCCAGGTAAAGTCTAAAAGAATCCAAAGTTATCTTATAATTCCCTGCCATCCGATACATGCAAATCAGCAGAAGCCTTATAGCAAAGCATGAAACATTTGGTTCATGATGAAAATAATGTCTAGACCCATGTTTTCAGGGTCAAGGAATCCAACAAAGCACTTGTCTTTAAACTTTCATGCACAACCTTTTATGCAAATAAGTAGCGACCATAAGGCAAAAATATAAGATATATTGGTAATGAAGCCTTAAAGCATGTGGACTTTCGATGCCTCAGTGGCAGTCCAAGAACAGGTTCATGACCTCATGAGGCAACCCTAAACCTGGTTTATGACCTCATGCCAAGAGGCAAGCCTAAATCTGGTTCATGACTTCATGCCAAGAGACCTAAACAAGGTTCAGGACCTCGTACCAAGAGGCAACCCTAAACCTGGTTCATGACCTCATGTCAAGAGGCAACCCTAAACCTGGTGCATGACCTCATGCCCAGTTTCTTATCAAAGACAATGCAATCTCACACATTTGATACAAATCTATGATATATTTACATAAATGTGAAAATGTACATACAGGATCGATGGCCAGGTGAGGGGCAAAAGTTTATACTTACGGCCATCTTGAAAAGAACAAAAACGGTTGGATCAATGTTATCGTTAATAAGCTGTAATATAAGAAATAGTGCACAACATATATTATTTAGACATATTTTGGTCTACATTTTTCAATAAATGCTAGAGAGTACCTCTTATATTTATAGTTGCTGAGAGGATTTATTTGTGATGCCACCAGTTTTTTGTGATTTATGATGCATCATGTGAGACCGTGGCAAAATGAAACAAATACCTCTCAAATTTCTCATACCCCTTCATATCGATACCATTTTTAAGTTTATGTTGCCAGTAAACCTTGGTTGTAATTAAACCCCCATTTCCTGCCCCAACATTCACATAATCACAGTAACCCTGCCATCAGCCACCTGCTGCTATACAGTGGTGTTCTAGGCAACATACATGTACTTCATAAAGGACGCCTGTACATAGAGTATAAAAACTACCCAATAATAGAATGTCATTTCCAATTCTTTCTCTGCCTTAATCAATTTTAATAGAGCCATAAATTTTGCGAATGAAGAAGTATGCTGCATAGAATCCGACAGTCCCCGTGAGAATCCAGAAAGTGAAAACCATCAAGAAGGTGTAGCCAAAGTAAAGCAGCATAGGAATGAATTCTGTAATCTCCAACTATAAACAGAAGGAAAATACATGGTATAAGTAAACAGTCACTATATAAGCTATATACATCTCTGGACGGTACCATTGGGTTTAACCCAGATTTGGCAGGATATTTCCAACCCTGATCATGTGATTAAAACATGAAAGTCCACATATTACATGTACCTTAGGATGTAATTACATATATGGTGGGTTTGTGGTCTGGGCTGAAACAGTGAGCCTCTAAAGTTAACACTTGGCAAAGTGATAGTCCCTCAGTCCGACACAGGCCTTCCGTCTATGACATGCAGGTTCAAATGCCACTAACGCCAATAAAAATTGAAAAAATCCTGATTGGATTTTTTTCTCTCACTTGGTCGCTGTACATGGAAGTTGCCAGGTACTTGCCAAAGGTCGGGGTTACCTCCTGGCAAAGAGCCCAGTTTCCTTCCCCAACTTAACCTGGAAAAGCTGGCATATAAGTTTTAAAATCTTGAATGAGGCTTCAAACAACAATCAATCTAAAGTTAACCATATGAAGCTGAAACCATGTCGGCAGGATTTGTGTGATGTGTTACCTTTGTTATAAAGTAGAAGATAGAGTAGGCGAATACATAGAGAGCAGAACCTCCTGATATGATGAACGATCTCCACCACCAGTGATAATCCTACAACAACAACAACATACTGTAATAATACAAGAAATGTATACATATATTACAATCACTAGGTTCTGCAGTAAAAATGTATACAGGTTGAAGCATAAAGACTAATTGTCTATACTCTTGAAATAATACCTAACATCAACAATAAACCCGAAGCAAACTTGAGGCAATTTATTGACTGCCTTACTTGTATTGCTGCTGTGTGTGTCAATTGGCTTAGTAAACTCGGAGGAAACCAACAATCTGTTGATCCCCCACATATGTTAATTGGATGTAATAGTTTTAAGGGATGAGTAACATTTGATTGATCAAACTAATTGATAGAAATCTTGGTAGATCCATACCCTAGCAAATGAGCAACAATTTCTTCTTGTGTTCAAATTAGAGAGAAGTAAAGAGGTATTAAACAGGACGTATTCTATAAAACAGTAATTTGATGAATTTTATCACTTTTAGATTCAACGATATTCATATAGCCTACAAACCCTCCCCAGGGCCTTGTTCTACTAACCTGGCGTAAACTTATGCATAGGCTTACAGCCTGGAGTTGCGCCTCGAAATTGCAACCATGCGTAAGTTACAATAATTCCACAGCATTTGAGACGGCCATATCTTAAGCCACCTTAGTAGAACGAGCTCCAGGAGGCTATTTCCCTTACAACTGTGAATCACTACTCAAGTTTACCTAGCCAACTAGTATCAATAAGTTATCCGACTTTAAACGGCTTTATGAGTTTAATGAAATAGTCCTACATTTTGTATACGATAACCTGCCTCATATTAAAGCTTTTATTACACATTAATCAAGTTATTTTTGCCAACGGCTTACCTCTCCACACAGCTGGAAGTAGACCATGACAATAGAGATCTGAGAGACAGATGTTATCAGAATGATAAAGACCAAGAACAAGAAACCAAACAGATAATAAAACTGGTTTTCCCAGATCGCCTGAAACAGAAACAAACAATTCATTAACGTCTATTTTCTGTAAAATATGTTTGTTGTGTTTTTGCTTGTTTTTTAAATAGTCAACTTTTATGTTCTCAAAAATTGACATATCCCATTCTCCTAGGGTAATAAAATGTGTTTCTAAAATATCACACAATTATACCCTGTACCTAATTTAACCATACAAGGTTATTGTTATTAAATGAAAAAAAGTAACTAGTTAAACAGATTTTTGTTTAAATGAACAAGTGTAAAAACGTTTTAATAAAAAGTCCATAGTTCACAATCGTTATAACTTGAATGTTGTATAGGAAAACTTACAGTGAATATGAAGAAGAGTTCTATAAACATAGCACCAAATGGAAGAATGCCAGCCATAAGGGTCCTGAAATAACAAATCGTATTCTATTTATTTCAACTTAAGTCCTCACATCAATTAGTCGGATCACACCAACATTCACATAATTGCTGACATACAGACTCAAAATACTGAACAAATTTAACCATAGTTAGGTACGTAGTTACTTTTATATCTTACATACAACAGTGTTGTACTTATACAGCAAGCATTAGTTGGAGTTTTATGTCAAAAGATGGGGCAAACCAAACATTTTGTCACATAAGGAAAATTTTATGAAAGCAATATTGATTTTAGTCAGTCAGTCAGAGTGACAGACTGATAGTCCCTCAGTCTGACACCAGTCGTCCACCGATATGGCGCAGGAACAAATCCCAACCAGACCAAAACAAATTTGACAAATTTCTGAATGGATTTTTCACTTGAGCGGTAGAGTGGTCAGGTACTCACAGTCAGGAAACTAGAGTGTCCATATAAGTGAAATAATCTTAAGTGTTACGTAAAACATCAATCAATATATTAAATGTCTGTATTGTTCATGGACTTACCCAAGAAAAGGACTCATATACCACATTTGTTCTGGTACCTGTCGAGGAATCTGATTGGTTCTCACTGGATGTTCATAGGGCTATAAAACACAAATATAACATGAGCACATTGAGGCAGTACATTGATGATAGCATGGAGTTAGTCAGGTACTATTCCCACTGGCAGTTTGGGAAAATACATATATATGGAGGTCCTCTGATCAGCAGAACAACATATTGGACACTATGATTCAGTTTTGCCTTGTAGCAGACAGACAGAAGACACCAAATTTGCATTTAATCAATTTAAACTCAAATCCCTTATCAGTGAGAGTCTAAACAAACGGACATACCTGTTTTCTAAAGCCGAAGAAATACCCAAGGTAGACCAATGGTAATGAGATTCCAAACCACATCAACAAGAGAGCCAACATTGTAGTAAAGGGCACCTGCCAACATATAACATGAAGGTAACAATTATCTTTATTGATGAATGTTTTATAGAGCATTGGAGAGTTTCAAGGTTCTTCAAATTCCTGGCCAATGCTCTGCGTAGCATATGAGCTGTTTTCGTTAGAAGACGGTCATTCTCAACCTCAACAGATGTTTCAATGATATTTACCTTTCTTTACAGAGATCAGTTTATGGAATTATCACTTTGTGTTGACCAACAGTTGAATAAAAATAGCATTATTTAAGGGCAAGGATAACTTCAACAAGCATATGTTTGTCAAGCCTTGATAAGTTTGTTTACAAAAAAATCCATATCAATTGGTTATGCATGCTTTTGCTGACATTATCGAGCGGTCAGTTAGACCAATCAAATTTCACACCAACAGTTGATCATACACACAAACTTTTGAAAAAAATAAGGCCTGCTAATATATCTGAATTCCAGCCTAGCATTACGGTTATATGAGTAGGAAGAAAAATTCAACTTACCGCCCCAGAAGAATGCTCTCCCCATATAAAGAAATTGAGTACAAAACATGTTCCAAAGATAATACCAGGATAAATTGTAGCTGTCTGGAAAATAAAAAGTTGTTTTTTTTTTTTTTTTAATTTGTGAAAATGCAGTTTCATCTGTTAAAGGGGCATGAGCTGCCAAAATGTTGATATTTTGACGTAAACACAGAATGTTGAAATTATCGGATATTTTTTTCAAGACGTATGATTCAGAAGCTTTGTAGTGCTTCTAGTCTCGGAAATGTACGATAAAGTATTGTTTTGAACTAACTTTGGCTTAGAATGAATGAATGGTCGTCCCGGTTATTTAAATTTTGCTACTTTTCGAACACGTTTTCGGTTCGTACAGGGCACATACTGTATGGATTTTCCTCATTCCAACGCCAATCATTTAGTTTTTCGATGGCCTTCAAAGCCTCTTACTGTCGTGACGATCAGAAATTATGAAAAAAGTGTGAATTTCGGCAGCTCATGCCCCTTTAAAGTCCTTAAAATATAAATAGATGATCTTGGCCTTTTCTCCAATGAAAAGGTGTCTATTTAAGTTTAGTATTGCGATTTGTGACAGACAAGAAATTATCCAAAGATCAAGATGCACCTTATAAGGTCAAAACATAAGTTTCTGTGATTACCTGAAAAGCTGCCTGTTTCCACTGCACACCCCTCATAGTCTTATAGAGACGAGCAGAGAAATACCCTGCCACCATCCTACACAGGAAACACAGATATGATTATATTCATACAGTTTGGCTCACTTTTTATGTTTTCAAAGTGACCCAAGCAGCCAACTATATGGAATATTTGGTTGAAACAGAATTAGCTAATTGCTCATGATCTTTATCAAGAGGTACAAAATATTTTTCTTTGGCATTTAGAATTGATGAAAAAAAACTGTATTTTGGCAGCTGATGACACTTGATCAAAAAAATATTTACTTTTCATTTTGTTTAAAAGAATGTTTTTCAAAAAGCCAGAACATTTATCAGAAAGACCATCTAAATGGTATGACATTGTTGGTCAAAGATTCAGTTTTAGAATTTTGAAAATGCTTACCCCATAAAAACAAAGAGGAAAATAGCAGCGGTCATGAGAGCCCCTCTGGAGGCTGGTGATAACATTCCTAACATAGCAAACACTGAAATGACACAACAGATGGATATTAGTAATTTGGTTATTGATGATGGTTAGAGGACATTTTTTCCAAATGGGACAATGACGCAGCTTCCTTAGCCCTTTGAAAAATTTATGTTTAATGTTGCATTCAAAATGAATTATTTCTCTGTAATGGTGGTGTTGGCAGGTTTAGTATGGGGGAAACCACCTGGAAACAAGGCGACTAATTTTGAAATTTCTTACTTAAGATTTAGCCGGATTCTAACCCATTGATGGAAGGACTGTTTACCTATGGTTATAAGCGCCATTGTAAAAATCTGTATCCCTGCCCCCAGAAGAGCAGCTAAAGGTTTAGTGTATTTGGGTGGTCTAAACACATCCCCATGTACCAACTTCCAGCCAGTCTCTTCCATTGTCTCCTCCTGTGGGGTAAAAAAAAAAGTATACTGTCAATCATTGATATTTTATTAATCCCGATTCAAGCAATAACATGACAGGATTACAACCATTTGGGAGGCGGCTAAGAAACTCTTCATGACACAAGCAAATTCTATAAGAAAGCATTCAGGTTGGTTGTTTGGTGTTTTACGCCACGCTCAAGATTATTTAGAGCCTTTAAGTAAGTTTTCCAGAAGACTTACTAGATCCTCCTTCTCATTGTAGCGGGCTATATCTCGTCGTAATGTCCTCACAATTATCATTGTCAAAATTCCTGAGAAATAAAACAGCAATAATAATATGAGTTTAAAAAAAACCCATTTAAACCACACATCTTAAGCTTAAAAATAAATTTTTATAGAAAGAACAATTTATGTACAAAAACTTTTCAGTTTATCATATGAGGATTTGAATTCGATGTGGTCCTTGGGTTAAACAAGTAGAGAATTTAACTCCTTTCAAGAGATTGTGGTATTGTGTGATTGCCATATGAACATATTGTAGAGAATAATGTTGTATTTGTAAACTGTATCCCACTCATATACTGAAGTAAATTGTTTATGTCATAGTATCAGATAGATTGAAATCCTACCTGCCAGAAAGAAGACAACAACCACAGAGTTGACAATGGAGAACCAATGGATTTGTACATCAGTCATGGTGAGATAGGCATCCCATCTTGATGCCCAAACCACATCACTAGCTTCCCATTCCACAGAGTAAGTAAACCGAATCTTTGTTTCACCTGTTCAAGAAAGAACAATCACATGAAGCACTGACATCTTTTTTAAGGAAATTCCTTTGATCAAGTAAAGTGCCAATCAAGTGTTTGACTAGCTTACATTAAATTAGGAGAGGTCTTGATTGCTTGACAAATATGACAATACTTCTGTAACAAAGCTAAAATCGGCTCTTTAAAGTCTGGTATACACTGAGAGTTTTGCTGAGACCCGACCCGATCCGACTGGAAAATCGTATCGCGTCACAGAGAAAAAGTGTAGTGTATACCAGTCCACAACGCAAATCAGTGTCAGTCAGCTTCAGTTGCGTCGGGTCGGGAGTGATCTGGAGGTGCTAGCTATTTGATCAAGAATCGGGTTGAGTCGGGTCTGGTCAGACAGTGTATACACTCTTGCGACGATCGTCGTAGAGAGTCTGAATCCGTAGGCCAATCAGAAACTTTACTACAGTCACGTGATGTCAAACAAGCTTGCATAAGGTGCTAGAGAGTTCCGAACCTTATGTCTCCGAATGACTTCCGTTGTGTGCAGTGTTTACCCGTCTATGACCGTCGCGACGCAACTCAAGCCAACTGAACCAGACTCGAGTCGAGTACAGTCATGTCGGGTCGCAGCAAAACTCTCAGTGTATACCGGGCTTACGAATTCAATGTAGTTTCACAAAAATTCACCCAATTTTCTTGTGATATGATCTTATAATTTAAAGTGAGTGAAATGAGCCTGGCTTTAAATGGGAGATTTCCACAGTTAGACAGATTGTGTTTTGTATGTGGCAGTTTAATACAGGATTTGACACTCTTCATCTCAAAAAGCATTCTGTACCATTGGAAGATTAATTTAATAAGTGTATTAGGGCTTTTTTTTTTGTCTTTTCTGAAATCGTCTACTCTTTTGTATATAATAAAATGTTAAATGTCAAGTTTGAAAATTAGAAATCCACGATGGATTGTAGATGTACCTGTTTCACTAACTTCCTGATGTTTACCAGACTCCTTTTGTTCACAAATGTCCTTTTTATCCCCAGTCACAACCATAGAGCCATAGTCCACACTGTGCAGAAATAATGATACAGCATTTGTAATGAAGTAACTTACCAAAAGCTTTTCTAAATGGCATGAATGTAAAGAATGTATCGTTATATGAAAGATTTCATTATGATTTGTTAGTATTTGTCTGATTGAAAAGTTTGGTTATATCCCATCCAGTCGAACACGTAGCATTTGATTAAACAGACTTGCAGTAATAATATGATACCCAATAGGGGGTAATTGGTGTGGGCTTTCTTCCCAAAACATTAATACCTTTCTCCCAGAATATAGGCACTAAAGAGTCAAGACATGTTTAATATATATTCTTAGCTCATATCAAAATGTATCATTACGGTTTCCTACTTAATTTAACATCAGAAACTGAATCTATGTACTCAGTACCATTCAAGTATTATTATCTTATGATTGATTGATTGATTGTTGGGTTTGGTGTTTTATGCTGCGCTCAAGATTATTTCACTTATATGGCCGCGCTGCCAGTTTTATTGTGGGAGGAAACCAGGCTCTATGCATGGAGAAAACCCACGACCTTCCGGTGTTAACTGGCAACCATCCCACATAGGTCGTTCAAAAGAAACCCCAGTCAGAAAATTTTCCAATTTTTTTTGGGATGTGTGAAAATACAGATTTTTTGTCCACTTGATGAAATATAAATGGTATTTACCGATTAACAACAAATATCCTCATTCAAACACCAAGATGAACCCGATTTAATACTTAAGTTATGGATAGGACTTCCATAGAATTGGGTCGATTTTCAGGGAGAAGAACACACAAGAATTTGTTTTTCATAAATGTATACTAAAGGTTGACGCTCTGCGTCACAGAAGACTGTTATTAAACTCAGCTTAAAATAAGTTTGTTTAGTTGCTGTTATGCTAATGATTGATTGATTGGTGTTTTACGCTAATATGGCAGCGTTGCCATTATAATTGTGGGAGGAAACCGGGCTCTATGCCCGGAGGAAACCCACGAGCTTCCGTTGGTAACAGGCAACCATCCCACATAGGTCTTTCGAGTGAAAAGCCAGTCAGAGTTATGCTAATGGAATTAAGTAATACATACAATGGCCATGAACATTAGTTGTCATTATTTCATTTACAAGTAGGCCTAGCAGTTCACTGGAAATCAAGGCGACTGTTTTCCCTGTGCAATATAACTACAAAATTGACACAACACATCACCTTGCGGGCTATCCAACTCCTGCGTATAGTACACTTGAAACATTTATTTTTTCACCCCATATTTAACAATATTTGTTATACAATGGGGTGGTTATGTCTGTCAAAATGTGAAAGTATACATTTTCTTGTTCAGAAATTCTGTAAAAAAATCATGATAACGCTTATCAAAATACATCTAAAGGTCCGCTCACACACAACGAAAAGTCGTTCGATATTTTCATCCGATGTCGAAAGAATTAAGTCGGAAGAAACCCGTCCGATGATCGTATGGAGTGAAGCGTTCACACCAAACGATTTTTGGTACGATTTTGTTCCTTTCGACTTGGTTGTTATAGCAACTGCGATAAAATGGCGTCCTTGATGACAGGCACTGACGCGGATACTGATAGTGATGTTGACATGGGTTGGCTCGCGTTAGCAATAGCAGCATCAACAGTTGTTCTTAACAAAAAGAGGAAAAAGAGAAAATGGGTGCGAGAATGGATCGCGAAGCGATCTAAATTGGGGGCATATTCTTCTTTGCTGAAAGAATTGTCATGTCAAGATCCAGCCGCCTTGAAAAATTTTCTACGCATGGATCAACACACTTTCGAGAATCTGTTGTCCCTAGTTGGATCCAGGTTGGAGAAGAAAGACACACGCATGCGTGAAAGCATTAAACCAGGCGAACGCCTTGCAATCACTCTCAGGTATCTGGCAGAGGGTGAGTAAAACATTATATATATATATATATTTTTTTTTTTAACACTATAACACACGGGCACAGGGAAAATCTTCTTGTCTAAAATAACCACGGAGACAAGTTTCTTATTGCGTTAAAAAGGGGCATGTCATTTAGACGTTTTTACCCAATCATAAGTTGTAATATTCTTATAATAAACCACAACCCATGATATTTCATCAGGTTGACGACAGGCAGGAGTTTGGCCTTAGCCAGTAGAATTTTGTGGAAAAGATAATTTGGCAACAAATCATCAGTATTTTTGGTAAAGCCAACATGCCGATTTGGTATAGATTTTAGATAGTAACCAATTAGCTGTGAAATTCTTTAACGTTCACTACCGAAATCCGAGATGATAGGGGCATTGGAAGCTTGGGTCATTTTTTCAATGGGTTTGTGTATTTTCGAAATATAGAGTGCCCTGTTTATATATATATATATATGTGTATAATTGTAGGCCTACTACAATAATGCTCTATCCATTTGCGACAACCTGGTTATATAAGAAATAAAGCAGCGACAATGAAAGTATTTTTGTTTTTTATTTCTGACTGATTTTCGCGTCTTTTCACGATTTCAGGCTGCTCTTTCAAAGAACTGATGTATCTATACAGAGTACCTGATAACACAGTGAGCCTCATCGTCCACGAAACGTGCAAAGCCATTTATGATGCTCTCCATCCAGTTTACCTACAGGTATGTTTAGTAACTGCTGGATACAGGCATACCTCATTTAACGCACAGTTTCTCTTCATGCAAGCTTTTCAGTTGTTTATCAATAGATAGTACTTAATATATACATTTAATTACAGATGCCTAAAACAGCCGAAGAATGGACCCAAATAGCAACCGACTTTGAAAAACGTTGGAATTTTAATAATTGCATTGGAGCAATAGATGGGAAACATGTAGCCATTGTTTCACCTGGCGAAGGATCCGTTTACTGGAATTACAAGGGTTATCACAGTATCATTTTGTTAGCCCTTGTTGACGCTCATTACCGTTTTCTTTATGTAGACGTTGGGGCAAATGGAAGAGCCGGGGATGCAGGTGTATTCCGAAATTCGTCCTTATCCACCAATCTGGAGGGTAATTTAATAGATATTCCCATGCCTAAAGCCCTCCCAGGTCGACAAAAAGAGATGCCTTATGTGATAGTTGGTGATGATGCCTTCCCTTTAAAGGATAATCTTCTCAAGCCATATCCTTCAAGAACAAACATGCAGGCAGATCAAGAAGTCGAGAGAAAGAAAATACGAATTTTTAATTATAGACGTGTTAGCGAAAATGCATTCGGAATATTGAGTAACCGGTTTGGGGTGTTTCGAAAACCTATGTATTTAAAACCGGACAGGGCGACTGATGTTACTCTTGCAGCCATATGTTTACATAACTTCCTATGTAAAAGAAAAGATTCCACGTACAGACCAGCCAGATTAGACGACCTTAATACGGATTCATTTACTCCATTAGAAAGAAATCAAAGAAACAGGTCAGCAAATTCAGCGCGAGAGATCCGAGATGAATTCAAACAGTTTTTCTCAAATGAAGGCCGAGTAAGCTGGCAAGATAAGATTGCCCTTTAAAGATATGGTTAATAATCATCTGTTTTTGTAAAACCACACAAAGCTACAGCGTTCGAGATTGAGTGGTTGACTGGCACTCAAGATTATTTCACGTATATGGTGGTGTTGCCAGGTTTAGTAGGGGGGGGAAACCGGGTTCTTTGTCACGAAGAAAATTCCGAGATTAGGCGGGTACCTGTCAACTCTTCCACATAAGGTGACGAAGTGAAAAATCCACATACATGTAGAACTATAAATTTCACAGTAAAAGGATTTGAAGACTGGTGAAAGTTGGAAGTGGAATAACTGTACATAAAATCATATATATTCTATAATGATAATCTTTATTTGTTTTTGCATAACTTTTTTAAATTACATCATAAAAATAACCATTTTTCTTTCTTGGTCACTTTTACTGCTTAAGTGATAGCTTTCACAAGAGTAATGTGAACTCAACATCCAACAAGATGGTGTAGATCAGCTTTGACTGAAATTACATTGTAAATTATCTTTGTTAATTAAGTTATATTTTAATACATGAATATACATTTAATATTAATTACTTTCAAAATTGTAAGATACTGCAAACATGGAAAATAATAACATGCCCCTTCTTATCTCTGACATTTTGAGAATTCCAATTCCAATAGATCTATATTTGCAAAGATGGTCATTTTATGTTGATTTTAGTTGTATGCCTACATGTGTTGAGTTTGTTGTGATTTGTACATAGTCTGAAACAAATCATTTACAAAGTTTGTGATGAACTATAAATTAAAAAACTGATACATTGCTTGTCACACTCAATATTATTCCATTCATTAGATTTAGGGTAGAGTTGGAGAAGACCTAGAACCTGAACTGTCAAAAGAATGAACAAAGATAAGCTAAGCTGAGGGTTATGAAAAAAACAAAATTACACCTCAAGCTTCAGAATATGCACTTGAAACTGATCTCAAAGATCTTAAGATTTTATATTCATTTTTATTCAATCAGTAACTTTTAAGTAAATATTCACAAAGCTAAACTAAGGTGTCACAGAAATGTCCACAAACATTTCATTTAGGAATGTGATTTTTTTTTTAATTGACTGCAGAATTTTATCATTTTTATCTAACTTTATAAGCTCAGGGCAATTTTTATATAACTCCTTGTATGAAAATCACCATAAACCATTGGAATTCTGTTTTGGTCAGGTTATATTACCTTGAAAATGGAGATTATTGTACTTTATCTAAAAGCCTTATTTAAACATTTTTAAAAACCATTGGAATTCTGTTTTGGTCAGGTTATATTACCTTGAAAATGGAGAGTATTGTACTTTATCTAAAAGCCTTATTTAAACATTTTTAAAAACCATTGGAATTCTGTTTTGGTCAGGTTATATTACCTTGAAAATGGAGAGTATTGTACTTTATCTAAAAGCCTTATTTAAAAAATTGTAAAAACCATTGGAATTCTGTTTTGGTCAGGTTATATTACCTTGAAAATGGAGATTATTGTACTTTATCTAAAAGCCTTATTTAAAAAACCATTGGAATTCTGTTTTGGTCAGGTTATATTACCTTGAAAATGGAGAGTATTGTACTTTATCTAAAAGCCTTATTTAAAAAATGTTAAAAACCATTGGAATTCTGTTTTGGTCAGGTTATATTATCTTGAAAATGGAGAGTATTGTACTTTATCTAAAAGCCTTATTAAAAAAATTTAAAATGATGTTGTAGAATTTAAAATGAACTGTAAATTAATATTATTTCTTAATCACTGTAACTAAACAAAACATCTAGAATTGCCTTCTTGGCTAACTTAGCTTTTTCAGGATTCATTTCTGATAGTTCCGAAGCAATGTATTTTCCAAAATTTGTGAAAGAAGACGATTTGTTTTCTCTGTTTTGTAATGAGGAATTTATGGAACATAAAATTGACATTGCATCGGTAGTTTCATTTTTTTTGCTTTTTTTCTTGGAAGGTGGAGTTTCACAGGGAATATCCAAATCAATAATTTGGTCAGTTAGTGGTATAAGTTCATCTTGAGAATTCACCTCAACACTATTTAGCAGTGCCCCAATATCTCCTTCTTCCTGACTTAGGCTGCATGCTTCTATTCTAGCCCCAGATGACACTTGTTCATCTGAAAACGAAGACTCCTAAAACAAAACACAAAAATGTTGTCAATTAACTGGTAAAAAAAAAATGGGTTACTGAATTACATTTATTCATTCTTAGTTAAATGATTTTATAGTTCAGATGGATGTATTCTTGTTTTTGTTTTGCACGAAAATGTACATATTAATATATGTAAACGTTTCACAGGCGTGTGTGTTTAAAGTCCGCCGGAAACTTGTCTCCACAGCATAATATTCTGGGAGCTCAACACACTTATGCCCATCTTACCGTTGCGCCTGGTCGTAACGTTATGTTGAAGGTATATGTTGTCATGCCAGTTAGGCCTTGCATTGGATGGCATGTGCGTGGGGCGTAAATATTTTGAGAAATAGCCACTTGATCTAGTATAAAGTGTTCCGGTCATGAACATCATGTGTTAAAATATACATGGAAAGAGTTAGTTTTCAAGATATGCCCAATACTAAATGGTTGAAATTAAAATAGAGTTCACAGCTTACCAAATTACTTTTTCCCTTTCTTTGTACACAAAAAGGTCGCAGAAAAGCATCCAAAGTTGCGAAAAATTTCCATTTTGGAATGTAAATCTGGTCAGTGCCACATCCACTTTTTGTTGAAGCTTTCATTTTATTGAGTTCTCTTCCGTATGTTGTTCTCAGTGAATTTATTTTAAGCTTGACGGTCTTCAAAGAGTTAGCTGAAAGTCCAAAAAATATATACTTTTAGAGGCACATTATTGATTCAACAGATACTAGCCGAGAAATCTTGGCTCTGCCGAATTTCTTTTTTCCGTGTTCGTCATATGAAAAAAAAAATTCGGCAGAGCCAAGATTTCTCGGCTAAACAGATACACGTATTTTGTCAAAAAAAGATAGCATATAAAATGTCCACTCAAATTCATACTAACATTGTAAATCAAACAGCGCAGTAACAAGTAGACTTAACTAGCTAGGATTTGTATTAAGTAGTATTCTCGTTTGTAGTACAGTGACAGTTTTGGGGGAACCAGGAAAGTGGAATTTTTGCTAACATCAAAAAAACATTTTCATCTAGTCAATGTTTTAGTTTTACAGCAAGTTAACCTAAAGCTCTTTTAAATGTATGTGATCATATTATTTATATGGTAGCTCTGGAAAAATTAAGGGCATAATATATTTAACACACTTTTTCACAATATGGCCACGGTGAAATGTCAAAAATGTTGATATTTTTTTATATTTCTTTTGCTCAAAAATGGCAATTTTACAAAAAATGTAATTTCATAAAGATATATATGTGCTTACATAAAACTTTAGAAATGTTTTTAAAAATATGGGTGGGTAAATACAAACAATAATTTACAGAAGTTAACAATAACATATCATTTGATATCAAAGTATAGAAAACCAAAAAAATACCTACGGCACTTTGCTTTTCAAAAAACAGCTTGGGTGTCCCTTTTTCGTGGAATGGCTGTAGGCCTACATAGTGTATATACTGATATAGTCATGATTGATAGCAGTCTTGAGAATATCTTCATGCTATTTCAGGTAAAATGTATTTATTTCTAAAATATTGTCTTAAGGTGTATTCAAATTGTTTTAGCAGTATGATTTACTAGTATACAAACCTAGACATTAAAATGGGATAGTATAGGGCCTATATAAATTGTAATGCATCTGGGATATTTAATTTTTTTTTAATTTTCGAAATCTTACACTCGCTGAAATTCACAGAATGGAGGATCAATTTTAAACAATTAGTTTTTTAATGTATTAAATTTCGATGTCAAACGCTTAAGCCCCCTTTTATTTAAAATAATCCTGTGGAGTGATTTTGTTGAAGATATAGCTCTGTGATAAGCTCGGTGTCAGACACAAGCACAGTGACACTATAGTCCGCAATATGTTATTCTGTATACGGCCGTATTGAAGAATAACTTCAATCAACTTCAATATACTACATGTATATACGCTATTATACTTTTATAGTCTGCAAGACGCAGTACCTGTACTGTAGTTGGAGATCTCCAAACTCTGTGGTCAAAGTTTATGATGTTGGTCACCCATCATCATAAACTTTGACCACAGAGTTTGGAGATCTCCAACTACCTGTACTGTAGAGTACAGTATCCTAGTTAGTTGTGTAAAACTGATTCAAGATTTGGAGTACGGAACACACACCGGCAAGGGTAGAGTAAATATTAACCGACAAAACATGATGTTATAACATAAATATTGATTGCAAATAAGAATAATGGGATTAATGACACTGACACAGTGACAGTGGCAGTACGGTACGTGTTCCATAGAAAGATCTATGACGTGTTCACAGTTGAAATTAATAGTACATACCTGAAGTATCCAGCCCGAGGAAAGGACACAAAGCCCTTAGCGAAGTTTGTCTCATATTTCTGTCCGTATAATCTTTGGAAGAGACGTCCCAAAGATTTCTATGCTGCGACCGATACTCCTCGATGAAGGCTTCCATGTCAGCCATGACTGCAGTGCAGACGACAGTAAACAAAACCACGTGACGAAACAGCTCAAATTTGATTGGTTAATGTCTTACGACTTTCAACTAAAAATAGAACATGCTCTAATGTTTCCAACTCGGCCTAAAACGTCGCAAACGATCAATCGGAAACGATATTTTCATCAACACACGACTTGAAAATCGCATTCGACCAGTTGGAAGAAGAATCGGATAAAAAATCGCTGTGTGTGAGCGGACCTTAAGCTAAGTTTTGTTGACAAAATCAATTCTCACTGTACCTTGCTGCTTCAACTTCAAAGCCCACTACTTTGTACACTTTACTGTAAACGATACAAAAAAAACACACAGATATTTAACAAAGCTAATGACCACACAGTCAAATGTTTGCTTTTTGCTAAATAAGAGGGTTTTTTTTCAATTTTTTTTTTAACACATCTTTAAATGATAATAAGTTGTTGAATTTGTTTGTAATAAATAAGCTTGTTTACAAAATCATCAACACAAAACAAAAGTCCTCAATTCCCAAAATAGTCTTAGTCTTTAAATTTTCAATAGTGTTCTGTCAATTGATAACTTGATGTTTAGCACCACTCTGAAGATTATTTCACTGTTATGCCTTGATGAAAGACTTGCCCTTTCTGGGGAACCAATTGATCACTACCCATTGCTCAATGAGTATATCTAAGATTGAATATAGAGAATAATAACTAACCCTTCTAAGTGATATTTGATGCGAAGTTTTATGTCGTTGTTGACATACACCTGAAATAGAGCAACAGATATTAGAGGGAATATTTGAGGAAAACGATACATGTACTTTTAACTGAATAAGTGCATATAAACAATAACTAATTACATTCCCATTCTTCAGGGACAAATGTACAACTTAAGGTACCTTCACACTATACGATGAATTCGGTCCGTGGTTCAAAGAGATTTCCGTTTTAAAATGGCATCAATGTTAATCAGTACATTTGTTCACATTAGCTTAATCCGAGTTCGCTACGAAAACTGGATTTGGACAGCCCGTATATAAATGAGTATATAAATCTCATTTTCCAAACCGCTCTCAATTGTTGTTGTGTGAATATGAACCGACTTGACAGAATCGGCTGATTATTTGTTGCAGTGTGAACACAACACACCTAAAAGGCTGACCTGTCCAAAACCCGGTTCGTACCTCAATCCGAATTCGCTGTATAGTGTGAACATACCTTTAAACACTAGAAATGAAATGTGTTTATCGATAAGACCTATAACAAAATCTGTATTTTGTCAGAAATGTTTTCAGAAAAGATAACATTACATGCTGTTTTGAGAAATCAGGCAGTTCATTTCTGCATCCCAAAACATCCCAGTTACCCAACATTTTGACCAGCCTTCACTAAACACATTTTCTTTGCCTTGGTGAGAGGTTCAAAGAATATTTCTTTATTCAATTAAATCAACTGACTTAGTTATCCAACAAACTTCACATGATCAAATTTTGTAACAATAGTAATTTATGCGAAAAGTGTACATTTCAGAAGCTTGTGTCACTTTAACAAGATCTTATGAAAAATGAATTCAAACAGAAAAACTGTTTGTGTCATTAAAACATCTAATAGGTAAAAAATACGAAAAAATCCCAAATATCAAATTTGATATATTGCAAATGTGTTGATGCTTTTCCTCATGAAATTCAGCCCTTCCCTAATTTGGTGAAGAGATAAAAATTAATTTTGGAACTTTTAGGGAAACAAAAAAAAATGTTTGCTGTTTTTTTGTTCTTAAATTGGGAGCCTAGCAATGTTCTACAAATTGGTGCTGAGAAATAAAAATACATCTAATTTCACAGGCAGAACGAGTTAATATATCACTCAATATTCTTTATTTCAAAGAATATCATATAGGGTTTTTTTTTATTTCAAATGCTTTACGTTGAGGTGAATTTCGGCAGCCAAAATGGGTCTAAAGCTAAATGTATTTTTTAAAAAAACTGATATTATAAAAGTTCAGCATGAAGAGAGGTGTAAAATTACCTTATTCTCTTGAACAAATCCCAACTTGTACCCATGTTCATATAAAGTGTCTTTAGAATCAAGATTCTGAAACTTTGTAACAGCTGGTAAATTATCAACTAGTCTGAAAGCAGAAACATACAGTCAAATCAGAAAGATAAAAATGGCTTCAAGATGCTGTTGTTAATAAAAACATACCATAATGCAAGATGAACTGATTGTTTGATCTTTACACTATTATCTTGGTTTTGTCATGCTTATATAGGACGGAAAAAAAGTGATATGATCGACGTGAACAAAAATTGCAAAAAAGAAATTTCAAGAACACCAAAAATAGGCTTTTGGCGTTTAAAGCAGCACACAAGATTATTTCACCTATATGGATACATTGCTATGGTACATTTAGATGGAGAGTGGGGGGGTGTCTTTAGAACCCAATAGCTAATAGAAATTATCCTGAGGCCAAAAATCTTTCCTCAATAAACTATACGAGATCACAAAATGAAACAGTCACATTCAGGCTTTTATTTAATGATCATCTTTAAAAGCCACTACCGTATTTCTTCTAAATATTCAGCCATTCTAATGGCCTAAATTTCCCATTGAGTCAGACAGAAACGGGGACGAGGAGTTGTCTTTAGGGATAACCATTTTCACACACTGCTCAGCGGGTCATATTGCCTTAAATTCCATCTATTGGGCAAATTTGTCTGGCCTCATTCAGCCGATTTCTTTTCTAATGATCGAATCCTTGTGAGGAAAAAAGTGGCTGAATCTTTAGAAGAAATACGGAAAGTTGAAGTGGATTGATTGATTGGTGTTTTACGCCGCGCTCAAGATTATTTCACTCATATGGCGGCGTAGCCAGTTTTATTGTGGGAGGAAACCGGGCTCTATGCCCGGAGGAAACCCACAAACTTACGGTGGTAAAAGTTGAAGTCGAAACTTGTCCCCAATCTCATTGCTTCTGCAATAAAATGTTAAACAAAATTCAAAGGTGAAAGAGGCCCCCCCCAGGGTGAGAGGAGATTTACCACATCACCATACCCTGTTTTTCTTCCTAGGCAAATGAGGTAATATTGAATGTGCAGTCAATCAAACCATCCATCAAAATTTCTTTTCTTTGTTTTTTTGATTGACAACTTTAGTAATTGTTAGGGAGAATGTATAACTTACAGATGAACATAGTAATTATGTTTTATTCTCTCTGCTAGCAGTTTGGTACTGACTGTCTTCTCACAGAGAACTCTACACTTAGCAGCTTGGTCCATATGTACCTAAAAACAACAATGTCAATATTTATTCTAGATATTCTTTAGATCAATCTTTATCGAAAACAAAAGATGTATGATTTAGTTGACCACAAAATATTCTTCCAAAGAAAGTCCAATAGTTTTCCAGTAGTTTTCTAGAATTAACCTAAAAATGGTGAAAGTTTGCTAAAAAGATTTTTTTAGATTGTATTAACAAAATGCTATACATGTACTCATTGGCAAGTGAGAAAACTGGGTACCCAGTGGATAGTCATACAGGACTGCCAATAGAACTGTGTAGTGCTGAAACGAATGGTTGATTTTGGTATTCGAATATTCGGTTCTGCTATTCGAATAGTATTCGCTTATAAATAGTCCTGACAGCCAAACGACATGAGATCCGATCGAGGCCGCCTACCATGCCTTGCACCTACCTCAGTTACCGGTCGAAAAAATGTTGAAATAAAATAATTGTCACGCATGATTGACAAATTTGCTTCACATTGCAAATCCAACCATCCACAAATTTATTAGAAAACTCGAAAATTCATAACTTTTGGTTTAAATCAGTTAAAACGTTTGATAACATTCTATGCGTGAACTCTGGCTGCGAGAAATCACTTTGCAGAACGAAAGAAAATGGAATGCAGGCTACTGATTGGATAATATTCGTTGTATCTATGTCAGATAAGAGTTACGTCCCCCTGAACTCTTAACACATGTCCGGTTTGACATAGGCTACCGTGTCTCAAATTTGCCGATAAATTCCCAGTTGATCAACACAATATACGCATCTCTGCCAAATACTTCAATTAGTAATTAGTTCTATTAACTATTTTAAGTTGGTGATATCCATTAAAAGCGTACAGATCTCGAAAATGAAGCAGTCAAAACTTCCGAATTTCATCCTCATCGATGTCAAACATGGCGGTCGATAAATTTAAGTTAGCGCAGCGAAAAGGAATTGAAAAAAACAAGATCTTTACAGGGAATATTAAAGAGCTACACTGAAATTTCATTATTCCTAAAATACTAGTGAGTAAACTTTAATTGCGTCAGATTCGGATTTTATTTGTTGAACATTTTTAGGCATCCAAATGAGTTGACTATTCGAATAGTAAATCAGTATTCGAATATTGCCGATTTAGTATTCGCTCGCGAATATTTGAGTATTCGTTTCAGCACTAGAACTGTGACTTACTTCATAAGGAGTACTGACAATTCTGTCTCCCCTCAACACTTCTCCTAAATAAGGAAAGAAAAGATGTATAGAATAATTTAAATTTGAATAAATTTAAAATTAGAAAACTATTATTTAATACTGATCACATGTAAAGAATCTAAGATTGCCCAGGAAATACTCTTGGTTTATAATGTATAAATATAATCCAACTTCCAGAGCTTTCAGTATGCCTATGTTTTGCATATTTACAAAAGTTCATGTAAAAAAGCACCCCCCTGGAAAGTCTGTCTCAACTGCGTGGATTTGAATACTTTAGAGCACATTTGGGATAGGATGGGCAGAAACATTCAAGCCCTAGAACCAACCTCCTGTACAAAATCTGCAGGAATTGGAAGCCGCATTACATCAGTATTGGCGGCAGTTACCCCTTCAACAGATCTGACGTCTCACTGGAGGTGTGAGGCGCAGGTTTGAAGCTAATGGAGGCTATACGCGCTATTGACCTTCTGCCCTAGGAATGTGTTCTACACACCCAAAGTGACATTTTTACCTCAATATGTTCGCCGTGTGAAGCCGGATAGACTCTGAAGTTTCATACTTTCAAGCATCTTTTTATTTTGTTAAAATATACTTTTGATTTGGCTAACGATATCCTGAATAAATTGTATAGCTTATTGCGATTAACGATAATTTCTTATCACCAGAATGTTGCCCTTTATGATCAGAATCGTTTCTGCAACATCAGTTTACCAACAATTTCCCTACACCAATGATTTTTATCAGTCTTAACATTTTTCTTTGTGTATATTTACTTAGAATAAAAATAATTTTACAGTATTCTCGTTATTTTGGAGATTACACTTTCTTCAAAAATGGCAGAAATTCTTCTACCGATTTT
This sequence comes from Lepidochitona cinerea, assembly GCA_963971465.1. NCBI lineage: Eukaryota > Metazoa > Mollusca > Polyplacophora > Chitonida > Tonicellidae > Lepidochitona > Lepidochitona cinerea. The sequence goes on along the minus strand of OZ020556.1, from coordinate 37,368,795 downwards.
GGGTGATGCCCAAAAGGAGTATACAGCCCCTGTTCCAGAGTATGGCACCTATTGCCAGCACTAGTAAATGCAGACAGCCTTATCCATTCAGCCAGCCTGTTATATACAGGCCTACTGTTATATTCACTTTCTAAAAAACACAAACAAATCAAACTCAAATCTGCATTTCTATAAAAAGCTTCTCTTTCCTGAATTAGAAGAAATTACCCAGATTTTCTGTTTTATAAATCTTCCCAGTTGAAGGCTCACAGAATGGTAATGAATAATACTCAAATGGCAGCTGGGTTCTTGTACTTGTCATTTTCACAGCCTGTAAAACAAACAAAACAATTCATATGTAAACATTTATCATTTGAATTTTAAGAGATAGCTTATTGAGTACTATAGAAAAATTTGTTGCCTTTCCTCTGATCAAATACACTGTGACAGGTTTGATTCGGGATATTGCCAGCTATACCATCTGACTGGGACAATAGACCTTGGAATTAAGTTAATAGATCACAGAGGCCAGTGGCCTCCATTGCTCATCCTCTTGGCCTCAATGCCTTATTCGTTTATACAGGTTATTTGATACTACCAAAGCCAAACTTGCCTCGGAAAAGGGGTGCCCCAAGTTATACCAAATCCAAGGCTTGAAACAATCTTGCATCCGATGTAGTTTGCAAGTTTTTTCACTCACACTAAATTACACATACATTTGGCAAATGAAAGGTTCATAATGTTAAAACTTGCTGAGAAAAAAGTTGTGTGTAGGTAAATTCCATCTCCGGGACCAGTTGAACGAAAATAGTTCTTGAGAGCAATTACTCTGTTTCAATTCAAATTTCACACGTCAAATATTTGGAGCCAAAAATCATTCACAATTCTGATAATAAGATAAGTCATATACATAAGCATTGTACATTGAAATAGCCAAATTGATCAGTCATGTTACAGAGAAAAATGATAATGAATTTGAAAAGTCTGACAGCTTTACCTTAACTTCTACTGGGTCATTGATGTTGAACTCCACAGATGCCACGCCTGGCAAGTAGAAACCACTAACCATGGGACATACTAATACACTCAGAAATACTAAACTCTCCAAATAAATCTGCAAATAATAATAGAGAATTAATTAAACACCTGAGATGTCAGATGAAAGCTTTTTTCAAATGTGTTACTTCATACACTAGTGTCCAAAGTTCAAAATGAACTTGGAAAATGTACAAACACAAGTTGACCTCTGAGCCTCGCTTTCGGATTAAACAACTATGTTTATGAAGAAAATCCGAAAGCCCGGCTCTGAGGTCAACTTGTGTTCGTACATTTCCCAAGTTCATTTTGAAGGAAACGAGGAGGCTAGCGGGAGATTCGGGCTGTCCTTGAAAAAACGACGAGGATACAACACAAATGTGAGTGTTTGAATGCTTTTTTTTAATGAAATGGCGAACTAAAAGAACGAATTGAATGTGTGTAAAGTTTGGGCCTGTTGCGTTGCTCAAATTAGGAGAAATTGAGAGAAAATGTGTTGTTTCTCCGAATGTGCATGTTTCAATATGGCAGGTCCTCCAACTCTGTTGGTCACCCACCATCAATATACTTTGGCCACAGAGTTTGGAGATCTCCAACTAGTGGGCTGTATGAACGGAAAACGTGTTTGAAAAGTAAACAAAATATAAATAACCGAGACGACCATTCATTCTAAGACAAAATTAGGTCAATACAATACTTCAAAACAGCACATTTTCGAGACTAGAAGAAGAAGCACTAAAAAGCTTCTGAATTATATGCTGTGAGAAAAATAGTCAATAATTCCAACATTCTGTTTTAACGTCAAAATATCAACATTTTGGCAGCTCATGCCATTTTAATATTTGTCCAAAACAGCGGTTCAAAAAACGTATCAGAGCCGTTCAATTCCGTCGACCAGCAAATATCAGAAAGGAGATAACGAGTCAGATTTACCTAGTCCGAAATATCTGCAATGATGATGTAAGACATTTTCAGAACGCATTTGATCAATTTTCTGGGAATTCCTTGACACTCACAATTCCTTGATACAATTTGAAACTTAACCGAGCAGATCTATGGCTGGTGTCAACGTACAGACTTCAGATTGGTGCGAGGAGAAAGGGAAACCATTAAAGTACGGGTTTGTAATTTTAATTTATTTTTAAAAGTTATGAAGAGAATCTTGATATTTTTTATGAGAAACGAGAGGTGGTCTTGCCAGCCCAAAGGGTGTCAAGGAATTCCCAGAAAATTTATCAAATGCATTCTGGCGATGATGATGGCCTATCTGTCAGAAAATGTCTTACATCATCATCGCAGATTATAATTATATTTCGGACTAGATTTAACTTGTTGAATTACATTTAGAGGCTTGACACCGACACTGACAGCTCAATTCAAATCGAGAAAAAAAATCGCATTACCATCATGTAGAGGTCGGTGGTATGACATAAGTCATTGGAACTATAAAAATCCTAACAGAATATTCCGCACAACTTTTTTTTTTCGACCGAACATTCCAATAATCATGTTCTCTCAACTCTAGTCTCTACTCAAGCCGACAATGGTATCCGTGGTTGTTGTTGCACGTTGACCATCGACACTTGTATCTAGTATATTGGGGGTAGTTTAAATTTGTCAGGCATGAATACTTGAATCTTTCGAAATGAACTTTTTAAAAAATGTATATGAGAGGACCGAGAATGTCAACGCTTCAAAAAAATATGAGTAAATCTAAATATTTCTACCAACCATGGTCGCCATGTTGACTGTCTAACGTGGAAGCCAGTGACGTCATCAAACTTGAAAGAAGTTGATACAGGTTCTTTCAGACTATATCGCCAAGATATAATAATTATATATTGTATATATAAATTACAAGTACAAATTGGCAAAGAAGGTAAACACTGCTAAACATTATGTTTGGAAACAGCCTTTACACGCTACAGCATTTATTTTCTCGCAATTTAGACGAAAACAATCTTCTTGCATGGACGAGTCCAATATTTACATTATCAGAAAATAGGTAACAAAATCCATTTCCAATAAGCCGTTGATGCTGTGATTTGAAAATTACAAGTGAGTTTATGGGCTTTTTCTGTCTCACATAATTTCTAAGAAAGAATGGAAATCATCATTTAGACAGTTAATAAATTATTTACATTTTTGACTCACTCCTTTCATCCCCCCCCCCCCCCGACAACGGTAAGGTTGACTGAGCCGCTCCAACTTCCTTTTTGACGCCATCGCGTGGTGAACGAAGTCGTCTAGCTCACCGCTGTTCAATCAAAGTTGATTTTGTTTGATTAAGTCGGCTAGAAACTAAAATCATGGTTAGTGTTAACGATATTCGACCCGATTCGTGAATAAATTTAAGGATTGTAAACTCAATTAGTTTATGTTAGCTTAAAATTCAAATCATAATCTGTTTATTATCTACTGCACGAACCACGTGGTCAGGTTGGGGAAAGTCACCGATCGGTGGGTTGTCTGTCCATCAATCGGTGGGGAAACCGCCGAACGACGGAGAATAGACCACATCGGGCGGTGGGTAAAGTTTGGACAAAAATGACAATTTCCTCTCTATCCATAGCGATTCCACAAGTCCAACAAAAAATCGTCAAAATATAACGAAAACAATCTTTCAATGGAATCATTATCACTCCTAGTTGTAGTTGGAGATCTCCAAACTATGTGGTCAAAGTTTATGATGATGGGTGACCAACAGAGTTGGAGGACCTGCCATATTGAAACATGTCGATTTACCGAAACAAAACTAATTTGCTAAATTCCTCCTAATTTTAAACAATGCAACCGGCTCAAACTTTACACACATTCAATTCAATCTTGTAGTTCGCTTTTTCACCCAAAAAAAGCGTTCAAACACTCACATTTGTGTTGTATCATCGTCGTTTTACCAAGGACAGCCTGAATCCCCCGCTCGCCTCCTCGTTTACTTCAAGTTAACTTGGGCAATGTACGACCTATGAGAGCCGCGCTTTCGTATTTTCTTGATAAACATACGAGTTCGAGTGAAGTGTTATTTCCAATGCGTACAACAACATACGAAAGCGCGGCTCTCATAGGTCGTACATTGCCCAAGTTAACTTGAAGTAAACGAGGAGGCGAGCGGGAGTTCAGACTGTCCTTGGTAAAACGACGATGATACAACACAAATGTGAGTGTTTGAACGCTTTTTTTTTTCGGTGAAAAAGCGAACTAAAAGATCGAATTGAATGTGTGTAAAGTTTGAGCCGGTTGCATTGTTTAAAATTAGGAGAAATTTAGCGAAATAGTTTTGTTTCGGTAAATCGACATGTTTCAATATGGCAGGTCCTCCAACTCTGTTGGTCACCCATCATCATAAACTTTGACCACATAGTTTGGAGTTCTCCAACTATATCACTCCAGGAAATAACAGACCCTGTTAATTGATCCCTTAATATTAAAAGTCGCATTTAAAACTAACTTTTATTGTCAATCGAGATCGATTATCCGATACATGTAATTTGTCTCCACATCTTCACCCACGACGCTCAGCTTGTCAATGGATAACCTGTAAGTCCAGCACGGGAAACTGCGTACGCAGGCAAAGGGAGATAATCGAATAACCATGTCTATCTTAATTTTACAAAAGAAGGTTATGACTTGCAAGTAGAAAATTCTTTTTACTAAATCCTGCACCTAAATCAGTTTTTTTCTCGATTCTGAAAAGCATAAACGCTAATTTGTCTTTTTGGGAACCCACTTCAAGTCTAAATTTCTCAAACTATAAGACAGAAACAATGAGAAACTGTACAGAAAGTGAACAGTTAAGTCAAGTTTGACAAGATCAAGCGAAAATCAGGAAGTTTCAAACCATTTTTTGCGTGTTAATGGAATTTGGTATCGGCATTAGAGGGTAAGATTTTGTTACCGAAAGTTAGGCCAGTGTCCGATAAGTCCATTTGAATTCAGTCTGACATTCAGAGGTGTGCACTGCCACAAATGAGGTGGAATCGCTACTATCCGTTTCTTGCGTTTTCAGCGAACTATCTAGTTCTACGACAACAGTGCATGTTCCAATCGTGTTGCAAATGACTAGTTCTACCTTTAAAGTGAAAGTCAACTCTCCATGTGCACCCAAGCCAATAAAATTTGCTCCAGTGTCAAATTGTCCCATTTTAAGCATGTGTTTTGAAACAAACCGAAATATCTACTCACATGTTTTACCTATCCGTTTTCAAAAATGATAAGGCCTGATTTTCCTGCCATCAAATCCTTACAAAATAATATTGAATATGGCATTATTCACCATTCATCTGTTCTCCATAAAAGGGATATTTGTAGAGTTATTCCCCTTTTTCTCGTCTGTTGGCAGATGTGTGGACTAAATCTGGGATGGGGAATTGGGGAGCATGCATAATTTTTACTGATACTTTTCTTGTTTAAGTTGGCCATCAGACCTGTTAGTAAAATTGGTTGCCTGTTAAGCTCCTCACTGTAGATTTACCAGTATTTCAAAATAACTGAACTATTGTTATTTTCAGGCCCACAAAGATCCAGGAAAGGTACCCACTGAGGAGGCCCAGATCCATCGCATTAGGATAACCCTCACCAGTCGTAATGTTAAGAGTCTAGAGAAAGGTACTAAGCACACTCACGCAGGTTTTGTTAATGCTGCTTTTCTTATTGTCGGTGAAAAACTGTTGAATATATGCCCCCAAGCAGTTTTTCTAATCGCTTACTTAATTTTCCAGCTAACTCATAGGCTCATAGCCGTTGCGGGGGATGGTTGCCAGTTACCAGCGGAAGGTCGTGGGTTTCCTCCGGGCATAGATCCCCGTTTCGTCCCACAATAAAACTGGCAACGCCGCCATATAACTGAAATAATCTTGAGCGCGGCGTAAAACACCAATCAATCAATCAATCATAGCAGTTGCAAAATGCAACAAGCATGACACAGGAATTCTCCAAGCATTGTTATGGATTTCATTAATCTACAGACTTACCTAGGGCTGTTAAAATGAAGTTACATGCAGCTATAACACTATTTTGACCGCCTGTGTGACCTGCACTTTTTTCAGTTAGATTTATGTTATTATTTTGATTGTAGTATGCGTTGACCTAATCAAGGGTGCTAAAGAGAAACAGTTGAGGGTGAAGGGACCAGTACGTATGCCCACCAAAATCCTCCGAATTACGACGAGGAAAACTCCATGTGGAGAAGGATCCAAGACCTGGGATAGATTCCAGATGAGAATCCACAAACGTCTCATTGACTTGCACAGTCCTTCTGAGATCGTTAAACAAATTGTATCCTTTCAAAGAATTGGCTTTTGATTGTCTCAGTTCTCTGATAATATTTAACCACTTTCACTCAGAGGAGGGGGATTTTAAACTTATTCACCGTATATTGGTCCCAAAATATTGTAGTATGTAATCTTGAAAAGACACAATTACTCTACATGTCAATCTTGGTTCAGCAACGTATTATGAATGGTCCGAACTCTTAATTCTGAATAATATTAGAATTGGTCATCTTGAACGTAACATTAACAGGTGTCACGCGAAAAGGGTGCTTTTGTTCAGTGGAAATATTATTTATTGTTAATTTAGATTAATAATAAGTTACCTCAAATAATTAGTACATTATATAAAAATAACTCCAATGAAGAAGTCATCTGAAAATGCTCAAGCTGATGATTCTAGTTTTTGTTATCAAAATTCTTTTAAACGTGAATTCCATCAACCTTTGCAAGTGAATTCCTTAATTGACTACCAGACGTCTATCAGCATTGAACCAGGTGTAGAGGTCGAGGTTACCATTGCAGACGCATAAACAAGACTTCCTTACAATTCCTCATCATGGATGTTTTCAACCTCAATAAAACACTTTGAGGTAATCGTTCATGTTCAGCGTTTTCTTTTGCTTCGTCATTTCCCCCGAAATCGACACCTAATGCCCCTCCAATCTGGCTGACAAGATATGTTGAAAACCCATTTTCTCTGGGATTTTAGAAGTATAGGCAATCCAATCATGAATGAAGCTTTAAAGTGGCATGAGCAGCTGCCAAAATGTTGATATTTTGACGTAATAACAGAATGTTGAAATTACTGGCTATTTTTCCAAAGACGTATAATTCACAAGCTTTTTAGTGCTTCTAGTCTCGAAAATGTACGGTAAAGTATTGGTTTGAACTAACTTTGGCTTAGAATGAATGAATGGTCGTCTCGGTTATTTAAATTTTATTTACTTTTCCAACACGTACAAGCCACATACTGTATGGATTTTCCTCATTCCAAAGCCAATCATTTAGTTTTTCGATGGCCTTCCAATCCTCTTACTGTTGTGACGATCAGAAATTATGAAAAAAGGGTGAATTTTGGCAGCTCATGCCACTTTAAGATAATGGATCACTTAAATGATTGGTGTTTTGCGCCACACTCAAGATTATTTCACTTACATGGTGGCGTTGCCATGTTAAATGCTGGAGGAAACCGTCCTTGGAGTACCTGACACTCTTGTTTCGGATTCCAATTTAAATGCCTTCTTTTTATATGGACAGGCGTATTTTGGAGTAGAAGAGACTGTATGTTTTTTCGATTTAGAAAGTGAAATACCAATATTATTAGTTATATGACGCCCTTGCGTGGGTATACGGATAGATATTTGGTGTCTGACAAAATATCTGTCAGACACCAAATATCTACCCGTATACCCACGCAAGGGCGTCATATAACAAATTTATCACCAACCAGAGCAGCTTGTTTACTTAAAACTGAGTTTAATCAGCTGTTCTTTATTCGATTAGTTCACAAAAATGTCATGGGTTGAGTGTATTGAGCAAGGTCTACATGACGTCGCGAAAGAAATAAATTCTATTGTGACGTTGCAAAGTTATATCGGTTTTCACGATCTTTGAGACAAGTATAGCGTCCAATGCTGAAGAAACAACATTCTAAACTGACGTCACAAAAGGATTTCGTCTTGACTGAAGATTGCTGTGACGCACCGAGACCTTCACTCCGTGGTAATAACAGCGCGTGAGATCTTAACTCCGGGGTTATACAGAATCAAATATATACACAGAAAGCACTGGGATGCAGACTCACATTCTGGGCGTTTCGACCAATCAAATGCCAAGAAATTTCTCTCAATGGTGATAAAATATTATATATAACCGATCATGCCAAAACGATGTTCGTGAATTGTTAAGCTTTCTATAACATAAGTTTTAATGTTTCATAGCTGAAACTATACCTAAACGGGGTCACATCCTTGAAGGCAGCTGAATAATATTTACTGAATAATCCTGCTCGTCCATAATAGACAATGATCGGTAGCTAAATCATTGATGAAAACAATTTTGGCCGTTTTGACATGATTTTGAAGGCTGTCGACTCCGTCGTCTGTCCATTGTACCTTGCAAACAAAATATCTATAAAAAAATATTTCACTAAAAGCCTATAGGGCTTGGGAGTCTACTGAGAGATTTCGCGATATCCGGTGACAGGTGATGTTTTTTTATGACGTTTTCAGTTCGATTGGCGTTTTTTGTTCCAAAACGTCAGAAATGAGCGTCATATTCGAACGACAAAAGGCTTCCCACATGCGTAATGACAACGCCGGTGACAGGAAATGTGTGGAATTGTCACGTGACTCCCGCTCCCTATTGGAAATCAAATTGATCAGCTATTTGTCCATTAAATAAGTCCGCTAAAAATGTCCTTGTAAAAGCCTATAAAAAATCGGCATGTTTTTTGTGGAGTTGTGCTTCTCTATAAATTATCGCCGGCAAATAATATTCTCGTAAATGCATTATCTCAAAACATCTGATCTCACAGCCCTGAAACCTCATACATGTGTTTGATTCAGCAATTACCTTAAGCGTATTGAAAGTCGAAAAAAAAAGTACCAAGTTGCTGTAGGCCCAACCTGAGGCGTGACAGTCTGCTTATTAAAATCTGTAAGGAAAATATATATAGCCAAAAAATGTCGCACAGTCCTACTTTTTGCACGTATTGTAGAAAGATTTTAAATAAAAACAATTAGTATTTGGACCATGCGTCTGAATACCAAAGAAAAACTTAGCTGTAACATGGACGTACATGAGGACTGCCAAGACCCTCTGGCATGTGAGAAACTTGTGCTGGAACTTAAAGAAAAACGAGAAATCCATAAGTATGGTGTGTTGACAAAATTATAACGTCGCATAGATGATAGAATCCAAATCGGTCAATAATGGAAACTTCAACCAAACACTTGAATCACAGTCTTCTCGTACCCCTTATAAGACATTGGAACTGTTACTCGGACAGCTGTCTAAATGCCACTTCCAATTCATGCGAAATTTGTAGAGGAGGATCCCAACTTTGAATCCTCTTGATTGATGGGGCCTAGCATTGGCCTTGACTAGTGCTCTGGTGGCTAATGGGTATCCATGTATAGTGCTCTAGTGGCTAATGGGTATCAATGAATAGTGCTCTGGTTTCTAATCATAAATGGGTATCCATGAATAGTGTTCTGGTGACTAATGGGTATCCATGAATAGTGTCTAATGGGTATCCATGAATAGTACTCTGGTGTCTAATGGGTATCAAAGAATAGTGCTCTGGTGGCTAATGGGTATCCATGTATAGTGCTCTAGTGGCTAATGGGTAACAATGAATAGTGCTCTGGTGTCTAATCATAAATGGGTATCCATGAATAGTGCTCTGGTGACTAATGGGTATCCATGAATAGTGTCTAATGAGTATCCATGAATAGTACTCTGGTGGCTAATGGGTATCCATGAATAGTGCTCTGGTGTCTAATGAGTATCCATGAATAGTGTTCTGGTGTCTAATGAGTATCCATGAATAGTGTTCTGGTGTCTAATGAGTATCCATGAATAGTGTTCTGGTGTCTAATAAGTATCCATGAATAGTGTTCTGGTGGCTAATGGGTATCCATGAATAGTGCTCTGGTGTCTAATGAATATCCATGAATAGTGCTCTGGTGGCTAATGGGTATCCATGAATAGTGCTCTGGTGACTAATGAATAGTGTTGAATGGGTATTCATGAATAGTACTCTGGTGTCTAATGGGTATCAAAGAATAGTGCTCAAGTGATTGCTGGTATCCGTGAATAGTGCTCTGGTGTCTAAAGGGTATCCATGAATAGTGCTCTGGTGGCTAATGGGTATCCATGAATAGTGCTCTGGTGACTAATGGTTATCCATGAATAGTGTCTAATGGGTATCCATGAATAGTGCTCTGGTGACTAATGGGTATCCATGAATAGTGTCTAATGAGTATCCATGAATAGTGCTCTGGTGGCTAATGGGTATCCATGAATAGTGTTCTGGTGTCTAATGAGTATCCATGAATAGTGTTCTGGTGTCTAATGAGTACCCATGAATAGTGTTCTGGTGGCTAATGGGTATCCATGAATAGTGCTCTGGTGTCTAATGAATATCCACGAATAGTGTTCTGGTGGCTAATGGGTATCCATGAATAGTGCTCTGGTGACTAATGAATATCCATGAATAGTGTCTAATGGGTATCCATGAATAGTGCTCAAGTGATTGATGGTATCCGTGAATAGTGCTCTGGTGTCTAAAGGGTATCCATGAATAGTACTCTGGTGGCTAATGGGTATCAATGAATAGTACTCTGGTGACTAAAGGGTATCCATGAATAGTACTCTGGTGACTAATGGGTATCAAAGAATAGTGATTAATGGTTATCCATGAATAGTGCTCTGGTGGCTAATGGGTATCCATGAATAGTGCTCTGGTGACTAATGGTTATCCATGAATAGTATCTAATGGGTATCCATGAATAGTGTTCTGGTGACTAATGGGTATCCATGAATAGTGTTCTGGTGTCTAATGAGTATCCATGAATAGTGCTCTGGTGGCTAATGGGTATCCATGAATAGTGTTCTGGTGTCTAATGAGTATCCATGAATAGTGTTCTGGTGTCTAATGAGTATCCATGAATAGTGTTCTGGTGCCTAATGAGTATCCATGAATAGTGTTCTGGTGTCTAATGAGTATCCATGAATAGTGTTCTGGTGTCTAATGCGTATCCATGAATAGTGCTCTGGTGGCTAATGGGTATCCATGAATAGTGCTCTGGTGTCTAATGAATATCCATGAATAGTACTCTGGTGGCTAATGGGTATCCATGAATAGTGCTCTGGGGACTAATGAATATCCATGAATAGTGTCTAATGGGTATCCATGAATAGTACTCTGGTGTCTAATGGGTATCAAAGAATAGTGCTCAAGTGATTGATGGTATCCGTGAATAGTGCTCTGGTGTCTAAAGGGTATCCAGGTATAGTACTCTGGTGTATAAAGGGTATCCATGAATTGTGTTCTGGTGGCTAATGGGTATCCATGAATAGTACTCGGGTGTCTAATGGGTATCAAAGAATAGTGATTAATGGGTATCCATGAATAGAGCTCTGGTGTCTAATGGACAGCCATAAATAGTGCTCTGGTGACTAATGGGTATCCATGAATAGTGACTAATGAGTATCCATGAATAGTGCTCTGGTGTTTAATGGGTATCCATGAATAGTGCTCTATTGGCTAAAGGGTATCCATGAATAGTGCTCTGGTGGCTAATCGGTATCCATGAATAGTGCTCTGGTGTCTAATGGACAGCCATAAACAGTGCTCTGGTGACTAATGGGTATCCATGAATAGTGCTCTATTGGCTAAAGGGTATCCATGAATAGTGCTCTGGTGTCTAATGGACAGCCATAAACAGTGCTCTGGTGACTAATGGGTATCCATGAATAGTGACTAATGAGTATCCATGAATAGTGCTCTGGTGGCTAATGGGTATCCAGGAACAGTACTCTGGTGGCTAATGGGTATCCATGAATAGTGCTCTGGTGGCTAATCGGTATCCATGAATAGTGCTCTGGTGTCTAATGGACAGCCATAAACAGTGCTCTGGTGACTAATGGGTATCCATGAATAGTACTCTGGTGGCTAATGGGTATCATACATTCATCCAGGATCCGAAAACAGGGTGTCCAAAATAGCTATTTTTGCACATTTTCCACAAAATTGGGAGTCCATTATGACCTACTTTTGTATGTTGACCATCTTAAATTGCTGGATTATTAGGTGTCCAAATGAGATAAATTTTGACCACAGGGTGTCCAAAAGACACGTGGACACCCCTCTGGATGAACTCTTGATGGGTATCCAGGAACAGTGTTCTGGTGGATAATGGGTATCCATGAAAAGTGCTCTAGTGACTAATCGGTATCCATGAATAGTGACTAATGGGTATCAATGAAAATAGTACTTTGGTGGATAAAGGGTATCCATGAATAGTGCTCTGGTGGCTAATGGGTATCAATGAATAGTGCTCTGGTGTCTAATGGGTATCAATGAATAGTGCTCTGGTGGCTAATCGGTATCCAGGAACAGTGTTCTGTGGCTAATGGGTATCCATGAATAGTGCTCTGGTGACTAATGAGTATCCATGAATAGTGCTCTGGTGGCTAATGGGTATCCATGAATAGTGCTCTGGTGGCTAATGGGTATCCAGGAACAGTGTTCTGGTGGCTAATGGGTATCCATGAATAGTGTTCTGGTGGCTAATGGGTATCCATGAATAGTGTTCTGGTGGCTAATGGGTATCCATGAATAGTGACTAATGGGTATCCATGGATAGTGTTCTGGTGGCTAATGGGTATCCATGAATAGTGTTCTGGTGGCTAATGTGTATCCATGAATAGTGTTCTGGTGGCTAATGGGTATCCAGGAACAGTGTTCTGGTGGCTAATGGGTATCCATGAACAGTGTTCTGGTGGCTAATGGGTATCCATGAATAGTACTCTGGTGGCTGATGAGTATCCATGAATAGTGTTCTGATGTCTAATGAGTATCCATGAATAGTGTTCTGGTGACTAATGGGTATCCATGAATAGTGTTCTGGTGGCTAATGGGTATCCATGAATAGTGCTCTGGTGACTTAAGGGTATCCATGAATAGTGTTCTGGTGGCTAATGAGTATCCATGATGATGAATAGTGTTCTGGTAGCTAATGGGTATCCATGAATAGTGCTCTGGTGACTAATGAGTATCCATGAATAGTGCTCTGGTGTCTAATGGGTATCCAGGAACAGTGTTCTGGTGACTAATGGGTATCCAGGAACAGTGTTCTGGTGGCTAATGGGTATCCATGAATAGTGTTCTGGTGGCTAATGGGTATCCAGGAACAGTGTTCTGGTGACTAATGGGTATCCATGAATAGTGTTCTGGTGGCTAATGGGTATCCATGAATAGTGTTCTGGTGGCTAATGGGTATCCAGGAACAGTGTTCTGGTGACTAATGGGTATCCAGGAACAGTGTTCTGGTGGCTAATGGGTATCCATGAATAGTGCTCTGGTGACTAATGGGTATCCATGAATATTGACTAATGGGTATCCATGAATAGTGTTCTGGTGGCTAAAGGGTATCCATGAATAGTGCTCTGGTGACTAAAGGGTATCCATGAATAGTGTTCTGGTGGCTAATGGGTATCCATGAATAGTACTCTGGTGGCTAATGGGTATCCATGGATAGTGTTCTGGTGTCTAATGAGTATCCATGAATAGTGTTCTGGTGACTAATGGGTATCCATGAATAGTGTTCTGGTGGCTAATGGGTATCCATGAATAGTGTTCTGGTGGCTAATGGGTATCCAGGAACAGTGTTCTGGTGACTAATGGGTATCCAGGAACAGTGTTCTGGTGGCTAATGGGTATCCATGAATAGTGCTCTGGTGACTAATGAGTATCCATGAATAGTGCACTGGTGGCTAATGGGTATCCATGAATAGTGCTCTGGTGGCTAATGGGTATCCATGAATAGTGCTCTGGTGACTAATGAGTATCCATGAATAGTGCTCTGGTGGCTAATGGGTATCCATGGATAGTGCTCTGGTGGCTAATGGGTATCCATGAATAGTGCTCTGGTGACTAATGAGTATCCATGGATAGTGCTCTGGTGGCTAATGGGTATCCATGGATTGTGCTCTGGTGTCTAATGGGTATCCATGAATAGTACTCTGGTGACTAAAGGGTATTCATGAATAGTGTTATGGTGTCTAATGGGTATCCATGAATAGTACTCTGGTGACTAAAGGGTATTCATGAATAGTGTTATGGTGACTAATGAGTATCCATGAATAGTGTTCTGGTGTCTAATGAGTATCCATGAATAGTGCTCTGGTGGCTAATGGGTATCCATGAATAGTGTTCTGGTGACTAATGGGTATCCATGAATAGTGTTCTGGTGGCTAATGGGTATCCATGAATAGTGTTCTGGTGGCTAAAGGGTATCCATGAATAGTGTTCTGGTGACTAATGGGTATCCATGAATATTGCTCTGGAAGCTAGGTTTTAGTAGGCTTTAGGTTGATTGATTGATTGTTTGGTGTTTTACGCCGGGCTTAAGTTAAACCACTCCATAGCAGAAGTTATTCATAGAAAATGTTTCACTTAGTTTTTCAATCGATCCTCTAAACGCGAATTACTCACCGAAGATACGAGGCTTCCTCTAGGCAAGGAGCCCGGCTTCCTTTCTCACAATAGGCATAAAAAAGCCACTATATAAGTGATATCTAAAAAGTTTTGGCATCATTTCGAGGGGTTTGTGGTTTCTGGCAACAGGCCTATTTACCTGAATGAAAACAAATCAAAACAATATGAGAAGCGACTGGCTGAACCGCATGATGTATGCTATCATATATAATGCATGTGATGACGGAATAGAAATATTTGAGTCTTGATAACTATTCTTTAAAAGAAGCAATCGATGTCATTCCATGGAGGAGGAAGTATTTGAAAATGATCAAATTAGTGTAATGAAGAACACCTCGTAACAGGATTAGTAACCATGAGTTACTTCCCCTGTGTACCATCTGCATTTCTGTGGAAGTTGGGGAAAGGTGATACCACGAAGGATGGTGAAGTGAGAGTTTAAAAATAGTCACGGGTCTACAATATATCTGGCTACATGGAATAAACAACAGACTCACAACATGTATACAACGTCTCCAGTTTAAGGCAGTTCAAGTCTATCAGTTGTAAAGGTAAGACATGTAAATTTTAGGTACATTTTCATGACCAGTTGAACCGCTATGTTACACGAGATTCTCACAGTTTGTACATATATTTATTGACAATAATGTCCAGCTTCTAGACTATACATTAACAAGTCTGCTCTGCATGGGGTATAAACAATCCAGTTCCTTTTCTCAAACAGTATACACATTGTTATATTGACTCCTATCGCTCCCTCAAACTGATCAACCTTCCCAGTACGTCCGTATTAAACAGACTTAATAAAACCATAGTGGCTAGAATATTGGGTTCACTGTACAACTGAGAAATAGGACTTAAACTCTTGAGGGAAATGCAAGTTTATCTTTAACAATTTCGTCATCCCCTAAACGACCTGCTGCCCTAGTTATATAACGCATTGCGAGGAAACTCATAAAGGCTTCATTTTCAAGACAAATCTAAAGGCGTTTATATTAACCAATGCAAATCACACCATGGGTTCCATGGCTTGATTTAACATGAACATTTATTGTAAATCTTTTTATGGCGAGGTTAAGAATATAAGGAGGTCATCTGTTCTCAAAACTCCCTTGTATGTACGTTCGTATATATTTTTACTCAATGTGTATGGAGAAATCCGATTACTCATGTCGAAGTATCTGTCACAAGGGGTTCCATCCATGCAGAAAAATGGTCTGATCATTTGTTGTTGAAAACCAAACAAAATTTTGATTTCGCCCAAAATGTGAACATTTTCGGTGATATGAATTGAATATACCCGGACATTGGATGACTTGCGAAAAATTACACCACTCCGGCGCCTTGAAATAAATGAGACTCGACCAAGGGTTTAAATTTACCGCGCATTTAACACGCGTAGGCTACTATTTTACTACACGCGTTCCCTTTATCATAACGCGAACAGTAACTATCTCTTTTTGTCACCAGTTTATTTTCAGACTCTGGATCGATACACTCCTGAACTGTGGCTTTACCATAAGGCATGCTATAACAATCAAATTTTATTAAAAGAAATATACGTATAGAGAGAAATTTAATATCTCTTGCTTGCATCCAATTAACAGTAAATATCGCATGTCTCTGAATACAGAAGCTCAAACCACATTAAATCAACTGGGGAACAGTTTAATTGACTTTGTTTTTTAATCACGGACATCTTTATTTACTGCTTAATGTCCATTAAACAGTACTGTATCAAAAAACGCCAATAATTGAAGCTAGGTTCTTGACCACTTTGATACCTGTTTTGTATGAACCTATTGATTTATACTTCAGCTAACTCGGTATGGATGAAGAGACAGGGCGCTATTTTTGGGAAGATGATTCTGAGGATGATTATGGGTGGGAAGAGTTACCGGACCTTGTTCTGGAAGAAATCTTTAGATATCTCGGCCCAAAAGATCGTCATGTGGCTTCCCAAGTGTGTCAACGGTGGCATAATATGTTCTACTCTCCAAGAGTCTGGGATACTTTTGTCTTGCGTGAAAAAACTTTGACAAGAAGGATGTTTAACATGTTCAGAGGTTATCAACGAGAATTAGATCCTCGAAAGACCCAATTCATGCTTTCCAGAGTTGGCGCCTATTTCAAGAAAATTGTAATCACTGACATTTCCGATTTCTATAATCTCCATGAGTTTTTGAGAGTCTTGACATTTTTCTTAGAATACTATGACGATGCCATGCCTCAGTTGAAAAGTTTTGATTTTACGTTTCATTGTGAAGAGAGGGGAATGACAGGCCTGGTCGTTCACGGTACCGGTGGCAAAATTCTCGAGGAACTTGTTCAGCTCGTTACCAGCTTAGGGAATCTTCACGAGCTTAAAATGAACCAGTTACTGCTAGAGACGAAGGATGTGCCTGGACTTTTGGTGGCCATTGCGAAAAATTGTACAGATACGTTAAAATACTTGGAACTTTTAAACTATACCAAGGCACCTTGTCCATTGCCGGAGGTTGCCCAGTTCTGGACACTCAACCATCTGGTACTGTCCCCTCCACAACTGAATGATGAGGTGGTTTTGTTGTTCGCTGGTACATGCATCACTCAGTTGGACATTGTACAAGATAACTATACGTGTAGTAGTATGCCGGTTTCCGCTATGGCTTGGTTTGAACTAGTTGCAATGGCCCCCTATCTAAAAGTTCGCTTAGAATGCCGGGGACAAACTAAGGAAGATGTATCGATTCAACCCCATGCACCGGTCACTGCGGTAGTTTATACGACACCTTACTCTAAAATCAGCTCTCCAAATACACTTCAGCTTGGTGAGCAGTATAAACAATCGTTGGAGGTTTTCGCCCATTTATGTCTTCCGCGAGTCCACGGTTCAAGATCATTTCACGATCGAGGGGACGCCAACCTCGTTATGTTAGCAAGGCAATGTGAACATTTGAAAGTTCTGGTTGTGAAAGAGAGGGTATCAACGGCCACCGTTCTCCTTGTGGTGAAACACTCGAAGTCATTAAGGAAACTGTATGTAAGGAAAAACGCCATTTTGAAACGCTGTGACTGGCCTAAATCTTCTGAATGGTCGGAGGAATTTTACAAAGAACTTCGAAAAAATTCGCTGTGTCTGGATCGGTTCTCCCAAAGTGTCTCCAGTTCTTTGGGATACAAATGGCGCCCTTTGCTGGATGAGGAATTCAAATTAATTGAGATTTGAAACTACAATTGTATCACGTGTATACTACTTTGCTTATCCCATAAACTTGATTATCCCAATGCATGGCAAAAGCAATTGTACCCTACTACTTATCTATAAAGAAAGTAGAAGTGTAAGCCTATAACGAGCACTACGCAATGATCCTGACGTCACACCGACAGTCAATATGACCAGATGGTTTAGTACTCCTTGCACTTTCTGTTACTCGTCTATGTTTAGCCCCCATATACTCGGTTGGTTGTTAATCTTGATTGAATGATTGGTGTTTTATGCCGCACTCAAGATTATTTAACTTATATGGAGGCGTTACCAGGTTTAGAGGGGGGGGGGGGGTATTTGGGTTCATTGCCCGGAGGAAACCCCGACCCTCGTCGAGTACCTGGCAACTCTTCCACATATGGCGACCGAGTAAAATAGGATCTGAATCGTCTCCAAATGGCTGCTTAACCTCCCTCCATCAATTTTTAAAAATGATATAGATGTATATCTATGTATAATGTTAACAAATTTGATGGAGGGAGGTTGGGCATCTATTTGGACGTAAATCTCCAGCACCGAAGGACCGACAAAGGAAACTACAGCACAGCTGTCTTCGTGGGGGGGGGGGGGGGGGGGGGGGGGAATTGAGTCCGTGTTTCGCCAGAAGTGCCACCAATTCTGTCAGATACAGGTGCTTCTTTATGCTCGGGGGCTTCGGTGGTCTAGTTTGTTAGAGTGATCGTCCCTCATCCCCACACAGACCTTCCATCGATGCGGCTGAGGTTCGAATCACACTCAGACCAAATGAAAATTGCAAAATATCTGAGTGGGCTTTTCACTCGGTCGCCGTATGTGGAAGAGTTGTCTGGTACTCGCCCTAGGTCGGGGGTTTCCTCCGGACAAAGAGCCCGGTTTCCTCTCCCACTACACTTGAAAACCCTGCCATGTAAGTGAAATAATTCTGAAAGCGGCGTAAAACATCAATCAAGTCAATCCTTGTACTTGGCGTTACTTTATATATCCATGGTGCTATGAAGAATGCCCTTGTGATAGGTCCAAACTTGAAATTAAACAAAATATGTATTCTTCAAAATCTCTTGTATCATTGTAATTGGCAAGTTCGGCATTGATGTCAGAAGCCACGATACGACATCCTTGGCCCTTGTTGTTTAATCGATGTTTTCATTCCCCCCACCCCCAACACTTTTCCATTTACCAGATCTCCAAAACCCTAAGTATTTCTTTGTATATTTATCATGTGTTATTCCCAAAGTAAAATCACTTTTTACATGAACATGACTGTTTTAATGGATGTCTATACGCTATTTGTAATGTTAGAAATTATCCGGGCTTTTTGCCGTTATATTTATGATAGAAATAAATACTGGATTGTTGACGTTTAAGTTGTTAAAACTTTGTTGTTAATCGTATCTTTTGGAGAGTTGATTGATTTTCCTGGTTCTGACATTGGTTTAGCTTTATAATTTTAGTTCAATTATAAATCCCGTTAGTATTTGTAAAATGCAACTATATGCCATTCATTTACGCCATTTTTTCTCAAAATTCCAATCAAAAATTTAAAATGCATCGAATTCTTGACAAGAATATTAAAGGCCAAATTGCCGCCGTAGCCTGTTTAAATTTGCTAAGAAAACCAATTTACAGGAGCTTACTACGACTAATACCACTAAACTTAAACATAGGACACATAAAACATGTCTTGTTAGCTTTAGAATGTAGAAATGGGGTGAAAAACAAACGAAGAATCGAAGCCTGATTACAACAACAACGATCAGTGTCGGTCAACTTTCGTGTTGGATTGCCCTCATTTCAGGCCTTTTTATCTGTGGTTTACACTCAAACAATTATATCAGCAGGCTTTTCCAGTCGCTGTTAACCGATCGTCAGTCTGTATTTCTCAGATAAATAGGCCTACGTAAAATTACACTGTGCCGTTAGTTCACTCACTCGACTGAAACATAAAATCGCTTATGCGAGCAGATTGGTTTGTTTACGTTCCGGGCACCTAACAATTCAAATTTTCAAATTCAAATTAAAAATACAAAGTGACGTCCAAACTTTTAAATTTTGGTAAAAATAGAAAGTTCCTAACTTATATTGTCTGGGAAAAATACAGAAAACGGTCTTTTTTTTTTAATGTAAACAATATTCCTGATTTTCGCGGCAAGTGTGCCTTTAAATATAAATATATATATATATATCTGAATAACTTGCAGTTCGTAATTTCATGATTGATTTGAAGGGAATCGTTTCTCGTCTGCTGCAGTTTAAAAAGCTATTGATTTTCAATTTTAAACTCTCATGAAAGCAATTCACATCATAACTTATATCAGCTTAGAGAACGCACCTAGATACACACATATAGTCAAGGTGCCAAGAGGCGGGTGTTCTGGGAAGTTGATCACATCCTATCAATCGCCCACCCCCACTTCTTTGGAGCCCGCCTTTAAGAAATGCAAGATTTTTTTGAAAGCAACATACTTTAGTTAAATAGACCTACATGATTCAATCGCCGAACATAAAGTTATTTTAAATCAACGTAGACTCTACAGCTCTGGGGCCTCCCGCAACCATCAAGGTATTAAATTGTATCGATTTCTTATATCTAAATAGTTTATAACGGATAATTGGTGACCTGGGTATTTTGATATGGAACTTTTAAGGGGTGACTAAAAAGAAGGGAGAAAAAAGGACCGATCTTTACCAAAATCGTGTTAAGTAGGCTTTGTGAAACAGTAGCCAAGGAAGAAACACCCAAAATCTACACGATAAATTAGAAGTGGAAACGTAACTGATTTCTTCAAATGTCACCCACTTTGTACAACCTTTGGACGACCTTTCGCCGTGCAAAGTTACTGAAGTAACCGCGGTATTCGTGTTTCATATCCAAACGAAGACGTACATCAGTCCTTCTAAGGCTAATCGTGAGAATACGAATCCGACATCCTCCACCGCACTATAGTTAGAGACAGAGATTATAAACTGTGAAGAAAGATGTGCATATTGAAAGGGTAGAATACCGAATTGCCACAGGTCACAAATGTGCACCGTTATTTATAGCCAAACGACGTACACTTCTTTTGACATTAGATCTTAGAAATGTAGTGTATACTTCGGCGTATTACCATGAAGTACCGACTAGAAAATTCAGGTGTGTGAAGTTGGCTCGCAGTTCGCAGTTAACAGTTCACAGTTCAGAGGGGACTAGTCATTATTTAAACAAATAGGCTTATATCTATATAAATATTGGACCTACACACTTCAAATTTTCACTAAGATATATCACTAGGATAGGGCTAGCCAATAGTGCAAAAATATTCACCTTCTCTGCAGTCAGCGAGGCTGAATAGTTAGCTGAATAGTTAACAGTTTACTGAACTGTTGTCTGGTCAATAAATCAAGAAGTATTTTATCCAGAGCCTTCATATTTGGAAGGAGTGCAAGATTTGCAAACAGTTGCGCATATATATCAAAATAAATATCCACCTTCTCTAGTCAGGGGCCGAATTGTTAACTGAATTGTGAACTGCTAACTGAACTGTTGTCTGGTCAATATCTAGAGAAATAGTTCACCCATAGCCTCCATATTTAACACGGAAACATTACTCGCTACAGGCTACGGGGGTGTATCGAAATATCCACCTTCCCTAGCCAGGGGCCGAATTGTGAACTGCTAACTGAACTGTTGTCTGGTCAATATCTAGAGAAATATTTCACCCATAGCCTCCATATTTAACACGGAAACATTACTCGCTACAGGCTACATATGGGCGGCCGTTTGTGTCAAAATTAAACATTTAACACTCAACACAAAGTTATTACTTTATAAGAAACTCAACACAACAGTTTTTATTTCACGTAAACATTCTACTTATTTCATGTTTTTTTTATGTTTGACACTCTCTCTTTAATTCAAAGCACATAAGCATTCGTGCAATCTCTAACATTCTGCACTCTGTAAATCTTTTCGAATCGCGCGCCAAACATTTTGCACTCTGTAAATCTTTTCGAATCGCGCGCCAATCATTTTGCAATCTCTAAACTTTACACAAACTGGATACTTCGAACACCGCCAGGGGGCGCGCCGTTCCAACAGAAGTCGATCAGAGGTTCAGAGCAAGGAGTATAGATCTATAATAATACTCCTTGGTTCAGAGCCGCGCGGATCGACTAAAATAAGTACGTGCGCCCAGTCTGAACAGATAGATAGATATATGTTTATTTATAGTGGTAGGAACCATGATACAAGATTTAGCATTCATATAAATAAATCTTAGAAAGATGAAGTGGATGAAGTGGACTTCGTCCTCTATGCTATGGCTATCACACAGCTGACAGATTCTGTCAGCAGGGGCCTCTCCGCTATAAAGCCCAGACTGTCCGAGGTAATCCAACTGTCTTCGCTCGCTACCAGTTGGATTACCTCGGACAGTCTGGGCTTTGTATAGGCCTACAATAAATCACCGTATTTTTTTTTAGCAATATTCAAATGGCGAAAGGAAGTCAAAATACAAAATATTTTACTACACACGAAAAATAATTAAACATTGATTAAATGCTGATATCATCTAGAAGTAGAAGCCATTGTTCTAGTATAAGTCATTGGATTAAAGTCATTGTAGGCCTACACTGAATGAATTATAACACAGCAGGGGGTACTTACAGTTTGCGAAATAGAAATAACCTACGTTTATTTAAATGCCGTATCACTCTGTTCGCTTCTTCATTTTCCTCCAAAACAACTCAAGACTGGAATCTTTTGAGACCCCAAAATAGAGATTCTTCAGTTGCAGAGATGAAGTCATTTCTTTTTCCTAAACAAAACCGATCCAATTATTCTACAGCCTTATATAATTCTTTTGATAATTTATCTTCAGTTTTTCTGTGTAGAATGGGAATGGGGCGGAGTACTCTTCAAGCTGATTTATTTAAACATGATATTATAGCTGATCAGTCTTGTTCAAAATGGCATTCAAAAATTGAAAATGTCTATCATTTCTTTCTTGATTGACGAAGCACCTCCTTTATAGTCTCATAATGGATAGGGCCTATATCATTTCACCCGGAGTTCATCATTCTATTTTTTGGTGGAGGACTGTTCGGATTCAGCGTCCTACGCTCTAACTATGGAGCCACGGAGGCCCTATACGGTTGAAGAGGATATGGATAGTTCGTTTCACGGCTACCTTTTGGTCGCTAGATTAAAAATGACCAAAGTCCAAATTAGCGGCTAATTCGGAGTTACAAAGTCCCATGTAGCCTAGCTAAATCGGAGATAGTAGGCCTAACTCCGAATTACAAACATTTTTTTTTCACTTGACCCTAATACGCTTCCGTAAATATGGACGTCCTGTCAACGGCTGAATACTTTATTTAAAAATTGAACAAATGTATTTTCAAAAAGTATTCAGCCGTTGACAGAACGTCCATATCCCCAAGGCCCCCGTACCATAGAGATCTAAAAATAACTAGAGGGAGCATCGCCCAATCAGAGCAATGTAAAGGTCTGACGCCACAGTGGAGGGCGACCTAGTCCATCTATACTCCTTGGCTAGGGTAGATGAAAATGGCGCGCTCGCCCGTCAGACCTTTACATTGATCTGATTGGGCGATGCTTTAGGTTACAAAATTTAATTAGTCACAAAAAGCGAAGTGGGAAGCATCCGAAAGGAATGTTACTCGATCTACTCCATTACTCTGTGCTGGCGATTACGGCGAACTGGGGAAGTTGAAAATGGCGCCTGTCTGGCGTCAGCTTGTGAGGCCAATGAGCTCTCTAGTTATTTTTAGATCTCGATGCCCCGTACTTGTTTTGCTCAATCAGCGCTGCTCTGAACTTTAGGTAGACTTCCATCTGGTGGAACAGCGCGCCCCCTGGCTGTGTTTGAAGTATCCAGTTCGTGTAAAGTTTAGAGATTGCAAAATGTTTGGCGCGCGATTCGAAAAGATTTACAGAGTGCAAAATGTTTGGCGCGCGATTCGAAAAGATTTACAGAGTGCAAAATGTTAAAAATTGCACGAATTCTTATGTGCTTTGAATTAAAGAGAGAGTTACAAATATAAAAAACATGAAATATTCAGAATGTTTACGTGAAATAAAAACTACTGTGTTGAGTTTCTTATAAAGTAATAACTTTGTGTTGAGTGTTAAATGTTTAATTTTGACACAAACGGCCGCCCATAGCTACAAGTGCATATTAAAATATCCACCTTCCTTAGTCAGAGGCCGAATTGTTAACTGAATTGTGAACTGCTAACTGAACTGTTAAATTCGGCCCCTGACTAGGGAAGGTGGATATTTTGATACACACTTGTAGCCTGTAGCGAGGAATGTTACCGTGTTAAATATGGAGGCCGTGGATGAAATATTTCTCTAGATATTGACCAGACAACAGTTCAGTTAGCAGTTCACAATTCAGTTAACAATTCGGCCATTGACTAGGGAAGGTGGATATTTCGATATACACTTGTAGCCTGTAGCTAGTAATGTTTCCGTGTTAAATATGTAGGCTATGGGTGAAATATTTCTCTAGATATTGACCAGACAACAGTTCAGTTAGCAGTTCACAATTCAGTTAACAATTCGGCCATTGACTAGGGAAGGTGGATATTTCGATATACACTTGTAGCCTGTAGCTAGTAATGTTTCCGTGTTAAATATGTAGGCTATGGGTGAAATATTTCTCTAGATATTGACCAGACAACAGTTCAGTTAGCAGTTCACAATTCAGTTAACAATTCGGCCATTGACTAGGGAAGGTGGATATTTCGATATACACTTGTAGCCTGTAGCGAGTAATGTTACCGTGTTAAATATGGAGGCTATGGATAAAATATTTCTGCCGATATTGACCAGACAACAGTTCAGTTAGCAGTTCACAATTCAGTTAACAATTCGGCCATTGACCAGGGAAGGTGGATATTTCGATATACACTTGTAGCCTGTAGCTAGTAATGTTTCCGTTTTAAATATGGAGGCTATGGGTGAAATATTTCTCTAGATATTGACCAGACAACAGTTCAGTTAGCAGTTCACAATTCAGTTAACAATTCGGCCCCTGACTAGGGAAGGATGATATTTCGATACACACCCATAGCCTGTAGCTAGTAATGTTTCCGTCTTAAATATGGAGGCTATGGGTGAACTATTTCTCTAGATATTGACCAGACAACAGTTCAGTTAGCAGTTCACAATTCAGTTAACAATTCGGCCTCTGACTAAGGAAGGTTGATATTTCGATATACACTTGTAGCCTGTAGCTAGTAATGTTCCGTGTTAAATGTGGAGGCTATGGGTGAAATATTTCTCTTGATATTGACCAGACAACAGTTCAGTTAGCAGTTCACAATTCAGTTAACAATTCGGCCCCTGACTAGGGAAGGTGGATATTTCGATATACCCTTGTAGCCTGTAGCGAGTAATGTTTCCGTGTTAAATATGGAGGAAATGGGTGAACTATTTCTCTAGATATTGACCAGACAACAGTTCAGTTAGCAGTTCACAATTCAGTTAACAATTCGGCCCCTGACTAGGGAAGGTGGATATTTATTTTGATATCTTGCGCAACTGTTTGCAAATCTTGCATTCCTTTCAAATATGAAGGGTCTGGATAAAATACTTCTTGATTTATTGACCAGACAACAGTTCAGTAAACTGTTAACTATTCAGCTAACTATTCAGCCTCGCTGACTGCAGAGAAGGTGAATATTTTTGCACTATTGGCTAGTCCTATCCCAGTGATATATCTTTGTGAAAATTTGAAGTGTGTATGTCGAATATTTAAAGAGATAGAAGCATTTTAGTATAAATAATGACTAGTCCCCTCTGAACTGTGAACTGCGAACTGCGAGCCAACTTCACATACCTGAAAATTCACCATATATTCACCGAACAGGGAGATAACCTGACTAACGATTTGTTCGCGGTTATCTCCCGTTCTGTAAGGTTACCAGTCAACGAGAGAAAACAGAACCGGCACAGGCAAGTGGGGGGATGCATGCATTCCCTCTCCGCAGAGGAACTATCGTACTCGTATACACTGAAATCAATCATTACTATGTATACGACTAGAGAAGGCTCCGGAGCCTCTCTTGTAATTGAGCAGCACGGAAGACCCAATTGGGGTGACACACTTTTCATTACGTTTTGCGAAGTCTTGAGAAGATTTTCGTTTACAGAATATCAGACTGCATCCCATAAAAAGAACATTAGATCCTTCGAGATCTAAGTAAGACCTATACCTGTATCTATGTTCATCTGGTTAACATTATACCTTCAAATGTTTGAGTGCGTTTGTAACTGTTAAAAATTCTGCAGAATAAAGGTCACTTTTGTTCTCAGAACAGCTCCCAAACGCATAACTAGCCGTCCGATGCCTATGAGGTCCCTGGACCCTCGCCTGGAATCGGGATACTATGCCATACTGCTTGACCAACCGACATCGCAATGCAGAAGGACGGATCCAGATCCGAATAGAAAGCCTCACATCCAATTCTGCTTTATATGGTTACGGCGGGCTCTGGAAAAGATTGGGTTGGGTTCGCAAATGGGATATTGGCATGCATGTGTCATTTCGGTTCCGCCTCACAAACAAAAGCGCCACTCTACTTGGACACCGGACTATGGACCATGTATACCTGTATCATACCTGTTACGATCCATATTTCGCACCATTTAAGAAGTGCTAAAAAAAGGCACGACCAATCCTATGTTTCAAATTGCACCGGTTACTTACGCCGGTACAGTTATGTTCAGTCGCCCAGTATAATATTTACACGCGAGGGTATGGGTGGCTACTACCACAGGGGTTGAAAAGATCATTAATTTACAGAAATTTCGATGATTATTGATGAAGTATTGATTTGATAACATTGTCTTGGTATACTGTGGTACGCTATATTACATGGCATGCCAGATTATAACAGAAAAAGGCCATGCATGCTTGTGCCTGCTTTCGACAGAAATCTTCTACACAACCAAGTGAGCATGCATAAAAAGTGTACCTGCCATTAAAGTGCTATATATGTTTCTATTGAGGCATACTTTTCCAACATGACCACTTACAGCCTTGCCTTTGCAATCCGGCAGGTTGGTTTTTAACAAAACCTTTTTCTTTTTACCATTGGACGATGGACCCAAGACCCAGCTTGGTCGGAAAGGTAGAAAGTAAAGAACAAGCAACGGAGATATTTTCTTAACGTGTATTCAAAATACAGAGGTGTTCTGTAAAACAGAAATAAAATAGAACAAATTAGAATTTCCTACTGAGATGTTATATGTAGGAACATAAAATATAAACAAGGCAACAATTCCTTGATCAAGCCAAAGTGTTCAGTTTCGTTAGCCTACTGATAGTACAGTTCAAAAGGAAAACGGAATGTTATGCATATAATTGTCTCTCAATATATATGTTTACCAGATTTTCCTACACAAAATATCAATAAAACTTCACTTAAGGTATTTAAATGCACTAGGATTATTCAAGGGAATAATTATTTGTCAATAACTTCAAGAAATTGCGGTCTCTTAACTCTATTCACAAACAAACTGTCAGTTCTACACGAGATAAACAAAAAACAGCTGATACATGAATATTCATGAACTAAAACGTCACGTAACAATGGCGACGATTACTATGCATGAGACCCTGACTGACGTCACAAGGACGTCTGGAAAGTTCTACGCTACTCTGCACAAAATGGCCTATGAACTCGTTGCATATTTCGAAAACAAGAAAATACTAATACAAATATTATTGTGATCTTCACTAATTACATTTTGACTCAAGACGCACTCAAGACTTACGGAAGGTGCACAAAAGACGAATGAATTAAAATATGAATGTATCTTCGATCGATAAATGATGCACTACCCGGTACAAGGTGCCTACCGCTTAATATTCAACAAACAAACAAAATTATTAAGGTAAATATTATGAAACTTCTATGAAATTCCCCTAAATCTAAAGCGTATGAATGTCACGGAAAATATTTGCCAACATACCTGAAGAGTGAATCTCCGTAACTCAATTCGGATTGAAATTAAAGGGGTTGCGGTAACTTACAACCGTCGCTTGCCGCCAGTGGCAGTCGAGTGATCTGCCTGACGCGCGCGCAGTCCGAGGGAGCAGTCAGTTACGCTGCTGTCTGGGGGAGCAGTCATTGTCCGTTAGTCTTTTATTCAAAACATCCTCGGGGGGGGCCAAACAGATGAAGTGTCGTCAACTTCCATGATTGGACAACACCGTTGAACTGACCGTCTGTACTCACCGTTTTTGGTACGTAGTCTTACATTACGGACAACTCCATCTTTACCCGGATATACCTCAAGTATACGACCCAAATTCCACTTACCTCTAGAAGCGTCCGGATCTACGAGTAAAACAATATCACCCACCTGCAACTGACGCCCTCTTACCTGCCATTTATTCCGCCGAGTTAACGTCGGCACGTACTCCCTCACAAAACGTTTCCAAAAATGATTGACTATCATTTGAACTTGCTCGAAGCGCTTGCGAAGGTCCCTGGTCTCCTCAAATGGACCAGATGGAATCTCAGAAGATGCCCTACCTAAAATAAAATGATTAGGAGTAATCGGCTGTGGATCATTTGGATTATCTGGTGCATAACCCAATGGTCTTGAATTGATAAGACATTCTGCCTCTGCAAAGGCAGTGGCCATCTCGTTCCATGTCAAGCACTGCTCTCCGATAGCCACCTGGAGAGCTCGTTTGGTCAATTTCACAATGCTCTCGAAAAAGCCTCCCTGATGAGGACTCAGCGGGGTATTAAATACCCATCTTACCTGATGTAGAGAAGAAAAATCTTCTAGTCGTTTGCGACCCTCTTGTACAAGTTTACGAAGCTCAGCTTGAGCTCCAACAAAGTTACTTCCATTATCGGAAATCATCGTTTTGGGCCAACCGTGACGAGCAGCAAACCGTCTCAAAGAATGTAGAAAAGCTGCCGTCGACAAACCATCAACTACCTCAAGGTGCATGGCGCGAATCGTAGCGCACGTAAACACCGCTCCCCAAGCTTTAGTTGTTTTGTTCCTTCCATACTTCAACTTAAAAGGTCCGAATAGATCAACACCCGTAACAGAGAAAGGAGGGGAGAACAACCCCAAACGCTCAGATGGAAGGTCAGCCATGACTGTGGCGTGTGGACCTCCACGAAGTTTTCTGCAAATAACACATTTTCTTACTATGGCTTTCGCCATTACTCGACCGCGCACGATCCAATATTTACGACGACTCTCACAAAGAGTGCGCTCAGCACCAACATGACCCATTTTTAAATGGATGTCTCTCATGATCATGGTAGCTATAGGATGAGAAGCTGGGAGTAGAGCTGGATGAACATGCTCATACTCCAATGGCGCATTTCTCAATCTACCCCCGACTCTGACTATATCATCCTTCATAAAAGGAGCCAGATCCCGATACTGATGTTCCCAATCACGCAAATCACGTTGCGCCACTTGTATCCAATATTTCTCAGAAATGCTAATTTCATTAGCCTCAATGCTACTGGAGATTGGACCTCCTTTCGTTATTTTGCTTTTCAGTTTCTCAATAAACTTAAAACACAACGCTGTCACTCTCAGCAACTTTCGCCAGCTCGAATATCTCATACAATCAATGGTGGGTACCTCTTGTACCACACCTGCCACTGGATTTATTTTCTTCACCTCTACGTCATTTACTATTTCGGACACCATTGCCCGCGGCCACTCCTCCTTTGGACAACGAAGAAAGTTTGGACCATGCATCCATCTGCCATCCATGTCATCCGCTGAGATACCTCGAGTGAGGTCATCTGCAGGGTTCAGATTAGTCGGCACAAATCGCCAACAGCTTGGATCCCATGTAGCTTGAATCTCCGCTACACGTATCCCTACAAAAGCTTTCAACTTACTCGATTCAGATTTCAACCAATGTAACACTATCTGTGAGTCAGACCATAGTGTCACACAAATCGGTTTGATGCTCAACTCATCAACAATAGTCTTGGCGAGTCTTGAGGCCACCAAGGCCGCCATAAGTTCCAGACGCGGAATTGTGGTCTGTTTAAGCGGAGCCACTCGGGCCTTCGCTGAAATGATGCGTACATCTACGCCATCTTCTGATTGCCATCTTACATATGACACTGCCCCATACGCCTTACCACTTGCGTCAGCAAATACATGAATCTCTGGCTCACCAGTTGTCGCATTTGGCTTAATACACCTTGGAAACTCTTTCCCGTTTAGCTCTGTGAGCTCTTGAAATACTTGTTGCCAAATCGATACCAACTCACTGGGAAGAGGATCGTCCCAATCCAAACGCTTACAACGCCAAACATCTTGCATAACCATCCTGGCCGTGATCGTCACTGCGGTCGCCAATCCGAGTGGATCAAATAATGTTGACATCTTAGACAATACTGTACGTTTGGTGAACTTTACCGGAAACATATCTTTCACGACAAACTTGATTGTGTCGGAAACAGGATTCCAAATGACCCCTAAAGTTTTCACGTCCTCTCTGTCTAAATTAATTTCTTTAGTCTCGCGTTCTAACGAGACATTGCCGTCTGCAGATCCTTCTAAATCTGCAGAGCAAATCCATTCCTTTATCTGGAAGCTACCTGTAGCTAGGACCTCGTCAAGTTCCGATATTCGTAGACGAGCTTCCTCTACAGAGTCACAAGAATGAATAAGATCATCCATGTACCTGTCTCTACTCAGAATCAAAGAAGCATTCGGAAATTTATCTTGATTTTCCTTTGCAATCTTCAACAAGACAAAACTTGCCATGTCTGGAGATGACTTATCTCCAAACGTAACCCTCAACAACCTGTACACATCCGGTTTTCTGGAGGTATCCATGTTCCTCCATAAGAAACGATGCACGTGAGTGTCCGACTCCGGCAAACAAATTTGTAGGAACATCTTGGAAATGTCCCCTGTAAAAGCAACATAATTCTCTCTGAAACGCAACAACACAGCGTAGAGATTACCAATTAAACATGGACCCTTCAACAAGAAAGAATTCAAAGAGACCCCTTGGAACGAACAGGCCGGATCAAATACTACCCGTAACGGAGTACTGACCTTGTCGGGGCGATAAACCCCATGATGAGGCAGATAATAAACTGTCTGGTTTTCGTCGCATACCGCTTCATCCTCTGACATTTTCTCGGCCCAGTTATTTCTCTCATATTCTACAATAGCTTTGTCATATAACTCCGCTTTGGAGTTATTTCTCATAAGGCTCTTTTCTAGGGAAAGAAGTCTACTTTCAGCTAAGGCGTAATTGTTTGGTAAATCTATAGGATTTCTTTTCCAAGGAAGGCCAACTACATAACGATCTCCCTCCTTCTTACATGAAGACTCTAATAACTTTAAGGCCAACTTGTCATCCGGTGACATCACTGTCACTGAGCAGGAACAATCAGGAGACTGAATCCCCAAAGTTTCAAACTGATAGAACTTCTCCATATCCAGCTTCTCAACAAAGTTAATTTCTTTAACTGGCGATACTGATTTGCCCTTATCAGGCCCGATTACATACCAACCCAGTCTAGAGAGTTTCCCCACTGGATCAAACGGTTTTCCCTGTCTAACTTCTTCCTCCGTGTGCAGGTGACTATACTGGACGCCAAGTATTAAATCAATAGGTCCAGCTTTCTGTGAGAAGTCAATGTCCTTTAGATGGGGGAAGGAATTTAGCCATTTTTTGTTCAAAGCCGGCACGCTGATTATCGTTCTGTCGAGTTCATGGGCCTCGATGGGGAACTCTTCCCCTCCCGCTACATTTTGCATCCAAAACTTTACCCTTCTACTGTCTGACTGTGTAAAACGTTGCCCCCCTACGACAGAAAGGTCTAATCCCTCTCGCTTACCTTGCAAGCCTAGGATCCTGGAAAACTCTTTCCGGATAATAGTGGTCCCCGCACCACTATCAATAAGTACATTGCCTTCACGGCACTTACCGTTATTAGCCCTAAACAGGACACGTACCACAGGCATTAAACAAGCCTGGTCAAGAACTGAGGATGCGCTACTGGCGCAAAGAGGATCCTTATGCAACAAAACATGGTGATAATGCTTACAAGCATCCTTTGGACACTGCTTCTTAGTCCGACAATCATGGGACGAATGCCCCCGCATTAAGCATGAAAAACAAAGACGATTATCCATACAAAGTTCAAACCTCTTACCAACTGACGAATCAATAAAAGTGGGACAATCCATAACACGATGGCCTTCCTGACAAATAAAACATTTGTATGACCTACCTGAATTCACGTGAGCCGCGTGAATGCCTTTCTTTTTCTCAGTCGGACCTCTAAACTCATTTGATTTATCAAACCTACCTGCTACTCTATCCAAATCACCGAAATCTGGATCAAACTCAGAACGCACGGCTTTACGAAGAAAATCGCTAATGTGCCCTAACGTCGGCATCTGTCCTTTGTCGCGTATATCGCTCACGATCGATTTCCACTTTCTGATTAAATGGTCGGGCAGCCGCTTAATTATCTGTCTCAGATTGTCGTTTGCATTTATGTCAGCAAAGTATCGCATCTGCTGACAAATGGCCAAAGAGTTCAATATGTCAAACGAAAAATCGCGCAATGCTTGTCTGTCGCTTGTCGCGATCTTCGCGCCTTTAGTCAATCGGTTTATTACCGCGCGCGCGATAACACTACTTTGACCGAATTGCTCTTTGATTAACTTCAGGGCTGTGGCATACATTTTCCCCCCTGATCCCAAACCTGATATGGCACGCCCAGCCTCTCCGATGACATGCATTCGTAGCTGGATCATGCGCATGTCATCAGACAGATTTGGCTTGTCATGAATGTGGATTTTGAACTTTTCAATGAATTCAACATATTCTAAAGGACTCCCATTAAATTTAGACAATTGAACTGTTGGAATATCACGACTAGCTTCTAGCCTGTAAAGTGCATCTGTAATTGACAAGTTTTGTAAATTATGGGAAATAACGTTGGTTTCTTGAAATTCAATAAGGTCATCTATCCAGCCATCAAAAGGTTTTTCACCAATGTTTGTGACTGCTTCAATTGGATAATGGATACTATTCTCAGTTAAGCCACTAGCAGAACCTGTGTCTGAAATTTGATTTATGGCAACTGGCTGAGAATTACCGTTACTGTTAGTACTTGGCGAGATAGGCACTTGGGCCTGTACTTCATTAAACCCAGTATTTATTATTTCTTGTGATGGCACAATAATAGGCTCAATGTTATTTAAATTAAATTGTGCCCCAGTTTCATTTTGACTCACAAGACCTGTAGTTGCCCTGGACTTAACTGTAAATGAAGGTAACTCAATGTCACTTTGATTTAAAGTTTTGAAATAATCTTCAAGCTGAATTTCAATGTTGTAGAACTCATTTGCCAGAGTGCTTTCCCATTGGTCCAGAACCCTGGTCTGATCTTCTGGTACTAAGTCATACAATTCGGAGTGAGCATCTCCAGCCACCTGGTATAAACGTCGGATTTCTTCCATTTCTTTATTTAATTTTCGCTGATCTGTCTCGCCATCATTCAGTGCCCCTTTTACCCGGTTAATGGTTCGGGTAAATTTATTTCTCAACTGCTTTCTGCGATTTCTAATGCCAGTCTCCATTTCGGACTGGTTTCCTCCGGCTCCCGAGGGCTGGTTCCCTGGAGCTTCATCTAAGGGCTGATCACTGATGTTCTGATCCCCTGCCATGTCTCGACTGCCACTGGCTTGTTGTTCAGCTGCCATAATTTTACTTCTGTTCTTTCACCAAATCAAAGACAGTGATCCCCAAATAAGGTTGCTTGCTAGGTCAGCACAGAGTTGAAGAACCACGTCGTAGCTGTTGGAAATTCTCCTCGTCAGAATTCCCTCTCTTCAGAAATTTTATGGTCGGAAAGGTAGAAAGTAAAGAACAAGCAACGGAGATATTTTCTTAACGTGTATTCAAAATACAGAGGTGTTCTGTAAAACAGAAATAAAATAGAACAAATTAGAATTTCCTACTGAGATGTTATATGTAGGAACATAAAATATAAACAAGGCAACAATTCCTTGATCAAGCCAAAGTGTTCAGTTTCGTTAGCCTACTGATAGTACAGTTCAAAAGGAAAACGGAATGTTATGCATATAATTGTCTCTCAATATATATGTTTACCAGATTTTCCTACACAAAATATCAATAAAACTTCACTTAAGGTATTTAAATGCACTAGGATTATTCAAGGGAATAATTATTTGTCAATAACTTCAAGAAATTGCGGTCTCTTAACTCTATTCACAAACAAACTGTCAGTTCTACACGAGATAAACAAAAAACAGCTGATACATGAATATTCATGAACTAAAACGTCACGTAACAATGGCGACGATTACTATGCATGAGACCCTGACTGACGTCACAAGGACGTCTGGAAAGTTCTACGCTACTCTGCACAAAATGGCCTATGAACTCGTTGCATATTTCGAAAACAAGAAAATACTAATACAAATATTATTGTGATCTTCACTAATTACATTTTGACTCAAGACGCACTCAAGACTTACGGAAGGTGCACAAAAGACGAATGAATTAAAATATGAATGTATCTTCGATCGATAAATGATGCACTACCCGGTACAAGGTGCCTACCGCTTAATATTCAACAAACAAACAAAATTATTAAGGTAAATATTATGAAACTTCTATGAAATTCCCCTAAATCTAAAGCGTATGAATGTCACGGAAAATATTTGCCAACATACCTGAAGAGTGAATCTCCGTAACTCAATTCGGATTGAAATTAAAGGGGTTGCGGTAACTTACAACCGTCGCTTGCCGCCAGTGGCAGTCGAGTGATCTGCCTGACGCGCGCGCAGTCCGAGGGAGCAGTCAGTTACGCTGCTGTCTGGGGGAGCAGTCATTGTCCGTTAGTCTTTTATTCAAAACACAGCTATATCTACTAATTAGTACTGTAGATCTAAAAAAGGACCATTATCATCCAAATACAGGAATGTGACACAACCAACCAGGGGCTTCTGGTTTATGGGCATACAGGATGAAACATAACCATCATCATTACTTCAACATCCCTTGAAATAATTATATCTTTGGCATCGTGTTCTTGTGTTCTTCGCGTAACTCTTTAGCTCTTGTATCGTACTGTGGGTACTGTATCTTTTCTAGAGTGGTATCTAAAGGCCTGACACCGTCAAAGAGGCTGAGAGAAAGCCAGCGCACCCGCAAGTATATCTGCTCGGCATAAAGATTTACCATCCTTTCATGTGCCGACATCTCCTTTTGCAAGCTCAGGTTATTATCAACTAAAACATATTCTCATTATCTTGAGAAAGTTGATCTTATCAATCCCCCTCTGGGTGAAGGGGTGGGGCTATAAACTATATTGTTATTAGGCGCCAGTTTTTCTAGTCTGGGTGACTGTTAGGCCCAAGGTTATGATTACATGGCCGTTCATCTCCTCGGAAACTACACTGATGTGAATCATCAGATGGCGTGACAACACCAATCCTTCGTATCGATATCGGGAGATAATAGTAGACCGTGGAGATTGGTTAATATGATAACTGATACTTTAGCAACAATAGTTTGTATTATGATATCAATTCCTTATTGGTTAGTCTTTTTTACCAAAGCAATTCGGCATACAAATTTTCTGTAAAGCACAAACTAATGGGAGGGGGAGGGGGACTATATTAAATCGGATTTTCATGACTTTCATTTTCATATTCTAGCTATTCTCGTTGAACAAATATCTCATCTATACTCTTTTTGGATGACTATATAGCCGTCTGTATATGGATTCCTTGATTCTTCCTGATAACGAGCTAAGCGTGGACAGAGCATCCACGTATCATTATCGTTCCAACCTAAGTCACGATGTTCATCGAAAATAAACATTCCAATGTGAACCCTGACCAGTCAGATTTTATCATTTCATTTCTATTTACCATTAGATAATATTGCTAATACAAATTTTGTTAAGAATGTTTTTGGATATAGATAATATATGAAGTGCAGAATAAAAAATATAGATTTGATGTATGGAAAGACTGTCTAACATTTGTATCTTGTTGTCAACAC
This sequence comes from Lepidochitona cinerea, assembly GCA_963971465.1. NCBI lineage: Eukaryota > Metazoa > Mollusca > Polyplacophora > Chitonida > Tonicellidae > Lepidochitona > Lepidochitona cinerea. The sequence goes on along the minus strand of OZ020556.1, from coordinate 37,332,978 downwards.
TGGTAAATACCAGATTGCATGGAGAGAGAAAATAAGTTCGGTTGAAAGAAACATTGCATAAACATTTAACTTCAAGTATTTAAAAGTTTTGAATGACGGAAAAATAGAAGCGATGTTACGTTGCAAATTTATTTAAGTAACACATACTTATATGATCGAATTAGTGTGTTATTTATATACTTCCGTGGAAACAGATTAAAGGTAAGCGCTGTAAAACAGGTAGGTGTATATGTTATTAATTAATATCACGAATAAAACAGGACCAAAAACATAACCTTGTGGGACGCCAATACGAATAAGAGACAAAGATTTTGTAATTTGCGTTCTAGCTGATGTGACTAAGCAGCTATATAAATTACTCTAAAAGTCATGTATATAGATATATAGATATGTCGATCGGTCGGATAGATATTTGACACATCGATGTTATCATTCAGGATAAGAAGAATACAGGTGTAAGACAGGACTAAACATTTGGCGTACATCATTATTATGGCTAAAATTAATAGGTCGCAGCTGCCTGATTTGCGCATAGTTTTTTAAAACATTAAAGTGGCATGAGCTGCCGAAATTCAAACTTTTTTCATAATTTCTGATCGTCACGACAGTAAGAGGCGTTGAAGGCCATCAAAAAACTAAATGGTTCGCGTTGGAATGAGGAAAATCCATACAGTATGTGGCCTGTATGAACCGAAAACGTGTTCGAAATGTAAACAAAATTTAAATAACCGGGACGACCATTCATTCATTCTAAGGTAAAGTTAGTTCAAAACAATACTTTATCGTACATTTTCGAGACTAGAAGCATTAAAAAGCATCTGAATTATACGTCTTGAGAAAAATAGCCGATGATTTCAACATTCTGTTTTAACGTCAAAATATCAACATTTTGGCAGCTCATGCCCCTTTAAGTGATGCGCCATGTGAGCCGCAACCATCCTGAAGGGTACCTGTGAGTTTTTACACTGATTCTCATAAACCAACGCACCGTCAGCCCAACTCCTCTCTCTCTCGATCACTTTAGAATTGTGGTGCGTGTATTTATTACGTGTACACAATAATTCTGATGAACAACCGCATGCATGTTTAGCAACAAACAAAATAGGTGGAAATATCGCGCCGTCTCTGTAATCAAGGAACCGAATCCCGAGGACAAACCCCCATAAAAAGTACTGCCAAAAAACTGAGATTGGAGACATGTGCTTCGATTCAATGATACTTGAACCACACCGTAAATACCAATTCGTCCAGTCGATAGCGCGTCAACTTTCCTCAACACCACAGTGAAATCCTTAGGCTAATGAAACATTAATTAGCTCAAGGCAAACGTGACTGATTGGTGAACGTTGATTATTCTGGCACATGTGCACACCAATCTCTTAGAGGACTTCATCAAAAACAAAGAAAATCGTTTTATCAAGTCAGCCATGTAGACAAAAGGAAAATAGGAAATTGGAGGTCCCCGTTGTGGAGGATGGTAGGTCTATAAACTCCCTATATGCCTTGAATGTTTTTAATCATGAGAAATGAAGTCCTAAATGTGTTCGGTATACAGAGGTATTTCCCGAATTTCCGCCCTGTCTAGAAATGTAATAGCATGCAGAAGTCTGGTAATAGTGATGTAAATGAAACCTAAGATTAACTCCATGTGTATTGGTGTGGGGCATGTTTAACTTCAACATTCTCTGCAAAGAAATAATGCCGTTGGGGACGGATCGATAGAGAAATTTAGTATACATCCAAAACGGATTAATCAACGAAAATTATAAGATTGGGCTACATGACAATCACGTATATGAGTTCATATTGGAGCCGAAATCTCCAAAGTGTGTCACATTGGAGTTTCATCCGTACAACAAAGACGTAGGTCTATAGATAGGCCTACAGTCATTCCGCAAAATTCAAACTATTTCTTATATTGTGCATGATTTTCAGTAAACCCATACAGTCTGTGAGCTGTAGGCGTTTACAAACAGAAACAGAGCTAAACTTAAATAACCGCGACGAACATGTTAAGCCTAAGTTAGTTAAAATGTACTTAAACGTACATCCTCGAGACTATATAGTAGCACAAAAACCCTTCTGAACTGCACGTCTTGAGAAAAATGGCCGATAATTTCCACATTCTGTTTTAACGCAAAAATATAAAAGTTTTGGCAGCTCATGTCATTCTGTTTCAACGAAATTTTCCCTATATGTATCAGCTCGTGCAACTAACAACTTCCTACTTTTTTCAATGAAGAATCAATTGATAGGCAATATTTTGATGAATAAAAATGAATATATTAATATTGTATATGACGAAGGGTAATATTGGTTTCTGAACTATCTGAATCGGCTTTGACATTGTAATGTTCATGTAATGTACACTTAGTTATCCCGCAGACAAGATAAGCAAAGAAAGTATTAGTTCTTACATTTCGGTCAATATCTTTGGGCATTTTTAAGTAGGACTTCTCATAAGCTGGGGATACTTTTTTGGTTATTGATGTGATTCAATATGAGGTTTTAGTTTGTCTACAAAAACATATGAAAGGTGACGATTGTATGGAGGCCTAATATAGTGCCATTGTAAAAACTTAAAAAAATTTGACACATGTAGAAACTAGGTTTTGAGGTGAAAATGTTTTCACTGTGGTGATAAATTCCGTGATGTCTTGAACTAACTTGAATTTCTATGTGTGTGAGAACCTTTCTATCGCATTAGGAACCTTTTCACCTGGCTGGAAACGTTTTCCATTTGATTTTGCAGTTTACATGCAAATTCGGACTTTCTGTGAAAATCTTTCTAGATAAAGGTAGGCCTATGCTTTTATGATTGAAAGACGATCCTACTGATATAGGCCTAATATTCTAAAAAAAAAAAAAAACTCAAAATTTTACACATGCCACCTGCGTACGATTGAATAAAAGTGGCGGATTGAGCTGTCGGACATCATGGTGATTTGGCTCATGACAACAATGTGACTTGTTTGCACTCCTATCACCTTTGGAAGCAAATGTAGGCCCTGATCGGGCTTTGTCGGTATGTTCTTCTCATGGTGGACTGGCCACCTAGCGGACGAAGGGTTCAAAGCGCAACTCGCAACAACGAAAGGCCTACAGCCCATTTACAAAAAGTTGTTTCTGGTTGCCAAATTTAAAGTTTGATGACGGACTTCAGCTTACAGGAAGGTGCGGAGAAGTATAGACAAGCTAATTCAATAATATTAAATGCCTTCAGGTACCTCGTTATTTATGTTTGGATATTTATTGGTCGGCATCTGGTCGACGACCAATAAATCTCGGAAATTATAAATAACGGAGTAGGCCTAAGACCTTTAGTGGCTTTACTATAGTGAAGTTCGGACAAGCAGCTTTACTAAGGTAACGGTCTTCCGATGTGTAATAATTCATGATATCCTTCTTTCAAATATATCAATCACTTTTTCACCCCACTTCACTGTGTCTGTAGTTCATGTGGTTATACATGTACTCACTTTGTGATTTAGATAATCAGTGACCAATACCCAAATATAAATTAAAGCTAGGCCTAAAACTATAAAAGGACCGATACCTCACTCGTGGACATTTAACATTATTGAATCATTTCCCTCCCTAAATACACAAATTCAATTTATTGTCTTTTACGAATGAATTATACACAAATATTATGCATTAATACGTTGTTGAAGATAGGGGGAAGTCGTATTACCAATTTAAGTAAAGTATGGTTGCTCAATAATATGATTATCGGTCGCTCCATGCAGGAGGTAAAACACCCAAGGAAAAGTCTCAAACTCTTAGAGTGATTTTCATAATGTTTTGAGTACTTGAATTAGCAGAATTCTTACCGTAGCCCTATTTTCAGGATAATCCCTAACCCTTTCCTATCAACACCTAGGCATGTATCAATCTCACACAGGTGTTCATGTAGTTGGAGATCTCCAACTAGTGTTCATGTAGTTTATTTTAAATACAATGTACAATGTAGCCTACATGTATATATAATATATATCTCTTTTTCTGTGTACATGTAAGTGCTGGACCTCCCCACTTGCCCTCATGCAATTTGGATGTGATTTGGCCTGCAGGCAAGCAGGACCTGAAAAGTGCTTGCCCTGCTTGGCAAGTTAGTTTTGGAGCAAGTTTAGCATTTGATTTAAATGGTCTGATATTACTTTATGAAATTAAGTCACAGGGTCTTCGTTGGTCCAAACTCCAAACAAACAATGACTACCATTACTCAGTCTCAACAAAGTCACTTTTCATTTGCTTGAAAACATTAATGATAAAAAGTTAAAAAGTGAAGTTCCAGCACTGTGAGTGTTTCAATTTTTCACCATTAACATTTATAGAGCAACTAGAGGCAGCATACACATGCAGATAGCTCGAAAAATCGGTCTCTATGGAGGTGAGAATCTATGATATACTCCCTGGGGTTGGCATTCAAATGACTTTGGACAAACAAAATTCATTCAGCAGAGCCCAGATTCTAGGCTCCATGCATAGACAGCAGAATCCGTAAATGTCTAAAAACTGATTCCCACTTTGAGTAGTGAAACAGCTGTCAAACCTTGTTAAGTTGTATTGTAATTAGCATCGTTACATCACATTGACTGAAAGGAGCACCTGTCCTCTATCCTCATTTGAAGTTCTGCCTAATTTCATGTGACGTTTCTCTTTCGTATCTCATAATAGATTTGCCAGACACTTTTGGGAACACAAATTACTCGAAGTTATATATATTTTTTCTGAGTTAGAGATTGTTTCATGTTATTTTATTGAAGCCAGAAGTTGTTTGAAAGTATGTACCAACATCCAATGTTTCTCTATTTAATTTGATTCGTTTTAATCCAAGTCATTTCCAAACCAACTCATTTTTATTGGCTGCAAAGAAAATAAACTGCCAAGTTATCTTGGCAATAAATATGCTGGAGTGATAACTGATAAAAAGTTTGATCTGGTTCCCATTTATCATTCTCATCAGTTTCGCTTCATGTGCACTCAAGGAGTTGAGTCACAGATTTTTGGTTGTGCTCCATGAAATCTGATTGGTCGACACAACTGTGCTTGTCAATCTGTTGCTATGGACACCTGGAAAGGCCAGAAAGGGTAAAAAAATGTCTGCCAAAATGAGGTTTTCAGATGCATGGCTCAGTTATCCTGTCATGTGAACCATTTTACATCTTCCAAAAAATGTTACTTTTAATCTATTTTTGTGAATTATATCTATGTATTGAGAAAAAGTCACAAAAACCCTTTCTTTAAAAGTTAAACGAATGTGAATAATTACTTAGTATAATTTATTATTCTCCTTGGGATCACATCCCTAAAGTATTTAGGGCTTATTTCACAATCTTAATTAATTAAACTCAGTAAAAGAATGGTTAAAAGTTGTTTGATTGCTCCAGGCTTGCCTTAATGTCTGTGAGAAATCAGGAATATTCTCTTGTCGGTTAAATATCTTCTTTTGTTGTTTTCATTCGGATATATATTTGTTGGTTATCATTAAAAAAAAAATACCAAGCCTGGAGGTATAAAATAGGAAGATAAAAAAATTATTTAGTGGAATATTTAATCATGTAGTGAAAGCAAATGGTCTGGTTCCATGTTAAACATTCATCAGGGTTTGTTCAGTACTGGAAGAAAGCATCGCATTCTCATAAACAACATACAAGACAAAGTTATGCAGGCTGAATAGTCTCTTGACTGACACATTAATGTATACCAGTACTTAAAAAACAATGAACAGCGTACAATTTCTTAATTGACATTAATTCATCCAGTACCCCGCTTGGCTATTTAAAGTAAAAGCGTGTGTATGTTTAAACAGTCCAAAAAAATGAACTAGATGGATGGCAGACAAATACTTCCCTGGCAGATGGATTCAAAATGGCGCCAACACGAGTGTCTGAGTTCCCACCAAGACTTTTGTTTTTGTATCTCTTTCCTTTTTTTCCTCGTATTCTGACAAAAAAATATTGTGTTGAAAAATACTTCTTGTTTGAAAGTTCCTTTGGGTTAATCTGATTGAAACCTGTCTAAAAAAATATAGATTTGACAAATTAATTTCACAAAAGTTTCCTGGACATTTTCTCTTCAGAAAAGTATTTACCCTAATTTGTTTAACTTTGGAAGAAGGGTATGAAGTTTTCCTTCCTCGCTGAGTTGCATGGATTTTTCTACTGCACATGCATGTGATATAACAGTTAGTATTTTCCTTAAATAACATTAACTATTTGTTTCCCAGACTCCTTTATGGGATTGTTATTGTTAATTACCCCACCCCCACCCCTCCTCCCCTGAAAGGAAAACTGGTTTGTCTTGATAAATCTTCTGGTAGTATGTGATTGTCTCACAGCTAAAGGTCATTATGTAGAGAGTATGTGTGTTGGGTAAGAGGGTTGGGGCAAGACAAATAATATACAGTTGTAGGAGATCACATTCACACAATAGACAGCATCATGAACTGACAGACAGTTTCCCTTACTAAATGAGTTATGTTGGACATGTGTTGAATTAAAAATGCCAGGCTTAACTCAACCAAGATGAAAACAGACTTTGAAAGCTGGGTGTCTGCAATGGTTGCCTTCTCTGCCAATTTGTGCAACTAATTGAGTATTAAATTGCCTTGGTTCAGGACAGGCAGACAACCAGGCTTTACATCTGCTCCGATATCCTCACAAATTCTGCTACTGTTTGAAAACTTCCTTAACAGTCTACCCATAGTTATTTGCACCAACTGGGCCATTCATTTACCCCCAGTCTTTATTGAAGGCTGTAATTGTTGGCATGTTAGTGATGCAGCCAAAAAACAGGCAATGTATAATTAACTGTAAGGCAGCTATCTCTGTCTCTGGGTAATTGAGGGCCTATTAGAGTCATGGTGAGATTGTGCAGAAAACCAGCCACATTTTACATCTTTTCACAACCTTGCTCAATGGTTGTCTGTATGGGAACTGAAAATGGGTACTTTGTGGTGGGAAACTGAGGGCCTATTAGAGTCATGGTGAGATTGTACAGGAAACCAGCCACATTTTACATCTTTTCACAACCCTGCTCAATGGTTGTCTGGGAACTTAAAATGGGTATTTTTTTGTGGGTAATTAAGGGCCTATTAGAGTCATGGTGGGATTGTGCAGGAAACCAGCCACATTTTATATCTTTTCACAACCCTGCTCCATGACTGTTTGTATGGGAACTGAAAATGTGTACTTTTTGGTGGGTAATTGAGGGCCTATTAGAGTCATGGTGAGATTGTACAGGAAACCAGCCACATTTTACATCTTTTCACAACCCTGCTCAATGGCTGTCTGTATGAAAACTGAAAATGTGTACTTTTTGGTGGGTGATTGAGGGCCTATTACAGTCATGGTGAGATGGTGCAGGAAACCAGCCACATTTTACATCTTTTCTCAACCCTGCTACATGGGTGTCTGGGAACTTAGAATGGGTACTTTTTGGTGGGTGATTGAGGGCCTATTAGAGTCATGGTGAGATTGTCCAGGAAACCAGCCACATTTTACATCTTTTCTCAACCCTGCTACATGGGTGTCTGGAAACTGAAAATGGGTACTTTTGGTGGGTAATTGTGGGCCTACAGTCATGGTGAGATTGTGCAGGAAACCAGCCACATTTTAGATCTTGTCTCAACCCTGCTCCATCATCCATGGCAGTTTGTATGGGATCAAAAATTGAGTACTTTGATGGCATCAGGTTTTACCAGAATTTAGGATTTTTGGAACTTTGGATTCCTCTATATTTTCAAAAGCAAGCTTGTTAAGAGATGATGATGTTCCTTGATGATGTAGTCTCTGAAGCTCATAAATAGTTTGACCCATCAGACATCTATCCTATCAGGGGTCACGGGTTTGTATCCCATTCAGCCCAAATAATGGGTGGGTTTTCTGAGCAAGGTTTTTACTTGATCGCCTTATGGGAAAGGATTTCCCAGTACAAGGTGAGGTTTCCTTGGGCCGAGTAGTTTGTCCTCTTCCCCCAGGTAATCAAGCAATGTTGCCATATGAGTGAAATAATTAAACATCAATCAATCCATTCATCCCACCAGGCATTTATCACATTGGCCATTTATCTCACCAGGCATTTATCACATTGGACATTTATCTCACCAGGCATTTATCACATTGGACATTTATCTCACCAGGCATTTATCACATTGGACATTTATCCCATCAAACATTTATCCCATCAGACATTCATCCCACCAGGCATTTATCACATTGGCCATTTATCTCACCAGGCATTTATCACATTGGACATTTATCCCATCAGGCATTTATCACATTGGACATTTATCCCATCAGACATTTATCCCATCAGACATTTATCCCACCAGGCATTTATCACATTGGCCATTTATCCCACCAGGCATTTATCACATTGGACATTTATCCCACCAGGCATTTATCACATTGGACATTTATCCCATCAGACATTTATCCCACCAGGCATTTATCCCATCAGACATTTATCCCACCAGGCATTTATCACATCAGACATTTATCCCATCAAACATTTATCCCATCAGACATTTATCCCATCAGACATTTATCCCATCAGACATTTATCCCATCAGACATTTATCCCATCAGACATTTATCACATTGGACATTTATCCTTTCAGACATTTATCCCACCAGGCATTTATCCCATCAGACATTTATCCCATCAGATATTTATCACATTGGACATTTATCCCATCAGACATTTATCCCATCAGACATTTATCCCACCAGACATTTATCCCATCAGACATTTATCACATTGGACATTTATCCTTTCAGACATTTATCCCACCAGGCATTTATCACATTGGACATTTATCCCATCAGACATTTATCCCATCAGACATTTATCCCACCAGGCATTTATCACATTGGACATTTATCCTTTCAGACATTTATCCCATCAGACATTTATCCCATCAGACATTTATCCCATCAGACATTTATCACATTGGACATTTATCCTTTCAGACATTTATCCCATCAGACATTTATCACATCAGACATTTATCCCATCAGACATTTATCCCACCAGGCATTTATCACATTGGACATTTATCCCACCAGGCATTTATCCCATCAGACATTTATCCCATCAGACATTTATCCCATTGGACATTTATCACATTGGACATTTATCCCACCAGGCATTTATCCCATCAGACATTTATCCCATCAGACATTTATCACATCAGACATTTATCCCATCAGACATTTATCCCACCAGGCATTTATCACATTGGACATTTATCCCATCAGACATTTATCCCATCAGACATTTATCACATTGGACATTTATCCCACCAGGCATTTATCCCATCAGACATTTATCCCATCAGACATTTATCCCATCAGACATTTATCCCACCAGGCATTTATCACATTGGACATTTATCCCATCAGACATTTATCCCATCAGACATTTATCCAAAACATTTGCCACATCAGACATTTACGGCAATTTATTTCTTCACGCATTTATCCTATCAAACATTTATCCAAAACATTTGCCACTTCAGAAATATAGCATGAGTGACATTTGTCTCTGCTTGTAATATAAGGAGTAATTATTTGTCTTATTATTATCTAACACAAGGATATTAATGGAAAGAATTTTTTTCTTGACAAGACACATTTTCTTTCAGGTACAGTAGTTGGTTTACTGTTGTAAATCTTGATTTCAGACATTCATGATAAATCATTACTCCTTTTACAACATTGCTAATACATGTAATATAAAAGTTTTGTCAATTTATTTGTATATTTTATTCTACTCTAAATTTATAATTATAAACAGTAAAGCAACAGACACAGGGAAAATCGACTAAAATAACGATGCTAAAGTTAAGTTTACAGTAAGTATACTTACATGTAGTAACATATCTGAATGACGTACTCCTTTCTACCTATACCTTGTTAGTGTTTAGAGTTGTCAGTTAGTTGAATGATATACCTGGTTAAGTGATGACAACAGGTGATGTGTTATTGAAATGCTCAATCAAGCTCTGTCAAGAAAGGAAAATGATGTTATTTCATCTCTGTCTGTTTCTCTCAACAATTCTCTAACATACATCATACATGTAGCTGATTGCTAAGTTTTGGGTTTCTCTCAACATTTCTTTAAACAGACTTCCAGCTATAGGAAAGAACAGGCTAATAAGCCTGTTTTCATAACGTTAGGATGATGCTTTCTCAAAACACCAAACTACAGGAAAACACAACATAGATGTAAGCTAACACTTAACCAGCCAGATTGATACCAGATACTAAAATTCATTGATTCATTTATTTAAAGACATAAAATTGATATAGAACAAAAATAACATAAAATGATGAGAAGAAAGTCACTAGAATTTGTTCTATCCTAGGTAAATTAATAGATAGGATGACAAGTATGTTGATGGTTAAAACATACATGTAAATTATTAATACAAATATAGACTTACTCCTACTAAATAATTCTTGCAATATACATATTCTTGAAAATAAAGTCACACTGTCACGAGGGACATTAACAAGAATGATCTTTTTTAATAGAATATATGTTATTATGTATAAAGACAAGTTGCGTACATGAGAAATAATGTAACTTTGTAATTTTTGTAAGATGTCAAATAAAATATATATTATACGGAGGTTAAGACATCTATTCACTAAGTTCACTAACAGTGTCTATTGGCCAGGGTAGGTTAGAAACCCAGCCTATAATTTTTTTTAAATGGAGTACTAAAGATAGTAGGGCTATGTATGGCGTTGGTAAGAAGTATCTAGATCTTGTCAGAGAACTTAACAACATTTTGCCTGACACTGAACATGTTTCTTTTCTCAGGTCATAGGTGATAGAACTTCTTACACCCTTCCTAATACCTACCTATTTGTGAGTTGTCACCAGGTGTTCTCTTTACTTTGATGTTCGCAGGTAAAAAGGATAGTCTACCAGTGAGGTCACAGATGAGGATTAGTTGACTGCTGTCTTCCCTGAAGAACTAAGATACCTGGAGAGAGAAAGAACTATGTGAATTCACACCTGGAATAAATGTAGGGCTGATTCTCAGGTGAGTTATGTTTGAGAAAAAGAAAACAGCAGTTTTGTATAAGGTTTTTTAAAATTAGTTTGAATTTGGCAAATGAAAGCATACAGGAAATTTCTGACCTTCATTTCATCTCTATAATAGGAAAATATGAAGATCATATTGAAAGGTTTTTTGTATTTTATATAAGTAGCCATTTTTCCAGTCAAGCAAAAAAATAGCAATGTATATGAAAAAGTTAACAAAATCAATAATCAGTATTTTAAAAAGCTTGTTTAAGGTACACTATAAAAACCATTTTTGTTAACAGAGCTATTATTTATATATTCTAGACTATATGGCTTTGATTATCACGGTGACATCTACCTAAGGCATGTTCAGTAAAAAGTGATAAAAAATATTTCCTGTGATTTGTTTTCTTCATTTTCAAGTGGCATGCGCTGCCAAATATACTGAAAATTTTGTTAACAATTAGCTAATTGTTGGTCATCTTTATACAAAAGTACCCCAAAAAGTGTTTTCCTTTGATACCAATCTTTCAGATGAATATTCAGGTAGTTTTAGAAACAAAACCCTCATTAAAGCTTTCGTACATACTCGCTATTTGAATTTTGCCCGTTATTACATGTGTAGCACACATCTTTAGCTTGTACAGGTGACTGGCTGAACCAATATTTTTCATTTCAGCTTCAAAACTTAAGTTTTTAAGGGAAATTCAAATACTCAACTTTTCTTAAAAATTGGAATTTATGGCAAAAATCTGAATTTTGACAGCTGGTGCGACTTTAAGGGTTCCTCTTGTAAGAGTTTAAGTGTTAACTTATAAATCACACTTTTAAAATTCCATTCCAAAGTTCTAAGCAAAAAAAGAAAACTTCAAGTGTTGCAAATAAGTGTTGTCAAAATAATTGATGAATGAGAAAAAAGTTTGGAAACTAATGAGATGCTGTGCCAGATTGACATGGAGACGACCATTATGTAAGCTCTGTGAGGCTCTAAGACATAACTCAATTCTATACACTTCTTAAAGTCAGTTCTAATTCACACTGCCTCAGATGACAAATGGAATCAAGATGGGGGGAATAAGATTTCATCTCTGCTTCTGACATATAGCAAAACATTACTTTGTTCCTGGGAAATGTCAGGCCTTTTGCTTTTCTAAAAATGAACTGTTTATTATGTTTTCTAAGTTTGAATAAATTGTTTTTGTTGATGAACTAAAAGTATCTTTTCTGTTAAGTTAATTTGATGGCTTTTGATATTTGAATTTTGTGAAAATATATCGAACTTGTAAACACAAAGATAATTTTGAGGTACCTAGTAACATGCTATGAAAAACAGATACTTTCCCCTGTTCTCGGACATTCAATGCTTAGAATTCGCTGAACTTTCTTTAAGGTACAACATGAGCTGATGATAACAAACCCTTGTGTTTATTTTAACCATATGTGTGATGGTTAAGATTAGATACATTTAAGATATAAAATTTTTCGTTCTCAATCATTGTCGTGGGATTTAGGTTAGATAATGTGGACGAGTGCAGACTTTCCAAGGGGGTGCTTATTAACTTTTTTCTTTGTGTATAGTTTCCATCATGAAGGTCATTGAAATTATGTTTAATTATTTTATAGGTCTCAAAACAACTATGGACTCATTAATTGTTTTGTGAAATTATTTAGTTTCTTTGTCAAATTAAACAGCGGCTGTCAGATTTCAAATCATGAATGAAATTTCAAAACTTACCAGCTCACGCAAGGCCAACTAATCTTTGATAGACATTTTATGACTCTGGTGCTTTTTGGGGAAGAGTTGCCAAGTACTCGCTGAAGGTCGGGGTTTCCTGTGAGCAAAGATCCTGGTTTCCTCCCCACTTACCCTGGCATTGTCGACATATAAGTGAAATAATCTTGAATGTGGTATATAAATCATCAATCAATCAATTAACAAAATGATGGTTGATTAATTGGGTTTCGGGTCATCAGGTGGTGGAGGGGGGGGGGGGGGGGGGGGTTGCTAGATAAGGGCTATACCAGTATATATAATGGTTAACTTGCACTAAGAAAGCTGTCAGCCTGCATGTCCCCAAGTCCTGTATGTGACCCCTGAGGGAGGGAAAGGTCTTGACCTTGTATATTTATGGATAGCCATTGTTTCTGTCTAAATCCTGGAAACATCTGAGTGGGATTAATGCCACATCTGGTCAGAGTTTGGGTCAGATTAAACACAGGGGCTTTCTTTCCAGACCCCTTTTCTGCCCCAGTTGGGGGGCTGTTAGGGTCAAACTGAGGAATATCATCAGGCAAAATATTCCAGGATTAATTTTCACTCAGACTGCTCCTTCACAGAAACAGTCTCACACAGTTAGCACCTCTAATTTTGTTTCCCTCAAGTTAGCTCTTTTGCAGCATTTGAAATTTCCCCTCAGAGGATCTTATTCAAAGTGAAAGATACTCACCCTAACACATGCCTTCTATTAATGGCCTGCAGCATTCTTCTCCAAACTGGTAGTGAGGCTGATTGATAGGCATGTTTCATGATGCATCTGAAATCAAGAATAATAACTAATGAGTCTAATCATTTTGCCACTTTTCAAGAAAAGAGCAATTCTCCCAAAATAATGCAAATACTGATATAGCACGTCTTGTGTAATATGTAAGCATATAAAAATAGTGCAACCATGGCATGACTTATTAAACATATTCAGCAAAAATTTGATATTTCCAATATAAAAGCCTGTATTTGGGACTTTTATCTGAATAAAAAATAAATAAAAAGAATGACAGAAGCCTATTAAAAGATTTTTTTCAATTTTAAAGAAGAAGAAAGCTGTTATATTTACATTTGCTCAACCAGTAAGAGGTTTAGTTGATTGTCTTCATGATTATTATCATCTTCAACAGACTTGATTATTTGTAGAGATCAGTTTTCTACTTATGGTGTGTTTAACCTGCTGTTTTTGTATGAGGGTTTGTTTGTTGAGAAATGGATGGTGATAGTATCATAGCTGTTCTAGCTGTGCTGACCCTCTACTGAGGTATGAAGGCTTCTCTAACCTGGCTATACTGTTACCTGATTGGAATCCTAGATAATGGTAGATTGTTACATACCCTAGCATGCCCCAAGTCTTATAACATTTAATCAACATCTCCAGGCGGCAAAAAGACTTCAAAGGTGGAAACATATGAATTATTGTGACATTCCAATTATTTTGTAAGAGCCTAATTGGTAGAGCTCGGGTTAGGGGCTCCAATCCCACAGTATAGTCTAAAAGAAAAAAAATGTTTGGTCACCCTAAATGGAAGTCACTGACCCCGCAGGAATCTAGTCTCGTTTGAACAAAGAGGGGGAGGCGGGCTTATAGTGGTTTTGCCTCTCATGCTGACAGGCCACCCCCCCCCCCCCCCCACCCCCCCCTTCCCAAATTAAAAAATTCTCTGTCTGGGATTTCTGCCGTGCAAGGAGTCTTGTTCCCTTCTTCACCAACATTGGCAATGCCTCCTCAGAATTGAAATAATCTTGAGCGGGGTGTGAATTATCAATGCAATTGCCAGAATCTGTGGCATAATATTAACTTCATGAACTAAAAGTAGGGGGAAAATAAGTTTCTCTGATGGTGGTGCATACGAACCATGCATTGGGTTTTGATTTGTTGCCAAGGGGAGATAATTGGTATAGTTTATTACTGTTATAATGGGCTGTGGAACTGGTCAGTAGGTTAAATATAGAGGTTTGTGGATTGATGAGTTTCTACTGACAGTTATAAAGTTACCCCCTTCCAGCTGCCTGCAGTGGACATTGATAGGGTAATGATAGGGCCAATAAGCAGTGAGAGGCCATAACTTGTTGTAACAAGAGTAGAGATATCATTGCCAGTGAGGCAGCCATGGATATACACATATCAAACCAAACACACACCTATGGTATTTTTCACCTACCAATCCCTGTACATGCCAGCCCCATCTATGTATAACTACCTCTCACTTGTATGTATCCCAACTTCATTCACAGTTTTATTATCATATCCCTAAACAAATTCAGATGTATGTAAAAGTGGCGAGAGCGGTTAAAATTCTATTTTATCGTAAGGCAAGATGAGCTGCCAAATATAGGACAATTTCATTGTTCCTCAATTTTGGCAAGAAGTGCGTTAAAAAGCTTTCCTTATATATCAATCTTGGAGATGTACGTTAAGATAGTATTTATGAGCAACAAAAAACTTGAAAATGTACTCATACATCCCAGCTATTAGTTGGTTATTACACACATTTTTAATTTGTCAGGGTACTGTCTTCACTAAGATTTTTTATCTCAACGTCATCTTTCAGTTGTTTACAGTACTTCAAACACTCAACTCATCATGGTGTTCGAAAATGATGAAAAAGGTCGGAAATTCAACAGCTCATGCCACTTGAACAAAATCAATTAAATTCTTGGCTACTTTTCTTATAAAATGTAAACTAAATGTACATCATTGTTTATGAACTAATTAAGCTGAGACCTAGAAAGCAAGAAAGCTGCCAAATTTTCAGTAATCTTTATGGAAGAAGAATTGTAAAGTGTAAAATGATGCACTCACCATTTGATACAACTGTAAGCCATTTATTTATATGAGATGTTTATGGAACAGAAAATCTAAATATCCATATATTGCTCATTTGTTAAAATGGCATGAGCTGCCAAAACTCCCATTTTCTGATAGTTATGACACTAAGAGGCTTTGAACAAAATAATATGTTAATAACCAAGTCAAATGTTCATTAACATACATTTACACTACTTTAACATACATTTTTGAGACTTGTAGCACCAAAAAGATTCTAAATTGTACATCTTGAGAAAAATTGTCAATAATGTCAACATTCTGTTGTAACAGAGAAATTTCAACATTTCGTCAGCTCACATCACTTTGAAAAAAAATGTTTTCCCTGATTTGCACAAAATAGACAGCAATTGTGTTTAAACACTGATTTCATAACTTGAGAAAAAAAATAATATTTTCTGAAAAATATTTATAAAATGTGAACTCAGACATGATGAATGCAAGCAATCCTGGGGCTCGTTTCACAAAGCAGTCGCATCGCAAAGGAGGCTAGTTGTCAATGGATACCATAGTGTAGAGATACGACGTCATGGCAACTGGGATAGATCACACTTTGCAATGGCTTGGTGAAACGGCCTGGAAGCCAGAAGACCTATGGCACAGTTATAGATCTATGAAACTGAAACTTTCCCCTCAAGACCATAATATTTTACCTTCTTTCTCCAGTATAAGCTATACACTATTAAAGTGGCATGAGCTGCCAAAATGCTGATATTTTAATGTTAAAACAGAATGCTGAAATTATTGGCTATTTTTCTCAAGACGTATAATTCAGAAGCTTTTTAGTGCTTCTAGTCTCGAAAATGTACGATAAAGTATTGTTTTGAACTAACTAAGGCTTAGAATGAATGAATGGTCGTCCCCGTTATTTAAATTTTGTTTACTTTTCGAACACGTTTTCGGTTCGTACAGGCCACATACTGTATGGATTTTCCTCATTCCAACGCCAATCACTTGGTTTTTCGATGGCCTTCAAAACCTCTTACTGTCGTGACGATCAGAAATTATGAAAAGTGGGAATTTCGGCAGCTCATGCCACTTTAAATAATTGCTATTCAGACCTCTATTGTAAGCAGACATTGAAGAGACCAAAGTATATCCTGCTTTTATATTAAAAAGCCACAAGAATAATCCCTCTGGGGAGTTGACATGAGTTCCCCCTTGATGAATAGTAAGACTGCATTTCAAAAGAACTGCCATAGAGAGGTTGCCAAGAAGCCTAAATTACATCAACAGACAAGATGTTATCTGATTGAGAGTCAGTGTGGATTTTCACCACTTGTCTTGACAAGACCAATGCTCCTTCTGCTTTCGATATCTGTTTTCTTGGTGTAACAACATGGTGGTAGATGATCTTTTGATATGTGTTTTCTTGGCGTTACAACATGTATTGGAAAGGTGGTAGATGATCTTTTGATATGTGTTTTCTTGGTGTAACAACATGTATTGGAAAGGTGGTAGAAGATCTTTTGATATGTGTTTTCTTGGTGTAACAACATGTATTGGAAAGGTGGTAGATGATCTTTTGATATGTGTTTTCTTGGTGTAACAACATGTATTGGAAGGTGGTAGATGATCTTTTGATATGTGTTTTCTTGGTGTAACAACATGTATTGGAAAGGTGGTAGATGATCTTTTGATATGTGTTTTCTTGGTGTAACAACATGTATTGGAAAGGTGGTAGATGATCTTTTGATATGTGTTTTCTTGGTGTAACAACATGTATTGGAAAGGTGGTAGATGATCTTTTGATATGTGTTTTCTTGGCGTAACAACATGTATTGGAAAGGTGGTAGATGATCTTTTGATATGTGTTTTCTTGGTGTAACAACATGTATTGGAAAGGTGGTAGATCATTCAATTCTGTCTTAACACAATCAGACCAAAAAAAAAGAAAGCATGTACATTTTTTATTTTCAATGCTGCTTCTCACAGACTTTGGGGTGGAGCACCTTGGGGGTTCAGCTGGCAGATTGACATTCCTTCAGTCCAACGCGGACCTTCGATTCATGTGTCACGGGCTCAAATCCAACTTGGGCCAAGTAAATTTTTTAAAAATTTGAGTTAATCAGTAGGTCACCCTATATGAAAGAGTTGCCAGGTTTTTTTCTGGGCGCAAAGACCGGTTTCCTTCCCCAATAAACCTGCCAATGCTGGCATATAAGGGATGTCTTGATGCAGCATACAACATCAGTCAATCAATCTGTGTCAATGAGTCTTGGATTCTTCTAGAATTGATATCTTATCTCCGTCAGGTAGCTGTCTCTAATCAGAGTGAATGTTTAAAGTAGAACAGCAGTTGTATTATAAACATTGGTAACTATAGCTGACTTTCTGTTTGACAGAGGATGGGAGGGTGGTGAAGTTAGCTTCCACTGTGACCTGACCCTATATCTTACTTCAAAGATCTGCTAACCTTAAGTGGGCCCAGAGGGAGGAAGTATAAAGGGCTAATGATGGGCACAGTCTGGGACAAGCTGGGAAACAAGCAGCCCCTCTGTCTATCTATCAATTGTAAATTCATTTAGCTTGAAGTAGTCTTTGCATCGGTGAACATTTACAGATAGACTTTCAAACTTTTTAAAAAAAATTACTAGATACAAACTTTGACACAAAGGCTTTTTTAACCTCACGTCTCTGGTATGTTTTCATAGCTAAGTTTTCTTCAATCGAGGGTTAAAATAAGATATATGCTAAGTTTGGAGTCTGGTTGCTGTTTTCCCTAAGGGTGACCTCTTCTAAGACCTGGGGACTGATATAAAGATTCTATTTGAAACCCAAATCCAAACAGAAGCTGTTTTATATGACCTTATCAGCATGATAGTAATTGTACAGTGTTTAGCTTGTCCTCACATGACACACCTCTATCATGTTACACGGTGTGATATTAGGGTGACATCTTTATAGCAACTTACTTCATTCTTATCAATGTACTGGACTTTTTTTCTCTTCCATAACTTTATTCAATAGGTTAAAGTGGCATAAGCTGCCAAATATATGGAAAATTTTGTTAAGATAGAATTGACTAATTCTTTGACATTTTTGTTATGCTCTTGTTGTACAAAATATTAAATTCCTGTTGATGCCATTCTCAACTTGGTAGAAGTAAGTTATGTTGTTTTTTTATGGTAGGCTTTTTGAGTTTTAGCAGTTATTTGCACACATCTCTCATGGGTTACAGACTAAACCAATATTTTTTATTTTAATTCTTTAGTTTTTTAAGGTTCTTCAACGCTAAACTTTTTTTGACAATTGGAATCCTGGAAAAAAAGTCTGAATTTTGGCATCTCAATCCAGATTGTTGTTCACAGTCATGCATTTGTGACTTTCACAATTGTAGAAATCATATTTCCTTTTTATTTCATTACATTTGAACAGCAGTTATATAATAATTAGATCTTGAGGGTTGTGTTGGATTCTTAGCATCAATACAATTGGAAGGATTCTGTGATATTGATGCTAAGAATTCAACACAATTCAAGCTTTTTATCTGAATAAATAGTTTTCGAATTTGCTAAATCAAACAAAAAGTAACCTTTCTATTAAAATGTGAAGCTTTCTTTCTCAAACCTTCTGCCTTTAATTTTTGGATAATCTTTTTATTCCAGCTCTTGGACCCCTTAAGGAAATAAGGCCTTTTGGCTGAAGTCCAAATTACTGACTTGAAAGTGGTTTGTACTGATTTGATGTAGGCTATAATTATATTTTTGAATGCCCCATAAGGGCAAGGGGTGGAAATACAGACTGTGGGAATTCTGAGAAAATCACCTAAGTCTCTAATCTAGTCAACTTGATACCTCTTCCTGGCAACTGGGGTGCCAAATCCAGGGAACATATGGTCACAGAGTGTTTGTGGCCACAGTGCTAGTGGGCAAACACTACCCTTCCCTTACCCATAGAGATACATTAACACAGGGCTAATATGAACCCAGTACCAGTACCCTCTGGCAGGAGAAACACCCTGGAGAAGCAGTTAAGTGGGCATTAGTCCGCACCATTAGCCCTGATTTGTGTTAAGGGCTTAGAAACTCATTAAGCCTGCCATCAGAAATTACACTTATATAATTTAAGTGTTAGTATCCTGGTATGGCAGTTTGGTTAGTAACATTTCTTCAGACTTGGAAGTTTGTCTTTATGTATTTGGACTGTGTAAGTGAAAATAATTACTAATGGACACTTAAGTGAAACAACAACATTTAACATGGATCTTTCCAATACTTAAAGTTATTAAAGAAAGTAAAAAGTTTTATGAATTCCTCATACAGATGTTGACTTTAATGAGGCTACCAGACATTTTTGAAAACAGAAATAAAAACATTTTTGTGGAATTTTTATTTGAGAGGGTAGATGTATATAGAGTGATCCCCTTTCAAATCTGTCAGATGAAATAGTTTCCTGTCTTTGGCTAGGGAAGTTCCCTTGTGTAGCATCTGTTAGCCAGACCAGTTGATTGGATGAGGAGGGGAGTGAGAAGAAACCCTTGGCCAGCTTTCACTCTAACCACTTGAGCTCTCTGCCTTTGAGAGTGCGTCGCTGGGGGAAAGAATGCTCTCTCATCTACATTCTAGGAACCGGCAAACTTACCTACTGTCAGTACCTTTCACATACACTTCCATGCTTACATCTTGAGAGCTTCTGAGGAAAAAGAAAAACTTGCTCTTTTTGAAAGCGGGTAAAGTTGATGAGAAGAGTGTGTTAGTGATGTAGTGTAAAGTGTGAGTAACTGATCAGCCTACATGCCAGTCTGTTTGTTTTACTCACTCGCCACTTCATGAATCAATTCCACACAAAGTTTGCTACAACACTTAAGCCTCAAGGAGCCAAACGTGTGTGCCTCGTGAATCCTGCCATAAATTGCCAACAACAACTTACTCAGTCAACTATTCTGCTGTGGAAAATCTGTTCAAATTATTTGGATAATAATGTGATTGAAGAAAAAGATCTGTCTTTCTGTGATTGGATTTGTTCATTGGGAAAGTTTTTGGATTACAAAGGATTACTGCTCTTTCAAATTATTTTTTTCTAGGATTTATTGAAGTTATTTCGTTTTCAAGAGAAATTTTGCACATTTAACTAAACCGTTTATTTCAACATATCGCGAAGACATACTTCTAAACTATGGACAATACAACTTTTTGTCTGTGAAAAAGAATAAAAATCCATTAGAGAAGCTATGAATCAATTGTCTTGAATGTGTTATACCGTTTCTTGGATGCCAAATTTAAAGACTTTTGTCACAGTATAAAGATTCTTGTACAATTTCTGATTTTGAAATTGTGTAAATTATGCTGTTGGAAGAAAGATAAGGTGATATGTGTAAATTCACCATGAAATGTGTTTGGGAGTTTGTACTGTGTATAGTTGGGTGTTCTGTTCTATTTTGCACTGGATTGCCACAAACTGGACTTGATGTAGTTCCTCACCCATCGGAAATCCCAACCTCATCCACAGGTACGAAACATACTTTGACCTTTAACCCCTATGCCTATTTCTTTCTCAGTTATTGTTTTCTTTTTTCCCTGATCGCGTTCATCCTTATCACAGGTGTAGAAATCAGTGTTAATTTGGCTATGGTCTACATCATGCTCAAGCTGCAAACCACATGGCCATGTCAATAACCTTAACACTCAATTATGCCCTTTTCATATTTTTTCCCATGACTTTTTTTCTGTCCAGCTATTTCTCCAACTGTGTACTAAAAAAAATAGATGTATGTGCCCCTACACATGTATTTGGTAGTCATTGAAATCAGCTGTTCAGCCAGGATCAGGCCTATATATGAAATTATCTGACATTGGTACATGTATCTTGTACAGAGGCAGTTTGATCACCTATTAATAAATGAAGATTTTCCCTGTGCCCGTGTGTTTTAGTAGTAAAGTAAAAATTTGGTCAATGAATGTCTTCCCTGACAGTATGGAGATCATCCCTGTTCATACATGTAGTTTGATCTACCTACATGATATGTATATTTTTAACACTATAACACACGGGCACAGGGAAAAATCTTCTTGTCTAAAATAACCACGAAAACAAGTTTCTAATTGTGTTAAAAAGTGGTATATCATTTTGACCTTTATACCCCATCATAAATTGTTGTAATAAACTAAACCTATGGTATTTCATTAGGTTGACGACTGACAGGAGCTTGGCCTTAGTCAGTAGAATTTTCTGCAACACTTTGTAATACATTGACAATGCTTACGCATCTTCAGCTATGAAGCTATGGTAAGAATATCGTCAGACTATATATTATAGGGTCATGGGAAAAGACTGAAAATTTTGTTCCCCCGCCACTTCCCAGAAAAACCTAGTTAGAAGACAGACAGGGGAGTTTGGCCCTGACCAGTATGTCTTTCAAACTCTTGTTCTTTTTATAAGCAATGACTGGCCTTTGGGTCACAGGTCGAGTATGTTTACTTTGAAGTAGTTTGTATTCTTCTACTATAATCTTGGCCATAGCGATGCTCGCTTTGTTATACTGAAACACAAATGGTATTATAGTTTTTTCACGACATCTTCCCGGGTCCAAGTTCAAACCCAAAGGATAAATAGTTTGCAATGTTTGAATCCCAAAACTTTCCCTCTCCAAACATACATGATATACATGTATCAGTATGAATTAGCTGCAGTAAAGGGGCTTGTTGGCTGACTCCTTACAGGATTGTATACCCCACCCCATCAAACCTTTTAACCGTGGCTTGTAGGCTGGCCATGTTTATCAGGTATCAGAGGGTCATCACTTTTATGAAAGCTTCCTCCACAAGTTAAATTGACCAAACCATCATTTTTAGGAAATAATCTTCAGTGCAGAACAACACCTTTATATGTTAAACAAACAACACTACATAACATTTTCAATAATATGTTCTGAAAATGTGTGTACTTTAACATTAACATGACAAAAAATATACAGCTATATACATTTATAGCTTGCATTTCTAAAAAAAATGTAAGTTTTGGTATTTTGTCACTGATAAAACTTAAAATTGATTTGACCTTTACATCCATTTGCCATTGACATGTCGTTTGGAATTTTAAGAGAACAAAGTGACCGAATTCTATGGGGAATGATATATCTATATTTGTTTTTAGTGTTGCATAATATTTGGGAAGCTTTTTTTTATTGCTAATGGTAAAAGAGTTTGGGGAGAATTTTGTTGCATGTTTGTATGAGGCTGGTAAATTGAAGTTTGCTTAAAGATGTAATCATTCTCCGTTATCTGTCTATTTGGGAGTCATGTTTCTGTTATTTTCATGTATAAATCATATCTAGCTCCCTGCAGTTTGGACAATCTTGTACAGTGTATGATTCATCATGGCTTTATGTGATTATTGCATGGAATGTTTTAGAAAACTCTTGGGAATTGTGATAATATGGCAGTCCTACATTAGGCCTTTCATTACCAACAGGCAGACGATAAGGGCACCATGGGTATGAGGCAAGTTAAAGATAAAAAATTTGGACATTTTACTGTCGTACAGGAAAGTGTTTGGATGATCACTGGTAAACTTCCCTCCCCTGATAGACCGTTAATTGAGGAGTTCAATACGATTTTTTAATTCATTTGCAGCTGTTTACATTTAGTTTCAGCCAGGCTAGAGATTCTAATAGAGGCTCCAAAGTGGGCCATTGCACGCTTATAGCCTGACCGATTGTTTTTCCTCTTCTGACTTTTATTTGTTTTTTGTCCTGGTCACATAATGTAGAAATATACTAAAAATATCTGATATTTACAGTTTATCCTATAGATGAATATTAGTAACGCTTTCACAACTCAATACAGTAGTGTTAACCCATTTAGGAACTCTGTTTACATTAACCCGAAAGTGTCTGTGAGACAGTAAACAAAGTACCACCAAATTCACACTAATTGCTCTTTAATTGTACTTTTTTCGTTAAAAAATCAACCTAACACCTTTCATCCAAAGTCAATCAAATCGTATTTAGCATAAGTTTTTAGCAAAAATGTAAACAATTCTAAACAACCTGTACCTTTAAAGAATAAGACCATATTTTTTTAAAGGAAAATTTGCCTAAATACATTAATATGAAAAAACATCCAATCTACAAACTATAGAGAGCGAGAGTATCGTGAGAATTTCACACAGTTTCTGTCAGCGGCGGTGTCATCGCGCATGTATGGATCCTTGTGCGAAAGTGACTCAGTTCTGACAATCACATTCAAAAAAACATCAATTGAACTGACGTCATCAAAAAAAACAAAAAAAAACATCGTGAAATCTCTAGGAAGATGCCCAGGCCCTTTAACTCCTCTTTATATAAAGCTATCAAGAACAAACAGTAGGTTGTGGGATTGTTGACAAGAACTAACAGAAGGTTGTGGGATTGGTGACAAGAACTAACAGAAGGTTGTGGGATTGGTGACAAGAACTAACAGAAGGTTGTGGGATAGTTCTCAAGAACTAACAGAAGGTTGTGGGATAGTTCTCAAGAACAAACAGTAGGTTGTGGGATAGTTCTCAAGAACAAACAGTAGGGTTGTGGAGTTGTTGTCAGTGACTAACAGTAGGTTTTGGGAAAGTTGTCAGGAATAAACAAAAGGTTGTGGGATAGTTGTCAAGAACTAACAGAAGGTTGTGGGATAGTTGTCAGGGACTAACAGAAGGTTGTGGGATAGTTGTCAAGAACTAACAGAAGGTTGTGGGATAGTTGTCAGGGACTAACAGAAGGTTGTGGGATAGTTGTCAGGAACAAACAGAAGGTTGTGGGATAGTTGCCAGGAATAAACAGAAGGTTGTGGGATTTTTTGTCAGGAATAAACAGAAGGTTGTGGGATAGTTGTCAGGAATAAACAGAAGGTTGTGGGATAGTTGTCAGGAATAAACAAAAGGTTGTGGGATAGTTGTCAGGAACAAACAGAAGGTTGTGGGATTTTTTGTCAGGAATAAACAGTAGGTTGTGGGATAGTTGTCAGGAATAAACAGAAAGTTGTGGGATAGTTGTCAGGAATAAACAAAAGGTTGTGGGATTTTTTGTCAAGAATAAACAGAAGGTTGTGGGATAGTTGTTATGAACTAACAGAAGGTTGTGGGATATATAGTTGCCCGGAATAAACAGAAGGTTGTGGGATTGTTGTCTGGAATAAACAGAAGATTGTGGGATAGTTGTCAGGAATAAACAGAAGGTTGTGGGATAGTTGTCAGGAATAAACAGAAGGTTGTGGGATTGTTGTCTGGAATAAACAGAAGGTTGTGGGATTGTTGTCTGGAATAAACAGAAGGTTGTGGGATTGTTGTCAAGAATAAACAGAAGGTTGTGGGATAGTTGTCTGGAATAAACAGAAGGTTGTGGGATAGTTGTCTGGAATAAACAGAAGGTTGTGGGATTGTTGTCAAGAATAAACAGAAGGTTGTGGGATAGTTGTCTGGAATAAACAGAAGGTTGTGGGATTGTTGTCAAGAATAAACAGAAGGTTGTGGGATAGTTGTCAGGAATAAACAGAAGGTTGTGGGATAGTTGTCAAGAATAAACAGAAGGTTGTGGGATAGTTGTCTGGAATAAACAGAAGGTTGTGGGATTGTTGTCAAGAATAAACAGAAGGTTGTGGGATAGTTGTCTGGAATAAACAGAAGGTTGTGGGATTGTTGTCAAGAATAAACAGAAGGTTGTGGGATTGTTGTCAAGAATAAACAGAAGGTTGTGGGATAGTTGTCAGGAACAAACAGAAGGTTGTGGGATTGTTGTCAAGAACAAACAGAAGGTTGTGGGATAGTTGTCAGGAACAAACAGAAGGTTGTGGGATAGTTGTCAGGAACAAACAGAAGGTTGTGGGATAGTTGTCAGGAATAAACAGAAAGTTGTGGGGTTGTTGTCAAGAACTAACAGAAGGTTGTGGGATAGTTGTCAAGAACAAACAGAAGGTTGTGGGATTGTTGTCAAGAACAAACAGAAGGTTGTGGGATAGTTGTCAAGAACAAACAGAAGGTTGTGGGATTGTTGTCAAGAACAAACAGAAGGTTGTGGGATAGTTGTCAGGAATAAACAGAAGGTTGTGGGATAGTTGTCAGGAACAAACAGAAGGTTGTGGGATAGTTCTCAAGAACAAACAGTAGGTTGTGGGGTTGTTGTCAGGGATAAACAGAAGGTTGTGGGATAGTTGTCAGGGATAAACAAAAGGTTGTGGGATTTTTTGTCAGGAATAAACAGAAGGTTGTGGGATAGTTGTCAGGAACAAACAGAAGGTTGTGGGATAGTTGTCAGGAATAAACAGAAGGTTGTGGGATAGTTGTCAGGAACAAACAGAAAGTTGTGGGATAGTTGTCAGGAATAAACAGAAGGTTGTGGGATTGTTGTCAGGGACTAACAGTAGGTTGTGGGATAGTTGTCAGGGATAAACAGAAGGTTGTGGGATAGTTGTCAGGAACAAACAGAAAGTTGTGGGATAGTTGTCAGGAATAAACAGAAGGTTGTGGGATAGTTGTCAGGAACAAACAGTATGTTGTGGGATAGTTGTCAGGGATAAACAGAAGGTTGTGGGATAGTTGTCAGGAATAAACAGAAGGTTGTGGGATAATTGTCAGGAATAAACAGAAGGTTGTGGGATAGTTGTCAGGAACAAACAGAAGGTTGTGGGATTGTTGTCAGGAATAAACAGAAGGTTGTGGGATAGTTGTCAGGAATAAACAGAAGGTTGTGGGATTGTTGTCAGGGACTAACAGAAGGTTGTGGGATACTTAAATCTTTGTCTGTTCTGTCTACAGTTACATCCAGAAACAATCTGGTTTCATTTATCTTTTTTTTCCTTTTCAAACTCCATGTCTTTAATCTGGCGTCTCCTCCTCTTTCCGCTCTCTGTATTCTGCCCTTTCAAAGAGTTTTTGGTGCTTGTTTCCATCCTGCCTGACGGGGCATGTGAAATTGACCATTAGTAACAATTGATGTTTAATTCTGTCCCAGGCCTGTAAGAACCTTGTGGTATGCTGTAATAACATACATGGAACCCCATGCTGTCTGTTGAAGAGAACTACAGTCTGTTGGCTCAACTTTTCCCATCACTCTCTGTCAGAGAGGTCTATTACCTCCCCACCTCATTTCATGTCTTTATTTACTTAAACAGATAAAGACCATTTTCTCATCATTATCCAAGAGCGGCCTGATACATTAATGATCTCTTCAACCATTCTTCTTTTCCCAATTTCTGGAGAACAAATTAAGGGAGATTATTAGCTTCCCAAATTGGATTAGATCATCAGGAATTCTTTTTGGCAAGAGAAAGACAAACCTATCATTTGAAGTTAATTAAAAACCTAAACTATTTATCAACAGGCAATATGGTTTTTCTTTCTATTGTTGTTTTGGTTGAGGATGGGGGTGTAATTCTATTTTTTTTAAAGCATGCATGTATATTCCCGTTATTTTAGTCAAGAAGGTTTTCGCTGTGCCCGTGTGTTTGGTGTGTATATATATATATTAAGTTGTATTTATAACAGTTAAGAACTGATATGTATTTGTTACATAAATTCCTGATATTTTTGGGGAATTCCATTGATGAATTGATTGTTTTCTTTGAATCAAATTTATCAATGATACATTTTTCATTTTAAGACCATAAATCAGCCTTTTTTTTTTAAAGCTTTTGAAAGAATAGAGTTGACAATCCAAGTTATTAACCAAAATAACATTTTGAGGAGAATATTCACAAAATAATCTGCCATTTTGTCACCATTTTCTAATTATATATTTCCTCACCCAATAAACTTGGCAACATTGCCATAAAAATGAATTAATCTTGAGTGTAACGTTAAACATCATACAGTCAAACAATCATATGTAAGACATTTGTTGGTCAAAATTTTACAATGAATTTTTATTCAACTTGTATAAATGTTTCTGTGGCTACCCTTTGAAAATAATTTAGATAAATTCACTTGATGATATTTTGAACACGTCATTACTTAATGTTTTATGCTGCACTCATGATTAGTTCACTTTTATGGCCTGGCTCAAGTCCCATCTACACGGTGTTTTACAGCAAAACAGAATCCAATCGAATTAGACATAATTAAAGCACCATGGGGAGGTATAAAGTTTTACTTACTGCATGGTGATGCCTTAATTAAAGATAAAACTTTTATACTTTTTGCATGTCACTGTCTACATTGTAAACCTTTTGTTTAAAGCCCGGCGTACATCGGCCTTAGAACTGGAAGCAACTAGTCGTAAGCGAGCTACCTGCGACTGAGAGCAACTGGGGGGATCTGATCAGTTCTCGAATCTGGCCGATGTGCGTCCTCTTACCACTGACCGTGTACAGCCGATCGCTCAGTTGCTGCCAGTTCCACATGTTCTACTTTCACGCCACTGGTTCCACTCAGTCGCATTGGCCTACCCCGATGTACGCGCCCTTAAAACCAGTGGTAACCTTTTGACCCGGTACGTGTTGGTCATGTGACGCAATTTTACACCGGAACACAACAAAATGGCGAGTGGCTGGTGTGATGCAGCACTGAACGTATTTATTACCGACTTCATACGACGGTGTCATTAAAGTTTATTCATATATAACAAGATAAAGTGTGAAAATGTGGAAGATTTGCATGTGAATACGGCTAACTGTGGGCGCAGCCATCTTGAATAGGTCACATGATTTCAAGCGCCTCCTGGTGTGCTCTTCATTGATTACAATTCAGTCTCTGCCAGTCGCTGTCGATGTGTGCGCAACTGGGACTGGGGGCAACCGGGACTGCTCAGTTCCTCGCAGTCTCTGTTCCCGGTGTACGCGCTGATTTTACACCGTGTACAACTGGTTGCTTCCAGTTGTTTAGGCCGATGTACGCCGGGCTTTAAGCAATTTAACAATAAGTTGGGAGGGGAAAATGAGTTGCTGAATACAGGGAAAATTGCATTGAAGCAGAGTTGGCCAATTGTGTGTCATTGTTATCAAGAAGTACAAAAAAGAGCAGTTTGCTAATACAAATCTGGGAGATGAGCATCAAAGCCCCTTAAATTCGCTCCTACATCCTGGCTATTTGAATTTTATCCGTTATTAGCACTTCTCTTTGGTTCGTACGCTTTAGTGGCTTTACTGATATTTTTTTTATTTTAACGTCAATCTTTGACTTTTTTCAAGGTACTTCTAACGCTCAACTTCTGGTGACAACCTACGTGGCTCAGTAGGTAGAGCGTTGGACGCTCAATCCGAACAGCCTTCCACCAATGGGTCGCGGGTTCGAATCCCACTCAGTCCAAAAAAAAATTGGAAAATTTTCTGACTGGGTTTTCACTCGAACGACCTATGTGGGATGGTTGCCAGTTACCAACGGAAGGTTGTGGGTTTCCTCCGGGCATAGAGCCCGGTTTCCTCCCACAATAAAACTGGCAACGCCGCCATATAGGTGAAATAATCTTGAGCGCGGCGTAAAACACCAAACAATCAATCAATCTGGTGACAGCTAATGCCACTTTAAATCTTAGCCAAACCATGGACGAAAATGCTGTTCAGAAAGTTTTGTGTGTTACAAACCATACAACAATGAAGGCATTAATAGCTCTAGATAGCTCACAATAGATAGATAGGTCGAAATAGCTGTAGAATGTCTACCTTTGCAGTTTGCAAATCCCCACTGTCCCATTCAAGGAATACTTGAGGGTCCATGCAGTAGTCGAGGATTCGATCAATGCTATATGTTAGCCTCTGTTGTTACTGATTTGTAGGCGCCAAGAGTAAGACCCCAAAAAGTTTCTTGTTGATGGAAAATAGAAACATGTTGCCATACACTGGAACAAATTGTACAATATTTGACTGTGTTCCAGAAACAATATCTGCGTCTTGTACAAAAAATTATAACAAACATTCAATCTAGCCTTCCATGGGGGAGGAAACACTTTGTTAGACCACTGGCGTCGGAAGCGGGGGGGCCAGGGGGGCCTGGGCACCCCCACTTTTCATTAAGGGGGGGCCAGAGTATGTTTGGGCCCCCCCACTTTTCAGCCTCTCAACTGACCTCTCTACGACCTATTACCCTCTCAATTACCCACTTTTGGGGTTTAGGAAACTCAGAAAGTGTCATTTTTTCCCGGCTGCGCCGCAGATCATTCGTACATACACTACAAGTTACAACTATAGTTTTTGAGGGATCTAAAGAACAAAGAAGATCCAAGTTTTCTGAACTGCGGTTTTAACTCAAACTGTCTTTGTTAGGTTGTTCTTTGATATTTGATCGTCTTAACGCAATGTTGGCTTATAGGTAATTGGCAATTGTAGTGATTTGGGGACTGAATAAATACGTGAAAGTCGTGTGTTAAGCGGCGTTTCCACTTGTGCGGATACGGTGGAGATACGGAAAGCCCTACGGTAGGCTATGCGGCGCGTGTGTTTCCATTTGTGCGATTGTCCGTACGGCATCTGGATATTTTCTTGTACTAAATACCCATGTAGTTAACAAATCTGATAGACTTTTCTTGGTTAAGAAAATTATTTTTTGCTCGTTGTGTGTGTTTTTGGTTTCCTTCGAACTATGTAGACCAAAACAAGCTTCACTGGATTAATTCTGTTGTATTTATGTATTCTAAAGATAATGGAATTATGTCTTACATAAACTTGGTATTGCCTATATAAACGCATGTTTGTAAAAGCCTGATTTCCATGAATTATTTTACTTTAAGGGGCTTTCACAATTGAGACTTTCGCCGCACGGTCAAAATACTGAAATCGACCGCAGTAGAATCGGAAAAATTACCGCAAGAAAATAATCGATTTTACGATTGGCCGGGGCATCGTAAGGGCGTGGCAAGGTACCTGCACGTTTTAATCCACGAATCTCTTGCGGCGAAACGCGCGGAGTGACGCAAGCAACGCACGTGATCCGTGAGACAGTTGCGCGAAGGTGCTAAGTGATTGGTTGGAACGTGCGGCGTGCCGCAAGATGCATCGTGCGTCATTGTTTTTCGCCGCGCACCAATGAGCGGGCGCCTTATCGCATTTTGTCAAATCATGCGGCGATTTTGGGCTCCGCAGACGTGATTGCAGTATAAAAAGGCGCAGAGATCCAAAACACCGTTAGAAAAATATATACCTGTAGCACACCTGAGGGTATTTTCGCACGGTGAACGCAAGGCGGTGCAAGACCGAGACGGCGAATCGTTCAACGGTTTACGACTGCCGCAAGGTTGGCGGCACAAGAAATTTCACCGTACGGAGCATCTTACGACACAAAAAAATCGTGCAACAACCGCGCATCAATTTACAACGGTTTACGGTGAACGTACTAGCGCCCGCACGGATCAGAGGTAATAAAAAAATTCACCCGGCCGAAAATTGGATTCCATGTGCACATCAAACTTTTCTGCGGCTCTTGCGGCACAAAAATTCCGCGTGGTAAGGTGCGGTTGCCCGCAAGAAAGGCTGCGGTCCATCGTACGGAAGGCCAAAGTTCATGACCCCAAGAGCCGTAAACCCGCCGTATCTCAATTGTGAAAGCCCCTTTAAGAGCAACAATCCCAACTTTTGGTGAGAGAAAGGGATTTCCACAGTAGGTTTACCTGGTTTAATATGGAAATCACCGTTCGGTTCCGCATTGGCGCCGCGCCGATCCAGGTAGAAACACTTCTTATTTAAAGATTTTTGCCTCACCCATATCCGCACAAGTGGAAACACC
Source organism: Lepidochitona cinerea (assembly GCA_963971465.1). Lineage (NCBI taxonomy): Eukaryota > Metazoa > Mollusca > Polyplacophora > Chitonida > Tonicellidae > Lepidochitona > Lepidochitona cinerea. The sequence continues at coordinate 37,301,719 of OZ020556.1, read as the reverse complement.
TCTTAAACCTTAGTGGCACATCCCTCTTATAATCTGATTCTCAGAGGAAATCAAACTGTTGGTACCAATAGCATGATGTCTGTTGTGCTGTGATAGTTGGGCCCCCCCACTTTCAATTACGTTCCGACGCCACTGTAGACCACAGGTCCAACTCACTTATTCTATTATCTTCTATTCAAGATAAATACAAATGCTTTACAGTCAGAGTAATCTTATGTTGTTGAGCAGACGGCTTCAACCATAGTTTGTTATGAGAGAAAACATAGCGTAGGTAATGGACCAACACTGCCTTATTTCCTCAGCCATTTATTTATCAGAAACTTAAACACAGGCGTAAGGCATGTCAGTAATAATAAATATTGTGTGGAATCTCCATAGTTTTCTGGTAATATACTGTTATGATTAGGTGGAACCAAGACACTCATCTGCCTTTTCACTAGATTTGCTGTCGTCTTTTTTTGTTATCCTCTGAAGACCAGATACAACTGACAGACAAGCCAAGCTGTCAATGACTCCCATATTTCAGGGAGCCGTGGTCCTCAGGTCAACACAGACCTTCTATGGCTGCCTCACAGTTTGAATTACACTCTGAGCTAATACAGTTGAAAAATGTGGAAAATTTGGCAAGTACTCACAGTAAACTTGGCAACGTGAGGGAAATAATCTTGAGTGCGGCGTAAAACCACAATCAATGAATCAAACCATATTTCAGCCAGTTATATTTTACTGATCTATAAAAATCTTTATATTTCCAATTGTATTTGTTTAATTGGGTTTTTCAAGTTTTAGCTTTTTGGTCATTTTTTTATAACTACAGTTTTATCATTTTCAATCGTGACCAATTCTCAGGAGACTTATGTAGTGCTAAATACATAGTCAAATATTCCCCAAAAATTAAAAACTGATGTATGAGTTTTTTTTTAAAGAAGCTGATTAGATTAGATTTAAAAAGTAACCAGGATAAACTATAGACCATACCTACCAAATTAAAGGACCACAGATACGCTGGTTATCTGTGTCCAATTAAGTTACACCTAAATTGATTGTTGAAGCTGTTTAAATTAAAATGCAGAATACCTTCCAAACCAGGCGCCTTTTCCAGAAAGTTATTCAACAAATATACCGTCTAGACCTACCAATTATCTTCTGGGATTCTCATGCCAGGACATATTCAACTGACAGGAGACTGTGTCCCTTAATTGACTAAAGCAGGCCAGGGAAGTTTGTACAAGAACAGATGCTACAGAGCCCATGATTGAATTTTAGCTACTGTAATATATAATGTCTTACATAAAAAACTTATTCAAACATATAAAGATGTGACAATTTCACATGAAAATATGTTACACTCATCTGAAGCAAATCAGTAACTCAGATTATCAGTATGAAGAAGGATCATCCCACAACTAGAATGACTTGAACTGTCTTTAGCTGTTTGTGTCTTGAATTCTACAAAAGCTGTGGTAATTTATGAGCAGTTGAGAAATACTCCCAGATTTGTTTATCATCTGTCTGTCATCTGTTGTTCTCTGTGGCATACCAGATTGATTGACTGACAGACTGGCTGATTGATGACATGGTATATTGGTACCTAAATAAACAAACTGGGACTGTAACTCACAGTTGCCCCCATAATGGAACCATTCATTCCCTGTACCTTGGAGAAGGGTTCACTAGTCCGAAGGTTCACTAGTCCGAAAAACGGGTTCACTAGTAAGAAGGTTCACTAGTCCGAAGGTCCACTAGTCAGAAGGTTCACTAGTCCGAACGAGAGGGTTCACTGGTTCGAAGGTTCACTAGTCCGAAGGTCCACTAGTCAGAAGGTTCACTAGTCCGAAAAACGGGTTCACTAGTAAGAAGGTTCACTAGTCCGAAGGTCCACTAGTCAGAAGGTTCACTAGTCCGAACGAGAGGGTTCACTGGTTCGAAGGTTCACTAGTCCGAAGGTCCACTAGTCAGAAGGTTCACTAGTCCGAAGAAGTACCGATCATCCTCCAAACGATAATATAGCCCATAGGGCATAGGCCTACCCAGACCCAAGGATAGTTTCCTCAGCATCATTTTCCCACGAGACAGTATCCTTTAGTCTTTGCTGGTCTGTAGTCGAGACAATGTAAAGTTAGGAATTTATGATCCCTCCAAAGAAAAAGGAAATATATAATTCGACGATTTTATGCACAGCATAACTGTCGAACTAAATATTTTATTTTTCCTTAGGAACTCTACAGGGCTATACGCATGACATGACATGTTCAATTTAAATCCATTTATTTATAAGATAATTTGAAAAGTTGGGAAAACATTGTAAAAAAGATGACATTATACCTATATCGACTTTGTAAATGTTCATATATATATATATTTATCATCACTAAAACACACGGGCACAGGGAAAATCTTCTTGTCTAAAATAACCATGCAGACAAGTTTCTAATTGTGTTAAAAAGAGGTATATCATTTAGACTTTTATACCCCATAAATTGAACAAACCGTGAAGAGTACTTTTTATTTTTAATATCTGTTCAAGTATACCTACCGCTACTCAGATTTTTTTAATTGCTTCAATAAAATGGTCTTATTTGAGATATAGCGCATTATGTCTGGGATGTTCGGACTAGTGAACCTTCGGACTGGTGAACCTTCGGACTAGTGAACCTTCGGACCAGTGAACCTTCGGACCAGTGGACCTTCGGACTAGTGAACCTTCGGACCAGTGGACCTTCGGACTAGTGAACCTTCGGACCGGTGAACCTTCGGACTAGTGGACCTTCTGACTAGTGGACCTTCGGACTAGTGAACCTTCGGACTAGTGAGCAGTTCCCGTACCTTGAATGCTCCTGCTCTTCCAGGACTGGACTGACAGTCCTCTTGTTTTATAGGTATTAGCAGAAGTCTATGAATGTGGAAGTGTGGAGCGTCCCATTACATTGTATTCAGGGCATTGGCGCCTTTTGACCCAGAGGTCATCATACACAGAGCCCTCTCTCGGTTAGTTAGAAAGCGTGGCTTTTCTTCACTTTCTCCTATGAACTATTATGGGATGCATAAGAAAAAACATGGCGAACGTTTTAGATAGGACAACAGTACTTGATGGAGCAAAAGTTAAAGTTTCCGAAGAACTTCATAAAGTTGAAAATGAGACAAGAAGACTTGTTTGGAACGATTTGAGTCGAAATGGAGATATCAGAGTCGCATGTTCGGTAAAGCTTTTATAAAAACCAATGCATTCTCCGAACTGCGGTTACTGGAATTGCCGATAGATGCAGAAGTGGAGAATGAATTTATTTTCTGATTTGAAATTGCGCAACCGTTGACAATTTCAAAATCTACCGCGCATAAACGTCACATAGTGTAGTATAAGCAGGCTGAAAGCGCCAGTGCCCTGAATATGGGGTAATGCGACATTTCACACTTTCCTGTTCATAGACTTCTGGTATTAGTAAAAAAAAATTAATTTAAGTCCATGAGCTTTCCAATATATGTAAACAAAATTTGAAACTATGTTAGCTAATTGTTTGTCATTTTTACCAAAAAGTACAAACTAAGAGCTTTCTGTTGATATCAATCTTGCAGATTATGATTAAGTAGCTTTAGAAGCAAAATAAAAAAATGTATTCAAACATCCCTGCTATTTAGATTCTGTCCCTTATTTGCACAAATCTTTTGTTGTACGGGTTTCAGGCTTTACCAATATTTTTTATTACAATACCGGCCTGTTCGGACTAAAAACACTGAACTTCTCTTAACAATCTGAATGTGTACTTAAATGAAATATAGAATGCTAAAATAGAACGCAGTTTCAAGATATGCTACCGGTATGTATGTTGGATAATCTGCTTCAGAAATTGACCAGATCAAACTGTGGGGACTGATGATTAGCAATCAAGGGTCTACACTCAGATCTTTCTATTTTAATGCCAAATGACTAAAGTTTACCCTTCGATGCATCAGCAACAACATCCATCTTATTGTTTAATTGTTTAATTAACATCCAGAAAAAAAATTATCTCCTACATATAATAGACATTTAATATTCTTTAAAGTGGAATCAGCTTCCCAGTACGGAACTTTTTGGATACCAATCTCGGAGATTATTTTATTTCAACAAAAATCCTGTGTTTTTTTCAAGGAACTTTAAATGCTCAACTTCTTTTGACAATCAGAATTCATGAAAAAGTTTGCATTTTGGCAGATCATGCAACTTAAAGGATTTATGAACATCGCTTAAAGCTGTTTTGTATGTTTGAAAAACATAATGTTGAAACGAAACAGCCTTCGCATCAGTACTATGGAAGAAAAAAAAAATAAGTGTGCACGAAATATGCATATTTTCTGTAACTACTCGTCAAAACTCCTGAAAAGCTATGTCGTACACGACCTTTGATGTGTACAACTGCCATGAAGAGGCACGGACACAGCCGAGATCGCATGTTACAGCACCACTCTTAGGATACATCCACAATGGAGGTTATGTTTAACGTCCAATGTCATTGAGCTAATTAACTTTCTCATAACCACCATTTCCAGACTGGTTAGAATTGAATTTTGTATGTTCTGCACCAGAAATTTAATGTTCTTTTCGGTCAGGATTGTAAAGTATGTGTTCTGCAACACGCAAGTTGAAAAATATTGGTCAAGGTTGTTCATAATTCCTTTAAGAAATATACTCACAGACATGATAGTTATTTAGTATTCTTTAAAGAAAGTATCCCACAGACATAATGATCATTTGCCATTCTTGGCCCTCCAAAAGTTTGCTTGATTTAGACATTATGAAAAGGATGTTTTGAATCTTTTGTATTAAATTTTGCTTTGCCTTTGATATTTCCTACTTACTTTTACTGAGCGAGTGTGCGGGTGAGTGTGTTATTGAGGGACTCATGGAAGATTGGTATTATTTGTACTAAATGATCTCCCTCTTGAAATAAAGTATTATTATTATGTGACTTAAGGTGAGATTGTGTTTGATGATGTATCAGTCAAATAACAGTGGGGCTCAGTGTGGAAAGAGATAGGGTTGTAATCAAAGCAGAAGTAAGAGTAGGGTTTATGGTTAGTTGGGAACCAGACAGGGCTTGTCATATCAAGCTTGTCTGAAATAGCTAAAGCCAAGATTTTCCATTATTACCATGAAAGTGGCAGGGGGGACATTTGATAACTTCCGAACCGTTTCTGGCGTGTCAGACCTATATCTTTTTATTTTGTTAAAATACACTTTTGATCTGGCTAACGATATCTTGAATAAATGTTATAGCTTATTGCCATTAATGATGGTTTCTTATCGCCAGAATGTTGCCCTTTATGATCACAATCGCTTCTGCGACATCAGTTTGCCAACAATCACCAATCACCAATTTATCTGTCAGTGCAGACTTTCCAGGGGGGTGCTTAACTTAAAATTTTCCTTGTGTATAGATCATTAAGGTCTACTAGAGAAGTCTACTCAATCAGAACATAACAGCGTGTGTGTGCAATATTTATTCTGCCTCATCACAATTTGGATTTTCATTGCAATCCTTAAATCTCACAGTTTATATACGCCCTTTAAAAGAACATTAGTTAGAAAGATTTACTAATCAAAGCTAAACTCCTTTGTCTGTCTTCTACTTTGGAACCAAATTACATATTTTTGGCCCATTATCATATTTTGTTAAATCTCAGTTTACATGACTTCTTGCCATAGCTGAAAATCCATACAACTTTGTCCCCATGGTTATTTTAGTCAAGGAGTTTTTTTCCTGTGCGTTTGTGTTTTTGTGTTTATGAATATACGGACGGGGAAACACCCATTTAATCTTATAAACCACCACCAATGAAGCTCTCTTTAAAATATTTTGTTGTTGTTGTGTAGCTTACTGTATATCATTACCGGAGCTATTCATTAGCTATTTGTTAGCGTGTCTGGTTAGTTTGTTATTAGATTGAGTCATGTTATATCACACACTAACTACCCCACTATCAACTTTGTTTGTTGACCGATGAGGGCCATTGGTGCTTGAGAAAACATTCAGATGAGCCAATTTGTAGATATCTCTTTCCCCATGTTGTACAGCATGTTTATAGAATCACAGGCAAGCACAGATGCTGAACATGTCACATTGGAGATTCTAGCGAAATGCCTGTGATGCATTGCAAAACATGTTTCTTTGCTATTCAAGGATTTTAAGCATAAAGCGTCATATGCAATAAAGAAGACTAGTAAGCAATTTCACTTAATCTTTTTGGTTTTCACTAAATAGGTGATTTGCCAATTACTTTCAAATGACGTTATTTAGCCATGTCTCAATTACTGCCATAAGTAGTAGACCGGACTGTTTTTAATTTCAAATTTTCGGTATTGTCGATAAGATATAAGAAATGAAAACCTATATTCACACAGTTTATATCCTAATGAATCTAGAAATGTGAAAAAATCGTGGATGAAAAGGGATTTTGACAGAATATGAGAAAAGTCAAGATGATTACTGGGCTTGTCCGGTGTAAAATTGATGTTGCAACATTATTTCATTGTTGCGCGCAAAACTGGCAAATGGTCTATTGCTGACAGATGGTTAATGAGGGTTTGTGAATATGTAAACCAAAAGCATTCATTTATTTCATTTACAGGTGTCAGAAAAACAATTAATCTCGGAAGTACGTTTGTGTTTGGTTAAGATGTTACATTTGGCTGGTATGATAATTACAAATACATACATCTCTTTACAGTATACATGTTGGCTATATTCTGCATTTTACAATTTCTAAAACACACAGGGAAGATTTCACTATCCTTGGTCTGGGGAAACTGTCCAGATGGGGATAAAAAAATATTGCATAATTGGTGGATTGCATGGATGCGTCTGTTAGAGCACTTGGTTACTTCAAATCAAATGCTCAGATACTAAAGAGTCACAGGCAGATGGCAAAACTAATCTTTTTTTTTCACATTCTTACTTTCAGATAATGTGAAAGCAGACTTTTAAAAAATGTTTTGATTAAATGGGCTCATTCTTCTATATTGCCTCTTAAATTCACCGTCTTTAATCATAAGACTAAAACTGCACTGTATAATTTAAAACAGATGGCAGGAATAAATAACTGCCAAAAACAGTTTGTTTTGGAAAGAGTCAGATACCAAATAGATACCATTGCAATAAAACCTATGGATTGGCTGGTTTTTGAAGCTGTTCTGATTGCCGAGGTCAGTCAGTCTGGTATGGTGGTACATCCAGTAGTTTGATGTTAGCTTCAGGTAGAGGAAGTGTTTATAACATCAAGTAATATACTGAAGAGGGCCACTTTGGAAGGGTGGGTGGTCAGACTTTCTTACACAGCCAGAGAGGGTTTAATCTCAAAATACGACCAATATAGCATGTGTTCCTCACCTTGGGAGAAGAAATACATTGAAAACAATAGTATACCTGTACTCTAGAACAGTACATCAGCTAATGTCAGATATAAGGTTTCCATTAAGACAATGAATGCCTCTGGGATCGCTGTAAGCCAAGAATAATAGGCTACTGTTTATTCAAACTCAGTCAATTTGTGATTCAGCCAAAACGTTCCAGTGCCAGTTCAATGGCCGGAATTCATCGCGATGATTTCGCTAATTTATCTTTATTTAGATCTATTTGTTCGAGCTTGTCTGATATAAGCTTGTGGAACAATTGGTCTTTTAAGGGTCATTTTTACTCCATAATGACCTCTGTTAGGTTTTAAAAATGATCCAGTCTCCATTGACCATTTTTAAAGTGACCTGTGTCCTGATAACAGAATGAAAAACTATTACGTTTCTTATAAATATACGACATAATTTTAATACGTGTGTGGCATGGCAACAAGAAGATTTCTTTATTTGACTTTTTTAAGGCAATTTCTTGTTAACTTTTTCCCACATCTTTTCTGCTAGGGTTATCTTCGATATTCAGGCTTTCCTGGTATAAGTAGGTTGGAATTAAGTTTACGTGGTGAATATGAGGTACATTGCAGGCCTACTTGTTACACCTTATCCGCTTCATTACCTTAATGGATAAACCATATGATACCACTGATAACAACAGCAGTTTCAAGGAAGATGATATAATCACTCACCAGGTGGCGCTCTCCTCAAGTCAATGTGGCTTATTCTCTTGCCACTTTATCTTTCTCCACTCATATGTTTAATATCAACTAATTTTTTTTAGTATACGGATCATCTTTCTCACTTCCATAATTTGCCAAAGTCAAAAAAACTAAATATCCTCTTTGTGGAGAAACTATTTATTTTGATACTGTATACAGAGAAACGCACATGGCATGGCAATTCCAATGTATCATAAACTCATACATATTTTAATAGCTTAAAAAACAAGGGCCTCATATTGGCCCTCTCAAGTGCAATTTCCTTGAATTGTCAGATTATGGAGAAGGTTTCTAAAAATGAAGCCTTAGATAAAGTGCCCAGGTGAAATATAAAACATAATCCCACAAAAGTCCAAAGAAAACAATTGTCAAATTTCTGTCTGAAAGAGTTGAAAGAGGTATGTGCCGTAGGGGTTCCTTTGGTCAAAGAGCCCCTGTTTTGCTATACCTTAAAGTGAAATCATGTCCAGTGTGACATGTTTGTAAAACACCATTCAATCAAACATAATCTCTGTGAATTTCTTTTGTTTATAGGTGGAAAATATGTTAGAGTTGATGTCCCAATGAAAATCAGTGATAAATACCTTGGTGAAACTTTACGTGTACGATGTGAAATAACCGGGGATCCTATCCCAGATTACATCTGGCTAAAAGATGGACATACAATTAACCCATTGGATAGGAGGGTGTCTATAAAGAAAATAGTCTGGGGTTCAAGGTTTGTACATGTAGCTTTTATCATATTTTAATTTATCATAATATTCAATATCCATGATTGTTTAAAGAGTTGTAAGGGATGATATAAGTGAAGAGTTAACAGCCAGAAAATGTTGCTCAAAAAGATTTATGACCAATTTTAATAGTTGTCATGGCATGGTTAGCGTCGCTGCGTGGTAATTGATAACGATTGAGCCGTTAGACGAGACCCCTATCAATTACCACGCTGACCATGTAAATACTTCGTATCACCCATCCACAAACCATGATAACGATTTTATTCAAGCTTATTATTCTATGCACATGTTGTCAAAAAGCTTATCATTCTATACACATATTGTAAACAGTTTATAATTCTATGCACATATTGTCAAAAAGCTTATGATTCTATGCACATATTGTCAAAAAGCTTATGATTCTATGCACATATTGTTAAAAAGTTCATTATTCAATGCACATATTGTTAAAACGCTTATAATTCTATTCACATATTGCTAAAAAGCTTATGATTCTATGCACATATTGTTAAAAAGCTTATTATTATATGCACTTATTGTTAGAAAGCTTATTATTATATGCACATATTGTTAAAAAGCTTATAAGTCTATGCACATATTGTTAAACAGTTTATGATTCTATGCACATATTGTTAAAAAGTTTAATATTCTATATGTATAATTTGTTCAGGTTGCGAATCGATGGAATCACAATGAAAAATGCTGGTAATTATACCTGTATTGGTTATAATACCTATGGCAGGTTTAACACTACAGCTCACCTGAAAGTCATTAACAGTAAGTGTTCAGTAATTTCTTTTCTTCGGCAAAAAGCTTAATTGCCCCTTGATTTGTTCTGGACCTTTTCTTTCCAGTTAAATGTTTATAATTGGATGGTTAGGAGAAGAGTGCATTATTTGTATTAATTACAGGGATTAAAACATTCAATATGGATGATGTACATGTTGTATGTCGACATTTAACATAATTGTTGAATGTTTTTGTCTTTATTTAAAGGAAAACCCCCTTCAAGTAGTAAAGACAGTGATACAACCGGAGGTATCTTCATTCCTGGACTCTCATCAAACATGTATGTTACTTATTTAAACTCTGGTCTAGGAAAATTCAGTTATTTTACATTTGAGACATCATTAATTGTCCTACAATTATGAAGTGTTATCTTAAAGTGATATATTCTGATTGTCATGAAAAGTTGAGCGTTTGAAGTACCTTGAAAACTAAAGCCCCTTTCACAATTGAGATACGGCGGGTTTACGGCTCTTGCGGTCATGAATTTTGGCCTGCCGTACGATGGACCGCAGCCTTCCTTGCGGGCAACCGCACCTTACCACGCGGAATTTTTGTGCCGCAAGAGCTGCAGAAAAGTTTGGTGTGCACATGGAATCCAATTTTCGACCGTGCGAATTTTTTTATTACCTCTTATCCGTGCGGGCGCTAGTACGTTCACCGTAAACCGTTGTATCTTGACGCGCGGTTGTTGCACGATTTTTTTCTGTCGTAAGATGCTCCGTATGGTGAAATTTCTTGTTGCGCCAACCTTGCGGCAGTCGTAAACCGTTGAACGATTCGCCGTCTCGGTCTTGTACCGCCTTGCGTTCATCGTGCAAACAATACCCTCAGGTGTGCTATATATTTTAGGGTGCGGCATTTTATCTTCCTCTTCCTCAATGGATTGACATCCTTTTTCTAAGGGTTTTCTAACGATTTTTTATACTGCAATCACGTCTGCGGAGCCCGAAATCGTCGCACGATTTGACAAAACGCCGTAACGCGCTCGTTCATTGGTGCGCGGCGAAAAACAATGACGCATGATGCATCTTGCGGCAGGCCGCACGTTCCAGCCAATCACGTAGCACCTCCGCACAACTGTCTCACAGATCACGTGAGCTAGACGTGCGTTGCTTGCGCCACTCTGCGCGGTTCGCCGCAAGAGATTCGTGGATTAAAACGTGGGGGAACATTGCCACGCCCTTACGATGCCCCGGCCAATCGTAAAATGGATTATTTTCTTGCGGTAATTTTTCCGATTCTACTGCGGCCCGAAAAATTTTATCTCTACCGTGCGATCGATTTCAGTATTTTGACCGTGCGGCGAAAGTCTCAATTGTGAAAGCCCCTTAAAGGATTGACGTTGAAATATAAAGTATCCATATTAAAGCCAGTAACCCACACGAACCAAAGATGTGTGGTAATAACATACGAAATTCAAATGAGTATATTTTAGGGATTTTGTTGCTTATAGAAACTATATAAATCACAAAGTGTACATCTTCTAGAAGCTCTCATTTTGTATTTATTAATAAAAATGACAAAAGTTAAACACATTTCCACCATGTTACATGTTTTATATTGATCTTTAGTCCAGGCAGTGATCGCCGTAACTTAGATGGAAGACAAAAGGGAGGTAATGGATTTTGTCAACCATACAGAGGCGCCACCTGTTCTAATGTTATTGGAAATCAGAGTGTTTATGTCACTTCTAAATACACCCAAGCTAACACCGAGGAACGATTGTTAGGTAAGAATCTTCTACCAATCAACTAGCTCGGTCGCCGTTTGTGGAAGAGTTGCCAGGTACTCGCCAAAGGTCAGGGGTTTCCTCCCCCACTAAAGCTGGCGACACCGCCATATAAGTGAAATAATGTTGAGTGTGGCGTAAAACGTCAATCAATCAATCTACCAATCGAGTCCAGCATAGGCCTTCCCTTGATAGCTCAGGGAATGAAATCCCACCCTGACCAAATAAAATACAAAGATGTCTCAGGTACTCACCGTAGGACAGGTTTCCTCCCCCACTAAACTTAGTAAAGCCGCCAACGAGGGAAACAATCGTGAGTGTGACATAAAACATCCATTGTACTTCAAAGTCTGTCTGGCTTAATGATTAAGAATTGTGGACAGCATTCTTGTGCAATAATCCATGTTGGATTGTTTCTTGGGTCAACAATGTTCAGGGGCTTATTTTTCACCTTCTTCAATAAATCTGATCATGTCACCAAAGAAATACTCATGACATGGCATATACATTTACCTGAATCATTGACAAGGAGGAATTTTTAAAATTCTACTTGATATATCATGGAAATATTAATGATCTACTTTTCAATTAAATGGTCTGTATTGCTTTGGGCCACTTAACTCAAAACTATCCACCGATTGGCTGAAGCTGTCAAGTTGATAGGGAACATGTTTTCTTTGGCTAATAACCAGACTTCCATTTGCTGTTGAAAGCTGACTGTTATTATGAAACCCTATCTTTTAATGGGAGGTGATGACATGTGTATTATGATTGGCTATCTTCAACCCCACACGCATACAATAATTTACAAAGATTTCATCAACTGCTCTCCTCCTTTCCATCAACTTCATTGACACTATTCTACAATGGATTTTATTAGTAGTAGTAGTAATATTTTGTGGCTTTTATTATTATAGTTATATTTTATTCAAAAGACATATGTCTAAAGGACTCTAGTGTAAGCAAGGTGGGACAACTCATGCAGTTCAGAACTATGTTCTGGATATTCTACTTTCATCAGCCTACTCTGGTAGAATAACATGTAGTTTGAAGAATTCAGGGATTCCATCATTCATACAGCTGCAGGGAACATTTTTCAGGACAGCTACTCAAGTTTATTGTTGGGAAAAATAATTCTAATGTTGGTATAAGTTGCCCAAAATTGAACATTTCTCAATAACTCTGATTGTCAAGAAAATGCTCGTTGCAGTTCTTCAGAAAAATATTAAATAATTATGTAATTCTGATTTTATGTCAATTTTCTGAAATTTGGTTTCTGATTTCACTTTATAAGTAATGTTTTAATAATCATACATTGGCCTACAAATAGTCGATGGTATAAGCACGGGGGGACAACTTGTGGAAGGGCTGTCTTGAGCTTTGAATAAAGTTACTGTCTAACATTTTTTGTTTTGTCTTTTTCCTTGTAGCTGCCTTCACGGTTTTCGCTGGCTCACCTGATCTGTCATCCCAATGTCAGCGTTTTGTTGTACCAGCGCTATGTTACCATGCCTTCCCACTGTGTGATCAGTCCAGGGGGAGAGCACAACCTCGAGAGATATGTAAAGATGAATGTTTGTTCCTGGAGAATGATCTTTGTCATTCAGAATATGTCCTGGCTAAGATGAATCCACTCATGGGTAAGTAGTTCACTTTAAATCTGAAATCCCACCCTGATCTTTGTCATTCAGAATATGTCCTGGCTAAGATGAATCCACTCATGGGTAAGTAGTTCACTTTAAATCTGAAATCCCACACTGATCTTTGTCATTCAGAATATGTCCGGGCTAAGATGAATCCACTCATGGGTAAGTAGTTCACTTTAAATCTGAAATCCCACCCTGATCTTTGTCATTCAGAATATGTCCTGGCTAAGATGAATCCACTCATGGGTAAGTGGTTCACTTTAAATCTGAAATCCCACCCTGATCTTTGTCATTCAGAATATGTCCTGGCTAAGATGAATCCACTCATGGGTAAGTAGTTCACTTTAAATCTGAAATCCCACACTGATCTTTGTCATTCAGAATATGTCCTGGCTAAGATGAATCCACTCATGGGTAAGTAGTTCACTTTAAATCTGAAATCCCACCCTGATCTTTGTCATTCAGAATATGTCCTGGCTAAGATGAATCCACTCATGGGTAAGTAGTTCACTTTAAATCTGAAATCCCACCCTGATCTTTGTCATTCAGAATATGTTCTGGCTAAGATGAAACCAATCATGGGTAAGTAGTTCACTTTAAATCTGAAATCCCACCCTGATCTTTGTCATTCAGAATATGTCCTGGCTAAGATGAATCCACTAATGGGTAAGTAGTTCACTTTAAATCTGAAATCCCACACTGATCTTTGTCATTCAGAATATGTCCTGGCTAAGATGAATCCACTCATGGGTAAGTAGTTCACTTTAAATCTGAAATCCCACAATGATCTTTGTCATTCAGAATATGTCCTGGCTAAGATGAATCCACTCATGGGTAAGTAGTTCACTTTAAATCTGAAATCCCACCCTGATCTTTGTCATTCAGAATATGTTCTGGCTAAGATAAAACCAATCATGGGTAAGTAGTTCACTTTAAATCTGAAATCCCACCCTGATCTTTGTCATTCAGAATATGTCTTGGCTAAGATGAATCCACTCATGGGTAAGTAGTTCACTTTAAATCTGAAACCACCCTGATCTTTGTCATTCAGAATATGTTCTGGCTAAGATGAATCCACTCATGGGTAAGTAGTTCACTTTAAATCTGAAATCCCACCCTGATCTTTGTCATTCAGAATATGTTCTGGCTAAGATGAATCCACTCATGGGTAAGTAGTTCACTTTAAATCTGAAATCCCACCCTGATCTTTGTCATTCAGAATATGTCTTGGCTAAGATGAATCCACTCATGGGTAAGTAGTTCACTTTAAATCTGAAATCCCACCCTGATCTTTGTCATTCAGAATATGTTCTGGCTAAGATGAATCCACTCATGGGTAAGTAGTTCACTTTAAATCTGAAATCCCACCCTGATCTTTGTCATTCAGAATATGTTCTGGCTAAGATGAATCCACTCATGGGTAAGTAGTTCACTTTAAATCTGAAATCCCACCCTGATCTTTGTCATTCAGAATATGTTCTGGCTAAGATGAATCCACTCATGGGTAAGTAGTTCACTTTAAATCTGAAATCCCACCCTGATCTTTGTCATTCAGAATATGTTCTGGCTAAGATGAATCCACTCATGGGTAAGTAGTTCACTTTAAATCTGAAATCCCACCCTGATCTTTGTCATTCAGAATATGTTCTGGCTAAGATGAATCCACTCATGGGTAAGTAGTTCACTTTAAATCTGAAATCCCACCCTGATCTTTGTCATTCAGAATATGTTCTGGCTAAGATGAATCCTCTCATGGGTAAGTAGTTCACTTTAAATCTGAAATCCCACCCTGATCTTTGTCATTCAGAATATGTCCGGGCTAAGATGAATCCACTCATGGGTAAGTAGTTCACTTTAAATCTAAAATCCCACCCTGATCTTTGTCATTCAGAATATGTTCTGGCTAAGATGAATCCACTCATGGGTAAGTAGATCACTTTAAATCTGAAATCCCACACTGATCTTTGTCATTCAGAATATGTCCTGGCTAAGATGAATCCACTCATGGGTAAGTAGTTCACTTTAAATCTGAAATCGCACCCTGATCTTTGTCATTCAGAATATGTTCTGGCTAAGATGAATCCACTCATGGGTAAGTAGTTCACTTTAAATCTAAAATCCCACCCTGATCTTTGTCATTCAGAATATGTTCTGGCTAAGATGAATCCACTCATGGGTAAGTAGTTCACTTTAAATCTGAAATCCCACCCTGATCTTTGTCATTCAGAATATGTTCTGGCTAAGATGAATCCACTCATGGGTAAGTAGCTCACTTTAAATCTGAAATCGCACACTGACCAAATAAAACCAAAACACATAGGACAACATAGTACTACTTTGTACATGGTGCAGTTTAATATGAGCATTCGAGAGAAACTACTCTCATCATCAGAAATTACAGCAACATATTACAGCCATGTACAAAGTAGTACAAGTTGTCCTATGTGTTTTGGTTTTAGTAAAACCGCTCCATAGAAGAATCTATGACCAAATAAAATACAAAGATTTCTAAGTTGGTTCTTCACTCGGTTGCCCTATGTGGAAGAGTTGCCTGGTATACATTGAAAGTTGTGGTTTCCTCTCGACAAAGAGCCCAGCTTCTTCCCCAATTAAGTGGAAATGCTGCCACTGAATGAAATAATCTTTAGCGTGAACTACCAAAATTCATACTTTTTTTTCTTAAATTCTGATTGTCCTCGACTCCCGACAAGCAAAAGGCTTTGAAGATCATAGAAAAACTAAATGACTGTCATTGGAATGAGGAAAATCAATACAGCATGTGCCGTAAACTGAACAATATTTAAATAACCGACAAGCTTAAGTTTGCTGAAATGCCAAATTATAAAAAAAAAGTTGTCTTTCGTCTGATCGCAGAACCTGTTTTAGTAGAAACAAGGCTAAAGTATCATGCGTTGTCAATTATATTATTTTCCATATTACTTAATAACTCTGATAGAAATTGTGTCTATGGCATTGCATAGAAAACACTAATATTCACTTTGAAAACAACAAAAATATTAAGATTACTAACTTTGACATTTTTCATTCCAGTTTTCCAGTATTCATGGTTGTCATTTATTTATATTTGAATTGTATTAATTTTCCTCAGGTAACCAGGTAGTGTTACCTGACTGTGAAGAGTTAAGTGAACCAGGTACACTAGAGGCAGATAGGTGTAAGAGGATAGGACTAGGTACAGATACATTTCTTCTCCGGGGTAAGTTTATCCCAGTTAGTATAAAGACAAGGTGGTTAGATAATGGGAGGGCATTTCTCAGAGTGTTTAAAGTATTTAAGATGGTGCGAGACATATTTGCTTGACATAGGCTACAGGTTCTTTGACGTTAATTTACGCAGAAATTATGTAGCTTTTTAATGTTATTTCTCTAGTTTTGCACATCAGAATTTATGGTTGAGGTAATTAGCAGTCTATGTCATTTTAAACTCAGTCGGAAACTCTGCAATAACATTTATCCAAAAAATTGTATTGTAAATGATAAGTTACACAATAATGATAATTGTTATTTCAGAATTTGTGTCAGTTTTTGTTCAGTGTTCCTTGTTCTGTTACAGACCACCGTTGTTACAATGGTACAGGGACTGATTACCTGGGACCTGTCAGTCAAACTAAGTCAGGTTATAAATGTCAGAACTGGAGTGCTAATAAACCACATCAACATTTCTTACAAGGACCTACAATACGTAAGACATTTTGTTGAGCATCAAAAGCAAGTTTTTACAAATTTCATGAACATATAGCCTATATATTTAAATAATGACTGTAATTTTGACTTTGTATAATGGTCTTTTTTGTTAGGAAGATATATGTTCTGTTCCCAAAACCTAGTTTAAAGCTTGTTACATCCTTTTCTTTGTTGCTAGGTAACCATAATTATTGCCGTAACCCTGGTAATGAGATGAATGGTCCATGGTGTTATACAACAAACGCAAATGTTCAAAGAGAACTTTGTGATATTCCAATATGTGGTGAGTCAAATCATAATATTACAAGACAATAAACAGTTCTGAAAATATGGAAAAATGTTCCAATATTTATGATACCTCTTTTAACCCATTAAGTACTCTACATTATGATTATTCAATTCAATACTAATTCTGTTTTCTCTTGTATAAATTGCTATTTTTTCTTGCTTGTTCTGTAACCAGCTAACCAAGTAGACTGTGAAAAACGATTTGCACCCGGCTCACTAGAAGCAGAACAATGTAAGAGGACATCGTTAGGGACTGGCAGTTTTCTACTCAGAGGTCAGTTCACCATTTTTGTCAAATTTCCCATTCAGCATTTACACAGTGTGTGATTCACATAAACCTATATTGAGGCACACCCAAGGGGAGATAATTCACGGTTTGGGATCTTTAGTCATTGTTCAAATATCATTAGTTGAATCGTTTGCTTTATTAATTTGATTTTGATTTTCAATAAACAGTAATATGAAATGCTCTATAACTCAATATGAACATTTTATCACATGGTTCCAGTTTTCTTGATTTTTCAGTGGTGGTCAAAACGTTTTGTATGTTTAGGTAGCCATTGACATATAGGTATATGATTTACCACTATATAAGCCCTTAACATGAAAACAGTAAACTGAGATTAGGGAAATATCACACTTACCCAAATGCTTGGATCTCCAACTCTTAAAAGGGAAGAAAACAAAAAAGACACAAGTTCATGAAAACTTTTGAATCAGATATTTTGAGAATTTACCAATTTGCTTTGGAATAATACATTATTTTAGATAAAATTGCAGAAATATTTGTTTGGTACCGTTGGGAAGGTAACTTTAAGCCGCTTTTACTGAACTTTCTTGCAAACATTTCTGATACTATCTCCACATTAAATTACCATGTTTTCTATTGTTACAGACCACCGTTGTTACAATGGTACAGGGACTGATTACCTGGGACCTGTCAGTCAAACTAAGTCAGGTTATAAATGTCAGAACTGGAGTGCTAATAAACCACATCAACATTTCTTACAAGGACCTACAATACGTAAGACATTTTGTTTCTTTTTTACTATCTCAAAACAATATGGTAAAATCCAATAATCTCAGTGGTTTATTGACAGATTTTCGCTATTGTTAGCCTTCAAGGTTCTATATGTAAACCATATTAACTGTTTTAATGATATAATTGATACTATTAGTTATTTGACGCCCTTCCGTTCAGAATCAAATCAAATAAAAAAAGCACTCGGTTACGGACTCACATTCTGGGCATTCCAACCAATCAAATGCCTAGAAATTTCTCTGAATGGTGATAATTTATATTATACATGTACTTATACATTATAATAACAATTTTGCAGCTTTGCTAGTTTGTTTGTTTTGTGGGTCATCAGCCATTGAAAGATGAAACAAAAGTTCAAGGATTTTTACTTTTTCTTGCTACCAGGTAACCATAATTATTGTCGTAACCCTGGTGATGAGATGGAAGGTCCCTGGTGTTATACAATGAACGAGGATGTTTTAAAAGAGCTTTGTGATATTCCAAAGTGTGGTAAGTATCCCAAATTTCTTTGTAGCATTGATTTCCTCGATTCCTCTCTGAAATTCATTTTTGTGCATGTCAGAAGACTTGTTTTTGCAATGGCTCAATCCATTAAAGTGGCTTGAGCTGCCAAATATAGGGAAACTTTAGAATTAGCTAATTGTTCGTTATTTTATCAAAAGGTACAAAATAAAATCTTTTCGTTTATATCAATCTTGGTGATGTACCATATAGTAGTTTTTATGACAAGGAAAAGCTCAAAATTGAAATCATACATCTCGTCTATTTGAATTATGTCTGTTATTAGCACACATCTTTGGTTCATATGGGTTACTGCCTTCACCAATATTTTTGATTTCAACGTCAATCCTTTAGTTTGTCAATGTACGTCAAATTATGCTCAAGTTCTAACTATCATAATGTATGAATTTTGGCAGCTCATGCTCTTCAAACTAATTTTTAGTATTAATATTAACTCAAAATTTCCTTAAAACTTTTATCTACCGGTAATAGTTTTGCTAATGCTGTAAACTGATGGAATGATTTGCTTGTACTTAAGTGATTATTGTAAAAGTGTTTTTGTTGAATCCTTGATTTCAGTGTAGCAATGCTGATTCTATTGCATGATGTCTTCTGACTCCTCTGGATTTTCCTTTGCATGAACTGTTCAGGTACTCTTGTTTAGGAAATACAAATTGCTCCGTAATATGTTAAGTTGGGAATATCTGTGGTTGTCCACTAAACGGCTTAAAGCTATAAGCCACCAAAATGTTTAGATATTTTACTATTAAACCAGAATATGGAAATCATCAGCTATTTTTCTGAAGAAGTGCAGTTCAGAAGCTTTCTAGTGCTCTTAGTCTTGAGAATGTTCATAAATTAAGTGTTTTGAATTAACTTAGGCTTGGGATGAATGAACGCTCATCTGCGTTATTTAAATTTTGTTTACTTTTCCGACACTATTTCGACTAGAGTATTTTTGGTTGATGAACAAATGCCTTTCGGAGTCTCTTCCAACTAGTTCACTCTAGACTATGTACATGTACCTAGAAACACTGTGTGTTTCCACAATTAACATTTGCAATGTGCAGCTCAAACTGGTTGCTTTTATTATTTTGTTGCTGGTTTTATTGTATGACTGCATGTTGTTTTTTTCCATGTCACATCTATTGTATATATTGTCATTAATGTTGCCCATTTATGCAATTTGCATGTTGTACTATTATGAAGGATTTCAATACATCCTGTTTGATTGATTGATGTTTTACGCCGCACTCAAGATTATTTTACTTGTATGGCAGTGTTACCAGGTTTAGTGGGGAGAGGAAATCAGGCTCATTGCCCGGAGGAAACCCCCGACCTTCGGTGAGTATCTGGCAACTCTTCCACATATACGCCGACTGGGTGAACAATCCACTTAGAATTTTTTCAATTTTTATTTGATCTGAGCGGGATATGATGAAAGGTCTGTATGGGACTGAGGGACGATCACTCTAACCCACTGGACCACCGAGGTCTGTGTGGGACTGAGGGATGATCACTCTAACCCACTGGACCACCGAGGTCTGTGTGGGACTGAGGGATGATCACTCTAACCCACTGGACCACCGAGGTCTGTGTGGGACTGAGGGATGATCACTCTAACCCACTGGACCACCGAGGTCTGTGTGGGACTGAGGGATGATCACTCTAACCCACTGGACCACCAAGGTCTGTGTGGGACTGAGGGATGATCACTCTAACCCACTGGACCACCGAGGTCTGTGTGGGACTGAGGGATGATCACTCTAACCCACTGGACCACCGAGGTCTGTGTGGGACTGAGGGACGATCACTCTAACCCACTGGACCACCGAGGTCTGTGTGGGACTGAGGGACGATCACTCTAACCCACTGGACCATTGAGGCCCTCTATTAGCACAAGAACTGTAGGTTTTATGTATACCTTAATTCTTCTCTTTGTAAAAAAAAAACGGACGCTCAGCCGTTCACAGTTTCCTGGGAAATACAGATTGTATTTTTTGCTGAGATCATCTCCAGAATTTGATTCAGTAATTTTGTTTTCCAATTTTGATTTTTACAGAGCCAGTAAGTAAAGATGGAGTGAGTAAATTGTTGTTTATTCTCGTGCCTGGAATCACTGTCCCTCTTGTCTTAGCCCTTGTTCTTGGGGGTTTCTGTTTCTGTCAACGTACCAACAACAACGATCGTAAGTCAGCCAACACTATCAAGAACCAACAGGTAGAGTCATCTCCCTTGAATCCCAAACCTTCAAGTGGTGCTAAAGAGGTTCCTGCTGGCAATGTCCGCTTCCTACAGGATCTGGGCGAGGGAGCATTTGGTAAGGTGTATAAAGGCGAAGTAATGGGGTTGTGTTCTCCTGGCGTTGTTACAAAAGTAGCCATCAAAACACTTAAGGAAAACTCTTCCCCCAAAGTGCAGGCGGATTTCCGAAGAGAAGCAGATTTAATGTGGGAGATGAAACACCCAAATATTATCTGTTTATTAGGTGTCAGTATGAAACAACAGCCAATGTCCATGTTGTTTGAGTATATGAGCTTTGGAGATTTGCACGATTTTCTAATCAGAAATTCACCACGTGGTGACATGACTACTCAGAATCGTCTTGAACATCGACAAGTGTTGGAATTCGTGGACATGCTTCATATTGCTACTCAAGTCTCATCAGGGATGGAATACTTGGCTAGTCAACACTTTGTTCATCGAGATCTCGCAGCTCGTAATATCCTTGTGGGAGACAACTTAACAGTGAAAATTTCAGACTTTGGATTATCTCGAGATATTTATTCATCGGATTACTATCGTGTTCAGAGTAAATCCCTGCTACCTGTAAGGTGGATGCCTCCAGAATCTATCCTCTATGGGAAATTCACCACCGAGAGTGACGTCTGGTCATTTGGAGTAGTTTTATGGGAAATATTTAGTTATGGACTCCAGCCATTCTATGGCTACTCTAACCCTGAAGTGATCTCCATGGTTCGAGCCAGACAGATTCTATCATGTCCTGAAGACTGTCCCGCTGCAGTCTATGCGTTAATGATGGAATGTTGGCAGGAGGCAGCATCTCGTAGACCAACTTTCCGGGAGATCTCTATTCAACTACAGGCCTGGAAAACTGATGCACTGTCTGGGCTGGGACCCCAATGGGGAACTATCTTTGGCAGATTTGGGCAAGCCGGAGGTGCAGGAATGTATACAGGAACCCCAGTATCTGGCCCCCTAATACCAATTGATGCTCCAGGGCCTAGAGTCACCCATGGAAACACACCCCCAAGTAGTACAACTGCCACAACTGCCTTGACAAGCAGTAGTACAAACTCTGCAGATACCTTTACTTCTGGTCAAAGGCCCATCACACCATCTGCTCATGCTCAAAACGTCAATACAACCAACAGTGTTTCTTTGCAAAGTTTTCAACCTGGCCTTTATTCAACACCAATGGGGCAAAATTCAATAAAGGCGAAAAAAATATCTCCGCCTGGTTCAACAGCCAGTCACCCGTCAAGTAGTTCCAACTCCCAGGCCTCTTCTCGTCAAGGTAGAGTAGTGGGATATCCCAATAACAGCTTTGTAAATAGTCCTTCCTCCCAACCGATGGATCTTGGACAAAGAACAAATCACCAGAGCTCAAGGCAGCCACACATTCCAGAAATGAGAATGTCAGAAATATAACAAATTGACTGGCTGCTTTGCATTCTTAAGTGTAAGGAAACTTGGTGTAATTTATTTGAATACATTAAGCTTTTGTTGAAAGGATTTAAAGCTGGTGTCTTTGTGTGGTTCAATGTGAAAGAAACTTCCATATCTTTAAGTCAAACCCCTTGAAATCCTGCTATGTTATCTAAACTATTAAGACAGAAACTTTAATTGGGGCATCTCTGACTTAAATCTTTAATTTTCTATACGACATAAAGCTTCAATTGTTGTCTGAATTTTAAGTGAAACAGCCATGCTTACTGACATTTGGGTGTGTTTGTGCTTGTACCTAACAAGTAAAGGCCTATGCATATTTCAGTACCGTTATGAGATCTTGTGACCTAAAACTTTCGTTTTTAAAGATATAAATAAGTTGGATTTCTATGAAATAGATAATAGCCCAAGTTTGAGGAAGAAATGGATAGGGACAATATTGTTTGATTGTTCCAGATTGACCACCGTGTGTCCATTAGGCTACAGGACCTTTCTGTATCATGTATACAGGTTTACTTCTTGTAAATATTACCTGTTTATTAATTATGGACTTTCCTGTAAGCATAATTTAACATACTCTCTTCCTTTCACAAAACTGAGATGTGGAAATCAATTTGTGTTTGAAACTACAACACTACAAGGGTGTATGAACAAGTCCTATGGTAAAAAGCACTGTGCTTGTTGTAATCCACTTTTTAAAATGCCATGTGAAGAAACTGTTTAAAACAGATGTATAGCTTGCACTGGTGATCAACATTGAATGTATGGGATTTCTGACAAAGTGGCTGATTGCTGTTTTGTGCTCCACTCAAGATCATTTGACTTATTGGGATTTGTCATTTTTGTAGTGAAGAGAACCCCTAATCTGATTTCAAGGACTCTAGACCTTGAATTATTTTGTATCTAGACTATACTGTTCCTTTCAATAAATGTGTAAAAGTTTTATTTTGATGTTGTGTTTTAATCTCGTATCCAGTCTGTCCTATTTGTTTATATTCAGTCTTATACTTCAATAAATGTGTGAAAGTGCTACATTAGTTAATATAATACACACCTTCTCTATTTTATATTGTCCTTTTATATTATCTTCCAGCGAAACATTTTCACATTATTGCTTAGTAAGTTAAAGTTGGCTGGTAAAATACATAAATGGAATGGAATGCAACTAAGGTAGACAACAATCAAAAGTAGGATTTTTACATTGCAGTTTCATTTGTTATGACGAATTTTAGGACATTGTGGGAATCTGAGAGACATTCGTCTAAGATAGTCTTATACAATAGTGTAAAATGGCATCTCACTTATTATACAAAAGGCACTAGCTCATACAAGGCGAGGAAAGTGAGAGAAACGCTGTGGGTGTCATTTGGTGGATACTGTTTTGTCTAAGTTCCATATTACGACTAAAACGTTAATGGTAATATTCACCAAATCTGTTAGTCCCAATGCGTTGATTGAGTGGATTGAACTTATCCTGATGCCCCCACATTGAAGAAGCCCATGTGGGTGCATCCCATTAAGTTCAATCCACTCAACATATTGCGGACTACAAATTTGAGTATTATTTATCATGTAACGCCACGTTTGAGTATTATGTATTATATAACGCTACATGTTGCGGACTACAAATTTGAGTATTATTTATTATATAACGCCACATGTTGCGGACTACAAATTTGAGTATTATTTATACTATAACGCCACATGTTGCGGACTACAAATTTGAGTATTATTTATTATATAACGCCACATGTTGCGGACTACAAATTTGAGTATTTATTATGTAACGCCACATGTTGCGGACTACAAAGTTGAGGACACATCGTCCCAACACCGCCTGAACAATTGATGTCGTGTGGCACCAATACAGACAAACAAATGATTCTGAAGCTCCGGGTGGGGGGAGCAGTTTATCAAAACGTTTACGTCTTTTTCAAGGTCGTATGATCATGGCACCGTATGATATACCTTCAGCATTACTCCACGACGAGGCCCAAAGTTACGTCGGGCGTAAAATGTAAATATGCATTGAGAAAAAAAGTCCCCTTAGCCCGTAGGCTCAATTCTCCAAGGGCTTAACCGCGTTTTGGCGGATAAACTGAAGTAAAAACAAATTTTCTTTGGTTCACCCTTTCAATCGATAGGTTTAAAACAAATTTCACTTATTTAACAAATGCCAGTTTAGTTTGTTTTGCTATCGACACAATCTAGTATGGCAAAGTTCATTTTGCTTTAGCGACTGTCTAAATAAACAGAACGAATATTTTAACCGGGTCTCTCTAAATACCAAGAAAACAGTTCATTGGCTGTAACATGAACTTACATGAGGAATACCAACACCTTCTGGCACGTGAAGAACGTGCTGAATATTTGCATGAAAATTCGGCAAAACGAGAACTCAATAATTTTAATGTTGACAAAACTGTTACAAAGGGTTAAAAGCCACCTTAAAGGAGACATAACACAGTAAATAGTGGTAACTTCCACACATCTTCCAGTCGCTTTTTCACATAGGCCCACCTCATAAGACGTTGGAATTGTTCCATGGGCAGCTGATGCTACTCACGATACAATGTTGCTACCAATTCCTCCAAATTTTGTGGAAGAGGGTCCAGACATTGGATTCTGCGCCCCAAAATGTCAAACGCACTTTCCAGGAGATTCAGATCCAGACTGATTGTTTGCCATGGAATTTTCTGAATAACATTGTTCTGGATAAACTGGCTCGTATCTCTCTAACAATTGAACCAAGCGTTATCATCCATGAATAATGGTCTGGTGACTTATGGGAGATTATAAAAATGCTTGCAATCAAATGAGACCTGTCCATACTATAAACAGATCCACCACCTTATGGTAGTTTGCATTATGCTTCTTGTTGCATAGGCTGCACCAGGAAGGCTCCAAACTAATTCTCCCATCAACAACATGCAAAAGGAATCTGCTGTCGTCGGACCAATGGACTCTTCTCAAAGTTCCATCCCGTCCTTGAACATCAGATTCAATCCAGACGAAAATATATTTAGTCGTTTGTGATTGTAAGTTTAGGACGTTTAGTCGGTCTTCTCGTCCTCAGCCGGGAGACAATTTCAAACTGTTTGGCAGCTGAGCGACGGAGCCAGAGACGTTTTAAGTTGGAACTGGAAGCAAATATATGCCGCATCTCTAGAATCAGCAAACTTCTGTCCGAAGTATTGCGTGGTCGGCCTTACGTCATTCGTCTGTTCATATTTTCGGGCCGAACGTCTTGTTATCCAGGGCTGACGTCCGATTCTTATTGCAATCTCATTGAAGGAAAGTTCGCCTCTGTGCAAGCTAATAATCTCTCAATATTCTTGTTCGGCCATTTGTCCACCTGCAATTCGCTGTTACATTGGATAAGGCTATCAGAATGGTTTTCATTCGTGACATTGGCCATAAGAAGACACTAAATGCATTTTGCAAAATTCACGTTGCGTGCTTTGAAGATCCACTGAGATTGCTACTTTTGTCTGCTTGTGTTCCTCGTGAAAACATAACGGATTGAAACCAAGATTGCTATTGAATAAGCTTCCTTCCTTCTAGAACAGCTCCGGATGATTCAGATTTTGTAAAGAAACACTTCTTAAAATATGCTTATATAGAATTTATCACAGTTAAAATTGTAGTACTCCAAAATTGAAAAGGCACACTCGCCGCCATAGTGTTTGAGATTTGTGAATTTATGGGGTTTACATCAGTATATACTGAAAGTAAAATTACTATAATGAAACATCGCCAGTTATGTTTTAAATGGCAATATACGTTGGTGAAGCCTGGAGCATACTAGTATTGAGTGAGTGATTTGGGTTTTACGTCCTCGTGCCACTTTAACATACTAGTATTGAAACAAAACCAGTCAATCAGAAACCGGGTAACCAGTGTTGGATTACACTCATTTCTTGTTTTTGTTAATCTCAAATTTATTGGCCTTTTTTTTGTATACCTCAAACCAGATTCATCGTCTGTATTTATCAAATAAAGTCTGTGAAATAGTTCTATCATTAGGGCACAAACCCAGGCTAGAGTTTTGTTTACATTGTGCTCACCTAACAAATAAACATTATGTCAAAACTATCATATTTTGGAAGAAATTTAAAGTTCCTAACTTCCTATAATACGGAACCTTGGATTTTATCGACAAATGTGCCTTTATTAAAGACTTTCAAGTACCACAATTCATAGCTCTAGAGTGAGTGAGTAATTGGGGTTTAACGTCCTGCTCAACAGTATTTCGGTTATATGAAGACGTTGTCTCCTTGTGACAGGGCGGATTTCCACCGCTCTTTTAGGTGCTGCCTCACCGAGACGACTTGCCGAAGACAACCAGCAAGCCCCCTCACCCAGTCACAGTATACTGACACCGGGCCAACCAGTCGCTGCTCTAACTCCTATTGCTGAGCGCCAAGCGAAGCAGTAACAGCTACCACTGTTAAAGTCTTTGGTCTGACTCGACCCGGGCTTGAACCCGGATCTCCCAGGCCTGAAGCGGACGCTCTACCGACTGAGCTATCGGGGCTGGTCATAGCTCGAGAATCGGTCTATATGGTGTTGAGAATCTAACATACACTCCCTGACTTTCACACTTTAACGAATTCGGAAAAGAAAATTCGGCAGAGCCCAGATTTCTCGGCTACACAAATGGGTGCAGCCACTTCCCAGTGCCATAAAACGATACCGACCTACATACGTTTTTAGGTCAGCAGAAATGACTAGTAGATCTTTGTCTGAATAAAAACAAGTCCAACTTCATTTGGAAAAAGTGTTTTATATTTCATAACGAAAAGCATTTCCCGTTTAAAATAACAGTATAATATCCTAAAAGTCAATGCATGGGAAATAGCGCAACAAAATCGGGATTAATAAAAAAAATACTAACAGTTTGGTGAACACAATTTCATTATTGCCACAGGCAGTATAAAACAATCTTGCGTCTGCCTTTATTTCGGTAACAGAAAAATAATTTCATTTGTGTCAATAAAAACTTGTAACAGAATGGGTTAACAAATACATTAACAATATAACCAGCTCAAAACATTCACCACGACCTGATTAGAACAAAATAACAGTAGCGAAAAAAGTCGGCTTTTGGTAGACATAAAATATCGGAAAAACCGTATAAAATTATATATGTCATCGAAACTAACTTTATATTTAAATAAACTTAAATCATCATAAAAACGGAATACTCAGACAGCTTTTTAAAATGACAAAAATCGGATTAAGAGCCCAGCAAGATGTTGCATGTTAAAATTTACTTTCCAATCTTTCTTTTACCACGTTCTTCTGCAAGCTGATGCACTTAACAGAGCGCCACACCACGGACAGTGAGGATAACTTTTACCATCTTTCTTTGGAATATGCCAACAGGAACTACAACGCACTCTGTATTTCTTGTATCTGGAACAAACAAGTTTACAATTTTGAACTACAGAATGCATGAAACTTATGCCATGAAGGCTCAGAGTTATACATCAAGAGTTTCTTTTCGGTGATTTTACACCTATTGAATCTGCAGGACAACGCTGGCATATGCAGAACGGAAAAAGTTTTTGAGTGTGGATTAAAGGAAATCTTTAATTAGCAGACTTGCCTTTGTTATAGACCGATTGTTTAAGGATGTCGTGAGGATAAAAAATATTGAGTTTCACTCCAGATTATTTCACTTGTATTGTAGCGCTGCCAGGTTTAGTAAGACGAGGCCTTACTTTATTCCACAAGCGTTACACAAAGCTCCATCTTCAGCATCCCGCCGTTACGGGTCTTACCTTATTCCACAAGCATTACACAAAAGAGTCCCATCCACTCTGAAACTTCGGGGATTTACGTGCGTGAAATACCCTCTGATAGACTGCAGGACATTTTGAATATGGCGACCAAATAGGTAGACGTGAAGCGTACAATTCCCAAATCCCCTTGAGGGCCCCACACAAGTGTCCCCGTGAAAATGTAAGGGACCGAAACACTCGGTTTCTTCACTTTCAGCCTCGATCAGTTATATAATTGAAGCGTTGGAGGATTCCTGATATGTACCGAAACTGCGTCTGTCTACAACATGTTGTTTACCGGACTAAATAAAATATATACACAAATATCTTTCTAAGCGATATTAGCATTTAATAAATTTATAATTATTTTTTATTTTCTATTTTCGTCTGTAGTAAAACATTTTGAAATTTACTTTCGACGCCATTTTTATTCAGCCCAAAAATACGGTGATTCACAGTATAAAAAGCGCAGACTGTCCGAGGCGTGTCAAAGTCGACCGGTAGCGAGCGAAGATAGCCGAAGGATGTTCCGAGTGGAGTCCCATCCTCAGTGTCCCGCCATAACGGGATCTTACCTTATTCCATAACGCCATAACGGGGTCTTACCTTATTCCATAATCGTTACACAAAGGAGTTCCATCTTCAGCATCCCGCCATAACGGGGTCTTACCTTATTCCACAAGCGTTACACAAAGGAGTCCCATCTTCAGCATCCCGCCATAACGGGGTCTTACCTTATTCCACAAGCGTTACACAAAGGAGTTCCATCTTCAGCATCCCGCCATAACGGGGTCTTACCTTATTCCACAAGCGTTACACAAAGGGGTTTCACCTTCAGCATCCCGACATAACGGGGTCTTACCTTATTCCACATTGATTGATTGATTGATTAGAGTTTAACGCCGCGCTCAAGATAATTTCACTTATACGGCGGCGAAAAGAAATTAAATCATCATACATTTTTTTTACATCAAAAATACATTGGAACAGAAAAATGACAGAAACAGAAATAATAAAAACTGGTAAAACACTGTAAATCATTTTCGGAGATTAAACACAAGAAATATCACAATTATCTCCAATGGAGCAACAATAAACAATTTATATAAATAACCATTTTTATAATATCCAAATTTGTAAATATGTTTTAACAAATAGGTTTATACCATAATAATTAAAAATTTTCCCCAGGTTAGTCGCCTTTTACGATCAAGCTTGCCTGGGAACTGTGAGACAATTCTTATCCCCCGGAACTCACACGGGGACCCAAGGATTAGTCGCCTCTTACGATCAAGCACCTTGGGAAGGCTGAGGGTCTATTCTTATCTCCCCGGAACCCACACGGGGGTACCTTATTCCACAAGCATTACACAAAGGATTTCCATCTTCAGCATCCCGCCATAACGGGGTCTTACCTTATTCCACAAGCGTTACACAAAGGGGTTTCACCTTCAGCATCCCGACATAACGGGGTCTTACCTTATTCCACAAGCGTTACACAAAGGGGTTTCACCTTCAGCATCCCGACATAACGGGGTCTTACCTTATTCCACAAGCGTTACACAAAGGGGTTTCACCTTCAGCATCCCGACATAACGGGGTCTTACCTTATTCCACAAGCGTTACACAAAGGGGTTTCACCTTCAGCATCCCGACATAACGGGGTCTTACCTTATTCCACAAGCGTTACACAAAGGGGTTTCACCTTCAGCATCCCGACATAACGGGGTCTTACCTTATTCCACAAGCGTTACACAAAGGAGTTCCATCTTCAGCATCTCGCCATAACGGGGTCTTACCTTATTCCACAAGCGTTACACAAAGGAGTTCCATCTTCAGCATCCCGCCATAACGGGGTCTTACGGGTGGCACAGGATGCACATACTTTCCCTCCCAAAGAGGAGTACCGCCAGGGTAGATTTTCTGCAAGTTAAATCCAAAATCAGTCTTTTTTTGGTCGTCAGAAAAATGAATATGTACACAGCAAAACAAACATACGTAACGGTTAGACAATCCTATTCTGGCGGGATGCCCTTTACATGAGCATACATGTACATGGCTAATATAGACAATCGTCACGACATATAAGAGAGGGTTTTCTATTTTACATTGCCACTTAGTGGTCCGGGTTTCCGACTCCAAAATTACTTTTTACATAATAAAATGCGACCGTTCGTATGACAAAAAAATCATTTTGGAATCGGAAACACAGGCTAACTATGAATACATATCAGTTTGGGTTACTTGTAGCACTAAAAGAAAAACGGTCTGAATAGCAATGGCCATATTTAAGTCTGCACATCGATGTTCTATAATGCTTTTTATCATGCAGACAGTATACGGGGCCAAGAAAGCTCGTTGGGACATGGCCATACGTCAGAAATAAGTATTGTCCCATGGACCCCTCTCTCTCCACAGGTAACAGCTGCAGTGCTCGATTTAGGACATGAGTTGCAACAAACTATATACGTTCATGTTGTAACAAGAAGTTACAGGAGACGTTTTCCTCTTGAACTGAACCTATATACCGTACCTAAAAAGACCGGTTCCTTCAATATGCAAGGGGAATTCTCGTCAGAGTCAGAACTTGGACACGCAGATGGACTAGTGCCGTTTCGACGGCAACAGTGGTGTTTGGAGTGTTTCCGCCTATAAACAGAAAAAAACAAGCAAAATAAATAGTAAATCAAACATTTTATATTTAATTGAAATTGGGTTTTGGTGTTAACTGGCATAGTGTATATATACGAATAACCCCAACTTACGATGTGAATGTGCAAGCTATCACCAATTTACTGTTATAACCTCTGACCTTTGTCCTTATATTCATTGTGGCCCCTCTGAAGTTGGGGTCGTATTTTACTGCACTCCGGACAGGTTTCGTGAGTTTCCGTCTGTTACGAATGGTATACGGCGAGTTCCTTATGACACCATCTGAAGAATTTCCGTCTAAATCAGTTGAAACAGATATTCGGTTTTCTTTTTCATTACAATGACATAGTTTCTTGGAACTATCCCGAGGAGGTTTCTCGCATTTCACACTGTCAATGTTTCTGCACAAATTATCCAGATCGTCAAATATGGACGCTGGTGCCCGTGTCGGCGGCTCGTCGCTTTTCCTGTATGTTTTAAAAGACAAGAAACACCTTTTATTGACACCATTTGAGTTTTTTACGACATGAATACAATAACCTGGTGGTTGCGCAAGCTGCCCAGACCATTCCATATTATAAACTAGATTAATATGCTTTTAGGCCTACGTGCATCTTTACATAATCTGTAAACGATCAATAGCTCTTTAGAGCTTATGTTTATTTTTTATAATCAATCGTCTAGAAATAAAGCTTACTTTACTTTACTTTATAACCGTAAAAAATTGATGGGGGTTTCACACTGTACCTGTTTATCTGAAGTGCTTTAGTACGTTGATGAAGGTCGTATCGGCTATTGGGCGAAGATGTTGCCGCCCTAGGCCGGGTTTCTTTAGAATAAACCCACATGGGAATACTATATGGAACCCCATGGGAAGGAAAGCTCATCAGTGACCCCGGTGTAACAGAAGGATCAAATTTAAGGTTATTTTGGTAAGCGATGTCCGATCTTGTCGGACAAAGGATTTGTTTGTCATTTTTTCTCCGTCCAAGGCTCGAACCTTTGCCGTCTGAAGTTATGGGACAAGTGTCTCCGCTTGGTAATTCATCGTCTGTGACGTCGTCTACTTCAACAGTGTAACGCGTCTGGACAGTTTTGTCGCATTGGTCCACCTTTCCCGAAACTTGCATTATTTTCCACTTAAGTAAATCCCAGGGTATAAAAACGTCTATTCCATTAACTTTAAAAGTCAGTCTCGATCATTTCAAGTAAAACGTCGTTCTGATTACTTCGATCGGAAATCTCAATAAAACCACTATATGAGGTTAGACCGGTTTTACAGATTGCCCAGACGTCAACAAATCCAGGCCTCCGCCAATCTTAATTGGTCTTGATAGAATTCAGCCAAAGCTTGCAGAGTTTTCTGTCAGATTTGCATATGAAGTGACCGAGCTGCTGTCACAAAGCTGTACGCCATGGTGCAAATATTCCTCTATCCACATTGAATATACACTTTCTGTGATTATTAGAAACGCCACCAGTAAACATCTCATGGATAATCATACACAACAATGGTTGAAGCTCTATGTTCAAATGGGGAATACAAAAACGCCAAATTTTTGCTCAGTTTTTCCATCCAGTCTGAGAAAAGTACAAATGCGGAGTTCTAGGGGATCGGTGGTACCCGTATACGATGACATTTTTGAATGACGATCAGTCTCTATACCTAGGGTACTAATTGCTCAATTAGGAGAGAACGAAACTCATTTCAGGAACAGACCAGAAAAGCTAACAAATCCCTGTTTTTTTTTAGGCATTTCTACGTTCAACGCAGTCCGTGCAGTCCCATCAGAGAGCATTAATTTACCTATAGGATACCCTTTACGAGACTTTACTTTTAATAAAACCATTCATATAAACTTCTGATAAAGCTTTTTGAAATTGATAATGTTTTGAACTTTTGTTTCACCTTCGCAGTGAACACTCCTCTAGTCATTTGATTTCAGATGACATTTCCTGTACCAGTGTCTTTAAAAAAGAAGAGTTTCTCAAATACTTAACACGAGTTTCTCAAATAGGCCTACTTGACACGAGTTTCTCAAATACTTAACACCAGCTTCTCAAATACTTGACACGAGTTTCTCAAATACTTAACACGAGTTTCTCAAATACTTAACACGAGTTTCTTAAATACTTACTATCGTTTAACTGCTGTTTAACTGCAACAATTTCACTGGTTTATGCACTACAAAGGGTTCGCTTAGTGTATATGCACTACAGTTCGGAAAGCCGTGTGTGGGAGTGTTGCCAGGTACTCGCCGAATGTCGGGGGTTGCCTCTGGACAATGACCCCGGTTTCCTCCCCCACTCAACCTGCCAACGCCGCCATATAAGTGAAATAATCAGTCAATCAACAAATCGGAAAGGGTTCACTAGATGTATGCACTACAGTTCGGGAAGGTTCACACGTCCGAAGAAACATTTCACTGGTTCGAAGGTTCACTAACCCGAGGGTTCACTAAATATAGTCGGCAAGTGTTTTAGGTAAGTTATCCACTAAGTAGTCCCAGTTGAACATGTTTCTCAGTCTGTATAGGCCTACTGTTGAATCAATCTTGAAGCGTTGTCACCTAGCGGTTTCGCCATGCAAGGACAATTTCTCCATGCTACATTTTTACGCTCAACGGGAAGTCCATCCCAAATAATTATATTTTGCTACAACTATTTCCCCGATGGATATAATCTTTTTTTCAAAATGGACTTTATATATGATTGTCCACCGAGGGCCAACTTTAATCTGTATGACGAGCCGCCCAAGGGGTTAGCGTTCAAAATATGCATCAGGTTCGGATTTAATCGAGTTTGGAGAATGGTGGTCAGGTACCAATGGCGTGTCGTTTCCTCCCGAGGTAGCCTATATATAGCCCCGTTTATTTCTCTCCCAATAAACGTTTTGACGCCGCCATATAAGCAAGATAATATTGAGTGCGCACAAAATTCAAGCCATCTATCCGGCAAATGTCTTTACGGGATGCAATGTAGGCCTACGTAACTGTTTTCGTGTAGCAAGTTGAACGAGGTACAATTAAGCACGATTGCATTAAAACTATTGGAAATTTCGTAATACATAGGCATTCAAGTCATATTAACCTTGACTGTTTATCTATACACAAAGAAAAAGGTTAAGCACCCCCCTGGAAAGTCTGCACCGACCGATAAAATCATTGGTGTATGGAGATTGTTGGCAAACTGATGTTGCAGAAGCGATTGTGATCATAAAGGGCAACTGTATGGCGATAAGAAATCGCCATTAATGACAATAAGCTATACAATTTATTCAGGATATTGTTAGCCAAATCAAAAGTATATTATTACAAAATAAAAGGATGCTTGTAAGTATGAAACTTCAGAGTCCATCTGGCTGCACAGGGCGAACATATTGAAGTAAAAATGTCTTTTTGAGTGTGTAGAACACATCCCCAGAGCAGAAGGTCAATAGCGCGTATAGCCTCCATTAGCTTATTCTTTGTGTATAAACGTATTAAGTTTGTTGTATATGGGGTGTGGGGACCCTTGGGACCCCACAGTTGGCTGATAGTTCTTCTGAAGTATTCCCATCCCTAATCTCAACAACATGCAGAGAACACTGTATAGACCTGGGCCTAATGTAATTTTGCTACCTATAGAAGAATACATGAAATGCTTCTTAGATTTGGAATTTTACGGTGTTTCGTCCGTGTGAGCAATTGTCCTTACGACCTGCTAACGTGGAAGTCCCAATTTAAGACCAAAAGCTGTTGCTGTTTTTCCCAATAACTGGCAACACTCAGATTTGTAAAGCGACACCATACCAACCAATCCCCATCGACTGCTCGTCCATAACCCACAGTAGCTCCGGTATGTAGCGTTATTGACTATTGTGACCGCTCCCAGCTGGTTAGACCATTTTTTTCTACAATTAAACCCACAGAGACATACATCAGGGATTTGATATGCTATATTTGCAACATTTGGTAATTTAGCTGTGCAGATATCCAGAAGAATTATTTTTAAATAAAGCAAACATGTTTTTTTAACAAGCAAAAAATAGATGAAGTCCCATGTCTGAGCATATTATTTAGCCTAATTTTCAGACCGCAGCGCAGCACGACGTGATTAATCTACCTGTCCATAAATGATAAATACGTGTTTAATCAAAGTCATTGACTTTGATAACGATGTAAGAACTAGGCTACATCGAAAGGTCGTCACGAAATACACCAAGAAGTATTCATAAGCAATTCTTCACCTGTGTTTAATCATGCCACCTGTAAACAAAATATATTTAAAAAAATAATCAAAACGTTTTCTTCAAAGCAGAAGGCTATTGTCTCTGAAATGAAATATGGTGCATTTTATATAGAGCGCTCATTTAAATATCAGTACCGGTAGCTATAATAACATTAACTTGAGCATCGCCGACATTACTGGAACGTAGACAACGTCTTCAACGGATCGTGTAACTTTTTAAGGGGCAAATAAATAAAAATAATAAAAAAAATTGCTATATTTATAAAGTCAAACTAATTGTAATTCTGTAGCCTGCTGGCTTCATTCATGATTCATCATACCTCTTACTACAATACTAGTCTTAGTATTTAGTTCATAAAAAATGTATGTGCTCTTTATAATTCTAATGTTCATTGTTTTATTTGTTTATTTATTTAAATATTTGTACCTGTCCGTCAACGGATGATTTAGACAAATAAAAAGAATTGAATTGAACTGGATAATGCCTACCCAAGGACATCGATTTCTCTAGCCAAGTTAAATTCTGCGAGTCCCTATAACGTAATAAGTATAACTGGGGACATGTGGGCTATGCAGATTTTAACTTGGCTTGAGAAGATGACCCAAGGAGGTCCCACAACACTGTCCGGATTGGGGCGCATGCGCGAGCACCGTCGTGAAGACTAACAAACATGGCGGGTGCTGGACAATTTTGTGTTTACAACAGTTGAGTTAACAGAAGTATTTGATTTTTGAGATAACAGAGTAAGTTGGATGTTCTTGTAACTTTTTATAAAATTCTTGGTACTCGATGCGAGCTTTTTACCAGGGCTCGACATCTTTATATTTGAATTTACACTTACAATTTAGAGCCACGAAAATTGAGCCAATGGTGAGGTAAAATCAGTGCTTATTTTATTGGTCTATCATTATCAATAACATCTATTTCTCTATTTAATTTTATTTCCTTTTAGACACTGAGTGCAGAACAACTGAACATCAAAATATTTTTAAAAAGGAGGTAAGAAATTTTGGTGAATACATTGAAGACAAATCCAGAATTTACTACGGCTTAGTCCGAAATATCTGCGATGATGATGTAAGACATTTTCTGACAGATAGGCCATCATCATCGTCAGAACGCATTTGATAAATTTTCTGGGAATTCCTTGACACCCTTCGAGCTGGCAAGACCACCTCTCGTTTCTCATCAAAAATATCAGGATTCTCTTCATAACTTTTAAAAATAAAATTACTAACCCGTACTTTAATGGTTTCCCTTCTCCTCGCACTATGGCTTGTGTCAACGTACAGACTTCAGATTGGTGCGAGGAGAAAGGGAAACCATTACGGCCTAACTACGGCTATGAATTTTTCTATTCAGTCTTTGAGACTTTATTTTAATCTACACTAGAGCCCAGGCAGTAAAACAATACATGTATATAAGCCTACCACTTTGATCAGATTAAGAATTTAATTTCATCACAAACTCAACAGTTAAAGGGGCATGAGCTGCCAAAATGTTGAGGTTAAAACAGAATGTTGAAATTATTGGCTATTTTTCTATGATTCAGAGGCTTTTTAGTGGTTCTTGTCTCGAGAATGAACGGTAAAGTATTGTTTTGAACTAACTTTGGCTTAGAATGAATGAATGGTCGTCCCGTTTATTTAAATTTTGTTTACTTTTCGGACACTATTTCGGTTCCTATAGGCCGTATACTTTATGGATTTCCCTCAATCCAACGTCAATCGTTTAGTTTTTCGATGGCCTTCAAAGCCTCTTACTGTCGTGACGATCAGAAATTATGAAAAAAGTGTGAGTTTTAGCAGCTCATGCCACTTTAAGGCAAAGCTTCGAGCAAAGTTTACGCGTTTCATTTCAACGATCTTTGGATATATCGTAAAAAATGAAAAATGAAATAAAGTCAGTTTAGTGCACTGTACGCTCTCTGGTCGATTTTCTAGTTCTCGTGCAATATGCATATTACTTTCGGTAACACTCGGTAATACCTGCCAAATATGCCGTCATACAAGACTTCCGATATCATGAGTATAAGCACTAGCAAAGGTCGTGTATGACATCACTTTTGACAAGTTTTTTCGAGCTTATTGGTTTCCGTAACCGCCTTAAAGCAGCAAAGAAAGCATTTAATTTTGCATGTTTTACTCTAAGTTATATTTTCTTTTTGGTCGAACTTGAACAGTACACATTCACAAGCAAATTTAACTTGAAATAGCATATATCAGCCAAATTTTTTCATAAAACCTTCAATGTACATTGATTGATGTTTTGCGCCACACTCAAGATTGTTTCACTTATATGGCGGCGTTGCCAGGTTTAGTGGGGGAGAAATTCTGGCTCTTTGCCTGAAAGAATTCCCCAACCTTCGACGAGTACTTGCATAATGGATTTATAATGTGAATAATAACATCAATGAATCTCGTACATGTATTTCCAAGGGAAGACATGAAATAAAAAATATATTCTTTTGAATTTCGGGCCTCGAGAGGTCAGTCTCTTAGTCCAATTAGTTTTTTTTTTGTGTTTGAATGTCTCTTGTGGTTGCAAGGTTGTGTTTGATCAACCATGAGAGTATATGTTGATAGAAAAACCTAGCCCAAATACCTTTTTCTGTTTTTTTAAATAAGTACTATGTATTTTTTTTTAGACGTTAATGACAATAAGGAAGTTTTAGCAGAAAGTATTGGTAAATTGACTGAAGATGTTATCCAGGGCTCATTTGTTAATTGAAAAAGAATACAGACAATTCAATAAGGACCCACCTTGGGTAAGTTATCACATTCACTGTACACATGTAGTTGTATTAAACAAAACCATAATGGCTTTGAAGTTCATTGGTCAATTTTGTAAACTGGGTTTATTAAGCAACCTTTTTAAATGAGTTTCACAGTCAAAACAAATATGTTCACAGTTAAACAAGATAAAAAGCATTTGATTAGCAAACTTTAATATGTATTAAATGTACTATATATTGGGGAAAAACAACGGTTACATTTGATTGTTAAAACTAAATATTTGCTGCTTTTCTTGCTATTTAGGGTATAGATGCCATTCCTCTCACTGATGATAATATATTTGAATGGGGGGCCAAAATCCAAGGTCCAAAAGGAACAATATGGGAAGGTAGGCAGATAATGTATTGTTTCTTATCACCAAAAGAACAAAAATATGAAAAAATATATATAATATTATCATCCAAGATAAAGCTAAATTACTCATCGTTATTTGTAGTTTGATGAATGTTTCACTCATGTGAGAGTGTTGCCAGGTTACCTCCTCCACCACCTCCAACTTCACTAGTACCTGACAACCACTCTATTATTTAAAGTTTGATATAAAAGATGACTAAGCATACAATGTGTAACGATCAGATTGTATTTTTTCTGTTTAGGAGGAATTTTTCGTCTCTACATACGGTTTGATGAGAATTTCAATGTCCGGCCACCACAGATCTGTTTCCACACAATTCCATTTCACCCTAATGGTAATTTTATTATGATTCTCTGTTGAAATAGCACTCATTGTCTCTTATGAACAACAATTCAACAAGGTAGATTGTTAAAAATGACATTGTAACATATTGATTTGATCTAAACCCTTTAAGTAAAAGATACTAAGCATAGCAAATAATTGCTTGTTTGTGAGAAGATGATATAAATCTGTAGAATGTCTGATATTTTCTGTATTATGAACCTAATTTCCACTTTATTTATCTGGGGTTCAGTTGCCAGAGTGATAGTCTCTCATATTCTGAGTGGGTTTTTCACTCAATCGCTCTAAGTTGGAGAAGTTATCTCCAAACTTCTGGTGTTTTCCCCTATAAACCTAGCAGCCCCGCCGTATACACAAAATAGTCTTGAATGCCGTGTAAAACACCAATCAATTAATCCACTTGATTAATGTACATTTATTCTACAGATTTACTTCCTTCTCTAACAGGTAGTCTTTCTTTCCTTTAGTCCAATCCTAAAGTTCAATTTGTATGTTTATCGCCAAATGTTCAAATCATTTTTAGAAACTTGTTTAAATAGCCCTCATAGAACCTAATGAATGTTACTCCCCTTATCTGTCCACAGTTGATATGATCACTGGAGCTCCTTGTATTGATATTTTGGATAACTGGGAAAGATGGAAGGATACATTCAGTCTGACATTTGTTCTGCTCTCTATACAGGTATATTGTCAACTAAACTAACAGTGTCTGTAACAAAGTGACATGATCTGCAAAAATCTTAAAACAAAATCAAAATAACTTATTTCAAATTAAAAAATAAAATTCAATAATTTTTTTTAGAATTCTAACAATTTCCCAAGAAGTACAATTAGTTTTTTAAGCTATTAGTTTTAAGTACATGTTAAAGAAGTGTTTTGAATAAGGTTAAGGCCTATTAAATGAATTGCTTGTGTTTT
This sequence comes from Lepidochitona cinerea, assembly GCA_963971465.1. Lineage (NCBI taxonomy): Eukaryota > Metazoa > Mollusca > Polyplacophora > Chitonida > Tonicellidae > Lepidochitona > Lepidochitona cinerea. Next base: position 37,262,417 of record OZ020556.1, on the reverse strand, counting down.
TTCAAAAACTATTTCAGTTTGCAAATTATTTAATCGTGATAGTAGCAGAAATTATGGCTTTTGGCTAAATAGCTTAACTGATCAAACCTGTGACTTAAAGAAATTTATATCAAACATAAAAGCCAATTGAAATGTTGTGTTTATACAGATGATGTTATCTAACCCTGTCCTGGACAATGCTGTTAATGCCCAAGCTGCTGATTTGATAGAGAAATCTCCCCGTGCTTACAGGCAGATGGTATTAGACTGTGTTCAGGCCAGTCAGCGAGTCGAAGGTTTGACACTATTTATACACTAAGTCTTATGTTTCTAATATTTACAATTATGACAAACTTTGACCATTTTCTCCCCCTCCAACACAAGAAATTCATTTCATTTATTTTAAACAGAAGTTTTTTTTCTTCTTTATTTTGGAAGGCGAGAGGCAGTATTAAATCCGGCCTTATTGATGAGATCAAATTCCACTTTATTTAGGCAATAATTTCTTCATGTGCGAGTTTATACAACATTATGTTGAACTTTCCTTTATCTTCTCTCTTGGATCTGACTATCACCATTGTGTGTTTATCTCTTTAAATAGTAAACAAATAGTTTTTACATTTTACTCTTTTTTTATAGTGTCTGACATGATTTACTGTTGTATGTTTCAGCGGGTTTGAGTCCTCAGTTAACAGAGAGTACATCCAGTACCAGAATACCCTGTATGCCCAGCCATGAGAAAACCCCTGTCAAACCAGCGACACCTGTATCGGTCAAAATCTCTCGGCTATCCTTTGAAGATTATCACACAACATGGCGTGGAATTGCTACGTCTAAAACTCACACTGATCATACTGTCTGTAAATGTGAGTTCCTCACTTATCATCCTAATATAGTAAACCATATGATGTAGTATGGGAAATTCCTCTGAAAGGCAGAGGGTCATATCTTAGCTCGTCTTCTGTGTCCATCCTTTTGACCAGTTAGCGTTGTATTATGGTGTACCCAGCATCGTCCATCTCGCTGTACTTTTGGTCCGATGTTTACAATCCTTTCACAGTGTATACTTCGCGGGTACATGGTGTGTGGTTAACCATTTATAACAGAGCAAAATTTATGGGGTTCAATCTCAGTCCACCGATGTTCTTGCCATAATTAAGATGCGTAACCATTGTCAATGCGTTACAAAAGGATTCCAGAAAATTCTACTGACCAACGCTAAGCTCCTGTCAGTCGTCAACCTAATGAAATATCATAGGTTTGGTTTGTTACAACAATTTATGGGGTATAAAGGTCTAAATGATATACCTCTTTTTAACACAATTAGAAACTTGTCTCCATGGTTATTTTAGACAAGGAGATTTTCTCTGTGCCCGTGTGTTTTAGTGATCATAAATATAACATCTTTGGTTGTATAATATGGCATCTATGTTAGATTATGTAATATTCTCTTTTAATCTATGTCTTTGTTCCCCTTGCACTCCATAACTTTTAGAGTTTTGATTCTATCTTTACAATCATTTCACAGCACATACCTTATAGGTAGATGGTGTGCCATGAACTATTTATGACATCATCGGTTGCTTAATTCATTTATATTGGATTATGAGATATTCTCTGTTAGTCCATATCTTCTTTAGTTTTGACCTGATCTTGACAATTTTCAGAGTATATAGCTAAGGGTAAATGATGTGTCTGGAACCGTTTAGGACATCTCTAGTTGCATTATACAGCATCCATATATGTTCATCGAATAGAGAAATGAAAAGCTTTCATATGAACATAGAATTTCAATTGCTGAAATTTAAACAAATATGTTTTATAATGTAGAGTAATCGATGGTAGCGGAGGGAGTATGTTGCATTAAAACTCTTCTTTGCCTAGATTATTTCGTTCACAGAACCAAAGTCAAACTTCTAGAAATTACCTTCAAAATTTGTCCTGATGAATTTTATTAAATATTTGTGGGCAAGAAGAAGTTTCTATAATACAATAAGGTTACAAATATGAAAGTACTAGATATAATATTGAGATATGGTATAACCTTTATAACATTCAACTGACTGTAGATGCTTTATGTTGTGCAGGTTCAGAAAATGAGAGTGAGAGTACACCAATGTGGAAAAACAACCATATCAGATTAACCCAGGATGAAATAGAAGATCAAATCAATAAACAACTAGATGAGTAAGTCGTTCAGAAAGTCAATATCCATCACTTTATAAATCTTCTATGAATCTTTCAATTCATCTATTACCAAATTCACACATGTAGGTTTAGTTTTTTCTCCCACATATTTCAATTCATCTATTACCAAATTCACACATGTACGTTTTGTCTTTTCTCCACATATTTCAATTTATCTATTACCAAATTCACACATGTACGTTTTGTCTTTTCTCCACATATTTCAATTTATCTATTACCAAATTCACACATGTACGTTTAGTCTTTTCTCCACATATTTCAATTTATCTATTACCAAATTCACACATGTACGTTTTGTCTTTTCTCCACATATTTCAATTTATCTATTACCAAATTCACACATGTACGTTTAGTCTTTTCTCCACATATTTCAATTTATCTATTACCAAATTCACACATGTACGTTTTGTCTTTTCTCCACATATTTCAATTCATCTATTACCAAATTCACACATGTACGTTTTGTCTTTTCTCCACATATTTCAATTTATCTATTACCAAATTCACACATGTACGTTTTGTCTTTTCTCCACATATTTCAATTCATCTATTACCAAATTCACACATGTACGTTTTGTCTTTTCTCCACATATTTCAATTTATCTATTACCAAATTCACACATGTACGTTTTGTCTTTTCTCCACATATTTCAATTTATCTATTACCAAATTCACACATGTACGTTTAGTCTTTTCTCCACATATTTCAATTTATCTATTACCAAATTCACACATGTACGTTTTGTCTTTTCTCCACATATTTCAATTCATCTATTACCAAATTCACACATGTACGTTTTGTCTTTTCTCCACATATTTCAATTCATCTATTACCAAATTCACACATGTACGTTTTGTCATTTCTCCACATCTGCATTGTTGTTTTGTATTTGTAGACACAATGGACTAATTTATGGGAGATTTAAAACCAAACCCTCCAAAATGGAAGAAAAAGCTGCCAAATTAGAAAAGATCAATCAAATGAAGAAGATTTATTTACCTCCGAGAATTCCTCCAGGTAAGAGAGAATTCATCTAATATAATTCTTAAGTATGCCCCTGAGTGACACAACCAAGTTTAAGTTCAGATTCATAATAACTATACTCCTTGCAATGACGGTTAACGGCTGTCTGTCTGTCGACATGATCTTGTCTAGTGTAATACATCTTAAGTAATTGTGCTAGTTTAATGAACTTTTTTGCAATTTCTCACAAAATTAGTAGATCACCATATAAGTGAAATAATCTTGAATTTGATGTATAACTCCAATTAACAAATCTATTGGTACATAACCATTTAATCTATTGTGTATTTCAGGAACACCTGTACAAGAGGGTACCAATAAGAACTATGTGAGGGATGAACCATTGGAGGGAGAGGTAGATGACTTAGTGGCCTGGTCAGCTAAACTGGACACAGAACTTATTGATGTTTGATGGACAATCTACATGTAGTCACAAATCCTTGACTGTTTAAACTCAGTTCTCATTTCAAAGTTATAAGAAACCACAAGTGTTTAAGTTGATGTCCATTTACTAAAGGCTTTCACAAAGGAATTTAGTTTTCACTCGGTCGCCTTATGTGGGGCAATGAGCCCGGTTTCTTCCCCCACTAAACCTGGCAACGCCACCATATACAGCTGTAAGTGAAATAATCTTGAGTGCAGCGTAAAACATCAATCGACCGACCAACCATGCACAAAGGAACTTGATCCAGTGTGCCGAATCGCACAGCCAATCCCTCTGAACCATCGGGGACCAGACTCTCAATGTTGCTTTGTTATAGCAAAAACTCCCCAAGATGATACTGAAATGAATGAAACTATTGTTTGGGAGAAAAACATCAGCCAGAAGTCTGATTTACTGCGTCTTAATTGACTTTTTGGAGACTATTTTCAGGACGCCTTTTGTTCCACTAACTGGACAGATATAAACAAGTACAGCAATTGAAAAAATGTGTTTATTGTACAAACTATAATGATAAGATTCTGTAAATATGAGCAATAAATCAATTCAAAACATTTTTTGAAATGAAGTAAATTTCCATTTTTCATGAACTTGTTATCCAGTCAAATTGATGTATATAGAAAAATGCATGAATTCGTATTTTAGGGTCGGTTGCATTCTGGCCATTGTCACTTAAGTTTTCTTGTGGGTGATGAACATCAAGCTCTTGAGCAAAGTAGAAAATAAACAAATTTGGCGGATTCCATCTCATGACTATCACATGTCTCAGCTAATCCATGTATTAAAAGTAGTGTTTTTTGTCATTTCACCACGATCAAATGGTTTTACAAACTGGTTGCTCATCTCTGGTTGTTTCTATTTAATTTTACCAGTAATTGTTTTGAAAGTGATGGTCATCAGTGTTATTCAATCTCTCCACTATCTAATCGTTTAAGAAGTGGAGTTCGTCTCTGTAATCGTTTTTCGTCTTGCTCTCCGTCATCCTGTATATTATCTTGTCTCCATCGTGTCACCATACAGATGATGAAGACAATAAGGGAAGCAAACACAATACTTCCTGTTCCAACAACAACAGAAGTCAACAGGTTCTTTGTGGGGTCAATCAGTAACTTGTCTGTAAGAAAACAACAAAACATCATCTGTTAGAAAAGTAACATTATTATTCACTTGAATACTGGCAGTCCAAACGTACTAAAAGGTTAGACAAACTCAGTGTTGGCATTGTTACGTTACAAATATCATGCCATCACAGAGCTATTTGGCTGAACACTTGAACTGCACATGTGGTGCTGGCGTAGAAGGTAATTATACAGTAAAAACTACTAAAATATGGACCAACAAATAGGGTTATTTATGAGAAAGTTAATTCCTTGAAAGAATCTTAAGTCTTGTTTTTCATAGTATTTGAAGGGGCTTGAACCACTAATATTTGAAGGACAACTTTGTATGATGATCTTTGGTTTGATAGCATTTGTTATTTGAGATGTTTTGTGCTTGCTCACCTTGACAGAGAGGTCCTGAATATCCATGAGCACAATCTCCAGGACATTTACCTGTGATATGATGACAGGCCATTCCCTCCATACATACACCACAGGCTATATCACAATCCTCACCATAAAAACCTCTCTTACACTCTACAATACACAAATTTACAGGTATGTGTCTCACGCTAAAGTCAAACAATTTAACTATGACTCCATGTCCTTAATCATATTGGATTGATTGATTGATTGGGGTTTTACACAGCGCTCAAGACTATTTCACTTATAAGGCGGTGTTGCCAGTTTTATTGTGGGAGGAAACCGGGCTCTATGCCTAAAGGAAACCCACGACCTTCCAGTGGTCCCTGGCAACAATCCCACATAGGTCATTTGAGAGAAAACCCGGTCAGAATTTTCCAATTCTTTGGACTGAGTGGGATTCGAACCCGCGACCCATTGGTGGAATTAATCACATTGGAGAGCCAGACTCCGTCCATCACTTGAACCCTCCATGAAGAAGGGTTGCCATTTGCCCATCCATGGTTTTACCCAGAAACCTCCCTGTCATAAATGTAAGAAGATTACCTCTTTTTAAACAAATTCCGTCTGTCAAGAGATTTAGAGAATATCAAAGAACAAAATTGCCTGAAAGTGCTTGAAAAAGATTATATTTGCTTATGCAAAGCTAAATGCAGAATGAATCTCATCTTCATATTGAAACCCTAACTTCAAATCGTCCCTAACACATCCTCAACCAAATCAATTTGACTTACTAGTTTTACAATATGGTCCAGTCCATCCATCAGCACAGCCAGTCGGACACGTTCCTCCCTGGGGGTCACAGGTCACATGGTCCTTACAGTTTCCACATTCCTGGTCGCAGCTTTTCCCATACATCCCAAACATACACTCTATAAACCATGTTTTGAGAATTATAATCAAACAGAAAAATTGTATTGTCACTATATTTAGATAAAATGATGTAGGAATAAGTATGCTCACAAAAGTAATTGGTAAATAAAATTTAAAACATATAAACCATAGAATTTATAATTATCTAAAAGTAGGCCTGTGTAAAAAAAGTCTCATGCGACAAAACCAAAAACTGCATGTTAAAGCATCTGACAAACCCAATCTGACTTGTTTTCAATGAACATCTCGACTTTAGTCAGATTGCTGACAAACATTGCTAGCTTAGTAAAGGAATAATATGGTCTAAAAAAGCACTTTTAACAATACCACACGTTCATGGCAGTCTCCTAAAACAACAAAGTTTGAAGACGTTAATTAATCCAAGAACCTTCAAAGTCTGTATATTGTGGATTCTCATACTGTATTTTGTCAGATAACCAAACTTTATGTGACAAAAAGCCTATTTCCATCGAACAATTAAATGTAATCATATACAGGCAGTCTAACCAGTCGTTCATGTTGACTTACTTTGATTACATTTGGGTCCACTCCATCCCTGTTTACATCCTCCGTCATCACAATCACCTGATGTTAAGTTACAGCTCCCACTGTTACAGTTCCCACACTTCTCCTTACAATCAAGTCCGTATGTATCTGCTCTACACTCTGACAAGTAGAATACAGATGTAACAATTGACTGGAACCGTGGTTCTATTGTTTAGAATTGTTTTTAACTAATAAGGGTAGTTTATTTTCAGCATAGTCCCAAGACAGATATTTGGTGTCAGACATTAATATTTTCCCAAAGGCGAAACGGAGGAAAAATATGTAAGACAAAACATATCTACTTGTATACCCATAGAAGGGCGTCATATAACAAATTTATCACCATCAAGACCAGTTTATTTACTTTAAAGTGTGCATAATCACAGCTGTTCTACACTCATTTGAAGTCTAATAAACTTATGAACAATGGGGATGATCTCTGAGACAAGTAAAGCACAGCTCGCCAGTGTCTTTGCTTATGAAACGATCTAAACTGCCGTCACAATTGGGTTTCATTCTCCATGGTAATATCAGCGTGTGAAACCTTTACTCCGGGGTGATACAGAATCAGATATCTACACAAAAAGCACTCGGATACAGACTCACAATTGGGTCATTTCGACCAATCAAATGTCTTGAAATAACATTAAAAAAGATCGTCATTTAATTCTATCACTATGTCATTAGAGTCAATATCCTTATTTTCAAATATGAAAATTTTGTAAAAATTTCAGCCTTAAACGAATTTGGCTCAAAAGTTCTATATAACCAATTTTGTCCGAAAAGAAAAATCCTAAATCGCGTTACATTAGGGCATGGATAGAGAAAAATATTTGATCTTGGAACTGCTAGTTACAATACACATTTAACTTGCACATGAACTTTTTGGGGTTCCAAGTAATCATTTTGCATGCATGAATGAAATAAGGGCCTCCCAGCCTTCATGATTTATTAAACTACGTGTGAGATTTGAAGCCAAGTCAATTTATGAAACTCGAAAGACTGTAATCAGTTTACTGGAGTGAACCAAGAAGATTCCCAATGTCAGAGCGATCGTACAGTGAATAATGTCTCACCCAGTGAACAGAAGACCCCTCTCCAGCCCTCTGCACAACCTTGTGAACAAACACCTGTCTCAGAGTCACATGTCATTTTGTTGCGACAGGAGCCACATCTAAAGGCACAGTTTTCACCATAACGTTGATCAGGACACGGCACACTACACTTCGAACCCATCCAGCCGGCCTCACAGCCCCGTGGACATGTACCTAACACAGGGTCACATGTTGTATGTAGACAATGACCACACATATAAACACAACCTCTACCATAGGAACCAGGTACACAATCTGAAATTAATATATTAAATCTTATTTTTTCAAAACTATTCATTTACATAAAATACACCAACAGAAATAGAAAAAAATGTGTACGAACCAGGAACCTGTTTTTCTTTCTTCTCACTTTTCAACACCAGAAAGTTAGATATATTTTCCATTTGAATATCCATGTTAAGATAAATGCCAGAGTATATACAGTAGGCCTATAGGCGGCTCTCCTTTTAAGTGTAATAATCATGAGTACAAAATAAAAATCCATAAATTAAGCTGGATAAACACCATAATCACTATATCATAATACACCTGATTGAATGGAAATTTACACCGTTTTCAAAGTTAGTGAGATTGATGACTTATTTTTCTACTAATCTGAACGTCAATGGAGAATCACAACAGACCTAGGCGGTGTCTTGTTTTCAGTGTAATGATCATGAGCATTACATAAAACTACTCATTACATGAAACCATGCGAGTTTTTCAGTTATATTGTGTCATGCATCATAAACAAACCAATTATTTGCTGATGGTTATTTATTGTGAACTTACTGAGATCACAAGCCTTCCCCCTCCATCCAGCGGCACATCCCCCGGAGCAAACACCAGACCTGGGGTCACAAGTCATACCACTGCGACAATGTCCACACTGGCTACGACATCCAGGACCAAACGTCGCATTACATGCTGAATCAAAAAGAGTTATTTACCCATTATACCTTTGTTATGCCTAATCCCAAAAAAACTAGTAACAAAACTATGTTGTGGTTAATGAATTGAGATAATATAATACATATAATCTTTTTTTACTTTTACTATTAGTTATACATGTTAGATGAGTATGGCTGTGCTTGTTTGTTGTTAGAAGTTGAAAAGTTGTTAGAAGAGCCAAGTAAATGCTGTTATGAGATGATGCCACTTCGCAGGCGTTTGTTTTCATTTCTTTTAGGTTTCCGCATTAATGTAAATCTTTACATAACTGTAGGCCTACACAAGAAGGGTTACATCAAAATTTGACAAAGGTACGGTGATGTGAGGTTTTGATATAAGGCTTTTGGACGCTACAAATATTACAAAAAACGTCAAAGGTGATAGAATTGTTGTTTATGCCACTTATAGATTATCTCCCTTGTTCAGGGTGGAGTTGCCAGGTTTACTGACCTGCCCTAATAATATAAGTCTGATGATGTACCTGTTTGACAATTGTCTCCGCCCCAGCCAGCCTCACACCCACTGGTACAGGACCCTGTCACTTTATTACAGATCTCCGACTCATCCTCACAATGGCACCTCCCATCACAGTTCAACCGACCAAAGCGATAGTCACTGCACACTGAATACACAAACATCCTTATTTACATGATGCCTTAGAATTCACTAAGAAAGAACATTTTAATAAGTGGCCTGAATAACCATAATAATAGATTTTACCCCATTATTGTTTATCAATCAAGATTATTTTCCACTCTTGGTGAGAAAACTGATCTCTTTCATACTGATAATAAACCTAAGTCAGTGAAGACTTTAATTTTACAAACAGATAGTTTCAACCGATTTTGATAACTGTAAGATTTGAAATAATGTAAATGGTATGAATACACAATTAGACAAGTTAATGGTAACAACTACATGTACTTTAATAAACCTACCGTAAACATGAACATCACAAAGGATAAGCTGTTGGTTTGTGTTGACAACATGAACGTAACGACCAGAGAGAGGCAGTTCACAGGTAACTATAGACTGGTCAGTGTGTAGCGATACTGTCCCACATAGTGAGCTGCTAGAAAGATCACTTGCATCGCTGATGTACACACGCACATTCCTCAAGTCTTTTTTACCCTCTGGAAATGTAATAGTTGATTATCATTAACAAGAGGGCATTTTGATATATATATATATATATGTGTTATTATGTCATTCAGATCAATGGATTTCAAACAAAATTTGTAATAATTTATTTTGATTGGTTAGCGTTTTATGTTCATTTCATTTGAATATATGGTAAAGCTTGTAAGAATTATTGGTGGTGGGCAAAGAGAATTTATAGAGAGCTGTCAAAATTTTATGAAGTGAACTGAGATGTATTTAATTTTTGTTACTTCTAAAGACTACAGTAAATGTGTACAGTTAGAAAATCGCCTCCATGGTTATTTTAGATAAGAAAATTTCCCTGTACCCATGTGTTTAAGTGTTCATGTTCATAAATATATGTATAGCTCTGGGGACGGTTGCACAAGTCTGATTTATGGAAGCTTAATACACCTTTGTAAAACCATCCCCAGAGGTCAGTTGCAGCATGGACATCTATTGGCACTTGAGAAATGACAGTTTCCTATTTTTGCCACTTTAACTAATGGGTACTATGACTATGAGTGTAATTGTACCAAGTTTTGATGCAGAAGAAAAATAACAACACGCCTCTAACAATATGGCACTCCACAAACTATATAAGACAGAGTAAAACATACTGGTTTTTAAGAAGATCTTGTATAGATCATAAGTTTGTCCTAAATCCACCTGCCATGAGCCCGGGTGGTTAGGACGTGTCATGGCACACGTCTCCTCTACAAGCATCCAATCAACAGCCAGCCCAGCAGAATTCTTCTTGTAGGTGGTTCTTTGCCGACTTTTCTCATTTAAGGCCACATTTTCTGAGAAAAAAAGTATTCCATATATTTATTACTTCAATAGTTTTTCTCCCCTCTAAAGCCTGATGAAAGCAATCTCAAAGAATAGTCTAACAGTTACATTGTTTGGTTTATTGTGTGAGAAGTTAACCACATAGAAAGGTCAGGGGTTAAAGACATAATGCCTGGACACTGAAACCAAAAAGCCTTCCATCAATGGGGTTAAAGCTGTAATATCACTTGGTTCCTTAAAATATCTGTATTATCCCCCCCCCCCTCCTCCAGATACACCTTACAGCTGAGCATTAATATATGGTTTGTTACAACAATTTATGGGGTGTAAAGGTCTAAATGATATACCTCTTTTTAACACAATTAGAAACTTGTCTCCATGGTTATTTTAGACAAGAAGATTTTCCCTGTGCCCGTGTGTTTTAGTGATCATAAATAAATATATATAAGTAGTCCATAAAGTGTTGTAAAATTATTTTCCAGTTGTTATATTGGTCTGTTCCGAGTTGAATTCTACGTACATGTATTTTTGTCTAAAGATAAAGATAAGAGTACCTGCAGCTGGCCTTTCACCTTCAGTGAGTACTTTCAAACTCATGCACTTAAAAGCAAATTTTTCTATGAACTAAATCGGATTTGAATCCGTACTTCAGCGGTCCAAGTCCTGTGTCAGACTGAGAGAGTGTCATTCTTCTGATTGAGCCACCATGGTCCCTCACCCCCCCCCCCCCCCCCCCCCCCCCCACACACACACACAAAGTAAATTGGTGAACTTCACCATTAGTTAACTGGAGGAAATGAGAAGTGAATGTGATAAAGAAAAAGAAAACCATTAACGGTTTTACCTGTTTGACAGTTGATACCAGACCAGCCGGCTTGACATCCCTGAGGGCACCTGCCACTTGTTGGGTCACATGGTATAAACCTGGCACAATGACACTCGTAACGACATCTACTACCAAAATACCCAGGGCGACATATCTCTGTTCTTCCCACACACTCTAAACCAGAAAGAAAGACTTTGAGGCTAACTGTTGGAAAATTAGGGTTCTGTCTGATTCAGAATCAATAGTAATTAAAGTTTACATTGAATAATGATAACTATTTTGACCAGCCAATAAAGTTTATCTCTTTCACCAGCCCATATTCATACATAAATTCACAGAAAATTCAACATTTGGCAATTTCTTTTTCTGTAACAAATAAGGCAAAAATCCAAATAATAGTGTAAAGGCCTGTGGGTTTAGTATGAGCAGAATTTAAATTATTTCACAGTAATTTACAGCAACTACCGTAAATCACTTAAAACATCGACACCTAATTCTTAACTTAAAATCCGACACTTCGAGAAGGCTGGCTTACTTCAAAGGAGGGCGCCAGCTGAGAGCTTAATCACTTGCGGAAGTAGGCATGTTGTTTGGCTCAGCGTGCGCCATAGATGTACTAACAAAGCACTGTCTGCGGACTGAAGACCAGATTTTCTCTAATAACTATTCGAAGATTCCCGAAATTCGCTTTTGGAATAAGGAAATAAATCATTACGGAAGTGAATGTGTTGTTCTTGTCAACGGTAAACTTATGCTATGGTTTTCTTCTATGCGGTCTTATTCTTTTACATTTCGCTGGTTCATGTCGTATTTTTATGTCATCCCAAAACTAACTGTCCCCTTCTCACCAAATGTTGACTTAAATTTTTTTTGATTTATATCATTAAAGCAAGGTGCACATATAAAAAATGTGTTTATCTCCGCCGGTCTATATTTTGTACAGCAGTTTCGTCAGCACCATTCCCGGTTCAATTCTTTACGTTTACTGTAGGTCCATCTATCAGTTCAGTTTCCCGTGAAGTGTTTAAACCATCGTTATTTTTGTATTTATTTAGTTACAACTGGTCCTTATTTAGTTATAACTGGTCCATGAATTACGATGCATGAATAATGGGAATTAATGGCAGATTTTTTATTTTTTTTTTTAGAAAGCGCTTGCCGACACTACGGGTATCCGATCAGTTATCGTACACTTTTGCCGGTTTTTCAATGCTAAAATTTACATCAGTGTTTGCATTGACAAGAAATTCCACGGAAGTGAAGCTGGGCTCAGTCGACTTTTGTTGAAATAGTTTAATTTCTCCCAGGATTCTGAAATAAAGTTTTAGGGACCGAACATTCACCCACTCGTCTGCATGTTTTTGTAGAGTGACGGGAACCAGTTATCGTACATCCAACGTTGAAGCTGTTGTGACGTCATTTCTCGTGTTCCAAAAGTCCCCGACACGGCCGAAGTCGACTATTCTTGGGTCGGCGGACAAATGTAACTCCACAAAAAGTTGTAATTATATTTGAAGGTTTAAATTTTGCGAGAAGATGCCTCGATACGTAAGCATGTTGTCATCGGCGGGAAAGCTTAATCGCTTAATTGGTTCTGTACGATAACTGATCGGATACCCGTAGCGTATCATTGGAACAGTTTAATACCACAAAGGGTTATTGCCAGTATGGGCGGGGTGGTAAATGTCACTCACTGTCAGAGAATTTTCATTAAGCGAAACAGCCAATAAGATTCAGCAAATAGCTGACCTTCAACCAATCTATAGTGTTTTGCTGTAATCAAAATCCACATATTAAACTGACTGGCCCCATGTAGCCTACCGTTCGAAGGCGGAGACTCGATACATTTGTTCATACGTTGAGTCACTAAATAGATCACATATTGCATTATTGGATCTTACAAATAATAACGAAAACGGTTTTCGAAGAATTTGATCTGTAAAATTCTCAAATAGTTCTTATTCTTGATCATGTTTTTGGTTCCTGTTAATGTTTCTTGTTTCACTTCCCCGTCGTCTGTACGGAGATTACAAGCCATATTTCGATCAAGTAGTTGCTCTGAAAAAATACTGTAGTCTGTAGGCTAAAACTAAGTCTGCATCCGATGAAAACCATAGCACTACGGCCGTAATGTGTTATAGACTATAGTTGTATGATGAAACCATGCGACTGACAGTTTCGAAATCAGAGAAGATACAGCTCCATAATTAAATATTCATTTTTTTGTTTTAAGATTTAAATCGAAAGATACCGTATTATCAAAGTCACTTTAATTTCGCTGCGGCGATAGCGAAGTTCATACCAAGTGACATTCAAACAAAGCCTGGTGAAGAAAAAATATACCGATCTCCTGAACTTTGGACTTTCTCCCCCCCTTTTGAAGGACAATAGAATATTCCAACTGGCTTTCTTCAACTCGCCAGAAACGCGTGTACATTTCCAGGGCAAACTTATAAAACAGACTTATAATAACATGGATTTACCGATGTTTTACAAGAACGTATAGATACAAGGTAAAAATGATATCAACAACTGTGTAACCATTTCTGAGGCCAACTGAATAAAAACACTGAGAAAATGACGGTTTGACCTATACCAATATGGCAATAATACACACAGTTGAGTTTGACGCGTCAGTTTTTAGCCACTTTCTTTCTTTTTCTTTAAGTTTTATAACGGGATTCAATTTTAGAAAACCAACCAAATGTAGTAAGGTTCGGATTTTGATTTTATTGAATTTATGTTTATCTGTAATTAATAACTCACAATACACAAAAGAGTGCATTCAGCCGGCCGGTAAGCGACTATCAACACAACCCAGCGACAGGCATGAATACCCTGCAGTGAGCTCGTTAGTGTCACTAATCGATTCTTTGTTCACCAATCCCTGGGAAATAACATCAGCCGCCCTTATCGCATGACCTTAGTTGGAAACAAAATCGTCTAAATTCTACGTGATTTACGGTATATTATACAATTCTGTTCAATTTAAAATGATTACCTTACCTGCATAATATAACATCAGCAAAAGTACAAACACATGGCAGCAGTGGAAATAACCAGGGGGCATTTTTGTTCCTAGTTATCAATGAAATATGATATACCTTATCTTTCTACCTTGGTTTTTTCAAACATTCGTGTATATAGGCTAAACATTTGTACCACTAATGCTTAGCTGTGAGATGTTTTTGAAAACACCTTTTGGAGATTTTTTAAAGAAAAAACATCATAATATCGTGAAGATAATTAGAAAATCTGATACTTTCAGCCATTTGAATGTCATGTGTTCACTATGCTACATATCTTATTTCCTTCAAGCCCATTTACAAGTGTTCAAAACATCAACAGAACAAGTTTCAACAACAACACCATGCACGGAAGAGCAATTTGGAAATCCCAAGTGAAATTGCTACAAGGCTGGGTAGGGCCATACCAATACAATAGTTCTGATACCTGGTTACCAGGGACAACTTTAATGGCCTGCTAGAAATGTACATTGAAAATGACAATCATACAAAGCACACATTTAAATTTTTCAGATCAGAGATTCCATTTTACGCTTGGATGAACAAAGATGTACACTTTCATTTCCTTGACAAAAAAATTCTGATCGACAAAAAGGCAAGTAAATGACTGAATGTTTTTTTTTAAACAGCAATAAGGATAAAATGATGTTGTATCATGGTTCTGGAGTTAATGTTTGATGAGGGACATTCAATTATTGTAAATATTTCCAATTTTGGACTTATCATTTTGATCATGATGAACAAAAAGGCATCGTTTAGAGAGCAGATTTTCACCTCAAGCAGTGCTATTTGGCACTATTTATACTATTTGTAGGATGGGGTTTTATGCCTCATTCAACAGCTAAGCACATTTTGCAACAAAAACATCTCTTCCGCATCTAAATTTTGACATTAAGTTCCAACGACCATAAAACGTCAGGAAGGCAGATGTACACAACGTTCCTCATTCCAAGGTCAGGAAACATGGCAAAAGCACAGAGGCAACAGCCATCCGTTCCTTGGTTTGTCCTTAAACTGACCTCATATAAATGATTTCACTGTAAACAAATTATAGATACCAATAAATGTTATTACTAAGATTTGATTGACAATGTCTGGCCCATGTACCATCAGATATTTATTGATTGATGTTTTACGCAGCACTCAAGATTATTTTATCACTCTGCCGACTGAGTCACAGAGGCCTGTGTCAGACTGAGGGACTATCACTCTGCTGACTGAGTCACAGAGGCCTGTGTAGGACTGAGGGACTATCACTCTGCTGACTGAGCCACCAAGGCCTGTGTCGGACTGAGGGACTATCACTCTGCTGACTGAGTCACAGAGGCCTGTGTCAGATTGACGGACTATCACTCTGCCGACTGAGTCACAGAGGCCTTCATCAGACACAAATCTTGTCTTTCTATATTCAAAGATTCGGTCGTTCTATATTCAAAGATTCACATACATCGGTTTTCTTGTGTGGGAAAATAACAGGGGCTGAATACGGAGATAAATTCTAAATTTCGGTCTTTTAATTTGTAAACTTTTACACCCTTGATATTTTTCATTCAACAGTTCTAAGATAAGCCCAAATTTGCGTGAGCTAATCTGGAGTTAAAAAAAAAGACAAAATTATTTGTAAAGATTCAACAGTTTTATTCTATTTTATTCATAAACAGATGCCAGTAATTTGAATCATACAAGGTTTGTTTACCCTTTTAAAGCCAGTTATTCTATATTGCACTTTCCCTTTGCTATATAGGTTGTAAAATACAAATGCTCACCTACACTGACTGGCTACTTAAATCTCACTTTGGTTTTACAATGATTGGTTAGCCATATCTGTAAACAGTAGTTTTGATATACACATTGCTTTAATAGGCATCAAAATCTTGTTATTTTGTTGATGAAACATCATTCTGAATTAGAGAATCAGAAGCAAGAAGAAGGGGAGTCTAGGACAATAGACGAACAAGCAGCCATTGGTTGAAATTGATAGCCAGGGGCCAGTCGTTAGAATTAAACCAGGCTTAACGTTTTAACATGACAGCTGAAGTTCAAAAGTTGACCGGGATCAACCCTGAAACTCTTTAGAACACCCAGCCCAGAATTACAGTTACAACTCCAGAGCTTCCAGTAGTCTAGGACGCCCCCCCCCCCCCCCCTCCCCCCCTCTGACCTAACCATACGGTTCATTCAATGAGGGAAAATGTAGATACTTCAGGTATAGATTATCATTGGCTAGGGCTTCCACATTTCCTCTTTGTATCAGTATTAATCCAACCCAGGTTTGTTCAAACTTTGATCAGAAAAAATCAAGTATTTATACACTCTTAAAACCCAAAGGTCATTTCTCACCTACATTGGGTTTGTATATTTGAGCATCTTTTGTTTGACTTTAAAAAGCTAAAACTACTCACTATATGCTCTATATAATATGGAACCAAGGTACATGTCCATATTGTAGCAAGTAATATGGCCTATAAAATGACGACATATATCAGTTGTTTTAGTCAAAAAGACTTCCAGTGTGTTCCAATGCTCTTGAATTTGAACAGTTTATCACAAATATAAAAAACAGGAATGCTGACAAATTTATCACAAGTCTATAATAACTTCTAACAATTAACAGATTGCAGATTTTTACATGTATTTACAAGATATTTGCAAATGTAACAATTTCAATCAGAAAAAAAGACAAATGGTTTAAAGCTGTACAAAATATTCTGAAGATTAGAAAAACATAAATTAAAAAAAAAAATAACGATTTATGGTTTTGGCTAATAAAGGCTTTAACAATAAGGACAACTTCTTCTTGTTTACTGGGTGACGATGTTTCGATGTAGTTCTTACATTATTATCAAAGTCAACTTCCTAATGCTATTGAAAAATTTGAAGGCTTTAACAAGTTGAATAAAAAACAGATAATTTTAAAACATGATTTTAAGAAAAGACATACAAAAGTAGGCCTACAGTGAATCACGGCCTGATTCATAAAAACAAATAGTTATAAATCCAATTAATATACATATTCAAAATTATGAAGTGTCAGCATCATAATCTATCACCTCTAAAGTCGGGTCGAATTTCGAATTCTGAACTCTTAATCTACATTAAGATAACTAAAATCCTGCTGTGTAATTATTAGAAACATATCGTATTATCTTGCCTGAGTGAAGCAGACTATACCTGTTGTAAATTTAATGGTGTTTGGTCAACAAATACAGTATCATTCTATGGCTTCTGAAGTTCACAACAAAATGTCCCCACTTTACTGGTCCTAACAGAAACATTTGTTTTGTATTACATGGTAACCTGTAACTAGTCTCTTTCAAAACTAGTTTCATTTCTCTTAAGATGCTGTTCTTTTGCCATTGCAACCATTATCTACATCTCAGGCTTTATTGGAAGTCCAGTTTTGAGGTCGAATATCTGCCTCAAAATTACCATAAATTACTCAAAAATACCATAAGTCAAATCATTCCATAAATTTCAGTTAATTTAGTATGGAAATATTCTACTTCTGATAACTAATAACTGAAATACTCAAATCTTTGATTTATGGCCTCAAAAATTGTGACTTCTATGAAACCCTGCACCAGTAAGTGTTCTTAAAACGTCCTACCCCCTTGCTCTTTCAAATGCTAATCTAATTTCCCATTACTCTTCCTGAATTCCACCTCTGTCATCCAGCTTTTCATTTAGTAGACAAACAGATCAGGAAACTGCATTTGGAAGACGGGAATGGGATCTTTGCCGTTGACACGGATACCAGAGTCAGGGGACTCTGTTCCAGTGGATACATTCTCCAAAATTTCGTTCAGCTTACTGTGAAAATGGTTTGACTGAAACAAGCAGAAGAGATCTCATTTTCAACAACAACATCGCGGAGCTATCTATCTACAGATTAAATGAGATCCAGGTCGTATCTGGGGCCAGTTGTTCAAAAGAAAATTAGCTTAACGACAAGTTAAACGACGTCCCTGGTCACTCTAGGACACCTTTTTCTTAGCATTATATGAATAATATAAGACTTATAAGGATCTTTATGTATGTACCTTTGCCTCTGATCTGGCTACAATCTCTTCAAATGGCGCCTTTTTGAACACTTCTAATATCTCCATTCTTTTTCTGGCTTCTTCCTTATAGTCATGGCTATCTTCAGCTGAAAGTTAAATTAGAAAGTTTAATAGAAACAGTCAGTTACCATCAGCAAAAATAAGGAAAACTTGCTCACAATGATGTATGCAACTCTTCCACAAATTATCAGAATCCTTCAAATTGAAGTGCAATTAAATTAATCAATCCTCAGTCGAGATTCGATAAATCATAAGGTTTATCTATTGTAGATTTTATCACCAATAAATGGGGGTGCTGCTATGAATAGGAAAGGAGGAATATGGGCCTTGTACCCAAAGGAAACGTTCAACCTACTGTGGTACCTGGCAACCGATCACCCAAGTGAGATTTAACATGGCGACCTTTTGATGGCCAAGCCTTTATAACAACATGAAGCCCACGCTGCACAATTTTTTGAGACTTGATCTCACATGGTGTGCTTAAGTGAGGTGATTTAAAAGGACATTTAGTAGACGACCCAAAATATGAGTGCCAAAATGTGCTCTATTCCACTGTTATCTACAAAAAGTGGAGATTCGGGATGACCACCGGTAGCTCTAATGATGATGTATTCTCAGCTGTTTACTGTGATTGGCTAACTATGGCAAAAGGATTGTTGTTAAATCATCAAGATTATAACTTTAGTTATAAGTAAATTTAGTTTACTTACCTAACCTAAGTTATAAGTAAATTTAGTTTACTTACCTATCCTAAGTTATAAGTAAATTTAGTTTACTTACCTAACCTAAGTTATAAGTAAATTTAATTTACTTACCTAACATTTTCTTCAGAGAATCGAAAGTTATTTCATCTGAGCCCGCACGCCGCTGTCAAGAAAAAACAAAACAACAACATCATTATTCACTGACCAATTCATCCTACTAAAAATGTAAAACTCATCTAGATCTCATAAATTGTTAATAAGTCTTAAACATAAACTTGTTAAATGGTTGTGGTTATCACCGCACTATCAATTATAAGGTGGTGTTACAGTTAACAGGAATAGAGGTGTAGGAAAACGGACAATTATTCTATAAAAGGTAATCGATTGAAACCCAATCAGAATTCAATGTTATTTTTGGACTGAGTGAAATTAGAGAGAGTCTATGACCCATTAAGTTTTGTCTCATCGTAAAATCTCTATCGTTCAAACCGCAGATGACTCTAACACGATGTGAAAGTGAAGGCAAATAAACTGAATCGATTTTGACAAGAGTTCGCTTAAAAACTGTAATTTATTCAACGAATTGAGTAAGTGCAGAGTTAGTTTTATTGGTTAGCTCAAAGCAAACACTAGTATATATTTGCACACAAGGAAAAGGGTGGAGGTTGTTTTTTATTTACAGATGAAAGCGACCTCTCTCCCACTTAAAAAAGGAAATATTTTTTTCTTTTAGCAGATTTAAACTAATTGTGAAGATTATGTTAAAGATGGCTGAGATAACCAATTCTATATGTTGTACTGGCGGAGTTATTGTCAGTAAGACGTATACAGTTAGATTAGTCCGCAATATGTTGAGTGGATTGAAGTTATTCTGATACGCCCGCACGGGCTTCTTCAATACCACGTCAACATAGGGTGCATTTGAAAAATCTAAGAGTTGCTCTCACAATTTTTAAACATAACTCACCTAAAATTTTGTCCGAAAGCTTCTTTGATAATCCCTTCGTAGAGATAAACCATCATATGTGACCTTAAAATCTGTTCGCTTAGTTTGAATTCCGTCTGTGTTCACTACATTTTTTCTCGGGCGATCACATCGCCATCTACCACGAACTTTCTGACAAAATTTTAGGTGAGTTATGTTTAAAAATTGCGAGTTATCATTTTTTTAAAATTCCGAGAGCAACTCTTAGATTTTTCAAATGCACCCTATGTTGACGTGGTATTGAAGAAGCCCGTGCGGGTGTATCAGAAATTATCCTTCAATCCACTCAACATATTGCGGACTACAGTTAGATATGTTAGAAAACAAATAAAAAATAATTTAGAAGAGGAGTTAAATATATCGTTAATGAGGCATAAAGAAATAAAGATATGTTAGAAGACAAATTCAAATCATTGTAGATGTTTGGGTGACTAACACAGCAAGGTGAGTCAGAATAATAAACTACCTCCTCTTCAAAAGATGAGGGTTCAGGGGAGATAACTAACGAAACACCATCAGACTCAGGAAATGTGACAAGAATATCTATTTTGAAAAATCAAACAAAAACCAAGCTGAATAATAAATAATAAAGAACAAAAACACAAAACACCCTTTACCAGATAATGCATGAAAATAAAATATAAAGAAAGAGAACCCAACAAAATCAACTATCAAAACACAACCTCACAAAACATGCAAGTAATAGTGAAGATTGTGTTTTGATTAGAATGCAAGACAAGAACCTCGTTCTATATAAAACCAAGCTTGAAGATTTGTGAGATTGACAATTTATAGAATGTCTGTGGCCACAGTAAAAAAAAAACGGAAAGCTAAATATTCCATTTTTTAGCCTGACAAAATAGCGCACAAAGTACTGTTGGATTGACAAATTACATAGGATGTTTATTGTAAGGGATATGTTTGAACTGTGGTTGGTAAATACTATAAAATGTCAATCTTTTCAGAGCTGAAAGTTGTGTAACTAAATAATATTTAGTCCCATGTCGATCATTACCCTGGGTAGAGATGGAGAGGCGTCCACACTGTCCAACTCTAATGATATTGAGTAGAGATCACTAGAGCTCTGGCGAATACCTTGACCTATAGCTGAAAATATTTAAGTCAAAAATATTCAAAAAATACTATATAGACAGATATATAAGTTCTTCAAATCAATTTTTCTTTAAAAGGTGTCCATATCTTCAGTTTCTTATCTCTTTAAAAATAATCCATTTTTAAAACCGGCCATTCACTTTTGACAACTGTTGGGTAGCTGGCTATCAACCTGTTTTATATTTTAGTGGTTCAATATTTTTACCTTTTTCCTTAGATTTGTCAAAAATGTAATCTTCAACAGGAATAAAAAGAAACATTGGTTGTTTTAGGGTTTTATTGCAATGTTGTTGAGGTAAAGAGATTGATTTTATTGTGAGAGGAAACCGGGCATAGAGGAAACCCCCGACTTTCCGGTGGTACCTGGCAACCATCCCACATACGTCGTTCAAGTGAAAACCCAGACAGAAAATTTTCAAATTTTTTTTTTGACTGAGTGGGATTTGAATCCGCGACCCATTGGTGGAAGGGTGTTCAGATTGAGCGTCCAACGCTCTACCTTGTGAGACCCCAGATAGATTTGAAGATTATATTGGAAGAGTACCTGTGACCTTTGATTGGCTTGTAGAGGATCCACCACAAAACATTAACAAAACCCGATGACAATTGAAAAAGAATTTCTATCAAATCTTTGAGAAGCATTAAATTAAAGGTTGAATATTTTTAAAGGATTTTTATTCCTTAATCTAAGTTATGACAGTTTTAAAGTCAGAAACATCAGAAGAATTACTTATGGATAACAACTTCTTGGTTTATTGGGTGACGACAATTCGATGTAGTTCTTACATCGTTATCAAAGTTAATCAGTCAATAAATTTTGTTGTTTGTCATTGACTTTGATAACGATGTAAGAACTACATCGAACTGTTGTCACCCAATAAACCAAGAAGTTGTTATCCATAAGTAATTCTTCACCTTATTGTAACCCTTTCAACTTCTAAATGCCATTGAAAGATTTGATTTAATAGGGTTTGACAAAGATAAATAAGAGTGCTTACCCATGAATTCAGCCTTTTCAGAATATGGAGTATTTAGTTTTTGCACTTCATAACTTTCATTGTCAAGTGCATCAGAAATTGCTGACAGGTCAAAAAGATAACAGCTATCCAGTTTATCAAGGGGAGGAAAGCTGAATGGAGAAGAAAACAAAACATTTTGTTACAAGTCTCAAATTTTGTCGTTAGTGGAATATGACGATTCACTGTTTAATTTGCTTAGAGAATGGGATTGATGTTTGATGGTTTAATGAGGGAGGAAACCGGGGCTCTTTACCCAGTGAAAACACCAGACCTAAAGTCAGTACCTCTTACCTATTTTTCAATTTTATTTGGTCTGACTGGGATTTGACCCCGTGTCCCATTGATGGAAGGTTGGTGTTGGACTGAGAGACTATCCATTTGCCGACTGAGCCACGAAGGCCACCTTGTGAATAGCATCTCTCCTTTATCATTTTCTTTGAAGTGTTGAGTGTGTTATTTCAGCTTGCTATATTATACTGTTATAGTGATAAGTGGCCCCATAAGGTATTAAGTTCCTATTGGGTTTGCAAGTCACCTACAAGATTTCATGATATCCGTTGACAGATGGCACTATTTTTGATGACGTAATTCCATTTGACTTATTTTGTTCATCAGATGCAAGCGTCATGTTAGAACGTAAAATGTTCAGCCACATGCGCAATGACAACAGGGGCTACTTGTGGAATTCTTACGAGACATGCTTATTGGTTTATTGATGATTACGCCACATTAAAGGGTTATTCATTAACATGGCTGCTTTGCCAGGTTTAACAGGGACAGAAACTTCGTAATATAATAGGGAGGAAGCCCAGTAATGTTTATTTTCAAAGATTTTTGGGAACTAGTGAGTGAAAGAAGATTTATCGAGGGTAACTCACATAACAGGGGAAAGCTGTTGATGTGAAAGTCTATGGATCAACCCAACTGAGTAACAAGTCTTTATTGGCTCCCATAAAACATTGATTAAATACTTAACATTATTTGATTTCTATGGTGGCATTGCCAGGGCCATATCAAAGCAGCACACCTAAATTCATTTGCAAGGTACCCCCAAAGTATATATAAATAACAATAAAAATGGGGAAACAACAGGATTCATTGTAATACATGTACAAGAAGTTTGTTACGTCTTCAGAATACCAGGTATAAATTGCTGGTGTATTATTTGACAAGATGATTGTTTTGGCTGACCTGTTGTCTGTGTGAGATTGTCGAAATACAAACTCTGGTAGAAGGTGGGGAGCTTCTTCAAGTCTAGTCTCTATCACCTGAAAAACAGTGAAGGTATTTAAAAATTAACAAGTATTATATCTACAAAATATTGATTGGTTAATGTATTGAACTGCACTAAATATTGTTGACTGCTATGGTGGCGTAGGTGAGGTTTAGTGGGGGTGAGAAAGGGGCCATGTGTAGACAGAAATCCTTCAGCCTGATGTTGATACCTGACAGAAATTCAACATTAGGCAAATTCAATGAAAAAAACAACAAAAACAGCCATCAATGGAAGGCTTTTGTCATTGTTAACACTAGTTATTTAAAACTGGGGCCCTGTTTGGATCAGTTAGTTAACCAATTACAAAAGTTTTCCATTTATGGCTGTTTTTTGTTTGTTTTGTTTTTTTTCTCATTGAGTTTGCATTATGTTGAATGTCAGTTACCAACAAAAGGCTGAAGTATTACAGAATAGACCAGCATATAGTATATATATTTATGAACACTAAAACACACAAGCACAGGGAAAACCTTCGTATGTAGAGGGGGAAATAGAACTGTTTTTACTACTTACAGATATTGAACAGTTTGTAGACAAAGTAGCTCACCTGTTTAACATGTTGGCAGAGTGCAGGTATAGAACTAAGTTCACTGATTAAGTTGACAAAAGCCGCCACTAAAGCATGGATTGTACACTGGTGCATCACTGATATATGAGAGTTGTTCACTGCCAAACTCTGGACAACATAAAACGAAAAAATTTAAAATTATTAAAAACAATTGAAAATTAGAGAAACCCTAGACAACAAAAAAATGAACAAATTTACAACAATTGAAAATTAGAGTATCAATAAATCTTTAGCTATTTTCTAATGCTCAACGTTATGATTTAGTGCCAAGACCCATGGGAATGGTAAGACTGTACCTGATATTAAGATTTATAATGTTAAAGATGACATACCTGAATGTCCAGAGCCAATCTCAGTAGTTCCACTAATATCTCATCAGGTCCAGTCTCAATACTCAGTAAAGCCATTGTACAATAGATGGCCTCAAAGTTTTCCTGTGTGTTTGACTCCATCTCCAGATTCTCATACAGGTGAACAAAGAAACTCACACCCACCTGAAAGTCAACTACATCATTGTACATCTCTATGGTTGTATCAAGCCATTATTAACATCCCCTCATTTCACTACACCATTAAGATTATTTCATTACTTAGATGACATGCTACCCATTCTGTTAAAATCTGTTTAAAGCTGCCCATTGGGTTATTTTTTTCTCTGAAGTGAGAAAAATTTACAATCTAAAATATGCAAGCGGAAAACCTTTACTAATGGATTCATTCTTTACTATTAAAGACTTATTTTCTCACTTATCAAACAAGTAATTCATCTCTTTTTCCCACCAAAAACAGAAGCCTGAGGGAGTCCATCGTCGGATAATATTCGGACACTGTTCCATTGCTTTATTATATTTGGGGCACTTCCCTCATTGTATTATATCCTGGATCTATTGTTGTATATTATTCAGGACGAGCCAATCATTATATTTAGATATGAATACTTACCCGTTTCATGAACATTACGGCCTGTCTGGGCCAATCATTGAATTGTATTTAGATATGAATACTTACCCGTTTCATGAACATTACGTCCTGTCTGGGCCAATCATTGTATTGTATTTAGATATGAATACTTACCCGTTTCATGAACATTACGTCCTGTCTGAGCCACTCATTGTATTGTGTTTAGATATGAATACTTACCTGTTTCATGAACATTACGTCCTGTTTGAGCCACTCATTGTATTGTATTTAGATATGAATACTTACCCGTTTCATGAACATTACGTCCTGTCTGGGCCAATCATTGTATTGTATTTAGATATGAATACTTACCCGTTTCATGAACATTACGTCCTGTCTGGGCCAATCATTGTATTGTATGTAGATATGAATACTTACCCGTTTCATGAACATTACGTCCTGTCTGGGCCAATCATTGTATTGTGTTTAGATATGAATACTTACCCGTTTCATGAACATTACGTCCTGTCTGAGCCACTCATTGTATTGTGTTTAGATATGAATACTTACCCGTTTCATGAACATTACGTCCTGTCTGAGGCACTCATTGTATTGTATTTAGATATGAATACTTACCCGTTTCATGAACATTACGTCCTGTCTGGGCCAATCATTGTATTGTATTTAGATATGAATACTTACCAGTTTCATGAACATTACGTCCTGTCTGGGCCAATCATTGTATTGTATTTAGATATGAATACTTACCCGTTTCATGAACATTACGTCCTGTCTGGGCCAATCATTGTATTGTATTTAGATATGAATACTTACCCGTTTCATGAACATTACGTCCTGTCTGAGCCACTCATTGTATTGTGTTTAGATATGAATACTTACCCGTTTCATGAACATTACGTCCTGTCTGAGCCACTCATTGTATTGTATTTAGATATGAATACTTACCTGTTTCATGAACATTACGTCCTGTCTGGGCCAATCATTGTATTGTATTTAGATATGATTACTTACCCGTTTCATGAACATTACGTCCTGTCTGAGCCACTAATTGTATTGTGTTTAGATATGAATACTTACCCGTTTCATGAACATTACGTCCTGTCTGGGCCAATCATTGTATTGTATTTAGATATGAATACTTACCCGTTTCATGAACATTACGTCCTGTCTGAGCCACTCATTGTATTGTATTTAGATATGATTACTTACCCGTTTCATGAACATTACGTCCTGTCTGGGCCAATCATTGTATTGTATTTAGATATGAATACTTACCCGTTTCATGAACATTACGTCCTGTCTGGGACATTTCTCCACGGTCAGATTTAACTCTGATATGGCCTGTGGGATTCTGAAAGAAATATATAAAACATTGCCAATAACTGAATAGCCACCAGTTTGAGAAATCCTGCTTCATTGATTTTCGTAAAAACTAAGAAAAAATACCAGAGGAAATTTGGAAAACAAACTCTTGGGCTGCTCAATGAATCCTATATGAGCTTCAGAACATAACATGAACTAAACATAAAATTACCAACATTTTCGTTAATTGTTTTGTTATCGTTGAAAAAATAATTATAAAAAGGGAATAGTTTTACCTGACAGTGTTGAGATTTTTGGTGTTGTTGTGTCTGTCAATAAGTGTATGTAATATCTCCTGCACACTAAGTCTGATGGCCGCATCACTTGATAACGATATCCTTAATAATGGGTTCAATAGTTCCGATGGAAAAGCCTTCGACATAAAAACTGTACGATATTTTGTGGCCACCTAAATAAAAGATTTAAACAGAAGAATGTTAGAATGAATATAAATATATATTTGATATATGTACATTAATTGATGACATTCAAGATAATTTCCGTAATATGGAGTTGTTGAAAGGTTTCGAGGTTGAGGAAATCAAGGTATGTGCCCAGAGGAAATTCTGACCGTCTGGTGGTACCTGGTTACCATTGAGGAAATCAAGGTAAGTGCCCAGAGGAAATTCTGGTTGTCTGGTGGTACCTGGTTACCATTGAGGAAATCAAGGTAAGTGCCCAGAGGAAATTCTGGTTGTCTGGTGGTACCTGGTTACCATTGAGGAAATCAAGGTAAGTGCCCAGAGATTATTCTGACAGTCTGGTGGTACCTGGTTACCATTGAGAAAATCAAGGTATGTGCCCAGAGGAAATTCTGACAGTCTGGTGGTACCTGGTTACCAGTGAGGAAATCAACGTTAGTGCCCAGAGGAAATTCTGACTGGGGTGGTACCTGGTTACCATTGAGGAAATCAAGGTAAGTGCCCAGAGGTAATTCTGACTGGGGTGGTACCTGGTTACCATTGCGGAAATCAAGGTAAGTGACCAGAGGAAATTCTGACTGGGGTGGTACCTGGTTACCATTGAGGAAATCAACGTAAGTGCCCAATGGAAATTCTGACTGGGGTGGTACCTGTTTACCATTGAAGAAATCAAGGTAAGTGCCCAGAGGTTATTCTGACTGGGGTGGTACCTGGTTACCATTGAAGAAATCAAGGTAAGTGTCCAGAGGTAATTCTGACTGGGGTGGTACCTGGTTACCATTGCGGAAATCAAGGTAAGAGCCCAGAGGAAATTCTGACAGTCTGGTGGTACCTGGTTACCATTGAAGAAATCAAGGTAAGTGAGCAGAGGAAATTCTGACTGGGGTGGTACCTGTTTACCATTGAAGAAATCAAGGTAAGTGAGCAGAGGAAATTCTGACTGGGGTGGTACCTGGTTACCATTGAGGAAATCAAGGTAAGTGACCAGAGGAAATTCTGGTTGTCTGGTGGTACCTGGTTACCATTGAGGAAATCAAGGTAAGTGACCAGAGGAGATTCTGGTTGTCTGGTGGTACCTGGTTACCATTGAGGAAATCAAGGTAAGTGACCAGAGGAGATTCTGGTTCTCTGGTAGTACCTGGTTACCACTTAGGAAATCAAGTTATGTGCCCAGAGAAAATCCTGACAGTCTGGTGGTACCTGGTTACCATTTAGGAAATCAAGTTAAGTGCCCAGAGGAAATTCTGGACGTCTGGTGGCACCTGGTTACCATTGAGGAAATCAAGGTATGTGCCCAGAGGAAATTCTGGTGGTACCTGGTTACCATTGAGGAAATCAAGGTATGTGCCCAGAGGAAATTCTGACAGTCTGGTGGTACCTGGTTACCATTGAGGAAATCAAGGTAAGTGCCCAGAGGAAATTGTGGTTGTCTGGTGGTACCTGGTTACCATTGAGGAAATCAAGGTATGTGCCCAGAGGAAATTCTGGTGGTACCTGGTTACCATTGAGGAAATCAAGGTATGTGCCCAGAGGAAATTCTGGTGGTACCTGGTTACCATTGAGGAAATCAAGGTATGTGCCCAGAGGAAATTCTGGTGGTACCTGGTTACCATTGAGGAAATCAAGGTATGTGCCCAGAGGAAATTCTGGTGGTACCTGGTTACCATTGAGGAAATCAAGGTATGTGCCCAGAGGAAATTCTGACAGTCTGGTGGTACCTGGTTACCATTGAGGAAATCAAGATATGTGCCCAGAGGAAATCCTGACAGTCTGGTGGTACCTGGTTACCATTGAGTAAATCAAGGTATGTGCCCAGAGGAAATTCTGGTTGTCTGGTGGTACCTGGTTACCATTGAGGAAATCAAGGTATGTGCCCAGAGGAAATTCTGGTTGTCTGGTGGTACCTGGTTACCATTGAGGAAATCAAGGTATGTGCCCAGAGGAAATTCTGATTGTCTGGTGGTACCTGGTTACCATTGAGTAAATCAAGGTATGTGCCCAGAGGAAATTCTGAGAGTCTGGTGGTACCTGGTTACCATTGATGAAATCAAGGTATGTGCCCAGAGGAAATTCTGATTGTCTGGTGGTACCTGGTTACCATTGAGGAAATCAAGGTAAGTGCCCAGAGGAGATTCTGGTAGTCTGGTGGTACCTGGTTACCATTGAGGAAATCAAGGTATGTACCCAGAGGAAATTCTTACTGTCTGGTGGTACCTGGTTACCATCGAGGCATGTGCCCAGAGGAAATTCTGGTTGTCTGGTGGTACCTGGTTACCATCGAGGCATGTGCCCAGAGGAAATTCTGGTCGTCGTCTAGTGTTACCTGGTTACCATTGGGGAAATCGAGGTATGTGTCCAGAGGAAATTCTGGTTGTCTGGTGGTACCTGGTTACCATTGGGGAAATCAAGGTATGTGTCCAGAGGAAATTCTGGTCGTCGTCTAGTGTTACCTGGTTACCATTGGGGAAATCAAGGTAAGTGACCAGAGGAAATTCTGGTCCTCGTCTAGTGGTACCTGGTTACCATTGGGGAAATCGAGGTATGTGTCCAGAGGAAAATCTGGTCGTCGTCTAGTGTTACCTGGTTACCATTGGGGAAATCAAGGTAAGTGACCAGAGGAAATTCTGGTCGTCGTCTAGTGGTACCTGGTTACCATTGGGGAAATCAAGGTATGTGTCCAGAGGAAATTCTGGTTTGTCGTCTAGTGTTACCTGGTTACCATTGGGGAAATCAAGGTATGTGTCCAGAGGAAATTCTGGTTTGTCGTCTAGTGTTACCTGGTTACCATTCCACAAATAGCCATACCGAGTGTAAATTGAATACACCAGGTCATGCTGAGATAACTGTATTCATCCATATAACATAACATTGAAATTTGAGGAAATTCTGGTTGTCTGGTGGTACCTGGTTACCAGTGAGGAAATCAAGGTTAGTGCCCAGAGGAAATTCTGACTGGGGTGGTACCTGGTTACCATTGAGGAAATCAAGGTAAGTGCCCAGAGGTAATTCTGACTGGGGTGGTACCTGGTTACCATTGCGGAAATCAAGGTAAGTGACCAGAGGAAATTCTGACTGGGGTGGTACCTGGTTACCATTGAGGAAATCAACGTAAGTGCCCAATGGAAATTCTGACTGGGGTGGTACCTGTTTACCATTGAAGAAATCAAGGTAAGTGCCCAGAGGTTATTCTGACTGGGGTGGTACCTGGTTACCATTGAAGAAATCAAGGTAAGTGTCCAGAGGTAATTCTGACTGGGGTGGTACCTGGTTACCATTGCGGAAATCAAGGTAAGAGCCCAGAGGAAATTCTGACAGTCTGGTGGTACCTGGTTACCATTGAAGAAATCAAGGTAAGTGAGCAGAGGAAATTCTGACTGGGGTGGTACCTGTTTACCATTGAAGAAATCAAGGTAAGTGAGCAGAGGAAATTCTGACTGGGGTGGTACCTGGTTACCATTGAGGAAATCAAGGTAAGTGACCAGAGGAAATTCTGGTTGTCTGGTGGTACCTGGTTACCATTGAGGAAATCAAGGTAAGTGACCAGAGGAGATTCTGGTTGTCTGGTGGTACCTGGTTACCATTGAGGAAATCAAGGTAAGTGACCAGAGGAGATTCTGGTTCTCTGGTAGTACCTGGTTACCACTTAGGAAATCAAGTTATGTGCCCAGAGAAAATCCTGACAGTCTGGTGGTACCTGGTTACCATTTAGGAAATCAAGTTAAGTGCCCAGAGGAAATTCTGGACGTCTGGTGGCACCTGGTTACCATTGAGGAAATCAAGGTATGTGCCCAGAGGAAATTCTGGTGGTACCTGGTTACCATTGAGGAAATCAAGGTATGTGCCCAGAGGAAATTCTGACAGTCTGGTGGTACCTGGTTACCATTGAGGAAATCAAGGTAAGTGCCCAGAGGAAATTGTGGTTGTCTGGTGGTACCTGGTTACCATTGAGGAAATCAAGGTATGTGCCCAGAGGAAATTCTGGTGGTACCTGGTTACCATTGAGGAAATCAAGGTATGTGCCCAGAGGAAATTCTGGTGGTACCTGGTTACCATTGAGGAAATCAAGGTATGTGCCCAGAGGAAATTCTGGTGGTACCTGGTTACCATTGAGGAAATCAAGGTATGTGCCCAGAGGAAATTCTGGTGGTACCTGGTTACCATTGAGGAAATCAAGGTATGTGCCCAGAGGAAATTCTGACAGTCTGGTGGTACCTGGTTACCATTGAGGAAATCAAGATATGTGCCCAGAGGAAATCCTGACAGTCTGGTGGTACCTGGTTACCATTGAGTAAATCAAGGTATGTGCCCAGAGGAAATTCTGGTTGTCTGGTGGTACCTGGTTACCATTGAGGAAATCAAGGTATGTGCCCAGAGGAAATTCTGGTTGTCTGGTGGTACCTGGTTACCATTGAGGAAATCAAGGTATGTGCCCAGAGGAAATTCTGATTGTCTGGTGGTACCTGGTTACCATTGAGTAAATCAAGGTATGTGCCCAGAGGAAATTCTGAGAGTCTGGTGGTACCTGGTTACCATTGATGAAATCAAGGTATGTGCCCAGAGGAAATTCTGATTGTCTGGTGGTACCTGGTTACCATTGAGGAAATCAAGGTAAGTGCCCAGAGGAGATTCTGGTAGTCTGGTGGTACCTGGTTACCATTGAGGAAATCAAGGTATGTACCCAGAGGAAATTCTTACTGTCTGGTGGTACCTGGTTACCATCGAGGCATGTGCCCAGAGGAAATTCTGGTTGTCTGGTGGTACCTGGTTACCATCGAGGCATGTGCCCAGAGGAAATTCTGGTCGTCGTCTAGTGTTACCTGGTTACCATTGGGGAAATCGAGGTATGTGTCCAGAGGAAATTCTGGTTGTCTGGTGGTACCTGGTTACCATTGGGGAAATCAAGGTATGTGTCCAGAGGAAATTCTGGTCGTCGTCTAGTGTTACCTGGTTACCATTGGGGAAATCAAGGTAAGTGACCAGAGGAAATTCTGGTCCTCGTCTAGTGGTACCTGGTTACCATTGGGGAAATCGAGGTATGTGTCCAGAGGAAAATCTGGTCGTCGTCTAGTGTTACCTGGTTACCATTGGGGAAATCAAGGTAAGTGACCAGAGGAAATTCTGGTCGTCGTCTAGTGGTACCTGGTTACCATTGGGGAAATCAAGGTATGTGTCCAGAGGAAATTCTGGTTTGTCGTCTAGTGTTACCTGGTTACCATTGGGGAAATCAAGGTATGTGTCCAGAGGAAATTCTGGTTTGTCGTCTAGTGTTACCTGGTTACCATTCCACAAATAGCCATACCGAGTGTAAATTGAATACACCAGGTCATGCTGAGATAACTGTATTCATCCATATAACATAACATTGAAATTTGAGGAAATTCTGGTTGTCTGGTGGTACCTGGTTACCAGTGAGGAAATCAAGGTATGTGCCCAGAGGAAATTCTGACAGTCTGGTGGTACCTGTTTACCATTGAGGAAATCAAGGTATGTACCCAGAGGAAATTCTGACAGTCTGGTGGTACCTGGTTACCATAGAGGAAATCAAGATATGTGACCAGAGGAAATTCTGACAGTCTGGTGGTACCTGGTTACCATTGAGGAAATCAAGGTAAGTGCCCAGAGGAAATTCTGACAGTCTGGTGGTACCTGGTTACCATAGAGGAAATCAAGATATGTGACCAGAGGAAATTCTGACAGTCTGGGGGTACCTGGTTACCATTGAGGAAATCAAGGTAAGTGCCCAGAGGAAATTCTGACAGTCTGGTGGTACCTGGTTACCATAGAGGAAATCAAGATAAGTGCCCAGAGGAAATTCTGACAGTCTGGTGGTACCTGGTTACCATTGAGGAAATCAAGGTAAGTGCCCAGAGGAAATTCTGACAGTCTGGTGGTACCTGGTTACCATTGAGGAAATCAAGGTAAGTGCCCAGAGGAAATTCTGACAGTCTGGTGGTACCTGGTTACCAGTGAGGAAATCAAGGTATGTGCCCAGAGGAAATTCTGACAGTCTGGTGGTACCTGTTTACCATTGAGGAAATCAAGGTATGTACCCAGAGGAAATTCTGACAGTCTGGTGGTACCTGGTTACCATAGAGGAAATCAAGATATGTGACCAGAGGAAATTCTGACAGTCTGGTGGTACCTGGTTACCATTGAGGAAATCAAGGTAAGTGCCCAGAGGAAATTCTGACAGTCTGGTGGTACCTGGTTACCATAGAGGAAATCAAGATATGTGACCAGAGGAAATTCTGACAGTCTGGTGGTACCTGGTTACCATTGAGGAAATCCAGGTATGTGCCCAGAGGAAATTCTGACAGTCTGGTGGTACCAGGGCCCTGTCTTACAAAGCTGGCGTAAGTTACGTCGGACGTGAATCAGTGTTAAAGCTATAGGAATCTACGCCCTAGTCGCAACTGGTCCATGTTGTAGGCCTATGCGCAACTTTACGGCAGCTTCGTAAGACAGGGCCCTGGTTACCATTGAGGAAATCAAGATATGTGCCCAGAGGGAATTCTGGTCCTCGTCTAGTGTTACCTGGTTACCATTGGGGAAATCAAGGTATGTGTCCAGAGGAAATTCTGGTTTGTCGTCTAGTGTTACCTGGTTACCATTGAGGAAATAAAGATATGTGCCCAGAGGAAATTCTGGTCCTCGTCTAGTGTTACCTGGTTACCATTGGGGAAATCAAGGTATGTGTCCAGAGGAAATTCTGGTTTGTCGTCTAGTGTTACCTGGTTACCATTGAGGAAATAAAGATATGTGCCCAGAGGAAATTCTGGTCCTCGTCTAGTGTTACCTGGTTACCATTGAGGAAATCAAGGTATGTGTCCAGAGGAAATTCTGGTTTGTCGTCTAGTGTTACCTGGTTACCATTGGGGAAATCAAGGTATGTGTCCAGAGGAAATTCTGGTTTGTCGTCTAGTGTTACCTGGTTACCATTGAGGAAATCAAGGTATGTGTCCAGAGGAAATTCTGGTCCTCGTCTAGTGTTACCTGGTTACCATTGAGGAAATCAAGGTATGTGTCCAGAGGAAATTCTGGTCCTCGTCTAGTGTTACCTGGTTACCATTGAGGAAATCAAGGTAAGTGACCAGAGGAAATTCTGGTTTGTCGTCTAGTGTTACCTGGTTACCATTGGGGAAATCAAGGTATGTGTCCAGAGGAAATTCTGGTTTGTCGTCTAGTGTTACCTGGTTACCATTGGGGAAATCAAGGTATGTGTCCAGAGGAAATTCTGGTTTGTCGTCTAGTGTTACCTGGTTACCATTGGGGAAATCAAGGTATGTGTCCAGAGGAAATTCTGGTTTGTCGTCTAGTGTTACCTGGTTACCATTGAGGAAATCAAGGTATGTGTCCAGAGGAAATTCTGGTTTGTCGTCTAGTGTTACCTGGTTACCATTGGGGAAATCAAGGTATGTGTCCAGAGGAAATTCTGGTTTGTCGTCTAGTGTTACCTGGTTACCATTGGGGAAATCAAGGTATGTGTCCAGAGGAAATTCTGGTTTGTCGTCTAGTGTTACCTGGTTACCATTGGGGAAATCAAGGTATGTGTCCAGAGGAAATTCTGGTTTGTCGTCTAGTGTTACCTGGTTACCATTCCACAAATAGCCATACCGAGAGTAAATTGAATACACCAGGTCATGCTGAGATAACTGTATTCAATTATATAACATAACATTGAAATTTGACAAACCTTAAGAAGTGTCTTCAACAGTGTAGTTTGTAGCTGTAGACCCATTAAATCTCTGAAATTGAAAATAAAACCATAAATTTATGGAAAGTCAGAGTACGGTAATTCCTCACCTATATCGAGCATTCGAAAAAAATACGAGGATTTAAAAACATTCAAAAAAGTATCCTTAAATTTTCGAGTATTTCGAGTAGGCCACTACCTAAGGGATCGTAGCCAATTATCGTTCGCGAATCAATCGTTCGTGAATTGAAAATTTCGCGATTTAAGTATTCTTTTGTTCTCCCCTCACTCCCCATAAATTCGCGATCATTCACGATTATGAATGGGGACCCCGTGGAGGGTTGACTGCAATCGCAAAACCGTTCGTGAATGAGATAAAAAGTAGTGCTGACGGACTTCACGGGGAGTCTCGCGCGAGTTGAA
Source organism: Lepidochitona cinerea (assembly GCA_963971465.1). Lineage (NCBI taxonomy): Eukaryota > Metazoa > Mollusca > Polyplacophora > Chitonida > Tonicellidae > Lepidochitona > Lepidochitona cinerea. Next base: position 37,227,446 of record OZ020556.1, on the reverse strand, counting down.
AGCTGTGTCTTTTGTATAGATACATTATTTAGGAGGACTTTACATTTATAGAGGTCTTATATGCTTTCGTTATAATGTTTCTACGTGTTTCAGTCAATTCTTAATATCTTCGAGGAAGTACTCATTTATCGAGGAACAACAACAACAATGAACTGTGTCTCTGTCCGCTTCGGTGGTTAAAAGTTGACGTCATGCGATCGCCGATTGTTTGCTTCTAAGGCCTACTGTTTAGACTAACCCGTTTAATGAATTGCCGTTCTTATCTTATCGAGGAGATTATACATACAATCATTTTATATGACCAGAAAAGTTTTATTTTGTTTTGAGTAAAATTACAGACCTGAGATGTATGGAAATATTCCCCCGTAAGCTAACAATTTATTGCACGACTACAGAATAGTACCGTATGTAAGCACGTGTGTTTTCTCATTCCGAAATGAATATGACGGATTGGGTTTTGGGGGATATATTTTATTCCTTCAATCTAAAAAATGATCCTTATAATATTAAATGTATTTCAATATCCGTTCGACGGTGTGTTACTTTCCGTGAGGATTCCTTATATTTATTCAGGCCGGGCTTTACTTCCGTCCGAGTTGCGGGCAACATTTCCTGGTTATCAGTTGTGTACAACTATGCAGGTAGTTTCGTGTTATCAAACCACGCAAGGTTTGAAACAAATGTATACTTTTATGATTAATCTATATTTAAGAGTTTGCCTTTTTCGTTAAAATCGGCTTTCTCATTTCGTACATGTGGATTCAAAGAATTTACGTCGGATATTGTCAAGCCTTAGTTTACATTTGAACAATTAATATTCATCATTTTGAAATAAGTAACAAGTCTATAGTATGGTCTTTTACATTTTTTAACGCCTTAAGTGGTCTGGGCCTGTAAACGTATTCAAGGGACTAATCCGGACGCTAACTTTGGTTATGGTTTCATATTTTCGGCATTCAGTGAGTAATTCTCTAAAAAGTCAACTCGCAAGAAGGTGACGTGTTCTAATTTATTCATTTCTTTTTATTTGCTTTGTTTTTCTTAGGTCAATTTCTGAGGTGGCATATCCTGCACGGTGCTACGCAGATATGAAATTTTATGGGAATGATGGACTCGGAAGTGTACCAAAATATCCTGGGCAGGAGGAGGAGTGCTGACATATTGACCTTTCGTTTGTTTGTTCCGTATTTTCCATTTAATCTTCTGCAATTTAACAATATTTGGTTGTATTTCCAGTCCGTGTCCTCATGGAATACAAACAGGAGCAACTAATTCTTGAAATACGTACCTCTGGAGGAGTCTAAACTTGCAGATTGTAGAAGCTGTAACGATTGTTGTGGCCAGCTATGGAAAAGAGTCTGGATTTAAACAAAATATAACAGCAAGATTTTTGTATCTGTTGTTTATTGATATAAACTTAAATTAAATAAACATTTAAAGACTATGTACATGCTAGTGTTTTATCAAATAAATATATATATATATATACATTACGAGGCGTGGCGTATATTAAATGCCGACCTTGTAATAATGAAGAATCCAGGAACAGTAAGTATTTTGATGTGAAAAGCCGAAGAAAATCAACAACTTCAGTGAAAAGAATGCTATATGAAGAAGAAAGAATTATGGTAGGTATACGCTGTTGAGGCTTTAGATTAAGCTGCTGTCCGGTGAGAATAACTCTGGATGAATTATTGAGCTGCTTCTTGATAAACACAACCTGTTGAGAAAAACACAAAAGATTATCATTTGATTTTCTGACGTTTAACTTCACATGGGTTATTTGAAAGATTCGAAACTTTTACATCAACTTTCTCCCGGATTCCTTCCACTTAAGTTTATCGTAATTGACTCTTGAAATAAATGCTGTGTTTATATACTTTCTGGTTCACCAAAACTAGAATTTAAATTCGGAAGAAGGCCTCGAATGAAAAGATGTATACGCTAAAACAGTTGTTATATAAATACCAGCAGAGATGTTTCGTTTACGTCTGTACGTTTCAACAGCTAGGTGGCGAACGCCTACCATAAACTCTGAGTAACCATTCCTGTGCAGTTTGTTTCTACAACAACTTTTTAGGTAAATGATAATTTAAAGACTAAACGGAAAGAAAATATATATTTTTTATTTTCACATTGTCCTATACACATTGCTAAAAATTCATCGATTGACTCGTTGAGTTGTCTAAATATAATCCTATGCTTTTATTTTATATCCATGCATTTAAAAACCAAACCAAAAGAAAAACAAGACTTTGAGTGTCAATATAACAAATGTTCACGGTCTGAGCTCAAACTACAGGAGGTTGATTGGGGAACAGTAAAGCAAAATCTAAAGATCAACACTCTGTTGATATTAGTTATGGTAATTATACATAACCAGCAGCCTTTCTATAACCACCTTTGCTTGATTGGCGTCTTCATTTGTGGAAGAAGCAGGGTCTGGGTAGTGCTGAACAATAATCAACCCCTACCAAACAATCAGGTGGAATTAACAGTCGGTGTCGTAATCCACAAACCCACTCTAAAAAGTCCGTCTATTACTATTAGTAAACCGTACGTGTTTCCGACGGATTCCAATTAAACAAACACATACATTAATCATCCGATCCAATTATAAGTTACCAAATCTAAAAAGGAAAACATAAAACGTTTTCAGCAAAAATGAATTCAAACCATGTCCGTAAAATGAATAATTGTGAGGAATTATATTTTGCAGCGAAATCCGCCATGCTAACAATCATGCTGGGGAATACTAGTTTGGGCATTGGTCATCTGAAAATTTGCCAGCTTAAAGGGGCATGAGCTGCCGAAATTCCCACTTTTTTCATACTTTCTGATCGTCACGACAGTAAGAGGCTTTGAAGGCCATCGAAAAACTAAATGATTGGCGTTGGAATGAGGAAAATCCATACTGTAGGTGCCCTGTACGAACCGAAAACGTGTTCGAAAAGTAGCAAAATTTAAATAACCGGGACGACCATTCATTCATTCTAAGCCAAAGTTAGTTTAAAACAATACTTTATCGTACATTTTCGAGACTAGAAGCACTTAAAAGCTTCTGAATTATACGTTTTGAGAAAAATAGCCGATAATTTCAACATTCTGTGTTTACGTCAAAATATCAACATTTTGGCAGCTCATGCCCCTTTAAATGAGTGGGACTGTAGCTGATAAAGGTGCGAGAAAAATTCACTAACTACAACTACATCCTGCAGCGTAAATTAGTCTGTTTTGCATGGGTCGGTGAGTAATGCGGCTAAGCTTGGCTATGACGCAGCCGTTCACAGCAAGTGTCTGTGGATTACTGCTCGAGAGGAGGCATGTCTCGTTAGCCGACGAAACAATAGACCAGCTCCCAATCGCGAAAAACACAGCGTGGTGCTTTAGTGGGGTGGGGTAAATCGCGAAATCATCGTGAAGCAGACGTCAATTTCACGATTGAAGTGATCGCGATAATTGGCTACGCTCCCTAAGATCGATAATCCCTTCCAACACCCGCTGTTTTGTTTTCATAGCCATCGCTCAAATAGTCTGTGAAGTCGTTAGTGTCTGCCGACCCGACCGAAGTCTCTAACTGCGTGGTTCTGTAACCAGTGTACATGGTGGTTTTATGTAAAACTATAACTCGCTACATTAAAACTTGTGGTAAAATCGACCAAAATAATATATTGACGCCAGGTTTGTTTGGTACTAAATATACGTAAGTTCTGTGGAACGGCGTTATACATTTACCACAATACTCGTTAGGTCCGTTCTGAGGGTGCGATTTGTAGTACCGACTTTTGGCATTCCGATTCGACTGAATCGCACCGTAAGAACAAGGAAGTTGGTCAGATTTTAGTAGCATCCAACATTTCGTTAGAGAGTCGCATGGAATAGATACTACAAATCGCATGCGTTGACCAATCATATCGCTTTAAAATGCCAAACACGAGTTACTCCCCGTCGAACTGATTTTTACATTCTGCGCCACGATATGACCGAACAAGCCTATTTCTCGTTCATTAATCTTTGGCCATAAAAACTAGAGCTATTGAGTATATGGTCATTTAGTTTTGGCTAGTGCCAAGACAAAGAGTGAATCAGGCTCTACGAACATCCGTGAATTTGTGATGGCAACATACACTAACAAAAGTGAAATTATGGTAAATAAGAAACAACACTCATAAAAATACATGACTCTTTCTTTTATGTTTTTTTTTATAAAAAACAATAAAGCTATTTAATCTTTATAATTATGGTCTTGCGTGTCAATTAGAAATGTCTCAAACATCTTCATCATCATCCGATTCTAGGAACGGATCCTTCCCCTAGTCGTCACCTAAATCCTCCTGCGAAAATCCGTTGAATTCGGTTCGTACAGGACACATACTGTATTGGGCTCGATCGACGGAGACATGGAGTTGTGTTCAAGGATAACCATTTTCACACAGAAATTGTTTTTTTAAATTTATTTTCAACAGGCTACGGCGTAAATTGGGCCGTTAAGAATTTTGCATAGTATACAGGATGGCATTAATTTGTCAATTAAATGGCTTTACAGGTCGGCCCTATAGGCCTAAGGCCTGTCAGTAGGTAACGGAATCGCAGGAGACGGGAAATTTCCTGTGGCGTTATTTTGTTATTTTGTTTCCTGCTCTCATCAATTATGAGCTATTATGAGTTCGTTATATAAGTCAGCGTACCTCATCCATATGTATGCATACTGACATCGTCAACTTTGATATCGACATGAATACGCCCACTAAATTTGAATTTCCGTCTGTCGTCCGTGGCTTTCACGTATATAGATTCTTTTGGAAACCAGTGCAGGGAGAAGAACTTTTAACACACAGAGACATAGGAAATCCAAAGGATCTGCATGCAGTTGCAATAAGAAAATGGGGCATAGGTATTGTTGGCCACTTGCCAGCTGAGATCTCCAGGATTGCTTGGTTTTTTATAAAAAACGGCGACACTATCACATGCTAAGTGACCTCAACACAGAAACAGCGGTCAAAGATATCCAAAGGAGGACTGGAAATACCTTGCCGGTATATATTTTCTGATACCAACAATTTATATATAGGGAAACTGGAAAGAATGTTGACGAAAGCCACACACAAGACAGCCTACGTCGTAGCTAAGAAATAAAGAACTTCTGCCGTCGATTATTATTGTAAATATATTCATTCCTTTACATTTTATAAGGGTGAATTACATGTATATCCATGCATCATTGATACTTAGCTTGAAAATAAATATAGCCTATAAATATCCAGAAAAACAACTTTTGTTAACTGTTACAGTAAATTTATTTGTCAAACTGAAAAGGAAGACTGTCTTGTCTGCTGCCAGTGTTTCGTTGGTATAAAGTCCTGTGTTGTTTAATTAATGGTTTTATGCATATAAAAAGTCAGAAGTAGTGGATTTTAAAACTTATTAATTCCAAGATTCCTTTCCACGATTATGCTTTTGCTTTATAGGTCGTGGCATTACATAACTTCCAAGAACTACTTTCATTGGTAAAAGAAAAACACAAATTTCAGCCTACAAACTATAGCATATTCGTAGAATGGACACGTCTCATTGGCTGGTTTGGTTCTGGCATTGTAAAATGTGCCACCTTTGCTGAGTGATGAGCGTGTGCATGACCGATCGGCAATACACATGCGCACGCATGTGCTTCACTGTATAATTCCAGTCTGATATACGAGACGCTGACATTCTCAACAAATTAACGGTCGCCATATTTGTTTGACAAAACTGTTTTAACCGTTATCGTGGGTCAAAATGGACCATAGAAAGGGTTTTTAAACTTTTATTTTAATTTTTACCATTGGAAATGCAAGCGGGACACCCAAACTGTCGATAAAGTATGTTATTTACTCAATGCCTGATAAAGTTTACAATATCAAAAGTTCTAACCGTCCTACATACAAAGCCAAATGGCACCGATCTGTGACTATAGTCTATACAACAGAATGGCAGGATAGTCATCTGGGCCTAGGATTACATTAAAAAACTAAACAAAGCTGCCTTTCTTTCACTCCGACTGCCATGGCTGGGTCAGTTGTGATCTCTGACGGACTCTTGTCTAACAGTTTAACCTCATGCTGGGTAATCCAATAACATCGTCAGTCACAGTTACGATGTTCACAACAGGCATTCTTGCAAGGTGTTAGATTTCACACGACCAGGTTTATAGCCGAAACACGTAAAAAAGATCGGATTAATTCGAGATTTTTTCATTGCCAGTACTCGATATAGGTGAGGAATTACCGTAATAATCTTTAATTTTATCTTTTTTGAGATTAAAGTGGCATGAGCTGCCAAAATGTTGATATTTTGACGTTAAAACAGAATGCTGAAATTATTGCCTATTTTTCTCAAGACGTATAATTCAGAAGCTTTTTAGTGCTTCTAGTCTCGAGAATGAACGATAAAGTATTGTTTTGAACCGACTTTGGCTTAGAATGAATGAATGGTCGTCCCGGTTATTTAAATTTTGTCTACTTTTCGGACACTATTTCGGTTCGTATAGGCCGTATAATTTTATGAATTTCGCTCATTCCAACGCCAATCATTCATTTTTTCGATGGACTTCAAAGCCTCTTACTGTCGTTACGATCAGAAATTATGAAAAAAGTGTGAATTTTGGCAGCTCATGCCACTTTAACCCTTTATATTGCCACAAAGTGTGAATTTATATTGAATATATTAGGATGATCTGACTGTCATTGTTTTACATCACACTCAAGATACATTTCATTAATATGGGGCTATGTCAGGTATATTGGGACAGGAATAGGTCAATGTCCAGATTAAACCCAAACGATCAGCTGACATCGGGCACATCCCAAATAGGTAGAGCTGAATTGAGTTATCAGTTTGTTGAATAAAAACGCTAATGGTTAACTTTTATTGTTGTTTTTAACCGTTTACAATAGTTGATTAGACTTTAGCTGCTGAGAGTTACACACACTTAGCTATTTTCACAGTAATTTTGACACTGTTCCGCTGGTTCAGATTGGCTGTCTTCAAAAAATCTATGTGTATCCCATTTATAAAATTCAATATCACAATATTTTGCAGCAGACCCATTGTTTTATTGTAAACTTGTACAATCTTTCCTCATTCGCTTCTCTGAGCTAACTTATTTGGCATCAACAACAAAATTAGCATAGTATTAATGAGATGACAGTTGTTGATTTTGACTGTTTTTCATCTAGTATTTAAGTATATTTTTTAGAGAACCTATATGCATCAACTGGTTGAAACAACCACTGTGCTCGGTAACAGTTACGGTTATGGGAAATTGCAACCTATTTCAGCAATACACATAGGTAAACCGTTAATAAACCCTGACAGAGTAAAGGGAGGTAACTTACCCATCCATGTCTGCTTCATTACACTGAGGCATTTTCCCCATGACAAACATCATGATCTCTATTTTCTGATAGTCTGGTAAGTTATTCGCAAATTCACCTGTAAACAAACAAAATATTTTACATAATCATTATTGAATTAGTAAATAATGCACTACTAATTCAGCTATTTCCCTGATGAAGATTGCAGCCTTCTTTCGAAACACTATAATCATTATTATCCTTTATTTTTAGCCTAATCTTTCAATTAATCAAATTAAAAAACCCTAGATCTTAGGGCAGCAATGATTTGTTTTTCAAAGTATTACAATGCCTGCAATCGTAAGTACAAATTCAACCTCAAAGTTGCCAAGATTTGAATTTTTTGTAAGCCTTTGATACTATAAAAAGAATACAACAGTTCACAAATGGCAAATAAATCAAAAATAACATTTTAAAAGTGACTCAATCAAACAATTTTTTAAGAAGTTTCTGTTACTTCACAGCTTTGACAAGTCAGATAAAACCTAAATCAATCATTGTATTTATTACTGACCAATGGTATTGATGACGGAGTCCTGGAAGCGTTTCTCTTCAGGATTGTTATTAGAGCCTGGACTGTCCACGGATATCCGTAGGTGACGAAGTAATGTGTTAAATACATCTAATACAGACGGACCTGGAAATACAGAAATATCATGTTAACAATCTTGGAACCAAATATGAATTAAAGAAATGTACATGTTCTGTTACTAAAAGTAAGTGACTTGGTACAAAGTACCCTGTTTTCTCTACTTCTTTTTGCATAATGGCAGTATACAACTGAGAAAGTAGATTGTTTGGTGTGTTGCATACCAATGATTATTTCACTTATATGTACTTGTTGTAAGGTTTTAGGGAAGTAAACCCAGCTTTATGCAGACAAGTGTGTCATCAGATGTTACAAGGTTATTGACGTACATGAAGGTATAAAAGATGGACAAAATTATTGGGAAATAGACAGAGCCTCCAAGGCTTTACTCACTGTGCCAGGGATGCACCAACTGATTTTGTGTGAAACTTGTTTTTTATTTAATTATAAGATGTTATCATAGTTGCATTTTCTAATAAATAATTCCAATACACCAAACTTTATAATGCACTACCCATTTCAAAGATATAGGAAACCATTTGAGGGTTCTTACCGACGGATTCCCCTGCAGCTATAAGGACTGTCTCATAAAGAACCTCCACAACACTGATCTTCACTTTAGGGTCAGATTGGGAGTGTTTATCTAAGTGAGACATGAGGCTTTGGATAACAAGATGACCATACTGGGGCTGAAATAGAACTGAACATGTGATCATAAATCCCAAATATATCATCAGTATACAAAATAGTTCTCATCTATGTTTTTTATTTATCGAACATTTGGTATCAAATCTTTCAATTCTTTACCTTATTGGAACATTTAGTAATTTAATGGCAAATTCTTGCTCCCTATTGTTGAAAGAGATTTTGTTGAGCAATGTCGCTTTAAACTTTCAATTCTATGTTCAAAGCAGACATCTAAAAAAAACATACCTGGACTGAGTACATAATGATTTTAAATGTCTTCACCGAGAAGTCATGAGGTACCCATAATTCATGATTGTCAAAGTGCCTAGAGAATTATAACAAACAAGAAAATAAATAAGTTTAAAGAAGTATAAACAATATAACACAAGCTTACATTCTCAATTTGAGATATATACTGTTCGTAGCTTTGGTAAATCATACAATAGTACTCCAAGACGTAACAGTTTGATAGAGAAGGGAGATAACTCATATAAGCATTGGTAGCCTGTGAAATCCTCGGTCATTTTGAGGAATATGACAATGTCAAATAGATAATCAGTGAATGTGTTTTATGAAGAACAAAAAGCTATTTGAGACTGTGATTGCAAAGTCACTTACTTTAAAATGGGTTCTAGAAGGGGCTTGATATTTACATTCACTTACTTTAAAATGGGTTCTAGAAGGGGCTTGATATTTACATTCACTTACTTTAAAATGGGTTCTAGAAGGGGCTTGATATTTACATTCACTTACTTTAAAATGGGTTCTAGAAGGGGCTTGATATTTACATTCACTTACTTTAAAATGGGTTCTAGAAGGGGCTTGATATTTACATTCACTTACTTTAAAATGGGTTCTAGAAGGGGCTTGATATTTACATAGGCCGCCCTACAAATGAGATCTCTGAAAACTGTGTCAGCGACATAAGATGGGTGATCTTCATCCTTAGGACTCTCAAGGTCAACTGTACCAAAACTAGAAACAATTAAAACACGATGTTAAATGCATCCTCACTGTTGTCACATTTCTGACATTTTTCAAAAACATTTACACAAGCTAATGAGAAATGAAATCACTAAAAATGTTTGTTGATTTATTTGCCAAAAGGTATATGGATATCAGTTGCCCCGTACTTGACAAAGGTAGGGTAGGTTCCTCCGGGCAAAGAGCCTGATTTCCTCTCCCACTCACCCTTGCCACTTTGTCAAATAAGTGAAATGATCTTCAGTGTGGCATAAAACATCAATCAATCAATGAATCAGAATGTACCAATATCCATGGCGATTGTGACGCAGATATAGCTTGTTCCATACCATTAATCCTGGATAAGAATGTTGCCTTTTTTCTTCTTCAAATTTTGATAGTTTTTCGATAAACTTACATTTTGAAATTATTGGTTGTTCTTTTCAACAAGCATAAATAACAGGTAGAGACTTTTGAGTGATGCTAGTCTTAAGAATGTACGTTAAAATAATAGTGGTGTTATTTAAATTTTGTTTATATTTCGTACACTATTTTGATTTGTACAGGCCAGATGCTTGCTGCTCTATAGATTTTCCTAATTTCAACCTCACTGATTTAGTTTTTTGATGCACTTTGATGCCAGCTCATGCCATATACATAGATACTAACCTATTGTTCTATTTAAGTCATTGTTTTAATAACAAACCTAATGCCTACTTAATACTGACTTCTAAGGTAACCAATGTATATTTCCATTTCAAAGTTTCTTTGCCTCCCCCTCTTATTTTAAACTGCCATACACACTGATTTTAGGTTAATTTTGGCAAGGATCCGTGATGGTGGATATTGCTGGGACCAATGAACTATATGCGTGGAATGGAGGTCACGTGGTATTTGATGTATACTGAATGTCGTCATTACTAGGAGATGATTCAATTCCGATCCACATCTGTTTTGCACGCGCGCTTCAACTGCCAATGGAGGCACATTTAACAAAGCCAGATCCAAGCTAGCCAATGAGACGTGTCCATTCCACGCATAGTTCATTGGCTGGTACAGAGAATGATAGATAGATTGTGGGACATGTAAAATGCCCTGAAGTTCAACTGAAGACAAATATTCAATCCCTCAAAATCGTTTCATATGACCATATAGCTAATCATCAATTAGCACTCAAAAGCAAGGGCTCATATCACAAAGCGGTTGCGTCGCTAACTAAGCCTTGTTGCCAATTGATTCCATTTTGAAGAGATAGGACGTCATCGCAACTGCGATTGATCACACTGCATGACGGCTTCGTGAAACAGCCCCTAGGTCATGTCTCTTATCCTACTCAAAACTCTCACATACATGTAAGGCAAACAAATAGATGATCCCATCAACAATTAAGTCTCTTTAATTTTTGCTTAACAAAGACCTGAATTTGTTTAACTGAGATTTTGTAGAAGCCAAAAATACAATGTATATTATATTTATTCTCTATCTATAACTCCTGAAAATCAATAAGTTTCATGGAACCAAATTGATCACTATTAAAGGACATAGTAGTTGGATTTATTAAAATGAAACCAAAGAACAAGCCAGATATGGTAATCCTGAGTTGTGAGCTTAATTCACACCTGGGTTTAGATATTTCCTGGGTCTGTTAGTGTCAGTTATTTACAACAGTCAGTTATTTTCTTGATGATGGTGGCGATACCATTCAAAACTTTCCACGATATCTTGATGATGGTGGCGATATCATTCAAAACTTTCCACGATATCTTGATGATGGTGGCGATATCATTCAAAACTTTCCACGATATCTTGATGATGGTGGCGATATCATTCAAAACTTTCAACGATATCTTGATGATGGTGGCGATATCATTCAAAACTTTCAAAGATATCTTGATGATGGTGGCGATATCATTCAAAGATTTCAACGATATTAGGGTTTTAAATTAATATCATATCATAACATTCTATATTGATTTGAATTAAGTGTATCACAGCTGGTCGGACAGTAAGGCGTAATCAATAGAGATTATCCACGTGTGCAACAACATCATAGAGACTAGTGAAGATCAATTAAGATCGTAGATTTGAGCAGAGGATGCTTTTTGGGATGTCTACTCAAAGTTGACTTGCGTACACAAATAACTTGTATGGTACTTTTCATTTTCTGTCACAAAGATACTTAGACCAAAAAAAACCCCACCAACAATTGCCGAATTGTTGGGGAAAAATTCAGCTCCAGTACAAACCAGTAATGATCAAGTTAAAATGAACACTTTATATGAAATATATTTCATTTTAGAGACATTATCCTCCTGATTTGATTGATTGATGTTATATGTCGGCATTGACAGGTTTAGTGGGGGAGGAAACCAGGCTCATTGCCCGGAGGAAACCCCCGACCTTCGGCGAGGACCTGGCAACTCTTCCACATACACCAACTGTGTGAAAAATCCACTCAGAAATTTAAAATTTTTCTTTCGTCTGAGTATCATTCTAACCAGCGCCGATGGAAGGCATGTGTAATGTAAAGTTGAAGGTAAATGTTGTCATCACACTTATGCCTAATTAGCCTACATTATGTTGGACATAACGCTTTGGAGAAATGGTCCTCTGCCCATTCACTAACAGAAACCCCCAGATATTACTTGGTCAGAGAACCCAGTGAGACAATTTGTCCCATAGTTTGGGGGCAGAGGGCAAAACAGACCTTTCAATGGTATTTAACATCTTCATAGGTAAATTGGATGAAATTACTGACAAAAATATGAGATAAGTATAGAGAGAAATACGGGCTTACCTGGGGTCATGCATGTTGTAGAGCAGAGAAGGAACAATTTTATCCATATGTGTTGGATCCCAAATATTCACTTGAAGATCGTCGCTTACTGTCTTCCTCACGACACCTTGGATACCACGCAATCCCGATGTTCTCACCCTACGAGAACAACAGATTGTTGACAGTAATTTGAAAAGCATTATAATAATCCGGATACTATCAAATGAAAATCGGTTGAGCAAAGAACACTAAAAGTTCATCAGAGTGTCTGTAAAAAGTTAGTAATTACAAAGCTGGTGGATTTTATCTGTGGTCTGATCACCATCTGGTATATGTGACATAGATCCACATGTATTATCAGTCTGCCTATTGTGTTGTTGTTGATAATACGGTCTTGGGAATATTTCACTGTTAGTATCCTGGGACTATAATAGTGGCTGTGTGTCAATCATTCACATGATCCATTTCTAAATCACTCTCAATAGCTACTTTTACAAAGCATTTCTGACAAAGATCTCAGTCTCGGGTAGAAAGACGTTTGAAGGATTACAGTTTATTCCAATCCCCTGAAATTGGTTAATCAAAACAATGGTGCCAGAAATAATAATTACATTTATGCCAACAAGACAATGTACGTAAAATTTATTGATGTCGGAATGACACCCAACAAATATTAGAGTCAAAAGTCAAAACACTCAACTCACGGTAACCTACACTTAAGTTTTGAGCCTAAAGGTTTGACGCCCTGAACTCTTAAAGTAGTATCATTTCCAAACAACCATTATATCATAGATTCTTAGTCCACGCACGCGTTATTAAAGACTGTAGTTTAAAACACTCCAACGCTGATATGTGTAGCATCTTTTTGAATAAATGGAATTTAATTCATGCACACGTGCCAACAAAAGGAAATAATCACAAAGTATTCAATATCGTATGAAAGCCGGACACACTACGAGAGTATATTCTCACAAACTTGGTGACAAACAAAATCAGTCATCAAACAATTCATCCATGCAGCTTATTTTCCCAGCGATCATAACTGTTCTTTTCTGAAGGCTTTATGATATTGATTCCAAAGTCAACAACTGTACACAAGTCACTCAGCTATCCAACTGATGGAATGTATAGCATGAGATAATGAAGTCTCAGTAATAAGTTTGTTAAGAAGCTAATCATGTCCACATTCATGCATTGATGAACACAGTAATCACACAACATGAACACTGTCACACACAGTCTCATCGGGGGAAACACAGGAATCCAAGACTTCCCATAGTAATAGCACAGAGCTATTACCACATAGGTGGACAAAAAAACATGGCCTGTCAGAATTTCCAGGTTATACTAAACCAGATTACATAACTTTAGCGTAAAAACTAAATACAGCTATGCTTCTCAATGAAAATAAAAAGTCGCCTCTGTGAGGACGGAGGTAATTACTACTGGATTATTGGCATGCTGTAAATGGACTGGTCCTCCAGAGGGGTTGTACCACATGTTTCTATGAAGTCAAAATCAATACCCACATCCCATGTGGAAATAGACTATTCCAGTCTTTACCAGTCAAATTCTTGTGAATGGTACCATCTTCAAGCTCTCTTTCGACTGGCACATCTGTGCAATAATTTATATGAACTTGTGCTACGAAAAATTGTATTAACTGAACCACACAAATCCCTTGGACTATTTTAGGTGTTATCATTTTAGGGACTTAGTAGATTAGTTAAAATGTTTCCTACATTTTTTTAAAATAAGCCAAAGCACTAAATGCGTCCATAAATAAAAACTTAAAATGATTGCAAATAAATTTTCCAATTTTGATTTATGATTCAGATTAGATATAAATGCAAGCTTTTTAAACAGAAATTGAAAACAAAATAGATTATAGTAAATATCAGAAGTTTTAATGATGATCAACATTTGTAACGATAGCCTGTTTAGGGTGGAGTATAGAGGTACTTGCAGGCATCATAGATTGAGTATAAGCTGGCATCTAATTCCAGTCAGGTATATTGGAATCTCATCACAAGAAACCAGTGTGTACAATGACTACAGATTTCATGGTATAGTTTGCCTTAAGGACATTCCCATTGATTTCTTTAAGGGTAAACCTTTTTAGCACTAAGCCTTAAATCGATAGCAACTATCTCTATTTTCACGGATTCCTATTTTAGTCCCTTTAAGAGCCTCCAGGAATATCTCATTATGTCATCCATCATCAGATAACACGGCATTATGTTGGCATGGCAACAATACATCAATAGCCGGTCTATTGTTCTGGATATATTCTCATGTCCTCTCATATTGTCAGTTTTTTTGTATGGTATCAAACCTAGTTTGCTACCAGCGAGTAATGACAGAAGTTTATATAATTAGACCTCAGTCTCTGGGGTTTTAGTGAATTGATATTTAAACTAACTGATCGAATTAAAACATTCTGCTTAAAAGATTTAAGAACAACCTTTGGAAATATTTTCTAATTTGCGTTAAGTGTGTTGTAGAACATGTACTTTAAAATCCTAATTAAAAAGAAAATTAAATTTCGGTCGCAGCACATACAAAATTCAAGCTATGTTTGCTGATCTACAATGCTTACAGAAGTTAATTATCTCAGAGACTTATGACGTCAAACACGACCTCCGTTGTGTACATACCCTCACAGCGATGACGTAACAAACGATTTCTGCTGTCTCAGTACGTCTTCGTGGCAGTTTGTACACATCGAAGGTCGTTTTCCGAGTAGTTACGAAAAATACAGAAAATATGCATATTTCCTATCCGGTCTTTTTTTGACTACCAGGGAACTAACGCGAAGGTTGTTTCGTTTCAACTGATGTTTTTCAAATATACATGTTCATAAATCCTTTAAAGATAAAATAATGCATAGCATGTATATCTTTACCAAACTATACTAACTCTGTACCCTTTAATGACGCTATTTGACGCATGGCTTGTATCCATAACCTGTTCTCTGGGTCAACCCATAATGACGCTATGACATAATTAACATTAGACATGATTTTACTTTTTTTTAATCACAATTTTTTTTTAACAACTTACTAAAGATAATCTAAAAGACAATAAGTTGAATGTACCATTTGCTTGTAGTGGGCAACAATAAAAAATAAACCTGAATTTTTGTTCGCAATTAGAAAAATTTTAGGGTCTTGGAAAATGAAATTACCATGATATGTCAAAAGAATCCCATAGGGAGTTTCCTGATAATGCCAGTTAGCAAGTGCTCATTGGAAAATGGCCACTTGTCAAACTGTAGGTAAGCAGATGCGTGTGTCAGTGATATCACATACTTTATTCTTTTAGGGGATATGGCCATGATTGAAATTAACAAGTGTCTGATATCATTGAATGGAAAATTTCAGGGAATTAAAATTCATTGACTTCCTGAAATATTTCATACGTGTCAACTAGGCTATTTACAACCAGACATTTATAATGGAAGACCTGTTTCTTTTTGCTTTCCCTTTTTTATTTTTCTGAGACGAGAATAGGTATCAGGCTGAAAAATTACAGATTTGTTTTTGGATGAAATGGGATAAGAAAGTAATAATAATAGACAAACAACGCTTATTGTTGTTACGTAGATGGCATTGAAGAATAATCAAAAACTGTACATGGTTAGGCATAAAGTTAATTTCTCCAATAAAACAACACTGACTTATACAACACATGGCATAGATTTCCACCTGAAATAACACTGACTTATATAACAAATGGCATAGATTTCCACCTGAAACAACACTGACTCATATAACAAATGGAATAGATTTCCACCTGAAATAACACTGACTCATACAATAAATTGCAAAGATTTCCACCTGAAATAGCACTGACATACAATAAATGGCACAGATTCCCACCTGAAACAACACTGACTCATACAATAAATTGCAAAGATTTCCACCTGAAATAACACTGACTTATACAATAAATGGCATAGATTTCCACCTGAAAGAACACTGACTTATACAACAAATGGCATAGATTTCCACCTAAAATAACACTGACTTATATAACAAATGGCATAGATTTCCACCTGAAATAACACTGACTTATACAATAAATGGCATAGATTTCCACCTGAAACAACACTGACTCATACAATAAATGGCATATATTTCCACCTGAAATAACACTGACTCATACAATAAATGGCTTAGATTTCCACCTGAAATAACACTGACTTATACAATAAATGACATAAATTTCCACCTGAAAAAACACTGACTTATATAACAAATGGCATAGACTTCCACCTGAAATAACACTGACTTATACAATAAATGGCATAGATTTCCACCTGAAACAACACTGACTTATACAATAAATTGCATAGACTTCCACCTGAAATAGCACTGACTTATATAACAAATGGCATAGATTTCCACCTAAAATAACACTGACTTATACAATAAATGGCATAGACTTCCACCTGAAATAACACTGACTTATACAATAAATGGCATAGATTTCCACCTGAAACAACACTGACTTATACAATAAATTGCATAGACTTCCACCTGAAATAGCACTGACTTATATAACAAATGGCATAGATTTCCACCTAAAATAACACTGACTTATACAATAAATGGCATAGATTTCCACCTGAAATAACACTGACTTATACAATAAATGGCATAGATTTACACCTGAAATAACACTGACTTATATAACAAATGGCATAGATTTCCACCTGAAACAACACTGACGTATACAATAAATGGCATAGATTTCCACCTGAGATAACACTGACTCATACAATAAATGGCATAAATTTCCACCTGAAATAACACTGACTTATACAATAAATGGCATAGATTTCCACCTGAGATAACACTGACTCATACAATAAATGGCATAAATTTCCACCTGAAATAACACTGACTTATACAATAAATGGCATAGATTTCCACCTGAAAAAAACACTGACTTATATAACAAAAGGAAATAGATTTCCACCTAAATAACACTGACTTATACAATATATGGCATAGATTTCCACAATCCACATGCGCAGGTCGCTTGTGGGGAAAATTTGGCTTCTTGCTGTGACCCATTGACCGCCTGTTTTCCCACACGCGACTATTGGGCTGCACGGCAGGGCGGGCTTGTGAAGGTTGATTGCTGTTCACACAGCAATGAAGATGCTAAATACTATTTAACTATATACTGTTTGATACTACAAATTTCAAATATTGAGAAAAGCTTGTCAATTTTTGCTGAAAGTTTTCTACTTTATTCAATTCAACTGAGTATAGGCGTTCAGCCTACACGAACCGTGACGGTTAATTATACTTTGCGTAACCTTCACGTAACCTGAACCACGTTAGGAGTAAAAAAATAAGGCCTGTCATTGTAACACATGACTGCAATATTTTGCACTATGGATACTTTTTTCATTATCTTTTAATAATCCAAATTTAAAATGCTTCAAGTTTTTACTGAATGTTCAAGGTTCTTGAATTGGCAATACGTTTTACATCTATATGTACTTTAATGTTAAATTCTATGGAGTGGTTTTCCTATATATATGTTTTGGCATTAGTACGTGAATGAGTTCTAACAGTGGCAGACTATCAACTCTGTAATACGGAAAATTAAGCACAAGTACTCTAAGAGGTTGAATGGTGTTTTATGTTGGGCTTATTTCACTTATATGGGTTGATTGATTGATTGTTTGGTGTTTTACGCCGCGCTCAAGACTATCAGTCAACTATAAACACATAAAATTTCACTTTGCAGGGTAACATTTAAAAATCTTGGTTGAAATATCCCATGCCAGAAACTTATCCGCTTTATAATCTATGCTACCATGATAGCAGGAAGGATTTGTCGAACCAAATGTATCCACCTAAACCACCATTATTGGGTCAATGGGATGGATAGCAACATGTCGGGCCAACATAATTTAGGCCACATACCTAAGATGGGGCCACGAGTACGCTGAATTTGAACATTAATAAAGCCTTAGATCAACACCATACCTGTGTAATTAAAGAAATTCTTCATTGTTTTGCATACATTGTACAGGCTTTTAAATTTTTCACTGAATAAAAAGTATTTGGCATGAAATGAGTGTATGGAATTTCACCATTTATAGCTAATAAATGTCCAATAAACTTATGTGTTTGTGTTTAGATACTAAACTAAAACCGAATATTACATAATCTAATATGGATGCTGTATTATGAAACCAGGGATGTCTTAAATGGTTCCAGACAAACCATCTACCCATATCTGTTATATTTACATAGAAAAAATTGTCAAGATCAGGTAAAAGAAGATATGGACTAAAAGAGCATATTACATAATCTAATATAGATGCTGTATTATGTAACCAGATATTCATAAATGGCCGACAACACATCATCTACACAAAGGGTATATGCTATGAAAGTATTGTAAATATTGGATCAAAACTCTTGAAGATATACAGTGGTAGTGAACAAAGATATAGACTAAAGAGATATTACATTTATAATCCAATATATATGCCATATTATGCGACCGAAGATGTCATAAATGGTTCATGACACTCCTTCTACACATAAGGTATATGTTGTGGAAAGAATTGTAGAGATCGGATCAAAACTCTTCAAGTTAAGGAGGGGCGCTGGTGATACCATAATACGACCGACTTTTTTTAAGTCGGGCGTATAAAAATGAGTTGAAATGCCTGTCAATTCACATACAGGATACATCAAGTTTTTTTACTGAGGACGTCAAATAAATTTGTAAAAGACAATAAGTTGGATGTACCATTTGCTTGTAGTGGGCAACAATAAAAAATAAACCTGAATTTTTGTTCGCAATTAGAAAAATTTTAGGGTCTTGGAAAATGAAATTACCATGATATGTCAAAAGAATCCCATAGGGAGTTTCCTGATAATGCCAGTTAGCAAGTGCTCATTGGAAAATGGCCACTTGTCAAACTGTAGGTAAGCAGATGCGTGTGTCAGTGATATCACATACTTTATTCTTTTAGGGGATATGGCCATGATTGAAATTAACAAGTGTCTGATATCATTGAATGGAAAATTTCAGGGAATTAAAATTCATTAACTTCCTGAAATATTTCATACGTGTCAACTTGGCTATTTACAACTTAAAGGACTTCAAACCAGACATTTATAATGGAAGACCTGTTTCTTTTTGCTTGCCCTTTTTTATTTTTCTGAGACGAGAATAGGTATCAGGCTGAAAAATTATAGATTTGTTTGTGGATGAAATGGGATAAGAAAGTAATAATAATAGACAAACAACGCTTATTGTTGTTACGTAGATGGCATTGAAGACTAATCAAAAACTGTACATGGTTAGGCATAAAGTTAATTTCTCCAATAAAACAACACTGACTTATACAACACATGGCATAGATTTCCACCTGAAATAACACTGACTTATATAACAAATGGCATAGATTTCCACCTGAAACAACACTGACTCATACAATAAATTGCAAAGATTTCCACCTGAAATAACACTGACTTATACAATAAATGGCATAGATTTCCACCTGAAACAACACTGACTCATACAATAAATGGCACAGATTCCCACCTGAAATAACACTGACTTATACAATAAATGGCATAGATTTCCACCTGAAACAACACTGACTTATACAATAAATGGCATATATTTCAACCTGAAATAACACTGACTCATACAATAAATGGCATAGATTTCCACCTGAAATAACACTGACTTATACAATAAATGGCATAAATTTCCACCTGAAAAAACACTGACTTATATAACAAATGGCATAGATTTCCACCTGAAATAACACTGACTTATACAATAAATGGCATAGATTTCCACCTGAAATAACACTGACTTATACAATAAATGGCATAGATTTACACCTGAAATAACACTGACTTATATAACAAATAGCATAGATTTCCACCTGAAACAACACTGACGTATACAATAAATGGCATAGATTTCCACCTGAAATAACACTGACTTATACAATAAATGGCATATATTTCCACCTAAAATAACACTGACTTATACAATAAATGTCATAGATTTACACCTGAAAAAAACACTGACTTATATAACAAATGGCATAGATTTCCACCTGAAAAAAACACTGACTTATATAACAAATGGCATAGATTTCCACCTGAAACAACACTGACTTATACAATAAATGGCATAGATTTACACCTGAAATAACACTGACTTATATAACAAATAGCATAGATTTCCACCTGAAACAACACTGACGTATACAATAAATGGCATAGATTTCCACCTGAAATAACACTGACTTATACAATAAATGGCATAGATTTCCACCTGAAACAACACTGACTTATACAATAAATTGCATAGACTTCCACCTGAAATAGCACTGACTTATATAACAAATGGCATAGATTTCCACCTAAAATAACACTGACTTATACAATAAATGGCATAGATTTCCACCTGAAATAACACTGACTTATACAATAAATGGCATAGATTTACACCTGAAATAACACTGACTTATATAACAAATGGCATAGATTTCCACCTGAAACAACACTGACGTATACAATAAATGGCATAGATTTCCACCTGAGATAACACTGACTCATACAATAAATGGCATAAATTTCCACCTGAAATAACACTGACTTATACAATAAATGGCATAGATTTCCACCTGAGATAACACTGACTCATACAATAAATGGCATAAATTTCCACCTGAAATAACACTGACTTATACAATAAATGGCATAGATTTCCACCTGAAAAAAACACTGACTTATATAACAAAAGGAAATAGATTTCCACCTAAATAACACTGACTTATACAATATATGGCATAGATTTCCACAATCCACATGCGCAGGTCGCTTGTGGGGAAAATTTGGCTTCTTGCTGTGACCCATTGACCGCCTGTTTTCCCACACGCGACTATTGGGCTGCACGGCAGGGCGGGCTTGTGAAGGTTGATTGCTGTTCACACAGCAATGAAGATGCTAAATACTATTTAACTATATACTGTTTGATACTACAAATTTCAAATATTGAGAAAAGCTTGTCAATTTTTGCTGAAAGTTTTCTACTTTATTCAATTCAACTGAGTATAGGCGTTCAGCCTACACGAACCGTGACGGTTAATTATACTTTGCGTAACCTTCACGTAACCTGAACCACGTTAGGAGTAAAAAAATAAGGCCTGTCATTGTAACACATGACTGCAATATTTTGCACTATGGATACTTTTTTCATTATCTTTTAATAATCCAAATTTAAAATGCTTCAAGTTTTTACTGAATGTTCAAGGTTCTTGAATTGGCAATACGTTTTACATCTATATGTACTTTAATGTTAAATTCTATGGAGTGGTTTTCCTATATATATGTTTTGGCATTAGTACGTGAATGAGTTCTAACAGTGGCAGACTATCAACTCTGTAATACGGAAAATTAAGCACAAGTACTCTAAGAGGTTGAATGGTGTTTTATGTTGGGCTTATTTCACTTATATGGGTTGATTGATTGATTGTTTGGTGTTTTACGCCGCGCTCAAGACTATCAGTCAACTATAAACACATAAAATTTCACTTTGCAGGGTAACATTTAAAAATCTTGGTTGAAATATCCCATGCCAGAAACTTATCCGCTTTATAATCTATGCTACCATGATAGCAGGAAGGATTTGTCGAACCAAATGTATCCACCTAAACCACCATTATTGGGTCAATGGGATGGATAGCAACATGTCGGGCCAACATAATTTAGGCCACATACCTAAGATGGGGCCACGAGTACGCTGAATTTGAACATTAATAAAGCCTTAGATCAACACCATACCTGTGTAATTAAAGAAATTCTTCATTGTTTTGCATACATTGTACAGGCTTTTAAATTTTTCACTGAATAAAAAGTATTTGGCATGAAATGAGTGTATGGAATTTCACCATTTATAGCTAATAAATGTCCAATAAACTTATGTGTTTGTGTTTAGATACTAAACTAAAACCGAATATTACATAATCTAATATGGATGCTGTATTATGAAACCAGGGATGTCTTAAATGGTTCCAGACAAACCATCTACCCATATCTGTTATATTTACATAGAAAAAATTGTCAAGATCAGGTAAAAGAAGATATGGACTAAAAGAGCATATTACATAATCTAATATAGATGCTGTATTATGTAACCAGATATTCATAAATGGCCGACAACACATCATCTACACAAAGGGTATATGCTATGAAAGTATTGTAAATATTGGATCAAAACTCTTGAAGATATACAGTGGTAGTGAACAAAGATATAGACTAAAGAGATATTACATTTATAATCCAATATATATGCCATATTATGCGACCGAAGATGTCATAAATGGTTCATGACACTCCTTCTACACATAAGGTATATGTTGTGGAAAGAATTGTAGAGATCGGATCAAAACTCTTCAAGTTAAGGAGGGGCGCTGGTGATACCATAATACGACCGACTTTTTTTAAGTCGGGCGTATAAAAATGAGTTGAAATGCCTGTCAATTCACATACAGGATACATCAAGTTTTTTTACTGAGGACGTCAAATAAATTTGTAAAAGACAATAAGTTGGATGTACCATTTGCTTGTAGTGGGCAACAATAAAAAATAAACCTGAATTTTTGTTCGCAATTAGAAAAATTTTAGGGTCTTGGAAAATGAAATTACCATGATATGTCAAAAGAATCCCATAGGGAGTTTCCTGATAATGCCAGTTAGCAAGTGCTCATTGGAAAATGGCCACTTGTCAAACTGTAGGTAAGCAGATGCGTGTGTCAGTGATATCACATACTTTATTCTTTTAGGGGATATGGCCATGATTGAAATTAACAAGTGTCTGATATCATTGAATGGAAAATTTCAGGGAATTAAAATTCATTAACTTCCTGAAATATTTCATACGTGTCAACTTGGCTATTTACAACTTAAAGGACTTCAAACCAGACATTTATAATGGAAGACCTGTTTCTTTTTGCTTGCCCTTTTTTATTTTTCTGAGACGAGAATAGGTATCAGGCTGAAAAATTATAGATTTGTTTGTGGATGAAATGGGATAAGAAAGTAATAATAATAGACAAACAACGCTTATTGTTGTTACGTAGATGGCATTGAAGACTAATCAAAAACTGTACATGGTTAGGCATAAAGTTAATTTCTCCAATAAAACAACACTGACTTATACAACACATGGCATAGATTTCCACCTGAAATAACACTGACTTATATAACAAATGGCATAGATTTCCACCTGAAACAACACTGACTCATACAATAAATTGCAAAGATTTCCACCTGAAATAACACTGACTTATACAATAAATGGCATAGATTTCCACCTGAAACAACACTGACTCATACAATAAATGGCACAGATTCCCACCTGAAATAACACTGACTTATACAATAAATGGCATAGATTTCCACCTGAAACAACACTGACTTATACAATAAATGGCATATATTTCAACCTGAAATAACACTGACTCATACAATAAATGGCATAGATTTCCACCTGAAATAACACTGACTTATACAATAAATGGCATAAATTTCCACCTGAAAAAACACTGACTTATATAACAAATGGCATAGATTTCCACCTGAAATAACACTGACTTATACAATAAATGGCATAGATTTCCACCTGAAATAACACTGACTTATACAATAAATGGCATAGATTTACACCTGAAATAACACTGACTTATATAACAAATAGCATAGATTTCCACCTGAAACAACACTGACGTATACAATAAATGGCATAGATTTCCACCTGAAATAACACTGACTTATACAATAAATGGCATATATTTCCACCTAAAATAACACTGACTTATACAATAAATGTCATAGATTTACACCTGAAAAAAACACTGACTTATATAACAAATGGCATAGATTTCCACCTGAAAAAAACACTGACTTATATAACAAATGGCATAGATTTCCACCTGAAACAACACTGACTTAAACAATAAATTGCATAGACTTCCACCTGAAATAACACTGACTTATACAATAAATGGCATAGATTTCCACCTGAAACAACACTGACGTATACAATAAATGGCATAGATGTCCACCTGAAACAACACTGACTTATACAATAAATTGCATAGATTTCCACCTGAAATAACACTGACTTATATAATAAATTGCATAGATTTCCACCTGAAATAACACTGACTTATACAATAAATTGCATAGATTTCCACCTGAAATAACACTGACTTATATAATAAATTGCATAGACTTCCACCTGAAATAACACTGACTTATATAATAAATTGCATAGATTTCCACCTGAAATAACACTGACTTAAACAATAAATTGCATAGACTTCCACCTGAAATAACACTGACTTATACAATAAATGGCATAGATTTCCACCTGAAATAACACTGACTTATACAATAAATGGCATATATTTCCACCTAAAATAACCCTGACTTATACAATAAATGGCATAGATTTACACCTGAAATAACACTGACTTATATAACAAATGGCATAGATTTCCACCTGAAACAACACTGACGTATACAATAAATGGCATAGATTTCCACCTGAAATAACACTGACTTATACAATAAATGGCATATATTTCCACCTAAAATAACACTGACTTATACAATAAATGGCATAGATTTACACCTGAAAAAAACACTGACTTATATAACAAATGGCATAGATTTCCACCTGAAACAACACTGACTTAAACAATAAATTGCATAGACTTCCACCTGAAATAACACTGACTTATACAATAAATGGCATAGATTTCCACCTGAAACAACACTGACGTATACAATAAATGGCATAGATTTACACCTGAAACAACACTGACTTATACAATAAATTGCATAGATTTCCACCTGAAATAACACTGACATATATAATAAATTGCATAGATTTCCACCTGAAATAACACTGACTTATACAATAAATTGCATAGATTTCCACCTGAAATAACACTGACTTATATAATAAATTGCATAGACTTCCACCTGAAATAACACTGACTTATATAACAAGAGATCCCTTAAAGGGATCTTAACGCCCGCGTTCATCTATTCATATTAAATTGATTGATTGATTGTTTGGTGTTTTACGCTGCGCTCAAGATTATTTCACTTACAGCAATTACTGGATATAGGAATTGGGGCCTACATAAAAAATCTTATTCCAGGGAGATAACTATTGTTGAGGAAAATTAAATTGTGAATTGCAAAATTAAGCTCCCCTAGAAATTTTGGTTGAAAACAACATTGCCACCTGGTAGCCATCTTCAATATGCTAATGAAATGATAATGTACGGTGCACAGCTAGAACTTAGAGGGATGATGTGTGTCATGTTTGGTTAAGATCGGGACCCAGTTTCACAAAGCAATCTTAGCTTAAGGTGATCTTAATTACTAATGGCAACGTATACCTTTAGCATTGGTTGCCATGGTAGTTAAGATCACACTTAGCTAAGATCGCTTTGTGAAACTAGGCCCAGGTCAGTAGTTTTCTTTGAATAATGATAATAAATTTCATTTTCAAATTTGGTCAAAAAACAACATTGCTTCCTGGCGGCCATATTTAATGAGCAAATGAGACGAAAATGTAGGGTGCACAACTAGATCAGAGGGAGATAATGTCGGCCAAGTTTGGTCAAAATCAGACCAGTATTTTCTTGGAATAGAAGTAACGAAAAAACAATATCGCCCTCCTGGCGGCCATATTGAATATGCAAATGAGATCAAAATGAGCGGTGCATAACTAGACCGTAGGGTGATGATGTACGTTAAGTTTGATTAAGATTGGACATGTAGTTCTCTTGGAATAAAGGTAACTAAGAAAAACAACATCGCCCCCTGGTGGCCATATTGAATATGCAAGTGAGATGAAACTGTACGATGCACAACTAGACTATATGGAGATAATGTCAGCCAAGTTTGATGAAAATCGGACTAGTAGTTTCCTTGGAATAAAGGTAACAAAAAAAAACAATATCTCCCCCTGGCGGCCATATTGTTTATGCAAATGAGATGAAAATGTACGATGCACAACTAGACCATAGGGTGATGATGTATGTTAAGTTTGATTAAGATTGGACAGGTAGTTTTCTTGGAATAAAGGTAACAAAGAAAAACAACATCGCCCCCTGGTGGCCATATTGAATATGCAAATGAGATGAAACTGTTCGATGCACAACTAGACTATATGGAGATAATGTCAGCCAAGTTTGATGAAAATCTGACTAGTAGTTTCCTTGGAATAAAGGTAACAAAAAAAACAATATCGCCCCCTGGTGGCCATATTGAATATGCAAATGAGATGAAAATGTACGGTGTACAACTAGGCCGTAGGGTGATGATGCATGTTGAGTTTGATTAAGATTGGACTAATAGTTTTCTTGGAATAAAGGTAACTACCGAAAGTTTTCTTGCAATAAACGTAACAAAGGAAAACAACATCTCCCCTGGCGGCCATATTGTTTACGCAAATGAGATGAAAATGTACGGTGCACAACTAGACCATAGGGTGATGATGTATGTTAAGTTTGATTAAGATTGGACAGGTAGTTTTCTTGAAATAAAGGTAACAAAGAAAAAACAACATCGCCCCCTGGCGGCCATATTGAATATGCAAATGAGATGAAAATGTAGGATGCACAACTAGACTATATGGAGATAATGTCAGCCAAGTTTGGTGAAAATCGGACAGGTAGTTTTCTTGGAATAAAGGTAACAAAAAAAAACAATATCGCCCCCTGGTGGCCACATTGAATATGCAAATGAGATGAAAACGTACGGTGCACAACTAGACCATAGGGTGATGTTGTATGTTAAGTTTGATTAAGATTGGACTGGTAGTTTTCTTGGAATAAAGGTAACAAGCAAAAAGTTAACGGACGGACGACTGACGACGGACGACGGAAAAGCGATTTGAATAGCCCTCCATCAGAATGATGGCGGGCTAATAAATTGCATAGATTTCCACCTGAAATAACACTGACTTAAACAATAAATTGCATAGACTTCCACCTGAAATAACACTGACTTATACAATAAATTGCATAGACTTCCACCTGAAATAACACTGACTTATACAATAAATTGCATAGACTTCCACACCGACATACAATAAATGGCACATATTTCCACCTGAACTATTTCTCCCTGGATATCCAACCACTGATTCAAGGATAAACGCCAAGAATTTACATATTTTATCTTTATCTAAATGAGTTGAAAGTTTTTTTTGCAAACCGAGTCATTGGAGAAGGGTTTTCAAGTCAAGACTCCAGTTATCTACCTTCATAGTAAAGGAGACTTTTTTTTAAGCTAGAAGAAACCAAGCTACAGAGCAAAATGAACAGAATGGATGTTTTCCCTTGGGCTATTAAGAATTTTGCTTAAGTTCTACAGAGAGTATGCCTACCTCATTCTGTCATCTTGGTTATTCATACCGTTGTGACACATGGAACTGAATTTGGAGACAAAGAAATCATAACGTCTGTGATAGGAAGGGGTATCCTCTTCTATGTTAGCAAATTTCACAAACTGAAAAACAAAGTACCTTTAGTGAATTTAAAGCAAAATTATAGTAAAAACAGTTTCAAACTTTCTTTAAATGTAGGGGGCCTCAGTGTATTCTAGTGGGTTAGAGTGATCATCCCTCAATCCCACACAGACCTTCCATTGATGCGGCACGGGTTCAAATGACACTCAGACCAAACAAAAATTGGAAAATTATGAGTGGATTTTTCTCGCGGTTGCCATATGTGGAAGAGTTGCCAGGAACTCGCCAAAGGTTGAGGGTTTCCTCCCCCTTCTAAACCTGGCTACCCCGCCATACAAGTGAAATAACCTTGAGTGCGGCATAAAAATCAATCAATGTATAAATGTGGGTTTCACTCATTATTTCATTACATTAACATTACATGATTTAATATGGGCATCTTATTATGTAACACAATGTCTAGCCATAAAATACAAATTCTGTAATAATTGGATTGGATCAAAACTCAACAGTGGAAAGGAATTTGAAATCATAATACTTAGTTTAATGTGACTGCCTATGTCACAAAACACAATCTTGCATTTTGGGGGACGTTCAAAACTATTGAAGTTATGGGCGATATGGTAATTCAATATTGCTGTGGCTTATGGTGACAGTAGATGACGAGAATAGCTACTGTCAAGGTCAGATAATAACTGGAGAAGTTATGGAACCAGGATGGTCAGACACTCAGTGTGTAAGGGTGCAGTGCCTCACTAAACAGGATGGTCAGACACTCAGTGTGTAAGGGTGCAGTGCCTCACTAAACAGGATGGTCAGACACTCAGTGTGTAAGGGTGCAGTGCCTCACTAAAAACATAGATCTAGATAAGGATCTGATACTTACGGAAGTGGTGGCCAAACATTGGAGATCTGGTTCATCACATTCTAATAACTTCTGGACCATTTTGAGAAAACTCTCCACAAACAGATTAATACACTGAGCATGACAGACGACAAGGAGCTGGTCTAACGCTTCCATGGCAATAAACACAACACTAAAACAACAACAACATAGGACCTTCAATGGCATTTACAACCTGCAGGGTGATAATTAAAGGTTCAAGAATTACTTGTGGATAAAAACTTCTTGGTTTATTGGGTGACAACGTTATTTGACTTTGATAACGATATAAAAACTATATCAAAATGCCGTCACCAAATAAACCAAGATGTTCTGATCCATAAGTAATACTTCACCTCATTCAGGCCTTATTTTTTCAAAATCTGCATGGTTTTAGGGTCATGTAACCCACGGTTCGCTCTTGTGAACAGCTGTTTGCGTAACCCACGGTTAGAGTAACGGTTCTCGTTAGTAGATGAATGCTCACAGGTTGACTGAACTAAAGTCAGTTGCTCTGTTTCTGAAGTTACGTCCATCAGAACTTTGGGAGCTTAAGCTCATTTGCCCATACTGATAAAGGCAAGTAAAAAATTTGGCGTATAAAATTTAAAATTACATGGCTTTTGACTTGTAGGCTCATCCGTGTCACTCTCTGGCTGTCAGACGTCACTTATTATAATTCTATATGCAAAGCAAGGTTTTTAGACACTTTGTAACTAATACTCCAAAGATTTGTAAAGAGTTCTCCAGCCAATCCACATGCGCAGGTCGCTAGTGGGGAAAATTTGGCTTCTTGCTGTGACCCATTGACCGCCTGTTTTCCCACAAGCGACTATTGGGCTGCACGGCAGGGCGGGCTTGTGAAGGTTGATTGCTGTTCACACAGCAATGAAGATGCTAAATACTATTTAACTATATACTGTTTGATACTAATTTCAAATATTGAGAAAAGCTTGTCAGTTTTTGCTGAAAGTTTTCTTTTTTATTCAATTCAACTGTGACGGTTAATTATACTTTGCGTAACCTTCACGTAACCTGAACCACGTTAGGAGTGAAAAAATAAGGCCTGTCATTATAACACATGACTGCAATATTTTGCACTATGGATACTTTTTTCATTATCTTTTAATAATCCAAATTTAAAATGCTTCAAGTTTTTACTGAATGTTCAAGGTTCTTGAATTGGCAATACGTTTTACATCTATATGTACTTTAATGTTAAATTCTATGGAGTGGTTTTCCTATATATATGTTTTGGCATTAGTACGTGAATGAGTTCTAACAGTGGCAGACTATCAACTCTGTAATACGGAAAATTAAGCACAAGTACTCGGACGATCTCCATACTTTCAGTTTATTATTTTTGCACCTTTTTGGGGCAATAACCAGGATTTGACTTATAAAGAAACCCATGCTATACCTATACATGTAAACAATTCTTTTTTTATAGAGGAATGAAAGCTGAAGATGTAGAGCCAAATGATTCACATCCATGATTAGCCTCTTGGTTTTGCCAGTAAATCATTGATTAACTTACTGACAGTCCGTCAATATTTTTATTTCTAAAAATAAAATAAAAATTTTCATTTACCCGAGTCTTCGTCTTGACAGGCTGCGTATTAATTTCTGTGCCATGTAGTCCCCAATTCTATCCAGTTTTTCAGGGGAAGAGAGGGCGTAGAATGTCAGCTTATCCATGTTACTTTTCACCAGTCCATCCTAAAGAAAAAATGGACAATAGTAGATCCTAGTTTTTGCATTATCAAATAGTCTTCAACAAATAAAATATGTCTCGACCTTAACTATGTAATAATAAAATGTTCTTAATATGAAGGTCAGACCATATTTTTATCAAAGACAAAGGCTTCATCATTTGGTCAAAGTAATTGTACCGGTATATGTACTTTTAAAAATCTTTAGACATTAAAAGCATTTCCAAACAATATTTATACAACATTGGATATTTACAATTTTAGTTTTTACAAGTCTAGCTGATTTGCTACATTTAATTTTGTCTATAAGTAATATTGAAATATATGATTGTATCAGGATGTTGATGAAACTTAGTGAGATGATTCTGACTTTCATCGCTGCACCATCATGTTCAAATTCATGGACTTTGCATGTGTTTTTAGGACTTTTTTCAGGATACAGTGTTTTGTGACTTTTTAGTGTACCTTTTTTGTTTTAATTTAACAGATTCATTTGTGAGCTGTTGAACTGAAGTAAAATACTTTAGAGACTGCATTCATGAGGAGAGTAAGTCCAAATGAACGTTGGGCTAAAATTGTGTTGAACTGAATGTTAAGTCTGTTAAAAGTGAATCTCGTTGATTGAACAGTTTTACTTCTAAAGTAAAGAAACTAAACTAAACTAAAGTAAAGAACTTTATTTAATTTGTTTCAGAAAACAAAAGGATGCATGAAAGACTTTCATTGAGTATTAAAGTTAAATGCATGCCTCATCTATCACATTTATCATAATTCTTTTTTATTGTTTTTGATGCCTCGTATTTAAATGTATCATTGTATTTGTTTCTAACTGTAAGGTTTTACCAAGTCTTTTAAAAAGTACAAGTTAAATAAGTTATCATCACAAGATAAGAGATAAAGGCATCATAACCATATTAATTTATATGTATGTCTCTTGGTGTTGGATTAATAAACTCTGAACTTGATATTGGATTTGCGATTTGCGTTAGGGAGCTGAAACACACCCCTTTAGAATGCTGTCAGTCTCTACCCGGTACAAGATACCAATACCAGATCCATAGATTGTAAGTACATCAGAAATAATGTGAGAAGAGAAATGTCATAAAAACACATACTCTGAAACTGAACAAACATTTAATAAAGGTGAAAAACTTACTTGTGGGTTGATAGGGAATATGTTATCAACGAGACGTTTGTAACGGGGTTTGATAGCAGTGCAACAACCACAGCAGCCTAAAATAGAAAACACTCAGAAGAAAATATGTAAGAAATAAAAGCAAAATAAGTATTGCTGCATTATAATGGATCCAACAATAAATGTTCCCAGAAGTACAACAGGTAAATTATCTCCTTTTTTTCAGCAGTTTTGAAACTAAGACATTATTGGGCTTCTGGTATAATAAAGAGGTGGGGTGCAACAAAGAAATATGTCGAAGATAGGGCTAACACACACTTAGTTGCCCTCCCCATGGCCTCTGTGTCTTTTTTGTTTCTCGAGGTAATTGATACCACTATGGTGGCCCAGTGAGGCCAGGTTTTAAATTTAGTTTTGTTCTGATTAAAACAGATTTAAATTGTTAGAATTACCTGCTTAATTCTATCAAATGTTATTACCATAATTTTTCTAAAGATTTAGCTATTAGTTTGAGCCAGACGAAAAACAAGTTTTTGGCCAGTATTAAAATGGCTGAATCTTTAGAAGAATTGGGGAAAGTCGCCGATCGGGTGTTTATCTACTGATCGGTGGGTAACCTTTGCTCTCTATCTGCCATCTCTTGCGGTGATTTTTGAAAACTTCAGAGCGTGCGCTATAGGTAAAACAATAGTTACAGCTTTAAATTGAAATAGGTCGGTGGAGTTCGCTTTGATCTCACTTGCCTTTCAGCTTTTACCGCCTATCATACCTTTGAAACATTCCTCTTCTCATTGTACCTGTTGATTTCTTCAAATTTCGTGGTTAATCTACTAAATCCCTCTTTGTAAAAAAAACAGTTTAAAAAATTTCTCCTCTTACAACGACAATGTATCACATGATCCACAGCTTGACTTTGTCCCAGGATTTTCCAAGTCACGTGGCTTTTTTAGAGAGCTTCCCCAACCTTTTTTGCATACGACCCCAACCCAATTTTAATACTTGATCATAGGCTTGAATTGATTTGACGTCACCGACAAAATCCTAGCGTCACTTTACTGCAGGGTTTTGAAAGGTCTGTCGATAGAGCCCAACAATATAATGAGCTGTCTAATGTGTGGCTCTTTCTGACCGACAACTTGTAAAACAGGATGAGACATATGTGCGTATGGGCTAGTAAAACATGTGATTAGATCTTTCGGTTTATTTCAATACACATACTTAAAATGGCACTGACTGTTTGTTTGACACTTTTAATAAACAAATTTCAATCGTTTCAGAGCACGCGGCGAGTTGACTTTGAAGGTAAAACTAGTCATTGGATTTGGCAACAACTTGAACAAGCTTGGAACATGCACTGTTTAACTCCATATTCCAAAACGAATACAGGACATTTCGTCCATAAACCTTTTCGTCCAAGACACTTCGTCCATAGATTTAGGTCATTTCGTCCATGAATATAGGTCATTTGGTCCATAACAATTTTTGAGATCTTAGACGATAGGTTAAAGCCGTAAAACAAAGGAATGTTCATTTCTTTTAAAGAGATTCAATGGTTAAAAGTTATAGGACAGTATTTACACACAAGAGGTCCATGAGTTTTTGATTCCAGTAGTTATTTTTGTGGCCGATCTTAACCAGGAAGTAATACGAATTGCCTCCCTTACGCAACATGTCCTGCGTTTTTTATTTCCAAATGAAACAAGGCATCGCAAACGATACAAATCCCCTCGCGTGCAAACACAAGAACTCTGATGCAAAATGGGGGCTGGGGTTATTGCAGGACATTGAAATAACATCAGTTGTCATTTGCACTAAACTGCAATAGACATGTTATCAGGCATGGGCTAATTGCCTGATAAATATGGTATATATTATTATTCATTCAACAATATCTGGTTACGCATCACACCAACAGCTTGATTTCCTGAAAGTGATTATAATTATGCATGTATCTAAGTGCATTCTCATTTGTGCAGAAGGTGTAATTGGCATTCTACATGATTATTTTCTTGGATGGAGACCCATTAAAGAAAAATATAGAATGCAATATAGTCACATACAATGTATATGAAGTTTGGTCACAAACCGTTTCGGGAAACTCAAAATACGCCCGGAAAGGCAGTCACTGTAGCCATACCAAAACAAATCCTTCCATATAAATATTTTTGAATATATGCAATGGGTCCTTCAAATATGAAATCTCATCTGGTGTTAAATGTCCAGGTCTTCAGCTTGGAGTCCAGCTAATTCTGACTGGTCAGTGGGTTCAATCACTGACCAGGATGTTTGCCACATTTAATATAGCTATATTTGAACAGAGCCTAATCTCTGAGATGGTCAATGGTGTGTAAATATACAAGTCTTATCTGTTTACACTTACAACCTTGTCAAACATATCTTTAAGCAGCTATATTTGCTTTACCATATGGGTAATAAAACTGAATTGAAGAGCCTTTAAAACAGAGAAATAATTCTAATTCTAAACTTTTTAGGTTTTGGCCACCATAGCTATCACTAAATTATCCAAGGAAGATGACACACTTTCTACCCATAAGCTATATCCTCAGAAAAAATTGTCCAGATGGAATCAAAACTTTGAAAGTTATAGAGCGGAAGGGAATATTACATAATCCAATATAACTCCCATATTATGTAACCAGTGATGTTAAAAATAGTTTGTGACACACCTTCTACCCATAAGGTATATACTCAGAAAAAATTGTGCAGATGGAATCAAAACTTTAGAAGTTATGGAGCAGAAGGGAATATTACATAATCCAATATAATTCCCATATTATGTAACCAGTGATGTTAAAAATAGTCTGCCGGACAGCTGGACGGATGGAGATAATACCATAATACAGCCCGCTTTTCAAGCCGGGCGTATAAAAAATGAAGTAGCTAGAGCGCTGACAAAGATTTTCTATAAACAGTAACGGTGACCTTGACCTTGACCTTGGCACCCTGAAATACGAACTTGTTCGAGGTATTCCCATGCTGGACC
Organism: Lepidochitona cinerea; assembly: GCA_963971465.1. Taxonomy (NCBI): domain Eukaryota; kingdom Metazoa; phylum Mollusca; class Polyplacophora; order Chitonida; family Tonicellidae; genus Lepidochitona; species Lepidochitona cinerea. The sequence goes on along the minus strand of OZ020556.1, from coordinate 37,192,751 downwards.
CATATAGGAAGTTTGGTCAGAATCCGTTCAAAAATGAAGTCGCCAGAGCGCTGACAAAGATTTTCTATAAATAGTAATGGTGACCTTGACCTTGACCTTGGCACCCTGAAATACGAACTTGTTCGAGGTATTCCCATGCTGGACCCATATAGGAAGTTTGGTCAGAATCCGTTCAAAAACGAAGTGGCTAGAGCGCTGACAAAGGGTGAACATACGTACGTACGTACGTACGTACTTACGTACGTACAAACGGAACGCTATATCCCCTCCCCGACTTCGTCGCGAGTGGACGTACGTACAAACGGAACGCTATATCCCCTCCCCGACTTCGTCGCGAGTGGATAAAAAGTAATAATAGTAGAGAGTTTTCACTAAAAAACAAAATCAACCAAGTGAGAAACTGAATTTATTTAGCGACAGTACATTGATTGTAAATTATTGTAAAAGACAGGAAACAGACGAATAAAAATACATAGGCCTATACACGCAAAAAGCTATATGGGTTTACTCAAGTGTCATCGTGAACACTGTTAACGTGTCAAAGAAAGCAGATACCCATATAGAGAGTGGTTTCAGTGATTTTCTTCTAATCAGTTTTGAGGATAGTTTCAAACCTTTGTTTCTACAAGACAAATGAACCACGGGATTAGGCCTACTTTACCAAGACTTTGGCTCAATATATGTCCGCCTATAACATGTTAATACATCTGACTGGGTTTTCACTCGAACGACCTATGTGGGATGGTTGCCAGTTACCAACGGAAGGTCGTGGGTTTACTTACTGGCATAGAGCCCGGTTTTCTCCCACAATAAAACTGGCAACGCCGCCATATAAGTGAAATAATCTTGAGCGCGGCGTAAAACACACAACAACCAATCAATCAATATAACTTGTTACAAACCAAGTTATGTAAATAATGTTCGGCAGGGTCCAATTTGTCGCGTAGTATTTTCTTCACAAATTCTATTTTACACACACTATTGTTGTTAAATATACACCGCCCATTTACGGTACAACAATTGTTTTTATTTGTCCTTTTCCTTGGGTTTCGGTGTTTAATTTGTTTTGCCAAATAGCGCCGGGATATACAATAAAGAGGACCAGGACAAATACCGGTACTTATTAAATGAAGTTGTCAAAGAGACATTTTATTCATGACCAGAGTCAACGCTGCTGCTAAATTTCCCTTGGATTATGTTATGGACGAAATGACCTAAATCTATGGACGAAATGACTTGAATCTATGGACGAAATGTCTTGGACGAAAAGGTTTATGGACGAAATGACCTGTCACCTTCCAAACACTCGCCTCACCATCTTTGCTTCGTTTAATGTATGAGACAGGACAATGTACGAGCTTGCCTAAATACGAGTCTCTCCGTCAGTGTTCAACTTCAACATACAGCCGGTACTCTTCTACATCAACAATCGATTTCAGCCTTTTTATTTACTGTGACTTCAGTCTTCAGGTTATTTCATTATCAATTTGTTTGTTATTAAATATTCAGAAAAAAAGAAAAAGAAAAGTTGGGGGTCATAGGGGGGGGGGGGGGGGCTTGTCCCCCTGGCTATCATAAAATATTCATGATCACCGACCATTTCTTATTGATAAAAGGTTTCCAAAGTGACGGACTTATTCTATATCCTGTCCGTTATTGTTAATTTTCTCAAAACATTACCACCGATCGGTGGACAACCCGCCGATTGGCGACTTTCCCCAACCTGTTTACTGCAACAACAACATGTTCATTTTTGCAGTCAACAGCTTTGCCGAGAGTCTAAACTCTACAGTCAGTAGCTTATGATCTTTTCATCTAACTATTTAACTGACCTGCCATGTTTGAAGACAGTCGATATCAAAGCGCAAGTTATTTTGATTTCCGAAGGGCCGGGAACATTTGGCGACAACAAAACTTGACACTTGCAGAAAACGAAACGGGGCCACCTCTCTTCCGACAGGTGATAAGCAGCGCCACCTTGTGTCGGAATTCTTACAAGTGGCATGAGCTGCCAAAATCAAGATTTTCATTCCAATAAACTAATCCTGTATTATATCATTGTTTGTGCAAAATATTACGTCTCTTTTTTTCGGGATGTGTGTTCAGCCCACTGTCAGCTTTTAATGGTACTATTCAATTATAGGCCTATATTCAAATTTAGTTAAAGGCACACTTGCCGCGAAAATCAGGAATATTGTTTACATTAAAAAAGAAAGACCGTATTCTGTATTTTTCCCAGACAATATAAGTTAGGAACTTTCTATTTTTACCAAAATTTAAAAGTTTGGACGTCACTTTGTATTTTTAATTTGAATTTGAAAATTTGAATTGTTACGTACCCGGAACGTAAACAAACCGATCTGCCCCCTATTGGCGATTTTATGTTTCAGTCGAGTGAGTGAACTAACGACACAGTGTAATTTTACGTAGGCCTATTTATCTGAGAAATACAGACTGACGATCGGTTAATTGTTTGAGCGTAAACCACAGCTAGATACAAATGCCTGAAAGGAGGGTAATCCGACACGAAAGTTGACCGACACTGATCGTTGTTGTTGTAATCAGGCTTCGATTCTTCGTTTGTTTTTCACCCCATTTTTACAGTCTAAAGCTAACTAGACATGTGTTATGTGTCCTATGTTTAAGTTTAGTGGTATTAGTCGTAGTAAGCTCATGTAAATTGGTTTTCTTAGCAAATTTAAACAGGCTACGGCGGCAAGTGTGCCTTTAAAGGCTGTGTAGGTAACACTAGTAACAGTAGGCCTAACACTCAGCTTGATCAGTTGATCGTTGCCATTTGATTGTTTGGTGCAAAATACCGTTAGTGTTTCTAAAAATGGGGTCCACCTTTTTAAAAAATTACCATTGCCTACAATTGTTATTGTCAGTTTGTTGTTAGTTGCCCAGTCTCGGTCCCAGTTAAATTAATTCATTCTAGCTCAAGTTATATCTCAACACTGAAGTAGCCTACATAAAAATGATAAACATATATTATCAAGACTAGCTAGCTTATAAATTGTAGTCTACTACTTGTTAAAAATAGCTGGGGAATACGAAATTGTTCACATTTTGGCAGCCCATCATCATACCGGCATAGAACCATCGCAGTAGCCTACTCGAGTTACACATATGTTCTGCTAGTGACTTAAAATTGAACTACGGTACAGTCCAGATATTAGTTTCTAGCCTTGGATCTTGATATGATAAAATAAAACTAGAATCCAAATTTTTTATTTGCAATGTTTCCTTTTGCCAAATTATACAGAATGGGTCTCAAGGCAACATCTATGAATGAGTTTTTGATTTGACCAAACTCATGGTTTTTGTATTACATACCACTTAACCACCTAACACAGATATATGTAATAGTTTGGTAAAATCAAAATACATCTGATGGCTATGTGGAAGAGTTGGCAGGTAACCTACTGGCCTAAGCCACAGGTTTTCGTCTGGACAAAGAACACGAAATTTACGTATAATAAGTTAGTCTGCTGTTGGCTGTTAGCTGTTAGCTGTTCGAAAGGGAGCGACCATTATTTCATCGAATAGCTAACTGGCTTATTCTGGGCGAAATAATAGACCTACACATTTCAAACTTTTCTCATATACACTCCTTAAGATGCCCCATCTAATGGGCACATTATTTCTACACTTCGCCGACAGGGGGCGCTGTGATCAAGCTTCCAGTCGAATAGCAGACTGACGAAATCGAACAGCTAACTGATCGATACAGGTCGAAATATTAAGCCTACATATACGAAACTTACACCATATATAGTACTCGAGAAACCTAATCTAATGGTGACATTAATTTTGCACTTCGCCGATAGGGGGCGCTGTAATACTACCCAGTGTCGAACAGCTAACTGGCTTATTCTGGGCGAAATAATAGACCTACACTTTTCAAACTTTTCTCATATACACTCCTTAAGATGCCCCATCTAATGGACACATTATTTCTACACTTCGCCGACAGGGGGCGCTGTGGTCAACCTTCCAATCGAATAGCAGACTGACGAAATCGAACAGCTAACTGATCGATACAGGTCGAAATATTAAGCCTACATATACGAAACTTACAACATATATAGTACTCGAGAATCCTAATCTAATGGTGACATTAATTTTGCACTTCGCCCACAGGGGGCGCTGTAATACTACCCAGTGTCGAACAGCTAACTGGCTTATTCTGGGCGAAATAATATACCTACACTTTTCAAACTTTTCTCATATACACTCCTTAAGATGCCCCATCTAATGGGTACATTATTTCTACACTTCGCCCACAGGGGGCGCTGTGATCAACCTTCCAATCGAATAGCAGACTAACGAAATCGAAAAGCTAACTGATCGATACAGGTCGAAATATTAAGCCTACATATACGAAACTTACAGCATATATAGTACTCAAGAATCCTAATCTAATGGTGACATTAATTTTGCACTTTGCCGATAGGGGGCGCTGTAATACTACCCAGTGTCGAACAGCTAACTGGCTTATTCTGGGCGAAATAATAGACCTACACTTTTCAAACTTTTCTCATATACACTCCTTAAGATGCCCCATCTAATGGACACATTATTTCTACACTTCGCCGACAGGGGGCGCTGTGGTCAACCTTCCAATCGAATAGCAGAATAGCGCCCCAAAGGGGGCGCTGTGATCAACCTTCTAATCGAATAGCAGACTGACGAAATCGAACAGCTAACTGATCGATACAGGTCGAAATATTAAGCCTACATATACGAAACTTACACCATATATAGTACTCGAGAAACCTAATCTAATGGTGACATTAATTTTGCACTTCGCCGACAGGGGGCGCTGTAATACTACCCAGTGTCGAACAGCTAACTGGCTTATTCTGGGCGAAATAATAGACCTACACTTTTCAAACTTTTCTCATATACACTCCTTAAGATGCCCAATTTAATGGACCAATCCTGGGTTTTAAACAACAACATCATATCAATCGATACATTTATTTCAATTATCATGTCTTTTAAGTTATAATTTGTTATACTATTATTATGTAACTTTTTATATTGCCTGTGTTATCCACCTTGTAAGGAGACGCACAAACAAGCTCTGGCTTACTGCGCTCCTCTTTCAGTAATAAATCTATTTAAACCAATGGACACATTATTTCTACACTTCGCCGACAGGGGGCGCTGTGGTCAACCTTCCAATCGAATAGCAGACTGACGAAATCGAACAGCTAACTGATCGATACAGGTCGAAATATTAAGCCTAGATATACGAAACTTACAACATATATAGTACTCGAGAATCCTAATCTAATGGTGACATTAATTTTGCACTTCGCCCATAGGGGGCGCTGTAATACTACCCAGTGTCGAACAGCTAACTGGCTTATTCTGGGCGAAATAATAGACCTACACTTTTCAAACTTTTCTCATATACACTCCTTAATATGCCCCATCTAATGGACACATTATTTCTACACTTCGCCGACAGGGGGCGCTGTGATCAAGCTTCCAGTCGAATAGCAGACTGACGAAATCGAACAGCTAACTGATCGATACAGGTCGAAATATTAAGCCTACAGATACGAAACTTACAACATATATAGTACTCGAGAAACCTAATCCAATGGTGACATTAATTTTGCACTTCGCCGACAGGGGGCGCTGTAATACTACCCAGTGTCGAACAGCTAACTGGCTTATTCTGGGTGAAATAATAGACCTACACTTTTCAAACTTTTCTCACATACACTCCTTAAGATGCCACATCTAATGGACACATTCGATCCGAACAACCTTCCACCAATGGGTCGCGGGTTTGAATCCCACTCAGTTCCAAAAAAAAATTGGGAAATTTTCTTACTGGGTTTTCACTCGAACCACCTATGTGTTATGGTTGCCAGTTACCACCGGAAGGTCGTGGGTTTCCTCCGGGTAAAGAGCCCGGTTTCCTCCCACAATAAAATTGGTAAAGCCGCCATATAAGTGAAATAATCTTGAGCGCGGCGTAAAACACCAACCAATCAATCAATCAATTTAAATTAGATAGTGTAAACAAACCTTTATCAGAACTTCCTTGATTTGTATAGTGTTTATGACAATTTCTTCATTCCATAGTAAAAAAGTGCCTATTCATTTTCTCAACACAATGCACGAATATATGATACAGTTACTGTCCTGCATTTCAGTAGAATTCTTCTTTCTCTTGTAGAAAAGGCTATCTTAATGAAACACAGTATCGCTATGTGGAATCTGATCATAACTCTAAAAACAGAGTCTTCTATATTCTTCCGAAAATTAACAAACCCATTGAAAAATGGCCCAAGCCTACAATGCCCCAGGGCGTCATATTATCTCCGATTGTGGTAGTGAAAGTTATAGAATATCAGAGCTAATTGATAACTATCTACAACCTAACTTTATTAGAAATACTGACGATTTGCTGTCCAAATTGTTTGGGAACTCCATCCAAGAGTATGCGATTTTGGTTACTTTGGATGTGGAGTCTATGTAAATAAGCATTGACATAGACTTGGGTCTAAATCCATAAAATCAGCATTCCAAAGATATCTTGACCACAGTCGTCCGGACAAAGACATTTTACAACAGTTGGAACTAAGCTTAAAAGGTAATAATTTTAAATTCAATTGGGGAGATCTTCCTGCAAATTAAAGGATGTGATATGGCGAAACGTTTTGTCATGTTGTTATGGCTGAATGAGGGAGTGATATTCTTGGCAAATGTCACAAACAGCCTTTCATTTACCTTCGGTATCTGGATGACATTTTTATCTTTTGGCAGCATACATTGGAAGACCTTCATGTTTTCATTGATAATGTTAATTATCATGACCCCAGCATTAAACTACAGCCTAGTATTGATCACACTTCTGTGGATTTTTTGGATGTAACTATTTACAAGGGTCATATATATCAAACTACTGGGTAACTAGATTACAAAGTATTCTTCCAATCCACCAATTTATAGTCCTTGTTTCGGTATGTGTGTTCTTCTTTTATTTTCTCGTTAATCAGAAATTCTGCTTTTTGTATTGTAAGGCTTTGTAAATTTAATTTCAGATACGGCACTGCTGATGAGGTTGAGTAGGTGTTAATCGCACAGATTTGTAATGTTTTTTTAGCTCGATAAGGGGTAATGATTTAATGGCCTATCGTTCGGCTATTGGTTTGTTTGGAGGGGTGTATGCCATCTTCTCTGTCACCATCTCATGGAAGTTTTTTTATTTGAGTGTGTATGGTTCTTTATATTCTTATATGATTAGTTGCTGTCAAACCTTCTCGACTTAACTGTATCCATGGAGAGTTCGTTTGCTGTTATTTATAATCCATTTCATATTGATACCATCGGGAGATATTGAATGTACCCTGGGTCCCAAAATACATCTGGGAAATGACTTTATGTTGTCCATTTAAATATATGTGGACTCAAAAACAAATTAGATCTTGTTCAAGCAAATCTTTCACAGTTTGATATAATTGCCTTTACAGAGAGTTGCCCTACTCCCAATATCGTAGATAGTACTTTAGAAATACCACCCATTCTTTTTGGGCGGTGTATGTTTATTTTTTCCTGAAAGATTGTCATTTTGTAACCACTGTGATCTTGAAAACACAAATATTGAAATAACATGGGATGAATTGTTTGATAAACCTAATTCATATATTATATATATCGACCGCCTAGTAGTATTATTGAATCAATGGAAGGAATTAACGACAACACAACTGATGCATCATAATGTTTTAATCACCGATATGAACGAAGATATTCTTAATTTAAAAAACCGTTTCGTAGGAAAATTCAAAATAGGGGCCGATGCTCCAGTATCACCCGGCCTGTAACTAAGACAAAATGGCGTCCCTTCTACAAGGTCCGAACCGCTCCCAGCGGTTAGACCATTGTTTACTACAATTACAACAATGCAAACTGGGAGCTTCTTCAGAATCCGTCATCTAATGTCGACTTGAGGTTTAGAGGACTCCAGTTGGGTTGATGATATGTGTTCGTTTGTATGTGATACTATAATGGAGGCTGTTACTACATCTATACCCTACAAACAATAAAATTTGGAAGGATAATGACATAAAAATACCAATAAAAACGCGACAGATTTTCTAAAAAGTCACGAAAATTTCGAACGGGTGATAATATACAAAATTATAAAATCCAGCGAAATTACGTAAACAAAATAATCAGGCAGACGAAATGCACGCAGGAAGAAAAAACTGAAAAACAAATATTCGATGGCCAAGGAAACAAAAAAAAAATTGCGAGAAACTTTGAAAGGCCCACCATTACAAAGCCATAATGGGGAATATATGCATGATATAGGGACGCAAGAACAAACCTACTAAATGATTACTTCTCCCCTTATATGTTCTATTGATAAAACAGGTGTCAATGATCAGCCAACATTGCCCCCGTTTAATGGTCATCGTCTATCTAGCATTGATATTTCTGAAGATATTGTTCTTAGTGAATTAGAGCTGATAGACAGAAATAGGCAATCGGAACAGATGGAATAAGCCCAAACGTTTTATATGAAGCACGTCCAATCTTTGCTAAACCGCTGACTAAACGTTTCTGTCATTACATACAGAAATGTTCATATCCATCTGAATGGAAAATTGCAAACATGCATGTAACATCCGCTTTCATGTAATCGTTACATTATATCACTTTTAAGTTGCCTTAGTAAAGTATTCGAACGCATAGTTTTAAAGTCCGTTCATTCATGACCACATATCAGAGTACCAATACGCTTTCTTTCTTGGAAAGTTTACAGTGTTCCAACTGCTCGATGTATATTTTGATCTAGCTAAAGCGCTTTACCAAGGTAAAGAAGTGGTGTTCCTTTACTTTGATATATCGAAGGTGTTTGATCGGGCTTGGCATAATGGCCTTTTGGTCAAACGTTCTAGTCTTTGCCTAGAAGACAATATTACGCAATGGTTTGCATCCTATTTGAGTAATAGGAAACATAGGATTGTGCTTGATGGATGTAGATCCAACTTTAATTGATTATCTGCGGGTGTGCCCCAAGGATCTGTCTTGGGCCACTTCTTTTCATCATCATCATCATCATCAATGATCTACCAAGTTATGTTGTCAATCATATCCGCATTTTTTGCGGATGACACAACACTTTACATAATATCGGATAATCTAGCAGATCCAGACATAACATTGTCGATAAACGAAAATCTCCAGTTAATAAAATCTTGGACCGAACAATGGAACGTCTCTTTTAGTGTTTCTATAAAACAAAGAATTTACTGGACTCCAGACGCCGCCAACCAACTCCAATTATAATCAGTTTCATGGGAACATATATTGACACTTCTGTCACCCACAAACACTGAGGATTGAGCGTCAATCATTTAGGAAATTAAACGAACCATATCATCGTCTTATTAAAAAATTCTTTCTTTCGTGGCATGAAATATCGCCTTATCAGAAAATCCCTTGGAATTATGTTTGAGAGTTTTATCCGTTCCTGCATCGAATGAGGACATTGTATGGGGCAATCTAGTAGAATACCAAATTGATGCCTCAGAAGTGTTGCAAAAGGAATACCTCTGTGTAAATTTTACGGTTCTGACTAAGAATACCGCAAGTCCGTTTCTCTATAAAGAATCAGTATGTGGGATGGTTGCCAGTTACCACCGGAAGGTCGTGGGTTTTCTGCGGGTAAAGAGCCCGGTTTCCTCCCACAATAAAACTGGCAACGCCGCCATATAAGCGAAATAATCTTAAGCGCTGCGTAAAACGCCAAACAATCAATCAATCAATCAATCTATAAAGAATCCCGCTTCAATACTCTTAGGCAGAGTATGTGAGAAAAGTTTGAAAGTGTAGGTCTATTATTTCGACCTGTATCGATCAGTTAGCTGTTCGACACTGGGTCAGTCTGCTATTCAACTGAAAGCTTAATCACAGCGCCCCCTGTAGGCGAAGTGTAGAAATAATGTGTCCATTAGATGGGGCATCTTGGTTTAAATATATTTATTTTTAATAGGAGCGCTCTAAGCCGAAGCTTGTAAGTGCGTCTCGATCCTTACATAGATGGAATTATTTTGCAGTTAAAATAAACAGAGATCTTATAGAAGGAAAAAGCAAGTAGTAAAAACAGAACATATATATTTATGAACACTAAAACACACGGGTACAGGGAAAATCTTCTTGTCTAAAATAACCACGGAGACAAGTTTCTAATTGTGTTAAAAAGAGGTATATCATTTAGACCTTTATACCCCATCATAAATTGTTGTAATAAAGTAAACCTATGATATATCATTAGGTTGACGACTGACAGGAGCTTGGCCTTAGTCAGTAGACTTTTCTGGAACACTTTGTATTACATTGACAATGCTTACGCATCTTAAGCTATAGTAAGAATATCGTCAGACAATATATATAGACATGCGTAAATTTACATAAATAAGAGTTGTTAATGACGTGAATACTGGGTTAGTTTTTCAAATCTATGACGGCAAATCGCTGGAGCTGAAGTCTTTAGGTCTCCCCAGGTTAGAACTTTAACAGGTGGGGATTTTAAATTATATTAATCTTAGAGATCGAACAAGGGTCAACGGATTTATACACAGATTGGAAGAAAAAATTAAAAACGATTTGAAGCAACTATGTAATTGGCTAAGGCTTTTTGTATCTTAATGTTTTGAAAAATTGTTTTGCTAAGGTCACCTAGTAATAGATGATTAATGTCTACAACTTCCCAAACAGTGTATATATTACTTAGTTCTGTTTTTAGAACTGTTCTTTGGTTAAAGTAATTTGGGCAATTGAAGAAAAAATGCTCGACAGTCTCTTCGTGGTAACCGCATTTGCAGTCTGGTGATGTAGAGATGAAATTATCGAAAAGATCTTTATTTAGGGAACTACAGCGATTACACAGGCGACAAAGTATAATATTAGTGAAACGTTGACTAACATAATACCATGCGGGTGGGGTGGGGGTATCGTCTAATAAATTCAGCTGCTTCTTAAAAGATAAAAAACATGGCGGGCTTTTGACAAAAGTGGGGAGGGCATTCCAATCGCGTAGGGTTTGGTAGAAATAATGTGCCCATTAGATGGGGCATCTTAAGGAGTGTATATGAGAAAAGTTTGAAAAGTGTAGGTCGATCTATTATTTCGCCCAGAATAAGCTAGTTAGCTGTTCGACACTGGGTAGTATTACAGCGCCCCCTATGGGCGAAGTGCAAAATTAATGTGACCATTAGAATAGGTTTTTCGAGCATTATATATGTTGTAAGTTTCGTATGTGTAGGCTTAATATTTCGACCTGTATCGATCAGTTAGCTGTTCGATTTCGTCAGTCTGCTATTCGATTAGAAGGTTGATCACAGCGCCCCCTGTCGGCGAAGTGTAGAAATAATGTGCCCATTAGATGGGGCATCTTAAGGAGTGTATATGAGAAAAGTTTGAAAAGTGTAGGTCTATTATTTCGCCCAGAATAAGCCAGTTAGCTGTTCGACACTGGGTAGTATTACAGCGCCCCCCTATCGGCGAAGTGCAAAATTAATGTCACCATTAGATTAGGATTCTCGAGTACTATATATGGTGTAAGTTTCGTATATGTAGGCTTAATATTTCGACCTGTATCGATCAGTTAGCTGTTCGATTTCGTCAGTCTGCTATTCGATTGGAAGGTTGATCACAGCGCCCCCTGTCGGCGAAGTGTAGAAATAATGTGCCCATTAGATTGGGCATCTTAAGGAGTGTATATGAGAGAAGTTTGAAAAGTGTAGGTCTATTATTTGGCCCAGAATAAGCCAGTTAGCTGTTCGACACTGGGTAGTATTACAGCGCCCCCTATCGGCGAAGTGCAAAATGAATGTCACCATTAGATTAGGATTCTCGAGTACTATATATGGTGTAAGTTTCGTATATGTAGGCTTAATATTTCGACCTGTATCGATCAGTTAGCTGTTCGATTTTGTCAGTCTGCTATTCGATTAGAATGTTGATCACAGCGCCCCCTGTCGGCGAAGTGTAGAAATAATGTGTCCATTAGATGGGGCATCTTAAGGAGTGTATATGAGAAAAGTTTGAAAAGTGTAGGTCTATTATTTCGTCCAGAATAAGCCAGTTAGCTGTTCGACACTGGGTAGTATTACAGCGCCCCCTATGGGCGAAGTGCAAAATTAATGTCACCATTAGATTAGGATTCTCGAGTACTATATATGGTGTAAGTTTCGTATATGTAGGCTTAATATTTCGACCTGTATCGATCAGTTAGCTGTTCGATTTCGTCAGTCTGCTATTCGATTGGAAGGTTGATCACAGCGCCCCCTGTCGGCGAAGTGTAGAAATAATGTGCTCATTAGATGGGGCATCTTAAGGAGTGTATCAGAGAAAAGTTTGAAAAGTGTAGGTCTATTATTTCGCCCAGAATACGCCAGTTAGCTGTTCGACAGTGGGTAGTATTACAGCGCCCCCTGTCGGCGAAGTGCAAAATTAATGTCACCATTAGATTAGGATTCTCGAGTACTATATATGGTGTAAGTTTCGTATATGTAGGCTTAATATTTCGACCTGTATCGATCAGTTAGCTGTTCGATTTCGTCAGTCTGCTATTCGATTGGAAGGTTGATCACAGCGCCCCCTGTCGGCGAAGTGTAGAAATAATGTGCCCATTAGATGGGGCATCTTAAGGAGTGTATATGAGAAAAGTTTGAAAAGTGTAGGTCTATTATTTCGCCCAGAATAAGCCAGTTAGCTATTCGATGAAATAATGGTCGCTCCCTTTCGAACAGCTAACAGCTAACAGCCAACAGCAGACTAACTTATTATACGTAGAGATTCCCACCTAAATAGACCTGGCATCGCTCCCATATAATTAAAAGTGAAATAATCCGGGTGTGACGTATCAACTAAATAAAGGAAAATTATTGAGAATTCGCTGAAAGACTAAAAATAGAACACTTTAATGATAGTATGGTTCTACCAGATTTATTCTAGTTGAGTTAATACAATTCTTAGCATTTTGAAAAAAAATCAGGATACAATCCTGTTATATTTTCATAATTTACCAAATACAAGTTGTTATTATTATAGGCCTACGGGTAAGGCCCCTTTTATAACAAGGTACTAAATTGATTTTCACACATTTACGAAAAAAACTACACCCCCAAAAAACAGTTTACGGTCAGACTATCTGGCTTAATAATACATACTGGGATTAAATTTAAAAACTATCAAAAATGAAAAGTTAGTGACTTTAAAACCTATTCTTGGTTATAAGGAAAACAAATCAATTTATGTTTGAATCAAGAGATTGATTGATGGTCCTGGCGTACTCCATATCTTCCAGCAAGACCTCCCCCCCCCTCCCTTCCACCCCACCCACCTTTTTCCTGTGGGGCTTAAGTTACAGTCAAGTTTTTATATTTTATAATCCCATCTATGATCAAACAATTGGAAGGGTAGGTGAGGCGTTGGTGGGTTCATACCGTACTCATCATCCATTTAATGGGACTCTCCCACATGTATTCCAGGATACTTCAGTGGCCAATAACTGATTGATTGTTTGGTGTTTTACGCGCTCAAGATTATTTCACTCATATGGCGGCGTTGCCAGTTTTATTGTGGGAGGAAACCAGGCTCTATACCCGGATGAAACCCACGACCTTCCGTTGGTAACTGGCAACCATCCCACATGGGTCGTTCAAGTGAAAACCCAGTCAGAAAATTTTCTAATTTATTTGGACTGAGTGGGATTCGAACTCGCGACCCATTGCTGGAAGGCTGTTCGGATTGAGCGTCCAACGCTCTACCTACTGAGCCACGGAGGCCCCCTCCAATAACTGAGATTGATGAACCCGAAAAAAAAACAGGTCCGAGTGAGAATCAAATTCACAACAAAACTTCCCTTCTCACCCAGGCCTGGATTTTTCCAGGTCAGTCAGATCCAGTGTCAGCTATTTATCAATAAATTAATTTTCGTCATAATTATTGCAATTGGCACCTACCCGATACACACTTCAATAACTTTGACTTTCTAAATTTCTTATCTTTGCTTCATTAAACTTGTAGTGGTGGCTTGTATATTTGTCAAATTTCACCATTTAAAATAAGCTTCCAGTAAATCGTTTAGAAAAGATATTGTATGGTGGATTGAACTTCACAAGATTCATAAACAAGAGCCATCAAAGGATGACGTATCATAATAAGATTGTGGAAGTGGAAACATACTAAGAGCAGAAAAAATTCATTTCCATACAGGATGCCCTGAAACACTGTGTATCATCACAAACAAGCACGTATTGTTTATGTCTTCCTGTACATTCGGAAAACGGCAATAACTCGGAAAACAATGGAATCAGGGCAACCAGAATAGGAGGTGCACATCCTCGTATGATGTCCAACATGTCCACCTAATTTAAAAAAAAATGATAAAAACTGTGAGAGAAGATGCGATGACAAGCACTAATTGTCTATGTCTTTGTATACTGTCGGAAAAGGGCAATTACTCTGAAAATACGGAAACCAGCGCAACCAGAATAGGAGGTGCACATCCTCGCATGATATGCAACGTCCACCAAGTAAAAAAAAAAAATGATGAAAACCCTGGGAGGAGATGCGATGACAAGACATGATTACGAACTGACAGACAGACAAGCTGATCGCTATATCCCCCGCATTATATGCCGGGGGATAAAAATCAACACAATTCACACGGACCCTCTGGAAATCCAAAATATAACTCACAAATCCAGGATATCTCAGGTTATAAAATATTTTTTTATTCTTTTTAAATCAATAACAATAAACTTAAGACATAATAAAATACATACTTTTATTAAAATTTTACCCAGATGAATTTGAGCACTATGAAGCATGTCAGACCAGAGAACACCTGGGCTGATTGCACAAAAATATATAATATGATTTGATACCCTTAAGCCTACAGATAAAAGATAAAAGCCTGGAAAGTTTCTGTCAATTAGCATCAGTTAGGGGACCAATGACGTTTAATGATAATGAGAGGTTATACATGTATATGAATTACTGTTTCTGACTGACTGAACATTAGAAAACACTTTTATAGCATTATCATTATAGTTAGACGATTTGGATGGAAATGAAAGTAAGACTTTATAAGAATTGTTAATGAGAGTTAAAAGTGAGAGGAAGATGATAGATTGATTGACAAACATACATTAAATCCTACAGGTAAGTGTCTTCACCATAGCCTGATCAACTAACGTTGTGTGCAGGGCATGAGTGGTATTACTCCGTAAGTTCATAAAAATATTGTACGAGAAAATTGTCATTTCGGCACATTTCAGGTGTTTACAAAGAGAGACTTAGTGTCAGTTGCATCCAAGTATCAGCAAGTGCGACATAAGAAGAATGTATATGACCACACTGAGGGGCATTCTTAACACACGTTTTTTTAAAATGGATTATTTCACGTCAATGAGATCTACATTATATAGTTAACTGGATTAAAACTATCTATACAAACTTATGCGTTCCATCACATGGATAATACAGACCAGCTTTGTGTTGAAAATATTTACTCTTGTCATCATGTCAGAGAAGTAAGAATATATCTCATTAACTTCAGACTATGAAATAACATTTGTTTTGTTTTTTACATTTGTACAGATTGTCATTTTTTTGTTATGGTAACAATGGTTGCCAGTCGTCAGCATGTCAACTTTGACCACTCATTCGTAAGAACTCTTCATATGCATCATCCATGTCATCGTCCATATCCGCCCCCGCTCCATAATTGTTTAATGACCTGTAACAGAAAGTCAAAAGAATTGTTTGGGTTTTATAAACCATATACCAGAAATGAAGTTAGGGGACTAAAAGAGCCAGCCATAAAACAATTCCCATGTAAATAACCAAAATGTTCATCCTAAGCCCACCCCAGAGAAAGAATGTTGTAAGTACTAAGTACACGCCTGTTGGAACTTACACCAATTGGTTGGTTGTTCTGGTTGAATATTGCAATCCACACCTTATGTCACAGAGAGTTTGACACATAAAAGTTGTCTAACCAGGGCTTGAATTTCAGCGAGGTCCGTGCCCATCGGCCCTAAATCCCTATCCTCTTAGTCTTAGTGCTCGGTTTTTCATCTAGGCAAGGCCAAAACAAATTGGCCTTGAAAATGGGTATGAAAATGATCTGAATTTTCTGAAATTCGATGCTTGACTGAGGTTCAGATATTTTATGCCTGGCTTCTTATTATATTGGTAACACGTTTGCTAGATGCTAATAAAAGGTCTTCGGCTTGCTACAGGTGTTACAAATGTCCTTATCTGAGCAAACACAGACCCTGACAACAAGATAGACATAGAAAATGAGGTAAAATGCTCTTACAAATAGTCATCATAATCTGTCTCATCGCTTGACCATGGAGGATGTAGGACATCACCATAATCAAATCCTTGCAACATATCTGTGTCATCAGAAAAATACTGGGTTGGCTGGCCATTTTTATCATAAAATATAGGCTGAGCCTGAAAAGTAAAACATTAAAAAATTCAGAATATATTTTCATACTTCCTTAAAACGATGCCATTTATCGCAAATGACACTTTTTTCATGTCCAAAACAGGTCTCCTGAGTCCTCTTATTGCTCTTTAGGAAACTGTGTTTATCTCAATTAAGGTTAGTCATACCCTAAATGTTCATGGATATTGATTGATTGGTGTTTTACGCCGCGCTCTAGACTATTTCACTTATATGGCGACGTTGCCAGTTTTTTGTGGGAGGAAACCGGACTCTATGCCAGGAGGAAACCCAAGACCTTCCGGTGGTAAATGGCAACCTTCCCACATAGGTCATTGATATTAAGCAAGAGTGGCAACATCAGCAATAATATTTTAAAGCGCATCTTACCATATCGGATCAAAATGCAAAAATTTTTTAAGCTTTAAACAGAAAATGATCTAGCAGGCCTGGGTTAATTAATTTAAGTTCAAGAAGATACTTTCAAATACTATCTTACAGAAAATGAAGAAAATGTTGGGTCATGTTCTAATGGCTGTGTTTCTTCAACTGGTTCAGCCTCAGCAGCATCTTTTCTTCCCCAGTTAGAAGCTCGTAGATTTAATACTGAAGATATCAATAACAGAGGAGTTCTGAGGAAAAAATAATAAGACATAGCACTGATGAGAACGTTTTGACCATTAGGAGAGATATGTGAGAATGAGACAAGATATATTAAAAAAAGAGAAATAACAAGTTTTCAAATCAAATAAAACTGAATTTGGAATTATTAAATAAACATTTGTAACCAAATACGGTGTGAATTGTAATCACACTTTCCTTTTGCACCCTTATATTTTACAATGTCTCAAGGGTTATGATATGAAAATATTATTCACAATTTACTTTTCTGCCAAGGTTACATACTTATCCATGCCATTCAGCAAAATGACTCTAAAGTGTCATAAAATTTGTTAAATTATTTGATTTTTTATTCACCAGAGTAAACAGGTAGACAGAGGGAGAAAACAACACGAAATTATAAAAAGGTATTGAAAATTGTGGAGGCAATAAAGCCCCATGGGATTTGTTCTATCCCTAAAATGGTTTGCTAAATCATATGTTAGAGAGGTTTATGGCAGAAAGTAAGGGAGAAAAATATTATATATCAGAAACATATTTACAGATCAGATTATAAAGATAAATTTATATAAAATAAAAATGAGGGGACTATTTTTGCATGACAGACTCATGTCAATGGTAATATGGCTTGATTGATGTTTCAATCAATATTATTTCACTTATATGACAGCCTTGCTATGTTTAGTGGGGGAGGAAATCTGAAGAATTGGAAGAATAATTCTCATATTCCTCCAAGATATACCTACCTGTACAAACACTTGCCTTTTGACCCTAGGAGAAAGAACAATCTGCATTTTACACAAAAAAATCAAAAAATCTTGCCCTAACATCCTGTATAGTAACCTAGGCTAATGCCCTGTACTGGCTATCCGTTTGTACATACCGCGCATACGCGAACCTTCCCTTCCGGTCTACCTCTTTCAACGCTTGCAGGCGTAATAGTGAGGGGAGGATGGGCTGGGTTTAACTGTTTGTACAGGTAGGTATATCTTGGAGGAATATGAGAATTATTCTTCCAATTCTTCAGATTCCCATAGATAGTACCTACAACTGTACAAACACTTGCCTCGCATGCCACAGTCCGGAGGATGGACTAATACGCCGTACAGAGCATTAACCAAGTTTTTTTGATTCCCGCGTAAAGAATGGTAACCTCGGTATTACTCACCTCGAACTCTCCTGGATCCGTCCTCAGGTGTCCAGGATGAATTAGATCTTTCTCTGAACGCTGTTTGGGCCGCTACTAGCCGAGAAATCTGGGCTCTGCCGAATTTTTTTTTCTATCCATGTTCGTCATAGCCCAGATCACGTCCATATTAAAAAAGTGATATTTTTTTAGGAGACCCGCCAAAAAAATCGGCGGCGCAAATTTCACAACAAATAAGCAAAGAATAGAGTTTTTACCTCTTCATTCCGATAGCATAGACCTAGAAGGAGTTCGTCAACTTTACGCGGCTGTAATGTGGTAAACTTTCCTTTATGCAGTCAATATATGCTTCCAAGTCCACTGACTTTCAACCGGACGTTACCGCCATAGTAAAACATTTAAACGACCAGTTAAACTGTGAGTGGCGTCGTAGAAATACTTGAATCATATATCTTTAGTCACTTTACAGCGGCATAAGTTTGACAAACTCCTTCTTCGTGGTCTATGCTATCGGAATGCAGTGGTAAATATTTTATTCTTTGCTTATTTGTTGTGAAATTTGCGCCGCCGATTTTTTCGGCGGGTCTCCTTAACAAATATCACTTTTTTTACTATGGAAGTGATCTTGGCTATGACGAACACGGAAAAAAAAAATTCGGCAGAGCCAAGATTTCTCGGCTAGGCCGCTACCAACGGACCGAGTGAATACAACCCACCACATACTAAAGTCATGTCGCGGAGACAATAGTCCGCGCAAGTCGTCGGTGACTTCCAAGACAGATAGATTGATAGGTTGTTTGGTGTTTTACGCTGCGATCAAGATTATTTCACTTATATTGCAGCGTCGCCAGTTTTATTGTGGGAGGAAAACGGGCTGTGTGCCTGGAGGAAAACCACGACCCTCCGCTGGAAACTGGCAACCATCCCACATAGGTCGTTCGAGTGAAAACCCAGTCAAAAAAAAAAATTCCATTTTTTTTTTTTTTTGGACTGAGTGGGATTCGAACCCGCGACCCATTGGCGGAAGGCTGTTTGGATTGAGCGTCTAACGCTATACCTACTGAGTCACGGACCCCAGCCTTCCAAGAAATAAGCCCTCATAATCCGAGAACATCGTGTAGGGACATCATCGTTTATCAAGCGGCTTGGTAAACGAAGATTGCACAGGAAATATATTCTCTATTAGAGAAATGTGTTTTATTTTACTGATTTATTTATTTCTTGGAAATAAACTTCACTCGGAAAGGAATAAGCAACACTTCCTGAAGACCGACGGAAGACATATGGTCTTCGCAAAGGTCCGCGCTCAAATCTGCAGACTTTCTGCGTCTTGACAAGCAAAGTCAGCACCCAGGCTCAAGTGGCCGTACATACTAGGAATAACGGCTGTTCGTGTATTTCTTACTACGGTAATATACACAAGTACTGTCGGCTTCGGCGTTCACATCCCGTCGACCCGTAATGGCCAAAGGGTGTAACAGTCGACTAACCAACAGGCCTATCAGCCGAGTCGTTACTGATTAGCCAATCACAGCTCCTTTCTTTCCCCCGCATGGGAAATCATGAAGATGGCGGAAAGAGGACAATTCCAGCAATTGACTCGAGAAAAACATCTCTAGTATGGTTTATGTTCGAACTTAAGATCTGTAGTCAGAACAGGTACGGTACTTTTTCCTTTTGCTCATTTTGGAAAAAAAAGGAATTTACTTGAAAACCAGTTGGCAAGAAGTCCGTCTAAGATTAGAAGATAACGACATTCTAATGAACTAGGAGCTCGGTCTTGTACTTAGATTGATGATTGGTCTTCGCGCCGCACTGAAGTTATTTAACCTATAAGGTGGCGTAGCCAGATTGTGGGGGAAGGACCCGGGCCCGGAGGAAACCCCCGACCTTCGGCATGGCAACTCCTCCGCATACAACGACCGCCATAATGTAAAAGTTGTCATTTTGCAACGGTAACTGCGAGAGGAAACGGTCAGGGTAATAATTTAAAGTGGCCTGTACGAACCGAAAACGTGTTCGAAAGTAAACAAATTTAAATAACCGGGACGACCATTCATTCATTCTAAGCCGAAGTTGGTTCAAACAATACTTTATCGTACATTTTCGAGACCAGAAGCATTAAAAAGCTTCTGAATTATACGCCTTGAGAGAAATAGCATAATTTCAACATTCTGTTGTGACGTCAAAATATCAACATTTTGGCAGCTCATACCCCTTTAATAGTAAGCTGTCATGACGCAATGCCACAAGAAAATAAGAAACAGCGCACCATTGTAAACTACGAACGGACTGTTATTAATTTACAACCGCGCAGTAGTGATATCATTTATTGGTCAGCCTTGAAATCTGCGAGCAGGCCGGGTGAGCAGTCCAACCTGACGATTGATCGATCGAAGAATTACGCTGCACGCAAAAGCTATTCCGTTTATACGGTGGCGTAGCCAGGTTTAGTGGGGGAGGAAGACCGGGCTTATCGTCCGGAGTAAACCCCGAACTCCGGCAAGTACCTTGGGAGTCTTCCACATACCCATCTTGACGAAGGCTGTGCCAACGCACGTGTGCCCGACGAGTGCAACCTCGCCCTGCACTAGTGTCAAGTCTCATATGTAGTATACTGTGAAGGTCGTAGGGGACCCCCCAAGACCAAACCTCCTAAAGCCTGATCCCATAAATTATGGATGAGGGCTCACAATACTGCCAAGAGCCTGAATCCAAGAAGATTAGTCCTCGCCAAGGTTGCTCGTTGACGAGGGAAAATTTTTGCATGAAAACAGGCTCAGGGGTTCCTAGATATTACCAGTCGTCATGATCGGCTAATAGTCTTCTGTTTACATACCCCCCCCCCCCCCTCATGTCCTATGACACAACTTGCAGGTCGTCCTGCAGGTCCAAGGGGGGGAAATCTGATTAATGTATTAATCGCTGATTTTTTGACGCAATCCATGTTATTTCACTAACCTGGCAACTTGTCAGGTTTAGTGGGGGAGGGAATCCCCGATCCTCAGGGGAAAGGGTTGCATGGTTAATGCTTTACGCTACATTTCGGCTTATTCCACTTATACTGCAGTTTTGCAAGGATAAGTTGGGGAGGAAAACCGGGCTCATCGTCTGGAGGAAGCCCCCAACCTTCAGTGAGAACCTGGTAACCCCTTTCCATACGGCGACTGAGTGACGAGTCCTCTCAGAAATGTATTTGTTCTGAGTAAGATTCGAACCCGCGCCGCATGATTTGTGTAAGTAGGCCCCGGGCTGACATTTAAAAAAAAAAAAAATCAAAGGCAACCAGGCGGGGTCCAGGGCCTAGCTTATCGGATGGGGAGACTCCCACGCTTGGGCGATTTCCCGCTGTCGACCGGTCACCCCAGTGGCCCGCTCTAAATTGAGCAGCAGCTGGTAGATATAGTCCAGGAGTTCAGAGAAAGTCAAATATTGATCGTCCGTCTCCTGTCGGCGGTTCGACTCGCACCTGGGCGTACATCCATGGCCGAAACATGGTAGGTTTAGGCCTCTTGGAACACCTCTTGGCGTTTTGACAAACCCAGAACCTGGGTTAGGGCTGTTAGCCTTTCCCCCCACTCTAGTTGTCAGGCCGATCGACTCATGAACCCGTGGGTAGTGTCGTAATCGAAGGCGCCGTAATTTGAGGCTCCCCTGTGGACTGACAAATCCAGAGCTTGGGATGACGCCAGTATTACAATCAGCCCACTTTAGTTGTCAGGTGGCCGACTCGTGTACCTGGACGTACAGTCAGGGTCGAGGCCGCCGTATGCTAAGCCCCCAGGTGGATCGACAATACCAGAGCTGGGGTGACGCCCGTAGGCCCACAAAGCCACTCCGTTGTCAGGCGGATCAACTCGTGTGCATGGGCGTACAGTCGTGGTCGAGGCAGTCGTATGTTGAGGCTTCCCGTCGGCTCGACAGATCCAGAGTTGGGGTGAGGCCCGTAGGGTAACCAACCCACTCCGGATGTCAGGCGGGTCGAGTCGTGGGCCTGGGCGTACAACCCTAGTCGAGGCTGTCGAATGTTTAAGCATCCTGGTGGCTCAACAGATCCAGACTTGGGGTAACGCCCGCAGGACTCGCCCACTCTGGTTGCTAGGCGGATCGACTTGTGTACATGGGCGTACATTCGTGGTCGAGGCCGCTGTATGTTTAAGCCTCCTGGCGGTTCGACAGATCGAGAAGTTGGGATGACGCCCGAAGGCTCAAACCACTTCAGATGTCCGGCAGCTCGACTCGTGTACCTGGGCGTACAGACGTGGTCGAACCGCCTTGTTCAGTAGTTGAGAAACCCCGATCATCCGTATCTTCCGCCGAATCCGTCGGAGACTCCTCTCCAGTGGGCTCCGGTTCGGGATACTGGACGTTCGGCTGGAGGTAGTTCCCTGACCAAGTTTTAGTCTGGTAGTCGTCCTCTAAGAACTGGTCCGACCATCTCCTGGTTTCAGGGAGCGCCTCCTGGCGGTTCGACTGATCCAGGGACAAGGTTGCTGGTCGTTGCCTGATCAACCCGCCCTGGACGTCGACAACTCGACTCGTGTGCTTGGGTGCACAGTCGTGGTCGCAGAAGCCTGTTTAGATCGTGAAGATCTGGGCCCCTCGATTGCCGCGCCTGAGTGGTTTATTTACTCGAGCTTGGCAATTGAGAATTTAACGCCCTCTAACGTTTGTTCCATGGCACACAAACGTTCTGCGTCTGACCTCTGCGTGGGTTCCGGCTGACGGGTGTTCCGACACGCAGACTTCGTATGGGAAGGTGTAACTGACGTTCGGTTGCTGGCTTGAGACAAACTGTCGAAGATAAGCAAAATGAACAGAACATATGTTGAGAGCTAATCCCAACAAAGCATCAACGACAGCCAAATCAGAAGAGATAATCAACAAGAGAACACAGAAAAAAAGCACTAGACACCATTTTCCATCACAAATTTTTAATCTAAAAATAAAAACGAAAAAGATTTAAAATTTAGTAATGGAACGTAATTTATTTAAACAGGGACGCACCCCGCTTTAAAAAATCGCCTATGAAAATATGTAATAGTGTTTGTATGGGAGGGTGGTGAGCCACAACAACCCGACCGCGTGGTGACGAATTTTGGACCCACGACAGCATATATGTGGGTTGAGATGGGTTGAGTCCGAAAACTCTCCAAAAACAAAAAAATACAGGACATTTTTTGGTCAGAAACCCTCTAGTAATCTAGGGGAGGGTATCTAACCGCTAGGGACAGTAAAATTTCCTACCAAAAACGATTCAGAGAGAAGGATTAGTAAGAAAAGTATACTTAGTATAATTTGCAGTGTTGATCTCTTCTCTGCAGAGTTGAAAGAGGTAGACCGGAAGGGAAGGTGCATTCTGTTCACCATTTTGTTTAAAATTAGAAAATATATACAGCTTGGAAAAAAAACTAAAGCAAGACAAGCTTCATCCATTTGAGTCATTTACGGCAAAACTTACTTTCCTAAATCAGGATTTGAACTAATTTGTTCAAGTCTGCTAAAAACATCCAGGAAGCTAGCATTGGATCCTTCATTTCTGTTCAAATGTTCAGTTTCTTCTATCACAGCTCCTGTCAACTATAACATACAATACAAAACTAGAGTCCGACTGAATATTTTATGCACCAAAAAAAAAAAACGAAGTTGTTAAGATATTTCCGTTGAATAAGCCATAATCATTGTTTGCTTGATCGGAGTCCAATGTCATACTCATCATTCTCATAAGAAATAATTCAAAGCTTTTTTTCATAAAATGTGTTTGTCACTACTTTAAAAGACTTTGGAAGTCCTAGAAAAACTAATTGATTGACAAGAAATATGGATACTTTCTGTGCGCTTTACAGGCTGAAATAGTATCAGAAAAGTAGAAAAAAAGTCATGTAAATAAGTGGTCTACATTACAAAGAGAGAGCACAGCAAAAACCTGTTGCAAAAGAATTTTGGACAAAAAATGTAAAGGAATATTTCAAACCAACAATATTGGCAATAGACAAGTGAAGATACCAATGTTAATGAGTAATAAATGAACCAAGCATCTTATGGACCAACCAACAACTTCTGTATTTATAAAATGGTAACTTTCAGAAGTATGTTGGTCATCAATCGAAGTGGAGATAGAACAAACATCAAAAGATTACCAATCTAAAGTATACACACCTAAGTCTATAGTCAAGTGTTTTGTTTACACTCATAAAACCTATAGTTTTATTCAAGCAAATGGAACCAAAAATGCACCAAAACAGGTAAACACAAAAATCACTAGTTTACACAAAAATACTAGTACCTTGAGAAGTTGACATGCAGTTTTAACTGTTTGGTCTGTCGGAGTTCTCAGAAGAGTTAACAGAAGGTCTTTGATTGAACTTCGAAACTTGCCAATTCTCATAGAGTTTATCTGAAACAAAAAGAATATTTTGCCCAAGAATATAAAAATAATGCCAATATATCCAATAGAATTGTAATGTAATATTTTCAACATAATAAACAATGAATAATAAGCTTAAAGTGGCATGAGCTGCCAAAATGTTGATATTTTGATGTAAAAACAGAATATTGAAATTATTGGCTATTTTTCTCAAGACGTATAATTCAGAAGCTTTTTAATGCTGTCAGTCTCGTGATTGTACGATAAAGTATTATGAACTAACTTTGGCTTAGAATGAATGAATGGTCGTCACGGTTACTTAAATTTTGTTTACTTTTCAAACACTATTCTGGTTCATATATGATACATACTGTATGGATTTTCCTCATTCCAATGCTAATCATTTGGTTTTTTGAGAGCCTTCAAATAGCTCATGCCGCTTTAAATAGATATATACAAGTCTTTCAAATTCAAAATGCATATTCTGTCCAATATATGTAAAATTAAGCCATTTGGCCATATATCAATGATATATCAGATTTCTCTTGTAGATAGGATATTTTCCTGAAGCCTCAAGGGGAGACAACTATTTGATCAATCTTATGTGGCTATGAATTAAAGAGAGGATAAGTTGAATGTAATTTGGACATTTCTCACCTCCATATTCAAAAAGAGTTCTCCTAGGAATAGGGCTAGTCCACATAATCTGGGATGAAGAGATGGAGTCTTGATCCAATCATCTTTCTTATTGTATTCCTCACCAAATCTGTAGGAAAAAAACCATATATCTTATACAATGAAAGCGCTCTTAACTCTAGATTAAGAAATTTTTACCTGTTAAACAAAAATGAAATAAAAGGGCATCAATTACAAGCTGTCATTTATATGACGACAAAGATCATTGGTTTCCATATCCTATCCAAAATTATTTGATCACCTACAATAAATCTCCCTGTAACAGTACAAGATTATTTATTTATAAATTGTCCTAAACTGGCTTAAACATTTCTTGCTGCTAAAACAATGATCTCAAATGCTTCATGTTGTTATTAATAAGAACAGTTGGCTAACATTACTGCTAATATCTAACCCAAACAGTTTGAAATAATCACAAGTACATAGACTAGCTCTCTTAGAATTAAGATTGTTCAATGATAAGTAGTGCATTTGATCTACTTTTGGATCAATTGGGAAATTTCAGATTTTTTCAGCAAGACTCCATTTTGGATTGACTGTGCTGAAGGCCATTGATAGGTTTAATATGTTTTAGGTTTTGGATACACCAACTTTAAGAGTGGTCATATAAAAATATATTTCTCAGTAAAAAGTACTTCAGACAAAACAAGGCATCGCAAACGATACAAATCCCCTCGCGTGCTAACACAAGAACTCTGACGCAAAATGGGGGTTGGGGGTGAAGTTTGGTCAGAACCTATTTAAAAATGAAGGCCTTGGCACCCTAAAACATGATCTTGTTCCAGGTATTCCTATGCTGGACTCATATATGAAGTTTGGTCAGGATCCATTCAAAAATGAATTTGCAAGTGCGCTGACAAAGATTTTCTATAAATAGTAATGGTGACCTTGACCTTAACCGTGGCACCCTGAAACACGAACTCGTTCGAGGTATTCCTATGCTGGACTCATATATGAAGTTTGTTCAGAATCCGTTCAAAAATGAAGTCGCTAGAGCGCTGACAAAAGGTGAACATACGTACGTATGATTTTCTATTAATAGTATTGTGACCTTGACCTTGGCACCCTGAAACATGAACTTGTTCGAGGTATTCCTATGCTGGACTCATAGGCCTATATGAAGTTTGGTCAGAATCCGTTCAAAAATGAAGTCGCTAGAGCGTTGACAAAGATTTTCTATAAATAGTAACTGTGACCTTGACCTTGGCACCCTGAAAAACGAACTTGTTCGAGGTATTCCTATGCTGGACTCATATATGAAGTTTGGTCAGAATCCGTTCAAAAATGAAGTCGCTAGAGTGATGACAAAAGGTGAACATACGTATGTACGTACGTACTTACGTACGTACAAACGCAAAGCTATATAGTATTTTTAGACTTTCGTCGCGAGGGGATAATAAAATAAACTTGGGAGTTGAATTTGACATCAATCCAAAAGGTGACCCATGAAAAGGCAACTGACACTACTACTAGTAAATTAACCAACACTGATTAACCCGGAAAAAATTCGGGGCCGGGTGGGAATCGAACTCACCACCCAGGGCTATCGCCCCACCACTCCACCAACTGAGCGACCCTGCCCCGCTGGGGCCAGCGGTAAATATTTCAAACTAACAAGTCTGGGTCCAAAACTGGGTTTCATGACAACACAAAAGTCTATTGACGATGTTAACCATATCAACTCTGGATGAAGAATGTGAAACAACGTCAGTGTCAGGGGTTTTGAAATAAGTACACTCACCTCATTAAAAATGTATGTCGAAATGTTTTTTGTTGCTGAAGTACTAGATGTTGACAGAGATATTGGCATATTTTTGCTCCTGTATATCTAAAGTTGGATTCAGAAATTCCCTGTAAGCAAAAATGTTTATATGGGTTATATATGTTACATCGACCAGGATATAATAGACCCATACAAGAGCTTTATTAAACTCAACATACGCCCTCCGCTATGACTGATTAATCTACATTATAGAACATATTTGTTTAAATTTCAGCAATTGAAATCCTATGTTCATATAAAATATTTTCATTTCTCTATTCACTGAACATACATGTATATGGCTCCGTATCATGAACCAACGATATCCTAAATTGTTCCCAACACACCATCTCCCCCTTAGGTATATATACTCTAAAAATTGTCAGGATCAGGTAAAAACTAAAGAAGATATGGACTAAAAGAGAATATTACATAATCTAATATAGATGTCATATTGCGCAATCATGCAACAAAAATTGTCATAAATGGTTGACAACGCACGATCTATCCATAAGGCAAATGCTGTGAAAGAATTGTAAAGATCAAAACTCTTAAAGTTATGGAGAGTAAGCTGCAAGCAACCAAGACATTGTATAGACTAAAAGAGAATACCGGATATTACATAATCTAATATAGATGCTGTATTATGAAACCAAGGATGTCTTAAATGGTTCCAGACAAACCATCTACCCATCTAACTGTTATATTGACACTAAAAAATTGTCAAGATCAGGTAAAAATTAAAGAAGATATGGACTAAAAGAGAATATTACATAATCTAATATATATATATGCCATATTATGTAACCCGATATTCATAAATGGCCGACAACACACCATCTACACACAAGGTATATGCTGTGAAAGAATTGTAAAGATTAGATCAAAACTCTTCTCGTTATGGAGCGGAAGGGAATGAAGATAAAGACTAAAAGAGAATGTTACATAATCTAATGTAGATGCCATAATATGTAATCGAAGATGTCAAAAATGGTTCATGACACACCAGCTACCCATAAGGTATATGTTGTGAAAGAATTGTATAGATCCAATCAAAAATCTTTAAGTTATTAAGTGGAAAGGAATCTGGGACGGACGGAGGGCACTGGTGATACCCTAATACAACTGACATTTTTTAAGTCCAGCGTATAAATCGTACTTTTAGATCACTTTAAAAACTTGGCATTTGGCCCACATTTTTTTTCTTGATACTAGTCCAGTGTTTTGTTGCCTATTTTTCATGTTCTTATTATAAATTTAGGTTTTAATCCAACATAGACAAGTAATTATTGACCAAAAAAAAAAACCCACTGGCTAGAAATTGTTGGCTGTACAATCAAAGAATAACCAGTTTCATGTATGTACATCCATACATTACAGTTATAATAGCTTTATTATTATCCGTTACCTTCTAAATACAACTTAAACAAGTCATCTACATGAATACAGCACATCATTGAAAAATGACAAGTTAAAAAAAAACCCACAGGTTTCAACAAAGACAACATGACAGTTGCCATGCACACCATAGTAATTAAGGTGTAAATGATATACATGTACCTCTTTTTAACACAATTAGAAACTTGTCTCCCTTTTTTTCCCTTTGCCCGTGTGTTTTAGTGTTCATAAATATAGTAATTAAGGGTCATTCTGCAATGCCAAATTTGCCAACCAGTAAAAATTGCATGATTTGATGGATTGATTGATTGTTTGGTGTTTTACGCCGCGCTCAAGATTATTTCACTTATTGCATGATTTGAAGCCAGAAAGAAAACTTTTTCAGCTAAACCGGATTTTACCAGCGTTCCCTTCATTACTCACCTGTTCAATGAGAATTTCCACCATTTCATCAATAGTAGCTTCATTAGGGTTATTACTCATCAAATTCTCCACCATTGACTTCATATATGAGTTCACCTGACCTGGGTTGGTTGTTAAATAGTGGATAGTGGATTTGACTAGCTCAATGGAAGGGTTTTCACCTTGAGATTCAGAAATTTGAAGATGAACTGGACGTGCCAGTGATAACTGCTGAAACTGTTCATTTACTCGATACTGAAACAGAATATTCACATAAAATAATAAGTGGTGTGAGAGGCATTTAGAAGTTGGAGATTTATGGATAACAATTTCTTATTTATTAATGATGGTAAGTTGCGGTATAGATAACCGTTTTCAACCAAATGTCAAATAAATACACATAAACTAAGGATATGACCTAATTAAATTCTACAGTTCAGTACCTCTACCAGGTAAACAAAATAAATGTTTCCTGAAGACCTGAACTAAGTACTGATATGCAGACTGGTTCAGTTTTATCCTTCTCACATTTCAAACAATATTTTTTTTTGGCTTTTTTTAAATTTTTTTTTTCTAGACCCTCAACTAACTTTGTATAAAGTGAGTCCTAATGATTTTGGATAGATAAAAAAAGCCTTATTAGAAGTAATTTCATTTGAATTGATGTCTAGGAGACACTGGTGGATGCCCGTAGGTGTGAATGTTAAATAAGCCACCACTGCTTCATCTGGTGTGTACACATATTATATTACCAGAATTTCCACATATTACCAGATGAAGCAGTTTTTTTTCTTCTCTTGCTTATCTCAGGCTTTTCGGCTGTTTTGTTTACAACATTTGTAATGTTGATTTAGTTACAAAAACTTTATTTCTTTATAAGAGTGTAAATCAAGGTCATGCATATCACTTAGAATGTACACACACCCATACAATTTGTCACTGAAGTCCTCCATTTACACCCACATTGCAACCAGGGTCCCATTCAGCATAAAATTATATGTCTGACTAAGTTCTTGCCGACATTTTCTTCCCCCTAATTGATCTGGGATGGTTGCCAGTTACCACCGGAAGGTTGTGGGTTTCCTCCGGGCAAAGAGCCCAGTTTCCTCCCACAATACAAGGCCGCCGTATCAGTGAAATAATCTTTAGCGCGGCGTAAAACACCAAACAATCAATCAATCAATTGCCTTCAGCTAATTTACAGAGTTTTTCTTTTCAAATTGAAAAACAGTAATTACAGTGTAGTTCAATTTTTCATTAAGCATCTTGGATGCTTTTGCTAAAAATATAGTTATGAGAGGTATATTAAGTGGTTAACTTACGTCTTCAGCATAATGCTGCATCTCTAGTTCTGTCATGGGGAGAAGAGCATCTGACTGATCTATGGCAGACTGGTATGTTTGATTCTGAGGAATAAATTCTGGGGAGTCAGCAGACAAATTTGAATTAATACTGAAATATTGAGGCACAAATTCCTTAGCTGCCACCGATAAAGAAGATTTGAAGGGTGCTGTCGACGAAGGATTCATCGCTGGTGTTGCCCCATGAGATCCTAAAATTGGACGTCCTAGCTGTTCATCTGAGAAAAAAAGACAAGAGCTTTAATTAAACTTACGTAATCTGATAAACAAGATGTATTATACATACATTGAAAAAAAAAACAATAACAAGGTTGAAAGATAGAGATAAAAGACAAATAAGATGTATTTATCATAGTTGTCAAAATATATTGTAGCTTACATTTCATCAACAACAGGTACAGTTTGGTATATTTCTTCTGTGTAGGCCTTATGAATTTATTTTGGGGATTTTGCTCTTATAAAACTATCTAAACCTAAACTACAAGATTGTTCATATTTTGACCATTTTAAAAATGGCCATCAACAATAAGCTTGATCATGCTGCCAAAATTAGGGTATTTTTTATGAATTCTGATTGTCAAGAGAAAGAGGGAATTTACAGTTCATTGCAAAACTAAACCAACCAACAATAATTAACAAGAGTTTTAGTAAACTGAACATACGCCCGCCGTGGCAAAGTCGAACCGCTACGATTAACAACTTTACATTTAATATATTTAAACATTTGTTTTAATTTCATCAATTGAAATTCCTTGTTCACATTAGAAGTTTTTCTTTTCTGAATTTGATGAAGCTGCAACTAAATACCAATACGTTTATAGTACACATATGTAAATTCAATTACATTTTAATTGCAAAAACTGAAATATTGTGGCTGTTTTGGCATTGCTATTATGTTCCATAATTGGGAAGGAGCAATCTATGCAATAGACTTTTAACAGTTTTGACTTGGACACTGTTCTATTGGACTTGGCTGTTACATGTAATAGTTTTAGTACAAAGCAAACAAACTTCAGGCTGACCACTGATACAATGGTGTGTAAATATACAAACCTAGGTGTGGGATGTCCCCTTATCTCTATTTAAACAGCCACTCTGATAAATACCAGATGGGCAATAAAGCTGTGAAAAATTGTCTTTTTTTGTTATTGTAGTGCTATCCAAGAAAACAGTCTCAGAATGTATAAATTAACTGGCTTCCAGTATTACTCTGGACCCAGTGTACTAAAAAAAGCATTGATATATATCAATGTATATATATTAAACATCAGGTACACATTTCTGATAAAATAAAACTCTTGAAAACACAAAAAAAATATGTGGACCCAAATCGTATTTGGTATGCGACACATCATCTACCTACATGTATAAGGTATATATACTCTAAAAGAATTGTAAATATTATATCAAAACGAAAGAAGTTCTGGCGCTGAAAGGGAATACAACATTATCCAATATGGCTGCCATATTATGCAACAGGTGATGTCAGAATTGGTATGTGAAACACCGTCTGCCCATAAGGTATATACTCTGAAAAAATTGTCAAGATCGGATCAAAACTCTTCAAGTTATAGACTAAGACAGAATATTACATAATCCAATGTAGAAGCCATATAATGCAATCGACAATGTTCTTAATGGTTCATGACACACCTTCTACCCCTAAAGTATATGTTGTAAAAAAAATTGTACAGATCGGATCAAAACTCTTCAAGTTATGGCGCAGAGGGAACGAAGATATAGATTAAGACAGAATACTACATAATCCAATGTAGAATCAACATTATGCAATCGACGATGTCATAAATGGTTCATGACACACCTTCTACCCACAAGGTATATGTTGTGAAAGAATTCTAAAGATTAGATCAAAACTCTTCAAGTTATGGAGCGGAAGGGAATCCAGGCCGGACGGACGGACGGCGCTGGTGATACCATAATACGACCGACTTTTTTTAAGTCGGGCGTATAAAAATTATTCAGTGAGTCTATACTTTGGATTAACTCGAAGAAAGTTATCGCCATTTGTTTCGAAATTGAAAGTAGGATGGGCATTTTACGTCGTAAGTAAGAGGGGATATGGGTGATCTTTCACAAGCACTTCTTTCAACAACAAAAAAGTGTTGCGGTCCTTTTTCTGGTTTATTTATGGAGGTTGCCATTACGTTTATGCAGCCGAGAGACCAAAATACTTACTCAATGAAAAGTAAGATAAACAAATAGGAACATTAAATCTTAATAATCAACTGTTAATGTCCCGTGTGAAAATTCAGGTTTGTACTCACTTTATCACGGTGATAGCGGTTTTGACGCGACATCAGATATGAACGCAACATATAGAATATGTAACAATAGTGATGACGTGTAAACCTAGTTGATCTCACGTGAAAAATCAACAAGAAAAATGCGAGCGAGTTTTTGACTGAATTCAAGAATAGTACAATAAATGGTTGTCAGGTACAGTTAACAATACAGTCTGTTGTTTCCTTCAAATTGATAATTATGAATCTAACTATTTCGAAATGATGGACTTATAAAAAAACATATAATGCATGTAATGTAAAAAAAAAAGCTTCAATATTCAATTTTGAGTTATTTTTTTTGATTAAAGAGATTCACCAATATCAGAAGCTCTCAAATACAGGGAGCTTAGAAGTTAGATACGATTTCTACATGTACTTAGAAGACAGCGGTTGATACAGCCATATATTTATGATTTAGTTCGCAAATCTCTATACAATTAGTTAAAAAATACCAGTTGACAAAAAAAAATTTCCACATGTTCTAACCCAGCCTTGTCTTGTGATATGTCTGCCGCTGTTGAAAATACCCTCTCACGAACGTAGTTGTGATGCACTGTCTTGAAGGCAGTGTGGCAAGATTTTTGAAGCCATCATTTTATACAACACTAAACGGCCTTAAGTTTCTTATAATGAATTCCAATACGGCGGACGAAATGCACTTTGATCTGTGTGAAATACTTGTTTCGATCACTGACGGGTGTTGGCACTTCATGTGGGAGCTAAGATTTGTTGTATTACCGCTGTACTTTAAAATATGGACACGCTATATTCTTTTTTTATCGGCTAGTATTGGGTCCTTTTTAGAATATTGAATGTTGCCAAAAACTTAATTTTCCGACTTCATTGTCAACGATATCAAACGCGTCGTCAGCTATTATCTAAATGAATTTACATTTATGGTTAACTTTTTAGGCCCTTCATTTCGCTTTTTCAAGCTAGCCTCTCATATTTAAAAAATTGTCAACTATCGAAACTATTGATAGTTAAATCAACTATCGCCGATAGTATTGATTGCTTAAAAATCTATAGATAAATTACTATCATTTGACTGAAAATAGTGATGCATCGATAGTTCGAAAACTATCTACTCCCGCAGTAGTGCGTATACCATTCTTTGGATCGGCGCAACTCAAACCAATGAAATCCAGTCGCCTCTCTTGTTGCAAGGCTATGTGCATTACGGCTTCAAGGGCTTATTTTTTTCTTCTTTTACATAAAGCCTCGAATTTTATTTTATGTTATTTGGTTTGTGCGCCCTATCGTTTTAAGGATGTATAACTAGAATAGATACGGCCCTGTATTACCTGATGTTCCATTCAACATTTTATCAACTGTTGGCTCCATAGGTCTCCTAAGGGGCAGCCTGCTGTTTTGATCAGAGTGAGCTGGGTTATTTTGGTTCGACATTTTGTAGTCTGGCCACAGTCAATGACCAAATGCTGACACTCACTGACAGTGACACTTCCGCCTGTCACTAAGTTGAGTTGATGTATATACTATATTGATAGTTGTAACGCAAATGAATGGAGAACAGTTACGGATTTACACCGGCTTGATTATCGGTTCAAGAACTGGAAGTCTTCAAGCTACCAAACAGCAACCAGAAGAAATAGTTTGAAGCTCATTGTTGAGGAAATGATGTTGTTTACGAAAAAGTCGAAATTGATTTTCCTACCACATCCGGCCCCATCTTTATTGACTGCGGAGTAATGTAACATTTAATGTTAACTTCCGCAAATACATCACCTTCAGTAACTAAGAAAATAAACTGACAAAGACAGCCACAAAAAAACAGATTATTGTGATTATCTTGTCAAAAAGATACAAACTTAAGAAATCAGAACAAATCTTCATCGTCAGAACTTAAATTAATAGCTTGAATAACAATATTTCTTCTTTATCTTTTTTTACATAGAATCTTTTCATTTAATTGTGGGATTTTTTTTCTAAAAAAAAACACACAATTTCAATAAACAAATAAAAATATCCAAAGTGAATTTCTTTCATTCTGCAGTCAACTTCCGTATCAGAACGAAAACAAGATGGTGAAGCGAAAACGAAACGCACGTGTTGAAGAGGTACAAGAAAGTGACAATGATGTGATCCTGCCTCCTGTTGTTTCTTCAGATGAGCCGCCTTTAAAGCAGGTGATGTTGTTTTATAGCCCTGTTAAATATGGGATATAATGGGTTTCGTATTGCTTAAAACCTTTGAAAATATATAGCCTACATTAACTAGTTGTTTTTAACTATCAGCACAAACACTCGGAGTGATCTCCCCTTAGCCTGACCGGCAAGTAAGTAACACGGGAAAGAGACACATGGGTGTGGCTAAGCCTGATGGTACCATAGATATCTTATAATAACTAGATTGGTTAAGTATGAAACCCCGGAGGGCTCATTCGAAATTCCCATTTCATAATTTCGAAATTCAATATTCACACATCAGGTTGGGGAAATGTGCCGAACGGGAGTCCACTCCTCAACGGGAGTAACACTCCGGAACGAGCTATAGACCGCACTCTTGATCGGGAGTAGGGTGGGTGAAAAAAACAAAACACGCCGCCGTTCTCCTCAACCCCTACCGTAATGCACGCTTTGCAGAGCAACAACAACGCAGTAGACTTCAAGCTTTGCCTCCGTGTGTTTTTTTCTTTAAAATTATTTATCGTCGCATGCGCTGACCACTTCAAAGAAATTCACACAAACTGCAAAAAGTGAATTCGCCATTTTCAACA
The DNA here is from genome assembly GCA_963971465.1 of Lepidochitona cinerea. Taxonomy (NCBI): domain Eukaryota; kingdom Metazoa; phylum Mollusca; class Polyplacophora; order Chitonida; family Tonicellidae; genus Lepidochitona; species Lepidochitona cinerea. Next base: position 37,157,456 of record OZ020556.1, on the reverse strand, counting down.
AGCCAAAGCAGCGTCAAAATAAATGTTTACCTTAGCCATTGATGTTTCAAATTAAAGACTGGTGTCTGTAGTGTTGCATGCTTCCCACGTGGTGACAGTCCGTCGTTCACCCAAGTCACTGACTCGGACGCGCAAATTTCAGGTCTTTAAATATTGCCAGTCGGCGCGATTATACGGTGGTCATTAGTGACCATCGATGCATTTTTATTCTGCACACATCGTTTTTAATTCATTTTAAAACTGTTTGATAATAAAAATCTTTTTTATTTACTTCATGCACTAAAACAGTGTATTTGTTAATTATGTATTTAATTTGAATCGTAAATTTTAGATGGCAGCACATTTACAAGACTTTTTGCATCTCTTCGTGTTATTTGTCATAAGGCGTGTTTTCCGTAAACTGAGTGAATGTGTCGGATGACGTCAGAATTTATTCATATCCGAGAGGTCAAAGGTCAACTGTAGCAACATCCGTCAGTTCAAAGGGCATTCAGCTCACATATGACCTTTGAACTGACGGATTTTGCTACAGTTGACCTTTGAAAATTTACGATTCAAATTAAATACATAATTAACAAATACACTGTTTTAGTGCATGAAGTAAATAAAAAAGATTTTTATTATCAAACAGTTTTAAAATGAATTAAAAACGATGTGTGCAGAATAAAAATGCATCGATGGTCACTAATGACCACCGTATAATCGCGCCGACTGGCAATATTTAAAGACCTGAAATTTGCGCGTCCGAGTCAGTGACTTGGGTGAACGACGGACTGTCACCACGTGGGAAGCATGCAACACTACAGACACCAGTCTTTAATTTGAAACATCAATGGCTAAGGTAAACATTTATTTTGACGCTGCTTTGGCTTGTTGAAAATGGCGAATTCACTTTTTGCAGTTTGTGTGAATTTCTTTGAAGTGGTCAGCGCATGCGACGATAAATAATTTTAAAGAAAAAAACACACGGAGGCAAAGCTTGAAGTCTACTGCGTTGTTGTTGCTCTGCAAAGCGTGCATTACGGTAGGGGTTGAGGAGAACGGCGGCGTGTTTTGTTTTTTTCACCCACCCAACTCCCGATCAAGAGTGCGGTCTATAGCTCGTTCCGGAGTGTTACTCCCGTTGAGGAGTGGACTCCCGTTCGGCACATTTCCCCAACCTGTCACACATAGTCAATTAAACAATCACTAACAGTAACACCGTTTAAATTTGTTTCACCAATCACCCTAATCAGGTTGGGGAAATGTGCCGATCGGGAGTTCACTCCTGGACGAGAGTAACACTCCCAAACGAGCCATAGACCGCACTCCAGATCGGGAGTTGGGTGCTTTAGGGCTCGAAATTTCCTGCGAACGAAACGAGTGGCGGTTACGCTAAACCCAAATGGGCAGAACGGAAAATCAGTTACGTGAAAAAAAAATACAAAAATCGGTTTGACGTAAAAAAAAAACTATTTCTTTTTCTTTCTGAGTTGAATTTTTAAAATACATTCACAGATATGCACTCAAGTTTCTTCCAAACACATTTAAATTGAATCAAACTATCGGAACCCAGTGTAGCCTTTGAGAGTGTCACTGTCAGTCAGCCGGCACAACGTTATTGTTTATCCTCAGTTTGGGGCCAATGCAATAAAACAATAGCGGTCCGGCAAGAGCTTACGAAGTTACGGGACCCCCTGTTTTTTAATCGAACGCCCAGCAGCAGGGCGTTGTCTGTCAGAGTTTGAGTTACCTCGAGAGTAGCCGCACTACCATTTTAGTGAAATATATTCATCAAAAAGTGGTAAAGTATTGTTTTATTTAATATTAACTCATTTGGCTATAAAAAAAAAAAATTTCGGCCGTTTCTAATGCAGACCGACGAAATTGGTATCTTCCCGTAATCGAATCGTAAATGGCCAAATACCCAGCCACCGACAAGCGCTTCGGCAACCAAACAAAGACAACAGAATAAGTAAAGAGCCAAGTTTTTGTTTAAAATATGTATAAATTTATACTTAACGCGTATTTTTATCAATGACTGGCAGTTCCTGGTTTCATTATCCTTTATAGTCATGGCAATTGCATAGGTCTATTGCGTTATGAATTAAGAATTTCCACCAGAACCCTGTATGCAGTTCACCAACTGCACATGTACTTCCCTTTTGTCCGCTTTGATTGTAGACTTACTTGAAAGTAGCCTAAAAATATTCTGAATCGGTTTTTTTCTTTCCTATTTTGTCTGTAAATTCAACTATTCGAGTGTCATGAATCTAGTTTGCCGTATTTTACCCCTACGGTACCGGCTAGGTTATTTACTAGCCTTCTACCGCTATGCACACAGCCCAACAGCCGATCAGCTAAAACCGCATGTATCTGAACGATCGGTTACGCAAAGCCAAATTACCGTAACCGATTTTTCGTTCTCGCTAAGAACCCAAATTTTGAGGCCTGGTGCTTGAAAAAAAGAAAATAGGACGTCGTCGGAGAGTTGGAGGACCTCCCATATTGAAACATGTACATTCGAAGAAACAACACTTTGTTCTCGGATTTTCTCTCAATTTAAGCAACGCAACCGGCCGAAACTTTACACACATTTAATTCGATCTTATAGTTCACCGTTTCACCCCCAAAAACAAGCGTTCAAACACTCACATTTGTGTTGCAATGCTTTTTCGTCGTTTTTCCAAGGACAGCCCAAATCTCCCACTAGCTCCTCGTTTCCTTCAAAATTAACTTGGGAAATGTACGAACACAAGCAGGGACTGATCCAGGGAAAATTTTGGCATACCATTTCGGTTCAAATTCAAAATGTTCCAACAATAAGACAAAAACAACATCTCTGGCCCAAAATTCAACATTAAATGCTATTTTGAAATTAAAATCTGTTGGTTTTAAGAATTTGGGCGGATTTTTTGATGGTGAGTTTGGGCGCCCATACCTGTATACAGGTATCAAAATGTCTCTGGATCAGTCTATGACAAGATGACCTCTGAGCTTCGCTTTCGGATTTTCTTGATAATTATAGTTGTTTATCTTAGAATAACTAGATAGGCAACTAGCAAGATGGCTGACTATCACATTAATGTCACATTCCAGAACGAGTTTAATGCTTGACAAAAATTTCTTTTCGTTGTTTCACGATTAGTCAAGACACAGGGCCTACTAAAGCCACTTTTAAACGTTTGTCTTGATTGATTAGGAATATAATACAGCACCTAGCTACTGCTTGGAATTTATTCCATTCTCAAAAAAAAAGAGGAAAGTTCACATTAAACCAGAAAACAACTTGTTAACCGAAGTCAAAAATCAACTAGCAAGATGGCGATTTACTTGTCGGTATATGCTTGTCATTAGCCAATCTTGTTATTTTAAGATATCTATGGAGGGTACCAGTTACCGAGGATATTCATCGATCGTCAAATAAAATGGCTTAGGTCATACTAATGTAACTTTGGGAGTGCCAATGTACTTGTTTATTACTTATTTGATATAATTAAGCATCAATGGTGACTGTTTTCTTCATGGGAAGGGAAAAGTCAGCCTGGTGTCCTGACTGAAAATTCAACAGCGAGTATCGTTGGTTGAGGAAAAAGTCAGTTTTTTGATAATTTTTTTCAGAACTTTCTACACAATGACATTCCGCGAGATCACGCGATAAGTCATAATCTGTGGCCTTATACATCGTCAACAATAAAATTCAATACGTTTAAATTCCTTTTGCATTAACACTGAGTTTCCCCATCCACCGTTACCGATTATAAGGGCCATGCATGATTTGTAACTTGCTGGTAGATGGCGGTGTCACCATCTGAGAAAAATTGCGTTAGACACAGATTTTAAGGATGATTGTTTAGCTCTTCAAAGAGATTATTAAAGAATTTTCCTGGCACAATTTTAGGTGAGAATTGTTTAGAAATTTAGATTTTTTAAAATTCCAAGAGCAACTCTGCGATTTTTCAAATGCACCCTATGTTGACGTGGTATTGAAGAAGCCTGTGCAGGCATATCAGAACAACTTCAATCGACTCCACATATTTATGTATTGGGGACTAATGGCCCAGTCACAATGTTGGCGATCTGTCGGGGATAGTTTTGGCCAGGGGTCGTCGTAGAAAATAAACAATCCTTGAACAATCCTATCAATAATCCTAATAAAAGTGGAGCAGTCACATTGTCTGAGATTTTGTCAAGGATTTTGACCCGGTTTTGTCGAAAAATCGCGAGCTTAGCCTCCGATCGCCTCCGATTATCGGAGACGATATCTGCGAGGGTCCTTTCTTTTAATTTTTCCCCCACCCTGGGTATATATGGGGGAAATGGAGGGTTTTCTGACCTCGCATCTGTATTTCTCTCTACACTGTAGCGTGGTATCCCTCATCTGGTTGTACATAGAACAGTCACTTCAACGATGAATCGGAGGGCATCGTAGGTCTTCGGAGATTGTGTCTTGGATGGCCAAAATTAGTGAAAAGTCTTGCGAGCAATCTTAAAATTTTAAGTTCAAAGTTGGGGACCGCGACGGCTGTGGCGATGCCTAAAAAATCTGCGACAAGCCGCAGGCGTCCGGAGAGTGCCTCCGACGGGTGCAAAATCGTGAGATCTGTCTCAAGATTTTGTTAAAATTTCCCGGGTTTTACCCATCGCCATCGCATCGCAACTGATTTGTGACTGGGGCATAACTAGTCAAGTTTTTACTTTCTTTTGTAAGAAAAAGGACACTTTCAAATACCAAAACCTCACGCTGGTAAACGAAAACCATGAAAAGAACAAACATTGTAGGCAGCGGTCATTTACTCAGGTTTGGCCCCGATCGGCGGGTTATCCACGGATGGGTGGGTTGTCCACCTGCTTTACCCCCTGAACAACGAAGAATAAACCCCACCGGAAATGTTACAGCACAAGTTTATTATTTAAAAGGTGAACAAGTCACTCACTCTGTTGTTGGCTGTAGTTTGACGTAAAAAGGAGCGACTGTCGATGAACAGCAGAGAAGCTACCAGGCACACCAAAACATGCGACTACGGACTAAATCATAAGACGGAGCCACATGTCAAGAACAAAAACTGAATAATAAATGAGATGATGTCAGACACCGATAAGCATCACAATGGTAATTCTATTATTTTCTAGCTTCAGGTCATTTGAATATCTTTGAAGAATATCATATATTTTTATTTGCAGAAAAAATGGACAAACAAGCAGAGGGTTTTGGTGTTCAGTTCTAGGGGTGTCTCCTATCGTTTGAGACATCTGATGAATGACCTCAGAACAATGATGCCACATTCAAAATCAGGTAAGGTGTTGGCAAATTTTTGTTGCAGGTTACGGGGTCTCTGACCCTCCTGCTCCATTAAACCTGACAAAGCTGCCATTTAAGGGAAATAATGTTGCATGTGAAATACCAGTTACTCAATCAATACTACACAAGTAGTGTAACTCCGAAAAACGTAAGACCCATATTTGACTCAATATTTTGGCACTTTATTTCGCCATGCTCAGGCGTGTAGAACATTGGTAAACAAGACATATAATTCTGTTCTATGTTAAACTTATAGCTTATGCAATGTCAAACAAAATGCAACAGGGACGTTTTACATTAAGAGGTTTATATAGATATTTAATCAAGAAGAATCAAAGACTTGAATATAGTTTTCTACACCAACCATAGAACTAAAACAGTTCTATGCACCAACAAACATCTGTACACACTACACAGTGTGACCTATATACATCTACATGCAGCTAACGACGGAGCTAGTGAAAAGGGGATTGCCCGTTCTACTATCGTAGAGTCGGCTGCCGCTTTTCCTTGACAACATTGAGTAAGCATTATGTGACTTTTTCAAAAACAATTTTTTCTGCCGAATGACTAAATCAAAACTATATGGAGATTTGATATTACGATATTTGTCTATAACCAATATAAGTAGGCCGTTCGAACCAAGAAGACCAACAGTGACATATTCACTTCATCTCTATTGTCTCGTCTTTTTATCTTGATTTAGTTATGTTTTACACATTTCTAAGTGTCGTATCAAAATAATTTCACATATTATAGTATTTTGTTGTGATGAAATGGCACATCTAACCCATGCTTCAAGGGTTGGACCTTAGAATGTGTAAGAAAAGACTAGGTCTCTGCTCAACCAAAGCAGAAAACGCCTTGCCTGTCAAAAAAATTGCTGTCAAATATACAGCTGTAGGGAAAATTTGATTTAAGCAGAACTGGCTAATTGTTCCTCATTTTTATCAGGAAGAACAAAATAAGAGCTTTCCCCTGATACCGATCTGTAAGATGTACGTTAAGGTACCGGTAGTTTTCATGAGCAGCAAAAATCCTAAAGTCTATTTCTGTATCTCTATCTGGATGTTTTTCCGCTATCAGCACACATCTTCTGTTTGTATGCTGTACTGGTCTTACCAATATTTATGCTCCCTAAATAATTGCCATTTTTTCCAGAAATCATTGAATTTTGGCCTTTTCCTTACATGTTCGTCCATTCCTCTGTTCGCTTTCAATTCTGATATTCGTTGTTTGTTACTTGTCTGCAGTCAGAACTTTTTGATAGCTTATTGATGGGAAACTTTGCTATTGCCAGATCAAGTTTTTGTGTACCGTAAATGCTCGACCCTTTCGGCGATGCCAGGGGGGATTATCGCCAAAAAGCTAGAGAGCATATGACAGAAACTAAAATGGGGAATGTGGGGATAATCCGTTTCGCAGACTAGAAAAAGTATAATGGCCTACCCACAGGTGGTAAATTGGTGCTGTGCGCCTAAACACACAATACACAACCCACATGCGATATTCAGAGCGCCTGAGCTCACAGTGACAACGGACTGACCTGCAAGCCAGTCCATTCGTTCGTCAATGTACCGGTTTTAGCTTGTTTTCGATTTTGACGCATTTTAATCGATGCTGCTGCTGTTGTTTTTTTTTATCTAGGCTGTGGTTTATCGGAAAGGAATTTGGACTAATCTCACAAAGTCTGGGGAAAATCGCATTTGATAATGGTTTTAGAAAAACAAAAGGCTATGAAGATTTTGATTGAGGAATGAATTTTAGATTTGTCCCCGTATTAAATTAAAACTGTAGTCTGAGTTACCGTGTCGGCCGATAGTAATTTCACCTCGGTAGGTCTATGCGTATTACCATATGTGGTTTTCAAATAAAGTCATACTCAAATATTACACCCTGAATTCGAAGCTAAACACTTTGAATATGCCTATGTAAATATAGATTACAACTGGAAGAAACTATTGTCTTTAGTCGCCGATGATTCGTTTGGTTTTTAATAATTTGCGAAATAACGAAGTACAAGCAGTTTATAAAATAGTCAGCAGTTCACGCATCGGACAATTTGCCGCCTTGACTAGAGTTGAACTACGGGCCGCTTTATATGGATAAAGTAGGCCACTCACTGTGCAGCGTATAGTCCACTTTAATATGCTTGTTGAGAGGCACGCTGTCAGTTCGCCAATGGAGCTTGTGTAAAGCCAGCAAGAGATCGACTAAACACCAGTCAGAAAATATATCGGATATATTGTTTTCGGTACAGCCAGATTGTAAAAACCAAACAAAAGTCTACATCAGATTCATAAGTGTTTATCCAGTTGAAATTGTGGCGATGTCGGCATTTGCAAATATCGATAATATCTCTATTAACACGACCGTTTTACCGTGCAACTTTAGTCATATCGGCAGTAAACAAGATTACAACCCTTACGTTTTACGTGATTTCTCATCCTTTTTACGGGTGAAACTTTTCCATTTAAACGAAAAAGAATGTTCCCAACATATAAACAAAACACAATAGTAAATATTTATTTGGTTTATTAACGGGTAAATACGAGATTTTGCGAACTGAAAGAGTCAACTGGAGGCTGTCGCCAAAAGACGTCAGTGGGATATAGGCAGTTATAGACCAACACGTGGCTCTCAAACTGGTGCCGCACATACCCCACCTGGCGCGATGTTTGTTCATCTACCCGACACAGGCGTGAAACCAATTACCCACCCCTCTCTAGTCGGCGTCATTGAAGTTTTTGTCGATCGGGAGTAAATAGAAGACTTGAGCTGTCAGAGTCACTCCCCCCACCTCCCGTAAAATCGCTGAAAGGGTCGAGCATTTACGGTATAAACATCAGGGTTCAAATCCCACTCAGACCAAATAAAAACTGAAAAACTGAGTCGATTTTTCAATGGTTTGCTCAAACTTTTCCTTACACATTATACACATGTTTTATATTTTTCCTGTGTTTCAGAAACAAAGATGAATAGAAAAGACAAGCTTTTTGTAGTAAATGAAGTAAGTATCTCCAAAATTTTATTAATTGTGAAAGAATTTTTTAAGGATGACTAGTCGGATGTTTACATACGATAGTGGAAGTTATTTAAGTTGAAAGAAAAAAAGTCTGGGTCTTGTGGTATCATATGGTTGTCTGGTTACAGTGGTAAGAGTAGTAGGTCTGATGTTTCCTCCAGGAAAAAATTCCAATCCACCTCGCCACTTAACCAATTGGCAATAACACAGTATAAGTGAATAATTAACCCTACCACAATGAATTTCCACTTCATTAAATGAGTGTGATGGGAAATATTCTGTGCGGCGTAAAACTCCAATCAATCAATCAATCAACCAATTTACAGTACATGAAAAACTAGGATTTGGCATTAAATTGTTTTGCGTGTGTTGGACTTAGGGACTATCACGCTAGTCGACTGAGCTACTGAGGGACCCCTCCAAGCAAAAAGGTGTTCTTATGGTGTGTTTCCACGGACTTGCGTTGACGGATGCGATTGTTTAACGGATAGGATGAAGTGTTTCCACGGACTTGCGTTAACGCATGCGATCGACAATGCAATCTGTCATAAGGTTAGGGTTAAAAGTCAAGGTCATATCCGTGACAACACTTTTTTTTTCGGTTTGGGGAAAAAATGTGAATAAGTGGACATCTACATAGCTTTTTCATGCAAAATACGTTTACAACACAAACACAAGTCAGTAAAAATGAGTAAACAAACTCACTCTGTGTTTTCTGTGGATTTCGATCTGACAGCAAAAGGTCATCAGGGTCGGAAAACCCCTTCAATGACGTCATGATCAGCAAAATCCCCCGTTCGATGCGTTAAAAATGGGACAAGCTCCATTCTCCGTCTCTTAACGCGTGCGTAAAAAACTATCGGACTGGCCATGGAAACACTATAGTGTATTTATGTAGTTCCCATTCTTTAGGGAAAATCGCATCCGTCAATGCACGCGTTAACGCAAGTCCGTGGAAACACACCATTAAATATGTCCGTTTCCTCAGTCAATAGATCTGCCAATGATTTTTGTAAGAAATTAGTGCTTGATGTTAAACTGCCAAACTGAAGTAAGTTAAATACATTTATGTTTTGACAGATTTGTGAGATGAAAAACTGTAACAAATGTATTTATTTTGAAATGAAGAAGAAACAAGATATGTATATGTGGTAAGTGTTTTATCTGTACAATGGAGTTACCTATGATGTGTCAATGTCTCTTCAGAAGTCCTGTATGATATCAATTTTGGCAAGTTTTTTCGAATTGCTATTCGATTGACTGCTAGTAAGTTAATGTGAAGGTTTTGTGTCATCTTATTATACAGTTCGTCCATAAACATTTAAGCTCCAAATTCTGATCCATTCATTGTTCATCTATGCATTTGTTCATTTTGATAATTTAGAAATTTTTTACACAGAAATTAATTAAGCTTTTGTTTTTCTTTAACAGGGTATCCAATGCACCTCGGGGACCTTCTGTAAAATTCTTGTTGGAAAATGGTGAGTTTATTTGACCTTATTGCATGTAAGTGAATTATCTTTAGTGCGGCATAAAACATTAATCAATCACAGAGGTTGAATATAATCATTCCCTTGAATCATTTCAAAAACATGGACTCGATCATCGTATGCGGAAATGTTGCCAGATACTCGTGGAAGGTTGTAAGTTTGTTTCTGCCCTCACTAAACTTAGAAAATACCCCCCCCCCCCCCCTCCCATCCCATTTAAAAATTAATCCAAACCATGGAGAACATTAAGCAATCAGCAAAATAGAAAAAAAAATATCATGTTCTTCTATATAAAGTTTCAAAATTTCCCATGACCAACCCATGTCTTAGTAAAAAATAATTGACAATTACGTTTCTATATTTTCAAGTACATACTATGATGGAGTTGAAAATGACTGGTAATTGTTTGAAAGGATCTCGGCCGCTGTTATCATTTGATACGGTAAGATATTGAGACATCTAGAATTAGAGCTTACTAAGGACGTCTTTCTTTGTGACAAAAATCAGTGAGATTACAGCAGTTAGCCATATACATGAAGCATTAATTTATCAGTTAGACTTTTGTGCTAAAGCCAGTTAACATTTTATAGGGAAGTTGGTTGGTATATGTATTTCATGTAACATTAGTCATTAACATTAGACATGAAGTCCTCTCCAAAATAATCAGAAGTGTGGCATAAAGCACCAATCAATTCCACCCATACCCTAATTACGAAACTGATAATCTAAAATCTTTACTTGTTTTTATTTTTTTAATAGCAATTTGATGACTTGGCTCATTGGAGTTTGTTAAAAGAATTGTTTGTTCAAGTGAGTTATCTTCTCTTACATTTATTAAAAATTTTATGTTCGTTCTGTTTAAGGTTGGCTTCATTGAATATCGACTAAAAGAATCGTGATAATTATGTTTGACACAGTGTTTAGTGGATAAGTGCATTTTGAATTTAATGTTTTAAAAAGTAAATTATTCTTAATACGTATGTATTTCCTGTTTTGAAATAAATAAAAGAACAAGTCAATTGGATACAAAACTACTCCAAAGAAATCACAACGGACTTGATTTTGTAGTTTAAAGTGGCATGAGCTGCCAAAATTCACACTGTTTCATAATTTTTGATTGTCACGACATCGAAAAACTAAATGATTGGCGTTGGAATGAGTAAAATCCATACAGTATGTGGCCTGTATGAACCGAAAACGTGTTCGAAAAGTAAACAAAATTTAAATAACCGGGATGACCATTCATTCATTCTAAGCTAAAGTTAGTTCCAAACAATATTTTATCATACAATTTCGAGACTAGAAGCACTAAAAAGCTTCTGAAGTACACTTGTTGAGAAAAATAACCACTCATTTCAACATTCTGTTTTAACGTCAAAATATCAACATTCTGGCAGCCCATGCCACTTTAATAATGTATCGCACAGCAATGTCTATGTACCATATTATAATGAAGACACACAATGTCATGGTGATTGGTCACATTTTGTAATGATACGCTACAGGGCTATTTGCTTTCTTTTATTACCAGGTTTTCTCCACACCTAACCACCACCCAAAAAGTCAACCTTTTATAGATAGGGTATTGTCCTTCTCAATAATGGACAATAGGATTTGGGTTAGAAACTATCAGATTTTGGCTGAGGATGGATCACTTGCAGAAATAGGTTAGTCTTTATTTTCTTTTTCATCTATATAATGAGTTTTGCTATATGTTCAAACATTTGTAATCTGCTTAAGATACTAAAGGCCTCATAATCAATTCTTTTCTAATTTGACAGTGGCTTATGTTTGGAAATCGACACATTTTTTTCTTTTTGAAAATCACAATTTTGAAGGCCAAATGTAATCTGAGTGCCTGAGGTCAAAACTTTAATTTTGAGTCTTGGGGGAAACAAAAGATGCCAGTTTAGACAGGTATCGGTGTATCAAGGTTATTTGAACATTCTCTGTTGGTCCTTAAAGTGAACACTTTAGGTAAAATACATTATACTTCATCTAAAAGACAATATCTACCTGGTCCCAAAATATGTTTTATTCATTTTTTATGACTTTCCTACAAGAAGCTATGGTTAATTATTCTCAGATGTCAAGGTGACTGGATGTCACTGAAACATGTGCACCCCTTGCAACTGGCAATATGATTGGTTTATTTGACCTAAATACACCAATAGCAGTTCAGCATACCAGGTGTGCACATGTTTCAGTGACATCCAGTCACCTTGACATCTGAGAATAATTAACCATAGCTTCTTGTAGGAAAGTCATAAAAAAATAAATAAACCCTGTTTTGGGACCAGGTAGATATTGTCTTTAAGATGAAGTATAATGTATTTTACCTAAAGTGTTCACTTTAAGGACACAAGTGGCCTCGGTGGTCCAGTGGGTTTGAGTGATGTCCGTTAGTCCCACACAGATCTTCCATCTCCGCAGTGCGGGTTTGAATCACACTCAGATTTCTGAGTGGATTCACTCGGTCACCGTATGTGGAAGTGAAATAATCTTAAGTGCGGCGTAAAACATCAATCAATCAATCAGTTAGGACAGGCTTCTGGTTTATCAATCTGAGTGTGACATAAAACAAAACAGCATACTGAGTCTCTGTAAGTGGAGAAATTTAAGTGGCGAATGAAACTTGTTTTAGTTGCATAATTTTTTCTCTGTGTTTTCAGGTCCTCGTTTTGTATTAAATCCCATCCGGATATTTGATGGCAGCTTTGGAGGGATGACGTTATATCAAAATCCACATTATGTATCTCCTAATGAGGTAAACTTACTACGATTCCCAAATATTTGTTGAAGGAGGGTTCACTTATTGATAACAACTTCATTTATTGTCACCCTCGGGCTGGGGGTGGTGGCGTTTTTGCCATATAGCCATTTTCGCCTAGGTAGCATGGATGAAAATTAAGTATGCCAAATACAATAGCTTTCCTGACGTTCATATGGTCTGTTGAGGTTTTAACGTTAAAATTTAGGTGGGATGGGGGTGGGTAAGATCTTTTGGTTGGTTGGTACTTTTGTCGCCATATAACTTTAGCTGTTGAGTGCCACGTTAAGCCCCAATCAATCAATCAATCAGTTATTGTCATTTTTTAAAGTTTGACAGCTGATTAAAAATTTGTTTTCAAGGAAAATATCTTTTTCTTTAAAGTGACATGAGCTGCCAAATTTAGGAAAAATTTCGTTGAAACAGAATTACATGTAGCTATCCGTGTCTGCCAATACCAAGCTTAGTATGTACGCTATGTCTTATAAGGGTAACAAATGGAATTATTATCTAAAAGAAACCTTGGTTTAGAAAGAACTGAGAATCCATTGGGTGATTCTATGACATAGGGCTCAATTTTAAATATTCGATGTGTTTTATTTCAGCAAAGACGTAATTTCCGTAAAGAAGTTGCCAAGAAGTATATCCATCGTGTAGATTCAAAGAAGTCTCTAGAGGCCAGAAGGAAAGAGTTAACCCAAAGTTATAATCTGGACCCTACTGATGACGTGTTTGTTACCATTAAACCTGAGGATGCTAAGGGAGCTGCCAAAAACACTTTCTATAGAAAATCTTGATACAAACCATTTATTTTCTTATTGTGAAGGATCGATTGATTGATGCTTTAAGCCAGACTCAAGATTATTTCACTTATATTGTGTCGTCGGCAGGTTTAGTGAGGGAGAAAACTGGGCTTATTGCCCTCAGCAAACACCCGACCTTAGGCGAGTACCTTGCAACTCTCCTACATAAGGCGATAGAGTGAAAAACCCTCTTTGAACCCATGCCACATCGAAGGAAGGTCTGTGTCGGGACTATCACTCTAACCGACAGGGCCACTAAGGCCCCATATGATGAAGGAAACCAACTCTTTAATATTTATGGGCTGTGGAAGGCACTCTTTTTGATGGATGTAATATTGAACTGTTTAAAACTTTGAAAGCTGTTATGAGAGAAAGGACAAAGTTTAACCAACTGTATAACCACACTTGCCTTTTGATCTGCGGTAGAAGTGTAATTTAATTGATGGTGAAAAAAACCATGAAGGTGAATAAAACATTTAAAACCCATTTACAAGCTGTTCTGTATCTATTTTTTTCTGCATATTTTTTTGTTGTACCAAAATAGTTTTGCTCTGCTACAATTATTGATGTTTTACAACAAACTCAAGATTATTTCACTTATATAGCTGGGTTGGCAGGTTTAGCCGGGGGAGGAGGGATTCGAACTTCTACCAGTATGTGAGAGTTGGCAGGTACTGGCTGACATCCTCTGTGTAAAAAGCCAGGTTTCCTCCCACTAAACATGGCAACGCCGCCATTTTAGAGAAATTTTGAGTGCAATGAAAAGCATCAATCAATCAAATCAGGTCAAATAAGAAAACAGCATTTCAACCTGATATTATTCTGTAAGCTTGTGCTGCCTGATGAATGTCCGAGGTTGTGAGGTACAAGCCACAACCTTTATCCAGAGTTTAATCCACCATAGTTCATTTGTGTTTGGTGAACAGAAAAGGGGGCTTATATACGGCTAATTAATGACTTGATAAAACTTGCCATGTTAACTGGTGGCAGGATTCAATCAAGACTGGTTTGAAGTGGCAGGAGCTGTGGAAATAGGATATTTTTCTTTTGATTCCAAATTTTGAAACTTTCAAATATTTCTCAGGTTAGAATCTGTCGAATAAACGTTTTTCCAGGTTATTTAATTTTTTCTTACTTTTCAATCTCTATTTCGGGGGCCTCCGTGGCTCAGTAGGTAGAGCACAATCCGAACAGACTTCCACCAATGGGTCGCAGGTTCGAATCCCACTCGGTCTAAAAAAATGGAACATTTTCTGACTGGGTTTTCAATTGAACAACCTATGTGGGATGGTTGCCAGTTACCAACGGATGGTCGTGCGTTTCCTCCAGGCATAGAGCCCGGTTTCCTCCCACAAACAAACAAATCAATTACTATTTTGATTTGCACATGCCGCCGACTACGCATTTTTCCAATTCCAACATCAATCATTGTCCAATGAACTTCGGAACTCTTTTTGTCCAGACAAAGGGCTTCGGTCAACAGTGTGAAAGTCCTTCGGTCTGACACAGACCTTTCATCTACGCACCCAGGTTCAAATCCCCCCTCAGACCAAATTAAAAGAACAGTATAAGTAAACTCAACATAAGCCCTCCATTGTGACTGATTACACTATAGAAAATACTTGTTTAAATTTCAGCAATTTAAAGTGGCATGAGCTGTCAAAATTCACACTTTTTTTCATAATTTCTGATCGTCATGACAGTAAGAGGCATGTTCGAAAAGTAAACAAAATTTAAATAACCGGGACAACCATTCATTCATTCTAAGCCAAAGTTAGTTCAAAAGAACACTTTATCGTACATTTTCGAGACTAGAAGCACTAAAAAACTTCTGAATGATACGTCTAGAGAAAAATAGCCAATAATTTCAACATTCTGTTTTAACGTCAAAATATCAACATTTTGGCAGCTCATGCCACTTTAAATTTTATGTCCATAAAGTTTTTTATTTCTCCGTTCCATGAACCTACATGTACATTATGCAACAGGTGTCGTAAATAGCTTGTGACACAAACCGTTGCCATTGTAAAGGTCAAAACTCTTTAAGTTATGGAGGGCAAGCAACCAAGACAGACTAAAAGAGAATATTACATACCGTATTTCCTCTAATGTTTCGCACGCAAAAAAAGACGATAACCCCCTGGAGAGAGTATGGGGAACGAGGGGATAATCCTATAATCACCAAACAATGAACAGCTTGATTGGACCACGGAGGTGACGACTGTGACAGTGGGCGGTATACAAAGGCCTAAGTAGATAGTACAATCAATAGATGAACACTTTGCCAGTGTTTTAATTATACAGCAGATATTATAAGTAAAATGACACTTTGTCAAGTCTTTGTTCTGGGCTTAAATACTTTCAAATTATACTTTACAGATTGTGGAGAAATGCCGAGATCAACTATGACAATTTTTTAGTAAATGTCCGCTTTTGATTTAAAAAATACCTCCACGATAAAGAACAAATCAAAGGGAAGCTATCGGCACTTACTGAAGTTATTTATTCTTTCGAGTAATCTTAATTACAAGTAATGGTAACATTGCAAATGTGTGAGAAGTTGCTTTTAATATTACAGCCCTAACTATAACCGGTAAGACTACCGTATTTTCACGCAAATAACCCGCGGGTTCCGTAAAATAAGTGTTGTGAAAACTGAAATACGCCCTGCGGGTTATACTATAGTCGTGTGCAGGTTATATGTGCATTGCTGCTTATTTTGGTGAGAATAGGCGTGATTATATTACCAAATTGATTATAAAAGTAAATTTCTAAACAATAAATTACTTTCATTCTTGTCTTTTCTTTTTACAGCGATCGTATTGTATGAATATCTTCACTGTTTTCAACTTTTCGCGCTTTATTCTATAGCCCTTCATGTACAGAGTACTGCACGGCCGTAGTGTAGAAGCGGCAACAACGTCCGTCACGGAGCTGCAATATTTATGTCATGCGGTCAAAGATTGTGGGGAAAACTAAGTTTTTTCTCACGAGTACAATATTCCCGATGTAAAAAGATGGTATGATCATAAGGAAATAAAGTTTTAATGACGGAAATCTTGTTTGTTATACATGGAGCTGCAGAATGCCAAAGTATAAACGGAACGGTCTACTTAATAATAGGGGTGATGGCTCAGTCCAAATTAGAAAACCATAAGAATTAAATTCACGGAGTACGGCGTATAACAACCCATTCGATCAATGACCTTTAGATTAAATTTGTAGAGCTAGTATGATTAAAAGCCCAAGCGTACCTTTTAATCAAAATTTAAAAAGAAAGAAAAAAACAGTTACTGGCTTGAAGTGTGAACTTGACACGACTTGAGATCAACTCAGTCGACTTCGAAGTCAAACTCAAAGTTTCGTCAGGGGCCGATTATCAAAAACAATTCCCTTATATTGGAACAAACTTGGATTCTCCTTTACAAAAAGATCAATTAAGGAAAATATATTTTAATAAAATCAATAAAAATGTACAAGTAATCGCTTATTTGAACGGTTTTTTTTTTCACTCTTCCTATTTACGGATAACGTACGCCGTAGTGTGACAGCGTGATCCGGCTTTGTAAAAACCTTACACCTCAAACATGTGTGATTTTCCTCGCTGACGGGACTGCAACAACAAATTTGTTTGGAATTTTAAATGGCAGCAGACTTTATCACCATAATATTCTTATGATTATGTAATCTGAGGCCCTGTTATTTACAGATTTTGGATCGTGAAACCTAATTATGCAGGCTATTGGCTAAGCCGTTTACTGACCGATCAGTGATGAATAACTAGCTCCCCTGCCAGCCGCTTTGCAGTCACTCGACTCGTCACAGCAGGGCTCGTTAGCAGAGGTGTGAATATGTCCCCCCACTTCTGGGCGGTTCCTTTCATATCAACAGCAGTGCGAACAGGGAGGGTAAAAACTGGCGTGCGAAACATTAGAGGAAATACGGTAATCTAATAGGGATGCTGTATTATGAAAACAGGGATGTCTTAAATGGTTCCAGACAAACCATCTACCCATAACTGTTATACTGAAAAATTGTCAAGATTAGGTAAAAATTAAAGATATGGACTAAAAGAGAATATTACATAATCTAATATAGATGCCTTATTATGTAACTGGATATTTATAAACAAATATTCGACAACAAACCAGCTACACAACAAGTATATGCTGTGAACGAATTGTAAAGATTGGATCAAAACTCTTAAAGTTATGGAGCCAAAGGGAATGAAGATATAGACTAAAAGAGAATATTACATAATCCAATGTAGATGTCATAAATGATGCATGCCAAACCTTCTACCCATAGGGTATATGTTGTGAAAGAATTGTAAAGATCCGACCCAAACACTTAGTTATGGAGCGGAAGGGAAAATAAGCGACAGGACGGACGGCACTATTAATACCATAATATGACCTACTTTTTTTAAGTCGGGCGTATAAAAATTGACTTTTCACTTGATCGACCTGTGTGGAACAGTTGGCATGTATTCTCGTCGAGGGTTTCCCCTGGCAAAAAAGCAACGCTGCTATATAAGTGAAATAATCTTGAGTGCGGCGTAATACATAAATGAATATTGTCCAGACAATCAGAATTTATAAAAAAAGGTGCTAATTGTGACAGCTCATGCCACTTTAAATACCATTTGATTGTTATAAGAAAGTGAAAATAAAAACAGAAAACAGACTTGGATGAAAGATAATTTTATTACATGTACATATCTTAATGGGAAAAGGTTTATGAATGGACAGACAAGATAATGATCTAGAAAAGCACTACAAAGTATGAAACTGGTACTGAGGTGGATTAGGAATGAATAAGGGAAGTAACCCATGACGTGACACATATTCTGATAGCCCATAGACTAATGCTTTAAAAAATTATCATATTCCCCTTCTTTTTGAATACATGTTTTTTTAATATATACATAAAGATGAAACTAAATAGCTTTGACCACATGACTGACAACATGTAACAGTGTTTCACATAGATAGGTATAGAAGAGTCAAACTGCAGGATAAAAAAACAACCGTTTCTCATGAAAGTTTTGATTTGCACTTCTCCTCTAACATCTCCATTCTTCCTTTCTTTTTCTGTGTCCACTGACAGAAGGGGAGGAAACTCTGGATGAACTCCGTGAGCTAGGTCCTGCCTCACTCGTATCTGTTTGTCCCTGTGGAGATAATTGAATTAATTGTAAATTAACTTTGTCAGTTTTCTTTAAAATATTCAGTTACTTTGAGCACAGATATGGGGTGACATAAAGTAGCGCTGCTAAGAATGTAAAATCCATGCAGGTTTGATTAGCAGGTGGAAGGTGAGAAAACGGATGAATCCATAGGAGATATGAACATACAGGCAAGGTTACTGTTAAGAGTAAACAATGTATCCAGGAAATCTAATCTAAGGTGTTTTGGAACAGTTTGTACCACGAGTCTTTTTTACCTATAAAAACTACTATTTCACATTATGGTCTTGTTTTCAAGATTTTTTAGTTTACGCTTCTTGAGAAAAATAGCAGTTAATTGAAAAATAACCCCATTTTTGGCAGCTTTTTAAAAAATTATTCAGGATATGCGAGGAGAGCTTAAGTTTGAGTAGATGTGAAATGTTTAAAAATAAATAAAAACTCAATTCTAGCCAGTTAATAGTCTAAATGACATGATACAATCATATGTGAGAAGAAGAGCACTGAATCATGCTTATTTGAAGAGAGTGTGTTATAAAGAAGCAGAGGAGGGTGATAAGCATGAGAAGCAATACCATGTGATTAAATGAGGGCGATTGATTATTCACTCACGCCACCCGATTCATCGCCAGACTCCTCATCATCACTGATCACCGGCTTCACTTTCATCTGACGAGATTTCCTCCGACGACCTTTCTCCTAAACAAAGATAAACAAGTAAAGATACCGATGAATTTTCTTCTCATGAATGAAAAAAATAATAGCCGAGTTTCCATAATTTGTGCCTATCATAAATGTATGTTGATTTATTGCCTAATCTTTTGCGTCACACTTTAGTGTATTTCTCTAGCATGCTTGAGTTGCCATGTATACTGGCGGTGGAAACCAGATTCAGAGGCAATCTGACCTTCAGAAGATATTCGACAACGGTTTCTATATAAATGTGTGTACACTCCGAGGGATTTGAAAGAACAAGGAACAATTCCTTACTTGAGCTTGGCTGTCAAATGTGCAGCAGATGGAAAGGAAGACGACATATTCATTTACTCAATCTTGTCTATTCAGTCCATTTGCTTAAACTTTACAATGTCAGATTGATTGATTGATTGTTTGGTGTTTTACGCCGCGCTCAAGATTATTTCACTTATATGGCGGCGTTGCCAGTTTTATTGTGGGAGAAAACCGGAGGAAACTCACAACCTTCCGCTGGTAACTGGCAACCAAGTGAAAAGTGAAAACCCAGTCAGAAAATTTTATAAATTTTTTTGGACTGAGTGGGATTCGAACCCGCGACCCATTGGTGGAAGGCTGTTAGGATTGAGCGTCCAACGCTCTACCTACTGGGCCACAGAGACCCCCTACAATGTCAGAAATGGGATGTTTAATCCATAGAGTGTGGTCATTTGGTTCTTGTTGCAAATAAATAAGAATAAGTTGCTGTCGCCATCAGGACCCCTCGGGTCTGGGCCAAATAAACCGAAAATATATTTATTTTCCAGACAATTTGTTGCGAGTGAAAAACTACTCCACATACATGCATCACATTTACAAGGAGGTATTTGGCTGAAAGCCACGTAAGGGGCATAACTCTTGAAAAACACGTCCCAGCGCGTCGATTGTAAATAGGCTTTTTGTACTTGCTGTATTAAACAAATGTGTGAAGTTTCAAAGTTGTAAGTTAAAGACTTTTTTAGATAATGTGTTTACAAGGCTTTTGACAGCAGCGGTAATGTAAGGGACATAACTCTTGAAAAAAACATCTGAAAGCGTTGATTTTAAATAGGCTTCTTATACTTGCTGTATTAAACAAATGTGTGAAGTTTCAAAGTTGTAAGTTAAAGAATTTTTTGGATGTGTTTACAAGGCTTTTTATAGCAGCGGTAATGTAAGGGGCATAACTCTTGAAAAAAACATCCGAGCGCGGTGATTTTATATAGGTTTCTTGTACGTGCTGTATTAAACAAATATGTGAAGTTTCAAAGTTGTAAGTTAATGACTTTTTTAGATAATGTGTTTACAAGGCTTTTTACAGCAGCTGTAATGTAAGGGGCATAACTCTTGAAAAAAACATCCGAGCGCGTTGATTTTAAATAGAATTCTTGTACTTGCTGTATTAAACAAATGTGTGAAGTTTCAAAGTTGTAAGTTAATGACTTTTTTAGATGTGTTTACAAGGCTTTTTACAGCAGCGGTAATGTAAGGGGCATAACTCTTATAAAAAACATCCGAGCGCGTTGATTTCAAATAGGCTTCTTGTACTTGCTGTATTAAACCAATGTGTGAAGTTTCAAAGTTGTAAGTTAAAAGACTTTTTTAGATAATGTGTTTACAAGGCTTTTTACCGCAGCGGTGATGTAAGGGGCATAACTCTTGAACAAAACATCCGAGCGCGTTGATTTTCAATAGGCTTCTTGCACTTGCTGTATTTAACAAATATGTGAAGTTTCAAAGTTGTAAAATAAAGACTTTTTTAGATAATGTGTTTACAAGGACCAATGGACAGACGGACGACGGAGGCAACGACAATACCCTTTGGGCAAATTGCCCGAGGGGTAAAAACGGTTTATAATTGTTGGTCATGGTCAGATGTCCCACTTACCTCTTTCTTTTTGGCACTTTCTTTGCCAAGTTTCAGTTTCATTCTCATTGATTGACCTGAAAACCAAAAAGCACAAATGAGTATTAGTGACAGTAGAAAGTCATAATAAAACGATACTTGCCAAAGGTTGAGGTTTTCTGCAGGCAAAGAGCCCAGTTTCTTCCCCCACTAAACCTGGCAAAGCCGCCATATTTAAGAAATAATCTTGAGTGTCCCATAAAATCATTAATCAATCAACCTAATAAAACAATTTCATTCATGCCACAGTAGGGGAAAAACAATCTTTCATACGATCTTCTCATTATTTTAAGTATTACACTTGGTTTAAATCTGGCCTAAATTCTCCTGACCTGACCTGAAATTGTTACCCTAATATCGTGCAATAGATTTTGTATTTTCAGTATTCAACATGTTATCTTGGAAATAAGACAACTCACCAAAGAATCCTTGAGACGCAGCGCTCAAGATTATTTCACTTATATGGCGGCGTTGCCAGTTTTATTGTGGGAGGAAACCGGGCTCTATGCCCGGAGAAAACCCACAACCTTCCGTTGGTAACTGGCAACCATCCCACATTGGTCGTTCGAGTGAAAACCCAGTCAGAAAATTTTCCAATTTTTTTGACTGAGTGGGATTCGAACCCGCGACCCATTTGTGCAAAGGGTAGGAACATTTAAGTCTATATTTTTCATTAATCTGAACTCACTGAAAACCCATTAACCTACTTTCTTCATCGTCGTCTCCCGCTCCTCCAGCCACGTTCTCCTCGCCACTATCTTCTTCCTGACCACCTTCAGCCTCAGCCTCTTCCTGTTCACTGCCACTCTCATCATCAGACGGAAACTGTCCGCCTTTCTCCAGTCTCTCACGAGCACTCGTAAACACAGACTGTAGTACTATCGAGTCTTCATATATCTGTAAAGCAAAACATCACAATTTGTATCAGAAACGTATTTGCATAAATAATTTTTTAAGTATGAAAAGTGAGGATTCTCAGAACAATTTCCTTAAATACTATCAATTTAGAGTTGGTTATATATAATCAATACCTTCTAGAGTGTAAGGACAGATTGATTGATGTTTTATGCCGCAAGATTATTTCACTTATGTTTAAGGTCAACTCAACTATTTATAACTACAAGCAAAATAAAAAAATAAGTGGCTGTCGCCATCAGGACCCCTCGGGTCTGGGCCAAAGAAACCGAAGATATATTTATTTTCCAGACAATTTGCTGTGAGTGAAAAACTACTCCACATACATGCATCACATTTACAAGGAGGTTTTTGGCTGATAGTCATGTAAGGGGCATAACTCTTGAAAAACCTGTCCGAGCACATCGATTTTAAATAGGCTTCTTTACTTGCTGTATTGAACAAATGTAGGAAGTTTCAAAGTTGTAAGTTAAAGACTTTTTTAGATAATGTGTTTACATGGCTTTTTATAGCAGCGGTAATAAAAGGGGCATAACTCTTGAAAAAAACATCTGAGCGCGTTGATTTTAAATAGGCTTCTTGTACTTGCTGTATTAAACAAATGTGTGAAGTTTCAAAGTTGTAAGTTAAAGACTTCTTTAGATAATGTGTTTACAAGGCTTTTTATAGCAGCGGTAATGTAAGGGGCATAGCTCTTGAAAAAAAACATCCGAGCGCGTTGATTTTCAATAGGCTTCTTGTACTTGCTGTATTAAACAAATGTGTGAAGTTTCAAAGTTGTAAATTAATGACTTTTTTAGATAATGTGTTTACAAGGCTTTTTATAGCAGCGGTAATAAAAGGGGCATAACTCTTGAAAAAAACATCCGAGCGCGTTGATTTTCAATAGGCTTCTTGTACTTGTTGTATTAAACAAATGTGTGAAGTTTTAAAGTTGTAAGTTAAAAACTTTTTAAGATAATGTGTTTACGAGGCTTTTTATAGCAGCGGTAATAAAAGGGGCATAACTCTTGAAAAAAACATCCGAGCGCGTTGATTTTCAATAGGCTTCTTGTACTTGCTGTATTGAACAAATGTTTGAAGTTTCAAAGTTGTAAGTTAAAGACTTTTTTAGATAATGTGTTTACAAGGACCAATGGACAGACGGACAGACGGACGACGGAGGCAACGACAATACCCAATCGTCCCTGGTTCTACTAACAGATACTGCAAAATTTACTCATAAATTATTAATCCGTTTGATTGTTGTACACATGGCTCCGATTGCCAGATTCAGGGGAGGAAACCCTCGTTATTTGGCGAGTAACTGCCAACCGTTTCGCATACAGAGATTTAGTAAAAAACAAACTCAGTAATTGTTTGGCAATCCCTGTCTATGGACTGACTAGGGTTTTTACCCAGGATCCACTATTCCTTTACTTACCACTGAGCCTTCCACATTATAGGTCTGAGCATTCTTACACAATATCATGACATCTTTCTCTAGGTCGTCAAAGTTACGATAACGATGGTCCTTGATTCTTGACTGAAATCAAAAAGTTTACCATTCAATTTCATACAAATTTTGAAACCCTTTTTTCAGCAGATTAGTGGAGATTTGAAAAAGATGAAGAAAAAGATGCCTTATTTGAACAAAAACGCCACCATAGCTGTTTTAATCCTCCGTGTATTGAAGACCCAATAATTAGAGTTCTGATGATTGTTTACCTTAATTTTCTTGAAATCAACAGGTTTTTTGATGAGATCATAATAATCTGGGATGACCTTTCTCGATGGGAGCTGCATGAACACTTGGCTCAGAATACGGTCATCACTGAAAACAACACAAAACTTATCCAATGAAAAGTAAATTCAACTATGTGACTTAATCTTTTTGAACAGGCTATTTTTGTCACATTTACAGCACCTCAATAAGGTTTTTTTTTTCTATTTGGAATAATTTATTTTTCTTTTAAGTTTTAGAGGACTAAAAATTAAAATGGTAGTTAAATTCTTGTACAAATACTGTTATTAAAGCTTTAGGAAGTAAGTTGGCTCAATAATGTAATCAAAAGGACAGAGAAGGGACTTAAGTAAATAACATATTACTATAAATGAATTCACTATGACTACAACATACAGAATTCCCCAATTAGGCTCATTCATATAGAAACTTAATGAACTCATCAAAAAAATCACTACGGTAAAAAAAACCCAATGAAAACTACTATGTATGAAAAGGAAAAAATCTAAATTTTCTATTAAGAAATAAATTAGAAACGGATTATTAATCTTGGGACAAATGCCAAAATATGAAATGTCTCTGGTTATCTAAGACCTTCAATCAATCAAGCATGCAAGTTTACCATAAACCTTTTCTCCACTCTGTCAGCTAAATTCTGGTAAAAGACTAAAGGTTTACTTGGCTGTCTTGTTGCCATAAAGTAAATTTCCCCAATGTAAAGTCTAAGTAATTTAAGGGAATTAAATAAGGTGTCATTAAAAGCAGCCTAGAATATAGAATTTTTTCTATTTTGGAAGCTAAAGAGTGGGACAAGTTTGGCCTGGGATAAGCCTAGTAGTTCTGTTAACTAACCATCCCACCCCTCTTTCCAGAGCTAAGAGCAACTGTGTGTTATTTCCAATGGATGTAACCAGTTAGAATGGGTGGGGGTAGAAGATTACCCGGTAACCAGTTAGAATGGGTGGGGGTAGAAGATTACCCGGTAACCAGTTAGAATGGGTGGGGGTAGAAGATTACCCGGTAACCAGTTAGAATGGGTGGGGGTAGAAGATTACCCGGTAACCAGTTAGAATGGGTGGGGGTAGAGGATTACCCGGTAACCAGTTAGAATGGGTGGGGGTAGAAGATTACCCGGTAACCAGTTAGAATGGGTGGGGGTAGAAGATTACCCGGTAACCAGTTAGAATGGGTGGGGGTAGAAGATTACCCGGTAACGGACCTATCTCTATAGTGAATAACAAAATCCAGTAGTTTCTTCATGTTTCGTGTGAGTTTTGGTGGGTTAGGACTGGGTTTCTCCACAGGTGGCCGTCCTCGTCTTTTCTTCTGAGGTTTCTTCTCTCCCTCGTCAGCGTCAGATTTCCGTTTCTTTGTTTTCTTGGTGACTTTACGCTTCTCTCCAACCTCTTCCAGAGAGCCATCTTCTATAGCCTAAAAAGGAGAGAGATAATCATGCTTTAAAATGTTACGTTTCAACTATAAGTGTTAATACACAGTCATAACAACTGCATTGTAATATATAGTTAAATTCGCATCTTTACTGCCTCAATATGGAGTAACTGGGATAGAACAAGCCCTCTGGGGTTTGAATCCCGCTGATATCCAAATTTCAAATTGTATTATGATTTGCTTACATGAATTCTATCAGTGAATAAAGAATCTGAATCTGTAACGTTGAAAATGCATGAAAACAAAAGTTACTACATTGAAAACAGAATACCGGATTCAAACAAGGCAATTTCAGGTCCATCACAGGAGTCTTAGTTTATACTTGTTACTCACCCTTAACCACTGCTTCTCTGTCAGCTGATCAGAATAATCAATTTCTTTCCTCTGTCGAGATCCACGACCAAAGATTTTATCTTCTTCTTCCTCAAATGTCAGCCGTTCAACCTTAAATAAGACAAGAAATTTGTTTTGCAATCGTTAAATAGGCCAGTAGTATAAAAATGCAAAAATCTACCATAAAGGAGTTCAAAATAAAAAATTCAGTTCCTAAGTTCCTTTTTATGCGAAATACTAAAAATTAAACCCAAAACAAAATAATTCATCATATCTAATTTAGAGCTGTGTGATAAATGTACCATGTGTAGTTGAATAAAGATATAGTATACTGTACCTCCTGTTCATCTTTGAGCAGCCATTGGGGTAGTTCATCTTCCTCCATTAGACGGGGTTTACGTTTCATATCACGGGCATGTTCACGGCGTCTTTCTAAATCCATACGCTAAAATGATAAAAACATATATCAATACATAGATACCCAACACAAAATATTTCATAAGACGAGATTTACAATGTCTTTCTGAATCCATACGCTAAAATGATAAAAACATATATCAATACATAGATACCCAGCACAAAATATTCCATAAGACGAGATTTACAATGTCTTTCTGAATCCATACGCTAAAATGATAAAAACATATATCAATACATAGATACCCAGCACAAAATATTCCATAAGACGAGATTTACAATGTCTTTCTGAATCCATACGCTAAAATGATAAAAACATATATCAATACATAGATACCCAAAACAAAATATTCTATAAGACAGGGTTTATGTTTTATATCACAGGCATGTTTATGTTGTCTTTCAACACATGGAAAGCAATAGAAATAAATCTTTTTGATGTAATATACTACTAGACTCGTTGATATAAAGTACACTTTATATGGGAATGTAGAACACGAACCAAATTCACCAAGTCACCAGGTTGGGTTAGTCAACACTTTTGGAAATCAGAAATACTCAATTCCATTGAAAGATAGCTTGATTGACAAGTAAATCTATGTATGGGCTTGAGATAGTACCGCTCTAGCAGCATTTGTTACCTGATAGAGGTCTATGTATGGGGTTGAGATAGTACCGCTCTAGCAGCATTTGTTACCTGGTAGAGGTCTATGTATGGGCTTGAGATAGTACCGCTCTAGCAGCATTTGTTACCTGATAGAAATCTATGTATGGGCTTGAGATAGTACCGCTCTAGCAGCATTTGTTACCTGATAGAAATCTATGTATGGGGTTGAGATAGTACCGAGTGCCCAACACTGCTCTAGCAGCATTTGTTACCTGGTAGAGGTCTATGTATGGGGTTGAGATAGTACCGCTCTAGCAGCATTTGTTACCTGATAGAGGTCTATGTATGGGGTTGAGATAGTACCGCTCTAGCAGCATTTGTTACCTGGTAGAGGTCTATGTATGGGGTTGAGATAGTACCGCTCTAGCAGCATTTGTTACCTGATAGAGGTCTATGTATGGGGTTGAGATAGTACCGCTCTAGCAGCATTTGTTACCTGATAGAGGTCTATGTATGGGGTTGAGATAGTACCGCTCTAGCAGCATTTGTTACCTGATAGAGGTCTATGTATGGGGTTGAGATAGTACCGCTCTAGCAGCATTTGTTACCTGGTAGAGGTCTATGTATGGGCTTGAGATAGTACCGCTCTAGCAGCATTTGTTACCTGATAGAAATCTATGTATGGGCTTGAGATAGTACCGCTCTAGCAGCATTTGTTACCTGATAGAGGTCTATGTATGGGGTTGAGATAGTACCGCTCTAGCAGCATTTGTTACCTGATAGAGGTCTATGTATGGGGTTGAGATAGTACCGCTCTAGCAGCATTTGTTACCTGATAGAGGTCTATGTATGGGGTTGAGATAGTACCGCTCTAGCAGCATTTGTTACCTGATAGAGGTCTATGTATGGGGTTGAGATAGTACCGCTCTAGCAGCATTTGTTACCTGGTAGAGGTCTATGTATGGGCTTGAGATAGTACCGCTCTAGCAGCATTTGTTACCTGATAGAGGTCTATGTATGGGGTTGAGATAGTACCGCTCTAGCAGCATTTGTTACCTGGTAGAGGTCTATGTATGGGGTTGAGATAGTACCGCTCTAGCAGCATTTGTTACCTGATAGAGGTCTATGTATGGGCTTGAGATAGTACCGCTCTAGCAGCATTTGTTACCTGATAGAGGTCTATGTATGGGGTTGAGATAGTACCGCTCTAGCAGCATTTGTTACCTGATAGAGGTCTATGTATGGGGTTGAGATAGTACCGCTCTAGCAGCATTTGTTACCTGATAGAGGTCTATGTATGGGGTTGAGATAGTACCGCTCTAGCAGCATTTGTTACCTGATAGAGGTCTATGTATGGGGTTGAGATAGTACCGCTCTAGCAGCATTTGTTACCTGATAGAGGTCTATGTATGGGGTTGAGATAGTACCGCTCTAGCAGCATTTGTTACCTGGTAGAGGTCTATGTATGGGCTTGAGATAGTACCGCTCTAGCAGCATTTGTTACCTGATAGAGGTCTATGTATGGGGTTGAGATAGTACCGCTCTAGCAGCATTTGTTACCTGGTAGAGGTCTATGTATGGGGTTGAGATAGTACCGCTCTAGCAGCATTTGTTACCTGATAGAGGTCTATGTATGGGCTTGAGATAGTACCGCTCTAGCAGCATTTGTTACCTGATAGAGGTCTATGTATGGGGTTGAGATAGTACCGCTCTAGCAGCATTTGTTACCTGATAGAGGTCTATGTATGGGGTTGAGATAGTACCGCTCTAGCAGCATTTGTTACCTGATAGAGGTCTATGTATGGGGTTGAGATAGTACCGCTCTAGCAGCATTTGTTACCTGATAGAGGTCTATGTATGGGGTTGAGATAGTACCGCTCTAGCAGCATTTGTTACCTGATAGAGGTCTATGTATGGGCTTGAGATAGTACCGCTCTAGCAGCATTTGTTACCTGATAGAGGTCTATGTATGGGCTTGAGATAGTACCGCTCTAGCAGCATTTGTTACCTGATAGAAATCTATGTATGGGGTTGAGATAGTACCGCTCTAGCAGCATTTGTTACCTGATAGAAATCTATGTATGGGCTTGAGATAGTACCGCTCTAGCAGCATTTGTTACCTGATAGAAATCTATGTATGGGCTTGAGATAGTACCGCTCTAGCAGCATTTGTTACCTGATAGAGGTCTATGTATGGGGTTGAGATAGTATCGAGTGCCCAACACCGCTCTAGCAGCATTTGTTACCTGATAGAGGTCTATGTATGGGCTTGAGATAGTACCGCTCTAGCAGCATTTGTTACCTGATAGAGGTCTATGTATGGGCTTGAGATAGTACCGCTCTAGCAGCATTTGTTACCTGATAGAAATCTATGTATGGGCTTGAGATAGTATCGCTCTAGCAGCATTTGTTACCTGATAGAGGTCTATGTTGAGATAGTATCGCTCTAGCAGCATTTGTTACCTGATAGAGGTCTATGTATGGGGTTGAGATAGTACCGCTCTAGCAGCATTTGTTACCTGGTAGAGGTCTATGTATGGGGTTGAGATAGTACCGCTCTAGCAGCATTTGTTACCTGGTAGAGGTCTATGTATGGGGTTGAGATAGTACCGCTCTAGCAGCATTTGTTACCTGACAGTAAATCTATGTATGGGGTTGAGATAGTACCGCTCCAGCAGCATTTGTTACCTGGTAGAGGTCTATGTATGGGGTTGAGATAGTACCGCTCTAGCAGCATTTGTTACCTGACAGTAAATCTATGTATGGGGTTGAGATAGTACCGCTCCAGCAGCATTTGTTACCTGATACAGGTCTATGTATGGGGTTGAGATAGTATCGAGTGCCCAACACCGCTCTAGCAGCATTTGTTACCTGATAGAGGTCAAACTCCTCCTCTGTTCTGGCCAACATCTGGTTAATGGTCTCATCATCTGGTACTTCATCTTCATCCTATTAGTAGAGACAAGATTAGAACATTTATCATCTCTGATTTACATCACAGTGTTAACCAGCAAGACATTGGGGAACTAATCAACTGTGGATTTATAAAGCTTAAGATTATTTCCCCGTTTTTCATGGTTGTTTCTTCAAAGAACTTCATGCTTGTGCAGTTTTATTTTTATACCAAAGATTACGAATAAGTTTGTCTTTTCTTCAGTAAGCTGGACATAGAGATCCTATTTTACAGATTATTTCACTTATATAGTGGCATTGCAAACTTTGGTGTGTTAGGAAACCAAGTTTATTTGCCATATCTAAAACACACTGACACTATACACAAGAGAACAGACACCCTCATAAGTTGACTGATTGAAATGAAGTGAGCAACACACCAGAAAACAATATTTACAAGTTAGCATTTAAAATATACCTTACAGTGATACCTCTATAAACTGACATCTCTCAAAGAAATAAAAGTATATCATGGTATCAAAAATAGACAGGTTTTACTGTATTTGTCCTCCAGCCACTAACCTCATCATCATCATTGTCCTTAGAAAGGATATCCTGTAAGAGTTGTCTTCTCTCAGAGCCAGTGGATTTCTGATCAAAACGACCAGCTTGGATAACTTTCTCATCAACATTCAATTTATAACGGGCAGCTGCCAGAATCTTCTCTTCTACAGAGTTAACACTCATCAGCCTTAATACACGTACTTCATTCTTCTGACCAATACGGTGAGCTCTGTCTTGGGCTTGTAGATCCTGATTGATAATGAAAAACAGAATGGGATTAAGTACAGTTTAATATATATTAGGAGCTTAGGTCTGTAACATGAATAAGCCTGGCTATACTAATAACAACAATAAGCCATAGTATGAGTGGTCAGGATTATTTCGGTGGGTATTTATAAAGTTAATGATAACATTTACCTGGTGAGGATTCCAATCCGAGTCATAGATAACGACAGTGTCAGCCACCTGTAGATTTAACCCTAACCCTCCAGCACGGGTACTCAATAAGAAGATAAAGTATGGTGAGCCTGGCTGGTTGAATAATTCCAACAGATGGCCTCTGTCCTCAGCTTTTGTTGTACCATCCAAACGAAGGTATCGATATCCTATAACAAAAAGTGTCAGTTTTCTTCCACATTGCTTTACAAATAAGAGTCAAGGATTACCAGAATGTTCAAGAAAATATTTTTACTTCATTATTCTGACAGTAAACCAGATCTTGTGTTTCTAACTAGTGGACAAAAAGGAAACAGCCAAAGATCAACAACACATATTCTGAACTATGGAGATAGTTTATGCAGGGGCTAAATAAGAGTAATAAATTTACCTCTGTAAACGAAGTAGTCCTCCAAAATGCTCATAAGGGATGTCATCTGACAGAAAAGTAACACTCTATGGTTACAGGACTTCAGTTTGGGGAAGATACGATCTAATAATTCAAACTTCCCAGCACTTCTATATAGATCAGGTCTACAATATCACAAAATATATATAGATCAGTTTTTTTCTGTATTAATATGTGTTCTAAGAAAACCTGACGGCTTAGTCTGTAGAGTGATAGTCTCTCAGTCCAACACAGGCCTTCGAGTGATCATCTGCTGGTTCATATCTCACTTAGACCAAATGATATTTAAACAGTTTCTGGGTGGAGTTTTCAAGCGATCGTCGGGGATTTCCTCTGACAAAGAGTCCACTGGCAATGCTGCCATATAAGTAAATAATCTTGAGTGGGGTGTAAAACATCAAGCAACCTAATAGCAATGATCATATTTGAAAATGATACAATTTTACGATAGTTTTCTGAAGTTGAAGAAACTTTCTTGGACATCAAGATTATTTTCTAAATGACCATTGCATATATATGACCCTGTTGGTCATTTCAAAGCTTTATTTATTTATGTTCTTCACATACCCACTAACAATTCCTCCTGCGATTCCAACATGTTCAGCAAAAGCCTCCTCAATATGTGAGAACATGAATGGATGGTTACAGATCTTCCTCAGCTGCATGAGCGTGTTCATTAACTGTTTAGCTCCTCCTTTACCCTACATAACCAGAAAGTTTTCATAATCATCTTATTTCTTTCCAATATTTGTAAACTAATCTATGTTGACTAGAAAATTAAACACCCAAAAGAAAAGTGATAATATCAGGATCAGAAAGCGTTAACAATATATTTGAAAACCTGCCAAAATGCAGGCAATCTTAACATGTAAATCTCTACTGGTAAGTGCATTCAGTAGTTACTTAAAATTGACGTATAATGGATACCTTTTTGTCTTTTTCTGATCCGTCCGTGAGGAGAACACCCTTACTCTGCATGTGTCTATAGAGAAGACGCTGTAGGGCTGACATCTCACATTTGATAACATACTCAACCTGAAAGTATACAAAACACAGTGCTAATATTGGAATCATATGGGAAACACTAGTTTTACATTGAAGAGCTCTAGAATGCAACAACAACATCAAGATTATTTCACTAGCAATCCCTTCACATAAATGGATTCAAGAGGAGCCCAAATAGATTCTTTCAATTTTTAGGTATTGAGAGGGATTGGAGACATGAACCATCAATAGAAGGCTCGTGACAGTCTGAGAGTGCATTGCTCTTCTGACAGAGCCGAGGCTCCACAGTTCCAGATTTAACCCCAACAGATATGTGATACAATATGACTGATGTACTTGTTGTATGAATGATCTTCCGTAATATGATGTAGACAGGAGGATTCATACTGACGTTTGACATAGTTGTTAATAGTCAGAATCACAAATCATAACGGTCCACTTCACTACTTCAAATAAACCAAAAGCAGAACTATAATTGTGCAAAACTGATACCTTTTCTGGAAGTTGTGATTCCACTTCTTTTTTCAAACGTCTGAGCAAGAATGGACGCAGAACTTTGTGAAGACGCCTGATAATCAGTAGAGTCTCTTCATTGTTCAATTCAACCTGAAGATCATATAACAAGGGAGGAAATCAGATAGAATCCATGTAAATGATATAAAACACAATAGCCCGTGTAATAAGATCATTTGTGAATATTTATGAAAATTTTGAAAGCAGTTTCCTTACAAAATACTACAAAACTTACCTTTTCTCCAGTCATAGCAAAAGGAGCATTAAACCACTGTTCAAAGGTAGCACAAGACTTGAAAATACTCGGCAACAAAAAGTTTAACAAAGCCCATAACTCTGGAAGCTTGTTCTACAAAACAGAAAATGAAGAAAAATTCATCATAAAGGTATAACCCTTATGACATCACTTGAAAAATTATGGGATGGAAGAGAAGTCTTTGTTTGAAGTGACCGTTTTGTTTGATTGATTGAGTATTTGGTGTTACGCCTTGCTCAAGATTATTTCACTTATATGGCAGCATTGCCAGTTTTATTGTGGGAGGAAACTGGGCTCAATGCCTGGAGGAAACCAACGACCTTTCGGTGGTAACTGGCAACCATCCCAAACAGGTCATTCGAGTGAAAACCCAGTCAGAAATTTTCCAATTTTTTGGGGACTGAGTGGGATTCGAACCTTCGACCCATTGGTGGAAGGCTGTTCAGATTGAGCGTCTCAACGCTCTACCTACTGAGCCACGGAGGCCCCCGACTGCTTTGTAAAGCCATTTGTAGCAGCACGCATGATACCAAACCTATACTTTTATGTGCAGAATAATTAACACTTGTTAAGTTGTTTGTTTACCTGAAGTGGTGTTCCAGTAAGTAAAAGACGATGAGGTGCGATGTAGTGTGTATTAAGGACTTGTGTCAGTTTACAATGGTGGTTCTTCATCCTATGTCCCTCATCTATTATCATGTACTTCCAACGGAACTAAGGAAACAAACATAGAATGGGAGAATCAGAATCAGTAGTAATAGATAAGTACCTGTGTGATATCCAATGTTGATATAAAAACTGGTGTGAAATGATATAGAGCATAACAATATGTAGCCATACCAACATATGAAACACAAATTAATCCCAGATCACTAATAATCTTACTGGCTTGAATGACTGATTGAAGTTCTTCCTCAGCTCAAAATTATTTCATTGATTTGACCATGTTTGAAGGTTAAGTGGGTGAGAGATTGGGTCCATTGCCTGGAGGACCTGCCTTCAGCAGTAACCGTTCCACATGCACTGTAACCCATCTCAGTATAATAATCTTCCTTTATATCACATGATATAAATAAATTAGCGCACTCAGTGATCTCCCAAACAATCCCTGGAAAGTGTTGATGAAGGTCAATGTTTGAATCCATGCAGAATCCTTCATTGTATCATGGGAATTACTAGTTTCAATAAACGATGTGTTTTCCCGGGTGTCAAACTCATCTTAAAACAAGGGGTCAAAATATTGATTGATTGTTTGGTGTTTTACGCCCTGCTCAAGATTATTTCACTTATATGGCGGCGTTGCCAGCTTTATTGTCGGAGGAAACCGGGCTATATGCCCGGAGGAAACCCACGACCTTCCGGTGCAAACTGGCAACCATCCCACATAGGTCGTTCGAGTAAAAACCCAGTCAGAAAATTTCCCATTTTTTTCGGACTGAGTGGGATTCTAACCCGCGACCCATTGGTGGAAGACTGTTCGGATTGAGCGTCCAACGCTCTACCTACTGAACCACAGAGGCCCTGGGGGTCAAAAGAAGCTCATTGCACAACCCTATGGACTACTGTAAATATTTGTTTACCTTTGCCAAAATGTTTTTGTCCTTGATGATGTATTCATAAGTGGTAAGAAGAACATTAAACTTTCCAGATTTCAATTGAGGGGTCAGATTTCTTCTTACAATAGGAGACCCTTTATATGGGACCTTAATAACAGAGGGTGCCCATCTATCAAACTCCAACATCCAGTTAGACAATGTCCTACAAGTATAGAAAGTATTATAGGATTTGGTTGAATCCTGGGGAAATATCTTACAGTCTAAAGCAATGAACAGTGAGAATATGACAGACATTTAGAATGGAAAAATACAAATATGAGTGACTTACGAGAGGGGAACAATAATAAGGAAAGGTCCATTGACTTTCTTCCTTTCCATGAGATATGTAATGAGAGCTATAGTCTGAATGGTTTTCCCCAAACCCATCTCATCCGCCAGGATACCATTCAGGTTGTTGTTGTACAGTGACACCATCCATTCCAATCCCTTTACCTGACAACAGCAAACAGTTTCTTGAGCAAAAGATTCAGATTTTTGACAAAAACATTGTTACTCATGTATTTCACTACAGCATATAATATTAATTCTGTATAACTAAAACAAAATGACAATCATGTTGAAAAAGGCCTAGCACTGCTAATATTTGAAGAACTACTGACGAATGAATGCTTCAAAGATTGAGGACTCACTGTTTTTGACTCAAGCAAAATTATTTCACTTCAATGACAAGTTTGAAAGGTTTAAGAGTCTTAGAGTAAGATTATCTGAATGTACTTACCTGATATTCTTTGAGTTTCCCATAGACCATGATACTGGCCTGTTGTGAGATGGACTCTCGGATTGTGTGGGCTATATTGTAATAATTCTGCAGGTCTTGACGATATTCATCATCA
The DNA here is from genome assembly GCA_963971465.1 of Lepidochitona cinerea. NCBI lineage: Eukaryota > Metazoa > Mollusca > Polyplacophora > Chitonida > Tonicellidae > Lepidochitona > Lepidochitona cinerea. The sequence goes on along the minus strand of OZ020556.1, from coordinate 37,122,315 downwards.
TCTTCCCGAGACACAGAGCTACTATGGGAAACAAAAACAATTATGAATTCAATGCATTTAAAGATTTGTTGTTTGTTTGTTTTTTTTTGGGGGGGGGGGGGGGGAAAGAGAAAACCATGACAGTGCATTGGTATCTTGTGAACATCTCAGAAAAGTCCAATGGAAATAAAAATGTTTTAGAAATATTTGACTGAATGCTACAGATTGGTTGGTATTTTTTTTAAGCATACCCTATAGGGGAATCACATGAAAAGTAGTATCGGTGAAATGATTATTTACAGGTCAACTCACGCTTTGATCTCCATGTTATCGGGTATGGGAGCATTCTCATGCTGTTCTTCAACTTCTTCTTCCTTGAAGACAAACCAATATTACAATAAACTAAAGCTGTTAGATTCTTTGATTGATTGATTGTGTGGTGTTTTACGCCGCGCTCAAGATTATTTCACTTATATGTGGCATAGTTTTAGTGTGGCAGGAAACCGGGCTCTATGCCCAGAGGAAACCCATGACCCACCTTTGGTAACTGGCAACCATCCCACATAGGTCGTTCAAGAGTAAACCTAGTCAGAAAATTTTCCAATTTTTTTGGGACTGAGTGGGATTCGAACCCGCAACCCATTGGTGTAGATTCTTTGATAAAAATTAAAATATACCACTGGATGATTGCATTTAATACCTGGTTTCTTTTCTTTTAATATATATAAATATATATAAATAATATTTATTTTTAGATAATTGTCAGGATAAACAAAGAAATAGGAAAAACTCTCCTGAATTATTCAATTTACCAAACTCATATTAACAAGTACAAACAGGGATAAGAATTTCAAAAGTATTCAGAGAGAAATATCTACATGAAACAGTTCTTAAAAATCAGCTAGGAAATAGTGTAAAATATTAATTTGAAAGATGTTAAAAAGGGGAGATAACTTTACCTCTTCAGATTCTTCCTCTTCCCCTTCAGAACCTTCCTCTCTTGGGGCCACCTCATAACTACAATATAGATTCATCAAAAATCACTTAAGTAAACTCGTGGGATATATCACAGAAAAGAGACCCGCCATCAATTGATTTAAGGATTGGTAATTAGTATGTAGATACAGAGCAATAACATTTTAATACTTTTGGGATAGCATTTCACTGCAGGTAGTAGAATGACGCTAGTTTTAGTTTCTATTTTTCATGGTTTAGCGAGATTAGAAAGGAATTCAAGGTTGGATTACTAACCCTGGGTGCATCTCAAGCCAAGCTTCTAATTGACTAGCAAGTGGTGCCGCATCCCCAGACACAACATTCCCTGTCGCTGTTTCTATGACTTTGACTCGAATTTCACTAGCCGAGGAGTTTTCATCAATCATCTACAACAACAGGAAATTAGTCTCAGCACTTTAAAGAAGTTTTTTTAATTGAATATTACATATTGGAGTTGAAAGCTTTATAAATTAGTACAAGGTTAATTCATGGAACAAATTGTTTCCAAAAGTTAAAAAAAAACAATATATAATTCAGGAGTTTCGTGTTCACATTTGATGTACGTATCAATGACTAAAATAACTACATTGACTTTGAAGAACCATAACAAAAACAAAACAAAAAAAACTTTCAAACAATACCAAAATTAAATAAATGCATTCAAACTGGAAACAGAAACAAACTATTTAAAAACTGAACTCGCATAAAACACTACTTCACGATGCAATAATGGATTAAAGATACTGCAGGTATATTATAGGTGTTGACCAATGTGACAAAAGTAAACAGCTATAATCATTTCCTAACAAAATTAAATGACTTCTCCACCAGAGTAACAAGTACACGTCAAATGTGTCAAAACGGTCAGATAAGTATAAAATGATCGTTTTGTGACATTGGAAAGGATAAATGTGTAACATTTTTTAGTTTGACTCCGCCAAGTGGTGGTAGCCAGGAAGTCAATTACGATGTTTAAACATCTAGTGGGCAACATTAACAGGGAAGGCATTTGAAGAAAAGAGATATTTCAATATATTAAAAGTAAGACTTGAAAATTCACTCCCACCCAAACATACTGTATATTTACAGTAAATTTGTCAATCTAAATGGTAACCATAGTAACCACACATGAGAAAGTCATGACACATTGCCATCCAAGTATCTAGTCATGAACCAATAATTATAACTTCACCTTTAAAGCTACTGGAGTTAGAACTATCACCTTTATGTTGATAACTAAGCCAATGTCTAATCCTTAACTTTCAAATTGATTCTACGAGAGATAGCATCTCTTTTTGTTATAAATCAATGGAAACACTACCTTCTTTAATGCTTATTGTCTTTAGAAGCCATTCAATTGTATTGAAAACATATACGGTACATTGCAAACCCTGATGCTATATAGGGGTTGTCTAATGAGAGCCAGTGTCACGTGTGTTATGATGAATGTCACGATGAATGTAAACAAGATAATAATCTTTTTCTCACACAACACAAAACTATAGCGTTATATTAAAAAACACAGTTCAACTTGAAAACATATGTGTGATGATGTCGCCTAATTGCAAGAACGGCTGTCTGAAAAAAAACTTGATAGCGCATTGTAACGTTAGATTGATTGATCAATGTTTTACATCGCACTCAAGATTATTTCACTTATATGGCGGCATTGCCAGGAGGAAACCCCCAACCTTTGACGAGTACCTGGTTACTCTTCCACATACGGCGACCAAGTGAAAAATCCACTCGGAAATGTAACGTTAGAAATGTCATCACCAATGACAACATCCCCGACCGTTCGATATGGCTGCTACTGGATACTTCATCTTACGCCATATTGCCTTCTGACGAAAATATTTTGTGACTTTAGTTTTGACAGTTCTTTTGTGAGATAATAGCGTTACTTGGGCGATAATTTCATAACGTTTATTATGACAAAAATTACACACTACTCGACATTGGAAATACAGGTGTACTGTGAGAATGTGAAAAATATGCCAGGATAAGATATCCTAGTAAGTGTATGCCAGTGAGTAGAAAATATATTAAAAGAGAAAAGTGTAAATGGAAATATAAGAAATAAAACACTAGTTTCAGTTAGCTACTTTCTTAAACATTACAATAGCCTGTATATATACAGTAATATTTTGGTGTTAAATAAGAGGCTCTACCTTGTCAGAAGGTTCATAATAGAAGTGCTTTGTAACGTCAAAGAGAATACCGGTAATAATATTAAAAAGTTAAAGGAGGCTATCATATGATATTATGCTTTTTATAGTCAATAAGGTTAGTCAAGTAATAGACAGTAAAATATCTGACCAATATGTAGATCTGATTCTTTAAGAAAACCAAAAAAAGTTCCAAAGGGTGAAGGTCAGGAGTTTGAACTTATTTTCAATTTTTTTAACTAACACCAGTCCACCCCAACCATCTTTGCTGTAGTAAATGTTAGAAAAAGATAATTTCATGGTACATGTAACCTTAGAAGATATATTCACTCAGGTACTCATCAGAAGCTGCAATCCCATTTAGATGATCTACTTTACTCTTAAGCATGTTTCCATCTTGAAGTTCATTGATTAACTGACACACCACACAAGATTTTTCACTAATATTGCCAGGTTTAGTGGGGGGAGAAACCTGGCAACTCTTCAACATAGGGCAACTAAATGAAAACCCCTAATCTTTTTTTGCTTAGCGTAGGATTGGAAGGCCTTAAACGATGAGCATTTAGCAGAGTGACCACGGCTTTAGTGGATTTTTGGGCTACACTTACATGACAGACTATGCAAGGAAGGTATGAACCAAATAATACTAACAAGCCTGGATAAGAAATCTAGTCACGAATATTGTAATAAGACCTAGGTTAAATACTACATAGGAAACAATAAAATAAGCTTTCAAATGCAAGACAAGAGGAAAAAAAGGTCACTGAAGCATTGTGAAGAAACAATGAGCAGAATGGGGAAGAAGCGTGATGGTTCAGTTGGACCACCTTACTTACCCCTTCCTCTGTGGCTTCCCCATTTTCATCCTTCTGCAAACATAATAACATCACACACCCCACATCAGCTAACACTACCCTTTCCACACTCAATCTCTCATATCCAAAGACTAGCTTTAAAAACTGTTTTCTTTACTCTAACAGCGTATTCATTCTTAAAGGTCAACTTTTTAAAAACCAATACAGGAAGAATTATAAGTATATTTTTTTCTGAGGCGGATCCTTTTCTAATCAATTTCTGGCGACTGATTCTTGCGATAGTATTCAATGTAAGAACTGCTTCAAAGTTTCTTTGAACATTACTTACAGTCAATGGTACTTAATAAAGACATCAACGTGTTAAAAGCTTGAGTTTGACACACAATGGACTTTGTGGTGATGCCTTGATAATTTCTCATTAGTATGTAACTTGTTTGAAATCTAGAGCAAGCTTCAGCAAATTTCTCTAGTTATCCTATTTCCATGTTTATTTAATTTAGAGTCAGAATTCAACTCTTTAATAAGTCTCTTATGGCAAAAGTACAGGTAGTCAGGGCTATACAATATGTTCGGATAAGTTTAAAAAATAGAAATAAAGTTTAGGTATTTCAGCAGTCATTCTATAATGTACAAAGGCCAAGTATACTGTGTACATTGAAATGTGAAATGTCAGTGAAAAACAAAACATCTCCTGAAATTCTTTTGGATAATTAGGGCTCATTTCAGAGGTATGAAACAAATTAAAGTCAAGAATACAAAACTTAGATTTACCTTGGGGGCCTTCTTCTTTTTCTTGGTTTTCTTTCTCTGGTCGAGTTTATGTTGTTGTACAAGTTTAGTAAGGTTAACAATAAACTCATCAGTTTGTTGTAGCAGGTAAGCTAAACGTCTGTCTTTCTTTTGATCAATCAACTTCCTATATCCCTCCTCATCCTCTGCCTACAATATATACAGCATATAGATATATTTCAATCCATTTCCCTTTTTTTTTGCACATGCCACCATGTTTCAGCATAACTGAATGGTTAACGTATTATCAAACCATTAAGATGTGTTCATTATATAACTATTATAGATGTTAAATGTGACATACCATAAGTCTACGCATACGTTCCTTCTCAATTCTCTCCTGTTCTTTCTTCTGTTCTCTCTCAGTGTTAGCATGGTAGATCATCACTGCACGATTAACCTTACTCACTTTACCAGAAATATTACGATGGAAGTCTTTAAATTCCTTAGCATGTTGAAGAACAGCATTCAGATATTCCTAAATGGCAAAAAACAAACAAACATAACATACATTAATTAATTAATGTAGACAGTAGACATACTTTAATATTTCCATGGTTCTTATGTGCTGCTGAGATTCAGCGGTCGATAATTTCATCTTATAGACCCAAATTGGTGTTTATTTTGTACAGTCAATGGTCGTTCTTGCATGCTGCTCCAATTTCATAACCAAAGCTTTGCTCCAATTTCATAACCAAGGCTTATCAAAAGGCTATGAGTAAAGGCAAATACCGATTTTTCTCATGTTAGTTTAACCGTTAAATTTCAAATTTAGTTGAATGGTATGAAAGTCATGGAATGTTGTACGGTCAAATAGATATCTTAGTTATCTGACTGTGTACAAAAAAAAGATATTCCACTGACCTGATGCTTTTGTCTTTTCTTTCTTTCCTGCTCCAGCTTCTGTTGCTTTTCAAGTTTCTCTGTAACTCTAGCTTCCCGTAACGATTGCCGTTTGCTACGTTTGTAAGCCTTGGTGTTGAGAGCTGTCTCAAGAGTTGTGTCCCTTCTCATGTAAGATACAACTTCAGCTCGTAACTGGAGAAAATAATAAAGATACAAAAATGAAAACATAAACAAACATTTCTTCTTAAGAGTACAAAAAATATTTCATTTTTCCTTAATAAATTCAGGTAGTACTAATTTCAGGGCTTGATTTGATCAAAATTAAAAATAATTAAATTGAAACTATTTGACACTTTCTCTTTTCAATTAACAACAATCCAACATTGAAAAAAACCCCAGCAAAATGTCTTAAAACATCTAGAAAAAAAAAAGAATTGGCTTGGAATTCACCTGTTCAACAGCGCCAAGTAGCCTAGCCTAGCCACTTGGTCAAAACAGTTTAACAGATCAAGAATAGTTGTGACGTTACAAAAGTCACTACATCACAGATTCATTTCGCGTCAATTTCAACATATACGTACCTGTCTTTGAAAGTTGAGAAGTCTCAATGCCCTTAATTCTATCATAGCTTTAGTTTTCAAATCATCAGCCATTACCACTGGAAGATTTTCAAGTTCTTGTATACGGTGAGATATTCTGCCTGCTAGTCTGAAGTCAGATAAACAAAGTTAAATTCTATGAACTGGAATTAAGATTTCCACTATCAATCAAAAGGACATATTGTTATTGTTTTTCATGTGCTCATCCTTCTAATAAACGAGTGAAAAAACATTTAACAAATGAAACCTTATAAAGTATCACTTGAAATAACCTTAAATTATTTGTAAATAATTCTATACAGATGAGAGAATATATTGGGAGGATTTATAATTCAAAATGAGTGAAATATTTCCTTACATAAATTGTTTAATATGGAACAGTAACTGACCTGTATTCTCTTTCCTTCAGGGTTTCTATTGGGTCAATACCAGCCGGTTTAGCCACTGGAGCAACGCGATTCTGCTTCTGTGAAATTGCCATCATGGCTTGAACAGAGGGTGGGGGTGGAGGTGGAGCAGGAGGTGTTTGGGCAGCCTGTGGTCCAGGGGCGTTCGAGGCACCACCTCCAAAACCACTTCCAGGTCCTGCTGGCGTCTGACCACTTTGAGGTCTAGTCTCCATTTGATTTCCATCTCCTAAAGATCATACAAAATGTGTTGTTTTTAAACCAAAAAATTAGCTCACATAGAGCTGTCAAGGACATGTTATAATACTGTCTTACCCTAACCATATAGTTTGAATCGTTTTAAAATCTGTTCAATCATGGGGGATTTCTTGTTGGAGAAAATTGGTTCAGCTTGGACTATAAACAGCCATTGAGTGACCAGTTTTTCTTTACTTTAGCTTTTTAACGTCATGCAGCAATTGGCAGTTCGTCATTATTAATGATTCACTGAACCAGCAATTTGCCAACTAGAAAACACACAAAAGGCAATATATTCAATGGAGTGACGTCTCTATATATCTGTGGTAGGGAGAGTAGTTATTATATGCAAAAGAGGGAAAAGAGTTTGTAGATTAAATACCTTGTCTAGGAAAGGGTCCGACTGGCCGTTTTCCCTCAACTCCCATCTTAACTGTGTCTGGTATGCTTTGACTTCTAGCCAGAAACTTGTAAGCAACAATTTGTGCTCTTAATTGGTGTAGTTGTGACTGGGTGAAGGGTGTCTGTCTTGGTCCAGATGGGGGTCCACCGGATCCACTAAAACCACCAGGTCCTAATAACATACAGCAAAACAATATTACTTGCTCATGCCCTCCATCAGTTACAAGATTTTAAATACCTTTATATCAATCTACTCCAAAAATAGATAACAATGCGTGAATGGTAAATGTGCTATAAGTTATGGAGCAATAGTAATTCTAAAAACACAAACATATTTTTTAGAGAATAAACTTGAAAATGATACCAAGTAAAAAGCTTTTCAGTCGATGCTAACAAAATGTTGATATTTGTTTAAACAACATGAAATAATTACTTTATTTTTCTTAAATTACAAATTAGAAGCTTTTTAGAGTAATTATGTTAAATATATATTAAAGTGGTGTTTGAAACTCCCTCTGGACGAAAAAAATGGACGTTTGTTTCAGTTATTTAAATTTTGTTTACATTTAGAATACTGTTTACGGTTCTTGAAGGCCGGAGACTTTATGGATTTTCCATATTCCAGCCTGAATCATAATCGTTCATGAACTTCAAACTCCCTTTTTTCTTCACAATCCGAATTCGTGAAAAAAGCTCTTGCCACTCTTACTATATGCAACTGTACCTTGTGGTTGTTGATCTGTATCCCCTTGGGGTGGTCCACCTTGAGTTCCCATGGATCCAGAACCTGTCATAGAGGGATTCGCACCACCAACGTTGGGCATATTTACAGGTCCACCTGTTGAGGGTCCACCCATAGATGTAGGCACCATATTTGTGCTTACATTAGGAGGGCCAGTCATACTGCTGCTTGATATTGGATTGATAGGCTGTCCTGCAACATTAGGCATTGCTGGGCTATTCATACTGGGTCCTCCCCCCATTGAGTTTGACGGCATTCCAGATCCCTGCATGTTATTACCCTGCATCCCATGCTGTGCCATCATGCCACTTCCCATAGCACCACTGCTCATGTTTCCACCAGGCATATTTGGGCCTCCCATAGAGCTGTTCATTCCCATTCCAGACTCATTCATATTGGGGTTCCCCATTCCAGAACCAGCCATGTTTGGACCTCCCATACCATGACTACCCATTCCGTGGCCAGCCATATTTGGACCTGATATCCCATGAGATCCCATATTCGGTCCTCCCATCCCAGGACCACCCATATTTGGGCCTCCCATTCCAGGGCCACCCATATTTGGACCTCCCATTCCAGGACCACCCATATTTGGGCCTCCCATCCCAGGACCACCCATATTTGGGCCTCCCATTCCAGGGCCACCCATATTCGGACCGCCCATTCCAGGGCCGCCCATATTTGGACCACCCATTCCAGGCCCGCCCATATTAGGACCACCCATTCCCTGTGGTCTTTGACCTGACATGCCCATCATAGGAGGAAATCTGGGCTCCTCAGGCACATTCTTCTCTTCTTTAACTGGAGTAGCTGCCTGTAATGAATTGGAAAGTTATTTTATAAAACATAATTAATGGATTCAATGATTGAAGTAAATAAATTCATACTTAATATGAATCATCTTCTCCAGTAAGGTCTTTTCAAAAGAACAACTAACATACCTGTTTCTTCTTCTTTTTGCTTTTGCTTTTGGTTTTTGTCTGTAGAGAGAAAGGCAAATCAAAAATATATAAGCTTCTGAAGAATGGCAAGACCATAGTTCATCATAATGTTTTTCAGAAAGGTGAAGATCATTCATTTCAAGAATATTCAGTAAAGGCAGTGGCTTAAATTACCAGTTTTGATAATGATAAAGTGAAGAATTATTTATGGATAACAACATCTTGGTTTATTGGGTGATGGCGTTTCAATGTAGTTCTTACATAGTTATCGAAGTAAGATCTACATCGAAACGTCGGCACCCAATAAACCAAGAAGTTGTTATCCATAAGTAATTCTTCACCTTATTGTAACATTTCAACTTCTAAATGCCATTGAAAGATTTGATAATGATACCCTAACCTTTTCCTGGTAAAACTTTAAGACATGATTTCTCAAAATAACCACAAGATGACTATCATTTATCCTAAAAAATAACATGATGTGATTACAATAGCTTTATCATGAAGGGAAATTTTTACCTTAGGTGTCGGTGCATTTTCTTGAGGGGGCATTCCTTGAGGAGGCATAGGTTGTGGTGGCATTCCATGTTGAGGCATTCCATGTTGAGGCATACCCTGCATTTGCATGCCTTGTGGGGGCATGTTCTGATGCTGCATCCCTGGATGTGGCATTCCCTGTGACATCATACTCTGTTGGGGCATACCCATTGGAACATTCTGATGCTGCATGCCTTGTGGCATATTCTGTTGCATTCCCGGTGGCATGCCTTGAGGCATTCCATGCTGTACCATACCTTGAGGCATGCCATGAGGCATACCATGTGGCATTCCTTGTTGGGGCATGCCTTGAGGCATGGATTGATGGCCCATGCCTTGTGGGGGCATTCCCTGGTGCTGCATGCCATGGGGCATCCCTTGCATGTTCTGAGGTTGCATTCCCTGGGGTGGCATACCTTGGGATGGTGGATAAGGAGAGCCTGATGACGGGGCTGGAGACCCAGACATCATGTTATCACCCCCACCAGAAGACATTCTACTGTGAGAACTTGCCCCTTACTGGTACTGAAATGTTCACACCTGCAAGATGCAATAAAAGAATTGGTAAATATATAATAACATTTTAATTGCCATGTTTATAAGTATAATGTATATTGTGCAAGTGCAAGGATGGAAAAAATTCACATCCATCCAATTCATATTGTCAAAACGATGTTGTTTCTTGTGCTCAAGCAATAAACCAAATGATATTGATAGCATGAACAGGTTTGGGGAATATGTCAATTGATGGGTATCTGAGAATCAATTAGCAGCCAGCAAATTTACAAGCTACGGACTCTGTAAAAGGCAAAACAAATTCTATTTCTTCCCATTCTTCCTCAGTCCACAAAAATCTCACATGCTTATTCGGTCCAGAAAAGTTTCATACACTTTATCAGGGGTTGAAATGTTTTATAAAAAATATTTTTTTACTTGTTACCCATGAAGAATTGGTTGTCTCCCTACATGCAGGTTCTAATTGTACTGGTTCCGGAATAAATGTCTAGTTTATTGACTTGCAACCCTCGCAATTCACAGCGGCAATCGGCAATGCCGCAGAGATTGTCGCCGTAAAACTGCTTTTCCACGGCAATCAAAAATGTCGCAGACAAAATAAAATATTCATCTTGGGAAAATAGAATATTTATACTAGAATACTTTATATGTATGGAGATTTTTACAACTAATAGTTTTACCTTCGACCGTCACCGTTGTTCAGAATCAAGGTGTATTTAATATAGAAACCACTCATTCGTTTGTATCTAATCAGGCCACAATAAAGCCAAGGACTCTATACATTTGCCTATGTGAAGTGCTACATGTAATTCCCACACCAAGATTGAAACAAAGTTTCATTCTGCAGGTGGTTGGCGTCAGAATGTATCCAACTGTCTGTCAGTTATGTCTCATTGGGTAATCCCCATTCCAGTTTAATAGGGGTGTTACCCTCATGTACATGTTTATTGTTGTTCAAGAAATAGAATTTGAATTTTTATTTAAAAAAAAAAAACAATTTAAAGTAGGCAGGTCGGGTCAATTTTAATCATCCATCGTTTGTTTCTAAAACCTATACCAAACTATTCTTCACATAGTTATAAGATGTAATTAGAATTCCGTTTGCCATGTATAATCATATTTACTTAGAAAAATGATATATAATAAATCAGGGGAGACAACTTTTGTCTCTAAATATGGGCCTTTTCAAAGCATTTTTATGAATGGTAGTTATTTTTCTGTTCAAGCGAAAATGAGCAAACAGGGTCCAGTGAAAGGGCCCTGAAAAAATATACAGACTACACTTTTTGTTTCATTTTTAACTTTTGAGACTCACATTTGCTTTTAAACTTTTATGATCTAATACCTTGAACCAACATTTGATGACGTCACCGACCTGCCTACTTAAAGAGGTTCTAATTTTTATTTAAAACAAAACAATTTAAAGGGGTTCTTACAAAACAATAAATATATTTCTTGTCGATTATACTTGTAAATAAACACATTCAAAACTTTCACCCCACATAAACTTTAGAGATGGACTCAACCAGGCTTTGTTAAACAGCTGTGCACGTGTCTGTATGGATTTAACTATGTACTATTACACAAACGGTGGCTATAACCTTTAGGTTACGTTTTAGTGATTGATTTGAAAAAGAAATGCTTTGCCGAGTGAAGTGACTTATCACCAGGAATATACATTTAACAAGGAATTATTTCTATGCAAATAAAGGATATTTCATGTGGATTTTATGGGGAAAGAATTACAGCCTTTCCGAGTCAGACGTAAGACAAAGTTAGCCTTTTCTCTATGCTGGTTTCTATGATTATCAAAAAAGAAATTAAAAAAATCTTTGTTGAACATTTTTTCTTTTGTCAATGCACCTTTTAGATGTCAGTTTTTGCTATTTGTAGCTTTAAATACAGTTAACAGAGCAGTGAGAATTGTTTGGATAAAAATGTCGTGGTGAAATCACTTTTGCCGTGGAAATGTGACTTTTCCGCGGCAACTTTGTTTTTTGTTTTTGCCGTGGTAAAAATCTGAATTGCGAGGGTTGCATTATAAATTCTCAGTAAGATTCTCACAGTTCACTATGTGCAAAAATGGAGTGTGACGGCTCTTGACCCATGTCTTGTGTTGAAGATCTCGTAGAATGGCACAAGATCTCGAGTGTGTATTAGACAGAGGGGTAAGGGGAGAGCACTTTGTGTGCCTGTGGTTTGGCCAAACTCGAAAAGGGTTCATTTCCCAAACATGCACATGTGGAAGGATTCAGCTATTTCCCAGATCCAAAATTCATTTATTTTCCTCAATCTCACAAAGAACGTTAGTTTAAAACACGTTTTTTTTCTGGGCCTGTGTATCAATAAAATTAAAACACTGCAGCTTCCATTTCCTGTTAACTGTACGGAGTCTGAATAACAACAACGCGAACGTCGGAACGAAACAAAGCGGTGTGTGACATTAAACTTAATCAGAGCAGACGAAATGATAGAAGATACCATAGTATGTAACAAAGAACCCATGGCAGATGCTGACTGAAGTTCAAACTTTAACAGCAATCCGGACTAGCATACTTACGATAATAAAGATCTAATATCAGCAAAAAGACGCCAAAATGTCCTAAGCGGTCGGCATTTCTCGCCGGAAGAACACTTGCAAACTGTGCGCATGCGCGATCGTAGGTTGGTTTTGGAAAGAATCATTCAGATTTTCCACTGTACTGTAGATTATGCGAGAGTTTTAAACAGTTAATAACAAGTTATACCGTTAGATACTGTCATCTGGTATCCATACCAAACACGTACAGGATGATGTATGGAGTCTATCTTTTAATATTTATAGTTAAGGGGAGATAATGAACAGTTTAGCAAATTACCTCCCCTGATTCCTGTCCAATCATGTTGCCTGTCATACAGCGGGTATTTTGATATCGTTATTTGGACATTTTGGTATCGGTATGTATTTCAAGATTAATAATGTTTCAAACGAGTGATGTTAAAATTGTCTCCTGGAAATGTGAGCATTTGTTTGAGCATTATAAGGATTGTTCATTTGATGATATGTATATAATATGATTTATCTGCATCACAGTTACATTCACAGCTCTTTTTCCTTGTTCAGTGTTCAATTTTCGGCTCAACTTCAACTTGGTACTAATAATAGTAATACTAATAGGAATATTATGATATACGTCATGTATATTCTAAATAATAATTTAATAATGCCTAATGGTATGTAGGCTATATAAAGTTAAAATAATGTAGAATGTATTGTAGTAGTAGAATTTCCACTGACTAGCTTGACATAATAAATATTGACATAATAATATTGCCAAATGGTACATCTATATTTAGTATATACCGTAAACCCTCCCACACAGGCTTATCCACGCACTTTTCTAGCTTCCAGCCATGGGCAACCAAAACCTCATGGGTAAGAGCTCTAGTTCATCGAGCTCATAAAATTTGTAACAATAGTACCTTATTATCACTTGAAATTGAGAAAGTTCGAAAATTTATGTCTTGGAATGGGTACCCTGCCAAAATAGCGAACAAACTTATAGCAAAATGTTCCCAACCAAAAACTAGACCCACAGTAGATGTTACAAAAACCGAAACTAAAATCTTCATCAATTTGCCCTACACTGGAAGACAAGGAGAGCGCCTCGTTAAAAACACTCTTGCCAAAATTAATAGACTGCTTATTTCAAAGGTTAAATTTATTGTGTTCTTTAATAATACTAAGTCTTCTTTTTTCACCTCTACGAAGGATAAAATACCAGTCCAGTTTTTTAAACAAGATTGTGTATCAGTTCACATGTCCTGGCTGTTCCCACACTTACATAGGTAAAACAGAAAGATGCATGACTCTCCGTGCATCAGAACATGCGCTCGACAATAACAGCGAAATTCATAACCACTTACATAGCTGTGATCAGTTTGATCACATTATGAATTTATTTTGTATGCCAGACAATGGTACACCGGCAAGAATTGATCTTTCAGGATTCGTTCTAAACAGTATAAAAGTCATTGACAGATCAAATCATTGGAATGAGCTTCTCTTTAAAGAGGCTTATGCCATCAAAAAGCACAACCCTGAACTTAACACTGGCCTAAAGGCCTCCAAATAATTTAGTTTATTTCTGTAAAATTTCTGTCTCGCCTCATTACAGTAAATACCTGTCAAACACTGGTCAATTTTTTAGTATCAACCATCTTAGCTATCTTTAACGTACTATATTCTTACTATGCCATGTTTATTACCTGCCACCTGTATGCCCCATGCTGTTCTTCCTTAATCTTCTTGCTGTACATAACCTTTAATCGTTTCATTACCCTACATGTGTTGTTTTAAATTCTTATCTACTGCCTATATATACCGTTATTTTCATTGTATCACTACTCCTGATGATGGTTTGAGAATAAACCGAAATATTGAGTTAATATGTCTTACATGTCTTTCTTCGGATTGCTCACTCTACTTTAGTATTGTAGTAGGCTTGTGTATAAAAGTTAAATACTTTTAAATTATGTTATTGTGTTTACCATATTCTGGATGCTATCTAGTTTGAGCCGAGCAAAAAAGTTCTTGAAAGTTGTATTGTAATGAAGACATTTAGTGATTGACATTAATTTGATTGAATTATTGGTATGGGCCATAGGGATGTGCAGCATAAAACTTAAATACACTTTTTGTATTAAATAATGGATGGAAATGAATAAGCAGACGCCAAAATACTTACAATTGACCATTTATACCAAAACTTGACAAACTCTAGGAAAGATCAACAAAGTGTCCCAATGTAGAACTGGTTAAACACTCAAGAGTTCCAAATATGCCCATAATTCAGTTCTCCACACAATATTTTTGGACAAAAAAACTATATGTAGGAGAGCACTATTTCATTGGCCTAAAGTTCACAAGGAAGTGTGAGGGTACAAATGAAGGATCACATTTATTCAAATTTATGGTCAGGAAAGTCATATCTTGAATCTATCACAATTCAAAATTGTCCCCTCATTTGGACCCTCTCCTGAGGCAGAATGTTTTACTCTAGCTTCAAAATGGAATATACCAGCAGAAGGTCGTGGGTTTCCTCCGGGCACAGAGCCCGGTTTCCTCCCACAATAAAACTGGCAACGCCGCCATATAAGTGAAATAATCTTGAGCGCGGCGTAAAACACCAAGCAATCAATCAATCAATCAAAATGAAATAACTATAGAAAGACACGGGTAAAAGTCGCCAATTAAACCAGCTATTAGATGTTTTGTTTATTGGTGGTATCAGTTTTGTACTGTGGATTGACACTTTGACCTAAAAAAAATTCTTGTTTGACCTAGACATTGTATTTGAATTTCAGATCCAAATACTGAATGTCAATGCTGTAGTTGTTGTTGGATTTTATGTGTATAATGACTGTTAACAAATCCTAACGTTTCCCATGTAATCAAGAAAATAATTCCAGTGAAAGGCGTTTCTTGTATGCAAATGAACCCATGTGACCTTGGAAGCCTATTTTTGAATTTCACAATTTCCCATTCAACTCAGTATCAACTATTAGCTGGCAGATCCACCCAGGGGGAGCATCCCTAGTATGGGTATCTGATCAGTTAATATCAAACAGAACCAGTTATTCATCGTATACCTAGTTCAGTTTTACCGAACTTATGGTTATATTACATATATACCAACGGTGTACGATATTTATAATGCGGTGTGGTATAGTCGGCAGACCGTAACGCGGACCATGTGACCTGCAGTGCCTAGATGTCCGAAATCGAGAATTCTTTAAGGCCCGTTCTCACTGTGCGATATGATTTATCAACCAATCAAATGCATCCATTTTAATTGCATCCTACAAGTTGGTACGACAACTCACACAGTGAGAACGGGCCTTTATCATAAGTACTGATGTTTGGTATTATTTCCTCCAGGAAATTTGAAGCGACACACGAAAACTTGATTTTTATCCATTTACTCCTAAAAGCCAATGTCCATTCAAAACAAAGGACCTCTTTTTAATTTACATTCTCAATTTCTGATATTTATCTGGTAGACTTGCCACCTTTTTGAACAAGTTATACTTTCCCCCTCTATTAGCCAGCATAACATCAATATCTTTTGGCCTCTGATATTTGGATCTAGTGTCACTAAAAACTTTTATCATGCACTTTTTTGAGAATGAAATTAACTTGTGTTTGTTTTCAGGACTTGAAGCCCAAAGACATGCACAATGTCTTTTGTTAGATCTGTGAAGCCAAATAATGCAGTTAGAAGAAAAAGAAGTGGAGCCAAGAAGAAACCAGCTTGGGATGTAAGAATAACCTAGACTAACTAACACATCTAGCTTGAGGTCTAGCACATTGCTACCAAATTAACCACACCTTGGGATGTAAGAATAACCTAGGTTAACTAACACATCTAGCTGGAGGTCTAGTACATTGCTACCAAATTAACCACAGCATGGGATGTAAGAATAACCTAGGTTAAAGGGAAAGAAAATCTAAGCTTTAGACTTATTTAGATGGAAAGAGTAGAGTTCATTTAGTCCAAAACAACTGTCCAGTGTATGTTTTATCCCCTCGTAAGTGAATAATTGAAATTTGAAGGTGGCATTACAATAGAGAATAAGCTCCATAGGCCATTCACAAGGCCGCCACCATTTTTTCATTAGTTTTATCCAATTATTGTTGAATAAAAATTTAAGTGCGTTATAGAGTAGTCTTGTGATGCAATTTAGCCAATGGCTGGCTAAGTAATGGCGCGCGGTTGCATACTGACCTATATATTCGAAGACAATCTTCCCACTTCAACTTTGTCGCCATGTTTATTTGGGACCTAAATCTACCCTTACACATTAGAGAGCAGTAAAAATACGTCATTATTGATCTAAAAATAGCTACACCAAAATCACGTCATCCTAAAACGGAAAAATGGCTACACAGATAAGCCACTGTAAGGACATTCTTCTGTCTGTTTTTATTAGCTTGAGGGTCACTGGAGGTAATTGACGTGAAATGTTTTAAGTACTTTGAAGGTTGTTATCGACGATAATCCCTATGTATTTCTAGAGATTTCCCCTCCTTTAACTAACACATCTAGCTGGAGGTCTAGTACATTGCTACCAAATTAACCACAGCATGGGATGTAAGAATAACCTAGGTTAACTAACACATCTAGCTGGAGGTCTAGTACATTGCTACCAAATTAACCACAGCATGGGATGTAAGAATAACCTAGGCTAACTGAGTGACACATCTAGCTTGAGGTCTAGCACATTGCTACCAAATTAACCACAGCATGGGATGTAAGAATAACCTAGGCTAACTGACACATCTAGCTTGAGGTCTAGCACATTGCTACCAAATTAACCACAGCATGGGATGTAAGAATAACCTAGGCTAACCGACACATCTAGCTTGAGGTCTAGCACATTGCTACCAAATTAACCACAGCATGGGATGTAAGAATAACCTAGGCTAACTGACACATCTATCTTGAGGTCTAGCACATTGCTACCAAATTAACCACACCTTGGGATGTAAGAATAACCTAGGCTAACTGACACATCTAGCTTGAGGTCTAGCACATTGCTACCAAATTAACCACAGCTTGGGATGTAAGACTAACCTAGGCTAACTGACACATCTAGCTTGAGGTCTAGTACATTGCTACCAAATTGACCATAGCTTGGGATGTAAGAATAACCTAGGCTAACCGACACATCTAGCTTGAGGTCTAGTACATTGCTACCAAATTGACCATAGCTTGGGATGTAAGAATAACCTAGGCTAACCGACACATCTAGCTGGAGGTCTAGTACATTGCTACCAAATTAACCACACCTTGGGATGTAAGAATAACCTAGGCTAACCGACACATCTAGCTTGAGGTCTAGTACATTGCTAGCAAATTAACCACACCTTGGGATGTGGGAATAACCTAGGTTAACTAACACATCTAGCTGGAGGTCTAGTACATTGCTAGCAAATTAACCACACCATTCGGATGTAAGAATAACCTAGGCTAACCGACACATCTAGCTGGAGGTCTAGTACATTGCTACCAAATTAACCACACCTTGGGATGTAAGAATAACCTAGGCTAACCGACACATCTAGCTTGAGGTCTAGTACATTGCTACCAAATTGACCATAGCTTGGGATGTAAGAATAACCTAGGTTAACTGAAACATCTAGCTGGAGGTCTAGTACATTGCTACCAAATTAACCACACCTTGGGATGTAAGAATAACCTAGGTTAACTAACACATCTAGCTGGAGGTCTAGTACATTGCTAGCAAATTAACCACACCTTGGGATGTAAGAATAACCTAGGCTAACCGACACATCTAGCTGGAGGTCTAGTACATTGCTACCAAATTAACCACACCTTGGGATGTAAGAATAACCTAGGCTAACCGACACATCTAGCTTGAGGTCTAGTACATTGCTACCAAATTGACCATAGCTTGGGATGTAAGAATAACCTAGGTTAACTGAAACATCTAGCTGGAGGTCTAGTACATTGCTACCAAATTAACCACACCTTGGGATGTAAGAATAACCTAGGCTAACTGACACATCTAGCTGGAGGTCTAGTACATTGCTACCAAATTAACCACACCTTGGGATGTAAGAATAACCTAGGCTAACTGACACATCTAACTTGAGGTCTAGTACATTGCTACCAAATTAACCACACCTTGGGATGTAAGAATAACCTAGGCTAATTAACACATCTAGCTTGAGGTCTAGTACATTGCTACCAAATTGACCATAGCTTGGGATGTAAGAATAACCTAGGTTAACTGAAACATCCAGCTGGAGGTCTAGTACATTGCTACCAAATTAACCACACCTTGGGATGTAAGAATAACCTAGGCTAACTGACACATCTAGCTGGAGGTCTAGTACATTGGTACCAAATTAACCACAGCTTGGGATGTAAGAATAACCTAGGCTAACTGACACATCTAGCTTGAGGTCTAGTACATTGCTACCAAATTGACCATAGCTTGGGATGTAAGAATAACCTAGGTTAACTGACACATCTAGCTGGAGGTCTAGTACATTGCTACCAAATTAACCACACCTTGGGATGTAAGAATAACCTAGGCTAACTGACACATCTAGCTGGAGGTCAAGTACATTGCTACCAAATTAACCACACCTTGGGATGTAAGACTAACCTAGGCTAACTGACACATCTAGCTTGAGGTCTAGTACATTGCTACCAAATTAACCACACCTTGGGATGTAAGACTAACCTAGGCTAACTGACACATCTAGCTTGAGGTCTAGTACATTGCTACCAAATTGACCATAGCTTGGGATGTAAGAATAACCTAGGCTAACCGACACATCTAGCTTGAGGTCTAGTACATTGCTACCAAATTGACCATAGCTTGGGATGTAAGAATAACCTAGGCTAACCGACACATCTAGCTTGAGGTCTAGTACATTGCTACCAAATTGACCATAGCTTGGGATGTAAGAATAACCTAGGCTAACCGACACATCTAGCTTGAGGTCTAGTACATTGCTACCAAATTAACCACACCTTGGGATGTAAGAATAACCTAGGCTAACCGACACATCTAGCTTGAGGTCTAGTACATTGCTACCAAATTGACCATAGCTTGGGATGTAAGAATAACCTAGGCTAACCGACACATCTAGCTTGAGGTCTAGTACATTGCTACCAAATTGACCATACATGTAGCTTGGGATGTAAGAATAACCTAGGCTAACCGACACATCTAGCTTGAGGTCTAGTACATTGCTACCAAATTAACCACACCTTGGGATGTAAGAATAACCTAGGCTAACTAACACATCTAGCTTTAGGTCTAGTATATTGCTAGCAAATTCACCACACCTTGGGATGTTAGAATAACCTAGGCTTAATAACACATCTAGCTTGAGGTCTAGTACATTGCTACCAAATTAACCACAGCTTGGGATGTAAGAATAACCTAGACTAACTCACACATCTAACTTGAGGTCTAGCACATTGCTACCAAATTAACCACACCTTGGAATGTAAGAATAACCTAGGTTAACTAACACATCTAACTTGAGGTCTAGTACATTGCTACCAAATTAACCAGACCTTGGGATGTAAGAATAACCTAGGCTAACTGACACATCTAGCTTGAGGTCTAGTACATTGCTACCAAATTAACCACAGCTTGGGATGTAAGAATAACCTAGGCTAACTAACACATCTAACTTGAGGTCTAGTACATTGCTACCAAATTAACCACACCTTGGGATGTAAGAATAACCTAGACTAACTCACGCATCTAACTTGAGGTCTAGTACATTGCTACCAAATTAACCACACCTTGGGATGTAAGAATAACCTAGACTAACTCACACATCTAACTTGAGGTCTAGCACATTGCTACCAAATTAACCACACCTTGGAATGTAAGAATAACCTAGGTTAACTAACACATCTAACTTGAGGTCTAGTACATTGCTACCAAATTAACCAGACCTTGGGATGTAAGAATAACCTAGGCTAACTGACACATCTAGCTTGAGGTCTAGTACATTGCTACCAAATTAACCACAGCTTGGGATGTAAGAATAACCTAGACTAACTCACGCATCTAACTTGAGGTCTAGTACATTGCTACCAATTCTACCCCTATGCTGTGTGCAAATATACATAAATACGTTGGACACTCAACGGTTGTGGTTTCACAACCACACACTGCTCTTCCCATATCCTCCCTGCGTGACAACAAATGGCCGTATTTTTCTATTTTAGTACAAAGCAAAAGACGTTATTCACTTAATACTCCATAGCTCCACTCGCTTATACTGTTATATCAAAAATAAAGATATACATGTATAGTAGAGATTCTTTTATCACTTGTTCTTCTTGATCGGGTCTAGACTGGAGCCAACGATGGCGGGTCGAATCGAACCCATCGCTGCGGAATTTAGCTTACGGCCGTAGGCGAGAAAGTGATGCATAATGACAGCATTTGCATTGTAAAGTTGTCAGCCAGTGAATAGTTTCTGGTCTTATGACTTATAATTATATGACATTTCGTCCGGTAAGGTGAAACGTGTGGCTGAATGTTTCGGTGGAAGTCTGCCAGTTGAACGGTCTCGTGCAAGATGTATAAATAGATTTGTGTGAAAGTTCAAGGTCGCACAGTTTAGCGGCGGGAGGGAATGGGAAGAGCCATTCATCGATGTGCAAAAAAGTTAATTTTCGGGGTGGAATGGGGTTTAAAACCTCCGTATCGGTTGTAGTTGCGTGATAACACACCGCTAAAGACTTTTGGTCACCTCGTCAACCTCCCTCGACGCCTGCAGCGTCTCGGGGGGTTGACTCGGTGACCAACAGTCCTCAGCGGTGTGTTATCACGCAACTACAACCTCTCATTCGGTGTTAAACCCCTAAATTAACCACAGTTTGGGATGTAAGAATAACCTAGGCTAACTGACACATCTACCTTGAGGTCTAGTACATTGCGTCCAAATTAACCACACCTTGGGATGTAAGAATAACCTAGGCTAACTAACACATCTAGCTTGAGGTCTAGTACATTGCTACCAAATTAACCACACCTTGGGATGTAAGAATAACCTAGGCTAACTGACACATCTAGCTTGAGGTCTAGTACATTGCTACCAAATTAACCACACCTTGGGATGTAAGACTAACCTAGGCTAACCGACACATCTAGCTTGAGGTCTAGTACATTGCTACCAAATTGACCATAACTTGGGATGTAAGACTAACCTAGGTTAACTGACACATCTAGCTGGAGGTCTAGTACATTGCTACCAAATTAACCACAGCTTGGGATGTAAGAATAACCTAGGCTAACCGACACATCTAGCTTGAGGTCTAGTACATTGCTACCAAATTGACCATAGCTTGGGATGTAAGAATAACCTCGGCTAACCGACACATCTAGCTTGAGGTCTAGTACATTGCTACCAAATTAACCACACCTTGGGATGTAAGAATAACCTAGGTTTACTAACACATCTAGCTTGAGGTCTAGTACATTGCTATCAAATTAACCACACCTTGGGATGTAAGAATAACCTAGGCTAACTAACACATCTAACTTGAGGTCTAGTACATTGCTACCAAATTAACCACACTTTGGGATGTAAGAATAACCTAGGCTAACTGACACATCTAACTTGAGGTCTAGTACATTGCTAGCAAATTAACCACAGCTTGGGATTTAAGAATAACCTAGGCTAACTAACACATCTAGCTTGAGGTCTAGTACATGGCTACCAAATTAACCAGAGCTTGGGATGTAAGAATAACCTAGGTTAATCTAGCTTGAGGTCTAGTACATTGCTACCAACTTAATCACAGCTTGGGATGTAAGAATAACCTAGGTTAACTTACACATCTAGCTTGAGGTCTAGTACATTGCTACCAAATTAATCACAGCTTGGGATGTAAGAATAACCTAGGTTAACTTACACATCTAGCTTGAGGTCTAGTACATTGCTACCAAATTAATCACAGCTTGGGATGTAAGAATAACCTAGGCTAACTTACACATCTAGCTTGAGGTCTAGTACATTGCTACCAAATTAACCACAGCTTGGGATATAAGAATAACCTAGGCTAACTAACACATCTAGCTTGAGGTCTAGTACATTGCTACCAAATTAACCACGCCTTGAGATGTAAGAATAACCAGTCCTAATATTTATGTCAAATGTGATCAAAATTTAATTTTAAGAAGTTTTATGAATATGGCTTAAGTTTTTTTCCCGGTTATTTAAAGTGGCATGAGCTGCTAAAATTCACACTTTTTTCATCATTTCTAATCGTCACAACAGCAAGAGGCGTTGAAGGCCGTCGAAAAACTAAATAATTAGCGTTGGAATGAGGAAAATCCGTACAGTATGTGTTCGAAAAGTAAACAAAATTTAAAGAACCAGGACGACCATTCATTCCTTCTAAGCCAAAGTTATTTCAAAACAATACTTTATCGTACATTCTCGAGACTAGAAGCGCTACAAAGCTTCTGAATTATACTTTTTGAGAAAAATAACCGATAATTTCAACATTCTGTTTTTACATTTTTGCAGCTCATGCCACTTTAAATTTTCTTTACTTTTGAACACTATTCCGGTTCATATAGGCCACATACTGTATGGATTATCCTCATTCCAACGCTAATCATTTAGTTTTTCGATGGCCTTAAAAGTTTCTCACTGTCGTGACGATCAGAAATGATGAAAAAAGTGTGAATTTTGGCAACTCATGCCACTTTAAGTTTCTTTATACCGGCCTAGAAAATGATCTGATCTACCATTTATCATATCCATCAATGAGTGAAGGTTCCCAACTAACTATCAACAGGAAATCATTGTTATATTGTTTTCCTTGTGACTTAACGTCTGCTTGAATCTTAGAGCACCACATAAGTTGTATGATCTTGGCTGTTAAACAACAACTACCATCAATATTTGCGATCGCCATAGAATTAAACTTTAAGGATGTGTATTTTTAAAAAAGCCTATATTTGAATTTTAAACATGTAGGTAAAACTCTAGATTAAAATATTTTTCTTTCTTGTAGGACAGTGTTCAAGATTTGTCAGTTCATAGAGCTTCTTTAGAAGATCAGGTAACTCTTGCTTTTTTCTTTAGTGAAAAAAACTGATGTCAGATTACATTCTCATAAAAAAGTGTATAAATCTTTTTTTTGAATGTTGAAGAATCTGGAAATTCCTGAGAGGTCCTTAAAATGCTATAATAACATAATTACTTTTCTTCTAGATCTACAGGAAAAATATGCACTTATCTAAAAATGGATTAACAGCCCGGCTTCAGAAATTGGATAGGAATCAAAGAAAATGTAAGTTTTGTGTACACCATAAAACATCAATGAACTATAATTTTTTTTTTGTTTGTTGTCACATGTTTATCTGTAATTCAATGTTATATAATCAAGTGAAACATATTCTAGTTTTTACAGCAAAGTCTGTTTTAGTAACTGTTGCTCACTTGATTAGTGATATGAATATTTTTCCCTCAGCCAAGTCACCGAAGGCCACAGCCAAACAGATGGCAGTTATAAAGGAGATACTCTATGATAAACAACAGGTAATCTCAACAATCTAATATATATTCAAGGTAATAGATGGCAGCAGTGAAAACATTATAGGAAATATCCTGCTATGAAAATATAGAATATATAGATCATCTACATAAAGATATTACACCTACTACACTAAAATGTTTCTTTCTTTAATCCAAGTTTTTTTTTCTGGGCCCTGTCTTACGAAACTGGCGTAAATTTGTGCATAGGCCTACACCATAGACCGGGGGGCTTTTTCTCAACACACTTACGCCTGTCGTAACTTTGTCGCAAAGTTACGTCGGTGTCTAGAAACAGCCCCCAGTTGCGACTAGGGTGTAAGTTCCTATAGCTTTAACACTGATCAGACGTAACTTACGCCACCTGTGTAACACAGGGCCCTGGTGTTTCTCGGGGAGAGTTTGTTACAGCCCACAGTGACCAACATTCACGAAACTGTCCAACATTAACACAATGACTGACTTGTAACAAACGTTTGACTTTTACCAGTTTCACTAGATCGTCCTATTGGGAAGAGTTGCAAGATACTTATGAAAGGTCAGGTTACAAGGCCTGCATCCCTTCCCCACTAAACGCCACCTTATAAATGATACAATCTTGAACAAAGAAATCGTCAATCAAACATTCAATCAGCTTTAAAAAAAGGCTCTCTGGGGAAGATTTCAACTCCAAAAAATTATTAAAATATTAGTGATAAAGTTTGAATATTATGTTGTTATTCTTACCAACAGTAGGCCTAAAATTAGTTTCTAACTTTAAATGGCGGTCAGTACTGATATACGCCATTAAAGGAGTGGATGTTATTGGAACTCAAACTCTCCTAAAATTAATTCATTTAAAGGTCATCTTATCTAATTGTGGTATTCAAAAATAAACTTTCTTTAATAAATTTTAATAAATAATCATTTGTTCAGGAAATGACTATGGCCACAAGCTTACATAGCTGTTTGTAAATGATACAGGGCTGCAAAATAAACAATGAAAGTAATCTCAAATGTTTTCTATTTCATATTATTTTTTGTTTATTGATCATCAGTTACACGACGTTCTTTCAAAGTCAGATGAAATGATGGCCGTTGTAAAGGATCTATTTGGGGATGACCCTCGGGTGAGTTTTTTTCTAATCTGCATATTCTCTCAAATTTTGTATGGTGCTTAAAACTGGTTTGAGTTTGTTTATGGACTAAATGTATATTTGAAAACCATAATATGAGACCAAAAAACCTTCTCATTAGGAATGTGGAGCAAATCTGCATATTTCCCGCATTTTCGTAACTCTTGGAAAAGCTCGTCAAAAGTGGCGCCATACACAACCTTTGATGTGTAAAAACCACTCCGAAAACCCAGTGACACAGCAGAGATTTGTATTAGGTCACCACTGGGAGTGCACGTACACATCATAGGTCATATTTGACGGAGATAATTAACTTAGATTAACGTAAATTGGCAAATGCATTGAAGAAGCGGTAAATTTTGTGTATTCTGCATCAGAAGTTAAATTTTCATTTTTGTCAGACTTTTTAAGTACGTGTTTCGCAACACACTTAATGCAAATTAGCAAATATTGCTTAAAGTTGTTCATAAAACTTTTAAGATTCAATCTGTAAAAATTGTACAGAAAAATAATCAGCTAATAAATACATTTTAAAACAAGATGGTAGCGTCCATGGATGCCAAGGAAAAAAAAGGTAAGAATGAGGAATTTTGTTTCTAGGTATATACATATTCCGAGAGTAGTAAACAATATAACAAAACAGATTATCGGTGGATTAAACGTTACCTACCAGTATTATATCAGATATATTTCAACACAACCTTGTAGGTTTCATGTTGTAACTGTCAGTGTCATGTGACGTTGTTTATAATAATTATAAACTCTTTCAGTACATTTGAACTTCACAGAAAAATTTTGCCTGAAAAAGCCCACTCAATGAACATGTATTTTAATACTGTTTACAGCTTTGTTAATTTGTTGAAACAGTATTTTCTCATGGATAATGATGAGATGTTTTTGTTTCTAAGTTGTAATTTGCATTTATGTCAACTGTATGCATCATGTGTCAACTGTATATTGGAATTAACTTTGTCATTTAAGTCTTTTATTTATCTTTAGAGATTTGCTGGTTTTCCAAATGTGACGTCTGCTCCAAACAGTTCAGACACAACTAAGTAAGCTTCATTTGTCTTTTCGTTTATTTCATAAATTCTGAAAAAAATCATTGTTTTTAATGGTTGTTTTAGGCATGGAATAGTTATGGCATTTTTTCTCACTCGATAGTCTGAATGTTTCATGCATGGACATTTGTCATGTTTTCGCACTAAACTTAAAGACACAATTTCAATAAGGTTTTTTAAATTTGAATATGGTTTAGCATACTTTCAGTGGGATGGTTGCCAGTTACCACCGGAAGTTCGTGGGTTTCCTCCCACAATAAAACTGGAAATAATCTTGAGCGTGGCATATAACACCAAACCATCAATCAATCATACTTTCAGTTTTTGATGTTTTATGTTATGATTACATGTCAGTATGTAAAACCTGCCCAAATTACATTTATAGTTTAAGCTACATGTATATTCTTATTCTTTAAATCATCGTTATTGTATGTATGATATTGTATTGATATATCAGTTTGTTTTACTAAAATTTATATTATTTACCTTCTTCAAGCATTAGTCTTTGTCGAACTGTATATATGAAAAAATTATTAGTTATGCATTATTTTTGTTTATTTTGTAATCGTTGCTGCATGGTGTAATAAAAATGTTTGTTTATCAGTTTGGTGAATGTTGATGGTGATGTACGCACACAGTTAGAAGCACTTAGTGACTCTGTAATGAACACAGTGGCATTGAATACATCCACAGAGGAGGAGGACAGTAATGGTAAGAATATTCTCTAATTATTAATGAAACTGAAAAAGATTTTTATTGTGATTATGTGTCAAAAGAAAAAAAAACTAATAGACCTGTCCTGTCTTATCAGGGGGTTGTTTCTCAACAAAGTTACGACCGACGTAAGTCCAATGCAAGGCGTAACTACCATGGCAACATATACCCTCAACATTACGTTACGACCAGGCGCACAGTTACGACATAAGTGTGTTGAGAAACAGCCCCCTGGAACAGATTTTTCTTGTAAACAAGCATTCTAAAACAAAGACTTTGAATCTGTCTCCCCATCTCTAATGGTTTCTTATCTGTGCAGATGAAGGCCCTGAAGCCATAGTGTATGAGCCACGATTAAACCTTGACCGTTTCCAGCAGTTTTTGGCTGCTGAAGAAGAGAACGCTTCCTTGAGTACAATCAGTGGTGCTGGATTTGTGACAAGTGCCGATGAGGTGGGACAGCCTGAGAGAACAAAACCCAAAGAAAGTACAGCCATGGGCGTAGGATCTGGAGGTATTCATATTCAATATAAATTTGAATTTTGTTAAACACAGCAATTGCTTAAGCCACCACTGAGCAGCTTTGTCACAGAAGTCTTCTTTTTTCCCCTTGTTCAGTTCAGTTCAATGTAATTGCAACTCCATCATCTGTAGTCTCAAAAAACCAGGAGCCTGTTTCACAAAGCGGCATAGCATAAGTTTTTATGTAACTGTCATGGCAACCCATACTGTAGAGATACGTGGTTTTGCTGTTTTGTGAAACAGGCTTCTGATAGTATTTACTACACATAAATGGCTTATGCAATTTTCTTCAAATTAAGTCGGATCCCTTTCACAGCTAAGATGTTCAGATTTATTTCAGTAAGTCGAGTGATTTTTTTCAGATGGCAGCATTTTTGAAACACCCCCTAGCAAACACACAACGCGAAGCCCCAAATCTGCTGTTAATGACACTGCCAAAGTGAAACGATCTAAAAAACAAGTGTCTAATGATGGAACCAGCCAAGCTCCTTCACTGAGTTTAACAGAACTAAAACAGGTCAGTACATTCCTTTAAATCATTTTCCATGGCTGTAAAATTCGTACTTTCTCTTAAATTGTAGGTGTCACTATTAGTATATTCTCCCACAATCGCCCCTGTTAAATCATTCAATGCAGCTGTTTAAGCGAAACAATCTTGAGTGTGGCATAAGACATCAAGCAATCATGTTTTTTTTTTACTAGAAATACTAGACTAGGAGCCAGTTTTTATTCCCTTTTAGGTGTTGATGAACTTACAAGGGGAGATAACTGAATTGGAAAATCAGACTGGTCACAATGAAGAAAGGGGTCCTAATCAGGCTGATACATTTTCTGGTTATACAATGGGTCTTGTGGATTCAGTCTCACGTCTTACCAGATATTTAAGACAGGTACGTGTACCTAAACCATTCTTCTTTATTTTTTTTTTATTTTTTTGAGAAAATTTACAGGAAATTAAGGAACTGTGTAATTGATCTGCCAGACAATAAATTTACTTCCATAAACTTTATTTCTATTTTTTGTTAACTGTGCATTTGTATCTCTTTGATTTAGACTGAGATCCGTTTGCGAGCTGAGACCACAGTGAGAGAGCAGCTAACCCAAGATGTAGCTCAGTTAGCTACTGTGGTTGACGCCTTGACATCTGTAAGTATGGGTTGTTCATTCAATACCAACAGATTGTAATGATTATGAATCTGACCAGAGATTTAAGCGCGATTGAAGGGGGAGGGTATATATATATTTTTATCTGTGCAGGGTTCCCTGTCTGGAAGTCAATTTTGATGTCGAATTCCTGCCTCAAAATGAGCTAAATGCTGAATTTAGTCCCATAATAACTGAATTATAGTTAATTTAGTTGAGAAATATCAAATTTCTGGCAACTAAAATACTTAATTCCACTTTCAAAAAACTAAAAAAATAGACTTCTGTGAGACGCTGCTTCTGGTAGTTTTGTCGCCATGTAACCGTTGATGTTAAGTGTGATTATCAATCAATCAATGTTTATTGTGTTTGTTGATCTGATTTTAGGATATCATCGTAACTCAAGAGGAATATAGCCGAGTGTTGGCAGAGTTCTCAAGGTACAAATCGGAAACTCAATCTGAACTTGAACAAATCAAGGTGAGCTTTAACCAAGTGTCAATGAATGGCAATTCTATTTAGGTCATGATGGTTTAGGAGTAACATGCATAACAAGTCAAGAAATAAATTGGAAGGGGTAGTCATCAAATAAGTGAAATAATCTTCAGTCTGGTGTTAAACACCAATCAATCAATCAATCATTTTGTAATTATCAATTATTTTCTAAAGAAGTACAATTTTTAAGCGTTTAAGCATTCTAGTCAAGAAAATGTAAGTTGACATACTGAGTTCTGGAATTATCAGTCATTACCTGACAATACCATGGCAACATAACGTTTTCAGACCAACTTTGGCCAAGTAGAACACATATTTAAGTCAATGTGATGACAATAGGTTGGCTTTGAATTGTGCAAATTGCTGTCTTGATATCTTTCAAAATGACGAGGTTAATAAAGTTTCTTTCAAGCCACCCTTTATATATTTTGGATATCATCTCCATAGTTATTTTAGCCAGAGGGTATTTTCAGTGCCAGTGTGTTTTCGATTAGAAAATATGTTATGATGTTTTATATAAAAATCGATGAAGAACGTATGCACGCTATATTTTCAGATGGTACTTAAAAACGCTGGGCTTGGCCTCAATTCACAAAATTCTGGAATCCAGCAATCTCAGCAGAACATGGTATCTCAAAGTTTTCCACAATCACTGTCAAGTGTATCGAATACTCAGCCACAACTACAACCAGGTTTAGGCCCCCAAAGTTTTGCACATCCACCGACAAATACCACCCATTCACATCCACATTATGTACATACTCATCCTGGTCAGACTTTACATGAGCAACCAGGCCGAGGATACCCCCATCAGCTACCTGCAACTCTAAAACATGGCCCAGTGCAACCACAACAACAAGGTGATAATGCTACCCTACATTCAGATAGGAATACACATAATGTTTATAACATTCTGCAGCATAACCCACCCGTTATGGAACACGTCGAAAAAAATCAGTCAAATCACCAATTGCCAATAAGTCATCAATCGAATCAATATCTAAGACATCTGCCGGATTTTAACAATGAAGGTCTGAAGTCGCAGGTTAAATCTGATGTCCAAATAAATGCATCTCAAGAAGTTCCTAGCCAGCCTGTGTCATCTAAACCTATAACAGAGCCTGCCGTTGAACTGGGACTAATCACACCACCTAAACAACCCTACAATCAAGATGGTAAGTACAAATGTTTGATATTAATTAAAGCTGACAAAAGACATCTAGCCAAACACCAATCAATATAGTTTTGTTGAAGTAGAGGGCAAGTTCTAGTATGGTCCTCCCCCACTAAACCTGGCAATCTTGAGTACGGCATAAAACACTAATCAATCAATCAACTTGTTTGATCAATAAAACGAATAAAAAGGGATATTCTTGACTAAAGTTTAACGCTACAAGTGTTTATTGATAGTGTATTTATTGCTTGAACTGTCGTAGAAATGTGTTATTTTCTTTTTATTTATTTTTTTCCATACAATGTAGAAGGTTTTCCAGTGAAGTCTGCCCCTGGTCGTCACAATCTGGCAGATGTGTTTCCCTCTGCTGTTCTCCTGTCACCACCTGTACAGAGAACTCGACTACCAAATACAGCAAACATTCCAGGTATACCTTTATGACTAAGGTCAATTGATTGGTGGTTTGAGCTACAGGCTAGTTTATTTTTCTTATATGGGAGGTCGGGGGGTTTCCCCTGAGGAAAGAGCCTGGTTTCTTCACCCACTTAACCTGACAATGTAGCCATATTGAGTCTGTAAAATATCAATTTGTCAATCACAATGGACAACTGATTCATAATGGTCAATAACAACGTACAAAAATGTATTTGGACCTAGTAGAATTTAAATCAACGGCTTGTATTCAGCGAATCGTGCAATGTTCTACTGACTGGGTTATCAGTATTTCTTGACAAAGGAATATCCAATAGACACTTCAGACCAAATAATTTTATCTATTACGATTCTTACTGGAGCAGATATTGCTCGATAATTGAACATTTTTATACAACCAAGTTTTTAGGGATGGTAAAAGAGAGAGTCAGCTTTCATCCCCCAAGAAAACTAGCTGAGTAAAGCATAAAGCACTAATCAGTTGATAAACCATGTTCTTTGTTGTAGGCATATTCTGTTATCTTGAGTAGAGGAACTCTCTCTAATTCTACTCTTTACTATGTCTATTTATTCAGATCAACAAACTACCACAGAACCAACAACAACAACCTCTCAATCAACAGCTGTTGTCAATGTTCCTAGACCTGTTCGACTTGTTCAAACAAATGTGCCTATCAACTTAGACCAACAACAACAACAGGGTCAAAGGTCATTTTATAATGAAGGTGAAGAACAGATAACCCAGTGTCAGCAATCTGGTGACCAGTCAAAGAAAACTGATGGTCTTCTTCACAATACCAATTCAGATACTAGTTTCCAGCCCGTCCAAAAACAATCTGTGAGAAACAACTACATATTAAAGCCTAATGGAGATGAGATAAAGGGAGAGAACCCTGCTATAGCTGCCCAGATTGCCGAACTAAATCGCCAACATGAAGAAGCTCAAAGACGATTACAAACTATGATTTTACAACAACAGCAGCAGTCTGTCAAAGTTGGTTCTAATCGTAGTGTCCAAGTCCCAGGGAAATCTCACCACACTTTGAATGTTTATTATCAAAGACAGGTTGGTTGTCTTCATCTCATAATGTTATTTTTTATCTCAAACTTAGTCTGCAATATTACGACTGGACTTCTTCAATACCTCGTTCAAATAAACATGTAGTTTCAAGTCTTGATGAAATCATTTTTAGGATGTGTCGCAAATACAGGCAAATTCAGACAAGGAAAAAAAACTAGCATTTCATGACTGAGTTTAAGTTTGTGATTTTTTCTATATGATTCCCAAATCAGAGACTTTTACACAATTTTATTTGTCAGACCAATAATATTGAAGAGCAGATATCACCGAACGTATCTCCAATATCAGAAAGGTCATCGTCTGTCAGAGGTCAACTCCCAACCAATCAACACAAGAAACAGGTAACTGAAAGCAAAATATGACCAAACATTTGAGTTTATTAGGGTGTAAGAGGGGGGGGGGGGTAAGATGTATTAAATTAAATTTGGTTGTCATATAACAATAAATTAAGACGGACAGAGTGATAGTCCCTCAGTCCGACACAGGCCTTCCATTGAAGGGGAGCCCCAGGGACTCAGTCGGCAGAGTGATAGTCCCTCAGTCAGACACAGGCCTTCAATTGAAGGGGAGCCCCGGTAACTCAGTTGGCAGAGTGATAGTCCCTCAGTCAGACACAGGCCTTCAATTGAAGGGGAGCCCCAGTGACTCAGTCGGCAGAGTGATAGTCCCTCAGTCAGACACAGGCCTTCCATTGAAGGGGAGCCCCAGTGACTCAGTCGGCAGAGTGATAGTCCCTCAGTCAGACACAGGCCTTCAATTGAAGGGGAGCCCTGGTGACTCAGTCGGCAGAGTGATAGTCCCTCAGTCAGACACAGGCCTTCAATTGAAGGGGAGCCCCAGTGACTCAGTCGGCAGAGTGATAGTCCCTCAGTCAGACACAGGCCTTCAATTGAAGGGGAGCCCCGGTGACTAGTCCCTCAGTCAGACACAGGCCTTCAATTGAAGGGGAGCCCCGGTGACTCAGTCGGCAGAGTGATAGTCCCTCAGTCAGACACAGGCCTTCCATTGAAGGGGAGCCCCAGTGACTCAGTTGGCAGAGTGATAGTCCCTCAGTCCGACACAGGCCTTCAATTAAAGGGGAGCCCCAGTGACTCAGTCGACAGAGTGATAGTCCCTCAGTCAGACACAGGCCTTCCATTGAAGGGGAGCCCCGGTGACTAGTCCCTCAGTCAGACACAGGCCTTCAATTGAAGGGGAGCCCCGGTGACTCAGTCGGCAGAGTGATAGTCCCTCAGTCAGACACAGGCCTTCCATTGAAGGGGAGCCCCAGTCTGCAGAGTGAAAGTCCCTCAGTCTGACACAGGCCTTCCATTGAAGGGGAGACCCGGTGACTCAGTCAGTAGAGCGATAGTCCCTCAGTCAGACACAGGCCTTCAATTGAAGGGGAGACCCGGTGACTCAGTCAGTAGAGCGATAGTCCCTCAGTCAGACACAGGCCTTCAATTGAAGGGGAGACCCGGTGACTCAGTCAGTAGAGCGATAGTCCCTCAGTCAGACACAGGCCTTCAATTGAAGGGGAGACCCGGTGACTCAGTCAGTAGAGCGATAGTCCCTCAGTCAGACATAAGCCTTGGTGGCTCAGTCAGTAGAGTGATAGTCCCTCAGTAATACACAGGCCTTCCATTGGCATAGGTTTGAATGCCACTCAGATATTTTTCAATTTGATTTCAATTTGGGTTTTACACTTGATCGCCTTATGTGGAAAAGTTGCCAGGTACTTGCTGAAAAATGTGAGGCTTACTCCAGGCAAAGAGCCTGGTTTTCTCCCCCACTTAACCTGGCAATGCCACCATATAATTGAAATAATCTGGAGTGTGTGTAAAACATCAATCAATCAATTTATTTAACAGAATTTTCTGATACTGACGTATTCATGTCCATTGTACTTTCTGATTTCAGGCACAAGACCGGATTCATGTATCCATGCCCAGGGTGGATTTAGACCTCTCAGAATTCAGTGATATCTCACCCAGTCCTCATATAGACCCCTTGGCATGTCAATAATTCAATAGAGACATTATTGTGCTTTCTGCTGCAAATCTGAGAAAATATTCACAGTATCACAGAACTATGCAAAATGTCCACCTATGTAGGCTGGATGTAGACATTGTATGGGTTTGCCTGTTGTTATGAAAGTCTAAAATCGCACTTTGAGAGGTCACTCATAAAAAAAAAACAGGCCTTGGTGACTCAATCGACAGAGTGATAGCCCCTCAGTCAGACACAGGCCTTCCATCACAATATCACAGAACTATGCAAAATTTCCACCTATGTAGGCTGCATGTAGACATTGTATGCAGTTTGCCTGTTATGGAAGTCTAAAATCGCAGTACTTTGAGGGGTCACTCTTATCCAAAAAAGAATAAACTGTCTATAATGACACCTTTTTTGCAGAACTGACTTACAATCAACGCAAAACTTAACTGAACTAGACAATAGTTTTCAAAACACACATACAGTGTAATATCAAAAAGACGCCAAATTATTATTATAGAATTTGCAGAGATATTTTGATATAAGTAGCAGTTCAATGGAAGGGTCATTCACATCACTGATCATCTACAATGTAAACAGAGAAACAATAGCAGATTCCAGGTCTCAGGAAGCACCTGTCAATGACACATGCCTTGAGGACAAATCTATACAAACTGGTTAAAACAGAGATGATCATATGGTTAGAGAAACTAGAACATGGAGTTTTGTTTGTATTCTAAATGGAAATCGGCTTATACTGTGGGGGCCTCTGTGGTCCAGTGGGTTAGACTCTAGAGGGATCGTCCCTGAGCCCCACACAGACCTTCCATCAATGCGGCACGGGTTTGAATCACACTCGGGCCAAATAAAAATTGGATTTTGCACTTGGTCGCCATATGTGGAAGAGTTGCCAGGTTTCCTCTGGGCAATGAGCCCAGTTTCCTCTCCCACTAAACCTGGCAAAGCCGCCATGTAGGTGAAATAATCTTAAGTGCGGCGTAAAACATCAACCCATCAATCTAATACCGTAAAGCTAAACTTAAATAGACTGCAGATGGCGGTTTATATTCCAGTTATTATTTCTGTTAGTGTTTTATATAAGTTATCGTTTTCTTTTGGTTTGACTTAACAAATACAATAACATCCCATTCCATTTCATTTAGGAGTGATGTGTAACACACATAACTTTTTGTTTACAGCACTGACTTCCTTTGTACCATTCTGACTGGGTTTTCACTCGAACGCCCTATGTGGGATGGTTGCCAGTTACCAGCGGAAGGTCGTGGGTTTCCTCCGGGCATAGAGCCCGGTTTCCTCCCACAATAAAACTGGCAACGCCGCCATATAGGTGAAATAATCTTGAGCGCGGCGTAAAACACCAAACAATCAATCAACCTTTGTACCATACTACCTGGACTATTCTAAGCCGTAGACCTACAGTGTCTTTCAATGGAAGAAATGTGTTCTGTTTGTGTTGTATAATAATATACATTATTTATTGATTATTTGACATAACTTGTTTGTGTTTATTGATTTACATACTTAAAGTGGCATAAGCTGTCAAAATGTTTTTATTTTATCTCACCTATTCTCCATTGACTATAGGATCCTCATATCTTTCCTTACCAAAAGTTACCTCGTGACACCGGCCGAATTTGACATTTCCATGAATTTGGGGGTTGTGAGGAGATTAAAGGGACATGAGCTGTCGAAATTCACACTTTTTTCATAATTTCTGATTGTCACGACAGTAAGAGGCTTTGAAGGCCATCGAACAACTAAATGAGTGGCTTTGGAATGAGGAAAATCCATACTGTATGTAGCCTGTACGAACCGAAAACGTGCTCGAAAAGTAAACAAAATTTAAATAACCGGGATGACCATTCATTCATTCTAAGCCAAAGTTAGTTCAAAAGAATACTTTATCGTACATTTTCGAGACCAGAAGCACTAAAGAGCTTATGAATTGTACGTCTTGAGAAAAATAGCCAATAATTTCAACATTCTGTTTAAACCTCAAAATATCAACATTTTGGCAGCTCATGCCACTTTAAGGATCAATTGTGATGCATATAGAATTTCGACTGGTTGTGTTTCAATTAAGAGAAAAATGAGACGATTCTCTAGCACCGATATACAAGATATCTCGTCTGTGTTGGATTTATTATTTTTCTACTTTTTCAATGACGACCAGCCATATAATACCAGTCGGCCTTAGACTGATAATCCGGGGTAATTCTCTCCCATCAATTCGCCAACACGGATATACTTCCTTGTATAAAAAAAGATAATTTTTGCTAATGTCCTTGTGCTGTGTGACTTTGTTTTCATAAAAGTATACAAGTATAACCATTCCAAAATCAAGACAGATCTCCTGTTAACAAGTCATCGCCGACCTTAGCTTAATGTCGAGTCAACAGCTAACTACGACCGATCATTGACTGGACCGTGGATGCTAACAAGGGCATGTGCTGGCCACCTCTGGGCGCAAAGTGGAACATGTTTGACATTTGGCTTCTACTTTTTAAAAGTACACTCCCAAGGGCTTTATCACCAAAACTCGTTCTAATCTGTAATTTAGTGGGAAAAGAAACCACGATATCCTGGGTATCAGAATTTCTAAAAAAAAAAAGTGGCAAACTTTCTTTTAAATGGAATTCGAAAGTTCTTCACCTTTTTCAAAAGAAATTAAAATAGGTAGGCTACCGTAACTTGGAATGAAGAAAAGCCGCATCGCAAAAGAACCGTAGTTGACGATGGATACCATAGTGAAGAGATACGTCATGGCAACTGCGATTGATCGCACTGTGCGACGACTTTGTGAAACGGCCCATTGGGCTTATGTTGTTCGTTTTCTTGTCAACCGACTTTAAATAAAGTTTCTTGTATCTTGAAGATACCGATTTTCGAGAATGTACACGTTATGAAGATGATCGAAAGAGAGAAAACCCTAAATTTTGAATATGCATCCCGGTTATTTTTTTTCTGAAACGATATTTTTCGAAAAAAAAAGAGGTTTTAGTTAAAGGTTTTTATAGGAATCAGAAGCTTTTCATGTCCCTGAAGCGTATTTTGTTTAACAATATTATAGCCTACTTAAAAACGGAATAGATTGATTGATTGATTGTTTGGTGTTCTACGTCGCGCTCAAGATTAGCCTATTTCACATATATGGTGGCGTTGCCAGTTTTATTGTGTGTTTCAACAATATGTTTTTAGATACATATTTAGTCAATTTTCAATGACAAATCACAGCTATTTGTTCAGAAAGAACTTCGCTTTTGTAGAAAGAACTTCGCATTTGTCCTTTAAGACACCTTTGTCTATAGGGTTTAATTAATAAATGGCGTCCTGGGGCTCGTTTCACAAAGCTTAGTTGCCAATGGATACCATATTGAAGAGATACGACGTCATGGCAACTACGATTGATCGAACTGTGCGACGGCTTTGTGAAACGGTACCCTGGTGAGCTGAGTGTGGCTGAATAAAGGGTCAGTGGCGGAAAATTACCATACCACTATTTGAGGGCGAGGGGCGAAGACACCGGTACAGGCGTCGAAAGCTCGTGTTGGTCACAAACAACTATGTGATGATGCCTTAATTTTTTCTTAGGTCTCTTTAATGTTAAACAGACGAAAGTGTAAGAAATGTTCGAAAGTGTGTTGAAACTAGTTCAACACTCACAAGTGAGTTTCTTTGTTACGCGACGTCATTTAGACCTGTATTCAGCCTAATACACCAATGGATTGATAGCACCGGTAAAATCTCTTGTGGCGCAACGTCTTTAAGAAAATGGTGACGTTTTTTGCCTGTGAATTTATGTGACGTAAATTGTCTTTTGTTTTACTCTCTTGTTACTATAGGGATTATCTTAGTTCTAGTGATGTTGTCGTACGCTTACACATGATTTGATCACCTCATAAGCTGTGTGTCGAAGGCTAAACGAGATATATTTGAAGATATACCTATTCAACAATCAAACACAACGAAAGGTAGGCACGAGTGAATTGCTGATTTCAAGACCAAGCGGTGTGAAAACTGAAGAAAGTTTTGCCCCGCAAAGCAATCGCTTCGGTAGATTTGGTAATATTTGTTCTATTTAACAAGGAGCCACCGGCGCACAGACAAAAGGTGTTTAATGAGGAGTACAGAAAACAATTCCACTGAAGGTGAGCATATAACTTGCTCTTCCCGTCAGAGCGAATCGATTCATCACCGCAAAGGTATTTCTCCAGTAAAGCCTGGATGTTCTTTGAATCCCATGGCAAATCTTTCTACTTCTAAATACACTTTGTCAAATAGTTTGCATTTTGTCTCTGGTTGCGAAGATGGCAATGAGACTGGTGATACCGTCCCAAAGGCTACTCATGAAGACAGCAATATTTCATTTAACTCTTCTTGGCAACTAAGTGAATCAATGAATGGACAGGAGTCTTTATATTCCTCTTCTTCTTCTGACGAGGATACAGAGAGTTGTATCCGACTAGACGCCATGGATGACTCCTCTGGGTCTTCTGATGATAGCACAAACCGTACTGATGACAGTTCATATGACCACAGTCTTTCCTGTTCGGAATCCAGTTATAGTTCTTCCTCTTTCAGAAGTCCAAAGATCGATATGAAAAGCAACTTTCTCACCAGGAGTACACTGGCACGTAACGTCAATCCAGCGTTTAAATCTCCTACTCCTGCCAGATATATCCCACAGGCCGTTACTCCAGTTGACTACGATAAAATCAAACGCCTAGCTGCAAATATGCCATCGTCTGCTGAGTACCATCAGTTAAATTCACAGAATAAGGAGAAATCAGAGCATTCCAATTGCTCTTCTAAGAGAACCAAAAGCTCAGCGAAGGTTCCGTTTCTTGTCCATCGAAATAAGGGAGCCTCTGGACCAGTGATATCTCCTATTTTGTCCCCATCGATCTCTTCAGATAAGTTCCTGGACCTATCACCGTTGAGAGACCTTCCAACTCCATCGCACAGATCGCCTGGTTGTTGGATTTCACCTACAACTTGGATATCACCAAATCCACGTTCCGCGCCACTACAACAAACAAAATCACCTCTTTTTAAGGTCCCTCTAACTTCTTCCCCAGTTGACCTTTCTCCGACACTTTTGAGAGACTTTTTAAATATGCCGATGGTTTTACCATTAGATGATCACTCAGCCGAGGAAGACCCAATAAGGCCCACCCGGCACCCATTTACTCCTAGTAAATCAAGACGGAAACTTGAACAACTTTTTAATAAACCCTCCTTACCAACTGATCGTCGATCTACAGAGGTAAAATCCCCGAAAAAGAAGACAACCCAAAGCAAGTTTAAAGATGAAACCGAAGAAGCTGTTTATTACTTGATAACAAAATATTTGTCCTCTCCAAATCGTCGGGATATTAATAATTGCTATCTTCAATATGACACACTTGTCCAAGGGTGAATGCATACACTGAACCGTGTACAAATCGCTGAGTGAATATTACATATTTATACAAATATGCAAAAAGACAGTAATCGTCACACAAAAGGACTTTGCATGCGAGCTGAATGGCGCAAAGATGATAGATGCTCTAGGGTGTTTGTCAAAGTGGCATGAGCTGCCAAAATTCGTACTTTTTGTCATTAAGTTTGATTGTCAAGATGACGAAAGGGTTGCCGTTGGAATTATAAAAATCCATTCAGTATGTATGCCTAGGTACGAACCGAAAAACAAAATTGAAATAACAGGGACGAACGTTCATTCATTCTTTTTAGACGTAGTTTCAAAATGCTACAACAAAAACACTTTTTCATTTGTACTTTAATTGATGGGGACAATATATTGTATATTCTTTGTGATAACATAGATGTTTATTCCTTTTCTGCTATCTTTTAATTTACAATTATTTTGCATACCACATTGTTCTCATCTTGTCTTAATTGATACCGTGTTTGTATCTAAACCGTTTCATACTCTGTTCAGAATAGGTCAATCAAAACTGAAGATCAGATTTTCTGCAGAGATAGGAGAGACAAAACGTTCTCCTTTACGCTGCACTAAAATTGGGCATATGGCTATTTACAACTGCGTTGGGGGTCACTGGTCACCAAATTACCAATTCCAAGCATGTGTGATCGGTATTGCTTTTGTCATTTTGAGCGTTCGGTAGCTAAAGCCCAGTTGAACATTCGAAACAAACTTTGACAGTCTTCGCAATCGTATTCTCGCGAGATCTCTTTAGACGTGGCTAAGATAGGCCGCGTACGCGCGAGAAAACAGAGAGCCAATTAACGAAATAGTCCCATTTTAACGAAATCCTTTCAAGATGGCGACGCTTCCCGTCGACTCGATTCACATTAAACTGGCCACTGTTATAGCCTTTTCGGGGCGTTTCCAATTGTTGCGAGTGTCTGAAATGTTGGACAGAGTCTATAAGCCGGGTATAAGAGAGTTGTAGAAAAACAGGCAAATGCGAGCAAACGCCAGGTTTTATTTTATGATGCTGTTTAGTCGAATGACTAAAAGTCACATGATCAATTGACGTCGAGAGAGAACTCTCCAAAATCGACTTCAGGCCTTGAGGTGACGTCACACATTGCTGGACCTCACATCCGAGATATCACACGATGGTCGAAAGTTTCCACTTTTTTCGACTTCGGCTCTGAATCGGGATATCCGCGTGACCTTCGTGTGCCATCGTATGACAATCTTAAGCCTTTTTTAGGCCGATGGTCACACGAATTTATCCATTTGTGTATCATTCGTGTGGACATCGGGTCCATCGTATGGTCACCGTGCATGCATACACCGGGTTTCCATCGCTTAATGTTCGTATAAACTTTAGCTCTTACATCATTCAACACCGACGCGAAGTTTATGCGAAGGGGACTAGATGTCATACATGACGTCGTGAGATCTGCGGGAGGCTATTTCAGCTATCATGAAGGGTACCAGATGGCAACACGACGTTGGGTTCTAGTCTTTCCCACACTTATATCTATACACTTATCTCTATCTCTATACATCGGCGCGAGACAAGACGTTTATAAAAGGAGAAGACAAGGTAATTTTAACTCACTTAGACTAGGTGCTAAGTCAAGGATAGATAGAATCCTCTCTATTCATTTTATTAACTAGATTGAAACATTGCTTTTCTTATGCCAGAATTTTCATATGAAGGTAATACTGCTGGGAAAAACCTATTTTTCGGAATCTTACATCCAACCTTCAAACTCTAATGGACGTCAATCTCAGTCTATTAATTAGATTGAGTTGTTCACTAAACTAAACAATTGGATGCTAGAGATAAACCAACTGATTGAAGTTATTAACCAATAACTCCAGCTATTTGATAAAATCACTTCTGACTAGAGGGAAAACTATATAAACGAGTATTTACTAATTTGCTGGCCACCTTGTAGCCATACCATGGACACTTTACCCAAAGCTGTACATTTTTGTGCATAGTCTGCAACTTTTTGTACATACGGATGTAACTTTTTGTGCAGATCGGCATATGCACGTTTTCATGCAGATCTCAGTACGCCTGTACATTTTTATGCAGACATTAACTAATTAGACTTAAGATGCATATTTTTCCCATCTCTTTGAACAACAAACCATTTTCATCTAAACAATTGAGAGTCTTTGCCGCCGAATGAGAGAAAGTAACCGATCGTGATATGCGCCGTACCTAAAACTAAATGAGCCCTCGGACAAGTACCAATTCGGTAATTGTGTTTACTGGATTGTTTATTCTGGATGTTTTAACAGTTGTGTATCATTATTCAAATATATGTATAAACCTGTACATCTGAGTTTGTTTCACTCTAGAAGTTAATCCGTCATAATTATATAGCTGAACTACCGACGTTCGCTACAACAATTTCTGGTATTCTTACCAGTGGTATCAGAACTGATTTATTTAATATGCGGAGAAACCAACAAACGGTTGTGTTTGTATTATGCCACTATTGACAAAAGTCTGAAGTGTGCATTGGTTGTCCGGCATATCCTGACCGGTCGTTTATATAGCCTATGGTCTATATTTTAACGGATAGGATGAAGTGTTTCCACGGACTTGCGTTAACGCATGCGATCGACAGTGCGATCTGTCAGAAGGTCATATCATTGATAACATTTTTTTTTCGGTTTGGGGAAAGAATGTGAATAAGTGGACATCTACATAGCTTTTTCATACAAAATACATTTACAACACAAACACAAGTCAGTAAAAATGAGTCAACAAACTCACTCGGTGTTTCTGTGGATTTCTATCTGACAGCAAAAGGTCACCAAGGATCGGAAAACCCCTTCAATGACGTCATGATTAGCGAAATCCCTCGGCCGTTGCGTTAAAAATGTGATAAGTTCCATTCTCCGTCCGTTAACGCGTGCGTTAAAAACTATCGGACTGACCATGGAAACACTATAGCGTATTTCTGTAGTTCCCATTCTTTGGGGAAAATCGCATCCGTCAACGCACGCGTTAACGCATGTCCGTGGAAACACACCATTACCTGTATAAAAAAACGGAAAAAAAAATAACCTCCAACATGGTGTTGAGACGAAGCAGTCGGACCTCAAAACCAACTCACAAAGCACTGGGGAGCGGAAGGAACGCAAAACAATGCTCTGGCCGTAAAAGCGTCGATCACTTTCATGGATTTCATGAAACAATTGATAACTGTGATGGCACTGAACAAACACAAAATAACCTAGAAGAATCTTATAAAACCAGAGTCGATGTACATGGCGATACTGAAGTGCAAAGAGATAAATCTATTAAAGGCCCACTTGCCGCCGTAGCCTGTTTAAATTTGCTAAGAAAACCAATTTACATGAGCACACTACGACTAATACAACTAAACTTAAACATAGGACACATAAAACATGTCTAGTTAGCTTTAGAATGTAGAAATGGGATGAAAAACAAACGAAGAATCGAAGCCTGATTACAACTACAACGATCAGTGTCGGTCAACTTTCGTGTTGGTTTACCCTCATTTCAGGCCTCTTTATCAGTGCTTTACACTCAAACAATAATCAGCAGGCTTTTCCAGTCGCTGTTAACCGATCGTCAGTCTGTATTTCTCAGGTAAATAGGCCTACGTAAAATTACACTGTGTCGTTAGTTCACTCACTCGACTGAAACATAAAATCACCAATAGGGGGCAGTGTGGTTTGTTTACGTTCCGGGTACGTAACAATTCAAATTTTCAAATTCAAATTAAAAATACAAAGTGACGTCCAAACTTTTAAATTTTGGTAAAAATAGAAAGTTCCTAACTTATATTGTCTGGGAAAAATACAGAAAACCGACTTTCTTTTTTAATGTAAACAATATTCCTGATTTTCGCGGCAAGTGTGCCTTTAATGGCGAGATTTACTCAGCCGTCGGACGAGCTGTAAAAGAGGCGATGACGGATGTTACCGATGCTCTCAAACAAGTTATTCAAACGGTTTCAAAAAGCCCTGAAAACAAACCGGGAAATAACACACACCTGTCACTAGACTTGCGACTGAAGCGGAAAGTTCCGACGAGAGCGAAGTAGAATCGGTAAACAGCGATGAATCTAACGAGTGTGCATTGCCAGGCACGAGGAAAACAAATGGTTCGAAATTACCGCCATTTACTGGTGCGGAAAGCTGGCATGTCTGGTTCAACCGATTCTCGGATGTTGCCAAAATGAACCACTGGAATAAAACGGATAAATTGAACGAGTTGTTACCTCGATTACAAGGTGCTGCGGGGGAATTTGTTAACGGGCAGCTGTCCAGACCTATCAGGACAAATTTTGATAGCCTTGTGGGTGAACTCGGTTACCGTTTCCGTAAAATAGAAACACCACGAGCATTCGGGGCGGCGTTCAGTAACCGAAATCAAAAGCCTGGCGAAAAAGTTGAATTCTACGCTTCAGAATTAAAGCGTCTATACGACAAAGCACATTCAAACCGAGACCATGTGACCCGTTCCGAAGATCTGTTAAGGCGATTTTTAGACGGCCTTCAAGACGATACAGTACGTTTTCACGTTGAATACGTGAAAGAGCCGAAAGACATAGACGAGGCGGTCTATGAAGTCGTACATTTTTTTGAGACAAATCGTCATGCAAAAATGTCAGACAGCAGAAAACCGACCCGTGTAACAAAATTTTATGAAAATGACACGACTAACGGTAAATCTGGCCAAAATAAAGCAAATCACCCAAAACCGAATGACAACAAAAATAATAAAATCGGAGATCCGGCGAAGACCGACGAAAACTTGTCAAATACTGTCAAGAAAATTGAGAGTTCATTTGAAAACATGATGCAATCGATAACTGAGCGTCTGAATAAATTGGAACAAAGTACCTCCGGGACACACCCAGTCGATAGCAATCGAACAAATTACAGAGGTGGTTATCAAAATAAACATAAACCCTCGAACATTTTTTCTGGTTGTTATCAGTGCGGGGGAGACCACTTTGTGCGTGACTGTCCTGCACGTCGGACACAACCTGGTAATTCGAAAATTAAGATATGTCGGCCGAGCGAATTTTGATTTATTACTTGGTCAACTTAAAATACAAAAAGAAATCATAATTGCAGATATAGAAGATGACGTTTTATTGGGCACGGATATTCTTCTAAAGGGGCTCGGCGGTCCTGCTGACATACTTCTAAATGAAGGACGAATGATTAAACAACACGTCTGAAATA
Organism: Lepidochitona cinerea; assembly: GCA_963971465.1. NCBI lineage: Eukaryota > Metazoa > Mollusca > Polyplacophora > Chitonida > Tonicellidae > Lepidochitona > Lepidochitona cinerea. The sequence continues at coordinate 37,077,854 of OZ020556.1, read as the reverse complement.
AAAGGTGATGTTATTGTTGAAGGGTTACCAGAATTTTCACAAAAACATTCTATGTTATTGGCGCCAACCGTTGTGAATGTCGGACTCGGTCGGAAAAATAAAGTCAGAATTTTAAACCCATTTCCTGAAACAAGAAAAATCAAAAGGGGAACTAACATTGGTTACGCTGAAGAAATTCACCCTGAAATAAACACTATTGTGCAAAATGAAGACACGTCTGAAATAAATAATTTCCGTTATGTTCGACGACTGAACTTTGGCAGTCAAGATACGACGTCTATACGCCAAGTAAATGTGGTTAAACATGGTACAAAAATTGTACCTGGTCATTTAGCTGAACTGTTTGTCGAAAGCTGCAGTGAGCTTGACAACTCAAAACATAACACTTTGGCAGATATTTTGTGCGAATTCGGAAACATTTTTTCTAAAAATGAGTTTGATTTGGGCAGAACGGATTTGGTACAACACTCTATTGATACGGGGGACGCTAAACCTATAAAACAGCCACCGAGACGAGTACCACTGGCATATGCGGGGGAAGAGAGGAAAGCCCTAGAAAAATTACAACAACAGGGTTTTATCCATCCGTCAGACTCTCCATGGGCAGTCCCGATTGTGTTGGTCAGAAAGAAATCCGGAGAAGTCAGGCCATGTGTAGATTACAGAAAACTTAATAATGAAACAAAAACGGACGCATTTCCTTTGCCCCGCACACAAGATTGCCTCGATGCAATCGAAGGCGCTACATGGTTTTCTACACTAGATTTAACGTCGGCATATAACCAAGTACCGGTTAAAGAGGAAGACATACCGAAAACAGCGTTTGTTACTAAGTATGGTCTCTTTGAGTACGTAACAATGCCGTTCGGATTAAAAAACAGCCCCGCCTGTTTTGAAAGATGCGTTGAACTCGCGCTCTCTGGGTTGCAATGGACAAAATGTCTTCTATACTTGGACGACGTAATCGTGTTTTCATCGACGTTTGATGAACATGTCTCTAGACTAAAGGAAGTACTGGGTAGAATAAAGTCTGCGAAACTTAAGCTTAAACCGAGCAAATGTCATCTGTTTAAAAAACAGGTTGAATTTCTCGGACACCTTCTATCCGCAGATACCGAACCGAACCCAGCTAACATTAAAAAGGTAATAGACTGGCCTACACCAAAAACCGTAAATGAAGTACGTGGTATTCTGGGCCTTGGCAGTTATAACCGAGGTTTTGTTAAAGGATTTTCGGAAATTGTACAACCCATGACAGAGCTAACTAAAAAGAACGTGCCATTTAAATGGACTGAAAAATGCGAGAAAGCATTTCAAAACCTTAAAGGCACACTTGCCGCGAAAATCAGGAATATTGTTTACATTAAAAAAGAAAGACCGTATTCTGTATTTTTCCCAGACAATATAAGTTAGGAACTTTCTATTTTTACCAAAATTTAAAAGTTTGGACGTCACTTTGTATTTTTAATTTGAATTTGAAAATTTGAATTGTTACGTACCCGGAACGTAAACAAACCGATCTGCCCCCTATTGGCGATTTTATGTTTCAGTCGAGTGAGTGAACTAACGGCACAGTGTAATTTTACGTAGGCCTATTTATCTGAGAAATACAGACTGACGATCGGATAACAGCGACTGGAAAAGACTGCTGATAATTGTTTGAGTGTAAACCACAGATACAAAGGCCTGAAAGGAGGGTAAACCAACACGAAAGTTGACCGACACTGATCGTTGTTGTTGTAATCAGGCTTTGATTCTTCGTTTGTTTTTCACCCCATTTTTACAGTCTAAAGCTAACTAGACATGTTTTATGTGTCCTATGTTTAAGTTTAGTGGTATTAGTCGTAGTAAGCTCATGTAAATTGGTTTTCTTAGCAAATTTAAACAGGCTACGGCGGCAAGTGGGCCTTTAAGGTCGCTTTAACTGGGCCTGATGTAATGGGTTACCCACGAGATGACTGTCGGTTTATTCTTGACACGGACGCTTGTGATGCAAGTATTGGAGCGGTCCTGAGCCAAATTCAAGATAACCGTGAACGAGTCATTTCGTACGCTAGTAGAACGCTTAATAAAGCGGAGAAAAATTACTGTGTGACCGACAAAGAGCTGTTAGCTGTGAAACATTTTACGGAATATTTCCGACACTATCTGTTGGGTAGGAACTTTACTGTGAGGACCGACCACCAAGCTCTAAAATGGCTTTTCAGTTTGAAAGAGCCTAAAAATAGAATCGCTAGGTGGATCGAAACCTTATCAGCGTTCGATTTTGAGATTGAGCACCGGGCTGGCGTTAAACATTCAAACGCTGATGCTCTATCTCGATACCCCGAGGAAACAGAAGGAGTGTTGATGTGTGGTCCTTGTAACAAATGCACAAAACGGTCACTGGAAATGAGAAGTGAGTTGGTTGAAAATCAGATTGAACGTGATGAAACTTTAAGATATGTTTCCACCAGTAAATTTGATCAGTGTTTAACTTCAAATCTTATCCAAACTGTTAAATTTTGTGGGACACAAGTATTTTTGTTTTTTCTGTCAATCATGTGTCTGGTTAAAACAGAACTAGTAAGTTATGTACGACAGATACGTACGGTCATGACGGAAATAAAGAATTGTTCCATTGGAGGGAAAATTGAAGGTATGGATATCGGTATTAATCGGAAAATTACTGCCACGCCTTGGATGCAAGGGTATACATGGTCTACCCTAAAGTTAAAACAGGAGGAAGATCCTGACATAGGGCCCATATTGAAGTGGTTTAAGAGTGGTGTACGCCCTGAAGGTACACAGGTACACTCTTCTAGTCCGGCCACACGATATTACTGGTCATGTTGGTCATCTTTAGGTTTAACGGATGGAGTCCATTTTAAGAAATTCAACCGAAAAGATGCAACTGGTAGTCACTGGCAGTTTATCGTTCCCAGAAATATGCGTGAACATGTTTTGAAACAAATGCATAATTCTGTCCTCTCTGGTCACTTGGGTCGCAAGAAAACCAAAGAGAAGACGATACAAAGGTTCTTTTGGTTTGGTCTGAAAGAAGACATTGATATTTGGATAAAACAGTGTGACCTGTGTGGTGCTAACAAACCACCTACCCAGTCTCCTCGAGCGCCACTGGGTGATATGAGAGTGGGGGCACCCATGGATCGTCTGGCTACAGATATACTTGGTCCTTTCTGTGAAACAGAAAGAGGCAATAAGTTTATATTAGTGGTTACAGACTATTTCACTAATTGGGTGGAAATATTTCCTATTCCAGATCAGACATCAGAAACATGTGCTAGAGTCATTCTAAATGAGGTCATCTGTCGTTACGGTTGTCCCTTAGATTTGCATACTGACCAAGGCACAAACTTCACCAGTGAAGTGTTTAAAGAGCTCTGCAAAATTCTGGAAATAAGAAAAACAAAAACCACGCCAAGACACCCACAATGCAATGGTAAAGTCGAGCGGTTAAACCGTACTCTTGTTAAGATGATAAGGCCATACCTTAGCGAACAATACGAGGAATGGGATCTTAACCTTGGCTGTTTGGCCGGGGCATATAGAGCTACACCACATGATGGTACTGGGCTGACACCAAACTTACTCATGCTTGGTCGTGAAGTTCACTTACCAGCAGAGATAGTTTACGGTCCACCACCAGATAATGACGAAGAAAACAGGCGTCATTGTACATACGTTGAACAGCTTCGCGAAAAGCTGTATTATGCTCATATCATAGCAAGAGATCATTTAAAATCGTCTGCCGTGAGACAAAAAGAACGCTATGATTCGAAGTCTCGGTTTCAACCTTTCGAGCGTGGCGATTATGTTTGGTACTTACATGAGAAACGCGAAAAGGGCAAAACGACGAAGTTACAAATGCCATACTCCGGTCCGCACTTAATAATGAAACGTTTGGATGAGCTTGACTATGTTGTTCAAATGGATGAAACTGGTAGACAGAAGGTACTTCATGGAAATAAACTGAAAAAGTATGAGGGGACCATTAAAGGGGCATGAGCTGCCGAAATTCACACTTTTTTCATCATTTCTGATCGTCGCGACAGTAAGAGGCTTTGAAGGCCATCGAACAACTAAATGATTGGCGTTGGAATGAAGAAAATCCATACAGTATGTGGCCTGTACGAACCGAAAACGTGTTCGAAATGTAAACAAAATTTAAATAACCGGGACGACCATTCATTCATTCTAAGCCAAAGTTAGATCAAAACAATACTTTATCGTACATTTTCGAGACTGTTACGATATGTTATTATGCGCTTCCATACTTTAACTGTAACTGTCAACAAGCGCATCGCGTCAGCTTCACTGTTCACTATGCTATAGTTCACAATACAGTCACGCTTGGTTACTCCAGTTGTCCGAGTCTTCTTCTATACTTATCATGAGACCACATAACGAAACATGGTGTCAGAACTTCTAAAAGGACTCTCAGCTCTCGTTCGCCACTCTCGAAGGATAAAATGAACGTTTCTAACGATCAAAATCCAAACTCTCCTCAACGCTTCTGGACATCTCCAAGGTTGCCGCCATTTTCTCTTCGCTGGACAGCGAAGGACAACAAACTTTCTCTCGAAACTTCACTGTGAATGTCGAGTGTCTTCGACAACACTGAGACTTTTCCTACTGAAAAAAAAACCCAGTTAGTGAGTAACCACCCTTCTAAAAAAGCGGAACTCTTTACTTTATATCGGCAATCTATTGATTTGACTTCAACACTCGTGATGCACTCCTACATCCTCGGATTTAAAATTCTCGTTCTAAATCCATTTGACTTGAAATCTTTGATTATATTTCAATAATTATCACTACTTCTTCTGAATATTACTGTGAAATATAATTTTGGACCTCTGTTACAACGCCCTAAGCTCCATCTCAAATTTTTATACTACGGAAGCCGATACGGACCATCTTGAAATTTTCTAAAATTTCATTTTTCTGACCATACTTTTCCGCAAACATGTCTGATCAAGATACAAATCACTCGTCAATGTCTTGCTTACGTAGTACTGTTCCCTTGCCACCAAAGCTACAAATGACGGGAAATCTAAGCGTAAATTGGAAAAAATGGAAACAAGTATGGGACTCCTACGAAATTGTCACAGGACTCTCTGAAAAACCTGATAGGTACCGCTTAGCTACTTTTATCACATGCATTGGCTCTGATCAACTTGACATCTACAATGGTCTGCCTTTTGAGGACGAAACTGCTCAGCGAGACATGAATACTGTACTATCGCTCATGGAAAAATACTGTCTCGGTGAGATTAATGTTATTTATGAACGTTACATATTTAATAACAGAGACCAAAATGAAGACGAAAATATTGACACTTACGTTACCCATCTCAGATCTCTTGCTCAAACTTGTGAATTTCAAATTCTTCAAACTGAACTGGTCAGAGACAGAATTGTCTGTGGTATACGCGACAACGGCGTTCGGCGAAAATTACTCCAAGAACCAAAACTAACTCTCAATCGTTGTTTAGACATTTGTCGTTCTGCTGAAACTACTAGTGCACAAGTTAAACTTATGTCTGGAAAAGAAGACGTTCACGGTGTTTTTAGGCATCGTCGTTTTGGTCAAAGTAAACAACAACAACAGCCCCAACCAAAACACAAGCACTCTTCTGGCTCAAATTTTCTGAAGTTTAATTGTAAATTCTGTGGTTATAAACACGAACAAGACAGGGACAAGTGCCCTGCATATGGCAAAGAATGTTCTAAGTGTGGAAAACTTTCTCATTTTGCTTCTAAGTGCCCATCTCAAAGAAAATCCAGTTTCAAGAAAAAACATTCTGTTCATAACGTTGATACCTCTGATGAAGAACAATCCTCTAATGATGACATACTAACAGTGGAAACTGTCAATAGTATCACTGACACAATATTTGTCACTCTTCAGCATACTTCTGGAAAAATTAGGCTGCAGATTGACTCTGGAGCTACTTGCAACGTAATCTCATACTCTGATCTTCCTGCTGGTGTTACCATTGACAACACTCCAGTACTTCTCTCTATGTACAACCAAACTAAACTGAAAGCTCTGGGAAAAGCCAAAGTTCGACTCACTAACCCTAAAAACAACAAAAAGTACAGAGTTCACTTTGTTGTTGTTGAACAAGATACTGTTCCACTTCTAGGTGTGAAGGCTGCCCAACAGATGGAACTTCTGAAAATTCTTCACGAAAACATATTGACTTTGGACTCTCAAAATACTGCGTCTCCTTCTTCTGAAAAAATGACAAAAGATTTCATTCTTAAGTCATACAGTGATGTGTTTTCTGATAATGTAGGATGTCTGAAAGGTGAGGAACATCTGGTTGTCGACAAATCTTTCAATTCTGAAAAACAACCTCTGCGTCGTGTGCCCCTCGCTCTGAAAGAAACTTTGAAAACTGAACTTTCTCGTCTTGAAAGACAAAAAATAATTGCTCCTGTTGACACTCCAACGGATTGGGTGTCCAGTCTTGTTGTTGCAAAGAAACCCAACGGATCACTTAGAATCTGCATAGATCCAAAGCCGCTCAATCGTGCTCTTAAACGCAATCACTATCCTTTACCTGTTATCGAAGATCTTCTGCCTGAGTTATCTAAAGCTAGAGTGTTCTCCAAGTGCGATGCCCGCAATGGCTATTGGCACGTCGCCCTTGATACTGAATCCAGCTACTTGACTACGTTCGGTACGCCCTATGGAAGGTACCGATGGCTTCGACTTCCCTTTGGTCTCTCGGTCTCAAGTGAAATATTCCAACGGAAACTAGACGAAGCACTGGAAAGCTTACCTGGCTCATTCCGAGTCGCGGATGACATTCTCACAATTGGTGAGGGTGATACAATCGAAGAAGCTACTGAAAATCACAACCAACGATTCATCCAACTACTGGAAAGATGTAGACAGAAAAATGTCAAACTCAATGGTGATAAACTTGAGTTACGCTCTGAACAAGTCTCTTTCATTGGACATCTCTTAACTTCGGATGGTTTGAAAGTTGACCCTAAAAAAGTTGACGCTATCATTAATATGCCCGAACCAACTAATGTACAAAGTGTTCAACGAATTATTGGCATGGTAAACTATCTTGCCAGATTTCTGAAAGGACTTTCCGACATGTGCGAACCTCTTCGCCAACTAACCAAGAAAGATGTAGAATGGAATTGGTCTCATGAACATCGAAAAGCCTTCCAAGACATCAAAACTGCTGTTACTCAGACCCCTGTTTTGAAATACTTCAATAGCTCTGATAGAGTCACAGTGCAATGTGATGCCCCTGAATCCGGTCTAGGTGCAACACTTCTACAAAAAGGTCAACCTGTTGCCTACGCAAGTCGTGCCTTGACCCCCACTGAGCGAAATTACGCTCAGATTGAAAAGGAACTTTTGGCGATTGTTTACGCCTGCAATAAATTTCATCAATACACCTATGGACGCCCTGTGATAGCAGAGACAGATCACAAACCACTTGAATCCATACAAAAGAAATCTCTTACAGCTGCCCCTAAACGACTTCAACGAATGTTGTTAGCCCTACAAAAGTATGACTTAAGCATTGTATACAAGAAAGGCTCACAAATGTACCTTGCTGATACCCTTTCACGAGCCTACCTGCCGTCTACAGATGGACACCTTCCCCATGAAGAAGTTTCCCTACTTGAAGAAGAAATAACTTACATTGAAATGACTGATTACTTACCTGTGTCTGCTGCACAACTGAAAGATATCCAGTCAGCCACCGAGAAGGACAGTGGACTACAATCTACACTTCAATTAATTCTTCATGGATGGCCTCAACTCAAGGAAGATGTTTCAATTTCTTCTCTTCCCTACTTCCACATGCGTGATGAACTCTCTACACAAAATGGTATTATTTTCCGTGGCCATCGAGTTATCATACCCAAAGCTCTCCGGTCCGACATTCTCAAGAAACTTCATAAAGCACACACTGGAATTGAAGCTTGTCGTCGTCGTGCCCGAGACTGTGTATACTGGCCAGCAATGAATGCTGAAATCAAGGACTTTATATCAAAATGTGAAATCTGCTGCTGCTATCAGCCCAAACAACAGAAAGAGTCCTTGATTCCTCATCCAATTTCTGATCGGCCGTGGGCCAAGATTGGAACTGACATCTTTACCATTGACAACAAAGACTTTCTCTTAACAGCTGATTATTACAGCGACTTCTTTGAAATTGACAAACTCTACAAAAAGACGTCGAATGAAATCATCCGTAAACTCAAGTCCCATATGTCTAGATATGGAATCCCAGATACAGTCATCTCAGACAACGGTCCACCCTTCAACAGTTTCGACTTTGCAAACATCGCTAAGGAATATGGTTTTGAACACACCACCAGTTCACCTGGATACCCCCGTTCCAATGGTAAAGTAGAAGCTATGATTAAAATCGCAAAGCGTACTCTCAAAAAAGCCTACAAGTCCAACTCTGACCCTTACCTTGCTATCCTGGAACCCCGAAATACCCCAACTGAAGGACATGATACCTCTCCCACTCAGCGATTCTTCAATCGTCGTACTAAAACCTTATTGCCAGTCACTTGTCCGTTACTTAAGCCCAATGTGCCAGACTCAATAATGAAAATGAAAAGAAGGAAAACTAATAGACAGAAACGTTACTACAACGCTAACGCCAAAGATCTTCAACCTCTAAACATCGGTGAAACAGTTCGTATACAGCCAATTACCCCTCATGCTAAGGAATGGACTAAAGGTACTGTACAAAAGAAAGTTAACATCCGTTCTTATGATGTTGAAATGGATAATGGCAATGTTTTAAGGAGAAATCGTTCACATCTTCGTCCTTCAGCTGAACGACCATTGCCACCGAACAGAAATGATATCTATGACGTTCCTGAGAAACAAAAGGACACTCCCCCCATTCAGACTCAACCTAATGCATCGCAACCACCTGAAATAGTCACAACTCGCAGTGGACGGATTTGTAAGCCCCCATCACATTTCAAGGACTTTGTGCGATAATCTATATCAGAACTTTAAACCACCGGACTTGGACAATATTTTAACTGAACTGTTAATCTTTCAATAACTTGAATTCTTTGCTGTTTGAAGTTAATGTTTAAAGTTTAAATTCTAAAGTTTGTATTCAAATATTCGGAAGGACTTTCTAAGTTTGAAATTTGCTGACTTGAATTCTACTGTCAAAATTGACTCTGTGTTTCTTTCAGGATTATGAACTTTAACTTTGCTTTCTTCAAAAGGGAAGATGTTACGATATGTTATTATGCGCTTCCATACTTTAACTGTAACTGTAAACAAGCGCATCGCGTCAGCTTCACTGTTCACTATGCTATAGTTCACAATACAGTCACGCTTGGTTACTCCAGTTGTCCGAGTCTTCTTCTATACTTATCATGAGACCACATAACGAAACAGAGACTATAAGCACTAAAAAGCTTCTGAATTATACGTCTTGAGAAAAATAGCCAATAATTTCAACATTCTGTGTTAACGCCAAAATATCAACATTTTGGCAGCTCATGCCCCTTTAAATTGCCTTGGGAGAAAAAAAGCATTAACATCAAATAAAAACATGACTCTAAAGTGTGACAAAATCCAACAATGTTAATGATGTCAAAATGTCAATTCCTATTTTTTTATGTTTAAAGCTGGACGGGCCACGAGAGTGACTAAAAGTTAGTGTAAACGAATTTTGTCACACTTGGTATTATTTTTCTCGTAAAGACTAAACTAAGACGAAGCTGTTGTGCAAATTTCATGAAAATCCTAACATAGGTTTTCCAGAACGAAATAAATATTTGTCACGTTCACTAAAATTATACGATGGCCGAAGCACCGCCTCGAGTCCTCCATGTAGGGGAAGATTTCCGCATATGCGCACTGTCGTGTAAACATGTCGCGTGTGAGTTTGACATTTCGCTCAGTCGTCGGAGTTCTCATAAGTGTTGAGGATGTACCGTACAAAATAATCCCTGTAGAAGCATGCAGAAATTATTTGGAAATACGAAGAAGTTAGAGGAGAAAGGATCATGTTGCCGATATTAAATGCGATGTCTGGGAACAAAGAAAGTGGCGGGAGCCCGAGTTGGCTATACGGGTGTGTACATCGATACTATAAGCGATGAACACAAGGTTAGGGACTACTACGGCGCGTACCGGTTAACTAAATTTCTACATGTCGCAGCCTATGCCTTCGCCAAGTAAATCAATTATACCTAAACAATGAGTATGTAGCGAAGTCTGTCCTTTGGTTTTTTTTTTATTGCTGTAGGTGACGTCTCAATACTGGCAGTAAACAAAACACAGAAAATAAACGTACCAAAATTTATGATGCAAGGACTTTGATATGGTGGAGTAGGTGATAATGTTTTAACATCAAGACTATGTGACTTCAGTATTTAATACACTGTAGCCTAATTAAGATTACTTTTTTTCAAAGGCTGGAAATTGAAATCGGAGCTGGAAATATATACTATAAGGCTTACTTAGATTTATTGAAGAAAGTATTAAACTTAAAGGGAAAGAAAATCTACGCTTTAGACTAGTTTAGATGGAAAGAGTAGAGTTCATTTAGTCCAAAAAAACTGTCCGATGTATGTTTTATCCCCTCGTAAGAGAATAATCGAAATTTGAAGGTGGCTTTACAATAGAGAATAAGCTCCATAGGCCGTTCACAAGGCCGCCACCATTTTTTCATTAGTTTTATCCAATTATTGTTGAATAAAAATTTATGTGCGTTATAGAGTAGTCATGTGATGCAATTTAGCCAATGGCTGGCTAAGCAATGGCGCGGGGTTGCATACTGACCTATATATTCGGAGACAATCTTCCCACTTCAAGTTTGTCGCCATGTTTTTTTGGACCTAAATCTACCATTATACATTAGAGAGCGGTAAAAATACGTCATTATTGATCTAAAAATAGCTATACCAACATCACGTCATCCTAAAACGGAAAAATGGCTACACAGATAAGTCACTGAAAGGACATACTTCTGTCTGTTTTTATTAGCTTGAGGGTCACTGGAGGTAATTGACGTGAAATGTTTTAAGCACTTTGAAGGTTGTTATCGACGATAATCCCTATGTATTTCTAGAGATTTCCCCTCCTTTAAAGAACAAAAGCAAATATTTGAAGCTGAGTGATATGATAAAGGATGTGGATCATGCAGAAAGGAACTTGAGTGAAGTCCGTGGCATAAGGCCAAAACGTTTATACTGTGTAAAGGCCTACATATTTGTGTGTGTGTTTGGTTTAAATAAATAGCGAAAACAGGCAAGATATACATTTATCTATTAGGTTGGTCAACTTGAGTGGACACTGATTGGTTCAAGAAGTTCAATGCTGTCTAAACTCAATTTGGTATCAGCTCTATTAAAGTGGCAGGAGCTGCCAAAATTCACACTTCTTTCATAATGTCTGATCATCACCACAGTAAGAGGCTTTGAAGGCCATCGAAAAATTAAATGATTGGCGTTGGAATGAGGAAAGACCATACAGCATGTGGCCTATACAAACCGGAATAGTGTTCGAAAAGTAAACAAAATTTAAATAACCGGGACGACCATTCATTCATTTTAAGCCAAAGTTAGTTCAAAACAATACTTTATCATACATTTTCGAGACTAGAAGCACTAAAAAGCTTCTGAATTACAGGTGTTGAGAAAAATAGCCGATAATTTCAAAATTCTGTGACAACTTCAAAATATCAACATTTTGGCAGCTCATGCCACTTTAAATAGTGAGTTAAACATAGAAGATGTATAACCAGATACTGTTGATTGTTTGGTGTTTTACGCTGCGCTCAAGATTATTTCACTTATATGGCGGCGTTGCCAGTTTTATTGTGGGAGGAAACCAGGCTCTATGCCCGGAGGGACCTTCTGGTGGTAACTGGCAGCCATCCCACATAGGTTGTTCGAGTGAAAACCCAGTCTGAAAATTTTTCAATTTTTTTGGACTGAGTGGAATTCGATCCCGCGACCCATTGGTCGTCCAACGCTCTACCTACTGAGCCACGGAGGCCCCACCTATATACTGTTAACAAGTTTAATTAAAACTAAATTATTAAACCCTGAAATTACTGCTTTTCTAAATATTGTGGTGATTGTGAGGGGTTCCACCCCCACCCCTCCCTCCTCAAAAAAGAAAGATAAATTTTATAGATTTTTTCACACAGAGGATGGGGGGGGGGGGGGGGATCTAAATATTTATAGCATTGGATACACAAATCGAAACCACCACCTACCAATAAGTGGCATTTAATTTCATACATGTAATTTTGCGAGATTGATTGCAGCTTAATGTCACACTCCACATCTAAGGTATTATGGCAACAAAAGTAGCAACCGACCAAAAAATCACCCTACCCACCCCCATCTAAACTCCAATCAATCCAAACGGTTCGACAGTTTCAGGCACTGGCTGAAGGTTAGGGTAGTTTGGGGCATGGGACTCACGGTGTATATGAACTTACAGTTTAGAAGTATTAGCTTTGGCCCACAATCAATGAATGTGGCAATTTAAATATTGTGTAAACATTCCATAAAGACAATACATTGATTTAGGTGCAGTGGATATCTTTTTACTGTAATTTAATGAACATTTCACACAAAATATTCTCTTAAAATACTTGAAAAGAATATGAATTTCAGCAGACTTTAATATCCAAAATGAAAAAATAAATTCCCTTTCCAGTTTAGTTAATTTTTTTATATCATGAATGACTAACTAAAACATATAGGATAAGCTGTACTATTTTGTACATATACACAACAAGAAGGACAAAACAAATGCAAAAGTTTCTCACTGATTGGTTGTAATTCCTACAGTTAATAACAATAACCGCAAGCTAGTGTGAGATGCTAATAGCTCGAGAAAGGGAGCCGGACACATATGGCAGTTTTGGCCACAAATGGAGGACACATATGGTTATTACGAAACCTGTAACCATAGAAATCCAAATTATCTTCAGACACCTGAAAAGTATTATTTTGCATTTTAATTTGACCAAACTGCGATCAGCCAGATAAATTGTACCACATCTTTTGCAAGGAAAATCACACTTAAACGATAGACCTACGATCGCCTTTGTGGGTCGGACTTGTGAGCCTCGAAAAACTGGGTCACATAAAACTCCTGTCAGTAATGAAAAAGTAAAATCAGAACCTCTGCAACACTTTTGAATTTATAACTAGGTCTGATTGAAATTCAAAAACTAAATTAAAGATAAAAAGATCACAGTAAAATTTGCGTTTGGCATCCAAAACATGAACGATTAGAGTTCGGCTTCCACTAAAACCAGTTCTCCGTCAATATGTCGTGGGATTGAGTCACACTAGAACCATTAAATGCATCTTAAAACTAAAGGTTATAAACTCGAGGTACATAAAAAAGTTGACGTACATAAATCTTAAATAATAAAACAAAGAAATAAAGCCAGACTTACATATTAAAAACTACATCTTCCCGTTTTTATTCCATACTCATACAAAACGATAAGCCATTTTTCCACTCCTTTTTCCCACGAAATGCTGTCTTTAATTGGAGACAATTTGTAAAACTATTCATGTGTAAAGCTATAGACATTTAAAGGTCCGATAGCTTATATATTTAGCCTCAAGTGAGACCAACACATACTTGTATTATTATTGTCTAAATGTGCCATTTAATGAAATAGCGGAACCTAATTCGGTTGAAAATTAGCATTACACTATTGAATTAAATTTGCGTCACTCACAAGTGAAAGATGCCATACTGATAATTAACAATACTTCTTTGGATACAATTGAAAGTCTTGAAAACAATACGTATAAAAGTATATAGCAATACTTAAACAACAACGTAGTACAACTATCTGGTCGTTATTAGATAAAAAAGTAATAACTTTACTTAACTTTTATCGATATATTTTGGTATTTTGTATTGCCAGATCTTAACATTTATCCGAAAGCTAAGAAAATTCAAGTAGGATGCTAAAACTGCATGAAAGCAGATATAAACAAAAACTACGGTAAACTTCAGTCACTTAAAGTGGCATGAGCTGCCAAAATTCACACTTTTTTCATAATTTCTGATGGGCACAATAGTAAGAGGCTTTGACGGCCATTGAAAAACTAAATGATTGGCGTGGGAATAAGGAAAATCCATACAGTATGTGGCCTGTACTTACCGAAAACGTGTTCGAAAAGTAAACAAAATTTAAATAACCGGGACGACCATTCATTCATTCTAACACAAAGTTAGTTCAAAACAATACTTTATTGTATATTTTCGAGATTAGAAGCACTTAAAAGGTTCTTAATTATAAGTCTTGAGAAAAATAACCAATAATTTCAAGATTCTGTTTTAACGTCAAAATATCAACATTTTGGAAGCTCATGCCACTTTAAAGACTTTTATATTAAGCAAAAACATAACGCAGGAGTATATATTAAAAAAACTAGATTTTCTAAATATTTGAAATAAAAATAAAAAGCAGAAAAATCTTTGCAGTTAAATATCCAATAGTGAGCAGCCCTAAAAGTAAAAGACTATCTCAGGTGTACTAAGATATTATGCGCTTGTAAAAGAAGCGCTTTAGAAATTCCGTCCCCTAAGAAACTGGTATCTAATAAATTGGCCCTGTATGTAATGTACTACACTGTATATGTTCCCTGATTATAAAAGAAATGAAAAGAAACCAACAATTTCCATTTGAGGCAAAACGGACCAATATTGACTTCAAAACTGAAAATTCACGAATTCTCAAAAAATACCAAATCCGTGTCTTTTCAGAGCAACTAGCCTATAATTGCCCTCAAATGTCCTCAGATACCTTGAAATGTCCATCGAAAGCGAAAAAACCCGAAATTGAACCATTACCATATGTGTCCCAACGGCCTGTCTCCGTTAGGAGAAAGCCGTTTGTGGCCAGACCGGACACATATGGTGGACACTTTTGGCACTTTTATGAAATTTAAATTTTTGTCATTTCCAAATGAAAGACCAGCTTAAATCATGTTAAAAGCCTTTTTCACTTTTTCCATGAGGTTTTTAGAAATATCAAAAAAAATATTTTTAAATATTTCTCGTCAGTATCCGAAACCCCCTCCGAAAGACCCTCATTCAAAACTTAACAAATTACAGGATTTTCGCTGCATTTAAAGCTACAAATACTGGCACATGAGTAGTAGAACACATGCCGAAGATATTTAAACAATTTTAAAGTGGAAAAAGTAATTAAATATCGTCAAATGTCGGAAAGCTAACAGTTCATATCAGGATGTACGTGTAGAAGTATATGGTTTCTGCCATACTGCACTACTGTCTAATAGATTATGCGCCATGTACTGAACCGAAGGTGTTTTTTGTTGCTGAAAAATGCAAAAAAAAACAAAAATTTCAATCTTCTCTCTACTCTGAAAGAAAAAAATCGAATATTGACTTCAAAACTGAAAATTCACGAATTCTCAAAAAATACCAAATCCGTGTCTTTTCAGAGCAACTAGCCTATAATTGCCCTCAAATGTCCTCAGATACCTTGAAATGTCCATCGAAAGCGAAAAAACCCGAAATTGAACCATTACCATATGTGTCCCAACGGCCTGTCTCCGTTAGGAGAAAGCCGTTTGTGGCCAGACCGGACACATATGGTGGACACTTTTGGCACTTTTATGAAATTTAAATTTTTGTCATTTCCAAATGAAAGACCAGCTTAAATCATGTTAAAAGCCACTTTCACTTTTTCCATGAGGTTTTTAGAAATATCAAAAAAAATATTTTTAAATATTTCTCGTCAGTATCCGAAACCCCCTCCGAAAGACCCTCATTCAAAACTTAACAAATTACAGGATTTTCGCTGCATTTAAAGCTACAAATACTGGCACATGAGTAGTAGAACACATGACGAAGATATTTAAACAATTTTAAAGTGGAAAAAGTAATTAATTATCGTCAAATGTCGGAAAGCTAACAGTTCATATCAGGATGTACGTGTAGAAGTATATGGTTTCTGCCATACTGCACTACTGTCTAATAGATTATGCGCCATGTACTGAACTGAAGGTGTTTCTTGTTGCTGAAAAATGCCCCAAAAAAACAAAAATTTCAATCTTCTCTCTACTCTGAAAGAAAAAAATCGAATATTGACTTCAAAACTGAAAATTCACGAATTCTCAAAAAATACCAAATCCGTGTCTTTTCAGAGCAACTAGCCTATAATTGCCCTCAAATGTCCTCAGATACCTTGAAATGTCTATCGAAAGCGAAAAAAACCCGAAATTGAACCATTACCATATGTGTCCCAACGGCCTGTCTCCGTTAGGAGAAAGCCGTTTGTGGACAGACCGGACACATATGGTGGACACTTTTGGCACTTTTATGAAATTTAAATTTTTGTCATTTCCAAACGAAAGACCAGCCTAAATCATGTTAAAAACCACTTTCACTTTTTCCATGAGGTTTTTAGAAATATCTAAAAATATATTTTTAAATATTTCTTGTCAGTATCCGAAACCCCCTCCGTAAGACCCTCATTCAAAACTAAACAAATTTAAGGATTTTCGCTGCTTTAACAGCTACAAATACTGGCACATGAGTAATGCAACACATATCGAAGATAATTTAGAAGTTTTGAAGCCGAAAAAGTAATTAAATATCGTCAAATGTCGGAAAGCTAATAGTTCATATCAGGATGTACGTGTAGAAGAATATGGTTTCTGCCATACTCAACTACGATCTAATAGAATATACGTCATTAGTTGAACCGTATGTGTTTCCTGTTGATGGAAAATGCAAAGAAACCAAGAATTTCAATCTACCCTCTACTTTGAAAGAAAAACGTCCAATATTGACTTCAAAACTGAAAATTCACAAATTCTCAAAAAATACCAAATCCGTGTCTTTTCAGAGCAACTAGCCTATAATTGCCCTCAAATGTTCTCAGATACCTTGAAATGTCCATCGAAAGCGAAAAAAACCGAAATTGAACCATTACCATATGTGTCCCAATGGCCTGTCTCCGTTAGGAGAAAGCCGTTTGTGGCCAGACCGGACACATATGGTGGACACTTTTGGCACTTTTATGAAATTTAAATTTTTGTCATTTCCAAATGAATGACCAACCTAAATCAAGTTAAAAACCACTTTCACTTTTTCCATGAGGTTTTTAGAAATATCTAAAAATATACTTTTAAATATTTCTTGTCAGTATCCGAAACCCCCTCCGAAAGACCCTCATTCAAAACTAAACAAATTTAAGGATTTTCGCTGCTTTAACAGCTACAAATACTGGCACATAAGTAATACAACACACACCGAAGATAATTTAGAAGTTTTGAAGCCGAAAAAGTAATTAAATATCGTCAAATGTCGAAAAGCTAACAGTTCATATCAGGATGTACGTGTAGAAGAATATGGTTTCTGCCATAATGAACTACTATCTATTAGATTTTACACCATGTATTGGACCGTATATGTTTCCTATGTATAAACAAGAGTTGTAGTAAACTCAACATACGCCCGCCGTGGCAAAGTCGAACCGCTACGATTAACAACTTAACATTTAATATAACATTTGTTTTAATTTCATCAATTAGAATTTCTTGTTCACATCAGAAGTTTTTCTTTTTTGAATTTGATGAAGTTGCAACTAAATACCAGTACGTTATAGTACACATATATTATTTGTTAATTTCCATCACAGTTTAATTGCAAAAACTGAAATGTGGCTGTTTTGACATTGCTCTTATCAATCAATACAATAGCTTACAATTCTTGAATTTTAACAGTTTTCACTGGGACACTGTTCTATTGGACTTGGCTGTAGTTTTATTACAAAGCAAACAATCTTCAGGCTGACCACTGATATGATGGTGTGTAAATATACAAACCTTGGATGTCATTGTCCCCTTATCTCTATTTAAACAGCCACTCTGATAAATACCAGATGGGTAATAAAGTGGGGAAAATGGTCTTTTTTTGTTATTATAGTGCACATTAAACTTTCCAAGAAAACAGTCTCAAAATGTATGAATTAATTGGCTTCCAGTATTACTCTGGACCAAGTGTACTCCAAAAAGCATTGATATATATATTAATATATATGTATATATATATATTAAACATCAGGTACACATTTCTGATAAAAAAAAACTGAAAACAGACAAAAAATATGTGTACCCAAATCAAGTTTGGTATGCGACATATCATCTACCTATAGGGTATATATACTCTAAAAGAATTGGAGAGATTATATCAAAACGAAAGAAGTTCTGGAGCCGCAAGGGAATATTACATAATCCAATAGGGCTGCCATATTATGCAACAGGTGATGTCAGAAATGGTACGTGAAACAACGTCTGCCCATAAGGTATATACTCTGAAAGAATCGCCAAGATCGGATCAAAACTTTAGAAGTTATGGAGCGGATGGGAATATTACATAATCCTATATGGCTGCCATATTATGCAACGAGTGAAGTCAGAAATGGTACATGACACACCATCTGCCCATAAAGTATATACTCTGAAAGAATTGTCAAGATCGGATCAAAACTCTTCAAGTTATGGAGCGGAAGGGAACGAAGATATAGACTAAGACAGAATATTACATAATCCAATGTAGAAGCCATATTATGCAATGGACAATGTTCTTAATGGTTCATGACACACCTTCTACCCCTAGAGTATATGTTGTAAAAAAAATTGTAAAGATCGGATCAAAACTCTTCAAGTTATGGAGCGGAAGAGAACGAAGATATAGACTAAGACAGAATACTACATAATCCAATGTAGAAGCCACATTATGCAATCGACGATGTCATAAATGGTTCATGACACACCTTCTACCCACAAGGTATATGTTGTGAAAGAATTGTAAAGATTAGATTAAAACTCTTCAAGTTATGGAGCGGAAAGGGATCCGGGACGGACGGCCGGACGGACGGACGGACGGCGCTGGTGATACCAAAGTACGACCGACTTTTTCGTATAAAAATATAAAGAAACCAAGAATTTTAATCTACTCTCTACTCTGAAAGAAAAAAAGACCAATATTGACTTCAAAACTGAAAATTCACGAATAAATTAATTCACGAATATTTCTAAAAATCTCATGGAAAAGGTGAAAGTGGTTTTTTACATGATTTAGGCTGGTCTTTCATTTGGAAATGATAAAAATTTAAATTTCATAAAAGTGCCAAAAGTGTCCACCATCTTTTTCTACAACTACATCCTGATATGAACTGTTAGCTTTCCAACATTTGACGATATTTAATTACTTCTTCGTCTTTATAACTTTTTAATTATCTTCGGTATGTGTTGTACTACTCATGTGCCAGTATTTGTAGCTTTAAAAGCAGAGAAATTCTTTAAATTTGTTTAGTTTTGAATGAGGGTCTTTCGGAGGGGGTTTCGGATACTGACAAGAAATATTTAAAAATAAATTTTTAGATATTTCTAAAAACCTCATGGAAAGTGAAAGTGGTTTTTAACATGATTTAGGCTGGTCTTTCATTTGGAAATGACAAAAATTTAAATTTCATAAAAGTGCCAAAAGTGTCCACCATATGTGTCCGGTCTGGCCACAAACGGCTTTCTCCTAACGGAGACAGGCCGTTGGGACACATATGGTAATGGTTCAATTTCGGTTTTTTTCGCTTTCGATGGACATTTCAAGGTATCTGAGGACATTTGAGGGCAATTATAGGCTAGTTGCTCTAAAAAGACACGGATTTGGTATTTTTTGAGAATTCGTGAATTTTCAGTTTTGAAGTCAATATTGATCTTTTTCTTTGTCAGAGTAGAGAGTAGATTGAAATTCTTGGTGTCTTTGCATTTTTCATCCACAGGAAACACATACGGTTTAATACATGACGTATAAGCTATTAAGTCGTAGTTGAGTATGGCAGAAACCCATATTATTCTACACCTACATCCTGATATGAACTGTTAGCTTTCGGACATTTGACGATATTTAATTACTTTTTCGGCTTTAAAACTCTTCAATTATCTTCGGTATATGTTGCATTACCCATGTGCCAGTATTTGTAGCTTTAAAAGCAGCGAAATTCCTTAAATTTGTTTAGTTTTGAATGAGGGTCTTTCGGAGGGGGTTTCGGATACTGACAAGAAATATTTAAAAATATATTTTTAGATATTTCTAAAAACCTCATGGAAAAAGTGAAAGTGGTTTTGAACATGATTTAGGCTGGTCTTTCATTTGGAAATGACAAAAATTTAAATTTCATAAAAGTGCCAAAAGTGTCCACCATATGTGTCCGGTCTGGCCACAAACGGCTTTCTCCTAACGGAGACAGGCCGTTGGGACACGTATGGTAATCGTTCAATTTCGGGTTTTTTTCGCTTTCGATGGACATTTCAAGGTATCTGAGGACAGTTGAGGGCAATTATAGGCTAGTTACTCTAAAAAGACACGGATTTGGTATTTTTTGAGAATTCGGGAATTTTCAGTTTTGAAGTCAATATTGATCTTTTCTCTTTCAGAGTAGAGAGTAGATTGACATTCTTAGTGTCTTTGCATTTTTCATCAACAGGTTACACATACGGTTTAATACATGACGTATAATCTATTAGATCGTAGTTGAGTATGGCAGAAACCCATATTATTCTACACGTACATCCTGATATGAACTGTTAGCTTTTCGACATTTGACGATAAATAATTCCTTTTCAGGCTTTTTTCTGGGCAAAAATTGTTTAAATATCTTCGGCATGTGTTGTACTACTCATGTGCCAGTATTTGTAGCTTTAAAAGCAGAGAAATTCTTTAAATTTGTTTAGTTTTGAATGAGGGTCTTTCGGAGGGGGTTTCGGATACTGACAAGAAATATTTAAAAATAAATTTTTAGATATTTCTAAAAACCTCATGGAAAAAGTGAAAGTGGTTTTTAACATGATTTAGGCTGGTCTTTCACTTGGAAATGACAAAAATTTAAATTTCATAAAAGTGCCAAAAGTGTCCACCATATGTGTCCGGTCTGGCCACAAACGGCTTTCTCCTAACGGAGACAGGCCGTTGGGACACATATGGCAATGGTTCAATTTCGGGTTTTTTCGCTTTCGATGGACATTTCAAGGTATCTGAGGACATTTGAGGGCAATTATAGGCTAGTTGCTCTAAAAAGACACGGATTTGGTATTTTTTGAGAATTCGGGAATTTTCAGTTTTGAAGTCAATATTGATCTTTTTCTTTGTCAGAGTAGAGAGTAGATTGAAATTCTTGGTGTCTTTGCATTTTTCATCCACAGGAAACACATACGGTTTAATACATGACGTATAAGCTATTAAGTCGTAGTTGAGTATGGCAGAAACCCATATTATTCTACACCTATATCCTGATATGAACTGTTAGCTTTCCGACATTTGACGATATTTAATTACTTTTTCGGCTTTAAAACTTTTCAATTATCTTCGGTATATGTTGCATTACTCATGTGCCAGTATTTGTAGCTTTAAAAGCAGCGAAATTCCTTAAATTTGTTTAGTTTTGAATGAGGGTCTTTCGGAGGGGGTTTCGGATACTGACAAGAAATATTTAAAAATAAATTTTTAGATATTTCTAAAAACCTCATGGAAAAAGTGAAAGTGGTTTTGAACATGATTTAGGCTGGTCTTTCATTTGGAAATGACAAAAATTTAAATTTCATAAAAGTGCCAAAAGTGTCCACCATATGTGTCCGGTCTGGCCACAAACGGCTTTCTCCTAACGGAGACAGGCCGTTGGGACACATATGGTAATGGTTCAATTTCGGTTTTTTTCGCTTTCGATGGACATTTCAAGGTATCTGAGGACATTTGAGGGCAATTATAGGCTAGTTGCTCTAAAAAGACACGGATTTGGTATTTTTTGAGAATTCGGGAATTTTAAGTTTTGAAGTCAATATTGATCTTTTCTCTTTCAGAGTAGAGAGTAGATTGAAATTCTTAGTGTCTTTGCATTTTTCATCAACAGGTTACACATACGGTTTAATACATGACGTATAATCTATTAGATCGTAGTTGAGTATGGCAGAAACCCATATTATTCTACACGTACATCCTGATATGAACTGTTAGCTTTTCGACATTTGACGATAAATAATTCCTTTTCAGGCTTTTTTCTGGGCAAAAATTGTTTAAATATCTTCGGCATGTGTTGTACTACTCATGTGCCAGTATTTGTAGCTTTAAAAGCAGAGAAATTCTTTAAATTTGTTTAGTTTTGAATGAGGGTCTTTCGGAGGGGGTTTCGGATACTGACAAGAAATATTTAAAAATATATTTTTAGATATTTCTAAAAACCTCATGGAAAAAGTGAAAGTGGTTTTTAACATGATTTAGGCTGGTCTTTCACTTGGAAATGACAAAAATTTAAATTTCATAAAAGTGCCAAAAGTGTCCACCATATGTGTCCGGTATGGCCACAAACGGCTTTCTCCTAACGGAGACAGGCCGTTGGGACACATATGGCAATGGTTCAATTTCGGGTTTTTTCGCTTTCGATGGACATTTCAAGGTATCTGAGGACATTTGAGGGCAATTATAGACTAGTTGCTCTAAAAAGACACGGATTTGGTATTTTTTGAGAATTCGTGAATTTTCAGTTTTGAAGTCAATATTGACCTTTTTCTTTGTCAGAGTAGAGAGTAGATTGAAATTCTTAGTGTCTTTGCATTTTTCATCCACAGGAAACACATACGGTTTAATACATGACGTATAAGCTATTAAGTCGTAGTTGAGTATGACAGAAACACATATTATTCTACACGTACATCCTGATATGAACTGTTAGCTTTCCGACATTTGACGATATTTAATTACTTTTTCGGCTTTAAAACTTTTCAATTATCTTCGGTATATGTTGCATTACTTATGTGCCAGTATTTGTAGCTGTTAAAGCAGCGAAAATCCTTAAATTTGTTTAGTTTTGAATGAGGGTCTTTCGGAGGGGGTTTCGGATACTGACAAGAAATATTTAAAAATAAATTTTTAGATATTTCTAAAAACCTCATGGAAAAAGTGAAAGTGGTTTTGAACATGATTTAGGCTGGTCTTTCATTTGGAAATGACAAAAATTTAAATTTCATAAAAGTGCCAAAAGTGTCCACCATATGTGTCCGGTCTGGCCACAAACGGCTTTCTCCTAACGGAGACAGGCCGTTGGGACACATATGGTAATGGTTCAATTTCGGGTTTTTTCGCTTTCGATGGACATTTCAAGGTATCTGAGGACATTTGAGGGCAATTATAGGCTAGTTGCTCTGAAAAGACACAGATTTGGTATTTTTGAGAATTCGTGAATTTTCAGTTTTGAAGTCATAATTGGTCTTTTTTTCTTTCAGAGTAGAGAGTAGATTGAAATTCTTGGTTTCTTTGCATTTATCATCCATAGGAAACATATACGGTCCAATACATGGCGTATTCTCTATTAGATAGTAGTTGAGTATGACAGAAACCATATTCTTCTACACTTTCCGACATTTGACGATAAATAATTACTTTTTAGATTTTTGACAAAAACTGTTTAAATACTTTCGGTCCACATTTATACGACAATGGTTTGATTAAACTCTGCGTTAGTAGTTTAGAAAAGACTTAGATGATGGATTTGGGTGAATTCGGAAAATTTATGCTTATAAGTAAATAGTCCATCGCCTGTAGCTAGATTTGGATCCGATATGCATTGGGAAAAGGCTTGTTGGCGTTTGACTTCTCTTCTATATGCCAAGTCAGCCCAGAAGGCTTCCAGGGTTGTATTGAAGATGGATGTGATGATAGTGGAAATTCGAACCATTGACGCATAGGTGGAAAGCTCCTCGGTGCGTGGGCGTCCAGTGACCTATACTCTATACTGATTGCTTGTTTATTTGGTGCTTTATTCCTCACGCAAGATTATTTAACTTATAGGACGATGTTGCCAAGTTTATTAGTGGGGGGGGGGGGGGGGGCTATACCTTGAGCAGTCCTAACGTTGGTACTCGAATACCACATTAAAACTGTTACTATTTCGGGGCTAAATGGGATTAGGCCCCGCGACCCGCTGTTGGAGGGCTGGTCGATTCGAGCGTGCAACACACCTACCGCCCGCACGCATTATTTTTGGGCTGATAAGACAATCACGTTTTGGGGTAAAATAGGGCATAAAACGGGCTCTTTGCACGTAGGCATACCTGGCAAGTTTATAATGAAAAGCGAATAAGATCCAAATAAGAACAATCCATTGCCTGAGCGGGAATCGAAGCAAGGGTGCTTTCGAAGAACATCTATGAAATGTTCGGTGACATTTAGAAAATAAAATGTTGCTAAAAGAACTGATCTGTCTTAAGAAGAGCATATTTTAGGACTGCAGATTTCATTTGATGCAGGGATTATGATTAAAATGTTCACTCTGCCAGCAGTATCCGTTGACCCAGTTTTATCTCAGTTTTGTGAGGGTCACAAGGCGTACTCTCAAACGCGAAATATGTTTTTCAAAGAAATCAGTGGTAAAACTAAATATTTATGTTTCTTTTTTCTCTTCAAATACTTCAGTCACAGTCCATCATGAGTTTCGTTACTGAATTTATCAAATTCTGGATTTCTATGGTTACAGGTTTCGCAGTGACCACATGTGTCCTCCATTTGTGGCCAAAACTGCCATATGTGTCCGGCTCCCTTTCTCGAGCTAATGACATATGGCTAGTGTGTGTGGCGGGGGAGGGGGGGGGGGATCATTAAACAGATCAAGAATAAACAAAACATGTATTATCAGTTTCTTAAATGAGTACATGTAGGTCATTCTTGACATGTAATTGGACCCTTCCCTCTTAGCTTGTACTGATATTTTTACTACAGGAAATTGGAACACAAACTTTTGTATTTGTTTCATTCTTCCTGTAAATAAATGATGTTTTACTATTCATTTCCAACGTTTTTTGTTATTATTACTGATCATGCCAGTACTACTCATGGAAGCTCATATTAAATGCCAACATTTACAAAGTAGTATAAGTTGTCCTATGTGTTGTGATTTCAGTAAAGTCATTCCATCGAAAATGACTATTAATTGATGAATCAAGAACTTGGTAGATAAAATCAAATATAATCCTGGGGCAAAAAGGTTATCCATGCACAGTAAAAGTTGTTCACTTGTGTGTTTTGGAACCGTCTTCATAACAACAAATTGTCATTTTTACTTCGACAAATTCCAATATAATCCAGTAGCAAATGGTTATCCAGGTACAATAAAAATTGTTCACTTGGTTATTTTAGAACCCTCTTAATAACAACAAATTGCTATTTTTTTTCCCTAACACAAATTCACTGATGTCAATAAATCACTGTTTTAAATAAATAAGAATTTACTTCTGGATAAAAACTGCTCAACTCGGACTGTTTGATGATATGGTTTCATTGTCACTGATCATCTGTTAATTAACTGGGTGTTATTCACTTTGTAACTTCAACGTTACTTTTGCTGTCAGTCAACAGTCTACAATCAAAGATGCTGAATAGGCTGAAAAACAAAATTAATAGAACAGTATAAAACCCCACAATTAAATAAGATAAAACAGTAAGATCATTTGTTTGTAGATGATAAATACCAGATCAGTAGCAATTGAATATGTTCAATTCTTATTAACAGTTACTGGCTTTTAAACGTCAAATATTTGCTTAATATTCATTTCACATCATCAAACAAGGCTTGATTGATTGCTTGTTGTTTTATGCTGCACTCAAGATTATTTTACTTATATGGCTGCGTTGCCAGGTTTAGTGGGGAGGAAACCTGGTTCTTTGTCTGAAGGGAACCCACCACCTTTGGTGAGTACCTTTTCCACATACGGCGATCAAGTGGAAAATCCACTCAAAATTTTTGCAATGTTTATTTCGATCCCACCCGGTCGCGTCGATGGAAGGCCTGTGTGGGATTATCACTATAACCGACTGAGCCACCGAGGCCCGACTTTCAATGGAAAGCATGTGTCTGACTGAAAGGCTATCGCCCTACCGCCTGTACCACAAACTACTGACTTTGCCACCTCCACCTACAATGACTTGAAAAGTATATGCTTGGAAGATTTTCCCTTTTTACACAGGGACCGCGGAGCAGGGGGGGCCGGGGGGGGCCCTGGCCCCCCCAAATTTTGGCCTACCAATTTTTTTTTTTTTTTGGCAAAATATTTTTTTGCAGTTTTCTTACATACAAATATGGACTTGAAATAAAGTGGCCCAAATTCGATGAGTTATACGAAGTGTGGTAGGAGTGAGGGCCTTCAAATCTCGTCAATCTTTTTTAAACTACCGGTATTGCATTTTTACATGCATATAAGATGATTTAAAATATCAACGTCCTCGTAGTTTGGTATGTGAGATGAAAGTTGTCAATCAATTGACACAAAATACAACACGTTCCAAATGAAAGCGTTAATATTGTTTACAGAGCAAAAAAAAAATGGTTTTATACGAGTGGTATTAGTTTGCCAAAACAAAACGATCTTCAATCCATCTTGTGCAATTTTAGTATTTTTGTTTTCATTATAATTGCTTTCTCAAAATACCAAAAGTAAATGAAATGTTGGTAAGGTTCTTGAATAATTTTTCGCGGGAAAACAAGGTTTTGGAAAGTGTTTGTAGACAACAGGCCTTTGAAATATACATTTCCTGTTGCCCAGCGAAAGGCTAGAATAGGCCGGTTTTTTACAATGAACTTCAGAATAAAGCAGATAAGTACCCTAGCTGTTGTATTCAGTTTATATTACATTGTCCGAGACGTGTAATCACAGTTAGGTGATTGGAAAGTAATATTCTGTGCAAATTATTTGTCACTGTGATAAACACTTGAGCTCGTTTTCAAGTATTCACATTTTCCATTTGTATCATATCAAATTGTGACTAAGACATTTAAAGTTTTCTCATGGATGGTGCTGTACAATGTCAAAACGCCACAGTAGAACAATTAACGACTTGTTTGAAGCTAAGTGATCGAAAAAGTAAGTGAAATGTTGTTCTTGTGTTTATCGAGAGTTTTTTTTCAGTGAGGCTTTAGTGGTGGAGCTAACACAAAGTCCTAGTTTTCGGGCTTATAATTTTTCGATTATAGTTTTTGACCCAAACTTCCAAGTAATGAACTGATAGAAACTTATCTGCATGGGGATCCTGGACATTGCAGTTGCCCCGCTGCAACTTCAACAACCTCTAGTAAGGGATCCCCTTCTTGGGGCAATAACTCACAATTTGTGATATATCTCAGTTTTCCATTTCTCCATCAGCGCAAATTGAATAGCGATGGAGGGTGTGGTGTAATTCGGAAGTATTTTAACAGGGTGTCTACCATTTTTTAGCTATCAAGCGATGGGTTTTTTGAGCTGAATAACTAATGCCAATGCCTCTGAGCTTCCGGTGCCGAGGCGGTCCCCGGACCACCGCTTCTTGAACTGGAGTCAAGTACCGATATTAGACATTTCTTGACTGAATGTAGTTATAAAAACAAGGAAACAAATCATCATTTTTATTTCCAGAAAATCCCCAGAACGCATCTCCGGCCGTCTAGCGCCTTAGAGCTTCCGGGGCCTAGGCGGCCCCTGGACCCTCGCCTGTTGGGCTGTGATATTTGTGTCTACCATTTTTTATCTATCAAGCGACGGCTTTTTTAGCTGAATAAGTAATGCCAATGCCTCTGACCTTCCGGTGCCTTAGCGGTCCCCGGACCACCGCTTCTTGAACTGGGCTCAAGTGCCGATATTAGACATTTCTTAACTGAATGTAGTTATAAAAACAAGAAAACAAATCATCATTTTTATTTCCAGAAAATCCCCAGAACGCATCTCCGGCCGTCTAGCGCCTTAGAGCTTCCGGGGCCTAAGCGGCCCCTGGACCCTCGCCTGTTGGGCTGTGATAGTTGGCCCCCCCAAACGCAATTATGCTCCGCGGTCCCTGTTACAGTTGCAGAAATCGTGTAGTATCTGGAGGCCAGGACAAAATGTTAAACATTTAAAGAGTGATATAATTGACAGGATAAATATATTTACTCACCGTCCAAGAAATCTATGCCTTGAGTGCATGGCTCCTCAGTTCTGCCTGTTCCAATGACTGTCTACAGATACAGTACAGGCAACGTCAGTGTCAAACCTGGCTGTAGTGTACAGATTTTGTATGCAAACTGAATGTGCTAGTCTAACCTAACCACTAAGGTTATGAGGTGTGCAGCCGTGGAAGCTTCTATATTCACCTTGAAATTAAACAGTTCTAACGATTAATAAAAAAGATCGAATATATAAAAGATTCGAATAACTGATCAGTGATCGTCTGATGTTGGTTGTTGTTGTGAGCTTCATACACCTCGATTCAGATTTCTGTATGATGATGACATTTAGTATAAACATTAGTAAATCAGTCGACATCAACTCTTCTTTCAATGAATTAAACTAACAAGTCCAAAAATAAGCATGAAACCAGAATGTTTCAAGTAAAAATCAACTTACTTTTTATCTACTACGACACAGCGTTCCACACGCTCAAGTGTTTTGACAGTTGTCCGGAAGTCACTTATGCGCATGTAACATCGCCAAAAAAGGAAAAGTGGTAGAGAGGTGATTGACAGGCGAAGAATACTGAAGAAGTTAGTTTTTAATGCAAATTACAATTTTCAACAAATGAAACATTGCGGCATTTGTTTAATTAGATCTAAATGGTCGTCTGGGGCCAGAAATTATCGCGATCTGAACATCAGATCTTCAAAATCAAAATTACAGACCCTCGTGGCCCGTCCAGCTTTAACAGATTTAACAAGATATGACTGAAAACGTTCCAAAGAAGAGGGTCAGCCGTTTCCGAT
Organism: Lepidochitona cinerea; assembly: GCA_963971465.1. Taxonomy (NCBI): domain Eukaryota; kingdom Metazoa; phylum Mollusca; class Polyplacophora; order Chitonida; family Tonicellidae; genus Lepidochitona; species Lepidochitona cinerea. The sequence goes on along the minus strand of OZ020556.1, from coordinate 37,049,052 downwards.
GTCTGTCCTGTAATTACACAGGAGAGGAACGTTGCATGATTCGACACTGCGTCAATTCTCACATTAAAAAGGAGGAGGCACCATTTTGTTGCAACCACTGCAATAAGCGTGCACTGGACGAACAATCTATTGCAAAGCACCTGGCATCAATGCACCCAGAGAAAGACATAGCCACAGGTTTTGGAGGAATACGGAGGCCTTACGCCCTAAAAGACAGCGATGCCATACAAATAAAGACTGGGCAACAACCTTCAACTAGAACAGAAGACCAAACTCACCTGACACCAGCCACAATAATGAAGAAAACAGAAGATATAAAATCAACTCAGCCAACAATACAAGTTGAACCGGTAGGGACAATCCCTGAGATACTGGCCGCTCTAGAACAAGATCCAAGCCTCCTGCAGACAATTCAAGATCAAATTCAACTCCAGCGAGCAGTGGATAGTGTGTCGTCAACTCAAACAGGACCGTTTGACTTCCCTGCTCAGCCATCACCTCTTCCAGCCAATCCACCTCCATCTAAAGACCAACCCAAAACCCCAGAAATCAGTTCAATTTCTCCCATAAATTTCCGAACACCACCAACAAATACTCTGCCTACACCCTTCCAATGGCCGACCAAACTCAAAACCCCACCACAGGGCATCGAACTCCACCCAGCAGAGAATGAAGTGAAAGAACTGCTAACATTACCATCAACTTTGAAAAGAAAACTTAAAGTCCAAACACCTCGTAATAAGCCAAAGAAACCAAAGATCCAAAAAGAAAAACCAGGAATAAAATCAAAGGTACCAACTAAAGTAAAACCCACACTACCCATAAAAGAGAAAGCACCAGAGTTGAGCAAAGTAGCAACACCAACAAACGAGGAAATAAAGAGGAAAGTTAAATCTATCATAGTAAAACCCCAAACATCAAACCCTACAAACGAAATGACAGAAAACAAAATGGAAACATACAGAATACCTTTAAAGAAAGTTGGAAAGGAGGAAATAAAAGACAAGGTGGCTGGATGCGAACAAACAAAGACAAGTGGTGGGGAGAAAACAGACAAAAAAGAAACAAAATCAAGAACAGCAGGAAATGTCGATCAACTGGGTGATGAGAGGAATGTTAAATTGGACCCTTTTCACGCAGAGCCAAGTGAAATAAGAACAGTGACATGCACCCCAAGAAACCAAAACCCTGAAATCACTCTGCCTGTCTCCACAATTGAAGAATTGATCAACAGGGCAGTGAGAGCGTCCATAGGGGCAATGACTTCTTCAATTGTGGGGGCCATAAACAGTAGGACCACACCATCAACAGACCACAGTCTTCGGCCAGTAACAAACCTAGCTCAGATTGCCGGAATTATGGCGGGAAATAACGACAAACACAGAGAACTGGCCACTGGGATAAATGATATGATCAAGGCTACCAATGAAATGTCCTCCCAGTTATCGAGGATGACTAGAGCAGTCACTGTTTTCAGCGGCATGGCCGAACAGCTGCACAAGAACCTTGCGGAGCACAACACCACCATTCGATCCATAGTACAAGGTAGCATCGACTCGCACGCAAATATGACATCTGCGTTGAAACATCAAGCCGAGTCAGTCAGAAACCTGCAGACCAGTATTGTAGAACACTCCAGCCGCCCAACAACCATCAGCAAGACCAGGCCGACACCATCCCCAGAGACCACACCACCACACCTGTCAGTTGTAGAAACAGTCCAGCGGAGACACCACCAACCTGAAGTCGACCGATGGAGTCGTGGTAGGAGGAGGTTTGGACGACCTTGGGGACGGCGCAACTTCTATCAGCATAGAGAAAGAAAACCCCGAAATGATGAGAGGAGGAGCCAGACGAAGAAGGACAGAGAGCCTTGAATTTTTCTGTACATGTATATCTATTTTTTAAAAGTAATTTCCAATAGCTGGGGACAGCTATGTTTTGAGCAGGGGGGTAATGTAAAGAAATCTGATGTTTAAATATGACTATGCGTTTATCTTTCTATTGTTGTTGTTCTGCAAACATCCTTTCGTATTTTGTAAATAACTAGTTGTTGTTGTTGTTGTAACTTTAAATGACAGTTGTAAGAATAAGCTTCTAAAGTATTTTATGCGATCATACCTTTCTCGTCGCACTCCCCCGATTGTTTAATGTAAACTTAAAGTGATAGTTTATTGTCTTACCTTGTTTAATTATCTTATTTTATATTGTTTATACCAATCTTGAGACGTAACTTGTCGATATCCATCCCCATCTTAAAACTACGGTTGTTGATACCGAAAGTAGGTCACTGTGTCTAGCTTTTAAACTTTGTCACTCAAGTTCAAGATTCTCTTAAATGCTTAGCTATCGGTTCAAATCTTATTTAAATTGCTATAACTTATGTCACGTCCAATTTGATGATCGTTTTAATCGGAAAATGCTATCTGTGAACAGTCTATTTCATTTCACTCTCGGTTACTTTGAGCTCTCGTGCAACTCGACCTTAGACACCGATAGGGGGCGCTGTTTCGTTCGGCGCGAGACTAGACGTTTATAAAAGGAGAAGACAAGGTAATTTTAACTCACTTAGACTAGGTGCTTAGTCAAGGATAGATAGAATCCTCTCTATTCATTTTATTAACTAGATTGAAACATTGCTTTTCTTATGCCAGAATTTTCATATGAAGGTAATACTGCTGGGAAAAAACTATTTTTCGGAATCTTACATCCAACCTTCAAATTCTAATGGACGTCAATCTCAATCTATTAATTACATTTGTAGATTGAATTGTTCACTAGACTAAACAATTGGATGCTAGAGATAAACCAACTGATTGAAGTTATTAACCACTTCTGACTAGAGGGAAAACTATATAAACGAGTATTTACTAATTTGCTAGCCACCTTGTAGCCATACCATGGACACTTTACCCAAAGCTGTATATTTTTGTGCATAGGCTGCAACTTTTTGTGCATACGGATGTAACTTTTTGTGCAGATCGGCATATGCACGTTTTCATGCAGATCTCAGTACGCCTGTACATTTTTATGCAGACATTAACTAAATAGACTTAAGATGTATATTTTTCCCATCTGTTTGAACAACAAACCATTTTCATCTAAACAATTGAGAGTCTTTGCCGCCGAATGAGAGAAAGTAACCGATCGTGATATGCGCCGTACCTAAAACTAAATGAGCCCTCGGACAAGTACCAATTCGGTAATTGTGTTTACTGGATTGTTTATTCTGGATGTTTTAACAGTTGTGTATCATTATTCAAATATATGTATAAACCTGTACATCTGAGTTTGTTTCACTCTAGAAGTTAATCCGTCATAATTATATAGCTGAACTATCGACGTTCGCTACAACAATTTCTGGTATTCTTACCAGTGGTGTCAGAACTGATTTATTTAATATGCGGAGAAACCAACAAACGGTTGTGTTTGTATTATGCCACTATTGACAAAAGTCTGAAGTGTGCATTGGTTGTCCGGCATATCCTGACCGGTCGTTTATATAGCCTATGGTCTCGGGGAGGCAGTGCGCTATATCGACGATCGTTACATGTATATACGTATGTGCCCTAATGGGAGGGATATACCGTTACAATATATATATATATGTATGTGTGCGTATGTATCTGTGTGTGCGTATGTAGTCATATGCGGGGAGTGCTTATGGTGCGTGTGTGTGTATCTATATGTTTTTCAGTATGTACATTAATACCATATCCGTATATGAACAGATATGTTTCTGAACATCTACTTCAATTCAAACAACGAGCCTTGGTTCACTCTCCATCATATCTTAAGATAAGTGAATTCCATATTCCCTAGGTCCACGAGATGTCACCTATAAATGGTAGCATACAATCCTATAGATATGTATATGCACATTCAAATATATTATGAATATGTTTTTTATTTTGTTCCTTTTTCTCTGCACAATCACCTAGTTTAATACTGTCCTCTGATTACTCCAGAGTTGCTTTTTAAGAAACTGGTATCCTAAAACCTACATGTATTTCTAATTTATATCCAATATGCCACCTAAGGCTTCTGTAAACTTAATGTTAGGCCACTCGGAGAGCTCAACGCTTGCTTCCACCATAAGACGCAAATCCTCTGCCTTTACCTAACTTGTATATATGTAGATAAACCGAATTTGCTACACTTTATTTTCTGTTTAAAATTATTGATCTTCTCTTGTACCTTTTACAAGTGTGAATTTTATTTTTATTATGAAAAACTACCTTTTCCTAATTTTGAACTTGTTACAGCGGATGGAGTGATGGATGACGCCTATAGCCCTATATGCATACCTCTAAGATACGATGACGGCTGATTACTCGAGTCAGTCTGTTCCATCCCACAACCCATTTTCTTATCTTCCTTTCCATGAAGTTCTCAACTCATCTGAATTCTCGTCATCTTCATCCATGACATCATCGGCAAGTATAAACCTAGAACGCCTCAACTCTTTACAGTATTTAATCCTGTACAAGTATGTCAAAACTCTTCAGGTAAATATAATACTGACGACAGTGTATATGAAATCTCCTACTGGCATAATACCACAACTCATCAATGTCATTACCTGTCCTCTGATGACTTCCAAGAAACGCTTAACAATAAAATATGACTGACTTGAACCATTTAACATTTCTCCATATTAACATCCGTAGCTTAGGTAAACATTATGATGAGTTACTAGGGTATATCAATTCACTCAACCATAAGTTTAGTGTTCTTGGATTATCAGAGAGTTGGCTTAGTCCCGGCACTGAAAACCTCTACGATATTCCGGGCTATCGATCCTATTCCATAACAAGAAGTAATACAAGGGGAGGGGGAGTAATGCTGCTCGTTTCAGAAGATGTTCTATTTTGCACATTAAGGGAAGATCTTTCACCGGGGGGTTGTTTGAGTGTGTTTTTGTAGAGATTAACCTTCCAAACTCTAGTTTTCTTGTAGGGGTGCTTTATCGCCCCCCTGGCCAATCTATTAATGCATTCAACCAGAAAATAGCGCCTATGTTACAATCGCTGCCTTCTAACCGGAAGTGCGTACTGATGGGAGATTTCAACATTGACTTGAATAAATCGAACTCTCATCAGTATTCTAAAGATTTCATTGGAATGATGAGATGTAATTATCTCTTCCCACAAATTACAAAGCCAACAAGAGTGGGTGAACGCTCAGCTACGATTATCGACAATATCTTTACTAATTTCCCCAACCAAAATATTTTATCAGGTATCCTGTTAACCGATTTATCTGACCACTATCCTGTTTTTCATATAGTTATTGATACACTACCACCTAAAACGTTTACTCAATCTTTATTTCGCATAAAATCCCCAGCCTCCGTAGAGAAGTATAAAAATGTTGTAGCCAATACTTCGTGGGAATCAGTTTTGGCCAGTACCGACATTGAGGAATCGCTTTAAGAATTTAAACATATAAAATCCTACATATATAACTCTTGTTTTCCTATAGCTACCAACTGCAATAAAAGAATACGTAAGCCTTGGATAACACCCGCCTTAATTAAATCTGTTCATGAAAAGAATAAACTATACCGCATACAACTGAAATCCGGAAGAACTGACGACAGAACTAAATATCGACAATATAGAAATAAACTCATTAGGCACTCGAGAAAATATTATTTTGAAAAAAAAATTAACGATAGTAACAATGACATAAAGAAAACATGGAGAACTATAAATGAACTAACAGGTAGAACAAATCAACAAAATAGCACGGATTACATACTTGATAATGGTGAAGAAACTCGAGACAAACATGTTATTGCCCAATCGTTTTGCGATTACTTCAGCTCTTGTGCCAAGAAACTTGAATCTGAGATTCCCGTTTTTCATAATCATTTTTCTGATTACCTTGGTCCTGAAAACCCTGATACTTTTGAATTTTCTCCAGTAAACAGTAACCACATCAAGTCTACAATCCTGGAACTTAAATCCTCTGCCCCCGGTGTCGACTGTATTCCCATGACTGACCTCAAAATAATCGCTGCTGACATTGCACTACCACTGTCTCACATAGTGAACCTTTCTTTTAACTGTGCTAATGTACCTGAATCTCTCAAATTTGCCAAAATTATTCCGATTCATAAATCTGGTAGCACGAGCAAAGTCTCTAACTATCGCCCTATTTCTATACTCCCAAGCGTTAGCAAAATTCTGGAAAAACTCGCGGCTAAACAAATAAGCACATTTTTGGACTTACACAACCTGATATCTCCACATCAGTATGGCTTTCGTTCCTTTCATTCTACTATTCACGCAGCTACCGCTCTTTATGATCACCTTGTAACTTCGAAAGACAACAAAAATTTTAGTGCTCTTTTATTTCTTGATTTATCGAAAGCGTTCGATACCGTTAATCATTTAATTCTTTTGGATAAACTTTTTCATTATGGCTTTAGAAATGAATCAAACAATTGGTTACGCAGTTATCTATCTGATCGAAAACAAGTTGTTTACTGGGACGGTTTCAAGTCTAAATCACCCAGAATTACCTGTGGCATCCCTCAAGGCTCCATATTGGGACCCATTCTTTTTTTAATCTACATAAACGATATAGTTAACTGTTCCCAAAAAGTAAAATTCACACTTTTTGCGGATGATACCAGTATGTGCTCGTCTGCTGGATCATTATTCGAGGCAATTGACTTAGTGTCCATGGAATTAGAGAAAGTATCGATATGGCTAGCTGTAATTAGACTCTCTCTGAATGTCTCGAAGACTAAACTTATGGTTATTCCCCCTTCAAAAACATGCCCTAACATACCAGACCTTTTCATAAACAATTCTAAGATTGAGCATGTACAGGAGTTTAAGTTTTTAGGCGTAGTTTTCAGTTACAGACTTCTTTGGTCCTCTCACATAAACTTAGTTTGTAAGAAAGTTTCTCAAAATGTAGGCATTTTAAAACATATCAGAAAAAATGTAAATAAACACACTTTATTTATTCTTTACCATTCCCTAATTTACCCATACTTATCGTACGCAAATGCTTTATGGGGAAGTACTTACCAATCATATCTTCATCCTCTTCATATACTTCAAAAGAAAGCTATTAGAATCATTACATTTTCTTCTCGACTTCAACATACTGAAAACTTGTTCAAATCATTAAAAATACTTCCCATCTACCAGCTGACCAAGTTCCTTCACCTCACGACCATTCATAAGTTCATGCATCAAAAAGATAATCTTCCTTTATCTTTTCAAAACCTTTTTATATCACAATCTTCAATTCATACTTATCAAACAAAAAACAGTAAATTTAAACCTATTTCGGCCTTTGTATTACTCTAATCTTTCATATTATTCCATACGAATAGCTGGACCACGGGAATGGAACAGACTACCTGCTAACTATAAAGCTCTTACATCCTTTTCACATTTTAAATCATCCATTACTGACTATTTACTAGAGCTGTAGGCTGCATCCATCATTCCGCTCTTATTTATACGTAGACAAATTTTAGGTACGCATAAAGTTTATTTAAATATATATGTATACGCATATGTGTGGATATTCATATACTCGAGTTTGTGTGCATGCGCATGTGAGCATGCGCATGTGTGTTTAAGCTTACATATGTGTATAGGTATATATACACTTGTGCTAGATTTATACCTTTATTTATGTATATGTTTTTCATTCTCTATACTTTGCTATGAAATTACTACATTATGAATTTACCCACCTGCGACATACTCTATATTACTAAAAATTATTTCAATTAATGGGATAAAACAAGTCCATCGGACTTTACTCCCGCCGTCTGTATTATTTATAAACTAAAATTATGTTTCTTAAAGGTGAATAAAAAATAAAAAAAAATAATGAAAAAAATGATTCAGAAATGGACACATGTGGCTTTATACCATGACAAGGTTTTGTCATAATTTAAGACACTTGACAATTTCCGACAAGTTTTTTTTTACCCTATAGCAGGTGAGAGCCAAGAGGCCGCTTAGTCCCGCAAGCTCTGATTGCACAAGGCGGTCGCATCTCTGGTTGATTGATGGAGTGATTGATATAAAAAAATTTTAATTTTGGAGTTAGGAACTCGGACTACCACATACGGCGATCGATTGAAAAATCCACTCCTCATTTTGTCCGCTTTTATTTTGGTCCGAGTTGGATTCGATCCCGTGACGCATCGATGCGTGTTGGACTGAGGGAAAATCACTATAACCAGCGGCAGCCACCAAGGCCACCTGGAATTCGCTCTTAAGATTTTCTTTAAATAAATATGACCACAGTTTTTCCTTTTTCACTTTGGAGTTAAATTTTAAAATGTGAGAAATTCGAAATGACCGATCCTCTTCAGCAAACGAATTGGCCATTGGGAAGGAGTACTTCCTTATAGTGAATGGGCTATATATATATACATAGACCTATATATATTTGAGCAATTTTCCTTTTGTAAACTTTAGGGTAAGACCGTAAAATCAACTAGCCACATTCCTAATCAGTGAATGTGAAAAAAACATTATGAAATCAGCAGGCTAAGAAATACAGGACTTTAAATCGTCAACCCCAGCATGGATCTGTTAATGTAGATTTTCAAATGTTATGTACCCCCAACGAAATAGTAAAACTGACTACTTCTGCAAGTTGACAAACATATATTTATTTGAAAAAAATTGAAATAATGCTGATGAAAATTGTCGCTTAGAGCAGGTATCTCAATCTACGCTTTCAAATACAGCTATGTTAAATTAACTATCTTAGCCTATAATGACAAATTTTTCTTATATTAAATCGCCTACGGCGGGATTCGAACCTCTAACCTCCCATACAGGAGCTGCGCAGAACTATGTGCGGACTAGCCATAACCATAGCCTTTTTTTTTTTCATTAATGTTTATTGATCAACAAAATGTATCTTACATTCAAGATCTTCAATCACGGCCCGAAGTTAAAAAAATAATAATCACAAAAGAGACAGGGCACGTGATCATGAGTAATTGACAGTTATCATAAAGTACATAGCAAATTCATCAAAATTTGAAGCTAACTACCCCATTGACTATTTGTATAAGGCAGTTTTTATCAAGGAAATCAGAGCGAAAAGTTGACATATTATTTATCTCCTTGAAATAAGCATATCTTTCTTTCGTGTTTTTTTTACAAACATACTTGAAAAAGTTTGACAAGTTGATATGTTTACCGTGAAAAACCCTCATATTTCTGCGCTTGATAATGGAGTACCTAGCACAGCTGCACATCAAGTTTACAAAACCACAGTTAACCTTTGGGTGATTACCTGCATACCCAAACAGAAGGAGCGATTCGTAGCTGATTTGATTTAAATAGCCCACTGGTGCATGTTTGAATAAAGTTTCCAGCATATTTCCAATATAAGTAGAAAAAATACTTAACTCAGGGCAGTTGAGAAACACATGTAAAAAATCTTCTGTGGCAGTATTGCAAATACTACATTTTGGAGACAGAACCTTTCCCATTTTAAACAATTTTTCCTTTGTGAAGATTGCCCGATGAATAATTCTGAAATCTAGATCTTTACATTCAGGTGATTTAATATTCATAAACGGCAATCTCCACAAAGAGTGAATATTAAGATTGGGGTAATCCTCTTTCCATTTGTCAACACAAGAGCATTGTTTTTCAACATTTAACAGCAACAACTTATAAAACTCCTTTGTAGATAAGGAAGAAACCTTTTTAGTTTCATTGTTAAAAGTTAAACAAACTGAAGGTTTATGATGCCCACTGTCACAGTCATTAAACAGTGTCCAACTGTTAGGTATACATGCCTTAATACTCCTATAGATAGATTTGACCTTTTCCAAGTCAACATCGGGGAAAACCTCGGACACCATTTCACAAATGGCTATTTCCGGAAGGTAGCCGGGTATCGTTTCGTACAATAGGTGCTTTACTAACAAAATACCCGCCTCTTGGAAAAGCTTTGATTGTAAACATTTCCCATTAATCAAAATACGAGGGTTGTTAAATAATGGCTGTGACCAAAACTGATCTCTATTATCTACAGTGATTTGTGCAATTTGACATAGTTTTTGCCAACCTTTTAACATTTCGACATAAAATAAAGGTAGTTCTCCAAAAATAACAGTACTATAATTTATATACAATAACTCGACAGACAAATCCCATCTTCCACAGCGGGAGAGGAAAAAAAATAACAAGTGCTTCCAAACAAAATTAACATCATCGTTAAGAAATTTAGATAGAAATTTTAAACGAAAAGCATCCAATTTAACTGAAATATCCTGTATATTTAATCCTCCCTTTTTACAGGTTTTTACAATAACATCGTAGGGTACAAGGTGGGCACCGCCTTTCCAAACAAAATCTACACAAATCTGTTTAATATTTTGCAAGATATGCTCCGGTATGCTTACTACTGTTAGTTTATACCAGAGGCGGGACGTCACAAGAGTATTAAGAATTGTAGCTCTACCAATAACAGTAAGCTTGCGTGCACTCCATATTTTCAAAGTGCGCTTAATTGATGCTAGTATATCATCCCAGTTTAGACTATCGACTACCCGTTTATTGGGACCCAGATATACACCTAAAATTTTCACACATTCCCTTTTTATGGAAATACCACACAATGTTGTGTCATTGAATTTTTTTCCAATATACATCAATTCATTCTTATCTAAATTTACTTTAGCGTTAGAGGCAGAACAATAAGAATTAACAACACGTAACGTGTTACGTACGGATTCAGGGTCAGATAATGTTAAAGTGATATCATCTGAAACCCAACAGAAAAAACATTCGTATTGGGTATTGGAATACCTTTGATTAAATTTGAGTTCCTTATTAAGGCCCCGAGGGGCTCTACAGTTAATACATATAACATGGCTGAGATAGGACAGCCTTGGCGCACAGACTTATGTACTCTGAAAAAAGGCGTCAAAAAACCATTTACTTTTACTGCACTGCGAATGTTGCTATATAATATCTGTATCCACCTTATAAAATAGTCCCCAAAACCAAAAGATTTCAGAACGCTGAACAAAAATTCATGTGCTACCCTATCGTAGGCTTTTTCTTGGTCCAATTTTAAAACAAAAAGTTCCAATTCATCCTGTTCTACATAGGAAATGACATCCCTTATACTGGCAATCGTATCGGCAATATCTCTACCGGGAACACAACAACTCTGAAAAGGGGAGATAATTTTACCCATGACACATTTAAGCCTATTAGCCATACATCTGGATAAGATTTTATAATCGACGTTCAGTAACGTAATAGGTCTCCAGTTTTTCAATAATTCTTTGTTTCCCTTTTGTTTATAAATAATTGTAATAATACCAGTTCTCATAGATCTAGTAAGTTCTGAATTTGTGAAACAATAATGGAAAACATTGAGTAAAATATCTTTTAACACTGGCCAAAAAAAGCAATAAAACTCTACTGTTAAACCATCAGAACCTGGACTTTTGTTTTTCGACAGACTTTTAGCTGCGGTCGTGAGCTCCTCTACAGTAATAATTTCATCACAAGAGTTTTTATCATGCATATCTAAATGGGCCGTAAGCTCTGATAAAACACTATCAGCAGCTCCCCTGTCAATATCTTCATGATCATACAAATTGCTGTAATAATTAAAAACTTCATTTATTACATTATCAGTCCCAGAAACAACAACCCCAGAGGGTGTGTTTAAACTAGAAATAAGTTTTCCATCTTGTCTATGTTTTTCTAATGACAGAAAGAATTTAGAATTGCGTTCGCCCTCAACTGTCCACTGGGCTTTGGACCTTAGAATTGCCCCATTGCAAATATCGACCTCTAATGTATTAAGTTCATTTTCTAGAGTATATATTTTGGAAAGATCGTAATTTGTACAAGTGGCCGCTCTTCTATATTCGTTATCCAATTTACATTGTATTTCAAACATTTGCTGGGTCATGTCCTGCTTACGTTTTTTACTGTATAACATTGCTATTCTTTTAAACCTATATTTTAAGTTGTCCCACCATATGTCAATATTAGAGGCATACAAAGGGTTCTGTTTTTCATTGGTGATTGTTTCATTAATTCTTAAACAAAAAGTTTCATCACGCAATAAAGAATTATTAAATACAAATAGACCTGGACCTCGCTCTACTGTGTTGATATCAAGTCTTAAATACAGAAAACTATGATCGCTAATACTGTTTTTCCTGTAATACACAGATTTTATCTTTGATGTAAGCGATTGGCTGAGGATAGCATGATCTATTCTGCTTTGTTGTAAAGCATTATTAACCTTTCTTCTCCAACTGAAACTAATTTTATCAGCATGCAAGTATCTCCACATATCACGGCAATTAAAAGTATCTATAACATTGATTAATGTATTTCTTGACAAATCGTGTTCTAAAACATTAGTAGATCTATCCAGGGGAGAAAATACTACATTTAGGTCTCCGATTAGCAAAGTAAAAACATTTTTCCTCATATAAGATTTGAGGTTTTGAAAAAAAATATCCCGGTCTTTAGTAATGTTGGGTGCATAACAATTGATGACGTCATATTCACAATTATCTAATAGAATAGTAACCTTAACTAACCTCCCAGATTTATCAGTTTCATGATTGATGACTTTGTCTTTCAATGATTTTGGGACGATTGTGGCCACCCCACAACTATTTGGAGTGCCATGGCTACAAAAAATATCCCCATCAATTAAATGTTTATAAGAGTTAACAAATCCCGTGTCCCAGTGGGTTTCCTGTAACAAAATCATATCAGTGTGACCGGTCGAAAGGAGGGAAGTTACTTTTTCTAATTTGTCTAGGTTTCTTAGTCCATTGCAATTTAATGAGCCAAACAGAACCATAAATAAAAAAAATGGGAAGATGAAATTTATGAAAATGAAAGTCTTAATAATTAGTCTTGCACGGAAAGTTTCTTTCGATACGGAGACATCCTTGTCAACTTGCCTGTATTGGGGGAGGGGTTAATCCGTTTGCTCCTCCTTCTTTTTACTTTAGTAAATTGGTTATCGTCCTCCCTCTCACTCTGACCTCCCTCCGATGCACATTCGTCTACGTCTGAAAGCATATTCGGGGTGGAGCTTCCCGATTTAGCCCCACTTTGCACAGCTTCCACGCTTTGAGAAGCTATTAAATTCTCATCAGACTGGCTGATTGACTGTGAAAAGGCTGGCTTGACCACAGTATCATTATACACACTACTAACAATAGAGGTATTATCCTCTGTGGTTAGAATCCCCGGTGAGTGGACTTCGGCTACCACAGAACTAATCACTGCTGACACACCTGAGTTTGACGAAACCGGTCTGACCACAATCTCACTAACAATATCACTTTCAGTACGCGTAGTTTCCTCAGTTGAATTCCTGGCTGACTGGACACCGGGAATTGTAGAATAGCATTGACACAATTCCCCGTCGAATCCACAAGAATTACACAGAACAGAGATATTATTCGACTCACACACACAATATTTGCCTGCTTTTTTACAATAACTACAAGCAACAGTTGTACAAGCTCTAGATATGTGACCTTGACCTCCACACCTGAAGCAAATGAATCCTGGACAGCTTCTATAGGTATGAGTGTCAGACAGACACGATGAACATACCTTTACCTGTCCATCATGTAATACACGAAAGTGATCTGACCCGGTGGCGGTATTAAACTTCATTGCGTATGGAAGCGATTTTAGACCCGGGGGTAACATGATTTTCACCATTCGTGTTCCATCAGCTACATTTGTGCCTTTATGGAACCTTCTTTTCACCTCAGATAGAACAGTTACATCTAAATCATAAAGTTTTTCTCTAATTTCATAATCGGTCGTGTATGAAGAAAGATTCATGAATGAGGCCACCACAACACGTTGTGTTATGTTTGTTACCTGGAAATTATGATCTTTGATCGTCACTCCTTCCGTCAAAATATCCACTGAAGTTTGGTCCACCAGTGTCAGCTCATAGCAATCGGATTTCGGCACACAAGCCATAATTGACCCTAGCCCGCATTCTGCCTCCACCGCCTCAATCACATCAACAGGGGAAATTTTCTTTTCGTTCAGGATTAGTTTCACAGTGAATTCCTTCAAGTAACTCCTTGTATCGCGGTTCCTCCTCTGATCATTAGATGATCGAGGGGAATCCATCCCGATCTCTACCGTTGAACTAGCCAATTCATCTAAACAACAACTACAACAACTACAGAGAGCAAGGACAGACACGTCCGATCAAGTACTTCCTTATAGTGAATGGGCTATATATATATACATAGACCTATATATATTTGAGCAATTTTCCTTTTGTAAACTTTAGGGTAAGACCGTAAAATCAACTAGCCACATTCCTAATCAGTGAATGTGAAAAAAACATTATGAAATCAGCAGGCTAAGAAATACAGGACTTTAAATCGTCAACCCCAGCATGGATCTGTTAATGTAGATTTTCAAATGTTATGTACCCCCATCGAAATAGTAAAACTGACTACTTCTGCAAGTTGACAAACATATATTTATTTGAAAAAAATTGAAATAATGCTGATGAAAATTGTCGCTTAGAGCAGGTATCTCAATCTACGCTTTCAAATACAGCTATGTTAAATTAACTATCTTAGCCTATAATGACAAATTTTTCTTATATTAAATCGCCTACGGCGGGATTCGAACCTCTAACCTCCCATACAGGAGCTGCGCAGAACTATGTGCGGACTAGCCATAACCGTAGCCTTTAACCACTACACTAACATTAAATATGTAAAGATAGTGGCCACATTTTCATGCCTTACTAGCGCTTCGGTGTGCGCACCCTTTGATCCGCAATGACGTATTTTGGACGAATCCTTCACGGAAACAACCGAGGAGATCAGATCTCGTTAGCTCGGAAACGACAACTCTGTCTCAAAGTTATTTTACGGTACACGACCGAAGAGCTTCCACTGAAGTATAAAACGGCAATTTACCGTTAATTTTAAAATATTCTACTGTAGAATTGACGGTAAACGGTTACAGTGTACAGAAAAGGCGTTCTAAGACATTTGTAGCAAATACAATAGGCGTCATTTTATACACGTTTCTGAAAAGCACACATTCCTTACGATTGTGCAAAAAGGCATGGGTGCAAGGGCCTCCAAGAGCTGAACTGGCCATGGTCGGAAACCACGATTTAAACTTACGCTCAAGCTCACTTAAAAAAGTGAGCTTGTTGAGAATGTATCCCTGGACATCCGAGGATGTGAGCTGGCATGCATGTTGAAGCCGCTCTGCAGGTTTTAGAGCTCAACATTTTACTTTGGCAATACCACAGGCGGATCCAGGGAGGGAGGGGGGGGGGGGGGGGGGGGGTGTCCAGGGGGAGGAGCAAAGAAGAGAAGAAAAAAAAAGAAGAGAGAGAAAAAAAATGTAGGGTCAGGAGAAAGGAATTAACACAGATCAAAAAGTACCTTTATATATGCAATCTAATGCAAGGTCTGCCAGTTCCATGTTATCTTTAGTTTGACGGTAACCACTAACCACGGTAACTATGGTGATATGTTTCTTTTTGAATATTTTGCACATCATAGTCTGTGTTGCAATGTTAAGCAGTGTGTTTCATGGTTCTAGGAATGAACAAGCTGAATTTTGAAAAATGCAATTTCTGGATGTACAGAATCACACAAAATTCAATGATCATCTCGTCCCACAAACGAGTTCCATACCTAATAAACCTATATATTTGATTATAATCACTGAAATGATGGCCTTATCTGACAGAGAACAAAACTATATACACCGTTCTTTGTTTTGACATATCTTCGGCCATGAAGAGCCTTAGAGCTTCGTCAAATTTGGCAGACCGTCGATGATTTATACACAAGATTTCTCTGAGAAAGTGTCTTCAGAACTGCAACTTTCAAGAAAGTATAACGAAAGTCATTGATGATTCTAAGAGCCCAGGTGGACCAACGCCTGTATATAGGCCTACTGGGTTTCGGTAGTCTGCCACCCTCCCACTTTCAATAAAGAAAACTATCCACGGACCCTTTTATGTAGCACAAGTATGTAGTTTTCTCATATAATTGCCCAAATCAATATAAAACAAACCGCGCTTCTCCTGCTTGTCTTATATTATTATTCTTAAGAATTAGGAAAAGCAAAATCCAGAAATTATTTACTTGCAGAACAGCTTCAGAAGGTTTCTCGGACAATCTAGAACCCCTGAGTTTCCGGGGCCTAAGCGACCCCTGGGCCCTCGCCTGATGCGTTGGGCTAGTCATCCCCTCCCCCATGCTTCAAAAACGTTACAAGGCTTCATCTATAACTTTGGAACATAACGATTTTACTGTTATTTTTTAAGAATTAAGGAGAGGAAAATCCGCAAATTATTAGCATTTTTAGTTACAGAACACCCTCAGAACGCTTCTCAGGCAATCTATAGATATCCCTGTGCTTCCGGGCCTAGGCGGCCCCTGGACCCTCGCCTTATTGCGTTGGAATAGTCACCCCCTTCTCCATGCTTTAAAACGTTTTTGAATTAAGGAAAGCAAATTCCGGAAATTATTAGCATTTTTAGTTGCAGAACACCCTTAGAACGCTTCTCGGGCAATCACGAACTCCAGAGCTTCCGGGGCTATAGGCGGCCCCTGAACCCTCGCCTAATGTCTCTTTTAAATTTTTTTTATGTTGCTGTTATCGAAGGGCCTGGGACCCCCTCTTTCGTAAAAAGCTGGATCCGCCCCTGGCAATACCCACGCGGGAGACACCGCTTTATTAGAGTATTTTGGCAGTCAGTATAACATAATATAGCCTCGTCAAGTAAAAGTCAGAAACCCACACTAGTAGAAATCTCGACAAAGAAGGACATATACCAGTATGTAGCTTTGTACTCATTTAGAATGGTTCTGCTTCAAGTACAAGCAGTCTACATCTTGATCCACACTTTATGACCCCGGCAGCTAATATCTGGGTCGCCACGCTTGCGGGCAAAAATTAATGATTCATCTAAACATGATGCAATGCAAACAAACAAAATAATAAGAATTGACACAATTATACATCTAGTTCTAACCGCTTCGAACCGGTAGTATGTTTAAATAACCCATGCTTACATGAGTATGTCTAAATACTTCATGCATGGTTCCACAGGTGGAACGAGTCGCTCAACTTCTCACACACGTATCAAACGGAACTGCGGGATAGCTTCAAATGTAGATCTTTGGCTCAACAAAGATCTTGGATGCATAATATACACAAGGGAAAAAGTTAAGCACCCTCTGGAAAGTCTGCACCGACCGATAAAATCATTGGTGTAGGGAGATTGTTCGCAAACTGATGTTGCAGAAACGATTGTTATCATAAAGGGCAACATTCTTGCAGTGGCAGATCCAGAGTGTGTGCGTGTGTGTGTGTGGGGAGGGGGGGGGGGGTGTTCCGCCCCCCCCCCCCCCCCTGACAATTTTTAGGAGTGCCCTTTTTCGATTATCAGTGCCCTTTTAAAAAAGAAATAAAAAGTTTCACCTGACGTTCTTATTGTATTATTCCAGTAAATTAGGTGAAGTCTACAATAGTAAAGCCTCATTTCATACGCTTCATGGTGCATAACCTCAGAACCTTGGCTATTGTAATTAAGTATAAGCCCCCAGTCTGTTAACTTTCGGGGATTTACGTGCGTGAAATATCCTTCGATAGACAGCAGGTCATTTTGAATGTGGTGACCAAAAAGGTAGCCGTGAAACGTACAACTTCCATACCCTATGGAGGGCCCAACAAAAGTGTTCTCGTGATAATGTATTGTATGGGACCGAAATACTCTGTTTGTTAACTTTCAAGCTCCATCAGTTTTATAATTGAAGCATTGGAGGATTCCTGATATGTACCGAAACTGCGTCTCTTCTTTGCGTTACAGGAGTCTGATAACTTCGGGGATTTACGTGCGTTAAATACCCTCTGATAGACTGCAGGTCATTTTGAATGTGGCAACCCAAAAGGTAGTCCGGGTTATTGACTCCAAAATTACTATATTTTATATTGACGGCCGTATTTTGGAGTCAGGGCTCATTGCAATCAAACAGTCGGAGTTGGCTGCCCGCTTCTGATCGGGCCGTTTGCGGTCTGATTTAGATAGTATATAACAACATAACTAACTCAAATAGTGTTAGTACGAAATACATTAGTAATTTAGCATTTTATAAAGTGAATTTAACGTTTAAAAGCTGAAAAACCGCTAAACAGGGTTACGTCATCAATGGCGGAGAGTTTTAGACTTATGGAAGGCAAAAATGAATTCAGGGGAAGAATAATGTTTACTGGCCGATCCTGCTCAGACACTGGTAGGTAGCGAAATTATCCATGAACGTGATTATGACCGTTTAGACACGATCTAAGTAGGTTATATTGCTATTTCTTTGTCTAAATCAGACCACATACTGCCCGCTCAGAAGCTTGATTGCAATGAACCCTTACTCCAAAATACGGCCGTCAGTATAAAAAATAATAATTTTGGAGTCAGAAACCGGACTACCAAAAAGGTAGCCGTCTAACGTATTACATATCCTCTTGAGGGCCCATCGAAAGTGTCCTCGTGATAATGTAAGGGACTGAAATACTATGTTTGCTAACTTAAGGCTCGATCAGTTTTATAATTGAAGCATTGGAAGATTCCTGAAATGTACCGAAACTGCGTCTCTTATTTGCGTTAAAAAACGTGTGCTTTACCGGGCTAAATAACATATACTTAGCGCCATTAAAAACGCACGGTTGAATTTTATGTTTCTACCCCAGTAAGGCTATTGGCCATTTACGTTTTGCTGTTTATTGTTAGTTCGAGTTGAGTTGCAATAACTGGATAACCTGCGGTGTTCCCGACGCGCCTGTCGTGAACATTACGCAACATTTCCTAATAACGTCCATTGAGTGTTTCGCCGTCACTGAGAACAGCTTTCAGGACTCATTTGTCGTGGGTTCAACACTTTACACAAAGCTCAGCATAAAGACGAAAAAAAAAATCAGAAAACGATACCATGCCCCGACTTACGACACAACAAAGGGAACGTACCATTGGCATGTTACAGGCGGGTCTCAGTTGTGCCGCCGTAGGACGTCACATGCAGTGTCATCCCTCCACAATTAGTCGCCTCAGAATCAGGGAACATGAAACTGGCAATGTTGCCGACCGACCACGCCCTGGTCAGCCAAGAGTCACTACAGCCCGTCAGGATCGGTACATCGGTTTGTTGCAGACACGTGACCGATTTCGCACCGCGAGACAGACTGCTCGTGAGACAGTGGAATTGGAAGGCCCAGGGTAAGCCTCGGCACCATCCGACCATTAAAAACGCACGACCCAAAGAATGTAAAATATTTTGAGAAATGTAAAGTGTAAAATATTGTAAGTACTCTTAAATTGAAGAACAAGGCATTGGTCACAATGAGACAAAGAATTGACAATATGTGAAACCCTGGTGACTTTTATTCGTTGCAAACAAATCGTTGATACAGAAATTGAAGGTGTCATCATTCAATAATGGGTATGTTCACCTCGGGCATCAACGCAAGCAGTACATCTGCGACGCAAGGACCTGATGAGTGTGGCTATTCTGTGCTGTGGGATCCGGTCCCACTCTTCCTGCACTACCTGGATCAATTCACGTCGGTTGCGTGGCCTGGGTTGACGTTGTGCAACGGCATTCTTAAGCTGATCCCTCAAGTGCTTTATGGGCGATATATCGGGGGAGTAAGCTGGCCATTCCATGATGTTAACATTATTCTATTGCAAGAAGTCTTGTGTCAACCTTGCAGAGTGTGGGCTCTGATGATTTCGAGCCCATCGCAAACGGTTTTGGCGTGCGGCGGGTGTCAATATGGGCCCTCGGTAGGGGATGCGTACATGCATCTGTATCTGTTGGAGACGGCGTCGGATGGTGCTGAGGCTTACCCTGGGCCTTCCAATTCCCACTGTCTCAAGAGCAGTCTGTGTCGCGGTGCAAAATCGGTCACGTGTGTGCAACAAACCGATGTACCGATCCTGGGCCCTGTCTTACAAAGCTGGCGTAAGTTACGTCGGACTTAAATCAGTGTTAAAGCTATATGAACTTACGCCCCAGTCGCAACTGGTCCATGTTGAAGGCCTATGCGCAACTTTACGCCAGCTTCATAAGACAGGGCCCAGGCGGGCTGTAATGAATCTTGGCTGACCAGGGGCCTGTCTTACAAAGCTGGCGTAAATTTGCGCATAGGCCTACAACATGGACCAGTTGCGTCCAATGAGTAAGTTACTATAGTTTTAACACTGATTTACGTCCGACGTAACTTACGCCAGCTTTGTAAGACAGGGCCCAGGGCGTGGTCGGTCGGCTACATTGCCAGTTTCATGGCATGGTAACGTTTTCTGATTTTTTTTCTCGTCTTTATGCTGAGCTTCGTGTAAAGTGTTGAATCCACGGCAAATGAGTCCTGAAAGCTGTTCTCAGTGACGGTGAAACCCTCAATGGACGTAATTAGGAAATGTTGCGTAATGTTCACGACAGGCGCGTCGGGAACACCACAGGTTACCCAGTTATTGCAACTCAACTCGAACTAACAATAAACAACAAAACGTAAATGGCCTTACTGGGGTAGAAACATAAAATTCAAACGTGCGTTTTTAATGGCGCTAAGTATACTTGTATTCAAGATTTTTTTGTCTTCCTATAATTACGAAAACATTTGAAGTATCGTCTTTCCCTTGCTGTTTTTTTTCTTCAGAAAATTCAGACAAAATATTCGACCGGTCTGTCACTTGGCATAGTCACGATAACTGCAAAATCTTAATATTTGTAAACAGTATCTTTTTGGTAGCATGACAGTTCGGACACTTTACTGGCTCCCAATTTTAAGAATAAAAAGCCCATCACTTAAATGTTGTTTTGTCTGTTACTCGCCCTTTTTACTCACAAGCAGTGCCCTTTTTGGCGCTGACCCCCCCCCCTCCCCCCCCCCCCCCTGAAAAAATGAGCTGGATCATCCGCCCCTGATTCTTGCGATAATAAATCACCATTATTGGCAATAGGCTTTTCAATTTGTTCAGGATATCCTTAGCCAAATCAAAAGTGTATTTTAACAAAATAAAAAGATGCTTGTAAGTATGAAACTTCAGAGTCCATCTGGCTTCACAGGACAAACATATTGAAGTAAAAATGTCACTTTGAGTGTGTAGAACACATCCCTAGAGCAGAAGGTCAATAGCGCGTATAGCCTCCATTAGTTTCCAACTTGCGTCTCACCCCTCCAGTGAGACGTCGGACCTGTTAAAGGGGTAACTGCGCGGATTTGAATCCTTCAGAGCACAATTTAGGATAGGATGGGCAGAAACATTCAAGCCCTAGAGCCTCCTGTACAAAATCTGCAGGAATTGGAAGCCGCGTTACATCGGTATTGGCGGCAGTTACCCCTTCAACAGATCAACAGATCCAAAGCAACAGCATCATGGAATTCAATCTGGCGTTTACTTGCATTTATCCGATTTTCTATTACTCGACTTTATCGAGATACCGTTTGTTAAATGTACATCCAACATGATACTAGCAACTAAATTGGAAACGCCTGGTGGAGTTTACAACACTGGCCAGTTCAACGTGAATGGATGCGTCGCCATCTTTCTTGATTTCAATAAAATGGGATATTTTCGTGAAATTGAAACTCCGTTTTCGGTACTTTTTTAATATTTTATTTAATTCAAAGTATATATATATATTCACAAGAAGATTTTCCATGGTTATTTTAGACAAGAAGATTTTCCCTGTGCCCGTGTGTTTTAGTGATCTTAAATATATATTCACATATAGCGTGACATCATTATTGATATATTTGTCTGATAGCTTTTTAAAACGTTATCCAAGCTGCCATGTGAAAATCCCTATGTCCTGTTTTTTTTTTTTAAATTATGTTATGCCATATCTTGTAAATTGCAAAGTCAAGCAATAAAACAAAGATTGAAATAGAATTGAATTTATCAGGTCTTTCTCAGCCTTATCTAAAGGAGATGGAGAGAATACGTGCCACATTCAGGTAGGGGTTTCCACTGAATATACAGTTATTTGTGTTGCTGTAGATACAGACAACCTGTTTAGAAAGTTGTCCGCATTTTTTCTTCCAATTTAAAAACAATACATTCCTTTCTGTGATAATTCGTCACTGTCAAGTGTGATAACGTGTCAATGACAAGCACAGATTAAACTTTGTTTACTGTAATAGACGAGACAATAACAAAACTCGGGTTGAATAATCGTTCTCATCCCCTATATCTATCAAAAGGTTAATGCCCGACGTAACTGCCATAGTAACCTATCTCTATATTCAATTAAAATAAAATGCCCTCGAGAGTCGAATAAACTCAATACTGAACTCAAACAAATTAAATCAACATCATTGTTTAAAATAAAGTTAAAAGAATGTCTATTAGCCGACAACCCTGACAACACCTAAATCATGTATATGTTAGAGCACTTACTGTATATAAGTTTCTTAATAATCTTTCATTTTATTATCACATTCATATTTCTATCGTTATTTATTTTATTTCTGTAAACGCCATTAAATATTTTCTTATTTATTTACACTGGGATAGAACAAGTTCATACGGACTTTATTCCCGCCTAATTTGTATTGATTGATATATATTTCTATGTACTTAATTATGGTGAATAAAAATGAAATGAAATGAACTGTGCTACTGGGCTGAAGGTGCATGTTCCCATGACAGTTACACCTTGTGGTATAGATTTACACCGGGAGTAATTTTTTAGGAAACAGCCCCATACATGCAGGCTTGAATATTTTGTTCCGGATACTCTACATACGAATATCGATTTATGGGTTCATGAATATCGAATATAATATGTGATTTTCAGTGACACAATAACTAGGCTCAGAAAACCTTTCAACGATATGATTTGGTTTCTTACACATGAAATAACCGTTCACTTTCTTTTGTGGATCAAAGGTTTATGAAGACCGAAAAGTATACTATAACTGCAGTTCACCGCATCGTGTGGCTCAATGCTAGTATATAGAATAGCTTGTTATCTTCAAGTTTAAATCCCACAGGAGCAGGTATCCATGTAAATGTGACGCTTACTATACTTAAATAACTTCGTATATAAATGTATATTTTCTAAAACAAGAGAATGTTAGTTGCTAAAGTAGAAAAAGCTCAGGGCTTGGGGAGCACTGACTGTATCGGAGCAGATCACAGTAAAGTTTGTTTATAGCCCAACTTTCAGGGCACTTTGAGCCATCAGTGAAAATTTGTATACTAAAGCTTTTAGTTCGTTGGCTATTGTTATTTATACACAAAGAAAAAGTTTAGCAACCCCCCGGGAAAGTCTGCTTCGATCGATAAAATCATTGGTGTAGAGAGATGGTTGGTAAACGGATATTGCAGAAACGATTGTGATCATAAAGGGCAACATTCTGGCGATAAGAAATTACCATTAGTGGCAACAAGCTATACAATTTATTCAGGTTATCGTTGGCCAAATCAAAAGTGTATTTAAAAAAACCCATCTGGCTTCACAAGGCAAAAATATTGAAGTAAAAATGTCACACATCTCTAGAGCAGATGGTCAATAGCTTCCAAGCTGCGTTTCATCCCTCCAGTGAGACGTCGGATCTGTTGAAGGGGTAACTGCGCGGATTTGAATCCTTTAGAGCACATTTGGGATAGGATGGGCAGAAACATTCAAGCCCTAGAGCCTCCTGTACACAATCTGCAGGAATTGGAAGCCGCATTACATCGGTATTGGCGACAGTTACCCCTTCAACAGATCCGGCGTCTCACTTGAGGGATGAAACGCAGGTTAGAAGCTAATGGAGGCTATACGCGCTATTGGGCTTCTGCTCTAGGGATGTGCTGTACACACTCAAAGTGACATTTTTACTTCAATATGTTCGCCCTGTGAAGCTAGATGGACTCTGAAGTTTCATACTTACAAGCATCTTTTTATTAAGTTAAAATACACTTTTGATTTGGCTAACGATATCCTGAATAAATTGTATAGCTTATTGCCATTAATGGTGATTTCTTATCGCCAGAATGTTGCCCTTTATGATCACCATTGTTTGTGCAACATCAGTTTGCCAACAATCTCCCTACACCAATGATTTTATCGGTCGGTGCAGTTTTTCCAGCGGGGTGCTTAACTTTTTTCTTTGTGTATATATGCAACAATCTTATCGCATGGAATTGAATAAACCTTTTGTTTTTCATTGTATACCAATCGTCTTAAAAATTAACAAGATCAAAAATGCTAGTGAAAAATAATTTAGTTTCGTTAACAACCTGATGTCTTTGAAACAAAACGTTCCACTCTTTGTTCCTCAAAGTGCATTATTTTTAAAAAGTACCTGTACCAGTGGACTTTTATCGTAAATTTCCTATGCACGTGTCACCCTCGAGAAAGGGATACGAAACAAAGGAACACTATATAGACCATAACAATCGACATCTTCATGTCTATCTATAATCATTCGTGGCTGTCTTATTTGTTCAAAGAAAGAATATATGTTTTATAACGTTGCATATTTACATCAGGTACATGACCTGGACATGACCTGGTGGAATATATACGCTCTGTATTCATCGATCTAACTCGGTGTTAAATCTAGAACATATTCACAATCTATAATGATAACACAATCGTTATGGTGGCACTATCTGCTAAAATGTTGTCATTATTTCTTTCATTCCTTTTTTTAAATTCTCGGCTACTTTTTTAAGAAGTTAAAATTAAAAGAATTATTTAATTGATACAAGTTTCTTAAATGTTTAGAAGTAATGAAGAACTAAAAATGAATGAACCTTCTTTTCGCTTTATGTAACTTAGCTTTCCACTTCACGCACATTGGGTCATCTCCCCTTGGAACTTGTTTATATCAGGTTCATTCACCTTATCCACAAATATACCCGGTACACTCATCGAAGAAAATGAAATATATCACTTTAAGAACAACAACAATGTACCTACCGGTCGAACACCTAAATATAATTTAAATAGTATTTATCTACTATCAAATCAGGCTGATGCAATTAAATAGGGTTATATTTGCAATAAAAGCCCAGGGTACGATAAAGCCTCGAGAAGCTAAAGATAGATCATGAGGATATAATTCTGGCATCTGGGTTTATAGGCAGCCCTATTGTTTTCTGACAACCATAGGGGGCCTACATATAATCTGGTTTTTCTATTACGCCGTGAATGCAGTAAAGCAGGGGAGCGAAGACACACTAAACTATTACAACAAGTTTTTTTGTTCGAATGGAAACGAAATCATTTAGAAATTAAATGACTATAGTGCAATGTCGCTTAACCCCTGATTCTAACATCTAGGCCCTATTTGAATTCCAAGGAAACATTTTTGCCAAAACTTCAGCTAAATAGATAAATAGGATTTGATTGACTTTGGATGAAAGGTGGTTGGTCGATTTTCAGCGAAAAAGTTTGAATTTTGTGGTACTTTGTTTACTGTCTGACAGACGCTTTTGGGTTAATGTAAACAGAGGTCCTACATGAGTTGTGAAAGCGTTAGTAATATTCATCTATCTGATAGCCGAGAGCCGACGCTTTTTTTTAGTTTGTTTCTACATTGTGTGATCAGGACTAAAAAAAACACATAAAAGTCAGAAGACGACGAAACGATCGGCCAGGCTGTAAGCGTGCAACGAAGCTATGGAGCCTCTATTCGTATTAAACTCGTCATTTAACGGGGAAATCTATCATGGGAAAGAAGTTTACCAATGATCATCCCAACACCTTCCCAATATGTGTATACGACAGTAAAATGTTGTAATTTTGGGGATCTTTCATTTGTCGCATACCCACGCCCACTATCAGTACAGTGCATTGGCAGACCCAGCTCTATGACGCGAGATGACGTTATCACGTTGAACATTAGTCTTAGCCTGTGATTGCGACGCCAGCATTTGGCTAACAACAGGTAATAACATGTTTGTTTGTTTTGATTCTTGAAAATGAAATGTATCCTTTGAATAAGTTTGCTTCTTTTAGGTACATGTACTATGTAGTATATGTGATAGTAATTAAATGACGAGGATTGAAACCATTGTTTTTTCGGTTTATCTGCAGTTATGGACGAACTGGTCCAATTTGTTTGGTTTTTGCTGGTTGACGCCTTTAATTGACATCTAAGAGCGCTGCACATGTGTGAGACGCCCTATGTATGCCGTATTGCGCCAATCTAAAATAGAGATTGATCCTACTGCCATTCGTTCCATGTCGCGTGTTGAAGATCCCGTAGAATGGCACGAGATCTCGATTGGTATTGCGCATGACATTCAGTATACGCATGACGTCACCTTTTGTGCCGAAACTAGACACCTTTTCCCTCCTTGGCAGTAAGGGCCTATACACGGTTTTACTTTCGCTGACTCAATGGTTCAAAAACTAACGCGCAAGCTTTTCCTGTGAGTCCAACTCAGACCAGGTTGCCAGGGCCCTGTCTTACGAAGCTGGCGTAAAGTTGCGCATAGGCCTACAACATAGACCAGTTGCGACTAGGGCGTAAGTTCATATAGCTTTAACACTGATTTACGTCCGACGTAACTTACGCCACCTTTGTAAGACAGGGCCCAGGTCGCCGAAGATCGGGGTTTCCTCTGAGCAAAGAGACCGATTTCCTCCCCTAACCTGACAAAGCCGCTAGATATATAAGTGGAATAATCTTGGATGTAGGCTAGCATAAACACGTGGAAACAAACATACAAACTATAGACCAATAACCCATTTAAGCTGTACAAGTAACGTTTTTGATAAAATGATTTTAAAGCATATGTGTACAGCTAACCGAGAAATCTGGGCTCTGCCGATTTTTTTTCCGTATTCGTCATATACGGGCGGAAAAAAATTCAACAGAGCCCAGATTTCTCGGCTAGTGTACAGCCATCTCTTTTTCAAATTATCCGTTTTACAATCTGGTTTTCTTCCCCAAAATACTGCCACACAGTGGGTAGATATTGTTAAAGTCCTAGACGATAAATAAGACAGCTTTTGAAACAATTTGGAATTGAAGGAAACCTATGGTCAACAATCAACAACACTTCGGTGTGACTTTCATTATCAGAAATTAATGTACAAAGTAGTACAAGTTGTCCTATGTGTTTTGGTTTTATGTGACTTGCTACTGGATGTAGTTCTTTAAAGGGCATCCTGTTTACAACTCAGTTGAATATATGGTAGTAAAAGTTGACTATATCTGAACATGTGAAACAGTTACAGGGGCGGATCCAGCTTTTTACGAAAGAGGGGGTCCCAGGCCCTTCCATTACAGAAACATAACAAATTTAAAAGAGGCATTAGGCGAAGGTTCAGGGCCGCCTAAATCCCGGAAGCTCTGGAGTTCTTGATTGCCGGAGAAGCGTTCTGAGGTTGTTCTGAAACTAAAAATGCAATAATTTCCGGATTTTGCTTTCCTTAATTCTTAAAAAATAACAGTAAGATCGTTATGTTCCAAGGTTATAGATGAAGCCTTGTAACGTTTTTGGAGGGGATGACTATCCCAACGCATCAGGCGAGGGTCCAGGGGCCGCTTAGGACCCAAGAACCGTTTAGGCCCCGGAAACTCAGGGGTTCTAGATTGCCCGAGAAACGTTCTGAGGCTGTTCTGCTAGTAAATAATTTCTGGATTTTGCTTTCCCTAATTCTTAAAGGCACACTTGCCGCGAAAATCAGGAATATTGTTTACATTAAAAAAGAAAGTCCGTTTTCTGTATTTTTCCCAGACAATATAAGTTAGGAACTTTCTATTTTTACCAAAATTTAAAAGTTTGGACGTCACTTTGTATTTTTAATTTGAATTTGAAAATTTGAATTGTTAGGTGCCCGTAACGTAAACAAACCACACTGCCCCCTATTGGCGATTTTATGTTTCAGTCGAGTGAGTGAACTAACGGCAGAGTGTAATTTTACGTAGGCCTATTTATCTGAGAAATACAGACTGACGATCATTAACAGCGACTGGAAAAGCCTGCTGATTATTGTTTGAGTGTAAACCACAGATAAAAAGGCCTGAAATGATGGTAATCCAACACGAAAGTTGACCGACACTGATCGTTGTTGTTGTAATCAGGCTTCGATTCTTCGTTTGTTTTTCACCCCATTTCTACATTCTAAAGCTAACTAGACATGTTTTATGTGTCCTATGTTTAAGTTTAGTTGTATTAGTCGTATAAGCACATGTAAATTGTTTTTCTTAGCAAATTTAAACAGGCTACGACGGCAAGTGAGCCTTTAAAAATAACAAAATAAGACAAGCAGGAGAAACGCCCGGGGCTTGTTTTATATTGATTTGGGCAATTATATGGGAAAACTACATACTTCTGCTACATAAAAGGGCCCGTGGATAGTTTTCTTTATTGAAAGTGGGAAGGTGGCAGACTTACTAACGAAACCCAGTAGGCCTGGGTGGGTCCACGGGCCACCTAGGCTCTTAAATCATCAAGCAAAACACTGTACATGACTTTCGTTATATACTTACTTGAACGTAACAGTTGCGAGGGTTCAGTATACTGAAGACACTTTCTCAGAGAAGTCTTGTATGTAAATCATCGACGATCCGCACGATATTTGATGAAGCTCTAAGGCCCTTCATGGCCGAAGATATGTCTAAACAAAGAACGGTGTATATAGTTTTGTTCTCTATTCTTGAGTGCCATATTCCAGTCAGATAAGGCCATCATTTCAGTGTTTATAATCGAATATACAAATGAAACTCGTTTGTGGTACGAGATCATCACTGAATTTTGTGTGATTCTTTAGGCCTACATCCAGAAATTGCATTTTTAAAAATTCAGCTTGTTCATTGCTAGAACCATGAAACACGTTGCTTAACATTGCAACACGGACCATGATGTGCAAAATATTCAAAAAGAAACATAGCCTATCACCATAGTTACCGTGATTACCGTCAAACTAAAGGTGACATGGAACTGGCAGACCTTGCATATATATAATGGTACGTTTTGATCTGTGTTAATTCCTTTCTCCCCTCCCTACCTTTTTTCTCTCTTCTTTTTTTCTCTCTTTTTTTTTTTATCTTCTACTTTTTTTTTGCTCCTGCAGTTTTCATTATTACTGTCCCGACTATCAAAATTTAAGAAATACTTTCAATGTGACAAACCTAAAACTTGAAACACCTGTTATATTAGCCATAATACACTTTGCTTTATTAATACTTTTGCAGCGTAGAATTATGCTCTTGAATACTCAATCCTCATTCCTGTTCCGATTCTTAGTCTTTTTTTCCACAAAAATTGAAACTTTGAAAAATAACTTTTGTACTGTGTAAATTAGATCAAATTTATTACGAAATCCTATCCCTTTTTACCCATTAAAATTACATGTGCCCGCATATGATCTATCTTTGGTTATCATGTAACATCATTAGTCACAACGTGACCTGAATGAATAATAAAAAAGTTTAAAATAAAGGCATAGAACATTTATATGGAAAAGGCCAGCAGAAATAGGCGCAAATTGACGAATAACGAAAGAAAAGTCAAATAGATCGACGAACAGAGCCGGCAAACCGTTTTTGATGACGTTAAATGGAACGAGTAAACGTTGGTAATTACGGACGAGATTTACACGGAATGAACTATTATGGTGCAATGACACTCACGTGATATTTGACGTACAACAAACGCCACCATTACTGTGAATAAAAGACGATAAATAGACGTTGGTCTGATTCGCGTTGCTTCTGAAATCTTCGATTTTTTTCTTTCTAAGCGGTTATAAATCATCCAGTTGATGAGGACTCATATTACGTGTATTAATGGCATGGACTATTTTCTTATTTGATTATTTTTGAAAATCTTTCGTTTCACGTAAAAGTCTACAGATCTTTCTCAAATTCTATTATTTGTTCAAAATTTAAATAACCGGGACGACCATTCATTCATTCTAAGCCAAACTTAGTTCAAAACAATACTTTATCGTACATTTTCGAGACTGGAAGCACTAAAAAGCTTCTGAATTATACGTCTTGGGGATAATTTCAACATTCTGTTTTTACGTCAACATATCAACATTTTGGCAGCTCATTCCACTTTAAAGACGCTTTGTTTTGATGCTTTGTGATGCTTTTTAAAGTGTCATTTTGATATTATGTTTTCTTGCCACTGTTTGTATAATATTTGCTTGAAAACATTTTTCTGTTTTTTGTTTTCTTTAAAATATAAATCAATTTTTTTTTCATGAAATCTGCTCTTCTTTTTGTTACTTCTTCAATTATTATTTTTTCTCATAAAACACTTCTAAAAAGTTCGTTTTATTTTTTAAAGCATGAACTAACAATGTTTATTTAAAGGAGGGGAAATCTCTAGAAATACATAGGGATTATCGTCGATAACAACCTACAGAGTGCTTAAAACATGTCACGTCAATTACCTCCAGTGACCCTCAAGCTAATAAAAACAGACAGAACTATGTCCTTTCAGTGGCTTATCTGTGTAGCCATTTTTCCGTTTTAGGATGACGTGATGTTGGTGTAGCTATTTTTAGATCAATAATGACGTATTTTTACCGCTCTCTAATGTATAATGGTAGATTTAGGTCCAAAAAAAACATGGCGACAAACTTGAAGTGGGAAGATTGTCTCCGAATATATAGGTCAGTATGCAACCGCGCGCCATTGCTTAGCCAGCCATTGGCTAAATTGCATCACATGACTATTCTATACCGCACTTAAATTTTTATTCAACAATAATTGGATAAAACTAATGAAAAAATGGTGGCGGCCTTGTGAATGGCCCATGGGGCTTATTCTCTGTTGTAACGCCACCTTCAAATTTCAATTATTCGCTTACGAGGGGATAAAACATACATTGGACAGTTGTTTTTGGACTAAATGAACTCTACTCTTTCCATCTAAACTAGTCTAAAGCTTAGATTTTCTTTCCCTTTAAAGCGTTCCGAGACAGATAAGCGGTGCCCATCCCCCCCCCCCCCCCCACCACCCTTTGGCTTTGCATTCTCAGCACCATAGAAGACGTATTTTTCAAGTTACTTGTTGACAAATCTCTGCCAACTGGCAAGTTTACCTTATTACATTTTTTACTTAAGCAAAGCTCTTGGTATGTCAGTGAATGGCGTTTCTGGTAATACGACGAAATTTCACTGAGCTGTCCCAGGGATGAATATGAGCTGGTTGTAATTTTAACCCTGGGGTCTCAGGATGGGTTAAGATTCACTTTACATCTATATAAATTAAAGAAAAAATGACCATGATTCATGACCTATCAAAAATTCGAAGATGTAAAAATTATCCCTCAAGCTTTATATAAAAGGTCAACAAGCCTCTAATTTGTTATACTTTGCATTTGGAACCTTTACTGTAATAATTATTGCATTGAGGGTTGATATCTTGTATATCCAACCCTTACAGTGAAAAGACATTTTGACAATTTTGCCAGATTGAATATTTAACAAGAGTTTTAGTAAACTCAACATACGCCCGCCGTGGCAAAGTCGAACCGCTCGATTAACAACTTTACATTTAATATTACATTTGTTTTAATTTCATCAATTCAAATTTCTTTTTCACATTAGAAGTTTTTCTTTTCTGAATTTGATGAAGCTGCAACTAAATACCAGTACGTTATAGTACACGTATGTTATCTGCAAACAATCTTCAGGCTGACCACTGCTATGATGGTTTGTAAATATACAAACCTTGTGTGTCTACTTCAGTGGATGTCATTGTCCCCTTATCTCTATTTAAAGGAGAAGAAAAGGAAAAAACTAAGTAAATACAGTACAGACGCGACACATTTTCCTTTCTAACGGTACCAAAACCATATTTCTACGATTTTTCCTCGCCCAACTGTGCTATAAGAATGTTAACAATCGTTATCAGAGAACGTCTAAACTGACTCGGCAGCCATCTTCACAGCAGAGTTTAGCTGTGTGTCTCGATCGGCCAATCATCATACGCCTGGCCACCTGTCACTCACTAGCGTAAGAGAAATTGGTCAACTCTGAAAGTCTCCCATTTAAACCTAGGTTAATTTGGATCATTTCGACGCGCTAATAAGAGAAGATAAACACTCTAACAGCTTTGAAATGTACACTGGCTAGTAAATCAACCTTTTGGGAAGACGTGACAGGCTGCTTTGTTGTCTTACCGACTTGTGGGGATCGTTGTAGAATTTTCAAAAAAGGTAGTCTTACCGCTGACATTGCAGGTTATAACCATACAAGATATGATAAGCTCGCAAGGGAAGTAATCTACTAATACTTTTTCCGGTCAATTTCAAACCGTCAATGGCGCGCTCCACTGACGATCGAGCACGAGCTTGTCGGGCAGATTCATTTTCATTGTATTTTCACACCGTAAACCACGTGCAAGACTCACAGACATGAATACGATGGTCTATAGGAGCCCGTTCGATACAATTGCATGTTGTTTTTTTGTTTTCTCCTCCTTTAAACAGCCACTCTGGTAAATACCAGGGGGCTGTTTCTCAACACCGACGTAACTTTGCGCCTAGTCGTAACGTCATGGCAACATATACCTTCAACATTACGTTACGACCAGGCGCAAAGTTACGACGGGCGTAAGTTGTGTTGAGAAACAGCCCCCAGATGGGTAATAAAGCTGTGAAAATGGTATTTTTTGTTATTATAGCGCACATTAAACTATCCAAGAAAACAGTTTCAGAATGTATAAATTAATTGGCTTTCAGTATTACTCTGGACAAAGTGACCTAATAAAAACATTGGTATATAATAATATATATACTAAACATCAGGTACACATTTCTGATAAAAACAAACTCTTGAAAACAGACAAAAAAATTTAGACCCAAATCAAATTTGGTATGCGGCACATCATCTACCTATAAGGTATATATACTCTAAAAGAATTGGAGAGATTATATCAAACAAAAGAAGTTCTGGAGCCGAAAGGGAATATTACATAATCCAATAGGGCTGCCATATTATGCAACAGGTGATGTCAGAAATGGTATGGGAAACACTGTCTGTCCATAAGGTATATACTCTGAAAGAATCGTCAAGATCGGATCGAAACTTTAGAAGTTATGGAGCAGAAGGGAATATTACATAATCCTATATGGCTGCCATATTATGCAACGTGTGGAGTCAGAAATGGTACACGACACAGTGACACCGTCTGCCCATAAGGTATATACTTACTGAATAGACTGACAGAATATTACATAATCCAATGTAGAAGTCATATTACGCAATTGTCAGACATTGTCCTAAATGGTTCATGACACACCTTCTACCCACAAGGTATATGTTTAGATCAAAACTCTTCAAGTTATGGAGCGGAAGGGATTGATTGATTGTTTGGTGTTTTACGCCGCGCTCAAGATTATTTCACTTATATGGCGGCGTTGCCAGTTTTTATTGAGGGAGGAAACCGGGCTTTATGCCCGGAGGAAACCCACGACCTTCCGTTGGTAACTGGCAACCATCCCACATAGGTCGTTCGAGTGAAAACCCAGTCAGAAAATTTTCCAATTTTTTTGGACTGAGTGGGAATCGAACCCGCGACCCATTGGTGGAAG
This sequence comes from Lepidochitona cinerea, assembly GCA_963971465.1. Taxonomy (NCBI): domain Eukaryota; kingdom Metazoa; phylum Mollusca; class Polyplacophora; order Chitonida; family Tonicellidae; genus Lepidochitona; species Lepidochitona cinerea. The sequence goes on along the minus strand of OZ020556.1, from coordinate 37,015,479 downwards.
GCTGTTCGGATTGAGCGTCCAACGCTCTACCTACTGAGCCATGGAGGCCCCGGAGCGGAAGGGAATCCAGAACGGACGGCCGGACGGCGCTGGTGATACCATAATACGGCCGACTTTTTTTAAGTCGGGCGTATAAAAACGACGTTTGATATGGCAAAACATTTTTGAAATGGTTATGTTTTGGTTCTTTGGGTTACAACCAAGCGTAAATCTTTTAACAGCCCCACCCCAAGTGGTGAATTTTCAAAAACAGCGTTTGTCTTGTACCTAAAAGGTTTCATGGAAACACGATTCAAGAATCAAATGATAATCTAAACGAGACTTTTTAATATAGTATGGTAGTAGCCTATTTTGCTGAAATCTTCCTGATACAACAAATTCACCAGCGATGGTCTACACGATGTATTGTTTTTGCATAACGTCAGGATGTACATGTATGATTAATTCGGTAATTAAACAGAAATAACTGATTCATACAAAGAAAATAGATGCATATAGGGATGAACGATGTTGCGATTTTAATGTCAAAAAGATAGATACATTTTTTTAGAATATACTATACACCCCAAATCGAGGATTTTTTTGCAAGAATATTGTCTCATGGAAACACAATAATAGGTTTTAAAAGGTTACAAGCTGCACAAGCAACTATATATATATAATATATATATAAATACATTCACGTCAATTTAAGAATTTAGAAAACCAGCTTTCTTATGGAGGTATTTACACATGTACATATATCTATAAACATATCAACACTAATATAATAACATATGTACACTTTTCCTATTTTACAGGCGATATCATAAAAATGGTCTGAACTTTAAGAGGCATTAAAATTGGCAAATGTTATGTGGAACACATTTCTAATGCTATGACTGGAGGCGATTACAAATGTTCGTCAGGCATCCATAAAATATAGTTTCTCTTACATCATGTAGAACAGTGTATGGCTAACATTAACAAAAACAACATTTTATAACATTTCACTTTGTATTGAAAATGCCCTTAATGTACAGTGACTCGCAAAATTTGGTCCAATATATATAGCTCAAACTTACATATGCACTGCGGAGAGCACAATATATGGTTTGGGCTACACTGAATCTGGAATCTGCATGGGTCTCCACGTGATCTTGTAATGTACAAAATCGCCTTATGGTTGACAAGTGGTTTGTGAGACGGAGCCAGAGACAGTTAACTGCGATAGACCTAGATTCAATCATAAAGCAGAGCTCTATACTTCTTGAATGATAATTTCTCTAGGTGAATTTCAATGGACGATTTGTCTTAATAACTTAACTCAATGTGTGCACACGTTTATGCAGACAACCACTATGTCCATGAGCCCAAATGCATGAATAATGCAATACCTGGCCCAGGAATACATTTCGGATCAAATACTAGCAAATTGTGTCCTTGACGTTGTACTAGCAATTTATACATATCTTTGAATAAAAAAAATGCCCAGCTTATTCAATTTATTTCAGACTGTCTGACACTACTTCAAACAAAGTGCAGTGATTCATTGTTTTTTTTTCAATGTATAAACAAAAATAAAATTAAGTACCAGGCCTACTACTTTTCAGAAACCATTATTTTCTCTCAAGCTATATATAATATTTATTTATAAAAAGCAGCTTGCAGCCTGGCAGCAGTGTAAACATTTTAAAATATCCTCAAACCATCATGGATGACAACAAAGTTACCATGGGGGGGGGGGGGGGGGGGGGGGTCAATCATGAAAATTGATATCAACAAACTCACTATCATATCCTATTTCACGAGGCAGTCATTCGAATGAGAATCTATCCCGCTTAATAGACGTTAAGACTCCAATGATATACACACATGGCACTCTTGTTAAAAAAAAGGTAGATATGATGACAAATGGAAGCTATCTATAGAAGATGAGGTAATGTTATGGTATCAGTAAAGTGTACTATAAATGGATAGAGATTTACAGAAAAAGGGTGTTATACACATGTCAAATCACAGTTGAGCTTTCATTGTTGCACACAATGTACCAAACTACTTTTACTTTATGAGATTCCAACGCGCAGTTGACACTCTTAAAAAATAGAAATATAGAAACATTTTAAATAAGAGTAAAGTTGTTTCAATAAATCTTGAAAATTGAGCTTCTGTAAAATACTGAAGGCCCTCACTGCCAGCTTCCCAGAAATGAAAGCAGAGTTTCAATAGAGCTACAAAGCAACTTTAGGCTGTTGTTAAACCAACTATCAATAAGACAGGACTCATTCAATATGAATTATATATGATTGAAGACTCATTCAATTTCAGTATAAACAATTTACCCTGAATAGGAAGTCAGAGCTAGAAAAACATATTTGAGAAAAGACTGTCGAAATTGGTTATTTTAGACACTAATGCTATTTTTGTTGGTTTATCACATTAAACAAGCACCAACAAAGAAGAAGAGCACTGGGATTATTTATACTATAAATAAACAATGAAAAAGTTGTAGTTTTCAAAAACTATTCAGCACAAATACACAAAGACAAGGTTCAAATGATTGATGGGTAGTGAAGATGTTTCCCAAGGTCTCAACATCATTTTAAATGATTGACGAAGAAAATATACATCAACTGATTAGCACAATTGTATAGCACAAACTCAATCTTCTTTATGGAGATAAAAATAAAGTCATGAGCTTGTTTTACCACATCCCTGATGATATTCAGCATTAAAATATACTTAAAACTTGGTGTTTTAAATACCAAAAGTTTTCAAAAATTCAGTATATACAATTTAAAGGAGGTGCTGCTATTTAAAGATAGTGTGAAAACAAGAGAATCGAACCAGTAGAATATATATGATTGCAAACAATCAAATAGCAATGTGTTAAAATAGTGCTGGTCATTTAAAAAAAAACATCATCCATTGCAGATAACCAATTGTCAAATATAGACTTTAAACCAAAATATGCTGTTCAAAGGAATTGGCTAGATGAAACAAAGAAGCCATCCTTTGATAATCACAGTTTAACAAGAAACTTGTCAAGGAAGCACAGTTTAATGTATTTATATAGGATAATGCTGCTTGTGGGTAGAATTAGAAGCCCGTCTCACAAAAAGTACAGAACTATATTGGTGACTTCTATAGACTACAGTGAGAACAAGTGTCCTTTCATGAAACCTGCTTCCACAATACAAATCTCCAATAGTCAATGTCACATGGAGAATATGAATATCACTTCCATTCATAAGATAGCCAATCAGAATCTAGCAGGCTATAATTCTGTCTCAATCAGAAGCACGTAGCCGTAAAACCTGTGGTTTCAAGTAACAAAACATCACTGTTCAATAAAAGTTATTTTGTTTTAGATGTTACAAGGAAACAGAAATTCCAGAGAAACTGTTCTTTTATATATTTTGTGAGAGAGAGAAAACCACAAACTAGTTATCAAACAAATGACACAGGTTTATTGTACAGTTTGTCTTTCTCTCTGTCATATTCCTCTATTTCCCACTCCATGTTTTGCATCAGAAACTTGACAAGTAGTTTATAGATTGTATGTTTCGCTTTGATCTCCACTGACATAGCAATGAAGAAAGAGACAAAGAAGAGTACCCCACATGACAATGTAATGATCTCTTCAGTGGTTAATTCAGCGCGATTCTTAGGGAACTTTGTTATCTGACCTTTATCAGAGAGGAAGCACATCACAGTAGCTACCGCACATGAAATCATAATCAGCAGATTCAATATGAAAATGCTATGGAGACATTTATCTCGATTGTTCACTTTGGGAAGCTTCCAGGAGTGAAACTGAAACAAACAAACAAAACATACATAATTAAGTAAGTAAAATTAGATTGATTCAAGAATATCATTCAACGCAATACCCTCTAGAAGTAAAACAATACTAAATGTGTGTGATACAGAACATAGTTTAACTATGTTTAAACAATTCTTGACATATTATCTTCAGATAACTCTGATAAAGAATCAATGCTTTAGGAACAAGTCTGATGCAAGATTACCAAGTTAAACTTGGTCTTATCAGACATATGTTCTCTCCCAATAGGCTTCTCCTCTCAGGAGGCTATCAATGGAATAATTTACAGTATTTTACTTAACAATTGAAAAGCCATGGTAATTTCTTCACTTATTTCTTTTACAATCAGGGCCTCGGTGGTCCAGTGGGTTAGAGTGTTCGTCCCTCAGTCCCCCACAGACCTTCCATTGATGAACAGAGCCGGCAAACCGTTTTTGATGACGTTAAATGGAACGAGTAAACGTTGGTAATTACGGACGAGATTTACACGGAATGAACTATTATGGTGCAATGACACTCACGTGATATTTGACGTACAACAAACGCCACCATTACTGTGAATAAAAGACGATAAATAGACGTTGGTCTGATTCGCGTTGCTTCTGAAATCTTCGATTTTTTTCTTTCTAAGCGGTTATAAATCATCCAGTTGATGAGGACTCATATTACGTGTATTAATGGCATGGACTATTTTCTTATTTGATTATTTTTGAAAATCTTTCGTTTCACGTAAAAGTCTACAGATCTTTCTCAAATTCTATTATTTGTTCAAAATTTAAATAACCGGGACGACCATTCATTCATTCTAAGCCAAACTTAGTTCAAAACAATACTTTATCGTACATTTTCGAGACTGGAAGCACTAAAAAGCTTCTGAATTATACGTCTTGGGGATAATTTCAACATTCTGTTTTTACGTCAACATATCAACATTTTGGCAGCTCATTCCACTTTAAAGACGCTTTGTTTTGATGCTTTGTGATGCTTTTTAAAGTGTCATTTTGATATTATGTTTTCTTGCCACTGTTTGTATAATATTTGCTTGAAAACATTTTTCTGTTTTTTGTTTTCTTTAAAATATAAATCAATTTTTTTTTCATGAAATCTGCTCTTCTTTTTGTTACTTCTTCAATTATTATTTTTTCTCATAAAACACTTCTAAAAAGTTCGTTTTATTTTTTAAAGCATGAACTAACAATGTTTATTTAAAGGAGGGGAAATCTCTAGAAATACATAGGGATTATCGTCGATAACAACCTACAGAGTGCTTAAAACATGTCACGTCAATTACCTCCAGTGACCCTCAAGCTAATAAAAACAGACAGAACTATGTCCTTTCAGTGGCTTATCTGTGTAGCCATTTTTCCGTTTTAGGATGACGTGATGTTGGTGTAGCTATTTTTAGATCAATAATGACGTATTTTTACCGCTCTCTAATGTATAATGGTAGATTTAGGTCCAAAAAAAACATGGCGACAAACTTGAAGTGGGAAGATTGTCTCCGAATATATAGGTCAGTATGCAACCGCGCGCCATTGCTTAGCCAGCCATTGGCTAAATTGCATCACATGACTATTCTATACCGCACTTAAATTTTTATTCAACAATAATTGGATAAAACTAATGAAAAAATGGTGGCGGCCTTGTGAATGGCCCATGGGGCTTATTCTCTGTTGTAACGCCACCTTCAAATTTCAATTATTCGCTTACGAGGGGATAAAACATACATTGGACAGTTGTTTTTGGACTAAATGAACTCTACTCTTTCCATCTAAACTAGTCTAAAGCTTAGATTTTCTTTCCCTTTAAAGCATTCCGAGACAGATAAGCGGTGCCCATCCCCCCCCCCCCCCCCCCCCACCACCCTTTGGCTTTGCATTCTCAGCACCATAGAAGACGTATTTTTCAAGTTACTTGTTGACAAATCTCTGCCAACTGGCAAGTTTACCTTATTACATTTTTTACTTAAGCAAAGCTCTTGGTATGTCAGTGAATGGCGTTTCTGGTAATACGACGAAATTTCACTGAGCTGTCCCAGGGATGAATATGAGCTGGTTGTAATTTTAACCCTGGGGTCTCAGGATGGGTTAAGATTCACTTTACATCTATATAAATTAAAGAAAAAATGACCATGATTCATGACCTATCAAAAATTCGAAGATGTAAAAATTATCCCACAAGCTTTATATAAAAGGTCAACAAGCCTCTAATTTGTTATACTTTGCATTTGGAACCTTTACTGTAATAATTATTGCATTGAGGGTTGATATCTTGTATATCCAACCCTTACAGTGAAAAGACATTTTGACAATTTTGCCAGATTGAATATTTAACAAGAGTTTTAGTAAACTCAACATACGCCCGCCGTGGCAAAGTCGAACCGCTCGATTAACAACTTTACATTTAATATTACATTTGTTTTAATTTCATCAATTCAAATTTCTTTTTCACATTAGAAGTTTTTCTTTTCTGAATTTGATGAAGCTGCAACTAAATACCAGTACGTTATAGTACACGTATGTTATCTGCAAACAATCTTCAGGCTGACCACTGCTATGATGGTTTGTAAATATACAAACCTTGTGTGTCTACTTCAGTGGATGTCATTGTCCCTTATCTCTATTTAAAGGAGAAGAAAAGGAAAAAACTAAGTAAATACAGTACAGACGCGACACATTTTCCTTTCTAACGGTACCAAAACCATATTTCTACGATTTTTCCTCGCCCAACTGTGCTATAAGAATGTTAACAATCGTTATCAGAGAACGTCTAAACTGACTCGGCAGCCATCTTCACAGCAGAGTTTAGCTGTGTGTCTCGATCGGCCAATCATCATACGCCTGGCCACCTGTCACTCACTAGCGTAAGAGAAATTGGTCAACTCTGAAAGTCTCCCATTTAAACCTAGGTTAATTTGGATCATTTCGACGCGCTAATAAGAGAAGATAAACACTCTAACAGCTTTGAAATGTACACTGGCTAGTAAATCAACCTTTTGGGAAGACGTGACAGGCTGCTTTGTTGTCTTACCGACTTGTGGGGATCGTTGTAGAATTTTCAAAAAAGGTAGTCTTACCGCTGACATTGCAGGTTATAACCATACAAGATATGATAAGCTCGCAAGGGAAGTAATCTACTAATACTTTTTCCGGTCAATTTCAAACCGTCAATGGCGCGCTCCACTGACGATCGAGCACGAGCTTGTCGGGCAGATTCATTTTCATTGTATTTTCACACCGTAAACCACGTGCAAGACTCACAGACATGAATACGATGGTCTATAGGAGCCCGTTCGATACAATTGCATGTTGTTTTTTTGTTTTCTCCTCCTTTAAACAGCCACTCTGGTAAATACCAGGGGGCTGTTTCTCAACACCGACGTAACTTTGCGCCGTCGTAACGTCATGGCAACATATACCTTCAACATTACGTTACGACCAGGCGCAAAGTTACGACGGGCGTAAGTTGTGTTGAGAAACAGCCCCCAGATGGGTAATAAAGCTGTGAAAATGGTATTTTTTGTTATTATAGCGCACATTAAACTATCCAAGAAAACAGTTTCAGAATGTATAAATTAATTGGCTTTCAGTATTACTCTGGACAAAGTGACCTAATAAAAACATTGGTATATAATAATATATATACTAAACATCAGGTACACATTTCTGATAAAAACAAACTCTTGAAAACAGACAAAAAAATTTAGACCCAAATCAAATTTGGTATGCGGCACATCATCTACCTATAAGGTATATATACTCTAAAAGAATTGGAGAGATTATATCAAACAAAAGAAGTTCTGGAGCCGAAAGGGAATATTACATAATCCAATAGGGCTGCCATATTATGCAACAGGTGATGTCAGAAATGGTATGGGAAACACTGTCTGTCCATAAGGTATATACTCTGAAAGAATCGTCAAGATCGGATCGAAACTTTAGAAGTTATGGAGCAGAAGGGAATATTACATAATCCTATATGGCTGCCATATTATGCAACGTGTGGAGTCAGAAATGGTACACGACACAGTGACACCGTCTGCCCATAAGGTATATACTTACTGAATAGACTGACAGAATATTACATAATCCAATGTAGAAGTCATATTACGCAATTGTCAGACATTGTCCTAAATGGTTCATGACACACCTTCTACCCACAAGGTATATGTTTAGATCAAAACTCTTCAAGTTATGGAGCGGAAGGGATTGATTGATTGTTTGGTGTTTTACGCCGCGCTCAAGATTATTTCACTTATATGGCGGCGTTGCCAGTTTTTATTGAGGGAGGAAACCGGGCTTTATGCCCGGAGGAAACCCACGACCTTCCGTTGGTAACTGGCAACCATCCCACATAGGTCGTTCGAGTGAAAACCCAGTCAGAAAATTTTCCAATTTTTTTGGACTGAGTGGGAATCGAACCCGCGACCCATTGGTGGAAGGCTGTTCGGATTGAGCGTCCAACGCTCTACCTACTGAGCCATGGAGGCCCCGGAGCGGAAGGGAATCCAGAACGGACGGCCGGACGGCGCTGGTGATACCATAATACGGCCGACTTTTTTTAAGTCGGGCGTATAAAAACGACGTTTGATATGGCAAAACATTTTTGAAATGGTTATGTTTTGGTTCTTTGGGTTACAACCAAGCGTAAATCTTTTAACAGCCCCACCCCAAGTGGTGAATTTTCAAAAACAGCGTTTGTCTTGTACCTAAAAGGTTTCATGGAAACACGATTCAAGAATCAAATGATAATCTAAACGAGACTTTTTAATATAGTATGGTAGTAGCCTATTTTGCTGAAATCTTCCTGATACAACAAATTCACCAGCGATGGTCTACACGATGTATTGTTTTTGCATAACGTCAGGATGTACATGTATGATTAATTCGGTAATTAAACAGAAATAACTGATTCATACAAAGAAAATAGATGCATATAGGGATGAACGATGTTGCGATTTTAATGTCAAAAAGATAGATACATTTTTTTAGAATATACTATACACCCCAAATCGAGGATTTTTTTGCAAGAATATTGTCTCATGGAAACACAATAATAGGTTTTAAAAGGTTACAAGCTGCACAAGCAACTATATATATATAATATATATATAAATACATTCACGTCAATTTAAGAATTTAGAAAACCAGCTTTCTTATGGAGGTATTTACACATGTACATATATCTATAAACATATCAACACTAATATAATAACATATGTACACTTTTCCTATTTTACAGGCGATATCATAAAAATGGTCTGAACTTTAAGAGGCATTAAAATTGGCAAATGTTATGTGGAACACATTTCTAATGCTATGACTGGAGGCGATTACAAATGTTCGTCAGGCATCCATAAAATATAGTTTCTCTTACATCATGTAGAACAGTGTATGGCTAACATTAACAAAAACAACATTTTATAACATTTCACTTTGTATTGAAAATGCCCTTAATGTACAGTGACTCGCAAAATTTGGTCCAATATATATAGCTCAAACTTACATATGCACTGCGGAGAGCACAATATATGGTTTGGGCTACACTGAATCTGGAATCTGCATGGGTCTCCACGTGATCTTGTAATGTACAAAATCGCCTTATGGTTGACAAGTGGTTTGTGAGACGGAGCCAGAGACAGTTAACTGCGATAGACCTAGATTCAATCATAAAGCAGAGCTCTATACTTCTTGAATGATAATTTCTCTAGGTGAATTTCAATGGACGATTTGTCTTAATAACTTAACTCAATGTGTGCACACGTTTATGCAGACAACCACTATGTCCATGAGCCCAAATGCATGAATAATGCAATACCTGGCCCAGGAATACATTTCGGATCAAATACTAGCAAATTGTGTCCTTGACGTTGTACTAGCAATTTATACATATCTTTGAATAAAAAAAATGCCCAGCTTATTCAATTTATTTCAGACTGTCTGACACTACTTCAAACAAAGTGCAGTGATTCATTGTTTTTTTTTCAATGTATAAACAAAAATAAAATTAAGTACCAGGCCTACTACTTTTCAGAAACCATTATTTTCTCTCAAGCTATATATAATATTTATTTATAAAAAGCAGCTTGCAGCCTGGCAGCAGTGTAAACATTTTAAAATATCCTCAAACCATCATGGATGACAACAAAGTTACCATGGGGGGGGGGGGGGGGGGGGGGTCAATCATGAAAATTGATATCAACAAACTCACTATCATATCCTATTTCACGAGGCAGTCATTCGAATGAGAATCTATCCCGCTTAATAGACGTTAAGACTCCAATGATATACACACATGGCACTCTTGTTAAAAAAAAGGTAGATATGATGACAAATGGAAGCTATCTATAGAAGATGAGGTAATGTTATGGTATCAGTAAAGTGTACTATAAATGGATAGAGATTTACAGAAAAAGGGTGTTATACACATGTCAAATCACAGTTGAGCTTTCATTGTTGCACACAATGTACCAAACTACTTTTACTTTATGAGATTCCAACGCGCAGTTGACACTCTTAAAAAATAGAAATATAGAAACATTTTAAATAAGAGTAAAGTTGTTTCAATAAATCTTGAAAATTGAGCTTCTGTAAAATACTGAAGGCCCTCACTGCCAGCTTCCCAGAAATGAAAGCAGAGTTTCAATAGAGCTACAAAGCAACTTTAGGCTGTTGTTAAACCAACTATCAATAAGACAGGACTCATTCAATATGAATTATATATGATTGAAGACTCATTCAATTTCAGTATAAACAATTTACCCTGAATAGGAAGTCAGAGCTAGAAAAACATATTTGAGAAAAGACTGTCGAAATTGGTTATTTTAGACACTAATGCTATTTTTGTTGGTTTATCACATTAAACAAGCACCAACAAAGAAGAAGAGCACTGGGATTATTTATACTATAAATAAACAATGAAAAAGTTGTAGTTTTCAAAAACTATTCAGCACAAATACACAAAGACAAGGTTCAAATGATTGATGGGTAGTGAAGATGTTTCCCAAGGTCTCAACATCATTTTAAATGATTGACGAAGAAAATATACATCAACTGATTAGCACAATTGTATAGCACAAACTCAATCTTCTTTATGGAGATAAAAATAAAGTCATGAGCTTGTTTTACCACATCCCTGATGATATTCAGCATTAAAATATACTTAAAACTTGGTGTTTTAAATACCAAAAGTTTTCAAAAATTCAGTATATACAATTTAAAGGAGGTGCTGCTATTTAAAGATAGTGTGAAAACAAGAGAATCGAACCAGTAGAATATATATGATTGCAAACAATCAAATAGCAATGTGTTAAAATAGTGCTGGTCATTTAAAAAAAAACATCATCCATTGCAGATAACCAATTGTCAAATATAGACTTTAAACCAAAATATGCTGTTCAAAGGAATTGGCTAGATGAAACAAAGAAGCCATCCTTTGATAATCACAGTTTAACAAGAAACTTGTCAAGGAAGCACAGTTTAATGTATTTATATAGGATAATGCTGCTTGTGGGTAGAATTAGAAGCCCGTCTCACAAAAAGTACAGAACTATATTGGTGACTTCTATAGACTACAGTGAGAACAAGTGTCCTTTCATGAAACCTGCTTCCACAATACAAATCTCCAATAGTCAATGTCACATGGAGAATATGAATATCACTTCCATTCATAAGATAGCCAATCAGAATCTAGCAGGCTATAATTCTGTCTCAATCAGAAGCACGTAGCCGTAAAACCTGTGGTTTCAAGTAACAAAACATCACTGTTCAATAAAAGTTATTTTGTTTTAGATGTTACAAGGAAACAGAAATTCCAGAGAAACTGTTCTTTTATATATTTTGTGAGAGAGAGAAAACCACAAACTAGTTATCAAACAAATGACACAGGTTTATTGTACAGTTTGTCTTTCTCTCTGTCATATTCCTCTATTTCCCACTCCATGTTTTGCATCAGAAACTTGACAAGTAGTTTATAGATTGTATGTTTCGCTTTGATCTCCACTGACATAGCAATGAAGAAAGAGACAAAGAAGAGTACCCCACATGACAATGTAATGATCTCTTCAGTGGTTAATTCAGCGCGATTCTTAGGGAACTTTGTTATCTGACCTTTATCAGAGAGGAAGCACATCACAGTAGCTACCGCACATGAAATCATAATCAGCAGATTCAATATGAAAATGCTATGGAGACATTTATCTCGATTGTTCACTTTGGGAAGCTTCCAGGAGTGAAACTGAAACAAACAAACAAAACATACATAATTAAGTAAGTAAAATTAGATTGATTCAAGAATATCATTCAACGCAATACCCTCTAGAAGTAAAACAATACTAAATGTGTGTGATACAGAACATAGTTTAACTATGTTTAAACAATTCTTGACATATTATCTTCAGATAACTCTGATAAAGAATCAATGCTTTAGGAACAAGTCTGATGCAAGATTACCAAGTTAAACTTGGTCTTATCAGACATATGTTCTCTCCCAATAGGCTTCTCCTCTCAGGAGGCTATCAATGGAATAATTTACAGTATTTTACTTAACAATTGAAAAGCCATGGTAATTTCTTCACTTATTTCTTTTACAATCAGGGCCTCGGTGGTCCAGTGGGTTAGAGTGTTCGTCCCTCAGTCCCCCACAGACCTTCCATTGATGCAGCGCGGGTTTGAATCCCACACTCAGACCAAAAATAAAAACTGACAAATTTCTGAGTGTTTTTTTCTGTGGAAGAGTTGCCGAAGGTCGGGGGTTTCCTCCGGGCAATGACCCTCGTTTCTTCCCCCACTACACCTGGCAAAACCGCCATATAAAAGAAATTATCTTGAGTGCGGGGAAAAACACCAATCAATCAATCAATATTTTACAATCTAGACCATAAGTTGTTAAGAAAAAACTAAAATATCTCCTTCTTTTAAGCGTAATTTTCAAATATTTGAAACGTGCCACTAATAAACATCAAGAAATTATAGTGGTGACAAGATATTTAAAACATGACTGTAATAAAAAACAAAAAGTGGTATCAAAATATTGAGGGTTTTCTTACTTGTCTTACCCTGAACTTCTTGTGCCTATGGAATTGATAATGACATAATTCACACTTTGGAGGCTTCCGGGATTTTTTAGAAGAGATTTGAATCCATTTCTGAAAATAAAATAACTCCAACTAAAAACTGTCTATATGGTACAACTGTCCAGATACATTGTTAAATACACGGTATTATACACCCCTCTCAGACCAATACATATGTACATAGGCCAACAGCATAACTTTCACCTTATTTACATGTAATATCTTATTAAAGTATAAATGTCAAGTTGAAGACAATACCTCTAATTTAGTAATCAATTCGTTAAAGTGGCAGGAGCTGCCAAAATGTTGATATTTTGATATTAAAACAAAATGTTGAAATTATTATAATTCAGAAGCTTTTCAGTGCTTCTAGTCCCGAGAATGTATGATAAAGTATTAATGGTCATTTAAATGGTTATTTAAATTTTGTTTACTTTTTTAACACTATTTCGGTTCGTATAGGCCACATACTGTATAGATTTTCCTCATTCCAACGCCAGTCATTTAGTTTTTCGATGGCCTTCAAAGCCTCTTACTGTCATGACGATCAGAATTTGTGAAAAAAGTGTGAATTTTGGCAGCCCATGCCACTACAGTACTGAGAGAACTGAACAAAAAGGAAAATAGAGCCTGGGAGTTTCCATAGAGATTTGGCGATATCTGGTGAGAGATGACGTTTTTTTGTTGATATCAGTTTGATTTCCCTTTTTTGTTCTACTAAGAACTGAGCATCCAATTTTAACGATAAAGGCTCCCCACATGCGCAATGATCGACAATGCCATTGCCAGTGACAGGAAATTTGTGGAATTCCCATGATAGTCTCCCTCCCTATAACTACAAATTTCAAGGCATTCTTTTCCTCAACCTCTATAAGGAAATTGATTAGCTTAGCGATGTGACATCATAGTTGACATCTGATATGTACATTAGATAATCATTGTTGTGATATCATACAAAACTGACAATAAGAAGATATCTCAGCTTGGTAACGGAAAATATGCATATTTTTAATTGCTTTTTCTATGACCACTGGGACCTTATAGGAAGCTATTTTTGTTTCAACATGATGTTTTTTAAATACTTATTTAGTCAATATACAGCCACACCGATAGGTGTTCAGATAGAACTTGGCATTTATCCTTTCAGGTGCTTTTTTTCCAGTTTTACCAGGTCTCTTTTTAAAAGAAGCCCGCCAAATTAAACAATAAGTTAAATAAATATTGTGAAAGAAATTTAAAACAGCCAAATGAACTTACCAATAAACAACTGTAATGGATAAATTGAAGAGTCCCAGAACATCGACATGGAGAAAATATGGGATCTTGCTCATCTCCTGGTAGATGACAAATCCTACAAGCTGAGAAAATATCTGTACCGAAATCTGACTCGCTGGAAAAAGGAACTTTCACTGAGTAGATACAAATAGAGGATGGCACAGGAGTGATGGTGGTGCTCTGAGGTAGGCTATGAGGTAGTCCACTAGGTACAAAGCCTCTTGTGTAATGTTCACGTTCTGCTGCATCTGCCCATAAGACAAGTTGGTTTTCTGGCATGCCATCTTCATTGTCAGATTCCATGCCATCCCCTGCCCTGCTTTCATCAATGTGATCTCCCAAACACAATGATCTATCATCTTCATCCTCCATATCTAGTGGATTCATCCGGCCACTCATCCTCGATCTGCAATCACAAATTAGCAAGAATTATTAGACCAATAAAAATGTGAAAGTCATACACAAATGTCCTGTTTATTAGCCACGATTGAAAAGATTGACAATTTTATCTTCGAAGAGTGGTAATGTTGAGATCAATTTTATCTACAAACTCCACTGCCACAAACAAGATTACATAACACTGAGATGTACACAATTATTGAACAAAATATGCTACATGTATACACCATATTACATGTTGGTTAGTATGAAGAATCGAGGCCAATGGCTCCCGACTATCAAAAGATTAAAAAAAATAAAACTGGGGCTGATAAAGGACAGATACACTATCACTATGAGCCAAGTATGGCCTCAATCCAGTAAGATAATGTACATGTAGGTGGGTACAGTGAGTTAATTATATACTAACATACTGACCTTCAGAGGACAGACATGTATATAATACTTAAACTCTTATCAACAGACAGATCACAGCAACCTTAATTTTAACACAGCCAGATGGTGGGAAAAAGTAAACCCTGCACTGTGCCCGTTAAAGGCGAAAACTGATTTGACTGTTCAAGATTGGACACAGCTTTATATTCTTTTCAGAAAAAAACTTAAAAATCTTCAGACACAATTCACAACTAAAACTTAAGCAGTTGTGGCGAAAAAAAAAAATCCTTACATAAAAATTCATGATAATAACACATAGGCTTATACGGTAGCTAAATCCAGAAAAGAAACCTACTAACCCTCAATGAGTAAACCAAATGACAAGTCTAAAATAAAATATCAAGCTTCCCAAAAAATATGTTGTCCAGGAGTTTCCCACTGCACATATTTGATATCTATTTATAAGAGAGCTAAATATAAAAATGATGTACATAAAACTATCTGTGTTAAACACTAACAGGCAGGGAGTTAGCCAGACATTTTAGTTAGTTCAAATTACCTTTTTTGAAACAATGTACGTTGAAGAGGGAGTCCAAATTTTAAATTTTCCTATCTGTTCCATGTTAAAAATGCTGAAAACAGCCCGTCCAAATTGGTTAAATTTCTAAACTGCCCGTCCACTTGCATGGGTGGACGTCACGGGTAACTGGTTAATCCTTAGATGTAAACAGGTAGTGTAAAGGTATCTTAGTAACAGCCTTTACAATATCTATATTCTTTACCACTACAAAGAGTCTACAATGTACCTCTTATGAGGACTGATGTAGATCCCAAGACTCCAAGAGTTCATGTGAACTTAACTGCCAGTATAAGTAAAGGGTATGGAAGTCAAACAATGCTGAGAGGGAACAACTTGCCTTGATCACAAGAAAATTAATTTAAAAAAAATGTCATTTGAAAGTACTTAAATTCTATGTTAGATACAATTAAAGTTATAATTCTACAAATAATAGAACACATATATCTAAGTAGGTCAATGACTTATAAGCCTGGGTTAACCTCATTTCGAGGAGAGTATACTGAGCAGTTTACAGGGCTCTACAGCAGTCTTTTTTTAGACATCAGCTGACAAAAACTAGCACAACTCACCCTTATTCATTCCAGTTAATATAAAGCTTTACAACAATTGATTGTAAGGAAATTCATTTTTATATTAAAAGGAGGCCTTTGAATGCTGTTGAGTGTGCATACGATGTTCATGCATTGTCTATAAACAGTATTGTGTATATTGGTATAAAACTTAAATACAATGATGTGCATGTACTTTTATGTTGTCATGAAATCATTATAGCAATGCATGCAAGTCTCAACCTTAAACTGTATGCAAAACAGGGGAGTTGAACTTGTTAATATGCTAGCCATCAAGATAACCCATGTCAATTCTTATGACCACAAAAAGAAAAACAAAGGAATTCCCAAATAAAACTCACTATTGAGCAGAGGATAGGTGCAATGAAAGTTACCAATTGGCGTTAAGTTACCTAGGAAACCTCATCAAATAACATTTGTAGATCACACATTCTCCTTAAGTAAGTTATAGTTCATCCTTAGACTTCAGTTTAGTAAGTTCAGTACCAGCTGAGCTGTAGAGATTTGTGTTTTCCCAGATAGAGGGTGCAAAGAGTTCAAGATGTTTACTGTTTTATCCACATGAGGCACAGACTAAAGGGCTTTGGCACATTGACATCTCCCAAAAAATTATGGTAATATGCAAAAGGTCGTGGCGGTCTTAATTTAGTTATCCACATAAGTCATTATTAAGATTGCATGGCAGCATGTGTAGTTGGTTCATTGATACATAATTTATAATACTGATACACTACATTCTATAGGCCTACGTCGACTCTGGTTTATCCCACCTTATATTGGGTTAAAGTTTTGAAACCCTTGACTGAACCCGAGACATAATATGTGGCGCTAGACAGTAGACTGAACTAAGTGGCGTTCTGAACTTCCCATTTCATTGTCACAAACACTGATGGTCAATTAATTCATTCATGATAATATTAATAAAATAAAAATCATATTAAATATTTCACTTACTCGACAGATCATTCGCAGCTTAAAATGTTTGGGAGTTGGTCAGATAGCATGTTTGCCCCGTCGAAAGTTGTCCTTTCTAAGTTCTATTTTTAATAGATATTATTATTAACTGATTAGAAAGCCAAAAATAGACAAAAAAAGAAAACGGCATTAAGACTGCCCAACTGACAAACCTGTTGATATTTCAGGAACATCGACACACACAAAGGCGAATACGTGTCTTTACTTCGGTTAAAACTAGTATAAGTTCCTGAGTTAGTGAAGTTCTTCTTCTGCCTTCGGAGTCAGCAGCTCGTTCACTATCAGCTGTCAAATTTGACCTACTTAAATGGTAGCCCAGGCTGTCTGCAAGACGCAAGCGATAAAGTTCGGACTTTAAAAAACGGGCTTATCAATTATACTTGAGAGTCCATCAGCAAAGTTATGCCGTCAATCTTCTATAACCAGGAGAGAATATCCTCATACCAACAACCTGGAAAAGACTACATGCCATAACCTTTTCACTTTGCAGAAATCACAACGCTCCAAGCAGCTGATAGATCACGTGACAGGGTGTGATGAAAATAATAAACCCATGAATCCAAAACCGCTTTTTGAGGTTAAATGCTATGGAAGAAGCCGTCTATGACAAATGCCCGTATTTCAGACACCGTTACATCAATTTCCATAGCTTCATTTCAAAAGAAAACGACATCAAATGGAATCGGTTTTCTTTTAATTAGGTCAAATAGCGGATATAGACCGTGTGGGGAGGGTTGTGATTAGTCGAGCAAGCCGACTCAATCCGGTCAAAAGCAGATCGAGCCTGTGGCTGGAACACAAAACGAACACGTTAACGCCGAGGACTGACATTCTCTTTTAAACCAGTGGACACAAAGGGCTTGGCAACGAAAAGTGCATATCCACACGAAAGTGAAAAGCATGCACTCCAATTTTAAAAACTTAATGACAAATAACTATATGGAAAACATTGCATCATATTCATTATATGAAATCCTTCGTTTCAAGCGCAATGTTCACAACATGGATTAAAAATAATTTCATTCTAAATGGTCTTGACTCGGGTAGGCTAATTTAAATTGCAAAGTAAATAATTAGCTGCAGCAACCTGTGCATGTATTTAAGAGCTGAATAAAGTAAAGGATGCTCTCTAGTTTCTAAACTAGTTGGTTGACAGGTCAAACATCTGTAGTGGACTACTTTTAATCATGATGGATGCAGTGTCACGTGACAATAATATTGTGATTTGAACAAAGGCTACATGTGTTATTTCGGTAGACCAGCCGCGACAAATGATCTACCCTCTGATTTCAATTTTATATTTATATTAAATTGATGAGAAGCTAAAGGCAGACAAAAAAAATATTAGGGCTTCAATGAATTTATGAGAGCCGTGAAAATATCATCCTCGGATACCCAGGGTTAAATTCTCGACAAGCTCACGAGCGTAAGCGGAATTTTTAACCGTGGGTTTCGACGATGTGAAAATATAGACTTATTTTAATTTAGGTCTACAAGACTTTGACCATACTCTCGTATTAAAACGAGAGCTATTGAGTATGGTCAAAGTTTTGCTGCAAGACAATCAGTTAAACGACAGCATAGGGTACAAATTTACAAACAAGTGGACCATGAGCGATACAAATTTGCAGTTTTAGCGCATTTGCTCTTCTTGTACCTTTTAATTTCACCGACGTTTAACTTAATTCTAGCCAGACATTGCCCAGCAAATGAGTAGATCATGCAATAGAGCCACTAGCCGCACTTATGCGTCTCTTTCCTGTGTTACTTACTTGCCGATCAGGAAAATATAGAGCCACGCGCATAGCCGATAAATGTTCATCGCATGTAAACGAAGCCGTCTATGCTGTAGTAAGAACAGTGCACTGCACTGAACAATACACAGATTACTGTTATAGTATTACTTATCAATACACTACATTCCTGCCTTCTTAAAGGATAAATGCCAAATTTTTATCTGAACACGGTGGTTTGTAACTGTAAATTGAGTAAATATGTGTCTAAAAACATATTGTTGAAAAAAAAAAACTTCCTGTAAGGTCCCAAGGAACAGCGATTGAAAATATGCATATCTTCCGTCACCACTCGGAAATGTCTTCGTATTTGACGTCAATGCGTCATTTCTGGGACTAATATATGTATTCAGTATATATTAGTCCCAGGTCATTTCAACCAATCACGAAAACGCCTTGGCTCAACGCCGTTTGGCCAAAGAGAGTAGATTGACAAGAGTGGTCACTTCGTCCAATCAGCATTGCCGGCATATTCTTCTGGCCCCCTAGCGGAAAGGTGTTCCGACTGTACACGATTCGACTGTAGGGCGCCCCCTACAGAAAGGAGGTTCGTAAGAATCAAATCGTGTCAGTTCAAACTCAACATGGCGCGGACGAAGTGACCACTCTTGTCAATCTACTCTCTTTGATAGTAATATACATATCAGATGTCAACTATGACGTCACGGCGCTACAGCTAATTAATTTCCGTATCTAGTCTGTAAAGAAAAAAATTGCCTTGAATTTTGTGGGTTGTGTGTCTGAAATCTCATTTTGCTCTACGCCGAGTTCGTAGGTCTATTCGGCGCAAGTTTTTAAACAATTTGATTACCAAATTGGAGGCATTGACTTAAACTTGTCATTTATCCTTTAAAGGACGTAATGAAAAAAAAAAAAAGAAACCTTGATTAAAAGTAATTCCAACAGTTTTATGAAATGTTTAAATCAGCAAGAAAAGTTCAACTGAAAATATTCGAACCATGCACGAAACACGACAAGGAAATTTAAACTACAAACTAATTGAATAAACTTTTAACACTGGAAACTGTTTATTGTGAAAACATCCTACAAGTCAAGCCGCAATGGGAGTTTGATGATGCGGGTTGGAACACTGGGTTCAGAACCTTCCCTTTTACCGTGAGACTTGGTCGGCACAATTCGCATTCGGAATGAACACGAACCGGATTATCCGTTTTCTTTTCACCTGTGAATGGCACACGCACAAAATGAAAATCCCGAATGTGATCAATGTGTGGTTTCCAGAATTTTTCGTCCGTTAGCTGAATAACAAATGAATTATAAAGTCCATTTCGTTCCAAAAAATACTCCATCAAGCCACTTGTCACTCCCGATTATATCATGGACCTGGATGTGGAATTGTCGCACTACAGAGTTTTTGCTTATTGGCAACAGTTTCAGGTAGATTTGGTCTTCAGGCATCAATCTTGGTCCTAAGTTCCCGAACAGAAAAAGATCCGCTGGAGTTCAGTATTTCGTCGCATGTGGTGTTGTACGATGCATCAGCAGAACATTGACAAGTCTATGTTTAAGGGGTTTATTGTCATTCTCCCTAGCTTCTAATGATCGCTTCAAACTACCTACAAAACGTTCAGCTGCACCATTTGATGATGGGTGATATGTTGCTACAAATGTCTGTTACACACGCAAGCTGAAAAGGATGCCTTTGAACTCGTACCTGTGGTCCGTTGTCACTCACAACTGTCTCCAGTAGGCTATAGCGACCAAACTATCTCGCAAAACCTCAGCTGTATTAGTAGCAATTCTACTATTCATCTAAACAATTTCTGGCCATTTTGAATGATCATCAATGACCACAAGATAGTGTTTTGAGTCTTTCTCAGCAAAGTCAATGTGGATCCTCTGCCAAGATCGCGACGGCCATTCCCAAAGCATAAGTGGGACAATAGCCGGCACATTCTTGATTTTCTGGCTAGGCAGACAGTTTTGTTTTATCTGTTCAATATCCCTATCGATATTTGGCCACCTGATAATGCTTCTCGCAATAGATTTCATGCGGACAATGCCTGGATGGGCATCATGTTGATTATCCAAAACACTTTTCTGTAGGGCTGGTAGGACAACAACACGCACTCCCCAAAGCACACAATTTTGCTGTACCGTCAGTTCGTCACATAAAATAAATGTTTCGAATCTTGATTTAGGCCTACTGTATCAGGCCAACCATTTTTCACAAAAAGTAACACACAGGATAGCGTTGGCAACCGTGAAGTAGCTGACATTACTTGTTCAGCTGTAGCTAGAAGTCTATTAACTGACATATCACCAATTTGGAAAATGGCAGATTCTACAACGTTGTCATGCTGTACTGATAATGGTAAACGAGACATATCCGCATTGGCATTATCCTCAGATTTCTTAAAAGAGAATGTTTTAAGTAAATGCTGACAGAATGATGACTCAACATTGTAACCTAGCTGCTGCAAGCACTGGTACACCAGATTTAGGACCAAATATTTTTACTAGGGGTTTTTGGTCCGTGTACAAGGTAAACTGTCGACCAAACAAGTACATTTGGAATTTTGTCACTCCGATATTTATGCTAAGGGCCTCTTTTTCAATTTGAGAATATTTTTTCTCAACTTGGTTGAGTGACCTTGATGCGAACGCCACTAGTCTTTATGAACCATCGCAAGACTTGCCGCTATTCCGATAGGAAGTCTGGAATATCTGTACAGACCCCTATATGAGAGTTGATGGTAATATATTCACGGGATGCGTCAGCTAACAGTAATTGGTAATACGCGTAGGAAAGATCAATTTTGGGGAATTTCTAACCACAAGAAAAATAATTGTACAACTCCTCTGGAGTGGGAAATGGATATTGGTCAACTTTTAAACAAGGGTTAACTGCGGTCTTGTAATCTTCACATAGACGCACAGATTTGTGCTGAACTTATTTAATAATGTTTTCTTGTCCCAATCTATCCAGTTCATTGTCTACGGCATCTCTCAGCGCATACGGAAATGACAAATGGCCTTTGAGATTAGCAACCAGTACAGAAATGACTTATCTGCGGGTTTATCGGTGCTAAGAGGACCTTCAGCAACGAATAAGTTCTTGCTTCCATAACAGAAATGAAGATAGCCACGCGTCATTTTCAACGGCCACGTTATTTGCAATGAAAAACTGTTCTAGGCGCCTAACATAGCCTTCAAATTCATTGGAATCCGAAGGAAACTCCTCAATATGTCCTTACTTGTTCAAGTTACTACAGGGTAGATAGACTGCGCCTCATCTTGCTCCTCATTTTCATCGGGCTATACAGGAAGGTGTTAAGTTCCAGCTTTCTGTCCTCTTAGTAACTCGTATAGTCTCATAGGCCTACCATATAAATATAATGTTGAAAATTTGATTAATGTGTCGATCTATTATTTATGCACAAAGTAACTATAAAGTAATTAGGCCAGGGAACACAGAAAGTTACGTCAAACAATTGATTTAAACATGATCTGCCGTTCGTTGTCCGTTACATGGCATCGGTTTGCACAAATGGCACAAAATTGGAATGATTGGCCAGAGTTCGGCCGACACTTAACGGCATCGGGTAGTTTTCATTACGTTTACGATAGGTTGAACTTCGGACGACGCCATACCACATCCGGTGATTATCAGTCTGTTTGCGATTGATCGGAAATATGCTGACAAAAGACGACATCCAGCCCAATCGAGATCTCGTGCCATCCTACAAGATCTTCTACACGATACATGGTATCCCAAAGAATTGCAGAAGGAATATCAATCCGTGTTTAAGATTGCATCCAGCCGTTACGTATAATACCGTTTACGATTGGTGTGGGATATGCGCAAACTTTAACGGAAACGGCAACTCTGAAACACTTGAAGTTGTTGGGAATCTCAAATATGACAATTTGATAGTTCAAGTATAACTTTGCTTGGAGTAACCATGGCCAACATAGCGGCATACTCAGTGGCGGATCCAGAGGGGGGGACGGGGTGTTCCGGACCCCCCCTGAAATTTTTAGGAGTGCCCTTTTTCGATTATCAGTGCCCTTTTGAAAAAGAAATAAAACGTTTCGCCTGACGTTCTTATTGTATTATTCGAGTAAATTACGTGAAGTCTACTATACTATATAGTAAAGCCTCATTTCATACGCTTCATGGTGCATAACCCCAGAACCTTGGCTATTGTAATTAAGTATAAACCCCCAGTCTGATAACTTCGGAGATTAACGTGCGTGAAATGCCCTCTGATAGATTACAGGTCATTTTGAATGTGGCGACCAAAAAGGTAGCCGTGAAACGTACAACTTCCATACCCTATGGAGGGCCCAACAAAAGTGTCCTCGTGATGATGTAAGGGACCGAAATACTCTGCTTGTTAACTTTCAAGCTCCATCAGTTGTATAATTAAAGCTTTGGAGGATTCCTGATATGTACCGAAACTGCGTCTCTTCTTTGCGTTACAGGAGTCTGATAACTTCGGGGATTCACGTGCGTGCATGAAATACCCTCTGATAGATTACAGGTCATTTAGAATGTGGACCAAAAAGGTAGCGGTGTACAGTACAATTTCCATATCCTCTTGAGGGCCCATCGAAAGTGTCCTCGTGATAATGTAAGGGACTGAAATACTATGTTTACTAACGTAAGGCTCGATCAGTTTTATAATTGAAGCATTGAAAGATTCCTGAAATGTACCGAAACTGCGTCTCTTGTTTGCGTTAAAAAACGTGTGCTTTACCGGGCTAAATAACATATATAAAAATATCTTTCTAGATGATTTCAGCGTTTGATCAATTTACTACAATTTTTATTTGATTTTTCCGTCTGTAGTAAAGTATTTTGATGTATACTTTCGACGCAATTTGTATTCAGCCCAAAAATACGGTGATTTACCGTATAAAAAGCACATACTGTCCGAGGCGTGTCAAAGCAGACCGGTAGCGAGCGAAGATACCCGGGAGTTCCGACTGACTATATGAACGATGTACATTTAGTTGCTTCTTTGTTTAAACAAAAACACTTTTCTACACATGATACATTTTTGACCAGGTTAGATTTTCGCAGTTCTGCACGTAACAATAAAACGTGACGACATAACATTAACAGCGATGTCAGACCCCGTCCCCGGACAAGTGCAGTTGTCAACTGTCCTATAATTGAATTTAAGCCCCTGATAGTGGCTGTTCATCACACGTGACTTTCGGGTCAGCCTTTGTGTAACGCTACACGAGGAAGGCGTAGGAAAAAACGTAGGGCAGTTGCACGTCTTATCTTTATGTGGGTTTAATGGGTCATCAAACAGCATCAAATATCCCAGGTCTCCGTCGAATATCGGCATAACCAGTCAGAAACCGTCTCCGTCAAAACGGCTTACGCGCCAGACGCCCTTACTTTGGCGTAGTACTGAGACGCCAGCATCGACTTGCAAGGGTCCGATGGTGCAACAGGTTAAGGGACTGGAATCTGCGAAACTGGAGGCGAGTCTGGTTCAGCGATGAATCAAGATTCCAGCTGCAGAGAAGAGATGGTGGTACACGAGTTTACAGACGCCGGAATGAGAGGTTCGCAAGGAACTGCATCCTTGAGGTCGACAATTTCGGCGGAGGAAGTGTGATGGTGTGGGGTGCCATATACTGGTGCACATTCCCGGCAACCTTAACGACGTTCGATACACAGATGAGGTTTTGACACCACATATGCTGCCCATAACACACAGTTCGTGCTACTGTTGAATTTCTAGCCAACCAGAACGTAACAGTGCTCCCCTGGCCTCCAAATCACCAGATTTGAACCCAATAGAAAATTTGTGGGATGATTTGGATAGACGCGTGCGCAGTCGTCATCCAGCGCCGCAAACTCTGCAAGAACTGCAGCAGGAATGGAGAAGAATTCCTCAAAACCGTATTCGTCGATTGATTGTGTCTATGCCGAGACGGGTCCGTGCTGTGTTACAGGTTAAAGGTGGGCACAACAGATATTGACGTTGCAGTGACGTCATCTGAGCGCTATGAACTTAAATGTGATAATTTTTTTACATGTGAATGAACTTTAAAGTCTGAACAACCAGTCTGCAAAATTTCAGTGTAATGTGATGCTTATTTCTGTATTAAAAATGATGTTGAAAATTCATATTTTGAAGAACAAAAATTGGATGTTGCATTTCTGTTTTGGGAGAGTATATTTGTAAACAGTATCTTTTTGGTAGCATGACAGTTCGGACACTTTACTGGCTCCCAATTCTAAGAATAAAAAAACTATCACTTAAATGTTGTTTTGTCTGTTACTTGCCCTTTTTACTCACAAGCAGTGCCCTTTTTTGCGCTGACCCCCCCTGAAAAAATGAGCTGGATCCGCCCCTGCATACTACATGCATGTCGGCTCGAAACGACCACGTTATCCATCCGATAATGCTTGATCGTTGTAACTATGGTCACATGTAAAATATTTGTCAGAAAAAAATGACAAAGCTTGGTGATTATCCTCATTTTTACCAACGGTCCACGATATTATACATTGAAACACACAGCAAAATATACGATCTTGAAGAAAATTAGGATTATTGTTTACGGTGAAAATTTGCAAAGATGAGTTCTAGCCTGCACGACAACGATTAGCCGAGAAATCTGGGCTCCGTCGAATTTTTTTTTCCGGGTGATTCACATTACCAGCCAAATATAAAATAAGTCGCCCTTTACACAGAAAATTTGGGCTAGACAACGATAGGAGAATGCCATCAAACCTTAACATAAGCTAACCTTATTCAAAATGAAACATGAAAATAATTAATTGTATCTTAGAGCCTGCAATAAATACATTAAAGCGGCATGAGCTGCCAAAATTCACCCGCTTTTCATAATTTCTGATCGTCACGACAGTAAGAGGCTTTGAAGGCCATCGAAAAATTAAATGATTGGAGTTGGAATGAGGAAAATCCATACAGTACGTGGCCTGTGCGAACCGAAAACGTGTTCGAAAAGTAAACAAAATTTAAATAACCGGGACGACCATTCATTCATTCTAAGCCAAAGTTAGTTCAAAACAATACTTTATCGTACATTTTCGAGACTAGAAAGCTTCTGAATTATACGTCTTGAGAAAAATAGCCAATAATTTCAACATTCTGTTATAACGTCAAAATATCAACCAAAAATTCGGATTTTGTATTTTTTTTATCGTGTTAAGAAATTGAGCGTTTGGAGTACCTTGAAAAACTAAAAGATGGGCGTTGTTGATAAAATATATCGGTAAAACCAGATATCCATACGAACTGAAAATGTGTGCCTATATGGATAAATGGATAAAATTAGCCCGGATGTATGAGTGCATTTTCGAGCCTTTGTTGTTTATAAAAAAAAAACTACCAAGATTGATATATGTACGGAGAAAACTCCTATTTTATACTTCCTGACAAAAATTACAAACAATCAGGCCTAGCTAATTATATTTCAACGAAAATTTCCCTACATTTGGGCGGTATGTCAATTAGACCTTTATACCCAATCATATATAGGTTGTTGTAATAAATCAAACCCCATGACATTTCATTGGGTAGAAATTTCGGGAATCCTTTGT
This sequence comes from Lepidochitona cinerea, assembly GCA_963971465.1. NCBI lineage: Eukaryota > Metazoa > Mollusca > Polyplacophora > Chitonida > Tonicellidae > Lepidochitona > Lepidochitona cinerea. Next base: position 36,989,077 of record OZ020556.1, on the reverse strand, counting down.
AATATATATAGAGAAACATTGTCACGACACCTTCCCCGGGGTCCAAGATCAATTCTAAAGGGTAAACGGTGTGTAATGTTTGGGCCGACAAACTTTCCCTTTCAAACGTTTGTGTTTGGTATCTGCATCGGAAGTTAGAAGAGGGATTTTGTCAATAGGCATGATTTCAAAATGGTCCTTGACCGAATGACCTAGAGTATTGAAATGTTGTGCCACGGGTACATGTTTAAGTCTAATACTAGGTAAATGGTTGGCTGCTCTTTGTCGTAGAGAATTCTGAGTTTCTCCGACGTACTGTTTGCGACATTTTTTGCATGTGATAACATACACGATATTAGAGGAGTCGCAATTAAGATTCTCTGCCATTTGATATTTGTCGCGAGACAGTATTTGGATCCATAAACTTTAATTTTCGAAACGTTGTCTAGATACCTAGTCGTTTGATATTTATTACCATTGTAAATAGTTTTATCCAAAAAATAAACAGAATTAAGTGTGATCGATAGAAGATTGTAGTTTAATGCTGGGATCGTGGGATTTAAGAGTGCCAATGAAAGCATGCTGCCATATGATAAAAATGTCATCCAGATGCCGAAGGTAAATCAAAAGTTGTTTGTGACATTTGCAAAGTATGTCACTCTCCCATTCAGCCATAAAAAAGCTACGTTCCAACAATTCTAAAATATTTTTGTCCGGACGACGGTGGTATTAGATTTTAGACCCAAGTCTATGTCAATGTTTTCACACATCTAGAGTGATCAAAATCACATTCCGGGGGATGGATTTCTCAGATAATTTGGCCACCAAATCCTCAATATTTTTGATAAAGCTATAGGATTCCGATTTGCTATAGGGTTTATATATATAGTAATCAATAAGTTCAATGGTTTTGTGAATTTCGAAAAAAATCAGATTCCAAACAGCGATAATGTTTGTCATTAAGATAGCCCTTTTCTTTAAGAGAAAGAAGAATTCCGTTGACATTTCCAATATTTTCAGGCAAAATTTCTGTATCAAGTTTCTGGTAATGAAGAGGTTGCATAGCTCTTCCATATAATCCTGTCTGGGCAAAATAACTGTTGATGAGCCTTTATCAGCAGGTTTAATAACTATGTTTGGGTTTCCCCCTGGCTTAATTAATGGAGGACAATCTGAATGAGTAAGGTTCGGTTTCCTTCATACAGTCAGAACTTACGTTTATTTCTGGGTCAGAAGGGGGGGCGTGTAGCCGCTCTTAGATGTCAACGACGTGAATCTCGTTATAATTCTGGAGAACCATAATATTGACTTATTTACTAAAAGATAAGTCCCTTTTAGATAATGGTTTAGAACAAGGTAGGGACTACAAATGAAAGTCTTCCATTGAGGAGAGATATATCATCAGCAGTGAGTTCCTCCTTAGTGTAGGCCTATACAAGCAATTTGACGTATCTTCGGTCCTGTGAATCTTATCCCTTGATACTTTAGATTTTGACTGGGATATTTTTGGTATGACGAATGTTTTTTAACTAAATGTGTTTGGGATGTACATCATATGATTAATTCGAGGGTTTTGATTGGATAAACAGACGAGTTCAATTTGCAATAGTGTCCGCCCTATCGAGCGTTATCATACCGTCAGATGTTCGGCAGAGTTATGCCCCTTTTTACAATTCTAAGCATAGATATCTTATAATATTATATATTATAAGATATCTATGATTCTAAGGGGCAGTGCGTTTGTTACAAAATTACTATTAATTACCGCCGAGCCTGATGACGTCACATAGATTTACGCAAAGCTTTATGGGTAAAATGTACCTCAGTTCGCCATTTTGTTTATTGGTTGTTAGCAAGGAGTATAGATAGACTATACTCCTTGGTTGTTAGCAACAAGGATACCTCCTTGGTTAGCAAGATGTCGCTTTTTTGGAAAACATTGATGACATAACCTGTTTTTTTCCCACACATTTTTATGCTAACTTAACGCATTTTACGTCTTCTTCTGGATACAGTATTATTTCTTCCGCCATATTTTAAAATTACTTTAACTTCCCTCAATCTCCCGAAATGCTTTGCGCGTAAATTCCGAGTGACGTCATCAAGCAATCAGTATTAATGCATGCATAAATAAATACAAACATGCGCAATCATCTAATTTTACCCTTACTCTTAAAATGATCGAAATGAACATGGGTTTAAATATCAGAGTTTACCCATTTTTCTTGTGCGCGTGCAGTGCATGACTAGCGAGCTATGCGTACATGTATGCTAAACGGGACGACATGTGTTAACGCGTGCGTTGACGGATGCGATTTTCCCCAAAGAATGGGAACTACAGAAATCCACTATAGTGTTTCCATGGTCAGTCCGATAGTTTTTAACGCACGCGTTAACGGACGGAGAATGGAGCTTGCCCCATTTTTAACGCAACGGACGAGGGATTCCGCTGATCATGACGTCATTGAAGGGGTTTTCCGACCCTGATGACCTTTTGCTGTCAGATCGAAATCCACAGAAAACACCGAGTGAGTTTGTTTACTCATTTTTACTGACTTTTGTGTTGTAGATGTATTTTGTGTGAAAAAGTTATGTAGATGTCCACTTATTCACATTATTTCCCCAAACCCCCCCAAAAAATGTTTGTCAATGATATGTCCTTGACTTTTGACCGTAACCTTATGACAGATCGCACTATCGATCGCATGCGTTAACGCAAGTCCGTGGAAACACTTCATCCTATCCGTTAAACAATCGCATCCGTCAACGCACGCGTTAACGCAGGTCCGTGGAAACACACCATTAGTCCTTCTCTGATATACGCTACGCTGCGCTATTTTCTTTTAGCATAGTTTCGCTTGTAGAGATAAGATATGGTGTTAGTAGCGTTGGAATGGAAAATTTACAGCGCCTGTACTGTATTTATTGTCTACATGAAGAAATTTTCAATTTCAATATTTATTAGCGGAAAGAAAAACACTTTTGCCGTTTTTTATGCTGGCTGATTTATGCAATTTCGCGTTCTCGCGTTTTCGCTGCGAGAATTAGAAGGCGAAAACGCGAGAATACGAAATTAAACTAAACTCTCGCCGCGAGAATGCGAAAACACGATAAAAAATATAATCTCGCCGCGTTCTCATTCGAAAATGAGCCAAAAGTGCTTTATATCTGCAATTTCGCGTTCTCGCCGCGAAAACTCGAAATAAATTTAAATCTCGCCGCGAGAATGCGAGAAAACTAAAATCTCGCCACGAGAACACGAAAACTAGAAAACAAGTCAAAAGTGCTCGGTTTGTGCCATTCACTCGAAATAATTCTAAATCTCTCCGCGAGAACAATATACACTGTAATAAACTTACCTTCGTTTTCTTATTCTCGCCGAGAAAACGAAAGTGGAGAGAGCGGAAGTAATAGTAGTAGTAGGAATACTAAAAACATTCCCACGCATATATCGTCAGTATGACAATGGGAGAGTTTAACTTTTACTCATATGACTCTGAAGATATTCTGTATTTCGAAAACGAAAGCAGACCGTTCAGGCGAAGTGTAGACAGTATGAGCGCAAGCCACTTGGAAGTTACTTTCGTTTTCTTGTTTTCGAGTTCTCGCGGCGAGATTATAGTGGCACAAAAAAGTAGTGGCACAAAAAAGCGCTCTTTTCTTATTTCTAGTTTTCGCATTCTCGCGGCGAGATTTTAATTTATTTCTTGTTTTCGCGTTCTCGCGGCAAGATTTAAAAAATGATTTCGCGTTCTCGCGGCGAGATAATATTTTTTATCGTGTTTTCGCATTCTCGCGGCGAGATTTTAGTTTTATTTCGCATTCTCCCGGCGAGATTTTAGTTTAAGTTCGTATTCTCGGGTTTTCGCCTCCTAATTCTCGCAGCGAAAACGCGAGAACGCGAAATGGCACAAATCAGCCATCATAGTTTTTGGCCAATCAGACAATTCAACATTGCGTATATATCCAGTAGGCCTAAATTACTTTATGGTTCAAAACAAGCGCGCTTGTTTTTCTTTTCCAACGGTACCAAACACATATTTTTGCGATTTTTTTGTGGGACATGATGCAGTTTATAAAATACCGTATTATGTTACACACACAAAGCAAATTGGTCAACTTTCAAAATCTCCCAGTATTCCTACGTCCAGCTAATTGCTTTCAGTTTCACGAAACTTATATTGAATTACAAAAGGAGCTTTGAGAAAAATGTGACTAGCAAAAAAATGGTCTGCGTGCCATATTGGTGAATTACGAAGGCCTTGAAGAGGATGCATTTAACCTAGGCTTAAATGGGAGATTTTGAAAGTTGACCAATTTGTTTTTCTTATTGTGGAATTTTATTAACTTCGCTGGTAGGAGTAAAAAAATCGCAAAAATATGTGTTTGCTATCGTTGGAAAGGAAAAGTTAGTGCGCTTCTTCTGAACCGTGAAGTGATTTTTTGTTATCTCCCCCTTTAAGCGCGTACAGTTAATTTATATTGCCCTCCATCCGAAATAGCTTAGGCCTACCTAGCTCGTTGTCCTTTGATTGGTGCTCAGTGGCGCGCCCCCCCCCCCCCCCCCCCGTATCAGCCGATCAAAAAAAAACGAAAAAAAAAGAAGGAAAAGAGAAAAAGAGAGAAGGAAAAGAGAAAAAGAGAGAAGGAAAAGAGAAAAAGAGAGAAGGAAAAGAGAAAAAGAGTAGGAAAACGAAAATATCTTACATTACAATGCTATGAAGAAGGAAGCTTTATATGGAGCTACGATCACATTTAAATTTTTCTAATAATTGCCTCATTGGTACGGGCCTTGCCTATGTGTGTTGAATATTTAAAACACCAGGTTCTTGGAGAAGTGGTAAGGAGAGTGGTTGGAGGGGGGGCGCAAAGCCACACGAAGCTAAGCGATGTGGACTGGTATTGTTTTTACTCACAATTAGACCGGATAGGCTAAAAATATAATTTCTGGGGTTTCATCAAGAGAGAAATTGTTAAATTTTCGCGGCCATCGTAATTTTTTACTCTTATGAAAGTCTATTGTAACTGGGGGAGAGGAGAGTCAAAACAATATATAAGCGTTGCAAATGGCGGGGACATTGGGCCCAAGGATAATCGGCCACACACCAAAAAATGAGTGATGAGGATTTAACTGAAATGTTTGGTTTCGTGCATGCACTCGTATATAGGACTGTTGCACCCGATTGAAAGCACATGCACTTCCACTGTTCGCTTAATGTTATCATAATTATCAATGCGTCATCACTTAAAAATCAGACGGGATCATTAACTTGTAGATAGCATAACATAACATTTGAAAACTGTGGACCATGGGAGAGGAGAGAATGAATGGACTTGCTCATCTGTATGTACATGTAAATAAAGATTTGCCGCTGAATTATTCCAGAGTTATGGATGAATTTTCGCGCAAAAATCGCAAGCTGTCGTTTTAAAGCTATACAGAACTCTGAAACTGCCATTAGGCCCTAATCTTGACATTGTTTTGAAATTGTTACTGAGAGTATTACGTAAACAGGCAAAACATACACAGTTCCATTTTGATTATTTTTTTCCGCAAATAAAGTTAGCAACCGATAATTCATTATCAGGGACTTGAACAAAAACAATTTTGTAACGTTTTATTTAGGTTGAATTTAAAATACTTGATTAAAATAAGTGATACTCGAGAGGGAATAGAGGTATCACGCTTATGATGTAGGCCCATTGGACCTTCTCGTTTATTCAGACGTGTATTCAGACGTGGCTCTAAGCTAAAACATCTTTCTGGTAGACATATTTTTCCGCCATCTCCCTTAGAAATTTTTTCGCCGGCTATATTTATGAAGATGTACTCTGAAAAATAATGTCTAGTTTTACACGCCGAAATGGCTTAGAACGCCTCTCCGGCGATCTAGGATCCCAGAGCTTCCGGGTCCTAGGCGGCCCCTAAACCCACGCCTTATGGTGCTGTGATAGTTGCCCCCCGCTACCTACTGCATATAGGACTTGCGCCCCCCCCCCCCCCCCCTTTCACAAAATCCTGTATCCGCCCCTGGTGCTCCCCATTCCGCTAGCATTAGAACTCAGAAATTCGTTTGTCTAAAACTAAAGAAAAGACCACTTTCAAGCCTAAGAATAGTAGGCGGGCCTATACAAGAACATGTTAGTTTTATAATTTAAGTACACGTACCTGGAAACATAGAAATAAAAAAAACAATCTAATTAAATAATACATTAGCACGATGTTAACCTTCAGCAACATAGTTGCACGTGTGGCTCTGGTACTGCTATAATTATGCTAATGAGCTTTATCTTTGGCAACCAACTTTGTTTGGCGTATGGTTAAAGTTCCTGGAGTTTATGAGTGGTTGCGTTATGGAAGCCGGTTTCAGACATTTTAATTATCCTCGAGCTTCGCGACCCCGTCAGCCTCACCAAAGCAATTGATTCACGACTTTCTCTTCTCCGCTAACCTCGCCAAACACGCCAATCACGCTAATCATAATTAGTATTTTTAAAAACATTTAATTCGCGTCCTTCGCTACCTTGGCGAGGCTGGCGGGGGCGAGAAGGTTGCGATTCTATATAATTCGCGACTTTCTCGACCTTTGCAGCACCCTTCCTGACCCTCGCGCCCTTCGCGTGTTTCGCGACCTTGGTACGTTTCGCGACCCCGAGAATGTCGCGAATGAAAGAGAATCGCGATCTTCTCACCCCTGCCAGCCACTCCAAGGCAGCGAAAGACGAGAATGAAATGTTTAAAAAAAAAAAAAAAAAAAAATTTTCAACTAGTGTATGGTTATTGTAAAATTGGTTCCATAGGAAAGACCCAGGTTGTGTATCTCAAGCACCTGAAATAAAAAAAACAACAAACATGTAAAATGTTTCCTATATATGATTATAACATCTGACTAGCGTAAAAAAGTCAATATGTTGATCTTTAAAGGCACACTTGCCGCGAAAATCAGGAATATTGTTTGCATTAAAAAAGAAAGACCGTATTCTGTATTTTCCCCAGACAATATAAGTTAGGAACTTTCTATTTTTACCCAAATTTAAAAGTTTGGACGTCACTTTGTATTTTCAATTTGAATTTGAAAATTTGAATTGTTACGTACCCGGAACGTAAACAAACCGATCTGCCCCCTATTGGCGATTTTATGTTTCAGTCGAGTGAGTGAACTAACGGCACAGTGTAATTTTACGTAGGCCTATTTATCTGAGAAATACAGACTGACGATCGGTTAACAGCGACTGGAAAAGCCTGCTGATAATTGTTTGAGCGTAAACCACAGATACAAAGGCCTGAAAGGACGGTAATCCAACACGAAAGTTGACCGACACTGATCGTTGTTGTTGTAATCAGGCTTCGATTCTTCGACCCCATTTTTACAGTCTAAAGCTAACTAGACATGTTTTATGTGTCCTATGTTTAAGTTTAGTGGTATTAGTCGTAGTAAGCTCGTGTAAATTGGTTTTCTTAGCAAATTTAAACAGGCTACGGCGGCAAGCGGCCTTTAAATCGATTAGCGTGGTTAGCGGGGTAGAGAAAGTCGCGAATCAATTGCTTTGGCGAGTCTGGTGGGGACTAAAAATGTCTGTATTCGGCTTCCATAGTTGCGTTTACCTCAACTCAACGCAAATATTTCAAGGATCTGGCTTTCATTTTTATCCCCCCGGCATATAATGCGGGGGGATATAGCGATCAGCTTGTCTGTCCGTCTGTCTGACTGTCTGTCTGTCTCCGTTATCATTTCTTGTCATCGCATCTCCTCCCACAGTTTTTATCGGATTTTTTAAAAACTTGGTTGACATACTGGATATCATTCGAGGATGTGCACCTCTTATTTTGGTTGCGCTGGTTTCATTATTTTTAGAGTTACTGCCCTTTTCCGACAGTATAAGACGACATAGACAATTAGTGCTTGCCATCGCATCTCCTCCCACAGTTTTTATAATTTTTTTCCGAAACTTGGTGGACATGCTGGATATCATTCGAGGATGTGCGCCTCTCATTTTGGTTCCGCTGGTTTCATCATTTTTAGAGTTACTGACTTTTTCCGACAGTATAAGACGACATAAACAATTAGTGCTTGTCATCGCATCTCCTCCCACAGTTTTTATTAAATTGTTTGGAAACTTGGTGGACATGCTGAATATCATTCGAGGATGTGCACCTCCTATTTTGGTTGCGCTGGTTTTGTTATTTTTAGAGTTACTGCCCTTTTCCGACAGTATAAGATGACATAGACAATTAGTGCTTGTCGTCGCATCTCCTCCCGCGTTTTTTATCAGATTTTTTCGAAACTTGATGGACTTGCTGGATATAATTCGAGGATATGCACCTTTTATTTTGGCTGCGCTGGTTTTATTATTTTAAGAGTTACTTCCCTTTTCCGACAGTATGTATAAGACGACATAGACAATTAGTGGGCGTCATCGCATCTCCTCCCACAGTTCTACTCAGATCCCCAAAAACATAACAGTAAATGTGTTTAAAGTGGATTTAGGTGAAGGAGCTCTGCAAATTAGCAAGTGGCTGGTTTTTTAATCGGATCATAAAATAATTGTTCGTACCCTATTAGTGCTATGTTTGGAATGTTGACTATACTGGTCAGTGTTTTTATTCCCATCTTTAGCAGAATTTTGCACAAGTGGAAACTTGGTTTTGAGACAAGAGATTCTGTATGTCGAAGAAAATCAATCGTGTATCACAAGAATCTTACCTTCAAAAGGCGACACCGACTATGATTTTTTTTATGATTCTCCACTGCCCTTCAGATTAGTGGAAAATTAATAAGATCTCAACCTCGGAGGAAAGGCTGTAAATCGACTTTCCACCAAAAATGTAATTGATCGTTAAATGTAAATTTTTCGTTGAAAATCGACCTTCCACCTTTCATTCAACGTCAATCAAATCGTATTTAGGCCTATCTATTTAGCAGAAGTTTTAGCAAAGTGTAAACAATTCTACACAAGCAGTCCTTTTAAAGTGGCATGATAGGCTATCGAGTTGCCAAAATTCACACTTTTTCGCAGCTCACTTTAAGTAAAACGATTCGCAGAGAAAGTCGAAAAACACATGTAAACTGTCAAATCACAAGGGAAACATTTCCACTCCGGTGGTAACCTTTTCACCACTTGGGCTAAATTCTGTTAAAGTGGCATGAGCTGCCAAAATGTTGACATTTTGACGTTAAAACAGATTGTTGAAATAATTGGCTGTTTTTCTCAAGATGAATAGTTCAGAAGCTTTTTAGTGTTTCTAGTCTCGAAAATGTACGATAAAGTGTTGTTTTGAACTAACTTTGGCTTGGAATGAATGAATCATGGTCGTCCCAATAATTTTAACTTTTGTTTACTTTTCGAACACGTTTTCGGTTCGTACAGGCTACATACTGTATGGATTTTCCTCATTCCAACGCCAATCATATAGTTTTTCGATGGCTTTCAAAGCTTCTTACTATCGTGCCGATCAGAAATTATGAAAAAAGTTTGAATTCTATATAGATCTATGAATGCAATCTAAAATAGAGATTGATCCTTCTGCCATTCGTTGAGATATCCATGTCTCGAGTTGAAGGTCTCGTAGAATGGCACGAGATCTCGATTGTCTATGAATGCTCCTCTAAAAGGGGCGATTACTCCTGGTGATACATGTAAAGGATTCCCATCATCCGGGCCCCTGACACTGTTAGATTTGACACAGTTTACGTCCGATAGAGAGACTGTTTAATGACAAGTGCCGTTTTCCTCTCCTCCATGGAAATAGCCGATTGGCGATAGAAAGGTCCCGTCTCTGGGTAAGTCATATACTTCAATAAGTATGCTTTACAATGAGGACGGATTTCAACAGAAGTAAAGTGACTTTCACTTCGGTTCGCCGTTCTTGACCATAACTAAGTTAACAACAACAACAACAACAACAACACCTTGTGCTGTAGAACTAGAAGAAGTCAATTCCACCACAAATCCAATATTGTGACACCTGTTTGTAAGTTACAATTTTCTGTTGATTCGTTAATAATAAATGGAAGGATAATCAACACCTTGTAAACACTTTAACTGGTATTATACAGTTGTAACTTAGCTGTAGACTTACTGTACGGGTATCCGATCAGTTATCGTACAGAACCAATTATCGTACACCTAACATTTATTCGTCTTTAACCCAAGCGATCGGGTTTTCCCGTCGATGACAGCCAGCTTACTCATCGAGGCATCTTCTTGCAAAATTTCAACCTCCAAATATTAATAGAACTTTTTATGAAGTTACATTTGTCAGGCGATGTAAGAATAGTCGACTTTGGCCGTGTCGGGGACTTTTCGAACACGAGAAATGACGTCACAACAGCTTTTACGTTGGGTGTTCGTTAACTGGTCCCCGTCACTCAACAAAAACATGCAGACGAGCGGGTGAATGTCCGGTCCCTAAAAAAATATTTCAGAGTCTTGGGAGAAATTAAACTATTATAACAAAAGTCAGCTGAGCCCAGCTTCACTTCTGTGAAATTTCTTGTCAATGCAAACACTGATGTAAATTTTAGCATTGAAAAACCGGCAAAAGTGTACGATAACTGATCGGATACCCGTACTTATTATTTTTACTAATAATAATATGATATTAATTATTATAGTTTAAACAATATTATTTTATTCCAATGAAATGAAATTGGATTGGTGAACAGGCCTACGACCTATAATATTAACACCTTTCCATATTATGATGAATGTTGGAAAAGCCCAGAAGTAGTAGAACGTAGAAGCGAAAGCAGTGAATTAGTCCGAAATATCTGCGATATCTCATTGATACTTCACTATGACGTGAAAGGTCAACCTGTCACATAACTACCTACTGGCAGGCGATATATACACAGAACAACTGCTTGAGCTGAACTAATCATGTGACAGGTTGACCTTTCGCGTTATAGTGACGTATCAATGAGAGATTATGCAAATGGCTGATTTCGGAAAGGTTTGGTACAGTTTGAAATTTAACCGGGCAGATCTCTGGCTTGTGTCGACGTACAGACTTAAGATTGGTGCGAGGAGAAAGGGAATCATTAAAGTACGGGTTTGTAACTTTAATTTAAAAAGTTATGAAGAGAATCGTGATATTTTTGACGAGAAACGAGAGATGGTCTTGCCACCTCGAAGGGTGGCAAGGAATTCCCAGAAAATTGATCAAATGCGTTCTGACGATGATGATGGCCTATCTGTCAGAAAATATCTTACATCATCATCGCAGATATTTCGGACTAGCAGTGAATGTGTAAGCCTATTATATAGCCCTATGTGGAAAAGATGCCAGGTACTTGCCACAGGTCCGAGGCTTCCTCTACACAAAGCCCCCTGCCCTCCTCCACACAATGAAAGCCGGTAACGGCATGGTATAAGTGAAATAATCTTGAGTGCAGCACAAAACATCAATTAATTTAATTAAACAACTTAAAATTAAAAAAAAAAACGCTTGTGTCATGAAATTATGGAAAGATATTTTGAAATCATGAGATAGGCCTAATGGGCCCTTTCAGCTTAAGAATTGAATAACTGGTTCCTTTGCTGTTGGATTTGCAGTCGGATGCCCGCCCGACTTTTTTCCCTTCGAGAAAAAAACAAAGTCACCCGGCATGTGAATGAATTGTTTTCTATGGTAACCCATTAAGGGTTTTTTGCAATATTGGGCCTGGTAACCCATTTTTAGGTTTCCTCGAAAAAAACTATGGTAACCTATTTTAAAATAATTCAATTCAAACTTTATTTCACTCAACACCTGTCAGGGTAGGGCCAAAAAAACAAACAAACAAAAAAACCCGAAACAGCAAACATACTATCATACATAACATCAAAAACAAAAAACATTAGTTTTAGGCTTTCACATAAATATAGTAGCTTTTAATAGTAACAAATGAGCTTTTGTCTGGAACGTGTGCGAATCCTATTTGTTTTATCATTGCCACATGTCACATCATGATGATTTCACCTTCCTATCAGTCGTTTCCAGGTGAGATCTAGGAGGTTTTCGCGTCAGTTATTGCAACATGTATTCTTTGAGTTCATATCTGATGCCAGGTCAAAACTATTATAGGCCGATAGATGGGATAGTACACGTGCTGGGATTGAATAAAACCCAAGCATGTGACTGAAAATGCATATAGTTTTGGTTGGATAATGGCGGATGATAAGATGAAAGCCATTTATAAAAGCCTCTGTGATTTCTTCATAAATCTGTCCCCTCCGTCAAAATAACGTGCCAACCTGCGGACGTAGGAAAGACAGATGTCTTGATACCTCACAGTCTATATGGAGAGTATCTGCAGTCAACCAAGCCACCAAATTAAATGAAATTATATTTCTTGAAAATGCTTATTTTTCGTAACCACTCGAAAAGTAGTAAAAAGTGACGTCATACACGACCCTCGATGTGTACTAGCTGTCACAAAGACATACTGACACAGTAGAGATCGTGCATTACATCACCAGTGTGAGGGTATGTACATGTACACAACAGAGGTCATATTTGATGTTCTGTGTCACTGAGATACCGGTACTTAACTTTCGTAAGCATTGTGGAGCGGCAAAATCTAACCTTGCATTTTGCACATGTATGTTCTGCACCAGAAATTTAATTTTCTTTTTGCTCAGACTTGTAAAGTCCAGAACACAAAAGTGGACCCATCTTCACTGTAGACCCAATTTAGTGTTGAAAACCCAACTTTTGACACCCATTTTATAATTTCTGCTTAATAGATAGCTTGTTTACTAGAGCCTCTAATGGGATCATTATTCTCATAAAAATATAAAACTCTGACGTCGTGCTCTCTACCATTTTTAAATTACTACAAATATAAATACAGTCACTCAGTTTGTTCATAATTAATAAAGGCAAGTTTGTATCAAGTTTCGTCTATTTTTATGTATCTATTTTCCTTGCTCAAGCAGAAATGACTTACGTACATGTATAAGAGAAGAACATCCATAGACACACCCACCATTCCTGGTGTGTCCAGACCGTACTTAGTCATACAGAGTTAGGTCCTCTGTGATCACTATTTTCCATTTTGTTCCCAAAACAGGTACTTCTACACACTTTGTATCTTATCTTGTTTCAGTGTCATTTAGAACGGTGCTAGAAACTACCGAAACGTCATGATTACAATAAAGAAACAGTTACAATCCATAAAGAAGCCTTATGTTTGTATCTTGCTGCCAACCATATGCACAACAAACTTACACGGTAACACCTTCCAGAGGCCATTTTGTGATTATCATTTCTAATACATGTATATGAAGTGGAAAGGAATAAGTTTGTGATATGAAATTCAAAATAATTACTTCATTGATCTTGAAAGATTATACATTCTCTAACATTTACATGTACATCTATTTAATTTTTTCCTGATTCTGTGTAGTTGCTGTGGATAATACTATCTAGAGCATAATTTGTTTGTCCAATTTTCTCTCATATAGATGAGACCCCAATCACTCTTTTTTCTTTCCTTAAACTACAGTATATGCCTGAGGTTTAAGAAGCACTCTTGATATATTTCTGAACGTACATGTGGCTGTTACATTTTGTTACATGTTTGCTCTTAATTGCGTTTTTTTTTCTCGTCTGTTACATGCGAAAAAATGGTTCTACAATATCTAGATCTATATATGTAGTAAGTGGCTAAGCCAGTTTGGTTGTCTTTTTCGAGCCAGTTTTGTCTGACATTCACAATGATGTGGGTAAAACCGCTGGCTATATTTGATAGAATAATGCTGACAAACCTGTTTTATCAGACTCTTTTGAAGAAAAAAAAGGACTTTTTTTCCTCTCGCTCTTGATAGTGTTTTTTCTTCTGAGTTGAAGTTTTGTCAATGTACACAATATATGTTTGTGTCAATAGATTGGTCTGTATTATGTCTTTCTATGCTATGTCAGAACAGTTTCAAACTTTCACAGTCAATCATCATCAATGCGTACATCTGTATCTTTGATATTTAAATCAATCACATGCCTTTGGTTATACATCTCAATTTTATAATTTAAACAAAATAAGACCTTAAAATTTATTGATGATTATATTTTAAAGTGGCATGAGCTGCCGAAATTCACACTTTTTTCATAATTTCTGATCGTCACGACAATAAGAGGCTTTGAAGGCCATCCAAAAACTAAATTATTGGCGTTGGAATGAGGAAAATCCATACAGTATGTGGCCTGTATGAACCAAAAACGTGTTCGAAAAGTAAACAAAATTTAAATAACGGGGACGACCATTCATTCGTTCTAAGCCAAAGTTAGTTCCAAACAATACTTTATCGTACATTCTCGGGACTAGAAGCACTAAAAAGCTTCTGAATTATACGTCTTGAGAAAAATAGCCAATAATTTCAACATTCTGTTTTAAAGTCAAAATATCAACAATTTGGCAGCTCATGCCACTTTAAGTTAGAAAAAAAAATGCTGTGATTTTGGTTTTATAATATTGCAGATCTTGTTGTGTGATAAAAAAGGGGATGCAGTGTGCACAAAGAGCCCTAATTCGTCCTAGGCTTAATTTGACAATGCTGCTGTAATGTATGTGTATATGTAAAATATCAATCAATCAATAAGTTTGTGTATTTTAGAGAATTTTCTGGCATCAATCAGACATCTAGACCATTGACATTTAACCTGCTTTCACAAGTATTGACATAAGTGCTATGTCTACTGAAAACACATCTCTTTGTCTATTTTCAAGAGAGCACTTAGTTGTTTGAAGTATAGAGTTGTAGGATGTATCACTTGAACTGTCAGGTTGATCTAAATTAAACTTTTATACAAAAGTTCGGGCCAATATTGGGAAAAGTAAGTTACTGTCACTAGAGAAAAGAGCCTACATGTAAGTTACTGTCACAAGAGAAAAGAGATTACATGTAAGTTACTGTCACAAGAGAAAAGAGATTGCATGTAAGTTACTGTCACAAGAGAAAAGCGATAACATGTAAGTTACTGTCACAAGAGAAAAGAGATTACATGTAAGTTACTGTCACTAGAGAAAAGAGATAACATGTAAGTTACTGTCACAAGAGAAAAGAGATTACATGTACATGTAAGTTACTGTCACTAGAGAAAAGAGATTACATGTAAGTTACTGCCACAAGAGAAAAGAGATAACATGTAAGTTACTGTCACTAGAGAAAAGAGATTACATGTAAGTTACTGTCACTAGAGAAAAAACATAGCATGTAAGTTACTGTCACTAGAGAAAAAAGATTACATGTAAGCTATTGTCACAACAGAAAAGACATTGCATGTAAGTTACTGTCACTAGAGAAAAGACATTGCATGTAAGTTATTGTCACAAGAGAAAAGTGATTACATGTAAGTTACTGTCACACGAGAAAAGAGATGACATGTAAGTTACTGTCACTAGAGAAAAGAGATTACATGTAAGTTACTGTCACTAGAGAAAAGACATTGCATGTAAGTTACTGTCACTAGAGAAAAGACATTGCATGTAAGTTACTGTCACTAGAGAAAAGACATTGCATGTAAGTTACTGTCACTAGAGAAAAGACATAACATGTAAGTTACTGTCACAAGAGAAAAGAGATTACATGTAAGTTACTGTCACTAGAGAAAAGACATTGAATGTAAGTTACTGTCACTAGAGAAAAGAGATTACATGTAAGTTGCTGTCACTAGAGAAAAGAGATTACATGTAAGTTACTGTCACTAGAGAAAAGACATTGCATGCAAGTTACTGTCACTAGAGAATACATTGCATGTAAGTTACTGTCACAAGAGCAAAGAGATTACATGTAAGTTACTGTCACAAGAGAAAAGAGATTACATGTAAGTTATTGTCACTAGAGATAAAAGATTACATGTAAGTTATTGTCACAAGAGAAAAGTGATTACATGTAAGTTACTGTCACTAGAGAAAAGAGATGACATGTAAGTTACTGTCACTAGAGAAAAGAGATTACATGTAAGTTACTGTCACAAGAGAAAAGAGATGACATGTAAGTTAGTGTCACTAGAGAAAAAAGATTACATGTAAGTTATTGTCACAAGAGAAAAGTGATTACATGTTAGTTACTGTCACTAGAGAAAAGATATTACATGCAAGTTACTGTCACTAGAGAAAAAACATTGCATGTTTGTTACTGTCACTAGAGAAAAAAGATTACATGTAAGCTATTGTCACAAGAGAAAAAAGATTACATGTAAGTTACTGTCACTAGAGAAAAAACATTTCATGTTTGTTACTGTCACTAGAGAAAAAAGATTACATGTAAGTTACTGTCACAAGAGAAAATGCATTGCATGTAAGTTACTGTCACTAGAGAAAAGTGATTACATGTAAGTTACTGTCACTAGAGAAAAGAGATTACATGTAAGTTACTGTCACTAGAGAAAAGACATTGCATGTACGTTACTGTCACTAGAGAAAAAAGATTACATATAAGTTATGTTTGAAACTCTCTTTAAACGTGGGTTCCATACAAATGATAAAAAAAAAATTAAAGACATCACCATGTCCTCAGTTGTTTTTAACAACACGAGCTTTCGGCACCTGTGCCGGTGTCTTCTTCATGTAGGTTACTGTCACAAGAGAAAAGAAATTACATGTAACTGTCACATGGGAAAAAAATCTATACAAGTTACTTTTGAAAAGAGTTGAAGTATTCATGCAAAATAAAAAATAGAAAAGCATCATACACTTCCAAATTTTGATATGGGGATTTTAAAAAAAAATTTAGGCTATCGTTCACATGTTTTATGAAGTTTGGATTCATGTTCACATATATGCTTACGTAACAATACAGAATTCTGAATACCCTGGCTATGTTCATATCTTTAGATCAGAGTTTATTGTGATATTTGTTTTATTAGGAGGTTATCTGTTCAGGTGTAAGTAATGTTGTTAATAACAGGTAGAATTACAATGTGTTTCATCTGATATCTGCCTAATTGGTCCTGTTTGACTCAACACCCAGCTAGAAAATACTGAGAAAAATTAATTAACCTTTTTTTACCTGTGCAATTATATTTGGTTTGGGGGTGGGCTTTAGGTAAAAAGAGAGGTAAACAAATTAAACAATAACTGGAGATATAATCTTACACAAACTTGAAGCAGTCACCTGACAAACTGGTTTTCTCATTAACTCGTATTACGATCACAAACCTTCTGGAATTTTAAACAGGGGTAAAAATAACTTGATGCTAACAAGTTTTAGTCCTGTTCTTCAGTTGAGGCTGGCATGCCTTAGTTGACCATCAGGTGAATGAGACTCTATGTACCTGAACATAGATATGTTAAAGTAGACCATTAAACCAGCTGAATAAGGGGTCATGTAAGGCTGAGGAATACTTAGACAGGGATAGGTTGACCGGTTCTACAGGCCCGTCCAGCCTGTTTAGGTAGAGATTTGAAGCTGTGCCAGTCGTGTCAAAAACTCAGGCTGTACAGAACTCCTAGCTTAATACTAAGGGAGGGTTCACAGGTGTACACATGGCTATCAAAAACAGTGAAGGGCTTTCCTGAGGACAGAGAGGGGCTAGTTTACAAATTGAGGTCCTAAGGACTGTGCAGTGTTGTATTTTAAACATCCTGTCTCTCTGATAGACTGTTCCCATCAAAGGACCATTTACCAGCAGAAGTGTGTTTATATACCAGTACTAATGTAAGGACTTCTCTCTAAGAACTGATTGTGAATGGGTCTGTTTTGTCCAATACATATATATGGTTGACCACCCGCC
The DNA here is from genome assembly GCA_963971465.1 of Lepidochitona cinerea. Taxonomy (NCBI): domain Eukaryota; kingdom Metazoa; phylum Mollusca; class Polyplacophora; order Chitonida; family Tonicellidae; genus Lepidochitona; species Lepidochitona cinerea. The sequence continues at coordinate 36,971,382 of OZ020556.1, read as the reverse complement.
CTCAGGTAAGGACAAACTGCAATAATAGCAGGTCGATGGGGTTTGAGGCTGTGGGTGGAGCTCCAGTGGGGGCACCCCCCATGTAAGTATCTGGTGTGACAGGAGGGGGGGGGGGGGGGGCTGTTGTGTGCTATATTATCTCCTACTTATTTTTATTTAAGGTTATTTGTTATTCCATTTCTCTTCTTTTTTATTAATTTTTTATGACTACCTTAGTGGACAAATTATAGCATTTTAAGATTTTATACTCTCTAAGTCTGACACCATATTAACAGATTAGTCTTTTGTGTGACCTAAAACGCCAATCACTTAATCAAAGCTGTCCCAGCTGGCACTCTGTTAAACTGTTGTTTTTTTTGGACCACATTTCAGATTTAGACTCTAATTTAGAGTTTAATAACATTCATACATATACATGTAAGTAAGGTGTTTTATTAGACTTATGCTAGGCTAATAGCTGGTGTTTTAAGTTCTTCACTTTGTCTGTTCAACATTACTTTGGTCAAGATAGTAAAAGGTCAACCAATAAATGTCAGGTCAGCTCACTTTTGAAGATAGCAGGTTGCCTTTAGGAAGTTTTTTTCTGGCTTAAATACCCTAGATTTTATTTTCTAAATAAAAATATCATACAGCAATATTTTTTTGTTGTGAAAGCATTTCCCATGCAAACTGGCTTACGGAAAAAGTTCAACTTATAAAACATCTACTGTAGGTTCAGGGCCAAAGTCTTCCTCTATGATTAGATTAATACACCTGTGGTCTATATTGTCTTTTTGTTCGGATGTGAATTATTTTTACTACCTAAGCTTAATAAGAAAAGCAAGGACATCTCGAAATTGTGGATATAATAATTACACAGTATTGTCATTTAATGAAGACTAGGTTTAATGTCATATTAATTATTACTGATACAAGCATTGGATCTTTTTGTCTGCATTATGAATGTCCATTGTACCTGTAAGTTTACTCTGGGACTTAGTGATATTTGGAGACAGGTTACGTTTGTTAAGTACAGTATGTCATTGGTCTAGCCGAGAAATCTTGGCTCTGCCAAATTTTTTTTTTTTCTGTGTTCGTCATAGCCAAGATCACTTCCATAGTAAAAAAGGGATATTTGTTAAGGAGACCCGCCGAAAAAATCGGCGGCGCAAATTTCACAACAAATAAGCAAAGAATAAAATATTTACCACTGCATTCCGATAGCATAGACCACGAAGAAGGAGTTTGTAAAACTTATGCCGCTGTAAAGTGACTAAAGATATATGATTGAAGTATTTCTACGACGCCCCGCACAGTTTAACTGGTCGTTTAAATGTTTTACTATGGCGGTTACGTCAGGTTGAAAGCCAGTGGACTTCGAAACAAATATTGACTGCATAAGGGAAAGTTTACCACTTTACAGCGGCGTAAGTTTGACAAACTCCTTCTTCGTGGTCTATAGTCTATACTATCGGAATGCAGTGGTAAATATTTTATTCTTTGCTTATTTGTTGTGAAATTTGCGCCGCCGATTTTTTGGGCGGGTCTCCTTAACAAATATCCCTTTTTTACTATGGAAATGATCTTGGCTATGACGAACACGGAAAAAAAAAAATTCGGCAGAGCCAAGATTTCTCGGCTAGTCATTGGTCCTGTAAGATTACATGTACTGTGGGATTTTGTGATATTTGGTGACAGGTTACGTTTGCATAGTACTGTGCATCATTGCGCCTGTAAGATTACTCTGTGATTTTATGATATTTGGTGACAGGTGACATTTGTAAAGCACTGTACATCTTGACAAATCCGTTTGACAGGAATTAATTTGTCAAATGACTTTAATGCTCCGGAAATTAATTTTCGTTGAGCAACACATTTGTGTTTACAAAATAAATTTCAATCATACATGTATCCTCCTTTGTATCTTCAACCTTGATAAATACTTAACTCTATCCCTCTGTCCAATAGCCAGGTGGTATTTCATAGTCCCTGTGTTAATCTGTTTCTGTAGGCATTAGGTTACTGAATGGGCTCTTTAATGAGTAATATTTGTGCCAATCTGTATCATGTTTCCAATGAAGAATTGAATTTCTCTTTGTCCCACACAGACAGAGGTGTAGTTTCCTGACTTTATGTTTACAGTGACATGAGGATTAACGGACATGATAATAGTGATACAACAATTTGGAGGAAAATATTGTGTTCTGTATGTGTGTTCAAAATGTAAATTTAAAGTGGCATGAGCTGCCCAATTTTTATTTTTATCATAATAAATTTATGATAATCATGAGAAGTTACGTGCCTTTAAAAATTAAAAGATTGACAGACGTTGAAATAAAAACATATCACTAAAGGTAGTTGTCAAAATGTTATTATTTTTACGATAAAATAATTTTAGAAACTTTCAAAGTATACCAGATTTTTTGTTAAACATTTTTTGTGATTTGCTAAAGGTACGACAAGTAGAATGTGTGTCCTCATTAGCCTTAGAACCTTGGATACATCAAGGTGATTAACATTTTGTTTCTAATCATATAAAACAATTTTGCTATGCCAATTTAGCGATAAGATCACCATCAATCAGTCAGTTTTCATATAGCCTTTTAACACTCACAACATCCTAATTTTAGTCTCCCCTACAACATGTCAGGGCTGATATATTGCCATCTATTTCATCAACACACCGTTTGTTTATTTTATTAAGTTAATTCATAGGACTGATTAATTGACATAACTTGTTGTTGACATGTGTATTTTATTAAGATTTAATTTGATAGAGTGTATAACACCAGTCAACGGTTATACTCAGGCTGAAGGGAAATGTTGGGACCAACTGGGAATGTAGAAGCTGTTAAAATAGAAGGAATGAGTTCTCCAGAAACACTAGGCTATCCATTTCCATTGTATATGTGTCATAGGTTAAGGTAAATATTTAGAGTATGTATTGTGAGGGGCACCTGTTTTTATTCTGCAGTGGTCACATGAGTGAAACAGAGCAGTACATAGGGCTTCTGTACATTTATGTACCGTACTATGAAGTTACACTGATCGATAAGATATTAATAAGATAATGTTTTATACTTTTGAAACAGGGATTGTTAAAATGCTTGCAGTCAAACGTAAAATTCAGCCCAGAAAGCTGTACAAGACATGAGCTGAGCCGGGGCAAATTCTATGACGAAGTTAATTCAAGATCTAGTTGATAAAATAAGCAGAGATTGCCTAGGAGTTGGGTTCTTCTCAATATTTCTGACAAATTAAGTAAATGTTAAAGTATGCTTCAAATATACTTTCAAATTTCGGATCATGACTCGTGTATCAGTTGTCCCATTGAACTTTTTCAGCCATCTTACTGGTAAGGTTATAGCATTACAATGTAAATGTTGTCTGAAACTCTTTGTGCAAAGCCTGGACATTGTAACTAGGTAAGATGGAATGTTAAGTGACAGGTCGGAGAAGACCAAGTGTTCTGCCTATATACTTCACTTCTTTGCCCAGATTTTAAACTAGATCAACCCTTTATCAACCCTCAAATAACGTCTTATATTGAGAATAACAATTGATAAATGCACCATCTGTTTGGCTTCCACCAATTCTCTCTGAACCAACAAATGTAACCAAGAAATAAGAGGAATACATCTTTTTTGAGAGGGGTTTTTGTGGCTCAGTGGGCAGAACAATAGCCTCGGTCTGAAAAAGGCTTATATGGATGGTACATGTACGTGTATGTAAGTTTGAATCCCACACAGTCCAAAGAAACAATTCTGAGTGGGTTTTTCGACTGATGCCCTACGTGCAAGAGTTGCCAGGTTTATGTAAGAAGCTATCCATAAAACCCAGTTTCCATCTACTGTATGTTGATCAGACCCGACACTGCATTAGTCAATTAGCAAAATATCTTAATGTAGCGTGTGGCAAACAACCTGGTTTCCTCCCCACTAAACCTAACAACGCCGGCACATCAGTGAAAATAATATTGATGTTGTAGAAAACATGTCAATCATATAAGTTTATGTAATTTAGACATGTTAATATATTTAATATTATAGACACTATGAAAACATATGGGTTATTTTAAGGTGTAACTGTCATGAAAACAAATAACTTCAACATTACATCACAATCAGTTACAATGGTGTAAATGTTTTGAGAAACATCCCCCAGATGAGTAACATAAAACCTTCTTCATTATATAGAAGTCTTTAAGTAGCACTCGATCACACATGTACATTTAAACATGGCGTATTTTTTAGATTTATGTAGCAGATATTTGTCATTTTTGATTTGAATGTACCCTCAAGGTGTTCCAGTCTGCATTTATTAAGTCTGGGATAGGTTGTCATACATACTTGGCTTCTTACTTCAGGGCATTGTTTTGTTAAAGTACTTGCAGTCCAGGTTATTCTGATTTTCCACCTCTTGTGTCAGGATAAAATAATGTGTCTTACTTGATTCATATTCCATGCTTAATACTCCTTGGAAGAGTTTCTATCGCAGATTTGAGATTATTAAACTTTGGAGAATGTGCTTGACTGAATAGAAAGACAAAGACACTGTCAGTTTTCTTGAGCAGAACTTTTTGGAGCTCTTTAAGAAAGGGATGAGGGGGGGGGGGGGGGGGGGTTATAAATGGACGTTTTGGTTTTTGCACCCTGTTGCAAATTTGCCAAGTTATCACCACTTTGATCATAAATTTTTGTTTGCAAAATATGTTAACAGAGTTGATTTATGCTGGGCAGATGTTTTGCACAGTACTTGTTACTCATCTGAGCACAGAAACACACCAAGTTTTATCTTAACTGAACATTATCATAAGGTTGTATAATCCTTTTATCACTTTCATTTTATGTTACAGGGAATTGTATGCATTGAATAGTACCTAAATGTATCTGATATCATCTATACTTATATTATATATTGGGAATAGCATTGGGGGGATATAATATAATGAATCTGAATGATCTGTCCCATGTTAGTTGACAATTTGAGGATATTCCATTTTGACTACATGGAGTCTTGAGACTACTCTCTAACACTATATTATCTGATATTTTTTAAATCCTAACGAGCCAAATATGCCTTTAGAAGTTTGAATAATAGTGAAATATCCTCCTGATTTATACAAAGTTTGTGGTATCACTGTACGGGTTTGCAGTTTTAGTATTGCGGCTGTGTGCCTGGATAGCAACAGAAGGGGATTTGAAAGCAGGCCTGATCTTATCGATGTGTGATTGGCTGGCCACATGTTCTCATGTAAACACAGTGTTATTGGTGGCCAGGTCTGTGTTATACCCGGCTACAGCTGCTTCCTTCAAAAAGCCCACTATTCATTGAACATTGTTCATATGGACTCACTGATCATCATCAACATGGTACGTTCTGTATTGTTTGTGTTGGATCTAAACATGAATTCAGCTGAACTTACTATCATTTAGATATTTGTAAACATTGAAGACACTAAAAGATGTCCAATATAAAGATATTATGATGTTGATGTCCATTGTTCTCTTTCCATAGATTATCAATAGTGTGTAATAGTGAGCTGTCAATTTAAAGATCTTCTGTACTTTGCCCCAAAAAATGAAGAATTCAAATATAGGAGAATAAGCATTAGAATATCGCAAGAGTGAACTTATATTAGATATTTACTTTTGTCAAGATGTTTGTAGAAAGTTAGGATTGTAGTCTTTAAAGAGAAGGCAAGGTCTTTATTATCAAGTCTTTGTAGAGTCAGCTGTTAATAGTATTTGACAGACACTTTTGGGTAAGCGTGCAACAGTTCGCTCTGGAACCTCAGTTAGAAACTCTAGCCTGGCTGAAACAAAAAAGTAAACATATCAGCTGCAAATGAGTTAGGTTTCTGGTATCAAAAATGATTGTAGTCTTCAAAGAGAAGACAAGGTATTTATTATCATGTCTTATGACAGTCACCTCAGTCCTGTTACATGTATTATCAATATCAGTGCTTCAGTTAAACATGAAACCAGTCTGCTCAATGTTTATACATTCCAAATCTAGTGAATACATTTAATTCTTTTTCTGTGTTTGAAACTGTCTGTCAAACTACACACAAAATATAAAATGGTTGACTTGAGTCCCGAACTGTCAGTCCTCATTTGTCATATTTAATGGAGACAATGTCCATCCTTTGATGGTCCTATTCTCTCCATGTTACTTGGATAATCCCTCATTGATCCATATGAAATGGTTAAGGTTTCCATAAAAAAACAGGCTACAGGCTAACTCTGTTTAGTGCTCCGTAGCACGTGACCCGTTTTCATGCCAAGGCTGTCTTCAACGTCAACTGATGTTTCAATGTTTAATATTTACGGGTCTCATTCTTTATAAAGGTCAGTTTTTGAAATTGTCACTGTGTAGCAAAATAGCATTATTCAATGGCAATGAAGTTGATAACATTTTGCTGACGTCGCCGAACGGCCGGTTACGCTGGTTAAATTTTGCGAAAACGGTGGATCGTTCACGTCAACTTTTGAAAAAATAAGGCCTGATAGCAGTCAATAGCATGTATACAATAATGAGAACAAATCCTCATTGATGGTTTGCGAGTTTGAATCCCACTCTTTCGACCTGATGGTCCTAAATATATGTGAAATTTTTGCCATTGACTTTTTGAAGGCTTGGTGTTTCTGCCAGGCAAAGACTAGATCCTAGTCCACCTACTTAATCTGATAATGCTGCCATATCTATAAGTGAAAAAAAGCGTAAAACTTCCATCAATCAATCTTTGTGTCATACTTTGCATTTCCTTAGTCAAGCAATATAAAGTATTGTATTGTTTTGTAATTGTGTTCAGATTTTTCCATCATATTCATATAATATGTACAAATTGTATCTCTGACAGAACTTGTGTCACTCTTTTTTTCATAGATCTGTTGTTAAAGCTGTTGTCATTTGTTAGGGATATTATCCACTTAATATAGCGTGACAAGGCAATCAATGACTAAACGTAAATAGAGCAGATAGAATGTGTCATGTGATCTTTGTTTTGAGATGAGGTAATTCTATGTTCTATATTTCTCATTTACTTGAATTGCCCCTTTTTAATGTGACATTTTCACTTCATTACTGCATGTAATAGAACAGCGAGCTGGAAATAATAACCACATGAAAAGTTGGCATTTATATATCACTACTTAAACATGATTCAATTTGTGATAAAACAAGAACTAATATAAAAACTGTTGCGTTGTTAATAGGTTTTCAACTCACTTCCTCTAGCAATAACCAAGTATTTATTTTTGTCAGTTTCCTGTATTAGTCTACACATCGTGGTTTTGACATCAGGAAATTATTTTTTTATTGAGCTTTGGATATTTACTACCTGTTGTGCATGTTCTGATATTGTTAATTTTTGCCATGTGCACTCATAGTTATAACATTATAAATATAGGTCAATCAGTTCTTTTTATTTTCTTTATTCTAAATTTAACCACATTTTGCTGGAAGTAATTTGAAATGGATGTACATTACTGATACATGTACATACCCCATCCAATCCAAAAATCCAACCCCTCCCCCCGCCCTCTCAAACTGTAAGACCAAGAGTGTGGAAAACACCACTTCTATGGTTTCATAAATCCATTTTTGTTGAAAAAACAATTTGGAGCTCTTAAAATATAGTATAAATCCTATATTTTCTTGGATCTGAATGAAACATGATCTTTAAGTTTTTCGGTCCATCCTTCCTTCCAACTCCAGTGTCTGGGCTTCATGTTGGCTGCATACGGTCGCCAGGTACAACAATGGGTTTCGGTTTCCTCTGGGCATTAAGCCAGTTTCCTCCTTAATAAACCAGCCAATGCTACAAAACAAGCTAAATTAATTTGAATGCTGAGAAACAAAGAAAATTTCTCCTGGTGTTGTTAATAGCTTGCTTAAATTGCCACTAGGAATTGATGTAGACCCAGTTGCAGCATCGTCTCTTTTTGTTTTGTACATGTAAGGGTTTATTTAATAAGGCTTTGTTTAACTTTGTGTAACACTTTGTTATGGTTTGATGGCATATTTTGATAATGTGCAAAACGTTGCTGAAGTGACCTACATTTTACCTGTTGACAGGTTCTAAAGTACAAATGCAGAGGAGTGCTTTGAAGTTTGGTGTAGTTTATTTCATGTATGTTTATTAACAATATTATTCACCCACACAGTACCCTTTGCCCACTTATATCAGTACAATAAAACCTCTCCTTCTTACAACCCTTGACACTCCTTCAAAGTTTGCTTGCTCAGGACTTTTTGTCTCAATTACCTAGACAATATGGGGACACATATCTCATCCTGCTGATTGCATAACCTGTTTGTTGACTCTACATTCATTGGAAGTGAGCTAGTTTTTTACATGATAAATGGTTGTCTTTGATTAACCTACTTTAGTTGTTAGTCTGGTGTGAATTCAGGTTTGTCCGGTTTCACTTACGAATGTATTATTTTTTACTTTTTGATGTACATAATCATATTATACAGCATTTGTTACTGAATGGTTTGTGTTTTCTTTTCTACCTTTTTTGGTACTTCAAAATGCTATGGCAATATTAATAAGATATCAAATACAGGTCCTAATTTTACACAATTATTTAGGAAGTCAGCTGATGAAAATTATAATGCAAGTCATTGTAGCCCATTCAAGAATCTCCAGTGACATAACCTTCTCCCCCCCCCCCCCCTGTTTATCCCCTATCCCCTTTCAACAAAGTTAACCTTTGTTGGAAAGTACATGTAATAAAATTAACTTATAACAATTTCAATGCGGCCAATTTCTCAATCCGACTTTATTTGTGATGAATTGTAGTCCCATCATACATGTATCTGTAGCATTGTTGGATTCAATGACTGAATAATTCCTTCATGCCTCTCCATGTGTATTTGGAAGACACCCACCTGTGCCATCTAATACATGTTTACATTTCCTGTGTTTACACCTGAGGGAACATACATGTACTATATGTACACAACACTTACACATAGTTACATGTGCTCTGTGGAGATACATGTACATGCTCATTCCAACAATCCAGCAGTATAATAGAGGTGTTCAGATGTCCATTATGTAGTGTTGACAAATGACAAACACTTCTCATCAGAAATTGACAGTCAGCTTTTCTAGCATATTCTACCTACATGTACCACTTACCTTTGCAAACAATCACCTCCTTCTATCCAACTATGCCTTTCATGATTTAATATTCATTTGAAAGGTCAAAAGAAAAAGAAATTATCAAAATTCTGGGTTGGCTGTCAGTCAATTGCCCTATTGGGAATGGTTGCTTGGTATCTGTCAAAGTTTACTCCAAAGACCTCAATAAGTCTCTCTGGCAATGCTGCCATATTTTAAGTGAAATAATCCTAAGTGAAACATTAAAATTCCAATGAATTGATCCTTTTAAAAGTTAACAAGTGGTTTCCTCTTGACAGCTTGGCTTCCTCCAGGTTTTCCCAGTAATCTTTATTGACACGTAAACACAAATCCATCAGCCTGTATTGTTGTTAATGGCATTGTAAAATACAGTAGTCCTCAATTACCAGCCCTGACCATAGTATTTTAAAAATCTGAATTTAACATACCAGGACCTCTGTGATAAGACTGAAATAATGTTGAAAGCAACGTTAAATCTTCACTCGCTCACTCAAATACTGTTAAGCTCATATTGCTAATGTTTACTTATAATCATTACGAACCACAGAATTGTTTTCAACGGGTTCTTTTTGTTTGGGTAAAGCGTATACATGTATTATAACAATATATTATACCAATGATACATTACATATGTTTACATAATTGTCTAAGGAAGATAGATCAACATTAATAGTTGACATAAACTGTTTACAAAACATATCTTGGTTTAATGTTACACAATCATGTATTTACCTATGTACCACTGTGTCAGTGTATAAAGTTTGTTTACATTTCAAACTGCCATATAACTAGAAGCAGCACAAAGTTAAAGAGTTGCTACATGTACATGTAGGTACTTGCTGAAGGTCTACTTCCCCCCTGCATTCAAAAAGCCCGGCTCCTTGCCTCACTTAACCGGGCAATGCCGCCATATTAAAGTGAAATTATGATTTTATCTTGTCAATCATTCACTTTTGGTTGGAAAGGAACACAGATCCCTTAAATGTTGGTAGCAAGGGAAAACACTTGTTTATTGTAATTTCTTATGTAGACTCATCACTTATTTGTATACGCATGTATCAACTCAAACATAGGACGTATTAACCATTCCTACTTATGATTGATTATTTTGATTTATTTATTACAATCAGTTATTTGGATTATTCAGAAAATTAAACCAAACTGCTCACTTTTTGTTTTTCATGGAAGTTTTTTTTCAATTTCCTGTCTCAGCCTCAAAACTATTGATTAAAAGTTTTTCAAATGGATCAATTTATCAAACTGCCCATGTACTTGAGCACGGTGGAGAATCTATTGAACTATCTATTGAAATGGGTGACCTTAATTTCTTGTTATTTAATATGACCTATTTTTTATGCTTGGCTTTCAAATTGTCAGTATGGTACAAAAGTCTACATGTAGCTCAGTAAAATATGTGCATATGTTGTATAAAGTGATTTAAAAGTGTAACAATTTATTAAGAATAAATTCACTCGCTGGATTTTCATATTTTAGTGATACATTGAATGTAAAAGATCTGTCAGTTTTTATTCAGGTGGCATCATTTTCACCTGTACGGTTTTATAGTTTGCTTTGATAAAAACATGACACTCCTGTTGGTATTTTATTCCTGGGATATGGGAACTAAAGGTTTCTCTCTGGTGACTTTCAATTCATACTCAAGCATGCGTGCAAACATAATGACTCCTGCCATTGAAAACTTACAAAAATTTTGTACTTGAAATTCTAAAGGTATTTGTTGGTTAATATCCCAGGACTGCCTAGCCCATCGAAGCTGATACAAAATCCCTGAATGGTCTATAATACTTATGGTTGTGAGATAATTGATCAGCCATAATGACTTACATCTATAATACTTATGGTTGTGAGATAAATGATCAGCCATAATGACTTACATCTATAATACTTATGGTTGTGAGATAAATGATCAGCCATAATGACTTACATCTATAATACTTATGGTTGTGAGATAAATGATCAGCCATAATGACTTACATCTATAATACTTATGGTTGTGAGATAAATGATCAGCCATAATGACTTACATTTATAATACTTATGGTTGTGAGATAAATGATCAGCCATAATGACTTACATCTATAATACTTATGGTTGTGAGATAAATGATCAGCCATAATGACTTACATCTATAATACTTATGGTTGTGAGATAAATGATCAGCCATAATGACTTACATCTATAATACTTATGGTTGTGAGATAAATGATCAGCCATAATGACTTACATCTATAATACTTATGGTTGTGAGATAAATGATCAGCCATAATGACTTACATCTATAATACTTATGGTTGTGAGATAAATGATCAGCCATAATGACTTACATTTATAATACTTATGGTTGTGAGATAAATGATCAGCCATAATGACTTACATCTATAATACTTATGGTTGTGAGATAAATGATCAGCCATAATGACTTACATCTATAATACTTATGGTTGTGAGATAAATGATTAGCCATAATGACTTACATCTATAATACTTATGGTTGTGAGATAAATGATCAGCCATAATGACTTACATCTATAATACTTATGGTTGTGAGATAAATGATTAGCCATAATGACTTACATCTATAATACTTATAATTTAGATAAATGATCAGCCATAATGACTTACATCTATAATACTTATGGTTGTGAGATAAATGATCAGCCATAATGACTTACATCTATAATACTTGCTTATATTATTTATAAAGCAGGGGGAAATTTCTTAAAAAATAGTCTACAGTAATATTTTTTATTAAATACGTCTTGGAATTTCTTCAAAAATGGTCTACATATGTTTTATTGAATACGGCTTGGAATTTCTTCAAAAATGGTCTACATTAATATGTTTTATTGAATACGGCTTGGAATTTCTTAAAAAATGGTCTGCATTAATATGTTTTTTTGAATACGGCTTTGTACTTCTGAAACAGTTGTTAGTCATTTTCCATATGAAATAGATATATATAAACAATCTTGCGTGGTCTTGGAATGTACTCCCAGAGCTTGTTAGCTGAAGGAATTTTTGTCTTGTTTTCCTAACTTATTGCTCATTTACTGTAAGATTAAGTGTCTGTCTTCTCTAATTAAGAGATTGTTCATCTTTTTGAGCAGAAGTAACCTATACTTGTTGGGTTGATGTTTTTAACAACTGCTGATGTGTCTTAGGCTTGATAACCTGTGAAATAGTTTCTCAAAATATCCCTCTAGGTTATTCAGTTGATCTCCGTTTTCTCTGCTTCTTCTAAACTATTTAAGTTAGTGTGCCGTGTAGAATATATTTGGAAAAGGTACAAATATATAGTTTATCTTGAAATGTTTGGAAACAGTTTTGTGTGATGGACAAATTATTGATATGCCATACTGATTGGTTCCCTCTGAGCAAAAAACTCAGCCCCCCCCCCCTCCCCATATTGAGTGTAGTGCTGAACAAACAATCAAATATAGCAGAAACAAATGTCCATGATGCAACATGCATCTTTTGAACAGCTTTCATTATTAAAAATGTAATGTTTCAAAAATGTCATCTGGCTGGAATCAATTGATATCAAAGAACCTCTCTTTTGTTTACTAAGAAGATGTTTTATGATCAGATGTACATGTAACAGTTATTGACTTATTGATTTGTAATTCCTGTTTTTTGGCTTACACTGTGGACACCAAAAATGGAGACCAGCTAATTTAAAGTAATTTTCTACCAAACATATCTTCAGTAATTATTTTCTATATTTTCTCAATGTGTTTTTTTCTATTTTATTTAACAGGTCCTCGATGTTGCTTATTTTCGAGTGTGAGTTGTCTCCCCTGAGTACCCTTCCTAGTTCCTTAGACCCCCACTGACCAAGATGAGCGTCCAACCTATGAATATACCCCCTTTAAACATTCAACATGTGAATGTACAGCCTGGGGGCGTGGCCACGATGATGAGTGGTCAACCTGGTTCCCACATGTCCATGATGAGTGGTCAATCCGGCACCCTCACATCCATGATGAGTGGTCAATCCGGCACCCTCACATCCATGAGGAGTGGTCAATCGGGCACTCTCACATCCATGATGAGTGGTCAATCCGGCACCCTCACATCCATGATGAGTGGTCAATCCGGCACCCTCACATCCATGATGAGTGGTCAATCCGGCGGCGTGACATCCATGAGTAGGGTTGTTGATTTTGATAACAACAATTTCTCCAAGGAGATCATCACAGAAACTGTAGAAGGTAACGAATTTCATCATTCAACTTTTCCCATGTATTCATTGTATTTCTTTTGAACGTTGGCTTTAGAAGATCCTGTTACACTTGTGCCATTAGTTGGTCCTGTAATATTAAGCCCACCCCTATCACTTAAGGTTATGTATAGAATTTTTCTCCTCGGGGCAATTTCATAAAACCAATTTAGTTAACTAATATAAAAGCAGATAGATGATTAGGTGGCAATGTTAAAGGATTGCAATTTCAGTCAATTAGTAAATCTAGTTGTCTTTGCTTCTTAACAAAAATACACGTAGGCCCCTGATTTCATTGATATAACATATGTCTAGAAATTAAAGAGAATGGGCATTTTGTCATTGAAGCAGTTACATTTTATTGTGTCTGCCCTAAGACAGATTTGTATTTAACGTTGTAACAAAAGTGTGTCTCTTAAATTTTGTAGACTGAAATGAAATTAATATATATATGATAAGCTTTAGAATGAAAAAAAAATGACGTCCTGGTGAGCTGTGTGTTGCTGAATAAAGGGTTCCGCCACTGACCCTTTATTCAGCAACAAACAGCAAGACATCATTTTTTCTTAAGTATAGGATGGCCCTATTACCTATTGGTAAAGACGTCACTCCTTGACTCTGAGATATTCAAGGTTAATCATATTTTGGTACATCAACCTTTCAGAATCTCTTTCTGCACATTCCATTCACCTCACTCTAAGTTAGGTTACCATACATATATTGTTTACTTGTATCATATATGCTCTCCTTGTTCCTTATGTTTTCCTTTTTTCATCAACAGAAACTAAGACTGAGTTGGTTCCACAACTGATTCCTGAAAACCCTCCTGAAGAAACAGTAACCTACATCAATGGGAAATGTACCTGCTGTCCTTATGGTTATCATGTTGATGTGGACTTTGTCAGATACTGTGATGCACTTGCTAATGGATCCTACCTGAGACGTCTTAAGAAAATCAAGAAAACTAAACGCAAATTGCGAAAATCCATGGAAGTATTTCTTCAACAACAGGAGAGAACCCACCAAGAACTACATTCCTATCCCCCTCCTGATGTTGTTCATTCCAGCGAATCATTTATAACACAAGTGGCTAGAGATGATTCAGCATCAAATCCTATTCTGGATGAAATTGATTCGTCTGTTGAGGCAACTCTAGCTTCCATTGATTACATGATGAGACCGCCAGCTAAGTTTAGGGAATCCAGCATTGAGAGTGATGATAGCCTCAGTCCTGTCTACATGAAATACAGTAACACCTTCCCTAAGACAATGAGAGGTTTGCCGGATGAACCGTCACTGACTGCCAACAGTCGTACAGACTCTACCAGTTCATTGTCTTCTCAGTCAACATTCTCAAGTGAAAACCCTTCATCTGGATTCACAGAAACCACCACAAATATAACTAAAACTCAGCACACAAGAGTGACCTCTGCACAACTAGCAGAAACTCTAGCGAATCATCTTCCAGAGATTACTCAAACCACAACTGTAACATCCCAATGTCCTGGCCCTCACATTACACATGCCTCTCTACAGGCCATTAGGGAGGCAATGGCTATCAGTCTCCAACGAATGAAGGAACTTGAGGAACAAGTCAAAGCTATTCCTGTACTACAAGTAAGAATATCTGTTTTGAAGGAGGAAAAACGCCTTTTAAACCTACAATTAAAGGCTAAGAACAACAGGCTAAACATGCGCAGTATTGGAGTTGGTGATTTCTCCATTGATGAACCTGAAAGATCATCAAGTTCAACAGTGACAGAAACAAGACGCTTTTTAACTTCCGTGCAGTCTCCAAAGCCATATGGACATTCCTCCTCCACATCATCAGTGTCTAATTTCTTGGCAGCTCAACAACAAAGAGCCTCCACCAGATCTATAGGAGTTGGAGACCACTCTGTAGATTTCTTCTACCTGCATCAACCTCACATTGCAACACCGTATGAAAATAACATCATAAATCAAACCAGTACCCACACTCATGAGAAACAAACTGTTGTCTTATCACAGAATGTTCCAGATAATTCTCTAAAATCTTCCAGATTTGCCTTCACCAAGCATTTGATCAACAACAACAACCAGAAACCATTGACAAGATCGATAGGGGTGGGAGACGGCAATGTTTTTGACTCTAAGAGTAGCGGATATCACATCCACGAGAAAGAATTAAGAACGGTAATTATTGGTCAAGCTCCGGGTACAACTGGAAAGAGGAACGTTGGTGTTGAGTGTAAGGTTCCCACTAGAGATGTTGGTATCTCATACAGTTGTGATTCTGAGAAACCTGCAACCAGGTCTATTGGTGTTGGTGTAACAGATGGTAGTCATGGTGGTATCAGTGTGAAGTTTGAAGGGGAAGATTGGAAAACAATGGTGAGAGAGGTACTGAAAAAGAATGTACGTACTGTTGGTACAAATTGTAGAATGCAGCCTGAAATGAGAGATGTGGGAATAATGCATGCCTGGTCAGACACACGGACAGTTGGATGTGGCACAGATTCAGTGGATGTGATCATCAAACCTGTAACCGCAGTACAGTCTATTGGTATTATGGCTGTTCCAGATGTCAGGAACTCTGGCAATGCCACAGATAAGGGCTGGAAACTTGATGCCTTTACCAATACTCCCAGGAAGGTATTTATTCCTAAAGGCATCAACACTGAAGCAACTCGCTCTTCTAGTCAAGGGTGCATGACAGATGGTGCTTCTGTGTCAAATAAAGTCGCTCAGACAGAAACTAAGATTTTCCTTGCCACTGATGTTATTCGTCACACTGGTTGTAATACCACAAATGTTAGAACCCAGAATACTGGTGTCAATACAGAGAGCAAACTCATGACTTCTGACAAATTTAACATGGATATCACTTTCAAAGAAAACTCTTCCAACACTGCATTTGATGTTGAAGACCGCAGTAGTAATACTGGCCAACGGAGGACAACTGAGACATGGGAAAAGCGGCTTGGTGGAGGTGGTGGTGATGAACAAAGCTCCTCAGAGGTTACCACTGTTACTCGTCAAGGATACTCAAGATACTTACCTCGTAATGAAGATGAAAACACAACCACTATAAGAAAGGTAGAAATTAGCAGCTCAATACCAACTACTATGGAGAAGACCGTGAAAAGGACGAAAAAATTGAGTCCAGCAGAACTTGAAAGTATGATGGGTGAATTTGAAAGAACTGTTCAGAGCCAAGAGGGCGTTTCTTCATCTTCATGGGAAAGTGGTGGAGGTGATTCTAGGACTGGATGGCAAAGAGAGATAACTTCTAGTGGACCAACCTCTGGTGGAGAATGGAGTCAGACCACCAGGACTATGATGCTTGGTGGAAGTGTTGGTGGAGGTGGCAAGATCTATGGTGGGGGTAGAGGTAGTTATGGCAGCAGTAGTATGGAGTCAGGGGGAATCCATAGCAGTAGGATGGAATCTGGGGGAATGCATAGCAGTAGTATGGAATCCGGAGGAATGCATAGCAGTGGTATGGAGTTTGGAGGAATGCATAGCAGTGGTATGGAGTCCGGAGGAATGCATAGCAGTAGCTATGAGAGCAGTAGTGCTATTGGTGGTGTAGGTGGAGGTACTGGTGGTTCACGCACTGTTATTCAAAGAAATATCAAAAAGGTTCGTTCTGGAGGAAGTGATGTGGTTGTACCTGAATATAAACCATCTCATGTAGAAGAGGAAGAAGCTAGAGAATCTCGTTTCATTCGCCTGGAAGAAGGAGATATGGACGAGGACAAAGCTGATGATACAGTCACCGAAGCTACTGAAGAATTTTTAGTTCGTGACTTCGGCGAAGGAATGGACGTAATACAAATTGGTGGCGTCCCAGAGCATGTTGTGTCAGGCACGGATGTTACCGATCATAAGCATGCAAAACAAGAAGGATCTGAAACCATTTCAGAATCATATTCCTCTTCTGGTGGTCGACTTTCTCGGGAAGGTGTAGTTGCTGAGTTTGATCGTGTTCGACGTCAAAACCGAGAGGCCCTTGTGGGTAATGGGTCTGGAGGGTCTGGGGGTTACACCAAAACAACTAAAATAACTGTTGGTGGAATCGGCAGTCCATCCAAGGAGAGATCGTTAAAGAAAACAATAACAGTGTCTGGTAGTGGAATGGGGGGAGGCTCATCCAGCTCAAGCGAGATGATGCAGTCATCTGGAGGCTCTTCTGGAGTGTCCGCTTCCAGCTCTTTTGAATCCAGTGGTATGTCTTCATCGGGAATGTCAGAATCTTATGGTTCCTCTGGAAGTGGTGTGTCTAGATCACATCGCTCAGGTGGCAACATGGGATCTATGATGAGTGGTGGTGGTCAGGCACTAATGTCATCTGGAGATGATTTTATGGATGATGAGTTTGAATCTGGAGGAGGATCGTATTCCATGACCACTGATTCTCAATCATCTGGCAGTGGACCACACTTAGAAAGAACTGTGAAAACAACGTACATGTCATCAGGCGGGATTCAAAGTGATGGAGGTGGCTTTCATAACAGACATGCTTTCTCTCATGGTAATGTGAATGAAGGACATGTTGAAACAGGTCTTAAATCAATCATGAAGAGAAGCTCTTCAGAACCACAAGTTAAGAAAGGCATCAAGTTTGCAGAGTCTGTTGTTGGAGGGTAAGACTTGTTTCACTTTTTGCTTTTGTATTTCCAATGGTTAATACCAACAATCTTGTATCTATGCTGTTATAATTTAAGTTTCTATTTAAAACTTGTCAGCCAAAGGGCTTGTAAATTTTAAAAGCTGAAGAACTGCATTGAATTCTACCTTTTTCTTATTGCTATTGAAAAAAACATTATTTTTTGTTGTCTAAAAAAATGCTAAGCTAAAATGAATCAAAGGCTTAATAACAAAGGAAACGCATGTGATGAATCGTAGGCTTGTAGATTGCTTTATGGTAATGGTAATAATACTAACATTGATATCAATCTGTTTAGGTTTCATCGAAGGTAAGCTCTGACTGAACGTTGCATCGTTTAAAATAGATTTTGTGATCAGATATTCATTTTCCACATGTTGTTTTATGTGTATCTTTGATTACTAAGTTCTCTTTTGTCATAGAAATGGTAACTCCCTTATAGTAAAGTCTTGAAACATATTGTCTGTGATTTTTTTTTATATGGAAGTTTTGTCTGTCTTTAAGCATTTGTCTCTGTTTGCTTGCAACAAAAACTGGATTATTAAAGCTTTTATTTGAATACTATGTAGTGAGTAACCTAAGTAGAAGTAGAGGCTTTGCTTGTTTTATTTTCTCAGCTATTCTACTCATTCTAAATTGGGATTTTACATTGATGCAGACAGTTTCCAAAACTGTTCTTTTGCTTGACCCATATAATTTGACTGAACACAGAATTGTAACAAAACAATTTTTTGAAAGAAAATGAATATTTTTACATGAATGTTATCTTGTCTTCTTCCCCATAAATATATTATGTCATCAGTGCATCTTGCCTGCATGCATTCCTTTTTTACAACTCGTCTAGACGCCATTTATTTCATACATGTATGGCCAAAATCTAAAGAAAACGAACTTGGATTTTTAATAAACATTTGGAAAGTTTGCTTCATGGATTCCTTGTTTTAGATTAGAAAATTGACTCACTCGTAAAAGCTCAGCTCACCCATAACTACTTTGTATAGGTTTCTTTAAATTTTGTTTTCTTTTCTTGATTCTTTCTTCCCTCAACACCAATTGAATTCATGTTCATCTATATTTAGCGTCCCATTTGACTTTAATAAACCTCTGGTAGGCATTCTCAAGGTCGGTTACTGAGTTGCCCTTCATTCCCCTTTTTCTACAGATATGATTCCACAAGTTCTGAAGAGAGTGACCATTCGGATAGCGAGTCATCCACAAGTAGTTTTGAAGAAGGGTCGTATGACGGCCGTCAAGGCAACATTGTATACACTTGTCAAGACGATGAGGCTATCGCTAAAGGCATTCCAGGGGCAGTTATGTATGATCAGAACATTCGAGAAACGTTAGTTCATTCATCATTCCTCATTAAAATTATCCATCTTTTCCGAATATTTTTGTAGAGTTTTTGGTGTGAAAAAAGTGGAATTAGACATAGAAACCAAACTCTTCCTTACACGTGAGTTTGTAGATGAAAAATAATCAATTAACAAAAAAAATCGGAAACTTTGCAGCTATAGCGTTCATGATTTATCCAAATTTTCTGAACCGATTCTACATCTATTTACCATCTTATGATTGATGTTTTACACAGAGGAGGACAGCATACAAGTAGTCTATATATTGGTACCTGAAAACTGTCTCTCACTTTTGGATGGTTTACTTGTTTGAGCATTCAATTATGTCGTCTGGCTGTCCGTTATAAAACTTACGAGTACATGTAATTGTAGCAAGCAGATTAAAAATTAGATTTATTTTTTTAACATTTGGAAGTGGATGAAAGGCATGTGTTCTCTAGAACTAATATTTGTATATTCTTTAGAGGCTCAATCAATGCATTGGTGATGGTACATAAAATCTAATGGGTACTAAGAATCAAAATCGCTGTTTTTTTTCAAAAGGCCATTTGTAGAGATGGTCACTTAAAACTTAATGGCTCCTGGATTCCTTCCAGCCTCAGCAATGTTTCTTTTCAAATCTTCCAGATCAGTGAATGAGATACCCAAGCTCAGGATAATATACATGTATATCACTGTCTTTATAAAAATTACAAAACTTAATTTTTTTCAAGCGATTTTTATTCTTGGTTTCATACAGATAAGGGTGCAACTGCTCATGTGCTTAAAACTTTCCATTTCATCCATGTGCTAGTAGGCGTGAAATAGTTTCTGACCATCCAAAGTACTTATTTTTCTGAGAGCCTGAGCGTATGCCAGTTTTGTGCTACAGAACTTTCACACTATGTTTTTATTATCCTCGCTTACATATGTCTATATTTATCTGATATTAACTTGTCTGTTTTATTAGATATGAACTGCCTACTGAAATGGTAATGGCCTGTAAGATTTTGGCTAAATATCTAGATGACTCTACAACTGTTCAGACAAAAGAACTGGTGAGTCATATTCTATTACAATTTCATATTTTGACTGATAATTTTTTGACTATACTTAAGATTTAAGATCGCAATTTGGTTAATTGATTGATGTTTTACTAAGTTTTTTTTGATGATGATTGACTGCGTTAAGTACCGATGCATGTTGCAAAGTACTAATGAAGAAAGTTTTGTTTGTGGTAAAGTCATTAAAAAATACTTAACTTTATCATGTGTTAATTCATTCCTAAAAGAACACTATTTTGCATGTATTTGGGGGTATGTCCGTCATATTCATGGAATCCTGCTGAAGAATAATAAAGAAAAAATCATGATACATTTGAAATGTGCTGGAACAAAATTTCTTTAAAATTTGTTTTTGTTTTCCAGAATGCCAGTCTGAACATCATCCAAGCGGATTGGTTTAAAGCATCCAGTCAGAAACTGTCTAATGTGCACATGGTAGAAGATTATCTTTCATCATTCAATGAAATTTCGCGTCATCTACTGGAATATATACTCAACATTACAGACACCAATGTATGTACTGTATGTTACTGGCAGATCGGCTATAGAAAAACCTACACAACATTCATAAAAGTATATCACCTTAGTATACTATAGAGGTTGATCTTTTTATCTTTTTTAGGGGGGGGGGGATAAAAAAAAACTAGGGTTTACATTTTCTCCTCTAATCATCTTACACGAGAGTATTGGCGTTGTCTTTTTTATTCCATTCATCCATTGTTCCTTATGAACAAAGTGTTTTGCTCCAGAATCTCAACATAAAACTTCTCATACCGGTTTAACAATAATGAGAAGCATCTTGAGGTCGAGTGATAAAAGGGGTTTTTTTTCACAGGAGTGATTGTCTTTATCTCGTTAAAGAGTTAGACTGTGAGAGTCTTCTATTTAAAAAAGTCAAAACTGAGGAGTACTGAAAGGAAAATATTCAGCTAAATTCCTTTCAGAAACAAGACTAAGTTGTTTTTTTTCATGTATATTGAGCAATGAGTCTATTAAAACTGATTCTATTGGAACTTACTGATTTGTCTATTTAGAATTGTTTGTATATACTTTTGAAGATAGCCAAGCAAATCCGAGTAGGTGAACATGATTTTGAAATATTTTTTTCCAGGGAAACTCTGCGTTGCATTATGCTGTGTCTAACTGTAACTTTGAAGTGGTCAGTCTTCTGTTGGACACTGGTCTGATAGACGTGGACAAACAAAACAAAGCAGGCTATTCTGTCATTATGTTAGCTGCCCTGTCCAGTGTACAGACCGGTAAAGATGTCCATGTTGTCAAACAACTTTTCGATTCTGGAGATGTTAATGCCCGTGCCTCACAGGTCAGTCACTGATTATGGAATGATTTATTTCACCATTTTGTGCTATTTGAGTTTCATGTATGTCACTTGGAACAAGTCCCCAATACTTAGAAAAAATCCAAAACTTAGACTGCTATCTGATGACTATTTAATTAAATACCATTCAAGAATGTTGATGATTCATTAGTAACAAATGTTATCCTTGAAAGGTTTGAGAGCATAAGCCATTGTGTCTGTTGATTTGAGGAATCTATCGGTTTTGAAAAATGGTTGACTCATTTGTCTGATCAATGATACTATTTTTTAGACCACCATGATCTCATGGTGGTCTTATCAAATCGCTTTTTGTCCGTGGTCCGTCGTCTGTCGTCCGGTGTCTGTAAACTTTTCTTGTGATCGCGATTCCAAGAGAACTACTGGTCGGATTTTCATCAAATTTTACAAACATGTTCCCCTTATGGTCTAGTTGTGCAACATCTATTTTGTTTGCTCATTTGCATATTAAAATGGCCGCTGGCGGCCATTTTATGATTTTTACCTACATAGTTTGTCATCGCGGAATCTAGAAATCCACCTGGCCGATCTTGATGAAATGTTTTTATATTGGTTCCCCATATGGTCTAGTTGTGCAACATCTATTTTTCTAAGCTCATTTGCATATTAAAATGGCCGCTAGGCGACCATTTTGTTTTTCTATTTTTTATCGCTTTTCTCTCTTGTGACCGCGATTCCAAGAGAAGTCCTATTCGGATCTTCTTTAAATTTCACAGGCACGTTCCTCCTATGGTCTTGTTGTGCAACATCTAGTTTGTTTGCTCATTTACATATTAAAATGGCCGCTGGCGGTCATTTTGTGATTTTTACCTACATAGTTTGTGATCGCGGAATCTAGAAATCCACCTGGCCGATCTTGATGAAATGTTTTTGTATTGGTTTCCCATATGGTCTAGTTGTGCTACATCTATTTTTCTGAGCTCATTTGCATATGAAAATGGCCGCTAGGCGACCATTTTGTTTTTCTATTTATTATCGCTTTTCTCTCTTGTGACCCCGATTCCAAGAGAAGTCCTATTCGGATCTTCTTTAAATTTCACACGCACGTTCCTCCTATGGTCTAGTTGTGCAACATTTATTTCTTTGCTCATTTGCATATCAAAATGGCCGCTAGGCGACCATTTTGTTTTTCTACTTTTTATCACTTTTCTCCTAAAGTAATGAGAGGATCTTCGTAAAACTTTGTACGCAGGTTAACCCTATGACCTCGTTACGTACTATGTACTTTTTTTGCTCATTTGCATATTCAAAATGACGACCGGTAGCTTTTTCTGTGATTTCTATCTACATAGTTTGTGATCGCGGACTCAACAAAACTACCAGGCGGATCTTGATGAATTTTTTTTGTGTTGCTTCCTCATATGGTCAAGTTATGCAACATGTATTTTTTTCGTCGTTGACGTTTTCATTTAACACATTCGGTACCGCTGTTGCCATTTGGCGTTAGAGTGCTAGCCTGCTTCATTACCGAACACATCGTAGGCCTATGGCGACAGCAGAAAATCGGCTAAAACCCCACTGACGCCGTATGGTTATTTTTTCTTACAACTTCAACTGATTTTGAAAATGCACAAATAAATTCACATGTTGCATCTGTTGGTTGCTTTGTGTTTTGTTTCGTCAATCTTCGAATACGGTTAAAGAGGTTTAATTTACTTTAAAGGCACACTTGCCGCGAAAATCAGGAATAATGTTTACATTAAAAAAGAAAGACCGTATTCTGTATTTTTCCCAGACAATATAAGTTAGAAACTTTCTATTTTTACCAAAATTTAAAAGTTTGGACGTCACTTTGTATTTTTAATTTGAATTTGAAAATTTGAACAAACCGATCTGCCCCCTATTGGCGATTTTATGTTTCAGTCGAGTGAGTGAACTAACGGCACAGTGTAATTTTACGTAGGCCTATTTATCTGAGAAATACAGACTGACGATCGGTTAACAGCGACTGGAAAAGCCTGCGGATAATTGTTTGAGTGTAAACCACAGATACAAAGGCCTGAAAGGAGGGTAATCCAACACGAAAGTTGACCGACACTGATCGTTGTTGTTGTAATCAGGCTTCGATTCTTCGTTTGTTTTTCGCCCCATTTTTACAGTCTAAAGCTAACTAGACATGTTTTATGTGTCCTATGTTTAAGTTTAGTGGTATTAGTCGTAGTAAGCTCATGTAAATTGGTTTTCTTAGCAAATTTAAACAGGCTACGGCGGCAAGTGTGCCTTTAACGGGCGCGCAATTCACTGATAACTTCCAACTTGTCTAGGTGAGAATGGACACTTCAAGCATACGTAGGCCTATATAACAAGAAAATGTTAAATTTGACAATAAAAGCTTGTGGAATTCCTTATATTTACAGCTTCAGATCTTAATATATATTTTCCTTGTCTCCAATATACTGACAGTGAGTGAGATATTTAAATATCTATGATTAAAAAGTGCTAAAATTGGGTGGTGAAATTAGCTAGTGAGAGTTCCCGCTGTCAATCACAGGGCCCCTACCAGGCATTTTAAAAGCATGGCCCAGTTAAAGACAAAAATACGCTAGTTTTGGCCCTGAGGACGTTATTTTGGAATTTCCTAGTCCAGAGTAGTGGAAAAAGGGCATTTATCGGAGCTTTATTAAACCTCAGAGTGAAATTGCAATCCTCGCGTCAATTTTAAAACGTATCAAAATCGACTCCTTTCAGATTTCCAAGGGCGACTATAAGAAACAGAACTTTATATTATCTATGCATGTTGCCGGCCGCCACGGCTTGTTCGAAGTCGGTAAAATGGCCTTCTCGAATTTGGATTTTAAACGCCTAAATTCTTTCCAAAAATGTAACAATAATAAATATTTTTAAAGGAGAGTTTTCCCTAAGACACTTACGAAGATCCATATTGTATTTTTCGGAGTTTGAAAGGAAGGAATATTTCAAAATGAAATGAAATACACGGCAACGTACAGTCACTATTTTGCCGATCGAATTCGCATTCAGGCAGCTATGTACAACAACTGACTTCGCAATTGTAAATGTTATTTACCAATAAAGTAACTGAAATGTTTTTATTCAATCATATATTTATATCAAATCTTGCATGAAGATTTTTTTATAAGTTCACTAATTTCTGAACGAATCGGGACATTTTTTGCCATTAATTTTTAAACTGACTTTCGTCATGTTTAAATTTTTACTCATCAGACGAGTGATACGTCGCCCGTTCTTCACTTTTCAAGGGCTGTTTTTGACAGATATACATTATCTTTTGATTTGTAAACAAACACTCAATGCATCTTGGCAACATGTGTACAATCGTTTTGGATTTTGTAAATTTTAATTGTGTACAGGACTCAAACAAGCGATATCACTGACTGGCCTGTGTGCAAGTACATATAGCTCCGGTAAGTAGCGTTAATGTGCGGCCTCGTTGAAGAAAGTTGGTTTTGAGTTTTCAGATAACCGCCACTATCTACCGAAGAAACTTTGTTCTTGTCCAGCCACCCACCAACTGAAGAAATAAATTTCACATATCAAATTTGCGATCCGTTTATAAGCAGCCTCACTTTCTGATAGTGTTCTATGGTGGGCTAAGATCAGTTCACTGATCTCTTGTTCTATATTTATAGGCTGGTCAAACAGCTTTGATGTTAGCTGTAAGTCATGGGCGTATTGAAATGGTGGAGATGTTATTAGAAGCTGGAGCTAACGTCAATATTCAGGATGACGATGGTTCTACAGCCTTAATGTGTGCCTGTGAACACGGACATACTGAGATCGTAAAAACGTTACTCGCTCATCCGGGATGTGATGCTAACCTCACAGACAACGTAAGTATCAAACAGGCGGCTGGTTATATTAACCTGGATTATTTTTTTTGGAGGGTGCCATCATATGATATAAAATATTTCTTCTTTATGCTCCGGATTTATTGAAGGATTTTTTTGGTGTCCTTTTAATTAAATTTTAAACAGGTAACTCTTTGTAAATATCTTCAAGTCTTTGTTGTCCTCTTTTTGCACTTTTGTAATTTTTTGTATCATTCTTGGGTGATTTCTTCTAAATTGTTGGAAGGGGAAATGTGTATTTCAATTTATCACTATCATTTTATTATTATTTTCATCTGTCAGCTTTTCAAATCTTTTTTTTATTTCATTTCATCTACTTTATGTATTTTGTTTGATTTGTGTCTTGTTGTTGTAATGTGCTACTGGGTATTCTAGGATGGAAGTACAGCGTTGTCAATAGCGATGGAGGCTGGGCATAAGGATGTAGGGGTTCAGTTATATGCCCATTTGAACTTCTCTAAACAAGCTTCCCCTGTAAGTAATCTACTCTGCAAAGAAAAATGAATGGTTGCCTTTTGAATTAACAATGATCAATATTTACCAAGCTTTTCTATATTGTACATGTATATTAAACAAACTAAGCTACTAACAAAATAATAACCACAAAAAAAAAATGGATGCTAGCCACCAGCGAGCAAATGTTTGTGTATTTCACACATAATATAGCCTGCTCTTCTCTTACCTTCCATCTACCTAATAAACTTTACAAAGTTCCCCACACGTATATCAGGAAACTAATATTAAGGGTGCCTTAAAACAACACACAATCCATCATTTCAATAATAGGAATATAACGTAGTGCACGGACTCGATAACAATTATTTTCTAATTAGATTAGTTCTAACTCCCTTATAGTAAAGGTTCTAATAATTAACTAATAATAAATCTGATTAACAATTTTTGGTACTGAAGCTATTAATAACATTATTTGGACATTCTAATTTGATTATTACGACCAATGTGTTTTCTTCAAGCATGGTGGCTTGGGTGGTCAATTTATCCCTTTAATGTGAAAGGGGTGCCAGGTACCGCTGAAGATACCCCCGTGCCACCCCCACCCACGGCCCAAACCTGGCAATGCAGAATGTGGCATTAACATCAGCCAATCTTGTCAAACCTCCAAGCATCTGGTACAAAACTCAAAATGAAATAGGGACACATGGACAATTAAACTCAAAGCAAAACTAATGACATGATAGACATGCATGCTACCTATTTTAACCTGTCACTTTTTTCTTCGCTCATTATTGGGGATGTATTTTGTTTTATTTATTAAATTTTGTAACTTTTATAAATTCAACTAAATTCTTTTATTTATCTTAAATAATGGTTCATTTCTTTGTTTTATTTTAAAAAGTCATAGTTTTTTTTCAATTCTTGGCAGTATTTAATGAATTGTTGGAATTTTTCTGATTATCACTTCAACTCTTCTTCATTGTTGTCTCTTGGCACTCTGTTCAAAATTAATGATACAATTGCTTTCTGCAAAGAGAAAAACAAACTTTAAATTTCCCCAAAAATTCCTAAGGTCTTCTTAAGCATTTTCTAAATACCATGTGGCTGTGAAATCATTTTTATAACCAATCAAGAGCTCTACAGATCTAAAATGCTGATTGTCTCCGAGCATGTTACTATGGTTACACTGGTGTTTTCTTTCCTGTGGTTTTAGGGCTTGACAAGGAAACAGCGCAAAGGTTCAGGATCACCTTTATCCAGGTAAACTGGCTTCTGATTGGCTCTGGCTGAATTTCCCACCATGCACTTGCCAAATCAATAAACACATATTTATCTTTGTCCTATGAAGCTTGATTTAGATTAAATTTGAAGTTTGAAAACACGAAATTTATAAAAAAAAAATCTAATATATGTTTGCCTGCTTACGATTCTGTTGCATATTTTGTATTGATATAATGAGCATCCTGTTTATATTAACAAACAAACCCAAAAAAAATATATTTTGAATTAGAATATATGTATATACTTTTAAAATATTAAGACAATCAGTGAAGTTTAATAAATAATCTTTAGCTCACAGGTTTGATTCCGTCGTTTTGTGGCTTGTTGGACTAAATTCTTCTTTGTTGGAAATGCTTGTCTTGTGATCCGGTGTTAAATCAGTTGATACCGGAGCAAAATTCTAGAACCAGATTTCCTCCCCCACTAAGCCTGGCAACTTTTGAGTTGAGTGGGGCGTATAACATGTCCCTTTGATATCAGCAATTCTTATCATTCCCAAATCGTTTGGTTTTGTTCTTGTAGCATCAGCAGGTGGTAATTGATTGGCTTGATCAGACCCTGTGAGTGTGATGGCTTCCCGGAGGATAAACGATTTACGAGATTCCAGACATTTCCAGAAACTCCACTGAGATGTATTCAGACATCTGTATATGTTGATCTATATGTGTACATACTACTAGATATTTTATCACTGCCTATCATAATGTTAATACTAAAAGCTGAAAATACTCTTTACTCTATCAGGAATGTAAGAATGTCATTTATGTACATATTTTTGTAATAGCTATACAACATTTAACAGGTTAACCTATCACACTTTTAGCTTTTACTTTACTGTGTGATTATTCTGACCATTACAGTGATTACGTTAACGGGAAATAAATGATTATGTAACTGTGAATTTCTGTTTATCCCCATAATCTTCCATACCTCTCGTGTTTTTTTTTTTATTAGTGCTACGAACTGTTTTATATACACATAATTTTACCACATGTACATATTTTGCGTAATTTGTTTTAAGTGTTATTTTTCTCAGTTCATCCTTGTTTAGGTTTTGCTTAAACTTCTTTCATATTTCTATCCAAGCTTCTGTTTATTGATTGTGACAATACAGTGGCATTAACTTTTAGTCTACTTGTTTTTCAAATGCATATCATATAAGGCTGGTATCATACCGTCCATATGAAAACAACGGCTTATATTCAGGATTTCGTCCAGTTCAATTTTCATCTCACCTAATCAGTTTGTTTTATTTTTTCATAAGTTTTGTGATCCATGATATCATTAAGTGATATCTGGGAACGTCACACTAATCAGAAGAAGAAGAGGAAAAAAAAACATGACTTTGAAAGTAGGTCACTGGTGTGAAAACTGTCTTATCAACAAGGGTATATTTCATAAAGGGGGAAACCTGCCTGGTTGATTCTTATGCTCTAAAATTACTGCTTAGTTGGTTATTTGTCACAAGTCACTAAAATGAGATTTATGAAATAGCCCCCTGCTCCTCTGGGAGTTTTTTTTTTTTTTTTTTACTTCATAGAAAATTAAAATCATCAGCGATTCATAAAGTTATTTCACTAAAGGTTGTGGTCAGTTTAAAACGGCCATTGATTATTCCAGTTGCCAAGTGTACTTATTACTTGAAGTGTTAACCATGTAGCATTTATAGACATGTTTAATTTATAACAATCTTGTATTTTCTCATAAACCCTACCTATTTTTATTACACATCATTAAACTCACAGTTTGAACAAAATAAATGAAAATTCTGTCATTCTAGCATTTTCAATAAATCTGATATCATCATACATGTATTTTGAATAGATATACCTAGCCTTTTTTTCAAAACTGCTGAACTATTTTGATATCTCTGTTCAATGTAGTGTGTGAGAAATTTACTATTTTAGAAATGAACAGTTTAATTGTTAGAACTGAAGATGAAACATTACCGTTTGTATGATAACTAATAAAGAGAGAAATATTTACCAAAAAGCATTTAGATGACCCCTTTTACATTTACAAATTCAAGTGTCCTTTAGAAGTTCTATTTTGTAAGTCAGGTTGGATCGATTTACCGTAGTCATTTGTTTACAATAAAACCAGTTTATAAAAGGAAATTTCCATGTAAGGTATCTTCCAAAGCGATAGTAGATGTTACCCTTAAATGTGTGTGTTTCAAACTGCAAAATTGATACTATAAATATGTTGTTTATCTTCATTAAGAACTAGTTGAACAGGTTTTAATAGTTAAACATTTCCTAAAATTTTGTACTTTTTCGTAGATTTTGAAAGAATATTAAAGGATCTTAAAACTGAAAGCATTTGTTGGCAAACTCTGGTTTATATAAGCCTGGATATAAAGCTGTCTCTCTTTACAACTTATATTGATGTCTCTTTTTCTCCTCTATGTGATACTTCTGGTTACTTTGCACCATTTTAATTTCTGTACGTATCTCAGTCCGCTATAGTTTTTACATTGAGCTTTTATACTTATCAAACTGTGTGATCTCTTTGTCTTTCTTTTCCTTCAATCTCGATTGCATTTTTTTTTTCTCTCACCATTTGTTATTTGGAAACATTTCTTTATTAAATTATATAGATATGATTATTGGATCAGGGGCCATAACTTTGGAAAAAGCAGCTGTTGAGTATTATAATGTACATATTTTTCCTCTCTCAGGCTATTCAATATAAAGGAGAAGGAAATTGTTCTTGTAATTAAAGTTGAAAATAATCCCCTTTTAAAAAGAGGGATAACTCTTTTAGCAGATTATCTCCCTTTGCTGCTCCTTCAGAGGTCAAAATGACGGTTTGGAAATTTGAGGCTGAAAATGATATGGTCCTGTGTATTAGCAGTATATACATAACATACAGGGCGAGTTATTGAGGTTAATGTTATACTGTATGTCAATATATTATTGTATGGTTAAACACCCAGGGACGTAAGATTTAACATCTTTGAAGATTTACTTGACAGTTAAATTACATACATCTATGTTATCCAATGTATTTTCAATCTATATCAAATATACTATGAATTATAAGCATGTTGGTTATACCGTCAATTCTACTTAATGTATATGAATACCAGTGACATTAACTTATGTAAGGTTGTTATAATCCTCAATTATGTATTGCCTGTTGAAATGTTTCTTCTACTGACCATGAAATGGTATGGGTTTTATAATAAAAAATCCACTAAAATTACTGAAATTTAAGGTAGAGGTAAAAAGTTTACCTGTATACCATGCCCTAAATCAGTGAAAACGATTTGTCCTTAAAAATTGGTGAATTTTAAACTCTTTAAAAAAATCATGCAACATGTCTTGGATTTAGCTAGTAAATTTGGTGCATTTTTAGGAGGATGAATTTTTAACTTGAACTATTTTTTTTAGAAAACTGTTAGTAATTTTTTGTGATTATCTGATAGTCTTCCTATCTATTAATGTTTAGATAAAGGTTGCCACAGGTTCTGTCTTGTCATCACCTTCCATCATAATGAACTGTAGAATACTGTTTCAATAAACTTTATTAGATATGTTATACACAATGGATTTTTTCTTCATTTCAATATATATGATTTGTTTTGATTCTTCTGTGTTTTGCACCTCACAGATCTCATGGGAACAAGATTTTATAGCCAGATCAAACAATAGACCTAGGGTTAAATATAAAACTGCCGCTCACACATGACTATATATTCATTATTGATTACAGGAGTGGTATTTTTTTATATTTCCTCATATTCATATATTAGTATTTCATGTATTTCCTATATTCATCAAATCAGAGCTAGCCTATTGTCTTATGTCAAGAATATTTAATATCCAAATCATGGACTAAGTTACAGATCTCAACCTTCTCCCACCTGGAGCTGTTACATCAGTGAGGTCTCCAGGCATTGAATGAGGCTAAACATGTAATACACTGAGAGCAGATCCTTCATGGTTCAGAAGTGATACAAATACAACCATTCAATAAAGCAAAGTAAGCACACTGAGGAATGACAAAGACGTCATGTTTAACTGAATATTTCGGTTTATTAGGTCAAACCATCATTAGGAGTAAAGATACAAGGACAAAACATAGTTTATATATGAACAGGTAAAATGTCAAAACATAGTAATAAATGTGAATGTGACAAATAGTTAATTACTACAATAAACATTAAATGAAGTGGATATTAGGGATTAATATTAGGCAAGCGACTGGTAAAACTGACATTACACTAGACTTATCAGTGGGAATTCGAATACAACCCTTCAATCAATGAGGTATGTGGAAGAGTTGCCAAGTATGTACTGAAGCTCGGGATTTCCTCCGGGCAAAGAGCCCGGTTTCCTCCCCAACTAAACATGACAACGCCAGCATATAAGTAAAACAACCTTGAGCGCAGTATAAAACATCAAACAATTAATCAATGAGTTCACTCCCATTTATAGCACCTGGTATTTTCCCCTTTGTTTAACCAACCTGCTGCTCCAGTTTGAAGCCATACTTGTCAATACCGCTTCTGGCCAATCAAGATATCAACCAATCATATAATTACGTGTTTCTACCAACAAAATCCATACCAGTTTTCATTGACTTAAACACCCTTAAAATAGAACAAATGCGCTTCTATGAAAACCTGCACATCCTAAAGTGTAATAGGTTTTACTTGTGAGGCTCCACAGAACCATCAAGGACAATTTATGTGTTGAATGAATGGAGAAATATTCGCTGCTTAGATGATTGATTGACTGACTGATCGGTACGTCGGGTATAAAAAATAAATATGGGTATAAAAAAACATATCACAGTTATGTCCTAAACTGCAAAACTTTTCCACATATAACTATATAAATAACTATTTGTTTCCGTCTTAACACAATTTTAAACAATTATATCTCTTAGAATGTTTTAAAAACATAATGGTGTGGACCATTAATTTTAAAAAAATTGCAACAGGTTAGTAGCCTTAATTGTACGCCCAAAGTTGTCTGTGAGCTGTGGGTCCATTCTTATCCTCCGTAACCCACACGGAGGTCCAAGACTTAGTAGCCTCTGACGGTCAAGCACCTTGGGAAAGCAGTCGGAACCCACACGGGGATATACGAGCGTAATCAATGAGATGCAGTATTGGGCTTGTTTCTATTTTGATCAAACAAATCATAAAACGATTATGGCCGAAGATTTAATTTGCATTTTTGGAAATTTTTGAAAAATCTACATGGAACTCCCGTGACTGACATCAGATGAAATCCATTACATTTTAGTTTGATACATCTTTGTGTGAGTTACTTGCCTTGGTACAGGCGTTGACCATAACATGTTACAACTTTGTTCAAAGTGTAATATCTGGACATCAGTTATCTTCTTTTTATAGTTGGTTACAACAGCTTTCAAATAACCTTCAACCATTGTTATATTTAGGAATGTCGGGATTAAAAGAAAATGATTGATTTAAGGGGAGATAATTCTCAGTATTGGTCTGGTTATCCCCCCTTGCCGGGTGTGACTTGGCCAACGATTGATTTGGCGAACAGTCATTTCTGTTTTGTTTCTCTCTTAGTTTGTGGAAAGATTCTAAACAACAAACAAAACATAATCCACGAACGACGAAGATTTGTTTACATAGAAAATGAATTCATCAAAGAAACACTTGAGGTATTAAAGGGATAAATGTTAATGGGAGATAACTCGAACTGACGTGAAGATTACACGTTGAAGTTACATGGAACTGAATAACATTTGAGTTGTAGAATTTTACCGTCTTCGATGGCATCTTCATTACGGAACGTGTATAAGTTCATAGGTTTGTCCTTTTTGTTGCAAAACAATATGTGTCTGAAAAGAAAGACAAAGTAGTTGAGAGAAACTTAAAATAAAACATTCAATGCCTCTAGAATAATGCAACAACAACAACATACATTCTATTTCTAGTGTAGGGCCTATTGTGGATCGGGTGGAATAATAGTTTAATATAATTCAATAATATTAAATGCCTACAGGTACCTCGTTATTTATGTTTGGATATTTATTGGTCGGCACCTGGTCGACGACCAATAAATGTCGGAAATTATAAATAACGGAGTGAATTATAAATATTATTGAATTACGGCTAGCCTACAATTTGTACACTACCAATAGGCAATACAAATACTGTGCATTACAATTTACACTTTAGTTTACAAGTGCATACGTAACATAGACCTACATGTAGAGTCTGAACGCCCCATGCCAAAACATCCTCCAATTTCAGTCAGAAATCCCAGCAATCAACAGATATATTTATGAAATATGCTGTTCTTATATTGTACTTGTAGTAGGCATAATTTTATGCATATTTTTCTGGAAAGTAACTTGTGTAAAGTTAGCCCTGGAACGCTGTGGAATATTTAAAAAAAATTATACTGAAGATGTATGAGGAACCAGACAGGCATATTATATATCTCCCCGAAGCTTCAAGTTTTTATTATTTATCAAACCATATGTTATCGTAAAAGTTGATATTGGTTTCTTTACAGTATATAACACTGTGCTATCACAGGGTGTTCTGATTGTGTCCTGTCCACAGGGGACGTTTTGACTTAACGCGAGCGAGCCATTCCAAGTTGGGTTGGTATCATTTATAAACTAATTCATGTCTTTTATATATTTCAGATATTGGTGCTAATTTAACAGGTAGGCTCTCTATATGTAACAAGAATAACAAACATTTGTAACATCTATGTTCAGTAGCAGTCTGGAAATTTTGTCTTTTAGAATACTTTCATGAAACTTAGGGTAAACTTTTAGGTAAAATGAACTTTTGTGAAAAGTGGCATGCATGGGTGTAGGGTTCAATTCCCACTCAGTCCAAAAAAAATTGGAAAATTTTCTGGCTGGGTTTTCACTTGAACAACCTATGTGGGAGGGTTGCCAGTTACCACCGGAAGGTTAAGGGTTTCCTCCAGGCATAGAGCCCGGTTTCCTCCCACAACAAAATTGGCAACACCGCAATTTAAGTGAAATAATCTTGAGCTCGGCGTAAAACAGCAAACAATCAATCAATCAATCGAAGTGAAGCAAGTTAATTTTGGCTTAAATGGAAGAAAAGTTGGAACGATTGGTGGGGAAGAATTACATGGCATTTTAGAAAAAAAAATGTATTCAATCCCTATTTTAGTTGCTCAAAATTTTGAATTTAATTTATTTTCTTCAACAATAACATTTTATGATATTCTTTTTTTTGAGGAGTGTACACCGAATGTGGGCAAAGAGCCGGGTTTCTAACCCTCTAGGGGCCTCCGTGGCTCATGCGGTTAGAGTGATAGTCCCTCAGTCTGATACACGCCTTCCAAACCCATCTCCGACCAAATACAAATTTCTGAGTGGATTTTTTACTTGATCACCCTATGTTGAAGACTTAGAGTTGCTAGGTAGTCGACAAAGGAATTGAATTGAATTGATAATCTAGAGTGTGGCATAAAACATCTATCAAATAATCAGTCAATCTTTTTGTGATAAGTTTATTTTATTGCCAGT
This sequence comes from Lepidochitona cinerea, assembly GCA_963971465.1. NCBI lineage: Eukaryota > Metazoa > Mollusca > Polyplacophora > Chitonida > Tonicellidae > Lepidochitona > Lepidochitona cinerea. The sequence continues at coordinate 36,936,530 of OZ020556.1, read as the reverse complement.
TGTTTCTCATCAGAATTTTTGTCTGTTATCCTTACATCTCTTTTCAGATCCAGTTTTCCGTGGTCTTTATCGCGGATCTAAAAAGCATGAAGGTGAAACAATTTGCTATACCACCTTTGTTTTGTGTGTTTTCTTATATCAAGTGAAACCTTAGCAACAAATCACCCCTTATCGCAATTTCAAAAGTGACCAGACACAAAAGCGAATGTAGAATAGGACACTCAATACTTGTATTTATCAGTGGACAATTGACCAATCAGATAACAGAGAAACGTCTCTGAGGGATAAAATCAACCTTCAGACAGGGCCTGTGCATTGACAGCTCTTGTCCACATTATTGACTTTTTATTTCCAGATGACTTTGAGGATGTTTTACAAAGATCCGGAAATGTGGGAGTACAAAAGGTAATTTGACAACTTTGTTAATACAGCATTCAAAAAGTGTTCAAAAGTTGGCAAATATCTATAATTACATGTAAATTCACATTGTTATTTGGATATATTCTTCAATTTGATTGGTTAAAAGGACATGCATCTCTAAAAACTGTTCAATTTGCTCTCTTCACAAATGCCGGAAAGTGTAGAGTAGAAAGAACCCTCTCACTCACACTGCAGACTAGTTCTCCCCTCCATTCAACGTGACATTTGAAGCCATGTGTACACTAATTGCCTTTTGAGTTTAAGGTAATCTTGTAAGAGAAGGTCCCAGAGAAATTATAATAACAATAGCAACTTGTTAAATGTACTTTTAGGGATGAGAATGGATCTAAATGCAGCCATTCCCTCCAAAGAATGAGATTAAATTACAATTTTCTTTCAGATAATGATAACTGGAGGGAGTTTAAAGGATGCCTCAGAAGCCTTGGAGTTGGCTAAAACAAAAGGTAAAACATTCTTTTTAAGGTTACACCAGAAAGTACGTTTACTAAAAGCCACATACTTTTCATGTAAGAATTGTTGCTGATATATATGTTCAGCCTTTTCTCAGTTACCTTGAGCTTGCCAAAATGGGATAATTTGTATCAAATGAGGCAAGCATGTGAGTGAACGACGAACAGCTAAATGCATATCCTGGAAGTTATGTAAAATAAATTTCAGGCAAAAAAATATTTGTTCTCCATGGAAAAATTAACTATGATATAATGAAAATCATAAATCATACATGCTTTGATATATTTAACACTTTTTAGCTCATTTGTTTTGTTTTCTATTTCTCAATTTTGTTTCCATGCAATCTGGATATGAGACCTTCAAAACACCTTGTGGTGCTTTTCTCCCTAACTGAGACCTTGTCATTTTTTTCTATCATCAAAAACTGCTTTCAGATTTGATGTTTGAAAGTTATTTTTTCTAGCTTTTACTTTCGGGACATTCAAACAAGTGCTCATGGGAAAAGTTGTGTGTAAAATTAGAACTAATAAAAGCTTAGTGTTATTTGTTTGTCAGACAGCCAATTTTGAGGAAAGAGTTTACTTTTGCAATAACAACAACAGCGTGTATCTGCTTCCTACTTCTAACTTCTAGTTTAATTAAACGGATTTATTGTGATATAGAAATCTCCCTTGTGGCCAATTTCATGGATATTTTTCCCGTAAGTTTTCAACTGAGTTTTGCCTTGATTTTCATTTTGAATTTGTTTCAGATAGGTTACCTTATTTTAAAATAGGCTACTATAATTTTTTTCTTTGGAAACCTTGCAATTTTGTGGAATCCCTAATGCGTTAACATAGAAAAAATCATTCACATGCCTGCATTCTTTGATGACTTGGGTGTGTGTTTGTGAATGGAGCCAATTAAACAATGTCCTAATACATTATAGACGAGATAAAAACATCCCCATTTGTTTGTTTTCAGATTCACTATACTGTACAGTTGGTTGTCATCCTACTCGCTGTAGTGAGTTTGACAAAAGTGGTGACCCAGAGAAATACATGACTGATATGATCAGCCTAATCCAGTCAAATAAAGACAAAGTAGTAGCTGTTGGAGAGATGGGACTAGGTCAGCTCACTTGTTCACAATATCATCCTGTAAATCATTTCATCCACAGATATTGTGTTCTTTATTTTCAAATGTATTATATTTTCACCGTCTATGAATAAGGGCCTCAGTGGCTCAGTTGGTTAGACTGGTTTGCTCTGAGCAAAGAGCCTTGTTTCCTCACCCACTAAACCTGGTTACGCCGCAATATAAACATCAATCAATCTGTATGAATACTCATTGATTTGGTACATCATAAAACACCAGTCAATCAATACCAAGAAATTGAAACACCTGGTTGAAATCAGTGTCGGTTAATTTACTAATTCAGTAATTTCCCTGATGATGATTGCAGCCTGCATGCATTGTTTTGGATTTATCAAATACAATATATTCATTGTAACTTGCAAATGATATTTTTTTAGACGTTCTACCATTAGTAAACCAACTAACATCCACATTTACTTCCCAGAAGTGAACTTTTCTGTAATGTTCTTGAGAATAGAATGTCTCAATACCTCTAGTGAAAGTTGATCTTCATCAAAACAACCCATTTTCATATTTTACGTAGAATAGCAGTCATTATACAGTGTTGCATCCAAACAGATTTGAGATATTCTCTCTTGATGGTCCATACTTGGCATCTGGTCTAATTTGAACATTCAACCCAGTGTGAACGTGAACACTGCATAATAACCTCATATCATATCTTTTCTACCAATTTAATATATTTTTGCTTTTAATAGATTTTGATCGTTTGCACTTTTGCCCCAAAGAAACACAACTGAAGTAAGTTATACCATAGCTCATTTGTTCAAATTATAATGACTGAAGATTGAATATCACAAGCATACTGAAGTCCCACTTGAATATTGAAATGCTTTTAAACCTTTTAAAAATGTACCAATATGTATCAGTTTGATTTGTTTGTAAAAATGCTCGTATATGTTGTGTAATATCTCCCTTGAGGTCACCTTTTTAAAGATTTCAGGGCCTTTGGTGGTCAGTCGGCAGAACGATAGTCTCTCAGTCCGACCTTGGCCTTTCATTGATTGGTCAAGGGATCCAATACCAGTCAATACAAAAGAAATACAATAGGACATTTCTGAGTGGGTTTTTAACTATGCAGAAGGGTACCCACCCAAGTTTGTGGCTTTCCTCTGGGCAAAGAGCCTGTTTTCTCCTCTACTTAGTCTGGCAATACCGCTAAATAGAATAGTCGAGTGCTTAGGAAAAATGTATTCTACAGAATTATTCCGCCGAAGGTCGGGTTTCCTCCTGGGCCCTGTCTTACAAAGCTGGTGTAAAATTGCGCATAGGCCTACAACATGGACCAGTTGCGTCCAAGACGTAAGTTCCTATAGTTTTAACACTGATTTACGTCCGACGTAACTTACGCCAGCTTTGTTGATTGATTGATTGATTGATTGTTTGGTGTTTTACGCCGCGCTCAAGATTATTTCACTTATATGGCGGCGTTGCCAGTTTTGTTGTGGGAGGAAACCGGGCTCTATGCCCGGAGGAAACCCACGACCTTCCGTTGGTAACTGGCAACCATCCCACATAGGTCGTTCGAGTGAAAACCCAGTCAGCGCCAGCTTTGTAAGACAGGGCCCTGGCAATGAGCCTGGTTTCCTCCCCACTAAACTTGGCACCGCCGCCATATAAGTGAAATAATCTTGAGTACGGCGTAAAACATCAATCAATCAACCTACCAATCTAAAGAATTATTCTGTTACCTTTGCAGGTATTTTGAAAAGCAGTTTGAGTTGGTCGAGGCAACAGGCCTCCCTATGTTCCTTCATTGTCGGAATTCCTTCTCAGATTTTATAGAAATTTTAAAACGAAATAAAGAGAAATTTAAAGGTGGAGTGGTATGTACTGACTGATATTTCAAATTGAAACATGTACTAGTAAAATAATAAATTATGACCTTTACTGGATTCCTAATTTTGATCTGACCATGGCAGATTGTGTAAAATACCATACAAACTGCATAAATGTAACAGTGTTAAGAAGAAGAATGGTAGAAACTTTTCCAGGAATCTCTCTCTACATTTAAATGCTTTTAGTATTAGGACCTGTAATATTGCATCCAGGGTGTTTGATAGACACAATACAAGTATTCACGGACCACAGTTTCACAACCCATTTGGCTCCCCATGACTGGGTTTTCAGACGATCACCAATCATGGGTGGCCCCTGATAAACCTGAACTTTGGGGATTTCCTCAAGAAATAGTCAGTGTCCTCCCCAACTAGACCTGACTTTGCTGCTATAAAAGCCGTAAAACATCAATAAATCTTGCATTTGACCAGTATTTATTTCACATTGACTCTAGGTTCATTCATTTGACGGAACCAAAGAGGAAGCAGAAACAATTACACAACATGGACTGTATATTGGTATCAATGGATGGTACGTAACATCTCTATTAATTTGTAATGGTGACTCCTCAAATCTAAAGTTGTATATTTTTGGGTTTTTTGGAAACGCAAATTTTGACTTTTATGGGCTCCTTTTTCCCAAGCATTGTCTGCCTAAGCCTTGGCTTTATCTCACACTTATTTTGGCTTTCCATAAAACCTGAAAATACCACCAAAATATTTAGTAATGTGTGCCTTAAACCACTGATCAATCTTAAGAAATTATGTGACCATTTGGTGATTGGAGAGTTTCACTAAATGGGATACATCACATGCTCATCATGGTTTCTTCTAGTTCTTTGAAGACAAAGGAGAATGTAGAGGTCATGTGTTCAATACCCAGTGAATTCCTTATGATTGAAACAGGTACATGTAACTTTATTTCTTTCTATCATTTTCTTTTATTCATCAAAGACCTTTTCACATTTTCTTTTGCAAGTCTTGTCTCCAGATATGCTGGTAATTTGAATTTACCTTATGAACTTAGATGGTGAGTCAATGATATAAGTTGTGTTACGATGACGGTCTGCCAGATTTATAAGGCGAGGAAACCGGCCCGGGTGGGGGGGGGGGGGATCCCTCGCCTGACCTTGGGCAGGTACCAATAGGAGTTTACAAAATAGTGAAAAATTCGCAGAGATTTTAGATTTTTTTCTTTGGACTGGGTGGGATGTCTTGTGGTTTTTTGTTCGAATGATACAATTAATCTAAAAAGTGTGGAACATTGTAAACAGAAAGAATGTGCGTATGATACAAATCTCAAAGAAAATAGGACAGATAATTCTTCTGTTTACCATCCTTAAAGGTTTTATGGTGTGAGTACTTCATTATTTCAGACGCCCCATGGTGTGAAGTTAAACCCACCCATGCTGGGTACCAACATGTCAAAACAACATTTCCCACAAAGAAGAAAGAGAAATGGGAGAAGAATCATTGTGTTAAGAGTAGAAATGAACCTGCTAATATAATGTAAGTACATATCATAGGCTTTGCTATGTAAACATATATTATCAAAGATATAAGATTTCATCATCCATGGGGCTTCCTCCTATGAGGAAATGTTGCCAGGTACTCCCACTAAACCTGTCAAAATTGCTGTATAATACTGAACACAGCCTTTCATCAATGTGGTGTGGGTGCAAATCCCACTCAGACAAAATAGAAACTTTTTAGTAATACTAGTCTCGCGAATGTATGTTAAAAAATGTTCTTAACGGTCTTGCCCCTAAAATGAATGAATGTTCTCGGACGATATTTCTGTCTGAGCAGGCCGCAGACTGTATCAATTATTCACATTCCAACTTCAACCATTTACTAAACCCTCTTTTTTTAGTGAAAGTTAGAATTTATGAAAAATATGCGAACTTTTGCAGCTTATGCCACTTTAAATAAAAACAATTGCTTTAATCAATCATTTCACTCACTCCATACAGTAGTTACTTGTCTGCTAACAACTTATCTTTATTCTTCTGATTTCTTTTTCTAGACAAGTTTTAGAGGTAATGGCTGGAGCAAGGGGAGACAACCCTGAAGAACTGGCAGAGGTGATGTTCAACAACACAGAAAAATTGTTCTTCAAACATTTAAATACATGACCCTAATAAATAAATCAGTGATTTCTTTTGTATAGCCATATAGTTTTTATTTTCAAATATACAGCCAAAAGAGCATAGACTGGAGGCATATTTATGTTAAAGTGGCGTGAGCTGCCAAAAATGAAAAACTAATGGATTGGTGTTGAAATAGAAAATAATGGTACAGTCAGTGGCCTGTACAAACAGAAGATGTTCTAATAACGATCAAAATTCAAATAGCCAAGATGTGTGCCATCATTTGGAGAGTTTTGCAGCTTATAAAACTACCTTAAAGTATGTCTTCAACATTGGTATCGGTGGAAAGCTCTTATTTTGTATTTTCTCATAAAATTTGCTAATTCTGTTTCAACAAATTTTCCGTATAATTGTATTTAGCAGCTCATGCCACTTTGTAAATCAACAGCATGGTTGTCTTCCCTGTCTTCTGTTAGCACAAAGAAAACAAACTCGGATAGGTGGAAATCATGTTACACAATATTTTAGCAAAACCTTTTCGTGAAAAGGACAAGCAGGCAAGTCACTTCAGAGAAAAAGCTGGTGATTTGATAAGTGCTTTCAGTAGCATCAAACTGTGCTGTTGCTTCTTTGAGATAAGTAAAGATGGTAACCCATCTAGTGTATGCTTATATTGTCTCAAGATTCATTCATTTGATTGTTTTATGCTGCACCCAAGATAATTCCACTTATATGGCAGCATGATCAGGTTTACTTGGGGGAGGAAACCAGTTGATTGATTGATTGATGGTTTATGTTGCACCCAAGATAATTCTACTTATATGGCAGCATGGTCAGGTTTACTTGGGGGAGGAAACCAGTTGATTGATTAATGTTTTATGCTGCACCCAGATAACGCCACTTAAATGGCAGCATGATCAGGTTTAGTTGGAGAGGAAACCAGTTGATTGATTGATGTTTGATGCTGCACCCAAGATAATTCTACTTATATGGCAGCATGATCAAGTTTACTTGGGGGAGGAAACCAGTTGATTGATTGATTGATGGTTTATGTTGCACCCAAGATAATTCTACTTATATGGCAGCGTGGTCAGGTTTACTTGGGGGAGGAAACCAGTTGATTGATTGATTGATGGTTTATGTTGCACCCAAGATAATTCTACTTATATGGCAGCATGATCAGGTTTACTTGGGGGAGGAAACCAGTTGATTGATTGATGTTTGATGCTGCACCCAAGATAATTCTACTTACATGGCAGCATGATCAGGTTTACTTGGGAGAGGAAACCAGTTGATTGATTGATTGATGGTTTATGTTGCACCCAAGATAATTCTACTTACATGGCAGCATGATCAGGTTTACTTGGGGGAGGAAACCAGTTGATTGATTGATTGATGGTTTATGTTGCACCCAAGATAATTCTACTTACATGGCAGCATGATCAGGTTTACTTGGGGGAGGAAACCAGTTGATTGATTGATGGTTTATGTTGCACCCAAGATAATTCTACTTACATGGCAGCATGATCAGGTTTACTTGGGGGAGGAAACCAGTTGATTGATTGATGGTTTATGTTGCACCCAAGATAATTCTACTTACATGGCAGCATGATCAGGTTTACTTGGGGGAGGAAACCAGTTGATTGATGGTTTATGTTGCACCCAAGATAATTCCACTTACATGGCAGCATGATCAGGTTTACTTGGGAGAGGAAACCAGTTGATTGATTGATTGTTTATGTTGCACCCAAGATAATTCTACTTATATGGCAGCATGATCAGGTTTACTTGGGGGAGGAAACCAGTTGATTGATTGATGGTTTATGTTGCACCCAAGATAATTCTACTTACATGGCAGCATGATCAGGTTTACTTGGGGGAGGAAACCAGTTGATTGATGGTTTATGTTGCACCCAAGATAATTCCACTTACATGGCAGCATGATCAGGTTTACTTGGGAGAGGAAACCAGTTGATTGATTGATTGTTTATGTTGCACCCAAGATAATTCTACTTATATGGCAGCATGGTCAGGTTTAGTTGGGGAGGAAACCAGTTGATTGATTGATGCTTTCTGCTGCACCCAAGATAATTCCACTCATATGGCAGTGTGATCAGGTTTAGTTGGAGAGGAAACAAGTTGATTGATTGATGTTTTATGTTGCACCCAAGATAATTCCACTTATATGGCAGCATGATCAGGTTTAGTTGGGGAGGAAACCAGTTGATTGATATTTTATGCTGCACCCAAGATAATTCCACTTATATGGCAGCATGGTCAGGTTTAGTTAGGGAGGAAACCAGTTGATCGATTGATGCTTTATGTTGCACCCAAGATAATTCCACTTATATGGCAGCATGATCAGGTTTAGTTGGGGAGGAAACCAGTTGATTGATCGATGCTTTATGTTGCACCCAAGATAATTCCACTTATATGGCAGCATGATCAGGTTTAGTTGGGGAGGAAACCAGTTGTCTCAAGATTCATGCATTTGATTAATGTTTTATGCTGCACCCAGATAACTCCACTTAAATGGCAGCATGATCAGGTTTAGTTGGAGAGGAAACCAGTTGATTGATTGATGTGATATGCTGCACCCAAGATAATTTCATTTATATGGCAGTGTGATCAGGTTTAGTTGGAGAGGAAACCCTCACAATTGAAATATGAGGCTGCGAGAGAGAATATGACACATTGTGTTCTGTAGACAAAAAGGCAGACATTGAAACAAGGCCCTCTTCAATTGATCACGTCACACATGAAAGACAATCATGGTTTAAAACTCACTCTTCTCTAGAAATGCCTCCAAATAAATGAAAACTATGTCCGCTGTGTTCCAATTTCCCCCCCCCCCCCCCCCCCCCCCCTCTTAGTTTATGATCCGGCAATGATATTTCCTTGTACCAAATGTCTTATATGTTCGATGGAAGCCCGAAGAAATATTGATTAACTGGAGGCATTTTCGTATCTGTATTTAAACACAGACAAAGTATTTGCCTACTTACACTCACGAAAATCTAGAATATTGCTTACATAAAAAACAGCAGCCGCATTTTTCTCGGACAAAAGGTACAAAGTTTCTATTCTAGCCAAATTTTTCATAATCTATAATATAAAAATTTGATAGGTCGCGTACCGTAATGCAGACAAACTCCCGGCCTGGGCCACAAGCGCCCTAATGATTGGAACCAAGTGAGCAATTTAACTGTACATTACTATCTTAACGAATTCATCTGGAGAAATACAGATCTGGTTTCAAGGAGAAGGCCTGGCAACAAAGAAGACTAAACCACAGACAAAACGACCTGAAATGAGTGAGTGAGTGATTGGGGTTTTACGTCCTGCTCAACAGTATTTCGGTTATATGAAGACGTCTCCTTGTGACAGGGCGGATTTCCACCGCTCTTTTAGGTGCTGTCTCACTGAGACGACTTGCCGAAGACAACCAGCAAGCCCCCTCACCCAGTCACAGTATACTGACACCGGGCCAACCAGTCGCTGCTCTAACTCCTATTGCTGAGCGCCAAGCGAAGCAGTAACAGCTACCACTGTTAAAGTCTTTGGTCTGACTCGACCCGGGCTTGAACCCGGATCTCCCAGGCCTGAAGGGGACGCTCTACCGACTGAGCTATCGGGGCTGGTACCTGAAATGAGGGTAATGCAACACTGAAGTTAACCGGCTGATGATCTTTGATGTTGTATTCATGCTTTTATGTGAATGCTTTTACACCCCCATTCAGACGTATATATTGTGCCCAGTGTTAAATTTCAACGACTTTACTTGCAGTAACCGCGTACAATTGGTTTTTTAACATGTCAGAAAGGCTACTGCAGGTAGTGTGCCTTTAAAATGGAAATGGAAAAATATGCACTTACTCAAGAATTCTGATAGGATAACATAGGATATTTTATTCATTATAATGAGAAAAAAAAAACATTTTCTTACTGAATATATTAACATAAAATACTTGCCAAAATTATTTGTAAATTGAACTTAAAATAATTTTTTCGGCAGTTTGTTGAAACTGAGCCTGACATTAAAAAAAAAATAATTGTAAAATTAAAATTAGGTAAAGATTTTTGTTAGATTTTTTGTAAATGCACCAGTTTTGAAAATGACTAGTTAGAAATGGTATTAATTAACTACCTAATTAAATATACAGAATTGCTACCATTTAATTGCTATTCTTTACAAGAGTAATTCAGGTGCATATTTTTAGTTTGTCAGTTTTATTTTGTCATGGTAGTAACCAATGCTCCACACCATTGTACAAAAGATGTTAGCAATTTTTGAAGACTCAGAAGCAACGAGGACATCAGATGACCCATTTTCTCCACAGAAAACTCCCTAAAATCAAGAGAAAAAATAGGTGAGTATTAATAAGATTGGTTGATTGATGTTTAACGACACACTCAAGATTATTGCACTTGAATGGAGCTGTAGCCAGGTTTAGTGGGGCCAAGAAACTTTGGCCAGAGGAAAACGCAACCTTTGGAGATTTCTGACAACTCTTCCTTAAAAATCCAATCAGAAATTTTTTAAAATTTCATCTGAGTGGGATTTGAACTTGATATGCATGAATATAAGGCCTGTGTCGGACTGAGAGATTATCACTATAACCGACTGAGCCACAGAGACCCTTAGATTTCTCTGATTAAAATAGTATTCATCAGATTTGTTTAATGCCAACATTTATTTTGCCTTAATGGTCAAACCTCATATGGGTTCCATAACACCATCCATACTGACAACATAAAGACACACTAAAAAATGGAAAAGGGGACTAAAAGATGGTAAAGACATCAATAACCGTGGAATTTTCACCAAATTAGTGAAATAACTTTGATTGTGGCTTCAAACATCTGACAATTTTGTCAGTGGGAAACTCGATATTGTCACATAATCAACTCCTGTAAGTTATTGTAAAAACTCACCGTATAACATTTTCAATGATCCAAATATAAACTATTTGTGAGTAGTCCAAAATCAGTTTCCCCAGAGTCCGGAAAAATTCCCGCACAAAATCTATTGAGATATAAAACCATTCCCGGGCCTGTCCCCAAAATTCTGGTGACAGTTGATAAATCTGTAAATATGAAGAAAGAAGAGTTGAATTTCCCAACCTTTCGTACATAAGCAAAATCACTAAAATCTGGATCACATTAAAGGTGTAAAAGCATATCAATTTTGGACTTGTCATCTAAAAGTTCAAAAGGTTCATCTAAAAAGTTAAAGAGGCATGAGCTGCCAAAATTCACACTTTTTTCATAGTTTCTGATCATCACGACAGTAAGAGGCTTTGGAGGCCATCGAAAAACTAAATGATTGGCGCTGGAATGAGGAAAATCCATACAGTATGTGGCCGGTACGAACAGAAAATGTGTTCGAAAAGTAAACAAAATTTAAATAACCGGGACGAACATTCATTCATAGCTCAAAACAATACGTTATCGTACTTTCTCGAGACTAGAAGCACTAAAAAGCTTCTGAATTATACTTCTTGAGAAAAATAGCCAATAATTTCAACATTCTGTTTTAACGTCATAATATCAACATTTTGGCAGCTCATGCCCCTTTAAGGATTTGCTTTTGAATAATAAAATATTTATGGAAGTTAACAGAAGTAGATTTGTTCATAATATGGCTAAGTTACATTTTGTACTTCTAAACATTGCCTAACATACACTATCAAGCTTGACGATACTCAAAAAGTTTTTGAATTTTTGTGATCTTGTTTTTACAAAAATTCATGTTTTTGGGCACCTCCTGCCACTATAAAAGTACAAAATGAAGCCTAAACCTAAGAATTTGGGGAAAAACATCTCTTTCTAAAGGAAACTGTTTATTTAACTAATTAAGGGATGATGCAATTAAGTGATGAGTGCATCATCCCAAAAATTCTTAGAAGAAAACTCGCCCATACATACCCATGTGCAAAACTCCAGTATTTTTGTTGCCAGCCATTGTCTGTGGACCCTGGTGGCCACCTCAACTATACCATACCATTCTATCAGTTTAACTTGAGCTTCTTTAAGATAAGGACCAACAGTCTCACATGTTTGACCATAGTAGATTGGCACGTTTATCTGCAGCCAACTGTCAACAAAGAACACAATTCTTTAATATAGGAGTGGAGATAAAGGATTGAGTACAGTTATAATATAATTTTCCTGAGGACATACACTTATCTCCATATACCTGAAGGTGTTTCTAAGTAGAAGCAATTTTATAATTGTAGAATCCTACAGAAAGTTCTTAATAACATTTCAAGGAAATGCCAGAACATTGTGGCAGATATAAACATTGGTTTGTTGGAAATCTTACCTAAGAAGCTGTAGTGTAACAGTGCTAACTTTCACCCAGACTTGTCTGAGAACAGCCAGTATCCCATACTCCTCCAGGAAACGCCAACTACGAGACACTACAAAAACAACAAATTGAAGTTAAACATGGGAGGGGGAAGACAGCTCAGGATATTGTCAATTTTACTTAGAATTAGATGGGAATAGTGCCTGGAAGTCTACCGAGAGATTTCACAATATCCGATGACAGATGACGATTTTTGATGACGTCAGTTCGATTAACGTTTTATGTTCTACCACGTCAGAATTGAGCGTCAAATCGAACGATAAAGGCTCCCCACATGTGTAATGACAACACCGGTGACAGGAAATTTGTGGAATTGTCACCTTACTCCCGCTCCCTATTAGAAATGACAGAGAGGTGACAGAGAATATGAAAGAAAGACAAAGGCCTTACGTTGATATTTCTTGGCTGTGTAGATATCATAAGATATAATTGCCAGAACTAAGCCAATGATGAGGAAGACAAGCCAATACCAGGAAAACACCGTCGGTTGACCCATTCCTAATAACAGATCCTGAAACACAACAGTTGGCTAAATAAATAGTCTTAAATGGACAGTTGAAGTTAACATTTGACACAAAGGAAAAGTTCATGAAACTTAATTATCAAGATTTAATTGCCATCTAAATCTAGTCACCTTGCAGAGCCCATGACATCCAGTTTCTTCAGGAGCGTGATGACCTTGGGACAATAACTCATCATTTGTCACACTAAATGTACGAATTGTTTCATACAGCAGTTTTTTCTCCAGTTTCCGAGACATCTGTGGCCAGTTTTCAGAGAGATACCGAAGTAAGACACTGAAGGAAAGAAAAAAGGATATATACAGCAAGTGTGATGACCATCCTGTATAACAAGGTGATCACAGATAATTTAGATAATTGAACAAAACTAAACAATTTTCTTAGATAAAATTGCTTAAAAATATATTTTTATATACAAATACATTTACCTAGATTGAGCAAGGTGTTTTGTGTACATCTGCCTCCAAACACTAAAACATTGTTTATCTGTCATGAGACAATATACCAAACACGGTAAAATCTGCAACAAACAACAACTGTTTAACTAAAGATAAGATGAGAAGGATGAGGGGTTCGTAAATGGTAAATAAACAGGGCTTATAGGTGGGTTGTGTTTGTATACGGACTAAACATATATATTTGAAAAATAAGTTGAAACGAAACCATCTTCACATTTGCTTACCTAGGTTTCATAGCTACCCAAGAAAAAAAACAATTGTCAAAAGTGACGTCATACACGTCATTTTGATGTGTAAGAATGGCCAGAAAGACGCACTGAAGTTCTATGTCACCCTTTTGAGGGTACTTGAACAAGTCTGTGTTTGATGTCCCATGTCACTGAGGTAATTAACTTATAGAATCATGATAAAGCATTGAACGTGGCAATAAATTTCTATATGGGCTGTGGCGGAAAATTTTAGTTTTCGTAAGACGTGTAAAGTACGTTCTACAACAACCTTAATGTAAATTGTAAAAATATTACCCATGGTTATTCCTTTAATACAAGTTTCAATCCCCTTGCTATGAGCATCTTGCTACTTGAGATGGAGTTTATTTAATAACATTTTACAATACTTGAATGTATAATGTTTGTTGTCAAACATTGCAAACATACCTACCAATACCCTATATATGTCTGAATATCAATTAAAACAGAGACTAAAATCAGCTTTGATGAAGCAATAACACAAGCCTACATTGGTCTGAATATCAACTTAAACACAGTCTAAACCCCATCAGCTTTGATATAACAGTAACTCCCATAGTAAGATAGCAATTATTTCAGAATGGTTAACTAAAGCTTATAAAACTCACCTCATTTCTAAGGGAATTTCTGGAGTCTGGAGTGGCTCTGGAGAGAAAGGAGGGGAAAAATAACCTCAAAGTAGATTTTGGATCAGCTCCAAAAGCAATTGTCTAAAATGAAAAACAGAAGAAAAATTTGTCAAGTTTTATGGGTGTTCACAAATGTTCATCATACAGTTAAATTATTTAAATTTTTTTAAACAAATCTGAAACAAGATAAGCACAGTAGTTGGAAGAAAGACTTTAGATTACCTGAGCATTAAATTTATAGAATGTTCACTTAAATAGTTAAATAACACATTCAACACAAACATTAGATAGCATCAATGTACTGAGGCAGAATATTTGTAAAGGAGAAAACGTTAGATGTTAACCTTTAACTTTGGATAGAGAGCCTGAAGTTTTTTATTCAGTTCAGATGGTAAGTTAAGAGTATTGCCAAACACCATGTCTAGGATTGGGAAGAAATCTCGGATTGTCATCACACCATAAGCAGATTTGTGTTCAGAATGAAATCTGTAACATGAACAAAAAATACAGACATAAGACTAGCAAATAACTAGAAAAAGTTTTAGATTTACATTGCTTTCAAGATTATTTAATTTATATAGCTGCTTTGCCATGTTTAGTGAGGGAGGAAACTGGGCTCTTTGCCCAGAGGAAACCTCAGATGAGTACCTGGCAACTCTTCCACATATGTTGATCAAGTAGTAAAAAATCCACTAAGGAATTATTCAATTCTATTTGGTCTGAGTGGGATTGTAACCGGCGACACATCAATGGGAGGCCTGTGTCGAACTAAGGGAATGAGTCATCAAGATCCCATTGGTTTTGAATGACCAAACAGAAATTTGTTCATCCGCACAGTGTGTCAAATTGTTTGTTTAATATTTTGCACTATTTTCCTTTATATGTCTACACAGAATCCCAAAATAATAATAAAATCCATGTTATAATAAAAGGTGGGTGATCCAGCGATCAGTGATTGAAATCCCATTAGCACTCTATATTGAGATGGTACCCCTGGACTGAGATCATCGGGCTCCTGTATTATAGTGACTTACTGTAATAGATTGTCCAGGTAGTCCACAGAGTAAGAAGCCAGGGAACGGATACCCGCCATTGGTAACATCAAGTCCAACCAAGCTACAGCAAAAAAAAAAAAATATTCAAAACTGTTAAGATTTATACAAGAGTTTTGTCTGAATAGAAGTGTGAAAGGAAATGTTGGCTTACACTGGCCACTTCTATACTCCAGCCCTCAGAAGAAAGTTTTGGAGAAGCATGAATGGAGGCACCTCACTGATTGATCAGCCAGATACCTTCAGATGCTGTTAAACTGCTGGTATGGAACTAAAGTGCTTTATCAGATATTAATGGTCAACTTCAAACACGCTTTTATCTTAAAACTTTACAAACAAGACTGGCCATACCAGCAGCAACATTTATAATGAAATCTTACCTCTTAGTCCAGCTTTGAGATTTTTAGTTCCGACTAAGCCAAGGGCCCACAATATGGACAGACATTTCACAGGTCGATTCTGATTAGCTTTCAGTAATTCCAAATACTGGAAAATATCAAAAATAAATCCAACGGATCTTGTGTAAGAATTCCTAAATTTGATACTAAGTATTAGCTTTGTCATTTTGATTTATTGCTTGTGTACTTCACACGAGTTGTAATGAAATATATCTGTGACCTATGGTCGGATCCACAGCTATGATATAGGTAGTACCACTGACCTGATTGGTTTTATTGAAAACTATAGATGGGTTTTGCCAAGCCATGCTCTGGAGAAAGATTCGATATCCATATGTAGACAATCCTTAAAAAGATACAAAGGTTAATGTTTATCGTATTTCAAATGACAGCAGATTTCTCAATCACATCAACTGTAATTAACGCTAAGTCCATACTAGAAATTCATCAGTTTAATGGTTTTCTTAATGATTGATTGATTGTTTGGTGTTTACGCGGTCAAGTTTATTTCACTTATACGGCGGCGTTGCCAGTTTCATTGTGGGTGGAAACAGGGCTTTATGCCAGGAGGAAACCCCCGACCTTCCGGTGTTAACTGGCAACCATCCCACATAGGACGTTCAAGTGAAAACCCAGTCAGAAGATTTTCCAATTTTTTGGGGACTGAGTGGGATTTGAACGTTTCCCTAATGATGCTTGTACAACATAGAAATAAATAATGCATATATATGGTTATGAAGCAAATCTCAACATTAATTTGAGTAATGCATGAATATTTCCAGCTTTTACCTCGGAACAGAAAAAAATAACCTGAATAACCTATAAATCTAGTTCTGTGTTTGTCTAGTTTATATCTGATAAATTTAAAATTCATTTACAGCTAGGCAACATAATAAACATTAGACATTCATCAAACCACCTGTTTAGAATACATCAACTAAAATTAAGTTCAATATTCATTTTTAAAGATCTTCAGATAACTGATCAATATTTTCAGCATAATTTATACATCAAAACAAGTAACGATAATTTGAATAATTTGAAAACCCATGATAAGCATATGTCAAAATAAATTCATTTAACAAGGTAATTCAAAGTAGTATGGAAAAAAACAGTCAGAATTTTTTATTTTTTTCTGCACTGGCTGAGACTACATGTTAGCTGCGTGGTGAGGGGGAATTAAAGGCAAGACTGACCATTGCCCATGTCAGTGAGCATAGCTTGTACACAGTGATAAAACAGATGTTCCAGAGTCTCAGAGTTACAGTTCTTGAGAGAGTTCTTCAGTACATCCTTACACTTCGCATTCAGCTTACAAAGAGGATAATCTGAAAGGAAGTGTCAATTATAAACTTAATATCTTTTTCCAAACTGATTAACCTAGAATGTCTTTACAGCTATATTTCAAACTGAAGGTTGAAAACTAGAAATTTGAATAAAAAAAGGTATCTGTAAATTCTACTGAGTATACTAAAAGCTTGAAATCATCCTTAAATTATTTTTAATTATAAAAACTTTTGCTTTAAGGCAAAATGTCAAGAAGATATTTATCAAAGTCTTGTTAAAATGCCAAGTTAAAATGCCAAGTACCTCTAGGCTTGTTTTTGAAGACAGGATCAGATTCAGGGACAGGTTCCAATTTAACATTCAAATAGGATGCCAAGTTCTTTAGCCATACATCTTTATTGTCAGGAAAACTTGCCTTAGATTGGGTAATGATGGACTCCAAGTCAATGTGATCAATCTACCCATTCAGATAATAATAAAAATGAAATAAAAAGTAAGAAATAATCCATAAAAATATAGCAATGGATATCATTGATTTGTGAACTGAAGATTCAATTGATATAAAGAGATTACACAAAGATAAACATTTTGTGAAAGAATAACTATAAATAAACAGCCCTAGTATTTAGCGACGGCATTATGCAAAAGCCAAATAAGTGTCCTCATTACAGAACTAAATCTGTTTTAGGTGAGCAGTATAAAGGGACATATAAATCTCAAAAAGTGCCATGCTAACTGCTGTTGCAAAACCAAACTAGGTCAGCATTTTTTTGGTGTGGCAAATCTTTCTAATTGCTAAGGCTGAATAAACGTGTATTAACCTGATTGACAGCATCCTCCAGAGTCATGGATTTCTCTTTCTTACGGTCATTATTTGTGTCAGTCTTCTTTTTCTTCGTCACAGCTGCTTTACTGACCTCTTTAGGCTTGCTGGATGTTGAGGTGGTGTTTTTTTCTGAAGATGACTTTGCCAAGAAGGCATCATAAATTGTGGAGGACTCCTTCACGGGGGCTACATGAAAATTTCATCAAAAATATAATTGCAAAAGCTGCAAAGATATTACATACTGTATTTACAATGTAAAATATTCCATCAATCAAGAAATTGAGATTAGTACATACTGCATTAGTAAATTAGTACAAACTCCATTTAGATGTTGCTTGAGAGTCGGTCGAGAGACTTGGTGACATCGGTATTGTCACAGAGGAGGACGAAGATGACGGAGAAAACTACTTACAAATGTTTCATAGCAAAGCAAACAGCGACACTGAATTCAATGGATTTTAAGAAGAAGATTTAGGAGGTCCCCTTTCTAGAGCCTTACTAATCTTTTTAGAAAATAGCCACAGCACCACATCTAGATATACAACAAAATGCTTTTAAAGGTTATCCTAAATGCTTGCAATTTCTCGAAATTACATTTTATACTAGCAGAGAATGACACCCATGCAATATGACATACCCGTAGGTCTACAGCGATTTTCGAAATCTACACCCAAAGTCGCCTTGTACTAGAAAAATTTAGCTGAGCTGTGACGTCATAGAAGTAACCCTTTAGAATCACTGGGCACATTCTTCTCTGATTTTCTCTTAATTTAAGCAACGCAACACATTTCATTTGATCCTTCAGTTCACCTTTCCATCGAAAAACCCCCATTGTTGAAACACTCAAATTTGTGTCATATCCTTCTCGTTTTTCAATGGACAGCTCTAATCTCCAACTCGCTTCCATGAAAAGTGAACTGTGGAGCTTCGCTTTCAAGTTTTCTCAATAAATATACAAGTCCACATTTTGTTTGCATTGAAAATGAAACTTCAGGTGGAATCGTATGTTTATCAAGAAAATCTGAAAGCAAGGCTCCAGATGTCAGTTTTCAAGGAAACAAGGAATGGGAAATTTGGGCTGTCCTTCAATGAGGATATAGCACAATTGAGAGATTTTATAAGTTTTTTTTTTTGGTGAAACGGCGAACTAAAGAATCAAATGGAATGTGTTTATAGTTCGGGCCAGTTGCGTTGGTTAAATTAGGAGAAAATCAGAGAAGAATGTGGTGATTCTAAAGCAAAGGGCCCTGTTGGCCACACATCATCAATATAAATAGGCTAGCCTACTTTGGCCACGGGGCTTGGATATCTCCAGCTAGATAATCTATTGGTAATGCTGTGTAATGCTGGTATACATATCTGATGACTTACAAACCTACCTAGTTCTACCCATTTAACAAATAAAAAGGAACAAAATTAGTCTCTGTGAATATGGCGTAGTTCAGGTTTCTGACTCCAAAATTACTATTTTTTGTACGGGCGGCCCTATTTTGGAGTCAGGGTTCACTACAGTCAAAAAGCCGGAGGTGGCTGTCCGCTCAGAAGCGGGCAGTATGTGGTCCGATTTAGACAAAGAAATAGCAATATAACCTACTCACATCGTGTCTAAACGGTCACAATCACGTTCATGGATAATTTCGCTACCTACCAGTGCCTGATATGGACGAGTAGGATCGACCAGTAAACCCCCTGAATTCACTTTTGCCTTCTCAAATCTCAAACTCTCCGCCAGTGATGACGTAACTGACATCGTGTAGTGGTTTTTCAGTTTTAAAACGCTAAATTCACTTTACAAAAGGCAAAATTATTCATGAATGTTGTAATGACACTATTTGAGTTAGTTACGTTGTTATTTCCGATCAAAACCTGACCGCAAACTGCCCGATCAGAAGCTTGCAGTTAGTCCGCAATATGTTGAGTGGATTTAAGGATAAATTCTGATACGCCCGCACGGGCTTCTTCAATACCACGTCAACATAGGGGGCATTTGAAAAATCTAAGAGTTGCTCTCGGAATTTAAAAAAAATGATAACTCTCAATTTTTAGACATTACTCACCTAAAATTTTGTCCGAAAGCTTCTCTTATAGTCCCTTTGTAGAGCTAAACCATCATATGTGACTTTAAAATCTGTTCGCTAAGTTTGAATTCCGTCTGTGTTCACTAAATTTTTTCTCGGGCGATCACACCGCCATCTACCGCGAACTTTCAAATCATGCTCGCCACTACAACCGGTAACGGCTGTCGGGGAAGGTCGGTGATAACGCAAAGGGGATTTAAACTTAGTGAATTTCGTTGTTTGGCGATGTCTATGGTCACAGTAGTTACAACTTTTTAATGAAATATGTCGAGGTTATTCGCATTACACATTCGAGCTAAGTCTTAACTATCCTTAATCTCACTTACCTTTCAGTTATTACCTCCTGTTATACCTTTGAAACATTCCTCTTTTCATCGAACCCGTTAATTTCTTCGAATTTCGTTGTTAAACTGTTAAATCCCTCAATTTAAAAACCGGTGTCAAAAATTTGTCCGTCAGATTTCAAACTCTCCTCGAACAACGACAACATATCACATGATTCGGGTTTTCCCGGTAATTTTCCAAGTAACGTGACCTTTTTTCGGAGGGCTTCCCAATGAATTGTATGCGTGGAATGGAGGTCACGTGGTATTTGATATGCATCGAATGCCGCCATTACTAGGAAATGATGCGACTTCTATACAGGTCTGTTATGCACGCGCGCTTCAACTATCAATGGCGGCACATTTTACTAAGTCAGATCAAACCAGCCAATGAGACGTGTCCATTCCCCGCATATAGTTCATTGGGGCTTCCCCATCGAGATCTTAAAATAACTGGCCTTTGCACACGACACGAATCCTCGCATCCCGTGACTCCTTGCTTTTGAACAGCCTGTCGATCGAGCCAACGGATATAATGGTGGTCTAATGTGTGGCTCTACCTGACCGTCAAAGTAAGTAAACCAGGATAGAGACACATGTGTGCGGCTATGGTCACAGATGATGGCTTAGCTCTACAAAGGGACTATCAAAGAAGCTTTCGGACAAAATTTTAGGTGAGCAGACCCCTAGCTAGGATTTGGGAGGGGCAGGGTGCTGTCCAAAAAAAAGGGCACTTTAAGAGAAAAAGGGGCACCTGATCGTCGATTACTTCATTTGGTCTGAGCGTCTCACTGAACGTCTTAATTTATATGGTAGTGAAATTGCAAAACTGATAGCCACTTACATGCAGATTGATTCTTATTCAATTTTACTTTTAGGAAAGAAAAAAAAATACGTTGGTAGTTTTTTCATTAGGTTCAATGTTTTGGTCTAACTATGATACCTTAAACTTCTTAAGCCATTTCTGCTGGGATAATAACAAGAGTAGGGAATGGCAATAGGAAAATTGTGTAATCCACTTTATGAAATTAAAAATGCAGGGAAAGTCCATTTTTTAAATCTATTTAATTTTTATAGGCATAATTCTAGTAGGGTATTTTTTGCAATGTATCATTAATGCTAAGTTGCCTTGGGGTGTTTTTATCAGAAAACACTCTTAACAAATTATTAGTACAAATTAAAGTTTTAAATGAAGTTTGACACTGCGAATGTGACATTGACTGGCTGTAGACAGTGTTTGCTGAACTTGGCGGTGTAACAATCCAATAAAAAAAATCCAAAACTAATTGCTATGAAACTGTCAAATTTCTTTCAAAATGTCCCAAACTATCCTCTATTTCTAGTATTTTGTACAATTTCTAATGTGTTTGTGTGTCTCTTTTTCGTTTGCCTTAAACTCCAACTGTAACACGATTTCATTTGATAAAGAGGATCGTGTTGTTGTTGTTGTTGTACAATCGATTCAACTGAATACCTTTGGCAATGGCAGCTTTCTGTGTCCAGGCAGGGGGCTAAATTCTATTATTAACTTCTTTTATTTGAGTGAATTCTATCCACCATTTGAGACTGTGCAGTGCTTGATGTTAGGCACTTTCCCCTGGTAAATTATTACGGTGAACGAGGTCACTATTTTCAGACATGTTGAAGTGATGCAATACCCGCCACAACAAGTGGCCCATGGGAATGAGGTTGACTCTCCGTAGCATATGTCTGTTTTTCTCTAAGGTTTCATAACACGTATGTCTGCAAGGAGAGCATCAATGACTGATGCATTGTGGGAAGCTGAATTTCCGGAATAATTGACCTGAATGGAAGTCACTCTGAAACTTCGGGGATTTACGTGCGTGAAATACCCTCTGATAGACTGCAGGTCATTTTGAATATGGCGACCAAATAGGTAGCCGTGAAGCGTACAAATCCCAAATCCCCTTGAGGGCCCCACAAAAGTGTCCCCGTGACAATGTAAGGGACTGAAACACTCGCTTTGTTAACTTCAGTCTCGATCAGTTATATAATTGAAGTATTTGAAGATTCCTGATATGTACCGAAACTGCGTCTGTCTACAACATGTGGTTTACCGGGCTAAATAAAATATATTAACAAATATCTTTCTAAATGATATTAGCATTTAATAAATTTATAATTATTTTTATTTTCTGTTTTCGTCGGTAGTAAAACATTTTGATATTTACTTTCGACGCCATTTTTATTCAGCCCAAAAATACGGTGATTTGCCGTATAAAAAGCGCAGACTGCCCGAGGCGTGTCAAAGCCGACCGGTAGCGAGCGAAGATAGCCGAAGGGAGTTCCGACTGGAATGGAAGTGTGTAATGTGTTGGTGTTGTACACGTTTTTGACAGCAGTTAAATAAATTTTGGTCAGTGAAGGACTGATGTGGAGACAGTGGGTAGTCATACTTGGTCTTTGGGGCACAAAGGGCGCAATGAAAGGGCACAGGGGCGGGAGAAATAAGGGGCAGGGCGCTGCGCCCCTCTAAAAACGCCTAGCGAGGGGTCTGGTGAGTAATGTCTAAAAATTGCGAGTTATCATTTTTTGTAAATTCCGAGAGCAACTCTTAGATTTTTCAAATGTACCCTATGTTGACGTGGTATTGAAGAAGCCCGTGCGGGCGTATCAGAATTTATCCTTCAATCCACTCAACATATTGCGGACTAGCGTGCCGTCTACTCTTACTTTTTGATTGCAATGAGCCCGGACTCTAAATACGATTGCAGTATAAAAATAGGCATTTTGGAGTCAGAAACGCGGACTAAATATGACGCTGCTCTTATTCTTTTTTTTTTTTAAGGCGAAATCTGGACACTGCGCCGCCCAAGCAGTTGTAGCTGACCAAGCAGATGTAAAGTTTCTATCGTAGATAAAGAGGCTTAAAAATACTGACCGTTAGGTTCGATTCTCGGCATCTTCTCAATAAAAGTTTTGCGTTCATCCTTTTTAAGCACTTGCGGATTTTGTTTAGTTTTCTTTGTAGATTTTCCTACAACGTTCCACGATTGACTTGATAACGTCGCCATGTTGTTTCATATGCCGACAAATTCCGGCGGAAGTGACCAAGGAGTAGACCACTGATCTAGATCAGTGGAGTAGACGCACTGAAGATTGCTCTACTTACTGAAGCGCACTGTTGAAGAAATGTCCACAGTATGGAGTATATCCCGATCATCTAGCAACATGTGGCCGTAACATGGAACAGGTGCAAGAGACCCAGATTATGACATACAAATAGAACTTTCCTAAAGTTAAAATGGTAACTGACTTCACCCCTTCTTAATTCCACACACACTTAAATCTCTGTATTCACAATTCCTGAGAAACCAATTGGAATTTTGATAAATTTCTAAAACACAAAAAGCAATTTAATCGAAAAGCTAATTAACTCGCTTATTGTTGTCGGGTGACAGCTGCTTTACTTTTGAACCGGTTTACCTAGCAGTAGCAGTGGAGCCCCATTGGTTTTCTTTGGAAAATAAGAGTTCAGGAGTTTTATTTGGGGAATCTGGGGTGTCCAAACTTTTTTACCGATAATTTGCCTCGGACCCATAGTTTTTAGAAATCCATACATTCTCTTTTAATTCCTTAGGCCTACATCCGTGTATCTTGCACTTGTTCATGAACAAAATAACGTACGATATAAGTTTGACCAGAAAACTTTAATAATCATAAACTTACGAACGATAACAAATTTAAGAACCTTTGGAAAATGCAAATTTTGAATTTTACTTCATATGATATACTCTCTCTCGAGGGTAGTAAAATGTGACACTCCAAAGCAAAACTAGACGACATATTATTTTTCATAACTGTTGCCATAGAAATAAAATGGTTAGAAACGACTTTGGCTTCTGTTTTGTGAATCGAATATATATCTTATGCGGTAGAAAAATGGCCGATAATTTCCTCATTCTGTTTTATTGGCAAAACATCAACATTTTGACAGCTCATGTCACTTGAACTAACGATATCAACCCTTTGGTAGATGCTTATAGAGATGCAACTATTTGCATTAAATAAAATACAACGTAACCTTTAAATTTACCATTTTGGTTGCTTTTTTATTATTTTCCTCCCGATTATCAAAGTTATGTTCATCCCACTGCATACTTCATTTATTAATAAGATATCTCTAAAACTAAAACCTCTTAATTTGATTCTTTTCTAAATTAAATTAACGTCACATCTACTTTATATAGACAATATATAGGCTCCGGAAGCAACGTTCATAGATCATCGGATACCCTTTTTGGGCGTAAAAATTCCCTCTTGAATGACCTGATTTTAATATGCACAGCTGGTTTCGTGTGCGGCCATTGGCCCCGAGACATCTGCAGACCAGGTTTGTCTTCTTTCAGCCGTATCAAACTCCTTCTGACATTTATATACACAAAGAAAAAAGTTAAGCACCCCGCCCCCCCTGAATAGTCAACGCCGACCGATGAAATTATTGGTGGAGGGAGATTGTTGGCAAACTGATGTTGCAGAAACGCCAAAATCAAAAGAGTATTTTAAAGTGGCATGAGCTGCCAAAATTCACACTTTTTTCATGATTTCTGATCGTCACGACAGTAAGAGGCTTGGAAGGCCATCGACAAACTAAATGATTGGCCTTGGAATTAGGACGATCCATACAGTATGTGGTCTGTGCGAACCGAAAACGTGTTCGAAATGTAAACAAAATTTAAATAACCGGGACGACCATTCATTCATTCTAAGCCACAGTCAGAAAACAATACTTTATGGTATATTTTCGAGACTAGAAGCACTAAAAAGCTTCTGAATTACACGTCTTGAAAAAATAGCCAATAATTTCAACATTCTGTTTTAAAGTGGCATGAGCTGCCGAAATTCACACTTTTTTCATAATTTCTGATCGTCACGACAGTAAGAGGCTTTGAAGGCCATCGAAAAACTAAATGATTGGCGTTGGAATGAGGAAAATCCATACAGTATGTGCCCTGTACGAACCGAAAACGTGTTCGAAAAGTAGCAAAATTTAAATAACCGGGACGACCATTCATTCATTCTAAGTCAAAGTTAGTTCAAAACAATACTTTATCGTACATTTTTGAGACTAGAAGCACTAAAAAGCTTCTGAATTATACGTCTTGAGAAAAATAGCCGATAATTTCAACATTCTGTGTTTACGTCAAAATATCAACATTTTGGCAGCTCATGCCCCTTTAAGGTCAAAATATAAACATTTTTGCAGTTCATGTCACTTTAACAAAATAAAAAGATGCTTGTAAGTATGAAACTTCAGAGTCCATCTGGCTTCACATGGCGAACATATTGAAAGAAAAGTGTCACTATGAGTGTGTAGAACACATCCCTAGAGCAGAAGGTCAATAGCGCGTATAGCCTCTATTAGCTTCCAACCTGCGTCTCAACCCTCCAGTGAGACGTCGGATTTGTTGAAAGGTAACTGCGCAAATTTGAATCCTTTAGAGCACATTGGGGTGGGCAGAAACATTCAAGCCCTAGAGTCTCATGTACAAAATCTGCAGGAATTGGAAGCCGCATTACATCGGTATTGGGTCAGTTACCCCTTCAACAGATCCGACGTCTCACTGGAGGGTTGAGACGCAGGTTGGAAGCTAATGGCGGCAATACGCGCTATTGGCCTTCTGCTCTAGGGATGTGTTCTACTCACTCAAAGTGACATTTTTACTTCAATATAAAGTTTCATACTTACAAGCATCTTTTTATTTTGTTAAAATACACTTTTGATTTGGCTAACGATATCCTGAATAAATTGTATAGCTTATTACCATTACAGACCCCTAGCTAGACGTATTTGGCGTGGCGCAGCGCCACGCCCGCCCTTTAGTGCGCCACGCATGCCCCTCTTGTGTGCCACGCATGCCCTGGCAAGCACCACGTATGCCCTTGCATGGTAGCCCAATAAGACATCAACAGCACTAACGCTCAACAAAGGATGGTGATTTTGTTTACAGGCTATTGGTTGTCAGCGGTCGTTTTTACCGGAACGATATGGGAGTACTTAGTTTTCTCGTCGTGAGAGTGAGAAAGGGCTTATCGGCAGACGCGTGAAATTGCAGGAGGCCTACCCCAGCGCACGCCTTGTTGATTAAATCAACCCTCGCAATTCACCACGGCAATCGGCAGTGGCGCATAGATTGACGTCGTAAAACTGCTTTTCCGCGGCAATAAAAAATACCGCAGACGAAGTCACTATAATTTTGTTTGTTTTGAAAAAACTGCCCAGCAAGAACCGGTGATCGCTGCCCGTAATCGTTTTACCGCCGCTGTAGGAGAGGTTTTCGACGAAGTCCGCGACTTACGTGACAACGCTGTGTACTTGAAAACGAGGCTCTAGTACGTGAATCTTCTGCCGTCTGAAATTACCGCTTTTAACATAACTGAAGTCCGGCAATTGCTGTGGTAATGTTTCCTTTCAATTCCCCTTGTTCCTCTGGCCATTTCATGAAAAATATCATAGGGAGTATACAGTCACAGATTTGCCGATTGTTTATACCACGCTCAAAAAGAAGAGGCCGTTTCACCCGTGTAGATGGACAACTGACTACCGATCTTCAGCGGCCCATTCCGTGTATCTTGTACTTTGTAGAATATGGCCCAGGCCGTGCGACAAAACGGACATTTGTTGTACTTAAAGTAGGGAGTGTTACTGAAAACGAACTTGAATCTTTGACAGAAGCTGCTATACGTTATACAATAGTGTATAAGGTACTGCAATACATGTGACTCGTGGGATACAAAAATAAGAAAAATGCCAATTTTTTTTTTTTTTTTTGCCGCGGTAAAAATCTGAATTGCGAGGGTATCATCAGAGGCAAAACTGACTCGCTATGTTTATAGCCGAGAAATCTTGGCTCTGCCGAATTTTTTTTTCCGTGTTCATCATATGACGAACAGGTCTACATATTACTGTATTGTAGGTGTGATTCTGTTTCTTTTTTTTTAACACAGATGTGTTAAAAATATACACAGAGCGAGAAACTGTTTATGTTGTTGACTTTTTAATAGCTGCATTGTCGCTTTCCAGTAAATCCAGATATGATTATGAGTTCTAGCGGAGATGAGCTCTAACTAAGTAAGGCTGAATTATATACGGCTGTTCAAAATGCAAACGGGAGAAAATAGAAGGACAGGCCTACATTCATTTTGCTAAGACTGTAAAACACTTTTCCTAGGTTCCGACTAGTCCGGGTCTCTGACTCCAAAATTACTATTTTTTATACTGACGGTCGTATTTTGGTTGATTGTTTGGTGTTTTACGCCGCGCTCAAGATTATTTCACTTATATGGCGGCGTTTTATTGTGGGAGGAAACCGGGCTCTATGCCCGGAGGAAACCCACGACCTTCCGTTGGTAACTGGCAACCATCCCACATAGGTCGTTCGATTGAAAACCCAGTCAGAAAATTTTCCAATGTTTTGGACTGAGTGGGAATCGAACCCGCGACCCATTGGTGGAAGGCTGTTCGGATTGAGCGTCCAACGCTCTACGTACTGAGCCACGGAGGCCCCGGTGTCGTATTTTGGAATATACATGTAAGAAGATTTTCCACAGTTTCATTAAAGGGGTGGAAATTTTTTTTATTGATTTTAGCTCAAATTTGCCTTATTTAATCATTATTTGTTTCAGTCCTGAGTACGCGTAATTATAAGCCGAAGTGCAGCCCCCCCCCCCCGCCCTCCTGCTGACCTGCCCCCCCCCCCCCCCCCCCCCCCCCCCCCCATGCCCCTCTCAAATCCTGGCTAGGGGTCTGCATTAATGGTGATTTCCTATCGCCTGAATGTTGCCCTTTATGATCAACAATCGTTTCTGCAACATAAGTTTGCCAACAATCTCCCTACATTAATGATTTTATCGGTCGGTACAGACTTTCCAGGGGGTGCTAAAGTGTTTTTTTTTTTTGTGTATAGAAACTACACTAGTGTCCAAAAGAAACGATACCACATGTTTGTAAAGACATAAAATAAAAACTAACTTTGATGTTATTCTTCTGAGAAACCTTTTCACAACCTCAGAACCAATCAGTACAATCAATATGGCAAGCCTTTAAAGATGACTAGGGTCGAAAAATGAGCATTCATTCGAGCACTGATCACAGAAGCAACGGGAAATATCACACTGCACGTCTCAAAGTCAAGTCAGAAGCGGGTATGTCCAACGTGTGCATTAATACATGCCAGAACACGCCTTCGGACTGATCACGACAAACGTCTGATGACGTTGGGAGTGATGCGTCTGTAGAAGCCAATTGTGTCGCAACGGCCAATTGTGTCGCAATGCGACACTATTGGTCAATTGCGACACAATTGGCTTCTACGTCTGGCCAATTATGTAGCAACCCCAAAATATGGGTACAAGAGGCCAATTATGTCGCAATACATTATAATATGATACATAGTTGAAAACCATGTAGATCGACTAGTAATCGTATTTGAAGACTTTAGAAAGTATACACATTTTCCGAATGTTTTTCTTTAAAATCCATTTTCTTTTTTCTTATTTCAAAGCTTTGAATAGTCGATCCACGTCGCTCCTGTAAACGAATTTAAGTGATTATGTCGTAGAAATCATAATCGTTCCATAAGTCTGTCACTATTGATGAAATAGCAGAATAAGTCACCGAATTTATTCAATATGCTATTATACTCAGGCCTACAATGTTGTGTTTGTGAAATAACAATCAATCAATTATGAAAGAAAGTAGGATGTTATGAAAACACTACCACCACTTAAATGTTGTTATAAAATTTAGCCGATTTACCCTTTGTAACCATGAAAATTTACTGAAAACAATAAAAGCAGCCTTTTGGAGACATTAATACGTTTTTAGACTACCATGATCTCATTTTGTTTTTCTTCTTTTTATCACTTTTCTCTCTTGTGATCGCTATTCCAAGTAAACAGCTGGGCGGATCTTCTTTAAATTTTACACCCACGTTCCCCCTATGGTCTAGCTATACAACATCTATTCCTTTGCTCATTTGCATATTAAAATGGCCGCTGGCAACCATTTTGTTTTTATCACTTTTCTCCTAAAATAATGAAAGAATCTTCGTAAAAGTTTGTAGACAGGTTAACCCTATCGTCTCACTTTGAACTATGCACTTTTTTGCTCATTTGCATATTCAAAATGGCGGCAGCTGGCCATTTTTCTTTTTCTTCTTTTTGTCAATGTTCTCATAAAGCAGTGAAATGATCTTCGT
Source organism: Lepidochitona cinerea (assembly GCA_963971465.1). NCBI lineage: Eukaryota > Metazoa > Mollusca > Polyplacophora > Chitonida > Tonicellidae > Lepidochitona > Lepidochitona cinerea. The sequence continues at coordinate 36,907,163 of OZ020556.1, read as the reverse complement.
AAATTGTTGGTACGCATGTTAACCCATGTATACTATATCAGAATTCAAATCGAAGCATTCTTCATTTTAGTATATTGAATCGAACATCCTTTTGAGTTATATTAATACTTGTTATAGGATCTTACTTTGTGAAATACTTTTTGGCATTTAGTGATGTCGTCGTTCAAACTCATGACGGGGCCTCTGGGGCTCAGTAGAGTGTTGGACGCTCAATCGGAACAGCTATCGAATCCCACGCAGTCCCCCACCCAGCCCCCCCCCCCTCCCCCCCCCCCCCTCCCCAAAAAAAAAACTGGGTTTCTACTCGAACGACCTATGTGGGATTGTTGCCAGATACCGGAAAGTCGTGGGTTTAATCCGGGCAACATATATTTATGGACACTAAAACACACGGGCACAGGGAAAATCTTCTTGTCTAAAATAACCACGGAGACAAGTTTCTAATTGTGTTAAAAAGAGGTATATCATTTAGACCTTTATACCCCATCATAAATTGTTGTAATAAAGTAAACCTATGATATTTCATTAGGTTGACGACTGACAGGAGCTTGGCCTTAGTCAGTAGAATTTTCTGGAACACTTTGTATTACATTGACAATGCTTACGCATCTTAAGCTATAGTAAGAATATCGTCAGACTATATAGTATGCCCCCCCCCCCCCCCCACCCCATACCCTTTCCCAGAAAACCTAGGTAGAAGGCAGACAGGGGAGTTTAGCCCTGACCAGTATGTCTTTCAAACTCTTGTTCTTTTTATAAGCAATGACTGGCCTTTGGGCCAGAGGTCGAGCAAGTTTACTTGGAAGTAGTTTGTATTCTTCTACTATAATCTTGGCCATAGCGATGCTAGCTTTGTTATACTGAAACACAAATGGTATTATAGTTTTTTCACGACATCTTCCGGGGTCCAAGTTCAAACCCAAAGGATAAATAGTTTGTAATGTTTGAATCCAAAAACTTTCCCTTTCCAAACGTTTGTGCTTCGTATCTGCAGCGGAAGTGAGAAATGGGATTTAAGTGAAATAATCTTGGGCGCGACGTAAAACACTAAACAATAAATCAATCAACAAATCCAACTCTTGGCCATACCACGCATATGGATATCGACTTCTTCATTTATTAGTTAGCAACGTTTCTGTCTTGATACTTAGACCGTTTTCAATATAGCTTGAAAACAGTCTAAGTATCAAGACAGAAAGGTTGCTAACTAATAAATGAAGAAGTTAATATTTATACGCAAGCCTTCCCGTTGTAATTATTCCAGCTAAATGTCACTCAAACAACTTATCTTGCCAAACATTTAGGAAAGTTGGTTTGGAGTTTTCGGAGTACAGCCACTTTCTACCAGAGAAACGTTGTCCTTGTCCAGCCGGTCACCTATTGAAGAAATCACTTTCACAAATCAAGTTTGCGATTCATTTACAAGCAGTCTCACTTTCTGAAAGTGTTCTATCAGTTTACTGATCTCTTGTTTACGGGTAAATGGCTAATGAGTGTAGACCCTATTTCATCTATAAGTCTCTATGTATTCTATTAATAATTCTGGTCGTGATATAATCTTCTGGCTAGCAGAACTATTTATGTTGCAAAAAGAACTATATTGTGACTCACATACCTCACATGCTGGTAATATCGGATATATTCACACATGAAAACAAAAAAAGCAAAAAAATACAGCTCTTTTGATTTTATTCAATCTCATTTGCATTACTTTTTTTCCTTGGTTGTCTCGTCTTGATCATGTACAGAGTCGTTGCATTTTAACAAAATAACTCCAATTATGTCGCAACAGCAAATTGTGTCGCAAAACTCATATATGCCAATAAGTATGGTGTAAAGAGAAACTTAACAAAACAAAAACGTTTGGCGAATGTTATTTATTCACTTTCAACAACATTTCTTATCTCCTTTGAGATTTCGTTTGCAATATACGACATCATTGCTTAGTTTTGGTTTTTCTAGCCGTCAATTAGCTTAGGACGATGTAACAATTGTCAATTGTGTCGCAATACCTAAACGTGTCTTGAAAGTATCTCATACGTGCAGAAGAAAAACGTTTGGTGAATTATTTGTTCTGATTTTATATTATCTCGCAACGGCCAATTGCGTCGCAATACATATACATGCCTTGGACGTATACTGCATGTGTAAAATACAACAAAACAAAACAAAATAACGTTTGATTGAACGTAATGTTTCTTGTTTTTATAACATTTCTCATCTATTGGATGATTTGCTTGGCCTTTGGTTTTGTACCTTATCATTTCATTGTTGCGACACAGTTGGTCAACTCTGGTAGCCAATTATGTCGCAACGGCCAATTGTGTCGCAATACTTATAAATGCCTTGAAAGTTTATTTTTTGTGTAAAACAAAACAAAATAACGTTTGAACGAACGTCTTGTTTCTTCTTTTGACATCTATTTGATGATTTGCTTGGCATTTGGTTTTATACCTTAGCATTTCATTGTTGCGACACAATTGGTCAACTCTGGTAGCCAATTATGTCGCAACGGCCAATTGTGTCGCAATACTTATAAATGCCTTGAAAGTTTATTTTTTGTGTAAAACAAAACAAAATAACGTTTGAATGACCGTCAAGTTTCTTGTTTTGACAACCTTTCTCATCTATTTGATGATTTGCTTGGCATTTGGTTTTATACCTTATCATTTCATTGTTGCGACACAATTGGTCAACTCTGGTAGCCAATTATGTCGCAACGGCCAATTGTGTCGCAATACTTATAAATGCCTTGAAAGTTTATTTTTTGTGCAAAACAAAACAAAATAACGTTTGAATGACCGTCATGTTTCTTGTTTTGACAACATTTCTCATCTATTTGATGATTTGCTTGGAATTTGGTTTTATACCTTATCATTTCATTGTTGCGACACAATTGGTCAACTCTGGTAGCCAATTATGTCGCAACGGCCAATTGTGTCGCAATACTTATAAATGCCTTAAAAGTTTATTTTTTGTGTAAAACAAAACAAAATAACGTAAAAATGAACGTCATGGTTCTTGTTTTGACAACATTTCTCATCTATTTGATGATTTGCTTGGGATTTGTTTTTTTACCTTATCATTTCATTGTTGCGACACAATTGGTCAACTCTGGTAGCCAACTATGTCGCAGCGGCCAATTTTGTCACGCTCAACCTAGCTGTATTTCAGTAGATTTAAATTAAAATCCAATGCTAACTTATCTATAGGATAAACCAAAGAAATATAATCTGACTAACTTGTCGGTGTTTTGTGTTGTTTTTAATTTCAATCTACTAAAATACTGATAGGTTAAGTGCGACACAATTGGCCATTGCGACACAATTGGCTACCAGAGGTGACCAATTGTGTCGCAACAATTACATGATATGGTATATAACCAAATCCTAAGAAAACCAACAAATAAATAAGAAATGCTGTAAAAACAAGACACATTATGTTAATTCAAACGGTTTTGTTTTGCTGATTTTTTTACACATATAGGATAGTTTCAAGACATGTTTAATTGGCTACCGGAGGTGGACAATTGTGAGGCAGTTTACCTACTATGCATTCATTGTGATGCTGTGGATGAATAAAAAGAAAGAACATCTACAAACAAATATGTAATGAATTTGCATGTTTGTGTAAAATAGAAGAAGCAGATTTTAGGCCTATAGAGTGGTTTCAGTTTTTTGTCGGGTTTTAACTTTTCGGATTTAAAGTGTTTTTCTATTTTTGGAGGAGCTCTGTACCCAGGTGAAAAATTAATAGGATTAACAATAACAATATTAAGAGGATGACCACCGACTCTCAATATGCGAGAGGTTTATCCAAAAGCACAACATTGACCTGGTTTAAGCAATGCAACAGTGTTGACGGAGTGCGACTATGTTTTAACAATGCGACATCAGCCTATTATTTTGACCTTCTTCTGGGTACAGTTTTATCGTTCGGCTTACAAATAGAAGTGTTCGATAGTCTCGAATACATATGACAGGAAAAAAAATGAACTTCAAGTTAACGGACACTCAATAATACTTCCTGAACCAGAATTTATCACAGAATTTCTCTCGTGTCTCTCTTGAAAGCTGATATTAGATTAAATGGAATTTCATCTGGGTGAAAAATACTAACAGCAGACTGAAAAAAATTAAAGCCAAAACAAACCAAAAATATTCGAACAAAATAAAAACTAAACAGATAAAAACTTATTCCCCTCTCAGAAAGAAAAAATCAAAGATGATTTCGTTCATTTGACAGCGTTATCAGATTTTTCGGTGACGAAAACCGTGACACTATATTTCAAGAGGAAAATCCCATTTCATAGACCTATACACTTGGCAAGAAGCTCAATTTATTGAATTCCGTCAAAAGTTATCATACCCTTTTCTTTTAACAAATCTAAGGACGGGTGGATTCGAACTTGGGCCCTTTGGTTGAAGTCGAAGTTGAGGAAAATGTTTAATATAGTCTGCACCCGTCACTGGACATACGGTGAATAGCGCGTGTTGATAAACTGCAAACAACCGTAAGAATGTGTGTGCGACACAACTGGCCGTTGCGACATAATTGGCTGTGAGAGAAAGCCAATTGTGTCGCAACGATATATTGCTCATAATAAAACTAAGAAATAAAAATGAAATGGATCGATATCAAAGCACAAAATTGTACAAAAATTTTTTAGGTTAACAACTTCAGGAATAAACGCACGATAATAAACAAAGCAGTAGTTTCAGGACGGGGAATTTACTTGAAGGAGAAAAATTTCGCCCACGTAGGGGTAAAATGCATCAGCAGTGTTCTAATGTGATGTTGGATCAAAATAAACGTATGTCAGTAAAAATACAGGAACAAAGTTTGAATCAAAATATCGACAACAGAGGCCAATTATGTCGCAATTCCCGTTGCGACACAATTGGTCGACAGTAGAGGCCAATTATGTCGCATTGCGACACAATTGGCCGTTGCGACACAATTGGCTTCTACATGCGTCCCCATTCCTCGAGGACATGTCGTTCCAAGCCCAGGGTCCTGTCTTACGAAGCTGACGTAAGTAACTCTGACGTAGTTTATCAGTAACTTGCGACCTCAATCTAAAATAGAGATTGATCCTTCTGCCATTCGTTGAGATATCAACTCTAAAACGATTGAGTGACATGTTGCTTGAACAAAGGGAGGCCACTGCTGTCGACGTCCTTAAAATTGTAAACAACGACACGTGACACTGATAGTTGACTCGGTTGTGTAGAGAGATATCCGATATAATTCTGGTAGGTAACGTTTAAGCCGCCGATAACCTGTTTTGTTATATTGATTGCTACTCTCCTTATACATATAAAATACCCTGAAATACCTTGAAGTCCATATCATATTTTGCCTTGACATCCATCACTATGCGCGAAAATGGAGTGCGACGGCTCTCGAGCCATGTCTCGTGTTGAAGATCTCGTAGAATGGCACGAGATCTCGATTGTTGCGACCTGGACGCAACCGGTCCATGTTGTTCACCCATGCGCAAACTCACGCCAGCTTTGTGAGACAGGCCCCAGGGGCTCGTTCTACTAAGCTGGCGCAAAGGTACGCATAGGTTTACAGCATAGAGTTGCGCCTCCAGATTTGCGACCATGCGCAAGTTCCTATAATTTAACACATGTTTGCGACTGGCGTAACTTACGCCAGCTTAGTAGAACGAGGCCCAGGGCCCTGTTTTACAAAGGTGGCGTAAGTTACGTCTGACGTAAATCAGTGTTAAAACTATAGTAACTTACACCCTAGACGCAACCAGTCCATGTTGTAGGCCTATGCGCAAATTTACGCCAGCTTTGTAAAACAGGGCCCTGGACGTTGACTGGAGGCTTACGGCGCTGTCTGCATTGCCGAGTGAGGTGGTCCCATAAGTGTTCGATGAGATTTATGTCCGATGAACATGCGGGCAATGGAAAACCCTGTGCGTTGGTGTTGGCAACGAAGTTATGTGTCAATCTTGCTGTGTGTGGCCTTGTATTGTCGTGTTGGAAAAGGATTCCACGAGGGTGTTATTGCATAAAGGGCACCACAACAGGCCGTAAGACCATATCGCAATAACCTTGTGCATTCAGGTTTCTACAAATTACGACAAGCCTCGTTTTGACGTCACCCAAATGCCACCTCAAATCCTTAACCCACCACCTCCAAACGCCCGTACCTGGTGGACACAGTTAGGCGCCAAAAATTCACCAACTCTTCGGTAAACACTCTGCCGTCGTTTCTGAAGATGGGGAATCTGCTCTCATCATGGAATTGAGCCCGTGCCCAGTTCTGCCGTTGCCAACGTCGAACTGGCCTGGCCCATATCTATATGTCATCCCGGTGCCGAGGCGTCAGGTGGGGTCCGCGGAAGGGATGACGTGGCCGAATACCATACTGCGCAATCTCCTGTGGACGGTCTGTCTACTGTGAGCTATTTCTCAAAACATTTACGCCCGACGTACGTCCAATGCAAAGCCTAACTGTCATGACAACATATACCTTCAACATTACGTTACGACCAGGCGCAGAGTTACGACGGGCGTAAGTGTGTTGAGAAACAGTCCCCGGATCCTGTGTCCCAGTACTGTAGCCGCTGTGAACGTCGCTGTTACCGTGTCGTTTCTCAGGTGTAATACCCCGATGTAACGATCTTCACGGGTCGTGCTTACTCGTGGCCTTCCAGTACGTCCTTGGCCCGTCTGAAGTCTGACGTAACCGCTGCATCAACCTGGCGATAGTCAGGTGCACAGCTACATCAACGTGTTTCGCTCCTTGTTGGGCCTCTCTCTCCCTCTCTATGACTCTCAAAAGAGGCATGTTTTGTGATCTTTTTGTTGCTGTGATATCAACGTGTATGCTCAACCGTTTTAAACAGCTTTTCTGCACGTGCAGAACATGCGAAAGAGGGCAATGTCACTTGCACGGAATTTACATATTCTCCCGGAAGTGATCAAGTGTTCCCTGTATTTTTGGTTGATGTGTTTGGGATCTGCAATACGAATAGGCATGTTTTCATATTACAAAATCAATTCGTAACAAAAACATTTTGAAAACAAGATGATGTCGTTTCTTTTGGACACAATAGTGTAATGTGCATATTGTGATTCCAATACTCTAATTTAGGATATAAAACAACTTTATACATACTACATGAAATGAAAATAAAATAAGATGTTTGTTGGGATCCCGAGTTCACGCAGATAATTCGTCTGGTTGAAAATTAACTTCGTCATGTCCCCTTATAGTAAACATGTCACAGAGAAATATACGGTTATTTAATAACAAATGCACATAAATGTATTCCAAATTTCAAGAGGTTTTTAGATAACTTTGTATGTTAAGGACTTAAACGGGCGTAGGCCTCCAGGAAAAATTAATCCGTAGAAAGCTAAGGGCTCATTTCGAGGCCTTATGACAGGGCACATAGGTATACACGTGTTTAGGCTATGTCAATATCTTTTAAGGAGTCTTATCACTTTGTTAGAGTAAAACGTGTGACGAAGTATATCAACCAAGTGAAATTCCTTTCTCGTCAACTGACAAACCGAACATCACAGTGTTAGTGATTGGTGGTTGCCAAGAAGGGCCTCTCATAACCATTTGAATAAAGGGAAAATATAAATATAGCTTCAGTCTTGACAGTGCTGGACGTTGAGATAACTGTGGGTTCTGTGGGACAACATCCTGTTGAGCCTTGCACCATGAGGCTATATTTTCCATTCCTAGCCCCTCTATTTATTCTCAGTTATGCTGCATTCGGGGATGTGGAAGTTGAAAACCAAGAAGATCCAGGAACAGCGGAATTCCAAAGGATAGATTGTATCCCTGAGGCAGTTGGGGGTGTGGACAAGGTAACCGTCGAGGTGTGTAACAGTCGGGGATGCCGGTACCAGCCTCCTAACTCATCATTGGTTCCTGTGTGTTTCTTTCCACCGGAGAATGGATACAGAATAACAAACCAGACGACAACACCTAAAGGGACCACAATTCTAGCAGCAAGAGTTGGGGCTTTTCCATTCCAAGGCGGAATCAACAACATCGCAATTGACATTGAGGAAAAAGCAGACCATCTGTTACGAATAAAGGTGAGTATCCTTTTAACCAAAATATTGAAACATTGTCAATCTAAGAGTTCGTTTGATAGATGTGTCTTTACGCATAATCTGAAGAAACACAGCTATATGTTGAGTGCATCTTACTTACAAAATATATGTTTGTATGGACAAGTTTGGTGAATGCATGACCTTTTCCGACTGTTGGCCGAGTTAATTGTCTGGCAGCCTTAAGAACTAGTTGGTTTTGCATGAATTGCAATTCCTCCTTTTCTGTTTGTAGAAGAAGATTTTCATTTTTTTATGTTTCTTGTCCATGCTTTAGCTGCGTTTAAGGTTACATGATACAGTTTCATTTCCCATTTGCGGTAATGTTAACGTTTTGAGTTGTGGCTAATTACCTAAATCTCGTTAAGACTTTTCCTTACCATTTTCAAATAGATCAACACATGAGAAATCCTTTACAACCAAATAAAGTTGACATAGTGCATGCCGGTTTCAAGCTACACACAATTTAACATGGGTACCGCCATTTTGACAGTTTTAGGCTTACTTATTCTAAGCCAAACCTTGGTATTTTCAAAATTGGGTGAACATTAAAAAAACACACACAAAAATCTGTTATCAGGCATTGATTGAAAGCTTAAAGTATGTACAGTAGACCTGCGTTAGTTTCAATCCAATATTCAAATAACCCAGATACCAAACTATCACTATGTAAGCCACCTCCTAGCTCTACCGAAGTCAATTTTCATTGGCTGAGAAAACACAAACTGGGTGTTGTGACCTTAAGATTTGTTAGTTTGGAGTTTACCGGCTCACTCAAGATTTTTAGGTATTTTATGTTAGTTTAGATATGACTGTTTACTTTAAAAAAATGAGTTATACAAGCATTGATATTGAGAGTTCGTTCATTTATACACTCGCTTTCTAGATCCGTGATGCCACTGCTGATAGGTACGAAGTCCCAGTGAGCTTAAACTTGCCATCTGGACGAGCCCCGGGTCCTATGTACACTGTCTCAATAACCAATCAAAACCCTCTGAGCTTCAAAGTCATCCGAAAGTCCACTGGAACTGCCATGTGAGTATCACCATCAACTTAGATTGGACCTATATTCTGCAAGACACTATTTGAACAAGCTGGAGTACATCTATTATTTTATATGTGAAGACATTAGCTAATGAAGGCTGTCAGATTAATACAACTCCCCAAATTGCAACTCTTATCGTAACTCTATTCAATTTAATGTTTATTATTATAGTTGGGACACGTCTGTAGGTGGATTGGTAATATCGGAGCAATTTCTCCAAATAGCGACCCGTTTACCATCTGTGAACGTGTACGGGTTTGGAGAGAATCAGCATCATTCATTACGTCACGATCTTAACTTCACGTCATGGCCGATGTTTGCACGTGACCAACCACCTGCTTGGGAGGTAGGACCGATATCTCTGTATGATTTTTATACACATCCTTAAGAGATCATCTAAAATGTTTAAATCTTGTTTGATTAGATGATTAGAATACTAAATACTTTTACCGAATATTAGGAAGAAAGTGTTTTTTATATAACAGCAATAAGAATATTATTTCGTATGCAAATTCTGTCTTTTATGGATTCACTCCCGGACTGAAATCTATTTGCGTCCCTTTGTTAGCTTCTCTGATATGTTAGTTCATATATATGTCCGCTTGATTTACTTACATTAAGCGTTAACCATTTTAGAGGAACAGTAATCTTTATGGCGTACATCCGTTTTACACAGTCGTGGAGGATGATGGGAATTCTCATGCTGTATTCATCAGGAACAGCAATGCTCAAGGTAATCATGACTCTGTTGTTTAAATTCCATACAAACGTTATAGCATAAATCTCATTGGACGCCGACCATACAGTACGGTATCATATATGGTATCAGTACAAAGTTTCCAGGTAAGAAGTGCATGAGCGTTTTAATACATTTTTTCCCCTGTGCACATGCAATTTATTTTCCGGGCATATTCTACCTTTTTTACAGGAACATATCTGAATTTAAAACTGAAAACAATTTTAGATGTTTAATGAGAACAGGTTAGGTGGATGGAGATCGGAAGGTTGGGTGTGCTTCAGTCTGTTGACATTAAGGCCCGTTTTCACTGTGCGATTTGTCGCACCGACTTGTAGGATGCGATTAAAATGAATGTATTTGATTGGCATCCATTTTAATCGCATCCTACATGTCGGTACGACACATGGCACATTGAGAACGGGTTGATTGAGTCCGAATTCATGAAAAATGGACCATTTTCTGTATGTTTTGTCTCTAATTAACACAAAAACACATGAGGATTTTATAGAAAGTGGTAAATGTATCCATGTAACCTGAATCCTTTTTCTTCTATAAATTATCATTTTGGACAAGATTTTTCAGATTGTGGAATCTTTCTTTCCACAGAGTACAGTTTTACACCGACTCCAATGCTAACGTATCGTACAGTGGGTGGAATACTGGATATTTACTTTTTCTTTGGACCAGAACCGGAGACAGTAATGCAGCAATATCACAGTGTAAGTTATTTTGTGTACAGAAGATGCGAAAACGTACCTGGGAGAAGGTATGTGATGGGATGATAGGCCCTATACATCGAACTATAGAATCTCAGGGGGAAATGCTATTGAATGCAGCTCTCGAAGTTGTCCATTTACAACAATTTCGCAAACCTAAGGCAATGGTCTGGACAGGTTAATGCTTTTATACCTGTCATCAAATGGACTTATGGCGTTGGGGTCGATTCGGTTAAACTTGCCAAATATAAGGACAATTTGCCGTTGATACCAATCTTGGAGTTGTACGTTATGTTCGTTTTTCTAAAAAGAAATCCTAAAATGTATTAGGCCTACATCCCGGCTCTTTTAAATTTGTCCGTTATTAGCGTACATGTTTAGTTCGTATGTTTCTCTTACTTTACTGATATTTTATTACAATATCAATCCTTTAGTTTTTAAAGGTTTTTCGAACGCTCAACTTCTCAAGACAATTGGAAATTTAAATAAAAATATAAACAAGAATTGTATTGCTTATTTCCCTAATGAAAACCTGTCCAATGTTCCTTTCTCTCTTCTTTCCGAGTTATGCGTTTTGTGGACTCTGCACGTTTATATTTTTATTGTCTTTGATATGCCGCTCTAGGGTTTTCTGTCCATTCAGATATTTTTCTTTTACTTCTCAAAAGGTTATAGGTAAGCCTTATATGCCTCCGTATTGGGCTCTTGGATTCCAACAGAGTAGGTATGGCTACAAAGATGTTAATGATGTTAAGGGTGCTGTAGACAGGACAAGGAACGCAGGAATACCATTGGTGAGAATTTTAGAACAAAGTAACTAGGATCTATATATTTGAATGGTGCTGTTCAAATAGATCAATCCGTTTTCTTCATACCTATATTTTTGATTCAAATTATATATTTCAGATGGAAAAGCTAATTGAATATGGTTCTTCTGAATGTTGACCTTTTTGTGGGAAAATGACACGATTTTGATCACACGTTTTTGTCTGTAAGACGACATTCATTCACCATTGTTTACAGCCGTTTTGAGAAAACAGTTAAAATCCATCTTTCATATCTTTCATTCCAGGATGTTCAATACGTGGATATAGACTACATGGATGAACGGAAGGATTTTACAGTTGATCCAGTTCATTTCGGTAACCTGTCGGAGTATTTCTCACAACTGAGAGCTTCTGGTATGCGGACCATTGTAATATTGGTGAGTTCAGCGACGTCATTGTACAAATAAATATATCAGGATGGCGAGTTTATTACTTTTTTGGCTGAAATGTTTTTCATCGACTGTTAAAATCTCTCATAAGAATTCATTCTTATTTTTTTCTAGGTGAAGTTCGTATGTATTGTCGTTTTTCAATCGAAGTTGGTCCTTGATGATTTATTAATAAGAGAAAAATCTCGACGTTTTTGTCTATTTTTAGGATCCATGTTTTGTTTCCAACCTGACCGGATATGAACCCTATGACCGGGTCAAGGCCGTCAATGGAACCATCAGATGGCCAGCAGACTTTGTCCCACCTAAAGACAGCTCCGATAGTAGAAACTCTTTACTCGGTTATGTACGTACAGTAACCTCTGATCAACTTTTAACATCAAACTTTCTCAATTTGAAATGTAAAAATCCCGTCAAATCAGGGGTTCTTTCTTGGGGACTGTCTGGATTTCACCAAGCAGCGATGCAATCTCTTGTAATCTAAGGGTTTAAATACACATTGCTCGGATTAGGAGCTTGTATACTTTACATGGTTGGCGTACATCATTCATACGAATCGACGCGCCAACAAGCTAAAACAACCAACCATACTTTGCATGGAGAATCAAATGTAATTTTAATGATCAAAACCAAAATCAAATGATAAGTCGAACAGAAGAAAATGAATTAGATATATCAGAAGTGATAGACTTCTGGATAAATATATATTGGACTAATTCTGTACATTTCCACTTTGCCCTTGGTGGGCCAATAGTTTTTAATAAATCAGCTGAGTTAGTAATAAGCCGTCACCAACATGAATCCAGACAATGCATATGGAATTTCAGACTCCAAATGAATACTATGCACTGACTATAGTGACCGCCCTTTGTACTGTCGTTTTAGTAATAATGTAATTCGGCATCACTCTTTCTTTGTTTTATATATAGGTATGGCCTAAAGGAAAAGTTGTATTCCCTGATTTCTTCCAACCAAAGACACAAGAGATTTGGAAGGATTTAATCGTTAAATTCCGAGATCAAATCCCATTCGATGGAATATGGATTGTAAGTTTTTGTAGCGTAAAAATGTTGATCAATGCTCAAGGGATTTGTAATCCAGTTTGACGTCTCTTCCACCAATCAAAGTGGCATGAGCTGCCAAAATGTTGATATTTTGACATTGAAACAGAATGTTGAAATTATCGGCTATTTTTCTCAAGGAGTATAATTCAGAAGCTTTTTAATGCTTCTAGTCTCGAGAATGTACGATGAAGTATTGTTTTGAACTTTGGCTTAGAATGAATGAATGGTCGTCCCGGGTATTTAAATTTTGTCTACATTTCGAACACTATTCCGGGTCGTATAGGCCATGTACTGTATGGATTTTTCTCATTCCAACGCCAATCATTTAGTTTTTTGATGACCTTCAAAGCTCTTACTGTCGCGACGATCAGAAATTATGAAAAAAGTGTGAATTTCGGCAGCTCATGCCACTTTAATGTCTATATATAAGAAGCCACTTTATCGATAAAACATCTGATCGCTCTCTTCGAGGCGGTGATTGAAACATTCTTTCCTGATATAGTCGTCATACCAACCTCATCTAAGAAAAATCAAATATTTTAGAAAGCTCAATGTATTACATCTTCAGGATATGAATGAACCGGCGAGTTTTGGTACAAACGAAGAGAAGCCGTTTAACTGGCCGGACAAAGATACGCCGTACTGGAGTCTGACATGTGGATTCAACAATTGGGATAGTCCACCTTACAGACCACGTAAGATTTTCTGTTACAAACTGTCCTCCAGTAAATGTTATTTACCACTTGGGCCTTATCAAAATATCCAACAAATTCTAAATTGCACTCATATGCCAAGGGACATCCCGATCCCTTCTTCCCCGTTCCCTTCTTCACCGATATTGTTTTTGGTTTTGGCATAAAGTTCAATTTGCTGCCACACTTTTATCACACTGATATTGCCTTTCGTATATGAACATATATATATTTATGGACACTAGAATACACGAGCACAGGGAAACTCTTCTTGACAAAAATAACCATGGAGACAAGCTTCTAATCGTGTTATTTTGGACCTTTATAAGTGTGATGAAGGTTTGGATTTTCGAATTTCAGTTGCCGCGTCTATCCATGACAACCCAGGTAACCCGGATGTTGAAGGACAGCGAACCAAACTATCCGCCAAAACCGTGTGTATGAATACAGTACAAGGGGCTAATGGAGAATATAAGCATTATAATGTACATAACTTATTCGGCTGGAGTCAGACAAAACCAACCTTAGAGTGAGTTCTGAAGATGGAGGGATTTTCATTTTTGATAAAATTAATTTGGATCTGTGATTTTTGCGTGCGTCATTGGACGTTTATATTTTTCAGTAAGGGTTTTCCATTGGACGTTTGTTGATTAAGAGATTTGTTTGACAAACCAATACTACATTTATAAGCAGCTTATGTCATACGAGATTCTTTGGCGAAATATCTATAAAGATGGTAAATAGGATAATAATGGTGAATATTAAGAGCTAGTGCATACAACACTGGTGAAATCTTCAACCTGAATTTAAATATTTCAGGGCAGCCAGGACAGCCACTAAATCTCGGAGTGTTGTCATTTCTCGATCAACCTTCCCAGGATCTGGCAAATACACTGGCCATTGGTTGGGGGATAATGAAAGTTCCTGGGCACAGTTGGCTTACTCAATTATTGGTAATTTATCCATTTAATCAGAAAACAGCTTGCAATAAATAAGTAACAGACACTTATTGATGGATACAACCACCTCGAACATCACCCAAAATAATGTACGAGTTTATACATGTAATCCACAAGAAAGAAACACGAAACACATGTCAGCTTCTAAATGCATATCTTTCAAGAAGATATCTTTTAATTGTTGAAGAATCCTGCTACATTTCTACTTAGATACTTTTTGCTTTGGAAGGTGTATTTAAAGTGACATGAACTGTCATATATAGAAAATTTTTCGTTCAAATCGTTCAAAAACAGAATTAGGTAATTGTCGTCTTTTAGTTTTTACTTCAAATGCTGAACTTTTCTTGACAATCGGAATTTTAAAAAAATCTGAACTTTGGTAGCTTATGCCACATTAAGTTAAAAATAATTCTAATGTTTTAAGAGAGCACCTAATAGAGCACCTATTTAGTTTGTTATGAAACAATTTACAAACTGAGCACTCACCCGACCACGTCACTGTTAACCAGCGTTTTGAGAATCCATGAGTTACTTTGGTATCAAAGTCAGTAGATGAATAATGATGCATATTTCTATTGATTTGAAATGTACTTAGGAAACTTATTTGGAAAGCTATACAATCCATCTGTAATTTGTGCCCAACCATTCTTTATTAACTAATGCAAAAACAGTTTATTCAACACAAATAAGATCCTATCCTAGCCCGAACAATCAGCCTCTATGGTGCTGAGAATTTAACATACACTCCCTGACGTTTGCACCATATAGAAATAAAGAAAAGAAAAACACAGACTAGATTTCTCGGCTGGATCCTATCCTAACTCCAGTAGGTTTCACACTGTGAAAATCTGTAATAATTGCGCATCAAACGATTGATATAATTTTTGTTCTAAGCTACATACTTAAGATGTAAATATTGACAAGCTGATATTCTGTAATCTTAGTTTAAGACCTGAAATCTTTCAGAAAGTCATACTATTGGACTGTATACTCTGTAATATTTCGAATAGCACGCTTTGTTTTATTTCTCTGGTCTGAAACATGCGACAGTATCTGCGTTAGTTTGATTGACTACTGAGTTAAAGGGAAAGAAAATCTAAGCTTTAGACTAGTTTAGATGGAAAGAGTAGAGTTCATTTAGTCCAAAAACAACTGTCCAATGTATGTTTTATCCCCTCGTAAGCGAATAATTGAAATTTGAAGGTGGCGTTACAACAGAGAATAAGCCCCATGGGCCATTCACAAGGCCGCCACCATTTTTTCATTAGTTTTATCCAATTATTGTTGAATAAAAATTTAAGTGCGGTATAGAATAGTCATGTGATGCAATTTAGCCAATGGCTGGTTAAGCAATGGCGCACGGTTGCATACTGACCTATATATTCGGAGACAATCTTGCCACTTCAAGTTTGTCGCCATGTTTTTTTGGACCTAAATCTACCCTTATACATTAGAGAGCGGTAAAAATACGTCATTATTGATCTAAAAATAGCTACACCAACATCACGTCATCCTAAAACGGAAAAATGGCTACATAGATAAGCCACTGAAAGGACATAGTTCTGTCTGTTTTTATTAGCTTGAGGGTCACTGGAGGTAATTGACGTGACATGTTTTAAGCACTTTGAAGGTTGTTATCGACGATAATCCCTATGTATTTCTAGAGATTTCCCCTCCTTTAAGATTTATATTTGTCTGTAATTAACCGTCCTTGAGACCATTGTCAAAATCACTTTTGAAAATCTCGATTCTATCTAGACTTGTTTTTCCATAAAAAGAATGTACATTTTATCGATAATTTATATGAAGGGTTTCGTCTATAATTTCAGGTGCCTTGGAATTCAATTTGTTCGGAATACCATATGTAAGTGTCCCAGAGTGCTTGAGTCACCTTTAATATAGGCGTCCATAAATTTTTAGATACCTTGCTTTATTTGGAACCTCTACACATAATTTGGTTATACAACAAGGGAGGTATTACAATATTGCTAGAGATAGACGGCTTTCCAAAGAATATCACTGTAATGATATTGAAGACCAGTACCATTTTATGTTAATGTTTAAATCAAGAAATATTGGAAGAAACCATCTGTTAACAACTTAATGATGCTTCTGTCTTCTGACAATGTTAAAACTCTTTTAAATCTTGGTAAATATCTAAAAGCATCTAAAAGTTTGACCATGCAACCTTACTTATCCGTCTTGCTTCGCTCATGTATAAGTATGTATGTTGCGTTTTTGTGAGAAACGCGCTCACGGTTAGAATAACGATAATAATAACAAGCCTGAGATTCTAAATAAACTTTACATTGCCTTTTATTAAAAAAGGAAACTAAATATGTTTCCAGATAAACGTATAATGATTAATTTTTTTTACATTAGAAAATAATACGGTATCAGTTTTGATAGAAATGATACATTGATTGAATGATGTTTTTCGACGCATTCAATATTAGTTCGCGTGTATGGCAGCGAGGAGGGGGGTCTTTCCCTGGATGAAAAACTGGACCTTCGGCGAGTATATGACAACTCCACATAATATGAAGTGAAAAATCCACTCAGACATGCTTCAATTTTTCTTTGCACAGAGTGGTGTTTGAACAAAAAATGAATTTATTTAAGATAATTTTTTATTTGTGTTTATTTACAGATCGGTGCTGATATTTGTGGTTTCATGCTGAATACAACTTCTGAACTTTGTACCCGATGGATGCAGCTTGGGGCTTTCTATACATTCTCCAGAAACCACAATGGAATCGGGTTTATTGTCAGTCTTTCTTACTATGTTTGTTATAAAAACAGTTAAACGGGCTTTAATTTGTGCAAATCTACTGTTGAAGTATTTGAGCATGCTGGTTTGTGAAACTGTCAAAAAGAGAAATCTGTCAACTGTCTTTTCAATCAACACTGAATCCATTAATGTGTCAATATTTTATAAAGATACCATATCCTTTCATCTCTGAAGTGAAACTTTTTGGAAGCCATTCCTTTGAAAAGGGTCTGAAACATTGATGAAAATATGTTTTTTTACAGGACACACCAATCATTTCAGAATAATACATGACAAGTTTGTTGTACATATTTCCAGAACCAGGATCCGGGTTCCCTGGGTAACTATGTGGCATCCATGTCCCAGAGAGCTATGACGGCCCGCTATTTACTCCTTCCTTATCTCTATACTCTATTCCACAAAGCAAACCAACATGGTGGCACTGTCATGCGACCTCTGCACCACGAGTAAGTACTTTACACCTACCATTCATTAGGATTTAGAGGGACATAAAACCATCATCTGTAACTCGGTTGTCTTCTGCCTTGCCACTGAACTACTTCATTTAACGTGAAAAATATAGAAAAATCCGCAGATATGCATGGTGCTAACTCAATAGTTCCACCTTAATTTGGTCATAGTCAGGAGAAAATCCTTACCTTTGCCTTTTCTTGTCATCAGTTACACATTGTCACCCATCCCCTTCACTGATCCTGCGTAACATAGTTCCTTGGTAAAATACAGAATATCGAGATCACACGGTTCCTTATCATTCCAAAATTGAAACTTTGGCACCAAATGCACTATATATTGATAAAAAAATAATTTCATGATGAAATAAAGCAAACTAATTGTATTTCTCACTTTCTTTTACTCAAGATTCCCTCGAGATAGGATATCCCTGGGAATTGACAGACAGTTTATGTGGGGTTCAGCACTTCTAATCTCTCCAATACTAGAAAAGGTGAGACTTCCCTCCACCAATACACTTTTTATATATTAAATTTATTTTCATCTACTCCGGTTTTGTTGCATATATCTATATATTGTCTGATGCAAGTCTCCTGTCGATGGATGGAGGGTTCGAATCGCACTCAGTCCAAGAAAGATTGACAAATATCCTAGTGGGTTTTTCATCTGATCGCCCTACAGTGTAGATTATCGAGTATCCCAAAACCCTTTACATCATTGTATTATAAACGATTTTCTTGTTTCAGGGACAGACAAAATTGTCTATGTATTTTCCACAAGGCCGCTGGTATGACTTTTATACGGTAAGGGTCACTGTCCATGCGCGTTACTCTTACTTTCCTCCCACAGCTTATAGATAAATGATTTACATAAGCAATTATTATCAAGGCTACACTCACAACACTTTCTCTGTACTCTACTGGGTATATGCAGAAAATTTCAGATATGAAAACCAGGTAATATAATTAGTTGTGATACATTGGACAGATCTGCAAAAATTATAGATATATATTTCGGTAAAACATAACTGATTGAGAAAGTGGATGATTTGTACAACAACAACAGCAAAAAAGCAATAAGCAATTCAAAAGGAAGACATTTATGTTGACTCTACTCCTGAAGAATATACTTTTATTTAGTATTTATGAATACTATAAATCGTAAGTTTTAACATGCATCTGGGACGGTTATTCGACTTTCTCAGTTGCGGTTGGCATACCCTTCGTATATAACCTTCGTATTCATATTTTAGTATTTCAATTTGAGTTGCTCTACTCATTCATGTTGTGAAATTGTTTTCTGGTTATATTCTTCTTGTAATATTCCTGTCTAGGGAGCGATGGTGAGTGAAGGAGGGGAAAAAGTGACCGTCCCTGTAGGGCCTCAGTCACATATTCCTTTACATTTTAGAGGAGGTCATGTCATACCATTCCAAAATGCTGCCAGAAATACACAGGAAAGGTATAACTTAAACATTAAGCTTAGATAAAATGCAAATACTATATTCTGAATAAATAACAATATTAAATGCAATAAGTTGGCAGTATGAAATGAAAATTGATTATATTCGTTCAAACAGTACGCAACCGTACCAATAGTGTTCCTGTTTAGAGATTCCCGATATCACTTTTACCCCATTCAAATAGTTTTGACAGACAATTTGTTTTGCAGTCGGAAGGGTCCTGTGCAGTTGATGGTAATTCTTGACAATGAAGGTGTGGCCAAAGGAGATCTTTTCTGGGATGATGGCGAATCGATCGGTAAGACATTTCCGTTAGCTATTTATCGACTTTTTCACTTCATGTTATTTATTGTCTCTGATCTTACGATCTTATAATTTTGCATTGGTTTTGTTCAATTCTTCAGATACATATGAAAGTGGGCAATATCTCTATACAACGTTTGTCGTGCGAAATGTAAGTAAAGATCCTGGTGACATCCATGTTGAAGATGTAAAGGCCTGTTTATACTGAGCTTTGCGAGTCGACGCGATTGTATCCGACTGGAGTCGGGGTTGCGTCGCGTCGTAGAACGGTGTACACTGCAAGAATGTCTAGCAGTATAAGGCAAAAAAGATGTTTGTTTGACGTCGCTTGAAGGCAGTGAAGTTTCTTATTGGCTTACAGTTTTAGACAATCTACGATGACGCAACACTATTTTCCAATCGGGTCGCAGCAAAACTCTCATTGAATACCGGCATTTAAATCGTAGCATTTACTAATTGCCTTAGAAAACAAGAATGTTTCTTATAACTTCCGTCGATGTTGATTTGAAAATCAAATACATGGTTAAACCCATAGCTGTGTTCTGCATGGCATCTTTATCAGTCGAACAAAATAAGTTAGTAGGCATGTCAACAGCTTGACAAGGCCAACTCACCGACACAATCTTTCTGACAACAATGAGCGAATTTACACTAACCTAGTTTATGTTAATCATAAGGGCCCTTGTGTCCGCTGCAAGTTGGACGTTTGGTGACATTGCGGGTTCCTAGCAAATGCAATTTTCAATTTAAAACATAAAACCAAAGCCTCTAAATTTTGATAAAAATAGAGAGCGAGTAGCTTCTTCTGTCTGGGAAAATACAGGAAACCGTCTATAAACTATGTTATGGATTTTAGTTTGTCTCACATATACATGAAAACGGCCTTGTCTATAAAAAAAACACGAAACATATTAACACCTGTTTATATCTTACCACAATATTATAATATTTCAAAAGCTTCGTATGCTTTGTTTTTGAAGAACCAATTGTCGGTGTCTGTGTATCATGATGGTTTACCCAATGATCAGAAACTATCGATAGGGAGAGCCACTGTCTGTGGTGTTAGAAGTTCTGCCGTCAGAGAAGTCCGACTCAATGGCGTCCCTCTGGACAAGGAAAGTTACAGTTACGACATATCAACACAGGTTAGGTTACTTCTTTTCGAACTCGCTCTTTGTTTCTTTTCATGTGTCCTCCAAATCATTTTGTTTTGTATTTCAAAAAGCATTAAAGCTTAGGTCACAGTACAAGACTTCTTCACTTGTAATATTTATCCTACCACTAATTGACTGGTGTTTGGCTCAAATTCGCGTCACTATGATTCCCACTAAATGATGTCGCATAATATACATAGCCGGGAAAGTGTTGCATCCCCTATACTTTTTTGTAGAAATATTTTAAATAAAACGAAATGCGTATTTGTATCAGGCGTCTCTGAATACCATGAAAACAGTCCATTGTTTGTAACTTGCATCTGAGGAATACCACGACTTTCTGGCATGTGAGTAATTTGGGCTGAACATTTGCATTCAAGAAAAACGAATACTCAATAAGTATGGTGAAGTCTCAAAATTTAATGTAGACAGAAACGCATCGAAAAGTCACGTGTGGTGACGACAGAAACATAAATTGTCAATATCTGGACCCTCCAGCAAACACTTGAATCTCATATCCCTCAAAAGAAGAAGACAACAGAGTTGCAGATTGTGGAATCCATCAGACTGAATTCCAGTGAATCCCTGGGTATCGCATTGTCATTGCTCAAGGTGCAGGGCATCTTGATTTTTATGAAATATTGAATATATTATGCATGTTTTTATGTAAAAATTTTATAGCAATTTTTGCAAACTTTTAAAACTATTTTATTTTATATTATCAAAAGTCATTTATTTCTACATTTGATATTGTATATATAATTGTCATTGTTATTGTTGATGTGGGGGTCACATTGATAGGTGCATGCACCTGTGTGACCTTCCCGACCTTGTGTCTAAGTTAATAAATAAATAAATAAATAAATAAAAAAAATAAATAAAATTCCTCTACCCGGCATTTACTATTGCAATGGATAATGCTGTCAGAAAACATATTCAAACTCAGATACCGATTGAATAACTACCCTCAAAAGCAGTTTCAAATTGTTTAGACTTTGTTCTGTACTAATAGTTTTTATTTCGTATGCATCATTTTTTATCACCTCGGAATTAATTCAGGGAGATATAGAAAGCGATAGCCTTCGTCTGTCTGTCCGCTCAAAAAGCTTTGACGTATCACTTTGAAACTCTAATAGTGTGCTAAGCTCATGGAAAGGACTGCTTTTAAGCATTTTGTGAATTTTACAACGTACGCCAGAGCCAATTTACGCTATTCTCAATGTATGAAAGTGGCGTGCAGATGGGAAAAACAAGATTGCTTTCCAGGACTATGCGATTTTTACGCCGGGTGCCCCAAATTCACCGTATTCCCAATTTGTGAATTTGGTTTCTCTTCTTTAACTTGACAATGCTTTGACATATCACTTTGAAACTTGAATAAATAGTGTGTTGAGCTTATGGAAAAGACAGATGGGATTGCTTTTTTTTTTAGGATTCTACGGTTTTGACGCCTGGAGCTCAGTTAATTTACCTTTACCAACCTATGAATTCGGTGTCCCCTTCAAAACTTGAGAATGCTTTGTCGTATTACTTTGAGACATGACACTTAGTTGTTTTATGCCAACATTGCTTTTCCATTATAAAAGCCACTATTTCTAAACTGCGCTCCGGGTGAGGGGGGGGGGGGGATATACCATCTTCTGGTAACTGCTCTAGTTTGCTAAGCATAAAGGATCATTCAACCAGTTAAATTCGACTCGTTCTTTCCATTTTGGTATTCACTGGTCGTCACGACATAATGTCCCAGATGTAAGGAATTCACTAATGATGAACTAAATAGACCACAGTATGAAAAGTCTTAAGAAATAAATACATGTACCATGCTGCGCGATGGTCGGCGTAACTAATCATGTTTTAATTCGCATCACTTGTTGCTCGTTGGATCGTTGGTGAAAGGGATTTGACTGAATGATAATTTTTGGTTGTTATATAATAGTTTGAGAGAAGTTTTAAAGCGGAGACATAGAGCGCACTGAGATAAATCCAGTTATACAATGTTTTGCCTATATAAGTAAGGCAGTCCAAAATTCGTGAAGGACATCATGGGTGCCGGTCTTTATTCCTGTCAAACTTTATGTATACAACTTTTGATAACGTACGCATCTCTCTCCCCAGGTCCTCTTTATAAGCTTTAACGTTTCCATGGAGCAAAATACAACGATAACCTGGACGTAAGTAAACGTTTGATATCATGGTGTCTTAATGAGTACTGGTCTAAATGTTTACCTCTGATATGAAGGCAAAACACCCAAATAACAGTTCATTGTTCATTAAAGCGATCTAGGCCGAACTGGCAAAAGAGTCTTGATTAATGACGATTGCTTGCTGTTGCTCTTGCGTTTTCAGCAAATTATGAGAAAGGAAAAGTTCACAAATATATAATATATACATTTCCTACACCTGGCTGATTTCTCAATTTTCCTAATACTTATATAATGCAGCCCAATTTAGTTGCGTTCTTGTTGATAGTTACGATTTTCACCCATTCTCTTAAAGTAACTCACTGTCCAAAATGCATCATTGGTAGAATAGCATTTTAACAAAAATATTAACACATTTATACCTTGCAAATATAGACAGTTTACCATTTAATGTGTTACGAAAGTTTTGGTTATTGTTGCATGGGCAGACTCAGTGATGGTTCAGAGAATGTGGATTGTCTTCCTGACATCATCAACAGAACTACGAAATTCTCTGACCAGGCCAAGGTGACATGCCAGAGCAGAGGATGTGCTTGGTCCACTGATAATCTCAACCTTCTCGCCGGACCGTCACCATGTTTCATGAGGTAATAGCATTCATTAAAACGATTTAATCGTTTAAACTAAATGAAGCAAAATCAGTTTCTGGGACATAATCAACTGCAAGTATGATTAGACAAGCAGTAAAAATGCACGCAGTTGGATTTATGTCTACCCGCGGAAAGAACAAAGCATTGGTCTCTTGACTTGGACTTTTCTCACGAATTCCGGTGGCCAACTGCATGTACAAACCGAAAATGATTGCAAATAATGGGATGCATTGTAACTAAAGGCTTATTCCAGATACTGTTACTAACAGAAATTTCCATTTTGCATTTATTACCCATGCAGCGAACAATTACCTTATCCTGTCTTAACGGGATATGCTCTGTAGAAGCCAATTGTGTCGCAACGGCCAATTGAGTCGCAATGCGATATAATTGGCCTCTACTGTCGACCAATTGTGTCGCAACGGGAATTGCGACATAATTGGCCTCTGTTGTCGATATTTTGATACAAACTTTTTTCCTGTATTTTTACTGACATACGTTTATTTTGATCCAACATCACATTAGAACACTGCTGATGCATTTTACCCATACGTGGGCGAAATTTTCCTCCTTCAAGTAAATTCCCCGTCCTGAAACTACTGCTTTGTTTATTATCGTGCGTTTATTCCTGAAGTTGTTAACCTAAAAAACTTTTGTACAAATTTGTGCTTTGATATCGATCCATTTCATTTTTATTTCTTAGTTTTATTATGAGTAATATATCGTTGCGACACAATTGGCTTTCTCTCACAGCCAATTGTGTCGCAACGGCCAGTTGTGTCGCACACCAATTCTTACGGTTGTTTGCAGTTTATCAACACGCGCTATTCACCGTAGGCCTATGTCCAGTGACGGGTGCAGACTATATTAAACGTTTTCCTCAACTTCGACTTCTACCAATGGGCCCAAGTTCGAATCCACCTTAGACTTGTTAAAAGAAAAGGGATATGATAACTTTTGACGGAATTCAATAAATTGAGCTTCTTGCCAAGTGTATAGGTCTATGAAATGGGATTTTCCTCTTGAAATATAGGCTAATGTCACGGTTTTCGTCACCGAAAAATCAGATAACGCTGTCAAATGAACGAAATCATCTGGATTTTTTCTTTCTGAGAGGGGAATAAGTTTTTATCTGTTTAGTTTTTATTTTGTTCGAATATTTTTGGTTTGTTTTGGCTTTAATTTTTTTCAGTCTGCAGTTAGTATTTTTCACCCAGATGAAGATCCATTTAATCTAATATCGGTTTCAAGAGAGACACGAGAGAAATTCTGTGATAAATTCTGGTTCAGGAAGTATTATTGAGTGTCCGTTAACTTGAAGTTCATTTTTTTCCTGTCATATGTATTCGAGACTATCGAATACTTCTATTTGTAAGCCGAACGATAAAACTGTACTCAGAAGAAGGTCAAAATAATAGGCTGATGTCGCATTGTTAAAACATAGTCGCACTCCGTCAACACTGTTGCATTGCTTACGCCAGGTCAATTTTGTGCTTTTGGATAAACCTCTCGCATATTGAGAGTCGTTGGTCATCCTCTTAATATTATTATTGTTAATCCTATTAATTTTCACCTGGGTGCAGAGCTCCTCCAAAAATAGAAAAACGCTTAAAATCAGAAAAGTCAAAACCCGACAAAAAACTTAAACCACTCTAGGCCTAAAATCTACTTCTTCGATTTTACACAAACATGCAAATTCATTACATATTTGTTTGTTGATGTTCTTTCTTTTTATTCATCCACAGCATCACAATGAATGCATAGTAGGTAATCTGTCTCACAATTGGCCACCTCTGGTAGCCAATTAAACAAGCCTTGAAACTATCCTATATGTGTAAAAATCAGCAAAACAAAAGGTTTAAATTAACATAATGTGTCTTGTTTTTACAGCATTTCTTATTTATTTGTTGGTTTTCTTAGGATTTGGTTATATACCTTATCATGTAATTGTTGCGACACAATTGGTCAACTCTGGTAGCCAATTATGTCGCAACAGCCAATTGTGTCGCAATACTTATAAATGCCTTGAAAGTTTATTTTTTGTGTAAAACAAAACAAAATAACGTTTGAATGAACGTCATGTTTCTTGTTTTGACAACATTTCTCATCTATTTGATGATTTGAGTGGGATTTGGTCTTATACCTTATCATTTCATTGTTGCGACACAATTGGTCAACTCTGGTAGCCAATTATGTCGCAACGGCCAATTGTGTCGCAATACTTAAACAAGCCTTGAAACTATCCTATACGTGTAAAAATCAGCAAAACAAAACGTTTAAATTAACATAATGTGTCTTGTTTTTACAGCATTTCTTATTTATTTGTTGGTTTTCTTAGGATTTGGTTATATACCTTATCATGTAATTGTTGCGACACAATTGGTCAACTCTGGTAGCCAATTATGTCGCAACAGCCAATTGTGTCGCAATACTTATAAATGCCTTGAAAGTTTATTTTTTGTGTAAAACAAAACAAAATAACGTTTGAATGAACGTCATGTTTCTTGTTTTGACAACATATTTCATCTATTTGATGATTTGAGTGGGATTTGGTCTTATACCTTATCATTTCATTGTTACGACACAATTGGTCAACTCTGGTAGCCAATTATGTCGCAACGGCCAATTGTGTCGCAATACTTAAACAAGCCTTGAAACTATCCTATACGTGTAAAAATCAGCAAAACAAAACGTTTAAATTAACATAATGTGTCTTGTTTTTACAGCATTTCTTATTTATTTGTTGGTTTTCTTAGGATTTGGTTATATACCTTATCATGTAATTGTTGCAACACAATTGGTCAACTCTGGTAGCCAATTATGTCGCAACAGCCAATTGTGTCGCAATACTTATAAATGCCTTGAAAGTTTATTTTTTGTGTAAAACAAAACAAAATAACGTTTGAATGAACGTCATGTTTCTTGTTTTGACAACATTTCTCATCTATTTGATGATTTGAGTGGGATTTGGTCTTATACCTTATCATGTAATTGTTGCGACACAATTGGTCAACTCTGGTAGCCAATTATATCGCAACAGCCAATTGTGTCGCAATACTTATAAATGCCTTGAAAGTTTATTTTTTGTGTAAAACAAAACAAAATAACGTTTGAATGAACGTCATGTTTCTTGTTTTGACAACATTTCTCATCTATTTGATGATTTGAGTGGGATTTGGTCTTATACCTTATCATTTCATTGTTGCGACACAATTGGTCAACTCTGGTAGCCAATTATGTCGCAACGGCCAATTGTGTCGCAATACTTAAACAAGCCTTGAAACTATCCTATACGTGTAAAAATCAGCAAAACAAAACGTTTGAATTAACATAATGTGTCTTGTTTTTACAGCATTTCTTATTTATTTGTTGGTTTTCTTTAGGATTTGGTTATATACCTTATCATTTCATTGTTGCGACACAATTGGTCACCTCTGGTAGCCAATTGTGTCGCAATGGCCAATTGTGTCGCAATGACCAATTATGTCGCAATGGCCAATTGTGTCGCAATGACCAATTATGTCGCAATGGCCAATTGTGTCGCAATGACCAATTATGTCGCAATGGCCAATTGTGTCGCACTTAACCTATCAGTATTTTAGTAGATTGAAATTAAAAAGAACACAAAACACCGACAAGTTAGACAGATTATATTTCTTTGGTTTATCCTACATTTGCTATTTGTTTGTTGATTTCGCCGTAAAGGGAAACGTACATTGTGTGTTGCGATTTGTATCGCTTATGTAACAATAACATGCCATTAAGTTTTCGTCATGAAACTATGAATTATGAAAACTATGAAAATTGCTTTCATAGCTCTGTAGTCTGGCGGCGCGTGCACGTTCCATGGTGATTGTCTTATGATCACTGCAAGGCTCTTTACACGTATCGGATAGTTTCAAGGCTTGTTTAAGTATTGCGACACAATTGGCCGTTGCGACATAATTGGCTACCAGAGTTGACCAATTGTGTCGCAACAATAAAATGATAAAGTATAAAACCAAATCCCAATCAAATCATCAAATAGATGAGAAATGTTGTCAAAACAAGAAACATGACGTTCATTCAAACGTTATTTTGTTTTGTTTTACACAAAAAATAAACTTTCAATGCATTCATAAGGATTGCGACACAATTGGCCGTTGCGACATAATTGGCTACCAGAGTTGACCAATTGTGTCGCAACAATGAAATGATAAGGTATAAAACCAAATCCCAATCAAATCATCAAATAGATGAGAAATGTTGTCAAAACAAGAAACATGACGTTCATTCAAACGTTATTTTGTTTTGTTTTGCTGTGTTTTACACATGTAGTATACCTCCAAGGCATGTATAAGTATTGCGACGCAATTGGCCGTTGCGAGATAATAAAAAATCAGAACAAATAAGATACACCAAACGTTTTTCTTCTGCACGTATGATATACTTTCAAGACACGTTTAAGTATTGCGACACAATTGACAATTGATACATGGGCCTAAGCTAATTGACGGCTAGAAAAAACAAAACTAAGCAATGATGTCGTATATTGCAAACGAAATCTAAAAGGAGATAAGAAATGTTGTTGAAAAGTGAATAAATAACATTCGCCAAACGTTTTTGTTTTGTTATGTTTCTCTTTACACCATACTTTTAAGGCATGTATGAGTATTGCGACACAATTGGCTGTTGCGACATAATTGGAGTTATTTCGTTAAAATGCATTGATTTCGTACATGATCAAGACGAGACAAGCAAGGAAAAAAGAAATGCAACTGAGATTGAATAAAATCAAAAGAACTGTATTTTTGGGGACTGCCTGGGATTCGAACCCGCGACCAATTGGTGGAAAGCTGTTCCGATTGAGCGTCCAACACTCTACTGAGCCCCGGAGGCCCCGTCATGAGTTTGAACGACAACATCACTGAATGCCAAAATGTATCTGACAAAGTAAGATCCTATAACAAGTATTATATAACTCAAAAGGATGTTCGATTTCAATATACTAAGATTAAAATGAAGAATGCTTCGATTTGAATTCTGATATAGTATACAGGGGTTAACATGCGTAACAAAAATTTACGAAGATCCTTTCACTGCTTTATGAGAACATTGACAAAAAGAAGAAAAACAAAATGGCCAGCGGCCACCAAAAGTGCATACCGGTAGTGCACAACAACAAGATCATAAAGTTAACCTGCATATAAAATTTTACGGAGAATCTTTCATTATTTAGGAAAACAGTGATAAAAAGAAGAAAACGAAAAATGGCCATTTTAACATGCAAGTGGGCAAAGGAATAGATGTTGCACAACTAGACCATAGGGAGAATGCGCGTGTGAAATTTAAAGAAGATCCGACCAGCAGTTGACTTGGAATAGCGATCACAAGAGAGAAAAGTGATAAAAAGAAGAAAAACAAAATGAGATCATGGTAGTCTAAAAACGTATTAGTGTCTCCAAAAGGCTGCTTTTATTGTTTTCAGTCAATTTTAATGGTTACAAAGGGTAAATCGGCTAAATTTTATAGCAATATATATTAAAGTGGTGGTAGTGTTTTCATAACATCCTACTTTCTTTCGTAATTAATTGATTGTTATTTCACAAACACAACATTGTAGGCTGGAGTATAATAGCATTGAATAAATGACTTATGACTTATTCTGCTAATTCATCAATAGTGACAGACTTATGGAACGATTATGATTTCTACGACATAATCACTTAAATTCGTTTACAGGAGCGACATGGATCGACATTTCACAGCTTTGAAATAAGAAAAAAGAAAATGAATTTTGAAGAAAAACATTCTGAAAATGTGTATACTTTCTTAAGTCTTCATATACGATTACTAGTCGGCCTACATGGTTTTCAACTATGTATCATATTATAATGTATTGCGACATAATTGGCCTCTTGTACCCATATTTTGGGGTTGCGACATAATTGGCCAGACGTAGAAGCCAATTGTGTCGCAATTGACCAATAGTGTCGCATTGCGACACAATTGACCGTTGCGACACAATTGGCTTCTACAATGCTCTCTGTTTTACAGCTTATATAACTTTAAGTACATATGGCTCTTCAACAATCAGGGCCATTTCAAACGAGATTTTTTTTTTACGAATATTGTTATTCATCCCTGCATACTCACAACCATAAACTGACAATCATGGGGACATGGCAGCTAGGTTGGCTTGTTTCATTTTAAACGTGGGCTCTTTTTCTTTGTCCAGTTCAGAACAAGGCTATGAATGGATTGGTGCGGAGGATATACCTGGAGGGTATCGCTATCACTTAAAGAAAATGGGCTCATCCACGATGTTTGGAGGAGATTTCAGCAATATCTATCTGGACGTTCAATCCTACTCTAACGACATCATTGGTTTACGGGTAAGAAAACCAACTAATTCATTCGATTCCGTCCAATTAAACAACACCATTTTGATTGGTAAATAGGTCTCCATCTTAGTAGACCTAAATCAAGCTCTTTTAAATACCTCGATTAAACCAACAATCAGATAAAGTACAATATTAAGAAGGAAAACCAAGGTGATGAATTAATTTGACTAAGACTCTTCTGCGTGTACAATAAACTGAATTTCATACCTTAAATCAGAACTTGTAGACGACAGAAATCGAGGAATGTTATTGCTTGCAAAATAGACGATTTGCTATGAAGATCTTGTTATTTCGTGATAATTGTCTGGGCATCCAAATAAATTATAGTTTTTTTTTGCATTTGCAAAATTGCATTTGTTCACGAATATGTATATTTTGTTCTGTCCTTTAATTGGCTTCAGTCGCCTCTTATTTGTGAATAACTTATGTTTTAAGAACATATACCCAAATTCGAGAATTTCGGCTGAGGAGAATAAGGGACGAATATGTAATTTAGTTTTTGTTTGACACATTGACATGAAGATGCATTTCACATTTTAAATAAGCACATCGAGTGCGAAGAAAGATAATTTTTTTTCTGAGAATTTCCATCGTAGGCCTATACCAATGTGTAGAAGAACCTGATATTTTGAGGTTTTACGCCAAGCTTTCTTTAGCTGCTGAAACAATAATTGCGGATATATAACGTATGATTTGATTAGTTCAAACATGTGTTACTCGATCAAGATCTTGATCCACTTATATGTAAAGCACAACGTATGCTCAGAGCAGATGGTTGTCAATCATTGGATGAAGTTACCAAAAAGAATGCTGACAACAACTTGGTCGGGTGGCTGACATGTCAGTCACTGGAGGGTTACCAATGAGAATGCTCAAGACAACCTGACCGTATGGTTGCCAATCATTGGATGGAGTCACCAATGAGA
This sequence comes from Lepidochitona cinerea, assembly GCA_963971465.1. Classification (NCBI taxonomy): domain Eukaryota; kingdom Metazoa; phylum Mollusca; class Polyplacophora; order Chitonida; family Tonicellidae; genus Lepidochitona; species Lepidochitona cinerea. Next base: position 36,876,379 of record OZ020556.1, on the reverse strand, counting down.
ATGCTCAAGACAACTTGGCTCTATGGGTGTCAGCCACTGGATGGAAATACCAATGAGAATGTCAAAGACAACTTGGCTCTATGGGTGTCAGCCACTGGAGGTCAACAATGAGAATGCTCAAGACAACTTGGTCATGTGGTTGGCAATCACTGGACAGATTCGCCAACGGGAATGCTCAACACAACTTGACCGCATGGCTGTCAATCACTGGACAGAGATACCAATGAGAATGCTCAAGACAACTTGACCGCATGGTTGTCAATCACTGGACAGATATACCAATGAGAATACTCAAGACAACTTGGCCATATGGTTGTCAGTCACTGGATGAAGTCACAAATGAAAATGCTCAAGACAACCGGACCGTATGGCTGTCAGTCTCTGGATGGAGTCACCAATGAAAATGCTCAAGACAACCTGACCGTATGGCTGTCAGTCTCTGGATGGAGTCATCAATGAGAATGCTCAAGACAACCTGACCGTATGGCTGTCAGTCTCTGGATGGAGTCACCAATGAAAATGCTCAAGGCGACCTGACCGTATGGCTGTCAGTCTCTGGGTGGAGTCACCAATGAAAATGCTCAAGACAACCTGACCGTATGGCTGTCAGTCTCTGGATGGAGTCACCAATGAAAATGCTCAAGACAACCTGACCGTATGGCTGTCAGTCTCTGGATGAAGTCACCAATGAAAATGCTCAAGACAACCTGACCGTATGGCTGTCAGTCTCTGGATGGAGTCACCAATGAAAATGCTCAAGACAACCTGACCGTATGGCTGTCAGTCTCTGGATGGAGTCACCAATGAAAATGCTCAAGACAACCTGACCGTATGGCTGTCAGTCTCTGGATGGAGTCACCAATGAAAATGCTCAAGACAACCTGACCGTATGGCTGTCAGTCTCTGGATGGAGTCACCAATGAAAATGCTCAAGACAACCTGACCGTATGGCTGTCAGTCTCTGGATGGAGTCACCAATGAAAATGCTCAAGACAACCTGACCGTATGGCTGTCAGTCTCTGGATGGAGTCACCAATGAAAATGCTCAAGACAACCTGGCCGTATGGCTGTCAGTCTCTGGATGGAGTCACCAATGAAAATGCTCAAGACAACCTGACCGTATGGCTGTCAGTCTCTGGATGGAGTCACCAATGAAAATGCTCAAGACAACCTGACCGTATGGCTGTCAGTCTCTGGATGGAGTCACCAATGAAAATGCTCAAGACAACCTGACCGTATGGCTGTCAGTCTCTGGATGGAGTCACCAATGAAAATGCTCAAGACAACCTGACCGTATGGCTGTCAGTCTCTGGATGGAGTCACCAATGAAAATGCTCAAGACAACCTGACCGTATGGCTGTCAGTCTCTGGATGGAGTCACCAATGAAAATGCTCAAGGCGACCTGACCGTATGGCTGTCAGTCTCTGGGTGGAGTCACCAATGAAAATGCTCAAGACAACCTGACCGTATGGCTGTCAGTCTCTGGATGGAGTCACCAATGAAAATGCTCAAGACAACCTGGCCGTATGGCTGTCAGTCTCTGGATGGAGTCACCAATGAAAATGCTCAAGACAACCTGACCGTATGGCTGTCAGTCTCTGGATGAAGTCACCAATGAAAATGCTCAAGACAACCTGACCGTATGGCTGTCAGTCTCTGGATGGAGTCACCAATGAAAATGCTCAAGACAACCTGACCGTATGGCTGTCAGTCTCTGGATGGAGTCACCAATGAAAATGCTCAAGACAACCTGACCGTATGGCTGTCAGTCTCTGGATGGAGTCACCAATGAAAATGCTCAAGACAACCTGACCGTATGGCTGTCAGTCTCTGGATGGAGTCACCAATGAAAATGCTCAAGACAACCTGACCGTATGGCTGTCAGTCTCTGGATGGAGTCACCAATGAAAATGCTCAAGACAACCTGACCGTATGGCTGTCAGTCTCTGGATGGAGTCACCAATGAAAATGCTCAAGACAACCTGGCCGTATGGCTGTCAGTCTCTGGATGGAGTCACCAATGAAAATGCTCAAGACAACCTGACCGTATGGCTGTCAGTCTCTGGATGGAGTCACCAATGAAAATGCTCAAGACAACCTGACCGTATGGCTGTCAGTCTCTGGATGGAGTCACCAATGAAAATGCTCAAGACAACCTGACCGTATGGCTGTCAGTCTCTGGATGGAGTCACCAATGAAAATGCTCAAGACAACCTGACCGTATGGCTGTCAGTCTCTGGATGGAGTCACCAATGAAAATGCTCAAGACAACCTGACCGTATGGCTGTCAGTCTCTGGATGGAGTCACCAATGAAAATGCTCAAGACAACCTGACCGTATGGCTGTCAGTCTCTGGATGGAGTCACCAATGAAAATGCTCAAGACAACCTGGCCGTATGGCTGTCAGTCTCTGGATGGAGTCACCAATGAAAATGCTCAAGACAACCTGACCGTATGGCTGTCAGTCTCTGGATGGAGTCACCAATGAAAATGCTCAAGACAATTTGACCATATGGTTGTCAATCTCTGGATGGAATTATGAATATGAATGCTCAAAATAACTTGACCATAAATAACATACAATGGTTATGGTATTTCGTTCTCTCATCTCGTGTTCATTGACATATTTCCTGTATTCTTTCAGTTTGACACTCCCGATGACGATCGTTATAAGGTACCTTTGGATTTGAACTTCCCTGATATTGAGATAGAAAACAAGCGATATATGTTCAAGATAACAAACCATCGGCCGTTTAGTTTCCAATTGATCAGACAGAGTACTGGCACAGTTCTGTAAGTGTTTTTAGACTATCCGCATGATATACCCAATATTTTATGTGCAATCTGGCAAAGATCTGGCGAAGTTAATGGAAATAAAATAAAATTACATTTAAATCATTTTGGTGTATCTACATGTAAGTGTTAGTGTCTAACGCCGGAGAAATTTGACTCGGGAACAGTTCCGTTTTTATAGCTAAAATACAAAGTAATCTCTTCTGCTTTGGCTTTTATACTCCCATATCTTCTAGTATGACGTGTTTTTTGTCAGCTATTTTAAAATGTCCCAATCGGATTCCATATGATCTTTCATTATTTATTTGTGAAGAAGAGCGATAAATAGTTCAAACTTGATTCCTTGTGGCAATGAACCGTATTTTAGATGGGATACTGGTGTTGGTGGGCTAGTGTTCGCTGACCAATTCCTGCAGATCTCAACCCGTCTACCTTCTAATAACATGTATGGATTTGGAGAAAATGTCCACCTGAGCTTACGTCATGATTTGAACTATCAGAGGTGGGGTTTATTTGCCAGAGATCAACCACCTGGACAAGGTGTAAGTACAATTCAGTAATACTGTTGTGAAAATTCTCGTGCAGTTTCTGAAAAAGGGATATTTCATGAAAAATGATAAAAAATGTGGCTTTCTTTATGAGCACTACCTTTGTAAGCTTTGTAACGCTTGTTTCATGTATTCCAAAAATTGTTTTGTTTTCTCTATGCTATAAAGACATAAAACTTTTATTCTGAAATTTACATCTTTTTCTACATAACTTGTTCTATATTTGTCATTTTCTACTGGTTCAAAATATGTTTACCACAATTTTCATTCTGAACTCTTTACAAAGTTTCAATTTTCTACAATGTCTACCTTGTTCACGTTCAACAGGCTAATTTCAACCTATATGGTGTTCACCCTTTTTACCAATGTGTTGAAAATGATGGAAATGCTCACGGGGTGTTGTTGCTAAACAGTAATGCCCAAGGTAACTGGCATGTTTCCCTATAATGTATCTGTCCATCAAATGTTACTGTATGCGACTATTTTTAATAAACCAATTTATTGAAGAAATTTCATTATTGTTTAACCATATATTGTCACTTTGTCCATTTTCAGGAAATAGACCAAACGTTGATTACAAATATAATCTTTCTAAGTATTGAAATAGAATCTCAATAAAAGCGTATTCTATTTTGGGCGTTCAATAAATACAATTTGCCCGAACTGTGAACATATATAGTTTGTCAATATCAATTTACTGTACAAAGGAGATTCTGTATTTTCGGGTTCACTGTTTCTAACTGAAACCAGAAGTCTATGAATAGGTCCATTCTTAGACTTCTGATGAAACTCAATTTAAACCCAGTTAAATTGGTCTTAGTCAAGCCTAATTGTCAATGTTTTTTTAAAAGATTATTCTCTGACGCCGCTGCCCATGTTGACCTACAGGACCATAGGTGGCATCCTCGACTTCTACTTCTTCCTGGGACCCAATCCAGAGAGTGTTGTACAACAATATACTGGGGTAACATATTGTGGCTTTTGTATAGGGCAATATTTTACAGTAGATAAATATTGTATCAATATGGTTTCACAAAAATAACAACGTATCAATCTATGAAGGTAATGTGTATAACTCGGAATTTATCAATATGTCATGTTCTGAATAATTCATCTTTCCATTGTCTACCCCACTCTGTTACTAGGTTATTGGTCGCCCACTGATGCCACCATATTGGTCTCTTGGTTTCCAACTCAGTCGTTATAACTATACGGGAACTGACGATGTCCGGGCTACGGTGGAGAGAAACCGTGTAGCTGGGATCCCGCATGTGAGTAATAAACCTGTCAACTACATTCTCATTCCATATGCATTGTATTTCGTCTTGTGTTAAGTGAAAATGTTTTGGATTTGGTATTTACACTTTATACAGTCCATAAAAGTTAGTCGGGAGATCGATTCTATTTTATATTTTCTTTGGATAGACATTATAAATATTAAAATGAAAGAAAAATAATCTTATAACTAACATCAACAAAATCCCTTTCAACAACTGGGTTTAAATAGACATTTGTGTATTCTTTTTGGCATATGATTGTTAGGTATTTATCGAATTTTAATTATAAACTTTCGTTAACTTTTCAGGATGTTCAGTATGTGGATATTGATTACATGGATAGAAGGATGGACTTCACTGTGGATGATAATGGACACTTTGCTGGGTTGGATCCTTACTTCAGGGAATTACAAAGAGACGGAATGAGAACTATCATCATTTTGGTGCGTACATTTGATAGTTGCTTTATACAAATCTGTACAAATTATATGTATGGATTTAGATAAAACGGCAGTTCTCACATTTGAATATGTAAAAAGTTAAAAAGTTGAAAATAAACTGGAATGTATTACGGTCTGTGTGTGACGGTATCCGAGTTTAGACTTACATCTATTTCTCCAGTGTATTTGTTTTATTTAGGACCCTTGTATTATCACGAACGTCACAGGTTATGAACCCTACCAAAAGTTTAAACAGGCTGGTGCCAACGTCAAATGGCCTTCTGGCATAACGCCACCAGTCGGTAGTGTCGACGACGACGGATCCGTTCTTGGATACGTAAGTAGTGTTTGACTATATCAGATGATTTTTGATGCATTGTTTCAGAGTAATTATGATATGTCTCGTTTTTTTATATTTCATAAAAAAAAATATCAAAATAAGCCTGAAATCGTTTCTTATCATGCAAACCGTTTTATATATCCTTAACAAAATGTTTATTATTGACAGCTGATGAAAAAAGATCAACATAACCTCAATCTATTAGTGTAGGTACACTAAGGTTAAATGGCCTGCAGCGTCGTCGACTGTTTTTCTTAGTGTTTTCCTCATTATTTCCCCTTAGGTTTGGCCAAAAGGAAAGGTGATTTTTCCCGATTTCTTTCAAAACGCCACTGGACAAACCTGGATAGACTTGATAACGAAATTCAGAGATACGTTGACGTTTGATGGTATATGGATTGTAAGTAGAGGTTCTAAGTTTGATTCTTCATGGTTAAGCATCCTTGTTTCTTGAAGATCATATGAGGGGAATATTTTCTTTTTTTCTTTCTTCAGTTTTTACTATCGTAACTCAAATCATTTCCTTCAAGAAGAGACAGGTCATTATAGAGCATACTTTTCAAGGACTGATCTGATATACCACTATCCCATATAGCTTCAAGCGAAAAGGTGTAATCCTATCTAAGTCGTCAGGGATTTTTGCAGTTTTTTTTAATATTGAGAAAATTTCATCAAATTACTCCCTGAAAAGGTATTATTTTAAACTATCATTATAACTATCATTATTTACTCTCTGATATCTTGTTGGTATAGTAAATCTCATTATTTGAGAAGTCCATGACAGGAATTGTCCATGTTTATAAGCTCTTTGATCTGACCCTATATGGGATGGCGGTATACTGGATACTTCCTTGAAAGGTATGAACTGTAATGAACTGGTTCGTCTTGTATCGAGTATCTAAAGTGGTTTGAGCTGTAAAAGTGTTTATATTTTTCAGTTTAAACTAAATTTGAAATTATCACCTTTTTCTCGAAAGGTACAAATTAGAATTAATTAGTGCTGCTCGTCCGGAGAATGTAGGTTTAAGTAGTCAGTTGAACTAACACAAGCCTTTAAATGAAAGAACGTTTGTCACCGTTATTAAAATTTTGGGCACTATTTCGGTTCGCACAGACTGTATAGATTTTCCTTTTTCAAACGTTAAGCATTTAGTTTCTCTCGAACTTCAAAACCTCTAATTGTACGGACATTCAACATTTAGGCCTATGAAAAAAGTGTGAATTTTGGCAGCTCGTAACAACATTTTTTTGAAACAAGTCCAAGTAGACATATGATGATGCGTAATTTACAATGTTTTCGGCATTGTTTTTGTTAAGCAGAATGATGAACACTTCAATGTGAGATTGTGAAAATATCGACGTAATGTTCACAAAATGCTAACAGAATACATTGTAATAAATATTCCGTGTTCAAGATGTTGCCATTTTTCTTATTTTGGAAGGATATGAATGAACCGGCTAATTTCGGCACCAATGATGATCGCCCTTTTAATTGGCCGGAGGATGAGAAGCCATATTGGAGTCTGAAGTGTGAAGGAAACAAGTACGATAATCCACCGTATAAAACAAGTAAGTTTAAAAGATAAGGACGGGTTTTGTTCTTGTTAAAGATGCAACAAAGCTTAAGAGTAGACAGGCAAACGAACTGTATTTTATCTGCTTTTGATTTCAGTGGCCACCTATATCCACGACGCTCCAGACCGAAAAGCAACCTTTCCTGACAAGACACTGTGTATGACCCTACGACAAGGAGCGAAAAGTCAGTACAGACATTATGATGTCCACAACCTGTACGGCTGGAGTCAAACACCATCAACGCTTGAGTATGAAAACACTTTCAATATCATATACTTATAAATGGATCATCATGATTCATGCTTAATACATAAGTTTTGGAATTGCCTTAAACACCATTAGATGTACTTAAAATGAATCACATTGTTTGGAATTTCTTCTTCAATCCACTATTTCTTTTTTATTAAAAAATCCAGATATTGCCAGTTATTTCTTTGAAGAATAGCAATTTTGCAGGTACTACTTTTAGAATTGTACGGCAAAGTTGTACTTTACCTTGTTGCCAAGAAAATAAATTTCAGTTTTTAAATTAAACTATCTTTATAAGGATAACAATCATGATGTGTGGTATATTTTCTGTTTGATATCAGGGGTGCCAGGAGAGCTACAGGTGAGAGAAGTGTCGTCATTTCTCGCTCCACATTCCCTGGCAGTGGGAAGTTCACAGGTCATTGGCTGGGCGACAACGACAGTTCCTGGTCTCAACTCCGAGCTTCAGTTATTGGTAGGATCCTCTGATACAGTATATACACTTATGTGAAATTCCTCTAATTGGTTTTCAGAATTTGAGTTTCATAGACCTTTTCTCTTAAAATTTTACTAACGTGATGCATTTCCTGTGCAAATTAAACCCTAAATCTTATTAATATAAAATACCATGGTCTGCGTTCTTAAACGCCGTGGTTTACCATACATGGTACCATGGTACTTAATAGGTTTTCAAATAACCATGGTTTACCATACATCGTATCATGGCACTGATTAGGTTTTGAAATAACCACGGTTTACCATACATCGTATCATGGTACTTACTAGGTTTTGAAATAACCACGGTTTACCATACATTGTACCATGGTACTTAATAGGTTTTGAAATAACCACGGTTTACCATACATTGTATCATGGTACTTAATAGGTTTTCAAATAACCATGGTTTACCATACATCGTACCATGGTACTTAATAGGTTTTGAAATAACCACGGTTTACCATACATCGTATCATGGTACTTACTAGGTTTTGAAATAACCACGGTTTACCATACATTGTACCATGGTACTTAATAGGTTTTGAAATAACCACGGTTTACCATACATTGTATCATGGTACTTAATAGGTTTTCAAATAACCATGGTTTACCATACATCGTACCATGGTACTTAATAGGTTTGGAAATAACCATGGGTTACCATACATTGTACCATGGTACTTAATAGGTTTGGAAATAACCATGGGTTACCATACATCGTACCATGGTACTTAATAGGTTTGGAAATAACCATGGTTTACCATACATCGTACCATGGTACTTAATAGGTTTGGAAATAACCATGGGTTACCATACATCGTACCATGGTACTTAATAGGTTTGGAAATAACCATGGGTTACCATACATTGTACCATGGTACTTAATAGGTTTGGAAATAACCATGGGTTACCATACATCGTACCATGGTACTTAATAGGTTTGGAAATAACCATGGGTTACCATACATCGTACCATGGTACTTAATAGGTTTGGAAATAACCATGGTTTACCATACATCGTACCATGGTACTTAATAGGTTTGGAAATAACCATGGGTTACCATACATCGTACCATGGTACTTAATAGGTTTGGAAATAACCATGGGTTACCATACATCGTACCATGGTACTTAATAGGTTTGGAAATAACCATGGTTTACCATACATCGTACCATGGTACTTAATAGGTTTGGAAATAACCATGGGTTACCATACATCGTACCATGGTACTTAATAGGTTTGGAAATAACCATGGGTTACTATACATCGTACCATGGTACTTAATAGGTTTGGAAATAACCATGGGTTACCATACATCGTACCATGGTACTTAATAGGTTTGGAAATAACCATGGTTTACCATACATCGTACCATGGTACTTAATAGGTTTGGAAATAACCATGGGTTACCATACATCGTACCATGGTACTTAATAGGTTTGGAAATAACCATGGGTTACCATACATTGTACCATGGTACTTAATAGGTTTGGAAATAACCATGGGTTACCATACATCGTACTATGGTACTTAATAGGTTTGGAAATAACCATGGGTTACCATACATTGTACCATGGTACTTAATAGGTTTGGAAATAACCATGGGTTACCATACATCGTACCATGGTACTTAATAGGTTTGGAAATAACCATGGTTTACCATACATCGTACCATGGTACTTAATAGGTTTGGAAATAACCATGGGTTACCATACATCGTACCATGGTACTTAATAGGTTTGGAAATAACCATGGTTTACCATACATCGTACCATGGTACTTAATAGGTTTGGAAATAACCATGGGTTACCATACATCGTACCATGGTACTTAATAGGTTTGGAAATAACCATGGTTTACCATACATCGTACCATGGTACTTAATAGGTTTGGAAATAACCATGGGTTACCATACATTGTACCATGGTACTTAATAGGTTTGGAAATAACCATGGTTTACCATACATCGTACCATGGTACTTAATAGGTTTGGAAATAACCATGGTTTACCATACATCGTACCATGGTACTTAATAGGTTTGGAAATAACCATGGGTTACCATACATCGTACCATGGTACTTAATAGGTTTGGAAATAACCATGGTTTACCATACATCGTACCATGGTACTTAATAGGTTTGGAAATAACCATGGTTTACCATACATTGTATCATGGTACTTAATAGGTTTTTAAATAGCCATGGCTTACCATACCAAATAGAATGGCAAACCATGCATGGTAGATTGTATGCTTACCCATGGGGTTGTATATAAACCATTGTAATTTCAAAACCCATAAAGTATCATGGTACGATGTATGGTAAACCATGGTTTTACTGTTCCAAAATACCATTGTACTTTTTATTAAGGTCATTAAGAAAACATATAAACATTTCAACCATGTTACAGGTATCTTGGAATTCAACTTGTTCGGAATCCCCTACGTGAGTTGTTTTAATTTTTTCTTTATTTTAGTTTAACATACAGTGTGAGAAAATGTTGTGTTTAAACAATTATCATAAAAAAAATTGCAGACATTGGAAAATTACCCTTAGTAAACAATCTTGTCGAATATTAATAAACTATTAACTCTTTAGATTGGTGCTGATATATGTGGTTTTTTGGAGATCGCTACAAAGGAACTTTGTTTGAGATGGATGCAACTAGGGGCTTTTTATACCTTTTCAAGAAACCATAACGGTGAACTCAATCCGGTAGGCACAATTCAAACGTTTTTTTTAAAAATTCCAACAAAATCCATATTCATGATAAATGTACGAATTTTGTGCAGCTCTTACGACTAAACATAACTGTAATGGAAAACACTGAGCCAATATTCCGAAACAATGGTAAACTTGTTAGCAAACTTTTTTTTTCAACGAGAGCTCGCCACTTTCTTATCCGAAAAAAAGGATATATCTGTGTGATTCCCGCAGACCTTTGTTATGGAAAAAGTGTTTATGTACGATTACTTTATCATTCTTTAACACAACCTTTGTTTCACCAAGCCCCAAGACCCGGCAGCTTATGATGTGGAAATGCAGAAGGCGTCAAGGGAAGTTTTAACGACGAAATACACGTTTTTGCCGTATCTATATACCCTGTTCTACAACGCTCATGTATACGGCAGTACTGTTATAAGGCCTGTGCATCATGAGTACGTATTGATTATTAACAACTGTATTTCACAAGACCAAATTGAAGTTACATATTGCAGTGAAAACTTAGAACTTACGTAAAATAAGAAAGAATTGCCTCTCAGTCGACAGGCTATTGAGATTGCCACAACATCCTAATAATAAAATAATTCAGTTGAATAAACCATAATCAGCTTTCGATCTACTGTAAAAGTAGGACTATAACTTTCTTACAGAATCACAGTTTAAGAAAATAGTTTAGTGGTAAATTGTGGGATATTTTCGTTAGTTCAACGTTTAATTGTAAGATGCAAGAGACAATGACGTTATTTTCACCTTTATTAATTGACTTATAATTGTAACCATATTGAATCTGATTTAATCTGTTAATAGATTTCCATCCGATCCACACTCATGGGATGTCAGTTATCAGTTTATGTGGGGACCAGCTCTTCTGATCTGTCCGATTGTATTCCAGGTAATATTGAACCTGAACCATTGCGATGGTACTGCCAAAGATGTCACATCGGATACAACTGACCATCCCTTTCAAGAACAACCAGATCATTATAGATGATACTTTCAAGGAATGATCTGATATACCACTATTCTATATTGGATCTAGTCTGAGTTGTATCCTGTGCCAATATAGATCCAAAGTGTGTCTTGATTACCTATACCATCCAACCATGATAGTTCTACAGCCGCATATCTAACATTGGCTCAATAGTCCATTTCATGGCGTTGAAAGGATATCTTGGTGGTCCAGTAGGTTAGAGTGATGGTTTCTCAGTCCTACACAGACCTTCCGTCGAGGTGGCACCAAATAAAAGTGGAATTTTCACTCGGTCGCCCTATGTGGATGAGTTGTCAGGTACTCGCCGAAGGTCGGGAGTTTCCCTAGGACAATGAGCTCGGTTTCCTTGTAACGCCGCCATATAATCTTAAATAATCTTGAGTGCGGCGTAAAACATCAATCAATCAATCAATCATTGCGCGGTTGTGAATTTTATGATTAATTATTAAAAAATCAGTAAATGTGATGTCCGTCTATTCTGTTTTTCAGGGACAAACAGAACTGAACATTTACCTGCCACCATCAAGATGGTACGATTTTTACACGGTAAGAAATCTAATGTTATTCCTAAAGAAAATATATTCTGATATGGTAGATCCAAGTTTTAAAAAATGATTTTCTGTATTTAGGTTTAATCTAAATAAGCAATGTTAAGTCAATAAACAGATTTACAGAAGCTCGTGTGCCTGTCCACTACAAGATTGATCTTTATCAGCAGTGAACAAGAAGTACAAATGTAATAACGATTCGTACTAAATTGCCAAATTTGTTAGTTCCTTCAAGTAAAGGTGTTAATTCTCGATCAGGATTTGATAAGCTGTGATGTGATGGAGTTTTTTTGTTGAAATACCAAATATTTTGTCCTGTAGGGAGAAGTTGTGAGTGTTAATGGTGGAGGGAATATCACACGACCAATAGAACTTACCAGTAAAATTCCCCTGTTCATGCGAGGAGGGTATATTTCACCTGGGCAGTATTCGTCAAATAACACACACTACAGGTATGCTGTTAAACCAAGACAGTGCCCCACTAACAAAACCAACTACATATATGCCATTGTATCCGGGCAGGCCCCCACTATCAATATCAATTACATGTGTGTCATTGTATCCGAATAGGCCCCCACTATCAACATCAATTACATGTATGTAATTGTATCCGGACAGGCCCCCACTATCAATATAAATTACATGTATGTCATTGTATCCGGACAGGCCCCCACTTTCAACATCCATTACATATATGCCATTGTAACTTGACGGGCCCCTACTAACAAAACCAAATAAATGCATATCATCCTTTCTGGACGGCTCGCTATCAACACCAACTACATGAATGCCATTGTACCCGGACAGGCCCCCAATATCAACACCAACTACATGAATGCCATTGTATCCGGACAGGCCCTATTCCCCGTTAACAATTAAACCAACTATATGTGTGTGGCAGTGCCATATAACGGACATACTCTACTGGCAAAACCAACTACATGTGTACTGTCAAACATAGACAGGACCCTACGGGCTATACCAACTACATGTAGGCTTTGTCAGTGGACACATACAGACGAAAACGGCAAATTTCATCAGTGAAAACGGCAAGCAGAACAAGAAATACTGTCTAGCGACTAGAAAGTCCTGTTTATCGAATTTGATCTCCAATTTTAGTGATAGAGATTGTGAACAGTTTTTCTTGACAACCGATTTGTTAAATACTTTCTATTCTGTAGCCGGAAAAATAATCTTTTCTTGAACGTTTACCTGGATGGCTATGATGACGATGGAGGAACTGCCACTGGCGAGCTTTTCTGGGACGATGGGATCTCTATTGGTAAGTGAATGACAACTTGATTGGGGTTATTTCACTTTATGCTGACGTTGTCATAGATGGAGAAAATCAGACTGTTTGCAGGGAGAAAATCCCAACCTTACGTTTGTTCTTGCTCTCCTCTCCAAATGTCTTGATGGTATTCTATGCATTTGTGACAAACATAATATTATAATCTAATACAAAAGTTATGCCTTCCATGAAATAAAAATCCGTTTGTACTAAAACTATCTAAAATCGAATACTCTCCTGACAAATTGCAATTTCTCCAAATTAAACCTTCCTTGACTAATGCGGCTCATAACTATGGATGATTTTACTTTCAGACACCATTGAGAACTATAATTATTATTACAGCAAGTTTTATTGTCAACAAGTAAGTAAAGTAACACCAAGTAGGTCCATAGACGTTCCTCTACAAGTTGTGATATTCTGAGATCACAATCCAAGAAAAGTGTCCAAAAGATTGACCCATCGCCACTGTTAATCCTATAGTTCGGATTTTAAGTCCAATGATTCTATTTAAAATGCTTATTCCCATCAAATGTTTATACTAAGTAATGATCCTCGCATTCTGTATTATATGTGATTACTGCCAGTTCTAAACAATCTGTGAGACATTGTTTCTAAACTAAGACAAGATACCTTCTTTAGTAAATATACTATGAACTTAATTCAAATTACAATTATTGCTTTAGTATAGATGGAAGAACCACCTATTCTTGAGAAACGGATATATAAAGAAAGATCGCATCAACTCGAGTATGTTTTTTCATCCAGAAATCCTTGGAAATGTGGGTGCAACAAGGTTCCTTATATGTGACCGGATTGTCTTTCGATGCTATTCACGTTGCCGGTATTAACTCGACTGTGGATCAAGTAACCGTACATTCTACTAGTGGAGGTTCAAGAAAGGTTGACTTTCAACAAAATGTTCACAACAAGGTATGTCAATTCTCATAACAAAAACAATAACCCATGTTATCATTCACCACCGGGTAAAGGAATGAATGGGGCGATTGTGAGCTCCATGTAGCTCAGTCCCTAATAAACAATAAAACTATTTCTCCTCACTTGTGTTTTAGACGCTGCATATATATCCTGGTAACTTAAATTTGAGAGAAGATTTCCGTATACAATGGGACCATGTGTAAGTGAACCTGGTTTAAATGTCTTAACAATACATTTTTATCCTATAAGTATATCTTACATGTATGTATGTTAAAGTCATATTAGCTACCATATTCTTTGTTTTCCGTCAATTGTTTTTCTAAATGATTGTCTATTCTTCTCAAGAAGTACAAATTAGAAGCATTACGTTGATACTAGTATTGAGATTATACAATTAAATAGTGCTTTAAACTAACCTAAGCACAAATCGAATAATCGTTGGTCCAGGTTATTTATCCAATGCCGGCGGAGCCGAATGGGGCCATGGGTTTGCCTCAGTCCCTCAATCCGTTTCTAAACGCTTCTATAGAAATTGCGCTGAATTATTTTATTTGAGGCCACCATGATGACATACAGATCAAGTTGGTAACTGCATGCATAATCTTAATATATGTATTGTCATACCGGTATGTGTTTATATGATATGATTTGAATTTGTTCATGATGTATTCACAGGAAGAGGTCATCCCCACAAACAGGTCGTGAGGTTCGCCAAGTTGATATTGTAAATGCTTTGAAGATTGACTGTATTCCCGATAACGACAAACACCCAGGCTCCCTAGAACAGGAATGTCAGAGAAGACAATGCATTTGGAACCCAGTTACCAACAATTATAACGCTCCCGCATGCTATATAGACAAGTAGGTACATCCTCAATTGGTCTGATCTTGATAACAATTTATGTATAGGAACCATTATCAAAACAAGCGATTCAGTTGTTGATCGCTCCTGTTGCAGTAAGCTATTATCTCCAGGAATATATTTTGTCTGTGACTGTGAGCCGTGTATTTACCATGTCTTCACTGAGTTCAATATTGTTGATTTTTATTTTCTACTCCTTTACTTCTTCTTATTATACCTTCATTGTCTATTCCTTCAGTTCTAAATATGGATATACTTTGACAAAGGCCACTACCCGTGCGAATGGTAATATGAGGTTTGATTTGAGGAAGAGATCCAGCGCTACTATGTTTGGTGATGATAGTGACGTATTACTAGTGGATTTCGAACAGTGGACTGATTCAACCTTCAGAATCAATGTATGTCAATTGGAAAACTGAACAAATCAACGTTTTACGTTGAGCAAAAAAAAATCAGTGAATTGTGTCGTTGCTTTAGTATTTTGTGTTTGGCTTTCCAATATAAACCCATAGGCATCGTAGTTATAGAAATCGTTTAAGCTATACAGGCCTAAAATAACCCTGAGAGAGGCGACAATCGATAACAACTTTTACTACTTTTGACTTTTTGTACTTCTACAGTTTGATTCAAAATTAAAAATCTCTGAAATCGAATACGACTGTAAACGAATTATATTGCGGTTTGTGGGTCAAAATTTCTTTTTGAAAGATATAGGCCCATCCACTATCCCAACATATGGCTATTGTTAAACATGGATACCAATATATATTTTCCTTATTGAATACTCAAACTCCACCGGGTGTTTATTTTTCATCTAGTATTTGTAAAATTGGATTATTTTGTAGATTCATGACCCCAACAACCCTTATCGATATCAAGTTCCAGTTCCTTTAAATAAACCCACTACCGGTGTCAAACAGCCCCTGTACTCTCTCAAATATGGAACTACAGATACAGGCTTTTTCTACCTCCAAGTTGTGAGGAAAAGTTCTAAAACGGTTCTGTGAGTATATGTTATGTATTTTTTTTTTTTTTTTTTATATAAAGTTTATTATTTGCACGTTAAGCTAAAGCTTATTTTGTGCAATAATTAAATACAATATAATACATTTATAATGATATGTAACATATTTACATGGAAGGGGTGTTGGTTCTCCTAGGATTACAAAATCGTAGACATGAAATGAAAACAAAACACGTACGAATTTTAACTCATACTAAAGCATAAGAATTAATATATAAGTATAAATAGCTTTGCGTGATATAAGAGTTTATGGCCGTCCAAACCGTGTCATACATTGGTCCTTTATATAGATCTTAGAATCGCTTTGACTGGATAATGTATGCGCAAATAGCAGTAAAAATAAAGGCATTCGTTTCTTGTGATACGACATTAGACCCGTACAATAGTGTTGTTGTAGTCAGATCCCCTCCATAGCCATTTGATCTGATTTCGTCCATCATGACTGTCCGCGGCAAGAGGAATCTCCTACATTCTAAAAAATAATGATCTGCTGTTTCAACAGGATATCCACATAGACATTTTGGAGAATCGCTAAGGAAATTATTGAACAGGTCGTCGTTTAAGGAGCTGCAGCCATTCCGTATCCTACAGAGGATTATGTTTCCCTTTCTGTGGCCAACATAAAACCAGCTAGGAACTTTCGGTACAGGAAAATATTTATTCAAGGAATTTTTAAAAGCTGGTCGACTTGTTAGGGATTTAATTGGAGGAGGTAATTCATTCCAATCTCGCAAAGTTTGCGGATAGAAGGACTTGCTATAGCTGGCTGTTTTGCATCTGAAAGTGGTTAGTTGGTTGGCATTTCTGACAGGATAAGGGTTACGGACTGAAGTTAAAGGCGGTATAATTGTATTTAGTGTGCTATCTTGGTTATTAAGGTAAGAATGAAAAGTAAACAAGCGATGTATTTTACGTCTGGTTGTGAGTGTATGCAGACCGGACTCTTGATACATTAGATTAGTTGCAACACTTCGGGTTAGTCCTGTTATAGTGCGGATGCAGTCTTTTTGAATATTCTCGAGTGCTGTGGCCTGGCAATCAGTGATGTTGTCCCATACTATGTCCGCATATTCTAAAGACGGGCGGATAAAACTCTTGAACATAATTTCTAGGCTTTTTCTGGGAAGTTGGTATTTCAAACCCCGAAACATTGACACTTTTTTATTGGCTGATTCAATTATTTTCTCTACGTGTTGATTCAAATTACCAGAACAGTTAAACGTTAACCCAAGATGTTTGTGAGAGGATACTGGCTCAATTTGGCAATCTTCAAATGTGCAAAACATGTTTGTTGGAGGTCTTCGTCTTGATACTATAAGTGACTCGGTTTTTTGTGGATTAAAGTCCACGAGCCAGGTTATGTATTTGCCTAAGTCATATTATGATCCATACACATACTATAGAATTTGTTATAATGAGAAAGCGGTTTTAACAACCAATCCTTCATCATAGGCTTGACATAAACATCCTTATCTGCGTTAATGCGTGAGGCCACAGAACTTATAGCCAAAATTCACAACAGCCACAATCCATATATAACCTCAATGCTAACACTTTCACTGGTTCTATTTCAGATGGGACACTTCAGTGGGTGGTCTGATTTTCTCAGAACAATTTCTCCAACTGTCCACCAAACTGGCATCTTCAGACATTTATGGATTCGGAGAAAATCGACACTTCTCATTCCGGCACAGTACAGATTATAAAGAATGGCCCATGTTTGCCAGAGACGAGTCTCCAGGTTCACCTGTAAGTGGATTCTGTTCATTCAATCCCAAGGCTCCATCTGTTCAACATACATAGTAACCAGAATAACCAGGGGGCTCGTTTCACAAAGCAGTCGCATCGCAAACGACGCATTGTTGCCAATAGATGCCATACTTAGTGAAGAGATGCGACGTCATGGCAACTGCGATTGATGGCACTTTGCGACGGCTTCGTGAAACGGACCCCAGATGCTTATGCTTATGCTTATGCTTGTATCTAGATATTTCAGGAAAATAAAGTTACCGGCTTGAAACCTTAAATATGGTGGCTCTAAATAATTTTGTATCTATTTAAAAAAGTAACCTGTCTGAACGTGCTTTCAGGATTTTGCCAACTTATATGGGGTCCATCCGTTTTACACGTCAGTAGAAGACGAGATTGGTAACACTCATGGAGTTCTGCTACTGAACAGTAACGCTCAAGGTAAAAATCTTATAATTAATAATTTCCTTTCCATTAGTATTAGTATTGTCAAGAAAGATCCCCAAAGAATTTAAACATCGTCTGAGCCTTAATCGTGGGTGGGCCTCTCAGTCTGGTAAGGCAGGCATTGATAAGAGTAGACAAAGCTTAGAAACTGTAAGCAACCTAATGATAATCGGGTTTTGGCAACGTGAATAATTTACGTGTTCAATGGTCTTAAAATGACTATAATATCATTCAGAATTAGCCTTTTGCAACTCTTTGACAAATGCCGAAAAAGAGTTTAACATACCAACTCTTTTTTCACCTTCTCAAGTGTTGCTTTGATAACCATTTTTAAACTGTTCATTTCCTCCTACTATTAATCTTGTACTTACAGAGTATGTGTTCCGGCCTGTTCCATCTCTGACTTACCGAACCACTGGTGGTATTTTAGATTTTTATTTCTTCATGGGCCCACAACCGGAATCTGTGGTTCAACAGTATACAGAGGTATTGTAGACCAGGGGCTCGTTTCACAAAGCAATCGCATCGGAATGGTTACCATAGTGAAAAGATACGACGTTATGGCAACTACGATTGATGGCACTGTGCGACGGTTTCGTGAAACGGCCCCCATAGGAATTCTCTTTGTCCAATTGATTATTTAAAATGACACAATGCTATAAAGTAGAAAATAAAAAAATCGTACGGACATCTGAAAAATTAAAATTGCGCGTCAGATGTTATATGATTGACTTTCCTTATAATTGAGACATTGTATCATATGTTCTGTTTGTAGGTTGTAGGTCGGCCATATATGCCTCCCTATTGGGCTCTTGGTTTCCAGCTTTGTCGATGGGGATATAGGACCTTAGACAAAATGAAACAAGTTCATGACAGAATGATTGCAGCCAAAATACCTTATGTAAGTTACGATTTTCTGTTCATAAATGAGTCTCATTTGATGAACTTTGTCAAGCTTACGAAGAAGTTAATGTGTTAATGGAAACATCTTTTGATGGGAACGAGGCTTGGCATCTGTGTTATTTGGAATGTTGTTGAAATAACCCATCTTCATGATAATCGTTCAAACAATTCATTCCTATTGTTCCGTAGTTCAAAGAATGTCATGCTGGTCAAAAACTTCAGCTCAACCTACTTTGTTATCTTCTGCTATAGGATGTACAGTATGCTGACATTGATTATATGGACGAAAGAAAAGATTTCACTTACGACAAGATAAACTTTAATGGTCTGCCAGAGTTTGTCAAAGCCATTCACAAGGAAGGCCGAAAATTCATTTTTATTTTGGTAGGTAATGACTTAAACTTGAGGCTCTGCTGCTTTCCTGTTGTGACTCATGTAATTGTAACGTCAGCTATTTCAAACAAAAGTAATTGTGCTGAAGTAGATATTTCAATCTTTCAGAGAAAGTATGTATTGGATGCGGATTCTATGCTTTTGAGAGTTTATGGCAAATTTAGTAAAACTAAAGAACAAGAAATATTAAAGTGGCATGAGCTGCCAAATATAAGGAAAATTTTGTTGAAACAGAATTAGCTAGTTCTTGGTCTAATTATCAAAAAGTACAAAAAAATAAGACTTTTACGCTGATACCAAACTTGATGATAAAAGTGAATATAGTTCTATTAGCAGCTAAACTGACAGCCTACATCTCCCATATTTGATTATTCTCAGCACTAATATCTACTTAAGTACAAGCATGCATTATTGAAGCGAGGAGATTGAAAAGTATATAGTTTACACTATTAAAAAGTTTGTGCCTAATGTCCTATATAATGCCTTGTATCCGATATCCGTTTGTACGTACCGCGCATGGCCAGGCGTTGGTACCATCGAAGGTTCATATTTCGTCACCCCATGTGGTGTTTCTTGAACACCTACCTCAACCCCCCCCCCCACCCCCCACACCCCCGAGGGTGACTGTATTTTCACTCGAACGACCTATGCTGGATGGCTGCCAGTTGCCAGATGGTTACCACAGGAAGGTCGTGGGTTACCTGGGAATAGGGCCCGGTTTGCTCGCACAATAAAACTGGCAACGCCGCCATATAAGTGAAATAACCTTGAGCGCGGCGTAAAACACTAAACAATCAATCAATCCACTCGGAGCGCTGGGTCCTGGACCTCATTTCAGAAAGGCTGCGTCGGCTGCGTCTCCAATTCAGCCTTGTTCCACCTCTCACAACATCTCAGCCGTACTTCGCTGTCCACAAAGCGGGCCAGACCGCGGAGCTCCTCAAGAAAAAGCTCCAGGAATCAGACCCCGCAACTACTGGTCGTCGTCCTACAGAGACTTAACACTAAGCGACAGCCCGATCCAGGGACGCTCAAACATCTTACTCGCGTGGTCTAGAACACTTTCGTGCGGCTGAGGTTCATCCCATACTTTTAAAAAATCGGACCTAGTCACACGTCAGTGCAGAACTTCTCAGTCAGCATTAGGCCTACTCTACTCGACCCAATATGTGACCCCTGGGGTTTCTCAACAAACGTTGGCCATTTAGGGAGTTGTATCCATCCTTCTGCCTACCCCAGCCTATTCGAGAGGGCCTCACCTGGTGGCTCGATCGACCCGAAGAACGTCCTCCCGGGGGTCCCAGTGTCAGCCGGAGGACCTCAGACTGACACTCGTGAACGAGCTGATGACATTGGGCGTCACCAGGGCTATGGCCTCTTTCTCTCGGGTCTTAAAAGGTCGAGCAGTCCTTCCGGCGACGGACAATTCAACACCGTTTCATACGTGAACAAACTCGGCGGCACTCACTCTACCTCACTACAAGAACCCAATAACTATTTCTGAACGCCTCGATGTCCTGGCCGACAGCCTATCCAGGTCCAAACAAATCCAAACCACAGAGTGGTCCCTGCGCCCCGGTTCTTATGGACCCACCTGTGGACTTATTCGCGACGAGACACAACAAGCTTCCCTTGTTCCCGTTGGAATGGCTCGACCTACTTGTCGACCAGCCACGAGAAGTTCCCACTTGTCCAACCCTTCTCTGACATCCATGTCAGGAGGTTTACCACCAGAATCTCTGGACCACGTACACCTTCACGTGGCCAATTGTTCAAACATCACCTCACTAAGGCGGTATTTTCTGTCTAAACATCCCACCGCAACCTTTCGGCCACAAGATCGTCCTCCTCAGCGCTTTACTGCGCTAAGTAGAGAATCTTCGCTGAGTGGTGCAGATCTGGCAGCATGTCACAATTTCATTTCCCTTCATTTCCCATTTGCGGTAATGTCAATGTCTGCTCTCACAGCACCTTCCCTAACTTTCGTTGAACCAAATCCTTCGGTCCTTTAGGAGTATTTTAAGCACGATTTTTTCATAGGTTGAAGGTAGAAATTTTTAACTACGACCAGTAAATGCGGGTAGGGGTCAGTTTGCACATAATCCGCCGCATGTAAACAGACCAAAGCGCGCCTAACTACCAGATCTCCATCCACCTGAACTGGTTCATTCCACTTCTAAAATCATTTCCAGACAGTAACTCAACCCTTGTGCTAACATAACAAGTAAAAAAATGCCCTGAAAAAATGCAGGGGGCCAGGAAAAAATAATTAAAAAATCACACAAAAATATCTGGAACTTCAGCGGCGGTCTTCATCCGGACTTTTCCTGAGTTCCTAGCCAAAAACCACTGACGACCAACCTTTATGGGAATTCCATAACCTCCCATGCACTCTTGGATTTCCTCTCCTCTGATCTGCAGGAAGATCTCCTAACCTTCCCGTGAGCTCTGGCGGTGTACCTGAGAGGTGGGGACGTAGACTATTCAATCCTATTTGCAGGAAATAACTAAGAATACCCTGGCTTTATGGCTCAAGCGAGTGATCTTTTCGGCTTACAGTAAAAAAAAACTCTCCAGAGGGCCACCCTAGCTATGGCAAATGTTTACGAAATTATGGCCTTTGCGACTTCGTGGGCCCTTGTCTCAATTGCGGACATTATGGGGGTATACTCCTGGATGTCTCCAATAAAAGCGTATTATTTGCGGGACTTGGCTCTAATGCCCGGTGGTTCCCACTCGTTGGGCCCCTCGGTGGCACAGCATTCGTCAAGATCCTATGTCCGTTACCACGGGGTCACAGGCGCTGCAGTTTCTTCAGTTTGTACATTATTAGCAAGCGTCTTCGGTTCGTATGGATTACTGACTTACCAATACTTTTATTTCAACATCATTCCTTTCGTTTTTCAAGGTACTCAAACAATAAACATCACTAGAGAATCAGAATTTATGAAAATTCTAAATTCAGGCTGCTCATGCCACTTTTTATTTATGAACATATTTATAGAATTATATTATTATTATGGAATTATCAGCTGTAACAATGATTCATTTTGTTATTTATTTCAGGATCCTGGTCTAGTATCTAATTACACAGGATACCGTCCGTATGATATAGGCCGACAGAAAGACATCTTTATCAAATGGCCAAAGGGAACAAGTCCGGATTTTAATGATCACCACAACGATGACATGTTAGGATATGTAAGACTTAGAAATGAACAAACATTGACTGAAAAAACATGCCTATTGTATTGTTATTAAATTGAAAGTGTTGAATAATTTTGCTCAAATTTATTGTTCAAATACAATCGTATCAATATCATCAACTGACAGAAACATACCCCAGAACAGAATATGTTGTAAAATGATAAAGCATTGTCATCTAACACGCCAATTGACCTCCATTGTCAATATCCTTACTTATTTTAAACGTTAGGTTTGGCCACGAGGAAAGACTGTATTTCCCGATTTCCTAAACCCTAACGGTCGGGACGTTTGGCAACAACTGATACGGGAGATGCACAGTGTTCTTCCCTTTGACGGTTTGTGGATTGTAAGTCTATTTTTTAACAACTCAAAACTTGAAGATTTGATCAACATCTAATAAACAAAAAAGATCATTATCGGTTTTTAGATAACTTCATCCCTTGCTTATGTCGCTGAGGTCGTGTGCTACTATTCCTAGATCGAGCTAAAAGGTCGTAGACATAAGCTGTAAAAATCTGCTGGTCACCCATAGCATTAGCTCCTACAATGTATGGAAATGCCCCAAGAGCCATGAACTTTGACCATCACAAAAGTTGTTATAGTGTCACTTGCCCGGGTCTCTAGATCGTTGTACTGTAGTTAAACTTGAATCCTTTATATACCTATACCACACGATGTGAAGAGATGCACGTCACACATATAAGCACGTGTCTTGTTTCAGGATATGAACGAACCATCTAATTTTGGCACGAATCAGGAACGTCCAATGAATTGGCCAGAAAAAGACTGGCCATATTGGAGTCTGAAATGTCCACAGAGCAAGTGGGACGACCCACCATATAAACCTCGTAAGTACCTTAGCCGAGAAATCTGGGCTCTGCCGAATTGTTTTTCGGCAGAGGCCAGATTTCTCGGCTAGTAAGTACCTCACTTTATCTGTTAAAGGATTTGTGAACAGGGTTTAAAGCCGGTTTGTATTTGTTTATCTACTAAATATATATTTGAAAAGCATAAGTTGTAACGAAACAATTTTCATGTTAGTTCGCTGGAAGTGACAAAAGGATGAGGAGCAAAATGCATATTTTTAGTAACTGCTCTGAAAAACTCGACCTTAGATGTATACAAACTGCCACGAAGACGCACATACAGCAGATATCATGTTTTACGCCATCACTGTGAGAAACTAAGAAACCGTCCAAGTAAAATCCTTCATCTGGTAGCAGAACAAATTTTCTCGTCATAAACAAAACATTGAAAGTTGGAACTGCCTCAAGCTGGTATCCATAGAAGCTCCAGTGATCTTTACAGCAACAAGAACGAGTTTAATAAGAGTTATAAAACTATTATAACTCTTTCTAATACATGTCAAACTAATTGTTCTTGCCTGTTTTTGATGCTGTTAATAGGCTCAATATTTGGTGATCGGCTTTCTGACAAGACGCTGTGTATGGTTGGGTTACAGAATGATGGTATCAAGGCATACAGACATTATGATGTCCATAGCCTGTATGGATGGGCTGAAACAATGGCAACATCCATGTAAGAACTTTGTTGAGGCGAGAAATGTCTCATTTGTACTCATAGATACAAACGATAATAAAACAAACAAACTGATCGATTGTATATTAAGCATCCTTTGCAAAAACGATAAATACCCCCCCCCCCCTTCCAAAAAACAATTCTATTAGAGTGAAAACGTATGTATATGACCTCCTATTTACCTCTCAAATGAAGAGTTCTGGTGTACAATATATCTAAATTCACTGCATTCATTGGTGGTGTTTTAGAGCCCTTGAGAATGTGACAAACAAGAGAAGTGTGGTGATATCTCGTTCATCTTTCCCTGGCTCGGGCAAACATGGTTTCCATTGGCTCGGAGATAATGCCAGCAAATGGTCTCATCTCAAGGATTCCGTTATTGGTTAGTTTTTTTTAAATTAAATCCAACTAATCAAATATATAGTTCGTTTTCGTTTTGCATAGTTGTCAAATAGAAATTTTTTTTTAAAAAACTCACTGAAAAAGGTTTATTGCAAAGAATAAATTTTAAGAGTTTTGGTAAATAATCAATTTTTATATATTTATTTCCAGGTATTTTGGAATTCAACTTGTTTGGAATACCATATGTAAGTGAATTTAGTTGACGTTTTGTTTATAAAGGTATGCCACTACTAACCCTTAGAATTATGAAGTTATCTTTTATGAACACATCATGATATAAGTTAGAAGGTCTTTAGCTATTACCAGAAGTCTATGAATGGGGTTAGTGTCCCATTACATCATTTTCAGGGCGTTGACGCCTTTTTATTATAGGATGCATAAGAAAAAATATGACGAACGTTTTAGACGTGACATCAGTATTTGATGGAGCAAACGTTAAAGTTTCCGAAAAATTTCATTTAGTTCAATTTGAGACAAGGAGATTTGCTTGGAACGATTTGAATCGAAATTTAGATATCAGAGTCGCGTACTCGGTAAAGCTTTTATAAGAACCAATGCATTTATTTTCTGTTTTGAAATTGCGCATAAAGATCACATAATGTAGTATAAGCAGACTGAAAGCGTCAACGCCCTGAATATGGTGTAATGGGACGTTTCACAATTCCCCATTCATAGACTTCTACTATTACCCATAAAGAAATTATCTTTGGATGCGATACATTCTTCAAAAATACTGCAAGTATCTTGTCTGTAAAAATATCGGTATGGATTTTGAAATAAAGGCTTTTAAAAAATATGATCTAAAAGTTTAACATTTCAGCTCATTATTTTATTTCAATGATTCAGGTCGGTGCAGATATTTGTGGATTTGGGGGTAATTCAAATGCCGAACTCTGTCAACGTTGGATGCAGCTGGGGGCCTTCTATACCTTAAGCAGAAACCACAACGATGAGAACTCAAGGGTACGTAACTGAGTTTGCCTGGATCTTAGTACCAAGACTTCGGTCAAGGCGCAAACATAGGCAAGATGAATACGCCCAAATGTTTACGACTCGTTTGAATAGACTTTATAAATAGCGAATGAAAAACATAAGCTTAGTAAACAGTCGAAAATTGTGCTTGCTATGTTCTCTATTCACGCTGTGGCACTGACTGTAAGTACAATATCCACGATATGACATTGGCTGTAAGTACATTATTCACAATATGGCATTCGCTGTAAGTACAATATTCACGATATGACATTGGCTGTAAATACATTATTCACGACATGATATTGACTGTACGTACACTATCCATGACATGATATTGGCTGTAAGTACACTATTCACCGTATGACATTGGCTGTAAGTACACTATTCACGGTATGACATTGGCTGTAAGTACACTATTCACGGTATGACATTGGCTGTAAGTACACTATTCACGGTATGACATTGGCTGTAAGTACACTATTCATAACATGATATTGACTGTAAGTACACTGTTCACGATATGACATCGGGCTGTAATTCAAATATTCACAAAATAATATTGGCTATAAGTACACTATGCACGATATGACATCAGGCTGTAAGTTCAATATTCACAATATGATATTGGCTGTAAGTACACTATTCTCGATATGACATTGGCTGTAAGTAAAATATTCACGTTATGACATTGGCTGTAAGTCAAATATTCACGATATTGGGCTTACTTTTATAGGACCAAGATCCAGCGGCGTTTGGTGCAGAAGTGGCCGCCTCATCACGGAAGGCATTAGAGACACGATACGAGCTTCTCCCTTACTTGTATACATTGTTCTTCAGGGCTCACGTCGATGGTAATACGGTCATCAGAGCCATGTTACACGAGTAAGTCTGCTATAATCTGGTAATACGGTCACTATAGAGCCATCTTACAACTCCAAGGAGTAAGTCTGTTATAATCTGGCAATAAGGTTATCAGAGCTATGTTACATGAGTAAGTCTGTTATTCTGTTATTATCTGGCAATATGGCTGTTAGAGCATGTTACACGATAATCTCCTATAATTTGGATTCTAGGTGCCAGTAAACCCAAAATTTCCCATTAAAATTCTTTCAATTCAAGGTTTACTGACATTATGGCATCTTTTTGTTGTTGTGGACAATTGCTTGCTTAGATTTTACTCATATGGAATAAATTGAAATGAAAGTTTATCATTGTATGCAGGTTTCCTCACGACAGCCATGCCCGTGGAGTTGACACGCAGTTCCTTTGGGGTCCGGCTTTTCTGGTGGCCCCTGTGCTGGAGCAGGTAATATACTAATCTATATATGTTATCGTATTCTTTTTCTAAATATATATTTTTTATTCAGATCAAATTATCAGCTTTGATTTATTCGACTTACCTTGGTTACGTGTACTTCCATTCTTCATCATTTGCAGGGCAAGACGACAAAGGATGTCTATTTCCCAGCTGATGTTTGGTACGAATATGAATCGGTAGGTTATCAGTTTACCATCTAACTCGAATTTATACTAGTGATATAGTTAACATTGAGTGATACACGTCCTTCGAGAGTTCTGACCCCAAAAATTCCCAATAAACCAGGCCTGTGTTTGATCTGACTAATTTCTAATATTTGTCATATCCTATCCTATAACTAGGTGTTAGTATTTTTATTAAGGCCACTCGGACGGACTATAGCTTTCCCTATGTTTCGAAATTTAGTTTATGAAACCAACATATCTATTCTAAAGAAATAGATTATTTCCTATCTAAGATGTTACTCGACCTTCCTAAGTGTTTTACGAACCTTCCAACCTGTATAAAGATATATCGGCAGTTAAAGATCAAATGAAAAATGCCACACCATGTGAAAATATAAACTTGTCGTTATCTTTTTTGTTTAATTAAAAATATAATACATGATCGATTACCGTTTTACGCCGCATTCAAGGAAACTGGACTCTTTGTTCGAAGGAAATCCCCGACCTTCGGCGAGTTGGCCTACATGGCAACTCTTCAAAATATCGATCGAGGGGGAAAAATGCAGTCAGAATTTTTTCTATTTTTATATGGTCTGAGATGGACTGGAGCCGCGCCGCATCAATGGAAGACCTGTGTCAGACATATATATAGAGACTGTCACTTTAACCGACTGAGCACCCTAAAAATATAAAACAAAGCTGTCATCCATGTCTTGACACAGGTGTATATTTTTTCAGGGACGTCGTGTTGAACTTACGGGTCAGACTCGTACTGTATCCGCTCCACGAGACTTCATTCCACTGTTTGTCCGTGGAGGTTACATCTTACCCACTCAACAACCAGCGTTAAACACACATCTCAGGTATCTTCATGTTTCCAATTCATTTCCAACGTAACCGTAGACATTTCTTGTTATATTATTTATGTTTTTACATTGTGGGAAAATGGGCAGCGCCTCAGCAGGCTAAATGTCAAATGGATTTTGGATAAAATTCTATCCAATCAAAAGTACCAAAATGAATAAAACGATCATTGGCTCTTTTAAATAAATAAAATGTCAATCATGTGATAGATTAAGAATCCTTGTTCTTTGTACATAGTCAGAAGAATCCAATGGGTCTGTTAATTGCCACGGATGCAGCTGGTTCGGCTAATGGCGAGCTCTATTTGGATGATGGCGAATCACTCAGTAAGTTGTTGGTTATAAAGGTATAGACTCTATACATAAATCTGTTTTTGAATCTTGAAAATGCCCGTGACACAGAGTTTGGGTCGCAAGAAAAACAAGTGCCAAAACCCTCCTTTTTTTTGTCGGATGTTGGGAGCTGAAGTTAAATGTTTTTCTCATCCCGAATTGCACCTTGTGCCTGCTGATGCATAAGCATAAAGAAAATACATGTATGTCCAATTTGTATTCTAGCATTGTTAATGTTAATTCCTATATTTTGATAAGAAGACAAGCGAAATAAAATTGCTTTCACTGTAAAGATGATTATGTCCTCCTGTGTTTCAGATAATGCTGAAAAAGGTCAATACTGGTTGATTAAATTCATCTTTAAAGAGGTACGTTACTGATCACAGAAAGACTAACTAGACGTTAGGATACCAAACATATTTCTTACATAGACTTTCCCCCTCACAGAGCAACACAGCATTACAAACTATTTATCCTTTGGGTTTGAACTTGGACCCGGGAAGATGTCGTGAAAAAACTATAATGCCATTTGTGTTTCAGTATAACAAGGCCAGCATATCCATGGCCAAGATTATGGTTGAAGAATGCAAAGATTTACTGGTCAGGGCTAAACTCCCCACCCTGTCTTCTACCTAGGTTTTTCTAAGGGGAACCAAAATTTTCATTTTCTTTTCCCATGATCCTATGGGGTTCAATTTAAGTCTGCTGATATTTTATCATAGCTTAAGATGCGTCAATGCATTACAAAGTGTTCCAGAAAATCCTACTGACTAAGGCAAAGCTGCTGTCAGTCGTCATTCGTCCACCCAATGAAATGTCATAGGTTTAGTTTGTTACAACAATTTATGATTGGGTATAAAGGTCTAAATGATATACCTCTTTTTAACACAATTAGAAACTTGTCTCCGTGGTTATTTTAGACAAGAATATTTTCCCTGTGCCCGTGTGGTTTAGTGTTCAAAAATATGAAATAAACGTATTGCCATGTCAGCTGACAGAGAAAGGACGTTGGAAATGCTGTCCACAATAAAAGCTACCAGTGTATTTGATATGCGTTCGTCACTAGAGATTTCCTTGCCATATCGTTAAATTGCAGCCGTTTGTAAAGTTTTCATGTCGCTCACTATATAAAGCTTGGTCATTTTGTTTGCAGAACGTTCTACACGTAACCCATCCGCATGGTTTCAATAATTACAATTTACCAAACTTTGATAAGATCCGACTTCTGGGACGTCACAAAGCCCCGACGGCGATTTATCGAGATGGTGAGATTGTGCCAACACAGGACTATCATTACTATTCCGGAAGTGGGGTAGGTCATCAGGAAATTACTTCTGCAATCTGACATATGATTCAATGTTTTTCTTTGAATCGGTGACATGAGCTGCCAAATATAGGCAAATTTGGTTGAAAGGGAATTAGCTTGTTCGTCATACTTACCGAGGAGTACAAAATTGGTGCTTACAACTGATGCCAATTATGAAGATGTTCATTAAAGTGGCATGAGCTGCCAAAATTCACACTTTTTTCATAATTTCTGATCGTTACAACAGTAAGAGGCTTTGAAGGCCTTCGAAAAAGTAAATGATTAGCGTTGGATTGAGGAAAATCCATACAGCATGTGGCCTTTACGAACCGGAATAGTGTTGGAAAGTAAACAAAATTTAAATAACCGGGACGACCATTCATTCATTCTAAGCCAAAGTTAGTTAAACACAATACTTTATCGTACATTATCGAGACTAGAAGCACTAAAAGGCTTCTGAATAACACATCTTGAGAAAAATAGCCGATAATTTCCACATTCTGCGAGAACGTCAAAATATCAACATTTTGGCAGCTCATGCCACTTTAAGGGAGCAACACAAACTCGAAAATGAACTCATACATCCCGGCTATTTGAACTGTCTGGTATAAACATATATTTACAGTTGCTATGAGTTACTGGTTTTACCGAAATTTTTATTTCACAGTCAATCATTTTTTTCAAGTTACTTCAAACGCTCAGCTTCTGTTTAAAATCTGAAATTGTGAAGAAAAAAACCCTGCATTTTGGCAGCTCATGCCACTTTTAAGTTATAAGATAATATTTAAAATAGCTTTTAGGTTAAATCCATTTTTTTACTTCATGGAGCGTAACAAACACAGTTTGACATAGGGTTCAAATACCATTAACATGAACGGGTCAATGTCATTGGCCAATGATCGCTTATCATTGCTGATTCTTAATTGTTCACGCCCACTGACACATGATTTCCCTGATTTTAATAAACTCTCACTCCACTCAACATATTGGTCAAATTGTATATGCTTATACTATAGTATCATCTTAAACTTTGAACCATATGCCAAATTTGTGTTTAAAGAAAAAGAAATTATAAATCAGCTTTTAAAGTTGCAACTAATTAAAGTGGCATAAGCTGCCAAAATAAAAACAGAACGTGGAAATTATCGTCTATCTGTCTCAAGATTCAATGCTTCTAGTTTCGAGATTGTATGTAAAGAAGTGTTTTGAATCAAGTTAGACTTAGGATAAATGAACGTTCGTCCCGGTTTTGTTTACTTGTCGGACTTGTACAGCTGTCAGACTGTATGTATTTTCTTCATTCCAACGCCAATAATTTATGACTTCTTTGATGATTTCAAAGCCTCTGACTTTTGTGTTAATCTGAATGTATAAGGGAATTTTGGCAGCTCATGCCTATTTAAAAGAAACTGAGAATAAATTGATAGATTTGAATATATATATGTTGATATACTGTTAAGAGCGATTTTGCGAGACAGGTATTTATTCATGTAGTTTTGATACGCTCTGGTACTTTAAATAAGTAGATGTAATTCATTGCAATATGTGAGAAACTCCGTTTGAATATTTAGTTAAAATGGATCTGTCCAATCTAGTCAATTGAGTGCTAGCAATTGTGTATCATGTGTATACATATATTTTATGTTATTTTAGACAAGAAGATTTTCCATGTGTTTTAGTGTTTTTAGATATATTGTATGAAGATGCATCTGGGCTATAGTCAGGTTACTTAAAGGCCCACTTGCCGCCGTAGCCTGTTTAAATTTGCTAAGAAAAACAATTTACATGAGCTTACTACGACTAATACCACTAAACTTAAACATAGAACACATAAAACATGTCTAGTTAGCTTTAGAATGTAGAAATGGGGTGAAAAACAAACGAAGAATCGAATCCTGATTACAATAACAACGATCAGTGTCGGTCAACTTTCGTGTTGGATTACCCTCATGTTAGGCCTTTTATCTGTGGTTTACACTCAAACAATCATCAGCAGGCTTTTCCAGTCGCTGTTAACCGATCGTCAGTCTGTATTTCTCAGATAAATAGGCCTACGTAAAATTACACTGTGCCGTTAGTTCACTTACTCGACTGAAACATAAAATCGCCAATAGGGGGCAGTGTGGTTTGTTTACGTTCCGGGTACCTGACAATTCAAATTTTCAAATTCAAATTAAAAATACAAAGTGACGTCCAAACTTTTAAATTTTGGTAAAAATAGAAAGTTCCTAACTTATTTTGTCTGGGAAAAATACAGAAAACGGTCTTTCTTTTTTAATGTAAACAATATTTCTGATTTTCGCGGCAAGTGTGCCTTTAAAGATCAACATATTGACTTTTTACGCTAGTCAGATGTTATAATCATATATAGGAAACATTTTACATGTTTGTTGTTTTTTTTATTTCAGGTGCTTGAGATACACAACCTGGGTCTTTCCTATGGAACCAATTTTACAATAACCATACACTAGTTGAAAGTTTGTAGCGTTAGAAGTTAATTTGAGAGGCTGTAGTATAATTAATCACCCAATAATAAACGATGTTTTTATTTAATCCATTTTGTCTTTATAATATAAGGTCGGACTTGATTTTGTCGACGCATCCTACCATGACGTAAACATAATATAACACATTGCAAATTTATTTAATTTTGGATATCTGTGTGCTTGTATCGTAAACTATCTCCCTTTATTTGAAAACTAGATCCTACACAAGAAACTATATTTAATTCATGTTTAAAGGGATAATGAAACATAAGCAATATGTGACTTCATCCGATTGTCCTATGAGAGGGTCGCAATTCTCGCAATTCTCCGTCAGCGCAATGTGTTCACACCAAATGTTTATATACGTATAATGGAGGTCACGTGGTATTTGATTTGCATCGAACGCCGCCATTACTAAGAGATGGTGTAATATCGATCCAGATCGGCCATGTTCTCAGCAATAGCAGCGCTTTTACAAAGTCAGATCCAAACCAGTCAATGAGACTCCATGTCCATTCCACGTATATAGTTCATTGGTTTAAAAAGAGAATACAAATCCAGCCTGGTCGCTTTATGACATTGTCAGGAAGTCATTGAGCGTTTTCTCTGACTATGTCCAACCATTCCGAACATTTGGTCTGTATAGCTGTATTGAACTTTACAAATAGCCAAAAAAAGTCAGAAAAGCGTTTACATGGTACTGTATTGTAGAAAGATTAAAACTAAAAGAGAATTAGTATTTTAACCGGGCCTCTATGAATACCAAGAAAACAGTTCATTGGCTGTAACATGAACTTATAGAGGAATACCAAGATTTTCTGGTATGTGAGGAATTTGTCCTGCACATTTTACTGAAAATCGATAAGTATGGGGAAATCGTAAAACTTTATGTTAACAGAACTGTTTGGAGGGACTAAAGTCACATGTGGATACGATAGAAAGTTAATATCCGTAAATATCTGGAATTTCCACCAAACAGTTGAATCGCTGATTCTTGTGCTGTTCATACCCCTCAGAAGACATCGGAATTGTTCCACGGATAGCGGACGCTAATCCACATGCAATGTTGCGTCCAAATCATACAGATTTTGTGGAGGAGAATTCCGACATTGAATCCTGCACCCGAAAATTTCCAGGTATTCAGATCCGGACGCTTTGGTGGTAAAATTTTCTTGAAAAAATGTCAGATATTCCTCGGCTTGATCCTGGACACATCCGCTTGTCTGTTGATGCGACAATTGAAATGTAACACTGGAAAAACTTGTATGTTTGCATATTTTTTAACTACACAACTGTCGTTTTTTTATAATCTTGAACATCGCAAGTAAAACATTTCAATCAATAGCATCTTATTAAACGTGGCTGTATTGTCCTCTAAATGTATCCATAATCTATAAACAATTATATTCTGTAAAGATGAAGACGGAAGACGGAGGGAGTTCTAATATTTATCTCAATATCTTGTCTTTAGCATAACTGACTGTAGTGTGTATCTTTAGCAATTCATTAGCGGATAGGGATTAATGTGTATGTTTTCCAACCCATGAAACGTGATGGATGCACTTGTAGTACTTAGGGCCCACCTTCAAAAAGCACGCTTAACCAAGAGTACACTTACATACATGTATATGTATGTCTACAACCTTGGACTTAACAGGGCCGGTAAAGTTTCCATGTTGTAGAGGTATGCTTAGAATCCCCTGAAGTTAAGAGCGCTTTGTGCAAGTGGGCTCATGACCTCTATCGAAAGAGTTTTTTAAATGATTCCTGAGTGCTCCTAAAAAAAATCTTCGTTTTAAAAAACTGAATTCAAACATTATAGGAATTCTCCATTATTGGGAAAAAATAGCAAAGCCAATTTTTTTGCTGTGTACGGTAACGCACTTATATGAGCTATGTAAACTGATTGGAGGTTTTGTATAGTGCAAAAATGACGGCTGGAATCCGACATCAATGGGACACATGATCCATTTTGTCTATAATTCAAAATAACCCACACAACGTCCTACCGGGATAAGATTGGCAGAGTTTTTAACGTTTAAAGTGCCACGAGCTGCCATGATTCAGACTTCGTTTTTATATAAATTCTGATTGTCAACAGAAGTTGAGCACTTGAGGTACCTTCAAAAAGTAAAGGATAGATGTGAAAATAAAAAAAAATATCTGAAAAGCCAGTATAACCTGTACGAACCGAAGAACCGTGCTGATAACTAGCCAGTGTATAAGCACATTTTAGGGGTTTTGTTGCTCATAAAACTTAACACATATCTCCGAGAGTGATATCAGACAAAAGATCTTATTTTGTACTTCTTAGTAGAAATGACGAACAATTAGCTTATTTTATTTCAACGAAATTTTCCCTATATTTGGTAGCTCATGCCACTTTAGTGGACACGTTTACGTGTGTTTCTAACATCAATCCAAATGTTGAAGTTCTATTGGTCTATAAAGGTGAAGATAAAAAAGGTCTGGCATTTGAAGATTTATTCGTTCTCAGCGCCCTGCTTCAGATAAAAATCTCCATCATCAACAATTACAGGAAAATATAAGAACACGCCTTGATATATTTTTAGCACAACCCTCTATTTTCTAAACGAAATCAAAATAAAAACCGATAAATCGGATCATACAACGCCCGGATTTATTCCTTATCTGGAGAGTTACAAAGGGTGCCTTTATCTTTATTTTATTTCACAAACATAGGCTCTGCTCCGAACAATATCATTACTTACCTAACATTTGAATACTCATACATATTGGCTATATCCTACCACGAAAGGACAGAAACCATAGTTTTATTGTATGTCTCTATAAATATATTTCTCAAAAGTTGATCGTCACATTCATTTTATCCAAATGCACACATGACTTTAATCATAGTCTTTAAATAAACAAGTAACCCATGCAATGCCATATTAGGATAGGATAGACGGGGTTATAGTATTTATGTTTATAAATTTACACGTGTTTCGAACATAGATCCAAATGTTGAACTTCCGTTGGTCTAAGAAACTAGCATATAAGGTTGACATTACTGTTTATGTAAGATCATCGTTCAAGTGTTCGGGAATCTATACTTGCCGACTATTTATTGCATCAAATCAGTTTAAGGCATCTTGCTGAGATCTCAGACATTTCGTTTGGTTTATCGTAGGAGTCCATATTATGTCAAAGACAAGTGCTCGAACATAGGATAAAAGCCTCTGTAATTGGAAGTTTTTTTTCTCAGGGCCCTGCTTCAGTTAAAACTCATTATCATCCACAAATACAGGAAAATGTAAGAACGCACCTTGAAACAATGTTTACGAATAACAATCCAATTTTTAAAAACTCTAATATTCTTAATTCCATAGTTGTTCTTAGCTGTCGGGATTGAGAAATGTCACCGAGGTTTGCAGTTCGTGAACAATGAAATGAGCACGAACGGGAATAACAACAGATAAATCAGATAATAAAACGCCCGGATACGATCCTATCAGGAGATTTACAAAGGGTGCTTTTATCTTTAAATTCCTTTAGAAACACAGGCTCTCCTCTGAACGATGCCATTTCCTCACCTATCATTTGAATACTTCAGAAATCTTTGCTATATCCTACCATGTAAGGGTAGATACCTACGTCCATAGTTTTATTGCATGTCTCAATAAATGAATTTCTGAAATGTTCATCGTCACATTCATTTTATCCAAATCCACACCGGAGTTTAAGCTCAGACTTTATTAAACAATTGGAGGGATGGTCATTGTTTGGCAGCAAAACCAAAGCAGGACATTTATTGGTTTATCATACACTATAATCAACCTTGAACAAACTCCACTCCAAGACTACATCTATCTGCTCCATTTTCTCGACAATGGAGGGTGAAATGAATGTGACTGTCGATTATATACCAATCCTTGGATTTCCTTTTTGCGTGAAATCGGCCATGCCAGGTTACCACGGCCATCCAATATCCCTTCCAGATAAGCTGTTTTCCTTGTTTGACATGAAGTACTGAAGCAAACCCTTAACGGCCCAGGTAATCCATTCTCATAACAAATATGGCAATCAAACTCACACGGGATTATAGCTTCTTTCGTTTCAGTGTTCTCTTTTAAAACAGTTTTATGATGAACAACGTGCCGTTCCGTTTGACGGGTGTTATGCGACTTGGAACGAGGTGGAGACGTCGACAAAGTCTCTCTAGATCGGGGTTGTCTTCCGGACATGCTTTCGTACTGTTGTGTTGATGTGAATGTCTGTTTCAAATTTTGATTAGGTGACAGAAACACATCATCGTCAGTCGAGAACGTTATTCTGGGAAGACGAAAATTGGAGGGATATTTTGGATTGCTGGGACATGTCATGGATTGGTTATGTTGTTCTCGGTCACGGTTTGACTTATGTGATACAAACACTGAGTTAGCAGACCCTACTGACTCTCTTGGTAAATCATCCGTGTACACAGGAGACATCCAAAAATAACTGTCAGGGGACAACGTTAACCTGGGTGACATTCTGCCATTTACATAGACCTCCGAACTGCTGTGTAAGGTGTGAGAAACTCTATGTATTGGAGATGTATTGGTGGATGATAAAGACTGTCTGCGAAAGTTAGTACTCTTTTCCATAGAATAACTATTGTTGATGGCTGAAGTGTCGCACTTTTTTATTGACATTCGACGACAACTGGGAATTCGTTTAACAGTGCAAGTCTCTAATGTATTACTCACAGAAAGTCGCTTCTCTGGTGATCGGCTTGTTTTGCTGTTTTTACGACGGGCCAATTTTTGAAGGGCGATTTCCTCGTCTTTTTCAATTTGAGTCCTCAATACAGATTCACCTTCTTTTAACAATTGCAAGTAGTTCAGAAACTGTTTTAGACTTATGTCTGTTACTCTGAGTGAACCAACGCTGGTGCGTCTACTGTTAGAAACGGGAGTGTTTGATCCGGTTTCGATATCCATCGCTGAGCACAAAATAACAAATAAATCCGACAAAACAAATTTGCTCGATATAGTAAATGTCTAAAAATCACAGTTTAAGATTCATTTATCCAGCATATGCATAAGAGTATGTAGTTATTCTCTTTATTCCACTGTTTCTTTCACCATCTACCTCTACCACCTGTTTAAAAATGATCAATATTTCTCATACATGCTTTCTGCCACAAAAGCCACTAAACCTTCTTCCTTCATGATGTTTTTTGTCTTTGGACAAAACTTTGATCCTATCAGGAAAGACGGGTGTTAAACGTGGGAAGCAAACAACACTTTGTCTTAACATTGGAAAACACAGTCTTCGATTTCATCTCACCGTGTCTCAGCACTGAGCTCTTTGAGTGCGTTAAGTACATGGTCCCGCCAACATACGGTCAGATTAGATAGGCTCCCACCTTACCTCAGTCAAGTCTGCATGATTAATGTACCATTTACTGGGTTATCAAAGCTTTGATTACAGAGAGAATTACACTGAACAGTGGCATTCTTCACATCAACGTATCGATTTGTCGTTGAATTTAGAAATGGTATTCTAACATAGGTATTCCCAGGCCGTAGTTATCAGGCATTTATGAATCGATTTATCAATTAACATTGGCGCTATTAAAGTATTTCGTGTGTAGCAAAGTTTCGACCTAATGTGACGCAGTAATAATGGGAGCAATTTCCTTGTTTTTGTTGTTCACTGCAAGCTAATTGCGGAAACCTATGAATAGTCTACTGATTCTGGTCGCTCTGGGATTTATCACACAATAAGTGTCTTAATGTGTTTCTATGCAATATTTGATTCACGCTATGTGTACAGAGACGCGATGTCATGCAAAATGCAGACAATTAAACCTCACGCTCACACAGACATCGTGAATGTGTGGATCAAACTTACCTTTGAATAAATCATTTATTTTTTATTTTTTAAAGTTTCATTTGCCTATACATATCAAAGATACATAAATCCTTTTAAGAGAAATGCAAAACAAAAACTCCCGGGATAGGTTATCGAAAACCAAACCTCTGTAGGCTACGCCAGCTTTAAAATCTGCAACGAAACAGAACACTTCTGTCATCAGATGAGTACAACTTTCAGCACATGTAAAAAGAAGGCCTAATGCAAAACTAATTTAGAGTCAAGTGAAACAACACTGCGTCCCATATCATATAGCACCTTACGATCCACGCCACCAGATGATCGGCTAGTCGGTCATGTAAGACGACGTTAAATTGAATGTTATATATATAATTATATACATTATATATATATATATATATATATATATATATATATGTATATATATATATATATATATATATATTCATATTATATTATTATAAAATTCATTATGTGCATAAATGTACCTAACGTGAAATAGCTATTTTTACGAATACGTACGTATTACGTGTAGCCTATATATATATATATATATATATATATATATTGGTCTATATATTGTAAAACAGCGTCCCCAGTATCCCCACTGATGCTTAATTTGCATTGTACTGTTGCGTATTACGTGTGTATATATATGTATTGGTCTATAGGGCCTATATTGTAAAACGGCGTCCCCATTCCCCAGTATCCCCACTGATGCTTAATTTGCATTGTACTGTTCAACTGCTCATATGTTCATACGTTGGTAGGCCTACACTATTGATTCTTAAAACCTGTGTCCCCAGTCCCCAGTATCCCCACTGATGCTTACTTTACATTGAAATGTTGTTGAATTGCTAATATGTTGGCAGGCCTATTATATTGATTCTTAAAACCTGTGCCCCCAGTCCCCATTATACCCACTGATGCTTACTTTACATTGTAATGTTGTTGAATTGCTAATATGTTTGTAGGCCTATTCTATTGATTCTTAAAACCTGTGTCCCCAGTCCCCAGTATCCCCATTGCAAAGGCCCTATGTAGAATTTTCTAAAAATCTACGTCCCAGTTATCCCCACTGTATATTATACCAGCGTCACCAGTTCCTAGTATCCCGCATTGCGCTTTATACTAAATTTATAGCTTAATTGCCTTTATTTAGATGTTGTGTGCGGATCTACTTTTTCATAAACATTTTAAAGCACTGGTTGCTGCTACCGCCCAAAATCTTGAATGTTGACAGACGATTCATAGCATATAGGCCTAGGCCTACTGTATTTTACCTCACGTCGCCAAAGCCTATAACTTATAAGTATAGGCTTGGTCTCTTATTGCTCTGTGGGAAATTGATGGGGCCTGTGGATTTATCGTGAGTATTTGAGTAATAAACGCGTAACTATTAGGTACACAGAATCATTTGGGCTACTAGCAGGCCTACTATGTTTAGTAAATATCTTTTATCGAATAATTTTCCTATCGTCCACGGTGTCATATTCATCATGCACTCGGAACTCCCTTCGGCTTATCTTCGCTTCCTACCGGTCGGCTTTGACACGCCTCGGGCACACTCTGATAACTTCGGGGATTTGCGTGCGTGAAATACCCTCTGATAGACTGCAGGTCATTTTGAATATGGCGACCAAACAGGTAGCCGTGAAGCGTACAATTTCCAAATCCCCTTGAGGGCCCCACACAAGTGTCCCGTGATAATGTAAGGGACCGAAACACTCGGTTTGTTAACTTCCAGCCTCGACCAGTTATATAATTGAAGCATTGGAGGATTCCTGATATGTACCGTAACTGCGTCTGGCTACAACATGTGGTTTACCGGACAAAATAAAATATATACACAAATATCTTTCTAAGCGATATTAGCATTTAATAAATTTATAATTATTTTTATTTTCTATTTTCGTCTGTAGTAAAACATTTTGAAATTTACTTTCGACGCCATTTTTATTCAGCCCAAAAATACGGCAATTCACCGTATAAAAAGCGCAGACTGTCCGAGGCGTGTCATAGCCGACCTGTAGCGAGCGAAGATAGCCGAAGGATGTTCCGAGTGGCCTTGGGCAGTCACTCGGAACACCCTTCGGCTATCTTCGCTCGCTACCGGTCGGCTTTGACACACACGCACGTAAACTCCGAGTGCTCGGTCAGTCTGCGTTCTTTATACGGTAAATCACCGTATTTTGGGGCTGAATAAAAATGGCGTCGAAAGCAAATATCAAAATGTTTTACTACAGACGAAAACAGAAAATAAAAATAATTATAAATTTATTAAATGCTAATATCATTTAGAAAGATATTTGTTTATATATTTTATTTAGCCCGGTAAACCACATGTTGTAGACAGACGCAGTTT
Organism: Lepidochitona cinerea; assembly: GCA_963971465.1. Lineage (NCBI taxonomy): Eukaryota > Metazoa > Mollusca > Polyplacophora > Chitonida > Tonicellidae > Lepidochitona > Lepidochitona cinerea. The sequence goes on along the minus strand of OZ020556.1, from coordinate 36,835,984 downwards.
CGGTACATATCAGGAATCTTCAAATACTTCAATTATATAACTGATCGAGGCTGAAAGTTAACAAACCGAGTGTTTTAGTCCCTTACATTATCACGGGGACACTTTTGTGGGGCCCTCAAGGGGATTTGGGATTTGTACGCTTCAAGGCTACCTATTTGGTCGCCATATTTAGATGACCTGCAGTCTATCAGAGGGTATTTCACGCACGCAAATCCCCGAAGTTTCAGAGTGATTCATCATGTTTATTTATAACGAAATTTGAGCAGCGTATAATACTTTGTAGTGTAGGCCTACAAAACCTAATGTTCTCCGGGTTTTTTTATCAATGAAAGTGAATAATAAGCTCATTCCGGTGTTGGAATGGGTGAATTGATATTGTTTCTATTGTGATTCTATTGTGATCCAAACATTCTATTGTGATCCAAACATTCAATTTCAGGTTATTGTAAAATCTTAAAGATATCGCCTTTTATCGGGAAGTCTCATACTCATTAGATGAACTGAAAGGCCCTAATTTTTAAAGAAGCCACCAGTTTATAACACGAATATCGAGCCAGGGAAATCGTATAATTCGCTTTAAGTGGCATGAGCTGCTAAAATGTTGATATTTTGATGTTAAAACTGAACGTTCAAATTATTGGCTATTTTTCTCAAGACGTATAATTCAGAAGTATTTTAGTGCTTCTAGTCTTCAACGTATACGATAAAGTATTATTTTGAACTAACTTTGGCTTTGAAGAGAGGAAAAAAAGGTAGGGAGAGGAGAAAGGAATTAACACAGATCAAAACGTACCATTATATATGCAATCTAATGCAAGGTCTGCCAGTTCCATGTCCTCTTTAGTTTGACGGTAAACACTAACCATGGTAACTATGGTGATATGTTTCTTTTTTAACATTTTGTACATCATAGTCCGTGTTGCAATGTTAAGCAACGTGTTTCATGGTTCTAGCAACGAACAAGCTGAATTTTGAAAAATGCAATTTCTGGATGTAAAGAATCACACAAACTTCGGTGATCATCTCGTCCCACAAACGAGTTTTATACCAAATAAACCTATATTCGATTATAAACACTGAAATGATGGCCTTATCTGACAGGAATATGGCACTCAAGAATAGAAAACAAAACTATATACAGCGTTTTTTGTTTAGACATATATACTTAGCGCCATTAAAAACGCACGGTTGAATTTTATGTGTCTACCCCTGTAAGGCTATTGGCCATTTACGTTTTGTTGTTTATTGTTAGTTCGAGTTGAGTTGCAATAACTGGATAACCTGTGGTGTACCCGACGCGCCTGTCGTGAACATTATGCAACATTTCCTAATAACGTCCATTGAATGCTTCACCGTCACTGAGAACAGCTTTCAGGGCTCATTTGTCGTGGGTTCAATACTTTACACGAAGCTGAGCATAAAGACGAAAAAAAAATCAGAAAACGTTACCATGCCCCGGCTTACGACACAACAAAGGGAACGTGCCATTGGCATGTTACAGGCGGGTCTCAGTTGTGCCGCCGTAGGACGTGACATGCAGTGTCATCCCTCCACAATTAGTCGCCTCAGAATCAGGGAACATGAAACTGGCAATGTTGCCGACCGACCACGCTCTGGTCAGCCAAGGGTCACTACAGCCCGCCAGGATCGGTACATCGGTTTGTTGCACACACGTGACCGATTTCGTACCGCGACACAGACTGCTCGTGAGACAGTGGGAATTGGAAGGCCCAGGGTAAGCCTCAGCACCATCCGACGCCGTATCCAACAGATACAGATGCATACACGCATCCCCTACCGAGGGCCGATATTGACACCCGCCGCACGCCAAAACCGTTTACGATGGGCTCGAAATCATCAGAGCCCACACTCTGCAACGTTGACACAAGACTTCTTGCAACAGAATAATGTGAACATCATGGAATGGCCAGCTTACTCCCCCGATCTATAGCCCATGGAGCACTTGTGGGATCAGCTTAAGAATGCCGTTGCACAACGTCAACCCAGGCCACGCAACCGACGTGAATAGGGCCTGGGAGTCTACCGAGAGATTTCGCGATATCCGGTGACAGGTGACGTTTTTTTATGACGTTTTCAGTTCGATTGGCGGTTTTTGTTCCAAAACGTCAGAAATAAGCGTCATATTCGAACGACAAAAGGCTTCTCACATGCTTAATGACAACGCCGGTGACAGGAAATGTGTGGAATTGTCACGTGACTCCCGCTCCCTATTGATCCAGGTAGTGCAGGAAGAGTGGGACCGGATCCCACAGCACAGAATAGCCACACTCATCAGGTCGTTGCGTCGCAGATGTACTGCTTGCGTTGATGCCCGAGGTGGACATACCCATTATTGAATGATGATACCTTCAATTTCTGTATCAACGATTTGTTTGCAAGGAATAAAACTCACCAGGGTTTCACATATTGTCAATTCTTTGTCTCATTGTGACCAATGCCTTGTTCTTCAATTTAAGAGTACTTACAATATTTTACACTTTACATTTCTCAAAATATTTTACATTCTTTGGGTCGTGCGTTTTAATGGCGCTAAGTTTACTATCCCAAAAAGAAACGCAACATCTAATTTTTTTTTTCAAACATGAATTTTTCCAAAAATGTGCGTGATTGACACATGACAACAGGATCATGTGATAATGTAAATGTCCGATAATTGAATTTTAGCCCCTGACTACGGAGCCGTAAAAGTGACATTGACATTTGTTTTTTCGACATGCGAAAAAACAATGCATCGAATTAGTAAGTCCTAATTAGGAGATACCAATGTCACTTTTACGGCTCCGTACCTGACAGTGGCTGTTGATCACACGTGACTTTCGGTCAGCCTTTGTGTAACGCTAAACGAGGAAGGCGTAGGGAAAACGTAGGGCAGTTGCACGTGCGAATCACGTCTTATCTTTATGCGGGTTTAATGGGTATAAAAGACAACCGTTCAATTGAATTCAGTCGTTAAATTGTTTCACGAAATTGCTACAATATGCCAAGACTAGACGCACCTACCCGGAACGTCGTCATTGGTCGTCTCCTGGCCGGCAAATCACAGAATGCAGTCGCTAGACTTTATAATGTTCACCGGAGCACGATTTCCAGACTGTTGCAACGGCACCAGCAATCCGGTTCAACAGCTGATTGTCAACGTTCTGGCCGATCTAGGATCACATCAGCAGCCCAAGATCGCTGCATCCGGTTACTTCACCTGCGAAACCGGACCAAAACAGCAACAGAAACAAATATCCCAGGTCTCCGTCGAATATCGGCACAGACAGTCAGAAACCGTCTCCGTCAAAACGGCTTACGCGCCTGACGTCCTTACTTTGGCGTAGTACTGAGACGCCAGAATCGACTTGCAAGGATCCGATGGTGCAACAGGTTAAGGGACTTGAATCTGCGAAACTGGAGGCGAGTCTGGTTCAGCGATGAATCAAGATTCCAGCTGCAGAGAAGAGATGGTCGTACACGAGTTTACAGACACCGGAATGAGAGATTCGCAAGGAACTGCGTCCTTGAGGTCGACAATTTCGGCGGAGGAAGTGTGTTGGTGTGGGGTGCCATATTCTGTGCCCGAAAAACTCAACTGGTGCACATTCCCGGCAACCTTAACGCCGTTCGATACACAGATGAGGTTTTGACACCACATATGCGGCCCGTAATGGACCTCCGTACGGAAATTTTTCAGCACGACAACGCTCGGCCGCACACAGCTCGTGCTACTGTTGAATGTTGAAAAGTTTTCTCAGAAGTTTTGAAGGTTTTCTCTTTGTTAAAAATCACAGCTGTTGACAAATTTGATCTGGCCTTTAGGACTAGGGTAACTTCTAATTTTAGATTGCTGTCGATATTATCCTGCTTGTTTGTCGATTGATTGGTTGCTGAACTGTTGTAATTAATTACAAAATGTCAACGGACAAGAAATTCAAAGCTTTTTTACCAGTGTAATAGATAATTACAAATTATTCATAATGATATGAGTTAACAGTTATCTAACTTTCACAGTGAACTTGCAAATATATTGGGGATAGTTTCTTATTGGATATGACCAGAAGTCTATGAATGTGACTTCTGATATGACTAAATAGCTTCCAACTGTACGCATACAGCCGCAAACATTCTGACATACAACCGAAGAGAGTAGATTGACAAGAGTTGTCACTTCGTTCGCGCCATGTTGAATTTGAACTGACACGATTCGATTAGGAACCTCCTTCCTGTAGGGGGCGCCCTAATCTAATCCTGTACAGTCGGTACACCCTTCCGCTAGGGGGCCAGAAAAACATACCGGCAATGCTGATTGGAGGAAGGGACCACTATTGTCAACCTACTCTCAGAACAAGGCAGAACAAGTAGGAGAAAGTGTATGTGGGGATACCGGGGACTGGGGACGCGAATTTATAATATATACTAAAACGTGCATATATATATGTAGCTTTAATTTCGAGTAGACACACTATTAACACGAACACAGCGTCTGTGGGGATACCGGGGACTGGGGACGCGGATTTAATATATACAGTGAAATAATATATGCATGTACATGTAGCGTTATTTGCTTTCAAGTGGACTCACTATAGAAATGAACACACTATTTTTTGTGGGGATAACGGGGACTGGGGACGCAAAGTCAGATGTATATATAGATACACATTATTTAAAAACATCAATAAGTAAAATATTCCATACAATATATACACAGGGTAGCCGAAAAACTTAAGTGGGGATAATGGGGACCGGGGATTCGAAGATGAGTATATATATAGTATATATATAGACACACAACAACGAGCGAATGATACACAGTAAACTATAACACTCATAAGCGTTATATACTTAGATATATATTTATTTGAACATATACAACGTATAGTCGAACACAAACAATTTGACATATCATATACGTACATACATATGAGTGAGAGTCAGTTGATATCGTAAAGATATATATATTAATGCCGACCATATATAGATATATATATATTATTGCCGATCGTACATGTATATATACATATATTAAATTTAACGTCGTCTTAAATGACCGACCGGCCAGATGATCTAACACTGCGTCCCATAAGATGGTATAGCATCTTACATTGATTGATTGTTTGGTGTTTACGCCGCTCTCAAGATTATTTCATTCATATGGCGACGTTGGCAGTTATATTGTGTGAGGAAACCGGGCTCTGCCAGGAGGAAACCCACGACGTTCCGGTTGTAACTGGCAACCACCCAAATAGGTCGTAGTGAAAACCCTGTCAGAAGCATCTTACAAACCACGTTATCAGATGAAACAACACTGCGTCTCATAAGATGGTATAGCACCTTACAAACCACGTTATCAGATGAAACAACACTGCGTCTCATAAGATGGTATAGCACCTTACAAACCCCGCCATCAGATGAAACAACACTGCGTCTCATAAGATGGTATAGCACCTTTTCTACCCCTCCTGCATGTGCGTGCCGTGTGCAAATATACATGTTAAGTAGAGATGACTTTTCAAACAACATCGAGTCTGTAGTGCAACGTCGGCTGGTAGGTTTACCTCCCCCGGAAGAAGTGATCTTTTGCTTGTTATCATACAAAATGAAGGATTTAACCTGATAATGTTGTGAGTGTGGTTATATTCTGTCCTTTTATATTGAAAACTGGGCTGTCATGAACGTATACAGTCACCAAAGGGTTGATTTCACAACATTTCCCCCGATAGCGTCGTCAGCAACCCAGCTTGTCAGAGCGGTAGCCATAGTGACATTATGTCATTCTGCTTCAAAATATCTGGGTCAACCGTTGCACGTGACCAAAGCTTATCGTTGATTGGTTAAAAGTTCCCAGTCTGTCCCGAGGGAGGGAAAAGGAACGGCAATCAACAACAGGTCACTTTTTCCTCATTTTTCTCAATTATCGGGGTAGAATCGACTTTAATACCTTCGTCTTGGTGTTTATTGCGTTACCCGATACCGCTGAACGTTGGTTCGCACCTCGTCATACCCCTCGAATGCTGCGCATTCTCGTGGTTTGACTCGGTACGAACCAACGTTCAGCGGTATCGGGTTACGCAACAAACACCGCTACGGCGGTATTAAACCCTTAAACAAACCACGCCATCAGATGAAACAACACTGCGTCTCATAAGATGGTATAGCACCTTACAAACCCCGCCATCAGATGAAACAACACTGCGTCTCATAAGATGGTATAGCACCTTACAAACCACGCGATCAGATGAAACAACACTGCGTCTCATAAGATGGTATAGCACCTTACAAACCCCGCCATCAGATGAAACAACACTGCGTCTCATAAGATGGTATAGCACCTTACAAACCCCGCCATCAGATGAAACAACACTAGGTCTCATAAGATGGTATAGCGCCTTACAAACCCCGCCATCAGATGAAACAACACTGCGTCTCATATGATGGTATAGCACCTTACAAGCCACGCCATCAGATGAAACAACACTGCGTCTCATATGATGGTATAGCACCTTACAAGCAACGCCATCAGATGAAACAACACTGCGTCTCATAAGATGGTATAGCACCTTACAAACCCCGCCATCAGATGAAACAACACTGCGTCTCATAAGATGGTATAGCACCTTACAAACCACGCGATCAGATGAAACAACACTGCGTCTCATATGATGGTATAGCGCCTTACAAACCCCGCCATCAGATGAAACAACACTGCGTCTCATATGATGGTATAGCATCTTACAAACCACGCGATCAGATGAAACAACACTGCGTCTCATAAGATGGTATAGCACCTTACAAACCCCGCCATCAGATGAAACAACACTGCGTCTCATATGATGGTATAGCACCTTACAAGCCACGCCATCAGATGAAACAACACTGCGTCTCATAAGATGGTATAGCACCTTACAAACCCCGCCATCAGATGAAACAACACTGCGTCTCATATGATGGTATAGCACCTTACAAGCCACGCCATCAGATGAAACAACACTGCGTCTCATATGATGGTATAGCACCTTACAAACCCCGCCATCAGATGAAACAACACTGCGTCTCATAAGATGGTATAGCACCTTACAAACCCCGCCATCAGATGAAACAACACTGCGTCTCATAAGATGGTATAGCACCTTACAAACCACGCCATCAGATGAAACAACACTGCGTCTCATAAGATTGTATAGCACCTTACAAACCCCACCATCAGATGAAACAACACTGCGTCTCATAAGATGGTATAGCACCTTACAAACCCCGCCATCAGATGAAACAACACTGCGTCTCATAAGATGGTATAGCGCCTTACAAACCCCGCCATCATATGAAACAACACTGCGTCTCATAAGATGGTATAGCACCTTACAAACCCCGCCATCAGATGAAACAACACTGCGTCTCATATGATGGTATAGCACCTTACAAGCCACGCCATCAGATGAAACAACACTGCGTCTCATATGATGGTATAGCACCTTACAAGCCACGCCATCAGATGAAACAACACTGCGTCTCATAAGATGGTATAGCACCTTACAAACCCCGCCATCAGATGAAACAACACTGCGTCTCATAAGATGGTATAGCACCTTACAAACCCCGCCATCAGATGAAACAACACTGCGTCTCATAAGATGGTATAGCGCCTTACAAACCACGCCATCAGATGAAACAACACTGCGTCTCATATGATGGTATAGCACCTAACAAACCACACCATCAGATGAAACAACACTGCGTCTCATAAGATGGTATAGCACCTTACAAACCCCGCCATCAGATGAAACAACACTGCGTCTCATAAGATGGTATAGCACCTTACAAACCCCGCCATCAGATGAAACAACACTGCGTCTCATAAGATGGTATAGCACCTTACAAACCACGCGATCAGATGAAACAACACTGCGTCTCATATGATGGTATAGCGCCTTACAAACCCCGCCATCAGATGAAACAACACTGCGTCTCATAAGATGGTATAGCACCTTACAAACCCCGCCATCAGATGAAACAACACTGCGTCTCATAAGATGGTATAGCGCCTTACAAACCACGCCATCAGATGAAACAACACTGCGTCTCATATGATGGTATAGCACCTAACAAACCACACCATCAGATGAAACAACACTGCGTCTCATAAGATGGTATAGCACCTTACAAACCCCGCCATCAGATGAAACAACACTGCGTCTCATAAGATGGTATAGCACCTTACAAACCCCGCCATCAGATGAAACAACACTGCGTCTCATAAGATGGTATAGCACCTTACAAACCACGCGATCAGATGAAACAACACTGCGTCTCATATGATGGTATAGCGCCTTACAAACCCCGCCATCAGATGAAACAACACTGCGTCTCATATGATGGTATAGCATCTTACAAACCACGCGATCAGATGAAACAACACTGCGTCTCATAAGATGGTATAGCACCTTACAAACCACGCGATCAGATGAAACAACACTGCGTCTCATAAGATGGTATAGCATCTTACAAACCCCGCCATCAGATGAAACAACACTGCGTCTCATAAGATGCTATAGCACCTTACAAACCACGCGATCAGATGAAACAACACTGCCAAGAGCAAGCAGATATATTTCATTATAAAACATTCCAAAAGCACGCAATCAAATGAAATGACACTTTCAAAAGCACGTCATCAAATGAAATGACACTTTCAAAAGCAAGTCATCAAATGAAATGACACCTTCAGAAGCAAGTCCTCAAATGAAATGACACTTTCAAAAGCACGTCATCAAATGAAATGACGCTTTCAAAAGCACGCCATCGAATAAAATGACACTTTCAAAAGCACGCCATCAAATGAACTGACACTTTCAGAAGGAAGTCATCAAACGAAATGACACTTTCAAATTAACGCCATCAAATGAAATAACGCTTTCAGAAGCACGCCATCAAACGAAATGACACTTTCAGAAGAAAGTCCTCAAATAAAATGACACTTTCAGAAGCAAGTCATTAAATAAAATGACACTTTCAGAAGCAAGTCATTAAATAAAATGACACTTTCAGAAGCAAGTCATTAAATAAAATGACACTTTCAAAAACAAGCCATCAAATGAAACGACACTTTCAAAAGCAAGTCATCAAATAAAATGGAATCAGATAAAGTGACACTCTCAGAAATACGCAATCAGATAAAGTGACACTCTCAGAAATATGCGATTATAGATGACTTTCTCTGAAATACGCCATCAGATGAAATCCCGTTTTCTGATTGATCAATTGATTGATTGATTGATTGATTGATTCATTCATTCATTCATTGATTGATTCATTGATTGATTCATTGATTGATTCATTCATTCATTGATTAGTGTCTTGGTTTATACAGAATTTTATTGATTTCGGGATTCAAATTTAGCAAATTTGCTTACAAGTGTCTGCATTTGTATGTAGAAATACATACAACTTATCGCAATAAACAGAAGTAAGACTGTTTCATAAAAGATTAGCTGGAATAGTAAGTATTACATTATATGCAATTACATGTATACAATAGTGAAATACTCTTCACCAAAGTGATTTGACAGATTCACATTGTACAGTATAAATAAGGCGTTCAAAAGACAAAATTGGATTCACATGTAACAGAAGGGAAAAGACAAAATATGGAACCAGGGAAACGACATTGTGACTGGAGGTCCATTGAAATAATCAATTCATTATTCTGCAAATCCTTTTATTATACGAAACGTTTAGTCGCTAACATATACTGAATAGTTAGGTCGACAATTTTGTCGTTTAAACGCTTAGTGGATGTTAGCCCGGATTATCGGTCTTACGGCGACTGGTATTATATGGCTGCTAATGTGTCTTGTCGCCTATGACGAACACGGGGAGAAAAAACAAAAAAATTCGGCAGAGCCCAGATTTCTCGGCTAGGTGGGTGTATGGTTCTTCCTCTCTGTCAGATTCTCTTTTAAAGTGGCATGAGACTTTGGCTTAGAATGAATGAATGGTCGTCCCGGTTATTTAAATTTTGTTTACATTTCGAACACGTTTTCGGTTCGTACAGGCTACATACTGTAGGGGAGACCGGGGCGCATTGGGACATGGGGTACAGTGAGACAAGCTCTCTACAGGCTATTTTTATATCAGGATACTTAAAGTGACATCATCACATGAGGGCAAACCTCTTTTGCTATGTGACATTCTGTTGTAGACCGATTTAGGAAGCACAGGAAAGTTTTAGGGGTAACATTTTTGTTTTTTCAGACTAAAACTAAATTTTTACTGGTGAAATATTTTTCATTGTTATATGCCATAGTTTTTATGTGTCTATTTTATCATAATGTGGTAAAACCATAGTTTCTGTCTAAAAGTTTTTTCGAGAATGAACCTCCCTGCACAACTTTTACCCAATCGAGATCTCGTGCCATTCTACGAGATCTTCAACTCGAGACATGGCATGAGAGCCGTCGCACTCCATTTTGCGCATAGTTAACTGCAAGAAATCTACTGAGAATTTTTAAATATATATACTATTTATTTCTCTGTTCTATTCTGTTCGCAAACATGTAACCCTATCATAATATGCTGCATTGCAGGATCTTAGGGCAGAAATACTTGTTAAATATCAAAAATATAATCGGCACTACATCAGCTCTTAAATACATTCTAAAACAAGATGGCAGCGCCCATGGATGTCAAGGCAAAATATGATATGGACTTCAAGGTATTTCATGGTATATTATATGTATTAGGAGAGTAGCAATCAATATAACAAAACAGGTTGTCGGCGGCTTAAACGTTACCTACCAGAATTATATCGAATATCTCTCTACACAACCGACCCAACTATCAGTGTCACGTGTCGTTGTTTACAATTTTAAGGAAGTGGACAGCAGTGGTCTCCCTTTGTGTAAAAGCAACATGTCACTCAATCGTTTTAGAGTTGATATCTCAACGAATGGCAGTAGGATCAATTTCTATTTTAGATTGAACTTTTACCATGAGAAAGAAAATGGCTAAGGGGGTCATTCGGGGTATATTGAGACATAACTGTCGGGGTCCATTGGGCCATGGGATAACGGTATCATAATGCTTACATTGCCACCACAATACAGCTATAATTTTGATTTTCCCCTATATTTCAATGAATAAGCCTAGTACAACCATTCTTTTAGTTGCGTGTGATTTTTCAAGCATCATGTTAAAAAAGCTATATTTTGATCAGTCCCATGCTCTTATAGTGCCAACTAAAATTCTTTTAAGGGTCATTTTGTCTAATAGCTTGTATTCAATTTTATCGTTGACAGACACCGTTTGTAGGCTGTTATTCATTTGTTAAAACAATAAAGAAGCAAAATTCTTTCAAGTAATCAGTTAATTTCATTTTTACTTCAGCATTGACACTGTCCCAATATACCCCGTATACAATCCCAATTTACCCCACCCAAGGGGTAAATTGGGACACTTTTTAGAAAAAATGTAAATGCATATGTCCTCATAAATATACATAAAATAGCCAAAATGAAGCAAGGGTATTAATCAGATTGATATTGTGTTTCATATAAATGTTTTCTTTTAGTTGTATAAGCATCATTTTTCTATCAGACTTCAAAAGTTTGTAAAGTGGCGCAATGCGCACCGGTCTCCCCTATGGATTTTCCTCATTCCAACGCCAATCATTTAGTTTTTAGATGGCCTTCAAAACCTCTGACTGTCGTGACGATCAGAAATTACGAAAAAAATTTGAATTTTGGCAGCTCATGCCACTTTAAGTCAATACCTTTTGTGAGTTATATGTCTGTGATGTGATACTTGAGTTATTTTACCTCGCATGAGCTCCATTGTAATAACGTCATATTAGCTGTTTTATGTTAATGAAATTGAGCCCATAGCCTTGTTGAATAAAATCATCGAAGTGTCTCCGCTTTTATGCCAAGGCCAAGGCCTACATAATGTACCTGTTACTATAGGGCATGCAATACCAAAACACTCAAATTAATATACATTATTGATTGTTTGAAAACTGAAGTGTAAATCAATTAACATACCTGTACGCTGTACCTGTAGGCCTAATCTTAATCAGTCCAGGTAGACCAGCTTTAAACGAATGTGATTTTGCATAATTTATTCGCCAAATCATGTGAATATTTAAAATGATTTTACTCTCTTTTATATGTTTGGCTTGAGGCGTGAATATGTAAACCTAATTGCAAAGTCCGCTTCGTTTCATTTCCAATTGTAATTTAGGTCGTACCTGTCATGTGGTGTCTAAAATGGCGTCGGTTTGTTGTCATTTTGAGAGTCTGACATGGAATTTCTTTTTAGAACGCGCTCGTTGAGTCATGACTGTCCCATATGTTGACAAGATTAACAGTATGAATATTCCACCGAGCAACTTCCCTACAAAAGGAAAAGGGGCGAGATGCGAAGACGTAACTTCGCTTGATTCTTGGTGCGAGTTGGAGAAAACTGTCTCACCTGTCATTGATAAATTGTCTAAACCATCAGATGACCAATTATCGTCACGTACCGCATCGAAATCCAACGAAAGGAAACCTCAACACTACAACAATACAGATGTTCTCAACTCATCTAAAAGTAAGACAAAATCCTACAAAAATGTTGGAAATTCTTATGTAAAACTATCAGAGTCCATCAAACCTCCGAACAAAGCGTCACAAGAATGCCAAGATCATTATACAGCCTCTGATTTAAAGGTGAAAACATTGAGTCATGTCTCAGTGAATCCCTCGTCTTCAATGGAAAACGGATTTCCTCACGAATCAACTAGAAGCAGGCCCGAACAGAAATCTGATGACAAGAAATACTCAAGTGATAACCCGTTGACTTTAAACCCAAGAAATTTGGAGAGTCTTTTGGCAACTGATATTGACCAAACACCTCACAAGAACAGTAGCCATTCACTGCCATTTACTCCCAGTCTAGAAAAACAACCAAAATCTTTCAAGGGTCAGTCAGGCTTTCAAAGTACAAACAGTTCGCTTTTAAATGTTAAACAAAACTTTTTGCAAAACAAGTCACAGTCAACAGTGAGTGATTTTCCCCCAGTTGAAGACTTTTGTACAAGCCTGGACCTCACTGCATCTTTTGACGGTAGACTCTCAGCAGACTCTAAACGAGTAATGGATGATAAACATCGGTCGTCTGAAAGTATATATTCTTCCACAGAAAGATCACAGAGTCTAGACAAACCTAGAAACAAAAAAGACTTTACTGGGGATTTAGACCAGCTTATAGAACAGAGTGAAAAAGTTAAGACAAAGTTATTATCAGTGTGGAATAATATGAAATATGGTAAGTTTGGTTTTATAGCTACTGATGATATTTTAGTCAGAAAGATTTTCTATGAATTAGCCTGAGTGTTCAGGTGTTCTAAAAATGTATTGGTTCGCAAGCCATGTTAACATCTTGGAGGAACAATTCAACATATTGTAGGTCTAGGAAATATGCAGACTGTGAGACAACTAAATTTTATAACATGCTGGGTTTGTTGAATGTATCTATTTTATATATGTTATGGCATATTCAGGAGAGAACATTATATCGTGTGACTTTGCCTTAGAAATATTATAAGTGATATATATAAAATAATGTTTTTATTTTCAGTGATTGTTTGTTGCATAGAATATGTGCATAAATATTTGGAATTTTGTTTCAGGCTGGACAATAAAAACCAAAACCCAGTTTCGATTTGATAGTCCAATATATCTCTTAGGAAAATGTTATCACATAAGAAAAGAAGGTAATTTACTTATTATTTAAAACCTACTTATAATACATGTATATATATAATTTAAAATATATTCTTACATATATGTAGCTTAAGATGCGTAAGCATTGTCAATGTAATACAAAGTGTTCCCGAAAATTCTACTGACTAAGGCCAAGCTCCTGTCAGTCGTCAACCTAATGAAATATCATAGTTTTACTTTATTACAACAATTTATGATGGGAGTACAAAGGTCTAAATGATATACCTCTTTTTAACACAATTACATGTAGAAACTTGTCTCCGTGTTTATTTTAGACAAGAAGATTTTCCCTGTTGCCGTGAGTTGTAGTGTTCATAAATAGGGAGCGCAAGTCTCATAAGAATTATAACGAGATTTTGTGATATCCGGTGACAGATGACGCCATTAAGAACATTTTTGATGACGTTGCAATTCCATTTGACGTATTTTGTTCCATAACGTCAGATTAAAACGTCATTTTGGACGAAAAACGCTCAGTCACATGCGCAATGCAGTGCCGGTGACAGGAAATTTGTGGAATTCACACGTGACTTGCACTCCCTATATATATAATTAAAAAAAGGGAAAAATTATGTACCACAGTCTTGAATACATACTTGTTAGAGTAGCTTGTCTGACATTTGTCAAGAAACCAAATTATTCATGGTAAATAAAATGACTTAAATAAAACATGGGGCACATTGAATATATCTAGTTTAAAAATATCAATGGTAAGAATCTATTGTAAACTTGTACGCAAAACCGATGAACATCGTTCGGAGACCATGGAGCTTTTATGTTGGAGTACAGACCTTTTTTGTTTTTAGTTTACTATTTCTAAAATATATCTAAAGCAGGCATGTACTGTAAATGTATGGTGAACAGCTGTTCATAAATATAATATAAAATCTATATTTTAAAATTTCCATTTTAGGTTCAAACTGTTGGGGAGGGGCCTCCGTGGCTCAGTAGGTAGAGCGGTGGACACTAAATCCGAACAGCCTTCCACCAATGGGTCGAATCCTACTCAGTCCCCAAAAAATTTGAAAATTTGCTGAATGGCTTTTTATTCAAACGACCTATGTGGGATGGTTGCCAGTTAACACTGGAAGGTCATGGGTTTCCTCCGGGTATAGAGCCCGGTTTCCTCCCACAATAAAACTGCCATCGCCGCCATATAAGTGAAATAATCTTGAGCACAGCGTAAAACACCAAGTAATCAATCAAACTTGTGGCTAAACCTCTCTCTCCAAGTAAATATAAGTCTTATTTGATTAAATTTACAGATGATGTAGAGACAGATGTTCAGCAGCCAATCAGACACCGACTTACTCATCCTCACTTACCATACAGGATGACAGAGATGGAATCCTTCAAAAGAGATTTTAGCTCTCGATTGTGGTTTACATATCGTCGAGACTTTCCTGTTTTACCTAGATCAACCCTGACTACTGACTGTGGTTGGGGATGTATGTTGAGGAGTGGCCAAATGATGCTGGCCCAAGCTTTCTGTGATCACTTTTTAGGCAGAGGTAACATTATACGTAGTTAAGGACTCGTTAAGGCATGATTCATGTAGTTAAAGGAAAGGATGATTCTCTAATAATGTAAAATTTCGGAGTTGGATTTGACTATTGTTTTGAGTGATATCATGATGTATTGACATATAAATTAACACTTTTGATTCATTTGAGTAATTTTCTGGTAGAACCTCTTTGCACCGTTAAGGAAATTGATACTTTAACGTTGACAGACTGGAGAATTTTCAACCAGCAGTTAAAGGAACAAGAATTATACCACAGACAGATCATCCGATGGTTTGGAGACTTTCCCACTGATCAGTCTCCCTTCTCTATTCACTCCCTTGTACATCTGGGGGCTAAAACAGGCAAACGACCTGGAGACTGGTATGGGCCGGCATCTGTGGCACACATACTTAAGTAAGTTATTAAACATCTCATATTTTAGGCCTTGATAAACCAGTTGATTATCTAACCTACACTATAAACATACCATATGGAATTTTTCTAATAATATGTATTTATGAACACTGAAACACAAGGATAAAGGGAAAATCTGCTTGACTGAAATAACCATGGAGACAAGTCTCTAATTATGTTAGAAAGAGGGTATGTCATTTGAACCTTTATACCCTATCACATGTTGTTGTAATAAGCCATGACTCATAATATTTCATTCGGTTGAAGAATGACAGGAGTTAGGCTTTAGTCAGTAGAACTTGATGGAATACTTTGTAATATATTGACAAGGTTGTGGATCTTAACCTTTGGGATTTTATGAATTGTTTCGCGGTGCTGTCAGGCTTTTTTGGTTAACTCTCTCCCCAACCTATTCCACTCCCTCATTATACAAGCAACAACACATTTACCATATAAATCTTCCCCAAAAGAGAATTATTAATAAATGTAAAATACAAACAGAAAAAAGCTATTGTGTACCGCAGTAAAATAAAATTATTCTTGCTTTCTTTGGCCCATCCAAAATATAACTCGCAATCTAACCGCCTGGCCCACTCAGCCCAAAGAAAAAAAATAAAAAATTTCTAAGTGTGTTTTTTCACCTGATCACCCTGTACCAGTGCAAGGTTTAGGTTTACATCAGACAAAGAACCAGGTTTTCTCTTCAACACACTCGTACATTTAAGAACTGAAATTATCTTGAGTATGGCTTAAAACCAATTAACCAAAATCAAGACATTGAAGTAGCATAATACAAGGTTAAAATATTGTTACCAATCTGAATTATATGTAATCAATGCGTTTTTTTTTAATTCGTATTTTATTAATTATTCACATATACTTCATGTTTGCTTTTGTATTCAGGGATGCTATAGTGAAAGCTTACGAGTATCAGCCTATTTTGAATGACATTGCTATCTACGTTAGTCAAGACTGCACAGGTGTGTATTGTTCAACATTTTAGGGTAACAAATAACATTTTACCTGAGTGTAAACAATGAGGTTTTGGATTTTATTCAGAAATAGGTTTAGGGATATTCATTTGATAGAGAATTACCAGTTATATGTTTGAATTATGAACTTGATATTCAAATTCCATGTCTGATTTCCGTCTTTCAATGGTACATTTAGAAATCAAGGTTATATCACTTCAGCCAATCAATATCATGATTGTTGAATTATTGTACTTAAAACTGACTTTAGATAAATTATCTTATGACAAAACAAATCAATCGAAGTGGGTTTAAACGGAAATAGTCTGAAAAAAGGAAGATAATTGATTTTTATCCACTTTTTTTCAGTTTACAAACAGGATATTTTGGATCTGTGTTCAAATCGGCGGAGGTCATCTACCAGACTAAGTTCCTTCTCTGAGTCTCCCACAACGCCCCAAGCAGGCCCCGGGGTGGAAGCAGACTGGAAACGAGGTGTAGTTATATTGATACCTGTCCGTCTGGGTAGTGATGTACTTAACCCAGTGTATGTTCCATGTCTCAAGTCACTATTGGCCCAGGACTGCTGTTTAGGGATCATTGGAGGGAAACCAAGACATTCTCTCTATTTTATTGGATGGCAAGGTATACATTTATCATCAATAACTATTTGTCAAGATATGAAGGAGGATATTTCCTATCCTTCATTTAATATTTTTAATAGTCAAAGAAACTTTAATCTTCTACAAAAATGAGGGGCCTCAGTGACTCTCACATCTTGTGTTGAGCGGTTGTGTCTATAATATCTTACTCAGTCCAAGAAAAATTCTGAATAGTTTTATCACCCCATCCCCCTAAATGTAATAGTTGGATGGTACCTGTTGAAAGCTATTTTTTCATCCCTGCGACATTAAAACCATCGACTTTTTGTTTGTACACATGTACCTCGGGATAAATGGTCAAAATGGCCTACACCACATTATAGACAAATTGATTTCTATATTTTGCTTTTAGAGGAGAAGCTGATTCACTTGGACCCGCACTATTGTCAGGATGTGGTAGACACAAAACTAAGGGAATTTCCTTTTAATGTAAGTATTACCTGTCATGCTGTGGTGACTGAAACGCCTACATGTAGGTCCCCAAGTAATGGGAACCTGCGCTCACTGATTTCAAGAATTCTCATACATATATGTTCAAAATCAGCTTTAGCGTTCATAAAATTAAATATATATATATAAGGTCCTGCCTGTCGTCAACCTAATGAAATATCATGGGTTGTGGTTTATTATAACAACGTATGATTGAGTATAAATGTCTAAATGATATGCCCCTTTTAACACAATAAGAAACTTGTCTGCATGGTTATTTTAGTCAAGAAGATTTCCCCTGTGCCCGCGTGTTTTAGTGTCTATAAATATGTATATAAATGTAATATGGTTTACTGTTATATTTGTAGAGCTACCATTGCATGTCTCCGAGGAAGATGCCGTTTAGTAAAATGGACCCTAGTTGTACCATTGGATTCTACTGTAAAACAAAACAGGAATTTAACAACTTTGTAGAGCAGACTAAGGAGGTACATGTTATTTTACTTCTATTTGTTTCTTCATCTAAAGCTAATAATGGATTTCAATGAAAAACACTTGAATGATATAGTTTGGAACTAGATAAAAAAAACACTTAATATTTTCTGTTGACAATATGATTGGCGTTGTCAGGTTTAGTGGGGGAGGAAATGAGGCTCATTGCCTGGAGGAAACCTGTTGACATAATGATCCATGTAAATGGATGGTGCTATTAACCAATGTACAGATTGAGGTGACCTTTCTTAAAACCCTGGATGGACACTCTTGTAAATGTTGTACGAAATTGAACAATGTAAAGCAAATGATGTATTATGCCGAACCCAAGTTTATTATATGTATAAAATGACATTTGAACAGGTGTGGTTTTCTGAATAAACTCAATACATTAGCTTTTATTTTTTTAAAAATAGAAAACATTTTCTTTTCAGATAAAAGTATAATGATTAATATATTTTACATTAGAAAATGATACGGTGTCAGTTTATCTATAGAAATGATAGATTGATTGATGTTTTTGTGCCACTCAAGAATAATTTCACTTATATGGCGGAAATTGCCAGGTTTATTGGTGGGGAAACCAGGCCCTATGTTCTGAGTAGTATTCTAACTTGCATACATCAATAGAAGGTCTGTGTGGGACTGAGGTTTTATCACTCTGCCGACTGAGCCACCAAGGACCCTGAAGCAAATACACATTTGTATTTAAAATAAAATATAAATAAATATATATGTTTTTATATTTCAGATGGTATTGGAGCCCAAGTACAAAGGTTTGTACCCGATGTTTATTTTCTCTGAGGGAAGCTGTGGAGACCTAAACCTAGACCTGTCTGTTAAAGAGGACAGATTATTACGAGTAAGACACGTCCAGTCACCATCAGCCAATGGAAAAGCACGTTCTAAAACCATCGAATCAGAAGAGTTTGTCTTTTTATAAAAATGTGGGAAAGTAGCTTTTATCTAAAGCATACCATTCCTCCTTTATGTATACAATATGAAATTGAAGATTAATACTGAATGTATACCTGTGAACATATCATACTGTAGGCATTGAACATTTAAGTATTGTCCATAAAGGTTGTCTGTAGATATGTTGTGAGTTATGATGTATAATTTATACTCTGGTTTTAATACATGTATTGTAACATTGTTTTATGTTTGGTTTTACTCTGTTATTATGTTTGCCTTTCTAGTGCTCCATCTTTATAAATATATGTACAGGAATTACTTCCTGTGTCCCAGCCACCCCACATTGAGTGGCTTGACAATTCTCCACTCCAATATTCAGGAAATATTCATGGGTTAAACAAATTTACAAATAATTTGGTCCTTGTAATGGATTCCGGTTCTGCAATAAATCACCTTGAGCTCTGTAGAGGTTTAAAGTTTCATTTCATTTGAAATGTAATTGATTGTTTTTATCAAAGTTTTACATTTACAAGATATATTTTTTTCTGATTTGCCTAAAAGCTTGGCAGATAGCATCGATCTTGTTATCTTTTTTTCCTAACAAAAAAGTTTGTAATCAAGTTTGATTATCAGAGGTTAAGAGTGTGAAATACTTTGATATTATAATACAACTAGTAAATTTGCTGTAAAATTAGCTTTTTATTTATTCATTCACCTTATATATATGTGTGTGTGTATGTAGACTTCTATAATTTTGCATATTGAAATTAGTTAACTTGTTAGAATCTACACTTGTATGTTTTATCAGGTTATTTTATTTAGAGTTAATTTTATTGCTGTTGAAAGATAACACCTTCACTGCCACATGTACATGTATAGCTAAACTTTCTTGTTTTAGTCTTTGAAAAACACAAATTTTTTTCAGATTTAAAACTATATGTACTAAAATTTTACTATATACAGCAAACGTTGTATCAACCAATAGTGTTTGCTGTTGTATTAAATTTATTTGAAAACTATAATTTTTATCTAAATTCTGAATATTTTAAACTCTGCAACAAAATATATGAAATTTATACCATACTCAATATAAAATCGTTTACTTGGCAATGTTTCCGAGTTTAATAGAAAAGTAAGCTTTTTACACTAAATGAAATTGAAAGATTGTAAGATGCATGTAACTGTGACCTATTTTTGGTCCAACTTTCCACATTGTCTCTCTAAAATTAAGTTCATTTTGCCCTATGATGCCAAATGTTCAACCAAAAGGTCACAAACTTGTTCTAAAAGTCTATAGCATCTATGCAAATTGTTTCTTTGTAAAAAAAGACCTAGTTTTCAAAAAGAATTACTTTCTTGTTTAATGAATTGTCTCTATGTCACGTTTGTCCTTAGACTGTTATCTGGGATGTTTTGTTTAATATATAAAAGTGACTGTCTGTACAATGTACATGTCAATTATTTGTTGGTTCCATTTGATTGCATTAAAAATTCAATCATAATTCCACGTTTTGAGTGTTATTGTATTTGCAGTTAAATCTGTGTAAATTAATTCCTTTATAAACCTGGTTCTCCCCCCCAACTATATCTGTTAACTCTACCATAATTTGAAGAGCAACATAAAACTTATTTAAAAAAAAAAAGTTTCCTAGGACTGTCTTTGATTAATTGATGTTTTATGCCGCACTCAAGGGATTGTCTTTGTCTGAGATTACAGTGGACATGACAACATAATGAAATTTTGAAAACAAGTTTGTGACAGTATCAATATGAAGACTCCTGCACAGGTGTCAAAAGAATTGTTTTTACAAAAGTTTCAAAATGCTGATGTCACTTTTTTTTTTAATTTTATGCCGTGAACTGTTCTTCAACATCATTACAACATTGCAAGACAACATCGCAATATATGAAAGTGTAGGCTAACATAAACATGGTATTGTCAGTCATTCACTGAAAGCAGGCCCTCAAGACCAATGAACAAAATACAGATAAACAGCTACAAAACCAATATTTCAGTGTAAATAAGAATTTTTATTATATAAAGGGTATTTAGTTACCAACCGATTCATTAGCAAGATAAAGCATATTTAGAAAATTAACAATTTGCCTCTGAGGGGAAAGATTTCTTAAGCCTAGCGCACACGAGAGGCGTCGGCTGAGCTGCCGGCCATGCGTGGCTGAGAGCTAAGCTATTTCCCCCGTGTGCGCTTAAATTTTGGTGAGATTTTCGCCTCTCGAGGCGGTGAGGAAAGAATCTAGCATGTTTGATATTTTCTGCCTCTCGTGGCAAGAATCTCACCGTGTGCGCACAGCGTGAGCTGCCAGCTGAGCTGAGAGGAGGGATAGTCCAATCGCGTGTTCCTACAGCTAGTGACATTTATGTAGCTTGGTGAACGTGGGTGACCAGGAACTTGCCTCAGTCGAGAGCTCATCGTCTGCGCTGAAATCTGCAGCTGCTCCCTGGGCCACGCATGCCTTGTAGCTCAGCCGGCGCCTCTCGTGTGCGCTAGGCTTGAGTGAAAATTTACTCTCCACAGTTAAGCGTGGCTTATTGAGCAATAATAATGTGATATCATAATTAGAATCTGCTTAAAATCATTGAAATGCTATGAGCTATCCAAATTTTGGTAAAAAAATTTTATCCAAACAAATTCAGCAAATTGCCAGCTATTTTAGTGACTCCAGACTGGAGAACTTTTCATACATGGTACAAAACGTAATGTTAAAGTGGCATGAGCTGCCAAAATGTTAAATGTATTGGCTATTTTTCTCAAGATGTATAATTCACAAGCTTTTTAGTACTTCTAATCTCGAAAAACGTACGATAAAGTATTGTTTTGAACTAACTTTGGCTTAGAATGAATGAATGGTCGTCCTGGTTATTTAAATTTTGTTCACTTTTCGAGCACGTTTTTGGTTTGTACAGGCGACATACTGTATGCATTTTCTTCATTCCAACGCCAATCATTTAGTTGTCCGATGACCTTCAAAGCCTCTTATTGTCGTGACGATCAGAAGTTATGAAAAAGTGTGAATTTTTGCAGCTCATGCCACTTTAAGAACTATTAACCAAGTAAGACCAGATTGACTGAATGGGAATCCTGTTTACAAATCATAAACCTTTTCCCTAAGTACATTGTAACATGCTTTTATTAGACACAGTGTATATTTATTATTTCAACATCAATTTTTCAATTTTTTATAAACTATAGAAAAAAACAGGGGATGTGCTTCTGGCATAAAAAAACATTGCCCTTCATTAAAATATCGTAAAATATGCAGAATAAAGTTGAGCGCTACACATGATTTAATAAACATGTTACTAATTACCGTTGAGCAGAAGGAAATTGGTCTCAAAAATCACCAACAGCTATTCTGGCCGAGAGACAATTAAATGTATAAAACTGGTGAAAGAACATGCTAGACAATATTTGGCATGTTCAAGAACATTGAACTTACTGCCACATTTAATGTTACTATTCCAGTATTATTTCTATTCTAGTAATGAACCACACCTAGGAGGAGACAATGCCTTCCTTGTTTGACATGAACATTTGCTAAGACACTATCCCTAACCAAAAGACCAAAACAATATAACAGCTGTAGATGGCTGTCTGTGTTCCATAACAAAAGCATTTCAAAATGTATTTATCAAATTGAAATTATTCATATTAATAATTATATATAAAAAAGTTGAACTTTTTTTTTCAAATTGAATCATTCATCTTTTTAAAGATTATATAAAAACCTGTTGTAAATAACATATTTAAATTTTAAACATAACTAAATTTTAAGCGATGGCAATTTCTACTACACATATATTTCAAATATGTTTCTAAAAAGTAAAGCGAACATTACAAAATGAAATGATTATAAATTGAGCTAGATAACCAATAATAATATTGTATATAGTTAGTAAATAAAGATAAAGCACACTTAATACTTTCAATGTATTTTAACATTGGTATAACGATACTTAAAGTTTACTAGAAAATCATATTATTTATATTCTGTATACTGTAAAGGTCCCATCTTAGTGGAGAGAAACTTGTGAACTTTCGGCCAGATTTCGTTGGAATAATTCCCAGAAAATTCTTCAAGAACACCTTTATTCCTACAAGGAAAAGCAAACCAGGATCAAAGAAATATCAAAATATCATATAAAGTTGCCATATTTTTAATTGCGACCCGACGCAGCTGTCCCTGACTGGAGACAACTCGAGTCAGGTTCAGTCGGCTTGAGTTTAGTTGCATGGTGAAATGGTATACACTGTACGCAATCAAGCCAACCTAAGACATAATGTTTGAAGATTCCTAGCGAATTTTTGATGTTATTGCAGTTTTGTCACATGGTCACGTGGCTGTAGTGAAGTCTCTGATTGGCCTACCAGTTCTGACATCCTGCGAAGATGGTCCTAAGAGTGGATACCCGATTCTTGAACAAAATATCTGACCTGTCTAGATCCCGCCCAAACCGATGGCACCGATTTGCATTGTCGAGTTACAATATTACCCTACAATATTCAGCTGTGACAAGACATGGTTTTCCAGTTGGGTCGCAGCAAAACTTACAGTGTATACCAGCCTTTATGCCCTCCCAACCCCACCCCAATAATATATGCTAAGATAATATTAACAGCATTTTAGCTTGTGCTGTTCATAAAACTTACTTTGATGCCTTAATTATTTCTCTTTATAGTTTTATAATGGACAGTGGACCTAATGATCTAAATTTGTGTGAAGAAACTGTACTGACCTATAAAACTGTAAGACAGGCTCTGTACGAGCTTGATAGGTTTCCAGTCGTTTTCTGACAACCTCTTCCTTGTCATCGTCCCGCTGAATCAATGGCTCCCCAGTCACATCATCTATACCCTGATATCAGTGAAATATCATGACATAACATTACAACATAAGCAATATTTGTTTATGTGATCCAAGATTTTATTTAAGAAATGTTGGAAACTCTCTTCAATTGTGGGTTCAATACTAATGATTAAAAAATTAAGACATCACCACTAAGTTAGTTGTTTGTGAACAAAACAAGCTTCCGACACCTATAGGTGTCAAAAGCTTGTGTTGTTCACAAACAACTAACTACGTGGTGATGTCTTAATTTTTTATCATTAAAATTTTATTTGTTGGTCGATAGTATAATCCGGGTAGAAAATCATGGTACATATAGACTTGTTTCTATATAACCCCCACATTCAATCTATTAAACAATGATAAACATTAAGCTCATTAAATAAAACCAGTTAAAATATTTCCACAGCAAATCTAAATCTAACCCTCAATCCATCATTGAAAAATCTAACCCTGAATCCATCATTGAAATCTAACCCTCAATCTATCATTGAAATGCACAGTGAATTCCAGCCCTCAATCCATCATTGGAATGCACATTGGATTCTAACCCTTAATGCATCATTAATATGAACATTGGATTCTAACCTTTAATCCATCATTGAAATGCACATTGGATTCTGACCTTTAATCCATCATTGAAATGCACATTGGATTCTAACCTTTAATCAATCATTGAAATGCACATTGGATTCTAACCCTTAATGCATCCTTGAAATGAACATTGGATTCTAACCTTTAATCCATCATTGAAATGCACATTGGATTCTAACCCTTAGTGCATCATTGAAATGAACATTGGATTCTAACCTTTAATCCATCATTGAAATGCACATTGGATTCTAACCTTTAATCCATCTTTGAAATGCTCAGTGGACCATTTCAAAATCAGCCTATTGAAAAAATCACTCTTCTCACTTCCACTGCCAAGCAGCAAATGTTTGGAACAGGAAAGTTTTTGGATTCAAACGTTACAAACTGTTTACCCTTTGGGTTTAAAATTGGACCCAGGAAGGTGTTGTGAAAAAAGTATTCCACCATTTGTGTTCCAGTATAATACGGCCAGCAACATAAGAAAACAAACTACTTCCAAGTAAAATGGATTGACCTTTGAGCCAATGGCCAGCCATTGCTTGTAAAAACAAGAGTTTGAAGGATCTACTGGTAATGGCTAAAACCCCTTGTCTGTATTCTACCTGGATACCTTGTACTGATTCTCCATTGCACTACCAATGTGTAAAATAATTAGTTCCTATCGAAGTCATAGGTTTAATTCTCACCCCGGCCCTGAATTTTTTCCGGGTCAATCAGTGTCAGTTAATTTACCAATTTGTTCCTAATTGGTCAATTTTAGGGGTGTAAAATTTCATGCACAGCTTCAGTAGCACTTACATGTATAAATGCATGGTAGTCTCATGTTGAGTACACACTCAAGTGTTCAGTTGTATGTACTGAACAATCACAGATAATTAGTCAAAATATTTTACCAGCAAGACTGCCATTAATATCATAAACTATCCTGGTATAAAAGCTTGCATTTATGAGGGGTGTGGGGGGGTGCGTGTGTGTGTGTGTGTGTGTGTGTGGGGGGGGGGGGGTCTACAATATAGGTAATTTTAAGAGCCAATGGGGCTGGAGCAAATAGATATTCAGTCTTGCTCCCCCACCCACCCTCACAAATTCTGTACAAAATATAAAATTCACATCTTAGTTAATGCCCTCAATTTCTATAACATAAAAGTATTGAGCTTAAATTTTAGATTAGAATTCCATTTTTAAATACTTGTATCCTCTTACTTCAATTTTAGGGGGGTTAAACTCTGTGTGGTAGATTCGTCCACTTGAGCTGTGGGTCCATCTCCCTTTTATTCTATCAATAATCGTAGGAAATGGCACATCAAGATTTATAACTATATCAGCTGGTTCTTGATTGTCCAGGGCTTCCGCTTGAGACTGAGTGCGAGGAAAACCTGAAAAACCATATATATTTACATTTAAAGCTGTTACCAGGCTTGAATCTGACAAATAACTATGATCGCTCAGTTGAATTAGTTGATGATGAGTTGACATAATAAGTAGGTTAAAAAATGTTATTCTTCATTAAAGAGTAGATTTTTAATTCCTATTCAAACTAAAAGAACCAGGTATGTTTAATCAGAGCAACAGCTTTCTGTGATCTAACATTTTACTGGCCTGGCTAAATATCCAAACTAATTTATGATAGTTTTTCAACTGGAATATCTAAACTAATTAATGATATTTTGTCAACTGAGTTATGATACTTAAATGCTTAACATACAAAAATTTAATTCCAAGTGAAAATTAATTACTTTACAATGAGTCAAACTATCTTAAAAGGAGTTTATTTGCACATTTGAACATTATACTTCTTGTGGGATAGTCTAATCATATCCTTTTAGAATGTTGCCTATCATATGGTACCAAGGTTGACCTACATGTGGGCCTTACTTACAGAAGAACCAATATTAGAGTGTAAGCTACTTAGAAACAGTGGCTATTATTATAAAAATGGGCCTCTCAGGCTTAGGTTAGTTCAGACATCAATAAGGAAGAATAGATATTGACTTTACAGAGTGATTTGAGCATCAATAGTTTTGCTGCTAAAGGGATTGTCCAGTAAGAGACCGCACTCATTGGAATGGTCTATGGAAACCTGTTTTCAATTTGGCTTCATTTTTAATGCTATATTCTAATACACCTTCATCTTGCTTAACATTATAGAAATAGGAAAACTTAAACAAAAGCCCCTTATCTAAGACAATAAAGTACCCTTGCAGTTTTAAACCACTTTGTGCTGTAGATTAGGGATGCGTTTGTGTGGAATAATTTTGGGGCCAATGCTCTTGAATCACAGCTGTGTTCCAACACGTCAGACGATTCAAACATGATGACGACATGTGATTAATTGGCTGAGTGAAACGACACTTTATCACTATCATTTTTGTATCTAAGGTTGACTGGTATTATATAGCTGGTAATGTGGCTGGTTGTCCTAAGTCTGAATCGACCGATGATGTTTGTAAAATATCTCCAGGAGACATAGATCTGGGAGTCTCTCCAGAGATTTTGCGATATCCGGTGATAGGTGACGTTTTTTGATGACGTTGATAGCTGGATTGAGGTTTTTTTTGACTCGGAATTGAGTGTCACATTCAAACGATAAAGACTCCCAACATGTGCAATGACTCACGATACTCCTGCTCCTTATATTCTTTGTTATTTCATTAGAAATTTGGGATACTATTTTTTACAGCGAGATGGAAAACAAAATATATATTTTAATATGGTGCGTGGGCTGTGATGGATGAAGAACAAATATGGCACAACCCAGATTTCTCTGCTAACTCTTACCCAGTGTAGGCCTACTTTACGAATATCTGAAAAGGAATCGTATCTCTAAAAACATTATTAATTTAAGCACACACCATCCAATAACCAACTTTGTGACTTCATATGTTTGAGTTCATTCAGAATCAATTCAATCATTATGTCATCGGGAACCAGCTGTCCTCCATCAATAAAAGATTTGGCTGAAAGTCCAGCAGCTGAAACAAAAAAGGAAAAAAAGGGGGAGATTAAAATATTTAAAAAATACCACCACTAACACCTGACGTTGTCAACAATTTTTTAGCATTTCATTCTTTTATAATATAGCCTACTACAAATATAATTCTATATAAATTATAAGTACCGGTACCGTAGGCTACTAAGTCATTTAGAAATATATTGTAACCTAGCCCCAGGAACAGAATGGCAGGATAGTCACCTGGGGCTAATTGTAAGTAACCCGGTAGGCCTACTATTAATGTAAGAGCCATTTTAGAATTAGCTTGATAAATTAACAAATTATCAAGGTAAAATAACTTATTTACTGTAAATCACTAAATGTAATATTAATAATACCATCACTAGTAATAGTAATACTACTACTAGTAGTCCTACTACTAGTACTAGTATAATTTATAAACTTAATTAATTTAAAACACAAAATGCGAAGTGTGCATGCCTGTTTTGTTTGTTATTTGCGACCTCAAAAGATCTCCACTGGATAAATGCTTGAGTCCAAAGTCCTTTACGATGCGTGTAGAAATTGTCCCTTTTCCAGACCCAGGAGGTCCCATTATAATCGTACGCAAAACTTTTGAAATCATAGTTTTTTAAAATGATTTGACAGCTCTGACTTGCAGTGCTTTCCCTATAGTTCGTCAAGAGTTATCGTTCCTAGAGGAACTCGGGCGGAGCGTGAGTATTCGTCGAGTTGCGGCTAAAATTGATCCAACTGCCTTATAGTTGAAAAATCCCCTAAAAGGAGAATACCGTCAAAAAATAATAGGGGTCGCTGTTTAGTTTGAACTCTGAACATGTGGATAAAGGAAAACGAATATATTTTCTGAGGTATTTTGAGTAATGAGGTAAACATCCAGGATCTTAAAGTAAAATAACATGGTTTGTAGCTTTCATCAATTGTTTCACCTAGCTTGTGTCAAATTGCAAATTGGTTTTCTCTAAAACAGTTGTAAAACGTGTTCACAAGCAGTTAGAACCATTCTGTGTCCAGTTCTCGTGTCTATTTCCAAAAACGGTACAACCGACTTCTAGTATTTTTTGATGATCAAAGATCATAATGCATATTTTAGCACTAACTTATCCTGATGTAGGAATTAGTTATTACTGGTTTTCTTATGGAACCCGACTCGTTTTTTTCTTCTTCCTTATTTATAGCCGCACTCGTGTGTGTCTATCCTGGTTTACTTACTTTGCCGGTCAGGTAGAGCCACACATTAAACCGCCATTATAAGGGTGAAATAACTCGTGTAACCTCATTAGGCCAATTTTATGCTATGCTTTACAAAGAGCGATTTTACAGTTTAACAACAGATTTCGAAGAAATCAACTGGTTCAGTGAAAAGAGGAATGTTTCAAAAATATAATAGGCGGTAATAGCTGAAAGGTAGTTGAGATTAAGGAGAGTTAAGATTTAGCTTAAATCTGAAATCCGAAGTCCTTCCAAATAATTCATTTAAAAGCCGTAACTACCTTATTTACCGTTAAGCAGTTAATATTAATATATAATTGATGTAGACAAAGCCAAATGCGAACGCGATTAATGTTTTAGTCTATCGGGAGCGGTAGTATATCGTGAGAATTCCACAAACTTCCTGTCACTGGCTCTGCCGTTGCGCATGTGGGAAGCCTTTATCGCTCGAATGTGACGGCCGCTCAATTATGACATTATCGAATAAAAACATGAAATCTCTCTAGACACTCCCAGGCCCTATAGCCCTGTGAGGAGAAGATACACGTCACATCATCTTGACGTTTTTGCCCCAGCTGTGATGATGTCACCTTCCTTTCAGTCGTTTTCAAGCGTCATCGCCTTTGTTACATCTATGCTTTGCGTTCATGTCTGACGTCTGGTCAAAACCATTATCAGCGAATAGCTTCTTAATGTGATAATACACTAAAACAGTTAATCTTAAATTATGTATTTAATTCCAACTCCTGTTGTTGATGGTAGTATATGATTATTTTGATAAATTGTGTCGCTAGCAGCATTATACAAATGAGAGGCTCAACATTATAATATGTACATTATATGTATTTCATTTTATGTGGCTATTAAAAGTTATAAACCCATAATCTACATGTAAATCATAATGTATATTTTTTTTCTTTCTATAGGCTCTGTTTAATGTTGAAAGCGTGCAGAAACTAAGAAAGGCACCAGAATAAGAGAACACCTGACGTTGTCAACAATTTTTTAGCATTTCATTCTTTTATAATATAGCCTACTACAAATATAATTCTATATAAATTATAAGTACCGGTACCGTAGGCTACTAAGTCATTTAGAAATATATTGTAACCTAGCCCCAGGAACAGAATGGCAGGATAGTCACCTGGGGCTAATTGTAAGTAACCCGGTAGGCCTACTATTAATGTAAGAGCCATTTTAGAATTAGCTTGATAAATTAACAAATTATCAAGGTAAAATAACTTATTTACTGTAAATCACTAAATGTAATATTAATAATACCATCACTAGTAATAGTAATACTACTACTAGTAGTCCTACTACTAGTACTAGTATAATTTATAAACTTAATTAATTTAAAACACAAAATGCGAAGTGTGCATGCCTGTTTTGTTTGTTATTTGCGACCTCAAAAGATCTCCACTGGATAAATGCTTGAGTCCAAAGTCCTTTACGATGCGTGTAGAAATTGTCCCTTTTCCAGACCCAGGAGGTCCCATAATAATCGTACGCAAAACTTTTGAAATCATAGTTTTTTAAAATGATTTGACAGCTCTGACTTGCAGTGCTTTCCCTATAGTTCGTCAAGAGTTATCGTTCCTAGAGGAACTCGGGCGGAGCGTGAGTATTCGTCGAGTTGCGGCTAAAATTGATCCAACTGCCTTATAGTTGAAAAATCCCCTAAAAGGAGAATACCGTCAAAAAATAATAGGGGTCGCTGTTTAGTTTGAACTCTGAACATGTGGATAAAGGAAAACGAATATATCGTTCCACAAACTTCCTGTCACTGGCTCTGCCGTTGCGCATGTGGGAAGCCTTTATCGCTCGAATGTGACGGCCGCTCAATTATGACATTATCGAATAAAAACATGAAATCTCTCTAGACACTCCCAGGCCCTATAGCCCTGTGAGGAGAAGATACACGTCACATCATCTTGACGTTTTTGCCCCAGCTGTGATGATGTCACCTTCCTTTCAGTCGTTTTCAAGCGTCATCGCCTTTGTTACATCTATGCTTTGCGTTCATGTCTGACGTCTGGTCAAAACCATTATCAGCGAATAGCTTCTTAATGTGATAATACACTAAAACAGTTAATCTTAAATTATGTATTTAATTCCAACTCCTGTTGTTGATGGTAGTATATGATTATTTTGATAAATTGTGTCGCTAGCAGCATTATACAAATGAGAGGCTCAACATTATAATATGTACATTATATGTATTTCATTTTATGTGGCTATTAAAAGTTATAAACCCATAATCTACATGTAAATCATAATGTATATTTTTTTTCTTTCTATAGGCTCTGTTTAATGTTGAAAGCGTGCAGAAACTAAGAAAGGCACCAGAATAAGAGAACAGCTTCTATTTGATTACATAATTTCATTTGCGCCCAATAGCAGTCAAAATGAGGGACGAACCAGAAGGCAATAGTATAATGCATAAAAGTAAAATGCGACTGTACTCGGCTAAAACTCCCAACAAAACATCTAGTGGGGAGAGTATGATGTCTGCTGCCAGGAGAAGCAAACGTCACAAGTTGACAGCCGATGATGTGAATTTAGATACAATGGAAGACAAGTACTTGATGAAGAAAGCTAAAAAAGTGGATATATCTCAGACTTGTACATTTAATTCCCTGAATTTCACAACCTCGACCACAGTAGGACAGTCAGACACAATGATATCTCAAAGTACTGTGTCTAATATTGGAGGCTCGAAACCAAAACGTATTGATATGAGCTGGGAGAAAGCTGTGGACACTGCCAGAGGTCAACCTGACGGAGCAGAAAGGTCATTCCATGAAACAAAATTGTCACGAGTTGAGGAAGATGAGGAAATATCTGAAGGTGGGGCAAAATCTACACAGGAAGTCGAACCCCAGGTGCCAGACGTGGAGATGAAGAAAAAGAAATCCATAAAGGTAATTTTATCAATATGTAAATGAATGATCTTCAGACTTCTGAGCGTCAGTGTGTAAATGAATGATCTTCATCCTGCTGTGTGTATATCAGAGTGTAAATGAATGATCTTCATCCTGCTGTGTGTATATCAGAGTGTAAATGAATGATCTTCATCCTGCTGTGTGTATATCAGAGTGTAATTGAATGATTTATCCTGCTGTGTGTATATCAGAGTGTAATTGAACGATCTTCATTCTGCTGTGTGTATATCAGTGTGTAAATGAATGATCTTCATCCTGCTGTGTGTATATCAGTGTGTAATTGAATGATCTTCATCCTGCTGTGTGTATATCAGAGTGTAATTGAATGATCTTCATCCTGCTGTGTGTATATCAGAGTGTAATTGAATGATCTTCATCCTGCTGTGTGTATATCAGTGTGTAAATGAATGATCTTCATCCTGCTGTGTGTATATCAGAGTGTAATTGAATGATCTTCATCCTGCTGTGTGTATATCAGTGTGTAAATGAATGATCTTCATCCTGCTGTGTGTATATCAGAGTGTAATTGAATGATCTTCACCCTTTATTCTGCTGACTGTATACCTCCAAGAGAACTTTTCTTGAACTATTGATTATCTTTAATATTAGGTTTGATAAACTGCAAGGACTATTTCTAGGAATTGACATCTATTAATTATGATTATTTTTCTTCTAGATCCAGTTAAAATCTGCTGCTAAAAAGTTGAAGTCATTTAAGGGAAAGACCAGTAAGACAGCTGGAGCAGAACCACTTTCACCAAGTAAACGGAAAATGAATAATACTGAGTTAACTGAGGAGACAGTCACAAGTGGTAAGATAATGCTACATATATTTCAATACTGTAGCCATTCATAATCATCCAGTAGAATTTGACAGTTGATGCTGAATTGATTGATTGAAATCTTGATGGTTTACATCACACTCAAACTTATTTCACTTAGATATATATGGTGATGTTTCCAGGTATAATGGGAGAAATCCTCGACTTTCACCCAGTACACATGGCAATCTAGTGAAAAAGCCACCCAATTTTGGGTGGCGGGTGGGAGGGGCTGAGTGGGATTCAAACTCGCACCCTCTCTATGAAAGGTCTCTGTCACTGTCACTGAGTGATAGTCCCTCAGTCCGACACAGGCCTCCCACTGATGCGGCGCGGGTTCAATTCCCTCTCAGACCAATCATAAATTTAAAAAGTGGATTTTTCACTCTATTGCCGTATGTGGGAAAATTGACAGGCAACAAGCCCGGTTTCTTCCCCCACTAAACCTAGCACTGTGGCCATATAAGTGAAATAATCTTGAGTGCAGCCTAAAATCAAGCAATTACTGTCACTGGCGCCCCTTGGATAAACAGTCAATTCTGTTCATTCCTTTATTCTACCCTTCACTATTAACATATGTAAACATCATAATTATTTTCCTACAATCAGTGAAAAGTACCATTTCTTTTAATTTGTCTAGATTCACCCAAAAAGCAAAAGTTCGAAGAGATGAAACGTAAAGACAGAAAGAAGATGAGAAAGTTGATGAAAAATAATTCTGAGTTGATAAAAAGTTCCAAGAATGTTTGGGAGGAACTAAGAAGGTAAATAAGATAAAATGTTTCTAAACGAAAACTCAGATGCAATGTATTAAAGTTGAAATCTTGAAAAGATATCTACCACGCTTACAATTCAATTCAAACATGTATAACATCTATATCCAACCCAAAATAATTATTTGGTCCCAGTATATGTAACATAAAAATAATCCACTTAGTGTGAAAATTTAGGAAACACTTTTCTCAACAACAAAAAAATTAATTTCAGGCATGATTTAGCAGAAGAACGACGAATTGAGCTGTGTGATGTTCTCTATAAACATGTGAAAGGAAAAGTGAAGGAGGTAGGCATCAAATTTTTATGTCTCATGCCTCAAAATTTTGTTCCAACGGTTATGCAAAATCAAGTTTTTTTGGCTCGGCTGAATGACTTTAATGTAGTGTTACTCATCTGCTTCCAAAAGTACTTGCGAAAGGGGCTTTCATTTATGAATATGAGGGCAAGAATTTGTCCTATTCCAATGTGCAGTTTCAATGTGGACAGATATTTTCTATGTATGGGTCGCTGGTTCGAATCCCAATCAGCCCAAAGAAAAATTTATCACCCTAGATGTATGTGGAAAGTGAAAGTGGCGCCAAAGTGAAATAATGTGACAATGGGACTTAAAGTGGCACGAGCTGCTAAAATTGAGATATTTAGCCATTATAACAGAATGTTAAAATTATTGACTATTTTTCTCTAGACGTACAATTCAGAAGCTTTTTACTACTTATAGTCTTGAGTATGTACGATAAAGTGTTGTTTTGAACTAACTTTGGCTTAGAATGTATGGTCGTCCCGGTTATTTAAATTTTGTTTACTTTTCGAACACTATTTCGGTTCGTATAGGCTACATAGTGTATGGATTTTCCTCATTCCAACGCTAATCATTTAGTTTTTCGGGGACCTTCAAAGCCTTTTACTGTTGTGATGATCAGAAATTATGATAAAAGTGTGAATTTTGGCAGCTCATGCCACTTAAAGTGTGACAATGAGACTTACATGAAATAATGTGGGTTATCGAATTAAACGTCATATAATTAATCTACTACTGTCCCTCCCCAGATGGTTTATGCTCATGACACAGCACGGGTTATCCAGTGTTTGATACAGTATGGAGACCCAGATCAGAGACAAGTTGTCTTTGAGGAAATGAAGGGTAAGACAGCTTTATTCTTTATAAACTCTTACAGTTTTTTAACCATTGACTATTATAATATGTGTTTTTAGTAGAAAGCTCTGTGGAGTCTTGGTTGCACTCATTCATAACAGAATCCCACTCGGCCAAGAAAAAATGTTTAATGTCTAAATTCACTATAGTGGAATAGGTATTGCCCTCTCCAATCTGGCTTCCACATTCTGCCCTGCCATTGGTTGGTGTATACTCATCATGACAATCAAATCAACACCTTTAAGATGTTTCTGAGAAACTCCTAATGATCCCTGTGGGCAATGAGCTGAGTTTCTCCCCCCACTAAACCTGGCAACGCTGCCCTATAAGTGAAGTAATCTTGAATACCCTCAGGAGAGGCATTGACATAGGCTTGTCCTGTTTGCCAATCCTAGACCCGAATAAATATTGTTTAAACTAAGTAATCTTGAATGCAGCAAATCAACAGTCAATCAACCTAACGAACCTAAATCAATAATTGTTTTTCAGATGAAATGCTACCTATGGCAAAATCTAAATATGGAAAATTTGTGCTCCGCAAAGTTCTGAAATATGGGTAAGTTAGCATTGGGTTTCCAGTGAAGGTGAGGCTAAGTATCAAGGAATCATTGCAAGTGGGATTTCATCTAGGCTTAAAAATAAAGTTTTCTCTATCAATAAACCCTGCTATATAAATGGAATAATCTTGAGTGTGGTGTAAGACAAAAAACAGTAGACTGTTTCCATTTTACAGTTGCTTAAATGAGATTGAGGAAATCAGTAGTTACGAAGGCTATTCAAAACTCATGGCGGACTTAATTTAACATTGTAAATATGGTGATATTTTGTCCCTTAGATGTTTCTATAAGGAATATCTCTTATTTTTTAGAACAAGACCTCAGAAAAGCTTTGTATTTAAAGCATTTCATGGAAATGTGAGAAAGTTGATACGACACAGAGTAAGTTTTCATTAAGTATTATTCAGGCAAATATCAATCTAAACAATTCTATATTGAGAACTAGAATTCTAGTTCAGGCTGTAAGAACTGACTGTACCCTGAATTCTGAAGTATTCTGATTCCAAAAATGTCTTATCTCGGTGCTGACATTGACTGACGTGGAACAGAATATGTCATGGGGAATTTGCCATGTCACAATCTCAATAGCGTAGTCTGTCAGCGGATGTTGGGAAATCTGGTAGATGATTTGCACTCCCTATAGCTAATGATTTCAGCAGAACTATTACCATCGTCAGGAATAGATATCCGTATGATATTTGTACTATTCAATGTTGTTTGGACGGTTTGAAAGAAAGTGAGGTGGGGCTCGGTGGTCCAGTGGGTTAGAGTGATCATCTCTCAGACCCACCGGCGTCGCAAAACATCAATCAATTGAAAGAAAGGGCACTGTTTGATTTTAAGTTTGTGTACATATTACGAATTTCGTATAAGGATATGTGATATTCTATTTTATTACCATATGGAGAATAACTGTAAACAATTATGAAACATCTCATTAATGCTTTATACTAAATGTTTGTTCACCAGGAAGCAGCAGAGATAGTAGAGTATGCATATAATGAGTATGCAAATGCTGGCCAGAGACTATCTCTCCTGGAGGACTTCTATGGACCCAGTTTTACCTTATTCAAGGTAGGTCTTCTGGGGGTTGTTGTTGTTGCCACGTGGAATGGTTTCCAAGTCCCTGCTTGAGACGGGGGATTTCCTCAGGGTAAAAAGCAGACTTGCCTCCTACACTAAAGCTGGCAGTGCTGCTTTATACGTGAAATAATCCTGACTGTGATGGAAAATACCAGTGAAGCAATCAATATTTCTTTTGAGTATTAGTCAAGTTTGTCATTATTTGTAAGGATGTAATTGTCTTATGATTTTGGTTTTAATGTCACCATACTATGTTATATAAAGCTTTTTTTTATATCATTTCTGCCTGTATAGGAAATGCTTGTTTTGATCATCAAGGTCTATGATCAGATTGGCAAGTAAAGTATGTTTAACATTTTACTCAAGTAAAATATGTTTAACATGTTACTCAAGTAAAATATGTTTAACATGTTACTCAAGTAAAGTATGTTTAACATGTTACTCAAGTAAAGTATGTTTAACATGTTACTCAAGTAAAGTATATTTAACTTGTGTTATTTCTTTTTGTTTGTTTTTGTAGACGTTCGAAACAAAGTGTCTTGATGACATAATGTTGAGTCAGCCTGATAAGAAGGATATGATATTAAGTAATATGAAGGAAGCCCTTTTACCCTTGATAGACAAGTAAGTATTATCTTGTTGATCTTGATGACATGGAACCTCAATGCGCTGGTCATCAACGATGGCTAGGAAAAATTCCACTAATTAATTCTCGTCACTTATTCCACCTCAACATCCGTACTGAGTTACCCGGTGAGATGACGTAATCCAGTCATGCGCATCAGTTCGTATTTCAGTTCGTCTGTGCTTCAGACGTGTTTTTTCGGAGAGCTACATTCATGTAGCCATTTTTTCGAGTTTTCGGAAGAATCATAGACTGGAAGCTGCTGCGGTAGTTGTCGTTAACAGTCTCCTGGCCTCTTAGGTCGTGTGCTCACGCCTGTATTTATTAACTTTTGGAAGTTTTGAGGCCAGGGTAAAATTTTTCGTGTCGTCGTGGACGCACGTGTTGTAGTGCCGAACTTTCGGACAAAAATAATAAAGGCACTACGCTATGGGGGATTCCGAGGGAACCTTCGAAGGCGGCCAAAAGAAGTCTGGCGAGAAGAAACGAGTCAAACAGGGGGAAAAGCCCGGTAAAAAGGTCTCTTCTGTGAAAGTTGACTGTCTAGCGAAGCCTGACCTTGATGTTGAAGTCATGCAGTCGGCCATGCTGACTGCTCCAGGCGGGAAGCCTAGTGAAGTTCAAGTACCGTTGGTTGAGTCGCCTATCTCCGACTCGAAACGGATATCCAATCTGGAAAATTTAATCGCCAACCAGTCCTCTCTTATTCAAAGATTGTTTGCAACTAGGCCAACGGAGGAGGCCGGTACGAGTTTTGAACAATTTCAACAAACACATGCTATGTCGGAGTCGAGCGACGCTGACGAGGAAGGTAGGCCTTTAGAATTCGAGGCGCTTCTTAACGATTCGGACCATAATTTAGAAGACAATGACAATTTGGATAAAATTATGGATGAACTTCAGAATTTTTATGAAAATCAGGATAATTGTGGCCCCCCTATTTCAGATCACTTAGCTAAAGTAGCAAACGCCGGACTTAGAGCCAGAGTTGTCGGGGAAAAAATGACAGATCTGTCAAATAAGTATGTCCGGCCGTCTAATGTCAATAGCTTACTGGTGCCTAAAGTAAACCCTGAAATTTGGTCAGAGTTGAGTCAATCTACTAAAACGAATGACATACGTTTACAGTCTACTCATGCTATCCTCGCCAAGGCGTTTATTCCTTTGCTCCAAGCTATGAATGCTGTTATTGAAGCTGGTAATTCTCCCCTGAATACTAAAAATCAGTTTGGTCTGTTGTCTGATACGTTTAGGCTTCTGGCCGCTGGTTTCCAAGACTTAAGTTGTCGTAGACGAGAATTAATTCGACCAGATCTTTCTCCCACTTACCGGCAGTTATGTGCAGTGCAGAATGAAGTTACCGATTTGCTGTTTGGGAATAATTTGGACAAACAGATCTCGTCCATTAAAGAGGCAGTTAATGTTGGTCGCAAGGTTACCCAACAATTTAAACGCAAACAGAAAAGTGCTTCTGGATATAACAGGCCCTCAAGAGACTTTCGTTTTGGTCCTTATAAAAAGGGTCGACAACAAAAGGGCTCCGGTTTCAATTACAAGCAGCAGCCTTTTTTAGGTCAGAACAGGCGACGGTCCCCGACCACATTCCAGGGGATAAGGAAAGAATAAGCGCCTCATCCCAGCTTTCAATTGTAAGTGTTTCCACTTGTTTTCCTGCTTTAACAAACAATCCAGAAAATTTTAAAGGGGGAAAAATAAAACATTTCCTTCCTCATTGGTGTCACCTTACATCCGATAAATACATTTTGGATTCTGTTCTTGGTGTCTTTTTAGAATTCGACACCACCCCTGTTCAAATTATCAGGCCAAAAACTATTTGTTTCTCTGCTTCGGAGACTAATTTAGTGGAAAGTCAAGTTCAACTTTTGTTGTCTAAGGAAGTAATAGAAAAGTGTTACCATTCTCCAGGAGAGTATTTATCAAACATTTTCTTGAGAGGCAAAAAAGATGGCTCTTTTAGGCTTATCCTCAATCTCAAATTCTTGAACAAGTATATAACGAAGCATCATTTTAAAATGGAGACTTTTCGGACTGCTTTACAACTTGTGACAAAAGATTGCTACTTTGCATCAATTGACCTCAAAGATGCTTATTATTCAGTCAGTATCAATTCTCATCATCGAAAATTTTTGAGATTTGTTTGGAACAATCAGCTTTATCAGTTCACCTCTCTCCCTCAAGGCTTATCCTCTGCGCCACGTTTGTTTACTAAGCTGTTAAAGCCTGTGTTTAGTAATCTTCGAAAACAAGGCTTCGAAAATGTGGTTTACATAGATGACAGTTTATTAATAGCAAAAACACACTCTGAATGTTTCTCAAATGTTAAGGCCTCTATAACTGAAATTGACAAAGCAGGTTTTACGATTCACCCTCAGAAGTCAGTTTTTGTTCCGTCCCAAAATATCGAATTTTTGGGTTTCAATTTGGACTCTTCAAAAATGTTGGTCACTCTAACTGAGCGGAAAACAACAAAAATCATAAACCTTTGTAAAGCTATGGTCAGTGACAGAGTCTGTACCATAAGAGAGTTGGCTGAGCTAATTGGGAATATAATTGCTGCAGAAGATGCTGTGGAATATGGCCCCTTGTATTATAAATTACTGGAAATTGAGAAAGATAAGGCAGTTTATTCAGACAGTTCTCTGACAGGATGGGGAGGAACTCTAGGACATAAAAGAACTTCGGGATTCTGGTCTCATTCAGAAAAACAGTGTCA
The DNA here is from genome assembly GCA_963971465.1 of Lepidochitona cinerea. NCBI lineage: Eukaryota > Metazoa > Mollusca > Polyplacophora > Chitonida > Tonicellidae > Lepidochitona > Lepidochitona cinerea. The sequence goes on along the minus strand of OZ020556.1, from coordinate 36,796,498 downwards.
TATTAATGAGTTAGAGATGAAAGCCTGTTTATTCTGTTTACAATCATTGTGCTCACACCTAAATGACATTCATGTCCGGGTATATTTGGACAATTCCGTAGCTGTGAAATATTTGGATAAAATGGGGGGCCGAAAATCTAACCTCAATAATTTAACCCGTGACATTTGGTTATGGTGCATTCAAAGGGATATTTGGCTAAGTGCAGCACATGTACCAGGGGTGAAAAATACTGTAGCTGATAAGCTGTCTCGATATGCAAATATTGACACGGAGTGGAAATTGAGTGGTGAAGTTTTTAATAAAATAGTCCAAACATTGGGGAAACCTGATTTAGATCTATTTGCCTCCAGAATAAACCACCAATTAGATGTATATGTTTCCTGGAGGCCTGACCCTGCGGCTGTAGCAGCCAATGCTTTTTCATTAGACTGGTCTACTTTTTTCTCGTATATTTTTCCTCCTTTCAGCTTGTTGGGAGCAGTACTGCAGAAGTTGGAGGTCGATCAGGCAGAGGCAATTGTCGTGGCTCCGTTGTGGAGCACCCAGACCTGGTTCCCCAGATTTCTGAAATTAGTAGTGGGACAGCCATATATTCTACCGAAAGTCGACAATCTCCTGTGCCTAGCATCGAGCCCCAACCAACTACATCCACTTCGAAAGACATTACGTCTAATGGTTTCTCGTTTGTCAGGGAAACGCTCTCCCAGCACGATATATCCGGCGAGCCCGCAGATATCATTTTGGCCTCATGGAGGTCATCAACACAGAAACAATATGGGTCATATTTCTCCAAATGGTTGCATTTTTCAAACTCACAAGGGTGTAATCCTTTTTCGCCATCTATAAAATTTGTTCTAAATTTTTTAACTTCTTTATACAAAGATGGTTTGAGTTATTCTGCATTAAATACAGCTAGGTCAGCTTTATCTGCATTTATTTTTGTTGACAACAAGCCTATTGGCCAACACAGATTGGTCATAAGATTTTTGAAAGGGGTTTTCAATTTACGGCCAAGTTTGCCGAAATATAATGTAACATGGGATGTTGATTTGTTGTTAAATTTTCTAAGAAAGCTTTCACCTGTCAGGAAACTTTCGTTGTTAGAATTATCTATTAAATTAGTATGTTTATTATCTATTTTAACCGACCAGAGAGGCCAGTCAATTTTTCTTTTAGACCTTAGAAATATCAAGGTTACTGAATTTCGAGTCAAGATTTCATTTGGTGATTTGTTAAAAACTACTAGGCCAGGTTATCATCAAGAAGAGCTTGTTATTCCTGGTTATGCTCCAGACAGACGGTTATGTGTTGTACAAGTCATTAAGGAGTATCTTAAACGTACAAAACCAATTCGCCCAAAGCAATGTACCAAACTTTTCATTTCAACTCAGTCTCCTCATAATGGCATTTCCAGGGATACAATATCTAGATGGATAAAGATTGGAATGCGCAAAGCAGGTATTGATATGTCTATATTTACTGCACATTCTGTTCGAAGTGCGGCTTGCTCTTCGGCTCGTAAAGGCAAAGTGCCTTTGTCAACAATTTTGAGAACTGCTGGCTGGACGAAAGAAATGACTTTTCAAAAATATTATAACAAAACTATAATTAACAAAGAGCATTTTGCTCAAGCTGTTTTGCCAAAACAAGGCTCTAGTGTCTAATCTTGTTTCCATACTGTAAACCAGGAAATAAATATCATTCTGTTATAATTTTCTGTTGTGTTGATTTGGAAAACGGAATGTATCCAGCTCTAAAATTCTCACCGGGTAACTCAGTACGGATGTTGAGGTGGAATTCTAAAATTAAACGAGACTTACCTGGAAGTTGAAGTTTGATAGGAATTCCACCGATACATCTAAGTACTGAGTTATCAGGTGCCCGCCCTGGGTTGTCACCTATCCCTCCCAGTTCAGGATACATTCCTGTTATTTCTCTGAAATCTGATGCGCATGACTGGATTACGTAATCTCACCTGATAACTCAGTACTTAGATGTATCGGTGGAATTCCTATCAAACTTCAACTTCCAGGTAAGTCTCGTTTAATTTTAGAATTCATTAATAAGTGACAAGATATCGAAAGAGAAACGGCTAAGTACCACCTTATACAGTTTAACTAAAAGGATGAATGTATAACAAAACTGTTCATTTCTTGATGACATGCACATGGAATGCTCCATGGGCTTGTCATCAACGACGGCTAGTAATAGGGGTTAGTAAACTGTCAACAATTATCCACAGATGAGTTATCAGATATCAAAAGAGAAAAAGTCATTGAAGAAATTCTTGCCATTTATTTTATTAGCCACTACTGCTGTATTTGATGCCTACATGGTAGATTTTTTATAGTAAATTTTCAATAAAGCTTGCTACAGAGCATTGTTTTTCTACAGTTACCTTCATCCTAAGTAACCATGACACTTCTTTCATTGTGTTTACTGATTTTGTTTTGTACAAAATATATGTTGATCTGAAGTCAGATATTTTTTCAATTATTTGAAGGAAAGCTCTTTTCCCACATCTCTTAACCCAAAATAAATACGTGAAACCTGATTCAAAACATTTATCTAACCCAACATACATAGAAACTAAGATAAAATAATTGTGTGGTTTGGTTATTTCATGTTTTTTGGTTGTGATGATTTTCAGGTCCATTTTAGTTCATTCCTTAGTGCACAGAGTTTTCCATGAATTCTTCCACTATGCAACCAGCAAAATGAAATCGGTAAGTTGCCCCTACTTCTAATGCTTTTCCCTTGATTGCCCTATGGGAAAGGGTTGCCAATGTTGAGGCTTTCTCCGAGCAGAGCCTGGTTTCCTCCCACAATAAACCTGGCAAAGCCTCCATATAAGGGAGACAATCCAGAGTAAAACATCAAATGCTTTGGCTACCTGTGGAAATTATTGTGATGTTCTTAATAAGTGGAAAGTTGACGGAAAATGGATAAGAAAGTTAATTGAAAACCTTTATATTTTTTACTCTTCTCTATATATTAACATTCTCAAACTTATATTATTTCAATCATTGTTTCTGTATTTTAAAAAAAAAATTGAAATAGAGGATACTTCCTTTTTAACTTTTTGTGTGTTCTTATTTTGCTTTGACATTTAATTTCCTACAGGATATGATAGAGGCTCTACGTGAAGGAGTGGTTGCTATGGTTCATACCAGGGATGGTGCAAGGGTTGCTATGCAGTGTATCTGGCATGGAACTGCAAAGGTATGTAATTTACATAGTCATGAACTGGTTGTATATTCTCACCTCAGTGTGCAACCTGTCCCAATGTCAAAAAGGCTAAAAAAACAGCTTGATGTCATCCTTGTAATGCATGTGACACAAAACTGAAACCATAGAGTTGCTCTGATTTTCACAACATTGAACATGACGATATTTGATTGCCTGAAAGTTAATTTTAATCTTATCTTGTTGTACATCATTGAGACTTGGCTAAAATACACCTGTCTATAAGTAACAGTCTCCTGATTGTGAACGACTTTCATTTTAATCCACACATTTGCAATGATGTATTCTCTTAATTTATACAGAGAGCTATTTGAAACTTGGCTACATGTTAAGTTATAAAAAGATTAAAAACTTTTCCAAAATACATTCAACAACTTCTGGACAAAATAACATGCAAAACTATTTCTACAGACTTCTCAGTTTAAAAATGCTAAATACTTTTGTTTTAGGATCGTAAAGTGATCATAAAGAGTTTAAAAAGCCATGTTGTGAAAGTGTGTAAGGAAGAGTACGGTCACATGATATTACTGGCTCTCTTTGACTCTGTCGATGACACCAAAATACTACAGAAAATCATCATTGAGGTAGGGTGTCAATGATCAATGTTTATTATGAAGTCAATCTTTGTTAACATAAAACGTCAGACAATATTGTTTTTTACAAATATTTATTCAATGATCCATCCATCCTTTCTGACCTTGACATTTATCATATTATCATTATACATGTGTTATATAAATGAAATGCATATTTTCTGTTTAACAAATGCCCTTGACTTTCCTCTGGCTATCCTATAAATACCATACAACTTGCTCAAAAGGGTTTGCGGTCTTGCTCATATTTTTTAAATGCATCACAGCTTTGACCACATACTACTGATCTTTTTGCCAACGAGGCTGAATGTTTAAAATTGCCCCACAAAACAAACGCAGTCACTTTGGGACATTGCAAATGTACTTATGTCACAAAACAGTATAAAAGCGTTTTCGATTGTTTAGCTTGAAAAAAATGTTGTATATTATTAAATGGTTTGTAACTGTTGTTTACAGGAGTTGTTGAAATCTGTGAATGAGGTTGTGAAAGATCAGTATGGTAGGAAGGTATTGATTTACTTACTGAGTCCCAGAGATCCTCTACATTTCCACCCAGATATTGTCCGTATCCTACAGGAGGGGGACAGTAACACCACCAGGTGAGAGCTAGCATTCCAATTCCCAACTCCTATCAACTCCACAGTCCACAATAAACATTCTGTCTTGAATCAAGCACTGTCACATTGTTTTGCTTACACTCACTTCTTTGTCTATCAACGTGTAAAGCCTGGCTCAGGTCGAGTTAAGATCCGAAACGATTGTCTGCGATTGAATCGATTGACTGAGACTGGTTTATCGTTCAGCCAAACGATTACCGACTGATCAGTCTTTAAGCCCGCTCAGGCTGACGCGATCAGTTGATCGGAAGGGAATTTCGTCACTATATTCTGCAGACTGGCACGCCACTAGGAATGACGTAACAATACAACATCTTCGAAACACCAAGAAAAAAATGATCACATGATGAAGTATAGGTCGCTGATTGGCTGTGACCTTAAGATTGATCGAGAGAAAATAGAACATGTGTCTATCCTTACGATCGTAAGACTGGTCAGTCTGAGACCGATCTGAAGAGTTCTAAGGCCGCTCATGTTGGAAAAAGTTCTCCGACTGATTGATCGCAGATTCACTACAGACTGGAGCTTACGACGATCGGATCGGATCTTAACTCGACCTGAACGGGGCTTAAGGAAATTCAAACTGGAAGATCCTTTAAGAGGCATTTAGAAGTTGAGGAAACAATATTAACTCAAGAGGTTTATGGATTACAACTTCTGTTTATTTGTAAAGCGACGTTTCGGGCCAGATTCTAGTACCGTTATCAAGCTTAATGGAAGATCCAATGTATTCAAATCATCTGGCACTTTCATAACCTAGAATACATTATATTTCCATTGAGAAAACTGCACTAAATGACATAAACAAGTAACAAGTCATCCATATTATGTTTTAACTTTTGTTACCAGTAAGAAGGAGATGTCAGTACGTCAGAAGGAGCTGTTAGAGTTTGTATCGGAGCCACTGTTACAGTATGTGATAGAGAATACTCGAGACTTGGTTCTCAATAACGCCACTCTACTGCTGCTTCTATCCATTATCACTCAGTCACATGGTTAGTCCACTCTTATACACACCACTCTTACTGGCTTCAAATGTTTTATAAGCCCCAGTTAAATAGTCAAGCGCTAGGCCATGGGATAATATCCCATTTATTTTACTGGTTTTCACCAGAGTAAGCTATGTCTGGGTAAAAAGTTTGGTGGCCTCTAAGCAAAATAATCTGAAATGGGTATTAAAGTACCAATCAATCTCTCATTTGCTTTAAAATCCAGATTTCCATGTTTATGATAAAGACTTTATTTATTTTCATCCATTTTTTGGGCACGTTATTATAAAATGTTGTTATATTTCGCCAGGGGATCCTACAGGTGCAATGGAAGCAGTGGCCAAGATTGCTGCAGAACCCTTCACTGCAGGCAGTTTGGATAATTACCATATTGTGGAACATCCAGCAGGTCACCTGACTTTAAAACGTCTTATTCTCAATGATAAAGATAGAGCTCAGCAAGGCAAAACTGGTAAGATTTACATCTAGCTTATCTAAATTCTTCAACTTATACATTGTATTTCATTCATGGGTATGTTATTCGTAGTTCATTACAGCTCGGCTAGTTTGGAGTTGATTAACATAGACTTTTCACAAGTGTCTTGTAATACAGTAGCAAGTAATATTTCCAGGTTTTCTTCCTATTTAGGCGCCGTATTTTTTATCAGTTAAGGGGCAGCCATGCTCACAAGGTAGATCGTTGGCAGGTGGTTGGTTTTGATACCAATCATCCAGACCTTGTGAAAAATGGCTGACTTGTTCATTCGATAAACCTATAATGGTTGGTTGCCATTTACCAACCATTAGATGGGTCTTTCCTCTCAGGCATTTAACCTAGTATTTCTGATATCCCAACATTATAAAGTGTAATGATATTTACTGTGTGCAATGTATTCATCAATCTGACAATCATTACACTCAATATTGAGTTTGTTTGTTTTGTAAATTCCAGTGTTGTTTTCTCAAGTGTTGATGAGGAATCTTCCTCCAGGTCGTCTCAAATCCTGGGCAGCGTGTAATCGTGGATGTTTTATTCTGCTTGGGTAAGTTTAATTCTTCCTCCAGGTCGTCTCAAATCCTGGGCAGCGTGTAATCGTGGATGTTTTATTCTGCTTGGGTAAGTTTAATTCTTCCTCCAGGTCGTCTCAAATCCTGGGCAGCGTGTAATCGTGGATGTTTTATTCTGCTTGGGTAAGTTTAATTTCTGTTACTGATTGCCAAATACATACGAAAGGTTAATGGATTCCTTCCTTCATAGTCTGCAATTTCTTTTCTATTTAAACCCGGCAATGCCTTCATATAAGGAGTCAGTGGAGTTCAGCATACAACACCAAATAATCTTTCCTCAAAGAATCCTAATTACTCATCTTGTATTGATTTACATCGCTCAACAAATCCTGATTGATTTTTCCGTGAAACTTAGCTGACATAATTTTATTCTGCTAAATAATAAACCCTCTCAGTTTTATAATGCTGACAAACTTCCTGATTTCTACTATTTCAGGCTATTAGAGTTGGAAAATGAGGAAGTTACAAAAGAAGTCAACAAACAGTTAGCAGGTGTGAAAAAATCTTTGAAAAAGATGACTTTTAAAGGAGCCAATATTCTTCTTCAAAAACTTGAAACGGACTGAGTATCTGTACGACTTATACGTATGGGTCCTCGTATTAGATAAATGTCCATTTCTTTCTTGGGCCTTCAGGAAGTTAGGCCTGAAGTTGTAAGAATTCCACGTGAAAACCCACTAGTCCACATAATGTATTTCATTTTGGTTATGTACAAATGCCTGTGTTTAATCCCCACTCTGTTAAAAAAACTTTCTCTCCTGGAGCCTGGTGGAATCCTCGCTAAGAATAGGTATAACCAGGTGTGTCACATTGACGTACCTGTTTCAAGTACAGCTGTGGAGAACTGAAATTTGTCATATGCAACAGATCACATGAGTTTGGTAACTTAACAGCCTGTACATTTGCTATATGCCTGCTGTATCATTGTAAGATTTGTACCCTGGCACAGACAAAACATTGTGTCACATTCTGGTTAAAACCCTGGGCTTGATCCAATTTTTTAAATAGAATTCAGGGTAAGTTATCCTAAAAAATGGTTTAAACATCAATCAATCAATCTAAAATATGAAATCAAACTGATATTGCTGTGAGGAATAATGCTATAGCTTAACATGATAACATGAAGTGTCAGTTTTTATATACAGCAAACTATATCTGCTATAAATACATTTGTATATGTTAATTGTATTTCTGGACAAGCAGGTCTTTCACTTTGTAAAATAAAATCAGCCTAACTAAACTTGTACACTGTACTGAATTTTTCTTCATTCACATCAACTGTTGTAACCCTGCCTTTTCTGTGATATAAAATTGTACCTTTGGAGGGAACTGTTTAATTGACCCCTTCAGTAGTGTCATGTGGTCACGCCAAACATTTGAAAATGTTAAACACATTCAGAAAAACAGCTCTGTGACCTCAGGATAGTTGTGGTGTCACAAAGCACTCGATATGTCTTTTCAAACATCTGTCGGACTACATGGTGCTGGCTACGAGGCCAATCGCTCTCTAGTTGTTTTCTTTTACATGTTAGCTGTCTGAAAAGTTTCTCTTCAGCAACCATCAAAATGTTGCTATATTGGTCTATCGAATTACAGCAAATCAAGTATCTAGATGTATGGAATTAATCCTGGCAAATGGTTATACAGTAGAACTTGCTAAGACCGACACCTCGGGGGAACAAGAGAAATTGTCGGTATAGACACTATGTCGTTATATTAAAAATTAAAAACTGATATACACACAAGAAATGTTTTGAACGTTATATTTTATTGAAGTAAATACTTTTAAAAAGGAAATAATCCGAAAACCCAAAAGCACTTATGGCAACAATACAGGGATAATTCAGAAGCATGAAATTTTACAGTGAAATCTCCATCCGTCGGCGGATGGTTATTAATTTGAATTCATCAAGACAGAAATGAAATGAAATTTGAAGAGCTGGACTATTTATATGGACTGTCAAACTTGTTGTAGTTTTAGAGCAAAAGAATCGGCTTCGCGTTGGGTGTAATGTGAGTGGACAGTTTCTTGGCTTTACCGTCGTTTGTTTTATAATTTGTGCGTGCGCGGATTAAGTCCCCTCCCAGAGCTTTTCTGCTTGGCAGTGATAAACGATCAGGATGTTTTTACAAGCTCGTCAGACGCATGTCGTGTCGGATTATAAATGATGGATTAACATTGAAAACATTGGGTTTGGACTTAAAACCAAAGTCGATGTTCAGAATAGACAAGTGTTGGTGTTTGTCTATCTATTTAACCTGTAGATATTTCCGGACCGCCTGAACCGGTCTAGTTGACAAGATGTCGATGTTTAGATGTGTCGGTCTCAGCAAGTTCTACTGTACTTATTTCTTCACAATTCCCAGCAGTAACACTGGGTACAAAACACTTATCAATCAACCATTTAAGTCTTTTGACTTGATCATTGTGTGGAATTAAAATATTTAGTTATGGGTTTAGTTTCTGGCAGAGCTGGAAATTGATTTCGGATCTTTCCTAATATAATTCCTTTCTTGCTATGGTTATTAAAAGAATTAGCAATCTGTGACTTCTTTGAGCTAATAGTATTGGTATATATTATATATTATGTTGGGCCTCTTTGAAACCTATGCAAGTTCATGGTTGTCATGAATTTTGTGGGATGGTTGACAGTTACCACCGGACGGTCGTGGGTTTCCTCCGGGCATAGATCCCTGTTTCCTCCAACAATAAAACTGGCAACGCCCTCATATAAGTGAAATAATCTTGAGCGCGGCGTAAAACACCAATCAATCAATCAGTCATGAATTTTCAGAAGGGCGAAACTGACCATGTCAAATTCCCCCCTGGACTAATGTGCTTCTTGACAGATGTACAGTGACGTTGATAGAATAGATTTATCAACTTTATTAATACATTTATCTTAATAACTATGAAGTTTATGGCCATTTCCATCAATTTATTTACTTTCATATCAGAAGCTCTGTTGCTGAATTCGTGTACATTTTATTTTAGACTGCTTTTCTTGATATATTATGTGTTTTGTTTTTTTTTTCTTGACAAAGGCAGAAATAAAAATTTGGAAATATATTAAATTTTTTCCATGAGTCCTTGTATAGAAAAGTCGATCCACAGAAAAAATATTTGTATGTGGAGAATAATTGTTGTTCAGCTATAGACGCCAATTACACCTTTTGTACGCTAAAGATAAACAGAAAGCAAGATTGCAAGGCTAGGAACGATAGACTTGGTATCAACCCATTAGGGATGGGGGTCCATAAGTTTGATTGCTATTTTACGCCCCACTTAATATACTTTCACTTATATGGTGGCGTTCCAAGGTTTAGTCGGGCTCCTGAAGAAACCCACTATCTTCGTCAAGTACCTGGTAATCTCCCACATACGGCGATCGATTCAGACACTTTTCATTTTTTATTGGGTCTGAGTGGGGTTGAAAGCACAGTGGCTCACAATATAATACATGTACACTTCCAGGGTTCCCTCAGCACAGTGACTCAATTAATATAATACAGGTACACTTCCAGGGTTCCCTCAGCACAGTGACTCAATTAATATAATACAGGTACACTTCCAGGGTTCCCTCAGCACAGTGACTCAATTAATATAATACAGGTACACTTCCAGGGTTCCCTCAGCACAGTGGCTCAATTAATATAATACAGGTACACTTCCAGGGTTCCCTCAGCACAGTGACTCAATTAATATAATACAGGTACACTTCCAGGGTTCCCTCAGCACAGTGACTCAATTAATATAATACAGGTACACTTCCAGGGTTCCCTCAGCACAGTGACTCAATTAATATAATACAGGTACACTTCCAGGGTTTTCTCTCAGCACAGTGACTCAATTAATATAATACAGGTACACTTCCAGGGGTTTCTCTCAGCACAGTGACTCAATTAATATAATACATGTACACTTCCAGGGTTCCCTCAGCACAGTGACTCAATTAATATACTACGGGTACACTTCCAGAGTTTTCTCTCAGCACAGTGACTCAATTAATATACTACGGGTACACTTCCAGAGTTTTCTCTCAGCACAGTGACTCAATTAATATAATACAGGTACACTTCCAGGGTTTTCTCTCAGCACAGTGACTCAATTAATATAATACAGGTACACTTCCAGGGTTCCCTCAGCACAGTGACTCAATTAATATAATACAGGTACACTTCCAGGGTTTTCTCTCAGCACAGTGACTCAATTAATATAATACAGGTACACTTCCAGGGTTTTCTCTCAGCACAGTGACTCAATTAATATAATACAGGTACACTTCCAGGGTTTTCTCTCAGCACAGTGACTCAATTAATATAATACATGTACACTTCCAGGGTTCCCTCAGCACAGTGACTCAATTAATATAATACAGGTACACTTCCAGGGGTTTTTCTCTCAGCACAGTGACTCAATTAATATACTACGGGTACACTTCCAGAGTTTTCTCTCAGCACAGTGACTCAATTAATATAATACAGGTACACTTCCAGAGTTTTCTCTCAGCACAGTGACTCAATTAATATACTACAGGTACACTTCCAGAGTTTTCTCTCACCACAGTGACTCAATTAATATAATACAGGTACACTCGAGAGTTTTCTCTCAGTACAGTGACTCAATTAATATACTACAGGTACACTTGGAGAGTTTTCTCTCAGTACAGTGACTCAATTAATATAATACAGGTACACTTGGAGAGTTTTCTCTCAGTACAGTGACTCAATCAATATAATACAGGTACACTTCGAGAGTTATCTCTCAGCACAGTGACTCAATCAATGAAAATACACAATTGAGATGAGGCATATATATCTCCAGATGCCAAATATTAATATGAAGTAAAGTGCATTAATATGATCGCTGGTGAAAACTGCGATACCGAATCTATGAACAACCTAGGAAATGTGTCATTCTGCATTCTTGGGTTTTAAAAATTGGTTCATAAATCCCTAAGCAGGAACAATGTTGATTGTTGGTCTTGGTGAGGCACTGCTGCATCTGAGGTCAGCGGTTGCCAGGCGTGACTGTCTCGAATCAACACGGAGTCTCCCAGCTGACCTCGGTTTTCTGGTCTCAAAAGTTGGTACAGTCAAAGTCTCAGGACGATTGGGATTAGAGAAATCTGCTACGGGACTCACAGACCGGGACTCCATGGCGGATCGACCTCGAATGCTAGAAACGGACCTGGGGTGTAAGGTACTACATGCAGAATCTGTCCGTTTATATTCCCCTTCACACCGACTTGGTACTGGATACGTGGTGTCCCCTTGTTTGATATTCGAATAGTCATACTTAGGCACTGCTGATTGATGGAATGACACACTAAGCTGACATTGCCACATGTCGAATAGGTTAGGTAGAGTCCAACAGCTGCCGGGACCAATGGCATCCGTTATATTCTCATTAAAATTCGATAGTGGAAATGTATTAGAAAATTTGGTCGGTAAATTTGAAGATGAGAAGTCCACCAAGTTAGGCATGGTCTTGGATTTAACAAGGCCTTTTATACTCGATGCCTTTACAGATGAATTTCTGTCTCTTGTGTCATGGCGTATAATGGTCGATCGGTCGGAAGAAAACTGGTTACTCCAGAGGCTCTTGTAGATCATTCTCTTGAGTCGTTTAGAGTATTTTGAAACCTCTGTAATCTTCCCAGGTGAGAAAAAAGGCACTATTATCCGGCTGTCTTTCGAAAAATTTGTCGCCTCACTAGTGTTTTCTGGGGAGAAAATATCTACATTCCACTTCAGAAACAGAGGGTGCTCTCTGGGAACATTTTTAAAGTTCTGAATGTCTCTCAAGTGATGCTCAATCTCTTCGTTGCGCTGAATTATTGATATCATAAGAGGAGTTAATCCAAGTACATTTATTAAACTAAGATCCAGGCGAAATTTCCTCATGGCTGTACATATCGATTTCACCATATCTAGATGTCCTAAAAATACGGCCAAATGAAGAGCAGTGTTTCTGTCATCGTCAACAGCATTCAAATCAAATTCAGCAGAATTTTGGGTCACAAAATCAGCAATCAAAGGTTTGTTCTTCAGCACAGAAAGCATCAAAATGGTGTGCCTTTGTTTGTCGCGTAAATCTAATCTTGCACCGAGGCTGTGGAGAAATCTCGTCATTTTCAATCCATCCGATTCTGGTTCCATATTACAACAAGCCATGATAAGAGTTTGGCCATGTTCAGTCCGAGAGTTTATATTGCAGCCCATGCTTAGAAAGAGTTTGATTTGTTTGGGTCTATTGTTTATAACGGCATTGTACAATCCTAACATTCTGACAAGGATCCAAACCCGGGAAAACAACTCTTGAAGATCTAATCCCAATGATATCTAGGTTTACAACTCGAGAGTCAGCTAGCAAATAATCTGTCCACCTTATGATAGAGGTTCCTGAAACTCATTGAGGAGTAGGCCTACCATGTAACCAATCACCTGTATGGACTGGCCACACCTGTCGCGTCTTTATCGGAGACTGATGGGCTCACGTGGGAAAACAACAAGTTGCCTTGGACACCGATCTGATTAACGGCACATTCATATGGCCCTACTAATTATAAATATGGATTCAGAGACCATCTGTAACCCCATACAGCTCCATGCAGTTTCCGTTGTTATTAGACAATCTGGACGGCTGTGGAAATACATCGATTAGAATCGGCTATAAATCAATATCCTCCTGGAAATACATTTCACACAAGAATTTATTAACGTTCCCCTTTTCTTAATAACAAGGAGTTGTTATAGGAGTTGTGAAATAGGATAATAAACACACAGACAGCTAACGAATAAGTTCAGCCAAGCAATACATCTATCAACATGATTGATTAAAGAACCGAAGTGTCAATATAACGCTCGTGGATTTCTGTTGTTGGTGAGCCATATTGGTCGACATTTCCGTCTGGAAGGTAACACAGCTGGTTTGGAGTATAAAGAGAATCGATATATATGCACCAGACTTGTTTCTCTTCCACTTCATTGAAATATAGAATGGGAGATGATCTACGTTCTTGGTCCATCGACCAAACTTCGTTCCTTCTGTTAAGGTTAAAGTGACAGACTATTTTTCTCAAAAAGAACAAATTAGACGCGTTATGTTGCTGCTGGTCTTGAAAATGAAAGTCTATAGAGTTTGAACTGACTTCATAGGCCTTAAGTCAATGAAAGTTCGTCCCGACTGTTTGGTTGTATTCGCTGCTATCTTTAACCGTTTTGAATTCGATCTATGGCCGCTTGGACTTCGACCTATTCAAACACTCTTGTCTCCGGTCTATGACCGTTTTGTCTCCAGTCTATGGCCGTTTTGTCTCCGGTCTATGGTCGTTTTGTCTCCGGTCTATGGCCGTTTTGTCTCCGGTCTATAGTCGTTTTGTCTCCGGTCTATGGCCGTTTTGTCTCCGGTCTATGGCCACTTGGACTTCGGTCTGACCGTTTTGAATCCTATCTATGACTGTTTAGATTTCTACCAATGACTGTTTCTTCGTCCGGGCGGCTTTGGTTGCATTCAATGACCGTTTTTGGTTGCGCTCATTGGCCATTCCGAGTCCGATCTCAGTCTGAAACACAAGGGTATTTGTGTATTTTTATCATCTTACAGACTGCAGGTCATATTGCATTTGGTGACCAAAAAGGTAGTCGCGGAATGATCAATATCTACTTTCTCTTGAGGGCCCGACAAAAGTGTCCCGTGGTACTTTAAGGGACCGAAATGCTCGTTCTTTCAGCGTTGCATGATCAGTTATAATGGAAGCATTGGAAGAATCCTGTTGGAAACAGCTACAGAAACTGCGTCTGTCTTCTTAATGTACTTTACCATGCTAAATAAGATGTATAAACAAAGATCTTTAGAGATGATTTTAGCATTTATGATATTTTTTATTTTCTCTTTTCGTCGTTCCTTTCGCCATAAAAAGCACAGTGCTCATTCCCAGGAGGAAACCAAAGGGGACCCGTAGCTAGCGAAGACAGCCGAAAGTTGTTCCGACTGCTCGATCAATATATGACCGTTTGGGTTACGATCGGTGGTCGTTTTGACCCCGAGCCTTGACCGTTTTTAATCTGATATCTATGGGTTGCGAACGTTAGCCGTTTGACTCCGTTTAGACTCCAATCTATGCTCGTTTTGAATCTGATCTAGGACCGTTTTGAGTTGCAATCATAGACTACGGTCGATGGTAGTTGTTCCAATCTATGGTCGTTTTGACTCCGATCTATGACCATTCTGGTTGCGATTACTGGCGGTTTTGACTCAGATCATTGCATGGCCGTTTTGATTGATTGATTGATTGGTGTTTTACGCCGCGCTCAAGAGTATTTCACTTATATGGCGGCGTTGCCAGTTTTAGTGTGGGAGGAAACCGGGCTCTATGCCCGGAGGAAACCCACGACCTTCCGTTGGTAACTGGCAACCATCCCACATATGGCCATTTTGACAACGGTCAATAACCCTTTTCATTTCAAACATTGGCCGTTTTGACTCGGTCGATGATCGTTTTTATTGCGATCATTGCCCGTTTTTCTCCGGTCGATGGCCATCATGGTTGCTATTACTGGCGCCTTTGATTGCGATCATTGCCCGTTTTGACTCCAATCTATATATGACCGTTTTGAATCTGATCATTGGTCGTTTTGACTTCGGTCTATGACCGTCGACCTGTTTTGATTTTGACGAATGTGTTAAAATTTAGGGCCTTTATGAATCCTATAGATGGATATGGAATCTATAATTTCGATCTTGGACAGTTTTTATCTGAATGTATCACCATCTCACAAAAGCCAAAACACATAGGACAACTCGTACTATATTGTACACGAAGGTGTAGGCCTACAATATAGTACGAGTTGTCCTATGTGTTTTGGCTTTTAAACCACTCCATAGTAGAATTTATCGTCTCACTTGTCAATTTAGATTCTATGTATGGCGGTTTTGGCTCATTTGTCCAATGTTTACTGTAAAACTTGTGTAGAACTTGATACTTTAACTAGTCTTTGACAGGAACACAATGGGGTAAGTGGGCTTTTAAGAAACTTAGCATGGTTCAAATAACTATACATAAATTAACTTAAAGACAACAACAGCTTATAAAATAACTAACAAAATTTATTTTCTTTAACTATACAACATATACATGCTTTTTATACAATTCTGAATGTTGTAGTGAGAGTTTGAGCAAGGTAAAATGTTTAACATATAAAAAAGCTTATCTTCATTTACTACAAATAGCAGAAAATGCAGCCAAGAAAGAATAAAGTGGTAAATCCTTGAGCAGACAGTCATTATTTTATCAATCTCGAATTATTCCAAAAACATATTTATGGCAGAAGTACAAAATACTCAATGCATGAGCAGATGATTGGGAATAAACATTTATAAAATAATAAAGTTTTATGATCGTTCTTCTGTAAAGGAACAGGCTGGAAACCAGAGAAATGAAAATAATTAAAATGTGTTTTATAAAATTTTATAGTTCTTTAACTCAAGATGAGGTTTCTAGATGACCATCTGTAACTTTCCTAGCTCTCATGGACCGCTTGATAGGTAGTTTATTTTGGGGATTTTATTGACTGCTTTGGTTGTGGTAAAACTATCGACTTGGGTTAGCTGAGCGAAAAGGCCCTTTGTGACTGCATGTGTGGTGCATTTTTGAGGCTGTTTGTTTAATGATTGTCAGACAGAAAACAATAGCAATAGATAATTCCCTAAATGGTGGAAACTTGACTTGGGGCCGAGATTGATCACAACAAACTTAGACGATATGTCCTTTCAAGCTCTGTTTAATGTACGATATATACTAGAGGAGTAATCACACAATTTCATTGAAAGTACATACGTAATGGTTATTTTTCACAGAACATGGGCCGGGATTATAAAAACGCGCTATACTCAACTCAGACTCCATGCTCAACTCTCCTAAAGCATACTCCCAGGAGTTTGGATCAGAGGTTGAGATTATAAAACATTCTGAGAACGTGCTCAACTGAGTATATAAACAAGGCAATCTCAGTCAAGTTGAGCACGAATTATATGAGCTCTCTAGGAAGGGAAGTAAAAATGAACGTTTGTTTTGGTGTTGTTGCAACGGCAGGTCGAACATTTGGAAATAAGTAAAACTAAGGGTTTATCACTTTCAAAATTAGTGTAAATAGACTAAGAAACTACAATTTTTCACTAAATATCGATAGAAAAACTTATTTAGAGGGCTATTTTACGTTGAGTCTAGCTTGGAGCAAGGTCGATAGCTTGCTTAGAATTTCGTACTCAGCGGAGCACAAAAACGAACTCAAAAGTTTTATAATCCCGACTTTTGAAGTGTGAGTTTGGAGTTGAGCACAGAAACGACTCTTGAGCACAGTCGTGCTCAAGAAAGTTTTATAATCCCGGCCCCTTGAGGTATACAGAATTGTCAAGTTATTTCATAACAACCAGATTTTTGGCTCTCTTGAATAAAAAAAAAAAAAACGGGTTGCATCAATGACTTGAACAGAATAAGTTTATAATGATATTAGTAGGCTGGTGGCCGAAGCTTCAATTCGATCAGTCCGTAGCCGATCTCAAGAATATACGTTCCGATAGTTTTTAAATAGTAATGATTAACTAAAGATTATATAAAAAAAGTTCGTCCATGCAGAACCCCGGCGTTTATAATATATCTTCAGCTGAATATCGATTTATGTTTCTGACCTATCTTTAACCTTTGTGGCCTACTTACCCGTTTCTGGCGGTATAATTTTTGAACAAGCCAATCAGATCGCTGAATTTTCTAACGATAGTTTGTAAACGTACAGAATGACAGCAAGATGGTAGAGCGATCCGATGGAAAATCAAGTACTTATTCCTGTATAGTACACACACAAAGCAGGGGAAATGAAGTTAAATTGCCTTTCACTAGAACTAGATGGAGCAGTGTCAAAAGATGTACGATAGACTTCAATTTAAACAGGATACAATAAGTCCCTTGTGGTTTTATTCCCGCCAGACCACAAATATATTATGAATATACTAATTGTAATATTTTATCTGGTGAATAAATCAAATCAAATAACAATGGTTACTTTTAGACACAGAAGAATCCATTGCGGTCAGAGAGAAAAAATTACATATTTAACAAATTTTTGGTATCGTCGATCCTGTTATAAGCATTTCACAAACAATTAACGAATGTAGGCTGCCAAAAAAAAAAAGAAAGTCTGAAGCTCATTTTAAAGCCCCAACACTGAAAAAGTTAAGATCGAGAAAAAGCAGTCTAACTGCTACACGGTCTTCGGCAGTGCTGCCGGGATCTCGGTGGTCCAGTGGGTTAGGGATCGTCCCTCAGTCCCACACAGACCTTCCATCGATGCGACCGGGCTCGAATCCGACTCAGACCAAATACAAATTTAAAAATTTCTGAGTGGATTTTTCACTCGATCGCCGTTTTGAAGAGTTGCCAAGTACTCGCCGAAGGTCGTGGGTGAATTAAATATTTGTTAATAATATGTTTAATACAATAATTCGATTTAGTGTGGATTTGCTATGTACTAAGTAGATGTCTTTCTTAAGTAATCCGGAATAAATTTACCGTGGCACTTCATTTGCGAGGTAAATTCTCGATCACTCAGGGGGGGGGGGGGGGGGGGGGGGGCATGAACGATGTAAGTGGAATGGTCACCAGGAACCAGCGAAAGGTCAGGGTTTCCTTGGGGGTGGATTAAGCCTGGTTTGTCTGAGTGTCCTCCAATTATCCTGGCAGCACCATCATACATGCGAAAAAAAGTTGAGTGAAGTGTAAAACGTCAATCCATCCATCCCACTACCTTTGAGGATGGAAATTCTATTCTCGGTTTGGACACCAAATTTGTTGACAATTACTTATCGGTCGGCCTCAAGTTGAACGGTAGCCAACAGAAAGAACCTTGGGGTGTCATCTGACATTGAGTTTCTTCTGGTAATAATCCTGACAATGCCACTATATAAACAAAATAAACTTGAATACGGTGTTAAACAACCAATCAAAAAATATATTCCTTACAGCGCAAATGGTTTCTATGGGTTGCTGGGTGTGGGAGGAGCTCTTAAAAAGGGTTATTTCCCCCCCCCCCCCCCACCCCCAATCACTACCGAAAATTCTTAGATTAATCTTATATCACCGAAGCTTGCATTAAATTTTTAATACATTTATTGTATCTCTAACTTAAATTATATGTTGTCTGGCCCACATGTCTGATTTTAAAATTACATTATTACTATATATATTTTGCAGGTTTGTTACGTGAAGCAGCGGGGGGAAATCGGATGAAAATATAGTGTTAAAAATGTATAGTGTTAATAGATTGCATAAACATGTTGATCCTTGTACAAATCTGTTTATTTTTACTTTTCTCTCATATACGGCAGAGGAATGCAAATCGTGTCTACCTTTAATCCTATGTATATGGAAACGACCAAAAATAGTAGTATTGGTGGAAAAAGTAATAGACAGTGGCCTGTTTCACAAAACTTAGTAGATGTATTTTTTTGCGTAACTTTCGTAGACCGTATCTCTACAATATGGGTTGTCATGACAGTTACGTAAAAACTTACGCTACCCCGCTATGTGTATTGCGGGCCCATATGTCTATATTATATGTATTAGATAGAGGTAAGGGGAGAGCACTCGTTTTGCCTATGGCCACTGTATATGCGAAAAAGTGTTCCTTTCACATGGCTTTTTTGCGAAAACGCCGGGGTTTGGAGTGGACGAACTTTTTTTGGTGCTAAAGTATGTCCTAAGGAATATAAGAAAACATACAAAAAGTATATTCCAGAGATCGGCTACGGAACCCTATTTATAGCGACTTTTCAAGTTACAGCCACCGGCCTAACCTCTGGAATTCCGCAATAAAGATAACTTTCACTCAAGAATGTCTGCAGGTTTGAGAACTTCTGTGTCTAGTAAATTTGGATCGTCAATGCGTCACTAATAGGTACACTCAATCCATCTATCAACAGTTTCTGAAATATTACGAAGAAAAAAAAACACAATACAATACAATTGCATTCATTAAACTTTGACTAGATCAACAATGTTTATAAGGAAATTACAAAAGTAGAGTTTCCTTAAGAACCTCTAAGGTAGAGAGTTTATGAACAACCGACAAAGAAGGCATTTCTGACTAAAATCTAAGTTACCAAATCAACAGCTATTAATTAAGAGTGTGTGCCAATGTTTCACCTATACTGATTATTCCAATGTAAAAAAATCTTCCCAACCAATATCATTTCCATATTTATACAGGGCATTTGTTAGTTTACATGTAATTGTTAGCAGCAGCCTGGTAATACAGGTGTAAGGAGCAGCTGGTTACCACGGATTCATTTAAATTTTCAAATTTAATTTTAATCCAGTGTCATTTTTAAAAATGATTTTGCCATTTTTAGTGAAGCAGTAAATACACTTTCATTATAACCAGTTTGTAAGATTTATACATCTTGAGGAAAAAGGCTTCTACATTCTGGATGAAACTATTCCACGCCTAACAGTTCTGTAAGACCTAAGGGAGAGTGCTAGAGTTATCTTACCTTAGTAGCTGGATAGTACATATAGCTGGAAGTGGGGAGCTCAGAGTCTTGCCTCCTAATACTAGATGGTGGGAACGGGAATCCTAAAATTGTCACTTTTTCCCAGGTCAATGGAGTTGAAAGCATATTATTATCTATTGTTGAACCCAAGTCCATGTACTGCTCGCCTGACTGGGACTATACAACAATAACATCAAAAACAAGTCACATAGCTGCTAACACCTCCCATCATTTTTCTAGTAACTTATAAGAATATTTTCTTTAACACGATCCAATATAAAAAACACATGTCAGAGAGTTGATTAGCGATAAGTTTTTACGTTCATTGATTTGTAGTTAGCTTTTGATTTAAAATGTTTCGTTTGTTGATAGTTTGAAGACAGATTCCAGGTTGTGTTTAAGTTCATTGGTTTGAATTTTAATTTAGATTTATTGAGTTTGCTTGTTAATTTGAACTTTGATTGTTGATTAGAAATCTGTTTTTTTTTTTACATGGAGTCTTTTCTATATTTAACAGTTGATTTATACAGAATTTGATTGATTTCTGGGATTCCCAATATGCCAGTTTATTTATAATTATGTGTCCCCCCTTGTAGAAATACACACAAGTAATGAATTTGAATTATCTGTTTTCTAAAATTGTAAGAAAATTGCTGATCTAATTTGAACAAAAATGTTACTTTAGTAGTACTTACTGTCAAATTCCGATACGAAAAATGCATCAGTAGATACGTAGAGCTTTCTATAGTGTCTGAAAGAAACACATTGTGCAAAGAGAAGATATTAAAAAAAAACAGTTTTTATTTGAATTGAAAGAATGATTGTTGGCTTATATCCCATCAAAAATTCTTGGATTGATTCAGCACGCATTGCATGGCTTATTGGAAAACTGCGAGTTTCTTTTTAGACTCGACTAAAATTTTGGACTGAGTTGGATTCCAACATGTTTAAAATCAAGTACGTTTCAAAATTATATAATAAAGAAAATTACCTTGTGAGTCTCCATCATCCACAAAGAGACGACCCGAACTTTCTGTTCCATTTTCAGCAGATGCAACAATCAGATGCATGGGGTTTTGACGGCTGTAAAATACAAATTAAATTAAAAAGTATGGACAGTAAGATCTCAACAATCCACCACTTTGATGACGAGGAATACTGTGCAAACTGAGACATGGTCCAGCACAATGGTTACGAAGGACAGTTTCTCCAAAGCTTTATTTGAACTATTTACAAAAGAAAGCATCGGGAAAGCTGGGAAATGGTGGTCGGTGTGTTTTACATTTTTGTTTTGTATGAGATTTAACAACTTTCAGCAACTAAACAAGGTGCTCTTAGCCTTTGTTTCTTGTGGTCTATGTGGCAGCATCCATTGTACAATGTGTTTCTTGTGGTCTATGTGGCCGTATCCATTGCACAATGTGTTTCTTGTGGTCTATGTGGCTGCATCCATTGCACAATGTGTTTCTTGTGGTCTATGTGGCTGCATCCATTGCACAATGTGTTTCTTGTGGTCCATGTGGCTGCATCCATTGCACAATGTGTTTCTTGTGGTCCATGTGGCTGCATCCATTGTACAATGTGTTTCTTGTGGTCTATGTGGCTGCATCCAGTGCACAATGTGTTTCTTGTGGTCCATGTGGCTGCATCCATTGCTCAATGTGTTTCTTGTGGTCTATGTGGCTGCATCCAGTGCACAATGTGTTTCTTGTGGTCTATGTGGCTGCATCTATTGCACAATGTGTTTCTTGTGGTCTATGTGGCTGCATCCATTGCACAATGTGTTTCTTGTGGTCTATGTGGCTGCATCCATTGCACAATGTGTTTCTTGTGGTCTATGTGGCTGCATCCATTGCACAATGTGTTTCTTGTGGTCTATGTGGCTGCATCCATTGCACAATGTGTTTCTTGTGGTCCATGTGGCTGCTTCCATTGCACAATGTGTTTCTTGTGGTCTATGTGGCTGCATCCATTGCACAATGTGTTTCTTGTGGTCTATGTGGCTGCATCCATTGCACAATGTGTTTCTTGTGGTCCATGTGGCTGCATCCATTGCACAAGGTGTTTCTTGTGGTCAATACATGATCGCTCGGAGGAGGTAGACGTGTTTTATCTGTGCTCCCGGGCTAAGCCTTATTCAGCCTATATGCAGTGTGACCTAAATGTAATATAACCTGCCTACGGCTATACTTTTACAGTGTGTGGCGATTTACATGATCAACTGTGCTTTCAATTCTATCGCTCTGCGGTTTACATGATCAACTGTGAGTGCTATTCTGAATATTGAGTTTGAGGGATTGTCGTTGCTATTTATTATAAAATAATGCCTGATACAAGAAGAAACATGAAGTCAGACAAAGCTGATCAGGGACAGAGTGAAACCCAACAACAACCAAACGAATCAACCGCCGAACAACATGACTCTGCAAAAAGTCCCCATGGTGATAAAATGGCAGAATTCATGGACTTCATGAAAAGGTCAGTCAGTGATATTCAACTCACTCTAAATAGACAAGAAAAACGACAAATAGATTTCTCTGACAGATTATGTACATTAGAGCGTAAACAGGACAACATGCAAACATACTTAGAAACGTCCAACCTCGAACTTGAACAATTAAAAACCAAACAAACCGAAGACAACAAAGTATGTAAAAATCTGAACCATGTTTGTAATGAACTCCGTGAGGAAACCCAAAAACTCCTGGAACGTGCTAATGAACAAGAACGGTACAGCAGATCATTCAACCTGAGGTTTGGAGGTATTGAAGAGTCGCTCAATGAAAATGCTATGGACAAGATTAAAACAATTATTAAAAATGACCTAAAACTCGAGAATGTAACAATTGAAAATGCACACAGAGTAGGTCAGAAACGTGATGACAATCGTAGGCATATTCTAGCCAAATTTTTATACAGACCGCAACGGAGAGACGTGTTAATAACTTCAAAAACCGCCTTAAAAGACACACCCTATTTTATTACTGAAGATCTGATACCTGAAGATCGTAGAAAAAAGACTTCCTTCCAAGACTATATGAAAAAATGTTACGATGAGGGAAAGAAAGTCCGTTTTTCTAAAGGAAAATTATTTGTCAATGGAAAACAGATTGAAGAAACTGTTATACTGAAGCACTAGTAAATAATAAAACAATGATAATTATGTTAGCTTCTTAGCATTTTCATGTATCAAACCAATATACATGTGTTTGTTCGCTGTTTTTGTATGAGGTATACATGCATATTAATTAGCTACCTTCTTCGATCCCTCTCCTAATTCAGACGTTTACCATATATACTATATATAGAATCAAATTTTTTTTTTTGTTCAATTTATATATTGCTTAAATACATAGTGCTAGTAACCTAGCTAACATAAATAAAGACAAAACTTAATAGAATCATATCTTATTTTTTTATTTTTATTTTATTTTCTTTTTTTTAATTTTCTCTATATCCTTTTTAAGCACCAACTTTTTTTTTTTTTTTTTTTTTGCTTTTGCGTTCTAGTATTTCTTCTTGTCAGAAATAAACATATTTACATACTTCCTCGCTCACACGACTACACTTATCTGAGCCCAGGAACCCAGGGAGGTCAGCTATGGCAGCACTTCTTGGTGACCAGCTTATGTGTAAAGTTTTCTGTTTTTATTATTCTTTTGTTTTGTATATAGGCTTATTTTATGACTTCGTGATCACAGACATAATTCAATTCATCTCAGTAAATTACAATTACACTACTTCAATAGAACACAATCTTACTCATTGTTTTATAAACATAATATTTGAATACTTTATATTACCATGTTATCCACGGGATGGTATTGAGAAAAACAATATTGTTTTACTATTTAGCAATCCATTTCATCCAAATGAGTCTTTTATGTGAATTGCCATTTTATAATTTTGAACTCTTGAATGATGACGAAATAGTTGATCACGAATATCTAATGCCCGGCTTTGAGAATATGTGCTTCAACCCACTCGATCTGAACCTTTCGGCTTCCAATAAAAATTACCTAATTGAAGAGACATCAGAGGAATGTGAACAATGGAGCGATATCAGTCATTATACCTCAGACTATTACTTTAATGATACCTTCAAAAATAAGATTAACAGTAATTCCCTATCAGTGTCCTGCTCACTTTCTGTACTTCATATAAACGCCAGAAGTTTGAAAAAACATTTTATCGAAATCTTATCCATGATCAACAGTTTAAACTTTCCATTTTCTGCTATAGGTATATCTGAGAGTTGGCTTGACTCCTCTACAGAATGTTTATTTACAATACCTGGGTACCAACCGTTCTATAAATCCAGAGACTCGCGAACTGGGGGTGGATTAGTTCTATATATCCACGATTCTCTTCATAACTGTAAAGTAAGAAACGATCTCTCCATTCCTGACACGGACCAACTACACGAATCTTTATTTGTGGAAGTAAACCATGACAATGTGCTATATTTAATTGGTTTATTTTACAGACCACCAGACAAAAGTGTTGATAACTTTAATGCGGCTTTGGCAACCATACTAAACAAACTCAAATCTGAAAACAAAAAGTGTATTTTATTAGGAGACTTTAATATCGACTTATTCAAAACACAGACACACAAACCGTCAAACGACTTTTTATTACTCTTGCGTTCATACTACTTTTTCCCAAAAATAACGAAGCCGACAAGAGTCAGACATAACTCCGCTACCCTCATAGATAACATTTTCACAAACTTTCACAGCGACGATTTGCTTTCTGGTATATTTTTTTCTGACATTTCTGACCATTTTCCCATCTTCCATATATGTAACACTTCTGTAATTCCACCAGTGAACCCCACACACGTTTCCTACAGGAAAATAAATGACTACCAGTGCAAACTATTTGCAGACCTTCTAACAGGCTTAGACTGGATAGACCCAAATGACGCACTGGCCCTCTTTTTAAGAAAAATTGAACCTTTTTACGACAAATGTTTTCCCCTTCAAACCTCAACAGTACGCCATAAATTTCTTAAACCTTGGATGACATCTGCCCTGCTAAACTCCATTCATGAAAAAAACAGACTATACAGACAACATATTAAAGACAAAAAAACGACTACGACGGCCAAGTACAAGCACTATAGAAACAAATTAAATCATACTTTAAGGGTTGTTAAAGAGAAGTATTTTGAGCAGAAATTTAATTCCTGTAATAATAATATTAAGGATACTTGGAAGACAATTAACACACTAACTGGTCGTAATAAAAGCTCTAAACTCCCCACCTCGTTCCTAATCAATAACTCTGAAAATAGCTCCCCGACTGACATTGCAACTCATATGAATAATTATTTCTGCTCCGTCGCTTCCAACCTTGCATCCACAATTCCCACTTCCCCAAATGACTTCACTACTTACCTTCCTGACCCCTTTCACGTTGACTTAGAAATTCCTATGTGTACACCTGATAAACTTGAAACTATCATACAAAATTTAAAAAATGGCTCCTCTGGAGTTGACGGAATTCACATGTCCATTATAAAGTCCGTATCACATATAATATCACTTCCTTTGTGTCACATTCTAAACCTTTCAATACAAGAAGGGATTTTCCCAGATACCTTAAAAATAGCAAAGGTAACACCAATTTATAAATCCGGCAATACAAATTTAATCGAAAATTACCGCCCAATATCTGTTCTCCCGTCCATTAGTAAAATTTTTGAAAAATATATCGCCTTACACCTCTCACATTTTCTAGAAGAGAATTCACTAATCAACCCTAACCAATTTGGCTTCCGCTCAAACCATTCAACTGCTTCTGCCATTCAGTTCTTTTATGACAGCCTTATCCGTGCTAAAGAATCAAAACAATTTAGCATATCAACATTTTTAGACTTATCAAAGGCCTTTGATACGGTCGATCATGCAATTTTATTACGTAAACTTGAATATTATGGACTTCGCGGTAAAACAAACTTATTATTTGCTAGCTATATTTCCACGCGCTTTCAATGTGTATCATATAATAATACACGATCCACATTACTTCCAATTGAATATGGAGTTCCTCAAGGGTCGATTTTAGGACCGATTTTATTTTTGTTATATATTAACGATATTACCGCATCTTCCAGTCTCCTAGAATTTATACTTTTTGCCGATGACACCAGTGTTACTATATCACACAAACAACCCGACATTGCTGTTGATATAATGAACTCAGAACTACCCAAACTTTATGACTGGCTAATAACAAATAAGTTATCCCTTAATATAAACAAGACCAAATTTATGTTCTTTTGTCCAAATAGATCGAGTCATAATGCCAACTTCTCATTGTCAATAGCCGATCAAGAAATCAAACAAGTCACCGAATTTAAGTTTTTGGGAATATTTTTTAATAATGCTCTTAATTGGCAAACACATATTCAAAAACTCTCATCAAAACTTTCTAGAAATGTTGGTATGATCAACAACATCAAACACTGCTTAAATAGAAAGACTCTTTTTATTTTATACAGTTCTCTATTCTACTCTTACTTATCATACTGTAACATCGTCTGGGGTAATACTTTTAAGTCCCATCTCCGTCCCTTGGTTGTTCTTCAAAAACGCATTATTCGGATTATAGCATCCAAACCTAAATTAGCCCATACGGCTCCTCTGTTTTTGGAATTCAAAATCTTATCAATTGAAAACCTTAACAAGTACCTTCTTATTCTTTTCGCCCATAAATTTTCTCACATGCCATTTACTTTACCACAACATTTCAGACACTATTTCACTCTACAATCAGAGGTCCATTCCTACCCAACACGATGCTCAAATATAAATTTTGCGACACCTGCTTATCAATCAAACCTTTCTTTATACTCAACCAAATTTAAATCTGTGAGGTATTGGAATTCGTTGCCCTTCAACTTAAAATTATGTTCGTCAATTTCTCATTTCAAGCATCTGATTAAATCCCATCTCGTGGAACATTCTCACTCTTACTGATATTAAACATATAAAATATAAATCATATTTAATAGATATATATACTTACACCTGTGTATAATTATGTAATAGTATATATATGTGGATGATTGTGTATGTGACTTGTATAGGACCATATATAGTAATTATGTCATGTGAGATTTCAATGTACATATGTTAAATGCAATTTATGTTTCATTCCTTTTTTTGATCTTTTCACCATTTTTCCAAATTTACCCTTATTGAAAATAGATTAAATATTCAGTTTAAATTTCCTCTTCCATTATATTATATGAATTAAAGGGACTTAACAAGCCCCCAGGGGTTTTATTCCCGCCATCTTTTCAAATTTAATGTGTATATGTACATACAAGACTTGATGGTGAAATAAAGATTAAATTCAATATATGGCTGCATCCATTGCACAATGTGTTTCTTGTGGTCCATGTGGCTGCATCCATTGCACAATGTGTTTCTTGTGGTCCATGTGGCTGCATCCATTGCACAATGTGTTTCTTGTGGTCTATGTGGCAGCATCCATTGCACAATGTGTTTCTTGTGGTCTATGTGGCTGCATCCATTGCACAATGTATTTCTTGTGGTCTATGTGGCTGCATCCATTGCACAATGTATATCTTGTGGTCTATGTGGCTGCATCCATTGCACAATGTGTTTCTTGTGGTCCATGTGGCTGCATCCATTGCTCAATGTGTTTCTTGTGGTCTATGTGGCTGCATCCATTGCACAATGTGTTTCTTGTGGTCTATGTGGCTGCATCCATTGCACAATGTGTTTCTTGTGGTCTATCTGGCTGCATCCATTGCACAATGTGTTTCTTGTGGTCTATCTGGCTGCATCCATTGCACAATGTGTTTCTTGTGGTCTATGTGGCTGCATCCATTGCACAATGTGTTTCTTGTGGTCTATGTGGCTGCATCCATTGCACAATGTGTTTCTTGTGGTCTATGTGGCTGCATCCATTGCACAATGTGTTTCTTGTGGTCTATGTGGCTGCATCCATTGCACAATGTGTTTCTTGTGGTCTATGTGGCTGCATCCATTGCACAATGTGTTTCTTGTGGTCTATGTTGCTACATCCATTGCACAATGTGTTTCTTGTGGTCTATGTGGCTGCATCCATTGCACAATGTGTTTCTTGTGGTCTATATGGCCACATCCATTGCACAATTTGTTTCTTGTGGTCTATATGGCTGCATCCATTGCACAATGTGTTTCTTGTGATCTATGTGGCTGCATCCATTGCACAATGTGTTTCTTCTGGTCTATGTCGCTGCATCCATTGCACAATGTGTTTCTTGTGGTCTATGTGGCTGCATCCATTGCACAATGTGTTTCTTGTGGTCTATGTAGCTGCATCCATTGCACAATGTATTTCTTGTGGTCTTTGTGGCTGCATCCATTGCACAATGTGTTTCTTGTGGTCTATGTGGCTGCATCCATTGTACAATGTGTTTCTTGTGGTCTATGTGGCTGCATCCAGTGCACAATGTGTTTCTTGTGGTCCATGTGGCTGCATCCATTGCTCAATGTGTTTCTTGTGGTCTATGTGGCTGCATCCAGTGCACAATGTGTTTCTTGTGGTCTATGTGGCTGCATCCATTGCACAATGTGTTTCTTGTGGTCTATGTGGCTGCATCCATTGCACAATGTGTTTCTTGTGGTCCATGTGGCTGCATCCATTGCACAATGTGTTTCTTGTGGTCTATGTGGCTGCATCCATTGCATTATGTGTTTCTTGTGGTCTATGTGGCTGCATCCAGTGCACAATGTGTTTCTTGTGGTCCATGTGGCTGCATCCATTGCTCAATGTGTTTCTTGTAGTCTATGTGGCTGCATCCATTGCACAATGTGTTTCTTGTGGTCCATGTGGCTGCATCCATTGCACAATGTGTTTCTTGTGGTCTATGTGGCTGCATCCATTGCACAATGTGTTTCTTGTGGTCCATGTGGCTGCATCCATTGCTCAATGTGTTTCTTGTGGTCTATGTGGCTGCATCCATTGCACAATGTGTTTCTTGTGGTCTATGTGGCTGCATCCATTGCACAATGTGTTTCTTGTGGTCTATCTGGCTGCATCCATTGCACAATGTGTTTCTTGTGGTCTATCTGGCTGCATCCATTGCACAATGTGTTTCTTGTGGTCTATGTGGCTGCATCCATTGCACAATGTGTTTCTTGTGGTCTATGTGGCTGCATCCATTGCACAATGTGTTTCTTGTGGTCTATGTGGCTGCATCCATTGCACAATGTGTTTCTTGTGGTCTATGTGGCTGCATCCATTGCACAATGTGTTTCTTGTGGTCTATGTGGCTGCATCCATTGCACAATGTGTTTCTTGTGGTCTATGTTGCTACATCCATTGCACAATGTGTTTCTTGTGGTCTATGTGGCTGCATCCATTGCACAATGTGTTTCTTGTGGTCTATATGGCCACATCCATTGCACAATGTGTTTCTTGTGGTCTATGTGGCTGCATCCATTGCACAATGTGTTTCTTGTGGTCTATGTGGCTGCATCCATTGCACAATGTGTTTCTTCTGGTCTATGTCACTGCATCCATTGCACAATGTGTTTCTTGTGGTCTATGTGGCTGCATCCATTGCACAATGTGTTTCTTGTGGTCTATGTGGCTGCATCCATTGCACAATGTGTTTCTTGTGGTCTATGTGGCTGCATCCATTGCTCAATGTGTTTCTTGTAGTCTATGTGGCTGCATCCATTGCACAATGTGTTTCTTGTGGTCCATGTGGCTGCATCCATTGCACAATGTGTTTCTTGTGGTCTATGTGGCTGCATCCATTGCACAATGTGTTTCTTGTGGTCCATGTGGCTGCATCCATTGCTCAATGTGTTTCTTGTGGTCTATGTGGCTGCATCCATTGCACAATGTGTTTCTTGTGGTCTATGTGGCTGCATCCATTGCACAATGTGTTTCTTGTGGTCTATCTGGCTGCATCCATTGCACAATGTGTTTCTTGTGGTCTATCTGGCTGCATCCATTGCACAATGTGTTTCTTGTGGTCTATGTGGCTGCATCCATTGCACAATGTGTTTCTTGTGGTCTTTGTGGCTGCATCCAGTGCACAATATATTTCTTGTGGTCTTTGTGGCTGCATCCATTGCACAATGTGTTTCTTGTGGTCTATGTGGCTGCATCCATTGCACAATGTATATCTTGTGGTCTATGTGGCTGCATCCATTGCACAATGTGTTTCTTGTGGTCTATGTCGCTGCATCCATTGCACAATGTGTTTCTTCTGGTCTATGTGGCTGCATCCATTGCACAATGTGTTTCTTGTGGTCTATGTGGCTGCATCCATTGCACAATGTGTTTCTTGTGGTCTATGTGGCTGCATCCATTGCACAATGTGTTTCTTGTGGTCTATGTGGCTGCATCCATTGCACAATGTGTTTCTTGTGGTCTATGTAGCTGCATCCATTGCACAATGTATTTCTTGTGGTCTTTGTGGCTGCATCCATTGCACAATGTGTTTCTTGTGGTCTATGTGGCTGCATCCAGTGCACAATGTATTTCTTGTGGTCTATATGGCTGCATCCATTGCACAATGTGTCTCTTGTGGTCTATGTGGCTGCAAAAATAGCAAAATGTGTTTCTTGTGGTCTATGTTGCCGCATCCATTGCACAATGTGTTTCTTGCGGTATATGTGGCTGCATCCATTGCACAATGTGTTTCTTGTGGTCTATGTGGCTGCATCCAGTGCACAATGTGTTTCTTGTGGTCTATGTGGCTGCTTCCATTGCACAATGTATTTCTTGTGGTCGATGTGGCTGCATCCATTGCACAATGTGTTTCTTGTGGTCCATGTGGCTGCATCCATTGCACAATGTGTTTCTTGTGGTCCATGTGGCTGCATCCATTGCACAATGTGTTTCTTGTGGTCTATGTGGCTGCATCCATTGCACAATGTGTTTCTTTTTGGGTGTTACAGCTTTTACAACCATCAAATGCCCAGCTGGATGTATACTTAGCGCCATTAAAAACGCACGACCCAAAGAATGTATAATATTTTGAGAAATGTAAAGTGCAAAATATTGTAAGTACTCTCAAATTGAAGAACAAGGCTTTGGTCACAATGAGACAAAGAATTGACAATATGTGAAACCCTGGTGACTTTTATTCCTTGCAAACAAATCGTTGATACAGAAATTGAAGGTGTCATCATTCAATAATGGGTATGTCCACCTCGGGCATCAACGCAAGCAGTACATCTGCGACGCAAGGACTTGATGAGTGAGGCTATTCTGTGCTGTGGGATCCGGTCCCACTCTTCCTGCACTACCTGGATCAATTCACGTCGGTTGCGTGGCCTGGGTTGACGTTGTGCAACAGCATTCTTAAGCTGATCCCGCAAGTGCTCTATGGGCGATAGATCGGGGGAGTAAGCTGGCCATTCCATGATGTTCACATTATTCTGTTGCAAAAAGTCTTGTGTCAACCTTGCAGAGTGTGGGCTCTGATGATTTCGAGCCCATCGTAAACGGTTTTGGCGTGCGGCGGGTGTCAATATGGGCCCTCAGTAGGGGATGTGTGTATGCATCTGTATCTGTTGGAGACGGCGTTGGATGGTGCTGAGGCTTACCCTGGGCCTTCCAATTCCCACTGTCTCATAAGCAGTCTGTGTCGCGGTGTGAAATCGGTCACGTGTGTGCAACAAACCGATGTACCGATCCTGGCGGGCTGTAGTGACTCTTGGCTGACCAGGGCGTGGTCGGTCAGCAACATTGCCAGTTTAATGTTCCGTGATTCTGAGGCGACTAATTGTGGAGGGATGACACTGCATGTGACGTCCTACGGCGGCACAACTGAGACCCGCCTGTAACATGCCAATGGCACGTTCCCTTTGTTGTGTCGTAAGTCGGGGCATGGTAACGTTTTCTGATTTTTTTTCGTCTTTATGCTGAGCTTCGTGTAAAGTGTTGAACCCATGACAAATGAGCCCTGAAAGCTGTTCTCAGTGACGGTGAAACACTAAATGGATGTTATTAGGAAATGTTGCGTAATGTTCACGACAGGCGCGTCGGGAACACCACAGGTTATCCAGTTATTGCAACTCAACTCGAACTGACAATAAACAACAAAACGTAAATGGCCAATAGCCTTACTGGGGTAGAAACATAAAATTCAACCGTGCGTTTTAAATGGCGCTAAGTATAGATTCTTCAACTTTGGTGTATTTTTGTGCCAAGTGAAGAGAGAAATCAGTGTTTGGTCTGTTTGTGTCATTTTACAGCCATGAAATGCCAAGTGTTCGCTATGCAAAAACTCATCAATAAAAAAGTAAATAAAAATTCATAATATAACTTTGAAAAGCTCTCGGACACTGACATTGTTTGTAGCAAAATTCCTGTTTGTCAGGTACTTAATCAGACAGTCACAATAATTGAAAACCCAGAGGTTGATTGTTTGAATGATTCTTACACAATTTTCAAGCATTTAGAAATAATTTGATTCTAATCATTTTTTATTTACACTTACCTCTGCTGTGTGTTTTTACCAGGCGGTTGTCCTGCTATTATCGCCCCACCTCTTATATACAATGGAATGTGATCCATGGGTGCATCAACTGTATCATACTGACCCCTCGCCCATACAGCAGCACCCTTCAACAGTAATACATATATTTATTGGGATATTTGACTTCAACAGGAATACATATATTTATTAGGATATGCCATGAACAACAAATTGAAATAACAATACCCTATAAATTAGTGACCTGGAGCCTGTTTCACAAAGCGCTGTAGCGTAAATTTTTGCGTAACTGCCATACCAATCCATACTTTAAAGATATGTTGCTATGGCAGTTATGCAAAAACTTACGCTACGCCGCTTTGTGAAATAGGCTCCGTATCTCAAAGCGAAGTCAAAGAGCAAATTATCTTTATTGCCAGTTTGGACAGGTCTTATTCTCAATAATTTAATTCTGATCGTTAGTTTTGAGAGTGATAGGAGTTCTCCATGGTTCTTACCGTATGATAATCATACCATATATCATGAGGGAAGTAAACTGTTCTGGTTAATGCACCCTGAAAACACACAGAAAAAAAAATAATCAAAGAGTGACTTTTGTTCTTTGAATTGTTGGTTTGGTTTGACAGGTAGTACACTTCCCAGGAATAAAATTATGAGGCTTATGATATGATTTTGTCGGAGGAATATTCCATCACCATTCAGATATTCTAGAGTCAAAGTGAGACAATCGTCCAATTAACATCAACAAGATATAAAATATATTAGACACCCAACTCCCGTGCAAAATGCACCTTCCACTGGCTAATTTGAAAGTTGAAACTACCGCTTTCCTTTAAACTCTTATATTTTTCAAATATAATCTGTTTTGGGCTCGTTAAAAAGATTAATTAGTGCATATTTGTGCACAGATTATCAGAGGCACCATTTAATCTCTTCAAACACTGGGGATTTGCACTCACGTCATTTCTTTTAACCAAAAATACGCTTAAGACACTAATAAAAGTAGATGGATTATACTTTGGGAAACCCCAATCCTTCACTATTTTAATTTATAGACAATCATATGTCATGCTCGCAGTAAAATGAAAGGCAGGTAAGGCGGGTTAAGCCCCTCGTGGGATTGAAGGCTGGTATGCAGGTATCTGCCTGTGCTGCACGCGGTTCCGTATCAGTTAACATAACTAAAAACTTGTTTCCATGTTTATTTTAGTCCAGAAGACTTGTGCCCTTGTGTTTTAGTATCTATAAATATATGTACACCATATGTACACCATAGTCTACGTGTTGAATAAATGCAGGGTTTGTATAATTTTTAAAAAAAATAAAGTCAGACTAGGAAAGGGACATTATCCAAATTAATCTTTTTCACTAGAAAGTTATTTTGGCACCATGGGGTTAGCCAGCAGCCATTCAAGTGGACAAGCAATTAAGATAATAAGACCAATTTGCACAGGCGGTTTTCAGCATTTTAAAAAAGTGCAGATAATATTTAGGTGTCTTGATATTTTACAGAGATGAATTCCTACCTCATTAAGTACAGGGACCACCATAAAGTCAGCTCCCCACAGAAACTGGGTGTCAATAGACCATGTATTAGCATCTTCAGGGTACCTGAAATAAATCATACCTAAGTTTATCTTTGATTATTGACTTTTCTGTTACATAGCCTGGAGCCTGTTTCACAAAGTGGCGTACCGTAAGTTTTTTATGTAACTGCTATAGCAACCCATATTGTAGAGATTTTATTGCCAGTTTTATTGTGGGAGGAAACCGGGCTCTATGCCAAGAGGAAACCCGAGACCTTCCGTTGGTAACTTGCAACCGTCCCACATAAGTGGTTCAAGTGAAAACCCAGTCAGAAATTTTTTTTTTTTGGACTGAGTGGGATTCGAACCTGCGACCCATTGGTGGAAGGTTATTCGGATTGAGCGTCCAAAGCTCTACCTACTGAGCCACGGAGGCCCCGCTCCCAATGAAAGAGAAGTATTCAATCAAATTTAATGAAGTCTATAAACTACAATGCCTGTTTTGTCTTGACAGCCAGAATTCATGACAGCTTATTGCTACGTGGTTGATTGATTGATTGTTTGGTGTTTTACGCCGCGCTCAAGATTATTTCACTTATATGGCGGCATTGCCAGTTTTATTGTGGGAGGAAACCGGGCTCTGTGCCCGCATGAAAACCCACAACCTTCAGCTGGTAACTGGCAACCATCCCACATAGGTGGTTCAAGTGAAAATCCAGTCAGAAAATTTTCCAATTTTTTATTTTTTGGACTGAGTGGGATTCGAACCTGCGACCCATTGGTGGAAGGCTGTTTGGATTGAGCATCCAACGCTCTACCTACTGAGCCACGGAGGCCCCCTAATGAAAAAGAAGTATTTAATCAAATTTTTCTCAAGGGGCACAAAGTAGTTTAAGTAAAAAACTCCAATGCCTGTTTTGTCTTGACAGCCAGAATTCATGACCGCTTATTGCCACGCAGAGTGATCTTATGTATTTTACATTGTATTGAAATAGTCGTCTTACTGTTGCATCAAAGACCTGACGACAGTTGACCCTGTTTGATGTGCCTCATAAAACAGTGTATAAAGATAGGGCAGAAGGAAATAGCGAATATTCATCACACGGCGAGATGCATCAGCTACCTCAGCACCTAAAACTGCAGGGTCTTGGTCCTGTAATCAAACATAAGTTTCAATGTAAAAAAACAATTAAAAAACAAAACTTACAACAAAACAAAAAAAAACAATGAGAGAAATAAAAATAAAAATCTGAAATTAATTTGCAGGCTTGTTTGTGGAGTACACAAAATTGTCCAAGATTATCCCAGAAAATGCAAAATAAGTTTGAAAAAGATTTCTTTTTAGCATATTTTTTCAATACTGTAATGGGTTTCAGGTGAATATAAAATAAATCTGATACTCCAAGCATCCACTTCTAACTGGCTTGAGGGAAACAAAACAGCCTGTCGATATATATTTGACTGATTTTAAGTACATTGTACTTCCATGCAGCTCATTTTCTTGTTTTCTTCACCAATATCCGAAAGGCTACAGTTACGAGATTGTTCCATGTGATTAACATGAAAATAAATGTCTAAGTTTGATTTTAGAACATCCATTTGTTTGTGAAATGTTACCTTTTGTCCAATGGCATTATGATTCCTTGAGAATGGATAAAAGGCCCCAAGCTGCATCCATCGTTGACACATCTCCTTGGTTGTATCTTTACCAAAACCACAGATATCTGCTCCAACCTGTACAACAGCCATAAAATCAGCAACATTTAGTGACAATTTTTTGCCCACCCCCAGTCTGGACTGGGCTTCATCCAAAAGTGGTAGAAAATGTCTGCCATTTTTCAAGACGGTGTAGTCCCCAAAATAACTAGAAAAACTGTCCTCCTAATGAATAACAAGGATACACCCTATCCTACTTTGTATATTGAGTCCATAAAATTAGTACCAGCCAGGAAAGTTTACATAAAATATACGATATAAGCTAAGCATTAGCAGGATTCAGAAGAGTGGATAATGAGATCTTGTATACGTTTGTGGTAAATCGTCCATATATGTATCTAGCAAAATGCATTCATGGAAGACACAATGCCAAGCGACGTCTCATATAGTATCTATGAATCATATTGGAGAATATATGAAACAGTAAAATTAGGATAAGTGGCTCTCGCCATCAGGACCCCTCGGGTCTGGGCCAAAGTAACCGAAGATATATTTATTTTCCAGACAATTTGTTGCGAGTGAAAAACTACTCCACATACATGTATCACATTTACAAGAAAGTTTTTGGGTGACGGTTATGTAAGGGCAAAACTCTTCGAAAAAACAACCGAGCACGTTGATATCCAATAGGCTTCTGGTACTTGCTGTATTAAACAAATGTGTGAGGTTTCAAAGTTGTAAGTAAAAGACTTTTTTAGATAATGTGTTTACAAGGCTTTTTACAGCGGCGGTAATGTAAGGGGCATAACTCTTGAAAAAAACATCCGAGCGCGTTGATTTTCAATAGGCTTCTTGTACTTGCTGTATTAAACAAATGTGAGAAGTTTCAAAGTTGTAAATGAAAGACTTTTTAGATAATGTGTTTACAAGGTCCAATGGACAATGGAGGCAACGACAATACCCTTCGGGCAAAATTTGCCTGAGGGGTAAAAAGTACCAATATGTCTTACCATGCTACATGTATGACATTCACGTGAAACACAATACAAAGCGAGGTCTCATATCATAGTACATGTATGTGTGAATAAAATTAGAGGATATTTTAAACAATTGTTGTGAAATTATGTTGAGAAAAACAAACAACTGATTTATGACCAGCTACCTCATAGGTGGCGCCACCTGAGGTCTCATGGTATAGAAGCTATACCGGGTAGGTAAAATTTGGTAACAGACTATGGATGTGATTTCAAGTTATGCTCCGAAAACGAAGAATGTGTCCTTTTTTTTTACCAATTATAATCATTGGTGGCGCCACCTTAAGTCACACACGACACAAAAACAAATCCAAGCGAGGTCTCATGGTGGAGAGCTATATACAAAATTTTGTAAAAATAAAAAGATTAGTTATCAAGTTATGCTGTTGAAATGGTGCTACAGACACATGGACTGAAACCAGTATACCTCCCCTTGAACTTTGTGTACAAGGAAACTAGTATGATACCGGAATTGTAAATATACAAATTTTAAAGTAAAACGAAAGAAAATTATTTTTTTTGTAACTTGCTGATCAACTAAATAACTTCAAAACATGAATTGTGGGGGATTGTTCCAATTTCAGGTCACCCCGATGATTCTGGGGGAGTTCCTAGATTTATGAGAAGAGCAAACATCCCCAGATAATACTCATCCACTTACATAAGGTATTCCAAACATGTTGAACTCCAACATTCCTGAAAATGTAACCAGAAAAACTCAGTTAGAAGATTCAAAGGATAACAAATATGCATAAAAATTAAATATTTTATTTGGAAAATATTTTAAACCACTTTACTAGAGCTATAATTTCTACTAATACAATTCAATATTGGTTTATACAATGAGGAATTAATAAAACCAAAACACACAGGAGAATGTGTAATTCATTATATTACCTAAAATAGAGTCCTTCATTTGTGGCCATTCACTGTCATTATCTTACCTACAATAGAGTCCTTCAGTTGTGGCCATTCACTGCCATTATCTTACCTACAATAGAGTCCTTCAGTTGTGGCCATTCACTGTCATTATCTTACCTACAATAGAGTCCTTCAGTTGTGACCATTCACTGTCATTATCTTACCTACAATAGAGTCCTTCAGTTGTGGCCATTCACTGTCATTATCTTACCTACAATAGTCCTTCAGTTGTGGCCATTCACTGCCATTATCTTACCAACAATAGAGTCCTTCAGTTGTGGCCATTCACTGTCATTATCTTACCTACAATAGAGTCCTTCAGTTGTGACCATTCACTGCCATTATCTTACCTACAATAGAGTCCTTCAGTTGTGGCCGTTCACTGTCATTATCTTACCTACAATAGAGTCCTTCAGTTGTGGCCATTCACTGTCATTATCTTACCTACAATAGAGTCCTTCAGTTGTGGCCATTCACTGTCATTATCTTACCTACAATAGAGTCCTTCATTTGTGGCCATTCACTGTCATTATCTTACCTACAATAGAGTCCTTCAGTTGTGGCCATTCACTGTCATTATCTTACCTACAATAGAGTCCTTCAGTTGTGGCCATTCACTGTCATTATCTTACCTACAAAAGAGTCCTTCAGTTGTGGCCATTCACTGCCATTATCTTACCTACAATAGAGTCCTTCAGTTGTGGCCATTCACTGTCATTATCTTACCTACAATAGAGTCCTTCAGTTGTGGCCATTCACTGTCATTATCTTACCTACAATAGAGTCCTTCATTTGTGGCCATTCACTGTCATTATCTTACCTACAATAGTCCTTCAGTTGTGACCATTCACTGTCATTATCTTACCTACGATAGAGTCCTTCAGTTGTGACCATTCACTGTCATTATCTTACCTACAATAGAGTCCTCCAGTTGTGGCCATTCACTGTCATTATCTTACCTACAATAGAGTCCTTCAGTTGTGGCCATTCACTGCCATTATCTTACCTACAATAGAGTCCTTCATTTGTGGCCATTCACTGTCATTATCTTACCTACAGTAGAGTCCTTCAGTTGTGGCCATTCACTGTCATTATCTTACCTACAATAGAGTCCTTCAGTTGTGGCCATTCACTGTCATTATCTTACCTACAATAGAGTCTTTCAGTTGTGGCCATTCACTGTCATTATCTTACCTACAATAGAGTCCTTCGGTTGTGGCCATTCACTGTCATTATCTTACCTACAATAGAGTCCTTCATTTGTGGCCATTCACTGTCATTATCTTACCTACAATAGAGTCCTTCAGTTGTGGCCATTCACTGTCATTATCTTACCAACAATAGAGTCCTTCAGTTGTGGCCATTCACTGTCATTATCTTACCAACAATAGAGTCCTTCAGTTGTGGCCATTCACTGTCATTATCTTACCTACAGTAGAGTCCTTCAGTTGTGGCCATTCACTGCCATTATCTCACCTACAATAGAGTCCTTCAGTTGTGGCCATTCACTGTCATTATCTTACCTACAATAGAGTCCTTCAGCTGTGGCCATTCACTGTCATTATCTTACCTACAATAGAGTCCTTCATTTGTGGCCATTCACTGTCATTATCTTACCTACAATAGAGTCCTTCAGTTGTGGCCATTCACTGTCATTATCTTACCTACAACAGAGTCCTTCAGTTGTGGCCATTCACTGTCATTATCTTACCTACAATAGAGTCCTTCAGTTGTGGCCATTCACTGTCATTATCTTACCTACAATAGAGTCCTTCAGTTGTGGCCATTCACTGTCATTATCACCAAGCCAATGGCCACCATTTGCACCAGAGCCCGGGAATGTTGAGCGAGATATAACAATTCCACGTTTACTTGTAGCTGCTCTCAGACCACTGTGAATGAAATACAACTTCAACTTTAATCAAGCAGGAGCTTACGTTATTAAAACCATAGAATACATGTTCACCGAAAGTTTATTTGAGAAGCAGTAAGATATGATTTACAATTATCAATTGCCCCCCCCCCCACCCCCCACCATCCCACCCCACTATAAATCACCTAAATTAATGTGAAAAAGCCACGATTTTAAAAACAAATAACCTTTTGGAGTGGACATAAGCCAACTCTGAAAACTTTCAAAGACTTCTTATTTAATTTACTTTAAGAGGTAATCTCTTTTTTTAAAGAAGACAAATGTCAGATAACTTACTCCAAAGTGGGTTTTAAATAAGACAAGACAAGACATAACTCACTCCAAAACAAGTTTGCAGTAACGCCCTATATTTTGAAATAATATTGAGTGCAGCATAAAGTACAATGTATCAATCAATGAACCCAGACAAATGTAAGGTCACTTACTCCAAAGTGGGTTTCATTTGACTCCAGCCATACAAACTATGAACATCATAATGGCGATAGATTTCTTCATTAGTACGCTGTACACCGATCATGCACAGAGTCTTGTCAGACAAACGATCACCAGTTATTGACCCTGAGGATATAAATGCAGGAGGGCGTAACTGAATGAATCAGGTAGATTTATGTATATGACTTTTGTACTTTCAGATATATTTTCTCATTTAAAACACACTGGCGCAGGGAACACCCCAAAAGCTTAAACAACTACAGAGACAAGTTACAGAATATTTGTGGCAAAATAAAAGACAAAAGACAAAGTTCAATTTCAGTTTGGGTTGATAGAGCTCATAGAGACAACCTCATAGAGACACATTCAATAATCATTTTCGATAAACATAGCCCCACTGCCAAAAGACATGACCCCACTGCCAAAATACATGACCCCCTGCACTGCCAAAAGTTATGACCTGCTGCATTGCCAAAGACATGGCCCCACTGCCAAAAGACATGACCCCACTGCCAAAATACATGATCCCCTGCACTTAGCTTATGACCCGCTACACTGCCAAAAGACGACCCCACTGTCAAAATACATGACCCCACTGCCAAAATACATGACCCCCTGCACTTATGACCCGCTGCACTGCCAAAAGACGACCCCACTGTCAAAAGACATGGCCCCATTGCCAAAAGACATGACCCCACTGCCAAAAGACATGACCCCACTGCCAAAACTTTAAGGATAAGTTGATTTGAAACAAGACAAAGTTCAATTTCAGTTTGGGTTGATAGAAGATAAAAAGCTCATAGAGACACATTTCAATGCCAAAATACATGACCCCACTGTCAACAGACATGACCCCACTGCCAAAAGACATGACCCCAATGCCAAAAGACATGACTCCATTGCCAAAAGACATGGCTCCACTGCCAAAAGACATGACCCCACTGCCAAAAGACATGACCCCAAGGCCAAAAGACATGACCCCACTGTCAACAGACATGACCCCACTGTCAACAGACATGACCCCACTGCCAAAAGACATGATCCCACTGCCAAAAGACATGACCCCACTGCCAAAAGACATGATCCCACTGCCAAAAGACATAACCCACTGCCAAAAGACATGACCCCACTGCCAAAAGACATGACTCCACTGCCAAAAGACATGACCCCACTGCCAAAAGACATGACCCCACTGCCAAAAGACATGACCCCACTGCCAAAAGACATGACCCCACTGCCAAAAGACATTACCCCACTGTCAAAAGACATGACCCCCACTGTCAAAAGACATGACCCCCACTGTCAAAAGACATGACCCCACTGCCAAAAAACATGGCTCCACTGTCAAAATAGTAAGTTGGAAGATATGAGTGCCTTAGAATAAATGGTTTCCTAGGATATTGGGAGAAAATGGTACAAATTTAGCAATCCCAGGCCGTCTCTATGATACTCAGATATATATTTATGAGCACTACTCACACATATGGATTGACTTACTTGGTTTATAAGGAGGGTCATCCCAATCATTGGCAGCACATTTCAGAGTCCAGTAAGGGTTGTCCTTGGCTGGCCAATTCTGTGGTCTCTCATTATTCGTCTCAAAATTGGCTGGTTCATTCATGTCCTGTAACAGGTGCAAATTGGATTTAGAAAAAAGGAAATTCAGCATTTGAAATAAAAAGGAAAGGTCACTACAATCAGGAAGGAGAAGGGTTTCTTCTAAGATAAGGATCCATCTTGATATATTTCTGTATGTGCTGGTTTTTCCTTCCATTGTCTGTTGTTGCTGACAAATGATAATTTAACTTAAAAACATTGATGGGTTTATTTAGTTTGGAAACCAAGATAATGACAAGACAAAACCTCTATACCATCTATCAAAACACGACATCCATTACAGTCAACACATTTCCAGAGACTTTTATAAAACCTTGTTGAAAGGCTATTGTATTTTTTTTAGAGATTCAACAGTTTTCATCAACACAGGTTTTTGATATCTCCTAAAAAAGGTTTGTATATTTGCAATTATACTTACAATCCAGAGTCCATCAAAAGGGATAGTTTGATGCCAGTCTACAATGAGCTCTTGCCAATAGGTACTGGTGGCTGGGTTTAGGAAGTCGGGGAATACAGTCTTACCTTTAGGCCATACCTGTAATTAAAGTTAGAGTCTTATGACATAACTACATTTATACCAGTTGCACAGATTCATTTCTGAAAGCAGTCAAGGGTGGTCAGACAAAAATTGGAATTGTGTGAAAAAAAATTTGTTCAAGAAGGTATCAAAGTTAAAATTGTGTCTATCTTACCCTGTAAAATATTTAAAAAAAACAACAACAACAAGGTTTTCAATAAAGTCTATAAACAAAACAACAATTGACTAGCTGCAAGATGTGTAAACTTTCTAGAAAACATCACCGTTTATAAAGGAATAATTCCTTTATATTTTCTTCATCTAAATTTAAAATCCTTGATAACTTTTTTTCATACAAAATGGAAACAATAAAACTCAGATGTTTACTCGGAATTATCCAAGCAAATAGCATAAATAGTGATGACCAAATGATGTACATGTACAGGTAGAAATGGTACTTACATATCCCAGCATGTTGTCATTATTGTATGTGTTATAATCTGGACTGAGTCCCACTGGCCACTTGACAAACACATCTCTCTGTAAACCCTTCTCATATGGTTGATAACCGGTTACATTACTGATCAGGGCCGGGTCCTATATCAAGGATAGTTCACAAATTATACATATCTAGCTTACATAGTTCAATTAGAATTTGCATAGTGACATGGCTGCCAAAATTCAATATTTTTTTCATCAAAAAAATTAGGAAATTGTCAGCTATTTTTCCAACAAGTGCAAAATGTACTTGGAATAAAGGAGTCTAGTATCATAGATGCCAGAGGCGCGCTGAATATAATATATTCTGAATAAATGAGGTCTCATATCTATAGAGCAGTATATATTGATTGATTGGTGTTTTACGCCGCGCTCAAGATTATTTCGCTTACATGGCGGCGTTGCCAGTTTTATTGTGGGAGTAAACCGGGCTCTATGCCCAGAGGAAACCCACGACCTTCCAGTGGTAACTGGCAACCATCCCACATAGGTTCTTCGGATAGCTTAAAAAAAATAATACAAAAAAAATCCAACAAACCAAAATAATGATAAACTTTGTCCCATCTGTTTGAACCGATCTGATAAATTCTGGTAATCCATCAAAGTTCACGCGGTCATATGTGAAATCCATTCTCTCATCCATATGATCAATATCAGCATATTGAATGTCCTAAATATATAAAACACTCGATTATAATTACACAATTGTACAGGTAGTTAGTTTAAAAACAAGCCATTTTCTTTATGCAGTCTGTGGGTTTCGCTCATTTAATTGGTCAATGGTTCATTAATGCATCACGCTTTAACTACCAATGATGGCATGAAAATTGACTAAATGTTCTGTGTAGAGTTTGGTTATGAGATCATGTAAATCAGACGTGTCCCAGGAATGTCTATCAGTAGAAGCTCAAGGGTTTACTTGAGTATGGAACCTTGTTTCTTCTTGTCATGGTGTTGCCAGAAAATTAAAGAAATAATCATTAAAACCCCAGCCAATCCAACAATCAATCAGTCAACAAATAATCTACCAAAAGTGAGAGTATGTATAAAATCCATTGTTGAACACAGACAAAGATCTGAAACTTACCAAAGGTATTCCAGCATCTACCGTCCTCTGATAGGCTGCTTTTAAGTTATCCAAGTGATTGTAACCATAGCGACAAAGTTGAAAGCCCAATGACCAATAAGGAGGGAAGTAGGGACGACCAATCAACTTCAAGTAAGAAAAAGATAAACATAAATCAATCATTGACAAGTAGAAAAGAACCGTTCAGTTGACTTAGTAAACAGTCATCAAAAACCTCTGTTTAATCTGTATCATTTAAGAAAATTAACTTCGAAAGCTATTTTCTCATATGTACGGCACGAGCAGACACGACTGACAAGTGTCTAGACATGACGTCACAAGCCATATATGGTAGTCGCTCTGTATGGATCAGCACAGCGCCGTAATATGGAATATACAGGGTCTCCACATGACAGGTTTGAACCAATGAACAGGAAGTATTCAGAGTGAGGTGGGATAAATTTCCGTATCCCCCCTCGAACAAACCCTATAACTAATATAATACAGCTCAGTTTCATGCGTCTTAGTCAGCATGCATTCAGAACAT
Source organism: Lepidochitona cinerea (assembly GCA_963971465.1). Lineage (NCBI taxonomy): Eukaryota > Metazoa > Mollusca > Polyplacophora > Chitonida > Tonicellidae > Lepidochitona > Lepidochitona cinerea. Next base: position 36,752,207 of record OZ020556.1, on the reverse strand, counting down.
GTTTGCAGTTGAAAGTCTGTCTGTATTACTATTTGTTTGCTTGGACTATGCAATTGTACTTCGCACCACAGACATTATTTTTCTGGAATACCCTCTGCCTCAGTATTTCTCTATTGCATAAAACGAAATTCCACAAAGCTATAATCAACTTTTATTTAGATATCTATTATTGAATTAAATCCATACTTCAAACAGTGAGAATATCAATCTATCCTTACCTCAGTGTATTGTTGAATAACGCTTTCTGGTGAAGGACCCAGGAATATAAAAAAATCTAAAATTCCTCCGGTGGTACGATAATTGACAGCAGGTGTAGGCATCAGGCTAACCTCTACAAGTTACATAACATTCAAATTAATAGTAGTCTACTCTATTATTTCACATGTTTACACATTTATCACTTAAGGTGTACGCCCGAAAAGGGACTAGCTTCTCTTTCCAATGTCTCTGTTTCATAATGTAATAAGATGGGCATAAGTGTATATCATTGTTCCGCTGTTAAACAGTTGATCTTATTGTATGAAAGGTTTGTACGATGTTGGGATTCTCACATATTGTTATACAATAAACTCTTTCATCAAACAAAAACAATGGGAATCACCTTGAACAGGTGATATATCTGTTGGTACACAAATGTATGTTCAGAGCAGGATCAACAAGAATGTAAAATTATTAAAGGGTTTGCAGGAGAGAGGCGAATGGGATTCAAACTCCCAACCGATTGGTTGAAGGTTCATCAGAATACGCTTTAACATGTGGACGGCCGTTACATGGTAAAGATTCTGACCTTGAGCATTGCTGTTCCGTAAGAAAACACCGAATGTATTCCCCTGTTTGTCTTCCAGGCACATGAAAAATGGATGAACTCCATACAGATTACCATAATCCTATCAAGGTAACAAAGTAAATGTTCATGTTTTTAGTTATATTATTCTTGCAGGCAAGTGTGTTAAATCATTTAAATTTTCCCATATCAAAATCTAAACTACAATTGTCTTTATTGTATCCTTCTTCACGACTACACGTGTACCATCAGGTAAATCAATGTCCATAAATAGTCATCTAACAGTGATGTCATCAAAAACATTAAAACTTGATTTGGCCGGATATTGAAGTTTAACCATTACAGCTGACTGATTAATGTTTGTAGCCAAGCTCAAAATAATTTTATTGTCCAAGCTTAATGGGAGATAAAACAGGGCTCCTTATTTGAGGAAACCCCAGACCTTCGGCAATTACCTTGTAACCCTTCGCCAGCGAGTGAAAAACAATCATAAAAAAATTAGACTTTGGTTAACAAACTAAATGTGAAACTTTAAGATAGGATTTTAAAATAAGGCTAAGTTCTCCACTATCAAAACTAAACACTTACATTATGTGCCACACCTTGATCTCTGGCAAACATCGGCCATTCCTTATAGTACATATTATGACGGAATGAAAAGTGCCGATTTTCTCCAAATCCGTAAACATTGTGAGATGGAAGCTTTGTAACAAGTTGAAGAAATTGTGATGCAAATGTCAACCCTCCTAGAGATGTGTCAAATCTAAATACAAGATAAAGTTAATATTCAATAAGACATACAATAATGATCAAATATACATGTACTGATACTAACATTACAGAAAGTGCCTGTTTAATGGAAGATCATTATTAAACCATTGTTCAATAAACAGTGTAGATGGCAGCTGCCATATGCTAATGATCAAATTTGGTAATCAGCATAAGAAATAATTAAGACGTTAGAGGACTTACAAAGTAGTATTAGTTGATCGCCGCATCACTTTGATGGTGAAGATATTCTCAGAGTCATATGAGAAGTCATATAGCCTGTTTTCTGTTGGGGGATCCTGTGGGAGGTTGATGGGAACAGGTACCTCATATCTGTTTGGATCACCTGGGTCTGTAAACTACAACAACAACAACTAATAAAACATATCGTTATAGAAATTACCAAATAAACCGTAGTTAAGTGGAATAAAACTGTTATATGTGATAAAATTTTGGCCTTACCAGCGTCTATGCTTACAAAACAACATTCATACCATACAAAAACCCAATACCCCGGTAATTAAAAACTTTTTTTTACCAACATGGGACATTACCGGGTATGCCTTTTGTTGGTAACTATAACCCCTACCATGATTACATAAGATCCAGCCAACCCAGTTGTAAGAGCGGTATTAACAAAAACTTGAAAATTAGGCTGTAGGAAAGATGCCTATGGTCATTAAGATATAAATGAGCACAACATTTGAGATGATTCTTACTAAGAACCAAATTCTTACGAACCTTAAGTCGCAGGAGACTATCAGAGAGCATATCAACAGTAAGTAAGATGACCTCAGCATCTCCACCAAACATACTGGCATCAGCATTCGCTTTATTCAGCGCAAATAAAATTTGGTTGTCTGTCATAGTTTGCATGTTTCTCAAACGGTAGCCATATTGGTCCTTATCAATGAAGCATGCTGGGACCTCTCGAGCGGATGTATCGTCTCTCCACAGACATCCTCTACGTGAGCATTCTTCTCTGTGGTTCTCAACAAGATGTGAGTCTGGTAGACAATCAATCCTCATCATCTCATCCATGCTGGGCTTATCCCGATTCCTGTAGGAAAATCACAACTTTTCTTTGTAGTGGCATGAGCTGCCAAAATTGGGAGTATTTTCAAAAAATTTGATTAAGCTTTAACTCTAACTAAAGATAGTCATTAGTAGTTATTGATATAAATTGAATATCAGTTTCATTCTTTAAGACAAGACAATTAAATTAAAGCACAAAGTTAACAGACTTACCACCATTTGATTGAAAAATTTTCAGTCAAAAGAAGCCTCAAGTTGGTAATTTGCAAAACCTAAAGAAAACATTCAGAGCATTTATCAAATACTTAGATTTTGACACAAATTACATATTACACAAAAAATTCGTCTAAACTTCAACTTGATAAACCAGAACACTGTCTCAACCAACCAATGTTGATTTTAGTGGAGGAGGGCTCTTTGTCCAGAGGAATCAGGCTCTTATCCCAGATGAAACCTTTGAACTTAGGCAAATACCTGGCAACTCTTAAACATGAGGTGATTGAGTTAAAAAACCCACTCAGAATTTGTCTTTAAACAGATAGTGGTTCAAACCTGCGACCTATCAATAAAAGGCTAACTGAGCCACTGAAGCCCTCAAATCAATGAGCCCAAGCAAAAGAGTGCCTAAAAGAAAAGCCGACTCGACAAATAAGGTATGAAACTTATTTGGACAACTTTCTGAATAGGTTACCTTATGTTATGTTCTGGGATGTTTTAACTTACAATTATCTTCGAACAAAAAAAAAACAAAACAGAACAATCTTACCTTTCTGTATGGGTCATAATTGAATTCTTCATGTTTCATCTGTGACTGCATCATGTCCGAGTCCATCGCAGAATGGACGGTGTAATAGATATTATCCACTTGTCTATCTACACCATATATCTCTATAGTGTTTATATAGAGATTGTCGGCCTGGGAAGAATTCTGCTGTATTTTCATTTCCACAGACATCTAAAACAAATAAAACATAGACATGTATTCAGATAAATTGATATCAAATTTTATACTTGAAGCTCCCAGGATTCGTTCACTTGTGTGATGACTATAGAAAGCTATTCAGTGGTGTGGAGGGAGGGCTTAACAAGCACCTGGTAATCCCATTTATTGATAGATGTGGGGTGAATATTTGTTGTCATAAAGTATCTGCATAGTTGAATGATGCCGGTGCAGTATGGTTTTATTCTGCACTCAAAGATTCACTCACGTCTTTTGCTATAAGGGGCACTGTTGGTTCAATCGGCAGAGCAAGTCTTTCCATCAATGGGTTATATAGATTCAAATACCACTCACTCCAAACTAAAAGTTTCCGAGTGGACACTATGTGAAAGAGTTGTCAAGAACTTGCTAAAGGTCAGGGTTTGCTCAGTGCAAAGAGCCGGTTTTCTCCGCCACTAAACCTGTCCACACCGCCATATAAGTGAAATAATGTTGTGTGTGGCTTCAGGACACAATCTTTTGTTACGGTAATACCTGAGTTAATTAGAGGACTATGAATGTTGCTAAATCCTCAATAACAAAAAGGTTCTGAATGAGATTTAAACTTTCAACACATCTCAGTCCAGGGAGATGATTGACCAGCAGTTAATCATTGAATGTTTTACAAGCTCTCTCTTGAATTAAGATGAGAATTTGCACTCTTCTACTCTTTTCCAGCAATTGAATTAACTCAGACATTACCGTATATCAGGTTTATTAGTAAAAGGAAATGGCATACGTTGATGCAAACTGATAGCCAGTGTCTCAAGGGCAATGATACAAAGATTATAAAATTTGCTTCTGGAATTTTGAACAAAGAATAAAGTTTATCACAGGTATTCATTCGCTTTGCTCACCTCAGTGGCCATAAACTTTGTAAAGTAATAATCTGCCATCAGATCTGAAAACAAAATGATCATAATGAGGAAAGGAGATACGACTTCCAAACTTCTGAAAACTTTCAGCGATTTTTTTTACCAAAACGGTTTTCAGTTTTTCTTTACCTATATGTATTAGGTAGCTTATATGTGCACGAAGGTTATTTGGTTTCCTTTGTTTTATAATATATAAATATACATTTAGTCCACATACTGATACAAAGTTCAAGACCTGATAAAATAATTGTTCATAAATCCTTATAGTCTATAGTAGAAAAAAAGTTGAGTTTGAGATAATATAAAACTCACCAATGTTAACACCGTCGTCCCAGAAGAGTTCACCCTCTGCCTGACCCCCCTCAGAGCTCCACTTATCCAAGGCCACACGTAGTGTAAATGGTCTTTGACGACTATAAACACAATGATAAAACTATTTATGTGTATATTCATATTAAAGGTATTGGTTTTCGGCCACACTGTAAATTATTGAGTATATAGTGTTGCTGAGTGTGCACCACACTTAAGAAAGTTTGAATTACTACACTGTCTAATTTACAGTCTTAAGTCGTATTTACACTCTAATTGCATCATTCAAACTAGTTTTCAGCACTTGAGAAAACAAGTTGACTTTGGGGCCGTTTCAGTTTAACCACTCTATCTAGTGCTTTAACAACCAAGGTCCAGCCCATCCCCCCCCCCCCCCCAACCTCCAAACATATTAGGAGTTGTTTTCCATTTTGAGATATGACAAAATACAAGTGATATTGTTAGTCACATTGACATGTATCGACTGACCTGTAGTGAGTATTATTGGCAGGTTGTTGTAGTGGTAAAATATAGCCTCCTCTCAAATGTAATGGAATCTTAGTATCTAAAGATACCTCCATATCAACAGAATGGCCTCCCCAAGCAGATCTCATCTCTCCCTATATAACAAGAAAACATCAAAAGTGAACTACTGTCAAACACTACATGATTTTCCTGGTGACAAAAATGACATGATTGATTGATGTTTTACACTGCACTCAAGATTATTTCACTTATATGGCGGTTTTGCCAGGTTAAGTGAAGGAGGAAACCGGGTCCAATGCCCGGAAGAAACCCCCGACCTTCGGCAAGTACCTCTTCCACATTCGGCAACCAAGTGAAAAATCCAGTCAAAACTTTTTCAATTTTTATTTTGGTCTGAGTGGGATTTGAGCTCGTGCCGCATCAATGGAAGGTCTGTATGGGACTGAGGGACGATCACTCTAACCCACTGGACCACTGAGGCCCCAAAAATGACATGACAAAAACAATCTTGAATAAAAATCACCAACACTATCTTGTAACAATCAGCCAGTGACAGGCTTAATTAATAACAACAGAAGAATGTCAATGTATAGTTTGTTCCATTCAGACAACAATTGTACAACACCACCATTCAGGCTACAACTAATTTAAGTTTGACCATCAAACATCATTCTTTTATATAAAATTTGTTTCATAAATTTTTTTACACATTGTAGCTGTTTTCCAATCGGAATGTTGCTATATTCAACTTGTTCATAAAAAAAAAACATTTCAGAGTACAATATTACAAAACAAATTAAAGGAAACATTAATAATACCCAAAAAGAGGAGGCATACATTGTGAGAAAATAGTAAACTATATTTTATAATTCTCATAAGAAAGTATTTCAGTCCAGTTCAGAAACACAAAACCATTAAAAAACTTACTGTGTAGAAATCATACCATCTTGATTTTATAGGCAAGTAAAGGGATAGTTTTTCCTGGCCCTACAAATACAAAGAAATTACTTAGCTTGGGTCTTAATTTGGTTTTGAGATTCACACTAAAATTGTTCCTTTAATAACATGGAGAAGTAAAGCGCTCACAAGTTGCTATATCAGTGATTGCATTAATTCAAGGTTTAATAAATTCATAGTTCAACCAAATATCAAGTTCAATTGATCATGTATCACAGCTTTAATATGCCATTGCAAAATGTTACAAAAGTTAAACAAGCAAAAGAAAGAAAACGGCCAACTTTATACCCCTATATAAGGATTGTGCTAGAATTATGAAGACTGATTACTGGGTGTTTGTCAACGGTCAGCATAGGAGCTCTAGAATACCAGAATGACATATTTTATATAATTTTCTGACTAACCTGTTTGAGGGGCATATAGAAGTTGAAAGTATAACATTAAATAAACTCTTTCTGAATATAACAGAAGTTGTAAATCCAGAAAGAGTTTGTTTAATGTTAAAATTGTCTGACTAGTTACTGGTCATGATCTGGTTCTTGAAATGATATAAAATAAAGTACCTGTTCCAATATAGGAGAGATGAGAAGGGCTGGTCCCCACAAAAACTGACTGTCTATCCTATAAGTCTCAGAGTCCCAAATGAACCTAACATGAAGAAAATTACATTTTATCAACAGTATAGAATATTTGTCTAAATGTACAGGCCATATAATTTCGGTGTTGGTCAGAAACCTTGAATCCTTTGCGTATATATTTAAACGCTGGGAACCAACCAGTATCGATGCTAGTTTCATTATATATCATACCATATACTAGCTTTCATGATGGGTAACACATTTGACAGTGACTCCTGATGATGGTTTGGTCTAATAAACCGAGAGAATTGAGTTAACATGAAGTCTTTGTCATTCCTCGGAGTGCTCTATTACGCTAGATTTATCAGTGGGAATTCGAATAACACATTCTGTAGTTTTAGAACAACAGTACCAATGGGCTACCCAAACCGATCGTTATTGTGAAATTCTATGGCCTGAATTTAGATAATTAATCCTTATCTTGGCAATGCTGCCATAATCTTGAGTGTGGCATAAAACATCAATCAATTAATTTATGTACTAATATATGCGTTTTGCCGGGGTCTATCTCAATTTGTTCAACTGAATATTCAGAAGAAATTAAGATATTGTTAAAAGTTCAAACCATTATACCTCAGCTGGTTTGGAACATTAAAACTTCCGAGAACACAGGCACTTGAAGAAACTGTCATAGGGTTACTGGACAGAGTGTTCCTGGATGCCAGACACCTGTGTAATAAAGCCACTTAGTGTACGTAACTGCCAACGTATCTCTACAGTATGGGTTGCTATGGCAGTTATGTAAAAACTTATCGTATGCAGCTTTGTGAAACAGGCTCCAGGACTTACCTCAAGGATTACATGAGTAAAAAAAATGTTGAGTGGAGTGCCAAACATCAATCAATCAATTAATGGACAAGAGGAACTCACTCATGGTGTAATGGTCTGATGACTGTGTTTCCCTTGACATGGGCATAATGGAATAGCGTATAGAGATAAGGCAGCAGCCAGTATCTTGTCTCCACAGCGGTACGGGTAGCTTCTGTCACAACATCGTTGAAAGAAGCAGGGTCTTGATCCTAAAAATAAATATCAGCAATATTCATGTCAATCTAACATTTCTACATTGAGTAACAGATCACATTGCATGTATGAATAACAGGGAGGGTATGACTTCCATGTGTATCAATTGGATGGTTCTCACTGTGCGATTTGTCGTACAGTCTTGTAGGATGCGATTAAAAGGGATGCTTTTAATTGGTCAATAGGATTTGTCAACCAATCAAATGCATCCATTTGAATCGTATGCAACAAGTTCGTACAACAAATCGCACAGTGAGAACAGGGCTTAACCAGATTTTATGCCCTGTCAACCCCCTTTCTAACTGCCCGACCCCTTTACACATTATTTCATGATGAAAGCTGTTACCCTGTTATTAAGTCCATTATGGTTTCTGAAAAAGGTATAAAAGGCTCCCAATTGCATCCATCTCAGGCACAGCTCATCTGTAACATCACTGAAAAATCCACAGATATCTGCTCCAATCTGTAACATGCAAACAGGAATATCTATGTGATTTTGATTATTCACCATAAAAGATATATACAAATGAAGTAGTATAAGCTATACAATGGCGAGAACAAAGCTCTGAAGAGCAATGTTTACATCTATTAGTAAAATCATTCCCTTATGATGATTGTAATTTAGTTCCATTGTATTGTCATCTTAATAGAAATAACTTCCAAGTGACAACCACGTTATGTTCCAGTCATGTGTACTCTAAAAGTCTAAATCATTGTACATACAAGTTGTTAATGTTCAGATGAAACTAATCTTTTAATATTTGTTAAATAGACCTATCTTATTTTTAGATTTAAAAACTACATCTAAAAGGTACTTACATAGGGTATACCAAACAGGTTAAACTCCAAAATTCCTAGTGAAAACACAAATGAAACATTTTAAAGCAAATCTTTTATGGAGAAAAAAAATGATTTATTCCATCTTTCCAAGTTTCTTTCACTTGGATGGTAAAAATTGTTCAATAATCGTATTTCCAATCCACAAATATTGATGCTAAATCTATAAAGCAGCAAATCTGGGAGACAGCATCAATTAAAATTATGATTCTGCTGTGCTTTTGTACATGAATTAATATTGAGCACAAACATTACAGTCCCAGACATTCAACTTTTATAGACCTTTTTACAAAACTAACCTATCTTTTCACTTATTTAGAACCGTTGGACCCAGGCAATGGAACAATTTACATGACCAACTTAAAAATATAACTTCAGTGTCATTGTTTAAATCTAAATTGAAAGACCATCTACTCCATCTTATAAACTAGTAATCCATATCCCAGTAAACCCACGTCATATTTTGTATTATATGTTATCTTAAGTTTTTTCCACTGCTATAAATTTAGTTCACCAAACCAACCGTACTGCAAGTTGCAATATTTTTTTGGGATAGAACAAACTCTGTCGAGTTTTATTCCCGCCATTACCTTCTTGTTTTTGTGCATGGTGATTTGTATATACTTTTTATATATGGTGAATAAACAAACAAACAAACAAACAAATACAGCATTCCTGTGTCAACCACTCCCAATTTTTTTTTGGTGGTGGTGGTGGGGGGGGGGGTTAGTTCGGGTGGACTGAATTTCAAGATCGATAGGCAGAAGACTTGTTTTGGCATTAGCCCTGGCTTTATCAGCAGCCAGTTAAACCCTGAAACTTTTCTTCTGCTTTCTTCAAATAACTCTAATTCTACTGTCTAGCATAGAAGTGAAATAATCAAGTGTGGAATAAACCAAATTTTAGTCCCCCCGACAAAGGGTTGACAAAGAAAACAATTCTATCCACACACCTATGACAGAGTCTCTGAGATGTTTCCAGCTGCTATCATTGTCTCCTAGCCAGTGGCCTGCATATTTCCCACTCCCTGGGAATGTAGATCGGGATATCACAATTCCACGCTCTCCAGTAGTCTGTTGTATAGCTCTGTATATAAAGAACATAACAGTGCAAGTTATGTGAATTCACTAATAGTTGGACATGAATGTATTGGCTAAGGTTACATGGGGACCTTACAATTGATTGATTGGGACTTAGGGGTACACTCAACAGCTAAGGGCACATGATGACATAGGTGCCAGACCACCCAGTCCAACTAAATTTTAACATCAGGCTCCAGAGACTTTAGAACATCAGGACGGCTAATGTATTTGGCACTCACTTAATTTTCCTTCTTGATGGGTCACTAAACATGGCTAAAGAAAAGCCACAATGAGCCTAACTTTACAATGGAATTGTCTCATGAAATATCTAAAAAAAGACTTGATCCTTTTGAAGATTGATTTTAGTTCCTTGTTTCCAAACTAACCCATGATACAGGCCTTATTTCATTCGGTTACGTGGAGGTTACGCAAAAAAAAATTCACGCGAACGGTGACCGTTCACGCCGGGTAAATCAGCAATTTGTAAAAAAAAATCAATAGCAGGAAAGACTAAGAGAACACTGAACGAACATCAGTTGCTATGTACCGATTTTAATACCTTATCGAACCAAATCGGTTCATTCGACAAGTCAGGCGCAAAACAAAGCCGCTTTAAGTTGTTCGTTTTGATGAATGTCAATCAGCCGTGGTCTGAATTCCCTCAGCTTTGCTACAGTCTTTCCAGTGCTAATGTGATACCTTGGAAATAATTAAATCTTTTTGTGAGAAAAGCAACCAAAATCTGCTAATAATCGGGTTAACACTACATTAAAACGAGCCGAGAACTTGCAAAATTTAAACAAAACAGTTTACTAAACTATGTCTACAGGCTTACTCTGTTTAGTGCTCCGTACCCGTGACCCGTTTTCGCGCGAAGACTGTCTTCAACGTCAACTGATGATTCGATGTTTTATATTTACAGGTCTCATTCTTTACAAAGGTCAGTTTTTGAAATTGTCACTGTGTGTTGACCAAAAGTTTAATAAAAATCGCATTATTTAATGGCAATGAAGTTGATAACATTTTGCTGACATACCCGAACGGTCAGTTACACTGGCTAAATTCCACAAGAACGGTGGATCGTTCACGTCAACTTTTGAAAAAATAAGGCCTGATGATGGTAGCAAAACCATCCTTCACCTCACTATGCAATGTCCCCCACTCGGTTATCAACTGCTGGATAAGGAAAATTGTCTGCTGGTTAAATGTCTGCTGGGCAAATGTCTGCTGGTTAAATGACTGCTGGACAAATGTCTGCTGGTAAATGTCTGCTGGACAAATGTCTGCTGGTAAATGTCTGCTGGACAAATGTCTGCTGGACAAATGTCTGCTGGTTAAATGACTGCTGGACAAATGTCTGCCAGTTAAATGTCTGCTGGACAAATGTCTGCTGGATAATTGTCTGCTGGTAAATGTCTGCTGGTAAATGTCTGCTGGACAAATGTCTGCTGGACAAATGTCTGCTGGACAAATGTCTGCTGGACAAATGTCTGCTGGACAAATGTCTGCTGGACAAATGTCTGCTGGACAAATGTCTGCTGGACAAATGTCTGCTGGACAAATGTCTGCTGGTAAATGTCTGCTGGACAAATGTCTGCTGGTAAATGTCTGCTGGACAAATGTCTGCTGGTAAATGTCTGCTGGACAAATGTCTGCTGGACAAATGTCTGCCAGTTAAATGTCTGCTGGACAAATGTCTGCTGGTAAATGTCTGCTGGACAAATGTCTGCTGGTAAATGTCTGCTGGACAAATGTCTGCTGGACAAATGTCTGCTGGTTAAATGACTGCTGGACAAATGTCTGCCAGTTAAATGTCTGCTGGACAAATGTCTGCTGGACAATTGTCTGCTGGTAAATGTCTGCTGGTAAATGTCTGCTGGTAAATGTCTGCTGGACAAATGTCTACTGGACAAATGTCTGCTGGACAAATGTCTGCTGGACAAATGTCTGCCAGTTAAATGTCTGCTGGACAATTGTCTGCTGGTAAATGTCTGCTGGCAAATATCTGCTGGACAAATGTCTGCTGGACAAATGTCTGCTGGACAAATGTCTGCTTGACAAATGTCTGCTGGACAAATGTTTGCTGGACAAATGTCTGCTGGTCAAATGTCTGAGAGGTCATGGTCTGGTGAAGAAGGTGGAGAAATTTACAAATGTGCTGAAAAAGACTGACTTACTCTAGAGTAGGGGGTGATTGACTCCATCCATACAGACTATGGACATCATAATGACGATACATTCCTGAAGGTCCTTGTACAGAATTCAAACAGACCGTCTTATCGGCAAGGGTGGCATTTCTATTGGGGTTATCATGTACGTAGGTAGCCACTGGAAATATATCATCAGAAAGTTTCTACATAAACTAGTTACATTGTAAATACAGACATATTTGCAAACTATACCAAATATGGCTGGCACCAATCATTTTTGATGAGCAATTCGAATAACAAATTTTGTTACTCAAATGACATTCCCATTGTCCCTAAGAGATTGCTGCTTTACTTTTGATAGCCAACACATTTAATGACAGAGCAGAGATACACATGGAAAACTTCATGCAATGTGATTTAAAAATATTTTATATATTGATGCATGCACGGAGGTTAAGGATATAAAATACATGACCACTAATAACTCGGATGTAAGTAGTTTTGACTGGAATGATATTTTACACAATTAGATCATTAGGGGGGGGGGGGGGGGGGTATGCATCATACATTAGAGAGGGAGGATGCATACATTAGAGGGGGGGGGGGTAAGTCTTGTGAAAATCCAAGCAGTATTTTTTAGAATTTGGGGATAATAAGAAAAGACGATGAACTACATGTAGATAGAGGAAACAACGGTTGATGAATCAAAGTGATATGATAGGATGAGCATCTGATGACCAAGGTTTAAAACAAGAACATACTCGTCTTATAAGGAGGTTCATCCCATTTGTTTCCAGCACACTTCAGACTCCAATATGGTATATCTTTCTCAGGCCAGTTAAAAGGGCGATCTTCATTGGTTCCAAAATTAGCCGGCTCATTCATATCCTACAAATTATAAAACATTTCTCAAAGGCACAGAGATCATGACAAGCACGCTGACTATTGGTTCCTTTTAGAAAAGTATATCAATTCGCACTTGTTTAGAGATGTGGAAAAGTGTACTACACAAACTCAGCTAGAAGAGAACGATTGAGTGTACACAAAGAGGCCTAGAAATTTAGGGGGGGGGGGGGGGGCCCATTAGGGTCAATGGCGTCCACCGTGTCCCATATCTTTTTTTCATGGTATGTGATATTACAAAGACCAAAATGATATAGGAAATGGGTGACCCAAAACTTACTTGAGGAACATTTTTATCTATATGATTGAGATCCTACATATTATAAGGGCTGCTTTCTTATCTACTTACAATCCACAGACCATCAAATGTTAACTGATTCTGGTGATGAGACTTTATCAAATTTTTCCAGATTTCCCTTGTTTCATTTTTGAAGAAATCGGGGAAGACAGTCTTACCCTTTGGCCATACCTACAAAAGAGATGTAAATACCAAATTGATAGTGTGGCAAATATAAGATGAGTGTGTATCACCAGTTTGTCATTATAATCATTTCATTTAAAAACAAACTGCCCAATTCACTGCTTTTTGGGCCTAAAACCACCTGAATTCAAAAGAAATCAAATTTCCTTAGCAGACCCCCATATTAAGTCAACATGTATTGGACAGTTGTCAGCTACCAAAGGAAAGTGTAGAATATTTTGTTGCGTACTTACATAACCAAGAACGGTTCCATTATCTGAACTGTTAACTGGGGGTTCAAACTCATTCATCGGTGGCCATCTGATATTGGCATCGGCAGCCGCCATTAGCTCATATGGTTCATAGTTAGTCTCATTGGACTTCAGGGCAGGATCCTAACAAGAAATCCATTAAATAGCTATTTCAAACATTCGCAAAAAACGTTAAATAGAACTTCGAACTCTTTAAATTTAAAACTTAAGTTAACTGTATGGATTTCACACAAAACAATCTTTTGGTGGTGCAATCTTGATTTATAGTTAGGCGGCAAACAATTTAATGTATATTTTCTATAATTTAAATATTTTTGCCCAATGTTTGTTGTCAGTGAAATTGGTTTTCGGTGAGATCCCATTCACTAATGGTTTAATATATGAAAACCAATTTCGTTTTGTTTTGATTTGATTTAATTTTATTCACCAATAGAAATAAATTATATATAACAAAAGGAGTGATTTACATTGGCTGGAATAAAGAGACGGAATACCCAATATAGACTAAAAAAAACACTGGGCTTAAAAAATTACCAACACTTGTCTAAGGGACTGTATCCAACCTTCGTGCAATTTTCAATCGTGTAATTTTCGGGAAAAACACGATAGCGTACACGAATGGATTAAGCTTGCCTGTGAGAGGGATTAGAGGCGCCCTGTGGTGAAGAATGAGCTCTGCTGTAAACGGCCCAGCGTGTCCAGACACCCTGAAAGTAGTCCCGTGAATCAAAACAACACTGAATGAACAAGGCACGGCTCAGCACGACTACCGGTATACTAGGTTAGGGCCGAATGACATGTCAATTGTTATTATTGGTGCAATATAAAGAAGCTAGTAGATATTTATTACGGGATAAATAATAACAACCATTTGTTTGGAAAAAATGCGAGGTAGCCTAATATATTATACCAAAAGAGATACCGGTCTGCGATTGATTGCGTTAGTCTGATTTCCGGAAGTATATACTTGATCTTTTTTTGTTCATATCGGACTGTCATGGAAAACAACTATCATGGCAAAAATAGCTACCATTTTCTTTTGAAACCACCCCAATGTCCTTTACTTAGAGCTCTTTTTGCGTGCTGACACCAAGTGGGGTGAAATTGACAATTTATTTACTAAAATAACTAATTTACCAAAAACAACAAGAGCACGGACTTGTTTTACACTTGTACAGATATCAAACCATCAATCATGAATTAAACATCTTCATCCACTCTGTGTTGGAAATTTTTAGTGTATTATAGCCATAACCGTGTGTAAATATGGCACTTGAGTGTAGAGAAAAATACTTCATTCAAGTCAGTCTTCATTATGGGTTTATTGCTTCGAATTCTTTGGCTTCATTATTTGGCTGTGAAACGATTAAAACACATTGGAGCTACATAAGGATACTAATGCATTGGCATTCGTCAACAGGCAATCATTCAGGGACCATATCTTACCTTCGTGCACGCCTCAGTCGTGCACAGACATTGCACGATTGTTGTAAATGTTCATACGTCTCTATTTAAAATGGTTGGGGTAGGTCTGATTCCAGATTTGTTGTTTATTATGCTTTTGAAAGCATAGCTTTTCTTTTCGACTGCCTGGTATTCCCATAATTAATGTTTTCATTCACAAGGACCAAAATCAGTTGTCGTAGTGTTTATTAAAGAAAAATACTAATTAAGTGTAATATAATATAAACAAAGGAGCACGATGTGAATAGCATAAAAAGACCAATTCAACATTACATACATGAAAATTATGTTATCCCAATGTCAGTCAAGCTTTATTCTTTTGTCTACATCTAGCGTTTACGGCATTCCGAATGGTAAATTAGCAGTGAGCAAATGTAAAAAAAAATCGACCTTTAGATCTTGTGCTTTAAAACAAGACATTTTTAAATAGAGTCTTCAACATTATTGATCGATAATGAACACCCCTCTCCCCCACCTTTGCGATTCTATCTATTGTACTGTAATATTCCTCGCGCATATGCCCTGCTGAGTGTTCGTTGTGCGTTCATTTGCTATTTAGAAAGGAAAGAGTTCGGATTACATTGGCATTGACACAACACTGTGGGTGGCTGGGATTAGTCTTTAGATTAGATAAAGTACTCACTCAAAAATGTCAAGATATACCTTTATAAATGGAACATTTTGCATAAACTATGATAGTAAATAAAACGCATTGCTTAGACATGGTAGACCGCTCAGAATTTTGGATGTTCGACACTGATGACGAGGATGATACGCCTGCTGATATGCCCGTATTTAAACGTGCACAGGAGTCATTAGTGGAAAGGTTTCCGCAGCTACCATCAATCGTTGAACAGTTTGTTAAAGATAATTCTGCAGAGGCCCATATAAGCGAACACACCCGGGCTTCACTCTATCTCCAAAATGACAATTCATGGGATGTTGAAGCCATCCCGTCAAGGTACCATCAACGCCAAACACCACACCGGCATAGTGAATGCCAGGATCCCAGCCAAGAAGAATGATTCCACCAACGACCATCCAGATTTCCGATTTTCGTGCGCATCTGTCAATTATGTGAATGAACTGGTTCAACTGTACGAAGACGAATGTATTGCCTTGTTCTGTGATGACAAGAACAAATTGAATGTGGGGACTCTGGCTGTAAGCAGACATTTCTAGATAAACAGATTTTTTTCTAATGATGATAGACCAAACTACCCCGACCACGATTTTCCTCATCCAAACTCTAAACTCATACCGTCCGGTTATATGACTTTACGCAAAAGGACAAGAACGAGAAGTCTGTCACCAGCAAAAGAGCATCGCTTTCATAGGAGGCGCACACGATCTGCTGATCATACAGGTCAATATTTGTTGGTTTAAGATGGCATTCACAACATTGATTTCTCTTTATCTACAAATGATTATACGTACAATAACATGCATTGTATTAATTCATATATTTTTTTTTCATCAGATTTAGTCGGGACTATAGATAGAAACGGGCGACAGCGGGTATCCTGGCCAAGAACCGGACCATTGGATGTTTTTTTGCAGGCTGCAATGTTTCACAGCAGTACAAGCCAGATCCACGCTGATCATTTGTTCAAACTTTTGAAGCCCATTGTGGAGGACAAATTGAACCCACGGACCGTTGTCTCCATTATAGCGGACGGGGGTCCAGACTGGTCAACTAAATCCCTGGTTAATCTGATCAATTATGGGAGATTATGGCGGGATTTAGGTTTATATGGGCTGATCCTGGCGAGCTACGCTCCAGGGCATAGCAGATTTAACCCCATAGAGCGTGTTTGGGGTCCACTCTCCAAATGGTTGACAGGTGTCACCCTACCCAGGACACTAGAGTAGAGGGGGAAGTTTCCTTGCCTTCAGAGCAGAGCCATCTTTCAAAAGACGACGTTTTGATGAAGGAGGCGAAAATCTTCGACCAGGCCATAGACCAATGTACCAAATATTGGCATGGAAAGAAGTATGACGGCTATCCGATTACGGTACACAAGAACCCCAGTATCCCAACAACGACCTGTCGATATTCAGACCACAGTGAATTGAAAGCCTTTGTAAGCGTGTCTGCGACCCAGATCTTAAAAAATCCCAACTTTATGCATCTCAGACATGAACTCTTATTTTTAATGAACCATTCAGTACACCGAACATATCACTTAGAATTTTATAAGTGCCTGAGTGACTGTTGTACCCACTGCTTCAACCATCCTATAAGAGAAACGAAATTTTTTCACACTTTATCCACCTTTGGAGGGGCTATGCCGTCCCCTGTTACATATCCTGGCAGATGTAAGGGGGAATACATGTCACTACTGCGGCTATTAGATATGCCAGAGCATTGTTCTTCGGAATTTGACACAACCTTGCCCAGTGCTAAGAGACAACAGTGTAAAAGAGGATGCCGTTACGTATTTTTATCAGATGCAGATAGGAAACGTCATCAGACATTGATTCATTCTAAGAAGCTCTGAGTATTTGTATAGACCTATACATTTATCTCCCTGTGATATTTTCATTTTCATGTCATTTCATATCGTATACCTGTACATAACTATATCACTTTTAAAAATAAATTATTGATTATAAGTACTAGGAGAGTTTTAGTCACTGGTTTTGGAAAATAGATCATACTACATGTATATAATTACAGGCCGAGTTTTGAACTTTCGTTTTCTCGTTGATCAGAACATTATAATTTCAAGCACCTGCTAAAAATTAAATGCCAAGTGTGTAAGTTCATAGCTTCATTTTTTTTTTAGTAAAACACAGAATCGCGTGTAATGTCAGCGATTGCTGTAGATCGCAAAACGAAAATTAAACCATGCTCTGTCGAAGAGTCAAAGTTACACAAACCAAAGAAAAACCGTCAATTAAACACACCTCACAAATTCTGTAGCGTATAAATAACATACAAAAGAAAGACAACCAGGTGTGTGCAGATATTTACAAATTGATGTTTTACTGAACAGGTAATGGGAGGCTATAAAAGCGTCAACGTTACTCGGAGTGTCCTGCTTATAGCTATACCGTCGACTGCATTGCACTGCATACACGAGCCCTCTCACTCTATGTTACCGCGCAGTAATATACAGACACGCATATCTCTGCTGCTGTTCAAACCAGACAGGACCGCAGAGGCCACTCAGACAGACTCGAGGGTGTTGTTTTAACAGATCGCTTTGGATTGGAGATCGCCGCGAGTGTAGAAATTGATCGTGTAATTCATTCGCATTACACGAATGATCGGTGCACGATGGTTGGATATGCTCCCTTACTTGTTGAAATAATTACAAACATATCAATATACATAATAAAAAACAGAAAATGGACATTAAAAGCTACCAATTAGAACACCATCAAGTGTTTAATTGACATACCAGGATAATGATAATTCTCATCCCATTTTGTTGTAGGTTTTTGAAATAAGTATTAAGGCCATTAAAGTTGACATCATCAATGGTAAAATCTTTCCTCTCATCCATGTGATCTATATCAGCATATTGAACATCCTAAATTGTGAGAACGTCAAAGTAAATAAAGTATGGGTCAGTAGTTAAAGGAATCAAACAATCCATTTCTATTTTAATACACCTCAAATCTTCTAATGGTAATATATTTTTGAACAATTAAGGCCCGTTCTCACTGTGCGATTTTCGTACCGACTTGTAGGATGTGATCATAATGGATGCTTTTAATTGGTCAACCAATCAAAAGCATCCATTTTAATTGCATCGTACAAGTTGGTACTACAAATCGCACAGTGAGAACGGGCCTTTAAAAAACACACAGGCACAGGGAAAATCTTCTTGTCTAAAATGGTATTATATCATGACATATTTTTCCAGAAAGACAAACAGAGACATTGATATGGAATAAGTTCAGATGATGAAATTCTAAAGAAACAGGTCCAATTTATAATTGTGTGTGAATACTGTGAATATGTTATGGTTACAAGACTTAGTTTTCTTTAATAACTAATAATTTTGCAATTACAGTTGGTTGAAAAACACATTGGAAACAAAATTAAAAATCTCGGTTTCAGAGAAAAGTAAAATCAACAGACTTACCAATGGAATATTGGCAGTAATAGTTCTATCTACAGCATTTCTTAAATTTTCGATACTATTGTAACCATAACGACAAAGTTGGAACCCTAGTGACCAATACGGTGGCATCATTGGACGTCCAATCATCTGTCAGAAAAAAAAAATAGAGTTAAATTTTTCACAAACCAGTAAAGTTACAACAATTTATTAAAACTTCCACTGATTTTATTGGTTATAGCATCCCCCCCCCCCCCAACAAGGTGTAAGCTCAGCATTTGTCTGAAGATAAAGATTTAAAATGTTTAGATTAAGAGAAACCATTTTGGCTGTATTGTAATCCAGTGTGGGGGTCTTCAGACTTATCCCCAATATGTTAATTTGAGGGTTTCATGTTAAACTATATTATGCCAATGATAATAAATTAAGCCATCACCACGTAGTCTTCGTTACACTAGACAAAGACACCAATATAGGTGTTGAAAGCTAACTACGTGGTGATATCTTAATTTTTTATCATTAGTATGAAAGCCACATTTAAAGAGAGTTTCAAATATTTCTTATTTTATGCCAACCAATGAACATAGCTTTTTTCAAATAAGTGTGCATGGCATAGCATATTTTTAATGCCCTAATAATAATATTATCTCAACGACGATGTGTGAATATCATTAAAGCTAGCCTTATAATTGATTTCCTCATACAAGTACCTGTGTGTATTGCTGTACAACATTCTCTGGGTGAGGTCCCATAAATACATAAAAATCCAAGACACCTCCAATAGTACGATATGTTAACATAGGTAAAGGAGACAGAGAAAAATCTGAAAATGAAAGACAACAAGTTCAGCGCCATCATGATAATCATTTGTTTTACAATATTTAATAGATTTAATTCACTATACATTTATCATGTTATTGACAGACCGTAATATTCCATGACCTCAAAACAAGAAGAACTAGACATAACTGAGATACCCCCAGCTCTGCAAGAAAAGTCGGCAATGTAAGGGGCATAACTCTTGAAAAAAACATCCGAGCGCAATAGGCTTCTTGTACTTGCTGTATTAAACAAATATGTGAAGTTTCAAAGTTGTAAGTTAAAGACTTTTTTAGATAATGTGTTTACAAGGACCAATGGACAGACGGACGACGGAGGCAACGACTATAAGCAACTGTAAGCAAGACGGAGAAGCGGGAAAGGATAGCCCCTCAGACAAATGGCAGAACAGAGAAATGTCAAAAGGAGTCCAAAATGTCATAAATATGTAAAAATATCTCCTTGCAAGTAGGACATGGACAACTTCATATCATTGGTAACATTTGTCAAGTTTCATTCAAAAAGAACCAACATCTGGGAGGAGTATTTTGGACAAAATTGCGTCTACGGACAGACGGACGGAGGGCACAACGATCAGACAGATGTATGTGTGTACATACAAACTTTATGCCAGCAGAAGGGTTAGGGAGGAGGGAGGGAGGGGCGATAACATGATAACCCTGTCTTCATATGGAATGAGACCCATTGGAGGAGTATTTTGGACAAAACTGTGTCTATGGACGGACGGACGGACAGACAGACAGAGCGAACAACGATTGGACGGATGTATGAGCGTACATACACACTTCATGGCAGTAGAAGGGGGGGGAGGGGGGAAGGTAGGGAGGAGGGAGGGGCGATAACACGATGACCCTGTCTTCATATGGAATGAGACCCCAAAAATGGCAAAGTCCTATAAGTCAAAAACGTCATAAAAATGTGAAAAAAGGAAATATCATCCTGTAAGTTGGGCATGCACATCTACATACCATTGGTAACATATTTGTGAAATTTCATTGAAATCAAAGCAAAATCTTAGGAGGAGTAGTCCGGACAAACAAAAATGGCAAAGTCCTACAAGTCAAAAACGTCATAAAAATGTGAAAAAAGGAAATATCATCCTGTAAGTTGGGCATGCACATCTACATACCATTGGTAACATATTTGTGAAATTTCATTGAAATCAAAGCAAAATCTTAGGAGGAGTAGTCCGGACAAAATTGTGTCTACAGACAGACAGACGGACGGACGGACAAGCCGATTCCAGTATACCCCCCCCCCTAACTTCGTTGCGGGGGGTATAAAGATAAATAAATTTCTTACACAATATGGCCTCACCTTATTTATTAAGTACAAATATGGACCTAACAATAAATCATTGTAATGGAGTTAAAATGACGTATCAACGTATATATTTACGATCACTAAAACACACGAGCACAGGGAAAATCTTCTCGTCTAAAATAACCATGGAGACAAGTTTCTAATTGTGTTAAAAAGAGGTACATCACTACATGTGTTTGGGGTTACAAGTTAGTCTCTATTGTTTTACCTTGAGCGTTACTGTTAAGGAGTAAAACACCATGGGCATTATTTTCATCTTCCACACAGGTGTAAAATGGGTGCACACCATACAAGTTGGTGTTGTCCTGAAATAAAAAGTGTACAGTTGATTTATTTGTCCATCAAAAAGGGGAAAGAATAATGAAGAATTGGTGCTTTACATGTACATTACACTATGACTAAACATTGTTTCCCATGTACAGCATTAGTATGATTTTGAGAAGAAAAAAAATCCATAAAGTTGGTATCTGGCAATCATCCCGCTCAGCTGATCGAATCTAAGTCAATAAAATTTCATATTGTGAGGGCTAGTAGGGGAATTTATGATACATTGGTGGAACACTTTTGGGATTAAATGTCAAACAATCCCCTTTCATTTCCTGAAATTCAAATAATTTTTTCCACTGTTTGTACTTACACCCCATCCTGGAGCCTGGTCTCGGGAAAATGCACCCCATCGTTTGTAAAAGAGGTCATGCCTAAATGAGTCATGGCGATTTTCCCCCAGTCCATAAAGATTCCTTGAGGGTAGACGAGTGGCTATTTGTAAAAATTGATCAGCGAAGGTCAATCCACCAACAGAACTATCCCAGCTGGAGATATAAAAAAAAAGAAGTTTCTATGAAAGGTGGTTATTTAAACGGAAACAAACACCTCATATCTATTCTTGTTTTCAGAGTACAATATTTTTTTTTGAAGGTTGATTCTCTAAAGCCCAGCACACACGAGAGGCGCCGGCTGAGCTACAAGGCACGTCTGGCCCAGGGAGCAGCTACAGATTTCAGCGCAGACAGTGAGCTCTCGGCTGAGGAAATTTCTTGGTCACCTAAGTTCACTAAGCTACATAAATGTCACTACCTGTGTTCACATGATTTAATAGGCACACACGATTGAACTATCCCTCCTCTCAAAACAATAACAAAAATAACGGGTACAATAGAATGTTGAAATAATTGGCTATTTTTTCTAGACTCTAGCATGTCTGCAAAAGTTGTGTTTGGAACTAACTTAGGCCTAGAATGAACGAAAACTCATCCCCAAAAATTCATATTTTGGTTTGTACAGGTCACACACTGTATAGATTCTCCTCATTCCAACATCATTCATTTATGGTTTTTTAGATGACGTTCAAAGCCTCTTGCTTTTGTGACAATCAGAATTCATGAAAAAACAAGAGATCAGTGAACTGATCTTAGCCCACCATAGAACACTATCAGAAAGTGAGGCTGCTTATAAAGGGATCGCAAATTTGATATGTGAAATTTATTACTTCAGTTGGTGGCTGGCTGGACAAGAACACAGTTTCTTCGGTAGATAGTGGCTGTTATCTGAAAACTCAAAACCAACTTTCTTCAAGGAGGCCGCACATTAACGCTACTTACCGGAGCTATATGTACTTGCACACAGGCCAGTCAGTGATATCGCTTGTTTGAGTCCTGTACACAATTAAAATTTACAAAATCCAAAACGATTGTACATATGTTAACAAGATGCATATTAATAGTGTTTGTTTACAAATCAAAAGATAATGTATATCTGTCAAAAATAGCCCGTGAAAAGTGAAGAATGGGCGACGTATCACTCGTCTGATGAGTAAAAATTTAAACATGACGAAAGTCAGTTTAAAAATTAATGGCAAAAAATGTCCCGATTCGTTCAGAAATTAGTGAACTGTTATAAAAAAATCTTCATGCACGATTTCATATAAATACATGATTGAATAAAAACATTTCAGTTACTTTATTGGTAAATAGCATTTACAATTGCGAAGTCAGTTGCTGTACAAAGCTGCCTGAATGCAAATTCGATCGGCAAAATAGTGATTGTACGTTGCCGTGTATTTCATTTCATTTTGAAATATTCCTTCCTTTCAAACTCCGAAAAATACAATATGGATCTTCTTAAGTGTCTTAGGGAACACTCTCCTTTAAAAATATTTATTATTGTTACATTTTTGGAAAGAATTTAGGCGTTTAAAATCCACATTCGAGAAGGCCATTTTACCGACTTCGAACAAGCCGTGGCGGCAGGCAACATGCATAGATACATGTAAACTTTTTCTTACTGTCGCCCTTGGAAATCTGAAAGGAGTCGATGTTGATACGTTTTAAAATGACCCGAGGATTGCAATTTCACTCTGAGGTTTAATAAAGCTTCGATAAATGCCTTTTTTCCACTACTATGGACTAGGAAATTCCAAAATAACGTCCTCCGTGCCAACAATAGCTTATTTGTCTTTAACTGGGTCATGCTTTTAAAATGCCTGGTAGGGGCCCTGTGGTTGACAGCGGGAACTCGCACTAGCGAACTAATTTTACCACCCGATTTTAGCACTTTTAAATCCTATATATTTAAATATCTAACTCACTGTCAGTATATTGGAAACAAGGAAAATATATATTATGATCTGAAGCTGTAAATATAAGGAATTCCACAAGCTTTTATTGTCAAATTTAACATTTTCTTGTTATATACGTATGCTTGAAGTGTCCGTTCTAACTTGGACAAAGTTGGAAGTTATCAGTAAAAGTAAATTAAACCTCTTTAACCGTATTCGAAGATTGACAAAACAAAACACAAAGTAACCAACAGATGCAACATGTGATTTTATTTGTGCATTTTCAAAATCAGTTGAAGTTGTAAGAAAAAATAACCATACGGCGTCAGTGGGGTTTTAGCCGACTTCTGCTGTCGCCATACGATGTCTTCGGTAATGAAGCAGGCTAGCACTCTTACGCCAAATGGCGACAGCGGTACCGAATGTGTTAAATGAAAACATCAACGACGAAAAAAATACATGTTGCATAACTTGACCATATGAGAAAGCAACACAAAAAAAAAAATTCATCAAGATCCGCCTGGTAGTTTTGTTGAGTCCGCGATCACAAACTGTGTAGATGGAAATCACAGAAAAAGCTACCGGCCGCCATTTTGAATATGCAAATGAGCAGCGACTGCATAACAAGGCCATAGGGTTAACCTGCGTATAACATTTTACGAACATCCTTTCATTACTTTAGAACAGTGATAAAAAAAGTAATGGCCAGTGGCCGCCATTTTGAATATGCAAATGAGCAAAAAAGTGCAGAGTGCGCAACGAGACCATAGGGCTAACATGCGTAAATTAGTTTACGAAAATCCTAGCCTTTCTTTACTTTAGGAGAAAAGTGACAAAAAGAAGAAAAATAAAATGGTCGCCCAGCGGCCATTTTAACATGCAAATGAGCAAAAAAGTACATAGTGCGCAACGAGGCCATAGGGTTAACCTGCGTACAAAGTTTTACGAAGATCCTCTCTTTAAAGAAGATCCGACTAGGACTTCTCTTGGAATCGCGGTCACAAGAGAGAAAAGTGATAAAAAATAGAAAAACAAAATGGTTGCCTAGCGGCCATTTTAATATGCAAATGAGCTCAGAAAAATAGATGTTGCACAACTAGACCATATGGGGAACCAATAAAAAAACATTTCATCAAGATCGGCCTGGTGGTTTTCTAGATTCCGCGATCACAAACTATGTAGGTAAAAATCACAAAATGGCCGCCAGCGGCCATTTTAATATGCAAATGAGCAAACAAAATAGATGTTGCACAACTAGACCATAAGGGGAACATGTCTGTAAAATTTGATGAAAATCCGACCAGTAGTTCTTTTGGAATCGCGATCACAAGAAAAGTTTACAGACACCGGATGATGGAAGACGGACGACGCACGACGGACGACGGACAAAAAGCGATTTGATAAGACCACCATGAGATCATGGTGGTCTAAAAATGTGAATTTTGGCAGCTCAAGCCACTTTAAGGAAACATATAAAAATGCTGGTACATGTAACTCATGTAATTTTATGATAAAGACATATGTAGGCTTACTTACATGACTGTCCTTGAACTTTTTCTGATAATTTTAAAACTGAAAGGTCCTGGTTCTGTATTTTCCACAAACTCATATTTTGGGTCCTCTATCATTTCCATTGGTAGGTTCAAGTCAATTGGCACTTTATACCTCTCTGATTGATCCACAACATCAAACTAAACAGACAAATTATAAATAATAAATCACATAATGAGAAAGATTTCTGTTTCCACCAGAGCTTTAACATGGTCCCTGTGTTTTTAATAAAGGGAGTTAACTCACATTAAGGGTCGGCACACTCAGGTTCTCGCTTATTTATATGAGATGTTGCAAACATAATAAAATGAAGAAAATAATACCAGTATAAAGTATTATCAGAGGTACTTGTACTTAGAAACTGGGGCCATTTACCAATTGACTTGAGAATAAATTGAAAGTCCCAGATTTTGGCCCAATTAGTAGATTTTTGTCCATGTGTAAATAATAGCATAAACCTGGTTAACTTACTGTAAATTGAAGCAATTGATCTGAATGCATGTTCACTGTCAGAATAATGTCTGCCATATCTTCTCCAAATATAGAAGCATTCCCCATCTTTGACAACCTGTATGTTAACCGACTGGCTGTCATTTCTCTGTTTACTACTGAATAACCATAGGATAACCTAAAAAAAAACAAATTTACATGTATTTATGTTTTCACATGAGATTTATTGTTTTGAAAACTAAAAGCATACATTATATACCGTTTTACAAATGTTTATTGGCAATTAAGACGTTGAAGTCGATATTGCTCAATTTTGAGGAAACAAAACCCTTGATCAGATTGAGAATGTTCAAATCAGAAAACGAACCTGTCAAAGTAACATGGGGGCACCTGTTGTTCTTCCACCGGACTCCACAGACAACCTCTCTCCATACAAGTCTCCATGGAAACAAGACGCTTGTCGAGGTTGGGTATATCAGGAAGACAGTCGACTCTCATCGCTTCAGAAGCTACCACTCTATCACCAAATCTGCTCCACAATTATAATTAAAAGCATGGGATTAAATTACACTTCCTATCGTAGTTGAGTAAAGCTTAAGAGTTACCTCTACGTTCAGTCTCCAAAATATAAATAAATTAACTATTAACATGTTACATCAGTGGTCAATCTAACAGTCAGAAAACAGTTTTTTAGGCACTACCTGGGATGAGAGCCGAAGACCCATTGGTAGAAAACTAATGTTCTATCTAATAATCTGTAGGGGTCATCAAAAAGGGGGGAGAATTAAGGTTATGCAGGCCAAAACAATTACAAAGAAAATGTAATTTATGCAAAAATCTCAATATTTATTTGTGACATTGATATGTGAATCCAAAACTCACTCCCATTTCACCATGAAGCTTTCAGCCATAGACAATTCTAATCCTTCAATTAACAACACCTATAACAAAGGGAAAAAACACATCTATTTACCATTGTTAGGCTTATTACAAAATGTAAAAGCAAGTTTTACATGTAGCTGTACAATTTTTAACCTTCATTAGGGCCTAGCGTCACACTCAACCTTCTAGTCCTTCTTATGTTTTGTGTACCCAGTATTGACTTACTTTTATATCACAGAAGTCACAGACATTCATGGAACATTTATACAGCATTTTAAATAAGACTAAAATATAAAAGAGAGTGTATTGGAATCGATGTTATTCCCAGTTGCACTCCCTTTACCTTCTATATATCTGTATATTTATCTTTTTTTCAATGCAAGTTTTCTAATAATAAAAAAAAACACTTACACAATAAAGATTATGGTTTAAGTTCTCATGTGGTGCCATATTATTGTTCATATATGTATCAGGAAGAACATGAATAAATAATACCTAAATGTGTGTCAGGCCAAGCACGGGTAATTAATACTGATCTACATGTATGTCTTTGGATGAACATGGAGAAATAATATTTACTTGTGTGTCAGGAGGAACATGGATAAATAATATTTACATGTGTGTCAGGAAGAACATGAATAAATTATATTTACATGTGTGTCAGGAAGAACATGAATAAATAATATTTAAATATGTGTCAGGAAGACCATAAATAAATAATACTTACATGTGTGTCATGAAGAACATGAATAAATAATATTTACATGTGTGTCAGGAAGAACATGAATAAATAATATTTACATGCGTGTCAGGAAGAACATGGATAAATAATACTTACATGTGTGTCAGGAAGAACATGAATAAATATTACTTACATGTGTGTAATATGGAAGAACATGAATAAATAACACTTACATGTGTGTCAGGATCATATGTAAAGTTGTCATGAGGTGTCATATCATTGTTTATATGAATGTAAGCCACTTGTTCAGACACTCCATAGACTTTGATCATGTTAAAATGGAGGTTGTCTATCTCTGGGACATTCATACGCCAAACCCTGTTCATTTGTACAGAGTCCTGCATGAATTAGAGAATATATACATGTACTTTACTAGATTATCATTCATCAAAGGAGACAAAAGCTTTACATACAAAACAGGAGGCCCCTTTACACAATGAAACTTTTGTTGTACAACAAAATAAAATGTAAGTTTCAAGATGTTTTACGGCATTTGTTTTATCACCTGAAACATAGCAGAACTTGGGTTTTCATTAGAGTGAAACTTTGTTAATTACATTTAACATCGGCTAACCAGTACCAGACTTCATTAGCATAAAACTTTAATTGCTTAATACTTTTAACACCAGCTAATCAGTACCCAGACAACTTAGCATAACATATGGATCGAATCACGCAATTATTGCCTGGACAATAATTTTTTATCATTAGTACAATGATGATGCTTTAATTATTTCTCATTAGAATGGTACCCACGTTTAAAGAGAGTTTCAAACATTTCTTATAAAATAAAACTTGTTGAAGTTTCTTAGTGTAGATGAGGTTTCCAGTTTCAAAGGCTTAAAAATTGGATTGCAAAAAGCTATCATCAAAAGTTTAGGATGTAAAACAATTAAATAGATTAACCCATAGTCCCAAGAACAAATCTTCTGCCAAACACGCAAGTAGGATGTGTCTACATGCATAAAATCACATATCTGAAGCTTATCACAAACCTATGATATAATCGGTAGCAATGCGCAAGGAGTTTGATCAGACAAAAGTATTGATGTAAGAAACACTTACCCGTCTTGCCATAAATGTTGCATAGAAATTATTACCACTTTCATAAGTCCCTAAAGATCAAAATACAAAATATGAAATCAAAATCTCATTAAAAAACATTGAAAAGTCATACATGTTAATCGGAAAATTCACCAAATTGCATCTCGTTTTTTTTTAATACCATCAACAAAAATATGCATTACATCTCCCCTTTCCTAAAACTCATGTTAGCTGATACAACTTCAGAAGTCTCTTTCTTTCCCCCCATAATTAAACCCCGGCAATGCCGTGTAAAGCATCAATCAATCAATCAGAAGTTTTACCACAATAAGGTTACCAATAACACTCAGTAATTTTGTAAAGTATTTCCCAGATAACACTCCACAAAAAGGACTTTAAAGTAAGCCAGGGAATTTTTTTGATTGCATAAAAGGAAAATAGCATTGCATGTTCTCTAAAAATTTGTTTAATGTGAAAAAGTTTTCTTGTGTTTCATTTTATAATAAAACCTTACCTATCTCTTCACCGTCATCCCACATTATTTCACCTTGAGCAGATGAATCTCTGTTTAAGGCTACCAATAAGGCTAATGGATTTTTTCGACTGAAAAATTAGGCATACAAGTTGGTAAGTGTTTAACATCATTCAAGATTATTTGATTTAAATTTTACAAAGTAATTTATTTTATAGGATCCTAGATAGAGGACAATGAATGGGCTATGAAGGATTAGGATTGAAGTGAAATAAATAAATAGCTGTTACAGATATAACATTTTGATAATTGGTTCCCAATAACATGTCCCTTTGTAGTTTATAAAGATCGTGGCACAATAGGCTTGAATAATTGAGACAGCTAAACATAGAGCATAGCAGGTCATCAAAAACTATTTTTTACCCAATAGTCCTTTATATTCAAGGTAAATGCATTAGAAGATGAAATTGCAGATGAAGTAGGCTATCGGACGGGTATAATTTTGAACTGTTTCACATATTTTTTAACTATCTGAGCACTTTACATATGTTACAGTGAGTCTTTAAAAAATGGCAAATTGTGTTTTTTACATAACTTTGTAGTCACGACAGTACAGTTTTATGTTCATGGAAAAGGTAAATGATTGACGTTAGTATGAGGTAAATCCATACAGTCTCTAGCCTGTATGAACATAAAGGGTGGGAAGTTTATATGGATTCCTGTTACCTGTAGAATGTGTTATTAGCTGGATGTTGCATGGGTAATATATAACCTCCTCTCACATGTAACGGTATTTGATCCTCAGGTGTCACAGGTAACTCCAACATTTGGCCTTCATCTTCATTATCAAGCACACCCTGGTTAAAAATAACACCTTCAATAATATGTTTTTTAACACTATAACACACGGAAAATCTTCTTGTCTAAAATAACCACAGAGACAAGTTTCTTATTGTGTTAAAAGTGGGCATATCATTTAGATGTTTATACCCAATCATAAGTTGTTATAATAAACCACAACCCATGATATTTCATTAGGTAGACGACAGGCAGGAGTTTGGCCTTAGTCTGTAGAATTTTCTAGCTTCAATAATATGGTTAACTTTAAATCTATTTTGGGGATTAAAAGCCTAATTATAGCATGCCTCTATTTACATCCATATTTTTAGGAAAACATCTCCATGGTAACTCTGGAAGAAATTCTCAGTTATTGAACAGTTGTTGATAACCTTTTGGCAAAAGGGATATAACAATCTACATGTATTTGATAAGTTAAATTACGATACATTGTAACGCCTTTACTTTATGTATTCTTATATTTTAGAGAAAAAAAACATGCAGTTCAAACTAGGTGCTGTACATGTAATTGGGTCCGAGTATTGAACAAATATTTCAGTGCATATGGAAATAATATGAACATTGATTTCAAACAGTAAATATACTAACCGTGTAATAATTATACCACCTGCCATCAGGTAAATACAGTCTTAACGATGTTTGATTCTCCTGAGAAAAAAAGTAAAAAGACCATGTGAAAGTTCATTGAAAAAAAAGACGACAAGTGAATGATTATTATTTTTAACGAATGTCTACACCAAAGACAAACAGAAGGAGATGTCTGTCACAGCATAGACAACATTTCCCAGAAATTTAGATGTGGTATAAAGCATGAACCATAAAGAAAAAAAACATTTTTTTTTTGTTGACGATTAATTTATCTTTGAAACCCCAGAGTAAGTAGGCATACCATTAATATTGGAGAGATTAGTAAAGCGGGACCCCATAAAAACTGTGTGTCAACTCCCAGGGCAATATCA
Source organism: Lepidochitona cinerea (assembly GCA_963971465.1). NCBI lineage: Eukaryota > Metazoa > Mollusca > Polyplacophora > Chitonida > Tonicellidae > Lepidochitona > Lepidochitona cinerea. The sequence goes on along the minus strand of OZ020556.1, from coordinate 36,721,434 downwards.
TCTCGAGGAAACCTGATTTAAACAGAAACAATTATCAAATAACATACAATAGTGTGTATGCAAAATTGTATATTAAAATGTGTGAAGCAGATACAATTAAAGATCTTCAAAACTATCTGAAATGGGGTTGTTTATGAAGTCATGTAGTAGGCCTAAACCAAATGTACATATTTTCTTGAATATCAGTTCATGAATAAAACATAAATTTTGGGAGATCCTTATTATTTTTCAATGTTTTTAAAACTCCTACTGATGCCATTTAACTTTGGAAATTATTTTGCAAGTCAGGTAAGAGGAGGTGTGGGGGGGGGGGGGGGGGGGGGGGGGGGGCAGGGGGGAGACATTTTTTGACTTACTCATGATGAAGTTGTCTTATAACTGTGTGTCCATGAACATGGGCATTATGGAAGAGGGTATAAAATCATTTAATGACTTACTCATGATGAAGTGGTCTTATAACTGTGTGTCCATGAACATGGGCATTATGGAAGAGGGTATAAAGATAAGGTAGAAGCCAATAACGAGTGGTCAAAGCTTCTCTGGATGCCCTAATAACATCATCTGACAAACTGCCAGGGTCTTGATTCTGTAATGCCAATGCAAATACTTATTTTTAACATTTTATAGTTATAATGGAAAGGAATCTTTATGCTACTAAATCACAAAGTAGATTTTAGAAATGTTATTCTTTTAAATTGACATTTGAAATTTCTTGATCAAATGATTTGAAAATGTGGTATGCATATTCAAGTCAAGGTAGCTTTTAAACATGCATGTTGAAGGGTTATAACTCTTCAGTTGACATTATTGAAGACAAGTAAATACATATTTTGGTTAAATATTGGTCAATAAAAATAAACAAAAACTGAAATATAAAAGATATTTACCCAATGTAACTTAAAGTGGCACAAGCTGCCAAAATGCTGATATTTTGACGTTAAAACAGAATATTGAAATGATTGGCTATTTTTCTCAAAATGTATAATTCAGAAGCTTTTTAGTGCTTCTAGTCTCCAAAATGTACAATAAAGTATTGTTTTGAACTAACTTTGGCTTAGAATGAATGAATGGTCCACCCGGTTATTTAAATTTTGTTTACGTTTACGGTTCGTACTGGCCACATACTGTATGGATTTTCCTCATTCCAACGCCAATCATTTAGTTTTTCGATGGCCTTCAAAGCCTCTTACTGTCGTGACGATCAGAAATTATGAAAAAAGTGTGAATTTCGGCAGCTCAAGCCATTTTAAATGAAATAGAAAACCGCTGTTAACACACAGTTTTCAAATCTGTATAGATCTGTAGAGAATCTTACCAGGTATCCTTTACCATTATGGTTTCTAGAGAATGTATAGAAGGCTCCCACTTGCATCCATCTTTTACACATCTCATCTGTACGGTTGTTAAAGAAACCACAAATATCTGCACCAATCTACAAAAACAAAAAAACAGCACTTGTTTTGATATAGTGGAAGAGCAAATTGTTGTTGTTGGGGGGGGGGGGGGGGTGTATAAGGGGGTTGTTAATAGATATTTTGGCATACAGCTTTTGACCAAATGGCTACAAGCCATAGGGAAACATTTAGACATTTTGCCATGTACATGTATGAGGCCAGTATATATCACCCTGCCAACATTATTTGAGACTTGTTATCATTAAAAATTTACAATTAAATTTTACGAACTCTTATCTTGAATTTTCTAAATACTTACATAGGGAATTCCAAACAAGTTGAACTCCAGCATACCTGAAAACAAACATTCAGATCAGTTATAGATGTCATGATTTAATTACCATATTTCTGAATATTGAGAGCTGTGTAAGAAATTAATTTGAATGGGCTTATCTTGACTGACTTATCGATGTTTTACATCAAACTCATTAATATGGAGATGTTCACTGTGTGGGAAAATGAGCTCTGACCCATTAGGAAAGCAAAACCTTCTATTGATAACCCTTCCAGCACGGGACAAAAAATGTTTACAAAAAATTCCGACCTAGTGGAAATACAAAACATAAAAAAAGTTTGATTGATTAGGGTTTAAGGCTGTGTAACAGATATCAGCTTTTATTTACTGTTCACCCTTGTTACATGTAGGTCCGTAAATATGAGAACATTACATCCATGTGTGCATCAAGTGAAAGGACATACAGTTTGGTAAAAGTTATTACCAATAATAGAGTGGTGTAAATCTGGCCAAGAACTTTCATTATCTCCGAGCCAATGACCGGCGTACTTCCCGGAGCCGGCAAACGTGGAGCGACTGATTACCATACTCCTTTTTCCTGTGGCTTCTTTTACAGCTCTGAAATAAAAAATGTCTGAATTAATACTGCATCACACATCATACATTTTTCCCCACTCTAACTTAATGTAAATAAATGTATGACTTAAGTGGTTTATTTTAAAATGAATTGATGGGTGTTTTATTTCACACAGAAGATAATTTCAGTTGCATGGCAGCAGGTTTGTATCAGCGGGTGAGGCCCAGAGAAAATATCCTTTGTTCTTTACAATGATTTCTCACAAAAGTTTATTTAGTAAAACTGATTGATTAAGGTAATTTCAATTTTATGGCCGAGTTGCCAGGCTTAGTCACATAGGGATTGAAGAAACTGGGCTGAGTGTCATAAGGAATTGCCTGACAGGTACCTTGACAGGCATTCCACCTGGCCAATCAAAGGAAAAACCACGTCCAAATATGTTTCATATAACCATTCGGAGAGGAGGGTCTGAGTGAGATAATAAAACTAGATTAATGGCTCAATGCTAAATGATTGTCAGAAGACAGAGAATTTATTTATGCCAATAAGCAAGGTTTCTTCCTACATGAAACCTGGCATGTGGCTTACATGTTACTTGCAAAGCATCAATCAATGACTAGGGCTCTGACGCAGTGGGAAAAAATGCTGTGCTGTAAAGAGCAAAGTGCTCTGGGCCCTGCCTTGCAAAGCTGATGTAAAGATGACCACAGGCCTACACCATGGACTAGTTGAGACTAGAGTGTAAGTTCCTGTAGCCTAAGCACAGATATATATGTCAGACATAACTTGCACCAACTTTGTCAAACAAGGCCCTGGAGGCTCCTAAACAATAATGCAAGTACAAGAACTTACTCCAAGCTGCAATCATCATCAGGGAAATTACTGAATTAGTAAATTAACCGACACTGATTGACCCGGAAAAAATTCCGGGCCAGGGTGAGAATCGAACTTACTCGAGTGTTGATTCTGTTTGACTCCATCCATACAGACTGTGTACATCATAATGGTTATACTTCCCTCCTTCCCCCTGTACTGTGTTCATACAGATAGTTTTATCAGCTAGAGGAACTCCATCAACAGCCATGTCAAAGGAATCGGAATCCCTGTTATCATGGACAAAGGCAGCCACTGAAACACAGGAACCCTCACATTTACACTCATACATTTATTATTCATTTACATGTATTTTTTATGAGAACTTTATTTTGTGTATTTGATCACGATCTAATCTTTCTTTAATGCATAATGAACTGAGACTCATACATTTACTATTCATTTAAATGTAGGCCAACATGTATTTTTATGGGAACTTTATTTTCTGTATTTGATCACGATCTAATTTTTTTTACTGTATAATGAATAGCCTCTTTTAAACAAAGTTTTCTGTATCTAACACATTTGGAAGTCTCTAGTCATTTCTTTACATTGATTATGAGAGTCAATATTTGGGAAGGAAAGAATTTAAGTTCACGTATTAGTATTGGATCTGAAAACTTTGCTATTGGTGTGTGTGTATTACTGGTGAACATAGTCTCCAGAGCTCTTACTTGGTCTATAGGGGGGTTGATCCAAATCGTTACCCTGACATTTCAGACTCCAATCTGGCCAATTCTCGGGCCAATTCCAGGGTTTGTCCAGGTTGGTACCAAAGTTAGCTGGTTCATTCATATCCTAAAAACACACATGTTAATATGGAGTATTTACAACAGGATTAAGCTCCATGGGGCTGCAGATTGGTGAGCAAAATACCAAGGAATATAAAGAATAACTTCATATGTCATCAATGTTATGGTGAGATTACTTGTTTTCTTTAACAAGAATTAGTCTACAAAGGTGCGTTATATTTACAATAATTATCATTTATGCTGTTGGAAATCCAAACTAAATAAAAGTTTTCTATAATGATCAGTATATAAAGGGAAAGTTTTAAATTCACGATGCACCTCTAATGATTCACCTTTAACAAACCTTCTACTTTATAAGCATAAGAAAAAATAAACTTTTCAAGATGTATAGAAATAGCATACTTGACATAAGCTTCTTAATGCCTGTGGCAACTACTTACAATCCAGAGTCCATCAAATGGTAATTCTTTATGGTGTTTAACTATCAGCTCCTTCCATACAGCATTGGTAGAACTTTTGAAGAAATCAGGGAAGACAACTTTGTCAAGAGGCCAAACCTAATATGACAAATGTATGAAACATACAGAAGTTATATACATGTAGGTGTCTATTAGTGTAAGTTTGAAACTAGTTTACCGCCTTGATATAATACTCATTCTATTAGCACTATACTACACTAGTTCAATATTAAAAAAAAAATGATGGGGGGGGGGGGGGGGGGAAGGAGTTTAGAGTTATTTGACCCCACATACTTTTTTTTTGTGTTAAATTTTCACAAAAAAGAGACATGGTTATGCATCACTCGTGACTGATACAAAAAGTCAGTTTTCAGACTACATATGGGAATAAATTAAAAAAAACAAAAATCAACAAACATCCTGAAAATTAAACGACACCAATCAAAATAACTAAAACAAAACAAGAGATCCCTTATAGGGATCTTAAAGCCCGCGTTCATCTATTCATATTAAATTGATTGATTGATTGTTTGGTGTTTTACGCTGCGCTCAAGATTATTTCACTTATATGGCGGCGTTGTCAGTTTTATTGTGGGAGGAAACCGGGCTCTATGCTCGGAGGAAACCCACGACCTTCCGTTGGTAACTGGCAACCATCCCACATAGGTCGTCTATTCATATTAAAGATTGTTACAGCAATAACTGGATATAGGAATTGGGGCCTACATAAAAAAATCTTATTCCAGGGAGATAACTATTGTTGAGGAAAATTAAATTGTGAATTGCAAAGTAAGCTCCCCTTGACATTTTGGTTGAAAACAACATTGCCACCTGGTAGCCATCTTCAATATGCTAATGAGATGATAATGTACGGTACACAGCTAGAACTTAGGGGGACGATGTGTGTCATGTTTGGCTAAGATCAGGTCAGTAGTTTTCTTGGAATAATGATAATAAGTTTCATTTTCAAATTTGGTTCAAAAACAACATTGCTTCCTGGCGGCCATATTTAATAAGCAAACGAGATGAAAATGTAGGGTGCACAACTAGATCATAGGGAGATATAGTTCAATTTTACCGAACTTATGGTGATATTACATATACCAATGTTCAGTCTACAAATTTTGAAATGCTGGTCGGTAAAGTCCGATAAACTTTTGTCGGAAATTACAAGCCATGAAAATATTATTGTAACTGCCCTGTATGGACAATTCCTACCCCAGACTTCTTTAGAACTCATCAAAGATTATTCTTGTTCTCTTTTATTACGTGTAGCTATTCCAAAGGGCGTATATCTGGTCTTATACCACAATTAACTAAATTTGAACGTCACCCAAAATGGCGACAAAGTCTCCAAGAAATGACAGTTTGTTGTTGTTTGAGACCAGATGTACGCCCTGTGGAATAGCTACATGTAATAAAAGCGGACAAGAATAATCTTTTATGAGTTTTAAAGAAGTCTGAGGCAGGAGTCGTCCATACCTAGTAGTTACAATAATATTTTCATGGCTTGCAATTTAAGCATCATTTCCACCTTGAATTTCAAATTCGTATACCGAACGTTGGTATATGTAATATCACCCTAAGTTCGGTAAATTGATCTAAGGGAGATAATGTGGGCCAAGTTTGGTCAAATTCAGACCAGTACATTGTAGTTTTCTTGGAATAAAAGTATTCAATATGGCGGCCATATTAAATATGCAAATGAGATGGAAATGAACAGTGCATAACTAGACCATAGGGTGATAATGTATGTTAAGTTTGATTAATGTTAGACAGGTAGTTTTCTAGGAAAGGTAACAAAGGAAAACAACATCGCCCCCTGGCAGCCATATTGAATATGCAAATGAGATGAAAATGTACAGTACACAACAAAGCTATAGGGAGATAATGTGAGTCAAGTTTGGTGAAAATCAGACGGGTAGTTTTCTTGGAATAAAGTAACAAAAAAAAATATATCGCTCCCTGGCAGCCATATTGAATATGCAAATGAGATGAAAATGTACGGTGCACAACTACATGTAGACCATAGGGTGATGATGTATGTTGAGTTTGATTAAGATTGGACTGACAGTTTTATTGAAATAAAGGTAACAAAGGAAAACAACATCGCCCCCTGGCGGCCATATTGAATATGCAAATGAGATGAAAATGTACAGTACACAACAAAGCTATAGGGAGATAATGTGAGCCAAGTTTGGTGAGTATCAGACTGGTAGTTTTCTTGGAATTAAGGTAACAAAGAAAAACAACATCGCCCCCCTGGCGGCCATATTGAATATGCAAATGAGGTGAAAATGTACAATGCACAACTTGACCATTGGGTGATGATGTATGTTGAGTTTGATAAAGATTGGACTGATAGTTTTATTGGAATAAAGGTAACAAAGAAAAACAACATCGCCCCCTGGCGGCCATATTGAATATGCAAATGAGTTGAAAATGTACAGTACACAACAAAGCTATAGGGAGAAAATGTTAGCCAAGTTTGGTAAATATCAGACTGGTAGTTTTCTTGGAATTAAGGTAACAAAAAAAATATATATCACCCCCTGGCAGCCATATTGAATATGCAAATGAGATGAAAATGTAGGCTACGATGTACAACTAAACCATAAGGTGATGATGTATGTTGAGTTTGATTTAGATTGGACTGATAGTTTTCTTGGAATAAAGGTAACAAGCGAAAGTTTTCTTGCAATAAACTTAACAAAGAAAAACAACATTGCCCCCTGGCGGCCATATTGAATATGCAAATAAGGTGAAAATGTACGATGCACAACTTGACCATCGGGTGACCATGTTGAGTTTGATTAAGATTGGACTGATAGTTTTATTGGAATAAAGGTAACAAAGAAAAACAACATCGCCCCCTGGCGGCCATATTGAATATGCAAATGAGTTGAAAATTTACAGCACACAACAAAGCTATAGGGAGATGATGTTAGCCAAGTTTGGTGAATATCAGACTGGTAGTTTTCTTGGAATTAAGGTAACAAAAAAAACAATATCGCCCCCTGGTGGCCATATAGAATATGCAAATGAGATGAAAATGTACGATGCACAACTAGACCATTAGGTGATGATGTATGTTAAGTTTGATTAAGATTGGACTGGTAGTTTTCTTGGAATAAAGGTAACAAGCAAAAAGTTAACGGACGGACGACTGACAACGGACGACGGAAAAGCGATTTGAATAGCCTTGCATCAGAATGATGGCGGGCTAAAAACTACTTTAAAGTTATTCATTAAAAAAGACAGTGAAAGGTTCTATATTTACTTACATATCCTAAGACAGCTCCGTTGGAATCACTACTGTCAGGAGGTGGCTGAAAGTCTTCTGGCCACTTAATGTTCCCATCTATTGCCTTCATCCTTTCATACGGTTCATAACCAGATACATTACTGTTTAATGTGGGATCCTAAAACAAATTAAATAGTTTAAATTATATATTTATGAACGCTTAAACAAACATGCACAGTGAAAACCTTCTGGTCTAAAATAACCATGGAGTTTCCAAGTTTCTAATTTTGTTAAAAAGGGTTATATTATTTAAACATTTATACCCAATCATAAGTTGTTGTAATAAACTAAAACCCATGATATTTGATTAGGTTGATGAGAGACAGAAAAAATGTACATGCATGGCTTTTAATAAAAAGTTTTTCAATATTGAAATGGATTTTCAAAAGTGCTATTCAACTGAGAAAATTATAACAGCAAATACAAATAAAATTTGAGGTTTCTCAACACAAGCCAACAATTTTTACTTATAACATGTCTGGATCACTTTGATAGATTACATACAAACCAGGGTTCCACACCAGTGAATGGAGGTTCCATCCAATAATAAGCTTAATACCGCTTAAAATGCCTGAGTCAGACTCTTAAACCCTCTGATTTGGTTAAAGTCAACTAAATTCCTTACTATGATTATAGAATATATATGAAGAGTAAAATCCAAATTCATTATGATTACAGAAGAGACAACCCAGTAAAATAGTCCATACCAAGATTATGATTGTTTTCATTCCATTGCTTTGAAGTTCTCTAAAATAATCTGGCAGCCCAGCAAATGAGACATTATCAATAGTAAAGTCCATCTGCTCATGCATATGGTCAATATCAGCATACTGAACATCCTGAAATTCATAAAACAGATGGTTACAGATTTAGTCTTAAATAACAGGCACATTTACAGCAATGGCATTGTCCAGACCATAATTTCCCTTACACAGGGACGTTGTTAGATTTATTGGCCCTGAATTAACTTTTCAATGGTATTTATGGCAATACTAACAGAAATGTAAAATCTTATTTTTCTAATCTATCAATTCATCAAAAGTTGTTTTAGTTTGCAATATGAAATTTCACACAAAATACAATTTTAGTAGATTTTTCACTCGATATTGATTGATGTTTTATGTCGCACTCATAAACATAAAGTGTCACCTTTCTTTATAATTCAATGTTAGTTTCAAGAAAATTGAGGTCAGCAAAAAAAATAAAATGGCAAAAATTGCTATTTGCCACTGGCAATGTGAATGAGTTTTAAGGTATTTATTGAGGCTACAATGAAACAAGTAAAAAATGAATAGTTTACATGGGGTATATCAGCAGCCTTTGTTCTTTCAACAGCTGCCTGGAGATTCTCAAGACTGTTGTAACCATAGCGACAAAGCTGAAATCCTAACGCCCAGTATGGCGGCATGATAGGGCGACCGACAACCTGAGAAGTACAGAAAATAAAGTGTACAGTTACATTTTAAATATTAGAATGTCCCATTTAATATTTTTTATGGTACATGTAATAAGCGCTCCACAGCCCCCTTCTAAAAAAGAGAGCATAGGCTATATATGTAGAATTTTTACTTTTAGGAGTTTTTTTATTCTTTTAGTCTTTTACAATTGGTAAAGGTCTTATTTTGTTACAATAAAGGTGAGATGTATAAATACCTGGGTATATTGAATAACAACATCTTCAGGTGTCGGACCAGTGAATAAATAGAAGTCCAAAATACCACCTACAGTTCTGTACGTTAACATAGGCAAAGGTGTAAACCCATACTCTGAAAAACAACAAAATTGTTTCAAATGAAAAATCTTGTGCAGAAGTATAGTATTGGATTTTGACAAATTAAAACAATGGAGCAATATCAAATGTTCCAAGACAATTATTAGCAAATGACATAATTTAGCGACATCAAAATTACAGCCCCAAGAGTGTTATTAACTTCAAATTTTCCAAATTCTTACAACAAATTTTAGAAACACAAACCCATATTGTAAAATTTAAGTCTAACCTTGAGCATTGCTGTTCCTGATAAACACCCCGTGAGTATTTCCATCCTTCTCTACACACTGGTAAAATGGATGAACCCCATACAAGGAACTTTGAGGCTGAAATTTGAAATGCAAATGTTAATATAGCAATACAAAAGATAAGAGCAGTACAAAGGAAAGATAAACTGCCCCCAGAATTCCGCTGGATGTAAATTTGTAGATTGGAAGTTATGAATGAATGGAGACTGATAGATTGTCAATTGTTTGGCAAAAATATATTGGAAAAGCTAAATTTAAAAACTGAAACTGTAATAGATGCAAATAGAAATGAAAAAGCAAATTTGTTTAAATTTATCAATAGCAGTTGCACGAAACCAGCAAAAGGCACATCTACACCAGATACAGGTGTTTAAAGTTTAATTACTCCGGTATTTGAATGTAGACAGAAACAAGACAAAGAAATCAGAAAAAATGAAAATTTAAATTTGTTGAAAATTTGACAGCGTATGCAACATTATCCCACAAGAAAGAAAAGTTTTTTTTTGGAATAGCTTAAAATAGTGGAATCCGATCTTTAAACATAAAACATTCCACTCCTTAAACTCAAATTAACAGAGGCTATAGGCTACCCCACAACAGACAAAATTCCTTATATTACAGTTACACTGTCACGAGAGACATTTACCGTCCATTTGGGAGGTTGATCTCTGGAGAAAAGCGGCCATTGTTTATGATTCAAGTCATGGCGGAAGGACTGGTGTAAATTCTCTCCAAACCCATAGATGTTTTTAGATGGTAACTTGGTGGCAATTTGGAGGAACTGGTCTGAGAATATTAATCCTCCAACACTTGTATCAAATCTGGAAACAAGCCAAAGAAAAGGCATTTCATATAGATACATGTAGATTATAGAATCTAAAAAATACTGGAATTTGGTGAATTTTAGTATTTGACACATCACCTACCTATATCCGAAAACTGTACCAAAGCCACTTGCAAAAGTGTCTACACTACAAAACTTTTACATACAACAGTAGCCGAGAAATCTGGGCTCTGCCGAATTTCTTTTTTTTTTGTCTTCGTCCCAGCCAAATATAAAATAAGCCCTCTAGACCGAAATTCCGGGCTACATAAAACAGCAATTTCCTTTAATTACGGATAAAAGAATAGAAATAAGGTGCTCTGCAACTCGTTTGGTCACCATGGTTATCCAAAATTTACCCAATTTACTGTTAGTACAGGACACATCGTCTATTTGTAAGCTAGTTATAACTGAAATTTTTTTTAAATCAATGCAATCGTTCCTAAGTTACTGAATGCCAAAAAGGCTGGCTGACTGTTTTGGTCACCATAAATATCCAGGCCTCAATTTAATTTTGGTATGGCACATACCGTCTACTTATAAGATAGTTATAACTGATATTTTTTTAAAATCCATGCAATAGTTCCCGAGTTCCTGACTGCCAAAAGGCTAGGGGACTGATTTGGTCACCACAAATATCTAATTTTGGTACGGGACACATCGTCTAAACATAAGCTTCATATATCAGAAGAAAAAAATTTCTAATCCATGAAATTTACAGAGTAACTCAATGTCAAAAGGCTGGTGACTATTTCGATCACCGGAAATATCAACACCCCGGCCAATTTAATTTTGCTACAGGGCACACCATCTACTCATAAGCAAGTTATAACTAAACATTTTTGAAAATCCATGCAATAGTTTCGGGGGTTACTGAATGCCAAAAGGCTAGGCGACTGTTTTGGTCGCCACAAATAGCAAGATCCAATTTAATTTTGGTACAGGACACACTATCTACCGGTACTCACAGCCAGTTATATCTGACAAATCCATCGAATAGTTCTTGAGTTATTGATTGCCAAAAGGATGGATGGCTGTTTTGGTTGCCAAAAATATTGAGACTCCAATTTAATTTTGGTCCTACCCGACACACCGTCTACCCATAAACTACATATATCAGAAGAAAAAATATAGGAGCGGACACGAATGTGGGACGGACCGACGGGCGGACAGACAGACAACGGTATACCAATATATACACCCGCTTTAAGAGCGGGCGTATAAAAAAGGAAAAGTCCCTCCTAAAAAAATCAAAACAGACTGTTTGCCGCGGGCCCATCATCAATATCTTGGCAACAGAGTTTGAAGAACTTCAACTACATACATGTATGATTAATTTGTCCTCAAAGTATGGCTCGAAGAAATTTAGGGAAGGTGACAGGCAAGTAAGTAAAACAGGATAACACACATGTGTGCGGCTAGGGAAGAAGTGGTGAGTCAAAACATGACAGTCATAAACATTAACGCAAACGGCAAATTAAATTTTGGCCTCCTGCCAGATAATATTAACATAAAACTAATACTAATAGGCCTATATTCTGGAGATTTTATACCCGGTACTAACAAGCTCGTGAGTGTACGTTTTAAATTAATCGTAGGTTTCGATGTAATTCAACAAGGTAAATCCGACTCGGTATCTCCATTCTGATATTTGCTGGTCCGCCGTGAAGACATAATAGATATCAGATTATTAAACAAGGATGCAGGTAACAAATTCAGATTAATTTTTGGTGACGTACGGCCGTACCGACGATGGAGAAAATGGGATGTGCTACACCGACGTCGATCAATGGGGGCAGCATGGAGAACAGTTTAACGCTTAATAAATAGCGTCATTATCATTTCTGGGGACTTAGTTCTCAACACCTACTTCTAATTCATGTATATAAAACTTGTAGAGGATGGTCCGCATCAACTTACAAAACAGTTCTTGTGGACTTCCGGATAACTTGGAAGGAGAACGGATTTTCATTGGTCACCCTCACTTCATAGTTCGGATTTCCTGCCCTCTGATTGGGTAGATCTATCGGCACAGGGACCTCGTATCGTTCGTTGTTAGGATCGGCAAACTGCAAAAGAAAAATAAATGAAAAACATAAATATAAATTATACATATTGAAAATATCTATGACTATAAGGAGTTCCAGATTGACAGCGTCGGAATCCTTAAAAAAGGCAAAGGTTAGGCGCATTTCCACCAACTAATTTGGAAGCTTATAATTAAAGTGATATTTTATATAACTTTTGAATGACATTTAATTCAATACCGGTAACATTAAATGTCTACAGGTACCTCGTTATTTATGTTTGGATATTTATTGGTCGGTACCAGGTCGACGACCAATCAAAGTCAGAAATTATAAATAACGGAGTAGTAAGACCTTCACTAAAGTGAAGTAAATGACATTTATTCTTTTTATATTTAGGTCTAGATATTTTTTTGATGTTGTGTTCTCTGTTGATTTTATTTGACTCATTGACTGTTGACTTAATTTTCTGTTGGCAATAACCTAGATTTTCTTTCTTCTCACAATTAAAAACGCTAAGCCTGTTTTATCAGTTTTTAAGATTTTCATCGATGTTATTTTTAGTAGCATGATAATAAGAATAATATACAATCCAGCGCCGCATCGATGGAAGGCCTGTACCAGACTGAGGTACACTTTTCGTACACTTTTAAACCGACTGAACCACTGAGGCCCCCGAGTTTACTAAAACCAAAAATAGAATATGAAAAAAACCATTACCGTATATTTTATTGTTTTCTGCATTTATATACGCGGGTTATTCAAAGATATACCGAACCATCAGATTTTAAAGCAAACTAGCCAAACTCTTCAACGGCTGTACAATTTAGAAAGCCCAATACACCTCTCTGTCATATTCAGGTCGGAAGTAAGCCTATACCAGGACCAAAAATGACCCCTGTCCAGTTTGTACAGCCCGCATTCCAGATTCTCCAGCAGGCAATCCAAACTCTACAGCGAACAATCCAGATTCCACAGCAGGCAATCCAAACTCTACAGTGAACAATCCATATCCCAGAGCAGGCAATCCAAACTCTACAGTGAACAATCCATATCCCAGAGCAGACAATCCAAACTCTACAGTGAACAATCCAGATTCCACAGCAGGCAATCCAAACTCTACAGTGAACAATCCATATTCCACAGCAGGCAATCCAAACTCTACAGTGAACAATCCATATTCCACAGCAGGCAATCCTAACTCTACAGTGAACAATCCATATTCCACAGCAGGCAATCCAAACTCTACAGCGAACAATCAATATTGCACAGCAGGCAATCCAAACTCTACAGTGAACAATCCATATTCCACAGCAGGCAATCCAAACTCTACAGTGAACAATCCATATTCCACAGCAGACAATCCAAACTCTACAGCGAACAATCCATATTCCACAGCAGACAATCCAAACTCTACAGCGAACAATCCATATTCCACAGCAGGCAATCCTAACTCTACAGTGAACAATCCATATTCCACAGCAGACAATCCAAACTATACAGCGAACAATCAATATTCCACAGCAGACAATCCAAACTATACAGCAAACAATCCATATTCCACAGCAGACAATCCAAACTCTACAGTGAACAATCCAGATTCCATATCAGACAATCCAAACTCTACAGCGAACAATCCATATTCCACAGCAGACAATTGCTGTGCAATATTGATTGTTCGCTGTAGAGTTTGGATTGTCTGCTGTGGAATATGGATTGTTTGCTTCAGAGTTTGGATTGCCTGCTGTGGAATATTGATCCATATCCATATTCCACAGCAGACAATCCAAACTCTACAGCGAACAATCCATATTCCACAGCAGGCAATCCTAACTCTACAGTGAAAAATCCATATTCCACAGCAGACAATCCAAACTATACAGCGAACAATCAATATTCCACAGCAGACAATCGAAACTATACAGCAAACAATCCATATTCCACAGCAGACAATCCAAACTCTACAGTGAACAATCCAGATTCCATATCAGACAATCCAAACTCTACAGCGAACAATCCATATTCCACAGCAGACAATTGCTGTGCAATATTGATTGTTCGCTGTAGAGTTTGGATTGTCTGCTGTGGAATATGGATTGTTTGCTTCAGAGTTTGGATTGCCTGCTGTGGAATATTGATTGTTTGCTGTAGAGTTTGGATTGTCTGCTCTGGGATATGGATTGTTCACTGTAGAGTTTGGATTGCCTGCTGTGGAATATTGATTGTTCGCTGTAGAGTTTGGATTGTCTGCTCTGGGATATGGATTGTTCACTGTAGAGTTTGGATTGCCTGCTGGGGAATATGGATTGTTCGCTGTAGAGTTTGGATTGTCTGCTGTGGAATATGGATTGTTCACTGTAGAGTTTGGATTGCCTGCTGTGGAATATGGATTGTTCACTGTAGAGTTTGGATTGCCTGCTGTTGAATATTGATTGTTCGCTGTAGAGTTTGGATTGCCTGCTGGGGAATATGGATTGTTCGCTGTAGAGTTTGGATTGTCTGCTGTGGAATATGGATTGTTCACTGTAGAGTTTGGATTGCCTGCTGTGGAATATGGATTGTTCACTGTAGAGTTTGGATTGCCTGCTGTTGAATATTGATTGTGCGCTGTAGAGTTTGGATTGCCCGCTGTGGAATATGGATTGTTCGCTGTAGAGTTTGGATTGCCTGCTGTATGGATTGTTCGCTGTAGAGTTTGGATTGCCTGCTGTGGAATATGGATTGTTCACTGTATAGTTTGGATTGTCTGCTGTGGAATATTGATTGTTCGCTGTAGAGTTTGGATTGCCTGCTGTGGAATCTGGATTGTTCGCGGTAGAGTTTGGATTGCCTGCTGTGGAATCTGGATTGTTCTCTGTAGAGTTTGGATTGTCTGCTGTGGAATATGGATTGTTCACTGTAGAGTTTGGATTGCCTGCTGTGGAATCTGGATTGTTCGCTGTATAGTTTGGATTGTCTGCTGTGGAATATGGATTGTTCGCTGTATAGTTTGGATTGTCTGCTGTGGAATATTGATTGTTCGCTGTATAGTTTGGATTGTCTGCTGTGGAATATGGATTGTTCGCTGTATAGTTTGGATTGTCTGCTGTGGAATATTGATTGTTCGCTGTATAGTTTGGATTGTCTGCTGTGGAATATGGATTGTTCGCTGTAGAGTTTGGATTGTCTGCTGTGGAATATGGATTGTTCGCTGTAGAGCTTGGATTGCCTGCTGGGGATAATGGATTGTTCGCTGTAGAGTTTGGATTGCCTGCTGTGGAATATGGATTGTTCGCTGTAGAGTTTGGATTGTCTGCTGTGCAATTTCGATTGTTCGCTGTAGAGTTTGGATTGCCTGCTGTGGAATATGGATTGTTCGCTGTAGAGTTTGGATTGTCTGCTGTGGAATATGGATTGTTCGCTGTAGAGTTTGGATTGTCTGCTGTGCAATATTGATTGTTCGCTGTAGAGTTTGGATTGCCTGCTGTGGAATATGGATTGTTCGCTGTAGAGTTTGGATTGTCTGCTGTGCAACATGGATTGTTCGTTGTAGAGTTTGGATTGCCTGCTGTGGAATATGGATTGTTCGCTGTAGAGCTTGGATTGCCTGCTGTGGAATATGGATTGATCGCTGTAGAGCTTGGATTGCCTGCTGGGGATAATGGATTGTTCGCTGTAGAGTTTGGATTGTCTGCTGTGGAATATGGATTGTTCGCTGTAGAGCTTGGATTGCCTGCTGGGGATAATGGATTGTTCGCTGTAGAGTTTGGATTGCCTGCTGTGGAATATGGATTGTTCACTGTAGAGTTAGGATTGCCTGCTGTCGAATATGGATTGTTCGCTGTAGAGTTTGGATTGTCTGCTGTGGAATATGGATTGTTCGCTGTAGAGTTTGGATTGCCTGCTGTGGAATATGGATTGTTCGCTGTAGAGTTTGGATTGCCTGCTGTGGAATATGGATTGTTCGCCGTAGAGCTTGGATTGTCGGCTGGGGATAATGGATTGTTCGCTGTAGAGTTTGGATTGTCTGCTGTGGAATATGGATTGTTCGCTGTAGAGCTTGGATTGCCTGCTGGGGATAATGGATTGTTCGCTGTAGAGTTTGGATTGCCTGCTGTGGAATATGGATTGTTCGTTGTAGAGTTTGGATTGTCTGCTGTGGAATATGGATTGTTCACTGTGGAGTTAGGATTGCCTGCTGTGGAATATGGATTGTTCGCTGTAGAGTTTGGATTGTCTGCTGTGGAATATGGATTGTTCGCTGTAGAGTTTGGATTGCCTGCTGTGGAATATGGATTGTTCGCTGTAGAGTTTGGATTGTCTGCTGTGGAATATGGATTGTTCGTTGTAGAGTTTGGATTGCCTGCTGTGGAATATGGATTGTTCGTTGTAGAGTTTGGATTGTCTGCTGTGGAATATGGATTGTTCACTGTGGAGTTAGGATTGCCTGCTGTGGAATATGGATTGTTCGCTGTAGAGTTTGGATTGTCTGCTGTGGAATATGGATTGTTCGCTGTAGAGTTTGGATTGCCTGCTGTGGAATATGGATTGTTCGCTGTAGAGTTTGGATTGTCTGCTGTGGAATATGGATTGTTCGTTGTAGAGTTTGGATTGCCTGCTGTGGAATATGGATTGTTCGTTGTAGAGTTTGGATTGTCTGCTGTGGAATATGGATTGTTCACTGTAGAGTTAGGATTGCCTGCTGTGGAATATGGATTGTTCGCTGTAGAGTTTGGATTGTCTGCTGTGGAATATGGATTGTTCGCTGTAGAGTTTGGATTGCCTGCTGGGCAAATCCATGCACTCTACACAGTCGCCCATTCAGATTTCCCAGCCGCAAACCCGACACGACAGCCAACAGTCTTTTCACTCGGTCAGCCTATGTGGCATCATCGGAACCCACGATTTAAAACTTACGCTCGCGTAAAAGGTGAGCTTGTTGAAAATTTAACCCTGGGTATCCGAGGATGTCTATGTGGAAGAATTGCCTGCCAGGAATATAATGGCCGGAGGTCGGAAGTTTCCCCCCCTTCCTCTTAACATGGCAACTCCACCATAATAGTGAAATAATTAAAACCAGGTTCCTTATCCACCCATCCAGGCTCCAGCAAACAATAGGGCCTATACCCGACCTCTTAACCCACCATGACTTTGGCATGAGCCTCAACCTCAAGGACCTTCAGTGATCTCATGCCGCTTCCCCACAGATATAGACGCACAGCAAAAAAGCCACAAGATAACCCCCTTCTGATTAATTAACAAGCCACAAAACGATTCGTTTTGTTGTGAAAAAGCTTGCCATCAAGAATCAACAGCAAAAGCGTTACCTTGAAAAATCCTCAAATACTTGAGCAAATATGAAACGAGAAAAAAGGTGGAGTGGAAGGCATGTTGTGGGTTGCGTGTTGTGTGATTATGTATACGGTTACTCTGTTGATTCACTGTTTGAAGTTGCTTGAAGTAGGTGTTTGGTTTGATACATGTATCATGGCTTCTGGAAAGGTTGATAAATGAAACATTAAGCTATGAGCGAACTGAATCAAAAAGGCTTACAACCTGGCAACCAAAACAACCAATATTCAATAATATCCCGTTGATATCCCATGTTTCAGTGAGTTTTTACATGTAGCCTATTTTTGTGCTTGACCGTTTTTTTTATTCTCAAATCTTTGAGGTTACAGGAAATGGAGGTTAAGCTTTATTATCGAGATCATATGTATAACTACCAATGATAGCATAGCAGTCATTAATATACTTAAGTATTTCAGTTGTTCTGTTTGAATAAATGTTCTGATCGCGATAATTTCTGGCCTCAGAGGACCGTTTTGATCTAATAAAACAAATGCAGCAATGTTTCATTTGTTGAAACTGCGATTTATTATTTCGACTGAAGTGTTTTCCTATTACAAATCCTTAAATTTCTTTATACTATCATGTTCGAAATACTACCGTCTGAACAACTTATACTTATTTCCATGACAGATTCCTTTTTCTGGTTTCAGGATGCTTTGACTAGGGCCAATATTAGAATCAATATGAATATTTGTATTCGTCGTATTGAATAGTAAATTATAATGTGGGAGTTCAATATCTGATAATTTAGACAAACTCTTATTTAGTATGTCGATTCCCATTGTTATTTAAAGTGGCATGAGCTGCCAAACTGTTGATATTTTGACCTTAAAACAGAATTTTAAAATTCTTGGCTATTTTTCTCAAGACGTATGATTCAGAAGCTTTTTAGTGCTTCTAGTCTCGGAAACGTACGATAAAGTATTGTTTTGAACTAACTTTGGCTTAGAATGAATGAATGGTCGTCCCGGTTATTTAAAGCTGGACGGGCCACGAGAGTGACTAAAAGTTAGTGTAAACGAATTTTGACACACTTGGTATTATTTTTCTCGTAAAGACTAAACTAAGACGAAGCTGTTGTGCAAATTTTATGAAAATCCTAACATAGGTTTTCCAGAACGAAATAAATATTTGTCACGGTCACTAAAATTATACGTTGGTCGAAGCGCCGCCTCTAGTCCTCCATGTAGGGGAACATTTCCGCATAAGCGCATGTAACATCGACAACAAGAGTTTCGGGAAACCCAAAATAAGCCCGGAAAGGCACAGTAACTGCAGCCATACCAAAACAAATCCTTCCATATTTATTTGAATTTAATTTTCAAAATTCAGAGGGAAGAGGTTGAAGCTTGGTAAATGATTGATTGATTGGTTGTTTGGTGTTTTACGCTGCGCTCAAGATTATTTCACTTACATGTATATGGCGGCGTTGCCAGTTTTATTATGTGAAGCTTGGTAAAAGGTGATGTTATGTCAAGAAAATGAAATCTTGCCACTAAAACCATTAAAATCCATCTGTATCAAATTTAAAATGGGCTATTTGGATCAACAATTATTAACAAGATTTGTACACGGTACAAGTCATCAATTCTCGCTGCTGTTAAATCACGATGTTAAAAATTGTTTGTTGTCAATAAAGGTTGCACTAAAATGTTTCAATTTTTTAGAAAAGCAGTTTATAATTTACTAATCATACTTAAACAAATGTAATTAATTGGCAATTTCACAGCTCACACCAATTCAAGTAGATTTTACAATTTTTCTCATAATATTTTTTATCTACATTATTTGGCCACAGACATCTTGACAATACTCTAAATCTCCCCATATACCTACAGGTTATTACTTCTAATTTTATCATAGACCAAATGGATTTACAATAGATTTGGCTATGGGTCAATTGCTAATGTCACCCACTGTTTTATGGAGGCCATAAATCTCTCTCTCGAGAGAGACCGAGAGCTAACTGTAAGTTGACAAGGTAAATAGACCAAAGCTGGGATACTTATCTCTTGGTCTGTAGATAAAACTTTAATCCTTATATGTATTTTTCATTTGATTAAAACGTTATATATTGATTTAAGAATAGTTTTAATCAATTTAAAAACATTATTGCAATTTGAAAAAATCCTTTTTTGATGAGAATCGGAAAAGTAGAAGCCATTTTATAATTTAAAGGTTATTTTCATGAAAATGAAAGTAAGAATAAAAGGGAATGTACATAATCCAATAATTTGCAATAGTTGATATCATAAACAATTTTTTTACACACTGTCTGTTAATATGGTATGTAACATGAAAGATTTGAAAACATCGGATCATATTTGTTAAAGTTATGGAGAGAAAAAGTAAATATTACATAACCCAATATGGCTGCCATATTACGCAATGTATGATGTCAAAAATAGTTCGCGACACACCTTCCACCCATAAGGTATATACTCAGAAAAAATTGTGCAGATGGAATCAAAACATTGGAAGTTATGGAGCGGAAGGGAATATTACATAATCCAATATAACTCCCATATTATGTAACCAGTGATGTTAAAAATAGTTTGCGACACACCTTCTACCCATAAGGTATATACTCAGAAAAAATTGTGCAGATGGAATCAAAACTTTAGAAGTTATGGAGCGGAAGGGACAGCGGACGCCGGACAGCCGGACTGCCGGAGATGATACCATAATACAGCCCGCTTTTCAAGCCGGGCGTATAAAAATGGAAAAGTGGTAGAGGTGATTGACAGGTGAAGAATATTGAAGAAAGTTAGTTTTTAATGCAAATTACAATTTTCAACAAATGAAACATTGCGGCATTTGTTTAATTAGATCTAAACTGTCGTCTGAGGCCAGAAATTATCGCGATCTGAACATCAGGTCTTCATATTCAAAATTACGGACCCTCGTGGCCCGTCCAGCTTTAAATTTTGTTTACTTTTCGAACACGTTTTAGGTTCGTAAAAGCCATATACTGTATGGATTTTACTCATTCCAACGCCAATTGTTTAGTTTTTCGATGGCCTTCAAAGCATCTTACTTCTGGGACGATCAGACATTATGAAAAAAGTTTGAATTTTGGCAGCTCATGCCACTTTAATTTTGAAATTCACTTTTGGTCCCATTATATGATATTAGGGTCTATATATCATGCGTGGGTGTATGTCGGGGCATGGGTGATTTGGATCATTAATAATGGCTTTTTATCGGGGTTCTTTTGGACCTAGGCCTACAACCCGACTCAAAGGTCTGTGTGATTTGGAAGGTGTCAATATGCAGCCTAGGGGGATTTGTATCGAAACTATTTTAGTTATTCTATATGTCTGAGCAAACGTTATTCAATGGCCCGTTGTGCTTTTCTTCACAACGGGTCCTATATCTTTATCCTTTCTTTCTTTCATAAATATCTTAATGGCTTTGTAAACCTTCCTTCAAATTCAATAAACCGCTTCATGAAATCATATAGAGAACAGGACCCCCAAAAATGTGTGTGATAAAAAAATTGAAACCCTATATCTGTGTGTGTATATATACATATATATTTCATTCTTTTTATTTCTGTACCAGATAATTGTCGCACGTGTCTTACACCTAACCCCGATTTTAGTGAGTAAATAGTCTTTATTGTTAAAATTGTTGCCTGGAATACCCCAAAGCAGGAAGAGGAACCGGTTTTATGAATTGCTATATATTCACTCCTAGTCCAGGTTATCACATATATGTCATTCTTTAACAGCTATCAAAGCGCTTGAACCTAACAGTTGTAAGGAATTTTTTTTTTTTCTATATTTTTTCTCAGACAAGTTACGAACTTTCTATTTTTACCAAAAATAGAAAGTTTGGCATCATTTAGTATTTTTAATTTGAAATTGAAAATTAGATTTATCAAGTACCCGCAATGTAAACAAACCCCGAACTTCGAAGCTGAACAAGCGCCCTAATGTTTGAGTCGTGTGAGTGATCTAACGGCACAGTATACTTTTACGAACTTTACCTGAGATATACAGACTGACGATCGGGTAAGAGTGACTCGAAAAGCCTGCCTATAATTTTTTTAGTGTAAACCACAGATAAAAAGGCCTGAAAGGAGGGTAATCCAAACACTAAGTTAACCGACACTAATCGTTGTTGTTGTAATCAGACAATCTTCGTTTGTTTTTTCACCTCCATTTCTACATTCTAAATCTAATTGGACATGCTTTATGTGTGCTATGTTTAATTTTAGTGGTTTTAGCTATAGTAAATTCATGTAATTTGGTTTTGTTAACAAAAGTTCAACAGACTACGGCGGCAAGTGGGCCTTTAAGAGCCATGCTTCTGAGACCTATAATTGACCCTTTTCTTTTCTGTTTTAAACTTAAGCTAAACAATATATGTCTGGATTTTGGTCCAGTAGCTAATGCAAATATACTTCGTACACTGTATGTGTCAGTCTACCGAGATGCATACATCTGAAGTGAAATATGTGTTGGCTTTTATTGGTGAGCATCAGTAAGTTAAGTATGTTTTACTGTCACATACGTGACTTTGGCCACTGTGAGCAGATTCAGGTGTGGTTATAGTAATACGATCCGAGTAATAGAAGATTGCCAATGACGTGAGAGGCCTGTTGAGGCATAAGTTTTGGTATTAGCCCATGTCTCAACGATTCTACAAGAATATTCAAACATATGCATAGGATAAATATTTGCTTTCCAAACTATCAAAGAGTATTCCGAAGAAAGCGTATATATAGATGATGATATGACATGGACACCAAACATATATGATAATATGTAACTCTATTTACAATAAATAGCATCTAGTTACGTTTGTATGGATTAAAATTTATTCTGCAACATTGCAGACATGACCTCTACAGAAGAACGTTGAGAAATGGCGTGCAACATGTATGAAGAATTTCGCAATCCACTAGCCGAGAACTCTGGGGTCAGCCGAATTTTTTTTTTTCCGTATTTGTCATAGGCGACCAGACACATTGCCAGCTATATAATACCAGTCGCCGTTAGACCGAAAATCCGGGCTAGCAATCGACATGAACAGCAATGAATTAAGCTCAAGTAAAGGCCTTCCTCCGTAATTTAATAATTTTTGACATTTATTGGAGAGTCTGCGTGCGGATGTGCAAGTGCAATTACATATGTAAATGTACTAATTTTTTATTACTTTATTTATTTTTTGTTGCCACTTTGACTTCCACTATCGCCAACCACAGTCTTCTTCTCAGACCCATTTTCTGTTGGTTTATTGCCCATGCAGAAGAACAACTGTGAGTACAATCCCAGCAGCTACCAAAACCCACACCGCCACACAACCTACAATGAAGGCTCTGTTAGCTTTGGACATGCTGCTCCTTGTCGCTCAAAACTAACCCCGTGTGTGCGTTGTGCCCGTCAGTCTTTATGTAACGAGATATAACTGTCTTTAGCTCTTTTCGGCTCCTGGGCTGTATTGTCAATACTGATTGCGAAATGCACAACCTATAGATGTACTTACCTGGCTTGGCAGTTTGAAAGGGCAGACCTCGATCGACCACTAGCTATCACGTTGTGCTTTTTTCTCTTCTTTCTACACAAATACTTCTTATGTTATTTGAATCCATTCATGCTTACACCTTAGAGTATGCGAACATTTGGGATGATTAGTTGACTATAATTCCTGACCCGAGTAGTAAAACCATAGAAAAGATCGGTAGCCTGAGTAAAGATTGATTGATGGTTTACGCCGCACTCAATATTATTTCACTTACATGGCGGCGTTGCCAGGTTTAGAAAGGGAGAAAATCGGGTTAATTGATCCAAGGAACGCCCGACCTTCGGCGAGTACCTGGCAACTGTTTCACATACGGCGACCGAGTGAAAAATCCACTCAGAATTTTTTTAATTTGGTCTGAGTGTGATTCGAAATATCGCAGCATCGATGGAAGGTCTGTGTAGGACTTACGGACGATCACTCTAAACCCACTGGACCACCGATGCCCGCACAACTCATAGAAGTGAGACTGTATTCCATGACCCGAGTGGGCACTACTTGTAGAAGGACCGTGACTGTAATCCATAACCCGAGTGGGCACAACTTGTAAGAGGACCGTGACTGTAATCCATAACCCCAGTGTGCACAACTTGTAGAAGGGCCGTGACTGTAATCCATAACCCCAGTGTGCACAACTTGTAGAAGGACCGTAACTTTAACCCATAACCTTAGTGTGCACAACTTGTAGAAGGGCCGTGACTGTAATCCATAACCCCAGTGTGCACAACTTGTAGAAGGGCCGTGACTGTAATCCATAACCCCAGTGTGCACAACTTGTAGAAGGACCGTAACTGTAATCCATAACCCCAGTGTGCACAACTTGTAGAAGGACCGTAACTGTAATCCATAACCCCAGTGTGCACAACTTGTAGAAGGACCGTAACTGTAATCCATAACCCAAAATGGGCACAATTTGTAGAAGGACCGTGGCTGTAATCCATAACCCCAGTGTGCACAACTTGTGGAAGGACCGTAACTGTAATCCATAACCCCAGTGTGCACAACTTGTAGAAGGGCCGTAACTGTAATCCATAACCCAAATGAGCACAATTTGTAGAAGGGCCGTGGCTATAAATCCATCACCTGAGTGGACGAAACTTGTAGAAGGACTGTGAACCTGCTAAGTTTTAAAACGACATCCTACTGTTTTTAGGTCACTTTTCGCAACAGAATATATATATTTTATTAATGCGTTTATGCATACACAGCATAGCAATCATCGGAGAATATATAGGATTCATTTCATTAATGCGTTCATAGCACTGCGATCATCTGAGAATAGTATACCATTTTATTAATGCGTTCACAGCACTGCAATTCAGGGACCCAATTCGAATCATCCGTCCGTTTTGTCTGTGATTCAGCTTTGACTTTTGGTTATTGATTGTCTGTATTTAATATGTAGAACCATTTATTTGAATTTTTGGGAATATTAAATAGTTCAAATTTTGTTATCCGACGATATTTTTATCAGAAGTATATGAATTTATTTACTTCTGATTATATGTATATATAATTCTTCTTTGTATAACTGTCTCTGATACGATAGGTACGGAACCTTATTAGTGCCATGGGTGGAATTTGAACTTTTCCAGTGTTTTCCCGTCTTTAACAGCATTTTGCACGAGCGGAAACTTGATTTTGAGACGAGAGATTCTGTAAGTCGAAGAAAATCGAGCGTGTATCATAAGAATCATACTTTTAAGTAAAACGATTCGCAGAGAAAGCCGTAAAACGCATGTAAACTGCCAAATCCCAAGGGAAACATTTCCACTGCGGAGAAAATGTTATCTCGTCTCAAAACCAAGTTTGCTCTTGTGTAAAATTCTGTTAAAGACGAAAAAAACACTGGAAATGTCAGAATTCCACCTATGGCACTATTAGGGCTCCGAAGATAGGCCTACAGTGTGTGCATGTTTTGGTCTGTATAAGTTTCTCGGACTTTACACTTAAATGACTAAACATGACTAAATATACATTCAAACTAAATGTACCCTAAAAATCTTTTATGATTTATGTGATAAAAAGCGTATTCCTGCAAGAAATATTCATTCACTCCCTCTCATCGGCATGCAGACAATTAAACCATCCAGACAAAAGATGTAGATTCGCTCCTGTGTTAACCCAATACATATTTTACCAGTAAGCCTGTCAAGTTGTCGGTGTATGCTAATAACCGACACCGTGCCTCATCACCGTAGCCGATGATGGGTGTTACTAAGAAAAGTTTCACTTACAGGTTATTATCTCTTAACATCCTTATACTAAAACCTTTCAACAATACTTCACGTCTAGTGAACGTCGCTTCAAAACAAATGGAATGGTTTTCCTACCGTGAATCTCAGCAGTTTATCTCCTCTTTCTTCCACCCGGAAAACGACACTATCAATCTTTCCGCCATAAGGCAGACTTCCTTGTTGTTTTAAAGTCAGCTGGAAGCCCAGTCCAGTGTTTTGTCTATCTGTTACACGGAAACCATTGTCCCGTTTCCCGAAGTAACATCGTGGAACATCAGTATCTGTAGCATGCTGAAAGGCACACCCTCTCTGAACACATTTCTCCTGGGTTACCAACGTATAATTACCCATATATTCGGGAAAACAATCAATTCTTTGCAGCTCGAGTTCTTCTGTGGTTGGGGGATCTGTCGTTGGTGGATTTGTCGTTGGTGGTGAAGTTGTTGTTGGTTTCGTCGATTGAGGACCACCATTTGTTTTTGTGGTTTCCGTCACTGGCTCGATAGTTTTTGGACGGGTCGTCGTCGGTTTGTTGTCTCCACTTTGGCTTCCGCTATCACCAACAACATTTTTCACATCGGTGACATCTTCAGGTGCCTGGTAATTGCTTAGAAGAACAACTGTTAGTACTATTCCAACGGTCACCAAAATCAACACGGCTATGCAAGCTATGATAAAGACCCTGTTAGACCGGAATCTACTGGTCATCTTGTGTTTTGGGGTTTAACCAATACGCAGTGCCTACCTTATGTGCGTAGAATCAACCAAGCTAATACTGGTGGAGGTTAACATGTAGGCATGTAAGCTGACATAAGAACCAACACTGATTGTTAAAAGGGACAAGTTGAATTTATAACTATCTCATATAGCGTGTATCAATATGCAGAGACTCTAGAAAGGGGGTCAAACTAGCAGGAGCTGAGGGCCAATGAAGTGACAATTCCAGATCTGCTCATGCTCTCTCTGCTAACTAAACTCACTGGTATATATCAGTTGACAGAACAAACAAAAATGTATATTATTCCCGCAAATAATGACAAAGGTGTTTACCTCCTTTCAGTTGAATAGATTCTGATGTCGCTTACAATCTCGACCTGGAAATAGACCATGTACGCTCCTTTCTTCCCTCCTACTCCACTGCCTTAAAACTTGACCTTTATAAAGATAAAACCAACGGTCTTCTTTTCGCTGGATGTTTTTAACTTGAAATCCAAATTGTTTGTATTTATGCCATTTTGGTGAAATTGCAGTAACACTATTTTAGATTAATTGCCAATTCCTTGATCACGAGGAGGAATGTGCCTCCACATTTGTATCGCCCGATGAATGGCAACTTAGACTGTCTGATTTGAGTGAAATTACCGAACGTAAAACAATGACATCAGTGTAGTGTATAGGTGAAATTTAATTCAAGAACGCCGATGTCAATTGGTCTCCATTCTTATAACACATATTTTGTTAGCCATATAATTTCACACCACATAATGCTTTTCGTTTTGGGTTTCTTCGGGTATTCTTTATTGAATACAGATTAATAGAAATGTATTTAGCCGGTTAATACAAAGTTGAAGTTGAACAACTTCCTTTCAGCAAAGACTTAGACCTAGATTCCATTTACTCGGGAAGAAACTCTTTTGAATCCCACATGAAAAGAAACACATTTCTCTCAGCTCTTGTGACAATTCGGTGTATTGAATTTTAAATTACAAATGCACCCCTAGTCTGTAATATTGTCATATTAAATAGGCATCTAAACATATAGGCCTACAACAGAAAGTCTCAGGCTATTCAGAACCTGTAAGCTCGAGTTGAAACATTACAATTGAAATATAGTTGTGCACCTCTGTACTCTATATAGGCCTACACGTAAAAACTTTCATGCCTAAGAACGTGGTGCATCGTATTACCCTTAAATATTGTCTATATTTGATCACTTTCAAAATGATTTGTCCAGTGGCTGATGCAGTACAGAATCGCCGTGGTTCCAAGTTGGGCTGAAAGTACATCATGCCATATAGGATATCATCTTCTAAATAGTTGCTTACTCGCCGTTAAATGAAAGGCAATACTTTAAGACGGACTTAAGCTGGTGTTGAATCTAATAAATAAATAGAGGATATTGAACAGTTGTGTTTGAACAGCACATATTTTTTCGAGTGAAAGACGGAGAATAACCCATGGCCGAGTTCGAGTGCTCTACTTCGAGTAGGGTACGAGTTTAATACTATAAAGCCGACATCACCATGTCTCTGCGCATGTCGAGTAGATGTTTCGCCAGAACTCGTCAGGGTTAACCGACGGATCGACGTTCACAGGTCTAGGTGTTGCGGCGAGTTACTCATACATAAAACCACGCGTTTTGAGAGAGAAAAATATAAATAATTAACGATGAGAGATAAAAAGACATATATATTAGAATTGTTTCACAACCAAAGTCTAATTAAAGTGAAATGACATATTTGCATCACAGCATTGTCTATGTTTTTTAATATATATTTATGAACACTAAAACACACGGGCATAGGGAAAAATAACTATGTTTCTAATTGTGTTATATCCCATCATTAACTGTTGTAATAAACTAAACCTCTGATATTTCATTATGTTCACGACAGACATGAGCTTGGCCTTAGTCAGTAGAATTTTCTGGAACACTTTGTAATACATTGACAATGTCTACGCATGGTAAGAATATCGACAGGATCCCATAGGATCATGGGAACACTTTGTTTTTGGGATCAAAATGATGATATTGTCTACGTTTTTGGTGACGATAACTTGTTATTCGGCTGTTCAGCTTTTGGTTGACGGTCATCAGTACCCCAAAACAGAGGATTTGTGTAACATGTAGTACCGCGCAATATAGTTTGCAGGATTTTACCATGGACTTCAGAATAGGGAAAGGTGTTTTCGAACTCCTTTTAACAGAGCTTTGGGGTGATTTACTAACTAAGAATGTTGGTGGATCCGAACCAGTCACTCCCGAAAAACAGCTTTTAATGTTTTGTGGTTTATGGCGAATGAAGGGGAATCAATGAGAGAGGTTGCCCACCAGTTCGGGCTGTCAAAATCAACTGTTTGCACAAAATTTAAGACAGTTTGCAAAGCACTCGTATTCAGATAACTGTAACAATATATTTTTTCACTTGTTTAATATCACCATGCTCAAATTTTAAAGCCAGATTAAAAAACCCTGGCACTTTCATGACACGGTATCTTGTTAGTCGCCATTTTGTCACGTGGTGAACCGAGTTCTACCCTGGATCGGCTGAGGGTTGGACTCGAGTAATGAATTGGGTCAAATTTGACGTCATTAGAGCCGCTACCCGAGGGAATATTGGAGTTCGGGTGAGACTCGACCCAACCGAGTTGAACCTCGAGTTACAGTCGAACTCGGCCCACGAGACGCGAAGCGTCGAGTGGGACAGGGTTATCCCTCCGCCTTTCAAGAGAAAAAATATAAATGCTATTCAAACACAACTGTACAATATTCTGTTTATTATCTATACTATCAATGATCATGTTTTAGGCTGGGGATTGTTTATTAAGTATAAATTTATCAATTATAAACACGAAAATATTAACAAACTTATGACGGATTAGGTTTTCAGCAAATGTAGGAATATATATCGTTGACCAATGAAACAACAGCATGTCTGTTCTTCTCACGTGACTGTCAACTGTCAGATTTGTTGTCATTTGAATGGCCATTTTCTCCCTGAAGTTTTTCGCGATATTTCATGTAAAAAGAAATTAAATCGATCTCCATGAATTTTAACTCTGTAGTGCACCAGTCACCAGGGTAAAAAGTGATCTATGAAATTACTTTACATTGTTTTACCGCGTCATTGAATGGCAATTACAGTTATTCGTTACACGCAGTGGTCCGATTCTCCAAAGCCATGATACAGGTCAAACGCTGCCAAAAGACGATCGATAATGAAGTTTTGTTTAATCGCTTTGATTTAAAGTGGTAAGCCGATCCTCTATTGAATCAACCTCGTGTATTCAGTTGTAAATTATTTATTTAAATGCAAAAATGACTGAAAAAGGCTTCATATTCCTATCGAAATCCTATGGACTGTTGTTGTTGTACAGCAGACGTCAGTACACAAGAAAGAAGTAGGTCCGACGACGTCATCGGCGCGTGCGATAAATAACAAAAGTGTTATTGCACTGCAGTGAATTACGACATTTCTGAGTGAAGGAAATCCCTAGTTTTCACTTATGTATTAATAAAAGAGGATACTAATGCTGTTCTTCATTCATCATTTTACAGCGATTAAAAATTGAACAGGCGAAGGACGGTTTAAGCGTCTGAGCCACATCCAGCCGATTGAATCTAAATGTCATTGTATATTTACCATGCGGTTGTCAGGAAACATACTATCAAAATTCTTTAAATGACAATACACAACATATATATCATTTCAACGGGAAGGGCTATAGGTTTTGTTCTGTCTGTTATTTGGAAACTAATCAGTTGTTTTCAGGATTTGGGACAAAACGAGCCGATACATATCGGGTGGGCATCAAAAATCGTTTGAATAAAGTTTGGCATACGTCAACAACAGCCATTTATGGTCACGTTGTTAGACTTTCGGAAGGACAAGAAAAGTCATGTACATACATACGATGCCAGATATTGACTTTCACTCTCAAACAATGGTAAAAAGGCAAGGGTATTTTAATAGAGCTATCATAGTTATTTTTTTTACCAGAATAAACCATGCTTAATAATTTCAACAAAACAGAATTTCCACCCATATTTTGTTTAATTCGTCATACAAATTTCTTTTTTTTTGTGTGGGCAGTTCCCTTGGAAACCATTTTGTTATAGCGTTTGAGATTCCTATCACTGTTGGAAAACGCTTACGGAGAAAACGTTATTGAGTTAGCATCAATTCGGTTGGCAAAACTTTTTGTTTGCATAGCAAAACTAATTCCTATAGAAGATTGATTGATGTTTTGCGCCCCACGAAATTATAGAAGGGGCCACGCAATGATCTTATTTGTGTAACTGAAAACCATTTAACTGAAATTCACTGTTGATAATGCCCAAGGGCTGCTAATGGCAATGGAGGGCTGCTAATCAGTGATGAAGGGCCGATAACAAAGTGTAATGCCCACTCAAAATCATGTTATTACTATTATTACCACTTAATACTAGTATATACAATTTCTAATTGGGCGAATTTGCACAAATATCACTAGATAAATTACCGGTATGATGCTATAACTATGGGACTGTTCATTGCTCGCATACTGTTCCAACTGTTCTTCGTTCAGGTCGCTGCCTTGCGACAACGGCAGACCAGTTGTCAACAGCGTCCGCCATGGTTGTTGTCGTCTGCTGACACGCACGTGATCTCGTGAGGTCATAGGTCAAGCGTCATGGCGGCGGGCCGATAATGAAACTCGCTTTCAGTAGCGGCCCGCCGCCCGCAAAAAGTGTGCGTTATAGGGTTTTACCGTGTTTACAAATGAGCGCTATCCTACTAGTAATGCACGGACAAGTGGTAATAATACCGGTACTTATTTTTAGTGTTATTCGTGATAAAGTATAGAGCTGACAATTTGTTCTTTACCCGCTACACCTCCGCTGCCTAATAGAAATTTAGACATATAGGCCACAGAGTTGATGATTAAGTTGACCAGCCAGGTCATTATGAACACAGCTTTACTTCCCAACCTCATAGCAAGTTTGCAGACGATTATCATTTCAATGAGCAATATAGCCCGAACAATGGGGTAATGATTACTTCTACTCTCAGCTGACAGAACGGCAGAGAGCAGCAGCTATACAAAGGAACCGCTTGAGGTTAAACCACCGGAATTAAAATTGCAGTGTTTCTGTTTCAGAATTCAGAAAATTCGTCATTGTTGTTTTGGTCAAATAGCTGTTTGGATTTATAAAAATTGGAGTTCCCAGGGCCTAGTTTCACAAAGCGATCGATCTTAGCTAAGTGTGATCTTAACTACCATGGCAACCAATGCTGAAGGTATACGTTGCCATTGGTAATTAAGATCGCCTTAAGTTAAAGGCACACTTGCCACCGTAGCCTGTTTAAATTTGCTAAGAAAACAAATTTACATGAGCTTACTACGACTAATACCACTAAACTTAAACATAGGACACATAAAACATGTCTATAGCTTTAGACTGTAAAAATGGGGTGAAAAACAAACGAAGAATCGAAGCCTGATTACAACAAAAACGATCAGTGTCGGTCAACTTTCGTGTTGGGTTACCCTCCTTTCAGGCCTTTGTATCTGTGGTTTACACTCAGACAATTATCAGCAGGCTTTTCCAGTCGCTGTTAACCGATCGTCAGTCTGTATTTCTCAGATAAATAGGCCTACGTAAAATTACACTGTGCCGTAAGTTCACTCACTCGACTGAAACATAAAATCGCCAATAGGGGGCAGATCGGTTTGTTTACGTTCCGGGTACGTAACAATTCAAATTTTCAAATTCAAATTAAAAATACAAAGTGACGTCCAAACTTTAAAATTTTGGTAAAAATAGAAAGTTCCTAACTTATATTGTCTGGGAAAAATACAGAATACGGTCTTTCTTTTTTAATGTAAACAATATTCCTGATTTTCGCGGCAAGTGTGCCTTTAAGATCACTTTGTGAAACTGGGACCAGAGGATCAAATGGTGCAGTTAATAAATTCTAATGGTACCCTATCTGATTCTATGACACTGGCCAGCTAAAAATGGATTTCCCAGTCGCAGAATCCTTAGAAAATATTTTTTTTAGCACATCTGATTTGCCATTTTCGGTTTGATAAATGATCTTTGAAATATTGATGTGCTGTGAGGATGATTTGAGGGCCGAAAAGTATGTAGGCCTATGGGATGACAGGGGAGGGGCATCATACTTACGCTGATCCTCTTGGGAGACTGGGGGTGCCCTACCCTCAGTTTAACTGAGAGGGAGTTGGTTTTGCCATTTTAATTAGAACCACGATCAATGAAGGAGATGTTAACCTAGAGCCAACCAATCCGGAGGTGCATGCTTTATGCACCTCTAAGATTTCTTCGACATTGGCATCCAAGCTGTTGAAGGGGACATAACTCCAGAATCCATCCATCAATCCAGTTTATATATGCATACCACATATAACAAGAAATAAACGACAAAACAAATTAAAGTGCAACGAATTAATTTAGCAAATTAATTCTAACTTACCATAAACCGGATTAGGTGGTTATCCATTTCTTCAATTTGAAGAACAATAGTTTGACGTCCATTACCAAACGGGAAACTTCCAATTTTTTCAAGGAATATATTCATTCCGAGATTTGTCAAGGTTGTTTGCGTGATCCGGTATCCATACTTAGTTTGAGGAAAATAACAAACGGGTATTTCAGAAAAGGCAGTAGTTCGGTAAACGCATCCTCTTTTATCACAAGTTTCAGGAGTTAATAAGACACCACCTTCTGGAATACAATTGATACGACTCAACTCTTCGGTCGATGGTTCTTCTCTTTCCTCATCACTTGCTTCTTCGTCATCAGGGGGTTTGGTTGCAGGTTCATTCATCGTTATAAGAACTGCCACGACAGCTCCAACGATAACTGCAACCAATACGAGAGCGACAGCAACCCATCTTAGCCTTTTGTTCACGCGTGTTTTAGGCATTTTCTGTATTGTTATCAAAATTGGTCACTTTAAAAGCACTAATCAGTTTAAAGTAGGCCTATCCAGGACCAATATGTTAAACGGCTTCCGTCAAAACATTGACTGATTCACTTGTTCTTTACCCGTTTTTAAATCACACGGTTTTCCCCCTGATTTGGGGAGTTGTTCGATCAATTTAAATAGCAAACATTTGCATCTGTGTAGCCTGTGTCTACCAAAACCGAAAGAAAATCAGCATGAAATAAGACGGTTTGGTTCGAGAAGAAATTTGTTTTTCCCAGTCAAACGAGTTTGAAGACTTATGGGCCAACGATAGGTATATCACAAACGTAGGCTATATATCCGTCACCGATGTCAAAAGAGACAATACGTAGATTTAGTCTCCATCAGGCAGGATCGGTTGTGTCCGTGAAATGATGTTATCTACAAGGAAAGTATATCCTGGTCGTTCCGGATGTTTTGCTGTAAATCTTGAACTTGTATATAGGAAATGGATCGGTATTTTTAAAGAATAAGCAACAATTCTTTTAACACAGGTCTTACATACAAACCGTACTCAGTGTGTAAGAGTAACTGCAGAGGATTCATACTAACTCATTTATCTTCCTGAAGACGTCTGTAAACAAGATAAAGGCTGTGGCAGAGGAGTTAAGATATAGGTACAATACAACATAGGCCTACTGAAACCTATACCCCACCTGGGAAATATACACATCGATGAATGTGTGACCGAGGTTAACAAACTATTAACTGTAAATCTACGCGAGGTTAATATTTCCCTCCACTTGATTTATAACGTCATTGTATAGGGGTGTCATGACGATTCTTACCATTGGATTTTTCCACCACAAATAAGGCTGTTACATCACAACTTCTGAATCCTGATTGGCAACGGGTTTTGAAAAGTGCGCGTGCGTGTATTTGGGGAGAGGGGGGGGGGGGGGGGGGTACAATTTCAGAATCCCAAAAGTGCTGATGTAAGAAACATTTGACAATATAGGTTTGTAATTTAGAGTGAGCCATTATAGAAGGGAGGGTCCAGCGGCCTCGGGAGCTCTATAATACTCAACAGCTGAAATGCGTTCTGAAGGCCTTTTTTATTTATAATAAATAGGATTGGAATAACTTAAACGGGCATGAGCTGCCAAAATGTTGATATTTTGACGTTAAAACAGAATGCTGAAATTATTGGCTATTTTTCTCAAGAGGTAGAATTCAAAAGCTTTTTAATGCTTCAAGTCTCGAAAATGTACGATAAAGTACTGTTTTAAACTAACTTTGGCTTAGAATGAATGAATGGTCGTCCCGGTTATTTAAATTTTGATTACTTTTCGAACACGTTTTCGGTTCGTACAAGCCACATACTGTATGGATTTTCCTCATTCCAACGCCAATCATTTAGTTTTTCCATGGCCTTCAAAGTCTCTTACTGTCGTGACGATCAGGAATTATGTAAAAAGTGTGAATTTTGGCAGCTCATGTCACTTTAATACATTTCTGAAACTTATAGTTCTTTACGATCGACCATAGTAACACAATAAAGCTAGCGTTCAAGCCCCAAGAGGCCTGGGTGGCATGCAATTCAAAGCCGCTCTGAAATTTAGATTGATTGATTGTTTTGTGTTTTACGCCGCGCTCAAGATTATTTCACTTATATAGCGGCGTTGCCAGTTTTATTGTGGGAGGAAACCGGGCTCTATGCCCGAAGGAAACCCAGGACCTCCCGATGGTAACTGGCAACCATCGTTCGAGTGAAAACCTAGACAATTTTCCAATTTTTTTTTGGACCGAGTGGGATTTGAACCCGCGACTGTTCAAATTGAGCGTCCAAAGTTCTACCTATACTGAGCCACGGAGGCCCCCTGAAATTTAGAGCTCATTGCACTTGGTAATATACCAACATCGGACAAGGTATAGGGGTTTATAGGTTTAACAAAATAGCCTGCCTGATCAGTCAAAAACGTTTAAAATGGTTTGTTGATTAATTGAATAGTGTCTAAGCCTCACTTAAGATTTCACTTATAGGATGGTTTTACAGGTTTTGTGAAGGAGGACGGTTTATTGTCGCGATTTGGGGGTGGGGTTGGGGGGGGGGGCTGGGTAGGGACCCCCACCCCCAATCTTCGGCAGATATCTGTCAATCCTCCCACATAATACGATCGAGTGAAAACTCATCATGGTTTTTAGTGTATATATACCCTTTGACCTGTTTGTGTCGGTTTTCATAGACAATATTTCTACCAACTGTCCGGCAAGTAAGTAACACAGGAAAGAGACACATGAGTGCGGCTATACCAACTGAAGTTACTAGCCTCTACCTGTGGACGACCATGTTGAGAGGTTCAGATTCTGGGTTAGGCAATAAAACTCGCCCAGTGCAATTTTGTATATTCATATAGCTTGGTCTTGTCCGTTGAATAGAATTACACAATGTGAAAGCACAGGTTATATATGTCAATGAAGCTATAAAGTTGTTAAGAATATCAAATGTCAACACTTCAGCTTCTGGTATTGTTACCAATGTGGACGGTCAGATCAGTCTTTACACCACTTGGGTAAGGCTTATTAAAGGAGACAAAAATGTTACTGTTGACAGACAATTACGAATTATGCTTGTCTGATTTAGTCATAATGTGATTGAAAGAAAAGTACTAATTATCCTTGTTTGATAGTCCTAATGCAGTTGACAATTACTAATGATCCTTGTTTGATAGTCCTAATGCAGTTGACAATTACTAATGATCCATGTTAGATAGTCCTAATGCAGATGACAATTACTAATGATCCTTGTCTAATAGTCCTAATGCAGTTGACAATTACTAATGATCCTTGTTCGATAGTCCTAATGCAGTTGACAATTACTAATGATCCTTGTTTGATAGTCCTAATGCAGTTGACAATTACTAATGATCCATGTTAGATAGTCCTAATGCAGATGACAATTACTAATGATCCTTGTCTAATAGTCCTAATGCAGTTGACAATTACTAATGATCCTTGTTAGATAGTCCTAATGCAGTTGACAATTACTAAAGATCCTTGTTTGATAGTCCTAATACAGTTGACAATTACTAATGATCCATGTTCGATAGTCCTAATGCAGTTGACAATTACTAATGACCCTTGTTTGATAGTCCTAATGCAGTTGACAATTACTAATGACCCTTGTTTGATAGTCCTAATGCAGTTGACAATTACTAATGACCCTTGTCTAATAGTCCTAATGCAGTTGACAATTACCAGAAGTCTATGAACAGCCATAGACTTCTGCAATTACTAATGATCCTTTTCTAATAGTCCTAATGCAGTTGACAATTACTAATGATCCTTGTTCGATAGTCCTAATGCAGTTGACAATTACTAATGATCCTTGTTCGATAGTCCTAATGCAGTTGACAATTACTAATGATCCTTGTTTGATAGTCCTAATGCAGTTGACAATTACTAATGATCCTTGTTCGATAGTCCTAATGCAGTTGACAATTACTAATGGTCCTTGTTTGATAGTCCTAATGCAGTTGACAATTACTAATGACCCTTGTTTGATAGTCCTAATGCAGTTGACAATTACTAATGACCCTTGTCTAATAGTCCTAATGCAGTTGACAATTACCAGAAGTCTATGAACAGCCATAGACTTCTGCAATTACTAATGATCCTTTTCTAATAGTCCTAATGCAGTTGACAATTACTAATGATCCTTGTTCGATAGTCCTAATGCAGTTGACAATTACTAATGATCCTTGTTCGATAGTCCTAATGCAGTTGACAATTACTAATGATCCTGGTTTGATGGTCCTAATGCAGTTGGAAATTACTAATGATCCTTGTTCGATAGTCCTAATGCAGTTGACAATTACTAATGACCCTTGTTTGATAGTCCTAATGCAGTTGACAATTACTAATGATCCTTTTCTAATAGTCCTAATGCAGTTGACAATTACTAATGATCCTTGTTTGATAGTCCTAATGCAGTTGACAATTACTAATGATCCTTTTCTAATAGTCCTAATGCAGTTGACAATTACTAATGGTCCTTCTTTGATAGTCCTAATGCAGTTGACAATTACTAATGATCCTGGTTTGATGGTCCTAATGCAGTTGGAAATTACTAATGACTCTTGTTTGATAGTCCTAATGCAGTTGACAATTACTAATGATCCTTGTTAGATAGTCCTAATGCAGTTGACAATTACTAATCATCCTTGTTCGATAGTCCTAATGCAGTTGTCAATTCCTAATTATTATTGGCTGATAGTCTTAATGCAGTTGTCAATTTCTAATTATCATTGGCTGATAGTCCTAATGCAGTTGTAAATTCCTAATTATCATTGGCTGATAGTCCTAATGCAGATGAAGATTCATGATTATTATTGGTTGATAGTCTTAATACAGTTGTCAATTACTAATGATCCTTGTTTGATAGTCCTAATACAGTTGTCAATTACTAATTATCCTTTGCTGGAAGTCCTAACGCGAATTAACATCGACAACAGACCACCTTCTTTCACCGGGGGCCTAAGTTTGTAGTTTGGTAAGCTCAATGCAAACAACTTTCTCTGGATAAAGGTCTGCATGTTTGGCTTAACTTACGGTAACGCTTTGTGCAAACCGTTACACGAACCTGGTCATATCAGTTGCAGTTGGGAAGGCAGGGGTTTGTATATTGTAGTTATGTCTGCTCTTCAACATAGTTTAACAACAATTTCTATAGAAAATAAAATTGAAACGTAATGTTGATGATTTTGGATCTACCTAAGCAGTGTAAATATTTTTGGTCAGGAGTAAAAAAAAAATACATTCTACATTGAAAGATTTAGTTTTATTACTTATTAGAATATAAAAACCCTGGATAAAACTGGTACAAATTAACACTAATAAAGAATAATTCATAAATCTATTAAAAAATAACAACATTAAAAGTTTTACTACAGGAAGACATGATATGAAAGTGTATTTTGGCGAACTAGACATAAAATGACAAAATCCGTACAATTGATCCAAGGGTAACCTTTTCCAGGTTATGATTGTGCTAAGATTTACGAAAATTGCGATTTAAGAAAAAATCTTTAAAATATGGCAATTGGAAGAAAACATATTTAAGTTAAAGGAGGGGAAATCTCTAGAAATACATAGGGATTATCGTCGATAACAACATTCAAAGTACTTAAAACATTTCACGTCAATTACCTCCAGTGACCCTCAAGCTCATAAAAACAGACAGAAGTATGTCCTTTCAGTTGCTTATCTGTGTAGCCATTTTTTCGTTTTAGGATGACGTGATGTTGGTATAGCTATTTTTAGATCAATAATGACGTATTTTTACCGCTCTCTAATGTATAAGGGTAGATTTAAGTCCAAAAAAACATGGCGACAAACTTGAAGTGGCAAGATTGTCTCCGAAAATATAGGTCAGTATGCAACCGCGCGCCATTACTTAGCCAGCCATTGGCTAAATTGCATCACATGACTACTCTATAACGCACTTAAATTTTTATTCAACAATAATTGGATAAAACTAATGAAAAAATGGTGGCGGCCTTGTGAATGGCCTAAGGAGCTTATTCTCTATTGTAACGCCACCTTCAAATTTCAATTATTCACTTACGAGGGGATAAAACATACATTGGACAGTTGTTTGGGACTAAATGAACTCTACTCTTTCAATCTAAACTAGTCTAAAGCTAAGATTTTCTTTCCCTTTAAAATTTGTGCACGGAGATTATTTCACCCAAGCCCTAATACAGTAACACATACAATAGTAGCAAAAGATAACAATGAAAAGAAAATGAAGAAATTAAAAAAAAAAGAGTTGTCTGCATTGAAAGATTTAGTTTTATAATATAAATACCCTGGATAAAACTGGTACAAATAAACACTAATAAAGAATAATTAATAAATCTAAAAGAACAAAAAAGTTACATATTGATAAATCAGCTGTAATACCTTCACCATTTTATCAAAAGTCTATATGTAATATGTTAATACACAAAAAGTTGAACAAAAAACCTGAATATCCACAACAAATTTGAGAATTTTCTTAACCGATATAAAAAAGCCAATGCAGTACATAAAAAAAGCTATATATAAATATTAAGTGGATTTCACAATATTTAACAACCTTCATAGAAACTAATACAAGATTTCTAATGCATTATTCACAAAAGAGAGAAGGTTGTGTTCGATTTTGAAGCATAAGCAAAGGAACTATGTTCAAATCATGCACTCTAATCATGAAGATCTCGGATTAAATAGGTAAGAGTTGTCGAATTGTTATAATGCATGGCTAATCTGCTTTCGTTCACAGGCCGATCTGGTTCTAGCAAAATGTAAAAGTTTTGATGGCAAGAGGACGGAAAGTGTTCAGTTTAATCAAACACAATAAGACCGCTGATATGTTTGGGCTACAACAATGTATATGTTGCAATGCTGTAAATAGTGTTCATCTATAATGTTTAGGCTGATGAGCTTTTTATAGACATTATGTGGGCTTTGATTCTAGATGGTTGACCTGATCAATAACTGGATAAAATATGAGGTCAACTGGTCTTTCCCACCTTTCTTTGTACAAGCATGGTCATTTTACACATTTTATGGACATCCATTATTTTGAGATGCTGACGATTTTCACAAAGCCCTTGTTTTTTTTTCTTTCAAGGGAAACTTTAAATGAATATACGCTCATGTGTTACACTTTTGGAGTAGTTTGAGGTTTTGTTTTAAGGGCATTTTCATAGATATGAACAGCTGAACAAGGAAATATCAGGAAGGCAGTCAAGTATAAATAATAACAATAAACATCAACAAGCATAAATAGAGAAGTGGAGGAATTGCCTCTAAAAGTGGCCTGAATTGTTAAAATGTGGATATTTTGCAGTTAAAATTTGTTAAAATTATCTGCTATTTTTGTCAAGTACAAGGAAAAAGAGCTCTTTGCCAACAGGAAATCCCCGACCTTCGACAACTCTTCCACATACGGTGATCAAGAGAAAAATCTATTAAACTGATGGCTGGTCGTTAATACTGGTATAAATGCATTATTGTTAATCTACTTACCTGTGGCACAATAGTTACAAATAAAATGTATTGTTAGTCTTAACAATACAACTTTAAAAATATAAGTTTTTATATAATCTCATTATTTTAATATCAAAGTTAATATCTTTTGTAGTGATTCATAATTGGTAATATATATATTTTCAACAACAACCTTGTTTAATATGTTTATATCTAACAATTTAGTTCTAAAAATTTATTTTCTCTCTTTTCTAAGAAATCAGAGCTCAAAATGGAGCTACCATCAGCCAGAGAGTGAGGGGTTACTGAGATTGGTCGTTGAGATTTCTTACTCCAGTTTCCAATTCTTTCATCAACCTTAGAACCAATTCCTCTTCAAATGGCAGACCAACACATTGTACATTGACTGGGAGACCCTCTGTCCCTTCCAAGGCCTACAAAAATAACAGTGGATTTCTTACACTGTATCAGTTTAAAAAAGAACAGTAACTCCTTCCTTTGCCTGCAAAACACAGCTCTCTCACCCATGCTGACAATACACAAATAGTAGAATAGTAGATCGAGGCTCTCTGAGATTCGTCACCATTCACAAAAAGTCTATTCTGCGCCATTGAGTGTATTGAGTGTAAAGAGAGCTGTCTTAATTTAGCAGTGGTGGCAAATCATACCAGCCCTGTGGAACTGAGATGAAACTCTATGGTAGCTCTGCTGTTCCAAGGTTGGAGCTTGGTGACATGAAAAGGACTTATGCTATTTGGTAATGGGATTTCTGTCTTAAAAGGTGCTTTACCCTAATGACAGCTTTTTCCATTGAATGTTTCATGTTTTTGATATTTAGGAGATCTTTTGCTTGTTGTCATACAAAATAAAGGATTTAACCTGATAATGTTGTGAGTGTGGTTATATTCTGTCCTTTTGTGATGAAAACTGGGCTGTCATGAACGTATACAGTCATCAAAGGGTTGATTTCACAACATTTCCCACGATAGCGTCGCCAGCAACCCAGCCTGTCAAGGCGGTAGCCATAGTGACATTAATGACATAGAAGATATGTGCAGGTTTATTTCGGGAAGAAACTTATATACAGATATAGAACCCAACCTTCAGCCTGGCATCTAATGTAGTAGGATAAATCACATAGTTTTTTTTACGGTACTATTTTTAAATTAAAGTCACATGGTAGGAGTGGGTAATGTTATTTAGAGTTAATTCAGGAACAATACACTGCTTAAAACTGGTGACAATCCTCCACATTGCAATGTGAAAATGATTATCCTTAAACACAACTCCAAATCATATTTGATGGTGTCCCACAATAGAGATGGTGAGTTGTGTTTAGAGAAAACCACTTTCAGACCCACACGCACCAAAATACGATGTGATTTACCGTAGATTGATCAGATGATCCAACAAAAGTGAAATAAAACTTTCATTGAAATTATGATTAACAGATACTTACTTGAAGGATAGCTTTTTCATGATGTCTTTTGGGCTTGTAATTTTTCAAATTGATAATATCTTGTTTGGTGACCTTTGTAACCGGTATTGACCCAGCTGGCACATCCAAGACGTTGTAGATGGTTGTATAACAGAGACTTTCTGAAGAGAAAAGTACAGACATTCTTATACCATCTGCAAGTTCAAAGTCACACCTTCCAGAAACAAATCACTTATAATACCTTTAATACTTAGTAACATTTCTGTT
Source organism: Lepidochitona cinerea (assembly GCA_963971465.1). NCBI lineage: Eukaryota > Metazoa > Mollusca > Polyplacophora > Chitonida > Tonicellidae > Lepidochitona > Lepidochitona cinerea. The sequence continues at coordinate 36,679,441 of OZ020556.1, read as the reverse complement.
CCTGTTTCAAAGTCGGCAGATGAACATGTTTTAAATGCCCCATGTATCCAGCAACAAGTGAAATCAAAAATATACAAATGGTTAGGAAAAAAAAAAACAACAATTTTAGTGAGCTCAACATATGTCCTTAGCTATGACTGATTACTCTACATTTTAGAAAATATTTGTTTTAATTTCAGCAATTGAAATTCTATGTTCACATGAAAGGTTAATTATCATTTCTCTATTCAATGAACATATATGGATGCCGCATTATGCAACCAGGGATATCCTTAATTGTTCCCGACGAATCATCTACCCCTTGGGTATATACTATTAAAAAATTGTCAAGATTAGGTTAAAATTAAAGACATGGAATAATCCTATACAAATGGTAGAGATGAACACAAACCAGTGAACTATAAAGTCAAAATGCAATCGCCTGAGAATGCAAAGCCCTCACTCATGAGAAAAGATGACAGGTTATCGAGATGTCCGTCGCATCAACCTGGATTTAGTGACCACCTGTCTTAAGAGACCACCCTTAGTTGGTCGCTTAAACCAGGTTTGACTGTATTTGAAACATTGTTGTGAAATTATGTTAAAGAAAACAGATATGTTGATTTACAACCAATTACCCTCAAATTGCCTTTAGTCACACATGCCCCAGTTATTAATAAAATTTGGTAAAAAATGAAGGATGCTTTTTCAAGTTATGCTCCGAAAACAATTGTGTCAAGGGTCAAAGGGGGTGCCACCTGTAGTCACACATATATAAAAAACATGACCCAAAAACAATCCAAATCAAGGTCGCATAATATAGAAGCTATAGACAAAACTTGGCGAAAATTGAAAGATGTAAGGGGGGTATAAAAAGGCATATACTTAAGAAATAATGGACTGATTCTCTGCGTATACGCTGATAACTGCAAGAAAAAAGGAAGTGTCCATTGTTTTTGGACGAGGGCCGTAGGCCCGAGTTCAAAAAGTGTGGAACCCCTACGTTAAAGCGCTTTAGTTTTCCCCTGATTACCCCGTGGACGAATCTATATCTCAAAAATGATAGGGGTGCTAGCTTCAAACAACTGTTTTATGTGTTACCATTTTTTGGTTTACTAACAGACCTGATAACTTTTTAAAGATATATTTATACTTTTAGCTTATGTAAGTTCCCTTTCAAGTCTTGCCATCGCGTATTAGCATCATCCTGCATTTATGAGTTAGTTTGAAAGGCGAAATGCCTCTGCGTATATGTTAGTTTATACGCCAGCTTTAACCTATCTCTCAACATGTAGGGAAATCACGCATGTGTTAGAATATTACCTATAGCGTCACCAGATAAATCCACAGGTAAGGCAGGGTAAGGTAACCCAGGGCTAATAAGTGCATCCAATCTCAAATCTCTCCATTCTTGTATAAAGTTTTCCCTGTAGATCTAAACCAAAAAATAATCAAGCATAATAAGAATTGGCCCTATAATCTTTAACAAGCACTTTTTTTTCATGGACATATCCATAATTTTCATATACCCCCCTAGATACCTACCTGTACAAACACTTACATGTACCTATCAACACAAGGAGATAGAACAACATGCATTTGACACAATAAAACTATGTAATGCCCTGTACTGGATGTCTGTTTGTACGTACATGTAGCGCACGGCCTGAACTGTTTGTACAGGTACATGTAGGTACATGTATTATATCTAGGGTGAATATGAACATTATTTTTCCAATTCTTCAGGTTCCCATAGATACATGTAATACCAACTGTACAAACACTTGCCTCGAATTACACAATGCTGAGGTGGGACTAGTACGCAATACAGGGCATTAACAGATTTTTTAAAGAGGTAAAGCACTGTTTATTGACACTAACCGTAAAAGTCATAATGGGGTCATGAATGTTACCCCGGGGTAACGTGAGTAGGGCGAGCAGTCCATCCTGATGAATGTTGCGCCATCACCAGGGGGCCCAACAAGTCTTGTAGATAGTAAGCCTCGAAGACAGTTGGGGACCTCTATGAACAAGCCCTCATAATATCCAAAGACATTATTGACGAGGGTCTCATGAGGCCGCCAAGGACCTAATTTCATGAATAATAGCCCTTGCCAGAGTGGTTCTCTGGCGCAGGGTTTTACTGTAGGCAAATGTAATCACCCGCTTCAGTCATGAAGCCAGGGTATTCATAGATATTTCCTGTCGTCGTGTTAGCATTTTCTGTCGATGTGAAGCATGCTTTCAAAAAGAACCAGTTGAAACTGAGCATGTGCGTTACGTACAAATGACAACTAGTACAGGGCATTACATAGAATATTACATACGTAGGACAAATGGGATTTTAATTTTATTGTTTTAAATGCGCATGTTGTTCTATCTTCTCGCATTGATAGGCAAGTGTTTGTACAGTTGGTAGGTATTCTCGGGAATCTGATGATATCATCAGAGATTTAGAAATACTTGAAAAAAAAAAACTATGCTTATAGAATGAGAAATATACATGAAAAATGTAACAAGGAGTCTGGCATCAGTCATATGCAACCGACACAGAGTCAAAAATTGCCTCGGTTAGCTGTCAAAAATATAATTGAATTCTGAAAAGCAATCCTATATGACGTAGCATCAATCAGTTCATCTAAATAATCTTTATTTAAAAACATCTTCATTTTTTAAATATATTTCATGACATTAAATAACCACATTTCGTTTTACAATAATTACACTAGGGAGACACCTTTGTCTAAACCCTGAATAACATAACAAGTTAAAAAAGTTTATTCTTGCAAGAACAAAACCCTCATTTTAAGACTAATAGACATCCACCTTATATTAAATGTGTTATGTATATTGTTTAAAAAAATGCTATTTTTTCTTGTGAACAAAACAAATCTTTTTTTTAAATTTGTATATTGTTTAAAAAAATGCTATTTTTTCTTGTGAACAAAAAAAGAAAAAATTTGTATATTGTTTAAACAAAATGCTATTTTTTCTTGTGAACATAAAAAAAATGTAAAAATTCAATATTTGTAAGAAAGAATATAATATGATACCTCATGGTCGTGAGTTAACTGCCACCATTCCTCTACAGAACTGAAAGAGACAGACACATTTGTCATTTACAACATCAACAACAGTTTAAATAGCAGTATAAACAATTATTATTCTCAAAGTTTAAAAAACAAATCCAATGCTTCTGGAAATCTGGAGATATGAATGGTTGTAAGTGATTTATTGTTTCAATAAAAATTGATATGTACTATTGATTGATTGGGGCTTGATGTCAGCTAAGATCATATGGCGAAAAAGATACCAACCAACAAACGTTCCCCCGCCTCCTTCCACCACCACCCCGTTCAATATAAAAAAGTAAACAAACTTACTCTAATCCCTTTGAGTTCCATAGCAGCTTTCCCATCACTGGGTCCTGAAAAAACATATTTTACTCCCTACATGACAATCAATTGTTAATCTTTATTTTAATACTAATTTTGAGTTATCAGTAAGTTTTTTAGTCAAACTGAGCGAGGAAGTGTTCCTAATTGCCACAGGACATATTCAAAGTATTTTAACATGGTTAAAATGGTTGCATGAAATTTACTCATGATCAAATGGTTTGATAACATGATCAAAATGACCTGATAACTTGTTCAAAATGGTCTGATATCATGATCAAATGGTCTGATAACATGATCAAAATGGCCTGATAACTTGTTCAAAAAATCTGATAACATGATCAAAATGGTCTGATAAAATGATATTTTAACATGATTAAAATGGTTGCATGGTCAAAATGGTTTGATAACATGATCAAAACAGTTATTAATGTAACAAGAATAAGGTCACATTGAAGGTGAGAACACTTACCATTAGAGAAGCAATGGATGATATAATCCATCGAATGGGACGAGGTAAGGAAATTACAAGATGTAACAGTTTGGTGGACGGATCTTCCAGGTCTTTGTCTCTAAATTGAAGAATAAAAAAAGAATCTGATTTATTCTTTAGAGCATTAAATCAAAATGACACAAGAAAACAAACTATATAAAGAGATCCATTCAATCTTAAACACAAACTGTCTCCATATTCTGATAAATATTGTTCAAATTGCACAACGTTTTCACAGTTTTCATAGTCTATCTCATTGAGTTGTTTCATGTGTAGATATGCCAAAGATTGCATAATAGTTGATTTATGATTTAAATATAAAGGTCACATTCAAGATTATGAATGTACATGTAAGGTCAGTCAAATGAAAATACCCAATCAGATTTTGACCCATAACAGCGCGACAAACTTTGAATGCACAAATGGTATAATTGCACACCATTTGTAACATGTACACCAAAATTTCATTGACCAGCATTACAATTACAAAAAAAAAGTATTTTGGACACACCTACATATATGTGCTTTTTATAAAAGTTGTTTCTCTGGAAATAATAGCGCATTAAACTTTGATTGCATAAATGGGACAACTCCCCACCATTGGTAACATGTAGACAAGATTTAATAGAACGAGAAACAAAACTTTAGGTGTTGTTCGGACGATATGGTGTCTACACATGGACATGGCAATTTGTATATACCCCCTCTCCTCGCTCCCTAACTTTGTTGCGAGGGTACGAAAAGCCTTAAGAGTACAGCAGAATTTCAAAAGCATTGCGCTCTACTAACGTCAAGAGCACAAAGTCAAAATGATTGCATTTTCAAAAACATATCGACTATGTTAAATGAGACTGAAAACAAGATGCAGATGAAAGTGATCAATGTTACAGAAAATTAAGAGGGAATTTCCATTGCTTTATTTCCCCCTAATTACTTACAGAAGATTGGAGTAAGATTTTCCATGGTCTCCAAATATAATAGCAGGGTAAAGATCACAGTGGGCATGCTTAATATCAGGTGGAGTGAACTGTACAAACTGTAAACACAACCAGATAATAGATAACTGAAGCTGTTTTAATACAAATTAAGAGAGACAAGTGTTTGGCTTTAGTCAGTAACATTTTTTCTGGACTACGTATATATTATTGACAAAGCTGTACGGATCTTCAGCTATGGCAAGAAGTCTGGTGAACTGCAATTAAACAAAGTATGATAATGGGGGGAAAAAGCAAAATATGTAATTTGGTTCTTATGCAGAAGACAGCCAAGGGGGTGTTTAGCCCTGACTACTGGATCTTAATTCAAACTCCTGTCCTATATATGTATGTAGTTACATGGGGGCAAGTCAAACCTGAACTCGAAATTCAATTGTCAGCCTGATCACAACCTCTTTTGATAGATATGACCCGTCCAGGCAGTCGTAACTTGAAATTTAACTTGAGGAATAGGCCGAAAGTTGAGGGAGTGTATCTACAGCCCAAAAGGCATAGCCGGAGCCAATATATAATAAATTAGGAAATATAATTAGAAAAGTAAAATGCTTCTGCTCAAAATTGGAGCTGCCGTGTTCTCATGGAAATTAATCACTACTGTTAAGGTTCTTGACATAAAATAAATGAAAAACATCTTGCGTCCATAAATTCTTACCGTATGTCCTTTATTTTTGAGGACATCTCTGGCCATTAGTACAGCCCTTTGTGATGATGGGACCGACTGGAACAATTCAGTGTCCAGAAAATATCCAATACGAAGTGGACGATTACTGTGGTAAATCTGAAATACATGAATTAAACAATATCAATGAATTTAACAATGGTGTGCAGCAGGAAATCATACTTAGGGAGATCATATCAATTCACAAATAACACTGCTTGGCCTGTAGTATGAATTTCCCAGAAAAAGATAATTGACACACACAAGTAGAAAAGTGTGTATTGGATGTCACTTGATCACTGTATGTGCAAGAGTTGCCATGTAGGAACTCAGGGTTTCCTCCGGGCCTAGAGCCTGGATTGCGCCACCACTACGGGCCTTGGTGGGTCAGTCAGTTAGTGATAGTCCCTCAGTCTGACACAGGCCTCGGTGGCTCAGTCAGTTAGAGTGATAGCCCATCAGTCTGACACAGGCCTTGGTGGGTCAGTCAGTAAGTGATAGTCCCTCAGTCTGACACAGGCCTCGGTGGCTCAGTCAGTTAGAGTGATAGCCTCTCAGTCTGACACTGGCCTCCCATCGATCAGCGCAGCTTCAAATCCCACTCAGATCAAATAAAAATTAAAAAATTTCTGACTCGCTTTTACACCCGATTCCCGTATCCTGGAAAGTTGCTAAGTACTTATCAAAGGTCGGGGGTTTCCTTCGGTCAATCAGCCTGGTTTCCCCCCCCCCCCCCCCACTAAACCTGGCAACGCTGCCATGGAAGTGAAATAATCTTGAGTAAGGCAATAAACATCAATCAACAGTTATTTTAATATATATTATCACATCCTTATTTCCAACTTTTATTGGTAATATGGAATAAAATTGTTTAAGTGAACATACGTCTTTATCAAAAGGAAGTTTAGGAATGGTAGGATCCAGGTGGTACATAAGGGGTGTAAGTAAAGCCTCCATTGTTATAACAAGACTGTCTACATTCTGTCCCATAGGCCCTGGTACACCATCAACTGCCAACAAAAACAAAATACTTATTCAAGGAAGTTTGGAGAAAGAATTTTCTAAAAAACTATCAGTCATAATGATAAGCACAAAATAACTTTAAGAAAATTAGTCCAGAAAAGAATATTGGTGACAGAGAATTAATTGGTTTGTTCAGTTGTGCAAACGAAAATAAGTGTTGAGCAGGATGCCGCACAAATGTAAACAAACCAATCAGAAATTTTGACTGTTCACAGCTCGCCCAATAATGACAGTTTTCATAAACATTTGGTTAATTAACAAACCAGTGTTATTGGGATTATTGGGCCATGTTCATACATTTTAATGAATGAAGAAGACACAGATTTGAAAGAAAGACAGGTACACTCTCAACTTGTTTCTGACAAACAAGTATCGGGGTGTGTCAATTGAAAAGAATTTACTCATTCAAAATGAAACAATGTAAGAATCATACTTAGTTTTTGACCTATGGTAGCATGACATCCTCCCTTAGGGCTGAAAAGGTGAAATAAAAACGGATGAGTATTATAACTACTTTGATAATTCTTGAGGAAACATGATAGATTTTAACATGTTTGTTCGGTTTCTTAGTGACAGTAGATTCTTCTTTTGTAGATGGGGGCCTTGGTGGCATAGTCGGTTAGAGTGATAGTCCCTCAGTCCGAAACAGGCCTTCCATCAATGCAACACGGGTTCATATCCCATTCAGACCAAATAAAAATTGACAAATTTCTGATTGGATTTTTCACTTGATCGCCATACAACAGAAGAGTTGTCACACGACTGTAAATAATTTATTTCTTATTTAAAACAATCTGGAATACTGTTTGAATAATATTATTCATGTTTCAAAATTCAACCGCTATCGACCTGGACTGGCTGGTACTTTGATTAGTGTTAATTTAATCAGAAATACAACATCGTGTGTGCAAATTTTCAGCTCATCTTATTATTTGTTTTATTGGGCAGATTCTATCTGTGACAACTATATTTTAGCTAAAGCTAATATCTTGATATTTCACGCATACATCTACAGTCAAAATGTAAGAACCTGTCAGACGGATCGAATAGAAGACATACAGAGTTACGCCCCTTGTATAATTGACAACGTTATTGATCGATGTATGAAGAATTTTGTGTTTCGTTTTTCCATATGTAGATTTGAATTAGAGTCAAATTAGATAGAAATAAAAACTGTGCACAATTAATGACGCTTAGATGACTGTAATATATCCTCAGAAAACCTGTTTTGGGCTTTTCGAAGCGAGTTAACATTTGAAGTGGTGGCCGCCTTCTTTTTTCGTCATGCGGGTCATAACAAAATCAGGCTGAGTGTATGGGTTTATACGACCCGGCAATCGACCAATCAAAATTCAGCATTTGCCAACTAATTTGGTTGAAGGATAATAATGTGTTATCTTTACATTACAGTGATTACTTAAGGGATAGCTGTATCAAATATCTACCTTAGTCTACCAATGGTAGGTCTTAAACCATAGATACCACACATGTTACAGGGGACCCTGATACTACCACCTATATCAGTCCCCATTCCTATAATGGACCCTTCACTGGCAATGAGAGATCCTTCACCTCCGCTAGATCCACCAGGTGACCTTGTAAGGTCGTGAGGGTTCATGGTCACACCATATACTGGATTACTGCATTTTATACTGAAATATACCATTAAATACAGTTCTCGACAGAAAGCAGAAATACATGTACAAAAGCAGAGTTAAAAAAACAAAGTAGAAACAGACAAAACTAAATATAGCATAAAGGGGAGATAGAAATTCATTTCATGTTGATCAAAGCCTTATGATTTGGAGGTGATGATTTTTTTATGCAAAGGATTTTCTCTCTCCCCCCCCCCCCCCCTCCCCCCATTACAAAACAATATTTCAAGGGTTTAAAATTAGAGTAACTGTTCATTGATTACAGTATCAACTTGATTTAAGAGTTAAAATACACAGAGACAAATCTCAAGAATTGAAAAGATAATTTGCATATCCCCTTAGATATCATTCCAAACACATGCTTTATCAATGCGAGGAGATAAAACGATACGCATTTTACACAAAATATACCTTAATACCTTGTCCCTAATATCTTGTGGGGAAGTCAGGGTCGTTTTTCGTGATTGGTTCGAATGGGAATATGGGGATTTCAAGAGATAGAAGAATCCATGCTAGATCCCAGTCTGTGACTCTCCGGGTCTCTGTTTGGAGAAAGACCGAATGACGAAGTAGGAAATCTAGATAAGACGGCATAACTACAGAGGAGAGAGCCTCAAAGTCCACCACCGGTTTGTTTGCAGGCTTAGGCTGTTGTTTGTTCCGAATGAAGTTCAGAAACCTTGCTATGCGTTGCGTTATGTATTGTGGAAGGTTTCCTAATCCTGGAACGTCCAGCTTAATCCCTTCGACAACGTCTGTGTCTTCGGGCAGTATCCGGAAAGGAACAAATTGTGGAGCCGCTCAACGTATCACAACTTTAGGGTTGATTGAGGTATATGTTGGGCCTCTTCAGGGTCACCCGAACCAACTCCTGGTGCAGGACTACATGTACCTAAGGCTGGATAGACAGACTATTCATGAATACTATCTGACTGCATGTATTAAACGGTGGAGCAAAAGGGCTTGTGGTATCCACAGTCATGGCAGCAACTTGTCTTGGTAGATGACGAAATGATCTGGACTCAGGTGTTAACGGCATCCGGTCTGTGGGAGGAGCATCTCGATGGATGCCCTAAACCCTCCAACGTAGCCTCCATAGTGGAGGCCTGAACTGAATGTACACAATACCTTGGAAGATCAAAATCTACCAATACAGAGCATTGCATAGGCACAAGGGACAAGCTTTAAAGGGTTTTTGTTGTAAAATTCATAATGTTCTAGCTCCTCACGTCAGTAAGACATGTGTTTGTACAGATGTCGATATTATCGCTGGTCAATTAACAACTAAAAAATGAAAATACAGAAGGATAAATCTGAAGCTTACCTCATCATGGTTTGTGGCAGGTTGGTTCTGACAAATGGTACAGCACCTTGAGATTTTAAAACCTGGCATGAAACAGCAGAACAGAACAGATTCGAGAATAATAGACATATTTTTATTTCAATAAGAAAAAAGGAAATTTGTCTTCTTTTTTATCTAAATTGAAAACTACATAACAGCAAATATTTGATAACTTTTTAAAAAAACACTGCTAATCTCCATTTCAAAAGCTTTAAAGAGAAATATCCACAAAAAAGTATGTTAAACATCTGAAAATACTGTTCTGGGTGGGATCAAAATTCAAGATTGATACATAACGAAAAATGTGCAATTTATGATCTGAGTGACGCACTGACACAAACGTTAACTAATCTACATAGAGCATGAAAACAGATTATTTTTAACCAGTTTCTTGCAGTGTGGCCAGGCATATTTGCAAAACAAATCACAAACAGGTTGCAATAAAAATACCTTAACAATGACACTGTCTTCAGTCCAGATTTTATCCAGCAAATGAGCTAATCCCATAGTGCAGTTATAGCCCTGAAAGGAAATTATTATGGTTATTATTTCAACAATTAAAAAGGGTTCTGACTACAGGCAAATGGTCATTCATGTGTTGGGGGAAACAGTTGTTATAAAATGATTAATAAATATATTTGTAAAATTGAAACAAGTTTAATATTCTATGTTTTCCCTAATTCTTGTAACGTTGAAAATCATTGCATCAGAACCTCAGGGTAATGCACCGCTGTACATTGTTCCGCACGCGGAATGGCATGTCAAATTCGGACATATCCATTCTAGTGTAGAGGAATCCACAAAAATATCTGTCAGGTGTAGCAAGGCAGGTGTAGGAGGCGTGGCGACAAACAAAGAATGTTTCTACAATATTCTTTCTGGATGACCGTAAACGTGACTTGGTCATTTGAACACTTGAAATTATGATTTCCCCCCAAAATTGCTCCAAAAACATATATTATTATATGTTTTTGGACCAGTTTCAAAATTTTTGAAAAATAACTCTTCATAATTTTCTAACCAAAATCCCACGACAATGACCTCGAACGAAAATATTATTTCTTAAGCCACTTATATGGCAGCATTACTTAGTTTAGTGGGGGAGGAAACAAGGTCCTTTGCTCGAAAGAAACTCCCGACCATCTGTGAGTACCCAGTACCGCTTTCGAAAAGCAATTGAAAACCCCACTCAAGAAATGTTTCAATTTTATTTGCTAAGACTGGGATGCAAACCCGCAACCCATCAATGGTAGGCCTGTGTCAGACTCAGAGAGTATCATTCTGACGACTGAGACACTCTAAGCCAAGAGTAAAAAACAGGATTTTTGCACCCCTATCTAGGAGAGAAAAATAATTTTTCTAATTCTTATTTGCAAAAAATCGATGTGCAGGAAACCTTGTAAGGGGAAAAAACTGGATTTTTGCACCCCTATCTAGAGAGAAAAATAAATTCTCTAATTCTTATTTGCAAGTTTTACTTCTAGATGTATTGCATGAAAATGAATTGTTTTGCTTGGGTTTGCAGGTTCCATGAGATGAAGACACAAACAGCAGCAGATAGGTTTTGAGGTGACTAAGTTAACACAGATTTACAAAAGCAAAACAAAAACGTACTTATTTGATAGGCCTAATGATGGTCTAAAGGGGTGTTATTCAAGTTGATATTTTAATTGGACATATACTTACAGCTAAGGGGTGACTCTCCTTTAAACTGACTGGAATACCATGAAGAAGACCTTTCTTAACACTCACATTCCTATCCAAATATTCAGCAACTTCCTAGTTAAAAAAATGTTAAAATAAGAAATTCAAAGAGCAGTTAATAAAAGTAGGTGCACAAATTTATTTTTAGAAGTTTGGTTAAGAACTGTAAAACCAAATAATTTGAAATCTTTTAAATGCTTATATAAAATATTTACTGTATAATAGGTATGTGTAAAAATTTCAGTTTTCACGCGATCACCGTATATGGAAGAATTGCCAGATACACGCCGAAGGTCGGGGATTTCCTCCGGGGAATGAGCCAGGTTTCCTCCCCCACTTAACCTGGCAATGCCACTATATGAATGAAACAATCTTAAAGGGCAGCGCAAAACATCAATCAAAATTTCCGAATCTTTTAAATATCCTGGATGTCATGAAATCGCCACCATTAACAGATCGTTCAAGTTGACCTACCTGGGCATCACGAATCACTCCAACAACAGAGTTTGTCGTCTTGGTAACATGGAGAGCCTAGAAGTCAACATAAGAACAGTTTATTTTGCAAAAAGCTTAAAATTATATGACATAAAAACTGACATTGTCAGAATTTGTGGTGGGAAACTTATAGTTTAAAATAGATAGGGTGTCTTAGGGTGAAAACTTCAATCTGATTGACTAATCAGCTTTTCATTTGTCTGATGAACGAACCCTTCCTGATAAAATTATCAACAATAAATAAAAAAAATGAAACAACAACATCCTTCAATAAAAAGGATATAAGATACAAGCCCATAAAGCTGACTATCCATGTGCGCATATATGCGTATACGTATGCGTGTCTGCGTATGTAGTGCGTATGTTTTTTGTACGTTTTCATACATCCATATATGCGTATATTTCCATCCGTTTTTCCTCTTCCGTCATGTTGTCATGGCACATAAACCCTACATTGGCCTTAATCCACTTGAAGACAGTGCGGCTATTGGACTGATGTTCACATCTTGATCTTCATTTACATCCGGCTACACGGAAAGGTGTTTAATTCCAGCTTTCAGTCCTCATAACAACTCCGATAGCATACAAATATAATGTTAAGAAAATGTTGAAAGGGTACTTTTAAATAAATGTGCATGAGATGGATATGTTAATTACTCTATAACCGTCAAAGATGTGGTTACGCCCACTGTGTGAATTTTGTTTGGCAGAACGGGAGCTTCTGTAGTAATTGGACCAGGGAACACCTCAGAAGATGACGTCAAAGCACGGATTTCCCCCATGATCTGCCGTCCGTTGTCCGTAAAAATCGCGCAGCGAGCGATTCTATACTCATACGTACACATGGATAGGCCCTCTATTATTTTATATGTGTTTGATTTCATCCGTATACGCACGAATTCACGAACTACGCATACGTATATACACGCACATGGATAGTCAGCTTAAGTAGAAAATAGCCCCTTTGAATTCTCCCTTCAGTGTCCATATATTTATGATCACTAAAACACACAGGCACAGGGAAAATCTTCTTGTCTAAAATAACCATGGAGACAAGTTTCTAACTGTGTTAAAAAGAGGTAAATCATTTAGACCTTTACACCCCATAAATTGTTGTAACAAACCAAACCTATGATATTTCATTAGGTTGACGACTGACAAGAGCTTAGCCTTGGTCAGTAGAATTTCTGGAATCCTTTTGTAACATATTAACAATGGTTACGCATCTTAACTATGGCAAGAACATCGGTGGACTGAGATTGAACCCCATAAATTTTGCTTTCTCCACCTTACCCCCCACTTACTCTTGATTGATATGCTGCTAGCACATCTTGAGCTGAGAGTTTTCCTTTTTGTAATTTCTCATGTAACTCGGAGAAAGGTAAGCGTAGAATGACTTGCATCTCATCAATTGTCAGCTATTAATAAAAATAGTGATAAAACTAAAGTTATGTTGTTGAAAGGTATATTAATGGAATGGTTCACATGGTAGAACACTTTTTATTGACAACCCTTCTGGTTAGGAATATTTATATGCAAAAAGGAAGATATTCATAAAATAAACGTAACACAAGTAAAACCACAAAATTTAAACATTGGACGCATTATACAACCTATTTATCAGAATCGTTGTTGGATTACACACTTGTAGCTCTTGTGTTTTTAGTTTACCATCTCATCTGTTATTTATCTGCAGGCTAAATTGATTTAATTCTTCTATATTTCCCAGATAAATTTCGTAAAATAGCTCGGTACTGTTAGCTCGCTTACATGGTTTAAATAACTAGGCTCTGAGTTGGCTTATATTGCGGGTACCTAACAAATAAAATTTATAATTAAAAATACATAAATCCCGTAACATTTTCAAATTTTTAGCGAAAATAGAACTTTTTTGCTACACAAAATACAGAAACTTTATCTGTATGCTTGTAAATGATCTATAGGCTTGAATCAGTACAAAAGAAAGCCAATTTCCGCAGAAATGTTCAGAAATTAACATAATTTATGTAAAATAATGTTTTTTATAAGTATTTTGTTCCTGAAAGCTTCATTCCTCTGACTAAAAGCTTTAAAATTGAAGCTTATTTCTTATTTATGAATACAGCTCATATAACAGAGACTCTAAAATGGATGAAGTAGCAAACATAAGAACAAAGGGAAATGATAAAATCATAAATAGAATTTTCCCCCTGGTTTCAACTCACCCCATCTACTGACAGCCTATCAGACACAACTTCCATTTCTTTCTTCCTCTCCTGCTGATTTTGCTGCACTTTTCTTCTCAATCTTCGACAGAGAAGTATTCGATGTATGCGTTTGACAAGTAAGTAGGCCAGTAATCCTCCGGTCAGGAAGATAAATCTGCCATGTCTGGACTGATGCATACCACATATTTTACTCCTAAACACCTCCATCTTTATTCTTCAAATCAGGCAGTCACTGAAAAAATAATAGAAAAACTGATATAATAAAGTAGGTTGTCACCATCAGTAAACTAGAGTTGGGCTTAACGATTGGAGAGTATATTAAAGGGGCAAGTGTAGCATAAAATCAACGTTTGTCTAAACTCTAAAACATCCATTTTTATTCGTTTTATGGCTCTAACGAGTTGAAACATTTAATTTGTTTTCTAATATATATTTAACATAACTCTGTGGCTGTGTCAAAATTTAAAAAATGCTGCATATATTCGGCCAATTCCATGAGATGTCACGTTAACACGACCCAAAGACATGTGATAATAATGTGCTTTGATCTAACTGCGAGATAATGTGTTGACAGATTTAAGTAGGCCTACACAGGGATTACAGAAGCAGGAGAATATCCATATCGCAGGTTTGCTGGCAAAACAAGAGCTAAATACCATACCTGACAATGTTTTTCCTCTATATTAACTAAATATATTTCAGTGAGTCAGATGCCAAATTTCATTTTTCACAGCTGGATCACCAGTTACCGTACTTAAATTGGCATACGGTGATAAGCTGATGTTTTGATATTTTGTTGTTCAGTTATGAAATTGTTATTGAAGTACAAACTATAACACACTAGATAGAGAACATGACCCATGTCCCCTCGATATGACCATTGACTTCTCTTTGGAACCCTTTTACCTTTGTGACATATCTTAGTATTTTACTGTTAGAGACACACCATTCACTGAGTATGTAGGGTCTAGCTACTGCTAAACGACGGAATCCCATGAAGAATAATATAGGTGATGTATGCTACACCAGACTTCATTCAGATGTGACATGTATACAGGCATATGACCTGGTAAATAAATTACATAGCCTTAATGTTGAAAGTTTAAATACCTATGTGGTTTGGGGTGGCTTTTGTCCTTCATTCATGTCGTTTATTCGTTTGAAAGGATTGGAGTTTCTTGTATGCCCGATTCAGGATTTGATACAAATATAATATTTTAAGCGATTTTGAGGATCGCTCAAGCGCTTGGTAAAATAATTCAAACTGTGATGGGGGAGCCTCAATTTTAAAGGTTTAGGCCTTAACAAAGGATGCACCCTAAAACTGAACAGTAGGCTAATTTGCGTTTGAACTTAATATCTATGAACACTAAAACACACAGGCACAGGGAAAATCTTCTTGTTTAAAATAACCATGGAGACAGGTTTCTAATTGTGCCAAAAAGAGGTATATCATTAAGACCTTTATACCAAATTATAAGTTGTTATAATAAACTAAAACCCATGATATTTTATTAGGTTAACGACAGACAGGAGCTTGGCCTGTCAGTAGAATTTTCAGTAGACTGAGATTCAACCCCATAGGATCATGGAAAAAGCAAGTGAAAAATTTCAAAACTATCAGACTTGGGTGATAATGATATTCATCGTAACACACTGGCTCTCCTTAGATACATATTACATGTAACCTCTGTTTTCAAGCTATTTTCAATTTTGTTTGCAAATCGTTTTACTTAAACTATAAAATATGATTTTTATGATACAGATTAGATTTTTAAAGAAAATTTCTTTGACACAAAGAATTTGTCTTTTCAAAATCTTCCTGGCCGGCAACGTAAGTAAAACATGATGAGACACATGTGGCTATTCAAAACCTAGTTACAGCTTTAAAATGAATTATTTTGAAGGACTTCGGATTTCAGATTTATGCTAAGTCTTAACTATTCTTAATTTCAACTACCTTTCAGCTATTACTGCCTATTATATCTTTGAAACATTCCTCTTTTCACTGAACCAGTTGATTTCTTTGAAATTCGTTGTTAAACTGTTAAATCACTCTTTGTAAAGCATAGCATAAAAATTGGCCTACTAAAGTTTACATGAGTTATCTCACCCTCATAATGGCGGTTTAATGTGTGGCTCTACCTGACCGGCAAAGTAAGTAAACCAGGATAGAGACACACGAGTGCGGCTATTCAAAACCAAGTTTCTAAATGGTGCAAAATTCTGTTAGATTACAGAAAAACAGCACTGTAACTGTACACTGTAAATATCAAATTCGAGTTTGTGACACTAATAGACCACAGACGTCTAATCGTGTAATACGTGAGCAAAGTGTGGACTTCGATAGGCCTACACATCATTCATCTGTTAAGGTTATTCTATTCTATTCAACAATTAAACAACAACAACAACACAAGTTTCCACCTTGACACTGAGTTGTCAAGTTAACAAATCTTGACATTGCAGATAACCCTTTCATTTCATTTAACAAGGGCTGATGTTATGTCTCAAGATCATGATGTCAAACATATTTGAATCAGTGTAGCGCTTGTCACTATCGTAAGCCCCGTAGACTGATAACAGATTAACACTGCATATCGAAAGTTAGACTAGAGTAGAGTTATATCTGACGTGTGCCACTTTGCATCTTTACTAGCGGTGTTTATCACTAAGCTGGTACTGATAGTGCTACTGATAGGGATCCCTTTAAAATCCATCCACTTATGGTGTTGATGCTGGACCAACTAAAGTATACCTTATGGCAGCATCCAGACGTTGTTAAATCAAAATAGAGACAACTTGGTTATGGTTGGACGTTCGCACTTTTCTTCCCAATCCCATCTTCTGCAACACAAAGCTGACCTATATTTCCATGAGGTCAAAGTTGAGAAAACTACAAAGCGAAAGAGCTAAAAGGACGTAGGCCTACTCATGTACAGAATAATTTTGTATATAAAACAAAAGACGTGCAACTCCGAAAACTGAAGCTATAGTTGAGTGATAACTGATATTCTATATTTCGGCAGATCTACGCAGCCATCATCAGGAATATGATGATGGAATAGGCCTATTATTCCTGATGATGGCTGCGTAAATCTGCCATTCGCTTCAGTTTTCGGAGTTGCATTTCTTTTGTTTTATACGAAAGAGCTAACCTGTCTAGTTTGAAATATCTCAAATGGCAAAATTTTATTGATCGAACATGATATTTTACGCCACACTCAAGATTATTCCACTTGTGGGGCGGCGTTTCCAGGTTTATAGTGAGGGACCCGTATCGATCACTATCAGAATAACTTCAATCAACTCCATATATTAGGCTACGGACTAGGTGAAACCGGGTTCATTGCTCAGAGGAAACCCTAATTCACCAAAATGAATTCCTTATCTGCATCCTTGTTCAATAATCTGATTTTCATTAGGCCTATATTGTCAGAACGACCAGCAAATGTCAGAATGTAGATAACGAGTCGGATTTAACTTGTTGAATTAAGGAAACCCCGGTCCCCAGACCTTCCTCGGTCTGACAACCCTTCCACATAATGCAATACGGCCTACGTAAACTCCGTATGAATTCACCAGACGCATATTGACAATCTCAATATTTCGACAAAGGTAGGCTAGGCCTAGGCCCTATATATCTGTCATTTTCAGGGAAATGTGTCAGCCTTCAACATTTTCCTGACCGGCAAAGTAGGCCTAAAACAGCATGAGACACATAGCCAACGGCGATCTTATTTGCGCCACATCGATGGTTTAGGTTTTTTGCTCTAACAGCCTTCGTAAAAGTATATTATTACTAATACTTTGTTGTATGGTTGGATTCTCACTAAAGAGTACGTGAAAGAGTTGCCAAGTACGCCTAGGCCTATTCGCCAAAGGTTTCCTCCGGGAAATGAGCCCGGTTTCCTCCCCCACTAAACCTGGAAACGCAGCCATATAAGTGGACTAATCTTGAGTGCGGCGTAAAACATCAATCAATCAACCATAGGACCAAAATTTTGAATTATGGGCTTTTGTTTCAAGAAATACAAATAAGAAATTGTTTGTGGTACCGGTAACTTATTAATGAAAAATGCATGTTTTGTTTAAGTAGTGTTATGAACTAATTTGAATATGAAGATGCTCTGAGTGATATCATTTTTTCACTTTTAATTCCTTCGGGTCACAGACTTTAGGATTTCCCTTAGTGTAGTTTCATTCATTGATTCATGAAATATAAGAACATGTTTTTTTTTTACCATGGACACGAATGATTTCCACATCTTTCGAATATTAAAGTCGCATCAGCTGCAAGAATTGTCAACACAATGCGAGACAATCTGATTGATGTTGAAGTGAGGATGGGGCTTGTAGACTATGACCCTAAGTACAGTTCCAAAGGTAAATAAAACATAAATAATCAGATTAAATGAATTCATTCATTTCAGGTCTACATTGCGTTTAAACATTACATATTTTACACACGGATAACTATTCGAGACGTATATCTTTGTAGAAAATAGCCGACAATTTTCTTAATGTGTAATTCTGCAATTCCCTTGGTCCACCATTGTAGGGGTTTATTGCTTTCATTCATTGCTGTCTTGATATAAGAAAAACCGTTTGTTCAAGACATTTGTTACCACATGCCAATCAGGACCTGGACCATTTACTTGTCGGTTCAACATGTTAGCGATGTTCCATTCTGCATTGGAGTTATTTCTGACGAGTTAATTTTGGCGTAGCCGTAGGCAGAAACCTACATAAGTTTCAGAGAGTCCAAATTCTTTGTGGCCCCTTGAACGATTTCCGATTTGTTCTGATTTAGGTCCTACTCAGACTTCTGATCTGACTTCTACCCAGACTGTTGATCATAGCTTCTCCACAGACTTGTGAACATAGCTCATCCACCGACTTCTGAACATAGCTCCTCACCGACTTCTGAACATAGCTCCTCACCGACTTCTGAACATAACTTCTCACAGACTTCTGAACATAACTCCTTACAGACTTCTGAACATATCTCCTTACAGACTTCTGAACATGGCTCCTTACAGACTTCTGAACATAACTTCTCACAGACTTCTGAACATGGCTCCTTACAGACTTCTGAACATGGCTCCTTACAGACTTCTGAACATAGCTCCTCCACAGACTTCTGAAAATAGCTCCTCACCGACTTCTGAACATAACTTCTCACAGACTTCTGAACATAACTCCTTACAGACTTCTGAACATATCTCCTTACAGACTTCTGAACATGGCTCCTTACAGACTTCTGAACATAACTTCTCACAGACTTCTGAACATGGCTCCTTACAGACTTCTGAACATGGCTCCTTACAGATTTCTGAACATAGCTCCTTACAGACTTCTGAACATGGCTCCTCACAGACTTCTGAACATAGCTCCTCACAGACTTCTGAACATGGCTCCTTACAGACTTCTGAGCATAGCTCCTTACAGACTTCTGGACATAGCTCCTCATAGACTTCTGAACATAGCTCCTTACAGATTTCTGAACATAACTCCTTACAGACTTCTAAACATAACTTCTCACCGACTTCTGAACATAGCTCCTCACCGACTTCTGAACATAGCTCCTTACAGACTTCTAAACATGGCTCCTTACAGACTACTGAACATAGCTCCTCCACAGACTTCTGAACATAACTTCTCACAGACTTCTGAACATAACTCCTTACAGATTTCTGTACATAACTTCTCACAGACTTCTGAACATAGCTCCTCACCGACTTCTGAACATAGCTCCTCACCGACTTCTGAACATAGCTCCTTACAGACTTCTGAATATGGCTCCTTACAGACTTCTGAACAAAGCTCCTCCACAGACTTCTGAAAATAGCTCCTCACAGACTTCTGAACAAAGCACCTCACAGATTTCTGAACATAACTTCTCACAGACTTCTGAACATAACTCCTTACAGATTTCTGTACATAACTTCTCACAGACTTCTGAACATAGCTCCTCACCGACTTCTGAACATAGCTCCTTACAGACTTCTGAATATGGCTCCTTACAGACTTCTGAACATAGCTCCTCCACAGACTTCTGAAAATAGCTCCTCACAGACTTCTGAACATAGCTCCTCACAGACTTCTGAACATAGCCCCTCACGTACTTTTGAACATAGCCCCTTACATACTTCTGAACATAGCTCCTCACAGACTTCTGAACATAACTTCTCACAGACTTCTGAACATAACTTCTCACAGACTTCTGAACATGGCTCCCATAGACTTCTGAACATAGCTCCTTACAGATTTCTGAACATAATTCCTTACAGACTTCTGAACATAGCCCCTCACAGACTTCTGAACATAACTTCTCACAGACTTCTGAACATAGCTCCTCGCCGACTTCTGAACATGGCTCCTTACATACTTCTGAACATGGCTCCTTACAGACTACTGAACATAGCTCCTCACCGACTTCTGAACATAGCTCCTTACAGACTTCTAAACATGCCTCCTCACAGATTTCTGAACATAACTTCTCACAGACTTCTGAACATAACTCCTTACAGATTTCTGTACATAACTTCTTACAGACTTCTGAACATAGCTCCTCACTGACTTCTGAACATAGCTCCTTACAGACTTCTGAATATGGCTCCTTACAGACTTCTGAACATAGCTCCTCCACAGACTTCTGAAAATAGCTCCTCACAGACTTCTGAACATAGCTCCTCACAGACTTCTGAACATAGCCCCTCACATACTTCTGAACATAGCCCCTTACATACTTCTGAACATAGCTCCTCACAGACTTCTGAACATAACTTCTCACAGACTTCTGAACATAACTTCTCACAGACTTCTGAACATGGCTCCTTACAGACTTCTGAGCATAGCTCCTTACAGACTTCTGGACATAGCTCCCATAGACTTCTGAACATAGCTCCTTACAGATTTCTGAACATAACTCCTTACAGACTTCTGAACATAGCCCCTCACAGACTTCTGAACATAACTTCTCACAGACTTCTGAACATAGCTCCTCGCCGACTTCTGAACATGGCTCCTTACAGACTTCTGAACATGGCTCCTTACAGACTACTGAACATAGCTCCTCACCGACTTCTGAACATAGCTCCTTACAGACTTCTAAACATGGCTCCTTACAGACTACTGAACATAGCTCCTCCACAGACTTCTGAACATAACTTCTCACAGACTTCTGAACATAACTCCTTACAGACTTCTGAACACAACTTCTCACTAACTTCTGAACATAGCTCCTCACCGACTTTTGAACATGGCTCCTTACAGACTTCTTAACATAGCTCCTCCACAGACTTCTGAACATAGCTCCTCACAGACTTCTGAACATGGCTCCTCACAGACTTCTGAACATAGCCCCTCACAGACTTCTGAACATAGCTCCTTACAGACTTCTGAACATAGCTCCTTACAGCATTCTGAACATAACTTCTTACAGACTTTTGAACATATCTCCTCACAGACTTCTGAACATAGCCCCTCACAGACTTCTGAACATAACTTCTCACAGACTTCTGAACATAGCTCCTCGCCGACTTCTGAACATGGCTCCTTACAGACTTCTGAACATGGCTCCTTACAGACTACTGAACATAGCTCCTCACCGACTTCTGAACATAGCTCCTTACAGACTTCTAAACATGGCTCCTTACAGACTACTGAACATAGCTCCTCCACAGACTTCTGAACATAACTTCTCACAGACTTCTGAACATAACTCCTTACAGACTTCTGAACACAACTTCTCACTAACTTCTGAACATAGCTCCTCACCGACTTCTGAACATGGCTCCTTACAGACTTCTGAACATAGCTCCTCCACAGACTTCTGAACATAGCTCCTCACAGACTTCTGAACATGGCTCCTTACAGACTTCTGAACATGGCTCCTTACAGACTTCTGAACATAACTTCTCACAGACTTCTGAACATGGCTCCTTACAGACTTCTGAACATGGCTCCTTACAGACTTCTGAACATAGCTCCTCCACATACTTCTGAAAATAGCTCCTCACCGACTTCTGAACATAACTTCTCACAGACTTCTGAACATAACTCCTAACAGACTTCTGAACATATCTCCTTACAGACTTCTGAACATGGCTCCTTACAGACTTCTGAACATAACTTCTCACAGACTTCTGAACATGGCTCCTTACAGACTTCTGAACATGGCTCCTTACAGATTTCTGAACATAGCTCCTTACAGACTTCTGAACATGGCTCCTCACAGACTTCTGAACATAGCTCCTCACAGACTTCTGAACATGGCTCCTTACAGACTTCTGAGCATAGCTCCTTACAGACTTCTGGACATAGCTCCTCATAGACTTCTGAACATAGCTCCTTACAGATTTCTGAACATAACTCCTTACAGACTTCTAAACATAACTTCTCACCGACTTCTGAACATAGCTCCTCACCGACTTCTGAACATAGCTCCTTACAGACTTCTAAACATGGCTCCTTACAGACTACTGAACATAGCTCCTCCACAGACTTCTGAACATAACTTCTCACAGACTTCTGAACATAACTCCTTACAGATTTCTGTACATAACTTCTCACAGACTTCTGAACATAGCTCCTCACCGACTTCTGAACATAGCTCCTCACCGACTTCTGAACATAGCTCCTTACAGACTTCTGAATATGGCTCCTTACAGACTTCTGAACATAGCTCCTCCACAGACTTCTGAAAATAGCTCCTCACAGACTTCTGAACAAAGCACCTCACAGATTTCTGAACATAACTTCTCACAGACTTCTGAACATAACTCCTTACAGATTTCTGTACATAACTTCTCACAGACTTCTGAACATAGCTCCTCACCGACTTCTGAACATAGCTCCTTACAGACTTCTGAATATGGCTCCTTACAGACTTCTGAACATAGCTCCTCCACAGACTTCTGAAAATAGCTCCTCACAGACTTCTGAACATAGCTCCTCAAAGACTTCTGAACATAGCCCCTCACGTACTTTTGAACATAGCCCCTTACATACTTCTGAACATAGCTCCTCACAGACTTCTGAACATAACTTCTCACAGACTTCTGAACATAACTTCTCACAGACTTCTGAACATGGCTCCCATAGACTTCTGAACATAGCTCCTTACAGATTTCTGAACATAATTCCTTACAGACTTCTGAACATAGCCCCTCACAGACTTCTGAACATAACTTCTCACAGACTTCTGAACATAGCTCCTCGCCGACTTCTGAACATGGCTCCTTACAGACTTCTGAACATGGCTCCTTACAGACTACTGAACATAGCTCCTCACCGACTTCTGAACATAGCTCCTTACAGACTTCTAAACATGCCTCCTCACAGATTTCTGAACATAACTTCTCACAGACTTCTGAACATAACTCCTTACAGATTTCTTTACATAACTTCTCACAGACTTCTGAACATAGCTCCTCACTGACTTCTGAACATAGCTCCTTACAGACTTCTGAATATGGCTCCTTACAGACTTCTGAACATAGCTCCTCCACAGACTTCTGAAAATAGCTCCTCACAGACTTCTGAACATAGCTCCTCACAGACTTCTGAACATAGCCCCTCACATACTTCTGAACATAGCCCCTTACATACTTCTGAACATAGCTCCTCACAGACTTCTGAACATAACTTCTCACAGACTTCTGAACATAACTTCTCACAGACTTCTGAACATGGCTCCTTACAGACTTCTGAGCATAGCTCCTTACAGACTTCTGGACATAGCTCCCATAGACTTCTGAACATAGCTCCTTACAGATTTCTGAACATAACTCCTTACAGACTTCTGAACATAGCCCCTCACAGACTTCTGAACATAACTTCTCACAGACTTCTGAACATAGCTCCTCGCCGACTTCTGAACATGGCTCCTTACAGACTTCTGAACATGGCTCCTTACAGACTACTGAACATAGCTCCTCACCGACTTCTGAACATAGCTCCTTACAGACTTCTAAACATGGCTCCTTACAGACTACTGAACATAGCTCCTCCACAGACTTCTGAACATAACTTCTCACAGACTTCTGAACATAACTCCTTACAGACTTCTGAACACAACTTCTCACTAACTTCTGAACATAGCTCCTCACCGACTTCTGAACATGGCTCCTTACAGACTTCTTAACATAGCTCCTCCACAGACTTCTGAACATAGCTCCTCACAGACTTCTGAACATGGCTCCTCACAGACTTCTGAACATAGCCCCTCACAGACTTCTGAACATAGCTCCTTACAGACTTCTGAACATAGCTCCTTACAGCATTCTGAACATAACTTCTTACGGACTTTTGAACATATCTCCTCACAGACTTCTGAACATAGCCCCTCACAGACTTCTGAACATAACTTCTCACAGACTTCTGAACATAGCTCCTCGCCGACTTCTGAACATGGCTCCTTACAGACTTCTGAACATGGCTCCTTACAGACTACTGAACATAGCTCCTCCACAGACTTCTGAACATAACTTCTCACAGACTACTGAACATAACTCCTTACAGACTTCTGAACACAACTTCTCACTAACTTCTGAACATAGCTCCTCACCGACTTCTGAACATGGCTCCTTACAGACTTCTGAACATAGCTCCTCCACAGACTTCTGAACATAGCTCCTCACAGACTTCTGAACATGGCTCCTCACAGACTTCTGAACATGGCTCCTTACAGACTTCTGAACATATCTCCTCACAGACTTCTGAACATAGCTCCTCACAGACTTCTGAACATAGCTCCTTGCAGATTGTTGATCATAGCTCCTCACCGACTTCTGAACATAAATCCTCCACAAACCTCTGAACATAACTCCTCACAGACTTCGGAACATACCTCCTCCACAGAATTCTGAACATACCTCCTCCACAGACTTCTGAACATAACTCCTTACAGACTTGTGAACATAGCTCCTTACAGACTTCTGAACATAGCTCCTTACAGACTTCTGAACATAGCTCCTTACAGACTTCTGAACATAAATCCTCCACAGACTTCTGAACATAGCTCCTCCACAGACTTCTGAACATAACTCCTTACAGACTTGTGAACATAGCTCCTCACAGATTTCTGAACATAGCTCCTTACAGACTTGTGAACATAGCTCCTTAGAAATTGTTCATCATAGCTCCTTACAGATTGTTGATCATAGCTCCTTACAGACTTCTGGACATAGCTCCTCCACGGACTTCTGAACATAGCTCCTCACTGACTTATGATTTGACTCCTACCCAGACTGTTGATCATAGCTCCTTTGCAGACTTAAGATTGCAGCTCCTCCGCAGAATTCGGATTGCATCTCCTCCACAGAATTCAGATTGCATCTCCTCCACAGAATTCAGATTGCAGCTCCTCCACAGAATTTGGATTGCATCTCCTCCACAGACTTCGGATTGCAGCTCCTCCACATAATTTGGATTGTATTTCCTCCACAGAATTTGGATTGCATCTCCTCCACATAATTTGGATTGCATCTCCTCCACATAATTTGGATTGCATCTCCTCCACAGAAGATGTATTGCGGCTGCTCAACAGAAGTTGTATTGCAGCTCTCCACATAATTTGGATTGCATCTCCTCCACATAATTTGGATTGCAGTTCCTCCGTATAATTTGAATTGCATCTCCTCCGCATAATTTGGATTGCATCTCCTCCACATAATTTGGATTGCATCTCCTCCACATAATTTGGATTGCATCTCCTCCACATAATTTGGATTGCATCTCCTCCACAGAATTCGCATTGCATCTCCTCCACAGAATTCGCATTGCATCTCCACCACATAATTTGAATTACATCTCCTCCACATAATTTGAATTACATCTCCACAGAATTTGAATTACATCTCCTCCACAGACTTCACA
The DNA here is from genome assembly GCA_963971465.1 of Lepidochitona cinerea. NCBI lineage: Eukaryota > Metazoa > Mollusca > Polyplacophora > Chitonida > Tonicellidae > Lepidochitona > Lepidochitona cinerea. The sequence continues at coordinate 36,653,612 of OZ020556.1, read as the reverse complement.
TTGCATCTCCTCCACAGAATTAGTATTGCATCTCCTCCACATAATTTGAATTATATCTCCTCCACAGAATTCATATTGCATCTCCTCCACATAATTTGGATTGCAGCTCCTATACAGAATTCAGCTCCTTCAAAGAATTCAGATTGCATCTCCTCCACAGAATTCAGATTGCAGCTCCTCCACAGAATTTGGATTGCATCTCCTCCACAGACTTCGGATTGCAGCTCCTTCACATAATTTGGATTGCATTTCCTCCACAGAATTTGGATTGCATCCCCTCCACATAATTTGGATTGCATCTCCTCCACATAATTTGGATTGCATCTCCTCCACAGAAGATGTATTGCGGCTGCTCAACAGAAGTTGTATTGCAGCTCTCCACATAATTTGGATTGCATCTCCTCCACATAATTTGGATTGCAGTTCCTCCGTATAATTTGAATTGCATCTCCTCCGCATAATTTGGATTGCATCTCCTCCACATAATTTGGATTGCATCTCCTCCACATAATTTGGATTGCATCTCCTCCACAGAATTCGCATTGCATCTCCTCCACAGAATTCGCATTGCATCTCCACCACATAATTTGAATTACATCTCCTCCACATAATTTGAATTACATCTCCACAGAATTTGAATTACATCTCCTCCACAGACTTCACATTGCATCTCCTCCACAGAATTAGTATTGCATCTCCTCCACATAATTTGAATTACAACTCCTCCACAGAATTCATATTGCATCTCCTCCACATAATTTGGATTGCAGCTCCTATACAGAATTCAGATTGCAGCTCCTTCAAAGAATTCATATTGCATCTCCTCCACATAATTTGGATTGCAGCTCCTATACAGAATTTGGATTGCAGCTCCTACACATAATTTGGATTGCAGCTCCTATACAGAATTCGGATTGCAGCTCCTCCACATAATTTGGATTGCATCTCCTCCACTTAATTTGGATTGCAGCTCCACCACATAATTTGTATTGCATCTCCTCCACATAATTTGGATTGCATCTCCTACACAGAATTCAGATTTCAGCTCCTCCACAGACTTCGGATTGCATCCCCTCCACATAATTGGGATTGCATCCCCTCCACAGAATTCTGATTGCATCCCCTCCACATAATTGGGATTGCGTCCGCTCCACAGAATTCTGATTGCATCTCCTCCACATAATTTGGATTGCATCTCCTCCACATAATTTGGATTGCAGCTCCTCCACAGAATTCGGATTGCATCTCCTCCACATAATTTGGATTGCAGCTCCTCCACAGAATTCTGATTGCATCCCCTCCACAGAATTCTGATTGCATCCCCTCCACAGAATTCAGATTGCAGCTCCGCTACAGACTTCAGACTGCATCTCCTCCACATAATTCGTATTGCATCTCCTCCACAGAATTCGTATTGCAGCTCCTCCACAGAATTCGTATTGCATCTCCTCCACAGAATTCGTATTGCATCTCCTTCAGAGAATTTGGATTGCATCTCCTCCACAGAATTCGTATTGCAGCTCCTCCACAGAATTTGGATTGCATCTCCTCCACAGAATTTGGATTGCATCTCCTTCAGAGAATTTGGATTGCATCTCCTGCACAGAATTCGTATTGCATCTCCTTCAGAGAATTTGGATTGCATCTCCTCCACAGAATTCGTATTGCATCTCCTCGACAAAATTTGGATTGCATCTCCTCGACAGAATTCGTATTGCAGCTCCTTCACAGAATTCGTATTGCATCTCCTCCACAGAATTCGTATTGCATCTCCTTCAAAGAATTTGGATTGCATCTCCTCCACAGAATTCGCATCGCAGCGCCACCACAAAATTTGGATTGCATCTCCTCCACAGAATTCGTATTGCATCTCCTCCACAGAATTCTTATTGCATCTCCTTCAGAGAATTTGGATTGCATCTCCTCCACAGAATTCGTATTGAAGCTCCTCCACAGAATTCGTATTACAGCTCCTTCAGAGAACTTGGATTGCATCTCCTCCACAGAATTCGTATTGCATCGCCTTCAGAGAATTTGGATTGCATCTCCTCCCACAATAAAACTGGCAACGCCGCCATATAAGTGAAATAATCTTGAGCGCGGCGTAAAACACCAACAATCAATCAACCAAATTCTGTGGAGGAGCTGCAATCCAAATTCTGTATACATGTAGGAGATGCAATACAAATTCTGTGGAGGAGATGCAATCCAAATTCTGTGGAGGAGATGCAATCTAAATTCTGTGGAGGAGATGCAATCCAAATTCTCTGAAGGCGATGCAATACGAATTCTGTGGAGGAGATGCAATCCAAGTTCTCTGAAGGAGCTGTAATACGAATTCTGTGGAGGAGCTGCAATACGAATTCTGTGGAGGATATGCACATGTCCCCCACAGAATTTGGATTGCATCTCCTCCACAGAATTTGGATTGCATCTCCTCCACAGAATTTGGATTGCATCTCCTCCACAGAATTTGGATTGCATCTCCTCCAGAGAATTTGGATTGCATCTGCTACACAGAATTCGTATTGCATCTCCTTCAGAGAATTCGTATTGCAGCTCGTACACAGAATTTGGATTGCATCTCCTCCACAGAATTTGGATTGCATCTCCTCCACAGAATTCGTATTGCAGCTCCTCCAGAGAATTTGGATTGCATCTCCTTCAGAGAATTTGTATTGCATCTCCTCCACAGAATTCGCATTGCATCTCCACCACATAATTTGAATTACATCTCCTCCACATAATTTGAATTACATCTCCACAGAATTTGAATTACATCTCCTCCACAGACTTCACATTGCATCTCCTCCACAGAATTAGTATTGCATCTCCTCCACATAATTTGAATTACATCTCCTCCACAGAATTCATATTGCATCTCCTCCACATAATCTGGATTGCAGCTCCTATACAGAATTCAGATTGCAGCTCCTTCAAAGAATTCATATTGCATCTCCTCCACATAATTTGGAGAATTCGTATTGCAGCTCCTATACAGAATTTGGATTGCAGCTCCTACACATAATTTGGATTGCAGCTCCTATACAGAATTCGGATTGCAGTTCCTCCACATAATTTGGATTGCATCTCCTCCATTTAATTTGGATTGCAGCTCCACCACATAATTTGTATTGCATCTCCTCCACATAATTTGGATTGCATCTCCTACACAGAATTCAGATTGCAGCTCCTCCACAGACTTCGGATTGCATCCCCTCCACATAATTGGGATTGCATCTCCTCCACATAATTTGGATTGCATCTCCTCCACATAATTTGGATTGCAGCTCCTCCACAGAATTCGGATTGCAGTTCCTCCACAGACTTCGGATTGCATCTCCTCCACATAATTTGGATTGCAGCTCCTCCACAGAATTCTGATTGCATCCCCTCCACAGAATTCAGATTGCAGCTCCGCCACAGACTTCAGACTGCATCTCCTCCACAGAATTCGTATTGCATCTCCTCCACAGAATTCGTATTGCAGCTCCTCCACAGAATTCGTATTGCATCGCCTTCAGAGAATTTGGATTGCATCTCCTCCCACAATAAAACTGGCAACGCCGCCATATAATTGAAATAATCTTGAGCGCGGCGTAAAACACCAACAATCAATCAACCAAACTCTGTGGAGGAGCTGCAATCCAAATTCTGTATACATGTAGGAGATGCAATACAAATTCTGTGGAGGAGATGCAATCCAAATTCTGTGGAGGAGATGCAATCCAAATTCTGTTGAGGAGATGCAATCCAAATTCTCTGAAGGTGATGCAATACGAATTCTGTGGAGGAGATGCAATCCAAGTTCTCTGAAGGAGCTGTAATACGAATTCTGTGGAGGAGCTGCAATACGAATTCTGTGGAGGATATGCACATGTCCCCCACAGAATTTGGATTGCATCTCCTCCACAGAATTTGGATTGCATCTCCTCCACAGAATTTGGATTGCATCTCCTCCACAGAATTTGGATTGCATCTCCTCCAGAGAATTTGGATTGCATCTCCTACACAGAATTCGTATTGCATCTCCTTCAGAGAATTCGTATTGCAGCTCGTACACAGAATTTGGATTGCATCTCCTCCACAGAATTTGGATTGCATCTCCTCCACAGAATTCGTATTGCAGCTCCTCCAGAGAATTTGGATTGCATCTCCTTCAGAGAATTTGTATTGCATCTCCTCCACAGAATTCGCATTGCATCTCCACCACATAATTTGAATTACATCTCCTCCACATAATTTGAATTACATCTCCACAGAATTTGAATTACATCTCCTCCACAGACTTCACATTGCATCTCCTCCACAGAATTAGTATTGCATCTCCTCCACATAATTTGAATTACATCTCCTCCACAGAATTCATATTGCATCTCCTCCACATAATTTGGAGAATTCGTATTGCAGCTCCTATACAGAGTTTGGATTGCAGCTCCTACACATAATTTGGATTGCAGCTCCTATACAGAATTCGGATTGCAGCTCCTCCACATAATTTGGATTGCATCTCCTCCATTTAATTTGGATTGCAGCTCCACCACATAATTTGTATTGCATCTCCTCCACATAATTTTGATTGCATCTCCTACACAGAATTCAGATTGCAGCTCCTCCACAGACTTCGGATTGCATCCCCTCCACATAATTGGGATTGCATCCCCTCCACATAATTGGGATTGCGTCCCCTCCACAGAATTCTGATTGCATCTCCTCCACATAATTTGGATTGCATCTCCTCCACATAATTTGGATTGCAGCTCCTCCACAGAATTCGGATTGCAGCTCCTCCACAGACTTCAGATTGCATCTCCTCCACATAATTTGGATTGCAGCTCCTCCACAGAATTCTGATTGCATCCCCTCCACAGAATTCTGATTGCATCCCCTCCACAGAATTCAGATTGCAGCTCCGCCACAGACTTCAGACTGCATCTCCTCCACAGAATTCGTATTGCATCTCCTCCTCAGAATTCGTATTGCAGCTCCTCCACAGAATTCGTATTGCATCTCCTCCACGGAATTCGTATTGCATCTCCTTCAGAGAATTTGGATTGCATCTCCTCCACAGAATTCGTATTGCAGCTCCTCCACAGAATTTGGATTGCATCTCCTCCACAGAATTTGGATTGCATCTCCTTCAGAGAATTTGGATTGCATCTCCTGCACAGAATATGTATTGCATCTCCTTCAGAGAATTTGGATTGCATCTCCTCCACAGAATTCGTATTGCATCTCCTCGACAGAATTTGGATTGCATCTCCTCGACAGAATTCGTATTGCAGCTCCTTCACAGAATTCGTATTGCATCTCCTCCACAGAATTCGTATTGCATCTCCTTCAGAGAATTTGGATTGCATCTCCTCCACAGAATTCGCATTGCAGCGCCACCACAGAATTTGGATTGCATCTCCTCCACAGAATTCGTATTGCATCTCCTCCACAGAATTCTTATTGTATCTCCTTCAGAGAATTTGGATTGCATCTCCTCCACAGAATTCGTATTACAGCTCCTTCAGAGAACTTGGATTGCATCTCCTCCACAGAATTCGTATTGCATCGCCTTCAGAGAATTTGGATTGCATCTCCTCCCACAATAAAACTGGCAACGCCGCCATATAAGTGAAATAATTTTGAGTGCGGCGTAAAACACCAACAATCAATCAACCAAATTCGGTGGAGGAGCTGCAATCCAAATTCTGTATACATGTAGGAGATGCAATACAAATTCTGTGGAGGATATGCAATCCAAATTCTGTGGAGGAGATGCAATCCAAATTCTGTGGAGGAGATGCAATCCAAATTCTGTGGAGGAGATGCAATCCAAATTCTCTGAAGGTGATGCAATACGAATTCTGTGGAGGAGATGCAATCCAAGTTCTCTGAAGGAGCTGTAATACGAATTCTGTGGAGGAGCTGCAACAGGAATTCTGTGGAGGATATGCACATGTCCCCCACAGAATTTGGATTGCATCTCCTCCACAGAATTTGGATTGCATCTCCTACACAGAATTCGTATTGCATCTCCTTCAGAGAATTCGTATTGCAGCTCGTACACAGAATTTGGATTGCATCTCCTCCACAGAATTTGGATTGCATCTCCTCCACAGAATTCGTATTGCAGCTCCTCCAGAGAATTTGGATTGCATCTCCTTCAGAGAATTTGTATTGCATCTCCTGCACATAATTAGTATTGCATCTCCTTCAGAGAATTTGGATTGCATCTCCTACACAGAATTCGTATTGCATCTCCTTCAGAGAATTCGTATGGCAGCTCGTACACAGAATTTGGATTGCATCTCCTCCACAGAATTTGGATTGCATCTCCTCCACAGAATTCGTATTGCAGCTCCTCCACAGAATTTGGATTGCATCTCCTCCACAGAATTTGGATTGCATCTCCTCCACTGAATTCAGATTGCATCTCCTAAATAGAATTCAGACTGCATCTCCTCCATAGAATTTGGATTGCAGCTCCTCCACAGAATTTGGATTGCATCTCCTCCACAGAATTTGGATTGCATCTCCTCCACTGAATTCAGATTGCATCTCCTCCATAGAATTCAGATTGCATCTCCTCCACAGAATTCGTATTGCAGCTCCTCCACAGAATTCGTATTGCATCTCCTCCACAGAATTCGTATTGCATTTCCTCCACAGAATTCAGATTGCATCTCCTCCACAGAATTCGTATTGCAGCTCCTCCACAGAATTCGTATTGCAGCTCCTCCACAGAATTTGGATTGCATCTCCTCCACAGAATTTGGATTGCATCTCCTCCACAGAATTTGGATTGCATCTCCTCCACAGAATTCGTATTGCAGCTCCTCCACAGAATTTGGATTGCATCTCCTCCACAGAATTTGGATTGCATCTCCTCCACTGAATTCAGATTGCATCTCCTCCATAGAATTCAGATTGCATCTCCTCCACAGAATTCGTATTGCAGCTCCTCCACAGAATTCGTATTGCATCTCCTCCACAGAATTCAGATTGCATCTCCTCCACAGAATTCGTATTGCATCTCCTCCACGGAATTCGTATTGCATCTCCTTCAGAGAATTTGGATTGCATCTCCTCCACAGAATTCGTATTGCAGCTCCTCCACAGAATTTGGATTGCATCTCCTCCACAGAATTTGGATTGCATCTCCTCCACAGAATTTGGATTGCATCTCCTTCAGAGAATTTGGATTGCATCTCCTGCACAGAATATGTATTGCATCTCCTTCAGAGAATTTGGATTGCATCTCCTCCACAGAATTCGTATTGCATCTCCTCGACAGAATTTGGATTGCATCTCCTCGACAGAATTCGTATTGCAGCTCCTTCACAGAATTCGTATTGCATCTCCTCCACAGAATTCGTATTGCATCTCCTTCAGAGAATTTGGATTGCATCTCCTCCACAGAATTCGCATTGCAGCGCCACCACAGAATTTGGATTGCATCTCCTCCACAGAATTCGTATTGCATCTCCTTCAGAAAATTTGGATTGCATCTCCTCCACAGAATTCGTATTACAGCTCCTTCAGAGAACTTGGATTGCATCTCCTCCACAGAATTCGTATTGCATCGCCTTCAGAGAATTTGGATTGCATCTCCTCCCACAATAAAACTGGCAACGCCGCCATATAAGTGAAATAATTTTGAGTGCGGCGTAAAACACCAACAATCAATCAACCAAATTCTGTGGAGGAGCTGCAATCGAAATTCTGTATACATGTAGGAGATGCAATACAAATTCTGTGGAGGATATGCAATCCAAATTCTGTGGAGGAGATGCAATCCAAATTCTGTGGAGGAGATGCAATCCAAATTCTGTGGAGGAGATGCAATCCAAATTCTCTGAAGGCGATGCAATACGAATTCTGTGGAGGAGATGCAATCCAAGTTCTCTGAAGGAGCTGTAATACGAATTCTGTGGAGGAGCTGCAATAGGAATTCTGTGGAGGATATGCACATGTCCCCCACAGAATTTGGATTGCATCTCCTCCACAGAATTTGGATTGCATCTCCTTCAGAGAATTCGTATTGCAGCTCGTACACAGAATTTGGATTGCATCTCCTCCACAGAATTTGGATTGCATCTCCTCCACAGAATTCGTATTGCAGCTCCTCCAGAGAATTTGGATTGCATCTCCTTCAGAGAATTTGGATTGCATCTCCTGCACAGAATATGTATTGCATCTCCTTCAGAGAATTTGGATTGCATCTCCTCCACAGAATTCGTATTGCATCTCCTCGACAGAATTTGGATTGCATCTCCTCGACAGAATTCGTATTGCAGCTCCTTCACAGAATTCGTATTGCATCTCCTCCACAGAATTCGTATTGCATCTCCTTCAGAGAATTTGGATTGCATCTCCTCCACAGAATTCGCATTGCAGCGCCACCACAGAATTTGGATTGCATCTCCTCCACAGAATTCTTATTGTATCTCCTTCAGAAAATTTGGATTGCATCTCCTCCACAGAATTCGTATTACAGCTCCTTCAGAGAACTTGGATTGCATCTCCTCCACAGAATTCGTATTGCATCGCCTTCAGAGAATTTGGATTGCATCTCCTCCCACAATAAAACTGGCAACGCCGCCATATAAGTGAAATAATTTTGAGTGCGGCGTAAAACACCAACAATCAATCAACCAAATTCTGTGGAGGAGCTGCAATCCAAATTCTGTATACATGTAGGAGATGCAATACAAATTCTGTGGAGGATATGCAATCCAAATTCTGTGGAGGAGATGCAATCCAAATTCTGTGGAGGAGATGCAATCCAAATTCTGTGGAGGAGATGTAATCCAAATTCTCTGAAGGCGATGCAATACGAATTCTGTGGAGGAGATGCAATCCAAGTTCTCTGAAGGAGCTGTAATACGAATTCTGTGGAGGAGCTGCAATAGGAATTCTAAATGGATTGCATCTCCTCCACAGAATTCGTATTGCATCTCCTTCAGAAAATTTGGATTGCATCTCCTCCACAGAATTCGTATTACAGCTCCTTCAGAGAACTTGGATTGCATCTCCTCCACAGAATTCGTATTGCATCGCCTTCAGAGAATTTGGATTGCATCTCCTCCCACAATAAAACTGGCAACGCCGCCATATAAGTGAAATAATTTTGAGTGCGGCGTAAAACACCAACAATCAATCAACCAAATTCTGTGGAGGAGCTGCAATCGAAATTCTGTATACATGTAGGAGATGCAATACAAATTCTGTGGAGGATATGCAATCCAAATTCTGTGGAGGAGATGCAATCCAAATTCTGTGGAGGAGATGCAATCCAAATTCTGTGGAGGAGATGCAATCCAAATTCTCTGAAGGCGATGCAATACGAATTCTGTGGAGGAGATGCAATCCAAGTTCTCTGAAGGAGCTGTAATACGAATTCTGTGGAGGAGCTGCAATAGGAATTCTGTGGAGGATATGCACATGTCCCCCACAGAATTTGGATTGCATCTCCTCCACAGAATTTGGATTGCATCTCCTTCAGAGAATTCGTATTGCAGCTCGTACACAGAATTTGGATTGCATCTCCTCCACAGAATTTGGATTGCATCTCCTCCACAGAATTCGTATTGCAGCTCCTCCAGAGAATTTGGATTGCATCTCCTTCAGAGAATTTGGATTGCATCTCCTGCACAGAATATGTATTGCATCTCCTTCAGAGAATTTGGATTGCATCTCCTCCACAGAATTCGTATTGCATCTCCTCGACAGAATTTGGATTGCATCTCCTCGACAGAATTCGTATTGCAGCTCCTTCACAGAATTCGTATTGCATCTCCTCCACAGAATTCGTATTGCATCTCCTTCAGAGAATTTGGATTGCATCTCCTCCACAGAATTCGCATTGCAGCGCCACCACAGAATTTGGATTGCATCTCCTCCACAGAATTCGTATTGCATCTCCTCCACAGAATTCTTATTGTATCTCCTTCAGAAAATTTGGATTGCATCTCCTCCACAGAATTCGTATTACAGCTCCTTCAGAGAACTTGGATTGCATCTCCTCCACAGAATTCGTATTGCATCGCCTTCAGAGAATTTGGATTGCATCTCCTCCCACAATAAAACTGGCAACGCCGCCATATAAGTGAAATAATTTTGAGTGCGGCGTAAAACACCAACAATCAATCAACCAAATTCTGTGGAGGAGCTGCAATCCAAATTCTGTATACATGTAGGAGATGCAATACAAATTCTGTGGAGGATATGCAATCCAAATTCTGTGGAGGAGATGCAATCCAAATTCTGTGGAGGAGATGTAATCCAAATTCTCTGAAGGCGATGCAATACGAATTCTGTGGAGGAGATGCAATCCAAGTTCTCTGAAGGAGCTGTAATACGAATTCTGTGGAGGAGCTGCAATAGGAATTCTGTGGAGGATATGCACATGTCCCCCACAGAATTTGGATTGCATCTCCTCCACAGAATTTGGATTGCATCTCCTACACAGAATTCGTATTGCATCTCCTTCAGAGAATTCGTATTGCAGCTCGTACACAGAATTTGGATTGCATCTCCTCCACAGAATTTGGATTGCATCTCCTCCACAGAATTCGTATTGCAGCTCCTCCAGAGAATTTGGATTGCATCTCCTTCAGAGAATTTGTATTGCATCTCCTGCACAGACTTCGTATTGCATCTCCTTCAGAGAATTTGGATTGCATCTCCTACACAGAATTCGTATTGCATCTCCTTCAGAGAATTCGTATGGCAGCTCGTACACAGAATTTGGATTGCATCTCCTCCACAGAATTTGGATTGCATCTCCTCCACAGAATTCGTATTGCAGCTCCTCCACAGAATTTGAATTGCATCTCCTCCACAGAATTTGGATTGCATCTCCTCCACTGAATTCAGATTGCATCTCCTCCATAGAATTCAGACTGCATCTCCTCCATAGAATTTGGATTGTAGCTCCTCCACAGAATTTGGATTGCATCTCCTCCACAGAATTTGGATTGCATCTCCTCCACTGAATTCAGATTGCAGCTCCTCCACAGAATTCGTATTGCAGCTCCTCCACAGAATTCGTATTGCATCTCCTCCACAGAATTCGTATTGCATTTCCTCCACAGAATTCGTATTGCATCTCCTCCACAGAATTCGTATTGCATCTCCTTCAGAGAATTCGTATTGCATCTCCTCCACAGAATTTGGATTGCATCTCCTCCACAGAATTCGTATTGCAGCTCCTCCACAGAATTCGTATTGCATCTCCTCCCCAGAATTCGTATTGCATCTCCTTCAGAGAATTTGGATTGCATCTCCTCCACAGAATTCGTATTGCAGCTCCTCCACAGAATTTGGATTGCATCTCCTCCACAGAATTTGGAGTAAATTCTCCTTCAGAGAATTTGGATTGCATCTCCTGCACAGAATCCGTATTGCATCTCCTCGACAGAATTTGGATTGCATCTCCTCGACAGAATTCGTATTGCAGCTCCTTCACAGAATTCGTATTGCATCTCCTCCACATAATTCGTATTGCATCTTCTTCAGAGAATTTGGATTGCATCTCCTCCACAGAATTCACATTGCAGCGCCACCACAGAATTCGGATTGCATCTCCTTCACAGAATTCGTATTGCATCTCCTCCACAGAATTCGTATTGCATCTCCTCCACAGAATTCTTATTGCATCTCCTTCAGAGAATTCGTATTACAGCTCCTTCAGAGAACTTGGATTGCATCTCCTCCACAGAATTTGTATTGCATCGCCTTCAGAGAATTTGGATTGCATCTCCTCCACAGAATTTGGATTGCATCTCCTCCACAGAATTTGGATTGCATCTCCTACACAGAATTTGGATTGCATCTCCTCCACAGAATTCGTATTGCATCTCCTCCACAGAATTCTTATTGCATCTCCTTCAGAGAATTTGGATTGCATCTCCTCCACAGAATTTGGATTGCATCTCCTCCACAGAATTTGGATTGCATCTCCTCCACAGAATTTGTATTGCATCTCCTTCAGAAAATTTGGATTGCATCTCCTTCAGAGAATTTGGATTGCATCTCCTCCACAGAATTCGTATTGCAGCTCCTCCACAGAATTCTTATTGCATCTCCTTCAGAGAATTTGGATTGCATCTCCTCCACATAATTTGGATTGCATCTCCTCCACAGAATTTGTATTGCATCTCCTCCACAGAATTTGGATTGCATCTCCTCCACAGAATTTGTATTGCATCTCCTTCAGAGAATTTGGATTGCATCTCCTTCAGAGAATTTGGATTGCAGCTCCACAGAATTTGGATTGCATGTCCTCCACAGAATTCGTATTGCATCTCCTCCACAGAATTTGTATTGCATCTCCTTCAGAGAATTTGGATTGCATCTCCTTCAGAGAATTTGGATTCAGCTCCTCCACAGAATTTGGATTGCATCTCCTCCACAGAATTTGGATTGCATCTCCTCCACAGAATTCTTATTGCATCTCCTTCAGAGAATTTGGATTGCATCTCCTCCACAGAATTTGGATTGCATTTCCTCCACAGAATTTGGATTGCATCTCCTCCACAGAATTTGTATTGCATCTCCTCCACAGAATTTGTATTGCATCTCCTCCACAGAATTTGTATTGCATCTCCTCCACAGAATTTGGATTGCATCTCCTCCACAGAATTCATATTGCATCGCCTTCAGAGAATTTGGATTGCATCTCCTACATGTATACAGAATTTGGATTGCAGCTCCTCCACAGAATTTGGTTGATTGATTGTTGGTGTTTTACGCCGCGCTCAAGATAATTTCACTTATATGGCGGCGTTGCCAGTTTTATTGTGGGAGGAAACCGGGCTCTATGCCCGGAGGAAACCCACGACCTTCCGTTGGTAACTGGCAACCATCCCACATAGGTCGTTCGAGTGAAAACCCAGTCAGAAAATTTTCCAATTTTTTGGACTGAGTGGGATTTGAACCCGCGACCCATTGGTGGAAAGCTGTTCGGATTGAGCGTCCAATGCTCTACCTACTGAGCTACGGAGGCCCCCACAGAATTTGGATTGCAGCTCCTCCACATACTTCCAATCACTGCTCCTTTTCTGTCCGTTATTACCAAACGTGTTCACTTTTAAGTGGCAGAAGCGGTCAAAATTGTTATACTTTCCCGTGAAAACAAAATTTTGCAATGAATGGTTGGATTTTAAATATGTCTGTGAATGGGTATAAATTATAAGCTTTTTAGTGCTTCTAGTCCTAATAATGTATATAAAAGTAGTGTTTTTAACGTAGGTCTTAAATATATGAATGTTCGTCTTTTGTTATTTAAATCAGGTTTACTTTTCAAGCACTATTTCAGTTTGATAGGCCACATGATACTGTATATATAACAATCCCAAGCCTTCAATTTGGCATCCTTTAGGGCACCCATTTTCGAGGACAAGAGGGAGAACTAAGGGTGCTTGCCTTGGTGGCCTTCCTTAAATGAGAAGAAAACAGAAAAACAACTTGAAATTGTATTGAACCGGTTCCCATAGAGCATCATTTTCATGTGTGTGATGCTTGCATGGTTTTCAGTGAGAAAATACACTGAAAAGGAATCTGTCAGACAAACTTGTGTTCTGTCATCAGTGGAGCGCGCCATTGACATTTTGAAATTGACAGGAAGTATTAGTAAATTATTTCCCTTGCGAGCTTACCGTATCTTGTAGGACCTTTTCTGAAAATTCTACAGGCCCCCTTAAGTGGCGTAGACTTCAAATGCAGTCCGTCACATTTTCCCAAAAGGTTGATTTACAAGCCAGTATATATTTCAGAGTTAATAGAGCATTTGTCTTTAGTTATTAACTTCTTGAAATAATCGAAATTAACCTAGGCTTAAATGACTTTTAGAGTTGACCAATTTCTCTTACGCTAGTGCAGTTATGGTATATTTACTGCGCCTGTACTATATTTACTGTTATTTCCTTTCCTTATCTTTTAAATTTGAGGCCTGCAATCTTTTAGTTCTTTGATGAACATTTATTGTCTTGACAATCAGGATTATGAAAAAAAAAGAGTGAATTTTGGAAGCTCATGCCACTTATAGAATACCACTTAAATTTTATCCCACTGCTATATTAAAGTTGCATGAGCTGCCAAAATGTTGACATTTTGACGGTGAAACAGAATGTTGAAATTATCTGCTTTTTTTCCTAAGACGTATAATTCAATGGCTTTTTAGTGCGTGTAGTCTCGAGAATGAATAGATAAAGTATTGTTTTGAACTAACTTTGGCTTCGAATGAATGAATGGTCGTCCCGGTTATTTAAATTTTGTTTACCTTTCGAACACTATTCAGGTTCGTATAGGCCACATACTGTATGGATTTTCCTCATTCCAACGTCAATCATTTAGTTTTTCGATGGCCTTCAAAGCCTCTTACTGTCGTGACGATTATAAATTATGAAAAAAGTGTGAATTTCGGCAGATCATGCCACTTTAAGCCAATTAGTAAATCTTTTGTGAGCATGTAGTATCCATTTTTAAACTAGATATTACTTAATATTATCATTGGAGGCTTGTCATTATAAGCTGTTTCGTAACAACAGCTTTACTCATATCTCAAGCACAGCTTTAAATCTTGTACAAAAAATAATAATTGAAAGCCAAAACCAAATAATAAATGGTTTCAAAGAGATGGAAAGGTTTACTCAAGATGGTTGCATTTGCTTCTTATTACAAATTGTATGCTTATTGTATTTAGTTGGAAAAAAAATAATTAGCAAGACAGGTATTTAAAATAACCCATCAAGTAGAAATAAACTGAATTGCAAAAAAGAAAGAAAAAGAAAGGCAAAGTGTGTTGGTTGGCACAAGTATAATCCAATGTGTTTATAGATTTGAACGTTTATTAGGCCATTCAATAACATTTCACATTACTCTGGTTTTAGAAGTGCTCAGAGTTCATTATACTGTGGGACATACATGTACATCTTCTTCCTTAGGTATTATTCCACATTATATGGATATATTATTTATAATGACGGGTAAGTTTAAACAAAATGTTAAATTTCAATGCACCCTTGTTGTAATTAAACACCTCCTAACGGAAAAGACCGGTTTGTGAAGTGACACTGTTGAAACGTTAAAATCTAATTTCTGCTTATTTTAGCGAACATGGACATTTGACAATAATCCTACTACAGACATTGACTGTTCAAAAGACAACTTAATTGTGTGAAAACAGAAGAACAGTAAACATGGTAAAGAGGAGTAATGCCAATTAAACACGTTAACGCATCATCATTAACCAATGTCTACTTCAGCATACATAGGCCTACTGAAGTTCCTTTCTTTCATAGCTCTCTGAATTTAAGCTCAGCATGTGTGAAGAATTTTAGCAAATATTCCATTATTGGATAAACCCAAACAATAACGTTTGGCCACAATAATATTCAGTCACAAAACAAGCAGTGTCTCTGATAATACCGATGTTCACAATGTTAAGTAATAATGTCCAATTAAACCTCTAGGAGTCACCATCTGGGGGATTTTGAAATAGAAAATCGGCTGCTAAGGTTTCGTCTTTATCACAGGCGAAGTAAGCTTGCAGGACATCTAATTCTGAGAATCCTAGTGCTTTCAGCTGAAAGACAAATAAACAAACTCATTTGAGGTGTAAATATCAACCTAAAGCATCTCCTCCTTCACATTCTCCTTGGATGATCAGCTGTATTTAATTTTAAGTTTAATACCCCATCCTGTAAACCCTTCAGGTCTCCATGGAATTAATTGCTCAAGTTTTCTTGCAGCATTCACTGACCCAGAAATTAAATTCTTGAAAGAAAAGGGGGAGGGGGAGAGTGGCTGCAAGAATGAAGATAAACTCTACATGTTTTGTAGAGCTAAAATACGGAGGTCGAGCTGAGTGAGTGAGTGATTTGGGTTTTACGTCCTGCTTAGCAGTATTTCAGTCATATGAAGACGTTGTCTCCTTGTGGCAGGGCAGATTTCCACTGCTCTTTTATTTGGTGCTGCTTCACCTAGACCACTTGCCGAAGACACCCACCCAGTCACATTATACTGACACCGCGCCAACCAGTCGCTGCTCTAACTCTTATTGCTGAAGTCAAAACACATAGGACAACTCGTACTATATTGTACATGATGGTGTATATTTATGAGCTTTCGAGAGTAGCTACTCTCCTCATCAGATATTACAACAGTGTGTGTTGTAATATCTGATGATGAGAGTAGCTACTCTCGAAAGCTCATAAATATACACCATCATGTACAATATAGTAAGAATTGTCCTATGTGTTTTGGCTTTAGTAAAACCACTCCATAGTAGAATTTATCTTATTGCTGAGCGCCAAGCAAAGCAGCAGCAGCTCCCACTATTAAAGTCTTTGTTCTGACTAGACCTAGGCTTGAACCTGGATCTCCCAGCCTGCAGGCTCAAGTTAACACCAGCTTCATAAGGCCGATCTGGCAATTTTAGTGTTTGGAAAGGCAAGGAGAGGAAACCAACCTTCACATTGTATCTAACCCTTCCCCTTGGGATGCTACATGGGCTTGAAAGAACATCCCTGCTTTCTGCCACACAAACCAAAAATTTAACTGATGCGGTTGAAGTTAGAAGCCTACCCTGTCAATAGCAGCTTTTTCTGCCGGCGTAACCTGAACCACTCCAGGCATGTTTTGCTGAGCTTCTGCTCCTTGTCCCCCTGCTCTACCAGATTCCTCATCAGCAGGCTCATTCAACATATCAACAAACCGTTGGCGATTTCGATCAATCAACTAAAATGATAATTAGAGCAATAAGGTATATACAATAGCAAGGCGTCGTTTACTATAAAGAATATACTAGGTAGTCAAATTGCACAGGAAAGCTGTTTTGGCAATATTGTAAAATATATGATTTGATGTAAATCGTAATTATAAATTTTAATATGGGTACATCCTACATGTGGGTTTTGAGTCAGTAGGGATAGTTACTTGACTCGGTGGAGTTACCTGGAAGTGAACTGGACCAACTTTCTTTAGAACACATTGTGTATAAGAGACATAATGCGGGTATGGCTTTACCTGTTCTATGTTCTGAGTATCGTGTTTGCTACATGTGCCTTAAAGCAACAATTTCACAACAATTTCACTAATTAAATTTGGCTTAGCAGTACATGTTTTCAGTTTCTTTTCCCATGATCACATTTTGTTTAATCTCCTTTTACATATACCAGTATACTTGCCATAGCTAAAGATCTGTACAAACCATGACAATATATTAGTGTTTTAATTTCTATAAATATATTACAAAGTTTTTTCAGAAAATTCTACTGACTAAAGCTAAACTCCTGACTGTCTTCCACCTAATGTTCCCCCATTAAATAAATACATTACCTGAAGAAGTTCCGGCCGTGAAGAACCAATTTGTTGTAAAATGGTTGGAAGTACTGCAGGGTCTGATTGGACTAAACTTCTCATCTGTCGGAACTGAGGAGTGTTCCGCAAGAAAGCTAACGAATCTTCTCCTGATTAAAGACACAAGGATGCCAGTTTAAATCTCAAAACCTTGAAGTATGAATGTTTGCAAACAACAAAGGAAAATAACAAAACTCTAAATAGTTCAAAATTTGTTTAAAATACTTAATTAGACATGAATAAATGCTAGGAATTGAATATTTTCTATATAAAATTCCACATTTTAAGGAATTAATTGTTTTCGATTTCATTTTGAGGTGGCTTAATCAGCAGAGTGATAGTCCCTCTGTCCAACTCATTAGGAAGCAAACGATGATCTATTATTGCGGGGCCTCAGTGCTCCAGTAGGTTGTAGTGATGATCCCTCAGTCCTACACAGACCTTCCATCGGTGCAGGGTTTGAATCACACTCAGATTAAATACAAAGTGAAAATTTCTGGTTGACAGTTACTCCAGAAAGTCTGGGGCATATATTGAAGCCTCCCTATCAAATCGTAAGACAGCAGAGGGTCTTGGATCGTAAACCTTTAACATATATTTTCTACATTCTTACCAGCAGCATCTGAGCTGGGTGTGCCAGTGGGTGGGGTACCAGTAGCAGCCGGGGTAGGTTGAACTGGAGCGGGTGCAGCTTGACCTGTGGGCTGTTGCTGTTGAAGAGCAGGGGGTAAAACTTCTTCTTCAGGTAGTCCCTACAAAATCAAATGTATAATCAATTAAACAATAAATTTATATGCCAGGATATCTTACATATCAGAGTTTCATTTTCAAATTAAAAATACAAAATAATGTTAAAACCGAAAAGTTGTGGGTTTCCTCCGGGCATTGAGCCCTGTTTCCTCCGACAATAAAATGGTAACGCCGCCATATAAGTGAAATAATCTTGAGCGCGGTGTAAAACACTAAACAACCAATCAATCAAACTAAAAATGTATAAAAAATAAAACGTGAACATGTTGAAATCAGAAGATATCAAATTTAACGTACAGTTAGCAGATATTCAACAGCTCTATCAGGATTATTAAAGCTAGCACGTAATGCATTGACGACTTGTTCTCTTTCAAACCCCATTGCCATCATTTCCTTCACCATGTTTTCATATGCAGAGCCAGTAACTAGTGTACTTTCAGCAGAGGTAAGGCTAAGATCTGACTCTGCATCCTCCACAGGGACACCAGCTTCAGCACTTTGCTCTACACTTTCTGAGACAGCTGATCTTTCTCCTGTAGCAGCTGCTGTGGCCGGCCTGTATGGGACAAGTTAATACAATTATTACCTGTTCATTCCTTAGTTTATTTATGAGAATGGACAAGTCAAAAGACCATTTGCCAGGTTTTCGCGTAACAATGAAATGATGTCATGGCACCAATCTTAGACCGAACAACACAGCTTCCAATTAGACATTAGCTATATTCACTTGAGCTCCTGTTTCACTAAAAAAATTTTCGCATTACTTAATTATTTCAGACAATATCAAGTTTCTTTCCTAAAGTATGTTGTAAAAATGTGGAAAATTTTGAGTAAAAAAGACAGATGCTTTGTCCGGTCTACCACATCGGGCTGTAATTGTGACGTTGATAAATTACGTCATTTTCAAGTAATTGGCAAATCACCTATTAAAGATTTTATGTATTATAGTTAAACAAAAATACTTTCACAATTGATGTTGTAAAATTGAGGTTTGATAATTTGTTTCATGTTTTAATTATACTAAGTAGCTGCTGAATTCTTGCTCTATTTAGTTTTGTGGTTTTTCGTATTTTAAGTAAAACGGACACCTTACGTTTTTTTAATTCATAACTCGTTGGCACAATAAATCTTTCGGTGTAAACAAGATTTGATACGTTAGGCTTTCCAGTGAACCTATTAAATAAATATTACATCAATAAATCCTACTTAAGGCATTTGTTAACTACATACTCTGGTGCTTTTGTTTCTTGTGATGGTTGTGTTTCCATTTTGGTTTCATTAGCCTCAGCATCCCCAGATGGAGCAGCAGCACTGGCTGATGCCCCTGTGGCGGGAGCAGAACTCTCTGTAGGCTTTCCTTCTGGAGGTACTGCAGGTTGGCATTTTAACTGAAACAGGATGGAGGTTCTTAAAAAGAAGTGACCTAACAATTTCTCAAGATGTATTTGAAATACATACTGTACAAACAATGGAGTAATTTCAATGGATAAAATTAGTTCTTAAATTATTTTTTTTACAAATACACTCATAAAATAAAGTCAACGAGACACTATATACGACAGCTTTTGTCAAATGTTTATAGACACTTTCAGCTTAGAATGATGTTTTTATGACGTTGCTCGAATTGTAGAGCATAGACGCCATTTCTCTGTTGCGGTCGCTATGACATGCCTCCTTTGCATTACGTCATAGACGAAATGAACACGATTCATACGTCAGATTGATCCAAAAACTTAATTTAGCGTGATTTTGCCATACAACGAGGCTCCTGCGCAAGCATCAATCCTTAAGCCGAAAGGGTCTATAAGGAAAATTAAACTGATTTGGGTGATACATAAAGTTGCAGATACAAATATTTCCATGGGCCAGTAAATCAATCACATACCTTAGTAACCATAAGTACTACAAAATTTTTTTCTTGGATGTTATACTCTCCAAGTGACTTTTCATCTTCCAAAATTTTTCCTAAGAAAAAGAAAAAAGGTATTACATAGTTGTATAACACTCTCTCCACAAACACACAATATGACTAAAACAAATTATGTATGGAAAATGACACCACAGCAGGTCAGACATCAGAACCCACTTCTAATAAAAGATAAATTTATGGACACTAAAACACACGGGCACAGGGAAAATCTTCTTGTCTAAAATAACCATGGAGACAAGTTTCTAATTGTGTTAAAAAGAGGTATATCATTTAGACCTTTATACCCCATCATAAATTGTTGTAATAAAGTAAACCTATGATATTTCATTAGGTTGACGACTGACAGGAGCTTGGTCTTAGTCAGTAGAATTTTCTGGAACACTTTGTATTACATTGACAATGCTTACGTATCTTAAGCTATGGTAAGAATATCGTCAGACTATATATTATAGGGTCATGGGAAAAGACAGTGAAAATTTGCCCCCCACCCACCCCCACCCCGTACCCAGAAAAACCTAGGTAGAAGGCAGACAGGGGAGTTTAGCCCTGACCAGTATGTCTTTCAAACTCTTGTTCTTTTTATAAGCAATGACTGGCCTTTGGGTCAGAGGTCGAGCAAGTTTACTTTGAAGTAGTTTGTATTCTTCTACTATAATCTTGGCCATAGCGACATCTTCCTGGGTCCAAGTTCAAACCCAAAGGATAAATAGTTTGTAATGTTTAAAATCCAAAAACTTTCCCTTTCCAAACGTTTGTGCTTTGTATCTGCAGCGGAAGTGAGAAAAGGGATTTTCTCAATAGGCATGATTTCAAAATGGTCCTTGACCGAATGACCTAGAGTATTGAAATGTTGTGCCACAGGTACATCATGTTTAAGTCTAATACTAGATAAATGGTTGGCTGCTCTTTGTCGTAGAGAATTCTGAGTTTCTCCAACATACTGTTTGCAACATTTTTTACATGTGATAACATATACGATATTAGAGGAGTCGCAATTAAGATTCTCTGCCATTTGATATTTGTCAAATAAAAGATAAAGGTGAATATGGACTTAACCTTTTATACATGTAACTTTTCAAGATTTATTTTCAACGTTTATTTTTGTACCTGCATAAATAAGCTTTTGTCCAACAGCTGGATAATCTGAAGACCCCTTCTCAGCTTCTATTTTCTCCTTCAAGGTTTTTACCTGAAACAAAGAAATGATTTTTACCAAATTCATTTATCTTTAAAGTTTAAACTTCCAATATGTTAAAAGTGTAGTGGCTAGTACAATTTGAAGCAAGGCCGACATAGTTTTAGGTAGGCAGGGTCCATAAATTTCAAGCTTCAATTTTTTAAAAATACCTTAGACAATTTAGATTTTTCAAATGCACCTTTAAATATGTTGATGTGGTATCAATGAAGCCCATTCAACAGTTACATATTGCGAATTTAAAGGTTGTTTAAATCGCATACTATTACCATCCATTGGTTGTAAGGGTATCTGATCAGTTATCATACAGAACCAGTTATGTTATGTCAAGTCAATCAGTCATTTGGTTCTTTCTAGGAGACTTTAAAAAGCCGACCCTAATCATATTCATGTAAGTTGTAAATATACATGTATGTAGGCCAATAAGGTCTCCGTCTGCACCACGCTTGGATTAAAGGGATTGGGCATTTATGATTCGCCTATGAAAAAAGATTTTCAGAATTTTTTTTTTTTTAATTAAAGCGAAACCGCGGGAATTCGCCCGCAGTTGATTCTTGTCTAGTACGCTTTATGATGAGTGGATCAAAGTTATTCAGATAAGGCCGCACGGCCTTCTACAAAAGGCTGAATCTGACTGAATTTTTAACGTGCCGCTCGTTAGACTGGACCCCTGTGTTCATGCAGCATGGCCCGGTGTTCGGCAACTGAACAGTTCGTACGACTTATCGCACAGCGAACAGAGCATGGATAAACTGAGATTTGGTTACCATGTAACTTCAACTCAAGGCAGATTATCTCAATTACAATGACACTGTCTTCAAATCCGATCAGAAATAACGTTCAAAGTCGAGAATGGATAAACAATTTCGCAGATTCTAACCTGTCGATTTTCATTTTGTAATGCTTTCGTGCAGGTCCGCGACCGACTTCTCAGAAATCTATTTTCATTGGTCCCAGTATCTTTCGTTTGCAAATTTATGCAGTTAAAACATAGGTCCAGACTGACGTCCACTCATAAAAGTGTTTATTTATGTCACTTGCAATTCACGAAAGCTAATTAAATACTAGTCTACATAGATTTTCGATACGTTCGCAAGACATGATCAGTTTGTCATCTACTTTGCTTCCGACACCGGCTCGGCGCTGTTGTTGTCAAGCGAGTCCACCTGTGAAATTGTCAGTGTTTGTCGACGTTTTACTGGCTGAGGAGTGAGCGGTAAAACTATTACTGGTGAAAATTTTGGTACCTGTTCTGACCAGGCAGCTATTCTCAAGATAAATAAAACTTTATTGTCTACGGCATTTTTGATTGCCTTTGAAAAAGTATGTTTAAGACGTCTAAAGTACAATCTCTGTGACATCACCGATTGCTGCGGTGAATTGTGAGGGCTTTGAACGTAGTTCATTGTCATGACAAATGCTTGTAAAAAAAAAATTCTCTAGCAATCGTAGGCATTGCCGACCTCAATGAATATCAAGTACAACGAGACGCAACTTAAGCTAATATAAACGTCAGTATAAAAAAAACGAAAAAAAAAAAACGACTGCCCGACCGGTCTTCCAAAAGTAAGGCTTGTTACCCGCAACCTACTAATTATTCTTAATGATCGCCTTATTCCCTCCATAATAAAAAAGAGCTATTCTAGACAAAAATTGATTTAACGGCTAACTCTACACTTGCACTTAGAGTTTTATATTGTAATATGAGTTACAGCTGTCTACTCTATTAGCTTTTTCTCTCAAATTTTTGTGTGTGTGTATTTTTCATATTTTATATCCAGTCAATTGTTTGTTTTTTAGGGAAAGAAAAAAAACTCTTTTAATCCCAATGGTTATAAAGCGTCAGAACTGTAAAGAATTCTCTCCTCATTACACATTTTTGTTTATGGTTTATTATAATATATTGTATAACTTCTAAATATCAGTGAATAAAAATAAAATTCGAAATCTATCAGGGCCGCTTCATAACATAATACTTAATAGGTTGAAACAGTCATCAGCAAAGTATAAACTGACATTTGGCTGGCAGCCGTTATCCACCGGCAGCTGTTATCTACGTAGCCTGGTCAATCACCGGGCCCTTAGACTTCAAAAGCCTTGTCAAGAGTTACTTTAATGGAAGTCCACTGAGTCCAACTCTACTTCTGAGAAATGCAAATACTGATATAAATTCTAACACAGAAAAAAACGGAAAAAGTACATGTATTATGTAATACGTCATCATGTATATAATAAATGATTGGGTATCTGATCAGATATACACTTTTGCCGATATTTCAATGCTGGAATCGACATCAATGTTTGCATTGACAAGAAGTTTCACAGAAGTGAAGCTGGGCTCAGCTGAATTTTGTTAAAATACTTCATTTTTTTCCAGAACTCATAAATCAAGTTTAGGCCATTCACCCCCCCGTCTGTTTTTGTACAGTAAAGAAAACCAGTTATTGTACATCCAACGTTAAAGCTGTTATCAAATTATTTTTTGTCTTCGAAAATTCCCCGACACGGCTGAAGAGCACTATTCTTTGGTCACCTGGCAAATGTAACTGGGTTCTGACGATGATGATGGCCTATCTGTCAGAAAATATCTCCTTGCATCATCATATATATCGCAGATATTTCGGACTAGATATTGCCTTGATAAGTAAGCCGGCTGTCATCAGCGAGAACGGGTGGTCGCTTGGTTTTAAACGCATTACTCCATGAGAGTGAGATAATTGGTTCTGTACGATACCCGTGATGTCAGGGTGCCAAATGTTCCTGGAACCATTTTTCGTTAAAAACTGGGTCCAGATTTTCAATTTTCATATTTCCCCATTTAAACATTTTGAATACAGACAGTCCAAATTGGTTCAATTTACGGCATCAAATTGTACGTGGTTTTTGCGAATACCACCCAAAACGTCCCCACCCAAAACGTCCCCAAGTAAACCCAGAACGTCCCCACTATTAAACCCAAAACGTCCCCACTATTAATTATCAGTAGCTTGACATCATCTTGTAGACTCCATGACATTATCCCCCAGCGACATTTTCCCCCGCGACATTTCCCCCCACGACATTTTCCCCCGGAGACATTTACCTCCGGCGACATTTTCCCCCATTTTAACAATACGGCATTCTACCTTACTTTTTTCCCTTTTTTCTGCAAAACCCAGCAGCCGATAAAAAGTGGAACGTAAATCACTTTCGATTTGCCGTTGAGTTCGGCTTTTACAATGAAATTTTGGGGGCCTCCGTGGCTCAGTAGGTAGAGCGTTGGGCGCTCAATCCGAACAGCCTTCCACCAATGGGTCGCGGGTTCGAATCCCACTCAGTCCAAAACAAAATGGAAAATTTTCTGACTGGGTTTTCACTCGAAGGACCTATGTGGGATGGTTGCCAGTTACCAACGGAAGGTCGTGGGTTTCCTCCGGGCATAGAGCCAGGTTTCCTCCCACAATAAAACTGGCAACGCCGCCATATAAGTGAAATAATCTTGAGCGCGGCGTAAAACACCAAACAATCAATCAATCAACAATGAAATTTTAATTGGGATTGTCTAAGCATATATCGATAACAGAGCAATTCTTAATCGTAGGCCTTCCAACTGGACATTCCAAGTTTTGCAGGAAAAAGTAAGGTAGGCTGTCGTATTGCCCGAGTACACTCATTAAGTTAGTGATTGCTAAACTTATTCACATAATTCAGTTTTATTGTTAATTTGTCATACATTTCTGTACACTTTTGTAATAAAATAACAAATCATTCTTGCAAATTGTTTTGTGAATAATTTTTCAGTTTTTGTATTTATGTGGCAATGTGATTTGTTAATAGACTAAAATCTTAACTGGGGACGTTTTGGGCATTTTATGGGGACGTTCTTGGCATTATATGGGGACGTTCTGGGTTTACTTGGGGACGTTTTGGGTGGGGACGTTTTGGACTGGGGACGTTTTGGGCAGTTCCCGTTTTTGCAACAACGCCGCAAAAGTCGTGTTGTTGTTGTTGAATCGAAGAAAATGCAAGAAGACAACGATAAAACGACCACTTACCGTTGATGCAGAGTCGATCTCGACTTTAAATGTTTGCTGTTGCAGGGTTTTAAATGTAATAAGCATCTTGACAATTACTCTGACTGATTCACAAAAATGATAATTAGTTTAAAGAAACAATATCAACACAAGACAATCAGCTAACTCATTCTATGTCGCCATTAAAATTGACGTCACATGAACAGAGAGGAGAATGCTGGGCAGTGGTTTTGGGATTTAAAACAGGCGGCGTTTCAGTTGAATTCTCCGGTTTGTCTATTATTTTAGATTTGTCAAAGCATACACTTTTCGCCTTTCTGATGAAACAAACGATTTTTTAACCAACGAGTCTATGAAAAGTAAACAAGTATTAATTGAAACGTGTTCAGATGTTAGTTGTGTCTGTTTGGCTGCTAGCGTTTGGTGGAATGTTCCACATTGCGGAGAATCAACTCTGTGCCACAGTTATCTACCTTGGATTTGGATTTTGGACAGATGTGGGCTGGTTCTTGAATATTATCATTATACAAATCACCAACTTAATGTAAACTTTTGTATGTAGGCCTATTTAGTGATGAATGTTGCTGAATGATATTCCCAAGAAGTTCATTTTCTGTTGATCTATAAGATTTTTTGAACCAATATTCTTATTTACATTTTCCATTCTTAAAAAAAATATTTATCTTTTTAATTCACTACCAGGCAGTACCAGTACCAGTTTTACATCTATCACTATCAGCATTCATCACACTACTTATTGCATTAGGGTAATTTGTATTGGTACATTACTAACCAGTTAAGCCAACAGTCCCGTAAATTGGAACTATATGCCTTATTTCCATACGGTAGGCCTAATTATATCTCTTCAAATAGAAGGTGCATTTGGTGTTTTCTGTGCGACATGGTACCGACACGACAGGAATAGGCTACAAACAATGGAGTAAATCTATATACAGATAATTTTGGTTACCGGTAGATGTTAATGAATTCAATAAAATTCTTAATTTTGATGTTTGCAATATGCTGTAAAATCCCCCCAAAACATTTTGATCTAAGTAATGGTCTGTCTCCTTCACTAAAGTAGAGGTCTTACTTCGTTATTTAATAATTTCGGACATCCAACATAAATAAGGCCTACCATATCTGTAGTCATTTGATATTATTGAATCATGGTCGGTCTACAGTTTTCTGTACAATTTCCCATTCATTAAACATTGCACCTTTCCCAGAAATCTCAAGACATTGGGACAATAATTCCTTGTTTTTGTAGAGAACAGAGCAACTGTGATTACTTTTCCTTCATCAAAATAGAATTTATAGAGAGGGGGTGGGGGGTGGGGGATTGCTGTTGTAACAGTCGAGAGATATTGGGGCGGTTGGTAGTTCAATTTACTGAACTTAACATAAGTTTGGTAAAATTGAACTAGGGCGGTTGGTATCTCTTAAATTTGAAACAAAACTGAATGGACCCCCCCACCCCCCACTCCCCTACCTCCCTGCTTGTTGTACAGAGCAGATGATAACTTTTACAGCTAAACCGTCAATCCAGTACCCTATTACCAACTGGACTCTAGATAGACTGTGACATGTTTGGACATAAATGGTTTTGGATTTCATCAGTCTGCACCTGAAATAAATTATAGTGTCATACTAATTACACATTTTATTTGAAGATATGGAGCATTTTTTTCATTCTGTATTTATTTTCTATATATATAGTCAGAAGTCTATGAATTGAAAAGTCTGAAACGTCCCATGACCCAGAGGTCACCTTAAACAGCGTCCTCTCTCGGTTAGTCAGAAACCCTGGCTTTTCTTCTCTGTCTTGAATGAACTAATATGGGATGCATAAGAAAAGAAAGATGGCAAATGTTTTAGATGCGACAACAGTGTTCGATAGAGCAAAAGTTTAAGTTTTTTGAAGAACTTCACATGTAGTTGAAGATGAGACCAAGATTCCTGTTTGAGACGTCTTGAGTCCAAATGGAGATATCAAGTTTGTGTATCTGGTACACGTTTATAAGAACCAATGCATTCTCAGAACTGTGGTTACAGGGAGAGTCAATTATGGTCCACTAAGTGGAGACTGAGTTTATTTTCTGATTTGAAATTGTGCAACCGTTGACAATTTCAAAATCTACCGCACATATGTCACATAATATGGTATAAGCAGGTCGTGATGTTGATTCTCACCATGGCCCGGAATTGTTTCAGGGTCAATCAGTGTCGGTTAATCTTCTAATTCAGGTCAGTGCCCTGAATATGGTGTAATGGGATGTTTCACACTTCACTATTCATAGACTTTTGATATAGTATAAGTTGCCTCAGAATATTAGTTATTTGAAAATATAAGAAAAGTAATGTTTACACGGATTTAAGTGATCAACTGATAATTAATAAACTGAATTTATTGCGTAAATTTTAGAACTATATGTAGAGGAGATATTTTTGAGAAGTCGATGTACATGTATTTGCTTAGTGATACATTTATTTGTGGTACAGAAGCAAGCACTGTGGTGAAATGAATGTGAAAACAAAGTATTGGAGGAAAACAATAGAGGAAAGAGAAAACATTAAAACAGAGTTTTTGGTTACTGTAATTAACTTTGTCCAAATTTTATAGCTATTTGTATTTTTCTTAAAATTTTTATTTTGCTTTTTTTAGACAATGGCAGATTGCTCAGTTGATTGTAAGGTTTCACCAGATGAACAGACTACAGATGTTGGCGTAAGAAGTGAAACTGGTGTCCATCTAAATGAGAATTCTGCTCCGGTACAAACTAAAGACGGACAATGTTCCTTCTACATCTTGAGAAAAAAGAGATTTTGTCGGTTTCCATCTCACACTGGTCAGAAGTATTGTGCAGAACATGCACTAGCTGGAGGGGTGAGATGCTACGTATTAGTATTTCTATTGAAAGAATAGGCTTCTACTGTAATCATTTATTTTGTTTTTGCATATGATTTAGCCCTTTTGTAAAATGTAATTTTGTGGGAAATTATTTTTAGTTTGAGGAATCACTTCAATATCCTCAGAAAGGGTGCCTATTTTTGAAAGCATTGTTGAAAATCCCATAAAATGTAACTTATCATGTATTTAATTCTTGTTTGACAGGTTGAGTTGAAACGTAAACGAGTGCAATGTCCACTTAATCCTAAACAGTAGGTTCAAGTAACACATTTCATAGATTGTTTGGTGTTTTACGCCACACTCGAGATTCATTCAATTAAAGTGAGATAAAGCTGATAAGTTAGCCTTCACTAGCTTTCACCTTGGTACCTATGGTAATACCTAGGGATTTGTACCCTTCAAACTTTGATAAAAATAAACCCTTTAAGAGTTGCAGCCATACCCATGACCCATTGGTAGGCTGCTTGTTAGAAGGGGTCCAATACAAATATAATGAGAGGTTGTGAAATCTTGTATACTTGGATGTTCAGGTAACACACACACTTGGAAGATAACCACTTTTAATAATTAAATACGCTTTGTTCTGATATCTGTAGCCATTTTAACTGACATTGAACAATTTGAACTTTCAGTACATGCTATGAAGATTCTTTAGATAAACATGTAAGAAAATGTTTGAAGATCTCTAAAAACACCAATGTAAGTAAAAGGTATCATTTTCAGCATTATTAAAAGTTAAACAAAGTTATTTTTCATGACTTATTAAAATGACATGCCTGAAACTAAGATCGTTAAAATGTATGCCATTTGACTTGTTTATATAGATGACCTGTTTATTACTGACTATCAGACAGAAAACAAGGCTGCAGGAAATCCCCAAATAACTCATATGTTCATTTTTGGCGGAAAGTCGACTTGCAGTCTTTCATCCAAGATTGATCACTTTTGAATTTTCTACTAATCTGAAGGTCAACGCAAAATCATAAAAAAACTAAGGCGTTGTCTCCTTATAATGGAGACACCTATCTGTCATTTCAACGAACCATGAAGACGCCCTGGCTCAACGTCATTCTTGTAATTTGTATGATGTCACATCAATAATAATGTCAACTATGACGTCACAGTACTAATGTACGAATTTTGCTTTTGGTTGAGTTTGTAGGTCTATAAGGTGCATGTTTTTAATCAAAGTGATTACCTGATAGGAGGCATTGATAAACTTGTCATCTATTCTTTTGTCTTTCAGCCATATTTTCAAGAGGGAATAAATGCTGGTGATATGGGTAATGTGGGAGAAGTTTCCAAAGAGGTAACAGTTATATAAAATCTTTTTAAAAAAGACATGAATCATTTACTGCCATTAGCAAAAGTATTATAGATTAATATACAATTATGATAACCAAGGTAGAATTTCATTTGGGTGCATTTAATTGAATTTCTTATTGTTTCTCTGGATTAGAAATAAGTCTGGTCTTCCTGTGCTTGTCTATCTATCTTTCTTTTTTGGTACGCTTTTATTTTTCGCTTTTGTTATCTTAACACAACATCTACTGTACATTTATAGACACTAATACACATGGTCACAGAGAAAATCCTCTTGACTAAAATAACCATTGAGGCAAGTTTCTAGTTGTGTCATTTATACCTTTATACCCAGTCATACAGTTGTAGGTTGTTGTAACAATTCAAAACCCACGATATTTCATTAGGCTGAAGACAGACAAACTGAAATTGAACAAAATATGATAATGGGAAAAGAGAGGGAAGATATGTAACTTGGTTCCTAGATAGACAGTCAAGGGAGCTTAGTGCGGACTAATAGATCTCTAATAATCCTGGCCATATACATGATGGCCTTATTGTACTGTACATTAATGTTTTTACAGTACATTCATGTTTTTAACCATTGGGAACATAATTGCATGAGTATTTTTCTTGATTTTTATTTACAATGATGACATACAACAGTTAAATTCTTACTTCTCTAGGATTTAATGAAGACAGTTAAAAATGCAACAAGAGAAGAAATACTTGATCTAATAGAAAGAGTCAACAGGTTACATGCAGGTAGGTTTCGGTATACTCTTATTAAGCGCGGTATACACTGAGAGTTTTGCTGCGACCCGACTGGAAAATCGAGTCGCGTCGTAGAGAGAAGGTGTAGTGTATACCAGTCTACTACGCAACTCGGTCTCAGTTGGCATCAGTTGCGTTGGGTCGGGAGTCTAGATATTTTGTTAAGAATCCGGTTGAGTCGTGTCTGGTCTGTCAGTGTATCCACTCTTGTGACGATCGTTGTAGAGAGTCTGAATCTGTAGGCCAATCAGAAATTTTACTACAGTCACGTGACGACGAACAAACGTCTTTTTATTACCGTTTTCCGCTAGAGAGTTCCGAATATCTTGTCTCCCATCACTTCAGTTGCATGCAGTGTATACCGTTCAAGCCAACTTAACCCGACTCGAATCAGGTCGGGTCGGGTAGCAGCAAAACTTCAAGGGTATACCGGGCTTAAGGCCTGCATTTCACAGAAACAGTTATTGTTTGGTATTTCAGGTCACACTTAAGATTATTTCCATTACATGTATATATCAAGACCCTGTTTAATGCAGTGTTTTCCAACATTTTTTGAGCCACTGCACATTCTTAGAAGACCATTCATTTTGATTTAAATGCACCACCCTTGATTGCAAGAGTTACCATTTACCTATCAAATGTCTGGGGATTCCTCCAGGCAAATAATCTTGAGTACAACATAAATCATCCAACAATTAATCCATCCATTCATGGGCCTCAGCTTTCTGAGAGGATTTTTCACTTGATCACAAAATATGGAAGTAGCCAAGAGCTCGGTGAAGGTGGGGGTCCGGGTGCCCTCCTGACAAAGATCCCAGTGTCCTCCTCCACTTAACCAAGCAAAGCAACCATATGAAAGTGAAATAACCTTGACTTTGGCATAAAACATCCGTCAATAGTATTAAATATCGATTGCCAAATGTTTAGAATATAATTGCTTATTTCTTTAATTTACAGAGCATGTTGGTGAAATAGTTTTTGAGGAACTCACTCATGGATCTTTAGAGTCTCAATTAGCTATTCCTGATTTTGGGTTTAAAGTCATTAGGCAGAGAAAACAACAGGTATTTTGACAGCAGATCCGGTTGTATTTGTATTTTTGAAACGTTCAGAAAGGCAGAGCATGTGAATTTTATAAAAATCAGTCCTTTTAAACTTGAATACATTGCATTATCATTAACAGATGCATATACATAGCAATAAGCCCAGGAGCCTGTTTCATGAAAGTGCTTAACATACGTTTTTACGCAACTGTCACAGCAAAATATCTCTTCGGTATGGGTTGCCATGACCTTTACTTAAAAACTAAAGCCACATTGCTTTGTGAAACAGACTCCAGGTCGAGCAAAATGCTACTTTGTCAATATATGCAGTAATACATATTTGTTGGTTTAAATGAGTATACTTTTGAGTTTTTATGTCCTGCTTATATCATTTGTTTTTGCTGCAGGCTTCCTTGATTGGTCACTTAGAGAGGATGGGGTTTTTAAAAGACGGTTTGTGCTTCGCTGAGTTAGGTGCAGGGAGAGGTAAAGATATAGTTCTTCAGTGTACAGAAAATGATAAAGAAAGCCTTTTTATTTCCATAAAGGAAAAAATTATCTCCCTTTGTTGGCTACTACTATTGTGACATTTCCTGTAGTACAGATGTGTCGTTGAATGGATGGGAAAGTGAGCAAAGTATTTATTTAGATCCTACCTCAGACAGTTCTGAAGAAGTACAAATTAGATGTTTAATAGTGGTACAAGTCTCACAAATGTATGTTAAAGCCCTAAAATGTACAATTCACAGACTGTATGAATTTTCTATTTTCCAACCTGAATCATTTTGTTTTTGACGATCTTCCAACCCTCTTTTTGTCTAGACAATCAGAATTTATGAAAAAAAAGTGTGAATTTTAGACAAGAGTCAACTAAGCACTTTCATAGTTTGTATTCCTTTGCATTACATTGAAATTGAGGGTGTCCCAGTTACACTATCCAATGCTTCTCCGAATCTCGAAAATTTGCAGAGTTTAATTAATGCAAATAGAATGGTATGAATGGTCTTTATTAATAGGCGAAGAATTTCTTATGGATAACAACTTTTTGGTTTATCGGGCGATGATGTTTCTACAGTATATGTAGCTCTTACATCGTTATCAAAGTTTATTGTAATGTTCTTTTGCTATAACGGTGCAACACAAATGGTCACCCACAAAGTAACTAGAGTAAGTGTTTCTTCACTTAAAGGAGGGGAAATCTCTAGAAATACATAGGGATTATCGTAGATAACAACCTTCAAAGTACTTAAAACATTTCACGTCAATTACCTCCAGTGACCCACAAGCTAATAAAAACAGACAGAAGTATGTCCTTTCAGTGGCTTATCTGTGTAGCCATTTTTCCGTTTTAGGATGACGTGATGTTGGTATAGCTAATTTTAGATCAGTAATGACGTATTTTTACCGCTCTCTAATGTATAAGGGTAGATTTAGGTCCAAAAAAACATGGCGACAAACTTGAAGTGGGAAGATTGTCTCCGAATATATAGGTCAGTATGCAACCGCGCACCATTACTTAGCCAGCCATTGGCTAAATTGCATCACATGACTACTCTATAACGCACTTAAATTTTTATTCAACAATAATTGGATAAAACTAATGAAAAAATGGTGGCGGCCTTGTGAATGGCCTATGGAGCTTATTCTCTATTGTAACGCCACCTTCAAATTTCAATTATTCACTTACGATGGGATAAAACATACATTGGACAGTTGTTTTGGACTAAATGAACTCTACTCTTTCCATCTAAACTAGTCTAAAGCTTAGATTTTCTTTCCCTTTAAGTATATACATGTAGGTATATTATCTGCGTATAAAGTCCACACCAGCAAACAGATCCCCTCCATGAATATTGACTTTGTTGATTGACAGGACAGTTGTCTCATTGGGTCCAACTGGCACTGGAAACTTGTAACAACAGCTCTTTTCTTCTTGTTGACAAGGGAACCTGTAGATATAAGGTTAGTTTTTAACAATCACAAATCTTCTCAATTCAATATGCTGATTTCTAATCTGTATTTATGCATTGATTACGACATTCTTTTCACTAATGCAGAGTGCAGACAAAGTTTTAGGTTCATTCTAAGTCTCATTATAAAATGTCCTTTAATTCATGTTTTTATAAGGTTCATTTATGAATGCATATATGTTGGTCTTTTATTCAGTATGACAGCTACCATCGAGGAGAACATCAAGGACCAACATTTGAACGCATGCAGGTCAATCTGGCTGACATTAATTTGGGTGAGTTTCATAGGATTAGAGTGTAGTGTGTTGTCAATCAATCCGTCCATCCCCTTTATTGACCATATTTTTTAGAGACGATAGCTGAGACAAAATGGGTTCGTACACCCATGAGAGAATGTTATATGACTTTTTTCAACATTGAACAGCCTAAATGCGTGGCAATTCATTTTGCTCAGTTTAGGTTTCAAATCAAGTATCATGAAATCGTGATCCTTAAATTGATTGATTGATTGTTTGGTGTTTTACGCCGCGCTCAAGATTATTTCACTTATATGGCAAATCAGATTTGATAAATCTATATACAGACTCAATATGTTTTTCTTTGGATTTACTGATTTTATACTCTGTGTTTTGTTCCAGGTAAAGTTGCCTCTATCATTGAGGGAAGTCGTCCTGTATTAGGTATGGGGAAACACCTGTGTGGCGGTGCAACAGGTAAATTGGATTATTAGTCAATTGGAGATGTTCATGTTTTCACTGTGCCACTGATACGTCTCAAATCTGTGACTGATCTATTTCATGGATCTGTGCGATGGTTTGCCAACAATACTGTGCAAGTCAAAATAACATTGAGTGTGACATTGCATGCTAATCAATTTATTTTATTTAATGATTAATCCCTTAGTTGATATGAAAGAAAGTAAAAAAACATGTATACAAAGTAGAAGGTAATTTTGTCCATGGTTATATTAGCGTTCATAAATATAACGTAACTTGAACACCTATGATGTAACTTGTACTTGAATATAATTAGCTTAAAGGATTTATGAACAGCTTTTGGAAATATTCTCTAATTTGCGTTAGGTGTGTTGTAGAACATGTACTATATAAGTCTGACCAAAAAGAAAATTAAATTTTGGTCGCAGCACATACAAAATTCAAGCTACGTTTACCGATCTACAATACTTACGAAAGTTAAGACTTATGACGTCAAACACGACCTCCGTTGTGTACGTACCCTCAGAGCGATGACGTAATAAACGATTTATGTGGCAGTTTGTACACATTGAAGGTCGTGTATGACGTCATTTTTCCGAGCAGTTACAAAAAATACGGAAAATATGCATATTTCCTCCCCGTTCTTTTTTTGACTATCAGGGAACTAACGCGAAGGTTGTTTCGTTTCAACTGATAATTTTCAAATATATATTTAGTCAATAAACAAGCACAAGCTAGCTTTAAATCTTGTTCATATCTCCTTTAAGCTTTTATTGTGCTACATTATTTTTGTGATGTGATGTTATTATAGGCTTGTATAAACTGTGTTGTTTTTTTCTTGTTTTTTAGATTTGGCTTTACGCTGTTTAACAGAAACATTGTCTTTAACCCAATCTGATGACCAATCAACTAAAAGGTATGTCTGGAAATGAGGCTCAATGAATTAAATAAGGCTTATCCCATGTGTTACTAAGTATAAAATAATTGCCATTCTGCAATTGTCAGTGAAATATGAAACTCTCATATCATGCAGGAGCTTTCAAACAATCTCCCACTGAATCTCCGGCAGTAGGCATGTTTTACCTGATTGACAACAGGGATGGCCGGCAAAACCTCCATATAAGTGAAATTGTCTAAGAACAAACCGACAAAACAACAAACAAATATATTTGGAATAAATTCTGGTCACAGTTTTTATTAATTTAAATGAAAGGTGAGGCATACCAACCCGCACGGATATTGGGCATACCTCAAAATTACGAAAATAATAAATGTGAATATATGTGAACCCTGGGTCCAGTGGTTCACACTATTCCAGCAACAATTGGACCAGATGGGCCCCAAGCAGCAATGGACTGGTAGGTCCCAACAACAATGAATAAGTGGCTGTCGCCATCAGGACCCCTCGGGTCTGGGCCAAAGAAACCAAAGATATATTTATTTTCCAGACAATTTGTTGCGAGTTAAAAATTACTCCACATACATGCATCACATTTACAAGGAGGTTTTTGGCTGACAGTCATGTAAGGGGCATAACTCTTGAAAAAAACATCCGAGCGCGTCGATTTTAAATAAACTTCTTGTACTTGCTGTATTAAACAAATGTGTGAAGTTTCAAAGTTGTAAGTTAAAGACTTTTTATACGCCCGACTTAAAAAAAGTCGGTCGTATTATGGTATCACCAGCGCCGTCCGTCCGTCTGTCCGTCCGTCCGTCCGGCCGTCCGTCCCGGATTCCCTTCCGCTCCATAACTTGAAGAGTTTTTATCTAATCTTTACAATTCTTTCACAACATATACCTTGTGGGTAGAAGGTGTGTCATGATCCATTTATGACATCGTCGATTGCATAATGTGGCTTTTACATTGCATTATGTAGTATTCTGTCTTATTCTATATCTTCGTTCCCTTCCGCTCCATAACTTGAAGAGTTTTGATCCGATCTTTACAAATTTTTTTACAACATGTACTCTAGGGGTAGAAGGTGTGTCATGAACCATTAAGAACATTGTCCATTGCAAAATATGGCTTCTACATTGGATTATATAATATTCTGTCTTAGTCTATATCTTCGTTCCATTCCGCTCCATAACTTGAAGAGTTTTGATCCGATCTTTACAATTATTTTTACAACATATAGTTAAGGGGTAGAAGGTGTGTCATGAACCATTTAGGACATTGTCAATTGCATAATATGACTTCTACATTGGATTATGTAATATTCTGTCTTAGTCTATATCTTCGCTCCATAACTTGAAGAGTTTTGATCCGATCTTGACGATTCTTTCAGAGTATATACTTTATGGCAAGATAGTGTGTCGTGTACCATTTCTGACATCACCTGTTGCATAATATGGCAGCCCTATTGGATTATGTAATATTCCCTTTTGGCTCCAGAACTTCTTTCGTTTTTATATAATCTCTCCAATTCTTTTAGAGTATATATACCTTATAGGTAGATAATGCGTCGCTTACCCAATTTGATTTCAGTCCACATATTTTTTGTCTGTTTTCAAGAGTTTTTTTTTATCAGAAATGTGTACCTGATGTTTAATATATATATTAATATATACCAATGCTTTTTTTAGTACACTTGGTCCAGAGTAATACTGGAAGGCAATTAATTTATACATTCTGAGACTGTTTTCTTGGATAATTTAATGTGCACTATAGTAACAAAAAAATACCATTTTCCCCACTTTATTACCCATCTGGTATTTATCAGAGTGGCTGTTTAAATAGAGATAAGGGGAGGATGACATCCACCAGAGTAGTACACAAGGTTTGTATATTTACACACCATTGTATCAGTGGTCATCCTGAAGATTGTTTGCTTTGTAATAAAACTTTTACAGCCAAGTCCAATAGAACAGTGTCCCAGTCAAAACTGTTAAAATTCAAGAATTGTAAGCTAAATTGTATTGATTGCTCCTTCCCAATTATGGAACATAACAGCAATGTCAAAACAGCCACAATATTTCAGTTTTTGCTATTAAAATGTGATTGAAATTACCTGAACAGATAATATATGTGTACTATAACCTACTGTGGCTGTTTAAATAGAGATAAGAGTATGTATAACGTACTGGTATTTAGTTGCAGCTTCATCAAATTCAGAAAGAAAAACTTCTAATGTGAACAAGAAATTTGAATGGATGAAATTAAAACAAATGTTATATTAAATGTAAAGTTGTTAATCGTAGCGGTTCGACTTTGCCACGGCGGGCGTATGTTGAGTTTACTAAAACTCTTGTTTAGATAATGTGTTTACAAGGCTTTTTACAGCAGCGGTAATGTAAGGGGCATAACTCTTGAAAAAAACATCAGAGCGCGTTGT
Organism: Lepidochitona cinerea; assembly: GCA_963971465.1. Taxonomy (NCBI): domain Eukaryota; kingdom Metazoa; phylum Mollusca; class Polyplacophora; order Chitonida; family Tonicellidae; genus Lepidochitona; species Lepidochitona cinerea. The sequence continues at coordinate 36,616,318 of OZ020556.1, read as the reverse complement.
TTTTAAATAGGCTTCTTGTACTTGCTGTATTAAACAAATGTGTGAAGTTTCAAAGTTGTAAGTTGAAGACTTTTTTAGATAATGTGTTTACAAGGCTTTTTATAGCAGCGGTAATGTAAGGGGCATAACTCTTGAAAAAAAAACATCTGAGCGCGTTGATTTTCAATAGGTTTCTTGTACTTGCTGAATTAAACAAATGTGTGAAGTTTCAAAGTTGTAAGCTAAAGACTTTTTTAGATAATGTGTTTTTCAAAAGTTATGCCCCTTACATTACCGCTGCAGTAAAAAGCCTTGTAAACACATTATCTAAGAAAGTCTTTAATGTACAACTTTGAAACTTCACACATTTGTTTATTACAGCAAGTAAAAGAAGCCTATTTAAAATCGACTCGCTTGGACATGTTTTTCAAGAGTTATGCCCCTTACATGACTCAGCCCAAAACCTCCTTGTAAATGTGATGCATGTATGTGGAGTAGTTTTTCACTCACAACAAATTGTCTGGAAAATAAAATATCTTCGGTTTCTTTGGCCCAGACCCGAGGGGTCCTGATGGCGACAGCCACTTATTATAGCAGCGGTAATGTAAGGGGCATAACTCTTGAAAAAAATATCCGAGCGCGTTGATTTTAAATAGGCTTCTTGTACTTGCTGTATTAAACAAATGTGTGAAGTTTCAAAGTTGTAAGTTAAAGACTTTTTTAGATAATCTGTCACCTCCAATTTCGGAGCTCTAATAAGGAAACCCTCCCCAGATCATTAGCACCACAATGTAACAACAGGCAAGCCAGTTCGTCTTCAAACTTCATCAGGTGGTTGATTGTTTTTCTTAGTTTGAAGGCCGATAATCCGCTCCTACCTTGCCACCAAACTGAAAACTTAAGCCTGTCAAGTCCTAAGTTAATGCCACCAGCCCGGACTTGTCGTGCGTGGACAAAGGCGTGTTTTAAGATGGAAGATCCCACGCACCATATACGCTTACTGTCTCCTGAAAAAAACTAAATATAATATATATAACGGATTTTTATTTTTTTATTTTTTATTTTTATATTTATACATGTGATCATGCATTTAGACAATTATTGAAAACAATGGCTTATATATTCAACAAAGCTGGCAAACAAATATAGGTCTTGAAGACATCACTTCGCCATCTCCCCATTGGTTTTATTTGTTCGTTTTATTTGTTCGTCTGACAAACCTCTCATTACTGCATCCGATGCCGCCCCAATGCGAAAAGAATGACTTTTAAAGCGATTTGAATCCCATCCTAGTAACCGGATTGACCTGGTTAACATGGAGGAGAACTGATGCCTTGTCAAGGGGGTTCCACTAAAATGGCAAAATAAGGGGCCCTGGATTTTTGTTCTTATGGTTGTCTTAAGTTGTTTAGCAACTGCAACGGACACACAGAGGACGTGTATTCGGACACTTTAATTAATCTAATTTGTGACCCTTTGCCAGTTTGATCAGTTTTTGAGTTTTCAAGGTACAAGTCTACTGAATTAGGAAGGACGTGGACATTCCGACCCAACAGTACCCGGTTTATTGGTGTGTTCCCAGCAACCGTTATCTCACCCACCCGTAAGAAGGCATGGAATGCAAGGGAGAAAGCTGCTGCAAACATGGCCGTCTCATATTTTGATAAACAGATGTGAGACAAAGATGAAATTATCTTAACGAGTAAATCCCTGGTAATGGGAAGTCTTGTATCTTTACTGGTCATTGTTCGTTTACAACCTTCAAGCAATTTTTGAACAATAAAGGAAGAAGTGTTGTCAACATGATTTTTTAATTTACTATAGAAGCTAATTCCCGCTAAGTAACATTTCACTGTTGAATATGAGGAGCCCCTCAGGGATAGAAATGATACAAATTTCACAACATGTGTTAGTGGAATGGGCCACACAATATGCAAACCGTGTGTCGTTCGAAACTGTTCAAACACTGTTAGTCCAGTGTTGTAAGTTTTCCAAGTGTTGCTGGATAAAGAGGCCTGGATAAGATCATTTATTCGATGCTGGATATCAGTTTTAGAAAACGTTGGTGTAACGGATTGGGATGGTAATCTGCCTGTGGAGCTAGACATCGAAAACACTTCCACTGAAACCGAGAGATTGAGTCTGCTGTCCGATTTGCAATACCAGAAATGTGTTTTGCTTCTATTTGAAACTCATTGATCATTGTAAATAGAACCACTTGTCTCAAAATTACCATTATTCTACTTGAACTGGAAGTTTATTTATTTAAAATATGTACTAAGGCCTGATTATCAGTATGAATGGTTACTTTTTGTTGAATAAATTGGTCTCCCCAGAGAAATAGAGCCATTATAACGGGGATAATCTCTAAAAATGTTACTTGTTTCAGTATGTCGGACCCTCGCCAATAATGGGGCCACTGAAAATACGCCCAGCGGTTTCTAAAAATAGCCCCGCAACCTAGTAACGGGTCACCGGTACTGTCTGTGTATAAATGAATCGTACTTGACCGTGGTTCACATATTGCGTATGTGCCATTAAACTGTTCTAGAAATAATAGAAAGATTTGTTTGTCACCCTTCATAGCAGCAGAAACTCGAACTTTGTGGTGTCGGGCTCGAACACCAATCATTGCATCATAAAATCTACGGTTAAATGCTCTTGCTGGTGGAATTGCCCGAGCACAAAAGGCTAGAAGACCGACGCACGATTGTAGTTCTTTCAAGGTTACTTTTTTGGCCGACAACAAGCCGCTCAATTTCTCGGTCAATTTCACGATCTTATTTTGTGGTATTTTTACGGCCATTTCAACAGTATTAATTTCTAGACCTAAATATACAAGATTGGTAATTGGTCCCTCTGTTTTATTCGGGGCCAATGGAACACACAACTCCTTGCACACCGAGTCAAATACGCTCATGAAATCTTTGCATTCTGCGGAATTCGCAGAACCCACAAATATGAAATCATCTAGATAGTGACCTACTGAATTAGATAAAGTCCGTATGGTTATTAGCCAATGAATAAAGGTTGAGAACTTTTCAAAAAGTACACAAGAGATAGAACAACCCATCGGTAAACATTTATCAATAAAGTAAGAATTTTGAAACTTAAATCCAAGCAGGTCAAAATCAGCCGGGTTGATTGGTAAAAGGCGAAATGCCGATTTGATGTCTTTTTTCCCAAGAAGGGCCCCTTTTCCAATATTGCTCACAATGCGCAAGACGCTATCAAATGATTGATATTTGACTGAACATGTTTCCTCATCAATGAATTCATTGATGCTGTTACCTTCGGGAAACGAAAGGTGAGTAATCATGCGATAACTGCCATCTTTTTGGGGAATCACACCTATAGGGGACATCTGTAAGCTTGATATCGGCGGGGTTTTAAATGGGCCGCATATCCTACCCAATTCTATTTCACTAATGATTTTTTGCTCCACCTGAAGTAAAAATTGTGAAGCGGACTTCAGATTTTTGGATTCCCTAAATTTTCGAGGACCGGTGTATTGAATTCTAAAACCAAACTCAAATCCATTGACGAGCTCTCTAGCGGCATCGTGGTTTGGATAATTAGCTATCATACGCTTTAAGGCACTAATTTTGATTGGACTTTTTCCCATCTCCCATAAATCTTGTGGCTGTTTGAGGGTTGCTATTGTTTTGATTTGTTTGGCTTCGAAAATGTGTGAAGTTTGCTTGATTAGGACAACGTATCTGTGGATGGTTACCCTGACAAAGCAAGCACTTGTGAAGGTAAGAACATCGAGCTCGTCTACATTTATCCTTATAATTGAAGTCTAAACATTTGCGACCTTCAACGGGGCTGCGGAAGCTAGGTTTCCCGGTTATTACTGGGGTTCCTGAATGCATATATATTAACCAGAGCTCGTAATCTGGTGCCCCCCATGAAGAACTAGGATTTCGAGCTTTACGAATTCTAAACTGCTCATCGTAATTTTTCCACCCCAAACCCAGAGATCTTGATGCACCCATTCGTACAGATTGCATGTATTTGAGCAAACCCTGCGTGTGCTCAGGATGAACAGAAACAAATATGGCCATATATATCAAAAAGGCATCGGTCCAGGTACAAATATCAGACATTTTTTGAATAGGTGTTTTGGGCTGCACCACTATCTCTCCACCTAACATCGATAGCTTATAATTAGCGTCATTGTTCATATTCAAATTCTTAGGTAAAAGTTTCCCAAGATCAACATATTCCCCATTTAAAATAGATTGTTTGATTGCGGGGGGTACATGCATTCCAATATCATCATTTATCCCATTTATGGGAACAACATGTGATAAACTCATATTACCGGACACTGGAGTTCGAATGGGTGGTACATTCAGAGCTGAAGAGGGGACTGTCTCGCAAACCTGTGGCTGAGGACCCGCAAAAACCTAATGGCTCAGGGGGGAGGAAAATTGTGGGCTGCTCGACCGATTCAACAGGCTGGGGCTGAGTAGGTGCAGCAGGCTGGATACACGGAGGTGGGAGAGGCGAAGCATGCAAAGGATCAGCAGTGGGCGGTCTTGTGCGCCTCCTCTTCGGCTGAGGTCCACTTTGGGAAGCTCGAGTCGGTTGACGTCGCCTACAAGGGCGAGTCGACGCTCTGGTTCGGGGCATGATAAATCAGTTTACTAAAACAATGAATAAATTAAGGATTATTTTTCAATACTTCATTGTAGCCTGAACGAGTATATCTATAGGCTATACAGTATATATATAAATTCATTCACAGTTCCTCAACACGTCGCCTTTCGATTAAGCTAACATTGGAAATTTATGGCTGTAGATTCTGAAGGGACAATAAATTTGTTCGTTTATGTTTTAACGTCAACACACACTTGCACAGGACATTTTTTATTTTTCCAAATTAACCATGGAGACAAGTATATAAATTGGTGCCATGTGCTTTTCCGTTTAAAAGTGGCAGAAACTGATAAACTTTTTATAATTAAAAGATTTTACTTTGCATTATGGTTTTAAACAAGTAATATAACCGAAGTAATAGCAAACCGAAAATATTAGTGAGGGATTCCGTTGATAAAAGGAAGATTTATCTTTTCACTGACAACACCTTGTCTTGTCCCTTCAATGACCGCAGAGGAAATGAGATTCCCGGAGAAGGTTCTTCTGGGATTGGTTGCCAGTTACCAACGGAAGGTCGTGGGTTTCCTCCGGGCATAGAGCCCGGTTTCCTCCCACAATAAAACTGGCAACGCCGCCATATAAGTGAAATAATCTTGAGCGCGGCATAAAACACCAATCAATCAATCAATCTTCTGGGATTCAACTAAGGGGAACTCACCCGCGCAAGAGATGTGCTTTACTTTTTTGAACAGTTCCCTCCCCTTAACTGAAAGCTACACGCGTAATGTAGCTTTGTCTGAGACAACAGTGATTATCGTTGAAGCAATAACCACAATTATGTTAACGTTTCCATAAAAAAGGAAATGAGGATACCACAAATTGTTCTTTGGTGTGCCAGAGATATTTACCAATAGCACAACATAAGAAATATGTTTAAAGCTGAGCTCAGCCATTAGATATATTATAAACAACCTAAATTTACAAGACGTAAAAGTCATAAAGTTTACGTTCACATAAAAAGAGAGTTCGGCTGCTATCCTTCAAAAGTTAAATCCAATCCAAAAATGATATAAAAGAAGAAAAAAAAGTTTTCTCTTGATAGCCTGATGTGGAGTGGTTGTCGTGGCGTTTTTTTCAGACTTACGTAACTATGATATAAAGATTTCAATAAACTCATACTTTAGACAATTTTTTTGTATGGATGTCGGTGTTCACGATGAGTAAAATGAAAATACGTGTATTATTTTTGTTATCTTTTGTAATTTCAGGGCAAGTTTAGCTGGTGTGGTGATATCGCTGTGTTGTCATCATCGTTGTACCTGGCAGAGCTATGTGGGAAAACACTTTCTTTCAGAAAAATGTGCCCTTTCAGTCTCGGACTTTTATTTACTATGTAGTATGACAAGCTGGGCCACATGTGCTTGGGAAGGATGGAAAAAACATGGTAAAATAATTCTGATTTATTGTTTTTTTTAACAGCTGTAGTAACAAAAAAGTTTGTGTTATCTATATACTAGCAAGCACCTGTTTAATATAAACAGAAGTTTCTTTTAAATAAACACATTTTTAGTACAAACATACTGTATATTCTCAAAAACTACACGTTTCAATATAAACACATTTCTAGTACAAACACACTGTATATTATAAAAAACTGCACATGTTTTAATATAAACACATTTATAATACAAACACACTTTATATTATCAAAATCTATGGTTAAAACAAATATGTATTATTAATATAGATACATAATTATGTTTTAGTAAACATGGTTTAATACTTGCAGATCTAAGTGGTTAACAATTTTTACACTGATTCTACCCATTGAAATAAGTTAAACTGTCTGCACATAGAGTTATATAGATCAGTGATCCACGATTATACTCAGTGGTCAACCAAACAGCTAGCAGACAAAATCACATTGCATACGTCATATTACAGTCTTACTTATATAGAAGTACTTAAGTAGCTAATACTTGATTGTAGGAAACTCACACTATAATACATAACAAAGTAGTAGCTGATTCATTTAAAGGGGCATGAGCTGCCGAAATTCACACTTTTTTCATAATTTCTGATCATCTCGACAGTAAGAGGCTTTACAGGCCATCGAAAAACTCAATGATTGGCGTTGGAATGAGGAAAATCCATACAGTATGTGGCCTGTACGAACCGAAAACGTGTTCGAAAAGTAAACAAAATTTAAATAACCGGGACGACCATTCATTCATTCTAAGCAAAAGTTGGCTCAAAACAATACTTTAACGTACATTCCCGAGACTAGGCGCACTAAAAAGTCTTTGAATTATACGTCTTAGGAAAAATAGCCGATAATTTAAACATTCTGTATCAAGGTCAAAATATCAACATTTTGGCAGCTCATGCCCCTTTAATATGGCAGCTACAGCCATTAAACATACAGGTGTCCTCGATATTACATTAGAGGAAAACGAATGTACATGTAAATTGATGTAGCCTAAATAACAAAGTAGTAGCTGATTCATTTAATATGACAGCTACAGCCATTAAACATACAGGTGTCCTCGATATTACATTAGAGGAAAACGAATGTACATGTAAATTGATGTAGCCTACTCTAACCTTTTTAACCAATCAGCGGTTAGTCGGATCATAATGTCATGTGTTGATTTGGGTTAATATAAAACTGTCTAGGAGTGGAAATACATGGTGTATAGTGTGATAAAATGTTTTTATAAACTACATCGAGAAGCCATAGCAATAAGGCATGATATTTAATTTCAAGAAATTTCCTTCAGTTTTTTTCCCAGTATGACCAACCTCTAAGTTTCTTTAAAGCAAATCACAGAAATTCATTTTAAAACATTATTAAATGGAATATTTTTGATGTAAGGAAATGTTTTTTTAAAAGTTTTTTTGAACGGCATACAGACTGATATTTGGAGTCTGTCACCCATATTTTTTAAAGGGGAAAGCCAAGAAAAGATAGGTTTGGCAGACACCATATCTCAGCACGTACATCTGCAAGAGAACCCTATGTTACGAGTGTATCATATAGGCTAAATGCTTGACATTTGAACATTTCTTTGATTTCTTCTAGGATCTATCATCATGACATGTATGTTAATAGCACATATATTGTAACCAGGAGTCATATTAATTCAAACAGGCACTTATATTTTTATTCGGAAATGTTGATGATCAAAATTACGCGACCTCTGACCCAAAGGCCAGTCATTGCTTATGAAAAGAACAAGTGTTTGAAAGATATGCTGGTCAGGGCTAAACTCTTCTGTCTGTCTTCTACCTAGGTTTTTCTTGGGGAAGGGGGGGGGCAACATTTTCACTGTCTTTTCCCATGATCCCGCTCAATCTCAGTCTGTCGATATTTTTGCCATAGCTTAAGATACGTAAGCATTGTCAATGTATTACAAAGTGTTCCAGAAAATTCTACTGACTAGGGCCAAGCTCCTGTCAGTCGTCAACCTAATGAAATATCATAGGTTTAGTTTATTAAAACAATTTATGATGGGGTATAAAAGTCTTAATGATATACCTCTTTTTAACACAATTAGAAACTTGTCTCCATGGTTATTTTAGACAAGAAGATTGTCCCTGTGCCCGTGTGTTTTAGTGTTCTTAAATATAATAACATGATCAACAGATTAAATACTTCTAGTTTGCAGGTTATACTGTCGTTTGGTGCCAGAACCAAATTGCTGGGATCAGTACCGTTTTGCTATTGAAGAGACTGGTCACACGTAAAATTGAAACATCATGCTGTGCCCTTCAGTCTTGGGAGGTGATAAAGACTTAGCCGATAAACTAACACTGTTACCAAACATGATCTCCCAAAATTCTGTGTGAGAAAATTAATATTATTCAAATTCACATCATTGAGCAATGGGTCTATAGTTACAAGAATATCAAAAGTTATTTGATTTAGGCAAGATTATGTTATGGTTAGTACAGGTATTGTCAAGTTTTACTGCAATGAATTACAGACATGAATTGTCCACAAACATGCAATCACAGATTTCTTTACACAACTTACATGTCTACAATCTATCTGTTTTGTGCACAATTATTTACAATTATTCTAAAATGGTTGTATAATACTAGCATAGTTTGGGATTGCCACATGCACTTTCAGAAACAACACTATACATTTGATGCAATTGTGAAGTAATCACTAACAATGTAATAAAGATACATGTAGCTATATCTATTGGTACAAAAGAAAAAAAATCATTGAGAATATTACTTAGAAAAGCATCAATACATGTGCCCTCAGAAATGAAATATATTCCATTAATGTGATGTTAAATATAGAAGTACAAACACAGAGAAATGACAAGCGAGGTATGCTGTGTGTCATTGTTTTGTTTTATCAGTCCATCGCCTGATTTATGGAAATAAAAGGAAATATTATATAGAAACCTGACATGCGCTCTTTGTTGTTTCTCAGAATTACAATGTATGGTTGGTGTACTGCATCCAAATTCACTGGGACACTGGCCTTCCATCAATCTGACACCGCATCAAAAACACCCAGACCAAATAAAAGTTGATTTTGAGTTGATTTTTCACTTGATTGCTGTAGGATGAGTAGGTCTCCAGTTTCAATCAATCAAACTATTCACATGCCTTGTTTAGCATTTGTCAGAATTCTGACTATTAAATTATTTAGTATAGGAATCACTAATTAACAGAACGTTATTTTTATTCCTTTACAGTTAAACCAAAGGATGAGAAATCAAAACTCAAAGAGAATGTTAATAAAACTGAGAAGGAATCGGGTGTGGAAAATAATTCAAGGGAAATAACTCCAAAGGAGAAAGGGAAACTGGTCAGCGGTAGTTCTGAGACAAATTCTGAGAAAACTATTTCAACACCAGAAGATGATGATTCCCACTTCAGTGAGCCAATGATAGACAGGTACACAGTTATGAAAAACAAAACAAAGCTTATTTTTAACATAAACAGCATAGGTGCTTCCATATTAAAGAACTTACAATATTGAAATTGAATGGATTGTATGTGAAAGCCAAAAATATTAAAGTGATTATTATGCAGTTATAAGTATATAATAATGTTAAGGTGTGGCAGTAAGTGGTGTCTCAGTTAAAGTGATAGCATTGTGTCTCTCACTACATTCTCAAAGCTTACATTCAAAGACTTTTTGTAAGTTTGTCTCAAAGGTTTAATTCAATATGCTATTTCATATTTATAACCGAGTAAAAAAGAACTATGTCCCGACAAGAGTTTGGGTTGACAGTTTATTTAACTCAGGGTTATGTTATTTGACTTATTTTTTGGCTCCAGATAAATAGACTCATATTAGTCTGGTTTGTATTTACAGACATGAGCTTGGCCTGACAGCTGAAGAAAAGCAGTTGATTGGTAGAAAATGTAAACAGTTGGTTGACAAGGGGCGTGTTCTCTATCTCCAGGAAAAGGGCATGACCTCATTTCTGAAAGCCTATATTGATGAATCTTATACCCCAGAGAATATAGTATTGTTAGCTCGCCCTATTGAGGCCATGACATAACTATACCTGTGGCATCTGTTATGTCCTAGACCAACATAATCAAAGTTCTGATAAATAATGACGGCAACATTGCAAACTAAGTTTTTGTGCACAAGCTTTCGACACCTACATGTATTTTTATGAAATGGAATAATATACTTGATAAAGACAACAGCATACATGGTGATGCCTTAAAGGGACTTGTTGTCCAACTTTCTTTCTGCAGCTTTTTGCTAAATAGAAAAAATAAGATTGAATTTTCCTTAGTTAAGAGATTTTTAGAAATTTTTTTGCAATTATCAAGTCATTTTGGGAATTCTGTGGTACTTTGGTTATTGTCTGACAGACAGTTTCGGTGAATGTACACAAAATAACTGTCTAGACTATAAGCAATGGCCTGCTCAAAATCATGTCTAGCTAGAATTAAAAGTCCATATAAACATACCAGCTGCAATGTAATTTAAAAATTGTATCAAGCTCAGCTTTAAAATGGTCTGAGGAGAAAGAAATTCACCAGTGATCATCTCAACACCTCCCCTTTATGTGCACTACGGTAAAATGTTCGAATTTTTTTATCTGTAATTTTCCTCTAATGGAAGGTGTCCTTTTAATTATTTCTCAATGTAATGGAAATACTAAGAGAAAGTGTTGAACAGTTCTTAGAATCAATGTTGTGGAGTGATCTGTTTTCAGGCCTACCAGCTAATATATTTTGGCTAGTTTTGCATGTAAACTTAATTTAGAGAGAGCCCCATGAAATGCTTTAGGAAGTTTTTTGTTATTATGACCCTTACAATGGCACTGTATAAATGAACAGTTTTAAATAAATTCTAAAAAAAAAACAAAAACAAAGGAAAACTGAAAATGCTTTTTGTTGAAGGACACGGCTATGAGATTCAGGTTACAGATAATAGACACAGAAACTAAGTATTTGTGTTTCAATGGTTGATTGATGTCGCACTTATATGGTGGCTGTGCCAGGTTTATGAAGAAACCCTGACCTTCGCCGAGTACCTGGCTACTCCCACAAACGACCATGAGTAAAAAAATCCACTCAAATTTGTCAATTTTTATTTGATCTGAGTAGGATTCGAACCCGCTCCACATTGATGGTAGGCCTGTGTTGTACTTGGGGACTATCACTCTGAGTCACCGAGTCCCTAGAAAAAGTCATAGTAATTTCAAGGTAGTTCAAACTCGAGTTTGAACTACCTTGAAATCACTATGACTTTTTATTCCATACCGGATACCTTTATCTCTATGTTGAATGGATTGAAGTTAGTTTCTTTTAGAAAGTGAGTTAAACAGTATTCTCGTTATTTTTATTTTGGATTACACTTTCTTGAAAAATGGCAGAAATTCTTCTACCGATTTTGGGTAAAACCGGAAACGGGAATCGAACCCGGGTCCCAGAGTTTGGCACCTATCGCCAGCACAAAATGCCGGCTGCCTTATCCATTAAGCCAACCGGCCTCCTCTAAAAAAAATGAGGTAGTTGACTGGTAGATTCTAAAGCGGCCATTTAGTACCCCTCTGGTACTAAAGAGTTGGCTGAATGGATAAGGTAGCCGGCATTTAGTGCTGGCGATAGGTGCCAAACTCAGGGACCCGGGTTCGATTCACGTTTCGGGTTTCAACCAAAATCGGTAGAGGAGTTTCTGCTATCTTTCAAGAAAGTGTAATCCCCCAAAAAATAAGGAGAAAACTGTTATACTCTTTTTCTAAAAGACACTAACTAATTAAACTCATGCATTCAACAATGGGAGCTGTGTCAAGTACGTTACCAGAGGGGTACTATATGTCCGCTGTAGCATCTACCAGTCAACTACCTCTTTTTTTAGAGGAGGCCGGTTGGCTGAATGGATAAGGCAACCGACATTTAGTGCTGGCGATAGGTGCCAATCTCTGGGACCCGGGTTCGATTCCCGTTTCGGGTTTCACCCGAAATCGGTAGAAGAATTTCTGCCATTTTTCAATAAAGTGTAATTCCACAAAAATAACGAGAATAGGATCAAAGTTATTCTGATCCTTCTATACAACGTGAACAAATGGTGCGTTTGAAATATCTAAAAGTCGTCCACGCTGTAACGAATTTTTCTGTGAATAACCACTGCGTTAAAATCGAAGTTACTCATGTTTTTAACCCGTGGTATGCGAAATCTCGATTTTAACGTAGAGGGAATTAAAACTATAACATTTGTTTCTGACGGGCTTTACGACCACAAACGAGGATGTAGTTTCAGAAAGGGGTACTCAATGAACTCCGTGGTAATGTCCCTAAGTTTGAGCTTGGTATAGCCCCAGTTGAATCGGCTGCCATGGCTGTTGACAGGTTACCAATCTCCTAAAGTTATAAGGCTAGTGTTGTCAATTGAATCATGCGTCACAGGTGGATCGTGTTATTGATTAACAGTAAGGATATAAAAACAAGAAAACAAAATAGTCTCTTTTTGCAAAAACAACAATATAAATTATTTACAGAGTACCTACATTTATGTAACAGTCTGGGTGGAGGATGTCGATTAATGACGCCTATTGCGCCAATAAATAATCTTTAATGGATGACTTAAAAGGAGACAATGGATTGATAGATTTTAATGAAACCGGTACCCGTGGTTCGGCTATTCGTATGGAATAATAAGATAGATTTGAATGATAGAACGGTCGAAATAAGTTCAGATTTAAAGTCCTGAAGCCTGTTTCACAAAACGATCTAGCTGTATTTTTTGGCGTAACTTTTATACCAAGGTATCTCTACAGTATGGGTTGCTATGGCAGTTAGGTAGCCAGTTTTATTGTGGGAGGAAACCGGGCTCTATGCCCGGAGGAAACCCACGACCTTCCGTTGGTAACTGGCAACCATCCCACATAGGTCGTTCGAGTGAAGAGGCTTTGGAAGGAGATGGGAAGTTTGGCTGTTCCTAAATTTGAATGCATTGATTACTTTACTTTTTACGACAAATGAAAAAAAAACATTGTAGGTTATAACCTTGCTGATTCCAACGTTTGGCTGATACTTGATTCAAACATAGCATTGTTTGGATATTTTCGCTTGCAATTGTACGAATATTATCACTAATTTGTTTTATGGTCACAGCATAATATTTCAAGCGTTTTATTGTTTAGCTGTTGTGATTGCTGAGGAATTCAGCATGTGTATTACCACATATGGTAAAAGGCGGAGTTCCTTGCATCATTTCTGGTTTCTGGTTTCAGAAATAACACCTTTAAGTCAACTTGTTATCCCATGCAGCCAGCTGGGATCTTCTACGAGTATTCATAAGTCTGAGGAAGATCGAAGTAGGACTTAACCCCAGATCGTAATGGCAAGGGTTACAGGTGCTGAACTAGGTTTTCGTCAGATGGGGATAACTTGTACTAATGCAACGGTAACTTGCCCGTTTCTGCGAACTTTTCCAGTTTCATCATATCTAAGTCTGTAAGTAAAAACGGCTCTTTAGTCAGTATCTTTGGTGTCTCCTTTATAAGTTGCATAAGATATTCACCATCGATATCATTGTTGACAAAACTTGTCACCTTTTCGCCGAACCCCAATTTCTTCAAGCTCTCTCCGATCTTGTCCACAGAGTAGGTCTTAAGCTTTTCCTGCCATGTAGTTCTTACAGACCAAGATTGTTTTTCATTCTCCTTTTTAAAGCTTCCTCCCTCACTTAGTTTGTCGGGCGGTTTATTCGTCTGTCGTCGAAAAGGCTTTACTTTCACTTCCGGTTTTTCTTTTGGATTAGGAAGTGAATGTTTTATCTTTGCTGTTATTTGATGTTTTAATTCCGCTGTTACAGCCTGGGATTTGCTATTCACATCCATATAATTGTGAATTCTTGTTACTGGCTGTTCGTTATTTGTTGCTGGATTAATCCGAGGTGGAATCCGGACTTGGGGTTTGGCTTTTGGCACTGGCATTACGGCACCTAAAAGGTATTTAAAATACATATGTGACAAAGTGGTCCGACATCTTTTAATCGTTCACCCTTTATGCAATCATTGCTCTATTTTCATGGAATGTAAAACACTAGCTCAATAACTTTATTTTTTTTATTTTGATTATCTTGGTAATCTGCTATACTTGATAATAAACGTCTGTTAGCGCAGTTTAAGAGATTTAATTTTCAGAGAACAAATGTTCTTTTTTCAATTCTAAATTCCCGTCGAATTTCTGTCGAATGTCATATATATATATTCATGAACACTAAAATACAATAGGGCACAGTTAAATATCTTGACTAAAATAACCATGGAGCAAATATATATATATATATTAATTATTTGATTATACATATATACGGTCGAAACGCTGTCAATTTACCCTGTGTGTTGACATAGTTATTCTTTTCTCTGTATCCTGACTCTTCATATGCATTTTGTGGTAATTCTGGAAGTGTCTTGTACATTTTACGACTAACAGAGTGAGGATCACGTTTGGGAATCACAGGTGCGTCCAGAATCGGTGCCTTTTCGTCTGACAAAGTATGCTCGCTTGGGCTACGTTCTAAAACAAACGAAAAAATTACAAAAATAAAAGATTTACACATTTTAATTTCATCCTTTGGATGCAAGCTTTTTCAGTAGTAATTCATTTTATTGGCTTTTTTAACATCAGATATATGTTTTCTTTCTGAATGATTTCAAAATCGTTTTTCAGAATTACACTATACTGTCAGTGGAAACGAAGGTTTCATATTTACATATTTTCAAAGATAATGACAGATTTTTATAATGTATCTTAATCTGTTTGAATAACAAACTAAAAGTTAAGATAATTTATTTTGTATGGCGGCGTTTATACACCAGGTTTATTGTGGGAGGAAACCGGGCTGTTTGCTCTTAAGAAACTCCCGACTTTCGGCGAGTACCTGAAATCTCTTCCAAAGAAGACGTTCGAGTCAAAAATCCATTCAGAGCCTATTCTCTTTGGGATTTCAAACCCGCGTCTACACCCCCCCCCCTTCCTTTTGTATCAAGATGTTTTCAGACCTCCTTATGACATGTAAGCACAGGATTTACATATTTTACTTAATATACCCACGTCTTGGTCCTTCTCTATCAGAACCGTATGCAATACTAATAGTCCCATGTTCCCCACAGCCAGAAATATGGTGATGGGACATCACCAAATTTTGGTGATATAGCCCGTTCATCACCAAAGTTTGGCGGTAAGAAATGGTGACGATAATGTGGTGTTGGCCATGACCACACTATGGTGACAGTCATAACTATATAGTGATAGTGGAAAATGGTGATGGTCTCAACTCGTCAATATTAACCGGTGATGAGCTCATTATCAGTGGTGATACTTACCACTAATTTACTGGCTGTGCCCCCAGCTATATAACTGAAATAACCAACCAATCAATCAATCAACCAACCAACGAACTGATAATTCCGAAGCCCTTATCTGCCTAAGTTGTTGCTGTTCTTTGTATGTTCACGTCATCATTTTTGTAGTAAAAAAAGAAAAAGCGATAACGGTTAAACGTATTACTGCAGTGCAAATTTCATAAAACGTTAAATCAACATTCCTTCTTCGTCTTTTCACACATGTTTAAACTATATATAATTTTTGTCTACTTACCTGGAATATCGAGCAGTCTAAGATCAGGGTAGCTGTAATCCGCTGTTTAAAAAGAAAAGTAGAAAAAAAGATGTATAAGTGTTTCTAATCAGTTTTACTGTAATGAAATAATGACCCAAAAAATAATTTCACTGGAGGAACTCAGCATATGAAAAAGATTATCATTTTTTAACCTGGAGAAGAAATTTTGCACGAAGGCGTAAGATTTGTTTCATCCAAATACACAACCCGATACTCCCGTTTTGTGTGTTTTTCATTTAAAGTGGCACGAGCTGCCAAAATTTGCTCTTTTTTCATA
The DNA here is from genome assembly GCA_963971465.1 of Lepidochitona cinerea. NCBI lineage: Eukaryota > Metazoa > Mollusca > Polyplacophora > Chitonida > Tonicellidae > Lepidochitona > Lepidochitona cinerea. The sequence goes on along the minus strand of OZ020556.1, from coordinate 36,600,333 downwards.
ATTTCTGATCGTCGCGACAGTAGAAAGACGCTTTGAAGGCCATCAAAAAACGAAATGATTGGCGTTGGAAAGAGGGAAACTCATAAAGTCTACGGCCTATACGAACTGAAATAGTGTTCGAAAAGTAAACAAAATTTAAATAACCGGGACGACCATTCATTTATTCTAAGCCAAAGTTAGTTCAAAACAATATACTATCGTTCATTCTCGAGATTAGAAGCACTTAAAAAGCTTCTGAATTATACATCTTGAGCAAAATAGTCAATAATTTCAACATTCTGTGTTAACGTCAAAATATCAACATTTTGGCAGTTCATGACACTTTAAGAATAGATTTGGCCTCTCGATTGCTCAACGTTTTATGCCTCACTAAATTAAAGTTGGAGATTAAACCTGCCTCTTTGTTGATGGACACATCCTCCGTGTGGGTATCTGCGTGGTAACCCTTCCACATAGTGTGATGGAGTGGAAAAACAACATCATTTTTTTCCTATTTTCAATTCGCTATTAATTTCAGAAACACGAGGCAAGAAATTTAACCTTTTGTTTATATAGTCATTGAGACGACTGAATTTGAAAAAAAATAACCACAATGAATACGTTCTTATATAGATCAGTGAAAAAAAACTCTTGCCAAATTGTTTAAAACAATATGTTTTTTATTTGTTGAGTACATGTAATAAGGTGAAGAATTACTTCTTGGTTTATTGGGTGACTTATAAGTTACCCATAAGTAGGCCTAATTCTTCACCTTATTGTAGCCTTCCAACTTCTAAATGCCATTGAACGATTTTAGTACATGTTTAAAGTGGCACGAGCTGCCAAAATTTGCTCTTTTTTCATAATTTCTGATCGTCGCGACAGTAGAAAGACGCTTTGAAGGCCATCAAAAAACGAAATGATTGGCGTTGGAAAGAGGGAAACTCATAAAGTCTACGGCCTATACGAACTGAAATAGTGTTCGAAAAGTAAACAAAATTTAAATAACCGGGACGACCATTCATTTATTCTAAGCCAAAGTTAGTTCAAAACAATATACTATCGTTCATTCTCGAGATTAGAAGCACTTAAAAAGCTTCTGAATTATACATCTTGAGCAAAATAGTCAATAATTTCCACATTCTGTGTTTACGTCAAAATATCAACATTTTGGCAGTTCATGACACTTTAAGAATAGATTTGGCCTCTCGATTGCTCAACGTTTTATGCCTCACTAAATTAAAGTTGGAGATTAAACCTGCCTCTTTGTTGATGGACACATCCTCCGTGTGGGTATCTGCGTGGTAACCCTTCCACATAGTGTGATGGAGTGGAAAAACAACATCATTTTTTTCCTATTTTCAATTCGCTATTAATTTCAGAAACACGAGGCAAGAAATTTAACCTTTTGTTTATATAGTCATTGAGACGACTGAATTTGAAAAAAAAATAACCACAATGAATACGTTCTTATATAGATCAGTGAAAAAAAACTCTTGCCAAATTGTTTAAAACAATATGTTTTTTATTTGTTGAGTACATGTAATAAGGTGAAGAATTACTTCTTGGTTTATTGGGTGACTTATAAGTTACCCATAAGTAGGCCTAATTCTTCACCTTATTGTAGCCTTCCAACTTCTAAATGCCATTGAACGATTTGAGTACATGTAATATATGTTACGAGGCAAAAGTCAAGTAAAAATGATTGTATTCCTTCGCTAACCACTTCATAATTGTGTAATCATAACCAATTATTGGGTTTTATTACAACGCTGCTGGAGATCAGTATTGGCCGAATTTCAAACGTATGGTTTTGTTGGACAATCTACTGGTCCATCCATCTCCCGTGTGTCGGGTTTTTCCCGAACCCCTCACCCGAATCCGCTCCTCAGGTTAGGTTTACAAGAAAAGCTTAACGTATCAAGTGACAACTTTAGCTAACAGCAGTAAGCTGTGTAGAAATACTTCTTTTCTGGTTCAATTTGAAAAAAAAAGAACGGAAATCTAAAGCGGCTAGTTTTTAAACGTGCGAGGTAACTAACGATAGCTCTAGCCAAGTGTAAGAGAGTAAAAGAAGAACACGTAGATGCGAGCAAATGCCAGGTAAAATTCCATGATGTTGTTGTTTTGTCGAATACTTAAAAGTGACATGATCAATTGACCTCCTATGTGAACTCTCCAACCCCATTCCAATGAATATTTCTGATAAAAATGTCTACCATTGGCCTTAGAGAGCCTTAAATCTGGACTTAAGGACTACGGTAACTTCTAACGTTTAGACTGTCATCACCCGTGTGTCCCGTTTTTCCCGAACCACTCACCCGAATCCGCTCCTCAGGTTAGGTTTCAGTTTACAAGAAAAGCTTAACGTATCAAGTGACAATTATAGCTAACAGCAGTTAGCTGTATAGAAATACTTCTTTTCTGGTTCAATTTGAAAAAGAAGTCGAGACATTCATGCAACAATGTGGACGGAATTCTAATAACATTCTTCTTCGCGCATAACCATGCAGTCAATACATAGAACAGGCGAGTCTCGTACATAAGGCTGGCTTTGTAAGATCAAATTTCCTAATTAGTAAAAAAATATCTGAAAGGTCATATAACTAGAGATTATAAAATCATCACGAGTTAAGCCCTATAACCCAATCTTTTTCTCTTTTCTCTGCGATACACTCCCGGCGTGTGTACTATGTATTAACGGACACACATATTGAACATACACTCCCAGTGTCTGTACTATGTATTAACAAACACACATATTGAACATACACTCCCAGTGTCTGTACTATGTATTAACAAACACACATATTGAACATACACTCCCAGCGTTTGTACTATGTATTAACGGAGACACACAATGAACACGCACTCCCAGCGTTTGTACAATGTATTATCGGGCACACACAATGAACATACACTCCCGGCGTCTGTACTATGTATTAACAAACACACATATTGAACATACACTCCCAGCGTTTGTACTATGTATTAACGGAGACACACACTGAACATACACTCCCAGAGTTTGTACTATGTATTAACAAACACACATATTGAACATACACTCCCAGCGTTTGTACTATGTATTAACGGAGACACACAATGAACATACACAGAGTTTGTACTATGTATTAACAAACACACATATTGAACATACACTCCCAGCGTTTGTACTATGTATTAACAAACACACATATTGAACATACACTCCCGACGTTTGTACTATGTATTAACGGACACACACAATGAACATACACTCCCAGCGTTTGTACTACGTATTAACAAACACACATATTGAACATACACTCCCAGCGTTTGTACTACGTATTAACAAACACACATATTGAACATACACTCCCAGCGTTTGTACTATGTATTAACAAACACACATATTGAACATACACTCCCGACGTTTGTACTATGTATTAACGGACACACACAATGAACATACACTCCCAGTGTTTGTACTACGTATTAACAAACACACATATTGAACATACACTCCCAGCGTTTGTACTACGTATTAACAAACACACATATTGAACATACACTCCCAGCGTTTGTACTATGTATTAACGGACACACACAATGAATATACACTCCCAGCGTTTGTACTACGTATTAACAAACACACACAATGGACAAACACTCCCGACGTTTGTACTATGTATTAACAAACACACATATTGAACATGCACTCCCAACGTTTGTACTATGTATTAACGGACACACACAATGAATATACACCCCCAGCGTTTGTACTATGTATTAACGGACACACACAATGAACATACACTCCCAGCGTTTGTACTACGTATTAACAAACACACACAATGGACAAACACTCCCGACGTTTGTACTATGTATTAACAAACACACATATTGAACATGCACTCCCAACGTTTGTACTATGTATTAACGGACACACACAATGAATATACACCCCCAGCGTTTGTACTATGTATTAACGGACACACACAATGAACATACACTCCCAGCGTTTGTACTACGTATTAACAAACACACACAATGGACAAACACTCCCGACGTTTGTACTATGTATTAACAAACACACATATTGAACATACACTCCCAGCGTTTGTACTATGTATTAACGGACACACACAATGAACATACACTCTCAGCGTTTGTACTATGTATTAACAAACATACATATTGAACATACACTCCCAGTGTCTGTACTATGTATTAACAAACACACATATTGAACATACACTCCCAGCGTTTGTACTAAGTATTAACGGACACACACAATGAACATACACTCCCAGCGTTTGTACTACGTATGACCAAACACACACAATGGACATACACTCCCGGCGTTTGTACTATGTATTAACAAACACACATATTGAATATACACCCACAGTGTCTGTACTATGTATTAACGGACACACACAATGAACATACACCCCCGGCGTTTGTACTATGTATTAACGGACACACACAATGGACATACACTCCCAGCGTTTGTACTATGTATTAACGGACACACACAATGAACATACACCCCCAGCGTGTGTACTATGTATTAACGGACACAACCAATGAGCATGCACTCCCAGTGTCTGTACTACGTATTAACGGACACACACAATGAACATACACCCCCAGCGTGTGTACTATGTATTAACGGACACAACCAATGAGCATGCACTCCCAGTGTCTGTACTACGTATTAACGGACACACACAATGAACATACACTCCCAGCGTCTGTACTATGTATTAACTGACACACACAATGAACATACACTCCCAGCGTTTGTACTAAGTATTAACGGACACACACAATGAACATACACTCCCAGCGTTTGTACTAAGTATTAACAAACACACATATTGAACATACACTCCCAGCGTTTGTACTATGTATTAACGGACACACACAATGAACATACACTCTCAGCGTTTGTACTATGTATTAACAAACACACATATTGAACATACACTCCCAGTGTCTGTACTATGTATTAACAAACACACATATTGAACATACACTCCCAGCGTTTGTACTAAGTATTAACGGACACACACAATGAACATACACTCCCAGCGTTTGTACTACGTATTAACAAACACACACAATGGACATACACTCCCGGCGTTTGTACTATGTATTAACAAACACACATATTGAACATACACCCACAGTGTCTGTACTATGTATTAACGGACACACACAATGAACATACACCCCCAGCGTATGTACTATGTATTAACGGACACAACCAATGAGCATGCACTCCCAGTGTCTGTACTACGTATTAACGGACACACACAATGAACATACACTCCCAGCGTCTGTACTATGTATTAACTGACACACACAATGAACATACACTCCCAGCGTTTGTACTATGTATTAACGGACACACACAATGAACATACACTCCCGACGTTTGTACTATGTATTAACGGACACACACAATGGACATACACCCCCAGCGTATGTACTATGTATTAACGGACACAACCAATGAGCATGCACTCCCAGTGTCTGTACTACGTATTAACGGACACACACAATGAACATACACTCCCAGCGTTTGTACTAAGTATTAACTGACACACACAATGAACATACACTCCCGACGTTTGTACTATGTATTAACGGACACACACAATGGACATACACCCCCAGCGTATGTACTATGTATTAACGGACACAACCAATGAGCATGCACTCCCAGTGTCTGTACTACGTATTAACGGACACACACAATGAACATACACTCCCAGCGTTTGTACTAAGTATTAACAAACACACATATTGAACATACACCCACAGTGTTTGTACTATGTATTAACGGACACACACAATGAACATACACCGACAGTGTCTGTACTATGTATTAACGGACACACACAATGAACATACACTCCCAACGTTTCTACTATGTATTAACAAACACACATATTGAACATACACTCCCAGTGTCTGTACTATGTATTAACGGACACACACAATGAACATACACTCCCAGCGTTTGTACTATGTATTAACAAACACACATATTGAACATACACTCCCAGTGTCTGTACTATGTATTAACGGACACACACAATGAACATACACTCCCAGCGTTTGTACTATGTATTAACAAACACACATATTGAGCATACACCCACAGTGTCTGTACTATGTATTAACGGACACACACAATGAACATACACTCCCGACGTTTGTACTATGTATTAACGGACACACACAATGAACATACACCCCCGGCGTTTGTACTATGTATTAACGGACACACACAATGGACATACACCCCCAGTGTCTGTACTATGTATTAACGGACACACACAATGGACATACACCCCCAGCGTGTGTACTATGTATTAACGGACACACACAATGAATATACACCCCCAGCGTTTGTACTATGTATTAACGGACACACACAATGAACATACACTCCCAGCGTTTGTACTATGTATTAACAAACACACATATTGAACATGCACTCCCAACGTTTGTACTATGTATTAACAAACACACATATTGAACATACACTCCCAGCGTTTGTACTACGTATTAACAAACACACATATTGAACATACACTCCCAGCGTTTGTACTACGTATTAACAAACACACATATTGAACATACACCCCCAGCGTTTGTACTACGTATTAACAAACACACATATTGAACATACACCCCCAGCGTTTGTACTATGTATTAACGGACACACACAATGAACATACACTCCCAGCGTTTGTACTACGTATTAACAAACACACACAATGGACAAACACTCCCGACGTTTGTACTATGTATTAACAAACACACATATTGAACATGCACTCCCAACGTTTGTACTATGTATTAACGGACACACACAATGAATATACACCCCCAGCGTTTGTACTATGTATTAACGGACACACACAATGAACATACACTCCCAGCGTTTGTACTACGTATTAACAAACACACACAATGGACAAACACTCCCGACGTTTGTACTATGTATTAACAAACACACATATTGAACATACACTCCCAGCGTTTGTACTATGTATTAACGGACACACACAATGAACATACACTCTCAGCGTTTGTACTATGTATTAACAAACACACATATTGAACATACACTCCCAGTGTTTGTACTATGTATTAACAAACACACATATTGAACATACACTCCCAGCGTTTGTACTAAGTATTAACGGACACACACAATGAACATACACTCCCAGCGTTTGTACTACGTATTAACAAACACACACAATGGACATACACTCCCGGCGTTTGTACTATGTATTAACAAACACACATATTGAACATACACCCACAGTGTCTGTACTATGTATTAACGGACACACACAATGAACATACACCCCCAGCGTCTGTACTATGTATTAACGGACACACACAATGGACATACACCCCCAGCGTGTGTACTATGTACTAACGGACACAACCAATGAGCATGCACTCCCAGTGTCTGTACTACGTATTAACGGACACACACAATGAACATACACTCCCAGCGTCTGTACTATGTATTAACTGACACACACAATGAACATACACTCCCAGCGTTTGTACTATGTATTAACGGACACACACAATGAACATACACTCCCAGCGTTTGTACTAAGTATTAACAAACACACATATTGAACATACACTCCCAGCGTTTGTACTATGTATTAACGGACACAACCAATGAGCATGCACTCCCAGTGTCTGTACTACGTATTAACGGACACACACAATGAACATACACTCCCAGCGTCTGTACTATGTATTAACTGACACACACAATGAACATACACTCTCAGCGTTTGTACTATGTATTAACAAACACACATATTGAACATACACTCCCAGTGTCTGTACTATGTATTAACAAACACACATATTGAACATACACTCCCAGCGTTTGTACTAAGTATTAACGGACACACACAATGAACATACACTCCCAGCGTTTGTACTACGTATTAACAAACACACACAATGGACATACACTCCCGGCGTTTGTACTATGTATTAACAAACACACATATTGAACATACACCCACAGTGTCTGTACTATGTATTAACGGACACACACAATGGACATACACCCCCAGCGTGTGTACTATGTATTAACGGACACAACCAATGAGCATGCACTCCCAGTGTCTGTACTACGTATTAACGGACACACACAATGAACATACACTCCCAGCGTCTGTACTATGTATTAACTGACACACACAATGAACATACACTCCCAGCGTTTGTACTATGTATTAACGGACACACACAATGAACATACACTCCCAGCGTTTGTACTAAGTATTAACAAACACACATATTGAACATACACCCACAGTGTTTGTACTATGTATTAACGGACACACACAATGAACATACACCGACAGTGTCTGTACTATGTATTAACGGACACACACAATGAACATACACTCCCAACGTTTCTACTATGTATTAACAAACACACATATTGAACATACACTCCCAGTGTCTGTACTATGTATTAACGGACACACACAATGAACATACACTCCCAGCGTTTGTACTATGTATTAACAAACACACATATTGAACATACACTCCCAGTGTCTGTACTATGTATTAACGGACACACACAATGAACATACACTCCCAGCGTTTGTACTATGTATTAACAAACACACATATTAAGCATACACCCACAGTGTCTGTACTATGTATTAACGGACACACACAATGAACATACACTCCCGACGTTTGTACTATGTATAAACGGACACACACAATGAACATACACCCCCGGCGTTTGTACTATGTATTAACGGACACACACAATAGACATACACCCCCAGTGTCTGTACTATGTATTAACGGACACACACAATGGACATACACCCCCAGCGTGTGTACTATGTATTAACGGACACACACAATGAACATACACTCCCAGTGTCTGTACTATGTATTAACGGACACACACAATGAACATACACTCCCAGCGTATGTACTATGTATTAACGGACACACACAATGAGCATACACTCCCAGCGTTTGTACTATGTATTAACGGACACACACAATGGACATACACTCCCAGTGTCTGTACTAAGTATTAACGGACACACACAATGAACATACACTCCCAGCGTTTGTACTATGTATTAACGGACACACACAATGAACATACACTCCCGACGTTTGTACTATGTATTAACGGACACACACAATGAACATACACCCCCAGTGTCTGTACTATGTATTAACGGACACACACAATGAACAAACACCCCCAGTGTCTGTACTATGTATTAACGGACACACACAATGGACATACACCCCCAGCGTGTGTACTATGTATTAACGGACACAACCAATGATCATGCACTCCCAGTGTCTGTACTACGTATTAACGGACACACACAATGGACATACACTCCCAGTGTCTGTACTATGTATTAACGGACACACACAATGAGCATACTCTTCCAGCGTCTGTACTATGTATTAACGGACACACACAATGGACATACACCCCCAGCGTCTGTTCTATGTATTAACGGACACACACAATGAACATACACTCCCAGCGTTTGTACTATGTATTAACAAACACACATATTGAGCATACACCCACAGTGTCTGTACTATGTATTAACGGACACACACAATGAACATACACTCCCGACGTTTGTACTATGTATTAACGGACACACACAATGAACATACACCCCCGGCGTTTGTACTATGTATTAACGGACACACACAATGGACATACACCCCCAGCGTGTGTACTATGTATTAACGGACACAACCAATGAGCATGCACTCCCAGTGTCTGTACTACGTATTAACGGACACACACAATGGACATACACTCCCAGTGTCTGTACTATGTATTAACGGACACATACAATGAGCATACACTCCCAGCGTCTGTACTACATGTATGTATTAACGGACACACACAATGGACATACACTCCCAGCGTTTGTACTATGTATTAACGGACACACACAATGAACATACACTCCCAGCGTTTGTACTATGTATTAACGGACACACACAATGAACATACACTCCCAGCGTTTGTACTATGTATTAACGGAGACACACAATGAACATACACTCCCGGCGTTTGTACTATGTATTAACAAACACACATATTGAACATACACCCACAGTGTCTGTACTATGTATTAACGGACAGACACAATGAACATACACTCCCAGCGTTTGGACTATGTATTAACGGACACACACAATGAACATACACTCCCAGTGTCTGTACTATGTATTAACAAACACACACAATGGACATACACTCCCAGCGTCTGTACTATGTATTAACGGACACACACAATGAACATACACCCCCGGTGTTTGTACTATGTATTAACGGACACACACAATGGACATACACCCCCAGCGTGTGTACTATGTATTAACGGACACACACAATGAACATACACTCCCGGCGTTTGTACTATGTATTAACAAACACACATATTGAACATACAACCACAGTGTCTGTACTATGTATTAACGGACACACACAATGAACAAACACTCCCGACGTTTGTACTATGTATTAACGGACACACACAATGAACATACACCCCCGGTGTTTGTACTATGTATTAACGGACACACAATGAACATACACTCCCAGCGTTTGTACTATGTATTAACGGACACAACCAATGAGCATGCACTCCCAGTGTCTGTACTACGTATTAACGGACACACACAATGAACATACACTCCCAGTGTCTGTACTATGTATTAACGGACACACACAATGGACATACACCCCCAGCGTGTGTACTATGTATTAACGGACACAACCAATGAGCATGCACTCCCAGTGTCTGTACTACGTATTAACGGACACACACAATGGACATACACTCCCAGTGTCTGTACTATGTATTAACGGACACATACAATGAGCATACACTCCCAGCGTCTGTACTACATGTATGTATTAACGGACACACACAATGGACATACACTCCCAGCGTTTGTACTATGTATTAACGGACACACACAATGAACATACACTCCCAGCGTTTGTACTATGTATTAACGGACACACACAATGAACATACACTCCCAGCGTTTGTACTATGTATTAACGGAGACACACAATGAACATACACTCCCGGCGTTTGTACTATGTATTAACAAACACACATATTGAACATACACCCACAGTGTCTGTACTATGTATTAACGGACAGACACAATGAACATACACTCCCAGCGTTTGGACTATGTATTAACGGACACACACAATGAACATACACTCCCAGTGTCTGTACTATGTATTAACAAACACACACAATGGACATACACTCCCAGCGTCTGTACTATGTATTAACGGACACACACAATGAACATACACCCCCGGTGTTTGTACTATGTATTAACGGACACACACAATGGACATACACCCCCAGCGTGTGTACTATGTATTAACGGACACACACAATGAACATACACTCCCGGCGTTTGTACTATGTATTAACAAACACACATATTGAACATACAACCACAGTGTCTGTACTATGTATTAACGGACACACACAATGAACAAACACTCCCGACGTTTGTACTATGTATTAACGGACACACACAATGAACATACACCCCCGGTGTTTGTACTATGTATTAACGGACACACAATGAACATACACTCCCAGCGTTTGTACTATGTATTAACGGACACAACCAATGAGCATGCACTCCCAGTGTCTGTACTACGTATTAACGGACACACACAATGAACATACACTCCCAGTGTCTGTACTATGTATTAACGGACACACACAATGATCATACACTCCCAGCGTCTGTACTATGTATTAACGGACACACACAATGAACATACACTCCCAGCGTCTGTACAATGTATTATCATACACACAAAATGAACATACACTCCCGGCGTCTGTACAATGTATTATCGGACACACACAATGAACATACACTCCCGGCGTCTGTACTATGTATTAATGGACACACACAATGAACATACACTCCTGACGTTTCTACTATGTATTAACAAACACACACATTGAACATACACTCCCGATGTTTGCCATATGTATTAACAAACACACATTTTTAATATGCAATCTAGGCGTTTGCTCTACCGGTTTTACCGGAATTAACGACTATCGAAAATTTAAAAAAAAACTGCCACAAACAAGATAACACAGTCTGAATCGATGACCTGGAAGGTTGCTTTTTTCTTCCACCTTAATTGGTGTTCTAGAAAAAAAGAGAAACTCATTATAGACTTACTTACATTCGTCTACGTCTCCACTGGAGCCGAGTTTTTCTATGTACAGTCCGCTTAGTGTTGGACTGTTCACCTCGGTTGGGTACATTGCGCTGAAAAGTGTTTGGTAATCTGCGCTGTCAACATTTTCAGCAACTTGGAATTCCGACTCGGATGTTAGCGGAATAAGAACAGCAGCTCTGTGAGATCTATAAGAATCAGCTGTCTCCGGGTTAACATCGGGATGAAGATCTAAGCGATGACTCCCTACAACATTCCGCTCCACCTGTAACTTGTCGACAACAAACCGTCCTTGGAATCGTGTTAGTTTTATCAAAGGCTCGTGTGTGTCTTGTATTAGTTGTTGAGAACTAAGGTCAATATCTGTGCAAAATTCAATGAGTTGTGGCAGTTTAAAAGACGTGACGACCTGTCTCAATGTATATTCACAAGACTCAGTCGATATACTGGAAAAATCTCCAAAACACTCAGGTTTTAACACAATATCTTTATATTCCCATCTACATATCAAAGAAATTGCCTTTGTAACAATATCTGTGGTTGTTTTTACTAGCTCTATCGTCGAATTGGCAGGAAGATTTATCTCTGAGTTCGTCATTAGTTCCAGCGCATCGATAGGCCTTCCACCAACACGGACAAATTTTGGGAAATCATTCAGAAGTTCTTTCACTGTGGGGTATCGCTTGGCCCGTTGAAATGTTGTTGGTAGTTTCACCTTAGTAGGGTAGTCAAGAGGAATGAGAAATGGATGTCCGGATTTGTAACCTTTGGGAATGGTATTTTTGTTGTCTGAGGCTACTGGATAGGAAACAAGGTGTTCAATTCTTTGACAACAATGTAGTTTTAGGTAATCCCCAGTAGAGAATGTCTCACAGTCGTTAGCGGAATAAACTCCATCGCTAACCCGCACCAAACAAGGGAGTTGAAACAGTTTGATTACCTGAGCAATAGTATAGGATGTTTCAGTCCATTCCAGACTTTCTTCGTCAGTAACAGACGCCATGTCGTGACATACCTTTAGTATCTATAAAACTACATGTGGACTGAATCTATGCCCTACATATACTCTATCTATGAACTTGATAGTGGTCTACAAAGGATACTTCCGCGTTGGTATAATAAGTTATACATGTACAAGCCCGGCAATAACTCCCTTCAACTGGGTAATATGTTCACGTTATAATGGTATTGTGTAATTGTTGTGCATATCAACGGAGTGAGTGGGTAAGAGAATATTTAACGTCGCTTTTAACATTAAATCAGTCTTATCTCGACGACGAGCATCAATCGGAACCAGATCATGTGGAGAGAATTTGACGACTATATTACTTTACTATACGGATCTAACAATTTAGAAACATATTCTTTTCAACGCTGCACGCACATTTATAATACACTCAAAACGATTCTAATATCGAAAATAAATACCAATACAATTACATGAGCAGTATGACACGGTTTGGGCGACCATTACCAAGCATAGCCTTTACCAAAACACCATTCCGTGAAATAATTTCGATTTCGTTACTGCTTTTTTGTGTGAATTATTTCCATGTACATATTTATTATAAAATGTTTATACAAGCATTAGTTTTATCTCTGTTGTATGCGGCTTTATATATTCCGGTATAGCTCGGTACTTTCCGGTCCATTCCGGTAATTAGTCGGACACGTAGTTTTTAAAATGTTTTTTCCCTCCTATTATGTCCTTGGAAATTAAGCTGTCAGTACAATACAATGTAGGTTGACTTGTTTGCATAACATGATTTGGTTAATGTTGCTAAAGAGAGAGAGAGAGAGAGAGAGAGGGGGGGGGGGGGGGGAGATCACATTTGAAAAAGGAAAAAGATATTCCGATCAGTATTGAGGTGTGATATCCCGAATACCAGTCAAATCTGAAATGAGACAAACTTGAAACTATAGCCACTTCTACCAAACTTCTAGTGAGGAAAAAGCCTTGGTGGTCTATCTCAAACACAAAATATCCACATTTCTAGCGACGACAACGCTCTTTCCCTCGATCTCAAATCCCAAATATACACGTTTCTAGCGACGACAACGCTCTTTCCATCGATCTCAAATCCCAAATATACACGTTTCTAGCGACGACAACGCTCTGTCCCTCTATCTCAAATCCCAAATATCCACATTTCTAGTGGAAAATCTTAAACTAACATATCTTCATTTCTGGCGAAGGCAAAACTCTGGACCTCTGTCTCAAGCATCCACATTTCTAGCAAAGATAAAGCTCTGACCCTATATCTCAAACCCTAAAAAATATCCACATCTCTTTAAGCGAAGACAAAACTCTGGTCCTATATCCCAAGCCCCAAATATTCACATTTCTAGCAAAGATAAAGCTCTGCGGCCCGTTTCACAAAGCATTCGCATCGCAAACGAAGCGTAGATGCCAATGGATACCACAGTGAAGAGATACGGAGTCATGACAACTGCGATTGATCGCACTTTGCGACGGCTTTGTGAAACGGCCCCCAGGCCCTATATCTCAAGCCCCAAATATTCACATCTCTTTAAGCGAAGACAAAACTCTGGTCCTATATCTCAAGCCCCAAATATTCACATTTCTAGCAAAGATAAAGCTCTGGCCCTATATCTCAAGCCCCAAATATTCACATTTCTACCAAAGATAAAGCTCTGGCCCTATATCTCAAGCCCCAAATATTCACATTTCTATCAAAGATAAAGCTCTGGTCCTATATCTCAAGCCCCAAATATTCACATTTCTAGCAAAGATAAAGCTCTGGCCCTATATCTTAAGCCCCAAATATTCACATTTCTATCAAAGATCAAGCTCTGGCCCTATATCTCAAGCCCCAAAGATTCACATTTCTATCAAAGATAAAGCTCTGGCCCTATATCTTAAGTCCCAAATATTCACATTTCTATCAAAGATAAAGCTCTGGCCCTATATCTTAAGCCCCAAATATTCACATTTCTATCAAAGATCAAGCTCTGGCCCTATATCTTAAAGCGGCATGAGCTGCCAAAATTCACACTTTTTCCATAATTTCTGATCGTCACGACAGTAAGAGGCTTTGAAGGCTATCGAAAAACTAAATGATTGGCGTTGGAATGAGAACAATCCATACAGTATGTTGCCTGTTCCAACCGAAAACGTGTTCGAAAGTAAACAAAATTTAAATAACCGGGACGACCATTCATTCATTCTAAGCCAATGTTAGTTCAAAGCAGTACTTTATCGTACATTTTTGAGACTAGAAGCATTAAAAAGCTTCTGAATTCTACCTTTTGAGAAAAATAGCCAATAATTTCAGCATTCTGTTTTAACGTCAAAATATCAACATTTTGGCAGCTCATGCCCCTTTAAGCCCCAAATATTCACATTTCTATCAAAGATCAAGCTCTGGCCCTATATCTCAAGCCCCAAATATTCACATTTCTAGCAAAGATCAAGCTCTGGCCCTATATCTTAAGCCCCAAATATTCACATTTCTATCAAAGATCAAGCTCTGGCCCTATATCTCAAGCCCCAAATATTCACATTTCTAGCAAAGATCAAGCTCTGGCCCTATATCTTAAGCCCCAAATATTCACATTTCTATCAAAGATCAAGCTCTGGCCCTACATCTCCAGCTCCAAATACTCACATTTCTAGCATTACACATTTCCTGTTACCTAGTGAATTATTTGGAAGGACTTCGGCTTTCAGATTTAAACCAAGTTTCACATATCTATTAATCCTACCTGCCTTTTAGATTTTATCTTCAACACACATTTAAAGCATTCCTCTTTTCATTTTACTCATTAATTCGTTCGAATTTCATTGTAAATCTACCAAATCCCTCTTCATAAGAAGAAAACTTTAGAATTGGCCTGACAGATTCCAAACTCTCCTCGCACAATGAGGAGAATTTCCTCAATAGCTGCACAATTTGATGACAACGTAACTCTCGCATCACATGATTGCGGGGTTTTGAAAAGTCTGTTGACAGAGAATAGTTATCCCACCCTTTTAATGGTGGTTGAATGTGTGGCTCTTCCTGACCGGCAAACAAGTAACACAGGAAAGAGACACATGAGTGCGGCTACCTGTTACCAAGCGAAAGGCTAGAATTGGCTGGTATTTTACAATGAACTTCAGAATAAAGCAGATCAGTACCGTAGCTGTTGTATTCAGTTTACATTGTCCGAGACGTGTAATCACAGTTAGGCCATTTGAAAGCAATATTCTGTGCAAATACTTTGTCACTGTGATAAACACTTGAGCTCGTTTTCAAGTCTTAAAATTTTCCGTTTGCATCATATCAAATTGTGACTAAGACATTTAAAGTTTTCTCATGGATGGTGCTGTACAATGTCAAAACGCCACTAGGGCAATTAACGACTTGTTCCATGCTAGGCGACCGAAAAAGTAAGTGAAATGTAGTTCTTGTGTTTATTTAGTCCAAAATATCTGCGA
Source organism: Lepidochitona cinerea (assembly GCA_963971465.1). Classification (NCBI taxonomy): domain Eukaryota; kingdom Metazoa; phylum Mollusca; class Polyplacophora; order Chitonida; family Tonicellidae; genus Lepidochitona; species Lepidochitona cinerea. The sequence continues at coordinate 36,583,609 of OZ020556.1, read as the reverse complement.
TGATGATGTAAGACATTTTCTGACAGATAGGCCATCATGGCCTATCTAACATAAAATGTCTTACATCATCATCGCAGATATTTCGGACTAGTGTTTATTGAGAGATTTTTTTCAGTGAGGCTTTAGTGGTGGAGCTAACACAAAGTTCTAGTTTTCGGGCTTATGCTAAATCAGGACTCAAACCCACATCGCATAAGCCTGTATCGCCAGCAAGCATGCATGGTCAATTCCTTACCGGCAAGTAAGTAAAACAAGATGAGACACATGTGTGCGGCTAGGTCACTGCTCACTGAAGCAGCAGATGGGAGGAGAGGCCCATTGGCCGAGTGGATAAAGCAAACCATTATCAGTCCTTCCTTACCCACTTCACTAAAGTAAAGGTCTTACTCCGTTATTTGATAATTTCTGACATTTAAAGTCGTCGACTACGTGATACAGACCATAGATATCCAAACATAAATAACGAGGTACCTGTAGACATTTAATATTATTGAATTATTCCTTACCATACGTGCATTGACTAACCGGGTTTACGACCACCAATTTCTCCCTACACAACATTTCCGCAAGCGAGATTTTCCCATAATGAGAATAATTCATTATTTAATGAATGACGTGGGCCTGTTACAATATAAATTGGACTTCTGGACCGGCTAACATGGAAATAAATCGGAAATAAGCATAATTATTTATTTTGTTGGAGTAGGCCTACTGGTTCAAAAAAGTAAAAAAAAATCGGTATTTTAGCATTTTTGCTATTATCATTCAGGAAAATGTAATTAGAATAATAATATCAGAGCCAGTACTAAACATGTTTACCGCAAATATAAGCGAATAAATATTTAATTTCCTGAACTTAGGTTTTATTTTGGAGATTTCTGGCTCAATGTACACATTCTTTACAAATGATTTGTCCGAAATTCTTAAAACAGAACACATACAAAATTCTTTCAGTAGTTAACAATCCTACAGTTTCCAGCTAATTTATTCTTTCATTTGACATTGGTTTCATTTTGAATTTTACACAGTCTTTACGCAGTGACCCAAACTTCCAGTGGTGAATGAATACAATACCAAGTAATGAACTGATAAAAACTTATCTGCATGGGGATCCCGGACCTTGAAGTTGCCCCGCTGCAACGTCAACAACCTTTAGTTAGGGATCCCCTTCTTGGATTTTTTAAATTTTTTATTGGCGCTTACCCATCCACGAGGATGATGCACGCCAAAACTGAGAGATTATTGCTTCTGCAACTCAATTTATACCGTCTCGAAAATATTCTCAAACATCGCGCCAATTTCAGCCACTCAAAATCGCGGCCTCGCACATTTCCTTCTGACGAACTCCAACTACAACATCGTATGAGTGCTGAAACCGCAATCCCTGTTGGATATGGAGGTGGCTATCTTGATACTATTACTTTATTTAGCCTCTTTAATTTTTAGAGAAATAATTGAAAGGGTAGCTAGTTTATCAGTCAAACAATAATAATTCGGTTTTGCCATTATCTGACAATAAAATATAAAACAAATGTACTGTAAATTTGGCCAACTGGACTACTGTTATTGAGCCAGAGCTTTATTGTAATTCAATACATCGTTATATAAATTACGTTCCTATTTGTTACATGTCCCTTTGATAACCATGTAACAACTGCATTGAGACGTCGTCACTCAATAAACCAAGGAAATGTTATCCATAAGTAATTTTTCATCTTTTTTGTACCCGTTTTTGTACCCGACATTTGGGAATGTCCTTGGCAAATTACGGCAAGGCAAGAGAACAAGGGCATTCAATAAGCCCCTTTCGAGTTTGGCCAAATTTCCACGAGATGACGCGAGGCCATTGTTTAGGGGTAGGTGTCAATTTCACTGATCGATAACATTTAATTAAAGGCCCACTTGCCGCCGTAGCCTGTTTAAATTTGCTAAGAAAACCAATTTACATGAGCTTGCTACGACTAATACAACTAAACTTAAACATAGGACACATAAAACATGTCTAGTTAGCTTTAGAATGTAAAAATGGGGTGAAAAACAAACGAAGAATCGAAGCCTGATTAAAACAACAACGATCAGTGTCGGTCAACTTTCGTGTTGGATTACCCTCATTTCAGGCCTTTTTATCTGTGGTTTACACTCAAACAATAATCAGCAGGCTTTTCCAGTCGCTGTTAACCGATTGTCAGTCTGTATTTCTCAGATAAATAGGCCTACGTAAAATTACACTGTGCCGTTAGTTCACTCACTCGACTGAAACATAAAATCGCCAATAGGGGGCAGTGTGGTTTGTTTACGTTACGGACTTCTAACAATTCAAATTAAAAATACAAAGTGACGTCCAAACTTTTAAATTTTGGTAAAAACAGAAAGTTTCTAACTTATATTGTCTGGGAAAAATACAGAAAACGGACTTTTTTTTAATGTAAACAATATTCCTGATTTTCGCGGCAAGTCTGCCTTTAAGAAATAATGGATTGATTGATACACTGTGATAACTGCAAGAAGAAAGGAAGTGAATCTTAGCTAGAGCTATTGTTAGTTACATCGCATATTTAAACACTAGCAGCTATCACAGTGGCCAGTTCAAAGTGAATCGGATAGACAGGAAACGTCGCCATTTTGCCTGTTTTCGTCAAAATGGGACTATTTCGTGAATTTGTCTTAAATTCAAAATATATATTCACGTACAGCGTGATGTCAGGATTTTTTATATTTATCTGATTGATTGATTGATTGTTTGGTGTTTTACGCCGCGCTCAAGATTATTTCACTTATATGGCGGCGTTGCCAGTTTTATTGTGGGAGGAAACCGGGCTCTATGCCCGGAGGAAACCCACGAACTTCCGTTGGTAACTGGCAACCATCCCACATAGGTCGTTCGAGTGAAAACCCAGTCAGAAAATTTCCAATTTTTTTTTGGACTGAGTGGGATTCGAACCCGCGACCAATTGGTGGAAGGCTGTTTGGATTGAGCGTCCAACGCTCTACCTACTGAGCCACGGAGGCCCCTATATTTATCTGATAGCTTTTTAAAATGTTACCCTAGATTGGACGCGAAAATCCCTGCGCTATGTCCGGTAAAGTCGTACGAGGTCTATCTTAGCCACGTTTAAAGGAGATCTCGCGAGAATACGATTGATACCTCACTATACTCATATCTCGTGTGATCTCGCGTGATTTTAACCAAACTCGCAAGGGACTTATTGTGATAGTGACTTGTGGTCAGCTTTACCAGATTGATTATATATCTGAGTGGATTAGGCAATTCTACTGATTTTAGTAACTTCATCACGTTATTAATATCAATAATATCGATTAATATCGAACTTGATAAACTCAATTAATTCTAAAAATATCAATACAAGCATTCGTACACAGCATTAAAGACCCATTCATCGCCATAGTTTTTCTGACATTTGTTACGAATTTGAATTTATACAAAGTTACTACGAGTAAAAATCATTAAAATTAAACATGCGACATATAAAATACGTCCAGTTATGTTTAAAATGTATAAATGAGCTGAAGTTCGAAGGTCAACCATCGACCAGAAACCGTATCTGACGAATTTGTCGCTTTTAAAAAACCTATGCGGCAGGTCGTAGTATTTCACAGCCGCCAAAAAGTTCTTGACATCATCCGGATATAGCGCTTGGATTGTTTGTAACCTAAAATATGCGTTACTAACATTCGATGCAGTGGCCACGCTATAGGCAATTTGTTCGTCGACGATGAAAATTCAAATCGAAAATATCAATGTTTGATGTCGGTAAATGCATTCGGTCGACCTTCCGCCGAAACTCGTCTACGTGGACACACTAGGCATATTTACTGCTTAATGACTGAGCGAACTAATTCGCAGGGTTTTATTTTCGCTAGAAATGTGAGTATTAAATAATAATTGGAGCTTCAGGGACCGTGGAGCATAATTGCATTTGGGGGTGGGGGGGGGGGGGTGCAACTATCACAGCCCAACAGGCGAGGATCCAGGGGCCCCATAAGCTCTGAGGCGCTAGACGGCCGGAGATGCGTTCTGAGGATTTTCTGGAAATAAAAATGATGATTTGCTTCCTTGTTTTTATAATTACATTCAGTTGAAAAATGTCTAATATCGGCACTCGACCCCAGTTCAAGAAGCGGTGGTCCAGCATGGGCATTACTTATTCAGCCCAAAAACCCGTCGCTTTGTAACGCCACCTAGCGGTCTAAAGGGACACGACGATCACAAGGCCATGAAAGAAAGACACAAGATATAAACTAAAGTTCTCTAGTTAATTGCAACAGAAAGAAAATACACACATTGAAAAAGAAACCTGAAATTAGTATTATTTACTGTAACCTGATAGCTACGCTATGATATACATTGACAACTGTCACTTACCGTTAACACATGTGCGATCTAACCGGATGTTTACGTTTTAATGACTCGTACAGTGCTTTGCTATTTTTAGTAAAACTACTATTTTTATGTGCGGTTTTTCATAGCTAAAAGTGGTCAAACTAATTTTGTGTTTAAATTTCATAGCCTTGTGAAAACTAAAGCATTTTAATTACATGTGTTTGTAAAATTGGCATCAGTACACAATTAATTTTCCATTTGCCATAATGTTAACGTTTGGCTCTGTCACTCGGTTAGAAACATTCGCCCAGCTAAAAGCCCTGGTGGAAACTCGGAACCACCCTAGAGAAGTCTGCAGTTAAAATCTTGACAGACCAATAAGGGAGAAATCTCAAGATTTTCACTTCCGAAGGGGACAGGGGTGCAGACGACACAAGTCACATTGTTGTCGGGGGCCCAATCACCCCCACGTCAGACAGCTCAATCCGCCACTTTTATTCAATCTTCACCTTTCATATATTTTTTTAGACAAACTACTACTTCATTGAGTCACATGAATACTCAAAAAAGTAGTCCTGGCTTATTGGAAGTCCCACTAAACAATGCCCAAAGATATCAACCGAAATCTAGGAACTTCATTCGTGAACGGGCTAATCCTAATAGTGGACTTGCTCCAATTGGACTACCCGTCGCCATCTTTGTAATCAGCGAGACGGAGGTCATCTAGTGTCAAATATGAAAGGGTGTTTACCCTATTTTTTTTATCATGTTTGCTGTAAAGCCAGTTCTATTGGGGTTATGATGTTAGCCAGATGTTAATGAACGCTCCCAATCAGGAATATGACGTTGCTTGGACATGTATATTTGTAACCTCATGATGTAGCTGTATCGGCAGCCTTATTACTGCCTTCCTTCACTGCCTTCCTTTCCTTCCCCCTTCAGTGCCTTATTACCTCTCCACTGTTTTTCCTTAAGATACATTCATTTAAGAATCAATACCGTTCTTCAAGAGGTTTCTTCAGTTTAATGTCTCCATAAAGAGACTTTGATGATTTTCATGTGGAGCTTTATTTCGTGTTCTAATTCTTCGTGACCTGTTGTTCACATTGTCGTGAGAGGCTTTAATGATATTACGCAATCTTAAGCATACTTTTTGGTGAACACTATTAATGCCAATAGGCCTATAGAGGATATTCCGTATGTGAACAGCAATCAATCAATATAATTATCCACCCCATTTACATCGGTTACGACATGAACAATAATTCTGTGAAAAGGCCATTTGTATTCCGACGACATCCATTGAAATTATTAACTCTGTACCTGTGTTCTATTTTGTGTGAATAAACTGTTCATGTGTTATAATTTGGTGTTCTGCCAATCCTTCATTACGGATAAAGGACCATCGGCTACAGTTTGGCGTCGCCGGTAGGATTGGCTTGTGGATATATGATATAAGGAAGGAAGGCAGTGATAGGCATGGCATCCCGTGACGTAGATGAGATGAGCCAGATGACAGGAAGTATGACTGACCAGAATACCAGACATTCTGGCAGCGGAGAAGATGAGGTTGAGGGGTTACGAGATGAAATTGAGAGACTAAGAAGGCAGTTACAATCTGCTGCTATTCGTTCACATGGTGCTTCGGGAGATCGTGACCGCGTGGTATATATCCCAACAGACATTCGATTGAAGAAATTTTCTGGTATCCAATCGGACAGTGTAAATGTTGTTGACTGGATCGAAGATGCTAGGGTAACTATTCGTTCACGTCCCTTGAACACTCATCAAAAAGCGGACTTTATTTATTCCCATCTTGAAGGGGCCGCCAAAGAGGAAATCCGTTACAGACCAGAAATCCGAAGAGATCCAGAGGGTATTCCTAAAATCTTATCAGAGGTATTTGGGGATACAGGGGATAATGTTAGTTTAGACTCTTTACAACAAATGTTTTTTGCTCGTCAACAACATCCAAATGAAACTTTAAGAGAATATTCTTATGCTCTACTTAACTTAGTTGAGAAAATAAGTAGCAAATGTGACGACACTGTTATTAATAGAAATAGAATGCTTTGTGAACGTTTGCAGGCAATTGTAGGGATCAGATGTTAAGGAAAGAACTCTCAAAGATTCTTCGAAATAAGCCTGAGATTGATTTTTTAGAGCTCCGAAAAGAAGCACTTCGCTGGTCTTCAGAGGATGTATCACTGGGTGTCCAAAAATCGAGACCTCGTGCCAACGTTCATGAAATTGAAGCTGAAGCCGATTTGTGTTCAACGAAAGCTACCCGTGTACCTGGCATGGGTGATGTGTTGTTTGCTATCGAAAAACAACAAAAGCAAATGGACCAAATGCTTCACGAGATAAAAACTTTAAAGGAAGAACAGTCAGCTCGTCAACTGCAGAAAAAAGACAGAAGACCGTTCGTGTGTTTCAATTGCAACCGACCCGGTCACTTCGCCAGGAACTGTCGTCAGCCTTCTAGAGACAGTCCGTCGAAGAACAAGGATAAAGCATCGGGAAACTGTGTAAGCCCGCCACAGTGAGCCACGTGCCGGGCATGACTACATCAGGCTCACCAGAACAGGAGAAAGCAGATTTCATTGAGAGGACTGTAGGTGCGAGTCCAGTGGTTTCAGTGAAGATGAATGGGCTTCCGGTTCAATGTCTACTTGACACTGGATCTATGGTTACGTCAGTAACGGAATCTTTCTTCAACAAAGTCTTCAAGCTCCTTGGTAAGGAACTGTGTAGTGCCTCAGGGTGGTTGCAGCTAAAAGCAGCCAATGGTTTGAAGATCCCTTAGATAGGTTATCTGGAACTAGATATAGAGGTGATGGGCACAGTTGTTCCTCGTCGCGGTGTTTTGGTGCTAGAAGATTCCACGGATCCTGTGACTAAAAATGAAAGGGAGAGAACTCCAGCTCTTCTTGGGATGAATGTTATCAATTCTACTCCTGAATGAAAATCTTGGACCTGGGTATCTCAATCAAGTTGGGACAGTAAACCAGCAATGGGCCCAGGCACTCAAATTTTGTGAGAAACAGATAGACATGGGTCCATTGCTGGTTAACTGTCCCAACTTGATTGAGATACCCAGGTCCAAGATTTTCATTCAGGAGTAGAATTGATAACATTCATCCCAAGAAGAGCTGGAGTTCTCTCCCTTTCATTTTTAGTCACAGGATCCGTGGAATCTTCTAGCACCAAAACACCGCGACGAGGAACAACTGTGCCAATCACCTCTATATCTAGTTCCAGATAACCTATGTAAGGGATCTTCAAACCATTGGCTGCTTTTTTTGACAAGTCAAATTGGATACGCTAAACTGCATGGTCGAAGAAAAGTAAAACTACCAGCCAGGTCAATTCTAGCAATAGATGCGACCGGACACAGTGAACTTAGACAATGTACGACATTGGTGGATATGCTGCCTGACAGCGAAGGGAATCTACCTAGAAATGTTTTCTTAATGAGAACATGTGTAGACATACAGGATGGTACCTTTTCCCGTTCAAATGCTGAACATTGGGGACTCAGACGTGTGGCTTTTGCCAGGGACAAGACTTGGAGTTTTGTATAGAGTGGAACCTGTTGAATCAGATGTTGAGTTTAATCTTAATGAGGCGAAACACACAGTCCACGTGCAGAAAATATCATTAGAGACGGGTTTAGATGATCTTCCAATCCCAGTGAACTTAGACGATTTTGAGAGTACCGAGGAGCTACTTCGTGCGTTCACAGCACTCATACATAAGCATCGAAAAGCGTTTGCGACGAATGATGACGAACTTGGATACAACGACGAAATCAGACATGAAATTTCCACCAGTGACGATATACCTATAGCTCAACCCCATAGGAGGATACCCCCAAGTCAGTACCAGGAAGTGAAAGACCACATTCAAAAACTACACAAGAGAGAGGACATCCGTCCTAGTACGAGCCCTTACGCATCGCCAATCGTCGTAGTGCGGAAGAAGGACAACAGAATTCGTATGTGTGTTGACTACAGGAAATTAAACCTGAAGACACGACGTGATGCCTTCCCACTTCCGAGGATCGAAGAGTGTTTGATGCCCTCCATGGATCACGGTGGTTTACTACTTTGGATCTTGCAAGTGGATATCACCAAGTGGCATTGAGCGAGCAAGCTAAACCCAAGACTGCTTTTACGACTCCGATGGGATTATTCGAGTATAATACCATGCCATTCGGGCTGTGTGACGCCCCAGCGACGTTCCAGCGCCTGATGACCCTCTGCTTCGGAGATTTAAATTACGAACAGCTTTTAGTATTTTTAGACGACATTCTTATCTTTGCTCCAACATTCGAAGAACATCTACGCAGACTTGACATTGTGTTGACTCGACTTGAAGCACGTAATCTTCGACTCAAACCATCAAGGTGCCAGTTTCTGAAACCATCAGTTACCAACTTTGGGCATATAATCTCTAAAGAAGGTGTTGCGACCGATCCAACCAAGATCAGTGCTGTGGCGGATTGGAAAAGACCCAACCCATTAAAGCAGCTACGAAGTTTTATCGGCTTTGCCAGCTACTATCGTCGATACGTACCTCAGTTTTCCAAGATTGCAGGACCTCTTCATAGTCTTGTAGCAACTAGCCTAAGGGAGAAGGTTAACAGCGTGGGAAAGCGGTGGACGTCTGAACATGAAGATGCTTTTACCAATTTGAAATCAAAGCTGACTTCAGCGCCAGTTCTTTGTTATGCAGATTTTACTAAACCCTTTGTGCTTCAGACAGATGCCAGTATGGAAGGTTTGGGAGCAGTGCTGTCGCAGGTCCAAGATGGCAAAGGGAAAGTGGTGGCCTACGCAAGTAGAAGCTTATGCCCAGCGGAAAAGAACATGAAGAATTATAGTTCAATGAAACTTGAACTTTTGGCAGTTAAATGGGCAGTTACAGAAAAGTTTAAAGATTATCTTCTTGGAGCCAAGTTCACCGTCATGACTGACAATAACCCGTTGAGCCATCTACAGACAGCCAAGCTTGGAACAGTAGAGCAGCGATGGGCAGCCCAGTTGGCGTTGTTTGATTTTGAGATAAAGTACAGGAGTGGTAAGAGTAATGCAAATGCAGACGCCTTGTCGAGGATGGAGTCCACCGAACGGCAGATCAAAGACGTTTCTAAAGATGATGTACCAGTGGGAGTAGTCAAGTCGACTTGTGGTCCGAGGGATTTGCGGAATATAGGATCTGAGATACACAATGTCTCTATTCAAACAATTCAGACATCTTCACCTCTTCCGGTTACTGACACAAAACCTTCTTTTTCATCCGTAGAACTGAAAGTCATGCAGGAACGAGATCCTACCATCAAGCCATTTATTGGCTTTTGGAAACAGAGAGTGACACCGTGTCGCCAAGAACGTGAGTCTATGTCCAAGGGGACCTTGATGATGTTGAATCAGTGGAATAGAGTGACCGAGAAGAACGGAGTGTTGTTCCGTAGTGTAAAGGAACCCGTACGTGGCACGTTAGACCAGTTAATATTACCAGCAGTATTAAAGCGAAGAGTTTTGGAATCTTTACACGACGGAGCTGGTCACCAAGGTGTTGAACGAACAACGACCCTTGCGCGTTCTAGATGTTATTGGCCAGGTATGCATACAGATATCCGAGAATGGTGTCAAGAATGCGAGAGATGCACACTTTCCAAAGATCCCCAGCCAGGATTGAAGACTGCTATGGGGAGTGTTATTGCCAAGCGAACACTGGAGATCGTTGCGATAGACTTTACTGTTCTGGAACCAGCAGACGGCAAGGAAAACGTCTTAGTCATCACTGATGTTTTTACAAAGTATACTTGGGCGGTTCCAACAAAGGATCAAACGGCACTGACTACTGCCAAAGTATTGGTAAAGGAATGGATGCTTCGGTATGGTATTCCCACCAGAATACATTCTGATCAAGGGCGGAATTTTGAGTCTCATCTAATACAAGAACTTTGCACTATTTATGGCATAAAGAAATCGAGAACCACACCCTACAGACCCCAGGGCAATGGGCAATGTGAGCGCTTCAATAGGACCTTACACGATCTGCTCAGAAGCCTTCAACCAGCTAAGAAGAAGCATTGGCCTGACCATCTAGCAGAGGTACTTTATGCCTATAATGCGACACCGCATAGTTCAACGAGATATTCGCCATTTTACCTTATGTTTGGGCGTGATCCCAAGATGCTCATTGATCTGATATTAGACATGGCAAACGCAGAAGACTCACCGGAAAATGATTGGCTTTCTCAACACCATTCAACTCTAGCAGTGGCTTATGAAAACGCAGGGAAGCTACTTGATGAGGAAGCAGGAAAGAGTCTATGTTGTTGAACCTGCAGATCTCTGTGGAACCAAGAGATGTATTAATCGAACAGAAATGAGGCCTTGTAATATACCAGTAAAAGTAGAAGATAAAAAGAAAGTTGACTTACCTAAAGATCATCAGTGCGAAGTAGGAGATGAAGTCGATGGTTCAGATAATGAATCTATTTTGGATACGACCGGAACCTGGTATGTGGAGTGAGAACCCACAGAGGGGGATTCTGATAAAGATATCCCAGAGGACGTCCGGGAGGATCAAGAACCTATAGTTAGGAGATCATCACGATCGAACGCAGGGAAGCACCCAAATCCATTTAAGGAACCGAAGAGTGCTTCTACCATGGAGATTTCCGATTTTACTATAAGTTTAAGTACCTCACTGGGCGAAAGACTTTTAAGAACTGCTATGCAGGAGGTTAAAGTCCACCTCAATAGTTAGATCGATTTTAGGATTGTGTAATATTTTTTTGTTAGTAGTTTTATTGTCGAGGACGACAATGTCACACAGGGAAGAATGTAACCTGATAGCTACGCTATGATATACATTGACAACTGTCACTTACCATTAACACATGTGCGATCTAACCGGATGTTTACATTTTAATGACTGGTACAGTGCTTTGCTATTTTTAGTAAAACTACTATTTTTATGTGCGGTGTTTCATAGCTACAAGTGGTCAAACTAATTTTGTGTTAAAATTTCATAGCCTTGTGAAAATTGTTAGCAAAAACTAAAGCATTTTAATTACATGTGTTTGTAAAATTGGACTACCCGTCGCCATCTTTGTAATCAGCGAGACGGAGGTCATCTAGTGTCAAATATGAAAGGGTGTTTACCCCTTTTTTTATCATGTTTGCTGTAAAGCCATGTATATTTGTAACCTCATGATGTAACTGTATCGGCAGCCTAATTACTGCCTTCCTTCACTGCCTTCCTTTCCTTCCCACTTCAGTGCCTTATTACCTCTCCACTGTTTTTCCTTAAGATACATTCATTTAAGAACCAATACTGTTCTTCAAGAGGTTTCTTCAGTTTAATGTCTCCATAAAGAGACTTTGATGATTTTCATGTGGAACTTTATTTCGTGTTCTAATTCTTCGTGACCTGTTGTTCACATTGTCGTGAGAGGCTATAATGATATTACGCAATTTTAAGCATACTTTTTGGTGAACACTTATTAATGCCAATAGGTCTATAGAGGATATTCCGTATGTGAACAGCAATCAATCAATAGAATTATCCACCCCATTTACATCGGTTACGACATTGATGAACAATAATTGTGTGAAAAGGCCATTTGTATTCCGACGACATCCATTGAAATTATTAACTCTGTACCTGTGTTCTATTTTGTGGGAATAAACTGTTCATGTGTTGTAATTTGGTGTTCTGCCAATCCTTCATTACGGATAAAGGACCATCGGCTACATTACAATAAATGAAACGCGGGTCTAATAGCTTCTCGTCCTCTGGGGGTAGGAGCCTGTCTTCGTCCCAAAATTGGTAGCGTCGGAACAGGAAATGTAGTTAACAGCTGGAATCGCTGCCTCTCCGTATCCTACAGCTGGCAACGCTGACCTGTATTTGCCCACAGCTGGTAACGCTGTTCCACCAACTCTACAACTGGAAACACCGTACCGGCAACGCTACAGCTGGAAACGCTGTACCACCAGCTGTACAGCTGGAAACGCTGCACCGGCGCCTGCACAGCTGATAGCGCTGCCCGGCCAACGCTACAGCTGGAAACGCCGTACCGCCAACTCCACAGCTGGAAATACTGTATAGTCAACCTGGTTCACCTTGATATCCAAAGACGCACCAACTTCCACCTCCGGCAGTTGAAACTGCCCCCACAACGCCTTCGTCGCTGGACCAAACTGACTGACCTCCGTCCAGGCTGGCTTGGAACCACCTCTTGGGCGTTGACAAAATCATTCCTAGGAGACTGTACCGGAATAGCACGATTAGTCTTGATTCTTTGTGTCTGGTCAGAGAGTCCACACTGCTTGCAAGGCCGACGGCTAAGAGCATCTGCATTGTTGTGTTTCCGTCCGGGTCTGTGCTCTGCATCAAACTAGTAGCACGATAGAATCTCCATCTATCCGTGTCTAAAATAAATAGCTGTGAAAAGTCAGGCATGGTTAAAATTGCAGAAGAGATCAACCTTTGTTTAAAATCTTCGAAAGACTCTTGACAACTCTCACCCCATATGAAAGGCTTGCTCTTTTCGGCCAGTTTGTGTAAAGGAGCTGCAATTGAAGCAAAATCCTGAATGAGATTCCTGTAATAGCCGTAAAGTCACAGAAACTTCTGTCTGCGAAGTGGGTACTGGTCAGTCTCTCACTGCTTCTATTTTAGTCGGGTTCGTACCAACGCCCTCTGCTGATACCACGTGCCCCAGGTATGACACTTTTCTTGCTCCTATTACACATTTCTTTGGTTTACGCTTTAGGCCATGTGTTAGCAGTCTTTTGAAAACGTCCTCCAGTCAGTTCAGCATTTCGTCGAATGTCCGGCCAAATACTAATACGTGGTCTAAGTACACCAGGCAGGTACTGTGGTGAAGGCCAGCAAGTTCAGCCTACCCAAGCCGCTCAAACGTTCCTGGTGCGTTGCATAGCCCGAACGGTATTATACGAAACTGGTATAACCATTTCCTGAGATCTTTACTTGCCAATATCCGGACATGAGGTCCAATGTACTCCACCAATGGCCCCCAGCCAGTACATCAAGTGAGTCGTCGATGCGTGGTAGAGGATAGGCATCCTTTTGTGTCAAGTTGTTGAGAGCTCTATAATCGACACAAAACCTTGATGTTCCGTCTTTCTTCTTAACAAGTACCACTGGAGCAGACCAAGGACTATCCGATGGCTTTATCACACCTCTCTTCAACATTTGGTCTACCTGCTTGTCAATTTCCTTTCTAGCATGGACAGGGGGTCGCCTGGGAGGTATTCGTACAGGGGGTGCTTCTCCGGTTTGTATTCGATGCTGCACTGTTTCGGTTTGTCCCAGGTCATCGTCATCTTTAGAAAACAAGTCGCTGTACTTTTCCTACAACAACGCTACAGCTGGAAACGCTGCACCACCAACTCTACAGCTGGAAACGCTGCACCGCCAAATGTACAGCTGGAAACGCTGCACCGCCAAAATACAGCTGAAAATACTGTACCGCCACCTCCACAACCGGTAGCGCTGTCCTGCCAACGCTACAGCTGGAAACGATGTATTGTCAAATTACAACTGGAAACGCCGTACCGCCAAATCCACAGTTGAAAACACTGTATAGTCCACCTGGTTCACCTTGTTATCCCAAGACACACCAACTTCCACCTCCGGGAAGTTATCCTGGTTACCGATAACGACACGAACTCATGTTACAACCTCTGCTCATCTGGTTTTACCCAGCTACATCATTGGAGATATGGCTCATACCGTCCTCTCTCAGCATTTTACAGTTTTTTGGGTTAGTGGTGCATACAGTTGTTTTTAGAAAAAAAAACTAAGCGCACCAGAGCTGTAGCAGGGTTAGTTAGTCAAGACAGTTTGATATTAGTTCAGAGCTTTTGTTAATTGCGTCCAGATAGAATGACATAGATATGGGGGATAAATAAATAAAATAAAAGAATAGAAATTATGTCTGTAGAGTCGTGGTTCGTTGGTTGTTTTGATAGCCCTGGTGCTTCTAAAACCCCTTTCAGTGTTCGTTTCCGTGCGCTGATTGAATCTTTAAAAGTTAATTTAAATAATTTACAACTACCCACCATGGCTCCAATTACCCACCATGGAAACTCATTTTTCCGTTTATTTCAACAGAACTTGAGCATAAGATCAAAACATCTGACCCAGTTAATGTTATTCGCCTTGTTCCTAATTACCATATTCAATCAAACTGGAATCACTATCTCAATATTTATTTCCCCCCAGAAACCTCTAGAACAGGGATTGGTTCCTGTGTCCCGGAGCTACACTACTCTTCATCCAAGAGACTTTCTGACAATATTTCTGTTTTTCACGCTGAATTATTTTCAATGTACTTAACATTAGACTGGCTAAGGGACTTTAAACCGTCTAAATCTGTCATTTTAACTGATTCACTGAGTGGCCTTAAAGCTCTTAAGAACTTCTCATTTACAGATTCATCTGCTTTGTTATTCAAAATTTTATTTCTAGAACAATTGTACAAAGGGACGTTTTTTCTTCAATGTTCAACAATCTGTCAAAGGTGTTTTTTAACAATCGAAGAGCTGAGGTGTTTTTGTGCTGGCTGTTGAACGGGCACATTCCCCTCAACTCTAGATTCAACCGAGTCTTTAATGGAACTGGTGGTGACTGTGACCGATGCCAAGTTCCCGAAACCATTAACCATTTTCTTTTTTACTGCCCAAAATAGACAACGAAATGCGGTATTGCTTACACTGAGAGATTGTGGAATAACCATTTTAGACTTGAATCATGTTTTAAATCCATCAGAGAACCCTAGATCTAAAACTCTATCAGCAAAAGGCAATTTTATTTAAAAAATCCAACAGATCCAACAGTATCTAGTTACACACAGTTATCTATTTATTTTTCTTTTTTTTTCTATTTTTTTATCCCCCATATCTATGTCATTCTATCTGAACGCAATTAACACAAGCTCTGAACAAATATCAAACTGTCTTGTCTAACTAACCCTGCTACAGCTCTGGTGCGCTTGGTTTTTTTCTAAAAAAAAACTGTATGCACCACTAACCCCAAAAAACTGTAAACTGAATCTTGACTCTGTGTTTTCAGATGAGTCCTCTGCATAGCTTCAGCTATTCAACAAGCCTGGGAGGCCTCCTGGGGTGGCACATGTTTATTTTCTTGGGTTTCTTTACGCCTTATTTGTGTGTGTATAACGCTCCATCGCGTGAGGGAGATCGTAATGTATTTCTTAGATCTCTGGTACCTTATCTTGTTTGTAGTAGACCAATTGTCCTCGCCGGCGATTTTAATTGTTACCTAGCCTAATCTCTGAATTGGATAAGTTACGTGGTAACCCAACCCATCCCTCTACTTGTTTGAAATCTATACTGGCCGATTTTTCCTGGTCCAATCGAAACATATCTAACCAGAAATCTATCAAGGGGAATGACTTGTTTAAGTGGCATTTAGAAGTTGAGCATAATAATGAAAGAAAGAAAACTCTTGCGTATGGATTTACAACTTCTTGGTTTATTGGGAACACGACGTTTCGGTGTAGCTCCTAACACCGTTATCAAGTCATCACTTGATAACGGTGTTAGGAGCTACACCGAAACGTCGTGTTCCCAATAAACCAAGAAGTTGTAAATCCATACGCAAGAGTTTTCTTTCTTTTGTTATCAAGGGGAAGTATGTAACTAGCTATCTTCCCGTGTAAACGGCACTGTCCACAAGCCAGCTGGAGTCAATTAACTACTACAGCGCCCTCTGCCACTTTTGATTGCAAAATCCCGAATATAGAACCACGCCCCCTGGTGTATTTCTGAAAATGAAAACGTGGCGGATGATAGGATAGTTGACAAGCGAGCAGTGATGATGAAAATAGATGCATTCACCGTTTCTTTAGAAGACATACTGCAGCTAGGTTGTTGACAGTGAGGCAGACTGCCCTCGTCTGAAAGAAGCGAGCCTACCGACCGAACTGACAGTGACAGCAACTCCCAGTTTCACTCTCAGTCTGGCGCCAGCGGCGGGGCGAGTAGGTGTTATAACTTTCGGCGCGGATTTAAATTTTTCCATCAAGAACTTTTCTGACGATAAATAAATTATTTACATGTACATTATACACTGAATATTTATTTACAAACTAAATCCAAAACATATTTACATGTAACGTTACCGCGCTAAAAACCTTTCTCCCCACAGTTCCAGAGTAATTATTTCGGAAATTGTTTTATGCGCAGAGGAGACCAGAATTTTTGGCATGTGCGCACAAACGTCATATGATGCGTTATTTCAGCTGGCTTGTGGACAATGCCATTTACACGGGGAGATAGCTAGTTACATACTTCCCCTTGATAGACTTCTGATCTAATCTATTGGATCGCACGTATTTAAATTGTTCTAATTAAACAATGTGTCCTTTATCAGACCATAGCTTTGTAAATATTTAGCCTACCTTAAATACCCACCGTGTAGCAGGATGGAAACGGCTTATTGGCATACGGGTTTCGGTATTTTACCCAGCTAAAGTCACGTAGATGGCACGAGATCTTCATTGCTAAATGGCTTGAATTTTAAACCAGCTTGCGGTTGATCCATTTTAATGAACTAATAGAGCGGACATACTATGGGAATTGTTTAGATAATTTCGTGGCGAATTAGTTCGCTGAGTCATTCAGCAGTAAATTTGCCTAGTGTGTCCAGGTAGACGAGTTTCGGCCGAAGGTCGACCGAATGCATTTACCGACATCAAACATTTATATTTTCGATTTGAATTTTCATCGTTGACGAACAAATTGCCTATGGCGTGGCCACTGCATCGAATGTTGGTAACGCATATTTTAGGTTACAACCAATCCAAGCGCTATATCCGGATGATGTCACAAAGAACGATGTCACAAAGAACTTTTTGGCGGCTGTGAAGTTCTACGACATGCCGCATAGGTTTTTTAAAAGCGACAAATTCGTCAGAAACACTGAACTCAAACGGCTTCTGGTCGATGGCTGACCTTCAAACTTCAGCCCATTTATACATTTTAAACATAACTTGACGTATTTTATGTGTCGCATGTTTAATTGTAATGATTTTTACTCGTAGTAACCTCGTATAAATTCGAATTCGTAACAAATGTCAGAAAAAACTATGGCGATGAATGGGTCTTTAAGTGTCTAATGCAGTGTACGAGTGCTTGTATTGATATTTTAAGAATTAATTGAGTTCATCAAGTTCCATATTAGTCGATATTATCGATGATAATAACGTGATGAAGATACTAAAATCAGTAGAATTGCCTAATCCACACAGATATCTAAGCAGTCTTCTAAAGCTGATCACAAGTCCCTGTCACAATAAGTCCCTTGCGAGTTTGGTTAAAATCACGCGAGATATGAGTATAGTGGGGTATCAATCGTATTCTTGCGAGATCTCCTGGCTAAGATCTCAATGAGATCTCCTCTCCCAAGATCTCTTTTAGACGTAGCTACGTCTTAGCCAGGTCTAAGACCTAAAACCTGGCATTGCAATGTTAGTACACTGGTTGACCCCGAGTTTTTGTCAGACTTTTTAGATCTATGGCCAGTTTGTTGATCTCTACGTGATCATGCTCGCTCCTGGTGGAACGATTTTAAGTCTCAGGTAAAATATCTTGTAATTGTGCACATCTGTAGTTTATCTCAACAGAGAAATCCTAACTTAAAACATTTTCGTCAAGAAATCTTGGTAATTTCATCAACACGCACTGAATGTTTCTGTCTTTCCTACATGAAAGAAGAACTAAATGATCTAATTTCTTCTTATAATTTCGGTGTAAAATTTCATTCAAAAGCTGCTAATTTCAATTTTGACGACAAACCCTCCCGTTACTTTTTTAATAAGGAACAATCACGTGCCATGCTCAAATTTGTAGATCATCTTACCGTCAACGGTAAAACTATTTCCGACCCTGAAGATTTTATAGATAATACCCGTTCTTTTTACCAATCTTTATTTTGTAAAGAGAAGATATCTCATACTTACCTGGATTATTTCTTTTCGAATTTACCTTCGCTATTTGAAGATGATGCTATGTCCATTGAAGGTCCTATTACCCTTGAGGAGGTCCACACGGCCTTGGAGGGTATGGGAAATCTCAAGTCCCCAGGGTCGGACGGTCTCTCAAATGAATTCTACTTGGTCCTGCTTTTGTGATCTATTTAAACCAATGATTTAACACTTTGTCTTTATGTGAGTCTCAGCGTCTAAGTTATATCTCTCTTAGAAGTAAAGGCTCTTCTAAATCTGATGATTTGAGGTTTTGGAGGCCGTTATCATTGTTAAACATAGACTTCAAAGTAATTTTTGTGCAACAAGTTTTGTGTAACAGACTAAATATAGTCATATCTTCCCTTGCTGATATTGACCAGTCATGTGCAGTACCGGGTCGATCTATTGTGGACAACGCCCATCTAATGCGCAACATAATTGACTATGTTGGTCAGAATAATGTGCCGGCTCTTTTCCTTTGTATTGACAACGAAAAAGCTTTTGATCCAGTCTCACATAAATACCAAATTCGGCTACTTGAAATTTATAATTTGGCCCTTCCTTTCGGATTAAACTCATGTATTCGGAATCTAAAGCTGTGGTTCTGGTAAATAGTTTTTTTTCGGAAGAGTTTGTTCTTAGTCGGGGGGTCCATCAGGGCTGTGCTCTCAGTCCTCAATTGTACGTCCTCTCCCTGGAACCCTTGCTTAATGAGATACGCTCCAACCCAGAAATTGTGGGAATTAAACCTCCTGGGCCCTGTCTTACGAAGCTGGCGTAAATTTGCTCATAGGCCTACAACATAGACCAGTTGCGACTAGGGTGTAAGTTCCTATAGCTTTAACACTGATTTACGTCCGACGTAACTTGCGCCAGCTTTGTAAGACAGGGCCCTGGATGTAAATACACTGTCAAGCTCCCCGCATATGCAGACGATATTACCTGCACCTTAACATCAAGGCTTTCCGTTATCTATGTTCTTCATCTTTGCGAGCTCTTTGGTTCTGGTAAGACAATTAACTTGATCATAACGTATGGTATGTGGCTTGGCCGATGGGCCAGCTCTGAAGAGCCCTCTCTATATAATATATCAATGTCTAATTCTATTGTGAAAATCCTTTTTTTTTTCGTTTGGGCCAGTTATTCCAACATGACCTCCCCACTGATAATTGGCGGATATTGTCTGATAAACTTGTCAATCTTTTTAATATGTGGTGGTAACGCCATCTTACGTTTACGGGCAAATCCGTCCTCAATAATGTACTAGCTCTTTCCAAATTATGACACGTGGGACTTGTTTGACCATTACCCAATAATTTCTTGAAAATTATAAACCATTCCGTTTTTACCTTTTTCTGGGACAAAACCCATGAATGTCTTAAACGTGAAGTTTTATTTAATGATATTAGCAGTGGTGGATAAACATTGTTTATATCCCAACTTTTCATATCCCAAGTAAATCACAAGCTTACTATTTAATGCATATAAAACGTTTAGTTTCTAAGTATTAGTCTGACCATGCAGTGTCCCGCCTGGTGTTACTTTGCCGTGTACTGGATAGGTTTAGGTTTGCGTTCGCTTTGTGTATCTTTTGCTTCGAACTCAATCCCCCATTCAGCTGTAATTTACCATTTTTATTAGCTTGTATTAAGTAGCTATCGTCATTTTATAGTTTTAGCCTCAACTTTTAATATTTATCAGCTTACCAATAAGAAGGCATTTTATAATTTCACCCCCATGTAAATTTTGCTCAGTGTTTTAGTGGCATTTCGCCTAATGCTAGTATTTTGGAGAACAATGTGAAAGGCTTTCTTTTCAAATCGGTTTACCATATTTGATATACCGGAGAGTTTTTGCACAAGAGGTGTTGTTTGTCTGTCATTTCTTTATTTGTTTTTCAATTGTAATTTTGTACGGCCTCTTTGGGATGTCTTGGCTAGGTTTATTAAGAAATACGCTTTACTGTCGTTCGATTCCACACCATATAATGTAGTATATTCTATATTTAACAAATATAATACCAAGAACTACAATGATTTTGTACTTTTTCACGTTTCCCAGCTTAAGTGGGTGATTTGGTTATGCGAAAATAATCTAAAAACCGTAAAATAGACGTTTCATGTAATAAAATTAATTCTTTTTTTTTAAAGTCATAAATCCGATGTAGAATACGAGGAGATTTTCACCGTTTCCCTTCTACTATTTTTGCAGATATGTGGTGTTGCGATCTCAGGTTTTGTTCAGTACATACTGATAGCGCTTACTTTTATTTTTAATAATTTTTCATCTGATAGGTCTTGAAAGTAGTGTATTTTAATACATTGTTAATTAGATCAATCGGTTATAATTTAAGTTGACCGTAGCGTTTTGATCCAATAGGGGTTGATATGTGAAGGTCTTTTTTTCAGTTGTTTTAGTGGCATTTAGAAGTTGAATTGTCAATAAACACGGAGTTGGTATGGATAACAAACTTCTTCGTTTATTTTTTCTGACGACGTTTCGGTGTAGATACTAACACCGTTTTCAAGTCAATGATTGACTTGAAAACGGTGTTAGTATCTACACAGAAACCTGGTCAGAAAAAATAAACGAAGAAGTTTGTTATCCATACCAACCCCGTGTTTATTGTCTATTTTTCAGTTTGGTTTCAGAAAAGTCATATATGTTTTCTTAATTATTTACATATTTACTTCTAATTATGTTACAGAGCTTGAAAGAAATAAATATTTAAAATCTTTAAAATAAACCCCCTAAAACAAAACAAAAAAAACTGACTAGTTTTGTATTCAATAATTTTACCTACCAGTGACTTCGTCATTAGGCATTGATTTTTTTAATTTTTTATTCACCAGTGGTTTATAGACATAATACAGATATATACATAAAGACATAAAATATAGTATATAAATATAAGTATTTAACAGAATGATATCTGGCGGGAATGAAGCCCCATAAGGCTTGTTCTATCCCAGAGAATAAATAGAAGGATAGATTTGTTTTTGATGGAGGGCGATTCAGATTAAGATTTTGTGATCTAGTTGGATAATGGTGAACGTCAGATTGACGAGTGAAACTTTCTTTAAAAATTGATGGTAGTTGATTTGCATGGTACATGAATGTTTGGGATATGATGAGGGATGAGTATATATTGATATCATGAAGTGTTAGTATATTAAGTTTTTTGAAGATAGGAACAGTATGGTCATATTTATCAGCTAATGTAATCACCCGTACTGCACGTTTCTGTTACAAAAATAGTGGTTGTAAATGAGTTGGGTAGGTATTTCCCACAGGGCATTTCCATATTGCAAGTAAGGGTAAATAAGGGAATAATATATTATAAATAGAGTCTTTTTGTATAAAATTGTTTTAATGTGGTTTAACATGCCAATATTCCTAGATAGTTTTGTGCATACATAACTTATATGACATTTCCAATTTAATTTGTCATCGAATATTATCCCAAGGAATTTGAAATGGTGGACTTGTTCTATTTTTGTTTCAGAAAGTTAAAAGCCAGGAAAAGAAATGGGCAGTTTATTGGAGTTATGCTGTATTACCATATATTTAGTTTTAAGAATATTTAACGATAACCGGTTTGTACAGAACCAGGACTGTAGTTTTTCTAATTCTGCATGCATTGTTTTTGTGACTTGGTTTAGATCTTTGCTTGAATGAGATTCGCTGGTATCATCAGCAAATAGGGTTATCTTCAAGATTTCAGTTACCCTGGTGATATCATTGATGTACATGAGGAAAAGGAGGGGACCTAGTATAGACCCTTGGGGTACACCACACTTAACATCATTACTTTCAGAGAGAGAATTGTTAAAGTTGACGCGCTGTGTTCTATTAGTTAGATAACTTCGAAACCAAAGGTCGCGGGTTCGAATCCCACTCAGTCCAAAAATTGGAAAATTTTCTGACTGGGTTTTCACTCGAACGACCTATGTGGGATGGTTGCCAGTTACCAGCGGAAGGTCGTGGGTTTCCTCCGGGCACAGAGCCCGGTTTCCTCCCACAATAAAACTGGCAACGCCGCCATATAAGTGAAATAATCTTGAGCGCGGCGTAAAACACCAAACAATCAATCAATCAATCGAAACCAAAGATTTGCAATTCCACGGATACCATAATGGTTTAATTTGGATAGAAGAATTTCGTGATTCACAGTATCGAATGCCTTGGATAAATCCAAGAACATTACGATACTGAGATTGTGCTGAGATACTGAGATTGTGTATAATGAGTATGCTGCAGCTGTTGTAGAGTGGTTTGCCCTGAATCCAAATTGATGGTCTGTTATAATGTTGTGAGTTTCGAGATGGTTAACAAGCATACCGACCGCGAGCTTCTCCAGTATTTTGCTGAAGCATGGTAAAACTGATATGGGTCTGTAATTAGCAAAATTGTTACTTGTACCAGATTTGAAAATGGGGGTTATTGTAGCAAATTTAAGAGTAGACGGTATGGTACCCGTGGAAAAGGTAAGATTTATAATATGGGAAGATATGAATTCAGAGACAAGTTTTAATGTGGACGATCGAATCCCATCAAGGCCAGGAGACGACAGCTTGAGTTGAGATATACAGGACTTTACATCGTTAGGGGAAATCTCCCGAAAGAAAAATTTATTTTGGTAAGGTGAACCTAGATAGTGCAGATGGGAAAATTGTGTTTGAGGGATATTGGCATCGAGGTTAGGTGCGACAGAGCTAAAGTATTTGTTAAATTCATTTGCAATTTCAATTCAATTTAAACTAAATGGCGTTACTATACAATACTGTTGACTGGTGTTTGGAACCACCCGTACAATTTACGGGATATTGTACCAGAATATTTTTAGTCGACCAAAAAAAAAAACAATAACTTGGACGAGGTTCGTTATGTAAAAGTAACAAACCTAGATAAGAAGTCTCTGATATGACTTTGAAACCTCTGTACTAATCGAACACTAAAGCTCCCTATTTCAATGTTTTCCGAGGGTTTATTATCACACGTATCTTTGGCTTCGTTTCTTTGCTTCTTGTTACGACACATCCAGTTGAATAGAATCTGGGTCTTCTGAAAAGTAGACAAAAAGTTAAAGGAATATATCATAACAGATAAATTTAACAAAAGCTTAAGTAGATGGTAAAATATTTCGAAATTCAGAAGTGACTTACAAATTTGTCTACGATGGAATGGAGATGAACTCTGTTTCTATAATGTTCCTTAAGATGTTTTGCAGTTGACAGGGATGTCCACCATATTGGAATTCCACCCTTCTCTCTGTAAAAGTTAACAGTAGGCTATGCTATAAGAAACATTACATCACTATAGTCTCATCTCGGACACTGGGTGAGATAGTTTGTAAGGCCGGTTCTCACTGTACCAACATTGTAGCATGCCATTTTAAATGGATGCATTTGGTTGGTTGACAAGTCATATCGACCAAATGAAAGCATCCATTTTAATCGCATCCTACAAGTTGGTACGACAAGTCGCACTGTGAGAACGGGCCTTAAAGTGGCATGAGCTGTCAAAATTCATACTTTTTTCTTAATTTCTGATCTTCACGACAGTAAGAGGCTTTGAAGGCCATCGAAAATCTAAATGATTGGCGTTGGAATGAGGAAAATCCATACAGTATGTGGCCTGTACGAACCGAAAACATGTTCGAAAAGCAGACAAAATTTAAATAACCGGGACGACCATTCATTCATTCTAAGCCAAAGTTAGTTTAAAACAATACTTTATCGTACATTTTCGAGACTAGAAGCACTTAAAAGCCTCTGAAGTATGCGCCTTGAGCAAAATAGCCAATAATTTCAACATTCTGTTTTTACGTCAAAATATCAACATTCTGGCAGCTCATGCCACTTTAACCAAGCAAGATAAAGCAATTTGGAAACAACAGTTTGCTGAGGATCGTACGATGTCGTTGAACATTGCCATATATATATTATGTCCAGGTTCGATATAATTTTGAACAAAGTCAGCTGAAATATCGAAATATAATCAAGTGTCTTTGTTTTCAATAAGATGTTCATATTGACCCTGACCCAAATTGTTCCTCTAAGGGCACGAGTTGTCAAATTTGGAAATATTTTGTTAATTTTTGGCACGAGCTGCCAAAATGTCGATTTATTTTGCTATTTTGTATCAGCTACTTTTGTACTACAGACTAAATGGATTTTCTCGTTGAAACGTCAATCATTTAGTTTTCCCTATTTTGTTTATCCCTATTATCGTTTTGACAATCAAAGTTTATGATTTTTTGCAGCTCGTGCTCTTTTAACAACGTTCCGTTTGTACCACAGTTGGGTACGTTAAGGTACTGCGAGACAAAACCCTAAATTGTGAAAATTCATTACAGGGTTATTTGAATTTCGTCCGTTATTCGCATAAGTTACAGACTCGGTCGATATATCTTCTTCCTTTAATCTGAGCAATTATCCAATCGGATAACGTCCTAATTTTGCAGGTTTCATCACTTTAAGATAAGCGTCTCTGAAGACAAAATTACTACCGACCAGTGATTTTCAACTATGGAGTCTTCCAATAGCGTACATGTCCCCAAATATCAATTAAGATATAAAACAAATTTGTTGTCATTAAAACGATGTTGTAAATTAAGGTACCAGCACGTAACATAACGAATTATTTCTTCACTTACAATATTTCTCTGGCGATGACGTTATATCGATTTATGGCATCATTTCTTATAACATTAGTAGGCTTGTCGTCTACCAATGATTCGTTCACTGGATCTGGAAAAACAGAGACGTTTGTCTTGTGCCATTCACATGTGTATTGTATCAGGCTATTTAACCATTTAATATTGTATCATCATAAAAATGAGAACAAAAATACTTTAAACAAGTGGTGTGCCTGAGTCATAAATCCATATAACTTGTGTACATCAACGTAAAGCTCTAAAATTAAAACATATAAAATGACTTTGACTAACAGATATCCAACAACGTATAAGTTAGAGTTATTGAATGGCTTCCCGAGTGTATGGAAGATATCTGAGAGGTTGGACTCGAGTGTGAACGCACGAGCTAGCCACACCTCTCAGAATTTCTTTGATACTCGAGGGAGTCATTCAATAACGTGCTTGTATCATGGTATTAGTGATTGACGTTGTCAATCAACTAGCACGTGTTTACTGTTTGATACCCAGTCAAGAGAGCCATACAACAACTTCCAAAATCGGGAAGTTATTCAACGCTTAAGCCCCGTCCACTCTCTGTCCACTGGGTATCGGATTTGTCGAGGACTGCTCATCAAAAGGAAAACGCCGCAACCATGATACAATGAAAAATGGCAATGAATATAAGCGAATCACGGAACACTATGTGCAGGTGGAACAACGGATGGGCGTTGATTGATGGAAAATAATCCACCTCATATACCTGGCCCGACATGGAATGAAATTTATTCGAATTCGTGAAGTAAATCGTCAGAAAGTTGTAAGATAAAATGGTATGATAGTGATAAGGAGGAGCCATACAAAGAGATGTCCCCCTCACAATCTCGAATTGAAATGAATTGTGACGTCACTCAACATACTCAAACAGCTCTGATGACATTTAACACTGCGAATCACTCAGACCTCGCACTGGTTGTGTGTAATGTTGAATATTCTGAAAGCTATTAAGAATTGACCACCCACATGGATTAACAACAACCCTGTCGTATCAACCAGTTTAATGAACTTTCCAAAGTCATGGCTTACAAGTCTAAATGATCTCCGGAAAACATACCTTGTGGTATCCATATAACATCGCAGGATTCTTTTAAACGGGAAAAGAACGGCAGAGTTTTATTCAGGTCACCTGTAAAATTAGAACGTGGATTTTTCCATTATGGCTTACGTAATCAGAATGGATAAAAGTACAACTGTTAAAAACTGTCAGCATGTCAGTGTAGCAACACGACAGATGTTATGTTTTCTTTAGAAGCGCTGCATTTAAGGAGAAGTCCTAGGTCCTCTACAAACATAGATCTGGTAACCATTTCATCGAGCCCATGTCGATCGAATAATAACCCATTCAATAAAAGATCAGTGGACAGTTTCTCAAAACATTTACACCCAACCTAATTTTGCGACTGGTCGTAACCCAATGTTTAAGATATAATTATGTTTCCATGAAAGCTGTGTCCATGCATTGAACTTACGTCTCTCAAACGTTTTGAGACCGCAGGGCCTAAATGTAATTCAATCTTACATCCCTTTGGAGGAAGCACTATAGATGATACTCCATAAAACTCTGGTGAGGGAATGTCAATGAACATCCCGTCTTCCGTTAGAATGTATATCATCGTTAAAGTGGCATGAACTGCCAAACTATTGACATTTTTCGTTGACCTAAAAATCAATGATTGGACCTTTGTCAGATAACTTTTCAATTCAATATTCTCTCTAAGACAGATAAAGTTAAACTACCAGTTTTGTTCAGACCAAAAGTGTGAAAATTCCACGTACAGATTTTATGGGTTTACCTCGATATATATTATCACCGTCGAAACTGCCTCGGGTTTCTCGAATTCTCCACTAAAATGATGAGAACGAAATATTAGAAAACCTCACATGATTACCATGCATGTGAGACATACCAAAAACGAAAAAAATACGACCTTACCAAAAAATGTTTTTGCCCAATAGCAAACCTGATAATTCAATAAATCTTTTGTAGAATTATCAATTAAAAAAAAAAAGGTGAAAATTAGAAAGTCATGGCAAGTGTTTTAAATTGAAATAGTCTGTTATAAAAGTCAAACAAATTATAGAATAGTACTTACGACACCGGTCCCGATTAATATGTGAGTGGGTCTGGAATCGGAAGGGAGGCTTAACCATTTCTTTAAGTCCTCTCTTAGTGAATCGTCGGCATAGGGACGCCATAAAAACTCCTGGTGAAATAAAGTACAAAGAAGTGAATGCGGTTTTCAGTTTTTTTTTACTTTTTGTATGTTTCCAGGAAAAGAGAGTAACTTAAAAAGATACACCCATCAAGTTTGTTGTGACCTTCAGATTATTAGAAAAATAAGAAGTTGCCAATCTCGGATGAAAGGCTGCAATTTGACATTCCACCAAAAACTTAAATGTAAAGAGTTATTTAGGGAATTCCCTGCTGCTATTCTTTACTGTTTTGTCAGTCAGTAAACAAACAGGCTAAATACAACACCCGCGCAGTTTTAATAGGTCCATACCGCGCCCGTAACCACAACAAAGAGGACAAAGGCATTTGTTAATAAAATAAAAACTGCCAATCCAGTGGTCCGTGAGGGATCGAATAGCACAGATCGTTTTGACAAAATTAAGATATTCAGCTCAATGAAAAACTAAACCAGTCACACAGAATCCAGAATTATTCAATAAGTTAATAGTTTACATTAACTCGAACAAATTCATCGCTGTTTATTTTGAACAGATAGGCGTGTCATTCCATGTTCGAAATGATACCATATGATCTCATGAAATAAAAATACTAACTGCGACTGTTTCATTCGTTATGGTTGAAGTGTCCTTTTGAAAATGAATACAATAAGCCGGTTTGTTCGCCACAATATGTATGAAATAACAGTAAAGCTGTCGAATACGTGAATCTCCAATAAACACCACGTGATTATGTTTTCTAAAACAGGTTCTCACAGTAGCTCTGAAACATTCAAATGAAATTTTGTTGTTAGTTCCATAACTGGGTGGAAATGACTCAAGTTGAACCTAAACATAATTTAGACTAAATTCTAATGAGATTGGTGGATTTGTTTTTACAGATGACAGGACGAGATGCTTGTGAAGTTGATAAAAACTTATAGAGTTGATAAGATAAAAAGTATGTAGGATTGATAACATAAAAGGCTTGTGAATTTGACATGGTAAAATACATGTAGAGGAGATAAGAATATAGAGCCCATAAGATAAAATACTTGTAAAGGGGATAACATTAAGCGCGTATAGGATTGGTAACCGTAAAGGCTTGTAGAGTTGGTAAGATAGAGCCTTGTAGAGTTGATAAAATAGAGCCATGTAGAGTTGATAAGATAAAGCCTTGAAGAGTTGATAAGATAAAGCCTTGTAGAGTTGATAAGTAAAAGCCTTGTATAGTTGATAAGATAGAGCCTTGTAGAGTTGATAAGATAGAGCCTTGTAGAGTTGATAAGATAAAGCCTTGTAGAGTAGATAAAATAGAGCCTTATAGAGTTGATAAGATAGAGCCTTATAGAGTTGATAAGATAGAGCATTGTAGAGTTGATAAGATAAAGCCTTGTAGAGTTGATAAGATAAAGCCTTGTAGAGTTGATAAGATAAAGACTTGTAGAGTTGATAAGATAGAGCCTTGTAGAGTTGATAAGTAAAAGCCTTGTAGAGTTGATAAGAGAAAGCCTTGTAGAGTTGATAAGATAGAGCCATGTAGAGTTGATAAGATAGAGCATTGTAGAGTTGATAAGCAAAAGCCTTGTAGAGTTGATAAGAGAAAGCCTTGTAGAGTTGACAAGATAGAGCCTTGTAGAGTTGATAAGATAGAACCTTGTAGAGTTGATAAGATAAAGCCATGTAGAGTTGATAAGATAGAGTCTTGTAGAGTTGATAAGATAAAGCCTTGTAGAGTTGATAAAAGAGAGCCTTATAGAGTTGATAAGATAGAGCATTGTAGAGTTGATAAGATAGAGCCTTGTAGAGTTGATAAGATAGATCCCTGTAGAGTTGATAAGATATAGCCTTGTAGAGTTGATAAAATAGAGACTTGTAGAGTTGATAAGATAAAGCCTTGTAGAGTTGATAAGATAAAGCCTTGTAGAGTTGATAAGATAAAGCCTTGTAGAGTTGATAAGATAAAACCTTGTAGAGTTGATAAGAGAAAGCCTTGCAGAGTTGATAAGATAAAGCCTTGTAGAGTTGATAAGAGAAAGCCTTGTAGAGTTGATAAGAGAAAGTCTTGTAGAGTTGATAAGATAAAGCCTTGTAGAGTTGATAAGATAGAGCCTTGTAGAGTTGATAAAATAAAGCCTTGTAGAGTTGATAAGATAGAGCCTTGTAGAGTTGATAAGATAGAGCCTTGTAGAGTTGATAAGATAAAGCCTTGTAGAGTTGATAAGAGAAAGCCTTGTAGAGTTGATAAGATAAAGCCGTGTAGAGTTGATAAGAGAAAGCCTTGCAGAGTTGATAAGATAAAGCCTTGTAGAGTTGATAAGAGAAAGCCTTGTAGAGTTGATAAGATAGAGCCTTGTAGAGTTGATAAGATAAAGCCTTGTAGAGTTGATAAAATAGAGACTTGTAGAGTTGATAAGATAAAGCCTTGTAGAGTTGATAAGATAAAGCCTTGTAGAGTTGATAAGATAAAGCCTTGTAGAGTTGATAAGATAAAACCTTGTAGAGTTGATAAGAGAAAGCCTTGTAGAGTTGATAAGAGAAAGTCTTGTAGAGTTGATAAGATAAAGCCTTGTAGAGTTGATAAGATAGAGCCTTGTAGAGTTGATAAAATAAAGCCTTGTAGAGTTGATAAGATAGAGCCTTGTAGAGTTGATAAGATAGAGCCTTGTAGAGTTGATAAGATAAAGCCTTGTAGAGTTGATAAGAGAAAGCCTTGTAGAGTTGATAAGATAAAGCCGTGTAGAGTTGATAAGAGAAAGCCTTGCAGAGTTGATAAGATAAAGCCTTGTAGAGTTGATAAGAGAAAGCCTTGTAGAGTTGATAAGATAGAGCCTTGTAGAGTTGATAAGATAAAGCCTTGTAGAGTTGATAAGAGAAAGCCTTGTAGAGTTGATAAAATAGAGACTTGTAGAGTTGATAAGATAAAGCCTTGTAGAGTTGATAAGATAAAGCCTTGTAGAGTTGATAAAGTAAAGCCTTGTAGAGTTGATAAGATACATAACATGTTTGTAGAATCTTTGAGAGAAAGGTTTGTACAGTTGATAAATAAAACGCTTGTAGAAATAAAACGATGGTAGAGTTGGTAAGACAAAAAGCTTGTAGATGTAATGAGACAAATGGCTAGTAAAGTTCATTAGAAAAATTGTAGAGTTTATGGGCGGGAGAAATAAACATTTTTTTACAGAAAATATATGTCATAGACTGATCCATTAATGTCAGTGTCTAACATTGTACACAGGGATCAAGAGTATAATACTTAGATCATCCCATAGACAAATTGTTATCACTGACTTCCGTGAAGCATAATTTTGACCTGTAATATTTGCTGGGATTTTATTTAGGAACAGCGGATTGGTGCAGATCAACTTAGAAGCAAACAGATACACAACTGTATTTAAAAAACTTGCACAATACTATAGCAGAATAAGAGGGAAGGGTTCAACGTGTCCCTGAAGGGTTAAATGTCCCCCGATGAGTCATCTAAAAAGCGTATACAGTCAAATGAGTGTAAACTTGTATATCGGGACTGGTGTCGTAAGTACTATTCTATAATTTGTTTGACTTTTATAAGAGACTTGTATAGTTAAAAGGTTACAGATCTGTATCGTTGTTAAGATATGCGTATAGAATTAATAAGAAAAAGACGTTTGAAGGTTTGTAAAAAGGCTCTCGTCATCAGACATAACAACACAAAAGGTGTTTTTATAGAACAAAGAGATTACAAAGTTGACAAAACTCTGTTTGCTTTAATTGCACAAAATGTCTACAACCGTTTGATACCTCAAAGAATTGTATATTTGCAATGAGACCGTGTTGTTGACAAGAAATCCAAATTATAGATTGCAGATCCTACAAAAGACATAAGTGAGTAGAAATGTCAGTGGTTTGAGAGATGAATAAGCAATGTAAAAAAGGGAGATAAAAAAAAAGAAATGTAAGAAAGTTTGATTTTATGGTTTCAAAAAGGAAATACCTGCGTGTATTATTTAAGATGAGTCCATTTGAATCTAAGATTCTTGATTTCTCTCCTTTTCCTATGTACAAGACACTGTTTAATAGATCGTTGCAAGATGCTCGCTTTTTGCGTACTTTTGGCGAAGAATCTGAAAGAAATCAAGCGAATGTCAACTTTTGCTTCACTTTTATCTTTAAGGCTATAATACATGTATTAAGTATTATACATGTATTATCAGGCAATTCTTTCTCCAAAACACTTGTGCTTTGCTAAAAAACAAACTCAGTCATTTGAGTTTTTAATATCCAAGATGAAAGACCATCTATAGCCTCTGAATTGTATTATAACTTTCCATGACGAGTACATGTAGTCCGAAATATCTAAAAATTATTTAAAACCATCCAATTTTCTCCACCACATGGCAACATGTGGATGACGTAACTTAAGAATGACGTCTGATATTTGTAAATTACTTTGGTGAGACGAATTCTACTTCAAGAGGCTTCCTCCTCCGGCAAACTGTCACAATCAAGTTGTATCTTACAATTTAGGGCGTAACTCTAATTCATGGCGGTGGAGGCATTCTACCCCCTCACACTCACACACCCGCGCATAGTTTTGGCTATCTGTTGTGAGAAGAATAAAGTTTTATGAAAGAAAGTACATACATCTGTAGCCTCCCGTGTCTAGATACTACGATTACTTACTTGCGCTGTTGGGTCGAGGGCCTCAACGTGGAACAAAGCCTTTCAGAAAAGTGTCTAAAATAATTCAGAAATGACTTAGAACGCATTCTCTTATCCGTTCGAGTTGGACGTTCTGTGATAGATGCTAGTATTACCCTAATACGTTCCTCGTTTTACAACAATTCTTCCTAAACAATATCCAGTTTTACATGTCGAAAATCAACCCCCCCCAACAATACTTTTCAGGGTTAACTTGAATAAAATTCAATATTTACAATAATATACAAATATAAAAATCAATAGATGTATATACTTTTGAACACTATAACACTAGGGCACAGGGAAAATCTTCTTGTCTAAAATAACCATGGAGACAAGTTTCTTATTGTGTTGAAAGGGGGACATATCATTTAGACGTTTATACCCAATCATAAGTTGTTATAATAAACCACAACCCATGATGTTTCATCAGGTTGACGACAAGCAGGAGTTTGGCCTTAGTCAGTAGAATTTTCTGGAAAAGATACTTTGGCAACAAATCATCAGTATTTTTGGTAAAGCTGACATACGGATTTGCTATTGGTTTTAGATAGTAATCAATTAACTGTGATATTCTTTAACGTTCACTACCAAAATCGGAGATAATAGGACGCCTTGGGAGGGGGGGGGGGGGGTGCATTGGAGGCTTGGGTCATTAATTCAATGGGTTTGTGAATTTCGAAATATAGAGTACCCTGTTTTTAGGATTAAGGTCAGATTCCAAAGAGCGATATTGCGTTTTATTAAAGTGACATGAGCTGCCAAAATTCACAGTTTTTCATAATTTCTGATCGTCACGACAGTAAGAGGTTTTGAAGGCCATCGAAAAACTAAATGATTGGCGTTGGAATGAGGAAAATCCATACAGTATGTAGCCTGCACGAACCGGAATAGTGTTCGAAAAGTAAACACAATTTAAATAACCGGGACGACCATTCATTCATTCTATGCCAAAGTTAGTTCAAAACAATACTTTATCGTACATTCTCGAGACTAAAAGCACTAAAAAGCTTCTGAATTATACGTTTTGAGAAAAATAGCCGATAATTTCAACATTCTGTTTCAATGCCACTTTGATATAGCCTTTTTCTTCAACGGAACAAAGAATTCTATTGCAATTTCCAACATTTTCAGGCCTTATTTCCTTATCACATTTTTGGTAAAAAAAAAAATTTTCTGAGTGTGGAAAAGGGAGGTGTCATGCAGATTTGGTAGTTGGTCTAGGTTGTCTTTCAGTTCTTTTAAAGTAAAAAGCTCTTGCAGTTTCAGGTACTGAACTTGCCCAATTGAGGTTTGACTGATTGTGATGTTATTATACTGGCACTGTTATTGTAGGGGCGATGATACTGGCACTGTTATTGCAGGCGCAATGATACTGACACTGTTATTGTAGGGGCGATGGTACTGGCACTGTTATTGTAGGGTTGATGATACTGGCACTGTTATTGTAGGGGCGATGATACTGGCACTGTTATTGTAAGGGCGATGGTACTGGCACTGTTATTGTAAGGGCGATGGTACTGGCACTGTTATTATAGGGGCGATGATACTGACACTGTTATTGTAGGGGCGATGATACTGACACTGTTATTGTAGGGGCGATGATACTGGCACTGTTATTGTAGGGGCGATGATACTGGCACTGTTATTGTAGGGGCGATGATACTGACACTGTTATTGTAGGGGCGATGATACTGACACTGTTATTGTAGGGGCGATGATACTGGCACTGTTATTGTAGGGGCGATGATACTGGCACTGTTATTATAGGGGCGATGGTACTGACACTGTTATTGTAGAGGCAATGATACTGACACTGTTATTGTAGGGGCGATGATACTGGCACTGTTATTGTAGGGGCGATGATACTGGCACTGTTATTGTAGGGGCGATGATACTGACACTGTTATTGTAGGGGCGATGGTACTGGCACTGTTATTGGGGTGATGATACTGACACTGTTATTGTAGGGGCGATGATACTGACACTGTTATTGTAGGGGCGATGGTACTGACACTGTTATTGTAGGGGTGATGATACTGGCACTGTTATTGTAGGGGCGATGATACTGGCACTGTTATTGTAGGGGCGATGGTACTGACACTGTTATTGTAGGGGCGATGATACTGGCACTGCTATTGTAGGGGCGATGATACTGGCACTGTTATTGTAGGGGCGATGGTACTGGCACTGTTATTGTAGGGGCAATGATACTGGCACTGTTATTGTAGGGGCAATGATACTGGCACTGCTATTGTAGGGGCGATGATACTGGCACTGTTATTGTAGGGGCGATGGTACTGGCACTGTTATTGTAGGGGCAATGACACTGGCACTGTTATTGTAGGGGCAATGGTACTGGCACTGTTATTGTAGGGGCGATGGTACTGGCAATGATACTGGCACTGTTATTGTAGGGGCGATGATACTGACACTGTTATTGTAGGGGCGATGGTACTGGCACTGTTATTGTAGGGGCGATGGTACTGACACTGTTATTGTAGGGGCAATGGTACTGGCACTGTTATTGTAGGGGCAATGACACTGGCACTGTTATTGTAGGGGCAATGGTACTGGCACTGTTATTGTAGGGGCGATGGTACTGGCAATGATACTGGCACTGTTATTGTAGGGGCGATGATACTGGCACTGCTATTGTAGGGGCGATGATACTGGCACTGCTATTGTAGGGGCGATGATACTGGCACTGTTATTGTAGGGGCGATGGTACTGGCACTGTTATTGTAGGGGCGATGGTACTGGCACTGCTATTGTAGGGGCGATGATACTGGCACTGTTATTGTAGGGGCGATGATACTGGCACTGCTATTGTAGGGGCGATGATACTGGCACTGTTATTGTAGGGGCGATGATACTGGCACTGCTATTGTAGGGGCGATGGTACTGGCACTGTTATTGTAGGGGCGATGATACTGGCACTGCTATTGTAGGGGCGATGATACTGGCACTGCTATTGTAGGGGCGATGATACTGGCACTGTTATTGTAGGGGCGATGATACTGGCACTGTTATTGTAGGGGCGATGGTACTGGCACTGTTATTGTAGGGGCGATGGTACTGGCAATGATACTGGCACTGTTATTGTAGGGGCGATGATACTGGCACTGTTATTGTAGGGGCGATGATACTGGCACTGTTATTGTAGGGGCGATGATACTGGCACTGCTATTGTAGGGGCGATGGTACTGGCACTGTTATTGTAGGGGCGATGATACTGGCACTGCTATTGTAGGGGCGATGATACTGGCACTGCTATTGTAGGGGCGATGATACTGGCACTGTTATTGTAGGGGCGATGGTACTGGCACTGTTATTGTAGGGGCGATGGTACTGGCAATGATACTGGCACTGTTATTGTAGGGGCGATGATACTGGCACTGTTATTGTAGGGGCGATGATACTGGCACTGTTATTGTAGTGGCGATGATACTGGCACTGCTATTGTAGGGGCGATGATACTGGCACTGTTATCGCAGGGGCGATGATACTGGCACTGTTATTGTAGGGGCAATGGTACTGGAACTGGTATTATAGGGGCGATGGTACTGACACTGTTATTGTAGGGGCGATGATACTGGCACTGCTATTGTAGGGGCAATGGTACTGACACTGTTATTGTAGGGGCAATGGTACTGGAACTGTTATTGTAGGGGCGATGGTACTGACACTGTTATTGTAGGGGCGATGATACTGGCACTGTTATTGTAGGGGCGATGATACTGGCACTGTTATTGTAGGGGCGATGATACTGACACTGTTATTGCAGGCGCAATGATACTGGCACTGTTATTGTAGGGGCGATGATACTGGCACTGTTATTGTAGGGGCGATGATACTGACACTGTTATTGTAGGGGCGATGGTACTGGCACTGTTATTGTAGGGGCGATGATACTGGCACTGCTATTGTAGGGGAGTTGATACTGATACTATTATTGCAGGGGCGATGGTACTGGCACTGTTATTGTAGGGGCGATGGTACGGGTATTAAGTTTTCAAAAGCAAGAACTGATTCTGTTTAAACCTGTGCTCTTTTTTCTCTCAAAGTTTTCAATGTTTTGGAGAACATTGTGTTGAGTTATGGGGGAGGGGGAATGAATGCAATAGTATGGCATATTCTTTCACAGGTTCAAATCCCCAGTGCATTCATGATTAGGGAAATACAGTTAGTAGTCTTGTCTGTGTTTTCAGTTGTTAGTTAGTGTTTACTATGCTAATGAATGGCCTACGGCTAAATCCGAATATTCCCTACGTTTATATCTGTATGTTTAGTTTTAGTAGATTTGCAGAAGAAATGTATTTTGCATTGACATCATTATAATATTGACGCTATCTTCTGGGTATCTTGTGTAGAGAACATGTATTGATACAAGTAAATGACAAATAGACCTAATAATTTATTTAATGTGAATGTCTCCCAAATGGTATTAGTGTCGTGGTAAAATAATACTACATACGTGTAGATTCTATACTCCCAGAAACTACCAGACAGGCTTTCAGGTCATTTAGGTTCCATTGATGAAGTCAGGTAATCGAATAAGTTGAACTTCTTAATGTAACAGGCTATTCGGGTCCCAAAAATCGTGATATGAGTCTGACTATAGGCGCTATTATATAACGTAACCGACTGACTTATAGCAGGCCTACATGCAGAGCGACTACTAAATGACATGGTTACGGTAGTTTTAAACAGTTTGTGTTACAAGTTAGCTTAGTTAACCAAACATAGCCAGTGTAGATCACTTACCTGTAAGACGATTAGAAAGTGAATACAAAATGATAGACAATACAACCAAACAAAGAAATACTTTCTGTTTTAACCGGCTCATAACACATGCCATATCCCACGACACGATGGAACACTCACGACAAGGAAACTAAATAGTATGTGTATAGCTTTACGCACATCATCCGGTAATACTAAACCTATTCATGAATTTTTCTTCTCCACGGTTGGCTGAATCGGATAATAAGCGTTAAGCAGTAGGTAGACAGGCCATTGGAAATAGATCCAACTGTTTAAGATTCCTGTAGTAGGCAGTGTCATCACCATAGTGAGTTTTATCTTGACAATCCTACAGGATCAAACCACGGTAATATCAAATGACAATAAAAGGTGCCTAATAAGAGATATTAACTCGACGTGTTCATAAAATCAGTTCTGATACCACTGGTTAACACCAGATATTGTTATAGCGAACGTTATAGTTCAGCTAGGTAATATTTATATGACGGCTTAACTTCTTGAGTGAAACAAACTCAGATGTACAGTTTTATACATATATTTGAATAATAATACATCGCTACAAGTCGCCATGAGAAAACCTCTAACAAACTACAAATCAGCGAATAGTAATAAAATTTCCCACGACTTAGATAGTTTACCCTCTTATTATGCAACCAGTATTCATTAACCAATGAAAGACTAGCATTTGTACCACGTGTCGATCATATATCAGTCGATATTGGTGCCGAAATCGATATTGGATAGTGCTATTGGATTTTCATCCGGGTATCGGCAGAGAGAAGAGCGACTACGTCAGTTCGATGATGTGTAACGTTCGAATCGGACGTCACTGTGGAGTCGTCTGCGTCACTCCTGTCGTTTTGTCAGAACCCTTATATCTCTGCAAGATGTTAGATGACTATTTCAGGATGTAGTTTTAACATAACGGTAAAATTTAATGGAAAGTTAACTACTATGCGGTATGTACCGTAATTAGTAATTTTATAAAATTTGGCTCTTGCAGGGCTTTCTTTTCTAATAATTGTGCATACGTTGAATATTGAAATAAATTATTGTGCTTGTTTAAAGTTAAACTTGAAATAATTGTTGTTGGCGTTTGATTGCATATGTATAATAAAAAGATTATTATATGGATATTGATACTGAGTGTGGCATTGGCTGCCAAAATTGAAAAAGGATTCACAAAAGGAGAACCGAATTATTTTTCTTATCAGGAGGTTACCTTGTGTAGTTCTTAGCACAATTGTAAATGCACCTAAAGGCTGTGGTCATGAGTAACAAGGATCAACAATTTTAATATTTATTCAATTTAGTGGGAAACAAGGTTTTGGTTCGAGATTGCAACAGACTGAACCTTTTCATGCCAACGTAGCTACATTCTTTTTCAATGAATTCAATTATCCTTTTTCTGTGGAGGAAATGAACTTCTGATTTAAAAAACAAACTCATTTCACTTATAAAACAATGCTTGTGACTGAATTCGCCATACAGTGTTAATAAACAAAATTTGAATATTTCAGATAGACCAGAATATTTTAGTAGATCAAAAACAAAACAATAACTTCGATGAGGTTCGTTATGTAAAAGTAACAAACCTAGATAAGAAGTCTCTGATATGACTTTGAAACCTCTGTACTACTCGAACACTAAAGCTCCCCATTTCAATGTTTTCCGAGGGTTTATTATCACACGTATCTTTGGTTTCGTTTCTTTGCTTCTTGTCACGACACATCCAGTTGAATAGAATCTGGGTCTTCTGAAAAGTACACAAAAAGAAATATATCATAACAGATAAATTTAACAAAAGCTTAAGTAGATGGTAAAATATTTCGAAATTCTGAAGCGACTTACAAATTTGTCTACGATGGAAAGAAGGTGAACTCTGTTTCTATAATGTTCCTTAAAATGTTTTGCAGTTGACAGGGATGTCCACCATATTGGAATTCCACCCTTCTCTCTGTAAAAGTTAACGGTATGCTATAAGAAACATTGCATCACTAAAGTCTCATCTCGGACACTGGGTGAGATAGTTTGTAAGGCCGGTTCTCACTGTACGGTTTGTAGTACCAACATTGTAGCATGCGATTCAAATGGATGCATTTGATTGGTTGACAAGTCATATTGACCAATTAAAAGCATCCATTTTAATCGCATCCTACAAGTTGGTACTACAAATCGCACTGTGAGAACGGGCCTTAACCAAGAAGATAAAACAATTTGGAAACAACAGTTTGTTGAGGATTGTACGACGCTGCTGAACATTGTAATATATTATATCGAAGTTCGATATAATTTTTAATAAAGTCAGCTGCAATATCGAAATATAATAAAGTGTCTTTGTTTTCAATAAGATGTTCACATTGACCCTGACCCAAATTGTTCCTTTCAGTAACACGAGTTGCCAAATTTGGAAACGTTGCTTTATTTTTCGAGACGAGCTGCCAAAATGTCGATTTTTTTTGCTATTTTGTATCAGCTACTTTTGTCAAGAAGTACAGTATATAAGGATTTTAGTGCTACACGTTTCAAGAACGTACGTTAATCTGGTGTTTTGAATTAGCTTACACGTAGGTCTAGAATGAATGAACATTCGACCCGGTTATTTACATTTTGTTTACTTTTGGGACATTATTTCGGTTTGCACATACCAAAGACTGAATGGATTTTCTCATTCAAACGTCAATCATTTAGTTTTCCCATGAGCTTTTTATCCCTATGATTGTCCTGACAATCAAAGTTTATGAAAAAATTTTGAATTTTGTCAGTCATGTTCTTTTAATTTAATTTCCAGTGTGTTCACAGCGAATACTACAATTTAATTGGCTAATCTGCTTTCGTTCATTATCCGATCAACGAACCAGCTCCGGACTATTTTTACAACGATAAACGTGAATCACGGACAAAACAACAATAGGCCTACTCTTATTTATTGAAACGGAGAAAGCAATGTATTTGAAAATATGTTGATTTAACACCTGCTTATATTTATTTTTCATTTGCATTAGATTTCAAAGAAACAAAGAACAACTTGTTATGTCAGCTTACGAAATCGTTTGCACTCATGTCAGCAGAGTGCACTGATAAAATCAACGCTATGATGCGAGATGACGTCATCACGTTGTACAACCGTCACTTGACAGAGATCTTTGACATCAAGTGTAGCTTCGCGCGCGTTGGTTTCTTCTGATTCTTGAAAATAAAATATATCACATACCATGAATATTTTGTTATTGTTTTAGGTAGTAAATGTGATAGTAATTAAATTATATGGATTGACTTCAATGTTTCTTCGAACCGGCCCCTGTGCAAACTTTTCATAAACCGCTTCGCGGATTTATTTAGTTTGAAGAAACATTGAAGTAAATCCCTATTTAACAAAATGTGAAAATTCATTACAGGGTTATTTGAATTTCGTCCGTTATTCGCATAAGTTGCAGACTCGGTCGATATATCTTATTACTTTAATCTGAGCAATTATCCAATCGGATAACGTCCTAAGTTTGCAGGTTACGTCACTTTAAGATAAGCGTCTCTGAAGAAAAAATTACTACCGACCAGTGATTTTGAACTATGGAGTCTTCATACAGATGTCCCCAAATACCAATTACGATATGAAACAAATGTGTTGTCATTAAAACGATGTTGTAAATTAAGGTACCAGCACGTAACATAACGAATTATTTCTTCACTTACAATACTTCTCTGGCGATGACGTTATATCGATTTATGGCATCATTTCTTATAATATCAGAAGGATTGTTGTGTATCATTGATTCGTTCACTGGATCTGTAAAAACAGAGGCATTTGTCTTTTACTATTCAAATGTGTATTGTGTCAGGCAATTTAACCATTTAATATTGCATCATCATAAAAATGAGAACAAAATACTTTAAACAAGTGGTGTGCCCGAGTCATAAATCCTACATAAATACAATAAATAAATACATTAACATAAAGCTCTAAAATAAACATATACAATGACTTTGACTAAGAGATATTGAACAACGTAAAATGGCAATGATTATAAGCGAATCACGGAACACTATGTACAGGTGGAACAACGGATGGGCGATTATTGTTGGAAAATAATCCACCTCATATACCTGGCCCGACATGGAATGAAATTTATTCGAATTCGTGAAGTAAATCGCCAGAAAGTTGTAGGATATAATGGTATGATAGTGATAAGGGGGAGCCATACAAAAGTGACGTCCCTCAACATACTCAAACAGCTCTGATGACATTTAACACTGCAAATCACTCGGGCCTCGCACTGGTTGTGTGTAAAGGCCCGTCTACACGATGCAACTTTTGTTGTACAACAACGTACAACTTTTGTTCTATGATGTTGGATGGCAAATGTTTTATCGTGTAGACCGCCTTGTCCAACAACGTTATACAGCGTGTAACTTGTTGGACAGTGTTGAAACATGCTTCTATTTTTCAACAGCATATAACGTTTGTTGTGTCTTACTTTTGATTTCAACCAATCAGTAGCTACAATGGTCCATGTGACATTTCTATGAGCACATGACCTCAGCATGACGAGAGAATATGGAAGGATGGGGATATAGCGAAATCGAGCGATTTATTATAGAATACGACAAATTCCCATGTCTATATAACACCAAAAAAAGTCGCCTTCAAAACGAGTTGGAAAATTAACCTTTTAAAACTAAGCTTTAGATGGTCTACCATTTCAGACGAAAACATTTTAACAATTATTAAAATAAATGGGACTTATGTTTGTCTTTCACTTTGTGAAAGTATCATGGTGTTTGGTTCACTTCCACAATGCATAGCAAAAGTAATTATTTTACTTATATGGACGGCATTGCCAGTTTTATTGTGGAAGGAAATCAGGCTCCATGCCCGGAGGAAACCCACGAATTTCCGGTAGTAACTGACAACCACCCCACATAGGTCGATTGGATGGAAAGCCAGTCACAAAATCTTCCATTTTCT
Organism: Lepidochitona cinerea; assembly: GCA_963971465.1. Classification (NCBI taxonomy): domain Eukaryota; kingdom Metazoa; phylum Mollusca; class Polyplacophora; order Chitonida; family Tonicellidae; genus Lepidochitona; species Lepidochitona cinerea. The sequence continues at coordinate 36,541,950 of OZ020556.1, read as the reverse complement.
TTTTGACTGAGTTGGATTGGAAACTACGACCCATTGATGGAAGGCTGTTCGGACTGAGCGTCTAACACTCTTACCTACTGAGCCACGGAGGCCACCCGCATGTTATAGTCTATTCTGTTCCGAAAACAAAATGGCAATTTTCTTATTCGATCGGCCGATGGAGGACACTTGCACGTTTTTTTGCCATATTAAACGTAAAGTTAAATAAACGTGAGCGCAGCGTAAAAAAAATCTATTTTTAACCTTAGTTTTGATTTATCATGAACGTTATGTACAATATATTGTCATCGATCCTTAGAGAAATATTACATATATAGCTCTACAGAATGGCAATTTAAAATAACACCAGATACCAGGTATCTTAATGTAATAGCAAGCCTTTCTGCTGCTGATATCGCATTGGTATGATTAGATCGACTTAATAACTCTTCAAAAGAGACTTCGTCCATTCTGAGGAAGTTGTGCAGCTTAGAGGGGTCTGAAGATCTCAGCTCTCACGAGGCTATGAAAAGACTCTTCAACATTCCTTTTGGATAACCATTGTTTTATCCGTATCCTTGACTTTCTTGCTCGTCGACGTCGTCTTTTCCTTACAACAATGTTTGAAATCAAACTCGCAGCCGCCACAACAGATAAAACCTTCTTAACAGCCATTTTTGTAGGAAGTTTGGAGCCAATTTTTTTTAATTATTTTCCCTCTTTTTTATGGTGCAACAGCGTACAACAGCATGCAACAAAAGTTTACCGGTGTATTACCGTGTCGACACTCACATGCAACCAGGTCCAACATCGTTGAACAAAAGTTGTATGATGTTGTACAACAAAAGTTGCATCGTGTAGACGGGCCTTAACGTTGAACATTCTGAAAGCTATTAAGAATTGACCACCCTCATGGATTAATAACAACCCTATCGTATCAACCAGTTTAATGAACTTTCCAAAGTCATGGCTTACAAGTCTAAATAATCTCCGGAAAGCCTACCTTGTGGTATCCATATAACATCGCAGGATTCTTTTAAACGGGAAAAGAACGGCAGAGTTTTATTCAGGTCACCTGTAAAATTAGAACGGGGATTTTCCATTATGGCTGACGTAATCAGAATGGATAAAAGTACAACTGTTAAAAACTGTCAGCATGTCAGTGTAGCAATCTAAACAGAGAATTTAATCTTCGCATGCGAGACTTAGTTCTGAAGCGAAGGTGAGGTAAGCATGTGGGCACGATTGGTCAGTGTAGCAACAAGACAGATCGGAGGTTAATGTTAATGTTGCACTCAAGGAGTACTAGGTCCTCTACAAACATAGATCTGGTACCATTTCCTTGAACCCACGTTGATGATAACCCATGCAATAAAATATCAGTGGACAGTTTCTCAAAACAGTTACGCCCAACCTAACTTTGCGACTGGTCGTAACCCAATGTTTAAGATATAATTATGTTCCCATGAAAGCTGTGTCCTTGCATTGAACTTACCTCCCTCAAAAGTTTTGAGACCTCGGGGCCTAAATGTAATTCAATCATTTGGTGGAATTGCTTTAGGCGATACTCCATAAAACTCTGGTGAGGGAATGTCAATGAATGTCTTCCGTCAGATTGTATATACAATAGACCCTTAAAGTGCATACATAACATGTTTGCCAAACTATTGATATTTTTTCGTTAACCTCAAAATCAATTGAAAAATAACTTGGGATTGCACTTTCCCGGAAACATTGGACCTTTGTCCGATAACTTTTAACTTTTCAATTCAATATTCTCTCGAAGACAGATAGACTTAAAGCTACCAGCTTTGTACAGATTTTATTGGTTTACCTCGATATACATTATCACCGTCGAAACTGCCTTGGGTTTCTCGAATTCTCCACTAAAATGAGAACGAAATATTAGATATTTTCCTTTAACATTCTCACTTCAAACCTCAAATGATGACCATCCAAGTGAGACATACCAAAAACGAAAAAAAAAATAAAAAAATAGACCTTACGGAAAGTGTTTTAAATTGAAATAGTCTGTTATAAAAGTAAAACAAATTATAGAATAGTACTTACGGCACCGGTCCCGATTAATATGTGAGTGGGTCTGGAATCGGAAGGGAGGCTTAACCATTTCTTTAAGTCCTCTCTTAGTGAATCGTCGGCATAGGGACGCCATAAAAACTCCTGGTGAAATAAAGTACAAAGAAGTGAATGCGGTTTTCATTTTTTTGGATTTTTTGTATGTTTCCAGGAAAAGAGATTAACTTAAAAGGATACACCCATCAAGTTTGCTGTGACCTGCAATTCGACATTCCACCAAAAATGTACTTGCAAAGAGTTATTTTCGGAATCCCCTGCTGCTATAATTGTTTTCTGTTTGTCAGTCAGTAAACAAACAGCCTAAAATGCAACACATGCGCAACTAAAATGGGTCCATACCTCGCACCTTACCCCAACAAAGCGGACAAATCTAGGAATTCCCACATAAAAACTGCCACTCCAGTGGTCAGTGGGAGATGGGGAAGTTACCAATGGCCATCTGGAAACCTCATCTTTATATAAACGACAGACGAATAACATACATATTGTTCTGCCAAAATTAAAATATTAAGCTCAATGAAAAAGTAAACCACACAGTAAGTCACACAGAATCAAAAACTATTCAACAAATTCATCGCTGTTTGTTTTGAATTTTAAAGTACCCGGGCCATTTTACTTCGTATCAGCTTAATACCCTGTATGGCTTATCTTTCTAAAGCAGTTTCGCCTGCCGGTCCCCAATCTCATTCTCGCGAGATCCCCTGCTACTATGTGAACGCGACGGACCTCTCAGGCCGTCCCAGGCCATTTGCCTTAGTCTGCTAAGGGGAATCCCCTTTTGTCAGTGCTGCGGAGGAATACTCTCACTACAATCACATGACGTAGACATACAAAATAGCATGTTGTACGCTGGCCTGTTCACAATGGCATAGGGTAGAAATATAGTCCCTGTATTTCCTCAACGATAATTGACGTAATAATTCGTAATAATTCTAAACTTAAAGGAGGAGAAAACAAAAAAACAACATGCAATTGTATCGAATCCCTTGCGAGCTTATCGTATCTTGTATAGTTATAACCTGCAATGTCAGCGGTAAGACTACCTTTTCTGAAAATTCTACAACGATCCCCACAAGTCGTGTAGACAACATATGCTGCCTGTCACGTCTTCCCAAAAGGTTGATTTACTAGTACGTGTACATTTCAGAGTTGTTGAAGTGTTTGTCTTCTCTTATTAGCGCCTCAAAATGATCGGAATTAACCTAGGTTTAAATGGGAGACTTTCAGAGTTGACCAATTTCTCTAAGCTAGTGAGTGACTGGTGGCCAGGCGAATGCTGATTGGCCGATCGAGACACACAGCTAAGCTCTGTTGTGAAGATGGCTGCCGAGTCAGTTAAGACGTTCTCTGATAACGATTGTTAACTTTCTTATAGCACAGTTTGGCGAGGAAAAATCGTAGAAATATGGTTTTGGTACCGTTAGAAAGGAAAATGTGTCTCTCCTGTACTGTATTTACTTAGTTCTATCCTTTTCTTCTCCTTTAAGGGCATGTACCAGAAACGAAATACAAGCCAACATATAGAATCAGGTAAACATCACCTACAAATCAATTTTGGAAGTAAGTTTGATTACCCAAATTTAAAATTGCCTGGGGCGGCCTGAGAGGTCCGTCGCGTTCACGTAGTAGCAGGGGATCTCGCGAGAATGAGATTGGCCGGCCCCTTGACTACCCCACAGAACTCACAGAGAAAACTTGCCCTGGAGCCATTTCCCAGGTATTTCTTACTGATTCTGAAGGCCGATTTCCTCGAATAACACATGAGTTTTTTGTTTGGCTGATGTTGACGTAAAACCTTTTATTTGTACTGTTTGGGAAAAATAGCCATTCATTTTGAAATATTTTTAAAATATTATACAATACAGTTTTCTGAGAGGAAAGGGTTAGGAGGGTGGGGGCGAGATATGCTTGTCATTCCATGTTCGAAATGATACCATATGATCTTATGAAATAAAATACTTACTACCACTGTTTCATTCGTTATGGTTGATGTGTCTTTTTGAAAATGAATACAATGAGCCGGTGTGTTCGCCACAATATGTATAAAATAACAGTAAAGCTGTCGAATACGTGAATCTCCAATAAGCACCACGTGGTTATGTTTTCTAAAACAGGTTCCCACAGTAGCTCTGAAACATTCAAATGAAATTTTTTTTTAGTTTCTTGACTGGGTGGAAATGATAATCGACTCCAATTGAACCTAAACATAATTTAGACTATATTCTTATAAAATTGATGGATTTGATATGGCGGTTTTTACAGATGACAGGACGAAATGCTTGTGAAGTTGATGAACACTTATAGAGTTGATAAGATAAAAAGTATGTAGGATTGATAACATAAAAGGCTTGTAGATTTGATATGGTAAAATACATGTAGAGGAGATAAGAATATAGAGCTCATAAGATAAAATGCTTGTAGAGGGGATAATATAAAGCGCGTATAGAATTGATAATCTTAAACACTTCTTCGCCTTATTGAGTGAGTTGATAAGATAGGGCCTTGTATGTTGATAAGATAGAGCCTTGTAGAGTTGGTAAAATAGAGTCTTGTAGAGTTGATAAGATAGAGCCTTGTAGAGTTGATAAGATAGAGCCTTATAGAGTTGATAAGATAAAGCCTTGTAGAGTTGATAAGATAGAGTCTTGTAGAGTTGATAAAATAAAGCCTTGTAGAGTTGATAAAATAAAGCCTTGTAGAGTTGATAAGATAAAGCCAGTTGATAAGATAAAGCCTTGTATAGTTGATAAGATAGAGTCTTGTAGAGTTGATAAAATAGAGCCTTGTAGAGTTGATAAGAAAAAGCCTTGTACAGTTGATAAGATACAGCCTTGTACAGTTGATAAGATAAAGCCTTGTAGAGTTGATAAGATAGAGCCTTGTAGAGTTGATAAGATAAAGCCTTGTAGAGTTGATAAGATAAAGGCATGTAGAGTTGATAAGATAGGGCCTTGTAGAGTTGATAAGATAAAGCCTTAAAGAGTTGATAAGATAGGGCCTTGTAGAGTTGATAAGATAGGGCCTTGTAGAGTTGATAAGATAGAGCCTTAGAGAGTTGATAAGAAAAAGCCTTGTAGAGTTGATAAGATAGCACCTTGTAGAGTTGATAAAATAAAGCCTTGTAGAGTTGATAAGATAGGGCCTTGTAGAGTTGATAAGATAGAGCCTTGTAGAGTTGATAAGATAGAGTCTTGTAGAGTTGATAAAATAAAGCCTTGTAGAGTTGATAAGATAAAGCCTTGTAGAGTTGATAAGATAAAGGCTTGTAGAGTTGATAAGATAAAGGCATGTAGAGTTGATAAGATAGGGCCTTGTAGAGTTGATAAAATAAAGCCTTGTAGAGTTGATAAGATAGAGCCTTGTAGAGTTGATAAGATAGAGCCTTGTAGAGTTGATAAGATAAAGCCTTGTAGAGTTGATAAGATAAAGGCATGTAGAGTTGATAAGATAGGGCCTTGTAGAGTTGATAAAATAAAGCCTTGTAGAGTTGATAAGATAGAGCCTTGTAGAGTTGATAAGATAGAGCCTTGTAGAGTTGATAAGATAAAGCCTTGTAGAGTTGATAAGATAGGGCCTTGTAGAGTTGTGTAACTGTTAGGTAGAGTTGATAAAATAAAGCCTTGTAGAGTTGATAAGATAAAGCCTTGTGCAGTTGATAAGATAGAGCCTTGTAGAGTTGATAAAATAAAGCCTTGTAGAGTTGATAAGATAGGGCCTTGTAGAGTTGATAAAATAAAGCCTTGTAGAGTTGATAAGATAGGGCCTTGTAGAGTTGATAAGATAGAGCCTTGTAGAGTTGATAAGATAGAGTCTTGTAGAGTTGATAAAATAAAGCCTTGTAGAGTTGATAAGATAAAGCCTTGTACAGTTGATAAGATAGAGCCTTGTAGAGTTGATAAGATAAAGTCATGTAGAGTTGATAAGATAGAGCCTTGTAGAGTTGATAAGATAGAGCCTTGTAGAGTTGATAAAATAAAGCCTTGTAGAGTTGATAAAATAAAGCCTTGTAGAGTTGATAAGATAGCACCTTGTAGAGTTGATAAAATAAAGCCTTGTAGAGTTGATAAGATAGCACCTTGTAGAGTTGATAAAATAAAGCCTTGTAGAGTTGATAAGATAGGGCCTTGTAGAGTTGATAAAATAAAGCCTTGTAGAGTTGATAAGATAGGGCCTTGTAGAGTCGATAAGATAGAGACTTGTAGAGTTGATAAGATAGAGCCTTGTAGAGTTGATAAAATAAAGTCATGTAGAATTGATAAGATAAAGTCATGTACAGTTGATAAGATAGAGCCTTGTAGAGTTGATAAGCTAGAGCCTTGTAGAGTTGATAAGATAGAGTCTTGTAGAGTTGATAAAATAAAGTCATGTAGAGTTGATAAGATAAAGTCATGTACAGTTGATAAGATAGAGCCTTGTAGAGTTGATAAAATAAAGCCTTGTAGAGTTGATAAGATAGCACCTTGTAGAGTTGATAAAATAAAGCCTTGTAGAGTTGATAAGATAGGGCCTTGTAGAGTTGATAAAATAAAGCCTTGTAGAGTTGATAAGATAGGGCCTTGTAGAGTCGATAAGCTAGAGCCTTGTAGAGTTGATAAAATAAAGTCTTGTAGAGTTGATAAAATAAAGTCATGTAGAGTTGATAAGATAAAGTCATGTACAGTTGATAAGATAGAGCCTTGTAGAGTTGATAAGAAAGAGCCTTGTAGAGTTGATAAAATAAAGTCATGTAGAGTTGATAAGATAAAGTCATGTACAGTTGATAAGATAGTACCTTGTAGAGTTGATAAGATAGAGCCTTGTAGAGTTGATAAGATAAAGTCATGTACAGTTGATAAGATAGAGCCTTGTTGAGTCTATAAGATAGAGACTTGTAGAGTTGATAAGATAGAGCCTTGTAGAGTTGATAAAATAAAGTCATGTAGAGTTGATAAGATAGGGCCTTGTAGAGTTGATAAGATAGAGCCTTGTAGAGTTGATAAGATAGAGTCTTGTAGAGTTGATAAGATAAAGTCATGTACAGTTGATAAAATAGTACCTTGTAGAGTTGATAAGATAGAGCCTTGTAGAGTTGATAAGATAAAGTCATGTACAGTTGATAAGATAGAGCCTTGTTGAGTCTATAAGATAGAGACTTGTAGAGTTGATAAGATAGAGCCTTGTAGAGTTGATAAAATAAAGTCATGTAGAGTTGATAAGATAGGGCCTTGTAGAGTTGATAAGATAGGGCCTTGTAGAGTTGATAAGATAGAGCCTTGTAGAGTTGATAAGATAGAGTCTTGTAGAGTTGATAAAATAAAGTCATGTAGAGTTGATAAGATAGCACCTTGTAGAGTTGATAAAACAAAGCCTTGTAGAGTTGATAAGATAGGGCCTTGAAGAGTTGATAAGATAGAGACTTGTAGAGTTGATAAGATAAACCCTTGTTGAGTTGATAAGATAGAGCCTTGTAGAGTTGATAAGATAAAGGCTTGTAGAGTTGATAAGATAAAGTCATGTACAGTTGATAAGATAGAGCCTTGTAGAGTTGAAAAGATAGAGCCTTGTTGAGTTGATAAGATAGAGCCTTGTTGAGTTGATAAGATAGAGCCTTGTAGAGTTGATAAGATAAAGTCATGTACAGTTGATAAGATAGAGCCTTGTAGAGTTGATAAAATAAAGGCTTGTTGAGTTGATAAGATAGAGGCATGTAGATTTGATAAGATAGAGGCATGTAGATTTGATAAGATAAAGCCTTGTAGAGTTGATAAGATAGAGGCATGTAGAGTTGATAAGATAGGGCCTTGTTGAGTTGATAAGATAGAGCCTTGTTGAGTTGATAAGATAGAGCCTTGTAGAGTTGATAAGATAAAGTCATGTACAGTTGATAAGATAGAGCCTTGTAGAGTTGATAAAATAAAGGCTTGTTGAGTTGATAAGATAGGGCCTTGTAGAGTTGATAAGATAGAGGCATGTAGATTTGATAAGATAAAGCCTTGTAGAGTTGATAAGATAGAGGCATGTAGAGTTGATAAGATAGGGCCTTGTAGAGTTGATAAGAAAAAGCCTTGTAGAGTTGATAAGATAAAGCCTTGTATAGTTGATAAAGTTAGGGCCTCGTAGAGTTGAAGTAGATAGAGCGTTGTAGAGTTGAAGTAGATAGAGCGTTGTAGAGTTGATAAAGAAAGGGCCTCGTAGAGTTGATAAAGATAGGGCCTCGTAGAGTTGATAAAGATAGGGCCTCGTAGAGTTGATAAAGATACGGCCTCGTAGAGTTGATACAGATAGGGCCTCGTAGAGTTGATAAAGAAAGGGCCTCGTAGAGTTGATAAAGATAGGGCCTCGTAGAGTTGATAAAGATACGGCCTCGTAGAGTTGATAAAGATAGGGCCTCGTAGAGTTGATAAAGAAAGGGCCTCGTAGAGTTGATAAAGATAGGGCCTCGTAGAATTGATAAAGATAGGGCCTCGTAGAGTTGATAAAGATTGGACCTCGTAGAGTTGATCAGATAAATAACGTGTTTGTAAAATCTTTTGTGAGAGAGGTTTGTACAGTTGATAAATAAAACGCTTGTAGAAATAAAACGCTTGTAGAAATAAAACGCTTGTAGAAATAAAACGCTTGTAGAAATAAAACGCTTGTGGAGTTGATAAGAAACAAGGCTTGTATAGTTGATAAGATAGTGGACGTAGATGTAATAAGACAAATGGATAGTAGGGTTGATTAGAAAAGAATACATTAGAGTTGATTGGCGGGAGGAATAAACATATATTTTTTTATAGAAAATATGTCATAGACCAATCCATTAATGTCAGTGTCTAACATTGTACACAGGGATCAAGAGTATAATACTTAGATCATCCCATAGACAAATTGTTATCCGTGACTTCCGTTAAGCATAATTTTGACCTGTAATATTTGCTGGGATTTTATTTAGGAACAGCAGATTGGGACAGAATTAACCACATATTCGAAGTAAACAGATACAAAACTAATTACAACTGTATTTTAGAAAACTTAAACAATACTTTATTTAAAATAGCAATGGATTTTATTTGACCTTTTTCTTTTTTACTAAGCACGTTAAGAGGGAAGCGTTCAATGTGTTCCTGTGTTCAACTAGTCCTCTAAAAGGCGTATACAGTAAAATGAGTGTAGGGTTAATAACCTAAAGACTTGTATAATTAAAAAGTTACAGGTTTCTATAGTTGTTTAGATATATGCCTATAGAATTTATAAGAAAAAGACCTAAAAAGACATTTGAAAAGGCTCTCGTCATCAGATATTACAGCACACGACAAAAGGTGTGTTTATAGAACAAAGAGAGATAAGACAAAACTCTCTTTGCTTTAATTACACAAAATGTCTGCAACCTTTTGATACCTCTAAGAATTGTATATTTGCAACGAGAAATCCAGATTATAAATTCTACAAAAGACATAAGTGAGTAGAAACGTCAGGGGTTTTAAATGAGATGAATAAAAGAAATGTAAGACAGTTTTATTTCATGGTTTAAAAAATGAAAATACCTGCGTGTATCGTTTAAGATGAGTCCATTTGAATCTACGATTCTTGATTTCTCTCCTTTTCCTGTGTACACGACACTCTTTAATAGATCGTTGCAAGATGCTCGCTTTTTATGTACTTTTGGAGAGGAATCTGAAACAATTCAAGCGAATTTCAACTTTTGGTTCACTTCTATCTTTATGGCTATAATACATGTATTATTAGGCAATTCTTTCTCCGGTTGGACGCTCTGTGATGGATGCTAGTATTACCCTAATACTTTCCTCGTTTTACGACAATTCTTCCTAAACAATATCCAGTTTTACATGTCAAAAATCACCCCCACCCCAACAATACTTTTCACGGCACACTTACGCCTCCTTTATCTGGGCTTGGTGTTGTTTTGAATAATAATAATAATAAACTTTATTTTGAGAGGGTTGACAAAGTCAGTCAATGAATCATTGATCTTCCCTGAGGCCCTCCTTTGCACACACACGTTCACTCAGACAAATATAATAATTACAAAACATAGCCTATGACACACATAAGAACAAAAGACTAAATTCATGACTACATGCTGGAAACACCATAGTAAGAGCAAAAAAGAAGACGTTAACATAACTTAAGTAAAATATTTTATAACGTATTGAATAGGAAAAAAAATGGAATAAAGACAGAAAATAAAATTCGACATTTACAATGATATACAAATATAAAAATATAACGCATAACGCATTTTGACGCAAATGACGTTAAGAAAGTGATTTTCGGTTGAAAACAATAGAAGTAATGCCTAAAGACGTTGAGTGTTAACGTTAAGACGTAATGAAAAACAATAAGAAAGTTAGTCAAACATTTTAAACATGGTTTGAATTCGTGTTGGGAATGTATATAAGTTATGTACAATTAACGCCCCGCTGGCCAAAGTCGCGAGAGTGGCTAAATACTCGAGTGAATTGATCGATATTGTAACAGCTGGCTGTTAATAGTCTTTTTGTATATGGACTTTGAACTTTGAAATTGTTGAAAAACTTAGTAAATATGAAATAATCCGATGTATTAATTGATTGTTGTTTGATCTAAATACGAAAATAATGAATGGATATTGTAAAAATGAAAACAAGGCACATTTGAAAAAAAATATACGATTAATAGATAGACCATTATTAGAATTAAATACCAAGGGTAGACTTTACTTAATTTGTTGACTATGCCAATCAGCTGAATCTAAAAACTACAACAGGGCCTCTGATGCTAGTTGTTAACTAAATGCATTTTGTCTTTATCCATAGGCTAGAAGTCCTCGGGGATTTGAACTTGGACCAAAAATTTGAACAAGTTCAAAGCCCAAATGAAAAGTAAGCTTATTGCATTTCAATTTTATCACGCGTAACTATTTTATTGCACTATTTTAATAATATGGATTTCCATTACATCCGAAAATCTATGAGTAATGAATACTTTGTACACAAGTAGTGTTATTCCGAAAAACGAAAACTTCATATTGACTCAATATTTCGACTTGAGTCAATATGAAGTTTTCGTTTTTCGGAATAACACTACTTGTGTACTACGTTAAACTAATCAGTGGAACTATTGGATTTTGAATACTTTGTTTATCTAAAAAAAAGATGTTTTAACAGACGTTTTTATTATTTTTTTGTTCAGATCCTAAATATAAACTATGAAATCGACAGAAGTGGCGAGTTACTCTGCAAGATGTAGATTTGTCAACTTTATCGTTACAAGACGCATTTGACGCTGATCTCTGAGTCTTTTATAGTCCGAAATCTCTCCAAAACAAACTGTCTGTAGCCTAATGACGTCACACGAAAGAAATGCATGGTTTAAGTGTAGTTACGTATACGATCATTGGATTCATTTAGTCCCACATCAGTGTACATACACTAAATGTCCAACAGTACATCAATGGTATACAGTTTCGATCTACAATACGACTACGCATTGTTATAATATTATTGACCTATTAAGCCTGCTAAAAATTATTATTAAATCCCTACCGGCCAAACCGATCATTTATTCAACTTTCCTTTGCCTTTCAGGGCCCTGTCTTACGAAGCTGGCGTAAAGTTGCGCATAGGCCTACAACATGGACCAGTTGCGACTAGGGTGTAAGTTCCGATAGCTTTAACACTGATTTACGTCCGACGTAACTTACGCCAGCTTTGTAAGACAGGGCCCTGGCCTGTGCCTGAGTCAAGTAATGAACCTCAGATACAATCGGAGCAGTCGGTACTCACTTCGGCTATCTTCGCTCGCTACCGGTCGGCTTTGACACGCCTCGGGCAGTCTGCGCTTTTTATACGGCAAAAGGCAAATCAGCGTATTTTTGGGCTGAATAAAAATGGCGTCGAAAGTAAATATCAAAATGTTTTACTACACTACGAAAACAGAAAATAAAAATAATTATAAATTTATTAAATGCTAATATCATTTAGAAAGATATTTGTTTATATATTTTATTTAGCCCGGTAAACCACATGTTGTAGACAGACGCAGTTTCGGTACATATCAGGAATCTTCAAATACTTCAATTATATAACTGATCGAGGCTGAAAGTTAACAAACCGAGTGTTTCAGTCCCTTACATTATCACGGGAACACTTTTGTATGGCCCTCAAGGGGATTTGGGATTTGTACGCTTCACGGATACCTATTTGTTCGCCATATTCAAAATGACCTGCAGTCTATCAGAGGGTATTTCACGCACGTAAATCCCCGAAGTTTCAGAGTGCAATCAGAGCTGGACGCGGGACCTAGGTATGTTTTTTTAAACTTGATACAATTTTTCTTCAATTACGTTTTTTAAAAAGAGTTACACAAATATCTTTTCTTTTTTCCCTTTCTTTTTTCCAGGATGTTAAACGACCAGGAAATGGTATATTTGTTGGACAAGATACCGGAACCCCAACCCAGTACATGCTGGGAACAGTCCGGGGGAAATACGGCCGACCTCCAACCTTCACAATCTGCGTACGGAGTGTAGTGGAACGCAAAAACTTTCGGGCCAGGGAAACCATTCATAAGGTAACCCTACACTACGTAGATAAAGCCGGCTGGAAGGAAAATTTAAAGGGGCATGAGCTGCCGAAATTTACATTTTTTTCATAATTTCTGATCGTCCCGACAGTAAGAGGCTTTACAGGCCATCGAAAAACTCAACGATTGGCGTTGGAATGAGGAAAATCCATACAGTATGTGGCCTGTACGAACCGAAAACGTGTTCGAAAAGTAAACAAAATTTAAATAACCGGGACGACCATTCATTCATTCTAAGCAAAAGGTAGCTCAAAACAATACTTTAACGTATATTCCCGAGACTAGGCGCACTAAAAAGTCTTTGAATTATACGTCTTAGGAAAAATAGCCGATAATTTAAACATTCTGTATCAACGTCAAAACATCAACATTTTGGCAGCTCATGCCCCTTTAAATGTATTAGGGTCGGCCATTGAAAATAGTTTGTCCATTGCGACGACTGGGCTTTACAACGAAGACTTCGTGCGTGTCTTCATAAATCATAGAGCATTGGAAACGCCCATCGTAGTAAACATACAAGATAAGAAAGATGTTTCAGCCGCTACAGTAATGAAGTGTGTCGAAAAACCTTGCAGTCCAAGTCTACCTTGCAATTTGACGACTCTTTCGAACTCGAAATTGGAACCATTCGGAAAGTAGGGGAAGGAAGGGGTTAAAATAACCAATGTTAAAGAAGGTAAACGACTTTCAAGAAGTATGATTTGGGTCCAAAACAAAGATTTATTATAAATTTAACAGTCAAAATAAAGAACGTATCAAGGATGGTACGCTTAGGCTGCTAGAAAGAGAGGCAAAAAATGTTGTGTCTGGCGGCGGGTGTTTTGACTAATTCTCTCTGTGATTTGGGCGATGTCAAAAAATTCGAAGACGCGCTCAATGTTCAAATAATCGTCGTTTGAGCCCAGCAATTACATCGAATAATGTACAAGAGGGATAAAGAAAGACTAGCAACATTTTTTTTGTATTTTGATCAAGATCATTTCCATGTTTAACTAATATAAAGGCGTTTTATGGGACCCATTATTTTTGCGATGTGTGTTTAAAAGGGTACAATGACAGGCTAAAACACAAATACGGTACTCTCTGCGACTTGTGCCACAGACGTGATTGTATCATTTCTGAACCTGTCGAATGCGTAGACTGTTTCCGTACGTTTCGAAAAACATAAGTGACAACAGTTTCACGCAACGCGAAGGGACTGCGAGAGCCTTCCATCTATTTGTCAGAGCTTTAGGGCTTGTAAGCATTGCCATACCTTGTTGGAATGACAAAAATGCAGCTCAAAAGAATACAAGTGCCGTGAATGTTTTTTGTAGATGGTGTAAAGTATACCATTTAGAGAAAAATTATTGCTATATTAAACCCTTAGAGGGTAAAAAAAACACCGTGCTAGAATATCTTTTTTGATTTTGAATACAAGTGCCGTGAATGTTTTTTTGTAGATGGTGTAAAGTATACCCTTTAGAGAAAAATTATTGCTATATTAAACCCTTAGAGGGTAAAAAACCACCGTGCTAGAATATTTTTTTTGATTTTGAATACTGTCAAAACACCGGGGAACATATACCTAACTTTCCTGTGGCCCAGAAAGACAAAACGTGTATAAACGATGATTATACCAATTCGAACTCTGTGTGAATCAAGGGAACACAGTTTAGCGGCGACGACACAAACAACGATTTTTGTGCTTGGCTGTTTTCTAGAAATCACAAAAAATTGTACTGCTGTATGCCGTAATTTACCTGGGTACGATGGTATCTACTTACTAAAGTACCTAATCCAAAATTCCGTGACCCCACAGGTGACATACAGCGGTTATCCACGTATATACACGTGGGGAGTCTAGGTATTGAAATCATAAACAGTTTAAATCACATCCCCACCATTATGGCAAATTTCGCCAAAACTTTCGGCTATTTTCCTCACATTTAAATACGCCCGAAAATCAAAATTATATCGGTCCATTTCCAGACCCCGAGTTTTATGGTTACGACACTATGTCACCCTCTAATCCAATCGTATTCTCGCGAGATCTCCTGTAGACGTGGCTAAGATAGACCTACTTTTTGAAGATAAAACAACAAGCCTCTGGATGGCCTCAGTGGTGTAAAACCAAAGACGATAAACAAAAATATCTGACCGAATTCGAAAAGGCTGACGACATTAAGCTAGACCCGAGAAAAATTACGAAAAATTCCGGATTGTGCTCTGTGGCTAAGCTATGTTTAAACTCTTTTTGGGGTAAGTTCGGTCAGAGATCTAACCTCGGTAAAACGGATTTCGTATCAGATGTGGATAACTTTTTCAACCATTTAGAAGATCGGGAAAGGACTGTTACGAATTTCCATTTACTGACGGAGGATGTAGTCATGATAGAATGGCGTCACAAAAGTGACGCTGTTGAAACGGTTGCTCCTTCAAACGTTTACATAGCTGCCTTCCCTACGACTCACGCCCGAATAAAGTCCTCGACTTGTTGAATAAAAATGTATTGTACTATGCTACAGAGTCTATAGTATACATACAACATAAGGGCAGCGTCCAACCTCCATTAGGAGTTAAATTAGGGGACTTAACCGATGAACTGGACGGGGATTTTATAGAGGGTGGTCCAACCAAACTTTGACACTTTATCTTTTGGATTTTGATCGAATTTGTCAATTTTAAACTTTACTCTCTCACCCCAGTCCAAAAATATGTTGTCCTCAGAGCCTCGAAATGATCCATGCTTAAGTTTTTTTTAATTTTTTTATTTGTTCTTTTTGTAAATTACTCGATATAATTTATGTACTTGCCAATTTTTGTTATTCTAAAGTTTTATACTAAAATAAATAAAAACAAACACAAAAAGAATATTTATTTGTACATATACATTTTTTATTTTATGATTGTATGGCTACAAGATACATACTATTAGTTACACAGTCTGTGTAATACGGAAATATATGGGGTTAGTAAAATCCATATTGGGCGAGGTGTCGATAGTTCTACTCAGTTCTGGCCATATTAGACAAACCAGTAACCTACATTCAGCAGTTCTTGGGATAAGTTCGTTAGTTATTCTCTGATAAAGGTTTCCACAGGGCCTAAAGCTATAGCCATGCACATCGATATGTCTTGTTCGTAGTTTTAATTATGTCGACTCACTTCAGCAGACGTTTACATGTTGTCGCAGCGTGTATTCAGGGGCAAATAACTCTAGGTAACCGGATGGGAACTCGTCTGCCCGGTACGGAAAAATATCACGTCTCCACGTGATCGATGACGTCCAATCAAAATGCAAGTATTTTGTCTGATGCGGGATAAAAATATAAACAATATCTATCATTGTCTTTTTGTGTGTTTTATTTTTACGTTTTACGCAAACGTTTGATCAAAACATAAAGTCAACGTCAAACAGTAAAGTATCAGTAATTCCGTAAAAACGAACCATGCAACGTTAACCAAAACATCGTTGTTTTGTAATCGTCATCAAACATGCGAAAAATACTATCCATAGTTATTCCTCGACATCTATGGAGCAGATAAAATAAGGTATATTGTCCACACGTACAGGAGAAATCGCCTTGAAGACGGATATCGTTAAACGTCCAACTCTTGGTAAATTTCTTGAGAAAACCATGAAATTCTGAAAATTGTGGTGGTACACCGTAAGAGTCGAAAAACTCGCCTCGTCATTTTCATCCAAATAAACGTGTTGGTCCTTCTCATCGTGAAGATTGTATTAAAAGCAAATGCGACGGGGTAACAGCGAACGTTTTTCCGTAATATATCTCTAGTATATACTTTATGGACAACTGGACCCCTGTAAGAATCCTTTTTTATAATATTTTCTATTTGATAGTTATACATTTTAGGTGCTACGTAAAAAAAAAAAGTTTTGGTTTTTGTCGATAAGAAGAATATTATCAAATTCCGCGTAGCAGATGACGATGGCGGTGTTGGGTAACAGTTTGGCAAAATGTAATTCCAAACGTAAATTTCCATGTTTTACCAAGTTGAAGTAGGGCCCCTCGTTCAAATCAGGTGTTAGATTGAAACAGTACAATGTGTATCCTGATTGTAATATGTCTCTATTAATATCATTACCCGTATCATGGAAAAGTTAACCCGTGCTATTAAACAACCCTAAATAACTCCTAGTGTAATTTCCTTTTCATTCGTAATTAGGAGTAAGCGATTTACTCGGAATCTGCTGTCCGCCAACGTGAAGATATAAGTAGTTGAGAAAGTAATTTTTGAAATTAAAAGGATTCTTTTTCAAACTTCCGTTGAAGGCTTCTGTATCCACGCAACCGATAACAAGACGCTTTGGTAACTGCCCTAAAGCAGATTTTCTTGTTTAATGGTTAGCAGTCCTTGTTTCTACTCTTCTCAAAGGACCCTCTCTCTAATGCTTTGATATGTCCCAGCTGTGCAGAAGGATTCAATTTAACTTTTCGAACAAACAAGTCTTACTTTAAAGTCTTATAAAATTATTCTATAATCCGTTTGTCTTTTAAGGGACATTAATGTGAATGATGGTTTACTTCTTAGGAGTCTAATTTTTACATCAACTCCGTTGAGAATAATTTGGGTAAAAATGTCTAAATGTAGTCTGCCGATCATGTCAACCACACCGCTGAGCTCTGTAAATTTTCGTCTTTTCATAAACCCTTCTTTTTTAAAGTATCGTCTATCCCATTCATGCAGTCTTTGTATCACAACGCTGACGTTAATTGGGATGATTTAGCTTTCTGTCCCTACGCAATCAACGTTTCTAAATAGGCCCTATAGGGATATGTGTTATTTGAAGAAGATATCAATTTCTCATTTTCATTTTCATTTTCTCATTCAAACTCAATGTAACCACAAGTTTACAGACACTACATCATCTCCATCATCCTGAGTCAAAGTTTTTCCATCGCTGTTAAGGGTTTTAGCTTTTAATTGTAAATATGTATTCGAGAGATCTAAGTAATCCTCACCAGTTCCAGAAATAGTGAATTCAACTGGTCCGTGTTCTGTAATGGTGGAAATTGGTGGCGTTTGATCCACTCCCGTCGTTCGACGCTGGTCTGCGTGGGTGGTACGGTGAATAAGTCCAATTCGGAATCTGTGCATTCGCAAGATTGCTGGTGTATCAGAGACATTTTTAACGAATGAATATATCTTTAGTAGATGTTCTTCTGCTCTTGGCTCTTCGACGACTGTTGGAATCTTTATCAACTTTTCTTTTTAAAGGCCTTCTACCTGGAGGGGTTTTCCCCACTCGGCTAATTCTAATCCCGACCGAAGGGCTTGTTTACCGACTGATTTGGCGCCTTTAGTTATCAATGGTAACACCGTTTTCACCAGCCCTCCTAATACATTTGCTAGACCGTTTCCACGTTAAGTGCGACTGCCTGCATAAAAATCTATACCGTGTCCCACTTGATTCGTGTAGTAGTCTACAAACTTTCGAGAATCTCTGTATATACCCTTTTAAAAATCGAAGTAACAGTTGATAGTCGAACAAGTTCCCACATGTCACTGACTCGTTGGCAAACTGCGTTTTAAGCCCGACTGAGTTCGAGTTAAGATCCGATCCGATCGTCGTAAGCTCCAGTCTGTAGTGAATCTGCGATCATTCAGTCGGAGAACGTTTTTCGACATGAGCGGCCTTAATACTCTTCAGATCAGTTTCAGACTGACCAGTCTTACGATCGTAAGAATAGAAACATGTTCTATTTTCTACCGATCAGCTTAAGGTCGCAGCCAATCAGCGACCTATACTTCATCACGTGATCGAAGACGTTGTATTGTCACGTCATTCCTTGTGGCGTGCTAGTCTGCCGAATATGGTGACGAAGTTTCCTTCCGATCAATTAATCGCATCGACCTGAGATTGTTTGACCAGATGGTTAGACCAGTACTGTTGTACTCTTGTGAAATCTGGGGTTTTGTCAAGCTAGATATGGAAGAGACGTTCTGTCTAAAATTCTTCAAGCAATTACTTTCTGTAAAATCGTCCACAGCTAAATACGCAGTCTATGGTGAATGTGGATAATATCCTCTGTATATACAGTACTGGTTTTAATTATGTATTGCTTAGCCAAAAGGTAAACAATGCTACAGGTTTCCTAAAATGTCTAGAGCAACGTCTCAAGGATCAATTTCGACAAAATTGGCACAATGCATGATATAGCCCTATTCCCTAAAGGATTTGTTGTTAATTGTAGGTTGTGAGATGGAGTTTATAACCTTGTTTGGTAATTGTAGGTTATGAGAGGTAGTTTACAATCATGTTGTTTGTTATGACTAACTGTAGGCTGTGAGATGGAGCTTATAACCATATTGTTTGTTATAACTGTCCTTGTTTATAACCATGTTGTTCGCTATAAGTAGGTTATGAGATGTAGTTTATAACCTTGTTGTGTGCTGGTTGTAGGTTGTAAGATGGAGTTTATAACCTTTTTGTTTGCTAGAAGTCGGTTATGAGATGGAGTTTATAACCTTGTTGTTTGCTAGAAGTAGGTTATGAGATGGCGTTCATAACCTTGATTTTAGCTAGAAGTAGGTTATGAGATGGAGTTTATAACCTTGTTGTTTGTTGGGTGTAGGATATGAGATGGAGTTCATAACCTTAGTGTTTGCTTGGAGTAGGTTATGAGATGTAGTTTATAACCTTGTTGTGTGCTGGCTGTAGTTTGAAATATGGAGTTTATAACCTTGTTGTTTGCTAGAAGTAGGATATGAGATGGAGTTTATAACCTTGTTTTTTGCTAGAAGTAGGTTATGAGATGGACTTTATAACCTTGTTGTTTGTTGGTTGTAGGATATGAGATGGAGTTCATAACCTTGCTGTTTGCTAGAAGTAGGTTATTAGATGGAGTTTATAACCTTGTTGTGTGCTGGTTGTAGGTTGTAAGATGGAGTTTATAACCTTCTTGTTTGCTAGAAGTAGGTTATGAGATGGATTTTATAACCTTGTTGTGTGCTGGTTGTAGGTTGTGAAATGGAGTTTATAACCTTTTTGTTTGCTAAAAGTAGGTTATGAGATGGAGTTTATAACTTTGGTGTTTGTTGGTTGTAGGATATGAGATGGAGTATATAACCTTGTTGCTAGAAGTAGGTTATGCGATTGAGTTTATAACCTTGTTGTTTGCTGGTTGTAGGTTGTAACATGGAGTTTATAACATTTTTGTTTGCAAGAAGTAGGTTATGAGATGGAGTTTATAACCTTGTTGTGTGCTGGTTGTAGGTTGTAAGATGGAGTTTTCAACCTTGTTGTTTGTTAGAAGTAGGTTATGAGATGGAGTTTATAACCTTGTTGTGTGCTGGTTGTAGGTTATGAGGTGGAGCTCAAAACCTTGCTGTTTGCTAAAAGTAGGTTATGAGATGGAGTTTATAACCTTGTTGTGTGCTGGTTGTAGGTTGTAAGATGAAGTTTTCAACCTTGTTGTTTGTTAGAAGTAGGTTATGAGATGTAGTTTATAACCTTGTTGTGTGCTGGCTGTAGTTTGAAAGATAGAGTTTATAACCTTGTTGTTTGCTAGAAGTAGGATATGAGATGGAGTTTATAACCTTGTTATTTGCTAGAAGTAGGTTATGAAATGGAGTTTATAACCTTGTTTTTGCTAGAAGTAGGTTGTGAGATGGACTTTATAACCTTGTTGTTTGTTGGTTGTAGTATATGAGATGGAGTTCATAACCTTGCTGTTTGCTAGAAGTAGGTTATGAGATGGAATTTATAACCTTGTTGTGTGCTGGTTGTAGGTTGTAAGATGGAGTTTATAACCTTCTTGTTTGCTAGAAGTAGGTTATGAGATGGATTTTATAACCTTGTTGTGTGCTGGTTGTAGGTTGTGAAATGGAGTTTATAACCTTTTTGTTTGCTAAAAGTAGGTTATGAGATGGAGTTTATAACTTTGGTGTTTGTTGGTTGTAGGATATGAGATGGAGTTCATAACCTTGTTGTTTGCTAGAAGTAGGTTATGAGATGGAGTTTATAACCTTGTTTTGTGCTGGTTGTAGGTTGTAAGACGGAGTTTATAACCTTGTTGTTTGCTAGAAGTATGTTTTGAGATGGAGTTTGTAACTTTGGTGTGTGCTGGTTGTAGGTTGTAAGATGGAGTTTTTAACCTTTTTGTTTGCTAGAAGTAGGTTATGAGATGGAGTATATAACCTTGTTGCTAGAAGTAGGTTATGCGATTGAGTTTATAACCTTGTTGTTTGCTGGTTGTAGGTTGTAACATGGAGTTTATAACATTTTTGTTTGCAAGAAGTAGGTTATGAGATGGAGTTTATAACCTTGTTGTGTGCTGGTTGTAGGTTGTAAGATGGAGTTTTCAACCTTGTTGTTTGTTAGAAGTAGGTTATGAGATGGAGTTTATAACCTTGTTGTGTGCTGGTTGTAGGTTATGAGGTGGAGCTCAAAACCTTGCTGTTTGCTAAAAGTAGGTTATGAGATGGAGTTTGTAACCTTGTTGTGTGCTGGTTGTAGGTTGTAAGACGGAGTTTATAATCTTGTTGTTTGCTAGAAGTAGGTAATGAGATGTAGTTTATAACCTTGTTGTTTGCTAAAAGTAGGTTATGAAATGGAGTTTATAACCTTGTTTTTTGTTGGTTGTAAGATATGAGATGGAGTTCATAACCTTGTTGTTTGCTAGAAGTAGGTTATGAGATGGAGTTTATAACCTTGTTGTGTGCTGGTTGCAGGTTGTAAGATGGAGTTTATAACCTTCTTGTTTGCTAGAAGTAGGTTATGAGATGGAGTTTATAACCTTGTTTTGTGCTGGCTGTAGGTTGTAAGACGGAGTTTATAACTTTGTTGTTTGCTAGAAGTATGTTATGAGATGGAGTTTGTAACTTTGGTGTGTGCTGGTTATAGGTTGTAAGATGGAGTTTTTACCCTTTTTGTTTGCTAGCAGTAGGTTATGAGATGGAGTTTATAACCTTGTTGTTTGCTAGAAGTAGGTTATGCGGTTGAGTTTATAACCTTGTTGTTAGCTGGTTGTAGGTTGTAACATGGAGTTTATAACATTTTTGCTTGCAAGAAGTAGGTTATGAGATGGAGTTTATAACCTTGTTGTGTGCTGGTTGTAGGTTGTAAGATGGAGTTTTCAACCTTGTTGTTTGCTAAAAGTAGGTTATGAGATGAAGTTTATAACCTTGTTGTGTGCTGGTTGTAGGTTATTAGATGGAGCTCAAAACCTTGCTGTTTGCTAGAAGTAGGTTATGAGATGGAGTTTATAACCTTGTTGTGTGCTGGTTGTAGGTTGTAAGACGGAGTTTATAACCTTGTTGTTTGCTAGAAGTAGGTTATGAGATGTAGTTTTTAACCTTGTTGTTTGCTAAAAGTAGGTTATGAAATGGAGTTTATAACCTTGTTTTTTGTTGGTTGTAAGATATGAGATGGAGTTCATAACCTTGTTGTTTGCTAGAAGTAGGTTATGAGATGGAGTTTATAACCTTGTTGTGTGCTGGTTGTAGGTTGTAAGATGGAGTTTATAACCTTCTTGTTTGCTAAAAGTAGGTTATGAGATGGAGTTTATGACCTTGTGTGCTGGTTGTAACATGGAGTTTATAACCTTTTTGTTTGCTGGTTGTAGGTTATGAGGTGGAGCTCAAAACCTTGCTGTTTGCTAAAAGTAGGTTATGAGATGGAGTTTATAACCTTGTTGTGTGCTGGTTGTAGGTTGTAAGATGGAGTTTTCAATCTTGTTGTTTGTTAGAAGTAGGTTATGAGATGGAGTTTATAACCTTGTTGTGTGCTGGTTGTAGGATATGAGATGGAGTTCATAACCTTAGTGTTTGCTAGGAGTAGGTTATGAGATGTAGTTTATAACCTTGTTGTGTGCTGGCTGTAGTTTGAAAGATGGAGTTTATAACCTTGTTGTTTGCTAGAAGTAGGATATGAGATGGAGTTTATAACCTTGTTATTTGCTAGAAGTAGGTTATGAAATGGAGTTTATAACCTTGTTTTTGCTAGAAGTAGGTTGTGAGATGGACTTTATAACCTTGTTGTTTGTTGGTTGTAGTATATGAGATGGAGTTCATAAACTTGCTGTTTGCTAGAAGTAGGTTATGAGATGGAGTTTATAACCTTGTTGTGTGCTGGTTGTAGGTTGTAAGATGGAGTTTATAACCTTCTTGTTTGCTAGAAGTAGGTTATGAGATGGATTTTATAACCTTGTTGTGTGCTGGTTGTAGGTTGTGAAATGGAGTTTATAACCTTTTTGTTTGCTAAAAGTAGGTTATGAGATGGAGTTTATAACTTTGGTGTTTGTTGGTTGTAGGATATGAGATGGAGTTCATAACCTTGTTGTTTGCTAGAAGTAGGTTATGAGATGGAGTTTATAACCTTGTTTTGTGCTGGTTGTAGGTTGTAAGACGGAGTTTATAACATTGTTGTTTGCTAGAAGTATGTTATGAGATGGAGTTTGTAACTTTGGTGTGTGCTGGTTGTAGGTTGTAAGATGGAGTTTTTAACCTTTTTGTTTGCTAGAAGTAGGTTATGAGATGGAGTATATAACCTTGTTGCTAGAAGTAGGTTATGCGATTGAGTTTATAACCTTGTTGTTTGCTGGTTGTAGGTTGTAACATGGAGTTTATAACATTTTTGTTTGCAAGAAGTAGGTTATGAGATGGAGTTTATAACCTTGTTGTGTGCTGGTTGTAGGTTGTAAGATGGAGTTTTCAACCTTGTTGTTTGTTAGAAGTAGGTTATGAGATGGAGTTTATAACCTTGTTGTGTGCTGGTTGTAGGTTATGAGGTGGAGCTCAAAACCTTGCTGTTTGCTAAAAGTAGGTTATGAGATGGAGTTTATAACCTTGTTGTGTGCTGGTTGTAGGTTGTAAGACGGAGTTTATAATCTTGTTGTTTGCTAGAAGTAGGTAATGAGATGTAGTTTATAACCTTGTTGTTTGCTAAAAGTAGGTTATGAAATGGAGTTTATAACCTTGTTTTTTGTTGGTTGTAAGATATGAGATGGAGTTCATAACCTTGTTGTTTGCTAGAAGTAGGTTATGAGATGGAGTTTATAACCTTGTTGTGTGCTGGTTGTAGGTTGTAAGATGGAGTTTATAACCTTCTTGTTTGCTAGAAGTAGGTTATGAGATGGAGTTTATAACCTTGTTTTGTGCTGGTTGTAGGTTGTAAGACGGAGTTTATAACCTTGTTGTTTGCTAGAAGTATGTTATGAGATGGAGTTTGTAACTTTGGTGTGTGCTGGTTATAGGTTGTAAGATGGAGTTTTTAACCTTTTTGTTTGCTAGCAGTAGGTTATGAGATGGAGTTTATAACCTTGTTGTTTGCTAGAAGTAGGTTATGCGGTTGAGTTTATAACCTTGTTGTTAGCTGGTTGTAGGTTGTAACATGGAGTTTATAACATTTTTGTTTGCAAGAAGTAGGTTATGAGATGGAGTTTATAACCTTGTTGTGTGCTGGTTGTAGGTTATGAGATGGAGCTCAAAACCTTGCTGTTTGCTAGAAGTAGGTTATGAGATGGAGTTTATAACCTTGTTGTGTGCTGGTTGTAGGTTGTAAGACGGAGTTTATAACCTTGTTGTTTGCTAGAAGTAGGTTATGAGATATAGTTTTTAACCTTGTTGTTTGCTAAAAGTAGGTTATGAAATGGAGTTTATAACCTTGTTTTTTGTTGGTTGTAAGATATGAGATGGAGTTCATAACCTTGTTGTTTGCTAGAAGTAGGTTATGAGATGGAGTTTATAACCTTGTTGTGTGCTGGTTGTAGGTTGTAAGATGGAGTTTATAACCTTCTTGTTTGCTAAAAGTAGGTTATGAGATGGAGTTTATGACCTTTTGTGCTGGTTGTAACATGGATTTTATAACCTTTTTGTTTGCTAGAAGTAGGTTATGAGATGGAGTTTATAACCTTCGTGTTTGCTGGTTGTAGGATATGAGATGGAGTTCATAACCTTGTTGTTTGCTAGAAGTAGGTTATGAGATGGAGTTTATAACCTTGTTGTGTGCTGGTTGTAGGTTGTAAGATGGAGTTTTCAACCTTGTTGTTTGCTAGAAGTAGGTTATGAGATGGAGTTTATAACCTTGTTGTGTGCTGGTTGTAGGTTATGAGATGGAGCTCAAAACCTTGCTGTTTGCTAAAAGTAGGTTATGAGATGGAGTTTATAACCTTGTTGTGTGCTGGTTGTATGTTGTAAGACGGAGTTTATAATCTTGTTGTTTCCTAGAAGTAGGTTATGAGATGTAGTTTATAACCTTGTTGTTTGCTTAAAGTAGGTTATGAGATGTAGTTTATAACCTTGTTGTTTGCTAAAAGTAGGTTATGAGATGGAGTTTATGACCTTGTGTGCTGGTTGTAACATGGAGTTTATAACCTTTTTGTTTGTTAGAAGTAGGTTATGAGATGGAGTTTATAACCTTGTTGTGTGCTGGTTGTAGGTTATGAGATGGAGCTCAAAACCTTGCTGTTTGCTAAAAGTAGGTTATGAGATGGAGTTTATAACCTTGTTGTGTGCTGGTTGTAGGTTGTAAGACGGAGTTTATAACCTTGTTGTTTGCTAGAAGTAGGTTATGAAATGGAGTTTATAACCTTGTTTTTTGTTGGTTGTAAGATATGAGATGGAGTTCATAACCTTGTTGTTTGCTAGAAGTAGGTTATGAGATGGATTTTATAACCTTGTTGTCTGCTGGTTGTAGGTTGTAAGATGGAGTTTATAACCTTCTTGTTTGCTAGAAGTAGGTTATGAGATGGAGTTTATGACCTTGTGTGCTGGTTGTAACATGGAGTTTATAACCTTTTTGTTCGCTAGAAGTAGATTATGAGATGGAGTTTATAACCTTCGTGTTTGCTGGTTGTAGGATATGAGATGGAGTTCATAACCTTGTTGTTTACTAGAAGTAGGTTATGAGATGGAGTTTTTAACTTTGTTGTTTGCTAGAAGTAGGTTATGAGATGGAGTTTATGACCTTGTGTGCTGGTTGTAACATGGAGTTTATAACCTTTTTGTTCGCTAGAAGTAGATTATGAGATGGAGTTTATAACCTTCGTGTTTGCTGGTTGTAGGATATGAGATGGAGTTTATAACCTTGTTGTGTGCTGGTTGTAGGTTGTAAGATGGAGTTTTTAACTTTGTTGTTTGCTAGAAGTAGGTTATGAGATGGAGTTTATAACCTTGTTGTGTGCTGGTTGTAGGTTATGAGATGGAGCTCAAAACCTTGCTGTTTGCTAAAAGTAGGTTATGAGATGGAGTTTATAACCTTGTTGTGTGCTGGTTGTAGGTTGTAAGACGGAGTTTATAATCTTCTTGTTTGCTAGAAGTAGATTATGAGATGTAGTTTATAACCTTGTTGTTTGCTAAAAGTAGGTTATGAGATGTAGTTTATAACCTTGTTGTTTGCTAAAAGTAGGTTATGAGATGGAGTTTATGACGTTGTGTGCTGGTTGTAACATGGAGTTTATAACCTTTTTGTTTGTTAGAAGTAGGTTATGAGATGGAGTTTATAACCTTCGTGTTTGCTGGTTGTAGGATATGAGATGGAGTTCATAACCTTGTTGTTTGCTAGAAGTAGGTTATGAGATGGAGTTTATAACCTTGTTGTGTGCTGGTTGTAGGTTGTAAGATGGAGTTTTCAACCTTGCTGTTTGCTAAAAGTAGGTTATGAGATGGAGTTTATAACCTTGTTGTGTGCTGGTTGTAGGTTGTAAGACGGAGTTTATAATCTTGTTATTTGCTAGAAGTAGGTTATGAGATGTAGTTTATAACCTTGTTGTTTGCTAAAAGTAGGTTATGGAATGGAGTTTATAACCTTGTTTTTTGTTGGTTTTAAGATATGAGATGGAGTTCATAACCTTGTTGTTTGCTAGAAGTAGGTTATTAGATGGAGCTTATAACCTTGTTGTGTGCTGGTTGTAGGTTGTAAGATGGAGTTTATAACCTTCTTGTTTGCTAGAAGTAGGTTATGCGATTGAGTTTATAACCTTGTTGTTTGCTGGTTGTAGGTTGTAACATGGAGTTTATAACATTTTTGTGTGCAAGAAAAAGGTTATGAGATGGAGTTTATAACCTTGTTGTGTGCTGGTTGTAGGTTGTAAGATGGAGTTTTCAACCTTGTTGTTTGCTAGAAGTAGGTTATGAGATGGAGTTTATAACCTTGTTGTGTGCTGGTTGTAGGTTATGAGATGTTGCTCAAAACCTTGCTGTTTGCTAGAAGTAGGTTATGAGATGGAGTTTATAACCTTGTTGTGTGCTGGTTATAGGTTGTAAGACGGAGTTTATAACCTTGTTGTTTGCTAGAAGTAGGTTATGAGATGTAGTTTTTAACCTTGTTGTTTGCTAAAAGTAGGTTATGAAATGGAGTTTATAACCTTGTTTTTTGTTGGTTGTAAGATATGAGATGGAGTTCATAACCTTGTTGTTTGCTAGAAGTAGGTTATGAGATGGAGTTTATAACCTTGTTGTGTGCTGGTTGTAGGTTGTAAGATGGAGTTTATAACCTTCTTGTTTGCTAGAAGTAGGTTATGAGATGGAGTTTATAACCTTGTTTTGTGCTGGTTGTAGGTTGTAAGACGGAGTTTATAACCTTGTTGTTTGCTAGAAGTATGTTATGAGATGGAGTTTGTAACTTTGGTGTGTGCTGGTTATAGGTTGTAAGATGGAGTTTTTAACCTTTTTGTTTGCTAGCAGTAGGTTATGAGATGGAGTTTATAACCTTGTTGTTTGCTAGAAGTAGGTTATGCGGTTGAGTTTATAACCTTGTTGTTAGCTGGTTGTAGGTTGTAACATGGAGTTTATAACATTTTTGTTTGCAAGAAGTAGGTTATGAGATGGAGTTTATAACCTTGTTGTGTGCTGGTTGTAGGTTATGAGATGGAGCTCAAAACCTTGCTGTTTGCTAGAAGTAGGTTATGAGATGGAGTTTATAACCTTGTTGTGTGCTGGTTGTAGGTTGTAAGACGGAGTTTATAACCTTGTTGTTTGCTAGAAGTAGGTTATGAGATATAGTTTTTAACCTTGTTGTTTGCTAAAAGTAGGTTATGAAATGGAGTTTATAACCTTGTTTTTTGTTGGTTGTAAGATATGAGATTGAGTTCATAACCTTGTTGTTTGCTAGAAGTAGGTTATGAGATGGAGTTTATAACCTTGTTGTGTGCTGGTTGTAGGTTGTAAGATGGAGTTTATAACCTTCTTGTTTGCTAAAAGTAGGTTATGAGATGGAGTTTATGACCTTGTGTGCTGGTTGTAACATGGATTTTATAACCTTTTTGTTTGCTAGAAGTAGGTTATGAGATGGAGTTTATAACCTTCGTGTTTGCTGGTTGTAGGATATGAGATGGAGTTCATAACCTTGTTGTTTGCTAGAAGTAGGTTATGAGATGGAGTTTATAACCTTGTTGTGTGCTGGTTGTAGGTTGTAAGATGGAGTTTTCAACCTTGTTGTTTGCTAGAAGTAGGTTATGAGATGGAGTTTATAACCTTGTTGTGTGCTGGTTGTAGGTTATGAGATGGAGCTCAAAACCTTGCTGTTTGCTAAAAGTAGGTTATGAGATGGAGTTTATAACCTTGTTGTGTGCTGGTTGTATGTTGTAAGACGGAGTTTATAATCTTGTTGTTTCCTAGAAGTAGGTTATGAGATGTAGTTTATAACCTTGTTGTTTGCTTAAAGTAGGTTATGAGATGTAGTTTATAACCTTGTTGTTTGCTAAAAGTAGGTTATGAGATGGAGTTTATGACCTTGTGTGCTGGTTGTAACATGGAGTTTATAACCTTTTTGTTTGTTAGAAGTAGGTTATGAGATGGAGTTTATAACCTTGTTGTGTGCTGGTTGTAGGTTATGAGATGGAGCTCAAAACCTTGCTGTTTGCTAAAAGTAGGTTATGAGATGGAGTTTATAACCTTGTTGTGTGCTGGTTGTAGGTTGTAAGACGGAGTTTATAACCTTGTTGTTTGCTAGAAGTAGGTTATGAAATGGAGTTTATAACCTTGTTTTTTGTTGGTTGTAAGATATGAGATGGAGTTCATAACCTTGTTGTTTGCTAGAAGTAGGTTATGAGATGGATTTTATAACCTTGTTGTCTGCTGGTTGTAGGTTGTAAGATGGAGTTTATAACCTTCTTGTTTGCTAGAAGTAGGTTATGAGATGGAGTTTATGACCTTGTGTGCTGGTTGTAACATGGAGTTTATAACCTTTTTGTTCGCTAGAAGTAGATTATGAGATGGAGTTTATAACCTTCGTGTTTGCTGGTTGTAGGATATGAGATGGAGTTCATAACCTTGTTGTTTACTAGAAGTAGGTTATGAGATGGAGTTTTTAACTTTGTTGTTTGCTAGAAGTAGGTTATGAGATGGAGTTTATGACCTTGTGTGCTGGTTGTAACATGGAGTTTATAACCTTTTTGTTCGCTAGAAGTAGATTATGAGATGGAGTTTATAACCTTCGTGTTTGCTGGTTGTAGGATATGAGATGGAGTTTATAACCTTGTTGTGTGCTGGTTGTAGGTTGTAAGATGGAGTTTTTAACTTTGTTGTTTGCTAGAAGTAGGTTATGAGATGGAGTTTATAACCTTGTTGTGTGCTGGTTGTAGGTTATGAGATGGAGCTCAAAACCTTGCTGTTTGCTAAAAGTAGGTTATGAGATGGAGTTTATAACCTTGTTGTGTGCTGGTTGTAGGTTGTAAGACGGAGTTTATAATCTTCTTGTTTGCTAGAAGTAGATTATGAGATGTAGTTTATAACCTTGTTGTTTGCTAAAAGTAGGTTATGAGATGTAGTTTATAACCTTGTTGTTTGCTAAAAGTAGGTTATGAGATGGAGTTTATGACGTTGTGTGCTGGTTGTAACATGGAGTTTATAACCTTTTTGTTTGTTAGAAGTAGGTTATGAGATGGAGTTTATAACCTTCGTGTTTGCTGGTTGTAGGATATGAGATGGAGTTCATAACCTTGTTGTTTGCTAGAAGTAGGTTATGAGATGGAGTTTATAACCTTGTTGTGTGCTGGTTGTAGGTTGTAAGATGGAGTTTTCAACCTTGCTGTTTGCTAAAAGTAGGTTATGAGATGGAGTTTATAACCTTGTTGTGTGCTGGTTGTAGGTTGTAAGACGGAGTTTATAATCTTGTTATTTGCTAGAAGTAGGTTATGAGATGTAGTTTATAACCTTGTTGTTTGCTAAAAGTAGGTTATGGAATGGAGTTTATAACCTTGTTTTTTGTTGGTTTTAAGATATGAGATGGAGTTCATAACCTTGTTGTTTGCTAGAAGTAGGTTATTAGATGGAGCTTATAACCTTGTTGTGTGCTGGTTGTAGGTTGTAAGATGGAGTTTATAACCTTCTTGTTTGCTAGAAGTAGGTTATGCGATTGAGTTTATAACCTTGTTGTTTGCTGGTTGTAGGTTGTAACATGGAGTTTATAACATTTTTGTGTGCAAGAAAAAGGTTATGAGATGGAGTTTATAACCTTGTTGTGTGCTGGTTGTAGGTTGTAAGATGGAGTTTTCAACCTTGTTGTTTGCTAGAAGTAGGTTATGAGATGGAGTTTATAACCTTGTTGTGTGCTGGTTGTAGGTTATGAGATGTTGCTCAAAACCTTGCTGTTTGCTAGAAGTAGGTTATGAGATGGAGTTTATAACCTTGTTGTGTGCTGGTTATAGGTTGTAAGACGGAGTTTATAACCTTGTTGTTTGCTAGAAGTAGGTTATGAGATGTAGTTTTTAACCTTGTTGTTTGCTAAAAGTAGGTTATGAAATGGAGTTTATAACCTTGTTTTTTGTTGGTTGTAAGATATGAGATGGAGTTCATAACCTTGTTGTTTGCTAGAAGTAGGTTATGAGATGGAGTTTATAACCTTGTTGTGTGCTGGTTGTAGGTTGTAAGATGGAGTTTATAACCTTCTTGTTTGCTAGAAGTAGGTTATGAGATGGAGTTTATGACCTTGTGTGCTGGTTGTAACATGGAGTTTATAATCTTTTTGTTTGCTAGAAGTAGGTTATGAGATGGAGTTTATAACCTTGTTGTGTGCTGGTTGTAGGTTGTAAGACGGAGTTTATAACCTTGTTGTTTGCTAGAAGTAGGTTATGAGATGTAGTTTTTAACCTTGTTGTTTGCTAAAAGTAGGTTATGAAATGGAGTTTATAACCTTGTTTTTTGTTTGTTGTAAGATATGAGATGGAGTTCACAACCTTGTTGTTTGCTAGAAGTAGGTTATGAGATGGAGTTTATAACCTTGTTGTGTGCTGGTTGTAGGTTGTAAGATGGAGTTTATAACCTTCTTGTTTGCTAAAAGTAGGTTATGAGATGAAGTTTATGACCTTGTTGTGTGCTGGTTGTAGGTTATGAGATGGAGCTCAAAACCTTGCTGTTTGCTAAAAGTAGGTTATTAGATGGAGTTTATAACCTTGTTGTGTGCTGGTTGTAGGTTGTAAGATGGAGTTTATAACCTTCTTGTTTGCTAGAAGTAGGTTATGCGATTGAGTTTATAACCTTGTTGTTTGCTGGTTGTAGGTTGTAACATGGAGTTTATAACATTTTTGTGTGCAAGAAGTAGGTTATGAGATGGAGTTTATAACCTTGTTGTGTGCTGGTTGTAGGTTGTAAGATGGAGTTTTCAACCTTGTTGTTTGCTAGAAGTAGGTTATGAGATGGAGTTTATAACCTTGTTGTGTGCTGGTTGTAGGTTATGAGATGTAGCTCAAAACCTTGCTGTTTGCTAGAAGTAGGTTATGAGATGGAGTTTATAACCTTGTTGTGTGCTGGTTGTAGGTTGTAAGACGGAGTTTATAACCTTGTTGTTTGCTAGAAGTAGGTTATGAGATGTAGTTTTTAACCTTGTTGTTTGCTAAAAGTAGGTTATGAAATGGAGTTTATAACCTTGTTTTTTGTTGGTAGTAAGATATGAGATGGAGTTCATAACCTTGTTGTTTGCTAGAAGTAGGTTATGAGATGGAGTTTATAACCTTGTTGTGTGCTGGTTGTAGGTTGTAAGATGGAGTTTATAACCTTCTTGTTTGCTAAAAGTAGGTTATGAGATGAAGTTTATGACCTTGTGTGCTGGTTGTAACATGGAGTTTATAACCTTTTTGTTTGCTAGAAGTAGGTTATGAGATGGAGTTTATAACCTTCGTGTTTGCTGGTTGTAGGATATGAGATGGAGTTCATAACCTTGTTGTTTGCTAGAAGTAGGTTATGATATGGAGTTTATAACCTTGTTGTGTGCTGGTTGTAGGTTGTAAGATGGAGTTTTCAACCTTGTTGTTTGCTAGAAGTAGGTTATGAGATGGAGTTTATAACCTTGTTGTGTGCTGGTTGTAGGTTATGAGATGGAGCTCAAAATTTTGCTGTTTGCTAAAAGTAGGTTATGAGATGGAGTTTATAACCTTGTTGTGTGCTGGTTGCAGGTTGTAAGACGGAGTTTATAATCTTGTTGTTTGCTAGAAGTAGGTTATGAGATGTAGTTTATAACCTTGTTGTTTGCTAAAAGTAGGTTATGAGATGTAGTTTATAACCTTGTTGTTTGCTAAAAGTAGGTTATGAGATGGAGTTTATGACCTTTTTGTTTGTTAGAAGTAGGTTATGAGATGGAGTTTATAACCTTGTTGTGTGCTGGTTGTAGGTTATGAGATGGAGCTCAAAACCTTGCTGTTTGCTAAAAGTAGGTTATGAGATGGAGTTTATAACCTTGTTGTGTGCTGGTTGTAGGTTGTAAGACGGAGTTTATTGTTGTTTGCTAGAAGTAGGTTATGAGATGGAGTTTATAACCTTGTTGTGTGCTGGTTGTAGGTTGTAAGATGGAGTTTATAACCTTCTTGTTTGCTAAAAGTAGGTGATGAGATGGAGTTTATGACCTTGTGTGCTGGTTGTAACATGGAGTTTATAACCTTTTTGTTTGCTAGAAGTAGGTTATGAGATGGAGTTTATAACCTTCGTGTTTGCTGGTTGTAGGATATGAGATGGAGTTCATAACCTTGTTGTTTGCTAGAAGTAGGTTATGAGATGGAGTTTATAACCTTGTTGTTTATGAGATGGAGTTTATGACCTTGTGTGCTGGTTGTAACATGGAGTTTATAACCTTTTTGTTTGTTAGAAGTAGGTTATGAGATGGAGTTTATAACCTTGTTGTGTGCTGGTTGTAGGTTATGAGATGGAGCTCAAAACCTTGCTGTTTGCTAAAAGTAGGTTATGAGATGGAGTTTATAACCTTGTTGTGTGCTGGTTGTAGGTTGTAAGACGGAGTTTATAACCTTGTTGTTTGCTAGAAGTAGGTTATGAGATGTAGTTTTTAACCTTGTTGTTTGCTAAAAGTAGGTTATGAAATGGAGTTTATAACCTTGTTTTTTGTTGGTTGTAAGATATGAGATGGAGTTCATAACCTTGTTGTTTGCTAGAAGTAGGTTATGAGATGGAGTTTATAACCTTGTTGTGTGCTGGTTGTAGGTTGTAAGATGGAGTTTATAACCTTCTTGTTTGCTAGAAGTAGGTTATGAGATGGAGTTTATGACCTTGTGTGCTGGTTGTAACATGGAGTTTATAACCTTTTTGTTGGCTAGAAGTAGGTTATGAGATGGAGTTTATAACCTTTTTGTTTGTTAGAAGTAGGTTATGAGATGGAGTTTATAACCTTCGTGTTTGCTGGTTGTAGGATATGAGATGGAGTTCATAACCTTGTTGTTTGCTAGAAGTAGGTTATGAGATGGAGTTTATAACCTTGTTGTGTGCTGGTTGTAGGTTGTAAGATGGAGTTTTTAACTTTGTTGTTTGCTAGAAGTAGGTTATGAGATGGAGTTTATAACCTTGTGTGGTGGTTGTAGGTTATGAGATGGAGCTCAAAACCTTGCTGTTTGCTAAAAGTAGGTTATGAGATGGAGTTTATAACCTTGTTGTGTGCTGGTTGTAGGTTGTAAGACGGAGTTTATAATCTTCTTGTTTGCTAGAAGTAGGTTATGAGATGTAGTTTATAACCTTGTTGTTTGCTAAAAGTAGGTTATGAGATGTAGTTTATAACCTTGTTGTTTGCTAAAAGTAGGTTATGAGATGGAGTTTATGACGTTGTGTGCTGGTTGTAACATGGAGTTTATAACCTTTTTGTTTGTTAGAAGTAGGTTATGAGATGGAGTTTATAACCTTCGTGTTTGCTGGTTGTAGGATATGAGATGGAGTTCATAACCTTGTTGTTTGCTAGAAGTAGGTTATGAGATGGAGTTTATAACCTTGTTGTGTGCTGGTTGTAGGTTGTAAGATGGAGTTTTCAACCTTGTTGTTTGCTAGAAGTAGGTTATGAGATGGAGTTTATAACCTTGTTGTGTGCTGGTTGTAGGTTATGAGATGGAGCTCAAAACCTTGCTGTTTGCTAAAAGTAGGTTATGAGATGGAGTTTATAACCTTGTTGTGTGCTGGTTGTAGGTTGTAAGACGGAGTTTATAATCTTGTTATTTGCTAGAAGTAGGTTATGAGATGTAGTTTATAACCTTGTTGTTTGCTAAAAGTAGGTTATGGAATGGAGTTTATAACCTTGTTTTTTGTTGGTTTTAAGATATGAGATGGAGTTCATAACCTTGTTGTTTGCTAGAAGTAGGTTATTAGATGGAGTTTATAACCTTGTTGTGTGCTGGTTGTAGGTTGTAAGATGGAGTTTATAACCTTCTTGTTTGCTAGAAGTAGGTTATGCGATTGAGTTTATAACCTTGTTGTTTGCTGGTTGTAGGTTGTAACATGGAGTTTATAACATTTTTGTTTGCAAGAAGTAGGTTATGAGATGGAGTTTATAACCTTGTTGTGTGCTGGTTGTAGGTTGTAAGATGGAGTTTTCAACCTTGTTGTTTGCTAGAAGTAGGTTATGAGATGGAGTTTATAACCTTGTTGTGTGCTGGTTGTAGGTTATGAAATGGAGCTCAAAACCTTGCTGTTTGCTAGAAGTAGGTTATGAGATGGAGTTTATAACCTTGTTGTGTGCTGGTTGTAGGTTGTAAGACGGAGTTTATAATCTTGTTATTTGCTAGAAGTAGGTTATGAGATGTAGTTTATAACCTTGTTGTTTGCTAAAAGTAGGTTATGGAATGGAGTTTATAACCTTGTTTTTTGTTGGTTTTAAGATATGAGATCGAGTTCATAACCTTGTTCTTTGCTAGAAGTAGGTTATTAGATGGAGTTTATAACCTTGTTGTGTGCTGGTTGTAGGTTGTAAGATGGAGTTTATAACCTTCTTGTTTGCTAGAAGTAGGTTATGCGATTGAGTTTATAACCTTGTTGTTTGCTGGTTGTAGGTTGTAACATGGATTTTATAACATTTTTGTGTGCAAGAAGTAGGTTATGAGATGGAGTTTATAACCTTGTTGTGTGCTGGTTGTAGGTTGTAAGATGGAGTTTTCAACCTTGTTGTTTGCTAGAAGTAGGTTATGAGATGGAGTTTATAACCTTGTTGTGTGCTGGTTGTAGGTTATGAGATGTAGCTCAAAACCTTGCTGTTTGCTAGAAGTAGGTTATGAGATGGAGTTTATAACCTTGTTGTGTGCTGGTTATAGGTTGTAAGACGGAGTTTATAACCTTGTTGTTTGCTAGAAGTAGGTTATGAGATGTAGTTTTTAACCTTGTTGTTTGCTAAAAGTAGGTTATGAAATGGAGTTTATGACCTTGTTTTTTGTTGGTTGTAAGATATGAGATGGAGTTCATAACCTTGTTGTTTGCTAGAAGTAGGTTATGAGATGGAGTTTATAACCTTGTTGTGTGCTGGTTGTAGGTTGTAAGATGGAGTTTATAACCTTGTTGTTTGCTAGAAGTAGGTTATGAGATGGAGTTTATGACCTTGTGTGCTGGTTGTAACATGGAGTTTATAACCTTTTTGTTTGCTAGAAGTAGGTTATGAGATGGAGTTTATAACCTTGTTGTGTGCTGGTTGTAGGTTGTAAGACGGAGTTTATAACCTTGTTGTTTGCTAGAAGTAGGTTATGAGATGTAGTTTTTAACCTTGTTGTTTGCTAAAAGTAGGTTATGAAATGGAGTTTATAACCTTGTTTTTTGTTGGTTGTAAGATATGAGATGGAGTTCATAACCTTGTTGTTTGCTAGAAGTAGGTTATGAGATGGAGTTTATAACCTTGTTGTGTGCTGGTTGTAGGTTGTAAGATGGAGTTTATAACCTTCTTGTTTGCTAAAAGTAGGTTATGAGATGAAGTTTATGACCTTGTGTGCTGGTTGTAGGATATGAGATGGAGTTCATAACCTTGTTGTTTGCTAGAAGTAGGTTATGAGATGGAGTTTATAACCTTGTTGTGTGCTGGTTGTAGGTTGTAAGATGGAGTTTATAACCTTCTTGTTTGCTAGAAGTAGGTTATGCGATTGAGTTTATAACCTTGTTGTTTGCTGGTTGTAGGTTGTAACATGGAGTTTATAACATTTTTGTGTGCAAGAAGTAGGTTATGAGATGGAGTTTATAACCTTGTTGTGTGCTGGTTGTAGGTTGTAAGATGGAGTTTTCAACCTTGTTGTTTGCTAGAAGTAGGTTATGAGATGGAGTTTATAACCTTGTTGTGTGCTGGTTGTAGGTTATGAGATGTAGCTCAAAACCTTGCTGTTTGCTAGAAGTAGGTTATGAGATTGAGTTTATAACCTTGTTGTGTGCTGGTTATAGGTTGTAAGACGGAGTTTATAACCTTGTTGTTTGCTAGAAGTAGGTTATGAGATGTAGTTTTTAACCTTGTTGTTTGCTAAAAGTAGGTTATGAAATGGAGTTTATAACCTTGTTTTTTGTTGGTTGTAAGATATGAGATGGAGTTCATAACCTTGTTGTTTGCTAGAAGTAGGTTATGAGATGGAGTTTATAACCTTGTTGTGTGCTGGTTGTAGGTTGTAAGATGGAGTTTATAACCTTCTTGTTTGCTAGAAGTAGGTTATGAGATGGAGTTTATGACCTTGTGTGCTGGTTGTAACATGGAGTTTATAACCTTTTTGTTTGCTAGAAGTAGGTTATGAGATGGAGTTTATAACCTTGTTGTGTGCTGGTTGTAGGTTGTAAGACGGAGTTTATAACCTTGTTGTTTGCTAGAAGTAGGTTATGAGATGTAGTTTTTAACCTTGTTGTTTGCTAAAAGTAGGTTATGAAATGGAGTTTATAACCTTGTTTTTTGTTGGTTGTAAGATATGAGATGGAGTTCATAACCTTGTTGTTTGCTAGAAGTAGGTTATGAGATGGAGTTTATAACCTTGTTGTGTGCTGGTTGTAGGTTGTAAGATGGAGTTTATAACCTTCTTGTTTGCTAAAAGGAGGTTATGAGATGAAGTTTATGACCTTGTGTGCTGGTTGTAACATGGAGTTTATAACCTTTTTGTTTGCTAGAAGTAGGTTATGAGATGGAGTTTATAACCTTCGTGTTTGCTGGTTGTAGGATATGAGATGGAGTTCATAACCTTGTTGTTTGCTAGAAGTAGGTTATGAGATGGAGTTTATAACCTTGTTGTGTGCTGGTTGTAGGTTGTAAGATGGAGTTTTCAACCTTGTTGTTTGCTAGAAGTAGGTTATGAGATGGAGTTTATAACCTTGTTGTGTGCTGGTTGTAGGTTATGAGATGGAGCTCAAAACCTTGCTGTTTGCTAAAAGTAGGTTATGAGATGGAGTTTATAACCTTGTTGTGTGCTGGTTGTAGGTTGTAAGACGGAGTTTATAATCTTGTTGTTTGCTAGAAGTAGGTTATGAGATGTAGTTTATAACCTTGTTGTTTGCTAAAAGTAGGTTATGAGATGTAGTTTTTAACCTTGTTGTTTGCTAAAAGTAGGTTATGAAATGGAGTTTATAACCTTGTTTTTTGTTGGTTGTAAGATATGAGATGGAGTTCATAACCTTGTTGTTTGCTAGAAGTAGGTTATGAGATGGAGTTTATAACCTTGTTGTGTGCTGGTTGTAGGTTGTAAGATGGAGTTTATAACCTTCTTGTTTGCTAGAAGTAGGTTATGAGATGGAGTTTATGACCTTGTGTGCTGGTTGTAACATGGAGTTTATAACCTTTTTGTTCGCTAGAAGTAGGTTATGAGATGGAGTTTATAACCTTCGTGTTTGCTGGTTGTAGGATATGAGATGGAGTTCATAACCTTGTTGTTTGCTAGAAGTAGGTTATGAGATGGAGTTTATAACCTTGTTGTGTGCTGGTTGTAGGTTGTAAGATGGAGTTTTTAACTTTGTTGTTTGCTAGAAGTAGGTTATGAGATGGAGTTTATAACCTTGTTGTGTGCTGGTTGTAGGTTATGAGATGGAGCTCAAAACCTTGCTGTTTGCTAAAAGTAGGTTATGAGATGGAGTTTATAACCTTGTTGTGTGCTGGTTGTAGGTTGTAAGACGGAGTTTATAATCTTCTTGTTTGCTAGAAGTAGGTTATGAGATGTAGTTTATAACCTTGTTGTTTGCTAAAAGTAGGTTATGAGATGTAGTTTATAACCTTGTTGTTTGCTAAAAGTAGGTTATGAGATGGAGTTTATGACGTTGTGTGCTGGTTGTAACATGGAGTTTATAACCTTTTTGTTTGTTAGAAGTAGGTTATGAGATGGAGTTTATAACCTTCGTGTTTGCTGGTTGTAGGATATGAGATGGAGTTCATAACCTTGTTGTTTGCTAGAAGTAGGTTATGAGATGGAGTTTATAACCTTGTTGTGTGCTGGTTGTAGGTTGTAAGATGGAGTTTTCAACCTTGTTGTTTGCTAGAAGTAGGTTATGAGATGGAGTTTATAACCTTGTTGTGTGCTGGTTGTAGGTTATGAGATGGAGCTCAAAACCTTGCTGTTTGCTAAAAGTAGGTTATGAGATGGAGTTTATAACCTTGTTGTGTGCTGGTTGTAGGTTGTAACACGGAGTTTATAATCTTGTTATTTGCTAGAAGTAGGTTATGAGATGTAGTTTATAACCTTGTTGTTTGCTAAAAGTAGGTTATGGAATGGAGTTTATAACCTTGTTTTTTGTTGGTTTTAAGATATGAGATGGAGTTCATAACCTTGTTGTTTGCTAGAAGTAGGTTATTAGATGGAGTTTATAACCTTGTTGTGTGCTGGTTGTAGGTTGTAAGATGGAGTTTATAACCTTCTTGTTTGCTAGAAGTAGGTTATGCGATTGAGTTTATAACCTTGTTGTTTGCTGGTTGTAGGTTGTAACATGGAGTTTATAATATTTTTGTGTGCAAGAAGTAGGTTATGAGATGGAGTATATAACCTTGTTGTGTGCTGGTTGTAGGTTGTAAGATGGAGTTTTCAACCTTGTTGTTTGCTAGAAGTAGGTTATAAGATGGAGTTTATAACCTTGTTGTGTGCTGGTTGTAGGTTATGAGATGTAGCTCAAAACCTTGCTGTTTGCTAGAAGTAGGTTATGAGATGGAGTTTATAACCTTGTTGTGTGCTGGTTATAGGTTGTAAGACGGAGTTTATAACCTTGTTGTTTGCTAGAAGTAGGTTATGAGATGTAGTTTTTAACCTTGTTGTTTGCTAAAAGTAGGTTATGAAATGGAGTTTATAACCTTGTTTTTTGTTGGTTGTAAGATATGAGATGGAGTTCATAACCTTGTTGTTTGCTAGAAGTAGGTTATGAGATGGAGTTTATAACCTTGTTGTGTGCTGGTTGTAGGTTGTAAGATGGAGTTTATAACCTTCTTGTTTGCTAGAAGTAGGTTATGAGATGGAGTTTATGACCTTGT
Source organism: Lepidochitona cinerea (assembly GCA_963971465.1). Classification (NCBI taxonomy): domain Eukaryota; kingdom Metazoa; phylum Mollusca; class Polyplacophora; order Chitonida; family Tonicellidae; genus Lepidochitona; species Lepidochitona cinerea. Next base: position 36,502,727 of record OZ020556.1, on the reverse strand, counting down.
GTGCTGGTTGTAACATGGAGTTTATAACCTTTTTGTTTGCTAGAAGTAGGTTATGAGATGGAGTTTATAACCTTGTTGTGTGCTGGTTGTAGGTTGTAAGACGGAGTTTATAACCTTGTTGTTTGCTAGAAGTAGGTTATGAGATGTAGTTTTTAACCTTGTTGTTTGCTAAAAGTAGGTTATGAAATGGAGTTTATAACCTTGTTTTTTGTTGGTTGTAAGATATGAGATGGAGTTCATAACCTTGTTGTTTGCTAGAAGTAGGTTATGAGATGGAGTTTATAACCTTGTTGTGTGCTGGTTGTAGGTTGTAAGATGGAGTTTATAACCTTCTTGTTTGCTAAAAGTAGGTTATGAGATGAAGTTTATGACCTTGTGTGCTGGTTGTAACATGGAGTTTATAACCTTTTGTTTGCTAGAAGTAGGTTATGAGATGGAGTTTATAACCTTCGTGTTTGCTGGTTGTAGGATATGAGATGGAGTTCATAACCTTGTTGTTTGCTAGAAGTAGGTTATGAGATGGAGTTTATAACCTTGTTGTGTGCTGGTTGTGGGTTGTAAGATGGAGTTTTCAACCTTGTTGTTTGCTAGAAGTAGGTTATGAGATGGAGTTTATAACCTTGTTGTGTACTGGTTGTAGGTTATGAGATGGAGCTCAAAACCTTGCTGTTTGCTAAAAGTAGGTTATGAGATGGAGTTTATAACCTTGTTGTGTGCTGGTTGTAGGTTGTAAGACGGAGTTTATAATCTTGTTGTTTGCTAGAAGTAGGTTATGAGATGTAGTTTATAACCTTGTTGTTTGCTAAAAGTAGGTTATGAGATGTAGTTTATAACCTTGTTGTTTGCTAAAAGTAGGTTATGAGATGGAGTTTATGACCTTGTGTGCTGGTTGTAACATGGAGTTTATAACCTTTTTGTTTGTTAGAAGTAGGTTATGAGATGGAGTTTATAACCTTGTTATGTGCTGGTTGTAGGTTATGAGATGGAGCTCAAAACCTTGCTGTTTGCTAAAAGTAGGTTATGAGATGGAGTTTATAACCTTGTTGTGTGCTGGTTGTAGGTTGTAAGACGGAGTTTATAACCTTGTTGTTTGCTAGAAGTAGGTTATGAGATGTAGTTTTTAACCTTGTTGTTTGCTAAAAGTAGGTTATGAAATGGAGTTTATAACCTTGTTTTTTGTTGGTTGTAAGATATGAGATGGAGTTCATAACCTTGTTGTTTGCTAGAAGTAGGTTATGAGATGGAGTTTATAACCTTGCTGTGTGCTGGTTGTAGGTTGTAAGATGGAGTTAATAACCCTGTTGCTTGCTAGAAGTAGGTTATGAGATGGAGTTTATAGCCTTGTTGTGTGCTGGTTGTAGGTTGTGAGAGGGAGTTTATAACCTTTTTTGTTTGCTAGAAGTAGGTTATGAGATGGAGTTTTTAACCTTGTTGTGTGATGGTTGTAGGTTGTAAGATGGAGTTTATTACCTTGTTGTTTGCTAGAAGTAGGTTATGAGATGGAGTTTATAACCTTGTTGTTTGCTGTTTGTAGGTTGTAACATTGAGTTTATAACATTTTTGTTTGCAAGAAGTATATGTTATGAGATGGAGTGTATAACCATGTTGTGTGCTGGTTTTAGGTTGTAAGATGGAGGTTATAACCTTATTATTTGCTAGAAGTAGGTTATGAGATGGAATTTATAACCTTGTTGTGTGCTGGTTGTAGGTTATGAGATGGGGGTCATAACCTTGTTGTTTGCTTGAAGTAGGTTATGAGATGGAGTTTATGACCTTGTTTTGTGCTGGTTGTAGGTTGTAAGATTGAGTTTATAACCTTGTTATTTGCTGGTTGTAGGTTATGAGATGGAGTTTATAACCATATTCTTTGCTAGAAGTAGGTTATGAGATGTAGTTTATAACCTTGTTGTTTGCTAAAAGTAGGTTATGAAATGGAGTTTATAACCTTGTTTTTTGTTGGTTGTAAGATATGAGATTGAGTTCATAACCTTGTTGTTTGCTAGAAGTAGGTTATTAGATGGAGTTTATAACCTTGTTGTGTGCTGGTTGTATGTTGTAAGATGGAGTTTATAACCTTATTATTTGCTAGAAGTAGGTTATGAGATGGAATCTATAACCTTGTTGTGTGCTTGAAGTAGGTTATGAGATGGAGTTTATAACCTTGTTTTGTGCTGGTTGTAGGGTGTAAGATTGAGTTTATAACCTTGTTGTTTGCTGGTTGTAGGTTATGAGATGGAGTTTATAACCTTGTTGTTTGCTAGAAGTAGGTTATGGGATGTAGTTTATAACCTTGTTGTTTGCTAAAAGTAGTTTATGAAATGGAGTTTATAACCTTGTTGTTTGTTGGTTGTAAGATATGAGATGGAGTTCATAACCTTGTTGTTTGCTAGAAGTAGGTTATGAGATGGAGTTTATAACCTTGTTGTGTGCTGGTTGTAGGTTGTAAGATGGAGTTTATAACCTTCTTGTTTGCTAAAAGTAGGTTATGAGATGAAGTTTATGACCTTGTGTGCTGGTTGTAACATGGAGTTTATAACCTTTTTGTTTGCTAGAAGTAGGTTATGAGATGGAGTTTATAACCTTCGTGTTTGCTGGTTGTAGGATATGAGATGGAGTTCATAACCTTGTTGTTTGCTAGAAGTAGGTTATGAGATGGAGTTTATAACCTTGTTGTGTGCTGGTTGTAGGTTGTAAGATGGGGTTTATAACCTTCTTGTTTGCTAGAAGTAGGTTATGCGATTGAGTTTATAACCTTGTTGTTTGCTGGTTGTAGGTTGTAACATGGAGTTTATAACATTTTTGTGTGCAAGAAGTAGGTTATGAGATGGAGTTTATAACCTTGTTGTGTGCTGGTTGTAGGTTGTAAGATGGAGTTTTCAACCTTGTTGTTTGCTAGAAGTAGGTTATGAGATGGAGTTTATAACCTTGTTGTGTGCTGGTTGTAGGTTATGAGATGTAGCTCAAAACCTTGCTGTTTGCTAGAAGTAGGTTATGAGATTGAGTTTATAACCTTGTTGTGTGCTGGTTATAGGTTGTAAGACGGAGTTTATAACCTTGTTGTTTGCTAGAAGTAGGTTATGAGATGTAGTTTTTAACCTTGTTGTTTGCTAAAAGTAGGTTATGAAATGGAGTTTATAACCTTGTTTTTTGTTGGTTGTAAGATATGAGATGGAGTTCATAACCTTGTTGTTTGCTAGAAGTAGGTTATGAGATGGAGTTTATAACCTTGTTGTGTGCTGGTTGTAGGTTGTAAGATGGAGTTTATAACCTTCTTGTTTGCTAGAAGTAGGTTATGAGATGGAGTTTATGACCTTGTGTGCTGGTTGTAACATGGAGTTTATAACCTTTTTGTTTGCTAGAAGTAGGTTATGAGATGGAGTTTATAACCTTGTTGTGTGCTGGTTGTAGGTTGTAAGACGGAGTTTATAACCTTGTTGTTTGCTAGAAGTAGGTTATGAGATGTAGTTTTTAACCTTGTTGTTTGCTAAAAGTAGGTTATGAAATGGAGTTTATAACCTTGTTTTTTGTTGGTTGTAAGATATGAGATGGAGTTCATAACCTTGTTGTTTGCTAGAAGTAGGTTATGAGATGGAGTTTATAACCTTGTTGTGTGCTGGTTGTAGGTTGTAAGATGGAGTTTATAACCTTCTTGTTTGCTAAAAGTAGGTTATGAGATGAAGTTTATGACCTTGTGTGCTGGTTGTAACATGGAGTTTATAACCTTTTTGTTTGCTAGAAGTAGGTTATGAGATGGAGTTTATAACCTTCGTGTTTGCTGGTTGTAGGATATGAGATGGAGTTCATAACCTTGTTGTTTGCTAGAAGTAGGTTATGAGATGGAGTTTATAACCTTGTTGTGTGCTGGTTGTAGGTTGTAAGATGGAGTTTTGAACCTTGTTGTTTGCTAGAAGTAGGTTATGAGATGGAGTTTATAACCTTGTTGTGTGCTGGTTGTAGGTTATGAGATGGAGCTCAAAACCTTGCTGTTTGCTAAAAGTAGGTTATGAGATGGAGTTTATAACCTTGTTGTGTGCTGGTTGTAGGTTGTAAGACGGAGTTTATAATCTTGTTGTTTGCTAGAAGTAGGTTATGAGATGTAGTTTATAACCTTGTTGTTTGCTAAAAGTAGGTTATGAGATGTAGTTTTTAACCTTGTTGTTTGCTAAAAGTAGGTTATGAAATGGAGTTTATAACCTTGTTTTTTGTTGGTTGTAAGATATGAGATGGAGTTCATAACCTTGTTGTTTGCTAGAAGTAGGTTATGAGATGGAGTTTATAACCTTGTTGTGTGCTGGTTGTAGGTTGTAAGATGGAGTTTATAACCTTCTTGTTTGCTAGAAGTAGGTTATGAGATGGAGTTTATGACCTTGTGTGCTGGTTGTAACATGGAGTTTATAACCTTTTTGTTCGCTAGAAGTAGGTTATGAGATGGAGTTTATAACCTTCGTGTTTGCTGGTTGTAGGATATGAGATGGAGTTCATAACCTTGTTGTTTGCTAGAAGTAGGTTATGAGATGGAGTTTATAACCTTGTTGTGTGCTGGTTGTAGGTTGTAAGATGGAGTTTTTAACTTTGTTGTTTGCTAGAAGTAGGTTATGAGATGGAGTTTATAACCTTGTTGTGTGCTGGTTGTAGGTTATGAGATGGAGCTCAAAACCTTGCTGTTTGCTAAAAGTAGGTTATGAGATGGAGTTTATAACCTTGTTGTGTGCTGGTTGTAGGTTGTAAGACGGAGTTTATAATCTTCTTGTTTGCTAGAAGTAGGTTATGAGATGTAGTTTATAACCTTGTTGTTTGCTAAAAGTAGGTTATGAGATGTAGTTTATAACCTTGTTGTTTGCTAAAAGTAGGTTATGAGATGGAGTTTATGACGTTGTGTGCTGGTTGTAACATGGAGTTTATAACCTTTTTGTTTGTTAGAAGTAGGTTATGAGATGGAGTTTATAACCTTCGTGTTTGCTGGTTGTAGGATATGAGATGGAGTTCATAACCTTGTTGTTTGCTAGAAGTAGGTTATGAGATGGAGTTTATAACCTTGTTGTGTGCTGGTTGTAGGTTGTAAGATGGAGTTTTCAACCTTGTTGTTTGCTAGAAGTAGGTTATGAGATGGAGTTTATAACCTTGTTATGTGCTGGTTGTAGGTTATGAGATGGAGCTCAAAACCTTGCTGTTTGCTAAAAGTAGGTTATGAGATGGAGTTTATAACCTTGTTGTGTGCTGGTTGTAGGTTGTAAAACAGAGTTTATAATCTTGTTATTTGCTAGAAGTAGGTTATGAGATGTAGTTTATAACCTTGTTGTTTGCTAAAAGTAGGTTATGGAATGGAGTTTATAACCTTGTTTTTTGTTGGTTTTAAGATATGAGATGGAGTTCATAACCTTGTTGTTTGCTAGAAGTAGGTTATTAGATGGAGTTTATAACCTTGTTGTGTGCTGGTTGTAGGTTGTAAGATGGAGTTTATAACCTTCTTGTTTGCTAGAAGTAGGTTATGCGATTGAGTTTATAACCTTGTTGTTTGCTGGTTGTAGGTTGTAACATGGAGTTTATAATATTTTTGTGTGCAAGAAGTAGGTTATGAGATGGAGTTTATAACCTTGTTGTGTGCTGGTTGTAGGTTGTAAGATGGAGTTTTCAACCTTGTTGTTTGCTAGAAGTAGGTTGTAAGATGGAGTTTATAACCTTGTTGTGTGCTGGTTGTATGTTATGAGATGTAGCTCAAAACCTTGCTGTTTGCTAGAAGTAGGTTATGAGATGGAGTTTATAACCTTGTTGTGTGCTGGTTATAGGTTGTAAGACGGAGTTTATAACCTTGTTGTTTGCTAGAAGTAGGTTATGAGATGTAGTTTTTAACCTTGTTGTTTGCTAAAAGTAGGTTATGAAATGGAGTTTATAACCTTGTTTTTTGTTGGTTGTAAGATATGAGATGGAGTTCATAACCTTGTTGTTTGCTAGAAGTAGGTTATGAGATGGAGTTTATAACCTTGTTGTGTGCTGGTTGTAGGTTGTAAGATGGAGTTTATAACCTTCTTGTTTGCTAGAAGTAGGTTATGAGATGGAGTTTATGACCTTGTGTGCTGGTTGTAACATGGAGTTTATAACCTTTTTGTTTGCTAGAAGTAGGTTATGAGATGGAGTTTATAACCTTGTTGTGTGCTGGTTGTAGGTTGTAAGACGGAGTTTATAACCTTGTTGTTTGCTAGAAGTAGGTTATGAGATGTAGTTTTTAACCTTGTTGTTTGCTAAAAGTAGGTTATGAAATGGAGTTTATAACCTTGTTTTTTGTTGGTTGTAAGATATGAGATGGAGTTCATAACCTTGTTGTTTGCTAGAAGTAGGTTATGAGATGGAGTTTATAACCTTGTTGTGTGCTGGTTGTAGGTTGTAAGATGGAGTTTATAACCTTCTTGTTTGCTAAAAGTAGGTTATGAGATGAAGTTTATGACCTTGTGTGCTGGTTGTAACATGGAGTTTATAACCTTTTTGTTTGCTAGAAGTAGGTTATGAGATGGAGTTTATAACCTTCGTGTTTGCTGGTTGTAGGATATGAGATGGAGTTCATAACCTTGTTGTTTGCTAGAAGTAGGTTATGAGATGGAGTTTATAACCTTGTTGTGTGCTGGTTGTGGGTTGTAAGATGGAGTTTTCAACCTTGTTGTTTGCTAGAAGTAGGTTATGAGATGGAGTTTATAACCTTGTTGTGTACTGGTTGTAGGTTATGAGATGGAGCTCAAAACCTTGCTGTTTGCTAAAAGTAGGTTATGAGATGGAGTTTATAACCTTGTTGTGTGCTGGTTGTATGTTGTAAGACGGAGTTTATAATCTTGTTGTTTGCTAGAAGTAGGTTATGAGATGTAGTTTATAACCTTGTTGTTTGCTAAAAGTAGGTTATGAGATGTAGTTTATAACCTTGTTGTTTGCTAAAAGTAGGTTATGAGATGGAGTTTATGACCTTGTGTGCTGGTTGTAACATGGAGTTTATAACCTTTTTGTTTGTTAGAAGTAGGTTATGAGATGGAGTTTATAACCTTGTTATGTGCTGGTTGTAGGTTATGAGATGGAGCTCAAAACCTTGCTGTTTGCTAAAAGTAGGTTATGAGATGGAGTTTATAACCTTGTTGTGTGCTGGTTGTAGGTTGTAAGACGGAGTTTATAACCTTGTTGTTTGCTAGAAGTAGGTTATGAGATGTAGTTTTTAACCTTGTTGTTTGCTAAAAGTAGGTTATGAAATGGAGTTTATAACCTTGTTTTTTGTTGGTTGTAAGATATGAGATGGAGTTCATAACCTTGTTGTTTGCTAGAAGTAGGTTATGAGATGGAGTTTATAACCTTGTTGTGTGCTGGTTGTAGGTTCTAAGATGGAGTTTATAACCTTCTTGTTTGCTAGAAGTAGGTTATGAGATGGAGTTTATGACCTTGTGTGCTGGTTGTAACATGGAGTTTATAACCTTTTTGTTTGCTAGAAGTAGGTTATGAGATGGAGTTTATAACCTTCGTGTTTGCTGGTTGTAGGATATGAGATGGAGTTCATAACCTTGTTGTTTGCTAGAAGTAGGTTATGAGATGGAGTTTATAACCTTGTTGTGTGCTGGTTGTAGGTTGTAAGATGGAGTTTTTAACTTTGTTGTTTGCTAGAAGTAGGTTATGAGATGGAGTTTATAACCTTGTTGTGTGCTGGTTGTAGGTTATGAGATGGAGCTCAAAACCTTGCTGTTTGCTAAAAGTAGGTTATGAGATGGAGTTTATAACCTTGTTGTGTGCTGGTTGTAGGTTGTAAGACGGAGTTTATAATCTTCTTGTTTGCTAGAAGTAGGTTATGAGATGTAGTTTATAACCTTGTTGTTTGCTAAAAGTAGGTTATGAGATGTAGTTTATAACCTTGTTGTTTGCTAAAAGTAGGTTATGAGATGGAGTTTATGACGTTGTGTGCTGGTTGTAACATGGAGTTTATAACCTTTTTGTTTGTTAGAAGTAGGTTATGAGATGGAGTTTATAACCTTCGTGTTTGCTGGTTGTAGGATATGAGATGGAGTTCATAACCTTGTTGTTTGCTAGAAGTAGGTTATGAGATGGAGTTTATAACCTTGTTGTGTGCTGGTTGTAGGTTGTAAGATGGAGTTTTCAACCTTGTTGTTTGCTAGAAGTATGTTATGAGATGGAGTTTATAACCTTGTTGTGTGCTGGTTGTAGGTTATGAGATGTAGCTCAAAACCTTGCTGTTTGCTAGAAGTAGGTTATGAGATGGAGTTTATAACCTTGTTGTGTGCTGGTTATAGGTTGTAAGACGGAGTTTATAACCTTGTTGTTTGCTAGAAGTAGGTTATGAGATGTAGTTTATAACCTTGTTGTTTGCTAAAAGTAGGTTATGGAATGGAGTTTATAACCTTGTTTTTTGTTGGTTGTAAGATATGAGATGGAGTTCATAACCTTGTTGTTTGCTAGAAGTAGGTTATTAGATGAAGTTTATAACCTTGTTGTGTGCTGGTTGTAGGTTGTAAGATGGAGTTTATAACCTTCTTGTTTGCTAGAAGTAGGTTATGCGATTAAGTTTATAACCTTGTTGTTTGCTGGTTGTAGGTTGTAACATGGAGTTTATAACATTTTTGTTTGCAAGAAGTAGGTTATGAGATGGAGTTTATAACCTTGTTGTGTGCTGGTTGTAGGTTGTAAGATGGAGTTTTCAACCTTGTTGTTTGCTAGAAGTAGGTTATGAGATGGAGTTTATAACCTTGTTGTGTGCTGGTTGTAGGTTATGAGATGTTGCTCAAAACCTTGCTGTTTGCTAGAAGTAGGTTATGAGATGGAGTTTATAACCTTGTTGTGTGCTGGTTATAGGTTGTAAGACGGAGTTTATAACCTTGTCGTTTGCTAGAAGTAGGTTATGAAATGGAGTTTATAACCTTGTTTTTTGTTGGTTGTAAGATATGAGATGGAGTTCATAACCTTGTTGTTTACTAGAAGTAGGTTATGAGATGGAGTTTATAACCTTGTTGTGTGCTGGTTGTAGGTTGTAAGATGGAGTTTATAACCTTCTTGTTTGCTAGAAGTAGGTTATGAGATGGAGTTTATGACCTTGTGTGCTGGTTGTAACATGGAGTTTATAACCTTTTTGTTTGCTAGAAGTAGGTTATGAGATGGAGTTTATAACCTTCGTGTTTGTTGGTTGTAGGATATGAGATGGAGTTCAGTACCTTGTTGTTTGTTAGAAGTAGGTTATGAGATGGAGTTTATAACCTTGTTATGTGCTGGTTGTAGGTTATGAGATGGAGCTCAAAACCTTGCTGTTTGCTAAAAGTAGGTTATGAGATGGAGTTTATAACCTTGTTGTGTGCTGGTTGTAGGTTGTAAGACGGAGTTTATAATCTTGTTGTTTGCTAGAGGTAGGTTATGAGATGTAGTTTATAACCTTGTGTGCTGGTTGTAGGTTGTAACATGGGGTTTATAACCTTTTTGTTTGCTAGAAGTAGGTTATGAGATGGAGTTTATAACCTTGTGTGCTGGTTGTAGGTTGTAACATGGAGTTTATAACCTTTTTGTTTGCTAGAGGTAGGTTATGAGATGGAGTTTATAACCTTCGTGTTTGTTGGCTGTAGGATATGAGATGGAGTTCATAACCTTTTTGTTTGCTAGAAGTAGGTTATGAGATGGAGTTTATAACCTTGCTGTGTGCTGGTTGTAGGTTGTAAGATGGAGTTAATAACCCTGTTGCTTGCTAGAAGTAGGTTATGAGATGGAGTTTATAGCCTTGTTGTGTGCTGGTTGTAGGTTGTGAGAGGGAGTTTATAACCTTTTTTGTTTGCTAGAAGTAGGTTATGAGATGGAGTTTTTAACCTTGTTGTGTGATGGTTGTAGGTTGTAAGATGGAGTTTATTACCTTGTTGTTTGCTAGAAGTAGGTTATGAGATGGAGTTTATAACCTTGTTGTTTGCTGTTTGTAGGTTTTAACATTGAGTTTATAACATTTTTGTTTGCAAGAAGTATATGTTATGAGATGGAGTGTATAACCTTGTTGTGTGCTGGTTTTAGGTTGTAAGATGGAGGTTATAACCTTATTATTTGCTAGAAGTAGGTTATGAGATGGAATTTATAACCTTGTTGTGTGCTGGTTGTAGGTTATGAGATGGGGGTCATAACCTTGTTGTTTGCTTGAAGTAGGTTATGAGATGGAGTTTATGACCTTGTTTTGTGCTGGTTGTAGGTTGTAAGATTGAGTTTATAACCTTGTTATTTGCTGGTTGTAGGTTATGAGATGGAGTTTATAACCATATTCTTTGCTAGAAGTAGGTTATGAGATGTAGTTTATAACCTTGTTGTTTGCTAAAAGTAGGTTATGAAATGGAGTTTATAACCTTGTTTTTTGTTGGTTGTAAGATATGAGATTGAGTTCATAACCTTGTTGTTTGCTAGAAGTAGGTTATTAGATGGAGTTTATAACCTTGTTGTGTGCTGGTTGTATGTTGTAAGATGGAGTTTATAACCTTATTATTTGCTAGAAGTAGGTTATGAGATGGAATCTATAACCTTGTTGTGTGCTTGAAGTAGGTTATGAGATGGAGTTTATAACCTTGTTTTGTGCTGGTTGTAGGGTGTAAGATTGAGTTTATAACCTTGTTGTTTGCTGGTTGTAGGTTATGAGATGGAGTTTATAACCTTGTTGTTTGCTAGAAGTAGGTTATGGGATGTAGTTTATAACCTTGTTGTTTGCTAAAAGTAGTTTATGAAATGGAGTTTATAACCTTGTTGTTTGTTGGTTGTAAGATATGAGATGGAGTTCATAACCTTGTTGTTTGCTAGAAGTAGGTTATGAGATGGAGTTTATAGCCTTATTTTGTGCTGGTTGAAGGTTGTAAGATGGAGTTTATAACCTTGTTGTGTGCTGGTTGTAGGTTATGAGATGGGGCTCATAACCTTGTTGTTTGCTGGAAGTAGGTTATGAGATGGAGTTTATAACCTTGTTGTGTGCTAGAAGTAGGTTATGAGATGGAGTTTATAACCTTGCTGTTTGCTGGTTGTAGGTTATGAGATGGAGTTTATAACCTTGTTGTTTGCTAAATGTAGGTTATGAGATCGAGTTTATAACCTTTTTCTTGTCTAGAAGTTCTGAGATGGTGTTTATATCCTTTTTCTTTGCTAGAAGTTATGAGATGGAGTTTATAACCCTGTTGTTTGTAGGTTATTAGATGGAGTTTATAACCTTGTTTTGTGCTGGTTGTAGGTTGTAAGATTGAGTTTATAACCTTGTTATTTGCTGGTTGTAGGTTATTAGATGGAGTTTATAACCTTGTTGTTTGTTGGTTGTGAGATAGAGTTTATGGTTGTTTTGTTTATTGTTTGTTACATAGTTTTGTGATTGCCGGGGGGGGGGGAGCCAAATTTATGGGGTTCAATCTCAGTCCACCGATGTTCTTGCCATAGTTAAGATGCGTAACCATTGTCAATGTGTTGCAAAAGAATTCCAGAAAATTCTTCTGACTAAGGCTAAGCTCCTGTCAGTCGTCAACCTATTGAAATATCATAGGTTTGATTTGTTATAACAATTCATGGGGTATAAAGGTCTAAATGATATACCTCTTTTTAATACAATTAGAAACTTGTCTCCATGGTTATTTTAGACAAGAAGATTTTCCCTGTGCCCGTGTGTTTTAGTGATCATAAATATTTTAAAGTTCATTGGTTCGTTAATTAGGCTTTTAGCTAATTTATTTGTATATTTACTTCTAATGCACTCACAGAAATGAAAAATATATCACAATAAGCTAAATCGCTTTACTTGTTCGAATATGTAATAAATAAAACAGATTTCTAAAAGGGGCATGAGCTGCCAAAATGTTGATATTTTGACGTTAAAACAGAACGTTGAAATTATTGGCTATTTTTCTCAAGACGTATGATTCACAAGATTTTTAGTGCTTCTAGACTCGAAAATATACGATAAAGTATTGTTTTAAACTAACTTTGACTTAGAATGAATGAATAGTCGTCCCGGTTATTTAAATTTTGTTTGCTTTTCGCACAAATTTTCGGTTCGTACAAGCCACATACTGTATGGATTTTCCTCATTCCAACGCTAATCATTTAGTTTTTTGAAGGTCTTCAAAGCCTCTTACTGTCGTGACGATCAGAAACAATGAAAAAAGTGTAAGTTTTGGTAGCTCATGCCACTTTAACCGATCTTATGCTGTTTTAGGCTATTAGTTTTTCAGTCAGGCTTTGTATAAGCATTTACTGCCTCAAGATTTATGGCCTGTCAAGACAAGCTGGCCACTGCTAATGCTATTGATTACATTAACTGATATGCTGTATGGAGATGTCTGTTGACAAAGCATTATCTAAAAAAGTACAAATCGGATTAAACCAAATCTTGACATATAGGACCGTCACCGTTTGCAGATGTAAACAAACAACTAAACGACCTCTGCTTGTACCCCGGGAACAGCTGCTTTAGCAGCTTAAATTGATTCTTAAGTCTTGTTTTCGTCGAAAGACTGGACTTGACTTGATTAAGCCGATGTTGTTGTTGTATTCCCAGTTTAACGGTGATCTGTATAGGGAGATCGGCACGCCCCCTGCTTTTTGAATGCCTAACTTAGCCGGGATACATGAGTTTGTTTTTGTGCCATTGGTATTTATAAACAATTACTTAACGTGCAATTCTGAGGCTGATATTAACGAAAAGCTCTTTATTTGTACTGTTTGGGAAAAATAGCCATTAATTTTGAAATTCTGTTTTAACGGAAAAATATAAAAAATTTCGGCAGCTCATGCCACTTTAACGTCTTTTGCTGTTTTAGTTTTACTCATTTTCTTCTTTTCAATTTTCCTGATCAAAGTTCATATTTTGTCCCAGATTTACATCGTACTATAGTGTAGTAGAGTCAGATTATAACTTTTGTTATGACGTAACGACCCCCTAGCGAGTTCCCTGTTCGAGGCTTCCGGACGTAGCAGCCAAGTCGAACAGACGCGTGTACAACAGTCGTGTATTTTAGTTTGTTAGTTATCAATACAGTTCTTATTTAGTTAATCCTGGCTTGTCTTTTTATTGCTACGATACCACATAATTTGGCGACGAGGACCGGATGATTTTGGAGGCAGTAAAATGAACTGTTCGGTGATTTATTACCAGCATTAAAATGATAACAACAACAACATATAATTCGGGTAATGTTGATCAATTGACATTGATGTAAACAAACTTTTATTGAGCTGTAACTTTCTGCATGGCCAGTTCAGATTTTAAGTTGACTGTTGTTGAGATATCCGCTGCAAATAAACGTCTGCTACTAGTGAGTTGTACTGAACGACCACAGTTGAAAAATAAAACTACGGAAGGCCAGACTCGCCAAAATGGCAGCTATTGGAAATGTTGAAAAATTCACAGAAGACCAGTCGTGGGATGAATATTGCGAAATACTTACTCAGTATTTTGTGGCTAATGGTATCGACGAACCTGAACGCAGAAGAGCCGTACTTTTAAGTGGTGTAGGACATAAAACATATTCACTTATACGTAGTTTGTGTCAGCCACAGAAACCTACTGATTTTTCATTCAAGGAAATCGTGACAAAGGTTAAAAATCATTTAACTCCAAATCCAAGTTCTATTGTTGAACGTTGTAAATTTGACCAACGACAAAGAAATTCTGGCGAAACGGTACAAGAATATGTAGCTCAGCTAAAAAAACTGTCAGAAAATTGTGAATTTGGGGATGACATTAATAACAGACTCAGAGATAAATTAGTTTCAGGGCTGAAAAATTAAGCAATTCAACGAAAATTATTGTCAGAAATCGGACTTACCTTTGAAAAAGCATTAAGCATAGCGACTGCTATGGAGACAGCTTCAAGAAGCGTCGTAGAATTACAAGGTGGGGCTACGTCACAAGACTTTGGTAAACAAACTGTTCATAATGTGGCCCAGAAAATAAAACAAAGCCAGCGTAAACGTGGTAGGGGACACAATCCGTCTCGAAATAGAAGACAATTTCAAAGAAAGCAACATGGTTTCCGTTGTGGAGGTGACCACGACCCTGCAACATGTTGGTGTAGAAACTTTAAGTGTCATGGCTGTTCTCAGAAAGGTCATATCAAGAAAATGTGTCAAAAATCGTCAAAATCGAAATCAAGTACATTTTCATCTAATGGAGCACACCACGTTGTCGAGTCGACAAACGAAGACGTTTCTGATGAGGAACACTTTAATCTATACTCTGTACAAGAAGGTACTAAGCTGAACCGACCTATTGTAACGGAGGTTACAATAAACTCTGTACCAATCACTTTTGAAGTGGATACTGGTTGTGCTATCACTATAATAAGTGAACAGAAATTCAATGTGTTGTGATGTGTTAGTTCATTATGATAGTGAAAAACCGTTAGTACTTACCTGTGACGCCTCTCCTTATGACGTTAGTGCTGTGTTGGCTCATGTCATGAGTGACAAGACTGAGCAACCCATTATGTTTGATTCCAGTACACTAACTAGTTCAGAACGGAACTATTCTCAACTAGACAAAGAAGGATGTGCCTTGGTTTTTGGAATGAAGAAATTCCATAAATATATATACGGTAGACATGTTATCCTAGTGACTGATCATAAACCCTTAATTTCTTTGTTTAATGAACACAAAGGTGTACCTCAAATGGTTTCTCAACGAGTACAGAGATGGTCCATTTGGCTTCAGGCATACAGTTATAACATTGTATACAGACCTGGCAAGTCGATTGCAAGTGCAGATGCACTTAATAGACTACCTTTGGCCAAACAAACTCCGAACGAGCCGATTCAGAAGAAACAGTACTTTTAATCGAAACAATGGATTCTCCTCCAGTGAATGCTGAACAAATTAGTAAATGGACTAAAACGAACTTTATTCGATCTGGGTGGCCAGAAATTGTAAATGATGAGGACATGAAACCGTACTCAAATCGACGTAATGAACTTAGTGTTGAGTTAGGTTGTGTACTGTGGGGCACAAGGGTTGTTATCCCAAAGCAAGGTCGATCAGTATTATTGTCGGAGTTACACAAAACTTATGCCGGAAGTACACGGATGAAAGGTTTAGCCAGAAGTTACATTTGGTGGCCAGGTATGGATAGTGAGATTGAGAAATGTTCTCAGTCTTGTGCTACTTGTCAATTGCACAGAAGATCCCCGGCTGCCGCCCCTCTTCACCCCTGGGAGTGGCCTTCTCAACCTTGGCGTAGATTGCATTTAGATTATGCTGGCCCAGTGGAAGGGAAAATGATACTGGTAACCATTGACGCTCATTCTAAATGGATAGAAGCATTTGTAACTAATTCCAGTTCATCGTCAGTAACTATTCAGAAGTTAAGTTACAGGCCAAGCGCCTGTCCAACTGTTAATGAAAAGACAGTTACGTTCTAGACTAGATTTAGTCATTCCATCAGTGAAAAATAAAGTGTGTGAAAAACAATCAGCTCAAGTTAGATCACATGATAAAAGTGTTAAGATGCGTAATTTCAAAGTGGGAGATTCAGTAAATGTTCGTAATTACATAAATGGTCCAAAGTGGGTTCCTGGAAAGGTTATTGAAATTTTAGGTCCAGTATCCTACCGTATTGAATTACTCAATGGTCGTATTGTGAAACGACATGTGGATCAAATGTTGTATTTCCGTCAAGCATTGGATACGTCAGGTCAAGCCATTGTTCCTGACATTGATAAGTTACTCAGTAATACTCCTGTCGGTATCCATCAACCTGATACAGTGTCGGATCAATCGAGAGAAGTTACTCAAGATAATCAGTTACCGGATACTGTTCAAAGTGAGAACTCTTCTCCAGATAAAACTAAGGATGTTCCTATCATGGTTAAGAAATATCCCAGTCGTGATCGAAAACCACCGTCCTATCTTGAGGATTATGTTTAATATACTTGATGATAAGCTCTAGTATAATCAGTTTGACTCTAAGTGTTAACAGTTTAAATTTGAACTTGATTTGATTAAACTTCTGAAACGTTGGAGACTTTTTGATTAAGGTTACCTTTATGTCTCTCGAACATTTGTTTATAAAAGACAGTGTCTTTTCTTTTGTTGCAAATTCTAGGGGTAGGAAATGTAGTACAGTCAGATTATAACTTTTGTTATGACGTATCGACCCCCTAGCGAGTTCCCTGTTCGAGGCTTCCGGACGTAGCAGCCAAGTCGAACAGACGCGTGTACAACAGTCGTGTATTTTAGTTTGTTAGTTATCAATACAGTTCTTATTTAGTTAATCCTGTCAAGTATCGAATTTTTTTACACGTCAATGGGAGGACTCCCTGTTGTGCAGAGCTAACATACGGATTTGCTATAGGGTTTAGATAGTAATCAATAATTAACTGTGATATT
The DNA here is from genome assembly GCA_963971465.1 of Lepidochitona cinerea. Classification (NCBI taxonomy): domain Eukaryota; kingdom Metazoa; phylum Mollusca; class Polyplacophora; order Chitonida; family Tonicellidae; genus Lepidochitona; species Lepidochitona cinerea. The sequence continues at coordinate 36,486,376 of OZ020556.1, read as the reverse complement.
CTTTAACGTTCACTAACAAAATCCGAGATAATAGGACGCCCTAGGAGAGGGGGGTGCATTGGAAGCTTGGGTCATTTTTTCAATGGGTTTGTGTATTTTTGAAATATAGAGTACCCTGTTTTCGGAATTAAGGTCAGATTCCAAAGAGCAATACAGCGTTTTATTAATATTGACTTTTTCAAGAATTTTATTGCAATTTCCAACATTTTCAGGCTTAATTTCCTTATCAAGTTTTTGGTAATAAAGGGTTGTTTAGCTGCCGTCATGTCTATACATGTGTTAGAACCTATTCATTTGGGATGATGTTATGATACAGATAACAAATACTGGATACTGTTGATGCTGATTGTACATTGTAAATTGTTCCATTGAGAGGCAGCAGAGTATGATAAACTTTTTTTTTCTGAGTGGGGAAAACGGAGTTGTCATGCAGATTTGGTAGTCGATCTAAGGTTGTTCTTTTAAAGTAAATAGCTCTGGCATATAGGTAGGATAAAGCCCATTCAATAATTTGCAAACAGTCAGCACTTTTTGATATTCTATTAATTCATAAATTGTTTGCCATTTTAAGTGAAGAAACATTTCGGTAGAAGGCATGTTTTTACTGTGATGAAGAATTATTCTGGCTACAGATTTTTGTAACTTATAGATTCTGTCTAGTGAAGATTTTGAACAGGTGCCCCAAGTAGTTATTGCAAAGTAGATTTGCGGTAGGATATATGCATTGTAATATAAGACCCTGATTTGTGTTTTCGTAGTACATATAATGATGTTCCTATCGTCTTACAAATTGAGTTTTCCTGTTTCCTGTTTGACTGATTGTGATGTTCAGTGGATACTGTTGAGATTCCAAATTTTTGGAAGTTCTTAAGAAAATACATTTTGTCTTGCTGGGATTCATAAGCATCTTGTTTTCAGGACACAATTGGTTAATATGTTCCAAGTTTGTGTTGGAAAACCGATATGGAAATATACAGCTGCTGGACGATGTAGACGTGTTTTGCACTGCTCCGAAAATCTTCCCCGACTTTCACCTACCGTATAGTATCTGTGTTGCATGTTTATATATTGTTTACTGATATGGATGCTGTGGAATGTGCTTGTCTTGTGTGTGTAATTTATGTCTGTATATATAATACTGATTTCTGTGAATGTTAGAATTTGCTTTGTGTTTACGTATGTTGTTGTTGTACATTTGGAATTTTGCAATCGCGCCAAAAAAAAATTTTTTTTTTTTTTTCTTTTCTTTTTTTTCTCTTGGTATAGTGTTGTAAACATAATCCCATAAGCTCTGTAGATCACCACTGTAAGTAAAACCTTAACTTAAGGTAACAATAATTTAATTTAATTTAATCTTTTTTTTTTTTGTTTTTTTGTAATTGTATTTGCACTGTCTACTCTGCACTGTATCTGTCTATGTAGGGCTCCTTTCGTTTTTCCCCCGTTCTGAGTCGCCCCAGAATACTCTCCAAATAACTGTGCTGTATTAACATCCCCTTGTCTGTTACACTTAGTTAAGTTATTGCACTTTCATTTATCGCATAGTTCTGTAAATCTTCGGCCTGAACATGGACGAGGATGAATCGGATGGTACTGGTATGGATTTTAGCGAAGCCCCCCAAAGAGGTCGAATTAAACGAGGCATCAGAGAACGCGATCGATCCGAGAGTTCTGAGCGCGATACAGGAAAGAAATCAAGACCTTGTAGAATATCAGAACAACAGGTAAAATCTACACATGTTATTTTATCAACCATAGGGGGTGCCCCTGCTACTAGTTTTAGCCCAATTCAATTTGCATCAGCACTTCATAAAAAAGTAGGTTTAGTTAAGTATGCCAAAAAACTTCCATCAAGAGATTACCTTATAGTTTGTCAAAGTACGAGTCAGGCAAAAAAAGTATTACAGCTAACCAATATCCTGGGTAGAGATATCAAATGTAAACTGCAGTCTAATAATTCCTGTAGAGGTGTCATATATGGTATAGACGAAGAGTTAAGGAAGATGAAATCCTTGATGCATTAAAAGATATGAAATGTACCAAGGTCCAACGTCTTACAAAAGGCAAAGAAAAAACACCCACCAGATGTATGCACTTGTATTTTGATCTGGAAACATTACCTTCTGAGATAGTTTTGGGTTTTGAGATATTTCAAATTAAACTATATATCCCCCCAGTAATTCGGTGCTTTAAGTGCCAAAGATTAAATCATATTGCGTCAGAATGCAGAGGTAATATAAGATGTGCCAGGTGTGGGGGAAACCATTCCTATCAGGATTGCCCCAACAAAGAATCCCCTCGCTGTATTCGATGTTCAGGAAATCATAGCTCGGCCTACCAAGGATGCCCTAAAATCAAAGAAGCTAATAAGGCCCAATATATCAAAGTCACTCAAAAAGTCTCTTTTTCTGAAGCACTTAAGTCTGTAAGATCACAGCCCTCTCATCCCTTAAATTGTTCACAAGATCCAGACTTTGATGAATCACTTTTTATTACCCCTGAAGTACCTCCTATTTTCCCTAAATCCCTGAGACAACCAGTCAATAAAAGTCGTCCAGTAATGAATTCTGTTGCAGTGCAAACAGATGTTGATGTATCAAGCCAAACAGATGCTTGTCCAACAATCACAGTATCTAGTATAATCTCCTTAATCACAGAAATTCTCTTCCATTGTGTAAAAATATTTAAAAAACCTGTTTTTGTGGAATTCATTTCTAAGCGTGCAGAGCATCACTTGGGAAGTGGAATTGTAAATTCCAATGATTTAGCTGAAATACTACAATTGAGAAACTATACTCGTAAATAATGGAGCTAAAAATAAGAAGTAATATTTGTCTTAGTCTTACTACTCTTCTTATGGTTTTTCACATCTTGCAACAGAATATACAGTCTCTCTATTCACATGGTCAAGAGTTCAAATATTATGTATCAAATCTTAGTGTTCAACCTGATGTAATCTGTCTTCAAGAGACATTTCTAAAACCCCACCTTAATTTTACATTCCCAGGATATGAAGTTAAGCGTTTTGACAGGCTTAATGGTGAGAGAGGTGGATTGGCAATATTTATAAGGCAAGGTCTTTCCTTTACAGAAGTCAATTTACCTAATACTAACACATTTGAGTGTCAGGGTTATCAAATAGGCCAAGAAAATGGTCAGCAAATCACCATGTATAATCTCTATAACCCATGTAAAAAGCTGGCCTTAGGGGATTTTCAATCATTGTTTCACTCTCAATCAGGTTCTTATATAATCTGTGGGGATTTCAATGCCCGCAATGCAATGTGGGGATCTAATGCTACTGACTACAATGGCAAGGTAGTTTATGATTTCATAAATGAGTACAATCTGGTGGTATTGAATGATGGTACTGGGACAAGGCTAGATATTCGATCTGGAAAAACGTCAGCTATTGATTTAACTATTTGTACTGGTGATATAAGTACAACTTCCTCATGGACAGTTGATCAGAATTCTCCTTGTGGAAGTGACCATTTCCCTATCACAGCGTCATTTGGATTCTCCCCATATAATCATGAAATAGGATCTACCCCTCGATGGAAATTAAACAAAGCTGACTGGAATAAATATGCAAATGAATGTAAACAATTACTAAATGATCAGAGCTACAGTGAAAATGTGGATAGCTTTTCGGAAAATGTTTTGAGTGCGTTAAATCTTGCAGCCCATAATTCTATCCCCAAATATTCTGGAACCCCACGCTGTAAAGTCCCAGTCCCCTGGTGGACAGATGAGTGTTCAAAAGCCATAAAAAATAGAAAAAAAGCCAAAAATCGTGCCCAGCACACAAGTTTGTTCACTGAAGTAGTAAATTATAAAAAAATGAAATCTATAGCACAACGAACAATTAAGAAAGCCCAGAAATCATATTGGAGAGAATACTGTACCAATATCAACAGTAACACACCACTCAAACATGTTTGGGCCCAAACCAAAGCTATAAGTGGCAAAAGAAAATCAAGTTCTATCCCTTCAATTGTCTGTAATAATGTGCATTATACAACAAACAAGGATAAGTGTAATATTCTGGCTGATAATTTTGCCTTTGTTTCTAGTTTAACAAATTATGACTCTGAATTTATTTCTCTCAAAGAAAATGTGGAGACTATACCGATATCTGCTACCCCCTTAACCGAAGAAGAGACATTAAATGATGATTTTACCATCTTTGAGCTGAAACAAGCCCTCCATTCCACCAAAGATTCTACTCCTGGGGAGGATGGGATCTCTTATTCCATGTTAAAATATTTACCACAAAAATGTCTCTATATAATCTTAATGTTTTATAACACAATATGGCACAGTATGCAATTACCAGCATCATGGACAACGTCCATTGTAATACCTGTCCCAAAACCTGGTAAGGACCCATCCCTTCCCACATCCTACAGACCAATATCCTTAACTTCAACTCTCTGTAAGGTAATGGAAAAGATGGTAAATTCTCGTCTAGTATGGTTTCTTAATAAAAATGGTATATACTCAACTGTCCAGAGTGGCTTTAGGAGAAACAGAAGCACAACAGATCATATTGTTACTTTAGAGAATTCATTTAGACAGGCCTTAGGTAATAGAGAATATTCTTTAGCAGCTTTCTTAGATATAGAAAAAGCCTATGATATGTTGTGGAAAGACGGACTTCTACAAAAAATGAGATCTTTAGGCATATGTGGTAAATTGTTAGGGTGGGTTAAAGGTTTTTTTGTCAAACCGCTTTATCAAGGTTCGTATAGGTAGAGATTTGTCTTACCCTGTTATTTTAGAAAATGGATGTCCCCAGGGCAGTATTATTTCTCCATCTCTCTTCAATATTGCTGTAAATGATTTGCCTCTAGTTCTTAACCCAAGATTGAATTGTGCATTATTTGCTGATGATGTAGTTATATGGTTTAAAGGGAAAAATCTAAATGTGGCTAAGAAATTTATTCAACAGGGATTGGATGATATTGTGAAATGGAGTAAGTTGTGGGGATTTAAATTCTCACCCAGTAAATCTGAGGCAGTTCTATTCTCAAGAAAAAGATTACACATATCCCAGTTACTACTATCATTAACCTTGGACAAACAAAATATTAAGATTTCCCCCTCTTTTAAATACTTAGGTATTGTATTTGATAAAAGATTGACATGGACTGAGCACATTAATAACATTATTTCCAAATGCCAGAAGGTACTTAATCTCATGCGATCAATTTCAGGCAAGGCATGGGGTGCAGATAAAACTTGTATGCTATTATTATATAGGGCTTTGATTCGTTCTAGGCTGGACTATGGGTGTGAGGCTTTTTCATCCGCTAGTAATAGTACTAAAGCTAAGCTTGATTCTATTCAATGCTCTGCACTAAGACTAGCAACTGGAACTCTGAGAACTACTCCTTTAAATGTTTTGCAAGTTATGTGTAAAGAATGGCCTTTATACTTAAGGCGTCAATTTCGAACTCTAAAATATTCCCTTAAGCTAAAATCAATGCCCAGAAATTCTGCAAAATGTGTCTTTGATGCTTCTTTTAATAAGAAAATCTACAATTCTGAGAGCAAACATTCAATACCATTTAAACTAAGGGCAGAGCAGTTGTCAGTTAAGTCAGGTTCAGATCACATTACTCTACAGCAATATGTCATTCCCCACATCCCCCCATGGACATTGTTTCAACCTAAGGTTTCTGTAGAGCTACACCATAAAATTAGAAAATCTGACCCAAATGATATAAGTAGATTGTGTGTCATGGATCATATCTCTTCAAACTGGTACGGATATTTACAAATATATACTGATGGGTCTAAATGCCCAGAAACTGGTAAAGTTGGAGCTTCATATTGTGTTCCAGATCTTTATGTCCAGAAAGGATATAGATTGTCTAATTATGTGCCAGTTTTTACATCTGAACTTACAGCTATCCTACTCTGTTTATATTTTCTTGTAGATCTGAAACCTACCAAAGTAGTCATATTCTCAGACTCATTAAGTGCCCTTCAGGCTATATGTAATTATTCATGGGAAATGTCTCCCCCTATTGTTCATGAAATTGTGCATATTTGCTCCACCTTAATCTTGCAAGGCATAGATACATGTTTTGAATGGATTCCAGGCCATGTTGGTGTCCCTGGAAATGAGATGGCTGATAACAATGCTAAAAATGCTCTTTCACTCTCAACTATATCTACTAATGTCCCCTTATCACTACCAGAGGCTATGAGTCATCTTAAATCATATTTTACTACTTTATGGCAAGCTGATTGGGAAAACTCTGAAAAGGGTCGTTTTTACTACAAATTTAATCCAACAGTTATCTTCCCTGATATATCATTTCCATCTAGACACTTAGAATCACTATTCTACAAGCTTCTTTCTGGACACATTCCTGTTAACTCTTACCTTTATAGGTTTAATCTGCATGAAAATGGCCTGTGTGAATACTGCAAAGTTTCTGAAACTATCTCTCATGTTTTGTTTAGCTGTAGGAAATATGAGGCAAATAGAGACATTTTTTATACAGATCTTATTGCCACAGGCATATCAAGGCCTTCTATAGATTTAGTTCTTAAACCAACCAGAAAGAAAATGAAAGTGTACAATGCTGTTGTGAAATTCCTTTCTAAGTGCCAAAAGTTTTAATTCCCTGCTGTTTTTTTAATTTTTTAATTTATTTATTTATTATTTTTTTTTTATTTACTTTTTACTTCAATGTTAATATTCGCATTTGTATAATCCCATCTACCACCATATACGCTATATGCGATATAATTATATGTTAATATTGCAGTAGTCACCTTGGCTTAAGCATATCTGCTCACAAGTGCAATATTCCATGTAGTCTGTCTCTCTTTATTACGCATGTATCCCTGTCAGATATCTCTATTGGGTCTAGTAGCTGTATGTGTAAAACTTCATATCATTGACATGGGTTCAGTCTGTAAAACATTCAATGATTTTTGCTGACCCCTCTACTGTGTCTAGTACTTGCCATGTTTGATCTGGTCTGTCTGTAATAGGCCTAGTGATCCCAGCTGTCATTCTAATTATTTATCTACACTTTGTCATTATTGGCATCTGGGGATTTATATAACAGGTTAGGATTTAGTTTTCCAGTTTATTGTATGTGTAACTACCTGTCATTATTGGGATGTGGCTTACCCCTACTACATGCAATGTTTTTGCTATAACCTCTTTTGTATATATGTACTACTTGTAAATATTAACATGTGTTCTGTTCTTAATGAGTGTAGTGTCATTATTGGTATATATCCTGTCTGTAACATATGCAATGATTTCTGCGGTCACCCTTAAGTATGTTACGTGTACTACTTGTCATAATGGGCTTTGGTCCTGTCTTAACATTAATAATGATTTCTGCTGAAACCCTTTAGTATGTTATGTGTACTATTTTTAATTAAAATCATTTTTTTTTAATTCCTGTAAGGATTTCTACTGTCCACTTAACTGTAAGTCTACTATGTGTCACTATCTGCATGTGCTCTGTGCAACACACATAAGGTTGTCTGCTGTAACACTACGATGTACTCATCACTATTGCCATATAATGATATACGTTTTTTTTTTTTTTTTTTTTTTTCACCTTTATTGTATATTAGCATGTTTTATTAATGTAATTGAGGTAATGATTTCGACATTCATCTATACTAAATGAACTACTTGTTATTATTGGCATGTTCCATGATGATGTCTGAAAATCTGACATGTGGCCTTTTCGAAATTCATGTAACTATTTCTACTTAATGTAAAATGAGTTGCCACTATCGATAGGTGAATATGTTTGAAATTCATGTAATGAACTCTACTGTCAACTCCATGTACTCCATGATTTCTACTGTTAACTCTACTGCATGCGAATGAGTTGTCATTATCGGTATGTGTTACAACTGAAATTCATGTAATGATGTCTACTCTACAATTAATACTGAATTGTTGTGGCGCACATCATTCAGCAGAATGGAGCCGCCAAAAAAAAATCAAATTATGTATGTATGTATGTGTTGGAAAACCAGATTGGTTATAGTTTAGGAGGTTGTGATCTGAAATATAATTACAGAGATGGTCGTGTACATGTCGTTCAATGAGTTTTGATAAGATGGGTAGTATTGAGATCGACAGGAGTTCTCGGCTTTGTCTGCAGCCCCGATTTATGTACTGGTATAACCTTTGACTCTTTCCAGGTTTGGTGATACTGTAGTGATACCGATATTGGTAGGCGGCGATGGTACTGGCACTGTTATTGTAGGGGCGACGATACTGGCACTGTTATTGCAGGGGCAATGATACTGGCACTGTTATTGCAGGGCCAATGATACTGACACTGTTATTGTAGGGGCGATGGTGCTGGCACTGTTATTGTAGGGGCGATGATACTGGCACTGTTATGGTAGGGGCAAGGGTACTGGCACTGTTATTGTAGGGGCGATGATACTGGCACTGTTATGGTAAAGGCGATGGTACTGGCACTGTTATTGTAGGGGCGATGATACTGGCACTGTTATTGTAGGGGCGATGATACTGGCACTGTTATTGTAGGGGCGATGATACTGGCACTGTTATTGTAGGGGCGATGGTACTGGCACTGTTATTGTAGGGGCGATGATACTAGCACTGTTATTGTAGGGGCGATGATACTGGCACTGTTATTGCAGGGGCAATGATACTGGCACTGTTATTGTTGGGGCGATGATACTGGCACTGTTATTGTAGGGGCGATGATACTGGCACTGTTATTGTAGGGGCAATGATACTGGCACTGTTATTGTAGGGGCGATGATACTGGTACTGTTATTGTAGGGGCGATGATACTGGCACTGTTATTGTAGGGGCGATGATAATGGCACTGTTATTGTAGGGGCGATGATACTGGCACTGTTATTGTAGGGGCGATGATACTGGCACTGTTATTGTAGGGGCGATGATACTGGCACTGTTATTGCAGGGGCAATGATACTGACACTGTTATTGTAGGGGCGATGATACTGGCACTGTTATTGTAGGGGCGATGATACTGGCACTGTTATTGTAGGGGCAATGGTACTGACACTGTTATTGTAGGGGCGATGATACTGGCACTGTTATTGTAGGGGCGATGGTACTGACACTGTTATTGCAGGGGCGATGATACTGGCACTGTTATTGTAGGGGCGATGGTACTGGCACTGTTATTGTAGGGGTGATGGTACTGGCACTGTTATTGTAGGGGTGATGGTACTGACACTGTTATTGTAGGGGCGATGGTACTGACACTATTATTGTAGGGGCGATGGTACTGACACTGTTATTGCAGGGGCGATGATACTGGCACTGTTATTGTAGGGACGATGGTACTGGCACTGTTATTGTAGGGGTGATGGTACTGGCACTGTTATTGTAGGGGCAATGATACTGGCACTGTTATTGCAGGGGCGATGATACTGGCACTAAAGTTTCCAAAACAAGAACCGATTCCATCGCAACCTGTGTTCTTTTTTTTCAAAGTTTTCAATTTATTGTGTTGTGTTATGGGGGAGGGCGGGGGAATGCAATAGTATGGCATTTTCTTACACAGGTTAAAATCCCCAGTACATTTTTGATTATAGGAACAGTTAGTAGGCTTGACTGTGATTCAGTTATTAGTTAGTGTTTACTATGCTAATGAATGGCCTACGGCTAAATCCAAATATTCCCTACGTTTATATCTGTATGTTTAGTTTTAGTAGATTTGCAGAAGAAATGTATTTTGCATTGACATCACTATCCTACTTAGCATGAAAACCAATAAGTCTGCTGGCTTCGATGGTCTTAATATGGAACACCTCTTGTATGGGGGTGATACCCTTGCTATCCACCTGTGTATGTGTCTGAACACTATGATTGTTCACGGCTCTTTACCTAAGGAACTTACCTATGTTGTTATAACCCCTATAGTTAAAAACAAATCTGGTGACATAACATCGTCTGATAACTATCGTCCTATTGCTGTTGCTGCTGTTATTTCTAAAGTTCTAGAACTGTTTATGTTAAAGGAGTGTGAGGCTTACTTGTACAGTTCTGACTTCCTATTTGGCTTTAAAAAAGGGAGTTCAATTGATCAATGTATTTATACTGCTAAGGAAATTGTAAATTTTTTCGGGCAAATTGCAGTTCTGTTTTTATGTGTTATCTTGATGCCAGTAAAGCATTCGACTGAACTAACCATTGGACATTACTTGCCAAGCTGATAAAACGAAATGTTCCACTATGATTTATAAAATTATTGTGTTTCTGGTTTAGTGTTCAAGAATTTTTTGCCAAAAGGGAGGTACCCTCTCTCTTCTATTCTCTGTATGTAATGGAGTTAGGCAAGGTGGGATTTTGACGCCATCTTTATTTTCTGTATATCTACATGATCTAGATATTAAATTGTCCAAGATAGGCGTTAGGTGCAATATGGCTGGTTTATTTGTCAACCATTTAATTTATGCAGACGACATGTGCTTACTTGGGCCTTCTGCAAAAGCTCTGCAAAAATTGCTAAACCTTTGTAAAGATTTGTTTAATCTTAAAAAGTCAGTATGTATGACTATATATCCTAAGAGTTACAGAAGTTTTTATCCACCTCGAATTTATTTAAATGACACTTCGTTAGAGTATGTAGAATCGTATACCAATTTAGATCATGTCATAACAAGTCATTTGTGTGACAATAAGGACATTGAGTCCCAAAAACGTAAACTGTGTAACCGAGCGAATGTACTGCTTAGAAAATTTAGTGCTTGTTCACCTCTTGTAAATAAATATCTGTTTAAATGTTATTGTACGTCAATTTACTGCAGTCAGCTATGGGTCTTGTACACTAATCGCTCTATAAAGCAGATACGAGTGACGTACACGTACAACAATATTGACGGGGGCTTTTTAATTATAGAAATAGCTGTGGTGCCAGCGTTATGTTTGTTGTCAATAATATTCTGTCATTTGGAGAGCTAATGAGAAAAAGTGTCTTTTGCTTTAGAGAGAGACTTTGCTCAAGTGAAAATTCCATTATCCATTCTGTCTTAAACTCAGATACGTTTTTCCTGTCGGCGATTCAGCGCGCATGGCAATTAGTTTTGTACAAGATCCGGTAAACGGTATTTCATAGTACATTGCTGTAACGCGTTTACGGTTTATTGTGTCTGTTTCTCCTTCACTGATTTTTTTTCTGCTTGTTAATGTAATGCTTTCTATTTAACTATGAACTATTTGTCTGAAATAAAAGATATACATATATATATATATTCTAATATTGAGACTATCTTCTCGGTATCTTGTCTAGAGAACATATATTCATGCAAGTAAATGACAAATAGACCTAATAATTTATTTAATGTGAATGTCTCCCAAATGGTAGTGTCGTGGTAAAATAATACTGCATACGTGCAGATTCTATACTCCCAGAGAACTAGCAGACAGGCTTTCAGATCATTTAGGTTCCATTGATGAAGTCAGGTAATCGAATAAGTTGAACTTCTTAATGAAACAGGCTATTCGGGTCCCAATAATCGTGATATGAGCCTGACTATAGGCGTTGTTATATAATACGTGTTTCGAAAGCAAATTGCCATCATCATCAGGGAAATTACTGAATTAGTAAATTAACTGACACTGATTGAGCCGGAAACAATTCTCGGCCAGGGTGAGAATCGAACTCACGACTTAGGGTTACCGTCCCATCGCTCTACCAACTGAGCTACACGGCCCTGCTGGGAGTGGTTCGCTTGTTAGATTATCTAATACACACAAAGCTTAAAGTGGCATGAGCTTACAAAATTCACACTTTTGCATAATTTCTGATCGTCATGACAGTAAGAGGCTTTGAAGGCCATCGGAAAACTAAATGACTGGCGTTGGAATGAGGAAAATCCATACAGTATGTGGCCTGAACGAACCGAAAACGTATTCGAAAAGTAAAACAAAATTTAAATAACCGGGACGACCATTCATTCATTCTAAGCCAAAGTTAGTTCAAAACAATACTTTATCGTACATTTTCGAGACTAGAAGCACCAAAAAGCTTCTGAATTATACGTCTTGAGAAAAATAGCCAATAATTTCAACATTCTGTTTTAAAGTCAAAAGATCAACATTTTGGCAGCTCATGCCACTTTATAAATAACGTAACCGACTAACTTATAGCTGGTCTACTTGCAGAGCGACTAATAAATGACATGGTTAAGGCAGTTTTAAACAGCTTGTGTTACACGTTAGCTTTTAAAGTGGCATGAGCTGCCAAAATTCACACTTTTTTCATAATTTCTGATCGTCACGAAAGTAAGAGGTTTTGAGGGCTATCGAAAAAACTAAATGAATGGCGTTGGGATTAGGAAAATCCATACAGTATATGGCTTGTACAAACCAAAAACGTGTTCGATAAGTAAACAAAATTTAAATAACCGGGACAGCCATGCATTCATTCTAAGCCAAAGTTAGTTCAAAACAATACTTTATCGTACATGTTCGAGACTAGAAGCACTAAAAATCTTCTGAATTATACGTCTTGAGAAAAATAGCTAATAATTTCGACATTCTGGTTCAACGTCAAATTATCAACATTTTGGCAGCTCATGCCACTTTAAGTTAAAAAAACATAGCCAGTGTAGATCACTTACCTGTAAGACGGTTAGAAAGTAAAAACAAAATGATAGACAATACAACCAAACAAAGAAATGCTTTCTGTTTTAGCCGGCTCATAACACATGCCATATCCCACAACATGATGAAACACTCACGATATGGAAACTAAATATTATGTGTATACCCTAATGCACATCATCTGGTAATACTAATCCTATTCATGCAGTTTTCTTCTCCAGGGTTGGCTGAATCGGTCCATACCCAGTAGGTAGACAGGCCATTGGAAATCGATTCCTATAGTATGCAACCACTCAGAATGTAGTAGAACGTCCCTAATGTAATACGTATCACACATAAGATAAAAGTTACCTCCCAGCATATAGAAGAACGTCCATAATTAATCCCGTATTACACAGAAGACAAAAGTTACCTCCCAGCATATAGAAGAACGTCCATAATTAATCCCGTATTACACAGAAGACAAAAGTTACCTCCCAGAATATAGTAGAACGTCCCTAATTAATCCCGTATTACACAGAAGACAAAAGTTACCTCCCAGCATATAGAAGAACGTCCCTAATTAATCCCGTATTACACAGAAGACAAAAGTTACCTCCCAGAATATAGTAGAACGTTCCTAATTAATCCCGTATTACACAGAAGACCGATGCAATCCCTTCGTAGAGCTAAACCAACATATGTGACCTTAAAATCTGTTCGCCAAGTTTGAATTCCGTCTGTGTTCACTAAATTTTTTCTCGGCCGATCACACCGCCACCTACCGCGAACTTTCAAATCATGCTCGCCACTACAACCGGTAACGGCTGTCGGGGAAGGTCGGTTATAACGCAAAGGGAATTTAGTGAATGTCAGTGTTTGGCGATGTGTATGGTCACAGATGATGGTTTAGCTCTACGAAGGGATTATCAAAGAAGCTTTCGGATAACATTTAGGTGAGGAAACATTTAGGTGAGGTAACCATACGGACTTTTGTTGATTTTTGGAACTCTCTATGTTCGGAGGCGTGATCGCTTCTTTCTTTCTGGAATTCTCACCAAACCTTGTCGGACGATTTCTGGCTCCAGTTTGCAAACAGACACGAATTATTGTTCCAGCAGCTACCCACGGTGTGAGTGAACGTCTAATATATACATTATAACATAAAAACTTCGTACAATTACCTAAATCCACCAATTACCCACTTTTTGGTGAACTATGAAACTTTCAATTTTCGAAGTGTTATTGTCAACAACAACGTCATGTTTAAATGGACATTTCAGTTTTATTTCAATTAAAGGGAGGTAACTTTCTGGACTTTAAGTTTACCAATTACCTCCCCTTCTTCGCATTATTTCTAGTTAAAGGGAAGCTACTCTAGATTACTTCTTATTTCCGCCGGAATAATCTCCCCTACTCCATACGATTTAACATTAATTCAACGCAGTTGTTTTACTTGTTTTCTAAACTGTCTTTTTGTTTTGACTTACAGTCTTTACCGCTTGTATCAAGATGTAGAAGAATAAAACAATGTCTTTACCAAGATCGTCTTGATGGTTAGCTGTCCGATATTAGTTTGCTGCTAAGAGTCGGAAGAGTAAAGAACCGCCGACCAGCTGACCCTCCATCGGAGAAGCCACGGATGATACATACCATAACGAACCAAATCTTCACGTACAGATAAGTCCACATATTCCCGTTCATCGTCAGTCATATACGGATACGTCTACATATCTTCATATACGGATACGTCTGCATATTTTTGTCACGAACACCTTGGATACGGATACATCTACATATTTTTGTCACGAACACCTTGTGTACGGATACGTCTACATATCTTCATATACGGATACGTCTACATCTACATATTTTTGTCACGAACACCTTGTGTACGGATACGTCTACATACCTTCATATACGGATACGTCTACATCTACATATTTTTGTCACGAACACATTGGATACGGATACGTCTTCATCTACCTATTTTTGTGACGAATTCTGGATACGATACGACTACATATTTTTTGTCACGAACATCCAACTTATGTACTTTCATAACGGATCCATATTCACTTTCTCGTTCATCGTCAGTCTGCATATCTCAGAACTTTCAATACAGTTTACGGACAATCTTATTACGTCATATTTAAACGTTTACATTAAACAAACTATTCACTCATCATGTCTGAAGAAAGTGAAAGTGAACATCTTAGCAATCTGGAAACCAGGTCGAAAGTTTCGCACCATTCTAGTAAATCACGATTTTCTAATGACTCTTTAGGCTCGGCTGTTACACGCACACGGGCTAAGGCCGAAGCTGCGAAAGCCAAACTTCAGTACGCCTACCAGGAAGCTGAACTACGTAAGAAAAAGGCTCAACTCGCAGCACAATCCACTAGAATGCAGGCCGAGCTTGAAGCTGAAATTGAACTTTTACAAACACAAAAACAAGTTGCGGAACTTACAGCCGAGGCAGACGCCTTACAACACAGCATGGGGAGTACACACAGTAAAGTTGCTACGAAAGTTGATCTTCCCCTAGAGCCCCCAGAGAACCGTACTCGTGAGTATGTTGAACGATCGGCAGAATTAACACTTAATTCCGAAAGCAGAGACATGAAGATTTTAATGCCCCACGGATTAGTAATCCAAATTATCCCATAAACGAACAACGATACAGTTCTGCGAATACCTCCTTTGGTGTCCCTCAATTACAAGCTAATGCCCAACAAAACCTGTCTTTCAAATCCCAGTTGTCTTCAGATAATCACCAAAAACTTTTCCCAAATCCTGAGGCAACGCCGTACTTCCCCCACCCCGAGGAATCGCATTACTTCACAAACCCTGAGGCAACGCCACACGTCACTAATCATAAGGCAACGCACTACTCCACAAACCCCGAGGCAGCGCCACAAGTCAATAATCCGAAGGCAACGCCCTATGATCCATATACCAGTAATGTCCAACATTTTAAGCCAAACTACCAAGACTCTCTAACTACAGACTTCACAAAATATTTGCTTAGAAAGGATCTCCTATCTCGTTTAACGCCATTTAATGAACGACCAGAGTGTTACGCTTTATGGAAGTCCACTTTTCTCAGTGTTATGTCTGAACTGTCAACCACTGCAAATGAACAGTTTGATCTCTTAATCAAGTGGCTCGGTCCCGAGTCGTCAAGATACGCACAGAGTATCAGAGCTGCAAACATCACCGATCCTGAAAACGGCTTGCAACGCGTTTGGGATCGACTTGAAAACAGGTTCGGAAGCTCGGAAATTGTCGAGTCTACTATCAAGGCTAAATTAGACAGATTTCCCAAACTCACCAACAGAGACGGCAAGAAACTGTACGAACTATCTGACATTTTAAGTGAAATAGAATGCATGAAAGAAAATCCAAAATTCACCAGTCTCCTCAGTTACTTTGATTCTTCATCAGGAGTCAACCTGATTGTGAACAAACTTCCATACGCACTTCAAGAAAAATGGACTAATACAGCTTCCAACTACAAGAAACAAAACATGGTGACGTACCCCCCGTTTTGGGTCTTTTCAAATTTCATCAGAGACATATCACAAATCAAAAATGATCCCAGTTTCCAATATGAAACCTCCGTTATACTCACCCAAGAGATACTAGTATTAAGTCTGGCTATGAACGTTCTAACCGTCTGTCTGCTAAGAAAACCGAAATATTGACCAAGCCCAAACTTCACAACAGCCATGACCGGTGTCCTCTATACAAAACTAAACACACTTTAAACGAATGTATTGGTTTCGGAAAGAAACCACTGCAGGAACGTAAGGATTTTCTGAGAGATAAAGGGATTTGTTTTAAATGCTGTGCTACAGATGACCACATGTTACAGTCTTGTACAGCTGAAATACAATGCAAAGAATGTCAGAGTGACAAGCATCCTACTGCTTTACATTTAAACTTTTCCCAACGTTCTTCAGATTTACCCAGAGACAAGTACGGCGGGGAGAAACCCGATACCGCCGCAGCAAACGTGAGCATAAAGTGTACTGAAATATGTTGCCCCCACACAAGTCTTCAAGGGTAAATCTTGCAGTAAAACAACCTTAGCCAAGATTTACCCAAAGGATCAACCTGACAGATCACTTCGGGCCTCCGTCATTATAGATGAACAGAGTAACGTTTCGTTAGCCAAATCTAGCTTTTTCCAGTTTTTCAACGAAAAAACGAAGAACATCAACTACAATTTATCTTCATGCTCTGGGAGTACACCTATGTCCGGCAGACTTGCCACACTGTACACAGTGTAATCTTTGGATGGATGCAATTCCCTTGGTATTCCATCTCTCATCGAATGTGATCAAATCCCGGACAGTAGAGAAGAAATTCCTACGCCTCAAGCTGCCAGGGCCCACCCTCACCTTTCTGATATCGCCTGTCACATCTCTGATTATGATCAGAATGCAGATATCCTTTTACTTATCGGCCGAGACGTCCCGGAAGCACATCATGTGTTGGATCAGCGCACGGGGCCCAGAGAATCACCTTTCGCTCAGAAAGTTAAACTAGGTTGGGTGATAATCGGAGAAACATGCCTTGGAAAAGTACACCAACCAAAACACCTGAATATTAAGAAAGTAAACATTCTGCCTGACAGTCGCCCTATACATTTTGTCCCATGTCCTAACAAACTTGAAATCCAAAAAATCCAAAACCAAACCTTTGATCAAGATCTCAACATGTTCAACAATCAGGAATTGCTATCTTCAATTTTCCAAGTCACCGAGCATGACAACAAGATAGGTCTTTCAGTTGAAGATCGTGAATTTCTCCAGATTATGGATTCCAATTGTTTCAGGTCACCCGAGGGCAACTGGACTGCACCCCTTCCCTTTAAGTCGGATAAAAAGACACTACCTAACAACAAACCTCAGGCTTTGTTAAGAGCCCGTTCCCTCTACCGTGACCTATCCAAGAACCCCACTAAAAGAAAACATTTTATTGACTTTATGAGTAAAGTTATAGAAAGTGGACACGCTGAACTCGCTCCTCCCCTGGATGAAAACGAAGAGTGTTGGTATTTGCCGCTTTTCGGTGTTTACCACCCCCAAAAGCCAGACCAAATACGCGGAGTTTTCGACTCCTCTGCCCGGTACCAAGGCACGTCACAGAACGACGTGTGACTTAAGGGACCTGATTTGACAAATAACCTGCTCGGTGTTCTTTTGCGGTTCCGCAAAGACAGCATCGCAGTTATGGCTGACATTCAGTCAATGTTTTACTGCTTTCTAGTCAATGAGGATCACCGTAACTTTTTACGGTTTTTATGGTATCCAGATAATGATTTGGACCAAAGCCTTGTAGATTACAGGATGAGAGTGCACGTGTTTGGGAATACGCCTTCTTCTTCCGTCGCATCATATGGCCTCCACCGTGCTGTTCTCTTGGGAGAGGAACAGTACGGCAAAGACGTCGTGGACTTTGTCACTCATAGTTTTTATGTGGACGACGGTCTCATTTCCCTTCCCACTGTTGAGGAAACAGTCAATTTAATTCAACGGACTCAGCAATCTTTAAGTGAGGGAGGAAACCTTCGCCTTCACAAAATAGCATCAAACCATCCAGAAGTGATGAAAGCTTTCCCCACAGATAATTTCGCAAAGAACCTAAAGAACTTAGATTTAGGCACTGATATACTTCCAATCCAACTTAGCCTTGGACTTGTATGGAATCTCCAAACAGACTGCTTTATCTTCAGAGTTTCTCAAGAAAACAAACCTTACACCCGTCGTGGTGTTTTGTCAGCAATTAGCAGTGTCTTCGACCCAATCGGCTTTGCTTGTCCAATTACCATTCAAGCCCAACACTGCCCAACGCTGACAGTGTTAAATTGAAGTGGGTCTGTGGCACCGATACAGTTAGTGCCTCGGTCCGATCTGTATAGCTTGAACCGCCGGAGAGCGTTAATAAAGGCTGAGGAACTCATCTCTTCGATCACTTCAATATGAACAGCTCTAACGACTAAACATGTGAACAATACTGCCCAACGTTTCTGCTGAGCTATGGCCCCTCTAGTACGTCTTGTGACCACGGGCCACGGTCCAAATGCGTCGACTCCCACAAAAGTGACGAGTTCTCTATTTGCTGATGATATGTCTATGTGGTATATGTCTAAAGGTATAAAGCTATGTTTTAAATATTTACAGGAAGGTCTAGACAGTGTCATGGATTGGAGTCGACAGTGGGGTTTCAAGTTTTCTACTGTTAAAACTGAAGCTGTTCTTTTTACCAAAAGGTTGGCAAAAATGGATAAATATGCTTTACTGCTGAATAATGTCCCAGTTAAATTGTCCGCTGACTTTAAGTATTTAGGCATGATTTTTGACAAACGTCTTACTTGGTCTCCTTATATCGATTATATATCTGTTAAATGTCGCAAAGCTCTTAACTTGCTAAGATGTGTTTCAGACCGCCATTGGGGAGCCGACAGGAAGTGCCTTTTATTATTATACAAGTCCCTGATCCGTTCACAGCTTGACTATTGTTCCATAGCCTATGACTCTGCTAGTAAGTCTGTCAAGATATTAGATTCTATTCAGTGTGCAGCCCTCCGCATTTGCACGGGGGTGGTCGGTCCACTCCACTCAGTGTTATGCAAGTTTTTTGTTATGAGTGGCCATTGTACATTCGGAGGCAACTACAAACTGCTAAATATACATTTCCTTTAAAGGCTGCCATAAATAATTCTGCTTCTCTTGTGCTTCGGCCTTCTTACTATGTTCTGTTACTGTGAAACTATGTAACAATGTTTAATTTGGTGTGGCCTAGTGGAACTCTTCTGCATCGAAGGAACTTTCGTTTTCATTACTCTTTCGTTGAGAGACGCCAGCACACTTTGTGACACCGTGTCAAGCTTCACCAAAACTGTCTTTAAACGCTAGCTAACCACGGTGTAAGTACTGTTTTTCTTTCTATAAGGAACTTTCTGTATAACTTGTGATGTTTACAAGGAGCATTGACTTGAATTTATGACATTTAACCAGGCTACAAACCGGCCGCCTTTAGTCTAATATGAAGCCGGTCGATCGCTGTGTAGCAAGCCACTAGGCCGGGCGTCGCTAAGCCAGGCTAGAGGCCGGCGTGTTGATAGCCCTCGTGTGAAGTATTACAGTGACTCAAATCTTTATTTCCTTTCCCATGACACTTGTTTTTATCGCTCACGTATTATCTCTCATATATTGTTTGCAAACTAATTTGTGTTGAAAACTTTCATTTTGTGGACTCCTACTTTTCATAATTTAACTCTGCCTCATATACGCGTAGTAATATACTAAAGCACCGATGCTAAGCCATACGTCCACAGCTGATTTTATATGAAGGTAGTCCGTCACACATATCAGAGATATTTTGCACGAAGTCAACTCTATATATCTAATGCATGCGAGAAGTTTGTGTTTTTATGTTTACTGATATAAGGCCAGTAAATGTAATTGTTTGTTTTATTACAACAAAGGTAATTCTTTCTTTTTCTTCTTTTATTGTAGTCTTTTACCAACTTGAATATACGGATGAATAAAAACTGATAATTAAGTCCGTGTTACTGGTTATACTTGCTGTCTAATCTTTCCGGAGTGATGACAGTATAGTAAAAGAACCACGACCAGCTGAATCACACTGTTCCCACGGCTTGACGCACACAGGATAGAACTTCACCTTTACGCTACAGGCAAACGGACCACTGTCAACCGTCTCCAGGACATCGACAATTGGGTCATCGCCTATACAGCATCAAAGGGAAGTTGCATAACTCACCGTCCAGACAGGAAACTACGGAAGCTCTTACAAACCAAAACTACTAACTTTATTTCATATAAACACATTTAAATGGAATAAAACTCAACAATGGATGAACACGTAGAATCAGAAACTACTCAACGAACAAGGACTTTAACAGACAAAGGAAAAGAACACTTTGATACGTTAAAAAGCGAACATTTAATCAAATTAGACACTGTTTGGAATAAAGTAGAGCGGTCTATAAAGAACATTGATACATTAAAATCACAACAGACCGACATTACTGAACTACGTTCTGAAGAGAAAAACATACATAAGAACTATGGCAAATACAGGAAGCTGACAGAAAATTACAACGAATTTCTTACAAGATCAGAAAACACACAGGAACAGAAAGATCATTGGGAAAAAATAAATTCAGACAGAGAAACACTTATACAAGATGCTCTCACACAAATTGACCAAAAAATACAAGAAATTTTAGAACTGATGACACAGCGTTCTTCATACAAAACAAAGTCTAAAACAAGCATGAAGACAAATTCTGAAAAAATCTGACTCAAGTTCTGTATTAACCAGAAAAAAAGGCCAAAGCAGAGGCAGCACGTATAAAAATTGAATTTGCGTTTAAAGAACGTGAATTAAAGACATTAGCCGCCGAATCTGACCTTAAAGGGGCCAAGCTCGCCGCTGATTTGGAACTTCTTCGGTGTCAAAAGGAAGCTGCAACTTTCGAAGCGGAGGTCCGAGTTCTACAA
The DNA here is from genome assembly GCA_963971465.1 of Lepidochitona cinerea. NCBI lineage: Eukaryota > Metazoa > Mollusca > Polyplacophora > Chitonida > Tonicellidae > Lepidochitona > Lepidochitona cinerea. The sequence goes on along the minus strand of OZ020556.1, from coordinate 36,465,247 downwards.
TCAGCTAACAGTGGAGACAATGTCAGTAATAAAGACTCATTAAATGAAGACATCTGTCTGCCTTGTGACAACTCTGTTGAGAGAACAAAGCAGTATATATTGAAACATTCAACGCCTACATTTGTCGAAACACAATTAGTAGGAAATAACCAAGCTCAGCCAAATCCACTTCCAGAAGAGTTATCTGCCCCTCTTACCGAAAATCGTCATATCGAACCTGCTCTATTAAACCCATATGCCATGCCTTTTACACCTCATACAGAAACATGTAAACAAGAAGAAACATCTATGACGTCAGAATTCACAAGGTTTCTACTAAAAAAGGATTTGTTGTTTACCAGGTTATCTAGTTTTAATGACCGCCCAGAATTCTATGAATTATGGAAGGCCACTTTTAAAAGTGTAATGACAGAACTTCACGTCACAAATAATGAGGAAATGGACCTCCTTATTAAATGGCTAGGACCAGAGTCCAGTCGACACGCCCTTAGCATAAGGACTTCGACCATTCATAATCCACAACAAGGATTACAAAGAATATGGGATCGCTTGAATGAGATTTACGGCTGCCCAGAAATGGTAGAACTTTCATTGAAAACAAAGCTCGAAAAATTCCCCAAGATAGGAAATAAAGATTTCAAGAAACTTTATGACTTGGCAGACATCGTATCTGAGATTGAGACCCTAAAGGAAAATGAAACGTACAAATCTCTCCTAGGCTATTTTGACTCCAGCACTGGCGTAATACCAATTGTGAGAAAGCTTACATATTCTCTACAAGAAAAATGGACAAATGCTGCAGTCGACTACAAGAAACGCAACAATGTGGTATTTCCGCCTTTTTGGTTCTTTGCTAGGTTCCTCAGAGACATTAGTAGGATTACAAATGACCCCAGCTTCTCCTACGACCTTCCACTTCCTGTGGTCAAGAAAGAAAGGGCCACAACTCTAGGTACAGATTCAAGAAGATTGGTTTCAACAAGAAAAACTGAAGTCCAAGAACGAAAAGAACCCTCAACGGCTATAGATAACAATCCAAACAAATACTGTCCGTTACACCGAACCAAGCATGCCCTTAAAGACTGCAGAGGTTTTAAGTCGAAGACGATCCCCGAAAGATATAAACTGTTGAGAGAATTCGGTATTTGTTTGCATGTTTACAAACACAGCCCCAAAGGTAATGACTTGGCAACGTCAACTTATTACGGCGGGGAGCCAACTAAGTCGAACTTTGAAACCCCGTTCAGCACAAAGTGCACCCAAGTGTGTGGAAAAGGCTTCATTGGCAAATTATGTGCAAAAACTATTCTTGTAAACATTTTCTCCAAAGCTAATCCTCAACTCAAGAAGAAAGTATATGTTATCATGGACGACCAGAGTAATGCATCTTTAGCTTTGTCAGATCTCTTTGACCTATTTGATATCGACGGAGAGCCCTTCATGTACACCCTGTCATCGTGTTCTGGCACGAAACAAACATTCGGACGTAAAGCTGACGGATTCGTCGTAGAAGCTATCGATGGTAGTTTTCAACTTGATCTTCCTCTACTCACTGAATGTAATGAGATCCCAAACATTCGAGAAGAGATTCCGACTCCAGAGGTAGTTGAACATCACCCACATTTACATACCATCAAACAGTATATCCCACCGTTGGAAGATACAGCGGACATCCTCGTTCTTATTGGCAGAGATAGCCCTGAAGCACATCATGTAAAAGATCAACTTACTGGACCACGTGGAAGTCCTTTTGCACAAAAGTTGTCCTTAGGTTGGGTGATAGTCGGCCAAGTGTGTTTAGGACAAATTCATCGCCCGGAGATCATCAGTGTAAATAAGACAAACATACTGAGCAACGGAAGACCTTCAATCTGCATGCCATGTACAAGTGAGTTCAATATTAAAAACAATACGGACTTCAACAAATATGTCGTCTCGTCTATTCCTAAGGAATCTGAAGATCTCGGTTTCAAAGTTTTAGAGGTCACAAAGGATGACAACAAACCTGGACTTTCTGTGGAGGACAGAGAATTTATTCAAACTATGGACACAAACTTTAAGAAGAATGAATACGGAAAATGGGAAGCCCCACTTCCATTTCGTCAAAACAGAAGAATACTTCCCAGTAATCGTCAACAGGCTTTGAATCGAGCTCTAAATCTTGACAGAAATTTACGTCATAACCCTGTAAAAACAACACTTTGTCACATTCATGGACAATATATTTAAACAAGGACATGCAGAGCTTACCGACCAAGCTGACGGAGAAGAAGTCTACTACCTCCCCATCTTTGGAGTCTACCATCCCAAAAAACCTGACCAAATCAGAGGGGTGTTTGACTCTTCTGCCCAGTCTGATGGAGTCTCCTTGAACAAAGTATTATTGTCCGGCCCAGATCTTATCAACAGCCTGCTCGGCATACTCCTGAGATTCCGTAAACACCCAGTTGCCATCATGGCCGATATTCGTCAAATGTTTTATTGCTTCTCTGTCAGGAACGATCATCTAAGATACTTGAAGTTCTTTTGGTACAAGGACAATACTCCTGATAACAAACTTGTCGAATACCAAATGTGTGTTCATGTATTTGGAAACAGCCCCTCGCCAGCAGTTGCCACCTATGGACTCCGACGTACAGCTGAAATCTCAGAAGAAGAGTATGGCAGTGACATGCGTCATTTTGTCGACAACAATTTTTACGTCGAGGACGGACTAACTTCCCTGCCCACTGATGCGGAAGCCATCGACTTATTGAAGTGTACAGGCTTTGTGGAAAAATGGACAATTTCAACTACACAAAATTGTCTCTAATTCCCCTGGTGTCATGGCCGCCTTCGATCCCGATGATCGCGCTAAGGATCTCACAGAACTTGATCTGTCCACGGACACTTTACCAGTCCAACGTACCTTAGGCGTAGCATGGAATTTAGAATCCGACACCTTTACCTTCAAAGTGAACTGTGACAAGAAACCTTTCACTAAAAGAGGAGTTCTATCCACTACAAATAGCCTCTACGATCCCCTTGGTTTTATTGCTCCTGTGATTCTTCAAGGGAAAATATTTCTTCGAAACATCATCGCCGAATCTTTAGATTGGGATGACCCTCTTCCTATTGAAACAGGAGACCAGTGGCAGTCATGGAAAGAATCTCTAAAGGAAGTTGAGACACTTAATATCACAAGAACTTACATAGGACCTTCCTTTAATACTGTTGTGACGTCAGAACTCCATATTTATTCAGATGCTTCCGAGCAAGCGATAGCCGCTGTCGCTTACATTCTGACTACTGACAAAGATGGACACAAGAAAGTAGGATTCGTCCTTGGAAAGGCAAAAGACGATTTCTCGGTTGGAGCTTTGTGCTGCTACATTAGCAGTTGATCTTTATGACGTCGTCAAGGAACATCTAGACGTTAAAATAAATGCAACCCATTTCTACACTGACAGTAAGGTCATATTAGGATACATACATAATGAATCCAAGCGCTTCCACACATACGTTTGTAACAGGGTTCAGCGTATCCGGAGATCCTCCACACCATCTCAGTGGTCTTACGTACCTACGTCTAAAAATCCGGCAGATTTAGCAACAAGGCCACTTGCCGCAACCGAGATACACGACAGCACATGGTTACTTGGGCCTGTGCCTCTTCTTCAAACGACCGACAATCTTGAAGAACATTACTCACTTATTAATCCAGACGATGATAAGGAGATTCATCTTGACGTGACGTCACTATCAACAAATGTTGGACCCTGTCGTCCAATAATCTCAACAAGGTTTGTCAGATTTTCTCGCTGGAATGTTTTGGTTCGAACCATTGCCCATCTCAAACACATTGCTGCCTGCTACAGTAAACAATCTTCATGCCTTGGATGGCATATCTGTGACATCTCTAGAAGTGTGGATCTATTCCAGCAGGCTAAACTTGTTGTGATTAGAACAATTCAAAGAGAGTTTTACAGCAACGAACTGCAATGTTTGCAAGACAGCAAACCTTTATCCAAATCCAGTTCTCTGCTCAAACTAAATCCAGTTTTGGACATTGATGGGATTCTCCGAGTTGGTGGCAGAATCAAGAGATCGGAAGTTCCTGAAATTGAGAAAACTCCCATTCTTATACCTGGTCATCACCACATTGCACATCTTTTGATCCGACATTACCATGATATTGTGAAGCACCAGGGTCGACATATTACTGAGGGCTCCATTAGAGCTGCAGGATTTTGGATCGTCAGGGGCAAACGTCTCATCTCTTCGGTTCTGCACATATGTGTTATTTGTAGAAAGCTGCGAGGTAAGCAGGACGTTCAAAAGATGTCAGATTTGCCACATCAACGTTTGAAACCAGCTCCCCCATTTACGTACGTTGCCGTAGATGCCTTTGGCCCTTGGTCGATAGTCACAAGACGTACCCGCGGTGGAGTGGCCACCAATAAGCGTTGGGCAATCATTTTCACATGCCTGACAACTCGAGCGATCCACATAGAGGTTATTGAAGACATGGGCACAAATGGATTTGTCAACGCCTTAAGACGGTACATCGCCATAAGAGGCAAGGTCAAGGAATTCTTTTCAGATCAAGGGACCAATTTTGTTGGTACGGTTAATTGTTTGAACATCAAGTCAAACTTGGATCAAGATTCTACCAAGACCTTCATGTACGACAACGAGGTTGTTTGGCACTTCAACCCTCCACACTCCTCCCATATGGGAGGAGTGTGGGAAAGGATGATCGGAGTTGTGCGTCGAATTCTGAATTCGATGCTCACAGACATTTCTATGAAAAACCTGACTCACGAAGTGCTGTGTACGCTAATGGCTGAAGTGTGCTCAATAGTCAACAGTCGTCCCTTAGTTCCAGTTTCGTCTGATTCTGAGAATCCAACTATACTAAGCCCATCAACACTCTTGACTCAGAAAACTGACCACACGGTTGAACATTTGAAAGACGTCAACATCAAAGATCTGTACAAGTCACAGTGGAAATGTGTCCAGATTTTAGCAGACACATTTTGGCGCCGTTGGAGAACCGAATACTTACTGACTTTGCAGACTCGTCGTAAATGGCAGCACTCATATCCAGATCTACAGTTGAATGACGTAGTCCTCCTCAGGGATAAGGAACAACACCGAAACGACTGGTCAACAGGAATAATTCAGAAGATTTTTCCAAGTGATGATGGTCACGTTCGAAAAGTGCTGGTTCGTGTCATTCGTAATGGGAAACCAGTGGAATACTTGCGACCCGTCACTGAAACTGTGTTATTGTACTCGCCTAACGAAAATAAGAAGTAATTGTGAAATCGTTGTACGCCTTCAGACGGGGAGTGTTCTGTTACTGTGAAACTATGTAACAATGTTTAATTTGGTGTGGCCTAGTGGAACTCTTCTGCATCGAAGGAACTTTCGTTTTCATTACTCTTTCGTTGAGAGACGCCAGCACACTTTGTGATACCGTGTCAAGCTTCACCAAAACTGTCTTTAAACGCTAGCTAACCACGGTGTAAGTACTGTTTTTCTTTCTATAAGGAACTTTCTGTATAACTTGTGATGTTTACAAGGAGCATTGACTTGAATTTATGACATTTAACCAGGCTACAAACCGGCCGCCTTTAGTCTAATATGAAGCCGGTCGATCGCTGTGTAGCAAGCCACTAGGCCGGGCGTCGCTAAGCCAGGCTAGAGGCCGGCGTGTTGATAGCCCTCGTGTGAAGTATTACAGTGACTCAAATCTTTATTTCCTTTCCCATGACACTTGTTTTTATCGCTCACGTATTATCTCTCATATATTGTTTGCAAACTAATTTGTGTTGAAAACTTTCATTTTGTGGACACCTACTTTTCATAATTTAACTCTGCCTCATATACGCGTAGTAATATACTAAAGCACCGATGCTAAGCCATACGTCCACAGCTGATTTTATATGAAGGTAGTCCGTCACACATATCAGAGATATTTTTCACGAAGTCAACTATATATATCTAATGCATGCGAGAAGTTTGTGTTTTTATGTTTACTGATCTAAGGCCAGTAAATGTAATTGTTTGTTTTATTACAACAAAGGTAATTCTTTCTTTTTCTTCTTTTGTTGTAGTCTTTTACCAACTTGAATATACGGATGAATAAAAACTGATAATTAAGTCCGTGTTACTGGTTATACTTGCTGTCTAATCTTTCCGGAGTGATGCTTTTAAGCCACCTTTCCCTTTTAGTATCCGTTCACGCCGTATTTCTGAATTTTTAAATGTTACTGATATTAATATTCAGCCTGACTGTATTCCTGCTTTTCCTCCATGGGAACTTAACGCCCCTTATATATCCACAGAATTACATTTTAGAATTAAGAAATCTGATAATGCTGCTATTTCTCTGTTATGTGCTTTGGCTCATATTAAATCTAACTGGGGTCACAGTTTACATATATTTTCAGATGGTTCCAAATGTCCAGAAACGGGTAAAGTTGGGGCATCTTTTTGTGTCCCTGAGATGAAGTATGAAAGATTATTGAGGCTATCTGATCATATTTCTGTTTTTAAAGCTGAATTATATGCTTTTGTAGCTATCTTGAATTTTCTGCTTGACTTAAAGCCAATGAATGTTGTTATCTTTACAGACTCCTTGAGTTCCTTACAGGCAATTGTAAACTATTCTTGGCAGAAATCTTCAATTGTAATATTTGAGATTTTACATCTGTGTACAGCATTAGGGTACCAGGGCGTTTCCGTGGCGTTTGAGTGGGTTCCTGCTCACATTGGTTTACCAGGTAATGGGCATGCCGACTATCTCGCTAAACGGGCCCTTCTGTTGTCCACAGTATCTGTTTCGTTACCGCTCTCTCTTAAAGAGGCTTTTAGTGTTATTACACCCAGGTTTATTCAACTATGGGCAGGACCATTGGGATACCGATGATACTGGTAGATTCTTCCATTCTTTTAACAACAATGTATCACTTAAATACTATCTGTCATTGTCATCTCGGTTGCATGAAATTCGCGTGTTTAAACTTTTATCTGGGCGGTTATCTACTAATACATTTCTCCATAGAATTGGAAGACATGATACTGGTCTCTCATCTCTTATTCAGATATAGACGTCACACTGATGCGCGTGCTCTGCTGTACAAAGCTCTTTCCAACGCTGGTGTTTTACAACCTGATGATATTACCTCTGTCTTAAGCCCAAGGAAAAACCACAACAAAGTTTTCAAGCTGTTGGAGATTTTTTACAGCGTTGTTACCGATTTTAGTTTTTTTTTTTGACTTATGACCCTTTTTTCCAATCCAGACAGTGATGAAGCAAACTCAATGTAATGTAAGTTGAGCAATCCCATAGTGGTTGCTCTGATATTAATGCTAATCTTGTTTTTCTCCTAGCATTGTGTCTACGTAATGTTTTTGGTGTGCATCATCCTCATGGATGGGTAAGCGCCAATAAAAATTCAAATCCCCCCCCCCCACATGTTGAGGAAGAAACGTCCAAGCCATATCTCCATGGTACCTACTTCAATTGAAAGTCACGAATGCGCGATTTCCTACTTCCGGTGACCGCTTCAGTTTGTTTTGTTGTTGTCATCTCCTACGAAAAGTTCCTCGCTAACGTAATGGCCCTGTCCATTCATGATTTGTTATTGGGTGGATTAGGTACAGTAGGTATGTTAATGACGTCAAGAAATTTTGCAACTTTGACAACTTTCGAAAGAATAGTATATCATCCAAAGCTTGAAATACGCCAAAAAAGGATTAATGCCTTCCGAAAGTAACAAAGAAATGAGTGTCGATTGTATCTAAAACTAAATATAAAGAAATAGGATACTTTCTCAGTTGTTAAATCGAAACATCAAGTCTTTCTCCGAAGTGAAATTCACGTCTTCCACCACTGACGGCCATGTTTGGAACCATGTGCTGAGCTGTGATCCCGGCCTGTCGCGTGATTTGTAGCGGACTTTTTGAAAAAAGTAAAACGTGATGGAAATAAAAATAAAACGTTTTGGAAATTGCATTGATAACATTTTAATACCTATAATTTATTTTTGATATTTTGATGAGTTTTCGTCGACGGTGAATAGGAACAATTTAAAAAAAAATGTCAAAAGACCGAAATTCCTACAAACGCAGATTATTAAAATATGCATTTTTTATTAGAAATATTGATCTCAAATTTAAAGCATTTCGTCATTTCCATCATGTTTTAAATTAATTGCCCAAATTGGGATCAAAGCGAGGCTGGTTGACAATTCGTTGTCAGTATTACAACATGACAGATCACACCGGTCAAATTGTGCCAGGTGGGTGTAAATATGTATTTATATGTATCGCTCTGGATACATGTATGTCCTAATTTGTTAGATATTTAAGTTTTACACTTTCGCGGAACAACAAGGTCATGACACCGAACTGGCCGGAGTGTTTATGGGACGGTTCCCATGGGTTAAAATCAGCGACCAGTTTTAGGAAGAAATTTTTAATTCACATTTGAATTCCGTCAAATGATATAACCACATATTCAATGATAGGTTGGCTTAACATTTTTTTTCTTCTCATAATGACAGAGTATAAACAGTAAATGAACAGTTGCAGAATGCAACTGATTTTGTGGTGTGCTTCAATTGCGCTTACCCCCCTCTAGGCGAAACCCCATCACGCATTGCTCTTCGCGGGTCTTTTGCATTTTATGTAATTCTTATCCAATCATCTCACTATGGTCCGTCACGTGGGTGTCGTCTGCACTTCCATCCTTGTCCGGTCAACTTCGCAGCCATTTTCTATTCGCGAGCGTTAGTTTTGTCTTTAGTTTTGTTTTAAGTCCAGTTCAAAGTTTCATTTTCCAGTTATTTCGTTCATTTCTCATAATCTGCTCGCGAATTAGTTGTTGTATACGTCGTCCTAGTCGCGGTGGCCTATTCCTTTCTATCCGCCATCTCCTTTTGTTTGGTGCGTCAGCCGAAGTAACCTTCGCCGGCAGTATTTAAGGTAGGTGTTGTCATGAAGACTTTAATTCTCGGTCATTCTATTATTAGAAATTTAGGGGATTATTTAAGCTCTTCTGATAGCCGTATTCGGCCTGATTTTCGATAGTCCGAATCTACACATGTAAAGGTATTTGGCAATGGTGGTAGGACGTTGGAATTTGGATAAGATAGTTACCTTCGATTTGAATGTAGTTACAGCCTACCAACCGTGGATGTCATTATTTTACAGGTCGGTTCAAACGACCTTGATCAGAACGGAGGTTCTTCTTTAGACGAGTTATTGGGTAAATTTGTTAAGCTCATTGATCGCTTACATAATGATTTTAAGCTTAGTATGATAGGTGTATGTTTGATTTTTATTATTTTTACCTCGAATCCGTCCTCGTACGACTGATTTTAGTCAACGGGCATTGACTGTAAACAGGATGCTTTGCGATCGTCTAAACTCTCACCGATATGGTTTTACTTGGAAGTCCCCCCCCTTTTTCTCTCTCCCCATAGAAACTATTTGGTTTGGATGCATTTAGAAGGGATGGGATCCATTTATCCGACTAGGGTAATTACCATCTTTATAAGTCGTTCAGAGGGGCAGTTCTCCGACTTCTCGCAGCCATGGCCAAACTGCGATAAATTCATTTCACCAACATTGGATGGAAAGTGATATGTGTGATTTATTTTTCTGGCCGTTAGCCACACACTTGCTGTAAGTGCAACTATAACTTATACCTACAACGTACAAGTGCTCATATTCCCATCTATTTATTACTCATTCATCATGGTTTATGTTTCCTTATGTACTATTAATAATTTATTACTTATTATTTTTCTTTCACGGAGGAGTAGTGCTTGTAATAGGTTGTGGGAAGGTTTATTTAGGCAATCAAGCTTGGCAGATATTATTAATGCGATTAGCCCTAGGCCTATATTGTCTGTGGTCAGTCTTGGGGACTATAAGTGAACTGACTGTGCCTTTAACTTAAAATGAAAGAAAATCCAGCCAAACATGTACATTCATTAAATAGAGCAGCCTTATAGCTTTTGATAGAAGTGTGTAGTTTATTCGTACCATTTTTTGCTGATTTTTGAGAGATTTTTTATTCAACTTTACCAGTACAAACCACAATAACATTAGATCAGACATGTTGATTTCGGCAAGCCACCTACTGACAGAGCGGGCCAATAAAAGTGTAAGTTTCAGTCAGGTGTCTCACTTCAGCCCAAGCTGGCTTTGAATCCACTTCATGTAAAGGGCTGCACTGATTGCTATTCTCCATTTGAAATACATTAACGCTAAATCCAAATTGGCCATATTCCAAAGTTGAGGTGTTTTTTAAATTAATTCTACTGTTCATGACCCATTTTACACTACATAGTATACGACTGGATTTGGTTTTATACGCCAAGTAGGCCTAATGAAATACTGACTATTATGAGCATATAAAAAATCAGAGATCGTCATAGTAAAGCACCGGACTCTCAGCCCTTATACGTCAGGCGCGTATTTTGTAGACGCGAGAATGGCACCACTTATCCGATTTATAGCTATACTTTCAGATGCCGTTTAACTCTTTATTGGTGCAATTTCTGCAAATATCCAGGACAGACTATAGAATAGGTCCGTCAGTCTCAAACCGCTATGATCGTCAGGGGGGCAAGCCCCCCTGAAACCCCCCGTTTTATTCATTTCTTGTAGAACTTATCACTAATTTAATATTACAACGCTTAAAACTAAACTATCCCTACTAAAAGCTAAAAGAAATAACATCTAAAAGACGAATTTGAAGAGAAGTTAAAAACGACGGACGTATTCTATATTTGCACCAATATCCATTTATAATTGGTATGGAACTAAAGTGCATTACCCGATGAGTATGGTCAGCTTCGATCATTCTGGGTGTTTTCCTTTCTTGTAAGCTTTATTTATTTAGCCATTAGACACATACTTTTACCGCTTGTGCCTTTATTTATTTAGCCATTAAAATGGCCGACTTTATTTTTTGTGCCTGTGCGAAGTGACTTTTACCGCCTGTGCCTTTATTTATTTAGCCATTAAAATGGCAGACTTTATTTTGTAGCCGGTGCGAAGTGACTTTTACCGCCTGTGCCTTTATTTATTTAGCCATTAAAATGGCAGACTTTATTTTGTAGCCTGTGCGATGTGACTTTTAACGCCTGTGCCTTTATTTATTTAGCCATTAAAATGTCAGACTTTATTTTGTAGCCTGTGCGATGTGACTTTTACCGCCTGTGCCTTTATTTATTTATTTAGCCATTAAAATGGCAGACTTTATTTATTTAGCCTGTGTGATGTGATATTTGTCGCCTGTGCCTTTATTTATTTAGTCATTAAATTGGCCGACTTTATTTTATAGCCTGTGCGAAGTGACTTTTACCGCCTGTGCCTTTATTTATTTAGCCATTAAAATGGCAGACTTTATTTATTTAGCCTGTGCGATGTGATATTTGCCGCCAGTGCCTTTATTTATTTAGCAATTAAAATGGCAGACTTTATTTATTTAGCCTGTGCGATGTGATATTTGCCGCCAGTGCCTTTATTTATTTAGCCATTAAAATGGCCGACTTTATTTTGTAGCCCGTGCGATGTGACTTTTACCGCCTGTGCTTTTATTTATTTATTTATTTAGCCATTAAAATGGCAGACTTTATTTATTTAGCCTGTGCGATGTGATATTTGTCGCCTGTGCCTTTATTTATTTAGTCATTAAATTGGCCGACTTTATTTTATAGCCTGTGCGAAGTGACTTTTACCGCCTGTGCCTTTATTTATTTAGCCATTAAAATGGCAGACTTTATTTATTTAGCCTGTGCGATGTGATATTTGCCGCCAGTGCCTTTATTTATTTAGCAATTAAAATGGCAGACTTTATTTATTTAGCCTGTGCGATGTGATATTTGCCGCCAGTGCCTTTATTTATTTAGCCATTAAAATGGCCGACTTTATTTTGTAGCCCGTGCGATGTGACTTTTACCGCTTATGCCTTTATTTAGCCATTAAAATGGCAGACTTTATTTATTTAGCCTGTGCGATGTGATATTTGCCGCCAGTGCCTTTATTTATTTAGCCATTAAAATGGCAGACTTTATTTATTTAGCCTGTGCGATGTGATATTTGCCGCCAGTGCCTTTAATTATTTAGGGATTAAAATGGCCGACTTTATTTTGTAGCCTGTGCGAAGTGACTTTTACCGCCTGTGCCTTTATTTATTTAGCCATTAAAATGGCCGACTTTATTTTTTAGCCTGTGCGAAGTGACTCTTACCGCCTGTGCCTTTATTTAGCCATTAAAATGGCAGACTTTATTTATTTAGCCTGTGCGATGTGATATTTGCCGCCAGTGCCTTTATTTATTTAGCCATTAAAATGGCAGACTTTATTTATTTAGCCTGTGCGATGTGATATTTGCCGCCAGTGCATTTATTTATTTAGCCTTGGGCGACTTTTTTTGTATCCTGTGCGAAGTGACTTTTACCGCCCGTGCCTTTATTTATTTAGCCATTAAAATGACCGACTTCATTTTTTAGCCTGTGCGAAGTGACTTTTACCGCCTGTGCCTTTATTTATTTAGCCATTAAATTGGCCGACTTTATTTTATAGCCTGTGCGAAGTGACTTTTACCGCCTGTGCCTTTATTTATTTAGCCATTAAAATGGCCGACTTTATTTATTTAGCCTGTGCGATGTGATATTTGCCGCCAGTGCCTATATTTATTTAGCCATTAAAATGGCAGACTTTATTTATTTAGCCTGTGCGATGTGATATTTACCGCCAGTGCCTTTATTTATTTAGCCATTAAAATGGCCGACTCTATTTTGTAGTCTGTGCGATGCGACTTTTACCGCCTGTGCCTTTATTTATTTAGCCATTAAAATGGCTGACTTTATTTTGTAGCCTGTGCGAAGTGACTTTTATCGCCTGTGCCTTTATTTATTTAGCCATAAAAATGGCAGACTTTATTTTTATTTATTTCTTTTATTTATTTTTTTGCTTTGATATTTTTTATTAACAGCCTTGTCCTCAGTCTTTTTCAGGTATGCCGAAACAGCCACGTTGTAAGGCGTCCAGTGGGTCCGAGCTGCCAAGTTAAAGGAAAGCCCACAACTTCCAGCCCACCGGGGTGACTCACAAAAACCAGTCCCCTCACCCTGCGCTTAGCTTTGTCGCCAGCAAAACATTCAATCCTCTCGTGTATCCGTCCGCACACCCAATTAAGCCCAATCCCCTTAAATTTTGGCTACAGGGGTATACCCCACACTAGTTACGTTTCTTGTAAGAGGGTTTTTCTTCTGTTTTCAGTATTGGTTACACCAAGAAGGGTATTTTAATTTCACATTAAGCTATGTTATCTTCCACTGAATTTCCTGGGTGGTGGACGATAAGCTATCAAAGGAGATAAGGCTAGGGCGTGTGGCAGGCTCCTATTCCTCTCCTCCAAATAAATTACATGTTTCTCCTTTAGGTGTGGTCCATTAGAAACAACCTGGTAAATATCGTTTAATTCACCATCTGTCTTTTCCTCATGGGTCATCAGTTAACGACAGCATCCCTGCAGCTGCGTCGATTGTCTGCTATGCTACTGTTGATGATGCAGTTGATCTCATTCTTTTGTCGGGTAGGGGTTGATTCCTAACCAAGTCTGATATAGAATCAGCTTTTCGTCTTTTTCCAAATTCTCCCAGTCAATAGTGGTTACTTGGTTTCATGTGGCGAGATGAATTTTATGTTGATCGCTGCTTACCTTTACCTAGGCTATGGGTTGTTTATCTTCATGTCAGATCTTTGACAAACAAGTTCTAGGTACCCTTAATTTTGCCTGTAGTGTGATAGTTCTACGGCGGGCTTTCCTCAATCGACTACAGGATTTGACTACAGGTCCAAACCATCACATACGCGTCACTACAGCCGCAAAAGAGGAGCTTTGGTTAAGTTTTATCTCTAGTTTCATTGGTAAGTCACATGTTTTACATGACTGGACTACATCAAATTCAATGTCGTTATACACCGATGCCTCCGAGTCACTTGGGTTTGGGGCTGTGCTAGGTAAACGTTGGTTTTATGGTGAGTGGAATACCCAATGGCGTTACCTGAACATAACAATTCTTGAACTTTACCCTATTGTCTTGGTAGTTGAAATTTGGGGTTATCTTTTGAAGGATCATAGAATTGAGTTTTATACTGACATCATGGCTCTCATGGCTATAATTAACAAGCAAAGTAGCAAAGATAAAAAAGTCATGGCTATAATTAACAAGCAAACTAGCAAAGATAAACAAGTCATGTTCTTAATACGAAAACTTTTGCTGTGTTGCTTTCACAATATTATTCAATTCTATGCAACCCATATCCCTGGTAGGGAAAATATTCTGGCTGAGTGTTTGTTTACAGGTAGCAGAGTTCCGCCGACATTCAGCTGGTAGGTCATTCAGTCTTTTGATACCCAGGCCATTTGGTAATTACGTACAGCTACAGCCATGTTTGAGTATCTTAAGCTAAGGAGCAGGCATCCAGGACCTCTTTTTGCTTACCCACCCAACCTACCCGTGTCAAGTTCGGATTTTGCATCAGGGCTTAACTCAGCCCTAATATATGCAGGCCTCCCAAGTTAAGGTCATTAGTTTTAGAATTGAAGCTGCTACTGAGGCAGCAGCTCAGGGATTTTTCCCATGCTCAAATTAGACACTTGGGTCGTTGGAAAACGGACAGTCTTCGCAGGTATATTAGAATACAAACACCTTTGACTCATTGAGTACTATTTGACCAGTCTTTAGGACTGTACCTAACCGAATTTAGTAGTGTCGACTCATTTTGTCTATTTACTGGACGCTTGACTTAAATGTTTTCTTTGAGTTATATTTGCAGATTGTGTAGTACCAGTGTATTCCAATGATTAAGACCCTTCGCTGCATGACAACCACCCCGTATTCTCAAGGACTAGCTCCAATGATAACTCAAGAAGACCAAGAAGAAATTCCAGTTTAAAATCTTTACTTAAGAGATCAAACCATTCTTGGAAACTCGGTAAAACCTTAAACAAAAGGTAAACAACATTGATAGCACTTTGTCTAAATTTCAGAAAAACATGAAATTAAACGTTATTTTGATTATTTACGCTTAAATCAAGTATATGGAAAATTCTTGTTATATAGAAAAATACTACCAAGAAATTACAGTAGGCTACATATACTAAACACAGCGTCTCAGTTATGAGTTTTAGTATAACATAAGTATAATGTATTTATGTAATTTAACCGTTAAATCGAACAATATTCTGGCATAAACTCACTTTTCCGGGCGAATACAGCCTCTAGCATCATACAAGGTTAAACATCAAAGGGAAACTATGACCCGATCAAACATGACCTGGGTAGCCTAATTAAACAAAAATAAAAACCAGATATGTACATCTCGTACACTTAGTAACAAGAAAAATACCATAATCGTGTACAGGAATTCACACTAACACGAATAACAAAACAAAATCAATGAGCATTGAAAAAGAATAGAGCGAAAAGCGCAACACGCTGTTATGACATTATTACGTGACCGATAACCGTCACTTTACGCTGACGTAAATTAGTTATCAGCAGCCTTAGGAGCTTTATACTTATTAACCAGTGATAACATTTGAAAGTACAAATAAAAATACAGCAGAAAGTAAAATGTTACATACGTGCGTCTCCTAGACGTCGTAAAATATATGTGAGAACCAGACAAAAAATATTCACATGTCGAAATCTCCGAAATTGAGATGGGTTCTGCCAAAATCATAACTCGAAAATGACAAATGAATGAAAACGTATAAAAATTGATTGTATCGAAAATAATAGTTATAGCTAATGTTGTAATAACAAATTAGTTTTTAATTCCAACACACCGGGAGGGTCAGGGTCGATACAATCATTTCTCAAGACCAAGAATTGTACTTTTCATTAAGCATTTGACAAGTCGTCAACAGTCTCCCCTCCGTTAACTGGAACAAGTAAAGCTAAGCGCTGAACACTGCGCTTGATGGTAGTGTCTGTGGCACCATGGTAAATATGTGACTTTTCTCCGACCTTGAAGTTCTTGTAGGTAAGTGAAACTTGTCGAACTTTTCCGTCCATTCCAGGGAAGACCTCCCTAACAAGACCTAATCTATACTCCCCACGCAGGGTGTTCCTGTCCGCTACTATGACAACATCACCAGGTTGCAAATTGCGATCAGACGTTGCCCATTTCTGTCGTACAATAAGGGATGGCGCGTACAGCTCGATCCATCTTTTCCAAAAATTCTGAGTGACTGTTTCGACTAATTGATACCGGCTGGTGGTGGAAGAAGAAAGTTGCCATTGGCCAGGATTTTCACCTGTGGCCCTTCCCAAAAGAAGTGTATTTGGGGTGAGTACATTTATTTCGTTGTCACTGCTTGGTCTTGTGCCAATTGGCCTCTCATTTAGTAAGTTAGCTACTTCTGTACACACTGTCAAAAACTCTGGCACAGACAGTCGCTGGTTATGGACAGCGAAATGGATGGCTCGCTTCGCACCTTTTACTAAGGATTCTACAGCACCTTGTCTCCATGGACTGTCCGCTGGTCCAAATACCCAGGTAAGACCTTTTGCGACTCCATTACGATGTACAGCGTCCTTGTCAATGTTAGCCCAAGCTGTTTTAAGCTCCCGTTCAGCTCCAATTAGTTGAGTTCCTGGATCGCTGTATATGATCTCCGGCCATCCACGCAGATTAACAAATCTGCTGAATGCCATCAAAAATGATGAAGTATCGTATCCAAAAACTGCTTCGATGTGAACAGCACGCATCGTGAGGTCAGTGAAGATTACTCCATAAGCTTTCCCGGTGGTACGTTTTTGAACTTCACCCCTGACGGGATATGGACCAAAGAGATCGACCATGACATGATTAAAAGGAGGCGATGGCTTGAGGCGAGCATCAGGAAGCATTCCCATTTCTTGTTGAAGGAGAATAGGTTCTCTCAACCTACAAAACTGACACCTTGCTTTCACGGATGATGCTAGCTTATCGCCATGAGGACACCAAAAATGTTGACGGAACAAAGCAAGTGTCGCATTTCGTCCTCGGTGGCCTCGTCTGTGAGCTCTTTCCATGAAAAGACGTGTGACGTAGTGTTTGCTAGGAATCAATATCTGCAATTCAGTGTCCCCTGTCATTGCATTGAACCTCTGAAGGCGTTTTCCTACCACCCAAATTCCATCTGAATTTCTAGTTGGATTCAATCTAGAGTAACAGCCCCCAGCGCCAGATTTCTTGGATTTCTTTTGTAACTCTGATTCCATGGTGGATTGAAGTTGTCGGACAATAAGGTTTTCCGCCAGCTTAAGATTTTGCGCGGTGACATGTCTACTACCTCCACCTCTGAAAGACTTCTGTCGGAAGATATTTTGGATTCTGGCAATCACCCAGACAACTCTTTCTATATTACTGAAACGTTTGTAGTCAATAAAGGGAATGATTGCATTTCCAAGACTGGTCGAACAGATTTTCTTTTCTCCAGGAACATCACAATCCCGCTGTAGACCGAACTTGAGACCCCATTCACCAAGCGGCCTGTACAGAACAGAAGGGCCGTTCCACCACTCTGAGTTGGATCCTAACTGCACAGGATTGCGTCCTCTAGTCAACCAGTCAGCTGTATTTACTTTCCCTGAAATCCAAGCCCATGAAGACATGTCGCCGTTCGTTGCTGCCTGAATCTCACCAATCCGTACACCTTCGTACACCTTAAATCTTGTGCTGGTTTTGTTAAGCATATTAAGGACTGTCTCAGAATCCACCAGATGAAGGACCTTCTCAAAACTGAAACGCATCTCCTTGTCAATGACAATGCGTGCTCGTTTAGACAAAACAGCACCGTTGAGTTCCATCTGTGGAGTGGACACTCTGTTAAGTGGGGCTATTCTACATTTGGCCATAATAAGCCTGATCCAACGCTGACCGTCTTCCAGTGTCCAAAGTATGTAGGCTGCGAAACCGTATGCTTCATTACTTCCATCACTCAGGATAACAAGCCAAGGATCACCCAAAGCACCACTTGGTTTGAGATTGCGTTGAAGCTCCAGGTGTTCAATCTCAAACATTTTCGAGAAGAAATGTATCCATTTTGTTCGAAGATCATCTGGTAATTGATCGTCCCAATCAAGTTTTCTCTGCCAAGTTTCTCGTAGGTATATTTTACCAAGTAGAGTGAAAGGACACAACAGGCCCAAAGGATCGTACAAAGTCATGATTTGTTCCAACACAATTCGCTTAGTCAACACCAAGGGAATAGCAGCTGGGACTTCCGATTTAGTCAAGTTTGGACCGATTCTCTGACCCTTTTTCCTCTTAGAAAAGTTAAGTGTCACTTGGAAAACCATCAAATCTTCTTTTGGTTTCCATCCAAGTCCTAGAACCCTAAGGTTTTCGTCACTACCTTTGAGTAGAGTTTTGACTTCTTTGGACTCTTTACTTTTGTTTTCCACCTCAGGCATCCTTGAAGTTGTCTCACCGCTGAACTGCCAGCATTTAACTTGGAACCCACCGTTAGCCAACATCTGTTCCGCTGCCATTGTTATTTCTTCCGCAGTTGTCATGTCTGGAAAAGAATCTATCAAGTCATCGACATAGCTTGATTTTTTCAACAGATCAGCAGCCCTGGGATTCATCTCTTTGAACAGGTCTGCAGTCTTATAGACGGCTTCGCTACTAATTGCAGGAGCTGGTGTGTCACCCATGTTGACTCTTTGGATCAGGTAAGTATCAGGGATACGATCAGGCTCCAAATCTCGCCACAGAAAGCGATGACAGTGCTGGTCACTAACTTCCAGGTGTACTGAATTGAACATCTTTTTGATATCTCCCACTGCTGCCACTTGTTCTTCTCGCCACCTCAACATGAGACCAACCAGGTTATTAAGGTAACAATCCGGTCCTTTCGCAAGGTAAGAATTCAGCGAAATGCCTTTGTAAACTTGACTCGAATTGAAAACAATTCGAACTGGTGTAGATGACGACTTTGGATTCAGCACAGCCAGGTGACTTATGTAGAACAGAGGACCATTCCAACTATCCAGCTCTGAAGGAGACAACTTCCTTGCAACATTGCGATCTAGCATATCCTGGATCTGCTCTTTGTAAGTCTGAGCCCACTTAGGATCTTTGCTAAGAGTCTTCTCTGTACTTTGTAGTGTGCCGAGTGCTGAACAATAATTATTCGGTAAAGTTTTTGGATCCTTGAGCCACGGGTAGCTTGTAATCCAACATTTGTTGATGTCGTCATAACGAAGATTATCACGAATCATCTTGAGTTCCTGCTCCTCCTTAAATGAGTAAGTATGCCCAACTGTTGGACATTTACCACACTTGCAATTACCACATCGAGGAACGGTTTCCGTAGCGAGTTCTTCACCCAAGATGAAATTCTGCAATTGTTCTTTGGCTGACTTGTTCGTTGCAATAGTGTTGCATGCTGTCGTGACTTTATTACGACAAGTTGGTGTAATAAATTCAGGATGTGATTTAAAACGTGTCTCTGAATGGAATGATTCAATCTTTGGTGATATGTCATGTACAGTCCTAATCAAATTGTTGTCAATTGTAGTGTCCTCCCTTAATTCATCGTGAGTGCCCTGTAAACACACACCCAGCTCTCCCTCCATAATGCTCAAATTACCGCCGGCTTTGGTTATTTCTTTCTTAGGATGCAAACCAAAGTAATCACAACCAAGAAGAAGATCTACCGTGGAATTGTTACGTTGCAGCAACTCTACGTCATACTCCGGAAACAACTGTTGGAGGACTTCCATATTTAACTTACTGACCGGTCCGGTTATTTTGTCCATACCAAAAGCAATTACTTTTTCCCTTTTTCCGGTTTTCGTCAACAAGGTAAGTTCATACTGGTAAGTATCATAGGTTTTTTGTACGTTACCCATAGTAGTGACATCCAATGTGAAACGATTCAATCTTTTAGCATTCAAACGGTCTGCCGCTTTGTGTGTCAAATATGTCGTGTTTGAACCTCCGTCACAAAACACTGTAACTTGTCGACCAGTACCAGCAACAATAGCATGTTGTATGGGATACAATGCCAATGTGGAAGTCTCTGAAACATGACTGCTAGTTGATACCTTTTCATAACTGACTGGTACATCTGTAACATCTGTAGAGGTCTGAGCCTTGCATAGCAGAGGGTGATGGTCAGATTTCCTGCAAGTTTTACATGGAACTTTATTTGGACATTTATCTCGTCTGTGGTTGCCAAAACAAATAAAACAGGCATTAATTTGTTTCAGTACATCATATCTACCATCCTTACCACTAATGGATAGTCTTTTAAACTCAGTGCAGTCCTTGGTGTCGTGTTTCCCTCCTACACGCCTATGCTCAGGAAATGCACAACGATAGTACTTCTTGGATACGGATTTGACATTATCGTGTTTTGAATCCATCTGATGAGTGTGTCCAAATCGATAGCGTTCCTTACTTTCAAATCTCTTGGGAGTTTGTATTTCGGCCAGCCTCGCCACAGTTTGACGTTCTTTGTCAAGAAAAGACATAAAGTTACTGAAAGGTCTGATTTTATCACAAGGAGACAGATCTTGCAGTTTTCTAAGCCACTCAAATCTGACATGGTTGGGTAGTATGGCTGTTATGTTGTCAACATCACGCATAGTTAATGTGTCCAAATGCCCAAGTTCCTCTAGCTGACTGTATGTTACCTCCACTGTATCAATGAGTTCCACTAAACCTTTGTAATCATTGTCACCAACACTTTTAAGCTTCCGTAAACCGTCAAGAGCTGACTGGACACTTGCACTGGTGTCGTCATAATACTGTTCCAATTTTCTCCAAATGGTGTCATATGCCTCAGGTTTGGTGGCATAGACAGATTTAATCCTTTTAGCCGCCTCGCCTCGAACAGAACGCTTAAGTTCATGAGCTAACGCTGTTTTGTTGTTGTTGGAACGTTCGGCCAGTTCTTTCCACACAGCCTTGAATTCTGGCCAATCTGCCCTCTCACCAGAAAATGTGGGTAGAGCTAATTTGTGCAGTTTTATTTCACTATTACCGTAAGTAGGGTTCATCTGACCACGGGGGGAATTATTAATATATTCATGATTGGTGGATTGTTGATAACCAGGCAAAGAATTAACAGTGTTTACAACACTTGGGTTAGACACATTCAATGGCATGTGCAATGGACTAGATGGATAGACATAAGCAGGCATTTGATTATACATTGATGATTCTTCAGCCATTGAAGAATAAGTAACATGTGGCATATTTGTGTACAATGAACGCTCATTACTACTTGAAGTATAAATACCAGAAACATTGACAGGATTCCTATTATTTGACAATGGCGTGTACTGCGAGTGCAGCAAATTGTTGCCCTGGTCCCTAGGTGCACAATATGTATGTTCTAAACGGGCAAGGTTACTACTATCTGGACATGGTCTACCTGCTGAGTAATGTAATGGAGATGGGCTATTATGTAAAGTGCCACTAATATGGTTAATACCAGAAGTACCAGCAACATTCTGATTATATTCTACTCGGCTTTGAGATTTACGAATGAATAAATTGACTTCTCTTTTTTTACAATTTACGTTATCAGACAAATTGTCAAGTTCTGCTTGCTCATTTGAGACATTTTCATGACCAAGAATAATTTCCAACTCACTCAAAGAGGCATAAGCCTCGTCTAACAATTTCTCTATTTCAGATACGGCGTCTATCAACACCTGATTATCGGCTAGACAACTGCTCAGGTCATCTGAGAGACCATTTAGTAGAGATTGTAATTTTTTTACCATTCGCTTAAATCTCTGTTGCATAGGCACAGCTTTAACATTATAGCTTGCTTTTAATTGGGCGTCTCGATTTTGAGTAAATACAGATTTAGCTTCTTCATATGTATCAGTTACTAATTTACGATATTGTTCGATTGTTTGTCCATTGACTTTACTGTGAGTACTAAATTCTTCAGTTGAGACAAGATTTTCAAATTCTTCGTCAATTACACAAAAATCATTGAAAGATTTCTCAAGCTCTGTCATGAGAGCTGTCAATACATCACTATCAGTCCCACGGTTCACTGAACAATTTAATCTTTTGGCACTAACAGTCACATTTTGCTTTGCCATCGAGCGACGTTGTTTGACATTTTCAACCTCTGACATGATGATTGAATTTTCTATCTTTAAGCTGACACTTTAGATTACAGCGGATGTAACCTCTTTTACCTGCTTCTTCATAGACTAGACAAATAACAATCATGTAGAGTCGTCCTCTCTGCAAAAGTTTTACTGTATTCCAATGATTAAGACCCTTCGCTGCATGACAACCACCCCGTATTCTCAAGGACTAGCTCCAATGATAACTCAAGAAGACCAAGAAGAAATTCCAGTTTAAAATCTTTACTTAAGAGATCAAACCATTCTTGGAAACTCGGTAAAACCTTAAACAAAAGGTAAACAACATTGATAGCACTTTGTCTAAATTTCAGAAAAACATGAAATTAAACGTTATTTTGATTATTTACGCTTAAATCAAGTATATGGAAAATTCTTGTTATATAGAAAAATACTACCAAGAAATTACAGTAGGCTACATATACTAAACACAGCGTCTCAGTTATGAGTTTTAGTATAACATAAGTATAATGTATTTATGTAATTTAACCGTTAAATCGAACAATATTCTGGCATAAACTCACTTTTCCGGGCGAATACAGCCTCTAGCATCATACAAGGTTAAACATCAAAGGGAAACTATGACCCGATCAAACATGACCTGGGTAGCCTAATTAAACAAAAATAAAAACCAGATATGTACATCTCGTACACTTAGTAACAAGAAACATACCATAATCGTGTACAGGAATTCACACTAACACGAATAACAAAACAAAATCAATGAGCATTGAAAAAGAATCGAGCGAAAAGCGCAACACGCTGTTATGACATTATTACAATGTACGTGACCGATAACCGTCACTTTACGCTGACGTAAATTAGTTATCAGCAGCCTTAGGAGCTTTATACTTATTAACCAGTGATAACATTTGAAAGTACAAATAAAAATACAGCAGAAAGTAAAATGTTACATACGTGCGTCTCCTAGACGTCGTAAAATATATGTGAGAACCAGACAAAAAATATTCACATGTCGAAATCTCCGAAATTGAGATGGGTTCTGCCAAAATCATAACTCGAAAATGACAAATGAATGAAAACGTATAAAAATTGATTGTATCGAAAATAATAGTTATAGCTAATGTTGTAATAACAAATTAGTTTTTAATTCCAACACAACCAGGGTTTGTGCATCCCTCAGAGGATTCTGATATCGGCCTGCTTAGTATCCCTGTCAGCATAATTCCTGTCGGCAGTTTCTGTTATGCCTACTCGCTTTTCCTGGGGACTATCTACGCTGCTACTCCGCTGGATTTCCTTGTCTTGGCCCTTGATGTTTTGATTATTTGGCGTTCGGACTCTGACCCACTAGTGATCTTTCAAGAAGTCCTCCCTTCATTCCCCTCCTTTCGCCGGATGCTGTGAGGGTCCCCTGTCTTGAACTTTTTACATCCATCATACAGAATTATTTGTGTGTTTCGGTACTCTCGGATATAATTGGGATTTGTTTCGTTTCCCTAGAACATTAACTTTCAGACTTCATCATGGTGAAGTGCGGGTTGCCTTCACTGCCTTGATTTTAAAATATTCCCATCGCCAATTAACAGTTTCAATTTAATACACAATGCTAGGTCACTGAAGTGCGGGTTGCCTTCACTGGCTTGATTTTAGTGCCATTTGTTAATAATGAGTGAAGTGCGGGTTGCCTTCACTGATCATGCAATGAGAGTTGTATATTTTACACATACTTGTATATTTTGCACATAGTTGTATATTTTGCACATAGTTCGTGTATAAAAGTTTCCAGTTTCAGTGTTGCTAATTTTCGCAATCAAACTCTAGTGGATAAATACCGTGCATTAATACAAAATTATTATATATTTTTTTTCAATCCATATTGCCTACTACGCTTTTTCCAGTTTAACCCCTACTAACAGAGGTCTGGTTTTTTAATGCAAGTAGGCGGTATGGAACAAGGAGTTGGGTTACAGGAGGTTTTACGCGTCCGCCCGTCTTCAAAATCGAGTGACTAAGGCCATTTGGGTGGGGCTGCCACTTATGCCCATCCCAATGGGCATCAGTGGTTGTGGCGGTTCAGCCCCACTTCATTTACACTAGCCAGTAAATTTATTTGAAAATTCCTTTATTTAATGTCTAATTGGAAATTATTTATTTTATTGGGTATTTTATTTTACATTTAACGTTACCTTTCGCTTTCACGTTTTACTGGACAATATTTAATTAAAAAGTCACTTTGTGGCCTTAGTCAACTCAATCTGTCTTTATTGTTTTATTGATGCTAAAGCACAAATGAACAGTTGCAGAATGCAACTGATTTTGTGGTGTGCTTCAATTGCGCTTACCCCCCTCTAGGCGAAATCCCATAACGCATTGCTCTTCGCGGGTCTTTTGCATTTTATGTAATTCTTATCCAATCATCTCACTATGGTCCGTCACGTGGGTGTCGTCTGCACTTCCATCCTTGTCCGGTCAACTTCGCAGCCATTTTCTATTCGCGAGCGTTAGTTTTGCCCTCCTCCAACCCCTTCTCCACCTTTTTCTTGGTCAATTTATTGTCACAAATTAAATTGTTTAGTGGGGCGGTTCAGCCCCACTTCATTTACACTAGCCAGTAAATTTATTTGAAAATTCCTTTATTTAATGTCTAATTGGAAATTATTTATTTTATTGGGTATTTTATTTTACATTTAACGTTACCTTTCGCTTTCACGTTTTACTGGACAATATTTAATTAAAAAGTCACTTTGTGGCCTTAGTCAACTCAATCTGTCTTTATTGTTTTATTGATGCTAAAGCACAAAAAAACTATACCGCCAATACGGGTAGAGTTGAATTATAAAATTAATAGTTAATCTAGAATAATATAGGCATATTGAAAGTATTGTATAAACTATAATTCTCAGGTTGGCCTACGCCGGGTACGGAAAGAAATAAGATTGGAAATAAATTAAATAAGTAAAACCGTAACTGCAGCGCAAATTCGTCAATTTGACTTCTCTTTCCGCTCCACATAGTCCTACCTGACGTTCAAAACGATTAGACTCAATCGGCATCTTAATATTTGAACGTCACAAAGCTGAACTGTTTTAACTTTTAGATCTAATATGGTACTCAAGCAGTGCATGAAAAAAACATGGTTATTTATGTAATGTAAAAGTTGAACATGTGGTGTTGTTAAATTAAAAGTAATGCCGTTCATATATAAAAACCTACACAGTCACTGGAGTCTGATCCATTCTATTTGCACAGATTACTGGCAACAATGTAACACCACGGTCAGTTACAGATTTATTAATTCAGTGATTGAGCGGATTAATGAGAAAGGTAAAAGTTTAAATCAGAGCACACTAACAAGCTTCATTCTCGCCATTAAACCAGACACAAAGCTTGAGAGTATCCCTCTTTATTATAACTTAAAAAGAAAACTCAAGTCCAAAAGACTGAATCTTGATAGCGTGGTGCCATGGCTACAGTCAGTGCAAGACCTGGGACTGTCGTTTCTTCTTCATATTCAAGTTCAAAACTATTGCTGTTCGGGAAAATGTCCGCCTCGCCTGAAATATCGCATGATGGTTGAAAACACTCTTTTACCATATCGCTGATATTTTTACACCATCATGCTATATTTCAGGCGAGGCGGACATTTTCTCGAACAGCAATAGTGTTGAACTTGAATATGAAGAAGAAACGACAGTAACTTCCACACCCAATCAAGAAGACCTTTCACAACAGAATGTAGACCTACGTCTGGGAGAAATGAACAATGGTATGGCTATGCTGTTACAAGAAGTCCATTCAAACTCTTCAGCTGAAAGATCGCTTCAACAGCAGCTTACGGGCTATAAAAGTCAACTTGACGAGTATAGATTACACTTACGCCAATTGAAAAAAAAACACATCGCGCCGTGACAAAAGAAAAAAAATGAAATTGGGAAATCAACACCTTAGAAAAAAAGTAACAGATACAGAGGGAATAAATGAAGAGGAGAGGATAAAAAGACGGCAGGCTCAACAGAAATTTAATTATTTAAACTTCAAGCATAGCCAACTGAAGACCAAAGTTGCATCGATGGTCACAGAGCTAAGCTGTCTTAAATACCAAGTAAAAATAAATGAAAGCGAAATTAGCGGTCTTGTCGCTCAGGTGGAAGATCTTCTGCGTGAGAAGTGTGAAATCGATGCAATTTCTGAAGGTCGATATACATCTGAGATACGCCAAACAGTCATGGGCTTAGGAAGCCTACGTCTTGGGAGTAAACATATTGTCGCGTCTGGTTTGTTCGGAATCAACGTGAAAAACCTTCCATCTGACACCTCGATCAAGAATTTTCTACTTGAAGTCAACATTGTTGGAAAATTCCAAGTATGCGAAACACTTCTGCGTCAGGAAAACACAACGCTTCAGACTGATGGCACGACG
This sequence comes from Lepidochitona cinerea, assembly GCA_963971465.1. NCBI lineage: Eukaryota > Metazoa > Mollusca > Polyplacophora > Chitonida > Tonicellidae > Lepidochitona > Lepidochitona cinerea. The sequence continues at coordinate 36,438,677 of OZ020556.1, read as the reverse complement.
GATCACCAGCGGCATTTGTTTTCGTTTCAATTAGGAACTGGATCCCACAGTTATGCAGTGGCTGTCACAGAAACTGTTAATAGTGATGCACAGACACAGCTTAATGAATTTATCTAGGTAATTCAGGATTTTGCTTCATTAATGGTGAACTCTCCTATGGTGAACTTGTTAGAAAAAAATATGTTTTTGGGTTTAGGAAGCGTATATGTGAGAGCGATAACATTGTGTTATCGAGAATTATAGAGAGTGATGTATTTCTACTTTCACGACTTCGATGCAAGTGGCAAAATCCTTTGTCCACAAATTTAAGATTGCTGTAACTGCCTTTTCTCTAATTTTGTTTTTCTATTCCCCCCCCCCTCTTTTTCATCTGTTCTTGTTAATTGTAATATGGACCTACTCATGTGTCTGAAATAAAAACATTATTATTATAATTAGGGATCCCCTACTTGGAGGGGATACCTTTTGAAATCGTTCTGCTTTTTCTTTATTAGATTCAAAGTGTAAACTTTGAATCTATTGTTTTCGTTGTGTTTATTATTAGATTCAAAGTGTAAACTTTGAATCTATTGTTTTCGTTGTGTTTATTATTATTATTATTATTATTATTATTTTTTTTTTTTCTTGCGTCGATGTTGAGACCTTATTCCTCGAAAACCAGAAATCGCAACTTTATCAAACTACAGATTCGTCGACAAAACTTCCATGGATTAGGCATGCGCATATTTCTATTGTTTCTCTAGGGCTACGTTCGCAGCCATCTTGGCACCGCACTAAACCTTCAAAGGTCTTCTTCTCCAAAACCACTCAATGGATTGACTTTAAATTTAATACATAGGTCGGAATTACTTCAGCGCATCTCGGTTGCAACTTTCAAGTACTTCAGTTGAAAACTCTAGAAGCTCGCTATTGGTCGAAATTTTGACGTCATCACTTCAATATTCAAAAGTCAATAACTAAAAAACTATTGAAGTTAACGTAACAAAACTTTCTACATCTATAGATTGTATCCATCTGATTAATATCCTAAATTTGTCAAATCCAAATCAAGGTCACGTGACCATGACATCATTATAAATTTTTAAAATCTATAAAAATGCTAATTTCGCCAATAATATAGATAGAGAGAAACGGTTTTCAAATTTAAAGAGACAAGGAAATTTGTTACTCACAAAATGGCAACGGTTTTTTGATTGGACAAATAGTTTGGCCGCCATATTGGATCGTGTTTCAAAGACGTAAAGCTTTACTTCTCCCTAAAAAAAGAAGTATTTGCTCTTATTTGGTAACATCAGACAGTTCAATGCATAATCTATTATGAATGCAAATTTGAAGTTTATTGTATAAAAACCATAGGAGATATTTGGTATTTAAAATTGATGACGTCATCAATAATAGTGTGAATTTTTCTAAAACTGATTTTTGTTACTTTTATTATATGTGATCTGAAAGCCCTTGAAAAGACGAAGAAAAACATACCGCCAAATGCTTTCTATCATTTTCATAAGTACTTTTAATCTTTGTTCCAAAATTTAAATTGTTGGACTTGGTCGTTTTCAGGTGTACTATTGGACTTTCTCACATATGCCGAGGAAAAATGACGCATTATAGAGCAAAACCGATAACATATATCAGTGTAAACACATAATATGCATAAATAAAACTAGTTTCAACGATCAACAAACTGAAAACACTGGCTCAATAAGTAATAAACGAAGATTTGGATTTTATGACGTCACACATATTTAAAAGCCTTATAACTTAAAAACCGTTTACCCGAATGAATTCAAACTTAACAGCTAAGATGTACTTGATACAGTTTATCAGTCAACGTCTTCCGTAAATAAAATCTTAAAAATTTAGAGAATGTTTTCTATCAGGTCCGCGCTTTTTCCTTTGATGATTATAGAAAATCCTCTATTCAGAACGCAATAACTTAACAACTGTTTAGCCGATTGAATCAAAATTTCTCAGGTAAGATGTAATAGATACAATTTATCTGTCAACGTTTTCCGTAAATTGAATCTTTAAAATTTAGAAAATGTTTTCTTTCACGTCCGCGCTTTTTCGTTTGGTGATTAACGAAAATCCTGTATTCAAAACGGTATAAATTAAACACTAAATAGCCAATTGAATCGAAATTTCACAGCGATGATGCAGTAGATACAGTTCATCAGCCAACGTCTTCCGTTAATTTAATCTTTAAAATTTAAGGAATTTTTCTTTCACTTCCGCGCTTTTTCTTTTGGCGATTAACGAAAAACATGTACATCTTTCCGGCGCTTTAATTACTTTTCGGAAAAAAAGTCAAGGAGTATGTGAAACTCTTATCTGTTCGGATTCACACTTTGAATCGCAATTGCTTCAGCAATTTCTAGTTGATTCTTAAACCTTATTTTCGTCGAATGCCTGAACTTGACTTGAATAAGCCGGCGCTGCTGTTGTATTCCCAGTATAGCCATATATGGAGATCGACACGCCCCCTGAGAATGACTACCTTAGTCGGGATACAGGAGTTTGTTTTGGGGTCTTTGATATTTCTAAGCAATTACTTAAAATGGCATAAGCTGCCAAAATTCACACTTTTTTTCATAATTTCTGATCGTCACGACAGTTATAGGCTTTGAAGACCGCCGAAAAACTAAATGATTGGCGTTGGAATGAGGAAAATCCATACAGTAAGTGGCATGTACGAACCGAAAACGTGTTCGAAAAGTAAACATAAATTTAAATAACCGGGACGACCATTCATTCATTTTAAGCCCAAGTTAGTTCAAAACAATACTTTATTGTACATTTTCTAGACTAGAAGCACTAAAAAGCTTCTGAATTATACGTCTTGAGAAAAATAGACAATAATTTCAACATTCTGTTTTTACGTCAAAATATTAGCATTTTGGCAGTCATGCCACTTTAACGTACAATTCAGAGGGTGGTGTTAACGAAAAACTCTTTATTTGTACTGTTTGCAAAAATAGCCATTAATTTTGAAATTTTGTTTTAACGGAAAAATATAAAAAAAAAGTTGGCAGCTTTTGCCACTTTAAACCCAACTAGTCCTTTAGTGAAATTTCGAGCGCAGTTGAATATTCAGTCCAAATATATAAACATGATATCATATTCCAGTACAACAACATAATATGCAATAAAGAAACTAGTTTCAAATATCAAGAAATTGAAAATATTGGTTCTATTAGTAATACCCTTATGATTAGATTTGATAATTTCACATATTTTTTCAAAACCGTATAACCTGAAATCTACTGAGCAGAATGATAGAAACTTTGCAGTTAAGAAGTAATTGTTACGGTGTCAACGTGTTTCGAAAAATCAATCTTTAATACGAGAGAATGCTTTCTTTCGCGTCCGCGCTTTTTCTTTTGGCGATTAACGAAAAACATGTACATCTTTTCGGCGCTTTAATTACTTTTCGGAAAAAAGTCAAGGAGTATATGAAACTCTTATCTAATCGGATTCACACTTTGAATCGCAATTGCTTCAGCAATTTCTAGTTATTAGATTCAAAGTGTAAACTTTGAATCTATTGTTTTCGTTGTGTTTATTATTATTATTATTATTATTATTATTATTTTTTTTTTTTCTTGCGTCGATGTTGAGACCTTATTCCTCGAAAACCAGAAATCGCAACTTTATCAAACTACAGATTCGTCGACAAAACTTCCATGGATTAGGCATGCGCATATTTCTATTGTTTCTCTAGGGCTACGTTCGCGGCCATCTTGGCACCGCACTAAACCTTCAAAGGTCTTCTTCTCCAAAACCACTCAATGGATTGACTTTAAATTTAATACATAGGTCGGAATTACTTCAGCGCATCTCGGTTGCAACTTTCAAGTACTTCAGTTGAAAACTCTAGAAGCTCGCTATTGGTCGAAATTTTGACGTCATCACTTCAATATTCAAAAGTCAATAACTAAAAAACTATTGAAGTTAACGTAACAAAACTTTCTACATCTATAGATTGTATCCATCTGATTAATATCCTAAATTTGTCAAATCCAAATCAAGGTCACGTGACCATGACATCATTTTAAATTTTTAAAATCTATAAAAATGCTAATTTCGCCAATAATATAGATAGAGAGAAACGGTTTTCAAATTTAAAGAGACAAGGAAATTTGTTAATCACAAAATGGCAACGGTTTTTTGATTGGACAAATAGTTTGGCCGCCATATTGGATCGTGTTTCAAAGACGTAAAGCTTTACTTCTCCCTAAAAAAAGAAGTATTTGCTCTTATTTGGTAACATCAGACAGTTCAATGCATAATCTATTATGAATGCAAATTTGAAGTTTATTGTATAAAAACCATAGGAGATATTTGGTATTTAAAATTGATGACGTCATCAATAATAGTGTGAATTTTTCTAAAACTGATTTTTGTTACTTTTATTATATGTGATCTGAAAGCCCTTGAAAAGACGAAGAAAAACATACCGCCAAATGCTTTCTATCATTTTCATAAGTACTTTTAATCTTTGTTCCAAAATTTAAATTGTTGGACTTGGTCGTTTTCAGGTGTACTATTGGACTTTCTCACATATGCCGAGGAAAAATGACGCATTATAGAGCAAAACCGATAACATATATCAGTGTAAACACATAATATGCATAAATAAAACTAGTTTCAACGATCAACAAACTGAAAACACTGGCTCAATAAGTAATAAACGAAGATTTGGATTTGATGACGTCACACATATTTAAAAGCCTTATAACTTAAAAACCGTTTACCCGAATGAATTCAAACTTAACAGCTAAGATGTACTTGATACAGTTTATCAGTCAACGTCTTCCGTAAATAAAATCTTAAAAATTTAGAGAATGTTTTCTATCAGGTCCGCGCTCTTTCCTTTGATGATTATAGAAAATCCTGTATTCAGAACGCAATAACTTAACAACTGTTTAGCCGATTGAATCAAAATTTCTCAGGTAAGATGTAATAGATACAATTTATCTGTCAACGTTTTCCGTAAATTGAATCTTTAAAATTTAGAAAATGTTTTCTTTCACGTCCGCGCTTTTTCGTTTGGTGATTAACGAAAATCCTGTATTCAAAACGGTATAAATTAAACACTAAATAGCCAATTGAATCGAAATTTCACAGCGATGATGCAGTAGATACAGTTCATCAGCCAACGTCTTCCGTTAATTTAATCTTTAAAATTTAAGGAATTTTTCTTTCACTTCCGCGCTTTTTCTTTTGGCGATTAACGAAAAACATGTACATCTTTCCGGCGCTTTAATTACTTTTCGGAAAAAAAGTCAAGGAGTATGTGAAACTCTTATCTGTTCGGATTCACACTTTGAATCGCAATTGCTTCAGCAATTTCTAGTTATTAGATTCAAAGTGTAAACTTTGAATCTATTGTTTTCGTTGTGTTTATTATTATTATTATTAGATTCAAAGTGTAAACTTTGAATCTATTGTTTTCGTTGTGTTTATTATTATTATTATTATTATTATTATTTTTCTTCTTACGTAGAAGTTGAAAGCTTATTTCTCAAAAACCACAAATCGCAACTTTATCAAACTTCAGATTCGTCGACAAAAAGTCCATAGATTATGCATGCGCATATTTCTAATGTTTCTCTAGGGCTACGTTGGCGGCCATCTTGGCAACGCACTAAACCTTCAAAGGTCTTCTGCTCCAAAACCACTCAATGGATTCTCTTCAAATTTACTACATAGGTAGGACTTACTTCAGCGCATCTAGATTGCAACTTTGAAGTACCTCAGTTGAAAAGTCTAGAAGCTCGCTATTGGTCGAAATTTTGACGTCATCACTTAAATTTTCAAAAGTCAATAACTAAAAAACTATTTAATTTAAAGCAACAAAACTTTCTACATCCATAGATTGCATCAATCTGACTAATATCCTAAAGTTGTAAAATCCAAATCAAAGTCACGTGACCATGACGTCATTTAAAATTTTTAAAATCTATAAAAATGCTAATTTCGCTAATAATATAGATAGAGAAAAACTGATTTCAAATTCAGAGAGACAAGGCAATTTGTTCGTCACAAAATATCAACGGTTTTTTGATTGGACGAATGGTTTGGCCGCCATATTGGATCGTGTTCCAAATACGTAAAGCTTTTCTTCTTCCTAAAAAAACAAGTATTTGCTCTGATTTTGTAAAATTCAATAGTTCCATGCATAATCTATTATGAATGCAAATTTGAAGTTTATTGTATAAAAACCTAAGGAGATATTTGGTATTTAAAATTGATGACGTCATCAATAATAGTGTGATTTTTTTTAAAACTAATTTTTGTTACTTTTATTATAAATCATCTCAAAGCCCTTGAAATGATGAAGAAAAACATACCGCCAAATGCTTTCTATCATTTTCATAAGTACTTTTAATCTTTGTTCCAAAATTCAAATTGTTGGACTTAGTCGTTTTCAGCTGTACTATTGGACTTTCTCACATATGCCGAGGAAATATGACGCATTATAGAGCAAAACCGATAACATATATCAGTGTAAACACATAATATGCATAAATAAAACTAGTTTCAACGATCAACAAATTGAAAACACTGGCTCTATAAGTAATAAACGCACATTTAGATTTGATGACGTCACACATATTTAAAAGCCTTATAACTTAAAAACTGTTTACCCGAATGAATCCAAATTTAACAACTAAGATGTACTTCATACAGTTTATCAGTCAACGTCTTCCGTAAATTAGATCTTTAAAATTTAGAAAATGTTTTCTCTCAGGTCCGCGCTTTTTCCTTTGATGATTATAGAAAATCCTGTATTCAGAACGCAATAACTTAAAAACTGTTTAGCCGAATGAATCAAAATTTCTCAGGTGAGATGTAATAGATACAATTTATCTGTCAACGTCTTCCGTACATTAAATTTTCAAAATTTAAAGAATGTCTTCTTTCACGTCCGCGCTTTTTCGTTTGGTGATTAACGAGAATCCTGTATTCAAAAAGTTATAACTTAAAAACTGATTAGCCAAATGAATCGAAATTTCACAGCAAAGATGCAGTAGATACAGTTTATCAGTCAACGTCTTCCGTGAATTGAATCTTCAAAATTTAATGAATTTTTCTTTCACGTCCGCGCTTTTTCTTTTGGCGATTAACGAAAAACATGTACATTTTTTCGGCGCTTTAATTACTTCTCGGAAAAAAGTCAAGGAGTATGTGAAACTCTTATTTGTTCGGATTCACACTTTGAATCGCAATTGCTTCAGCAATTTCTAGTTATTATTATTATTATTTTTTTTTTTTCTTGCGTCGATGTTGAGACCTTATTCCTCGAAAACCAGAAATCGCAACTTTATCAAACTACAGATTCGTCGACAAAACTTCCATGGATTAGGCATGCGCATATTTCTATTGTTTCTCTAGGGCTACGTTCGCGGCCATCTTGGCACCGCACTAAACCTTCAAAGGTCTTCTTCTCCAAAACCACTCAATGGATTGACTTTAAATTTAATACATAGGTCGGAATTACTTCAGCGCATCTCGGTTGCAACTTTCAAGTACTTCAGTTGAAAACTCTAGAAGCTCGCTATTGGTCGAAATTTTGACGTCATCACTTCAATTTTCAAAAGTCAATAACTAAAAAACTATTGAAGTTAACGTAACAAAACTTTCTACATCTATAGATTGTATCCATCTGATTAATATCCTAAATTTGTCAAATCAAAATAAAGGTCACGTGACCATGACATCATTTTAAATTTTTTAAATCTATAAAAATGCTAATTTCGCCAATAATATAGATAGAGAGAAACGGTTTTCAAATTTAAAGAGACAAGGAAATTTGTTAGTCACAAAATGTCAACGGTTTTTTGATTGGACAAATAGTTTGGCCGCCATATTGGATCGTGTTTCAAAGACGTAAAGCTTTACTTCTCCCTAAAAAAAGAAGTATTTGCTCTTATTTGGTAACATCAGATAGTTAAATGCATAATCTATTATGAATGCAAATTTGAAGTTTATTGTATAAAAATCATAGGAGATATTTGGTATTTAAAATTGATGACGTCATCAATAATAGTGTGAATTTTTCTAAACCTGATTTTTATTACTTTTATTATATATCATCTCAAAGCCCTTGAAATGACGAAGAAAAAGATACCACCAAATGCGTTCTATCATTTTGATAAGTACTTTTAATCTTTGTTCCAAAATTTACATTGTTGGACTTAGTCGTTTTCAGGTGTACTATTGGACTTTCTCACATATGCCGAGGAAAAATGACGCATTATAGAGCAAAACCGATAACATATATCAGTGTAAACACATAATATGCATAAATAAAACTAGTTTCAACGATCAACAAACTGAAAACACTGGCTCTATCAGTAATAAACGAACATTTAGATTTGATGACGTCACACATATTTAAAAGCCTTATAACTTAAAAACTGTTTACCCGAATGAATTCAAACTTAACAGCTAGGATGTACTTGATACAGTTTATCAGTCAACGTCTTCCGTAAATAAAATCTTAAAAATTTAGAAAATGTTTTCTTTCAGGTCCGCGCTTTTTTCCTTTGATGATTATAGAAAATCCTGTATTCAAAAGGCAATAACTTAAAAACTGTTTAGCCGACTGAATCAAAATTTCTCAGGTGAGATGTAATAGATACAATTTATCTGTCAACGTCTTCCGTAAATTGAATCTTTAAAATTTAGAAAATGTTTTCTTTCACGTCCGCGCTTTTTCGTTTGGCGATTAACGAAAATCCTGTATTCAAAACGGTATAACTTACAAACTAAATAGCTAATTGAATCGAAATTTCACAGCGATGATGCAGTAGATACAGTTTATCAGCCAACGTCTTCCGGTTATTTAATCTTTAAAATTTAACGAATTATTCTTTCACGTCCGCGCTTTTTCTTTTGGCGATTAACGAAAAACATGTACATCTTTTCGGCGCTTTAATTACCTTTCGGAAAAAAGTCAAGGAGTATGTGAAACTCTTATCTGTTTTGATTCACACTTTGAATCGCAATTGCTTCAGCAATTTCTAGTTATTATTATTAGATTCAAAGTGTAAACTTTGAATCTATTGTTTTCGTTGTGTTTATTATTATTATTATTATTATTATTTTTTTTCTCCTTGCACCGATGTTGAAAGCCTATTTCTTGGAAACTACAAATCACAACACTAAAAAATTTCAGATTTCTTGACAGATTTTTGATCAATTATGCATGCGCTAATTTTTTATGTTTTTCTAGGGCTACGCTCGCGGCCATCTTGGCACCGCACTAAACCTTCAAAGGTCTTCTTCTCCAAAACCACCTAATGGATTGACTTTAAATTTAATACATAGGTAGGAATTACTTTAGCGCATCTCGATTGCAACTTTCAAGTTCTTCAGTTGAAAACTCTAGAAGCTCGCTATTGGTCGAAATTTTGACGTCATCACTTCAATTTTCAAAAGTCAATAACTAAAAAACTATTGAACTACACGTAACAAAACTTTCTACATCTATAGATTGCATCAATCTGACTAATATTCTAAAGTTGTCAAATCCAAATCAAAGTCACGTGACCATGACGTCATTTTAAATTTTTAAAATCTATAAAAATGCTAATTTCGCCAATAATATAGATAGAGAGAAACGGTTTTCAAATTTAAAGAGACAAGAAAATTTGTTCGTCACAAAATGTCAACGGTTTTTTGATTGGACGAATAGTTTGGCCGCCATATTGGATCGTGTTTCAAATACGTAAAGCTTTATTTCTCCCTAAAAAAAGAAGTATTTGCTCTTATTTGTTAACATTAGATAGTTCAATGCATAATCTATTATGAATGCAAATTTGAAGTTTATTGTATAAAAACCTTAGCAGATATTTGGTATTTAAAATTGATGACGTCATCAATAATAGTGTGAATTTTTTTAAAACTGATTTTTGTCACTTTTACTATATATCATCTCAAAGCCCCTAAAATGATGAAGAAAAACATACCGCCAAATGCTTTCTATCATTTTCATAAGTACTTTTAATCTTTGTTCCAAAATTTAAATTGTTGGACTTAGTCGTTTTCAGGTGTACTATTGGACTTTCTCACATATGCCGAGGAAAAATGACGCATTATAGAGCAAAACCGATAACATATATCAATGTAAACACATAATATGCATAAATAAAACTAGTTTCAACGATCAACAAACTGAAAACACTGGCTCTATCAGTAATAAACGAACATTTAGATTTGATGACGTCACACATATTTAAAAGCCCTATAACTTTAAAACTGTTAAGCCGAATGAAACAAAATTCCACAGCTGAGATGCACTAATTACAGTTTATCAGTCAACGTCTTCCGTAAATTAAATCTTTAAAATTTAACAAATGTTTTCTTTGAGGTCCGCGCTTTTTCTTTTGGTTATTATAGGAAATCTTGCATTCAAAACGTAATAACTTAAAACTACTTTGCAAAATAAAACGAAAATATAAATCTAAGAAGGGCCTGTAAGAGAATATTTGCCGGCATCTTCCGTAAGTTCAATCTTTGAAAGAAAAAAATGTTTTCTTTGACGTCCGCGCTTTTTCATGTTTCGCGCCTACTGTAAACATACAGGTCTAAGCACACACAATTCTCGAAATCTCCTTCCACCAGCCTAGCCTGGTATCAAATCACATCCAAAATCGTTTCCAGCCATAAATTCAACCAATTTCCTTTCAAGAAAAAACATAGAAACGCCCAGAAAATCAATAAAATGGAGTGCAGGAAAAAAAGAAAAGAAGATACACGGAATACTTATGGCACTACTTATGGCACTTCTTGTGTCCCTAGGAAAAACCGGATGTTATCATGAAGCTGTGTAGTGATCTCTTGTAGGAAAATAAGCGTAACCTTTCAATCCCTGTATTTCAGTATGAAAGGCTCCATGTGATATATACAAAGTACAGCTTGACAGATATACAAGGTAGAGTTAAACCATAATAGGTGTGGTAGCACAAAATACACTAAGGACACATAATTTGATATTAGCTTAAAACAAATTATTTAATCTGTTCTGATCTGCGTATTTTATCAAATTGTTCTTAATGGGCGCGGCTAGCGAACGTTCACACACACGCCTGCATGCCAGGCCTTCAGCCAGGGTGAGAAATTCAAGGGAAACACCGGTAAGCCGATGTTTGTTCAGAGCCAAATGCCCATTTTGGAAAAAGCGCTGGGATGCCGCTATAAAGTTTATAAATTTGAGAAACAATTAATAAAAATCACCCTCATAATTATTTAAAATGTTTGATATCGTAACTGACTCATTCGCCTGTATTTTGTTTAAATAGGCTAAGTAGCCTTAAAGTGGCATAAGGGCTTTCTCATAAATTTCGATTGTCAAGATAAAAAGGGAATTTGCATCTTATCGAAATACTAAACCAACCACACTGAATCAAACTTATTAAATGAGTGTATACTTTGGATTAACTCGAAGATACCGCTGTTTATTTTGAAACTGAATATCAGCCGGCCATTTTGAGTCGTAAGTACTATGCATTATGACTGATCTTTCCCATTCAGTTTCGCCCGTCGGTCACTTCCCTGCCCCCTGCAGCGCACCAAGACTACTTTGTTATGTCCTTGGTCATTTCCCCGGTATTTCTTATTGATTCTTAAACCTTATTTTCGTCGAATGCCTGAACTTGACTTGAATAAGCCGGCGCTGCTGTTGTATTCCCAGTATAGCGATATATGGAGATCGACACGCCCCCTGAGAATGACTACCTTAGTCGGGATACAGGAGTTTGTTTTGGGGTCTTTGGTATTTCTAAGCAATTACTTAAAATGGCATAAGCTGCCAAAATTCACACTTTTTTTCATAATTTCTGATCGTCACGACAGTTATAGGCTTTGAAGACCGCCGAAAAACTAAATGATTGGCGTTGGAATGAGGAAAATACATACAGTAAGTGGCATGTACGAACCGAAAACGTGTTCGAAAAGTAAACATAAATTTAAATAACCGGGACGACCATTCATTCATTCTAAGCCCAAGTTAGTTCAAAACAATACTTTATTGTACATTTTCTAGACTAGAAGCACTAAAAAGCTTCTGAATTATACGTCTTGAGAAAAATAGACAATAATTTCAACATTCTGTTTTTACGTCAAAATATTAGCATTTTGGCAGTCATGCCACTTTAACGTACAATTCAGAGGGTGGTGTTAACGAAAAACTCTTTATTTGTACTGTTTGCAAAAATAGCCATTAATTTTGAAATTTTGTTTTAACGGAAAAATATTAAAAAAAAGTTGGCAGCTTTTGCCACTTTAAACCCAACTAGTCCTTTAGTGAAATTTCGAGCGCAGTTGAATATTCAGTCCAAATATATAAACATGATATCATATTCCAGTACAACAACATAATATGCAATAAAGAAACTAGTTTCAAATATCAAGAAATTGAAAATATTGGTTCTATTAGTAATACCCTTATGATTAGATTTGATAATTTCACATATTTTTTCAAAACCGTATAACCTGAAATCTACTGAGCAGAATGATAGAAACTTTGCAGTTAAGAAGTAATTGTTACGGTGTCAACGTGTTTCGAAAAATCAATCTTTAATACGAGAGAATGCTTTCTTTCACGTCCGCGCTTTTTCTTTTGGCGATTAACGAAAAACATGTACATCTTTTCGGCGCTTTAATTACTTTTCGGAAAAAAGTCAAGGAGTATATGAAACTCTTATCTAATCGGATTCACACTTTGAATCGCAATTGCTTCAGCAATTTCTAGTTATTATTATTATTTTTTTTCTCCTTGCACCGATGTTGAAAGCCTATTTCTTGGAAACTACAAATCACAACACTAAAAAATTTCAGATTTCTCGACAGATTTTTGATCAATTATGCATGCGCTAATTTTTTATGTTTTTCTAGGGCTACGCTCGCGGCCATCTTGGCACCGCACTAAACCTTCAAAGGTCTTCTTCTCCAAAACCACCTAATGGATTGACTTTAAATTTAATACATAGGTAGGAATTACTTTAGCGCATCTCGATTGCAACTTTCAAGTTCTTCAGTTGAAAACTCTAGAAGCTCGCTATTGGTCGAAATTTTGACGTCATCACTTAAATTTTCAAAAGTCAATAACTAAAAAACTATTGAACTTAACGTAACAAAACTTTCTACATCTATAGATTGCATCAATCTGACTAATATTCTAAAGTTGTCAAATCCAAATCAAAGTCACGTGACCATGACGTCATTTTAAATTTTTAAAATCTATAAAAATGCTAATTTCGCCAATAATATAGATAGAGAGAAACGGTTTTCAAATTTAAAGAGACAAGGAAATTTGTTAGTCACAAAATGTCAACGGTTTTTTGATTGGACGAATAGTTTGGCCGCCATATTGGATCGTGTTTCAAATACGTAAAGCTTTATTTCTCCCTAAAAAAAGAAGTATTTGCTCTTATTTGTTAACATTATATAGTTCAATGCATAATCTATTATGAATGCAAATTTGAAGTTTATTGTATAAAAACCTTAGCAGATATTTGGTATTTAAAATTGATGACGTCATCAATAATAGTGTGAATTTTTCTAAAACTGATTTTTGTCACTTTTACTATATATCATCTCAAAGCCCCTAAAATGATGAAGAAAAACATACCGCCAAATGCTTTCTATCATTTTCATAAGTACTTTTAATCTTTGTTCCAAAATTTAAATTGTTGGACTTGGTCGTTTTCAGGTGTACTATTGGACTTTCTCACATATGCCGAGGAAAAATGACGCATTATAGAGCAAAACCGATAACATATATCAGTGTAAACACATAATATGCATAAATAAAACTAGTTTCAACGATCAACAAACTGAAAACACTGGCTCAATAAGTAATAAACGAATATTTTGATTTTATGACGTCACACATATTTAAAAGCCTTATAACTTAAAAACCGTTTACCCGAATGAATTCAAACTTAACAGCTAAGATGTACTTGATACAGTTTATCAGTCAACGTCTTCCGTAAATAAAATCTTAAAAATTTAGAGAATGTTTTCTATCAGGTCCGCGCTTTTTCCTTTGATGATTATAGAAAATCCTGTATTCAGAACGCAATAACTTAAAAACTGTTTAGCCGATTGAATCAAAATTTCTCAGGTAAGATGTAATAGATACAATTTATCTGTCAACGTTTTCCGTAAATTGAATCTTTAAAATTTAGAAAATGTTTTCTTTCACGTCCGCGCTTTTTCGTTTGGTGATTAACGAAAATCCTGTATTCAAAACGGTATAAATTAAACACTAAATAGCCAATTGAATCGAAATTTCACAGCGATGATGCAGTAGATACAGTTCATCAGCCAACGTCTTCCGTTAATTTAATCTTTAAAATTTAAGGAATTTTTCTTTCACTTCCGCGCTTTTTCTTTTGGCGATTAACGAAAAACATGTACATCTTTCCGGCGCTTTAATTACTTTTCGGAAAAAAAGTCAAGGAGTATGTGAAACTCTTATCTGTTCGGATTCACACTTTGAATCGCAATTGCTTCAGCAATTTCTAGTTATTATTTTTTTTTTTTCTTGCGTCGATGTTGAGACCTTATTCCTCGAAAACCAGAAATCGCAACTTTATCAAACTACAGATTCGTCGACAAAACTTCCATGGATTAGGCATGCGCATATTTCTATTGTTTCTCTAGAGCTACGTTCGCGGCCATCTTGGCACCGCACTAAACCTTCAAAGGTCTTCTTCTCCAAAACCACTCAATGGATTGACTTTAAATTTAACACATAGGTCGGAATTACTTCAGCGCATCTCGGTTGCAACTTTCAAGTACTTCAGTTGAAAACTCTAGAAGCTCGCTATTGGTCGAAATTTTGACGTCATCACTTCAATTTTCAAAAGTCAATAACTAAAAAACTATTGAAGTTAACGTAACAAAACTTTCTACATCTATAGATTGTATCCATCTGATTAATATCCTAAATTTGTCAAATCCAAATCAAGGTCACGTGACCATGACATCATTTTAAATTTTTAAAATCTATAAAAATGCTAATTTCGCCAATAATATAGATAGAGAGAAACGGTTTTCAAATTTAAAGAGACAAGGAAATTTGTTAATCACAAAATGTCAACGGTTTTTTGATTGGACAAATAGTTTGGCCGCCATATTGGATCGTGTTTCAAAGACGTAAAGCTTTACTTCTCCCTAAAAAAAGAAGTATTTGCTCTTATTTGGTAACATCAGACAGTTCAATGCATAATCTATTATGAATGCAAATTTGAAGTTTATTGTATAAAAACCATAGGAGATATTTGGTATTTAAAATTGATGACGTCATCAATAATAGTGTGAATTTTTCTAAAACTGATTTTTGTTACTTTTATTATATGTGATCTGAAAGCCCTTGAAAAGACGAAGAAAAACATACCGCCAAATGCTTTCTATCATTTTCATAAGTACTTTTAATCTTTGTTCCAAAATTTAAATTGTTGGACTTGGTCGTTTTCAGGTGTACTATTGGACTTTCTCACATATGCCGAGGAAAAATGACGCATTATAGAGCAAAACCGATAACATATATCAGTGTAAACACATAATATGCATAAATAAAACTAGTTTCAACGATCAACAAACTGAAAACACTGGCTCAATAAGTAATAAACGAAGATTTGGATTTTATGACGTCACACATATTTAAAAGCCTTATAACTTAAAAACCGTTTACCCGAATGAATTCAAACTTAACAGCTAAGATGTACTTGATACAGTTTATCAGTCAACGTCTTCCGTAAATAAAATCTTAAAAATTTAGAGAATGTTTTCTATCAGGTCCGCGCTTTTTCCTTTGATGATTATAGAAAATCCTGTATTCAGAACGCAATAACTTAACAACTGTTTAGCCGATTGAATCAAAATTTCTCAGGTAAGATGTAATAGATACAATTTATCTGTCAACGTTTTCCGTAAATTGAATCTTTAAAATTTAGAAAATGTTTTCTTTCACGTCCGCGCTTTTTCGTTTGGTGATTAACGAAAATCCTGTATTCAAAACGGTATAAATTAAACACTAAATAGCCAATTGAATCGAAATTTCACAGCGATGATGCAGTAGATACAGTTCATCAGCCAACGTCTTCCGTTAATTTAATCTTTAAAATTTAAGGAATTTTTCTTTCACTTCCGCGCTTTTTCTTTTGGCGATTAACGAAAAACATGTACATCTTTCCGGCGCTTTAATTACTTTTCGGAAAAAAATTTAAGGAGTATGTGAAACTCTTATCTGTTCGGATTCACACTTTGAATCGCAATTGCTTCAGCAATTTCTAGTTATTATTTTTTTTTTTTCTTGCGTCGATGTTGAGACCTTATTCCTCGAAAACCAGAAATCGCAACTTTATCAAACTACAGATTCGTCGACAAAACTTCCATGGATTAGGCATGCGCATATTTCTATTGTTTCTCTAGGGCTACGTTCGCGGCCATCTTGGCACCGCACTAAACCTTCAAAGGTCTTCTTCTCCAAAACCACTCAATGGATTGACTTTAAATTTAATACATAGGTCGGAATTACTTCAGCGCATCTCGGTTGCAACTTTCAAGTACTTCAGTTGAAAACTCTAGAAGCTCGCTATTGGTCGAAATTTTGACGTCATCACTTCAATATTCAAAAGTCAATAACTAAAAAACTATTGAAGTTAACGTAACAAAACTTTCTACATCTATAGATTGTATCCATCTGATTAATATCCTAAATTTGTCAAATCCAAATCAAGGTCACGTGACCATGACATCATTTTAAATTTTTAAAATCTATAAAAATGCTAATTTCGCCAATAATATAGATAGAGAGAAACGGTTTTCAAATTTAAAGAGACAAGGAAATTTGTTAATCACAAAATGGCAACGGTTTTTTGATTGGACAAATAGTTTGGCCGCCATATTGGATCGTGTTTCAAAGACGTAAAGCTTTACTTCTCCCTAAAAAAAGAAGTATTTGCTCTTATTTGGTAACATCAGACAGTTCAATGCATAATCTATTATGAATGCAAATTTGAAGTTTATTGTATAAAAACCATAGGAGATATTTGGTATTTAAAATTGATGACGTCATCAATAATAGTGTGAATTTTTCTAAAACTGATTTTTGTTACTTTTATTATATGTGATCTGAAAGCCCTTGAAAAGACGAAGAAAAACATACCGCCAAATGCTTTCTATCATTTTCATAAGTACTTTTAATCTTTGTTCCAAAATTTAAATTGTTGGACTTGGTCGTTTTCAGGTGTACTATTGGACTTTCTCACATATGCCGAGGAAAAATGACGCATTATAGAGCAAAACCGATAACATATATCAGTGTAAACACATAATATGCATAAATAAAACTAGTTTCAACGATCAACAAACTGAAAACACTGGCTCAATAAGTAATAAACGAAGATTTGGATTTTATGACGTCACACATATTTAAAAGCCTTATAACTTAAAAACCGTTTACCCGAATGAATTCAAACTTAACAGCTAAGATGTACTTGATACAGTTTATCAGTCAACGTCTTCCGTAAATAAAATCTTAAAAATTTAGAGAATGTTTTCTATCAGGTCCGCGCTTTTTCCTTTGATGATTATAGAAAATCCTGTATTCAGAACGCAATAACTTAACAACTGTTTAGCCGATTGAATCAAAATTTCTCAGGTAAGATGTAATAGATACAATTTATCTGTCAACGTTTTCCGTAAATTGAATCTTTAAAATTTAGAAAATGTTTTCTTTCACGTCCGCGCTTTTTCGTTTGGTGATTAACGAAAATCCTGTATTCAAAACGGTATAAATTAAACACTAAATAGCCAATTGAATCGAAATTTCACAGCGATGATGCAGTAGATACAGTTCATCAGCCAACGTCTTCCGTTAATTTAATCTTTAAAATTTAAGGAATTTTTCTTTCACTTCCGCGCTTTTTCTTTTGGCGATTAACGAAAAACATGTACATCTTTCCGGCGCTTTAATTACTTTTCGGAAAAAAAGTCAAGGAGTATGTGAAACTCTTATCTGTTCGGATTCACACTTTGAATCGCAATTGCTTCAGCAATTTCTAGTTATTATTAGATTCAAAGTGTAAACTTTGAATCTATTGTTTTTCTACTGTTTATTATTCTTCTTCTGTATTCTTTTTGTTTTTCTTGCGTCGATGTTGTGAGCTTATTTCTCGGAAACTAAGGATCTCAGCATTATGAAACTTCAGATTTGTCGACAGAATTTCAATGAATTATGCACCAGGGTATTTTCGACTTTGTTCTTGCGCCACTTTGGCGGCCATCTTACAACCTTGCTAAACCTTCAAAGGTCTTCTTCTCAAAAAGTACTTAATGGAATTACTTAAAATTTAGTACATAGGTAGCACTTACTTTAGCGCACCTGCGGTGCAAATTTGAAGTACGTGTGTTCAAAACTCTAGAAGCTCGCTATTGGTCGAAATTTTGACGTCATTCAAATTTTAAAAAGCCAATAACTCAAAAACTGTTCAATTTAAAGTGGCAAAACTTCATATTTATATAGTTTCTATTAATGTCATTCATCTGTAAACATTTTGAAAGTTTGGTAAAAGTCACGTGACCTTGACGTCATTTCAAATTTTTAATTATTCAAAATTTTATATTTGTTATTATTTTAGATAGAACAAAACGGATTTCAAATTTAGATAGACAAGCAAATTTCAAAATGTAATAAATCCGTCATTTTTCGATTGAACGCATGGTTATGACGCACTATTGGGTCAGGCGCAAAACACTTAAAAAACTTCTTGTCCTATACAGTTAAAGTATATGCCCTATAACTTTTCATTTGGCCAATCTAATACAATTTCTACAATGCTTGTTATTTTAAGCAGTATTAGTCAAAGAGTTTTGAAGATATATGCTGTTTAAAAAATTATAACGTCATCAATAATTGGTAAATATTTTAGAAATTAAATTATCAACATCAAATTTATATTTTCTGAAAGCCCTTGAGGAGAGGAGAAGAAATATATCAACATATTTTTTCTATCATTTCAATAAGTACTTCAAATATTTAATCAAAAGTTTCAATTTTTGGACTTGGTCGTTTTCAGCAACATTTCTGGTAAATAACATAAAATCCGTTCTACTTGACCGATTCTTTAAAAAAAAAGATGTTTTCATACTGAAATACTGCTTCCAAATTGATTTAAAATGGTTTGGAATGCCTTGGTGACGTTATAAGGAAAATAAAAAAAACACATTTAAAGAAATCCGGTCTTATCTATTTACAAAGAGATAAAAGGCTAGGAGACCAGATGGGCTAATGTAAACACAGTGAGGGAGGCTTGCTTTAATAGTGGTGACCTGTATTTACTCCAGGGCAAGGCAAAACCCTGCACAGAAATTACTTATAAATAGAGTAAGCCATCCAAGCAGCTTCATTTAAAATAGGTGCATATGAAATCTCTCAGTAATTAAACAACTCTGGCTATATCCAGTAAAATATTGAACAAATCCATGTATCTTAACTGTGGTATTAAGAGTAGTTAGAAGCTAAATAGTGGACACAAATCTGTCTCTAATTTGCGTTGATGGGCCTTAGTGGTTCAGTCGGTAGAGTGGTAATCTCCCACTCCGACACAGGCCTTCCATTGATGAAGCACAGGTTCGAATTTCAGTAGATGTAAAGAAAATGGTGAGTGTTTCCAATAATTTCTAAATGTTTTAGAAATTAGTTTATCAACATTAAATTTATATTTTCTGAAAGCCCTTGAGGAGAGGAGAAAAAATATACCAACATATTTCTTCTATCATTTCTAGAAGTATTTGAAATACTTTATCAAAAGTTTCAATTTTTGGACTTTGTCGTTTTTAGGTAAATTTTTGGTAAATGACATAAAATCGGTTTCACTTGTCTGATTCTTTTCCCAAAAAGATGTTTTCAAACCACGATAGTGCTTCAAAATTTATTAGAACTGGTTTGGAATGCCTAAATGACGTTATAACTAAAGTAAAAACCACATTTAAAGAAATCCAGTCACCTATTTACAATGAGTTAAGGGGCAGATGATTTATTTATACAGACGGAGATCAGTTTACATAGCCAGTGACTTGTATTCACTGCAGCGAAAGGCAGAGCCCTGGTCTAACTTTTCCTACATTAAGTAAGCCATCCACGCAGCTAATATAATTTACATGCATATATCTCCCAGAAATAAAAATACTTGGATAATATTCGGTAAAAAATATTGTAGAAATTCATGAATCTTAATTTTGGTGTGAAGGCTAATAAAAGGTAGGTAGTGAAACAAATATCTGTATGTGTCTCCCAGTCTAACACAGGCCTTCCACCGATGAAGCACGGGTTCGAATCTCACTGAATCTAATCTTTTTATCGTCCCGATGTTGTGAGCCTATTTCTCGGACACTAAGAATTTCGTCAGTTTGACACTTCAGATTCCTTGACAGATTTTCAATCAATTAGACGTCTGGGTATTTTTGACTTCCTTCTAGCGCCACTTTAGCCCCAGCTAAACATTTCATTACCTTTCTCTTCAGAACAACTTAATTGATCCGGGTCTAATCTTGCCTACATAAGTCACTCAAGCGCATCATAAGACCAGATTTGGGCATCATAGCATCAAAATCAATAAGGATTTTCATTGGTCCAAAGATTGAAGTTACACATTATTTTCCAATGCCTTGTACAATGTATACATTGTGCTTGTTGATTTAGGGAGTATCATTAAACAAGTTTTAAAGATATACATTTATCATATTTAAAAAACTATGACGTCGCCGCTTATTTCTGAATGTTTCAAAAATTAACTTATCAGCTTTAAATTTATTTCACCTCAAAGGCCCTGATAAGAGGACAAATAATATATGAGCATAATTTATCTACCATTTCCATTATTCTTTTATATAACTGTTTAAAAGTTTGAATTTTCAAGCATATTTCAGATAAATACATGTAATGTAAAATAGGTTCTAATTGACCAATTCCTTTAAAAAAAGATTTTTTCAAACTGCAATTTTGTTTGTTAATTGTTTAAAGCAAGTCTGAAATCATTAAATGCCGACGTAACCGAATTAACTATATATTTTAAGAAGTCCAGTCTTATGTACTCACAAGATGATAAGACCAGCTGATAGCAGCTGGCCTCTCTTATTTTTCTGGCTTTTGCTAACATATTCTGTCACTTCTCTTTATCAAGGGATACACATAGCCTATGGAGGGATATCACTCTGAATCTCTTATTATTACGCATTCTACTAAAAGGGCTTAGTGGAATACAAGTTACAATGTTTTTCATATCAGAGACAATTTTCCCCTTAACCAAACATGTTATTTGAAACCATATCTGTTCTGTTTGGAAAACCTTTGCTGATTAGCTTCAGTTTCAACTACAGGTACAGATAAACTCCCCGTGAAAACAAAATACTCTGTCTCTACCAGGTTAGAACATACGAAGGAATTCGTGAGTCTAAACTTTTAACTTCAAGATTAATTATTTGGAAGATCCATGACAAACATCTGTCTCTTAATTAAACGAATTTAGCTGGAGAGTGATGGGCTCTCAGTCCGACACAAACCATCCGTCAATTAGACAATGGTTCGGATTCAATGTAAAGAAGAATTCAATTTTTTTTCCAGATAAAGAGTCTTTTTTTTGCCCCGTTAACATAGTAACGCAGCACATAGGTGAAATAATCTAAATTTAAGATAGAATACCTAAAACTGTATTCGTAAAATATTGTATTGTGTTATTAAGTAAATGGATGCTAAGCAAACCGCAAGTTTTTATTTCAGTGAAACAGTGTAGGCAGTAAAACTACATTTATACAACACAGGGAAATCTGATCATATCAGCACTTAATTTCTGGGATTTCTGAAAGTGTTATTTGCATATTTTCAAATTTTCATATGTAGGCATTTTAAAGACATTCTTACTATTGGGTTTGTTATATAGACTTCAGGCAGTCAGTGAAAAGATTGAAGGCCTATAAAGCCGATGTTTGTTTCAGAGATATATGTCACTTTTATTTCAGTTGCCTCTCGAGAAAAAATACCGGGCTGCACCACCACATAAGTGAAATAACTTTTAGTTTGGCAGAAATGTGTTACACGTCAAGACATAAGCTACCAGAACATATTACATTCATGACACTCGCTTAACTATTTAATCTGTTATGATCTGAGTATGTTATTCTATTTTTCTAAGGGAACGGGTAACGAGCGTTCACACTCAAGTCTGTCTAACAGGTAGACTTCAGGCAGTCAGCGAAAAGATTGAAGGCCTATAAAGCCGAGTTGCTTCAGAGACCAATCGATGTCATTTTCATTTCGATTGCCTCTCGAGAAAAAATACCGTGCCACATAAGTGAAATAATTTTTAGTTTGACAGAAACCATTAATAAACAATCTAAATTTAAGTGCCAATACCCAAATATCTATAGTACAAGCTCGGAAACTAAGAAAGTCAGTAATTTGAAACTTAAGATTTCTCAACAGAATTTCAATCAAATAAGCATCCGTGTATTTTCGAATTTTGTCTTGCGCCACTTCGGCGGCCATCTTGCTTCCTTGCTAAACCTTCAATGGCCTCTCTCTTCAGAACTTCTTTAAGGATCCGGATCAAATTTTGTACACATAACCAAGTCTATCCAGCAAATAATCAGGCTAGATTTGAGCAATATCTAACTAAAATTTCTGGAGTAACAAGTTACAATTTATTTTTCAAATGCTTATGATACAAGAAATAATTAGTCAAATATCACGAAACTTCACATTTATGTGGTTTTTAGCAATCCAAAACTAAACCTTCTTTTGCCTTTGTGTGTATGGAATCCAGCGCCCATAAGGCCATATTGAACTTTTTAAAAAAATTTCAAAAACCTGTTTTATTACAGATAGGACAAAACCGAATTCAGCCGTCATATTGGGACGCGGTTCCAAACATTTGAAAAAATCTCCTCTAACGGAAATAACGCATTTGCTTTGTCCTTTCGGATTTAAATAAACTCACACATGGTCGTATAGATTTGAAATTTTTGGGCAACATGGTCAAAACTTTTTGAAGATAAATGCTGTTTAAAAAATCATGACGTTATCTATAATTACTAAATGTTTTAAAAATTATTTTATCAACATTAAATCAATACCTTCTGAAAGCCATTGATAAGAGGAGAAGAAAAATATCCACATATTGTTTTCTACCATATAAACTAAAGGCCTTAGAAACAAGTCTAACTCGTCAATTAATCAGTTCATACTTTTATTACTTCTGATGATATGGAAGTATGATGGTAGAAAGAAGTAGAAGAAGAATTGAAGAATAATCTGAAAATTGACTGCAAAACAAAAGAAAGAAAACAATAAACTTTTGCTTACAGGTTAGGATACAAACTTATGAAAATGAACATTTTAAAGTAAATTCATAATCTAACATAATTTTTATACAATCTCTAAAGTTAACGGATATTAAGTTTACATATAAAATAGCATAAAGTAACAACAGTAAGTGATATAATAAAATGGTACATACTTAAGAAAACCTTACTAAAACAATGTGTCAAGATTACGTCTACAAAAGGCTCATTTGACAATAATTATTAACAAAATAGATACAAAATCACATACCGTATGTTATGACCTCTATGCTCTGTTTTCTAATACCCTTTAGGGTTCTATACTATTATACGTCTTGACTGGATGAACAACTTGGATGGAATGGTTCCCAAGAAGAGTGTTTAAACATATATAGATGGTGGTCAGAAAATCAAGGATGTAGGGAACGGTCCAAATGTTTATTTAGAGAAAGATTTACTAGCCTGACCAGGAAGTACTTAAAAATGAAACTGCACCCGTGTGTTAAAATGGTCAGATTCACAGGAGTTTTAAATTACACATAAAATTTAAGCTTGGGAAAAAACACGCAGTTAGGCCGTTACATAAACTATTTAAAAAAGTTAATCAAGCATTTCAATTATTTCAGGCTTATTATAGGGCTTTTTCCTACATGCCGAGGAAAATTGACATAATATAGGCAAACTGATGTATTTCAGTGCAAACACATAGCGCACATAAATAAAACTAGTTTCAAGGATCAACAAACTGAAAACACTGGTTCTATAAGCAATAAACTAACATTTACATTTACGATGTCACACATTTTGAAAAGCCTTTTAACTTAATGGTTAATTTCTCCAGACATTCTCGGTTCGTGCAGGTCACATACTGTATGGATTTTCCTCATTCCAACTCCAATCATTTAGTTTTTCGATAGCCTTCCAAGCCTCTTAATGTCGTGACGATCAGCAACTATGAATTTAGCTGAATAAATCAAAATTTCACAGCGAAGATGTACTGGGTAGAGTTTATCAGTTAACGTCTTCCGTATATTAAATCATTTAAACCCCAAAATGTTTCCTTTCACCTCCTCGTCTTTTCGGCGATTTGCAGAAAACATGTACTGTTTTTGGTTCTTAAATTACTTTACGGAAAATGTTCAATGTGTTTAAGAAATGGTGATCCGCGCTTTTTCTTTAGGTGATTAGGGCAAAAATTGTCTTCAAAACGTAATAACTTAAAAACTACGTAGCAGAATGAAACTAAACTATACAGCTAAGAAGTACCTGTTGCAATGTATAAGTCAACCTCTTCCGAAAATTTATTCTTAAAAAAAAAAATGTTTTCTTTCATTTCCGCGTTTCTTCCTTAAAGCCTTTATATTAAAACATGTACTGTTTTTGTCTCTTAAATTACTTCAAGGTGTTGAAGAAATCATGATCTATTCGACTTCACACTTTGAATCGCAATTGCTTTAGCAATTTCTAGTTATTATTATTATTATTCTTATTTGTTTTCCACGGTTTTTGTAGGTGATATAACTCAAACAGTTTTCTAGACACGACTCTCATCTTTCACATACATATTCTTAAACAAATTACCTAGGTCCATTTTTTCTGAATTGTCGCTACGCTACGCCGCTTGTCCGCCATTTTGAAAAAGGCGTATTTGCCCAAATTTTTTCTTCTCCGAAACCGTTCATGCGATTTAGCTTAAATTTCACATACACTTAGTAGAAGTCGGGGGACTACTAAGTTGTCCAAATCAAGAATCTCCGCGAAAATTCATAGCAGACTTTTATTCGTCAAAGTTATGATGTTTTTTAACTTTTCAAAAAAATGCAATATCTAGAAAACCATTTATTGGAACTTAACGATAATTACCATGCTTGTAGACCTATTATAGATCTATGAAATTCCAAAGTTTTATGAACGTGCAACAAATCACGTGACCAGGACGCCATTTTGAATTTTTGAAAACTTTAATGAGTCATATCTCAGCTAATTTTTCAAATAAAGCAATCGGCTTTTTAAATTTAGATAGACAACATCTTTCTCCATCTTTGAACCGCTTGCTAATTTTTGATTGGATCAACGGTTTTGTCGCCATATTGAATTTTATTTAAAAATTAAAAACTTAAGTTTTTCAAAATTTCTTTAGGGTATCAACTTTAAATTGAACATACCAATAGTGTTGATCAAGGTCTATGTCTTGTGTGAAAACCAACCAGTTTCAATAAAAACTCAATAAAATATGACTGTTTAAAAATATGATGTTAATAAAACTATGTTCAAATATTTATAAGAAAGATCTTCGACCACAGACATAAACCCATATCAAGTAAAGGACAAAAACCTAGGATGTTAATGAAAGATGTGCATTTTATTGATAGAATCTTGGTAAGTAACATGATAAACGGATATTATCAGCATCGAGGATACAAATACGCCCAATATTTTAGGAAAAGAAATAGCACG
Source organism: Lepidochitona cinerea (assembly GCA_963971465.1). Taxonomy (NCBI): domain Eukaryota; kingdom Metazoa; phylum Mollusca; class Polyplacophora; order Chitonida; family Tonicellidae; genus Lepidochitona; species Lepidochitona cinerea. Next base: position 36,412,862 of record OZ020556.1, on the reverse strand, counting down.
CAAGGTCTTAATCAATCGCTCATTTGTTTAAGACCATAATAGAACTTTTGCGCAATTATTCCCGTATAGCGATTAAATGTTCCAGAAAACCACGACTGGCTTAATGACAAATTCCAATGTCATTTGGCGCTCGCAAGCAAACTTACAGCAAACAGTAAGTTATTTTAGCGACTAACATCAATTATGATTTTCACACCGAGGGCGACATTGATTTAGTGACAAGGGCCATAACTGCTATGTTCAAGTAGACAGACCTAATCTTGTACAATTTGATGTGACATATAAATAATACATAGTACGTTACCAAAGTGAAAATATCATAGACAGTGCTAAACATGTTTAACGCAAATTATGATTAAAAAATATATGCAAATAGATATTTAATTTCCCGGATTTAGGTTTTTTCGGAGATTTCTGTCTTAATGTGGTGAATAATTACGATACCGAGAAACGAACTGATAAAAACTTAACTGGGGATCCCGGACCTTGAAGTTGCCCCGCTGCAACTTCATCAACCTCTAGTTATTATTATTATTATTAATATCGAGTAATGCTGATGAACAGGAGAAATTTAAATCCAAAATGCTACTCTCTATAAAAAAAAATGATGACAGACAGTCATGTAGTGAATCGGACATTCAAGGAAAAGTTTGAGTTACTACGTAAGAAGCTGTTCGAAAAATCTAAGTCAACTTGGAATTCTCTGAGCGGAATGGAACAGTTTGAGATGGTACAGATACACCAATGGTTTTGCTTCCTTCATGTACTTTTGGGATTTTCCGAGGCTGCAGAGGATGCAACCGTTTCATATGAGGCTATTTTAACATCGGTTGGCGAAGTTCCACTTGGCAGAGCAAATATGAACCAAGACTGTAGGCGAGAAAAATCTGCAGTGTACGAGGCAGTTAAAGCAGCCTGTTCACTGCTGACACCAAGTGATTTCATACAATTCATTTTCTTAAGTTTCAACATAACCGCTTTAACGTAACTTTTCACAATGCTGCAGCTTTATATCACCACCAAAGTCACACTCAGGAGTTTCTTACGGAAACCAGCCACACCAACAAACTCATTGAAGCTGTCCAAGGTGATCTCGCCGATAAGATTCTGATGGCCGTTCTTCGTGGCGTAGCGCTTATTAATATTCTTGTGACTACCCATTTTATGCTCTTCTCCTGGAGGACTCCATTGGTCATATTCTGGACTTAAATCCGTTTTTAAAGAAGATGAGGACTGCTTTGGAAGAACTCAGTGCTGACCCGTGTTGCATTACACAGGATGGTTACAACGTGTGGGAAAGTAAGCCATCCTATAAGAATGAGCTGTACAACTCTGTTATGCCATCATCTGATGAAGATAATCTGGCTATAACGATGGAGATGCTTAGCCTAGTGGCCACACATTGCCTAGTGACATTTAGCCGCCAAGTTTCTGCGCAGCTACCTGATGGGGAACACTGGGGGAGTGACAGCAACAAAAGACAACCTAGCACATCTGTACCCACAACAAATTCCATTTCAGAGAGTCAATAACCAAATGCAAACACAGAAAGTTTTGAGGGGAGCACATGCGGGCCTACAACAAAACATTGAAGTGGCTACAGTCTATGAAACCTGTCCAACGTGAAAGTTTGTTGTGTTCTGCCCGGACAAATTGTAAAGAGTTCAAGGAAAAGTGGTCTGAGCGTAAAAAAGGCATCAAAATGAAAAGATTACAGCAATTGAAACCAAATGTGCAAATACAGGGGGGGGGGGGAGTGACAAAACAGATGGAAACACGCTAGAAAACTTTGGATGACGTCGCAAAGATCAGTGGTCAATGTAGAACGACGGAAGATGTCGTTCAATTGCCCAACATCAAACAAACCCGAAAGACCTACTTCTAGCATTCAAGTCACAAATCAAATTTTACAAAACTATCATTTGTACCCCTGGTGTTAACAAGATCAAACTGCAATTTAGTCGCCAAGGAAAAGCTTATAGTTATGAACAACTTCGCCAAAACCTAAAAGTAGTCATAAAAGAATACCTGAAATACGTCAATGATATACCATCCACGTCATCACAGGCAAAAATTGCCGAGGCTCAAGTCAGGCGGGATAAAATTTTGCTGTTAGAAAAAAGGTTCTTTGCAATTAAAGCTTCATGTCCGATGATGTATCTTCAGCCAGTTGCAAAAAAGAAAATGTGAATTTCTTCAGGATCCGACTGGCAAAAGGATCCGTCATCGATGGATGGATGGGACCGTTTTAGGCAGATGTGCGTCTGGAGATCTTCCCTCTGACAAAGATGACGCTGACAACAACCTAGCAGTGACCTCCGTCTACAACCTCTATAGAGTCTCATATGATGACGGCAACCAGATTTATCATCTCTGCATAGAAAAGGATTGGCACATGAATGATTTACATTTTGAGGTTTAAGGTAACATTGCTGGAGTCGGAGACCACGTTTGAGAAGTTAACTAACAGGGAATGGCGATTCACTAATTACGTTTATCGCATTGTTATGTTCATTTTCCGTTTGTGGACTTCATCCAACAAAATTCAATACCCAGCACATTTACACATGTACATATCACCTGGCCCTTGTTTTCATCCTGAGAATGCACATTTTTGTTATATCGCACCATTTTTGGTGAAGGTCTTGGGTATTTGTACATGTATTGACGTTGCCATTAAATATACAGGCTCAATAGGAACACAGGTTATTTTACATTTTATAGAAAACGAGATGTAAGGTAACAAGTAAGCAATCAAAAGTTTTTTGTAAACATACATCAATGCAATCCTGCTTGTGTTTCCTTCATATTAAATGTAAAATATGTCGATTTGTATAACACTTCACACGCCTTGTTTGCATATACCGCAAATGCTTTCATCTTTAAATAGTTTCTTTTGTATCTCTTGCAGGGGATGGATGAAAACCTATGTACATATATAATTTTTAGGACTGTGGCCTGCTTGCGTCTTCCCCAAATGTGTAAGTATAGTTCAAATATTTTTCTAAGTGACGTAGGAATGAAGTTGGTCAACATTTACATGTTGGCCTATAGCTTTATTTGTCAGTTCATTACGTGATCGGTCCAGCATGCATACATTAATTACAGTTTAATTCAAGAAATTACCTCTTTTTTGGTACTTTTAGATATATTTGTTCCTTTGAGGGTGTCTGGGATGTAATAAATAATATTCCAGGTGAGTTATCGTCTCAATCTTTTAAGTGTGTCACACGTGCTTGCAAACCTACATATATTGAAAACAATTGTAAACCGAAAATAGGTACTAAAATTCTACATAAGTTGTAACCGTGTAAACTGATTCGTCATTGTGAATATCTTTTAGTTCCTTATAATATGAGTTTGAAACACTAGGATACAATGGTTAAATCATTTTCGTTAAAAATTTTGTTTTTCAGGTGCAGTTTAGATTGGTTTCTGAAATGGGCATTCTGGGTACAAGTGTTGCATGTAGTTATTGTAAGTTAATATTTCTTTGATGTACTTATATCAATTAGGTAATTTAAATACTTTTGCTTAGGCCAATATATTAAGCTATCTTTCCTATCTTATGATTTGCAGAAGAAAATATGTTGCACATTTCTTGATCACTTTATATTTTTTTAAAACTGCTTACAATATGAATTTATAGAAAATGACTAAAACAGCTTTTGTGCAAAATAGAAAGCGATAGACACCACTAGGCCTGCATATTTACTTGGCAGAACAATTTAGTATCCCACTATGTAGGTTCCCTGTAGAGAATCCCATCCTTGACCTATGTTTTACCTGACAGTGACCCGTGTCAGTCAACTATAGTCCAGGTAATTAGACCAAAAGAGTTACCTGTGGCTGAAGTCAGTGGTCAGCCATGTTGTCCCATGTGTCAAAATCCTTTGTCAATTGACAACATTTCCAGGGGCGATTGTGTCTTAAGTATGTAAAACTCAGTGCCATCCTTTGTTACAGGTAAAGCTGAGACAGTGTATTTTATTGATCTCCATGTTTCATGTGTTTTTAGCTCATATTTTATATTGCTTTTTTCGCAAACCACTTGACATGCCTATGTACAGGGTAAAGTTAAATTGATGCGAAGGTCCGAAAATGCTGTTGCAAGCGATCATGTGTTAAAATTTATTTTTGATCGGGAGAACTTGCATGTTCAATCTGTTGTACAAGCCTCGATGAAAGACCAGTCGTACCGAGTTGAGGTAAGAATTAATTCAAATTCTGAATATCCTCCCCAACAAGCCGCCACTATCGGTATCAATAATATATTAAAAGAACACATATTAATATTTTTATAACACATTCTACAGTAAAATGATGCAGATTTTCCATAACATGTTGATTTGTCATAAGGCTACCACAATGATGTATTTGATGTTTCCACTAGATTATACTGGACGATTTTTTTTGAGTATCATCCACAAGTTGTGAGTGTCCTTTGGGGAATTTTTGTTGTCGTTATGTTGCCGCCGCTCTTTTGTTTGGGAAGTTAAAATCTCTATTTAGTTTCTATAATTGGTTATGGTTGTATAAAGAAGCCTTAATGCTCTGAATTCCATCCAATGATTCTAATATTTCTATTCATAAGATATGTTGACCTTCCTCATAATCTGACATCCTCTTTTTCTTTCATGCTTCTTTACACATACACTCGAACGACCTATGTGGGATGGTTGCCAGTTACCAACGGAAGGTCGTGGGTTTCTTCCGGGCATAGAGCCCGGTTTCCTCCCACAATAAAACTGGCAACGCCGCCATATAAGTGAAATAATCTTGCCGCGGCGTAAAACACCAAACATTGAATAAATCTTTACACATAACTTGGTTTTCAAGTTATAAAGGGGCCACCGTGGCTCAGTAGGTAGAGCGTTGGACGCTCAATCCGAACAGCCTTCCACCAATGGGTTGCGGGTTCAATTCCCACTTAGTCAAAACAATTGGAACATTTTCTGACTGGGTTTTCGCTCGAACGACCTATGTGGGATGGTTGCCAGTTACCAACGGAAGGTCGTGGGTTTCCTCCCGGCATAGGGCCTGGTTTCCTCCCACAATAAAACTTGCAACGCCACCATATAAGTGAAATAATCTTGAGCGCGGCTTTAAACACCAAACAATCAATCAATCAAGTTATAAAAGGGCAAGTAAGACAGATATAAAGTGCAGCTGGTTGAAAACCCCTAAGTCAAAAATTCGCTAAGAGACAAGCACAAAGGAGGATTTATTTCCTCTATGTTGACCAGAGTACAGGTAAATTAATATTGCTTTTGTTGCCTCTTTTTTCTTATTTTTCTTGAGGGGTATGATTTTGATAAATTTTGTAAAATTAAAAGCTATTCAAACTTAAGTTTAACTTTGTAAAAAAAATGTATGAGTATTGTGTTTAAGTCTAAATTTGTTTCCCCCTCTCTCTCTCTTTGTGCAAACCCAGAGCTCTCAATAGAGAGGTCTCTGAATTAGATTTAAAGTTTATGTTTGAGGCGTTATGCAGGATAGGACGTTTTACTGGTAACAATGATGTCAATAGTTACATTTTATTCAGATGATTTTTGCATTCATTCATTTTACTTTTTTATTTATTTCTATAAAATCACTTTAGATTTTAAGTCCCTTTTGGTTCAACATATTATTGCTTATTCTTTGTTAAACAACGACGGTGACGTCACCCTATTGTTCGAGCGGACGATTATTTTTCACGAATCGTTTAAAGACTCTAACCAGCATCCCAGTACTTCTAACGTAAATGATTTACCACACATGCGCATTGGAAACGAACAATAGCTGCTTTATAAAAATGAGTGATGTTTGCATTATAAAAGGGGATCACAGCCGGTTAGTCTTAATGGAGCGCTTTAGGGTTTCAGTTTGTTGGATATGTACGATTTTAAATAAACGAGTAAATAAATGCGGATTTTTTGCATTTGGAGACACAATTTGTAGATTTTTTTAATACAATAAATATTTTTAAATACAATAAAAAAATATTTAAATTACCGTATTTTATCAAATCGCTCAGTTAAGAGAAGCCAATATAACTAGAGGTGAAGAGTCAAATTTAAAACAAAGCAGACTTGTTTTATATTGTGTGTAGCGGAACAAAGACAGTTTTATCGGAAGAAAATCTGATTTATGCAGGAAAGGGCATCTAACTTTTTGGTCAAATTAATACCTCACTTAAATGCTTTCCTTCGTTACAAAAAAATTCGTTGTACCGTAACGCCATTCAAACGAAATCATAGCGAAATGAGTAGAGTAGGTTGCAGTAAAATTTAATCCCCACTCTAAAATATTCAGAAAAAATATTTTATGTATGGCTCTCTTACAGATGGTCAGAGACGAAGCTCCGTTTGCTCGTTATTAATGGCAGTAAATAAACAGAAAACAACTAGATTGTGTAATTAAGGTCATTTAAATAATTAAATTGATTGATTGATTAGAGTTTAACCTCGCGCTCAAGATTATTTCACTTATACGGCGGCGAAAAAAAATTAAATCACCATACATTTTTTAACATCAAAAATACATTGGAACTGAAAGATGACAGAAACAGAAATAATAAAAACTGGTAAAACACTGTGTAAATCATTATCGGAGATTAAAATCAAGAAATATCACAATTATATCCATTGGAGCAACAATAAACAATTTATATAAATAACAATTTTTATAATATACAAATTTGTAAATATGTTCTGATAGAGTGTAATTTTAACAAATAAGTTTATACCATAATGATTAAAAATTTGACCCAGGTTAGTCGCCTTTTACGATCGAGCTTGCCTGGGAACTGTGAGCCAATTCTTATCCCCCGGAACCCACACGGGGACCCAAGGATTAGTCGCCTCTTACGATCAAGCACCTTGGGAAGGCTGAGGGTCTATTCTTATCTCCCCGGAACCCACACGGGGGTTAAATAATTAAATGACAATTTACTAAACTTAGTGAATCAGAAATACAAAAATGGAGACATGACCCGATAGAAGTGAGAAAGGGGTAAACCATGTCTCCAAACTAATTACACTACTTTTCAGATTTTGACAGAAGTTATTTTACTGAGCAAAGGTGGGGAATGAAATAAAACAGGCCACAGATAACAGTTAGACTGTTATCACCCCACACAAGTCTCTGACCAAATTATTTGAGCTGTGATCCCCAAATCATTAAGAAACAATATAATAAAAATAGAGAACTCACCTAGGAAGTATGGAAGGCCAGCAAATACTGACACCCTCATCAAACAACACTGGATGTTTTTTAAAACATGACGGTCAGCAGAAACTGTCACCATCCATTGCTTAGTAAATGTAAGTGTGATTAACATTAACTATTGTGAACTTCAACTGTGAAACTATTCAACTAGTTAGAAAAATAAGGCCAGCAAAAACTGACACCTTGGCTATGTAGAGTCAATAGGTAATGCTGCAAGGCCAGCAAAAACTGACACCTTGGCTATGTACAGTCAATAGGTAATACTGGAAAGCCAGCAAAAACTGACACCTTCCATGAATATGTTCGACAGCTCGAGTTATCATGATGGCAGTAACAATCCTCTTTGACATTCAATGTGTATATATCATATGATGAGGTGCCATGGTCATGCCATGATATTAAGAAGGCCAGCAAAAACTGACACCTTTCAATTAGATCTTCAAAACTTATGGTGAGAAACTGCCACCTTTCATGGAAGGGCAGCAAACAAAAACAATTGACACATTTAAGGTGCTTTAGGCATGCGAAAAATTGTTAATACGTATGTATTTTTTAAAAGCATCAGAGTTCCATCTCCCCCATTTTTTGACAACAGATTCAGGAGTACCTGATGCAATCGATGAAGTAGCAGCCCCAATTCGAAGGCTGTGAGAAGTGTGGCGTTTTTTGCCTCGGCTAAAGTTTTGCAAAACCAATTGTATGAAACTGAAATAGTGCGCCAGTGGTATGACCAGATAGTTTCAAAAACTGGTACAGGGCTCTTACAGGGCAAATCAAAGGATCTGACTTTATAGGAATGTTTTTTTTTTAAACAGTATTTATTGAGATTTCTAAAAAAAACACAATATTATCTTGCATTTGCATAGTTATAAGTACCATGTTTTTACAATTTACACTAGATAACACCTATTTTTTAAACCACTACAAAAGTTCTACAGATTCACATTGAAATTCTCTAGAGGCTTGAGATTTCCTAATTTTAGTTCTGAATCGAACAACAATATCAAGTTTGGATAGTCACCATATTTGAATTTTCTTATACAAAGTTTGCCAATTAATATCACATTGTTAATCATTTTGAATATGATATCATCTTTTTTGTGTGTGTAGAAACCAAAAAGAATTCCTTTCTCATCAAAAATCACTTTCCTCTGAAAGAAAACTTGTAACGAGTGTTGTAGTTTTAACCAGAAAATATACAAATGCTTACAAGTAAAAAAGAAATGTTCTATGAACTCTTTTTCGCCACAAAATTGACAAAGTTCATTATCAACAATATTCATTTTATACAATAATATTCTAGTCGGGTAAATATATCTTAGTATTTTCCATTGTGGCTCCCGAATTCTTGGCTCTCTGGTTACTTTATTTGTCAGCGACCAAATCATTTCCCATGGCAAAACCATATTATATTTTCTTTCCCAAAAATTCTCTGCTATTGGCTTAACAAATGGCACTTGACAACAAATGTTGGTGTTAACCACTCCAGGGTTATCATTGGATTTATGAATTGTTACATTCTGCATGGCTGCTTTTTGAGCATTTACTCAAACATAAAGGAGCCTGATTGACCTACTTGTAAACACAAAGCATGGTAGCTTAATAAATTATAATCTTGGTCTAGTACGTCCTTTACATAAACCAATCTTGATTTTATCCAACTTGGAAAATAAAGCTCCAAGTGTTTATATTTAATTTTATCGTGATACCATATACCATCTTCTATACAAATATTTGTATGGTTGGACCAGTCACCTAACATTAGACGATAAAAAGGAGGTATTCCATCAATAATTAACCTTTGGTGTATTCTTGACAAAGATGTATTAAACATAAGTACAATAAAATTATCTCCTATCTTTTCAAGGTAATACTTCGGAATAATCACCCAATTAGCTAATGGGGAGTTCAGAATTCTCCCGACCCACTTAATTCTTAGGGTTGAGACCCAACTGATTACATCTAACATATTTTGACCACCTTTCTCAATTTTCTGAAACATGACTTTTCTTTTTACTTTCTTAACAGCAGTGCCTTTATTAGACCAAACAAAGTGAAAAAATAATGAATTCATTCTATTTAATACATTTTCCGGTGGAACAAGGGACAAAAACAGATGGGTTACCTGAGAAACCAACAAAGTTTTAATAACTGTTATTTTACCAGGTATTGTCAATCTTCGTTTTTTCCAATTAGAAATTGCATTTTCTATTTTCTGTATACGGGAGTTCCAGTTTTCCGAAATTTCGCTAGCATCAATGGAATTACAAAATAAAACCCCTAGAATCTTAATGTATTCACTACTTCCGAGTTTCCATTTGACTCTACCAGGTTTATCATATCTGTGCTTCCATCTGCCAATCCACATTGCTACAGATTTCTGTACATTTAATTTTAAGCCAGAAAAACTCCCAAAAAGTTGCATTACATTGAGTGCCGATGTCATAGATTCGAGATCGTTTAAAAAAGCGTGGTGTCATCGGCGTATTGGGAGATACTAATAAATTTATCTGCAACCTGAATACCTTTGATGTTTACAGATTGTCTTATCTTACAGCCTAATAGCTCTACGGATAATACAAAAATTAAGGCGCTAAGTGGACAGCCCTGTTTAATTCAGAGCTGCATGTCGAACCATTTGGATAGCCACCCAGCATTTATCACGCAGCTTTTTGTATTTTCATTTAAGACTTGTATCCATCTACAGAATTCAGGACCAAAACCAAAATCTTTTAGTACTTCACACATATAATCTTTACAAATCGAGTCGAAGGCCTTCGAAAAATCTAAAGCTAAAATAATACCCGGAAGGTTTTCGACATCAGTAAAAGATATAACATCTTGTATTAAACGGATGTTTTGAAAACTTCCCCTCCCTTTTATATATCCAGTTTGGTCTGTGGATACAAGTTTTGAAATGACTGACTGAAGCCTTTTTGCTAAGACACCAGCTCCAATTTTGTAGTCACAGCAAGTCAGAGATTGAACACTTCTCAACATCTTTTGGTATTAATGTTATTATTCCCCTGTTTTCTGAGGTAGCCAATTCCCCTTTATTATATGCTGCATTTAAACTATTTATAACTAACCGTCCAACTTTTTTCCAGAATACTTTATAGAAAGCTGCACTTAAACCATCTATTCCAGGACTAGAATTACTTTTCATATTCTTTAGTACACTAAGGCACTCTGCTTCGTGTATAAGACCTTCACATAAAATAGCATCGTCACCTAGTTCTGGTAACTGGACGTTTTCTTTGAATGTATCATATTCAGCCTTCACAAATGGATGTTTTTTTGTAAAACGTTCAGAAAAGAAATCGTAGATATGGTTTGATATACTTTGTGCATTATTTTCCACATTATCTAGTTGCATAATAATTTTCCGTTGAGCCTTTGACCTCTCTAGCCCCAGGAAATAGGCTGTATTCTTCTCACCCTCTTCTATCCATTTCACTTTAGCCCTGAGTTGTGCCCCTTTTGCATCATTTATAGTAAGTATTTCTACTTTCTTTTCAATTTGTTCAATCTTGTTTTTTAACTCAGCATTTTGGTGTTCCCCCAGTAACATATTCATTCTATCTAATTCAACTTGTGCATTTTGCAGTTCTGACTTTCTCAGTTTAGCTTTTTGAACACTATAATGCATAGATGCTTTTTTAATTTGAGTTTTACACACTTCCCATAAGATTTGATCATCCACTTTCCCTTCATATGATCTAACAGTATCATCTTTTACTGTATTTATCAGGTCAATGAACTTTTTATCATTGAGTAAACTATTATTTAGTTTCCAATACCCTTTAGCTCTTTCTAAATTAGAAGTTTGGACTTCAACAGTAACACAACAGTGATCTGATTTAACAAATGTTGAAATCTTAGAGTTTCTTACTTTTGCTAAAAATAAATCATTTCCAAAAATATAATCTAACCTTCTGGCAACAAAGGGGGTATTTCTTTTCCATGTAAACTGTTTGAGACTGTTATTAAACTGTCTCCATACATCTAATAAGTTGAAAGCTTTAAGCATATTATTAAATTCTTTAACTACTTGGTTATTTGGTTTACCTCCTGATATAACATCAAGTTTTATATTGTGTACATTATTCATGTCCCCAGCAAATATACAATTCCATTGGTCAAAATTTACCAACTCTTTCAGAGAAACTGTTAAATCTCTAAAAAAAGTTTTTCTTGGTCTTCATTTGGGGCATATACATTTATGATAGCATATGTTTCATTACAGTGAATAAATCTACAAATTTGTACTCTATTATCAAACCCAGTGATTGGTATTATTTCTATATCAGAGACTGTCAGCTTTTTATTGAACCATATAAGAAGCCCTCGGCTCCTATTTGTGTTAGGGAGAGCTTGTAATGTGCCACCCCACTCCAGCTGCCAACTATTAACATCCTCTGATAGAACATAGGTCTCTTGTAACAAAGCTATGTCAATCTTTTTCTCAATTAAATATCTATATAAACATTTCCTTTTTTGTCCATTTCGAATTCCTCTAACATTTAGAGTACATACACTGTATATTAAAATTATTCATTTGTCAATTTAATTTAGCTCTGTATGATACCTTAAATTGTGTCCCGTTCTAAACGTTCTCCATCTCGCCTTTTCTCTGGTCGTTCGGCGCTTGGAGGGGTGAAATTAGCAGCTTTCTTGCCAACACTTCCAGTTGAAACACAAAAGTCTGATATACTCTTATACCTGTCCTGTTTGTTGTTTCTATTTTCTTTTGCATTGTCTCTCTTTTTATTCTTTGTAGTTTTTGACAGTTTTTCAGTTGCTTGGTCATCAGTTCTAACCGGTTGTTTTCGGGTGTGTGACCGAGTCCGTTTAGATGTCGGTGTCTCCTCCGTATCATCACAATCAGTTGTGTCACTTTCCTCAACCGACTCAAGGTTAGTTGTTGGACCAGTCATCTGGAGCCTCATCTGATCTGGACATTCCCTGGCAAAGTGACCAAATTGTTGACAATTGTAACACTTAATGTTATTATTGTTGTAGCGTCTATTACGTGTGCGATCACATTCACTTGTGTCATGACCGAAAGCCTTACACAGCTTACAGTTGATTGTTTGACCATCATGAAAAACAGTGACATCAATTTCAATTATGTCGGGATTTCGCCTATCTACAGACAAAGGATCCGTCATTTGAAAAGATCCAAATCTTGGAATAGTTTTGGTAATACTTGTGGCATAGCAAAACCTATGACCTGAATAAAGCTTTTTAAAAGATGAATTTTCGAGTTTTTTATTCACGGTATGATATACAACGGGAGATTCCCTCTGAATGTAGTCGTCGATCCATTCTTCCACCTCAGAGTTGGTAACATGAAGGGGAATACCATGAATAGATATTCTTTTCGATATATTCACAGACACTCCAACCTTTATAAAATCAGATATTTGAAACACTCTATCATCTATATGAATCATCCCAACACTCAGAGCTCTGGCCTTAGCATTCACATTATCCATATAAACAATCCATACCTGTCTTCTCATCATGAATTGGGCACCTAGGATATCTGCAGCTGAGAAGTCTCTAAACTCTGTCGAAAACGCCTCCAGAAGTATTTCCGCTATCTCTATCTCAGATTTCCTACGTATCCCCTTACTATCAATGCGAATTGATAGGAATGTTAATGCGCATGGGCTCAAGTGAACTGTACTTAAAATGTGTCAATGTCAATGTTATCCCATGTAAACTATTTTCAGTGTTGTGAAATTCTACATCCCCTACCTGTAGCACTTTGTGGTGGGTATTTGTTGATGAAACTGTTACTTCACCAATCCGCAAAAAAGCATGAAAAGCAAGAAGAAGTAGAGATTTGAACATACATCTTAAGTAATAGTGTGGAATAGTATAAATGAGGGATGTTACCAGCTTTCTAAGAATAGGGAGAGTAATTGGTAACCGTGAATCTTGTGCTGGTCTTGTATTTTGTACTCCCTCGAGAATCTTTTTAAGAAAGAAATTGTCTGATGGATCTGCCATGCCATCAATTTTATGAAGGAAACTGATTGCAGAAACATGTGAATAGATTGTTGCAGAGCTGTAATTGCATATAAACAGATGTGCTACATATTTAATGAGGATTTGAGGACAGGTTGGATAAGGTGTGCCAGGTTGTTTTGTTTGTTTATGAAATGCCATGAACTGATGCAACATTCTACGATAGGATTCTTTTGTGCTTTGGGATAATGCTGCATTAAGTAGTTGGTTAGTTACAGTTTGTAGCTCTCCGGTGGAATATCCACGGGCAGTTCGTTTAACCAGGGTGCTATCTTCCGAGCTTCCTGGAAACGGAAACGAAAAAGGTGGCCACTCACTACATTGTGTTTTCCGGGAATGTGCTTAGCCCGAAAATGAACATTGTATCTTAGAGATGCTAATACAAGTCTACGGACTAGTTTCATGATAAGGCTAGATTTTGAGGAGTTCTTATTGATTATTTAAACTAGTGCTAAATTGTCGATCATGAACATAACTTTATGATTTTTTAACTTGCACTCCCATATTTCCAAAGCAATTACCACAGGCAAGAGTTCGTTGACTGTGATATGTGTAGGAGGCATTTCAGCATTCCATTTGCCTGCAAACCATTGTCATCCAAAAACTGCTGCAAACCCACCATGGACACTGGCGGCATCAGTATACAAGTGTAATGTTTCTGAACTAATCCAGTCAGAAAATAGAAAAAATGATTTTCCATTGTAGGAAGATAGAAAAGTAAGCCATGTTTCAATATCACATCGCGCTTCACGATTCAACCTAATGTGATGATAAGCTTGTTAACATCCTATTGTTAAATCAACTAGCCTTCTTAGAAAAGCCCTGCCAGGTATAACAACTGAACAACAGAAATTAAGATAACCAATGAGTGACTGTAATTCACATAAGGTGACCTTTTTTCTGAACCGATATAAGGTCAGTATTTCTCTTGCTTTATCCAGTTTATCTTGAGGAAGTCTAGCTATCATTTTGTTGGAGTCAATCTCAATACCATATATTTGAATAACAGATTTTGATATAATGGTTTTGGAATGTTTTATCGGTATATTCAAATTTTCACAGAGATGAACAAAATTGTGTAGATCCTTACTAGATTTGAGTGAGTTGGCAGGACCCACAAAGAAAAAAATCATCAAGGAGATGGGACATTCCGAAAACATGAAAATGAGAGGTCATAATCCACTGTAATGCACAACTTAGAGATTCAAAAACTTGACATGATGGAGATGCTCCCATGGGGAGACAGTGATCATAATAGAAACAGCCCTCCCAAGTGAACCCCAAATACTTATAGTCTTCTGGATGTATTGGGATTAAACGAAATGCATCTTCAATATCAGTCTTAGACATAAGGCAATTCTGTCCCGCTGATTGAAAAAGATTGATCACATTTTCAATATTATCATAGCTTACTTGGCTAAGATGTTTTGGTACATGGGCATTGACAGACAGATTACATGGATAAGAAAGATCATGTATCAATCTAAATTTGCCTGGTTCTTTCTTGGGGATAATACCTAATGGGGAATAAACCATATACTCTAATGGCTTTGAATTAAAGGGCCCCGAAATTCTGCCCATTTTTAATTCATGCGATAGCTTGTCATTCACAATAGATTTTTTAGTAAGTGCAGACCTATGATTAGATGGAATAAACTCTGGAGGTTTTCCCTGAATTCCCAATTTAAAACCAAATGTGAAACCATCAGAAATATATTTTGTTAGACATGTATCATATCCATTCAATAGACTAGACAGGTAAGTGACACGAATAGGTGTGGGTAAGTTACTTAAAGTTGTCTTTTTCTGGACATTGTGACGAGGAATGTTTCTTTCTATATTTTGGACACAGGTGGGTGAACGTACAGTGTTGTTTTGTGCATTGTCCCCACTTGAGAAATTTCCAACAGTAGCTGGTTGGATATGCATGTTTTGGTGAGTTGCGAAAACTATACTTGTTTGTAGCAACCTGTAGTTTGTTGCTATTATAAAGTTTTGTTGACCCTAATGTATTTCTAAGAGAGCATAGCCTCCATAACTCTTCACGTACCTTTGACCAGTCTAATGGTTCAATGGTGCGAAGTTTTCTGAAATTCTCATCATAAAACAATGCAGGATTAATACCAAACTGGCTGTTTATAAGACGGATTGTATTGCCATATTTGATAAGACCTTGTGCATGCTGTGGCTTCTTTGTTATATATGTTGAAACAAAGCTATCAAAGGCATGTGTCCATTGAGCAATGTGATTTAGAGATTGCTTGGAGGCTTGTGAGGACCAAATCACATTTTTTCCATCCGAGCCCAATTGAATGCACTGTTTTTCATCTTTAGGATAAATAAGCTGGTGAAAATCAACATACTCAGCAGAAAAAATTGCACCCCTAGTCTTCATATTGATGTTATATCCTAAGGGTAGGGTTGAGGAAATGAGCCTTAATGAAGGGGACTCACGACTATCAAAGTTGTCTCATCTTGAATAGCTTTGAACACACAAATAAACAATTGTTAATACAATGTGTCTCAACAAATGTACGATGTTTAGAATTTAAAAATGTATGAGAAAATAAAAGCGCTGCAAATTTTTGCAAAGAGTTGTCTCATCAAAGATTCATGTCTACAAAAGAAATGTGATTAGATTAGGATAGTGTATATTCCATACAAATGTATGTTAAAATATAACCTAAATGAGATTAGACATGTAGAATGTAGTAAATGAACAATAAGGAACATGTATTTGACAACACAAAATGGGAGTAACATATACTCTACACAAATTTTTGAAAACCAGAAGAGCAGCTAGTACTCCACACAGCAGAAAGTACTCCACGCAAATGCTGTCTATTGAAAGGCATGGGAGCAACTAATACTCCACACAGATTTTTGAAAGTCAAGGGAGAAGAAATTACTCCACACAAATGCTGTTCTTGAAAATCAAGGGAGCAGCTAGTACACCACACAAATACTGTTTTTTTTTGCTTAAGGGAGCAGCTAGTACTCCACACAGATGTTGTTTTTTGAAAGTCAAGGCAGCAGCTAGTACTCAACACAGATAATGTTTTTTGAAAGTCAAGGAAGCGGATAGTACTCCACATAAATGCTGTTACTGTTAGTGAAAATATGGGAGCAGCTAGTATTAAACCTCAGCTCACACAAAATATATATGGATCCATACAAATGATGTGTTGGGATTGTAATAAGCATAAAATGTATTTACATATATAGGCCCTATGACTCTATGAGTATTAATTAATGTTCAAAGTTAAATAATGCTTTATGTGACGTTAGCCAAGTGTAAACTAACGTCGACCTCCAACTCGCAAAACTCCATTCTTATCCAAAAATGGATCCAAACGATGAATCGAACTTGACTGTTTCAGAGCTTGCTTGTCCCTTTTCTCTGCTATTCTGCCGTCTTTTGTAGGGAGAAGCCTCTGAAGGAATTTGATCTCTTTATGGAAGGTTTGATTCTGAACTAACTTTATGATTTCTTGGGAGGCATTTTGAAAATCTTCTACGGGTGAGACGCTCGATGTGTTTTGTAAGGATGGCTTCGTCCGGGCCTTGAGCAAGTTTTACAGCTTTACATAATCGGTACCAACTTGAGAAGTACTCTAGTCTAGACACGTCGAAAGACTGAGGTGGATTGTCGACAGTTACTGCTGTGACACAGGACTTACGCACTTCAGGATCTTCCGATGATGGATCAACAATGGTCGGAGTAGAAGTTGGGAGATCACTGGCCTTCAAAAAAGCAGGTCCAGTAATCCACTTAGAGGTGTTGATGAACTCGTCAACAGTTACTCCTCTTGAAGAGTCGTCGGCCGGATTCTCCGACGTGGAGATATGTCTCCATTGCAATGGCTCTGTGACGTCACGTATTTGCTGTACACGATTTGCTACGAAAACGTGGAACCTTCTACTGTCGTTTGCAATGTAACCAAGTACTACAGTACTATCAGTCCAAAAGTACTCTGTATTCTTCGCACTCGAGCTCCTTGCGTAATAGTTTGCTCACCCTAACAGAGAGTAAAGCCGCCATCAGTTTTAATCGAGGTATGGTAATTGGTTTTAAATGACAGACACGAGCTTTTCCCATAATAAAGGAACAATGTACTTTGTTATTGTCGTTCACAATCCTCAAATAGGAACATTGTCCGTATCCTACCGTACTGGCATCTGAAAAGTGGTGAATCTGTATTTCCTTGACCTTGCCGAAATTCTCAGGCTTGAAACAGCGAGGTATTTTCATAGCTTCTAGCTTAATCAAGCTGTTCCTCCATCGTTCCCATTTTGGTCTATGCTGTTCCGGTAAGGGTTCGTCTCAATCTCGCTGATCAGCACACATTGCCTGGAGAATAGTCTTTCCCACGAGAACCAACGGAGCCACGAAACCAAGGGGGTCATATATCGAGCTAACTGTGGAAAGAATCCCACAACGAGTCAGAGGTTGATCCTTTAACACGACCCTAAACTGGAATGCATCAATCTCAATACACCATTGTATACCAAGGACCCTTTCAATAGGCAAAGTGTCGTGAAGTAGATCTAATTCTTCAATCCCTTTAGCTCGATCCTCTTGTGGTATGGTCACCAACAATTCCTTACTGTTGGACATAAACTTGTGTAATCTAAGGCCGAGGCCACACCAGGAGCCGCGCTTTGGAGAAGCTTTGGCCAAGCTGTAGCCGAGCTACGAGCGACAAGCTCTGGCTGGCCACACCACGAGCTGTAACAATAAGCTGTCAGCTAGCGGTCAGCTAGCGGTCAGCTAGCGGTCAGCTAGCGGTCAGCTAGCTAAAAGCTCTTAAAAGCTGGTGTGGCCACATTGTAAGCGGTTATAGCTTGATAGGCTGCTAGTGCACAGCTAGCTCGAACATGTATCTCATATCCTATTCATACAGATAAGTTTAAATAAGATGTAAAACTAATTACATGACGATATAATAGTTACTTGAACTGGTGCCACAATATCGTTTACAGATTGTCATTTTTTGTGTGTTTAATGATGTTGTAAACCAACAAATGCTTCTGGTCAACATGTTTGCATGGAAGAATGGTCCTAGCGGTGCCATTTTTTGCATATGTCTGTTCTAGTATTTCAATTTGTAGCAAAACTAATTAAGATTGACATTGAAATAAAAACATTGGTAAAGCCAGCAGCCGGTGCGAACCAAAGACGTGTGATAATAACGTACAAAACTCAAATAGTCGGGATGATTTAAAGTGGTATGAGCTGCCCAAATTCGGATTTTTTGTCATAAATTCCGATTGCCAAGAGAATTCCAACGTTTGTTGAACCTTGAAAAACTAAAGGATTGACGCTGACATGAACAATATTGGTAACGTCAGTAACACGAACGAACCGATGAAGAGTGCAAATGATTGACACAATTAAAACAGCGGGGATATATGAGTACATTTTGGTATTTGTCGTTCCTTATAAAAACTACCTAAACATACATCTGCAAGATTTGCATCAACGGATTGCCTATATTTTGTACTTTTTGATAAAAATAACGAAATTACGAATAAATCTGTTTCTACGAAATTTCCTCCATATTTGGCAGCTTCATAGTAAAACTGTATATTTGGGATCATTGTGTCGCATTTGACACCCAAAAGATTGTCCCTTCTAACTCGAGGGAAGGGATAGTAATGTGAAGCTGATGGTTTCCAGGAAGCCACGAAATATAATTAAAGAGAATAGAATAATCCAATGTCGATCCGAACTTGTAGCTGTCTACATATATAACATATGTACAAGCTGCAATTTGCAGGAACAAGAAAGTTATAGCATCATGAACAATTCTAGTGCTTTGATTAATAAATTAATAACATTTCACCCCAAAATACGATGATTAAAACATTTCTTGAAGCCGATCGTAGCAATCCAAACCCCCCACCCACCTATGGTCTTTCTGATTAAAGAAAGGCACCTTGGTTCGTTCGAAAATATTCGTGAATTATCGTTGCTTTCCGCCAGATTTCTAAAAATAACCTTTAAAAGTACGGCTCGAGCTTTGAGCGGCGGTAAACATGGAGAAGTAAAGCGCCGCTCGATGCTCGCTTGCGGCTAGCACCCACTGCTTGGCCAATGCTTATAGTGTGGCCGATTCAATCTGAAACACATGTAATGTTTATCACAGCGCAGCTGCAGCGCGGCTTCAGCGCGGCTCAAAGCTCATAGTGTGGCCTCGGCCTAAGTCCATCCCAAAGTTCCTTGGTGCGTTGTACGAGGTCTATGGCCTCTGACACAGATGGTACCGACTTTAATCCGTCATCCACGTAGAAATTTTGGCGGACAAAGTTTGCAGCTACAGGGCCGTACTGAGCCTCGTGATCATTGGCTGTAGTCTTGAGTCCAAAATTTGCGCAAGCGGGTGAAGATGCAGCCCCAAACAAATGCACTTTCATTCTAAAAACCATAGGCTGACCAGAACAGGTATCGTTGTCCCACCAAAGGAACCGCAGAAAATCGCGATGTTCTGGATTTACCTAAAATTGAAAGAACATTTGTTCAATGTCATACGTAAATGCAATTGTCTCTTGTCTGAATCGACAAAGTACTCCAACCAAGGAATTCGTAAGGTCGGGACCTTGTAACAAATGATCATTGAGGGAATGTTGATTGAATCTTGCACTACAATCGAATACCACACGAAGTTTGTCCGGTTTTTTTAGGGTGGTATATTCCGTGGTGTGGAATATACCAAACCCGTCCATCGTCTCTCAGTAAATCAGTCGCTGGTACTTTCTCTGCAAACCCATCTTGAATGATTCGCCGCATAAACTCAACGTAGTGACCTTTGTACCTCTCGTCACGCTGAAATCTTTCACGAAGTTTACGTAAACGGTGTTGGGCTTGAGGGATGTTGTTGGGCAACGTGGATTGTTCTTGTTTCAAGGGCAAGGGCATTTGGTAATGTTCATCGTCGTTGTGTTGAATTCCGTTCTTCATCTTTTCTAAAAAGAGTTTATCGTTGAAAGAATACGCAGTTTCATCTCGTTGTTGATGTTCGTTGAAATCCATTTCCATCATATGGGCTACCATAGCAGGATTAATAACTTCTTTAATGGCAGTTCTAAATGTATGAATGGTTGTTTCAGTGGTATTTAGTGGTAAATTAGGCTTGTTTTCTATTTGTAAAGATCGTGGTACTTGTCTTGCCAAACTTCGATGACTTAGTCCAATAGGATCCTCATTTGATTCTATAGGTTCGATGATGCCAACTATTCCCCATCCTAAATCCGTTTTTTGGCCGTAGGGTTCGTTTCCCATGGTGACAATAACATCACGTGGTACCAAAGCACGCGGACAATTGTAACCAATCAGAAGTCCAACGTCGATATCCCTTAACGGCATAATTTCATTCGCAATCCTTTCCAGGTGGGGCCAACGTAAGGCGATATCTGGAGTGGGGATGCGTGACCGGTTAGCTGACATTATTTCTCGGCTGTACGTTGCAGGAGGAGGGATCTTTGTTGTGTCGTTGTGTGCTCTAACACTAAGCCCAGTAATCTTTCTACTTTCCACAAGTTTCATAGTGGACAAAAGTAGCGTAACGTCTGTACCGGCAACACCTATGGATTTACAAGTTTTGTCCAATATAAAAGTAGTATCGGGTTGAGTGTCCAGTAAAGCATATGTTAACACTTCAAAGTCAGAATTTTGAGCATGAGAAAGCCACACTGGTACAATCATTGAGCACTTGCTGGAATTTCCCGTGGTATTTAAGTGACTTACACTAGTGTGAGAACTTGTAGCTTTAACGGTAGAATGAGAGCCACGTGTAGGCCTTAGCTCTGTAGTATAATAAGAGTCTCCATGTAAGGACGTAGGATGTCTTTTATCACAAGTTGAACACGTTAAACGACGTCTACAAAACTTAGAAGTGTGACCTTTGCAAAAACAGCCAAAACATAAACCAGCTTCCTTCACAAATGCCTTTCTTTCGAGAACAGACTTTTGTTGAAAAGCCGTACAGTTGTCCAGGTGATGCTTCATATCGCAAAAGTCACAAATGGTTGAAACAAATTCATCGTTCACAGGTTTCACCTCGGTTGACAAGGTTCTAACGCCCATGTATTTACCTTGGTCATGATACCTTTTCTTTGTTTCAGTTTCGTTGGTTCGTTTAACCTTTTGCGACGAGGATAATGCAATGGGGTCGTTTGCGATGTTCGATTCTTTGACGATGAAAGACACAAATTGGGAAAATGGAGGAAAAGATTTGTACCTCTCCTTCCAATCGAAGACAATCCTGCCCCATCGTAATACAAGCCATTCCGGAAGTTTATCCAAAACTGTTCTATTTTCTCTTGAGTCATTTAGCACACTCAAACAATCCATGGTATTCATAGCTGATTCACATTGTCGTAAAAAATCTGCTAGTTTGCGTAGGCCAACACTGTCTCTAGTTTGAAGTTTAGGCCACGCCTCTAGTTTGTCTCTGAATGAATTGGCGATGGTAAATGGATCACCATATCGCTCTTCCAAAAGTTGTCTGGCCTCCGAATAAGCGATATCAGAGGTTAGAAAGAAATAGCCTTCCACCGCTTCTTTCGCTGGTCCACCTAGGTATTTCTTTAAGTAATATATTTGCTCCGGGGGTGGGATGCTTTTCTGCTCTATCAATGTTCCGAAGGCACATTTCCAGGATGGATATTTCAGAGGGTCGCCGGTAAAAATGCCCGGTTCAGGTACAGGAAGTCGATTAGCACTAACATTTGAAGCTATCGCTTGGGCTAGCAACTGTACATCAGAAAGTCCATTACTTGAACTGGGTTGCTGTTTTTCACATAATTGTTCATTACCGGATTTGTCTGGCAATACTGTAAATGTTGTATTGATACCTGTTGGAGAGAGAACATGTGGTTGAAAAACAGAAGCATTTAAATTTAAATTGCTTTCAACATTATCAAATTCAGTAGTAGTCTGACCTTTTAAGTACTCTACAACGTAATCAGACTTATCACATATTGGTAATTTTTCAACAGGTGAACAATGTGAATTTCCTCTCTCTATATCGGTTATAGCATTTAACTTAGCTTCAGCTATTTGTAATTCCTTTAAAGTTTGTATCTTTTCAAGTTCAATTTTTTTACGTGATTCTATCTCAATAAATTTCAGTTTAGATTTTAACATGGCTGCTTCGGCAGCCGCTTCAGCCCTTTTTGATATTTGTGACGAATGCCCTGATCCTAATGATCTTTTACTACTTCGGGAATGGACAGAATAGTTAGAATGATTATCAGTTTGATCTGTTTCAAGGGAATGTATGCGTTCAGTTATTTCTTTGATTAACTGTAAATGGCTGATTTGAGTTTGATCAAATTTAGGAAATATTTCCTTGTCGTATCGTTCGGGGTTTAAAGATTCATTTAAATTTTGATTAATGTCATTCAGTTCTTCCATATAATTGGACAAAATGTCCCGAGATTTTCTTAATTCGTCAATGTTTCTTGAATCACATAATACTGTTCGTAACTTCATGGCCTGGTTTCTCCATGACGAAATGGAACCATGAAAGTTCTTTTCAGAGATCTGACGTTGATAATCTTGGTAGGCCTCAGTTGGCTTGGGCTGACGATGGGGGCGTACCTCTCCATGAGCTTCACTAAGCTGGGACACGTCGACATCAATAGTGTTATGTTCCGGCTCATCCATTTTGGCACAGAGTATATCACTAATCTCCAACAACTGGCGTAGATTCAAACAGCAGAATTATTATGTCTGCCTAATTTATTTTCTGTTTATTATGGTACTGTAACTTTAGTCAAGGTGGGTCACGTGACATTGTGGCTTTCTTCATCACGAATGTAGAATTTGACGGAATGACAACAGTTTATTTCCATAAAATCGTCAAATATGTGGGTGGGTGATGTCTGTCTTCATTATTTCTTCGATATTTATGACAGGAAAGTTGAACAGCTCAGTCAAACTGTAAACCATATAAGAAAGTATATAATCTAGAGGTAGGTACAGTTTATTTGTCTAGATTTATCTGTTCTGTATTTTATCGCGGGTATATTCTACCACAGGGAATGACGTCACAATGTCATGGCTCAGAATTTTCGTCATAATTGAATGCTGGTATCCTGAATCTTCAGGGGACAATTCATTATTTAAATTGGCAGTATCTCGGCATCCACGATAGTCTCTGCTCCAAACAAGAATCCTTGATGAAGGCTGTCTATCGTTTCATATCTTCTGGGAGGTGATCAGGTGTTTTCACTGTGACGTTAGCCAAGTGTAAACTAACGTGGATAAAACGAACGCAGGAACGACGAGGTCATGGTTTCCAATACAGAAGTTTATTCAATTCCACCAAACGTTGTGGAGACTCCAATAACCAAAGGCTGTAGTGCCAAATAAAACAACTTATGACGTTACGTAGACTACGCATATCAATTATAATGGCAAAACGAAAATTAGACCTTCAGTGATATTATAGTATAATGGAATAAACTTCGGGCTATTACGTACAAACTATGAGTATGGCGTTAAGAAAGTGAAACTAAACAATTATTACGTATCTATGCAATGTGGGGAAATATATATGATGCTACTAACCACCATGGGTCCTCTATAAGCGTTAAAACACTTGAAATAGTTGTAGTCAAAACTTGTGGTTTGCCTTTCGTTTGGCTGACGATCGACCCTCAAGGGACGCTACTCTGTGCAACAAATACAAAGCTGAGCTACAAGCTGTCAGCACACTTTATGTTTACAGCGATAAAGGGCTTTTCTCATGCTGTGCACGTACCTCTTCAGGCCATAGCTATTTAAGTGTATCCCATCAAGGGATAAAACGTTACCAGGTTGTCTCCAGAAACCGTGGTGGTGCCAAAATATAATATTTACATTATCCTCACTTGATAAGTTTTTAACTGTTTCATTTACTGCTATAACTTTCGAATTATATGACATTTCCATTTCTGATGGGGTAAACGACCTACAAAGGAGCTGACATATTACAACGCCTTTAATACTGTCAAAACCGGCCAGCAAAAAATTGGCGAATGATGCGATATCTCTTGCCAGAGTTTCCGGCACACATTCTTGTTGAGAAAGGTCATTCCCGCCAATTTGTAGGATAATAAGGTCAGGCCGGTAATGGCTAACAACGGCCATGTGATCAATGTGCTGGAGTGAACGGCGTCCTTGGCGTACAGTGTCACCAGATATACCGTGAAATGCTACCTGCAGCTTAGTACCATCGAAACCCATATTAAATTGATCATTGATGCCCGAATTAATAAACCTATCAAGGCGCTTTATAAACGAATGACCCATAATTAAAACACGGGCCACCATGCTCAGATGTAACTACGCGGGGCCGTAGCAGTAAAATTAGAAATAAATCGGTGTCGTGTCAGCTAACAGTATTGTGGCGGGATGCTAAACAGTGTTAGCGAATCGAACGAATTTGACTAATACGGTAATTAAAGTTTAAAAATAATAAGCGATACAAAAAGCGTATACAAATGAATCTTCACGGTAAAATTCTCTCTTCCTCGATCTGTATAAGTTGAGAGGTAATGGCTGCAGCTTCTCTCTTCCTCGTGGTTAGCTGGATACCATGACAACACCCGCTGGGTTACATCATTGGTTCATTACAACAATAACAAAAGGGGAGGTCACTCGCATACATAAACATCTTTTCTTTGCAAAGGTTGTTTTATTTTTACACACATGATAAACTTTACAAGTATAAATGAACTGACAATCTGGCAATATTTTTGGACACCTAATAAAATAATATTTTTGGAAAATTATTTCCCAATATTTACAGAACAAGTCATACCATATCAGAGCTTACTTGAAGTGAACTTCGTGTAACACGGCACCAGACGATTCTTAAAACTGAACTGTTGATTCTTGAAAAATAATCAACTGTTCTGGTCCATACAAATGTGTTGTTTAAGTCGGAGAAACAACTCGTGCCGTTGATTCTTGAAAAATAATCAACGAGCGCCTTGCGACGCTCGTTGATTATTTTTCAAGAATCAACGGTCACTCGTTGTTTCTCC
Source organism: Lepidochitona cinerea (assembly GCA_963971465.1). NCBI lineage: Eukaryota > Metazoa > Mollusca > Polyplacophora > Chitonida > Tonicellidae > Lepidochitona > Lepidochitona cinerea. Next base: position 36,387,578 of record OZ020556.1, on the reverse strand, counting down.
AATACTAAAATACCGTTTTTTGTTTTCTTCCTAAAGTTTTGTGTTTTTGTTTTGTTATGTGTTTTATTTAACAACATTGAAGGCGGGGGACTAGTTTTGAATTATGTTGTAAAACATCATGGTACATCCAATAACATACATCTTCAAGATAATCACCCTAAATAATGTACGTTTAACTGATTAAGGATTTTACCTTGGCTCAAGAAGATGGGACTGAGTGGATAGTAGGCTTGTGTCAGACTGATGGGACTGAGTGGATAGTAGGCTTGTGTCAGACTGATGGGACTGAGTGGATAGTAGGCTTGTGTCAGACTGATGGGACTGAGTGGATAGTAGGCTTGTGTCAGACTGATGGGACTGAGTGGATAGTAGGCTTGTGTCAGACTGATGGGACTGAGTGGATAGTAGGCTTGTGTCAGACTGATGGGACTGAGTGGATAGTAGGCTTGTGTCAGACTGAGTGGACAGTATGCTTGTGTCAGACTGAGAGACTAAGGCTCTGTGACAGAGCCATCAAATATGCTCTTAAGTAATTCAAAGGTTATTTATATTACTCAGTATATTCTATAAGAGAGTAAAAAATCATTTGTTTAGGTTTCCAATGGATATTATCACCTGAACCAGAAGCTGTGGCACCTTTGCTTCCTTTCGTAGAGGACCTTGTGATGAGTCCCGGATTTTCGGAAGCCCCAAACCAGAGCGTTTGGATTCGAAGGCAGTTACAGATTTTTATTTAACTTCAATAATTGTTCATATGTTGCCAATTTCTGTAAGAATTGTTGCACGCAATAAGCTTCTAGCTTACTGTGCACGAAATTACGTCTAAAAAAAGAAGGCAGTTGCACATTGACACTGTAACCGCAACAATGGTTCTTCAAAAGACCTTAAGTCAAAGGAAGAATCCGTTGTGGAGCGTGGTTCGAAAACATCGTCTTACTGCCTCAAATTTTTGACCAGTCCTAGCAGCAATAAACATAAAAAAGGTCAGCTGTATTTGATATGTTACAGACTATATTTAGATCAATATTACAGTTAAAAGATTATGGGGTTATCCAGTTACCCATATCCCGTCCAAGTAGTAGTTAGTAAAGTATTTTAACAAGCTTTTTGTATTTTTAATGTGGGAAAACTGAAGATGGGAATTGATACTTCAATTCGAATGGATACTACCCTCTATTAACAACGAGTCTGTGGCCATTGAATTATACTGTAAGCAGGGTGCAGTAGTTGAGGAAACAGGTGATTATTGTTTTAAACAGCTTGTGTTACAAGTTAACCAAACTTAAACAACGACGGTGAGGTCACCCTATTATTCTAGCGGACGATTATTTTTTACGAATCGTCTGCAGACTTTACCAAGCAACATAGTACATCAAATGTAAATGATTTACCACACATGCGCATTGGAAACGAACAATAGGGATCACAGCCGGTTTGTCTTAATGGAGCGCTTTAAGGATTCAGTTTGTTGGATATGTACGATTTTAAATAAACGAGTAAATAAATGCGGGTTGTTTGCATTTGGAGACACAATTTTGTAGATTTTTTTTATACTATAAATATTTGTAATACAATAAAAAAAATATTTAAATTACCGTATTTTATCAAATCCCTCAGTTAAGAGAAGCCAATATAACTAGAGGTGAAGATTTAAGTCAAATTTAAAACAAAGCAGACTTGTTTTATAAAACAAAGACTGTTTTATCGGAAGAAAATCTGATTTATGCAGGGAAAGGGCATCTAACTTTTGGTCAAATTAATACCTCTCTTAAATGCTTTCCTTCGTTAAATAAATTCGTTGTACCGTAACGCCATTCAAACGAAATCATAGCGAAATGGGGAGAGTAGGTTGCAGTAAAATTGAATCCCCACTCTAAATAACTATAAATGAACTGACAATCTGGCAATATTTTTGGACACCTAATAAAATAATATTTTTGGAAAATTATTTCCCAATATTTACAGCTCAAGTCATACCATATCAGAGCTTACTTGAAGTGAACTTCGTGTAACACGGCACCAGGCTCAGATTGCACCAGACGATTGTTAAAAAATAATCGGCAGGGGCAAAACAAAGAGACTGACGTTTAAGCCGGATAAACGCCTCGCCACTGCCGATTCTCGCACGTCGCCAATTATTTTTTAAGAATCGGCAGTAGCTCGGCATTTATCCTATACATAGCCAGTGTAGATCACTTACCTGTAAGACGGTTAGAAAGTGAATAAAAAATGATAGACAATACAACCAAACAAAGAAATACTTTCTGTTTTAACCGGCTCATACCACATGCCATATCCCACGACACGATGAAACTAAATAATATGTGTATAGCTTTATGCACATCATCCGGTAATTTTATTCTCCACGGCTGGCTGAATCGGACCATACGCGTTTAGCAATAGGTAGACAGGCCATTGAATATCGATCCAACTGTTTAAGATTCCTGTAGTAGGCAGGGTCATCACCATATTAAGTTTTATCTTGACAATCCTACAGGATCAAACCACCGTAACATCAATTGACAATAAAAGGTGCCTAATAAGACATATTAACTCGACGTGTTCATAAAATCAGTTCTGACACCACTGGTTAACACCAGATATTTTTATAGCGAACGTTATAATTCAGCTATGTAATATTTATATGAATGCTTAACTTCTTGAGTGAAACAAACTCAGATGTACAGGTTTATACATATATTTGAATAATAATACACCGCTACAAGTCGCCATGAGAAAACCTCTAACAAACTACGAAGCAACGAATAGTAATAAAATTCCCACGAATTAGATACCGGTAGTGTACCCTCTTATCAAAAGTGATTTACTCTCGTACCTGGAGTTATTGGATAACTTCATTCAATCAGTTTGTTTATTTCCAACATTCAATTAATTAACCTAGTGGACAACCCAATCTAATTGGTAGACTGAGATTGACGTTCATTAAAGTTTGAAGGTTGGATGAAGGATTTCGAAAAGTACATTTTCCCAGCTATAATACCTTCATAAGACTTTTTAGCTTGGCATGAATTTAACAGTGCTATATCTCCCATTATTTTCATATAGGGAGGCTAGTTAGTCAGCTACTCTGGACATAGAATGGATCAAGTCATTTCAATTACCTTGTCTCCTCATTTTATAGTCGCTTGTTCTCGCGCCGAATATAACAGTGCCCCCGGTCGGTGTCTGAGGTTGAGCAGGACGTGAGCTCAAAGTTACCCAGAGAAAGTGACCGATACCATTAATAAGAATATAGTTTCCGAGAAAAGAAAACATGCAAATCGAATGTGACAAAAGTTATTACATTTTAAATTCGATTTGAATCGACACATAAACATTTTAGAGCGTTTTAAACAAGAATGACAAAGGTAAAGTTTGACAGTGACCTACTTTCGATAGTAAACAACGTCTCGCATGGCGATTCACAATGAGCTCTAAACCAAGTTGGATTTACAATGGTACATAACAAGTTAAGGTAAAAACAATAAATCACAAATGATATATAAGTTAGGAACTCACAGTAAATAATTCAGAAATATGTTAAAGTTCAAAGATCATTAGAAACAACACATTACTTTGCAATTCACTCGCGATTACATCAACAACAGGCTATTTACACAGTACATTCAATAGGATGTTAGCGGGAACTAGCAATGCCAATAGTGAAAGTTCACCCTCTCTAAAATATAATATTATTTGACCATGGGGACATCCGTTAAAATATAGAAAGTCCCTAATTAATTACGTATTACACAGAAGACAAAAGTTACCACCCAGAATATAGTAGAACGTCCCTAATAAATCACGTATTACACACGTTTCCCAGCGTAAGTGGGTGATTTGGTAATGCAAAAATAATCTAAAAACCGCAAGATAGACGTTTCATGTAATAAAATTATTTCTTTTCCTAAGTCATCAATCCGATGTAGAATACGAGCAGATTTTCACCGTTTCCCTTCTACTATTTTTGCGATTTCAGCATTTGTTCAGTACTTAAGGATAGCGAATACCTTTATTTTTAATAATTTTTCTTCTGATAGGTCTTGAAAATATTGTATGTTAATACTTTGGTTATAAGTTCAATCAGTTATAATTTAAGTTGACCGTAGCGTTTTTATCCAATAGGGGTTGATATGTGAAGGTATATTTTTCAGTTTGGTTATAAAAAAGTCATATGTTTTATTCATTTACACCTTTACTTCTAATTATGTTACAGAGCTTGAAAGACCTACCAGTGACTTGGGCATTCAATTTAAACTAAATGGCGTTACTATACGATACTGGTCCTAGTTTCACAAAGCGATCTTAGATAAGGGTGATCTTAAGTACCATGGCAACCAGTGCTAAAGATATACGTTGTCATTGGTAATTAAGATCACCTTAAGCTAAGATCGCTTTGTAAAACTGGGCCCTGGACCCGGTCGCACAAGGGTGTATCAAGCTTAAGTCTGACTTAACTATGCGACGTCACAATCAACAATTCCTTTGTGACGTGACAAATTTAAGCCTGACTTAAGCTTAATGCACCTTTGTGCAACCGGCCCCAGTTGACTAGTGTTTGGAACCAGCCGTACATTTTATTCGGGGTAAATTAAAGGATTTGAGTTGTATTACGAATGTATTACAAAAAATGATATTGTTTACTAGCTATAAGGCTAAAACAAATAAACATTGTAATACAAGCACATAATACAAACCCATTAACGGAGATAACGCCCAGATACTTAACTGTTAAGAAATGTTTGAACTCTCTTTAAACGTGGGTCCCATACTAATGATAAAAAATTAAGACATCGCCACGTCGTCAGTTATTTTTGAACAACACGAGCTTTCGACACCTGTGCTACACTTGACGAAAATACCGGCACAGGTGTCTAAAGCTCGTGTTGTTCAAAAATAACTGACGACGGGGTGATGTCTAAATTTTTTATCATTAGTACTTAACTGTTGATAATAATCGGATAATGCCATGGTAACTCGGATATAACACAAACACGGGGTCGGGGAAATTACAGAAATACCTACATATGACACCTTTGTTATGATACGAGAAGGGCTTGGCTGTAATTCATAATATTGTGGCGTAGCCCAGAGACCCCAAAGATCTCACTATAAGTATCGCAGGGTATCAGTTTTGAGCATTGTCCGTGGATAGATCATTAGGTGAATCAAACGTATAGCTTACACGAAGATACTACATGGTTGGATCTTCAAGACGCGGGACATAGAAACATCTACACGGGGATTAGAGAAATAACGACAACACACAAGCCACAGGGAAACATACGGATTGTGGAAGAAGATTTTCCACCGATTGTCGGAACACTGTTTACAAGTCACCAGATGTAAAACAACGTATGGTGACAAGTACCAAGGCATTGCGTCAGCATTGATAAACGCACGATAATACATAGGAAGGGATTGAAAGCAACCAAAAAGTTAACGTTACTTTCAACGTGATTATTTTCCAAGATTGATGTGTTCAAACTATTGGTTGGAAAATCACCAATGATATGCCTCCTTAGCCCAATTTAATTGCTCTTTTAACAATTGAATGCTGAGGTGGGGTGGTTTACCTGGGGAAACCTGCTCTCTAAATCAATTAAATATTAGTTATGTCTGTGGATGAATTGGGAAACTGCGTTTTAAACTTGACACATTCTTTCACACCACAAACTAGTCCAGCATCAGAATTGAGTGTGGCATTGGCTGCCAAAATTGAAATAGGATTCACAAAAGGAGAACCGAATTATTTTTCTTATCAGGAGGTTACCTTTTGTTGTTCTTAGCACAGTTGTAAATGCACCTAAAGGCTGTGGTCATGAGTAACAAGGATCAACAATTTTAATATTTATTCAATTTAGTGGGAAACAAGGTTTTGGTTCGAGATTGCAACTGGCTGAACCTTTTTATGTCAACGTAGCTACATTCTTTTTCAATGAATTCACTTATCCTTTTTCTGTGGAGGAAATGAACTTATGATTTAAAAAACAAACTCATTTCACTTATAAAACAATGCTTGTGACTAAATTCGTCATACAGTTAAACAAAATTGGAATATTTCAGATTGAACAGAATATTTTTAGTCGATCAAAAAAAACAATAACTTCGATGAGGTTCGTTTTGTAAAAGTAACAAACCGACATAAGAGGTATCTGATATGACTTTGAAACCTCTGTACTAATCGAACACTAAAGCTCCCTATTTCAATGTTTTCCGAGGGTTTATTATCACACGTATCTTTGGCTTCGTTTCTTTGCTTCTTGTCACAACACATCCAGTTGAATAGAATCTGGGTCTTCTGAAAAGTACACAAAAAGTTAAAGGAATATATCATAACAGATAAATTTAACAAAAGCTTTAATAAGTAGATGGTAAAATATTTCGAATTTCTGAAGTGACTTACAAATTTGTCTACGATGGAATGAAGATGAACTCTGTTTCTATAATGTTCCTTCAAATGTTTTGCCGTTGACAGGGATGTCCACCATATTGGAATTCCACCCTTCTCTCTGTAAAAGTTAACAGTAGGCTATAAGAAACATTGCATCACTATAGTCTCATCTCGGACACTGGGTGAGATAGTCTGTAAGGCCGGTTCTCACTGTACGGTTTGTAGTACCAACCTTGTAGCATGCGATTCAAATGGATGCATTTGATTGGTTGACAGGTCATATCGACCAATTAAAAGCATCCATTTTAATCGCATCCTACAAGTTGGTACGACAAATCGCACTGTGAGAACGGGCCTTAACCAAGAAGATAAAACAATTTGGAAACAACAGTTTGTTGAGGATTGTACGATGCTGCTGAACATTGTAATATATTATATCGAAGTTCGATATAATTTTTAATAAAGTCAGCTGCAATTTCGAAATAGAATAAAGTGTCTTTGTTTTCAATAAGATGTTCATATTGACCCTGACCCAAATTGTTCCTTTAAGTGACACGAGTTGCCAAATTTGAAAACGGTGCTTTATTTTTCGAGACGAGCTGCCAAAATGTCGATTTTTTTTGCTATTTTCTATCAGCTACTTTTGTCAAGAAGTACAGTATATAAGGATTTTAGTGCTGCACGTTTCAAGAATGTACGTTAATCTGGTGTTTTGAATTACCGGTAGCTTATACGTAGATCTAGAATGAATGAACATTCGACCCGGTTATTTACATTTTGTTTACTTTTGGGACATTATTTCGGTTTGCACATACCACAGACTGAATGGATTTTCTCATTCAAACGTCAATCATTTAGTTTTCCCATGAGCTTTTTATCCCTATTATTGTCCTGACAATCAAAGTTTATGAAAAAATTGTGAATTTTGTCAGTCATGCTCTTATAATTTAATTTCCAGTGTGTTCACAACGAATATTACAATTTAATTGGCTAATCTGCTTTCGTTCATTATCCGATCAACGAACCAGCTCCGGACTATTTTTACAACGATAAACGTGAATCACCGACAAAACAACAAAAGGCCTAGTGCTATTTATTGAAACGGAGAAAGCAATGTATTTGAAAATATGTTGATTTAATACCAGCTTATATGTGTTTTTCATTTGCATTAGATTTCAAAGAAAAAAAAAACAACTTGTTATGTCAGCTTACGAAATCGTTTGCACTCATGTCAGCAGAGTGCACTGATAAACTCAACGCTATGACGCGAGATGACGTCATCACGTTGTACAACCGTCACTTGACAGAGATCTTTGGCATCAAGTGTAGCTTCGCGCGCGTTGGTTTCTTCTGATTCTTGAAAATAAAATATATCACATACTATGAATATTTTGTTATTGTTTTACGTAGTAAATGTGATAGTAATTAAATTATATGGATTGACTTCAATGTTTCTTCGATTCATGGAGTTATGAACGAACTGGCTCCTGTGCAAACGTTTCATAAACCGCTTCGCGGATTTATTTAGTTTGAAGAAACATTGAAGTCAATCCCTATTTAACAAAATGTGAAAATTCATTACAGGGTTATTTGAATTTCGCCCGTTATTCGCATAAGTTACAGACCCGTCGATATATCTTATTACTTTAATCTTAGCAATTTTCCAATCGGATAACGCCCTAAGTTTACAGGTTACGTCACTTTAAGATAAGCGTCTCTGAAGAAAAAATTACTACCGATCAGTGATTTTCAACTATGGAGTCTTCATACACATGTCCCCAAATACTAATTAAGATATGAAACAAATTTGTAACATAACGAATTATTTCTTCACTTACAATACTTTTCTGGCGATGACGTTATATCGATTTATGGCATCATTTCTTATAATATCAGAAGGATTGTGGTGTATCATTGATTCGTTCACTGGATCTGGAAAAACAGAGGCATTTGTCTTGTACTATTCAAATGTGTATTGTGTCAGGCAATCTAACCATTTAATATTGCATCATCATAAAAATGAGAACAAAAATACTTTAACAAAGTGGTGTGCCTGAGTCATAAATCCTACATAAATACAATAAATAAATTAACATAAAGCTCTAAAATAAACATATACAATGGCTTTGACTAAGAGATATTGAACAACGTAAAACGGCAATGAATATAAGCGAATCACGGAACACTATGTACAGGTGGAACAACGGATGGGCGTTGATTGATGGAAAATAATCCACCTCATATACCTGACCCGACATGGAATAAAATTTATTCGAATCCGTGAAGTAAATCGTCAGAAAGTTGTAGGATAAAATGGTATGATAGTGTAGAGGAGGAGTCATACAAAGAGATGCCCCCCCCCCCTCCCACACACACACAATCTCGAATTGAAATGAATTGTGACGTCACTCAACATACTCAAACAGCTCTGATGACATTTAACACTGCGAATCACTCAGACCTCGCACTGGTTGTGTGTAATGTTGAACATTCTGAAAGCTATTAAGAATTGACCACCCTCATGGCTTAACAACAACCCTATCGTATCAACCAGTTTAATGAACTTTCCAAAGTCATGGCTTACAAGTCTAAATGATCCCCGGAAAACATACCTTGTGGTATCCATATAACATCGCAGGATTCTTTTAAACGGGAAAAGAACGGCAGAGTTTTATTCAGGTCACCTGTAAAATTAGAACGGGGATTTTTCCATTATGGCTTACGTAATCAGAATGGATAAAAGTACAACTGTTAAAAACTGTCAGCATGTCAGTGTGGCAATCTAAACAGAGAAGTTAATCTTCGCATGCGAGACTTAGTTCTGAAGCGAAGGTGAGGTAAGCATGTGGGCACGATTGGTCAGTGTAGCAACAAGACAGATCGGAGGTCAATGTTAATGTTGCCCTCAAGGAGTACTAGGTCCTCTACAAACATAGATCTGGTACCATTTCCTTAAACCCATGTTGATAATAACCCATGCAATAAAAGATCAGTGGACAGTTTCTCAAAACATTTACGCCCAACCTAACTTTGCTACTGGTCGTAACCCAATGTTTAAGATTGATTGATTGTTTGGTGTTTTACGCCGCGCTCAAGATTATTTCACTTATATGGCGGCGTTGCCAGTTTTATTGTGGGAGGAAACCGGGCTCAATGCCCGGAGGAAACCCACGACCTTCCGTTGGTAACTGGCAACCATCCCACATAGGTCGTTCGAGTGAAAACCAAGTCAAAAAAATTTTCCAATTTTTTTGGACTGAGTGGGATTCGAACCCGCGCCCCATTGGTGGAAGGCTGTTTGGATTGAGCGTCCAACGCTCTACCTACTGAGCCACGGAGGCCCTCCAATGTTTAAGATATAATTATGTTTCCATGAAAGCTGTGTCCTTGCATTGAACTTACCTCCCTCAAAAGTTTTGAGACCTCGGGGCCTAAATGTAATTCAATCCTACATCATTTGTGGAATTGCTTTAGGCGATACTCCATAAAACTCTGGTGAGGGAATGTCAATGAATGCCAAACTATTGATATTTTTTCGTTAACCTCAAAATCAATGGAAAAATAGCTTGGGATTGCACTTTCCCGGAAACATTGGACCTTTGTCCGATAACTTTTAACTTTTCAATTCAATATTCTCTCGAAGACAGATAGACTTAAAGCTACCAGCTTTGTACAGATTTTATGGGTTTACCTCGATATACATTATCACCGTTCTGCCTGCCTCGGGTTTCTCGAATTCTCCACTAAAATGAGAACGAAATATTAGATATTTTCCTTTAACATTCCCACAACAAACCTCAAATGATTACCATGCATGTGAGACATACCAAAAACGAAAAAAAAAAAAATAGACCTTACCGAAAGTGTTTTGAATTGAAATAGTCTGTTATAAAAGTCAAACAAATTATAGAATAGTACTTACGGCACCAGTCCCGATTAATATGTGAGTGGGTCTGGAATCGGAAGGGAGGCTTAACCATTTCTTTAAGTCCTCTCTTAGTGAATCGTTGGCATAGGGGCGCCATAAAAACTCCTGGTGAAATAAAGTACAAAGAAGTGAATGCGGTTTTCATTTTTTTTTACTTTTTGTATGTTTCCAGGAAAAGAGAGTAACTTAAAAAGATACACCCATCAAGTTTGCTGTGACCTGCAATTCGACATTCCACCAAAAATGTACTTGCAAAGAGTTATTTTCGGAATCCCCTGCTGCTATAATTGTTCTCTGTTAGTCAGTCAGTAAACAAACAGCCTAAAATGCAACACACGCGCAACTAAAATGAGTCCATACCTCGCACCTTACAAACAAAGCGGACAAATCTAGGAATTCCCACATAAAAACTGCCAATCCAGTGGTCAGTGGGAGATGGGAAAGTTACCTATGGCCATCTGGAAACCTCATCTTTATATAAACGACAGACGAATAACATACATATATACACAAAGCGGACAAATCTAGGAATTCCCACATAAAAACTGCCAATCCAGTGGTCAGTGGGAGATGGGAAAGTTACCTATGGCCATCTGGAAACCTCATCTTTATATAAACGACAGACGAATAACATACATATTGTTCTGCCAAAATTAGGACAAATCTAGGAATTCCCACATAAAAACTGCCAATCCAGTGGTCAGTGGGAGATGGGAAAGTTGCCTATGGCCATCTGGAAACCTCATCTTTATATAAACGACAGACGAATAACATACATATTGTTCTGCCAAAATTAGGATATTAAGCACAATGAAAAAGTTAACCAGTCACACAGAATCAAAAACTATTCAACTTTGCAAAAAAATCATCGCTGTTTGTTTTGAATTTAAAAGTACCCGGGCCATTTTACTTCGTATCAGAATTCTACCCTGTATGGCTTATCTTTCTAAAGCAGTTTCGCCTGCCGGTCCCCGCAGGTCTACCTGAACGCGACAGACCTCTCAGGCCGTCCCAGGCCATTTGCCATCTGCTAAGGGGAACCCCCTTTTGCCAGAGCTGCGGAGGAATAAATACTCTCACTACAATCACAGGACGTAGACATACAAAATAGCATGTTGTACGCTGGTCTGTTCACAATGGCAGAGGGTAGAAATATAGTCCCTGTATTTCCTCAACGATAATTCTAAACTTAAGGGCGTGTACCAGAAACGAAATACAAGCCAACATATAGAATCAGGTAAACATCACGTACAAATCAATTTTGGAAGTAAGTTTGATTACCCAAATTTGGGGTAAAATGACTTGGGGCGGCCTGAGAGGTCCGTCGCGTTCACGTAGTAGCAGGGGATCTTGCGAGAATGAGATTGGCCGGCCCCTTGACTACCCCACAGAACTCACCGAGAAAACTTGCCCTGGAGCCATTTCCCAGGTATTTCTTACTGATTCTAAAGGCCGATTTCGTCGAATAAGTTTTTTGTGTGTTTGATATTTCAACACAATTACTTTACTTGCAATTCTGTGGCTGATGTTAACGAAAAACCTTTTATTTGTACTTTTGGGAAAAATAGCAATTTATTTTGAAATTCTGTTTTAACCCAAAACATCCAATTTTTTGCAACTCCTGCCACTTTAAAATAGTATTCAATGCAGTTTCTGAGACGAAGGGGTTGGAAGGGGGAGGGGCGAGATAGGCGTGTCATTCCATGTTCGAAATGATACCATATGATCTCATGACATAAAAATACACTCTGATAACTTCGGGGATTTACGTGCGTGAAGTACCCTCTGATAGACTGCAGGTCAACTTAAATGTGGCGACCAAAAAGGTAGCCGTGTAAGTACAATTTCCATATCCTCTTCAGGGCCCATCGAAAGTCTCATCGTGATAATGTAAGGGACCGAAATACTCTGTTTGTTTACTTTCAGGTGCGATCAGTTTTATAATTGAAGTATTGGAGGATTCCTGGAATGTACCGAAACTGCGTCTCTTCTCTGTGTTACACAACATGTGCTTTACCGCGGCTAAATATAATATATATGTATATATTATCAGCACACTGTGTTGATCTGGTGACGTGTATCTGCTCGAGTTCTCTGAGGCTGCAGACCGTATCGCACGAGCCCGTAGGGCGAGGGCGATGCGATCAAGCAGCCTCAGAGAACGAGAGCAGATACATGCCACCAGATCAACACAGTGGACTGATAATATATTTATCATATACCTCGTAATTGTGTTGATTTACTGCTACTTATATAGTAATTAAAGGATGGAACTCTTTTAAATAATCATCTGATGTTATTCGGCTCATTATACTATTTTGTAGACAACGAATCCATCCGCTATTAAGTAGGTCAGCACGTCAACCGAGACGAATCGATCTAATTTTAAAGTTTGTTGAAATTAAGATTTGAATGAAAGAATAAAGGAAAGAGATGAGTTACGTGTGTTTAACAAATCGATAACCCGATCTTTACAGCAATTGAATTTCGCGGATTTCACTCGGTGAGTACTATGAAAGAAAGCAGCGTCGTCTGTCGACAAGATTTGTAAAACCGCCATTTCATTTTCAGTACGGCCACCGTAGCGCGCAACTTCGTAGTCTGCGTCCTTGTAGGCCCCTACTGTGTGTGTAAACATTTAAATATTATTGTTGAGTTGATGTGCTCTTTATTTTTTTGGCTACATGTCGAAATGAGTTTTTAACGAAGAATGATTAGAAGCGGATAACAGCTTTTTGGCAACTTCGCTACTCGGACATTACACAGGGTAATCAAACTAGGCTTATTTCCCTGTCTGGGACTGGGGTCCACGCAACAGGCAGAGATGACGATTTCCTTCCCGACTACCGTCTAGCGCTTTGAGGATCTCCCTTGCATGATATTTATAACCAAAAAGTCTTTAAAGATAACTTTTAAGCGCTGTGCAGCTATATTGAATTTCTGATAGTAACAAGACCTACACTATAAAAAAATTTCCATTCATGTGAAAGTTTTTAGACAATTTTTAGTTAAATTAGAAGAATAAAAAACATCACCCAGTTGGCCTAATAAAAGTAATAATAATATATAATAATTATATTTGTAAAATTGAAAAAAAATCAAATGTCCACAGGTGCTGGACTAAATCATAAAATATATTATATTTACAGCTGGCAGTCATCTGCACCCAAAAAAAAAGAACTTTTTAAATTGAATATATCCCACAACTCTTACTAATTTATAAATCACAAAAGCCAGTGGTTATGATGCATAAGTATTTTGTAATATTGTCAAGAAAGCTATTTAAAAATCACAATATCAGTTAGCTGTAAAGCATTAATGACATCTATGTATTATATAGGCCTATTACATTAGTTTATTATTTCATTTTCGACTGACTTTATGACCAGCTACATAGATATAAATTAGATTTACAGATAGTAATTTCAGCAAATCCTTGAATGTTAGAAATTGATATACTTAAAATTAAAGGTTTTTGGTATAAAAATTAGGCTTTGTTGTTTGAATTGTATTTACAATTGAAATATTTTTTTTAATTACTTAATTTACTCTCTTTAGAAGTTACAGACTGCATTGCATTGCATTGGTGATGTTTTTTATTCTTCTAATTTAACTAAAAAATTGTCTAAAAACTTTCACATGAAAGTGCATTGCAAATGTGCAGTAAGAACTTCAAAGCGATGCATTAATTAAATTTCATTTATAATTTAATAGAAGATTCTGTTATAATTAAATAGAAGATTCTGTTTTTTTCTGTATTTGTTTCAGTTCGTGAACCAATGTTAATATTTAAAGGCACACTTGCCGCGAAAATCAGGAATATTGTTTACATTAAAAAAGAAAGACCGTATTCTGTATTTTTCCCAGACAATATAAGTTAGGAACTTTCTATTTTTACCAAAATTTAAAAGTTTGGACGTCACTTTGTATTTTTAATTTGAATTTGAAAATTTGAATTGTTACGTACCCGGAACGTAAACAAACCGATCTGCCCCCTATTGGCGATTTTATGTTTCAGTCGAGTGAGTGAACTAACGGCACAGTGTAATTTTACGTAGGCCTATTTATCTGAGAAATACAGACTGACGATCGGTTAACAGCGACTGGAAAAGCCTGCTGATAATTGTTAGAATGTAAACCACAGATACAAAGGCCTGAAAGGAGGGTAAGCCAACACGAAAGTTGACCGACACTGATCGTTGTTGTTGTAATCAGGCTTCGATTCTTCGTTTGTTTTTCACCCCATTTTTACAGTCTAAAGCTAACTAGACATGTTTTATGTGTCCTATGTTTAAGTTTAGTGGTATTAGTCGTAGTAAGCTCATGTAAATTGGTTTTCTTAGCAAATTTAAACAGGCTACGGCGGCAAGTGTGCCTTTAAACTTTTATTAAACTACATCATGAATGTTGAATGTGGCACCATGTTAGATCCCAGCTGTTATTTATTTGTCAAAAGGTGAAGGTCACGATAGAAAGTAGTCCGGTAGGTACATTCCAAATGTGCACGAGAGGGCAATACGGAAACGGAAAATACGTGTCTGTATTACACTCTGACACTCATAGGTATATGATAAAAACAAATATCCTTTCTAAATGATATTAGCATTTAACAAATTTCTAATTATTTTTATTTTCTTTTTTCGGCTGTAGTATTTTGATATTTACTTTCGACGCCATTTTTATTCAGCTCAAAAATACGGCGATTTACCGTATAAAAAGCGCAGACTGCCCGTGGTGTGTCAAAGCCGACCGGTAGCGGAGGAAGATAGCCGAAGGATGTTCCGAGTGATAAAAATACTTACTACCACTGTTTCATTCGTTATGGTTAATGTGTCCTTTTGAAAATGAATACATTTAGCTGGTGTGTTCGCCACAATATGTATAAAATAACAGTAAATCTGTCGAATACGTGAATCTCCAATAAGCACCACGTGGTTATGTTTTCTAAAACAGGTTCCCACAGTAGCTCTGAAACATTCAAATGAATTTTTTTTTAGTTTCTTGACTGGGTGGAAATCATAATTGACTCAAATTGAACCTAAACATAATTTAGACTAAATTCTAATAAAATTGATGGATTTGATATGGCGGTTTTTACAGATGACAGGGAGAGATGCTTGTGAAAGAGATAAAAACTTATAGAGCCCATAAGATAAAATGCTTGTAGAGGGGATAATATAAAGCGCGTATAAAATTGATAATCTTAAACACTTCTTCACCTTATTGCTTGTAGAGTTGATAAAATAGAGCCTTGTAGAGTTGATAAGATAGAGCCTGGTAGAGTTGATAAAATAGAGCCTTGTAGAGTTGATAAAATAAAGCCTTGTAGAGTTGATAAGATAAAGCCTTGTAGAGTTGATAAGATAGAGCCTTGTAGAGTTGATAAGATAAAGCCTTGTAGAGTTGATAAGATAGAGCCTTGTAGAGTTGATAAGATAGAGCCTTGTAGAGTTGATAAAATAAAGCCTTGAAGAGTTGATAAGATAGAGCCTTGTAGAGTTGATAAAATAAAGCCTTGTAGAGTTGATAAGTAAAAGCCTGGTAGAGTTGATAAGAAAAAGCCTTGTAGAGTTGATAAGAAAAAGCCTTGTAGAGTTGATAAGAAAAAGCCTTGTAGAGTTGATAAGATAAAGCCTTGTAGAGTAGACAAAATAGAGCCTTGTAGAGTTGGTAAAATAGAGCCTTGTAGAGGTGGTAAAATAGAGCCGTGTAGAGTTGATATAACAAAGCCTTGTAGAGTTGGTAAAATAGAGCCGTGTAGAGTGTATTTAGTAAAGCCTTGTAGAGTGTATATAGTAAAGCCTTATAGAGTTGATATAGTAAAGCCTCGTAGAGTTGAACTAGATAGAGCGTTGTAGAGTTAAAGTAGATAGGGCCTCGTAGAGTTGATAAAGATAGGGCCTCGTAGAGTTGCAGTAGATAGAGCGTTGTAGGGTTGAAGTAGATAGAGCGTTGTAGAGTTGAACTAGATAGGGCCTTGTAGATTTGAAGTAGATATGGCCTCGTAGAGTTGATAAAGTTAGGGCCTCGTAGAGTTGATAAAGTTAGGGCCTCGTAGAGTTGATAAAGTTAGGGCCTCATAGAGTTGATAAAGAAAGGGCCTCGTAGAGTTGATAAAGAAAGGGTCTCGTAGAGTTGATAAAGATAGGGCCTCGTAGAGTTGATAAAGATAGGGCCTCGTAGAGTTGCAGTAGATAGAGCGTTGTAGAGTTGAAGTAGATAGAGCGTTGTAGTGTTGAACTAGATAGGGCCTTGTAGATTTGAAGTAGATATGGCCTCGTAGAGTTGATAAAGTTAGGGCCTCGTAGAGTTGATAAAGTTAGGGCCTCGTAGAGTTGATAAAGAAAGGGCCTCGTAGAGTTGATAAAGTTAGGGCCTCGTAGAGTTGATAAAGAAAGGGCCTCGTAGAGTTGATAAAGTTAGGGCCTCGTAGAGTTGCTAAAGTTAGGGCCTCATAGAGTTGATAAAGAAAAGGCCTCGTAGAGTTGATAAAGAAAGGGTCTCGTAGAGTTGATAAAGATAGGGCCTCGTAGAGTTGATAAAGATAGGGCCTCGTAGACGTGATAAAGATAGGGCCTCGTAGAGTTGATAAAGATAGGGCCTCGTAGAGTTGATTAAGATAGGGCCTCGTAGAGTGGATAAAGATAGGGCCTCGTAGACGTGATAAAGATAGGACCTCGTAGAGTTGATAAATATAGGGCCTCGTAGAGTTGATAAAGATAGGGCCTCGTAAAGTTGATCGGATACATTACGTTTGTAGAATCTTTGAGAGAAAGGTTTGTACAGTTGATAAAAAAAACGCTTGTAGAAATAAAACGAAGGTAGAGTTGGTAAGAAACAAGGCTTGTATAGTTGAAAAGAATACATAAGAGTTAATGGGCGGGAGGAATAAACATATTTTTTTTTACAGAAAATATATGTCATAGACCGATCCATTGATGTCAGTGTCTAACATTGTACACAGGGATCAAGAGTATAATACTTAGATCATCCCATAGACAAATTGTTATCCGTGACTTCCGTGAAGCATAATTTTGACCTGTAATATTTGCTGGGATTTTATTTAGGAACAGCAGATTGGGGCAGATTAAAACACATATTCGAAGCAAACAGATACAAAACTAATAACAACTGTATTTAAAAAAAAAACTTAAAAAATACTTTATTTAAAATAGCAATGGATTTGATTTGACCTGGGTCTTTTTTTGCTAAGCACGTAAGGGGGAAGCGTTCAATGTGTTCAACTAGTCCTCTAAAAAGCGTATACAGTAAAATGAGTGTAGGGTTAATAACCTAAAGACTTGTATAATTAAAAAGTTACAGGTGTCTATAGTTGTTAAGATATATGCGTATAGAAATAATAAGAAAAAGACCTAAAAAGACCTTTGAAAGGTTGATAAGTTAAAAAGGCTCTCGTCATCAGATATTACAACACACGACAAAATGTGTGTTTATAGAACAAAGAGATTACAAAGTTGACAAAACTCTCTTTGCTTTAATTACACAAAATTTCTTCAACCTTTTGATACCTCTAAGAATTGTATATTTGCAACGAGAAATCCAGATTATAAATTCTACAAAAGACATAAGTGAGTAGAAACGCCAGTGGTTTTAAATGAGATGAATAAAAGAAATGTAAGAAAGTTTGATTTCATGGTTTCAAAAAGGAAATACCTGCGTGTATCGTTTAATATGAGTCCATTTGAATCTACGATTCTTGATTTCTCTCCTTTTCCTGTGTACACGACACTCTTTAATAGATCGTTGCAAGATGCTCGCTTTTTATGTACTTTTGTAGAGGAATCTGAAAGAAATCAAGCGAATTTCAACTTCTATCTTTATGGCTATAATACATGTATTATTAGGCAATTCTTTCTCCAGTTGGTCGCTCTGTGATGGATGCTAGTATTACCCTAATACTTTCCTCGTTCTACAACAATTCTTCCTAAACAATATCCAGTTTTACATGTCAAAAATCCCCCCCTCCCAGCCCCAACAATAGAAGGAATGCCTTAAGACGTTGAGTCTTAACGTTAAGACGTAATGAAAAACATTAAGAAAGTTAGTCAAACATTTTAAACATGGTTTGAATTCGTGTTGGGAATGTATATAAGTTCTTGTACAGTAGTTTTATGTAAATGAGCATGAACCAAAAAAAGAAAGAAGCCTGGGTCTGTTAGTGATCCAAGTCTGTACCCCCATGAGTGCAATCAAAGGGTTCACCTCTTGAATGGGCTTTAAATTATTAAGTGGCTGTTAAAACGTCTTTCGAAAAATTAACGCCCCGCTGGCCAAAGTCGCGAGAGTGGCGTCACATAGATTTACGCAAAGCTTTCTGGGTAAAATGTACCTCAGTTCGCCATTTTGTTTCTGGATACTTAGCAAGATGTCACTCTTTTTGAAAACATTAATGACATAACCTGTTTTTATCCACACATTTTTTCTGGTAACTTTACGCCTTTTACGTCTTCTTCTCGATAAAGTATTATTTGTTCGGCTATATTTTAAAATTATGTTAATATCCCTCAATCCCCCTAAATGCTTTGCGTGTAAATTCCAAGTGACGTCATCAAGCAATCGGTCAATTGATCAATATTGTAACAGCTGGCTGTTAATAGTCTTTTTGTATATGGACTTTGAACTTTGAAATTTTTGAAAAACCAATGTAATTATTGATTGTTGATTGACCTAAATACGAAAATAATGAACGGATATTGTAAAATCAAAACAAGGCGCATTTAAACAAAATATAGACCAGTATTAGAATTCAATACCCAAGTGTAGGCTTTACTTAAAGTGGCATGAGCTGCCAAAATTCACACTTTTTTCATAATTTCTGATCGTCACGACAGTAAGAGGCCTTGAAGGCCATCAAAAAACTAAATGATTGGCGTTGGAATGAGAAAAATCCATACAGTATGTGGCCTGTACGGACCGAAAACGTGTTCGAAAAGTAAACAAAATTTAAATAACCGGGACGACCATTCATTTATTCTAAGCCAAAGTTAGCTCAAAACAATACTTTGTCGTACATTTTCGAGACTAGAAGCACTAAACAGCGTCTGCATTATACGTCTTGAGAAAATAGCCAATAATTTCAACATTCTGTTTTAAATTCAAAATATCAACATTTTGGCCAATCCGCTGAATCCGCTGAATCTAAAAGCTACAACAGGACCCCTGCTGCTAGTTATTAACTAACTACATTTTTTCTTTATCCATAGGCTAGGATTCCTCGGGGATTTGAACTGGGACCAAGCCCAAATGAAAAGTAAGCTTATTGCATTTCAATTTTATCACGCGTAACTATTTGATTGCATCATTTTAATAATCTGGATTTCCATTACATCCGAAAATCTATGAGTTAGGCAAGGTGGGATTTTGTCGCCATCTTTATTTTCTTTATATCTACATGATCTAGATATTAAATTGTCCAAGATAGGCGTTGGCTGCAATATGGCTGGTTTATTTGTCAACCATTTAATTTATGCAGACGACATGTGCTTACTTGCGCCTTTACAGAAGTTTTTATCCACCTCGAATTTATTTAAATGACACTTCGTTAGAGTATGTAGAATCGCATACCTATTTAGGTCATGTCATGACAAGTCATTTCTCTGACATTGAGTCTCAAAAACGTAAACTGTGTAACCGAGCGAATGTACTGTTTAGAAAATTTAGTGCTTGTTCACCTCTTGTAAAGAAATATATGTTTAAATGTTATTGTACGTCAATTTACTGCAGTCTGGACCCTGTTTCACAAAGCGGCGTAGCGTAAATTTTCACGTAACTGACATAGCAGCCCATACTGTAGAGATACGTTAGTCTGAAAGTTACGCAAAAAATTCATTTACGCCGTTTAGTGAAACAGGCTCCAGTTATGGGTCTTCTACACTAATCGCTCTATAAATCAGATACGAGTGACGTACAACAATATACGAGTGACGTACAACAATATTTTCCGCTGGCTTTTTAATTATAGAAATAGCTGTTAGCTGTAGTGCCAGCGCTATGTTTGTTGTCAATAATATTCTGTCATTTGGAGAGCTAATCAGAAAAGGTGTCTTTTTCTTTACTGAGAGACTTTGCTCAAGTGAAATTTCCATTATCCGTTCTGTCTTAAACTCAGATACGTTTTTCCTGTCGGCGATTCAGCACGCACGGCAATTAATTTTGTACAAGATCCGGTAAACGGTATTTCATAGTACATTGCTGTACTTCGTTTACGGTTTATTGTGTCTGTTTCTCCTTCGCTGATTTTTTTCTGCCTGTTAATGTAATGCTTTCTATGTAACTATGGACTATTTGTCTGAAATAAAAGATATATACAAACACAAACCAACTTATGACGGATTAGGTTTTCAGCAAACGTAGGAATACATATCGCGCCATTGAATGGCAATTACAGTTATTCGTTACACGCAGTGGTCCGATTCTCCGAAGCCATGATAGGTCTACAGGTCACACAACGCTGCCGACAGACGATCGATAATGAAGTTTTGTTTAATCGCTTTGATTTAAAGTGGTAAGCCGATCCTCTATTGAATAAATCTAGTGTTTTCAGTAGTAAATTAATTATCTTAATGCAAAAATGACTGAAAAGGCTTCATATTCCTATCGAAATCATATGAACTGTTGTTGTTGTACAGCAGACGTCAGTACACGAGAAAGAAGTAGGTCTGACGACGTCATCGGCTTCGTCGCGTGCGACAAATAACAACAGTGTTATTGCACTGCAGTGAATTATGACATTTCTGAGTTAAGGAAATCCCTAGATTTCACTTAAGTATAAATAAAAAATATATATATATTATAATATTGAGGCTATCTTCTGGGTATCTTGTCTAGAGAACATGTATTGATACAAGTAAATGACAGATAGACCTAATAATTTATTTAAAGGCACACTTGCCGCCGTAGCCTGTTTAAATTTGCTAATAAAACCAATTTACATGAGCTTACTACGACTAATACCACTAAACTTAAACATAGGACACATAAAACATGTCTAGTTAGCTTTAGACTGTAAAAATGGGGTGAAAAACAAACGAAGAATCGAAGCCTGATTACAACAACAACGATCAGTGTCGGTCAACTTTCGTGTTGGATTACCCTCCTTTCAGGCCTTTGTA
Source organism: Lepidochitona cinerea (assembly GCA_963971465.1). Lineage (NCBI taxonomy): Eukaryota > Metazoa > Mollusca > Polyplacophora > Chitonida > Tonicellidae > Lepidochitona > Lepidochitona cinerea. The sequence continues at coordinate 36,366,124 of OZ020556.1, read as the reverse complement.
TCTGTGGTTAACACTCAAACAATTACCAGCAGGCTTTTCCAGTCGCTGTTAACCGATCGTCAGTCTGTATTTCTCAGATAAATAGGCCTACGTAAAATTACACTGTGCCGTTAGTTCACTCACTCGACTGAAACATAAAATCGCCAATAGGGGGCAGATCGGTTTGTTTACGTTCCGGGTACGTAACAATTCAAATTTTCAAATTCACATTAAAAATACAAAGTGACGTCCAAACTTTTAAATTTTGGTAAAAATAGAAAGTTCCTAACTTATATTGTCTGGGTAAAATACAGAATACGGTCTTTCTTTTTTAATGTAAACAATATTCCTGATTTTCGCGGCAAGTGTGCCTTTAATGTGAATGTCTCCCAAATGGTATTAGTGTCGTGGTAAAATAATACTGCATACGTGTAGATTCTATACTCCCAGAGAACTACCAGACAGGCTTTCAGATCATTTAGGTTACATTGATGAAGTCGGGTAATCGAATAAGTTGAACTTCTTAATGTAACAGGCTATTCGGGTCCAAATAATCGTGATATCAACAATTCCAGCGTTACAGAATTACACGACAGCTGAAACAGGCTGAAAGTTTGTTTGAAACTAAAATTGTTATATCACGGTATCGACTGACGCCCATCATATAAGGGAACAGACCCGAAGGAAATCCATGCAGTTTAATTGACCGATTGCTTGATGACGTCACTTGGAATTTACGCGCAAAGCATTTCGGGAGATTGAGGGAAGTTAAAGTAATTTTAAAATATGTCGGAAGAAATAATACTGTATCGAGAAGAATACGTTAAGTTACCACAAAAATGTGTGAAAAAAAAACAGGTTATGCCATCAAAGTTTTCCAAAAAAAAGCGACATCTTGCTAGCACCCAATAAACAAAATGGCGAACTGAGGTACATTTTACCCATAAAGCTTTGCGTAAATCTATGTGACATCATCAGGCTCGGCGGTAATTGGAACGTTTTAGTGCGCAAATGTATTAGTCACGTGACCTCAAAATATTGCGTTACGGAATTACAGTAAATCAACCTTAATTACTTTTCGTCGAGTGTTATTCACTTGAAAATCCAACGACCCCATAACAGGAATGGTGGAATAAATGATTTTATTTTAATGCTTTGTAACTTTTGTAACATTATCTAACAAACACTTCCAGGTGTCACCTTCATATATTCCAAACTGACCTAAACCACGTGTTACGGAATAGCACTTTGTCTTCGTTGTGGAATTACCTATCTTGGTAATTCCGTAATAATATGTTAACATGAGCAAGTGAAGTTTGGTAGCTGCCGTATATATATAACCCGATTATTCAATTTTCGTTCGGTAAATATTTACAAGCAAGCAACAATTATAATATTCAACTCCAACAACTTTCTCTATCTGACTAACCGTGTAAATGATACCATGTTCTTTACAAAACGTTGATGTTGACACATATGCCTATGAAACACAGTTGCGACACAAATTTCCAGTAAGGATCTCATGAGAGTTCATATTAACAGGAACAAATGCTGCATATTGGTATGCGAGATGTTTTGGAACTCAAGAATTTAAATACATACGACCATGCATGCTAATTGAGACCATGGTGGTTCACAACGACTTACAAAATTGAGGAGGCTCTTCATCAAAACTATCATCTCAGAATCGCTCGATGTCAACTTATATATATTTTTTAAAAATCCAGTCGACGAGCATTTAGGCCGACCTTTAATTTTATTTCGATAGTTTCTAGAACTTGTGAGTATATCCTTTTTCGTCATTGTTTTAAGTCATGCCATAGAGGCAACAGAGTCCACACAACTTGTCATATTTCAAATTCACATCAATACTGAAAAATCTGGGAACAAAAGCCTGCGCAAGCTTTACCAAACCCTCTAGTGCGCAGAACCTTAACAATAGTATAAAAAGATTTGCCAATTCAGTTCCAAAAATTCAGGTTAAAGTCACGCAGGCCATTCAAACACCCCGCTTATATTGGTCTACATTTCCATCTCTCATTCAGTGTTTCGAATAAAATATCAATGCAAATATCCGTTTGAAAGAAGTTATTTTGTATCATATTCTCAATAACTTCACATACGAACAATCACCACAGTAGTCTTTTCAGGTTACGACTGTGCTGGGTGCGGACATAAGTTCTACCCAGCTTTCAGAATATCTATATGAATTACTGCATGCAATTTTGACAGTTTGCCTCTTACGGATTTCTATCAAAGTCTGTATTTTACGTTCAACTACAAAAGCAACGGAGTATTTTGTTTTGGTATTGATACGCACGTGAGCGACCATTTTGTCTCTCTGAAGTTATCTCTGAGTTCTCTAGTAAAACACGTTATTGTGCATTTAATTCAAATTATTATTATTTTCAGAAATAACTGAAGTATTCTACATATAGGCCTGTTTGATTTATAATTAGGTATATATTTGCAACATTCTATACTTTTGAACACTAAACACATGGGCACAGCTAAAATCTTCTTGACTAAAATAACAAGTTCAGATAAGTTCCTATAATTGTGTTAAAAATGGGGGGTATGTCATTCAGACCTTTATATTCAATCATATATATGTTTTGTAATAAACCCAAACCTCTGATATTTCATTAGGTTTAAAGACAGACATAAGTTTATATAGGCCTAGATTTTACATATCCAACGTTTTATATATATGCGTTCGGTATCAATTGAATTAAAATGTTTGATGTAAATGAACAAACCGTTATGGAATTACAAGCAGCCGTAATTCCGTAACGACCATATTTGTAATTCCGTAACGGTAAAAAATTACCAGAATTATCGATTTTTGCCCAAAAAAATTTGGACAACTAAGTAAATGACAATTAACACTCGGAAAACAACACATAAAATTGTGCCAGAAAAGCCTTTATTTTATTGTATATTGAAAAAACGGTATATTTTGTTACGGAATTACATGAGCCATCTTAATAGCACTAATTGGCCTAACTAATGTCTTGGGCTTTTTATTTTCATGTTCAAAACGGGAGACAGAATACCCCTACAGCGGCAAGGAGTGAGCCTTAAAGTAATATATGACTTGCAATTGTCGCGGTAATGGGTTCAGTTTTAGTCATGATAACAAACAGAAATGTTATGTTTCTGTTTGCATTTTCGCGCCAAATTGTAACGTTTGCTCGCGCGTGATTTTGGGACAAATAGATGCACTTTATTCATAACATTATTCAAATCGAGAAGTTTGACCTTCGAGGACAAAAATAATATATGCCATGTACATCTCTTTGATCAATGAAAAAATGGCCATCAGTTGAATTTTTCGTGGAATTGTAGATATGAGCCTGACTTAGGCGTTGTTATATAATACGTGATGAAGTCAGTGTTTCGAAAGCAAGTTGCCATCTGAATTAGTAAATTAACTGTCACTGATTGAGCCGGAAAAAATTCTCAGCCAGGGTGAGAATCGAAATCACGACTTAAGGTTACCGTCCAACCGCTCTACCAACTGAGCTATCCGGGCCTGCTGGGAACGGTTCGCTTGTTAGATTCTCTTATACACACAGAGCTTAAAGTGGCATGAGCTGCCAAAATTCACACTTTTGCATAATTTCTGATCGTCATGACAGTAAGAGGCTTTGAAGGCCATCGACAAACTAAATGACTGGCGTTGGAATGAGGAAAATCCATACAGTATGTGGCCTGTACGAACCGAAAACGTGTTCGAAAAGTAAACAAAATTTAAATAACCGGGACGACCATTCATTCATTCTAAGCCAAACTTAGTTCAAAACAATACTTTATCGTATATTTTCGAGACAAGAAGCACCAAAAGGCTTCTGAATTATACGTCTTGAGAAAAATAGCCAATAATTTCTACATTCTGTTTTAAAATAAAAATATCAACATTTTGGCAGCTTATGCCACTTTATAAATAACGTAACCAACTAACCTATAGCTAACCTACTTGCAGAGCGACTAATAAATTACATGGTTAAGGCAGTTTAGAACAGCTTGTGTTACAAGTTAGCTTTTAAAGTGTCATGAGCTGCCAAATTCACACTTTTTTCATAATTTCTGATCGTCTCGAAAGTAAGAGGTTTTGAAGGCTATCGAAAAACTAAATGATTGGCGTTGGAATGAGGAAAATCCATACAGTATGTGGAATGTACAAACCAAAAACGTGTTCGATAAGTAAACAAAATTTAAATAACCGGGACGACCATTCATTCATTCTAAGCCAAAGTTAGTTCAAAACAATACTTTATCGTACATGTTCGGGACCAGAAGCACTAAAAAGCTTCTGAATTATACGTCTTGAGAAAAATAGCTAATAATTTCGACATTCTGGTTCAACGTCAAAATATCAACATTTTGGCAGCTCATGCCACTTTAAGTTAACCAAACATAGCCAATGTAGATCACTTACCTGTAAGACGGTAAGAAAGTAAAAACAAAATGATAGACAATACAACCAAACAAAGAAATACTTTCTGTTTTAGCCGGCTCATAACACATGCCATATCCCACAACATGGTGAAACACTCACGATAGGGAAACTAAATATTATGTTATACCCTATGCACATCATCTGGTAATACTAATCCTATTCATGCAGTTTTCTTCTCCACGGTTGGCTGAATCGGTCCGTAAGCAGTAGGTAGAGAGGCCATTGGAAATCGATGCAACTGTTTAAGATTCCTATAGTAGGCAACAGCTTAGAATGTAGTAGAACGTCCCTAATGTATCACGTATTACACAGAATATAAAAGTTACCTCACAGCATATAGAAGAACGTCCATAATTAATCACCTATCGAACAGAGGACAAAAATTACTCCCGCCCACCAGAATATTGTAGAACGTCCCTAATTAATCGCGCATTACACAGAAGATAAACATTACCACCCAGAATATAGTAGAACGTCCCTAATTAATGCCGTGTTACACAGAAGACAAAAGTTACCACCCAGAATATTGTAGAACGTCCCTAATTAATCCCGTATTACACGGAAGACAAAAGTTACCACCCAGAATGTAGAAGAACGTCTCTAATTAATCCTGTATTACACAGAAGACAAAAGTTACCTCCCGGAATATAGTCGAATGTCCATAAGTTATCCCGTATTACGCAACAAACAAAAGTTATCACCCAGGATATAGTAGAACGTCCATAATTAATCCCGTATTGCACAGAAGACAAAAGTTACCTCCCACAATATAGTAGAACGTCTAATGAAGAACGTCTAATTTACGCCACAACATGGCCATGTCTTAAAAATGATAATCCCGGATTAAAAAAAAAAAAATAATAATTTATATATATATATAATTTTTTTTTTTTAATCCGGGATTATCATTTTTAAGACATGGCCATGTTGTGGCGTAAATCAGACCTGCAATGGTTTGGAAAACGCCAAAAAATCAAACAAACAAACAAACAAACATAATCACGTATTAAACAGAAGACACAATTTACTACCCAGAATATAGTATAATGTCCCTAATTAATAGCGGTTTACACAAAAGACAAAAGTTTCGTCCCAGAATATAGTAAAACGTCCCTCATTAATCCTGTATTACACAGAAGACAAAAATTACTTCCCAGAATATAGTAGAACGTTCCTAATTAATCCCGGTTACAAAGAAGACCAAAGTTACCTCCCAGAATATAGTAAAACGTCCCTAATTATTCTCGTATTACACAGAAGACAAAAGTTACAACCCAGCATGGCGAAGAACGTCTCTAATTAATCCCGCATTACACAACAAACAAAAGTTACTACCCAGAATATAGTAGAACGTCCCTAATTAATCCCGTATTACACAACAAACAAAAGTTACTACCCAAAATATAGTAGAACGTCCCTAATTAATCCCGTATTACACAACAAACAAAAGTTACAACCCAGCATGGAGGAAAACGTCCCTAATAAATCCCGTATTACACAACAAACAAAAGTTACCACCCAGAATATAGTAGAACGTCCCTAATTAATCCCGTATTACACAACAAACAAAAGTTACCACCCAGAATATAATAGAACGTCCCTAATTAATACCGTATTATACAGAAGATAAAAGTTACCTCCCAGAATATAGTAGAACGTCCCTAATTAATACCGTAGTACACAGAAGACAAAAGGTACCACCCCAAAAATGGTAAAACGTCCCTAATTAATCACGTATTACACATAAGACAAACGTCACTACGCAGAATATAGTAGATTGATTGATTGATTGTTTGGTGTTTTACGCCGCGCTCAATGTTATTTCACTTATATGGCGGCGTTGCCAGTTTTATTGTGGGAGGAAACCGGGCTCTATGCCCAGAGGAAACCCACGACCTTCCGTTGGTAACTGGCAACCATCCCACATAGGTCGTTCGAGTGAAAACCCACTCAGAAAATTTTCCAATTTTTGGACTGAGTGGGATTAGAACCCGCGACCCATTGGTGGAAGGGTGTTCGGATTGAGCGTCCAACGCTCTACCTACTGAGCCACGGAGGCCCCCGAATATAGTAGAACGTCCCTAATTAATCCTGTATTACACAGAAGACAAAAGTTACTAACGTCCCTAATTAATCACCTATCGAACATGGGACAAAAATTACCCCCCCCCCCTCCAAGATTATTTTAGAACGTCTTAAATATCCTGTGTTACACAACAGACAAAATTCAGAATATAGTAAAACGTCCCTAATTAACCCCGTATTACACAGAAGACAAAAGTTACCACCCAGAATGTACAAGAACGTCTCTAATTAATCCTGTATTACACAGAAGACAAAAGTTACCACCCAGAATGTAGAAGAATGTCTCTAATTAATCCTGTATTACACAGACGACAAAAGTTACCTCCCAGAATATAGTAGAACGTCCCTAATTAATCCCGTATTACACAGAAGACAAAAGTTACCTCCCAGGATATAGTAGAATGTCCCTAGTTTATCCCGTATTACACAGAAGACAAAAGTTACCACCCAGAATGTAGAAGAATGTCTCTAATTAATCCTGTATTACACAGACGACAAAAGTTACCTCCCAGAATATAGTAGAACGTCCCTAATTAATCCCGTATTACACAGAAGACAAAAGTTACCTCCCAGGATATAGTAGAATGTCCCTAATTAATCCCGGTTTACACAGAAGACAAAAGTTACCTCCCACAATATAGTAGAACGTCCCTAATTATTCACGTATTAAACATCTTGGAGGGGGGGGGGGTAAATTTTGTCCTCTGTTCGATAGGTGATTAATTTTGGACGTTCTACTCTAATCTGGGAGGTAACTTTTGTCTTCTGTGTAATACAGGATTAATTAGGGACGTTCTACTATATTCGGGGGCCTCCGTGGCTCAGTAGGTAGAGCGTTGGACGCTCAATCCGAACACCCTTCCACCAATGGGTCGCGGGTTCTAATCCCACTCAGTCCAAAAATTGGAAAATTTTCTGAGTGGGTTTTCACTCGAACGACCTATGTGGGATGGTTGCCAGTTACCAACGGAAGGTCGTGGGTTTCCTCCGGGCATAGAGCCCGGTTTCCTCCCACAATAAAACTGGCAACGCCGCCATATACGGTAATGTCTGAGTTAGTTCAAGTGCTGGAAAAAAGTAGAAGAGTGAAAATTCTCATTTTAATTCAAGAGAGAGCTTGTAAAACATTCAATGATTAACTACTGGTCAATCATCTCCCTGGACTGAGATGTGTTGAAAGTTTAAATCTCATTCAGAACCTTTTTGTTATTGAGGATTTAGCAAGATGCATAGTCCTCTAATTAACTCAGGTATTACCGTAAGTGAAATAACCTTGAGCGCGGCGTAAAACACCAAACAATCAATCAATCAATCTACTATATTCTGCGTAGTGATGTGTAATACGTGATTAATTAGGGACGTTTTACCATTTTTTGGGTGGTATCTTTTGTCTTCTGTGTAATACGGTATTAATTAGGGACGTTCTACTATATTCTGGGAGGTAACTTTTATCTTCTGTATAATACAGTATTAATTAGGGACGTTCTACTATATTCTGAGTAGTAACTTTTGTTTTAGAATTTCCACTGACTAGCTTGACATAATGAAGTAGAGTGAGCAATCCGAAGAAAGACATGTAAGACATATTAACTCAATATTTCGGTTTATTCTCAAACCATCATCAGGAGTGATGTCTTACATGTCTTTCTTCGGATTGCTCACTCTACTTTATAACTTTTGTTTGTTGTGTAATACGGGATTTATTAGGGACGTTCTTCTCCATGCTGGGTTGTAACTTTTGTTTGTTGTGTAATACGGGATTAATTAGGGACGTTCTACTATATTCTTGCTAATAACTTTTGTTTGTTGTGTAATACGGGATTAATTAGGGACGTTCTACTATATTCTGGGAGGTAATTTTTGTCTTCTGTGTAATACAGGATTAATTAGCGACGTTTTACTATATTCTGGGACGAAACTTTTGTCTTTTGGGTAGACAAATAAAACTTACTATCCAGAGTATAGTAAAACGTCCCGAATTAAACCCGGTTACACAGAAGACAAAAGTTACCTCCCGGAATATAAAAGAACGTCTCTAATTAATCCCGTATTACACAGAAGACAAAAGTTACCTCTCAGAATAAAGTAGGACGTCCCTAATTATTCCTGTATTACACAGAAGACAAAAGTTACCTCCCAGAATATAGTAGAACGTCCCTAATTAATCCCGTATTACACAGAAGACAAAAGTTACCTCCCAACATATAGAAGAACGTCCCTAATTAACCACGTATCGAATAGAGGACAAAAATTACCGCCCCCCCCCAGAACATTGTAGAACGTACCTAAATAATGTCGTATTACACAACAGACAAAAGTTACTACATGGAATATAGTATAACGTCCCTAAATAATGCCGTATTACACATAATACAAAAGTTACCATCCAGAATATAGTAAAACGTCCCTAATTAATCACGTATTACACAGAAGACAAAAGTTACTTCCCAGAATAAAATAGAACGTGCCTAATTAATCGCGTATTACACAACAAACAAAAGTTACCTCCCAGTATATAGTAGAACGTCCCTAATTAATCCCGTATTACACAGGAGACAAAAGTTACCTCCCAACATGTAGAAGAACGTCCCTAAATCATCACGTATCTCACAGAGGACAACAATTACTTCCGCCCCCCCCCCCCCCGAATATTGTAGAACGTCTTTAATATATCCCGTATTACACAGAAGACAAAAGTTACATCCCAACATGTAGAAGAACGTCCCTAAATCATCACGTATCGAACAGAGGACAACAATTACACCCGCCCCCAGCAGAATATTGTAGAACGTCTCTAATTATTCCCGTATTACACAGAAGACAAAAGTTGCCCCCCGAATATAGTATAATGTTCCTAATTAATCCCGTATTGCACAGAAGACAAAAGTTACCTCCCACAATATAGTAGAACGTCTAAAATTAATCACGTATTACACAGAAGACAAAAGTTACCTCCAAAAATATAGTAAAACGTCCATAATTATTCACGTATTAAACAGAAGACAAAATTTACTACCCACAATATAGTATAATGTCCCTAATCAATTCTGGTGCACACAAAAGACAAAAGTTTCGTCCCAGAATATAGTAAAACGTCGTTAATTAATCCTGTCTTACACAGAAGACAAACATTACCTCCCAGAGTATAGTAGAACGTCCCTAATTAATCCCGGTTACAAAGAAGACAAAAGTTACAACCCAGCATGGAGAAGAACGTCTCTAATTAATCCCGTATTACACAACAAACAAAAGTTACTATTACACAACAAACAAAAGTTACTACCCAGTATTACACAACAAACAAAAGTATAATGTCCCTAATCGATCCCGTATTACACAGAAGACAAAAGTTTCGTCCCAGAATATAGTAAAACGTCGCTAATTAATCCTGTATTACACAACAGACAAAAGTTTCCTCCCAGAATATAGTAGAACGTCCCTAATTAATCCCGTATCAAACAGGAGACAAAAGTTACCTCCCAGAATATAGTAGAACGTCCCTAATTAATCCCGATTACAAAGAAGACAAAAGTTACCTCCCAGAACATAGTAGAACGTTCCTAATTAATCCCGTATTACACAGAAGACAAAAGTTACAACCCAGCATGGAGAAGAACGTCTCTAATTAATCCCGTATTACACAACAAACAAAATTTATCATCCAGAATATAGTAAAACGACCCGAATTAAACCCGGTTACACAGAAGACAAACAGAATATAGTAGAACGTCCCTAATTAATCCCACATTACACAGAAGACAAAAGTTACCACCCAGAATATAGTAGAACGTCCCTAAGTAATCCCGCTTTATACACAAGACAAAAGTTGCCACCCAGATTATAGTAGAACGTTCCTAATTAATCCTGTATTACACAGAAGACAAAAGTTACCTCCCAGAATATAGTAGAACGTCCCTAATTAATCCCGTATTACACAGAAGACAAAAGTTACCTCTCAGAATATAGTAGGACGTCCCTAATTATTCCTGTATTTCACAGAAGACAAAAGTTAGCTCCCAGAATATAGTAGAACGTCCCTAATTAATCCCGTATTACACAGAAGACAAAAGTTACCTCCCAACATATAGAAGAACGTCCTTAAATTAATCACGTATCGAATAGAGGACAAAAATTACCGCCCCCCCCCAGAACATTGTAGAACGTACCTAATTAATGTCGTATTACACAACAGTTACTACATGGAATATAGTATAACGTCTCTAAATAATGCCGTATTACACATAATACAAAAGTTACCATCCAGAATATAGTAAAACGTCCCTAATTTAACCACGTATTACACAGAAGACAAAAGTTACTTCCCAGAATAAAATAGAACGTGCCTAATTAATCGCGTATTACACAACAAACAAAAGTTACCTCCCAGTATATAGTAGAACGTCCCTAATTAATCCCGTATTACACAGGAGACAAAAGTTACCTCCCAACATGTAGAAGAACGTCCCTAAATCATCACGTATCGAACAGAGGACAACAATTACCTCCGCCCCCCCCCCCCCAGAATATTGTAGAACGTCTTTAATTGATCCCGTATTACACAGAAGACAAAAGTTACAGCCCAACATGTAGAAGAACGTCCCTAAATCATCACGTATCGAACAGAGGACAACAATTACACCCGCCCCCAGCAGAATATTGTAGAACGTCTCTAATTATTCCCGTATTACACAGAAGACAAAAGTTACCCCCCCCCCCCCGAATATAGTATAATGTTCCTAATTAATCCCGTATTCCACAGAAGACAAAAGTTACCTCCCACAATATAGTAGAACGTCTAAAATTAATCACGTATTACACAGAAGACAAAAGTTACCTCTAAAAATATAGTAGAACGTCCCTAATTATTCACGTATTAAACAGAAGACAAAATTTACTACCCAAAATATAGTATAATGTCCCTAATCAATCCTGGTGCACACAAAAGACAAAAGTTTCGTCCCAGAATATAGAAAAACGTCGCTAATTAATCCTGTCTTACACAGAAGACAAACATTACCTCCCAGAGTATAGTAGAACGTCCCTAATTAATCCCGGTTACAAAGAAGACAAAAGTTACCTCCCAGAATATAGTAAAACGACCCGAATTAAACCCGGTTATACAGAAGACAAACATTACCTCCCAGAATATAGTAGAACGTTCCTAATTAATCCTGTATTACACAGAAGACACAAGTAACCTCCAAGAACATAGTAGAACGTTCCTAATTAATCCCGTATTACACAGAAGACTAAAGTTACAACCCAGCATGGAGAAGAACGTCTCTAATTAATCCCGTATTACACAACAAACAAAAGTTATCATCCAGAATATAGTAAAACGACCCGAATTAAACCCGGTTACACAGAAGACAAAAGTTACCACCCAGAATATAGTAGAACGTCCATAAGTAATCCCGCTTTACACACAAGACAAAAGTTACCACCCAGAATATAGTAGAACGTTCCTAATTAATCCTGTATTACACAGAAGACAAAAGTTACCTCCCAGAATATAGTAGAACGTCCCTAATTAATCCCGTTTTACACAGAAGACAAAAGTTACCTCTCAGAATATAGTAGGGCGTCCCTAATTATTCCTGTATTACACAGAAGACAAAAGTTACCTCCCAGAATATAGTAGAACGTCCCTAATTAATCCCGTATTACACAGAAGACAAAAGTTACCTCCCAACATATAGAAGAACGTCCCTAAATCATCACGTATCGAACAGAGGACAACAATTACTTCCGCCCCCCCCCCCCCCAGAATATTGTAGAACGTCTTTAATTGATCCCGTATTACACAGAAGACAAAAGTTACATCCCAACATGTAGAAGAACGTCCCTAAATCATCACGTATCGAACAGAGGACAACAATTACACCCGCCCCCAGCAGAATATTGTAGAACGTCTCTAATTATTCCCGTATTACACAGAAGACAAAAGTTACCCCCCGAATATAGTATAATGTTCCTAATTAATCCCGTATTGCACAGAAGACAAAAGTTACCTCCCACAATATAGTAGAACGTCTAAAATTAATCACGTATTACACAGAAGACAAAAGTTACCTCCAAAAATATAGTAAAACGTCCCTAATTATTCACGTATTAAACAGAAGACAAAATTTACTACCCAGAATATAGTATAATGTCCCTAATCAATCCTGGTGCACACAAAAGACAAAAGTTTCGTCCCCGAATATAGTAAAACGTCGCTAATTAATCCTGTATTACACAGAAGACAAAAGTTACCTCCCAGAATATAGTAAAACGTCGTTAATTAATCCTGTCTTACACAGAAGACAAACATTACCTCCCAGAATATAGTAGAACGTCCCTAATTAATCCCGGTTACAAAGAAGACAAAAGTTACAACCCAGCATGGAGAAGAACGTCTCTAATTAATCCCGTATTACACAACAAACAAAAGTTACTATTACACAACAAACAAAAGTTACTGCCCAGTATTACACAACAAACAAAAGTATAATGTCCCTAATCGATCCCGTATTACACAGAAGACAAAAGTTTCGTCCCAGAATATAGTAAAACGTCGCTAATTAATCCTGTATTACACAACAGACAAAAGTTTCCTCCCAGAATATAGTAGAACGTCCCTAATTAATCCCGTATCAAACAGGAGACAAAAGTTACCTCCCAGAATATAGTAGAACGTCCCTAATTAATCCCGATTACAAAGAAGACAAAAGTTACCTCCCAGAACATAGTAGAACGTTCCTAATTAATCCCGTATTACACAGAAGACAAAAGTTACAACCCAGCATGGAGAAGAACGTCTCTAATTAATCCCGTATTACACAACAAACAAAATTTATCAACCAGAATATAGTAAAACGACCCGAATTAAACCCGGTTACACAGAAGACAAACATTACCTCCCAGAATATAGTAGAACGTCCCTAATTAATCCCACATTACACAGAAGACAAAAGTTACCACCCAGAATATAGTAGAACGTCCCTAAGTAATCCCGCTTTATACACAAGACAAAAGTTGCCACCCAGATTATAGTAGAACGTTCCTAATTAATACTGTATTACACAGAAGACAAAAGTTACCTCCCAGAATATAGTAGAACGTCCCTAATTAATCCCGTATTACACAGCAGACAAAAGTTACCTCTCAGAATATAGTAGGACGTCCCTAATTATTCCTGTATTTCACAGAAGACAAAAGTTAGCTCCCAGAATATAGTAGAACGTCCCTAATTAATCCCGTATTACACAGAAGACAAAAGTTACCTCCCAAAATGATATACCTCTTTTTAACACAATTAGAAACTTGTCTCCATGGTTATTTTAGACAAGAAGATTTTCCCTGTGCCCGTGTGTTTTAGTGTCCATAAACATATAGAAGAACGTCCTTAAATTAATCACGTATCGAATAGAGGACAAAAATTACCGCCCCCCAAGAACATTGTAGAACGTACCTAATTAATGTCGTATTACACAACAGTTACTACATGGAATATAGTATAACGTCTCTAAATAATGCCGCATTACACATAATACAAAAGTTACCATCCAGAATATAGTAAAACGTCCCTAATTTAACCACGTATTACACAGAAGACAAAAGTTACTTCCCAGAATAAAATAGAACGTGCCTAATTAATCGCGTATTACACAACAAACAAAAGTTACCTCCCAGTATATAGTAGAACGTCCCTAATTAATCCCGTATTACACAGGAGACAAAAGTTACCTCCCAACATGTAGGAGAACGTCCCTAAATCATCACGTATCGAACAGAGGACAACAATTACTTCCGCCCCCCCCCCCAGAATATTGTAGAACGTCTTTAATTGATCCCGTATTACACAGAAGACAAAAGTTACAGCCCAACATGTAGAAGAACGTCCCTAAATCATCACGTATCGAACAGAGGACAACAATTACACCCGCCCCCAGCAGAATATTGTAGAACGTCTCTAATTATTCCCGTATTACACAGAAGACAAAAGTTACCCCCCCCCCCCCCCCCGAATATAGTATAATGTTCCTAATTAATCCCGTATTCCACAGAAGACAAAAGTTACCTCCCACAATATAGTAGAACGTCTAAAATTAATCACGTATTACACAGAAGACAAAAGTTACCTCCAAAAATATAGTAGAACGTCCCTAATTATCCCCATAATAAACAGAAGACAAAATTTACTACCCAAAATATAGTATAATGTCCCTAATCAATCCTGGTGCATACAAAAGACAAAAGTTTCGTCCCAGAATATAGTAAAACGTCGCTAATTAATCCTGTCTTACACAGAAGACAAACATTACCTCCCAGAGTATAGTAGAACGTCCCTAATTAATCCCGGTTACAAAGAAGACAAAAGTTACCTCCCAGAATATAGTAAAACGACCCGAATTAAACCCGGTTATACAGAAGACAAACATTACCTCCCAGAATATAGTAGAACGTTCCTAATTAATCCTGTATTACACAGAAGACACAAGTAACCTCCAAGAACATAGTAGAACGTTCCTAATTAATCCCGTATTACACAGAAGACTAAAGTTACAACCCAGCATGGAGAAGAACGTCTCTAATTAATCCCGTATTCTGGGAGGATATAGTATAATGTTCCTAATTAATCCCGTATTGCACAGAAGACAAAAGTTACCTCCCAGAATATAGTAGAACGTCTAAAATTAATCACGTATTACACAGAAGACAAAAGTTACCTCCAAAAATATAGTAGAACGTCCCTAATTATTCACGTATTAAACAGAAGACAAAATTTACTATCCAGAATATAGTATAATGTCCCTAATCAATCCTGGTGCACACAAAAGACAAAAGTTTCGTCCCAGAATATAGCAAAACGTCGCTAATTAATCCTGTCTTACACAGAAGACAAACATTACCTCCCAGAATATAGTAGAACGTCCCTAATTAATCCCAGTTACAAAGAAGACAAAAGTTACCTCCCAGAATATAGTAGAACGTCCCTAATTAATTCCGTATTACACAGAAGACTAAAGTTAGCTCCCAGAATATAGTAGAACGTCCCTAATTAATCCCGCATTACACAGAAGACAAAAGTTACCCCCAGAATATAGTAGAACGTCCCTAATTAATCCCGGTTACAAAGAAGACAAAAGTTACCTCCCAGAATATAGTAGAACGTCCCTAATTAATTCCGTATTACACAGAAGACAAAAGTTACCTCCCAGAATATAGTAGAACGTCCCTAATTAATCCCGTATTACACAGAAGACAAAAGTTACCCCCAGAATATAGTAGAACGTCCCTAATTAATCCCGGTTACAAAGAAGACAAAAGTTACCTCCCAGAATATAGTAGAACGTCCCTAATTAATTCCGTATTACACAGAAGACAAAAGTTACCTCCCAGAATATAGTAGAACGTCCCTAATTAATCCCGTATTACACAACAAACAAAAGTTACTATTACACAACAAACAAAAGTTACTACCCAGTATTACACAACAAACAAAAGTATAATGTCCCTAATCGATCCCGTATTACACAGAAGACGAACGTTTCGTCCCAGAATATAGTAAAACGTCGCTAATTAATCCTGTCTTACACAGAAGACAAACATTAACTCCCAGAATATAGTAAAACGTCCCAATTATTCTCGTATTACACAGAAGACAAAAGTTACAACCCAGCATGGAGAAGAACGTCTCTAATTAATCACGTATTACACAACAAACAAAAGTTACTACCCAGAATATAGAAGAACGTCCCCAATTAATCCCGTATTACACAACAAATAAAAGTTACCATCCAGAATATAGTAAAACGTCCCGAATTAAACCCGGTTACACAAAAGACAAAAGTTTCCTCCCAGAATATAGTAAAACGTCGCTAATTAATCCTGTCTTACACAGAAGACAAATATCAACATTTTGGCAGCTCATGCCACTTTATAAATAACGTAACCAACTAACCTATAGCTAACCTACTTGCAGAGCGACTAATAAATTACATGGTTAAGGCAGTTTAGAACAGCTTGTGTTACAAGTTAGCTTTTAAAGTGTCATGAGCTGCCAAATTCACACTTTTTTCATAATTTCTGATCGTCTCGAAAGTAAGAGGTTTTGAAGGCTTTCGAAAAACTAAATGATTGGCGTTGGAATGAGGAAAATCCATACAGTATGTGGAATGTACAAACCAAAAACGTGTTCGATAAGTAAACAAAATTTAAATAACCGGGACGACCATTCATTCATTCTAAGCCAAAGTTAGTTCAAAACAATACTTTATCGTACATGTTCGGGACCAGAAGCACTAAAAAGCTTCTGAATTATACGTCTTGAGAAAAATAGCTAATAATTTCGACATTCTGGTTCAACGTCAAAATATCAACATTTTGGCAGCTCATGCCACTTTAAGTTAACCAAACATAGCCAATGTAGATCACTTACCTGTAAGACGGTAAGAAAGTAAAAACAAAATGATAGACAATACAACCAAACAAAGAAATACTTTCTGTTTTAGCCGGCTCATAACACATGCCATATCCCACAACATGGTGAAACACTCACGATAGGGAAACTAAATATTATGTTATACCCTATGCACATCATCTGGTAATACTAATCCTATTCATGCAGTTTTCTTCTCCACGGTTGGCTGAATCGGTCCGTAAGCAGTAGGTAGAGAGGCCATTGGAAATCGATGCAACTGTTTAAGATTCCTATAGTAGGCAACAGCTTAGAATGTAGTAGAACGTCCCTAATGTATCACGTATTACACAGAATATAAAAGTTACCTCACAGCATATAGAAGAACGTCCATAATTAATCACCTATCGAACAGAAGACAAAAATTACTCCCGCCCACCAGAATATTGTAGAACGTCCCTAATTAATCGCGCATTACACAGAAGATAAACATTACCACCCAGAATATAGTAGAACGTCCCTAATTAATGCCGTGTTACACAGAAGACAAAAGTTACCACCCAGAATATTGTAGAACGTCCCTAATTAATCCCGTATTACACAGAAGACAAAAGTTACCACCCAGAATGTAGAAGAACGTCTCTAATTAATCCTGTATTACACAGAAGACAAAAGTTACCTCCCGGAATATAGTCGAATGTCCATAAGTTATCCCGTATTACGCAACAAACAAAAGTTATCACCCAGGATATAGTAGAACGTCCATAATTAATCCCGTATTGCACAGAAGACAAAAGTTACCTCCCACAATATAGTAGAACGTCTAATGAAGAACGTCTAATTTACGCCACAACATGGCCATGTCTTAAAAATGATAATCCCGGATTAAAAAAAAAAAAATAATAATTTATATATATATATAATTTTTTTTTTTTAATCCGGGATTATCATTTTTAAGACATGGCCATGTTGTGGCGTAAATCAGACCTGCAATGGTTTGGAAAACGCCAAAAAATCAAACAAACAAACATAATCACGTATTAAACAGAAGACACAATTTACTACCCAGAATATAGTATAATGTCCCTAATTAATAGCGGTTTACACAAAAGACAAAAGTTTCGTCCCAGAATATAGTAAAACGTCCCTCATTAATCCTGTATTACACAGAAGACAAAAATTACTTCCCAGAATATAGTAGAACGTTCCTAATTAATCCCGGTTACAAAGAAGACCAAAGTTACCTCCCAGAATATAGTAAAACGTCCCTAATTATTCTCGTATTACACAGAAGACAAAAGTTACAACCCAGCATGGCGAAGAACGTCTCTAATTAATCCCGCATTACACAACAAACAAAAGTTACTACCCAGAATATAGTAGAACGTCCCTAATTAATCCCGTATTACACAACAAACAAAAGTTACTACCCAAAATATAGTAAAACGTCCCTAATTAATCCCGTATTACACAACAAACAAAAGTTACAACCCAGCATGGAGAAAAACGTCCCTAATAAATCCCGTATTACACAACAAACAAAAGTTACCACCCAGAATATAGTAGAACGTCCCTAATTAATCCCGTATTACACAACAAACAAAAGTTACCACCCAGAATATAATAGAACGTCCCTAATTAATACCGTATTATACAGAAGATAAAAGTTACCTCCCAGAATATAGTAGAACGTCCCTAATTAATACCGTAGTACACAGAAGACAAAAGGTACCACCCCAAAAATGGTAAAACGTCCCTAATTAATCACGTATTACACATAAGACAAACGTCACTACGCAGAATATAGTAGATTGATTGATTGATTGTTTGGTGTTTTACGCCGCGCTCAATGTTATTTCACTTATATGGCGGCGTTGCCAGTTTTATTGTGGGAGGAAACCGGGCTCTATGCCCAGAGGAAACCCACGACCTTCCGTTGGTAACTGGCAACCATCCCACATAGGTCGTTCGAGTGAAAACCCACTCAGAAAATTTTCCAATTTTTGGACTGAGTGGGATTAGAACCCGCGACCCATTGGTGGAAGGGTGTTCGGATTGAGCGTCCAACGCTCTACCTACTGAGCCACGGAGGCCCCCGAATATAGTAGAACGTCCCTAATTAATCCTGTATTACACAGAAGACAAAAGTTACTAACGTCCCTAATTAATCACCTATCGAACATGGGACAAAAATTACCCCCCCCCCCCTCCAAGATTATTTTAGAACGTCTTAAATATCCTGTGTTACACAACAGACAAAATTCAGAATATAGTAAAACGTCCCTAATTAACCCCGTATTACACAGAAGACAAAAGTTACCACCCAGAATGTACAAGAACGTCTCTAATTAATCCTGTATTACACAGAAGACAAAAGTTACCACCCAGAATGTAGAAGAATGTCTCTAATTAATCCTGTATTACACAGACGACAAAAGTTACCTCCCAGAATATAGTAGAACGTCCCTAATTAATCCCGTATTACACAGAAGACAAAAGTTACCTCCCAGGATATAGTAGAATGTCCCTAGTTTATCCCGTATTACACAGAAGACAAAAGTTACCACCCAGAATGTAGAAGAATGTCTCTAATTAATCCTGTATTACACAGACGACAAAAGTTACCTCCCAGAATATAGTAGAACGTCCCTAATTAATCCCGTATTACACAGAAGACAAAAGTTACCTCCCAGGATATAGTAGAATGTCCCTAATTAATCCCGGTTTACACAGAAGACAAAAGTTACCTCCCACAATATAGTAGAACGTCCCTAATTATTCACGTATTAAACATCTTGGAGGGGGGGGGGGGGGGGGTAAATTTTGTCCTCTGTTCGATAGGTGATTAATTTTGGACGTTCTACTCTAATCTGGGAGGTAACTTTTGTCTTCTGTGTAATACAGGATTAATTAGGGACGTTCTACTATATTCGGGGGCCTCCGTGGCTCAGTAGGTAGAGCGTTGGACGCTCAATCCGAACACCCTTCCACCAATGGGTCGCGGGTTCTAATCCCACTCAGTCCAAAAATTGGAAAATTTTCTGAGTGGGTTTTCACTCGAACGACCTATGTGGGATGGTTGCCAGTTACCAACGGAAGGTCGTGGGTTTCCTCCGGGCATAGAGCCCGGTTTCCTCCCACAATAAAACTGGCAACGCCGCCATATACGGTAATGTCTGAGTTAGTTCAAGTGCTGGAAAAAAGTAGAAGAGTGAAAATTCTCATTTTAATTCAAGAGAGAGCTTGTAAAACATTCAATGATTAACTACTGGTCAATCATCTCCCTGGACTGAGATGTGTTGAAAGTTTAAATCTCATTCAGAACCTTTTTGTTATTGAGGATTTAGCAAGATGCATAGTCCTCTAATTAACTCAGGTATTACCGTAAGTGAAATAACCTTGAGCGCGGCGTAAAACACCAAACAATCAATCAATCAATCTACTATATTCTGCGTAGTGATGTGTAATACGTGATTAATTAGGGACGTTTTACCATTTTTTGGGTGGTATCTTTTGTCTTCTGTGTAATACGGTATTAATTAGGGACGTTCTACTATATTCTGGGAGGTAACTTTTATCTTCTGTATAATACAGTATTAATTAGGGACGTTCTACTATATTCTGAGTAGTAACTTTTGTTTTAGAATTTCCACTGACTAGCTTGACATAATGAAGTAGAGTGAGCAATCCGAAGAAAGACATGTAAGACATATTAACTCAATATTTCGGTTTATTCTCAAACCATCATCAGGAGTGATGTCTTACATGTCTTTCTTCGGATTGCTCACTCTACTTTATAACTTTTGTTTGTTGTGTAATACGGGATTTATTAGGGACGTTCTTCTCCATGCTGGGTTGTAACTTTTGTTTGTTGTGTAATACGGGATTAATTAGGGACGTTCTACTATATTCTTGCTAATAACTTTTGTTTGTTGTGTAATACGGGATTAATTAGGGACGTTCTACTATATTCTGGGAGGTAATTTTTGTCTTCTGTGTAATACAGGATTAATTAGCGACGTTTTACTATATTCTGGGACGAAACTTTTGTCTTTTGGGTAGACAAATAAAACTTACTATCCAGAGTATAGTAAAACGTCCCGAATTAAACCCGGTTACACAGAAGACAAAAGTTACCTCCCGGAATATAAAAGAACGTCTCTAATTAATCACGTGTTACACAGAAGACAAAACTTACTACCCAGCAGGTAGAAGAAAGTCTCTAAATAATCCTGTATTACACAGAAGACAAAAGTTACCTCCCAGAATATAGTAGAACGTTCCTAATTAATCCTGTATTACAAAGAAGACAAAAGTTATCTCCCAGAATATAGTAGAACGTTCCTAATTAATCCCGTATTACACAGAAGACAAAAGTTATCTCCCAGAATATAGTAGAACGTCCCCAATTAATCCCGTATTACACAACAAATAAAAGTTACCATCCAGAATATAGTAAAACGTCCCGAATTAAACCCGGTTACACAGAAGACAAAAGTTACCTCCCAGAATAGAGTAGAACGGTTCTAATTAATCCTGTATTACACAGAAGAAAAAAATTATCTCCTAGAATATAGTAGAACATCCCTAATTAATCACGTATTACACAGAAGACAAAAGTTACCTCCCGGAATATAAAAGAACGTCCCTAATTAATCACGTGTTACACCTAGGATTAATTAGCGACGTTTTACTATATTCTGGGAGGAAACTTTTGTCTGTTGTGTAATACAGGATTAATTAGCGACGTTTTACTATATTCTGGGACGAAACTTTTGTCTTCTGTGTAATACGGGATCGATTAGGGACATAATAGTTTTGTTTGTTGTGTAATACTGGGTAGTAACTTTTGTTTGTTGTGTAATAGTAACTTTTGTTTGTTGTGTAATACAGGATTAATTAGAGACGTTCTTCTCCATGCTGGGTTGTAACTTTTGTCTTCTTTGTAACCGGGATTAATTAGGGACGTTCTACTATATTCTGGGAGGTAATGTTTGTCTTCTGTGTAAGACAGGATTAATTAGCGACGTTTTACTATATTCTGGGACGAAACTTTTGTCTTTTGTGTGCACCAGGATTAATTAGGGACATTATACTATATTCTGGGTAGTAAATTTTGTCTTCTGTTTAATACGTGAATAATTAGGGACGTTTTACTATATTTTTGGAGGTAACTTTTGTCTTCTGTGTAATACGTGATTAATTTTAGACGTTCTACTATATTGTGGGAGGTAACTTTTGTCTTCTGTGCAATACGGGATTAATTAGGAACATTATACTATATTCGGGGGGTAACTTTTGTCTTCTGTGTAATACGGGAATAATTAGAGACGTTCTACAATATTCTGCTGGGGGCGGGTGTAATTGTTGTCCTCTGTTCGATACGTGATGATTTAGGGACGTTCTTCTACATGTTGGGATGTAACTTTTGTCTTCTGTGTAATGCGGGATCAATTAAAGACGTTCTACAATATTCTGGGGGGGGGGGGGCGGAAGTAATTGTTGTCCTCTGTTCGATACGTGATGATTTAGGGACGTTCTTCTACATGTTGGGAGGTAACTTTTGTCTCCTGTGTAATACGGGATTAATTAGGGACGTTCTACTATATACTGGGAGGTAACTTTTGTTTGTTGTGTAATACGCGATTAA
Source organism: Lepidochitona cinerea (assembly GCA_963971465.1). NCBI lineage: Eukaryota > Metazoa > Mollusca > Polyplacophora > Chitonida > Tonicellidae > Lepidochitona > Lepidochitona cinerea. Next base: position 36,343,546 of record OZ020556.1, on the reverse strand, counting down.
TTAGGCACGTTCTATTTTATTCTGGGAAGTAACTTTTGTCTTCTGTGTAATACGTGATTAATTAGGGACGTTTTACTATATTCTGGATGGTAACTTTTGTATTATGTGTAATACGGCATTATTTAGGGACGTTATACTATATTCCATGTAGTAACTTTTGTCTGTTGTGTAATACGACATTAATTAGGTACGTTCTACAATGTTCTGTGGGGGGGGGGGGGGGGAGGGGGGCGGTAATTTTTGTCCTCTATTCGATACGTGATTAATTAGGGACGTTCTTCTATATGTTGGGAGGTAACTTTTGTCTTCTGTGTAATACGGGATTAATTAGGGACGTTCTGCTATATTCTGGGAGGTAACTTTTGTCTTCTGTGTAATACAGGAATAATTAGGGACGTCCTACTATATTCTGAGAGGTAACTTTTGTCTTCTGTGTAATACGGGATTAATTAGGGACGTTCTACTATATTCTGGGAGGTAACTTTTGTCTTCTGTGTAATACAGGATTAATTAGGAACGTTCTACTATATTCTGGGTGGTAACTTTTGTCTTGTGTGTAAAGCGGGATTACTTAGGGACGTTCTACTATATTCTGGGTGGTAATTTTTGTCTTCTGTGTAATACGGGATTAATAAGGAACGTTCTACTATATTTTGGGAGGCAACTTTTGTCTTCTGTGTAATGTAGGTTTAATTCGGGTCGTTTTACTATATTCTGGATGATAACTTTTGTTTGTTGTGTAATACGGGATTAATTAGAGACGTTCTTCTCCATGCTGGGTTGTAACTTTTGTCTTCTGTGTAATACGGGATTAATTAGGAACGTTCTACTATGTTCTGGGAGGTAACTTTTGTCTTCTGTGTAATACAGGATTAATTAGGGACGTTCTACTATATTCTGGGAGGTAATGTTTGTCTTCTGTGTAACCGGGTTTAATTCGGGTCGTTTTACTATATTCTGGGAGGTAACTTTTGTCTTCTGTGTTATACGGGATTAATTAGGGACGTTCTACTATATTCTGGGAGGTAACTTTTGTCTTCTGTGTAATACAGGATTAATTAGGGACGTTCTACTATATTCTGGGAGGTTATGTTTGTCTTCTGTGTAACCGGGTTTAATTCAGGTCGTTTTACTATATTCTGGGAGGTAACTTTTGTCTTCTGTGTTATACGGGATTAATTAGGGACGTTCTTCTCCATGCTGGGTTGTAACTTTTGTCTTCTGTGTAATACGGGATTAATTAGGAACGTTCTACTATGTTCTGGGAGGTAACTTTTGTCTTCTGTGTAATACAGGATTAATTAGGGACGTTCTACTATATTCTGGGAGGTAATGTTTGTCTTCTGTGTAACCGGGTTTAATTCGGGTCGTTTTACTATATTCTGGGAGGTAACTTTTGTCTTCTGTGTTATACGGGATTAATTAGGGACGTTCTACTATATTCTGGGAGGTAACTTTTGTCTTCTGTGTAATACGGGATTAATTAGGGACGTTCTATTATATTCTGGGAGTTAACTTTTGTCTTCTGTGTAATACAGGATTATTTAGAGACGTTCTTCTACCTGCTGGGTAGTAAGTTTTGTCTTCTGTGTAACACGTGATTAATTAGGGACGTTCTTTTATATTCCGGGAGGTAACTTTTGTCTTCTGTGTAACCGGGTTTAATTCGGGACGTTTTACTATATTCTGGATGGTAACTTTTATTTGTTGTGTAATACGGGATTAATTGGGGACGTTCTTCTATATTCTGGGTAGTAACTTTTGTTTGTTGTGTAATACGGGATTAATTAGAGACGTTCTTCTCCATGCTGGGTTGTAACTTTTGTCGTCTGTGTAATACGAGAATAATTAGGGACGTTTTACTATATTCTGGGAGGTAACTTTCGTCTTCTTTGTAACCAGGATTAATTAGAAACGTTCTATTATATTCTGGGAGGTAATTTTTGTCTTCTGTGTAATACGGGAATAATTAGGAACGTTCTACTATATTCTTGGAGGTAACTTTTGTCTTCTGTGTAATACGTGATTAATTAGAGACGTTCTTCTACCTGCTGGGTAGTAAGTTTTGTCCTCTGTGTAACACGTGATTAATTAGGGACGTTCTTTTATATTCCGGGAGGTAACTTTTGTCTTCTGTGTAATACGTGATTAATTAGGGACGTTCTACTATATTCTGGGAGATAACTTTTGTCTTCTGTGTAATACGGGATTAATTAGGAACGTTCTACTATATTCTTGAAGGGAACTTTTGTCTTCTGTGTAATACGTGATTAATTAGAGACGTTCTTCTACCTGCTGGGTAGTAAGTTTTGTCTTCTGTGTAACCTGGAATGAATATGAAAGGGATATGAAACGCCTTTGTTTTTGCAGTCAGTCGACTGGCAGTTGTTTGACTCTCTATTGTTCTCGTCCGACGCCCCGTGACGGCATTCCGATTCGCTCCGAGAATAGCCGAAACTCGAAAGCCGTGTTGTGTATTCCGAATCATTCTGAACCATACCGATGTCGTTGATATATGGGCTGCGCATGCCCGTTTGTAAGCTAGCAACAGAAAACAATCGCCATTTTGAATATTCTGACAGTGTTGCTAGCTTATAAATAGGCATGCGCAGCCCATTATCAACGACATCGGTATGGTTCAGAATGATTCGGAATACACAACACGGCTTTCGGCTATTCTCGGAGCGGATCGGAATGCCGCCACGGGGCGTCGGACGAGAACAATAGAGAGTCAAACAACTGCCAGTCGACTGACTGCAAAAACAAAGGCGTTTCATATCCCTTTCATATTCATCCCAGATTACACAGAAGACAAAAGTTACCTCCCAGAATATAGTAGAACGTCCCTAATTATTCCCGTATTACACAGAAGACAAAAGTTACCTCTCAGAATAAAGTAGGACGTCCCTAATTATTCCTGTATTACACAGAAGACAAAAGTTACCTCCCAGAATATAGTAGAACGTCCCTAATTAATCCCGTATTACACAGAAGACAAAAGTTACCTCCCAACATATAGAAGAACGTCCCTAATTAACCACGTATCGAATAGAGGACAAAAATTACCGCCCCCCCCCCCCCAGAACATTGTAGAACGTACCTAAATAATGTCGTATTACACAACAGACAAAAGTTACTACATGGAATATAGTATAACGTCCCTAAATAATGCCGTATTACACATAATACAAAAGTTACCATCCAGAATATAGTAAAACGTCCCTAATTAATCACGTATTACACAGAAGACAAAAGTTACTTCCCAGAATAAAATAGAACGTGCCTAATTAATCGCGTATTACACAACAAACAAAAGTTACCTCCCAGTATATAGTAGAACGTCCCTAATTAATCCCGTATTACACAGGAGACAAAAGTTACCTCCCAACATGTAGAAGAACGTCCCTAAATCATCACGTATCTCACAGAGGACAACAATTACTTCCGCCCCCCCCCCCCCGAATATTGTAGAACGTCTTTAATATATCCCGTATTACACAGAAGACAAAAGTTACATCCCAACATGTAGAAGAACGTCCCTAAATCATCACGTATCGAACAGAGGACAACAATTACACCCGCCCCCAGCAGAATATTGTAGAACGTCTCTAATTATTCCCGTATTACACAGAAGACAAAAGTTACCCCCCGAATATAGTATAATGTTCCTAATTAATCCCGTATTGCACAGAAGACAAAAGTTACCTCCCACAATATAGTAGAACGTCTAAAATTAATCACGTATTACACAGAAGACAAAAGTTACCTCCAAAAATATAGTAAAACGTCCATAATTATTCACGTATTAAACAGAAGACAAAATTTACTACCCACAATATAGTATAATGTCCCTAATCAATCCTGGTGCACACAAAAGACAAAAGTTTCGTCCCCGAATATAGTAAAACGTCGTTAATTAATCCTGTCTTACACAGAAGACAAACATTACCTCCCAGAATATAGTAGAACGTCCCTAATTAATCCCGGTTACAAAGAAGACAAAAGTTACAACCCAGCATGGAGAAGAACGTCTCTAATTAATCCCGTATTACACAACAAACAAAAGTTACTATTACACAACAAACAAAAGTTACTACCCAGTATTACACAACAAACAAAAGTATAATGTCCCTAATCGATCCCGTATTACACAGAAGACAAAAGTTTCGTCCCAGAATATAGTAAAACGTCGCTAATTAATCCTGTATTACACAACAGACAAAAGTTTCCTCCCAGAATATAGTAGAACGTCCCTAATTAATCCCGTATCAAACAGGAGACAAAAGTTACCTCCCAGAATATAGTAGAACGTCCCTAATTAATCCCGATTACAAAGAAGACAAAAGTTACCTCCCAGAACATAGTAGAACGTTCCTAATTAATCCCGTATTACACAGAAGACAAAAGTTACAACCCAGCATGGAGAAGAACGTCTCTAATTAATCCCGTATTACACAACAAACAAAATTTATCATCCAGAATATAGTAAAACGACCCGAATTAAACCCGGTTACACAGAAGACAAACAGAATATAGTAGAACGTCCCTAATTAATCCCACATTACACAGAAGACAAAAGTTACCACCCAGAATATAGTAGAACGTCCCTAAGTAATCCCGCTTTATACACAAGACAAAAGTTGCCACCCAGATTATAGTAGAACGTTCCTAATTAATCCTGTATTACACAGAAGACAAAAGTTACCTCCCAGAATATAGTAGAACGTCCCTAATTAATCCCGTATTACACAGAAGACAAAAGTTACCTCTCAGAATATAGTAGGACGTCCCTAATTATTCCTGTATTTCAAAGAAGACAAAAGTTAGCTCCCAGAATATAGTAGAACGTCCCTAATTAATCCCGTATTACACAGAAGACAAAAGTTACCTCCCAACATATAGAAGAACGTCCTTAAATTAATCACGTATCGAATAGAGGACAAAAATTACCGCCCCCCCAGAACATTGTAGAACGTACCTAATTAATGTCGTATTACACAACAGTTACTACATGGAATATAGTATAACGTCTCTAAATAATGCCGTATTACACATAATACAAAAGTTACCATCCAGAATATAGTAAAACGTCCCTAATTTAACCACGTATTACACAGAAGACAAAAGTTACTTCCCAGAATAAAATAGAACGTGCCTAATTAATCGCGTATTACACAACAAACAAAAGTTACCTCCCAGTATATAGTAGAACGTCCCTAATTAATCCCGTATTACACAGGAGACAAAAGTTACCTCCCAACATGTAGAAGAACGTCCCTAAATCATCACGTATCGAACAGAGGACAACAATTACTTCCGCCCCCCCCCAGAATATTGTAGAACGTCTTTAATTGATTCCGTATTACACAGAAGACAAAAGTTACAGCCCAACATGTAGAAGAACGTCCCTAAATCATCACGTATCGAACAGAGGACAACAATTACACCCGCCCCCAGCAGAATATTGTAGAACGTCTCTAATTATTCCCGTATTACACAGAAGACAAAAGTTACCCCCCCCCCCCCCGAATATAGTATAATGTTCCTAATTAATCCCGTATTCCACAGAAGACAAAAGTTACCTCCCACAATATAGTAGAACGTCTAAAATTAATCACGTATTACACAGAAGACAAAAGTTACCTCCAAAAATATAGTAGAACGTCCCTAATTATTCACGTATTAAACAGAAGACAAAATTTACTACCCAAAATATAGTATAATGTCCCTAATCAATCCTGGTGCACACAAAAGACAAAAGTTTCGTCCCAGAATATAGAAAAACGTCGCTAATTAATCCTGTCTTACACAGAAGACAAACATTACCTCCCAGAGTATAGTAGAACGTCCCTAATTAATCCCGGTTACAAAGAAGACAAAAGTTACCTCCCAGAATATAGTAAAACGACCCGAATTAAACCCGGTTATACAGAAGACAAACATTACCTCCCAGAATATAGTAGAACGTTCCTAATTAATCCTGTATTACACAGAAGACACAAGTAACCTCCAAGAACATAGTAGAACGTTCCTAATTAATCCCGTATTACACAGAAGACTAAAGTTACAACCCAGCATGGAGAAGAACGTCTCTAATTAATCCCGTATTACACAACAAACAAAAGTTATCATCCAGAATATAGTAAAACGACCCGAATTAAACCCGGTTACACAGAAGACAAAAGTTACCACCCAGAATATAGTAGAACGTCCATAAGTAATCCCGCTTTACACACAAGACAAAAGTTACCACCCAGAATATAGTAGAACGTTCCTAATTAATCCTGTATTACACAGAAGACAAAAGTTACCTCCCAGAATATAGTAGAACGTCCCTAATTAATCCCGTTTTACACAGAAGACAAAAGTTACCTCTCAGAATATAGTAGGGCGTCCCTAATTATTCCTGTATTACACAGAAGACAAAAGTTACCTCCCAGAATATAGTAGAACGTCCCTAATTAATCCCGTATTACACAGAAGACAAAAGTTACCTCCCAACATATAGAAGAACGTCCCTAAATCATCACGTATCGAACAGAGGACAACAATTACTTCCGCCCCCCCCCCCCCCCAGAATATTGTAGAACGTCTTTAATTGATCCCGTATTACACAGAAGACAAAAGTTACATCCCAACATGTAGAAGAACGTCCCTAAATCATCACGTATCGAACAGAGGACAACAATTACACCCGCCCCCAGCAGAATATTGTAGAACGTCTCTAATTATTCCCGTATTACACAGAAGACAAAAGTTACCCCCCGAATATAGTATAATGTTCCTAATTAATCCCGTATTGCACAGAAGACAAAAGTTACCTCCCACAATATAGTAGAACGTCTAAAATTAATCACGTATTACACAGAAGACAAAAGTTACCTCCAAAAATATAGTAAAACGTCCCTAATTATTCACGTATTAAACAGAAGACAAAATTTACTACCCAGAATATAGTATAATGTCCCTAATCAATCCTGGTGCACACAAAAGACAAAAGTTTCGTCCCCGAATATAGTAAAACGTCGTTAATTAATCCTGTCTTACACAGAAGACAAACATTACCTCCCAGAATATAGTAGAACGTCCCTAATTAATCCCGGTTACAAAGAAGACAAAAGTTACAACCCAGCATGGAGAAGAACGTCTCTAATTAATCCCGTATTACACAACAAACAAAAGTTACTATTACACAACAAACAAAAGTTACTACCCAGTATTACACAACAAACAAAAGTATAATGTCCCTAATCGATCCCGTATTACACAGAAGACAAAAGTTTCGTCCCAGAATATAGTAAAACGTCGCTAATTAATCCTGTATTACACAACAGACAAAAGTTTCCTCCCAGAATATAGTAGAACGTCCCTAATTAATCCCGTATCAAACAGGAGACAAAAGTTACCTCCCAGAATATAGTAGAACGTCCCTAATTAATCCCGATTACAAAGAAGACAAAAGTTACCTCCCAGAACATAGTAGAACGTTCCTAATTAATCCCGTATTACACAGAAGACAAAAGTTACAACCCAGCATGGAGAAGAACGTCTCTAATTAATCCCGTATTACACAACAAACAAAATTTATCAACCAGAATATAGTAAAACGACCCGAATTAAACCCGGTTACACAGAAGACAAACATTACCTCCCAGAATATAGTAGAACGTCCCTAATTAATCCCACATTACACAGAAGACAAAAGTTACCACCCAGAATATAGTAGAACGTCCCTAAGTAATCCCGCTTTATACACAAGACAAAAGTTGCCACCCAGATTATAGTAGAACGTTCCTAATTAATCCTGTATTACACAGAAGACAAAAGTTACCTCCCAGAATATAGTAGAACGTCCCTAATTAATCCCGTATTACACAGCAGACAAAAGTTACCTCTCAGAATATAGTAGGACGTCCCTAATTATTCCTGTATTTCACAGAAGACAAAAGTTAGCTCCCAGAATATAGTAGAACGTCCCTAATTAATCCCGTATTACACAGAAGACAAAAGTTACCTCCCAAAATGATATACCTCTTTTTAACACAATTAGAAACTTGTCTCCATGGTTATTTTAGACAAGAAGATTTTCCCTGTGCCCGTGTGTTTTAGTGTCCATAAACATATAGAAGAACGTCCTTAAATTAATCACGTATCGAATAGAGGACAAAAATTACCGCCCCCCAAGAACATTGTAGAACGTACCTAATTAATGTCGTATTACACAACAGTTACTACATGGAATATAGTATAACGTCTCTAAATAATGCCGCATTACACATAATACAAAAGTTACCATCCAGAATATAGTAAAACGTCCCTAATTTAACCACGTATTACACAGAAGACAAAAGTTACTTCCCAGAATAAAATAGAACGTGCCTAATTAATCGCGTATTACACAACAAACAAAAGTTACCTCCCAGTATATAGTAGAACGTCCCTAATTAATCCCGTATTACACAGGAGACAAAAGTTACCTCCCAACATGTAGGAGAACGTCCCTAAATCATCACGTATCGAACAGAGGACAACAATTACTTCCGCCCCCCCCCCCCCCCCAGAATATTGTAGAACGTCTTTAATTGATCCCGTATTACACAGAAGACAAAAGTTACAGCCCAACATGTAGAAGAACGTCCCTAAATCATCACGTATCGAACAGAGGACAACAATTACACCCGCCCCCAGCAGAATATTGTAGAACGTCTCTAATTATTCCCGTATTACACAGAAGACAAAAGTTACCCCCCCCCCCCCCGAATATAGTATAATGTTCCTAATTAATCCCGTATTCCACAGAAGACAAAAGTTACCTCCCACAATATAGTAGAACGTCTAAAATTAATCACGTATTACACAGAAGACAAAAGTTACCTCCAAAAATATAGTAGAACGTCCCTAATTATCCCCATAATAAACAGAAGACAAAATTTACTACCCAAAATATAGTATAATGTCCCTAATCAATCCTGGTGCACACAAAAGACAAAAGTTTCGTCCCAGAATATAGTAAAACGTCGCTAATTAATCCTGTCTTACACAGAAGACAAACATTACCTCCCAGAGTATAGTAGAACGTCCCTAATTAATCCCGGTTACAAAGAAGACAAAAGTTACCTCCCAGAATATAGTAAAACGACCCGAATTAAACCCGGTTATACAGAAGACAAACATTACCTCCCAGAATATAGTAGAACGTTCCTAATTAATCCTGTATTACACAGAAGACACAAGTAACCTCCAAGAACATAGTAGAACGTTCCTAATTAATCCCGTATTACACAGAAGACTAAAGTTACAACCCAGCATGGAGAAGAACGTCTCTAATTAATCCCGTATTACACAACAAACAAAAGTTATCATCCAGAATATAGTAAAACGACCCTAATTAATCACGTATTACACAGAAGACAAAAGTTACCACCCAGAATATAGTAGAACGTCCATAAGTAATCCCGCTTTACACACAAGACAAAAGTTACCACCCAGAATATAGTAGAACGTTCCTAATTAATCCTGTATTACACAGAAGACAAAAGTTACCTCCCAGAATATAGTAGAACGTCCCTAATTAATCCCGTTTTACACAGAAGACAAAAGTTACCTCTCAGAATATAGTAGGGCGTCCCTAATTATTCCTGTATTACACAGAAGACAAAAGTTACCTCCCAGAATATAGTAGAACGTCCCTAATTAATCCCGTATTACACAGAAGACAAAAGTTACCTCCCAACATATAGAAGAACGTCCCTAATTAACCACGTATCGAATAGAGGACAACAATTACTTCCGCCCCCCCCCCCCCCCCCCCAGAATATTGTAGAACGTCTTTAATTGATCCCGTATTACACAGAAGACAAAAGTTACATCCCAACATGTAGAAGAACGTCCCTAAATCATCACGTATCGAACAGAGGACAACAATTACACCCACCCCCAGCAGAATATTGCAGAACGACTCTAATTATTCCCGTATTACACAGAAGACAAAAGTTGCCCCCCGAATATAGTATAATGTTCCTAATTAATCCCGTATTGCACAGAAGACAAAAGTTACCTCCCAGAATATAGTAGAACGTCTCAAATTAATCACGTATTACACAGAAGACAAAAGTTACCTCCAAAAATATAGTAGAACGTCCCTAATTATTCACGTATTAAACAGAAGACAAAATTTACTATCCAGAATATAGTATAATGTCCCTAATCAATCCTGGTGCACACAAAAGACAAAAGTTTCGTCCCAGAATATAGCAAAACGTCGCTAATTAATCCTGTCTTACACAGAAGACAAACATTACCTCCCAGAATATAGTAGAACGTCCCTAATTAATCCCAGTTACAAAGAAGACAAAAGTTACCTCCCAGAATATAGTAGAACGTCCCTAATTAATTCCGTATTACACAGAAGACTAAAGTTAGCTCCCAAAATATAGTAGAACGTCCCTAATTAATCCCGCATTACACAGAAGACAAAAGTTACCCCCAGAATATAGTAGAACGTCCCTAATTAATCCCGGTTACAAAGAAGACAAAAGTTACCTCCCAGAATATAGTAGAACGTCCCTAATTAATTCCGTATTACACAGAAGACAAAAGTTACCTCCCAGAATATAGTAGAACGTCCCTAATTAATCCCGTATTACACAGAAGACAAAAGTTACCCCCAGAATATAGTAGAACGTCCCTAATTAATCCCGGTTACAAAGAAGACAAAAGTTACCTCCCAGAATATAGTAGAACGTCCCTAATTAATTCCGTATTACACAGAAGACAAAAGTTACCTCCCAGAATATAGTAGAACGTCCCTAATTAATCCCGTATTACACAACAAACAAAAGTTACTATTACACAACAAACAAAAGTTACTACCCAGTATTACACAACAAACAAAAGTATAATGTCCCTAATCGATCCCGTATTACACAGAAGACGAACGTTTCGTCCCAGAATATAGTAAAACGTCGCTAATTAATCCTGTCTTACACAGAAGACAAACATTAACTCCCAGAATATAGTAAAACGTCCTAATTATTCTCGTATTACACAGAAGACAAAAGTTACAACCCAGCATGGAGAAGAACGTCTCTAATTAATCACGTATTACACAACAAACAACAGTTACTACCCAGAATATAGAAGAACGTCCCCAACTAATCCCGTATTACACAACAAATAAAAGTTACCATCCAGAATATAGTAAAACGTCCCGAATTAAACCCGGTTACACAAAAGACAAAAGTTTCCTCCCAGAATATAGTAAAACGTCGCTAATTAATCCTGTCTTACACAGAAGACAAACATTACCTCCCAGAATATAGTAGAACGTCCCTAATTAATCCCGGTTACAAAGAAGACAAAAGTTACCTCCCAGAATATAGTAGAACGTCCCTAATTAATCCCGTATAACACAGAAGACAAAAGTTACCTCCCAGAATATAGTAAAACGACCCGAATTAAACCCGGTTACACAGAAGACAAACATTACCTCCCAGAATATAGTAGAACGTCCCTAATTAATCCTGTATTACACAGAAGACAAAAGTTACCTCCCAGAACATAGTAGAACGTTCCTAATTAATGCCGTATTACACAGAAGACAAAAGTTACAACCCAGCATGGAGAAGAACGTCTCTAATTAATCCCGTATTACACAACAAACAAAAGTTATCTTCCAGAATATAGTAAAACGACCCGAATTAAACCCGGTTACACAGAAGACAAACATTACCTCCCAGAATATAGTAGAACGTCCCTAATTAATCCCACATTACACAGAAGACAAAAGTTACCTCCCAAAATATAGTAGAACGTTCCTTATTAATCCCGTATTACACAGAAGACAAAAGTTACCACCCAGAATATAGTAGAACGTCCCTAAGTAATCCCGCTTTACACACAATACAAAATTTACCACCCAGAATATAGTAGAACGTTCCTAATTAATCCTGTAATACACAGAAGACAAAAGTTACCTCCCAGAATATAGTAGAACGTCACTAATTAATCCCGTATTACACAGAAGACAAAAGTTACCTCTCAGAATATAGTAGGACGTCCCTAATTAATCCCGTATTACACAGAAGACAAAAGTTACCTCCCAACATATAGAAGAACGTCCCTAATTAATCACGTATCGAATAGAGGAGAAAAATTACCGCCCCCCCCCCCCAGAACATTGTAGAACGTACCTAATTAATGTCGTATTACACAACAGACAAAAGTTACTACATGGAATATAGTATAACGTCCCTAAATAATGCCGTATTACACATAATACAAAAGTTACCATCCAGAATATAGTAAAACGTCCCTAATTAATCACGTATTACACAGAAGACAAAACTTACTTCCCAGAATAAAATAGAACGTGCCTAATTAATCGCGTATTACACAACAAACAAAAGTTACCTCCCAGTATATAGTAGAACGTCCCTAATTAATCCCGTATTACACAGGAGACAAAAGTTACCTCCCAACATGGAGAAGAACGTCCCTAAATCATCACGTATCGAACAGAGGACAACAATTACTCCCCCCCCCAGAATATTGTAGAACGTCTTTAATTGATCCCGTATTACACAGAAGACAAAAGTTACATCCCAACATGTAGAAGAACGTCCCTAAATCATCACGTATCGAACAGAGGACAACAATTACACCCGCCCCCAGCAGAATATTGCAGAACGTCTCTAATTATTCCCGTATTACACAGAAGACAAAAGTTACCCCCCGAATATAGTATAATGTTCCTAATTAATCCCGTATTGCACAGAAGACAAAAGTTACCTCCCAGATTATAGTAGAACGTCTAAAATTAATCACGTATTACACAGAAGACAAAATTTACTACCCAGAATATAGTATAATGTCCCTAATCAATCCTGGTGCACACAAAAGACAAAAGTTTCGTCCCAGAATATAGTAAAACGTCGCTAATTAATCCTGTCTTACACAGAAGACAAACATTACCTCCCAGAATATAGTAGAACGTCCCTAATTAATCCCGGTTACAAACAAGACAAAAGTTACAACCCAGCATGGAGAAGAACGTCTCTAATTAATCCCGTATTACACAACAAACAAAAGTTACTATTACACAACAAACAAAAGTTACTACCCAGTATTACACAACAAACAAAAGTATAATGTCCCTAATCGATCCCGTATTACACAGAAGACGAAAATTTCGTCCCAGAATATAGTAAAACGTCGCTAATTAATCCTGTATTACACAAAAGACAAAAGTTTCCTCCCAGAATATAGTTAAACGTCGCTAATTAATCCTGTCTTACACAGAAGACAAACATTACCTCCCAGAATATAGTAAAACGTCCCAATTATTCTCGTATTACACAGAAGACAAAAGTTACAACCCAGCATGGAGAAGAACGTCTCTAATTAATCCCGTATAACACAACAAACAAAAGTTACTACCCAGAATATAGTAGAACGTCCCTTATTAATCCCGTATTACACAACAAACAAAAGTTACCATCCAGAATATAGTTAAACGTCCCGAATTAAACCCGGTTACACAGAAGACAAAAGTTACCTCCCAGAATATAGTAGAACGTCCCGAATTATTTCCGGTTTACACAGAAGACAAATATTACCTCCCAGAATATAGTAGAACGTCCCTTATTGATCCCGTATAACACAGAAGACAAAAGTTACCTCCCAGAATATAGTAGAACGTCCCTAATTAATCCCGGTTTACACAGAATACAAAAGTTACAACCCAGCATGGAGAAGAACATCCCTAATTAATCCTGTATTACACAACAAGCAAAAGTTACTATTACACAACAAACAAAAGTTACTACCCAGTATTACACAACAAACAAAACTATTATGTCCCTAATCGATCCCGTATTACACAGAAGACAAAAGTTTCGTCCCAGAATATAGTAAAACGTCGCTAATTAATCCTGTATTACACAACAGATAAAAGTTTCCTCCCAGAATATAGTAGAACGTCGCTAATTAATCCCCTATTACACAGAAGACAAAAGTTACCACCAAGAATATAGTAAAACGTCCCTAATTAATCCCATATTACACAAAAGACAAAAGTTTCGTCCCAGAATATAGTAGAACGTCGCTAATTAATTCTGTATTACACAGAAGACAAACATTACCTCCTAGAATATAGTCGAACGTCCCTAATTAATCACGTATTACACAGAAGACAAAAGTTACCCCCCCCGGAATATAGTAGAACGTCCTTAATTTATCCCGTATTACACAACAAACAAAAGTTACCACCCAGGATATAGTAGAACGTCCCTAATTAATCTCGTATTACACAGAAGACAAAAGTTACAGCCCAGCAGGTAGAAGAACGTCTCGAATTAATCCTGTATTACACAGAAGACAAAAGTTACCTCCCAGAATATAGTAGAACGTCCCTAATTAATCCAACATTACACAGAAGACAAAAGTTATCTCCCAGAATATAGTAGGACGTCCGTTATTAATCCTGTATTACACAGAAGACAAAAGTTACCTCCCAGAATATAGTAGAACGTCCCTAATTAATCCCGTATTACACAGAAGACAAAATTTACCTCCCAACATATAGAAGAACGTCCCTAATTAATCACATATCGAACAGAGGACAAAAATTACCGCCCCCCCCCCTCCCGAATATTGTAGAACGTACCTAATTAATGTCGTATTACACAACAGACAAAAGTTACTACACGGAATATAGTATAACGTCCCTAATTAATGCTGTAATACACATAATACAAAAGTTACCATCCAGAATATAGTAAGACGTCCCTAATTAATCACGTATTACACAGAAGACAAAAGTTACTTCCCAGAATAAAATAGAACGTGCCAAATTAATCGCGTATTACACAGGAGACAAAAGTTACCTCCCAGAATATAGTAGAACGTCCCTAATTAATCGCGTATTACACAGGAGACAAAAGTTACCTCCCAACATATAGAAGAACGTCCCTAAATCATCACGTATCGAACAGAGGACAACAATTACACCCGCCCCCAGCAGAATATTGTAGAACGTCTCTAATTATTCCCGTATTACACAGAAGACAACAGTTACCCCCAGAATATAGTACAACGTCCATAATTAATACCGGTTACAAAGAAGACAAAAATTACCATCCAGAATATAGAAGAACGTCCCTGTTTAATCGCGTATTACACAGAAAACAAAAATTACCTCCTGGAATATACTAAAACGTCCGTAATTAGTGCCGTATTACACACACAAAAGTTACCTCCCAGAATATAGTAGAACGTCCCGAATTAATCCCGTATTACACAGAAGACAAAAGTTACCATCCAGAATAAAGTAGAGCGTCCCGAATTAATCCCGGTTACACAGAAGACAAAAGTTACCTCCCAAAATATAGTAGAACGTCCCGAATTCGTCCAGTATTACACAAAAGACAAAAGTTACCTCCCAGAATATAGTAGAACGTCCCTAATTAATCCCGTATTACACAACAAACAAAAGTTACCATCCAGAATATAGTAGAACGTCCCGAATTAATCCCGGTTACACAACAGACAAAAGTTACCATCCAGAATATAGTAGAACGTCCCGAATTAATCCCGTATAACACAGAAGACAAAAGTTACCTCCCAGAATGTAGTAGAACGTCCCTAATTAATCCCGTATTACACAACACACAAAAGTTACCTCCCAGAATATAGTAGAACGTCCCTAATTAATCCCACATTGCACAGAAGATAAAAGTTACCACCCAGAATGTAGAAGAACGTCTCTTTATATTCCCGTATTACACAGAAGACAAAAGTTACCTCCCAGAATATAGTGGAACGTCCCTAATTAATCCCGTATTACACAGAATACAAAAGTTACCTCCCAACATATAGAAGAACGTCCCTAAGTAATCACGTATCGAACAGAGGAGAAAAATTACCCCCGGCCCCCCAGAATATTGCAGAACGTCCCTAATTTATCCCGTATTACGCAACAGACAAAAGTTACCTCCCAGAATATAGTAGAACGTCTCTTATTATTCCCGTATTACACAGAAGACAAAAGTTACCCCCCCCCCCAGAATATAGTGGAACGTCCCTAATTAATCCCATATTACACAGAATACAAAAGTTACCTCCCAACATATAGAAGAACGTCCCTAAGTAATCACGTATCGAACAGAGGAGAAGAATTACCCCCGGCCCCCCAGAATATTGCAGAACGTCCTTAATTAATCCCGTATTAAACAGAAGACAAAAGTTACCTCCCAGAATATTCTAGAACGTCCCTAATTAATCCCGCATTGCACAACAAAAAAAGTTACCATCCAGAATATAGTATAACGTCCCTAATTTATCCCGTATTACACAACAAACAAAAGTCACCACACAGAATATAGTAGAACGTTCCGAATTAATCCCAGTTTACACAGAAGACAAAAGTTATCTCCCAGAATATAATAGAACGTCCCTAATTAATCCTGTATTACACAGAAGACAAAGATTACCTCCCAGAATATAGTAGAACGTCCCTAATTAATCCTGTATTACACAAAAGACAAAATTTACCTCCCAGAATATAGTAGAACGTCCCTAATTAATCCTGTATTACACAGAAGACAAAAGTTACCTCCCAGAATACAGTAGAACGTCCCTAATTAATCCCGTATTACACAGAAGACAAACGTTACATCCCAGAATATAGTAGACGTCTCTAATTAATCCCGTATTACACAACAAACAAAAGTCACCACACAGAATATAGTAGAACGTTCCGAATTAATCCCGGTTTACACAGAAGACAAAAGTTATCTCCCAGAATATAATAGAACGTCCCTAATTAATCCTGTATTACACAGAAGACAAAGATTACCTCCCAGAATATAGTAGAACGTCCCTAATTAATCCTGTATTACACAAAAGACAAAAGTTACCTCCCAGAATACAGTAGAACGTCCCTAATTAATCCCGTATTACACAGAAGACAAACGTTACCTCCTAACATATAGAAGAACGTCCCTAATTAATCCCGTATTACACAGAAGACAAACGTTACCTCCTAACATATAGAAGAACGTCCCTACTTAATCACGTATCGAACAGAGGACAAAAATTACCCCCCCCCCCCCAGAATATTGTAAAACGTCGCTAATTGTGATCTGTACGCATACGTAGCGTTTAGACGTACCTTATACGTACCTTGAACGAGCTCCGAGCTTCTCTGGGTAAAAACTACATTTGAACTATCTTTAACTGCCATAATTTACTGGTAACATAGGTCTGTTTGTTTTCCGGACTTTGTTCAGCCTAAAATGCCTCCAAAAAGATCCAATAGGTCTAAAATCGACGTATTAGGTGAGATGGAAATAGCAGATACTAAGTGCACGGACTCGGACGAACATGGTTTGGCGAACCAGTCCGAGGGACAGGACAGTGAGCCCGTGCCTCCAGTATTACCTGTTCAGCCGAGGACTTCATTCGGTCAGCCCTGGCTGACATACAGACCACTCTGAACAAAGTTGTATTACATCGGCATGCCTTCACCGAACGCCTTGCAACAGTTGAACGACAGCAACGTGATGTTATGAAGAAGTTAGAGGTATCCGACAAATCGGTAAAACAGGTAACTCAGTCTGTAACTAATCATTCCGCTAAACTTAAAACTGTGACAGAAAATTTAGATATTCTCAAGGCGGAAAACTCTGAACTAAAAAATAGAGTCCTCAACCAAGAACGTTACAGTCGAGAGTATAACTTGCGATTCGGTGGTGCTCCAGAAAATAAAGACGAGAATTACATCTCTATTGTGAATAAGCTAATTAAAAAGGACCTGGGAATAAACAACTGTTGTGTTGAAAACGCTCACCGCATTGGCAAAGTAAGGGACGGGCAATGTCGACATATTCTGGCTAAATTTCTCTACCGCCCTCAAAGACGGGATGTTTTGATAAAGTCAAAATCCGTCCTAAAAGATAAGCCCATTTTCATTACGGAGGACCTAATCCATGAGGACAGGATAAGGAAAAATGATCTTCGCCAAGCTATGAACAAGCTCTTTGATGACGGCCATAAGGTCCGCTTCTCGAAAGGGAAACTATATGTAGATGGAAATTATCCGATTACTCGGAGACTACTTTAATATTTTTCAATTTCCATACTTTGACTTACCTTTCTGACTTTCTTTTTGTATTTTTTGGATTGACCTTGATCTACATGCCTGTGAATTTCGCTTGGAATTAATTACAGTGTGCCACAGTGAGAATTCAAATTACATTGTGAATGTGATGATATAATTTGTATATCGTTTCGCTATACTAACTGTTGCTTTTACTCGTTTTCAGTTTTGGACTGGTGCAGTAAAGATATTGATAAACCCATATATTTATTTTCTTTAGGGTTTCTCGTGCCTGAGGAAAGAAACCTTGCACATAGAATAACGTCGTAAATAAAACTGCTTGATGTGACAGGATAAGATATGTATTTTGAAATACAACTGCTTCAAATAGCAGGGTTATTAAATATTTCGAACTTAGAAACTCAACTTAGGAAATCCAGAAACTCTACAAAAACTGAACCTAAGCATTGACTTTCATTTTAAATTTTTAAGCTTACAATAATCACTATATGTTGTCTAGTCTTCATAAACGAATACATCTTTAGTTGTATGCTTTTTTACAATGATTTACTAATCGTTGAAGTGTTTTGATTGAGTGCAATCAACTAACCAAGTAAATAAATGTTTCTCTCTGTTTGTTTCATTTTTTTTCTGTCTTTTTTCAGATTGGTTGAGGTTTATGTTCATGCCCTTTTGGTTGAATTTGCACTTTTACTTTCTCCCTCACTGCACTGATCTCTACCATACCTTCAGTAAGTGTCCCTGTCCAAGTATACTGTTGGTAGTTTATGTAAGTTGCACCTTTTTATTCCACTTAGCTTTATTCCTGTTTTTATTTGTCTTTTTAGTTTTTTAGCTCTAATTACCTAATGGGTAGTAACCCAGATAATTATATATACATTTGTGCCCAGAGAGCTCGGAGCACGCTCACCATTTGGTGATCACCAACTAATTATATATATAATCTTAATAATGGCTAAATGCACATTTATACATAATGATGTACATGCTTTGATACTTTTATCAACAATTTTTCCTGTAATGTTTGGGTGGACAATTAATGTATTTAAACATGTAGTTCTTCCTTTTGATAATGGATAGTGATCTTCTCCTTCAGCCTGTTCCATCACTGAACCCATTTTCTTTTTTACCATTTCATAATGAACCTGACAGCTCATTTTCATTTGATCATAATCACTCACCTCTTACCGACTCCTCATCTGTAAGTATCAATCTCTCTTATTTAAATAGGCTGTGCTTCAATCCTCTCCAGCTTAACGATGATACTCCAAATAAATTGATTGATTGTGTTTTACGGCGGCGTTGCCAGTTTTATTGTGGGAGGAAACCGGGCTCTGTGCCCGGAGGAAACCCACGACCTTCCGCTGGTAACTGGCAACCATCCCACATTGGTCGGGTACTCCAAATAAAGCCACTCCTCATGACAATCATCATGAAAATCTCTACTGGCAAAAAATGTCCAATCATGAAAGTAACTATTTTTCCGATGAATCATTTTTAATGATGAATCAACTCATCTTTTAATACAGGCTCATCTATTTTACCCACTACAAAGTCACAAGTTTTAATACCATCAAGCCATGTTTTATCCTCCACAAGTCTCATATTTTAATACAAGCTCATCTATTTTACCCACCACCACAGTAAAATATGTCTCAATTTTAAAGCCTCCTTCTTCCTCCTCCACAGTTTCTTTGTCGACGTCGCTGCATTCATCATCAGTGACTGGTTTAGATAAATATGATGCTGCGTGTCAGTCAACTGCAGTGCAGGAATGTGATAACTGTCTTATTCAAAAGAAGAAATTACGTAATACCCGAACGAGAGAACTGAGAGCCACAAGAACAGCAAAACTGCGAGGTCAAATTATAAGAAAGCAGAAATCTGAATATAACAGATTAAAAAGAATACGAGACAGACCACTGGAGCACAGGGAAGCAAGACTAAAAAAACTGAAAAGGCTACGGGTTTTAACAGATACTCGAGGTTCACAGACTAACCTCGAGTGTAATCAGTGTGAAAAACGGGAAACAGAAATTGAAGAAATGAGGGACGCCTTATTTGATTTTAACACTGCCAGAAGTATTGATTTTATGGAGCAGCACAAATATTCAGACAGTTTTATACAATGTGTTTTAACTCTTTTAGATCACAATGTAGGGACCAAACTTGTCACACCAGTCATCGCCGCCTCTTTTAAATATAACTCAATTGCCATGCAGGAGTACAATAGATGAGATCGCAAAATTACGCATGCCTTTATCCCATTTTTACATTGTAGAAACAATTTCAGATGAGCCAAACACTACTTTATATTCGGATGAAACCAAAACAATATGGCAAACAATACGATGCTTATGTAATCACAAATTCCCCAAAACAGTCCAAGCTACTAGGAATGAGGGAGATGGCTGACAAGTCCGCTGCTACAAACCTAGAGACACTGAAAGAAGTTATACGAGATTTAGACCAAGCTACAGAAAACGAAGATCAGACTGCCGGAAAAAGGATAATTACAAATAACAAGAACACTATGTCAGACAGAGCCGGCACAGAGAAATCCTTCCACTAGATGCTTTCGACATATCGGAAATCCATCATTCCGGAAATTATACTCAACTGGACAATTTTAAATGAAACTACAAAAAGCAAACTGTCCACCATTCATAATTTCTTCTGTGGACTGCACCTTCTTGTTAATGCAGCTGATAAAATGGTTTCAACCCTCATAGAATGCGAGAAAAAACACACCGGTGATGAAACTATAACATAATGTTCTGCAATAACTTTTATTCGGCTCGCTTGTAAAGCATTTTCTAAAGGAGGGGATGAGAAAAGTGGGATTTTTATGCAGTCATCAACTTTTTTAAAAGGCCGAGGTGTGGGGGAAAAATTAACAAATCTTAGAGGAAACCGTTTTAACATCATTTTCCACAACGCATCTGTATTATATCATCTTCATCCTCATCTACGTGACTTTATACAGGATTGCTGGGGCACCCCTAATAACCCTTTTAACTGCTGTTTTAAATGGATTTACAGATTTTAACATTGCGGGGTGTCGGGCATTGGGTCTTATCAACAAATTTTTAACAACACCATTGTGGAACATTGTAGAGAATGAGGACAATATTTTAAATATGAATGACATTTATCCCAAACTTTTAAAGAATCTTAGAGCAGTCAAACCGGCGGATCTTATTGAAGGCCGAGGTATTCTTGTTCCAAGGGCAACTAATCCTGATAATACAGACTCTTTTAAATCCCTTATTAAAACAGATGAAAATGATGTTTTAACAATTACAATTTTGGAGGTTTTATTGACTGACATCGCCGATCTGTGGGAGCATCTTGTAAAAGACCAATTGCCTGGAGGCACGAATGCTCATTTAGATGTGGCGGCAAACCCCGAATGCAGTTCAACATTAAAACATAATAAATTACCAGAAACTGTATTCGGGCGTCTGGACTATGAGCAGAACAGAAAGCCGTCAGCATCACAATATACTTTAGAAAGTGCTATATTATTCAGTTTTAATACAGTAGGGGACTGGTTGGACAATCTAGATGAGCAAACGATGACTGGTGCGATGTTAAAGGCATCTATTTTTAAAAAGCACACGCACAGTAGTTTTAAAGAAAGACAGAGAAAAATAAACGAGGAACGCCAGAAAGCCCTGATTCAAAAGAAAGAGGAACGAGAGAAAAAGATCAAACGCTTGTTACAAAGTAAAGAATCCTAAACACAAGAAATTATTATACATGGTCTTTGGCAGACGGAAGTGACGGTGGACGAGAAACTGGCGACATATTCCAGCAAAACATCAAAACTAAGAGACCTAAAACATCAACTAAATTTCAGGAAAAATGTCCTGCAACAGAAAACAACAAAGAAAGAATTATTTTTATTTTCAAGGAAAAAAGTACAATTAACTGTAGAACAGTTGGCGAACAATTTAAAACAATTGCTGAAAGAGGCTGGGAACATATCATCAGGTGAAATGGGACGTTCAGACCTGGTGGGGAAGAATGTAAGACACACATTTGAAGTGGGAGAATGAAAAGAGAGGACTCCATTTGTGGGCCGCGTCATTTCACAGGTACCCGGGTTTCCACAATGGTTCAACATTGTTTACGCCAATGAGCCAGAAACGGTGTATACTTTCACCCTTGAAGACGATCAGGCTGAGGGAGATCTAACAGTATCCGCTTTATAAAACATTTTACCATAGCTAGCGGAGATCAAATCCGTTTTATAAAACATTTTACCATAGCTAGTGTTCTATCGATAGGCTTAGGCCTATAGTCAATTAAGATAAGCAACCATAGAAACACGAGTAGATTGAAATGTATTCGGTACAAATTAGTGTACATAATTTTGGGATTACGTGAAAAAAACAAGCTTTTGCCACACTGGTTGGAATGATTTACACGAGCTGCATTTATCATCTTTTCAGGGGATGCTACTCTTCCTTAAAATATCAAACTGTATGGCCTGACGCACAGCTTTTATTTTTCTTCAAGGTGAGTTGCTAAAAGATGGATTAGCTAAATGACCAAATTAGTATTGGGCATCATTCAAACAGAAAGTGGATTGAAAGATGATTGTTCAGACTATCACAAAAACCGTATATACTATATAGCCTACCCTCAGTAAATCAGTAGGCCTAACATTTAATACCTCCCTTGTTCCTTAACTGCGGTTTGTAAATCAATGCTGCTAAGTTAAACTAGTACAAAACACAGCTCCAAGTTTTGTTTCAACCTCAGTGATTTATTGTTTCATGAATTCAAAATCCCCGTTATTTCTTGGAATTCATCAAACCGAAATCCGGATTATTGACATCGGTAGCTGACAACAATCACTTTCACTGCTGGAATTCACCTGATGTGACATGTAGTTAACTTAACGTTGCTTTTGTATCTCTTTATTCGCAGGCTCGCTTCACACACGACACTTTTTTACGAAACCAATACAAGGATACGCCCATTGACTGATGTGTTCCAGTCCAGACGAAATTTTGGTAATTGTTTGCATTTAGTAAAAACAAGCCGATTTCTTTGATCATCTAAGCTACATCAGGCAGTCTTGATACCTGACCATTGCATAGGAACTTTTCTGAAATAATGAATTTGAAGCGCAACATCCGTGGACACCTATGTGTAATTTACACTAAGATACATGGGATAGAGTAGATCCACGTGTCTTTACCATCTTTTACCATATCTGTAATACGAATTATAACTGCTAGATTCTGGAGACCCTTTTTAGAACCGGTTTCATTAACCAGTGCGGCAGTAGGCCTATAGGAATTTAGATGACTATTAAATAATAGGCTACTTAATTCGTACGAGAAAACCCATGTTAGGATTTTCATGAATTTGCACAACGGCATTGTCTTAATTTCTTCTCTATGAATTTTCTCTACAAAGATAGAACCAAGCATATGAGACAATTCATTTTTAGCCATCCTGGTAACTCTTCTCGTTTGACTATTTTCTTTACCTATAACTTTGAACTTTTCTTAGAATTATACAAATTTCTTATATTTACAGAACTAAAGTCATGAATCACTTCAACTGTGGGTGGACCTGTTTAGTATATTGGCTAAGGATTGGCAGAATACACCTGTCTGTAATGATCCTCAAATATAGGTTATTCAATTTTTTTACATTGGTACTTTATAATATGTCAGTGAATAGCAGCGATCCCCTGTCCTCTCCACCCTCTTTACATTTTACCTTCAGGCAGTGGTCTCCCTTTTTGACTTGCTTCCGCTTCTGTGTGTCACGCATGTCTCAAAGAGACATCCGGTCACTAGTTGAGGTAGGTTAAAAGCACGTATATTTGGCCTCTTGCTTGTATTCAAAAGTCACTTTGGTTAGATTTTAAAGTGCTTTATTGTCTACAGAAATAACTTTTTATGGGTTATAACTGTCAAGTTTCCTACATGAGACCTAAATCTACCGGTTCAGCTGTTTTATTTCTGTATATTTCTCTTTTTGAATGTTTGGTCTCCATCCCTACGTCAAGTCAGCTTGTGATTCTTTTCTGTTTAACCTTTGAGTTACGGTAATGTCTGAGTTAATTCAAGTGCTGGAAAAAAGTAGAAGAGAGCAAATTCTCATCTTAATTCAAGAGAGAGCTTGTAAAACATTCAAGGATTAACTGCTGGTCAATCTTCTCCCTGGACTGAGATGTGTTGAAAGCTTAAATCTCATTCAGAAACTTTTTGTTATTGAGGATTTAGCAACATGCATAGTCCTCTAATTAACTCAGGTATTACCGTAACCTTTGAGCTACCACGGTGTTAGTATATTACATTATTATTTATAACTTTCATTATGTAAACCTACATGGGGATTATTTCCAGTTCATGAAACAATATTTCGTTAAAAATAACTTTGCCAAAACAACAGCATTAGGGATGTGCAGCATAAAATTTAAATACACTTTTTGTATTAAATAATGGGTTGAAATGAACAAGCAGATGCCAAAATACCTTACAATTGACCAATTATACCAAACCTTGACAGTCAAACTCTAGGACAGATCCACAAAGTGCCCCACCCAAGTCTCAGCTTGCTGATGTAGAACTGGTTAAACACACAAGAGTTCCAAATATGACCATAATTCAGTTCTCCACACAATATTCTTGGACAAAAAAACTATATGTAGGAGAGCACAATTTCATTGGCCTAAAGTTCACTAGGAAGTGTGAGGGTTCAAATGAAGGACCACATTTACTGTTCAGGAATGTCATATCACAATTCAAAGTTGTCCCCTCATTTGGACCCTCTCCTGTTTCTACTCTAGTTTAAAATGGAATCACTGTAGAAAGACACAGGTAAAAGATGCCAATTACACCAGCCATTAGATGTTTTGTTGTTTATTGGTGTTATCAGTTTTGTATCTGTTGTTTGAATTGCTACTTTGACTTTCAAAATATTTTTTTTTTGCTTGGCATAGACACTGTATTTCAGATCCAAATACTGAATGTTTATGCTGTTGTTGTTGTTAGATTTCATGGGTACAAGGACTGTTAACAAATCCTAACAGTTCCCATGTAATCAGGAAAATAATTTCATTTAAAGGCTATTTTTGTATGCAAATGAACCCATGTGACCTTGGCGGCCTCATTTTGAATTTCACATTTTCCCCATTCAACTTAGTATCAACTAAAAGCTGGCAGATCCATCCAGGGTGAGCATCCCTAACAACATCACCAAGTTAGTCTTACATTTTCACGAAGTTTTTTTATGCGATATTATGGCATATTTTCCTTTCTCCGCGTTTATAAACCCGTTCAGCAGTTAATGTATTACATATAGCGGCTTAGTTTTAGCTTTATATTGTTCTAAAGTAAATTTAAACGTAACGTTCAGCTGCTAGTCAAAACAATGCAAAGGTCAAAGTTCAACTCCCAATTTTGTCAATTCAAGGGAGCCTACTCTAATCGACCTATTGCAGATCCTTTTCATTTTTGACGGTCAATGGGAGGTAACTATAGCCATCACATTGAAATAATGTTAACTGACGTATTGTTTTATGCCTTTTTGTAATCCTAGTTTTATTTTTTATTATATTCACAGCTTTTTGCCCCATCATCTCATCATCACATCATCGCATCTCATCATCACATGTTTCACATATTTTGGTTAAATAAAGATGGGAAATCTATCTACTACAACCTGCGTTTGTGTGGAATTTGGAGGTTAGCTGTCTGCCAAGTCTATCCGTAGATTTGGGCAGAACAGGTTGGTTTATTTTCCTGAAGTTTTCATTTAAAACACTTGTCAAGTCTTCTGTAATTATATTTATTAGTTCTTTCGTGAATGTATCGTCCTTTGCCGTTTTCATTTAACTCTCATAAAGTTCATTAATTTTGTAAGAGTTTAACAGAACATTGTGTATGAAACTTTCAGTATATTGAGGACGCCATTTTGTTTTTCTGGTAGGTAAAGTCGTTTTTTGTGTTTTTTGAACATCAGTGTTAATAGAAAAGGTTAATGGACATCTGAGAAAATGGGATCAAAGTCATAGACTTCAAAAGGGATAATTCTCAGGAGGGCAGTACTGAAGCCAAGTACATAATCAACTAGTGATGCATTTTTACAAGTATTTTTACCTACATATTTGTCTACTCCAAATCAGCCATTTACGATGAACAAGTTGTTGTCTTTACATAATTCAATAAGATTTTTCCGTTTATGTTAATTCTACCTTTATCCTCGGAGAAACGACAGGTTGGTATGTTAACTCGTTCCAAAAAATGTTTCGGGGAAAGTAATTCTTTTGTGATTTCGTATAGTTCTAATTTCTGATGTAAACCGGCGTTTCCCTCTGGATATTCAAGTTCTTTAGATGTTCAAGCATTAACGTCTCCTGTCATATAGACTTCATCGTAGTCCTTACACATTTCTGTGACCTCTTCATAAAATAAATCAATATCTATTTGGTTCAGATAATCTGAACCCTCAGGTGGTTGGTAAACGGCTCCTATAATGATATTTCTACCAATACCAGAAGAATTTCCTATTTCCAACTTGGCGGCAAAGGTAGTCAACATTCAGTACCAGCTGAGTTTTAAACTGCTTTTTGTGGTCATCGGGAGTTAAGGTGTTATCTGAGCTGTTATGACAGACAATACTGGTTCGAAAAAGAAAAAGAACGCTCGAAAAGGAAAACAAAGTGTGTGGAAGCTCATAAGATCGATGAATGGAACAAGCCAAGGTGTGGCAATCTCGACCACCCAAGCTGAACAACAACCTCCATTACAAAGCACCTCGGACATTCTCAGGCTAAACAGAGAGACTCTTTACTCGGATATCATGGCATTTAACAGCTCTATTCCATCGTCTATCCCATCGGCAAAGGGGGCCTCCGTGACACAGTAGGTTGAGCGTTGGACGCTTGGAAAATTTTCTGACTGTGTTTTCACTCGAACGACCTATGTGGGATGGTTGCCAGTTACCAGCGGAAGGTCGTGGGTTTCCTCCGGGCACAGAGCCCGGTTTCCTCCCACAATAAAACTGGCAGCGCCGCCCTATAAGTGAAATAATCTTGAGCGCGGCGTAAAACACCAAGCAATCAATCAATCAACCCATCGGCAACACAAGGTCAGTCTCCCCCCGGTTATGAACCCTGTTACTCCTAACCCAATGACAGGACTGACTTCAGTCTTAGAACGATTTGAACAACATCTTATAAATATCGAGACTAAGGTAAATGTTTTAGACAGTATCAAGGAAATCAAGAAAATCAGCACTCTCGAAATGGGTGTTAGTTCTCTAACTACCAGATTCCATGAACTAGAAATCAATTCGCATAAACCAGTAATTCAAGTATAAACCAGTCTGTAGATGAAATAAGGACTGAAAACATTAGAATAAAGGAGCAATTTAAAACTGTATGATATGAACTGAAAAACATCGAAATTTTAAAGAATGAAAATGAAATTTTGAAACGCGAAATCTGTCAGATGAGAGAGAAATCGTTGTATAATGAAGCTAGATCGATGAGGGACAATTTATTGTTTCATGGGGTGAACGAACAAGTAAACGAGAACACGAAAAATGTGCTGACAAACTTTTTATCAGAAAATCTAGATATTGAGCCCTGATGTTATGCCTCCAACACACATTGACATGGCACATTAGCATTACACGGGTGGTCATGATCGTCATGTAAACAGCGTACTAAACACCAGTAAGGAAACTGCGACAAGACTCCGTGTTTGTGCTATTAACGTGTGTGGTTTAAAATCCAAACTGCTTTCTTTGAAATTTACCTAAAAAATGTAGATCTAGTTTTTTTCTTGGAAACAAAATTAAGTGTTTATGATGAAATAGAGATTCCTGATTTTCATGTGATTTCAAAACAAGCCAAAAATAGATTAAACCAGAAATGTAGTATTGCTGTTGCTATCCGTAACACATATACAAAATGATGACAGCGGTTAGGAAGACTTTTTCCAACTCGCTCATCTACTTTGTAGAGATCCAGTCATCCACTAAATTACCGGCCAGTGAAGTTTCGAACCTGAACCTATATAACTCTTCTGCTTCCAAGATGAAGAGAGTTATCGTCATACCAAAAATCCCTAATTCAAAATTTAGAGTATCCACGGACAAAATTCACTGGACCGAAGATACAGCAAATTGCTTGTATACCCACTGGCTTCAGACAGTAGATTTAAACTAAATTTGGGACAGGGCATGTGCCACCCTACTTTTGGCTTAGGGGATGATGTTGTTGGTCTTGGTAGCGGGGGGCTCACTGCTGATGATATATCTCTGCTCGGTGGAGGACTTTCGTTTGTGCCTTGCCCGAAATCATTGTCTGGTGGGGAATTTTCTGTTGGTGGATTAGTGCATGTTATGGAGTACTCTAGAATTGTAAGTCTGGCTGATGTCTACAGAGATTCTGGTGGGGTGCGCAGGCCGTTTGCGTCTAGAGGCGGTTATACGCCCCCTTCTTACATGTATGACCCAGAAATAAGCATAAGTCGTGACTCTGTATCAGGGAAGTTTGATGTTTTAACTAATCCTAGAAACCAACATGACCTCACTCATTCAGAGTGTCTTGCCTTGAGTAAGCTAGGGAGAAATCCAAACATAGTTATTGAGCCTGCTGATAAAGGTTCGGCAACAGTTATTATGTCTAAACAGGATTATATTGAAGAGATAGAACGGCAGCTAAGCAGCCCTCACCATTACAAAAAACTTGATAAGGAAATTTGGCCTGAAAATGTTAGGAAGTTTAATAAAATTCTTGTTTCTCTTCAAGATGGGGGCTTACTTAATGAAAAACAGTATCGCTATTTGGAATCTGATCATGGCTCTAGAGGCAGGGTCTTCTATGTTCTTCCGAAAGTTCACAGACCCATTGGAGGGTGGCCCAAGCCTACAGTGCCCCCTGGGCGTCCTGTTATCTCAGATTGTGGCAGTGAAAGTTATAGAATATCAGAGCTAATTGATTGCTATCTAAGGCCTATAGCGAATCGGCATCCTAGCTTTATCAAAAACACGGATGATTTGTTGGCCAAATTGTCTGGGAGATCCATCCCACAGGGTGTGATTTTGGTCGCTCTGGATGTGGAGTCTGTGTATACAAACATTGACATAGATTTGGGGCTTAAATCCATAGAATCCGCATTCCAAGGATATCCTGACCACCGTCGTCCGGATAAAGACATTTTAGAATTGTTGGAACTTGGCTTGGAGGGTGGCGATTTTGAGTTCGATGGGGGGGTCTTTCGGCGAATTGGGGGGTGTGCTGTGGGGAAACGTTTTGGTCCTGGCTTTGCCTCTGTTTTTATGGCTGAGTGGGAGAGTGATATTCTTCACAAGTGTCACAGGCAGCCTTTTATTTGCCTTCGGTGTCTGGATGACATTTTTATCGTTTGGCGGCATACGTTGGAAGACCTTCGTATTTTCATTGATACTCTTGGTTCTCACGACTCAAGCATTGAGTTGCAGCCTACTGTTGATCAGAATTCTGTGGATTTTTTGGGTGTGACTGTTTGCAGGGGCCATGCATGTCATGCTGCTGGGCGTCTGGATTGCAGGGTGTTCTTCGGACCTACTGGCACTCGTCGGCTGCTGCATGCTGGGTCATGCCATCCTCCTCACACTTTCAGGGGAGTCATTAAGTCTCAGATTTTTAGATTCTATAGAAACTGTGGTTCTTCAGATTTCTTTAGCCAGGCTTGTTCTGTTCTTTTTAGGGCTCTCCTCCCTGGGAGGTGTTCTTTTGGATTGCTCCGAGGGATCGAGTCTGGCACAGTAAGACAAGTCATGTTTCCCCCTTCAGCCCCCGAAACGCTTACCTCCCCTTCACGGGTGTGCCATTGCCGTCCAGCGTTTCTCTCAGGTACATCAATGAAGTGCCTTAAGACGCGATGCAAACTCGATATATACGTGCCCAATCGCGGAACCTTTTTCGGAGAACAATCTCGCGACAAATATCAAATGGCAGAGAGTCTTAATTGCGACTCCTCTAATATCGTGTATATTATCACATGTAGAAAATGTCGCAGGCAGTATGTTGGAGAAACTCAGGGTTCTCTGCGACAAAGAGCGGCCAGCCGTTTATCTGGTATTAGACTTGAGCATGATGTACCTGTGGCACAGCATTTCGGTACTCTAGGTCGTTCGGTCAGGGACCATTTTGAGATCGTGCCTATTGGGAGGGTCCCTTTTCTCACTTCCGCTGCAGATACCGGGCACAAACGTTTGGAAAGGGAAGGTTTTTGGATTCAAACATTGCAGGCTATTTGTCCTTTGGGTTTGAGCTTGGACCCAGGAGGATGTCGTGGGGGGGGGGGGGGGGCTATAATACCATTTGTCTTTCAGTATGGCAGAGCTAGCATCGCTGTGGCCAGGATTATAGTAGAAGAATACAGACTGCTTCAGAGTAAACTTGCTCGACCTCTGACCCAAAGGCCGGTCATTGCTTATAAAAAGAACGAGAGTTTGAGGGACATACTGGTCAGGGCTAGACTCCCCTGTCTGCCTTCTGCCTGGGTTTTTCTGGGTAGGGGGTGAGGGTGGGTGGGGGGCAAATTTTCACTGTCTTTTCCCATGACCCTATAGTGTATAGTCTGACAGTATTCTTGCCATAGCTTAAGATACGTAAGCATTGTCGGTGTAGTGCAGGGTGTTCCGGAGGGTTCTGCTGGCTGGGGCCAGGCTCCTGTCGGTCGTCGGCCTGGTGAGGTATCATGGGTTTACTTTATTGCGGCAATTTGTTGTGGGGTGTGGGGGTCTGAGTGATGTGCCTCTTTTTGGCGCAATTAGAGACTTGTCTCCATGGTTATTTTAGACAAGAAGATTTTCCCTGTGCCCGTGTGTTTTAGTGTCCATAAATACATATACAAAATATTTCACTGATGTCAGCACTGACAACAATGGTGTTATGTGGTCAAAGTGCTCACCTGAACTTTTTGGTGAAAATGTTCTCTTTGGTGGCGTTTATATTCCACCAGAAAGCTCAGTTTAATACTTTTACTGACTTTCAACAGGATTTTTTCGAGTAGCAGAGAACTGCAGTAAAATATGCTTAATTGGAGATTTTAATGCAAGAACAAGTATCCTACCAGACTATGTATTTACTGATGAAAAACTTACAGAATTCACTGACTGGGATAATGAACTCACAGACTTTGTGTTAGGTCCACAATTATTAGAAAGCATGAATTTTCCCTTAACCAGAAAATCTTGTGATACGGGAAAAGTCACAAACTGGGGTAACAAGTTACTGGATTTTTGTCGGAATAATAATATGTTTATAGCAAATGGTAGAGTAGGGCATGATAAATCAATTGGAAAGGCTACATCAAAAATGTTAGTGTTATTGATTACGCATTACTTAATGCTTCCTTTTTAGAAATGTAATAGATTTCAAAGTAGATGAATTTGATAGTTTGCTCTCTGATATACATTGTCCTATACATGTTACTTTTAACTTGGTATCTGCCCCTAAGGTTGATTCAGAAAACGCCGATAGGTCACCCACAGGTCCACTAAAATGGGTCCCAAATAAGTAGAATGATTTTAGAACTAACATCAATATAAATACAGTTAAACAAGTATATTGTGATTTATTAGATTTTAATGTTGAGAGAAACGAAAAAGAGGGACGACAGGAGCTTACTGATATTGGTGGCCTCGTTGTGTATGTAAAACAATGTTATTCTGGGGGTATAGAAGTGCTTAAAAAATCTGATAAGGGGCTACTATGGCTAAAATGTAAAAGGCAGCAATTTAAGCTAACCAGTGACATTATATTTGGTTTTGTGTAAAATAGCCCAAAGGTGACCCAAATATACGAAAAGTGTTTGTTTGTGGGATTTTAATACCCGCACATCGATCTTACCAGACTTTACGGAGGATGTTAATCTAAGTATTAAATATGTCACTGATTTTTGTGATGACCTAGATACATATATTGTGTAACCTGTCCGTAAAAATATGGATACAAAAAACAATCCAAATGGTTTTAAATTATTGTCACTCTGTAAAATTACAGGTATTAGAATTGTTATAGGCACACTTGCCGCGAAAATCAGGAATATTGTTTACATTAAAAAAGAAAGACCGTTTTCTGTATTTTCCCCAGACAATATAAGTTAGGAACTTTCTAATTTTACCAAAATTGAAAAGTTTGGACGTCACTTTGTATTTTTAATTTGAATTTGAATTGTTAGGTACCCGGAACGTAAACAAACCAAACTGCTCGCTGAGGCACATTTATGTTTCAGTCAAGTGAGTGAACTAACGGCACAGTGTAATTTTACGTAGGCCTATCTATCTGAGAAATACAGACTGACGATCGGTTAACAGCGACTGGAAAAGCCTGCTGATAATTGTTTGAGTGTAAACCACAGATAAAAAGGCCTGAAATGAGGGTAACCCAACACGAAAGTTGACCGACACTGGTCGTTGTTGTTGTAATCAGGCTTCGATTCTTCGTTTGTTTTTCACCCCATTTCTACATTCTAAAGCTAACTAGACATGTTTTATGTGTCCTATGTGTAAGTGTAAATTGGTTTACTTAGCAAATTTAAACAGGCTACGACGACAAGTGGGCCTTTAATGGTAGAATTTTCAATGATAAAGAAGGTAGATTTACGTACTATAGTGTAAGGGGTTCCAGCACTGTTGATTATTTACTAACAGCGTCAGTGAATGTCGACATAATTTCAGATTTTAAAATTTCAGAATTACTGGAATTTTCAGATCATGCACCAATAATATTTAACATTAAACAATGTTCAATGCTCTGTAAATCCAAAGAAAAGTACAGCTATGAAAAATAGAATGGGTTGCGGGAAATAATCAAAAATGTGTACAAGATTTGAATGGTAAAGTAGAAGATATCACTCGAGTTACTGATAGAGTATCTGGGGCATGTGTAGATTTGGGGGGTATAGTTAAGGAGTTTTCATCTATTCTGTATGACACTGCCTTCCAAGCTAACGGCAAAGTGATCACACGAGGACGTAATATCAATATGAGAACTCAAACTTCGCCATGGTTTAACAAAGCCTGTGAAGTAGCAAAATACAATTTTAGAGTAGCCCAAAGGCAGTATGCAAATAAGGAGGTAGATAAAACAATATTATGCAATAAACGTAATGAATATACTAAAGTGAAACGTAGAGCCAAATTAGAAGACAACGGTCGTCTTAAGAAAGATCTAAGGCAAATCCTCATAAATTCTGGACAATAAAAATAAAACACAAAAGCCTGATATAGACATACGCGAATTTCAGAACTACTTCGAAGTACTTCTAAATGCTATGGGTGCCAAGCAATTAGATCAGGGTGATTTTCTAGACATAAATATTGATAATACAATAGTAAATGATCCGTTTACAACAGCAGATGTTATCCATGCTATAGATAAACTTAAGAACAATAAATCCAGTGGTATAGATGGGTTGTGTAGTGAAATATTTATTCAAGGTAAAGAGATATCTCATCATCTAACAAAATTGTTCAATTATTTGTATAGCAACTCTTTATACCCAGAGGAATGGATGAGAGGAATCATTGTTCCACTACACAAAAAGGGAGATGTAAATCAGGTGGGAAACTATCGTGGAATCACTTTAATGAGCATCTATGCTAAAATCTACTCACATATGCTAAATGAAAGCCTGTCTAATTGGGCTGAGACCAACAGCATTATAAGTGAATTCCCATATGGATTTCGAACTGGTAGAAGCACTGTTGGTTGTGTTTTTGTGTTATATCAAATAATCATTAGTGTCCTTGCTAAGAAAGCTAGATTGTATTGTGCTTTTGTGGACCTACAAAAAGCTTTTGACACAGCGAACCGGGTAGCGCTATGGGAAAAACTATGGAAGGCGGGCTGTGGCAACTATCTTATATGTGCAATTAAATCAATGTATCGTAACGTAAAGGCCTGTGTCAGAAGCCAGGGTAAGCTCTCTAACTTCTTCAACCAGTCACTTGGTTTAAAACAAGGGGAACCATTGTCTCCCATATTATTTTTTTTATATATTAAACATATTGATGTTTGGATAAGAGATAGTGACGATATAGATAATATTTTTGAGGATGTCATGATTTCTTTTCTTCTGTTTGCCGACGTTACAGTCTTATTCTCAAAATCCCCACAAGGGTTGCAACTCTTACTAGAACGATCAAAGTAAAGAATTGAAAATGAAAGCATTTCAAGAATTCAGCCATCTAGCATCGCGTTAGCAAACTGATTGTCTCCATGTGAATCCTGAACATCTTTATCGTAAAAGTTAGCAAATGTCATACAAGATTTCCACCCTGCCGTGGACAGGATTATATCAATGGGAACTGACTTACGTTTTGCTGAACGGGTAGAATGAGGCTTAAACTGAGAGTCCACACCAGATGCTTCTAGGACACATCTTATCCATCTTCCAATTGACTCGCTGGATACCGCACGATGTGGTTTAAAAAAAAAAAAAGACAGTTTTCTTCACCCCGTATATCGGAAGTTCTACCACATCATTGGTGACCTCATTCCGAAATCACGTGAGATAACGCGAGTTAGCTAGCCTTCAGTATGCTTTTAGTTGCCTTACGGTTAAGACGTCTCTAGCTGAGCTGGAGTCTTCAAATTCAAACCTCGTTTAGACTCTATTCGTGTGTTTTTTGGATGAAAGCATAGTAGTTGTCATCTTGTTTTAAAGTTGACATTAATTAAATTTATAGTCGACTCGACTTTTCACCGACTCGGTGAGTTTTATAACTTGAACCACAAATGTCTAAAAACCGGTTTGACCACGAGCTCAGCTCGGACGGAGGGGACCTTAGCGTAGAACAGGAGAGTGTTTTGTTATCAGAAACTCAGAGTAAGGTAAATCCTCCCTCAGAAATGTTTCCTAAAAACTCTCAATCTGATTTAGCCAGTAAACATACTGTTCCTAGCCCTGGACATGACTTTGTTCCACAAGCCGGTCCAAGCCACGTGGTCGAGGTTTCTTCCAGAAAACTGACCCAAGAACTGGGCGACTCGCCATTATTTCAAATGATGACCACAATGAGTAAACACATGTCAGTAATTTCAAATTCAATTACTCAAATGAATTCAACTTGGAGAAATTCGACTCCAAATAATGAGGAATCTGAGTGTGACACCGACTACGGTAACACACAGTTCAGTGGTGCATGCTGTCCGAACGTCCCGAGCTACGGTCAAGACTCGGGTGCTACTCAACGAAAACGACCTGTATCTAGCACTGTAACTAAAGGCGGGCTCAGGTCGCCCGGAATTCTCGACTCGACGCCAACTCGACTGGTTTTTAGCGACTGGCCGCATCTGACCGCATCCAGATTTCAGAAAATCGGTCCGACATATACACCCTGGCGATCTAACTCAACTGATACTCCACTGGTTCTCGCCAGTTGAACATGTTCTAGCACTAAAGACTCGACTCGTCTCATCTCAACTAGTTGAAAGCGTCGTATGCGCTCTACCGATTGGCTGAAACCGAATCCAGCCAATCAGAACGCGTATAGTATTTACACAAATTCATCTAAAAGGCACACTCACCTCCAAAATGTCGAAAACTGTTTACATACACCAAAGCAAAACACGTGTTTTTCTACTTTTTAAAACTTAAATACGTTAAACGTTCTCATATTTGGGGAAAATCAAAGGTTTATAACTTCTTGTTTCTGAAGAAATTCTTTAAATTTATTATATAGGGCTGTTTGCTTACCAGTACTGATTTCATATTTCTATTCGCCGCCATATAAGTAAAATAGTCTTGAGCGCGTCATCATATTTCTAAAAATATTCTAAAATTGAAAATGAGGTGACTGCTACTCTCTCTGCTGGTGTAATGGCCATATTATTTTTGAATGATTGGTGTAACTCTTTGCACGATCTCATGGAAGTTTTCTGGACTCATGTTACGAGAGTAATATTTGAAATTTAATGTTTTTGTTTAATTTATGTCCATTAGTATTGTAGGTTAGAACCGGTTTCAAGTTTGTGTATCAGATTGAGTTTCTGGATGGGCGTGACATCCTGGAACTTAGACAAGCATGGGTGACATCTTTATGGCGGCTTGATTTCATTGGTTAATAGTTTGGGCTGAGATTTGATTGGGCAACTAGTTAGGTAGTTTTGAAGTTACATAAGAGAGGAGGTAGATTCAAACGAAAAAGAACAACCAGTGGAGAGAACGAGGCAGAACAATCAGGGGTGAGAGCAGAAGAGACAAATATGGGAAGTGTAGTAATGAATTAAGAACTTAGGAAAACTAGTGTTAAGAGATGTAGGGAGATAGTCACAAAGTATAGAACTGAATATGATTTTGATAGACTGGGAGCAGATTTGTAACAAAGAAAGATTTGATAACTAGGAACTGAAAACTAAAGTAATTGTGGGTAAATCTGGATTTTCGGCTTTTCACTGGGTATAATTAGTGTAGTTTATGCGATTAACAAAAGCCGCCCTGGAGAGTCAACCGTACACGTCTGATTTGTAAGTAGACATATATTTTGTATTCATTGTTAATTAAAGGGGCATGAGCTGCCAAAATTTTGACGTAAAAACAGAATGTTGAAATTATCGGTTATTTTTCTCAAGACGTATCATTCAGAAGCTTTTTAGTGCTTCTAGTCTCGAGAATGTACGATAAAGTATTGTTTTGAACTAACTTTGGCTTAGAATGAATGAATGGTCGTCCCGGTTATTTAAATTTTGTTTACTTTTCGAACACGTTTTCGGTTCGTACAGGCCACACACTGCATGAATTTTCCTCATTCCAACGCCAGTCATTTAGTTTTTATATGACCTTGAAAGCCTCTTACTGTCGTGACGATCAGAAATGATGAAAAAGGCGTTCATTTTGGCAGCTCAGGCCACTTTAAAATATATTATCTATAAATATCCGTACGTCGGCTTTATACGGCACAATGAACCAACAATGATTAAAAGGAATACATGTGTTACCGTGTATCTGGGCGCCGAGTAATCTCAGTGACATATGCTGCTTGAGCGATCGGTTCTATCCAGAGGCGGCAAATCTTTCCGAGTCGAACGATTGGCCCCGGTAGCCGACCTATGCACTCGAAAAACTGGTTGAGTCGAGTCGAGTCGTCGAATCGCGGCGACCTGACACGGCCTTAAGGCTGACCAGGGTAAAACCGATTCCGAATCTGTTTCGGACAATGAACAGCTACTGAGCCAATCTAAATGCCTCAAATTAGACTCTAATAAGCGAGGTGGTCTCATGGACGAAATTGCTCAAGATCTTAATGATAACGAAGAAACTGACAAAAATGTGTCTGATTCCCTTGCCAAAATAATCAATAAGCGTTGGTCAGAAAAATTATCTGAGAAAAAACTTTCTGACAAAACCGGAAACTTATACCGGCCTGAAAATTGTGAAAAACTTATTGCCCCTCGAGTAAACAAGGAGATATGGGCAAAAATGAATCACTTTACAAAGCGCCAAGATTTACGTTTGGCTGCAATTCAAAATGTAATCGTGAAAGTAGGCGTGGCTACTGCAAAAGTCACAGAAACTCTGTTGGAAGCCAAGGCCAATGATAAGCCTATTAAAAATGATGATATAATTCGGGTAAACACCGATACTCTGGCCTTACTTGGACATGTCAATGTGGAGTTATCCCACAGACGTGGAGAAGCTATACGCCCTTGTCTTAATAAAGATTTTGCGGCACTATGTGCCCCACAGGTGCCAATCACTTCCCAGTTGTTTGGTGATGAGCTACAAACAGAATTTAACAATATAAAAACAGCAAATAAACTCAGTAGTACTGCTGCCAGTGGCAATAAACCATACAGGTACAATGATGGCAACGCTGGTAGACCGGGATCGTATCAACGCCAGGATCGGTCTTTTTTAGGGCATCAGA
The DNA here is from genome assembly GCA_963971465.1 of Lepidochitona cinerea. NCBI lineage: Eukaryota > Metazoa > Mollusca > Polyplacophora > Chitonida > Tonicellidae > Lepidochitona > Lepidochitona cinerea. Next base: position 36,305,526 of record OZ020556.1, on the reverse strand, counting down.
GAAATCGCCCGTGGAACGACAGAGGCAGAAACCAGTGGAAACCTCGCTCAAGGGAACGAGGCGGGAAAACCAAGAGCTAATGGCCCAGCTTGATGACTGTAAAGGCCAAGTGAGTAAGTTTATTTCCCTCACTACTAGTCTTTTGGACTATTTTCATATGCAAGTAAAATCCTTTCAAGGTGGCCAATTAAAGCGATATATTAGCACATGGCGACTTATTACATCCGATCCTGAAATATTAAATACTGTATCCGGTCTATCAATTTAATTCACATATGAGCCTTACATGAAATGTAAAAAAAATTCAATATAAACGATTTTTCTCCTTTTGAGCAAATTGCTATTGACAAAGAGATTGAAAGTTGGCTTCTTACATGTGTCATTAAAGCAACCATGCACGAACGTGGCGAATATATTTCTAATATTTTCGTTCGTCCAAAACCTGATGGTACTCATAGAATGATCCTTAACCTAAATAAATTTGTTACGTATCACCATTTCAAAATGGATACTATTTTGTCGACAGTTGACTTAATAACTCCGAACTGTTTCTTTGCTAGCATTGACTTAAAGGATGCTTACTATACTTAGCGCCATTAAAAACGCACGGTTGCATTTTATGTTTCTACCCCAGTAAGGCTATTGGCCATTTACGTTTTGTTGTTTATTGTTAGTTTGAGTTGAGTTGCAAAAACTGAATAAACTGTGGTGTTCCCGACGCGCTTGTCATGAATATTACGCAACATTTCCTAATAACGTCCTTTGAATGTTTCACAGTCACTGAGAACAGCTTTCAGGGCTCATGTGTCGTGGGTTCAACACTTTACACGAAGCTCAGCATAAAGACGAAAAAAAAAATCAGAAAACGTTACCATGCCCCGATTTACGACACAACTAAGGGAACGTGCCATTGGCATGTTACAGGCGGGTCTCAGTTGTGCCGCCGTAGGACGTCACATGCAGTGTCATCCCTCCACAATTAGTCGCCTCAGAATCAGGGAACATGAAACTGGCAATGTTGCCGATCGACCACGCCCTGGTCAGCCAAGAGTGCAAGGTTGACACAAGACTTCTTGCAACAGAGTAATGTGAACATCATGGAATGGCCAGCTTACTCCCCCAATCTATCGCCCATAGTGCACTTGTGGGATCAGCTTAAGAATGCCGTTGCACAACGTCAACTCAGGCCACGCAACCGACGTGAATTGACCCAGGTAGTGCAGGAAGAGTGGGACCGGATCCCACAGCACAGAATAGCCACACTCATCAGGTCCTTGCGTCGCAGATGTACTGCTTGCGTTGATGCCCGAGGTGGACATACCCATTATTGAATGATGCCACCTTCAATGTCTGTATCAACGATTTGTTTGCAAGGAATAAAAGTCACCAGGGTTTCACATATTGTCAATTCTTTGTCTCATTATGACCAATGCCTTGTTCTTCAATTTAAGAGTACTTACAATATTTTACACTTTAAATTTCTCAAAATATTTTACATTCTTTGGATCGTGCGTTTTTAATGGCGCTAAGTATACATTGTACCCATAACGGACATTGACCAAAAATATTTAAAATTCATAAAGAGACTATTTACATGTATGTAGCTTTCCCCAATGGCCTGGCTTGTTGTCCCCTGAAGTTTACATAAATCCTCAAGCCATTTTTCTGTTCTATGCATAAAAAAGGTCACATATCAACAGGATATATTGACGATACCCTGCTGGTAGGGAAGTCAATGCAAGACTGTGCAGATAATATCATTGACACTATTTGCCTGTTGGACTCTTTGGGATTTATTATTCATCCCAGAAAATCTGTATTGAAACCTTCTACATGCATAACTTATTTAGGCTTTGAATTGAACTCAGTAGATATGACCATAAAATTAACATCCAAAAAGGCTGATAAAATACAAAATGCATGTCGAAAATTTTTAAAGAGTCAATGGCCAGTTATCCGCAATGTCGCCAGTCTAATTGGCATGATGACAGCCAGTTTTCCTGGAGTCAAAAAAACTAATGCCCTTCAAGTTTCTGGTAATTTTGACGCAAGAATGCAACTTTCTGAAGCTGCAAAAATGGACATTCAATGGCGCATAAACTCTGTCCATTTATCAATCAGCCCTATTAGTCGAGGAAATTCTGACGTCACTGTTATGACAGACGCATCTCTAACTGGTTGGGGCGCTGTCTGTAATGGCGTTTCATGTGGGGGCTTATGAACTTCACTGGAATCTAAATATCACATCAACTATTTAGAGTTGCTAGCAGCTTTGTTTGCATTGAAACGTTTTCAAGCTGAATTATAGTACCGGCATGTTAAACTCAGAGTCGATAACATGACCGCTGTGAGTGCCATAAATAATATGGGAACAAGCCACTCGGTAATGTGCAATCTCATAACACGCGAAATATGGGATTGGTGTATTAAGAATTGTGTTTGGTTAAGTGCTTCCTACATTAAAGGAATTGTAAATGTTCAAGCTGATTTTGAATCTAGGAAAACCAGGATTGATTGATTGATTGTTTGGTGTTTTACGCCGCGCTCAAGATTATTTTACTTATATGGCGGCGTTGCCAGTTTTATTGTGGGAGGAAACCGGGCTCTGTGCCCGGGGGAAACCCACGACCTTCCGCTGGTAACTGGCAACCATCCCACATAGGTAGGGAAAACCAGGAAAGACCTAGAATGGATGCTCAATAAAAACTTTTATCAGATGGTAATCGAGGCCTTAAACTTAAGTCCTACATTGGATTTGTTTGCATCTAGACTTAACTATCAAGTCAACAGATATGTATCTTATGCACCAGATCCTAACCCATGGGACATTGATGCTTTTTCGATTCCATGGGCTAATCAAGCTTTTTATGCTTTCCCTCCTTTCAGCGTCATAGACCGCACAGTTCAAAAGATTCAAAGGGAGGGGGCGACGGGTGTGATAATAATCCCCAACTGGCCCACGAGTGATGCGTATGTTGGTTCAGTCCCCGGTGATACTTCCACGCAGGAACAACTTACTATTTCTACCGAGCAATCCGATGGAGTTACATCCCCTTGTACACAAGTTGACTTTGCTTGTCTGCCACTTGTCAGGCAATGCCTCCATGACCGAGGCCTTTCACAAAACGCTATCGCAATTATCTTGCGATCATGGAGATCAAATACGCAAAAGCAATACCGCATTTTTCTCACAAAGTGGAAATTGTTCTGTAATACCCGAGGGATTAATCAACTTTCGCCAACTATAGAATACGGCATTAATTTTCTCGCTCTATTGGTGAATTAAGGGCTCGGGTACAGTTGTTTAAACACAGCTAGATGTGCGCAATCTACATTTTTTATACTTCCTGGAAATGTAACATTTGGAAGCCATCCTCTTGTTTGTCGGTTTCTTACAGGTGTTTTCGAAATGAGACCTAGCATTCCTCGTTACCAAGATATTTGGGATATTGGTGTTGTGCTGAGATATTTGAAACAAATGCCCCTACAAGAGGAACTAACTTTGAAATATTTAACTTTAAAACTGACCATGCTCATTTCGTTACTTAGTGCACAGAGATGCCAAACAATTCATATGTTTTCTGTTTCATCAATGAAGATTGATTCTACGACGTGTGTTTTTATTTGAAATGAATTGTTTAAAACTTCAAGGCAGAAAAAATCATCTCACACATGTTGAATACAAATGTTATCCGTTAGACAAAGACGTGTGTGTGTTGAAATTTCTACATGAGTACATCAGTCGTACTGCTGACCTGAGGGGTGATGAGAACCAGCTACTTCTCAGTTATCAGAAACCCCATCGGGCTGTTTCTGAGGACACAATATCCTGGTGGGTGAAAACTGTTCTTTCCAATGCCGGAATCGACACCTCTGTTTATAAAGCTCATAGTGTTCGATCCGCTTTAACATCAGCCGCCAAAGTAAAAGGGCTACCTTTACAGGTTATTATGAACAGTGCCAATTGGAGTAGTGCACCGACTTCTGCTAAGTACTATGAAAGAAATACGTCCCATGTTAATTTTGGTGAACAGTTGCTGGTAGCAACGGATCTTTAGGGTTTTTACACGTAATTTGGAAAGTAATATTACTTTATGTTGAGTGATACGCAGTATGAGTGACAATCTCACGGATCATCAGTATTAACGCTACCTTTCTTGATAACTTTGAGATTAAGATCTTCGGTTAAACGTTATGTATACGGATTGGATCACAAAATTATCAAGCTATTTTTTGTTCAACCACACGGATGTAGTGTTGTTAAAGTTCACGTCTGTATTAAATAAATACATCTTTATGATTTTGAATTTCATCACTCATTTTTTCCTATCCGATTCCTGATCACATCGCTTTAAAATCTCACGTGATTTCGGAATGAGGTCACCAATGATGTGGTAGAATACTACAATTAAACGAGACTTTAATTAAAGTTGAAGTTTGATTGGGATTCTACGACGAATGGAGTAACGAATGGAGTAATCATGTGCCCACCCATGTGTGTGCCCTGCCCTGATTACTCCATTTGATGTGATCACTGATCGCTTTGAAACCTGAAGGCTAGCCAACTCGCGTTATCTCACATGATTACTCCATTCGTCACCAATGATTAGTAGAATCACAATAAAACTTCAACTTTAATTAAAGTCTGGTTTAATTGTAGTATCCTTAGCGCCATTAAAAACGCACGACCCAAAGAATGTAAAATATTTGGAGAAATGTAAAGTGTAAAATATTGTAAGTACTCTTAAATTGAAGAACAAGGCATTGGTCACAATGGGACAAAGAATTCACAATATATGAAACCCTGGTGACTTTTATTCCTTGCAAACAAATCGTTGATACAGAAATTGAAGGTGTCATCATTCAATAATGGGTATGTCCACCTCGGGCATCAACGCAAGCAGTACATCTGCGACGCAAGGACCTGATGAGTGTGGCTATTCTGTGCTGTGGGATCCGGTCCCACTCTTCCTGCACTACCTGGATCAATTCGCGTCGGTTGAGTGGCCTGGGTTGACGTTGTGCAACGGCATTCTTAAGCTGATCCCACAAGAGCTCTATGGGCGATAGATCGGGGAAGTAAGCTGGCCATTCCATGATGTTCACATTATTCTGTTGCAAGAAGTCTTGTGTCAACCTTGTAGTGTGTGGGCGCGCATTGTCTTGCTGAAACGTTGTGACGCCAGCATTAGCTTGGAGGAATGGAAGCAGCACAGGTCGAAGGATGTTATCCACGTAGCCCAGAGCATTCAGGTTGCCATCAACAATGACAAGGGGAGTTCGTCTGCGAGAAGTGATGCCTCCCCACACCATAACACTACATCCACCCCAGCGATTTCCTTCACTAACACATGCATTTGCGAAACGTTCACCACGTCTGCGCCACACACGTTGACGTCGGTCAGGACGATCAAGGCAGATACGAGACTCGTCAGAGAAAAGGACAGAGTTCCAATCATTGATAAGCCATCTCTGATTATTTCGAGCACATCGTAAACGGTTTTGGCGTGCGGTGGGTGTCAATATGGGCCCTCGGTAGGGCATGCGTGCATGCATCTGTATCTGTTGGAGACGGCGTCGGAAGGTGCTGAGGCTTACCCTGGGCCTTCCAATTCCCAATGTCTCACCAGCAGTCTGTGTCGCGGTGCGAAATCGGTCACGTGTGTGCAACAAACCGATGTAGCGATCCTGGCGGACTGTAGTGGCTCTTGGCTGACCAGGGCGTGGTCGGTCGGCAACATTGCCAGTTTCATGTTCTTTGATTCTGAGGCGACTAATTGTGGAGGGATGACACTGCATGTGCCAATGGCACGTTCCCTTTGTTGTGTCGTAAGTCGGGGCATGGTAACGTTTACTGATTTTTTTTTCGTCTTTATGCCGAGCTTCGTGTAAAGTGTTGAACCCACGACAAATGAGCCCTGAAAGCTGTTCTCAGTGACGATGAAACACTGGATGGGACGTTATTAGGAAATGTTGCGTAATGTTCACGACAGGCGCGTCGAGTGCTTTAACAGCAACTCTCCCATTATGTATAGGATAAATGCCGAGCTACTGCCGATTATTTTTTAAAAATCGGCAGTGGCGAGGCGTTTATCCGGCTTAAACGTCAGTCTCTTTGTTTTGCCCCTGCCGATTATTTGTTAAGAATCGTCTGGTGCAATCTGAGCCTGGTGCCGTGTTACACGAAGTTCACTTCAAGTAAGTTCTGATACAGTATGACTTGAGCTGTAAATATTGGGAAATAATTTTCCAAACATATTATTTTATTAGGTGTCCAAAAATATTGCCAGATTGTCAGTTCATTTATACTTGTAAAGTTGATCATGTGTGGGAAAAATAAAATATTTTTTTCTGAATATTTTAGATTGATTGCTTGATTGTTTGGTGTTTTACTGCAACCGACTCTACCCATTTCGCTGTGATTTCGTTTGAATTGCGTTACAGTACAACGATTTTTTTTAACGAAGGAAAGCATTTAACTGAGGTATTAATTTGACCAAAAAGTAAGATGCCCTTTCCCTGCATAAATCAAGATTTTCTTCCGATAAAACAGTCTTTGTTCCGCTACACACCATATAAAACAAGTCTGCTTTGTTTTGAATTTGACTTAAATCTTCACGTCTAGTTATATTGGATTCTCTTAACTGAGCGATTTGATAAAATACGGTAATTAAAATATTTTTTTATTGTATTAAAAATATTTATTGCATTAAACAAACCTAGAAATTGTGTCTCCAAATGCAAGCAATCCGCATTTATGTACTCGTTTATTTAAAATCGTACATATCCAACAAACCGAAGCCTTAAAGCGCTCCATTAAGACAAACCGGCTGTGATCCCTTTTATAACGCAAACATCACTCTTCGTTACAAAGTAGTTATTGTTCGTTTCCATCGCGCATGAGTGGTAAATCATTTAAATGTGAAGGTCTGCGTTGCTTGTTATAGTCCGCAGACGATTCGCGAAAATTATTCGTCCGCTCGAACAATAGGGTGACGTCACAGGAGACGTTTGATGTCATACAAGGAGGCTAGTTTGTCAGCTGCCCTGGACCTAGAATGGATCAAGTCATTTCAATTACTTTGTCTCCTCCTTTTATAGTCGCTTGTTCTCTTGCCTTATATAACAGCGCCCCCCTGTCGTTGTCTACGGCTGGGCAGGACGTGAGCTCAAATTTACCGAGAGAAAATGACAGGTACCGTTAATATAAATATAGTTTCCGAGAAAAGAAAACACGCAAATTAAATGTGACAAAAGTTATTACATTATAAATGAGATTTGAATCGACACATAAACATTTTAGAGCGTTTTAAACTAAAATGACAAAGTTAAAGTTTGACAGTGACCTACTTTCGATAGTAAACAACGTCTAGCAAGTTGGATTTACAATGGTACATGGAAAAGTTAAAGTAAGTAAGAACAATAATTCACGAATGATATTTAAGTTATGAATTCACAGGAAATAATTCAGAAATATGTGAAAGTTCAAAGATCATTAGAAACAACACATTACTTAGCAATTCACTCGCGATTACATCAACAACCGGCTATTTACACAGCACAGTCAATAGGATGTTTGCGGGAACTAGCAATGCCAAAAGTAAAAGTTGGCCCTATCTAAAATATAATATTATTTGACCATAGGGACATCCGTTAAAATATAGAAGAACGTGCCTAATGAAACCCGTATTACACTGAAGATAAAAGTTACCACCCAGAATATAGTAGAACGTCCCTAATTAATTAATACATTGTTAATTAGATCAATCGGTTATAATTTAAGTTGACCGTAGCGTCTTGATCTAATAGGGGTTGATATGTGAAGGTCTATAGAAAAATCATATATGTTTTCTTATTTATTTACACATTTACTTCTAATTATGTTACAGAGCTACCAGTGACTTAGGCATTCAATTTAAACTAAATGGCATTGTATCATGGTTGCGGCGTTTTTCTTTTGATGAGCAGTCCTCGACAAACCCGATACCCAATGGACAGAGAGTGGGCGTGGCTTAAAAGCGTTGAATAACTTCCCGATCTGGAAGTTATTGTATGGCTCTCTTAACTGGGTATCACGACCCTCGGAATTCAAAAAAAAAGTTGCCGCAGAAAAGTTTATTTTTCACGGCAAAAGTGATTTCACCACGGCATTTTTATCCAAACAATTCGCACTGCTCTGTTAACTAAATGTGCATTGACAAAAGAAAAAATGTCAAACACTGTTCAAGAAAGATTTTTTTTAAATGTCTTATTTGATTATCATAGAAACCAGCATAGAGAAAATGCTAACTTCGTCTTACGTCTGACTCTGAACGGCCAATGAGATATAACTGACAGTTGGAGACATTCTGACGCCAGCCCCCTGCGGAGTTGAACTTTGTTTCAAAGTTGTGTCATTGTGGGAATTGCGGTACATTGCATTTCTCCCAAACAGCAGAACCTTTGACATCATATTTAAATTAGAAATTAAACACTTAATTTTTCTGCCCCCCCCCCCCCCCCCCCCCCCCATTTGCAAGAAATTTTTAAACAAAAAAAATAGCCCTATATTAACTGCTTGGGAAAATGGACGTCTTCTTTCAGAGAAAAATACAGAAACACGTGGCTTTTTGTAATGTAAACAGTTTTTGGTATTATGGCAGCGTGAATTTAAAATACCAGTATTGAAACCAATGAAAGAAGGAAAAATACGAAGAGAAAAGATCACTGAACAAATGTAAAAACAAACATTTTCTTTGCTATATGATTTTGGCTGAAAGCCAAGAAAAAGCACCAATTTAGGCTTACTTGAAAATAGTATGCCTATCCTCTATCTCGGCACAAATCTGAGATAATTGTATGTCATAACCACCCTTTGTTTGATCAAACATTTCGATATGCGTCTATCGAGGACATCTTGATTTCCTATTCTGAACTAACATCTTGCACCAAATTTCATCTTGGCCAATGTTGTAAAGTTTTCTGATTGGCCAGTGTTTAAACACTCGCTAGTTGATTGACAACGTCAATCATTCGTTCCATGATACAAGCACGTTATTGAATGGCTTCCCGAGGGTATGGAAGATATTCTGAGAGACTAAATGGCATTACTATACGATACTGGGCCCGGTCGCACAAATGTGTATTAAGCTTAAGTCTGACTTAACTATGCTACGTCACAATCAAATTACTTTGTGACGTGACATATTTAAGCCTGATTTAATACACCTTTGTGCAACCGGCCCCAGTTGACTGGTGTTGGCAACCACCCTTAAAATTCACTCGGGATAAACCAAAGGATTTAAGTTGTATTACGAATGTATTACGAAAAACGTTATTGTTTACTAGCTATGAGGCTAAAGCAAATAAGCGTAATACAAGCACATAATACAAACCCATTAACGGGGATATTGCCCAGATACTTAACTGTTGATAATAATCGAAAAATGCCATGGTAGCTCGGTTATAACACAAACACGGGGTCGGGGAAATTACAGAAATACCTACACATAACACCTTTGTTTTGATACTGGAAGGGCTTGGCTGTAATTCATAATTTTGTGGCGTAGCCCAGAGACCTCAAATTCGGGAAACACTATACGTATCGCATGGTATCAGTTTTAAGCATTGTTCGTGGATAGATCATTAGGTGTATCAAACGTATAGCTTACACGAAGATACTACATGGTTGGATCTTCAAGACGAGGGACACAGTATACATCTACACGTGGATTAGAGAAATAACGACAACACACAAGCCACAGGGAAACATACGGATTGTGGAAGAAGATTTTCCACCGATTGCCGGAACACTGTTTACAAGTCAACAGATTTAAAGCAATGTATGATGACAAGTACCCAGGCATTGTAGGCTGGTGGCCGAAGCTTCAATTCGATCAGTCCGTAGCCGATCTCAAGAATATACGTTCCGATAGTTTTTAAATAGTAATGATTAACTGAAGAATATATTAAAAAAGTTCGTCCATGCAGAACCCCGGCGTTTATAGGATATCTTCAACTGAATATCGATTTATGTTTCTGACCTATCTTTAACCTTTGTGGCCTACTTACCCGTTTCTGGCGGTATAATTTTTGAACAAGCCAATCAGATCGCTGAATTTTCTACTTCCGCTATAAACAATAGTTTGTAAACATACAGAATGACAGCAAGATGACAGAGCGATCGGATGGAAAATCAAGTACTTATTCCTGTATAGTACACACGCAAAGCAGGGAAAATGAAATTGAATTGCCTTTCACTAGAACTAGATGGAGCAGTGTCAAAAGATGTACGATAGACTTCAATTTAAACAGGATACAACAAGTCCCTTGGGGTTTTATTCCCGCCAGACCACAAATATATTATGAATATACTATTAAATTGTAATATTTTATCTGGTGAATAAATCAAATCAAATCAGAATGGGTACTTTTAGACACAGAATAATCCATTGCGGTCAGGGAGAAAAATGACATATTTAACAAATATTGGGTATCATCGATCCTGTTATAAGCATTTCACAATCAAATAACGAATGTAGGCTGCCCAAAAAAAGAAAGTCTGAAGCACCTATTAAAGCCCCAACACCGAAATAGTTCAGATCGAGAAAAAGCAGTTGAACTGCTACACGGTCTTCGGCAGTGCTGACGGGACCTCGGTGGTCCAGTGGGTTAGGGATCGTCACTCAGTCCCACACAGACCTTCCATCGATGCGACGCGGGCTCGAATCCGACTCAGATCAAATACAAATTAAACAATTTCTGAGTCGATTTTTCACTCGATCGCCGTATGTGGAAGAGTTGCCAAGTACTCGCCGAAGGTCGTGGGTTTTCCTCCGGACAATGAGCCCGCGGTTTCCTCTCCCACTAAACCAGGCAACGCCGCCATAAAAGAGAAATAAAAAACATCAATCAATCAATCGGCAGTGCTGCCAATGCAATGCATTACATGCAAGACAGGTGTAGAGAAAAAGATTACACTTCCCCACAAAATAGTTAGAGATAAACTTCTTCAAGTCGAGACCAAAGACGGGGGTTTGTATTTTCTATTAAGGCAATTTTCTGTGCAAGCCTAGTTCTGTAGTGTAGTATGGTAGTATGGAGGGGGGGGGGGTGAATTAAATATTTGTTAATACCCCTTATGTTTAATACAATCATTCGATTTAGTGTGGATCTGCTATGTACTAAGTAGATGTCTTTCTTAAATAATCCGGAATTTACTGTGGCACTTCATGTGCGAGGTAAATTCTCGATCACTCAGGGGGCCATGAACGATGTTAGTGAAATGGTCACCAGGAACCAGCGAAAGGTCAGGCTTTCCTTGGGGGAGGGGTATAGATTAAGCCTGGTTTCTCTGAGTGTCCTCCAATAATCCTGCCAACACCATCATACATGCGAAAAAAAATTGAGTGAAGTGTAAAACGTCAATCCATCCATCCCACTACCTTTGAGGATGGAAATTCTATTCTCGGTTTTGACACCAAATTTGTTGACAATTACTTATCGGTCGGCCTTAAGTTGAACGGTAGCCAGAAACCAACAGAAAGAACCTTGGGGTGTCATCTGACATTGAGTTTCTTCTGGTAATAATCCTGACAATGCCACTATATAAACAAAATAATCTTGAATACGGTGTTAAACAACCAATCAAAAAGTATATTCCTTACAGCGCAAATGGTTTCTATGGGTTGCTGGGTGTTGAAGGAGCTCTTAAAAAGGTTTAATTGCCCCCCCCCCCCCCCCCACACTCACTACCGAAAATTCTTAGATTAAACTAATATCACCGAAGCTTGCATTAAATTTTTAATACATTTATTAATTATATCTCTAACTTAGATTATATATTGTCTGGCCCACATGTCTGATTTTAAAATCACATTATTACTATATAATATATCTTGCAGGTTTGTTACGTGAAGCAGCGGGGGAAAATCGGATGAAAATATAGTGTTCAAAAATGTATAGTGTTAATAGATTGCATAAACATGTTGATCCTCATACAAATCTGTTTATTTTGACTTTTCTCTCATATACGGCAGAGGAATGCAAATAGTGTCTACCTTTAATTCTATGTCTATGGAAACGACCAAAAAACGTATTATTGATGGAAAAAGTAATAGCCAGTGGCCTGTTTCACAAAACGGAGTAGATGTATTTTTTGCGTAACTTTCGTAGACCGTATCTTTACAATATGGGTTGTCATTTACGTAAAAACTAACGCTACGCAGCTCTGTGTATTCCGGGCCCATGTGTCTATATTCTATGTATTAGATAGAGGTAAGGGGAGAGCACTCATTTTGCCTATGGCCACTGTATATGCGAAAAAGTGTTCCTTTCACATGGCTTTTTTGCGAAAACGCCGGGGTTTGGAGTGGACGAACTTTTTTTGGTGCTAAAGTATGTCCTAAGGAATATAAGAAAACATACAAAAAGTATATTCCAGAGATCGGCCACGGAACCCTATTTATAGCGACTTTTCAAGTTACAGCCACCGGCCTACCGATTGCCGGAACACTGTTTACAAGTCACCAGATTTAAAGCAATGTATGATGACAAGTACCCAGGCATTGCGTCAGCATTGATAAACGCACGATAATACATAGGAAGGGATCGAAAGCAAACAAAAGCGTTACTTTCAACGTGATTATTTTCCAAGATTGATGCACTCTAAGTCAATTAAATCTTAGTTATGTCTGTGGATGAATTGGGAAACTGCGTTTTAAACTTGACACATTCTTTCACATCACAAACCAGCCCAGGCGTCAGAATTGAGAGTGGCATTGGCTGCCAAAATTGAAATAGGATTCACAAAAGGAGAACCGAATTATTTTTCTTATCAGGAGGTTACCTTGTGTAGTTCTTAGCACAATTGTAAATGCACCTAAAGGCTGTGGTCATGAGTAACAAGGATCAACAATTTTAATATTTATTCAATTTAGTGGGAAACAAGGTTTTGGTTCGAGATTGCAACCGGCTGAACCTTTTTATGTCAACGTAGCTACATTCTTTTTCAATGAATTCACTTTTCCTTTTTCTGTGGAGGAAATTAACTTATGATTTAAAAAATAAACTCATTTTACATAAAACAATGCTTGTGACTAAATTCGCCATACAGTTTTAATAAACAAAATTTGAATATTTCAGATAGACCAGAATATTTTAGTAGATCAAAAAAACAACAATAACTTCGATGAGGTTCGTTATGTAAAAGTAACAAACCTAGATAAGAAGTCTCTGATATGACTTTGAAACCTCTGTACTAATCTAACACTAAAGCTCCCTATTTCAATGTTTTCCGAGGGTTTATTATCACACGTATCTTTGGCTTCGTTTCTTTGCTTCTTGTTACGACACATCCAGTTGAATAGAATCTGGGTCTTCTGAAAAGTACACAAAAAGTTAAAGGAATAAAAGAACAGATAAATTTAACAAGAGCTTAAGTAGATGGTAAAATATTTCGAAATTCAGAAGTGACTTACAAATTTGTCTACGATGGGATGAAGGTGAACTCTGTTTTTGTAATGTTCCTTAAGATGTTTTGCAGTTGACAGGGATGTCCACCATATTGGAATTCCACCCTTCTCTCTGTAAAAGTTTAGTTAGTTTAGTTATGCGATTAACAGAATCTCATACTCGTGGTCATTAGATATGAACATTTATGAAACTCATATTAAATGACCACTCGTGTGAGATCCTCTATATATCACATAGTATGAATATTTTTTATTGGTTTACGTAGTATATGTGATAGTAATTAAATTATATGGATTGACTTCAATGTTTCTTCGGTTCATGGAGTTATGAACGAACTGGCCCCTGTGCAAACTTTTTATAAACCGCTTCGCGGATTTATTTAGTTTGCACAGGTGCAAGTTCATTCATTCATAACTCGATGAACCGAAGAATAATTGAAGTCAATCCTTATTTGACAAAATGTGAAAATTCATTACAGGGTTATTTGAATTTCGTCCGTTATTCGCATAAGTTACAGACTCGGTCGATATATATTACTTTAATCTTAGCAATTGTCCAATCGGATAACGTCCTAAGTTTACAGGTTACGTCACTTTAAGATAAGCGTCTCTAGAGAAAAAATTACTACCGATCAGGGATTTTGAACTACGGAGTCTTCATACACATGTCCCCAAATACCAATTAAGATATGAAACAAATTTGTTGTCATTAAAACGATGTTGTAAATTAAGGTAACAGCACGTAACATAACGAATTATTTCTTCACTTACAATATTTCTCTGGCGATGACGTTATATCGATTTATGGCATCATTTCTTATAGCATTAGTAGGCTTGAAGTTTAACATCGATTCGTTCACTGGATCTGGAAAAACAGAGACATTTGTCTTGTACTATTCAAATGTGTATTGTGTCAGGCAATTTAACCATTTAATATTGCATCATCATAAAAATGAGAACAAAAAATACTTTAACCAAGTGGTGTGCCTGAGTCATAAATTGTGTACATCAACGTAAAGATCTAAAATTAAAACATATAAATTGACTTTGACTAAGAGATATTCAACAACGTATAATGAAAAATGGCTATGATTATAAGCGAATCCCGGAACACTATGTACAGGTGGAACAACGGATGGGCGTTGATTGTTGGAAAAAAATCCACCTCATATACCTGACCCGACATGGAATGAAATTTATTCGAATCCGCGAAGTAAATCGTAAGAAAGTTTTAAGATAAAATGATACAAAGAGATGCCCCCCCCCCCCCCCCCACCCCTTCACAATCTCGAATTGAAATGAATTGTGACGTCACTCGACATACTCAAACAGCTCTGATGACATTTAAAGCCCACGGCACACTAGGCGATTTTGAACGCCGGTCGCGGCGATCAGGCGATGGTCGTGTAGTCTGCCCGCTCCCACGACGGCGATTTCGAGCGCCGGCGACTGTTGCCGCATCGATCGCCGGTATCAGAACATGTTTGATTTTCGGAATCAAAATCGCCGGCGATATTTTACTCGTCGTGTAGTGTGCGACGTCTGGCGACCGCAATTTTGAACGCCATACTCTTTTGACCAATCAGTAGAAATAATTTTGTCACATGACGTTATGCAATGTGATAGTCACATGATCTTTTACTATTGTCACATGCCTTTTTGGTTATTATCGCCTGTGGAGATCGCCCAGTCTGCCCGCAGCAGTCGCCTGGACAGCCGACAGGCGATCATTGCCGGCAACAAAAGTTGCGCCGACGGGCGTCAAAATTCGCCTAGTGTGTCCCGGGCTTAACACTGCGAATCACTCGGGCCTCTCGCTGGTTGTGTGTAATGTTGAATATTCTGAGAGCTATTAAGAATTGACCATCTCGTGGATTAACAACAACCCTATCGTATCAACCAGTTTAATGAACTTTCACAAATCATGGCTTGATCCCCGGAAAGCATACCTTGTGGTATCCATATAACATCGCAGGATTCTTTTAAACGGGAAAAGAACGGCAGAGTTTGATTCAGTTCACCTGTAAAATTACAACGGGGATTTTCCATTATGGCTGAGGTAATCAGTATGGATAAAAGTACAACTGTCAGTATGTCAGTGTAGCAACACGACAGGTCGGAGGTTATGTTTTCTTTAGAGGCGAGGGACCTCCGTGGCTCAGTGGGTACAGCGTTGGACGCTCAATCCGAACAGCCTTCCACCAAAGGGTCGCGGGTTCGATTCCCACTCAGTCCAAAAAAAATTAGAAATTTTCTGACTAGGTTTTCACTCGAACGACCTATGTGGGATAGTTGCCAGTTACCAACAGAAGGTTGTGAGTTTCCTCCGGGCATAGAGTCCGGTTTCCTCCCACAATAAAACTGGCAACGCCGCCACATAAGTGAAATAATCTTAAGTGCGGCGTAAAACACCAAACAATCAATCAATCAATATTTAGAAGCGCTGCATTCAAGGAGAAGTCCTAGGTCCTCTACAAACATAGATCTGCAAACCATTTCATCGAGCCCAAATAATAACCCATTCAATAAAAGATCAGTAGACAGTTTCTCAAAACATTTACGCCCAACCTAACTTTGCGACTGGTCGTAACCCAATGTTTAAGATATAATTATGTTTCCATGAAAGTGTCATTGCATTGAACTTACGTCTCTCAAAAGTTTTGAGACCACAGGGCCTAAAAGTAATTTAAACTTACATCCCTTTGGAGAAAGCACTATAGGTGATACTCCATAAAACTCTCGTGAGGGATTAATGTCAATGAACATCCCGTCTTCCGTTAGAATGTATTTCATCGTTGTGGCATGAACTGCCAAACTATTGACATTTTTCGTTGACCTAACAAATCAATGGTTGGACCTTTGTCATAACTTTTCAATTCAATATTCTCTCTAAGACAGATAATGTTAAAACTACCAGTTTTGTTCAGATCAAAAGTGTGAAAATTCCACGCACAGGTTTTATGAGTTTACCTCGATATACATTATCACCGTCGTAACTGCCTTTGGTTTTGAGAATTCTCCACTAAAATGATAAGAACGAAATATTTATAACATTCCCACTTTAAACCTTAAATGATGACCATGCATGTGAAGCATACCAAAACGACAAAAATCCGACCTTACCAAAATATATGTTTTATCCAATATCAAGCCTCATAATTCATTGAATCTTTTGTAGAATTATCAATCGAATAGAGAATATTTGAAAAATAAAACAGACATGGAAAGTGTTTTAAGTTGAAATAGTCTCTTATAAAAGTCAAACAAATTATAGAATAGTACTTACGGCACCAGTCCCGATTAATATGTGAGTGGGTCTGGAATCGGAAGGGAGGCTTAACCATTTCTTTAAGTCCTCTCTTAGTGAATCGTCGGCATAGGGACGCCATAAAAACTCCTGGTGAAATAAAGTACAAAGAAGCGAATGCGGCTTTCATGTTTTTTTTTACTTTTTGTATGTTTCCAGGAAAAGAGAGTAACTTAAAAGGATACACCCATCAAGTTTGTTGTGACCTTCAGATTATTAGAAAAATAATCGGATGAAAGGCTGCAATTTGGCATTCCACCAAAAACGTACATGTAAAGAGTTATTTAGGGAATTCCCTG
Organism: Lepidochitona cinerea; assembly: GCA_963971465.1. Classification (NCBI taxonomy): domain Eukaryota; kingdom Metazoa; phylum Mollusca; class Polyplacophora; order Chitonida; family Tonicellidae; genus Lepidochitona; species Lepidochitona cinerea. The sequence goes on along the minus strand of OZ020556.1, from coordinate 36,288,469 downwards.
CTGCTATTGTTTTCTGTTTTGTCAGTCAGTAAACAAACAGGCTAAATGCAACACCCGCGCAGTCTTAATAGGTCCATACCACGCCCGTAACCACAACAAAGAGGACAAAGGGATTTTCAAATAAAATATAAACTGTCAATCCAGTGGGATCGAATAGCACAGATCGTTCTGACAAAATTAAGATATTCAGCTCAATGAAAAACTAAACCAGTCCCACTGAATCCAAAATTATTCAATAAGTCAATAGTTTACATTAACTCGAACAAATTCATCACGGTTTGGTTTGAACAGATAGGCGTGTCATTCCATGTTCGAAATGATACCATATGATCTCATGAAATAAATATACTAACTGCCACTGTTTCTTTCGTTATAGTTGATCTGTCCTTTTGAAATTGAGTACAATAAGGCGGGTTGTTCGCCACAATATGTATGAAATAACAGTAAAGCTGTTGAATTCGGGAATCTCCAATAAACACCACGTGGTTATGTTTTCTAAAACAGGTTCCCACAGTATCTCTGAAACATTCAAATGAAAATGTCTTTTTTAGTTTCTTGACTGGGTGGAAATGATAATTGACTCAAATTGAACCTAAACATAATTTAGACTAAATTCTAATGTTACCATATATTTACTTCAGTTTTTTTATCTTCATTTTACTTTATGTGGTTTGAGAACCAGATAAAACTTTGCACAGTTTAGTATTTGGTAAAGAGATCGATGGCTTTGATATGGAGGTTTTTACAGATGATAGGGCGCGTGGCTTGTAAAGACTTGTAGAGCTGATAAGATAAACAGTATGTACAGAGTTGATAACACAAAAAGCTTGTAGATTTGATATGGTAAAATACCCGTAGAGTTGATAAGACAAGACTTCCGGTTTGACATTAGTAGAGTGACGACGTGTTTTTTTCTCCCTCCCAAAGTTGTTGTTGTAGCGATTTTCACCGCTTTTAACTCATGGAAGTACCTTGATTTAAGTCATCTGAGATGGCATCCCAGGATGGTCCCTCCACAAAAAAGGACACCAGCCCAAGAAATGGGTATTTGAAAGAACTGACATTGAAAATGATGACGAACGGAAAACAGATCGCTGCTGGAAAAGTGATTGAGGCTGTAGAAAGTGAGTGTGGGATCGGGTCAATTCTGGCCTGTGTACCGAAAAGTGATTGCTATGAAATAACTGTTGTTGATAAAGTAGCCATGGACTATTTATTAAATGGATTGGAAATTGACGGGGATATGTATCGGTTAATTGAGATTACACAGCGTACTTTATTAATTTCAATGATGAATCTTCCGAGTTATGTGCAAGATCACGAAATACGTCAAAAATTTACGGATTTAAACATAATGTTACTGTCCAATATTAAAAGGAGGTTCCACAAGGGAACGAACGTAGTGGACGGCACTCGGTTTGTGAAAGCGCTGCTGCCCCCAGGAATGAAGTCTCTGCCGTATGTAATGCGGTTTGAAACAGCGTCCGGACCGGAATACTTCCGTATTCTTCACGACGGACAAGTGAAAGTATGCTCTATATGTTTTTCGGATGCACATTTGTATAAGCAATGCGATTTGTACACGTGCCATAATTGTGGAGAAATCGGTCATATATCCAGAGTTTGTAAAAGTGAGCCATGTTACAAATGTGGGAAGTGTGGTAAAAAATGTCACTGTCAGGAGATTGACTCAAATAATGCTACTGTGTGTGACAGATGTGGGGGCGATGAGGAATCCTGCTATTGCAAGGAGGGGTCTGTCGACTCTCACAACGATGCCTATTCAGAAATATCTGATTGCGATTCACAATCAGGTGGGGGAAATGGTGAAGTAGATGGATGTGATAATTATGTTATTGGAACAGATCAGCCGACCAACAATGCTGAGGCCACTATGCCAGTCAGTTTACCTGGTGACGAGGTCAGTGTGACCGACGTGACAGGTGTTGTACTGAATGGCGATATAGAGCATACACAGGTAGAGTCAGCCGTTGAACCCACTGCGGAGATTGAGGACGAGTTCTCACAGGACTCTAACCAGGGATTTACGCAGGTGTCGAGAAGGCGAAGCAAGCGAGTAAAACCCTCATCTGATGTCGCTTCCTATAAAGCCAGTCGAAAGAAGCCGTATGTTAAGAGACAGGCACCCACATAATAGTAATAATGGCTAACAGTTTATTTTTCCTCTTTAATTTTGTAAGTATGGTCCTGTTTAGTTCTTTGAATTGCAATGGCTTTAGAAGCACTGACAAAATGAGCAAAGTAAATGCCTTATTTTCTGAAAACAAAACGGACGTCGTATGTTTACAAGAGACTCATTGGGATAAGACTTTTATTGAATCTCATAAACATTTATTTGATTATACAGTTTTCTATAATTGTGGCACATCAAATAGTTGTGGTGTTGCACTTTTATTGAACAAAGGTATACAACACAAAGTTGATCAAATTAAATGTGATAACTCAGGGAGAATAATTCGAATCACAATTCATTTGGATGATAAAGAGTATGATGTGATTAATTGTTATGCTCCGAATAATGTAAAAGATAGATGTTCCTTTTTTCAAGAATTGTCTCATTATATACGTGATGATAAATGCACAATTTTGATAGGGGATTTAAATGTAACATTTTCTCCTTTAGACAGGTCTACAAGAGTATTGGAGGCTGACAGATCACGTGACTTTTTCTGTTCAACAGCAAGAGACGCTGGTGTTAGAGATATTTACAGGTACATCCACCCTGAAAAGGTTAGTTTTACATGGCGTCGTCAAGTGGAGGGTATTTTGCGTCAGAGCAGAATAGATCACGTGTTTGTCAGCCAACCAGTAATTTCTGCTGTCAAATCAATATATTATAGGCGTAACACTTTAAGTGACCATAGCACCATTTTCCTTAGACTTGATTTATGTTCTGTAGAAAGAGGACCTGGCTTATTTTCTTTTAATAATTTACTCTTAAAAGACGAATGTTTTTGTAAGAAAATAATAGACCTTGTAAATGAGGAGAAAGGAAAGGAATTATACGAAAGTGAGTTAGACGTATGGTGGGATAATTTAAAGTACAGAATAAAACGCCTATCTATTTTACATGGGAGGAAACGGAAACAAAACGGAAGTCAAAAAATGTTCGATGTACAAATTAAGCTAGACCATGAATATAGGCGTGTTGCTAACATTGTAAATTATGATCAAACTAAAATACATGGGTTAGAAAAGGAGTTACAGGATTTGGAAGGCGATCTATGCCAAGGAGCTATGGTACGCTCTAAAGCTCAGTGGGCAATAGAAGGAGAAAAAATACTAGTTTTTTTTCTTTCCTTAGAAAAGCAAAGACAAGAGTCTAGGCTTATTAAACAGTTAGTGTCAGATAGTGGTGATGTTATTGCCGACACTGAGGGTATGTTGTCTGAAGTTAACAATTTTTATAGTAATTTGTATTCGGAAAATGAGATAGATAATGATAGTATGAATGAAGTCCTGTCTCATCTTACTGAAAAACTAGACAATAACCAACAAAATATATGTGAGGAAGGTTTAAGTCTTCAGGAAATAACTTCGGCTATGAAAGGGCTATCTAGGGGTAAAAGTCCTGGTAGTGATGGACTAACAGTAGAATTTTACTCACATTTTTGGCCGATCTTCGGAAATATCTTGCTAGAAATCTATCAAAAAAGTTTTATCACTAAAGTACTACCCAGATCTATGAGAACCGGGGTGATTTCGTTGATTTTCAAGAAAAGAGGTGAGAAAGACAGGCTTAAAAATTGGAGACCCATAACACTGTTGAATGGCGATTACAAAATCTTATCTAGAGTCATGTCAGGTCGACTTAAATTATGTATGGAAAGTATTATCTCCCCTTATCAGACCTGCTGTATTCCTGGGCGGAACATTGCTGATACCATAGCAAGTATAAGGGACGTTATTTCTTACGTTGAACGGGATGATAGTGAAATGTTTATTCTCAAGTTAGATCAAGAGAAAGCTTTTGATCGAGTTTCACATTCTTTTCTTTTTGAGGCATTAAAACGGTTTGGGTTCGGGGAAAGTTTTATAAACTGGATTAAAGTGTTCTATACAGGTGTAAGGAGTGCTGTTAAGGTTAATGGGTATATTACCCCTTATTTCAATGTTGAAAAGTCTGTAAGACAAGGATGCCCTATTTCAGCAATGCTATATGTTTTAAGCGTTGAACCTTTAGGGGCATTGATAAGGCACTCAAAAAGTATCAGAGGTATTTCAATTGGCCAGTCAGGTAATAGTTCCGTATGTTTTCAGCACTCTGATGATTTAACACTGACACTATCTGACACAAAATCCGTACAAAGTGCTCTAAATGCTGTAGAAACTTATTGTTCTGCATCTAATGCGACAGTCAACATACAGAAGAGCGAAATTCTTTACCTTGGTAAATCCTTTTTGAAAGATTCACTATGTAATATTAAAGTAATGCATGATTGTATTAAGATATTAGGAGTGTATTTGGGACCAGATAATGAGCAATGTGATATATTTAACTGGCAAGAATTAGTGCTGTCAATCAAACGTACTTTGAAGCTGTGGGAACTAAGGAAATTGACCATCTTGGGTAGGGGCCTTGTTGTAAATACATTGATAGTCTCGAAGTTATGGTATAAACTTTCAGTGGTAAATATCCCTAATAAATACCTATCTGATATTCAGAAATCATGTTTAGAATTCTTATGGAGACGAGGTGCCCACCTGGTCTCTTATGGTGTCTTAGTTAAGAGAACAGATGAAGGGGGCATAAACTACCAAGATATACCAACAAAACTAAAGGCTCTCAGGCTAAAAATGTTAGCCAGATTTTTGAACCCAAATGTTAATACTGTATGGAAGCATTGTTTAAGGGATTTCTTGTTGGAGTGTGGAGGTTTAAAGTTGACAACTGAATTATTTTATATAACATATAGTCATAACGTTTTTAAATCTCTTCCTTCTTTTTACAAGACAGTATTTTTGGCTTGGGATACGGTTAAAAAGTTTGTAAATATAGTTATTAATGAACGTGAACAATACTGGTCTCAGCCACTATTTAGTAATCCCCTAATTCTGGTGAATGGTAAAAGTCTTCAATCTTACATGTTTGTTCAATCAGGGCTTACTTTAGTTAAACATATTCTGTATGAAACAATCCCTGGGTATCTCCCTGTACAGGGCATTTGTGAAATTATTTTAGAAAATTTCCCAGATGCAGATGTTACTAAAATAGCAGCAATATATGCACTTATTAAGAGTTGTATCCCTAGGAAGTGGGTGAACTGTAACAAACATGATACCCCCTGTGGGGAACCTCAATTAGTTGTTAAGCTAACTGGAAAAGATAAACATGTAAAATCAATGTGTACTAAAGAATTTTATTATGTTTTAAAAAGTGATATTGAAAAGACTCCAGCAAGTGAAGAATTTTGGTTAGTTCATTTTCCACATGAAGACCTGTCTAGTTTTTGGAGAATTGCAACTATGGCTGTCAAATCTCCTGAATGTAGAGAACTGGATTTTAAGATCATGCATAACGCTATCTTTACTAGGGAAAAACTATTTAAGATAGGTAAAGCGGACTCCGAAATGTGTAAGGCATGTGGTGTAGCTAAAGAGGACATTGCTCATTTGTTCCTGGATTGTAAGCTTCTTAAAACTTTCCATAACTATGTTAGCAAGAAAGTAGAAGTGTTATTTCAATTTGCTCCTGTATGTCATCTGAATAGTCTGAACTATGAATTGCTTATTCTCTTGGGTTACCACAAAAACAACCCCAAGGTAAATAACATAGTTGTTAATTTTTACTTAAGTTGTGTAAGATTCTGCATTATGAAATGTCGTAATTTGTCTCCATATCATGGTAAGACGATCAATATCCTAGAAATGTTTAAATACTACTATACTAGAGAAACTGACCATCGTTTTTTGTACTTGAAGGGATTAAAAAAGGGAGACAAATTTTGGAAAGATTTTCTTAATCTAAATCCACTACTAGCTGTAAGTACAAATGGAGCGTTAATACATAAGCTCGATTAACTTTCATTGTATTCAACTGATAATGATCATTTGTACCCTATAACCTGTGATATGTTAATTTTTAATTTGGGGTATGTTTTGGTGTCAAGATGTGATTAAATTTGTTTTGTGCAAATAAATATCTTTTCAAAAAAAAAAAAAAAAAAGACTATAGAGCTGATAATATAAAATACTTGTAAAGGGGAAAACATAAAGCGCGTATAGAATTGATAACCTTAAAGGCTTGTAGAGTTGATAAGATAGAGCCTTGTAGAGTTGGTAAAATAGGGCCTTGTAGAGTTTGTAAAATATAGCCTTGTAGAGTTGGTAAAATAGGGCCTCGTAAAGTTGGTAAAATATAGCCTTGTAGAGTTGGTAAAATAGAGGCTTGTAGAGTTGGTAAAATATAGCCTTGTAGAGTTGGTAAAATAGGGCCTTGTAGAGTTGGTAAAATAGGGCCTTGTAGAGTTGATAAGAAAGAGCCTTGTAGAGTTGGTAAAATAGAGCCTTGTAGAGTTGGTAAAATAGGGCCTTGTAGAGTTGGTAAAATAGGGCCTTGTAGAGTTGGTAAAATAGAGCCTTGTAGAGTTGGTAAAATAGAGGCGTGTAGCGTTGGTAAAATAGAGCCTTGTAGAGTTTGTAAAATAGGGCCTTGTAGAGTTTGTAAAATAGGGCCGTGTAGAGTTGGTAAAATATGGCCTTGTAGAGTTGGTAAAATATGGCCTTGTAGAGTTGGTAAAATATGGCCTTGTAGAGTTGGTAAAATAGAGCCTTGTAGAGTTGGTAAAATAGAGCCTTGTAGAGTTGGTAAAATAGAGCCTTGTAGAGTTGGTAAAATAGAGCCTTGTAGAGTTGGTAGAATAGAGCCTTGTAGAGTTGGTATAATAGAGCCTTGTAGAGTTGGTAAAATAGAGCCTTGTAGAGTTGGTAAAATAGAGCCTTGTAGAGTTGGTAAAATAGGGCCTTGTAGAGTTGGTAAAATATGGCCTTGTAGAGTTGGTAAAATAGAGCCTTGTAGAGTTGGTAAAATAGAGGCGTGTAGAGTTGGTAAAATAGAGCCTTGTAGAGTTTGTAAAATAGGACCTTGTAGAGTTGGTAAAATAGGGCCTTGTAGAGTTGGTAAAATATGGCCTTGTAGAGTTGGTAAAATAGAGCCTTGTAGAGTTGGTAAAATAGAGGCGTGTAGCGTTGGTAAAATAGAGGCTTGTAGAGTTTGTAAAATAGGGCCTTGTAGAGTTGGTAAAATAGGGCCTTGTAGAGTTGGTAAAATACGGCCTTAGAGAATTCAAAATATCCCCAAGCACCTGTTTGATGAAGGTTACAGATTCGTATCCTTCGATGTTGAATCCCTGTTTACAAATGTCCCCCTACAGAAATGTATCAACGTTATACTTGATCGTGTCTATAAAGAAAAACAATTACCGACAACACTTTTTAAGACAACCTTGAAGATGTTAATTTTGGATTCATGCACAAAGACAGCCTTTTCCTTTGATGGTGATTTGTACCAGCAGTTAGACGGTGTATCAATGGACTCCCCGTTTGCCCCAGTATTAGCTAACATCTTTCTCACTGAGTTGGACAAAAACGTAGTTAACAAGCTTATAGAGGAAAACTACCTAAAGTTTTATATGAGGTACGTTGATGACACTTTAGTTCTAGCCAAGCCAGCAGATGTTAATTTCATTCTTTCCAGACTTTCGGATTTCACTCAATTTTAAAATTCACTGTGGAGGAGTTTAGTGATCCCAATAATATACGCTTCCTTGACATAAAGTTCAAATATGATCTGTGTACAGCTTTCGCAAACCAACTAATACCGGTCAGTATGTCAACTTCAATAGCTTTGAACCGTGGCACCTCAAGATTTCCTGGATTAGAGCTCTCCTATCCCGGGCCCATAAATTATCCAGTAGTGTCCAACTTTATGAAAACGAAATTGATAAAATCAAACTTTTCATGTCTTGAAATAGTTTTTCTTCTCAAACAGCCAACAAAACTATCAGGTTTCTTTCATCAAGACTGAACTCAAAGAGAAGAGAGAAGGATCCTAACGCCATAAGGGTTTGCCTTCGCCTTCCCTATGTCGGGGACCACGGAGAGGAATTAGTGAAAACAGCATTAAAAGAATTAAAAACCTGCTGAATACGGATGTTCAGATTCAAATATTGTGGACTACATGTAAAGCCTCAAAATTTGTTAATAACAAGGACTTCACTCCCTCTGAATATAGAAGTAATGTGGTATATCAGTTCAACTGTCCTGGTTGTGATGAAAGTTACGTGGGAAAAACAGAGCGCTGTCTTTCGACAAGACTGAAAGAACGCGCAAATGGCCGAGCTCATAGTGAAATTTTTAACCATATTCAGCAATGTGAAAACTTAAAATTTATTGAAAGTTTACTTAATATACCTTCAAACATAGACAATCTGAAACCCATTCCAATTGAATCATTCTTAGCCCAACATACGAAAGTAATTGACTCATCAAACAACTGGAATGAATTATTATTTAAGGAAGCCCTCTCCATCAGGAGATTAAAACCGCCCCTCGATCACGGAATTATGGCTACAAAAGAACTCTCTTTATTTCGTTAATCTCTGTTATAACCCATGTAGTTTATTCTAATATGCCACCTATCGCTAGAAGTGAATTGTTTTTATAATTCCTTTGTTTTATTATCTTTTCAAGACCTATTACCCTTTCTATTGCTTATACATAATAAATATATGATTTTAATTAATGCGGTGGATTGTAAAATTCTATTATTTTTTCCTCTCTCTTTGTTCTTTCGCTCATTACAGATATATATTTGATATACTTACAAACATGTATTTTATTTTTCTCAAACTTTACCAATTATTTTTGTGAATATTGGTAAAATAGGGCCTCGTAGAGTTGATAAAGATAGGGCCTCGTAGAGTTGATAAAGATAGGGCCTCCTAGAGTTGATAAAGATAGGGCCTCGTAGAGTTGATAAAGATAGGGCCTCGTAGAGTTGATAAAGATAGGGCCTCGTAGAGTTGATAAAGATAGGGCCTCGTAGAGTTGATAAAGATAGGGCCTCGTAGAGTCGATCAGATACATAACATGTTTGTAGAACCTTTGAGAGAAAGGTTTGTACAGTTGATAAATAAAAAGGCTGTAGAAATAAAACGCCTGTGGAGTTGATAGGAAACAAGGCTTGTATAGTTGATAAGATAGTGGATGTAGATGTAATAATACAAATGGATAGTAGGGTTGATTAGAAAAGAATACATTAGAGTTGATGGGCGGGAGAAATATACTTATTTTTTATAGAAAATATATGTCATAGACCGATCCATTGATGTCAGTGTCTAACATTGTACACAGGGATCAAGAGTACAATACTTGGATCATCCCATAGACAAACTGTTATCCGTGACTTCCGTGAAGCATAATTTTGACCTGTAATATTTGCTAGGATTTTATTTAGGAACATCGGATTGGAACAGATTAAACCACATATTCGAAGCAAACAGATACAAAACTAATTATAACTGTATTTTAAAAAACTTAAACAGTACTAGTTTATTTAAAATAGCAATGGATTTGATTTGACCTCGGTCTTTTTTTTTACTAAGCACAATTAGAGGGAATCGTTCAATGTGTCCCTGTGTTCAACTAGTCTACGTAAAAAAAGCGTATGCGGTAAAATTAGTGTAGGGTTCATAACTTAAAGGCACACTTGCCGCGAAAACCAGGAATATTGTTTACATTAAAAAAGAAAGACCGTTTTCTGTATTTTTCCCAGACAATATAAGTTAGGAACTTTCTATTTTTACCAAAATTTAAAAGTTTGGACGTCACTTTGTATTTTTAATTTGAATTTGAAAATTTGAATTGTTAGGTACCCGGAACGTAAACAAACCACACTGCCCCCTATTGGAGATTTTATGTTTCAGTCGAGTGAGTGAATTAACGGCACAGTGTAATTTTACGTAGGCCTATTTATCTGAGAAATACAGACTGACCATCGGTTAACAGCGACGGGAAAAGCCTGCTGATGATTGTTTGAGTGTAAACCACAGATAAAAAGGCCTGAAATGAGGGTAATCCAACACGAAAGTTGACCGACACTGATCGTTGTTGTTGTAATCAGGCTTCGATTCTTCGTTTGTTTTTCACCCCATTTCTACATTCTAAAGCTAACTAGACATGTTTTAGGTGTCCTATGTTTAAGTTTAGTGGTATTAGTCGTACTAAGCTCATGTAAATTGGTTTTCTTAGCCAATTTTAACAGGCTACGGCGGCAAGTGGGCCTTTATTAAAGACTTGTATAATTAAAATCTTACAGGTTTATATAGTTGTTAAGATATATGCGTATAGAATTAATAAGAAAAAGACCAAAAACGACCGTTCAAAGGTTGATAAGGTAAAAAGGATCTCGTCATCAGATATTACAACACACGACAAAAGGTGTTTTCATAGAACAAAGAGATTACAAAGTTGACAAAACTCTCTTTGCTTTAATTACACAAAATGTCTGCAACCTTTTGATAACTCTAAGAATTGTATATTTGCAACGAGAAATCCAGATTATAAATCCTACAAAAGACATCAGTGGTTTAAATGAGATGAATAATAGAAATGTAAGAAAGTTTGATTTCATGGTTTCAAAAAGGAAATACCTGCGTGTATCGTTTAAGATGAGTCCATTTGAATCTACGATTCTTGATTTCTCTCCTTTTCCTGTGTACACGACACTCTTTAATAGATCGTTGCAAGATGCTCGCTTTTTATGTACTTTTGGAGAGGAATCTGAAAGAAATCAAGCAAATTTCAACTTCTATCTTTATGGCTATAATACATGTATTATTAGGCATTTCTTTCGCTCTGTGATGGATGCTAGTATTACTCTAATAGCCTCCTCGTTTTACAACAATTCTTCCTAAACAATATCCAGTTTTACATGTCAAAAATCACCCCCCCCCCCGCCCCCTCCCACCCCCAACAATACTTTTCACGGCTCACTTACGCCTCCTGTATCTGGACTTGGTGTTGTTTTGAATAATAATAATAATAATAAACTTTATTTTGAGAGGGTTGACAAACTCAGTCAATGAATCATTGATCTTCCCGGAGGCCCTCCTTTGCACACACACACATTCACTTAGACAAATATAATAACTACAAAATATAGGCTATGCCGCATAAGAAGAAAACACTAAATGTACGACTGCATACTGGAAACACCATATTAAGAGCAAAAAAAAAGAAGTTAACATAACTAAAGTAAAATATTATATAACGTATTGAATAGGAAAAAAAATGAAATAAGGACGGAAAATAAAATTTAATATTTACAATGATATATAAATATAAAAATCAATAGTTAGAGGTTATCACATGCCATTTTTCATATCATACCCCATATCAGCCCGAGACCTCCATATCAGCCCGAAGGCTGAAGGCCAGAGGGCTGATATGGGTTGAGGTCTGATTTGGGGTATGATATGAAAAATGGCATGTTATAACCTTTTTATCATGTATCATAATATATATCGGAAAAAAAAAAACAGAAATAGTATACGTTATGTCAGGTCTTTAAGCTGAATGATTCTGTTTGCCAGTGATTGTAGCGTTCTTTCACTGCCAGCCATCTTCCTAGCAGACAACCCAAAGGGAGATAGCTCTAATCCAAAGACCCCCCCGCATTGATATGGATTTTCGGACCGGTCTGATATGGCTGATATGGATTTTCGGACCGGGGTGAGATATGGGTGCTGTCACGCTACCGATATCGCATATGCAAAAGACCACATATTATTGATAGGTATATGATACTATTTTTGAACACACACGGGCAAAGGGAACATCTTCTTAGTAGTAGGGGTACCTAGACCGTGTATTTTGCCCAGTAGGGCGTCCTTCATTGACGTGTAAAATATCGATATGGGGTACTTACGTAAACGTCAAAACGATGCAATATATGACAGATGGTGTTGTCAAATGGCAAGAAAATCAATAGCATTCTCGTACTATAGTACAATGTAAATCTGGGACAAAATGTGAACTTTGATCAACAAAATTGAAAGAAAATGAGTAAAAATAAAACTGCAAATGACGTTAAGAAAGTGATTTTCGGTTGAACATAATAGAAGAAATGCCTAAAGACGTTGAGTGTTAACGTTGACGTAGTTAAAAAACAATAAGAAAGTTAGTCAAACATTTTAAACATGGTTTGAATTCGTGTTGAGAATGTATATATGTTCTTGTACAGTAGTTTTATGTAAATGAGCATGAACCAAAAAAAAAAAAGAAAGAAGCCCGAGTCTGTTAGTGATCCAAGTCTGTACCCTCATGAGTGCGATCAAAGGGTTCACCGCTTGAATGGGCTTTAAATTATTAAGTGGCTGTTAAAACGTCTTTCGAAAAATGAACGCCCCGCTGGCCAAAGTCGTGAGAGTGGCTAAATACTCGAGTGAACTGATCGATATTGTAACAGCTGGCTGTTAATAGTCTTTTTGTATATGGACTTTGAACTTTGAAATTTTTGAAAAACTTAGTAAATATGAAATAATCCGATGTATTAATTGATTGTTGGTTGACCTAAATACGAAAATAAAGAATGGATATCGTAAAAATGAAAACAAGGCGCACTTGAAAAAAATATACGATTAATAGATAGACCATTATTAGAATTAAATACCAAGGGTAGACTTTACTTAATTTGTTGACTATGCCAATCAGCTGAATCTAAAAACTACAACAGGGCCTCTGATGCTAGTTGTTAACTAAATGCATTTTGTCTTTATCCATAGGCTAGGAGTCCTCGGGGATTTGAACTTGGACCAAAAATTTGAACAAGTTCAAAGCGCAAATGAAAAGTAAGCTTATTGCATTTCAATTTTATCACGCGTAACTATTTGGTTGCATCATTTTAATAATCTGGATTTCCATTACATCCGAAAATCTATGAGTAATGAATACTTTGTTTATCTAAAAGAAAGATGTTTTAACAGACGTTTTTTTCATTTTTTTGTTCAGATCCAAAATGTAAACTATGACATCGACAGAAGTTACTCTGTAAGATGTAGATCTGCCAACGTTATCGTTACAAGACGCATTTGACGCTGATCTCTGAGTCTTTTATAGTCCGAAATCTCTCCAAAACAAACTGTCTGTAGCCTAATGACGTCACACGAAAGAAATGCATGGTTTAAGTGTAGTTACGTATACCACATGTGTCGATCATTGGATTCATTTAGTCCCACATCAGTGTACATACACTAAATGTCCAACAGTACATCAATGGTATACAGTTTCGATCTACAATACGACTACGCATTGTTATAATATTATTGACCTATTAAGCCTGTTAAAAATTATTGTTAAATCCCTACCGGCCAAACCGATCATTTATTCAACTTTCTTTTGCCTTTCAGGCCTGTGGCTGAGTCAAGTAATGAACCTCAGATACAATCAGAGCTGGACGTGGGACCTAGGTATGTTTTTTTAAACTTGATACAATTTTTCTTCAATTACGTTTTTTAAAAAGAGTTACACAAATATCTTTTGGATTATACAAAATACCCTTTCTTTTTTCCAGGATGTTAAACGATCAGGAAATGGTATCTTTGTTGGACAAGATACCGGAACCCCAACCCAGTACATGCGGGGAACAGTCCGGGGGAAATACGGCCGACCCTCCAACCTTCACAATCTGCATACGGAGTGTAGTGAAACGCAAAAACTTTCGGACAAAGGAAACCATTCATAAGGTAAACCTACACTACGTAGATAAAGCCGGCTGGAAGGAAAAGTTAAATGTATAAGGGTCGGCCATTGAAAATAGTTTGTCCATTGCGACGACTGGGCTTCACAACGAAGACTTCGTGCGTGTCTTCATAAATCAGAGAGCATTGGAAACGCTCATCGTATTAAACATACAAGATAAGAAAGATGTTTCAGCCGCTTCAGTAATGAAGTGTGTCGAAAAACCTTGCAGTCCAAGTCTACCTTGCAATTTGACGACTCTTTCGAACTCGAAATTGGAACCATTCGGAAAGTAGGGGAAGGAGGGGGTTAAAATAACCAATGTTAAAGAAGGTAAACGACTTAAAGAAAGTATAATTGGGTCCAAAACAAAGATTTATTATAAATTTAACAGTCAAAATAAAGAACGTATCAAGGAGGGTACACTTAGGCTGCAAGAAAGAGAGGAAAAAATGTTGTGTCTGGCGGCGGGTGTTTTGACTAATTCTCTCTGTGATTTGGGCGATGTCAAAAAAATCGAAGACGCGCTCAATGTTCAAATAATCGTCGTTTGAGCCCAGCAATTACATCCAATAATGTACAAGAGGGATAAATAAAGACTAGCAACATTTTTTTTGTATTTTGATTAAGATCATTTCCATGTTTAACTAATATAAAGGCGTTTTATGGGACCCATTATTTTTGCGATGTGGGTTTAAAAGGGTACAATGACAGGCTAAAACACAAATACGGTACTCTCTGCGACTTGTGCCACAGACGTGATTGTATCCTTTCTGAACCTGTCGAATGCGTAGACTATTTCCGTAATTTTCTAAATAAAGCTTGTTTCGGAAAACATAAGTGACAACAGTTTCACGCAACGCCAAGGGACTGCGAGAGCCTTCCATCTATTTGTCAGAGCTTTAGGGCTTGTAAGCATTGCCATACCTTGTTGGAATGACAAAAATGTAGCTCAAAAGAATACAGGTGCCGTGAATGTTTTTTGTAGATGGTGTAAAGTATACCATTTAGAGAAAAAAAACCACCGTGCTAGAATATCTTTTTTGATTTTGATACTGTCAAAACACCGGGGAACATATACCTAACTTTCCTTTGGCCCAGAAAGACAAAACGTGTATAAACGATGATTATACGAATTCGAACTCTGTGTGTCAATCTTACGAATCAAGGGAACACAGTTTAGCGGCGACGACACAAACAACGATTTTTGTGCTTGGCTGTTTTCTAGAAATCACAAAAATTATACTGCTGTATGCCATAATTTACCCGGGTACGATGGTATCTACTTACTAAAGTACCTAATCCAAAATTCCGTGACCCCACAGGTGACATACAGCGGTTATCCACGTATATACACGTGGAGAGTCTAGGTATTGAAATCATAAACAGTTTAAATCACATCTCCACCATTATGGCAAAATTCGCCAAAACTTTCGGCTTAACTGAGCTCGGCTATTTTCCTCACATTTAAACACGCCCGAAAATCAAAATTATATCGGTCCATTTCCAGACTCCGAGTTTTATGGTAACGACACTATGTCACCCTCTAATCCAATCGTATTCTCGCGAGATCTCATGTAGACGTGGCTGAGATAGACCTCGTACGACTTTCTTCATAAGCGACTTGACCCTCGAGATGCCTTTTTCGGCGGTAGAACGAACGCTTCCATACTATGTCATAAGGTAAACGGTAATGAACGTATTCAGTACGTGGGCTTTACAAGACTATCCTTTTACAAATTAACGAAAATAATACCCCCTTGATTACCCTGAAATTATCACCGATAATTTCAAGCCCATTTCTCAATATTGCGGTTTCATTAAGGCTAAAGTTTTACCGGCCAGAGGTTTATACAACCCGGTACTCTAGTACAGAACCGATAAATTGCTGTTTACTTTATGTTGTATCTGTGCAGATAGATCTGTTGCTGAGTCTCGCCACATGGACGAGCAAAGGTCTATAATATAAAATACTTTTTGAAGATAAAACAACAAGCCTCTGGATGGCCTCAGTGGTGTAAAACCAAAGACGATAAAAAAAAATATCTGACCGAATTCGAAAAGGCTGACGACATTAAGCTAGACCCGAGAAAAATTGCGAAAAATTCCGGATTGTGCTCTGTGGCTAAGCTATGTTTAAACTCTCTTTGGGGTAAGTTCGGTCAGAGATCTAACCTCGGTAAAACGGATTTCTTATCAGATGTGGATAAGTTTTTCAACCATTTAGATGATCGGGAAAAGACTGTTACGAATTTCCATTTACTGACGGAGGATGTAGTCATGATAGAATGGCGTCACAAAAGTGACGCTGTTGAAACGGTTGCTCCTTCAAACGTTTACATAGCTGCCTTCCCTACGACTCACGCCCGAATAAAGTCCTCGACTTGTTGAATAAAAATGTTTTGTACTATGCTACAGAGTCAATAGTATACATACAACATAAGGGCAGCGTCCAACCTCCATTAGGAGTTAAATTAGGGGACTTGACCGATGAACTGGACGGGGATTTTATAGAGGGTGGTCCAACCAAACTTTGACACTTTATCTTTTGGATTTTGATCGATTTTGTCAATTTTAAACTTGTCAATAAATTTGTCAATCTCTCTCACCCCAGTCCAAAAATATGTTGTCCTCAGAGCCTCGAAATGATCCATGCTTAATTTTTTTTTCTTTGTTCTCTTTGTTAATTACTCGATATAATTTATGTACTCGCCAATTTTTGTTATACTAAAGTTTTATACTAAAATAAATAAAAACAAACACAAAACGAATATTTATTTGTACATATACATTTTTTATTTTATGATTGTATGGCTACAAGATACATACTATTAGTTACACAGCCTGTATGTGACTCAATACGGAAATATATGGGGTTAGTAAAATCCATATTGGGCGAGGTGTCGATAGTTCTACTCAGTTCTGGCCATATTAAACAAACCAGTAACCTACATTCAGCAGTCCTTGGGATCAGTTCGTTAGTTATTCTCTGATAAAGGTTTCCACAGGGCATAAAGCTATAGCCATACACATCGATATGTTTTGTTCGTAGTTTTAATTATGTCGACTCACTTCAACAGACGTTTACATGTTGTAGCAGCGTGTATTCAGGGGCAAGTAGCAATCTAAAATAGAGATTGATCCTTCTGCCATTCGTTGAGATATCAACTCTAAAACGATTGAGTGACATGTTGCTTTACAAAGGGAGACCACTGCTGTCCACGTCCTTAAAATTGTAAACAACGACACGTGACACTGATAGTTGGCTGGGTTGTGTAGAGAGATATTCGATATAATTCTGGTAGGTAACGTTTAAGCCGCCGACAACCTGTTTTGTTATATTGATTGCTACTCTCCTAATACATATAATATACCATGAAATACCTTGAAGTCCATATCATATTTTGCCTTGACATCCATGGGCGCTGCCATCTTGTTTTTAATGTATTTAAGAGCTGATGTAGTGCCGATTATATTTTTGATTTTTAACAAGTATTTCTGCCCTAAGAACCTGCAATGCAGCATATTATGATAGGGTTACATGTTTGCGAACAGAATAGAACAGAGAAAGAAATAGTATATAGATTAAAAATTCTCAGTAGATTTCTTGCAGTTAACTATGCGCAAAATGGAGTGCGACGGCTCTCGAGCCATGTCTCGAGTTGAAGATCTCGTAGAATGGCACGAGATCTCGATTGGGGCAAGTAGCTCTAGGTAACCTGATGGGAACTCGTCTGCCCGGTACGGAAAAATATCCCGTCTCCACGTGATCGATGACGTCCAATCAAAATGCAAGTATTTTGTCTGATGCGGGATAAAAATATAAACAATATCTAACATTGTCTTTTTGTTTGTTTTATTTTTACGTGTTACGCAAACGTTTGATCAAAACATAAAGTCAACGTCAAACAGTAAAGTATCAGTAATTCCGTAATAACGAACCATGCAATCGTTAACCAAAACATCGTTGTTTTGTAATCGTCATCAAACATGCGAAAAATACTACCCATAGTTATTCCTCGACATCTATGGAGCAGATAAAATAAGGTACATTGTCCACACGTACAGGAGAAATCGCCTTGAAGACGGATATCGTTAAACGTCCAACTCTTGGTAAATTTCTTGAGAAAACCATGAAATTCTGAAAATTGTGGTGGTACACCGTAAGAGTCGAAAAACTCGCCTCGTCCATGTTCATCCAAATAAACGTGTTGGTCTTTCCCATCGTGAAGATTGTATTAAAAACAAATGCGACGGGGTAACAACGAACGTTTTTCGGTAATATATCTCTACTATATACTTTATGGACAACTGGATCCGTGTAAGAATCCTTTTTTATAATATTTTGTATTTGATAGTTATACATTTTAAGTGCTACAGTAAAAAAAAAACGTTTTTGTTTTTGTCGATATGAAGAATATTATCAAATTCCGCGTAGCAGTTGGCGGTGTTGGGTAACGGTTTGGCAAAATGTAATTCCAGACGTAAATTTCCATGTTTTACCAAGTTGAAGTAGGGTCCCTCGTTCAAATCAGGTGTTAGATCGAAACAGTACAATGTTTATCCTGATTGTAATATGTCTCTATTAATATCATTACCCGTATCATGGAAAAGTTAACCCGTGCTATTAAACAACCCTAAATAACTCCTAGTGTTATTTCCTTTTCATTCGTAATTAGGAGTAACCGATTTACTCGGAATCTGCTGTCCGCCAACGTGAAGATATAAGTAGTTGAGAAACTAATTGTTGAAATTAAAAGGATTTTTTTCAAACTTCCGCTGAAGGCTTCTGTATCCACGCAACCGATAACAAGGCGCTTTGGTAACTGCCCTAAAACAGATTTTCTTGTTTAATGGTTAGCAGTCCGTCAAAGGATATTTCGCAGACCCTCTCTCTAATGCTTTGCAGAAGGATTCAATTTAACTTTTCGAACAAACAAGGCCCCGTCTTATAAAATTATTCTATAATCCGTTTGTCTTTTAAGGGACATTAATGTGAATGATGGTTTACTTCTTACGAGTCTAATTTTTACATCAACTCCGTTGAGAATAATTTGGGTAAAAATGTCTAAATGTAGTCTGCCGATCATGTCAACCACACCGCTGAGCTCTATACATTTTCGTCTTTTCATAAACCCTTCTTTTTTTAAAGTATCGTCTATCCCATTCATGCAGTCTTTGTATCACAACGCTGACGTTAATTGGGATGATTTAGCAATCAACGTTTCTAAATAGGCCCTATAGGGATATGTGTTATTTCCCATTCAAACTCAAGTCCACTTGACTAAATAAAGAATGTAACCACAAGTTTACAGACCCTACATCATCTCCATCATCCTGAGTCAAAGTTTTTCCATCGCTGTTAACGGTTTTAGCTTTTAATTGTAAATATGTATTCGAGAGATCTAAGTAATCCTCACCAGTTCCAGAAATAGTGAATTTAACTGGTCCGTGGTCTGTAATGGTGGAAATTGGTGGAGTTTGATCCACTCCCCTCGTTCGACGCTGGTCTGCGTGGGTGGTACGGTGAATAAGTCCAATTCGGAATCTGTGCATTCGCAAGATTGCTGGTGTATCAGAGACATTTTTAACGACTGAATATATCTTTAGTAGATGTTCTTCTACTCTTGGCTCTTCGACGACTGTTAGAATCTTTATCAACTTTTCTTTTTAAAGGCCTTCTACCTGGAGGCGTTTTCCCCACTCGGCTAATTCTAATCCCGACGGAAGGGCTTGTTTACCGACTGATTTGGCGCCTTTAGTTATCAATGGTAACGCCGTTTTCACCAGCCCTCCTAATACATTTGCTAGACCGTGTCCACGTTAAGTGCGACTCCCTGCATAAAAATCCATACCGTGTCCCACTTGATTCGTGTACTAGTCTACACACTTTCGAGAATCTCTGTATATACCCTTTTAAAAATCGAAGTAACACTTGATAGTCGAACAAGTTCCCACATTTCATTGACTCGTTGGCAAACTGCGTTTTAAGCCCGACTGAGTTCGAGTTACGATCCGATCCGATCGTCGTAAGCTCCACTCTGTAGTGAATCTGCGATCATTCAGTCGGAGAACGTTTTTCGACATGAGTGGCCTTCAGACTCTTCAGATCAGTCTCAGACTGATCAGTCTTACGATCGTAAGAATAGAAACATGTTCTATTTTCTACCGATCAGCTTAAGGTCGCAGCCAATCAGCGACCTATACTTCATCACGTGATCGAAGACGTTGTATTGTTACGTCATTCCTTGTGGCGTGCTAGTCTGCCGAATATGGTGACGAAGTTTCCTTCCAATCAATTAATCGCATCGACCTGAGATTGTTTGACCAGATGTTGCACTCTTGTGAAATCTGGGGTTTTGTCAAGCTAGATATGGAAGAGACGTTCTGTCTAAAATTCCTCAAGCAATTACTTTCTGTAAAATCGTCCACAGCTAAATACGCAGTCTATGGTGAATGTGGATAATATCCTCTGTATATACAGTGCTGGTTTTAAGTATGTATTGCTAAGCCAAAAGGTAAACAATGCTACAGGTTTCCTGAAATGTCTAGAGGAACGTCTCAAGTATAAATTTCGACAAAATTGGCACAATGCATGATATAGCCCTATTCCCTAAAGGATTTGTTGTTAATTGTAGGTTGTGAGATGGAGTTTATAACCTTGTTTGGTAATTGTAGGTTATGAGAGGTAGTTTACAATCATGTTGTTTCTTATGACTAATAGTAGGCTGTGAGATGGAGCTTATAACCATATTGTTTGTTATAACTGTCCTTGTTTATAACCATGTTGTTCGCTAGAAGTAGGTTATGAGATGTAGTTTATAACCTTGTTGGGTGCTGGTTGTAGGTTGTAAGATGGAGTTTATAACCTTTTTGTTCGTTAGAAGTTGGTTATGAGATGGAGTTTATAACCTTGTTATTTGCTAGAAGTAGGTTATGAGATGGAGTTCATAACCTTAGTGTTGCTAGAAGTAGGTTATGAGATGGAGTTTATAACCTTGTTGTGTGCTGGCTAAAGTTTGAAAGATAGAGTTTATAACCTTGTTGTTTGCTAGAAGTAGGATATGAGATGTAGTTTATAACCTTGTCATTTGCTAAAAGTAGGTTATGAAATGGAGTTTATGACCTTGTTTTTTTGCTAGAAGTAGGTTATGAGATGGAGTTTATAACCTTGGTGTTTGTTGGTTGTAGGATATGAGATGGAGTTCATAACCTTGTTGTTTGCTAGAAGTAGGTTATGAGATGGAGTTCATAACCTTGTTGTTTGCTAGAAGTAGGTTATGAGATGCAGTTTATAACCTTGTTGTGTGCTGGTTGTAGGTTATGAGATGGAGTTTATAACCTTGTTGTGTGCTGGTTGTAGGTTGTAAGATGGAGTTTTTAACCTTTTGGTTTGCTAGAAGTAGGTTATGAGATGGAGTTTATAACCTTGTTGTTTGCTAGAAGTAGGTTATGAGATGGAGTTTATAACCTTGTTGTTTGCTGGTTGTAGGTTGTAACATGGAGTTTATAAGATTTTTGTTTGCAAGAAGTAGGTTATGAGATGGAGTTTATAATCTTGTTGTTTGCTAAAAGTAGGTTATGAAATGGAGTTTATAACCTTGTTTTTTGCTGGTTGTAAGATATGAGATGGAGTTCATAACCTTGTTGTTTGCTAGAAGTAGGTTATGAGATGGAGTTTATAACCTTGGTGTGTGCTGGTTGTAGGTTGTAATATGGAGTTTATAACCTTCTTGTTTGCTAGAAGTAGGTTATGAGATGGAGTTTATAACCTTGTGTGCTAGTTGTAGGTTATAACATGGAGTTAATAACCTTTCTGTTTGCTAGAAGTAGGTTATGATATGGAGTTTATAACCTTCGTGTTTGTTGGTTGTAGGATATGAGATGGAGTTTATAACCTTGTTGTGTGCTGGTTGTAGGTTGTAAGATGGAGTTTATAACCTTGTTGTTTGCTAGAAGTAGGTTATGAGATGACCTTGTTGTGTGCTGGTTGTAGGTTGTGAGATGGAGTTTATAACCTTTTTGTTTGCTAGAAGTAAGTTATGAGATGGAGTTTTTAACCTTGTTGTGTGCTGGTTGTACGATGGAGTTTATAGCCTTATTATTTGCTAGAAGTAGGTTATGAGATGGAATTTATAACCTTGTTGTGTGCTGGTTGTAGGTTGTAAGATGGAGTTTATAACCTTGTTGTTTGCTGGTTGTAGGTTATGAGATGGAGTTTATAGCCTTGCTGTTTGCTGGTTGTAGGTTATGAGATGGGGGTTATAACCGTGTTGTTTGCTAGTTGTAGGTTATGAGATGGAGTTTATAACCTTTTTCTTTTCTAGAAGTTATGAGATGGAGTTTATAACCTTTTTCTTTGCTAGAAGTTATGAGATGGAGTTTATAACCCTGTTGTGTGTAGGTTATTAGATGGAGTTTATAACCTTGTTTGTACGTTGTGAGATAGAATTTATGCTTGTTTTGTTTATTGTTTGTTACATAGTTTTATCATTGCCGGGGGGGGGGAAGCCAAATTTATGGGGTTTAATCTCAGTCCACCGATGTTCTTGCCATAGTTAAGATGCGTAACCACTGTCAATGTGTTGCAAAATGATTCCAGAAAATTCTACTGACTAAGGCTAAGCTCCTGTCAGTCGTCAACCTAATGAAATATCATAGGTTTGATTTGTTATAACAATTCATGGGTCTAAAGGTCTAAATGATATACTTCTTTTTAATACAATTAGAAACTTGTCTCCATGGTTATTTTAGACAAGAAGATTTTCCCTGTGCCTGTGTGTTTTAGTGATCATAAATATTTTAAAGTTCATTGGTTCGTTAATTAGGCTTTTAGCTAATTTATTTGTTTATTTACTTCTAATGCACTCACAGAAATGAAAAATATATCACAATATGCTAAATCGCTTTACTTGTTCGAATATGTAATAAATAAAACAGATTTCTTAACCGATCTTATGTTTTTAGGCTATTAGTTTTTCAGTCAGGATTTGTATAAGCATTTACTGCCTCAAGATGTATGGCCTGTCAAGACAAGCTGGCCACTGCTAATGCTATTGATTACATTAACTGATAAGCTGTATGTAGATGTCTGTTGACAAAGCATTATCTCAAAAAGTACAAATCGGATTAAACCAAATCTTGACATATAGGACGGTCACCGTTTGCAGATGTAAACAAACAACTAAACGACCTCTGCTTGTACCCCGGGAACAGCTGCTTTATCAGCTTAAATTGATTCTTAAATTGACTTAAATTGAAGTCTTGTTTTCGTCGAAAGACTAGACTTGACTTGTTTAAGCCGATGTTGTTGTTGTATTCCCAGTTTAGTGGTGATCTGTATATAGAGATCGGCACGCCCCCTGCTTTTTGAATGCCTAACTCAGCCGGGATACATGAGTTTGTTTTTGTGCCATTGATATTTCTAAACAATTACTTAACGTGCAATTCTGAGGCTGATATATACGAAAAGCTCTTTATTTGTACTGTTTGGGAAAAATAGCCATTAATTTTGAAATTCTGTTTTAACGGAAAAATATAAAAATTTCGGCAGCTCATGCCACTTTAACGTCATTTGCTGTTTTAGTTTTACTCATTTTCTTTCAATTTTCCTGATCAAAGTTCATATTTTGTCCCAGATTTACATTTGCCATAGGGTTTAGATAGTTATCAATTAACTGTGATATTCTTTAACGTTCACTAACAAAATCCGAGATAATAGGACGCCCTGGGAGAGGGGGGTGCATTATAAGCTTAGGTCATTTTTTCAATGGGTTTGTGTATTTTTGAAATATAGAGTACCCTGTTTTCGGAATTAAGGTCAGATTCCAAAGAGCATTACAGCGTTTTATTAACATTGACTTTTTTTCAAGAATTTTATTGCAATTTCCAACATTTTCAGGCTTAATTTCCTTATCAAGTTTTTGGTAATAAAGGGTTGTTTAGCTGGCGTGATGTCTATACATGTGTTAGAACCTATTCATTTGGGATGATGTTATGATACAGATAACAAATACTGGATACTGTTGATGCTGATAGTACATTGTAAATTGTTCCATTGAGAGGCAGCAGAGTATGATCAACTTTTTAGTTTTTTTTTCTGAGTGGGGAAAACGGAGTTGTCATGCAGATTTGGTAGTCGATCTAAGGTTGTTTTTTTTAAAGTAAATAGCTCTGGCATATAGGTAGGATAAAGCCCATCCAATAATTTGCAAACAGTCAGTACTTTTTGATATTCTATTAATTCATAAATTGTTTGCCATTTTAAGTGAAGAAACATTTCGGTAGAAGGCATGCTTTTACTGTGATGAATTATTCTGGCTACAGATTTTTGTAACTTATAAATTCTGTCTAGTGAAGATTTTGAACAGGTGCCCCAAGTAGTTATTGCATAGTAGATTTGCGGTAGGATATATGCATTGTAATATAAGACCCTGATTTGTGTTTTCGTAGTACATATAATAATGTTCCTATCGTCTTACAAATTGAGACTTCCTGTTTCTGCCAGTTCAGGGTACTGTCAATATTTAAACCGAGCAGTTTCATGCACTGAACTTGCACAATGGAGGTTTGACTGATTGTGATGTTCAGTGGATACTGTTGAGATTCCAAAATGTTGAAAGTTCTTAAGAAAATACATTTTGTCTTGCTGGGATTTATAAGCATCTTGTTTTCAGAGCACAATTGGTTAATATGTTCCAAGTTTGTGTTGGAAAGCCAGATTGGTTATAGTTTAGGAGGTTTGTGATCTGAAATATAATTATAGAGATGGTCGTGTGCATGTAGTTCAATGAGTTTTGATAAGATGGGTAGTATTGAGATCGACATGAGTTCTCGGCTTTGTCTGCAGGCTCCGATTTATGTACTGGTATAACCTTTGACTCTTTTCAGGTTTGGTGATACTGTAGTGATACCGATATTGATAGGCTTTATTATTGCAGGGGCGATGATACTGGCACTAAAGTTCCAAAAACAAGAACTGATTCCATCGCAACCTGTGCTCTTTTTTCTCAAAGTTTTCAATGTATTGGAGAACATTGTGTTGTGTTATGGGGGAGGGCGGGGGAATGCAATGGTGTGGCATTTTCTTACACAGGTTGAAATCCCCAGTACATTTTTGATTATAGAAACAGTTAGTAGGCTTGACTGTGATTCAAAATTTAGTTAGTGTTTACTATGCTAATGAATGGTCTACGGCTAAATACAAATATTCCCTATGTTTATATCTGTGTGTTTAGTTTTAGTAGATTTGCAGAAGAAATGTATTTTGCATTGACATCACTATCCTACTTAGCATGAAAACCAATAAGTCTGCTGGCTTCGATGGTCTTAGTATGGAACCCCTCTTGTATGGGGGTGATACCCTTGTTATTCACCTGTGTATGTGTCTGAACACTATGATTGTTCACGGCTCTTTACCTAAGGAACTTACCTATGTTGTTATAACCCCTATAGTTAAAAACAAATCTGGTGACATAACATCGTCTGATAACTATCGTCCTATTACTTGCCAAGCTGATAAAACGAAATGTTCCACTATGTTTTATAAAATTATTGTGTTACTGGTTTAGTGTTCAAGAATTTTCTGTCAAATGGGGAGGTACCCTATATCCTCTTTTCTCTGTATGTAATGGAGTTAGGCAAGATGGGATTTTGTCGCCATCTTTATTTTCTGTATATCTACATGATCTAGATATTAAATTGTCCGAGATAGGCGTTGGCTGCAATATGGCTGGTTTATTTGTCAAGCATTTAATTTATGCAGACGACATGTGCTTACTTGCGCCTTCTGCAAAAGATCTGCAAAAATTGCTAAACCTTTGTTCAGATTACGCTGCTTCGCATGATATTTTGTTTAATCTTAAAAACTCAGTATGTATGACTATATATCCTAAGAGTTACAGAAGTTTTTATCCACCTCGAATTTATTTAAATGACACTTCGTTAGAGTATGTAGAATCGTATACCTATTTAGGTCATGTCGTCACTGGTGATTTCTGTGACAAAAAGGACATTGAGTCTCAAACACGTAAACTGTATAACCGAGCGAATGTACTGCTTAGAAAATTTAGTGCTTGTTCACCTCTTGTAAAGAAATATCTGTTTTGTCAATGCAAATATCCGTTTGAAAGAAGTTATTTTTTGTATCATATTCTCAATAACTTCACATACGAACAATCACCACAGTAGTCTTTTCAGGCTTCGAGTGTGCTGGGTTAGTGGTTGCCTAGGACATTTACATTTACCTATAAGAAACCGGACATAAGTTCTACCCAGCTTTCAGAATATCTACATGAATTACTGCATGCAATTTTGACAGTTTGCCTCTTACAGATTTCTATCAAAGCCTGTATTTTACGTTCAACTACAAAAGCAACGCAGTATTTTGTTTTGGTATTGATAATTAGGTATATATGTGCAACATACTATACTTTTGAACACTAAAACACATGGGCACAGCTGAAATCTTCTTGATTAAAAGTTCAGACAAGTTCCTATAATTGTGTTAAAAACGGGGGTGTGTCATTCAGACCTTTATATTCAATCATATATATGTTTTTGTAATAAACCAAAACCTCTGATATTTCACTAGGTTTAAAGACAGACATAAGTTTATATAGGCCTAGATTCTACATATCCAACGTTTCATATATATATTCGTTCGGTATCAATTGAATTAAAATGGTAAATGAATAAACCGTTATGGAATTACAAGCAGCCGTAATTCCGTAACGACCATAATTGTAATTCCGTAACGGTAAAAAAATTACCAGAATTATCGAATTTTGCCAAAATAAATTTGGACAACTAAGTAACAGTTTGATCTTCGCTGACAAAAATAATATATGAAAAAAGGGCCATCAGTTGAATTTTTCGTGGAATTGTAGATATGAGCCTGACTATAGGCGTTGCTTTATAATACGTGATAAAGTCTGTGTTTCGAAAGCAAGTTGACATCATCATCGTCAGGGAAATTACTGAATTAGTAAATTAACTGACACTGATTGAGCCGGAAAAAAATCTCGGCCAGGGTGAGAATCGAACTCACGACTTACGGTTACCATGCCACCGCTCTACGGAACGGTTCGCTTGTTAGACTCTCTTATACACACAGAGCTTATAGATAACGTAACCGACTAACTTAAAGCTGGCCTACTTGCAGGGCGACTAATAAATGACATGGTTAAGGCAGTTTTAAACAGCTTGTGTTACAAGTTAACCAAACATAGCCAGTGTAGATCACTTACCTGTAAGACGGTTAGAAAGTAAAAACAAAATGATAGACAATACAACCAAACAAAGAAATGCTTTCTGTTTTAACCGGCTCATAACACATGACATATCCCACAACATGATGAAACACTCACGATAGGGAAACTAAATATTATGTTATACCTTTATGCACATTATCTGGTAATACTTATCCTATTGATGCAGTTTTCTTTTCCACGGTTGGCTGAATCGGTCCGTAAGCAGTAGGTAGACAGGCCATTGGACATCCATAATACACAGAAGACAAAAGTTACCACCCAGAATTTAGTAGAACGTCCCTAATTAATCCCGTATTACACAGAAGACAAAAGTTACCACCCAGAATATAGTAGAACGTCCCGAATTAATCCCGGTTTACACAGAAGACAAAAGTTACCACCCAGAATATAGTAGAACGTCCCTAATTAATCCCGGTTTACACAGAAGACAAAAGTTACCACCCAGAATGTAGAAGAACGTCTCTAATTAATCCCGTATTACACAGAAGACAAAAGTTACCACCCAGAATGTAGAAGAACGTCCCTAATTAATCCCGTATTACACAGAAGACAGAAGTTACCACCCAGGATATAGTAGAACGTCCCTAATTAATCCCGGTTTACACAGAAGACAAAAGTTACCACCCAGAATGTAGAAGAACGTCTCTAATTAATTCTGTATTACACAGAAGACAAAAGTTACCACCCATAATGTAGTAGAACGCCCCTAATTAATCCCGTATTACACAGAAGACAAAAGTTACCACCAAGAATATAGTAAAACGTCCCTAATTAATCCCGGTTTACACAGAAGACAAAAGTTACCACCCAGAATGTAGAAGAACGTCTCTAATTAATTCTGTATTACACAGAAGACAAAAGTTACCACCAATAATATAGTAGAACGTCCCGAATTAATCCCGTATTACACAGAAGACAGAAGTTACCTCCCAGAATATAGTAGAACGTCCCTAATTAATCCCGGTTTACACAGAAGACAAAAGTTACCACCCAGAATGTAGAAGAACGTCTCTAATTAATTCTGTATTACACAGAAGACAAAAGTTACCACCCATAATGTAGTAGAACGTCCTTAATTAATCCCGGTTTACACAGAAGACAAAAGTTACCACCCAGAATGTAGAAGAACGTCCCGAATTAATCCCGTATTACACAGAAGACAAAAGTTACCACCAAGAATATAGTAAAACGTCTCTAATTAATTCCGTATTACACAGAAGACAAAAGTTACCACCCATAATGTAGTAGAACGTCCCGAATTAATCCCGGTTTACACAGAAGACAGAAGTTACCACCCAGAATGTAGAAGAACGTCTCTAATTAATCCCGTATTACACAGAAGACAAAAGTTACCACCCAGAATATAGTAGAACGTCCCGAATTAATCCCGGTTTACACAGAAGACAGAAGTTACCTCCCAGAATGTAGAAGAACGTCCCTAATTAATCACGTATTACACAGAAGACAAAAGTTACCACCCAGAATGTAGAAGAACGTCTCTAATTAATCCCGTATTACACAGAAGACAAAAGTTACCACCCAGAATATAGTAGAACGTCCCGAATTAATCCCGGTTTACACAGAAGACAGAAGTTACCTCCCAGAATGTAGAAGAACGTCCCTAATTAATCACGTATTACACAGAAGACAGAAGTTACCACCCATAATATAGTAGAACGTCCCTAATTAATCCCGGTTTACACAGAAGAAAAAAGTTACCACCCAGAATGTAGAAGAACGTCTCTAATTAATTCTGTATTACACAGAAGACAAAAGTTACCTCCCAGAATATAGTAGAACGCCCCTAATTAATCCCGTATTACACAGAAGACAAAAGTTACCTCCCAGAATATAGTAGAACGTCCTTAATTAATCCCGGTTTACACAGAAGACAAAAGTTACCACCCAGAATGTAGAAGAACGTCTCTAATTAATTCTGTATTACACAGAAGACAAAAGTAACCACCCATAATGTAGTAGAACGTCCCGCATTAATCCCGGTTTACACAGAAGACAAAAGTTACCACCCAGAATATAGTAGAACGTCCCTAATTAATCCCGTATTACACAACAGACAAAAGTTACTACCCGGAATATAGTAGAACGCCCCTAATTAATCCCGTATTACACAGAAGACAATAGTTACCATCCAGAATATAGTAGAACGCCCCTAATTAATCCCGTATTACACAGAAGACAAAAGTTACCACCAAGAATATAGTAAAACGTCTCTAATTAATCCCGTATTACACAGAAGACAAAAGTTACCACCCAGAATATAGTAGAACGTCCCGAATTAATCCCGGTTTACACAGAAGACAGAAGTTACCTCCCAGAATATAGTAGAACGTCCCTAATTAATCCCGTAATACACAGAAGACAAAAGTTACCTCCCAGAATATAGTAGAACGTCCCTAATTAATCCCGTATTACACAGAAGACAAAAGTTACAACCCAGAATATAGTAGAACGTCCCTAATTAATCCCGGTTTACACAGAAGACAGAAGTTACCACCCAGAATATAGTAGAACGTCCCTAATTAATCCCGTATTACACAGAAGACAAAAGTTACCACCCAGAATATAGTAGAACGTCCCGAATTAATACCGGTTTACACAGATGACAGAAGTTACCTCCCAGAATATAGTAGAACGTCCCTTATTAATCCCGTATTACACAGAAGACAAAAGTTACCACCCAGAATGTAGAAGAACGTCTCTAATTAATTCTGTATTACACAGAAGACAAAAGTTACCACCCATAATGTAGTAGAACGCCCCTTATTAATCCCGTATTACACAGAAGACAAAAGTTACCACCAAGAATATAGTAAAACGTCCCTAATTAATCCCGGTTTACACAGAAGACAAAAGTTACCACCCAGAATGTAGAAGAACGTCTCTAATTAATTCTGTATTACACAGAAGACAAAAGTTACCACCAATAATATAGTAGAACGTCCCGAATTAATCCCGTATTACACAGAAGACAGAAGTTACCTCCCAGAATATAGTAGAACGTCCCTAATTAATCCCGGTTTACACAGAAGACAAAAGTTACCACCCAGAATGTAGAAGAACGTCTCTAATTAATTCTGTATTACACAGAAGACAAAAGTTACCACCCATAATGTAGTAGAACGTCCTTAATTAATCCCGGTTTACACAGAAGACAAAAGTTACCACCCAGAATGTAGAAGAACGTCCCGAATTAATCCCGTATTACACAGAAGACAAAAGTTACCACCAAGAATATAGTAAAACGTCTCTAATTAATTCCGTATTACACAGAAGACAAAAGTTACCACCCATAATGTAGTAGAACGTCCCGAATTAATCCCGGTTTACACAGAAGACAGAAGTTACCACCCAGAATGTAGAAGAACGTCTCTAATTAATCCCGTATTACACAGAAGACAAAAGTTACCACCCAGAATATAGTAGAACGTCCCGAATTAATCCCGGTTTACACAGAAGACAGAAGTTACCTCCCAGAATGTAGAAGAACGTCCCTAATTAATCACGTATTACACAGAAGACAAAAGTTACCACCCAGAATGTAGAAGAACGTCTCTAATTAATCCCGTATTACACAGAAGACAAAAGTTACCACCCAGAATATAGTAGAACGTCCCGAATTAATCCCGGTTTACACAGAAGACAGAAGTTACCTCCCAGAATGTAGAAGAACGTCCCTAATTAATCACGTATTACACAGAAGACAGAAGTTACCACCCATAATATAGTAGAACGTCCCTAATTAATCCCGGTTTACACAGAAGAAAAAAGTTACCACCCAGAATGTAGAAGAACGTCTCTAATTAATTCTGTATTACACAGAAGACAAAAGTTACCTCCCAGAATATAGTAGAACGCCCCTAATTAATCCCGTATTACACAGAAGACAAAAGTTACCTCCCAGAATATAGTAGAACGTCCTTAATTAATCCCGGTTTACACAGAAGACAAAAGTTACCACCCAGAATGTAGAAGAACGTCTCTAATTAATTCTGTATTACACAGAAGACAAAAGTAACCACCCATAATGTAGTAGAACGTCCCGCATTAATCCCGGTTTACACAGAAGACAAAAGTTACCACCCAGAATATAGTAGAACGTCCCTAATTAATCCCGTATTACACAACAGACAAAAGTTACTACCCGGAATATAGTAGAACGCCCCTAATTAATCCCGTATTACACAGAAGACAATAGTTACCATCCAGAATATAGTAGAACGCCCCTAATTAATCCCGTATTACACAGAAGACAAAAGTTACCACCAAGAATATAGTAAAACGTCTCTAATTAATCCCGTATTACACAGAAGACAAAAGTTACCACCCAGAATATAGTAGAACGTCCCGAATTAATCCCGGTTTACACAGAAGACAGAAGTTACCTCCCAGAATATAGTAGAACGTCCCTAATTAATCCCGTAATACACAGAAGACAAAAGTTACCTCCCAGAATATAGTAGAACGTCCCTAATTAATCCCGTATTACACAGAAGACAAAAGTTACAACCCAGAATATAGTAGAACGTCCCTAATTAATCCCGGTTTACACAGAAGACAGAAGTTACCACCCAGAATATAGTAGAACGTCCCTAATTAATCCCGTATTACACAGAAGACAAAAGTTACCACCCAGAATATAGTAGAACGTCCCGAATTAATACCGGTTTACACAGATGACAGAAGTTACCTCCCAGAATATAGTAGAACGTCCCTTATTAATCCCGTATTACACAGAAGACAAAAGTTACCACCCAGAATATAGTAGAACGTCCCTAATTAATCCCGTATTACACAGAAGACAAAAGTTACCACCCAGAATATAGTAGAACGTCCCTAATTAATCCCGGTTTACACAGAAGACAAAAGTTACCACCCAGAATGTAGAAGAACGTCTCTAATTAATTCTGTATTACACAGAAGACAAAAGTTACCACCCATAATGTAGTAGAACGTCCTTAATTAATCCCGGTTTACACAGAAGACAAAAGTTACCACCCAGAATGTAGAAGAACGTCTCTAATTAATTCTGTATTACACAGAAGACAAAAGTTACCACCCAGAATGTAGAAGAACGTCCCTAATTAATCCAACATTACACAGAAGACAAAAGTTACCACCCAGAATGTAGAAGAACGTCTCTAATTAATTCTGTATTACACAGAAGACAAAAGTTACCACCCATAATGTAGTAGAACGTCCTTTATTAATCCCGGTTTACACAGAAGACAAAAGTTACCACCCAGAATGTAGAAGAACGTCTCTAATTAATTCTGTATTACACAGAAGACAAAAGTTACCACCCAGAATGTAGAAGAACGTCTCTAATTAATTCTGTATTACACAGAAGACAAAAGTTACCACCCATAATGTAGTAGAACGTCCTTAATTAATCCCGGTTTACACAGAAGACAAAAGTTACCACCCAGAATGTAGAAGAACGTCTCTAATTAATTCTGTATTACACAGAAGACAAAAGTTACCACCCAGAATGTAGAAGAACGTCTCTAATTAATTCTGTATAACACAGAAGACAAAAGTTACCTCCCAGAATATAGTAGAACGTCCTTAATTAATCCCGGTTTACACAGAAGACAAAAGTTACCACCCAGAATGTAGAAGAACGTCTCTAATTAATTCTGTATTGCACAGAAGACAAAAGTTACCACCCATAATGTAGTAGAACGCCCCTAATTAATCCCGTATTACACAGAAGACAAAAGTTACCACCAAGAATATAGTAAAACGTCTCTAATTAATCCCGTATTACACAGAAGACAAAAAGTACCACCCAGAATATAGTAGAACGCCCCGAATTAATCCCGGTTTACACAGAAGACAAAAGTTACCTCCCAGAATATAGTAGAACGTCCCTAATTAATCCCGTATTACACAGAAGACAAAAGTTACCACCCAGAATATAGTAGAACGTCCCTAATTAATCCCGGTTTACACAGAAGACAAAAGTTACCACCCAGAATGTAGAAGAACGTCTCTAATTAATTCTATATTAC
This sequence comes from Lepidochitona cinerea, assembly GCA_963971465.1. Taxonomy (NCBI): domain Eukaryota; kingdom Metazoa; phylum Mollusca; class Polyplacophora; order Chitonida; family Tonicellidae; genus Lepidochitona; species Lepidochitona cinerea. Next base: position 36,255,405 of record OZ020556.1, on the reverse strand, counting down.
ACAGAAGACAAAAGTTACCACCCATAATGTAATAGAACGGCCTTAATTAATCCCGGTTTACACAGAAGACAAAAGTTACCACCCAGAATGTAGAAGAACGTCTCTAATTAATTCTGTATTACACAGAAGACAAAAGTTACCACCCATAATGTAGTAGAACGTCCTTAATTAATCCCGGTTTACACAGAAGACAAAAGTTACCACCCAGAATATAGTAGAACGTCCCTAATTAATTCCGTATTACACAGAAGACAAAAGTTACCACCCAGAATATAGAAGAACGTCCCTAATTAATCCCGTATTACACAGAAGACAAAAGTTACCACCCATAATATAGTAGAACGTCCCTAATTAATCCCGGTTTACACAGAAGAAAAAAGTTACCACCCAGCATGTAGAAGAACATCCCTAATTAATCACGTATTGCACAAAAGACAAAAGTTACCTCCCAGAATATAGTAGAACGTCCTTAATTAATCCCGGTTTACACAGAAGACAAAAGTTACCACCCAGAATATAGTAGAACGTCCCTAATTAATCCCGTATTACACAGAAGACAAAAGTTACCACCCAGAATATAGTAGAACGTCCCTAATTAATCTCGTATTACACAGAAGACAGAAGTTACCTCCCAGAATATAGTAGAACGTCCCTAATTAATCCCGTATTACACAGAAGACAGAAGTTACCTCCCAGAATATAGTAGAACGTCCCTAATTAACCCGGTATTACACAACAGACAAAAGTTACTACCCGGGATATAGTAGAACGTCCCTCATTAATGCCGTATTACACAGAAGAGAAAAGTTACCACCCAGAATATAAAAGAACGTCTCTAATTAATCCGGTATTACACAGAAGACAAAAGTTACCACCCAGAATATAGTAGAACGTCCCTAATTAATCCCGTATTACACAGAAAACAAACGTTGCTTCCTAGAATATAGTAGAGCTTCCCTAATTAATCCCGTATTACACAAAAAAATAACGTTGCTTCCTAGAATATAGTAGAACTTCCCTAATTAATCCCGTATTACACAACAGACAAAAGTTACTACCCGGAATATAGTAGAACGTCCCTCGTTAATGCCGTATTACACAGAAGACAAAAGTTACCACCCAGAATATAGTAGAACGTCCCTAATTAATCCCGTATTACACAGAAGACAAAAGTTGCCTCCTAAAATATAGTAGAACGTCCCTAATTAATCCCGTATTACACAGAAAACAGAAGTTACCTCCCAGAATATAGTAGAACGTCCCTTATTAATCCCGTATTACACAACAGACAAAAGTTACTACCCGGAATATAGTAGAACGTCCCTCATTAATGCCGTATTACACAGAAGAGAAAAGTTACCACCCAGAATATAGTAGAACGTCCCTAATTGATCCCGTATTACACAACAGACAAAAGTTACCACCCAGAATATAGTAGAACGTCGGGAAATAATTCCGGTTTACACAGAAGACAAAAGTTACCACCCAGAATATAGTAGAACTTCCCTAATTAATCCCCTATTACACAGAAGACAAAAGTTACCACCAAGAATATAGTAAAACGTCCCTAATTAATCCCGTATTACACAGAAGACAAAAGTTACCACCAAGAATATAGTAAAACGTCCCTAATTAATCCCCTATTACACAGAAGACAAAAGTTACCACCAAGAATATAGTAAAACGTCCCTAATTAATCCCGTATTACACAGAAGACAATAGTTACCATCCAGAATATAGTAGAACGCCCCTAATTAATCCCGTATTACACAGAAGACAAAAGTTACCACCAAGAATATAGTAAAACGTCTCTAATTAATCCCGTATTACACAGAAGACAAAAGTTACCACCCAGAATATAGTAGAACGTCCCTAATTAATCCCGTATTACACAGAAGACAAAAGTTACCACCCAGAATATAGTAGAACGTCCCTAATTAATCCCGGTTTACACAGAAGACAAAAGTAACCACCCATAATGTAGTAGAACGTCCCTACTTAATCCTGTATTACACAAAAGACAAAAGTTACCTCCCAGAATATAGTAGAACGTCCCTATTTAATCCCGTATTACACAGAAGACAAAAGTTACCACCCAGAATATAGTAGAACGTCCCTAATTAATCCCGGTTTACACAGAAGACAAAAGTTACCACCCAGAATGTAGAAGAACGTCTCTAATTAATTCCGTATTACATAGAAGACAAAAGTTACCACCCATAATGTAGTAGAACGTCCCGAATTAATCCCGGTTTACACAGAAGACAGAAGTTACCACCCAGAATATTGTAGAACGTCCCTAATTAATCCCGTATTACACAGAAGACAAAAGTTACCACCCAGAATGTAGAAGAACGTCTCTAATTAATCCCGTATTACACAGAAGACAAAAGTTACCCCCCAGAATATAGTAGAACGTCCCGAATTAATCCCGGTTTACACAGAAGACAGAAGTTACCTCCCAGAATGTAGAAGAACGTCCCTAATTAATCCCGTATTACACAGAAGACAAAAGTTACCACCCAGAATGTAGAAGAACGTCTCTAATTAATCCCGTATTACACAGAAGACAAAAGTTACCACCCAGAATATAGTAGAACGTCCCGAATTAATCCCGGTTTACACAGAAGACAGAAGTTACCTCCCAGAATGTAGAAGAACGTCCCTAATTAATCACGTATTACACAGAAGACAGAAGTTACCACCCATAATATAGTAGAACGTCCCTAATTAATCACGTATTACACAGAAGACAAAAGTTACCACCCAGAATATAGTAGAACGTCTCTAATTAATCCCGGTTTACACAGAAGAAAAAAGTTACCACCCAGAATGTAGAAGAACATCTCTAATTAATTCTGTATTACACAGAAGACAGAAGTTACCTCCCAGAATATAGTAGAACGTCCCTAATTAATCCCGGTTTACACAGAAGAAAAAAGTTACCACCCAGCATGTAGAAGAACATCCCTAATTAATCACGTATTGCACAAAAGACAAAAGTTACCTCCCAGAATATAGTAGAACGCCCCTAATTAAACCCGTATTACACAGAAGACAAAAGTTACCACCAAGAATATAGTAAAACGTCTCTAATTAATACCGTATTACACAGAAGACAAACGTTACCACCCAGAATATAGTAGAACGTCCCGAATTAATCCCGGTTTACACAGAAGACAGAAGTTACCTCCCAGAATATAGTAGAACGTCCCTAATTAATCCCGTAATACACAGAAGACAAAAGTTACCTCCCAGAATATAGTAGAACGTCCCTAATTAATCCCGTATTACACAGAAGACAAAAGTTACCACCCAGAATATAGTAGAACGTCCCTAATTAATCCCGGTTTACACAGAAGACAGAAGTTACCACCCAGAATATAGTAGAACGTCCCTAATTAATCCCGTATTACACAGAAGACAAAAGTTACCACCCAGAATATAGTAGAACGTCCCGAATTAATACCGGTTTACACAGATGACAGAAGTTACCTCCCAGAATATAGTAGAACGTCCCTTATTAATCCCGTATTACACAGAAGACAAAAGTTACCACCCAGAATATAGTAGAACGTCCCTAATTAATCCCGTATTACACAGAAGACAAAAGTTACCACCCAGAATATAGTAGAACGTCCCTAATTAATCCCGGTTTACACAGAAGACAAAAGTTACCACCCAGAATGTAGAAGAACGTCTCTAATTAATTCTGTATTACACAGAAGACAAAAGTTACCACCCATAATGTAGTAGAACGTCCTTAATTAATCCCGGTTTACACAGAAGACAAAAGTTACCACCCAGAATGTAGAAGAACGTCTCTAATTAATTCTGTATTACACAGAAGACAAAAGTTACCACCCAGAATGTAGAAGAACGTCCCTAATTAATCCAACATTACACAGAAGACAAAAGTTACCACCCAGAATGTAGAAGAACGTCTCTAATTAATTCTGTATTACACAGAAGACAAAAGTTACCACCCATAATGTAGTAGAACGTCCTTTATTAATCCCGGTTTACACAGAAGACAAAAGTTACCACCCAGAATGTAGAAGAACGTCTCTAATTAATTCTGTATTACACAGAAGACAAAAGTTACCACCCAGAATGTAGAAGAACGTCTCTAATTAATTCTGTATTACACAGAAGACAAAAGTTACCACCCATAATGTAGTAGAACGTCCTTAATTAATCCCGGTTTACACAGAAGACAAAAGTTACCACCCAGAATGTAGAAGAACGTCTCTAATTAATTCTGTATTACACAGAAGACAAAAGTTACCACCCAGAATGTAGAAGAACGTCTCTAATTAATTCTGTATAACACAGAAGACAAAAGTTACCTCCCAGAATATAGTAGAACGTCCTTAATTAATCCCGGTTTACACAGAAGACAAAAGTTACCACCCAGAATGTAGAAGAACGTCTCTAATTAATTCTGTATTGCACAGAAGACAAAAGTTACCACCCATAATGTAGTAGAACGCCCCTAATTAATCCCGTATTACACAGAAGACAAAAGTTACCACCAAGAATATAGTAAAACGTCCCTAATTAATCCCGTATTACACAGAAGACAATAGTTACCATCCAGAATATAGTAGAACGCCCCTAATTAATCCCGTATTACACAGAAGACAAAAGTTACCACCAAGAATATAGTAAAACGTCTCTAATTAATCCCGTATTACACAGAAGACAAAAGTTACCACCCAGAATATAGTAGAACGTCCCTAATTAATCCCGTATTACACAGAAGACAAAAGTTACCACCCAGAATATAGTAGAACGTCCCTAATTAATCCCGGTTTACACAGAAGACAAAAGTAACCACCCATAATGTAGTAGAACGTCCCTAATTAATCCTGTATTACACAAAAGACAAAAGTTACCTCCCAGAATATAGTAGAACGTCCCTATTTAATCCCGTATTACACAGAAGACAAAAGTTACCACCCAGAATATAGTAGAACGTCCCTAATTAATCCCGGTTTACACAGAAGACAAAAGTTACCACCCAGAATGTAGAAGAACGTCTCTAATTAATTCCGTATTACATAGAAGACAAAAGTTACCACCCATAATGTAGTAGAACGTCCCGAATTAATCCCGGTTTACACAGAAGACAGAAGTTACCACCCAGAATATTGTAGAACGTCCCTAATTAATCCCGTATTACACAGAAGACAAAAGTTACCACCCAGAATGTAGAAGAACGTCTCTAATTAATCCCGTATTACACAGAAGACAAAAGTTACCCCCCAGAATATAGTAGAACGTCCCGAATTAATCCCGGTTTACACAGAAGACAGAAGTTACCTCCCAGAATGTAGAAGAACGTCCCTAATTAATCCCGTATTACACAGAAGACAAAAGTTACCACCCAGAATGTAGAAGAACGTCTCTAATTAATCCCGTATTACACAGAAGACAAAAGTTACCACCCAGAATATAGTAGAACGTCCCGAATTAATCCCGGTTTACACAGAAGACAGAAGTTACCTCCCAGAATGTAGAAGAACGTCCCTAATTAATCACGTATTACACAGAAGACAGAAGTTACCACCCATAATATAGTAGAACGTCCCTAATTAATCACGTATTACACAGAAGACAAAAGTTACCACCCAGAATATAGTAGAACGTCTCTAATTAATCCCGGTTTACACAGAAGAAAAAAGTTACCACCCAGAATGTAGAAGAACATCTCTAATTAATTCTGTATTACACAGAAGACAGAAGTTACCTCCCAGAATATAGTAGAACGTCCCTAATTAATCCCGGTTTACACAGAAGAAAAAAGTTACCACCCAGCATGTAGAAGAACATCCCTAATTAATCACGTATTGCACAAAAGACAAAAGTTACCTCCCAGAATATAGTAGAACGCCCCTAATTAAACCCGTATTACACAGAAGACAAAAGTTACCACCAAGAATATAGTAAAACGTCTCTAATTAATACCGTATTACACAGAAGACAAACGTTACCACCCAGAATATAGTAGAACGTCCCGAATTAATCCCGGTTTACACAGAAGACAGAAGTTACCTCCCAGAATATAGTAGAACGTCCCTAATTAATCCCGTAATACACAGAAGACAAAAGTTACCTCCCAGAATATAGTAGAACGTCCCTAATTAATCCCGTATTACACAGAAGACAAAAGTTACCACCCAGAATATAGTAGAACGTCCCTAATTAATCCCGGTTTACACAGAAGACAGAAGTTACCACCCAGAATATAGTAGAACGTCCCTAATTAATCCCGTATTACACAGAAGACAAAAGTTACCACCCAGAATATAGTAGAACGTCCCGAATTAATACCGGTTTACACAGATGACAGAAGTTACCTCCCAGAATATAGTAGAACGTCCCTTATTAATCCCGTATTACACAGAAGACAAAAGTTACCACCCAGAATATAGTAGAACGTCCCTAATTAATCCCGTATTACACAGAAGACAAAAGTTACCACCCAGAATATAGTAGAACGTCCCTAATTAATCCCGGTTTACACAGAAGACAAAAGTTACCACCCAGAATGTAGAAGAACGTCTCTAATTAATTCTGTATTACACAGAAGACAAAAGTTACCACCCATAATGTAGTAGAACGTCCTTAATTAATCCCGGTTTACACAGAAGACAAAAGTTACCACCCAGAATGTAGAAGAACGTCTCTAATTAATTCTGTATTACACAGAAGACAAAAGTTACCACCCAGAATGTAGAAGAACGTCCCTAATTAATCCAACATTACACAGAAGACAAAAGTTACCACCCAGAATGTAGAAGAACGTCTCTAATTAATTCTGTATTACACAGAAGACAAAAGTTACCACCCATAATGTAGTAGAACGTCCTTTATTAATCCCGGTTTACACAGAAGACAAAAGTTACCACCCAGAATGTAGAAGAACGTCTCTAATTAATTCTGTATTACACAGAAGACAAAAGTTACCACCCAGAATGTAGAAGAACGTCTCTAATTAATTCTGTATTACACAGAAGACAAAAGTTACCACCCATAATGTAGTAGAACGTCCTTAATTAATCCCGGTTTACACAGAAGACAAAAGTTACCACCCAGAATGTAGAAGAACGTCTCTAATTAATTCTGTATTACACAGAAGACAAAAGTTACCACCCAGAATGTAGAAGAACGTCTCTAATTAATTCTGTATAACACAGAAGACAAAAGTTACCTCCCAGAATATAGTAGAACGTCCTTAATTAATCCCGGTTTACACAGAAGACAAAAGTTACCACCCAGAATGTAGAAGAACGTCTCTAATTAATTCTGTATTGCACAGAAGACAAAAGTTACCACCCATAATGTAGTAGAACGCCCCTAATTAATCCCGTATTACACAGAAGACAAAAGTTACCACCAAGAATATAGTAAAACGTCTCTAATTAATCCCGTATTACACAGAAGACAAAAGTTACCACCCAGAATATAGTAGAACGCCCCGAATTAATCCCGGTTTACACAGAAGACAAAAGTTACCTCCCAGAATATAGTAGAACGTCCCTAATTAATCCCGTATTACACAGAAGACAAAAGTTACCACCCAGAATATAGTAGAACGTCCCTAATTAATCCCGGTTTACACAGAAGACAAAAGTTACCACCCAGAATGTAGAAGAACGTCTCTAATTAATTCTGTATTACACAGAAGACAAAAGTTACCACCCATAATGTAATAGAACGGCCTTAATTAATCCCGGTTTACACAGAAGACAAAAGTTACCACCCAGAATGTAGAAGAACGTCTCTAATTAATTCTGTATTACACAGAAGACAAAAGTTACCTCCCAGAATATAGTAGAACGTCCCTAATTAATCCCGTATTACACAGAAGACTAAAGTTACCACCCAGAATATAGTAGAACGTCCCTAATTAATCCCGTATTACACAGAAGACAAAAGTTACCACCCAGAATATAGAAGAACGTCCCTAATTAATCCCGTATTACACAGAAGACAAAAGTTACCACCCATAATATAGTAGAACGTCCCTAATTAATCCCGGTTTACACAGAAGAAAAAAGTTACCACCCAGCATGTAGAAGAACATCCCTAATTAATCACGTATTGCACAAAAGACAAAAGTTACCTCCCAGAATATAGTAGAACGTCCTTAATTAATCCCGGTTTACACAGAAGACAAAAGTTACCACCCAGAATATAGTAGAACGTCCCTAATTAATCCCGTATTACACAGAAGACAAAAGTTACCACCCAGAATATAGTAGAACGTCCCTAATTAATCCCGTATTACACAGAAGACAGAAGTTACCTCCCAGAATATAGTAGAACGTCCCTAATTAACCCGGTATTACACAACAGACAAAAGTTACTACCCGGGATATAGTAGAACGTCCCTCATTAATGCCGTATTACACAGAAGACAGAAGTTACCTCCCAGAATATAGTAGAACGTCCCTAATTGATCCCGTATTACACAGAAGACAGAAGTTACCTCCCAGAATATAGTAGAACGTCCCTAATTAACCCGGTATTACACAACAGACAAAAGTTACCACCCAGAATATAGTAGAACGTCCCTAATTAACCCGGTATTACACAACAGACAAAAGTTACTACCCGGGATATAGTAGAACGTCCATCAGTAATCCCGTATTACACAGAAGACAAAAGTTACCACCCAGAATATAGTAGAACGTCCCTAATTAATCTCGTATTACACAGAAGACAGAAGTTACCTCCCAGAATATAGTAGAACGTCCCTAATTAATCCCGTATTACACAGAAGACAGAAGTTACCTCCCAGAATATAGTAGAACGTCCCTAATTAACCCGGTATTACACAACAGACAAAAGTTACTACCCGGGATATAGTAGAACGTCCCTCATTAATGCCGTATTACACAGAAGAGAAAAGTTACCACCCAGAATATAAAAGAACGTCTCTAATTAATCCGGTATTACACAGAAGACAAAAGTTACCACCCAGAATATAGTAGAACGTCCCTAATTAATCCCGTATTACACAGAAAACAAACGTTGCTTCCTAGAATATAGTAGAGCTTCCCTAATTAATCCCGTATTACACAAAAAAATAACGTTGCTTCCTAGAATATAGTAGAACTTCCCTAATTAATCCCGTATTACACAACAGACAAAAGTTACTACCCGGAATATAGTAGAACGTCCCTCGTTAATGCCGTATTACACAGAAGACAAAAGTTACCACCCAGAATATAGTAGAACGTCCCTAATTAATCCCGTATTACACAGAAGACAAAAGTTGCCTCCTAAAATATAGTAGAACGTCCCTAATTAATCCCGTATTACACAGAAAACAGAAGTTACCCCCCAGAATATAGTAGAACGTCCCTTATTAATCCCGTATTACACAACAGACAAAAGTTACTACCCGGAATATAGTAGAACGTCCCTCATTAATGCCGTATTACACAGAAGAGAAAAGTTACCACCCAGAATATAGTAGAACGTCCCTAATTGATCCCGTATTACACAACAGACAAAAGTTACCACCCAGAATATAGTAGAACGTCGGGAAATAATTCCGGTTTACACAGAAGACAAAAGTTACCACCCAGAATATAGTAGAACTTCCCTAATTAATCCCCTATTACACAGAAGACAAAAGTTACCACCAAGAATATAGTAAAACGTCCCTAATTAATCCCGTATTACACAGAAGACAAAAGTTACCACCAAGAATATAGTAAAACGTCCCTAATTAATCCCCTATTACACAGAAGACAAAAGTTACCACCAAGAATATAGTAAAACGTCCCTAATTAATCCCGTATTACACAGAAGACAATAGTTACCATCCAGAATATAGTAGAACGCCCCTAATTAATCCCGTATTACACAGAAGACAAAAGTTACCACCAAGAATATAGTAAAACGTCTCTAATTAATCCTGTATTACACAAAAGACAAAAGTTACCTCCCAGAATATAGTAGAACGTCCCTAATTAATCCCGTATTACACAGAAGACAAAAGTTACCACCCAGAATATAGTAGAACGTCCCTAATTAATCCCGGTTTACACAGAAGACAGAAGTTACCACCCAGCATGTAGAAGAACATCCCTAATTAATCACGTATTGCACAAAAGACAAAAGTTACCTCCCAGAATATAGTAGAACGTCCTTAATTAATCCCGGTTTACACAGAAGACAAAAGTTACCACCCAGAATATAGTAGAACGTCCCTAATTAATCCCGTATTACACAGAAGACAAAAGTTACCACCCAGAATATAGTAGAACGTCCCTAATTAATCTCGTATTACACAGAAGACAGAAGTTACCTCCCAGAATATAGTAGAACGTCCCTAATTAATCCCGTATTACACAGAAGACAGAAGTTACCTCCCAGAATATAGTAGAACGTCCCTAATTAACCCGGTATTACACAACAGACAAAAGTTACTACCCGGGTAATAGTAGAACGTCCCTCATTAATGCCGTATTACACAGAAGACAGAAGTTACCTCCCAGAATATAGTAGAACGTCCCTAATTGATCCCGTATTACACAGAAGACAGAAGTTACCTCCCAGAATATAGTAGAACGTCCCTAATTAACCCGGTATTACACAACAGACAAAAGTTACTACCCGGGATATAGTAGAACGTCCATCAGTAATCCCGTATTACACAGAAGACAAAAGTTACCACCCAGAATATAGTAGAACGTCCCTAATTAATCTCGTATTACACAGAAGATAAAAGTTACCACCCATAATATAGTAGAACGTCCCTAATTAATCCCGGTTTACACAGAAGACAGAAGTTACCTCCCAGAATATAGTAGAACGTCCCTAATTAATCCCGTATTACACAGAAGACAGAAGTTACCTCCCAGAATATAGTAGAACGTCCCTAATTAACCCGGTATTACACAACAGACAAAAGTTACTACCCGGGATATAGTAGAACGTCCCTCATTAATGCCGTATTACACAGAAGAGAAAAGTTACCACCCAGAATATAAAAGAACGTCTCTAATTAATCCGGTATTACACAGAAGACAAAAGTTACCACCCAGAATATAGTAGAACGTCCCTAATTAATCCCGTATTACACAGAAAACAAACGTTGCTTCCTAGAATATAGTAGAGCTTCCCTAATTAATCCCGTATTACACAAAAAAATAACGTTGCTTCCTAGAATATAGTAGAACTTCCCTAATTAATCCCGTATTACACAACAGACAAAAGTTACTACCCGGAATATAGTAGAACGTCCCTCGTTAATGCCGTATTACACAGAAGACAAAAGTTACCACCCAGAATATAGTAGAACGTCCCTAATTAATCCCGTATTACACAGAAGACAAAAGTTGCCTCCTAAAATATAGTAGAACGTCCCTAATTAATCCCGTATTACACAGAAAACAGAAGTTACCCCCCAGAATATAGTAGAACGTCCCTTATTAATCCCGTATTACACAACAGACAAAAGTTACTACCCGGAATATAGTAGAACGTCCCTCATTAATGCCGTATTACACAGAAGAGAAAAGTTACCACCCAGAATATAGTAGAACGTCCCTAATTGATCCCGTATTACACAACAGACAAAAGTTACCACCCAGAATATAGTAGAACGTCGGGAAATAATTCCGGTTTACACAGAAGACAAAAGTTACCACCCAGAATATAGTAGAACTTCCCTAATTAATCCCCTATTACACAGAAGACAAAAGTTACCACCAAGAATATAGTAAAACGTCCCTAATTAATCCCGTATTACACAGAAGACAAAAGTTACCACCAAGAATATAGTAAAACGTCCCTAATTAATCCCCTATTACACAGAAGACAAAAGTTACCACCAAGAATATAGTAAAACGTCCCTAATTAATCCCGTATTACACAGAAGACAATAGTTACCATCCAGAATATAGTAGAACGCCCCTAATTAATCCCGTATTACACAGAAGACAAAAGTTACCACCAAGAATATAGTAAAACGTCTCTAATTAATCCTGTATTACACAAAAGACAAAAGTTACCTCCCAGAATATAGTAGAACGTCCCTATTTAATCCCGTATTACACAGAAGACAAAAGTTACCACCCAGAATATAGTAGAACGTCCCTAATTAATCCCGGTTTACACAGAAGACAAAAGTTACCACCCAGAATGTAGAAGAACGTCTCTAATTAATTCCGTATTACACAGAAGACAAAAGTTACCACCCATAATGTAGTAGAACGTCCCGAATTAATCACGGTTTACACAGAAGACAGAAGTTACCACCCAGAATATTGTAGAACGTCCCTAATTAATCCCGTATTACACAGAAGACAAAAGTTACCACCCAGAATGTAGAAGAACGTCTCTAATTAATCCCGTATTACACAGAAGACAAAAGTTACCACCCAGAATATAGTAGAACGTCCCGAATTAATCCCGGTTTACACAGAAGACAGAAGTTACCTCCCAGAATGTAGAAGAACGTCCCTAATTAATCCCGTATTACACAGAAGACAAAAGTTACCACCCAGAATGTAGAAGAACGTCTCTAATTAATCCCGTATTACACAGAAGACAAAAGTTACCACCCAGAATATAGTAGAACGTCCCGAATTAATCCCGGTTTACACAGAAGACAGAAGTTACCTCCCAGAATGTAGAAGAACGTCCCTAAATAATCACGTATTACACAGAAGACAGAAGTTACCACCCATAATATAGTAGAACGTCCCTAATTAATCACGTATTACACAGAAGACAAAAGTTACCACCCAGAATATAGTAGAACGTCTCTAATTAATCCCGGTTTACACAGAAGAAAAAAGTTACCACCCAGAATGTAGAAGAACATCTCTAATTAATTCTGTATTACACAGAAGACAGAAGTTACCTCCCAGAATATAAAAGAACGTCCCTAATTAACCCGGTATTACACAACAGACAAAAGTTACTACCCGGGATATAGTAGAACGTCCCTCATTAATGCCGTATTACACAGAAGAGAAAAGTTACCACCCAGAATATAAAAGAACGTCTCTAATTAATCCGGTATTACACAGAAGACAAAAGTTACCACCCAGAATATAGTAGAACGTCCCTAATTAACCCCGTATAACACAGAAAACAAACGTTGCTTCCTAGAATATAGTAGAGCTTCCCTAATTAATCCCGTATTACACAAAAAAATAACGTTGCTTCCTAGAATATAGTAGAACTTCCCTAATTAATCCCGTATTACACAACAGACAAAAGTTACTACCCGGAATATAGTAGAACGTCCCTCGTTAATGCCGTATTACACAGAAGACAAAAGTTACCACCCAGAATATAGTAGAACGTCCCTAATTAATCCCGTATTACACAGAAGACAAAAGTTGCCTCCTAAAATATAGTAGAACGTCCCTAATTAATCCCGTATTACACAGAAAACAGAAGTTACCTCCCAGAATATAGTAGAACGTCCCTTATTAATCCCGTATTACACAACAGACAAAAGTTACTACCCGGAATATAGTAGAACGTCCCTCATTAATGCCGTATTACACAGAAGAGAAAAGTTACCACCCAGAATATAGTAGAACGTCGGGAAATAATTCCGGTTTACACAGAAGACAAAAGTTACCACCCAGAATATAGTAGAACGTCCCTAATTGATCCCCTATTGCACAGAAGACAAAAGTTACCACCAAGAATATAGTAAAACGTCCCTAATTAATCCCGTATTACACAGAAGACAAAAGTTACCACCAAGAATATAGTAAAACGTCCCTAATTAATCCCGTATTACACAGAAGACAAAAGTTACCACCAAGAATATAGTAAAACGTCCCTAATTAATCCCCTATTACACAGAAGACAAAAATTACCACCAAGAATATAGTAAAACGTCCCTAATTAATCCCGTATTACACAGAAGACAATAGTTACCATCCAGAATATAGTAGAACGCCCCTAATTAATCCCGTATTACACAGAAGACAAAAGTTACCACCCACAATATAGTAAAACGTCTCTAATTAATCCCGTATTACACAGAAGACAAAAGTTACCTCCCAGAATATTATAAAGCGTCCATAATTTTACCAAAGGATTTTTTATAATGCAGTCTACATCTCGTTTCTATTTTGATAAGTAAGAAATTCAAATACCACATAAATATTTCAGCGGCATATTAACTCTTCTCGGCATTTGTCGGTAGTACATTATCTAAAGGCCGTGTCAGGTCGCCGCGATTCGTCGACTCGACTCGACTCAACTGGTTTTTCGAGTGCATAGGTCGGTTACCGGGGCCAATCGTTCGACTCGGGAAGATTTGCCGCCTCTGGACAGAACCGATCGCTCAAGCAGCATATGTCACTGAGATTACTCGCCGAAAGACATAATACGTGGCTGATGAAAAATGGCGGCGCCCAGATACACGGTAACACATGTGTTCCTTTTAATCATTTTTGGTTCACTGTGCCGTATATAGCCGACGTACGGATATTTATAGATAATATATTTTAAAGTGAAACACACTGGCACAGGGAATATCTTCTTGACTAAAATAACTATGGAGGCTATATAAATGAGCTTTCTAGATAACATATTTATGATCACTCAAACACACGGGCACAGAGAAAATCTTCTTGTCTAAAATAACCATGGAGACAAGTTTCTAATTGTGTTAAAAAGAAGTATATCATTTAGACCTTTACACCCCATAAATTGTTGTAACAAACCAAACCTATGATATTTCATTAGGTTGACGACTGACAAAAGCTTAACCTTGGTCAATAGAATTTCTGGAATCCTTTTGTAACACATTGACAATGGTTACGCATCTTAACTATGGCAAGAACATCGGTGGACTGAGATTGAACCCCATAAATTTTGCTTTCTCCACCCCCCCCCCCCCCCCCCCGGGACAGACAAAACTAATGTAACAAACAACGAACAAAACAATCGTTTGATCAGATTTTGGCGCCAGTGTAGGTTTGCATATTTTCTAGTTAGATCTTTCACTCAGAAGTCACAATACGCCAATTCAATGCTATAAATTCATTCTTCAATTTGACACAGATGAAAAATCACCAACAATTCGGATTATATCGAACCGCCATGTGGAGGCAAAGGTTAGCAGCAGCCGCTGTAGCTCATATATTGAACGAAAGGAAAAAAGGAAAGTACAGCAAAGAATGGAAAAAAAACATGGTTATGACGAATTGAACTGAACTATACGCGTTCTGATTGGCTGGATTCGGTTCCAGCCAATCGGTAGAGACGCATACGACGCTTTCAACTTGTTGAGATGAGACGAGTTGAGTCTTTAGTGCTAGAACATGTTCAACTGGCGAGAACCAGTGAAGTCTCAGTTGAGTTAGATCGTCAGGGTGTATATGTCGGACCGATTTATCTGAAATCTGGATGCGGTCAGATGCGGCCAGTCGCTAAAAACCAGTCGAGTTGGCGTCGAGTCGAGAATTCCGGGCGACCTGAGCCCGCCTTTAGGGAAGGGAAAATCAGGATTCCACAAAGTTCAATGTATTGAAAGGATTCAGATATTTTTGTTTACGTTTTTTAAAGGTTAATCTGTCTACGAATGGGACAATTCATGGTGGATTGGATATGACTACACCAGATTGATAAAACAATCGTTAAATAATCTAGAACATTGTATAATAGACATTGTGTTCAAGTTCAAGTTCATTTATTACACTCAGTCCACATATCGTGGAATATGAGGAAAATAACATGAGGTTATAACATGTTAATTAAATCGACAGTATCTTAAACTGCAGAGACAGAAAATACTTAATAACAGAATACCAAATTTAAAAAGGAGCGTTGAAATGTGACAATTTTTTTTTTATCGCATTTATTCACCATAGAAACATAACATGGACATATGTATATTTTGGAACATAAATTGGCGGGAATAAAGTTCGAAAGAACTTGTTCTATCCCTAAGTAAAATAAAAGTAAATTGCTAAGTAAAAAATGGCGTGATTCAAAGTCAGTAAACAAAGTTAAACAAATTATGGTTATTAAAGAAATATAAAGATTTTTTTAAAATAACATATTTACAATGCGTATCTAAACTGCATGATAAGGGGGTTTTAATTACAATGTCGCTAGGTAGAGAGTAGATAGGTTTTAAGTTTTGATTTATACATTGATGTAGATTTTATTTCTTTTAGTTGTGCTTGAAGGTTGTTCCACTCTCGATGGCATTTAATTTTCATTGTATATAGAGAAAGGTTGCTATGATAGAATGGCCTGTACATATTGCGAGCACAAGCTCTTGTTGAGTAATTGTGGATATCTGCTTGATTTGATAACATCATTTGATCAGTGAGAGATAGATAGGTAGGATGGTGGATAAATTTGTGTGCTATTTGAAGGCTGGAAAAGTCGTTTAATTTATAGATATCGAGTATTTTTAGTTTCTGGAAGATTGGATGAGAAGGGGAAGCTCTGTGAGAATAGGTGATCGTATGAAGAGCACGTTTCTGTAAAAGGAGGAGAGGATGGAGATGAGTTTTATAAGTGTTGCCCCATAGGGCGTTTGCATATGTTAGGTATGGTGATACAAGAGAGTGATAAAGAATACGAAGAGTAAGTTTAAGGCTGTTTCGGATATGCTTAATTATACCAATATTGCGGGAAATTTTTTGACTTATATATCTGATATGCGAGGTCCATGTTAATTTTTCATTGAATAAAATACCTAAAAATTTTAATTCTTTCCGATTTCTATAATTTTATTATTTAATAATAAATCAGAACAGTCTCGAAAAGACGCCCTACTACCAGAGTGAATTATCATATATTTAGTTTTTGCTATATTTAATGATAGCCGATTGGCTTCCAGCCACCGCTGAATATTGTTCAGTTCTTGAGACATAACAGATATAGTGTTAGCGACATTTTCAGAGGAGTAACAGACACTTGTGTCATCAGCAAACAAGATAAAACGAAGGATTGGCGAGGAAAAGGTGATATCATTTATATAGAGAAGAAAGAGGATTAGACCGAGAATAGAGCCTTGTGGAACGCCGATAGAAATGTTAGATAATGATGATAGGGTGCCATTGTATTTACAGTTTGGGATCTGCTTGAAAGATAGTTACGAAACCAGGGAGAAACGAAGCCATAATGACTTAATTTAAGGAGGAGAATATCATGATCAACAGTATCGAAAGCTTTAGATAGGTCTAGAAAAGTAATTATGCTATGTAGACGGTTTTCTTTCGCTTCTACTAGTTTATTGTATAGAGATGATGCTGCTGATGTGGTGGAGTGATTGCTTCTGAAGCCATACTGTTGGGATGAAAGAATATTATTGGTTTCAATGTGATCCATTATCATATTACATGCTAATATTTCTAATACTTTGCTAAATGATGGTAAGACAGATATTGGGCGATAATTCTCCATGAGCTGATTGTCTCCAGATTTATAAATGGCTGATACTCTTGCAGTTTTTAAAGAGTAGGGAATTGAGCCGGTGGAGAACGAAAGGTTGATAATGTGGGCGAGAGGGGTTGATATAGAGACTGATATAAGTTTTAAGGATGATACTAACTCCGTCAAGTCCTGCAGCGGTAGATTTGAGTTGGTTGATAGTTGTTTGTACATCTGAAGGAGTGACAGTTTGGAATTGGAATATATTATCAGTCGATTTCGGCAAGTATTCGGAGAAGTGTGTTTGCAGTTGTGGAATATTGTCTTTCAATTTCTGTGCTACTGTTGTAAAATATGAGTTAAATTTATACGCTATTACGTCTTTATTTGATTCTTGTTGACCATCTATGAGGAAAGAACTTGGCAGGATTTGCTGTTTTTTCCGCTGCATAACTTGATTTAAAATTTTCCACGTTTCTTGTATGTTATTGTTAAATTTATTAAATTTGTTTTCAAAATAGAATTTCCGGGAGTTGGCCAGCGTTTTGTTCAGTTTATTTCTGTAAACACGATATTTTTGTTTTACGGATGGATTGCAAGTGATTAATTGATCTCGATAAAGTTTGTTCTTGTGGTGGATTGATTTCAGTAAGGCGGGAGTGACCCATGGTTTAATAATAGGACATTTTGGAGGGGATAGAGTAGTGATTGGAAAACAAATGTTATAATAAGTGTTAAAAGTGCTATTAAATGCATCAAATGCATCGTTTAAATTGTCTGTATTCAAAATGTTGTCCCAGTTTATATTTTCCATTGCTATTTTAAATGCTGTTTTCTGGTCATCAGATTTCTTTCGGAAAGAAATAGTTTTACGAGTGGTTATTTGGGAATCTGTTGAACTCTTGTGGAAATGGATGATAGGAAAATTGTCAGTAATGTCAGTTAGAAGTATCCCCGCCAGGAGAAACAGGTGAAAACATTGTCGATAAGGGTTGCAGTTTTAGACGTAACTCGGGTAGGTTTTGTAATGTGTAGAAGGAAGTAGTGGCATTTCATGTTGTTTAGAAAATTAAGGGTAGGTGTGTGGCTCTCGGTTTTAAACAGATCAATATTAAAATCTCCGAGCAGGATACATTTTCTAGATGAAATCTTCTGAATGGTGTGAAAGAAATGGTCGTTAAAAGCCGTTATGTCATTTCCAGGAGGACGATATATGATCCCAGCAATATAAATAGTATTAAAAAAATTAATTTCAACAAAAAAAATAGGTTTAATAAAAGATAGATCATCTCTTACCCTGCAAGACTGGACGGAATTGTCGACAAAGAGTATAACATCCCCCCCCCCCCTTGCCTATTTAGCCTTGACAGAGAAAAGGATTTATAACCGGGGAAATGATGAAGACGCTCAGTATGTGAGTGAAGCCAGCTTTCAGAGAAGCCTAGAACTGTAAATTTGTGATTTAGATTATTCAATAGACCGAAAATTTCATCATAGTGTTTGTTTAGATTGCGTGCATTCATGTGAAAAACTGAGAACTGTTCGGAAGAGGTGGAAGGGAAATTATGCTTGAGACTAGATTCAGAAAAATATTTGGATTGGTTGGGATGTATGTTCGTCCAATGCTGGAGCTCGTATGCAAAGTCGTCAATAACAGTTTTACAAGGGTCTGATTCATTTACCGCTAGTGGGTCGAAACACATGTTTTCTAGAAGCTGGAGATTAATATTTTGTGGGGGAGGTGGTGTGGTCGGGAGAGAGTAGTCAATCAGCTCATGGAAAGGCAAATGCTCAAAACTGTTAACAGTTTCTTGTCCCTCGAGAGTGAATATGTTACTAAACGACATTGACAAGGTATTCAGAGAGAGCGACATACAAAGATGGGGTATATATCATATAGAACAGTGAATAATTAACACGAATAAACAATAACATTTAACGATACAAAATACACATATACCAATCAACATTTCGAATATGTACATCACAATTATAAGAACAGCTAGACGTTAGTTTCCGATACATTTCGACGAATTAAAAGATCAATAATTTTTCAAAATATGAAGGTGGTTTTAAATATTATGTACGAGATAAGAAAAAAATATAGGTTTGATTGAGCCAATAAAACTGTGTCAATTTAAGTATTGGTGTATTATTCCAAACCTGATAATATTTGTTTGATAGGTACTTTGAAGGGGGGGGGGAGGGGGCGGAGGGATCTGCATTAGCGGGTTACTCAAATTTCGGTGCAAATCACTTAAACAAATACACTTAAAATAAACGAATAGTTATGGAGTCATGTCAACCTACAGGTCACAGGCAGAGGAATCTTGCACCCAACGATTAGACGAAACACAAATTACAGGTACAATTACGAGTAAAAGAAATCCAACGATGAGACGAAACACAAAATACAGGTATTTTTAAGAGTAAAAGAAAGCCAACGATGAGACGAAACACAAAATACAGGTACAAATAAAAGTCAAAGAAATCCAACGATGAGACGAAACACAAAATACTGGTATAACTAAGAGTAAAAGAAATCCAACGATGAGACGAAACACAAAATACAGGTACAAATAAAAGTAAAGAAATCCAACGATGAGACGAAACACAAAATACAGGTACAATTAAGAGTCCGAGAAATCCAAAGTTGAGACGAAAGAACTAGAACAAGCCGGAGTAGATCAATCGTTGATATCACAAATATCTTACGCGGAAAGAATTTTCAGACAGCTTTCAGATTTCACTTGCTTTATAGATCCGCTTATACATTTTACAAAAAATTTCACATTCCTTGACCATGAAGATTCAACCAGCTAAGGTTGAAAAATCACCTTAATACATTTAGATAATTTTTTCAGATGTGGATAGCATCGCAAATTAAACAGACTATTAAATTTATGAGTATCTGGATTGTAAGTATAATATTTTGGGAGGAGGGCAGTTCTTTGAGCTTTAAAGGCAAAACACTGAAGGATATAGTGAAATTTATCACCCACCATATTAGCGTCACAAAGCTGACAGAGCCTGTACTTTTGGTGTGTTAGACCAACTTCTCACCTCGATGGGCAGTCTATGATTGGCTGTTCTGAATTTAGTCAAAACAAGACGAGATTTATAAGGGAGAGAAATCAGATATGGTTCGAAACACACATCGTATTTGAATAGATGATATATTTGCCTTTTGCTAGATTTTGTCAAGAGTTCATTCCAGGTTTGCAAATATACTCTACCAAAAAAGAAACGCAACATCCAATTTTTGTTCTTCAAAATATGAATTTGCAACATCATTTTTAATACAGAAATAAGCATCACATTACACTGAAATTGGGCAGACTTGTTGTTCAGACTTTAAAGTTCATTCACATGTAAAAATTTATCACATTAAAGTTAATAGCGCTCAGATGACGTCACTGCAACGTCAATATATGTTGTGCCCACCATTAACCTGTAACACAGCACGGACCCGTCTCGGCATAGACACAATCAATCGACGAATACGGTTTTGCGGAATTCTTCTCCATTCTTAGTCGAGAGCCTGCTGCAGTTCTTGCAGAGTTTGCGGCGCTGGATGACGACTGCGCACGCGTCTATCCAAATCATCCCACAATGGTTCTATTGGGTTCAAATATGGTGATTTGGACGGCCAGGGGAGCACTGTTACGTTCTGGTTGGCTAGAAATTCAACAGTAGCACGAGCTGTGTGCGGCCGAGCGTTGTCGTGCTGAAAAATTTCCCTACGGAGGTCCATTACGGGCAGCATATGTGGTGTCAAAACCTCATTTGTGTATCGAACGGCGCATCTTCTCTAGCCAAGATAAAACTTAAATGTCTCCATTCCGTGTTTTACCTTGGCGGACTACTCCACTCAGACCTGTAAATCGAACAGATCGTTTTGATTGAATGCGAGTAAAACTTCTCGCAGCTAATCAAAACCTCGGGCACTTACATTGAAAATAACGTAATGACGGCTGTGTTCATGAACTTTTGTGTAACGAGTGCTGCTTGGCCAAGGTATAGGAAAGACAACTCTTACATTCCCAACAGTGGGCACTGTTCGATTTACGGGTTTGAGTGGAGTAGTCCGCCAAGGTAAAACACGGAATGGGGAAATGCAGATTTTAACTTGGCTTGCGAAGATGCGAACGGCGTTAAGGTTGCCGGGATTGTGCACCAGTTGAGTTTTTCGGGCACAGGATATGGCACCCCACACCATCACACTTCCTCTGCCGAAATAGTCAACCTCCAGGAAAAAGTTTCTTGCGAACCTCTCATTCCGGCGTCTGTAAGCTCGTGTACGACCATCTCTTCTCTGCAGCTGGAATCTTGATTCATCGCTGAACCAGACTCGCCTCCAGTTTCGCAGATTCCAGTCCCTTAACCTGTTGCACCATCAGACCCTTGCAAGTCGATGCTGAAGTTACCGAATGTAGCATGATGTGATCCTAGGTCGGCCAGAACGTTGACGATCAGCTGTTGAACCAGATTGCTGCTGCCGTTGCAACAGTCTGGAAATCGTGCTCCGATGAACATTATAAAGTCTAGCGACTGCATTCTGTGATTCGCCGGCCAGGAGACGACCATTGACGACGCTCCGGGTAGCTGCGTCTAGTCTTGGCATATATTGTATCAAGTTCGTGCAACTACGTTTTTCACTACGCCTTCCTCGTGTAGCGTTACACAAAGGCTGACCCGAAATTCACGTGTGATCAACAGCCACTGCCCAGGGCTTAAATTCAATTATCGGAAATTTACACTATAACATGATCCTGTTGTCATGTGTCAATCACGCACATTTTTGGAAAAATTCATGTTTGAAAAAAAATTGGATGTTGCGTTTCTTTTTTGGGAGAGTATACATATCCTTCAGCCGCTCTACTTGTCATTTAGCAACGTTTAGATCAATGTGTGTTTGGTTTAACAACATGCCATGCATCCCCATTTCACAAAGATAACCCATTTGTGTTCATAAAAACCGTTGACAGGACAGGAATGTTCAGGTTTTTAATTTTCTTTCTAAGTACATGAATGCCCCTAGCTGCCAGTTCACGTTTAGCCTTTATAAAGTTTCTATTTTTGCTCAAATGAATACCTAGATATTTATAACCGTCTGCTACCTCTACATCCTTACTACCAATATGGAAACAAGGCGGATTCTTTATCCTATTCCGAAAATAACTGTTTTTGTTTTTTCATGATTTACTTTCAGTTTCCATTTAATACAATATTCGTTAAAAGTATCGAGACTTTTCTCCCCATGATAGTTGAACACCACGACATGCAGACAGTGACAGATGGCTTTCCAGATCATTTAGAAACAGAACAAATAAAATTGGTGAAAGATTTTCACCTTGTCGTACACCGATATTGTACATGCGATATTACCGTTATGGGAAATAGCAGACTTGATACCCCCGAACATATTGTAGATAACTTTGAATATCTTGCCATTTAAATCATTATTAAACATTTTCTGCCAAAAATCGGTTCTGTTAACACTATCAAAAGTTTTTGAAAAATCAACAAATGTACATTAAAGCTTATAATTCTCTAGCTTTAAATAGTTCCCACAATGCATACAATGTAAATATATTATCTATGGTCGAGTAACCTTGGCGGAATCCTGCTTGGTTTTCTAAATTGATATTATTGCTTTCCAAGTATTCCGTCAGCCTGGAATTCAAAACCGATGTGAAGACTTTACTGGGACAAGACAAAAGGGTAATAGGGCGATAGTTTTCTGGGTTTTCTGCGGGACCTTTACCCTTATAAATCGGCTTTACGATGCCCTCTAACCATATGTCTGGCAGAAAACCCGTGTCTAGTATGGCATTAAATAACAATGTATATATAGGTAAAAACATTTATCTAGTTGCTTTAATGAATTCATTTAGCAGTTCGTCTTTACCTGGTGACTTATTGTTCTTCAATTTCTTAATTATGTTACTGATTTCATCACTAGGCCTATCTATTTCTTTATTTTCTTCAATTTCTTAATTATGTTACTGATTTCGTCACTAGGCCTATCTATTTCTTTATTTTCTTCAATTTCTTAATAAGGTTACTGATTTCGTCACTATCTATTTCTTTATTAAGTGCTTGGTTGTCAAAGTTGTCCATGTCGGGTACGTTACTCTCAGGGTCGTCGTTACCTATACCTTCGTTTTGTTTCTTATAATAAAAATACAGGTTTTTCAATGAAAATATCTTTGTCACCTTTTTGGTCTGTGTTACCATTATCTAATATTTTCCAGAATTTTTTTTGGGTCAGTTTTATTCATTTGTCTCAATTTGTGTTGGGAGACATGTGTGTATTTGTTATAATATTTGTTCAGTGTTCTTTTATAATTCTTACTAGCTTTTAACATTGTAGTCTTTGTTCCATTATCTTGTTTCAATTTATGGTCTTGATTAGCGATAAAATACTTTTTTTCGGGCTAATTTTCCAAACCACGGTTTGCTTGCTTTTACAGATCTTCCCAAACTAGGTTTGTTAGAGGGTTGGTTTATTTTCCTGAAGTTTTCATTTAAAACACTTGTCAAGTCTTCTGTAATTGTATTTATTAGTTCTTTCGTGAATGTATCGTCCCTTGCCGTTTTCATTAAACTCTCATAAAGTTCATTAATTTTGTCAGAGTTTAACAGAACATTGTGTATGAAACTTTCAGTATATTGAGGACGCCATTTTGTTTTTCTGGAAGGTAAAGTCGTTTTTTGTGTTTTTTTTGAACATCAGTTTTAATAGAAAAGGTTAATGGACAATGGACATCTGAGAAAATGGGATCAAAGTCATAGACTTCAAAATGGATAATTCTCAGGAGGGCAGTACTGAAGCCAAGTACATAATCAACTAGTGATGCATTTTTACAAGTATTTTTACCTACATATTTGTCTACTCCAAATCTGCCATTTATGATGAACAAAGTTGCTGTCTTTACATAATTCAATAAGATTTTTTCCGTTAATGTTAATTCTACCTTTATCCTCGGAGAAACGACAGGTTGGTATGTTAACTCGTTCTAAAATGTTTCGGGGAAAGTAATTATTTTGTGATTTCGTATAGTTCTAATTGCTGATGTAAACCGGCGTTTTCCTCTGGATATTCAAGTTCTTTAGATGTTCAAGCATTAACGTCTCCTGTCATATAAACTTCATCGTAGTCCTTACACATTTCTGTGACCTCTTCATAAAATAAATCAATATCTATTTGGTTCAGATAATCTGAACCCTCAGGTGGTTGATATTTCTATCAATACCAGAAGATTTCTCTAATTTTATCCATAGCACATATTTGCAATTTGATATAATTTCCTAAACACAGTTTGAGATATCTTTGTTTACTAAAACAGCAATACCGCCAGATTTCTTTTTCATATATTTTCGATTTTTTAGAAATATTTTATCAAACCCGGGAATATTAATGATGATAAAAAATTAAGACATCACCACGTCCTCAGTTGTTTTTTAACAACACGAGCTTTCGACACCTGTGCCGATGTCTTCGTCAAGTGTAACTGAATTTAATGTTTCAAAATATTGACATATATACAAAAAGAAAAGAACAAATGTGTTATGTGGCCAATCAGTGAATTGTTTGCAACAGTTACTATGTTAGCAATATTCTGATACGTTATAATACAAAATGACGTTATAAGTTAACGTTATAATACAAAAAGGCCGTCTAAAAATCGCCGCAACAGATCTTCGGAACGGGTCACATGGTCTCGGTTTGAATGTGCTTTGTCGTATAAGCGCTTTAATTCTGAGGCGTAGAATTCAACTTGTTTCCCAGGCTTTTAATTTCGGTTACTGAAAGCCGTCCCGAATGCTCGCGGTGTCTCTATTTTCCGGAAACGGTAACCCACAAGACTATCAAAATTTGTCCTGGTAGGTCTCGACAGCTGTCCGTAAACAAACTATCCTGCAACACCTTGTTACCTTGTAGTCGAGGTAACAACTCGTTCAATTTGTCCGTTTTATTCCAGTGGTTCATTTTGGCAACGTCCGAGAAACGGTTGAACCAGACATGCCAGCTTCCCGCGCCAGTAAAGGGCGGTAATTTTGAACCAGTTGTTTTCCTCGTACACACTTGTTGGATTCGCTGTTTACCGATTCTAGTTCGCTCTCGTCGGAACTTTCCGCTTTAGTCTCAAGTCTAGTGATAGATGCGTGTTTCTTAGTTTTATTTACCGGTTTGTTTTTCAGGGCTTTTGGAAACCGCTTGAATAACTTGTTTGAGCGTATTGGTAACATCTGTCATCGCCTCTTTTACAGCCCTTCTGACGGCAGAGTAAATCTCGTCATTAAATGACTGATCTCCTTGCATTTTAGTATCACCATGTGCATCGACTCTGGTTTTATTGGATTCTTCTAGATTATTTTGTCTTTGTTTAACGCCATCACAGTTATCAGTTGATTCGTGAATCTTGGCATTGTTTTGCGTTCCTTCCGCTTCCCAGTGCTTTGTGAGTTGGTTTTGAAGTCCGACTGCTTCGTCTCAACTCAACAATATGATGTATATTCACATCAAATAGGGCTGTGAAATCATACAGTACCCTAGATCCCACTTCTGACACCAAAGATGTAAAGGTATATCCCTCTTATTAGGACACATACGATCGTCGATATAGCGCACTGGGTCCGTGTAACGTTCGTTAATTCAATTTTCAATTTTTGATATCGCAAAATGAAATTTGGAAATGACCATTTTAAGTTCAATTTTTCATTTTCGTTTTCTACTTTTTGAAAAAAAGAAATGAAAATTGAAATTTGACGTTCAATTTTCAATTTTAGTTTTCTCTCTTTTCAACACACAAATTAAAAATGGAAAAATGACGGTCATTTCGCTCTTCATGAAACGAATATTGAAAGTTGTAACCTTCGTCAATGAAACACACTGCGCAAGTCACAAACCACCGAAGCAAACTGCAATACGCACTGCCGAAGCCCTTGTGAAGCAGGTGAGGTAGAGCAAAACTTACAGCCTTTGTAGAGCACAAAATAACACGTGACTTTCTCTAAAACAAAGACTTTTAAAACAAGGACTGCTTTACTAAAATCATAGGAGTAAGATTTCCAAGACCTAAAACATCCGAGTTGGGCAGGTACGCCACAGATTAGCATTAACATTGGCCCTGAAACCACGCTAATGGTGATGTGCCCCACAAGGGATGTTGGTGTTTTTAGGCTAATCAAAAGTCAAATTCACGATTAAGGAGACAGAAACAATCAAAGGTTTTGTTAAAATCGCTTAATGTGCCTGGCTATTGGCCTCTTCACACCCAGAAAGTGCATTTTTCTCAGTTTAGCTTGTTCATTGTTAGAGCTATACAACACGTTGCTTAACACTGCAACACGGACTATGGCGCAAAAATAATAATAAAAAAACATACATACATCACCATGGTTACCGTCAAACTAAAGACGACATGAAACTGCATAGCAGATCTTGCATTTAATAGATTGCATATATAATGGTACATTTTGATTCTGTGTTAATTCCCTTCTCCGCTCTCCGTTTCTTTTTCTCTTATGGCGGGCTAGCCATTTATGTTAAAAACAACTACTTTCCAGGTATACATATAGCCAAATCGTCTGGGAAATTTGTTCTTTGGGTAATTCTAGAAAAGTCCGTTTTTGAATTGGCTAAAAATGTACTATTAGGTCTAGTATATGCCCCGTGTGTGAATAGTGCTTCTTATTTAAGTCAAGAAGTATCAGTATTTGATACCATTGAATCTGATATAATTGAATTGTATAACCCGTCATTTGATTTATACATATGTGGTGATTTGAATGCTCGGACAGGGTCTATGGCAGATTATCCAACGTATTCTAACAATCTCGATAAATATATACACACGATAGACGAGGCATCTGACGGTTTGGATTTAGGTGAACGTGTGACCTGTGATACTAAGATAAATGCAAATGGTAGACATCTCATAGATCTTTGTAAATCATCTGGGCTCCGAATTGTGAATGGGAGGTGTTTCGGAGATAAGATTGGAAAGTTTACTTATCTCAGTAAACAGGGAACCAGTTGTATTGACTATCTTTTAGTTTTCCCGGAACATTTTGCATCACTTAATAACTTTTCTGTTGGAGACTGGCTAGAATTCTCCGACCATGCCCCCATTTTATTCGAAATTAAGACCCATAGTAATAATGAATTAACATATATAAAGCCAAGCCTAAATGGTACCAAAATAGTTTGGGATAGTATTAATAACGAAAAATTTCTAGATTGTCTTGAAAGCAAAAAACTTGACCTGGAGTCGACAATAGCACAGCTTGATACAGATAATGGTAATATTGATAAAATAGTAGCAAATTTTACCACTATTTTGCATGAATGTACAAGTAAAATCTTTGCTAAACCCTACAGAATTAATGCTAACCAATCTAGAAAGAACAGCAACGAAAACAAGAAAGCGGATTGGTTTGACAAAAAGTGCTTTGAACTTAAATCTAGCTACAGATACGAAAGAAACAAATTTAGAAAATTTGGTAACAATAATAAAGAGTTTACTAAAATCAAAAACGAGTATAATAAATATAAAAGAAAAGTTAGAAAAGAATGGGAAGGGGAAAAGAGGGATAAGCTGAAGGAACAAGCCAAGTACTCTCCTAAAAAGTTTTGGAAAGAAGTTAACAAAATTGTAAAGAGAAAAAGTTCAGTAAATGAAAATATTTCTGTTCAAGAATTTATGAACCATTTTAAGGGTTTGAGTGATTCATTGCAATCTGAAGAGACCACAAATGGGCAAAACACTGGTGAGATTGGTGGGCATGAAATAGTAAATGGTTACATCACAGAGAATGAAATAGTTGAAGCCATTGGACAATTAAAACGTAATAAAGCGGGGGGATTGGACGAATTATGTAGTGAGGTGTTTATCGAAGGGTGTGTGTTATTAACACCGTATATTTGTAAGATATTTAATGTTTTGTACGATACGTCAAACTACCCAACAAAATGGTCAAAAGGAGTGGTAATACCAATTTATAAGAAGGGCGATACCGGAGATGTTAATAATTATAGAGGCATTACGTTAATAAGCGTATTCGCAAAGCTGTACTCTACTGTACTGAACAATAGGCTTAATAGCTGGGTCGAAGAGTGCGGTTTACTAACAGATTGCCAATTTGGCTTTCGTAAAGGGAAAAGCACAGTCGATTGTGTGTTTGTTCTTTATAACGCTATAATTAGTGCAATTAAGAAAAAAACTAAACTCTATTGTGCTTTTGTTGACCTTGAGAAGGCGTTTGATACAGTTAACAGGGAAGCGTTGTGGACTAAACTGCTAGGTTATCAATGTGACTCGAAATTAGTCAAGGCTATAAAGTCAATTTATGTGTCTGTTAAAGCCTGTATTCGATTGAAGAATGTCTATTCTGACTTTTTTGATATACAATTGGGTTTAAAACAAGGGGAACCACTTTCACCCATTTTATTCTCTTTGTACATAAATGATGTATATAGGTATATAAGTAATGATGATGGAATAACAAATATTGATATTCTGGAGGAACTGCAGATATTCATCCTCTTGTTCGCTGATGACACC
This sequence comes from Lepidochitona cinerea, assembly GCA_963971465.1. Taxonomy (NCBI): domain Eukaryota; kingdom Metazoa; phylum Mollusca; class Polyplacophora; order Chitonida; family Tonicellidae; genus Lepidochitona; species Lepidochitona cinerea. The sequence goes on along the minus strand of OZ020556.1, from coordinate 36,226,447 downwards.
GTTTTGTTCTCTAAGTCAGCTGAGGGTCTGCAGGTTTTGTTAAGCAGATTTGGTAGATATTGTGATACCTGGGGACTAAAAGTGAATGTAGCAAAAACAAAAGTGGTAGTTTTTGGAGCTAGTCGCTACAGGGGTAATTATCAGTGGATTTATAAAAATGAGCCGGTGGAACTTGTCGATATATTTTGTTATCTTGGTGTTTGCTTAAAATTTAATTTGAATATGCAAGAAACCCGCAAATTTTTGATCGAAAAGGCAAAAAGGGCCATATTTCGACTAAAGAGATGTTTTAATAGCCTAGAAATTGATGTCAAAAGTAAGTTATACATTTTTGATATAATTGTAAAACCAATACTTTTATATGGCTGTGAAATTTGGGGTCTGAGTAATATTAACGATATAGAATTGGTTCATTTACATTACTGTAAATATGTCCTGGGTTTACCTAGAAATGCCCCAAATTTTCTCATATATTATGAACTCGGTAGATATAGCCTTGTAGTCGAGGCCAAAAAACGTATTGTCAATTTTTGGGATAGACTAATGTCAAATAATCAATCTGCAGTTCATAAAGCATACCAAACTCAATCAAATATAGTACAACATGGAAACAGCAGGATATATAATTGGAGTAAGGAGGTCCAAATATTGTTTCAAAAAAATGGTTTTAACTATCTTTTATTCACTGAAAGCCCTCAATCAACTTCTGTAAGAATGTTTAAGAAAACCCTAGAAGATATATTTATCCAAGAGTGTTTACCTTTATTAGGCAGCTCTTCAAGGTACCAGAGCTACAGCTTATTTAACAATGGTTTCGGAAATGGTCTTAATTTAAATCTATTTACAAGCAATAAAAACCTTATATTGTTGGCTAGATTTCGCTGTGGTTATCACGGTTTAGCAATTGAAATAGGACGCTACAACAATATACCAAAAAATGAGCGGGTGTGTACTGTGTGTGGGCTCGGAAGAGTTGAAAATGAATACCATTTTTTATTGTGCTGTCCTATTTATGCTGATTTAAGAAAGAGATACTTTTCTAAATATTTTTGTTCCTTTCCGACAAACAGAAAACTGAATGTATTATTAAACCCCAAATGTGTGAAACAACTCTGCAAAATGACAAATTTTATACGCAAAGCACTATTATTACGAAAATCGCTGATAAGCTAATGTAAACTAATATATAGATATAATGTATTCATGTGCCCTAAGGTAGATGTACAGTTTGTGTGTACTGATTTAACATGTTTGTTTAATTTCTATAAGGAAAAGAGCCGTGCGGCTTGGTCCTGTATAAATATCAATAAAGAATATTTTATTTTATTTTCCTCAAGAAAAGAAAGGAGGGGGGGGGGGTGGGGTTAATTAGCCTTTAAACACCAACAACCCTTGTGGAGCACATCGCCAATATAGCGAGGTACGTTAGGCGATTTTAATGAAACTTTTGATTGTTTCTGTCTCCCTAGAGCCTAATGAACACACTCTGATGAAGAAATCGTTAATTTGATTTTTAATAAGTCTAAAAACATCAACATCCTGTGGAGGGCATATCGCCAACAGCGAGGCACAAAGCACGATTTTAAGAAACTTTTGATTGTTTTTAACTCCTCTTAGTCTAAAGAAATCGTTAATTTGACTTTTAATTAGCCTTAAAATACCAACATCCTTTGAGGGGCACATAGCCAATAGCGTGGTTTCAGGGCCAATTTTAATGCTAATCTGTGGTGTACCTGCCTTACTTGAATGTTATATGTCCTGGAAATCTTACTCCTATGATTTTCATAAAGCAGTCCTTGTTTCAGGATTCTTTGCTTTAAAGAATGTGTTTTTTGTGCTCCACAGGGGCCGTAAGTTTTGCTCTAACCAGCTTGCTCCACAAGGGCTGTTCGCTTTGGTGGTTTGTGTCTTGCGCAGTTGTGTTTGGGGACTGACTTCGACCAAATGAAAATTGAAACATTGACGAAGGTTACAATTTTCAATATTCGTTTCGTGTAGAGCGAAAAGGCAAAACAAAAATTGAAAAATGCCCGTCATTTTTCAATTTTTGATTTGTGTGTTGAAAACATAGAAAATAAAAATTGAAAATTGAACGTCAAATTTCAATTTTCATTTCTTCTTTTCAAAATGTAGAAAATGAAAATGAAAAATTGAACTTAAAAATGGTAATTTCCCATTTTCATTTTGCAATGTAAAAAAATTAAAATTGAATTAACGAACATTACACGGACCGCACTGCCTCCCGGGGACCATATGCTATAAAAACGACCGGCCAGGATATGCCGAACACCCAATGCACACAGCAGACTTTGTCAATAGTGGCATAATACAAACACAATCGTTTACTGGTTTCTCCGCATAGTAAATAGATCAGTTCTGACACCAATGGTTAACACCAGATATTGTTATAGCGAACGTTATAGTTCAGCTATGTAATATTTATATGACGGCTTAACTTCTAGAGGCTTTATACTGGCGAGAGTTCTCTTCTCCAGTGTTTCATAGTAAGGATACAAATTCAGACAAGTGTTACTTACTTTTAAGGTTCCCTGCTATTGTTATACTACGGTTTCTAACAGCTATGTACCTGTTTATATCAGTTATGCATTAAATGGTTCCAGATTTCCCTAATTTTACTCTTCTTTTTTTTCGCCTTTTCGTAAGAAGAGTAAAAAAAACATGGGAATAAAAAAAGCGAATTATTGTCGATATGTATATATTTTACTATTATAAAATTGACTATGTTTTGATCGCGAAATATCCTTATCTTTCTATCCACCGTACTTTTATTCTTCCCGTTTCGTGTTTTCGTGGGAAGGGTAAAAACATGTGCGGCAATGTCTCATATCGCAGTGAAATATTATTGTAGTTCATCTAGTTATATATTAATTATATAGTATTTTCTTTCCCAACCCTCCACTTTTACTCCACAAGAGTAAAATACTATAGGGGATCAAAACAATCTTACTACCCAATGACAATCTTTTTTAAAAATTAAAAAATTTGGTCTGATTTCCCTACTTAATAAAGTCATTTACTGGCAATGTACATTTCCGTCTACCATGGAGCAGGTTAGAAATGCTGGGAGATGATATTATTAGTTATATTCATGGCTGCTATTAAGATATATTTGGTTTAGATTGACTATTATATCGTATGAAACAATTCCGAAAAGGAAGTATACGCAAGCAAGTGAGTTTTTATTTTTTAGTATTTATTAATAACTATTGATTAATACCGATTATTGTATACTCTTTTTTCATGATCATGCATATATGTATGTAATCTCAAAAAGAAAATAAATATATACAAAAACATAAAAAAAATTGTCTCATTGTGAAAAAGAAAAAAAAACTTCTAGAGTGAAACAAACTCAGATGTAAAGTTTTATACATATATTTAAATAATAATACACCGCTACAAGTCACCATGAGAAAACCTCTAACAAACTACGAAGCCACGAATAGTAATAAAATTAACCACGACTTAGAGAGTTTACCCTCTTATCAAAAGTGATTTACTCTCGTACCTGGAGTTATTGGATAACTTCAATCAGTTTGTTTATCTCCAACATTCAATTAATTAACCTAGTGGACAACTCAATCTAATTGGTAGACTGAGATTGACGTCCATTAAAGTTTGAAGGATTGATGAAGGATTTGGAAAAGTACATTTTCCCATCCATAATACCTTCATAAGACTTTTTAGCTTGGCATGAATTTAACAGTGCTATATCTCCCATTATGTTCATATAGGGAGGCTAGTTAATCAGCTACCCTGGACTTAAAATGGATCAAGTCATTTCAATTACCTTGTCTCCTTTTTTCATAGTCGCTTGTTGTCGCGCCGAATATAACAGCGCCCCCTGTCGGTGTTTAAGGCTGAGCTGCACGTGAGCTCAAAGTTACCCAGAGAAAGTGACAGATACCGTGCATAAAAATATAGTTAGCGAGAAAAGAAAACATGCAAATTCAAAGTGACAAAAGTTATTACATTTTAAATGAGATTTGAATCGACACAAACATTTTAAAGCGTTTTAAACTAGAATGACAAAGTTAAAGTTTGACAGTGACCTTAGGGTTAGGGTTAGGGTAAACGAACGTCTAGCATGGCGATTCACAATGAGCTCTAAATCAAGTTGGATTTACAATGGTACATAAAAAGTTAAGGTAAGTAAGAACAATAATTCTTAAATGATATTAAAGTTATGAATTCAAAGGAAATAATACAGAAATATGTGAAAGTTAAAAGATCATTAGAAATAACACATTACTTTGCAGTTCACTCGCGATTACAACAACAGGCTATTTACACATTATATTCAATAGGATGTTTGCGGAAACTAGCAATGCCAATAGTAAAAGTTGGCCCTTTCTAAAATATAATATTATTTGACCATGGGGACATAAGTTAAAATATAGAAGAACGTCCCTAATTAATTACGTATTACACAGAAGACAAAAGTTACCACGGAGCATATAGAAGAACATCCCCAATTTATCACGTATTACACAAAAGACAAAAGTTACCACCCAGCATATAGAAGAACATCCCTAATTAATCACGTATTACACAAAAGACAAAAGTTACCACCCAGCATGTAGAAGAACGTCCTAATTAGTCACGTATTACACAAAAGACAAAAGTTACCACCCAGAATATAATAGAACGTCCCTAATTAATCCCGTATTACACAAAAGACAAAAGTTACCACCCAGGATATAGAAGAACATCCCTAATTAATCACGTATTACACAAAAGACAAAAGTTACCACCCAGCATGTAGAAGAACGTCCTAATTACACGTTTCCCAGCGTAAATGGGTGATTTGGTTTTGCAAGTTTCATCGTAAGGTGTTTGTCAACCTTCCCTGTTCAATTGCAAGCATACGAGAAGAACAGCGCAAGGCTGTTTTAGAAGAACGGATTTTAGCATTTTTACAGTTTAATAGATAGCTTTCAAAAGTAAATTCCTTTTTTAATTGTCTATAACTATCTAATTTTGTGCTATCTATCATTTTACTGAACCAAACCTGTTTGTATTGTTCAATTAGCCTCTGCTTCACAGTTTCAAACCGAAAATTGTCAGCATTCTCAGATAGCCAGATATGATTAAAACCCAGACTATTCAACAATGTTCTCACCCGTTCCACCCATATATGCTTTGTATTTTGACGTGCGTGACTTTATATTTAGTATGGTTTTTATTTATTACCAATCTGAACCAATATTTCAGCAATTTAATAATGCTTAAAACAGAAAATGGTAATCTACCTGTTTCGCCTAACACGGCTAAGGTTGGGGTTTGTTTTCGGACATTTAACACTCTTTCACAACTTAGCAATTTTTCTACATCTGGGATGTTATCGGACCCCCAAACTTCAGCCCCGTACAGCAAAATAGGTGCGATTAACTTGTCGAATAAATCAAATTTAGCAGAAGTAGTAAAGTTTATCCTATTGAATAATTTGGACAATGCTCTGTTGGCCTGATTTGTTAAATTTCTTGGGGCACTTTTTAAACAGCCATCGTGATTTATTGTCACGCCAAGATAACTAAAATTCCTAAATATTTCTAACTCTTCATTATCATAATAAAAATTAACATTTTGTTGCGCCCAACGTTTCTGGAAAATATACACCTTTGTTTTACTTATATTCACTTCAATGTCCCATTTCTTACAGTAAACACATAAATCATTCAGAAGCTTTTGGAGGCCATTTGAAGTGTTACTAAATAGAACAGTATCATCTGCAAATAGTAGCATAAACATGCATAATTCATTTAGAAACTCATCTGTACTCTCGTTTGGTGTTATCTGGCTTTCAACATCGTTTATTAACATAAGAAAGAGGATGGGTGAAAGTGGTTCACCTTGTTTAATAAGCCCCTTTCGGGTTTGGCGGAAGTCCCACGAGATCACGCGAGACCCGTGTTTAGGGGTATAACTTTCACCGATCGGCTGTCCGATTAACATTAGTACTTATGGAGATCGGCTGTAACCCTGTTGTTATGTCTGTGATTCTCAGCTTACAATCTATACTGTTTACAAAAGTCTTTTTCCTGAGTGAGTGAGTGAGTGATTGGGGTTTTACGTCCTGCTCAACAGTATTTCGGTTATATGAAGACGTTGTCTCCTTGTGACAGGGCGGATTTCCACCGCTCTTTTAGGTGCTGTCTCACCGAGACGACTTGCCGAAGACAACCAGCAAGCCCCCTCACCCAGTCACAGTATACTGACACCGGGCCAACCAGTCGCTGCTCTAACTCCTATTGCTGAGCGCCAAGCGAAGCCGTAACAGCTACCACTGTTAAAGTCTTTGGTCTGACTCGACCCGGGCTTGACTTTTTCCTGAGACATGTCAAGATATATACAAAGCCATAAGATACTTATTTTTGACGCACAAAAAAATAATATTATTTCTAACACAAAAATAACACGTCGTAGTTGCGTTTTCACCGTTGGTTTTTGACAACTTCGAAGCGTATCCACGCGATATAAATGTTTTTATTGACAGTCAACCGACAAAAACGCAACGGATAGCTTCTGGTGTGTTTCGCAAAAAAAATTTGGATTAAAGAAATGATTTAGAAATAAAGTATCAAAGACAAAACCACACGATAACCGTCGATCACCATAGACGCTAATGTTAAATGAACGGCTAGTCAGTGAAAGTTATACCCCTAAACTCATTTCTCGCGTGATCTCGCGGGGTTTTAGCCAAACTCGAAAGAGGCTTATTCCAAGTTCACTATTAAAGAAGCCAGATAATTTGCCATTAAGACGTACAGACGACTTAACATTAGCGTAGATTGATCTTAACATTCCTATAATTTTCGAACTAAAACTTCCATTTAACATCTTTAACCATAAGGCATCCCTGTCAACCCTATCGAAAGCTTTGCGGAAATCAACAAAAGAGACAAACAATTTTTTTTTCTCCGAAAGGTAATTCTCAATAATTATTTGTAGGATAAATAAACAATCAATAGTTGATCTATTCTCACAAAATCCATATTGTTTGTCACAAAATAATTGTTTTCCGCAAATCTATTTAATCTATTTCAGAGGAGAAGAGAAAATATTTTAGCAAATACGTTAATGAGAGTTATACCACGATAATTATTTGCATCCGATAAATCTCCTTTCTTAGGGATGGGAATAATTATTCCATTTATCCAGATATCAGGGTACTCCTGTTCCATATATACAAAATTACACACTTCTAATATATACTTAGCGCCATTAAAAACGCACGGTTGAATTTTATGTTTCTACCCCAGTAAGGCTATTGGTCATTTACGTTTTGTTGTTTATTGGAGTTGAGTTGCAATAACTGGATAATCTGTGGTGTTCCTGACGCGCCTGTCGTGAACATTACGCAACATTTCCTAACAACGTCCATTCAGTGTTTCACCGTCACTGAGAACAGCTTTCAGGGCTCATTTGTCGTGGGTTCAACACTTTACACGAAGCTCAGCATAAAGACGAAAACAAATCAGAAAACGTTACCATGCCCCGACTTACGACACAACAAAAGGAACGTGCCATTGGCATGTTACAGGCGGGTCTCAGTTGTGCCGCCGTAGGACGTCACATGCAGTGTCATCCCTCCACCATTAGTCGCCTCAGAATCAGGGAACATGAAACTGGCAATGTTGCCGACCGACCACGCCCTGGTCAGCCAAGAGTCACTACAGCCCGCCAGGATCGGTAAATCGGTTTGTTGCACACACGTGACCGATTTCGCACCGTGACACAGACTGCTCGTGAGACAGTGGGATTTGGAAGGCCTAGGATAAGCCTCAGCACCATCCGACGCCGTCTCCAACAGATACAGATGCATGCACGCATCCCCTACCGAGAGCCCATATTGACACCCGCAGTACGCCAAAACCGTTTAAGATCGGCTCGAAATCATCAGGGATGGCGTATCAATTATTGAAACTCTGTCATTTTCTCTGACGAGTCTCGTATCTGCCTTGATCGTCCTGAGCGACTTCAACGTGTGTGGCGCAGACGTGGTGAACGTTTAGCAAATGCATGTGTGAGGGAAGGAAATCGCTGTGGTGGATGTAGTGTTATGGTGTGGGGAGGCATCACTTCTCGCAGACGAACTCCCCTTGTCATTGTTGATGGCAACCTGAATGCTCAGGGTTACGTGGATAACATCCTTCGACCTGTGCTGCTTCCATTCCTCCAAGCAAATGTTGGCGTCACGACGTTTCAACAATACAATGCGCGCCCACACTCTGCAAGATTGACGTAAGACTTCTTGCAACAGAATAATGTGAACATCATGGAATGGCCAGCTTACTTCCCCGATCTATCACCCATAGAGCACTTGTGGGATCAGCTTAAGAATGCCGTTGCACAACGTCAACCCAGGCCACACAACCGACGTGAATTGATTCAGGTAGTGCAGGAAGAGTGGGACCGGATCCCACAGCACAGAATAGCCACACTCATCAGGTCCTTGCGTCGCAGATGTACTGCTTGCGGTGATGCCCGAGGTGGACATACCCATTATTGAATGATGACACCTTCAATTTCTGTATCAACGATTTGTTTGCAAGGAATACAAGTCACCAGGGTTTCACATATTGTCAATTCTTTGTCTCATTGTGACCAATGCCTTGTTCTTCAAATTAAGAGTACTTATAATACTTACGACATGCCTCATTAAACCATGGTGATGTTCTATATTTCTGCGTTTCTTTTCTCGGTGTATAAGTTTCAGTACATTCTTTCGCTATAACATTTTGAAAAATGGCCGTTATATTTGCTATAGAATCAGAAACATTTACTCTCTCCTCCTTCATTTGAGACAGAGCATTGTTTAGTTGGAGACTTTTTCCACACAATTGTGCCCTAATGCTATCTAATTTATCTTTCTGCCACTTTATTCTTTTATAGCTTGATGCCGACTCATTTTCCAGAGTGTGTTTATATAATTTCAAACTAAATAACAGTGGCCTATGGTCTGAAAATTCAGTACAATTCCCTACCGTAAAATCATTAATGTCGTCAAAGTTTGTTTTTTGGGTTAGTAAATAATCGATCACACTTTTACCATTTTTACTTATATATGTAAATTTACCCACCCCCTTGTCGCCATGCAACCTGCCATTGACTATACGTATATATGTCAGTCGATTTGCATAAATTTAGAAGCCTATTGCCAAATACATTAACAGTTTGATCTTGTGAGCTTCCGTCGGGTATATTCAATATATCAATATTTTCGAATTCCTCTGGGAGGTGGTTTAGATATTTAGTCAAGTTTACATCTTCGAGACTATCACTTTTACCACCAGTTCTGCAATTAAAATCACCGCAATTTCTAGTTCCAAAATATCAAAATAGTCAATATCTCGATTATTTGCATAGGTATAAAATGTTGAATTCTCGGGACAAATATATAAAAAACATAAAAAAATCTTCCGGGGTACCCAGATATTCTTTTTTCAACCTAACCCAAATTATACCTGTATCTGTATTAAGGGATATATCCAATGATTCTTTGAGTTCATTTCTGAAAAATATAGACACTCCACCACTGTGCCTCTTCGCACGTCTGTTCAATTTATGACCTGGACAGTGTGCACTTTGATAGCCATCTATTGACACTTGATTACAGTCATTTTTGCTTAACCAAGTTTCATAAAAAAATAAAATTCTATATTCTGTAACAAAATTTAGAAAGTCACTATCCTTTAATTTATATTTTAGTTCTTGAATGTTCCACGATGCTAACCGTAGCTGTCCCTCTGTGTCCCCCTATTTCCAGTCCACCTCAGGTCCCATGTATAGCGTATTGTCCACGTAAAGCTTGTCCCCAACCATAACTGTCTTTCGTCCTTTGCCCTGCTCACGTTTCTTAATCGGTACAAGTTTCTGTCGTCTGTCTTGGATTTCCTTCGGGAATTGCTCACTAATTCCAATAGAGGTCCCTGCAAGATTTTTTGCAGCACTTCGTACAGTTTTACGATCAGGAAAGAAATTAAATTTGACGACTATAGGTCTAGTTTTACCCTCCCGTGGTGGGTCTGTGTGTAGGTATTCTATGGGCACGATCTAATTTAATTCTCTCAGTTGCATGGTCAATTTTCAAAGTGTTCTCACAGAAATCTAAAATAGTTTTAAAGCATACCTCGTCCTGTTTCTCCGGGATATTGTAGAGCATGAGATTGTCCCTCATTTGCCTGGATTGAGTATCTAAAAGACGTTCTTTAGTGTCACGGAGCTCTGCCTTTACCTGTGTGATCACCTGTGTATTACTCAGCAGGTCAGCCTGCTTTTTCTGTAACTCGTCTTTAAGCCCGCTGTCGAATTGCCTGCTAGCCTCAATATCTAGGACTCGTGCATTGAGGCTCTTTGCGCTGTCATCCAGATTGCGTATTTTTATTTTTATTGAACTCATCTTATTCTCTATATCATCCAGTTTGTTCAAACGTTTGTCAATACTATCGAGCCTTTTAAAATTTAATTAATGCCTTGAGATTGGTGATTATAGTTCATCGCGGCTTGTTGGAAATGAACTTAAGGAGGCATTTGTTGCTGTGGTTAGAACACAGGTGTATAGCTACCTGAATTACCAGGTGAGTATTGATCCGTCATTGTGCATTTCGTTTGTTTCTAGACTTCTTAGATTTCTTGTTTTCACCTTTCGTGTTTTGACTGTTCATAATTGAGTCGGAAGTGGTTAACGAGACATACACACAGAAACATTGCTATCACTTGGAAACGTAGACTAGCTTAAAACGGAAAATATTTTTCGCTGAACATTTTCATTACCATTATGCAAAAATAATCTAAAAACCGTAAAATAGACGTTTCATGTATAGAATTATTTCTTTTTTAAGTCATAAATCCGATGTAGAATACGAGCAGATTTTCACCGTTTCCCTTCTACTATTTTTGCAGATATGTGGTGTTGCGATTTCAGATTTTGTTCAGTACATAATGATAGCGTTTACTTTTATTTTAAATTATTTTTCATCTGATAGGTCTTGAAAATATGGTGTGTTAATACATTGTTAATTAGATCAATCAGTTATAATTTAAGTTGACCGTAGCATTTTGATCCAATAGGGGTTGATATATGAAGGTCTATTTTTCAGTTTGGTTTTAGAAAAGTCACATATGTTTTCTTATTTATTTACATATTTACTTCTAATTATGTTACAGAGCTTGAAAGACCTACCGGTGACTTGGGCATTCAATTTAAACTAAATGGCGTTACTATACGATACTGTTGACTGGTGTTTGGAACCATCCGTACATTTTACTCGGGGTAAACTAAATGATTGGAGTTGTATTACGAATGTATTACAAAAAATGTTACTGTTTACTAGCTATAAGGCTAAAACAAATAAACATTGCAATACAAGCACATAATACAAACCCATTAACGGAAATATTGCCCAAATAATTAACTGTTGATAATAATCGGATACTGCCATGGTAGCTCGGTTATAACACAAACACGGGGTCGGGGAAATTACAGAAATACCTACACATAACACCTTTGTTTTGATACTGGAAGGGCTTGGCTGTAATTCATAATATTGTGGCGTAGCCCAGAGACCTCAAAGATCTCACTATAAGTATCGCATGGTATCAGTTTTAAGCATTGTCCGTGGATAGATCATTAGGTGAATCAAACGTATAGCTTACCTGAAGATACTACATGGTTGGATCTTCAAGACGCGGGACACAGAATACATCTACACGGGGATTAGAGAAATAACGACAACACACAAGCCACAGGGAAACATACGGATTGTGGAAGAAGATTTTCCACCGATTGTCGGAACACTGTTTACAAGTCACCGGATTTAAAACAACGTATGATGACAATTACCCAGGCATTGCGTCAGTATAGATAAACGCACGATAATACATAGGAAGGGATTGAAAGCAGCCAAAAAGTTAACGTTACTTTCAACACGTGGTTATTTTCCACGATTGATGTGTTCAAACCATTGGTGGGGTGGTTTACCTGGGGAAACCTGCTCTCTAAGTCAATTACATCTTAGTTATGTCTGTGGATGAATTGGGAAACTGCGTTTTAAACTTGACACATTCTTTCACGTCACAAACCAGCCCAGGCGTCAGAATTGAGTGTGGCATTGGCTGCCAAAATTGAAATAGGATTCACAAAAGGAGAACCGAATTATTTTTATTATCAGGAGGTTACCTTGTGTAGTTCTTAGCACAATTGTAAATGCACCTAAAGGCTGTGGTCATGAGTAACAAGGATCAACAATTTTAATATTTATTCAATTTAGTGGGAAACAAGGTTTTGGTTCGGGATTGCAACAGGCTGAACCTTTTTATGTCAACGTAGCTACATTCTTTTTCAATGAATTCACTTTTTCTTTTTTTGCGAAGGAAATGAACTTATGATTAAAAAAAACAAGCTCACTTCACTTATAAAACAATGCTTGTGACTGAATTCTCCATACAGTTAAACAAAATTTGAATATTTCAGATTGAACAGAATATTTTTAGTCGATCAAAAAAACAATAACTTCGATGAGGTTCGTTCTGTAAAAGTAACAAACCGACATAAGAAGTATCTGATATGACTTTGAAACCTCTGTACTAATCGAACACTAAAGCTCCTTAATTCCGTATGTTTTCCGAGGGTTTATTATCACACGTATCTTTGGCTCCGTTTCTTTGCTTCTTGTTACGACACATCCAGTTGAATAGAATCTGGGTCTTCTGAAAAGTACACAAAAAGTTAAAGGGATATATCATAACAGATAAATTTAACAAAAGCTTAAGTAGATGGTAAAATATTTCGAAATTCTGAAGTGACTTACAAATTTGTCTACGATGGAATGAAGATGAACTCTGTTTCTATAATGTTCCTTCAAATGTTTTGCAGTTGACAGGGATGTCCACCATATTGGAATTCCACCCTTCTCTCTGTAAAAGTTAACAGTAGGCTATAAGAAACATTGCATCACTATAGTCTCATCTCGGGCACTGGGTGAGATAGTTTGTAAGGCTGGTTCTCACTGTACGGTTTGTGGTGCCAAACGTTTGTAGCATGCGATTCAAATGGATGTATTTGATTGGTTGACAAGTCATATCGACCAATTAAAAGCATCCATTTTAATCGCATCCTACAAGTTGGAAATACAAATCGCACTGTGAGAACGGACCTTAACCAAGAAGATAAAACAATTTGGAAACAACAGTTTGTTGAGGATTGTACGATGCTGCTGAACATTGTAATATATTATATCGAAGTTCGATATAATTTTTAATAAAGTCAGCTGCAATTTCGAAATATAATAAAGTGTCTTTGTTTTCAATAAGATGTTCATATTGACCCTGACCCAAATTGTTCCATTAAGTGACACGAGTTGCCAAATTTGAAAACGTTGCATTATTTTTCGACACGAGCTGCCAAAACGTTGATTTTTTTTTTGGTATTTTTTATCAGCTACTTTTGTCAAGAAGTACAGTATATAAGCGTTTTAGTGCTACACGCTTCAAGAATGTACGTTAATCTAGTGTTTTGAATTAGCTTACACGTAGGTCTAGAATAAATGAACATTCGTCCCGGTTTTTTTAATTTTGTTTACTTTTGGGACATTATTTCGGTTTGCACATACCACAGAATGAATGGATTTTCTCATTCAAACGTCAATCATTTAGTCTTCCCGTGAGCTTTGTATCCCTATTATTGTCCTTACAATCAAAGTTTATGAAAAAGTTGTGAATTTTGTCAGTCATGCTCTTATAATTTAAAGGATTTATGAACAGGATTTAAAGCTGGTTTGTGTCTGTTATGGACTAAATGTATATTTGAAAAACATCTGTTGAAACGAAAAAACCTTCGCGTTAGTTCCCTGGTAGTCCAAAAAAAAAAACGGGGAGGAAATATGCATATTTTCCGTATGTTTCGTAACTACTCGGAAAAATGACGCCATACACGACCTTCGATGTGTACAAACTGCCACGGAGACGTACTGAGACAGCAGAAATCGTTTATTACGTCATCGCTGTGAGGGTACGTACACAACGGAGGTCGTGTTTGACGTCATAAGTCCCTGAGATTATTAACTTTCGTAAGCATTGTAGATTGGCAAACGTAGCTTGAATTTTGTATGTGCTGCGACCGAAATTTAATTTTCTTTTTGGTCAGACTTTTAAAGTACATGTTCCACAACACACTTAACGCAAATTAGAAAATATTTCCAAAGGTTGTACATAAATCCTTTAATTCCCAGTGTGTTCACTACGAATACTACAATTTCATTGGCTCATCTGCTTTCGTTCATTATCCGATCAACGAACCAGCTCCGGACTATTTTTACAACGATAAACGTGAATCACCGACAAAACAACAATAGGCCTACTCTTATTTATTGAAACGGAGAAAGCAATGTATTTGAAAATATGTTGATTTAATACCTGCTTATATTTATTTTTCATTTGGATCAGATTTCAAAGAAACAAAGAACAACTTGTTATGTCAGGTTACGAAATCGTTTGCACTCAAGTCAGCAGAGTGCAATGATAAACTCAACGCTATGACGCGAGATGACGTCATCACATTGTACAATCGTCACATGGCAGAGATCTTTGACATCAAGTGTAGCTTTGCGCGCGTTGGTTTCTTCTGATTCGTGAAAATAAAATATAGCACATACTATGAATATTTTTTTATTGTTTTACGTAGTATATGTGATAGTAATTAAATTATATGGATTGACTTCAATGTTTCTTCGGTTCGTGGAGTTATGAACAAACTGGGGCCGGTTTCTCGAAAGTCTACTTAAGTAATTTTACTTAAGTGCATTAAACTCCCTTAGCTAAGGGCCCTTAGCGAAACTCCCTAAGTGGGTTTCACAAACCATTTTTTTTCTCCCTTAGCCAAGGGAATTTTATATTGGTATAGGGGGCCCGTTGTGAAGAACTCTTTTGTGTTTGAAGGCGAGTTCAGCGAAATATTTTTTCAGCGGGAATTCATAACAACAACAACACAGGCGCTTTTGGTAGTAAAGCCCAGTCAATACATTTTCTAAGCATAACTATTCAAAATCGCTTGTGGAGTGTAGACCAGAAAGTCGAATACAGCAGGAATTCAACATATTTGTGTAAGGATTGCTTTTTTCACAATTAATAAATCAGTTTGCACCCGTAATTTATAATTATATAATTTAGCATCAAGAATTTTTTTTAAGCCTAGGAAATGGCCAAATCCTGATAAAATCGAATGACAAACTGCTAGCACAATGTCAATCTTTTAAATTATGTAAAATATTTTCAGCTTTCTACCAAAATATTTCTTGACAAACCGTAAAACGAAGTGATAATACTAGCAAAACAAAAACAAAGTATGTCAACTAGAGGGAGCAATCAATGTTTATCCATGTAATTTGAAAAGGCAGAGTTGGTAATAGATTTGCACTGAAATCAAATAATAACAGCTCCCTGGATCTATAAATATCTTTCCAACGTCACAGTTTTTTTTTTTTCGGTTTGAGTGGATGTCAGCAGAAAAATAAATTAGTTTTGGGTCAACGATATTTACCAACCAGCAGCTGTAAAAGAGTAAGGAAAAGAAAACTAAAAGTTTACCGAAAATCTCGGTAATATTTTCGGTAATTTAGGGACAATTTTCAGGATGCTCATGTGCAGTCTTCAGACTTGACAGCACGCGGTACGAAAAACTAACTGAACTGAACCGAACTGCCCCCTATTGGCGATTTTATGTTTCAGTCGAGTGAGTGAACTAACGGCACAGTGTAATTTTACGTAGGCCTATTTATCTGAGAAATACAGACTGACGATCGGTTAACAGCGACTGGAAAAGCCTGCTGATAATTGTTTGAGTGTAAACCACAGATACAAAGGCCTGAAAGGAGGGTAAACCAACACGAAAGTTGACCGACACTTATCGTTGTTGTTGTAATCAGGCTTCGATTCTTCGTTTGTTTTTCACCCCATTTTTACAGCCTAAAGCTAACTAGACATGTTTTATGTGTCCTATGTTTAAGTTTAATGTTATTAGTCGTAGTAAGCTCATGTAAATTGGTTTTCTTAGCAAATTTAAACAGGCTACGGCGGCAAGTGTGCCTTTAAATGAACTTGTGGACTCGGGATATCAAAAGAGTTAAAGTGTCTCACGACTGGACGGGTCTCATGACTGTCGCTGACGCTATACCTATAAGTCCAAAGCAAGGTAAACAGGGTGAGTGAGTGAGAGAATATTTAAGTCACTACATTGAACCGATCATATGAATCAAATAAGCTTTAAATTGATGTGTCCAATAAGTATAAGTTAAGTATTTCAGTAATCCTACTACAACAAGGTGCACATAAATGTGAAGGTGGCCAGGTTTATTGAGATATAAAATAGGAGGAAACCATGATGTCAACAAATCAGATTGATTCAATCTAATGCCACATTGACAGAAATGCTTTCTGTACTGAATATCAATAAATACATAGATTTTCCCTGGGTGCGTGTGTTTTAATGTTCATAAATAAATACAGATAAGATACACACAAAAATTAAGACTGACATAAATCCATGTTGTTCATGATTAAAAAAAAAACACATTTTCCGTATAAAATTAAATTATTTTATTGTAACGCAAAATTTTAGAGCCTTTTTAATATGTCACAGAATCAAACATATATAAGCGAGTGTCGAAGCTGAAACAGAAGGAAATTGTATTTTGGTAAATAAATTAATTGTAAATACTGGTCATTCAAAGAAAATCTGAATTTTGACACCTCATACCACTAATAAAATGCCAAAGTAGAAATAAAAAATATATGACTTTATTGCCTGTGTGAAATAAAATTCAAATCAAAGTAAAAACATTTCAACTGTTAATTTTTGTCGATCGTAATATTCATATACATTCCTATTCCTTAATCGTTAAAATGTAGTTTGAATCAAAACCTCCCACTTGCACTATCTCCACATTGAAAAATTTAATGAAAACATCTCTCGGCAGTTCATTCCACCTTAAATTTATACCACCAACTATTATATTCATTTTGAGTGGCTCTTCCAAAGAGAAAAAAAGAAGCTAAAACAAGATTCAAGTTTTGGTTAAAGGTCTGCGGGTTGATTTTCTTTGAAAAAGTATAATGAAAGAGTAAATCATTGTAATTATCTATATATAAAGTAAAGTCTTAGCACACTTTTTTTCCAACAATCAAGGATCATGACAAAAGAAAGAAGCAAACATAAAACAATAAGAATTTGGCAGGTGAGATGAACACCCCACTCTGGGGAAGCAGCCTACAGAGCCAAAGTGCTGTCACGACAAAGCTGTGGTATTCCTTGCTTTATGATTGCTTTTTTATATCCTTATAAAGACGTAGAAAAACATGAATTCTACTTTTTTTTGTCTTTGCATGATGCCTTTTTAAAAAAAAGAAGTAAAAGTAAGTCCATTTAACTACAATGTTTTTAAATATACATGTAGCAAGAGTTTCTTTGTCCAAGTTTTACTGCTCATTCAGTGACTTCCCTCCAATCCATTGTATTCAACTGTTATTCAATATCAAACAGGACCCATTCTTTCCATCTGAAACCAAGAAAACAAAACAAAATTACAATTAAATTTAAAGAAAGCTTGCTACTTCACTTAATAGAGTCAAATGCTGTTTAAGTATGGTAATTAAAGAATTAAAGAAGTAGCATAAGCTGTCATAATGTGGATATTCCATGAATGTAGATATCACCCCCCCCCCCCCCCCCCTCTAGTGATTTATAGAAGCAGTATTTTTATTCCACATCAATTTGCAGTTTAACTTCAAGCCTCAATGGACATTTAGAAAGAATTAATTACTGTACTTCCACTTTTATCTACCAAGTTTGTCTTAAGTTATTGACACTTAGTAGAGGTTTTCATTCATCCCTGTCTATTACAAACATTACAATATCAGCAGCATGGTGTTCTATATGGATTACTCATACATGTTGAGTGACCTAGGAAAACAACTTACTCTATTCAGCAGCAAACAGCCATAGAATATTTGTTTTCTTTAAGAGTTTGCAATGTCCAGCTGTGTAGTCCATTATATGCTTAGGATTGACTGGTCATCTTCTTTGCTAAAATAAAAATAATAACAAGTGAAAAATCAAGGCTTTGAAACTGGAAGGTTCGTGATTTTTTTATTTTTTATTTCATACATGTATATTATTATTTAATTTTAAACACATTTTTTGATAACAAAACACAGTATGCATGATTTTAGAGGCCATAATCATGGCTGAAAACGCAGTCATATTTTCAAATTGGAAAATACAGAGACTCACATGTCAAGAGGAACAAGCTTTCTATTTGTCTAAACTGCCAATTCAATCTGTACCCCGAGTTAGGAGGGGTTGACTCAGTTTAATGTTTTTTTCCTTTGATAGATGCTGTGAAAACTTCATAAAAAATCAGATGTTTCTTAAAGTAATCATCAAAATTATTTGGCATACGCTAAAGAAAGTTCACTACATGTTTTGTATTTTCGACGCAAGTTACAAAAACTAACGGTGCCCCCATTTCGGGGGGGTTGCATGAATTGAATACTGTAGTGAAGACGTGAAGTGCTGTCACTGTCACTGTCAGTCAGCGACAAATATTTAATTATACTTTGATCAACAGCCAAAAACTTTTAGCCTATTCAGCAGGAACGAAAAGTAGTTAACTTGACTTTGAATTGACCACTGCGTATTATTCTAATTTTTAATCTAGACATCAATTCAATGAACAAATATTTATGAAATTGTGTTACAACAACAACGACAGCATCGCTCGCCGGCGAGCAAGTGTGTTGTGAAAACAACAGTTAGAAATAAATTACTTACTTCTGTTGAACTGCCACTTGTTCATTTGTCTGTTAGTCGACATTGTCAGCATTCTTTCTCCAATAAGTTGACTTATACGGCAATGAAATCAGAACCACAGATCTGAACTGGACAGAGTGTGCATGTGTGGTAGCCATTTTGTTTTGCAGCAAAGTGGACTTGATTCCCACTTAAGTAACTTGCGACCACCCTTAAAGTTAAGGGTGTTTTCACCCTAAGTAATTTTTTGTGAAACCCACTTAGGTAAAAAAAAAATTCACTAAGGGAAAAAAGCCTGCTTAAGGGACTTTTTCCCCCTAAGTGAACTTTCGAGAAACCGGCCCCAGGCCCCTGTGCAAACGTTTCATTAACCGCTTCGCGGATTTATTTAGTTTGAAGAAACATTGAGTCCCTATTTAACAAAATGTGAAAATTCGTTACAGGGTTACTTGATTTTCGTCCGTTATTCGCATAAGTTACAGACCCGGTCGATATATCTTATTACTTTAATCTTAGCAATTATCCAATCGGATAACGTCTTAAGTTTGCAGGTTACGTCACTTTAAGATAAGCGTCTCTGAAGAAAAAATTACTACCGATCAGTGATTTTGAACTATGGAGTCTTCATACACATGTCCCCAAATACCAATTAAGATATGAAACAAATTTGTAACATAACGATTTATTTCTTCACTTACAATATTTCTCTGGCGATGACGTTATATCGATTTATGGCATCATTTCTTATAATATCAGAAGGATTGTGGTGTATCATCGATTCGTTCACTGGATCTGGAAAAACAGAGACATTTGTCTTTTACTATTCAAATGAATTAAAACATATACAATGACTTTGACTAAGAGATATTGAATAACGTAAAATGGCAATGATTATAAGCGAATCACGGAACAATATGTACAGGTGGAACAACGGATGGGCTTTGGTTGTTGGAAAATAATCCACCTGACCCGACATGGAATGAAATTTATTCGAGTTCGTGAAGTAAATCGTAAGAAAGTTGTAGGATAAAATGGTATGATAGTGATAAGGGGGAGTCATACAAAGAGATGCCCCCCCCCCCCATCCCCACACACACACAATCCTGAATTGAAATGAATTGTGACGTCACTCAACATACTCCAACAGCTCTGATGACATTTAACACTGCGAATCACAATCGAGATCTCGTGCCATTCTACGAGATCTTCAACTCGAGACATGGCTCGAGAGCCGTCGCACTCCATTTTGCGCATATTTAACTGCAAGAAATCTACTGAGAATTTTAAATCCAGACACTATTTATTCCTCTGTTCTATTCTGTTCGCAAACATGTAACCCTATCATAATATGCTGCATTGCAGGTTCTTAGGGCAGAAATACTTGTTAAAAATCAAAAATATAATCGGCACTACATCAGCTCTTAAATACATTCTAAAACAAGATGGCAGCGCCCATGGATGTCAAGGCAAAATATGATATGGACTTCAAGGTATTTCATGGTATATTATATGTATTAGGAGAGTAGCAATCAATATAACAAAACAGGTTGTCGGCGGCTTAAACGTTACCTACCAGAATTATATCGAATATCTCTCTACACAACCGAGCCAACTATCAGTGTCACGTGTCGTTGTTTACAATTTTAAGGACGTGGGCAGCAGTGGTCTCCCTTTGTGTTAAAGCAACATGTCACTTAATCGTTTTAGAGTTGATATCTCAACGAATGGCAGTAGGATCAATCTCTATTTTAGATTGTGCGAATCACTCAGGCCTCGCACTGGTTGTGTGCAACGTTGAACATTCTGAAAGCTATTAAGAATTGACCACCCGCATGGATTAACAACAACCCTATCGTATCAACCAGTTTAATGAACTTTCCAAAATCATGGCTTACAAGTCTAAATGATCCCCGGAAAACATACCTTGTGGTATCCATATAACATCGCAGGATTCTTTTAAACGGGAAAAGAACGGCAGAGTTTGAGTCAGTTCACCTGTAAAATTAGAACGGGGATTATTCCATTATGGCCGACGTACATGTAATCAGAATGGATAAAAGTACAACTGTCAGTATGTCAGTGTAGCAACACGACAGGTCGGAGGTTATGTTTTCTTTAGAGGCGAGGGGACCTCCGTGGCTCAGTAGGTAGACCGTTGGACGCTCAATCCGAACAGCCTTCCACCAATGGGTCACGGGTTCGATTCCCACTAAGTCCAAAAAAAATTTGAAATTTTCTGACTAGACTTTCACTCGAACGACCTATGTGGGATGGTTGCCAGTTACCAACAGAAGGTCGTGGGTTTCCTCCGGGCATAGAGTCCGGTTTCCTCCCACAATAAAACTGGCAACGCCGTCACATAAGTGAAATATTCTTGAGCGCGGCGTAAAACACCAAACAATCAATCAATCAATATTTAGAGGCGCTGCATTTAAGGAGAGGTCCTAGGTCCTCTACAAACACAGATCTGGTAACCACTTCATCGCGCCCATATTGATCGAATAATAACCCATTCAATAAAAGATCAGTGGACAGTTTCTCAAAACATTTACACCCAACCTAACTTTGCGACTGGTCGTAACCCAATGTTTAAGATATAATTATGTTTCCATGAAAGCTGTGTCCTTGCACTGAACTTACGTCTCTCAAAAGTTTTGAGACCTCGGGGCCTAAATGTAATTCGATCTTACATCCCTTTGGAGGAAGCACTATAGGTAATACTCCATAAAACTCTGGTGAGGGAATGTCAATGAATGTCTTCCGTCAGATTGTATATACAGTACATGCTTATTGATATTTTTTCGTTAACCTCAAAATCAATGGAAAAATAACTTGGGATTGCACTTTCCCGGAAACATTGGACCTTTGTCCGATAACTTTTAACTTTTCAATTCAATATTCTCTAGAAGACAGATAGACTTAAAGCTACCAGCTTTGTACAGATTTTATGGGTTTACCTCGATATATATTATCACCGTCGAAACTGCCTCGGGTTTCTCGAATTCTCCACTAAAATGAGAACGAAATATTAGATATTTTTCTTTAACATTCCCACTGCACACCTCAAATGATTACCATGCATGTGAGGCATACCAAAAACAAATAGACCTTACCGAAAGTGTTTTAGATTGAAATAGTCTGTTATAAAAGTCAAACAAATTATAGAATAGTACTTACGACACCAGTCCCGATTAATATGTGAGTGGGTCTGGAATCGGAAGGGAGGCTTAACCATTTCTTTAAGTCCTCTCTTAGTGAATCGTTGACATAGGGGCGCCATAAAAACTCCTGGTGAAATAAAGTACAAAGAAGTGAATGCGGTTTTCATTTTTTTTACTTTTTATATGTTTCCAGGAAAAGAGAGTAACTTAAAAGGATACACCCATCAACTTTATTGTGACCTGCAATTCAACATTCCACCAAAAATGTACTTGCAAAGAGTTATTTTCGGAATCCCCTGCTACTATAATTGTTTTCTGTTTGTCAGTCAGTAAACAAACAGCCTAAAATGCAACACACGCGCAACCAAAATGGGTCCACACCTCGCACCCTACAACAACAAAGGGGACAAAGCTAGGAATTCCCAAATAAAAACTGCCAATCCAGTGGTCAGTGGGAGATGGCAAAGCTACCAATGGCCATCTGGAAACCTCATCTTTATATAAACGACAGACGAATAACATACATATTGTTCTGCCAAAATTAAGATATTAAGATCAATGAAAAAGTAAACCAGTCACACAGAATCAACAACTATTCAACTTTGCAACAAATTCACCGCTGTTTGTTTTGAATTTAAAAGTACCCGGGCCATTTTACTTCGTATCAGATGAATACCCTGTATGGCTTATCTTTCTAAAGCAGTTTCGCCTGCCGGTCCCCAATCTCATTCTCGCGAGATCCCCTGCTACTACGTGAACGCGACGGACCTCTCAGGCCGTCCCAGGCCATTTGCCTTAGTCTGCTAAGGGGAATCCCCTTTTGCCAGTGCTGCGGAGCAATACTCTCACTACAATTACATGACGTAGACATACAAAATAGCCAATCGTATTCTCGCGAGATCTCCTTTAGACGTGGCTAAGATAGACCTCGTACGACGTTACCGGACATAGCCCAGGAATTTTCGCTTGCGATCTAGGGTAACATTTTTAAAAGCTATCAGATAAATATAAAAATCCTGACATCACGCTGTACGTGAAGATATATTTTGAATTTAAGAAAACGTTAAACTAGTAACAAAAACGTAGAGTCAATTTCACGAAATAGTCCCATTTTGACGAAAACTGGCAAAATGGCGACGTTCCCTGTCGATCCGATTCACTTTGAACTGGCCACTGTGATAGGTTCCACGGGCGTTTCAAATACCTGCTAGTGTTTAAATGTGCGATGTAACTAACAATAGCTCTAGCTAAGTTTAAGAGAATACTAAAAAAGCACGTAGATGCGAGCAAATGTCAGGTAAAATTCGACGGTGTTGTTGTTTTGTTGAAAATAATTCTAAACTTAAGGGCGAGTACCAGAAACGAAATACAAGCCAACATATAGAAGCAGGTAAAAATCACGTACAAATCAATTTTGGAATTAAGTTTGATTACCCAAATTTTGATTAAAATGGCTTGGGGCGGCCTGAGAGGTCCGTCGCGTTCACGTAGCAGGGGATCTCGCGAGAATGAGATTGGCCGGTCCCTTGAATACCCCACAGAACTCACCGAGAAAACTTTCTAATGTCCTGGGTCATTTCCCAGGTATTTCTTACTGATTCTGAAGGCCGATTTCGTCGAATAACACATGAGTTTTTTGTGTGTTTGATATTTCAACACAATTACTTTACTTGCAATTCTGTGGCTGATGTTAACGAAAAACCTTTTATTTGTACTGTTTGGGAAAAATAGCCATTTATTTTGAAATTCTGCTTTAACCCAAAACATCAAAACTCATGCCACTTCAATTCAATGTAGTTTTCTGAGACGAAGGGATTGGAAGGGGGGGGGGGGGGGGGTGGGGGGCGAGATAGGCGTGTCATTCCATGTTCGAAATGATACCATATGATCTCATGAAATAAAAATACTTACTGTCACTGTTTCATTCGTTATGGTTAATGTGTCCGTGTGAACATTAATACATTTAGCTGGTGTGTTCGCCACAATATGTATAAAATAACAGTAAATCTGTCGAATACGTGAATCTCCAATAAGCACCACGTGGTTATGTTTTCTAAAACAGGTTCCCACAGTAGCTCTGAAACATTCAAATGAAATTTTTTTTTAGTTTCTTGACTGGGTGAACATCATAATTGACTCAAATTGAACCTAAACATACTTTAGACTAAATTCTAAAATTGATGGATTTAATATGGAGTTTTTTACAGATGAAAGGACGAGATGCTTGTGAAAGAGATAAAAACTTATTGAGTTGATAAGATAAAAAGTATGTAGGATTGATAACATAAAAGGCTTGTAGATTTGATATGGTAAAATACATGTAGAGGAGATAAGACTATAGAGCCCATGAGATAAAATGATTGTAGAGGGGATAATATAAAGCGCGTACAAAATTGATAATCTTAAACGCTTCTTCGCCTTATTGCTTGTAGAGTTGATAAGATAGGGCCTTATAGAGTTGATAAGATAGAGCCTTGTATAGTTGATAAGATAAACCCTTGTTGAGTTGATAAGATAAAGCCTTGTTGAGTTGATAAGATAAGGCCATGTAGTGACCCAACTTGCAGAGTTGATAAGATAGAGCCTTGTAGAGTTGATAAGATAAACCCTTGTTGAGTTGATAAGATAAAGCCTTGTTGAGTTGATAAGATAAGGCCATGTAGAGTTGATAAAATAAAGCCATGTAGAGTTGATATAAGTAAAGCCTTGTAGAGTTGATCTAACAAAGCCTTGTAGAGTTGATATAACAAAGCCTTGTAGAGTTGATATAACAAAGCCTTGTAGAGTTGATATAACAAAGCCTTGTAGAGTTGATATAACAAAGCCTTGTAGAGTTGATATAACAAAGCCTTGTAGAGTTGATAAAGTAAAGCCTTGTAGAGTTGATATAACAAAGCCTTGTAGAGTTGATATAACAAAGCCTTGTAGAGTTGATATAACAAAGCCTTGTAGAGTTGATATAACAAAGCCTTGTAGAGTTGATATATCAAAGCCTTGTAGAGTTGATAAAGTAAAGCCTTGTAGAGTTGATATAACAAAGCCTTGTAGAGTTGATATACCAAAGCCTTGTAGAGTTGATATAACAAAGCCTTGTAGAGTTGATATAACAAAGCCTTGTAGAGTTGATATAACAAAGCCTTGTAGAGTTGATATAACAAAGCCTTGTAGAGTTGATATAACAAAGCCTTGTAGAGTTGATAAGATAAAGCCTTGTATAGTTGATAAGATAAAGCCTTGTAGAGTGGATAAAGTAAAGCCTTGTGGAGTTGATAAGATAAAGCCTTCTAAAGTTGATAAGATAGAGCCATGTAGAGTTGATAAGATAAACCCTTGTAGAGTTGATAAAATAAAGCCTTGTATAGTTGATAAGATAGAGTCTTGTAGAGTTGATAAGATAAAGCCTTGTAGAGTTGATAAGATAAAGCCTTGTAGAGTTGATAAGATAGAGCCTTGTAGAGTTGATAAAATAGAGCCTTGTTGAGTTGATAAGATAAAGCCATGTAGAGTTGATAAAATAAAGCCTTGCATAGTTGATAAGATAGACTCTTGTAGAGTTGGTGAGATGAAGCCTTGTAGAGTTGATAAGATAGAGCCTTGTAGAGTTGATAAGATAGAGCCGTGTAGAGTTGATAAGATAGAGCCTTGTAGAGTTGATAAGATAAGGCCTTGTAGAGTTGATAAGATAAAGGCATGTAGAGTTGATATAAGTAAAGCCTTGTAGAGTTGATATAAGTAAAGCCTTGTAGAGTTGATATAAGTAAAGCCTTGTAGAGTTGATATAAGTAAAGCCTTGTAGAGTTGATATAAGTAAAGCTTTGTAGAGTTGATAAAGTAAAGCCTTGAAGAGTTGATATAAGTAAAGCCTTGTAGAGTTGATAAAGTAAAGCCTTGTAGAGTTGATAAAGTAAAGCCTTGTAGAGTTGATATAACAAAGCCATGTAGAGTTGATATAACAAAGCCTTGTAGAGTTGATATAACAAAGCCTTGTAGAGTTGATAAGATAGAGCCTTGTAGAGTTGGTAAAATAAAGCCTTGTAGAGTTGATTAGATAAAGCCGTGTAGAGTTGATAAAGATAAAGCCTTGTAGAGTTGATAAGATAGAGCCTTGTAGAGTTGATAAGAAAAAGCCTTGTAGAGTTGATAAGATAGAGCCTTGTAGAGTTGATAAGATAAAGCCTTGTAGAGTTGATATAAGTAAAGCCTTGAAGAGTTGATATAACAAAGCCTTGTAGAGTTGATATAACAAAGCCTTGTAGAGTTGATATAACAAAGCCTTGTAGAGTTGATAAGATAGAGCCTTGTAGAGTTGATAAAATAAAGCCTTGTAGAGTTGATGAGATAAAGCCGTGTAGAGTTGATAAAATAAAGCCTTGTAGAGTTGATAAGATAGAGCCTTGAAGAGTTGATAAGATAAAGCCTTGTAGAGTTGATAAGATAGAGCCATGTAGAGTTGATAAGATAGAGCCTTGTAGAGTTGATAAGATAGAACCTTGTAGAGTTGATAAGATAGAGCCTTGTAGAGTTGATAAGAAAAAGCCTTGTAGAGTTGATAAGATAGAGCCTTGTAGAGTTGATAAAATAAAGCCTTGTATAGTTGATAAGATAGAGTCTTGTAGAGTTTATAAGATAGAGCCTTGTAGAGTTGATAAAATAAAGCCTTGTATAGTTGATAAGATAGAGTCTTGTAGAGTTGATAAGATAAGGCCATGTAGAGTTGATAAGATAAAGGCATGTAGAGTTGATATAAGTAAAGCCTTGTAGAGTTGATATAAGTAAAGCCTTGTAGAGTTGATATAAGTAAAGCCTTGTAGAGTTGATATAAGTAAAGCCTTGTAGAGTTGATATAAGTAAAGCTTTGTAGAGTTGATAAAGTAAAGCCTTGTAGAGTTGATAAGATAATGCCATGTAGAGTTGATAAGATAAAGCCTTGTAGAGTTGATATAAGTAAAGCTTTGTAGAGTTGATAAAGTAAAGCCTTGTAGAGTAGATAAAGTAAAGCCTTGTAGAGTTGATAAAGTAAAGCCTTGTAGAGTTGATATAACAAAGCCTTGTAGAGTTTATATAAGTAAAGCCTTGTAGAGTTTATATAAGTAAAGCTTTGTAGAGCTGATATAACAAAGCCTTGTAGAGTTGATATAACAAAGCCTTGTAGAATTGATAAAGTAAAGCCTTGTAGAGTTGATAAAGTAAAACCTTGTAGAGTTAATATAACAAAGCCTTGTAGAGTTGATATAACAAAGCCTTGTAGAGTTGATATAAGTAAAGCCTTGTAGAGTTGATATAATAAAGCTTTGTAGAGTTGATAAAGTAAAGCCTTGTAGAGTTGATATAAGTAAAGCCTTGTAGATTTGATATAATAAAGCTTTGTAGAGTTGATAAAGTAAAGCCTTGTGGAGTTGATATAAGTAAAGCTTTGTAGAGTTGATATAAGTAAAGCCTTGTAGAGTTGATATAAGTAAAGCTTTGTAGAGTTGATAAAGTAAAGCCTTGTAGAGTTGATAAAGTAAAGCCTTGTAGAGTTGATAAAGTAAAGCCTTGTAGAGTTGATATAACAAAGCCTTGTATAGTTGATATAACAAAGCCTTGTAGAGTTGATAAAGTAAAGCCTTGTAGAGTTGATATAACAAAGCCTTGTAGAGTTGATATAACAAAGCCTTGTAGAGTTGATAAAGTTAAGCCTTGTAGAGTTGATAAAGAAAAGGCTTGCAGAGTTGAAGTAGATAGAGCGTTCTAGAGTTGAAGTAGATAGAGCCTTGTAGAGTTGAAGTAGATAGAGCGTGGTAGAGTTGAAGTAGATAGGGCCTCGTAGAGTTGATAAGATAGAGCCTTGTAGAGTTGAAACAGATAGGGCCTCGTAGAGTTGATAAAGTAAAGCCTTGTAGAGTTGAATGAGATAGAGCCTCGTAGAGTTGAAGTAGATAGGGCATTGTAGAGAAGAAACAGATAGAGCCTCGTAGAGTTGAAACAGATAGGGCCTCGTAGAGTTGAAACAGATAGGGCCTCATAGAGTTGATAAAGATAGGGCCTGGTAGAGTTGATAAAGATAGGGCCTCGTAGAGTTGATAAAGATAGGGCCTCGTAGAGTTGAAGTAGATAGGGCCTTGTAGTTTAAACAGATAGGGCCTCGTAGAGCTGATAAAGATAGGGCCTCGTAGAGTTGAAACAGATAGGGCCTCGTAGAGTTGATAAAGATAGGGCCTCATAGAGGTGATAAAGATAGGGCCTCGTAAAGTTGATAAAGATAGGGCCTCGTAGAGTTGATAAAGATAGGGCCTCGTAGAGTTGATAAAGATAGGGCCTCGTAGAGTTGATAAAGATAGGGCCTCGTTGAGTCGATAAAGATAGGGCCTTGTAGAGTTGATAAAGATAGGGCCTCGTAGAATTTATAACGATAGGGCCTCGTAGAGTTGGTAAAGATAGGGCCTCGTAGAGTCGATAAAGATAGGGCTTCGTAGAGTCGATAACGATAGAGCCTCGTAAAGTTGATCAGATACATAACATGTTTGTAGAATCCTTGAGAGAAAGGTTTGTACAGTTAATAAATAAAACGCTTGTAGAAATAAAACGCCTTTGGAGTGTATAGGAAACAAGGCTTGTATAGTTGATAAGATAGTGGACGTAGATGTAATAATACAAATGGATAGTAGGGTTGATTAGAAAAGAATACATTAGAGTTGATGGGCGGGAGGAATAAACATATTTTTTTACAGAAAATATATGCCATAGACCGATCCATTGATGTCAGTGTCTAACATTGTACACAGGGATCAAGAGTATAATACTTAGATCATCCCATAGACAAATTGTTATCCGTGACTTCCGTGAAGCATAATTTTGACCTGTAATATTTGCTGGGATTTTATTTAGGAACAGCAGATTGGAACAGATTAAACCACATATTCGAAGCTAACAGATACAAAACTAATTACAACTGTATTTTAAAAAACTTAAACAATACATTGTTTAAAATAGCAACGGATTTGATTTGACCTGGGTCTTTTTTTGCTAAGCATGTTAAGAGGGAAGCGTTCAATGTGTCCCTGTGTTCAACTAGTCCTCTAAAAAGCGTATACGGTCAAATGAGTGTAGGGTTAATAACCTAAAGACTTGTATAATTAAAAAGTTACAGGTTTATATAGTTGTTAAGATATATGCGTATAGAATTGATAAGAAAAAGACCTAAAAAGACATTTGAAAAGGCTCTCGTCATCAGATATTACAACACACGACAAAAGGTTTGTTTATAGAACAAATAGATTACAAAGTTGATAAGACAAAACTCTCTTTGCTTTTATTACACAAAATGTCTGCAACCTTTTGATATCTCTAAGAATTGTATATTTGCAACGAGACTGCGTTGTTGACAAGAAATCCAGATTTTAAATCCTACAAAAAGATATAAGTGAGTAGAAACGTCAGTGGTTTTGCGAGATGAATAAAAGAAATGTAAGAAAGTTTGATTTCATGGTTTCAAAAAGGAAATACCTGCGTGTATCGGTTAAGATGAGTCCATTTGAATCTACGATTCTTGATTTCTCTCCTTTTCCTATGTATAAGACACTGTTTAAAAGATCGTTGCAAGATGCTCGCTTTCTCCGTACTTTTGGCGAGGAATCTGAACGAAATCAAGCGAATGTCAACTTTTGCTTCACTTTTATCTTTATGGCTATAATACATGTGTTATTAGGCAATTCCTTCTCCAAAGCACTTGTGCTTTGCTAAAAAACAAACTCAGTCATTGGAGTTTTTAATATCCACAATGAAAGACCATATATAGCCTCTTAATTGTATTATAACATTCCATGACGAGTAGTCAGAAATATCTAAAAAATTATTCAAAACGATCCAATATTCTCCACCACATGGTAACAACTTAAGAATGACGTCTGATATTTGTAAATTACTTTGGTGAGACGAATTTTATTTCAAGAGGCTTCCTCCTCCGGCAAACTGTCACAATCAAGTTGTATCTTACAATTTAGGGGGTAACTCTAATACATGGCGGTGGAGGCATTCTACGCATAGTTTTGGCTATCTGTTGTGAGAAGAATAAAGTTTTATGAAAGAAAGTACATACATCAGTAGCCTCCCATACCTAGATACTACGATTACTTAATTGTGCTGTTGAGGTCGAGGGTCTCCACGTGGAACAATGCCTTTCAGAAAAGTGTCTAAAATAATTCAGAAATCGCTTAGAACGCATTCTCTTATTCGAGATGGACGTTCTGTGATAGATGCTAGTATTACCCTAATACGTTCCTCGTTTAAGAACAATTCTTCCAAAACAATATCCAGTTTTACATGTCGAAAATCAAAAACCTCCCCCCCCCCCAACAATACTTTTCACGGCTCATTTACCCCTCCTTTTTCTGGGCTTGGTTTTGTTTTGAATGATAATAATAATAAACTTTATTTTGAGAGGGTTGACAAACTCACTGAATGAATCATTGATCTTCCCGGAGGCCCTCCTTTGTACACACACATTCACTCAGACAAATGTAATAACTACAAAACATAGCCTATGACACACATAAGAACAAAAGACTAAATTTATGACTACATGCTGGAAACACCATAGTAAGAGCAAAAAAGAAGATGTTAACATAACTAAACTAAAATATTTTATAACATATTGAATAGGACAAGAAAAATGAAATTAGGATGGAAAATAAAATTCAATATTTACAATAATATACAAATATAGAAACCAATAGATGTATATATTTTTAACACTATAACACACGGGCACAGAGAAAATCTTCTTGTCTAAAATAACCATGGAGACAATTTCCTTATTGTGTTAAAAGGGGGACATATCATTTAGACGTTTATACCCAATCATAAGTTGTTATAATAAACCACAACACATGATGTTTCATCAGGTTGACGACAAGCAGGAGTTTGGCCTTACAGTAGAATTTTCTGGAAAAGATACTTTGGCAACAAATCATCAGTATTTTTGGTAAAGCTGACATACGGATTTGCTATTGGTTTTAGATAGTAATCAGTGAACTGTGATGTTCTTTAACGTTCACTACCAAAATCGGAGATAATAGGACGCCTTGAGAGGGGGGGGGGTCAGATACCAAAGAGCAATATTGCGTTTTATTAAAGTGACACGACCTGCCAAAATTCACACTTTTTTCATAATTTCTGATCGTCACGACAGTAAGAGGCTTTGAAGGCCATCGAAACACTAAATGATTGGCGTTGGAATGAGGAAAATTCATACAGTATGTAGCCTCTACGAACCGGAATAGTGTTCGAAAAGTAAACAAAATTTAAATAACCGGGACGACCATTCATTCATTCTATGCCAAAGTTAGTTCAGAACAATACTATATCGTATTCTCGAGACTAAAAGCACTAAAAAGCTTCTGAATTATACGTTTTGAGAAAAATAGCCAATAACTTCAACATTCTGTTTCAATGCCACTTTGATATAGCATGTTTCTTCAAGGGAACGAAGAATTCTATTGCAATTTCCAACATGTTCAGGCCTTATTTCCTTATCACGTTTTTGGTAATAAATTTGTTTTCTGAGTGGGGAAAAGGGAGGTGTCATGCAGATTTGGTAGTTGATCTAGGTTGTCTTTCAGGGAGTTCTTTTAAAGTAAATAGCTCTTGCAGTTTCAGGTAATGAACTTGCCCAATTGAGATTTGACTGATTGTGATGTTATTATACTGGCACTGTTATTGTAGTGGCGATGGTACTGGTACTGTTATTGTAGGGGCGATGGTACTGGCACTGTTATTGCAGGGGCGATGGTACTGGCACTGTTATTGTAGGGGCGATGATACTGGCACTGTTATTGTAGGGGCGGTGGTACTGGCACTGTTATTGTAGGGGCGATGATACTGGCACTGTTATTGTAGGGGCAATGATACTGACACTGTTATTGCAGGGGTGATGATACGTGCACTAAGTTTTCAAAAGCAGGGACTGATTCCATCCAAACCTGTGCTCTTTTTTTTCTCAAAGTGTTCAATGTTTTGGAGAACATTGTGTTGAGTTATGAGGGAGGGGGAATGAATGCAATAGTATGGCATTTTCTTACACAGGTTCAATCCCCAGTGCATTCACGATTAGGGAAATACAGTTAGTAGTCTTGGCTGTGATTCAGTTATTAGTTAGTGTTTACTATGCTAATGAATGGCCTACGGCTATATACAAATATTCTGTATGTTAAGTTTTAGTAGATTTGCAGAAGAAATGTATTTTGCATTGACATCATTATAATATTGAGACTATCTTCTGGGTATCTTGTCTAGAGAACATGTATTGATACAAGTAAATGACAAATAGACCTAATAATTTATTTAATGTGAATGTCTCCCAAATGGTAGTGTCGTGGTAAAATAATACTGCATACGTGCAGATTCTATACTCCCAGAGAACTAGCAGACAGGCTTTCAGATCATATAGGTTCCATTGATGAAGTCAGGTAATCAAATAAGTTGAACTTCTTAATGTAACAGGCTATGCGGGTCCCAAAAATCGTGTTATGAGCCTGACTATAGGCGTTATTATATAACGTAACCGGCTCAACTTATAGCAGGCCTACATGCAGAACGACTACTAAATGACATGGTTAAGGCAGTTTTAAACAGCTTGTGTTACAAGTTAACCAAACATAGCCAGTGTAGATCACTTACCTGTAAAACTGTTAGTAAGTAAAAACAAAATGATAGACAATACAACCAAACAAAGAAATACTTTCTGTTTTAACCGGCTCATACCACATGCCTTATCCCACAACATGATGAAACACTCACGATAGGGAAACTCAATATTATGTTATACCTTTACGCACATCATCCGGTAATACTAAACCTATTCATGAAGTTTTCTTCTCCACGGTTGGCTGAATCGAATAATAAGCGTTTAGCAGTAGGTAGACAGGCCCTTGGAAATCGATCCAACTGTTTAAGATTCCTGTAGTAGGCATTGTCAGCACCATATTAAGTTTTATCTTGACAATCCTACAGGATCCAACCACGGTGATATCAATTGACAATAAAAGGTGGATCTGATATGAGCGGTATATTCACATCAAATAGGGTAGTAAACTTATACAGTACCCTAGAGTACCCTAGACCTTTGGTATCTCTGACACCAAAGATGAAACGGTATATCCCTCTTATTAGGACACATACGTACATGTACCGATCGTCGATATAGCGCACTGCCTCCCTGGGACCATATGCTATAATAAGTGGCTGTCGCCATCAGGACCCCTCGGGTCTGGGCCAAAGAAACAGAAAATATTTTATTTTCCAGACAATTTGTTGCGAGTGAAAAACTACTCCACATACATGCATCACATTTACAAGGAGTTTTTTGGCTGAGTCATGTAAGGGGCATAACTCTTGAAAAAAAAACATCCGGGCGCGTTGATTTTAAATAGGCTTCTTGTACTTGCTGTAATAAACAAATGTATGAAGTTTTAAAGTTGTATGTTAAAGACTTTTTTAGATAATATGTTTACAAGGCTTTTTACCGCAGCGGTAATGTAAGGGGCATACCTCTTGAAAAAAAAACATCCGGGCGCGTTGATATTAAATAGGCTTCTTGTACTTGCTGTATTAAACAAATGTGTGAAGTTTCAAAGTTGTAAGTTAAAGACTTTTTTAGATAATGTGTTTACAAGACTTTTTAATAGCAGCAGTAATGTAAGGGGCATTACTCTTGAAAAAAACATCCGAGTGCGTTGATTTTCAATAGGCTTCTTGTACTTGCTGTATTAAACAAATGTGTGAAGTTTCAAAGTTGTAAGTTAAAGACTTTTTTAGATAATGTGTTTACAAGACTTTTCATAGCAGCAGTAATGTAAGGGGCATAACTCTTGAAAAAAAAACATCCGAGCGCGTTGATTTTCAATAGGCTTCTTGTACTTGTTGTATTAAACAAATGTGTGAAGTTTCAAAGTTGTAAGTTAAAGACTTTTGTAGATAATGTGTTTACAAGGCTTTTTACCGCAGCGGCAATGTAAGGGGCATAACTCTTGAAAAAAACATCCGAGCGCGTTGATTTTCAATAGGCTTCTTGTACTTGCTGTAATAAACAAATGTGTGAAGTTTCAAAGTTGTAAGTTAAAGACTTTTTTAGATAATGTGTTTACAAGGACCAATGGACAGACGGACCGACGGAGGCAACGACAGCAGCTCACGATCCTGTCAAAAGAGAACCTAACCTACGAAAAAGCTTTAGAAAATATACAGACCTCGAAAAACAACGATTTAAAACAGAGATTCAAAACATTGATTGGTCTTTTGTATTAGAAGAAAAAACAGACGTTGAAACTGCGTTGCAACTTTTTATAGATAAATTTAGCAAGATATACGATAGTTGTTTTCCAGTCCATAATCATCCCACTCATAAGAATGTAATAATAAAACCATGGGTTACTCCAGGATTAATATCTTCAATTCATGAAAAAAATCGTTTATATAGGGAACAGCTGAAAACAGATGATCAACTTATCAGAGTACAATATAGAGCATATAGAAACAAACTCAATAAAACACTACGTTTGGCCAGGAAAAATTACTTTGAACTTGAATTTAATAAATGTAATAACGATATTAAAAATACATGGAAAATTCTCAATAGATTAATGGGCCGTGAAACAAGAATTGACATTCTCAATACGTTTGATATCAATGGTTCAGAGAGTAATGATAAAACTGAAATTGCTAATTCTTTTAACAATTATTTTAGTACTATAGCTTCAAACCTTGACTCCAATATTCCTAATATCGATTCTACTTTTTCTGACTTTCTAGGCCCCTCATTACCCACCTTTTTCGATTTTAAAACAGTTACCTCTCAAGAGGTCGAGTCAATCATAAAAAATTTAAAATCCGCAACTTCCCCTGGTTTAGACGAAATACGCATGTCAATAGTGAAAACTGTCTCTAAATATATCTCCTCTCCTCTATCTCATATACTCAACCTAAGCTTTACCACCGGTATCGTACCTGATTGCCTGAAATGTGCAAAAG
Source organism: Lepidochitona cinerea (assembly GCA_963971465.1). NCBI lineage: Eukaryota > Metazoa > Mollusca > Polyplacophora > Chitonida > Tonicellidae > Lepidochitona > Lepidochitona cinerea. Next base: position 36,191,455 of record OZ020556.1, on the reverse strand, counting down.
TCTGTCCTGTTTTTAAATCTGGTGATCGTAAAATTATTTCAAACTATCGTCCTATATCTGTACTACCCTGTTTTAGTAAAATTTTCGAAAAAATAGTAACTAAATCCATGCTAGATTATTTAGAATCAAACAATATACTTGACATAAACCAATACGGATTTCGAGAAAACCATTCTACATACTTTGCGGCATGCTCATTATATGATAAACTTACATCTGCTAGAGAAAACAAACTTTATAGCGTTGTTACTTTTCTAGATCTTTCTAAAGCATTCGACACAGTTAATCACAATATTCTGCTTCACAAACTTAATCACTATGGATTCAGTGCCACTACAGTTAGTTGGTTTAAAAGTTATCTTTCTAATAGAACTCAATCTGTCTCTCTTAACAACATCCTATCTTCTCCTCAAAACGTAACATGTGGCGTCCCACAGGGCTCCATACTAGGTCCTATTCTTTTCCTCTTATATATTAATGACATTTCTAAAGTTTCTAACCTATTACATTTGACCCTCTTTGCTGACGATACAAGCTGCATTTATTCTGCTGATAGTTCAACAGAGGCTATAAATACAATGTCCGTTGAACTAAACAAACTGCACACCTGGTTCTGCTCCAATCGTCTATCATTAAATATATCTAAAACTAAATTTATTCTATTTGCACCTGTTCTGAGGAAAAAACATGAAAATGTACCACAATTAAAAATCTATGGACACGAAATAGAACAAGTAGACAATTACAAATTTTTAGGACTATACTTTAACGAAAAATTAACTTGGACCTACCATATTAAATATATCTGTAATAAACTATCTAGAAATATAGGTATTATAAATCATATTAAGGACTCAATAACCAAAAAAACTCTACTGATATTATACTATTCATTAATTCATCCCTTTTTATCTTACGGAAATGCAATATGGGCGAACACATTTACTACATATCTCAAACCACTAATTATCCTACAAAAACGTGCAATCCGCTGTATCAATCTATCCTCACGTCTTGAACACACTAGTCCACTTTTTCATGCTCTTAAAATCCTCCCGCTCCAACAGCTGACCACATATTCCTTACTTCTTATTTCTCATAATTTTTTTTATTTCTCACAGCAAATCCCCCAAAGCTTCGAACACTATCTAGTTAAACAATCCCAAATTAATCGATACAGTACCAGAAACCAATCCCTAGATCTGCATCGTCCATTTTACAATAGTAACCTGTCCTACCATTCCCTAAAATGTGCTTGTGCTCGAGAGTGGAACAAATTACCCCCAACTATCTGTCAGTTTCAATCTCAGTCTTTATTCAAATCAAAAATCAAATCCTATCTTCTACGAATATCTGCACTTCATTAAAGTAATTTATGTCAATCCAATATATACAGCAACTGTTTTCTAATCAGTCATTCTTCGTTATTTCATATCTCTTTATAATTATTATTTTTTTTTTCTACCTATTTTTTTTTATACCTATAACTAATATCATCACCATCATTGTGATTACCATTATCATTATGATTATGTACATTATTAATTCCATTATTATATAATTTCACTATTCTTTGTCAATATTACTTTCCATTATTATTCCATTCATTACTATCTTGCTTTCCTCGTCTTTTACCATTCCGTCAATTAAAATTAAAATCTGTAAAATGGGATAGAACAAGCTCTTCTGAGCTTTATTCCCGCCAATTTTCAATTATTCTAATCCTTTCTGTTTAAATATCTTGTTTTCTTATTATTATTTATTGTATATATGTATACTTTATTGGTGAATAAACAAACTCAAACTCAAACTCAGCTCAAAGTTACCTAGAGAAAGTGACAGATACCGTTCATAAGAATATAGTTTGCGAGGAAAGAAAACATGCAAATTCAAAGTGACAAAAGTTATTATATTTTAAATGAGATTTGAATCGATACATTTTAGAGCGTTTCAAACTAGAATGACAAAGTTAAAGTTTGACAGTGACCTTAGGGTTAGGGTTAGGGTAAACGAACGTCTAGCATGGCGATTCACAATGAGCTCTAAATCAAGTTGGATTTACAATAGTACATAACAAGTTAAGGTAAGTAAGAACAATAATCCACAAATGATATTAAAGTTATGAATTCACAGGAAATAATTCAGAAATATGTGAAAGTTAAAAGATCATTAGAAACAACACATTACTTTGCAATTCACTCGCGATTACAACAACAGCAGACTATTTACACAGTACATTTAATAGGATGTTTGCGGGAACTAGCAATGCCAATAGTGAAAGTTAGCCGTTTCTAAAATATAATATTATTTGACCATGGGGACATCCGTTAAAATATAGAAGAACGTCCCTAATTAATTACGTATTACACAGGAGATAAAAGTTACCACTCAGAATATAGTAGAACGTCCATAATTAATCCTGTATTACACAGAAGACAAAAGTTACCACCCAGAATATAGTAGAACGTCCCTAATTAATCCTGTATTACACAGAAGACAAAAGTTACCACCCAGAATATAGTAGAACGTCCCTAATTAATCATGTATTACACAGAAGACAAAAGTTACCACCCATAATATAGTAGAACGTCCCTAATTAATCCTGTATTACACAGAAGACAAAAGTTACCACCCAGAATAAAGTAGAACGTCCCTAATTAATCATGTATTACACAGAAGACAAAAGTTACCACCCAGAATATAGTACAACGTCCCTAATTAATCCCGTATCACACAGAAGACAAACGTTACCACCCAGAATATACTAAAACGTCCCTAATTAATACCGCATTACACAGAAGATAAAAGGTACCACTCAGAATATATACTCTTCCAAAAAAGAAACGCACCATCCAATTGTTTTTCAAACATAAATTTTTCCAAAAATGTGCGAGATTGACACATGACAACAGGATCATGTTATAATGTAAATGTCCGATAATTGAATTTAAGCTCCTGATAGTGGCTGTTGATCACACATGACTTTCGGGTCAGCCTTTGTGTAACGCTACACGAGGAAGGCGTAGGGAAAAACGTAGGACAGTTGCACGTGCGAATCACGGCTTATCTTTATGCGGGTTTAATGGGTATAAAAGACACACAACCGTTAAATTGTTTCACGAAGTTGCTACAATATGCCAAGACTAGACGCAGCTACCCGGAACGTCGTCATTGGTCGTCTCCTGGCCGGCGAATCACAGAATGCAGTCGCTAGACTACGTAATGTTCACCGGAGCACGATTACCAGACTGTTGCAACGGCACCAGCAATCCGGTTCAACAGCTGATTCTGGGCGACCTATGATCACATCAGCAGCCCAAGATCGCTACATCCGGTTACTTCACCGTGAAACCGGACCAAAACAGCAACAGAAACAGCATCAAATATCCCAGGTCTCCGTCGAATATCGGCACACACGGTCAGAAACCGTCTCCGTCAAAATGGCTTAAGCGCCAGACGTCCTTACTTTGGCGTAGTACTGAGACGCCAGCATCGACTGGCAAGGGTCCGATGGTGCGACAAGTTAAGGGACTGGAATCTGCGAAACTGGAGGCGAGTCTGGTTCAGCGATGAATCAAGATTCCAGCTACAGAGAAGAGATGGTCGTACACGAGTTTACAGACGCCGGAATGAGAGGTTCGCAATGAACTGCGTCCTTGAGGTCGACAATTTCGGCGGAGGAAGTGTGATGGTGTGGAGTGCCATATCCTGTGCCCGAAAAACTTTACTGGTGCACATTCCCGGCAACCTTAACACCGTTCGATACACAGATGAGGTTTTGACACCACATATGCTGCCCGTAATGGATCTCCGTGGGGAAATTTTTCTGTATTAAAAATGATGTTGAAAATTCATATTTTGAAGAAAAAATGGATGTTGCGTTTCGTTTTTGGGAGAGTATAGTAGAACGTCCCTAATTAATCCCATATGACACAACAGACATAGGTTACCACTAATAATATACTAAAACGTCCCTAATGAATCCCGTATTACTCAGAAGACAAACGTTACTACCCAGAATATAGTAGAACGTCCCTACTTAATTACGTATTACACAGAAGACAAAAGTTACCACTCAGAATATAGTAGAACGTCCCTAATTAATCCCGTATTACACAGAAGACAAACGTTACTACCCAGAATATAGCAGAACGTCCCTAATTTTGCCAAAGGATTTTTGTCCAATGTAGTCTACATCTCGTTTCTATTTTGATAAGTAAGAAATTCAAATATCACATAAATATTTCAGCGTCATATTAACTTTTCTCAGCATTTGTGGGTAGTATATTATCTTAGGGAAGGGACAATCAGGATTCCACAAAGTTCAATGTATTGAACGGATTCAGATATTTTTGTTTACGTTTTTTAAAGGTTAATCTGTCTAAATGAGACAATTCATGGTGGATTCGGAGGGTTTGAGGGTCGGACAGATACAGTGATGCACGAGATCAACATTACCGATGAAAAACCGTTCAAGGAGCCTCATCGGAGAATTTCTCCCTCACTCATAGACACGGTAAGACAACATTTGCTCGAGATGCTCGAGGCTCAAGTTATTAGGGAATCAAATAGTCCATTTTCCTCCGAAGTAGTCCTGGTTCGAAAGCCCGACAACTCGTTGCGGCTCTGCATAGACTATCGGAAACTAAATTCCCGTACTAGTCGAGATGCGTATTCCCTTCCCCGAATAGACGAATCCCTCGACTGCTTAGCAGGATCTAATTATTTTTCATTTGGCCTAACAAATGCGCCGGCTACCTTCCAACGTCTAATGGAAAAATGTCTTCGGGATTTAAATCACAAAGAATGTCTTGTTTATATTGACGACATAATCGTCTATTCAAAAACTTTTGATGAGCATCTTATTCGATTAGAAAATGTTTTCAAGCGACTAAAGCAACATGGTTTGAAAATGAAACTGTCTAAATGTGAGTTTTTTTGCCCTAAAGTTAAATATCTTGGCCATGTTGTGTCCTGTGATGGAGTAGAAACTGACCCTGAGAAAGTTTCTGCTATAAGGTCCAGGCCGATTCCTAAATCCACAAAAGAACTGCGCCAATTTCTAGGTTTTGCAGGCTATTATCGCCGTTTTGTCCGTGATTATTCTAAGATTGCTAAACCTTTAAATGATTTACTTGCAGGTGAGACGAAGTCCAAAGCGAAGTCCACGGCCAGGTTTACTTGGGAGTGACTCATCAAACGGCTTTTGACCAACTCGTTATATCTCTTACTTCACCGCCGGTGTTAGAATGAGACTACTCTCTACCGTTTAAACTGCACGTCGACGCAAGCGCTGATGGGCTAGGTGCGGTCTTATACCAAACACAAGAAGGTATTGACCGGGTCATAGCTTATGCTAGTAGGGGGTTAAAGGGGGCAGAGAGAAATTACCCGGCGTATAAGAGGGAATTTCTTGCTTTAAAGTGGGCTGTTTGTGATAAATTCAGGGAGTTTCTTTACGGAAATGAATTCACCGTTGTCACTGACAGTAATCCGCTTACGTACGTCCTTACGTCAGCGAAGTTAGATGCTACGGGTAGTAGGTGGCTCGCTGGTCTGTCATCATTTAATTTCAATTTAAAATATAAACCTGGGAAAGCTCACACAGATCCAGACGCGTTATCGCGTATTCCGTTCAATTTGCTGGTCAATTCCGTGGTGAAAGCCGTTTGTGATGGATGCCTCGTTGAGGATTCCCCTGGTATTGAGACGTTGGGCTTTGACCCTCAAGATGTAAGTTTTCCACCCTCTAATGTTGCTACCCAAATTTGTTTACCTCTCTTGTCAGATTCTGTAGAATGGGGCCGACTACAACGAAGATAGCATAATAGACAGAGTTATTTACTTTATAGAAAAGGGGGAACGTCCTAACCCAAACAAAATTAAAACAGAGGATTTGAACGTTCGCTTACTGTTAAAACATTGGGATAAACTAGTGTTGAAAGATGGGGTTTTGTTTCGGGAACTCAAAAATACTGATTTATCTAAGTTTCAATTGGTATTAGTGAAGCAGGTCTATCAGATAAGAATTTGTATATCGACTGTCAGTTTAGGGATTTAACGTTTCACCGACTGATTTATTATATTTAACATAACGATATCCACTCATACAAAATTTAGTTGCACCATAGAAAAAATTAGAAATGGAAGTCAACGCCATCATTCTTTATCATGTGTTTTTTTTGTTGTTAGATGAACGCTCAGAGCTGAAACGAATCCTGGAAAGATTGCTTAAAGGCGATGACATCTCGGAAATCATCAAAACTATTGGGAACCTAGGAAGAGGCCATAGGTCAAAACGATCAGCAATGTGTGATCCGATAGAATCTGATGATGAGGTAAGCAAGCATTAATTTTGTGAAGTGTGTTTTTTTGCTCAGTTATTGATCCTTCTTTACATCTGCATAATTAAGTTGTGCTAAAATCATATATCGCTCAACAATAAATCCTAACGCTCTGGTGTAATACATGTAATAGAAATTAACTGATCTTACATTAATTAATTAGAGTTTGGCTAAATTGCTCTTGTAATAATTATCAATACAACATTCTTACCTAATATGTATATACTGAAGCCTGTGGATTAATTTTTTTTGGACAAATTATAGCCCTACAATAAATCAATGCTGTTGATTCTATAGTTATTTACATTTTAATACTTATTCTATATTATTGTTTCAGAATGTACCACAAGCACACAAACGTATTAAGAAGACAAAGGCAGTCAACGAGAAGAATGCTGAGAAAGATATTCTGTCAATTCTTAAAGAGAGAAATCAACAAAAACAAGTAAGTGTAGAATGTCTGTCGTTTTTTGTGAATATTTCCAGACGTCATCATTTTTTTTCAGTAACCTTGTAAAGAAATCTATAGTAGTAGAGTAATATTTTTTTTCTCTCAATATTCTGGTTATGTTATATGTTCGTTTGTTGCTCTGGTATCATCCGTGACAACGCTTCAGGAAAGCAACAGGTCAATCATTCAGATGCATGAAACATTGGTGACATCAGTAGAATCATTATTGGGTAAGTTTCAGCCACTAGTATGATTATATAATAGTGTACTAATACTAGTACACATTGTTTTTATCTTTTTGCAGGTATTTATTGAGCATCATACTATTTTACTTTTTAAATAATTGTTTAATACGCGTTTGTTTGTTTGAGTCAATGGAATCCTTTAACCTTAGCATCATGTTATTTTGCTTTGTCCGTATTTATACAAAAATATAAACCAGGTCTAATAACCTCCTACAGCTTTTGAGTGAGGATTTTGTTGGAATATTTAGAATGTGTATAACTGTACATGCATATGTATTCATTGAAACAACTGTACTTTCAGGCCTTCCCACAGCTGTCCAAAGGTTGTTTGATGCTTTGAAGTCAGGACCAGAACTGCCCGTACGTCATAGTCGCCCATCTCCACCACTCTCCCCCTGTCGTCTACCACTCTCCCCCTGTCCTCCACCACTCTCTCCCTGTTCTCCACCTTCTCCTTCAGTGTCTCCATCTTCTCCTTCAGTGTCTCCATCTTCCGATTTATCGCAACCTGAGACGACTCTGGATTCCATGATAAATGTCATTTTTTCTCTTGGATATTTGTTAACATTAGAATAAATTTAACCACAAAATTCATATCAACTCCTATCTTTTTTTTTACCAACAAAGAAAAATCTCTGTACAGGATTGTTCCAATGTTTCTGATAGTTTTCAGTAGGCCTATAACTATATGTCAGGTATGTCAGAAACATTTAATTTGATTTGAAAACTATGCCGATGCCTTTTAGAACATTTCCATCATCGCCATGTGATGTCTGTATAACCAAAACTATTTTTCCGCCCCCAGTTTTCCATCCCACAATCATTGATAAGTCGCATCAACAAATCAGAGCCCAGAAAGATGACCAATGACATCCTGCATGGATTGTTTTCGGAGGAATATTTGGCAAGCCATTCCGTATTGACTAAGCCAGCTATGGGCCCACAGGAAGTTTCCATGATAATAGGTGAGAAAAAATCAAGGCACTTAACAGGTTTTAACAAAAAAATGATATACTTACAGGGGTTGATAGAAGTCAATTTCTTACGAACCAAATTATTCAATATTTGCCATTTTCAAGGAAAAAATAATGAAATTTTCCTTGAAAATTGCAAATATTGAATAATTTAATTCAATCTACGGACAGCTAAGCGGCCCGTAGATGTGACTTCTATCAACCCCTGAATTGTCTTATTTATGTGTCCTGTTAACTGTCAAAAAACATGTTTTCTTTACTGGATAAGTAGCTGGATATCCATTTGCATAAGCTTGACAATAAACACCACTGGTACATGTACATGTAGTTTGCAACTGACCGTTAATTTTGTTTTTGTTTTATGTTTTTCAGATGTGATAAAAACTGTGTTTCCCACCAGATCAAAAGCTGAGATCCACTTCTATATGAGAGAAAAATTGAACAATGCCTCCAAAACGTTCAGAAGAAAACAGGAAAAGATGTGAAAAATTGATGTGCCAATATGCATATGTCGGTTGTAGTCCTCCTCCATCCATACTGGCACAATATGAGATACATTTTCTTTTTGTGTATTATTTTGGTGAATAATATGTTTAAAAAGTTCAAATATTTAGTCATGTTATTTTGTTATCGTTTCTCTGGTATTGTAGACTCTTTCAGTCAATCCTGTTAGACATATAACACAAGGGCATAAACAACTTGCATAGTTAAGACTACCGCAACTGTACTGTAAAGCATGGTGTATGTTAATACAACTACTGCACAAAATTAGGCTGTTAACTGTGGTTAATCCACAGTAAATCATGGCAAATACCACGGTAAACAATGATACATGCCACGGTAAATACCACAGTAAACCATGGTAAATACCACATACACCATGGTAAAAAGCATGGTAAATACCATGTAGAACCATGGTAAAACCCACGGTAAACCATGGTAAATACCAAGGTAAACCATGGTAAAAAGCACGGTAAACCATGGTAAATACCACTGTAACCATGGTAAATACCACGGTAAATCATGGTATATATCATGTTAAAACATGGTAAATACCGCAGTAAACCATGGTAAATACCATGGAATACCATGGTAAATACCATGCTAAAAGGGGCCAAAATACCGTTGTATTTACCATGGTAAAAACCATGGTTCAAACCATGGTATTTTTTTATAAGGGTTAGACCAAACAAAAATTGAAAAATTTCCGAGTGGATTTTTCCCTCGATCGTCGTAAGTGCAAAAGTTGCCAGGTACTCACCGAAGGACATTGATTTCCTCCGGGCAAGGAGTCCGGTTTCCTACCCCGTTAAACCTGACAACGCCGTCATATAAGTGAAATAATCTTGGGTGCGGCGTAAAACATCAATCAATTTATCTAGAGTGTTCACTTCAACAAGAAAGGAACGTAGGCACTGCATTTAAAGTTACACGCATTCAAGCGGCCTTAATACAAAGTATCGCTAGCGACAAAGCAAAGACAGGCACTGCTCACATGGAAACTGACACAGTTACACACATAGACTTTTGGCGGATATTCCCCTCCATAGTGTTACATATGTTTTGAATTTCCTTTGCTTATTTAACGAAATGCATTCTGAGTGACTAGATTTAACTAAACCATGAACATTCCTGGAGTCACAACTTACGTTTATTTCTGCGTCACACATTCAGGGCGGGGACTTATGGCTGCTTTTTGGTGTAAACGACTTGTAGGCCTATATCCCACTTAAATCTTAGTAAATATCAGAATAACGGGGACTAACTCACTAATATAAAAGTTTCCATCAGATAACGATTTCGGACAAAGTACAAAGTGAGTCCCTTGTTACTAGTATTACTTCCTAAGCTGAAATTAGAGTGGCACTTGCCCTATCCCAAATTTGATTTTATTCAAGTGTCTAAAGCCAGTGGGTATACGAGAAATTTGCTGCGGTCCAGTGATTTTTGTCCATTGATATTTTATATCACCCATTTCTCAGCCATCTATTAGCTGGGTAAGCTGTTAATGTAGGGTTATTACATAAAATCAATTTCATAATTACGTATTAAGTACTTATCGGAAATTGGTATTTACATACATTACTTTCACCGTTAACACTTGTCGACTTACATAATAAGCTTTGATGAACGCTTTGAAAACGAGTACCGGTTATATCGTACACATATATTGCCATCTTCCTCAGCACGAGAAGCTGTTGATGTAAGGTAAGACCGCAAGTTAACCTCCCCTCGATCGTTATCACTAATAATTTTAGCTATCACATCGATGATAACTTTTAGGATAAGAAAACGAATGCTTGAATGTTGAAATTGGTAACAAATACATAATTGGGATTTTTTGCCTCGTCATGATTTTGCCAAACTGCTTATCTATGCTTCATACGTACCCGTATATTTTGAATCCAACTTTTGGCGTTTGTCCCAAAAATCTCAGATAATGCACATTTTAATCGAATTGTAGGAGTTGCTTACAGCCAAGAACATGTTAATAGTTTATGTGTAGTCATTAAATGATATCTTCGTTATCCAAGGATCATTTTCCATCCAGATATTAGATGTAGTTAGTCACGCTTATGATCTTTTCATTTGATAAACAAAATCTCGTAACACAAATTGGATCTATATAGCAGCAATGGTTGCGTTCAAGCGCTAATTAAATAAGAAGTGTAATGATTCTGTACTGTGGTTATTGCTAAGTAATAAGTTATAAGGTCTTTCTTACTTTCATAACACCCACTCCTACAGTTTTAATACAGGTATGCCTGTCGACGGAGGTTTTGACGTACAGCGCGGATCGGGTGGTGTTAGATGAAATTGATTGCTTGGAATACTACCATCCTGACAAAAACTGTTCGGTGTAATATAGGAAGAATATGTACATGTTTAGTCTAGTTCTTAACCCTATACAGATAGATACTAAAGAGGGGTATCTAGGCTATGGTAGTTATGCCTTTTTCAATCGACAATGATTGAGTTTAATAGCTCTGGGATACAAAAAAGGCATTAACTTTGGTCTCTTGGTCCCAAATCACATACAAGCTAGTATTATAGGGCAATAAATCTTTTGTCTACATCATTATTCTACATTTATACAGAATAACACAGAAATATCACAGTTTTCCCTTTTATCGCCAAGATTATGCCTATCATTAATATATATTACCACTACACTGTCCAAATTGCAAACAATAATGCGATAGAATCAAATCTGCATAAATAACACACCCTTGTCGATTAATGTTGACCTTACTGAATGTTTTGTATGTGATCAGGTTGAGAATGTTTTCTTGCATGGACTTGGGGGTGTATTGGAACATGTATTGAAAATAAGACGCTTTGGACCAGAAAGCAAACACCAATACAGCTATTGATTAAACTGAGAAAGTCTCTGAGTAACATCTTTTACAAGCAGTCAGAGATTCCTACGAGAATTAACAGTTTCACCACTTTACTGATGTTTATCCTCGTGAGATCAACACTTAAAGCCAGTATGTACATTTAGAGAATTCGATCAGTTGGTCAAACAACAACTGTCAATGGCGTGTGGTTATCTAACGCAGCTATTCTCCGTAACGGCTCAACGGCGACAGAACTTCTAAAGACGGAGCTGATGCCGTACCACTTTTAGAGACTGTTCTACCTATATTGGATCTCAGACTGGTGGGCAACGATGGAAAACATAGTTAACAGTAACTTCACCCAAAGCCAGTATACGACTGTACAAAACAAAGAAGGGTTTTTCTACGAGGAGATAGAGAATCTGCAGCGTCCATGGATACACGAGTCTCATTTCGTTCCAACAGTTTTGGTCTATGGAATAACTTTCTTATTTGGTATCGCAGGGAATTCTCTGGTGATATTTGTTATGGCCGGTGATAGACTTAATAGAAGTGTTACGTCGTCGTTTCTCGTGAGTCTAGCTTTAGCAGACATTGTCTACCTTCTTGTATGTGTTCCTTATGAAACGGCCAAGTATTTTATCGGTCACTGGACGATTGGTACGGCTCTGTGTAAGATTGTTGGATTTACTGAGATGATGACAGCTGTGACATCCATTCTCAATCTCACAGTTATCAGCATTGAAAGGTAGGAACTCGAATCCAAAAGAAATGGCTTGTGTCGGAAGTCATGTTAGAAGTCCTGTAAGACAGGAAGAGATAGAGATAGAGTCCTCCGGTGATGTATACGCTAAGGAACTAGAACTCATTATATAGAATTCAAAATATTATCAAACTAAACAGGTCTAAATGATTAGTCGTCTTTGTTTTAAAAACCCATGTAATGCTGGTTGTCCTCAAAACATATATTATTGTTCAATACTTCTCTCATTGATTTTGACAAACTACAAAATAAAACACACGGGCAATGTTAACCTCTTCTTGACTAAAATATCAATGGGGACAAATCTTAAGTTGTATTAAAAGAGGGTATATCATTGAGACCCTTATACCCAGACAGAGGTTATTGTAATAAACCAAAACCCATAATATTGCATTAGGCTGAAGACAGGTTGACACGGTCTTGACAAAATTGTAAGGATCTTCCGCTATTCTCACTCTGGCCCGCACTTTTCCCGTGTCATCAGTGTCGGTTATTTAGTATTTCAGTAATTTCTCTGATGATGATTGGAGCTAGCTTTCGAAACACTAACTTCATCACGTATGAAAATTCAAATATACATATTTTGATAGGCTTGATTTAAGCCCTGTGTGTATAGGAGAATCTAACGAGCGAACCGTTCGCAGCAGGACCGGGTAGCTCAGTCGGTAGACAGTTCGATTCTCACCCTGATCTGGACTTTTTCTGAGTCATCAGTGTGTGTTATTTACTAATTCGTGTTATTTATTATTGTTTACATCAGGACGTTCCGTTAACCAGTATTTTGAGCATCGGTGCCTTTTCACCCAAAGCACGCTCTGCTTTGGATTAATAAACATATATCAACCATATCCGTTCGACATGGACTTTTAAAGCACGACTAGAGTTGTTACATATTTTCACATCACATAGTCATTTGAAAGTAATATTTAATCTCAAATTGACGCGCTTGGTGCACTTGTTTCGGAGTCGCTTGCCGGGTAAAGTTTTTATAAGAACCACTGCATTCTCCGAGTTTTTTTTTTTATAAGAACCAATACATTTCCCGAACTGCGGTTACTGGGAGTGTCGATGGATATGGTTTTCCGTTAAAGAGAAAGAAAATCTAAGCTTTAGACTAGTTTAGATGGAAAGAGTAGAGTTAATTTAGTCCAAAACAACTGTCCGATGTATGTTTTATCCCCTCGTAAGCGAATAATTGAAATTTGAAGGTGGCGTTTCAATAGAGAATAAGCTCCATAGGCCATTCACAAGGCCGCCACAATTTTTCCATTAGTTTTATCCAATTATTGTTGAATAAGAATTAAGTGCGTTATAGAGTAGTCATGTGATGCAATTTAGCCAATGGCTGGCTAAGCAATGGCGTGCGGTTGCATACTGACCTATATATTCCGAGACAATCTTCCCACTTCAAGTTTGTCGCCATATTTTTTTGGACCTAAATCTACCATTATACCTTAGAGAGCGGTAAAAATACGTCATTATTGATCTAAAAATAGCTACACCAACATCACGTCATCCTAAAACGGAAAAATGGCTACAGAGATAAGCCACTGAAAGGACATACTTCTGTCTGTTTTTATTAGCTTGAGGGTCACTGGAGGTAATTGACGGGAAATGTTTTAAGCACTTTGAAGGTTGTTATCGACGATAATGCCTATGTATTTTTAGAAATTACCCCTCCTTTAAGGCCCGTTCTCACTGTGCGATATGTCGTACCGACTTGCAGGATGCGATTAAAACAGATGTTTTCAATTGGATGCATATGATTTTTCAACCAATCATATGCATCCATTTGAATCGCATGCTACAAGTCGGTACTACAAATCGCACTGTAAGAACGGGTCTTTAAGCGAAGAGTCAATTTATTTTCTGATTTGAAATTGCGCAACCGTTGACAATTTCAAAATCTACCGCGCATAAACGTCGCATAATGTAGTACTAACTGGCTGGCGGTGGCCAGTGCTCGAAATACGGGGTATGGTTGTATTCTGTGACATTTTGTATTGAAACTGTTATTTTATCTTTATATGGGTGTAATTTTCCTATGGTACTGTATGTCGGTACTGCTTGTATTCTTTGATGCGATTGTTTGATTGAGCGATTCTTTGTCTGAATGTTCTGACATTTTAGTATCATTGATTTTTATCACCCAAACAATATTATTAGTTATTTGACGCCCTTTCGTGGGTATGCGGGTTGATATTTTGTGTATATTTGATACAGAATGAAATATATACACAGAAAGCACTCAATTACAGACTCACATTCAGGGCATTTCGACCAATCAAATGCCTAGACATTTTTCTGAATGGCGATAAATATATTTACTATCCTTCAACCAAGTTTGTTGGCAAATGCTGAATTTTTATTGGTCGATTACTCCGGTAGTATAAACCCATAGGCCCCGTCTGATTTTCGTATGACCCGCCTGGCGAAAAAACATAACGGACTCCACTTCAAATGTTTACTCGCTTTGAAAAGCCCAAAACATCTTTAGTCTAATGAGGATCTCTTACATACATAAAAGCTTCATGCATAAAATCTATTTTGAACCTAATTTAAATCTGCAAATGGAAAATGTTTCACAAAATGTTGCATACATCGATCGATAACGGTGCTATACATACAAGGAGCGTAACTCAGTACGTCGTCTGTCTTCGCTCGAGCCGTTTGACAGAGGTTACATTTGGATGGTAGATGTATTAGCCGAGAAATCTTGGCTCTGCCGAATTTTTTTTTTCCGTGTTCGAGATCTCGCATGGGATTGTTTCCGTTCATAAAACACAAGCCCTGTGGGAGATCAGTACTACGGCACTGAACAGGCATCCTGTTAAAATATGGTTTAATAAATAAATAATAAAAAAAAATAATAAAATCGTTTCCTGGGCATAACTTGAAAACGCATCATTCAATTTTCAAAAAAATGTATATAAAGCTTCTGTACCACAAGATCTCACTTGGCATTGTTTTGGGGTCATGTTTGACTACAGGTGGCACCAACAATGAGGATAATTAGTCGTAAATCAACATATTCGTTTTCCTCAACATTTGTCACAACTGTTTCAAATATTCTCGAAGTTCATTCATAGATATTACAACCCATGTAGAGACCTCGCTCCTTATTGTGTTTCACGTGAATGTATTTTGCGTAATAGGCCTACATACGTGGACAAACTTTTTACCCCAAGCTCTTTTGATTCTTTATCTGCTTTGTTGCTCACGTTGGTAGTGATCTCTACCAGATATATACTGCCCCCTCTTCGTTGGAAGACTAGATATTTTCTTTGAATCACTTTCTGTAAGAATGCACGGCTATTGCTGTTGCAACAGGTATTCATTATTGAAATGATATTCTGTACTTTTAATTTCATTCAGATATGTTGTTATCGTCCACCCAATGAAAGCCAAGCGGTTTTGTACAGGTTGTATTACAAAGATGATTTTATCTTTTGTTTGGATTGTATCCACGATGGTTTCTTGTCCGATGATTTATGTCATGGTGAGTTCACACAGCCCCCTCATAAATGGCTTTATATTATGCTCACAAATCATTTCTCCGGATGGGGAAAAAAGTACATTTTTCTTTTTAAAAAAGTGGATGATACTCGCAAAGGTTGTTCGATCATTAAAATCTAATTTGTAAATTTATTACCGCTTTTGGTATTACAGGCTACGAGTTTTATAAGCGAGTGCATTATTTATTTTAACCTGTTTGACATGTTGTTTTCTCCGTTCCGTTTAAGACATCAGTAAATCAATCAATCGCTAGTCACTTCCTGAAAAAAGGTTTATGACTTATGGCACTTTAAATATATTCTTCAACTAAAATACATAATCGTTATATAACTCATATTGAAATTACACGTCTTTGAAAGAATAAATATAACATTTTTGAGCTAATACAATATCCTTTATGTTTGTTGCTTTCTACTTTTTAGAACACAGAGACAGTGACGTATTACAATAACCAGACCTCAGTCGTGATGATATATTGTGCCGATGTTGGAATAGGTCATCAAGAACGGCTATGGGTGGCCATATACCGCTTTCTCCTAATGGTGGTCCTGCCTGCCATAATTATCATGCTGTGTTATATCCGGGTCATTCGAGTCCTTTGGTTAAGTACAAAAGATTTGTACAAAATGACAGTTAGGCCTATACAAAGGTAAATAGTTAAACTTTACTACAGGATGGTCCAGTTGGCAAAATGTTGGCTGTATCTTTCATCAAATGTACAAGCAAAGAGATCAGCTAGCATAGAAAACATATCGATTAAGAAATGACCAAATCCCGTAAACTGTCAAACAATCAATAGTTACTGATCCCAACGGTTTCTTCAACATCTTGCGGTCTAATCGTTTTTTATGAATTCTTTTATTTTTCTGCTTCAAGATCTGGGTCAGATAATAGAAGAAGTCTTAACAGACACTTGAGAAAATCTTATCAAAAAGGAAGGATTATTGAGGAAGCAGGTTGGAAATCAGAGTTGTCCTTTTATCCTCATCAGCGGCATTACAATTCCAGACCAGGGGATCAGAACTTGGCAGTTCGCACTGCAAGAAAACAGGTCAGTGGCCGGTTTAAAGACCAATTAGATGGAATGGTGCAAAGTAAACTTAAATCCAATCATTAAATGTGCCGGTCTTGTGAACTTTCTGTGAATTATCGATAACCTGCTATTGATGACAGCTCCGTGACTTAAATAGCTATAAAATAACGCGAGAAGTTACAATCCATAAGAAAGCAGTGACAGTTCGTTCTGTAAGAAAACGGACCAGTGACTTAGACGCCAATTATTTGGAATCATCGTGATTGACTAAAATCAATGCTTTATTTTGTCGTTACTGTAATCAATTTTCTCAATCGGAGCTACATGTAGCCTCAGATTTTTGAGGATAGATACTTTTTAATAACAACGGATTCGTCGTTTAATAGTTATACTGGGAGTTATTTTTTCTTTCATGTACCTTACAGGTGATGATGTTGATAGCTGTAATAGTCGTGTTTGTATTTTCCTACAGGTGATGAAGATGTTGTTAGCTGTGATAGTCGTGTTTGTATTTTCCTGGGGACCAAAACTTATCTTCCAAATCATGCAGAGGCAACAGTTAGAAGTTATGCACTATCAATCGGCTTTCACTTTAAAGGTAACACAAAGTGTTGTGTTTTGTGGTAGGGGCAGAATATTAGAATCTATTTCACTCCGATTATATATTGTGGATATAAATAGTATGGTTACCAGGAACGTGCGATCGATCGAGATAGTCCACAGGAAGAGAAGACGTTTTTCAAAGCCCAATAACTCCAGCATAATTCGCCTTGTATTTGAATGTTTTGGTCCATCAAGACACCGGCTATTTATATGTATCATGTGAAGGGTAATGGCTTAGTTTTTCTCTCGATTCTCAATACTCAGGAAAAAGTCAAAGCTTAACTAGTTAGTGTCTTTAAGAAAGTGAGTATAACAGTATTCAGTACAACAGTATAACACAAATAGCAGAAATTATTCTACCGAAGCCGGTTGGCTGAACGGCTAACTCAGACGGACGTTTAGTGCTGGCCATAGGTGCCCTACTCTGGGATCCGCGTTTGATTTCCGTTTCTGACTTCACCCAAAATCGGTAGATGAATTTCTGTCATTTTTCAAGAAAGTGCAATCCCAAAAACAAAAAATAGAAGAAAAGAAAAAGTTTCGGTCGTCTGTTTGCTTTTTCGTGCGGACCATTTAAAGCTTCTTATACCGTTAATTACATACACATGATTCTGTTTTACCGATACATTTCGATTTCATCTGTTTTCTTTTTATAGATAATCCTAGATTGCCTGCCTTATATACAGTCTTCCCTCAATCCTTTTATATACGGATTAATGTCTAGAAACTTCCGACAAAGTATGAAAACAGTCTGTAGAGATCATTTCAGCATACATGGAAGAACATTCAAACCATCTAACAGAAATCTTGGGATTGAGTTGGATACAGATACTAAAGTCATTAATGGAACAAATCATTCATTTATTTCACCCAAAAATTCAACACGTGGAGAACTAAAGCGGCCACCAAGGAAAGAAAATACAGAAAGTGGCTTGTAGATATGGAGATTGTGATCTTACGGTTATAAAAAAAAATGAGAAAATGTGTGAAAATTACCTGAAAAACAAGAGAAAATGTTTTCACCAGATGCATTGCTATATTCAACCGGCATATAGTTATTTCAAAATTTAACATATGCCATATGAATGTTCATCATTTGGCTTAACACTTGGAGCAGGTTTGGGTCCTTGTAGGTTGCAGTGGATATTGACGTTTTAGTATACACGAAAGTGTGTACAGTGGTGAGACAAAATTTACCAGGATTACCACTCTTCAATATTAAAACTGGCGAAGTTACACTTTATGAGAATTGTTTCAAAGTACTGTTTAACAAACTGGGAACGATCGAACAAAAACTCTCAGCTGATCTAACTGGTATTTAACAGATATCTGGTGAATTGAAGCAACAAAGCCATAACTGCCCGAAGACAATATTAATCCAAAACGTCCAGTTACTTGATAGAATGCATTTTCCATAAGGTGAAGTTTTGTATAAGGTACACTGTCAGTAACACATGGCATTTGTCATGGGATTTCGTTGTTAAAATCATTACTTTACTGAAGATAGTTTTTGTTGTCCCCAGAGCTTTATCATGAAATCAATAAAACTTGTCAAATGGGTAAAGCTGATAAAGTTGTTAACTGAGCAACGATTAGCCAAATACTTTGTGGTCGGGTAATATCAACAGAAGGATCAACTTTGTATTACCTGAATACTACCTTCGTGGTCGGGTATAAACAGCAGAAAGATCAACTTTGTATAACCTGAATACTACCTTCGTTGTCGGGTATAAACAGCAGAAAGATCAACTTTGTATAACCTGAATACTACCTTCGTGGTCGGGTATAAACAGCAGAAAGATCAACTTTGTATTACCTGAATACTACCTTTGTGGTCGGGTATAAACAGCAGAAAGATCAACTTTGTATAACCTGAATACTACCTTCGTGGTCGGGTATAAACAGCAGAAAGATCAACTTTGTATAATCTGAATACTACCTTCGTGGTCGGGTATAAACAGCAGAAAGATCAACTTTGTATAACCTGAATACTACCTTCGTGGTCGGGTATAAACAGCAGAAAGATCAACTTTGTATAACCTGAATACTACCTTCGTGGTCGGGTATAAACAGCAGAAAGATCAACTTTGTATAATCTGAATACTACCTTCGTGGTCGGGTATAAACAGCAGAAAGATCAACTTTGTATAACCTGAATACTACCTTCGTGGTCGGGTATAAACAGCAGAAAGATCAACTTTGTATAACCTGAATACTACCTTCGTGGTCGGGTATAAACAGCAGAAAGATCAACTTTGTATAACCTGAATACTACCTTCGTGGTCGGGTATAAACAGCAGAGTTTGTCATACGCTTCAGATGGCCATTTGTACACTTGTCAACAACATTTGCTGATTCCTAAAATTCTGAGAAACTGCATGGCCTCTGGTTCTGGTTATTGGTGAAATGACATAACATCTGGTGCATGGGTTACTCTATCCTACAAAATATATTAGAATTAAAACGCAAGAATTTGTAGGTAATAGTAACACGACTAGAACTTTCACCATATTAAAGCATTAAGCTAATTGATATCGACCGATATGCGTATTTACATGGTTGACTGTGCAAGTCCCGAATGGGGAGTTAGATTGGAAAGAAAATCAATTCTACGTTACAACATACCCATGTGTTCTCAATATAAACATTTATTTGCTCCATATTATTCATTAACTACCGTGAACACATTGAAGAACTTTCTCAGTTAGCTAATAGCTGGAGAAGCTAATGGAGATGCTAATGAAGGGTTACTTAAAAATCACTTTCTCGTTATCACTGGAGGATTACTTACAATTACGTTGTCATTATCACTGTTCATCTGGAGTCTACATGGTGTGAGCAGCATTGTCTGGTCGCAAAGGGCGGACGATGTAGACCAAAGTGAGTGTAAACAACATTATTTGATCATCCATGCAGGGGTACATGATGTAATATAATTGCAGACGACGTCAAATATGTGTTATCATTTCTAAGACGTTGTATAAAACCATATGAAATCGTATTCGATATCTGCCGAGAAAGGGGAAAAGGAGTGGAAACCTAATGATAAACCAGAAGCCTTACAACTTCCATGATCAATTCTCCCTTTTATTTCCATGTAGGTAAATACCCAAGCTTTGTCTAATATTAAAAAGCGCACCTGTTATACACAAGTAGTGTTATTCCGAAAAACGAAAACTTCAAATTGACTCAATAATTCGACTTTTATTCAGTCATCATCAGGAGTGAGGTACTGTTATATCGTTCAGATAATTGATTGTGCTGCGTATGCTTTTTCACTGACACGCACCACACAAATGAAATATAATAACGTTTGGTTAATTTGGCATGAATATGGCAGGAGTTTGTTCTTTGACACCGTTCTTGTCAACGACAATAGGTAATCTGAGCTGTAATCAACCAAACATCTTTCGTGTGTTCATTATACTTCTCTCAGGGGATCAGTGGTTGGACCTCACCGAAGGATTACTTAACTAGTTAATTTAACGCATCCTTCGTTTCATATGACCGAACTATCTTCAACAAAAGACTCCTGTCCTCTGCTGAGCTGGACAACTTGAATCTATAGTTTAATTGGGAACGGTAATGAAATATAAGAAGTATGACGAGGATTGAATTGCAAGTTTGTGCTGTTAGTGAACATATCAATATCGTTTATTCCTTGTCGAGTAATAAAAGAGCTCTATAGTAATCGTGTATTTGTTGAATTCTTAGTTGTGACCGATGCCGTTATGTCATTTATTTGACACATCGAACCAATGTCGGGAAGAGAGTGTAGAGTCTGGTTGTTAACCTCAAAATGACGGAAGCTAAAGACGGATCAGGGGACACTCAAGGCCTAGATTGTACGTGTATTGACACAGACAATGATTAACTGACGAGTAATAGCTATAGGATAACACATTGCTATTAACATTGATCCCTTGGCCAGTTACCCAGCTACAGACTAGTATTACATTGCAATAAATCTTCTCCTTGGGATACAATAACATTGGAAAACTATACACTTACTGTATATAACTACATGGTTTGTAAATGTCTTGTCTGGGGCCTAAGTTTTCTCCAGTCCAGATGTACTTGTTTGGATTGTTTATACTGTGACTGACGGTGAATCCTTCATATCAATTAAAGATAAACTTAATTAAGCTGGTGGTCAACCGAATATTGTCTCGCCAGTATTCGGATAATCTTGCTTAAGATTTCTTTAAATACACTACTGCATGGTTTCAACCTTACAATGATTTCGGTATTATGAAGCCAACAAATGTCCTTCATTCTTTCTTATGGATCCGTGAGCTGCTAAAGCTTTTATGCTATTTGTTCACTTAACTGTACCTACATGTACTAATCACTAATTCGATGAATTTTGTTTCTGTTGTAAGGCTGGAAATGAACGACATATGGGATAGGTTGCAAAGTTAGACCAGATTCCAAACAATAGTATTCATTAAAGTCAAAATGCCTAACGCCTTTTATAGGAACACTTCTCTGCTGTTTATGCGTCTGGTAGGCGATTTTTATCGTATGGTTATCTAACAAGCCAATGTTTTGAAGCTCGAGTAATACAACAGGAGTTCCTGTCCTGACATCATTCCTCCTTTAGAGACTACCGATAGTAAGTCTACATTCTAATAGATAACGTTAGAAAGCATCGGGAACGATGTGGTATCAAACAAGAACGTTGATGGCACTAGGAGAGGGCGATTTTACAGTCTCATTTTGTTCCAACAGTGTTGCCTTCTATGGGTTCTTGTTTGACACCCCATGAAATACTCTGGAGTCTACTAGTGCTAGAAACGGTCTTGTTTGGCACCACATGAAATACTATGGAGTCTGCTAGTGCTACAAACGGACTTGTTTGACACCACATGAAATACTCTGGAGTCTACTAGTGGTACAAACGGTCTTGTTTGATGCCACATTAAATACTACGGAGTCTTCTAGTGCTGCAAACGGTCTTGTTTGACACCACGTGAAATACTCTGAAGTCTGCTAGTGCTACAAACGGTCTTGTTTTACACCACGTGAAATACTCTGAAGTCTGCTAGTGCTACAAACGGTCTTGTTTGACACCACATGAAATACTCTGAAGTCTGCTAGTGCTACAAACGGTCTTGTTTGACACCACATGAAATACTCTGAAGTCTGCTAGTGCTACAAACGGTCTTGTTTGACACCACATGAAATACTCTGGAGTCTGCTAGTGCTACAAACGGTCTTGTTTGACACCACATGAAATACTCTGAAGTCTGCTAGTGCTACAAACGGTCTTGTTTGACACCACATGAAATACTCTGGAGTCTGCTAGTGCTACAAACGGTCTTGTTTGACACCACATGAAATACTGTGGAGTCTGCTAGTGCTACAAACGGTCTTGTTTGACACCACATGAAATACTCTGGAGACTGCTAGTGCTACAAACGGTCTTGTTTGACACCACATGAAATACTCTGGAGTCTGCTAGTGCTACAAACGGTCTTGTTTGACACCACATGGAATACTCTGGAGACTGCTAGTGCTACAATCGGTCTTGTTTGACACCACATGAAATACTCGGGAGTCTGCTAGTGCTACAAACGGTCTTGTTTGACACCACATGAAATACTCTGTAGTCTGCTAGTACTACAAACGGTCTTGTTTGACACCATATGAAATACTCTGGAGTCTGCTAGTGCTACAAACGGTCTTGTTTGACACCACATGAAATACTCTGGAGTCCGCCAGTGCTACAAACGGTCTTGTTTGACACCACATGAAATACTCTGGAGACTGCTAGTGCTACAAACGGTCTTGTTTGACACCACATGAAATACTCTGAAGTCTGCTAGTGCTACAAACGGTCGTGTTTGACACCACATGAAATACTCTGGAGTCTGCTACTGCTACAAACGGTCTTGTTTGACACCACATGAAATACTCTGGCGTCTGCTAGTGCTACAAACGGTCTTGTTTGACACCACAAGAAATACTCTGGAGTCTACTAGTGCTACAAACAGTCTTGTTTGACACCAAATGAAATACTCTGGAGTCTGCTACTGCTACAAACGGTCTTGTTTGACACCACATGAAATACTCTGGAGTCTGCCAGTGCTACAAACGGTCTTGTTTGACACCACATGAAATACTCTGGAATCTGCTAGTGCTTCAAACGGACTTGTTTGACACCACATGAAATACTCTGGAGTCTACTAGTGGTACAAACGGTCTTGTTTGATGCCACATTAAATACTACGGAGTCTTCTAGTGCTGCAAACGGTCTTGTTTGACACCACGTGAAATACTCTGAAGTCTGCTAGTGCTACAAACGGTCTTGTTTTACACCACGTGAAATACTCTGAAGTCTGCTAGTGCTACAAACGGTCTTGTTTGACACCACATGAAATACTCTGAAGTCTGCTAGTGCTACAAACGGTCTTGTTTGACACCACATGAAATACTCTGAAGTCTGCTAGTGCTACAAACGGTCTTGTTTGACACCACATGAAATACTCTGGAGTCTGCTAGTGCTACAAACGGTCTTGTTTGACACCACATGAAATACTCTGAAGTCTGCTAGTGCTACAAACGGTCTTGTTTGACACCACATGAAATACTCTGGAGTCTGCTAGTGCTACAAACGGTCTTGTTTGACACCACATGAAATACTGTGGAGTCTGCTAGTGCTACAAACGGTCTTGTTTGACACCACATGAAATACTCTGGAGACTGCTAGTGCTACAAACGGTCTTGTTTGACACCACATGAAATACTCTGGAGTCTGCTAGTGCTACAAACGGTCTTGTTTGACACCACATGGAATACTCTGGAGACTGCTAGTGCTACAATCGGTCTTGTTTGACACCACATGAAATACTCGGGAGTCTGCTAGTGCTACAAACGGTCTTGTTTGACACCACATGAAATACTCTGTAGTCTGCTAGTACTACAAACGGTCTTGTTTGACACCATATGAAATACTCTGGAGTCTGCTAGTGCTACAAACGGTCTTGTTTGACACCACATGAAATACTCTGGAGTCCGCCAGTGCTACAAACGGTCTTGTTTGACACCACATGAAATACTCTGGAGACTGCTAGTGCTACAAACGGTCTTGTTTGACACCACATGAAATACTCTGAAGTC
This sequence comes from Lepidochitona cinerea, assembly GCA_963971465.1. Lineage (NCBI taxonomy): Eukaryota > Metazoa > Mollusca > Polyplacophora > Chitonida > Tonicellidae > Lepidochitona > Lepidochitona cinerea. Next base: position 36,167,063 of record OZ020556.1, on the reverse strand, counting down.
TGCTAGTGCTACAAACGGTCGTGTTTGACACCACATGAAATACTCTGGAGTCTGCTACTGCTACAAACGGTCTTGTTTGACACCACATGAAATACTCTGGCGTCTGCTAGTGCTACAAACGGTCTTGTTTGACACCACAAGAAATACTCTGGAGTCTACTAGTGCTACAAACAGTCTTGTTTGACACCAAATGAAATACTCTGGAGTCTGCTACTGCTACAAACGGTCTTGTTTGACACCACATGAAATACTCTGGAGTCTGCCAGTGCTACAAACGGTCTTGTTTGACACCACATGAAATACTCTGGAATCTGCTAGTGCTTCAAACGGTCTTGTTTGACACCACATGAAATACTATGGAGTCCTCTAGTGCTACAAACGGTCTTGTTTGACACCACATGAAAAGAGGTCAATTTTGTGGGTTTTCTTGCCTATGAAACTACCAAACACACATCTACACGATCTAAAAAGTTCCCCAATATTTGGCAGTTCAACTTAAGCAGTATGTCACTTGCACCGTGTTAAAACTCGTTTACTTTATAATTATATCCTTCAACATTTAATTCCTGTACTTTAGCTGTGGTCGTGTTTGCACTTTCGTGAGCACTGAAGTTTGTCTTCCAAACCGTTCAAGAACAACAGAATTTATGCACAACAAAACAGCTTTCACTTTATTGGTAACTATGCACATTTGGTTTCATTTAACTGGGATTGGGTAGAATGTAAGAAGTTTATTTTACGATACCCCCCCCCCCCCCAAAAAAAAAAAGTCGCAGCTTCAATCGCCTTCCAGGTCATGATATCTTTCAGACTAGGAAGTATCATGTATGGTGAATATATAAAGTGGGTAGTACAATTCTGTCTGTAGAAATTAATGTTGTATTATGGAAGACCGTCTTAAGTAAATCTACTGATCTACTGGATGCCCGGGCATTCAATTTGATATTTAAAATGGACCAAACCATCGCCAAGAAATACTATACACATGGGTTAACTAAACACTCGTCCAGGAAAGCAAGACAATGGTATTTGTATCATGGTTGCGGCGTTTTTCTTTTGATGAGCAGTCCTCGACAAACCCGATACCAAATGAACAGAGAGTGGGCGTGGCTTAAAAGCGTTGAATAACTTCCCGATCTGGAAGTTATTGTATGGCTCTCTTAACTGGGTATCACGACCCTCGGAATTCAAATTTTTCCCACGGCAAAAAAAAAAGTTGCCGCGGAAAAGTTTATTTTTCACGGCAAAAGTGATTTCACCACGGCATTTTTATCCAAACAATTCGCACTGCTCTGTTAACTAAATGTGCATTGACAAAAAAAAAATGTCCAACACTGTTCAAGAAAGATTTTTTTAAATGTCTTCTTTGATTATCATAGAAACCAGCATAGAGAAAATGCTAACTTCGTCTTACGTCTGACTCTGAACGGCCAATGAGACATAACTGACAGTTGGAGACATTCTGACGCCAGCCCCCTGCAGAGTTGAACTTTGTTTCAAAGTTGTGTCATTGTGGGAATTGCGGTACATTGCATTTCTCCCAAAAAGCAGAACCTTTGACATCATATTTAAATTAGAAATTAAACACTTAATTTTTCTACCCCCCCCCCCCTCCCCCCATTTGCAAGAATTTTTTAAATAAAAAAAATAGCCCTATATTAACTGCTTGGGAAAATGGACGTCTTCTTTCAGAGAAAAATACAGAAACACGTGGCTTTTTGTAATGTAAACAGTTTTTGGTATTATGGCAGCGTGAATTTAAAATACCAGTATTGAAACCAATGAAAGAAGGAAAAATACGAAGAGAAAAGATCCCTGAACAAATGTAGAAACAAACATTTTCTTTGCTATATGATTTTGGCTTAAAGCCAAGAAAAAGCACCAATTTAGGCTTACTTGAAAATAGCATGCCTATCCTCTATCTCGGCACAAATCTAAGATAATTGTATGTCATAACCACCCTTTGTTTGATCAAACATTTCGATATGCGTCTATCGAGGACATCTTGATTTCCTATTCTGAACTAACATCTTGCACCAAATTTCATCTTGGCCAATGTTGTAAAGTTTTCTGATTGGCCAGTGTTTAAACACTCGCTAGTTGATTGACAACGTCAATCATTCGTTCCATGATACAAGCACGTTATTGAATGGCTCCCTCGAGTGTGGAAGAAATTCTGAGAGGCGTCCTCGTGCTTCACACTCGGCCTCTCAGAATATCTTCCTTACCCTCGGGAAGCCATTCAATAACTCTAACATATATAAATAAAATCGGGTGGCCAACATTAAGAATAACTGATAGAAATAATTTGAATAGCTGCCATTCGTCATTGGATTAAAGTTTCTATGGCACGGAGCACATTGAACTGGGTACCAAAACAGGAAACGAAATGTGTTACTAAGACAAGCCCTGCTAATGTCTGGTAAAAAAAAGATTATCTTTGAATAGAAAAAGGTTGGGGACAAAATATAAGATAATAACGCATTTATTTACCTGCGGGTGATGTATAAAGGAAATTTGGAATTCACGAGAATTAGCAAAGCTTTTGACATAAGTCTGTACCTCTGTCAGCCTCAGAGAATATGGGATAATGTGCATACATGAAGATAGGTCTCAAACTGTGACAAAGAGAGTCAAATTGCAGTTGACTTCTTGACGTCAGGTATAATAACTTGGTGAATCCTTTCTTATACAGTGGTTTGACCCAGTCACAAGTCTTGAGGTTATGCGTACAGGAAACAGTTCTATATCGTTTATATTCTCGGTGTTTCGTGGTTAGAATAGTTACATTATTGTCGCTTGCGATTAAGGTTAAGATAATCACTGTGGTCCCGTGGGTTATATTATGGAAGCAATGTAACTTATCAAATTCTCCGACCAACAAAAGTGTCACTGTATTTTTTTTGTATTTAGAAATTGTTAAAGCATATCCATGATGTAGAACGGTCCGCCAATTAATCATTTCTCATTAGTATGGAACACACGTTTAAAGAGGTTTCAAACACACTGAAGGATGGGTCTGCTGAGGATGCGTAAACAACTCCTGTATGTCGTCAACATAATGAAATAGCATGGGTTTTAACTTTATTACAACAACTTATGATTGGGTATTAACAAAATTTGAAGCTTTTTTCCATGATTATTTTAGACAAAGATTTTCCCTGTGCCTATGTGTTCTAGTGTTCAGAAATATATATTTATGGGCGTTCGTGAGCAGCTATTCCCATCAATAGATATTGAAACACAAGGCTTTAGAAATACGCTTTTCAGTTTCAAACCTGTCAGTTTTATCGAAAAGAACAAAATAAGAGCTTTCTGTTAAAACCAATGATACAGATAATGATACGGCTATTTAAATTAAGACGTTCAAAATAAAAAAATATATATTTGAATTAAGTCGGTTATTAGCACCCATTTTCGGTTCGCTTTACCAAAATTTTATTTCAACGCCAAATACTTTAGTTTTCCAAGGTAATTAAAACGGTTAAATTCTCTAGACAATCGTAAAAAACATAACTTTGGCAGCTCTAGCCACTATAAAGACATTTGTTCTTGTTAATTTACACCTTTTTGGTCAAGTTGCTATGTAATCTAAATCTGGACAACGGCAGTCTATTGACACAATGGTAATCTGGTTAGGAGAGTTAGGACAAGGATGAATTTCCCAGACGATGGTATCTATATATATGTACGTCTCTTGAAATCTCATTAGATAATTTGTCTCTTTACAATCTTCACCCATATAGCAAATCTTGTAACGCACTCGTGTACGTTTACGTGGTGTAAAGTATTTTCTTTTCATTGTGTTTCCTGGCAATTCGAGGATATTTTGGAACAATTAATGATATTGACATTAATCATAACGATTATTTTATATTTTCTTTCAAGTTCGTAAAACTTTCGTAAAAAAAATTGTCTCATTTTTTTTTTTTTTACTTTTTAAAATTGATGGTATGTTGTGTGTTCTAGATTACTAGAAAGTCTTCCAGCAATGCTTTGGTATAGGGAACTTCCGACTAAGTATGAACACACTGTGTAAAAATAATTTCTACATCGAAAATCGTTCAAGCCAACTAATAATCCCTGGAATTAAAAAAATACAGCCATTAAATCCTAAAACCATTTATTGATTTCAGCTAAACATTCAACACGTAGAGAAATTAAGTGTTGTCGATAAAAGCATATATATAATTAGAAACTTGTCTCCATGGTTATTTTAGACAAGAAGCGTTTCCCTGTGCCTGTGTGTTTTAGTGTTCATAAATATATATATTTACACAGATAACATTTTAGATTCCAGAGAGGCAGATAAATCACACAAATAATGTTTCATTTGTATCATTGACCTCTATTTTTATTTGTATATACCGGTACCTCTTTTTTAACACAATTAGAAACATGGCTACATTGCTATTTTAGACAAAAAGCTTTTCCCTGTGCCCGTGTATTTTAGTGTTCATAAATATATATAAAGTGTCGGTTGACATGGAACAGTCTAGCTATAGACATGTTTGATGTTTTGATATTTTTATTCACCAGTAATTCATAGACATAGTACAGATATATACATAAAACCAAGCAATAGGTAGATATATAAAAAGTTAACATAAGGATACCTGGCGCGAATAAAGCCCCACAGGCCTTGTTCTATCCCAGAAAATATATTGATGGTATAATAAGCTCATATATAACCAGAGGTGAAATAATATTGGGAGAAAAATTAACTATTTTGTATATTGCTTGGTGGGTATTTTGACTGGCTATTCGATTTGTTCCAGAAGTGCTACATAATGTGTATCAGCTATTGCTTTAATTTACTTGTGATTTAGAAACTATAGTCTTAGATTGAATATCTAACTTGTTCCACTCTCGAGCAGCTTTGCTTTTTATCGTATAGAAGGACAGATTTGTTTTTGATGGAGGGCGATACAGATTAAAGTTTTGAGATCTAGTTGGATAATGATGACACGTCAGATTGACGAGTGGAACTTTCTTTAAAAATTGATTGTAGGTGATTTGTATGGTACATGAATATATAGGATACGATGAGAGATGAGTATATATTGATATCATTTTTTTTAAATAGGAAGAGAATGGTGATAATTATTAGCCAATGCAATCCCCCTTACTGCTCTAAATGAGTTGGGTAGGTATTTTCCCATACGGTTAACATGCCAATATTCATGGATATTTGTCTGCATACATAATTTATATGAGATTTTCATTTTAATTACTTATTGAATATTATCCCAAGTAATTCGGGAGTAATTGGGCGATTAAGGCAACTGTTGTCTTGGCACAATATATAGTATATAACTGCACAAGAGTACATGTGAGTACATTTGACACCCTCTTAACCATACAGTTAAACAAAAATTTCCTGAAAATGACATATCTTACAAGTCTGTGTCAGACAGATGAAATCTGAATAGGTAAGATTTTAGAGGAAATATGACAAGATTGGAGTCTGTGGAACATTACCCCAGCGAGAGGGGTTTGAAAAGTAAGCTATTATGATGAAATTCCAGGAATCAAAAAGAAATAAAAACCTTCCCTTGTCAGAATCAATCCACTGTTTCTGCCACTGATTCACGAAATATGACTTAGCCTTAATCGGTAATGGTAAATTGAAATCTGATCGATATGCTAGTATGTTCAATAGCTTGTTTGTATGCAGTATCAGCAAGTTCGTTTCCTCTAAAGGGGTGGGCACACTAGGCGAATTTTACTCGCCGGAGATTCCGCCGAAACTCGCACAGCCGAATTCTCCTGAGAAGCGAGGTGGATACACTAGCCGAATTTCATGCGAATCCCCGGCGATTTGACAGCTGTTAAATATATTGACGCATGCGTCAATGTAATACAGGTCACGTTTATTTATGAGTTTAATTAGCTAGTGTCTTTTAGAAAGTGAATTCTCGTTATTTAGGGATTACACTTTCTTGAAAATATGGTAGACATTCTCCTACCGATTTTTGGGTGACGCCCGAAACGGGAATCGAACCCGGGTCCCAGAGTATGGCACCTATCACCAGCACTCCTCTAAGAGGAGGCCGGTTGTCTGAATGGATAAGGCAGCCGGCATTTAGTGCTGGCGATAGGTGCATACCCCATACCCCATACTCTGGGTTCCGGGTTCGATTCCCGTTTCGGGCGTCACCCAAAAATCCGTAGAAGAATTTCTACCATATTTTCAAGAAAGTGTAATCCCAAAATAACGAGAATACTGTTATATTCACTTTCTAAAAGACACTAACTAATTAAACTTATTCATTCAGCAATAGGAGCTGTGTCAATTATGTTACCAGAGGAGTACTAAATGTCCGCTGTAGTATCTACCAGTCAACTACCTCCTTTTTAGAGGAGGCTGAATGGATAAGGCAGCCGGCATTTAGTGCTGGCAATAGGTGCCATACTCTGGGACCCGGGTTGATTCCCGTTTCGGGCGTCACCCAAAAATCGGTAGAAGAATTTCTACCAAATTTTCAAGAAAGCAAAACCTCATATGCACAGAACAGTCATTGGTCTTCTTGCTCTGGTTATTGGTGACATGTATCTTAACGATTAAAATTAGGGGTCAGCCGAGTTCGGATATGATTTTACATGATTGTTGTTAAATACATACACATTCCTTGCGAGGAAAAGACAATCACTGCTTGGCGACAATTTAGGATCAAATGAATTTTCCAAATAATTCGTGTTTTTTAATGGGGCCTCGGAGGCTCAGTCGGTTAGAGTGATAGTGTTTCAGTCCGACTCAGGCCTCCCATCGAGGCGACGCGGGTTCTAATCCAACTGGAAAAAAAAAATAGTCAAATTTCTGACTAGATTTTCACTCGATCTCCGTATATATGTGGAATAGTTGCCAGGGCCTAGTTTCACAAAGCGATCTTAGCTAAGTGTGATCTTAACTACCAATAACCATAGCAACCAATGCTAAAGGTATACGTTGTCATTGGTAATTAAGATCACCTTAAGCTAAGATCGCTTTGTCCCAGGTAATCACCGAAGGTCAGGGGATTCCTCCTGGCAAATAAACCGGTTTCCTTACCCACTAAACCTGTCAGTGCCTCTATATAAGTGAAATATTTCTTGGGTGCAGCTTAAAACATCAATCAATCAAATTCCTAAAGGCTGGATTCTTGATTACTTTATCATACAAATAAATTGGCATCAATCGATATCATGCCATTGTGTATATGTATAACAAGATTATAGTAAAAGAATACGAACTACTTCAAAGTAAAATGACTGGACCTCTGTCGCAGAGGCCAGTCATTGCTTATAAAAGAACAAGTGATAAAAAGATGTACTGGTCAGGGCTAAACTCCCATGTCTCTCCTCTACATAGGTTTTTTCTGGGGGAACCAAAATTGTGACTTTCTTTTCCTATGATCCTATGGGGTTTAATCTAGTCTACCAATATTCTTACCATAGCTGAAGATACGTAAGCATTGCCAATGTACTACAAAGTGTTCCAGAAAATTCTACAGACTAAGGCCAAGCTCCTGTCATCAACCTATTGAGATATTATGGGTTTTAGTTTATTACAACAACTTGTGATTGGACCTGTTTGTAAGACAGTTAGAAACTTTCGCCGTGGTTATTTTGGACAAGAAGATTTTCCCTGTGCCCGTGTGTTTTAGTGTTCATAAATATATATCATATGGTAACAGAATTCGTAATTGAAACATGTCATGGTCGTAACTGAATGGAAATGCTCTTCAGTCAACAACTTGTTTTCTATGTAAACATATGATTATTATAAATTATTTACTCATAAGCATCGTTGATGAAATGTCTCGGTCAGCCATCAGCTGGAGTTGTTAATGATGAGTTACTAGAAACATTACTTCGGTCCTAGTCACTAATCATACATCTTCCAACTAAACAAAAAAGAACAATTAAATTGAATTGTATCGGTTACTTCTCGGAATCGATTATCTGAAGTCAAATAAATGGTGCGGTAAATTGATGATGGCTCAAAATATGAGAAAACATACATTAAATAGTTCCAAAGATACGCGGGAAAAAGTTGTTTCGAAATCGTGTAAAATACATACTTTTGAGATTTTTTATACCCAACGTTAACACGTGCTGTATATCTTCCAAGAAGCTAAAATATTCTCGGTATTTTAAACCCAGTGTTTGATTCAATGGTTTCAAATTTTGATACTGGACACATCCAAGGAGAATTTCTACCCAGGAAGTAATCAAGAACCTACAACTTTATGTGTGCTCAATATACGGTACCTCAACAATCCAAGGATTTAATTTCGCCAAAAAAACAAAGGTAGTTGATTTCACTGTTCATTTGACCAAACAATGTTCAACAATTGGCTCTTGTTTCGATTGCAGTAACACGAGTTGTGTCTTTAGTTCAACGGGAATATGGACAGTGGAACGTAAATAAAAAGTGTACTGATTGGTTGTGCGATCTAATCCTGTAGTGTTTACCCACGTACCAAGGCGCGATAAAACAGGTCTTATTGACTGTCCACTCGTTAGAGTTGACCGATGTTTCTTTACAGCGCTTCTTTGGGGATTCCTTGAGAATTCACAGGCTTACTCGGATGAATTTGGTCATTTACATTTTACTGTGCCGTTAAACGGTACCCATGGTTCTAAAAATGGCAAGCTAAATGTAGAATAATCCATTAGAATGATGGCAAATATGAGGTTGATATCATATTTAATATTCATAATAAAATACATTTTTCAATTAAGTGGCATATGCTGCCATTTTTTTCAAGAAGTGTAAGTTAAAAGCTTTTTAGTGTCTTGAGAATGTACGGGTTGTTTTAATTCCGTTACTTTTTAGTACTAGTTCTGTTTGTACAGGTCATATATGTGGACTTTCCTTCGATGAGCTATGGATCTATGAAAGAAGTGCGAACATCACCCCCAGTCACTTTGGTATGTAATGTTTGATGCCATTAGTCACCACAGAGACAATCAAGTAAACTGGAAAACTGGTTGTAGATGTGGCACAAGGATGTATTCCCAGGCGATGGAAGCTAAAAATACGTATTCCTTTTGAGGATTCACTGGGTTGTTAAAGTCAGAACCAAAGTGGCCAATTCAGTATTCTACTCGTTTACTTTCATTTGTCCATGGACGTTTCTTTTTTTTATAGAATATTAAATTTTAATGCCGTTTCACTACAGTTTGAGACTGCTATAAGTGGTATTTATATCAGTTGTAAATTGCATAAACGGGCATTTCCAAACTAGATCTATGAAAACATAAATATACTCCCAGTCACTATTACAAAACTTAATTGAAAACTAAAGAAACAATATGGACAAGATCAAAAGATGTAGTAAATGTTCCTGAACATATACAAAAATACACATTTCATTAATTTCCAAGCCCTGTGATATATATGCTTATGGATGTGTGTGTTTCCGGTATAAAACAGTACATTTGTTAAAGGCTTTGTTCTATTAGAGGGCCTTTATCAGTGCTCAATTAAGTAGCAAATAGAACAAACAGAATACTCAATGTATTATTTGAGATATATATATATATATTAACCTTGACAAATTATGATTGGGTATAAACGTCTAAATGATGTGCCCCTTTTTAGCACAATAAGAAACTTGTATCTATGGTTATTTTAGACAAGAAGATTTTCCCTTCGCCCGTGTGTTTTAGTGTTCTAAAATATATAATGTAACATGTAAGGTCACAAATAGTATGAACTATGAAGATTGGATCCAAATGGTTGAGGATACAGCGAGGAGGACAAAATAACAATGTACATAATTCAGCATAGCTGAGGCATTGGCTAGTTTAAGACATAATTGATAACTGACACATTCTGTCAAATTCCACGAGTTGTTGGATTCAAGAACCTGCTGATAGTTTGTGTGCGATCATTAAACGGAGTATCTGTTATCCATGGATTAGAGCTCGCCCAGACATCACTGTTAGTTAATTTCACACTTACCGTAGTTTCATTTGACCAAAGTGTGCTCAACAAAAGATTCTTGTTCTCTGTGGTATCAATACGAGTCGATTCTATAGCTTGGTGGAATTGCAGAACGCCGCAATGATACAAGAAGTCTAGAGTAACTCGTTTGTCCCCATACGAAGTGGTCTACTCCTGCAGATTAAGTAATTAAAGAGGTCTATTGTACATAGTTGTCCACTTCTCTAGGATCAATCCTTCCCCGGAGATTTTGGAGATGCTTCTAGACCAATGAGATGATTTATTGGTGCAAGAGGAAACTGATTGCTTGGACAAAATGGGTCGTTTACTTTCTTAATCTTTTGAAAGACCAGAAGAAAAGCTGCATTAAGGGTATAATCAGTTAAGCTGTCACCCCACATAACGATGGGTACCAAACACGATGAAGTGATACACAAGACAGGCTAGTTATATGGCTATATCCTCATGGACATTCAATGACTAGGTGACTTTAAACTTATAAATTCTCATAGAAATTCCAGTTTTCCAAACTTTTTTGTCAATCTTTTCAGATGTTGTGTTGAAATTGTGTATGTGGACCTGCCATCATGAGTTTCACATCAAGCTTACGCTTCGCCCTCCTCCGCTGGGTTTTAATGCTGAAGTTCAGGTCCTTGAAATTGTCATACATAGAATAACTTCCGGGCTTTTTTTGTTCTTAAAGCTTTCAGTTATTGTGATAATTTATATATTTTAAGTGTACTATGGTGAATTACAGATCAAGTTTAGATCACACTCTTATTCTAGCCCGTGAACTTACAAATGTTCATAAAAATACCATCTACTATGGAATGATTTTATTAAAACCAAAACACTTTGGACAACTCGTATACTGATTGTCATTATATGAGCTTTCCAGAACAGCTATTCTCATCATCAAATATTGAAACACAATGTTTTAGCAAATATGCTTTTTCAGACGTAAAGCTGAAATTTGTCTAAATTTTTATATTTTTCCATTTAAACACATTTAAAGGATTTATGAACAACCTTTGGAAATAGTTTCTAATTTGCGTTAAGTGTGTTGTGGAACATGTACTTCGAAAGTCTGACCAAAAGGAAAATTAAATTTCGGTCGCAGCAAATTCAAGCTACGTTTGCCGATCTACAATGCTTACGAAAGTTAATTATCTCAGAGACTGATGACGTCAAACACGACCTCCGTTGTGTACGTACCCTCAAAGCGATGACGTAATAAACGATTTCTGCTGTCAAAGTCTTCGTGGCAGTTTGTACCAATGAACTATATGCGTGGAATGGACACGTCTCATTGGCTGGTTTGGATCTGACTTTGTAATATGTGCGGCCATTGATAGTTGATCTCCTAGTAATGGCGGCATTCGATGCATATCAAGCACCACGTGACCTCCGTTCCACGCATATAGTTCATTGGTTTGAACATATCGAAGATCGTGTATGACGTCATTTTCCCCGAGTAGTGACGAATAATGCGGAAAATATGCATATTTCTTCCCCGTTCTTTTTTTTGACTACCAAGGCTGAGTTGTTCAAAAGTGTATTAGGCTTAATACTGGTCTAAAGAACGTCGCGTAACAAAGAAATTAAATTGTTACGTTACAATGTTATACCGGTATTAAGCCTAATACACTTTTGAACAACCGGCCCCAGGGAACTAACGCGAAGGTTGTTTCGTTTCAGCAGATCTTTTTCAAATATACATTAGGTCCATAAACAAACACAACCAGCTTTAAATCCTGTTCATAAATCCTTTAAGAAACGGTCAGCTATTTTTTTCAAGAAGTAAGAATTAGAAGCTTTTTATGGTCTGGAGAATGAAGTTAAAGTAGTGATTTAACTAAGTTAGGTCTGAAACGAAAGAATATTCGTCTCGGTTATTTGATTCGTACAACCTACAGAATCTATTAATTTTCCGTATTTCAACGTCAATTATTATTATGGCCTATTTTCAAATGGCTTCAAATGACAACATACAAATTTCTACCTTTATGTGAAAATGAACACTCAACAGTTACTTATTTTTTGTCATAAGTTTATCCATCATATATATCTTGTACCTATAATTATACCCCCCCGCAACGAAGTTAGGGGGGGGGGGGGTATACTGGAATCGGCTTGTCCGTCCGTCTGTCCGTCTGTCCGTCCGTCTGTCTGTAGACACAATTTTGTCCGGACTACTACTCCTAAGATTTTGCTTTGATTTCAATGAAATTTCACAAATATGTTACCAATGGTATGTAGATGTGCATGCCCAACTTACAGGATGATATTTCCTTTTTTCACATTTTTATGACGTTTTTGACTTATAGGACTTTGCCATTTTTTGGGTCTCATTCCATATGAAGACAGGGTTATCGTGTTATCGCCCCTCCCTCCTCCCTACCTTCCCCCCCCCCCCCTTCTACTGCCATGAAGTGTGTATGTACGCTCATACATCCGTCCAATCGTTGTTCCCTCTGTCCGTCCGTCCGTATATAGACACAGTTTTGTCCAAAATACTCCTCCAATGGGTCTCATTCCATATGAAGACACGGTTATCATGTTATCGCCCCCCCCCCCCCTTCTGCTGGCATAAAGTTTTTATGTACACACATACATCTGTCTGATCGTTGTGTCCTCCGTCCGTCCGTCCGTCCGTAGACGCAATTTTGTCCAAAATACTCCTCCCAGATGTTGGTTCTTTTTTAATGAAACTTGACAAATGTTACCAATGATATGAAGTTGTCCATGTCCTACTTGCAAGGAGATATTTTTACATATTTATGACATTTTGGACTTCTTTTGACATTTCTCTGTTCTGCCATTTGTCTGTTCATACATTTGTTTGTAGACACAATTTTGTCCCATTGTACAGTTGTACGTTAGTTGCTGTGCTTGTCATATAAACCTGCATGTTTCATTTTTGTGCTTGTGGCACTCTTGATAGCCTACTTCCTCGTAGTGAGTGCTGGTAACATGATCAGCAAGCAGCCTCATAGTCTACTTTCTTGTTGTCGATGCTAACTAAACATGACCAGCAAGGAGTATTTTGCATGATATTTTGTCTTACTCCATCATTTGTCACAGACGTAGCATTAAATCATGCCCAATTCATGTGTCTCCTCTTCTTGGTGCTGTTTCTCCATCTTCATCATACATGTGCATATACATATCATCCTATGTGCATATTGTTGTACTCTATAAAGCTTGCTTATCATGGCTAAGGGGCTATCCTTTCCCGCTTCTCCGTCTTGCTTACAGTTGCAGTTACAAAAAGATGACCATGCAGAGTTCGTAAATTTGCTATGCTGTTCAATCATTCTCCTAGACTTACATTAACATAGTTTTTTACCCCTCGGGCAAATTTTGCCCGAAGGGTATTGTCGTTGCCTCCGTTGTCCGTCTGTCCGTCTGTCCATTGGTCCTTGTAAACACATTATCTAAAAAAGTCTTTAACTTACACATATTTGTTTAATACAGCAAGTACAAGAAGCCTATTGAAAATCAACGCGCTCGGATGTTTTTTTTTTCAAGAGTTATGCCCCTTACATTACCGCTGCCGTAAAAAGCCTTGTAAACACATGTCAAAAAGTCTTTAACTTACAACTTTGAAACTTCACACATTTGTTTAATAAAGCAAGTACTAGAAGCCTATTTAAAATCAACGCGCTCGGATGTTTTTGTCAAGAGTTATGCCCCTTACATTACCGCTGCTATAAAAAGCCTTGTAAACACATTATCTAAAAAAGTCTTTAACTTACAACTTTGGAACTTCACACATTTGTTTAATACAGCAAGTACAGGAACTTCCTTGATTCTTGGTGGGCGACTTCAACGTTGACCTCATGACTAAAGGACCAGCACAGACAAACCTGCTACAACTAATGAATCACTATCACTTCAGCCAATGCGTCCGTACTCCAACACATAGAAAAGGGGGATTGTTGGACCATCTGTATTTTAATAGACCCGTTGAAGATCTGAGTTTAGACACCCTCCCCACATATTATAGTGACCATTCCCTTATATCAGCTGCCATTTCTTGGACAAACCTCTTTCACTAACAGGTAGGCCAAATATGTAACCTTGGTAATTCTGCCATTCATGTTTGACTAATATATAATCCACCCATCCAACTCACTGTCTTAACACTAATACCCCCTTACACTTTCTTGAATGTTATTAATTTTTTTCATGTTGTTGATAGATGTTGGCCTTGGTTGGTGCCAGTTCCTGCAATTTTGATGCAGTCTGCTGCTGTCATCATCTGCTCATGTAAAGTCATATCTGCATCTCATAGCTTGTTCTCCTTGCTTACTTGCCAGCAGAATTATCATCATATTCTGTATTTTTGCATTTTCAATTTCATTGTTGGTTTTCTCATCACTTATCACTGACCATTATATTATTGTTTTGATGCTACAATTCTCAGATAGGCCGACTTTTCTTGCAGAGCGGGGGGTATCTCAGTTATGTCTAGTTCTGCAAGGTCTTTTGACCAAACGATATAACCAATTATGAGTTACGGCAGTCATCTGTAAACTTGGTTTTACCAATCTTTCATGGTGACCTTTCACGTAATCCTTTGGCTGTTAAAGGACCGAAGATCTGGAGACAACTGCCTTTAGAAATTAAAACAACGACTTCAATATCGTATTTCAAAAGGTCTATATCTAATTACCTAATAAAGCAACTATATTAATCAAATAGGAGTTTAGCCGCATTGTCGTGTCTTGTACATATATGCTATTTATGCTCAAATTATTAATTAATCATTGTTCAACTGTAGCCATCTTATTATCAATATGATGGGATAGATCAAGCTCATTTGGAATTTTACTCCCGCCAGTCATTTCGTTTTGAGATCCAATATGTATAAGCATTTCATTTTTTTCTTCCGGTGAATAAAAAGATGCCAATATCACTCTAAAAAGAAACTTGAGAAACGCCTTTTTTTTTAAATTAGCCAGTAGTAATGATGATCAATATGAAGTTCATATCATATCATAGAAAAAGTTTTAAGACATTTGTTATCATTAACATGTCAATTTACGTCAGCCTGGTCAATTAATCTGGACAGTCTATTGACAGAATGGTAATCTGGTTATGTGATTTAGGACAAGGATGAATTTCCCAGACGATGGTATCTATATATATGTACGTCTCTTGAAATCTCCTTAGATAATTTGTCGCTTTACAGTCGTCAAATCCAGAACCCATACAGCGAATTTTGCAATGTACTCGTTAACCTGTAAATATCATTACACGTGTTTATGGTGTGCAGTATTTTCTTTTCATTGTGTTTCCTTGCAATTTGAGGATTTTGTGGAACAATCAATGGTAATGACTTTCGTTCTAACGACTATGCTTTTTTGTTTCAAGTTCGTAAAGACTATCGGGTAAAATGCGAGTTGCGTTCAGTATAAAAATTCTGCTCTCTTTTTTTTCTTTAACCTCCTCTACTTGGAAGCAAAACCTCTTTTTTTCTTATCAAACATTGGCAACAAACACTTATAAAGTACATTATTTGCTGATTCCTAATAGCAAGAGTGTTTTTTAGAAAAGAGTCATTGAGACTATATGAGAAAGTGTGAATATGTCAGCTTTTATTATTCTGGTTTGTTCTGGTTATTGGTAAATTGTCATAAAGACTGGCTTATTGGTTACTCTATCGTAGAGATTTAAAATGAGGGGCTTTGTAAAGAATAGTGTACTAGCTTGGATTTTCCATAAATAATAAGCATCGATTGATATGTTTAGTTATATCATAAGGTAACAAAATTTCTAAATTGTTTACTCATGAGCAGTGTTGATGAAATGTCTCGTTCAGATATTGGCTGGAATGGTTAATGGAGAGTAACTTCAGAAATCAATCATAGTCAATAACTAGATTGAACTGTATCGGTTACTTCTCGGAATTCAATCTCCGAAGTCAAGTAAATGGTCAATCGTATTCTCGCGAGATCTCCTTTAGACGTGGCTAAGGTAGACCTCGTGCGCCTTTACGGACATAGCGCAGGGATTTTCGCGTGCCATCTAGGGTAACAAAGCTATCAGATAAATATAAAATTCCTGACATCACGCTGTACGTGAATATATATTTTGAATTCAAGAAAACGTTAAACTAGTAACGAAAACGAGTCAATTTCACGAACTAGTCCCATTTTGACGAAAACAGGCAAGATGGCGACGTTCCCGATTCGATTCTGTTATAGGCTCCACGGGGCGTTTCCAATAACTGCTAGTGTTTGAATGTTCGATATAACTAACGATAGCTCTAGTCAAGTGTAAGAGTGCAAGGTTTTAGAAGTTATGCTTTTTCAGACGTACGTGTACAGCTGAAATTTGCTTAAATGTTGATATTTTTCCATTAAAGGAAATTTAAGAAATTGCCGGCTATTTTTCTCAAGAAGGACAAATTGGAAGCTTTTTAGTGCTATGGTCTCGAGAATGTAAATTAAAGTAGTGTATTAACTAAGTTAGGCCAAGAAAACGTTAAACTAGTAATTAACGACAACAGAGTCAATTTCACGAACTAGTCCCATTTTGACGAAAACAGGCAAGATGGCGACGTTCCCTGTCGATCCGATTCTGTTATAGCCTCCACGGGGCGTTTCCAATAGCTGCTAGTGTTTGAATGTTCGATATAACTAACGATAGCTCTAGTCAAGTGTAAGAGAGTAATAGAAAGGCACCTAGATGCGAGCAAATGCCAGGTATAATTCCATGATGTTGTCGTTTCGTCGAAATATGATAAATTGACCTCTTATGTGAACTCTCCAACCCCATTCCAATGGATATTTCCGATAAAAGTGTCGTCCATTGGCCCTAGAGGTTAAATCTGGACTTAAGAACTAGGGTAACTTCTAATTTTAGATTGGTAAATGGTGTGATAAATCGACGATGGCTCAAAATATAAGAAAACACACACCAAATAGTTCAAATAGTTTTTTTTCAAAATCGTGTAAAATACATATTTTTTAGATTTTCTACACCCAACGGTAAAACGTGCTGTATATTTCCCAAGAAGCTAAAAGTATTCTCGGTATTTTTAGACCCAGAGTTTGATTCAATAGTTTCAAATTTTTATAATGGACACAAACAATCTTCAATAATAGACTCTTGTGCTGGGTGGCTTTAGTTCGATGGGAATAAGGAAAGTGGAACGCAAATAAAAAGTGTACTGATTGGTTGTGCGATCTAATCCTGTAGTGTTTATCCACGTATCAAGGAGCGATAAAACAGGTCTTATTGACTGTACACTCAGTTTTGATCAATGTTTCTTTACATCGCTTCTTTGTGGATTCCTTGAGAATTCACAGGCGTTTGATTGTTCGGATGAATTGGTCATTTACATTTTACTATGCCATAACACGGTACCCTAGGTTATAAAAATTGCGTGCAAAATGTAGAATAAACCACCAGAAATGATGGTGAGGTTGATATCGTATCTAATATTAATAGTATAAGACATTTTTCAATCAAGTGGCATAAGCTGTCATTTTTTTCAAGAAGTATAAGTTAAAAGCTTTTTAGTGTTTTAAGAATGTACGGGTTGTTTTAATTCCGTTACTTTTTAGTACTATTTCTGTTTGTACAGGTCATATATGTCGACTTTCCTTCGATGAGCTTCTATGCATTTATAGAAGAAGTGCGAACATCAGCCTGGTTACTTTGGCATGTAATATCTGAGGCTATTAGTCATCATAGAGACAATCTAGTAAACTGGAAAACTGGTTGGAGATGTGGTACAAGGATGTATTCCTAGGCGATGGAAGCTAAAAATACGTACGCCTTTTGAGGATTCACTATATTGTTAAAGTTAGAACCAAAGTGGCTAATTCAGTATTCTACTCGTTTACTTTTAGTTGTCCCTGGACGTTTCTTTTTTTTATAGAATATTAAATTTTAATGCCGTTTCACTATAGTTTGAGACTGCGATAAGTGGTATTTATATCAGTTGTAAATTGCATAAACGGGCATTTCCAAACTAGATCTATGAAAACATAAATATACTCCCAGTCACTATTACAAAACTTAATTGAAAACTAAAGAAAAAATATGGACAAGATCAAAAGATGTAGTAAATGTTCCTGAACATATACAAAAATACACATTTCATTAATTTCCAAGCCCTGTGATATAAATGCTTTTGGATGTTTCCGGTATAAAACAGTACATTTGTTAAAGGCTTTGTTCTATTAGAGGGCCTTTTTCAGTGCTCAATTAAGAAGCAAATAGAACAAACAGAATACTCAATGTATTATTTGAAATAATATCTTACCGAAAAATACCACACAACAATTCAATTAACAATAGGGACTATGTTTTGGACTGTAGCATTTTGGACCAATAGATCCCAACAAAACTTCATTGACAAAACCTTTTAAAGTAAATATATATATATATATATATACACATATATATATATATATATATATATATATATATTAACCTTGACAAATTATGATTGGGTATAAACGTCTAAATGATGTGCCCCTTTTTAGCACAATAAGAAACTTGTCCCCGTGGTTATTTTAGACAAGAAGATTTTCCCTTCGCCCGTGTGTTTTAGTGTTCAAAAATATATACTGTCACATGCAAGGTCACAAACAGTATGAACTATGAAGATTGGATCCAAATGGCTGAGGATATAGCGAGGAGGGCAAGATAACAATGTGCATAATTCAGCATAGCTGAGGCATTGGATAGTTTAAGAAATAATTGATAACAGACACATTCTGTCAAATTCCACGAGTTGTTGGATTCTAGAACCTGCTGATAGTTTGTGTGCAATCATTAAACGGAGTATCTGTTATCCATGGATTAGAGCTCGCCCAGACATCACTGCTAGTTAATTTCACTCTTACCGTAGTTTCATTTGACCAAAGAGTGCTCAACAAAAGATTCTTGTTCTCAATGGTATCAATAAGAGTCGATTCCATAGCTTGGTGGGATTGTAGAACGCCGTAATGATACAAGAAGTGTAGTGAGGAGTGTAGAGTTACTCGTTTGCCCCAATATGAAGTGGTCTACTCCTGCAGATTAAGTAATTAAAGAGGTCTATTGTACATAGTTGTCCACTTCTCTAGGATCAATGCTTCCCCGGAGATTTTGGAGATGCTTCTAGACCAATGAGATGATTTATTGGTGCAAGAGGAAACTGATTGCTTGGACAAAATGGGTCGTTTACTTTCACTATCTTTTGAAAGACCGGATGAAAAGCTGGATTAAGGTTGTACTCAGTGAAGATGTCACCCGACATAACGATGGATGCCAAAGACGATGAAGTTATACACAAGACACGCTAGTTATACAGCTATTTCCACATGGACCAACAATGATTAGGTGCTATTTAATATTATTAATTGACTGTGCAAGTTATTACCCGAATACGACCTTCGCTGCCGGGTAATATCAGCAGACGAATCAAGTTCGTATAACCCGTAGGGCTGTATTGGCCGAGTTCCAGCCATATTGGCAGAGTTCAAGTCATATCAACCGAGTTCGAGTCATATTGGCAGAGTTCACGAAGTGCGGCCGAAAGACGCAATTAACATGTGACGTCCCAGAGTTTGACAGAAGCAGACGACAGATATTGATATCAAAATGTCTATACCATAGCCCGTTGTACAAGCTCTTATCGACAGGATATTAGAGTGGGAAGAAAAAACTACTGTAAGTGAATCCGATTGCCGTTTTAGGACAGCGGAAGAGGAAGAAACTTCTCTACTGATCCAGGAACCAAAAAACACAGAGCCCCCAAAAAGGTCGGACGTCATTTTGTTTAAGGCATGGATTAAATGTTCAGTGGGCGACTTGACAGCTTGCATTAAATTAACTTCTTCAGTCTATTAATAAAAATATTATGAATCGAGTGTTTTCGTATTGCCTTAGTATTGGCCTTCGGGTGGTTGCATTGACCCTCGGCCTGCGGCCTCAGGCCAATACCAAAGCAATACGAAAACACTCGATTAATAACATATAGCTTTGGGACATCAAACAGGTGTCAACATAGTCCTTGGCAATTAATGGGGCCTCGGAGGCTCAGTCGGTTAGAGTGATAGTGTATCAGTCCGACTCAGGCCTCCCATCGAGGCGACGCGGGTTCTAATCCAACTGGAACAAAAAAAATAGTCAAATTTCTGACTGGATTTTCACTCGATCTCCGTATATATGTGGAATAGTTGCCAGGGCCTAGTTTCACAAAGCGATCTTAGCTAAGTGTGACCTTAACTACCAATAACCATAGCAACCAATGCTAAAGGTATACGTTGTCATTGGTAATTAAGATCACCTTAAGCAAAGATCGCTTTGTGAAACTGGGCACAGGTAATCGCCGAAGGTCAGGGGATTCCTCCTGGCAAATAAACCGGTTTCCTTACCCACTAAACCTGTCAGTGCCTCTATATAAGTGAAATATTTCTTGGATGCAGCTTAAAACATCAATCAATCAAATTCCTAAAGGCTGGATTCTTGATTACTTTATCATACAAATAAATTGGCATCAATCGATATCATGCCATTGTGTATATGTATAACAAGATTATAGTAAAAGAATACGAACTACTTCAAAGTAAAATGACTGGACCTCTGTCGCAGAGGCCAGTCATTGCCTATAAAAGAACAAGTGATAAAAAGATGTACTGGTCAGGGCTAAACTCCCATGTCTCTCCTCTACATAGGTTTTTTCTGGGGGAACCAAAATTGTGACTTTCTTTTCCTATGATCCTATGGGGTTTAATCTAGTCAACCAATATTCTTACCATAGCTGAAGATACGTAAGCATTGCCAATGTACTACAAAGTGTTCCAGAAAATTCTACAGACTAAGGCCAAGCTCCTGTCATCAACCTATTGAGATATTGTGGGTTTTAGTTTATTACAACAACTTGTGATTGGACCTCTTTGTAAGACAGTTAGAAACTTTCGCCGTGGTTATTTTAGACAAGAAGATTTTCCCTGTGCCCGTGTGTTTTAGTGTTCATAAATATATATCATATGGTAACAGAATTCGTAATTGAAACATGCCATGGTCGTAACTGAATGGAAATGCTCTTCAATCAACAACTTGTTTTCTATGTAAACATATGATTATTATAAAGTATTTACTCATAAGCATCGTTGATGAAATGTCTCGGTCAGCCATTAGCTAGAGTTGTTAATGATGCGTTACTTGAAACATCACTTCGGTCCTAGTCACTAATCATACATCGTCCAACTAAACAAAAAAGAACAATTAAATTGAATTGTATCGGTTACTTCTCGGAATCCATTATCTGAGGTCAAATATATGGTGCGGTAAATTGATGATGGCTCAAAATATGAGAAAACACACACTAAATAGTCCCAAAGATGCGCGGGAAAAAGTTGTTTCAAAATCGTGTAAAATACATACTTTTGAGAATTTTTATACCCAACGTTAACACGTGCTGTATATCTTCCAAGAAGCTAAAATATTCTCGGTATTTTAAACCCAGTGTTTGATTCAATGGTTTCAAATTTTGATACTGGACACATCCAAGGAGAATTTCTACCCAGGAAGTAATCAAGAACCTACAACTTTATGTGTGCTCAATATACGGTACCTCAACAATCCAAGGATTTAATTTCGCCAAAAAAACAAAGGTAGTTGATTTCACTGTTCATTTGACCAAACAATGTTCAACAATTGGCTCTTGTTTCGATTGCAGTAACACGAGTTGTGTCTTTAGTTCAACGGGAATATGGACAGTGGAACGTAAATAAAAAGTGTAGCCTACTGATTGGTTGTGCGATCTAATCCTGTAGTGTTTACCCACGTACCAAGGCGCGATAAAACAGGTCTTATTGACTGTCCACTCGTTAGAGTTGACCGATGTTTCTTTACAGCGCTTCTTTGGGGATTCCTTGAGAATTCACAGGCTTGCTCGGATGAATTTGGTCATTTACATTTTACTGTGCCGTTAAACGGTACCCATGGTTCTAAAAATGGCGAGCTAAATGTAGAATAATCCATTAGAATGATGGCAAATATGAGGTTGATATCATATTTAATATTCATAGTAAAAGACATTTTTCAATTAAGTGGCATATGCTGCCATTTTTTTTTCAAGAAGTATAAGTTAAAAGCTTTTTAGTGTCTTGAGAATGTACGGGTTGTTTTAATTCCGTTACTTTTTAGTACTAGTTCTGTTTGTACAGGTCATATATGTGGACTTTCCTTCGATGAGCTATGGATCTATGAAAGAAGTGCGAACATCACCCCAGTCACTTTGGTATGTAATGTTTGATGCCATTAGTCACCACAGAGACAATCAAGTAAACTGGAAAACTGGTTGTAGATGTGTTCCCAGGCGATGGAAGCTAAAAATACATATTCCTTTTGAGGATTCACTAGGTTGTTAAAGTCAGAACCAAAGTGGCTAATTCAGTATTCTACTCGTTTACTTTCATTTGTCCCTGGACGTTTCTTTTTTTTATAGAATATTTCATTTTAATGCCGTTTCACTACAGTTTGAGACTGCTATAAGTGGTATTTATATCAGTTGTAAATTGCATAAACGGGCATTTCCAAACTAGATCTATGAAAACATAAATATACTCCCAGTCACTATTACAAAACTTAATTGAAAACTAAAGAAACAATATGGACAAGATCAAAAGATGTAGTAAATGTTCCTGAACATATACAAAAATACACATTTCATTAATTTCCAAGCCCTGTGATATATATGCTTATGGATGTGTGTGTTTCCGGTATAAAACAGTACATTTGTTAAAGGCTTTGTTCTATTAGAGGGCCTTTATCAGTGTTCAATTAAGTAGCAAATAGAACAAACAGAATTCTCAACGTGTTATTTGAGAAAATATCTTACCGAAAAATACCACACAACAATTAAATTAACAATAGGGACTATGTTTTGGACTGTAGCATTTTGGACCAATGGATCCCAACAAAACTTCATTGACAAAACTTTTTAAAGTAAAAATATATATATTAACCTTGACAACTTATGATTGGGTGTAAACGTCTAAATGATGTGCCCCTTTTTAGCACAATAAGAAACTTGTCTCCATGGTTATTTTAGACAAGAAGATTTTCCCTTCGCCCGTGTGTTTTAGTGTTCTAAAATATATAATGTCACATGTAAGGTCACAAACAGTATGAACTATGAAGATTGGATCCAAATGGTTGAGGATACAGCGAGGAGGGCAAGATAACAATGTACATAATTCAGCATAGCTGAGGCATTGGATAGTTTAAGACATAATTGATAACAGACACATTCGATCAAATTCCACAAGTTGTTGGATTCTAGAACCTGCTGATAGTTTGTGTGCGATCATTAAACGGAGTATCTGTTATCCATGGATTAGAGCTCGCCCAGACATCGCTGCCAGTTAATTTCACACTTACCGTAGTTTCATTTGACCAAAGTGTGCTCATCACAAGACTCTTGTTCTATGTGGTATCAATACGAATCGATTCTATAGCTTGGTGGAATTGTAGAACGCCGCAATGATACAAGAAGTGTAGTGAGGAGTGTAGAGTAACTCGTTTGTCCCCATACAAAGTGGTCTACTCCTTCAGATTAAGTAATTAAAGAGGTCTATTGTACATAGTTGTCCACTTCTCTAGGATCAATGCTTCCCCGGGGATTTTGGAGATGCTTCTAGATCATTGAGATGATTTATCGGTCCAAGACGAAACTGATTGCTTGGACAAAATGGGTCGTTTACTTTCTTAATCTTTTGAAAGACCAGAAGAAAAGCTGCATTACGGTTATAATCAGTTAAGCTGTCACCCCACATAACGATGGGTACCAAACACGATGAAGTAATACACAAGACAGGTTAGTTCAGCCAAGATATAGAATGTTTAGTGATGATTGAAGTTCGGTGATGTTATATGCTAGTCATATGCTAGTCATATAGCTATTTCCTCATGGACATTCAATGACTAGGTGACTTTAAACTTATAAATTCTCATAGAAATTCCAGTTTTCCGAACTTTTTGTCAATCTTTTCAGATGTTGTGTTGAAATTGTGTATGTGGACCTGCCATCATGAGTTTCACACCACGTTTATGCTTCGCCCTCCTCCGCCAGGTTTTAATGCTGAAGTTCAGGTCCTTGAAATTGTCATACATAGAATAACTTCCGGGCTTTTTTTGTTCTTAAAGCTTTCAGTTATTGTGATAATTTATATATTTTAAGTGTACTATGGTGAATTACAGATCAAGTTTAGATCACACTCTTATTCTAGCCCGTGAACTTACAAATGTTCATAAAAATACCATCTACTATGGAATGATTTTATTAAAACCAAAACACTTTGGACAACTCGTATACTGATTGTCATTATTTGAGCTTTCCAGAACAGCTATTCTCATCATCAAATATTGAAACACAATGTTTTAGCAAATATGCTTTTTCGGACGTAAAGCTGAAATTTGCCTAAATTTTTATATTTTTCCATTTAAACACATTTAAAGGATTTATGAACAACCTTTGGAAATAGTTTCTAATTTGCGTTAAGTGGGTTGTGGAACATGTACTTCGAAAGTCTGACCAAAAGGAAAATTAAATTTCGGTCGCAGCAAATTCAAGCTACGTTTGTCGATCTACAATGCTTACGAAAGTTAATTATCTCAGAGACTGATGACGTCAAACACGACCTCCGTTGTGTACGTACCCTCAAAGCGATGAGGTAATAAACGATTTCTGCTGTCAAAGTCTTCGTGGCAGTGTGTACCAATGAACTATATGCGTGGAATGGACACGTCTCATTGGCTGGTTTGGATCTGACTTTGTAAAATGTGCGGCCATTAATAGTTGATCTCCTAGTAATGGCGGCATTCGATGCATATCAAGCACCACGTGACCTCCGTTCCACGCATATAGTTCATTGATTTGTACATATCGAAGGTCGTGTATGACGTCATTTTCCCCGAGTAGTGACGAATAATGCGGAAAATATGCATATTTCTTCCCCGTTCTTTTTTTTTTTTGACTACCAGGGAACTAACGCGAAGGTTGTTTCGTTTCAGCAGATGTTTTTCAAATATACATTAGGTCCATAAACAAACACAACCGGCTTTAAATCCTGTTCATAAATCCTTTAAGAAACGGTCAGCTATTTTTCTCAAGAAGTAAGAATTAGAAGCTTTTTATGGTCTGGATAATGAAGTTAAAGTAGTGATTTAACTAAGTTAGGTCTGAAACGAAAGAATATTCGTCTCGGTTATTTGATTCGTGCAACCTACAGAATCTATTAATTTTCCGTATTTCAACGTCAATTATTATTATGGCCTATTTTCAAATGGCTTCAAATGACAACATACACATTTCTACCTTTATGTGAAAATGAACACTCAACAGTTACTTATTTTTTGTCATAAGTTTATCCATCATATATATCTTGTACCTATAATTCTGCAAGGTCTTTTGACCAAACGATATAACCAATTATGAGTTACGGCAGTCATCGGTAAACTTGGTTTTACCAATCTTTCATGGTGACCTTTCACGTAATCCTTTGGCTGTTAAAGGACCGAAGATCTGGAGACAACTGCCTCTAGAAATTAAAACAACGACTTCAATATCGTTATTCAAAAGGTCTATATCTAATTACCAATACAGCAACTATATTAATCAAATAGGAGTTCAGTCGCATTGTCTTGTCTTGTACATATATGTTATTTATGCTCAAATTATTAATTAATCATTGTTCACCTGTAGCCATCTTATTATCAATATGATGGGATAAAGCAAGCCCATTTGGGATTTTACTCCCGCCAGTCATTTCGTTTTGAGATCCAATATGTATAAACATTTCATTTTTTCTCTTCCGGTGAATAAAAAGATGCCAATATCACTCTAAAAAGAAACTTAAGAAAGGCTTTTTTTTTTTAAAATTAGCCAGTAGTAATGATGATCAATATGAAGTTCATATCATATCATAGAAAAAGTTTTAAGACATTTGTTATCATTAACATGTCAATTTACGTCAGCCTGGTCAATTTGCTATGTAATCTGGGAGTCCATTAATCTGGACAGAGACAGTCTATTGACACAATGGTAATCTGGTTAGGAGAGTTAGGACAAGGGTGAATTTCCCAGACGATGATATCTATATATATGTACGTCTCTTGAAATCTCATTAGATAATTTGTCGCTTTACAGTCTTCACATCCAGTACCCATACAGCGAATTTTGTTCAATTCAATTTTATTCACTCCAGGCCTGGAGTGGCACGGGAGGTAACCATACATCATACATTAAACATTAAACATGACGGACTTGTACAGCAATGAATTACAAGTAGCATATCGAAATATACATAAACAATGTTAGGAACCAAGTATATCTAGAGATTTTTGTATATATCTAGTGAGGTTTTTGAGAATCAAAGATTCGGTACACTGAAAAAGTTCCCTACAATTAATAGCTGCACTATCTCTTACATAGCAAAATCGCGGCAAAAGTGAATGTCTTAGAAGCTTTAGAGTTTTACATTTGAACATAAGATGATATTCATCACAAATATCGGATGAGTTACAAACAGTACAAATTCGTTCGTTTTTTTGGATGTTATACCATCTGCCAGTTTCTAGAGGTAGTCTGTGATTAGTTGTTCTGAATCTTGCAAGAATTTTACGACTTTTATGATCTAATAATTTGAGATAAGGCTCTAACTGGAAATTGGTTTTTATAATTGAGTAGAAACCTGCCTTTGCCGACCCTGCTATTTCGGTGAAAAACATTTGTATGTACTGGTCTTGCAGGGTGGTTCTTACAATTTCTATCAAAGAATTTCTTCTTCCAACAATTTGGGAATCCCAAACATAATTAAGTCCAACAGTGTACAAAACAGACTTAGCAAAGTTAAACCATGGGTATTTGTTGATATCATTGAGACCGTATATAAATGTATACATGATAGATGAAAGCTTGCTTGGTTTGCTCTGCATCAATTTTGCCCAAAATGAGAGCACTCTAACACGTATCTTAACAAAGATTGGGTAAACACCAAGCTCCCCATAAACCATATAACTTGGAGTAGATTTTTTTAAACCCAAGATTTCTTTGCAGAATTTTAAGTAAAAGGTCTCAATAGTATCAAGTTTACATGTGCCCCAAACCTCACAACCATATAGCAATATTGGAAGGACCATTTGGTCAAAAAGTTTAAGCTGAAGGTCAATAGGTAATGACAAACTGATAATTTTCCGTTTTAACCCAAATAGAGCCTTAGTGGCTTGATTGGTTAGCTGCTTAATAGACGGACTGAAATTTAAATTATATTTAAGGTTAATGCCTAGGTAACAATAGGTCTCAACAATACTAACTTCCTTTCCATATAGATAAAATGTTGGCAGTGTTCTAGGTTTTCGGTTACAGAAAATTAATATTTTTGTCTTTTCAATGTTTACATTCAGCTGCCATTGTGAACAATAGTCTTCAAATACACTTAGGGCATTTTGTAAGCTCTCACAATTTTCAGCCATCAAAACTGTATCATCAGCATACAACAACAGAAGTAAACGTACAAAATAATTAAGTTGTGTCTGAATTACATCTGACAATGAACTACACCCAAGAACATTATTCTGGGCAAAATAACTTTCTAGATCGTTTAAATACAGTGAAAACATCAGAGGCGATAGATTTTCCCCTTGCCTAACACCGACTTCACATATGAAAAACTCACTTTTTCTGTTGCCCTGAGTTACACATGATTTAATGGAATTGTACATACTTTTAATTAGCTTCAACAATTTTCCGTTAATACCTTCATTAATCAACTTTAACCAAAGTCCCCCTCTCCAAACAGTATCAAAGCCTTTTGACAAATCTATAAATGCACAGTACAATTTTTGTTTTGTATTTTTAAAATAGCTGATAATTTGACATAAAACAAACAGATGATCAGTGGTTTCTCTGAAACCAGCTTGGGATTCATTTAGGACATTGTTAGCATTACAGAATTCTGTTAACCTTTTATTTAGGATAGCAGTGAATAATTTTCCAAGACAACTGAGAATTGTGATGGGTCTATAGTTGTTTGGGTCGTTCAGTGTCCCTTTATTTTTATAGATGGGACGTATTAAACCTAACAGCCATTTGTCTGGCATACAACCCGTTTCTAAGATAAGATTAAACAATTTATGGTAGACAGGTAAGAGAATTGATTCAGTTGCTTTAATTTGTTCGTTTGCAATGCTATCTACCCCAGAGGCTTTGTTATTCTTGAGGTTTTTGATGGCGTGTTGGATTTCAGACAATGATATGGTTGAATCAAGGATAGGATCAAGGATTGTTATGCACTCGTTTACCTTTACATATCATTACACGTGTTTATGGTGTGAATTTTTTCTTTTCATCGTGTTTCCTTGCAATTTGAGGATTTTGTGGAACAATCAATGGTAATGACTTTCGTTCTAACGACTATGTTTTTTTGTTTCAAGTTCGTAAAGACTATCGGGTAAAATGCGAGTTGCGTTCAGTATAAAAGTTCTGCTCTCTTTTTTTTCTTTAACCTCCTCTACTTGGAAGCAAAACCTCTTTTTTTCTTATCAAACATTGGCAACAAACACTTATAAAGTACATTATTTGCTGATTCCTAATAGCAAGAGTGTTTTTTAGAAAAGAGTCATTGAGACTATATGAGAAAGTGTGAATATGTCAGCTTTTATTATTCTGGTTTGTTCTGGTTATTGGTATAAGCATCGATTGATATGTTTAGTTATATCATAAGGTAACAAAATTTCTAATTTACTTACTCATGAGCAGTGTTGATGAAATGTCTCGTTCAGATATTGGCTGGAATGGTTAATGGAGTGTAACTTCAAAAATCAATCATAGTCAATAACTAGATTGAACTGTATCGGTTACTTCTCGGAATTCAATCTCCGAAGTCAAGTAAATGGTCAATCGTATTCTCGCGAGATCTCCTTTAGACGTGGCTAAGGTAGACCTCGTGCGCCTTTACGGACATAGCGCAGGGATTTTCGCGTGCCATCTAGGGTAACAAAGCTATCAGATAAATATAAAATTCCTGACATCACGCTGTACGTGAATATATATTTTGAATTCAAGAAAACGTTAAACTTGTAACGAAAACGAGTCAATTTCACGAACTAGTCCCATTTTGACGAAAACAGGCAAGATGGTGACGTTCCTTGTCGATCCGATTCTGTTATAGGTTCCACGGGGCGTTTCCAATAACTGCTAGTGTTTGAATGTTCGATATAACTAACGATAGCTCTAGTCAAGTGTAAGAGTGCAAGGTTTAGAAGTTATGCTTTTTCAGACGTACGTGTACAGCTGAAATTTGCCTAAATGTTGATATTTTTCCATTAAAGGAAATTTAAGAAATTGCCGGCAATTTTCTCAAGAAGGACAAATTGGAAGCTTTTTAGTGCTATGGTCTCGAGAATGTAAATTAAAGTAGTGTGTTAACTAAGTTAGGCCAAGAAAACGTTAAACTAGTAACGAAAACAGAGTCAATTTCACGAACTAGTCCCATTTTGACGAAAACAGGCAAGATGGCGACGTTCCCTGTCGATCCGATTCTGTTATAGGTTCCACGGGGCGTTTCCAATAACTGCTAGTGTTTGAATGTTCTATATAACTAACGATAGCTCTAGTCAAGTGTAAGAGAGTAATAGAAAGCCACCTAGATGCGAGCAAATGCCAGGTATAATTCCATGATGTTGTTGTTTTGTCGAAATATGATAAATTGACCTCTTATGTGAACTCTCCAACCCCATTCCAATGGATATTTCCGATAAAAGTGTCGTCCATTGGCCTTAGAGGTTAAATCTGGACTTAAGAACTAGGGTAACTTCTAATTTTAGATTGGTAAATGGTGTGATAAATCGACGATGGCTCAAAATATAAGAAAACACACACCAAATAGTTCAAATAGTTTTTTTTTCAAAATCGTGTAAAATACATATTTTTTTAGATTTTCTACACCCAACGGTAAAACGTGCTGTATATTTCCCAAGAAGCTAAAAGTATTCTCGGTATTTTTAGACCCAGAGTTTGATTCAATAGTTTCAAATTTTTATAATGGACACAAACAATCTTCAATAATAGACTCTTGTTCTGGGTGGCTTTAGTTCGATGGGAATAAGGAAAGTGGAACGTAAATAAAAAGTGTACTGATTGGTTGTGCGATCTAATCCTGTAGTGTTTATCCACGTACCAAGGCGCGATAAAACAGGTTTTATTGACTGTCCACTCGTTAGCTTTGATCAATGTTTCTTTACATCGCTTCTTTGTGGATTCCTTGAGAATTCACAGGCGTTTGATTGTTCGGATGAATTGGTCATTTACATTTTACTATGCCATAACACGGTACCCTAGGTTCTAAAAATTGCGTGCAAAATGTAGAATAAACCACCAGAAATGATGGCAAATATGAGGTTGATATCGTATCTAATATTCATAGTAAAAGACATTTTTCAATCAAGTGGCATAAGCTGTCATTTTTTTCAAGAAGTATAAGTTAAAAGCTTTTTAGTGTTTTAAGAATGTACGGGTTGTTTTAATTCCGTTACTTTTTAGTAATATTTCTGTTTGTACAGGTCATATATGTCGACTTTCCTTCGATGAGCCTCTATAGATTTATAGAAGAAGTGCGAACATCAGCCTGGTTACTTTGGCATGTAATATCTGAGGCTATTAGTCATCATAGAGACAATCTAGTAAACTGGAAAACTGGTTGGAGATGTGGTAAAAGGATGTATTCCTAGGCGATGGAAGCTAAAAATACGTACGCCTTTTGAGGATTCACTATATTGTTAAAGTTAGAACCAAAGTGGCTAATTTAGTATTCTATTCTTTTACTTTCATTTGTCCCTGGACGTCTCTTTTTTATAGAATATTTAATTTTAATGTCGTTTCATTTTAGTTTGAGGCTACCATAATCGGTATTTATATCAGTTTTAAACTGCGTAAACGGGACATTTCCAAACTAGATCTATGAAAACATAAATATACTCCCAGTCACGATTAAAAGGTTGAATGAAAACTAAAGAAAAAAAATATGGACAAGATCAAAAGATGTAGTAAATGTTCCTGAACATATACAAAAATACACATTTCGTTCATTTCCAATCCCTATGATATGTATGCTTATGGATGTGTGTGTTTCCGGTATAAAGCAATACATGTGTTAAAGGCTTTGTTCTATTAGAGGGCCTTTATCAGTGTTCAATTAAGTGGCAAATAGAACAAACAGAATTGTCAATAGGATGTTTTTGGATAATGTCTTACCTAAAAATACCGCAGAATAATTTAATTTTTAATATGGACTATGTTTTGGACTGTCGCCTTTTGGACCAATGGATCCCAACAAAATTGCATAGGCAAAACCTTTAAAAGTAACAAATATATATTAACCTTGACATACTATATAATCTAACATGGCTACAATATGCTGTTGCCAAATTGTCTTTTCCGGGAAATTCTATCGATTAAGACCAAACTCCTGCCTGTCGTCAACCTAATGAAATATCATGGGTTGTGGTTTATTACAACTTATGGTTGGATATAAACGTCTAAATGATATGCCCCTTTTTAACAAAATAAGAAACTTGTCTCCATGGTTATTTTCGACAAGAAGATTTTCCCTGTGCCCGTGTGTTTTAGTGTTCAAAAATATATGCCGTAACATGTAAGGCCACAAATAGTACGAACTATGAAGATTGGATCCAAATGGCTGAGGATATAGCGAGGAGGGCAAGATAACAATGTGCATAATTCAGCACAGCTGGGACATTGAATAGTTTAAGACATAATTGATAACAGATACATTCTGGCAAATTCCACGAGTTGTTGGATCCTAGAACCTGCTGATAGTTTGTGTGCATTCATTAAACGGCGTATCTGTTATCCATGGATTAGAGCTCGCCCAGACATCACTGCAAGTTAATTTCACACTTACCGTAGTTTGATTTGGCCATAGTGTGTTCAACAAAAGACTCTTGTTCTCTGTGGTATCAGTACAAGTCGATTATATAGCTTGGTGGGATTATAGAACGCCGTAATGATAAAAAAAAGTGTAGAGTTACTCGTTTACTAAAACCAACACACATTGGACAACTCCTATACTGATGGCGATTATATGAGCTTTCGAGAGCAGCTATTCTCATCAGCAGATATTGAAACGCAAGGTTTAAGAAGTTATGCTTTTTCAGACGTATGGATGGAAGGTCTGTGTGGGACTGAGGGACGATCACACTAACCAACTGGACCAGCGAGGCCCATGATGAATGTAAAGTTCATATCATATCATAGAAAACGGTCATATTTACAGACATTTGTTATCATTAACCATGTCAGTTTACGTCAGCCTGGTCAATTTGCTATGGTTCGATTCCCACTCAGTCCAAAAATTGGAAAATTTTCTGACTGGGTTTTCACTCGAACGACCTATGTGGGATGGTTGCCAGTTACCAGCGGAAGGTCGTGGGTATCCTCCGGGCACAGAGCCCGGTTTCCTCCCACAATAAAACTGGCAACGCCGCCATATAAGTGAAATAATCTTGAGTGCGGCGTAAAACACCAAACAATCAATCAATCAATCAATTTGCTATGTAATCTGGGAGTCCATTAATCTGGACAGAGACAGTCTATTGACACAATGGTAATCTGGTTAGGAGAGTTAGGACAAGGATGAATTTCCCAGACGATGATATCTATATATATGTACGTCTCTTGAAATCTCATTAGGTAATTTGTCGCTTTACAGTCTTCACATCCAGTACCCATACAGCGAATTTTGTTATGCACTCGTTTACCTTTAAATATCATTACACGTGGTTATGGTGTAGGGCCTACAGTATTTTCTTTTCATTGTGTTTCCTTGCAATTTGAGGACTTTGTGGAACAATTAATGGTAATGACTTTCATTCTAACGACTATGCTTTTTTGTTTCAAGCTCGTAAATACTATCGGGTAAAATTCGAGTTGCGTGCAGTATAAAAATTCTGCTTTCCTTTTTTATACTTTTTTCTAAATTAATGAATGCCATGCTGTGTGTTGTAGATTGTTTGTCTTACATAACGTCTTCCAGCAATCTTTTGATATAGTTTGCACCGAGCATCGTTCAAACTAACTAATACAATCCCTGGAAATAAATAATTTACAGTCACCAAAGTTCCTAATAGATCAAAAATTTCAACACGTGGGGAAATGAAGTGGGGAGATGTAAGCATATATACAAAGTGCCGCTTGACAATGAATGATCTCGCAAAGGGCGTGTTGTCTTGTTGTACATCGAAAAGGTAATAACTGCATGGAAACAATTCACCGAAGCTTTCTGATTCTGGATAAATGGACAAATGAGACATAATAATTCTTCTTTTTCAATGTAAAAATCCAAAGTCAATATTATGTATAATAATGTAAAAGTCCAAGGTCAATATTATGTATAATACAGACTGTCTGTTTGTTCTACAAATATATATAGTTTACAGTTTCTATATTTCTTCTCAAGAGAGAGTGTTTTTAATGTCAGTACCTATTAAGACAAAAGCAAGCATGTTGGTCTCTAGAGTTATTCACGAAAACACATCAAATTATCTCCTCAATAAAGACGTCACTCTGGTGAATATTAACAATTTATTTAAAGAGATCCAGTATAGAAAACGATCCACCATGCCATGGTAACAGAGAAATTGTACATAACATCGTTGGAATTAACCTTCTCTACTTGAAAGCCAAGCCTCTTTTTTCTTATTACACATTTGCAACAAACACTTATAATGTACATTATTTGCAGATTCCAAATCACCATGGCAAGAGCTATTTTTAGAAAAGAGTCCTTGAGTATAATTGAGAAAGTGTGAATATGTCCGCTTTTATTATTCTGGTTTGTTCTGGTTAACGATGAATTGTCCTAAAGACTGACTTATTGCTAACTCTATCGTACAGATTTAAAATGAGGGGCTTTGTAAAGAATCGTGTATTAGCTTGGATTTTCCATAAATAATAAGCAAACTGATATGGATTGATATGTTTAGTTATATCATAAGGTAACAAAATTTTAGTTATATCATAAGGTAACAAAATTGGTGATTGAAAACCCTGCATAAGTCATGGTCGTAAGGGGTTTAATTGGACGGAAAATATCATCAATAAAGGAATGGTTTTATGTAAACATATAACTATTTTGAATTATTTACTCATGAGCAGTGTTGATGAAATGTGTCAGGTATTGGCTGGAATGGTTAATGGAGTATAACTTCAAAAATCACTTCGATCCTAGTCACTAATTATACAAGTTATTTAGATGCTTTTAATCCACTGTTTAAGACAGGGTTATTTCTTCTAATACACAGAGCTTCTCTGAACAGGATGTCTGACCAGTGATACGACTTATCAATAATTACAGTGTTAATAAGAATAAAGTCGCAAAGTGTAGGTGGACTAAGGTCATTTAAATTGTCTGGTAATGATTTTTCAAAAAAATAAATTCTTAACAACTAAAAGCATGATTGAAAATGTCACTGTTTTTATTTGGACTTTCGACTTTATTCTTATTAACACTGTAATTATTGATAATCGTATCACTGGTCAGACATCCTGTTCAAAGAAGCTCTGTGTGTTAGAAGAAATAGCAGTAACACGAATTGTTTCTTTAGTTCATTGGGAATATGGACAGTGGAACGCAAATAAAAAGTGTACCGAAGGTTGTGCGATCTTATCCGTTAGTGTTTATCCCCGTACCAAGGCGCGATAAAACAGGTCTTATTGACTGTCCACTCTTTAGCTTTGACCGATGTTTATTTACAGCACTTCCTTGGGGATTCCTTGAGAATTCACAGGCGTTTGATTGCTCGGATGAATTTGGTCATTTACATTTTACTGTACCGTTAAACGGTACCCATGGTTCTAAAAATGGCGAGCTAGATGTAGAATAAACCATTAGAATGACGGCAAATATGAGTCTGATGTCATATTTAATATCCATAGTAAAAGACATTTTCAATTAAGTGGCATATGCTGCCATTTTGTTTTCAAGAAGTATAAGTTAAAAGCTTTTTAGTGTCTTGAGAATGTATGGTTTGTTTTAATTCCGTTACTTTTTAGTACTGTTTCTGTTTGTACAGGTCATATATGTGGACTTTCCTTCGACGAGCTTCTATGGATCTATGAAAGAAGTGCGAACATCACCCCAGTCACTTTGGTATGTAATGTTTTATGCCATTAGTCACCAGAGAGACAATCAAGTAAACTGGAAAACTGGTTGGAGATGTGGCACAAGGATGTATTCCCAGGCGATGGAAGCTAAAAATACGTACGCCTTTTGAAAATTCCCTAGGTTGTTAAAGTCAGAACCAAAGTGGCTAATTCAGTATTCTACTCGTTTACTTTCAGTTGTCCCTGGACGTTTTTTTTTATAGAATATTTAATTTTAATGTCGTTTCATTGTAGTTTGAGACTGCTATAAGTGGTATTCATATCAGTTGTAAATTGCATAAAAAGGGCACTAACAGAAAAGTCAATAGTAATATTTGGGATAATATCTTACCTAAAAATACAACAGAACAATTAAACTTAAAATAGGGACTATTATGTGCATTCATTAAACGGCTTATCTGTTATCCATGGATTAGAGCTCGCCCAAACATCACTGCTAGTTAATTTCACACTTACCGCAGTTTCATTTGACCAAAGTGTGCTCAACAAAAGACTCTTGTTCTCAATGGTATCAATACGAATCGATTATATAGCTTGGTGGAATTGTAGAACGCCATAATGATATAAGAAGTGTAGAGTTACTCGTTTGCCCCAATATGAAATGGTCTACTCCTTCAGATTAAGTAATTAAAGAGCTCTATTGTACATATATAGTTGTCCATTTCTCTAGGATGAATGTTTCTCTTGAGATTTTGGAGATGATTCTAAACCATAGAGATGATTTACTGGTGCAAGAGGAAACTCATTGCTTGGACAAAATGGGTCGTTTACTTTCACTATCTTCTGATAGACCGGAAGAAAAGCTGGATTAAGGCTGTACTCAGTAAAGCTGTTACACCCCATAACGTTGGATGCCAAAGACGATGAAGTGATACACAAGACACGCTAGTTATATGGCTATTTCCACATGGGCAGTCAATGACTAAGTGACCTTAAACTTATAAATTCTCATAGAAATTCCAGTTTTCCAAACTTTTTTGTCAATCTTTTCAGATATTGTGTTGAAATTTTATATGTGAACCTGCCATCATGAGTTTCACATCACTTTTACGCTCTCAAAACCGTGTAAAATACTCCGCCAGGTTTTAATGCTTGAAATTGTCATAGACAGTATAGCTTTCCGGTCTTTTTTGTAAAAGCTTTCAGATATTGTGGTAAGTTTATGTATTTGGGTCTACCGTGGTGAATTACAGATCAATTAGATCACACTCTTCTCCTCTGACTCTTATTCTAGTCCGTGAAATCAAATGTTCATAAAAATACCATTTACTATGGAATGGTTTTATTAAAACCCAAACACTTAGGACAACTCGTATACTGATTGTCATTATATGAGCTTTCCAGAGCAGCTATTCTCATCATCAGATATTGAAACACAAGGATTTAGAAAATATGCGTTTTCAGACGTAAAGCTGAAATTTACCTAAATTTTGATATTTTTACATTTAAACAAATTTAAGAAATGGTCAGCAATTTTTCTCAAGAATTAAAAATTAAAAGCTGTTTATGGTCTGGAGAATAAAGAAGTAGTGTTTGGACTATATAAGTGAGGTCTGAAACGAAGAATATTCGTCCCGGTTATTTGATTTAGTTTTTACATTTCGGGAACTTCTTTGATTGTACAGATTCTATGGATTTTCCGTATTTCAACGTCAATCATTATTATTTCCTATTTTCAAATGGCTTCAAATGACAACATATATAGTTACATAGCTTTAAGTCATAAACAAACGAATCTTCATGGTTTTGATTTTTGACAAAAGATAATCAAATTATGTTAATGAAAGTCAATTTCATGCATACTTTTAAGGCCAAAACAAATATTTTCCCGGTTTCTAGAATCATTTGAAACACATATACAGGCCTAATTGTTTTGTTTATCATGCACTCTAAAAAGAAACCTGACAAATGTTTTTTTTTTAAATTAGCCAGTAGTAATGAAGGCCAATCTGATTCATTGATTGGTATTTTACGCCACACTCAAGATTATTTCAAGATTACTTACATGGCTGCGTTGCCAGGTTTAGTGGGGGAGAAAACCTGGATCATTGCCACATACAGCCAACGAGAGAAAATTCGATTTTAGTCTGAGTGTGATTCGAATCCGCGCCGCATCGATGGAAGGTCTGTGTGGAACTGAGGGACGATCACTCTAACCCACTGAACCAGCGAGAACCCTGATCAATATGAAGTTCATATCATATCATAGAAAACGGCCATATTTAAATACATTTGTTATCGTTGACCATGTCCATTTACGTCAGCCTGGTCAATTGACAGAATGGTAATCTGGTTAGGAGGTTTAGGACAAGGATGAATTTCCCAGACGATGATATCTATATATATGTACGTCTCTTGAAATCTCATTGGATAATTTGTCGCTTTACAGTCTTCAAATCCAGTACCCATACAGTGCACTCGTTTACCTTTACATATCATTGCACGTTTTTATGGTGTACAGTCTTTTCATCGGGTTTCCTTGCAAGATTTTTGAAGATTTTGTGGAATAATTAATGGTAATGACTTTCATTTGAACGATTATGCGGTTTTGTTTCAATCTCGTAAAGACTATGGGGTAAAATGCGAGTTGCATTCAGTATAAACAATCTGCGTTTTTTAACTTTTTTAGAATTAATTAATGACATGCTGTGTGTTGTAGATTGTTTGTCTTACATAAAGTCTTCCAGTTTCTACCGAATATCGTTCAAACTAACTAATACAATCCCTGGAATTAAATAAGTTACAGTTCCTAATGGATCAAACCATTCATATATTTCATATACAATTTCAACACGTGGGCAAATGAAGTGGGGACAAGAAAACATGTTTAAGAAGTGCCGCTAGACAATGAATGATCGATTGTACAACGAAAAGGCAATAACTGCATGGAGCCCAAATTAAGCTTTCTCATTCAGAATAAACTGAATTTTCCAAATAAGATGTAATAATTCTTCTTTTTCAATGTTAAATTAGTGAAAATCCAAGGTCAATATTATGTATAATATGTCCATTCTACAAATATATATATCGTTTACAGTTTCTATATTTCTTCTCAAGATAGTGTTTTTTATGTCAGTACCGATTAAGACAAACGTAAACGTTATGGTCTCTTGGGTTATTTCACGAAAACAGATCAAATTATCTCCTCAATAAAGATGTCACTCTGGTGAATATTAACAATTTATTTCAAGATATCCAGGATAGAAAACGATCCACCATGTCATGGTGACACAGAAATTGCATATATTAACCTCCTCTACTTGGAAGTAAAACCTCTTTTTTCTTATCAGACATTTGCAACAAACACATATATTGTACATTATTAACTGATTCATTATCCCCATGGCAAGAGTTATTTTTAGAAAAGAATCAATGACAATATTTGAGAAAATGTTAATGTTTGAACATGTCCGCTTTTATTATTCTGGTTTGTTCTGCTTATTGATGAATTGTCCTAAAGTCTGGCTTATTGGTTACTCTATCGTATGTCTTTGTCAGGTTTGAAATGTGGGGATTTGTAAAAAAAATCGTGTAATAGCCTGGATTTTCCATAAATAATAAGTAAATTGATATCGATTGATATGTTTAGTTATATCATAAGGTAAGAGATTTGGTGATTGAAACCCCTGCATAAGTCATGATCGTAAGGGGTTTAATTGGGTAGAAAATCTCTTCAATCAACGAATGATTTTATGTAAACATATAACCATTCTAAATTATTTACTCATGGGTTGATGAAATGTCTCGTTCAGGTATTGGTTGGAATGGTTAATGGAGTGTAACTTCAAAAATCACTTCGATCCTAGTCACTAATTATACACCAGCTGCCTTAAAAAAATAAGAATAACTAAATCAAACGGTTTCGGTTACTTCTCGGAATCCAATCTCTGAAGTCAAATATATGGTGGGGTAAATTGATGATGGCTCAAAATATGAGAAAACACACACTAAATAATTCCAAAGATGCGCGGGAAAAAGTTGTTTCAAAATCGGGTAAAATACATACTTTTGAGACTTTTTACACGGTAACACGTTCTGTGTATTTTCCAAGAAGCTAAAAAGATTTTCGGTATTTTTGGACCCAGAGTTTGGTCCAGTAGTTTCAAACTTTGATAATGGACACAAACAGTCTTCAATAATAGACTCTTGTTCTGGGTGGCTTTAGTTAGATGATAATATGGAAAGTGGAACGCAAATAAAAAGTGTAAAAAGAAGGTTGTGCGATCTAATCTGGTAGTATTTATCCCCGTATTAAAGAGCAATAAAACAGGTCTTATTGACTGTCCACTCGTTAGCTTTGACCGATGTTTATTTACAGCGCTTCCTTTGGGGAGCCTAAAGACGATTCACTGGCGTTTGATTGCTCGGATGAATTGGGTCATTTACATTTTAATATGCCATAACACGGCACCCTAGGTTCTAAGAAGGCGTGCAAGATGTTGAATTAACCCCTAGAAATGATGGCAAATATGAGGTTGATATCGTATCTAACATTCACAGTAAAATACATTTTTCAATTAAGTGGCATATGCTGCCATTTTTTCAAGAAGTATAAGTTAAAAGCTTTTTACTGTTTTGAGAATGTACGGGTCTTCATGATTTTGATGAAAGTCAATTTCATTTGACGTTCATCTGTATTTTTAAAACCAAAACAAATATTTCACCGGTTTCTAGAATCATTTGAAACACATATGTAGGCCTAATTGTTTTGTTTATCATGCACTCTAAAAAGAAACCTGACAAATGTTTTTTTTTTTAAATTACCCAGTAGTAATGATGGTCAATGTGATTCATTGACTGGTATTTTACGTCGCACTCAAGATTGTTTCAAGATTACTTACATGGCTGCGTTGCCAGGTTTAGTGGGGAAGAAAACCGGGATCATTGCCACATACGGCCAACGAGTGAAAATTCGACTTTAGTCTGAGTGTGATTCGAATCCGCGCCGCATCGATGGAAGGTCTGTGTGGGACTGAGGGACGATCACTCTAACCCACTGAACCAGCCAGGTCCCTGATCAATATGAAGTTCATATCATATCATAGAAAACGGTCATATTTAAAGACATTTGTTATCGTTAACCATGTCCATTCACGTCAGTCTGGTCAATTTGCAATGTCATATGGGAGTCCATTAATGTAGACAGAGACACTCTATTGACACAAAGGTAATCTGGTTAGGAGGTTTAGGACAAGGATGAATTTCCCAGACGATGGTATCTATATATATGTACATCTCTTGAAATCTCATTGGATAATTTGTCGCTTTACAGTCTTCAAATCCAGTACCCATACAGCGAATTTTGTAATGCACTCGTTTACCTTTAAAAAGCATTGCACGTTTTTATGGTGTACAGTATTTTCTTTTAACTGTGTTTCCTTGCAATTTGAGGATTTTGTGGAACAATTAATGGTAATGACTTTCGATTTAACGATTGTGAGCTTTTGTTTCAAGATTTTCAGTATTTTTAGACCCCGAGTAGTTTCAAACTTTGATAATGGACGCAAACAGTCTTCAATAAAGACTCATCTTGGTGGCTTTAGTTAGATGAGAATATGGAAAGTGGAAAGGAAATAAAAAGTGTACTGAAGGTTGTGCGATTATCCCCGTATCAAAGAGCGATAAAACATGTCTTACTGACTGTCCACTCGTTAACTTTGACCAATGTTTATTTACAGCGCTTCCTTGGGAAACCTACAGGTGATTCACTGGCGTTTGATTGCTCGGATGAATTGGGTCATTTACATTTTACTATGCCATAACACGGCACCCTAGGTTCTAAAACAGCGTGCAAGATGTTGAATTAATCCCTAGAAATGATGATAAATGTGATGTTGATAGCATATTTAATTTCATAGTAAAGGGCATTTTTAATTTTAGTGGCATGGGCTGCAAAAATATAGATTTTTTTCTATTTAAACAACATTTCGAAATTACCCGTCCTTTTTTTCAAGAAGTATAAATTAGAAACATTTCAGAGCTACAAATCTCTACAATGTGCGTTAAACAAGCGTTCTGAACTAACTAAGGAAAATAAATGAACGTTTTCTATTATATTTAAGTTTTGTTTACTTTTCGAGCACTATTTGTACAGGCCACATAATATGTCGACTTTCCTACAATGAGCTTTTATGGAATGAAAGAAATGCGAATTTTGCCAATTTATGCCACTTTAAGCATGTAAACCAAAATCACGCTGGTTACTTTAGCATGTTAAATTTCAGGCCATTAGTCACAACAGAGACAATCTAGCAAAGTGGAAAACTGGTTGGAGATATGGCACAAGGATGTTTTCCCAGGCGATGGAATCCGATGTGGCTAATTTAGTAATCTATTCTTATACAGTTGAATAGTGATTCTACAACACCCACAACTCGTTTAACGTTATAGAAATTTATCATCTGATACATTTAAGTATCCCCTAAATGGTTTAACCACTTTGTGCAAAAATGTGTGGGTATGGACTTGTTGAGTAATCTTGAAGTTTACATGGGTGTATTGGATAGCTTTTTTCAAAACTCGGACGTCCTTTGGTAACTCGGCGAGTACAATGGCTTTTTTATTTCTCCTCATGGAGTTCATGCCATATTATTACTGATGAATTATTCCAGAACCGATTTGACTAAATCATCAGTAACATAAACCTTCCTAAGAGGAGATATTATGATCTCCTATTTGGCAGAAAACTGATCTCCTAATTAGGAGAAAAATCATTTTTATCCCCCCCCCCCCCGCCACCCACCGTAATACGCTTCCGTAATAAAGCCTGTTAGATATACGATACGAACCTGCTCTACTGATCAGATAGCATTGGCAGTGACCAATCAATTTATTAAACAACTGAATAACAGGTTTGCAAAAACAAAAACTCACAAACAACCAAATTAATTGAGCAATCAATTGATCAAACAACCAAGTGACTAACCAGTAAGTTTAAAAAAACAGTCAACTGATTGTTCAATCAATCTAACAAACAAACAACCAATCCTGCCAAAACAAGTCTACACAAAACCCATATTACATCAATAAATGTTAAATTGTCACTGTAAAAAATGAAACTCTTTCACCAATTTTCGATTGACAAAAAACATCTGATGCTAAACCATTCTCGTTAAGATAAGAAAAAAAAGTTAGCTTGCGAAATGTAAATAAAAATTTAGATAACTTGGATATTTCTGATTAATTCTAGGCGTAATTTAAATTCTACTCTTTCCTATTTCCTCTATCTACCTTAGTGTCTTTAGAAAGCATATACATGTACTGTTTAAAACAGACAAAAGCTGAAAAAGTCGAACAGGCGGAACCAGAATAGGAGTGATTCCCCTCTTCCTCTAACTTTCGCCAAAAAATCAATACATATTGTAGGAGGTGATGGGTTTACAATCACTATTCTTCCAACCTAACGTTTACTTAATATACCAATTAACCAAATATACCAAATCTTTCAATGGCATTTAGAAGTTGAAAGGTTACAATAAGGCTAAGAATTACTTATGGATGACAACTTCTTGGTTTGTTGCGTGATGACGTTTCGATGTAGTTCTTACATCGTTATCAAAGTCAAATGATAAATACTACATCGAAAGTCGTCACCCAATAAAGCAAGAAGTTGTTATCCATACTTAATTCTTCACCTTATTGCAAATATATCCAAACTGTTAATGCATCAATCAATCGGCAAAGTCAATCAGCAAATGCATGAACACCAATACATCAACCAACCTGCACAAGAGTGAAAAGGGGATAAATTCAAACGTCGACACGAATTCTACGTGTAAAGCTTTACTTTCAATACTGATGTCGAATGAAAAACTTTTTCTCATAAATGTAAACTATACTACATAATGTACAAAATATTTATAAAAATATGTAAAAAATATATGTACATGTGGCAATATAACCACTAAAATATGTGTTCCGTTAGAAATTTGTCGGTAGAACAGTTATACAATTTACGTAAACAATTTTAATAATACATGTACATGTATCATCATATGTCCGTGTGTTTATATTTGAGTCAAGAAGATTCTCCGAGTATTTAAGTATTCATAAACATATATCTATGCCTTGTTGTCTTATTATTACAGTTCTAAATATGAGATCAAAAACATAACGTACAGACCCATATAAGGAAATAATAAATAGTTAACAAATATATTTACATTGAAATTCATTTCTATACAAAAATACTTTTAAACTTCGTATACAGTTTCGTAACTTTTGTCATAAATGATGATTATTCTGTGATCATAGCACAGCAAATTTCATAATTGTTTGCTGAAAATTGTTTACCAGTGAAAACAATCACAAGGGCAATACTGAAACACTTTAGGTTACCTTGTCTTAGATGAACTAATCGTAGCATGAATTTTCATACGTTATCTAAACTGTGCTGAATGCCCTGGCGAAAAGATAAGAAACAATTGACAGAACTTCAATTGTATAATAAAAGTAGAGATAGCGGTAATTGATCAAAATATTGAAATGTCACATGTACACAACTAGCTTTCAAAAATATAAATGATGTACTAAAAAGGTTAATAGATGATATCTAAAACCGGGGTTTTCGACCATTTACGAAAAGTAACAAAGCAATTCTGAAAGTTAAACATTTACAAACAGAATACGATTTTATCACCAACAAATATCATAATCTGCTGTGGAAGGAAATTTGATTTGGGGATTTAAAATTGGGCCGAGCTTTATTATGTTAGAGATGACGGCCATTTGGCTTATTGTAAGTTCTCGAAGGTGGCACCATGTATTTATGTTGTGGATCTCCATACCGATTCCTAGTAGAGGGATTGGAGACGTATGTTGTGTGGTTCCCGTTGCCAATATTCTGTGCCTGAAACATAACATGTCGCTTTATTTTTTATAATACGTACATGTGTAAGTGGTATTTGCTTTTGTTGTTACTTTGTTATAAAGTGCCCAAACGTTAACAACTAATTAGTTTCAAAACGTAAGATACAATCTCCCCTTTTATAAAACTAATCTATTAAATAGTAATAATTCCAGTAGCACTATCTTCAAACGTTTGGTATTGCGTAAAATACAAGCCTTGTGCTAACTAAATACAGAATTATATTCGTTTCCTTA
Source organism: Lepidochitona cinerea (assembly GCA_963971465.1). Classification (NCBI taxonomy): domain Eukaryota; kingdom Metazoa; phylum Mollusca; class Polyplacophora; order Chitonida; family Tonicellidae; genus Lepidochitona; species Lepidochitona cinerea. The sequence goes on along the minus strand of OZ020556.1, from coordinate 36,122,832 downwards.
ACAGGGTTTAAACTTAAATCTAGTGCAGCTATACTATTATGTAGATATGTTTGAACCGAAGACATTATGGAACAAATACTTTGAGAAGTTGAAAATGGCCAAAAAACATAGAGCCAATTAGATATGAAATGGTGTAATTTGAGAGTGCATATAACTGTAAATAACCATTTCCTAATATCAGGTAACGTCAACCAGGTTTCAGAGTTGAGCCTGAAACATTTGCTAGTTGAAATGTATTGAGATCATAATTTTATTTACCTGCTTGTTGGTTTTTGGTCGTCTCCTGATACAACACCAGACAAGTAAGATTACCAGAGCAATCAATGCAAATCCACCGACTCCTATACCGATGTAATGTTCTACCAATATATAACATGTTAATACATGTTAGTTAGTTTACCGATTTCACTAAATGTCTGGGGATTTAGGATAAGATAGCATTGACGTGGATACAGAATCATGTTTACATCAATGATTTTCTGTATTTTTCTCAGACAGAAGAAGTTAGGAACATTTTATTTTACAAAAAAATGAAAACTTTCGCATCATTTTGTATTTTTAATTTGAACTTGAAAATTTGATTTTTCAGGTACCCGCAATGTAAGCAAACTTTGAGCCTGGACATGCGTACAGACGCCCTAATGATATGAACCATGTGAGTGATCAAACTGTACAGAATACTTTTAAGAACTTAATCTGAGAAATACAAACCGAGGATCGGCTTTACGGACACAAAAAGCATGTCAATAAATTAGAGTGTTAACTACCGACAAAAAGGCCATAAATGAGGGTAAACCAACTCCAAAGTTGGTCGTTGTTGTTGCAATTGGACTTCGATTCCTCGTATGTTATTTCCGTAATATTTAGACTTTTTAACCCTAACTGGACATGTACAATGTGTCCTATGTTTAATTTTAGCGGGTCTGTAGTACCTGTAGTAAGCTCGTGTAAATAGGTCGTGACGGCAAGTGTGCTGTAATCTTTTTATTTTTGTATTTTTGTTTAATTTCAAGAACTCTTAAGATACATGTCTAAATATCAAGGAAGATAATTTAAATAATAAAGCGTTTATTTGTTCATTTTTGAGTATATATTTTACGGAATTTATAAAAGCACAAAATATTAAGGAAATACCTGTTAATAATTGAGGTCCGGAGGGACCTGTTGATTGATTGGGGACAACTGTGCTGGAAAATGTTTCAGACATCGTGCTCTGTGGGATGGTTTTCCTGGTTATCGGTGGCTTTGTTGCGAGTACAGTGCGCTTAGTTTGAGATGTTGGGTTTTGAGGTGATGTTGTTGTTGTTTGGGTCTTTGTTGTTGAAGTTTTAGTTGTGGTTTTTGTTTTTGATATTGTATGTATAAAGATTGTTGTTGTTTTTGTCGTGGGTTGTGTGGTTGTTGTTTTCGTCGTGGGTTGTGTGGGTGTTGTTGCTTTCGTCGTGGGTTGTGTGGGGACTGATGTTGTTGTTTTCGTCGTGGGTTGTGTGGGTGTTGTTGCTTTTGTCGTGGGTTGTGTGGGGACTGATGTTGTTGTTTTCGTCGTGGGTTGTGTGGGTGTTGTTGCTTTCGTCGTGGGTTGTGTGGGTGTTGTTGTTGTTTTTGTCGTGGGTTGTGTGGGTGTTGTTGTTGCTTTCGTCGTGGGTTGTGTGGAGACTGGTGTTGTTGCTTTCGTCGTGGGTTGTGTGGGTGTTGTTGTTGCTTTCGTCGTGGGTTGTGTGGGGACTGATGTTGTTGTTTTAGTCGTTGTTTGTGTGTGGATTGTTGTTGTTGTTGCTCTTGTTGAATAACCTGAGCAAGTGGAACAGCAAAGCTCTCTGTATGAGACATCGGAACAGCTGTTAAGTAAGCAACCATCCACCTTATCGCCATATTCACAACCTAAAACATAGAGAAAAGCCGCTTTTGTGTAAGCTGCGATATTGACATTCAGGTGCAGAAATGGTTTTTCTGTAAACTGTTTGATAGTTTGTTGTTTTGTTTTGTTTTTTGTTTTGTGTTGTTTTGTTTTTTGCTTTACCAAGAAACTTTCATCGAATCAGCATTTTATCACTATTCCCAGATATAACAAGAAAAACAAAATATCATATAGAAAAACCCTGTACCTATATCTACTGAATGGTCCTGAAATGTCGATATAGATTTAAATAATCGACCCAAATCCCGGGAATCTAACGGTTTAATGTAATTCAAAGAAGAGAAATTTTTAGAAAAATACATTTGATTGAATCTCGACAGCCGCCATTAAAGTATGTAAACACTAACCATCTGTTACTGGCAGGAAACTTTAAGGTTATATAAAAAGACAGAAGCCTATCTTTCCAAGGAAGGTACATTTAGGTCTACAAGCATTGACACATAAGCCAGTTTCCAATAACCAGCAATGCCGACAATAGTCAACATTTGTAACTAAACAAAACAATCATGAATTGCACAACCGCCACAATGCAGCAAATTGCAAAAAAAGAATAACCAATTCATTATCAATCAGAATTTAGATAATTAGATATTATAAAATAACTTTAGCACCACTGACATTGCCGGATAATAGAAAGCTATCAGAATTGTAAACAAGACGGCCAATTCATAAACCAGTAACGTAATCGTATCTTATGAATAAGTGTATGGCACATCGTTTTTATTTAACATTGAATGGCTGAAAAAATAACAAATTGGCTGCGATATTTGACGTGGATTATGGAACATCTTGTCTGTTATTAAGGCAGATTCGAAAGTTAATTATTCTTTAACGAGGGTATAAAACTGATCTTCCAATGGCATTTAGAAGTTTAAAGGTTACAATAAGGTGAAGAATTATACTTATGGATAACAACTTCTTGGTTTATTGGGTGACGACGTTTCGATGTAGTTCTTACTTTGATAACGATGTAAGAACTACATCGAAACGTCGTCACCCAATAAACGTAGAAGTTGTTATCCATAAGTAATTCTTCACCTTATTATAAAAACTGACATCTCTAAACCCAACCTTTGTCTACCAGTTCTTTTAGTTTTGGGGAGGGTGAGTACCCATATTGTCATTATGTCTAATTGGGGTTTTAATTGGACATCAATTGGACAGTCGATATACAATTATTCATCCAACGTCCTATAGTTCGGGTGGAATGTAATTTTGAAGAAAGAAACTATGTCATATGGTTCCAGTATGTAAAATTATCATTCAAGCGTTAATCAACATATTAAAATATTTCTGTGAATCCCAAAATTTTACACCTTTTCTTCTGAAATTTCGGGAAATAACCACGATAAAGGTGGTCAAAATAACACCTTCGTTGATGTGTCGTAGATAATACACATGATTCAAACCTGTTTTAAGCGGATCGTAGAATTGCTGGCATCTTTTGCAACACGATCTACTAACTTCAGACCTGTAACAATTTCCAGGAAACACCAAAGCACATGTATCAGGAAATTCGTCTCCAAATTTGCAATCTGTTGACCAATAAAACATATAGATACAAAAACGAATCAATGTTTTTGAAAGTACAGGTTCTTTTCCATTTTATTACAGCTAATGACTAACCCTATAGACAGATTCAATGTACATCCGTCTATAAACTTAGAAATTCTGTAGATTAAAACTGTTATGCGGGTTTCTATATTTTCACAGATAAAAGAAGTTAAATATTTTGAATTTTTACCCAAATTCAACTGTGTTGAAATTTAAACAGTAAAAATAATTTCATGCTATATTTCTAGATGGTAAATGAGCATTCTAACATACCCGGCGAATTTGGATCCTCAAGATTGCGACATGTTTCACAACATGCCTTACTAACATTCACATTGTAACAGTCGTGTTTAGCATTACTCAAATAAGAGCAGCTGTTCGGCTCCGCACGGTCTCCGAAGGGACAATCTGCAAGGAATTTTGAAAGTAGGCCTATATAAATGACATGTCTTTGCGCAACAGCCTTTAGGGGGCGATGACAAAGTAACAGTGGGTTTATATAGAAGTTGAGAAGATCGTTACATATGTTTTATGAATTAGGATTTCTTTGAGCTCTAATCCTAAGCTGTTATGTCATGATATGCATTAACCTTAACGTGGCATGAGCTGCCAAAATGTTGAGATTTTGGCGTTAAAACAGAATGTTGAAATTAATGGCTATTTTTCTCAAGATGTATAATTCAGAAATTTTTAAGTGCTTCTTGTCTCGAAAATGTACCATAAAGTATTGTTTTGAACTAACTTTGGCTTAGAATGAATGAATGGTCGTCCCGGTTATTTAAATTTTGTTTACTTTTCGAACACGTTTTCGGTTCGGTTGGAAACATTTAAATGTTTTCTTTAAAATGAAACAACTAAAGAGTTTTGACAACTACATGTATTCCTCAATAGAAGGCAAAACTTCATATATCATTTGTTCTATAATTCTGTCTAAAATTGCAACACTTGTACATACTTGACGTATTTTATGCCATTTGATCAACATATATATTCCATGATATACTTCCAAAATATTAGCAAAATTATTATCTCGTATGATGTACAGTGTTGTTAGTATTAAGCTGTCCTTTTACCTAATGGGTTAATTTCGTGTCATAAACAACCACGTAGCTCCAGCCCAGTGTTTGAACAAAGCAGACAAAATCATAATTTGGACTCGTTGTAATGTGAAGTTTTTACACAACGTTAATTTGTGTTGTCTGACCTAAAGGATACACGTACCTGGGTAACTATTGTCTTGTAAGCTGAGACACCTACTACAGCAGCTATTGAAGTTTACATAGCAATACCGCCTTTCCAGAGATGTACAATTCTGACTTTTGTCCCCATACGGACAAATGGCTAAAACAGATCAATTATACACAGAGAAATCAATTTTAACTGCGCCCGTACATTGAAGTGTAAGAATAGGCTGATCGATTATGCTAAATCATAAAATTTAGTGATCATTTCTTTTTTTTTCTCTACGTAAGTCACCGATTACTTCTGTAAGTCTTTTTCGAAAGGCGTTTCTAAAAAACGAAACTGTCCATAAATGTACCAAATTTTAGCCAAGTTGAATAAAAAAATAAAGTACCACATTCTTGAAAGGAGTACCGGATGTATTTTTAGGATTTTAATTTAATGATGGTATCCTACAAACATTTTAGAATCATACCATTCCCTGGAGCGTTGCATCTCTCGCAGCATGAATCTTTGTATGTTTGGTCATAACAGACATATAGGGGCAAATCGTCACAACCTGAGTCACGATTGCCGCATTCACATCCTGAAAAATATTGTTAACCACAATAATAAACTCTTGATTAAAAGTAACATTTATTTGAATGTCGCAAACGTGAACTTCATTCTTTGTCGTGTATTTTGTACACTTCAAATCAAAACGTATATGACTTATTTATAGGTTACAGGATACAGTTTCATTTCCCATTTGCGGTAATGTTAACGTTTTCAAATCGATCAACACATGAGACATCTTCCTTTACAACCAAATAAAGTGATATATTGCACGTCGGTTTCATGCCGGTTTGACAGTATTAGGCTCACATATTCTCAGCCAAACTGTGGTATTTTCAAAATTGGTCAAAATTAAAAAAATCCCACCCAGAATCGGTCAAGACAGTGTAATCCCAAAAAAGCAAGAATACTGTACATTATGACAACGCAAAAGTAAAACGCTTTGGCCAGTTAAGTCAAGGAGACCTTTCTTGAAATATCAAACCTTTCAATTGACTTTGATAACGACATAAGAACTACATCGAAGCGTTGACATCCAATAAACCAAGAAGTTGTTATCCATAAGTAACTCTTCATCTTATTAATGATCACTAAAACACACGAGCACAGGGAAAATCTTCTTGTCTAAAATAACCATGGAGACAAGTTTCTAATTGTGTTAAAAAGAGGTACATCATTTAAACCTTTATACCCAATTACTCTTCATCTTATTGTGACCTTTCTTGACACTACAAATAAATGGGGAAGCAGCCTATAACCGCACATTAACCTTTTACCTGGAGGTCCGTCGCACAGTTTTTGACAACTCTGGCAGCAAGTAAGGTTATTATCTCCAGCATAACAGAGATGTCTCTCGATCGTTGCACACTCGGGGTTCTTGTCACCGTATTCACATCCTACAAATTGTAAAAAAAAATAAGTAAAAATAATTTACACTACTTCTGAAGATGCCATTTATTACTTAAAGGGGCATTTCCAAACCGGGGGCCTGTTTCACAAAGCGGCGGAGATGTATTTTTTGCGTAACTTTCATACTAACGTATCTCTACAGTATGGGTTGCTATGGCTACTCCTCTTTGTGAAACAGGCTGCAGATCTATAAAAACGTAAAAAGACTGCACCAATGATTAAACGACACAGAAAAGAAGAAATTCGACGAATTAGTCGTATATCTGCCCAACAGAGTGTTTTCGTTTCTTTACAAGAGAACGAATATGCGTTGGATTATTTGGTGTTTTCAATATGTCATTTAGATGGTCACCTAATTACGGTTAGCAACAAGCTTAATGATACATCATATTTGAGGGGGTTAAAAGTGGCTTAAGCTGCAGAAATTTGTATTTCTCATGAATTCAGATTTTCCCGAAGATCTTTGGGTTTGAACAACATGGAAAAATGAAAGATAGGCGATGGAATAAACAAATTCGAATGGATTTGTGGTCGGTACGAGAAAAATCGTTTTCCAAAAGTAAACAAAACTTTAATAATTGGAACGGGCATTTATTAGTTTGAGCCTAATTACTTTTAGAATGTTACTGAAAAGTATACTCCATTGAATTGTATCAATAAAACGCGTCTAAGTCAATTAGTATGCTAATTAAATACCAACAGAATGTATTTACATAGAACAAAAGAAATTCAACTCCGAAAGTTGAAGTCATAGTTGAAACTTTGACTTCAGTTTTTCGCTGATTACTTGTTTGAGGTGTTTGAACAGATAATCATTTACAGAAATTATTTTGTATGCCATACAATAGGAAAGAAAAATAACAGCAACAAAACGCTATTTCTTATTTTCAATCCTGTACAAATAAGATTGCCATTCTCAAATGTATTGCCCGTTATACATTCTTACCAGCTACACCCGTCTGTCTTTCACAACACGTTTCACAGCAAAGGTCTTCGTTCGAATAACACTGGTAAGTCTCAAGTGCAGCGCAGTTTGGTAAACGATCCCCGTATTTGCAATCTGAAAGTTGAGGTATGAAAAATTAATAGAGGGAAAAGGTAATGGTATACAGCACCAAAAAGCTAACATCGTCTCGTTAAATGCGTTAGTAAATGGTAAAAGTAGAGAAAAAGAATAGAATATAAAAGCTAACGTCATTTATGTCATCGAGAATGTACGAAAATTTAAATAGCCTTTTGTCAAATTTCTAGAGGTAACGGAAAACAATTCCCGGTTTAAAAATTAAAATTCTGCTTTTTTAAATTTTAAAACCCAACGTTGTATGTATACATAAAAGCACCATTACCCTGGAGAAATATTTTTTATCATGAAGTACAACAATTCTAATGGTTTAGTGGTTCCCGGGGCTTTATGTGCAAGAGTAAAAAATACATTACGGGAATTGGATTTCCAATACAAATATTCTGTACCCGCACATACATACAAGTTGTACAATCATAGCTCGATTCGTGGATTAATAAACTTCGCACATACAATTTGTCTTTTTCCAAATTTGCCTCTAGTCTTTTGATCCCTACCTTGCACAACGATAACAAATGTTTGGTATGTCGTAAAGTTTCATTCAATCAATTTGGAATAGTATATTACAGCAACTGACCTGGCCACGGAACATTGGCAATCACTTTCTGGTCCACACATTCGGATGTTTTTAACAACATCGGACATTTGAGACAACACAAACTTTCTACCGTTGATATGTAACACTGATATGGAGCGATACCACTGCAATCTGGGTGTTTGTCTCCGTATAAACACCCTGTAACAGTTACAAAACATATTCAAAAAATAAATGTTTGTGTAGTGGAAATATATCATTTAGGGTGTCCCTTAGATAGTTGCATTGGCCTAAGGCGCGCAATATAGGAACGAAAAAGACGCTCTAACTAAAACAAACCCTGCTGTGAATGCCTGTGTCAATGAGACTCATTCATTACAGGACGAATGGCACCATCGACATTCAGATGACCCTTATGGGCACATTGGTAACATCATGATAAAATACAATGTCGGCATACTAAGGCACGGACAATTAGAGTACAGAGTAATGTAACTAACCAGGCGGGTCAAATATACGAATATCTTCACACGACTTGCAACATAAGGCCAAGAAGTTATCGTTGTAGCAGTTATATGAATCTGTGATCATATCGGAGCATCTCCTATTAGATTCTATAAACCCTGGTGAATCTCCATACGGACACGACTCTGAAAGTGGAAGAAAATGCCTCCTGTATTTTGTGGTTCCTTTGCAGAAAGCCGAATAAACATCCCAAATATAACAAAAAGAGATATTCCGCCTAACACTAACACAAACCGAGCCAGCTTTTCTCAACAGACCAGGATACCGGTACTTTTACGAAAAACCTGTTTTGGACTATGAAAAACGGTCTTGTATCCAATAAGAAATAATAGTTTTTCAACACATTAAAATTTTTTGGAATATTTTAGAATGATAATTCTCATGGGAAAGCTTTCATTACATTGGTCTGGATACCTTCAAGATTCACGGAAAAGCATTTTTCTTTTATTTCTCAGACATTGAGCTAAAACTGAAAATGTTTTGTTATGAAGCTATGAAAAGACTCCCAGATTTGGGTAGTTAACGTGATTTGGCGAAGCGCAGGGATGTGTTGGCGGTGGGAACAGGTTCTTAAACCAGTGTTCCAACTTCCGATATGCCCCTGTTAAATGCACAAACGATGCAGTATAAAATTAACATGGCATAAAATAAACTCCTACCAAGCCTTACCATCTATTTCCAACGCATCATTAGAATCAACACAAAGACCTTCTACACACCACTGAAATGGAATTAAAACATCACATTTAAAGGAAAACCTCGGTCACTTTCATGGTCTACGCTTATCACCGTGAAGTAATTACTTTACCTAACCCACACGACATGACAATTTTTTGTTGTTGAAAATACACGTTCGATAATCACGATGGCGAAGTTTATTATGATTGTTCTCAATAACTTCAGTCACTATAACTGATTATTGTTTTGTGCAAAGCTTAAAAGCATTTCTGGACTAAATGTCGGCGAACAAAGGTCAATTACATCAACAGGGCCACTGGCTGACCAAAATACCTTTTTATTTCCACAAGGCGTTCCAAATGGTGGGACAACAGACTGGCATTCGATTTCACTTGTTGCGCACAGAAGATTGGAGCAGATTTGGCTCAGGTTAGTTATATTGTAAGCACTCTGAAAAATATCAAGGCAACAATATTAACAGATCAATTATACTTTCTGCACCGTGTTTCCCAAAATTAGGAGACACACAGACGTCATATGTCCTCCGTGGGCCGTCGTCGTTGGCAAAAGAATTATTTTGTAGCACGAATTTTAGATGTCATAACTCTAATCAATTCGAATTAAGTAGGCCCCATTCATTTTGATCCACGTGTCACAATGAGAGGTTAACATCTCTTGGTAAAAGGTCGATTTGGTAAATGGTTGGCATGACTCCCTTAAAAGGGGAGGGGTTAAGTTTCAAACTCCTTCAGAAAACACACGAGCTTCACTCGAGTCCAAAACCAGAAAAGTATCCAGGTGCTGGTTTACTGAAATGAATCAATTATACGTAATACGGTGTCGAGCTGACTGATACTCACTCTGCATAGGTAGCTGCTATGTGAATAAAAACAGAGGTCATCTACACTGAAAACTTGACCAGGAATTTCGACAGGTTTTGGTTCAAACTGGTTCGTACTTCGGACAAGGAGACAATTACTGCCAGCCCTGTAAGTATAATGACTTACTTACTAACACTCTTCATGCAAAATTGATTATAGTTAGCTAATTGCATAAATTGTTTACAGAAAAACGTCACAAAAAGCTCAGCGAATTTTTTATGCAGATCTAATGATTAAAAACATGGAGTTAACTTTCCACTTACAGATTGAGTTCTTGAAGTTTCAATCGGAAGTCGGTGATAGAGCAGGTGGAGAATCGCCATGGGTTTTGCACGTTGTCGCTAGAAAACTCCGGGTCATAACTTGTCGCCATTATGAAACGGTTTGGTTCGTTACAGAAAGCAGTGTCCTCGTCATGGATTGCCCCGAGACTACAATATACAAATATCGTAAGTACTAAAAGTAAAGCGAATTTCTGTCAGAATCCGCGCCTGGGGACAATGCTGGCTGTGGTAGCTTAGCCTAACCTATCCTACATGGCAATAAGACAGTATGGCTGTTATTGGGACAATGGTATGACAAAACTATAAGAATGAATACATAACTAAATGGGCGTCCAACGCATTTTCAATTACTCTCTCGCTAAATACTTCAATGCTGAGATGGAAGGGACAACATCAACATTAAGAACAGCAAATAACAACAACAAAAAACTAACTTGTGTCCCAGTTCGTGAGCTGCCGTCATCGCACTTTGGAAGTCAAACTCATTGGTGGAAATCGATACTGAGTCGTCCGAGCAGATTCCTCCAACGTAAGACAAACCTGAGGAAACCGATTAAAACGTAAGATAATTCTTCAAAAATTGGTAACACTTTATTGGCGTTTTGAGACATACAGGATCTTTGCCACCTAGACTTTATCTAAAAAGCATGGCCATGCATCTTAAAAAATGAAGATACACCTTAAAGCGTGCTAGAAAATCCTCTACCTAACAAGGCTTCTGTGGATAAATGTTTTTCAGATTTACTCATAACGAGAGAAAAACATCCAGTGCCGTTCATCTGCACAGAACTACTATTATTTTTGGTGTTTAAGAGATGAATAAAACGTACCTGCCAAACCATCCTGTGAAAATCTGTAACTGTAAAAATACAAGGTAACAATTAATGTGATAACGACATTGGAGATATACTCTGTAAACATGATCTTATAAAGGACATTTGCGAATTACTCTGTAAACGCATCACATGATCGCGATAAGGGGCATTGGAGACTTACTCTATAAACAGCATTGCATGATCATGATAAGGGACATTGGAGACTTACTCTGTAAACAGCATTGCATAATCATGTTAAGGGACATTGAAGACTTACTCTGTAAACAGCATTACACGATCGTGATAAGGGACATTGGAGACTTACTCTGTAAACAACATTACACGATCGTGATAAGGGACATTGGAGACTTACTCTGTAAACAGCATTGCATGATCGTGATAAGGGACATTGGAGACTTACTCTGTAAACAGCATTGCATGATCGTGATAAGGGACATTGGAGACTTACTCTGTAAACAGCATTGCATGATCGTGATAAGGGGCATTGGAGACTTACTCTATAAACAGCATTGCATGATCGTGATAAGGGGCATTGGAGACTTACTCTATAAACAGCATTGCATGATCGTGATAAGGGACATTGGAGACTTACTCTGTAAACAGCATTACACGATCGTGATAAGGGACATTGGAGACTTACTCTGTAAACAGCATTGCATGATCGTGATAAGGGGCATTGGAGACTTACTCTATAAACAGCATTGCATGATCGTGATAAGGGACATTAAAGACTTACTCTGTAAACAGCATTACACGATCGTGATAAGGGACATTGGAGACTTACTCTGTAAACAACATTACACGATCGTGATAAGGGACATTGGAGACTTACTCTGTAAACAGCATTGCATGATCGTGATAAGGGACATTGGAGACTTACTCTGTAAAAAACATTACACGATCGTGATAAGGGACATTGGAGACTTACTCTGTAAACAGCATTACACGATCGTGATAAGGGACATTGGAGACTTACTCTGTAAACAACATTACACGATCGTGATAAGGGACATTGGAGACTTACTCTGTAAACAACATCGCATGATCATGATAAGGGACATTAGAGACTTACTCTGTAAACAGCATTACACGATCGTGATAAGGGACATTGGAGACTTACTCTGTAAACAACATTGCATGATCGTGATAAGGGACATTGGAGACTTACTCTGTAAACAGCATTGAATGATCGTGATAAACAACATTGGAGACTTACTCTGTAAACAGCATTGCATGATCGTGATAAGGAACATTGGCAGTCTTCAACCAGGTCTTAAATTCAACTAAAGCAGCCCCAGCGTCCAGTCTCATCTCTCCGCTAATATTAACTTTGTGGTTCTCTGTCCATGGGGATGTTGCAGGTGACTTGAATGAAGCAAAATAAAAATAACGTTTTAAAGTTTTATTTGTGAAGATCAAATCCAAAGTGTATTCACTATGTCAATGAACGACGATAGCACCTAGTGTTGAATCACGGTAATGTTGTCTATAAAACGAGCTCACGTTAGACTAGCTCCGCCATATAGCGTTAATGTGAGGCCCGAAGGGCCGAATGCTACGGAGGGTAACCATTTGTAAAATAGCAAGATTCCTGAATGACTGAGAATATAAAACATGGCCGCCGCGACCGCGGGAAACGGCTCTAGATGGGATGTAATGCAATGACTCTGGCCTATAATTCGACAATAGGGGAATGGATAACAAGGCAGAAACGGTTGGTCATTCAATTTAAGGCATTTATTGTATCGGTGAATGATTTTTTCGAAAGAAAAAAGGGACCGACATACGAGTGAGTCGCAAACTTATTGTCTAAAAGCTGTAACCTTCTATAATACTCGAGCTCCTAGCTCATTAGAGTATTGTTTACTACAATTGAAGTTTGACATAGTTAATTGGCTTGGTATGAGAAGTATTTGACTTTATACTGTAATTTATACATCTTAAACTCCATTGCATTTCACCTATCGTATACGATCGTGTAAACCCGCTTCTTCCCACATGAAACATGAAAGGTTATGGGTGAGAGGGTTTCTTCAATATAAAAGGCTATTTCGGAGAGAAGCAATTGTTCCCACATTAGAATAAGATAAATAACGATAAGCTTAACACATTGTTGAAATATTGAGATTTATCCTACCCTGAAGATAAGTATTCCCTTAGACAGAATCCGATATGTGATGTCATTCTCCTGTATACTTTGATATCTTAAATCAACCTGAAAGTTGAGTCATATATAATGTTATATACCAAAGGTTGTGGACATCAATATGCGTTGTTTACCTATATATAAAAGTAACTGTATAGCCCCAAAACCACTGGCTAATAACTATGCTGAAATATCAAAGCCATGCACAGACTATAGGTGTTAAAACAGTTAGTAACATTCGCAAATCATATGCGATGTTCTCGAGATATTAATCATTTCCACAGGTAATACACATTATCATCCCTCAACCAAGTTTCTCGGCAAGTGCTGAATTTTGATTGGTCGATTACCCGGGTCGTATAAACCTGTATCCCACTCGAACAAACCCTGTAACTAATAATACACCCCATCTGATTGTGTTATGGTCCGCCTAGCCGCAAACACTTCAAATATTTAAATCGCTTCGAAAACCCCAAAATATATGTTATGGTGATCACTTACAGGCATTTAAGCTTTTCTAAATGTGCACAGTTTTTATTTCAATCCATTTTGAACCTAATCCGAATCAGGTTCAAAATTGAAACACGTAAGACCAAATTCTTCACACATCGATCGATAACGTTGCTATGCCTGCAAGGGGCATATAACTCTGTGCTTCGTCTGTCTTTGCTCGATCCAATTGACAGCTCTAGGTTCATACATTTTGACAATAGCTGTATGTGTGAAATTGTGAAATATATTTGTCACATACAGAATGTGCGCCATGAAATAAATCACAAGACTCCGAATGACACTAATAAAAGTATACCAGCTATAGGCTGATGGCGGTTGAACAATAAATCTACGAGAATTCTCCATCTAGGGGTTTCGGGATAATAAATTTGTAATTGATATTTTACCCTGTCTGAATCTTGTACGACCCTCGGCTCAGGGGGTATGATTATCAGCTGGGCCATAACACTTCATACACCCAGGGTAAAATATAAATAACTAATAATGTTTACCTTAAGACGCATCCCCGGGAGGGATATCAACGGAAAGCTCTTACTTTGTAATTCTTCATAAAAAGGACGAAGAGTTATCTAATTCTGTTTCAACGAAATTTTCTATATATTTGGTATCTCATGTCGTTTTAAAGCTATAAGCCCAGTGATCTGTTGATTACATCGAATACTTACCGAATTTATGATAAACGAAAAATACTTTTTAATATTTGCAGTGGCTTGTAAAACTCTTTCAGTGATATTGTTCCCAGGGGTCTTTCTCACCCAGCTGTAAATATAACAACAGAGACATTAATGGATTGTAGGTGATGTGATTCATTGCCACATTGGGTTGATAGGGTTGATACTGTATGAAGGATTTAGGTGGTGCGCATCATGCCAATGGTTCATACATCCTGGTTAATCGATTCAGTGATGGGAGTACGATGTCGTTTTCTATATGAATAGAAGAGGCCCGTGAGTATAATAGTTACAGAAAAGTCACCTCTTTCCACAGAGTGAGACAATAAATTTCACGGATTAAATCAATAATTTTTGGTATTTCTTGATCAAACCAACAGTGCTTTATTCAAATTGGATCTTATTGATCAAATTGACACGAGCTGCTAAATATAATGAAAATTTCTATAAACAGATTAAGCTAATTGTTAGTAATTTCTACCGAAACGTACAAAATAAGAGCTTTTCACTAATGCCAATCTTTCAGATATACGTTATGTAAGCAGCAAACCTCCCAAAATGAACTCGTACATCTCGGCTATTTGAATTTTGTCCGTTATCAATACATATTTTCGTCCGTTCAGGTTACTGACTTTACTGATAACTTTTCATTCCATATTCAACGCCAATCCAGATTTTGGCAGCTCATAGGACTTAAAGCCTAAGGTAACCGCCCCCCCCCCCCCCCCCACCTGCCAAAATTAACGATACGATGCAGTGGAAAGTGTGAATTATACTGAAAATCTAAATGATTAATACTGAAACAAAATCATTGATTGAAGAAAACAGGAGGCCTGTGAGCAGCGAATGAGTTTAGGGAAAGTAAACAAGATTTAAATATCCGGAATGCAAATTCATACATTTGTGGCCTACGTTACTTCTAAACACTACGGTAAAATATATTGTCAAGCCTGGTATTATCAAAAAGTTTCTAATTTGAACTTTGGGGAACACTTAGCCGACGATTTCCCGAATTTGTTTTAACGGAGAAATATGGAAATGTTGACAGCTCATTTCACTTTAAATGTGTCTTTCACTAAAGATGGATTATTGACTTACTAATCCACTAGGGAAAAGTCCACCACAACCAATGTTTCAACTTCATACAACTGAGGCTGGTTGTTTGTAGTCTCCCTTTTAGATCTTCCATGCTGGTTACGTATCTTGTACTGGTTCTTAAGGGCTGAAACAAAGATGCTTTAGTAAATAGTTGATTGAGTGAGCGAGTAAGTAAGTAAGTGAGAGGAAATTTGACATCACGTTCAACATGACTGAATATACCCCCGACTGGTGCCATCTGGATTAAGGAAACCCAAAGAGTTTGAACAACCTGTTACGTTTTAAGAAATGTTTGTAACTCTCTATAAACGTGGGTTTTATACTAATGAGAAATGATTGAGGATTCCCAACCAAGAGGTGATGCCTTGGTTATTTCTCATTAACCTGTTCCGTCTTTTACATAGAGACATAGAGAAGGAAATCAGAACCTATAAAAAGAGATATTACTGGATTTTACTGGATTAATCTTAGATTAAATACCTTTACAATTTACAGTTTTGCTCACCAATTGTTGTCTTTAATGACGAAATACACGTTTCTTATGTTTTTGTAATACAATATTTTAGTCAATGATTAAAAAATTAAGACATCACCACGTAGTAAGTTGTTTTGAACGACTCGAGCTTTTGACACCTGTACCGGTGTCTTCGTCAAGTGTAACTGAATTTAATGTTTCAAAATATTGATATAAATACTAAAACAAGAACAAATATGTAATGTGGCCAATCATTGAAATTGTTTACAAGAGTAACTATGTTAATAGTATTCTAACGTCGGAATCTAGAAAACAACGACATCAATCAAGAATGAATATTATTATTAATGACTATTATTATTAATGAATAATGATAATATCTTAGTTTATGATATCAAAACTTTTGATAGCTCAATGGAAGAAATAACATCTTTGTTTAACTATATGATAGGTAAGTGATAAATGTGTTGCAGAATGTCCAGCTCTGAATCCATATTGAGGAGAGGATATGATTATCATCAAGAACATTTTTTTCTTTTGTGGCAATGTTGAAATTGTTAGAATTTATATAAGACCAGTTTATGAGATTGTGTGCTCTCCGATTTTAAAACACTATTTTTCATTGGAAAATAAAACGTTTATTCGCATGAATATAATTAAGTACACTTTTACTGTTACTGGCCAGCAGTAGTTCAGAAAAGAAACACATTACGGTCATTGTTTATCTTACACAGTGAATAATTCCTACACCAGACTTTTTAAAATTCTTTGTTCTTTAGCCTGTGGAAATCTACAGATATTCGTATTTTAAGAGATGACAATACACATGACTTTACTCTACCTTTTAAATTCAACATTTTAAACTGGTATTATATTTGATTGGTTCGTTTAGACTGTTTATCTAAAAACCGGCTAAACTAGACTGAACAAGTTTCTGTCTATTACCAAGTGTAGTTTGTATCAAAGACTCTAGACTCTCTATAGCAAACACATTTATTCCACTTAGTTGACTTTCTATTAGCGTTATAATAGTATACACTTAAAGAAAACGTAGAAAGCCATGAACGTACAGCAGGTCAGTGCATGTGGACAAGTTTGATAGGATTGTATCAGATTACATCACGACTCCCACCTTCTGTTATGGTAGGTGGTTTGGGACGGCCCGAAATGTCTCTGACCGCGATCAAGAAAGCACAAAATATGAAGTACACGAAGTTTTACAATTGCCGGGTTACCAGTTTGATACATTAGATACAAATTAGTTG
Source organism: Lepidochitona cinerea (assembly GCA_963971465.1). Taxonomy (NCBI): domain Eukaryota; kingdom Metazoa; phylum Mollusca; class Polyplacophora; order Chitonida; family Tonicellidae; genus Lepidochitona; species Lepidochitona cinerea. The sequence continues at coordinate 36,105,726 of OZ020556.1, read as the reverse complement.
TATTAAAAAAATATAATGTCATCATTTTTTTCAATAAACTTTTGAAAAGTCTCAGTATCAATATTTAAAAAAAGGAAGAAATGTCGAATTTTATAGACATTTACGACTAGTAGGTATGTTAAGCATATGTTAATCAACTTAGGAAAATAACCTAGATGTCAAACAAATTAAATGTTTATAAGTGAAGATAAAAGTAAACAATGAATAAATATGAATAATATAACAGATACTCATTTTAATTATTAATTTTTTTTTTAATATTGAACTTCTTATTATTTATGAACACTATAACACACCGGCATAGGGAAAATCTTCTTGTCTAACTGTCTTATATTATGATGTTTAACTGAGAATCAGCGTCTGCATTATACATTGGGTAATATTAGACTTACTACTTTCTAGATAATCCGTCCTTGTTCCTTGTAGGATTTTTACATTTTCAATAATATGCTCCGGAAGTTTATATCTCAGTAGTCGAGAAATCTTGCCAATTGCACCATCATATTTCACTTCCGGTTTTATTTGATAATGGTTTCCTTTGTGAATAAACTCTCCTTCCTGAAGAAACAAACAACGAAAAGGTAATATAACACCAATGACATCGGTTGAAAATATTCACAATTTGAAGTTGATTGTGTTGCCAAAATTCGACGTTTTCCACGGCTTAGCTAAAAAAAACATCGAACTGAAGATTTCTGCTAATAACGGACAAAATTCAAATAGCCAGGATGTATGAGTACATTTTCGAGTAGTTGCTGTTCATAAAAACTATCTTAAAGGGGCATGAGCTGCCAAAATGTTGATATTTTGACGTTACAACATAATGTTGAAATTATTGGCTATTTTTCTCAAGACGTATAATCCAGAAGCTTTTAAGTGTTTCTGGTCTCGAAAATGTACGATAAAGTATTGTTTTGAACTAACTTTGGCTTAGAATGAATGAATGGTCGTCCCGGTTATTTAAATTTTGTTTACTTTTCGAACACGTTTTCGGTTCGCGCAGTCCACATACTGTATGGATTTTCCTCATTCCAACGCCAATCATTTAGTTTTTCGATGGCCTTCAAAGCCTCTTACTGTCGTGACGATCAGAAATTATGAAAAAAGAGTGGATTTTGGCAGCTCATGCCACTTTAACGTACATCCCTACGATAGGTATTAACGGAGAGGTCATATTTTGTATTTCGGGAGCAATTAACTGATTCTGTTTCAACGATTTGTTTCATATATTTGGTAGCTCATGTCAGGTTAACAAGAAGTTCAACCATATAACCATATAACCATATATCATTCCTGATACGTTTCTCTAACAACCACCTATACCAGTATATTGATGGTCACAGGAAGTCGTCTGCTGGTCTCAGAATTCGAATAATGGAATATCTAATTGGTCAACTGGGTTATCAATCAAGCTAAATCTACAAGTGTAGTGCCTGGTTAAATGACAATAGCTGCCAATATTGGAATATCTTCATGAATTTTGATTGGAATTCTCAAACGTTAGTTTTTAACTAAAACCTCAAACGCAAGACTGGATGCTTGGGCAAATCTTTCGACGGCGAATTGGCATTAGGGTGATATATATTGTATCATATATACCGTGTTTTAATCACTGTGTACATTATTGAAGGACGCTCGGTTTTCTGGAGTAATGTTATATGTCCTTCAATACACAAGTAATAAACTATACAAAAAAGGGATGTATGGACTATATAGAGTGTATGATAGACAATGTATGCAAATTGCGTTTATATCTTTTTCCCATGTATTTATGTCTGGAAGAAATTCAAAAGAATCTGTTACATATAACAGTAGGTTACTGAAGTTAGAAGGTCGACCATCAACACATTGTTTCCTATTTTAATGTGAGACAAAAACAATAAACATTTCTTTAGCATTTGTTATTAAAAGCCGCTAAAGCCTAGCGCACACGAGAGGTGCCGGCTGAGCTGCCGGCTACGCGTGGCTGAGAGCTAAGCTGTTTCCCCCGTGTGCGCGTAAATTTTGGTGAGATTTTCGCCTCTCGAGGCGGTGAGGAAAGTATATAGCATGTTTGATATGTTCTGCCTCTCGTGGCAAGAATCTCACCGTGTGCGCACAACGTAAGCTGCCAGCTGAGCTGAGAGGAGGGATAGTCCAATCGCGTGTGCCTATTAAATCATGTGACCACTTAGAATATTACGTAACACGGGTAGTGACACTTGTGTAGGTCAGTGAACTTGATTGACAAGGAACTGGCCTCAGCCGAGAGCTCATCGTCTGCGCTGAAATCTGTAGCTGCTCCCTTGGCCACGCGTGCCTTGTAGCTCAGCCGGCGCCTCTCGTCTGCGCTAGGCTTTAGAGTTGGCAAAATATCACATGGAACAACGAATATTCCGCTATGTTTGCTTTGGTTTTAAGAATACCTTATCTTACATTTGTTCTCGACCAATTTCCATTTCTAAAATATACGCTGTAAAATGAAAAGCCTTCCATTCTAGTTGCTTATAGTTGTTACAATTGATAGGAGACGATACTTTTCTGCCTTGAATTTTTTTCTTTACGTTTTTCGAATGACTTACCACCATGTAGTTGGAAGTTTGCACGTTGTAAGAGACAACGAAGCTGGCACCGTTAGAAGAACACTGGTAGTGACCAACGACCTGTTAAGACAATAGGAGGAAAACATCAGTTTATCAATAGCATTATCCACAAGTGGGATGTAGATCCTATATTCCGTGTCCCGCAGATATCAATTAGTCCTAGGTGGATTTAAAAGTGGCATGAGCTGCCAAAATTCACACTTTTTTCATAATTTCTGATCGTCACGACAGTAAGAGGCTTTGAAGGCCATTGGAAAACTAAATGATTAGCGTTGGAATGAGTAAAATCCATACAGTATGTGGCCTGTACGAACCCAAAATGTGTTCGAAAAGTAAACAAAATTTAAATAACCGGGACGACCATTCATTCATTCTAAGCCAAAGTTAGTTCAAAACAATACTTTATCGTACATTTTCGAGACTAGAAGGACTACAAACTTTTGAATGATACGTCTTGAGAAAAATAGCCAATAATTTCAACATTCTGTTTTAATATCAAAATATCAACATTTTGGCAGCTCATGCCACTTTAAATAAACACGAAATGAAAGCCGTGAAAAAGCTTGCTATATAAATACATATATTGAAAAGCAATTGGCTTAATAAACTTCGGCATTTGGAATTTTTGTTAGCATGGGTTTATAGAACATCCAATATGACATTAACCCTCTATATGTCCCTCAAACAAGACATCCAATATACTTCATATGAGCAAATATTAAAGTGGCATGAGCTGCCAAAATGTTGATATTTTGACGTTAAAACATTATTGGCTAATTTTCTCAAGACGTATAATTCAGAAGCTTTGTAGTGCTTCTAGTCTCGAAAATGTACGATAAAGTATCGTTTTGAACTAATTTTCGCTTAGAATGAATGAATGGTCGTCCCGGTTATTTAAATTTTGTTTACTTTTCGAACATGTTTTCGGTTCGTACAGGCCATATGCTGTATGGATTGTCCTCAATCATTTCGTTTTCCGATGGCCTTCAAAGCGTACTACTGTCGTGACGATCAAAAATTATGAAAAAAGTGTGAATTTTGGCAGCTCATGCCACTTTAAATAAATGAGAAAAATCATTGTCTCACCCTGGCTTGTTCGTCATTCGACATTAATTGAATTTGTCCATTTTCCTGAACGTCGTATATTGGAACGTTGTCGAGTCGAGAATTTTTGGTTAAAACCATCAAGACTCTCTCATTCCCATAGTAAAATTCCATTCTTAAGAAGTGTGGAAAATTGTTAGAACCGGAAAGACCTTCTCTCGGAAAATTGTTGGTAACATTCACAAGCACACGTTTTCCTTGGGATAAAACAAAAAACATGACGTGAATATTGCTTTTAATTTTACCAAATAATAATCATATATACTAATATACCTGTCATAATATTACATGATTTCCTCTCTCATATTTCCCTAAAAGGTATCTTGAAATGAGCAAAAATAATGTTCAAATTGGTCGATTTATCGATCGATCTACTTTAAGAGAACGTTCACCTTTATAGTTTCAATGCAGTTTTTGGTAATCTCGCCTGATGGGAATTATCATGGGTTATTATCATGGTTCTTACATAAAGAGATACTCAAAATCTTCGATTTATACAATCCTGGTATAGATCCACTGATCTGGAGCGAGGGGGGGGGTCGTATTGGTAAAATTTGTATTGGTGTAAGTCTCCAGAATGTATATGCTGAAGTAGTGTTTTAAAGTGACGTTAGTCTATAATGAATGAACCATCGTGGCGGTTTTTTTTCTTCTTTAAATTGTTTTTACTTGTGGAACATTGTATCGGTTCGCACAGGTCACGAATCTTTTAATTTTTCGATCAAGTTCGAACTCTGTTATTGTCTTAACCATCAGAATTTATGACAAAAGTGCTAATTTAGGCAGTTCTTTAAAGTGGCATGAGCTGCCAAATTTTTGACTTCTTTTCATAAATTCTGATTTTCAGGAAAAGTTGAGCTTTGGAAGTGCGAAGTAAAATTGAAGGGTAAAGCTACTAGTCCAAACGAACCGTTAACATGTGCTAATAACAGACGAAAATCAAATAGCTGGGAAAGTATGAATGCATTTAAGGCTTTTTGTGGCTTATAAAAACTACCTTCACGTACGTCTTCGAGATTGATATCATCAAAAAACTCTTATCAACCAATCAGAGCACGAATACAGATGGACGGACGAAATAACCCGAATCCCATGAACTCACTGTGCATAGCCTCAATCAAGACATGAAGGTTTTACTTGAACGGATAATTTGAAAAGGTGTGTATAACAACATGCTCTATACAGAGTGTGACTAACTAGCTTTGAGACGGGTTAAATGGGCTTGTCGCAGAACTTTGTTTACTGTATGAAAACATGATCCAAGTCCAGTACATAAGTGTATTCAATGTTATTTGTCCTGACTATTCGATCGAATTTAATATGTCTGGAAGTTACAAAAAGAATATATATATTCACAGATTTCTGTGTAAATACATTTTACCACAAGGTTTTAACACTTCACCGAGTGTACACTATACGTTATATAATTATAATGATTCTTTATCTAGGTTCCTATTCCTGACATCTAGAAATGTAAGCGAAAATAGGATTTGTATAGGTTTCGTGTTTAGCGGAATATTTCGGTTTATTTGCTGAAACCTGGTCATCTCCTGAAGATAGATTGATATAACAAAGCGAGATATTGCCTTTGCCAGTTTTGTGTTTGCTTATGAAGTAAACCTGTGAGAGTTGGAATATTGAAATAGCAGTTTATCCCTCCCATCTTTTTCTGAGTTGATGCAGTGAATCTCACGAAGACGGTGACAGAGATACTAACGGTCAGACGGATAAACTGAGCTGGCAGCCAAACAGGGCATTATAAAACATATTTGATTTAAGAAAGTCGTTTGAAGGCTGAGCGGAATCTGATAATATTTCATTTTATATATATATAAAGGTTTAAATTTATGAGCTGTGAAATATCGCACCATTTGTTAAATATAATAACCTTTGACACCAGGAAATATCTCTATAGAATTTCTTTGATCTGTAAAAGAAAAGTAAAGCCCGTAAAGGAAAATGACGTCAAATGGATTTATTTGCAAACGTCTATCTGGCCATGCCATTAGACATGTGACGATAATGGTCGAAGTAGCCCATCACGTCCCCCCTAAAAAAACGAAAAAAAAAGAATAAAAACTAAGAAACGTTTGTACGAATTAGCCTAAAATTTCCGCAGCTTCTGAAGTGTGACTGCTTTTTGTTATTTGCCCAAAATAAATGTAGAACGTTATCAAAGCATCTCCCTTGATGTATACGAAAAACAAAAGTATGATTATTTGCATATTGCCAACAAAATTCTTAACTACAACGAGTTGCACGTAAGTCTCACGCTAGTCTCGCTACTCAAGAAACCTCAAGTCAACTGAGTTAAAAGATCGAGGGAGAGCAGGGAGCGGGGGTGGGGGGGGGGGTGTCAAGAGTTCCATTAAGCGTTAGATGTTGAATCAATCAATATGAATAGGTCGCGGGATCTAATCCCGCTGGGTTAAATGCTATGGGCAAATTCTTCTATACGTTTTCACCTGATTGAGCTCTGTGAATCACCTAAAGACAAGGTATGGATTGATTGCTCTCTCGAATATATTACCTCGTACTAAGGATTAGTCGGAATATCCTATCCCAGTCTATCGGCACAGACACACTATAAGGGAAATAACGTTTGGCGTTAAACACCAAACAACGAACTATTTAACTAAAAGGAATGTGACCTCGAGATCAAATTGCTTTTGTGATGCTTTTGCCAGGGTAGCACAGAGGGTAGTATGGGCGTGACTAAACTGGGGGAAGCTGTTCTGGGAACCTACAAAAGATCTGACGATATAGAACTTACTCAGGTGTTTTAATATGTAGACCGTGGAAGGATATTATTTATATTCGGAGGCCTTTATTTGTCCACAGGTATACTTTGCACTTATTATGGTTGCCTTTTGTGTTTATATAGCCTAACATTTTATAATGGCGGTTGGTAGACTGGACCGTTAAGTGCATACATTTCATATTCAATTCAAAGTAACTTTCTCTTCTGGTGTCCCAAAAAATTAAGAATGTATGAAGATTAACTGAGTGATGTCCAGATTATTTGACAGCTTTATTAATATCGTGGATTTATCTATTTTTTGCCACAACAGGCTTTTATAGATTTGGGGTGATAGCATACTGGGACCTATCAAGAAGAAAAGTTTTACTAAAAGCAAAACATTTCTGAACGTTTTATTTTCTATAATTCCTCTATCATTTAAAATACGGTATTATGGTAGCATATCGCCAGACGTTCTTCAACTATTAATGGTTGAAGTTTTCAGAGGGTTGTTTCGTAAACGTGGGATATTTGTCGTGACATCATTTATCTTAACGGGATATGTCCAGAAAGGCTGCAAAAGACAGTTTGTGCATTTTAACTATTGTTTACTTAAAAATGAGGTTTCCAGATGACCATTGGTTTTATTTGGGAATTCGTCTTTGTTTTGACAGTTAGTTTCGCACGCTTACCGCCTCTATAGCTGCGCATGTGATGAATTCTCGGCTGTTTGTTAACTGACTGTCAGACAGAAAACAATAGCAAAATGGAATTCCTTAAATAATTTTAAGCGTACTTGTTTGCCAGAAAATTAACTTGCGGCCATTCATCCGAGATTGATTTTTTCTTATATGTCTACTAATTTGAGGGTTAACGAAAAATAACAACAAACTTAGGCGATTTGTCATTTTAAAGTTAACAGTCAACCACTCCATGATGGAAAAATCCATTCTCAACATTTGGCATTAATGGCTTTCCAAGTATGTTCGCTGCAGACCTATATTTATGTTTTAAAGCATTAAAATATCATATTTATGATCACTAAAACACACGGGCACAGGGAAAATCTTCTTGTCTAAAATAACCATGGAGACAAGTTTCTAATTGTGTTAAAAAAAGGTATATCATTTAGACCTTTATACCCCATATATTGTTGTAACAAACCAAACCTATTATATTTCATTAGGTTGACGACTGACAGGAGCTTAGCCTTGGTCAGTAGAATTTCCTGGAATCCTTTAAAATGTCATAAATAGACGTTTACTTTCAATGAATTTAGATTTTATTGAAGAAAAAAAATAATTGAATCGTAAGCATCTTTTATAAATCGTCTTGAACCAATAGACAATGTAATCCTATTTGGTAGTAATGAACGTACAAACTTAAAATAACCGTGAAGATCGTCAAATTTGAGTTTTTCTCTTCGTCGATTTAAACATCACTTTAGCAGAAACTCCCGAGGTTGTAAACCTATCAATGGAAAGTTTATAGTTTGCACTCCTTGGAAAAATATTCAAAATGATCTTATCCCAACAATATTAAAACTCTGAGAGCTCGCGCCATTTTAACTCACCTGTGGATTTTGCTTGTACAACGGGAGAAAATCCGGGCATGAGTACTCCTAAGACTGTCAAGTCGATTAAGATAAATATCACCGGTAGCCCAATAGGTCGATACAATTCCATGTTTTGCATAACACTTCGTTCATATGTTAAATCTCTTTTAAAGTTACAAACTATAGGTTACACAACAAAAAGGATTCCTCTCAATTTGCATTTTTTTCAATGAAAGCTTCCTTAATCTGAAACGTGTCGATCGATTTACCATAATAGGTGATCACATATGTGAACTTTCTGTGCACTGGCCCCTCTTACGCTGCATACACATTCAGTCTTCTCCGCGACTGTAGACATTTTTTTCTTTTAAAGCCCGACGTGCTTTATGGTCTGTTTCGTACTCCTACTTTGAAAGGGCTTTTATTTGGGGGTATTCACTGACTTATTTCCATTCTTTACGTTGACTATTTGTGTGATGTAAACATGTCTTGACTTCAGGGAATTTGAATTCAATATATAATTCACTTTTAGCTTACCTTCAATGTATACACTAATATATCAATAAATACTGACAGGTCGCTTGACCTTATAGGGACCCAGTTCCGGGAATCATTCTTCTCTGAGAGGGCGTGTCCTTTGGACAATGGCTAGGCCGCTAAGTACCGATGCCAATTGTATACTCGCGAGATCACCTTTAGACGTGGCTAAGGTTAAATCTGGCCTTTAGGACTAGGGTAACTTCTAATTTTAGATTGTACCGGTGCTGGTGATTGTCCCCGAGTCAGACTGTCCCATGGCAAGGTATTTGACGCCAATACAAAACGCTGGATCAAAATAAATTCTAGAAATATGACAAAATGTCTCAACAACTTTAAAGATTTTAACCATTTAATGGCATGTCCATTGTCTCTCTTTTCTCTTGGAAAAAAGTTGAAAACTAAGAAATCCTTGCACGAAGTGTGATTGTTATGTCTATGTGTTCCAGTGTACCTTATTAAAAACATCTTCCTTGATATATACATTGCTACAAATAGAGAAACAGATATATGTTTATACCCTGGGTTACTTGCAATTAAAATTTTTTCTACTTTTAAATTAGTAAAATTCTATTTTGAAGCGAAAGTCGCCACGGTGCTCTTTCTCACATTTGCGAAGAGGTCAATTTACAAGTCAGTAATTAAAAACTTGGGACACCAAAATATGTTCAGTCAGACAAAACGACGTCAAAGCTTTAGAAATTTGGCAAAATGGAAAGTTTTCAACTTCTTCTATATAGAAAAAATACAGAAAACTGTCTTCTTTCTTTGATGTAAATATAGTCTCGGACTTTTTCGCGGCGAGGGTGCCTTTAAATGGGGCGAGGGAACCAGGGTCTTTGTCCGTACTTCACTCAAGTATAGGTCTTCCTCCGTAATTTAATATTTTTTTTACATTTATTGGTCTTCCACCTATAAATTGCCAAACATAAATAGCGAGGTGCCTGTAGACATTTAATATTATTGAATTATATACTTTGTCGTCCACATAAACATATCGAATGAAACCCATTCATATATTTTTTTTTCCGATTCGAACATCGACCCATAAATGGAAGGTTTGTGTTAGAACGAGTGACTGTCACTCTACTCACTTGTCCAGCGAGATCCCTCAACTATTAATATAACCTTCTTTCTTATTACATTAACTTTGACCATTGCCAGATTAATGAGCGCATCTCCAGCTATAGATCGGGATTGACTTCGCGATTTTGAAAGATATCGTGACGATAGGAATAATACAGTTTTAAATCGCTGAAAAATTTTAATATCTTGGACAAAAAAGTTGAATGCCATAAACTTGAATTTACTTCATGGTGCTACTGTTGGGTCAATCTTGGCAAACATCGTATTCTCGCGAGAATGGCTAAGATAGACCTGATATACCCTTACTCGATATAGTGCAGGAATCATCACATGCCAGATTGGGTAATATATAGGAAAAAGGCGGATAAATGCGAGCAAACGCCAGACTGAAGTTCATTTTCAGTTCATGTTGTGTTGTCGAATGATTAACAGTCACATGATAAGTTGTGAACTCCGTTGTGAACTCTACAATCCTAGTACAATTCCAGTCTGAAACTTCGAGGATATGTGAAATACCATCTCATATGATGCAATGTAGCAACCAAACACGTATAACTGTGAATCGAACAATTTCCACATCCTCTTGATGGCCCAATAAAAGTGTATACCCGTGATAACGTTAGGGACCGAAACGCTCTGTTTGTTAACTTTCAGCTTTGATTAGCTACTAATGAAGCATTAGAAGAATCCTGATATGTACCGAAACTGCGCCTGTCTTCTTGGTGTTACACAGCATGTGATTCCGGGCTAAATAAAATACATAAACAATTATCTGTATAACCCAAAAGTACTGTAATATACCTTATAAAAACACAGACTGTCAGAGGCGTGTCAAAGCCGACCGGTAGCGAGCGAAGACAGCCGAAGTCTGTTCCGACTGATACAATGCCACACTCGGAACATCCTTCGGCTATCTTCGCTCGCTACCGGTCGGCTTTGACACGCCTCGGACAGTCTGCGCTTCTTATACGGTAAATCACCGTATTTTTGGGCTGATTAAAAATGGCGTCGAAAGTAGATATCAAAATGTTTTACTACAGACGAAAAAATAAAATAAAAATAGTTATAAATTTATTAAATGCTAATATCATTAAGAAAGATATTTGTTTATATGTTATATTTAGCCCGGTAAAGCACATGTTGTGTAACGCAAAGAAGAGACGCAGTTTCGGTACATTCCAGGAATCCTCCAATACTTCAATTATAAAACTTATCGCGCTTGAAAGTTAACAAACAGAGTATTTCGGTCCCTTACATTATCACGAGGACACTTTCGATAGGCCCTGAAGAGGATATGGAAATTGTACGTTACACGGCTACCTTTTTGGTCGCCACATTCAAAATGACATGCAGTCTATCAGAGGGTATTTCACGCACGTAAATCCCCGAAGTTATAAGAGTGACAATGCCACAGTCGGAACTCCCTTCGGCTATCTTCGCTCGCTACCGGTCGGCTTTAACACGCCTCGGGCAGTCTGCGCTTTTTATACGGCAAATCACCGTATTTTTGGGCTGAATAAAGATGGCGTCGAAAGTAAATATCAAAATGTTTTACTACAGACGAAAAATGAAAATAAAAATAATTATAAATTTACTAAATGCTAATATCATTTAGAAAGATATTTGTTTATATATTATATTTAGCCCGGTAAACCACATGTTGTGTAACACAAAGAAGAGACGCAGTTTCGGTACATTCCAGGAATCCTCCAATACTTCAATTATAAAACTGATCGCGCCTGAAAGTTAACAAACAGAGTATTTCGGTCCCTTACATTATCACGAGGACACTTTCGATAGGCCCTGAAGAGGATATGCAAATTGTACGTTACACGGCTACCTTTTTGGTCGCCACATTCAAAATGACCTGCAGTCTATCAGAGGGTATTTCACGCACGTAAATCCCCGAAGTTTTGGGGATTTACGTGCGTGAAGCCGACCGGTAGCGAGCGAAGATTGTCGAAGGATAGAATGCATGAATTAAAATGACCGGTTCTTGCATTAGAGGTAAATTTCTTAATGAATATGGTGACTTTTAATTGTAGATTGTGCTGGTTATAGAGATTTCCACGGCATCATTGTGTTTTTCTATCCATATTGGGAGGAAATTCTTTACATCGAACGTTTATGAACGCCCTCACAGCGAAGTGATGTGGGCAGGTGTTGTAAAACAACGGAAAACAAGCAATTACCACAGAGCCTGATGACGTCACAGAATGGACACGTCTCATTGGCTGGTTTGGATCTGACTTTGTAAAAAGTGCCGCCATTGATAGTTGATGAATCGAAATTACATCATCACCTGGTAATGGCGGCGTTCGATGAAAATCAAATACCCCGTGACCTCCATTCCATGCATTCTGTTCATTGCATGTACCTCTTTTTGTTTACCGGTACTTAGCAGGACTTCAAACATTGGTGACATAACGTGCTTTTATCCACATATTTTTCTGGCAACTTTGTGTAATCTTGGACATGCGGATACAATGAGATTGGACCAACCTTTGGTCATCACATTGACTCAATAATATTAGTCCAGTTAACCAAATTAGGACAGACCAAGCGATACTATCAGGATAACATAACGGACAGACTGATAATCCAAGTACCCCCTGTATATTTCGCTGTAAAAATGTTTTAAGGGAAGCTGAATACATTCAAAGCAATGAAAATTGACAAGTGCCTAATGCAATGTACGAATTCCTCTAATAATATCCTTAGAATCAATTGAGTTATTCAAGTTAAAATCCATTACCGGGTTTACGACCCACTCGATATTCATCATGTTAAAGATTTTATTTCTGTTTTCTTTTGCTCTTAAAAGAGACCACTACCGAATCAAAATGTAGTTGTTCAGGTGGAAAACATTCGTCCATTCCATTGGTCATTGGCTATCTATCCGGCTGATGATATCGCCCAATCGGGCATGCTGTTTTGATAAATGTTTTTCAATAGAAAATCTTATTGAGTGGACTGACAAGTGCACAATAACCTGTACAAAGAATGAATGGTTTAAGGGGATATATCTAGCGGTAGTGAAGAATAGATGTCACATACGTCGCCTTTTTAAAGGAGGAGAAAACAAATAAACAACATGAAATTGTAACGAACAATCACCTCAAGAGTGTCAATTTTTAAGCTGTAAATCTTACCTGCGTTTTAGGGTGATGCAGAAAATTGCACATGTTTAAATTGGGTCACAAAAACGATGGGGGCCGCCATTTGTAAAACGAGAAATTGACCGGAAACAGATGTGCCTAGAAATTAACCTAGGCTCAAATGGCAGACAAAGAAAGTTGACCAATTTCACTCGCACGTGCGCTTTGGGTTGCTTGGTATGCGTCTACTGATTGGCCGAAGGAGACACACCCCTAAGCACTGTTGTGATAATGGAGGCCAAGTAGGCAAGTCGGTCTCAGTCGAAATCCAATGGTTTTATATAACTTCACTTTAAGACTGTGCGGTGGTAAAAAATCGTAAAAATATGTATATAGTACCATTGAAAAGGGAAATTCTCCGTCCGTTTTGTGCAATTGCCAGTTTTATTTGTTTTCTCCTCCTTTAAAGTGTAAACCTTGAACACACATATAGCTTTAATTACCTTCGACATTTCAAAGGAGTTTTTATTACTATATTGCCATCCTGAATACACTTCAATTTCCCCGTTTCGATAGTGTATGACATATACGGGCCAAACTAACGTTTTAATAAAAAAGATTGTTCTTACTTTCACAGTGACTGGGGGCGCCATGATTCGGGCATTATCATGGCTTTTGTTAATCGAGAAAAACGGACATTCAACTCTCATTGAAAACCTCAATCAATCATGCTAAACCATAAACATTTGAGTCTGTAGTTTATGGGATTCACAAGTTCTAATCAGAACGAACATTCCGCATTGTGTTGATTATTATATTATATATATATATTATAAGTTAAAAGTCTTCCGCATTGTATATTTTTCACTTAAAGTGGCATGAGCTGCCAAAATTCGATTTTTTCTCTTAAATTCTGATTAGTTCAGCGTTTGAAGTACATTAAAAAACTAAAAGACTGATGTTGGAATAAAAGAACCGTGTGAACCAAAGATGTGCAGTAATAATGAACCTATTCAAATAGCCGGGATATATGACTTGATTTTGGGGGCCTTTTAGCTAAACGAAAAGCTAATATCTGATCATTTTTGATAAAAATGACCACCAGTTTTTACAAGAAAATACTTTCCCTGAAGCAGTTGTGAATTATTTTATCTTTACCTTCCGTCAAAATGGGAACATCACGTTACTTCTAAATAACCCAGAGAAGCATAGGGATTTAATTTTATATTGCTAATATAGCATATTATCGGGAAAGTATAACAGTTAGGATGATGAGTTTACGCTTATGTCAAACTGTAAATATGCACACAAAAAATGTTATACATGGATTAAACAGATTTTCAGATGGTGGGTCATTTGGTGGTTCAATGACGCGTTGTTTTTTTTTTATTCACTTTTTCCCCACCGTTTTTTATTTACTGATTCCACTACCTGGGCTACTTTGTGAAACAATGAGCTCACATGTACATATGGATTGTCCCGGCTTACACAGCTACAACCTAAAATCAAAACTGGTCGCCATTGTCAACTAAATATGTATTATCCAATATCTCTGAGATTAAATCCGCAATAATGATAAAAAAACTATCGTTTTGTCTTGATTGTTCATCGTGATTAATTCGTTGGAATGGTTCGTTTACAGTTTCCGATTCGTCCATGGTCAAAATCCACGATGGCCACCATCCCAGATCCACAAATGGCTTAGCTGAACATCTCAACGAAGATGCGTTTCTCCTGGCCTTCACCATATAACTATATCACCGTATATCTACCAGACAGCGAGTCCATAGACAAACTACTGCTCTATGCCCGGAAGAAACCCACGACCTTCCGGTGGTAACTGGCAACCATCCCACATAGGTCGTTCGAGAGAACACCCAGCCAGAAAATTTGGACTAAGTGGGATTCGAACCCGCGACCCATATAAGAAAGTGGCCCTAAAGATCTAATGATCGCCAATCGTATACTGAACTACGGTGATTTGGATGTGAGATATATGGTATGATTCGGTACATTATTTCAATATTTAACGAATGCAACTTACTTCGGCAATATACATACATGTGTGTGTCTAAGATGGGCCATGAACCATAAATTAATTGACTTTAACGATGCAATGGGGTCAATATGTACTTCACATTAATGTATTTCAAATGAAGGATAAGAATCTGCGGAGAACTCCATGTGGCGGATTCAAAACCAGATAGGTCTGAGGCAAGTCTCTTGATAGAAATATGTACCTTTATTGGCTAGCTATAAGGTAGGTTTACATTGTTCAACAGCGCCCGAGGCGGTCAATGAAATATCTAAAAATATTGGTTAACATAAAAGTTCTCAACGATGCATAGTGATTTGTTGAATTACGTCTTTGAAATAGGCTGTAGCGTTGAAGTGGTGCAATTCAAGATTTTTTGTACCGTGTCGTGATAAAGATTTGTGCATCGCAGGTATTACTGGTTGATAGAAAGTGACAGTAGAGTCAGCAAAAGGATATCAGCGCAACCTTATGTGGAATTTTAGAGTCATTGAACGTGTCATTTCCTCTTAAATTGTCATTGAAAAAAATATGTCCTTAAATAAAATGTATGTCTTTTTACCAGTGAATTGCATGTGTTTTGTTGGTGTTCGTGGTCTGTTTCATAGAATTAATTAACCCCTGACAAAAAAAAATATGTTTTTTTAATGCTGTATAACAAACCGCAGGTTTGACTGTTAAAAGTGCTTTTGTGTTTCCCCTTGTTAATTGCTACAAGGACTGTTTTCCACCGCCGTGGCCAATACATGGAATGGCCTTACCGTATATTAAATAGGAGGGGTCAAATGTCTGGGAGAATCTGAAAATCACATCTTTGCATGGCTTCTTATGCACCCGATTCAACTCAGTTCATCCATTTTCAGGTCATATCATAATTTTTACTTGGCGGTTCTTCTTGAAGGAGAGAATCAGGGGCTCGTTCTACTGATTGTTAAGCTGGCGCAAAGTTACGCATAGGTTCACAGCATAGAGTTGCGCCTCCAGGCTTGCGACCACTCGCAAGTTCTTATATAATTTAACACGCGTTTGCGGCTGGCGCAAGTTACACCAGCTTAGTAGAACGAGCCCCTGTCTTGTGGTGGGTGTCTTGTGATCGCATTCTATTTAGTCATTGGTCGAATATCGATTCCTAATTTTCCACGCCCAATGACATTTGAGCCCTTAGATTGGTATAGCTTTTGTAAATCGACGGAAAAAGTCCTTGTGGCAATTAACATGGGAAAACATAAAAAGTCTCTAAATTATTCCAGTGAATGGGATAATTTCGAGATTTGAATCATATGGCAAAATAGGCTTTACAGCAGAAAGAAATAAAAAAACATGTCTTTCATAGTTTTAGTTTAATAAATACAACAGCAATCCAGAAAAAAGTCTTATCCTTGTCCTACTCCCATTTATCCAAGACGTTCACAATAAGATGGTTAGCATGTCCAAATGTTTTCTATATCGTCATGTGATTGACAGCCTTACATTACAATTTTATCTGTGTAAACCAATTCTTGTTAAATATCAAAGATACATCACCTGATTTCGTATCTCAGCACATAGCCTAGCTATTCAAGAAGGAAGATACAAAAATGTCAGCAGGCGAAATAGGTTATGTTCTGGTTGCCAGTTCAATTCTATTGAAGATGAGTTTCATTTCAATGTCCATTGTATAGATCGCTTAGGACGAGATATATAAAACGATACTATTTCTCTCGACCCAGTGTTTTTAAGCTGGTTCAACTGTTATCTACCAAAAACGTAAAAGAATTGTTACATTTAGGAATTTATTTATGTAAAGCCATTCAGCTCAGAAGTAGAATTACCCTCTCCGCCTAATAATTATTATTTTGTATTCATTTGAAATGCCAATAAGCTGTAGCTTACGGTAATAAAACTTTACTTTACTTTACTCCTAAACCTCATTCAAAAGTTATATCTTTAGCCAGCTCCCAAACTTCCCACTAACTACCTGTATATATGAAATAAACAAAATGACCCACAGTGTTGATCAATACAATTTATCTTATTCGATTCTAACATGCTCTGGGCCAACCAATGGAAGCCAAGCGTGTTTTACAGCACTTAAATGATTTTATCTTTATCGATATTATTCCGGATGACTTCTTTTTAAAAGATGTATAGCTTTATGTGATGGTGAGTCAGGACAAATCTGTCGATCATATTCTCAGGGGTAAAAATATAGGCCTACTCAATAGATATATCAATCTCTTATCCACATTAATAAATTCTTGCTTTTCTCACTTCAACAATAAATATCGTAGGGCAGAAATTGTATTACTCGTCATTTAATTGGATCAAATCAAGAAAGGAGACTGGCTGGACAGTTTATCACATTTTTGTTTCCTTTAACGAGTTTCTATGGATATAAATCTGATTACGACAAATCTCCCTATATTAACCACAATTGATTTATAGTCATTTGAAACTTAGAATTAAATCAGGGTTTATGGCAGTTGTCCGGCCATAAAAGTGGGCACTTTAGATAATAGGACATTCTATTTCATTTTTGAGACAAATATTCTTCAAGTTTGGATTACTTTTTATTTGGTATTTTTATATAAAATTTAAAAAAATAAGAGCTTTCCGTTGATAGCAATCTTGGGTTGTACGTTATAGTTTTATCACCAACAGAAACTCTGAAACGGTACTCATACATCCGGGCTTTTTTTAATTTTGTCTATGGTACACATCTTCGATTGATACTGGTTACTGGCTTTACCGATATTTATATTTCAACGTTAATTCTAGTTTTTCGAGGTATTTTAAACACTGAGCTTCTCTTGACAATCGGTAGCTTATTTAAATTTACTTAAAAGAGCTACTAATATATTACCCCCATTCCCAGAATCACACAATGAAGCCATAGATAACCGGATTCTAGCTAATGGTGCCCTTACAAATAAACGTCGGTGAAGGGTTTATCTGTGCCACTATCGGTTTCTTTGAGAATCGTACCTGACACCTCGCATAGCACAAAGGGACAGTATAGAAGCCAGTCTATGGAATATTTTCTGGCCCCAGATGTAGCATGTAGCGGATTGGAACAAAATTACATCCCAAACAGCTATACATAAATCCGTACGTCATTCTCCTGGGTTAGGTGATACCAATATTTACGTCTTCGATCTCTCCTGTCTTCACTTAAAAAGCTTAATTTGCCCAACGCCCCTGTTAAGATTTTAATCGAAAGAAAGACGCTACATACAATGCTTCAATTTGTTCTACAATGCCCTTTATTGTTATTAGTTATAAAGTAATGCCTTAAAAGTATAACAAATTAAACTATTACCTGAGTAAAAATATCACTTTAAAATGAATGGGTAAATTAATCAAGATTTATCAAAAGCAAAATGTCCTTTCAAGCTCGGGTTGGCATTTGGCGAGTATATAATATGGTTCCAAAGGCATCCACAAAGGTCAAGGTCAGGGATTTTAGATCTGCCTGGACGAAAGCAAAACCTCCTAATGTTAGAATATTACCACCATGGTATTTCAATGAGCCATCGGGAACGTTGGAGATATGAGCTGTACTAGGATCAACCACATTGGCTGAGCCGATGACAAAATAGTCCACTGTAGTAGATTGGAATGTATATTCCAGATGCTGAAATGAAAGATTTAGAACATACATCAATTATTTGGACATGGACAGCATGGATCAATTGGCTCAGCAATACAGGAAAATTTAACCTGTCGGACATGTTACTTTCCATGATGACCAGCAAGCTGATATTCGTTTTGGAGTAGAATTTAATTTTGCCAAATTAACATCAAACTGCATGTAAAGCTGACAGACTGTTTTGTAAAACAAGCATTCAAATCAGTAGCAATGGCAATTAGAGTTATTTCCCTTATCACAAAAAAAGTTAATCACGTACAGGTGTTTAGGCTGTTTTTGTATTGGTTGCATATTTCCATTCTTTTTCGGATAACATGGCCATTTCGCTTTATTGACAAAATAGCAAATAAGATCATAAGATAAGAAAGAAGCCTTCAATAATAAAATACCGTACAATACCTACGCTCGTATAACCAGCGGTGTCTAATTCAAACTTCACTCACGGTACGTTGAGGTATGAGAAACTTGCGCTGGTTGTATAAACGTAAACAAATAAAACAAACCTGTAGATTATGATCGTGGCCATTCATATAAGCTGTCACATTATACTTGTGCAACATGGGCATCAGTCTCTTTACCAGACACTCTGTAGGTCCATGTTCAGCAATTGACCAGACAGGAAAATGACCAGCTACTATTAAATAGAGCCCACTGAAAAATTATAAAATAATTGTTTGATTGGTCGGACAGTTGAGAGGTTAATATAAGTCAAAATGTAGTAACATTTTTTCCGAGCCTGAATATTGTTTTAACCTACCGACTGGCCTGAAGCTTGTTTTCAATCCAGGCCCATTGGTCTTCAGAGTCTTTTAGGTTACTGGGACCCTTTGGTTGATCATGGAAAGAGTCCGATTCCGTGTTCCCGCACAGAGTGACAGTGTCTATCATTATGATGTCGATGGGACGACTAGAGCCAGGTATTGGCATAGATAAACTGTAATACAACTCAGGGAAATTCCTACAACACAGAAAACGACGACGGTGTTAACTTGCTTATCAAGACAGATAGGATTGCAGTGTTTTGACTGGTATGGTGAACAATTTCCGTTATTTAAAGGACAATAATCGTCGATTAAGATTGATGCACTTGACCAAGAGAACTAGGGCCGACACTGACCAGACTGATAATGTCGTTGGTGGTCAAAATTGTCGGATATGATCCTCGTTGGTAGAGTTGTTAGACAAAGGTAGCGTCTTGGTCAGTGATCCAGTTTCAACTGATGCAATCTACATTGGTCAATACTGACAGTAACGCTACTCATTGATCGAGGTTGATAAGATCGTCTTTGGTCTAGACTGAAAAGATCGCCAATGGCCAATAGTCAGTGGGCAAGTCATTGGTCAAGAATGTTTGGCTCCTCAGTGATGACGACTGTTTGAAAAGTCATTGACCAAGAGTGGATCTTCAACGAATAAGCTTGGATTGCCATTGGTCAAGACGGCTTGGATCGCCTTTGGTCAAGACTGATGGGATCGTCATTGGTCAAGACTGCTTGGATCGCCATTGGTCAAGACTGCTTGGATCGTCATTGGTCAAGACTGCTTGGATCACCATCGGTCAAGACTGCTTGGATCACCATCGGTCAATACTGTTTGGATCGCCATTGGTCAAGAATGTTTGGATCGTCATTGATCAAGACTGCTTGGATCGTCATTGGTCAAGACTGCTTGGATCGTCATTGGTCAAGACTGTTTGGATCGTCATTGGTCAAGACTGCTTGAATCGTCATTGGTCAAGACTGCTTGGATCGTCATTGGTCAAGACTGCTTGGATCGTCAGTGGCCAAGACTGCTTGAATCATCATTGGTCAATACTGTTTCGATCACCATCGGTAGATACTGTTTGGATCGCCATTCATCAAATCTGTTTAAATTGGCATTTGCTAAGAAATAAGCTATCGTTTTAAATTGGAGTGCAGACTGTTACAATGGCCATAGGTCAAGCCATGCCAGATTGTGAATGGTAAAAGCTGACTGATGTTGGTCGCGACGTATAGCCTGTGACAAACTCTGATATTATAGTCATTAGCCAAGAGTTACTTCCAAAGGTATAGATTTGTTTGATTAAGCTAAAAAATAAGAACAAATCGTAAATTGTCTCGCTTAGCTAGTTTTGGTCAACTGGCAACATTTTCATCGAAATAACCCGATAAACTTAGAAACAATGGAACAAGGAAATCTTCGCGTAGAAAAATGTGATGCCATGCGTTCATGACGCTTTCTAAAACATATTGATCTGTTTTATTTGTAAAAACATTTAATCAAACGCAATTTATCCCATTGGGTTTAACCTTTTCTGCAAAAACGCTTTCTGACAGCGAAAAGGGATTCTGGTAAAATGGTGACCCCTTCTGATAAACCGAAAGAAAGAAAACAACAGGATCTATGTGACATAAAAAAACGAATAATGATAAAAATTATGTTTACTGAGATTTTCTCAGAAAAATATGAGTCATTTATTTAAAACATTAAGACCGGTTTGGTCACTGCATTATGATATTACATTTTAATTAGATTTTAATTTTTGTCGTCAAAACTAGACTTGGGCAAACCTGTGTGGATCGTAATTAGACAAGACTGGACCGTCATTGCACGATACAGTTTGGATCGTCATTGGACTTGGGTCGCAATTAGTCAAGACTATTTAAATCGTCATTTGTCAAGTCTTTCTTATTTTTTTATCATTAAGATTGTTTGGGTCGTGAACAATTAAGCCACCGTTAATGTTAAGATTTATTAAGGTAAATATTTGCTTGATAAAAAAGAGTATTATATTTCCCCCTCTATTTCCAGTGTATCTTGAATTCTCACCATCTTTTAGATTTGTTGCTATATGCGATCTGTGCGGAGACATTGCCATAGTGATCATGATTCCCGGCTAGAACATACCATGGATTCTGCAGGGACGGGTTCTTAAACACGGACTCGAAAGTTTGCTGGAATTGTACAACAAAAAAAACATCACCTGAATGATGGAAACTTAAAAATAGTACTTTCAATTCTTAAATTACCATCTCCGGCCACTGTACACTGTTTTTAAATCTTAACTCTTTTAATAAAATCGTTCGACCATCAAAAATGCAGTTACGAAGCCAAATTACTTTAAGAAATGATTGGAATAACGTATTTTTGTGCATTTATCAAACACAAGGTGGAACGTCGGTAAGCTAGGTGTTAAAGGGTTCAGCTACAACAGCTTGCATGCTGCCATACTGACGAGAGAGCAGCAGTTGCCATAAGGGTACAAGCCACAAGTTATTATTTTATAGCCGAGTACTTATTAGAGCTCTATGCCCTCTGTTCTCTTTTCGGGAAACATGTAACAATTCTATTGAAATAAGATATATTTCAACCATGAGACTTCCATTATTTCAACCAGATGTCATGAGACAAGTATGTTTACCTCAAACCTTGGATCGTCCACGTTCTGCACACCTTTGAAGTAAAAGTTATCCCCGAGAGCGAGATTAAATTGACTACCATGTTCACTGGTGAAAACCCCTAGGCGATCGGCCACTGCAGCTTCAAATGGAGTGTCATATGGGAAGAATGGCAGACCACCGAAATCCCCGACCACAGAGAAATTCAAGGCATTATTTACAAAGCCTGCAAAATATACGAGAACGAAAAATTTTAATGCCGTCGACGTTAAAGGATACATGACAAGAGCCACCGTAATAATACGCACCATAAATCATAGAACTGAGTCCCTGTAAAAAATACAGTAATAGTCTACACTCTTGTCTAGTAGCCGTCAATTTATACACGGGTGAACACTTCCTGCAATGTATCTTCTAAAGGTTTCATAGGTAATTGCACTCCACATTGTTTCTATATGAACTCTCCGCGAGACAACTCTGTGAGGAAAGGAAGAGCTGATTTGCCGGGATTCAAAATTACCGGGGACAAATACTGGTGGCTGAAGCGTTTTGCTATCCCTTTTTATTGAATAAAAAAAAATTGCGATATTTCTCTGTGCATTAGCTTTTAATAGTAACATGTTGGGAAAACTTGCCTAAATCGATACTGGAGTTATGCTGGTGACGTGGATATTAGAATGTTGGTTGATTAAAACCAGAATTTAATTCGGAATGAATTTAATTTCTATCTTAAATAGGAACGTGTTTTATGGTCATAGGTTGCCATATGCAAAGTTTGAAAATCGTATCTTAATATATTCTTGAGTTATCCTGCTATCGTCGATATTGGATGTATATATACCGACCGACAGACCAACCGACAGATCAACCGACAGACCGACCGACAGACAAAGTGACTTATAGAGCTGCTAGTCGTAGCTAATAAAAATTTGTTATATTTCTCTTAGCATTCGCTCAAAATACGAACATGTTTGAAAACCGTATCTGAACCAATACTGGAGTTATGCTGGTAACGTCGATATTTGACTATTTGTTGATTAAAACAAGAATTTAATTCGGAATGATATAATTTTAAATAGTCCTGAACGTGTTTTATGGTTCCGGGATGACGTGAGCAAAATTTGAAAATCGTATCTTAATAGATACTTGAGTTGTCCTGCCAACGTCGATATTTGACGTTACCGACAGACACAGTGACTACGTAGACGAAATATGCATGTGTATCGACACGGATAGACTGAAACTCATTGAAAATAAGAGCCACGCCCCACTATAATGAACAAATGTATATCCTAATGTCGACCAAACCAACCATGCACATCTACAATCTGACGAAATGATACAAAATAGGGCTTCATCAATTGTAGCCGCACACATTTGTCTCATCCTGTTTTACTTACTTGCCGGCCAGGAAGATTGATGACTTACCCGATACACAGAGTACATGTATTGTTATACTGAGTTGGAAAGGAGTCCAAGAGAAAGTCCAATTTGAAACTTTCATTTTGATACAACCATAAGTGTATTAACTGGTATAGACCTCAATATATACAATTGACTTTCTCCGTCCTTTAACCACTATTGTTTGATACGTGTTCGTATCACATCACCATCCTAGCTGATAACAACATTCTGTGGTCAATGTCCTATCTGTGGTTTTTAACTCGTCATATACGATAATGGGTACCTTAAACTTCACATAAACAAGTCTTAACTTAAGGATGTACCTGTGCCTAATGCATACACCTAGTCACCTATATTTAGTTTCTGTGTTAGTGTGATTAAAAAATACATAAGGCTATTATAGGGAACTCTGTATGAACATTTTACTTCCTTTTTAATGGTCAGGTATCGATAGACCCTCTCGGACATACATCGTGTTTGTACGAGTGTGGGATAAGTAAAACGGCTTTATAAAACATTTAACATGTTAAATGCCATAAGGGTTGTTTTTCACCATTATAGAGACACGTTAGGCTACAATTTATTGAGGTAAAGGTGAACGACAATCATTGACCAAAGGTCGCGTCTATCACTGCTGATAGACATTGATAATTCAACCTTCAAGAAGTTCTGATCCATGTAAAAAACAATCGTACTATCATTTAGATGTACCAACGATAGATGAAATTTTTATGGTGATTTCATTTTTAGATTGAGTGAAAACTTGAATGGCTAACACAAGATATATCATCAAGAAATGCATACCATAAGCAGGATAAGCAATGAATATTAATTTAGTATAATTTTCAACCAGAATCTCCCGAACTTTGTAACACTGAAATTATCAATCATATGAGAACTTATCTTCACAAACACATCCTTATCATTTTATATATGTGTCTTCTATAAATTAGGAGAAATATTCTGAAATACTTGACATTTCTTTTGAAAAAAAAAGAGTTGCTCGCACTATAGGGCTTTAACTGTTTATATCTTTCAGCGGTTCAAACTGATTGATCCACGAAAGCTGGGTTTATTACTTTACCCATAGCTATGGCCTATCACGTCATACACTTTGTAGTGACCTACGTATCTAAAATATTGGATATACCGGTAATCAGTTGGATTGATTATTCAGAGAAAATATTATCAAGATAATAGGCTTATTTCTTATATTGTTCGAATAGAAATGAAACTAAACGCAATGCAGGCCCCTGTACTTCGGAGCAAACCGTAGTTAAAGGCCCACTTGCCACCGTAGCATCTTTGTCATTTGTTAAGAAAACCAATTTGCACGAGCTTACTACAGCTAAAACCACTAAAATTAAACATAGCACACAAAAAGCATATCCAATTAGGTTTAGAATGTATAAATGAGGGTGAAAAATAAACGAAGAATCGAAGCTCGATTACAACAACAACACCGATCAGTGTTGGTTAACTTAAGTGTTGGATTACCCTCATTCAAGCGTTTTTGTCTGTGGTTTGTACTCGGCAGGCTTTTATAGTCCCTCTTACTCGAACGTTAGTATGTATTTCTTAGATTAAGTTCGTAAAATTCGACTGTGTCGTTAGATCGCCCACACGACTCAAACCATTGCGGCACTTGTGCATACACTCAGGTTCGAAGTTTGTTTACATTGCGGGTACCTAAAAAATCTGTTTTTCAATTTCAAATTTAAAATACTACATGATGTCAAAACTTTCAATTTCTGGTAAAAATAGAAAGTTCCTAACTTTTTCTGTCTGGGAAAAATACAGAAAACCGTCCACTGTTTTTAATGTAAACAGTCTTCTGGATTTTCGCGGCAAGTGTGCATTTAACATAGGGAAGTGAAAAAGACACCTCAGCTCTCATCACAATATGCTAACTAATGATGCAAAATTAAGACATCTAAGTTAGTTGTTTCTGAACAACACGAGCTTTCGACGCCTATACTGATGTCTTCGTCAAGTGTAACATTAGCCGTATTTTATACTGACAGCCAAAATACGAATGTCAGTAAAAAAAAGTCATTTTGGAGTCAGAAACCCGGATTAATTCAGGAGGAGATATTTTGACCAGTGCGGTATTTTGGGCAGTTTAGATTTAGAAATCCACAGGCAATAGGCATTCAACATTTTTCTCTTATCTCGTTGGATGATTTTGAAGCCCATCGTAGTGTTGCCATGTAGTTTCCTTCGTTTAAAGTGGCATGAGCTGCCAAAATGTTGACATTTTGGCGTTAAAACAGAATGTTAAAATTATTGGCTATTTTTCTCAAGACGTATAATTCAGAAGCTTTTTAGTGCTTCTAGTCTTAAAAATGAACAATAAAGTATCGTTTTGAACTAACTTTGGCTTAGAATGAATGAATGGTCGTCCCGGTTATTTAAATTTTGTTTACTTTTCGAACACGTTTTCGGTTCGTACAGGCCACATATTGTATGGATTTTCATCATTCAAACGCTAATCATTTAGTTTGTCGATGGCCTTCTAAGCCTCTTACTGTCGTGACGATCAGAAATTATGGAAAAAGTGTGAATTTTGGCAGCTTATGCCGCTTTAAGGAATGGAACTTTCACGAATGTCGCCATCTCGCTGGCCATCGAGAACCTTCGGATAAGCGTGTAGATCGATGGACCAAATAACATGTAATGTTGTAGAGACTCTATGATCCATTCCTTCGTCTTATGTATAACTGTAATGGTGATCTATGCCCTATTGGTCTACAGTTTCATGGAGACGACACTTATTAAGTCTCACACCTGCAAACATTGACTGTTATAATAGACTTCTACGGTATTAGGCCTATAGACCTATATCATTCGTAAAAAACAAACAAACAACATCTTGCGTTTAAGTAAAAGGAACTTTATTTTATCATTGTAAAAAAAAATATACAGTTTGCATATGTAATGCATAATTTTGGCTAATTAGTAAAAAAATAAATTGATTACTGCATTGAATAAGGTCAGCACATAAGATAAATATGTAGGCCTACTGGTTCTGAAGATGAAAGAGTAAAACACAGTTATATTTCACATATTCAACACAAGAAATGGAAAGCTAACATTGGTGGTCGTTTTAGTGTTAGCAATCTTTAAACCGTAAAGACATATTCTTAGGTTTTTAAAATGTAAGTTCTTATGAAGACGTATTGAACACTAAACTTAAAATTTACAAAAATATTTTGGATAATAAGTTTTTTTTAAACTTGTTGGTACACTGACTAACAGTTGACTTAAGTTAGTTTACAAACACTGGCCCATTAGGTTAAAATAGATAATGTATTTTGGCATGCATATACACTACATGGGTGTAAATATTCTATAATATCACAGATAATAGATAAACTTAAAAGTTTTTGTAAGACGTAGTTTAGGGAAAGTAGGTCACATTAGATATACTATAGGAATCTAATTTAATCACATTGGATATATTATAACAATGGACATTGGTATCGTACACTATCAGACATATTGTAACATTGGATTTTGATATTGTACAGTATCAGACATATTGTAACATTGGATTTTGATATTGTACAGTATCAGACATATTGTAACAATGAATATTGATATTGTACACTCTCAGACATATTGTAACAATGGACATTGTTATTGTACAGTATCAGACATATTGTAACAATGGATTTTGATATTGTACAGTATCAGACATATTGTAACAATGGATATTGGTATTGTCCAGTATCAGACATATTGTAACAATGAATATTGGTATTGTACAGTATCAGACATATTGTAACAATGAATATGATATTGTACAACATCAGACATATTGTAACAATGAATATGATATTGTACACTATCAGACATATTGTAACAATGGACATTGGTATTGTACAGTATCAGACATATTGTAACAATGAATATGATATTGTACACTATCAGACATATTGTAACAATTTGACATTGATGCACCTTTACAAACAGTACCTAAATCATTGGTGGTTTTAACTGGTTTGAACATTTGTGTACCAAAGAAAAGCAGAAACACCTGGACTGATTTATATGGGTATAAAACAATAGTTTCAGACAACAAACAAGAACTTAACATTGGATGATTGGATACTGATAACCTACAGTCTTAATCATAGAAGATTTTATTCACATTGACTTAGTATTGGACATGATGACATGAATTACGCAGACTTAATATTAGATTTTGAAAAAAAAACAATTAATATTCTGCTTTTAAATTATAATTTTATTTACATGGACGTAAATTTAGTTATTTTTTTAGAAATATTGCACAAATCAATTATTTGAACAACAGTGGTTATAATAAAGCTGATTAGGATGGTATTTAGCAGAGTTTCTGCACATTTCATTGGTAAAAATATACTCTAAATCTATTTACATATGTTTATGTTTGTACAGTGTGTGTCCTTAAAATACTGAATTTAAAATTAAATTTATCCTCATCAGCCAAACTACTCAGGGATTAACCTGTTTTTCCTATTCATTTAGCCATAATCTCGAACAAAATTAAGGTTATGTATATCAAGGGTTGGAATGTAAAACAGCGTAAGTAGTGCAATACAAATACACCAAAGTTAAAATCAAAACGGATCATTGGGTAAAAACAGGACAAAATTTACAGGAATCTAAAAACAACTTGCATTAAGCTAACAAGTACATGTAGGATATCATTTAAAACTTTCTATTGAACATTGTATCAAAGTTTACTTCCAACTTGTTCGTGGAGGCATAATTCGTGTGTATAAGACCTTTCCCAGAGCTTCCACAAAGGTGAAGGTCATGTTATTTGATGTAGCTTCCACTAAACCGAAGCCTCCCATGCCCAGTGGGTCTGCCCAATGATACTTCAGGCTTCCAGTTGGTACACTATTCTCATGGGCCATGCTTGTATCAACAAAATTAGCCGCCCCCACAACAAAGTAGTCTGTGTTCACACCAAGTACATTGTATTCAAAATGCTGCAAAAATAATAACACCAAATATATTTATAACAACATAACAAGAACACACGTCAGTCCATTTTATTTTTTGTAATTAATTAATTTTTTTTCAACCGCTTTTTGTAAGCAATACAAGCCCTGTATAGGCCTACGTTCTTCTAAAGGTCTGTATTATCATACTTTTGAACTTTTTAACACACAACCTGTATAATTGTTTTTAACACCCCCCCTGTATATGGCATAAGTTCTTCTAGAGGTCTGTATTATTATACCTTTAAACTATTTAACACGCCCCTTGTATAATAAAATGTTTTAACACGCCCCCTGTATATGGCATAAGTTCTTCTAGAGGTCTGTATTATTATACCTTTAAACTATTTAACACACCCCTTGTATAATAAAATGTTTTAACACGCCCCCTGTATATGGCATAAGTTCTTCTAGAGATCTGTATTATTATACCTTTAAACTATTTAACACACCCCTTGTATAATAAAATGTTTTAACACGCCCCCTGTATATGGCATAAGTTCTTCTAGAGATCTGTAGCCTACTATTATACCTTTTAACTATTTAACACACCGCCACACATATTCTTACATGTAATAAGAATCTTAATAATAAAAAAATGGTTACCCTATAATTCAACAGAGCAAATCAATTATTTCGCCTTTTAGTTGGACTTTAAGGTTATTCACTGACATGTCCACCATCAGGTTAGTTGTTCGCCTGTCCAAGCGGATGGGCAGTTGACATATTTCAATATGTAGCTCGGATAAGCAATTTTACGAATTTTGAACAGAAGAAACAAAGAAAAATTTAATCTTGGTTTTAAAAGGCCAATTGCAACATTCTAATTCCAATCTCTGTCTAACGTCCTGATGATGACACAGTCAATATTAACATGAATAATGTATTAAAATGCCTCACCTGCAAGTTATGGTCATGTCCACAGAAATAGGCAGTCACATGGTTTTTTAACAGTAATGGCATAAGTCGTTGGATCAAACAATCGGTAGGACCATGTTCAGCCACTGACCACACAGGAAAATGACCAGCAACAATCAAGTAATCAGCTCTAAATAAAAACACACAAGACATTCAATACCAATTCTCGATCTATGTTAAAAACAGTATTGAAATAGAATTTAAAGTAAAGCATGTGTCACAAAGGATAGATAAGCAATTAAAACAAATGCACTGTAAAAGTCATTGTATTAACTCAATGCACCTACATGTAGGTCCTATGATGAATATACCATACAAACGTTTTAAAACTCGATGCATCGCTTATGAAATTGAGAGATTTAGCAAGTATCCATTTATGTTAACATTTTTACTTCAATATGTTCGCCCTGTGACGCCAGATGGACTCTGGAGTTTCATATTTACAAGCCTCTTTTTATTTTGTTAAAATACACTTTTGATTTCCATTAATGGTGATTTCTTATTGCCAGAATGTTGCCCTTTATGATCACAATCGTTTCTGCAACATCAGTTTGCCAACAATCTCCCAACACCAATGATTTTATTGGTCAGTGCAGGCTTTCCAGGGGGGTGCTTAATTTTTTCTTTGTGAATAGATAACTTACTTGCTTGCTTTGAGTGTTTTATCAATCCATATCCATTGTTCCTCTGCAGCTGTTTTATTCTGAGGGCCTTCCGGTGCTTTGAGACTGAAATCGGAATCTGTATTACCACATAACACAATGGTATCAATCATAACAAACTCCACTGACTGGTTACTGCCAGGAATAGGGTATGTCAAGTTGTAGTAGTAATTGGGATAGTTCCTACAAAAAGAAATAACAAAAAATCACATCTTTTAAAGCAATCCTCCAATGTATCAAATACAAGTAGTATAATATTTATGGACACTAAAACACACTGGCACAGGGAAATTCTTTTTTACTAAAATAACCAAGGAGAAGTATAATACATATGTTAAATATAGACTATGGATCACTGAAGTAAAACAAGTTGTCAAAATAAGAAGTCTCACCATCTTTTGGAGAACTGTGAGTATTGGATTTGAGCAGAGACATTTCCGTTATGATCGTGATTTCCTGCTATAAAATACCAAGGGGTTTGAAGGGCAGGGTGAGTAAAGACATCCTCAAACGTCTCCTGAAGAAAACAATTCAATGATCATCTAAATTCTATGGGAACCAATGCATTATTCACTTTTTAATTTTCATAAATATTGTTAAAAGCCCACCATTGTATGTCTGTATGTCCATGTGTCTGTCTGTCAGTCAGTCCATCTTTTGTTAACCCTCCATTACTACAAAACTATTAGATGGATGTTTATATACAGTCAGCTTTGATGGGTAGACTATAACATGGTTCCCTTATCAAAAGCAAATTGAGTTTCATAGCTAAGCTAGTAAGCATTCAATAATTAATGCATACCAAACCTTCAGTAATTCGCAGCATCAGTGTTCGTGATTTAAACCTTAAAACTTCTGCATGGATATTAATTTTGTTTTCAATGTAGATAAACTATCGAGCAGATGGTGCGTCATGTACCAAAATGATATATTGAGGTTTCATTATTTTGATATCAAAAACATCTATCTAGCCATTAAGCATTCTATATGCCTCCTTGTTACAAATGGATGTTCTCAATTAGTGGTTTTTAACTAAAACTATATGTGTCTTGAATAAAATTAACTGCCATAAGCAAGTCACCATGCCCTTTTTTTTACAATAAAAAATTAATCCATTTACTAATCTTAAGCCTTAAAATGAGAACTTAGTTGCATCCCGGTAATTTAATAGTTTGAATTATGTTCATGATTAAAAAATATCTTCCTATGTCTAACTGGGTTTAGGCTTTAGTTTTGCAACATACTTCACACACTCAAATTCTCTAGATGATGGGTATTCATGAAATTCGCTGCCACCTTAGACTCTAGTGTATGAAAAATGTGAAAAAAAAATGTAAACTCACCTTAAACCTTGGGTCATAAACATCTTTCACACCATCAAAATAGAAGTTATCACCAAGCGCCAGGGTAAACTCACTACCAAAATCTTCTGAACGTTTTCCAAGCTGCTTAGCAACTGCAGTTTCGATAAGAGTTCGATATGGAAAATCTGGCAATCCACCCCAATCTGCCACTACATTAAAACGTAGACTGTCTGAAGCTCCATGTCCTAAACCTGTCATGAAAAAACAATACAGAATTCAACAATTTGAATGGATTTTTTTATGACATGCACATGGAGCGCTAAGTGTTAGTGCCACCTATGTTTACGGAGAAAAGTGACAAAAGCTAAAAAAAAATCTATATATTAAATCGTATAATCCAGTGTCAACTGTTTTTTTATTTAAGAAAAAATCAGAGATATGGATTTGATGCCAGTCTATGTTAAGTTTTAAATCTTAACATCGTCATGCTAGCCTCCTGGTTTCCTTCAAAATGAACTTGGGAAATGTACAAACACAAGTTGACCTTTCAGCCTCGCTTTCAGATTTTCTTGATAAACATACGCGTTTAATCCGAAAGTGAGGCTTAGAGGTCAACTTGTGTTCGTACATTTTCCAAGTTCATTTTGAAGGAAACCAGGAGGCTAGCGTGCTAGGATATTAAGATCTAAAACTTCTGATTTTCTTGATAAACATACGTGTTTAATCCGAAAGTAAGGCTTAGAGAGTTAGAGGTTAACTTGTGTTCGTACATTCCCCAAACCAGGAGGCTAGCGGGAGATTCGGGCTGTCCTTGGAAAAACAACGAAGATGCAACGCAAATGTGAGTGTTTGGAATTAAAGGACAGTAGGACCGAACGGAACGCGTGTAAAGTTTGAACTAGTTGTTTGCTTACATTAGGAGAAATTGAGAGAAAATCCTTGAACAATCATGAATGTGGTGATTCTTATGAGTTACATGTTTCAATATTGCAGGCTTAGTAATGGTCAACCATCATCAATATACTTTTGCTACATAGTTTGGTTGATTGATTGGTGTTTTACGCCGCGCTCAAGATTATTTCACTTATATGGCGGCGTTGCCAGTTTTTATTGTGGGAGGAAACCGGAGGAAACCCACGACCGTCCGTTGGTAACTGGCAACCATCCCACATAGGTCGTTCGAGTGAAAACCCAGTCAGAAAATTTTTTTTGGACTGAGTGGGATTATAACCCGCGACCCATTACATAGTTTGGAGATCTCTAACTACTCTTTTTACAGAAGAGCACATCTGATGGGTTGTTAAAAAAAATACGCTGATAAATTATGAACTTATTTTCTGCGCTCACTTCTAGGCTTTGCCTTAGCCCCAGGTGACTATCCTGCCATTCTATACAACAGAATGGCAGGATAGTCACCTGGGGCTAGCTTAGTCCGCAATATGTTGAGTGGATTGAAGGATAAATTCTGATACGCCCGCACGGGCTTCTTCAATACCACGTCAACATAGGGTGCATTTGAAAAATCTAAGAGTTGCGCTCGGAATTTTTAAAAAATGATAACTCGCAATTTTTAAACATTACTCACCTAAAATTTTGTCCGAAAGCTTCTCCGATAATCCCTTCGTAGAGCTAAACCATCATCTGTGACCATACACATCGCCAAACAACGAAATTCACTAAGTTTAAATTCCCTTAGGTTATCACCGACCTTCTCCGACAGCCGTTACCGGTTGTAGTGGCGAGCATGATTTGAAAGTTCGCGGTAGATGGCGGTGTGATTGCCCGAGAACATTTTTAGTGAACACAGACAGAATTCAAACTTAGCGAACAGATTTCAACATGACAGATGATGGTTTAGCTCTACGAAGGGATTATCGGAGAAGCTTTCGGAGAAAAGTTTAGGTGAGTAATGTTTAAAAATTGCGAGTTATCATTTTTTAAAAATTCCGAGAGCAACTCTTAGATTTTTCAATAGCACCCTATGTTGATGTGGTATTGAAGAAGCCCGTGCGGGCGTATAACAATTTATCTTTCAATCCACTCAACATATTGCGGACTAGGGCTAGCTTTGCCTGTAACTTACAAGTTACGGGTATCCGGTCAGTTATCCTACACTTTTGCCGGTTTTTCAATGCTAAAATTTACATCAGCGTTTGCATTGACAAGAAATTTCACAGAAGTGAAGCTGGGCTCAGCCGACTTCTGTTATAATAGTTTAATTTCTCCCAAGACTCTGAAATAAATTTTTAGGGACCGGACATTCACCCGCTCGTCTGCGTGTTTTTGTAGAGTGAAGGGATCAGTTATCGTACATCCAACGTGAAAGCTGTTGTGACGTCATCTTTCGTGTTCGAAAATTCCCCGACACGGCGCCGCCAAAGGCGACTATTCTTGCATCGCCTGACAAATGTAAGTTGTAACTGAACATAAAAAGTTCTATTAATATTTGGAGGTTGAAATTTTCCGGACATTCACCCGCTCGTCCGCGTGTTTTTGTAGAGTGAAGGGATCAGTTATCGTACATCCAACGTGAAAGCTGTTGTGACGTCATCTTTCGTGTTCGAAAATTCCCCGACACGGCGCCGCCAAAGGCGACTATTCTTGCATCGCCTGACAAATGTAAGTTGTAACTGAACATAAAAAGTTCTATTAATATTTGGAGGTTGAAATTTTGCAAGAAGATGCCTCAATGAGTAAGCTGGCTGTCATCGACGGGAAAACCCGATCGCTTTCGGCTTTGGTTAAAGACGCAATAGGTTGAGTAGGTTGAAGATGCCTCAAGTAGGTTGAAGATGCCTCAATGAGTAAGCTGGCTGTCATCGACGGGAAAACCCGATCGCTTTCGGCTTTGGTTAAAGACGCATAAGTGTGATAATTGGTTCTGTACGATAACTGATCGGATACCCGTACGGCCGTAGGGCCTACATTAGTCCGCAATAGGTTGAGTGGATTGAAGGATAATTTCTGATACGCCCGCACGGGCTTCTTCAATACCACGTCAACATAGGGTGCATTTGAAAAATCTAAGAGTTGCTCTCCGAATTTTAAAAAAATGATAACTCGCAATTTTTAAACATTACTCACCGAAAATTTTGTCCGAAAGCTTCTTTGATAATCCCTTCGTAGAGCTAAACCATCATATGTGACCTTAAAATCTGTTAGCAACGAATTTCGTTAAGTTTGAATTCCGTCTGTTTTCACTAAATTTTCTCGGGCGATCACACCGCCATCTACCGCGAACTTTCAAATCATGCTCGCCACTACAACCGGTAGCGGCTGTCGGGGAAGATCGGTGATAACGCAAAGGGAATTTAAACTTTAAGAATTTTGTTGTTTGGCGATGCGTATGGTCACAGATGATGGTTTAGCTCTACGAAGGGATTATCAAAGATGCTTTCGGACAAAATTTTAGGTGAGTAATGTTTAAAAATTGCGAGTTATCATTTTTTTTAAATTCCGATAGCAACTCTTAGATTTTTCAAATGCACCCTATGTTGACGTGGTATTGAAGAAGCCAGTGCGGGCGTATCAGAAATTATCCTTCAATCCACTCAACATATTGCGGACTAGGCCTACATATAATTTCTCTCGACGTCCCGCGTTCCAGACGCACACAGAAAAACCAGAGCAGCATTGCTATCCATATTGTAATTAAAACAACTAGCTGCCAATCGCATAAGCGTTATCGTTTATGAGAGAGATGCGAAAAGAATAAATTCGAACTTACCTAAAAAACACAAAGCGGCGATAACAAAAAATAGTACACTGGGCAGATATTTGACGGTCGCCATCTTTTCGCATTGGTATATCACATGATTTGAGTCACGTGGTATGATGCTTCAAATACTGCTAAAAATTCCTCTGCTTCTTGTACATTTTATATTTTTGCTGAAATCAATTTAAAATATTTTTTTCAGAATGTTCATTCTAATTTTACTGACTCTTAACTATTTGAAACGACAACATAATCGCATACAGGTTGTTTGCTACAAAATAAATGTTTTTTTCGCTCCAGAGATTTCCAGTCTTCATAGGGAGTAATCCTTTATTGATAGTTGACTTTACTTTGTAAATGACATCTCCCTATGACCTCAAAACATTCCATTGGCTCCTCGAAATTTGGCAGCCTTGCAACGACCACAACAAACCCAAACCCGCGTGGTTCAGTCACTTGTTTGTCGTTTAATATTGAAGTTTTACGAGAAAACTTCCTTTAATCATGCCGAGAAGAAATATTCGTGTTGTTGTTGAACTGAACATACATGCTGTAAGTAATTTGTCAGATTTCTCTCATTAAAATGCTAAATGTCATGACTTAAAATAAGATATGGTTCTGTATTTGACATTTATATTTTTCTGACGAGTGACGTTGTAACCTAACGCGAGTCTGGACATATCGATTCACAAAAATCAACATAACAAAACCCACTGCACTTATTTCAACTGGCAAACATAGGGATTTCAATATAGGACCAGGATATCGATTTCAAGTTGTGTCTTGTTGATATTTAGGCGGACAAAATTCAAGAATTTTTTAAAACCTAAACTTGCCATTCAGATTCTTTAAAAAAAAACTTAAATTTAAAACTTAAAAAAAAAAGTGTTTGGCATTTGGGGCTAATTTGCTATTAGTGTATTAGTATTTCATAATATCCTAAGCCTATTTCTGGATTTATTCCCTGATCTTAATACTTATGAGTCTTAAATTATTTTGACAATTGTACAGAAATCGAATTTACTCCAGCATACCAGTAACCATAGCTAAAGTCTATGACTTATAAGATTTAATATGGGTTACATTGCATTTAATATCCCCAGTTATGTTTTAAATGTTGGTGCAAAACTAAAAGCATAATTGTTAAAATGAAGTCGAGACACCATGAGATCGTAACTTCTGTGTTGGATTACACTTATGCCAGGTATTTTTATTCAAAGTTTAAAATCTCAAAATGATGTAAACCAAACTTGACAGGCTTTTCGTGTCCTTCATATCATTCGGAAACCTTTCTACAAGTACAAATTTCTCAAATGAAGTGCATATAATTGGTCTACTGTTTGCTGATTTAGACTACAATAGCCATGATTCAAATTACTTTAAGGCCGCTTGTGACTTTCCAGATACCTAAAAATAAAATGTTTATTTACATATTAAAAATACAAAATGACCTATAAGTTCATTTCTCCTAGACAAGTTTGCCATTAGCAGGTCATTGTGTAAATAACCATTGAAATGTTTTTTGATATTTTGTAAATGATTCCTTGCGTGATGATTTGTTTAATGTGATCTTTTCTATGATAGGTCACAGCACCAGGTGTGTGGTTACCAAGTAAGGAAGATGTCTACCTCAGTGTCTCTCTCCTCGGCCAGTATCGCCGCACCAGAATGCAGCAAGCGATCTTTCCAATTTTCATTCATGAAAAATTTCGATTTGAAAAGGTATGCTAATGTAAATCATCAGAAGGATAAATACATGTATATATAGCCGACATTTGAATGTATTGTGTTTGCGACGAATGTAACCTTATTTACACATAAGTTAACCTTTATGTCATTTAAATCCCGATAAAAAGTATTTAAAGCAAAACACAACTGAAATATTTTGAAAGAGATCTATTTTTTTTATTATTTATACTAGTATTATTTTTTGGAATAGGACTAGTGATAAGATAAATAAGTGCACTTCATGGAAGCAGTTGAACAGCAGTCAGGATTAAGAAGATATTAGCTTATAATCGTTATAACAACTGTTGAAGTTATTATTGCCTAAGATTTTATATTGTTTTTTTACAAGTTTAGCATCTTAGAATATTAAGACAACTACAAAGTTGACCACTGCAATGGCAGATGCCTGAACATAACAGGTGGAACTTGAAAGTGTCAGCAATTGTAATTTACATGTATATCATATATTTCTGTTTGCAGACCTATTACACAGCCCTATCTCCTTCAGAAATATCCTGTCTCTTAGAAGGTAAGCCTAACATATATCATAATTTTTTCCTTAGTTGAAACACTTTGTGTACATGTGATGTGTACATGTACTTAAATTAGTATAGAGCCAAAATTAAAAATAAATCTGAGGCACAGGTGAGAATTGAATTTGCTCCTCAAGGATACCGTCCCACCGTTTGAACAACACATAAAGTTCACACTGCCTATCTTGAAGACGGTGTCCCTGAGGTTTTACATTTTTCCTTACAATAGTATGTTAAAAATCCTGAAAACCGCTTGATCAAATTGTTCAAATGCGTAAAATTCCATTAATAAAATTGTGGGCGACTCGCTCAGTAGAGCAAGTTTCTCAGTTCGACATAAGCCTTTCAAATCCCTCTTTGTTCGAATTTGAGAAATAATGTTTGAGTTTCTTACTGAATCACTCTATGTGGAAAGGTTGCCTTGCCAGAAACTGGTCAAAGGCCAGGGTTTTTTTCCAGGCAAAGGACCTGGTCTCCTCCTCTACTAAATAATCTTGAGTGGCGTAAAATATCAATCAATGAATCATTTTCTACATTTAGACAAACAAGCTGGTTATACATGTACATCTGAGCCTATAGCCGTGTTTCTACCATTCTTAATACTATCGATGGGCTGTGGGTTGGAATCCCACGCAGTCCAAATAAAATTTAAAAAATTCTGAGTGTGTTTTTCACTTGCTCTAGATGTGAAACACATGCAAGGCACTTGTTAGGTCTTGGCTTTGGGCTGGGCAAAGAGTCTAGTTTCCACCCCACTAATCCTGGCAACACCGCCATACAAGTGAAATAATCTTAATAAGCCTCTTTCGAGTTTGGCAAAAACCCCGCGAGATCACGCGAGAAATGAGTTTGGGGGTATAACTTTCACTGGCTAGCCGTTCATTTAACATTAGCGTCTATGGTAATCGGCGGTTATCGTGTGGTTTTGTCTGATTCTTTATTTCTAAATCATTCCTTTAATCCAAACTTTTTTGTGAAACATACTAGAAGCTATCAGTTGCGTTTTTGTCAGTTGACCGTCAATACAATTATTTATATCGCATGGATACGCTTCGAAGTAGTCAAAAACCAACGGTGAAAACACAAATACGACGTGTTATTTTTGTGTTAGAAATAATTATATGTTTTTGTCCGTCAAAAAGAAGTATCTAATGGCTTTGCATATATCTGGATATGTCTCAAAAAAAGACTTTTGTAAAAAGTATAGATTGTAAGCTGAGAATCACAGATAAAACAACAGGGTGACAGCCGATCTCCATAAGCACTAATGTTAATCGGACAGCCGATCGGTGAAAGTTATACCCCTAAACACGGGTCTCGCGTGATCTCGTGAGACTTCCACCAAACCCGAAAGCGGCTTATTGCAGTGTAAAACATCAATCAATCAATTCTAAGCATACAATGTCTTCTTTTGAAAGGGAAATAATCTTTGCCAGAAAAAGCTTCATTCCACTATAATCTCAGTGTCAACTTAAATTCTAAAAAGTATTTTTCAGTTCAAACAGGCAATGTTGCATGTATTACATACACAAGCATGGAGTGATTTGTTTTTACAGATGAGCCAGTGTTGTTTGAATTGATACAGTTATCAGAGTTTTCAGTTGGCGGTGTGAGATTGGGAAGTTATGCCACAGACACCCGTGACTTCCTCTACCCATACCCAAGTCTGGCCCAGTCTTATGCCCCCACAGAGAGGGAGGTACTCTTAAATAGGACTGTCAACTTCCCCGTAAGTTGGGTATGTTGTGATGGAAGCCCCTTTCACTAACAATTCTAACATGTTATTCATGCTGATCTTAAAGGATAATTGGCAAGTTGAATTCACTGCCTCCTATTTGGTAATGGATTTGTTACATGTACCGTATAGACATACAAACTCAGCCAAAAGCAAAATGAGATTCCAAGGACAAAATCTACGGAAATTAATTAGCTTTAGCTCCTTGTCGTCTTCAATTCTTCATGGTTGATTGAAATGACGATGAAAGCATTAAAATGTCAAGTATGGCGTTTTGTGACCGAAGATATGCATATTTTCAATTACTGTTTCTTTCACACCATGGGACCTTACAGGAAGTTTGTTTTGTTTCAACATTATGTTTTATGAAAGAACTTGGCATTTATCCTTTAAGTTAGTTGAAACAATACACTATCATACATTTTCGATACTAGTAGCACCAGATGTAAATTCATTTACTTCTGGTAGCACTAAAAAGCTTATGATTTGTACTCAGATCAAAATAGCCGATAAAAACCTAATTTTGTTTTCGTTAAAAGAATATCTACGTTTCGCAGTTTGTGTCACATGGTCAATGAAGTCATTGATCATATAAATACTTTGTATGATGGCAGTGAATAATTTAAATAGGCCTTAGAATTTACATAGGATTGGTATATGAATTGCCTATATGATGCCTATAAATTAAAAAAAAATGTTTTTTTTTTCCTGGTATTAAGAAGACCTTAGAGTTACAGTAAAACATCAATGACATTTTGGCGGGGTCTCCGTGGCGCAGTAGGTAGAGCGTTGGACGCTCAATCCGAACAGCCTTTCACCAATGGCTTGCGGGCTCGAATCCCACTCAGTCCAAAAATTGGAAAATTTTTGTGGGATGGTTGCCAAGTTACCAGCGGAAGGTCGTGGGTTTCCTCCGGGCACAGAGCCGGTTTCCTCCCATAATAAAAAAAAATATAAGTGAAATAATCTTGAGCGTGGCGTAAAACACCAAACAATCAATCAATCAATGACATTTTGGAGGACCTTATGGGGGGTCTCATTAGAATATGATTGGGTCTACAACATTTGTGTAAAAAGATCAAATATTGATTATTGCTTATAATCGCGGTAAAGGATGTCTTCTCCACAAATATAATTAATTGATATATATTTTTAATCGTGAATCTTTGAGAACTATATATTGTTAGGATACTATGATATGACAAAAGGTCACACTTTGGGCCCTTCGATTGCCATAGTTATAGTTGCTATGGAGCTAAATGCTGGTTTTGGAGGTTGTATACTAAAATTGAATTGTGCAGGAAATTTAGATGTCTGAATTGGAAAATGAGGATTTACCTTTAAAGAGAATCTATAAACAAAAAAACATCAAAAGTGTTAAGGCCTAAATACGGTAAATATATTTCTATTGACTCGGTCGAATAAAGCCTCCCCTGATTGACTTTGAATACTCAAGAATACTCAAAAAAGCATCTGTTCATGCAGTGACCTACATATATTTATGAACACTAAAACACACGGGAACAGGGAAAATCTTCATGTCTAAAATAACCACGGAGACAAGTTTCTAATTGTGTTAAAAAGGGGTATATCATTTAGACCTTTATGTCCCATCATAAATTGTTGTAATAAAGTAAACCTATGATATTTCATTAAGTTGACAACTGACAGGAGCCTTAGTCAGTAGAATTTTCTGGAACAGTTTTTGTTTTAAAACAATGGTTATTTTGAGCCCCTGGCACAGAATGACCTACATATACATGTACCAGTAATTAATCATGGATATCTCATTATTACTAACGCAATTATTTGAATAGGAGATATTTCTATTACAGGGTATTAGCCCCAAAGTTGAGTTTTCCAGCCGTGTGTCTGTCCGTGAGTCTGGTAGCCATGACTTTGACGACCTGGAAGAAGCCATTGAGGAGCAGAAGGTAAACACTTCATCAAATTCTGAATCCCACTTTGAAGCTTGAATTAAAAACGTTTAATTTCTAAAATTCATCCTGAAAAAGGTATACATGTAGTTTAAAAAATCACAACTTTTCAGCACTATCAAGTGGAATTAATTGACATTGGGCAATTGATATAACAAAGTCCTTAGCGTGTTAATTTGTTATATAATAAGTTATCTCAAGAGCTGAGTTATTGTGTGATATCTGCTGCTTACCCCTGTTCAATTTGTATTATCACTTTGGCAATCAGTGTATTCTTCCTTACCATACGTAACCCAATTTTCCAAGTTGTTTGTTAAAACTTATAGTTGCACATACCCCATTGTTTCCAAAATAGTTGAACATGTTAACCAGTTCCTAATTTTCTGATTAAATGTACCAGGTTGACATTTTTCTATTTTACATCCTAGGCAGCGCTTAAGGCCTTACGCAGAGAAGTACGTCATTCCAAAACCCTAACCCCACGTAGAAGCAGGTACAGTTTACTCAACTTTACATTGAGTACATATTACACACATTTCTTAGTTTGAAGTTCAATACAGAACTGACACCCAGTGACACTGCTGTTGAATTTGTGAAAGACATATCTAAGTAAGATTAAACTGTAACCACCAGGGATTTTTGTCGGAACTCAGGGTTTGCGTCTCGAGTCCACACTGACTAGTCTGCCTTTTTCTCAAAGCCCCACAGATTTAGAAGTTGATTGATTTGATTTATTCACCTGGTATATTCATAATATATTTTTCTTCGAGCGGGAATACATTGTAAAACCCCAAGGGGCTTGTTCTATCCCGTTTAAGAAGTTATTAATTTATGGTGTGGCGAATACATCGTATACAATGAATTGGCTGTAGGAGCATATAACCATACCTTGAGGGTATATATGTATATCTTTAGAGTAAACAACTCATAATTATCAACTATTTCATTTTCTTTTCTCAGATCTAGAACTCGTTATGACAAACCAACCGTTTCATCTGTTATCCGATCACGATCACCCTCTCCGTCTTTCATCAAACGCTTTGATGATTGCAGTCTGGATCTTGACTATGAACAAAAAGCACCATTTGTTGTTAAGAAGGTATGATCAGCAGTTTATTCATTGAGCACCAAATCTAAAACCCAGTTCAATGGGGGATTTGTCAACTACTTACAAATGACATAATTTAGTGACATCACAATTACTGTGCTGGACCGGACATCCGATCTGTGTGTTTTTAACTTATATTTTTTGGCATTTTTACAACAGAAAAATAAAAACGATGTTGTGACAGTTTATGTCTGAACAAAGAAAAGTAATGGTCAAAAATCTTGCAGGGAACGAGAGTTTAGCTAAATAGGATTGAAGCCTAAATGAAAGCTAGCTTTGTCCGGTCTAAGATTGAAACGTCATGTCATTGTTATGAGAAAAACTGGCTAATTTCTGATTTTATTTTAATAAAAAAATGTAAAAAGTGTTAAGCTTAGGTAAATCAGGAGTTCAAGTTTTTTATCTGGATTAGTGAGAACGTAGGAGTAAAATGTTCTTACAATACCCCATCTAAAAACTATGTACTTATAAGCATTACTATTGATTTCATTTAGAAAAAAAAACTTTTAACTAAAACCTTCATTGTTCACATTACAGTTAGATGATAATCTAATTGGGCGTAAACCTGGCTCTCCTGTAGCTAAATCCTTCATTTCTGAATTATATGGGGGAAAGCCTACTCGTAGAAGAAGCCGCTCCCTTTCAAGAAGACGATCAAGTGTTGGTAAGTTTGGAAATATTTTAAGAGCTTGTGATCAGTGTCATTTCAATAAGTACAGTATAAACCATGTGAATATTGCATGAATTGCACAATTCCAAGACCTTGTTCTGCTGCTTTAGAACATTTCCTATCTGTTTTTCCCCTGATTTTAGATGAGAGTATTACGGGTATATGTGTAACCTGTGGCAGACCTTACACAGAATATGCATGTGCTGTCTGCATAGCTTACAGAAAACACACTGGAAGAGAGTATTGGGGCCATTCTAAACATTATAATCCATGTGCACATTGCAGTCTTGGCCCGGGGAAGGTAGCCAAATTTGAAATGTTGCATTATTTCCACATTAAATTGTTTTTGTTTGAAGTTTTGTTATCTTTTCTTGTGTTTACTGTTATTCAATTGAGCATGTAAAAATGGTATTCCACCGCGGTCAAGAATTGTAAGATGAAATTGATTCAGGCTTTGATTCTATTTTTTATTTGCGTTGATGCCAAGCAAAAACTTGATTAAACTTGATTTAATTTAAAAAGCTCCCATCCATATTTTTAAATTATGAAGTCTTTGTATGGCAAAGGCTAGAACTCTCCCACCCCTAAAACAATTATGGCAACAGCACGTCAAGAATGGAAACCAAATCTTGAAAACAGTTTCATTAATTCTTTGAAAGCAAGAATTATTTGTTTACTTTTCTGATGTTGGTTTTGTTTTTTATACGGAGACATTTAGCATTCAACCAGATTTTTATTGTGTTAAAGGTTTCTTTTCTTAAAGTTGATTATTG
Organism: Lepidochitona cinerea; assembly: GCA_963971465.1. Taxonomy (NCBI): domain Eukaryota; kingdom Metazoa; phylum Mollusca; class Polyplacophora; order Chitonida; family Tonicellidae; genus Lepidochitona; species Lepidochitona cinerea. The sequence continues at coordinate 36,062,500 of OZ020556.1, read as the reverse complement.
AGTTTTTGCATGCAGTTGTTGGTTTGTGTTTACAGATGATATTGACTGGTTGTATACACCAAGAGTTAAACGTCATTATAGGGTGAAAGAGGTAAACCAAATAAGCCTTCCTCCTTTTTCATTTGCATTTTTCACTTGATCACCATAAGTACTCACCACAGGTCGGGGGCTTCCTCCGGGCAAAGAGCCCTATTTCCTCCCCCACTAAACCTGCTAATGTCTCATTTTTAAGTGAAAAAATCTTGAGTGCGGCTTAAAACATCAACAATCAATCCTCCTTTTTACCTGAACTCTTTTCTCTTAAAAAATATGTTGCAGTTTTATCTGCATTTGAAAAATAATATATCTATGTTTTGATTTTTGGCTCAATAAGTAGAGCTTTGAACACCTAACGTAAAAACTCAATATATAGCTACATGTAGCTTGTATACCACTCTTCCAGTAAAAAAAGAAAGATTTGAAATGGTTGTCAGGTACGAGTTCCCTCCCCCAGTAAACCTGATGATCGCAACATAATCACATTACAATATTAACACAATCGGTTTGAATTTTTATCCTTTAACAATTTCTTTATTTTATTCTTTATGTTGTTTTCCTGTCAATTTTTTCATCTTGATCAATCTGTAAATAAAGTTAGATTACATAAGAAAATGTCTTCGTCAATGTTTTACACCATTTTTCTTTGACAAAAAGAAATCTCCTATTTTTTTAACTTTTTTGATTCTGAAGACTTCAATTACATGTTGTATCAAATTCAGCCATGTTGATGATTTTAAGGAACAAAAAAAAAATGTATTGAGCAGCATTGAACTTGTGTAACTCAATCTGTATGAGAATAACTCAATTTGTGTGTTTTCCTCCAGGTTATGCGAGATTCTTACAACACCCCACGTCCAATCTATAGTAGTCGTCTGGTTAACAACGATTCTGATGGTGAGTTCAGCTTATTTTTATTATGGAAGAATGAATAAAGACATTTCAAACACCTCTTTTTCTAAGATTTATCTTGATCCCCCTACAATGTATGTGCAATGGATGTGGGTTAATTCCGAGCAATGCTGACCAGATAAAACTACCAACGCCACATAAAAGTACATCAATCAACCTAAGGTATTACCTTTACAAATTTGTCTATTTTTTTATTTTAATGCCCTTGTTGTTGTTGTTGTAGATGAAGAGGTAGCAGAGTTATTGTCCTCTCGTACACCATCATACCCTGTTCTACCTCGCCCCCGATCAGTCAGTCCAGTGTCATACCGCCGGTCATTTTACGATAGATACTCAGACCCATACTACTCTCCTCGTCTATCAAGTCGAATAAGTGATCGTGTGGATAATGTCTTGAGACGCAGCAATTCATTGGTCAGACTGAGTAATGACTTTGCAGTAAGTTTAACAACCATTTCTGTTTAATCTGCTATATGTTGAATGGATCTGAATAAGCCCAATGATCCCAGTCAGTGTATGAGAACAACCTCAATCCACTGGAACAAATTGGAGATTTTAAGAAATGCACTAACTAAATCACTTACTGTGATGTTTATTTCTTATATGAATTCAACAATTTCGTAACCTGAAGTTTGTTTCACAGAAGCGTAGTGTAAGTTTTAACGTAACTGCCACCTCTACAGCATGGGTTGCTATGGCAGTTATGTAAAAACTTGCGCTACTCAACTTTGTGAAACAGGCTCCAGGGTATCCTTCACCAATCATGTGAAGACCAATAATTGTACTTAAAAGGGTATAGAAAATTTAAACACAAAGGCACATACATGTATATGATCTAAAACATTTTCTTGACTGGAATAAATAGAATGACATCTAAACTTCTCTCTCGTACGGTTCTCTTTTTCGTATGTACCAAAGCATTTGTTGTATTTCTTTGGTTTTGTATAAATATTTATTAATTGCATGGTTTCTTTTTCCTCCAATCAGAGAAGTTCTAGCCCTTTATCTCGCCCATACAGCTCCTACACAGGTTATGACTCCTTGGATGACTTGGAGACAGATTTGAATCGGTCTAAATACAGGAGGTATATTTACTGAGTCCAACATCAATGATAAAAACAGGTTCATTCAATTTTGTTCAATTATGCTTCATCTTTGTGTGATTTAGCTAGACCTTTATCTCACTCTCATTCTGCACAGCTTTTGTAATAACCTTTGAAAACCAAAACACTTTGAAAGGGAAAGGCAGGAAAGGGGTTTGGGTTCATTAAACTTAGTCAGCTGAGCTTTTAACTTCGTAGTTAGTGTGAGAGCGTTCTGAAGAAGTGAACATGACAGCTAGTTAAAAATGAAACACAAATTCTCATCTTGGATGAATGACCAGAGAAATCTATGCCAGTTATTGGTATGCCATTAGTCAGTGTTATTTCCTTTGGGCAAAAAGCAATCTGGATTTTATTGCCATGTGTGGGAAGTTTTTTATTTGAATGGTTTTATTATGCTCACTGATGCAGCGTGTATGAGCAATCATTTTCTGCAATAGACCCTTTCGGCTTGCTCAGTACCCTCTGTGCATGGCAAAATGACGCTACATTGAGTTTTTGGATCAATCTGACATCTGAATCATGCTTATTTTGTCTATGACTTAATGTGATAGAGGCGTATGACAGTGCCTGCAACAGAGAAATGACGCCATTGCCCTACAATTTGAAAGTCATAATTAATACAACAGTTAATACAATAGTTACAGAATAATCTACCAAACCAAACCAAAAGAGAAATAAGTCTGAAGAAATCCGGATAAATCAGCGATCTTAATCACCCTTCCAGATATTGGCAAAACTAGTCACCAAATTGCTCCACTCCTGGAATCAAAAACTCCCTTAGGAACAGCTTTCACAACTGGACCAAACCTCAAAACTCTACTCAGAGCTTCCGGAAAGCCAAAAGGAGTAATCTACCAAATCAACTGCAACTGTAAACAATCATATATAGGTGAAACTCAACATCCACTTAACATAAGAATACAGGAACATAAAGCATCAGTACCAAAATTGGACAACAAATCAGTAATTTCAGAACATATCAATCATTTTGCTAATCATAAAATCAAGTGGGAGGAGACAAAAGTGTTGGATGTTAATTTCAAACATTGGAAGAAATACTCCAAGAAGCCATCCACATAAAAAGACCAAAAATCAACTGGGACAATGGAGTATTCATTCCCTCAGCGTACGACAATCTTCTATAATTATTTTAATTACTAATTGATTCCTAACCTGTCTATCTGCGTTGTCTCAGTTATAATGAATTTACAAACTAATTGTAATGTTACACGCGCCTTATAGCGTTGCAAACACTAGCATAACGTTATCACTCTAACATAATTTACTCTATAACGTCTTTCTTATCGAGCTATATATATAATATTAAATAACGTGAGATCATTTAGTTTTGTAACGCTCTTAATCAACGGTATTCTAACAATAAATTTTCACATTCATTTACGCAGATCTATGACGTTAATAGTTCTTATACTTACATAATTATTTCCATCCATGATGTTTTCTATTCCAATAAATACTAGTAACCTAAGAAATTTTTTGGATGTTCACAATTCTATTATAATGTTCACAATTCTATTTTGATGTTCACAATTCTATTATAATGTTCACAATTCTATTATGATGTTCACAATTCTATTATGATGTTCACAATTCTATTATGATGTTCACAATTCTATTATGATGTTCACAATTCTATTATGATGTTCACAATTCTAACCATCCATATAGATAAGGTATTGATACTTATAAGTTCATTAGCTTGAGAACGACCTTAGAAACTGGGTTGAAACGTCATGGCTATATGTATATGAAGTTGTTCACCATACAAAATATGATTTATGCCATAAAACCGTTGTTCTAAACCGAAAGTATCTTTTAGCAGAGCTTTAAATTCTCATGGTACAGATCGAAATAAAGAACCCAACCAGCCATCAGATTTACCAAATCACCCCTGGGGCTTGTTTTACAAAGCAGTTGCATCGCAAACGAAGCCTAGTTACCAATGGATACTATAGTGAAGAGATACAACGTCCTGGCAACTGTGATTGATTGCAGTGTGCAACGGCTTTGTGAAACGGCCCCCCTGGGCTCCTAATGACTATACATGTAAATTAGTTGCTTAGCCCTGCCTTATTAATCTGCAGCTGTCTCAATTAATAACCAGTCAAATTTTGGATATTTTATGGAATACGCATCCCAGGCATTTTCTTCTGTAGGATTAACAAAATAATAATTGTTTTTTCTCCTATTCTTTCAGCCTGGTCCATTTGGATGACGGTAAATATTGGACCGAGAGAGCTGCCCAGTATAGAGGTTTATCTCATAGAGAATTATTTAATGAAAACCTCAGAAGTATATATTCTAAACTTCACAGAGTAGCAGATTCAAGAGTTAATTGAACAATAGACTAAATATGTATTGATATTTAATTTAGATTCTATATTTCAAGTCTCCTCCTTTATCCCGTTATGTAATTGTGTACATGTATAATGTAGAGAGCCTTGTAACTTACATACATTCTCTCAAGTCATTTGAAGCATAGCATAATCAATTTGAGGGTGTGGTATAGTTAAAAGTAAAAACATAAATAGGTGGCTACAAAGATATATTATTGGAGATTTGTCTCACTGAGCAGACAGGGACCCCAGGGACCCAATTTGTGCTAATACCCACCCTTTTGGCCTCAGAGCCTGGTTTTTTGTCCATGTTATTTCATTTAAACAAGGTAAAAAAAAAAATTAAACAAGGGGGCCCGTAAAAATGGGTGTTAAAATTCTGCTGAAGCAAAGATTGCCTCTAGTGTTTTGTTATTGTTAAAATAATCTGGAGCTAAGGTTTTGAGTGGGATGAGTGACAATCTGGTATATAGGTTTATAGCAGTAACAACCACGTGGCTGTAAATCCACCCACTTCTCTACTTTTTTATGACTTAATTCCAGGTTTTATCAATCTTCTTTATATTTAGCATTATTGTGATGTTAGTTGTTGACGATATGTACAATATGTACATGTGATTCAGGATCAACCAAGTTAGTGATATTCCGTCCAGTTTATGTGTACTTGGTTTTATTTTTGTGGATGTTTTTTAACAGGTCAATCAAGAAACTGTTGTGGTTCCTTTTTGAAGGGTATTGTTTTTACTGTGATAGTCTCTTACACCAAACAAAGATTTTCTCTATATTTACAAGTATTAGTCATCAAATTATTTCGGTGTCATCTATAATCATATACCTGGAATAAAACTACAGAAACTGTAATTTACTGGACTCCTTGTTTTTTTTATATTTATGCAAATTGATTGATATTATATGCTGCCCTCAAGATTATTTCACACGCTGACATTTTCAGGTTTAGGAAGGAAGAAAACCAGGCTCTTTGCCAGTAAGAAACCCTTGACGATTGACTTGTTCGTCGCAATCCTACCACATTGAGTTTAAAGGCATAGGAAACTCCAGGAATGGATACAGTCTATCTTAAACAATACCCACCAAGGCCCTTAAAACACAGAACGACTCCTTTTAATGACAGCCTGTACGGCAGTAAAATGATAATCCCTTGTGCCCCAACACACCCTTATTAATGTCGTCATTTGTCTATTTAGATCAGAGGTTGAACTATACACTCCTCTGAGTGAACTGAACTTTCAATTGTTTGTTATTCAATGACAAAGATACTGAAAACATAATGGATTGTTGTTTTAGGCTCCGGAAATACTGCTCTTTCAATGTAAATTAGTGAAACACTAAAATGGCCCCTGTCTTTAAAACCACAAGTATCAGAGAATGGTGTATGTACCATGGAGTCTCCATACTACAGAGAGTCGTTGACATTATTGTTACAAGACAGGCTTTTCGTCGGCTTTGTTGATTGATTGTTTGGTGTTTAACGCCGCGCTCAAGATTATTTCACTGATATGGCAGCGTTGCCAGTTTTATCGTGGGAGGAAACCGGGCTCTATGCCCAAAGGGAACTGGCAACCATCCCACATAGGCCGTTCGAGTGAAAACCCAGAAAATTTTCCAATTTTTTGGACTGAGCGGGATTTGAACCCGTGACCCATTGGTGGAAGGCTGTTCGGATTGAGCGTCCAACGCTCTACCTACTGAGCCACAGAGGCCCCCCGTCAGCTTTGTAAGACAGCCCATGGGTTGCTGGCTGTGGAGGCAAAATGGTATCTGCACAACCTATAGTTGATTCGCCAGTTTTGATAACAGCATCATTACAGAAGTATTAGACTGGGCAACCATAGCTTATTCCGTACAAGTCATTTCACCATTTTATACGCCTGGCTTGAAAAAAAGGGTTGTATTATGGTATCATTTCCGTTCATCCAGCAGTTCGCTTTCCTTTCCGCTCCGTAACTTTCAAAGTTTTGATTCCATCTGGACAATTTTATTGAGTACAAACCTAATGGGTAGAAGGTGTGTCGCAAACTATTTTTGACAGTTGACTTGGTGCGCTATTATTCTCGTTATTTATGGGATTACACTCTCTTCAAAAGTTGGTGTGCGGCAAACTATTTATGACATCATACATTGCGCATTACGGCAGCCATATTGGATTATATAATATTTACCCTTTCCCATAACAAAATATGATCTGATGTTTTCATTTCTTTTGCATTGCATACCCTATAAATTATGACATCACCTGTTGCATAATACAGCAACCATATTGGGTTATGTCATATTCCCTTTTGCTCTAAAATTTCTACAGTTTTGGGGGGCCTCGGTGGTCCAGTGGGTTAGAGTGATCATCCCTCAATCCCACTCAGACCTTCCATCGATATGGCGCGGGTTCAAATCCCACTGACCAAATAAAAATTTAAGAAATTTCTTAGGGGATTTTCACTTGGTTGCCATTTTTGGAAGAGTTGGCAGGTACTCACCGAAGGTTTGGGGTTTCCTGCAGCAATGAGCCCAGCTTCTCTACCACCAAACCTGACAATGCCTCCATATAAGTGAAATAGTCTTGAGTGCGGCTCAAGACACCAATCAATCAATCTACAGTTTTGATACAATCTGGACAACTGTTTCAGGTTATGTACCTTATGGACAGTAGGTGTGTCGCAAACAAGTCTATTTATGACCTCATATGTTGCGTAATATGGCTGCCATATTAGATTTAAGAAATAAATGATGTCCTGGTGAGCTGTGTCTGGCTGAATAAAGGGTCAGTGGCAGAAGATACCACTATTTGAGGGCGAGGAGCGAAACCCAGAGTCTTCAAATAATAGTGGTATTTCCGCCACTGACCCTTTGTACAGCAAGACACAGCTCACCAGGACATCATCTATTTCTATTCTAATGCATATCATATATAAATTTAATTAACTTCAGTGTACAAAATGTAAGGGTTTCGATTACAAAACCAGCCTTTCCAACCTGCATAAGAATTTTTAGACCATCCCATGAGTAACCAGAGCCAATCAAAAATGTCCTGGAGCAACCCATATGTAGAACATATTGCGGGTGAAATCAGTGGTGTCAGCCCAAACGTGATGACGTCATAATTCCGGAATGTTGTGACGTGATCGAACACTGCTCTCTCTCAAGTGGCATCTCAATCAGCCAAGTAACCAATTATTTGTGTATTTTGAGTTTATAGTGTATTTTGCAGTAAAACGAAAGTCTTCCACTTTAGCATAGTTTTGCCTACTATTCTACGTCACTAAATCCCATCATTGGAAAATAACCCGTATCGTTTATTCAACTCAAACCAGTGGGTTATGGTACTCAAAACATTACGAAAAGCACTCTAAAAGATTGAGGCTTTTCGTTGGGTGTCTTACCTCCTGCATGGAGCGACCGATAATCCTATCGAGCAATCGCTATTGTTGTTGTTTTAGACCAAACATGGCAGAAACCAGTCTAATAATTTGTTATCTTCACATTGCTCGTCCTTGAATTAGCGGAATTCTTAACGTATATAGAATATCCTTAGCATTTATTAATTTCCAGTCACTGAACAGCGGCTTGGACTCAAATTAATAGAGTGATTGAGTTATATTCGCCGTAACACACTGACCTCTATGTTATATTTTCTGTCACTTATATTCTTTCCCATCAATGACAAATTTTAAATCTGTAACTAAACACTTTTCCATATCTTTCTTATACAAGCCTTGTACAAGCTGTTGTTTTATGAATTATATAAAGCATGTGTACATCTAAAAACTCAATATAGTACATATAGACTGAATAAAATACACAGTAAAACAAAATGTTATCGATATATATTCTATTTACAATAAAAATATGTTTCTCAAAAAGATTTTTAAAAAGTACATATTTTTCTTATATACATGCACAGTGAAGTATTTCCCATGATGTTTCTCCAAACTCTAAAACTGTTCTGTAATGCGAGTCTCTCAGTTGCTAAAGAAGCAAGAGTCAAAGGGGATCCCTAACCGATATACATGTAATTCGGTTCTTTTTCCACACATTGCACTTTTAAATTGTTAATTCCATGCCTCCTTTTGAAAGTCCATTCTGTGCTATAACCAAGTGTGTAAATGGTTTTGTATTTGTGTGAAGTCCTGTAAAGAAAAGAAAATATTTAAAAAAAAACATTTAATTCTTCCTGCAGAAACATGAATAGAGTTGCCAGGTCAAAGATTGGGTCTCCTCTGGTCAAAGAGCTTGGTTTCCTGTCCCACTAAACCAGGCAATGCTGCCCAAATAAGTAAAATAATCTTAGTTACATGTTGTAAAACATCAATCAATCCTGTTAAAACAAACCTCAGTAAAAAAAAACCCCAAACTTTGATTACATGTATATGAGTAACCCAATTTTTTTCTTCTTCATAATCTCTGATTTTCAAGAACAAAGCGCTTGAATCAATTAAAAAAATTGGCTAAGTACGTAAACCGCAAGATCCAGAGAAGTGGGCAAATAACAAACAAAATTCAACTGTATTTGGCAGCCCAAGCTTATAGTTGAAGGACCGTAAATTCAATATATTGCCTGAGAAAAAAGGTTTGTTTTTTTTAGATGATGTAGGATTTCAGAGTATGCTCTAGTGTAGACTTACTTGTTGATTTGTAAATAGAAAACAGCGTGAAATGTACAGACGATGAGCTTCTTCAGAATACCTCCATAGATTAAGAGTTTGACCTTGAAAAAAAAAACATGAAGATCCATCATTTCAAATCCATAGCTGCCTCAAACATTAATGAAGAGAAAGAAAATATGGCAGAATAGCTGTTTGATAACTGCTAACAGATCACATAAAGCCAGATTATCCGTACCCAATTGCAAACTAAATCAGAGCATTTTCCAGAAAATGTTTCTTTTCTTTAAAGCCTAAATGGAGGTGTTGCCAGGTTTATTGGAGACCGGACCTGAAGCCAAACTATCTGTTCATAGGTTTACTGAAGAAAACCTGACCCTATGATTGGACTGGAATATATAAATTTCATATATCTCCCCCCCCCCCCTCCAACCCCCTTCCTGAGAATTCTAATTTAGGTGAAATAGGCTGGTGGCCGAAGCTTCAATTCGATCAGTCCGTAGCCGATCTCAAGAATATACGTTCCGATAGTTTTTAAATAGTAATGATTAACTAAAGAACATATAAAAAAAGTTCGTCCATGCAGAACCCCGGCGTTTATAAGATATCTTCAACTGAATATTGATTTATGTTTCTGACCTATCTTTAACCTTTGTGGCCTACTTACCCGTTTCTGGCGGTATAATTTTTGAACAAGCCAATCAGATCGCTAAATTTTCTACTTCCGATATAAACAATAGTTTGTAAACATACAGAATGACAGCAAGATGGAGAGCGATCGGATGGAAAATCAAGTACTTATTCCTGTATAGTACACACGCAAGGCAGGGAAAATGAAATTGAAATGCCTTTCAGTAGAACTAGATGGAGCAGCGTACGATAGACTTCAATTTAAACAGGATACAATAAGTCCCTTGGGGTTTTATTCCCGCCAGACCACAAATATATTATGAATATACTAATTGTAATATTTCATCTGGTGAATAAATCAAATCAAATCAGAATGGGTACTTTTAGACACAGAAGAATCAATTGCGGTCAGAGAGAAAAATTACATATTTAACAAATATTGGGTATCATCGATCCTGTTATAAGCATTTCACAAACAATTAACGACTGTAGGCTGCCAAAAAAAGAAAGTCTGAAGCTCCTATTAAAGCCCCAACACCGAAAAAGTTAAGATCGAGAAAAAGCAGTCGAACTGCTACACGGTCTTCGGCAGTGCTGCCGGGACCTCAGTGATATAGGGATCGTCACTCAGTCCCACACAAACCTTCCATCGATGCGACGCGGGCTCGAATCCGACTCAGGCCAAATACATATTTAAAAATTTCTGAGTGGATTTTTCACTCGATCGCCGTATGTGGAAGAGTTGCTAAGTACTCGCCGAAGGTCGTGGGTTTTCCTCCGGACAATGCGCCCGGTTTCCTCTTCCACTAAACCTGGTAACGCCGCCATACAAGAGAAATAATCTTGAGTGCGGCGTAAAACATCAATCAATCAATCGGTAGTGCTGCCAATGCAATGCATTATATGCAAGACAGATGTAGAGAAAAAGATTACACTTCCCGACAAATTAGTTTGAGATAAACTCCTTCAAGTCGAGACCGAAGACGGCGGTTTGTATTTTCTATTATAGCAATTTTCTGTGTAAGCCTAATTCTGTAGTGTAGTATGTTGCCCTAGTTTAAATTATAACGTTAAACTTGACAAGGGGGGGGGGGGGGGGTGAATTAAATATTTGTTAATACCCCTATGTTTAATACAATAATTCGATTTTGTGTGGATTTGCTATGTACTAAGTAGATGTCTTTATTAAATAATCCGTAGGTAAATTCTCGATCACTCAGGGGGCCATGAACGATCTAAGTGCATGGTCACCAGGAACCAGCGAAAGATCAGGGTTTCCTTGGGGGAGGGGTATAGATTAAGCCTGGTTTGTCTGAGTGACCTCCAATAATCCTGGCAACACCATCATACATGCGAAAACAATTGGAGTGAAGTGTAAAACGTCAATCCATCCATCCCACTACCTTTGAGGATGGAAATTCTTTTCTCGGTTTTGACACCATATTTGTTGACAATTACTTATCGCTCGGCCTCAAGTTGAACGGTAGCCAGAAACCAACAGAAAGAACCTTGGGGTGTCATCTGACATTGAGTTTCTTCTGATAATAATCCTGACAATGCCACTATATAAACAAAATAAACTTGAATGTGTTGAACAACCAATCAAAAAGTATATTCCTTACAGCGCAAATGGTTTCTATGGGTTGCTGGGTGTGGGAGGAGCTCTTAAAAAGGTTTAATTGCCCCCCCCCCCCCCCCACCCCCGAAAATTCTTAGATTAAACTAATATCACCAAAGCTGGCATTAAATTTTTAATGCATTTATTGTATCTCTAACTTGAATTATATGTTGTCTGGCCCACATGTCTGATTTTAAAATTACATCATTATTAAGCAGCCGGGGAAAATCAGATAAAAATATAGTGTTAAAAATGTATAGTGTTAATAGATTGCATAAGCATGTTGATCCTCATACAAATCTGTTTATTTTGACTTTTCTCTCATATACGACAGAGGAATGTACACAGTGTCTACCTTCAATCCCGTGTCTATGGAAACGACCAAAAAAGGTAGCATTGGTGGAAAGAGTAATAGCCAGTGGCCTGTTTCACAAAACGGAGTAGATGTATTTTTTGCGTAGCTTTCGTAGACCGTATCTCTACAATATGGGTTGTCATGACAGTTTATACGTAAAAACTTACGCTACGCCGCTCTGTGTATTACGGGTCCATGTGTCTATATTATATGTAAGAGATAGAGGTAAGGGGAGAGCACTCATTTTGCCTATGGCCACTGTATATGCGAAAAAGTGTTCCTTTCACATGGCTTTTTTGCGAAAACGCCGGGGTTTGGAGTGGACGAACTTTTTTTGGTGCTAAAGTATGTCCTAAGGAATTTAAGAAAACATACAAAAAGTATATTCCAGAGATCGGCTACGGAACCCTATTTATAGCGACTTTTCAGGTTACAGCCACCGGCCTAAAATGGACAAAATACTCAAATACTGAATTCAAAGATGAAAAGTTTATTTCAAGTCTCACCATTAACTGTCCTTGAATAATTTCCCTTCTCATCTGCCACAAAGAATGTTCCATGATTAAAACTGATTTGTTCCATCTTTTTCAAATTAACCATGATGTCTTCCACTAGAGGTAGAAATAAGGATGCTCCTTTCGGTTTCCAATCCTCAGTTTGAAAGATTCTCTCAGATTTCGGTAAAGGGAGAAAACTCTTGCTGCCTAAAAACAAACACATGCCGATCTTTTAAAGAATTCATGAAGTAAATGGTTGACCCAAAGTCTGTAAAACATAATAAAGTCAAACCTGTGTAAACTGACACCTTGATAAACCCTGTACAGACCAACTGTATACCCAATTTCATTCATAACATGTTAAATAACCTTGATAAACTGACACCTCCCTAAACCGGCCTATTATTTTCCTTCCTCGAGATGTGCAGAGGTTTCACAGTATACAGAAAAGAGAAAATTGATCATGGTAATTACCTACGAAATGCTAGTCCAAACTAAGAGCATGTACCTGCACTCTTAACAAGATAACTGGTGGTAACACTAACGCATATAATAATCTAGAGTGTGGTGTAAAACACCAATCAATCAAAGCAGGGAAAGGCCTGCAAAAAAGGTGCAGGGCATCAAGGACAACCAAAAATAAAACCAACAAAGTTTAAGATATAAGCCTTCTCAAGAGCCAACAAGAAATCGGTACGGGTAGATGTTTTACCAGCAGCGAAATTATTCAGCACATTTAACAGCACATTTAACATTTAAATGATATATATACCCCTTTTTAACACAATTAGAAACTTGTATCCATCGTTATTTTAGACTAGAAGATTTTCCCTGTGTTTTAGTGTTCACTCTTTATATACTAGATACTGGTCAATCATCGGATATGAGCTGAAAGTGGGTCAGATCTTACACAAAATAATAGTATCATGCAAGACATTTTAATCAAGAACACAAAAATGTTTCAAGATTTGTTTTTTCTTACTGGTACCGTAACTGAACACTGATTTACCAATGTTGACAAACAGAACTTAAAACCTATCTAGTTGTACCTTGTCTCGATAATTTTATTGCTGCTTCTAAAACCATAGTGTTTTTCAGAAAGAGAGAATACAAATATTTGTAAAATTCAACCACCTTCTCTCTTACACCTACATGTCAGCTCTACCTCAAATAAGTTCACCAATTTTTTCAACTGACTAAGAGTAAAGTCAACCCCCAGAAATCCAAAACAGGCACCTTTTTAAACTTTCATATTGCACTTAGATGTAATTGTAAAATGGAAAATTTTAGTATGTCAGTTTCTGACTACTGGTTCATCAGAAATTGCCCAACACTTTAACTGCCATATGTAGGTACATGTAGAAAGGAGATCACATTTAAACTTAAAACGCTGCGCCTTGAATAATATGCAAATCATCAACTATGAATTCTCGCACGGAAAACTTCATGTGACAGGAGCTGCTAAAAATGTTAATATTTTTCAGTCAAAGCTATTTTTTTTTCTTCATTTTCCGCAAGAATGTATGTTGTTTTTACAAGTTATTCTGGTCTAAAAAGAACCTTCAACCTTCTTCCAGACCAATGTTTTTTAACACTCACCAACTATTGTTCTTGGTCTGATATTATTATAATTTGTGATATCTAGAAGTCCCTGGATATCTTCAGACATTTTTCTTTTCTTGAGATTATCCTCCTGTGGTCCAGCCATATCCAAACCATTCGTAACAGTAGCTTCCATAGGCCAGCTTTGTCCTGCATTGAATATTGACCCATTCATCTTCCTGTATTAACAAAAATAAGGTTAAATTGTCCCAGAGTTGAGTAAGAAATTTTGGCTATTAAGGGTGTCCATTTCTCCAGCCTCAAAGAAAAGAAAAATGTACCTTTCTCTCCCGGACAGTTAAATGAAAAAGGATGAAAATAGAATGTTTAAATGGGTCACATTTCTAAAGGGTTGTTTCATTTGGATAAGTTACTGTGGATAAGCCCATGCCCAGAGCCTCTAACCAATGCCATTCAATAAACTAAGTATTTTAATATTCCCATTCATTTACAAGATGTTTCTTTGGGGTAATAACAAATTATGTACAATCTGTCAACAAGGTGTAAACATGTTCTAATGCTGTAAAGGAACAAACAAATATATATAAAAATAGCAAGTGCCCAGATATAACCTGAATTCTCCCCACACTGTTAGGGTAAATGATAATACAGAGAGTACTGAGTAGGTGATACCAGTTTTCAGCAGGTCCCTCAATCACAATAAGTTCTGTTGATGTAGTCAGTGAGCCAATCATTGGTTAAATATGGAATATGTGATAGAGAGATGTTAACTTATACCAAGCACAAAAACATGTATCTATCAACATTATCAATCTTTTAGCCACCCTAATATGTATGTCAGTAGCCCCCCTAATGTATCCTAATATGTATGTCAGTTAATGTTTACAAGGCTTGGAGATATTTACATTCTTTATTTCACACACTGTCATGCTACATTACCTTATTCCTCAAGGCTCTGTGCATCCACTTGAGTTTCCCATTGAGCAAATAGAAAACCTTTTAACAACTATCTATTGTATATCCACTCAGAGTTCTATATCAGACAAGAGTTTTTTTTTTTTTTAAATTTACTCCAAAGGTTAAAATGTATAATGAAATGAGGTTAACTTCTCTCTAGCCCATGGGCTGCTTTAGTAACATATGCCCACTCAGAGAAGATCTCTTTTTTTAAATTTATTCCAAAGGTTGAAAATACATTATTAAATGAGAATGACTTGTCTCCAGCCCTGGGCTATTTCAAAAAACTCTAGCCGACCAACAACGGATAGCAGACTTAGTGGTAAATTCAAGTTTGTTAGATTGCAATTTTAGTCGGTTATGAGGTAAAATTATCTGTCTGAACATCTTCATGAAATAGGTCCCAGGTACTTTTAGTCTGCATTAATCCTACTTAAATCTGGTTTTATGAGATGTCATCTTACGGCAGTACAATGAAAATTAAAGATTATAGTCACCTAACCCATACTATTCTGAAAGCTCACCACATTATAATTCCACGTGTGACTGTCTTCAATACCTACCCTTGTTGTCTGCTAGAAACTTATAAACTATTACACAACAGATGAAAAGGAGGCAGATATGGTTGTTTGTATTTCACACTCTCAAGTTGTTTAGAGATGTGAATGTTACTCTCTTAAACCAATGCAAACTGCCACAGATGTAAGGCCTCTTCACAATAATATTAAACCAACTGTGACCATTGGTCAAGGTTAGCTGAACCCGTAATTATCACTTGGGCCAAAACCTTTAATCAATGCTTATGACAAAGCTGTACTTTGACAGAATGTGTAAATGTTAAATCTATTATTCAGGTGTGGTACACATCAATTTGTCTTCCGTTCTTTCAATACTGTTCCATTTCATTGTTGAGCTGGATTAATTGAAGAGCAATTATTTACCTATTTAAAAGAATAATTATCCCTATTAAAAAGTAATAGCAAAACAGAAATACAGTCCATGTCCTGTCAAACGATGTCAAGTAAAGAAGAGAGTGATTGATTTCTCTCCTAAAGACAAGCTAGTGGTCAATGACCTCCGGAATAACTGGTCCCCCTTAACGTTGTGGGGTTAAAGAAATCCTTACAACCAGACACAAAACAAACTTACATACTGATGGATTTTATCTAAATGAATATGTACGTAATGAATTTGTTTGATTACAGGCTGCCTGCTAACTGCCAGTCGTTAACACAAGGAAAAATACCCCCCTCCCTCCCTGTTGATAGAAAAAAAAGCATTCAGATCTCTTTTCACTTATATTATGAAACAGTAAAAAAATTATAACCTTTTCTGAGCAGCCAGTCTACTTCAGCTTTTTGATTGCAATAAACCCTGACTCCAAAATACAGCAGTCAGTATAAAAATAAGAGTCATCAGAAGATGCTGTATCCCCCCGGCCCTGCATAAGATTTATCAATGTCATGTAAGTGGAAAACGCACAGACAAAAGTTCATTTACAAACAGGATATCCTCACTTGATAGCAATTACCCTCACCAAGTTTTATCAATATTTAATGCAATCTGTAGGAGGAAATGCATTGAGACACCAATATCAGGTGAAAAACAGTGGAACCCAGAAAAAACAACAGGCACAACATTCCAGAGGGTAACAATTTAGTTCAAGCAGGAGCATGTGGTTAAGCAGGGCTATGATAAAGCGTCATGCAGTGCCCTGAAACGCAGTGCCCTGAAACACAGTGCGTTGTTAGAAACAAGCTCTCATTGTTTTCCTTTATCCAATACTGCTGAACAAGGACAATTACTCTGAAAATAATAAAACCAGCGCAAACAAAATAGGACGTGCACATCCTCGCATTATACCTAGCATGTCCACCAAGTTTCGAAAATATCCGATAAAAACCGTGGGAGAAGATGATATGACAATCATCCATTGTCAATGTCTTCCTATACTGTTGGGAAAAGGATATAATACTGAAATTAATGAAACAACGCAGCCGAACTAGGATGTGCACTAGCTCGATTGATATCAAGCATGTCCACCAAGTTTCGAAAATATCCGATAAAGACCGTCAGAGGAGATGAGATGACAAGCTATAAATTTCCATGTCTTCATAACAGTAGGAAAAGGGCAATAACTATAAAAGTAATGAAACCAGAAAAACCAAAATAAGAGGTGCACATCCTTGCATGATATCTATCATGTCTACAAAGTTTTTTTTTTTTAAATCTGATAAAAAATGTGGGAGGAGAAGCGATGACAAGCATCCATTGTCTATGTCTTCCTATACTGTCGAAAAGGGGCAGTAACTCTAAAAATAATGCAACCAGCGCAACCAAAATAGGAGGAGCACATCCTCGAATAATATCCAGCAGGTCCACCAAGTTTAGAAATAAATGGATAAAAACCGTGAGAGGAGATGTGATGACAAGAAATGATTACGGACAGACAGACGGACAGACAAGCTGATCGCTATGCCCCAGGGATAAAAAGGTGATAGGCCAGAGCATCTATAAAGTGTTTCGTCCATAGATTAAAGTGATTTCATCCATGGGGTTTTGTCATTTCGTCCATAATTATATGATCCAAGGGAAATTTAGCAGCGACGTCTCAAAAACATATGTTGCATAAGGCAGGCAATTCGTATAGCCAAGAAATCTGGGCTCTGCCGATTTTTTTCGTATTCGTCATAGAGGGTGTTTCACATTGCCAGCCAAATAAAAAAAACAAGTCGCCCTCTAGACTGAAAATCCGGGCTAACAATTCTTATTAGTTCAGTTCTGGAATAAGATTGTCTACATAAATAACAACGGAAATCATATCATATACAGACTTTTGCCAAAATAGTGTCCTGTAACTGTTACCCATTAAATCTCTTTAAAGATCGATAAATGGCATGTTCTTTCTGGGCATCTTACGGTGATTTGTAATTGTAAACTGACTAAATATGTATTTAAAAAACATAATGCTGAAACAAAACGAGCTTCCTCTAAGGTTTTAAGGTGTCAAAGGAAAGGCGATATGCATATCTTCCTTCATCAATCGGAAAAAAGTTGAAATTTGAACGTTTTTATCGTCATTTCCAACAATCATGAAGAGGCACTGTCTCAGCGTCGGTCGTGTATAATGTCATAGCAATGATAATGTACATATCAGATGTCAACTATGACATCACGGCGCTATTAGAGATTGTAGAGAGAGAAAGAATGCCTCCTTGTTTAATAATCTGATATTCATTGTGTCGTCAGGGTGGACGGCCAGCAAATATCCAAATGGAGATAACAAGTTGGATTTAACTTGCTACGGGGTCTGTACATTGTAGCACCATTTTATTTTACTGCATTGGAAGAAGTCACAACTGTTAATTCAATAATATTAAATAAATGCCTACAATACACTTGTCACTTTTAAAAGCTAAAAAAATTACTGAAATATTATTCTTATTTCCTGGTATCACTACCAAATATTATTCGACTGGAGAAAGTGTCAATTCAATTCAAAGAAGGACTATCTTATTTGCGGATTCAACCGTCCATTTCAAAACTCAGATTCATCGATACAGAGTACATTGTAATTTGTAGGCTATGGGAATAAATCACAATTCAATAGAATAATTTCAATATAAAATTTAAATGTCTACAGGCAAGTAAGTAACCCAGGGAAGAGACAAATGAGTGCGGCTACAGGCACCTTGTTATTTATGTTTGTATATTTAACAATAGCCACACTCGTATGTCTCTTTCCTGTGTTACTTACTTGTCGGTCAGCAAGAGCCACGCATTAAATCAGCATTATGATTAAAACTAATAAAACTTAAAGGGTGGGATAACTATTCTCTGTCAACAGACTTTGGTAGATTTATAATGAAATTCGAACAAATTAATGAGTAAAATGAAAAGAGGAATGCTTTAAACTGTTAAATGTGTGTTGAACGTAAAATCTAAGAGGCAGGTAGGATTAATACTAATATAGTAATACTGTAATAGCAGAAGTAGGCACTCCAACCTCTAAAGGCGCATCCTTCGTGCGCATATGAAATAACAGGTGACACTTCCGGTTTTGAATTAGCTGGATTCTGCTTATCCTTGAATAAAAATTAATTTACGAAACTGAAAATAGCACACGTTTACAGGGCAATGTGAACACACTACAACAACAACATCAGTTCTTCGGACTAAACTGATTTTCATTTACCAAAACATTCATCAATTTCTAAATACCTATTCCAATGCAGTCCACGTTATCTGAGGACAAGAATGTATTTCTTCATGCCGCATTTAGCCGCTTACACAGACGATAGCATTAGTGTAAAAACAACGAAATATCATATTTAAACTTCCCTGCTAACGTTCTCCTTCTGTCTCCGTCATTTCCATTTTATCTATAGGTCACGTGGTTGTATATTAGGGGCCGTCTCAACGTCTCTAATTATATTGTGGCAAACATGTTCAGAAATCTGAATCAGAACCAATTGGATAGTTGCAATGGCCCCTAAGTAATTGTTACCTCCCTTTGAACTTTTCTTAAAAGTTAGCCACCAGATAGCGTTTCCGAATTGCTGTACTAGAGAGCTCTGACATCCATTTTTTATCTGCAGAGCAAGTGAGTGACCCACATTTATTTGTTTAGCCGTAATAGCTATTTGGCTTTGTTTTTTTTATTTCCAAATTTTTATATGAAATAAAGAGCACATGATTTACGTATATGTTGCTTAAAATTACTGATAAAGTACATTGTGCATTTCGTTGTTGGAGTGCCTAGCAGAAGTCTATTAATAGATATAATATTTGAAACTTGGTTCAAATCTGAAAGCCGAAGACTGCGAAGTCCTTCCAAATAATTCATTTAATTTTCAAAAGCCGTAAATTATCAATGTTGATTGGTCAACAGAGTCATAACATTAACAGAGTAAGACCTTTGGTGTAGTAATAGCCGAGAAATCTTGGCTCTGCCGAATTTTTTTTTTTCCGTGTTCGTCAAAAAAAAAAAATTCGGCAGAGCCAAGATTTCTCGGCTAGTGTAGTAATACCCTGTCAGTTCGATTTTACCAAACGCCTGTCATATATACTGTTTTATATCTATGTTAGATTGTTAGTTTGTTATTACATTCTTTGTTTATCCCGCCTGTTTCGCCATCTTCAGTCTTCGGCATATTCCATGCTGAAAGTGTCACACGGTGGAGAACTTCCGGGATAGGTATCTCTGGGTAATTGTGGATGACAGACTTCCGTTGATTTCAGCCGATGAGCTAAATTGACGATTGAAAATGCAGAGGTGTTGAGCTAGTTGTTTTTGTCAACTGTAAGGTAAATGGGGAGATGAAGCTTATTTGTTTTAACTGCTTTTCAACTGTTCTGATTAAAAGGATTTACAGAGGTAACAATTTCAAGTTCAACAGCGCGGGCTACATCCAAAAATCATCATCCTTCACCGGGTTGTGGACAGGTTGGCGTTGGGGAGTCAACTCCTGATCGGGAGTTACCCTCGAACGGGAGTTCGGTAGATGAAAAACGCAAAACACGCCGTTTTCCTGACGCAATGCACGCTTTACAGTACAACAACAACTGAGTTTTGGCTTATTTCAAATAAATGAACTTGTTAAACCAAGAAGTTTTGAACTAACTTAGGCTGGCCAGGCTGGTCCTAGGCTGGTCCTAGGCTGGCCAGGCTGGTCCTAGGGCAGACATTAGGATGACCCCACAGTAGACGTCTGTTCAACAGCTTGAGGAAAGTCGCCTATCGCAGTATCGCCTATCAGTATTAGCGAGTTATAAGTTATCCATCGACAGGTGGGTAAACCGCCGAACGACGGACAATATGCCCCACCAATCAGGGGGTTGGGGAAAGTCGCCGATCAGCGGGCTGACCATCGATCGACCGATAAACCGTCAAACGACGGAGAATAGACCCCGTCGATCGGTGGTTAAAGTTTGGACAAAAATGACAATTTCTTCTCTATCTGTAGCGATTCCACGTCTGTTGTGCGCACCTCTGTCAGAATGTCAGACTGAATTCAAATGGACTTATCGGACACTGGCCTAACTTCCAGTAATGAAATCTTACCCTTGAATGCCCAAATCAAATCGCAAAAACACGCAAAAAATGGTCAAACTTGACTTCACTTTCTGTACAGTTTCTCCTTGTTTCTGTCTTACAGTAGGCAGGTCGGGTCAATTTTATTCATCCATAGTTTGTTTCTAAAACCTATACCAAACTATTCTTCACATGGTTATAAGATGTAATTGGCATTCCGTTTGACATGTAGAATCATATTAATTATTTACTTAGAAAGATGATATTTAATAAATCAGGGGAGACAACTTTTGTCTCTAAATATGGGCCTTTTCCAAACATTTTTATGAATGGTAGTTATTTTTCTGTTCAAGCGAAAATGAGCAAACAGGGTCCAGTGAAAGGGCCCTGAAAAAATATACAGACTCCACTTTTTGTTCTATTTTAACTTTTATGAGCGAATACCTTGTACCAACATTTCATGACGTCCCCGACCTGCCTACTTACAGTTAAATAATCAAAACAGTTATAACAATAACAATAATAACAACAGTTTGAGAAATTAAGACTTGAAGTGGGTTCCCAAAAAGACAAATTAGCGTTTACGCTTCACAGAATCGAGAAAGCTGCAATCATCATCAGAGAAATTACTGAATTAGTAAATAACCGACACTAATTGGCCCGGAATTTTTTCCGGGTCAATTAGAATCGAGCATGAAACTGATTTAGGTGCAGGATTTAGTAATAAGAATTTTCTACTTACAACACACTGCCGTCGTCGCCATTTGCATTTTGTTTTCAATGAAAAATGTGGGATGGTTGCCAGTTACCAACGGAAGGTTGTGGGTTTCCTTCGGGCATAGAGCCTGGTTTCCTCCCACAATAAAACTGGCAACACCGCCATATAAGTGAAAATATCTTTAGCGCCACCAAACAATCAATTCAATGAAAAAGGGAATCGTACATTACCGGAAGTGCTTACATGGGAGCTGAGCATATGAAAAACAGTGAGTTATTATAGAAACGAAAACCATTCCCGTCATAACCTTCTTTTATAAAATTAAGATAGACAAGGTTATTCGATTATCTCCCCTTACGTGCGTACGTAGTTTCTCGTGCTCGAATTAGAGGTTTCCCATTGACAAGCTGAGCTTCATGGGTGAAGATGTGGACACAAATTACATGTACCGGAATCGATCCTAATGGACGATAAAAGTTAGTTTTTAATGCTAATTTTAATATTAAAGGATCAATTAACAGGGTCTGTTATTTCCTAGGGGGATAATGCTTCGATTTTTTTATTTATATTTTGACGATTTTTATTTGACTTGTGGAATCGCTACTATCTGCCCTCATTTGCGTTTTCGCCGAACTATCGAGTTCTACGACAACAGTGCATGTTCCAAGCTTGTGGCAAATGGCTAGTTGTACCTTTTACTAAGTTTTAATTTTATTTCTAAGTAAACTCGCCACGTTCGCCAAATCAGTTGAAATTTGTTTCTTAAATGTCTCCAACAAATTGCGCCATTTTAAGCATGTGTTTTAAAATATTTACTCACATGTTCGCTGAACTCTCAACTTCTATGACAACAGTGCATGTTCCAAGCTACTTCACTCAAGTAAGTCTTTGACCTATACTCTTTGCCATGTTACCTCCTTTGAGCAGTACTTCCGCGGACTATCTAGAAAGGAAGAATCGTATGAAAAGAGTACTGCCAATGGAACCGAAACGGCTCGCACTGACTGATTTCCTGTCTCGAATAAATAAGTACATTGCGAAATGCCGTAGTACGCAGTAAACAGTCTGAAAAACATGTGTCACACATAAAGGGACTTTTTGTTTAGAATTGTTTACATTGTTGCTGAAACTTCTGCTAAATAGATAAATATGTTTGATTGACCTATTGGGGGAGAGGATTTGCCTGTGATTGTGATGTCATTTTGTTACTTCTAGATGAATTCTAGCCTAGCACATTTTTATTTGTTCAATTTTTATATTCCTTTACAATTAAATGGATGCCATGCATCCAAATTTGACTCCTCATTCAACACCATAACAATGTGCAACGAT
Organism: Lepidochitona cinerea; assembly: GCA_963971465.1. Classification (NCBI taxonomy): domain Eukaryota; kingdom Metazoa; phylum Mollusca; class Polyplacophora; order Chitonida; family Tonicellidae; genus Lepidochitona; species Lepidochitona cinerea. The sequence continues at coordinate 36,039,769 of OZ020556.1, read as the reverse complement.
GCTTTGTCGTGGGGGTTTGATTTTCAATGTTCAAGGGGTCAGAATTTATTATTTTAAGTTCAAAAATATATATATCTGCCCATTTGTATTTTATCAGAGACTGTTTTTTGCTTTCCAAAAAGAATGCTTGATTTTAATATATTTGTATTTTCTTCACTTATATTGCTTTTTGACAGGTTGATAGAAATTTTGATCAAAAGTTCTGAATACACTTGATTGATCCAAGATGTCAACATCAGCTGTATATATCCTTGACTTGAAGGGAAAGGTAACTGACTAAATGGTTTTACTATTTATATATTATCTTGTCTCATTTACTAGAATTACTTATATGACTGTTTATTTTGTGCGGGGATATTTCTTCTTTGTCTTCCAATATTGCTGTATTCTCAAAAATATTTTCTATTTTTTTATATTGAATTACTTAAAGTAGCATGAGCTACCAATTATAGGGAAAATTTTGTTCTTTTGTTTCTCGACTCATTTTTAATGAGAAGTACAAAATAAGACCTTTGCATCGATCTTGGAAATGTATGTAAAGGCAGTGAACAAAAACCTGAAAATGTACTCTTACATCTCGGCTGTTTGAATTTTGTCTGTTATTACCACACGTCACATGTGAAATCAGCCTGTTTTTAATTGTGGTTCACACAATTTTTTATGGACGATGCAAGATTTAGTTTGCTAACACAATATGTCTTCTGTGATTTTTTCAGGTGTTAATATGTAGGAACTATCGTGGTGATATTGACATGGCTGCCATTGATAAGTTTATGCCTCTGTTGATGGAACGAGAAGAAGACAGTGCTGTATCACCCATCATACAACATGGAAATAATGCTTATGTCTATATCAAATATAATAACCTGTACTGTATCCTTTGGCCTGCTTCATCTAATTAAAAATCACCATGATTTATTGATACCTACACAAAACTGGTTATAAGTCTAAAAAAAAAAAGTAAGAAATGCTCTTGCTAGGTTAACTATATGTTTGTATAGGATTTTAGCTGGAATACTTTACTGAACACATTAGTTACCATTGCAATATTGAATCTTGAAGAATCCACTGTATTATAACTGTGTTGAGCCTGAATAAGACTGAATGATAAGTCAATAATCTGCAACTTTAATATTACATATAGCTATACAATTTTTTATCTACAATATCTAATGGTATCTTTAGTAAAAAAACTGTCAACCTTAACCAAACTGTAGTGGTCTCGACTACCAAGAAGAATGCTAACATAGCGATGGTCTTCAGTTTTCTCCATAAACTAGTCCAGGTAAGTATTTTGTAACAGTAAAAGTATACTTATTTTAAGGATAAAGGCCTCGTTCTTTCTAACACCTTATCGTATATTGTAACTGTAAATTGCCTTAATATGTATTTAAAAAACATAATGTTGAAACGAAGCAAGCTCCCTGTGAGGTCCCTTGATGCCAGAGGTTGATGGGAGATAGGAAAGTTACCATTAGTTATCTGGAAGCCTCAGCTTTTTATTAACAACAGTCAAAAGGCACACATTATAACGAACTTCCTTTTTATATTGATTTTACATGTATATTGCCAACTTGATAACAATATAATCAATCAAAATATATTGAGTTGTTCCCCTTCTTTCCAGATATTTGTAGAGTATTTTAAAGAACTTGAAGAAGAAAGCATTCGAGATAACTTTGTGATTATTTATGAATTAATGGATGAAGTGATGGATTTTGGTTATCCTCAGACGACAGACAGTAAAATCCTGCAAGAGTAAGAATTTAGAAAGATTTTTCTATTTTTAATTTACCTGTATATGCTCAAAGCAAAAATCTTTCCATCACCTGATGGTAATATGTATGTTATTATCAACCTCTTAAAAAAATGTCTCCTCTACCTCATCCAGTAAATAAAACTCTCCATGTGTAAAATGTTAGGTCTATCAAAATAAAAAAGTATCTTGTTGGGAAATATTTGAATGAATAAGACAATGATCTTTATTTTACATGATTTATTTCTGAGCTGTTTTATGTGGATATTTATTTTACCTGATGTATAATAATGTTCTCGATTTATTCAGGTATATCACACAGGAGGGACATAAACTTGAGGTGGCACCACGCCCACCTATGGCTGTAACAAATGCTGTATCCTGGAGGTCGATGGGTATCAAATATCGTAAAAATGAAGTGTTTCTGGATGTGATAGAATCCGTTAATCTCTTGGTTAGTCATTTATGTGAAAAAATGCATTCATGTTGTATTTTATGTGATATTTGTGCCAGTATCCGTTCTCCCTAGGTTTATATAACTGTTATGTTAAGCTGTAGTTGTTCTTTTAATTGTCTTTTTTTTTAAAGAATAATAATATAGTGCTTTGGTTTAATTGACCCTCTGTCATGGCCACATGACCAGGCCAAACTTCTAAAAGTTAACAAAACGACATGACATTTGTAAAGTCACCACACTGTTCTTTCCAGCCGTCTCAGAGGTTTCACATACCCATAAGATGCTGGCTTCCACAAAAATTCTTGTTGTTGAATAAACAGTTTTTTTTTTCTTTCTGTTAACAGGTCAGTGCTAATGGTAATGTTTTACGCAGTGAAATTGTTGGTTGTATCAAAATGAGAGTTTACCTTTCTGGAATGCCAGAATTGAGACTGGGATTAAATGATAAAGTACTGTTTGAAAGTACAGGCCGTAAGTCAAACTTAATTACTGTAAATCACGTAGAATTTCAACGATTTTATTTCCAACTAAGGTCATGCGATAAGGGCGGCTGATGTTATTTCCCAGTGATTGGTGAACAAAGAATCGATTAGTGACACTAACGAGCTCACTGCAGGGTATTCATGCCTGTCGCTGGGTTGTGTTGATAGTCGCTCACCGACCGTCTGAACGCACTCTTTTGTGTATTGTGAGTTATTAATTACAGATAAACATAAATTAAATCAAATCAAAATCCGAACCTTACTACATTTGGTTGGTTTTCTAAAATTAAATCCCGTTATTAAACTTATAGAAAAAGAAAGAAAGTGGCTAAAAACTGGCTGTACAAACGCGTCAAACTCAACTGGGGGATACAATGTATTTACATGGTCAACGTGGAAATTGATAACCGTCAAGCAGATAGTTGAGACCACTATCAATTACCAGGCTGACAATGTAAATAATTTGTATCCCCCCTCGACATACCATGATTTTATTATCTCAAAGAGCTTTACTTTTGCGTCAAATAAGCCAATAAATCGTTCATTAATTCAATCGCACACTCACCAAATAATTGCAAAAGGCCATGCTCTACATCTTTAAATCACGCTGCCAAACAACGTCACCAAAGAATGCCAGCATAACATTCGGCAGACGCCCTCCAACTAGTTGCGACCTCATACAAGTATGTGATGTGATGTCATCAAACAACGTCACTAAACAACATTCACGCACCGCCAGTATCAGATGTGTGTGAATACAAAATGTTACCGTATCTGGTCTGCTAGGACACCTGATATGAGTGTTTAGCGGATGTTAATGGACCAATCAGATTGGAGAGATTACGAAAGTTCCCTACGACATAATATCAATAATTCTCATATTTCAGTGATAATGTCACCACCCACTAGCTTTATTCTAGCTTGATCCTTTTGATTGGTTAGTATTTATCTTGCCATATGACTATAGCTGTTGAGTGCGATATTAAGCCCCAATCAATCTTTAAGGAATAAGATTTGTGTTTTTTTCTTACTTTCTAGGAGGAAAAAGTAAATCTGTTGAGTTGGAAGATGTCAAATTCCATCAGTGTGTAAGACTATCCCGGTTTGAGAATGACCGTACTATCTCGTTTATCCCACCTGATGGAGAGTTTGAGCTGATGGCATATCGACTAAACACACATGTAAGTAGGGCTGAAACATCAGTGATAATCGTTGATGGTTTAAATTAGTTTTATTTTAAGGTCAACATCCCAGGAAGTAATATTTTAAAGTAATGGTCCAGTATTAAACTACAAATAGTTGAATGCTGTTAGTTCTATATTAGCTGTAAGTTTTACAAGTTTATGCAGTCCTTACTGATATATTTGTTCTTTATACATTCAGGTGAAAAGTTTATGCAGTCCTTACTGATATATTTGTTCTTTACATTCAGGTGAAGCCTCTTATCTGGGTGGAATCTGTGATTGAAAGACATGCTCATAGCCGTGTGGAATATATGATCAAAGTAAGGCATTATCACCTCGTCACTTTTACCACCTCCTGGACCTTGACAAAAACTTACTCCTCAGATTCAGTCATGTGATTATGTTGTCACAATTATTTACCCTAGAAAAAACATCCAACACTCCTGTCGAACATAGCTGACATTAGGATGCTCATTGGCCTACAGCATACTATAGTTTTAACGCACATTTATATCCGTCTTAATTTTCCCCTGTTTTTATAGTAAGTGTAAACTCACTTCAAGTTGCAGCATCTTTTCTCACTCTCAGACTATGTTCTATTTTATCACTTGTCGCACAGAAACTTTTGTTATACTACCAGTTTTCTTTGGTGGGCTCATCAGAGTCTTGACAGAAGTCCAACACAAGCCTCTTACAGATGGATCTCTGTTTCAAATTCCATTCAGACAGAGAAATGTCTTACCTGTATGCCGTATGTGGGAGGGCTGCCTGGTGCTCACTTAAGGTCACTAAACCTGCCAACGCCGCTACATAAGTGAAATAGTCAAGTGTGGCAATAAAATATCACCAAATATCAGTTCCTCCATGTATATTAGTCTACTCTCTTGGTTTAACACTCAGGTTTAGTATTTTTCATGATCATTTATTGAGGTTCTTATCTTTCCCACTAAACTGCATTTTAATGATGTGAGATTTCAAGAAACAAGTTTTACAATTTTTTTTACTATTGTATGTTTCAGGCCAAGAGTCAGTTTAAGCGAAGATCCACTGCGAATAATGTAGAGATTATCATTCCTGTTCCACCTGACGCTGATTCACCAAAATTCAAGACAACGGTGGGGAGTTGTAAATATGCCCCTGATCAAAGCTCAGTTATTTGGACCATTAAGTCATTCCCTGTAAGTATACTCACACAACGTCACCTATTCTACCACGGGGCTTCTGTGGCTCAGTTGGCAGAGTGATAGTCTCTCAGCTTGACACAGGCCTCCCATTGATGCATCATGGGTTCAAATCCCATGCAGTCCATAGACAAATTGAAGAATTTGCTGTATAAGTGAAATAATCTTTAGTGCAGCATAAAATCGATCTGCTACTTTACAGTGTTACAATCATCAGATGTTAAATAGTCTTATTTCTTATTTAAATGTTTTACGTCTTGATTTAAAACATCTTGATATAAAACACTGGTTAAGAACAGGATGGTTTTGTGTCAATGAAGCCTTCGTAAGCAGGCCTTATTTTTCTTGAGTACCATCTTTGGTTCACATGAAGGTTAAGCAAAGTTTTGTAAAGTAGTAAATGCGTTGGTGGCTTAACCGTACACTGAACAACTAACAGTACTCCTCGCGCATTCTAATTGCATTGATCAACCGAAGGTGATTATTTTATCTATGTGTGTTTTTCACAGGGAGGTAAAGAATACCTGATGCGAGCCCACTTTGGTCTGCCCAGTGTAGAGAGTGAAGACACTGAGGGGAAACCACCTATACATGTGAAATTTGAAATCCCATACTTTACTGTATCGGGGATACAGGTAAATCTATCATAAGCTACTTTTTATGTGTTCAATTTCTATTTTCATTGTTGTATATTCTCTCAAGACCATGGTGTTTTTGTTATTTTGGGGATGGCAATTTAATGAATTGTCAGAAATTCCACCACCGAAAACACTTGCAGGAAATTTTCTGATTATGAAAATAAGACCAATTGAAAGATAAAACTGAAAAATAAAGATTAATTAAAATGCCCTTTGGTGTAAACAAATTGCGGACAGGTAAAACTTTATTGTTCGAAAATCCCCCCAAATCCAAACTTTAGCGATATTGGATTTTACCAAAACCTAAATCTTTATATCAGTCTAAAATGAGGTCTTGGTTAAGATTAATGGCATCAGTCTAAAAAATGATTGGATGGAACTGGGATGAATATTGTACGGATAAGAAACGTTACAGCCAGTGTGACACACAAGTTTAGCTCTCTACTGTTGGTCTCAGACACCGGGTGAGGGTTTTCCAATCCACCCCGAGAATAACCGAAACCAGGGTTGTGTCGTCGTACTCATTTTGAAACTTTTGACAGAGAGGTGTGTTTAAGGATTAACTATTTTCACACTAAAGCAGAATACACAACATGAGTATTGGCTATTCCTGGGGCAGATTCGAATGCCCTCACCAAGCTTTCGAGACAAACTGCTGTGAGAACACTGGCTGTAATACAAAGGTGTTTCTTATCCCTTCTATTTTAATTTCAGGATGGAAAAGGTATCTTGTTACAAGTGATCACTTTATTTAGCCATTGTAGTGACACACAGTGCAGTCACCTGCCACTCTATTCGTATTATGACGTCATTAAGCAAACAATGGTTTATATGTTTAGGTCTATATTTGAGTATATCTCATTGTTTGTTTTTCAGGTGAGATATTTGAAGATCATTGAGAAGAGTGGTTACCAGGCTCTACCCTGGGTCCGTTACATCACACAGAATGGAGACTACCAACTAAGAACACAGTAATCCCCCTTTGCAGGCCAAATTAACATTAATGTTAGTTACTATCAACTTTGTGCAGTCATCTAACCCTTTTGGGTAATTGTGATGTTCACTATTAAATATACAGGTTGGTTAGCTAATGTTATTACATCTGTGGAAGGTTATTTTTTTACTTCTGTCAACTTAGCAGAATGAGGCATTTTACCATGTATGGTACGGTTTGTAAGCCTGGCATCACTGATTTTTTATTTCACAAACCCAATATCTGTGTAGGTTTTCTCCTATCTTCAGTCTGATTATTTGAGATTATCTGTCTTTTTATCTACTTGTTTCTAACTAAGGCTACGTTTTAATGGCAGAGATCTCGAGAACTATAATACCCCGTGAGGGCATTCTTTATTGTGTGAGATGTTGCTGACTTCTTTTTTCCCTCTCTTTGTCAAATATTTCAGATATATGTAACTGTGATTTTGTGTTTACTTCCACTTTCACATGATGATTAATTTACTGACCAAGATAAAATTGTTATTGTTTATTCAAAATCATTGTTTAGAGGTCTTGAAGACTTTCCGCTGTATTTATGATGCTTGCAAAAAAATCTTATTTTTAGGAGTTATATAGGATGTGATGTAGAGCCTGGCAATTGCAAAGGGATTCACCGGAAAGCTTTTACGGTGTTCTCTTGTAATAACTATTTAAAATGTTGTTTATTAGCGGTAATCAGAATCATGTAACCGGCTGTGTTTATATTTGTTCCTTATGTACCCTAATCACACAGGATTTGTCTAGATTCCCCTAATACATGTGACAGATTTTGCTTGTCGATTATTCCATGAAAACTATTTATGCTTGTGCAACAGATTTAAGTCAAATTAAACCTATTTCAATTAAGTTTAATTGATGTGAAATATGATCAAAGATTTATAGATGAACTTAATGGAGTGCTATATCCTATTATATTAAGATTAAGTATGTTGTATGTATATCTGTATACTTAGTCCAAGTAAATCTTAATCAATTGTCAAACAACTGTATTGGCTCAGCCTCCCACTTAGTTTGTTAATCAAGAGAGTCATAAATAAAATAGATGCCAACAGTGGGCTGAATTAATCCACAGGTCGAGAACTGCCGCACTCAAGATTATTTCACTTATATGGCAGCGTTGCCAGTTTTATTGTGGGAGGAAACTGGGCTCTATGCCCAGAGGAAACCCACAACCTTCTGTTGGCTACTTGGCAACCATCCCACATACATGTAGGTCGTTCGAGTGAAAACCCAGTCAGAAAATTTTCCTATTTTTTTTGGACTGAGTGGGATTTGAACCCGCGACCCATTGGTGGAAGGCTGTTCGGATTGAACACTCTACCTACTGAGCAACGTAGACCCCCCCGACAAGTTTTAAAGAACTGTACAGTACCTAAATCCTTTAAAGTGGCATGAGCTGCCGAAATTCACACTTTTTTCATAACTTCTGATCGTCACGACAGTAAGACGCTTTAAAGGCCGTCGAAAAACAAAATGATTGGCGTTGGAATGAGAACAAGAGTTTAAGAAACTCATAATACGCCCGCAAGGGTAAATTTATTGTAGCACACTATCTTAATATTCAATATTAAAGACATGCTTTAAACAGAATTTCGGCTGGTAGATTCTTTCAGTCACCTAAATAAGACTGGGGCTTGGTGAATTTTAGTATTTGACATATCACATACCTATAAGCTGCTACCTATATCTGAAAGCTGTACCAAAGCTACTTGCAAAAGTGTCTACACTACATATAGGCATACAACAGCAATTTCATTTAATTACAGATTAAACAATAGAAAGGACACAACTCATTTGGTCACCTTGGTTATCAAATAAGTTGTTTGGATATAACTAAGCTATTCTGTGAAACCACAGACAGAATAAAAGCCATTTCCTCAATTACTGAATGCCTAAAGGCTGGGTGACTGATTTTTGTCAACACATATCTATAGAGAGACTCAAATTTACTTTTAGTACTAGACACACTGTCTACTCATAAGATAGTTATAACTGAAAAAAAATTGATAATCCATGCAATAAGTACCGAGTTACTCAATGCCAAAAGGCTGGTGACTGTTCTGGTCGCCACAAATAAAGAGATCCCAATTCAATTTTGGTACAGGACACATCGTCCAATCATAAGCTTCATATATTAGAAGAAAAAAAATTATAATCCATGAAATAATTACGGAGTAACTCAAAGCCAAAAGGCTGGTGACTGTTTTGGTCACCGCAAATATCAACACTCCAACTTCATTTTGGTACAGAACACACCATCTACTCATAAGCCAGTTATATCTGAAAAAAAAAATTCAATCCATAGAATAGTTTCAGAGAAACTCAATGCCAAAAGGCTGGTGACTGTTTTGGTCGCCAAAAATATTGAGACTCCAATTTAATTTTGGCACGCGACACACCGTCTACCCATAAGCTACATATATCAGAAGAAAAAAAGTAAATTCAGGCAATAGGTTTTAAGTTATGGAGCGGACACGAATCCGGGACCGACAGACGGACAACGGTATACCACGGTATACCAATATACACCCGCTTTAAGAGCGGGCGTATAAAAATCCATACAGTATGGGGTCTGTACGAACCGAAAATGTGTTCGAAAAGTAAACAAAATTTAAATAACCGGGACGACCATTCATTCATTCTAAGCCAAAAAAACAGTCTTCATATATTTAGTTTCTACCATAACAATTGGTTCTCAGACATGTAAAGTAATTTAGCTTCTTTAAAATTTTTGACACGAGTTTTACTACTATTACTAATCCTAAAATAGACAGTTGGAAATCAGCCATAGGTAGGGAAATCTATAGCATCAGCGGACAGTCGTGAGACACGGACAGTCGTGAGACACTTTATCCATTTTCATGTTTATAATTTAACCATCTGCCTTTGAATAGGTTGATCTAGAAAAAAAATATTAAAAAATCATGTAGCGTTTGATTTATTTTTCGTACAAACCGTGTAGTCGAGTCCACAGGCTGCACGTGAGCGTCCCTGAAAGAGTCACAAAATGACAGAAATTTTCGATGACTTTTCATTTTCCTATTTTTCACTGGTTTTTTTCACAGCACAGGTTGATAAATTATTCACGGAAAATAACAAAACAATAACAGTTGTTTGCCACTAAATTAAAACTGTTAACAATTTCTGCCTACATGCCCTCAGTTCGGCAGAAAACGAAAGTTTGGCGACGTTGGCAAAACATTTCTAGTTCGAGGGAGCAATCATTGTTGCGTTTCGGTGGAAAAGTATGGCAATTCTCACATAGACTTGAAAGAAATAATGAGCGATCCCTTTCGCGGAGAAACATTGATTTGGTTTGTGATCACATCCTTTTATGGTGTGTTTTGAATTATTTTGACAGAAATTTGAAAACCGCTTGGATAATTTTAAAACTTTAATACTTTTCTAACACTTTTGTCATTTAATGACATCATAATTTCACAATTTTTACTAAAAATTCTTCGATTAAAAAAGTGTCTCACGACTGTCCGCCGAAGTCTTGTCATTACTGTGCCAACACACGGTTACTTTCACGCGTCCCTGGTTTAATCAATGAAGTTTTGAACATTTTTGTTTGTATATTTTTAAGACTAAAGGCCTAGTTAACAGTGTGCACGGTTTTTAATAAAAATTAGCAGCCGTCTACACCAAGTGAAAGCGTTTCTGGTCAAAAAGTGGCTCACGACTGTCCGGCTATGCTAGAAATGAAATTGCTCTAATTTTCATAGCAACCATCGAAGTAGTTGGGATTATCAACTTTATGGTCAAAGTAAGTAAATGTTGTGCCGGCCAGTATAGTAACTCTGATTTTCTCCTAACATAGCCTATTAAAAATTGTAACTGACTGTGTTGCTTCAATTAAGAGAAAATTAGTTACATTTTTCAACGCTTACAATTTCCAACTCATCTAGCCAGCGCGTCAATATACTTTGGCCGTATAGTTTGGATATTTCCACCTACCACTGAAGTATCAACATTAGAAGATATGGAGGTTTCAGTTACTTATCTGTGGCAATTTTCTCGCCACTCCTCTGGAGTACTTCACTTACATAGGGCTGTTACCACTTTTCAGTGTGGGAGGAAACTTTGCTTTCTGCCCAAAGGCTTGATTTGATAGTTTTATCATGCACTCAAGATTATTTCACTTACATTGCAATGTTGTCAGGTATAATGGAAGAGGAAACCAGGCTCTTTGTCTGGACTAAATCACTGACATACAAGTACCTTTCAACTCTTCCACATAGACGTGATTTGAAAAAAACACTCAAAAATTTACATTATTTTGTTTGAGTGGTGCCAAAGGCCCACTGGCAGAAGAAAGCCAAAGACCTTCAGCATTTATATATATATATATATATTTACATATATACAACTGATTGTTATTAACCCATTATATGCCAATTAATATATCTGAGATATTCAACTTTGTAATTGGAGTTTTTTTATTTACATTTAATTGTACAGAGTCATTTTGTTTTTTCGCAAACTAACTTTAGTGATTTCATTTGGCCAAATTGTAAAATTAATAAATTCAAAATGATCCACAAATTAACTCCAGAAATAACTTGTAAATAACCTCCTGTAACTGTACATTACAAATGTACATAAAACAAAGCATGTCTAGTCAGCTAAAACATCAAATATGAAGTATTTACAGAATATTTTAAAATGCCTTCCACTATAGTGGAATAAATGAATCAAATAGAAATGTTTAAAAACACTTGACTTTCATTAGGAATAAGTTATTGGAGGTTAAGACCCTTGCATAATGACAATGTTAATGGACAGTCTCACTCAATGGAGTTACCGAATAATCCACAACTGAACTTTCTTCAACAGGCTGTTCTGGTACAGTTTGTTGTGATTCACTATTTACACATACTTTATCAATTGAGGGATGACAAACATCGTCTTTTGATGCAGTGATATTTGATGGGGATTTTGGCAATGTTTGATCGTATTGCACCTGTTGTGTGACATCAGTACTTAGTTCCTGATTTGGGTCATTGTCAGAATTTTCTCTCTCTCTATCTGAATTCAAACACAAATCTGTCTGTACACTCAAGTTGTCTGCACTAGTTTGCAAATCAAAATTTTGACCTGAACCACTTATTAAGTCCGGATTTACGGATTCTTTTTCCTGATTTGAAAAGTCTTGCGGTGATCTTGCCTTCAAATGTTCACTGATTTCCGAACTATCTGCCGTGTTTAAAGGTTGATTGTTATCACACAGATCAACAGCCTTTGTAGAGAGTTGTTCTACAGAAACTACATCTATGTAATCTTCACACAATTTGCCAACTTCTCTCGGGGTCTTATGGCCTTTAGGTTTATGAAAGTCAGAATGATTGTCAGCAGTACTTGAATTTCCTTCCTTGGATCTGTGAAAATGGTTGGATACAGATCCACTATTAATTAACGACTTTGTTTTGTGCATATTAAATAAACCATGTGACTCTCCCATTGTATTAATTTTCTGCTCTTGGTCTTCAAGCTCACTATCATCATCAACATCCTCAGAAACAACATCAATATATTCCTCCATCTTGGACTGAGCATTATTTGTCAGTCTTGAATGGGCCGAGACATCTAAACTGACTACATCAATATCTGGAGATTTGGAATTATTTGGAGTTTCTATTACTGGGCTAGAAAATGAAACCGTATTGCTTGTATCAACAATTGATGTTTCTAAATTATCAACAGCCAAAATGTTCTTTGGTTTCAATACATGTATAGCATCAGTGTTATCAGGAACTGGTGATTTTGAACCCTTCAGAACATTACAAGACCCACCAGAAACTGGCTCTTGAAGAATTTCACCATCCATTTTCACAACTGGTGATTTTGAATCAAATGAGCATACAGGATTAGTTACATCAATATCTGAAGTTTCTGAAATGTCACCGACGACACCCACTGGGGAGCTTGATACATTATTATCAGGTGATTTTGAAATGTCATCGACGACACCCACTAAGGAGCTTGATATATTATGATCTGGTGATTTTGAAATGTCATCAAGCACACTGATAATTGGGTCAACATCGTGAGAAAATGGGACGTCACCAACCACATCAATAACAGGTGATTTGCACTCCTCTGGGGTTTCAGATATCTCACCAGTTACATCAATGTCTGGTGATTTGGAGAGATTTTGGCAAGTTGAAATAACATTTGCCTTGTCACTGACACTATTCGAGGACTTTGAGATAACATTGGATTCATTAAAAGTAGAAACAGTATCGTTGGATTCATTGGTTAGAGAGTACAGATTGAGCGGATTGCTATCTAAGTGGCTTTCTTTCAATTCCTCTTTAAAACTACTATGATCAGATACATGTAATTTACTATTTGTTGACTGATGGTCATTAGAGTTTGCAGAAACTTTGTTACCAGGGTCTAATTTCACAATATCAGATCTTAATTTGGTACCATAAGAGTTCAACAATGACTTTGTGAATTGTTCTAAGGATCTCATAAGTTTTGTATCTCTCTTGATTTTCACTGTTTTGTGTTGTGAGGTTTTGTGTCCAGTAGGGTGTTTTTTGTATTTTTTAGTACTTTCTGTGGACTTGCTTGGAGAGGATGATGATGTTGGCAATTCTGTGTCTATGTTCATGGAAGTCTGCTGTGAATCAGCAGATTCTTGTTGCTGGGAAGAGCTTTCTTCTGCAGGATTCAGTTTAAGGCGTCCTGCAGATTTAGTTCCCTCAGTTCCAGAAATAATTTCAACAATTTCATTATCAAGATAATCAATTATTTCAACTTCTGAATCATTATCATGTGTTGAGAACTCTTTCTCTTCTCTAGATTTCTTTTCCTTATGTTTTTTGTGTTTCTTATGTTTTTTGTGGCGTTTTCTATCTCCATCAGTTGAAATGGTACTGGATATAACAGTGACACACTCCACACTATTACTACGGGATCTTTTAGAATTGTGCGATTCTGTCTTAGAGTTTCTCTTCTGTGGAGAGACAGACGGAGAATGAGATGTACTACTTGAGGGCCAGAGAGTTTCACGAGACCGTGAACGAGACATATATGAATCTGAGCGACTATAGTTAGCGTGGTCACCATGGGCACAGTTTTCATTATGATGAAGCCATTCAAAGAATTCACCAAATTTTCCTCTGACAGACCCTCTGAAACCATACACAGAAGAAACAGACGAGTAGTCAGAGAGGCTATGGCTGCCACTATGTAAAGAATGATGTGACTCTGAATGTCTATGCTTTCTACGAGCCTCTGCAGCCCGACGTGATTCCTGCCGCTCAGATTGATTCAGACGACGGGATGTTCTCTCGCTTTTTGAATGATGTGTGGATTTTTTGGAAGATGAGCTGTGCGTATGTGAACTTGATTCTCGTGACCGTTTATGCTTGTGCTTTCTATGCTGTCGACGATGCTTACTTTTATGCTTCTTATGCTGTGGAGAAATACTTGAGACATCTATCATATCTGAGCTAGAATGTAAGGAGGCTGATGTAATTTCTTTTTCATTGTTCACTAGTTTCTTCCTACTATCATTTCTGTGAACATCGTAGTCTTTAATCAACATTTCTGCCTCAGAATCTGAGGACAGCGTTATTGGCGTTCTCTCATACCATGGTTTCTCCACCTTAACAATTACAACACTATTACTATCGGAATCTGACCCATCCTTTTCAGGTAAGTGTGTTGGTGATGGTTGATAGTTACCTGATGCTGAATGGTTGTGGATATTGGTAAGGGAGGTAGGTTGGGGTAATTCTGAATGATTAGATAATAACTGGGAGGTTCCAGGTGTGGGGGAGTCCCACCCTGAGGCAGATGTAGTCACTATTTCAGTATTCAACTCTACTTCAGGTGTCTCTAGATCTAACATTTGGTTACCCCTGGGCCTTCTTGGCTGACTTTCTGGTATATCATCCACTATAATAATATCACTACCAGCACTTGAAAGAGTATCTTCATCAGACTCTATAGTTTCTGTATGGGGTTCATAAACAGCATGCTGGTCATATGCTACCATGTCATACGGTGAACGAGCAAAGTTGGCAAACTCATGCAGAAAATGTCTTGTATGTCTGCCAAGATATGGATGTAAATGTTCATAAAACTCATCACTTTCAATATCAAACCTTTTAATCAAGTCCATTATCAGTTCCATTAAGAAATGCACATGTCCATTCTGACAATGCAACAAGGCATTCAGTTCTCTGTTGAGCCATGGTACAAGGCGATGGGTAACTGCTGGGTTAGAATTATAGAATGCAGGACCAGTCTTACGTTGACGAGTTTGGCGAGCTGCGACTCTAACCACCCTCATTCCATTCAAATAAATTCGTTGGCGAAACTCAGATGTAGCTCCTTGTCTTCTACGTCGCCAATGGCTTCGCGTTCGCATCATGGTTGGACGTTGCAAAAGCCTTAGTTGTCGTTGTTGCTCTTCGTAATGAGCATCCATCAACCTGTCAAATGTTAGGGTTGTTCTATAGCGAAATCTAGAGCCTTCGGTATTCTCCCAAGGAAAGCCATTTCTTTCCTGA
This sequence comes from Lepidochitona cinerea, assembly GCA_963971465.1. NCBI lineage: Eukaryota > Metazoa > Mollusca > Polyplacophora > Chitonida > Tonicellidae > Lepidochitona > Lepidochitona cinerea. Next base: position 36,024,544 of record OZ020556.1, on the reverse strand, counting down.
AGGTTATACTGATCATAGTCCTCATAGGAACGCACATTGTGAATAATACTTTTAAAGGGCTGCTTACACAAAGGGCACTCAGCTTTTACCTTCGACCATTCCAAAAGGCAAGCAAAGCAGAACATATGAAAACAGCTATCCGTGAAGGATTTGTTCTCCAGTTTGCCCAGACATATTGAGCAGTTTGGATCTGGGGACTGGCTACCATTTGGAGGAGGGGAAGACTTGCCATTGTCAAACGTCTTGGATTCCGTTGTTGGAGTCTTCGGAGGAGGGGTAATTGGTTTTTCTGCACCTTTTTCTTGGGGTTCTTCTTCATCCAGGAGACGTCGGAGTGTATCCCTTTGAGCTGATCTTCGGCCAGAAGCCATAGCTGAATACACACAGTTATGGAGAACGCATCTATAAAAAAAAGAATGAAACACTGTCAGTCAGAGAATTGAGTAAACTAAACAGAGCCTTGTAACTAAGGGACCTAAAATTCACTGTTTGTTCCCTAGATCCTACTTTAACATCAAAGATTATATATAAATGTTTACTTTATTGAATTCAGGGTCCATACATTACAGGCCAGTGGCCCACTTACAGGTCTGATAACAAATAGTAGTAGAAAATAATAACAAACAATAATATGACATAAAAGATAAGATCAAATAAGTTTAATGAAAAAAAATAGGAATAATTAAAATAAATTAATAATGAAAGATACATTTATATATAGTAAAAACATGTCCCTATATAGGCCTACATCACAAATAGTCCAAATCATCTTACAGGTTGTTTGTATAAAAAGGGATTTTACACACGTTTTAAAAGATAAAAATTTTTTAAAATATATCCAGGGTAGGGTTAAAGAGGCATGACCTGTCAAAAGTCGGACTATTTTCATAGATTCTGATTGTCACGATAGTAAGAGGCTCTGAAGGTCATCGAAAAACTTAATGAATATGATTGACGTTGGAATGAGGAAAATCCATACAGTATGTGGCCTGTACGAACCGAAAAGTGTTCTAAAAGTAAACAAAATTTAAATAACCGGGACGACCATTCATTCATTCTACGCCTAAGTTAGTTGAAAACAATGCTTTATCGTACATTCTCGAGACTATAAGTACTGAAAGGCTTCTGAATTGTAAATCTTGAGAAAAATAGCCGATAATTTTAACATACTGTTATAATGGCCAAATATCAACATTTTGGCAGCTCATGCCCCTTTAAGTTTTTGAAAGTCATTTAATGTTGAGATTGCCCTAGGAATAAAAGAAGATTTTTTAACGTTAGTTCTTGCCAGAGGCTGCTTGAAACATTGAGTGTTTCTGATAATCCTGGCTGGTACATTATATTGTACTTGCTCCACAAGATACGGAGAATCTATTAATGCAGCAATATTAAGCTATATCAATTATGCCCAGGTGTCCTTTTGATTAGTGACAATTGAAAGTGTTAAATACAGCGCCCGTGGCTGAAATGCTGAAAAATCTTCGTTAATTTGAATATTTGAATGACTACACACAGACAATGTCATCCATTGAGTCTGATCATGCGCACGAGCCCACTAAATGATATGATAGTCATGCAGTTAGGTTATGACTCGTCCGTGAATGGACCGTGATACAAGCTTACCGGTACGGCAAAACTATTATCAGGGCCTAACGGGCAAAGCATTTGGTAGAGGGCACACAGTTTGCGCTAACAACAAAAAATACCAGAAATGGCTGTAATCAAACCATTACACACTTACAGATCGCTCGGTTACTTTGAACACCAATTTTAAACATATACATGTACATGTAACCATGTTTAAATGGAGACATGGTTGAAGTTTGTTGTGGTTATCCGTTGACCTTCAGATTATTAGAAAAGTACAGAGTGATCAATCTCGGGTAAAAGGCTGCAAGTCGACTTTCCACCAAAAATGTAAATTTAACCAATTATATAGGGAATCAGAAAACAAACAGCCGAAAGTAGACCACACGCGCAGCCACTATAAAGGGCCCTACTGCACACTTTTTTAACCACAACAAAGCAGACATAGGAATCCTCAAATTAAACTCCCTATCCAGTGGTCCGTGGAAGCTGGGAAAGTTACCAATGGCCATCAGGAAACCTCATCTTTATATAAACAATGGTAGAATAGCACACATTTTAACAATATTCGTTTCGGGCACATCCCTTTAATCATAATGTTAGTGGTTTTACTTATCATTTAAGAAATTTTTGAAAACTTTATATATAATATGTTTTCATTTTTGCTTTGGTGTCCTCAAGAAATATCATATCTACATGTATGTATCTTTCAGGATTCGATAAATTTTAATAATTAAAAGAATATTATTTATATTAGGCGACAAATTGAGTTAATGTAGCCAGACAAATCTGGCAAAAAAAGACACAGATGTCGGTGGTATCAAAGAATTTACCTCCCTTTGCACTCTGTCAGCTTCAAACTTTGTTCAGAAAAAATAGCTTTCCACATGACTTTCTCTAATCTTGGAAGTTGGACCCAGTTTTATATTACAGTCATCAATTTGTATTTTGTCCATTTAATAATCCCATTTTCATTTTATATAAACCTTGGACGAATACAATCTTGAATAGGTTTAATTACAGCCTCATACATTTAAAGTTAATCCTCCAAGGTACGGGTATCCCGTAACCGATCAGTTATCGTACACTTTTGCCGGATTTTCAATGCTAAAATTTACATCAGTGTTTTGTTGAAATAGTTTAATTTCTACCGAGACTCTGAAATGAAGTTTCAGGGAACAGGACATTTACCTGCTCGTCATTCTCGTGTTCGAAAAGTCCCCGACACGGCCGAGGGCAATTCTTGGGTCGGCTGACAAATGTAACTCCATAAAAAGTTTTATTTATATTTGGAGGTTGAATTTTTGCAAGAAGATGCCTCGATAAGTAAGCCGGATGTAATCGGCGGGAAAGCCTGATCGCTTGGGTTAGTGTTGGGTGTACAATAATTGGTTCTGTACCCATAGATCCTGGGCTGGACCCTGTCTTACAAAGCTGGTGTAAGTTACGTCGGATGTAAATCAGTGTTAAAGCTATATGAACATTAGTTCAATTTACCGAACTTATGGTGATATTACATATACCAACGTTCAGTCTGTGAATTAGAAATACAAGGTGGAAATGATGCTTAAATTGCAAGCCATGAAAATATTATTGTAACTCCTCGGTATGGACGATTCCTACCTCAGACTTCTTTAAAACTCATAAAAGATTATTCTTGTCCGCTTTTATTGCATGTAGCTATTCCAAAGGGCGTACACCTGGTCTTAAACAACAACAAACTGTCATTTCTTGGAGACTTTGCCGCCATTTTGCGCGACGTTCGAACTGGGTCAAACGGTGCATGTCAAATAAATAAAATAAATAAAAAAAAATAAAAAATAAAAAAAAAAGAGGAAAGAATAATCTTTTATGAGTTCGGAGGAGAAGTCCGGGGTAGGAATTGTCCATACAGAGCAGTTACAATATTATTTTCATGGCTTGTAATTTCCGACAAAAGTGCGTCGGAGTTTTCCGAGCAGCATTTCAGAATTCACAGACTGAACGTTGGTATATGTAATATCACCATAAGTTTGGTAAATTGAACTATATGAACATACGCCCTAGTCGCAAGTGGTCTGTGTTGTAGGCCTATGCGCAACTTTTCGCCAACTTCGCAAGACAGGGCCCTGGAGTGTTAAAACTTACTGTGGTGCGAATATAGAATACGTCCGTCACCTGGAACTTACAGTAAAACACATAGTTTCCTTTCAAATATTCTGTGCAATACCTTAAGGAACTCCCTAATCGGAAAATCCGTCTTTACTTGCAAAAAAATTCGCCTACATTTACTTAATTCGCCGATTTCACTCTACACACAGGCAATTCCAAACACTCGTCTCGCCATCTTTGCTTAGTTTAATGTATGAGACAGGACAATGTACAAGCTTGCCTAAATACGAGTCTCTCCGCCAGTGTTCAACTTCAACGTACGTATTCTATACCCTGTCCTTTTTAATTTCTTCGTTATTAAAAATTCATTTAAAAAAAGAAAAAGAAAAACTTAGGGGGTTCTAGGGGGGCTTGCCCCCCTGGCTATCATAAAATATTTACGATCACCGACCATTTCTTATTGACAGAAGAAGTTTTCAAAGTGACGGACGTATTCTATATCCTGTCCCTTACTGTTACTGTTATGTTACTGTGTTAGAAGCTACAGCAATGAAGAGGAAACCATGGTCTGAGGGATTTGTTTCCTAATATGTTGACGGCTTGATACAGATCGAGAATACCATTACAATTAAAATTCCGATCAACATTTAATACATTTACAGTGTAGCACTGTAATCAGAGACAGAGTGGTAACTATGTAACCGTTCAACGTTTATAGAACTTTGATGAAACTCGAAGTTGAACTGAAGTTGAAATGAATGGATAGGCAATGATTCAAATTTCAATGACCAGATGATTCAGATGACGTTTAAGACTACTACTTACCATAGATCAAGAAAAAGAGTCCATGTAATTGGCTTTGAATCTATCCCTCAGGAAATATGTTTGTCAGGCCTGTTATTAACGTTTTAGGTGAAAAAAGATGTCGCACATAAATAAAATGTCCTTATAAATTTCTCACCACAGACCGACAAAGTGTAAGTGCGTGAAGAGAACTACGATTGTATTGGTTTAAATCTCAGCGAGGTGGCCAATCAGATGATATCTACTAAAGGCCAAAGGAGACCATTACTTGGCATTTTTCATTAATTTCAGAAAATTCCAGAAATTGACGCAGTGATAATGCAATTCGTGAACGTAAATTTGCCTTTCAAACCACCCTGGTCCAGCTGGAAAAGCTGTTACCGTATTTGTTAATAGATTTGACCGAAATGCGAATCTTTCTCCACAAAGAGAGATAACTCTGCAAAACATTGACTCGATTGAGTGGAGTTTTTAAATTTTGAGATTTTTCTTGTTTTTTTTTTTTTTTTTTTATTATTGTAAAACAAAACCATAACACACTTCCTTTTGTTGCAATGACCAACCGGTAGTTACCGCTGCTCACGGTTGTCGAGAATGTCAGGTAAATTTTATTTTTGTATACTTACTTGCTAAATGACAATCTGACAATGCCTTAAATCACTGGGAACAACAACAACAAAACAATCTTCTCAACAACTAATTTTACGGGTATCCGATCAGTTACCGTACTGTTTTGCCGGTTTTTCAATGCTAGAAATTACATCAATGTTTGCATTGAGAAGAAATTTCTACGAAACCGTGGAAGGGACATGGATATTTTATTTTTTACGTGTTCCAACAATCAAAAAATTCAAATAAATATAAGAAAAACTAAAATATAAAAAGTCGGGGAAAATTAATTTTCGCCGTGATAGTCAACCAATCTAAAAGCTTTATCGGCAAAAGTTAAGAACTGATTGGTCAAGTGACTGGCATTATCACGGGGTAAATTAATTTTCCCTGACTTAATAATAAAGTAAAGAAAAAATTTTAACGGACTGACATAAAAAAGAATTATAATTTATATAACTAAAGTAATTTCCCCCGACATACACAGCCAATCGCTGCCAAGATCTAAGTCGGGGGAAATTATTTTCCCCCGTGATAGACAGCCAATCACATCACAGAACAACTAAGTCGGGGGAAATTACTTTGCCCCGTGATAGACAGCCAATCACAGCACAGAACTAAGTCGGGGGAAATTACTTTGCCCCGTGATAGACAGCTAATCACAGCACAGAACTTCAAGAAGCAAAATGTCAGCTATATCCCTGTATGATAGACCCAGATGGAAGTACAAGCGTAAAATTTCATCCCGTTCCCCAAGCTCCATCTTGGCTGTCTATCACGGGGCAAAGTAATTTCCCCCGACTTAGTTCTTGGCAGCGATTGGCTGTGTATGTCGGGGGAAATTACTTTAGTTATATAATTATTTTTTATGTCAATCAGGGAAAATTAATTTACCCCATGTTTAAATGGAACATGATCAGATTTCATATGGCAATATTGGCAAAGGCAAGCTGCCAAGCTATAAGCACATATCAATATCAGATTTGGATTTCCAATGGACAGTGGGATGACATGCAAAGATAAGTGTTTAGCCCATCCCCAGTGACTATAACCACATTTTTTTTATCGTAGGGTAGGGTACTCAAAATTTCATTCCGTTGATTTTATAATCTCCTTCACATATAATTTTGGGTGAGTGAGATAGACATTTTAATTTATTTTTAACTAATTCAACTTTGCTAGATTTGTATAGGTAGGCTACTTTGGCATTTATGTTTGTGGTACTTTACTCTGTGGCCCAAGTATATTGATGTAGTGCTGGCCAGTAAAGTTGGAAAGTGTAAGGTGTTAATAATATCAAAATGAAACTCAGAAATTCACCTCCTTTTTCTCTGATTTTCAACTTACGTCCAAGCAACACAATAGGTAGAAATTATGCATGCTTACTCTAGTTCACCTCTCACACCAAAAGAAAAATCCTTTCTCCAGTACCAGGAAGTAACTTAAGATATCAAAGAATCTTGTAGTCCATGAAGAATGGCGAGGATACTGGCCATATGTGAACACAATTTAATAACAATAATATGTTTGTAATTTTTTTATAGGTGTTTGGTGCAAGGGAGACGATTGTCTAGCCCCCTGGTCTGAAGATGGGGAACTATATGAATGTAAAGTGGAGAAAATCATTCATTCCCCATTTGGTAAAGTGTCTGCACAAGTTAAATACAAAGATTATGAGGGACACACAGAAGAGGTGGATATATCAAAGCTTCAGAAGTCTCCAGTTATTGTTGTAGGAGTAAATTCAAAATCGAAAAACAACCAGACTGGTATCACTGCAGGTAATTTATAATGCTAATCAGAGGTAGAAATAAAAAGAAAATGTCAACCTGTCACAGGTGATTGACCGATAGAAGAACTTGAAAAATAGCTTATGTGACAAGAGTTGAATCTCATTCATACATAATACATGTACATAGATTTGTTGATTGATGTTTGAGACAACATGTATTTCACTTATATGGCGACATTGCCAGGTTTAGTGGAGGAGGAAACCCCTGACCTTTGGAGAGTACCTGGCAACTGTTCTACCATCGGCGACTGAGGGGAAAATCCACTCAGAAATTTTTCAATTTTTATTTGGGTCTGAGTAAAAACATAGAAGCATGTTTTTTTATGTTATTAAAACTATAAATTATTTTTTTCTTTTAAAGATTTTTTTTTTCTTCAATAAAATTGTTGTTGATTTGTACAAAAAATCCGGTTAAGATTTTGAAGCCTTAGGGAAGAAACTGTTGCCCAGTCAGTATTGGCCTTGCTTGTTTGGATTTCCTGGTCAGCTAACATATGATTCATTGTGACAATTTCTATGTATTTTAAGTCAAATAATAATAACCTATCTGTTTTAGGGCCAATCAAGTGCACAAGTATTTTCAAGCCTTTGAATGGAAATGAGGAAGAAACAAGAATAAGGTAATTGAATGATAACTACATATTCCTGTAAACAATGTTCATTTGTAAATTGTCAGGGACTGATCCAGGGAAAATTTAGGCATACCATTTCGGTTCAAAATGTTCCAACAATAAGACAAAAACAACATCTCTGGCCAAAAATTCAACATTAAATGCTATTTTGACATTAAAATCTGTTGGTTTGAAGAATTTGGACGGATTTTTTGCTTGTGGGTTTGGGCGCCCATACCTGTATACAGGTATCAAAATGTCTCTGGATCAGAAAAAGGCCCAACCCCAAAAGTGGGCGAACAATTATCTGATCATCAAACAAAATTTGTGGCTTGTCACTCATCCTTTTTCATTTAAATGTTAAATCCTGAAGAAATAAGAATTGTTTACTTTAAGTGTTCTATATGCCTGGATAAATCCTGAAAATTGAATTTGACAAGGTGTACAAACCCCGTGTAAGGATATAAAGCAGCAATAACCTACATTCTGAGGGTGAATTAATGGACCAATTTCGTGTAGAGATGAAGAATTTAAGAAGGATTTTGACGTCAGTACAAATTTTTTTACAGAAAATCAAATTACAGTACAGAAAATCAAGCAAATGAATCTCTTTTTTCATATCGGTAAAAAGTTTTCATAAAGGTATGTTGCTATAGAGAGCGTGAGTGTCATGAGAATTCCACATATTCACTGTCACCAACGCTATCATTGCACATGTGGGGAGCCTTGATTGTTCGAATGTGACGCTCAGCTCTGGCGTTGTAGAACAAAAAAGCATCAATCGAACTGACGTCATCCAAAAATGTCATTTGTCACCGAAATCTCTCTCGAGAGAGACTCTAGGGCCCTATTGTGTGACTTGATTGAATCTGTCAATTAATTATTTGTTGCAATGTGAACAAAATACACTGAAAACGCTGCTGAAATTCAACTTGCACCCTGATCTGGATTCGATAAATAGTGTGAAGCTACGTTTAACCTGGCAGTGCTGGGGTGCCATATTATGTACCTTCAATGAAGCTTGATACACACATCAATCAATGTCACTGTTGGTCTCAGATTGGTTCCCTAATTTAACAAATAATCTGTTTAATCTTTTTTCTTTCACGGCTTACCTAAATAAATAAGCTGAATACATCATATAATTACAGAGACAAGTTTGCTCAGCTTGAAAAAGAGGAGGATTTATTTATGATTGACAAGCCCATCCCTTCTTCATCACGCCCATCACGGAAGTTAGCACCAATACAATTTGTTAACGACTCACAGAATCCTCCTCAAGGACAAGCAAAGAAAAAGAAATGTTTAAGCTCTAAAGCTCAAACAAATACTCTGACTGATAGGTAATGGGAACCAGCCAATCAATCTGAAATTTTTGTATATTATAATAGTAATTAAAAATATACAGTATGGAAGTTTGAAATGAAAGTATGAGCCTATTAAGAGCCTAAATAAAGCTAGTAAGTATGAACTTATGCAGTTTCAGGCATGTAATTTTAAGGAAGGTCATTAACCTTGGCTGCTTACCCTCTTGGCCTCTGATTCCCCAGCTTATTTGATATCACCAAGGCAAAACTGGCCTCAAAAATGGCTGCCCCAAGCTATCAGCTATATTTACTCTTATAGGAACCTCTATTGACCTCCCATTAAAAGATCTAACCTAAAAAGTGAAAACCTTCAAGTATTTTTGATAAATTGTGTATTTTTGCTCTATGTTGTCTTTCTGATGTAATTAAATCAATCTCACATCGTATAATGACACTGTCATGTTTCTGTTGTTTGTTAAGCCCCAAAATGCCCGGGGAGACCATATCAGTTGATAACAGAATTGAAACTGGATCAGGTAATGGAGGTATAGTATTCTCCTTTGCCTTATATAGCATTGCATTTGTACAACATTACAAAATAATTTCATCTGATTCTAAAAAATATATATATATTAACAGACTTGAACCTACATAAATTTCGTAGATATCTTTCCTTTTTTTCTATTTTTTATGACTAAAAGAAAACTACAATAACCTGTATGTAGCTGTAAATTGAATATACTAATATACTTTTTAGGATTTGATGATTTTGATTTGGAAAAACCTCGTTTTGAATTTCCTGCTGTTGGATGCAAAGTACCGTACAAACTTTCCCAAGAGGATGGAGCATATGAGGTAGATAAACAACAGTTTTAAAAGGGATTTAACATGAGGATTTATTATCAGATAAAATTTATACCGTAATGTCTAAAATCTAAGTTCTTTGAAATACTATATGCAATCGTGATGCTATCCTATGTTGGTTTCTGGACTAAGAGTTTTGCACATGCATGAAAATGGTTGCAGCTAGATATATATTTGATTATTTGTCAGAAGTGGAATGTTTGTGTTTGTAATTTCAAGGGAAACACTGAGCAAATGTTCACAAAATTTAACATATAAATTGTTTGCTCAAGGGTAATGGTATGCAACCTTTAAGATTTCCATCTGTTTTTGTTTTAGACAGCAATTTTGTGTTTTAACATTAAATTGGCTATTGTTTAGATTCCATCCAGTATAAACCAGTATCTGAGGGACTATCAGAGGGATGGAGTACAGTTTCTATATGACAGTTATTGTCAAAATACAGGAGCCATTCTGGGAGATGACATGGGACTGGGTAAAACTGTCCAGGTACTCAACTATATTCAAACACATCTTATTTTCCTGAGAACAATAAATATAATTTTTTAAAATGTTTTAATTTGTTTAGGTTTTATTCTGCCATAAATTTTAATTTTCAAAACAACTAATGCTGACCATTTTAAATGGATGATAAGATAGGTAGTATCTTTTTTGCTGTACTTAATTAGTTGTATTTTTGTAAACCAGTCCAACAAAAGAGAAGGGAAGTGCTAACTGCCTGCCACCTTGGTTTGGAGAGCCTTTACTAATAACATGGGGTATAGACAAATATTGTGCCTATTCTCCGTATTGTTTTGGCTTAAAGATTTTTTCTTGTTGTTCTGTGTATTCTTTTGGATATTTGTCTATCACAGAGAGTATGTAACTTATATATTGACCACGTAAATAGGTTGTTTATGTTCTCTATCACCCCCAAAAATAAAAATAAATTGAAATAGAGCTTGGATACAATATTTATCCAGAGCCCATGCTATATTATATGTTATGACACAGGTCGCTGTTCAAAACCGAGATGGTGGGTTGCCGTGTTGAGTTTTCAGTGTTTGTTCTCCTCACCTGAAAAAGGTGTTGCAGTCAATTAGTGTTTATTTACTCTTTTTTTTTTTACCTCTTTTATGTATATTTTTCAGGTGATAGCTTTTCTCGCAGCAATGTTGAAGAAGCGAGGAAACCGTGAAGATGTGATACGTCTTAAACCCAAGTTCATTCGAGATGTAAAATATGTTTTTACTTTACTTGGAATAAATTTTAAAACTGTGAGAGTGGCCCAAAACACTAAGCGATCATTTAAAACCACAATAAGTATTACCAGAAGTCTATGAATCGCGATGTGTGAAAGGTCCCATTATGTGACTATTATACGCGGTAGATTTTAAAATTGTCAATCGGTGTACAGTTTCAAATCAGAAAATAAATTCACTCATCACTTTCTGGACTATCATAACAATCAACAATCTCAGTAACCACAGTTCAGAGAATGCATTCGTTCTTATAAAAGCTTTACATTTTCCATTTTGACTCAAATGTTTATGGTGACCTCTGGGTGAAAAGGTGTGTCGGAACCTTTCACACTTCCCCATTCATAGACTTCTGATATTACCAATTAAAAAGATGCAGACTGCTTCTGACATACTGAATAGAACTTCAAACTGTTGTGATTAATATTTTCTGGAACCAAATGGGGTTAACTTAAATTACATCCATTTAAAATATATTCTGACATTTTGTTCTCAATAAGCCCCTTTCAAGTTTAGATAATATCATTGGAGAATGTAGTTTGGGCTATAACTTTCACAATCTTTCATTTACCTTTGACGTTTATGCAGCTCGGGGTAATCATGTAGTTTTGTCTTTATTTCAAAACCATTTAATTTGTCAAAATTTTTTTGCAAAACCAAAAATTGGTAAAAAGTACATGTATGGATTGTAAGCTAAAAAATGCAGTCAAAATAAAAGAGTAATAGTCAATCTCCGGGGAAAGTTTTAACCCTAAACACTGGGCTCTTGTGATCTAGTGGTCGAACTCAAAATAGGCTTATTCTTATCCTTTTCTTCAGTTGTCTGACACTCGCCGGGTAGATGATGTGAACATTCACCGTCCCTACCTGATTATAGGACCAGGTAGTGTTCTCTATAACTGGCTGGACGAGTTAGAAACATGGGGATATTTTCAGGCCAGGTTATAATGTTATTTCCATTTTCTTTAACACCTCATTGAGAAATTTTATAATATCCACATTCAAACGTCCCAAATTCAGACAGCAATTGGACAATGAAAGGTTAAATCCTGCTTTAAATATGGCTGGTCATCCAGAGATTTTATAAGAACATCACCTGTTTTCATTTAAAGGGAAAGAAAATCTAAGCTTTAGACTAGTTTAGATGGAAAGAGTAGAGTTTATTTAGTCCAAAACAACTGTCCAATGTATGTTTTATCCCCTGGTAAGTGAATAGTCGAAATTTGAAGGTGGCGTTACAATAGAGAATAAGCTCAATAGGCCATTCACAAGGCCGCCACCATTTTTTCATTAGTTTTATCCAATTATTGTTGAATAAAAATTTAAGTGCGTTATAGAGTAGTCATGTGATGCAATTTAGCCAATGGCTGGCTAAGTAATGGCGCGCGGTTGCATACTGACCTACATTTTCGGAGACAATCTTGCCACTTCAAGTTTGTCGCCATGTTTTTTTGGACCTAAATCTACCCTTATACATTAGAGAGCGGTAAAAATACGTCATTATGGATCTAAAAATAGCTATACCAACATCACGTCATCCTAAAACGGAAAAATGGCTACACAGATAAGCCTCTGAAAGGACATACTTCTGTCTGTTTTTATTAGCTTGAGGGTCACTGGAGGTAATTGACGGGAAATGTTTTAAGTACTTAGAAGGTTGTTATCGACGATAATCCCTATGTATTTCTAGAGATTTCCCCTCCTTTAAGTTCATTTCAACAGATTTCATGATTTGAATTTGTGCCCAAGATCTCTGTCCATATCTTCAGTTCTTCTTTTTCATTTATGTCCTATAGAAAATTCCATGGAAGTGACAAAAAGGAAACTTTAAATGATCTGAAGAAAGGCAAGATAGAAATCGTCGTCACCACATATGAGACTTTCCGTGATAATGTGGTATGCTTCTATTATTATTATTATTGCATAAACTGAATGGAGAGGTCTAGAGATTTCCTGGCAAATTTCAGGACTAAGATAAAGGCAAAAATATGTTTATATTTATTTCAGCAGAAACATAGTGAAAATATAATGATTGTTTTATACCAGAGTTCAGATTATTTCACTTATATTGGTGGCGTTGCGGGCTTTTATGTGCGATGAAAGGCAGGATCTTTGTCAGTAGGAAACTCGAAACCTTTGACAGAAACCTAGCAAGCATTCTACACAGGGTAATCCAATAATAATTAGTTTTGTTTCCTGTTTCTGGCAGTCTGATTTGAATAGTGTCAAGTGGTGTGCTATCATTGTGGATGAAGTACATAGAATCAAGGTAACATCTTTTTTCTTCTGTTTGTGACTTGTTTGATCAGGATAACGATCATAACTCCATAGAGGGCTGATTGTTTATCTGAAAGCCATCGAATGTTACTTTTAATACGTTTTTTTTTTCTTCACATTAAAGGTCATCCTTCAAAGATGAATTCCGCCATATAAGTGAAATAATCTTGAGTGCGGCGTTTTTTTTGGATGGACATAAGCATTTAGTTGTTGAACGATTAGAAGAATCTTTTTCATACCAGTGTCCATAGGTCTGTTTACACCATGGCGTGACATTTAAATCTGTTTAGCTGAGGCTCCAGACAGCGCTGTTTATCTAATCAGACGCTAAACTCCTGCGCTGTGTTTTGTCTCTTTCCGGAGTATTAATAATCAAACAAGTGAATAAGAATGGCAAGTCATACTTAATAGTTTAAATAAAGAGATCAAAGGACATTTAACAACGGAATATTATCCTGCTCTTGACTGACAGACGTAAACAAAAATACTGATGATTTCTTGTAATTAGTCTGTTATTGTACTTTTTAAAGAAGAAAATCCCCGCTCAGACCTGAAATTGATATGTATATATTTTCCCTCCCCCCCCCCCCCCCCTCCCTCTCTCACCTAAATTAAAACAATGGTTGGTGTATCTTCATTTCATGACATAGTTTCTGAGTGTATGCATCGCTTAAAAAACGGGGGTTCCCTCGCACATTAAACTTGTATGCGTCAATTAGTCCTGAATGTAACATAAAACAAGGCATTGGACTCTTTCAGGGTTTGAACTCTCAGACAACCTCGGCTTTACGGAAGATAAAAACACTGTGTCGGTTTGGATTAACTGGTACAGCCTTACAGAACAACCTCATTGAGCTCTGGGCAATCCTGGATTGGTAAGTTAAATATTTTATATTATGGGGACTTACAAGGATGTATTAATTAAACGTCAAGAGTAGATACTTAACTACCCAAATAAATTTCATATTTCAGGTTAATTCTGACCATCGTTTTCGAATGACATTTCTCTTTTTTAAGGGCTCGGCCTGGTTGCTTAGGGGAATTAAAGAAGTTTGAGTCAGAGTTTGTGAAGAAAATTGAGCGAGGTCAAAAACATGATGCAACCAAGAGAGAATTAGCTGAAGCAAGGAAAGGTTAGAGAATTTAGTACAGAGTGTTTAGAGAACCATTACTATATTGCACAATAGCCATAGTACCTTGGTTTTGAGATTTTGTATTAATTTTTATTTTCAAAGACACCTTCAAGGGCGTAAAATGAATCCGTCCCATAAAGTTACATGGTCCTCAAAAATTGCTGTCCTACTTTGGCAACAAAATAACTACCTTGGTATCTGAGTTGTATTTTGTTTTTAAACTGTTTAAGCTTATTCAGTTTTTGAAATAGGCATATGCGTCACTGCCTGGTATCATTAAATTAAATTTAATGTTATAGTGTTCTTTTTTTTTTCAGCAAAGGAAAAATTTGGTGTTTTACGCAATAAAATGATGCTCAGACGTACAAAACAGCTAATTGCGGATCAACTTCCAGATAAAGGTTAGCCTCTGATTGTTTTTGTTTTTTTGTAGGGTTTTGTTGATTGTTATTTTTAAGAAAACTGATTGAAATTTGAAGAAGATTACATTCTATGCAATGATTAAGATTGAGTCATACAATTATAAACTTATGAACATAATTTGATCAACGTATTTGTTGTTTGTTTTTCTGACCAGATGATAATATTGTCTTCTGCAAGCTGACCGATCTCCAGATGGATGTATATAAAGCCATTTTAAACCATACTGATCTGAAACAGGTTTTAACCATGGATGAACCCTGTGACTGTGGAAGTAGAAGGGTTCGAGTCAAGTGCTGTCATTCTGTAAGATCTAATTACATTAATAACTATATGCCATTTCCCCTCCCCCTCCATGACATGTTTATATATTGATAGTTTCAGTTTCATATTTAACCCTTATTTTGCTGACTGATTGACCAGAGATGGTTGTTAGCAAACCGCAAATAGTCTGGGTTTCCTCAATGTCTTTAGTTTGATTTTCTTAGTTCCTCAGAAAACACTAAACAATCAATCACATTAGAAAACTACAGGCATATTTTTTATTACATTTAATTTGCATTTCACAGAAAACAGCTGAAGGTACACCAGTGCGACATTTGATCTTCACCTTTATGAGCCTCTTGATGAAAACAGCCAATCACGTCGCTTTGCTGATGACAGATAAGAAAAGTAGTGAGACCCTGAAGAAACTAAGTGAGGAGATTTGTAAAATAGCCTTCCAAAACCATCCTCAGTTTATCAACAAGGCCAGTAACACTGGATTCAGGACTTTGTCTGACCCAAAATATTGTGGAAAAATGAAGGTTAGTTTGACATGACCAAATGAGGCACTGAATGTATCAATGATGAGAGTTCCATCAATCAAAGAAGGTTAAACTCAAAACTATTGCCTCCTTTCCTTGACCAAATCTCAATGTCACAACTCCATCCAATGAATTGAATAATCTTAATTATAGCTTTTTAAGCTACTTACAATTTTAATGAAAGCAGAATTATATGCAGCTTGAAAAAGCAGAGGTCTGATGGGGTTTCAATGACATGAGAGTATAAAATGTTGTGCTTATATATACACAGAAATTGTCACAGTGGGCTTTTTGGTCCAGTTTTGACATTAGGCATGGACCTTTTTTCCTGGGGTGTTTTGGAGATGGACTTAAAAGTAATGACTTATTTTTTTTATGCCTCATGTTGTATGGGGATCCATGAAAAATCTTGAATTATTGAATATTTCAGATCTTACATGGACTACTCAGTACTTTCCAAAAGAACCACAGCAAAGTCTTATTATTCTCATACTCTACCAAGGTAAGTTCAGAGGGTTTTATAACCTTTTTAGATGTGAATGCTTCAAGAGAAGAATTCTATAACTTCTGGGGGCCTATGTGGAAGGGTTAACAGGTACCTTCCTACGGTCACGTTCTATTTCTGCATTTTCTAAGAACACCTAACAGTGCTGTGATCAATCAATCACGACTTCTGTATTTATTGGGTAACTGTTTCAGATCACAATGTCTTTATAAATATGGTATGGCTCACTTATTTTCAACTAAGTTTAACAAAAAAGATAAAACTGCGGATATTTTCATGATGCAAATAAGCTTAATGAATATTAAATGTGTATGCCAGTTCTTTGGTTATCTGTTTATTGTAGCAGGATGTATGATATATTAACTGTCTGTTATTGGTTAATTGTAAGTTCTAGACACTGCACGACAGGTGGTATATATATTAACTCTTTATCTGTTTATTGTAGCTACTGGACATTGTGGAACAGTATGTGATTAGTGTGGGTTATGAATTCAGAAGAATGGATGGAAGTGTCAGTAACAAAAAGAGAATGGATATTGTCAGAGAATTTAACAAGGACAAGAATATATTTATTTGCCTCATATCAACAAGGTAAAACCTTCATAAAACTTTATATACAAAGTACTCCTCAGCTTAAAGTCCAATGAGAGACCATTTTAGGTTGATTGATTGATTGCTGGGTGTTTTTCGCAGCGTTCAAGATTATTTCACTTATATGGCGACATTGCCAGTTTTTTGTGGGAGGAAACCCACGATCTTCCGGTGGTAACTGGCAACCATCTCACATAGGTAGTTCGAGTGAAAACCCAGTCAGAAAAGGCTGTTCAGATTGAGCGTCCAACGCTCTACCTACTGAGCCTCGGACGCCCCCGACTATTTTCGCAGAAAACATGTAAAAATTGTCTATTAAAATTGCCTCTCTTTGCTCAATTAAAGTATATCTGAAACTACCGAGATTCTGTTCATTATACAACCTATCTCTTTAATCAAGATATAAGAAAATATAAGCAAAGGATCCCCCTCGTTATGGTAATTTTTTTTTTCTTTTCCCTTGTAGAGCTGGTGGGCTTGGACTGAATTTGACTGGAGCTAATGTTGTTATAGTGTTTGATCCTAACTGGAACCCTAGCTATGATTTGCAGGCACAAGATAGGTAAGATTAATTTGATAAGGATAAGGATACTCAGTTCTGTCATTCAGTAGATAGTATGTTTAATGATCAGTCCAGCGATCTAGATGCTTAGTCATGTACCAATAGGTAGAGTGTTGAATGTTCAGTCCTGTTGCACAATACTTACTGTGTTAGATGAGTTGTTTGGCTTAGTACTTGGTCTGGGGTTATCCTAAAAAATATATATATATATGGAACCCAAAAACTGACCTAGATTTCTAAATAGGTGAAGGGGCTTGCAACTAGCTGTCCAGCTCCGCTACCTCCGCCATAAAACATATTAAGATGTGGCTTTGAATATGAATCAGCCAACCAATCATTTTCCTATGTTCACAGATCCATATTGTCTCTGTTGTCTGTTTTAGAGCTTATCGCACTGGTCAAAGACGGAATGTACGGGTATTTCGTTTGGTGTCTGCTGGTACCATTGAAGAGAACATTTACCTCAGACAGGTATACAAACAGGTAAATAACAAAATTTCCTCTCATTATAAAATACATGAAATTCATCTACATCAGCAGGAACAGAGGCCTTGTTTACAGCCACAAATTTAGCTTTACTATGATGCTAAATGTGTTCCATTTTAACCAATGTAATGCTTGACAAATTTGTTAGTTATTGTGGTTTGAGCTGCAAAAATTCTGATCATCTACACAATCAAGTATTCTAAGTTCGTCAAAAAGTAAATGATTTTCTTTATGATGAAAATATTCGTACACCTGTAGAAACGAAAGGAAGTGGACAAAATATAAGTAATTAAGACAAAAGTTACAAATCATTCAAAAGTCTCTACTTCAGGAAAATTGCTGTCTATTTCAACATTTTTCTCGGTTGAACAAAAAAACAAATGGTCACACAAATGTATTAGCTTAGTAAGCTTCATTAAAAATGGGTTACAGAACCTGTATGTTAAGTCACCCACAAAAGGTTTAAGTGTGCTTCAGTAGTGGTCGATCTAATAACCAGACCCTGTGTTTTTGTAGCAATTGGATACTGTTGCCATAGGGATGGATAATGCCAAGCGTTACTTCCATGGTATCCAAGGTGACAAGAATCACAAAGGAGAACTATTTGGAATAAAGAATATGTTCTCATTGAGAACTGGGGACAACTGTCTAACATTGGATATTCTCAAGGTATTTCTACAAAAATTAACTCACATTAAAAAGAAGCAGAATTTCAAACAATGTTTGGAAACATTTACTAAAGCATATTTTAATCCGAGTACATGTAAAACCCTCTTAATGATTGGTTTACAGAATTAATGTATAGCAAGGCAGCCTCTCAGTTTTTATCCTTAACTAACTGTTATCTCCCATCAACACATTACGCTGGGACAAATACAAGCAGGAAACAAGTTTAGTGCTTGACTTTCAGTTTAACTGAGATTTTGTTTTACCTTGATATTTGACTTTTTACTAATTCACCAAATCCATCAAGTCCAAAGAAAAAACTAAAAAACAATATCAGTGGGTTTTTACTTCATCACAATATTTGGAAGAGTTTTCAGGTACTTGGCGAAGGTCGAGGATTTCCTACGGTCGAACCGGGTTTTCTCCTCACTAAACCTGCCAATGCCACCATATAAGTGAAATAGTCTTGAGTGCAGCATAAAATGCCAATCAACCTCACTAATTCAAAGAAAGTCATTGCGTTTTTGATGCAATGTTTAATAAGGATACAATTAGTCATATTAATCGAATCTACAATTCTTCTAATGGTTAAAAGTATCCTGGCATATAGATTGTTTTTCTTGGGCTATGTCTTTGTGTGTATCTTTTTATAAGATCCCACTTTTATATTTATTTTAGAATTAGCTATAATTTGAATGAGTTTTTCAGTTTGGATTTTTCTGGACATGATGTAGTTCATTTTAAATTACAGAGGAATGAAAATTTGGAAGCTGGATTAAGAAAGTTTGACATAGCGGAATATTCACCGCCAAGTGTAGAGAGTTCAGAAAGGGAGGAGACTTCGGAGAGCATTGAATCTAAGTCTGGAGAAAGTTCTGACTTAGATGATTTTATGGATTTTTTCTTCGACACAAAGAATAAAGGTATATACATCTCATAAGCCGAGACATATGAACCACTGAATGAAATTTAAACGAATAATTTTAAGAACAGTCAAAATTCCCAGTGAGATTGGTCAATGTTGTTTTCTTCAAATATGGTTGCTTTTTATCCCCCCGGCATAAAATGAGAGGGGACATAGGGTTTTCATCAATTTTTTTTTGAAACTTGGTGGACTTGGTTGGATATCATGCGAGGATGTGCACCTCCTATTCTGGTTACGCTGGTTTCATTATTTTCAGAGTTATTTCCCTTTTCCGACAGTGTATGAAAACATAGACACTTAGTGCTTGTCATCACATCTCCTCCAACAGTTTTCATCTACTTTTTTCAAAACTTGGTGGACATGTTGGATATCTGGTTGCGCTGGTTTAATTATTTTTAGAGTTATTGCCCTTTTCCGACAGAATACGAAGACATAGACAATCACAATCAACACAATGACACTTCAAACGCTTAACTTCCATTGACCTACAGAATTAGGGCAACTCATGCCATTTTAAAGAAATACAAAACATAGATTTACTGATGTTTCCCTTGTAGATAAACCAGCGACAGGGTCAGCAGATAGAGATTCTACAGCCCATGTGAAGGAGACTACTGAAGAATACACTGCATCATCTGGAGACGACAACCAATCTGTCTCATCCCTCACAGACGTTCTAGGTAAATTGTCCTTTAGATATGTTCAATATAATGCAAATATTGATAGAACACATACTTCATACAAAGTCACTATTCCATGAACATTAAAGCTGAAACAAGTTTCTATTTATTTTTAAATTGAACAACTTTACAGGTCTATTTTTCACTATATATATTTTTTAACATTAAACCACACGGCACAGGGAAAATCTTCTTGTCTAAAATAACCACGGAGACAAGTTTCTTTATATTGTGTTAAAAAGGGGCATATCATTTAGACGTTTATACCCAATCATAAGTTGTTATAATAGAACTCAATCCATGATATTTCATTAGCTTCACGGCAGGCAGGAGTGTGGCCTTAGTCAGTAGAATTTTCTGGAAAAGATAATTTGGCAGCAAATCATCAGTATTTTTGGTAAAGCTTACATGCTGATTTGCTATAGGTTTTAGATAGTAATCAATTAGCTGTGATATTCTTTACATACATGTATTTCATTATATGTATATGTAATATTGCATGTGATTTTATATTTGAATATGTATCATCTTATGTTATATTTTAGTGTGTGTCAAATCACAAGTGCTATATTCCAGTATGTATGTAAAATCACACATGTTCTATTTCAGCATGTAAAAGCACGTGTTCAATTTCAGTGTGTGTCTAAAATCACACATGTTCTATTTTAGTACATGTATACATGTATGTAAAATCACACATGTTCTATTTAAGTATGTGTGTAAAATCACACATACATGTATTCTATTTCAGTATGTATGTAAAATCACACATGTTCTATTTCAGTATGTGTGTAAAATCACACGTTATATTTCAGTATATGTTTAAAATCACACATGTTCTATTTCAGTATGTGTGTAAAATCACACGTTATATTTCAGTATATGTTTAAATTCACACATGTTCTATTTCAGTATGTGTGTAAAATCACACATGTTCTATTTCAGTATGTGTGTAAAATCACACATGTTCTATTTCAGTATGTGTGTAAAATGACGCGTGCTATATTTCAGTATATGTGTAAAATCACACATGTATTGTTCTATTTCAGAATGTGTGTAAAATCATGCGTGTTCTATTTCAGCGTGTGTCTAAAATCACACGTGTTCTATTTCAGTATGTATGTAAAATCACACATGTTCTATTTCAGTATGTGTGTAAAATCATGCGTGTTGTATTTCAGTATGTGTGTAAAATCACACATACATGTATTCTATTTCAGTATGTATGTAAAATCACACATGTTCTATTTCAGTATGTGTGTAAAATCACTCATGATGATGTTCTATTTCAATATGTGTTTAAAATCATACATGTTCTATTTCAGTATGTGTGTAAAATCACACATGTTCTATTTCAGTATGTGTTTAAAATCACACATGTTCTATTTCAGTATGTGTGTAAAATCACACATGTTCTATTTCAGTATGTATGTATGTTAAATCACACATGTTCTATTTCAGTAGGACAAATCACATGTGTTACATGTATATTTTTAGATACTGTATGTATGTATATAAAATCACAGGTGATATATTTCAGTATGTATGTAAAATCACCAGTGTTGTTACATTTCAGAGAATTCTGGTGTTCTCCATGTGCATGCTAACCGATGTGTTATTGGTGGGAGTAAGGTAGAGGATCACATTAGTCGATGTGCTGTACAGGACGTGTTTGAACTTCACTTGAACTCTCAGCTACCAGCCATTCAGTGTGAACCTTTATCACAGGTTAGTATCTACATTCTGTCTCAGACCTCACAAGTTCACCTCGGTTTATTTACTTGTGGTTTTAGTGGACAGGGCATAATCAAAAATATTTTTGAACTCCTTAAAACCTAGACAAGGAGTTTAGGATCCCAAATAGCATTTCGAAGAGATTTTTCAATTGATTCCATATATATATATTTATATTGAAACCTGAATAATTTTGAAGATAAAAGGTGCTGAAGCTTTGTTGCTAGAATAGTCCATGGCTTCACTTCAGACTATTTCTAATCCAATCATGTATGCAGCATTGTCAACTTTTTTGATGGAGAAATTGATGCTCTTTGCCCAAAGAAAACCTTGACCTTTTGGTACACTGGATGGGCTGTTTTCCATCATTTCAATTTCAATTTTCTTTTTTTTTGGGGGGGGGGGGGGGGGGGAGGGCTAGGTTTGCTTTTATGGTCTTTTATAAAATGCTCAAGATTATTTCACATATGTCGTTGTTAAAGTGGCATGAGCTGCCAAAATTCACACTTTTTTCATAATTTCTGATCGTCACAACAGTAAGAGGCTTTCAAGGCTATCAAAAAACTAAATGATTGGCGTTGGAATGAAAGAAATCCATACAGCATGTGGCTTGTAAGAACCGCAAACATGTTCGAAAAGTAAACAAAATTTAAATAACCAGGACAACCATTCATTCATTCTAAGCCAAAGTTAGTTCAAAACAATACTTTATCGTACATTTTAGAGACTAGAAGCGCTAAAAAGCTTCTGAATTTTATGTCTAGAGAAAAATAGCCTATAATTTGAACATTCTGTTTCAACGTCAAAATATCAACATTTTGGCAGCTCATGCCACTTTAAATTCAAGTTCAGACATTGTGATCTCTTTTTTTTTTCAGTCTGAACATGATGTTGACTCTAACAGTGAGAAGAAACAGAAAAAAGGACAGAAAAAGCCAAGAAAAGACAAGACTTGTGACTTTAACCAATCATGTGTGAGGACAGTTAATGATACAAGGATTCTCATTGGACAGACACCAAAAGCAATTAGAAGGTTTGTGAAATGTTTCCCCTGAATTTCTACATAACAAATTTGAAATATCGAAGACATACCAGTTTGGCATGCTAATATACATACAACCATTCATCTGCCATCCAAACTAATTTTATGCAAGATCCTTCTTAAATCTATAGTATTGCATAAAACATCAATCACTCAACGTTCGAATCCCACTCAGTCCAAAAATTGGAAAATTTTCTGACTGGGTTTTCACTCAAACGACCTATGTGGGATGGTTGCCAGTTACCAGCGGAAGGTCGTGGGTTTCCTCCGGGCACAGAGCCCGGTTTCCTCCCACAATAAAACTGGCAACGCCGCCATATAAGTGAAATAATCTTGAGCGCGGCGTAAAACACCAAACAATCAATCAATCAATCAATCACTCAACCAGCTAAAATATGACCTAAATTTATCTGGATGAATTCAAACCAAGGTATGGGAAAATGAAATGGTGCAGTATCCAAAAAAACACTTGCCAGTAACTCATCAATTGACATGTGACGCTTGGCGCGCTGTTTTGTTTATTATTTGTGCCAATTTGCCATGTGTATATTTTTCCCAAGACTGAAGTACACTGCATGACAATGCAATCTTAATCAATGACTTCATCTTCAAAAACTTGGGTTTGATATTATGCTACAAGACTATTGAAAGTCACTTTAAATTGCAAGTACAAATTGAAATAAATTTTTGACTAGGATATTCTTTTTCTATTTGATGAATGCATTCAACAAGTTGAAACATTTGTGAAATCTTTTTGTAAATATTTCAACACTCTTGGTCAGATAAAATTTGAGAAATGATGTTTGGATTCAGTCAAACAGTAGGACATCACTTGTCGTAATAGCGGGCTTTGATCTACTACCTTTTTCAAAATAACTGCTGGTCTTGATGGAACGCCATAAACGCATCGCGCAAGTGATAAACTGCGGAAAATACTTTTTTTCAGCAATTTTCGCTGAGGTGTCAAACTACGCAGTTAAAAAACCATATCATATTTGAACATATTGCCAGTCTTGCACAAAAATTTATTTCCTGACTACTGAGATATGTATGTGTTGGTTCATGGTGTTTTTGACTGTTGTACAAATCTTTCATCATTTGAAGTTCTTTGCATTATTTCCCCAACTTGTATTATGTTGTGTTTTATTGTAGTGAGCAGTTTGATTTGTTGGTGACTTTTTGTGGCTTAAAGAGCAGACTAGAATTAGCTGAAAGAATATTGAATCTCGTGCCAAAGGAAAGAGTAGACTTACTGAACAGGTTTTATACAAGTCAGATGTCAGAGTTACCTCCCCTGTTTGTGTTTGAAGAATCTCCACCCCACAAAAAGATCGCATCCACTAAAAACACTCCTCAATCAGGTTATATATTTTTTAGATATTTTGATTCAGTAGAAGTGAATTGAATTTATATTTCTAATATGATAAAAAGAAAGTATCATTTTTTTTGTGGAAGTTTCTCATTTTTGTGCTTTGGTAATCCTTAAGGAAAGTTCTATTAACTATTTACTTTGTATTTTTTTTCTAGTTTCTCAAAAGAGATCATCAACAAAGAAATCTTCAACAGTTCCTCCCAAAAAACTATTCCATAGAGAAGGTAGAAAAGGTGTTGATTTTGATTCTTCCCAGGACAGTATGGCTAACATCGTGAACCAATCAAATATCACTAAGCCCTCAACGTCAGGTCACCGTGTGAAGGAATCCAGTCACTTCAAACCGTCTGATTTAGAGTCGAGTAGTGGAGATGAGATGGATCTGGGGATAAAGCCTAAAAGATCACCAGCACCTCGTAAATCTTTGAGAACAAAAACACGTACTCGCTTTGTGAAGCGATCTACAGCAACAACACCCATACCGGCAAGCATTTCTGTAGGTCTGGAAAACACTTATGTGGAAAGTATGAACAATGAACACGATTTTGAAATTGCATGTCAAAGTATTCCAGTTAATGAACTGCTGAATGACCTGGAAGTAAGTCGGTTATCTCCCAACAAAACACAACAAAATGACTTAAGGACTGGACAAGCCTTGAAAAATACTTCATCACATGATCAGTTTGGTTTATTGGATGAAATCTTTCTAGGTGAGAAACAAGTGGCTTATCGCAAACCAGCACCAGTGAAAAAAGATAAGGCTAGTGAGAGTTCAAGGACAAATGAAATGGATAAAGTTGAAGAAACTTCAAGCAATACTAATCCTGTGCCTATGGAAAATGAATCTCTATCAATCATCACTTCAAACAGCACCTTGAAACATGAATCAATCTTGGATTTATTTGCAGATTCTAGTAAATGGAAGAAACGTGAAAGAAAACGTCCTGTAAAGACCAAACCAGATTCATTATCAGAGAAAGTTGATAAGCTGATAAATACAGGTCGAGAGGAATATGAAAGTATGTTTTTAACTGGTAAAATGAGAAAACTTTCGAAAGATAATGGAAAAGAAAGTTGTGGAATAACAAAAGGTACTTCCTCACCTAATTCCCAATCTTACAGTCTTTTTTCTGGAAAATAAATCTTCATACCAAATTCTGTGTAGTAGAATACTCTTATTTTTTGTCTCTTTTTTTTGGCGAGGGTCAGGGGGTATACCAGCTGATGGGAATGGGGGTATACCAGCTGGTGGGAATGGGGGTATACCAGCTGGTGGGAATGGGAATATGTCAACTGGTGAGAATGGGGATGTCAACTGGTGAGAATGGGGATATGTCAACTGATGGGAATGGGGATATGTCAACTGATGGGAATGGGGATATGTCAACTAGTGGGAATGGGGATATGGCAACTGTTGGGAATGGGGGTGTGTCAACGGGAGGGAATGGGAATATGTCAACTGGTGAGAATGGGGATATGTCAACTGGTGAGAATGGGGATATGTCAACTGGTGAGAATGGGGATATGTCAACTGTTGGGAATGGGGATATGTCAATTGGTGAGAATGGGGATATGTCAACTGGTGGGAATGGGGATATGTCAACTGGTGAGAATGGGGATATGTCAACTGGTGAGAATGGGGATATGTCAACTGGTGGGAATGGGGGTGTGTCAACTGGTGAGAATGGGGATATGTCAACTGGTGAGAATTCGGATATGTCAACTGGTGAGAATGGGGATATGTCAACTGGTGAGAATGGGGATATGTCAACTTGTGGGAATGGGGATATGTCAACTGGTGAGAATGGGGGTGTGTCAACTGGTGAGAATTCGGATATGTCAACTGGTGAGAATGGGGATATGTCAACTAGTGGGAATGGGGATATGTCAACTGGTGAGAATGGGGATATGTCAACTGTTGGGAATGGGGGTGTGTCAACTGGTGAGAATGGGGATATGTCAACTGGTGAGAATTCGGATATGTCAACTGGTGAGAGTGGGGATATGTCAACTGGTGAGAATGGGGATATACCAACTGGTGAGAATGGGGATATGTCAACTGGTGAGAATGGGGATATACCAACTGTTGGGAATGGGAGTGTGTCAACTGGTGAGAATGGGGATATGTCAACTAGTGGGAATGGGGATATGTCAATTGGTGAGAATTCGGATATGTCAACTGGTGAGAATGGGGATATATCAACTGGTGAGAATGGGGATATGTCAACTGGTGAGAATGGGGATATATCAACTGGTGAGAATGGGGATATGTCAACTGGTGAGAATGGGGATATATCAACTGGTGAGAATGGGGATATGTCAACTGGTGAGAATGGGGATATATCAACTGGTGAGAATGGGGATATGTCAACTGGTGAGAATGGGGATATATCAACTGGTGAGAATGGGGATATGTCAACTGGTGAGAATTGGGATATACCAACTGTTGGGAATGGGGGTGTGTCAACTGGTGAGAATGGGGATATGTCAACTAGTGGGAATGGGGATATATCAACTGGTGAGAATTGGGATATACCAACTGTTGGGAATGGGGGGGTGTCAACTGTTGGGAATGGGGATATGCCAACTGGTGGTTATGGGGATATGTCAGCGTGTGGGAACGAACAGCTGTTGGGAATAGACCATTTGCAGGTTTACGTGCAACAATGAAATGACGTAGCACCAATCTTAGACCGGACAAGCCCAGCTTCCCAGACTTCAGTCATAATCCATCGAGTTCCCGTTTCATGCATTACTTTTTCGAATTACTTCAGACATAAACCGTCACAATATTAGGTTTCCTATCTAATTTTTGTTCTAAAAATTTTGAGTTGAAAACAGACGCATGCTTTGTTCGGTCTACCAGCGTGGGCAGTTATTGTGACATCGCTAAATTACGTAAATCACCTATTGTACATTACTATTAAAAGCTTGTAAAGTGCTCTTCAAATTTTTTCTTCATTTCGGTATGTCACGTCATTTTAAAACGCTTCTCAACCAGTTTCAAGTGAAATAATCTTTCGTGTGTTTTATGTTAGTCTGCATTATTTTGAATGGAAAGAAACTTCTATCGCAGTCACATCTCCATCCACTCAACATATTGCTGGTTAGCTTTACAATATCTGTGTAACATAAAACGCTCAATTAACTCACACCCAGAAAAATTAAAATTCACTTCATAAATTTATTCCGTAAATGTAAAAAGAAATTACAAATGACATAATATGAATATAAGACGCGAAATAAATAATGACGTACATGCAATGATTCATTATTATATTACAAACTGCACGATCAGAAAATGATATAGACATTCTTATATGTTAGCTATCCAATTGTTATGGGTATTTTCCTTGCTCCTGTTTGGTTTGTCTTGTATGGGGCACGTAGGACCAGCTGGCCTGAAGCAGTCAGTTCAGAAGTTAGGAGATCGGAATTAACATCCGAGGGAACAGGAAATTTTCTCCACAGTGTTCTGGTTGCCAGTATCTTTCCTGTTGAAAGTTCGGTATCTTCTTGTTTGCCAGTCACCAGGAGAGATTCTTCCGCTAATTTCACAACTATGCTTTCAGGGTTCATGTTTTTCATGTCAACTTCGATACGGAATTCTTTCTGACTTATAGCTTCTAAGGCCACTTCTCGATTTGTGTCGGTGTCTTTTGTTATCACCTGTCCGTCATCTGTTGCTGAAGTTTGATCTTGTATGACATCTTCATCATCTCTCATTTCTACTTCTGATGGAATGTCACGTTTTTCTGAAGTTGACACCGACTCATTATCGACAAAATCAACCAGTTTACCGATCGGTACGAGGAGAAATTCTTCTCCGCCCTCACCTGCTACCTTTATAGCATCGGCTGTATCTTCCTTACTTCCTCCCAATGACTCAGACGAACTTGTATTCATCATCTCTTGTTCAGATATAATCACGCAATCGTCTCCATCTTCGTCATGTGCCTCGGATAAAGGAGTGGTCACATTCACCTTGTCTTCGCGTGACTCTTGTTCATCTGTTTTCATGCCAATATCATCTGTCCTCTCCTTTCTGTTTAAGCTGTTCTTATGCCTACGGCATATTTTCAGCTCTGCCGAATTTGAAGATTTTTCCCTTTCCTGAGATCTATTTTCCTTCAAACTCTTTCTTGAACCTGTTATTATCAGGACACCTTTCCTGTTCAGGAATGATTTGATGGAGTCTGTATCCACGTCTTGGGGAATAGGTATTTCTCGCTTCATCCGTCTGACCTCTGAACCACCGCTGCCAAACTTCATCTCCTGTAACCCTTCGACGATCAGTTTGTCGTCGGCTATCCGTAGGCCTACGTTAATTTCGTTGTCTGTATATGGATGGCAGTTGACCCTCTCTCTCCAAGGATGAATTTGTGGTTGGTCCCGATCGCCGTCAAGGGTGTTCAAGAAACCAAGAATTGCACCGAAAGATGGACCTTGTGAGTAGGGGCCTCGTCGGTGAGAAAGCCCCCGGTTTCCTCTCCGCCAAGCAGGTGGACCCACTTTACCACATTGCCGTCTCGGTCGATTACAAGAACCAAAACTGGCAAACGGCATTCCTCTGTAACTCAAAAAAGGAATAGAACACATTTTAAATTATTTTACTGGGTTTAGGCTTTTTGTTTCAAACTGCTTCGTCAGTAACGCAAATTGAATCTGAACTACATCGACCAACGAAGCGTATTTATGTACATCCAGGGTTTCTGGGTCATTCTAGAGTTTTCCACACAGCTGATGTAACTAGGTCAGTTAACCCCGCCTACTTACACCGTGATTGGTCATCGCTGTTAACCCTTCGCAGTGTATGAGTACTCCGTATTATTTTACAATTCTGGAACATTCGGTTTTCTCTACGATTGATTAGGACCTACACACAAACACAACACACTTCATGTATATCTATTTCAACTCCAAATCCTTTATAGCTACACTTTAGTCAGTTTGGACTCTACTGACT
Source organism: Lepidochitona cinerea (assembly GCA_963971465.1). NCBI lineage: Eukaryota > Metazoa > Mollusca > Polyplacophora > Chitonida > Tonicellidae > Lepidochitona > Lepidochitona cinerea. The sequence continues at coordinate 35,995,476 of OZ020556.1, read as the reverse complement.
CTCTTTTTTTTATATTTAAATTATGAATATATAAAATAATACATGTACAAATCTGTATATCTCTAGATTAACGTATATATTTACATAGACTACACCTGTAGATGTGTCCTTTTATAAAACATGGAAATGTAGACTCAACTGTAGGGAATTGTTTGTAGTATTCTGGAATGATTTTCCAAAATTTGTTCCACATATAGCTTAGTTCACGTGCTTTCAAGTTGTAATATTACTTCTACCAGAAGTCTATTCATATATCAGTATATCCGCACTAGAAATGTGTTACACAAAAAAAGGACTAAAATAAGTCTTTGAAACTCTCTTTAAAAGTGGGTTCCATACTAATGAGAAATGAATAAGATATCAGCATGAATTAAGTTGTTAGCTTGCGACATCTATGCCAGCGTCTTTATCAAGTGCAATTTCTATTTTCAAAAATTTGTTCCACATGTAGCTTAGTTCACAGGTTGTCAAGACATAATATTACTTCTATTGATTAGGCAAGGGAATTCTACTCTATTATTGACAAATAAGTTGTCTTTATCAAGTATAATTTCTATTACAAGCCAACAAGACATTTCATTACACTGGATAAAGACACCAGCATAGATGTCGAAAGCTTACTTCGTGGTGATGCCGTTACCATTTCTCATTAGACTAAAGTATTGCTAACCAGAAAGGCAAGGTATAAAATACATCAGTATTTAAAAGCTGTATTAGGGAAATTAGTCACCAGTGAAGTTTCAAACAAGACCATCCTTGAATACAAAATTTTATACACGTTTTGCTTTTGAATGACATGAGAATATTTGGTTTAGCCTGACTTAGTTATAGTTAGAATTATTAATGTTCTTCACATACACTGATTCAATTTACTAATACAATATCTGTGTGCATGTCACTAGTTTGATTAATATTTTTATTTCAAAGTGAATCGTGTATTTTTGTCAATTAACTGTAATCATTTGAACATCATCAAAAATTTGGCAGCTATAATTTACAAGAAATACTATAAGTATAACCGTCGTTAATTGCGCGTAGTTCTATACTTATATTATAAAACTACACATTTTAAGTTGCGTTGAGGTTATTTTTAGAAATATAGGTCAAAGCAGTGCGATTTGCCTTTGGAATAGGATATCGGCACGTCACAAGACAATTAGCCTAAAATTGAACCGAATCGATAAACGTTTACTCGGTGAAAGTTCTGGAAGATCTGATGTAATAACATATATAATACGCAGCATGAAAATGAGAAAGAAAATCTAGAAATTTCTTGCTGAATGATGATGTGAACCAATCAGATTTCAGGTGGGCGGAGCATCTGTCATCTGTAGCCATGTATATTTCACAAACGGCGCGGAAGTCTAGAAATCGAACGATCTAGAAGCAGCTCATCGAACTAGTATAAAACATGGTACATTCGACAGTCTTGATTAAATCAGTTCATTGACTCGGTGCTTTAACAGAAGAAGTCTGTTCTTAAAGAAATAATACACACAATGCTCTTTTCAATCCCAGTTTCGTCAATTCAACAGGGGCCTTTCCGTCCAAATCCCTGGGCAAGATGTCGAAGAGGACCTCGATACGAGGAGTTAAATTCACCCTCGTGGCTTTGTCCCCCTCCAGCTCCACATCATCTGCTTCGCTTCGGACCATTCTCTCCCTGTAAACCTTTAGATGGCGTTGTGAAACGGTGGAAAACTGTCGCTGGAGTGAACCACAACGAGATGCCCATTTGGAATGAGCAAGTCACCTGTGAGGGATTCACCGACAAGGAAATTACAGTTAAGATCACAGAAAACCAGGTATGTGTGGAGGGTTTCCACGAAAGTAACAGTGGTACGGGCAATTCTGAAATACGACAAATGAAAAAGACGGTTAAAATACCAGATGATGTGAATGGCGAGACTGTTAAAGCCTTTTTCAGCCAAGAAGGGACTGTTATTATCAAAGGTACGAGAAACCCCGACCGTCAAAATGTTCAAAAATCGGATGAAAAGACAGGTAAACATGACTGCGAAGAATCACCTCACGAGGGGGAGACAACTCCGGACCGTTGGCCTACGGACAGAACAAATTCAACACCTGCTGAACCAATGGAGGATGTTTCTGAGGCCAACGATATTAATCAACAGGAAACTCCAGAATTAACTTATGAATCCCAAGATGTTCAAGGCAAGGAAGAAACTGCGGACTTTAAAATAAATGTCGACATGAGCCGATTCAACCCGGATAGCATTGAGGTGTTACTGTCTGGGAATAATCTCACCATCACAGCCAACGAAGAGAAATTAGAGGAAGGTAAAGTGATATTCAGTAGAACTCTAAGTAGGAAATATACTTTACCAGAAGACGTGAAATGTGATCTCCTGTCAACCACATTAACCAAAGACGGTCAGCTAGTCATAACAGCTCCCTACAACACTCACTCCATTAGTCAACCTAGAGACATTCCTATATCTATCAAATAGATTGTTTATATCTATAACATTTTTTATTTGGTTTACAATTTGAGATTTTATTACTTGTATGTACAAAATGAAATATCTTGCTCAAGTTGATGGTATTTCATTTTTGTTTGGCTTTATCTCTTCGTTTTATATTTGTATTTAAGGTTTTATGTTCGATGCAATACAATATGTCTTACTTTATTATATTTGCGTTTTCGACTCTTTTCAATATTTTTATGCGTTTGAAATTCCAGACTTCCCGTTGTACAAATTGGTGTACCTCTTAGCTTTGTATATGTTTTACATTTAAACTGAGTCCGCACTATGTGGAGTGGATTGACGATGTCCTGATTGGTTGATTGCCGCACTCAATATTAAAATCGATAAAATCGATTTTCTTAGCTGTCCGTGTTTTATCTGATATCCATTATGTCACTCAGGTGAGTGACCAGCGAAAAGCAATTAACAAGGGGAAACACGTTAATCAAGGTAATGGTCAAAGTTCTGATTGTTTTACATCAATTCAGACTGAAATAAGTGGCTGTCGCCATCAGGACCCCTCGGGTCTGGGCAAAAGAAAACGAAGATATATTTATTTTCCAGACAATTTGTTGCGAGTGAAAAACTACTCAACACACATGCATCGCATTTACAAGGAGGTTTTTGGCTGATAGTCATGTAAGGGGCATAACTCTTGAAAAACATGTCCAAGCACATCGGCTTTTTGTACTTGCTGTATTGAACAAATGTAGTAAATTTTAAAAATGTGAGTTAAAGACTTTTTTAGATAATGTGTTTACAAGGCTTTTTTACAGCAGCGGTAATGTAAGGGGCATAACTCTTGAAAAAAACATCCGAGCGCGTTGATTTTAAATAGGCTTCTTGTACTTGCTGTATTCAGCAAATGTGTGAAGTTTCAAAGTTGTAAGTTAAAGGGAAAGAAAATCTAAGCTTAAGACTAGTTTAGATGAAAGAGTAGAGTTCATTTAGTCCAAAACAACTGTCCAATGTATGTTTTATCCCCTCGTTAGTGAATAATTAAAATTTGAAGGTGGCGTTACAATAGAGAATAAGCGCCATAGGCCATTCACAAGGCCGCCACCATTTTTTCATTAGTTTTATCCAATTATTGTTGAATACAAATTTAAGTGCGTTATAGAGTAGTCATGTGATGCAATTTAGCCAATGGCTGGCTATGTAATGGCGCGCGGTTGCATACTGACCTATATATTCGGAGACAATCTTCCAACTTCAAGTTTGTCGCCATGTTTTTTTTGGACCTAAATCTACCCTTATACATTAGAGAGCGGTAAAAATACGTCATTATTGATCTAAAAATAGCTATACCAACATCACGTCATCCTAAAACGGAAAAATGGCTACACAGATAAGCCACAGGACATACTTCTGTCTGTTTTTATTAGCTTGAGGGTCACTGGAGGTAATTGACGTGAAATGTTTTAAGTACTTTGAAGGTTGTTATCGACGATAATCCCTATGTATTTCTAGAGATTTCCCCTCCTTTAAAGACTTTTTTTAGATATTTGTGTTAACAAGGCTTTTGACAGCAGCGGTAATGTGAGGGCATAACTCTTGAAAAAAACATCCGAGCGCGTTGATTTTTAATAGGCTTCTTGTACTTGCTGTATTAAACAAATGTGTGAAGTTTCAAAGTTGTAAGTGAAAGACTTTTTTAGATAATGTGTTTATAAGGACCAATGGACAGACGGACGACGGAGGCAACGACAAAACCCTTCGGGCAAAATTTGCCCGAGGGGTAAAAAACGGACAAAACTCGTGGCTTCCGGTAAAAAAACCAGGGTGCTTGTTGTTGTCCGTATAGATCGTCGCTGAAGTGCCAAGCTCTAGAAATACAACAAGACTGTATGATCAGCAAGAAATATCGATTGATAAATGTCTTCTAGATAATACTAAGCAGAGACTCTTTAATATAATTTTTGGTTGTGTAGAACTGTAGATGATTTACTTTTTAAGGAGCTGCGAATCCCCTCTTTGTCTTTACAATCTGTATGCTGCATGAAAATATCTTAATTTTATAGCTACTATTGCCACTTTAAAGTAGAAATTTTGATATTTTTTCGTTGAAGGCGAATTTGAAATCGTATGTCTATAGACGAACATGGAATATCAGTATCCAGAAACTATGTTAAAACATTGTTTGAAAGAAGTCAGCCCCGCAGATATGCGATGAAACTTATGTTGTATTATATTCTTGTAGCTGCAGACATGACATTGAGAAGAATTCGAAGTTTAGTTTCAAGTTTGCTGCATTTTTAAAGTGGCGTGAGCTGGGCTTTAAAATATAACATTTCGTAGAAAAAGAAACAACAAATTGTTCGCCATTATTGTCAAGGGGGGGGCGGGGGGGGGGCGCGGGCTGAAAAAGATATATCATCTGGCGCCAATAGTTTTCAGAAGCCACTAAACCCATGAAATGCATGCCTACTATACATTTGAATTTTGCCCGTTATTTGCACACATTTCCCTCAGTCCGACACAGGCCTTCCATCGATGCTGTGCGGGTTCGTATTCCACACGTCTGAATCACATTCCAAAATTTCTGAGTGGATTTTTCCACTTTATTGCCGTATGTGGAAGAATTGCCAAGTACTCGCCGATGGTTGGGAGGGAGGGGGGGGGGCTTTCTTGCAAGGAGCCCGGTTCCCCCCCCCCCCCCCCCCCCCCCCCCCCCCTCTAAACCTGGTAACGCCGTCATACAATAAACAGGTCCTAGACTTAAATTAGCGTGCGGGAATAGGTTACAGATTCATCAAACCATTAATTTATAGATTATCTCAAGGACGTTTGCCGTTGGTGCTTCAACTTCCCTTCTGAACGTAATTAACTTAGAAAATTGCTCGTAGCTGGTTTACAGCACTAACCAAAGCTAACAAACACGTACTCTTACAAACGACAACTTCACATTTTATTACAACAAGATCTGGACAAAGGAATAACAACTAAACTGCAAGTTCATGAAATGTAAACAGAAGGCTTATGGTTTTTTTTTTATCTTATTTCCTTTGATAGAGTTCTATTTCGATTTTACTCTCGATGCTTATAGTCTCTTTCGAAAAGAGGTAGGCCTATTCTTGTATTTGAGTTATTTTATTGACCTTCGTTATTGGGATTAATCGCCGAACATTCCCGACATGCTTTCCTCCCTTTGCTTCAGAACAAGGTCTCGCTTGCAAAGATTAACTTCTCTGTAGGATTTGTCTCTAGATTAACCCTGAGTGAGATTCTCCTGACCTTGAGAGTGGCCTTGTTAACTGAATTTTAGAATTAGATATTATCTTAGGAAGGATCAAGGGTCATAATATACTCAATATTCACTGGTAGCCTACTGCAATTGACAAAAAATACCAGAAAAACACCATAGCTGACTTCCAGTGGAGAACACGAAGAGCAAGTCTTTTAGAGTCTAAATCTCAATTGAGAAAAATGTAAGTACATGTAGTTTTGTACTGGAGTGAATTCAGTGGATCAAAAGTAATGTCTGAGTTGATAGAACACACTTAATCGGTAAGGGACTCCGGCCACAGTTTTACTTTTAGACACCATAATCAGGTGGATAAAATTAGCTTCGGTTGATTTTAATTTGTGTTGTTCCACTTGTCTTTGAAGATGATTTTTCTGACTCTTCCTTTTTACTTTCTGAAGATTCTGATTTCTCTTTTTTGTCTTTGGTGGGCTCGCTTGTTGTCTCTGTTATCTCCTCCACTTTAACATAAGGAGCTGTAAGGGTTAGAGTACCGCCTTTGGTCATGTCGGCTTTGATGTCCCCGGATTCAACATCCTCCGGTATGTGAATGGTCTTCTTTCTTTCTCTCGTGTCTGAATTCTCATCATCTCCTTCTTTATGTATACAGTGTACAACGACTTTGTCCGCGGAAACTTTCAGATTGACCTCGTCTGGAGAATATCCCGTACATACAACACTCTCCGTCCAGTCGGGTCTTTTCCTCGGGGTTACCGGAACTCCATCAGTGGAAGTCCAACCAATCATGGGTGAAGCAAACGGGTCCATGTCAAAGGCGTGAGGTAATCCACCATTATGGTAACTCCAGCCAGGCGTTCTGAAAATTAAAACATTTTAACAAGAGTTGTCCATAAACTTCATTATATTGATTTTGGTCAGTGCTAATCCATTAATGCCTTGCAGCTCCTATATGCCGGCAAGATTTGAACCCAATGCCCCTAATCAGGGAAGATCAGGGAGAAATGCGCTCCCTGTAGTGCACACGGGTGGGGATAATGCACATGGCAACCCCCTCCCCTCCACTCCTACCAACACACAGATGTAACAATGAAGTTAAAAAATATCTGCTGCACGAAGAAATATAATATTCATGCAATCGATGGTCGTTAACGTATTCCTAATTGCTAGCCATCGGTGCTATTAAAAGCAGGCCGATAAGTCTGGATCGTACCAGTTAGTCCGCAATCTGTTGAATGGATGGAATTTATTCTGATACGCCCGCACGGGCTTCTCCAATACCTTGTTAACATAGGATACATTTGAAAAATCTAGGAATCTTCAAAATCTTCAAAAAGGCTCTCGGAATTTTCAAAAAATATATTTCCAAATATACACACTACCCACTTAAAAATGTGCCAGGGAAATTATTTGATAATCCCTTCGTAGAGCTAAACCATCATCTGTAGCCTTACACAATGTCAGCAACGAAGTCTAAAAGACGTGGTACTAAAGAAGCCCGTACGGGCGTATCCAAATAACTTCAACCCAACTCAACATATTGCGGACTACATGTCAGTTTGTTTTATCTAAGGTTTAAACGGCAGAGAATGTATGTTAGATTTTGTCTGGATAACCATAATGAGGAATTTTGCAAATGCAAAAGAGGTTTTGTAAATTAGTTTCCTATACGTTCAAATGATAACTAAAGTTACCGTTTAAGACAAAGTGGACCTTGTAATATAGCTTCTTGGAGAAACGCCCAAAAACGGCGTGTTTCTTCAAGTGGAGTATGTAAATGGTTTCGTGAATTGTAACCAAAATTGTTATTCTGCATTGAATTTATCGAGCTGCAATCATCATCAGGGAAATTACTGAATTAGTAAATAACCAATACTAATTGACCCGGTTATTTACTGAATTTATCGAATCCTGACTGCTGGTTTTAAGGTAGGCCTATTTATTTAGCCGGGTGGTTATTTTAGACAAGAAGATTTTCCCTGTGCCCGTGTATTTTAGTAATAATAAATATTTACCCGGACATTTGTCCCGGTTTTCCTACCAGTCCATCCCACACAACTTGAGAGTTACATTTCAAATATATAGTACAGGTATCGAAGAGACCTACTTCAACAGTTCGGCGTTATTTTTTCCTATGAAATGATCAAACTATCATTTTTTTCCAAAGTTTTTTCTTCAATTTTCAACCACGAACTTGTCGTCGGTTAGGCTGTACACATCATAAATAACCTTTAATGTTCCAAATGACATACCCCCCCCCCCTCCCTTTTTAACACAATTGAAAACTTGTCCCCATTGTAATGATTGTTATTTTAGTCAAGAAGATTTCCCCTGTGCCAGTGTGTTTAAATTTTCATAAATAACCTTTACATCGCAAAGATATAATGACATCAAGCTGGTAAAGAAAAAGGCTTAATAGATTTTAAGTACAGAACTATTAAGGTGAGCACATAATACTAAATTAACGAACTATATATATAAAAACATTACAGTTGAATTATTGTGGGAATCTTATTACCTGTGGGTTGTAACTTTATAAGTCGTGTGTCCTCGAGGTCCATAACGTCTTGGTTCTCCGGGAAATCCAACAAATGAAACTGGTAAGCTGAACATTTTCAAATTTGCCGTCGACTCCTTGTTACTTGTGAGTTAGAATGATCAATATGATAGTACTTCATCGACGTGGGCCATTTATACACATAAAGGCCCCTTCTGGGTCTTTCCCGATTCGTCCAACCCCGTGCACCATATAGGTCTTTGTGGGATTATACGAATTCAGACGTCATCCAATGGCAGTCCTCTTTTTCTCTCGATATTTCACGACCAGTTCAGATCGAACACTCCAGAAAATCAACAAATAAATATACATTTTTTAACGAGATTTAAGTAAGAGAAGAAGAATGCTAATCAGATTTTGGCAATAATAATCAAGACTTGCTGGACCGGTTTTTTATGTTGATGTTGATATCTGTAATTGACAACTCCGTGAAATAGGTGCGTCGCATTAAGACACCTACGTTTATGCTTTGGACTAAAATTTGGAGAGAGAGAAAAACTAGTTTTGGGTTCTTATAGGGGTAATAAAGCATACACAAGTTTGCTTCATACTTTTAGAAAAAACACTTTATATATTTAGGTATCACTCGATTTGTACTACTGTTTGACCACACAACTCCATGTAACAAAGAAAATATATATACGATTAAATGTACAGTGTTGGGATATATATATAGAAAATCCAAAGGTAAACGGTACAAATGTTTGTATTGTACCGATATTCTATGTCTTATATATACTCCCGTAAATCCTTCTTAGAAGATACGTTATGAGTGTTTGTAACAACCTCTGTCTGAATGAATATCACACAAGTTTGTTGTCTTCAACATATATAGTTATATACTTTATTTTATTGTAAAAGTAATCATAAGAGCGATAAAAAATATACATTTAAAACTATAGGATCAGACGTATAGAGGGAATTTGTTAGAACTTTCTCACGCGAGCGCATAAACAACAATCATAGGTTTACTTTATGGGATATACCTCTTTTTAACACAATTAGAAACTTGTCTCTGTGTTTTTTTTAGACGAGAAGATTTGCCTTGTGCCCGTGTCTTTTAGTGTTCATAAATATATATATATATATATGATATTAAGGTGTAGACTGAGATTCTTAGTCAAAGTAACTTTGGAACCTTTTCCGTATAGTGATAATAGTGTGATAGACTTCAATGGCCGTTTTATACAAATATCGCTACATTTTATTCAGCTTTAAAATAAATCTATATTTGTTTATAAGAAACTACTATTGTATTTCTGTTTTCTTTATTTAGGTTGTAATATTTAGGCTGACAAGTCAAACCACTTTTTATACAGATATATGCTTTCGGGTTCAGTGATCCGAGATCACTTTCGCCCTCATTTATTCTTTCGTTTAACCTCGATTTGGGTTAATCATTACAACCACATGTAACTACATTTTAATTCCACATTGTCACATTAGTGTGTTGCTCCTTTCGAATGTTGTTGGGGGAGTTGATATGTAAGAAAAAATGCCACGGCCAATGTTATTCATATATGTCTCCATTCGCTTGGTTGTCAGTCTTTCTTTTCAACTGTCTTTCTTTCAAACTGACTTAATAGATTTAATATATTGTTAGAAACTTGGTGAGTCTTTTGAACCGCCTTAAACGCCAGCTATTTAATACACCCGTTTGCTTTATTAATGACAGATAGTGAATAGGTAGAATAATGTGACATGGACGGATAAATATAATGAAAATCAAGTTTTCTGTTTTTCTGAACCACATTCCAACCAGCTTACTAATGATTTCTCCTCCAGCGCAAATGTTTATCAAACTCTCTGATCGAAAAGCACTTAAGTAAAAGTGAAACATACGAATTTGTTCATATGGAAGCTCCCAGAACCTTGTGACGTATCACAGAAGGATAATTTTGATTGGCGACTATTGACACGGACAACCCATCTCTACCAATGAAATGTAACAGTAAGAATTCTCTTAGGATGACGTCTTCCCGTTTTGGGGGCTCCTTAATAGAAATCACCAGAAATATTTATCAACTATAAATATACAACAGGCTGTGAGTTAATCCTCATAATTTCACAGATTCATACAGCTTATCAGTCCTGTAGTTTGAAGCTCACGTCAACCAGATAGTTCAACATGTACAGCGTCCCGGTATCGTTTGTTGGTTATAGAAGAGAGCCGAGGCGATATGCCCCACGAAGAACTACTTCATACAAGGTGACCACCCATCGCTCTCCCGGGGTCTCCTACCATAGCTCTGGGCTAATGCCCCACCATACCTTCGGTATGGACCCCTTCATGCATGACACTATGGACTTATGGAATAACCAAATGCATCTGACAAACATTGAACCCGAGAAGACAGAATGGAGTGAACGTGTGGTGTGTACTGGTTTCTCTCCCGAGGAAGTTACATTAAATGTCAACGGAGATAAATTACAAATCCACTGTGTCCATAAAGAAGGTGACGAAGATGATCAAGATATCCGAGAGAAGAAAAGGACCATAGCGCTTCCGGACGATATCAACCCGGACGACATCTCTGCCAATATGACCGATGCCGGAATCCTTGTTCTCACTGCCCCATTTCTCCCGGAAGAAGAAGATGCATCCAAGACTGATTCCAAGCAATCCAGCTCCGAAAAGGGAATAAATATCACTCGCGAATCGGAACAAAAAGTAAGTTCTTCAAAACCTGATTCTGACAATACCAGGGAAATCCGAGTTTCTACCGAGTCTGAAAAGAAAGCCGAACCGCGAAAACCGTACCTCTTGGAAGTGGACATGAAGAATTTCAAACCCGAGAGTATTGAAGTGAAACTCAGGGATCATAATTTAACGGTTGTTGGAAATCAAGAAGAAAAGGATAGTTTCACTGGAAGGAAAACCTCCAAGTCACTCACACGCAACTTTTTCATTCCTAGAGACGTTGACGCTGATCGACTAACATCCAAACTGAACGATAAGGGTCAATTGATTATCACAGCTCCCTACAAGGGCCAGGACCAGGACATACCAATATCAAAAAGCTAAAGTAAGGACGATTTAGACCATATTCAACTTAACTTTCACAAACTGTTTTATTCTTAACTCTTTTTCCTGTTGTGTCACCCCAACGTTGTTTTATACTAAGTGAACTTATGATACACGTTTTCAGTCAATATGCTGCAGTATATAGGTGAACCCAATGCCACAGAAGTTTACTGCAAAATGACTGTTGTTGTTGTGGATATTTTTGAGTGTTTTAGTTCGAAATGACAGCCTTGGTAAAACCAACACGCGTATGTGTTCATGGGTGGTATATATGTGGACGCCTCTGTAGCAAGATGGAATTTCTGCTGCTTAACGGAATTCCCTAACAAAGGCGTTAAGAAAACATGTTTTTTGTTCAGATGATTTGAACGATTAAGGATGTGCTATGCATCTACGACATGCTCTACCACCGACAGTAGACACACACTTATCTCTGTGTACGTTAAAATGTACCTTCCAGTAACTCCATCAAAATGTTTTCTTTTTTCTGTTAATAAATTATAACTTGTTCAGAAGTTAAATGGGTTAAGTGTTGATTTTTTATATTTATTATTACCAGTCTTGTATGCCTAATGTCTTTTTTGTTTTATTTGCGAATTCTGTGCATGTTAAACCATTTTTTTTTAAATTTTAAATCATATTAAAGTATGTTTGATGAAAAACTTCCAAGGCCCGATAACGTATGGAAAGTGTGGGAAGACCGTGTATAATGCATTTACAAGTGATTGATTGGTTGATTGGTTGTTTGGTGTTTTACGCCTCGCTCAAGATTATTTCACTTATATGGCGACGTTGCCAGTTTTATTGTGAGAGGAAACCGGGCTCTATGCCCGGTGGAAACCCACGACCTTCCGTTGGTAACTGGCAACCATTCCACATAGGTTTCCAGTCAGAAAATTTTCCATTTTTTTTTTTGGACTGAGTGGGATTCGAACCATTTAAAAGTGAACCCTGTATGAGAACGAGTCCCCAGTCATAATATCTATAGGGCTCGTGGATTTTAGAACTTTCAGGAAAGGAGAATTCCCAAAATAATGAAAATACTCATTTTCCGAATGTGACGTGATGATATGGGTTCTAGGAACTTAAGGATTGAACCTGTATTGTAGAAGAAAAACCCCTTGAAAAAACCTCCAGAACACAGCAGACTATTGGAGGTGACTGGAGTCTTTATGACTTCTTCCCATAGGCGATCAATCAATCTGTACCTGCTGTAAATTGACCGAGGTTTCCAGACAGCTTCATTGACCGACTCCCATGTACTTGTTAGAATCACATACATATTGTCTCGGATAGCGGTCCATTTACGGGGTAATATCTATTTGGTTTGCTCCTAAATGCTACTGGAATATGATGTAAGGCTAGACCACTCACCGTATTGTTGAGACCTCTTTCTCTCAGCCGAGCAACAGTTTTTAACATAGGGCACACGGCCACTTTTGTTTAGTTCACCTACTCTAAAAAGCCATAACATTGTCCAATTCAATCATGGTGACAGTTTATTAGTGTCCGAGAAGACACGTTGGTCATTTTCATTAGACGGTCTGTAATGGAATCGGCACGACGACCAGTAAGAGAATAAAGAGGTTATGAATGTGCATAAAATACTGTCATGGATTTACATATATATTGTGATTCGGCTCTTTAAATGTAAAACTAATACCGTATGGTCTTTTTGTGCAGGTGAAGGATATTTAAGTGGATATATTAGTCACGGTACACCGAGATACATGTAACTTTATAGATCATTCAGGTTGACTGGATGTAAACATGTAATTAGAAACTTTTACATTTATAAACACTAAAACACACGGGCACAGAGAAAATCTTCTTGGCTAAAATAACATGGAGAAAAGTTTATGCGTCCAAAAAAGGTGGTGGTGGTGGGGGGGGGGGGGGGGGGGGTCAAGGTCTCAACCCGACAAGCAGATCCTTCAAACCGTTGGCTCACAATTCGAGCCATTTCACTCCGTAGTGGTCCACATTCATTTAATATAAGCTGGACCATCTTCATACTGGCCCAACTACACTGAAACACAAATTGGTATAATACCTTTTTCACGGAACTCTCCGAAGTCCAAGCTCAAACCCAATTGTCAAACAGTCTGCAACGCTTAAACTCAAAACACCTAGCTGCGATTGGTATCTGCAGAGGAAATGAGAAGAGGTATATTTTCAATGGGCATGATTTCGAAATGCCCACTAACCGAACGACCATGGGGCAGTGAAATGCGGCTCCACGGGAACAGCATGTGTATTTGGAAATATCCCAACTCTATGGCCAAACTATGTTGATGTTGTGTTGGCCAGTAAAGTTGGAAAGTGAGACGCGTTAAAAAATTTAACTTTAATCGTCCCATGATCTTCGATTTTTCATGATTAGAGCAGAACAGTCGGTTCAAAATTTGTGTACTTCCCAATCGATCCTTGGTTCGTGGCACACACCCCAAAAATCATGCAAATGCTCACATTTGGCTGGTACCCACAGCGAAGATACCGACCAGTTTTGAGAGTTTACTTGATATATTTTGGTGTGATCGGAGACTTATAAAATATCGATTGGGATGCACAGAACATTTCAATGAGCCGTGTTACTTCAATTAGGAGAGAGAGAAGGATGAGCTGATTTTCTAAAGTTACATTATTCAATTACATTTAACCCAACTGACCAGTAGTCCAGTACAACTTTAATATATTTTGGTAATACAGTTTGGATATTTCAATATTTTCAGTGCCAGACAAATGGCTGACGGGTCTTTGTCGCATAGAATTCTGAACATAGGTGCATGAGGTATACAACACTGCTACAAGAAGCGGGTAATTTTTTTTTATCCTTTTAACACACCCACTGGGTTACTTGAACGTCAGATTTGTCACTTGCAAATTAAGAAATCAGCTGATATACCACTACGTCTCGCTACCTCACTTTTTTAGTAGAAACACGGACATCTTAATTGGTCAGTGACAATTCTGGCCTAGAAATTAAGCAGTGAACTTTTTGAAAAAAGGAAGAAATATCCACGGCTTGTATGACACAAAGTAAAAAATTAGAAATACAAGTGTGTTTGGTTTGTGGAATTTCTCGCAATGGATCGTCAGTATACCGTCTATATAACGGTCGTAAACACATCAGAATATTGACATTTCCAATAGAGACATCTTATACTGACACGTAACTGACAGTTCGTGTTCGAAACCTCTATACAGAGATCCTTCTTTTTTCATTGTTTAGATTATCTGCATTATTGTTCCTAGACATTCATTTTTGGGGGGCAAACCCCATGTCCGATTCAGTTGGATAAATTGTGGTTAGTTATGGAAGCCGAATACGGACATTTTAGTTCGCGTGCTTGGCGACCCCGCCAGACTCGCCAAAGCAAATGATTTGCGACTTTCTCTACCCTGCGAAACCCGCCAACCACGCTAATCCACTTAATAGATAAATAGTATTTTTTTTCATTCGCGCCCTTAGCTACCTTTGCGAGGCTGTCGGGGGCGAGAAGGTCGCGATTCTATATGATTCGCGACTTTCTCGACCTTGGCATGGTCGCGAAACACGCTAAAAAAATAAAGTATTTTTTTGCAATCCCGAATCGCAACCTTTGCCTGCTTGTCGGGGTCGCGAAGGGCGCGAAGGTCGCTAACCACGCGAAGGTCGCCAACCACGCTAAGGTCGCTAAACTAGCAAATTGTTGTGTGGATGTATAGCTTAGCTTAGGCGTGATTGGTGACCTTCGCGACCCTCTCGCCCTTTGCGACCTTCGCAACCCTCGCGCCCTTCGCAACCCGAAAGCACGCGAAGGTCGCGATTCGGGATTGCAAAAAATACTATCTTTTTATTAGCTTTATTAGCTTTTTATTAGCGGGGTCGCCAAGGTCGAGAAAGTCGCGAATGATATAGAATCGCGACCTTCTCGCCAAGGTAGCGAAGGACGCAAATGAAATGTTTAAAAAAAATATTGTTTTTTTTATTAAGTTGATTAGCGTGTTTGGTGAGTTTAGCGGAGTTGAGAAAGTCACGAATTAATTGCTTTGGCGAGTCTGGCGGGGTCGCCAAGCTCGAGAATAAAATGTCCGTATTCGGCTTCCATAGTCAATGTTATTAAAACACACATGATTTGTCCAGATGGATATACAACAAAAACATTTAGCTTTGAAGATGCTTGTCTTGACCATCCACAAGAAAACATTTTTGCTAAAACTTCTGCTAAATGGATAAATACGATTTGATTGACTGTAGATGAAAGGTGGCAAGTCGATTTTCAGCGAAAAATGTAAATATGAGCTGCAAATGAATTCAAAAATCGTATTCAACTCATCATTTAATGGTCTACCAAGGCAAAGAAGTTCCAGTGGTCACCTTCCCAATATGTGTACGACAGTAAAATGTCGGAATTTTCTGGATCTTTAATTTGCCTCATACCCACTTTGTCCTTTTAAGCGTATAATTGAGATATACGTAAGGTGTATTCTAAGTTTAGATTGGCGACGACAATGGTGAAGGTCGTCAATGACGTCAACTCACTCAACATGTGCACATTTGAGGTAGCATATGACGTAAACTCACTAAGCATGTGCACATCTGAGGTAGCATATGACGTAAACTCACTAAGCATGTGCACATCTGAGGTAGCATATGACGTCGACTCACTAAACATGTGCACATCTGAGGTCGCATTTGACGTTAACTCACTAAACATGTGCACATCTAAGGTAGCATATGACGTCGACTCACTAAACATGTGCACATCTGAGGTCGCATATGACGTCAATTCGCTAAACATGTGCACATCTGAGGTCGCATATGACGTCAACTCACTAAACATGTGCACATTTGAGGTAGCATATGACGTAAACTCACTAAGCATGTGCACATCTAAGGTCGCATATGACGTCAACTTACTAAACATGTGCACATCTGAGGTAGCATATGACGTCGACTCACTAAACATGTGTACATCTGAGGTCGCATATGACGTCAACTTACTAAACATGTGCACATTTGATGTAGCATATGACGTCAACTCACTAAACATGTGTACATCTGAGGTCGTATATGACGTCAACTCACTAAACATGTGTACATCAGAGGTCGTGTACACGTCTGAAATCGTATATGACGTTACTAAGGATTTTTTTAGGATAGTTTTTTCCACTATTTCTTTGCCTACTAGTTTATCTTATTCCTTTTTTCAAATATGTACTTAGTTAAAAAACAAATACAAACCAGTTTGATTTCCTGATTAAATCACTATTATAATATTCTTTAAGATCCTGTTCCAGTTAATCTGGTAAATAATTGATTTTCTGTTTGAAGATACTGTCCTTTAAGTCTATAAAAGATAACCTTATTCGGGGAAACCATATAAACAACCATGGCTGAGCTTAATGCATGGTAGATGCTGGAAAAAGACCAAAGCGTATCTGACGTTTTCCTTCCCTGAGGAGGTTCAGGCAGCTTTAGAGATCTTACCAAAGATTTGAACTGAGACAATGTAAAGATATTCGCCCACATAAACCAGCTGCTCAACCCAAGCAATGATTAATTGCCGATATAGCTTTATTGCCAAAACAATCACATTCATATAGTTGCTGGCCAAAAACAGTAGGCTACAATTTTCATCATCATACAACTCTTTGTATGATGATGAAAATTGTAGCCTACTAATTACCAAAATAATATCGGTAAAATAAGTTCATCTATATTAATGCAGAATGTACATTTCTATACTGTATATTCCCATTTTCTATAGTACCTTTGGATTTGGGCTTGTGTTATAAAACCTCGTGTTGACCTCATAAAAAGTAGTCTTTGTACTACTATAGTTATGAAAAACAAAATCACTCATTGACCAAAATCAGTTGGTTTCTAATTGAGATTCAATACTACATTTCTTAACAAGGTCACGCCATCCTTTGATCCGCCGTTGGAGATATCGGTACATAATTTATATGTTTTTCCTTCCAAGACTCTATCAGTTTATCATGTATCTTCTAACAATCCATTCCACCCTCCCACTCAGCTAATTTTCCCATGTAGACCATACATGTTTTAGTTAGGTTGTGGGAGGTAGTGGACTTTAAGCTATAACATGGCTTCTGAAAAGTTACTATTGATGATAAAGTGAATTAATGTGAAAACTTGCGCTTACGCATTACTTACGTCTGTGTTGAAAGCAATTGACACAATTATTCCAGCGCCTGTGGTGTTTAGGTTATGGTCATTTTCTTCAAGCTAATATCGTTTGACAGGTGATGGAGTTGTTTCAACATGGCATCGATCCACGAAGCAAGGGAAATGTGGCTGCTGGTTTTCTTGGCAAGTACGATAGATTTATGAACTAACCGTCTGTCTCTGGTGGCTTAAATAGCCATCCAAAAGATTTGAGTTAAAATGAACTTTACAAACACAATGTATATTGTGAGCGCGGGAAGGAAGGGGCGCCATACCTTTAGATTGAAATCGGCTGAATGTGACTCCGGTGATGATGATGTTTTCATCGAGGACACGTCGCCCTCGCTAAATGTTTCCTCTGCCCTAAATGATAATGACATAGGGGCCAACGTTTCTGTTATGGATACCCAATTGGAACCAAACAATAAAGCAACAGGAGTTAAAAATATCCACAACAGTCAAAAAGTAAGTGTTTTTTATTTGCAATCTGGTCATATTAAAGAAAAGATACGTGTACCACTTTCGGACATACATGTACACAGCGTATGAAACAATTACTTATAATGCTGTGATGGTTACAATACTATTTTTATATATTTTCCACCATGGACATTATCCAAGTGGAGATATGGCCCGAAAAGTTGACACCCCCGCCTAGTTTTTTTAAGTAAATTAAAATCAGACCAAATACGTTTCTACACAAAATTTCAATGTTTGACAATATTAAACTGGATACGATTGCGTTTGAAATAAAGAGAGGCAAATGGCAAGAAACCAAACCTATGTTCATTATCAACGTTTTCGCAATATAAGTTAAGCTGACAACACACATAGGAATAGTTTATTTTGGCAACGATACACACAAGTATTTTATTACAGATAACCTCTGATATTCAACCTGCAAAAACTGAACAAGAGAAGGCTGGTATCTGTACGGTTAAAGACGTAACAATAACTCTTCAAAGTCTCCGATATTTCAAAAATTAAACCTTATGAGATAAAAATCTGCAGATGGCTTTATTTTCGGTTTCTGTAAGCATTGTTTGGATGGAATTATGGGCAGAGAAATTCTGTTGAAAGCTGTGATTTCTTAACCTAGAGTTAATTCCCTTAGATAATGTATGTGTTTCACAACCAAGGCGGTAGTAGCCTACTATCTATAGGCCTACGCCAACCTATTGTCCCCTTCTTTAATATAGTCGTAAGTTTGGAAGGTGATTTTAATTTATTTATGCCGTATAACATACCATGTTTGAGATAGCGTTTTCTCGACCATGGCGTCTTTCGAGAAAGTTGCGAATTAAATAGAATCGCCACCTTCTCGCCCCCGCCATGCAGCCACGCCAAGATAGCGAAGGACGCGAATGAAATGTTTAAAACAAATGCTATTTTTTATTTTTATTAAATTAATTAGCGTGGTTGCATGGCGGGGTAGAGAAAGTCGCGAATCAATTGCTTTGGCTTGTCTGGCGGGGTCGCCAAGCACGCGAACTATTTATGTCCGTATTCGGCTTCCATAGGAATAGGCCTACAGTTCCTATGTCACTTTACATGGGAAAACATCAACAGTTGTCTCAAATTATTAATGTTAATAATATCAACTCGAAATTTGAACCCTATGTCAAACTTGGTTTGTTGTCCTGCATGAAATACAGAAAAAAGCGATTTGACTTGGAAACAAATTTTCAATCAGATTCCAAACGACATATAATTCAATGGACACACGAGTGCGGCCATAACTGGGCAATCAATTATTACTGACATTATGAGACAAAATAATTAACGAAGTCCGAGTTACAAAAGATCAGCAGATTTTATGTAAAAATTCTGATTTATATTAAAACATATTTACAAGCAAATATTACCGGTATACAAGCAGTGGGAATACATGTATGTATTAAAATTACTTACCGGTATACAAGCAGTGTGAATACATGTATGTATCAAAATTACTTACCGGTATACACAGGCAGTGGGAATACATGTATGTATTAAAATTACTTACCGGTATACAAGCAGTGGGAATACATGTATGTATCAAAATTACTTACCGGTATACAAGCAGTGGGAATACATGTATGTATCAAAATTACTTACCAGTATACAAGCAGTGGGAATACATGTATGTATCAAAATTACTTACCGGTATACACAGGCAGTGGGAATACAAGCATATATCATAATTAGGCCTACTTACAAAAATAGGCCTATATATGCAGTTCCGAAATAGAAAATTGTTGTCCGAAAATTCACTGGTGGGAATCGCAAATGATATTTCCTTTCATTGGTCGATTGATTGATTGTTTGGTGTTTAACGCCGCGCTCAGGATTATTTCACTTATATGGCGGCGTTGTCAGTTTTATTGTGGGAGGAAACCGGGCTCTATGCCCGGAGGAAACCCACGACCTTCCGGTGGTAACTGGCAACCATCCCACGTAGGTCGTTCGAGTGGAAACCCCGTCAGAAAATGTTCCAATTTTTTGTTGGACTAAATGGGATTCGAACCCGCGACCCATTGCTTTCATTGGCGACTGTGCTCAACATTCACCCTGCCACCATGAAACAATTTAATCTCGGGAAATTAATATCTCTCTGCCTAAAGGTTAGGCCTACCGATGTCGGCCCGACAATCAAACCATAGGGCCTATATATATTTATTTGAGCCCCTGTAGCCAGAACGCATGTAGAATTTAGTGCTGATGAGTGATCGATGGAGTCCTTTAATGATTCTCTGGCGATGTCTGTAGGGAACCATTGCAATCTTTCATTTCTTGTGCTGCTAATATAGGGCCTAACGAAAACCTTGAGTTCCTTGACTATACGACCAGACGTAGGTATAGGCCTACTATACTTTTCCATTTTGCTTTCTAACACTGGCCCGCCCAATTTTAGCCTAGACCTATTGAAATTGTTCTAGATAGCGAAAGAATAGATTGCAACAAAACAGCACAACTTTCTTTTACATGTATGACTAGAACATGTGCCTTTTACTTATTAAACTTAATAAATCAGGTCAATGAAACTTACGTAACAATTTTCTTATATTGATCAAGTCAGAAAATTTAATCCCAGATTTAGCTCGCCGCCTCCATAACCGGAAACAAACGAATGATTCCGAGTGAAGTTCTCCATCCTTGCCACACCACGTGCTCCATGAGAGAAAGTGAAACTTGAAAGTTGTCTGTGTCATGTCAAGTTATTTTTTTTTCTTCAGAAATTGGCAGATCATACACAAGACAATGAGGAAAAGGTGATATTTCTCAGTTTGTATTTAATCTTTTGTTTTCTCATTTTTTTAATTTGATTTCAAATCGTGATTCTGTAAAAAAAAGAAGGTCAAAGTCAAGTTGACCAAGGCAGTAGAGGGGGCCGACTACCCACACAGCACAGCGATCTGGGTCCCAGATGGTACCCATATGGGAAACAATATGGGACCAATATGGGCAACCCACATGGGACCCGTAACTTTTTGCACCCAAGATCTATAAGGGTACCATATGGGAAAATGGACATGGGGCCCACATCTACCCATATGGGACCCATATTAGAATATTGCTCATCCATAAGGGACCCATATTAGATAAACATGGGACCCATATTGATTATATATGGGCTGTATCTGGGTAGTAGACAAAATAACCCACATCCATCTCAACCCTCGCCCCCCACCCACCCCTTGGACTAGCAGTGACTTACAAAACAACCAGAAAATTTTTGGTCAATTTCACAAATTTCTCTATCACTATAGTATGAGAGAGAGAGTCACCATAACCTGATGAGGCTCTGAAGCCAATCATCATAATGTGGCTGTGCCAACAAGTGGTAATGAAGAAGGTTTAAACTAATCACCATTAGCATGACATGGAGATCTCAACACACCATCATAATATGAGGCCCTATCCCCACTATGTGGTGATTATCAAGGTACCTATATGATGGAGATGTGCCAGTCATCCCCATAATAAACAATAAAATGTGGACCTACAAATAGCCCATTAAATAAGAGTCTGAGAAGAAGAAAAAAAACAAATTCAAATTTAATTTCAATGATTTTATTACCAAATAAATTAAATTTTAGAATTTAAGAGTGCACTATTTGATAAAGTTTTAAGTTATTGAAATATTGCTCTGCACTTTCAAATCTTATTTACAGCTGGTTTTAATATAACTACATTTTATGTTACAAATTGATATATGGATAGTATGTTTTAGTGTTCATGAATATATATTAGTACGGACTAGTAGAATCTAAAATGTATCTGGTACATAACAATTTATGAATTGTTCTTCAATTGACTAAATTCTATCAATTTTAAATGATTAATGTAGCTTGTAAGTAACAGCCAGAAAAACACAGATATGGAAAAGTAAAACTGGAGAGGAATTAAAAATCCTTCCCACTGAATTAATGCTGATGAACAGAACTGGTCCTTGCGCCCAGGCGCCCCAGGATTCATTATATGCTCATGTATATGGCTGGAGTACTATCAGAACAATCCCACACTGTAGTCAGAAGTCCCCGTCTATGGCTGGACTCCCATCAGAACAATCCCACACTGTAGTCAGAAGTCCCTGTCTATGACTGGACTCCCATCAGAACAATCCCACACTGTAGTCAGAAGTTCCTGTCTATGACTGGACTCCCATCAGAACAACCCCACCCTGTAGACAAAAGCTTGTGTCTGTGGCTGGTCTCCTATAGAACAATCCTACACTGTAGACAAAAGCCTGTGTCTGTGGCTGGACATCAGAACAATCCCACATTGTACACAAAAGTCCATGTCTATGGCTGGGACCAATTAGAACAATCCTACATTGTACACAAAAGCCACTTGGTACACAAAGATCCAACTGAAATTAAAAAAATAATAAAGGTATATCAATCATCTTATAGTGTCAGATTATCATACTATATTTAATTGATGTTTTTATGTTGATAAGCTGAGCAATACTTAAACAGTGCTCAATGAATTTTGATTAGACCAAAACATTCAAAGTAGATGGAGTTCTATTATTATTGTTCTTCAAAGGAAACCGAACTAGTTTTTTGTCAAGTAAGCTGTTTGGTACCATAAAAGATAGTATATCTGTAGTATACCAGAGGGCTTGTACTGGGCCTGAATCTGTGAAATACCTTCAAAAGCCTGGATTTTGTAAATGAATGTCCTGGGATTTTGACGTTGGGCCTAGAAAACCATCAAAATTCAGGACAGACCAATGCCAAATGTGTGAGTTCTTCTAAAAGAAATCGACCTTTTGACATGCTGTATTTGTACATTTAAATAGTAAATATTGTAGTATTTTAAAATTTGGCAAGACACAGTTGTCAATAAATCAGCCGAAATCATGAGTATTTGAACCATACAAGGTGTACGAACCCTGGTATGAATGGGTCAGGAAACCAGTTGCCAAATGTGATTTACCAGGATGTCACCAACCATTTTCAGAATCTGAATGCCAGTTGGAAAATAACATTACATTATAGGGAACTCTAAAAATAATTACTTACTGTAATTCACTCATTGACTGTGTCAGCAGACACCCCTAGACTGTGTTTCGAACGTAACAGCATTGCAGATGGAGTATTGTAACATAACAATTCCTATAAGACGAAAAGAAAAAAAAATACTAATATGTGATGTTCACTTATTGCCAATATAACCGAGCTATGATTATTAAATAAAATAATGATCATATTTCACAACTAATAGTAATATAGCAATAGGGTTGCCCCATTCATGGAATAAGACTTACGAAAAACCTTCTGGATTCGAGTTGATTTCTATTAAGCCTGACGCAGTCCAAGTTAAACATTTATTTTAAGTTCATAACCCATGAACTCAACTATATTTTCATTTCAGAGTTGACTTACCTTCTATTAACAGTCTTTCAGACCAGATCGTTCAATTTTACTAGGGTTTGTTCCATTGATTTGTCTTGTTCAATCCCACAACAGTTTTCCTAGCACATACAATGTGCATGTACATGTAGAAGATGCAGACCCCTCGCTAGGCGTTTTTAGAGGGGCGCAGCGCCCTGCCCCTTATTTCTCCCGCCCCTGTGCCCTTTCATTGCGCCCTTTGTGCCCCAAAGACCAAGTATGACTACCCACTGTCTCCACATCAGTCCTTCCCTGACCAAAATTTATTTAACTGCTGTCAAAAACGTGTACAACACCAACACATTACACACTTCCATTCAGGTCAATTATTCCGGAAATTCAGCTTCCCACAATGCATCAGTCATTGATGCTCTCCTTGCAGACATACGTGTTATGAAACCTTAGAGAAAAACAGACATATGCTACGGAGAGTCAACCTCATTCCCATGGGCCACTTGTTGTGGCGGGTATTGCATCACTTCAACATGTCTGAAAATAGTGACCTCGTTCACCGTAATAATTTACCAGGGGAAAGTGCCTAACATCAAGCACTGCACAGTCTTAAAATGGTGGATAGAATTCACTCAAATAAAAGAAGTTAATAATAGAATTTAGCCCCCTGCCTGGACACAGAAAGCTGCCATTGCCAAAGGTATTCAGTTGAATCGATTGTACAGCAACAACAACAACAACACGATCCTCTTTATCAAATGAAATTGTGTTACAGTTGGAGTTTAAGGCAAACGAAAAAGAGACACACAAACACATTAGAAATTGTACAAAATACTAGAAACAGAGGATAATTTGGGACATTTTGAAAGAAATTTGACAGTTTCATAGCAATTAGTTTTGGATTTTTTTTATTGGATTGTTAACACCGCCAAGTTCAGCAAACACTGTCTACAGCCAGTCAATGTCACATTCGCAGTGTCAAACTTCATTTCTGATAAAAACACCCCAAGGCAACTTAGCATTAATGATACATTGCAAAAAACCCTACTAGAATTATGCCTATAAAAATTAAATAGATTTAAAAAATGGACTTTCCCTGCATTTTTAATTTCATAAAGTGGATTACACAATGTTCCTATTGCCATTCCCTACTCTTGTTATTATCCCAGCAGAAATGGCTTAAAAAGTTTAAGGTATCATAGTTAGACCAAAACATTGAACCTAATGAAAAAACTACCAACGTATTTTTTTTTTCTTTCCTAAAAGTAAAATTGAATAAGAATCAATCTGCATGTAAGTGGCTATCAGTTTTGCAATTTCACTACCATATAAATTAAGACGTTCAGTGAGACGCGCAGACCAAATGAAGTAATCGACGATCAGGTGCCCCTTTTTCTCTTAAAGTGCCCTTTTTTTTTGGACAGCACCCTGCCCCTCCCAAATCCTAGCTAGGGGTCTGAGATGGGACATGCACTCAAACATTCATCCATGACAAATCTGTAAAGTGTAAACGGCGAGAAAAATGAGAAAAATTATTTGGCGAAAAAAAGATGAAAACCCCCAACATAATCAATTTGTTGATGGATGTTTTACGCTTCATTCAAGATTATTTCACTTATATAGCGGAGTGTCCAGGTTTAGAGGGCGGAGGAAACCCGCGACCTTCAGACAGGGAGTACTTGGCACATAGCCTAGGGGTACCAGTTATCGAGGGGTACCAGTTATCGAGGGTTAGGCACATTATTGATTGTAGACAGAAAAGTCCTTTAAGAAATGAAATAAAATTTCACACGTACTTACAATTCCTAGTTTCTTTCATTTACATAGAGCAGATTTTGAAATTTAGTCCGCGATTTAAATTGTATGAGCAGACGATGTTGTCATCAATCCATCGGCAAAAAATAGACAGTGCAACATAAGTCTTAAAAATCCATAAAGTATGAAAAAGTTGAACAAATATTAGCTCCTAAAACCACATAAATCACTGAACATTATGCTGCATGAAAAATAATTATTAAAATTTTGCGGAAAGTGAGTTTGAAGCGCGACTTTAGAATCTAGGTCAGTTGATCGAGTGGGGGCCATTCATTGATTTGGATATCCAAGTACCTTCATAGTATGTGTTAACATAGGCAAAACATAAATGACTGCTCCCTAAACGTTTTCGTTATGTTTATGGTTTTTGTTAACCGGTGTGAGGTTTTGGCATTTGAAAGTGGCCTTTTTTCAAACAAAAGAAAGTAAGAACTTGTCTAGTTTACTGTAGTATGTCCATTATATTCGATAAGCGTGCTTATGTGTGGAAATTTTTGAAAAAATTATCAAAAACTGACTTTTTCCCCAACCCTCGATAACTGGTTCCCTCGCTGTTGAATTTCCAATCGGACACCAGGCTGAATTTTTCCCTTCGATAAAGAAAACACAGTCACCCAGCGATGTTAAATTATTTGAAATAAGTAACAAACAGGTACATCTTGACACTCACAAAGTTATATTACTATGACCCGAGCCATTTTATTTGACGATCGATGAATGTCACATTTACCCTCGATAACTGGTCCCCTCAGGCTAGGGTGATCAAGTGAACAATCCACTCAGAAATGTTTCAATTTCTATTTGAATATCAGATTATTAAACAAGGAGGCATGTAAGGAATTCACTGTTGGTAAATTGGTTCGTTCATAACTCTTATGGGACTTTTCGGTCTACCTATCAATAATGTACCTAACCCTGGATAACTGGTACCCCTCGATAACTGGTACCTCTATCATGTGCTAACTGGTCACCTCACTCAGTCACTGCCTCATTCATATTTCACTTAATCGTGATCTTTAAAATATATTTATAACTCAGTAGGCCTTTTACTCACCTATTCGTCAGAGCACATCGGGTATAACATATTTCACTGAGATCGAGAAGTGTGCAGACACACAGGCTAGCCGTTCAAATTTACATTCATTTCATAAAATGGCGGTCTCCCAGCTCAGCCGCGAGTAACCATGGCGTCGGAAACACCCGAACTACGCTTTTTTTAAAAATAATTCCCCATTAGATCAACTATTCGATTGTTAATCAATAATTTGAATGTACAATCAATCTTAGCAAGAAGTTGATTCAGAAAAAAGAAAAACGCTAACAAATTTACAATCAACGTTTGAGTGCCGGGCAAGCCCGAAAACAGCGTAGTTTTATATATGGGGATTCCCATCCAACTTCCAAGGGGACCCAGTGTGAGATTCCGTCTGTCACAGTACAGACCTTCATTTATATGTCAATGTGGAATTTGATTACCGGTAGACTTACAGATATTAGTTTTTGTCTTAATTATCAATAAACTACGAAAGCCTATTAGTGCCAAGGCAAAAAAACTGAAAAAATGGTTTCAATGAATTTCTTGAGTTAAGTACTAAAAATAGAATCTAAAAATAAAATTCGTTATAACGATTTTCTTGTTTCTGTTTTAACCCTTTAAAAAAAATTGAAATATTAACGAATTTCTTGAACAACTAAAAATAGAAACATCTACCACAAATAATGTCACGACCTACATTCAGCGAATTAGAAATCAGGTCATGTTCTGAATTGGGTACATGTAAAGATGGAATACACGATCGAACCAATAGGATATATATTTAATTGAGAGATTGGACTTCAGAATTTATAAACCAAAAATACATACTAGAACACTGGGTGATTTATAGTTACCGGGTATACCAAATAAACATATATACAGTATATGTATATACATGTATAGGCCTATAGATATACTCTATATTCTCTTTTGCTTTAATTATTGACGTTAAATGGACTTGTTCGTAAGTCCAAATAATCATAGCGCTATAACAGTTAGATTTGAGTCATATTTATTTTATCTGTATGCATACTTCAATACGGGTCCCTTGCCTATACAGTCTGGGTTTCATCTGGGAAAGGTTAAGCCTTTTGTTTATAGGTTATCAATACGGGTCCCTTGCCAATAAAATCTAGGTTTCATCTGGGAAAGCTATAGGTTATGCCTTTTGTTTGTAGATTATCAATACGGGTCCCTTGCGGATAAAATCTGGGTTTCATCTGGGAAAGGTTATGCCTTTTGTTTGTAGATTATCAATACGGACCCATTGCCAATAAAATCTGGCTTTTATCTGGGAAAGGATATGCCTTTTGTTTGTAGATTATCAATACGGGTCCCTTGCCAATAAAATCTGGGTTTCATCTGGGAAAGGTTAGGCCTATGCCTTTTGTTTGTAGATTATCAATACGGGTCCCTTGCTAATAAAATCTGGGTTTCATCTGGGAAAGGTTATGCCTTTTGTTTGTAGATTATCAATACGGGTCCCTTGCCAATAAAATCTGGGTTTCATCTGGGAAAGGTTATGCCTTTTGTTTGTAGATTATCAATCCCCCTCCCTTGCCAATAAAATCTGGGTTTCATCTGGGAAAGGTTATGCCTTTTGTTTGTAGATTATCAATACGGGTCCCTTGCCAATAAAATCTGGGTTTCATCTGGGAAAGGTTATGCCTTTTGTTTGTAGATTATCAATACGGGTCCCTTGCCAATAAAATCTGGGTTTCATCTGGGAAAATGCTTTCCCAGATCCAGTGATCCTCCCCAGATGGGACCCATATCCGTGTGTTGTGTGGGTAGTAATAGTAGCTAGTAGTACCTAGTATGCCGTACTTAGCCGCACTTACTCATGACCCATGTGTCACTTTCCTGTGTCACCTACTCTTACTTCGATAGCTTGTTATTATGTTTGGATATTTTTTTGTTGGTACCGTACCTGGTCGACGACCAATATTCAATTCAATTCAATTCTTTATTTGTATAAATCATCCATGACGGACAGGTACAACTACAAATATTTAAAATAAATAAACAAATAAAACAATGAACATTAGAATTATAATATAAAGAGCACATAAATTTTTTATGAACTAAATACTAAGACTAGTATAGTCAGGGACTGATCCAGGGAAAATTTGGGCATACCATTTCGGTTCAAAATGTTCCAACAATAAGACAAAAACAACATCTCTGGCCCAAAATTCAAGATTAAATGCTATTTTGACATTAAAATCTGCTGGTTTTAGGAATTTGGGCGGATAATTTTGCTTGTGAGTTTGGGCGCCCATACCTGTATACAGGTATCAAAATGTCTCTGGATCAGTCTATGATAGTAGTAAGAGGTATGATGAATGAATGAAGCCAACAGGCTATGTACAGAATTACAATTAGTTTGACTTTATAAATATAGGCATATAGCGATTTTTTTTATTTGCCCCTTAAAAGGTTACACGACCCGTTGAAGGCGTTGTCTACGTTCCTGCATGCATGTATATACATAGCAGGCCACTATAGCTGCAATATTTGCCGGTGGATTTAGTAAGAGTATGAAAAGATTAGATTTCGTTGATGAAGTCGGAATGAGGGCATCAGATTTAGATTGTATTTCTGCAATCAATGTTTCTCGAGCGGAGTGATAAATTGGACACTCTGTTAGAAAATGATATTCATCCTCAACCAAGTTTGGGCAGAATTTACAGAAACGTTCGTCAGGTGGTATTCGGCATCTGTTTAGTTTTTTGTATCTGCTCGCTTCAATTTCTAAAGAATGACAACTTAATCTTAGTGAGGAAAGGGCCTTAATGTGGGAGCAGACAGTGACTGACAACAAATACTCAGAGGTAGATACACAAGGCTTGACAAGACCGTATGTACGTAGTTTCCTGCCAGAATCTCCAGATTGACAACTTTTTGTGAATACATAGTTGAATTCATTTACAAAACATTGTTTGATTTTATTATGGTTAAATGGTTGATTTTCCGAACTTAGCGCAGCATGAATATGAGCGACTTGAGCATTTAAAGATAATTTTGGATTCTTTAAAGCGAGTTTCATGTCCTCTTTATAAGCCTTAAAAATCAATCTTTGTTGTGGACACTGTCTAAGTCGTTCCAAGCTAAGCTAACACACCAAGATGTTACTAGTGCGTGGAGGTAGATCAAGAATTGACTTGGCGATTTTTATATAAGATTCATTACATTTATGTGATGCCCATTTAGATAATAAATCATTATTATTTAGTAAAATTGATTCCCCGCCCCAAATTTCGCAGCCATAGGTCAATATTGGAACGCATACTGCAGTGACGAGTTTAAGTAGGGTTAATACAGGTAATCTAAAATCAGAACTCCGGCTTTGTTTAATTTTAAACCAAGCCCTTAAAGCTTTTACCTGGAGGCTGTTAATAGCATGCTTGAAGCTCCCAGAATGGTGGAATATAATTCCAAGATAGCAATATGATGGGACCACTTCCAACACAGCTTTGTTGTAAGTGAATTTAAAGTCATCAAATTTATTAGGTTGGCTGCCAAATACCATTACTTTGGATTTACTAATATTAAGGTTTAACTGTCATAAATGTCAGAAATTATTAAATAACAGAGTAAGGCCTTTACTTTATAGTAACTTGTCGATTAGTCTACTGCATATGCCATGGCAGTATATATACTATAAATAATATATAACATATATTATTATTATTATATGGTTATTTTAGACAAGAAGATTTTCCCTGTGCCCGTGTGTTTTAGTGTTCATAAATATATATATTATTATTATAATAATATACACAAAGAAAAAAATTAAGCACCCCCCCCCCCCCCCCCCCACTAGAAAGTCTGCACCGACCGATAAAATCATTGGCGTAGGGAGATTGTTGGCAAAATGATGTTGCAGAAACGATTGTGATTTAAAGGGCAACATTCTGGCGATAAGAAATCATTGTTAATGGCAATAAGCTATACAATTTATTCAGGATATCGTTAGCCAAATCAAAAGTGTATTTTAACAAAATAAAAAGATGCGTGTAAGTATGAAACTTCAGAGTCCATCTGGCTTCACAGGGCTAACATATTGAGGTAAAAATGTCACTTTGAGTGTGTAGAACACATCCCTAGACTAGAGCAGAAGGTCAATAGTGCGTATAGCGTCCATTAGCTTTCAACCTGCGTCTCACACCTCCAGTGAGCCGTCAGATCTGTTGAAGGGGTTACTGTGTGGATTTGAATCCTTTAGAGCACATTGGGATAGGATGGGCAGAAACATTCAAGCCCTAGAGCCTCCTGTATACAAAATCTGCAGGAATTGGAAGCCGCATTACATCAGTATTCACTATTGGCGGCAGTTATCCCTTCTATAGATCCGACGTCTCACTGGATGGATGAGACGCAGGTTGGAAGCTAATGGAGGCTATACATGCTATTGACCTTCTGCTCTAGGGATGTTTTCTGGGTAGGGAGCTAAATGTACACATCAAATAATATTTGTTTCTAGTTTTGCTACAGAATTTATTTTAGGACTTACTATGGAGACGTATTTGCTCATTGATGGTGTATTTTGTTAAATATTGGAAATAATATTTGAATTTGCACTCAAATGGTACTTTATTTATTAATACATGTACAAGCTAGGACACGTCAAATTTTATATGTAAGAAATGGTTAGCAAGTCTTCTACACCAAAGATTTCTGAGCAATTCCTCCAAAAAAAAAGTAAGATAGCATCTTTGCTCATCTGAGGCTTGATAGTTTATTCTTGGGCCTTCACAGCCCCCAGACCTCTGATTAAGTGTCATTATGATAACGGCATAATCTAGTTTAATTAGTTAGTGTCTTTTAGAAAGTGAGTATAACAGTATTCTCGTTATTTTGGGATTACACTCAGACTCTCTTTAAAATTTGGCAGAAATTCTTCTACCGATTTTTAGTCACGCCTGAAACTGGGTCCCAGAGTATGGCACCTATCGGGCTAAGAGCATAATCTAGGGCAAAAATTTTGGCACCCGTAGTACAGCTTGACAATACCATCCCAGGGCCCATGAAGGCTGCATGGAGAGAGCTCCTACTTTATTAAACCACCATTTCTATCTAATATGTCCCTAATATTTATGTTTTAATTACTTTTCAGAGCAGTTTTCAATATGTTAAGTGGGATGGT
This sequence comes from Lepidochitona cinerea, assembly GCA_963971465.1. Classification (NCBI taxonomy): domain Eukaryota; kingdom Metazoa; phylum Mollusca; class Polyplacophora; order Chitonida; family Tonicellidae; genus Lepidochitona; species Lepidochitona cinerea. The sequence continues at coordinate 35,964,194 of OZ020556.1, read as the reverse complement.
TGCCAGTTACCAACGGAAGGTTGTGGGTTTCCTCCGGGCATAGAGCCCGGTTTCCTCCCACAATAAAACTGGCAACGCCGCCATATCACTGAAATAATCTTGAGCGCGGCGTAAAACACCAAACAACCAATCAATCAATCAATATTTTAAGCAACAATCACAACAATTTTTTTCTCACCCTGGTGATCGAGCCCAAACCCCATGTATCGGGTTCAAAATCAGCCTAGATTAGGCCCTGGATACTGAATTCCTCCTGCATATATCCAGATAACTTATTTTCAGAAAATATCATGAAGAGTTTACTATGCCAGACAAGGGCTTTATTAACATACAGCGACCCAAGTAGGGTTAAAATTTAAAAAAAAATTAGTGCATTCCCACATGTTTGTGGCAATCCAGGGAATGCCTTAAAGGGATATGCCCGAAGCCATCGAAACAAAGATTGCTAAAATGGATGCCATTCGACTGTTGTTCATTTAAAGTTGAGGTTTCTAGATGACCATTGGTAACTTTCCTAGTTCCCACGGACTGCTGGATACAGAGTTTTATCTGGGGATTTTTTGGTATTCTTTGCTAATTGCTATAGTAATGAGAATCGACCTGGTTAAATTCAGATTTGATCTATTCAACCTAATACAGACTATCTCCTTATCAATACCATGTACATGGTACACCCAAAATTAAAGTGATATTATGGCTGCCGATGTAAAACCAATGAGATTATCTACATTGTACACAGTTGTACAGATGCTCTCTTTTACAAAGGTCACAATTACATTTTATTATCTCTTTTATGATGGCAAACCATGCAGCATTAGAACATTCTGGCCAAAGCCAATATTTCCAAATCAAAGGATAGCTTATGGGAGAAATATCTGTTCAATAAATGGCACAATCCAAATAAAGAAATGCTTGAAAGTGTGTATTTTAGCAGTGTTAACGCCCCCCCCCCCCCCCCCCCACCAAAAAAAAAAAAAAAATAATATGACATCTAACATCTCAGACCTGTTGATCTATAAAAGTACTTTTCCCATGAGAGCCGTTATTTCTGTGTGTTTGGGGTTTTCTGGCCAATACCTGCTTTATTAGTAGTGAAGCTCCAGAAGGTGGGAAAACCACTTGAGGCACATCACTCAGAGTGGACACTTTCATTATCAGTGTTCTTGAAGAGATTCCTGTGAACATTTCATCTCAGATCCCTGTCACATCACAGTGTAATGGGGACACATGGATGCTATATTGTATTAATGTTACTGGACCATATTTTGGTCATACATACAACCTCAAGCTGACGAGAGACCCATTTTCCTTCTTTTGGACCAAACTCTGTCTTTTAGGACTAATTCATTCTGCCATAGTATACAGTATATGCTACAAAATTTCATCGGATTTTGGGCACCGATTTGAGAGGCAACTACAGTTAAAGTAATTTGGCCTTGCTTATCATTTAATGTCAAGAGAAAATAAGGTTGTGGATCCCTGTGTTATTTGTTTTGGCTCAATACAATGTTCTTTACTTTAAATATGTGATCATACTTCACTGTTTTTTACACTGATCATAAGTTTCCTTATTCTGTCTGGTGTATGATATTTCTGCAGAAATTGAATTATCATTTGGAACTTTGGACTACCGGTAATGCATGGGAATGGATTTACATTATTGTATTTTTTATTACGTTTTGGAATATCGCTTATGAGAAGGATTGATACGTGTTCATGTCTGACAAAATGAGAGTAAATAGGACCTTCTGGATTGTCTTATTCTCGTGGGCAGGTTTCAGAAAAAAATAGTATGCTTCTTTGTTTTTACAAAACATCTAACAAAACATCTGTCTCTAAGACACCAAATAGCCAAAATGAGTCCTAGAATTGACCAAACTATCAGGAGGTTGAGGCTGGGGTGGGGGGAGGGGGCACAGGGGGTTTAAGAACTGAAAACGCCCAGTTTGGTGTAAAAGGTCAATAATTAGAAGCAAGAAAGGTTTTGTTTGTTTCACGAAAAACATTTCAGGTTTTCTTTTTTTAATAGTCAAAAGTGCTAATGTGTGAATGTATGAAATAGTGTTGAGATTGTTGACTTGATATGTGGACTGTAGTCTTCACTATGGCTGATTTCTAGGCCTCAGGTGGCCAGTAAAGTGTTAAGCGACTTAGGAATGGTGTCAGCTAGCTAACCAAATAGACATGTTTGGTGCCAGTGAAAGACTTTATCAGCATATAGAGCATCTCTGGAATCAACAACAGGCTACAAACAACACCAACAAAAACGTAAGCCATTATTTCATATTTTCTTGTAAAGAATGCAACCCTTTTTCATTTCCACTTTGTTGTTGATTAGTTCAAATGGAATTCTTTTGGACACTATCACTTTATTTGATGATCATACATTTTGTAATTGAAATAAAATATCATTGAGTTAAATATTGTGTGGCTATAATGAGTTGGATTTATGTTTGTATTTAGTTGAGTTTACTTATGAAGAAAAAATGTTAACAAGACTTTGTATAGTTTGGGAAAGTATAACAAAAATGTTTAAATTTCTTGCTATACTCTCTGCAGCTTGAATGGGGTTCTGAAATTATCTTTTTCTAAAAGCCCTCTCGTTGCAAAAATGCAGAAAATCTTGAACGTTCAAAAAGAAGACAGAACTTATGGACAAAGGATCTGTTATTTAAGTATTTAGAGATACATACAAGTCTAACAATAAATTTGAGACTAAACTAAAACCATAATAATTAGCGTGATCTACCATTGATGTTATGCAATTAGTTATCTGTTGGTTGTTGTTCCATCATCATTTTTACTTGATCTCTACAGCTATTGAATGTATCTTGAAGAATTATTTGAGTGATTTGGCTTTCAGTAAACTGGAGTAAATCACTGTTTTCAGTTATCTCAGTAAGGTTACCTGTCAAATACATTAGCTTATAGTTGTTGTTGTGTTGAAGAAATCCTGTTTTCTCACAGTTGTTAGAACTAAAGAAGGGATGGAAAAGTAATTAATAATTGCACTTTTGGTTCAATAAATAGCATGACAACCCAAGGGCAGTCTGTGTGGTAAATGATTTTGTTATTGAAAAACAAGTAAGAAATCTGTTTACATTCAAACTCTGTAATAATTGTTTACAATCCTTGTTTCTGACAATAACCTGGATGTTGTTAACATACAGTTGATCTATATATCTTGAAAAGTTATATATTATAATGCCATGTGGAGACATCTGTTGTGTGGTTGTATAGAACAAGATATAGCCCTATATGTTAACCAGGTGTACCTGGTCAGGGCTTATAATCAAAGTAGGAGGAAAACCCATTATTTTGTGTTGTTCTGCTAAAACAATCAAGGTATATATTGTATCAGAGAGTATTGAATCAGGATATCGCCATTAGCTCTCTAGCCATGCGAGAAAATTCAAATTTTCTTGGGTAATTGCTGCTTGCTGTGGACTAAAGGTTGCTGGCAGTGGAACATTGTGGTGGTGATGATGATATTTGTGATGGGACGGGAATGAGCTTCTATTGTACACGTTGATTCGTCTCCGGACTTTCACGATGTGGTACTGTTTTCCTAGTCTGTCTAAATGGTTAGGAACTAAGGTATTTCAAACAGTTCATATCTATTATTGTTTATAGCCAATTGATAGACTCCCATATGTTATGTAACATATTTGAAAATATATTTTGTGGTGGACAATTATTATTTGTAAAGGTACCGTAATTGGCTCACAATGTACACGTGCTGTAAAATATATGTGTACCCGATATATATACATATTTTGATAACCTTTCTGTATGTTGCTTAGATACCAGTATATATTTTGTCTTCATTGTGGTCAAATTTTGTACAGTTTGTATTGTACTATTAAGGGGGAAAATTCATATTAATATGCATTGCAAAAATACTTGAAAATGAAGGACGCCTTTATTTCATGCAAGATACATGTATTTAGTTTCATACGGTACCATGACATCTCTATATGACTTTTAGGAATTAGGAAAACTTCTTTTTTGAAGTATTTTCCCAGGGGCTCTATTGCCAAAAGGTTTACTTGTCCCCCAGATTACCTCCCTTACAAAAGGGAAATATAACTAGGGATTTGCTGAATCCTGAAAACCTCTCTCTTAAATGATGGGAAATCTCTAGAAATACATACAGATTAACTTCGATAACAACCATTTAAGTACTTAAAAAATTTCATGTTAATTACTGCCAGTGACCCTCAAGGTAATATAAACAGACAGAAGTATGTCCTTTCAGTGGCTTATCTGTACCGCCATTTTTTTCTGTTTTAAGATGAAGTGATGTTGCAGTAGCTTTTTTGACCATGAATGACCTATTTTTTTCTGCTCTCTAACGTATGATGGTAGATTTAGGTCCCAAAACATGGCGACAAATCTGAAGTTGGAAGATTGGTTTGGAATATGTAGGTCAGCCCTGCAACCACACGTCATTTCTTAGCCAAGCCATTGACTAAATTGTATCACATGATTGCTTTTTAACGTACCTAAATTTTGTTCACCAATGATTGGTTAGAACTAATGAAAAAATGGTGGCGGCCTTGTGAATGGACTATGGAACTTATTCTGTATTGTATATGTCAGATTCAAATTTCAATTATTTGCTTAGTTACGAGGGGATAAAACATACATTGAAGAGACATTTTAGACTAAATGAACTTTACTCTTTCCATCTAAACTACATTGTAGTCTATCGTTACAATTTTTTTCCCCTTTAAAATCCCTTGACAATCATTATTTGCAACAACAAAAAATGCAATGAGATAGGTCCCATGCAAACAAGAAGTAAAAAATTAGACTACAATGCAAATATATACACTTCTTAGACCCCATATATTGTATTTGTGACAGAACTTCTAATGGGGGCCCATAGGACACGAAACTGTTGTTAACGAGTGAATACCCTCGGCCTGTCATAATATCTTATGACTTAGTAAGCTAAATAGTTTCGGTTGTAGGTTCTAATGCTCAACTCGAACAAAATAAGGAGTCTATCAAATCCTTATCATTTTACATGTACCGATACTCTTTATGTAAGCCTTCAGAGTAAAAAGCTACATATATGGTTATATTGGTGCAGGGAATATGTTCTATACTTGATTATGTTGGATACTGATTTAAGAAGCCCTATATACATGTATGTATTAAAATTAATTCTCTTTGGATCAGGATATTATTCCTTTGGTGGTGGTTTCTATTGTTCTCATCATAGACAATGTATTACTAATCTGAAGACATATTCTTGCAATACACAGAATTAGATAACAATGTTTTTGGCCCTGTGCTCTTGTCAATTTGTATTTGATAATATGAAGGAAACCCCGGAAGTCTGTTTCACCCCGGATGTTTGTTTCACAAAGCACAAATATTAATAATTATTAATATCTGGCAATGTATCCCTACAGTATGGGTTGCCAGGACAGTCATATGTACATACAAATTTTTGCTACATCGCTTTGTGAAACCGACTCCTGATCTTTGGAGAGTACCTAGGTGGATTGAGTGAAATTCTCATTGAGACACATACTCCCGGGAGTGATGGAGTGAGAGACTATCAATCTGCCGTCTGAGCCACGATGGCCCGCTCTCTTTGTGAAGAAGCCTTGGAAGTCCACAGTCCTACCATTCTGATGGATTGAGGATGACCATTGTCCAGACAATAGTACAAACTGTCCCCTGGTCTTGAGCTGTCTGAGAATATCTGTGTCACAGGAATTCAATAACCCTCAGTAGGTTAGTGTACTCATGCCTGCAGGGTACTTCAACAATCCTGGCATTTGTGGGTGGAATAAATGAAAAAAAGCCGATATGAAATTTAATAAAGCCTTGGGTTTGATTGTGATCAATGTTAAAGCTATCAAGCCATCGCTATGTGGGATAGTTGCCAGTTACCACCGGAAGGTCGTGGGTTTCCTCTGAACATATAGCCTGCTTTCCTCCCACTATAAAACTGGCAACGCGGCCATATAAGTGAAATAATCTTGAGGGCGGCATAAAACACCAAACAATCAATCAAGCCATCAACTAGTGGTTATTTCTCCATCAATCAGGATTTCATGTCAAACCAGAACAAAACGGTATCACTCTGACCGGATAGGAAAGGAAAGGAAAGGAGACAACGTAATTATTTCGCCACAATAATGCCTTTTATAGATGTTTATTTATGAATATGTAAGTATTATGTATTATATGTAAGTTTCATACCAATGTTTACTAGTGACTAGGTGCAGAAAATTTTGCTCAAGGAGATATAGATCAGGCCTTTATATAATTGGGACTTTCAGGTGATCAGTAAATTGTTCTTCCACTTTTAGAGTCAAGTGATCTATTTTTTAAATTGTTCTAAATCTGGTCCTATTAGTCGCCTGAATTAGTGTAAATTTGGACCTTCCTTGGTATTTATATCATTCATAATGAGACAGTTCATTTATTTTATCATCTTCAGCTTTTTATGTGCGCCAAACTCCTTACAGTTTTTGCACTCTTCTTTCTTCAAGACGTTCCACTTTTCAGTTGACAATGATCGATGAGCAATGACCTTGAAATCTTAAAAAAAGAATTATAAAATAAGCTTTAGAAATCAAATCAAATGTTTGGGCCAAAAGAAATATATAAAAATTAAACCCTCCTCTCCACAGATAAGTCTTTGGGAAGTTTAGAGGGATTAAATCCACAACAACCACCATGTATTTGACTTTGTCTACCTTAATTGACATTTGATCGCCAATGACAATGTCTGTGATGCAAAACAACAAGTTGACTTACTGCTAGTAGTTATCTCCCATTTCCCAGATCAAGAAAAAATGACGTTCAAGAAAAAAAAAGAGTTGCTGGCGTGGACTTTTCTGCGTGATCATTACATTGCTCACCTGTTTTAGTTTTCAGGTTATTTATTTATTTATTCAAACTCAACAGACCCCAGTTGGTCCAGTTACAGAGATGATAACGATAATAACAACAGGATAAATAGACAAAATCATCTAAAACAGATAGGATGGCTTTAGATTGTAAAAAGTGGTATACATAAATAGGTAGGCCTATATTGATACATTTTGTAAAGTTAACTACTCAAATATGAGAATTAAGAAAATTGTATATGTTTACATTGCGTTATAGAATTTGATAAATTACTAAAAATATCTATGTTGTGATGTGAGATGGAGTTAAAAGAAAGTTGAGATCTAACACATAAGCTAAAACGTCTAAGATTTGTGCGACCTAAACTAAGGAGAGTAAACAATCAACCATTCTCAACACTTGTTGTATCGAGGCCTGCATATGTTGTCAAAACAAGTTTGAGTTCAGATGATAATGGAGAAAGGGTAACTTTTCATTATGTTTTGCACACCAACAGTCAAAAGCTGTTTGTAAACCTTATTTTTTTTTCAGGCTCCCCGTCCATTTGAACAGAGACATGCTAAAAATTCAGCAGAGGTCATCCACTTGACCTTGCCATCAACCAATCAGGGACAAGAGACTTCTATGATGTCATTACCAGAAAGGCGACCGGCTCACTTATGGATAGCTCCGAGGATTTCAATAACAGCTTCAGATGACAGTGATCAGTTTCCAAGAAGGTAGGATGTTTGTGTATTTTTCTTTTAGTTTTCATGCATCTGGACCAAAGTTGTGATTTTTCCTCATGTTCCGATTCATTTTCATTTCCCTCATCTGGCTGTACTCTCACTTTAAGACAAGCCTTCCAATCAATGATTCATGTGTTTGAAGTTTATTGGGAAACAATGTAAACATTGGCTCACTGAGTTTCCATTTGATCAGCTGATTTGGAATGGCTGGTGGTTCCCACAGGAAGGTTATGGGTTTCCCCCAGTGCAGAGTATGGTTTCTTAACCCCTTGAGTTGTCAGCTCACCTATATTGTTGAAGTAATTCTGAGTACAGCATTAAACATTAAGTGTCCGAAAAATACTTTTTACCATAAATTGTCTATACATTAATATGATAACTCCCGTAGTTAAAAGTCTTCTAGTTAAAATGTATGTAATGTAATGGCCCAAAGCTTTTGCTACAATGTAGTTCAAAGTTGTGGTTCATATATGTCCTATCGGAAGATAACTCATGGCTGATTCATTATGTTTTGTAAGAGTTGTAGCTCTTTGTTCAGCTCAGAGCTTCATGTATTATTGTCAACACTGTTATTTCAGATATTTCTTATTTAAAATGCATTGGTAAACTATGGAAACAGTTTTTTTTAAAAGCTCTTAAAATTGTATATAACATCAATAGTACCGGAAGTTAAAAGTTATTCCATCTTTCAAGAGGCAGATAGTACCTGGGTAAAAAATTATTATAACAATATTAAAAGAAGAAAAAATTAACTTTTTTTACTTTCTGAGGATTCATGATAAACAAAATTTATATTCATCTAAAATCAATTTTCCACAGTCCTTTGGCGACCACAATAAGATAACAGTTGGAAGCCCTTAGAAGTTAAACATGTGAATAAAGGTTTTTGTTGAATACACACTTGTCACTGAAATGAAATCCAGAGCCATAAGTAGATAGATTTGGACACTCAATAAAAAAATCATGGGTGGGTGGAAGAAATATTTTGACGATAGGTACTTATTTAAGGTTTCGTCTTGGCATATATGTTAACCCATGTTTTACTCCCCAATATGTTTATCCCACACAGGTCTTTCATAGATAAGTAGCAAGGTAGAAACCCACGTGTTACAGGGTCCCAAAAAATTAAATGGAAGAAATATTCGGCAGGATTTTCTCTTGATTGGTTTTTAGAATGGCTCCCAGGTACTTGTCAAATGTTGGAAATTTCACCCCTGGCACAGAGCCGAGTTTCATCCACTACTAAACCTGCCATCATTGCCATAAAAAACAGAAAAATTCTAAAGTTGCCTACACAAATCAATCAATCAATCCATAGCCTACACAAATCAATCAATCAATCCATAGCCTACACAAATCAATCAATCAATCCATAGCCTACACAAATCAATCAATCAATCAATCCATAGCCCCTGGGCGTCCTATTATCTCAGATTGTGGCAGTGAAAGTTATAGAATATCAGAGCTAATTGATTACTATCTAAAACCTATAGCGAATCGGCATCCTAGCTTTATAAAGAATACGGATGATTTATTGGCTAAATTGTCTGAGAAATCCATCCCACAAGATGTGATTTTGGTTACTCTGGATGTGGAGTCTATGTATACAAACATTGACATAGATTTGGGTCTTAAATCCATAAAATCAGCATTCCAAAGATATCCTGACCACCGTCGTCCGGATAAAGACATTTTAGAATTGCTGGAACTTAGCTTAAAAGGTAACGATTTTGAATTCAATGGGGAGATCTTTCAGCAAATTAAAGGGTGTGCTATGGGGAAACGTTTTAGTCCTAACTTTGCCTCTATTTTTATGGCTGAGTGGGAGAGTGATATTCTTCACAAATGTCACCTACAACCTTTTATTTACCTTCGGTATCTGGATGACATTTTTATCATTTGGCAACATACGTTGGAAGACCTTCATATTTTCATCGATACTCTTAATTCTCACGACTCGAGCATTAAATTACAGCCTACTATTGATCACACTTCTGTGGATTTTTTGGATGTAACTATTTACAAGGGTCATACATATCATACTACTGGGTATTTAGATTACAAAGTATTCTTCAAACCTACTGACACGCATCAGCTACTACATGCTGGGTCATACCATCCTCCTCACACTTTCAAGGGGGTCATTAAATCTCAGATTTTTAGATTCTATAGAAACTGTAGTTCTTTAGATTTTTTTAACCAGGCTTGTTCTGTTCTTTTTAAAGCTCTCCTCCCTAGGAAGTATTCTATTAGATTACTCCGAAGGATGAAATCTAACACAGTAAGACAAATCATGTTTCCCCCTTCATCCCCCGATACGCTTACCTCCCCTTCACGAGTGTACCACTACCGTCCAACATTTCTCTCAGGTACATCAATGAAATGCCTTAAGACGCGATGCAAACTCGATATATACGTACCCGATCGCGGAACCTTTTTCGGAGAACAAACTCGCAACAAATATCAAATGGCAGAGAACCTTAATTGTGACTCCTCTAATATCGTGTATGTAATCACGTGCAAAAAATGTCGCAAACAGTACGTCGGAGAAACTCAGAATTCTCTACGACAAAGAGCAGCCAACCATTTATCTAGCATAAGACTTAAACATGATGTACCCGTGGCACAACATTTCAATACTCAAGGTCATTCGGTCAAGGACCATTTTGAAATCATGCCTATTGAGAAAATCCCATTTCTCGCTTCCGCTGCAGATACGAAGCACAAACGTTTGGAAAGGGAAAGTTTTTGGATTCAAACATTACAAACTATTTATCCTTTGGGTTTGAACTTGGACCCCGGAAGATGTCGTGAAAAAACTATAATACCATTTGTGTTTCAGTATAACAAAGCTAGCATCGCTATGGCCAAGATTATAGTAGAAGAATACAAACTACTTCAAAGTAAACTTGCTCGACCTCTGACCCAAAGGCCAGTCATTGCTTATAAAAAGAACAAGAGTTTGAAAGACATACTGGTCAGGGCTAAACTCCCCTGTCTGCCTTCTACCTAGGTTTTCTGGGAAAGGGTATGGGGGGGGGGGGCATACTATATAGTCTGACGATATTCTTACTATAGCTTAAGATGCGTAAGCGTTGTCAATGTAATACAAAGTGTTCCAGAAAATTCTACTGACTAAGGCCAAGCTCCTGTCAGTCGTCAACCTAATGAAATATCATAGGTTTACTTTATTACAACAATTTATGATGGGGTATAAAGGTCTAAATGATATACCTCTTTTTAACACAATTAGAAACTTGTCTCCGTGGTTATTTTAGACAAGAAGATTTTCCCTGTGCCCGTGTGTTTTAGTGTCCATAAATATAAAAGGCATACATGTATGCTATCTGGGTATATCTAGACCTCCATTATTGAATGTCTGTAGTTTTAACCTATCAACTAACTGACCTGAAATGATGTTTTATTTGCTTTGTAAACATGCCGGTTACAATGTTTCTGTCAGTAGCTCTTAATACCTCTTGACCTATATTTCTTAATTAGGATAGTTGGGTCTGGGTTGTCAAGTGTTGTGATATGTTAGCTTGTAATTAATTAGGTACTTTAGGAGACCAGGAAACCCATACATTTATTGTGACAAATATACTCCAAGGATTACAGAAGTAGGCATTAAGCTCTTGGACTATTTAACTTTCATCTCATTTCTAATTGGCCAACTAACCTTTATCATTTGTGTTACCAAGGTAACAGAGACCAATTTAGCAGCCTCTTACGAAGCTGTGTATACATTCTATAGTGGTGAACAAATGCTGTTTTTATCACACTAACAACTGATATTAAAATTGGTAATACACAGTTGCCAGGCAAAGTTGGTGATAAATTGGACTTGGTCCTTATTGAATCTGGATTTAATCCAAAATATACTTCGAGTTGCCGTTTATTGCCTGATGCTGTTCTTATCAATTGCCAGTAATCTTGACTCTCAATTGTCAACCGGTCTAATTCCACAAAACTATTGCGATGTATGTTATCACCAAATTCTAACTATGGGAAGTCTAATTTTGTGTTGTTTTTTTATCTGGAAATTTTGTCTTGCAAATTAAGGAAAACTAAAATATGTTATGAGTATGTTTCTCTCTTTTGTCTGGTCATCCAAGGAATCTTTATTTCCTGGATTTGGATTGATTGATTGATTGATTATTATACTCTTCCAGAGAACTTCTAATGAAAATATCACACATTCGAGAGAATGCTCTTAATTTGTCATGCATTTAGATAAAACAAATAAAAAATATATTTGGCCCAATCATTTCCGATGAAGATTTGTGATGGTCAACGTTGTTCATACAAATAGGATTTGTGATAAATTCTTAAAATAATTATTTTCAAGTCAATAAAAAAAGTAGTAACACTTTTCTTTAAAATTTAGGTTTTGAAGTAAATTAATCTAAAGTCAGTTTTATTTGACAATATTTTATATCTTCAATCAACTCATGTTCTGTATTGCCTGTAGCCCAGATTCTCTCTGTTACCTTTGTAGAAATAAGAATGGCAAATCTACCATCTTATCTGGTCACCTTTTACTTCCAATTGGATGGTGTCAGAAATACATGTTTACAGGGAGTTTAAATGCCTGGCTTTGATGAGTGATTTAATTCTGTGCATGGTGACCTAAATTGCCAGTTGTCATCATAATGATGTACCATAGATTTCATAATCAAAACTTGTAAATCCCTGTTAATTATCAAATTTAAGGTTCCAGGTTCCATCTGATTGATTCAGGTTCCATCTGATTGAATCGGGTTCCATCTGATGGATCCAGGTTCCATCTGATTGATTCAGGTTCCATCTGAGTGATTCGGGTTCCATCTGATTGATTCAGGTTCTATCTGATTAATCCAGGTTCCATCTGATTGATCCAGGTTCCATCTGATTGATTCAGGTTCCATCTGAGTGATCCAGGTTCTATCTGATTGATCCAGGTTCTATCTGATTGATCCAGGTTCTATCTGATTGATTCAGGTTCCATCTGATTGGTTCAGGTTCCATCTGATTGATTCAGGTTCTATCTGATTGATTCAGGTTCCATCTGATTGGCCCAGGTTTAAAATGACTGATTTTGCTTTTAACTGACTAATTCAGGTTTCATAAAACTGGTTCAGTTTCATTTAATTGACTCAGTTTCACATTGTTGATTTATATCTTCAATGAACTTAAGATGACAATTTTCTGTGACAGTCAATATGTTTCTGTAGATATTCACCAATCACCATAAAAAGGTGTATTAGCTTCTTTCTTTGGTTAAATCATCTTTCACTAACTCACTGTAAAGTTAGGATCCAGTTGCAATCATTGTTCTTGAGTCTAGTTTTTGTGATTGTTGATATATTCACATTCTTGTAGTTAAAGCCTCAGGAACCTGGATTCCCTCAATCAGAGGTTTGCCCCAATTGGGCATTTGTGACACTGGACAACACCCCGCTCTTATCTGCACATGAAACTAGAAAATTGCAAACTGTTTTATTCCATAAAAATAGATTATCAATTAGACAAGAAGATTTTCCCTGTGCCCGTGTGTTTAAGTGATCATAATTATAAATAATAAATCGTTATTAATTTTTGGTGAAATATTGATATTCATAGAAAACTTAATTCAAAAAGGGACATGTACATGTACTCCCACACATTCAAAGTCTATTGTTACTCCCACAATTATCCTGGCCATGTTTCCATACAAGGGAATTAATCCTTCCTGTAAAATAATCAGAAGATGTATTTTTTTTCAAACCAGTTTCCATATAATAATCCACCAGAAAGAGCTCTAGGCAAATTGTCGTCGAAAGGTTGTTTATCCCCAGCTGGGAATTTTATATGAGTGGCTTATGAATAGCATATTATTGTGCCTCGGGAAGAAATAGCTAATAGAAGACAACAATAAGCAGCCAAGCAAAAGGTTATCTTGGTGGACTTGAAAATGAGTTCCTATGTGCACGATTATGAAGAACTGCATTACATAATATTGATAAACTCGTCATTGTTTCAAATGTACAGAAGTGAGAACTTCACTTTATCCACACTGTAAATGTGCAGTTTCTGTATAAAAATAAAAACACACATATTTTCTCTGTCAAAAATTTAGTTGTATTTATAGACCGGTTTCTACTTAAATTTGTTTGATTGGAAAATGTTCAGGATTTTGAGAATCTACCAAGTGCCATTCATTATGTTGTTTTCTCTGGCAAAATGTCTTACTTAGTTTTGAGCTTCATCACTGGTGGATTGATTCAAGCTCTCGTAATCATGTTCGAGAACCTGTGAAATGTTAGGGTTTCCTGCAAGTAATAATGTCTGGTTGTCTAGAACCTGTCCAATGGTGGATTTTCCTGTAAGTACCAATGTCTGATTGTCTAGAACATGTCCAATGTTAAGGGTTTCTTGTAAGTACCAATGTCTGATTGTCTAGATCATGTCCAATGTTAGGGTTTCCTGTAAGTACCAATATCTGGTTGTCTAGAACCTGTCCAATGGTGGATTTTCCTGTAAGTACCAATGTCTGGTTGTCTAGAACATGTCTAATGTTAGGGTTTCCTGTAAGTAATAATGTCTGATTGTCTAGAACCTGTCCAATGTTAGGGTTTCTTGTAAGTAATAATGTCTGATTGTCTAGAGCCTGTCCAAAATTAGGGTTTCTTGTAAGTAATAATGTCTGATTGTTTAGAGCCTGTCCAAAATTAGGGTTTCTTGTAAGTACCAACGTCTGATTGTCTAGAATCTGTCCAATGTTAAGGGTTTCGTGTAAGTAATAATGTCTGATTGTCTAGAACCTGTCCAATGTTAAGGGTTTCCTGTAAGTAATAATGTCTGATTGTCTAGATCCTGTCCAATGTTGGGTTTCCTGTAAGTAATAATGTCTGACTGTCTAGAACCTGTCCAATGTTAAGGGTTTCCTGTAAGTACTAATGTCTGATTGTCTAGAACCTGTCCAATGTTAAGGGTTTCCTGTAAGTACCAACGTCTGATTGTCTAGAATCTGTCCAATGTTAAGGGTTTCGTGTAAGTAATAATGTCTGATTGTCTAGAACCTGTCCAATGTTAAGGGTTTCCTGTAAGTAATAATGTCTGATTGTCTAGATCCTGTCCAATGTTGGGTTTCCTGTAAGTAATAATGTCTGACTGTCTAGAACCTGTCCAATTTTAAGGGTTTCCTGTAAGTACTAATGTCTGATTGTCTAGAACCTGTCCAATGTGAAGGGTTTCCTGTGACTATCATTGTCTGATTGTCTAGAACCTTTTCAATGTTAAAGGATCGACATGCCATGAAACTAGTGAAACAAAGAGTGTTAAAATATGTGCTATTCTAATGTTGTGTATATTAAGATGAGGTTTCCAGATGACCATTGGTAACTTTCCTAGCTCCCACTAATCGAACCACTGGGTAGGGAGTTTTATTTGAGGATTCCTTTGTCTGGTTTTGTTGTAGTAAAAAGAATTGACTGTGCCATAAGGCCCTTTGTGGCTGTGCGTGTGGTGCATTCGCGTTTGTTTGTTTACTGACTGTTAGACAGAAAACAACAGCAACACGGAATTTCTTTAATAACTTGTAAAAAGTACATTTTTGACGAAAATTTGATTTGGCAGTTTTTCATCCCTTGTTATTTTTCTACTTATCTGAAGGTCAACGAAGAATCACAATAAACTTGGACGGTGTGTCCTTTTAAGGGTCTTCGGTAAATACCAATGCCTGTAATTCACTAATGATGCAAAACTGCTTGGGAAAGATCCACATTGCTAGTACATGTACTTACTTACGAAGCCAAATAGCCCCGCCTTCCATTAGGTTCACTACAAACAGTGATTAATTTCTTAGAGTTAATGTAAATAATAGACTCTTTGAATAATTGTTCTTCTGTAAGAATAGTTTAGTTTTTAAGTGAGCTTCAAATTCTCTCTTTTTCTTGACAATCTGAATTCATGAAAATATCTTTGACTATTTGATTGACCAATCAAATCTAAGCATGGCTATGTTTTGTACTACTAAATTTGTTGGGATTTGTTATTAAGGCATACACAGGTTGTAAATGTACATGTCAAATTTGATTTTGCCCTACCTTCTAACAGCTTCGTTGTAAAGTTTTTGGCCAATTATATTTTTGAAAATAAAGTCACAATGGTACAGATACATTAACAAGAATGATATTTTTTCTAGAAAAGCTATATACTAAATATAGACAAGTTTCTGTCATTTTCTTATATATATTCATCAATTATTTCGTAACACCAGGCCACCTTAAAACTTTCTCGAGGCTTTATTTTGAAAAAAAAACGTGGAATTGGCTGGTATGTAGTTTGTTTTTATCGATAAATGTCAATATAACAGACTAATCCAGCGTGTGTATTTGACGCCACATTTAAAGTAGAATATCATTTGTTGTCTGGATTTGTTTTGGAGACAGCTGATATCCAAAACTGAATTATGAAGCTGCAGGTACAAGGAGTACAGCTATGACGTGTACATGTACCTCTTAATAATTCCAACCACCACAAATTAAGTAATAGGAATTCATGGCTGTACTTTGATTTCATTGGTCAATTATCTTAAATATTTTAGATAGTTAAGTTAGTATCTCAAATCTGTCTGAAATATTTAAGATATGGGGAGTGAAAAAAAACAAAACAAAAAAACTTTAAATGTCACATTTACAGCTGCGTACTTGACTGATAGATGTTCACAATTAAATTTACTTAGGGAATATGCCATGGCATGGTTGCAATAAAAAGGATAATTCTTACCAGACGCAATGTGATCTTGTTTTTTCATCTTTCCTATGTGTTAGAAGGACCTGTTGACCATCACTTGCCAGTGGCTATATTGTAGAGACATTGAGAAACACTAGGCTGTCATTACCATATCCCCATGATAGCCAGCAATACACCAACACACTGCTTACTATTCTATAGATTTTCTAACGATGTAGGGTACTGGACCTCGTGGATTCCCCGCCTATTTACACCTGATAAAAAATCTGCCTGGCATTAATGAAATCTGCAGAATGAAGTAAGCTCCAAGTGCTTAATGCACTGTATCCACACTGCTGATCAACCAGAGGTTTTCATAAAAATAATTCCTGGCGGTGAAAGTTTGCCATTTTCTGCTGGTGTTTCCGTGCTCTGTGTTTGTGTTTGACTGTGAAGATGTTTGATAGTGGATCAAGTAATTCCCCACCCTCTGTCGGTGAAGCTAGTGACAGATTAGGTCACCTATGGTCTCATGGTCACCAAGCTATGGCCGACAAAACACGATTTCTAACCCAGAAAGTCTTGGATGAATTTAAGCCTGGTCAATCTGTACATAGAAGGTTACTTCTTCAGAAATTGTCCCGACGATCCTGGCCTTCAACATGCTTACGGTAAGAGCTTTATTTGTTTCTAATTTTCATATTGACAAATCTGAAATTGGACCCAAATTACAGTTTAATAGAATTGTTCAGTCACAAATACTTTATGACTGTTGGTGGATATACATTTCTACAGTTTGTCCCTCTTTGGTTTTTTGGGTATTTTACTTTATCAATTATTCAGTTTCAGCGAAAATGTTTTGTAAATACGTTTCCTTTTTTTTTTTTTTTTTTTTTGCAAAAGCAAGCTGTGGTCATGTGAGATTTTACCTTTGAGTATCCCATACTCATCTATTTCAAAACAATTATTCTACGTGTTTCTACAGAATTTTTAAAATGATACAAAAAAAAAAATATATATATATATAACACAATAGGAAATTTGTTGCAACCGTCATCAGGGAGATTACTGAATTAGTAAATAACCCAATAAATAACTAAATAATATTAAATATTTACTAATCAGGAAGTTTGCTACATGTATGAGCTTGCAGAATATGTTTCTGAACTTGTATTTAGCATCTTATTGAACATTAAGACCTGTTGATAATTGTATGGCCAACTGTAACAAATTGCCTTTATAAAGCAATCCTTCTTGGAATTACGGACCCACATTGTCAACTTAAAAGTATTTGCTAGAAATTTTGCAAGTAAATGTAACTGTTAATTGCGATATCCGCTGTCGTTAAAACAGAAGAGCAAGATTGAGGCTAATTTCCTTTCTTGAGCCACATTTTGGGGGTTGATACCATTGTGGAATGGCATGCTATTAAAATGGTATGACCTGCCAAATATAAGGAAAATTTTGTTGAATTTACTAATGGTGGGTCAACTGTCATTCTTATGTAAAAGTACAAAATAAAAAACAAACTCATACAGGCCTGCTTTTAAAATTTTGTGTGTTATTTGCACACTTCGTTGCTTCATAACAGTGTCTGACTTGACCAGTATTTTTATTTCAACATCAATCCTTTAGTTTTTCAAGTTACTTCAAACACCAAACTTCCCTTGACAATCAGACTTCATGAAAAAAATTCTTTATTTTGGTAGCTCATGCCACCTTAACAACTGATACGTATTTTCTCAACATCAATAGATTTTTAATGACACTTAAAACAAATGTTATATTTTGCATAATCACATGGTATTCTGTTATGGAATATATGGATTATGTTTGATTTATTGTCTTCAGGACATTTTTTTGCATTTCCTATTGATTGACAGTGGGTCTATCTATGTCTTTGTATACAGCTAACTTTTTCCAAATTTAAAATACATTGATGCAAGGAATATTGTCTGGATTAAAATATATTTAGCAAAAGGGTGTAAAATATGTATTTGGGACACTAGGGGCAAGTCATTTTTATACGCCCGGCTTGAAAAGCGGGCTGTATTATGGTATGATATCCGGCAGTCCGGCTGTCCGGCGTCTGCTTTCCCTTCCGCTCCATAACTTCTAAAGTTTTGATTCCATCTGCACAATTTTTTCTGAGTATATACCTTATGGGTAGAAGGTGTGTCGCAAACTATTTTTAACATCACTGGTTACATAATATGGGAGTTATATTGGATTATGTAATATTCCCTTCCGCTCCTTAACTTCCAAAGTTTTGATTCCATCTGCACAATTTTATCTGAGTATATACCTTATGGGTGGAAGGTGTGTCGCGAACTATTTTTGACATCATACATTGCGTAATATGGCAGCCATATTCGGTTATGTAATATTTACTTTTTCTCTCCGTAACTTTAACAAATATGATCCGATGTTTTCAAATCTTTCATGTTACATACCATATTAACAGTGTGTAAAAAAATTGTTCATGATATCAACTATTGCAAATTATTGGATTATGAACAGTTCCTTTTATTCTTACTTTTATTTTCATGAAAATAACCTTTAAATTATAAAATGGCTTCTACTTTTCCGATTCTCATCAAAAAAGGATTTTTTCAAATTGCAATAATGTTTCTAAATTGATTAAAACTATTCTTAAATCAATTTATAACGTTTTAATCAAATGAAAAATACATAGAAGGAATAATGTTTTATCTACAGATAAAGAGATAAGTAACCCAGCCTTGTTCTATATACATATACTCTATTTAAACATACTCTAAAGCTCTAAGTCTCTTATCACTACAAGTGTTGAAGGTTTTATGGTTTTATGGTCTAGCACATGGCCTAAATGTAGACTTTGTATTAATGTTTGAGCCATGCCATACTGAACTGTTTTTTTTTTTTGTAGCCAAATAATATAGAAAAATGATATTATGAGAAAAATTTTCAAATCTACTTGAATTGGTGTGAGCTGCAAAATTGCCAATTAATTGCATTTGTTTAAGTATGATTAGTAAATTATAAACTACTCTTCTAAAAAATTGAAACATTTTAGTCCAAACTATATTGACAACAAGCAATGTTTAACATCACGATTTAACAGCAGCGAGACCGAGTACAAATCTTGTTAATAATCTTTGATCCAAATAGCCCATTTTAAATTTGAAACAGATGATTTTTAAAGGTTTTAGTGGTAAGATTTCATTTTGTTGACATTACATCACCTTTTACCAAGCTTCAACCTGCTTCCTCTGAATTTTGAAAATTAAATCCAAATAAATATGGAAGGATTTGTTTTGGTATGGCCGCAGTTACTGTGCCTTTCCGGGCGTATTTTGGGTTTCCCGAAACTCTTGTTAGACTTCTGCTCCATCTGCCTCTCCCCAAACCCTTTCAGATATTTGGGAAGAACGAGAAATTGGAATGTGTATGTTTAGATCTTTTGATTTTAATTTACCGACTCAAATTTATTGGAAAACATTATTGTGTCTCTCAAACCAAAACTGTCATTCTTAATATATTTCTTTATACTTTTTTCAAATGTAAACAGTTTTTTCCCTTTTGGGTCGAAGTGCCTTTTAAGAGAAATGTTTTGTGAACATTAATTGTAGAATCCCTTTCAGTTCAGCAAGTACTTCCACTGACTTTTTGGAATGATGTGTTTTTGTCATTATATTATTATTCGTACTTTCTTTATTTTATTTAGATTAGCAGTGTATTTTGGAGACAACAATCTGGGTAACCATCGTGACCATAATTGTAGCAGTCTGGCTCAAAATACCTGTTTTGATGATGTATGAATTTGAAATTGTATGTTGATAAGAAAATAGTGGGTGTTAAGGGCATTTTTATGTTGAAGTCACACATTGAGTAATTTATATTGGGCTCTGACAGGATGATATGCAAATGGGCTTTGGTACATGAGGAATTCTAATAGCTTTCAGGTGGATACATCTACCTATGGACAGATTATGATAATTTGTAGCATGTACATGTAATTGTTAAACTGCGTTTGGTTGTAGTTTCTGCTGGTACGTCGAAGCAGTACTGCAGATTGTTCTACGATATCTCAATTCACATCAGACCTTGTATAACATGGCTTGTCTTTCTAAACACTTGTATATGGAGATTTCCTGTCTAGTTCAGGTGTCCCATTATATCACACTTCCTATTAATGTCTATTGATTTATATCAAACTCTGTTGCTCACTTTCATTCTCTACCATTTCTCCTCTACTTATAGAATAATGTCTATCTACTGTATGCTAAGTTGGCTCCGTGTTCATTCACCATATAGATTCTCCTCATCGACAGTAGTCACTTGAACTCCAGTCAAATTCTATTAGGTCCATGACAGATTTGAAATTGCAAATGCACGTGTACACATACAATTTAATCAATGCAGAAGCACTGCATGCCCCTGACAGGGATACCTTTCACATAAATATCTTATCTCAAAATGGTATTTTCATCCTTGTAAATCTGTAGAATCTGTAAAAAGGAAACTAGATCATTTTCATAATGCAGATCCATTTGAATTGGCTGGAAAGATAAGATATTATTCTTTATTGATATAATCACTTACAATTTTGTGTTGGATAAAGAGCATTATTGTGTTCCTCTAGGAAAGAATTCAAGAGGTTTTAATTAAGTAGAATTTCAGCAAGATCTACTTTTAACATTGATTTTAACACTTTCTGCTTTGATTTTACATGTATAAAATTAAGTTTTATAGAATTTCACGACTTTGAGATAGCTATATATAAATGAACTTTGATCACGATGTAAGAACTACATTTGAATCTCGTCACCAAAGAAGTGTTGTTTATACATAAATAATTCTTCAGATGAGTTTTATATTATCAATTTCACTTATTTTTATTGTACAAGTTGCCATGTAAGTGAAAATAAAAATGAAAGCAAATCTCCTTCCATATTATCAGCAGTTGAACATTATTTTGCCAATTTATGGAAAATAATTTGAAATAATTGCTTGAATATCTGTGCAGAAATACAGTAATATGTTTGGCCCAAAAGCTATTTGAGATGGCAATAAGCACTAATGGTAGTTATCACCTACTCTGTGGCTCTAACACCCTCTTTATTGACAATCAAGGGCCAAATATCATTATTATAAACATGTGTAGGAATATGTGTAATATCATGTGATTTTCTGAATTGAGATTCACATAGTTTAAATTTGTTTTCCTTCCTGATTTTAGGTTTCAATGAGTATTTATTAGGTTATGGTTGAATTTCTACCGTCCTTCCACTCTTCTCTCTTTGCAGGGTGTAGGGAGGATTTTTATAATTGAAATAGCAGTGGGATGTTATTCTGGGTTGTTTTTAGGAGTTCTGCTTAGCATATTGAATACTCATTACTAGGTATAATATTGGTACGTTAGCTTTTGCATAACAACTGACGTATGGTATGTAATTTATCCTGGTGCCAAACGCAGCGGAAAGGCAATAAAACCATGCTGTGGATCCATTCAAACTTTTTATAGACAAGTATTGAGAACCTGGGAAGGATATTGAAGGATATTCAACACTTTTAGGTTAAACTTCTACAGAAGCACTTCTGCCATTTTGACACTTCACTGCGTGCAGTTGGCATGGCTACTCGTGTAGGACAGTTAAACAAAAGAGTGAGGTAAGTTTATGAAATCATTTATTAAAATGAAGAAAAAAATCAACAGTTTTGGAAATAGTCTGAATTTATAAAAGCATTATTATATTACGATGGCATATTGTAATGGATGATGTTATATGTAAACTACAACTGTTCATAAAGATAACTAAAAATACATCTGGGTGACTTCATGGTTTTTATTATATTAGCATGGTGGTTATTATTCCAAGCTTATTTATCTATAAATTGAACAAGTAATACAATAGTTCAGAAGAAAATGACAAATAATAAATGGATTTATCTATAAATTGAACAAGTGATACAATAGTTTAGAAGAAAACGACAAGCCTGAAATTCATCTTTGAAATTTAAAAGAAGATATTATTTCCTAGTCACATGTGTGTAACGTTACTGTAGCATGGTATAAGTGTATGAGAACTGTCAAACAACCTTCAGATAGACCTATCAAATCAGCCATTAACTGCGGCCATAAGTAGGTCTAATAAAGAGTGGTTAGATCACCAGTCACAGGGATAATAAAACTAGATTCCAGCTGGATTACCTTGCTTATCTTTTAACTCATGCTATATTTCATTATATCAGATTTTCACCGTGGCTTTCTCTCTTTATTAATCTAATCACATTAGTAAATGGTTGGCTGACTGGCATAAGCTATTTCTGTCTCACTACTAATTAATGTTTTTTTAATTACCTTTTCTTTATTCAATAGGTTTTATAAAAATACCATGGTTAAATTGTTACATGTTTATTTACAGTGATTTTAGATACTACTATTAGTTATATGACGGCCTTGCGTTGGTATACGGGTAGATATTTGGTGTCTGGCATTAATATTTTTGCGAGGCGAAGCCGAGGAAAAATATCTGTCAGACACCAAATATCTACCCGTATACCCACTCAAGGCCGTCATATAACGAATTTATCACCATCCAGAGCAGCTTGTTTACTTAAAACTGAGTTTAATCAGCTGTTCTTTATTCGATTAGTTCACAAAAATGTCATGGGTTGAGTGTATTGAGCGAGGTCTACATGACGTCGCGAAAGAAATAAATTCTATTGTGACCTTGCAAAGTTATATCGGTTTTCACGATCTTTGAGACAAGTATAGCGTTCAATGCTGACGAAACAACATTCTAAACTGACGTCACAATAGGATTTTGTCTTGACTGAAGATTGCTGTGACGCACCAAGACCTTCACTCCGTGGTAATAACAGCGCGTGAGATCTTAACTCCGGGGTTATACAGAATCAAATATATACACGGAAAGCACTGGGATGCAGACTCACATTCTGGGCGTTTCGACGAATCAAATGCCAAGAAATGTCTCTCAATGGTGATAATGTTTATTATACGTACAGGTTTTCGTCATAATCAAATATTTTTTTGGCCGCAATCAATGTTATTTTGACTTACCTCTAGGAAGCCGGTTGGCTGAATGGATAACGCAGCCGGCATTTAGTGCTGGCGATAGGTGCCATACTCTGGGACCCGGGCGTCAACCAAAAAATTGGTAGAAGAATTTCTACCATATTTTCAAGAAAGTGTCATTTGAAAGTGTTATTGAAAATTACTGGCGTCTCAAACCGCAGATGCAAGCCTTGGTGTGGTGTGAACGACGCAGTCATTTGAACCTTAAGGACGGCGACACAGCCTTGACTGCAAGCATCAAACTGATTTGATATTTGCCACAGTCTTATTCGCAAGTACCAAGTTGTGCGGCAAATCTCGCAACTTCTTTTCAGGTTTTGGATGTTTACCCAATGAAAAACTGTGTTTTCTGCAATGGGATTTGAAAGTGACAGCTTACGACGACTGGATATTTTCGCTTGCAAAAATGGGAATCTTTGACACAATTGCATGACACAGAATTTGCCTGAATTAAATCATCAGGCTCATAAAATTATAACAACTAACAAAATTGCAAACATCCACAAATTTTAACTCTGAGTTCGTGATCCACACCATCACCATTCAATCAAAGTGAATATAAATAATCATTATTTACAGATACCCTCTACTAAACCACACCAGTAAATTATAAAAGTGGATAATACACATACAGATAACTGACTTGATCCCTATGGTCACCCAATTGTCTTCTGTTTCTAATTCTCATTACCTCCGCCTCATGGTGCATAATGATTCTAATAATATTATCTATTTAAAGCCATATACTGGTAGAAATTACATCATTTTCGGATATTTCCGGGAAACTCGCTATGCAACATCCTCGTTTATCTGCACATCAAGACCCAGTCTAATTTGCACCGCAACCTTTTGAAAAAAAATGGCACCGGTGAATAATGTGCCGGTCAGTGAGGTAGACCGCAAGTGTAGTGTGCGCCTGGCTTTAACCGAAAATCAGGCTGTTGAAACTTTTGGTTCTGGAAAAGACCAGGAAATTTGAATCCAACAAGGGGACCAACCCTGTTTCACTTTCCTCCCCTACCTCTCTTCATAAATTTTTACTTTTCATATGCAAAAAAGGGAAATTCTCTGAGCTGTTTATGCGCTCAACTGCGTTATGTGTTAAGTGGAAGAGTTACCAGGTACTCGCTGAAAGGCAAAGTAATCTTGAGTGATGTGAAAAACATCAATTAATTTTGTATTTCTTGTAGACTATGTATGATCAGTAGGCTAAGGCTTATATATATGAGACAATGCTGCTTATTAATTGACCTCTGCAAAATTATTTATTTGTTTATTCTGTAAAGTTGTACCAGGCTTTTATTTTTGTCATCATTAGTTACAGTTTTACACAGTTATACATACATTTAGGACCAGGGGGTTGTTTGTCAACAGAAGTCTAATGTCATGGTAACTTATACCTTCAACATTACGTTACGGCCAGGCGCAAAGATGCCGGATATAAATCTCCTGAGAAACAGCCCCCTGGTGATTAAAAATGAATCATAAAGTACCAAGTTGTTTGAGACTGGACGGGTTGCCTACAGTAACCTCTGTTCAACATGGAAGCTGACTATAAAAAAAAAAAAAAAATTAATTTGCTTTTTGACGTTTATTGTTCTGTGTAGTTTGTTACTGCTCATTATTATTACTATCCAAAATGTTTATACTCAACACACTAAACTCAAACTAAATGTTTGAGGTTAACTATATTAAGGTTAACTTAAAGCATCACCTTATTCAAGGGAGGTAACTCTTTTTAACCTGTGCACTTTTCTCCTACAGTGATATTATTCAACGTGGCATTAGCTGCTTCCTCTCAATTTATTTATATTGTCAAGGTATCTTCAATGAGAATTTTACTCAGAATCAATTTTTTAAAGTCATCAAAATTTTCATGATACCTTATGAGATTGTTTGTTTAAATTTAAATTCATTAAAAATTGCTACATCTATGTTTTTTGCTGTGTCTGACCTTATTGGGACAACCAAAAAAACGTATTTGTAAAGGAGATGACCAACCAATTTAGGGGCTTTGACGTTTTTTTTCCAGTCTTACTTTTTGAGTCACAAATAATTACTGAAAAAAATAAGCTTTGGTTGAAAACACTTGTTTTGCTAAACTAAGATGTAGATGAATTTGCTTTTGACAATTCAAATTATTACTTAAAAAAAAGGCCAATTCTTCTCATACAATCCCATTAAGAGTTTTATTCCCACCACCTTAGTTTATTACTTTCTCCTGAAAAATTTACTTTGGGTGTGAGTGGCCAATAAACACATCTGATCCTAATTTCATACCTGTCCATCTGATCCCAATGTCACACCTGTCCATCTGAACCTAACTTCACACCTGTCCATCTGATCCTAACTTCATACCTGTCCATCTGATCCTAACTTCACACCTGTCCATCTGATCCTAACTTTATACCTGTCCATCTGATCCTAACTTCATACCTGTCCATCTGATCCTAACTTCACACTTGTCCATCTGATCCTAACTTCATACCTCTCCTTCTGTTCCTAACTTCACACCTGTCCATCTGATCCTAACTTTATACCTGTCCATCTGATCATAATTTCATACCTGTCCACCTGATCCTAACTTCATACCTGTCCATCTGATCATAATTTCATACCTGTCCATCTGATCCTAACTTCATACCTGTCCATCTGATCCTAACTTCATACCCGTCCATCAGATCTTAACTTCACACCTGTCCATCTGCTCCTAATGTCATACCTGTCCATCTGATCCTAATGTCATACCTGTCCATCTGATCCTAATGTCATACCTGCCCATCTGATCCTACTGTCATACCTGTACATCTGATGCTGATGTCATACCTGTACATCTGATGCTGATGTCATACCTGTCCATCTGATCCTAACTTTACACCTGTCCATCTGATCCTAATGTCATACCTGTCCATCCGGCCCTAATGTCATATCTGTCCATCTGATCATAATCTCATACCTGTCTATCTGATCCTAACTTCATACCTGTCCATCTGATCCTTATGTCATACCTGTCCATCTGATCCTAACTTCACACTTGTCCATCTGATCCTAACTTCACATCTGTCCATCCGATCCTAACTTCATACCTGTCCATCTGATCCTTACTTCATACCTGTCCATCTGATCCTAACTTCATACCTGTCCATTTGATCCCAATGTCATACCTGTCCATCTGATCCTAACTTCACACCTGTCCATCTGATCCTAACTTCACACCTGTCCATCTGATCCTAATGTCATATATGTCCATCTGGTCCTAATGTCATACCTGTCCATCTGATCCCAATGTCATACCCGTCCATCTGATCCTAAATTCATACCTGTCCATCTGATCCTAACTTTATACTTGTCCATCTGATCCTAACTTCATACCTGTCCATTTGATCCCTATGTCACACCTGTCCATCTGATCCTAACTTCATACCTGTCCATCAGATCCTAACTTCATACCTATCCATCTGATCCTAACGTCATACCTGTCCATCTGATCCTAACTTCATACCTGTCCATCTGATCCTAATGTCATACCTGTCCATCTGATCCTAATGTCACACCTGTCCATCTGATCCTAATGTCACACCTGTCCATCTGATCCTAATGACACACCTGTCCATCTGATGCTAACTTCACACCTGTCCATCTGATCCTAATGTCACACCTATCCATCTGATGCTGATGTCATACCTGTCCATCTGATCCTAATGTCACACCTGTCCATCTGATCCTAATGTCACACCTGTCCATCTGATCCTAATGTCATGCCTGTCCATCTGATCCCACTGCCATACCTGTCCATCTGATCCTAACTTTACACCTGTCCATCTGATCCTAACTTCACACCTGTCCATCTGATCCTAATGTCATACCTGTCCATCTGATCCTAATGTCATACCTGTCCATCTGATCCCACTGGCATACCTGTCCATCTGATCCTAACTTCACACCTGTCCATCTGATCCTAACTTCATACCCCGATACTATAAGCTGAGCAGGATTCAGAAAACCTTAGTAGTTGATCATTTGACGTCGCTTGTTGGTGCTTGTGGTAAATAGTTTATCCACTCAAAATACATTCACGTGAAACACAATAATAAGTGAAGTCTCATACATTTATTATTATATCTATGAATACAATTAGAGAACAGTTGTCATTGTTGTGAAATTATGTTGAGGAAAACAAACATGTTGATTTACGACCAATTACCCTCATAGGTGGCGCCACTTTCAGTCATGTAGGCCCCTATGACACAAAAACAATGAATCCCATGGGATGTCATGGTATAGAAGCTATACATAAAATTTAGAAAAAAAATTGAACAATACTTTTTCAAGTTTATGTTGCAGTTGTGTTATTGACAGATGGTCATAGGTGGAGAAGTCTGTAGTTACACATGACCCAAGAACAATCCCAATGTCCGGATGGACATTCAGACAAGCTGAAACGAGTATACCCCTTACACTTCATGCACTGGGGCTATAAAAATGAGGGTCAGAGATGCATGTTTTTAGGGTATTTTAAATTCATGTTTTATTTTGAATTCCCTAGAAATGGCAAGTTAAAGCAGCTCTCCTCCCCCGCTCTTCCACCTGTATATATCTATCCATCTGCTGTAGGAAATGGATATTACCAGCATGTGACACAACGTCTATTTTAGTCAGGGACCATTAAATCCATCAATTTCTGACCTTGTGCTGGTGGTCTGAATGCACATTGTTCTCCCCTGTGTTTACATGGCATGACAAACAAAGTTAATTATATAGTAATACACAGACAATTGATTTTTCATTCATGACCTACCTGACTATATACACAGTAAAGCTTTTCCTAATGCCTTATAGCAGGGGTAGTGAAACCAACCTGGCAATAGGATTGTCTGCTTGTTGTTCAATGTCACACCCTTCATTATTTTGATGATATAAAGGCGCAATTCAGTTTATTCGGGGGAGGGGGGGGGATTAGGCTCTATATCTTGAGGAATTGGTGTTGAGCGATTGTTCCGTTAAGTGCATGTTATGCAAATGTGAATGGTCACCTTTCACACAAGGTAAATCTGCAATTTAAAAAAATGTCAAAAAAAGCAAACAATGTTATAGAACACTGAACCACAATTACTATGTACTGGTTGTATTATGTTATGGTACCACATCAGTTCATGCAACTAAAGTCAGATGCAAAACAATTTGAGTTGTCCGCTTCGAAAATGAAAGCTAAACATATACGTATCATATGTGCATTGAATGTGAAACTGAAACAGCTGTATTATGAATTCCCTCAGTCTTACTTCAGTTTTTCCACTGCTTCCTGCGATGTCTTCTAAATACTGAAATATTTTACTGAGAAAAGCAAGCAAAAACCAGCTTAAAAGCGATTTAGGACTATTTTAAAAGTGTAAATGATTGATTGATGCCGCACTCAAGATTGTTTCACTTATATGGCAGCGTTGCCAGAAATTTTCCAATTTTAAATTTTGTGGCCAAGGAAGTTGATTACCTCTAAAGACAACCAAATATTTGAGAAGTTTGGTTACAAAAAAAATTTGTATTTGAATTAGTTTCCAAAAATTGCTCTGGCCTAACTGAACGTTCTGTTATGTCGGTTAAATCCCACAAGAACCCTGGAGCGTTCAACTTCTGAAAAAGTAAGGCGTTTTGACACCTGGCCACTATCCCAAATGGATTGATATCAATAGAAGAGGATTTTTACATTATTGGAGGACTGGGTGAGAATTAAAACTGAGGTCTATTTGTACAAATCCCTGTTCATAGGGTTTCTTTTCATCCAGTGTCTGAAAGGAAGATTTTAAAAAATAATTGCATGTACATTCCATATCTTAAATTAATACATGCAGTTAATTCTGACGACATTGACAACAATGATGACATTGTGTGCAGTAATTTCTGATGATGAGAGTAGTTGATTTCGAAAGCTCATATTAAAATCACCATGCACAAAGTAGTACAAGTTGTCCTATGTGTTTTGGTTTTAGTAAAACCGCTCCATAGAAGAATCTTATAGCAAAACTTTATTGCAGTACAAGGAGAGAGTCACCTGTATTTCATCATAAAATTATTAAAAGTGATTTTGATTTCTTTAAAAATCCTGAATCGCGCTTTCCAAATTAAAGTTTTCTTGATGATTATTTGTCCATATTATTTTAATTATAATCTTATTCCAATGTAATAACATTTGCTGGCTGTCCATGGTCAATTAATTGTATGTAACAGGTGGTTCTGCGTCTCAGTTACAGTTTTAACTACACATATATGTAATACGATCCCTCATATTAAAAGGACACCACGCATAAGTTTGTGGCAAATTAAATTAGCAGAAATATCAGAAGTAATATGGCTTTTATAAAGGGCACAAGTCAACTTTGGCAAAAAATGTTTTTTGTCTGACAGTAAACAAACATCCAGGAATGTATCAAAGGCTCAATTAAAGAAGTTGTAAGCATGTGTAAATACTCACTCAAATCTTATAAGCCAAAGACAAAAAAGGAATTCACAAATAAAACTGGCTACCCAGCAATCCATGAGAGCTAGGCAAGTTACCTTTGGTCATTTGGTAACCTCATTAGCAGCCGTAGAAAAGCACAAATCTTCTTTGACATGTCCACTTAAACTAATTAGCTTTAATAGAGAAAATCTGTATGGTCGAATTCTGGTCCATTTAAAGCAGATTTTTTTCTTGCAGTGTTAAATTTTTTGGCTATTTTTTTATCACGTTTATATTTAGGCAATCATGATTTTTGTTTACACTACACAAAAGGGTTTTAATGAAATAGGTCAAATTCTATTTTTAGTTTGCATCACATTATTTTCCCATAATAGGTAACATTTGTTTCTATTTTCTGTGCAAATGTTACCTATTGTGCTGCTATTTAGGAGAGGCGGTAATTAATAATTTAACCCAGCTGGTTGTCTTAAAAATTGAACGCTGTACAAAGTATGTTTGAGGTACATATAAACATGATACTTCATGAATGGACCTCTGTGGCTCAGTTGGTTAAAGTGATAGGCACAAACTCAATCACAGGTTTTTTTGGATCACTCACATTCTCTAAAATGTAACAAAATTCAGACTGGGTTTTCACTCATTTTCTCTACAAGTAATTGTTTCAAGATACCATATGGAAGTTAGAGATTGTCTCCGTGCACAGAAGTCCGTGAAGAACGTTGAATGTGGCATTAAACATAAATCTAAGTGATCTTAACTTGTCAAATTTACACAGGTAAATAAACTCTTCATGCAGAATCATTATATGCTTCCTTAGTATGTGATCATTGAACAATATAATGTTTGTTTGGTTTATCCAGTAGTTGGGTCATGTACCCCATCCCAAAACCTGACCTGCAATATGATGCTGTTTTTACTTGTTCTGGGAGTTATCACATGCTAAAAGCTGAGCCTGTTATAGACTAAATATTCCACCATAGTTGAATGTTATGATGGGTAAATATCTACATGTACCATAACACTGTATTTATTCGTGTCTCTCATGGGTTTGTTCTTATTTTAAATATAAATCAATAGTTTTGAAACGAGAAGTATTTTTGAGTTGCCAGTTGAACATTGTTATGGAACAGGCTTTGATGTTATTGTTAGTTTCCAGCAGTTATTGATTATATGCAATGGCCTATATTTGAGATTAGCAATGTTTTATACCTGGATGTAAACACACTCATATGTGAAACTGGCCTTCATTATTTATTACACTCCGAATTCCTTTGATCTCAGGCTACATATTTATTATAACATTGCCTAGGTTAATAAAATCAGCTGTAGTCTTGTAGTTGACATTCTGCTCTGTTTGTCGTACCCTTGAACTAGCTGAGATCATTATATCTCCTACCTCCATCCTCGTGCTTGAAACATTGTCATGACTTTTTTCTTTGACATGGCTTTTAGTTTGTTTAATTATTAGCATGATCAGATATATGTAACATTTGCTATTTATTCCATCCTAATCAGGAACAGGACCATGTACATTGTTTCCACTTAACGTGGCATTAGCTGCCAAAATGTTGATATTTTTGTGTTAAAAGAGAACGTTGAAATTATCGGCTATTTTTCACAAGACCTATAATTCAGAAGCTTTTTAGTGCTTCTAGTCTCGAGAATGAACGATAAAGTATTGTTTTGAACCAAATTGGCTTAGAATGAATGAATGGTCGTCCCGGTTATTTAAATTTTGTTTACTTTTCGGACACTATTTCGGTTCGTATAGGCCTTAGGCTTTATGGATTTGTCTCATTTCAACGCCAATCATTTAGTTTTTCGATGGCCTTCAAATCCTCTTACTGTCGTGAAGATCAGAAATTATGAAAAAAGTGTGAATTTTGGCAGCTCATGCCACTTTAAGAAACTACTTAAGATTCCTACACCCTACAGGTCGAATGTCATTTTTTTCTTTTCCAAATCAATCATTTATTTTTTTGACGAACTTTAATGCCTCTCATTTTAATGAATATCGGAATACTTTACAAAGTTTGGAACCAGGCAGCTCATATATCACACGAAAAAATGTATCACATTAAAAAAGAAAAAAGCAGTAAATTTGATATTGTCATTAGTTTCTCAAAAATATTTAAAAAATGTTTGATTTTAATTAATACAAGCAGCATTTCAGGATTTCAACAAACTTCTAGATGGACAGTTTTTCTCTGATTAATAGAAAGGGAATCTTGCATTTAAATGATTATAAGTATATATCTTAGTCTTTGGGGAGCTGTTTTTAAGTAAAAAAAAAAAAATTAAAAAAATGGTAATTTTCAATGAATTTGAGAGGCCTATGTTGCAGCAATGTAAAAATGTAATTGCTATGCAACTTATAAGTCTAGTCCAGGAAACATGAATGGTGTCACTCAAGTGACTTTTTTCATGTATTAAGTGTGAAAAAGAAGTAGGGTAAAGTCCAGTGTATATAGTCTTCCTGAATGTGTGTTGTTAACAGAGTTGTATTACAAGGGTAGAGGTTATTTCTGCTACACTGCTCCTCAGGGTATATTCCTACTGACCATGCCTACCTATACATCAGGTGTGGGGAGATGAAAAGACAGTTATTACCCTGTGAGGGCCGGAGTATCAGAATTCTTACATCAGGCAAGGAGCACCAACTTGACTGTGTGAAAGTATCAGGCTAAAGAAATCTTCAAGCACCAGCGAATATGACAGACAAATGCATGTGCAGTTAGACATTGCAAAGCAAAACTTTGAAAAAAAAGCCTTACGTGTTCTACTTGACTTATTGCATGTGTTCGTCAGCCTTTCAGTTGTAGATTTCTGATGAGATTGAGACCACCTTGGTAGGGTTTATCACTTTTATCAATAACTTGCAGTTTTTTAAAATACCTTTTGTTGCCCATATCCATTATAGCTGTTAAAAATTCACAGTACTTGCGTCACTGGAGGTTGATTGACAGCCAATGTGTTAAGATAAAAGAGTTAACGTCACCCACCTTACAACTTGTACAATTATCACTGAATGCAGATACTCTTGGAGCCAGTTTATCACGTCTCCTGTAAAAGAAAACATACCAGCTGTTTAAGTTGATTTATTGACAGCTTTATTTTACCTGGCACACAGCCATACAAACCTTGCCTGCTTTATGAATTAGTTAGAGCTTCCTGAATTGTACCCTCCTAGTCTGGGGTAAACATTCAGTAACCCTCGGATTTTTTATCAGGACTTTCTCTAAATAATCTGTGTATCGAGAATATTTTGTATTCTGAGGATATATTTTTTCAAATTTTACATCTTTATTTATATAGAGTTATGTGATATTAAGCTTGCTCATAAAAATCACATTTTCACCACTGTAGACTGAAGTTTATCATAAATGTATACAATAATAGGAAAAGTATTTTTTTACTTTGATAGATATAATGTAGGTCAGCTAAGAAAACGAGTGAACACAACTGTCAACAGAACTATGCTTCTCTGCGTTATAGGATAGGATAGGATCTGACATAAATATTACTTTCTCTATTTTACATTTTACGATGAGGTAGTGTAAAGCTGTTATGAGTGTGAACATTATGGGCTGTATAGGAGGAAAACCATTAAGTTGAAATTTGACTGTGATAATCTGTCTTTACTAAGCTAAAGAACTGACTTTCTAAATTACTGTCCATATGGATTAAGCAATAATCCTCTTGCTAAAGGGTTTCTCTGGGTGAAGTCGGCCATATGGATAAGCAGATTAAGACTGGGATTAACCTTGTACGTTTCCGATACTTGTTTGGGGAACTAACTATTGTGGAAAGAGTAAGATACCTGTACATAGTGTTAAGTCAGTTTAAACTGAACTCTTACACCATGTCATTTTTTGCAATGAAATTGGAGAGAGTTTCCACTGGGATGCCATTCTAAACAATTCCGTTCTTCCAACATTTAAGCAAGATTGATAGATCGTAAAACTGCTACTGTATTTTCATTGACGCCTTGTGTCTGACTTCTCTCTGAGTGATGCCTCTCGTGGGACTCCATTTACACTGAAGTGTACTATGTTGTCTTGGCTGAACCTCATCCGTTTGAAGAGCTTCCCACTTTAATGCCAAAACATAAACTTTTATAGGACTTGTCCATTTGCTAACAAGCCAAATACCTCTTTGTTGGGATCATAGCTGATCAGGGACAAGGACTGCATTCCGACAGCTCAATATACTGGCTGCCGTTAACCATTTAATAGAGATCTCTTGAATCTGACAGTGACTGCCTGTCGTAGACTACATTGATCTCCGGACGATTTCCCAGCCCTTGCCACCTAATCAGAAGGGCCTTGGACAAATAGTCGTGAAGGAAACACTGTAGAATGTTTGTGTCTGGTGAGTAGGATCAAGGAACCAGTTTGTCTTCTTCAAGAGAGCTAAGAAATACCAACAGACTCTAAATATTTAGACTGGTTTAGTGATCACCATACCTTTGAGCAATCTTCTTGCAGGCATCAAGCTGTGAAAGAAACTCTTTACTCCCTAACGCCATCTGTCCGGTAACCACATGCAGCTCAATGATTTCTGGAGGTAGAGAATTTATGCTGATAACTGACATTTAAAGACAGATAATCTTGGCTAGATGCTTTAAGTAACAACTCTGATATACCTTACAACCTACCACTATTAAGTTTCTGTAGAAAGTTGAGTGTCTGGAAACCTTGATGTTTGGAAATTGAAAGTTTTCTGAGAGTTGCAGATGTGTGTATTTAACTGAACGTATGCAATCTGGAATTCGTATGTGACTGCATTGTTCCAGTATACAAGAAACTATATGATATAGGTAACAACCTAATCTACAGATTTTGAAAGGTTCATTTTTGTCATTGGAGGAATAAATGTTTTATTCCATGTGTAATCAAAGAGTCTCAAAGACGTTGTGGTTAGAAACCAGAAAGCTATATTATCTATAGATTCTGCCTTATTATGGACAATTATTGACTTCTTTCCACTGGATTGGATTCAGGATATTGATGATTTCCAACATTACCTGAAAAAGCTTTGCCTATCTTTTTGATCTACTGTAGCCAATCGTGCTAACATTGGACTGTATTTTCACGGACAAAGAGCTGCAGTAGCCTGATATTGTGTTTCCCTTCCTTTAGTGCATGCGATTAACATTTCAGATTTCTGCGAACTTGGCTACTGCTCGCTCACCTTCCATTGACTGGTGTGGAGTCTTTTTTTTCACACCGGTCTATTGTCTTGTGCTTTAGAAGACATTTGATCCGGGCCAAAATCCACTATTTGTGTGAATCTTATTCTAATCAGTTTAGGTGAGCTAATTAATTAGGCGTTGACTACTGATCAGGTGTCATTGAAATTATACCACTGGATGATGATAACTAATGAGTAGACTGCAGTTGTAATTAGCTATTTGCATGCCTCACCAATTGCCAGACAATAGTGCCGAAAGAGCGCCCTGCAATAGTCCATTCCTCTGATTATTACAGAGGTAGCAACAAGCAGGAACTGTTCTCATGCTGAAAGACTCTTCCATGTATTTTTGCTAACAAGACCTCTACTAAGTTGTCATTATACAACCGTATCTGGCAGTCATCTCTATAAAAGCCTGCAGATTGACTTGGAGAAAAATTGGATTCACAGCTTTTCTATTGTCATAGTTTTCAAACATCTGCAATTGCTGAAGACAAACTTTCCATTAGACGTGCTAAAATTAAGAAGTCATTAGTTGTAATATACAACAAAACAGTTTTTCAAAATGCAGGGAGAGATTGGAGATTTGCAGGCCCTAAAACTTCAACGACAGCTTAGAAATCGAAGACACACTTTAGCCAATGTGCGGTGAGTACAGACCTTTTCATCAAGCATATTACTTGCATTTCAGAATCGCAAGTGTGCTGAAGAAAATAAAAAATCTATAGTTAAGGCTTTATTTGAAATACATGTATTTAAATAAGAAGCTAGCTGTTATTCTTTTTTTGTAATATACTATGAAGGGGTTGGATGAAGGGGATGAGAGGAAAATACTACAGGCATAATAGATATGATTTGAAAAGGAACATGTGAGAGATGCGATTTAGGATGGTGCAAGAATATTAATGTTTAGATGTTGTCATGGGTAATACATTTGAAAATGATATAAATATTTAAAAAAGAGGCTTCAATGACATTGAATGAAGAAAATCAATGAAATATGGATTTGACCGTGAACAAAAAAATGTTAGATTGACTGCCGTACTGTTTTGCCCATCAATACTCGTCGGTGTGCAGATAATGTTGATATAGGGTTCATCTTGTGTAAACTACAGCACCATTTTAAACCCATCTCTGAATGCACCAACATCCATCATCTATCTATTGATTAAAGTCCTGCAAATACAAAGTTTTTGTCATAATATTGATTTCTATAATGTGTCGGTTAGCAATGACTCCATTGTAGTCTGAATTTCCATATTTTAAATAATTCTACTAGAGGTGTTAATGATTATAATTTCATCTGTTGTTTCCCTTCATCATCATCATTTAATTACACATGGTGTTAAAAATAGATTGATTGATGTTTCACGCCTCACTAAAGATCATTTCACTTATATGGCGGCGTTGCCAGGATTAGTAGGGAGTGGGCTCTCTGCCAGAGAAAATTCAAAACCCCCGACCCTTGGTGGGTATCTGGCAACTTCAGTTATCAAGTATAAAAAATGGTTCAATTGGATTTGGTCTGACTCCAAGGCCTGTGTCAGATTGAGGGACTACCCCTCTGGTGACAAAGCCACCAAGGCCTGTGTCTGACTGAGGGACTATCTCTCTGCTGACGAAGCCACCAAGGCCTGTGTCTGACTGAGGGACTATCCCTCTGCTGACGAAGCCACCAAGGCCTGTGTCAGATTGAGGGACTATCCCTCTGCTGACGAAGCCACCAAGGCCTGTGTCTAACTGAGGGACTATCCTTCTGCTGACGAAGCCACCAAGGCCTGTGTCAGATTGAGGGACTATCCCTCTGCTGACGAAGCCACCAAGGCCTGTGTCTGACTGAGGGACTATCCCTCTGCTGACGAAGCCACCGAGGCCTGTGTCTGACTGAGGCCTATACCTCTGCTGACGGAGTCACCCAGGCCTGTGTCTGACTGAGGGACTATCCCTCTGCTGACGGAGCCACCAAGGCCTGTGTCTGACTGAGGGACTATCTCTCTGCTGACGAAGCCACCAAGGCCTGTGTCTGACTGAGGGACTATCTCTCTGCTGACGGAGCCACCAAGGCCTGTGTCTGACTGAGGGACTACCCCTCTGCTGACAAAGCCACCAAGGCCTGTGTCTGACTGAGGGACTATCTCTCTGCTGACGAAGCCACCAAGGCCTGTGTCTGACTGAGGGACTATCCCTCTGCTGACGAAGCCACCAAGGCCTGTGTCTGACTGAGGGACTATCTCTCTGCTGACGAAGCCACCAAGGCTTGTGTCTGACTGAGGGACTATCTCTCTGCTGACGAAGCCACCAAGGCCTGTGTCTGACTGAGGGACTATCTCTCTGCTGACGATGGCACCGAGGCCTGTGCCTGTAACTCGAGTAATGAGCTATTTACTGAAGAGGGATTTGGACCGGCTTTTCATCCTTTGTAACTATGTGAGATGGTTGCATTAACTAGATATTAAAATGCAGTCTTATAATTAAGCCCAGTTTCTTTTTCAATAAAAATGCTGACTATAGACAGTTTATGAAATCTTGAGGGACTACCTAAAATACATCGTTAAGGATCTTATGACTTAATTTAATGAAGCCTCATGATGTCACTCAAAAACTTATGGGATGTTTGAGTAGGTCTTGCTTTGTAGTGACCTCTTCCCAACAAGTCCTTGTAGTGACACTCTTGGCTGCACACTTTTCAGTGCCGAAATGTTTTCCTCCTAGTATACCGATGACGTTATTAAACAATCGATATATTGTTGTAAAATATGAATGAATAATAAAATGAGTTTTGTAAATATTTTACCATCATATATGGCATTTTCCATCTGTCTTTGGTCAATATGAAGTTATGATTCGATTAAGCTGTGGTTTGAGAAGGGACCGGATATAACCTGATGTCTGGCATCAAGATAGTCTGAAAGTCAATTATGCTAGATATTTCTTGTGAGATTTCTGTTCGAGATGTTCCCATAATTGTCTACCTTAGACCAAGGCATTACGTGGCTTGGCACTTGTTTTAATTAATTTCCAAATCTTTTGTCATCTTGTAAGTCGACATTTCCTTACATCTCTCTAAGGGATTTCCCAGAAGGTCCTTCAAGACTGTCTTGACCAGAGGTTATCTCACTTTATGGCACTGTCTGGTTTGTCAGACAATCTTTGTCCAACACACACAACCATTTAGTTGTATGAGCTATCCCAATTCATTTTCACTGTCACAGATTCTGTACCTTTTGTACATATCTTTTCTTTGAGATTTTGACTATTTCAATGAATATAAAAAAAGGATTCTCTATTTACATTGCCTGGAAAAATGCTTTTTGAGGTTAGCGTTTTTTATCCATAATTAAAAAAATCGTTTCTGGATTATTGATCAACACGAGCAACTCTTTTTTCCGCCCTTTATCTTGGAGGCCATGTTTATCCTTTCTACTCTCTATTAGATATCTTCATCATTGGAAATAACTCCTGTTTTTATCTTGTCTTCATGAACTAGATCCACCATTAATTTCTTCCAAGCTGCACGATTTTATCTCAAGGTTCTGAGGAATTGTAACTTGACTGCTTTGCAGTATCATTGATATATTGTTTAGGGATTTAAACCACAGGCAAGATTGTTTATCTTATTTGGCAACAATGCCATGCGAATTGCTGGAGGAAAACCGAACTAATCTCTACATCGCCATATAAATTTGCCATATATTGAGTGTGGTTGCATTAATCAATCATTCCTTTACAGTTAAGTACCTGGCAAAATTTAAGTTGATTGAATGGTGTTTAGCGCACCATCTTACAATATTTCACATATATATTTGAAACGGACACATGCATTGTGACTAAAATCAGGCTGTTTTGCCTGCAAAGAGAAAATCTTGTTTATCTTTGACTGAATTAAAGTTCTTTAAAAACGTTTCACAAGTTGATTTAGCAGGCAACCATTTGGCAGTAGGCTGTTTTGAAGACTACTATACAGCAAACAATTTTATTTGTTTTTTCTCAAAATTAGTTGAAGTTGTAAGAAAAAAAAACCTGTATGTTTACTGAACGTATTTTGTTGCCGTACGACGTCAGCGGCGTTTTTGGCAGACTTTTCTGTTAACGCCATACGACGTCTTCGGTACTCAAGCATAAGTTGATAATTTGTTGAGTAACCATTTAGCATCACCACCTGAGCTAACTAATGTCCTTTACAATACATAGCATAATACATGTGTTTATCTTGTCCTTGGCTCAGTCAGATTATGTGTATTTTTTTAAAGTGTTGCTAGAAATACTCATTTTTCTTCCTTTAAACGGTTTATTTTTTCTTCATTATGACTGTAATCATCTCTTTGACAAAACTGTTGCTTGTGTAACGTCTTCAATAGCCATTACGACAAAAAGAAGGAGTCTGGAAGTCTTATCTTTAAATTCTGGAAACAGAAAAGATATAAAAAATCTAATGGATATAAAGGATGAATCATGAGCTAATGTTAAAGCCTAACTTATCTTTCAACTGTGTAATTATTTTCCCGTATTCTATTTGAGGAAGACTTCCAAGCGTTTGGGGAATCAGTATGTTTTTTAACACCTCATTTCACTGCTAATGGTCGTCTTAATGGGCCCCAGTTAGAAGTTTTTTTTTTCGGCAAGAGATTAACACATGAGTACCACCTCGCAAAATGGGTGTATTAAAGCATATATAGACTATGTAACAAAAAAGAAATGCTGCAAAATAGTTAAACACAAATATTTTGATTAATACATGTATTTTTTAAATGTACATAAGTGTAGACATTGTTTCACTAGAATGCCTTAAGGCTATAGAAATATATACTTGAAACTAAGAGATAATGATTTGAAAATCACGTTAGAGATACAAATGTTATTTATCATCAGATTTAAATGATGGTGTCAATTTCTAAACTTTGAGATAATTTTTTTGAGCTGTGATGTCATCAGTTGACAGCAACTTGAGGCAGTAAACCTCATCTCATATACAGATATCTTCTTTTCTTATTCAAATTCCAATAATGACGTCTGAATTGTTCGTGTGTGAGGTCACAAGTTTAATATATTTTGAAATCAGGAAAACAATGTGAAACATGATTATTTAACGGGGTAGTGTAAATTGTTGAAATCAACACTTAGTTACAAATGTAGTATTAATTGTCTTGCTAATATTTGCTTGATTTGCTGTCATTTTATGCAATTATATAATTACTTTGACCAATGTATAAATTTGAGCACACCTTGGAGGGTTACTGAGAAGACAGCAACAGCATCTTAAAGATCAATTTGATCGGAGAAAGAATGATTTGCCATTACAGAGACGTAATTTCAAGATTTTTGACATAAAGCTGTATTATGGGACCTTTAACTTCTTGTACCTTCTCTAAAACTGCCATCTTTTAATAATAATAATAATACTTTATTTCAAGAGGGAGATCATTTAGTACAAATAATACCAATCTTCCATGAGTCCCTCAATAACACACTCATATGCACGCACACACTCGCTCAGTAAAAGTAAGTAGGAAATATCAAAATCAAACAAAAGGCAAAGCAAAATTTTTCATAGTAATACAAAAGATTCTGGAACTAATAAATCTGACCAGAAAAAATATCCATTTGCTAATGACTGAGACCTAATATATGATTCCTTTCTATTCTTAAAAATTTGGATATTTGTTGATAATTTTATTTGCCCTGGAATCTGATTCCAGAGCATCACTCCAGAGAACTGGAAAGAATTTCTGTAAGCTTCTGTTTTGGCCTTGGGTACAATTAAATTCATGGTACTTGTGGAGCGGAGAGAATTTTATCGACAATCATAAAGAATTAGGATAATGTCTGACTCTCTCCAGATGTAATGCCATACATCTGCCACAGATTTATGAAGTAACGATGATTTAAGCTATCTGGGTGAACCAGACACCCAAACATTCTCTATTTTATGTCCTGGCTTTTTCTAAAAGTTATCTGGCCAAAATGAAATACACAGCAATAACACAATACTAGCCAGCATCAGTAGAAAAGACTCAAGTTGAAACTAATTTTATATTGATTGTTTCAGGGAAATATTCCTTCCCAGATATAAGCAGGCATTCAGATCTCCCTGGTTTTCAAAAGACTTCTCAATATAACATTGTTAGATTGAATTATCATATTAACAATAGGGATGACACTGAAATTATATGATAAATCTATAGTGCACTTCACAAGGGCTTTGTTACCATGGTATCCTAGTTGGGAAATAAGAAATGCTAGGTGTGTGACACTTAAGACAGTAGCTGTCAGTCAACTGATATATTTATCTGTCATCATAGAAGGATGAGTTTTCAGATCAATGTCAGAAATAAGCCACTTCCTTATTGGGTCCCTCAGCAAACAATGAATGCAGGTCAATTCGACTATCTTTTTGATGGATTTAGGAAAAAATATTCAATATTAGGACTTTGGTACGAAAGTAAATCACCAGTACCAT
Organism: Lepidochitona cinerea; assembly: GCA_963971465.1. NCBI lineage: Eukaryota > Metazoa > Mollusca > Polyplacophora > Chitonida > Tonicellidae > Lepidochitona > Lepidochitona cinerea. The sequence continues at coordinate 35,922,708 of OZ020556.1, read as the reverse complement.
GAGAACTGTCTACAGTTAATCCTAATTCTTGTCAAAATGATTGACAGAATCCAAACATTAATGAAATATAGCTCCTGTGTGACTTTCTTTCATATTGTTATAATAATTTTAATCCCAATGTCTCTTAGTAGGACGATAGTGTATCATAGTGTCACAAGCCTTCCATTCATGGATTCATGCCCTACTCAGTCCTAAGAAAAAAAGATGTCTGCTAGGGCCTGGTTTTCAAATGACCGTGATATTATGTGCAAGAGTTGCCAGGGCATAGAGCTCAGTTTCCTCCCCCACTAATCTCGGTCAAATAATTTTGAGTATGGCTTAAAACACCAATCAATAAGGATAACAAGAAACATGACGATCAAGTGAAAAATCCACCCTCAAATAGTTAATTTTGCAAGATGGAACATATTATGGACAACATGCTTTTTTATTAGCAGGTAGCGACGTTTCACTGTGTTCTGGAGTTTAAAAGGGTAATTTAGACTCCTAGCTGCTGAGTTCTAAAATGCATGTCTATTTGTTACATAAAGAATTTTTGATAGCTCTCATGTACATGACATCATCAGATTTACACTTGCTTCAGCCCAGTCTATTTTCATAGACTGTCTATTGATTGTAATCACATTGCTGCATCATCACTTACAGTGCAATATTATCTGACTGTATTAATGTCTTAGCTCACTGAGCAGTAACATCATTTATACTAATAAATCACTAACATGTATCGGGGCTGTCAGTTTTATTTCATAATTATCTCCGTCCGTGTTTTTTTCAAAGTCTCACATTTATTTCATAATTATCTCCATCTGGGTTTTTTTCAGTCTCACATTTATTTCATAATTATCTCCATCCGTGTTTTTTAGGTGTCTTTAAACTTTAATTTCCTCAAAATTAATTTCAGAGAGAACAAAAAAAAAAATGGACCCCTATTTCATCTCAAAAATATATAAAAGAACAACTGCTCATCACACTTTTTATCAAATTTAGCAGGCATACTCAACAACCAATTTTGGTAAAGTGTTCCTTATTTTATCTTGACAAGCAGAATAAATAAAGCTCCTAATTTTGGTTGCATTTTAAACAAGGTTCAAATTTCTTCTAAGTGACATAGATGTGGGATTCAGTTTGACTGTCTAGTAGATGCTAAAGTAATTGTTTCCTGCTATTTCCCTTTGAGACAGAGCACTGATCGTATCGTTCTTTAACTTTGATACTGTCTTTTTTATCAGCAGGCCCCGTCTGGGATCATATTAACTTTATGCCACATGAATCATACACAATATATTTACTTAATCCTGTATGATATATAGCCACTAATCCTTTATGGGGTATAGGATGTTATTACTGTTATACCTTTTCTCCACAGTCCAGTTTTCTTTACTGGCCAGTGGATTTAACACAAGCTTTTCTCTTGACCCGACAGCCATTATCTCTGATAAGGTTACCATAGTTTATTCCCAGGAACGCCTGGCAACTCAGATTTAGCAAGATTAATTACAAACTTGGGTCGTTAATCAGATTTTCCCTGGTCACTTAGGGCAACCAAAATGACAGTCAAATGAAATTATCACCGCCAAGAAAATTATAACACAAGAAATTCATTTAGGTGGAAAAATGTTTTTAGTTATAATTATACTCGGTCTCAACTTTCTTCTGAAATTAAGGAATGATACTGATATGGTTCTCTCCTGAGTTATTTATTATGGAAGTTAAATTAAAAAGACCGTATTCTGTCATAATTTGGATGTTATGGGGGATGATTAATAGGCAATTAGATCTGGGTATTCATAGAGACTTGGCTACCCGTTCTATTTTATCATGCATATAGCCCACCATAACATATCTTTTCAATATAAAATATAATATGACAATTCCTTGAATTACATCTCGTTATTGCTTCCTAGAAATGGATTGTTTTTTGCTGACCCTGGTAGTGACCTTGTCAATATGTCTCCGATATTAATCTGTTAATATTTCACTCCGAGTACACTGTTGCTGACCAATCTAAAAACTACCCCACATGTCTCCTATAGAACAACCTCTAACATTTCGAACATTTCGTCGATATCATCTTATAAAGCTTGTTTATTTTTAGCTTTCGTTACTTTTCATGTATGTTAAGCCATTTGTACAGTTTTTTTCTATTTCTGCTTTTTTTTTGAGTTAATAAAGGCATTATTTTAACCACTTTCTTTGAATCGAGCCTCCACACGTATGAGCAGAAGTCTATGAATGCACGTTCATAGACTTCTGGCATCAGTCATTTTTTGGGGGTCACTAAAATATTTATAGTAAGTTTATGAAGCTTGAAAATGAAATCAATTGCCAAATCTCTGTGCGAAGAAAAACAAATTGAAAATAAAATCTGAGTGTTTTTTTTTAGCTATTTGAAGTTTTCTCTGGGCAAAGAACACTGGTTCGACTAATTTTGAGTGTGGTATAAGACATCAATTAAACACAATTTTACCTGACAAAGATATTCTAGATCTGGAAAGCTCTAAGTAATCAATTTTCATTACAAAGCTTTGGTTTTGCGTTGGAAGTTTTAAAAGGCGATAAGCAGAAAAATATTTGACAACAAAATTTGAGTTCATGAAAACTTTTTCAACAGACATAAGTTTTCCATGATTGGTCTTCACAAAAATAACATAAATAATCTATAGATATCCAACTCCTTATTATCTTGAAAAAAAATATAAAAAAAACAAACAAGAAAAAAACCCCACAAAATTAGTTGTTTTGAATCCCCTTGTGCTTTAGTTATGGTGTATTGTTACCAAAAGAAATATTAGTTTATTGTTGGAAATGCCCTGAAGAAATTACAATGTGAAACCAATGTATTGAAACCAAATTTTTGAAAGATAATATTAGTTACAAAGTTTGTTAGACGAGGGATACGGAAATATATGGGGTAACACGTCCATCAATATACTGTTTAATACTGACCCCATATATTTCCGTTATTTCCGAACAAACACTGTAAAGAATTTTTCCCACCCAAGCCCTAAATTGTACAATATTCAAACCTTCTTCCTCCCAATTAACTGTTTCATAAAAGGCAGAAAGGGAACTCCAAAAGCTATTTTCTAATATGTATGGCACTAGCAGACTTGACTGTCTAGACAGGGTGTCACAAGCCATATATGGTAGTCGCCCTGTATGGATCAGCACGTCAACGTAATATGGAATACACAGGGTCTTAACATGAATGGTTTGAACCAATCAAAATGAAGTATTTAGTGTGAGGTGGGATAATCCTTAGTACTAAGTCAAGGAATGTCTGATGAAATATTAAATATGGTCATCTTCCGTTATGTCAACACTCGAGCCAAAATTTGAAGTCAAAGAAATAAAGAGTTTTACATATTTTTGTTCATAACAACCCCACTGCCACCTTGCTTTGATCGAACCATTGTCTTTTTTTATAAATGAATTTGTGAAATTCAAAAGAGTTTTCTTATTTTCATCTGATGCAACGTTTAGTTTGAGAGAAAAAATCTTCTTTTATCAAGCAATTAAATATATTGAATTTTGTTTTTGTTAATAATATTCTAAAAGGATGCTGAAGAAAGTTGATTAACATGTATTGAACAAGAAAATTGAGAGTCTGTTGTAACAGAACAGATTGATTGGTCCAAACTGGGAAGTCTGTTTGTTTTTACTGGTGGAAATCTTTGCTCCATACAGGCATGCTGATTTTAGAAATCCCATGGATGAGATCTTAAAACAAAGAAAGTGGATTGTTCTGGAATAACTGAGATTGTCTTGTGTTTGTTCGAGTCCACATCATTTGACTTTGTTCGTCAGGACCAGTAGTTCTGCTGGCCGTGTTCTAATCACATTCAATAGTGTGTTATATGGAATCAATCCAACACTGTAATTGACATACATACATCTCAAGCTTTATGTCAATTGACTTCAGGCTACCACTCTTCAGAGAAAACACGCAACAGATTTTCCGCGGAAAGAAACATTTGATAATGTAAAAATGTGGAAAAGATATTCATTTTTAAAAAAAATTTAGTTCAGAATCTGTTTTCCTTAGCACCATATTCACACATATTTTACGCCGAATAAAAAGTTGATGTGGGTGTAAAAATAAATTTTTAATATCGAGCAATCTGTTTTGTGAAAGGGTCAGAGTTCAGGGAGTAATAGATCAGAAGCTCTCAGATATCATTAAATTTAATTCCTGAGTGAGGAAATTATAGGATGCCACTTAAATCTCATATTTTTCAAATAGGCCCCTAATGGTCCATTTAAAGACGACCAATGTTAAAATTAATAGACTGTCTTATATATCCTCGGTAGTCACATTTGAGTTTTTTGTTGACGTCAGGTCATTTCATCTCCTAGTTTGTATCTGCTTCGTATCGTCTTTTTACTTTACTTGAGTTTGTGCGGTCATGAAAACTTGTTCCCATTCTTAACCAAGTGAAAAAAAAAATGTGCAAATCAAAGACAAAGAAAACATAGGGTTTGAGCGAAAAAGGTCTGTTACCTAATTTCATGGTGATCCAAACAAATCATGAAGCCAGTCTAAAAGAGTTTTTACGCTTAATCTAAATGGCTTTGGGAGTATGGTCTGTGGAAAAAACAGTTGGATGCCTGTCAGTATTCAGTGATCATGTCCGCTTGAAAGTTCCTTAAATTTCCTGTTGGCTGACGATGATGGAATGTCCACAGACTACATTTTCTCCACCTCTATTGGTGATCCATCTTTTAATAACACTTGTCACTCTTGTCCAGCTTTTTACCACGATTCTGTATACAAAAGTAATAAAGAATGTGAACCACAGAGGGTTCTTGATGATTTTACTGTCTACAGGCTCACAGAGTTTTAATCAAATTAGAGTTGATTGGACTCATTTAAATGTCAACTCCAAGCCAAAGAATTCTTCTGGTAATGGATTGTTGTAGAGGATCACCCAAGTGATCTTTGATAATTATTTCATAATTTCTCCTGTCTTTGATTTCTATTTGTTCAGAGTAAAGCAATGTCTCATGATTTGTATCATCTTTCTTATAAATTGTCGTCGCCATATAAGTGAAATAATCTTGAGTGTGGCGTAAAGCATCAATCAATCAATCTTGTTATATAAATTAATTCTATTAAGAATTTTGTTTGATATTTCTAAACCTTTGTTAAATGAATCAGGTGTAGGTTGACTTTAATGCTCATGTACCTGAGAATTAACCCAACCTATCAATCAGAGACCTGGAAATAGCTGCACTGGATTCACTCATTCCAGACTATTAGTGTACTATCCCAAATTTATCGTCACACTTGTTGTGTCTCTCAAACCAAATCCTTTTGATTGTTTGTAATTCTCAGATAAAATGGTTAAAATAATTCAACTGTTAGCCTGCTTACGCCTAACGGATAACATTTTCATTTTCGAATACAAAATAGTTCCTTACTACCACTGCTGTCTGGGCAAAATAAATGTAAACATTATTCAATATTTTTGATGCAAGTATGCTTTCAAAACTTATGCATATCTCTTCTATGATACAGGCCCCCAGTTAACCAAAATCTGGCAGTTAGTTCCAATGTTCTGGGAGTTGCTATAATGTTATAATCTGTTTTAATGAGGAAATATTTAAAATTTTGGGAGCTGAAACCACTTGAAGGTAGACAAGATGATTAACTAATTTACCTATTTTATGCCTGAGTTGATTTTTGCTCTAATCTATCAATCTTTCTGCCTATTTGGCTATTAGCAAAGTCAATTTCACTAAAGAGCAATTTACCGATAGTTTAAGCGTTGAGTTCACCCCATGGGTTTTCTTCGATTATCCGGTGAACCACAGGTATTGGGAATAACTCACTGAAATCTGCCAACTTGATTAGTGCAATGTCAGGTACTTAATTTGTTATCTGTGTTTATCCTCATTGCCACGGTAACTTATTATCGGCCAATATTGCCAAGGGCCATGTTATATCAGCAGTGCGTTAAAGTTCAAAGTGAATACCTATGTTAGTAAGCAAGTGCCAATATTGACTATTACCTTCTTGGTGTATTGATCAGACACCTCACTTAGATGTTCAGGCTTTGAATTAATTCTGGGTGTTTCTATAAGCATGTACTACCTGTGTCAGACTCTTGGGTGTTACCTGTATAGAGGATACAAGTTGATGAACCATCACATTGAATTGAATTCTATGTAGCATTTGTTTGGCTATGGAACAGACACCTGCTCAATCTTACCTGGCTATATTTTAAACGGATCATTTGTTTGAAGATTCCAGTCCAGTTGAATATAAAAGGGTTGTATTATAAAGAGAATGATGTACCAATTGATAATCAATAAGTTAAAGACCTGATAATTAGGAATCAATAAGTTTTATTTAGTGAATGAAGTAGTTCATTGTATGTGCAAACTCGGTTACCAAAATCACAGTAATGAAGTTAAAGTAGCTTGTAATTATTGGAAGGGATTTTCAGATGTGACTAACTGTAGAGAATGGCTGCTAGAATTGCTGGTAGACCTCATTTAGGTTTCATATCACCAGGATGCAGCTTACTTTGGCCCTTGGCTATTACACCTACGGCTCCGTGATGTTGTAACAAGACCTTTTCCAGCCCTATATAGTCATGTTAATACAAGTCCAGCGTCTTTTGTGTTCAAGGTCTCTCTATGGTTAATCACCAGCTTTGACGCACAGAGGTAATTTGGAATTGATACAGTTATTCTTCCTTATCTGAGAGAGCCATGTATTTATATTGCTCTCATGATTTTTGTATATTGTCACCACTGCTCAACTTGCAGTTTTGGCCAAAGCTGTGGTCTGGAATACCGTTGGATACTTGCTCGTTCTGTTATACTGGCTTGTTATCAATCAAAGTCTGAAAATATCGGAGATCTACTGTTTGATGATGCTGTCTTTGAGAGGCCTTAATGTAGGCAAATTACAAGGTGTTAGCACAAGTGATGAGCAATATCTGGTTATATTCTCCTATATCTATTGTCCTATATCCTTTATACCTGTCCGGGTTTGGACAAAAGGTATCAAACAGAAATAACACAGCTCAGGGATATACTTGCGTACATTTGTATCTATTTCATGGAATACTGGAAGTGTGAAGTAAGATTGTTTATAGGCAATTGAGCCCACCGCCTTGCTGACGCCATGTACTTGTCTTGTCCTTGATGTATGCCTACCTGATAGTCTTCTGCAGATCCTGTTACTTGTTGTGTCAGATCATTTAGAGATGGACAGCCCGAGTACAAGTCCAAGTCAGTTTAGTCTCCGTGTAAGCAAAGTTATTCCTGGCCTCACCAAGTTCTTCCGCAAAAGAAAAGGTGATAACTCAAGGTAAGCCTATCAACGTATTGGGCCCTTAAGCCCCCCTAAAATTTCCACATTTTCCAACCATTTGTGTTGACATTGTGCATACCTCTTGTCTCTGTGTGCCAAAATTTGAATTCACGTCTGACATATTTTGGGGTTTGAATGAGGCCCTCAGTTGTGAAGTCTTTATTATTTTAACTTAAAGTTTTGTTGTTGAGGGAGCTGAATAAAAAGTAGAAATATTGGATCATAACTTGTTGAAAAAAATTAACTGTCACTGGATATCCTGAAATCCTTTATAACAAATCGATTAACGCAAGATGAAATTTTGGCTTTCGTATTTTTACTCTAGAGAATGGCAAAAGAGGAATTGTAATGGTCAATTAGGTTCAGTATTCCGCTAGCCTTTCAGAGCTCATTGAAAAATCCATTTTAAAGCAATGTCTGATTTAGATTAGTCCAAAAAAACAGGCTTTGATTTATTGTCAGTTCACCTATTTCAAAGCTTGCTTTATGTGCACCAGTCTTTCTGACCTGGGTAACTATTTCATTTAACAGGACAAGGGGTCACCTGAAACTGTTGTAGGGTCTGGTTTTTTTTTTTGATGTATCAAGCTTGGTTACCTTTTGCTATAATGTCAGAAAATCCACGATGTGAATGGTAATACGCCATACAAATACTGTTTATACTCTCAGTCAACTCTATTATCGTAAAGAGACTATCTTGTCATAATGTTAATTGGAAACTACATGGTCGTTTGTGGTTTTTTAGGAGAAGCTTTTTTCCTTTTATTTATATTGGTGTTTAATACTTTTATAGACCGATTAACAAGTAGACAATAATGATCGAATACCAGCTGGACAGCGTCACTGAATTACTTAATAATCACGTTCTGACTTTCTGGATGGATTTTGCTTCAGCGAATAGATGTTAAAGCATAAAGAAGCCTTAACAATGAGTCTCAGTACTAGTCATACCTCCTCCCTAAATTACAATATGTCTTGCATATTGGTTGCCAATCGTGTAATTTCTCATTATGGCAAAGCAGCCATATATGTAAAATAATCTTGACAGCAGCCTTAAACATCAATTAATCATTCAATCCATGTGTTACAGCTATTTAATATAACATTTGTTTTTTGGCCACATCGAATTAGGCGTCTATATTGTTCCGATGTTGTTTGCTCCATGAATTGGCAATATTACCGAATCAGTCTAAAGAAGAACCATGACCTAAATTCTTGTCCATGAATACTAATTCTGGAAAGTAGGTCAATCCAATTTACGATTTTTGTATTAGGTTAAGAAAGATATGAAAGGTTGATTAAGTCGGTACTTTCACTAACGGCATTTTGTTCTCATGTCGACAGACCTTTAACCTCAACAGGAAGAACTTGGTTCAGCTAACCTGGTCATGTCCTTATGTGAGGCTTTCTGTCATAAATAACAGACATTCCAGCTGATAAGGAGGCCAGTTGTCAGGTAATATGGCCACAGTCCGTCTAATGAATGGCATTAATTAGGCACAGATTTACATCAGCTTCTGTCCCTCTAATAATCTCACTTCAACCGCCGGATTTAATATTTATAACATCTCTCTAATTTTAAGGCTCTTGAATGGCGAGTATTTCTTTCATCATATTTCACACAATCACCATGATCTAAAAAAAATGTTGTATAACTATTCTGCCAGTTCCAATAACATGCTGGCTGATGAAGGCTATTCTTGTTGCTGCAATATGATGATCAAGAAAAGAGATAACACGGTACTTGTATGTACATGTATGACAAAGGCATTATGCCAGTTGAGCAGGAACCATTGCATTCTCAATTTAGACTAAACGATTTACATTCTAGCTTCATTATGATTTTGCCATCTAGTGTCATGCCAAAATTCTAAAATGTGTCATTTGGTAGAGCGATAGTCTTTAGCATCGACACCAGCCTTTCATCTAGTTCTATGGTTCACTCCAAAGAAGTTGAAATCCTGAGTGTACTTTCACTTGATTGCCTTATGTGGAGTGGTTGTCAGGTACTTGTCAAACGTTCTTCTGGCAAAGAGCCTGCTTCCTTTCTCAACTAAACTTGGTAATGCTGCCATAGAAGTGAAATAATTGTGATTGAGAGTCACAACATCAAGCTAATAACTGTATTATAGAACATTTGATTTGAATGACGAAACTAAAAAGGGGTATATTCATGAATATCTTTAATACCTGAGGGTAGGAAAGACACAGACATAGCTGAACATTGAATACAGCAGGGTCATATTAAACTTTCTGATATGGATGGCATGGAATACAGCAGGGTCATATTAAACTTTCTGATATGGATAGCATCGAATACAGCAGGGTCATATTAAACTTTCTGATATGGATGGCATCGAATACAGCAGGGTCATATTAAACTTTCTGATATGGATGGCATGGAATACAGCAGGGTCATATTAAACTTTCTGATATGGATGGCATCGAATACAGCAGGGTCATATTAAACTTTCTGATATGGATGGCATCGAATACAGCAGGGTCATATTGAACTTTCTGATATGGATAGCATCGAATACAGCAGGGTCATATTAAACTTTCTGATATGGATGGCATCGAATACAGCAGGGTCATATTGAACTTTCTGATATGGATAGCATCGAATACAGCAGGGTCATATTAAACTTTCTGATATGGATGGCATGGAATACAGCAGGGTCATATTGAACTTTCTGATATGGATGGCATACAGCAGGGTCATATTAAACTTTCTGATATGGATGGCATGGAATACAGCAGGGTCATATTAAACTTTCTGATATGGATGGCATGGAATACAACAGGGTCATATTGAACTTTCTGATATGGATGGCATCGAATACAGCAGGGTCATATAGGTAATAACCCGTACTTTTGTTTACCGATTCGTTAAAAATGTTGAATCGATGGCGGCCATGTTTGCTCGCCAGGCGGGTCATAACAGAATTAGGTCGGGTGTATGGGTTTATACGACCCGGGTAATCGACCAATCAGAAACCAGCATTTGCCGAGAAACTTGCTTGAGGGATAATAATAAACTTTCTGATATGGATGGCATCAAATACAGCAGGGTCATATTAAACTCTCTGATATGGATGGCATCGAATACAGCAGGGTCATATTAAACTTTCTGAAATGGATGGCATCGAATACAGCAGGGTCATATTAAACTCTCTGATATGGATGGCATCGAATACAGCAGGGTCATATTAAACTTTCTGATATGGATGGCATCAAATACAGCAGGGTCATATTAAACTTTCTGATATGGATGGCATGGAATACAGCAGGGTCATATTAAACTTTCTGATATGGATAGCATCGAATACAGCAGGGTCATATTAAACTTTCTGATATGGATGGCATCGAATACAGCAGGGTCATATTAAACTTTCTGATATGGATGGCATGGAATACAGCAGGGTCATATTAAACTTTCTGATATGGATGGCATCGAATACAGCAGGGTCATATTAAACTTTCTGATATGGATGGCATCGAATACAGCAGGGTCATATTGAACTTTCTGATATGGATAGCATCGAATACAGCAGGGTCATATTAAACTTTCTGATATGGATGGCATCGAATACAGCAGGGTCATATTGAACTTTCTGATATGGATAGCATCGAATACAGCAGGGTCATATTAAACTTTCTGATATGGATGGCATGGAATACAGCAGGGTCATATTGAACTTTCTGATATGGATGGCATACAGCAGGGTCATATTAAACTTTCTGATATGGATGGCATGGAATACAGCAGGGTCATATTAAACTTTCTGATATGGATGGCATGGAATACAACAGGGTCATATTGAACTTTCTGATATGGATGGCATCGAATACAGCAGGGTCATATTAAACTTTCTGATATGGATGGCATCGAATACAGCAGGGTCATATTGAACTTTCTGATATGGATAGCATCGAATACAGCAGGGTCATATTAAACTTTCTGATATGGATGGCATGGAATACAGCAGGGTCATATTGAACTTTCTGATATGGATGGCATACAGCAGGGTCATATTAAACTTTCTGATATGGATGGCATGGAATACAGCAGGGTCATATTAAACTTTCTGATATGGATGGCATGGAATACAACAGGGTCATATTGAACTTTCTGATATGGATAGCATCGAATACAGCAGGGTCATATTAAACTTTCTGATATGGATGGCATGGAATACAGCAGGGTCATATTAAACTTTCTGATATGGATGGCATCGAATACAGCAGGGTCATATTAAACTTTCTGATATGGATGGCATGGAATACAACAGGGTCATATTGAACTTTCTGATATGGATAGCATCGAATACAGCAGGGTCATATTAAACTTTCTGATATGGATGGCATGGAATACAGCAGGGTCATATTAAACTTTCTGATATGGATGGCATCGAATACAGCAGGGTCATATTGAACTTTCTGATATGGATGGCATGGAATACAACAGGGTCATATTAAACTTTCTGATATGGATGACATGGAATACAGCAGGGTCATATTATTAGTTATTGATATTTTACCCTGGGTGTATGAATCGTTATGACCCTCCTGGTAACCATACACCCTGAGCCTCCGGCTCAGGGTGTATGGTTACCAGGAGGGTCATAACGATTCATACACCCAGGGTAAAATATCAATGACGAATTTATTATCCCAAAAGCCGAAAAAGCTTACATGAAAAAATACGATCAATTAAACACCCACAGTTACAATTAGATAAAAGCACGGGAGTACATGCATGTATAAAGGGTATGGATATAGGATACTTCACCTAGTAAAAAGATACGGACAGTCATAAAAAAGAAACAACGAATGTTTTCGTATATCAGTAAGATATATTTACGTTTCAATCAACACTAAAAATGTATACATGGGCTCAAGTCATCTGTTTTATCCCATATTAACAATATTAAAACACTTAATATTAAGTTATTAACACAATTGTTTTAACACAGCTCAATGCTTGGGGGCAAAAATTCACTTTTGAAATACAATTTCCACTTTGCCAATTTGGCAATTTTGGAAAAGAGGATTTGGAGTTTGATTTGATTGGTTTAGCACGTGTACAACAGATGAAGTAGATATGTTTTCCTTGTCGGGCTCAAAAGGGTCATCAGAAAAAAAATTCTCCCAATCGACGGGTGACAGGCCTAAGTTGTCATCTGTCCGGGCTGAAGAGAGCCGTGTTGATTCCGCCCCAGAATTATGTGTAACGGTTGCAACTGGAAGTACAGCATGAGAGATGGCGTCGCCCATTGACACTTTCTCGGTGTTATTTACACGCTGATAAACAGCCAGAGAACTTGATGCCTTGTGTCCTGTCACGGCCATTATTTGAGCGGGAGAGAAGTTACTTCTCGAAAGAATAGTTGCCCCTGTGACACGAACAGAATGGTTTGTGTATGGTGTAGATAAGTGTGCGGACTTTGACAACTTGCTCATGAAATGCGATAAGGTATCCTTTCCTAGTGGTTTACGACAAAACCAACAATCGTCCTCAGGTAGAAATGAATCCTTTGGCCTTTGCCACAGATTGTCAATATCTGGGTGTAGTTTACTTAGATATTTCACAAAAGATGCTACTGGACAGTAAGGGGAACCCGGGATTTCAGGAATCAATCCTCCATATCCTTCTTTTTCTTTAGCACGTCTGTTCTTAGTTAATTCGTCTTGTGTTTTTTCTACGTAAACCAGTGTCAGGGTTAACATTTACACAAAACGTTGATTTTGTCATCTGACACATATTTTCTCCTCCTCTTCTGCAAAAATACATTCTAATTTCAAATTGTACTTTATTTGCTAGCCCGCATGGAGTATCTGGGGACATGTGTAATCCTCCATACAATGTCTTTAGATCGGTTTCAATTATTTCTGGGTAATGAGTGATTTCACCCCTCCCGGACTGTTTCAGTTCTCCCAAAGCTGTTTTAAAAGACTCATTTGCCTCGATGAACACACTGTCTTTGATAATATCAAATGTGGCCAGAAACGGAGGTGCTTTAAGGTACCTATTCAGACCATACCTGTCAATAAAAAAATAATATCAATTACAATACTGTAAGACAAATATGCATAGGGGTGTACACCAGTTATCGAGGGTAAATGTGACATTCTTCGATCGTCTAATAAAATGACTTGAGTGAACGTAATCTAACTTTGGGACTGCCAATATGTATACGGCCGTATTATTACTTATTTAAAATAATTTAGCATCGCTGGAAAAAGTCAGCCTGGCGTCAGACTGAAAATTCAACACCGACCAGTTATCGAGGGTTGAGGAAAAATTAGTCAGTTTTTTATATTTTTTTCAAAAATGTCCACACATAAGCACGCTTATCCAATATAATATTAATAAACATTCTACGGTAAACTAGTCAAGTTCTTACTTTCTTTTGTGCGAAAAGGGCTACTTTCAAATGTCAAAATTGAACAGAGCGAACACTTTTAGGGAGCGGCCATTTATGTTTTTGTTTATTTCAACCCATACTAAATATTACTATGAAGGTACTTGGATATCCAAATCAATAAACGGTCCCTCTCGGTCGACTGACCTAGATTCTAAAGTCAAACTCACTTCCCCGTAAAATTTTACTAATTATTTTTCATGCAACAAAAAAACAAAACAAACAAAACAGCCAGACAGATATATTTTCAACAATAAAATAACCCTACCTGAAATTCTCTAGGGAAGAAGATTTGTATAGGTCGCCATCTGGTTTCCTCGCGTCCAAGTAAAAGTAAGTTAAAGTTTGATTCAGCTCCTCCGGTGAATATTTCTCAAAGGCATCGTCCCTGTTTTTTTCCAACAGATAACTTTTCAAAGTTCTGGCACATTTTAAATTTGCCTTCACAGTATTTCTAGGCGTAATGTTTGCCCGTTTGGTAAGAATATCTTTGCTAGTTAAACTAGCGAAACGATTGAATGACATTGTACCGTAGATTCTACGTGACAGCTACTGCAGACGCATCTGTCAAACCGAAGACGCAGACGACTCTAGAGTTAAGCCCCTTTTATACATATTAACGTGACTGATTTATCGATAATAACTTTGGTCCTTTTTATACGTTTGTCAATTTTGATTGGGTTTGAACCGATTGAATTAAAAACTATATGCGTTTTTAGATCGAAGCGGCTATTAAAGTATAGGTAATAACCCGTACTTTTGTTTACCGATTCGTTAAAAATGTTGAATCGATGGCGGCCATGTTTGCTCGCCAGGCGGGTCATAACAGAATTAGGTCGGGTGTATGGGTTTATACGACCCGGGTAATCGACCAATCAGAAACCAGCATTTGCCGAGAAACTTGCTTGAGGGATAATAATAAACTTTCTGATATGGATGGCATCAAATACAGCAGGGTCATATTAAACTCTCTGATATGGATGGCATCGAATACAGCAGGGTCATATTAAACTTTCTGAAATGGATGGCATCGAATACAGCAGGGTCATATTAAACTCTCTGATATGGATGGCATCGAATACAGCAGGGTCATATTAAACTTTCTGATATGGATGGCATCAAATACAGCAGGGTCATATTAAACTCTCTGATATGGATGGCATCGAATACAGCAGGGTCATATTAAACTTTCTGATATGGATGGCATGGAATACAGCAGGGTCATATTAAACTCTCTGATATGGATGGCATCGAATACAGCAGGGTCATATTAAACTCTCTGATATGGATGGCATCGAATACAGCAGGGTCATATTAAACTTTCTGATATGGATGGCATCGAATACAGCAGGGTCATATTAAACTCTCTGATATGGATGGCATGGAATACAGCAGGGTCATATTAAACTTTCTGATATGGATGGCATCAAATACAGCAGGGCCATATTAAACTTTCTGATATGGATGGCATCACATCACAGCTCCCCCATTCCTACTGGTACTCATAGAAGAGTTTTCTTGATGAAAGGAAGGAAGGAAGAGCATCAATTATTTTAGCCTAATCTAGAAACATGATACCATAATTTTGCTGCTGTGTTTTTTTGAAGTGGCAATCTAATACTAGAGATAAGAGTGATAGTGCTTTTAGCTGAACTCAAAGTCTCTACCAACTCATGCAAGGAGGCCATTACTGGGACATTCTGTAGACTTGTTTCTGATTGAACCTGATTGGCTGGATGGTAAACTCTTATCAGGACATCACCTGGTTGTCACGGTTACTTCCTCGATTGCCAATAAACCCTAACAAATATAAAGCAGAGAGTGAAGTAGATACTTCATCAATTTTATTTGGTAAGTAGGTATGGTGAAGTAAGCATTAATATTAAATTGGAATCACCATGAATTTCCCAGGTTTTCAATTTATCACTTTGTAAAAGCTCTCGAACAGTTCCTATTAAAATGAGCTACCAAGTTTCTTTTGAACTGAATTCGAAACTGTTTTCTATTGTTGTTGTTGTTGGATGTTGCGTTTAAAACACTTTCAGGAATATGCATCATGGTATTGATAAGATACATTTAAAACCCTAAAATGTCACAATAAGGTGAAGAATTACTTATGGATAACAACTTCTTGGTTTATTGGGTGACGTCGTTTCGATGTAGTTCTTACATCGTTATCAAAGATGACGATGTAAGAACATAAGTAATTCTTCACCTTATTGTAACCTTTCAGCCCCTAAAATGTCATCTAATTGTACACAGGGTTATTCTAAAAAAGGATTTCAAAATTAATAACTCAAGCATAATGCTACTGTAAAACAAATGTAATCTTATAATCTTCAGTGAGGTATTAAAAAAAAAACGCCAATTTATCAATTAAACAGAATTATCAGAAATATTGATCACAGACAGATTGCCTGTGGATTGGTGTTATTCTTGTCTTGTTATTTCTTCAGTAGGTATCCATTACTGTAAAATATTACTAGCAATTAATCATTTTTCCAGAGCTCAATTCTTCTATTTCAAAGCTAGTGGATGTGTAAAATTGTTCTTTAATAACCTGGTTAAACATTCCAAGGGTTTATTGATAGGAAATTTCTTAGACTTGTTCATTGTCCAGTCTGTACATTTCTGCAAACATTTGCTGTGTACATGTATATGATCGAACTGCCCAGATTATGTAACGGGAAAATGTGTCTATGCATACAGACCTATATCAATTGCATGTCAGTTCTATAATTGTATGACTGGCTGGCAGGTAATAGAACTAGCTACATGTATTAATCAATCACGAGGACACTCCTGTATACCGTTGGAAGGCTTCAGCTTAGGCTTTGTAATTTCACACCGTTGGCCGTTTTTTTCGATTCTCTTTGAGGACTATTTCTCTTTTCAATGTACCAGAACTTGGCCCTCTTTTTTCATGTCCATTCCTTTAGCACTTGACATATTTTTCATGTACATGTTGTCTAAATTTACCCTTGTCTGCATGTTTTTGGATGAATCTTTTCATCCGACCCACATGGCCTGAATTTGGGATGAAGGTTTTGGATAAGATTCCAATAGTTTTATGGATGTTTGGAGAATCACCAGATTGGAATCTTGGCAGTTCAGGCACTTATAATTAAAACCGTACATGTTGTAAAATTGCTGCGAAATCACAGTTGTAAGCTTCCGTTTACTTTCTGACAAAATTGTTTTTGCTGAACTTGGCAGATGTATAACTATATAGTATACAGTTATTTTAGCTGCTGTTATAAGAGTTAGAACAAGAAAACTATTTCTTTTCACTTTGATAAACGGGTAAATTGCTTTTATAATACAAAATTAAAAGCCTTAACTCTTTTTTCCTTATACTTTTACAAACTTTACAGCCCTCGTCAGTTCTCTTTTTCGTCTTGGTCTTCTGAAAGGTATTACAAATGGTTCTGTCCCAGGGCAGACATTGCACTACTTCCATATATATAACTTACTACTGGTTTCCCGGGAATAAGAACGCACCTGTGTAACACCTGATGGAGCCAATCAACAAATGCGATTCAAACGCAAGATCAATCAAATCCTAGGATCTTGTTTACGTCCGGTTGATTTTGTTTTGACCGCCAAACTCATTAAAGAGGCTACCTAACTGTTTCAGTTTAAAAGGAAACTGACCAAGAAATTTGTAGTTATGATTTGTCTGCATTTAACTGAACTTGATATCGTCTGTCTAGACATTATGTGTCTCTGATGCCCAGTGAAAGTGTGATGCAAAACAATTGAATAACTTCTGAAAGTGGCAGTTGTACGACGCTTGGAGCCTCCGTCATTTGTGCTTTTTCTGGTTGTCATATTTATTGAATGCCCCATATCAGAGGAACAACTCATGATACAATAAACCAGAGATACTTAACTCATCCCTTTATCCCTTTAACTAGTTTTACGTTGGAAATTTTCCAACAAGAAATATTATTAAAGATCTAAGGTCTGCACAAATATACTTTTATGAATAACATTTTGACACAAATACGTATACCAGTGTTAGCAACAAAAGAAATGTTTGGACTTAAGCAAACCTTAACTTTTAAATGTTAAAACAAGATGTCCACAATAGTTTGATTAAACCATTCTTTTCTTTAAAGTGGCATGAGCTGCCGAAATTCACACTTTTTTCCTAATTTCTGATCGTCCCGACAGTAAGAGGCTTTAAAGGCCATCGAAAAACTAAATGATTGGCGTTGGAATGAGGAAAATCCATACGGTATGTGGCCTATACGAACCGGAATAGTGTTCGAAAAGTAACAAAATTTAAATAACCGGGACGACCATTCATTCATTCTAAGCCAAAGTTAGTTCAAAACAATACTTTATCGTACATTCTCGAGACTAGAAACACTAAAAAGCTTCTGAATTATACGTCTTGTGAAAAATAGCCGATAATTTCAACATTCTGTTTTTACGTCAAAATATCAACATTTTGGCAGCTCATGCCCCTTTAATTATTATTTTATCTGAAACAGAATGTTTATCCCAAATAAGACAAAAAGAAATAAAAGTGTGTTTTTTTCACTGCTTGTTGACTATTGTTAGCCGATAATCTTGTTACCTAAGCCAAGTATCGGACAATCGCCTATCAACACATACAGTGTAGCTATAGCATAGGAGAAGGATGGTCAGGGAAGACTTATCATTACTGCTTTCTCACCTATAACTGCAACTTAAACTCAGTATATAGCTATATTGTAGGTAGTAATGTGGTTAGTCTGACGTCATCACCCTTTTGACTTAAACTTTTCAAATATCTTATGATTAATATATTAAAATATTCTATTCATGGTCTTGATTTCAGAGCTGTATTTTCAAGTTCTGAGTATGTAAACCAGTTAGTCACTCATACCATCTTCAAGGATTGACTTTTATCTTTTATAAAGCAATTGTTTTGCTATACATCCTTCAGTCCCACACAGGTCTTCCATCAATGACGCGCAGGTTTGAATCACACTCAGACCAAATGAAAATTGGCAAATTTCTGAGTGGATTTTTCATTCGGTCGCTGTATGTCATTGTGGAAGAGTTGCTAGGTACTCGCCCAAGGTCGGGGGTTTCCTCCCCAACTAAACCTGGCAACACCACCATATAGGTGAAATAATCTTAAGTGCGGCTTAAAACAAAAATCAATCAATCCACCTTTTTCTCTACTTGATCTGCTAAACAGGAATGTAGGACTTGCACCAAGAAATGGATTTTATGTTCTTTGTTTGCTGTTGTTGCTTTTTTAAATGTTATAATTCATTAATGGTGTGTTTTCTATTGTTTATTTTGTTCAGATGTATTTTGACTTGTGTAAGGGTATTAGCGTACATTTTTCTCCATCATTGGAATAGGGATTTCTGTTTGAACCTCCGGTCTCTATATGTTTGTTCCACAGATATTTTCTACTCTTTATACAGCTTAACATCATCATCAAATGAAGAAATTCCATTACAGGCTTGTGGTCTATAGAATTCTCAGCATTACTCCAAATCTAACGGAAATTTTGTGATTTAAGCCTGAGGTTGATTGAATTAAACTGTTACATGGCCTTTCTTTTCCCACGGACCAACAGTAAGGCCAAGATGATTACCAGAGGGATTAAGGCTGATTATTTTGACCCTTTTTTGGGTGTCCTCCTTTAACAGATCGATGTTCATTGTGTAAATCCTATAGGGTATTCAGGCAAAGTTGGTTGTCCTGGGCAACTCGACAGAATCCAAAAGTGATCTGCTGGAGTTAATTACCCTTGGGAGAGCTCTTTTTGTTGACTCCAGTTCGCAGTTTTCTCCCTTTGTATAGAATTGCCAGGAAAAAAGGATGTGAAAATAACTTCTGTCAGAATTCATCTACTGACCTTTTACTCCCACTAGGGAAAGAAACACACTGTGAAATAGTTAGAGTGACAGTCCCTCAGTCCGACAGGGGCCCTCCATCGATGCATTGCAGGTTCCATCTCCGTATGTGGGAGAGTTGCCAGGTCAAAGGTCAGGGCTTCTTCCGTGGCAAAGAGCCCATGCAGTTTCCTCATCCACTAAATATGGCAACTCCGCCCTTTAAAAGAAATAATCCTGACTGCGGCTTTAAAACATCAATCCATCATTTCAATTGGTTTATATGCTTGATTAAGTTCTCAGACCTCGAATAAGCTAAAATTATGCAAATCTTTATTTATTTGATATAATTAACTTTCCATATTGATTTAAAAGAAAAATAATATATCTGGTGTCTAAATTTTATTATTTTAGTTAAAAGCTTATTAGTTTAATTAATTAGTGTCTTTTAGAAAGTGGGTATAACAGTATTCTCGTTATTTTGGGATTACACTTTCTTGAAAATATGGTAGAAATTCCTCTACCGATTTTTGGGTGGCGCCCGAAACGGGAATCTAACCCAGGTCCCAGAGTTTGGCACCTATCGCCAGCACTAAATGCCGGCTGCCTTATTAGAAAATTGTGGACTTTTTTACACAAAGGTTTAATTTATAAGCCTTACTAGGCTTTATGATGCATGGTAGAAAGTGTTAAATAAAGTTCTATAATGAATAAATATGCATTTTAAGTGAGAAAATTGTTGAAAATGCCAGTGACTAACATTTAATGTTTTCAAACCTGTAAATGGTCCTGATTGCAGGATACTTGAAATGTTATTTCTTAGAAAATATTTGTACCTGTATACAAGTTCTTCAAAAATATTTTTACTTTGCCAAAGAACAAAATATTCATTGAAGTTTTGAAGGATGTCTTTTGTCTGGTTGTATGAAATTGTTATTAATTTGTACCAGCAAATCCAAATTCTGTGTTGTATCAGTTCTTTGAAGCTGCTCCAAGAAAGTGTTAAAGGGGGACTACTCTTGTCACCATTATGGTATCGAGTAAAACTCCCTGTTGACCAACAGAGATATTAAGAGCTGTGAAGGGTGTTATGGGTAGCTTTACAACTTAGTTGATAATGGGAAGTAGGCCAAAAATGTACTGCAATGCTGGAGGTCTAAGATGTTAATGTTATGGTTTTCTATCTATATAGACAGAAATGCAAATGACAAATTCTGCATTGATAGCATTTTCATTAAGTACAAATCTGAATCAGTAGTTTATTGGCCTCGTTAGTTTTTATTTCAATCCCCTTTTTCTGTCTGGAAGTTCTTGTGGTATAAATTATTTCAAATTTATTCAACTCAGACCAACGTATGTGGAAGAGTTGAAGGTCGAGGGTTTCCTCCGGGCAATGAGCCTCCCCCAATAAACCTGGCCACGCCGCCATATAAGGGAAATAATTTGCGGTGTAAAACATTAATCAATCAATCACATGTATTATGTTAATTTAACATGAGAATATACTTGTAAATACATGCTTCAGTGGATTGCTCATGGAGACAAGTCAGAATATTGTTGTATCAAATGGTTATTGTCAGTCAGAAGTAAATTATTACATGTAGGTGTCTGGTCATTACAGCAGGAGGTACAACATAAGGTTGACTCTGATGGTTGCCAGGTACAACAGAGAGCCAACATTTCCACTGATCTACAGTTCCTGGGCAATGAACTCTGTCTCCTCCTTTGATAAACCTTACTATATTTATATTATGTAATAGGGCTAGAATCTTGAATGTTTAAAAAACAAACTAAAATCAATTGTTGATAAAATATTCAGAACAAAACCTACATTTAAATGTTTAAAAAACAAACTGAAATTAATTGTTGATAAAATATTCAAAACAAAACCTACATTTAAATTTAAAAAAAACAAACTAAAATCAATTTTTGATAAAATATTTAAAACAAAACCTACATTTAAATGTTTAAAAAACAAACTAAAATCAATTGTTGATAAATATTCAGAAGAAATCCTACATTGTTGGCTATAAAAGAAAGACACCAACACTGGTCGGATATAATGGACATTCCTCTAAATTCTTTGAAAACATTTTTGTTTTAAACTCTTTTCAAGTAGAATATTCTATTATTTTTTTTTAAATGGTCTGTTAAATTATTTTCATTTCAGTAAAGCCAGCAAATCAACATTCAAACTATTTAAAACCCTAGTTATGTGGTGTACTTATTTTTTGTTTTCATTCTCAAACATTATATTCCCATAGATATAACTTACAACTGTGCAAACACTTGCCTTTCGACCCTAGGAGAGAGAGCAACATGCATTTTACACACTAAAATAAAAAATCTTGCCCTAATGTTCTGTATATACTATCCTAGTCTAATACCCTGTACTGGCTGTCCATTTGTAGGCACCGCGCATGCGCAACCCTTCCTCTTCAACTTCCTCTTTTTCAACTTGCAGGGATGAAGCAACAGCTAAAATTTACTGAGTATACCTTTTTTACTAAATCCTTCTTTCTAAGTCGTTTTTAGTACGAAATTTATCTGTCCCTAGCGGCTAGATACCTTCCTTTACATTACGGAAGGTTTTCTGGCCACACAAAATGTTCTATTTTTGGATATTTGAGGGGTTTTGGACTCTACCGTTTCAACCGATTCGGGTACCAACGCTGGTCCAGTTTTCACCACGCCATGTGGTCGTGTTTTGTTGTTCGTCGGCTTCCCAACCCAACCCCTTAAGTACAGCGGGGGAGGCATAATTCAACACCCTTACGGGGTTTGTTTAGCGAGATTGTGTTCCCACATAATATTCTCGTTTTGTTTGTTTTTTTCTAAACTTCTGCTCTCCCGGATTTTAAATCCATATTTTCCATTATGTTTTAGATTGTTGGAAATACTATGGGAACTTGTGTGTGTAGTGGCTGATTATTCGATAGAAGACGTTCTACATCCACCAGGAGATGCAAATCATCTAAGTCGATGTTGAAATATCTCCAGATTCGGCAGATGGGAGTAATCGGGCAAGTCCGAATCTAAAAAAAAAAAAAAAAAAAAAAAAAAAAAAAAATAATAAAATTGAAATAATTCTTATTGTTTTTCTTTTGATTTGTTCAGACGGCGGTATGTGTTTCCGGGATTTTATCTACGGAATCGGGTACACTGGTGTTGCTTACTTTAAATGAATACATTAGGGTTGGGGTTGTCACCACATGTATTTCTTTTTGTTGTTCAACAGTTGATCACAGATGAGCGACGGAGCGTGTCTGTATCTACCCATATAAAGCCGTCGTCGTCACACGGACGAGTGTCCCGGAAGGTGGATGTTCATTGACCATGACTGTCCTGTATACGGAACCTGCCGGTTCCCATGCCAGACGATCCGACCCCCCACCAAGCGGAGCACAACCGCGGGTCGGATACAAAACGTTTGAGTGCCATGGAGCAAACGTTGAGGGCGTTAAAGTCTCCATTGCTAACCTTCTTTCGCAGAAGCAAGGCAATGGAGGGGCCCAGGTCTTCACGACCTGAACTTAAGGCAGCTGCGGCCACGACTGTACGCCCAGGTACACGAGCCGAGCAGCCGGACAACCAAAGCGGTTTGAGCCCTCGGGCCTCATCCTAGCTTTTGGATCTGTCGAACCAGGGCGTTAAATTCTTCATTGCTAACCTTCTTTCGCAGAAGCAAGGCAATGGAGGGGCCCAGGTCTTCACGACCTGAACTTAAGGCAGCTGCGGCCACGACTGTACGCCCAGGTACACGAGCCGAGCAGCCGGACAACCAAGACGGTTTGAGCCCTCGGGCCTCATCCCAGCTTCTGGATCTGTCGAACCAGGGCGTTAAAGTCTCCATTGCTAACCTTCTTTCGGGAGGCAAGGCAGTGGAGGGTCCCAGGTCGCTACGACCTGAACAAAGGCAGTTCGACCACGATTGTACGCCCAGGTACACGAGTCGAACTGCCTGACAAATGAAGTGATTTGAGCTTTCTGGCGTCATCCCAACTTCTGGATCTGTCGAACTGCCAGGAGGCTTGATCATACAGCGGTCTCGACCACGAAGGTACGCCATGTACACGAGTCGATCCGCCTGGCAACCAGAGTGGGCGAGTCCTGCGGGCGTTACCCCAACTCGGGATCGGTCAAGCCGCCAGGATGCTTAAACATTCGGCAGCCTCGACCACCATTGTACGCCCGGGTCCACGAGTCGGTCTGCTTGACATCCGGAGTGGGTTAGTTACCCTACGGGCGTCATCCCAACTCTGGATCTGTCGAACCGCCAGGGAGCCTCAACATACGGCAGCCTCGACCACGACTGTACGACCATACACACGAGTCGATCCGCCTGACAACAGGAGTCGGTTGGTTGGCCTACGGGCGTCACCCCAACTCTGGATTTGTCGACCCACCAGGGGGCTTAGCATACGGCGGCCTCGACCACGTCTGTACGTCCATGTACACGAGTCGTTGGACGTTCAATCCGAACAGCCTTCCACCAATGGGTCGCTGGTTCGAATCCCACTCAATCCAAAATAAAAAAATTGGACAATTTTCTGACTGGGTTTTCACTCGAACGACCTAGGTGGGATGGTTGCCAGTTACCAGCGGAAGGTCGTGAGTTTCCTCCGGGCATAAAGCCCGGTTTCCTCCCACACTATAACTGGCAACGCCGCCATATTAGTAAAATAATCTTGAGCGTGGCGTAAAACACCAAACAATCAATGAATCCACTTTATAGTACTTGATCAAGGGACCACCTCCAACCAGACACCCCTATCCCAGATTTAATTTTCTGGGAGAAAGCTCTGTCTCGGTGTCTGTAGCGGAGACGGACGGTCAATATTTGACTTTCTCTGAACTCCTGGACTATATCAATCAACGGCTGCTCAATTAAGAGCCGCCACCTGAGAGGCGGTCCACTAGGATCCCCACCATGACGGGGATGTCCGCCACATCCAAGCAGTGGTGCTCCCAGCCGGGTGATGGAGGTCGTTAACAGGATTAACGCAGGGTTCGACCTCTCCCGAGTGTCACCCACACTCGCCTTGTGCTTACCGGAGGGAAATCGCCCAAGCGTGGGAGTCTCCCCATCCGCTAAGCTAGGCTATGGACCCCACCTGGTTGCCTTTGATTTTGAAAACCTAGTTCAAAACCAAGGCCCTTCAACGAGTTTAAGTACACAGGCCTGGGGTGCATGTCAATCCTAGGCCCACTGACACAAGTCATGCGGCGCGGGTTCGAATCTTGCTCAGACCAAATACATTTTCTGAGGGGACTTGTCACTCGGTCGCCGTATGTAGAGGGGTTACCAGGTTCTAACTGAAGGTTGGGGGTTTCCTCCAGTCGATGAGCCCGGTTTCCTCCCCAACTTATCCTTGCAAAACTGCAGTATAAGTGGAATAAGCCGAAGGGCGGCGTAAAGCATCAGCCATGCAACCCTCTCCCCTGAGGGTCGCCCACTAAACCTGGCAAGTTGCCCGGTTAGTGAAATAACATGGATTGCAGCAAAAAATCAGCGATTAATACATTAATCGGATTTCCCCTCCTTGGACCTGCAGGACGACCTGCCAATTGTGCCACAGGTCATGAGGGGGGGGGGGGGGGGGCCATTAACCAATCATGACGACTGGTAATATCTAGGTACCCCTCATCTTGTTTTCATACAAAAATCTGCCATCGTCAACGAGCAACCTGGGCGAGGACTAATCTTCTTGGATTCAGGCTCTTGGCAGTATTGTGAGCCCTCATCCATAATTTATGGGATCGGGCGTTAGGAGGTTTGGTCTTGGGGGTCCCCTATGACCTTCGCACCATACTACTTAGGAGACTACACTAGTGCAGGGCGAGGTTTGCACTCGTCGGACACACGTGCAGTCTTCGTCAAGATGGGTATGTGCAAGACTCCAAAGGTACTTGCCGAAGTTCGGGGTTTACTCCGGACGATAAGCCTGGTTTTCCTCCCCCACTAAACCTGGCGACGCCACCATATAAGCAAAATAGCTTTTGAGTGCAGCGTAATTCATCGGTTAATCAATCGTCAGGTTGGACTGCTCACTCGGCCTTCATTCAGATTTCAAGGCTGACCGATAAACTATGTCACTACTACGCGGTTGTAAATTAATAACAGCCCGTTCGTAGTTTAAAATGATGCGCTGTTTGGTTTTTGTGGCATTGCCTCAAGACAGCTTACTATTACTTATTGGCCTGACCTTTTTTTCTCACAGTTACCGTTGCAAAATGACAACTCCTCGATATTATGGCGGTTGCCGTATGCGGAGGAGTTGCGGCTGCCATGTCGATGGTCGGGGGGTTTCCTCCGGGCACTGGGCCCGGGTTCTTCCCCCACAATCTGGCAACGCCACCATATAAGTGAAATAGCTTCAGTGCGGCGCGAAGACCAATCAAGCAATCTACAAGACCGAGCTCCTAGTTCATTAGAATATCGTTGCCTTCAAATCTTAAACAAACTTCTCGCCAACTGGGTTTCAAGTAAATTCTTCTTTTTTTCAAAACGAGCAAAAGAAAGAAGTACCGTACCTGTTCTGACTACAGATCTTAAGTTCGGACGTAAACCATACTAGAGATGTTTTCTCTCGACAGTTGCTGGAATTGTCCTCTTTCCGCCATCTTCATGAATTCCCATGCCGGGGAAAGAAAGGAGCGGTGATTGGCTAATCAGTAACAACTCGGTTGATAGGCCTGTTGGATAGCCTACTGTTACACCCTTTCGCCATTACGGATCGACGGGATGTGAACGCCGAAACCTGCAGTGCTTGTGTATATTACCGTAGTAAGAAATACACGAACAGCCGTTATTCCTAGTATGTACGGCCACTTGAGCCTGGGTGCTGACTTTGCTTGTCAACACGCAGAAAGGCTGCAGATTTGAGCGCGGACCTTTGCGAAGACCACCGGTCTTCGTAGCCGACACAGGAATGTTGTTTACTCCGTTCCGAGTGAAGTTTATTTCGCGAGAAATAAATAAATCAATGAAATAAAACACATTTCTCTAATAGAGAATATATTTCCTGTGCAATCTTCGTTTACCAAGCGGCTTAATAAACGATGATTCCCCCACACAATGTCTTCGGCAGAACGAGGATTTAGGCGAACGGATCGAACGTCCCACAGTCCTTTGGGGCTGGGCGGATTTCTAATTTCATATGGAATACCGACGTCCTCATCTACAGTGGAATTTCATTCGTAGTTTTTGACAAACTATCTAAGGAAACTCCACTTTATCTGGAATCGTCACGTCAGATAATATCGAACGCGGATCAGGTTCGACCCGCTTTCAAACCGTCCGCCAACGTATATGTGCCTATAGGGAGCGCCAGTCACATGTGAATTCCACAAAGTTCCTGTCACCGGCGCATGTGACTGACCGTTTTTCGTTCCAAAATGACGTTTAAATCTGACGTTATGGAACAAAAGACGTCAAATGGAATTGCAACGTCATCAAAAACGGTCTTAATCATAATGACGTCATCTGTCACCGAATATCACAAAATCTCGTAATAATTCTTATGAGACTTACACTCCCTATTGCTCTGGCGGCAGACTTACTACCTTTGTCACTCCAGGGCCGCGGTAACAGCCCCGAAGTGACTAAGGCTGGTTGTCAATGAACAGTATGTTACCGGAAGAAAATCTTCTAATGCTCTGTACTGCGTATTAGTCCCGCCTCCATAATGTGGGATTCGAGGCAAGTGTTTGCACAGTTGTAAGTTATATCTATGGGAATCTGAAGAATTGGGGGGTAATTCTCATATTCCCCCAAGATATACTTACCTGTGCAAACAGTTAAGCCCGGCCCAACCTCCCCTCACTATTACGCATGCGAGCGTTGAAAAAGAGGAAGTTGAAGAGGAAGGGTTGCGCATGCGCGGTGCCTACAAATGGACAGCCAGTACAGGGTATTAGACTAGGATAGTATATACAGAACATTAGGGCAAGATTTTTTATTTTAGTGTGTAAAATGCATGTTGCTCTCTCTCCTAGGGTCGAAAGGCAAGTGTTTGCACAGGTAAGTATATCTTGGGGGAATATGAGAATTACCCCCCAATTCTTCAGATTTTTGCCATGATATATGATGAATGTTACATGTAATTCTTACTACAAATAGTGGTTTTGAGATTGATCTTAGGGTCGAGTCTCCATATATATATATTCCATATTCTCTGATGACTTTTGCTCTGCTGCTTGAGGTGTAATGACTGGTCATCTAGATCATTCAATTACCACAAGGTCATGTGACTTGATTTCCGTTTTCTCTGAATCTATGGAAACCGATCTGGAGGGGAAAAGCCAATCAATATTATATAACAGATCTGTCATAAGAGACATTCTCCTCCTTAACTGAACCAATATTTTACAGTTAAACTTTATGCTTCTTGGCTGCAGATATATCACTGGCAGGAAATACAATTGGGGAACAGACTATAGGGGAAAAGGGTTTTTTTCACGAAAAAATCGAGATCAACAGTTGTTAGCAAAATATGATTTTTTATTCCCGGAGAATAACGGATTAAAAACTGAACCAGAAAATGAATAACTACATGTACAAATTTATTTTTGGTGGAGTTAGGAAAATAAATAAAAAATTGTAGCTGTTAGTTGTTGAGAAAGCTTATATATTTAAATACCAGTAGGCTTTGGTCGTTAAGAAAAAGGATATTCAAAAACATGTTTAGAGTAGCCTTTTCCTGTTGGCCGATAATTATCTTAAAACGATTTCATTCCATAAAAAACTAGTTATTACTATTTTTTTGGTTATTAGCATGTAAGGCATTCCCTTGATGGAAATTAGCATGAGGATATCAGTGATTTTATGGAAATTCCAACTGCTGTGTTTATATTATTCCATGTCTTGGATATTGTTCAGAATGCTTCACACTCTGTTTATCCTTAGCTGATCTCATTGACTTCTATTCCTAGCTTCTTTTCCATTCCAAGATGGATGAGTGCCGATCGATTTGAACCGTTTTCTAGAGGAGCAATTCTGGATGAAGAGTTTGTTTTCCTGCTATTTGCATGTACTTATTACTCACTGGGTAGCTGTCTATGAACTAGTCTATCAGCCTGGCTAATCCAATTGCCACTTCTGGGACATGGCCTTGTACCCAAACTATTTCACCACTTCGGTGTGTCCTCCACGGAGAACCTTAGTTTGACATTGAATGCAGTCAGTCTATTAGGCTTCAAACTTCTTCTCGAACCACATTAAAGGATGTTTCTGGATGAATCTAATTGTAGAATTTGTGCTGTTTAACTGAGATGTTACCAGGGAAATGTCTAAAAATCTAATTACAGAAAAAAATTAAAGAAGAGCTGTCAGTATGTTATTTAAAATGTAATTTGACATTTTGTTGGTTTTCTTTTACATGAGAATTGTAAACACTTCTTCCTGACATATTTCCTCCTATAAAATAAGGTACGAACAAAAGCAATTCCATATGGGGCTGTAAAGAATAAAGTGTGTTATTCATTGCATGTAGTCTCTGTATTGTGATTGTTAGAGTCATCATGTAAGGTCTATATCTGAGAAATGGGGGGTCTTTATGGTCAAGTCGAGCCTTTCCTTTAACAAGGTTTAGACACAGCCTAGTAACATGTGCTTGAACTTATAGTCATTGATTTTGATTTAATGGAGTTTGGAGGCTTTACTGTTACCGTGTGAGATAATCCAGCCCATGTACAGCCCACAGACCAATATCCGGACCTAACTACTGCCGTTTCCTCGCTGTAAATTGTATTTTCTTGAAGAGCCCTTTGAAAGTTATTTGTCCCTAATGGCAAACCTGATCTGTGGTTAAATTCCGACTGCAGCCAATCTCTATCAGTTATGGGGAGTCAGAGTAAGGGCTGAATAGATCCAATGGAAAACCTGTCAAGACTAACTAGAATGATGGGATTTCTGTATCTGTAAGAAAACAGATGGATTTTTAAAAAAAAGAAAAGATTTCTTTAACATCTTGAGATAAAAGTGCCAAGCAGTTGCCATTAACAATTGTTTGTTATCTCCTGGTTCATTGTTTTCTGTTTCTTTCTCAAGTTCCGATTTAAAACTACTTCTAGCATTATTATCTTTTTTTGTTTTTGCATGTTTTATTTGAAACGGATGTTAATTAATCTAGGTTGAGACTTAATAAACTTTTGAATTGATGAATTTCTCAGTTGGACTAAACTTAATTTAAACATGGGCCCACAATTTGAATCCTGACACTTGATATTAAATTACATGTAACACCTTCATTGATAGCTTCTAAATATTTATTTGAGAAAATGTAATTATAGGGTTTTATTATATGAGCATAGGCTACCAAAATCTGCACTTTTTGATTCAATTCTGATTGATCAATGATTTGAAGGTTATAAAATCAGAGGAAATGTGAAGGATTCATGTGGACCTAAACAATAATTCATAATCTTAACAAAGAGAATGTGAGAAATGCTTGAAACTCTCTTTCAACGTGGGTTCCATACGAATGATGAAAAATATTTATTCGATTTTATATAATTATGTTATATCATTTTTATATTCTTAGTAATCTTATGTTATATAATTTTGTGTTTGAAATATGGAAGTAAAATATAGAGGACATGAAGCCTAAATTACTTGTAACCCTGTCATTATAATGTGGAGCATGAAATCAATGAAGGCTTTTAATTTGCTTTTCTTTTTAGAAAAAGGATTTTGTTTTAACAAAAAAAAAAAGATCAACCTTTATTTAACTGTATTGAAAACAAGGTTGGCCTAAGTGCAGCTGGTACAGTTAATTGTTTTATCTAAAGCCCCAGATCTATTTATCCAAGCCTACTTCCTGTGAGAAAAATTTACAGGAAACTTTTTAATTATTCAATAGCCAGAAAGGGATATGTCCATAGTAAAGTAGGTCAATGCCAATTTTAGTCATGGGAATGGGAACATTTCTTATGTCTTGCAGAGGTCAGCTGCTTATAGTACATGCAATCCTGATCCATGGCATTCTAAAGCGACTCCATGACATTATCCCCCAGCGACATTTTCCCCCACAACATTTTCCCCCGCGACATTTTCCCCCACGACATTTTCCCCCGGAGACATTTCCCCCCGGCGACAATTTCCCCCATTTTAACAAAACGACATTCTATCTTACTTTTCCCCCCTTTTTTTCTGCACAACCTCGCGGCCGATAAACAGTGGAACATGAATCTTTTTCGATTTGCCATTGAGTTCGGTTTTTACAATGAAATTTTAATTGTTCCAGCATATATCGATAACAGAGCAATTCTTAATCGTAGTAGGCCCTACTTCCAACTCCTGTATAATAAAAGAACAACAAAAACAAACTCTTGTTTATTTCTTGTTCGATATTGTTAAGCTTAAACCTCTAGAACTGGTTGAAGTGGGCTTGTGGTATCATACAGTTCAGACAGTCGGAGGATGTTTTGAGATTACGCATCAGGCATAGGTCATCTAAATGAGAAGAAACTACCAAAATGAGGGCTGGGGGCTGAGCCATCTTGGGCATGGTGTAAAACCCCAAGCAAACTAGTCTCGGATGGGTGGGTGAGAGCATGGGTCAGGGCGGAAGGGGGGGGGGATGACAAACCCCCTCCATTTATCAGAGATTCTTGACGGTTTTTAAAAATGTTAACTTGGAATGTCCAGTTGGAAGGCCTACGTTTAAGAATTGCTCTGCTATTGCTCACTAACATTCAAATAGAAATATGCTGGGACAAGTAAAAGCCGAACTCGACGGCAAATCGAAAGTGATAAAGGCTTCACTGTTAAGGGAAGTTTTGAAGAAAAAAAGTACGGTAGGCTGTCGTATTGTCCGAGTACACTCATTAAGTTTGTGGGGGAAAATGTCGCCGGGGGAAAATGTCGCCGGGGGAAAATGTCGTGGGGGGAAATGTCGCGGGGGAAAATGTCGTGGGGGAAAATGTCGCTGGGGGATAATGTCGGCACACCTTCTAAAGCCTAGAATTGGGTATAATTTGGGGCACCCAGTTTCGGGGCCATTTTGTTTGTGGTAGTATCCATTAACCTGTATAAACAAATAAGTGATTGAGACCAAGAGGATGGACAGTGGTTGATATCGCCTGTTATCATCCCTCATTACCCTGTGGATGGACAGTGGTTGATATCGCCTGTTATCATCCCTCATTACCCTGTGGATGGACAGTGGTTGATATCGCCTGTTATCATCCCTCATTACCCTGTGGATGGACAGTGGTTGATATCGCCTGTTATCATCCCTCATTACCCTGTGGATGGACAGTGGTTGATATCGCCTGTTATCATCCCTCATTACCCTGTGGATGGACAGTGGTTGATATCGCCTGTTATCATCCCTCATTACCCTGTGGATGGACAGTGGTTGATATCGCCTGTTATCATCCCTCATTACCCTGTGGATGGACAGTGGTTGATATCGCCTGTTATCATCCCTCATTACCCTGTGAAGGTTATGTAAGCTTTTCATCGTAAGAAAATATTTATTTTTAGTTTTCCACTTCAATCATCAAGAATTTTATTTTAGGTTGTAAGAGAAGCAGAAATTCACACTTTTGTCAGGTATTTTGATTGTCAGAAGAGACCTAATTATTGACTTTGAAACCAAAAATATTTATTGAGAATTTTTTTTTCTAATTGAATTAGGATTGATTGTTTGTTTGGTGTTTTACTCCGCGCTCAAGATTATTTCACTTATGGGGCGGGGTTGCCAGTTTTATTGTGGGAGGAAACCGGGCTCTATGCCCGAAGGAAACTCACAACCTTCCGGTGGTAACTGGCAACCATCCCACATAGGTCTAATGGAAGTAAGAAGATACACAGTCATTGACTTTGGGCCCATATCATATTGAAACAATACCTTATCACACACTCTTGAAGTTAGCCTGAACTTCTTGGTCATTGCTGTGGGATTTAGATTAGATAATGTGGACGAGTTTCCCAATTTTTAAACGAGAGGCTATCACCCTTTGTTCCAAAATAAAATTCATCCACATTATCTAACCTAAATCCCACGACAATTGCCTCGAACAAAAACTTTATTTCTTAACTGAAATAATCAACGAAACTTAAATGACACACTGGTGTTTGATTTTATCTAGATTATATAAAGGTAAAAGATTTTCTTTTTCAACAAATTATGTAAATATCATCAGGAGGAAGTTTCTAGCTCATGGTAAACTGGTGAACAGTATTTGAATGTAGCAAAAACGTTTGAAAGTTACAGCAGGGGGCTGTTTCTCGACACCGACGTAACTTTGCGCCTAGTCGTAACGTCATGGCAACATATACCTTCAACATTACGTTACGACCAGGCGCAAAGTTACGACGGGCGTAAGTTGTGTTCAGAAACAGCGCCCAGATTTCTATATTCTATTGTTAATTGAGCTACATATTTGATTAAGATATTTGTGTAAATGTCCAATTAGAGTTGTTGACTCTCTTTATGTAGGGTTTCATTGACTTGGAAACAGGTGTGTTGGTAAAGCGCTTTGTGTTGATCAGCTACACACTTTGATTGGTTATTGATCCAGTGTTACAATCTGGAAAACACAGGTAGAAATTGATTGAATCTGTCAACATGTTTATACATTTAGCAAACACACCTGACTTACCTGGTCATTTTCTCTAATAACTTATTCTCCAATCACTTACCTGTCTGTACGAGTCAGTAACAGTAACATATCTAATGGTAATGTATCCGGTCACCATGCTTTGTTTGTAACTTTGAAAGTTTGCAGAATTTAAGAGATTAAAGTTAAATGTTTCAAAAGTTCTGATTGATTGATTGATGTTTTACTACGCACTCAAAATTATTTCATTTATATGGCAAGCGTGGCCAGGTTTAGTGGGGGAGGAAACTAGTCTCTTTGCCTAGTGGAAAACCCCAACCGTTGGCAAGTACCTGGCAACTCTTCACATACGGCGATCAAAAGAAAAATCCACTCAGAAATTTTTCAGTTGTTTTTGGTCGTAGTGGGATTCAAACCCGTGACACATCGATGGAAGGCCTGTGTCGGACTGACGGATGATCAGTCTAACCCACTGAGCCATGAAAAGTTCTAAGAGGTTAACTGCATGTGGTAAGCAGTTGTTCCTATATTGATAACTATCTTCAAAAAGCAGGTCTGTTGAACCACACAGTAAATCTTCTTATACTGAAGGTTATCATCCAGTTTTTGGCAGCACCTACGTCATAGATATATTCTAGCTGGTTTTTATGAGCGGGCTTGTTGATTAGCTTTACAGAATGGATGAGTTTGGTGAGAGGTAGATGGCAATAAAGGTGAAACTCATTTTCACTTATCATCCCTAGAAATCTCAAACTGTACACAATTTTAACCACATCTTTTCTTGTCCGATAGTATTGAAGAAAAGAAAAAAAAAATCTAATTATCTCGCTTATTCAACAGTTTTTTAATTACCAATTATTTGGTTTTTAATCTTTAGTCATAATTCAGTAGCAAACAATTCCGTTAAATATGATATGAATTATATTAGGAATATTATAAGGCATTAACAATCATCCAAATTCAGGATGTTTAGGAGCTCATTAGACACAAACTCTTAATGGATCTTATAAAAAACAATCTTAATAGAAATATTTACAATTCAAGAAGATAATTAAACCATGTTTTTAAAAAAACCTTATGATCTTCTGAAAATGCTAAAAATAATTGAATAAATTCTCTCTCCTCGTATTTCATTCAGCAGCTATTATGTTTAGCACACAAAGTCTTATAATAGTGCTTTCTTTAACCATTTTTGTATTTTGAGGTCTAAGCTTCAATGAATTATTCCCTAGGCTCTATGGCTTTTCTCTGTGGTCCAAAATGAGAGTAAAAACAGTCTCAAAGCTATTGCATTGACTGGTGAATTAAAAAGACTGAAGGGTTAGCTTAGGTGGCGTTTTCCCTTTACCCAGGAATCAATAACTCTGTCATCCATCTTTCAGAAGCGAAAAGGGAATTCCAAATTGTGTTGAATAGTTTTTTTTTTCTTTTCGTAGTAACTTTGTCAGTCCTGGCTTATAGGAAACATATCTCCGTTTCTTGTGAACGTGAAAGCTTTGGCAACGTTAAGTTGGGCCCTTTCATTTTTTGTATATAGGTATATTCTAGAGAGACCTTGGACAAGTTTGACTTTTAAGCGTGTCTGACCTATATTTGTAGGTTACAGAGGTCATTTAGGTCAAAATCTGCCAAGCTTTCTTGTGAATGTGATAGCTTTGGAACCGTTACGCTGGGCCCTTTCATTTATTATATATAGGTATATACTAGAAAAACCTCGGACATGTAGACCACAGAGGTCATTTATGTCAAAATCTGCCCCCTTTTTTTCTTGCCGCCCATTCTTTGGTTTCTTTGTATACATACCCTTATATGACCAATCAAATGGGTCTCCATTGCATAAAGGCTCATTCCTATGTTTACAGTTTTTTCCCATTAACTAACGAAATGATATTTTTTTTCCTATGTGAACATTTGTATTTATCACAAGTTTTTTCCCCAAATTTGTTCACCAGCTTGCAGTTTTATCAAACGGTTTAATCTGGTAGCGTTAATATAGATATTGATTTGTCGTGAAATGGTGTAATTTGTCATGTTTTCTGTGTGAATTGCCCAGCAGTTAATAGGCAGTCAAACACACAGATAAATGCTGTTAGACTATAGGGCTCCAGGCTCCAAATGGAATACTGTTTGAGGATGCCGTCAAGTGCCACTGATGGTCTTTTCCAATCCCCTTGTTCTCCTTAAAAACGTCACGTTTCCAGGGTTTTATTTGTAAAACAGTATTGAACTGTGTACCATTTGTACGACTTGGTTTTATAGCTGTCATATCATATCTTCTTGACATGCCACATTCCTTTCCAATAGCCCTGAAAACCAATCTTACTTCCCTCTATAAAGGCTGAGTACAAGGTTCTTGAGAAAGATTGGTTTAAAAGCTTCTTTAAGGTTAAGCGAAAGGGACTTGTTCAAACTTCTATCCAAGAGTTGCAAATACATATTTTTAGTGAAAAACCCAAGATTTTTACGTTATGCGGTTTAATTTGATAAATTTCTTGTTTATTTTCACAAGTTGGATTTGAAGTTAAAATTGTGACATTGGGATTTTCTAATTATTTATTAATATTCATCTGCTGAAAGGTAGGGATCCTATATGTCTTCACAATAAAAAGTCATACGAATTTGGCCTAAATTTCCACTATATCAGTTCCCAGGTACTCGCCGTAAGTTTTGGGTTTCCTTCGAGAAAGAGCCGGTTTGCCTCCCCACTAAATTTGGCAATGCCACCATATAAGTGACCTAATCTTGTGTGCAACATTTAACATCAATCAATTAATCCATTCTATCAAACAATCAACAATTAAAACATTGTAATTTACTTTTTGGAACTTAAAACATTTAACAGAATATTAACTTTTTTTCTTGTCTTTTGGTTTTTTTTAGAAACCTAGATGTGTTAGATAAAACATGATAATGGGAGTATATAGGTTCTGTGGAATCAGACAGGTATCATAAAGGAATGGTGTGTGTAAGGCATGTAACTAGTCTGTAGGTGACTGATGACTAACTCTCCCATATCGACTGCCAGATACACACTGTTGTCAATCAGTTAACAGCAGTCAAGTACCTGCTGTAGCAGCTGGTAGCAAGTCGTCACCATCAATAGGGGTATTCATTGAATTCCTTACATACACTGCATGGTCGACTTTATTAAGAAATCTTTGAGTATGCTTATGAACCTGTGTTTGACAGAAGCAGAACCATCCTTGGTATTCATAAGATAGATACTCACCTCCTCTTAGAAAAACATTGTATTTATTGGAACCATAGTTTTAACTCCTGTATTCTGACAAAACGTGTGCTTTAAGTTCTGAGAAAGTTAACAATGAGTCCATGGAATATGCTATTGAAATGCAAGATCTCTTGACTGTTCATGGAAAATTCTTTTGAAACTGAAGATCTCTTGACTGTTCATGGAAAATTCTTTTGAAACTGAAGATCTCTTGACTATTTGTGAAAAATTCTTTTGAAACTGAAGATCTCTTGACTGTTCGTGAAAAATTCTTTTGAAACTGAAGATCTCTTGGCAGTCCATGGAAAATTCTTTTGAAACTGAAGAGGTCCTGACTGTCCATGGAAAATTCTTTTGAAACTGAAGAGGTCTGGACGTTCCCTGGAAAATGCTTTTGAAACTGAAGATGTCTTGAGACTGTATATGGAAACATCTTTTGAAACTGAAGATCTCTTGACTGTTCATGGAAAATGCTTTTGAAACTGAAGATCTCTTGACTGTTCATGGAAAATGCTTTTGAAACTGAAGAGGTCCTGACTGTCCATGGAAAATTCTTTTGAAACTGAAGAGGTCTTGACGTTCCATGGAAAATGCTTTTGAAACTGAAGATGTCTTGAGACTGTCTATGGAAACATCTTTTGAAACTGAAGATCTCTTGACTGTTCATGGAAAATGCTTTTGAAACTAAAGATCTCTTGACTTTTCATGGAAAATGCTTTTGAAACTGAAGATCTCTTGACTGTTCATGGAAAACGCTTTTGAAACTGAAGATTTCTTGACTGTTCATGGAAAATGCTTTTGAAACTAAAGATCTCTTGACTGTTCATGGAAAATGCTTTTGAAACTGAAGATCTCTTGACTG
This sequence comes from Lepidochitona cinerea, assembly GCA_963971465.1. Taxonomy (NCBI): domain Eukaryota; kingdom Metazoa; phylum Mollusca; class Polyplacophora; order Chitonida; family Tonicellidae; genus Lepidochitona; species Lepidochitona cinerea. The sequence goes on along the minus strand of OZ020556.1, from coordinate 35,885,456 downwards.
TTCATGGAAAATGCTTTTGAAACTGAAGATCTTTTGATGGTTTGTAAAAAATGCTTTTGCAACTTAAGATCTCTTGACTGTCCATGGAAAATTCTTTTGAAACTGAAGATCTTTTGATGGTTTGTAAAAAATGCTATTTAGACGTTGGATTGCTTAAAAAACTGGAACCATACATTTAGCTCATTTGCATATAGATTTGAAGCCTGTGTATGACTTTGATTATAAACAATGACGATTAAGCTTGGGAGTTATTTTTCCAATTGTTAATAAGATAAAAGCTATGGGAATAGTTTTGTCTTTCTGGATTTAACTATTGGTGAAAGGCATTTTCAGATCTTAAATGCTCAGCTTTGATAGTGATTATTAAAACCTGATGTTTGTGAATTTTGGTTTTGGAGACTTTCTGCACCATCTATAGAACTCTAACCCATGAAGTTGTTCAGGAAATAATAATCAATACAGTTTAAACACTAATGTTATTTGCACAGGTATGTTTAAGAATACAGTCTCTCATCAATTGTCAAATCTGTAATTATTATCATTTTTTTCAAAGCTGATTTGTCAAAAAACTGACTGGCTCCCTATTCGTTATCATATGTGCTCCGCTGAGAGATCAATTCTGCATTGTGATGGCACTATGTTATTATTGTCTCTAATTGCTACCACCATACTGTGTATAAAGGGTTCTTGAGATTACTTTAGCCAGTCTTTTATTGGGTCTATACAGTGTAGTAAGATTCCTGTCTCTTGTAATATTCCAATCATTACTGCTCTCCAGAATAGTCCATTCTGTTTAAGAATGGTCAGGAAATTGGTTGGCTAAGGAAAAGTGAAACTACACCGTTAGCTTTCAGGCGATCACTAGGCCACCCTACAGACATAAGTCACTGCAGGCAGACTGCAACGCTGCTAGTTAAGGCCATATTTCTAATGATTTATGTTATCTATGGCATCAGTTAGATAGATGAGGGGAGAACTGATATCCACTAAGCTGATATCCCCTCTCAGCTTCACTTGTTTTTATTGTTTTTCCAACCTGGACAGTACAAGGTAGATTGATTTCCCTGTGAACGGGTCAGGTATAAAGAGGCTGTGTGTTGAAACCACTGACAAACTACTCATCTTCCCTCTCGGAACTGGTCAGTTGCCAGAGATTTCCTGAAAGTTCTATATTTTGGATTCTCTGGAGGTTTAAGAAGTGTCTGAGAAAATTACAATTAAAAACTTCATAATTTTCTTTTGATGATATTCAAGAAAATTTGTTTGGAAAAAAATTGTGGCTTTCTTGGATTTAACAGTAAAATAGAAAGATGTTATCTGTGCCATCTGCAGTATCAACAAAACGTCGACATTCTTGGATTTGGTAAGTGAAGTCTAATTTTGAGCCCATTTGTGCTGTAAGCGTGTTCTTAAGTAGAATAATTAAAATCAAATGGTATAATTGTTTTGTTTATTTACTTTGGGAATTACCCAAATGGCATTATCTATTTTTAATGTTTTCCATAAAAAGGACACCATCTAAATTTATAACGATTTTGCGTTGGCCTTCTGTAATCAATTTCGGATGAAGGGCTGCAATTTACCTCTAAACAAGTACATTTAAGGAAACTCTCTGTTGCTATTATTTTCTGTGTGACAGTCAGTAAACAAACAGCTGAGAATGCACAACACACACCGCTATAGAGGCTGTAATTCCCAAATAAACCTGGCTACCCAGCAGTCCATGGGAGCTAGGCAAGTTACTAATGATCATTCGTCAACCACATCTTTATATAAACAGCCGTAGAAATTTAAGCATAAATTTTAGTGATATTTTCAGTCTTTCAGGACACGTCCCTTTAAACCTCCATCAATTATTCATTCAAATTATCAATTCATCAAAGTCTATTCTAATTTTTTAGAAGAAGAAAAAAACATTGTAACATGCTTTGGTTTTATCCTGTACAAGTTTTATCTTATTACATGTAAAGAAATATTAATTTTTGAGGTATTTTTTCCTGTTTTTAATTTTCACTTTTGGATGGTTATATTCATACATATTGGATATAAATTCTACCTGTTTTAGTTGTATAATTTTAGAAAGCCTGAATTAGCTGAGAAAAAAATCTGGATAAGGCTTTTATTAATTGCTCAAGCTTAAATGGTTTAGTTTCACAGAGAATTTTGATCTGGGTTCTCAAGGTTATGAAAACATGTTTGATTTTAGCAGCTGACTGCAAGTTTCTGTGTTGCACATATAATGGTAGGCTGGGTCGGGAAAACTCTGATGGCTCAAGTTGTTTGTTTTATGTGTTTGGTCATGAGTAAAGGTTGATGGCAAAACACTGTTCCTGGCCTGAAGCGTGTTTGCCATCAAGTTGTTAGCCGAAGACAAAATAGCTAGATGGTTGTAACAGATTTACACCAGGGACTTTCTCTGGTTTTACACATTACCTATAAATATTTGCTTGGCTCAGATAAACTATATGGATGCACCAACTGTGATCCCTACAATGAGCAAACTTCCCCTAAACAAACACCCAGGTTTTACCCGGAGATGAAATCCAACAGTCGATATGATTAAAGTTATAAAACTGGGTTTATTTTCTGGAATTGGTTACTAGGATTTATATTCTCAATAAATACAAAATCAATAGAAATGTTATTATATCTCTCATCCTTATTATCACATCTTATATAAACATTTCAGCCATTTTCAGGAATTTTTTGATCAGAAAGAGCATTTTAAGTTTTTTGTTAAACTAAACCATTCTTGAATTTGTAATATTAATTGAAAAAAAAGAGAAAAGTCTGCCTGTTGATCTTTCCATTCACATTTTTACAGTATTTGATTTTGTCTTGGGTATAATTGGATGTCAAATATCAAATAACAAAGCCATAAAAAAAGGCAGAAACCGTCAAAATTTGAAAAAATATCTTTATTATTTGCTAAATAAAAAGAATAAAATACACTGTGATGAATTGGTCAGATATTTTTGAATGAATGAATATAGGATTATGAAAATCTCTTTGACTGAAAAAAACATGGAGACTAGTTTCTAATTGTGTTAAGAAGGGGGTTTTGTCAGATATTGATGTGTCAGTGCCAATTTCCTTACTAGATCTTTATCTCACCAGATAAGCTATACAAGTAGTAGCTTACAGGTGATCTGTGCATTTTGTAAGCATTCAAAGCACAATCATTTGTTTAAATTTTTGAACCCATATTTATTTTTAATAAATCCTTACTATTTTTTACATGATAAACAGATTGGTAAAAAGAGTTGATATGGATACTTTTTGCAAAGCCGATAACCACCGGAAGGTCGTGGGTTTCCTCCAGGCATAAAGCCCGGTTTCCTCCCACAATAAACCTGGCAAAACCGCCATATAAGTGAAATAATCTTGAGCGCTGCGTAAAATACCAAACTTTAACAATCAATCAGCCAAAGCCGATACTATATATCATGGCAAGAAGGAAACATAAATTTGATACCTCTTCTCAACTTCCATATTGTTTGAGGGTTAACAACTCTGCCACTGTTAGTACATAAAACCCTTTGAATTGAGATGAAGACTGAAGTGAACTGCAGAACGCGTTAACTGCCATCACCACTGGTATCAATATGACCAACCTTAAGTATGGCTTCTTACACATTTAAAGAGCCAACTTCGGCTCTACAGTTATAAAGTATACTGACTAGTTCTGAATCATAGAATATAGTGCCTGATTTATTTTACAATAGAACTGAATTTTCTGTGATAAAAGGATGATTTTTTTGAAGACTTACCGTAGACTTAGATATGATAATTTGTAAAAATATCACTTATACAAAGTTAAGTAGTTTATTATGATTTGGGAGTTTGATTTCCTTACACCAAAAGCCTTTTGATTGTGTGAAGGGCTGCTTAGATATTGGTCAAAGGGATTACAAACCATTCTTATATAGTCTAGAAATAATCTTATGGCAGCTGAATCGATCCTCTATTACTTGTGTTTGCTTGATGTTATTCCCAAACTCTGACTAATGACTTCTCTAACACCAATCCATGGCTATTTTATTTATTTAACCAAATCAGTAACCTTGTCAGAGGGGTCTAACCTCTTCACTGACCTCTATATTTGAGGACTACATGTCTAAAGTGAGGTTATATGTTATCATACTGAAGGTTTTATATATATTTTATCAACCTATTTGAAAAACCTGTCAATGTTTCCCTTGAAGACATGTTTTCTTAGTGTAATCTCGGACCAAATCTGCAACAAATAAGAAAGAAATATTAGTGTGAAAATCCAAGTGTTTTATTAGGTACCAAGTTTTTTTGTATAAATGATTGATTTTGTTCATTATTTTTTGCCAGAGAGGCAATACTTCTGCCTGTTTTTAAACTGAGAACACAATTTAAGAAAATGTGCTCTTTCATCCAGTGTAAATCACTCAAGCCTATATCTTTCCTTCTCGTCTACAATTTTGGCCAACTCTTCGGGATGTAAATTTAATAGAGCCAAAGAAAGGAGTCCAAATGGTTTCTAAAGGATATGCAGGAATCTCGTGGTGATCAGTTGTCTTGTGATTTATGGACACCTTCCTGGCATATTTTTACATATAAATGTCATAGAAAATGAAGTTGGCTAGTTTTTAGTGGCAATATTCTCTGGCCTATTATGGTCTGCAGCAATATAATGTGGCCATATTCATGCAGCTCTAGAAAGAATCTTCACACGCAATCTTTTTGGAATATCTTTGGCATATATATGGATGAGGTTTATTCTTCACTTCATTACACTTTTAACCATGGACATGTATCTTTTAGCTTTATTTTGGATTTGTATATATTTACAAACATTAAAACAGAGGGAAAATCTTCTTGTCTAAAATAACCATGGAGACAAGTTTCTAATTGTGTTAAAAGGAGGTATATCATTTAGACCTTTATACCCAATCATAACTTGTTATAATAAACCACAACCCATGATATTTCATTAGGTTGACGACAGGCAGGAGTTCGGCCTTAGTCAGTAGAATTCTCTGGAACAGATAATTTGGCAACAAATCGTCCTTATTTTTGATAAAGCTAACGTGCTATAGGTTTTGGATAGTAATCAATTAGCTTAGATATTCTTTAACATTCACTACCAAAATCCGAGATAATAGGATGCCCTGGGGGCATTGAAGGCTTGGGTTATTTTTCAATGGGTTTGTATATTTTCCAAAAATAGAAGACCCTCTTTTTAGAATTAAGGTCAGATTCCAAATATGTACAATTTAAAAAAAAAAATTAACCAAAGTTATTTCACTTATATGACGATGGATTTGCCAGGATTGCTGGTCAAGACAAGAACCCACGCTGTTAACTGGGTGAAAACCATCCAGTAAAAGAGATGGAGAAATCACCACTTATATGATGAAGGAGTTGCCAGGATTGCTGGTCAAGTCAAGAACCCACGCTGTTTACCGAGTGAAAACCATCAATAAAAGAGATGGGGAAATCACCACTTATATGATGAAGGAGTTGCCAGGATTGCTGGTCAAGTCAAGAACCCACGCTGTTAACTTGGTGAAAACCATCCAGTAAAAGAGATGGGGAAATCACCACTTATATGATGAAGGAGTTGCCAGGATTGCTGGTCAAGTCAAGAACCCACGCTGTTTACCGAGTGAAAACCATCCAGTAAAAGAGATGGGGAAATCACCACTTATATGATGAAGGAGTTGCCAGGATTGCTGGTCAAGTCAAGAACCCACGCTGTTAACTTGGTGAAAACCATCAATAAAAGAGATGGGGAAATCACCACTTATATGATGAAGGAGTTGCCAGGATTGCTGGTCAAGTCAAGAACCCACGCTGTTTACCGAGTGAAAACCATCCAGTAAAAGAGATGGGGAAATCACCACTTATATGATGAAGGAGTTGCCAGGATTGCTGGTCAAGTCAAGAACCCACGCTGTTAACTTGGTGAAAACCATCCAGTAAAAGAGATGGGGAAATCACCACTTATATGATGAAGGAGTTGCCAGGATTGCTGGTCAAGTCAAGAACCCACGCTGTTAACTGGGTGAAAACCATCCAGTAAAAGAGATGGAGAAATCACCACTTATATGACGATGGATTTGCCAGGATTGCTGGTCAAGTCAAGAACCCACGCTGTTAACTGGGTGAAAACCATCAATAAAAGAGATGGGGAAATCACCACTTATATGATGAAGGAGTTGCCAGGATTGCTGGTCAAGTCAAGAACCCACGCTGTTAACTGGGTGAAAACCATCAATAAAAGAGATGGGGAAATCACCACTTATATGATGAAGGAGTTGCCAGGATTGCTGGTCAAGTCAAGAACCCACGCTGTTAACTGGGTGAAAACCATCAATAAAAGAGATGGGGAAATCACCACTTATATGATGAAGGAGTTGCCAGGATTGCTGGTCAAGTCAAGAACCCACGCTGTTAACTTGGTGAAAACCATCCAGTAAAAGAGATGGAGAAATCACCACTTATATGATGAAGGAGTTGCCAGGATTGCTGGTCAAGTCAAGAACCCACGCTGTTAACTGGGTGAAAACCATCAATAAAAGAGATGGGGAAATTATTTTACACAGCAACTTTTGTTTCAAGATAGATAGATACCTGAGATCCATTTTTTATTTGAAACCCCCTATTCTTGATCTGGCTGACCAAAGTGACTTTCAGGGTTTCATTATTTCTGTCATATCTGAGTACCTTTATAACTAGTTAGTATTAAAGACCTCACTTGTGTGGTATTAGAATGGAACCAGCCCATTGGTATTCTACAAGTACACTGAGAATCAGAATGTCCAAAGCTAGGAATCTGTTTCTGCAATGTTTCCCTGACTAAAAGCAAAGCCCAGTATATTGATTAGGACATTAAGTAGCCCAATCCTTTTGATGACATCACGTACTGTATAAAGGAAAGTGATACATTAAAGGTCGAATCTAGCAGCATGGAAAACAATTACAACAATATCCCTGTTTTAACCATTCCGCACAGTCAAGTCACTTATGTATTGATGTTACCTTTAATGTTCCAGATCTGCAATCTTATTATTGTAGTTATGTTATGTGATCTATAATGTTCTATTATTCACGCTTTATAGTTCTTTACAGCAAGATATCTTTTGTCTCTGCTTCTCAGCCCTTTTTCACATGATCATTTATTTTCGACCTGAGAAATACTTTATCCTATATTCTTGAGACTGCATTTTAGCACTCAAAAGCTTCTATTTTTACTGCTTGAGAAAAATAGGAAATAATTTCAAAATTTTGTGCCATGCCACTTTCATGCCACTTGAAGTAACTTCTTGCACTAAATCATATTGGCCATTCATGAATTAAAGTCTACATAATACTTTGCACTTTGGAAGCACAATCAGGAAACTTTGAATTCAAATTTTCCAAAGAGTTGTGTGTTGTTGCACTAAGGCATGTAAGTGTAAAGATCGAGTTTTTGTCAAGTTAGGTATATTCATTGACCTTGAATGAATGCACCAATTTACATGCATGTGTCAAAAAATGAGAACATAGATAAGGCGTTGTTGGGAATGTAAGGATACGTCATAAAGAGGGGCTGGCTACTGTTACTGTATAGTTTACTGTCTGCACATCTCATTAACGCTGTCAGAAATCTGACGAATGTCTATTGCTGCTGTCGACTTGTGACGTAAAACTCTTGCCATTTTGGCAGAAAAATTTGATGTACAGGCGCTCTTTTCAGTAAAGGTTCTTGCTATATTATTGTGTTCAAAAAGATTTTGTTGATGTGTTTTTTTCTTCTTGGTGATTCGGATGATTGATGAAAACTCTGATGATTTTTGATGGTTTTGTAATCTTGTAAAGTTCACCAACCCAATCCTTCACCCTGTAATGCCTCATGCATAATGTTATTTATTTGATAGATTATAGCAGACTTTTCTAATAGCCTTTACTTTTAATCTTACGTTCCAGTATCCCTGTATACATCTCAAATGTTTTTGCACTCTTACAGCAACATGGGCTACCAACTTTGCAAAAGGATTCATGGAAGAAATAAATACTGGATGTTGGATTAACAAAAATACATATATCTATTGTGTCCTGAATGAACTGTTTTTGAAAAGTAAACAAAATTTAAAAAGCCAAGACGAATGTTCATTTACGAACAAAAAATAGCGGGTAATTGAGGGAAAATATGAACATTTCTGTAACACATAAGTTACTGAATAAATACCATGAGCGATAATAACGATACAAAAAATAAAATTTCCAATTATTTTTGAGCCGATCGCATAGATTATGACACCTTTTACTATCTTGCAAGGACTAACAGTTTGAGTACATGTATATTGTTTTAACAATGTCAGAATGGTTGATGTGTAGACCACAGAGCTACAGAGTAGTTTAAAGATGTTTCCAACCTCAATGGTTATATAATACCTTCCTGTATCCTTCATCTACAAGACGCTAGGCTCATTATAATCAAGACCAATGTACCTGTCTCACATTACATGTATTAATTATATCTGACACATTGCCGTTCTTGTTTCCCACAGATAAGATTCTCCTCACCTTGTACATGTACACTTGCATCAAATGGTGTGGAAGACTCTGCCTAATGATACTTAAATCCACTTTTCATGTTTCCACAAGAAAGAAATTACGATTTTCTTATATGTTTGCCTTCATGATTGATTTCAAAATGTAAGGTTTTGGCTTAGATGTATGTAACAATACCAGGATCAATAGATATTTCTATGGAGCATTAAGAGCATGTTATGATGATTTTTTACATTGGTCACTGCAGTCATTTCACTCGTCCCATTAAGATGGTTGGACAGGGTGAGAGGACCTTGTTGATATTCAAGCTTGCTTTTCTCCATTAATTAAGTCAAACCCCTTAAAGCTTGTCATGCAACTGACTCTTCAGTCAGTCCAATACTTGACAATTAGTCCCAAAGGCTCCTAAAGTACTTCAGCATTTTATTGAACCCTTTGTGTGAATACCCTTGACAACCATCCTTCTTTTCTATAGAATAATTGTACAGAGAATAGCTTTTGTTAAAAATGAGAGCTGCAATTAAAATTTTAAAGTTATCAGCAACCTTTGTGACTTGTTCAAGACTCCACAGTTTGTGACTTGTTTAGAACTCTATGGTTTGTGACTTGTTCAGAATTCTATGGTTTTTGACTTGTTCAGAACTCTATGGTTTGTGATTTGTTCAGAATTCTATGGTTTTTGACTTGTTCAATATTAAGACTATGTGGTTTGTGACTTGTTCAAGACTGTGGTTTGTGACTTTTTCAGAACTCTATGGTTTGTGACTTGTTCAAGACTCAACGGTTTGTGACTTGTTCAAGACTCAACGGTTTGTGACTTGTTCAGAACTTTATGATTTGTGACTTGTTCAAGACTCTATGTTTTGTGACTTGTTCAGAACTCTATGTTTTGTAACTTGTTCAAGACTGTATGGTTTGTGACTTGTTCAATACTAAGACTGTATGGTTTGTGACTTGTTCAATATTATGACTGTATGGTTTGTGACTTGTTCAATATTAAGACTGTATGGTTTGTGACTTGTTCAATATTAAGACTGTATGGTTTGTGACTTGTTCAATATTAAAACTGTATGGTTTGTGACTTGTTCAAGACTGTATAGTTTGTGACTTGTTCAAGACTCCACAGTTTGTGACTTGTTTAGAACTCTATGGTTTGTGACTTGTTCAAGACTGTATGGTTTGTGACTTGTTCTAGACTATATGTTTTGTGACTTGTTCAAGACTATTTTCAAGCTGAGTGAGAGATAAGAAGTGATAACTGATCATGTGGGAGGCTTGCAGATGTGTTGAAGGAGAAATAGCATAGTTCTAAAATGATACTTACCTTATAGCCTTGTCCTACAGACTACTCACTAAACTGCCAACTTTCTCTGCCAAGTTAGTTGGTTGAAAACTGGAAGAAATGACATTCCTCTGTCAGCTTATGCGTGTTACAAGGAAAAAGATGGATGAGAACGGCCAATTTTTACCTATCGACGCACCTAGAAGTAACTTCCAAAGTATCTTGCTTTACCATCTGCTTGGCTTTAAACTAGTAATGTTTCTACCTGGCCTGCAGAGGGTAGTAGAGATATGTGTGGTTGGTAGACTAACACGTCTACAGTCCTACTTTGTACTCCATCCTAAATACACACCTTTACTACCAGCATAGAGCAGAACATTAACACTTATATCATATCTCAAGGTGGGACAGTTCTTCAGAAATCTCTGTGGAATTTCATGTGCTTTTATTTGTCTGGAAACTATTGGAATCAACCAGAATTCTAGCTAAAGACGTGGAAATATTCAATATCGGAGGGTCTTTTGGGCAATTAAGCTCTTGTTTGTGTTATTTCTTGTAATATTTTGTGATAATTTCCTCTCTTTTGGAGTTTTCTTGCCCATAGCCAAAGCCCTGTACATTTGATTTTCCAATGGATATAAAATAAGTATGGCTAAAGTTTACAAGAAGTTTAAAGAAATGGTCAAACCTAAAGCTAAGAGAAAGGACCAACTACTTCCAATTGATTATCGTTTAAAGGTACCTACGAAAAGGTAAGACAAAAAGTCCTGTCTTATTATGTTCAAAGTTTTTTCATGAAGCCTGAACCCTTTTTTTTTGCATCTAAGTGAAAAATGGGGTCAGGGATGGAGATTTGAAAGGTCCAGTAAATCCATAATGATGATCATCCAAGATGATGGTTATGATACATTGGACCCTCATTGGTACCTTCCATTTCTTTAGTCTAATTTGTAACTGTTTGACTGACAGTTGGTCTGTGTATCAAGTCATGTAGTCTAAGGGCTATACTGAGGAACAGATATATTTAAGTGGTATAAAACGTTGTAATGCGAAGCCAAAATTTCATTTTGTGCCTGTGTAAGTCTGATTTTTTTTTTTCGATACTGATCTGAAGTAAGAAGGTGCTGACCTGATATGTAAACCCCTACAGGGTTGATTCCCCAATCTGTATACGGGTAAGGGGGCTTTAAATAAATACAAGACTGGAGTAACAGATGGCATTTTCAGGTAATTTGACTGGCTGACATATGGGAAAGTATAAGCTGAAATTGTAGCACAGGTAACTGTGTAGTTAATAGATATGAGCTGATAGACCTCCCCTGGTAAACTCATTTTGTTATCTTCTAAATCATTCCCAGATTTGTAGCGCTCAATTTTAAAAAATATAGATTTGAAGAAACAATGAAATAATAAAAAAGAGAATATGGATGAAAAAGAAATTCCAATCACAACTTTACTATTCTTTCAGATAATTTGATTACTATTTGAGTTAATAGTCATCTGAAAGAATTAATTTTGTATTTGGCGTTAAACACCAAGCAATCACGCAATATGTCCTGATATGTGTTTTACTAAGCATTGGATACTCGGTATTTAATCAATGTGTCTGCTTCTTGTTAATGCTAATTTAATGCTAACTAAATAGAAAATCAGAATGTCTCCTTTTTATGATGATGTACTGTTTTAAATTTCATTTCATGAATTTATAGATTTTTTGCAATAAGTCTGTGCTTAATGGCCCGTGCTCACTGTGCGATTTGTCATACCGACTTGTCGGAGTCGATTGAAATGAATGCTTTTAATTGGTCGATACGATTTGTCAACCAATCAAATTTATCCATTTGAATCGCAGGCTACAAGCCGATACGACAAATTGCACAGTGAGAACGGACCTTAACAAATCTGTGCAGTAAACCCAATGATAATTTCTGCTATGTGTTTCTATAACTATTATGATTCAGTACTCTCCCTGAATACATATATAGCGTTATATCCTCAGGGAAGATAGGTAGGGTGCTTCAACCTGTTACAGTTATTCTCCCTGGTTATAGTGACCTTGATAATTAAGCCACCTTCCCACATCAACCGCTTCAATTGACAACAACAACAGTTTCTCCTAACAGAAATAATTACAAGGCACTGGGGCCTTTATCTTGGATGAGGATATTTTTTTTCTCACTGGCAACTTTGATTCATGTTTTTGTTGACTTGTATCTTTGACTAATTCTTCTGACTCATTCATTGATCATCAAATAGGTGTGCTTTAATTGATCACCTGACCTACACTAATTACCATTAATGGGTTGTCTTTCACCTGACTTATTGAGACATGTTCAGGGTAATGAAGGAAATAATCCAGAGAATTAATCTTCATCAAGGGTCCAGCTGCTTTACCAGTTTTCCTTCTGACCAAACCAACATACATCTAAATGATATACCTCTTTTTAACACAATTAGAAACTTGTCTGCATGGTTATTTGAGACGATTTTCCCTGTGCCCGTGTGTTTTAGTGTTAAAAAATATAATATCTCTTTGGACAAGTTGTTGTCATTCTGCTCTCAAGACAAGGTGTAAGTCATTTAGACCTAAATAATTAACATTTTTGTCTTCAATATTTATTAGGAATAAAATGAAATGCATGATCAATTTGTAGACGCTCCAAACCACTGAGCCAAACATCCATGCACTGGAAATTATTAAAATTACCCATAAGATTTGATCCTTTTTTTATAGTAATGGTTATAATTCAAAGTGAACATTCATTCGTGAAGTAAATATATTCCCCATATATTTCAGATGTATTGTGTTTTATGTATGACTTTATTTTCAAATAAGTTCATGTTAAATTTGGATATACCCCCTTTTAACACAACTAGATAATTGTCTCCATGGTAATTTTACTTAAGAAGATTTTCCCTCTGCCTGTGTGTTTTAGTGTCTATAAATGTATATACATGTTACATACTAGAGATTGTATTTGATGTTATATTTTAAAGTGGTTTTATAATCTATGCAATTTCATTTTCTGTTAAAGACACTTTAAAAAGTTTCAATATTAATGAATTTGGTTATTCATGACGTCATTGAAAACACTTGACATAATTTTAAGGTGGTTTTATAATCTATGCTAATTCATTTTCCGTTAAAGACACTTTAAAATGTTTCAATATTAATGAATTTGGTTATTCATGACGTCATTGGAAACACTTGACATAAACTTGTTTCCAATCTTTCTATTTAGGCAAAATATACTGATGATTTTCCCAACTGTTATAGTATTTAGTTACAAATGAGAGTGATAGGCATGTAATGAGTTCTAGTAAAGAGGTGTTGTGCGATGATCATCTTGTTTACCTTCTCTATATGTTTCCAAGCTTGGAGGGAGATATGGGGTTAGATTCCGCGCCTCCGCTTTGAGCTGTCGATCTGATTTGCCTTACACCTGTTGTTGTTGGTGCTGTATGATCTAACCTCTCAACCTAGTTTACAGAGTGAGACATTCTCCCTATTATGAACTCAATGTATCTTTCCCCATAACTACATTTAATTGTCAAATAGCAATCAATTATTTAGGAATTAAAAATAACATTGGAATACCTTATTTTGCCTTGTTCAATATTATGCCATTGTTTTTATGTCATCTTTTGGGTATATTGAAGAAGGCGAGTCGTTATATTCACTGGGTTAAAGGCAAATAAATTGAGGATGAGTTTACTACTTGAGAAATACATTTTTTTTTAGGAAAGGTAGATTCAAATTTGTGATGAATGATCAATTTGCTAAAAGGATAAGGTGGCTTGAGCTGCCTATTAATATTAGAAAAAATTAGCTGAAACTGAATTTGTGGAATTTGCTATATGTTTGTCTTTTTATCAATAAGTACAAAATTGAGGATTAAGAGCTATCTTTAATTCCCTAGTTCACATGGACAATACTTCCCATTGATAGAAGGTTATGCCAGGAACGTTCTACCATCTGGTCCAAAAATGAGAAAGACTGAATTCTCATGTGACATGGGAAGCCAGCCATAATTGGAAGTTGGGATTTCTCCACAAGTTTCCCTGTCGATAGCCAACGATGAAGCCAGCAAATTCCTGGCCAGCGCTGGTCATTTTATTGTATTCATACAAGATACACTTTAAGCAAGACATAGTCCAAAACGACATTACTAGATCAATTACATTGGTTTGATGGTAGTCCAGTGGATGGAGCAGCGAGAGCTATATGGTGGCTTAACCTCGCAGACAAATTGATTGTCTCCCATTGAAAGTGTTTATAGAGAAGCTAAAGGTCTTATCTGCTTCTAGAAAGTGCTGCCTGTAAGGGATAAGCGAACAGCCTAGAGACCCACAAGCTGTCTTTCTCAGGGAACTATCCAATTGTCATTAATTACAGGATTAAAAAGGTGATCTCCATGTCTTAATGTTGGCCATCTCTGTCTCATCGCCTAAAGTAGCTGTCAAATACAGACACAGGGCCAATATATGCCAACAGCTATGGTATTACCAACTGACAAAGATAATCCATACTATCAACATAACACCAAAATACTCAGTCCATTCATTAAGTTTAGAAAGATCTCTGCCCTTCAGGGAGAATCAGCTCTTGAACTATTTGCACGCAGGCCAAAAAGGGCACCCCCCCCCCCCGCTTTTTTTAAGAAAAAAAAAGGTGATATATATATATATGTGTTGCAGCTAAGTTAATTGTTTTTAACCTCAACCGTATGTATCAAGAAAATTTAGTTTGACCTTTGCCTTAATTGTATTTGACCTATGCAATAATCGGTGATGCAGCACTGTCAACTTGGTTTTACAATGTCTTAGACATAATAGACATAATTTTTTCCAATGATGGACCTAAAATACATGTATATTATTGTACATATACGCCTGGTGAGATATTCTTTGTTGTAGCAGGTGATAATGTAGTTAGTTGCTGTGAGAAAGAAGTAAACAAAACTGACAATGCCATGGTAACATATACAGCTAATAATAAACATGCCAGAGCTTCTCTATCTCACTCCTTTGTAATCTTAGAAGACTTGTACCGTTTTTCTTATACATTCTGATAAACCATTTAGAGACCACCACTTTCATGGGACAACATCCAAACTGCTCAGTGTACATATCCAGTATGTCCTTTTCTCTGGCCACCTTCACTTTGTTGTCTAGGTCACAGTCATAACAAATGAACACCCAATTCACTTTGATTTACGGTAATGTCTGAGTTAATTCAAGTGCTGGAAAAAAGTAGAAGAGTGCAAATTCTCATCTTAATTCAAGAGAGAGCTTGTAAAACATTCAATGATTAACTGCTGGTCAATCATCTCCCTGGACTGAGATGTGTTGAAAGTTTAAATCTCATTCAGAACCTTTTGTTATTGAGGATTTAGCAACATGCTCCTCTAATAAACTCAGGTATTACCGTACTCTAATATATGATATGACAACATTTTATCCGGAACCTCAGTAGACTGATAGACTATCCTTTAAAGAGCCCACATTTTACTGCCGTACAAATACTGTGAAGGTTTTGAAATGATCACTGGTAAACCTCTTCCCTCTGATATACAGTTTAATGAGGAGTTTGTTACAATTTTTTAATTCCTTCGCAATTGGTTTGTTTGCTTCTAGTTTTAGCTGGCAGGATCTTCTAACAGAGGCTCGTTGAACCTAGTAGAAATATAGGAACAAATCTTAACGATAATACACAATGAGTCCCTTTTAAGCTTTTTTCCAATGGGTTATTGGCTCAAGGCCTTCTATCTATGGGCATTGACATTAGCTGCCAACATTCTGAAGTTTTGATCGTCATGAAGAGTTTAGCTTTTGAAAAATTTAAAAATTTTGCTCTTTTAATGTTATTATCTATGTGGTTGAAATCTTTATAAATGGTTATTTATTCTCTATGACATAATACATTATGTCCCTAGAATCAGACATTTGTCTTTAGCATACTTGACTTTTACATAGTTTCATAACATGCTCATGTCAACTGTATTAGGCTTTAAAAGGAGTAATATATCTGACTGATATCGATGACGCCTTCATGCTCAGTCAATTAAAGTGTAGGCTACACCAATTTTCAAAGAAACTCCATTAGCAGCCTTAAGTGCACTCAACCACTGCAATCCCACCTGAAATAAAAAAACATAGAAAATTCCTGGGTACTAATAAGTTTAT
The DNA here is from genome assembly GCA_963971465.1 of Lepidochitona cinerea. Lineage (NCBI taxonomy): Eukaryota > Metazoa > Mollusca > Polyplacophora > Chitonida > Tonicellidae > Lepidochitona > Lepidochitona cinerea. The sequence continues at coordinate 35,869,459 of OZ020556.1, read as the reverse complement.
CCAAATAAATTTTAGGTCTGCAACCTAGCTTTAAAATCTAAGAAAATCACTGTCAATTTCAGTTTCCTTCTTCAGTCACTTTGGATTGATTGGGGCTTCACTTCACATTTAATAGTTAAGGTCATATTGCAACAAAGGTACCAGTCTACCAAAAGATCACAGTACCCCACCCATAACCCCCATCTAAATTTTGACATTAGGCTCCACATAAGACATTAGGAAGGGTAATGTTTTTGGCATACTTGTTTAAAAATTTGGACTAGAAACCATTTTAAATAACGTTGGAAGCGTTATTGCTGGGCCATCTATGATATTTATAAAGCACTTTAGGATATGCCAGTGTGATTGTTTTGGTGAAACTTAAAAGCGTAACCACTAGCCTTTTTAAATATATATTCCCATTACATGTAGGACATATAGTCTTCATATAGAAATTTATGTATAGTAAATCTGTTACCATCATGTGTGTGTTGTGCTGATTTGGGTTGCAAGAGTAATCTCCCCTGTATTGGACAATCATCCACAGTGTGTAAGCACATGGTAGTGTTTATGTCTCTAACCTCTTGACGTCAGTGTTCTCTGGAGTGGCCTTAATGTACCAAACTCGGCTCACTTCTATCTCTTCCTACATCATCACCTATAGTACCTGATGTTAACCTTAAGAGGTTGAATATTGACCGTTAGATGTAGAATTGTAGGTATATATGTTGGTATATTTGACCATGTCCAGACCATGCCAAAGATCAGCGGGTAGTCTTAAACAGCTTAAACTGATGACGAGAGACGAGCGTTTCTTTGAGTAAGTTCTCAACACTTCTCACTTTCTCAAATATCACTCAGTTCTTTATGTTTCACAAGTCTTATATAGGCCTATACATATAAAAAAGTCCTACATTTTTAATACAACTCAGTAAATTTTCAGTGTTATGTATCAAATATTGATTGCTGAGACCATCAAGTATGTTGTCCCCATTTTGGTGCAAGAAAACGATCACTTGAAGTATTTCTAACAAACAAGTTTGAGTCCCTATCATTCACATGTAATGGTTTTCAAGAAGCTTAACTTATTAAGTACTTGATTAAAAAAGAAACACTGTAATGTTTTGTTAAATCAATTGAACACAATCATCAATTATATTTATGAACACGCAAACACACGGGCACAGGGAAAATCTTCTTGTCTAAAATAACCATGGAGACAAGTTTCTTATTGTGTTAAAAAGAGGTATATATCATTTAGACCTTTATACCCCATCGACGTTATACCATGGTATTGGTACATATGTATGTAGTTACAGACTGTCCCAGTAGAGTCAATTGACAGCTGCAGTTTCTATGCATTAAAGATTATTGTTAACAAATAAACAAACGCTCTAAGTAGTTACCTACTAAGTATTGTCTTACGTGACACAGTGAATAAACGGATAACTTATCTACAAATAACAATGCCTGCTAAAAGGATCTGTTTAGACTTGAATGGGTTTTACTCAGTGTAATTATCATTACCTGGTGAATAGAACTTTGCTCTGAATCTTTTGAGATCTTGACCTAAATTAATTGTTTGACCTCATTCCTATCTTCAGTTTCCAGGTCAATCGTCTGCCTCATAATATTTGTATTCAGAGTATAAAAATCTCAAATTTTTATATGTCAGAATATTGAAATAATTTATTTTTTAACCTTTTTTGGGTATGTTTTTCATTGCCCCAAAAATAAAAAAATAAATAAACACTCACTTTTTCCATTTAATTTGTATACTTTCAGAGAGTTTCAAAACTTTTTTTTTTGTGATATTTTCTTTTTTTGTTTTTACTGGTGAATTACAGAAAATGCAATATTTCCTGGGTAATATGTAATCTCAAATCTACCGGTTAGTGTTAAAGACTTCTTACTGCAGTTGAATTAGGTGACCTACTGAAGTAATACAGTTTCTCCTCGATTCAGTTTGTGACAGCTGTTCACAATAACTTGATGTCTGAAATCAATTTTAACCCAGGTAGACATAAAGATAATGATTTAATGTAAATAGTAACATGCTAGCATATATATCTGTCCATCATAGTGTTATTCCATATACAGGCATTATACAGTTGTGTATATCTATAGGTTGTGTATTTCACTAATACACATTCCTATTTTTTCACCTACAGTACTTGTTCATAGGAATGTTGTCAGAACGACAAAGACAATGAAAAATGCAGATGTTTTTTTTTAATTTTGGTATTTTTGTGAGGTACGTTTTGGCTGTAAACTTCAAAGTTTTTAACAAAACAGTCATGTTTAATGTTGATCATAACTGGTATGAAATAGTGTGGTTCTATAACTTCTAAGCACATCTGAATATAAATTGCAAACAATAAATAAATACATATTTTTTTCTTGTGGAATTTTTTTATTTGCAAAATTCAATGTTATTTATGTTAGATACGTCAATATTAATTGAGCAAAGAAAGCCAGTAGAAATTGAATGCATGAAGACCACTGCACCATAAAACGCCAGGCGTCTCGATAATTTTGTTTGTCTCTCATACAATGATATTTTCTATGATCTACCTGACTTTGTAACTCTAAGTTAGACTTCATTAAAAACCAGCTTACCAATGAATGATTAAAAGGAAGCATATCTTTGGTCACCGAGGGCTCCTTTACCATTACTATACCAATATCTATAGACAGTCATCTGTGCATGAAAAGCTAAATAGACGAAAGAGATATTACCTTACATATTGTAGTGGAAAGTCAATTGCACACAGTTCAAGAGGCCAACTATTATACCCCAAAGTTCTTAATGTTAATATTGTTTGGGACTCTTTCTTCAAAGCTAACATGACAACCCAAAGGTAGTACTGTTAAAATCAGCCATGTTATGGTTTGGAGAATGTATAGGAGAGATTTTCTGTATTTCGTTCATATTGTTTTGAAGTTTCTACTGCCTTTGATTGCCACTTTTTGCCAGATTTTTTTATGAGTATTGTATATCGTGTACTTTGAACAAACCCGACTGTTTGGATTGGTCAGTTGGAATATGGGATGATTATCTTCAAGACGGTAAATGTCGAAATAAAGTGATATCAGTATTGAGATGACCTGATTATGCATTTACCGGAGATATTTTATCTTTTTCCTCGCCACACCTGTCAAAAGGATCTCTTTTCATTAGAATCCAATTGTGACTTGAAAGCGAACTTTCAACCTGGAAAGAAGGTAAAAATGTTTCGTCGACTGTATCCACATAGACATACTGTAACCTGGGATACGGGACTTACATTCATTCCATGCGTTCCCACTCAAATAGAAGATCTTGAAAACATACATCCGGTACATTTGTAAGTTAAATATCTTCATTTTACATGTTTATGTATACATCATCATGTTCTATTGTGTGCCAATGGAATTTATACTTTAATTGAAAAATTAGTTATTATTAAACATTTAGTAAAGTTCGATCCGAAAACTTCACCACATGAAACTAAACCCTGAATTTTACAAATATGTAAAAAAAACCCCACCCATTTTGACCCTCTGAGGCCTCAAAGATTGATAGGGTTGTTGATCTGAAGAAAGTTTTTTCCAATCAGGTGGTTTCTGGTTTTCGAACACCTGCAATAATAAATATAAAAAAAAATATATTTGAATAGTCACTGGAAAAAGAAAGTGGATGAGTTTCATTAGCGTTTTGTAATAATAACTTCTGCAATAATTAATAGGCCTAGAGATGGTTAAACATAATTCTCTGCTAGTTTGCAGTCTTAAGCTTGATTGATTGATTGATGTTTTACGCTGCACTAAACCTTCAGATTTCAGTCTTTTTGTGAGGGAAAGGGAACCTGATAGCCAAGTTAATGTTACCTAAGTTTAATGTTTGGGAACATGATAGATTATATAAGGAGAGTGAATTTGAAACTTGAAGAGGTTTCCAGCTATACGCTTTGTTGATTCTCTGTATATGTAATACCTATCCTCTATGTCCTTGATTGTTACCTGTCAGACTGGACAACAGGTGTTATTACCTGGTGATGCCATTCACAGGTAACTTCCATATATATAAAACTGGTTACTTCATAGTTAGGAGAGTTTAACAACAACACGGGGCATAAATGTTATAATACTGCCCATCTCACCTGTAGAACCTGTTAGTAAAGGGATGTTACCTGTTCAGCCGATGTCATGAGTTTCTCTTTGCCAGGTCCTATTCCTATTATAACTACTGATGACTACAGGTAAATACAGGTGTTATAATGAGAGTATATGTAAGGTTGGTTGATACTATTACATGTGACACATCTGTCCTCTTTCACAATCTTGACTGCAACATAAAACAATTACTACCTGTAAAATCAACCAAATTAAACATGAGACACATAAGATACATTCTATGTCCTGTTATATTAAACATTTCTATATGATGGTGTAAAGGCATACCTAAAACTGAAGTCCAAACGCAGACCTTGGATCAAAAACTGCCTAAGTTTTTTAAATTGATTGGAATTTATTTCCTTATCCCTGAAATAAAAAAAAATCTGTCTGTATTTCACAGGTTAGTTCATTACAATAGGTCAACCACCAGTTGAACAACATGGCAGCAGCTAGAGCTGTAGGATTCTTACATATCTATGCACCTTCCAGAAATCGTCGTTAGTTAACAATTTGGGTACCTTACATATCAAAACAAATTAAAATTACATTATGAAATTTTGAAAAAAAAATTAAACTTACTTAATTTTTTAACTGCGTAAAATCCATAAAATGATCTTCCTGTATTTATGTAAATATTTTGGAATTTGTTTCCATGGTTATTGTAGTCAAAAAGGAATTCTCTGTGTCAGTCTGTTTTAGATTAGCAACTAAATCCACAGTAACACTGAGGTAATGGAATATGACCTGATAAAGATTGTGTTTTATAACGGTTTCAGAGTTGATAAAATATATTGAGAGAGATAAGTTTACAAACATACCAAGTGGATCAAGTAACATCCTCTTTGACAGTGTCCAATGGGAAAATGAGTGTACTGAAAAATTAGATTTAATAATGATATTAACATATTTTACCAATGTGCTACAAATTACCTGTCTGAAAAATTCTAAGTAATTTGCATTTAATCAGTAGCAATGGTAATTGGAGCGTTGAATGTTGATATCAAATTTTTATTCCCATGTCGTCAAAGTATTCTAAAGGCTGTTATCAGTGTAAATGGTAGTGTAAAAACTACCTGACATCTGTACATATTTTATTTACAAACATAACCATCCAACCCTAATACCTGGTCCTCTATTAATCCGGACAGAATGTGCTGTATCTTGTTGATAAAATGAAATGCAATATACAAATATGATACATTCACAACAGCAGGCCAACAGCTGCTTAACATTTATCAGAAAAAGTGGGAAAATAACAATTTTTTGTTAAAATCTTTGTTAGATTATTGGCACACTTCAGCAAAAATATTTTTTCAAGTTGATAATGGAAATAGAAAGATATTAAGGTTGGATTGTGTGGCTTTATTCAATTATAGGTTATGACAGCTTGTTTAGAAAGCTTATGGTGACCTGAAGGTAAATATTGGTCACAAATGAGTGCACTTGTAAGGCTGGGGAGAGTGGGTTTATACACTGACTTCTGCCCTCCTTCTGTCATGGTTGAAACGACAAAACATAAGTTTGTAGTCATGTTGGCTAGTTATTACTTACATTTATGTACAGTATGACAAACTCAGTATGTCACTTCCAAGTATTTTTTTTAGACCACGGTGAGTGCACAAAAAGTACATATAACATCATCTTTCGGTTTCGTGTTAAGGATAGTTAATTTGTGTTTCTTTGATTGACTAAATGTGTTAGTACCGGTAGGTAATTTGGTGGGAATTGATATTTATTATTGCAATCAAAAAGACCAGTGGGCAAAAGAGAAAGGCAAGTTTGATTGTCCAGCACTCAGGACAAACCTCCGCTCTGTAGGTCGATTGCTAGCTAACAAACGATTAAATTGTTAACTCAGAATTTAATTCAGAATTTTAGCTAACATTTAGCTATGACTAAACTGTGTAGGCCTACTGCTAGAGTTTCTGAATATTAACTATATATTGTAACATGTACATTTAGGGACACAGAGTCAATTACATCGTCAAAATTGCATTATTTCTTTTCTGGGAGAAATTTATTGTGTAGGGCATGTTGAGGTTTTTCTTCATGTTTTCCCTTTTCCGTTTAACCATTTGTGTACCTGTTTTAGTTCGTAAGAACTTTGGTTATTTCAAACAAACAAAAATGCAAAAACTGGCGGCTGTTTTTCACAAGAATGCCAAATTAGAAACCTTTTAGTGAGATTATAGGCCTGAGTTCTAAGTAGGTACAATAAAGTACATGTAGTGTTTGGGCCTGAAATTACTTATAATTTTTATTTTCAACCAGTTTAGTTCATGCCGGCATCATCTCTAAGACAAACGTTCAATTCTAATATGAACTGAACTCCCACAAACAAGGAAGACAATCAGAATTCTTTTTTAAAAAGTGTGAATTTTGCAGTTCCTGTTACTTCAAAAGAAGAAAGTGTCTGTTACTGAACTGCCTGTTCATTCTGATGGGATGGTCTGATGTATGGATCGTATGATGTGGTGCTAAACTGTACTCTGGAAAATTCAAGTAGCTTTTTACCAACTCTGGTAAAGTCAAGTCCACTCACTTCCTGTTACTAGAACTTTGTGGCTCATGTTTTCAGGTTACCAGGTACCTAAATCACAAGAGGGTGTTCTGATATGGACCACTATTTATATACACCCAGTTTAGGTGACCTTAACAGATGTTAACATTAGTCAGTTTGGTTGGTCAGGGGTGAACTGAATTCTTCCTAGGGTCATCAACTCTTCACAGCTGGCTTCACTCTAACATATGATTATCTCCCTTTATCTTGCTAATGCTTCAAACCACCACAACTGGTATATATCGAAATGTAGGTACTGGCTTTTGCTTAGATCAGCAAGTAGGTGAAGAATCCAATAAATAGCCCAGAAATGAGTCATCATTTCCAAGCTAAATCAGTATATAGAAACATATGAACTTGCTAGAAGACAAAATAGACATGAACCCATGAGCATCCTTTGTGTCAATGGTTATCAAATTTTTTCCTTATGTTTGAAAGCATAAGATTATCCTGGGTCTCATCTCCTAAACCCTGCTCTGTAATATTTATTTTGGTAACATACCTTTGCTTATGATGTTTATTTGAGAACTGATTGATTAGTATAGGGTAATTATTACCGAGGTTAACAAGTATTATCACCAACCTAAATCTGTTTGTAGAAATTCAAATTGCTAGCCTCCTTCTGTACGTTTGTGTGTCCGATCAATAACTTGAGAATGCTTTGTAGTCTCAATTTGAAACTTGTCAAAAGTTGATCGAAGGTGAGAAAGTTGTCTCAGTACTGATTCTCTTGAAAAGGATGTTTGTTATGGTATCTTTGTGCAGGTGCTTTTTGATTGAGCTATGCAATGGGGGAGGGGGGGGGGGGGGCTTTGTGGCACATTGCGCGTAGCGATAGACTAAATGCAACACAATCCTTCCACTGAGCTGTGTGCTTCAATCCAACTGGTGTTAAAAACTATGGTAAAAATTTTGACTGAGATTTAAATTCATTCTCTTAATGTGGAATTGTTTCAAGTACTCTCAGAAACTCATGCAAGGGTTTCCTCCTTGCACAAGAGCTAAGTTTCCTCCTTGCACAAGAGCTGAGTTTCCTCCTTACACAAGAGCAGAGTTTCCTCCTCTATAAACCTGTATAAGAGAAATGCTCTTAAATGATTGTTCTTCTAATGGAGCACTCAACCTTCATGCCATAGCACGTCTTCTGGCCAAAATTAGCATATTTCAGCATTTGAATATTTTATGGGAGGCTGGTATATTTTGAATTTTGCTGGCTGTTAAATGTAGGCATACTATTCATTGTCAGTGTCTAAATTTACACATGTATCAACAATGACAGTGTTGACTTCCAAAAGTGTACCACCATGGCCTAGTTTTCTGTCAGTGACCTTCATTTTACAACCATATGGCAAAACTCACAACACGTACATGTAAAACAGGTACCCAGCCTAGCTATTAGAGTTAAACTTCTGAATTGACATTATTGAAATCAGATTTATGCATTCGAAATATGGGAATGCAATTGTATTTTATTATTATTTTAGGTTAATCTATCAGTTTTTAACATCCAGCGATAATTGATCTGTCCTCAAAAACAACACCAGTTATATTTTGTAATTGTCACCCTTGTACAAGTGTAGTATGAAAATGATCTACATGTATGTCCAAAGAAAAGTTACTTTTCATAATATAGTAATGTTTGATTTATTGAGAAAACAGTTTGATTGTAAAGAGATAAATCTGAATTAGAAAACAAATATCAGAGCACTTCTTAATCAAAATACTATATTACATTCATGAGAAGAAGTTTTGCTTCTTTCAACTTACTTTGGACTTACTTCTTTTATAAAGTATATTTAGATCATTACTCTGAGAAACTACTAGCGAGGCATGTTTAAGTTTAATGTTTTGGCTAAATAAGCCATCTCTTTATTGGTTGAATATGCGTCACTCGGATGATGGTTGATTTAACCGAAATATTAAAATTTAAACAGGTTTAGTTTGTCATTTCTCGGACATATAACTTTGGTCTACTTTATTAAACTATCCAAAGGGAATCATAACATTACTTGTTCTAATTGGATAAAAAATAACTGCCTTCATAAAGGCTGTTTTTAAAATAAGAATTTTAAACAACACCATGTTGAGCCCCATTAATTTTTTTTAAGAGACCCACCCTTGTAGGCCTCATGGAGATAATCTATATGTCAAGTTTAAGATGACCAGGGAGTGTTGTTGAGTGACATCTCTGATATGGGGGTAGAGAAGGCTGGGATATTTATGATCAGTGCTCTCCTAACAGGGGTGTCAATATGACTGGTTAGCTGACTGATGGATAGGGGAGTATCAGTAATATTATCCCCCTGAACTTTGTCTAGCTTTGTTTGCTCTTGCCACTGTGTCAGGCCTTTACTCTGTCTTGTTGATGTTTTTGGGTACAACGTGAACTGATGTAATAGAATACAGACTATTTAATTCACCACGATATTCTGCTTCTACTTTATTTATGAAGCACAATTGTTTTAACGTATTGTTGTAACCCAACTCTTGCTCATTGCTAGTGCTAGGAATACAGCAACTGTCTGCACTTTCAGAGTCACTGTGATTGTAAAGCTATTGGATAAATCCATGATAAAATCTATCTTGCGAATGATTCAGGCCATGTACCCCAGTGATTGCACACGTAGAAATACTTAGATACCCGTGTGCCAGTAACAGGTTATTTTTCTACTCTGTGGTTGTGGGAAAGACGTGCCCAGAACAGTACTTGTTGGTGGCTGACATTTGAGAATTACATGTTCCGAGTATCTTTCTGGCTTTGCCTACACAGACATGCTTACGGAAACAATTCATTACTCACAATAGTTTTATCAGACGAGGGAAATGGATTACATCGACAACCAGCAACCCCTATAAGCTGAAGATCGGGAAAACTTAACTCCGTTTTATCAACCACCTGCAGATATTTCTACCTCCGTCCCAGTGCCCAGTCTTATTTCTGGAATTTCCTGCAAGGACTTACTGTGCACTGACTTATAGACTTTCTTGAAAGGACATCAAGTGGATGGTATTGATGGATTAATCTAAATTGATGATAACAAGCTTGGTCAAAAGTGAAAATACTTAGGATGTAATTAGCGGTGAAGCATCTCTTTTCTAATTTGCACATGTCAAGACCTCCTAGAATCCTTATTGATTTTCTACCACTGGACTTTTTCCTTTGCATTTTCTTTTTCTACTTCAGATAGGCAGCAGATTGTGTAGATTTGAAAATTGTTGATTGGATTTGACAGCCATTTTCAATATTGCTTTGTTAAACAGGATTTTTTAAAAACGATTCTGTGATTTTGAATGATATTTTGTCATCAGAAGAATAAGATTTCAGGTGCCTCATTTCAGATTGATCATTGCTCTTTAGCTGACAGATGGTGTCTTTACCAACTGACTGTTTACCACAGGTTTCCAAAGTTGGAATGTGATTAGCATCCAGGCATTACCACTTTCTGTTAGAAAGATCACAAAGCAGAGACGATTAAAGATGGTTGACAAATTCAAAGAGAGCAAGCACTATGTTTAAAATGTCTGAGTCGAAAATGTCAAGTAGAACGGTGAAGGAGAAGTGTTCAAAGGTCATGACTGTTAAAGATCATTTAGCTCGGTCTTCATCAAGCACCCTGACCAAAGGTGCCACGCAGTTGGCCATTTTATCCGGCAATGAATCTGTCGGAAATGAAGCCTATACATCCACCTGTAGCCTTGGGCTTCCATCCACCACTAAACAATTGTCTACATTATCATCTAGTGAAATTTGTGGACAAGTGTTACCGACCTGGTCAGGAAAGCACTCATCATTGATCTCTGGTGAGGGCTCGAACCTTCAGGCTAAGACTATAGATACGCTGTCTGTGTCATGTCCAGTCCTACCCATCAGCGGTCTGAATCAATTAGAAGACTCACAGTTTACTGGCCAAGTGAGTGAGGGTTCTAATCAAGGATTAAAATCATCAGATTATGGATTATTTACCTCAAAGATGGCCGTTGACAACAGTAGTGTCTCTGAAGATGTGACCTCATCGAATGACCACTTTATGATGTCTTCTAGTCAGTCAGCAACACATGAAGAACAGCTGACTGACACACGGAGACAAGCATTCATGTTACGGTCCTTGTCAAACACTGTTACAGAACTACATTCGGATCATAACCTTAACTGGAGTGGACAGGGTATTTCATTACTAAACCGAAAACGTCCTCCAACAATTGGTCAAGGTGTTGGGTCAACACGCTTTAGATGGAGTCTTTCTAAAGATCCCAGGTAAATTGGCAAGGTCCGGGTACTTTAAAAATCCATGGCAACTATAAACATAATGTATTTGATTGTTGCCAAGGTCAGGGTATTTTAAAAAATCATGGCAAATAAACTGATATATTTGATTGTTACCAAGGTCATGGTACTTTAAAAATCCATAGCAAATAACCTGATATATTTGATTGTTGCCAAGGTCAGGGTACTTAAGGACATCATGGCAAATAAACTGATATATTTGATTGTTGCCAAGGTCCGGGTACTTTAAAAATCCATGGCAACTATAAACATAATGTATTTGATTGTTGCCAAGGTCAGGGTATTTTAAAAAATCATGGCAAATAACCTGATATATTTGATTGTTACCAAGGTCATGGTACTTTAAGAAATCATGGCAAATAACCTGATATATTTGATTGTTGCCAAGGTCAGGGTACTTTAAGAAATCATGGCAAATAAACTGATATATTTGATTGTTACCAAGGTCATGGTACTTTAAAAATCCATAGCAAATAACCTGATATATTTGATTGTTACCAAGGTCATGGTACTTTAAAAATCCATAGCAACTAACCTGATATATTTGATTGTTGCCAAGGTCAGGGTACTTTAAAAATCTATAGCAACTAACCTGATATATTTGATTGTTGCCAAGGTCAGGGTACTTAAGGAAATCATGGCAACTAACCTGATATATTTGATTATTGTCAAGGTCAGGGTACTTTAAGAAATCATTGCAACTAATCTGATTTATTATATAATTAGTAGTGAGATATTGAGTTATACAGCTCTGATATAAGTGATATCACCACTTTTACCGATAACATTTATATCACCAGTGCCGGAACTATTTTCATTGGAATTGCAAATATCTTCTCATGATTTTGAATCTTTAATTTGAGAAAATTGCTATTTTGTAATCAAGTCTCCATTTATATATTATCGAACACTTCTTAGCGTTATAAATTGGGTGTTAAACACTTTTACACAAACCAAACATTTTTTTCGCTTTGGCCTTTCTGTGGTGCTCGCCGGGGTATTACTTAGGCCTGGGCCAGCAAGATTCGCTAAATGTGAAAACGTGTTGCAAGTCTACCCCACTTTATAGGGCCTAATGTAAAACAATGTGGTACACCTGGAACATTGAAATTGTTTATTTTCAAGAATATAGAAAATGTATCAAGAACCGACGCAAATCATTGCAACCGAAGACTGTGGGATGTGGTCTGACTCTGAGTGCTGGCTGATCGTCACCCTCGCTCTGGGCGAAAATGCCAGTGTGAAAAAAGCGACTCGATTGATTCTGGTAACAAGAAATTAGAGATCTTATTTATCTTAGCACATTTCAACACACTTAATCTAGTAAATCTTCATTTTAAAATAACAAGACTTCGGCACTTAAGGGAGCGTCCCCATTAATCGTCTTTTGAGAGTGCATAAAAGACGCCAGAAAAAAACACAGTCTACCGACAGCCGGCGTCTTTTGTCTTTATGCTTGACTGATATAATCGTGACGGGTGTTTTCCTTACGCGTATTAATACAAATATATTCGGTAAAGTAAAACAACGTTGTGATTACGTTGAAAATAAAGTGCAGTAAAAAAAAATCGTCGATTGATTTATATACTATCACGGGAGAAACTTTAACATGTTGTTGTTGTTTTGAATTTACATCTAGTATCGAAAAGCATTTTGAACAGACCAGCTTCAGGTTTCCTCACAGAGTGTTGTGTTGTTAATCCCTGGAAGTCACGCAAAGTCAAGCCATACTTGACTATTAGGGTTAATTGCCCTTGTTATGTAAGAACGGATATTTGTGTAAGGGTATGCTAAATTGCATGTCATAAGCTTGATATCAAGCTGTTAGGCTAAATCAAGCTTTTGTGCGAGTTAAATTGTTGATCCCTTTATAAATAATAATGTTTGTGATTTCATGGCAAAAATGTGGAGAAATAATAAATTGCAGAGATTTCTGGCAAATAATTGTAATTTGTACTAACTAGGAAATTAGTAGTCCGGGTTTCTGACTCCAGATGTCTTTTTTGTACTGACGGTCGTATCCAAAGTATGGCAGTCAGTATAAAAAAAATTAGTAATTTTGGAGTCAGAAACCCGGACTAGGAAATTAGTTACTGCTAATATGTCCTTGCTTCGTACAGTATATTAATATGTCAATAAGGAAGTTCAGTGAGTTTTACAAGTAATAGTTTTGCCTTTACTTCGATCGTTATACAAGGTGTATTTAATATATAAACCCCTCATTCCATTGTATTTAATCTGGCCACAATGTAGCCAAGGACTCTACATGTAGCTCTGTCAAGACAACTTGGAAACAAATTGTTATTCTCCAATTAGTACTCTGACTTTTCATTGGTCTAGATTCTCCACAGCTGAGCAAGGTGGCGCCAGGATTGTCAGTTATGTCTCCTTGAGTAAATCCCATTTAATAATTTTTTTAGGGGTGACACCTTCATGTACATCTTTACTGTTGTTCAAGAAATTGAGTATTTTAATTTTTTTGAAGAGCAAAACAATTTAAAGAGGTTCTAGCCCAATAATAAATTTCCTGTTGATCATACTTCTAAATACAAACCCTACCTTCAAAACTTTCACCCCACAGAAAGGTTAGAGATGGACTCAACCAACTTTGTTGATCAACTGTGCAGGTGTCTGTATTACACAAACGGTGGCTATAACCTTTAGTTTAGGTTATATTTTATAGATTGATTTAAAAAAAGGGTTTTCCGAGTGAAGTAACTAATCACCAGGAATATACATTTAGCAACCAGTTATTTCCAAATACAAGATATTTCATGTGGATTTTATAAGGAAAAAAACCTTGAACTTGAAGATGAATCCACTTGAAGTTGATTACGGCCTTTCAGACTCAGACGTAAGAGTAAGACAAACTTAGCATTCTCTCTTTCCTGGTTTCTATGATAATCAAAGAAAATATGTTTGTTAAACAGTGTTTGACAGTTTTTATTAAATGTCAAGTTTTGCTATTGGCCGCTTTTAATTTAGTTAAAATGGCAGTTTGTATAAAAATGCCGTGGTGAAATCACTTTTGCCGTGGAAAATTGAACTATACCCAGTTCGACAAAACAATAGCCAGTACAACCTCAGACCGCTAGTCACAAATATAGACTACAGTCACAGCACAGCGGACTACTTTTAATCCGAGACGGTTACATGCTGTGAATTCCCGTTTCAAATTATCGTCTTTTGTAGCGTCTTTTACACCCTGCGTCTTTGGCTTCGTCTTTTTCGGGCGTCTTTTATGCACTCATAAAAGACGATTAATGGGGACACTCCCTAAAAGTTTAATTAAAAACTGAAGTATAGAAAATGTTTAACTTCACCGTCGATGACAGCGAACCTCAATGTTTGTTGTCGCACGTGCACCGTGTGTTCTTTCCACAAAGGCAAACGCAGGTTTTTGTCACGAAATAAGTATATTGCTCTAACTGTAACTTGTTTCATTAATTAGATGTATGAATTGCAACGTGAAAATAAGAATTTTCGATGCAAATTTATAAGTTTTTGTTGTGTTGAACCCCCAAACGACGCGCTATTTTATCCTACGCCGTACATGCCTATGTGTGATGAGCCCAAATTTAGGTCATTTTCTAGGTCAAGTAGCGACCGCGAATCATTCAGTTTGTCGCAGAAAATTCTCGAAAATCTCACTAATAATTATATAATAAATAGAATATTTAATTTATTATCGGTAAATATCATTTATATTTCATCTCGTGGATTAAAACATCTTGTATTTTCACTTTTGGCTTCGCCAATCGTGAAAATACATATTTTTTAATCCACTCGATGAAATATAAATGGTATTTACCGATAAACAAATATGTATTTGACTGTTGCCAAGGTCAGGGTACTTTAAGAAATGATTGCAACTAATCTGATGTATTTGATTGTTGCTAAGGTCAGGGTAGGCCTACTTTAAAAAATCTATGGGGTTCAATCTTTTTCGATAGTTTTGGTTATATTCTAAACTTTAAGTGGAACAATTGAATTATCCAGGAGAAGTCCCTCAAGGTTTGAATCCAGTATGGCAGGCAGACTTGTTGCCACCAACAACTACAGCCATTTTGACACCATTAAAGTTAGTAGATTTTGAGTTATGGGCTTATTTTAAAGTTAGTAGACTTAGTGTTGTTTAAGAAAAGGTCAGTGATTGTCTAGTAAATGGTCAGAATAGTTGCCAAAGTGGTGCAAGAAAAAGTACAAAAATATGTGAAGTGTAAGTCTAATTGACTGAAAAGTTATCCAGGAATATGGATATCAACATTGATAGATTTGAAGAAATTTGCTGACATAGTTACAATTTCAAAGGAAAAGAAAGATAATAGTTTACACTTTCAATTTAATCAGAATTATAGGTCCTGTCCATTCGAATTGTAGTTATTTCCTGTAGGTACTTACCACAGTTGTCTTGGAGCGATATTTCTTTTCTAAATGATAATTATTGGACTTAAAGCAAACATTTGATCTATTTTACTTCAAGAAGTCTTTTATTATGGATTCATAGAAGACCTAGAAATGGACAAGAGTGAAGTTTGGATCGAATTTCCTCCCTCTTATAACTTTATTGATTTTTCATCAGTTCATTTCCTGTTTGTCAGACTCTCTATGGAAAAAAATGGTTGTCTTGCCAACGCATGGCTTGTACTGTCATGTCAACCAACAATTAAAGAGCATTGATGGGAAAAATTACCTCCCTGCTGCAATTACCCTTCGGTCATCTTATCCGATTTAAATAGAAATGTAAACCTTGGTAAGGTTACAATACATGACCAGTCATATTTGCACTCGGGATTATTTATTTTCTGAGTGATTTTAAAGTAGTTTACCTGCATCTCCAAAAGTCTTAAATTACAAAGCGCGATACACCTGTTTATTTATTTTCTAAGTGATTTTAAAGTAGTTTACCTGTATCTCCTAGTCTTAAATTACAAAGCACGATACACCAGTTTATTTATTTTCTGAGTGATTTTAAAGTAGTTTACCTGTATCTCCTAAAGTCTTAAATTACAAAGCGCGATACACCAGTTTATTTATTTTCTGAGTGATTTTAAAGTAGTTTACCTGTATCTCCTAAAGTCTTAAATTACAAAGCGCGATACACCAGTTTATTTATTTTCTGAGTGATTTTAAAGTAGTTTACCTATATCTCCTAAAGTCTTAAATTACAAAGCGCGATACACCAGTTTATTTATTTTCTGAGTGATTTTAAAGTAGCTTACCTGTATCTCCAAAAGTCTTAAATTACAAACTGTGAAACATCAGTTTTTTTATTTTCTGAGTGATTTTAAAGTAGCTTACCTGTATCTCCAAAAGTCTTAAATAACAAAGTGTGAAACATCAGTTTTTTTATTTTCTGATGATTTTAAAGTAGCTTACCTGTATCTCCATAAGTCTTTAATTACAAAGTGTTTATTTGTCAAATGGACAAAGGGGTGTTTTAATGAATCTTTTTTTTTTTTCTTGAATCGCTTCAGTTTGTCAATGCAATTTATCTTTAACTGATGAACTGATCTGGAAAGATGTCTTTGAAGGATTAAACAGCAATTATAGAATAAGATGCATTAGAAACATTCCAGTATTACGCCTGATTCAATGTCTGTGTGGGTAGAACTCTTACTGAGTGGTACATGTAACCCAAGCATCAAAAGATTGATTTCAACTGTCATAACAATTTAAGATTTTTGAAAAGCTTATCCAAAAACTTAATGATTGACATTGAAATGAAAGTTTTTTGTGAGAGTAAAAGTGCTTTTGTAGATTGTACACAAAAGTAAATAAACATGATGGACATTCATTCATTTCTGCCTTCTGGCCTTGTTGACTATGGATTTTTGTGGTTTCACCACAACTATTTTCAATTTTATAACAAGCAAAATAAAAATTTAAATTTTGATAGTTTTTATTTTTACTTTTTAAGTGAATCAAAATTGGTTCATTAAGAAGGGGAAGCTTTTTTTGCATTGTATGTCATGTACATATAACAGGTGAAGCATGACCCATGAATGTTTGGCTTGTTAACTAACTAATTAATGATAGACCACAGGCTGGTTCAGACATGTCAACATTACAAACCCTAAGGTTAGGCATACTTGTGTATTATTGGTTATTGATGAAGTAATTCTGAGTAGTTTATTGATTTTGCTTGGGTTTCTTCTAAGTAGAAAACTCTGATTAATTTCAGAAGATCAATCTGGAACATTCAATTCTCATCTGAAATAGAGTTTGTACTTACTGTGAATATACATGTAAGACGAGTGTATAAGTATTACAGTAAGACCGGTGGCATTTAGTGCTTGCAAAAGGTGCCATACTCTGGAACCTGGGTGGATTCTCGTTTTGGACGTCACCCAAAATCGGTAGAAGAATTGCTGCCAAATATAACGGGAATACTATTACAGTAACTATTAATTCTTTATGGAATCATCTATATTTTTTTTGCCAAGTCAAGAATGAAAAAAACTTTATTGTAGACTTTGAGTTTACACATTTATACAGATCGTTATTACACATTTGTCATCTGAATGAAGTGCAAGTGTTCTGTACTTTAATCATCTTAGATTAAATTCCCCCCATCACAGAAAATGAAGCCATGTAAACTGTTTGTTTTAATAATAATATTGTATACAATGAACATTATCTTAATAAACCTCCCCCCCCCCCCCCCCCCCCCCTACCCAACCAGCACCAGTCACCATTCTTGTTCCTATTTCTCATTCCTAGACTATCAGATTTTGTCTTTTCTATTCTCAAAAAGTTAAATTGGCCTTTTCTGGATGGTTTAACTTTTTGCCACACCAGATTATTTCACTGATATGCTGGTAAGCCGGGTTTGATGTGGGCTCTTTGCCTAGAGAATTAACTCTTTGTCTCTGATTTTAAACACACTGGCTCAGGAAACACCAACTGTGCTGACTAACCAAAGAAACAATGCTTTACAAAATAAAATGCTGACAAGTCAGTGAGAATTCTGTAAGCTTGTTCCATAAAGAGTCAGTTTTATAGGCCTAGTTAATTATAGGCAGATTATCTGTTGATTACACAAGTACCATTATCTACCCAATAATAAGGTAGCCAGAGAGGGTATATAAATAAAACCAGGAAATGTTATAGGTTATCTTTAGTAGGTTACCCCACTTGTTATGTTTACCAACGCAATCACGGCCATTTTTATCCAGATAAAGCCTACCTTCCCATCAATATTAGGTCACCAGCGCCATAGATTTAACCTGTATGTACTGTTTAACCTATAAATTAGCCTTGAAGAATTGGCTTAAGTTGTCGTTAGAAACCAGTTGAAGCTTCAAATTTTAGTTCTGATTAAAAGCCCAGTTTTTTCTTAATAGTTTGCCTCCATGGCTGAAGCAACAAAAAAGAAAAAAAA
This sequence comes from Lepidochitona cinerea, assembly GCA_963971465.1. Taxonomy (NCBI): domain Eukaryota; kingdom Metazoa; phylum Mollusca; class Polyplacophora; order Chitonida; family Tonicellidae; genus Lepidochitona; species Lepidochitona cinerea. The sequence continues at coordinate 35,851,093 of OZ020556.1, read as the reverse complement.
AAACAAACTTTGTTTTCACTTAATCACGCTTTGTTTTAATGTCTACCAGCTGGTACCATGGTCACCATATTATTGAGACAATCTTGGTGTGATATAAAGCATTGGTTTTTGTTTCTTTAGTAGTTAAAAATAATTAATTTCAAATTTGATAAGGGCCTCGTTGGCTCAGTCTGTTAGAGTGATTGTCCCTCAGTCCGATATAGGCATTCCATCCATGTGGCGCGCAATTGAATCGAACTCCATATGTGGAAGAGTTGCCGGGTAACCGCTGAAGGTTGGGGATTTCCTCCGAGCAAAGAGCCTGGTTTCCTCATCCACTATACCTGGTTTCCTCACCCACTAAACCTGGTTTCCTCACCCACTAAACCTGGCAATGTCGCCATAAAAGTGAAATAATCTTGAGTGCGGCTTAAAACAACAATCAATCAATCTATTAAAGCAAGTTGCGTTTGAATCCAACTCAGACCAAATAAAATTGAAAAAAATTTTCAGTGGATTTTCCCCTCAATCGCCGAAGGAATTTTACTAATTGAAATCTAGCGTTTTGATGGTGTTTACTTGCTTTATGCGTTTTTTTAATAAAAAAGTCTTTAATAAAGCAATTTAATCTTCATTTAAGATTTTGTTCTCATATTCATTGGTGTAAACAATTTCTATATCACATTTTATAGCCATGTTATTGTTACAGACCTACAGGTCTAGTATAGTATAGTATTTTTTTTTAAATTTATTTAATGAGTGTATAATCTATACTTAACAAGATAGCAGCAGAAAGATATATGACACTCATTTTCTTCTGTTTATAAGAGAGGTCAAAATGTCATTTCTTTGTTGCATAATTAAACAATTGACTGCCCAAGCTGGATAACACAGTGGTTTATAGTAAGAGGTCATATAAACATACATGTAGCACCTTTGTGATAATTTGAGCTAATTGCATGTAAATAATTTACCAATAAGGTATTTGTTGATGTTGTAAGAAAGGAAGTTGATATCAAATGAGACACCAATGGTGTGATTCGATATGGACTTACTTTCAACCCAATTAAAACATTATATAAATATTGGATGGAGATAAAATATTGTACAGGTCCTATATCAGGATATATGGTATATATAATGCTTTTTACAGAGATATAATGGTTCAACGTGAAGTCAGTGGACTGAGTCAGTCACAAAGTTCTTATATCAAAGGCTTATTTTTTCTTTCCTTTTCATTTACAGTTTTGATGTTGAGAATGGGACTGCCCAGGGCCGGAGTCCCCTTGAGGGTGCCAGTCCGTCAGCAGGGTTGGTATTACAAGCTTTACCCCAGAGGCGTGAATCTTTCCTGTATAGATCAGACAGTGATTATGAGCTCTCTCCTAAATCTATGTCCAGAAACTCTTCCCTTACTGGAGACAATGTGTAAGTTTTTACCTTTTATATACATTTTCCATAATACTGATCTGATAATATCTCTCTGAAAAATGATTTCATTTGTCGATCAAGGTTACACCATTCCCCCCGTGTATACCCTCTATAGAATGGGGTTATGGTATCAATGAATGGTCGGGCATAGAACTGAGCCTCACTGCCATAGTGACAGGTGTATTCCACTGAGCATTTTATTCTAAACCTGTCCCAAACTGCCCCATACTAATCAAAAGTCAGTCAGACCAAATACATGTAGGAATGAATGTCCATCATGTTTATTTTTTAGAAACATATATTTCAAAATAAGTAAGACAAAAACTGATCCAAGTCATAAATGATCATGATTACTTCAAAAATAATATTTTTGTGTAAATGTTGAAATGTAATGGTGTATGATAAATGTGAACTAGGTTATCTTCTGTCTGCTGTGTACGGTAATCTTGCTTTGATTCTGCCATGGTGTTTGTTCTCACAAGTTACCTCCCCTTAAAGCACTATTCCCAAACTGTCCACTCTGGCATGGATATCCTTCTACAGGTGTTTTATGAAGCCCCAAATATCTGATGGAAAACAAATTTAACAGTCCTAATTATCTTTTTTTGTTTGGTCTTAGGAATATCCAAATAATACTTTGTTTGTTACTTGAAGCTTTATGCATAAAACAGGAAGAATAACTATTATAAAAATAAGCATTCTTTTAACTTTAACACCCTTAACTTATAGAGCTCTCTAATATGGATTAACTAAATCAGAATGTTATGCTTTTACAATATACAATATATTCTCCCTCAATATGAACTGGAGGCCTTGGTGTCTCGGTGGACAAAGTGACATTAGCCCTCCATAAATAAGTAACAGATTTGAATCCCACCCGATACAAAGAAAATTTGTTAAAAAATCTGTATGGTTTTTTTTTTACTTGATCGCTCGATATGGAACAGTTCCCAGGTACTCGCTGAAAGTCGTCAATTCCTCCTGGCAACCAGCTTGGTTTCCTCACCCCCCCCCCCCCCCCCCCACTCTCCTGCCACTAAACCTGGTAATGTCGCCATACTAGTGAGCTAATACTGAGTGCTGCTTAAAATATCAATCAATAGAAAAGTAAATAAAAAGTTCCTTCTGTTTTATAATTTAATCTTTACTTTACATAAATTGTAGTTCAAGATTTCAACATAAGGCAATCAACAGAAGGATGAATTTCCCTTTCTCTGGACATTTTTTTTTACTTCAGTTTATCCATAGTGATATCTGTCTAACTTTAATTATAATAATTAACTGTATGGATAATAAGCTGAATAAATTTAAAATCAAGACTAATTTTATACTACCCCTCCCCCCTCCCTCCCCCAATCTCCTCTCCAACTGATATTAACTGTATAGTCTTGAAAAATGATGAAAAGGATCAGTAAAAATAATTTTTAAAAAAAATTGTGAGGGGCTCTTCTATTGAATGTTGTTCTCCCTTGTACTGTTATGTATTTAAGTGCCGTTCCTTTCAGTGCCAGTCCACCCACAGGATTAGCAGACATTCTAGAAAAACCGGAGATCGCTCTGAGACAAAGGTAGTCCTTTACCCTTGAGAATGGTTTCTCTGTGTTCACCAAATGTGTGCTTTTAGATGATTCTAATTAATATTTTAGTTTTTCAGTTGCATTATACATGTCTTGCACATTTCAATAATCATTTATGCATCACACATTTTTTTTAACTTTGTCTCTAGATTTTGTACAATTTCAGATATTGGTTTCTGAGAGAACCATCTTATTTGTTAAGTTTGTGAATTAAGTTGTTGTTGGAATAACAAGCACTTTTTGAGCCTACATGTATGTGTATCACTTTCAAACCCAGGCTATATAACAATACTTAGCACATAAAGCAAACCCTGATGCACATTGTTCAATTCATTTAACCGTTTTGTGCAGGTTGAAATACACAAATTCAAGAATGTTTATTATTATAGTAGAATTGAGTCCTATTATTTCTTGTCACATGTTTTCTACTGTAGAAATAATGCATGGATTTTTGGTAGTTGTTTTTTTAATAAGCAAGCGCTCATTTTTATTATATGATTAGTAGTACCATATGTTATAAAAGGCCTTTCCGTGTTGCTCACCATATACCCGCTTTAGCATTCAAATTGCTTATTTTCATGAAAATGTATCAAGAAGCGACATTTAATCATTGTAAATGAAGACAAACAAAGACTGTGGGATATGGATGTTAGTGCCAGCTCATCGTCACACTCGCTTTTGTGCCAGTGTAAAAGAGCTGACTCAATGGATTTTGGTTACAAAAATATTTAAAATCTTAATTTATTGTTAACCTTTTAGCACACTTCATTTAGTTAAAAATTAAGAGCTGGCCACTGAAAATTGTATTTTAAGACTAAACTATAGAACATATCAAGTTCAACTTAACTGATGATGACAGCCAACCTTGATGCTTGTCGACGTTCGAGCACACAGTGTGTCCTTCTGCGCAGACAAGCACAGTTTTCTCCTCCGTAATAAGTATGCTATTATTCTAACTACAATTGGTTTCATATAATTATTTTCTAACAATAAAATAGTTATTACGAAATGAAAAAAAAAATTATTGCAAATGTAAAAGATGACTTTGTCACAGGAAATACACCAAAATCTGACTAATAATTACACAATAAATAGTATATTTACTGTTGCAAAATACAGATTCTTTATTTACTGGATGAAATATAGATGATATTTACTGATAAACTACAAATATCCTCTATATAATATTGTAACGTTTCTTATAGATGTCCCACCAAGTTGACAAAATAGTAAAACTGCTTGTTAGAGTTACCTTTCTTGCTGAGATGTTTGACACAAGTTATCTTCCTTCCATGTACCTTGCCCACTAAACCTGGCATCCTGCCATTCAAGGGAAATTATTCTTTAATGCAGCGTAAAACACCAATTAATAAATCTTTTCGCTTGCATTGAAGAGTTAAAAGTTACAGTTCTAAATAAAACTTAAAGCAATTATTAATGTTCATATATTTCACAACGAGGACTATCACAGAATGTACATCAAGAAAAAACATCTGCATACATTAAAGGGAGTGAGTTTACATTGTATGTGCATTTTAATTGTTTGAAAGCAAAAGAGTTATCAGTGCATGGCGTGAAATTAATTAAACACAAATGCATGCATGGATAAAGATGCACAAATTTGGATTTCCTGCCACTCTTAAATTTTTTATCCCGTTTTATTTATTATTATTTTTTGCTGAATTGTTGTTATACCAGTCCCATTGCAAGTATTTAAACTTTCAGAATGATTCTCTAAAATATTTTGTTTTTGATTTTTTTATTTTTCATTTTAATATGCTAGAAATCATATATACATGTATAGTTCTAGGTATATATGTTTTATATTATATTCAAATTTTGCCATTTATGTGGGCTGTGATTTTTAAGATGTATATATCATTGTACTTCATCATTTACTTTGTAGGTTTACTAAATTGCTTTTACTTTGGGTTCTAGTCTGGCCACAAAATATTTTTACCTAAATCTTAGAGGGTTTACTTAGTTAATGTAATTTATACCTTATTTTAAAGAACATGCCCATGTTGATTTAGCATGTTTTGGGGATATATCCTTACTAACAATAATGTTTGACTTGTTAAGCCCCAATCAATCAATCAGTCAACCATTCAATAGAAAGAGTAATGCTTAATATTCACTGTGATTCTTATTTTTAAAAACATTCAACATTCAACATTCAAAACCTGTTTTGCTACCAATGCAGGTATTTTTATTGGAATTCAAAATAAATCATTTTATTTGAGTTTCATGTTTTTTAAAGCTCTCTTAAAAATTCACAAATTATAGATTTGATGTAAAAGATTGACTGATCTAACTCATCACACTCACACACAAACATAAAACCGAGATAAAATGAAAAGCGGTTCATAGACTTCTGGTTTTACTGATGTAAGCAAGGGGAATAACTCTGAAGTACTTATGTGAAGTACATTCTAAAACAGAGTACTGTACTACATGTATCATTATTTTGTTGAGATTTTGAATCTAGAATCCTTAGAAAGTCTATCAGGTTGTTTTTCTATGTTTTTCCTCTATTGTAATACACTTAAAAGGGTAGATTGTTTGGCATCGTTCTTTATAACATAAAATCCCCACATGTTATTCTAAAATAAGGCCACGATGCCATTATGGAGGTCACAAGAAACTTGTTGCCCGTGATTCTAGCATTCTAATCTTGCCTCTGGCAAATCCTGATCGAAATGGTATAATGTGGATGTACGCAGTGGACAGTTGGAAAGTGTTACCAAATGACCGTAGCTTATAATGTGGATATACGTAGTGGACAGTTGGAAAGTGTTACCAATTGACTGTAGCTTATATTGTGGATATACGAAGTGGACAGTTGGAAAGTGTTACCAAGGCAATGGACCGTAGCTTCTATTGTGGATATATGTAGCGGACAGTTGGAAAGTGTTACCAAGGCAATGGACAGTAGCTTCTATTGTGGATATATGTAGTGGACAGTTGGAAAGTGTTACCAAGGCAATGGACCGTAGTTTCTATTGTGGATATATGTAGTGGACAGTTGGAAAGTGTTACCAAGGCAATGGACCGTAGCTTCTATTGTGGATATATGTAGTGGACAGTTGGAAAGTGTTACCAAGGCAATGGACCGTAGCTAATATTGTGGATATATGTAGTGGACAGTTGGAAAGTGTTATCAATTGACCGATTGCTTGATGACATCACTTGGAATTTATGCGCAAAGTATTTCAGGGGATTGAGGGATGTTCACATAATTTTTAAAAATATGACCGATGGAATAACACTGTAGGCCTATCTAGAAGAAGACATACAAGGTGTACCAGAAAGTTAGCAGAAAAATGTGTAGATAAAAGCACATTATGTCACCAATGTTTTCCAAAAAAGTGACATCTTCCAAAGTAACAATAAACAGACTAGCGAACTAAAGTACATAGTTTACCCAGAAAGCTTTACGTAAATCTATGTGACGTCATCAGGCTCGGCTGTAATTCCTTGTTTTGTTTGAACATGATTTTCCTAATGGTAAATTGCCCGGAATCCAAACTATATTAATAAAACTAATCATCCAGAAATCTGTAATTTATAGTCCGAGCCTTAGAGCTGTTTTTGTTATGAATAAAAAAGTATTTTAATTATGTAGAAGAAAGTTTTTAGCCCAAATCTCTATTCAATGCAGATAAAGGAGAAATTAAGTCCATGTAAGGCAAATAAGAAGTTATTTTCTTTCCCCTTAAGACTAAGAGGGGAACTTACCATGAATATTTGATTATAGTTGTCCTAGGGGAGACTACTTGTGGATGTCTCAGGGAACTTGCCTGGAAATACTGAGTTAAGAAGTCTGTCTTGTTGTCAGAAATTCTTAACTGTAGAATCCATTTCTATCTACATACACACGTCTCTAGTGTACCAGATAAATGATAATCTATAAAATTGATACTTTTTTTTCCATGAATTGAGATTGTCATCAGATTACAAACATTTAAAATTCATTTATAAATAAAATAATTAACACCAGATTTTCATCATCAAAAACCCTTAAAAACTACATCCAAGCCACCGGAAAAAAACACATCAACCAACCAAACACAACCCAAAGGAGTAGTTTATCATATTAATTGCAGTTGTGATGCACATTACTTTGGTGAGACTTGCAGACCACTTAACATCAGGATAAAAGAACATCAAACATCTATTAACAAATTTGACTACAAATCTGCTATTTCTGAACATATAATCTCCAACCCCAGCCACCACATAAAATGGGAAACCACTACAGCCCTATCCATCAATCAACAACACTGGAAGAAAAGAAAACTACAGGAAGCCATCCAGATTAGAAGAACAAAACCCAGCAAAAACCAAGGATTATATATCCCCAACTGCTATGACTTACTAATCCTTCAAGAGAATCCACAACGAACTTAACTCATCTCCATTGTTACATTGTTACTTAATCCAGATATTCTCACACCTGTCTTAACTTGTATTTCTGCCAACCACTATATAATGTACCTGTTGATTGTCATTGACTTTGATAACAAACGTCGTCACCCAATAAATTAAGAAGTTGTTTATCCATAAGTAATCCTCGTCTTGAAAAATAATTAACATTGAAATTTTTTTAATAAATGATTCGAGAGTAATTTTTACATTTTGAGTATATATGTTGACAACATTCAAAGTTTGATTAACTAGTTATTGAATTAATAGGTAATTTACTAATTCAGTAATTTTCCTGATGATGATTGCAGCTTAACCAGCTATTCTATTCTAATTATATGTTTTTGTTTATTTTGAAAACACTACCCTACATGCTACTAGTAACATTCCTGAGACTCCAATTAATATTAACCTACTCATTTGAGCTTACTCAGAAAAATAGCTTACAATTTTTTTAATTCTAGTTTAACATATGATATTTGAAATTTAGCAGTTCAGGTCATATTAAGCTTACAATCTGCTTACCATTTAAAAACTCAGTTTAAAACTCCAGAGACAAATTTATATTTGTAGACAAAGAATGAACCTGTCATCCAATATAAATTTTGTTTTAAGTCTAGCTAAGTTTCATATTTATTTCCTTTATGACTTTTATTGTGGCATCATAAACAGCTGAAGTTAGAAACAAAAGTAATAATATATAAATAATAACCATTTAAATTGAGGGCTGTACTAAATATCTTGGGTAAAGTGCAATTTTATTGTTTCCTATTCTGTGTTTTTATTGCCGTGAACACCTTTTAAATAAATTTTGCTTGTTATGATATAACAATGGAGATAAAGTACCTGTATTGGTCACTAACCCATTTCCTTTGATTAGGGTTAATTACATCACAGAAATAGCACCTTAATGGTGGGTTATTACTCTTTTTGCTATAGGTCATCAGTGTCAGTCTTGGAGCTTATCTTATCTGAAATGTCTAATAATATCCCAGTACCAGTGGAAACTGAGTTCTGAGATACAGACTTGTGTAAACTACTGCTGGCTACAAGAAGATTACTCCTGAAACAATCGGCATGAGAAACTTTTTTCTAATCTCTCTACGGCAATCCAGACTGACACCTGCGCCAATGTGATTTTGGATCTTAACTCTACATCCTTCTCTAGTGGTCAGAATCGTATTTTCAGAACAAACCAAATTCCCGTTGTGATCATTCTTAATTTGGAAATGTCATAGCAATAAAGATGATGACATATGATATGTCTTTCAACTCATTTTGTAATTGTGAGGATAAAAAGAAACAACCTTTTTTCACACACTAAATAAAACCAGTTTGATCTGCGTTTTCTTCATGAAAACAATCTTGGAACTTTGTCAGAATATCCTAATAAAAATTCTGTGATTATGCTGTCCCTCTTCCCTGTTAACTCAGGCTTGTGTGTCTGCAAGATATCTCCAGAATGGCTTTGGGAAATTTTATGGAAATTTTTATACAGCATGTAGTCCTTAAGCCACTGAATCAGATATTTTTATTGGTTTTCACTTGTTTCCAAGATAGCTCGAGAACAGCCAGGCGTAGTTTCAAATTCAAATTTTGGTGTCTATGCATGTGATTATGTGATTATGCTGTCCCTCTTCCCTGTTAACTCAGGCTTGTGTGTCTGCAAGATATCTCCAGAATGGCTTTGGGAAATTTTATGGAAATTTTTATACAGCATGTAGTCCTTAAGCCACTGAATCAGATATTTTTATTGGTTTTCACTTGTTTCCAAGATAGCTCGAGAACAGCCAGGCGTAGTTTCAAATTCAAATTTTGGTGTCTATGCATCTGTCCATTAGCCTTTTAGTGAGATTTTTGAATTGGTCTCCAGCAAGATACCTCCAGAACCACAATGCAGCATTTTATGATTTTTTTAAACATAATTCTCAGGTCCTTTGTAGTTAGTTGATCAAGAATAACTGTCTTCTCCTGTTTCGGCTATTTTTCATTTGTGGCTACTTTTGTACAGTAAGTAGTTTCGTCTACATTTTTGACTTCTTATCAGAAGTACAGCTACTTAACACAATTTTCATAAATATTTCTTATAGCATACTGACTCAATCCTCTTCAATCATTAAATTTTTGTTGTGTTGACCACCTAATATTTTGGTAATCACTTTTGATGTGCATTCGTTTTTTGGTCGGGGGGCCATAAAACCAAAACTTTCTATTTAAATTACCACAGTTATAAATTAGATTTTTAGATTTACCAAGATGACATCCATTCTGGCAAAACACTCTCTTGTATTCTTTCTTGTTACTTGATATTTTTGTGTAGGGGTTAAAGGATAGAGGTCAAGTATTACGGTCTATTTCTGTTGAAGGTTACTCAAGTACTTGTGGTTCTTTATTTACCTTAACCGGCATCTTGAATCATTTGGACATTTTTAAGGTACTTAGGTACAGTCTACCACCATTAATTAGCCCAAAGCAAAAAAGATTCACTTCCATGTTTTTGTTGTTAGAGGATGGCTGCCAGATTGCAGGTCAGGCGTTGTAAATAGATCTAGCTCTGTGGAGAATTTCATGGGATGTTTGAATTGAGTTAAACTTACCTACTATGATGAAATGGGATATTAACAAAAATATTGGGTACAATCTAGAAATTGACTAAAATAAAAACAACACACCCTCGGACCATGCTTGAAACATATTGAATATGTTTCTTTGCGTGAAAGACACTCTAGTGATAAATGTTTGTGGTGGATTCTTTGTTTAATCTGGCTATATTGTGAAGTGCAGATGTAAAGGTGGCTGCATTTTAAAGCTGTGCCTAAGAAGTTGATATATAGAGGTTATCTAACGAGAGCCAGTGTGTTACAATGAATATCACTCAAGTCAATTAATTTTCTGCCTCTGGCGAGTGACTTTGGAAATTTATCAACGAGAGTGATATTCATGGTAACACACTGGCTGAAGTCTGATAATCTTTTTCTCACACTACACAAAAGATACAGCGTTTTATATAAAAAACACGGCTCTACTTAAAAAAATGTTTGGCGACGTCGCTCTTTTTTTAAGAATGGTTCTACGAAAAAGGACTCAATATGGCATTGTGACGTCAGAAATGACGTCATCAACGACGGCATTTTTCGTGAGGTCATAGCGTTACTTGGGCCATAATATCACACGTTGATTATGCAAAAAATAACACACTGCCTGGGAGTGGAATTATCGGGGGTGTAATGTGAGAATTCTTTGTTAAAACGAAATTAATAGATTATTGGCAATTTTTGTCAAGAAGTGAAAACTAGGCGGTAATCTAAATTTGATTCTGAACTTGACCAGCAACATTGAGCTAGTGATGTAGGTCCAGGATGAATACATGCACATCCATCCCGCAAATTTAAATTTTGTAAACACATTGTAAACATTTTGGCTTATTTACAAGCTATCACCTCACAGTATATGTTTTATTTTATTGTCAATCATTTATTTTTTCAAATTTTTTCAGAATTAAAAAAAAATGATTTCGAATTTTTCTTTCTTGTGCCTTTTTTAGTGTTAGCAAAAAGTGAACTTCACAAAAGATAATGGCTTAGCCAATAGGCTAATTTCTTAATGATGTCAACATGGCCCACGGAAAGTATTCTACACAGAAAAGTACATGTTTCAAAGATGGTGAGATGGTCTTTGTGTCATGTTACCAAGGCGACACCATGGACCATTATACCTTTCAAGTTATTTTAAAAGAAATGGATGCTAGTTGTACTCTTCCTAAAAAGTAATAACAGATTTTGGCGACACAAAAGAGACTGTAATGGGTTTTTATTCATCAACTGAGAACTCAATTTTGACAGTTTATGCCTTGCTCAGAAATACCAATAGCTGTTCATCAAAACAAAAAATATAACACATTAAAGTCGTAGGCTGCAAATGGATTAAACAAAAAACAGAGCTTTCGGATATTGAATTTATAAAAGGTTTAGATTGAGCTTTCACAGTGTTTATTCACTGAAGAACCATTCTCCTTAGAACTACTGTATAGAGAACATGACCATGCATAGACAAGAACAACATTGTTGTAAAACTGGTATTGCTCAGATTACAATCCACATCCATAAGCATCCATTATGATGTATTGTTATGCAGAATAATACCAGAGCATTGAGATAGAAACCTGACCCTGTGTCCTCAGATCACAACAATACCTCTCTACTTTACAACTGTAAAACAGAATAAAACTACAGATACAAAATTTGATGTTGGTTATGGTTTCACTGGTCTAGCTACTGTGAGCTATGGTTAACTTAAATACTACCTACTTTGGGAAAGTGTTTTGACAAAAATAGTTATTTTCCGAATGTACCATTTTTCTAATTAACTGATTTGTTTTAATTTGATCAGCACAGAACGTACGGTTATTCACTGATTGATTTTTCCTGTATCAGAGCAAACCTTGAACTATTCATTTATAATATGTGCAAATCGCGACGCCATTCACTAATTGGTTTTTGTTTTATCAGCACAAATTCCTGGATGGATTAGAATATTGACTGAATCAAATCGCCCCTCAAATAATGCCTTATTTGATGCTGTGGAAATATCCACAAATTGCTGAAGTTATCTGATAATCAAAGCTTTTGGAATGATCTGAAAATCCAAAGATAAATTTTGATTTTCTTGATCTGTTAGTTGGTTACTAATTGAATTTGTTTGTGAAATAAGCATGTGTAGCTCCCCACCAACTGTCAGCGTCCTGGATTTTATTGAACAATTGATGACGGTTATTTCATGTTAATGAATTCTCACACTATCATTATGGAAGCACTTTCTATGGGGTGTGTGAATCTGTTGATACTGTACTAGCAGATCCCTGGCCAGATAATCATTTCCATCTATTATTTCAAGATAAAGCAGAATGTTCAATACGTTTGTTTGCCAGCAATGTTCTATTGTCATAGCAACTGGCACATTATTTACAAGAGACATGGCACTGAATCTTCTCTGTAATATGAAGACAAAGACAGTAGATATTAACTCTGTCGACCACGGACAAAAAGCTTTCTGTTTTTTTCTTTAGTGCTTGTGGAGCATATCAAGCTTTTTTCTCCTCTGTTACACAAAATGTGTGTAGGTTTGATTGTTTATTAATAAAGAAAAATAGCAACTGCAGAAGGAATAAAAAATAAAATAAATATATAAAAATATAGCAATTAAAAACCACCTGGTTTTCTAATAAATTGTATTTCCCCAAACGAAGTTCAACCGGATAATGATTTTCCATTAGAGCTATAGTAGGGTGTTTTGATTTTCTTCTCAGACAGATACATGTACATTTGAAGCTTAAAATAACCACAACTCTGTTTTATTGATGTTAAGGTCTTGTAACTATGACTATAGCTGCAAGATTTTATGAATTATGCAATATTTGAGTTATTTATGATCATAAACTGCTGGGTTATACCATTCTTCAATTATTTCTGGCTTTCACTTTTTCATGCTCCTGTTGGAGATTTTATCTGAGGTAGATTAGCATAATTTGATATTAATTTTGAAGAAAAAAAAGCAAAACCTGAAATATTTTTTTTATTTGAACAATCTCATTTACGTCTTTTATTGATAAAGACCTCCTTACTGTTATCTGACTTAAACACCTAATTTAGTTGAAAGTCTTCAATCTTACTCAAATATGATCCGCCTGACTATTTTTACACATCATAATGTCTTTTATATTGCTGAATATTGATCATTTTATCTGGATTTTGCCTGGGATTTAGACTTTATAATGATGCCACTGTTTAAACACTAATGGCAGTTCTTTGTGAAAGACTTAATGATAAAGGAACTATATAAAAGGGAAACAGATGATGCGTGTTTTCTGATAGCTTGACAAGTATTTCCTGCTAAAAGGGCATCGTGGGTCTAAAAGCCGATTCCGTTATTGTAGACGTATAGCTGCTGTGTATTCAAAACTGTCAGGTATAAGGTGGTCTTTTCCAAGACCTCTCAAACAAATGACTCCAGGGATGGTTTTTGACCAGGAAAGTTGGCATGCTAATCTTATACTGACAAAACTCCCAATCTCCATATATTCAAAGCCATTACCAGACAACTATGTATCTCTTTGATGTAAGCTGAATACTCAGACAGTCTTGTCAACATTATTCTCTCAAAAGTCCACCTTTTTTTTCTCTTAAGAGATGGATCACCTGTTAAGTCCGAGATTGTCTTGAATATCGGTGTTAACTAAAACTACGGTTTATTTTGACCAAGTGCGATGAAATGGCAACCCATTAAACTTGGTGCTTGGGGCTGACTCTCTGAAATTAATGTGAGTGGGTGGCAGGAAACCATGTTGTCTCTCTATTTATACACCCACAGGCTTTGTAGAACTGTTTGGAATTAAAGCAGCCTAAAGAAGACCTAACCTTTTCATCTTTGAACATTAATACTGTTTATTCATTTGTTTTAGATCTGCTTTGGGTATTGTAATTGATTCTTTCAAATGGCTTTGTAGACCATAATTTATAAGGATCAGATGTTGATAACCAAATAAAAATATTCTCCTGTGCCAAATGTAATATGAACCATGATTACATTCTGTCAGCAATAAATGCAGCAGCAGCAACCAAAAACTTGAAACCCAATGTCCTACAAGAACCTGGAACTGGGTCTCTTCCGTCCTGGATCACCTCCAATAACATTGACCTGATCAGCTCCATTAACATTGACTTGGGTCACCTCCAATAACATTGACCTGGATCATCTCCAATAACATTGACTTGGGTCACCTTCAATAACATTGACCTGGATCACCTTCAATAACATTGACTTGGGTCACCTTCAATAACATTGACTTGGGTCACCTTCAATAACATTGACCTGGATTGCCTCCAATAACATTGACCTGGATCACCTCCAATAACATTGACCTGGCTCACCTCCAATAACATTGTCCTGGATTGCCTCCAATAACATTGACCTGGATCACCTCCATAACATTGACCTGGATCACATCCAATAACATTGACCTGGATCATCTCCAATAACATTTACCTGGATACTCTCCAAAAATATTGACCTGAATGCCCACCAAGAACTGTTTAAAGCGGCATGAGCTGCCAAAATTAACACCATTTTCATAATTTATAATCGTCACGACAGTAAGAGGCTTTAAGGCCACCGAAAAACTAAATGATTGGCATTGGAATGAGGAAAATCCATACAGTAAGTGACCTGTACGAACTGAAAACGTGTTCGAAAAGTTAAAAAAATTTTAAAAAAACCGGGACGACCATTCATTCATTCTAAGCCAAAGTTAGTTCAAAACAATACTTTATCGTACATTTTAGAGACTAGAAGCACTAAAAAGCTTCTGAATTATACGTTTTGAAAAAAATAGCCAATATTTTCAAAATTCTGTTTTAGTGTCAAAATATCAACATTTTGGCAGCTCATGCCCCTTTAACAAGGTAGAAGACTACATGTTCCCAAGAGATGGACTCAAATATCATGAATTCTGATGTCCTTGAGCTTGAAGCTTTTTAAAACCTTTATGTCTTCCCAAAATATGGGCCATAAATCCTTCAAGAACATTCACCTAATGGTCCCTTGAAGAATGTGGACCTTTATGGCCTAAAACCGTACTGGAGCACTTTAGCTGTAAATTACTAGTATGCAAAGCAAATGACTGGGTTTCCTTTAAACGTCTTATGTTTGCAGAGAGTCACATGGTAACATATCTGTTTCATGGATACCTCAAATGGGATTGCTATCAAAACACAAAGGGACCTACAAGATATCCATCATGTTTCAAACAATTACAAAATAACCTATCACTATCGGCGCAAAAAACATACTCTTAGCGGACCTTAAAATAAGTTATTTTCGTTGTGATCTATCTGCTCACAATGCTTCTATATGTAGAACACAGTTTTTCATACCATTGTACCATGCCATCTATTGAATAGAAGAATCTTATGTGACTTTTTGAAACGTTGCACTTCTCAGAGTTAGCTTAGGTGATAAAACATGATTGAATACAGATGTTTAAGCTTGCAAAATAATTCAATGTTAAATAAGGGTAACTTATCTGTTGATCAAAACACTTGGGTGGATACTCATAGCAAATATAAGCTGATTGGATAAGTAGCCAAGCATCACAAAAATTACTTTATCATCACTTTAGATATTCACAAGCGTAAAGAACAATTGGTTTACCTGCCTTGCACATATGATAGGAAACATAGGCAATGTATCTGTTGGTAATCTCTCGTACCTACCCCCATTCCGAGTCTTCACACCAAAAAAAAACCAAAACCAAAAATAGGCTGTAATACAAATTTGGATATTATTATTGTTAGAACAGCGTTGAATATGTGTTAAATAGCCATGGCCAGTAATTGCTTAATAAACGTTGATTATGGGTAGGTTATATGTCCTACATTTGCGGTGACACATGCAATTGTCCTATGTGGAAAAAACGTTATCTCAGTGCATTGGGTGGAAAAGGAAAACTTCCTTAAAGTATTGGATTGGATTTAAATTCATATATTTAATTCTATTACCATGCTTACATTAGATTTATGTTTAGTGGAGAGTGAACCATTTATAAACTTCGAAATCTAAAGTAAACTTCTAGCATGATAATACTATGAATTAATGCAGGTTATTCATGCAGGTGTTTTATTTGCTTGATGTACGTTTTTTTGCAAATAAGGTTGTACTTGACCTATGCTGTTGATGTCATTGACCAATCAACTTTAACGATCCATGTAATGATAATTTGTGAGAAAGTACGATTTCTGCTAATGGATTGAGTAGGCAGATCTCCGTCTTGGGTTATTGTCTTATATTGCTGCTGGTCTGATTGGTGAGAAGAGGACATGGATTATGGGCTTGTATTGCTGGCAATGTGACCATTGAGTGTTTGAAGAAACCATAGCTATTTCATTAGATCTCCTCTAGAATTCCTTCATTGAATCCTTCCAATGGAGTGCTGGAGAAAACTGTGATGATCAATACGGTAGTTATTTGTCCAGACTGCTTGTTCTCATCTCTCCACTCTAATCTGCCAAGGAATCCACATTCTACTCTCAAGATCTATTTCACTTGCTCACAATTTTGAAATGAGAGTCAACCCTAATTGAAGTTTTTCAACAACATTGTGGTTCTTTGCTTGGACGAATTTAAATAGCATGCTATACATTACAACTTCTTCTTTGAGAAGATTCAAGAAGTTCATTTCTAAGAATTAAAAAACTTTTATAATTATGAAAAGTTACACAATATTTTTCAATACAAAAAAAATGTTTATGCTTGCTGAACATTACAAATCTTGACAATTTTCGCTATCTTTTTAACCCATTATATTTGTTTCAAGACCTGAAATTGACCCAAGAAAACCTGTCATGATCTAATTACTACATACAAGTCAGGTTTTAAAACCATAACTAAGGCTGGAGTAGTTCCCAGAAGTCTAATGAAATGGGATTTGAGGGCAACAAAATTTGTTATTGATTTGAAGGTTTAGTCCAATACCTTAATAGAACTAGTCATGAATGCCACACTGTTAAAGATTAATGGGTGTTGTTTGTGTATGGTCTTGTATTCCTGATAAATATTGCCCATTTCTACAGGTACGACACGCCATGTATTTCAGGTGTGTTATTCTCATTAAATGTGTATGTAAAAGCATCCAGGGAGAATCTTTGACATACCTAATGGCTGCTCATTAATCTGTGATATTGACTGATTACATTCCTGATAAAGTCAATATTGTTAGGCAATAATGAGTTCATGGACCTTTGCTTGTTCAGACCAGTTGACATTTTATTCAGATGGAATATTCCTAAAAGCCTGTATTGATAGCAAACTGTTGGAAGACATCAGGTGTACAGAGTCTCGGCAGACCCTTAATCTGCCCGTCTCAGCGGAAATCTATCTGCTACCTCATTGGTGGAATACTAGCGAGGTGATTAAAGCGAAGAGGTATTGTATATGAATTGTAAAGAAAGTCAGCTCAGGCAAATCATTCGCAGCATGACATCTTTCCTGTCTTACTGCCCACAAGGTCTTAAGTATTGCCAGGTATGATTTCTTAAATCAGGTATTCCTGTAAACACTGTCTGCTTTTCCACACAAGGCTGCAGGCCATTAACTTACAAAAAAGCACCAATTAGCTTTTTTCTGCAAGTTTGCTGTAGAAGAGTAAACTCTATATTGAGCTGTGGTTTTGCCAAAGTGGGAAATGCCTACGGGGCTATGGTTGTGGCTTGCTTGATGGATTAAGCTTCCCTTTTTGAACGGTCAATGGAGACAGGAGCAAATCTATAACCTTCAGCTGGGGGAAAAAGTGCCTTTTACATGGCTGTTTATTCTCTCTATTGCTTTGGGTATTATCCCAAATTACTCGCACAGTGAGGGCTTTGAGTTGGTCTGGTAGGATCTCTGCTGTTTGTCTGGTTAGAAGCTTCTGCAACATCTCTCCAATATCTCCGGAACTACAGGTGGGAGAATTTCCTCACAGCTCAACTGCATATCTACTGTGTACTTGTCATTTAATACAGGGAACACAGATCTGGATTGTGATTAAATGGTTGACTGGATGGCTGCTTTATAACAGTAAATTGATGCTCTCCCATCACTACAGCTGGATGCACCTGTACTCTCTGCCAAGGTGGTGTTAGAAAAAGGCAGATTCATTTCCACATTACACAGAGTTTTGTAGTTCCAACACTCAGCACTGTGCTAAAACTGTGTTAGCCTACAGCGAAGATAAACTGTTTTCTTGTTATTATGAATCTGGATGTATGATCTAAACTGTTATATAAAACTTCGAGACTGTTTGTGATATAAATCAGTGTGTATATATGTAAGACTGTGTGGGCTGTAAACTGAGACATGAAGTGAAGAAACAGTAAAGGTACCAGGAGTTTGGCACACTGAGATAATCAATCTAGAATTTAACAGCATGTATTTGCTGTGATAAACTTGTCCACAGAGCGCACCTCAATGATGTCCTAGTTGGTCAATTGTATAGATTTCCAGTATTTGTTTCCAGCTGCCTGAAAGCTTGCCTATTAATGACAGCCTATGTGCAGTCGTTTTTATCAAGGATAATATCCTATCATTGCGGCTTTCATTTTCCATTTCTTTGAATGCATCCAATCAGGATTTGTACTGATATTTTTCAGTATTAATCCCTAGGCTCACATTTTTTCTCCCATTAATAAATCCTTCATTTGAGGTATCCAGTACTTGCAGACCATTAATTAATGTTTCTTTCATACATGAAGCACATCTAAATTACTGCTGTTAATTCTTATCTTAGAAATGTTTCATTTTAGGTCCCGCCTCCAAATTTGTGTTCCCCCCCTCTAAGCTAGATTTCTCAATAAGGTTTGTTATATAGGTGTTACTGGGCAGATGTTGTAAGTATAACTCTGCCCCATTATTATCTCTGCCTTCAAGAAGAAACACCCTGCAGTCTGATAGCAACATGTTCATTCTGTAAGAGCTATTAGTGATCAAGCTGGGGAAGAGAACAGACTAAATGTGTTAAGAGAAATAGCCTAACAAATTGGATGCAGACTTGTGAAATAGTTGCAGGTGTTATATAATCTGTTTATGACATTGTCAGTCTTACTGATATATCAACCCCTAGACATATTGACAACAAGCTCATATTCAAGAGTATCCAGAAAATAACTCTATTCTGGAATTGTATGATTGTATTTTGTTGATGAGTAATGGCTCAGCCACGAGTACCTAGTAGTGGAAGTTATCATCACTCCCTGGCCACTGCCACTGGTCTATCAGGTATCCAATCTACAGGCATTCCAAGGGTTTTAAGTACCAGTGCTCTTAGGATACCAAAACATCGAAACTCATTCTGGCACAGGTAAATTCTATTGTTTTTTTAATTGCCTTTAAAATTTATACTTCAAGATTTGTTTCTTTATTAAAATATTTTCATTTTATAAACAACTTTATAAGATGTATAATACTAATAAGATAAAGATAGCTTTCTAAGATCTTTTGTCTAGATTGTATTTATGAATGACTGTGAACACGGTGTAGATAGACGCTGACTACAAAACCAACCTGTAGTACTCTCTCTACACTGATAGGGGAGATAACTACAATTTTTCATATAAATCCTGTGATTGTTTGATTAAACAAATTATTTGCTGTATTATTATTTAGGGACAATCGCCAGTCCAAAAATAATACCTGTGAATCGATAAGGCTGCTTTACCAGTTATACGCGGCGGGAGGGGGGGGGGAAGTATTTTCTAAGTAAAAATATTTGTGTATGAAGGGATTTTCTTTTAAAAATTGTATTTTAAAAGGAAAGTTGGATTGAAAATATCAGATTGTTTTGCTTAATTTTATAGCATATTGTAACACCATGATCAAAGTTTTCCTTTGTCAGCCAATACACCAAGTCTTGGGGGATAAAACTTGTCTGGGAAAGTGAAAAATATATGGGTACATGTAATTAATATGTGATTACAATTATATGTGAGATAAAGAGTAGGTCTACAATTTCTGCCACTGAAAGAGAAAGGCTAATCTCGACAATAGTTCACAAATTATGTTTTCCAGAAAATTCTACTGACTAAGGCCAAACTCTGCCGGTCGTTAACCTAATGAAATATCATGGGTTGTAGTTTATTATAACAATTTATGATTGGGTATAAAGGTCTAAATGATATACCTCTTTTTAACACAATTAGAAACTTGTCTCCGTGGTTATTTTAGATAAGAAGATTTTTCCTGTGCTCGTGTGTTTTAGAGTTCAAAAATATCAATAACACTGATGGTTGATTGATACAGCTGTAAAGCAGGCTAAACCCATCCTCAATGTGTGAATACCAGTTGTTTATAGTACAGGTGGTCTGGGATGCATTCATTATCACCCTCACATTACTGTCAACATGGATAATTAGTAAAACCATCTGCAAGCAATCTGATTTGTCAAAGTTGACATAAATAATCAGGAAACTTACAAATCTATTAGTTTCCTTTATCTTAAAGCAACACTGGTTTGTGAATAATTCTTGTCTGTGTCTCTGCTCACTGTCTTCTATAACATCTTTATAATTATGACTGATTGACTAATTCTCTGTCACCACTGTGGCGCCTAGAAAAAGAACAACCCCAGTAAAAATCTTGTTTTTTCTCAATAATATATTTTCAATAGAAGGAATTGCTTATTGTTCCTGTACATTTTGTTGGGTAAAAAAAAAATCGTCTAAAAAAAATCTCAATGATTTTATCTTAAAAAAACATTTGCATCTAATGCAAACGTGTTAAAGAAGCTCATTGTCAAAAGGATTGCAACTTTAATCATAGGATTTGTGTTAGACTTACAGTTGGTCAATGCCAGGATGCAGCTGTTAACTGGGAAGTATTCCATAAGCACTAATAACCAAAGATAAACTATGGGTTGTATGATTTTGTCTCCTGAGACCTATCTGTTGATAATAGACTGAGCAGTTTATTGATAATCATTGTTTATTCTACTGGATATTCTGAATATTGCAAC
Source organism: Lepidochitona cinerea (assembly GCA_963971465.1). Lineage (NCBI taxonomy): Eukaryota > Metazoa > Mollusca > Polyplacophora > Chitonida > Tonicellidae > Lepidochitona > Lepidochitona cinerea. Next base: position 35,830,144 of record OZ020556.1, on the reverse strand, counting down.
AGTGTACTCCAGGGAAATCTAAAATGTTTCTCTTTATGAGCTATTAGGTATTTTTGGCCTTACTATTGGATGCCATTAATATTTCATGTCAGTCCCATACTGTAATAGTTTAACAGAAATACCCATGCTGTTAACTTAATGTATTTAGACTACATACATGTATCTGCAGATTGGATCTTTTAGTCTTACTCTCGTTATTTAGCTGTTAGGCTTATTTTTTTTCTGAAAAATTAACAGATTAAACAGATTTCCACAAATTTGCCAGGGTTTTTTTTTTCAGCAATTTATCTTATGTCTTTTTATTATATCACCATAACACAGGACCCCCAAAAACGTTATATACAAAAGCACAAAAAACACAACAGAAAAAATAAACAAACAAGAAGAAAAACAAAAAACTCCCAAACAAAAAGAAATAGCCAACATAAGTCGAAAGCACAGACATTAAATCAATATAAAGGGAGATAAATCTGTCCAGGTGAACAATAGCCTAGGTTGCATTCATAATGTTATAGATATAACACGCAGAGTTCCTATCCAAATTAAAGGGAGACCATCTATCTGAATCTTACTGACTAATACTAAAAATTAGTTTTATTTAACTTTCAAGTATAATCAGAAGTCTATGAATGGGGAAGTGTGAAAGGTCCCATTACACTGTATTCAAGGCACTGACCATCGTCAGTCTGCTTATTCTACATTATGTGACGTTTATGTGCGGTACATTTTAAAATTGTCAATTTCAAATCAGAAACTAAATTCACTCTACTTTTCAGTCTACTTAAGGTTTTTTCCATGTACCCCATGCTGACTGACCTCCTACTACAATATTGGGAACTTTAAGATATGAATTGAAAAAAAAAAAGCAGTTTGCTGTAATGTTTATTTCATCTGAAGTTTTAATACATAACCGTTGTCAATATATTACAAAAGGATTCCAGTAAATTCTACTGACCAAGGCTAAGCTCCTGTCTGTCATCAACCTTATGAAATACCATAGGTTTAGTTTATTACAACAATTTATGGGGTATAACGGTCTAAATGATATACCTCTTTAAAACAAAATTAGAAACTTGTCTCGATGGTTATTTTAGACAAGAAGATTTTCCCTGTGCCCATGTGTTTTAGTGATTAGTGATATATAGTGATATATACAGTGAATTTGTGTTGTCCTTGTGGAGTTTCGTGTGGCTTGAGGGATTCCAGCATCATTGAAAGTATGCAAACTTCATTGTGACAAAAGAGGTGTTAAAATGTAGAGGTGTCCAGGATCATGTTACTATGTATTCAATTCTGTCGTTTTTTGTCAGGGAAGACGACTTTGTTTCTGTCTAAATAAACACATGTGTTGTTCAAACAACGGGTAAGAAAGAAATCCATAAAGATAAAAAGATAATTGTTACCTCCCTCCCCCCTACTCCTCCTCCTCGCCGCAGGGTTGACAGGTGGAGACAAAACACCTAGTATTCTTTTGAATCAACTCTTAAAATCTTGTGAGGAGTTTGCTAGATTTCCAAAATAAGCTACAAAACAACCGAAAAGGAAGGGCTTGCGAGGTGCAACTGCTCAATTTTACAAGTGTGATAAGTATCCTCAGATGATTCCAAACCTATACATAGAACAGGTAAAGGGGTAAAATGCATTGGAAATCTAACATTAAGGATTTGGTTTCGCAAGCCTGGTACGTGTCATATTTTTTTCTAATTTTGTCTGTACAACAAGCCTAATGTCATTTTGCACAAGTAAAAAAATCTATTTTTTTTTTTTTAATATATATTTTTATTATCATCCCTGTTACAACACAATATATATAACTTAGTCATTTAATGTAAACAAATAAGTATTAAGCATAAGAAAACTGACATTCTGAATAAGTAAATAAATGAACACAAATTGATGATTGCAACACTTCAGAACAAACATATCACTTTTTGTTTGATCAGTAGCCTATTTACATTTTCAAAGAAACACCTCATTAATATGTACACAATCATTTAAAAAAGATTTTGTCTCAACTGGTTACATCTCATGGTTATTTCCAAAAAGTAAGTGGCAAGATGACCAATAGGCCCAGAACATGGTTTTCTTATTATTACTAAACATGATATATTTGCTCTGTTTATAGGCTTCTCTAAGAGCTGTTTTTATATTACTAAAGATTGGTCTTTGTTGTGAAGCTTTACATCTATACAGAAAGTACTTCACTATGATAATTAAATAATTAAGGCATCTATTGTTTCTTCCCTGTATTCCAAAAATTACAGTTTCTCGCGTTATGTTACAAGAGACATTAGTATGTAAATGAAACCATTCACTAAATTCTTTCCAAATATTTTTGGTTATTTCACAGTCCCAAAAAAGATGCAAAATAGATTCCTGCTCAAGGTTACAAAATGTACAAAGAGGGTTCATTCCTGGAAAAATCTTACTAGCTAAAACATTAGTTGTTAAGATATGATTAACAATCTTATATTGAAACCATCTGAGGTTTTCATCCCCATGAGTTCCATCCTTAATAACTACATTTATCTTACGAATTTCAATTTTTGATGTACGATCAAATGCCTGAAGAAGAAAAAAAACTAAGAAGTGCAAATTAGGAGCTTATTGTTAATACCAAAAAGGTACCTAAAAGTAGCAGAAACATAATCCTCAGATTAATGAATGGGCATCCCAGCTACAGGGATTTCATTGCAGATTGTAGAAAATATTCTACCAGCCTATCTCATGAATTAATCTTAGGCCTTGCTGTAATGGTTTCAAAAAACTGTAGAAAATAAGTTTATTTTATTAAGCATAATTCACACTTGCCACTCATAATTGAGATGCGACCCACATATTTGGGATCCACTTTAATATTGTACTCAGTTGACTGCGAGTATATTTTTTCATGCTGCTACCAATTTCTTTATCATATACCTATAAAATCCATAATGGAAAAGCATTTACCATGCTATTTTTAAAAAAAATAAAAACAAACAAATCGTGAACATTTTTAGGAAGATTTGATTATTCAGGCATCAAATTGAGTTCATTCTTAAAAAAAATATATTAAGCTTTTTACCATTAGAAAATTTGGGACGAAACAGTGTTGAAATAAAATTGAGTTGATGTTTCACCCTTACTTTTTGAATGCCACTATCAAGGGACATAACTCTTGAAACCATCTTCACCTGGTGAACTTCTCTACACAGTTTTCTCTATAGTAACTAATCCGGTCAAGTAACATACAAATGGGTTATTGCTTACAATGACGCCTCCATATACTACACTGTATGTCTTCCTTTCTTTTATTGGTATAATTTCACTATAGCTATTTCAGTTATTTAAAAGGTGTGTTGCTAGTTGTTACACTTCATTGCATAAAATGCTGAATGATAATAAAAAAAAAATTAAAAAAAAATTTATGTTATATAAAACCCCAAGCATGTGACCATTCTTATTTTTTGTTAGAATGAAGCAACACAAAACATTTACTTTATTATTTTTAGATTTTTTTGGTGGTTTTTATGCTTGCTTAGAACTTTTTATTCTTTTTATTTCATTGATTGGAAACAAATTTAGCTGACTAAGGTCTTAACTCTAGGCCTTATGTAAAACTGTTGCAATTTTAGTCTGGTTTAGCTGTCTATACAGTTTAATGAAATAGCCCCAGGGTCTTCTTCATAAACAAGTCTACAAAAGTTGCTATGATGTAACATTACCGATTAGTGAAAGTCGGCTATCTGCTGTTACTAGGCTAAATGAGTTTTATGAAATAGACTTCAAGTCTTAAGAACATGCAATAATACTTTAATTGTATGTGAAATCTGCATATCGGAACATGACAATAAAAGACAGTGTTGATAACTTATTACTTCCGTTGAATATAACTTCTCTGATAATATTTTGAGGATAAGATTGAAGCCGATAGCTGCTAAATATTAATTACCAAATGTCTCTGGGCATTATCTTTTGAGGTTTGGTTTGACACTGATAGCTGATAAGTTCTCACTTTCAAGTTTTATCTGGGGCTCAATTTGTTAGTGTGACACTAACACGGGGTCAAATCCAGCTCAGACCAAATAAAAAATTTGTGAGTGGATTGTTCATTTGATCGCCTTATGGGGAAGAGTTGCCAGTTACTCTGCGAAGGTTTCCTCCGCACATAGAGCCTGGTTTCCTCCGCACATAGAACCTTGTTTCCTCCGCACATAGAGCCTGGTTTCCTCCGCACATAGAACCTTGTTTCCTCCGCATTTCGAGCCTGGTTTCCTCTCCCACTTAGCCTGCCATCCCTCCATATAAGTGAAATAATCTTGAGTGGTCCGTTAGACATCAATCAATCAAATTGTGTATCACTTTGCCAGGGATGTAAGTGCCTTTTTTTTCTCTAAATCTTAAATAATTTCTATCTGTATCTGTATGTATTTATAAAATGGGAAACTGACAGATGTTTGGACTTTAAGATACCTACAGGTTAGTTGCATGATGCATGATAACATATAATATAGCATCTCAAATGAGTTTTCAAGTGAGGAAAGCACATCAGACATACATGTACATGTAAAGCAGTAGTACAACAATAAGCCTACGTGTACATTTGAAAAATTTAGACAAGAAGATTTTCCCGGTGCCTGTGTGTTTTAGTGTTCAATAATATATATTTGAAAAATAAGTCTTAAAGTAGTTCATATAGAGTTTGATGTTGTTATAATTTACCTGTTGTACTTATGTAATCAATAGTAATAGGTGTTTGGACCAATGATCTTATTACAGGTAAAGCCTGTTTGTATGGAGTGTTGTGTGGCTGTTTAACATGTTTATGGTTATTATGGTAACTGACATATTGAAGATGATTTCAGTCAGTGATATTAATGCTATGTCAGGGTTGATTTAGTGAGAAGTTGATAGAACAGCCACTGGTATAACCTATATTAGTTGAAATGAGGTTGAGTTTAGGCCAGTAGAACAGCAAGGCCACTACTACACTTTACTGATACACCATGTATTGATTGGATAGCCAGGCCACTGGCTCTCCCGTTAGCAAGAGAAGCAGGATTACTTTTCACTTTTTACTACCCATAAAGAATTTCTGCCAATTGTGTTTTAACCGAATCTGACATCAGAGCTGATGGCTTTGCTAGATAGCTTTTCCTTCCCGTGAACGTCATAACTCTATATCGGATCTCAAATAGGCTTCTCTTTTGTGATATTGGTAAAGACGACAATCCCTTGTCCCTCTGCGCCGTTACGATGTTGATCAGAGAGTTGGCAGAGGCTATGATAAGAGAGTCTAGGGAAGCTAGGATCTCCCAGATAAACACTGGTCACTCTTAGCTTCAATTGTTCAACTTGACAAAATGACCATGCAGTTTCTTTCTCCCACTTTACCTCGGAACGGATTTTCAGGAAGATCTAGTGCTAATAGTAAACGTCGAAATTCCTTGTGTTATCATTCCAGACATGCAGAAGACCTGATTGTCACCCCTTTTGCTCAAATCCTTGCCAGTCTACGGAGTGTTCGAAGTAACTACATTACAGTCACCAACATAAATGTGCCAAAAGAAAGGTAAGAAATTCTTTATCTTTCACATTAGTATTTTTATCAGATTCCAGATAAGATAAATATATTGATAAATGTATCTTTGTTCCCATTGCTTTTATATGTACTCCTTGTCAGGTAAGTTTCAAAGTAAAAATATCAGCAGAAAACAAAAACAATCATCGATTCAACACAAATATGAAATAGTTAAATATTTTCTGAAGTGGTGGAATTTTTCTGTTGATTTCACGATCTCCATGAGAATTGGACAAATTATGAAACAATCTGTTTATCTTGATAATCTGAATTCCTAAACAAACAAAAAAATTAGCACTTCATGTCCAACTACTAGTAACACTGATATGATTTTTTTGTCATAAATGTAGTTTATATGGAGACTGACTGTGAATACATTTATTGCATTGCTCCAACATCAGTATTATGAAATGATTGATGACATCAATTGTTTTTAAAAACATTTCCTTTGTTGCCCACGGTCTTGGCCTCTATACCTTATTTATTTTTTTAAGTCATCTGATACCCCCAATGCCGAACTGGCCTCCAAAATAGGTTCCTCAAAGTATCCCAAATTGAACGCCTGTAAGAGTGTAGGAAGATTGCACGGTTACGCTGATCAGGCTTTATTCACTGTATGTTTTGTTCCAGATTATCTGACCATACTAAAATCCAATAATTAGAAATATACCCCAAAACCATAAAGTGTTATCCCAATGGGTACCCAACTTTCCCACACACTGTATAGCCTCCTTATTCTTGCATTTGAACAAAACAAAACAAAAGTTACGCACAAGGAATCAATCCTAAACTACTTGGATCGTTATTACACCTCAGAGCACCAAGATGTAACAAATGAAGAAATCTGTTAACTTGAATACTAGAATCATAAAGTGACATCAGATTTATGTCAATATAAAAGGTTAGTAATTTAGCCAGAACCTTCAAGAAGGGTGCGAAATTTTGATTTTTGCTGGCTAATGACCAGACAAAATATGTAAGCTTAATGACAGCCCTGTAGGCTCTCCCTCATGACCCCAGGTTTCCTTTAGGATTGAAGGTCTTCCTTATGACCCCAGGTTTCCTTTAGGATTGAGAGTCTCCCTCATGACCCCAGGTTTCCTTTAGTATTGAGGGTCTCCCTTATGACCCCAAGTTTCCTTTAGGATTGAGGGTCTCCCTTATGACCCCAGGTTTCCTTTAGGATTGAGAGTCTCCCTTATGACCCCAGGTTTCCTTTAAGATTGAGGATCTCCTTTATGACCCCAGGTTTCCTTTAGGATTGAGGATCTCCTTTATGACCCCAGGTTTCCTTTAGGATTGAGGCTCGCCCTTATGATCCACTGTTTCCTTTAGGATTGAGGGTCTCCCTTATGATGCCAGGTTTCCTTTAGGATTGAGGGTCTCCCTTATGATCCACTGTTTCCTTTAGGATTGAGGGTCTCCCTTATGATGCCAGGTTTCCTTTAGGATTGAGGGTCTTCCTTATGATCCACTGTTTCCTTTAGGATTGGGGGTCTTCCTTATGACCCACTGTTTCTTTTAGGATTGAGGGTCTCCCTTATGACCCCAGGTTTCCTTTAGGATTGAGGGTCTCCCTTATGACCCCAGGTTTCCTTTAGGATTGAGGGTCTTCCTTATGATGCCAGGTTTCCTTTAGGATTGAGGCTCGCCTTTATGACCCCAGGTTTCCTTTAGGATTGAGGGTCTTCCTTATGATCCCAGGTTTCCTTTAGGATTGAGGGTCTCCCTTATGATGCCAGGTTTCCTTTAGGATTGAGGATCTCCCTTATGACCCCAGGTTTCTTTTAGGATTGAGGCTCTCCCTTATGACTTCAGGTTTCCTTTAGGATTGAGGGTCTTCCTTATGATCCCAGGTTTCCTTTAGGATTGAGGGTCTCCCTTATGATGCCAGGTTTCCTTTAGGATTGAGGATCTCCCTTATGACCCCAGGTTTCTTTTAGGATTGAGGCTCTCCCTTATGACTTCAGGTTTCCTTTAGGATTGAGGGTCTCCCTTATGATGCCAGGTTTCCTTTAGGATTGAGGGTCTTCCTTATGATCCACTGTTTCCTTTAGGATTGAGGGTCTCCCTTATGATGCCAGGTTTCCTTTAGGATTGAGGGTCTCCCTTATGATCCACTGTTTCCTTTAGGATTGAGGGTCTCCCTTATGATCCACTGTTTCCTTTAGGATTGAGGCTCACCTTTATGACCCCAGGTTTCCTTTAGGATTGAGGGTCTCCCTTATGATCCACTGTTTCCTTTAGGATTGAGGGTCTCCCTTATGACTTCAGGTTTCCTTTAGGATTGAGGGTCTCCCTTATGATCCACTGTTTCCTTTAGGATTGAGGATCTCCCTTATGACCCCAGGTTTCTTTTAGGATTGAGGCTCTCCCTTATGACTTCAGGTTTCCTGTAGGATTGATGCTCTCCCTTATGACTTCAGGTTTCCTGTAGGATTGAGGCTCTCCCTTATGACTTCAGGTTTCCTGTAGGATTGAGGCTCTCCCTTATGACCCCAGGTTTCCTGTAGGATTGAGGCTCTCCCTTATGACTTCAGGTTTCCTGTAGGATTGAGGCTCTCCCTTATGACTTCAGGTTTCCTGTAGGATTGAGGGTCTATCTCAGGATCCCAGATTTCCTTTAGGATTGAGGCTCCCCCAGGATCCAATTCAATAATGTGTTTATCCTTGTAAGATCTTAATTGATAAAACCAGACTTAAATACACAATACATAAACTTGATAAAAGCCTTCTAGGATCTCCCTCAGGATCGTGGGTGTTCCTCTTGACAGAGGGTATTCCATATTATTGAGTTTTATCGGGACTGAGGATTTTCCCCCAGGATCCCAATTTTCCTCCAGGGTAGAGTGTTTTCCTCAGTATCTCAGATTTCCTTCAAGATTGGGGGTCTTCCTCAGGATTGATTTTTTTTTATTTCTGGGCAGAGAACACCATCACTGCCTTCATGCTGGTTCTCTGTATAAATTTGGGACCATTATTTTAACCATACATATTTCAGTGTTTATTGTTTGCTTCAGTTCTTTGCCCTTTCATGATTGCAATAACGGAAACAAAAATTATACCGTCTTGATTTTCATGCCAGAAAGGAAGTTAGTATACCTGCACATTTTAGTGACCTTTGGCAAATCAACCTGAGATGATAATTCAAAGCATCAAACAGATGTTTAGAGTAGTTTTTTCACATGGTTTATTGTTTATGTCGGAAGATCTACGTATATAAACGACGTAATAATGGATAGACTGGACTTTTTTGTGCTTGGAAAAATCTATACCTCTGTCGTCTTCTCTTTGGAGGTTGACGTCACTGACACAACTCAATAACGTGAATACGGAGAACGTTTTAACATATTCATTCTAGATTTTTGTATGGCGTAATAGGAGCATCCTTTCAAAATAAAGGTTCTTGATAGCTCGAGGGAACTGAATGATGGAACAGAATTGCAGTTTATCCAGAAACCTTTAAAGCACTGTGTGTGGGTCATTTGTTTCAAAATTTCTTTCCCAATAACAAGAGGAAGGGCATGGTTTTCTCTGTTAGGCTTGTAGTATTGACATATGATTGAAATAACCATAAACGTTTTGCAAAATACCAATCAATCCTTATTCTTCAATGAGGGCCTGATTGAGACTGGGTTTTTTGTTGATAAAACTTTTGTGCTTCCAGATCTAAGTATCTTAGAATTCAGTCAAGTTTTTGTAACCATATTTATGCAACAATCTTAGTTTAAAAGTGCTTCTTTTAATATCGGTCTGATGGCTTTATCTTTGAAATCCAGCTATGACAGTGAAGAGTTCCCAAAGCTTGATAACGTTCAAATAGATCTTTGGCTTATTAAAGGTACAGAATACTTGGATGTGTTACTGTTATCATTGTTCTTTTTTTTTTGGCAGAAAGCTTTGTGTTGTTGAGGTTAAACTGATGTGCCAAACATGGTTGTATATTCTGTGACTAATTGGTCTGTGGTAGTTTGGGTTTATTAGCCGTAGTCATTAGCTTGTGAAGTGACGTCTGTGTAAAAGAGTCATTAGTTTTGATTGCCTTAAAAGGCTTAAGGCGATAAGAGACAAACTATCTTTCCTACCACGGTCAGATAGCAGTAGCAGGTTTTGTCACTGCCAATGGGCAATGAGAAACATTTAATGAACCAATTAAGTTTACATTCCTTATGGTCTACTGTATGTGGAATCAGAAGGTGGGCAGGAGAGATAATCTGATTGGTTGATATATTTTGTTTTCAAAGGACCATCCTAACAACAATGATAGGCAGAACCAATCAAGCTGTTGGCCCTCAAGCAATACCATCAAAGATTATGGGTTAGTTTAATATTGCTCAACCATTCCCATTATTTTCATATTGCAGAAAAAATCAGGTGTGATTTTCAAAATGAATAAAATTGTTGTCTGTTAGACCTTTTTTAATCTATCCTCGAGTGTGAAAAGTAGCATTGACCAGAGTTATCTGATGGCTTTCCATGATATTAACTTTCAGCTGGGTTTATAGGTCAGGTCATAAATCTGGTATAATTGGTCTTATCCTCCCTCATATGACAGGTGGAAGTTCTTTAATCAGTCAGTCCCATTGACTTGGCTGTAGCTAGCTTACCTAATTGGTGATCCCTTCATGTCCAGTGTGCTTATCCCTTTAAACTGGATTATTTTTGCTGCTTTAAAGATGTCTGATAGAGCGCCAACAAGAGCTGAAGGAACACATTTCCAACCGGTTTGTCATATGTTTTGGGGCCTGATTAAAAGTGTTTCATTAAAATTGCTCTTTCATGTTTCCATCTTCTAAACAAGGGCACCATGCTGGCTGTGTAAAAAGTTTAATTCGAACAGCTTTCTTGCAGTATGTATGTTTGAATTCCACTTGGTCAAAAATATCATGTACATGGACAGTTAGTTGTAAGTTGTACTTGGAAAAAGCTAAGTTTCGTCCTATAAAAATTTGACCATACTTCCATAAAGGGTGAAATAATCTTGAGTATGACATAAAGAACAAAACCGCCAATCGCACATGTCCCATCGATGATTTTCTTGGGGAGTAAGAAGAATTTATGTTGCGCACAGGTTTGTACGAGCATTGGGACTGATGATGAGAAACACAGTCATATTACTGACACTGTGAGAAACACATGGCATACAATGACGATGCAGCCATGATTTGTCCACCAAAAAGCATGGTATCCTGTCGTATATATCCTGCCAGATCGGCTGGCAACTAAGACAGAAAACTGCTGTGGATGATATCCCCCCTCCCCTTCCCCGACACATATGATTAAACATTTTTATTTCAACATCACTTAAATTTAGAGCATCAACTTGCACCTCAACATGACAACATACATGTAGCTGTTCTTAAGTTAATGCCTGCTTTTCCAGGACACCTCTTGAGTTTACTTTGAACTGAGGGGTTTTGTCTTCACGGGTATCCGATCAGTTATTACACAGAACCAGTTATCGTGTGTGTTTAAGCCAAACGCTTACAGCCGGCTTACTTAGGCATCGACCTGCAAAATCTCAACTTCCAAATAGAAATAGAACTTGTTATGGAGTTACATTTGCCAGGCGACCAAAGAATAGTTGCCTTCAGCAGTCTCCGGGATTTTTCGACGAAGAAATACGATGTCATAACAGTTTTAATGTTGGGTTTACAATAACTGGTAGACGAGTGGGTGAAAGAGTCCATAATATTTCATTCAAGAGTCTTAAAATTAAACTATTTTAACAAAAGTCTATATTTCAATAAAATATCAGGGAAATTACTGAATTAGTAAATAACTTACACTAATTGACCCGGAAAAAATTCCGAGCCAGGGTGAGAATCGAACTCACGACTTAGGGTTACCGTCCCACCGCTCTACCAACTGAGCTACCCGGCCCTGTTGGGAACGGTTCGGTTGTTAGATTCTCTTATACACGCAGAGCTTAAACTAAGCCCATTAGAACATGTATATTTAAATTTTCATGCGATGAAGTTTTTGTAGTGTTTCGAAAGCAAGCTGCAATCATCATCAGGGAAATTACTGAATTAGTCGTGAGTTCGATTCTCACCCTGGCCCGGAATTTTTTCCGGGTCAATTAGTGTCGGTTATTTACTAATTCAACAAAATATTCCACAGAAGTAAATATAAGTATGGAAGAATAGAATATAAAGTTTCCTATTACTGTGATGAAGACACTTCACATTTACACTTGGTGCATTTACATTGGATTTAAAAATTACAGAAACTTTGCATGCAAGATACTTGTTGCCAAGTTTCAAAGTGATTTCCTTTGATAGTTTCTTTTAAAATGGCAGCTGAAATGTGTGAAATTCAATTTGTAGGCTGCAAAGTCCTTGAACAGTGACTAGTTTTATAAAGGAGTTATGTATTGATTTTAAGTGTATGCTTTAATCAGTTTAATGCCACCTCGCTAATTGTCACCTGCTGAAAAATGACGTCAATATATGTCGCTGTGGCAACCATAAAGGGAGTCCATTGTGAGGAACTTGTCCAGTCCGTTGGCCAGATCTAATGACCCAGTATTTCCTAATCTCACAATTAATTACACATAGGCTTATTGGAATTCTCTTGTGAAATCCATTTTGAGATGGCCATAAATTTACTACATGGCTGCACTTCTCATTCTGAGAGTTAACAGATTTACAATTAATGTTACTTCAGCTTGATTAACGAACAAATACTTCATTTAAGAGCTCAATAAATCCTTCAAAATATATCTTTCCCCTACTTTTTCTATTTTTATTCCATACATTGCTTGTTTATTGTAACTACAATGAGATGAAATGACCACTCTTGATCCACTAAATACCTTATCACATTACTCAAAAGAACATGTTATTAGTCCTGTGATAGTACAAATAGTAAACATCCGATATATTTTGTAATTTAACCTATTAGCACACTCGCTGTCATACCCATTGTGTATTTAATTAAGATCACTAAAATTATAAAGACACAAAAATATGTCCACCAATGGGTGCAGGTTTAAAACTTACACAGACCAACAACAAATTTACAATTTTTATAGTGAAATTTTCACTCGATAGTCGTATGTGCAAGAGTTGCCATATTAGTGAAATAATATTGAATGCACTGTAAAACATTATCCAACTATCAATTTTTTCTGTCTCCATGGCATCAAACCAACTTTGTCTGAATTTGTCAGATTAAATCCACCAATGTCCCCTGATGACTTATTCAGACCAGTACACATACATGTATGCCCATTATGGTACATGTACCTAGGAAATCAAATGTTCATTTTCAAATTAAATATACAAATTGATATCAAATTTTGACAAAAATGTAATTTTTTTCTCTGGGAAAAATACAGAAAACCATCTGTTTTTTAAACAGCAGCAAGTGTGCCTTTGGTAATCTGAATTGTGAAAGATGTGTTTTTGTTGCATGCACTGATATGGTCATTTATTGCAAGGCTTAACAATGGTTAATTTAGAGTGGTAAATTGTTAGCTTACAGGCAATATATTGTGGTTATTTGAACAATTTAATTGGTTAGTTATAGGAGTAAAACCAGGAAATGAAGAGGTTTTCCAGCCAGCCGGTATCCAACAGTGCATAAACAGTGGAGTCAATCTTCAACCTACTTCTAAGCAACTCAGTTGCAGGCCATGAGCCAATTCCTGCCACTGACGTCAAACCATTTCAATATTTCTTTTTCCCTACGTCAGTACTCCGCAAGTTTGCCTATTAGTCAGTCACCCGCTGTCCGTTAATTGTAGGAAATGTTTGAATTGAGAGAAATCGGAGCCTCCCTTCTGAAACCTCCTGGTCACTTCTCACCACTCCTTTGGGAGTCGGCCCAGAATCTTGTGATGTAAATTTGTAGAGGAGATCAAAAACTGGCAGAAATAGACTAGTGAAGGCTGATTAATACAGCTGACCTGTATAGTAATCACTATTCAGGACATTGCCTTTCCTATAACACACAAATATATCAAACAATGAAGCTCAAACGCTCTTACTGAAAGGGGCCTTAAGAATGCAAGAAAATCTTTTTAAACAGAAAAAAATAATTTATAATTTTCTCATGGGACAACCTTTAGTTCAATATACAATTTTAGGATTTATCATTATATAAGTTTAATTACTTATATTTTGGAGGCATTAGTGATTTTGGATTTCTACATAACATAAACATTAGACACGGAGGCATTAGTTATTTTGGATTTCTACATTACATAAACATTAGACAACAAAGCACTGGTGATTTTTGATTCCACATTACATAATTATTAGACAACGAAGCACAAGCGATTTTGGATTTCTATATTGCATAAACATTTGAAAAGGAGGCACAAGTTATTTTGGATTTCTACATGTAATTGAATAATACTTAACAGGATATAAAAAAGAATATATATTTAAGTGGTATGAGCTGCAAAAATTATTTTTTTTTCTTAAATTTTGATTGTCAAGAGAAATTTAACATTTGAAGTACCTTGACAAACTAAAGGATTGACGTTGAAAAAAAAATATCTGTAAAGTTTACGTCACATACAAACCAAATAGATTGTATGTAGCCAATCTCATGGTGAAGGCAGATTTTCTTTCCTTAGACATCTTGATCATTCTTATTTACAATGGTATGCCCTTAATAGAACAGTTCAAAACTTGTCCGTCTATTGTGAGGATTTGGTACATGTATTAACACACATAGAGAATGAGGTTAGGGAGGCTTTCATAGGATTTCTCAAGCCTGGCATTTTGACAATCACTGAGAAAAATTGAGTTTTTCTCTGCTCGTTGTCTGTGACAAATTGAGTTCCAGCATCTCTAGGTTACTGTCCGTCGGGATGTCTGATTACACTTGAATAGCTGGCTGTTGGTAACTCCTTAAACAAATGCCACTTTTAAATTGTGTCAAAGACAAGCAGCAATTTTGTGAAATTGTTCCAGTTACAGCATGATTATAGAATGGCAGAATTGAAGCTGTCTCCATAGTAACACAGAAAGAGGGCAAAATTAGTTTTTATGAGACTAATCTGTAAGGCTTTATCTTGACTCTGTTTTTGATATTAGGCAAACCTCTAATGTGTTAAATGTATGATCTGGACTTCATGACCTGATGTCAGTATCGAGAAATTAGTGTTCAATATGTAGAGCAGGAAAATGTAGCCATCGGAGTCCAGTCAGATGCTATTAGTGTTTTTGTTTAATTGTGATTTACTCCATTTTACATGTCATCAACCTTGGCTTACAAAACACCAGTGAAGGTGTACTGAATGTAGAGGGGAATATGACTTGAATAGTTCCAAGTGGAAAATCTTACAATTAGCAAGCAAGATTCCAAATATTGACGAAACAAATGGTGACTCTTACCTGCCATGTCATTAAGGACATAATTACTTCTGTTCATGTCCAGCTTCATAACTAGGACAAACAGCTACCAAACTTAATTCTCTAATACCATTAGCTTAGAAATGTAACCATATTTCCTTTTCTCAGCTGACCTACTGACATACATGTGCAGTATATGATCTTCACTTTTTTTTGGGGGGGGGGGGGAGGGTTGATTTGAAAAGAATTTTAAACATTACTGTGTTTCCGATTTACTCTACAAAATTTGACATTTGACTATTTATGTTTAATGATTTTGACAGAACGCGGAGAGGTTCATCTGTAGGTCACAGTCACCATGCAAAAGCCCCGGAACCACAATCACATGGATCCACTGGAACCAACAACACAACTAAATTACAAGGTAAGCTCATTATCCAAATCACAATAATTTCATGAAGCAACATCATTTAAGTCATCTGTAAGCCATTTTGCTTTGAACATGTGACCCTATATGTAGGGCTAAAACTACCTTGAAGTTATGGGTGAGAAAACATGATGATAAGGCTAATCAGTATACTGGGTGTGTCCATTATCTATTATGCAGGGGACTTTTTCACTTAGCTGATTGAGCCGACCAAAAGTTGGCTGAAATAAAAAACAACATTTTATCAGCTTTAGAGGCAAACTTGCTGCCCAAGTCTGGAATACTGTTTACATTAAAAATGACTGTTCTGTATTTTTCCCAGAAGAGTTAAGAATTTTCTATTTTGCAAAAATGTTTGGCATGATTTTGTATTTTTAGTTTGATTTAAACGGAAAATTTGATTTATTAGGTACATTATACACTTTACGGAAGATTTTGTAATCGTGCTTTCAATATAGATTTTACAGAAGATTTTGTAATTGTGCTTTCAATATACATTTTACAGAAGATTTTGTAATCATGCTTTCAATTTACATTTTGCGGAAGCCATTTTACAGAAGGTTTTGTTATCATGCTTTCAATGTACATTTTGCAGAAGCTTTTGTAATCAAGCTTTCAACATACATTTGACTGAAAAAAAGTTTTAGGGATTTAAGCAAGACATACAGATGAAGGATTTGGTTAATGGGACGTGCTCAAAAGTTTAAGAAAATTTAAAAAAACTCTGATGGGCATAGTTCCTGCTCATCTGGTAGATTTGTAAGAAGGAGCCTTCATAATTTGTAATATATGTGATATTGTCACTTGATGTGAAGCTTAAGGACTTAAGGACAGACAAAAGTGTTACAATGTCTTCTTAGAACACCATCTTACAACAAATTATCTTATGGCTTCTTCAAACTTTAGATTTTGTATTAAGTCAAAAAGATGGTTTACCTTTTGTAAAAATGTTTGATTAAAAGGAAAAACAGTTGTGGTCAATAAGTCCACTTATCCATTTAATGATGAAAGTCATCAAAATTAATTTGCCTGAATAAGCCTTCAATATACATTTTACTGAAGATTTTATAATCAGGTTATTAATATGATTGATTGATTGTTTGGTGTTTTACGCCGCGCTCAAGATTATTTCACTTACACGACATTGCCAGTTTTATTGTGGGAGCAACCCACAACCTTTCGGTTGTAACTCAAATCCATCCCATTTAGGTCGTTTGAGTGAAAACCCAATCAGAAAAGTTATTAATATGTAATTTACTAAAAGAAAAAGGTTTTGTAACCAAGCTTTCAATATGTAATTTACTGGAGGTTTTGTATTCAAGCTTTCAATACCCATTGTGCTGGAGGTTTTGTAATGAAGATTTCAATATACAGTTTTGAACAGTTGGAAATTCAAGATAAATTCATCTCTCTTTAAATAATTATCCATAAGATAACTACTTCCCAGTTACCTTGGGTTTTATGTATAATTATGAATTGAAAATACTGTGACATTGTACATTGACGTCATTGCATCCTTATCAATATTCTCTATAGTCTTGTTAACTGCAGAAAATCAATATTTTTCTGAAAGGTATATCTGTGGATAATTCCAAATGATCAGCCTCCGTTATAATACGTTCTCATTTTACAAAGCATTTCAATAAGACTCTCTGTTCTGTTACATGAGCAAAGTATTAAGGCCTTGTTTTTCTATATTGCATTACGTTCATCTGTATTTAATGCTTGGTTCACTGTACATGTTTTCTCCTCTTTACATCTTAAACAAACTGTTATTCCCATCCTAGTTAATGTTAGTAAATTTCAGCAAATGTTCGTATCTTTAATTTCTGATGCTGAGATAATTGTTGCATACCGGAGGGTTTTCTGCAATGATTCTATTCAGTATATCTGCAGCTTTATCTACATTGTACTTGAATTTCGATAGCTTTTCCTTCCAACACTTTGTGAGCAATGATTTTGTTCATAAGACATTTTTCTCTATGCAAGTTGCTCCTGAAACAATATTCTTCTTTGTTACGGCCTTGGCAACTATTCTGTCTAAACGGACAGTTTCTTTTGTCAGACATGGCTGTCCAAGTTATCCTTTCTGGTAATCAAGGAATATGTCCCTGATAAAAGCAGGTTAAATACTTTATGGCTCAAAATACAATGATGTGAATTGTATTCTGCACGTCATCATTGTCATAAATAAATGATGCAAAGTAAACTAAATCAAAAGCTATCCGGTCACGTTGACAACCATGTTGTTGTTACTCCATCAATCATTTCTTTACAAACACATGAACTCTCTCAAAGATTATGCAACAATTATTTTAAGTATTTTGAATGTAGTTGGAAAGTTGTTGGGTAATGAACTTCAATGTGGGTCTAATGAGGGACGATTACTACAAGTGAACAAACACACTCGACAACAAAAGTATGGTGTAAAACATCAGACAATAATTCCATGCCTGTTTTCTCAAGTCTGACAACTCTGAAAAAATGATCTTCATTGATTTTTATGAGAATCTCCTCACCCATGGAAATATTGTAACATTTCTATGTGGGTTGTTCACTAGATGGCCCTATATTGAACGACTGCCAGATATCTTATGAAGGCTGGGTTTTTCCTCAGGGCAAGGAGCCTGATTTCCTCCCCCACAATCTGCCAATTCTGCGATATTGGTGAAATTCTTTTGAGTTTGGCATAAAACATCAATCAATCCCTGAAGCCCTCTACCAATAAGTTCCAGCTTGAATTCAAGTCAATCTGGAAAACGGAAAGAGTACAGGCTGTGTGACTGTTCTGTTATGACATGGAATACTAAACTTCAGTCATTTACACACCCATGGCAGAAGATTTATGAATTATTGATTTTTCTTCTTTTTTGATATGTTTAATTTATTGGCTGTTATTGTGCAGGGTTGCCCCATATCTGTAGCTGGCAATGTTATTCTGTGACGATAAGATGGCCCGGAGAATCGATTGAGCCTCCAGAAACTATTGATTGGATATACCCTTAAAAAAACATAGACACACTTTTCATATGACCTTCTCTGCAATGAACATGTTGCTTATCAAAGTCCTCTGTAGTTCTTACTTGATGGGTTCACATGAACCTATTTATTTATGGGGTATAAAGGTCTAAATGATATACCTCTTTTTAACACAATTAGAAACTTGTCTCCATGATTATTTTAGACAAGAAGATTTTCCCTGTGCCCGAGTGTTTTAGTGATCATAAATATATTGCTTATCAAAATTGTCCGTAGTTCTTACTCGATGGGTTCAGATGAACCTATTTATATTGTTTATCAAAGTCCTCCGTAGTTCTTACTTGAGGGGTTTAGATGAACCTATTTATATTGCTTATCAAAGTCCACCGTATAGTTCTTACTTGATCGGTTCAGATGAACCTATTTATATTGTTTATCAAAGTCCTCCGTAGTTCTTACTTGATGGGTTCAGATGAACCTATTTATATTGCTTATCAAAGTCCTCCGTAGTTCTTACTTGATGGGTTCACATGAATCTATTTATATTGTTTATCAAAGTCCTCCGTAGTTCTTACTTGATGGGCTCACATGAACCTATTTATATTGTTTATCAAAGTCCTCCATTGTTCTTACTTGATGGGTTCAGATGAGCCTATTCAGTAATATTTTCGTTATTTTGGGATTACACTTTCTTGAAAATATGGCAGAAGTTCTTCTAACGATTTTTGGGTGACGCCAGAAGCGGGGATCGAAACCCGGGTCCCAGAGTATGGCACCATATCGCCAGCATTAAATGCCGGCTGTCTTATCCATTCAGCCAACCTATTTAGTCTTAAGGATTTAATGCTTTAATCTGTTTACATCTTTTAACATGAGCTGCCAAAATGTTGACACAAAAACTTTGAAATTCTCAACTATTTTAATCAAGAAGTACAAATTGAAAACTTTCACTTACATGTATGTCATCCTTGAGAATGTTTGTTAAAGTGGTGTTGGCCAGTAACTTCAAACGGATTCTTGTCTCTGTTATATTAATTTTGTTATATTTTCCTTAGCTCTCATTTAAACATCATCTGAGCACTCATTTATGCGTCATTTGAGCATTCATTTTAACAAGATCTAAGCACTCGTGTAAACATCATCTGACCCTTAATTCAAGTTCATTTAAAAATGTCCGAATTGTATATAAGTGAAAATCATATTTTTGTAAAATGAGTGTAGATATATTTAGCACACTGACAAGGCAAATAAAAGTCGAGTGACCTTCACCTTGGGCAAGGTGTGGGGAAAACAACATTGTAGGCAATATGCCAAGATATTCCATCCCTCACGTATCACAGATTTTCTCTGGCTTACTTACTATGATTCTTTAACTATTGGTTATTACAAACATTTCATTTGCTTATTTTATAAGAAAAAAAGTCTTTTTAGTAAATTTTCGTATGTTATTGAATGTTTCATCTCTAGATATATTTACTATTACCAGTATAAGTGTTCTGTTGTCAGTTTGTTTCTTTCTACAACTGGCTATATTCACATTGCCTTCCCTGTTTGTTGCTCTCTTACCTTTCCTAATTGAACCACTAGTTCATAAAGATGTTATATGATTGTTACCTATATGGTTCTCTATTGCTGCCTAATTGAACCACTAGTCCATTAAGATGTTATATGATTGTTACCTGTATGGTTCTCTCTTACCTTTCCTAATTGAACCACTAGTCCATTAAGATATTATATGATTGTTACCTATATGGTTCTCTATTACTGCCTAATTGAACCACTAGTTCATAAAGATATTATATGATTGTTACCTATATGGTTCTCTATTACTGCCTAATTGAACCACTAGTTCATAAAGATATTATATGATTGTTACCTATATGGTTCTCTATTACTGCCTAATTGAACCACTAGTTCATAAAGATATTATATGATTGTTACCTATATGGTTCTCTATTACTGCCTAATTGAACCACTAGTTCATAAAGATATTATATGATTGTTACCTATATGGTTCTCTGTTGCTGCCTAATTGAACCACTAGTCCATTAAGATATTATATGATTGTTACCTATATGGTTCTCTATTACTGCCTAATTGAACCACTAGTTCATAAAGATATTATATGATTGTTACCTATATGGTTCTCTATTACTGCCTAATTGAACCACTAGTTCATAAAGATATTATATGATTGTTACCTATATGGTTCTCTGTTGCTGCCTAATTGAACCACTAGTCCATTAAGATATTATATGATTGTTACCTATATGGTTCTCTATTACTGCCTAATGATCGGCTTCCCTTAGTTTGCCCTACCTCTGGAATCGGTCAGTAAAGATCTGACCATTGTCCAGATGTCTAAAGCAGGAACTGACCCAGGTCAACTAACACTACCTTCTTGATTAAACAGCTGTTATTGAGAGATCAGAGCAAGGAAAATGTCTCAAACTTCTGCTTACTAATTTATATTCAGATTATAGGTCAAGAATTCTGAACAATTTGGTCTTGGGTAATAGGTCACTACTAAAATAACTCGAAACCTGAGCACTAATAGAACAGAACAGTAATATTCAGGCATTCAGTAATCTAGGCCTAAAATGAATGAACGTTCGTCTCAGGTATTCAACTTTATAGAGTTTCATATCTAACAGGTACGATTTATGACATTTAATTTATATCAAATATTGCAGTCAGGTTTTGAATTAGGTAATTTTGATAGGATCAGTCCATGTGAATTAGGTGAATTTGATATGATCAGTCCATGTGAATTAGGTAAATTTGATATGATCAGTCGATGTGAATTAGGTAAATTTGATATGATCAGTCCATGTGAATTAGGTGAATTTGATATGATCAGTCCATGTGAATTAGGTGAATTTGATATGATCAGTCCATGTGAATTAGGTGAATTTGATATGATCAGTCCATGTGAATTTGATATGATCAGTCCATGTGAATTAGGTAATTTTGATATGATCAGTCCATGTGAATTAGGTAAATTTGATATGATCAGTCCATGTGAATTAGGTAAATTTGATATGATCAGTCCATGTGAATTAGGTAAATTTGATATGATCAGTCCATGTGAATTAGGTGAATTTGATATGATCAGTCCATGTGAATTAGGTGAATTTGATATGATCAGTCCATGTGAATTTGATATGATCAGTCCATGTGAATTAGGTAAATTTGATATGATCAGTCCATGTGAATTAGGTAAATTTGATATGATCAGTCCATGTGAATTAGGTAAGTTTGATATGATCAGTCCATGTGAATTAGGTAAATTTGATATGATCAGTCCATGTGAATTAGGTGAATTTGATATGATCAGTCCATGTGAATTAGGTAAATTTGATATGATCAGTCCATGTGAATTAGGTAAATTTGATATGATCAGTCCATGTGAATTAGGTGAATTTGATATGATCAGTCCATGTGAAATATGTTTTATAAGTGGGAAGTTTACTTGACCTTTATCTGCACACAATATTCATGTGATCCTATCTGTTAGATATGTTAGACATATAGGTTTTATTGTAGTTTGTTTAAAAAGGGGTGGATTAAGGCGGGAGGAAACCATCTAAAAGCTAGACAATTGTCCTTGATAGAAGTCCTATAGGCTTTTGCCAATATGAACTTTATACAAACAATGATGTGTGTGTGAGCCCGTAGCCTGCTTCATTGATTTTCTGCCTCCATCCAGGGCCTGCCTGGCTCAGGGTGACGGGTTAGTGGGGTATTCCTGCCTCTAGTTTGTAACACTTCTTGCTCAACCTCTTTAAGGCAGGATGCCATGCGGTAAGACTCCCCTTTTCTCAATCTCATAGTTTTATGATTTAACTACTCATTGGCAATGTTTTAGTTGACACTGATGTTAAATGACATGCATAGGAGAATGTATATATAATCAAAACACTCTGGTCACTAGCTTATTGATTTCTGTAGAATTTTTATTTTCAATGTTAGCTATAAGTATACTTTTATTTTGTATTGTTTTAAATAATAAGTACAAACTCTATTTGTAGGTCTTTATGTACTGTATTTTGAAATTATGAAGATATAAAAAGCGTCTAACATTATAGTCTGATGTAGTGCATTGTTAAACGATTTACCATGAAATGTTTGCTGCTTCAATTAGAGATATACTTTTGTTTGCTTATGATTTCATTGCCAAAAGTTTAAATACTTAGTTATATTGCATGTGTTGGTAAGACTCCACTAAGTTCATATTTAAAACTATTTGGTCTGACATTGCTCTTCAGTAATTTTTTTCTCCTAAAAAAATAAGAATGGACACTTCTTTATAGCTTAACTCTGTATGTTATACTTTACATGTATCAAGTATTGGTCCAGGAATCTGGGGAAAATATGTCCTCATCTCTTAATTGTGCATCATTATGCTGTAATATTTTTTTTACTATATTTGTGCACAATGTGCATAATGATGGTTTATGATCATTTATATCAAATAAACCATCAGATTTTCAAGGAAATATTTAATATACAGTATAAACCAACACCTTGTCCAAACCAACTGTATATCGAATTTCCATTTGTATTAGATAATGTATGTTAGAATAACCTTGATAAACTCACTCCTGTTTAAACTGACATATTTTTAATTCCCCAAGACGTGTCAGTATATACAGGTTTCACCTTACAACACTTTGTGTATGTTTATGTTTATCAAATTTTTGTTTCCATATGATCTTTGATACGCAGACATTTTATTTAAATGATTGAGTTTAGGGAGCTTCATTCATTCAAGGCCAAACACCCAGCAATTTATTTGTTTAAATTGTATCAGCCATTACCATTTAAATTTGATCATTGTTTTAAATTATTATGACAGGGTATTATTTAAAACATTCCATTATGATCTCATCACACAATGAATTTACATGCAGTAAAGAACACAATCTTTCATTATTTTTATACGCCCGGCTTGAAAAGCGGGCTGTATTATGGTATCATCTCCGTCCGTCCGGCAGGACGGCAGTCCGGAAGTCCGGCAGTCCGGCAGTCCGGAAGTCCGGCAGTCCGGCAGTCCGGGCGTCCGCTTTCCCTTCCGCTGCATAACTTCTAAAGTTTTGATTCCATCTGCACAATTTTTTCTAAGTATATACCTTATGGGTAGAAGGTGTGTCGCAAACTATTTTTAACATCACTGGTTACATAATATGGGAGTTATATTGGATTATGTAATATTCCCTTCCGCTCCATAACTTCCAAAGTTTTGATTCCATCTGCACAATTTTTTCTGAGTATATACCTTATGGGTGGAAGGTGTGTCGCGAACTATTTTTGACATCATGCATTGCGTAATATGGCAGCCATATTGGGTTATGTAATATTTACTTTTTCTCTCCATAACTTTAACAAATATGATCCGATGTTTTCAAATCTTTCATGTTACATACCATATTAACAGACAGTGTGTAAAAAAATTGTTTATGATATCAACTATTGCAAATTATTGGATTATGTACATTCCCTTTTATTCTTACTTTCATTTTCATGAAAATAACCTTTAAATTATAAAATGGCTTCTACTTTTCCAATTCTCATCAAAAAAGGATTTTTTCAAACTGCAATAATGTTTCTAAATTGATTAAAACTATTCTTAAATCAATATATAATGTTTTAATCAAATGAAAAATACATATAAGGATTAAAGTTTTATCTACAGACCA
This sequence comes from Lepidochitona cinerea, assembly GCA_963971465.1. NCBI lineage: Eukaryota > Metazoa > Mollusca > Polyplacophora > Chitonida > Tonicellidae > Lepidochitona > Lepidochitona cinerea. The sequence goes on along the minus strand of OZ020556.1, from coordinate 35,806,171 downwards.
AGAGATAAGTATCCCAGCTTTGGTCTATTTACCTTGTCAACTTACAGTTAGCTCTCAGTCTCTAGAGCTTTTATGGCCTAAAGATTTATGGCCTCCATAAAACAGTGTGTGACATTAGCAATGGAACCATATCCAAATCTATTGTAAATCCATTTGGTCTATGATAAAATTAGAAGTTATAACCTGTAGGTATTTGGGGAGATTTAAATCAAGATGTATATGGTGAAAATTATGCCAATGTCAAACACTGATAAAATTAAATGTAGGCTTTTAACATGCCCAACTGTTATATATTTTTTGTAGCCAAATAATGTAGATAAAAAATATTATGAGAAAAATTGTCAAATCTATTTGAATTGGTGTGAGCTGCGAAATTGCCAATTAATTACATTTGTTTAAGTATGATTAGTAAATTATAAACTGCTTTTCTAAAAAATTTAAACCTTTTAGTGCAACCTATATTGACAACAAACAATGTTTAACATCATGATTTAACAGCAGCGAGAATTGATGACTTGTACATGTACCGTGTACAAATCTTGTTAATAATTGTTGATCCAAATAGCCCATTTTAAATTTGATACAGATGGATTTTAAAGGTTTTAGTGGTAATATTTCATTTTGCTGACATAACATCACCTTTTTACCAAGCTTCACCTAATAAAACTGGCATTGCCGCCATATACATGTAAGTGAAATAATCTTGAGCGCGGCGTAAAACACCAAACAATCAATCAATCAATCATTTACCAAGCTTCAACCTCTTCCCTCTGAATTTTGAAAATTAAATTCAAATAAATATGGAAGGATTTGTTTTGGTATGGCTGCAGTTACTGTGCCTTTCCGGGCGTATTTTGGGTTTCCCGAAACTCTTGTTGCTGATGTTTTTGTCATGTTTAAATTACATAAAATTCTTAAAACATTTTCTCGATCACCCAATGTGGAAAGATTACCAGGTACTTGGTGATATAGTCGAGTGTTTCCTTTGAGCCAAGATAAAAATGTGAAATTTCTGATTTGAATTTTCACTTGATAGCTGTATGTGGAAGAGTTCCCAGGTACTCGTGGACAATCAGGGTTTCCTCTCCCACTCAACCTGGGAGCGCCGCCATATTAGTGAAATAATGTTGAGTGTGGCGTAAAAAATCAATCAATCAACCTTTGAGGAAAGAGGCTGGTTTCCTCCACAACTAAACCTGGGAGGACCACCATATAAGTGGAATGATCTTAAGTGCTGTGTAAAAACAATCAAGTATTTTAACTCAACAAATCGTCAATATCAATGAGAACAAATTCAATTTGTTCATTACTCAGCGCTGATGCCTTAATCAATTCTCATCATACAATATGAAATACCTGAAGTAATTTGGAGTCGTTATCTTGTTTATTAAGTAAACAAGTATGCATTTTGAACATTTTATTTGGGTTGTTTGTCAGTTTTATTTTATTTTGTTTGCAATTTAAGTTTCTCACCCATGTATGTTTTGTTTGACATGATGTTGGTTATTTTACAGACGAAGCCTTCCAGAAGATTGCAATGGACACATTGGAGGAATTAGACTGGTGCCTAGATCAGTTAGAAACCATTCAAACACATAGGTCTGTCAGTGACATGGCCACCAGCAAGGTAACACACTCTCATCTTCCCCCAGTTTTTGTTTTGCAGTCCGCAGGAAGGTCCTGCATCATGTCTTTGTAATTTGTTGCTTGTTTGAGGATGCGTCTCTTTTATAACTTTTTTCATTGGCTTATCCTCTCTCTCTCCCTACCTTCTTTGAAGAAACTCAAGATTTTTGGAACTAACGACAAATGTTCGTTTGTCGACAGGCATCAATTAGAAGAAAGGGTTTCATTAAGCAAGGTTTCCATCCCATGTAAACCTTGCCAAGAGAATGAAACATAAATCAAAAAGCTTTATTTAAACTTTATGTCAAGTAAAATCCTGTAACTTGCACATTTTGCTTGGAGATTTCCTCCATTGTTTTCAGGGGCCTTGGTGGCTAAGTAGGTAGAACGTTGGACGCTCAATCCAAAAAGCCTTCCACCAATTGGTCGCGGGTTCGAATCCCACTCAGTCCCAAAAAAATTTGACAATTTTCTGACTGGGTTTTCACTCAAACGACCTATGTGAAATGGTTGCCAGTTACCACTGGAAGGTCGTGTCCGGCATAGAGCCCGGTTTCCTCCCACAATAAAACTGGCAACACCCCCATATAAGTGAAATAATCTTGAGCGCGGCGTAAAACACCAAACAATCAATCAACCATTGTTTTCACCCATTAAAATTAGGTTTGTTAGGTTCCATTTGGTGACGTCATGAATAATGACAATATAGTACAGCAATCTACTGAGATGAACTTAAACCGTCTGGTTTTCTGGTTATATGAAATTCTTGGCACTATGTACATGGCTTCAAGGTTTGCCAATAAACATCAGTTATTGACATCCGTTTGGTAAACCAGAAAGAATGTGCTAATGTCTTTTACAAATGTAGCTAATGACATGATAGATTTCTTGTTGTAGGATTGAGATATTAACAAAAATAGTTACACAAAATGAGTTGTTTGAACCCCAGTTACACTGGATGTAGTTCAACATGTTTTTTCTCTCATGGTTATCATATTGAAGGTTAAAAACATTCAGGTACTGCTGACCTTCATTATGGATTGCGTTCTTATATATGTGAAATGACCACAATTATACCAGATAATCTGTTACATTTTTCTTCATTTCTACATCCCTTTCTAACTTTTTCTATACTATATTTTGGATTTTTTAATCAAAATAAAAAAAATGTTCTTTCTGATTTCAGTTCAAGAGAATGTTGAATCGAGAATTAAGTCACTTTGCTGAATCGAGTAAATCAGGAAATCAGATAGCCGAGTACATTTGTAGCACATATCTAGGTGAGTTCTTATCACATACCGGTACATTTATCTCTAGCTCCTTATGGACATTTTTTTCTCATATTCTTGTAGCCCTCGGAAATTTCTGGGAGAAGTTTTCACTCGGTTGGCGTATGTGGAAGGGTTGCTAGGTACTTGCCAAAGGTCGGGGGTTTCTTTTGAGTAAAGAGCCTGGCTTCCTGTGCCATATAAGTGAAAGGCGTAAAAAATATTAATCAATGTAACCCTTGGGCTGGGGCCATTGTAACCATGCTGTAGCCATGTTTGCTGTTGTAGGAAGGAATAACATTAAGTGTACCCAATACATTAGTCAAAATTTTTGTGTGTGTGAAGGGGGGGGGGGGTCGCTAATCTTCTGGTCTGTTGGTACTTTCGTCGACATTAGAATTTTGTTATCCATCTAAATGTAACTGGTTACTAAACCCCCACATAGATTGTCTGTTACAATTGGGTTGGGCATCAGTGTACCAAGGTCTGTAATTCCTGAAGACATCAGTGTTGATTTTCTGTGGCTGATTCCTCAGGGAGCATTTATCTCTTTACATTCCATTGTTTCTGTTTCCTGTTGTTATTTGTGTAGACTTTCCATGCCGAGATGCTGCTCTGTGTTGTCTGATTAAGTTACAGTGAGTTGAGTTCGGCTAAAGTACTAAAGGGTTTGTTGGTACTAGCAAGTTTGTTCTAATTCTTTCTAAGGAAAGGTGTGGGTTTTCATCAGTTTACCTAGGTCAACCGGTGTTGGTATTTAGCACTAAAACACCTTAGCTTATGAACCATCCAAATGTTTTTGTCGTTAATTTTTTAACTGTTTTTGTGAATGGCAGTTATGTGATGTGTGAATATATTATTTTGAACACTAAAACACACGGGCAGATATATGTGTGGGTGTCATCTATTGACCAATTAGAAGGCAGGATTCTAGTCGGTGCTAAACTATTATAGTACCTGTGATAGGTAATATAAGAACATAGTCACACCTTCTATCCTCACTGTTATAACTATATTGTATGAAGATCACATCATTAACAATGAGGGTCCAGCTATATCTTTGCGGTAATAACTTGTACTTACTTTGAGACTTAAGTTTCTCAAAAGGGAAGGTTTGAAAACTACTGTTCAGTTTTCAGGAGATTACATAAGAGGATATCGCTACATGAAGGGTTTATTGCATTTGCTATGTGAACAGTGTTATGATACAAATATTTCTATCTTGTAGATAAACAACAAGATGTGGATGTACCTACGTTAAAAGTTGAGGAAGTGGATAAACAACCAAAGTCTACACCAAAACCCGAGCCGAAGTCAGACAAGAAACGGCCAATGTCACAAATATCCGGACTTCGTAAATTACAGCACGCTAACAGTTTGTCTGGAAACATGCCCAAATATGGAGTGGAAACAAAAACACCAGATCAGTTGGAAAGGGTAAGAATATTTCTTCCTTCATCTCAGAAAATAATTTAACAATGCTGTCTTCATATCTGTTTTATCTTACACTTTCATGACCCTCAGTATATCAGATTTTAAAATTGCCGCTTCAAAGAACCCTGTTCCAACAGGACTGTTACTGATGTCTTTGCTGAATAGTAAAAGATTATTGTTATTTTCTCTTCACAGTACCTTTGTGATATAGATAAATGGGGAGTTGACATGTTTAAAATCCATGATTACTCCAATAAAAGGCCTCTCACCTGTGTTGTATATAGGCTCTTTCAGGTAAGTTTGAAAATTCCTAAATTATCAAATGTAGTCTGAACATGTCTTAGTAACACCAGCTGCCAAAATTGGGATTTTTTCCCTTTCCAGCCATTTCTGAGAATCAACAGAAAAAATAGCCAACAATTAAATAAATGCCTTTAATTAAAAGTGGAAAGTCTCTGATACTTGTGCCAGATTTTATGGATCAGTTTCACTTTGACATAGATTTTCTGGAGGTCACATGCTTGATGCATGTTTACAAACAAGAGAGAGAGAGATAATTCATTAAATTAAGTGCAATTTTTAAAAAAAATTAAAAAACATCTTAACTTTTACAAATGAAAGTCTTCAATGAACTTCCGCAGATATTCTTGATTTGGACAAATTAGTAGACTTTATTATCTTCTTGTTTAAATCATATTGTTGGTCATTGAAGGTTTTGTTTTGCCTTTTCAGCAACGTGATTTATTAAAGACATTTCAAATCCCTGCCTCCACCCTGGTGAATTACCTTATGCACCTGGAGGATCACTATCACCATGTACCATACCACAATAAAGTCCATGCTGCCGATGTTACCCAGTCTACACATGTACTTCTCTCAGCTCCAGCACTGGAGGTAAAATCTTTACTACATAAAACACGCTGTTAGTGTCAGGCTGTTCAATGCAATTGGGTTGCTGAAGCTCGGGGTTTCCATCGATGCGGCTCAGGTTTGAATCACACTCAGACCAAAATAAAAATTGAAAAATTTCTGAGTGGATTTTTCACTCGGTTGCCGTATGTGGAAGAGTTGCCAGGTACTCTACAGTTTCCTCCGGGCAATGAGCTCAGTTTCCTAACTCATTAAACCAAGCAACACCGCCATATAAATGAAATAATCTTGCGTGCAGCGTAAAACATCAACCAACCAGTGCAGTTGGTATATTAAGTATTTATGGACACTAAAACACACGGGCACAGGGAAAATCTTCTTGTCTAAAATAACCACGGAGACAAGTTTCTAATTGTGTTAAAAAGAGGTATATCATTTAGACCTTTATACCCCATAATAAATTGTTGTAATAAAGTAAACCTATGATATTTCAATTTTTATTTTTATATTAAGTAGATATCTTTGGCAGGCAAGGTGTCTGTTCACCAATGTCTCTTTCTTTTATAAAATAAATTATTATCTATGCCTCTATGATAATTTAAGTGAGAATTCTAAACATACACTGAACAATCTAATGAAGAAACATGGATAATTTACTAGGAGATCAAATTTATTAGTTTCATTTTTCTTTTCCCCTAAATTTTATTCACTGCGAAATTTATATTTTTGAGAAATTCAGTGTTTCAAGTACCTTTACAAACAAATGGATTGATGTTGAAGTATTAAATATTGGTAATGTCACCTCTATCAGTAGCCTGTAAGAACCGAAGACGTCTACTAATAATTGACAAACTTAGAAGAGCCGAGCCAATTCTGTTTCAACATATTTTTCTTATGCCACTTTGACATATTTAAAAAAATTTTCATTTTCACTTTTTCTAAATATCATTTTGTTCTATTTTTTACAGAATGTATTTACTGATTTAGAAATTTTAGCTGCTATATTTGCCTGTGCAATACATGATGTAGACCACCCAGGAGTGACAAACCAATTTCTTATCAACACTAGTAAGTCATTATTCACTTATTAACTTTATTATGCTGTGATATAGTTGATAACCATATATCCCCCCCCCCCCCCCCCCCCTCTTTCTCTCGTTTAATTCATGCCTATTCTACTGTCTACGGAGCATATTGAAATATGAATAATTGACAATTTTTCCATTTTATTGTAGGTTCAGAACTGGCCCTGATGTATAATGACGAATCTGTGCTGGAAAACCACCATTTAGCTGTGGCTTTTAAATTATTACAAGAGGAAAACTGTGACATATTTGCTAACCTTAGCAGAAAACAGAGACAAACCTTAAGGAAAATGGTCATTGACATGGTAGGTTGAAAATGTGCAATGTTTTTTTGTTTTTTTTATATTACTGGACCAGGTCTTACAAATCTATAGGTGATGGTGTATGTAGACTTCTGTTAAATTGATTGTTTGTTTTTTTAACCGCGCTCAAGATTATTTCACTTATATGGCAACATTGCCAGTTTTATTGTGGGAGGAAACCGGGGTCTATGCCCGGAGGAAAACCACAACCTGTGATATTTAACTGTTCTTATAAAAAAGATCTTGATGAAAAGTGTGCCTTCAGGATGACCTTGGCTCTGAGCTTATTAAAACCTCCGTCATACTTGCGATGTCGAGCTCAAATATTCAAAATCGTTCAACTCATTCAACGAAACCTCTGACGCATCACAAAGCCCGGTACTACACACAAATGATTGGCCTCTTCATGTCACGCTGGTGGTGAGGTTGATAGACAGAAAACTGTATCATACATAGTATGTCTACAGTCAATCCTGGAACTCTAGAGAAGGGACATTGATATTTGCCGTTGTTGTCCCTGACAAACGAAACTATTGTTATATCCTTCATTTAGTAATTCAATTCTCAGACTTAGTAAATTATTGATCTTGCCTGAGAATGGTTGTAAGATGTATATGTGTATTATTGAAGGTGCTAGCGACAGACATGTCTAAACACATGAGTTTATTGGCTGATCTCAAAACCATGGTGGAAACTAAAAAGGTGGCCGGTTCAGGTGTACTATTGTTAGATAATTATACAGATAGGATACAGGTAAGAAATGCTATTGTCTTCTTCTGTTACACAATCAATCTAACAGCTTTACATAGTGTTTGAATCCAACTCCATCTCACAAGTTTCATTAGTAATTAATTGTAACCAATAATTATGCTGATAATAAAATTTGTATTTTAACACAACATAGGTCAAAATGTACCAAACATTTCAGAATGAAAAGAAATAAAGAATATCCAACTAATTTAATTCTTCATTTAATAGAGTTTGTCTGATGCAGTAAAATATGATGCTTATCTCCCTGATCCATCCTGGCAAACTTGAGGTGGCAACACCGTAGGGAAATTCAACACTTGTTAAGATTAAGTTCTGTTTTACAGGTGTTACAGAACATGGTGCATTGTTCTGATTTGAGCGGTCCTACTCGACCTTTAGAGATTTACCGTACTTGGGTGGAGAGAATCATGGAGGAATTCTTCCAGCAGGGTGACATGGAGAGAGAGAAGAAATTAGATATCAGTCCAATGTGTGATCGTCTTACAGCCACTGTGGAAAAATCACAGGTACGTCCACAACTAATACTCTGCTTGTCTGCACATGTTTGTCTTCGTATATTGAAATAATGAATAATTCCACCAATGGATTGATTGATAGAACCTTATTGGAGATTTGCCATGCAGAATTGGAAGGACGTAATGTTTAACCATATGAAATTGTGTTTTTAACTAACATTGCTAACCCATTCTGATGCTGAGTAATTTTTAGGAGATTGAGGGTTTCTTTATGAAGATTTCATGGAACCTAAACATGAAAATACACATTCAAGATGTTAGCTGTACAAATATGGATATAAGATAATTACCACGACAGAAAATTGAAATCATTGCTAATTAATTAATTATTTATTTTTCCCCAGGTTGGTTTTATAGACTATATTGTGCATCCATTATGGGAGACCTGGGCTGACTTGGTTTATCCGGATGCTCAGGAGATTCTGGACAATCTGGAAGATAATCGAGACTGGTATCAAAGTATGATACCCATAAGTCCTTCAGCCAGTTTCTGTAACTATAAGTCAGACAAAGAGGAAGACTCTACGAAATTCCAATTTGATTTGGAAGAAGACAATAGCTCAAACGTCAGTTCAAACCTTCCAAATCGACAAGGGGAACGGCCGAGCAATATTGCAGAACAGGATGAAGGTCTGAGCTAATTCTTCCTTGGCTCGACTTTTAGAGGACTTTTAAGAGTGGCATTTTCATTCAGTTTTACCAGTGATATTAACATACTGTAGTGAAATGCTAACATAAGCTCAAAGATGTCATGGAGGATTTTCCAAAAGCCAACGAAAACTAAAGACAAAGTGCAGTTGTCTCAGCAGTGTCTGAGGTATTACCCAGAAACCCTCAGGGAATAAACCATGGTTACTATGGTGATGTGCAAGGGACAATTTGGACTGGTTTTCTTCCTAGTTAGTTGTGAATCTATCTACTAACTAAGTCTGGTATAGGCCAGCTGTTTGCAATATTACTTTCTGATATTTATTCCGTCTTTGTATAGGTCAAAGAATGGTTTGTAAATATGTAATAGATAATGCACAAGTGTTACTATGTGTCTCTAGGGTAGACTCTATTAGGATGTATATACATGATTGAACAGTATGATACTAGTTTGTATTTGTGATAAAACTGCTAACTTATGATCAGTGTGTGTTATAGTAACACTTACCTCAGTAAACCAATGTCTATAGGGGATTCCTAGCTGAACTGCACTATAACCATAGTTCACAATCAAATAGCCCTTGGTTTGGGTACGTGGAGTGGGGGATGGGGTCTGTTCTTAACAGATTTCATGTTTTACAGTTAAGTATACATGGGTTATTATCATATTAATATCTAGTTCAGTTAAGAATTAATAGTCAGATTTTGAAGGATTGATTTTAACAGTAGGTCGTAATCAAGATAGAAAGCTAATTAAGGTACATGGTAAGCTAAGTACGAGGTTAGGTAGTCTGGCCTGTTGGCCTCACCCTAAATACGAGCTAAAGAGAGGTTAGGTAGATTGGCCTGTTAGCCTCACCCTAAATACGAGCTAAAGAGAGGTTAGCAGGGACTGATCCAGGGAAAATTTGGGCATACCATTTCGGTTCAAAATGTTCCAACAATAAGACAAAAACCACATCACAGCCCAAAATTCAACATTAAAGGCTATTTTTACATAAAAATCTGTTGGTTTTAAGAATTTGGGCGGATTTTTTGCTTGTGAGTTTGGGCGCCCATACCTGTATACAGGTATCAAAATGTCTCTGGATCAGTCTATGGTTAGGTAGATTGGCCTGTTAGCCTCACCCTAAATACGAGCTAAAGACAGTGAACAGAGATCTCAATCTTTTTAGTTCCTGTACAACTTTTACAGTTGAATTTACAGGGTAGAATTATTAATATAAACAGGCCTTGTTGAAATTGATGTTAAATCACTCACTCATTGTTTTGTTACACAAAGTTAAGAGAGATATTTAAAGGCCCCAAGTGGATTAATCGTGAAGATAGATCAAGTCTCATAAAGGTCCCCGTAGGAAATGACCTGTGCTGAACTTATGTGCTAAATTTTATCCTGTTATCAAGATATTGACATGTTACTTAAACTAGAGGTAATATTGTGCTATTGATTCTAAAGTGACATTCAATGGGCAGATCTCAAACTAATTAGTCAAATTAATTAGTAATTTCACATCCAAACTTCCTCCTATATTCTGACTACTAAAATTACAATTTTGTTAGTTGATGATATTTTAGCAGCTGAAGACTTTAAGATTTATAAATATTAATAACAGTCTCATCAATATTAACTAATTTAGGATGGAAGTCTCTTCCTATTTATCTTGATTTGGGATGTGCACGTTTTACCATTGAGAATGTATATGATATAGATTGCTGTTTTATAACATACAGTATGAGAGGGGAGAGCAAACATGTGGATTATCTCCCTTTAAACCCTTCCATTACCCACCCACCCACACAATTTCCCTGATTTGTATTGATCTCCAACATGTTAAAGATTCAAACTACTTTCTCCAAAGTATTCTTCATGTACATTTATATTGAATTTATGTAAATTTTGTGTTTCATTTTATTATAGGACTGCTCAATTTGAACTCCTGGAGTTTGTTTTTTAGTAAACAGGTTTTAAAATCACGGGTATCTTGTATAAGGTAAATCCGTGTTATCAGACTGTATTTCATGTGAAATCACAGAGAATATTTTTTCATCTCATTTTTCTCTGCCAGTTCTATAATTAAATCTCCTTACAACTCGACCCAAACTCTGAGATATATCCCGCGTTTTTGTTGACAATTTACCAGATACTGTATGTTTGCTACTTACCTCTCTTTATTAAGCCTACAAAGTTAAAAGGGATATTCACAAACTTACAGAATATTGTGTGTAGATTTATTTTGCATGTCAAAGGTAACACTAAGACTTACAGGTTGAAATATACGAAAAACAGAGACTGTATAAATAAGAAGTATAACTCTCCAGGCAGGATTATAGCCAACAATATTACTTAGATTGTTAAATTGACTGGAAGAGGTTTTAGTCCCCAAGTGACATCACTTGAATATGGGATGTTTATTCATTCAAGCTGTTAACTATAGTGGTTCTCAATGGACCTATTTTGATAAATTGTTTTATTTATAATATATTTTCCAAACTTAATGCTTGTCTATAAGCATGCAAATTTACAGCTGACTTCATCGGTCTTTGAGTTGAATCTCTCATAAACTAATTATTAAGAGATATTTTGGGTGATACATGTATGTTCTCCATTGAACCACAGCTGTCTTTGAGGATAAAGTATACAAACTGACATTATTCCTGCATTCCATTCACTCTGCCGGGTCTCCAATTTGTCAAGGTATTGGTAAATTGATTGATGTTTTACTATTGCTCTATTAAAAATGTTACTTCACTTGCCAGGTTTAGTGGGAGAGGAAACCAAACCCTATTTCTGGAGGAAAGCCACTGCCTGGCACCTCTTACACATAGAAGATTGCGTGAAAAATCCTGAGTGGGATTTGAACTGTGAAATTGAAGATCTGCAGAGCCACCAAGGTCTCGGTATTATTAGATGCTTCATTGTCAGATGAAAAAAAAAAAGAACTCTGTGATATTATTGCCAGTCAAAAAACGATCCCCTTTCTGTAAAAAATAATTGGTAGACAATTGATAGATCGGTAATATATGCTTGTGTTAATTATTTTGTTTTCATGCATATTTTTATTTGACCAGTGAGGTCTTCCATACTTAAATTGAATTTTGCACTATATGGATGTATCATGCATCTGTAGACTTATGGTAAGAATTCCGCTAATTCAAGTACTCAAAACATTACGAAAAGCACTCTAAAAGTTTGAGACTTTTCGTTGGGTGTCTTACCTCCTGCATGGAGCGACCGATTATCTTCCGATTATCTTCACATTGCTTGTCCTTGAATTAGCGGAATTCTTACCGTAAATACTGTCACTCCATCTCACTTTAACTTACATTTGTGTTGTATTGAGGAATGCAAACTTGTCCGAATCTTTATGTATCTGATATTGATTATTGAAAACTAGCCATTATAAACGATCGGGATTTATCAAATATTTTTGATAAAGAAACTCCTCAATATTGGGGAAATGATTTTGAGTAAAACACAAATCAATCATTGATTTCAAATTGAACATCACGTTCGCTAGATCCAGGTTGAAATCAAGGATATAATGTTACAAAGTTAACCCTGGTTTATAAAGACAAATACACATTTAAATAGGAGAAACCAGACCGTATTAATTTGTTCTCATCCATTCTAAACTAACCATTCACCTAACAAATGTACTTTTTGTCTTTGTTCAAATCCATACCAGAATTTCTGTCTTCAGTAATCTTGGAAAGATTTATAAAAGTCGGGTTGTCTCTATCAATAAAGGTTCTTTATATATGCTGAAAACCACTAGTGACTCTCCATTCTAAAAGTTAATAAGATATCTTGTGAACTTTTAGCTAGCTCTATACCCTGTACTTCTTCTCTAACTTAAAGGTTTTACATTTAATACATGTCAAATAATGAGGTGTGTTGATTGTTTTTGAGGTTGACAATTCATGTTTACTTTTAAACTAACAAAATAAAAGTTACAATTCAATCTTTTTATTGCGTTTCTGTGCTTAGGCTTAGCGGGGAAGACCAACATACCAATGGTAGTTTTCGTGATTTTTGAATGATTGTTAAACCGCAATCATTCTTTATATGATTGATTGTTGTTTTACACCGCACTCAAGATTGTTTCACTTATATGGCAGCGATCCCAGGTTTAGTGGGAGAGGAAACCCTCAACCTTCGATGAGTATGTGGCAACTTTCCCACAAAATCCACTCTGAATTTTTTTAAATTTTATTTGGTCTGTGTGGGATTTGAACCCAGGCCTGTGTCAGACTGAGGGGCTATCTAGCCCGGATTATCGCTCTAACGGCGACAGATAACATGTCTTCTCGCCTTACAGAAAAGAAAAAAATTCAACAGAGCCCGGATTTCTCGGCTAAGGGACTATCACTCAATCTACATATCATGAAATGCTGCCATATTATTTACCTATATGGGGGGAACAGCGCAATATTATTTCACTATATGGAGGAAACAGTCCAATATTATTTCGCTAAATGGGGGAAACAGTGAAATATTATTTCACTACATGGGGGAAACCATCCAATATTGTTTCACTATATGGGGGAAACAGTGCAATGTAATTTCACTATATGGGGGGAACAGTGCAATATTATAACACTATATGGGGGAAACAGTGCAATATTATGTCACTATATGGGGGAAACAGTGCAATATTATTTCACTATATGGGGGAAACCGTCCAATTTTATTTCACTACATGGGATTGGGGGAAACCATCCAATTCTATGTCACTACATGGGGGAAACAGTGCAATATAATTTCCCTATATGGGGAGAACAGTGCAATATTATTTCACTATATGGGGCAAACAGTGCAATATTATTTCACTATATGGGGGTGCAGCACAATATTATTTCACTACATGGGGGAACAGTGCAATATTGTTTCACTATATGGGGGAACAGCACAATATTATTAGCACTACATGGGGGAAACAGTGCAATATAATTTCACTATATGGGGGAAACAATGCAATATAATTTCACTATATGGGGGAAACAGTGCAATATTATTTCACTATATGGGGGAAACAGCGCTATATAATTTCACTATATGGGGGAAACAGTACAATATTATTTCACTACATGGGGAGAACAGCACAATATTATTTCACTACATGGGGGAAACAGTGCAATATAATTTCACTATATGGGGGAAACAGCGCCATATAATTTCACTATATGGGGGAAACAGTACAATATTATTTCACTATATGGGGGAAACAGTGCAATATCATTTCACTATATGGGGGAACAGCACAATATTATTTCACTACATGGGGGAACAGTGCAATATAATTTCACTATATGGGGGGAACAGTGCAATATCATTTCACTATATGGGGGAAACCGTCCAATTTTGTTTCACTACATGGGGGAAACAATGCAATATAATTGGGAAACAGTGCAATATAATTTCACTATATGGGGGAAACAATGCAATATAATTTCACTATATGGGGGAAACAATGCAATATAATTTCACTATATGGGGGAAACAGTACAATATTATTTCACTACATGGGGGAAACAGTGCAATATTATTTCACTACATGGGGGTAACAGTGCAATACTATTTCACTATATGGGGGAAACAGTGCAATATTATTTCACTACATGGGGGAAACAGTGCAATATTATTTCACTACAGGGGGGTAACAGTGCAATATTATTTCCCTATATGCGGGAAACAGTGCAATATTATTTCACTATATGGGGGAAACAGTGCAATATAATTTCACTATATGGGGGAACAGCACACAATATTATTTAACACAATATGGGACAAACAGCACAATATTGTTTCACTATATGGGGGAAACTGTCCAATATTATTTCACTACAGGGGGGAATCAGTGCAATATCATTTCAATATATAGGGGGGAACAGTGCAATATTATTTCACTATTTGGGCAAACAGCACAATATTGTTTCACTATATGGGGGAAACAGTGCAATATTATCTCAGTATATGGGGGAGACAGTGCAATATTATTTCACTATATGGGGGAAACAGTGCAATATTATTTCACTATATGGGGGAAACAGTGCAATATTACTTCACAATATGGGACAAACAGCACAATATTATTTCACTACATGGGGAGAACCGTGCAATATTAATTCACTATATGGGGCAAACAGTGCAATATAATTTCACTATATGGGGGAAACAGTGCAATATTATTTCACTACATGGGAGTACCAGTGCAATATTATTTCACTATATGGGGGAAACAGTGCAATATTATTTCACTATATGGGGGAGCAGCACAATATTATTTCACTACATGGGGGAACAGTGCAATATTGTTTCACTATATGGGGGAACAGCACAATATTATTTCACTACATGGGGGAAACAGTGCAATATAATTTCACTATATGGGGGAAACAATGCAATATAATTTCACTATATGCGGGAAACAGTGCAATATTATTTCACTATATGGGGGAAACAGTGCAATATAATTTCACTATATGGGGGAACAGCACACAACATTATTTAACACAATATGGGGCAAACAGCACAATATTGTTTCACTATATGGGGAAAACTGTCCAATATTATTTCACTACAGGGGGGAATCAGTGCAATATCATTTCAATATATAGGGGGGAACAGTGCAATATTATTTCACTATTTGGGCAAACAGCACAATATTGTTTCACTATATGGGGGAAACAGTGCAATATTATCTCAGTATATGGGGGAGACAGGGCAATATTATTTCACTATATTGGGGAAACAGTGCAAAATTACTTCACTGTATGGGGGAAACCGTCCAATATTATTTCACTACATGAGTTTGGGGGATACCATCCAATTTTATGTCACTACATGGGGGAAACAGTGCAATATAATTTCACTATAAGGGGGAACAGCACAATATAATTTCACTATATGGGGGAAACAGCGCCATATAAGTTAACTATATGGGGGAAACAGTGCAATATTATTTCACTGTATGGGGGAAACAGTGCAATATTATTTCACTACATGGGGAGAACAGGGTAATATTATTTCACTATATGGGGGAACAGCACAATATTATTTCACTACATGGGGGAACAGTGCAATATTGTTTCACTATATGGGGGAACAGCACAATATTATTTCACTACAGGGGGGAAACAGTGCAATATAATTTCTCTATATGGGGGAAACAATGCAATATAATTTCACTATATGGGGGAAACAGTGCAATATTATTTCACTATATGGGAGAAACAGTGCAATATAATTTCACTATATGGGGGAATAGCACACAATATTATTTAACACGATATGGGACAAACAGCACACTATTATTTCAGTATATGGGGGAGACAGTGCAATATTATTTTTACTATATGGGGGGAACAGGGCAATATTATTTCACTATATGGAGAGAACAGTGCAATATTATTTCACTACATGGGGGGAACAGGGCAATATTATTTCACTACATGGGGAGAACAGTGCAATATTATTTCACTATATGGGGAGAACAGGGCAATATTATTTCACTATATGGGGAGAACAGGGCAATATTATTTCACTACATGGGGAGAACAGGGCAATATTATTTCACTATATGGGGAGAACAGTGCAATATTATTTCACTATATGGGGTAACCGTTCAATATTATTTCACTATATGGGGTAACCGTGCAATATTATTTCACTACATGGGGAGAACAGTGCAATATTATTTCACTATATGGGGGGAACAGTGCAATATTATTTCACTATATGGGGTAACCGTGCAATATTATTTCACTATATGGGGTAACCGTGCAATATTATTTCACTACATGGGGGGAACAGGGCAATATTATTTCACTATATGGGGTAACCGTGCAATATTATTTCACTACATGGGGGGAACAGGGCAATATTATTTCACTACATGGGGAGAATAGGGCAATATTATTTCACTATATGGGGTAACCATGCAATATTATTTCACTACATGGGGGGAACAGGGCAATATTATTTCACTACATGGGGAGAACAGGGCAATATTATTTCACTACATGGGGAGAACAGGGCAATATTATTTCACTACATGGGGGGAACAGGGCAATATTATTTCACTATATTGGGGAAACAGTGCAAAATTACTTCACTGTATGGGGGAAACCGTCCAATATTATTTCACTACATGGGTTTGGGGGAAACCATCCAATTTTATGTCACTACATGGGGGAAACAGTGCAATATAATTTCACTATAAGGGGGAACAGCACAATATAATTTCACTATATGGGGGAAACAGCGCCATATAAGTTCACTATATGGGGGAAACAGTGCAATATTATTTCACTATATGGGGGAAACAGTGCAATATTATTTCACTACATGGGGAGAACAGGGTAATATTATTTCACTATATGGGGGAACAGCACAATATTATTTCACTACATGGGGGAACAGTGCAATATTGTTTCACTATATGGGGGAACAGCACAATATTATTTCACTACATGGGGGAACAGTGCAATATAATTTCTCTATATGGGGGAAACAATGCAATATAATTTCACTATATGGGGGAAACAGTGCAATATTATTTCACTATATGGGGGAAACAGTGCAATATAATTTCTCTATATGGGGGAAACAATGCAATATAATTTCACTATATGGGGGAAACAGTGCAATATTATTTCACTATATGGGGGAAACAGTGCAATATAATTTCTCTATATGGGGGAAACAATGCAATATAATTTCACTATATGGGGGAAACAGTGCAATATTATTTCACTATATGGGGGAAACAGTGCAATATAATTTCACTATATGGGGGAATAGCACACAATATTATTTAACACGATATGGGACAAACAGCACACTATTATTTCAGTATATGGGGGAGACAGTGCAATATTATTTTTACTATATGGGGGGAACAGGGCAATATTATTTCACTATATGGAGAGAACAGTGCAATATTATTTCACTACATTGGGGGAACAGGGCAATATTATTTCACTACATGGGGAGAACAGTGCAATATTATTTCACTATATGGGGAGAACAGGGCAATATTATTTCACTATATGGGGAGAACAGGGCAATATTATTTCACTACATGGGAGAACAGGGCAATATTATTTCACTATATGGGGGGAACAGTGCAATATTATTTCACTATATGGGGTAACCGTTCAATATTATTTCACTATATGGGGTAACCGTGCAATATTATTTCACTACATGGGGAGAACAGTGCAATGTAATTTCACTATATGGGGGGAACAGTGCAATATTATAACACTATATGGGGGAAACAGTGCAATATTATGTCACTATATGGGGGAAACAGTGCAATATTATTTCACTATATGGGGGAAACCGTCCAATTTTATTTCACTACATGGGATTGGGGGAAACCATCCAATTCTATGTCACTACATGGGGGAAACAGTGCAATATAATTTCCCTATATGGGGAGAACAGTGCAATATTATTTCACTATATGGGGCAAACAGTGCAATATTATTTCACTATATGGGGGTGCAGCACAATATTATTTCACTACATGGGGGAACAGTGCAATATTGTTTCACTATATGGGGGAACAGCACAATATTATTAGCACTACATGGGGGAAACATTGCAATATAATTTCACTATATGGGGGAAACAATGCAATATAATTTCACTATATGGGGGAAACAGTGCAATATTATTTCACTATATGGGGGAAACAGCGCCATATAATTTCACTATATGGGGGAAACAGTACAATATTATTTCACTACATGGGGAGAACAGCACAATATTATTTCACTACATGGGGGAAACAGTGCAATATAATTTCACTATATGGGGGAAACAGCGCCATATAATTTCACTATATGGGGGAAACAGTACAATATTATTTCACTATATGGGGGAAACAGTGCAATATCATTTCACTATATGGGGGAACAGCACAATATTATTTCACTACATGGGGGAACAGTGCAATATAATTTCACTATATGGGGGGAACAGTGCAATATCATTTCACTATATGGGGGAAACCGTCCAATTTTGTTTCACTACATGGGGGAAACAATGCAATATAATTGGGAAACAGTGCAATATAATTTCACTATATGGGGGAAACAATGCAATATAATTTCACTATATGGGGGAAAAAATGCAATATAATTTCACTATATGGGGGAAACAGTACAATATTATTTCACTACATGGGGGAAACAGTGCAATATTATTTCACTACATGGGGGTAACAGTGCAATACTATTTCACTATATGGGGGAAACAGTGCAATATTATTTCACTATATGGGGGAAACAGCGCCATATAATTTCACTATATGGGGGAAACAGTACAATATTATTTCACTACATGGGGAGAACAGCACAATATTATTTCACTACATGGGGGAAACAGTGCAATATAATTTCACTATATGGGGGAAACAGCGCCATATAATTTCACTATATGGGGGAAACAGTACAATATTATTTCACTATATGGGGGAAACAGTGCAATATCATTTCACTATATGGGGGAACAGCACAATATTATTTCACTACATGGGGGAACAGTGCAATATAATTTCACTATATGGGGGGAACAGTGCAATATCATTTCACTATATGGGGGAAACCGTCCAATTTTGTTTCACTACATGGGGGAAACAATGCAATATAATTGGGAAACAGTGCAATATAATTTCACTATATGGGGGAAACAATGCAATATAATTTCACTATATGGGGGAAACAATGCAATATAATTTCACTATATGGGGGAAACAGTACAATATTATTTCACTACATGGGGGAAACAGTGCAATGTTATTTCACTACATGGGGGTAACAGTGCAATACTATTTCACTATATGGGGGAAACAGTGCAATATTATTTCACTACATGGGGGAAACAGTGCAATATTATTTCACTACAGGGGGGTAACAGTGCAATATTATTTCCCTATATGCGGGAAACAGTGCAATATTATTTCACTATATGGGGGAAACAGTGCAATATAATTTCACTATATGGGGGAACAGCACACAATATTATTTAACACAATATGGGGCAAACAGCACAATATTGTTTCACTATATGGGGGAAACTGTCCAATATTATTTCACTACAGGGGGGAATCAGTGCAATATCATTTCAATATATAGGGGGGAACAGTGCAATATTATTTCACTATTTGGGCAAACAGCACAATATTGTTTCACTATATGGGGGAAACAGTGCAATATTATCTCAGTATATGGGGGAGACAGTGCAATATTATTTCACTATATGGGGGAAACAGTGCAATATTATTTCACTATATGGGGGAAACAGTGCAATATTACTTCACAATATGGGACAAACAGCACAATATTATTTCACTACATGGGGAGAACCGTGCAATATTAATTCACTATATGGGGCAAACAGTGCAATATAATTTCACTATATGGGGGAAACAGTGCAATATTATTTCACTACATGGGAGTACCAGTGCAATATTATTTCACTATATGGGGGAAACAGTGCAATATTATTTCACTATATGGGGGAGCAGCACAATATTATTTCACTACATGGGGGAACAGTGCAATATTGTTTCACTATATGGGGGAACAGCACAATATTATTTCACTACATGGGGGAAACAGTGCAATATAATTTCACTATATGGGGGAAACAATGCAATATAATTTCACTATATGCGGGAAACAGTGCAATATTATTTCACTATATGGGGGAAACAGTGCAATATAATTTCACTATATGGGGGAACAGCACACAACATTATTTAACACAATATGGGGCAAACAGCACAATATTGTTTCACTATATGGGGAAAACTGTCCAATATTATTTCACTACAGGGGGGAATCAGTGCAATATCATTTCAATATATAGGGGGGAACAGTGCAATATTATTTCACTATTTGGGCAAACAGCACAATATTGTTTCACTATATGGGGGAAACAGTGCAATATTATCTCAGTATATGGGGGAGACAGGGCAATATTATTTCACTATATTGGGGAAACAGTGCAAAATTACTTCACTGTATGGGGGAAACCGTCCAATATTATTTCACTACATGGGTTTGGGGGATACCATCCAATTTTATGTCACTACATGGGGGAAACAGTGCAATATAATTTCACTATAAGGGGGAACAGCACAATATAATTTCACTATATGGGGGAAACAGCGCCATATAAGTTCACTATATGGGGGAAACAGTGCAATATTATTTCACTGTATGGGGGAAACAGTGCAATATTATTTCACTACATGGGGAGAACAGGGTAATATTATTTCACTATATGGGGGAACAGCACAATATTATTTCACTACATGGGGGAACAGTGCAATATTGTTTCACTATATGGGGGAACAGCACAATATTATTTCACTACATGGGGGGAAACAGTGCAATATAATTTCTCTATATGGGGGAAACAATGCAATATAATTTCACTATATGGGGGAAACAGTGCAATATTATTTCACTATATGGGAGAAACAGTGCAATATAATTTCACTATATGGGGGAATAGCACACAATATTATTTAACACGATATGGGACAAACAGCACACTATTATTTCAGTATATGGGGGAGACAGTGCAATATTATTTTTACTATATGGGGGGAACAGGGCAATATTATTTCACTATATGGAGAGAACAGTGCAATATTATTTCACTACATGGGGGGAACAGGGCAATATTATTTCACTACATGGGGAGAACAGTGCAATATTATTTCACTATATGGAGAGAACAGGGCAATATTATTTCACTATATGGGGAGAACAGGGCAATATTATTTCACTACATGGGGAGAACAGGGCAATATTATTTCACTATATGGGGGGAACAGTGCAATATTATTTCACTATATGGGGTAACCGTTCAATATTATTTCACTATATGGGGTAACCGTGCAATATTATTTCACTACATGGGGAGAACAGTGCAATATTATTTCACTATATAGGGGGAACAGTGCAATATTATTTCACTATATGGGGTAACCGTGCAATATTATTTCACTATATGGGGTAACCGTGCAATATTATTTCACTACATGGGGGGAACAGGGCAATATTATTTCACTATATGGGGTAACCGTGCAATATTATTTCACTATATGGGGAGAACAGTGCAATATTATTTCACTATATGGGGTAACCGTGCAATATTATTTCACTACATGGGGGGAACAGGGCAATATTATTTCACTACATGGGGAGAACAGGGCAATATTATTTCACTATATGGGGTAACCATGCAATATTATTTCACTACATGGGGGGAACAGGGCAATATTATTTCACTACATGGGGAGAACAGGGCAATATTATTTCACTACATGGGGGAGAACAGGGCAATATTATTTCACTACATGGGGGGAACAGGGCAATATTATTTCACTATATTGGGGAAACAGTGCAAAATTACTTCACTGTATGGGGGAAACCGTCCAATATTATTTCACTACATGGGTTTGGGGGAAACCATCCAATTTTATGTCACTACATGGGGGAAACAGTGCAATATAATTTCACTATAAGGGGGAACAGCACAATATAATTTCACTATATGGGGGAAACAGCGCCATATAAGTTCACTATATGGGGGAAACAGTGCAATATTATTTCACTATATGGGGGAAACAGTGCAATATTATTTCACTACATGGGGAGAACAGGGTAATATTATTTCACTATATGGGGGAACAGCACAATATTATTTCACTACATGGGGGAACAGTGCAATATTGTTTCACTATATGGGGGAACAGCACAATATTATTTCACTACAGGGGGGAAACAGTGCAATATAATTTCTCTATATGGGGGAAACAATGCAATATAATTTCACTATATGGGGGAAACAGTGCAATATTATTTCACTATATGGGGGAAACAGTGCAATATAATTTCTCTATATGGGGGAAACAATGCAATATAATTTCACTATATGGGGGAAACAGTGCAATATTATTTCACTTTTTGGGGTAACAGTGCAATATAATTTCTCTATATGGGGGAAACAATGCAATATAATTTCACTATATGGGGGAAACAGTGCAATATTATTTCACTATATGGGGGAAACAGTGCAATATAAATTCACTATATGGGGGAATAGCACACAATATTATTTAACACGATATGGGACAAACAGCACACTATTATTTCAGTATATGGGGGAGACAGTGCAATATTATTTTTACTATATGGGGGGAACAGGGCAATATTATTTCACTATATGGAGAGAACAGTGCAATATTATTTCACTACATGGGGGGAACAGGGCAATATTATTTCACTACATGGGGAGAACAGTGCAATATTATTTCACTATATGGGGAGAACAGGGCAATATTATTTCACTATATGGGGAGAACAGGGCAATATTATTTCACTACATGGGGAGAACAGGGCAATATTATTTCACTATATGGGGGGAACAGTGCAATATTATTTCACTATATGGGGTAACCGTTCAATATTATTTCACTATATGGGGTAACCGTGCAATATTATTTCACTACATGGGGAGAACAGTGCAATATTATTTCACTATATGGGGGGAACAGTGCAATATTATTTCACTATATGGGGTAACCGTGCAATATTATTTCACTATATGGGGTAACCGTGCAATATTATTTCACTACATGGGGAGAACAGTGCAATATTATTTCACTATATGGGGTAACCGTGCAATATTTTTTCACTACATGGGGGGAACAGGGCAATATTATTTCACTACATGGAGAGAACAGGGCAATATTATTTCACTATATGGGGTAACCGTGCAATATTATTTCACTACATGGGGGGAACAGGGCAATATTATTTCACTACATGGGGAGAACAGGGCAATATTATTTCACTACATGGGGAGAACAGGGCAATATTATTTCACTACATGGGGGGAACAGGGCAATATTATTTCACTATATGGGGAGAACAGTGCAATATTATTTCACTATATGGGGTAACAGTGCAATATTATTTCACTACATGGGGGGAACAGGGCAATATTATTTCACTACATGGGGAGAACAGGGCAATATTATTTCACTACATGGGGAGAACAGGGCAATATTATTTCACTATATGGGGTAACCGTGCAATATTCTTTTACTAAATAGGGGAACAGTGCAATATTCTTTCACTACATGGAGAGAACAGTGCAATATTATTTCACTATATGGGGTAACCGTGCAATATTATTTCACTACATAGGGGAACAGTGCAAGATTCTTTCACTACATGGGGAGAACAGTGCAATATCATTTCACTATATGGGGAGAACAGGGCAATATTATTTCACTATATGGGGAACAGGGCAATATCATTTCACTACATGGGGAGAACAGTGCAATATTATTTCACTATATGGGGAGAACAGGGCAATATTATTTCACTACATGGGGAGAACAGGGCAATATTATTTCACTATATGGGGAGAACAGGGCAATATTATTTCACTACATGGGGAGAACAGTGCAATATTATTTCACTATACGGGGGGAACAGGGCAATATTATTTCACTACATGGGGAGAACAGGGCAATATTATTTCACTACATGGGGAGAACAGGGCAATATTATTTCACTATATGGGGTAACCGTGCAATATTATTTCACTACATAGGGGAACAGTGCAATATTCTTTCACTACATGGGGAGAACAGTGCAATATCTTTTCACTATATGGGGAGAACAGGGCAATATTATTTCACTATATGGGGAACAGGGCAATATCATTTCACTACATGGGGAGAACAGTGCAATATTATTTCACTATATGGGGAGAACAGGGCAATATTATTTCACTATATGGGGGAAACAGTGCAATATTATTTCACTATATGGGGGAAACAGTGCAATATTATTTCACTATATGGGGGAAACAGTGCAATATTATTTCACTACATGGGGAGAACAGGGCAATATTATTTCACTATATGGGGGAACAGCACAATATTATTTCACTACATGGGGGAACAGTGCAATATTGTTTCACTATATGGGGGAACAGCACAATATTATTTCACTACAGGGGGGAAACAGTGCAATATAATTTCTCTATATGGGGGAAACAATGCAATATAATTTCACTATATGGGGGAAACAGTGCAATATTATTTCATTATATGGGGGAAAGAGTGCAATATAATTTCACTATATGGGGGAATTGCACACAATATTATTTAACACGATATGGGACAAACAGCACACTATTATTTCAGTATATGGGGGAAACAGTGCAATATTATTTCACTATATGGAGAGAACAGTGCAATATTATTTCACTACATGGGGGGAACAGGGCAATATTATTTCACTACATGGGGAGAACAGTGCAATATTATTTCACTATATGGGGAGAACAGGGCAATATTATTTCACTATATGGGGAGAACAGGGCAATATTATTTCACTACATGGGGAGAACAGGGCAATATTATTTCACTATATGGGGGGAACAGTGCAATATTATTTCACTATATGGGGTAACCGTTCAATATTATTTCACTATATCGGGTAACCGTGCAATATTATTTCACTACATGGGGAGAACAGTGAAATATTATTTCACTATATGAGGGGAACAGTGCAATATTATTTCACTATATGGGGTAAGCGTGCAATATTATTTCACTAATTGGGGGGAACAGGGCAATATTATTTCAATATATGGGGTAACCGTGCAATATTATTTCACTATATGGGGAGAACAGTGCAATATTATTTCACTATATGGGGTAACCGTGCAATATTATTTCACTACATGGGGGGAACAGGGCAATATTATTTCACTACATGTGGAGAACAGGGCAATATTATTTCACTATATTGGGTAACCGTGCAATATTATTTCACTACATGGGGGGAACAGGGCAATATTATTTCACTACATGGGGAGAACAGGGCAATATTATTTCACTACATGGGGAGAACAGGGCAATATTATTTCACTACATGGGGGGAACAGGGCAATATTATTTCACTACATGGGGAGAACAGTGTAATATTATTTCACTATATGGGGAGAAAAGTGCAATATTATTTCACTATATGGGGAGAACAGGGCAATATTATTTCACTATATGGGGAGAACAGGGCAATATTTTTTCACTACATGGGGAGAACAGGGCAATATTATTTCACTATATGGGGGGAACAGTGCAATATTATTTCACTATATGGGGTAACCGTTCAATATTATTTCACTATAAGGGGTAACTGTGCAATATTATTTCACTCCATGGGGAGAACAGTGCAATATTATTTCACTATAGGGGGGGAACAGTGCAATATTATTTCACTATATGGGGTAACCGTGCAATATTATTTCACTATATGGGGTAACCGTGCAATATTATTTCACTACATGGGGGGAACAGGGCCAGATTATTTCACTATATGGGGTAACCGTGCAATATTATTTCACTATATGGGGAGAACAGTGCAATATTATTTCACTACATGGGGGGAACAGGGCAATATTATTTCACTACATGGGGAGAACAGTGCAATATTATTTCACTATATGGGGAGAACAGGGCAATATTATTTCACTATATGGGGAGAACAGGGCAATATTATTTCACTACATGGGGAGAACAGGGCAATATTATTTCACTATATGGGGGGAACAGTGCAATATTATTTCACTATATGGGGTAACCGTTCAATATTATTTCACTATATGGGGTAACCGTGCAATATTATTTCACTACATGGGGAGAACAGTGCAATATTATTTCACTATATGGGGGGAACAGTGCAATATTATTTCACTATATGGGGTAACCGTGCAATATTATTTCACTATATGGGGTAACCGTGCAATATTATTTCACTACATGGGGGGAACAGGGCAATATTATTTCACTATATGGGGTAACCGTGCAATATTATTTCACTATATGGGGAGAACAGTGCAATATTATTTCACTATATGGGGTAACCGTGCAATATTATTTCACTACATGGGGGGAACAGGGCAATATTATTTCACTACATGGGGAGAACAGGGCAATATTATTTCACTATATGGGGTAACCATGCAATATTATTTCACTACATGGGGGGAACAGGGCAATATTATTTCACTACATGGGGAGAACAGGGCAATATTATTTCACTACATGGGGAGAACAGGGCAATATTATTTCACTACATGGGGGGAACAGGGCAATATTATTTCACTATATTGGGGAAACAGTGCAAAATTACTTCACTGTATGGGGGAAACCGTCCAATATTATTTCACTACATGGGTTTGGGGGAAACCATCCAATTTTATGTCACTACATGGGGGAAACAGTGCAATATAATTTCACTATAAGGGGGAACAGCACAATATAATTTCACTATATGGGGGAAACAGCGCCATATAAGTTCACTATATGGGGGAAACAGTGCAATATTATTTCACTATATGGGGGAAACAGTGCAATATTATTTCACTACATGGGGAGAACAGGGTAATATTATTTCACTATATGGGGGAACAGCACAATATTATTTCACTACATGGGGGAACAGTGCAATATTGTTTCACTATATGGGGGAACAGCACAATATTATTTCACTACAAGGGGGAAACAGTGCAATATAATTTCTCTATTTGGGGGAAACAATGCAATATAATTTCACTATATGGGGGAAACAGTGCAATATTATTTCACTATATGGGGGAAACAGTGCAATATAATTTCTCTATATGGGGGAAACAATGCAATATAATTTCACTATATGGGGGAAACAGTGCAATATTATTTCACTATATGGGGGAAACAGTGCAATATAATTTCACTATATGGGGGAATAGCACACAATATTATTTAACACGATATGGGACAAACAGCACACTATTATTTCAGTATATGGGGGAGACAGTGCAATATTATTTTTACTATATGGGGGGAACAGGGCAATATTATTTCACTATATGGAGAGAACAGTGCAATATTATTTCACTACATGGGGGGAACAGGGCAATATTATTTCACTACATGGGGAGAACAGTGCAATATTATTTCACTATATGGGGAGAACAGGGCAATATTATTTCACTATATGGGGAGAACAGGGCAATATTATTTCACTACATGGGGAGAACAGGGCAATATTATTTCACTATATGGGGGGAACAGTGCAATATTATTTCACTATATGGGGTAACCGTTCAATATTATTTCACTATATGGGGTAACCGTGCAATATTATTTCACTACATGGGGAGAACAGTGCAATGTAATTTCACTATATGGGGGGAACAGTGCAATATTATAACACTATATGGGGGAAACAGTGCAATATTATGTCACTATATGGGGGAAACAGTGCAATATTATTTCACTATATGGGGGAAACCGTCCAATTTTATTTCACTACATGGGATTGGGGGAAACCATCCAATTCTATGTCACTACATGGGGGAAACAGTGCAATATAATTTCCCTATATGGGGAGAACAGTGCAATATTATTTCACTATATGGGGCAAACAGTGCAATATTATTTCACTATATGGGGGTGCAGCACAATATTATTTCACTACATGGGGGAACAGTGCAATATTGTTTCACTATATGGGGGAACAGCACAATATTATTAGCACTACATGGGGGAAACAGTGCAATATAATTTCACTATATGGGGGAAACAATGCAATATAATTTCACTATATGGGGGAAACAGTGCAATATTATTTCACTATATGGGGGAAACAGCGCCATATAATTTCACTATATGGGGGAAACAGTACAATATTATTTCACTACATGGGGAGAACAGCACAATATTATTTCACTACATGGGGGAAACAGTGCAATATAATTTCACTATATGGGGGAAACAGCGCCATATAATTTCACTATATGGGGGAAACAGTACAATATTATTTCACTATATGGGGGAAACAGTGCAATATCATTTCACTATATGGGGGAACAGCACAATATTATTTCACTACATGGGGGAACAGTGCAATATAATTTCACTATATGGGGGGAACAGTGCAATATCATTTCACTATATGGGGGAAACCGTCCAATTTTGTTTCACTACATGGGGGAAACAATGCAATATAATTGGGAAACAGTGCAATATAATTTCACTATATGGGGGAAACAATGCAATATAATTTCACTATATGGGGGAAACAATGCAATATAATTTCACTATATGGGGGAAACAGTACAATATTATTTCACTACATGGGGGAAACAGTGCAATATTATTTCACTACATGGGGGTAACAGTGCAATACTATTTCACTATATGGGGGAAACAGTGCAATATTATTTCACTACATGGGGGAAACAGTGCAATATTATTTCACTACAGGGGGGTAACAGTGCAATATTATTTCCCTATATGCGGGAAACAGTGCAATATTATTTCACTATATGGGGGAAACAGTGCAATATAATTTCACTATATGGGGGAACAGCACACAATATTATTTAACACAATATGGGGCAAACAGCACAATATTGTTTCACTATATGGGGGAAACTGTCCAATATTATTTCACTACAGGGGGGAATCAGTGCAATATCATTTCAATATATAGGGGGGAACAGTGCAATATTATTTCACTATTTGGGCAAACAGCACAATATTGGTTCACTATATGGGGGAAACAGTGCAATATTATCTCAGTATATGGGGGAGACAGTGCAATATTATTTCACTATATGGGGGAAACAGTGCAATATTATTTCACTATATGGGGGAAACAGTGCAATATTACTTCACAATATGGGACAAACAGCACAATATTATTTCACTACATGGGGAGAACCGTGCAATATTAATTCACTATATGGGGCAAACAGTGCAATATAATTTCACTATATGGGGGAAACAGTGCAATATTATTTCACTACATGGGAGTACCAGTGCAATAGTATTTCACTATATGGGGGAAACAGTGCAATATTATTTCACTATATGGGGGAGCAGCACAATATTATTTCACTACATGGGGGAACAGTGCAATATTGTTTCACTATATGGGGGAACAGCACAATATTATTTCACTACATGGGGGAAACAGTGCAATATAATTTCACTATATGGGGGAAACAATGCAATATAATTTCACTATATGCGGGAAACAGTGCAATATTATTTCACTATATGGGGGAAACAGTGCAATATAATTTCACTATATGGGGGAACAGCACACAACATTATTTAACACAATATGGGGCAAACAGCACAATATTGTTTCACTATATGGGGAAAACTGTCCAATATTATTTCACTACAGGGGGGAATCAGTGCAATATCATTTCAATATATAGGGGGGAACAGTGCAATATTATTTCACTATTTGGGCAAACAGCACAATATAAGTTCACTATATGGGGGAAACAGTGCAATATTATTTCACTGTATGGGGGAAACAGTGCAATATTATTTCACTACATGGGGAGAACAGGGTAATATTATTTCACTATATGGGGGAACAGCACAATATTATTTCACTACATGGGGAGAACAGGGCAATATTATTTCACTATATGGGGGGAACAGTGCAATATTATTTCACTATATGGGGTAACCGTTCAATATTATTTCACTATATGGGGTAACCGTGCAATATTATTTCACTACATGGGGAGAACAGTGCAATATTATTTCACTATATGGGGGGAACAGTGCAATATTATTTCACTATATGGGGTAACCGTGCAATATTATTTCACTATATGGGGTAACCGTGCAATATTATTTCACTACATGGGGGAACAGGGCAATATTATTTCACTATATGGGGTAACCGTGCAATATTATTTCACTATATGGGGAGAACAGTGCAATATTATTTCACTATATGGGGTAACCGTGCAATATTTTTTCACTACATGGGGGGAACAGGGCAATATTATTTCACTACATGGGGAGAACAGGGCAATATTATTTCACTATATGGGGTAACCGTGCAATATTATTTCACTACATGGGGGGAACAGGGCAATATTATTTCACTACATGGGGAGAACAGGGCAATATTATTTCACTACATGGGGAGAACAGGGCAATATTATTTCACTACATGGGGGGAACAGGGCAATATTATTTCACTATATGGGGAGAACAGTGCAATATTATTTCACTATATGGGGTAACAGTGCAATATTATTTCACTACATGGGGGGAACAGGGCAATATTATTTCACTACATGGGGAGAACAGGGCAATATTATTTCACTACATGGGGAGAACAGGGCAATATTATTTCACTATATGGGGTAACCGTGCAATATTCTTTTACTAAATAGGGGAACAGTGCAATATTATTTCACTACATGGAGAGAACAGTGCAATATTATTTCACTATATGGGGTAACCGTGCAATATTATTTCACTACATAGGGGAACAGTGCAATATTCTTTCACTACATGGGGAGAACAGTGCAATATCATTTCACTATATGGGGAGAACAGGGCAATATTATTTCACTATATGGGGAACAGGGCAATATCATTTCACTACATGGGGAGAACAGTGCAATATTATTTCACTATATGGGGAGAACAGGGCAATATTATTTCACTACATGGGGAGAACAGGGCAATATTATTTCACTATATGGGGAGAACAGGGCAATATTATTTCACTACATGGGGAGAACAGTGCAATATTATTTCACTATACGGGGGGAACAGGGCAATATTATTTCACTACATGGGGAGAACAGGGCAATATTATTTCACTACATGGGGAGAACAGGGCAATATTATTTCACTATATGGGGTAACCGTGCAATATTATTTCACTACATAGGGGAACAGTGCAATATTCTTTCACTACATGGGGAGAACAGTGCAATATCTTTTCACTATATGGGGAGAACAGGGCAATATTATTTCACTATATGGGGAACAGGGCAATATCATTTCACTACATGGGGAGAACAGTGCAATATTATTTCACTATATGGGGAGAACAGGGCAATATTATTTCACTATATGGGGGAAACAGTGCAATATTATTTCACTATATGGGGGAAACAGTGCAATATTATTTCACTATATGGGGGAAACAGTGCAATATTATTTCACTACATGGGGAGAACAGGGCAATATTATTTCACTATATGGGGGAACAGCACAATATTATTTCACTACAGGGGGGAACAGTGCAATATTGTTTCACTATATGGGGGAACAGCACAATATTATTTCACTACAGGGGGGAAACAGTGCAATATAATTTCTCTATATGGGGGAAACAATGCAATATAATTTCACTATATGGGGGAAACAGTGCAATATTATTTCATTATATGGGGGAAACAGTGCAATATAATTTCACTATATGGGGAAATTGCACACAATATTATTTAACACGATATGGGACAAACAGCACACTATTATTTCAGTATATGGGGGAAACAGTGCAATATTATTTCACTATATGGAGAGAACAGTGCAATATTATTTCACTACATGGGGGGAACAGGGCAATATTATTTCACTACATGGGGAGAACAGTGCAATATTATTTCACTATATGGGGAGAACAGGGCAATATTATTTCACTATATGGGGAGAACAGGGCAATATTATTTCACTACATGGGGAGAACAGGGCCATATTATTTCACTATATGGGGGGAACAGTGCAATATTATTTCACTATATGGGGTAACCGTTCAATATTATTTCACTATATGGGGTAACCGTGCAATATTATTTCACTACATGGGGAGAACAGTGCAATATTATTTCACTATATGGGGGGAACAGTGCAATATTATTTCACTATATGGGGTAACCGTGCAATATTATTTCACTATATGGGGTAACCGTGCAATATTATTTCACTACATGGGGGAACAGGGCAATATTATTTCACTATATGGGGTAACCGTGCAATATTATTTCACTATATGGGGAGAACAGTGCAATATTATTTCACTATATGGGGTAACCGTGCAATATTTTTTCACTACATGGGGGGAACAGGGCAATATTATTTCACTACATGGGGAGAACAGGGCAATATTATTTCACTATATGGGGTAACCGTGCAATATTATTTCACTACATGGGGGGAACAGGGCAATATTATTTCACTACATGGGGAGAACAGGGCAATATTATTTCACTACATGGGGAGAACAGGGCAATATTATTTCACTACATGGGGGGAACAGGGCAATATTATTTCACTATATGGGGAGAACAGTGCAATATTATTTCACTATATGGGGTAACAGTGCAATATTATTTCACTACATGGGGGGAACAGGGCAATATTATTTCACTACATGGGGAGAACAGGGCAATATTATTTCACTACATGGGGAGAACAGGGCAATATTATTTCACTATATGGGGTAACCGTGCAATATTCTTTTACTAAATAGGGGAACAGTGCAATATTCTTTCACTACATGGAGAGAACAGTGCAATATTATTTCACTATATGGGGTAACCGTGCAATATTATTTCACTACATAGGGGAACAGTGCAATATTCTTTCACTACATGGGGAGAACAGTGCAATATCATTTCACTATATGGGGAGAACAGGGCAATATTATTTCACTATATGGGGAACAGGGCAATATCATTTCACTACATGGGGAGAACAGTGCAATATTATTTCACTATATGGGGAGAACAGGGCAATATTATTTCACTACATGGGGAGAACAGGGCAATATTATTTCACTATATGGGGAGAACAGGGCAATATTATTTCACTACATGGGGAGAACAGTGCAATATTATTTCACTATACGGGGGGAACAGGGCAATATTATTTCACTACATGGGGAGAACAGGGCAATATTATTTCACTACATGGGGAGAACAGGGCAATATTATTTCACTATATGGGGTAACCGTGCAATATTATTTCACTACATAGGGGAACAGTGCAATATTCTTTCACTACATGGGGAGAACAGTGCAATATCTTTTCACTATATGGGGAGAACAGGGCAATATTATTTCACTATATGGGGAACAGGGCAATATCATTTCACTACATGGGGAGAACAGTGCAATATTATTTCACTATATGGGGAGAACAGGGCAATATTATTTCACTATATGGGGGAAACAGTGCAATATTATTTCACTATATGGGGGAAACAGTGCAATATTATTTCACTATATGGGGGAAACAGTGCAATATTATTTCACTACATGGGGAGAACAGGGCAATATTATTTCACTATATGGGGGAACAGCACAATATTATTTCACTACATGGGGGAATAGTGCAATATTGTTTCACTATATGGGGGAACAGCACAATATTATTTCACTACAGGGGGGAAACAGTGCAATATAATTTCTCTATATGGGGGAAACAATGCAATATAATTTCACTATATGGGGGAAACAGTGCAATATTATTTCATTATATGGGGGAAACAGTGCAATATAATTTCACTATATGGGGGAATTGCACACAATATTATTTAACACGATATGGGACAAACAGCACACTATTATTTCAGTATATGGGGGAAACAGTGCAATATTATTTCACTATATGGAGAGAACAGTGCAATATTATTTCACTACATGGGGGGAACAGGGCAATATTATTTCACTACATGGGGAGAACAGTGCAATATTATTTCACTATATGGGGAGAACAGGGCAATATTATTTCACTATATGGGGAGAACAGGGCAATATTATTTCACTACATGGGGAGAACAGGGCAATATTATTTCACTATATGGGGGGAACAGTGCAATATTATTTCACTATATGGGGTAACCGTTCAATATTATTTCACTATATCGGGTAACCGTGCAATATTATTTCACTACATGGGGAGAACAGTGAAATATTATTTCACTATATGAGGGGAACAGTGCAATATTATTTCACTATATGGGGTAAGCGTGCAATATTATTTCACTAATTGGGGGGAACAGGGCAATATTATTTCAATATATGGGGTAACCGTGCAATATTTTTTCACTATATGGGGAGAACAGTGCAATATTATTTCACTATATGGGGTAACCGTGCAATATTATTTCACTACATGGGGGGAACAGGGCAATATTATTTCACTACATGTGGAGAACAGGGCAATATTATTTCACTATATTGGGTAACCGTGCAATATTATTTCACTACATGGGGGGAACAGGGCAATATTATTTCACTACATGGGGAGAACAGGGCAATATTATTTCACTACATGGGGAGAACAGGGCAATATTATTTCACTACATGGGGGGAACAGGGCAATATTATTTCACTACATGGGGAGAACAGTGTAATATTATTTCACTATATGGGGAGAAAAGTGCAATATTATTTCACTATATGGGGAGAACAGGGCAATATTATTTCACTATATGGGGAGAACAGGGCAATATTTTTTCACTACATGGGGAGAACAGGGCAATATTATTTCACTATATGGGGGGAACAGTGCAATATTATTTCACTATATGGGGTAACCGTTCAATATTATTTCACTATAAGGGGTAACTGTGCAATATTATTTTACTCCATGGGGAGAACAGTGCAATATTATTTCACTATAGGGGGGAACAGTGCAATATTATTTCACTATATGGGGTAACCGTGCAATATTATTTCACTATATGGGGTAACCGTGCAATATTATTTCACTACATGGGGGGAACAGGGCAATATTATTTCACTATATGGGGTAACCGTGCAATATTATTTCACTATATGGGGAGAACAGTGCAATATTATTTCACTACATGGGGGGAACAGGGCAATATTATTTCACTACATGGGGAGAACAGTGCAATATTATTTCACTATATGGGGAGAACAGGGCAATATTATTTCACTATATGGGGAGAACAGGGCAATATTATTTCACTACATGGGGAGAACAGGGCAATATTATTTCACTATATGGGGGGAACAGTGCAATATTATTTCACTATATGGGGTAACCGTTCAATATTATTTCACTATATGGGGTAACCGTGCAATATTATTTCACTACATGGGGAGAACAGTGCAATATTATTTCACTATATGGGGGGAACAGTGCAATATTATTTCACTATATGGGGTAACCGTGCAATATTATTTCACTATATGGGGTAACCGTGCAATATTATTTCACTACATGGGGGGAACAGGGCAATATTATTTCACTATATGGGGTAACCGTGCAATATTATTTCACTATATGGGGAGAACAGTGCAATATTATTTCACTATATGGGGTAACCGTGCAATATTATTTCACTACATGGGGGGAACAGGGCAATATTATTTCACTACATGGGGAGAACAGTGCAATATTATTTCACTATATGGGGAGAACAGGGCAATATTATTTCACTATATGGGGAGAACAGGGCAATATTATTTCACTACATGGGGAGAACAGGGCAATATTATTTCACTATATGGGGGGAACAGTGCAATATTATTTCACTATATGGGGTAACCGTTCAATATTATTTCACTATATGGGGTAACCGTGCAATATTATTTCACTACATGGGGAGAACAGTGCAATATTATTTCACTATATGGGGGGAACAGTGCAATATTATTTCACTATATGGGGTAACCGTGCAATATTATTTCACTATATGGGGTAACCGTGCAATATTATTTCACTACATGGGGGGAACAGGGCAATATTATTTCACTATATGGGGTAACCGTGCAATATTATTTCACTATATGGGGAGAACAGTGCAATATTATTTCACTATATGGGGTAACCGTGCAATATTATTTCACTACATGGGGGGAACAGGGCAATATTATTTCACTACATGGGGAGAACAGGGCAATATTATTTCACTATATGGGGTAACCATGCAATATTATTTCACTACATGGGGGGAACAGGGCAATATTATTTCACTACTTGGGGAGAACAGGGCAATATTATTTCACTACATGGGGAGAACAGGGCAATATTATTTCACTACATGGGGGGAACAGGGCAATATTATTTCACTATATTGGGGAAACAGTGCAAAATTACTTCACTGTATGGGGGAAACCGTCCAATATTATTTCACTACATGGGTTTGGGGGAAACCATCCAATTTTATGTCACTACATGGGGGAAACA
The DNA here is from genome assembly GCA_963971465.1 of Lepidochitona cinerea. NCBI lineage: Eukaryota > Metazoa > Mollusca > Polyplacophora > Chitonida > Tonicellidae > Lepidochitona > Lepidochitona cinerea. The sequence goes on along the minus strand of OZ020556.1, from coordinate 35,769,564 downwards.
GTGCAATATAATTTCACTATAAGGGGGAACAGCACAATATAATTTCACTATATGGGGGAAACAGCGCCATATAAGTTCACTATATGGGGGAAACACTGCAATATTATTTCACTATATGGGGGAAACAGTGCAATATTATTTCACTACATGGGGAGAACAGGGTAATATTATTTCACTATATGGGGGAACAGCACAATATTATTTCACTACATGGGGGAACAGTGCAATATTGTTTCACTATATGGGGGAACAGCACAATATTATTTCACTACAGGGGGGAAACAGTGCAATATAATTTCTCTATATGGGGGAAACAATGCAATATAATTTCACTATATGGGGGAAACAGTGCAATATTATTTCACTATATGGGGGAAACAGTGCAATATAATTTCTCTATATGGGGGAAACAATGCAATATAATTTCACTATATGGGGGAAACAGTGCAATATTATTTCACCATATGGGGGAAACAGTGCAAAATAATTTCACTATATGGGGGAATAGCACACAATATTATTTAACACGATATGGGACAAACAGCACACTATTATTTCAGTATATGGGGGAGACAGTGCAATATTATTTTTACTATATGGGGGGAACAGGGCAATATTATTTCACTATATGGAGAGAACAGTGCAATATTATTTCACTACATGGGGGGAACAGGGCAATATTATTTCACTACATGGGGAGAACAGTGCAATATTATTTCACTATATGGGGAGAACAGGGCAATATTATTTCACTATATGGGGAGAACAGGGCAATATTATTTCACTACATGGGGAGAACAGGGCAATATTATTTCACTATATGGGGGGAACAGTGCAATATTATTTCACTATATGGGGTAACCGTTCAATATTATTTCACTATATGGGGTAACCGTGCAATATTATTTCACTACATGGGGAGAACAGTGCAATGTAATTTCACTATATGGGGGGAACAGTGCAATATTATTACACTATGTGGGGGAAACAGTGCAATATTATGTCACTATATGAGGGAAACAGTGCAATATTATTTCACTATATGGGGGAAACCGTCCAATTTTATTTCACTACATGGGATTGGGGGAAACCATCCAATTCTATGTCACTACATGGGGGAAACAGTGCAATATAATTTCCCTATATGGGGAGAACAGTGCAATATTATTTCACTATATGGGGCAAACAGTGCAATATTATTTCACTATATGGGGGTGCAGCACAATATTATTTCACTACATGGGGGAACAGTGCAATATTGTTTCACTATATGGGGGAACAGCACAATATTATTAGCACTACATGGGGGAAACAGTGCAATATAATTTCACTATATGGGGGAAACAATGCAATATAATTTCACTATATGGGGGAAACAGTGCAATATTATTTCACTATATGGGGGAAACAGCGCCATATAATTTCACTATATGGGGGAAACAGTACAATATTATTTCACTACATGGGGAGAACAGCACAATATTATTTCACTATATGGGGTAACCGTGCAATATTATTTCACTATATGGGGTAACCGTGCAATATTATTTCACTACATGGGGGAACAGGGCAATATTATTTCACTATATGGGGTAACCGTGCAATATTATTTCACTATATGGGGAGAACAGTGCAATATTATTTCACTATATGGGGTAACCGTGCAATATTTTTTCACTACATGGGGGGAACAGGGCAATATTATTTCACTACATGGGGAGAACAGGGCAATATTATTTCACTATATGGGGTAACCGTGCAATATTATTTCACTACATGGGGGGAACAGGGCAATATTATTTCACTACATGGGGAGAACAGGGCAATATTATTTCACTACATGGGGAGAACAGGGCAATATTATTTCACTACATGGGGGGAACAGGGCAATATTATTTCACTATATGGGGAGAACAGTGCAATATTATTTCACTATATGGGGTAACAGTGCAATATTATTTCACTACATGGGGGGAACAGGGCAATATTATTTCACTACATGGGGAGAACAGGGCAATATTATTTCACTACATGGGGAGAACAGGGCAATATTATTTCACTATATGGGGTAACCGTGCAATATTCTTTTACTAAATAGGGGAACAGTGCAATATTCTTTCACTACATGGAGAGAACAGTGCAATATTATTTCACTATATGGGGTAACCGTGCAATATTATTTCACTACATAGGGGAACAGTGCAATATTCTTTCACTACATGGGGAGAACAGTGCAATATCATTTCACTATATGGGGAGAACAGGGCAATATTATTTCACTATATGGGGAACAGGGCAATATCATTTCACTACATGGGGAGAACAGTGCAATATTATTTCACTATATGGGGAGAACAGGGCAATATTATTTCACTACATGGGGAGAACAGGGCAATATTATTTCACTATATGGGGAGAACAGGGCAATATTATTTCACTACATGGGGAGAACAGTGCAATATTATTTCACTATACGGGGGGAACAGGGCAATATTATTTCACTACATGGGGAGAACAGGGCAATATTATTTCACTACATGGGGAGAACAGGGCAATATTATTTCACTATATGGGGTAACCGTGCAATATTATTTCACTACATAGGGGAACAGTGCAATATTCTTTCACTACATGGGGAGAACAGTGCAATATCTTTTCACTATATGGGGAGAACAGGGCAATATTATTTCACTATATGGGGAACAGGGCAATATCATTTCACTACATGGGGAGAACAGTGCAATATTATTTCACTATATGGGGAGAACAGGGCAATATTATTTCACTATATGGGGGAAACAGTGCAATATTATTTCACTATATGGGGGAAACAGTGCAATATTATTTCACTATATGGGGGAAACAGTGCAATATTATTTCACTACATGGGGAGAACAGGGCAATATTATTTCACTATATGGGGGAACAGCACAATATTATTTCACTACATGGGGGAATAGTGCAATATTGTTTCACTATATGGGGGAACAGCACAATATTATTTCACTACAGGGGGGAAACAGTGCAATATAATTTCTCTATATGGGGGAAACAATGCAATATAATTTCACTATATGGGGGAAACAGTGCAATATTATTTCATTATATGGGGGAAACAGTGCAATATAATTTCACTATATGGGGGAATTGCACACAATATTATTTAACACGATATGGGACAAACAGCACACTATTATTTCAGTATATGGGGGAAACAGTGCAATATTATTTCACTATATGGAGAGAACAGTGCAATATTATTTCACTACATGGGGGGAACAGGGCAATATTATTTCACTACATGGGGAGAACAGTGCAATATTATTTCACTATATGGGGAGAACAGGGCAATATTATTTCACTATATGGGGAGAACAGGGCAATATTATTTCACTACATGGGGAGAACAGGGCAATATTATTTCACTATATGGGGGGAACAGTGCAATATTATTTCACTATATGGGGTAACCGTTCAATATTATTTCACTATATCGGGTAACCGTGCAATATTATTTCACTACATGGGGAGAACAGTGAAATATTATTTCACTATATGAGGGGAACAGTGCAATATTATTTCACTATATGGGGTAAGCGTGCAATATTATTTCACTAATTGGGGGGAACAGGGCAATATTATTTCAATATATGGGGTAACCGTGCAATATTTTTTCACTATATGGGGAGAACAGTGCAATATTATTTCACTATATGGGGTAACCGTGCAATATTATTTCACTACATGGGGGGAACAGGGCAATATTATTTCACTACATGTGGAGAACAGGGCAATATTATTTCACTATATTGGGTAACCGTGCAATATTATTTCACTACATGGGGGGAACAGGGCAATATTATTTCACTACATGGGGAGAACAGGGCAATATTATTTCACTACATGGGGAGAACAGGGCAATATTATTTCACTACATGGGGGGAACAGGGCAATATTATTTCACTACATGGGGAGAACAGTGTAATATTATTTCACTATATGGGGAGAAAAGTGCAATATTATTTCACTATATGGGGAGAACAGGGCAATATTATTTCACTATATGGGGAGAACAGGGCAATATTTTTTCACTACATGGGGAGAACAGGGCAATATTATTTCACTATATGGGGGGAACAGTGCAATATTATTTCACTATATGGGGTAACCGTTCAATATTATTTCACTATAAGGGGTAACTGTGCAATATTATTTTACTCCATGGGGAGAACAGTGCAATATTATTTCACTATAGGGGGGAACAGTGCAATATTATTTCACTATATGGGGTAACCGTGCAATATTATTTCACTATATGGGGTAACCGTGCAATATTATTTCACTACATGGGGGGAACAGGGCAATATTATTTCACTATATGGGGTAACCGTGCAATATTATTTCACTATATGGGGAGAACAGTGCAATATTATTTCACTACATGGGGGGAACAGGGCAATATTATTTCACTACATGGGGAGAACAGTGCAATATTATTTCACTATATGGGGAGAACAGGGCAATATTATTTCACTATATGGGGAGAACAGGGCAATATTATTTCACTACATGGGGAGAACAGGGCAATATTATTTCACTATATGGGGGGAACAGTGCAATATTATTTCACTATATGGGGTAACCGTTCAATATTATTTCACTATATGGGGTAACCGTGCAATATTATTTCACTACATGGGGAGAACAGTGCAATATTATTTCACTATATGGGGGGAACAGTGCAATATTATTTCACTATATGGGGTAACCGTGCAATATTATTTCACTATATGGGGTAACCGTGCAATATTATTTCACTACATGGGGGGAACAGGGCAATATTATTTCACTATATGGGGTAACCGTGCAATATTATTTCACTATATGGGGAGAACAGTGCAATATTATTTCACTATATGGGGTAACCGTGCAATATTATTTCACTACATGGGGGGAACAGGGCAATATTATTTCACTACATGGGGAGAACAGTGCAATATTATTTCACTATATGGGGAGAACAGGGCAATATTATTTCACTATATGGGGAGAACAGGGCAATATTATTTCACTACATGGGGAGAACAGGGCAATATTATTTCACTATATGGGGGGAACAGTGCAATATTATTTCACTATATGGGGTAACCGTTCAATATTATTTCACTATATGGGGTAACCGTGCAATATTATTTCACTACATGGGGAGAACAGTGCAATATTATTTCACTATATGGGGGGAACAGTGCAATATTATTTCACTATATGGGGTAACCGTGCAATATTATTTCACTATATGGGGTAACCGTGCAATATTATTTCACTACATGGGGGGAACAGGGCAATATTATTTCACTATATGGGGTAACCGTGCAATATTATTTCACTATATGGGGAGAACAGTGCAATATTATTTCACTATATGGGGTAACCGTGCAATATTATTTCACTACATGGGGGGAACAGGGCAATATTATTTCACTACATGGGGAGAACAGGGCAATATTATTTCACTATATGGGGTAACCATGCAATATTATTTCACTACATGGGGGGAACAGGGCAATATTATTTCACTACATGGGGAGAACAGGGCAATATTATTTCACTACATGGGGAGAACAGGGCAATATTATTTCACTACATGGGGGGAACAGGGCAATATTATTTCACTATATTGGGGAAACAGTGCAAAATTACTTCACTGTATGGGGGAAACCGTCCAATATTATTTCACTACATGGGTTTGGGGGAAACCATCCAATTTTATGTCACTACATGGGGGAAACAGTGCAATATAATTTCACTATAAGGGGGAACAGCACAATATAATTTCACTATATGGGGGAAACAGCGCCATATAAGTTCACTATATGGGGGAAACACTGCAATATTATTTCACTATATGGGGGAAACAGTGCAATATTATTTCACTACATGGGGAGAACAGGGTAATATTATTTCACTATATGGGGGAACAGCACAATATTATTTCACTACATGGGGGAACAGTGCAATATTGTTTCACTATATGGGGGAACAGCACAATATTATTTCACTACAGGGGGGAAACAGTGCAATATAATTTCTCTATATGGGGGAAACAATGCAATATAATTTCACTATATGGGGGAAACAGTGCAATATTATTTCACTATATGGGGGAAACAGTGCAATATAATTTCTCTATATGGGGGAAACAATGCAATATAATTTCACTATATGGGGGAAACAGTGCAATATTATTTCACCATATGGGGGAAACAGTGCAAAATAATTTCACTATATGGGGGAATAGCACACAATATTATTTAACACGATATGGGACAAACAGCACACTATTATTTCAGTATATGGGGGAGACAGTGCAATATTATTTTTACTATATGGGGGGAACAGGGCAATATTATTTCACTATATGGAGAGAACAGTGCAATATTATTTCACTACATGGGGGGAACAGGGCAATATTATTTCACTACATGGGGAGAACAGTGCAATATTATTTCACTATATGGGGAGAACAGGGCAATATTATTTCACTATATGGGGAGAACAGGGCAATATTATTTCACTACATGGGGAGAACAGGGCAATATTATTTCACTATATGGGGGGAACAGTGCAATATTATTTCACTATATGGGGTAACCGTTCAATATTATTTCACTATATGGGGTAACCGTGCAATATTATTTCACTACATGGGGAGAACAGTGCAATGTAATTTCACTATATGGGGGGAACAGTGCAATATTATTACACTATGTGGGGGAAACAGTGCAATATTATGTCACTATATGAGGGAAACAGTGCAATATTATTTCACTATATGGGGGAAACCGTCCAATTTTATTTCACTACATGGGATTGGGGGAAACCATCCAATTCTATGTCACTACATGGGGGAAACAGTGCAATATAATTTCCCTATATGGGGAGAACAGTGCAATATTATTTCACTATATGGGGCAAACAGTGCAATATTATTTCACTATATGGGGGTGCAGCACAATATTATTTCACTACATGGGGGAACAGTGCAATATTGTTTCACTATATGGGGGAACAGCACAATATTATTAGCACTACATGGGGGAAACAGTGCAATATAATTTCACTATATGGGGGAAACAATGCAATATAATTCCACTATATGGGGGAAACAGTGCAATATTATTTCACTATATGGGGGAAACAGCGCCATATAATTTCACTATATGGGGGAAACAGTACAATATTATTTCACTACATGGGGAGAACAGCACAATATTATTTCACTACATGGGGGAAACAGTGCAATATAATTTCACTATATGGGGGAAACAGCGCCATATAATTTCACTATATGGGGGAAACAGTACAATATTATTTCACTATATGGGGGAAACAGTGCAATATCATTTCACTATATGGGGGAACAGCACAATATTATTTCACTACATGGGGGAACAGTGCAATATAATTTCACTATATGGGGGGAACAGTGCAATATCATTTCACTATATGGGGGAAACCGTCCAATTTTGTTTCACTACATGGGGGAAACAATGCAATATAATTGGGAAACAGTGCAATATAATTTCACTATATGGGGGAAACTTTTCAATATAATTTCACTATATGGGGGAAACAATGCAATATAATTTCACTATATGGGGGAAACAGTACAATATTATTTCACTACATGGGGGAAACAGTGCAATATTATTTCACTACATGGGGGTAACAGTGCAATACTATTTCACTATATGGGGGAAACAGTGCAATATTATTTCACTACATGGGGGAAACAGTGCAATATTATTTCACTACAGGGGGGTAACAGTGCAATATTATTTCCCTATATGCGGGAAACAGTGCAATATTATTTCACTATATGGGGGAAACAGTGCAATATAATTTCACTATATGGGGGAACAGCACACAATATTATTTAACACAATATGGGGCAAACAGCACAATATTGTTTCACTATATGGGGGAAACTGTCCAATATTATTTCACTACAGGGGGGAATCAGTGCAATATCATTTCAATATATAGGGGGGAACAGTGCAATATTATTTCACTATTTGGGCAAACAGCACAATATTGTTTCACTATATGGGGGAAACAGTGCAATATTATCTCAGTATATGGGGGAGACAGTGCAATATTATTTCACTATATGGGGGAAACAGTGCAATATTATTTCACTATATGGGGGAAACAGTGCAATATTACTTCACAATATGGGACAAACAGCACAATATTATTTCACTACATGGGGAGAACCGTGCAATAATAATTCACTATATGGGGCAAACAGTGCAATATAATTTCACTATATGGGGGAAACAGTGCAATATTATTTCACTACATGGGAGTACCAGTGCAATATTATTTCACTATATGGGGGAAACAGTGCAATATTATTTCACTATATGGGGGAGCAGCACAATATTATTTCACTACATGGGGGAACAGTGCAATATTGTTTCACTATATGGGGGAACAGCACAATATTATTTCACTACATGGGGGAAACAGTGCAATATAATTTCACTATATGGGGGAAACAATGCAATATAATTTCACTATATGCGGGAAACAGTGCAATATTATTTCACTATATGGGGGAAACAGTGCAATATAATTTCACTATATGGGGGAACAGCACACAACATTATTTAACACAATATGGGGCAAACAGCACAATATTGTTTCACTATATGGGAAAAACTGTCCAATATTATTTCACTACAGGGGGGAATCAGTGCAATATCATTTCAATATATAGGGGGGAACAGTGCAATATTATTTCACTATTTGGGCAAACAGCACAATATTGTTTCACTATATGGGGGAAACAGTGCAATATTATCTCAGTATATGGGGGAGACAGGGCAATATTATTTCACTATATTGGGGAAACAGTGCAAAATTACTTCACTGTATGGGGGAAACCGTCCAATATTATTTCACTACATGGGTTTGGGGGATACCATCCAATTTTATGTCACTACATGGGGGAAACAGTGCAATATAATTTCACTATAAGGGGGAACAGCACAATATAATTTCACTATATGGGGGAAACAGCGCCATATAAGTTCACTATATGGGGGAAACAGTGCAATATTATTTCACTGTATGGGGGAAACAGTGCAATATTATTTCACTACATGGGGAGAACAGGGTAATATTATTTCACTATATGGGGGAACAGCACAATATTATTTCACTACATGGGGGAACAGTGCAATATTGTTTCACTATATGGGAGAACAGCACAATATTATTTCACTACAGGGGGGAAACAGTGCAATATAATTTCTCTATATGGGGGAAACAATGCAATATAATTTCACTATATGGGGGAAACAGTGCAATATTATTTCACTATATGGGAGAAACAGTGCAATATAATTTCACTATATGGGGGAATAGCACACAATATTATTTAACACGATATGGGACAAACAGCACACTATTATTTCAGTATATGGGGGAGGCAGTGCAATATTATTTTTACTATATGGGGGGAACAGGGCAATATTATTTCACTATATGGAGAGAACAGTGCAATATTATTTCACTACATGGGGGGAACAGGGCAATATTATTTCACTACATGGGGAGAACAGTGCAATATTATTTCACTATATGGGGAGAACAGGGCAATATTATTTCACTATATGGGGAGAACAGGGCAATATTATTTCACTACATGGGGAGAACAGGGCAATATTATTTCACTATATGGGGGGAACAGTGCAATATTATTTCACTATATGGGGTAACCGTTCAATATTATTTCACTATATGGGGTAACCGTGCAATATTAATTCACTACATGGGGAGAACAGTGCAATATTATTTCACTATATCGGGGGAACAGTGCAATATTATTTCACTATATGGGGTAACCGTGCAATATTATTTCACTATATGGGGTAACCGTGCAATATTATTTCACTACATGGGGGGAACAGGGCAATATTATTTCACTATATGGGGTAACCGTGCAATATTATTTCACTATATGGGGAGAACAGTGCAATATTATTTCACTATATGGGGTAACCGTGCAATATTATTTCACTACATGGGGGGAACAGGGCAATATTATTTCACTACATGGGGAGAACAGGGCAATATTATTTCACTATATGGGGTAACCATGCAATATTATTTCACTACATGGGGGGAACAGGGCAATATTATTTCACTACATGGAGAGAACAGGGCAATATTATTTCACTACATGGGGAGAACAGGGCAATATTATTTCACTACATGGGGGGAACAGGGCAATATTATTTCACTATATTGGGGAAACAGTGCAAAATTACTTCACTGTATGGGGGAAACCGTCCAATATTATTTCACTACATGGGTTTGGGGGAAACCATCCAATTTTATGTCACTACATGGGGGAAACAGTGCAATATAATTTCACTATAAGGGGGAACAGCACAATATAATTTCACTATATGGGGGAAACAGCGCCATATAAGTTCACTATATGGGGGAAACAGTGCAATATTATTTCACTATATGGGGGAAACAGTGCAATATTATTTCACTACATGGGGAGAACAGGGTAATATTATTTCACTATATGGGGGAACAGCACAATATTATTTCACTACATGGGGGAACAGTGCAATATTGTTTCACTATATGGGGGAACAGCACAATATTATTTCACTAAAGGGGGGAAACAGTGCAATATAATTTCTCTATATGGGGGAAACAATGCAATATAATTTCACTATATGGGGGAAACAGTGCAATATTATTTCACTATATGGGGGAAACAGTGCAATATAATTTTTCTATATGGGGGAAACAATGCAATATAATTTCACTATATGGGGGAAACAGTGCAATATTATTTCACTATATGGGGGAAACAGTGCAATATAATTTCTCTATATGGGGAAAACAATGCAATATAATTTCACTATATGGGGGAAACAGTGCAATATTATTTCACTATATGGGGGAAACAGTGCAATATAATTTCACTATATGGGGGAATAGCACACAATATTATTTAACACGATATGGGACAAACAGCACACTATTATTTCAGTATATGGGGGAGACAGTGCAATATTATTTTTACTATATGGGGGGAACAGGGCAATATTATTTCACTATATGGAGAGAACAGTGCAATATTATTTCACTACATGGGGGGAACAGGGCAATATTATTTCACTACATGGGGAGAACAGTGCAATATTATTTCACTATATGGGGAGAACAGGGCAATATTATTTCACTATATGGGGAGAACAGGGCAATATTATTTCACTACATGGGGAGAACAGGGCAATATTATTTCACTATATGGGGGGAACAGGGCAATATTATTTCACTATATGGGGTAACCGTTCAATATTATTTCACTATATGGGGTAACCGTGCAATATTATTTCACTACATGGGGAGAACAGTGCAATATTATTTCACTGTATGGGGGGAACAGTGCAATATTATTTCACTATATGGGGTAACCGTGCAATATTATTTCACTATATGGGGTAACCGTGCAATATTATTTCACTACATGGGGGGAACAGGGCAATATTATTTCACTATATGGGGTAACCGTGCAATATTATTTCACTATATGGGGAGAACAGTGCAATATTATTTCACTATATGGGGTAACCGTGCAATATTTTTTCACTACATGGGGGGAACAGTGCAATATTATTTCACTATATGGGGTAACCGTTCAATATTATTTCACTATATGGGGTAACCGTGCAATATTATTTCACTACATGGGGAGAACAGTGCAATATTATTTCACTATATGGGGGGAACAGTGCAATATTATTTCACTATATGGGGTAACCGTGCAATATTATTTCACTATATGGGGTAACCGTGCAATATTATTTCACTACATGGGGGGAACAGGGCAATATTATTTCACTACATGGGGAGAACAGGGCAATATTATTTCACTACATGGGGAGAACAGGGCAATATTATTTCACTACATGGGGGGAACAGGGCAATATTATTTCACTATATGGGGAGAACAGTGCAATATTATTTCACTATATGGGGTAACAGTGCAATATTATTTCACTACATGGGGGGAACAGGGCAATATTATTTCACTACATGGGGAGAACAGGGCAATATTATTTCACTACATGGGGAGAACAGGGCAATATTATTTCACTATATGGGGTAACCGTGCAATATTCTTTTACTAAATAGGGGAACAGTGCAATATTCTTTCACTACATGGAGAGAACAGTGCAATATTATTTCACTATATGGGGTAACCGTGCAATATTATTTCACTACATAGGGGAACAGTGCAATATTCTTTCACTACATGGGGAGAACAGTGCAATATCATTTCACTATATGGGGAGAACAGGGCAATATTATTTCACTATATGGGGAACAGGGCAATATCATTTCACTACATGGGGAGAACAGTGCAATATTATTTCACTATATGGGGAGAACAGGGCAATATTATTTCACTACATGGGGAGAACAGGGCAATATTATTTCACTATATGGGGAGAACAGGGCAATATTATTTCACTACATGGGGAGAACAGTGCAATATTATTTCACTATACGGGGGGAACAGGGCAATATTATTTCACTACATGGGGAGAACAGGGCAATATTATTTCACTACATGGGGAGAACAGGGCAATATTATTTCACTATATGGGGTAACCGTGCAATATTATTTCACTACATAGGGGAACAGTGCAATATTCTTTCACTACATGGGGAGAACAGTGCAATATCTTTTCACTATATGGGGAGAACAGGGCAATATTATTTCACTATATGGGGAACAGGGCAATATCATTTCACTACATGGGGAGAACAGTGCAATATTATTTCACTATATGGGGGAAACAGTGCAATATTATTTCACTACATGGGGAGAACAGGGCAATATTATTTCACTATATGGGGGAACAGCACAATATTATTTCACTACATGGGGGAACAGTGCAATATTGTTTCACTATATGGGGGAACAGCACAATATTATTTCACTACAGGGGGGAAACAGTGCAATATAATTTCTCTATATGGGGGAAACAATGCAATATAATTTCACTATATGGGGGAAACAGTGCAATATTATTTCATTATATGGGGGAAACAGTGCAATATAATTTCACTATATGGGGGAATTGCACACAATATTATTTAACACGATATGGGACAAACAGCACACTATTATTTCAGTATATGGGGGAAACAGTGCAATATTATTTCACTATATGGAGAGAACAGTGCAATATTATTTCACTACATGGGGGGAACAGGGCAATATTATTTCACTACATGGGGAGAACAGTGCAATATTATTTCACTATATGGGGAGAACAGGGCAATATTATTTCACTATATGGGGAGAACAGGGCAATATTATTTCACTACATGGGGAGAACAGGGCAATATTATTTCACTATATGGGGGGAACAGTGCAATATTATTTCACTATATGGGGTAACCGTTCAATATTATTTCACTATATCGGGTAACCGTGCAATATTATTTCACTACATGGGGAGAACAGTGAAATATTATTTCACTATATGAGGGGAACAGTGCAATATTATTTCACTATATGGGGTAAGCGTGCAATATTATTTCACTACATGGGGGGAACAGGGCAATATTATTTCACTATATGGGGTAACCGTGCAATATTATTTCACTATATGGGGAGAACAGTGCAATATTATTTCACTATATGGGGTAACCGTGCAATATTATTTCACTACATGGGGGGAACAGGGCAATATTATTTCACTACATGTGGAGAACAGGGCAATATTATTTCACTATATGGGGTAACCGTGCAATATTATTTCACTACATGGGGGGAACAGGGCAATATTATTTCACTACATGGGGAGAACAGGGCAATATTATTTCACTACATGGGGAGAACAGGGCAATATTATTTCACTACATGGGGAGAACAGGGCAATATTATTTCACTACATGGGGAGAACAGTGTAATATTATTTCACTATATGGGGAGAAAAGTGCAATATTATTTCACTATATGGGGAGAACAGGGCAATATTATTTCACTATATGGGGAGAACAGGGCAATATTATTTCACTACATGGGGAGAACAGGGCAATATTATTTCACTATATGGGGGGAACAGTGCAATATTATTTCACTATATGGGGTAACCGTTCAATATTATTTCACTATAAGGGGTAACTGTGCAATATTATTTCACTCCATGGGGAGAACAGTGCAATATTATTTCACTATAGGGGGGGAACAGTGCAATATTATTTCACTATATGGGGTAACCGTGCAATATTATTTCACTATATGGGGTAACCGTGCAATATTATTTCACTACATGGGGGGAACAGGGCAATATTATTTCACTATATGGGGTAACCGTGCAATATTATTTCACTACATGGGGGGAACAGGGCAATATTATTTCACTATATGGGGTAACCGTGCAATATTATTTCACTATATGGGGAGAACAGTGCAATATTATTTCACTATATGGGGTAACCGTGCAATATTTTTTCACTACATGGGGGGAACAGAGCAATATTATTTCACTACATGGGGAGAACAGGGCAATATTATTTCACTATATGGGGTAACCGTGCAATATTATTTCACTACATGGGGGGAACAGGGCAATATTATTTCACTACATGGGGAGAACAGGGCAATATTATTTCACTACATGGGGAGAACAGGGCAATATTATTTCACTACATGGGGGGAACAGGGCAATATTATTTCACTATATGGGGAGAACAGTGCAATATTATTTCACTATATGGGGTAACAGTGCAATATTATTTCACTACATGGGGGGAACAGGGCAATATTATTTCACTACATGGGGAGAACAGGGCAATATTATTTCACTACATGGGGAGAACAGGGCAATATTATTTCACTATATGGGGTAACCGTGCAATATTCTTTTACTAAATAGGGGAACAGTGCTATATTCTTTCACTACATGGGGAGAACAGTGCAATATCTTTTCACTATATGGGGAGAACAGGGCAATATTATTTCACTATATGGGGAACAGGGCAATATCATTTCACTACATGGGGAGAACAGTGCAATATTATTTCACTATATGGGGGAAACAGTGCAATATTATTTCACTACATGGGGAGAACAGGGCAATATTATTTCACTATATGGGGGAACAGCACAATATTATTTCACTACATGGGGGAACAGTGCAATATTGTTTCACTATATGGGGGAACAGCACAATATTATTTCACTACAGGGGAGAAACAGTGCAATATAATTTCTCTATATGGGGGAAACAATGCAATATAATTTCACTATATGGGGGAAACAGTGCAATATTATTTCATTATATGGGGGAAACAGTGCAATATAATTTCACTATATGGGGGAATTGCACACAATATTATTTAACACGATATGGGACAAACAGCACACTATTATTTCAGTATATGGGGGAAACAGTGCAATATTATTTCACTATATGGAGAGAACAGTGCAATATTATTTCACTACATGGGGGGAACAGGGCAATATTATTTCACTACATGGGGAGAACAGTGCAATATTATTTCACTATATGGGGAGAACAGGGCAATATTATTTCACTATATGGGGAGAACAGGGCAATATTATTTCACTACATGGGGAGAACAGGGCAATATTATTTCACTATATGGGGGGAACAGTGCAATATTATTTCACTATATGGGGTAACCGTTCAATATTATTTCACTATATCGGGTAACCGTGCAATATTATTTCACTACATGGGGAGAACAGTGAAATATTATTTCACTATATGAGGGGAACAGTGCAATATTATTTCACTATATGGGGTAAGCGTGCAATATTATTTCACTACATGGGGGGAACAGGGCAATATTATTTCAATATATGGGGTAACCGTGCAATATTATTTCACTATATGGGGAGAACAGTGCAATATTATTTCACTATATGGGGTAACCGTGCAATATTATTTCACTACATGGGGGGAACAGGGCAATATTATTTCACTACATGTGGAGAACAGGGCAATATTATTTCACTATATGGGGGAACAGCACAATATTATTAGCACTACATGGGGGAAACAGTGCAATATAATTTCACTATATGGGGGAAACAATGCAATATAATTTCACTATATGGGGGAAACAGTGCAATATTATTTCACTATATGGGGGAAACAGCGCCATATAATTTCACTATATGGGGGAAACAGTACAATATTATTTCACTACATGGGGAGAACAGCACAATATTATTTCACTACATGGGGGAAACAGTGCAATATAATTTCACTATATGGGGGAAACAGCGCCATATAATTTCACTATATGGGGGAAACAGTACAATATTATTTCACTATATGGGGGAAACAGTGCAATATCATTTCACTATATGGGGGAACAGCACAATATTATTTCACTACATGGGGGAACAGTGCAATATAATTTCACTATATGGGGGGAACAGTGCAATATCATTTCACTATATGGGGGAAACCGTCCAATTTTGTTTCACTACATGGGGGAAACAATGCAATATAATTGGGAAACAGTGCAATATAATTTCACTATATGGGGGAAACAATGCAATATAATTTCACTATATGGGGGAAACAATGCAATATAATTTCACTATATGGGGGAAACAGTACAATATTATTTCACTACATGGGGGAAACAGTGCAATATTATTTCACTACATGGGGGTAACAGTGCAATACTATTTCACTATATGGGGGAAACAGTGCAATATTATTTCACTACATGGGGGAAACAGTGCAATATTATTTCACTACAGGGGGGTAACAGTGCAATATTATTTCCCTATATGCGGGAAACAGTGCAATATTATTTCACTATATGGGGGAAACAGTGCAATATAATTTCACTATATGGGGGAACAGCACACAATATTATTTAACACAATATGGGGCAAACAGCACAATATTGTTTCACTATATGGGGGAAACTGTCCAATATTATTTCACTACAGGGGGGAATCAGTGCAATATCATTTCAATATATAGGGGGGAACAGTGCAATATTATTTCACTATTTGGGCAAACAGCACAATATTGGTTCACTATATGGGGGAAACAGTGCAATATTATCTCAGTATATGGGGGAGACAGTGCAATATTATTTCACTATATGGGGGAAACAGTGCAATATTATTTCACTATATGGGGGAAACAGTGCAATATTACTTCACAATATGGGACAAACAGCACAATATTATTTCACTACATGGGGAGAACCGTGCAATATTAATTCACTATATGGGGCAAACAGTGCAATATAATTTCACTATATGGGGGAAACAGTGCAATATTATTTCACTACATGGGAGTACCAGTGCAATAGTATTTCACTATATGGGGGAAACAGTGCAATATTATTTCACTATATGGGGGAGCAGCACAATATTATTTCACTACATGGGGGAACAGTGCAATATTGTTTCACTATATGGGGGAACAGCACAATATTATTTCACTACATGGGGGAAACAGTGCAATATAATTTCACTATATGGGGGAAACAATGCAATATAATTTCACTATATGCGGGAAACAGTGCAATATTATTTCACTATATGGGGGAAACAGTGCAATATAATTTCACTATATGGGGGAACAGCACACAACATTATTTAACACAATATGGGGCAAACAGCACAATATTGTTTCACTGTATGGGGGAAACAGTGCAATATTATTTCACTACATGGGGAGAACAGGGTAATATTATTTCACTATATGGGGGAACAGCACAATATTATTTCACTACATGGGGAGAACAGGGCAATATTATTTCACTATATGGGGGGAACAGTGCAATATTATTTCACTATATGGGGTAACCGTTCAATATTATTTCACTATATGGGGTAACCGTGCAATATTATTTCACTACATGGGGAGAACAGTGCAATATTATTTCACTATATGGGGGGAACAGTGCAATATTATTTCACTATATGGGGTAACCGTGCAATATTATTTCACTATATGGGGTAACCGTGCAATATTATTTCACTACATGGGGGAACAGGGCAATATTATTTCACTATATGGGGTAACCGTGCAATATTATTTCACTATATGGGGAGAACAGTGCAATATTATTTCACTATATGGGGTAACCGTGCAATATTTTTTCACTACATGGGGGGAACAGGGCAATATTATTTCACTACATGGGGAGAACAGGGCAATATTATTTCACTATATGGGGTAACCGTGCAATATTATTTCACTACATGGGGGGAACAGGGCAATATTATTTCACTACATGGGGAGAACAGGGCAATATTATTTCACTACATGGGGAGAACAGGGCAATATTATTTCACTACATGGGGGGAACAGGGCAATATTATTTCACTATATGGGGAGAACAGTGCAATATTATTTCACTATATGGGGTAACAGTGCAATATTATTTCACTACATGGGGGGAACAGGGCAATATTATTTCACTACATGGGGAGAACAGGGCAATATTATTTCACTACATGGGGAGAACAGGGCAATATTATTTCACTATATGGGGTAACCGTGCAATATTCTTTTACTAAATAGGGGAACAGTGCAATATTATTTCACTACATGGAGAGAACAGTGCAATATTATTTCACTATATGGGGTAACCGTGCAATATTATTTCACTACATAGGGGAACAGTGCAATATTCTTTCACTACATGGGGAGAACAGTGCAATATCATTTCACTATATGGGGAGAACAGGGCAATATTATTTCACTATATGGGGAACAGGGCAATATCATTTCACTACATGGGGAGAACAGTGCAATATTATTTCACTATATGGGGAGAACAGGGCAATATTATTTCACTACATGGGGAGAACAGGGCAATATTATTTCACTATATGGGGAGAACAGGGCAATATTATTTCACTACATGGGGAGAACAGTGCAATATTATTTCACTATACGGGGGGAACAGGGCAATATTATTTCACTACATGGGGAGAACAGGGCAATATTATTTCACTACATGGGGAGAACAGGGCAATATTATTTCACTATATGGGGTAACCGTGCAATATTATTTCACTACATAGGGGAACAGTGCAATATTCTTTCACTACATGGGGAGAACAGTGCAATATCTTTTCACTATATGGGGAGAACAGGGCAATATTATTTCACTATATGGGGAACAGGGCAATATCATTTCACTACATGGGGAGAACAGTGCAATATTATTTCACTATATGGGGAGAACAGGGCAATATTATTTCACTATATGGGGGAAACAGTGCAATATTATTTCACTATATGGGGGAAACAGTGCAATATTATTTCACTATATGGGGGAAACAGTGCAATATTATTTCACTACATGGGGAGAACAGGGCAATATTATTTCACTATATGGGGGAACAGCACAATATTATTTCACTACATGGGGGAACAGTGCAATATTGTTTCACTATATGGGGGAACAGCACAATATTATTTCACTACAGGGGGGAAACAGTGCAATATAATTTCTCTATATGGGGGAAACAATGCAATATAATTTCACTATATGGGGGAAACAGTGCAATATTATTTCATTATATGGGGGAAACAGTGCAATATAATTTCACTATATGGGGAAATTGCACACAATATTATTTAACACGATATGGGACAAACAGCACACTATTATTTCAGTATATGGGGGAAACAGTGCAATATTATTTCACTATATGGAGAGAACAGTGCAATATTATTTCACTACATGGGGGGAACAGGGCAATATTATTTCACTACATGGGGAGAACAGTGCAATATTATTTCACTATATGGGGAGAACAGGGCAATATTATTTCACTATATGGGGAGAACAGGGCAATATTATTTCACTACATGGGGAGAACAGGGCAATATTATTTCACTATATGGGGGGAACAGTGCAATATTATTTCACTATATGGGGTAACCGTTCAATATTATTTCACTATATGGGGTAACCGTGCAATATTATTTCACTACATGGGGAGAACAGTGCAATATTATTTCACTATATGGGGGGAACAGTGCAATATTATTTCACTATATGGGGTAACCGTGCAATATTATTTCACTATATGGGGTAACCGTGCAATATTATTTCACTACATGGGGGAACAGGGCAATATTATTTCACTATATGGGGTAACCGTGCAATATTATTTCACTATATGGGGAGAACAGTGCAATATTATTTCACTATATGGGGTAACCGTGCAATATTTTTTCACTACATGGGGGGAACAGGGCAATATTATTTCACTACATGGGGAGAACAGGGCAATATTATTTCACTATATGGGGTAACCGTGCAATATTATTTCACTACATGGGGGGAACAGGGCAATATTATTTCACTACATGGGGAGAACAGGGCAATATTATTTCACTACATGGGGAGAACAGGGCAATATTATTTCACTACATGGGGGGAACAGGGCAATATTATTTCACTATATGGGGAGAACAGTGCAATATTATTTCACTATATGGGGTAACAGTGCAATATTATTTCACTACATGGGGGGAACAGGGCAATATTATTTCACTACATGGGGAGAACAGGGCAATATTATTTCACTACATGGGGAGAACAGGGCAATATTATTTCACTATATGGGGTAACCGTGCAATATTCTTTTACTAAATAGGGGAACAGTGCAATATTCTTTCACTACATGGAGAGAACAGTGCAATATTATTTCACTATATGGGGTAACCGTGCAATATTATTTCACTACATAGGGGAACAGTGCAATATTCTTTCACTACATGGGGAGAACAGTGCAATATCATTTCACTATATGGGGAGAACAGGGCAATATTATTTCACTATATGGGGAACAGGGCAATATCATTTCACTACATGGGGAGAACAGTGCAATATTATTTCACTATATGGGGAGAACAGGGCAATATTATTTCACTACATGGGGAGAACAGGGCAATATTATTTCACTATATGGGGAGAACAGGGCAATATTATTTCACTACATGGGGAGAACAGTGCAATATTATTTCACTATACGGGGGGAACAGGGCAATATTATTTCACTACATGGGGAGAACAGGGCAATATTATTTCACTACATGGGGAGAACAGGGCAATATTATTTCACTATATGGGGTAACCGTGCAATATTATTTCACTACATAGGGGAACAGTGCAATATTCTTTCACTACATGGGGAGAACAGTGCAATATCTTTTCACTATATGGGGAGAACAGGGCAATATTATTTCACTATATGGGGAACAGGGCAATATCATTTCACTACATGGGGAGAACAGTGCAATATTATTTCACTATATGGGGAGAACAGGGCAATATTATTTCACTATATGGGGGAAACAGTGCAATATTATTTCACTATATGGGGGAAACAGTGCAATATTATTTCACTATATGGGGGAAACAGTGCAATATTATTTCACTACATGGGGAGAACAGGGCAATATTATTTCACTATATGGGGGAACAGCACAATATTATTTCACTACATGGGGGAATAGTGCAATATTGTTTCACTATATGGGGGAACAGCACAATATTATTTCACTACAGGGGGGAAACAGTGCAATATAATTTCTCTATATGGGGGAAACAATGCAATATAATTTCACTATATGGGGGAAACAGTGCAATATTATTTCATTATATGGGGGAAACAGTGCAATATAATTTCACTATATGGGGGAATTGCACACAATATTATTTAACACGATATGGGACAAACAGCACACTATTATTTCAGTATATGGGGGAAACAGTGCAATATTATTTCACTATATGGAGAGAACAGTGCAATATTATTTCACTACATGGGGGGAACAGGGCAATATTATTTCACTACATGGGGAGAACAGTGCAATATTATTTCACTATATGGGGAGAACAGGGCAATATTATTTCACTATATGGGGAGAACAGGGCAATATTATTTCACTACATGGGGAGAACAGGGCAATATTATTTCACTATATGGGGGGAACAGTGCAATATTATTTCACTATATGGGGTAACCGTTCAATATTATTTCACTATATCGGGTAACCGTGCAATATTATTTCACTACATGGGGAGAACAGTGAAATATTATTTCACTATATGAGGGGAACAGTGCAATATTATTTCACTATATGGGGTAAGCGTGCAATATTATTTCACTAATTGGGGGGAACAGGGCAATATTATTTCAATATATGGGGTAACCGTGCAATATTTTTTCACTATATGGGGAGAACAGTGCAATATTATTTCACTATATGGGGTAACCGTGCAATATTATTTCACTACATGGGGGGAACAGGGCAATATTATTTCACTACATGTGGAGAACAGGGCAATATTATTTCACTATATTGGGTAACCGTGCAATATTATTTCACTACATGGGGGGAACAGGGCAATATTATTTCACTACATGGGGAGAACAGGGCAATATTATTTCACTACATGGGGAGAACAGGGCAATATTATTTCACTACATGGGGGGAACAGGGCAATATTATTTCACTACATGGGGAGAACAGTGTAATATTATTTCACTATATGGGGAGAAAAGTGCAATATTATTTCACTATATGGGGAGAACAGGGCAATATTATTTCACTATATGGGGAGAACAGGGCAATATTTTTTCACTACATGGGGAGAACAGGGCAATATTATTTCACTATATCGGGGGAACAGTGCAATATTATTTCACTATATGGGGTAACCGTTCAATATTATTTCACTATAAGGGGTAACTGTGCAATATTATTTTACTCCATGGGGAGAACAGTGCAATATTATTTCACTATAGGGGGGAACAGTGCAATATTATTTCACTATATGGGGTAACCGTGCAATATTATTTCACTATATGGGGTAACCGTGCAATATTATTTCACTACATGGGGGGAACAGGGCAATATTATTTCACTATATGGGGTAACCGTGCAATATTATTTCACTATATGGGGAGAACAGTGCAATATTATTTCACTACATGGGGGGAACAGGGCAATATTATTTCACTACATGGGGAGAACAGTGCAATATTATTTCACTATATGGGGAGAACAGGGCAATATTATTTCACTATATGGGGAGAACAGGGCAATATTATTTCACTACATGGGGAGAACAGGGCAATATTATTTCACTATATGGGGGGAACAGTGCAATATTATTTCACTATATGGGGTAACCGTTCAATATTATTTCACTATATGGGGTAACCGTGCAATATTATTTCACTACATGGGGAGAACAGTGCAATATTATTTCACTATATGGGGGGAACAGTGCAATATTATTTCACTATATGGGGTAACCGTGCAATATTATTTCACTATATGGGGTAACCGTGCAATATTATTTCACTACATGGGGGGAACAGGGCAATATTATTTCACTATATGGGGTAACCGTGCAATATTATTTCACTATATGGGGAGAACAGTGCAATATTATTTCACTATATGGGGTAACCGTGCAATATTATTTCACTACATGGGGGGAACAGGGCAATATTATTTCACTACATGGGGAGAACAGGGCAATATTATTTCACTATATGGGGTAACCATGCAATATTATTTCACTACATGGGGGGAACAGGGCAATATTATTTCACTACATGGGGAGAACAGGGCAATATTATTTCACTACATGGGGAGAACAGGGCAATATTATTTCACTACATGGGGGGAACAGGGCAATATTATTTCACTATATTGGGGAAACAGTGCAAAATTACTTCACTGTATGGGGGAAACCGTCCAATATTATTTCACTACATGGGTTTGGGGGAAACCATCCAATTTTATGTCACTACATGGGGGAAACAGTGCAATATAATTTCACTATAAGGGGGAACAGCACAATATAATTTCACTATATGGGGGAAACAGCGCCATATAAGTTCACTATATGGGGGAAACACTGCAATATTATTTCACTATATGGGGGAAACAGTGCAATATTATTTCACTACATGGGGAGAACAGGGTAATATTATTTCACTATATGGGGGAACAGCACAATATTATTTCACTACATGGGGGAACAGTGCAATATTGTTTCACTATATGGGGGAACAGCACAATATTATTTCACTACAGGGGGGAAACAGTGCAATATAATTTCTCTATATGGGGGAAACAATGCAATATAATTTCACTATATGGGGGAAACAGTGCAATATTATTTCACTATATGGGGGAAACAGTGCAATATAATTTCTCTATATGGGGGAAACAATGCAATATAATTTCACTATATGGGGGAAACAGTGCAATATTATTTCACTATATGGGGGAAACAGTGCAAAATAATTTCACTATATGGGGGAATAGCACACAATATTATTTAACACGATATGGGACAAACAGCACACTATTATTTCAGTATATGGGGGAGACAGTGCAATATTATTTTTACTATATGGGGGGAACAGGGCAATATTATTTCACTATATGGAGAGAACAGTGCAATATTATTTCACTACATGGGGGGAACAGGGCAATATTATTTCACTACATGGGGAGAACAGTGCAATATTATTTCACTATATGGGGAGAACAGGGCAATATTATTTCACTATATGGGGAGAACAGGGCAATATTATTTCACTACATGGGGAGAACAGGGCAATATTATTTCACTATATGGGGGGAACAGTGCAATATTATTTCACTATATGGGGTAACCGTTCAATATTATTTCACTATATGGGGTAACCGTGCAATATTATTTCACTACATGGGGAGAACAGTGCAATGTAATTTCACTATATGGGGGGAACAGTGCAATATTATAACACTATGTGGGGGAAACAGTGCAATATTATGTCACTATATGAGGGAAACAGTGCAATATTATTTCACTATATGGGGGAAACCGTCCAATTTTATTTCACTACATGGGATTGGGGGAAACCATCCAATTCTATGTCACTACATGGGGGAAACAGTGCAATATAATTTCCCTATATGGGGAGAACAGTGCAATATTATTTCACTATATGGGGCAAACAGTGCAATATTATTTCACTATATGGGGGTGCAGCACAATATTATTTCACTACATGGGGGAACAGTGCAATATTGTTTCACTATATGGGGGAACAGCACAATATTATTAGCACTACATGGGGGAAACAGTGCAATATAATTTCACTATATGGGGGAAACAATGCAATATAATTTCACTATATGGGGGAAACAGTGCAATATTATTTCACTATATGGGGGAAACAGCGCCATATAATTTCACTATATGGGGGAAACAGTACAATATTATTTCACTACATGGGGAGAACAGCACAATATTATTTCACTACATGGGGGAAACAGTGCAATATAATTTCACTATATGGGGGAAACAGCGCCATATAATTTCACTATATGGGGGAAACAGTACAATATTATTTCACTATATGGGGGAAACAGTGCAATATCATTTCACTATATGGGGGAACAGCACAATATTATTTCACTACATGGGGGAACAGTGCAATATAATTTCACTATATGGGGGGAACAGTGCAATATCATTTCACTATATGGGGGAAACCGTCCAATTTTGTTTCACTACATGGGGGAAACAATGCAATATAATTGGGAAACAGTGCAATATAATTTCACTATATGGGGGAAACTTTTCAATATAATTTCACTATATGGGGGAAACAATGCAATATAATTTCACTATATGGGGGAAACAGTACAATATTATTTCACTACATGGGGGAAACAGTGCAATATTATTTCACTACATGGGGGTAACAGTGCAATACTATTTCACTATATGGGGGAAACAGTGCAATATTATTTCACTACATGGGGGAAACAGTGCAATATTATTTCACTACAGGGGGGTAACAGTGCAATATTATTTCCCTATATGCGGGAAACAGTGCAATATTATTTCACTATATGGGGGAAACAGTGCAATATAATTTCACTATATGGGGGAACAGCACACAATATTATTTAACACAATATGGGGCAAACAGCACAATATTGTTTCACTATATGGGGGAAACTGTCCAATATTATTTCACTACAGGGGGGAATCAGTGCAATATCATTTCAATATATAGGGGGGAACAGTGCAATATTATTTCACTATTTGGGCAAACAGCACAATATTGTTTCACTATATGGGGGAAACAGTGCAATATTATCTCAGTATATGGGGGAGACAGTGCAATATTATTTCACTATATGGGGGAAACAGTGCAATATTATTTCACTATATGGGGGAAACAGTGCAATATTACTTCACAATATGGGACAAACAGCACAATATTATTTCACTACATGGGGAGAACCGTGCAATAATAATTCACTATATGGGGCAAACAGTGCAATATAATTTCACTATATGGGGGAAACAGTGCAATATTATTTCACTACATGGGAGTACCAGTGCAATATTATTTCACTATATGGGGGAAACAGTGCAATATTATTTCACTATATGGGGGAGCAGCACAATATTATTTCACTACATGGGGGAACAGTGCAATATTGTTTCACTATATGGGGGAACAGCACAATATTATTTCACTACATGGGGGAAACAGTGCAATATAATTTCACTATATGGGGGAAACAATGCAATATAATTTCACTATATGCGGGAAACAGTGCAATATTATTTCACTATATGGGGGAAACAGTGCAATATAATTTCACTATATGGGGGAACAGCACACAACATTATTTAACACAATATGGGGCAAACAGCACAATATTGTTTCACTATATGGGAAAAACTGTCCAATATTATTTCACTACAGGGGGGAATCAGTGCAATATCATTTCAATATATAGGGGGGAACAGTGCAATATTATTTCACTATTTGGGCAAACAGCACAATATTGTTTCACTATATGGGGGAAACAGTGCAATATTATCTCAGTATATGGGGGAGACAGGGCAATATTATTTCACTATATTGGGGAAACAGTGCAAAATTACTTCACTGTATGGGGGAAACCGTCCAATATTATTTCACTACATGGGTTTGGGGGATACCATCCAATTTTATGTCACTACATGGGGGAAACAGTGCAATATAATTTCACTATAAGGGGGAACAGCACAATATAATTTCACTATATGGGGGAAACAGCGCCATATAAGTTCACTATATGGGGGAAACAGTGCAATATTATTTCACTGTATGGGGGAAACAGTGCAATATTATTTCACTACATGGGGAGAACAGGGTAATATTATTTCACTATATGGGGGAACAGCACAATATTATTTCACTACATGGGGGAACAGTGCAATATTGTTTCACTATATGGGAGAACAGCACAATATTATTTCACTACAGGGGGGAAACAGTGCAATATATTTTCTCTATATGGGGGAAACAATGCAATATAATTTCACTATATGGGGGAAACAGTGCAATATTATTTCACTATATGGGAGAAACAGTGCAATATAATTTCACTATATGGGGGAATAGCACACAATATTATTTAACACGATATGGGACAAACAGCACACTATTATTTCAGTATATGGGGGAGGCAGTGCAATATTATTTTTACTATATGGGGGGAACAGGGCAATATTATTTCACTATATGGAGAGAACAGTGCAATATTATTTCACTACATGGGGGGAACAGGGCAATATTATTTCACTACATGGGGAGAACAGTGCAATATTATTTCACTATATGGGGAGAACAGGGCAATATTATTTCACTATATGGGGAGAACAGGGCAATATTATTTCACTACATGGGGAGAACAGGGCAATATTATTTCACTATATGGGGGGAACAGTGCAATATTATTTCACTATATGGGGTAACCGTTCAATATTATTTCACTATATGGGGTAACCGTGCAATATTAATTCACTACATGGGGAGAACAGTGCAATATTATTTCACTATATCGGGGGAACAGTGCAATATTATTTCACTATATGGGGTAACCGTGCAATATTATTTCACTATATGGGGTAACCGTGCAATATTATTTCACTACATGGGGGGAACAGGGCAATATTATTTCACTATATGGGGTAACCGTGCAATATTATTTCACTATATGGGGAGAACAGTGCAATATTATTTCACTATATGGGGTAACCGTGCAATATTATTTCACTACATGGGGGGAACAGGGCAATATTATTTCACTACATGGGGAGAACAGGGCAATATTATTTCACTATATGGGGTAACCATGCAATATTATTTCACTACATGGGGGGAACAGGGCAATATTATTTCACTACATGGAGAGAACAGGGCAATATTATTTCACTACATGGGGAGAACAGGGCAATATTATTTCACTACATGGGGGGAACAGGGCAATATTATTTCACTATATTGGGGAAACAGTGCAAAATTACTTCACTGTATGGGGGAAACCGTCCAATATTATTTCACTACATGGGTTTGGGGGAAACCATCCAATTTTATGTCACTACATGGGGGAAACAGTGCAATATAATTTCACTATAAGGGGGAACAGCACAATATAATTTCACTATATGGGGGAAACAGCGCCATATAAGTTCACTATATGGGGGAAACAGTGCAATATTATTTCACTATATGGGGGAAACAGTGCAATATTATTTCACTACATGGGGAGAACAGGGTAATATTATTTCACTATATGGGGGAACAGCACAATATTATTTCACTACATGGGGGAACAGTGCAATATTGTTTCACTATATGGGGGAACAGCACAATATTATTTCACTAAAGGGGGGAAACAGTGCAATATAATTTCTCTATATGGGGGAAACAATGCAATATAATTTCACTATATGGGGGAAACAGTGCAATATTATTTCACTATATGGGGGAAACAGTGCAATATAATTTCTCTATATGGGGGAAACAATGCAATATAATTTCACTATATGGGGGAAACAGTGCAATATTATTTCACTATATGGGGGAAACAGTGCAATATAATTTCTCTATATGGGGAAAACAATGCAATATAATTTCACTATATGGGGGAAACAGTGCAATATTATTTCACTATATGGGGGAAACAGTGCAATATAATTTCACTATATGGGGGAATAGCACACAATATTATTTAACACGATATGGGACAAACAGCACACTATTATTTCAGTATATGGGGGAGACAGTGCAATATTATTTTTACTATATGGGGGGAACAGGGCAATATTATTTCACTATATGGAGAGAACAGTGCAATATTATTTCACTACATGGGGGGAACAGGGCAATATTATTTCACTACATGGGGAGAACAGTGCAATATTATTTCACTATATGGGGAGAACAGGGCAATATTATTTCACTATATGGGGAGAACAGGGCAATATTATTTCACTACATGGGGAGAACAGGGCAATATTATTTCACTATATGGGGGGAACAGGGCAATATTATTTCACTATATGGGGTAACCGTTCAATATTATTTCACTATATGGGGTAACCGTGCAATATTATTTCACTACATGGGGAGAACAGTGCAATATTATTTCACTATATGGGGGGAACAGTGCAATATTATTTCACTATATGGGGTAACCGTGCAATATTATTTCACTATATGGGGTAACCGTGCAATATTATTTCACTACATGGGGGGAACAGGGCAATATTATTTCACTATATGGGGTAACCGTGCAATATTATTTCACTATATGGGGAGAAAAGTGCAATATTATTTCACTATATGGGGTAACCGTGCAATATTTTTTCACTACATGGGGG
This sequence comes from Lepidochitona cinerea, assembly GCA_963971465.1. Taxonomy (NCBI): domain Eukaryota; kingdom Metazoa; phylum Mollusca; class Polyplacophora; order Chitonida; family Tonicellidae; genus Lepidochitona; species Lepidochitona cinerea. The sequence goes on along the minus strand of OZ020556.1, from coordinate 35,739,738 downwards.
GAACAGTGCAATATTATTTCACTATATGGGGTAACCGTTCAATATTATTTCACTATATGGGGTAACCGTGCAATATTATTTCACTACATGGGGAGAACAGTGCAATATTATTTCACTATATGGGGGGAACAGTGCAATATTATTTCACTATATGGGGTAACCGTGCAATATTATTTCACTATATGGGGTAACCGTGCAATATTATTTCACTACATGGGGGGAACAGGGCAATATTATTTCACTACATGGGGAGAACAGGGCAATATTATTTCACTACATGGGGAGAACAGGGCAATATTATTTCACTACATGGGGGGAACAGGGCAATATTATTTCACTATATGGGGAGAACAGTGCAATATTATTTCACTATATGGGGTAACAGTGCAATATTATTTCACTACATGGGGGGAACAGGGCAATATTATTTCACTACATGGGGAGAACAGGGCAATATTATTTCACTACATGGGGAGAACAGGGCAATATTATTTCACTATATGGGGTAACCGTGCAATATTCTTTTACTAAATAGGGGAACAGTGCAATATTCTTTCACTACATGGAGAGAACAGTGCAATATTATTTCACTATATGGGGTAACCGTGCAATATTATTTCACTACATAGGGGAACAGTGCAATATTCTTTCACTACATGGGGAGAACAGTGCAATATCATTTCACTATATGGGGAGAACAGGGCAATATTATTTCACTATATGGGGAACAGGGCAATATCATTTCACTACATGGGGAGAACAGTGCAATATTATTTCACTATATGGGGAGAACAGGGCAATATTATTTCACTACATGGGGAGAACAGGGCAATATTATTTCACTATATGGGGAGAACAGGGCAATATTATTTCACTACATGGGGAGAACAGTGCAATATTATTTCACTATACGGGGGGAACAGGGCAATATTATTTCACTACATGGGGAGAACAGGGCAATATTATTTCACTACATGGGGAGAACAGGGCAATATTATTTCACTATATGGGGTAACCGTGCAATATTATTTCACTACATAGGGGAACAGTGCAATATTCTTTCACTACATGGGGAGAACAGTGCAATATCTTTTCACTATATGGGGAGAACAGGGCAATATTATTTCACTATATGGGGAACAGGGCAATATCATTTCACTACATGGGGAGAACAGTGCAATATTATTTCACTATATGGGGGAAACAGTGCAATATTATTTCACTACATGGGGAGAACAGGGCAATATTATTTCACTATATGGGGGAACAGCACAATATTATTTCACTACATGGGGGAACAGTGCAATATTGTTTCACTATATGGGGGAACAGCACAATATTATTTCACTACAGGGGGGAAACAGTGCAATATAATTTCTCTATATGGGGGAAACAATGCAATATAATTTCACTATATGGGGGAAACAGTGCAATATTATTTCATTATATGGGGGAAACAGTGCAATATAATTTCACTATATGGGGGAATTGCACACAATATTATTTAACACGATATGGGACAAACAGCACACTATTATTTCAGTATATGGGGGAAACAGTGCAATATTATTTCACTATATGGAGAGAACAGTGCAATATTATTTCACTACATGGGGGGAACAGGGCAATATTATTTCACTACATGGGGAGAACAGTGCAATATTATTTCACTATATGGGGAGAACAGGGCAATATTATTTCACTATATGGGGAGAACAGGGCAATATTATTTCACTACATGGGGAGAACAGGGCAATATTATTTCACTATATGGGGGGAACAGTGCAATATTATTTCACTATATGGGGTAACCGTTCAATATTATTTCACTATATCGGGTAACCGTGCAATATTATTTCACTACATGGGGAGAACAGTGAAATATTATTTCACTATATGAGGGGAACAGTGCAATATTATTTCACTATATGGGGTAAGCGTGCAATATTATTTCACTACATGGGGGGAACAGGGCAATATTATTTCAATATATGGGGTAACCGTGCAATATTATTTCACTATATGGGGAGAACAGTGCAATATTATTTCACTATATGGGGTAACCGTGCAATATTATTTCACTACATGGGGGGAACAGGGCAATATTATTTCACTACATGTGGAGAACAGGGCAATATTATTTCACTATATGGGGTAACCGTGCAATATTATTTCACTACATGGGGGGAACAGGGCAATATTATTTCACTACATGGGGAGAACAGGGCAATATTATTTCACTACATGGGGAGAACAGGGCAATATTATTTCACTACATGGGGAGAACAGGGCAATATTATTTCACTACATGGGGAGAACAGTGTAATATTATTTCACTATATGGGGAGAAAAGTGCAATATTATTTCACTATATGGGGAGAACAGGGCAATATTATTTCACTATATGGGGAGAACAGGGCAATATTATTTCACTACATGGGGAGAACAGGGCAATATTATTTCACTATATGGGGGGAACAGTGCAATATTATTTCACTATATGGGGTAACCGTTCAATATTATTTCATTATAAGGGGTAACTGTGCAATATTATTTCACTCCATGGGGAGAACAGTGCAATATTATTTCACTATAGGGGGGGAACAGTGCAATATTATTTCACTATATGGGGTAACCGTGCAATATTATTTCACTATATGGGGTAACCGTGCAATATTATTTCACTACATGGGGGGAACAGGGCAATATTATTTCACTATATGGGGTAACCGTGCAATATTATTTCACTACATGGGGGGAACAGGGCAATATTATTTCACTATATGGGGTAACCGTGCAATATTATTTCACTATATGGGGAGAACAGTGCAATATTATTTCACTATATGGGGTAACCGTGCAATATTTTTTCACTACATGGGGGGAACAGAGCAATATTATTTCACTACATGGGGAGAACAGGGCAATATTATTTCACTATATGGGGTAACCGTGCAATATTATTTCACTACATGGGGGGAACAGGGCAATATTATTTCACTACATGGGGAGAACAGGGCAATATTATTTCACTACATGGGGAGAACAGGGCAATATTATTTCACTACATGGGGGGAACAGGGCAATATTATTTCACTATATGGGGAGAACAGTGCAATATTATTTCACTATATGGGGTAACAGTGCAATATTATTTCACTACATGGGGGGAACAGGGCAATATTATTTCACTACATGGGGAGAACAGGGCAATATTATTTCACTACATGGGGAGAACAGGGCAATATTATTTCACTATATGGGGTAACCGTGCAATATTCTTTTACTAAATAGGGGAACAGTGCAATATTCTTTCACTACATGGGGAGAACAGTGCAATATCTTTTCACTATATGGGGAGAACAGGGCAATATTATTTCACTATATGGGGAACAGGGCAATATCATTTCACTACATGGGGAGAACAGTGCAATATTATTTCACTATATGGGGGAAACAGTGCAATATTATTTCACTACATGGGGAGAACAGGGCAATATTATTTCACTATATGGGGGAACAGCACAATATTATTTCACTACATGGGGGAACAGTGCAATATTGTTTCACTATATGGGGGAACAGCACAATATTATTTCACTACAGGGGGGAAACAGTGCAATATAATTTCTCTATATGGGGGAAACAATGCAATATAATTTCACTATATGGGGGAAACAGTGCAATATTATTTCATTATATGGGGGAAACAGTGCAATATAATTTCACTATATGGGGGAATTGCACACAATATTATTTAACACGATATGGGACAAACAGCACACTATTATTTCAGTATATGGGGGAAACAGTGCAATATTATTTCACTATATGGAGAGAACAGTGCAATATTATTTCACTACATGGGGGGAACAGGGCAATATTATTTCACTACATGGGGAGAACAGTGCAATATTATTTCACTATATGGGGAGAACAGGGCAATATTATTTCACTATATGGGGAGAACAGGGCAATATTATTTCACTACATGGGGAGAACAGGGCAATATTATTTCACTATATGGGGGGAACAGTGCAATATTATTTCACTATATGGGGTAACCGTTCAATATTATTTCACTATATCGGGTAACCGTGCAATATTATTTCACTACATGGGGAGAACAGTGAAATATTATTTCACTATATGAGGGGAACAGTGCAATATTATTTCACTATATGGGGTAAGCGTGCAATATTATTTCACTACATGGGGGGAACAGGGCAATATTATTTCAATATATGGGGTAACCGTGCAATATTATTTCACTATATGGGGAGAACAGTGCAATATTATTTCACTATATGGGGTAACCGTGCAATATTATTTCACTACATGGGGGGAACAGGGCAATATTATTTCACTACATGTGGAGAACAGGGCAATATTATTTCACTATATGGGGTAACCGTGCAATATTATTTCACTACATGGGGGGAACAGGGCAATATTATTTCACTACATGGGGAGAACAGGGCAATATTATTTCACTACATGGGGAGAACAGGGCAATATTATTTCACTACATGGGGAGAACAGGGCAATATTATTTCACTACATGGGGAGAACAGTGTAATATTATTTCACTATATGGGGAGAAAAGTGCAATATTATTTCACTATATGGGGAGAACAGGGCAATATTATTTCACTATATGGGGAGAACAGGGCAATATTATTTCACTACATGGGGAGAACAGGGCAATATTATTTCACTATATGGGGGGAACAGTGCAATATTATTTCACTATATGGGGTAACCGTTCAATATTATTTCACTATAAGGGGTAACTGTGCAATATTATTTCACTCCATGGGGAGAACAGTGCAATATTATTTCACTATAGGGGGGGAACAGTGCAATATTATTTCACTATATGGGGTAACCGTGCAATATTATTTCACTATATGGGGTAACCGTGCAATATTATTTCACTACATGGGGGGAACAGGGCAATATTATTTCACTATATGGGGTAACCGTGCAATATTATTTCACTACATGGGGGGAACAGGGCAATATTATTTCACTATATGGGGTAACCGTGCAATATTATTTCACTATATGGGGAGAACAGTGCAATATTATTTCACTATATGGGGTAACCGTGCAATATTTTTTCACTACATGGGGGGAACAGAGCAATATTATTTCACTACATGGGGAGAACAGGGCAATATTATTTCACTATATGGGGTAACCGTGCAATATTATTTCACTACATGGGGGGAACAGGGCAATATTATTTCACTACATGGGGAGAACAGGGCAATATTATTTCACTACATGGGGAGAACAGGGCAATATTATTTCACTACATGGGGGGAACAGGGCAATATTATTTCACTATATGGGGAGAACAGTGCAATATTATTTCACTATATGGGGTAACAGTGCAATATTATTTCACTACATGGGGGGAACAGGGCAATATTATTTCACTACATGGGGAGAACAGGGCAATATTATTTCACTATATGGGGTAACCGTGCAATATTATTTCACTATATGGGGTAACCGTGCAATATTCTTTTTCTAAATAGGGGAACAGTGCAATATTCTTTCACTACATGGAGAGAACAGTGCAATATTATTTCACTATATGGGGTAACCGTGCAATATTATTTCACTACATAGGGGAACAGTGCAATATTCTTTCACTACATGGGGAGAACAGTGCAATATCATTTCACTATATGGGGAGAACAGGGCAATATTATTTCACTATATGGGGAACAGGGCAATATCATTTCACTACATGGGGAGAACAGTGCAATATTATTTCACTATATGGGGAGAACAGGGCAATATTATTTCACTACATGGGGAGAACAGGGCAATATTATTTCACTATATGGGGAGAACAGGGCAATATTATTTCACTACATGGGGAGAACAGTGCAATATTATTTCACTATACGGGGGGAACAGGGCAATATTATTTCACTACATGGGGAGAACAGGGCAATATTATTTCACTACATGGGGAGAACAGGGCAATATTATTTCACTATATGGGGTAACCGTGCAATATTATTTCACTACATAGGGGAACAGTGCAATATTCTTTCACTACATGGGGAGAACAGTGCAATATCTTTTCACTATATGGGGAGAACAGGGCAATATTATTTCACTATATGGGGAACAGGGCAATATCATTTCACTACATGGGGAGAACAGTGCAATATTATTTCACTATATGGGGGAAACAGTGCAATATTATTTCACTACATGGGGAGAACAGGGCAATATTATTTCACTATATGGGGGAACAGCACAATATTATTTCACTACATGGGGGAACAGTGCAATATTGTTTCACTATATGGGGGAACAGCACAATATTATTTCACTACAGGGGGGAAACAGTGCAATATAATTTCTCTATATGGGGGAAACAATGCAATATAATTTCACTATATGGGGGAAACAGTGCAATATTATTTCATTATATGGGGGAAACAGTGCAATATAATTTGACTATATGGGGGAATTGCACACAATATTATTTAACACGATATGGGACAAACAGCACACTATTATTTCAGTATATGGGGGAAACAGTGCAATATTATTTCACTATATGGAGAGAACAGTGCAATATTATTTCACTACATGGGGGGAACAGGGCAATATTATTTCACTACATGGGGAGAACAGTGCAATATTATTTCACTATATGGGGAGAACAGGGCAATATTATTTCACTATATGGGGAGAACAGGGCAATATTATTTCACTACATGGGGAGAACAGGGCAATATTATTTCACTATATGGGGGGAACAGTGCAATATTATTTCACTATATGGGGTAACCGTTCAATATTATTTCACTATATCGGGTAACCGTGCAATATTATTTCACTACATGGGGAGAACAGTGAAATATTATTTCACTATATGAGGGGAACAGTGCAATATTATTTCACTATATGGGGTAAGCGTGCAATATTATTTCACTACATGGGGGGAACAGGGCAATATTATTTCAATATATGGGGTAACCGTGCAATATTATTTCACTATATGGGGAGAACAGTGCAATATTATTTCACTATATGGGGTAACCGTGCAATATTATTTCACTACATGGGGGGAACAGGGCAATATTATTTCACTACATGTGGAGAACAGGGCAATATTATTTCACTATATGGGGTAACCGTGCAATATTATTTCACTACATGGGGGGAACAGGGCAATATTATTTCACTACATGGGGAGAACAGGGCAATATTATTTCACTACATGGGGAGAACAGGGCAATATTATTTCACTACATGGGGAGAACAGGGCAATATTATTTCAATACATGGGGAGAACAGTGTAATATTATTTCACTATATGGGGAGAAAAGTGCAATATTATTTCACTATATGGGGAGAACAGGGCAATATTATTTCACTATATGGGGAGAACAGGGCAATATTATTTCACTACATGGGGAGAACAGGGCAATATTATTTCACTATATGGGGGGAACAGTGCAATATTATTTCACTATATGGGGTAACCGTTCAATATTATTTCACTATAAGGGGTAACTGTGCAATATTATTTCACTCCATGGGGAGAACAGTGCAATATTATTTCACTATAGGGGGGGAACAGTGCAATATTATTTCACTATATGGGGTAACCGTGCAATATTATTTCACTATATGGGGTAACCGTGCAATATTATTTCACTACATGGGGGGAACAGGGCAATATTATTTCACTATATGGGGTAACCGTGCAATATTATTTCACTACATGGGGGGAACAGGGCAATATTATTTCACTATATGGGGTAACCGTGCAATATTATTTCACTATATGGGGAGAACAGTGCAATATTATTTCACTATATGGGGTAACCGTGCAATATTTTTTCACTACATGGGGGGAACAGAGCAATATTATTTCACTACATGGGGAGAACAGGGCAATATTATTTCACTATATGGGGTAACCGTGCAATATTATTTCACTACATGGGGGGAACAGGGCAATATTATTTCACTACATGGGGAGAACAGGGCAATATTATTTCACTACATGGGGAGAACAGGGCAATATTATTTCACTACATGGGGGGAACAGGGCAATATTATTTCACTATATGGGGAGAACAGTGCAATATTATTTCACTATATGGGGTAACAGTGCAATATTATTTCACTACATGGGGGGAACAGGGCAATATTATTTCACTACATGGGGAGAACAGGGCAATATTATTTCACTATATGGGGTAACCGTGCAATATTATTTCACTATATGGGGTAACCGTGCAATATTCTTTTACTAAATAGGGGAACAGTGCAATATTCTTTCACTACATGGAGAGAACAGTGCAATATTATTTCACTATATGGGGTAACCGTGCAATATTATTTCACTACATAGGGGAACAGTGCAATATTCTTTCACTACATGGGGAGAACAGTGCAATATCATTTCACTATATGGGGAGAACAGGGCAATATTATTTCACTATATGGGGAACAGGGCAATATCATTTCACTACATGGGGAGAACAGTGCAATATTATTTCACTATATGGGGAGAACAGGGCAATATTATTTCACTACATGGGGAGAACAGGGCAATATTATTTCACTATATGGGGAGAACAGGGCAATATTATTTCACTACATGGGGAGAACAGTGCAATATTATTTCACTATACGGGGGGAACAGGGCAATATTATTTCACTACATGGGGAGAACAGGGCAATATTATTTCACTACATGGGGAGAACAGGGCAATATTATTTCACTATATGGGGTAACCGTGCAATATTATTTCACTACATAGGGGAACAGTGCAATATTCTTTCACTACATGGGGAGAACAGTGCAATATCTTTTCACTATATGGGGAGAACAGGGCAATATTATTTCACTATATGGGGAACAGGGCAATATCATTTCACTACATGGGGAGAACAGTGCAATATTATTTCACTATATGGGGGAAACAGTGCAATATTATTTCACTACATGGGGAGAACAGGGCAATATTATTTCACTATATGGGGGAACAGCACAATATTATTTCACTACATGGGGGAACAGTGCAATATTGTTTCACTATATGGGGGAACAGCACAATATTATTTCACTATAGGGGGGAAACAGTGCAATATAATTTCTCTATATGGGGGAAACAATGCAATATAATTTCACTATATGGGGGAAACAGTGCAATATTATTTCATTATATGGGGGAAACAGTGCAATATAATTTCACTATATGGGGGAATTGCACACAATATTATTTAACACGATATGGGACAAACAGCACACTATTATTTCAGTATATGGGGGAAACAGTGCAATATTATTTCACTATATGGAGAGAACAGTGCAATATTATTTCACTACATGGGGGGAACAGGGCAATATTATTTCACTACATGGGGAGAACAGTGCAATATTATTTCACTATATGGGGAGAACAGGGCAATATTATTTCACTATATGGGGAGAACAGGGCAATATTATTTCACTACATGGGGAGAACAGGGCAATATTATTTCACTATATGGGGGGAACAGTGCAATATTATTTCACTATATGGGGTAACCGTTCAATATTATTTCACTATATCGGGTAACCGTGCAATATTATTTCACTACATGGGGAGAACAGTGAAATATTATTTCACTATATGAGGGGAACAGTGCAATATTATTTCACTATATGGGGTAAGCGTGCAATATTATTTCACTACATGGGGGGAACAGGGCAATATTATTTCAATATATGGGGTAACCGTGCAATATTATTTCACTATATGGGGAGAACAGTGCAATATTATTTCACTATATGGGGTAACCGTGCAATATTATTTCACTACATGGGGGGAACAGGGCAATATTATTTCACTACATGTGGAGAACAGGGCAATATTATTTCACTATATGGGGTAACCGTGCAATATTATTTCACTACATGGGGGGAACAGGGCAATATTATTTCACTACATGGGGAGAACAGGGCAATATTATTTCACTACATGGGGAGAACAGGGCAATATTATTTCACTACATGGGGGGAACAGGGCAATATTATTTCACTACATGGGGAGAACAGTGTAATATTATTTCACTATATGGGGAGAAAAGTGCAATATTATTTCACTATATGGGGAGAACAGGGCAATATTATTTCACTATATGGGGAGAACAGGGCAATATTATTTCACTACATGGGGAGAACAGGGCAATATTATTTCACTATATGGGGGGAACAGTGCAATATTATTTCACTATATGGGGTAACCGTTCAATATTATTTCACTATAAGGGGTAACTGTGCAATATTATTTCACTCCATGGGGAGAACAGTGCAATATTATTTCACTATAGGGGGGGAACAGTGCAATATTATTTCACTATATGGGGTAACCGTGCAATATTATTTCACTATATGGGGTAACCGTGCAATATTATTTCACTACATGGGGGGAACAGGGCAATATTATTTCACTATATGGGGTAACCGTGCAATATTATTTCACTATATGGGGAGAACAGTGCAATATTATTTCACTATATGGGGTAACCGTGCAATATTATTTCACTACATGGGGGGAACAGGGCAATATTCTTTCACTACATGGGGGGAACAGGGCAATATTATTTCACTATATGGGGAGAACAGTGCAATATTATTTCACTATATGGGGTAACCGTGCAATATTCTTTCACTATATGGGGGAAACAGTGCAATATGATTTCACTACATGGGGGGAACAGGGCAATATTATTTCACTACATGGGGAGAACAGGGCAATATTATTTCACTACATGGGGAGAACAGTGCAATATTATTTCACTATATGGGGAGAACAGTGCAATATTATTTCACTATATGGGGTAACCGTGCAATATTCTTTCACTATATGGGGGAAACAGTGCAATATGATTTCACTACATGGGGGGAACAGGGCAATATTATTTCACTACATGGGGAGAACAGGGCAATATTATTTCACTACATGGGGAGAACAGGGCAATATTATTTCACTACATGGGGGGAACAGGGCAATATTATTTCACGACATGGAGAGAACAGGGCAATATTATTTCACTACATGGGGAGAACAGGGCAATATTATTTCACTATATGGGGTAACCGTGCAATATTCTTTCACTAAATAGGGGAACAGTGCAATATTCTTTCACTACATGGGGAGAACAGTGCAATATTATTTCACTATATGGGGTAACCGTGCAATATTATTTCACTACATAGGGGAAGAGTGCAATATTCTTTCACTACATGGGGAGAACAGTGCAATATCATTTCACTATATGGGGAGAACAGGGCAATATTATTTCACTATATGGGGAACAGGGCAATATCATTTCACTACATGGGGAGAACAGTGCAATATTATTTCACTATATGGGGAGAACAGGGCAATATTATTTCACTATATGGGGGAAACAGTGCCATATTATTTCACTATATGGGGAGAACAGGGTAATATTATTTTACTACATGGGGAGAACAGGGCAATATCATTTCACTATATGGGGAGAACAGGGCAAAATCATTTCACTATATGGGGAGAACAGGGCAATATTATTTCATTACATGGGGGGAACAGGGCAATATCATTTCACTATATGGGGAGAACAGGGCAATATTATTTCACTATATGGGGAGAACAGGGCAATATTATTTCACTACATGGGGAGAACAGTGCAATATTATTTCACTACATGGGGAGAACAGGGCAATATTATTTCACTATATGGGGGGAACAGGGCAATATTATTTCACTATATGGGGGAACAGCACAATATTATTTCACTATACGGGGGGAACAGTGCAATATTATTTCACTATATTGGGAGAACAGGGCAATATCATTTCACTATATGGGGAGAACAGTGCAATATTATTTCGCTAAATGGGGGAAACAGTCCAAAATTATTTCGCTAAATGGGGGAAACAGTGAAATATTATTTCACTATATGGGGGGAACAGGGCAATATTATTTCACTATATGGGGTAACCGTGCAATATTATTTCACTACATGGGGGGGAACAGGGCAATATCATTTCACTATATGGGGAGAACAATGCAATATTATTTCGCTAAATGGGGGAAACAGTCCAAAATTATTTCGCTAAATGGGGGAAACCATCCAATATTGTTTCACTATATGGGGAGAACAGTGCAATATTATTTCACTATATGGGGAGAACAGGGCAATATTATTTCACTACATGGGGGGAACAGAGCAATATTATTTCACTACATGGGGGAAACAGTGCAATATTATTTCACTATATGGGGGAACAGGGCAATATTATTTCACTATATGGCGGAACAGCACAATATTATTTCACTATATGGGGGGAACAGTGCAATATTATTTCACTATATTGGGAGAACAGGGCAATATCATTTCACTATATGGGGAGAACAGTGCAATATTATTTCGCTAAATGGGGGAAACAGTCCAAAATTATTTCGCTAAATGGGGGAAACAGTGCAATATTATTTCACTACATGGGGGAACCATCCAATATTGTTTCACTATATGGGGAGAACAGGGCAATATTATTTCACTATATGGGGAGAACAGGGCAATATTATTTCGCTAAATGGGGGGAACAGGGCAATATTGTTTCACTATATGGGGAGAACAGGGCAATATTATTTCACTATATGGGGAGAACAGGGCAATATCATTTCACTATATGGGGGGAACAGGGCAATATTATTTCACTATATGGGGGAAACCATCCAATATTATTTCACTATATGGGGAGAACAGTGCAATATTATTTCACTATATGGGGTAACCGTGCAATATTATTTCACTATATGGGGAGAACAGGGCAATATCATTTCACTATATGGGGAGAACAGGGCAATATTATTTCACTATATGGGGAGAACAGGGCAATATTATATCACTATATGGGGAGAACAGTGCAATATTATTTCACTATATGGGGGAACAGGGCAATATTATTTCGCTATATGGGGAGAACAGGGCAACATTATTTCACTATATGGGGAGAACAGGGCAATATTATTTCGCTATATGGGGGAACAGGGCAATATTATTTCACTACATGGGGAGAACAGGGCAATATTATTTTACTACATGGGGAGAACAGGGCAATATTATTTCACTATATTGGGAGAACAGGGCAATATTATTTCACTATTTGGGGAGAACAGGGCAATATTATTTCACTACTTGGGGGGAACAGTGCAATATTATTTCACTATATTGGGAGAACAGGGCAATATTATTTCACTACATGGGGGGAACAGTGCAATATTATTTCACTATATCGGGAGAACAGGGCAATATTATTTCACTACATGGGGGAACAGTGCAATATTATTTCACTATATTTGGGAGAACAGTGCAATATTATTTCACTATATGGGGGAAACCATCCAATATTGTTTCATTATATGGGGGAAACAGTGCAATATAATTTCACAATTTGGGGGAAAAAGTGCAATATAATTTCACTATTTGGGGGAACAGCACACAATATTATTTAACACAATATGGGGCAAACAGCACACTATTATCTCAGTATATGGGGGAAACAGTGCAATATTATTTCACTACATGTATATGGGGGAAACCGTTCAATATTATTTCACTACATGTACATGGGGGAAACCGTCCAACATTATTTCACTACATGTACATGGAGGAAACCATCCAATATTATTTCACTATATGGGGGAAACAGTGCAATATTATTTCACTATATGGGGGAAACCGTCCAATATTATTTCATTACATATATATGGGGGAAACCGTCCAACATTATTTCACTACATGTACATGGAGGAAACCATCCAATATTATTTCACTATATGGGGGAAACAGTGCAATATTATTTCACTATATGGGGGAAACCGTCCAATATTATTTCATTACATATATATGGGGGAAACCGTCCAATATTATTTCACTACATGGGGGAAACAGTGCAATATTATTTCACTATATGGGGGAAACAGTGCAATAGTATTTCTCTATATGGGGGAAACAGTGCAATATTATTTCTCTATATGGGGGAAACAGTGCAATATTATTTCACTATATGGGGGAAACAGTGCAATATTATTTCACTATATGGGGGAAACAGTGCAATATTATTTCACTATGTAGCGAAACTGTGCAATATTAATAAATTATATGGAGGTAACTAATGCAATATTATTTCACTGTATAGAGGGAAATCAATACAATATTACATGTATTTCATTTTTGTTGAGAGGGAACAATGTGATGTTATTTAACTATATCGCAAATCTTCATGGTGGGGAACCCGTCAGCTTTGTAGTTTGTATAACTATATGGGGTGGGGGTAGGGGGGGGGGAGACAATGCAATGTTATTTCACTGTATACAGGGGAAACAATCTAATGTTATTTCACTGTATATACATGTACTGGAAACAACGATACAATGCTATTTCACTATATGCAGGGAAAACAATGCAATGTTATTTCACTGTATATAGGGGAAACAACAATGTAATGTTATTTCACTATATGCAGGGAAAACAATGCAATGTTATTTCACTGTATATAGGGGAAACAACAATGCAATGTTATTTCACTGTATATAGGGGAAACAACAATGCAATGTTATTTCACTATATGCAGGGAAAACAATACAATGTTATTTCACTGTACATTGAAACAATGCAATGTCATTTCACTATATGCAGGGAAAACAATGCAATGTTATTTCACTGTATATAGGGAAAACAACAATGCAATGTTATTTCACTGTATATAGGGGAAACAACAATGCAATGTTATTTCACTATATGCAGGGAAAACAATGCAATGTTATTTCACTGTATATAGGGAAAACAACAATGCAATGTTATTTCACTGTATATAGGGGAAACAACAATGCAATGTTATTTCACTATATGCAGGGAAAACAATGCAATGTTATTTCACTGTATATAGGGGAAACAACAATGCAATGTTATTTCACTATATGCAGGGAAAACAATACAATATTATTTCACTGTATATAGGGGAAACTTATTTAAGGTACGCTCACATGGTGCGATTTGTTGTACCGACTTGTAGCATGCGATTAAAATGCAATTAAAATGGATACTTTTAATTGGTTGATACGATTTGTCAACCAATCAAATACATCCATTTTTATCGCATACTACAAGTAGGTACGACAATTCGCACCGTGTGAGCGGGCCTTTAACTATATGGAGGGAAAACATTGCAATTACAGCATTGTTATTGCACTACATAGAGAAGGTAAACCATCCAAATGTATGGAGGGGGACCAATGCAATTATATTTCACTATTTGGAGGGTAAACAACCCAATTTTATTTCAATATATGGAGGCAAAACAATGCAATGGTATTGAACTATATGGAGGGAATTCAATGCAATTACAGCATTGTTATTGCACTACATAGAGATGAAAAACCATCCAAATGTATAGAGGGGAACCAATGCAATTATATTTCACTATTTGGAGGTTAAACAACCCAATTTTACTGTATTTCACTTGATGGAGAGGAAACAAAGTACTACATTATATTTAATACTGATAGCACTGCCTGACACAAACTTTACATTGATGCGTAGCAAATTTGAATCGAGAATTGAATTTGAAGTCCAAAGAGAAAAAAAAATTGTGGTATAAAATATTTATCAATCAATCATTACTCAAGTCTGAAAGACCGTACAAACACAAATCATACAATTTTGAAAACAAATCCCAGATATTAATTGACTACAAAGAAACATATAAAAACATACTTTTATTTCTTTGTAAATGATAACTCAAAATGTGACATATTTAATGTATAAGGAGATAAATAAGCAATGTTATTTTGACTTTAAAATAATTAAGAATTTGTCATCCATTATGAACAACAGGTACTTCTTGATAAAATGTTTCTATATTATCAGACTTACATGTATATCAGATATATATATTATAAAAATGAGCTTAATTTTATAGAAAAAAGATCAAAAGGGAGGGGAGGGGAGCATAAGCATACATTAACACCTATTCCAATACTTATCAGGACCGTGTTTTGTGAAAAAGAAAAAACATATAAAGTGTAGTTTAATGATGTGTTTCCATCTTTGAAATTGACATTTTTAGACTAAGCAATTTATAAAAGATTGACCGATGGTTTTGGTATTATATAAATCCAACAATTCTGAATTAGGTTGTTTTGCAGTTTTTCTACTACTTTTGGGATTGATTGATTGGGGTTTGACGCCGCAGTCAAAAGCTGAGGTCATATGTGACAAAAGTACCACCTGACCAAAAGACAATTTTAACCATCTAAATTCAGACTCTACAAAACGTCAGAAAGGACATTGCATTTGGTATACTTAATGTTCCTCCTTGCAACGCCAGTCCACAATTACTCCAGCCCCGAAGGCTATTGAGGGAGAACTACATGTACTTGGAATAACTCAGTATAAGTTATGTCATACACAGCTATTGATGTGTATAAACTGCCATGAAGACTCACAGACACAGCAGAGATTGTATATTACATCACCATTGTGACGATACTTACATAACTGAGGTCGTATGTCATTGAGATAATTACATACGTAACTCTCCTAACAACCATATAGCAGCAAATGTAGCATTATATTTTGTCTGTTCTGCGACAGAAATTTCATTTTTTGCGGGTCAACACACTTAACACAGAATATTGCAAAAGGTTGTTCAGAATGAGCAAAATGGCACATTGAACAAAGACAAAGCAATTTGAAATAAAAAAATTACCCATATACCAGGATATTTACTGAAGATATAAATCCTAGCAAAACTAGAGTATGATAAATTGATAACATTGTCATTCTAACCTAAGTAAAGGTTAACACATTCAAAACGAAGCTTGAGCTTAACAATATATTTTGGTTAATGAAGTCAAATTGAAGATATAACACAGCAATTTCTGCCTTGAGAAATTGTAATACTAGATGCTAAATAATGTCAAAAATCAAATACAATCAACAAAATATAGAAAAAATACAAGTAAATAAAAAAACAGAACTAATATTATTCCGAGCAAGTCGATATCTAATACATATAATACATACATATGTATGTGCCTTGAGCGGAGATATCAGAAACAGTCCATAATAAATAATATAGATAAGACGGAGCTGCCCTTTGTTTTAACACGGATTAACCAATGCTCCTGGGCCCTGTCTTACAAAGCTGGCGTCAAGTTGCGCATAGGCCTTTTACATGGACCAGTTGCGACAAAGGCGTAAGTTCCTATAGCTTTACGTTTAAGTAACTTAGGCCAGCTTTGTAAGACAGGCCTCTGGATATTACATATATAACCTTTATCACAGACATTGCTAAAACTATAACCATATTTACTTTAACCTGATGACGGTGTAGCAAACCACATGATCAATTAAATCACCTTTAATGATAACACAAATACTGTTCCAAACAAATAAACTCTGTGTATATCAGCATCCAAGCTTAAATTATATGTAATTCTAAGAAGCATTGGGTAAACAGAAAAAATAAATAAAAAATCTCATAGATAATAAATGGTATTTACAATAGACTTCACTTTAAAGAAATTAGCATTAAATATCACCACTTTTACAGTAAGCTGTATTTAAAATTATGTGTTTGTTATGCCATATAACATATAAAATATTTTCCCAATCTCTTAAAACTAATTTTTTTACAGAATGATGCCAATGTCATTTTCTCCAGAAGAAAAAAACGGGAAATTAAAGCTGAATAATAGAAATAGTTTACTTTCAAAAGTCAATAATCAATTTCTGTATGGGTCTATTACTGGATGACTATCTTTGTCCTCTGTGGGGATCTTTCTACTAAGCTGGCGTAAGTTGCGCCAGTCGCAAACGCGTGTTAAATAATAGGAACTGTAAACCTATGCGTAACTTTGCACCACTTTAGTAGAACGAGCCCCAGGTCAGTTCCGGCACCCAGCATTGTCAGCCTACTGGACACTGATCAAATACCTATACAGCCAGAGAACAGGACAGATTTAACCTATGACCTCACTATCACATGGTGTAACAGAACCTGTTCCACAGGGGCCTGGGCCAGAGATAGAGAAGGACAACCTATGACCTCACTATCACATGGTGTAACAGAACTTGTTCCACAGGGGCCTGGGCCAGAGATAGAGAAGGACAACCTATGACCTCACTATCACATGGTGTAACAGAACCTGTTCCACAGGGGCCTCGGCCAGAGATAGAGAAGGACAACCTATGACCTCACTATCACATGGTGTAACAGAACTTGTTCCACAGGGGCCTGGGCCAGAGATAGAGAAGGACTTAACCTATGACCTCACTATCGCATGGTGTAACAGAACCTGTTCCACAGGGGCCTGGGCCAGAGATAGAGAAGGACAACCTATGACCTCACTATCCAATGGTGTAACAGAACTTGTTCCACAGGGGCCTGGGCCAGAGATAGAGAAGGACAACCTATGACCTCACTATCACATGGTGTAACAGAACTTGTTCCACAGGGGCCTGGGCCAGAGATAGAGAAGGACAACCTATGACCTCACTATCCAATGGTGTAACAGAACTTGTTCCACAGGGGCCTGGGCCAGAGATAGAGAAGGACAACCTATGACCTCACTATCACATGGTGTAACAGAACTTGTTCCACAGGGGCCTGGGCCAGAGATAGAGAAGGACAACCTATGACCTCACTATCACATGGTGTAACAGAACTTGTTCCACAGGGGCCTGGGCCAGAGATAGAGAAGGACAACCTATGACCTCACTATCACATGGTGTAACAGAACCTGTTCCACAGGGGCCTCGGCCAGAGATAGAGAAGGACAACCTATGACCTCACTATCACATGGTGTAACAGAACTTGTTCCACAGGGGCCTGGGCCAGAGATAGAGAAGGACTTAACCTATGACCTCACTATCGCATGGTGTAACAGAACCTGTTCCACAGGGGCCTGGGCCAGAGATAGAGAAGGACAACCTATGACCTCACTATCCAATGGTGTAACAGAACTTGTTCCACAGGGGCCTGGGCCAGAGATAGAGAAGGACAACCTATGACCTCACTATCACATGGTGTAACAGAACTTGTTCCACAGGGGCCTGGGCCAGAGATAGAGAAGGACAACCTATGACCTCACTATCACATGGTGTAACAGAACTTGTTCCACAGGGGCCTGGGCCAGAGATAGAGAAGGACAACCTATGACCTCACTATCACATGGTGTAACAGAACTTGTTCCACAGGGGCCTGGGCCAGAGATAGAGAAGGACAACCTATGACCTCACTATCACATGGTGTAACAGAACTTGTTCCACAGGGGCCTGGGCCAGAGATAGAGAAGGACAACCTATGACCTCACTATCACATGGTGTAACAGAACCTGTTCCACAGGGGCCTCGGCCAGAGATAGAGAAGGACAACCTATGACCTCACTATCACATGGTGTAACAGAACTTGTTCCACAGGGGCCTGGGCCAGAGATAGAGAAGGACTTAACCTATGACCTCACTATCGCATGGTGTAACAGAACCTGTTCCACAGGGGCCTGGGCCAGAGATAGAGAAGGACAACCTATGACCTCACTATCCAATGGTGTAACAGAACTTGTTCCACAGGGGCCTGGGCCAGAGATAGAGAAGGACAACCTATGACCTCACTATCACATGGTGTAACAGAACTTGTTCCACAGGGGCCTGGGCCAGAGATAGAGAAGGACAACCTATGACCTCACTATCCAATGGTGTAACAGAACTTGTTCCACAGGGGCCTGGGCCAGAGATAGAGAAGGACAACCTATGACCTCACTATCACATGGTGTAACAGAACTTGTTCCACAGGGGCCTGGGCCAGAGATAGAGAAGGACAACCTATGACCTCACTATCACATGGTGTAACAGAACCTGTTCCACAAGGGCCTGGGCCAGAGATAGAGAAGGACAACCTATGACCTCACTATCACATGGTGTAACAGAACCTGTTCCACAGGGGCCTGGGCCAGAGGTAGAGAAGGACAACCTATGACCTCACTATCACATGGTGTAACAGAACTTGTTCCACAGGGGCCTGGGCCAGAGATAGAGAAGGACAACCTATGACCTCACTATCACATGGTGTAACAGAACCTGTTCCACAGGGGCCTGGGCCAGAGATGGAGAAGGACAACCTATGACCTCACTATCACATGGTGTAACAGAACCTGTTCCACAGGGGCCTGGGCCAGAGATAGAGAAGGACAACCTATGACCTCACTATCGCATGGTGTAACAGAACTTGTTCCACAGGGGCCTGGGCCAGAGATAGAGAAGGACAACCTATGACCTCACTATCACATGGTGTAACAGAACCTGTTCCACAGGGGCCTGGGCCAGAGATAGAGAAGGACAACCTATGACCTCACTATCACATGGTGTAACAGAACTTGTTCCACAGGGGCCTGTGCCAGAGATAGAGAAGGACAACCTATGACCTCACTATCACATGGTGTAACAGAACCTGTTCCACAGGGGCCTGGGCCAGAGATAGAGAAGGACAACCTATGACCTCACTATCACATGGTGTAACAGAACCTGTTCCACAGGGGCCTGGGCCAGAGATAGAGAAGGACAACCTATGACCTCACTATCACATGGTGTAACAGAACTTGTTCCACAGGGGCCTGGGCCAGAGATAGAGAAGGACAACCTATGACCTCACTATCACATGGTGTAACAGAACCTGTTCCACAGGGGCCTGGGCCAGAGATAGAGAAGGACAACCTATGACCTCACTATCACATGGTGTAACAGAACCTGTTCCACAGGGGCCTGGGCCAGAGATGGAGAAGGACAACCTATGACCTCACTATCACATGGTGTAACAGAACCTGTTCCACAGGGGCCTGGGCCAGAGATGGAGAAGGACAACCTATGACCTCACTATCGCATGGTATTACAGTAGAGTACAGACCCCACATTTACTGATATGAACCCGTTCCACAGGGGCCTGGGCCATAGATCGAGACGGACTTAACCCATGAGCCTGTGTGGAAGATGCTACAGTTAATGAGGGAATAGTTTGAGGTGGCTCAGGCTGGTCATGTTGTGAGAAAGCAGACAGTTGATCAAGGCCGGTAATGCTGGCATTGGAGTGAATGTTACTCAGTTTAGTATCATCCAATATTAATGAGCGGTTCTGTTGAGGGGAACTGATTGGTTTTACATATTGACTGATACGTTGGATTATCTCACTGTATTTATCTTCCAGATCAGCATGGACCCCTGACCCACCGTGACCTCCCACACCTGAAACAGGGGAAATAACTCTCTATATTATCTGGTTGTATCAAATTAAATAAATAGTATAAATATAGTAACAGTTAAAACTGTTTTAAGATCATGCAATTATTATTTATAGGCTAGAAAACCTCAAAATAACATTTTTGGCGAGAAACATGCTTGACATTTTTTACGGTGATTTTTCCTGATTGGTGACAAAATATGCATATTTTTAACTTGCTCTTTCTTTAAATACTAGGTACATGTAGCTGACATACAAGTTCTTTTATTTCATCTTGCATTTTTCTGAAATACATTTAGATTTCTGATCAAAATAATTGGTCATAAATCGGTTAAAATGATAATTGTGATTGTTTCGCGCATACATCAACATTGGAGGGCTTCCTTTTAAGTACAGTTCTCCTACCCTACTTATTTCAAAATGATACATATATAAAGGTTCTAGTCCAACCCAAAAATATGTGTTCATGGAGTGCTATCAACACACTGTTCCTTTTTAAGAAAACAACCTGCTTTCCCTCCACAGTAAAATTGGCAATGCTGCCATATATGTGAAATAATCTTACGTGCGACGTAAAACACCAAACAATCAATCAACCCAGAAAACAAGAGGCCCTCTGCACGTCTGTGGAGAGTACATGTAACCCGTCATGTTTGACATTTTTTGGTCAGTGTTACTAATTTCCCTAATGAGGATAGTCAGTTTGCTTTAGTGAAGTCCTGTCACTGTTGTTCACAGGTGAGAACTAGAAACAGAAATGGACTTTGTCAGCCTTGAATTGTGTGTAAGGGGTTTTACACAGCACATGATTATTTCACTTTTATGAAAGGGTTGTCAGGTTAGGCTTTTTACCTTTAAAATGTACCTGACTATCCTCCCACATAGAGCCTAGAGTGAAAAATCGACTTCGGTTGGTCGGATTTTGAGCCTGCGTCCCATCGGTGTAAGGTTTTTGTCGGCATGAGAGGTATTTAAAGAGATAGAATGAAAGTATATAAACCAACCCAAAAGACCTTACCTTTCATGTTTATATAAACCAACTGAGCGAAGACCAGAGACATTCCACCAGGAGGGGGCCAGGTCACATGATCAAATACAATAGGAACAATTGGTTTGTGTATCAGGTCGGCCAGGTTCAATTCACGGTTACAGTAATGGGACACAGTGTACTTGGGTGTAACACATGCTAAAATCACCTAAACAGAAATTGTTTAAATTGAATGTCTCAAATAGCACAACAAAAAAAAAATTCTTATTTTATTTTTATAATAATTCATTGGAGACCATTTTATAACAGATTTCTTCTTTACACATGTAAATTTAATAAATATATGTCCAAAGTGAGGTTTTGTACCTTTGAGTGTCGTATTCCCATGTCAATCTTGTTATACAGTTGATCGCCCCCTCCCATCTGACCTATATCCATCCAGCATGTAAATCCAGCTTGTTCTAATCTGTCTCGTAATGCCCTTACTTCTTCTTGACTGTCCCATTGATAACTGATAAATACCTGAGCTGGTTCACAACTAGTTTCTGTAATAGAAACACAAAGTCAATTGCTACATCTGCATTCAAGCTTTAGAGCAGACAGTTTATTGTTTAATTTATTGTTCGGTTTCAGACAAAAGCATAGACGTAGCTCAGAATAAAGGGAGGCAACTATTGTTTTGTCTGCTTTGACAAGTCCAAACGTCAGATACAAGGAGATGTCAAGGAAAAGAAAAAGAACAATTGTTTAAATCTTTCAAAAAATGTTATCATTATCAGAGCTTGGCATTTTTGTCCCAGAAAAATAAAGTTGTCAGAATTTCTTATGGATGAAATCACACAACTGATATAATTCTGTATTTGAGTTGAATCCTAACACAAATATGTCATGAAATGTAAGACATTTTGGAGAGGTGTGGACTTATTTCTCTTGACAACTCCCCAAATATCTTTATTGACTTTGAGATACCAACTTCTATGCTCCTTGACAAACTCTGTATGGTTATAGGAAGTGATTGGATATCATACCCTGTCCAGATTGTACAACATCCACTATATCATCACGATTCAACTGTTCTAAGTAGGTCACCAGTACGTCCACAGATAGAGCCGTATTCCCACTGGTAATTATCCAATCAGTGAGCAGAACCAGGGCAGGATTGAGGTCATCGTTAAACTGGTCAATCTTCAACTGTTTATAACCTACAACACAGCAAAAATTATAATGCATCACTTTTCTTAACCACAGATGACAAAATTATTTGAATTTAAAATGCTGCAAATGCAAAGTATATTTTGAACTCTAGCCAAAAGTTGTGCTAAAGGAATTTTTCATTTTTATTATTTAGATTTGATTGATTGAGTCACGGGGTAATAGTTATCTTTGTTTTGAATGAACAATGTGAAGGATAAAGAGGTTCGTAGGTTTTACCAGCCTGTAAATATAAAGGATATCAACATGAACATAATGCATGGGCATCTACGAGGCTACACAAGTAATTTCTGGGAATCTGAATGGATAATTTGTTTTTGCTATGAAGCCATATACTGCTTCAAACATAGTGAGCTCCTTTAACTCGGGTGAAAATACGGGCGTGTGCTTCCTTGGCTCTGTATTTCCTTGGAGTTAACAAAGAACATGCTTCCATGCCAGACAACCATACCATCTTTTATAACGATTGTATATCAAGCGGGTTAGAACTTTACTCAAAATTGACCTCCCTCATATCTGCTCTATTTTACGGAGCTTGATTTCATAGCAATAATCTAACTACGCACTTCTATTTGATAAATTTGTCAATTGAAGTATGATTCTGATGAAGTTACCAAGTAGTTTAGCCAGATTAATCCAGTCTTGTTCCTCTGGGCTTCCATTCAACAGTTTGGCCGCTCCTTTTACCCAGCTTGGTAGATTTGGGCACTGTTTCTCCAGGTTACCATGGGTTTCTTTTAATGAGACACTCGGTAACACTGGTCCTACACGCCCACCTGAAATATAGTGTTAGAACTAAGTAGTTTTGAGAGCCTGTTGGTTGGATAGAATTCCTCATAAAATGAATTCAGGACTCTAAGTGGCAAAATAAGTATTTTTGTTATGAAAACAAATATATTCTGTATTTCTCAGTATGATTAAAGTGATTAAAGGAGAAGCTATTTATTAGGGAGATAACTCATAATTCCCTGTCAAAATTAACATTTTTCAGCAGACAGCTTACGGTAAATGACGTCCGAATCTGACCGATTTTATACCCAAAGTGAGTAGTAGTCTGGTTCAACCTACTGTTGAGTCGCATGAATAGAGCGATCAGCGAACGTGTGAAACGATTAGTCTGGTTGTCCTTTGATATCTCCGAGGCTGGGAATCGATTCAATGAGACTATTTAGACTAATAAAACATGCTTTTAACAGAAGCGTTTTTTCCCCTTACAGTTTAATTTAAATGCAGGTCTTCGTTGTCACTTTGGTACAACAACAGCATCAATTAGTAGACATACGAAAACTCGCAGTTAGCTGAGAAATCTGCCTATGCCGGATTTTATATTTTTTTCGTCACACACGGCCCAGGGAGCGGTATTGTTCGATGTCCACTGCAGCTGAGATTCCAACACAACTTTCAAACTTACAACATGTGCGTATGGCCCTAAACATATCACTATGAGTAATATATAAACTACACATAGTCTGCTATCCAACTACATTTGTTAGTTGAAACCAAAGTGACTACACACGTGGCGACACAGAAGCGGCCATCGTTCAGTCGTGCCGTGATGCTCACCAGTTTACTCAATCTGGGCTTGGATATTTGTAGGACGATTGGATCACCAGAAAAAAACGTTTGATGAAAAAACAATTCCTTAATGTAGTATAATCGATCATTAACATACTAATCATGGGTTAAGTACATGCACAAGTATCTGTTGTTTCCCGTCGCCATTTGAGCTCTCAAGCTACCAACTTCACGGGAGTGTTGACGACGCCAGCAAGACAGGAAAACAATCGGAAATCATAGACTCAAATTCAATGAGTTGTTGCTAAATTATACTCGCCCTCTAAAACCATAGAGAATTGCTTTAAATATTACAACGAACAAAAGACATTTTGTAATGTTTTAAACACGTAGGCCTAAAACATCTTATATATTTGACAGTCCAGAGTGAGCTGTGCTTTCTTTTGGGTCTTATGGTTGCTGATTGGACTATACATACCGGTACCTGTCAATCAAAATAAGAGCCAATCAAATGGCTACCTGTTTCAGGGATCGATAAAACTGCCGCAGACCACGTGGGTTTTCACTTCAAGTAATTTTAAACTATAATATTGCTACATGGTTTTCAAGAACTCGAAGTTTTAAAATTAGATCATGTATAGACTGCAGCGAACAGGAGTTTGTGAGTTAAAATCTCTCGATCTGAGTGCATGTTATTCGTGAATTTTGATCTTTACAGCTAGTGGTTATTTGGTAATACCGATGGTTGATATCTTGCCCGCCGAAGGCTTCAAAAGCCGTGACAAATTGAGAAAGTAAACTGAAAGCACTACAGTTTATCGCTTTGCGGCTTGGTCCGGATTTCTGACTACAAAATGATTTCCTTTCTCTATACTGACGACCGTAATTCCAAAATACGGCTGTCAGTATACAACAAAGTCATTTTGGAGTCACAAACGCTACGAACGGCGTAGTAATTAATTTCATAGACGTGACAAAGAATGATTTGACGGTTGGTCATGAGCTGACTGTATGAAAAACAAACAAAACTCGGGTTGATTTTTTTACACGTATTTATTTTTTCGCGAATCTAATAAAACATCTTGGGACTATACGTTTCTACTTTAAGTCGTAAATCTCCATTACCGGTCGACAGCCGGTAAGTTATCGGTCATGTAGGCGTTTGACTAACTGTCAGCTCAGGCGTCGGCAGCACACTAGGTGGCTAATCACCATGGTCTGTGATCTCCGCCGCCGGTCGGATCGGGCATCGGTCGGATTCGGACGTCATTTACCGTATGTTAGTAAAGCGAGATTAACCACTCCAGCTGAGGTAGAAAGGGACTACAGTAAATTTGAAGATGACAATATCAAACCAGATCTGAAGAATTGGGGGGATAATTCTCATATTCCCCCAAGATATAATACCTACCTGTCCAAACACATGCCTTTCGACCCTAGAAGAAAGAGCAACATGCATTTTACACAATAAAATTAAAAATCTTGTCCCTACTGTTCTATATATTATCCTATGTTAATGCCCTGTACAGGATGTCCATTATACACACTGCACATGTGCAGTCCTTCCTTTTCAACTTCCTCTTTTCAACGCTTGTGGGCGTAGTAGTGAGGGGAGGTCGGGCCGGGCTTAACTGTTTGGACAGGTAGGTATTATATCTTGGGGGAATATGAGAATTATCCCCCCAATTCTTCAGATTCCCAAAGAAAATACCTACCAAAGTCCAAACACATGCCTTGAATGGCACAGTCCGGAGGAGGGATGAATACGCCGTACAGAGCATTAACCAAAGGCAAGCATTTTTAGTTACAGGAAACACGCGTTCATAGTCCTAACCTTAGAAATCATTTCGGAATCGCAATCCCGACCCCAATGACACTTGATTCGGGCGGGGCATCCGTCTTGACGAGTGTTGCGCCATTACCAGGGGCCCCAATGAATGAAGATCGCCACGCACTAAAGTCATATCACGAAGATAGTACGTCGCAAAGGTCGTCGGAGATCTCCATGAGCAAGCCCTCATAATATCCGACACCGAAACATTATTGGTGAGGGCCCAAGAGGCTGCCAAGGCCCTAATTTCGTGGACACTGGCCCTTGCCAAAGTGGCCCTTTGGCGAGGGGTAGAACTGTAAGCTAACCTAATCACCCGTTTCAGCCAGGAAGCTAGAGTATTTTTTGATATCTCTTGTCGTCTGGCTGGGCGAATGGGGATGAACAACCTCCGTTTCCCATTCCTGTGGTCAGCTGTACGGCTTAAGTATACCGCCAAGGCTCTGACCGGGCACATTAATCTATCGTCTTGTAGGTCAGGGGAAAGGAAATTAGATAGGGCAGGGATATGGAATTCCCTGGGCTGTTGGTCATAGGTTGTCTGATTTTTGGCAATGAACTCCGGGAGGGTTCGAACAAACACTTCCGACCAGTCCGGTGTATGTCGTAATGAGGACACATCCAGAGCATGAATTTCCGACACCCTGGCTGCCAGAGCCAAGGCAGTGAGAAACGCAGTCTTAAGTGTGAGGAAGGTTAATGTTGCCTCCGCAATCGGTTCAAATGGGGGTTCTGTTAAGGATAGGAGGACCCACGCCAGGTCCCAATCTGGGGTCCTGGGGGTCCTACGGGGTCTTTCTATGGCAAAAGACCTGATGATGGCGGAGAGGTTGGGGTCGGAAGCCACCACCTGGTCTGTGGCGAGCTGGACTACCCTAGCAATGGCTGTCCGATAGCCTGCCACTGTAGCTGGTGCTAACGACCTGTCGAGTAGTAAATGGACCAAAAAATCACCTATTTGAGGAATAGAGGCAGACTCTGGTGCAATCCTTTGGGCGCTGCACCATTCGGCAAAGATTCTCCATTTAGCATCGTAAAGGGCTGCCGTGGACAATCTATTGGCCGCGAGGATGCGCTTGGATGCCTCGACAGAAAATCCTGCCTTAGTGAGGTGATACTTGAGCACTTGGCCACGTGCAGGTGTAGGGCCCCGAGGTTCTGGTGATAAACCTCCCGACGGGGCTGTCGGAGAAGGGTCGACCAGTCGGGTAGTTCTCTGGGCTGGTCGACTAGTAGTTCGAGTAGATCCGGGAACCATGGTCGAGCCGGCCACCATGGAAACACCAGTAAGACTACGCACGGTTCTGTCCGCATCTTGGCTAGGACCCTGGGTAGAATTGCTGGTGGTGGGTAGGCATATGCGATCAGGTTGGACCAATCCGTCGTTAGGGCGTCTACTGACCAGGCCAGTTGGTCCATTACCGGCGACACAAACACTGGTAGTTTGTTGTTGTGTCGAGTGGCAAACAAATCCACTTGGGGGGTCTCCCATACCCTGAAAATCTGGGTTACACAGTCTGGGTGTAGGGACCACTCTGTGGACTGGATTTGATTGGACCTGGACAGGCTGTCGGCCAAGACATTGAGGCGTCCTGGGATGTGTCGAGCTCGTAACGATATGTCCCAGCGTCGACATATCAGGAACAGCTCCTGAGTCTTTGTCAATAGGGCGGTGGAGTGGGTACCGCCTAGTTTGTTTATGTAGGAAACCACTGTTGAGTTGTCCGTTGCCAGGAGGACTACGCGACCCGATAGGGCCCGAGCGAAAGCGGTCACTGCCCTCGAGACGGCCAACATCTCCAGCTCGTTTACATGTGTCAGTCTGTAAACCTCCGACCAGGTGCCGGATGCTTCCAGGTCCGGGGTGGATAAGTGTGCCCCCCACCCTACTCGTGACGCGTCTGTGAAAAGGTGACACGAGGGTGGAGGGGGGTGAAGGGGAACTCCCGGGAGGACATTCCGTGGGTCGAGCCACCAGGACAGGTCCCCCCGAATAGATTGGGGCAAGGAGAAAACAGGATTCAGCTGTCTGATTGGCCACTGACTGTTGAGGAAGCATTGAACCGGTCTTAGATGGAGGCGCCCCCAAAGGGTCACGTCCTGGGTCGAGGTGAGGAGACCCAGGACCGACGCACACTGTAGGGCTGTACACTTTGGACGGCTGAGGAGCCTTGGTATTTGAGCCTGGATTTTCGCCCACCTGTCTGTTGGGGGGAAAGCCACGTCTCTCCATGTATTGTACGTCACCCCCAGGAAGGTCCTGCATTGACGGGGAACTAGGTCTGATTTCTGGGGGTTTGGAATGAAACCCAGCTCCACGAAAGTGTTCCAGACCACGTGGGACTGGCGTACAAGTGTTTCTGGATCCGAGTGTCTTAACAGAGCGTCGTCCAGATAATAGTGGAACCGAATCCCCTGAGAATGGAAGAGGGCCGCTACAGGCGCTAGGAGCCTGTTGAATACCTGTGGGGAGTGGGCAAGGCCGAAGGGGAGGACCATGAACTGGAACCTTCGCCCGCCAATCTGAAAGCGGAGGAACTTTCGGTGGGGGGGGAAGATCGGGACGTGGAGGTAGGCATCCTTGAGATCCAAGGACGTCATCCATTCGTCCTTTTTTAGGGCTGTTCGGATGGACGCAAAGGACTCCATACGAAAGGTTGGTGGCGGGGCCAGAAATAGCCTGTTTAGCCGTTTTAGGTTGATAACTAAGCGCCCGTCTTTTGAACCTTTTTTTGCAACCAGAAATACAGGGGAGAAAAACCCCGGGGACTGATCGGACATGGGGTCCAGTTCCTGAACTGCGCCCTTTCCCAATAGCAAGTCCACTGCCTTGAGGAGTTCGGTAACTTGACCTGGGGGGTGGACTGTGAAGGATTCCGGTGGGGAAATTCTGAGTGGTGGAACTTGAGTGAACGAGAGACGTAAGCCCCTCGAGATGAGTTCCAAGACCCAGCGTTCCGGCTGGATACATTTCCAAACCCGAATAAACTCCCGCAATCGACCCCCCACGACGCCCTGAGGTTGCATCAACGGAGGTGTCGGCTGCTTGGGCAAATAGACTACCGACCGTGCGATGCCCTGCGCACGGACGGCCCCCTCAAAATGACCGCCTACCCCTTGGGGCCCCGCTCGAAGCCCGTGTTTTTTGGGGTCGAGGACGTGAGCTCGGAGGTTTGCGACGTTCTGGGCTACGTGGGCGTGATGCCTGAGGAGCCGTGAACTTACGCCTTTTGGGGGGGGGAGGTTTCTTCTGTGCCGACGACTGACGTTTCATGGGCGGTCTGTAAGCGCTCAATAGAGTATGATCACGTCTAGCATCCAGCATTGGTTGGATGACTTTATGTGATGCGTCTGCAAACAAGTTTGCTGATACTGGTGAGGCTTGTCTTAGCGCCCGTTTTACTCCCTCTGGGGTCCAGGTTGGCAGGGCCTCTATTAGGGGCGCCCTTCTCGCGTCAGTAAATGTGACAGACGAAAAGGCCGCCGCTGCCAGAACCTCCGCATCCACCCTAGACGCCAAATTGAGATATTGATAGATCAATTGAAGATCTTCTGAAACCGTCACCGGGGGCTGTAGGGGCTCAATGGTACGGCTGACCCGGTCTAGAAGTTGTCGTATGGCCAACAGGAAGAAATCCAGGTATGATGCCATAGCCACCGTGGTTCGCGCTAAACCTTCCAACTCTACCGTTTGGTTATAGGTAAAAGAGATATGAGGTCTAGGTGGATGACCATTTGGTAGTAAGTCCAGGAAACCCACATCTGGTTCTGGTGGGACTACAGACCAATTGGAGCTATGGAT
Organism: Lepidochitona cinerea; assembly: GCA_963971465.1. Classification (NCBI taxonomy): domain Eukaryota; kingdom Metazoa; phylum Mollusca; class Polyplacophora; order Chitonida; family Tonicellidae; genus Lepidochitona; species Lepidochitona cinerea. The sequence continues at coordinate 35,709,068 of OZ020556.1, read as the reverse complement.
GTTGTATTGCATCATGGAAGGCTTCTTCAGCCTGAATAGCCTTTTGCTAGGCGCGAACGCCCGCCTTGACGACGCCCCGTCCAGGGGGGCCGACTTGGAGGGGTCGAACCCTGCGTTTATCCGCTCTACGACGTCTGTCACCGCCGCTGATGGGGGGAGAGACGATCGATGTTTGGACTGCGCAGGTATTCCTGCCATGGTAGGAATCCTAGCGGACCGCACCTCGGGCGGTGGTTCCAAATTAGGTACCAACCGGTAGATGTGGTCTAGAAGCTCAGAATAAGACCAATCCCGCTCATCTGTCTCCGCTGCTGCATCCGAGACGGAGCCCTCTCCTGAGATTTCTGAATTAGAATCTGGGTAAGGGACGTCTGGATGGAGGCGCTCCGTCGACCGAGTACTAATCTGGGGGTATTCCTCGAAGTACTGGTCCGGTCTCATCATGACCTCCTGGAACGCCTCCTGGCGTTGAGACAGATCCAGACCCTGAGGAGTGGCCAATTGGCAAAACTCCTGGTACTGGTTGTCAGGCGGAACGACTCGTGTACCTGGACGTACAGTCGCTGTCGAAGCCGCCGAGGATTTAGGTCGTGGTGACCTGGGCTCTGCCATTGCTCCCCCTCGGGACCCTTGGGTTCTAGCGAGGAGTCGAGCAATGGAGTTCCTAAAGCCCTCCAACGTCTGTTCCATAGCTTCCAGACGCTGGGAATCCGACTGCTGGTGAGTTTCAGCCTGCTGTGGAGTCGGATCGCTAGGCAAGGTCACCACCGGTTCTTTGGTATGGACGGGCATGTTGGGCCAGATGGTGGGGGGTGGGGGTCCGACGTCTGCGACGACTATCCGTGGTAGTGGCGACTTGGGGCGTGCGAGTCCTTGACTGGTTGGTTGGGTGAGGCTGACGACAGAGAAAAAACATTTCAACGGTAAGCCAATGGGTATAAACCTGAATTCCCCCTTGTACTTAATATATATCTATAATCTACTTAATATATATATATAGGTGCAGGAAATCATCAAGCGGTCCACACAGGACAGCACAGGTTCCACAAACCCCTCTACGGGGAAAAACTCGAAAATAAAGAAAGTATAAGATCAATGCTTCACTTTATTTATTTATAATTATTATTTATTTATTTATCTTACGAGGAATTATCGTTATTACGACTTGCCTGTACTGATGACCCTCATCACCTGAACTGGGGGAAATCTGATGATCGCCCCCCCCCCCCCCTCCTCGAGGACCTCCTCGGTTTGCTAGATTTGCCCGTCCTGAGCGTTAATGAGGCGCTCCGGGACCGACTCTTTTTCTTTTGGGAGTCTGACACCGGAGACAGCCGAGGCGGGCAACGATGCTCTTCACCTGCGGGGCAATCGCCACCGCAGGTGATACACAAACGGCTTTCCATAAGTAGTTTCTTTCACAAACTGCAATTAAGGAAACAGAAGGAAAGCTAAATATTACAAGTCCAAAATAATTGAAATAATCAAAAATAATCTAAATTAATTCATAATTAAGCATCATATACCCTCAAACTAACCCCAGTGGGTGTTAAACACACCCTATAGGGCCCAAGAGGAGTTGAAGTGAATCAGGAGTGAACTCATAACTACCCAGCAACACAACCACGTGGAGTGACGAAAACTGGACCCTCAATGATACCTGACAGGTAGAAATCTACAGAGTCCAAAAACCCATCAAATATCAAAAATATAAAACATTTTCTGGTCAGAGAACCTGCCATAGCCTACAGGGAGGTGTCTAACCACTAGGGACAGATAAATTTAAACCTAAAACACATTAGATTGGAGAAAGTACAAGAAAAATATACTTAGAATTTTTTGCAATGTTGATTCTATCTATGCAGAGTTGAAAAGAGGAAGTTGAAAAGGAAGGACTGCACATGTGCAGTGTGTATAATGGACATCCTGTACAGGGCATTAACATAGGATAATATATAGAACAGTAGGGACAAGATTTTTAATTTTATTGTGTAAAATGCATGTTGCTCTTTCTTCTAGGGTCGAAAGGCATGTGTTTGGACTTTGGTAGGTATTTTCTTTGGGAATATGACTGTTTATACTTACTCAGATGGGGAGGGATTGGGAAGCACTTCTTGAACAGATTAGTTTTAATACGCCGATGATCACAGAGAACGACCTAAAAATATATAAACGATAGGTACATGTATATAAGAATATAAAACTTCATAACCTATTGCAATGTATAAATTTTGAAGATTGATTCATTTATTGTAATCTTGGGACTAAGATTTCTCCAAATGTAAAAATCAGAATACACAAATAATAAAAACAAAATGAATTTCATTAAATGATTGTTTATATAAGACAGCGAAGAATCAGTTCTCATTCCCACCTTATTTGTTAAACATTCATCTAGATCTAGGAAATGTAAACATGTATCTTGTTGACAGCCTGCCTTGTCATGACGTTTACAGACTCTCACACACGGGCATTCTACTGTTGTACGATAAAATATCCTCCTCATCCACATGGCTTTTAAATCTGACAGGGTCGAGTCTAAAAAATGTCGAACCTGAAAGAAACATAACCGTGAGAAATTTTAGAGTAAGTATTTCTAAAATCTTCAAACTAAAAAAATGACAAATCTTTAGCATATGTCATGAGTATTTAACAACTCCAGCATTTCAAGAGAAGTAATTATGGAGGTAACATATTTACAAGGACATGATAGACTGTAGTCTGTTAGATGGAGGGTGGCAACAAGCATCAACATGAGGAAATGTACATACTTTGGCTGATGCTTTGGGATTTGGAATTGGGACATGTTGATCTTCATCATTTGTATCACTGTCACTGTTGTCTGTCATATTGGCCACAGTCACCTGGAAAAAAATCCTCAGAAATGTAAAAATAAACTGGCTTTTTTTGCCATGAGGATAAAAATACCTTATCAAACTACCTCAATTTCCCACCTGATTAAAATGAAACAGATTTTTATAGATAACAAGAGTTACATTGATTGATGTTTTACGTCGCACTGAAAATTATTTCACTTATATGGTGCCGTTGACAGAGTTTAGTTCTTTGCCCATAGGAAACCCCCCAACCTTCGGCGAGTGCCTGGCAACTCTTGAAAAAAACACTCAGAAATTATTAAATCTGATTGTCAAGAATATATAGGTTTTTTTAAGGTCCTTAAAAAACTAAATCAATGACATAGGAATTAGAAAAATCTGTACAGTCAGTTCAGGCTAGATGAAAGTTCATTCATTTTAGGTCAAAGTTCAAAAGACTACTTCAACAAACATTCGAACGTTACAGTAGGACTAAAAACCTTCTTATTTGATTGATTGATGTTTTACGACGCACTCCAGATTATTTCACTTATATGGCAGTGTTGCCAGGGGGGAGGAAACCGGGCTCATTGCCTGGAGGAAACCCCCAACCTTCGGTGAGTACCTGGCAAATCTTCTACATACGGCAACAGAGTGAAAACTCCACTCAGAAATTTTTCCATATTTATTTGGTCTGAGTGGGATTTGGACTCCCGCAGCATCGATGGAAGGTCTGTGTGGGACTGAGGGATGATCACTCTAACCCACTGGACCACCGAGGTCTGTGTGGGACTGAGGGACGATCACTCTAACCCACTAAACCACCGAGGCCCCGTCCCTGCTGATTTGAAATTCCTGAAAAAAATAGCTGATAATTCCCAAATTTTGTTGGATTTGTTTATTCCAGGATATTCTACTGACCTTTATTCTGCAAAATGGATGAGGCATCATTTCTAAGAAAAAATCATGCTCAGCATCCAGGAAAAAGCGAGCTGATCTTCTGTAGAGTTGTGGTTCTTGGCCCCCTAAACTTTGTGACCAGCGTACTGCTCGGGTGAGAATTCGGTAAAACAACCCCTCTGAAAAAAAAATTGTTTCTATGAAATTACATTTGGTAAGGATGAAAATCCTAGGATAACAAGTAACATGGAATCTCGTCAGCTAACTCCATTAAAAGGGGCATAACTCTTCTGATAACAAGATACATGGGGCTTCAGAAACATGTTAAAATGGAGAGGTAAGAAACAGATTGAAAGAAAAAAATTAAGACATCACCAAGTAGTTCAGGCCTGTCATTAAGAATAGACTGGGGGAGTTACAATACGCTCTCCCAAAACTGTCAGGGTGACTCCCAAAATTCAATGAGAATGCACTTCCTCTCCCATGTTTTTCAGAGAGAGAACACGCTCATGATGAAATAAAAGCACCTGTTACAGTTACAGTTACAGAAAAGGAATTTTTATTTTGGTACCCGGTATTAATGTACTTATCTATGTCAGAATTGTCGTGCAAATTCTGGAGAAAGCAGTCTTTAAAAAAAATGTTATCCTAGTTTTCCATATTATCATACAGTAAATTCTATTTTAATGGACATGACAGGGTTGGAGAATAGTTTAATCTTGGGAGAGTGAAAAACATAAACACTCGCCTGAGGGTGAGTGATAAACAGGTCTCCTCACACCCCTCTGGGGGTGTGTGGAGGGGAAGGAGAGCAATCACTCTCCCTATAATGACAGCCCTGGTAGTCAGTTGTTTGTGAACAACACAAGCTTTTAACACCTATACTGGTGTCTTCGTCAAGTGGAACATGTGTCGAAAGCTCGTGTCGTTCACAAACAACCAACTACGTGGTGATGTCTTAATTTTTTATCATTAATAAGTTTTTTGTTTGGAAAATGTATACATAGGTTCTTACCCGGAAGAAATCCATTAAAATCTAAGAAAAATATAACATCATCAGGGCTTGGGGTGTAAAAACTATCATCTTCCTGGTAAGGTTTCAGTTTAACTGGCACATAATAACTCTTCTCAGATTCATCTATCTGAAATCACAGATAAATCATCATAAAAATCAACATCAAAATCTATATTTTATCATAAGCAGTTTGTAACATTCTAATTTCTCTGTCAGCGGGTAGGACATGTAATGGACTGTTTTTTTGCGATATCCGCTGGAAAATGCATGGAGCCTTTTGACACTTTTGTTAACTACAAAGCAGTCTGTCTTATAATTTGTGCAAGTAATTGAATATACGTCAGAAAAAGATTTTTCACTAAAGCAATGAACCCAATAAAGGTCCTTTGGGTTTCAAGTAAGCCTCTTGGCATCAAAAAGAACTTTTTGCATTGCCTCAGTGGTTGAACCAAACTATCCATCGAAGAGTACAAGATAAACGAATGTTGGTACTTGTAAATTATGCTGCTTGGAGTCGGTTGAAGTCTTATGTATATAGCTAATCAATTAAAGTAAGAGGTTTAACAATTTGGTGGGGGGTTATATACAAATTTATCATTAAAAATTCTTATACTTAGGCAGAGTTCTGATTTTATTTAGCGTTTCACACATGGCAGTTTCATCCTACTCCCTATGGTTGTACAAGCCTGGTATTCACTCAAAGGCCAGATGAATAGATCCCAGAATACAGTTATATATAGATGTGAACCAGAACGACTTAAATCATATGTGATAACAGGAGAAGTTATTGCCCTATTCAAAGTTTTTTTCCCTAAAGTATCCAAAGTTACGATAAATGACACTTTATGAAGAAAAAAAGGTGTTTTTTAATAGTGTGTTGATGCCCCTAGGCATTTTGACTTAACTTTTTCATATTAAGTTGCAGCTGCGATGCGTTCTGAAAAAATGTTTCATTGCGTGTTGCCCCTGTGACACGTGAAACATTCTTTTATTTTGTGTAAATTTTTTCATATTGGGCTGCAACAATAGCACTTGGACTAGTGTGACTTTTGAAGAAACTTTTCAAAGATTTAACCTAGCCATGTGGCGTTGGAGGAGCGGTAAACACCCTTTGTGCAAAGTTTTGCCCAGGAGGATTTTTCGGTTGAAATAAGAACCTACCAGAGGTGGTTGTCGATTACAGATCAGATCAAATCTCTCCATCAAATTAAGGAGCATCCGTTTCTGATCAATCACGTCCTCCCACAGATGGTCAATAAGGCTCTCAGTCAGAATCCCATAATCCTCCAGTTTCTCCCAAGATGATGCCAGTGATAACCAAGCCTAAACAAGGGGGAGATAATTCAACAAAATGATGACTATCTTCATTGTATTCTAACTTACATGTAGGTAAAAATAGATTTTTTTCAGATAAATAAAAATACTTTTAACACCCAGGATGTTGAAGTAACTGATTAATAATAACCAAAATTATGTAAAACCTGAAAATATACAAATAATAAACTGGGTTTCAACAGTACACTCATATTTGGTGACAGATTGATAAAAATACCATATCTATTTCTTTGGACTTGAGGTACCTTTTTGTCATATAGATTGATTAATTGATTGATTGGGGTTTTAAACCCCATTTAAAATAATTTCACTTGTATATTGGATAATGTGATATAGAGAGAACTATGTTAATTACCTTATCTTTCACCTCAACAGCGGCTATAATCCTCTTGAACATATCAATTAACCAGCGAGGATCCAGAATGACAGTGTTCCTTAGTACATTATCCAATACACTGGCACCTCCATAATAGATAAGCAGACCAAGATCATGGTAAAACTGTAACATTGTCTTCACCTCACCCTCTACCCTTATATCCTCTTCACTGGCAATCTCTTCAACCTGTACACAAATCATTGTTAAAAATAATAGTGCCAGGTGAGCAAAATACAAACATTTTGGAAATAATAGGACCAAGTTCACGGAATTTGTTCCAAACAGAAATGAACAAAAGAAGTAGTATTATCGTAAACATAAAATCTGTTTGAGCTTCGAGGAGATAATTTTTTACTTATTGAAATCAGTGCCAGTCAAATTTGTATCTGTGATTGAACGTTTCAACGCCAAATGTTTGGCTGCCTATCCAACTACATGAAGAAATTCAATTTCTGTAAGCATTATTCAAGTGGGACTTGGAAATAGCCTCAAAATAACAATAGTGATTAGTCAGAAATTATACTGTCCTAACTTAGTCACAAATGTTGAAATGTTGAAAACTGTATCACCCCTTCCCCTGCCATATATTTCACAGTCGTGTCACTGCAGCAGCTCCTGGACAATCACTATACCAAATGATATTGTAATAAAGAAGCAAACCTGATCATATGTTGCATAGTGTGTCCCTTCAGATACTAACTCCTCAACTCTATGTTCGAATCTCAGCCACTTCAATGGTCTCTGTTCACCCATGTAAGATTCTCTTGAAGACACTTGTTCTATTTCGTGTCGTAATTCAAGGATCTGTCGGAAAGATTGATTGATGTGATAAGTCGCAACAAAGATTATTTCACATATATGACGCGTTGCCAGGTTTAGTGGGGGAGGAAACCTAGCACTTTGCCAAAAGGAAACCTTTGACGATAGGTTAGTATCTGACAACTCTTCCACATAGGGCAATTGAGTGAAAAGTCTTCTCAGAAAATGGAGTTTGAACTCATCGATGGAAGGCCTGTGCCAGACAAAGACAATCGTTTTACAGACCGACCCCTCTCCCATATCCCCGCTGTCAGAAAGAGGTAAGTCCTTGGAGGCCTGTGCCAGACAAAGACAATCGTTTTACAGACCGACCCCTCTCCCATATCCCCGCTGTCAGAAAGAGGTAAGTCCTTGGAGGCCTGTGCCAGACAAAGACAATCGTTTTACAGACCGACCCCTCTCCCATATCCCCGCTGTCAGAAAGAGGTAAGTCCTTGGAGGCCTGTGCCAGACAAAGACAATCGTTTTACAGACCGACCCCTCTCCCATATCCCCGCTGTCAAAAAGAGGTAAGTCCTTGGAGGCCTGTGCCAGACAAAGACAATCGTTTTACAGACCGACCCCTCTCCCATATCCCCGCTGTCAAAAAGAGGTAAGTCCTTGGAGGCCTGTGCCAGACAAAGACAATCGTTTTACAGACCGACCCCTCTCCCATATCCCCGCTGTCAGAAAGAGGTAAGTCCTTGGAGGCCTGTGCCAGACAAAGACAATCGTTTTACAGACCGACCCCTCTCCCATATCCCCGCTGTCAGAAAGAGGTAAGTCCTTGGAGGCCTGTGCCAGACAAAGACAATCGTTTTACAGACCGACCCCTCTCCCATATCCCCGCTGTCAGAAAGAGGTAAGTCCTTGGAGGCCTGTGCCAGACAGAGACAATCGTTTTACAGACCGACCCTCCCCCATATCCCCGCTGTCAGAAAGAGGTAAGTCCTTGGAGGCCTGTGCCAGACAAAGACAATCGTTTTACAGACCGACCCTCCCCCATATCCCCGCTGTCAGAAAGAGGTAAGTCCTTGGGAATTAAACAAGGATTAGCATATAATTGAATATTTAGACATTAACAATTGTAGCACCCCAAGAATCCAACAAATTCACTGATTCTGTCATGGCCTCGGACATTTTCCTTTCAAAGTAGCACCCAGTTCTGATGTTGTGGAACGTAAAAATCAAATTTAAAGGAAAATGTCATCAAAACATTCCGTGTAACATCCCCTGTCACCAAGAGGGTGGCTAACGAAGGCCACTGACCTCCCTTAAAATAAAATCAAAGCCTGTTACAGGCCCAGTTAGCTGCAACATGGGAAATAGTAAGGCACACTATGCATGTGTAGATTTATTATCCAAAATCATCATCACTACTGCAGTAAATATCACATATTATTAAATATAGAAGTGAAGATAAACCTCACAATGCTGGAATACAGTATCAGTGTTAGTTATTTCCTGATTTGGTTAATTGATTGTTTGGTGTTTTACGCCGCGCTCAATATTATTTCACTTATAAGGAGGAAATCGGAGACAACCCACGACTTTCCGGTGGTAACTGGCAACCATCCCACGTAGGTCAATTGAGTGAAAACCCAGTCAGAAAATTTGCCAATTTTTTTTTTGACTGAGTGGGATTTGAACTCTCGACCCATTGGTGGAAGGCTGTTCGGATTGAGCGCCCAACGCTCTACCTACTGAGCCACGGAGGCCACTACTGATTTGAAATAACAATGCTACAAGGAAATTTACTCTTAATAAAGGACTGCCATTAATTTCACTGAAAAGAGAGAATCTTTGAGATTCAGTCAATTGCAGTAGATGTATAATTGCATACAAAATATTAAATAAATGTTGCTAACAATACATTACCATTTCATCATCAGCTTCAGAGTTTTCGACAGCAAAGAAAGGTGTAACTATGTGTTTGGCGTAAGGTTTATCCTTGATGTAGAATTCTAACTTTTGAAAGCGGTGGTCCACCTGGTGAGTAAAGGGAAAACAATAAAACCAAAACACACACAAACAAAAGTGTTCACATACAAATTAGAGCAACTGATGGATTTATTAACCTTTCATTTATGGGAACTCATTCTATAATGTACGGATCTGAATTATCTAAGCTTTCAAAAGCAGAGCATATATAATATTACTGTACATGATGAGCACAGCTGCTCATATTGTACAAAATCATGACGTATAATATCACATGCCGTGTATATATTGAATGTATTCACTCAATGTTAGAATCTATTTCCCTTATTTGTTGGCAGGTTTCTAGGGGGACTGGATCTATTTGAAGTGCTAGGAGCTGCCAATATTCCGTAAATTATTTTTGTTAAGGGAAGTTTAGTATTTAAAATACTTTGAAAAGGATTGTCTTTAAAAATGATATTCAAAACATACATAGCTTTGATAAACATTTTTGCACATAGAACCATTGCAGATAAGAATAATAATGTAAGCTAGAGATTAAGGGATGAAAAACAAATGGTTCTGAAGGAGGAAGGTTTTTTTCTTTGAGAAATGGATGTTCTTTAGGGTAGAAAATTTAATTTCCTTAAGTCTAAATGGCCTCAGAATTCTGTTTTTGTGTCAGTTATGACGTACCATTTCCTGTCTAATTACTGGATCAGAATGAAGACTATGTCTATGTGTTCCTACTATAAAGATGGGAGGAGACAATGTACTCTGATCAACGCTTCGACGGGCATTCTCAGCAGCATGGGCATGAATTGAACGCATCCAGAAATCCATATAACCAAGGGGAGATAACTCTCTGTCATATGTCACATCCTGTAGTAGAAATTAACACATTGGGTTAATGCTGAATGTTTGACATCTTACCAAAATCTGACTTTATGGTTGATTGATTGATTGTTGGTGTTTAACGCAGCGCTCAAAATTATTTCACTTAAATGGCGGCGTTGCCAGTTATATTGTGGGAGGAAACCGGGCTCTATGACAAGAGAAAAATCCACGACCTTCCGGTGGTAACTGGCAACCATCCCACATAGGTTGTTCGAGTGAAAACCCAGGCAGACTGAGTGGGATTCAAACCCGCGACCCATTGGTGGAATTGACGAAGACAACGGTATAGGAGTCGAAAACTTGTGTTGTTCACAAACAGCTAACTTCGTGGTGATGCCTTAATTTTTTCTCATTTGTATGGGAGGTTTTTGTTATATAAAACTAAAAGATATGTGACATACTGTGGGATCTGATGAAACTTGATTATCTTCTAAGTTATGGCACAAATTAAACACTATCACGTAAACAGCTCTCGATGTCAAAAACACCTGAGGAAAAAAAGGGGAAATTAAATAGCGACAGGAAATGCTTGAAAAACTTTATTCAAAATATTCACATAGAAATGTAGATAAGGAATGTGAAATGAATAGAGACATGTTTAAGTGGTAAATATTTATTGAACTGAAAAACCTCAAATAAAAAAAAAACTCTAGTGAACAAAAGAAAATTGCTTTTTTTTTAAATCGTTATTGAATGAGCATTTAGAGTCAGGTTACCATTAGACATAACTTGGATATATCTAATATCAAATCCAGTAAGTCATATTACCCTGGGATAAATATGAAATGGATATGAAACGCCTTTGTATTATAGTCAGCCTACGAGCAACAGTTTGGCTCGCTATTGTCTGTCCCAGACACCCCGTGAAGGCATTCCGATTCATTCGCAGTCCATATATCCAGGACATCGGTAAAGTTCGGAATGAATCGGAATACACAACACGGGTTTCGGCACTCTAAAACTTCAGGGATTTACGTATGTGCGTGTCAAAACCGACCGGTAGCAAGCGAAGATAGCCGAAGTGTGTTCCGAATGGGGTTTTGTCTATTCTTGAGGCTGATCGGAATGCCGCCACAGGGTGTCTGAAACGAACAATAGCGAGCCAAACGTTCTGACGTTTCATATCCCTTTCATATTCATCCCAGTATTACCTGATGAGTTGTATAGTATACAGTCTGCCCAGCAAAGTCCCAGATATTTAACTGAACACTTTTAGAGCCTGAATGACTCCTGGTATTGCGAGCAGAGGATTTCCGAGAGGTGTTTTTCTCCTGTAGCATTTCTTGCACGAGTTGAGCGACCCTATCAGGGACAGACTGAAGCACTTCGGGTGGGATGGAGAGCTCTGATGATGATGGTGAAGGATTAAATGTACATGATTTCGACCGGCGCTTTATCTTCTCCTTGTCTTGTGACTGTTTAATTAATATAAAAAGTTAAATTTCTGTTATTTGTGATGGTGTATACTCGGCATGGACGAAATACTTAGGTAGATGGTATCATCAGGTTCAAGCGACCAGATGTAAGTGTACTGTTTTTATAGGTTTTCTATAGAGTGACGATAAGTATTTGTCTATGTGGTAAAAAATTTCCTTCCAAACTAGAAAAAATATTATGTACATAATGGCTTACTAAAACGGAAATCTACTGGGAGACACTTTCTACCAATAAGTTGCCTCCCTTAGACCATGAGTAATGTTTGAAGATGCATGGTTGTCTTACTTCTGGTCAAAAACTGGAGAAGAGAAATATAAAGGGCCCCAGTCAAAGAAAGGTAAAACTATGTGCAAGTACTCTTTTGTTCTAAAGTTCTTTTCCACCTGTTCATATGAGCATTGTTTTGAGGCTAGAAGAGATGTATAATGCATTTTTTTTACTCCCCCCCCCTCCCTTCAAAATAGGTGTATGTTTATGTATACAGTATACCAATAAACTGGTCAACCTAATGAAATAGCATGGGATTTAGTTAATTACAACTTATGATGGGGTATAAAGGTCTAAATGACCTACCTATTTTAAGACAATTAGAAAGTTGTCTCCATGGTTCTTTTAGAAGAAGATTTTCTCTCTGCGTGTGTGTTTTAGTGTTAATAAATATACTATATATTCTTCTATAAATTACATCAATTCTGATTTTTTTTTCTTAAACATATTTTGAATCTAAAGAGTTGCAAATTAGAAGCTATATGGTAAAAACGGTCTTGACAATTGACATTGATTGGCAATTAGCAGTAACTATGTTTTACAATAATAGTTCGTCCTGGTTATTTAAATACTGTTCATTTAAAAACAAAGACAGCTTCGGTTCTAACCAGCCTAAGGCTTAACATAAATCATAGAGATTTTTGATGAGCAATGTACTTCACATCTACATATTCTTAAAATTTGAGAATTTAGGTAAAAATGTGTGAATTTTTGAGAACCCAGATGTTTCAAAATAAAGGGAAAATGAAGGTTATATGTGTAATGACCTGATGACGATGGATGACTGTTGTAGCACTATTGACTTTGGATGGAGATGAACTACGAGGCTTTGGAGGGGAGTTTCTACCAGGTTTCTTCTCATTCTTTTTGGTACTCTCTTGTGACTGTCTCCGTTGATAAACCAGTTCATGAACAATGTTGGCTGCTATAGCTCTGTTATATACATCTTCTGCAGATTCAACTATATCTAAAAAAACAAACAAACATAGGAAAACTAACGGGCTTGAAATGTTGGTAATCGAGCAGAAATGTATCCCAAAAAATCAGTGCTTTCCCGTTAACAAGAAAAACAATCTTGAAAATACAACTTTTTATGTTAGGATATCCACAGTATTTCTTTTTACAAAATTTGATTAAACCATCAGAGAAGTGCATACGTCTGACCCGACATTGATACATGTTAGTATCTTTTAAAAACAAGGGAAATCTTTACAGCAACAATACATAAGTGTCAAAAAATGTTCTCTTTATATAATTGATTCTTGAAAGTTCCATTACCTGACCCAGCATCATTATTTACATCATTCTGAGTTGTCTGCCCCTGGATGGCCAGCCTCCACGCCGATTTATCTTGAAGGTTAAATGAACAAGACGCAGATAAATCAATGCCATCTGTGCTTTTCTCATTTTCTTGATACCTGGAGGAAAGTAGTTTGGAATAAAACATGGGTAATGGGGGAGCTAGACAACATACTCAAGGGCATACACAATCAATTTCTGATGTAAACCCCATAGCATCTAAATAACTAGATGGGATATAGACAGCTGGTAGAGTATTATAAGGTATATGTAGCAGACAGTTTTATTACTTTAAGTACCACTCATTCCTACTTAATTCTGAATCTAATAGCTTTTATTCATTTGGGATACGTAATAAAATACATATTAACAAAACAATAAATTTTATGAGCTGAAGATGTGTGCAAAGAACAGACAAATAAATATAAAATAAATTTTATTTTTTTCGCTACTTTAAAATGTGTTTGAGAGTGGAAACTTGTTGCAAAGCTTGAAAAAAAATAAGCAATACTTCCCAAATTCTGTTTATAAGAAATTGATCCACTTAAATCATAAAATCCCTAATGCAAGTTGCTTTAAAATGTCACATGTCAAGGGGCTCGGAATAGAAACTATATTTGAAATTTCCAATGAATTGTTATATGACTTACTTTTGACCAACCAATGACCTTCTAAGACTGGTTTTGCCAACGCCTTCTTGACCAACCAACATTAACCTGGTTCTGAACAATGATTGAACGCCAGAGGAACATGCTTCTTCATACGCCCTAACAGCTTCAGGCCCACGGGCGAGAATCTCTGTTGGAGCATCATCTGAAAGACAACAATATACGCATGTACATATGAGGTACTGTAAAGAAACACAATCTACACAATTATGTCTGTGAATGTATTTATTGTACTTCTAAATAGGAATACTCTGATTTCAAGAGGAGTTTCTAAGATAATGAGTATGTGGAAGAGTTGAGGTCGAGGGTTTCCTCCGGGCAATGAGCCCGGTTTCCTATTCCACTAGACATGGCAACGCCGCCATATAAGTGAAATAATCTTGAGTGCGGCGTAAAATATCAATCGAAGACAATGCCTATCACATGGGCCTTTTTTGTTGCTGCAAACAAGATATTTTGTTTCCCAAGTTGAATCAAAGTTACCGCAGTCGGCTGTCTTAAGATGTATAGTGAGCCTGAGGTATAATTCATCTTCGAGGCGGGATGCCGTCAGCATTTTGAACACAGTCACATGATTTCATACTGAATATTGGTAGGCTAATATCATTGTTTCGGTAACAAAAAAACTGATCGCCACACACGATCAGCGCTGTCGAAACATGAATCTTATATCCAACATTAAGCCAACAGACATTTTGTTGCCCGCAAAACTCTTGTTGCGGTTTCCCGCAGACGAGGATATTTTGTCGCAGGCAACAAAAAAATTCTCGTCTGCGCTAGACATAAGGCTTAAAGGAGATATGAACAAGATTTAAAGCTGGTTTGTGCTTGTTTATTGACTAAATATATATTTGAAAATTATCAGTTGAAACAAAACAACCTTCGCGTTAGTTCCCTGGTAGTCAAAAAACGAACGGGGAGGAAATATGCATATTCTCCGTATTTTTCGTAACTGCTCGGAAAAATGACGTCATACACGACCTTAGATGTGTACAAACTGCCACGAAGACGTACTGAGACAACAGAAATCGTTTATTACGTCATCGCTCTGAGGGTACGTACACAACGGAGGTCGTGTTTGACGTCATAAGTCTCTGAGATAATTAACTTTCGTAAGCATTGTAGATCGGTAAACGTAGCTTGAATTTTGTATGTGCTGCGACCGAAATTTAATTTTCTTTTTGGTCAGACTTATAAAGTACATGTTCTACAACACACCTAACGCAAATTAGAGAATATTTCCAAAAGCTGTTCATAATTCCTTTAAAGTGACTTTTTTCATGATTTCTGATTTTCAATGTGAGCCTTTGATTGATTGATTGATTAATGTTTTGTTTCACAAAAGATGATTTCACTTATATTAATTGGACATTGCCAAATGTAGCGGAATTCGAGTGATATGACTTATGAGCCTTTGAAAAACATTGATGTTGAAATAAAAAACATTGATGTTGAAATAAAAAGCATTGATTAAACCAATGCATGTATGCATCAAAGATACAATGTACTTTGTATGTAAGAATAATTCACTAAATTCAAATACTGTAACCGGGATGCATGTTCACATTTGATTTTTAGGGCCTTTGTACTTATGTAAAAAAATCATGTACATATGTACATGTACCTTCATGTACCGAGATTGATATCTGAGAAAAGCTCCTTTATTTGTAATACATACATGTAGCCTCTATCAATTATAAAATATGACTTCAAAAACTAGGATTTCACCTAGTGCTTCATAAATAGGAATATTGCAAGCACTTTTTCAATAGACACTCAGCATAAAAACATCTGATTTAAGCTGTTAAATAGCTTTTGGTAATATACATGTAGGTACATGTAGATCTACGTGTACTTCATTTGCATATACGTGTAAAAGCCTTCTTCAGCAGTGGTAAAAGATGAAGTGTTTATAAATCATTTCATTTACAGAAACAACATAATTTTATCAGTTTTATCTATGTTGGTTAAATTAGTCCTACCTGGATGAACAAATTTGGCAGCTGCAGTATTTCCATAAAGATCAAAGACTAGCCAGAGTGGTCTATTGGTTGGCAGATGGCCCAGTATTACACCTTTATGATGGTTGTTTATAAACACTTGTAGGTTACCAGCACTGTCAATATATAAAGTCACTTTGGTGCCGGTATCTAACTGACATTCTTGAATAACAGAAAACCAAAAACCTTCCCTGCTGGTTAAATCGGGGAAGGCATACTTGGGTAGTTCAGCAGGAGTTAAAGATGAAGGATCTGTTGTAGTGACTCCAATACGCAGACCACCACTCCATGCTGTTATACAGCCAAGTTCCAAACACAGCTTTTCATAGACATTCACAGGTTTTTCTGTGAAAACTAGCCCATTACAGAAATGATTTTCACTACGTCGAGCACAAGTCCTGTCATCTGATAAGGTTATGGCTGATCCGTATACATGGTGAAATAGCATGTTGCTACCTTGCATGTAACCACCATTATCTTACAACAATACAACTACATCTTGCTGTCTTAACAAATTATGTTTCCCCCATGGTCTATACAAGGTGATAGTCCTTGCCTCTAGTCTCCAGGGACAAACACAGGTATCTCAGCCACTCATATACCACCAGGCTTATTGTGTCACCCTGAAAGGTAAAAATCCAATATTGTCAAGCTAAAGGTAGATCTTGTAAAACACACACTACATTGATCATGCCACAAGTGAAATGCCTTTAATGGTAAATTATTGATGTAGAGATGGGAAGAAATATAGGCAGGATAATATCATCTTACCATTATAGGTTATTCATAGTCAATCTTGGATAAGCCATCTATATCTACAGCATATGATCAATAATAAAGATATGATCATATGGTACTGGTTTTTTGTCTGGTTGGTTCAGAATATAGGACAATAACTAGTCTATATATTTATAAAAACTAAAACACAATGTAATATACAAGTAGTGATAACCTGAAAAACAACAGTTTTCATGAAACTGTTGATTTTCTAATTGTGTTAAAAAGGGATGTAGGTCATTTAGACCTGTATACCCAATCATAGGTTGTTGTAATAAACCAAAACCCATGATATTTCATGAGGTTGAAGACAGACAGTCCTGAGTCCATAGACATTTATGAAGTATGTCCCACTGCCACAAAAATAGAGTCAAAGTTAGGATTAAAACGTTTTCCCATAGCAAATCGTTTAATTTGCTGGAAGATCTCCCTATTGAATTCAAAATTGTCATCTTTTAAGCTAAGTTCCAACAATTCTAAAATGTCTTTGTCCGGACAACGGTGGTCAGGATACATGTATCTTTGGAATGCTGAGTCTATGGATTTTAGTCAGAAATATAGGTCAATGTTTGTACATGTAAATGTATAAGACTCCACATCTTGAGTAATCAAAATCACATCCTGTAAGATGGATTTCTCAGAGAATTTGGCCAACAAATCGAGAGTATTTTTTTAAAAAGCTAAGATGCTGATTCGCTATAGGTTTTAGATAGTAATTAATTAACTCTGATATTCTATAACTTTCACTACCACAATCAAAGATAATACATGTAGGATGCCAGCTTGGGCCATTTTTCAATGGGTTCTTGAATTTTCAGAAGAATAAAGAAGACCCTGTTTTTAGAGTCAAGATCAGATTCCAAAGAGCGAGACTGTTTTTCATTAAGATCACCCTTTTCTTCTTCTTCAAAAAAAAAAGAATTTTATTGAAATTTCCAACATTTACAGACAAAATTTGCTAATCAAGTTTTTGGTAATCAGCAGGACTGCTAAGCATGTACCTGTTCAATATAACTCTAGACATAATAAATGTTGCTGTTGCCCTTCAGATTAGTGGAAAATTAACAAGTGATCAACCTCGGATGAAACGCTGTAAGTGGACTTTCCGCCAAAAATGCACATTTAAAGAGTGGTTTAGGGAATTCCCTGTTGCTTGCTTTTCTGTCTAACAGTCAGTAAACAAATATCCAAGAAAGCGCCATACGTACACCCACAACTGGCTGGTACTGCGCACCTAACCCAGGTCGATTCTCAGTCAGTAAACAAAGCAGACAAAGGACTTCCCAATTAAAACTCACTATCCAGCAGTCTGTGTTAGCTAGGAAAGTTACCAATTGCCATCTGGACACCTCATCTTTATATAAACAACAGTCAAATAGCAGACATTTTAACAATCTTGGTTCCAGATTTTAAGGCAAGACAATCTGATTGTACATATCCACATGCTCTAAATTTTGTTTATATTGTGAATACCTACATGTAATAAATATAAATCAAATTAAATTGACGAAGTGTGACTCAATGCTATTTACAGCAATTTTTCTTCATAAATAAATGTCCATAAATAGGTCAAATACATGTATGTCAAATCATTAAACTAAAAATTACAAAAAATAATCAAAAAGCTCTGTTCAAATCAAGAGGATATTGTTTCTCAAGAGTATTTAGTTTAAAATTTAATATGACCTGGACTGGCCAGACATGTAAAATGGAAACACAGATGGATGCACAAAGCAACAAGGATGGATAATTATCCTCTCAAAACCTTTTCAGGAGAACAGAGATTATGCAGACTTAAATTATGTCAAAGTTCTGTGCACATCAACTCCCTACATGTATATTATCTTTGCCAGTCTGAGTGTCTTGGTATTAAGTTCTTCATCCATGGTTACAATGTTAAATATTAAATGAGCAATTAGGAATGACAGATAAAGTTATTGCTGGTAGCAGAGACTATTAACCAATGACAGAATGAAGAATCAATACTACCCTTAAACATACATTTTGTCTGATAGACTTTCACTATCTCTGCCATCAAAGGAATCATATCAAAACTAATCTGGAAATATTTATATCAATATGATCATCATTTGAGGAGAATTTGATGCCTTATACCATTGTTTTCCTTCTTCTTTATATTTTACATTTATGAACACTAAAACACACGGGCAAAGGGAAAATCTTCTTTAATAAAGTGGCATGAGCTGCCAAAATTCACATTTTTTCATAATTTCTGATCCAGTATGAGATTTGAGGGCCATCGAAAAACTAAATGATTGGCGCTGGAATGAGGAAAATCCATACAATATGTGGCTTGAACAAACCGAAAACGTGTTCGAAAAATAAACAAAATTTAAATAACCTCGATGACCATTCATTCATTCTAAGCCAAAGTTAGTTCAAAACAATACTTTATCGTACATTCTCAGACTAGAAGCACTAAAAAACTTCTGAATTACACGTAAAAAAATAGCCAATAATTTCAACACTCGGTTTTAACTTCACAATATCAACATTTTGGCAGCTCATGCAACTTTAAAACAACCATGGAGACCAGTTTCTAATTGTTCTAAAAAGAGTACTTACAATATTTTACACTTTACATTTCTCAAAATATTTTACATTCTTTGGGTCGTGCGTTTTTAATGACGCTAAGTATATTATCATAAAAATTTTCACCATGCAGCCTGGTTATTAATTTATATTTTACGTAATAATTATAGATCCAATGGAATTACCATGGTTATAGCCACTGGTCACACATAATTATTTGATGTGTCAAAGCTATTTGTTAGCTTTGTAAAAACAACTGCTTCCTTCTAATACATTACATGTCTAGAAGTGTCATTATAATAAACATACATTTATTGTTCTTGTGGCTATGAGTCAAGCAATAATGGAGCTGTCCTTCAACAAAAAACTTGTTAAAAGCTAGCATGTAACCTCAGGCACAAAGGGATTCAATTTCAAACAAATCAAAGAAAAAAGTGTAGGCTGGTTATTGTCTACATGTAAGTCTAATACCAGATAAATAGTTGGCGGCTCTTTGTCGAATTGCTTTAAATACGGCTGTTTTGGCATGTGATAACATACACAATGTCAGAGGAGTCACAATTCAGAATCTCTGCCATTTGATAGTTGTTGCAGAATTGTTCTCCGAAAAAAGGTTCCACAATCTGGCACATATTTCATAGAGATTGCATTGATCTACATGTACTTCAAAGAAATGTCAGGCTGCAATGATACATGAGCAGCGAGCATGTCAGGAGCTGAACGGGGGTGGGGGGGATTTTATCCTCTAGAGTAATCTAACAGAATACCTCCTGAAAGAAGAGCTTTGAAAAGAACAGAACAAGCCTGATTACGGTAAATGACGTCCGAATCCGACCGATGCCCGATCCGACCGGCGGCGGAGATCACAGACCATGGTGATTAGCCACCCAGTGTGCTGCCGACACCTGAGCTGACAGTCAGTCAAGCGCTTACATGACCGATAACTTACCGGCTGTCGACCGGTAATGGAGATTTCCGACTAAAAATAGAAACGTTTAGTCCCAAGATATTAACCATTTTTATTAGATTCACGAAAAAATAAATACGTGTTAAAAAATCAACCCGAGTTTTGTTTGTTTTTCATATCGTCAGCTTATGACCTAGTCCGAAATATCTGCGATGATGATGTAAGACATTTTCTGACAGATAGGCCATCATCATCTTACATCATCAGCGCAGATATTTCGGACTACTTATGACCAAGCGTCAAATCATTCTTTGTCACAATGTCTATGAAATTAATTACTTAGCCGCAAGTAGCGTTTCTGTCTCCAAAATGACTTTGTTGTATACTGACAGCCGTATTTTGGAAATACGGTCGTCAGTATATAGAAAGGAAATCATTTTGTAGTCAGAAACCCGGACTAAGCTGCAAATCGCTAAATTGCCGTGGTTTTAGTTTACTTTCTCAATATATCGCGGCTTTTGAAGCCTTCGGCGGGCAAGATATCAAACATCGGTATTACAAAATAACCACGAGGTGTCAA
Organism: Lepidochitona cinerea; assembly: GCA_963971465.1. Taxonomy (NCBI): domain Eukaryota; kingdom Metazoa; phylum Mollusca; class Polyplacophora; order Chitonida; family Tonicellidae; genus Lepidochitona; species Lepidochitona cinerea. Next base: position 35,688,523 of record OZ020556.1, on the reverse strand, counting down.
GATCAAAATTCACGAATAACATGCACTCGGATCGAGAGATTTTAACTCACAAACTCCTGTTCGCTGCAGCCTATACATGTTCTAATTTTAAAACTTCGAGTTCTTGAAAATCACGTAGCAATATTATAGTTTAATATTACTTGAAGTGAAAACCCACGTGGTCTGCGGCAGTTTTATCGATCGCTAAAAAAGGTAGCCATTTGATTGGCTCTTATTTTGATTGACAGGTATGTATAGTCCAATCAGCAACCATGTTTAACCCATGATTAGTATGGTAATGATCGATTATCCTACTTGAAGGAATTGTTTTTTCACCAAACGTTTTTTTCTGGTGATCAAATCGTCCTACAAATATCCAAGCCCAGATTGAGTAAATTGGTGAGCATCACGGCACGACTGAACGACGGCCGCTTCTGTGTCGCCACGTGTGTAGTCGCTTTAGTTTCAGATAGAATATCTATATAAATATATAATCAACTAACAAATGAAGTTGGATAGCAGACTACGTGTAGTTTATATATTACTCATAGTGATATGTTTAGGGCCATACGCACATGTTGTAAGTTTGAAAGTTGTGTTGGAATCTCGGCCGCAGTGAACATCGAACAATACCGCTCCCTGGGCCGTTTGGGACGAGAAAAAAAAATCCGGCATAGGCAGATTTCTCAGCTAACTGCGAGTTTTCGTGGGTCTGCTAATTGATGTTGTTGTTGTACCAAAGTGACAATGAAGACTTGCGTTTAAACTAAACTGTAAGGGCAAAAACGCTTCCGTTAAAAGCATGTTTTATTAGCCTAAATAGTCTCATTGAATCGATCTCCAGCCTTGGAAAGATCAAAGGCCAACCAGACTAATCGTTTCACACATCCGCTGATCGCTCTATTCATGCGACTCAACAGGAGGTTGAACCAGACTGCTACTCACTTTGGGTATAAAATCGGTCGGATTCGGACGTCATTTACCGTAGAATAAATCTGAAGAACTACTGTTTCTATAGAATCTTAAGACCTGAGACTTACATGTAATGACTCACTTGAATGTGTGGGGAGGATATTATAACCCAGCATGTAGCAGCTGATGCGTGTCAGTAGGTTTGAAGACTACTTTGTATTTTGTAATCTACATACCCAGTCGTTTGATATTTATGACCCAAATAAATAGTTACATCCAAAAAATGTAAAAAAAAAAAAGACGTGTGATCAATAGTAGGCTGTAGTTTGATGCTGGGATCATGGGAGTTAAGAGTGTCAATGAATATACAAAGATTTTCCAACACATGCTGTCATATGATAAAAATGTCACTCTCCCAGTCAGCCATAAAAATACATGTAGAGCCAGTAAAGGATTAGAACTACAATGTTTTCCAATAGCAAATCTTTTAATTTGCTGAAAAATATCCCCTTTGAATTAAAAATAAATTCCAACAATCCTTAAATGGAAATCAAATGTCACATTGATTGATGTTTTACATCGCACTCAAGATTATTTCCCTTATATGGCGACTGATTGATGTAAGAGTCTTACGTAATTTATTTAAGTTAAGCCTGTTGCTACGGTTTTTCTAAAACTACATGAACGGAAACGAAAATCTGTTACCCATCATAAAAGCCAGTATGTGGTTTGACGTATAACAAAACTAGCATCGGTACCGTTTGGTTCCTAGCACTTCAACATACGGAACCGATTTGATGTTTACTGACTGAGACTGAAATTATATGGCCTGAAAATTCTTCTAAAATGTACTCATGCTTGCCCGTGCAATCAATTACTTTCTATTTTTGGGCTTCATTAGGTTTCCTTTAGTGATGAACTTTTGAGTGTTTTTAACCAAAAAAATAATGCTACACTGTACCTAAAAAACTATGGATGTCCTGAAATACATGTAACAATATTTGTCTCAAAAATAAATCCAGATATAAATAAGTAATATAGTGAAGTTAAAAATATTGTTTCTAGATACATGTATCTATAGTGTTTTATTACACAAAAGAACTGCTTACTAATACAAACCTAATGGCATTGTCATGCACACACCAGATGTCATGGCTATCAAGACCAACCATGACTTAAATTAGACAGACTTTTGAAAGATAAACTTCATTGTATGAGGAGTTTAGCTAGCAGTGGTGTGTTTCAGATGGTAGTTAGTCTTTAGTTACATAACTTGTGATCAGTCTTGATACATTCTATAGAAATTGACGTACATTGTAAGCCATCGGATTAAGCACTACAGATACAGTTTGTTTGTTTTTTTTGCCAGTACAGTACTGGCTAATTTGAAGTTGAATCAGTACAGAGTTAACACCACCAGGTATGTGTCGGCATTCGATGAATAAAGTCAAAAGATATGTGAATTCCGCCAGTGTTCTGAGTTTTCTATTTTTGTAAGTGAACACTTCGATAAGTTTCGGCAAAAATAATGACTGATGGATTGTTTTTCTGTTTTGCACCGCACTCATGGTATTTCACTCAACCAAGAAATCCCTTGACCTTACGTTGGCAACAATCTCATATAAACTTGACCAGCATGATGTGAACCTAAGTTCTGAACAACACTATTATAAGCATCTTGAGAAAAAAAATTAGTTTGAGATATTTGAATGGTAACCAAAATTCTTGCTATGGAGTGGAAGGGAACGAAAATATAGTATAAAAGAGGATGCCACATTACAAATACATGTATGCAATTGAAGAGGTCATGATCGATGATAATGATCGATGATACACCATCTACCCATAATGTACATGTAAATGCTATGAATAAATCATAAAGATCAGATCAAACCTCAAGATCGGATCAAACCTCTGAACAAGTTTTGGAGCGGAAGGTACATGTAACCCAGGAGGAATGGACGGAAGGCGGTGTTGATACCATATAATACGAACAACTTTTTTAAGGCGGGCGTATACAAATTATGGATTGTAAGCTGAGGATCACAGATAAAACAACAGAGTAACAGCCGATATTCATATAAGCCCTAATGCTAATTGGATAGTTGATCAGTGAAAGTTACAGCCCCTAAAGACTGGTCTCGTGTGATCTCAAGGGGCTTATTATACCTATTTTTCCCCTGGCTTGGGACCTACATGTATTTCACAAAGCAGCGTAGTGTATAATATTTAACCTTCAGGGCAGCCCATACTGTAGAAATTTCTTGCTACATGACAGTTAGAGTGGCATGAAATGCCAAAATTCACACTTTTTCATAATTTCTGATCGTCACGACAGTAAGAGGCTTTGAAGGTCGTCAAAAAACTAAGTGATGGGCGTTGGAATGAGGAAAATCCAAGCAGTATGTGGCCTATACGAACCAGAATGGTGTTTGAAAAGTATTTAGTAAACAAAATTTAAATAACCGGGACAACCATTCATTCATTCTAAGCCAAAGTTAGTTCAAAACAATACTTTATCGTACATTCTCAAGACTAGAAGCACTGAAAGGCTTCTGAATTATACGTCTTGAGAAAAATAGCCGATCATTTTAACATTCTGCTTCAATGTCAAAATATCAACATATGGCAGCTCATGCCACTTTAAGTAAAAAACCTAGGCTATGTCCTTTAATGACAGTTGATACAGCCTAAAGGCTTTAGATAATATACTTTTCAAACCAACGGCAATACTGCAATATGTTGAGTGTATTATAAGAGTTATTCTGAATATCAGAATAACTTCAATCCATTTAAGTAACATATTTTGCCTTTTTTGTGGACAAGACACTTCACTTTAGTGACACAAAGCCATAGCATCAGCGGACAGTCGTGAGACACGGACAGTCGTGAGACACTTTATCCTTTTTCATCTTTAAAATAACCATTTGCCTTTTAATAGGTTGGTCCAGAAAAAGAATATAAAAAATTAATGTAGAGTTGGGTTTATTTTGCCTACAAACCGTGTAGTCATGTCCACAGGTTGCACGTGAGCGTCCGTAAAAGTGTCACAAAATGACCGCAATTTTCAATGACTTTTCATTTTCCCATCTTTCATTGTTTGTTTCACAGCTTCAGGTTGATAAATTATTCTTGGGAAATAACAAAACAATAACAGATGTTTGTCACTAATTTAAAACTGTTCACAATTTCTGCCGACATGCCCTCAGTTCGGCAGAAATCGAAAGTTTGGTAACGTTTACAAAACATTTCTAGCTGGAGGGAGCAGTCATTGTTGCGTTTCAGTGGAAAAGTATGGCCAATACTCGCATAGAGTGGTAGGAAATAATGAGGGATCCCTTTAGCGGAGAAAAAAATATTTGGTTTGTGATCACACCCTTTTATGGTGTGTTTTGAATTACTTTGACAGAAATTTCAAAAGCGTTTGGATAATTTTAAAACTTTAATACTTTTCTAACACGTTTGTCATTTAATGACATCATAGTTTCACTAAACATTCTTCGATTAAAAAAGTGTCTCACGACTGTCCGCCGAAGTCTTGTCAATACTGTGCCAGCACACACATACTTTCACCAGTCCGTGGTTTAATCAATCAAGTTTTTAACATTTTTATTTGTATATTATTGAGACTAAAAGGCCTAGTCAATATTGTGCACGGTTTTGAATAAAAATTACCAGCCGGTTACACCAAGTGAAAGCATTTTTGGTTAAAAAGTGGCTCACGACTGTCCGGCTATGCTAGTGATACAGCTATACATAGCCAACATGTAGTTGGAGATGGGTCACCCATCATCAATATATTTTACCCTATTTTGGCCACAGAGTTTGGAGATCTCCAACTAATAATGAACTATACTCTATACTATTACTACTAATACTATAGCCGTATAGGCCTACTACTAGTACTATTACTAATACTATAGTAATACTCTATACTATAGTCTATATATAAATTATAATTAATATATTGGCAATGGGGTTAATAATATATGGGCCTACTGTAGGAAGAATGGTAATGTGTCTTAGGCTGATGATTTTTATGACATTTCATACCGGTATCATTTTTATTTTTGATCAAACGAGATCTGGATTTGAAATCTGGGTAAGGGTAAAGAATAGCAGGTAATCGAAATAGGTCAGTTGGCAAACAATAGGCTAACCCTAAGTTCCACGGGGGGTCACAATGTTGAAGAGATAGACCATCACTGATACCTGCTATTCTTTACTTTACCCGATTTATGTACCAAAGGTGGTTTGAAAAGCTTAGAGGCAGCATAATTATTATAATGTTCACAGCAGTCAATTTTAAGCATAATTTACCTTATGGAAGCCATCTTCGTCGCTAAGACACGCACCTTGCTCGGGAAGGCGTGTCTCGTACATTTACTGATATCACGCAAACTGTTCTGAGTTGAAAACCACCTGGGATAGGGACCACTGAACCTCTGGACGGTTTCAAATCAGATATATTTTTTATCAGAGCATGAATAAGAATGCAATTTTATTCCCACTGCATGAGAATGCTTGCAATTTGTAGAAAGATTTCCCGTTTTTTTTTCTAAATATTTTCTAGATGGCTGCAAACAATCTGCATCTTTGCAAGATACGTAGGCCTATTCCCCCCCCCCCCCCCCCCCCCCTTCTAGTCGGAAGATTGTAGAAGAAGTTGAAACTGCATAAGGTTCGAAGAGAATGGAAAAGGGGATATTAAGTTTTAGTCTACGGACAGAGAAATATAGTAGACAAGGCCTATTTAATTACTTGCATGTATATTTATGAACACTAAAACACACTGGCACAGGGAAAATCTTCTGTCTAAAATAACCACGGAGACAAGTTTCTAAGTAGGCCCTATACTTGCATCGTTATTACTACTATTACTGAAAAGAGAACAATCATCAATCTAAAGATGATTGGTTTACAAGAAACTTCATCGGTTTACAAGAAACTTCATCAGCTACATGAAAAAAAAAATGAACAGCAAAAAATAATAGCCACCTTTCCTATTTTTTTAAATTAATATAAATAGGCTATTTTTGAAAAATAACGTTGATAGCCAAATAATAACAATTTTCCTTAATCAGGATATTCCCTATTGGCAACAATGCAGAAAGATCTCGATAAGTAACATTATAGATATTGAATTTAGCGGACTTATAATATTTACTACTCGTCTATATCAGAAACTGATAGATAGTTAAATTATTCATCAACGCGGTTATGACCGTTTTAACACGATTTGAACAATATAAAGTATTGTTATTTCACTGTCTTAATCGGACCACATATACTATCCGTTCAGAAGCAGACAGTCTACTCTGGTTTTTTTTTTAATATTTGCAATGAGCCTAGGCGGCCCCTGGACCCTCGCTTAATGCGTTGGAATAGTCACCCGGCCCCTTCTCCATGCTTTTAAGCGTCACAATGCTTCGCTTAAAACTGGGGAACATAACAACTTTACTGTTATTTTTTAAGAATTAAGGAAAGCAAAATCGGGAAATAATTAGCATGTTTAGTTGCAGAACACCCTCAGAACGCTTCTCAAGCAATCAAGAACTCCAGTGCTTCCGGGGCCTAGGCGGCCCTGAACCCTCGCCCAATGCCTCTGTTTTTAATTTGTTATGTTTCTGTAATCGAAGGGCCTGGGACCCCCTCTTTCGTAAAAATCTGGACCCGCCCCTGTATAGTGGTACGTTTGGATCTGTGTTAATTCCTTTCTCCTCTCCCTACCTTTTTTTCTCTTTTCTTCTTTTTTTCTCTTCTTTTTTTTCACTTCTTCTCTCCCCCACCCCCCCCCCCCCCTCCCTTTGTTTTTTTTGCTCAGAGAAAGGGCGGGGGGACCCCCTGGACCTGAAAAAATGCCCCAAGTGTTACGTGCCGTATAAGATAGGAGACGCAGAAGCGATGGGACATATAAGAAGAACAGAGACTTGTATAGATAAACTGTACACTAGCTTTACTTGATACTACAACTGGATACATGAGAGAATCTACCACTATATATATGGCTTCGTAGGGCTATATAGATCACGTGACATCCTTCCCCTTATAGAAAGTTTATATCAATAATAGACAATAGCGATAAAGTAAGTTTAAAAGTATACGATACTACAAGCTATAATCGAGAAAAATGCATTTAAATATATGAGATATATTGAGGAGCTTCTAAACTAGCATCATTTGAAACAAGCATATGCATGCACAATCAACTAGGCTACAGAAAACTGTCTTAATACCAAACAAGTGAAAAGTAAGTAGATAGATAATTTAGATTTCCAGGCTACAAGTTTAACTTGTCCACAGGTTTTATTACTCGACCAGACCGAGTTTTGTAAACAGAGTCTTCACTGATAGTGTCCTTGTTGACAGTGTTATCGGAACTAGTGGGTGTAGGCTCACTAGGGACATTATGGCTTGGTAGGGAAATAGCCCTATCAGGTATCTGAGGCAGTTGATGGTCAGGCCGTCTGGATTTTGTCGAGGCACGCAGAAACTGTCTGTTTCTTCGATAACGCTTTCCGCTGTTATCAGTGATTTCATAGCTTCTACTTTTAAGCTGTTTATTAACCACCGCTTGTTTCCATGCGCTGTTATGCCGATCAATAGGCTGCATTCTTACATAATCACCTGGGTGTAACAAGAGCGTCCTATTATTTCGGATTGTAGTAGTGAAAGTTTAAGAATATCAGAGCGGATCTTTATAAAACATACTGATGATTTGTTAGCCAAAGTATGTGAGAAATCCATGCCACGTGATTACTATATAGGTAGGCCTATGGAGTTTATGTATACCAACATTGACACATATATTTAGGCCTATAATAAAAAAAATAAAAAAATCAGCATTCCAAAGATATCCTGACATGCCAGAATTGTTGAAACTTAGCTTTAAATGTAACGATTTTGAATTCAATTATGATATCTTCCATCAAGTAAAGCCAAGCGCACACTGGGCGATTGCTAGTGGACGAATGTTAGTCGGCCACGGAAAGTCGACCAATCGGCTGCCCGACATTAGGTGATTTTCAGTGGCGTTGTAGAACTCAATTACGCCAAACGATAGCGCAAAGTGACCCTGTCTAAAACACGTGACGTTACGTTTACTTTTGATTGGATGATAAAGATTTTAAAAATTTGAAAATCAATCATGTCAGATGTCTCGACGACAGTCTCTCGCTCAATCGTCTGTTTTAGCCACGTCTAAAGGAGATCTCGCGAGAATAGGATTGTCTCTCACTGTCGGCAACGGTGGCCGATAACCACAGCATGTACACTATGCGATTATCTAGTAGGCCACTCAAAATCTCCAAGTGTGCGCCTGGCTCTAAAAACTTACTATAGCGAAAAGTTTTAGTCTCTATTTTTATGGCTGCGTGGGAGAGTGATATATTTCGCAAATCACAAACAACCTGCATACATAGGCTATTTTTGGGAAATTCTGTTGACTAAATCCAAACTCTTAATTTGTCTATCACCAACCTAAAGAAATATCATAGTTTTGGTTTATTACAACAACCCATGACTGCGTATAAATGTTGAAATTACATACCACCCTTTTAACAAACTTGAACTGGTCCTTTTTGCCAAAGCATTTTGAGATCACTTTAACGCACCTTAATTTTTTTAGCCTGGAATGTCGCCGAAAACATCTTAGGCGCTTTTTTATTTCGGATCCTATAGTTTATAGTGACATGAACTGCAAAAATGTTGATATTTTGACGTTAAAAGAGAATGTTGAAATTATTGGCCATTTTTCTCAAGACGTATAATTCAGACGCCTTTTAGTGCTTCTAGTCTCGAAAATGTACGATAAAGTATTGTTTTGAGCTAACTTTGCCTAAAGAAAATATCCTAATGATTTGAAGAAGCCTTTACTTATTTTTGTAAAGAAGTGATGATTAAACACGTGTTTATATGGACAGGTATAATTATGACGTCAAGCTGTTGTTGCATGCACATGCTCAGTCTAGGGATAAATCTATTTTATGTTGAATGATCTTTGCTTTCAATATTAAATTTCTTCTTATCGTCACAACTAGATGAACAAATAGAATTCGAAATATAGCAATAAAGTATCAAATCCATATGTTTCTGTAGGTTATCAACGAGAAGCCCGAAGTCATAATTTCGCTTGTCCATAAACATTGAATAATTTAAAACAAGAGTTTTATTAAACCCAACATACGCCCTCCGCTATGACAGATTAATCTACATTATAGAACGTATTTGATAAAATTTCAGCAATTGAAATCCTATGTTCATATGAAAGATTTTTCTTTCTCTATTCGATGAACATACATATATACATATATGGATGCCTCATCATCTAACCAACGATATCCTACATTGTTCGCGACACACCATCTACCCCTTAGGTATATATACTCTATTTGTGAGGATCAGGTAAAAACTGTAGATATATGGACTAAAAGATAATATTACATAATCTAATATAGATGTCATATTATGCAATCACGCAACAACATTTGTCATAAATTGTTGACAACACACAATGTCTCTATAAGGTAAATGCTGTGAAAGAATTGTAAAGATCAAAACTCTTCAAGTCATGAAGCGCAAGCAACCATGACATAAGACTAAAAGAGAATATTAGATAGCCTAATATGGATGCTGTATTATGAAACAAGGGGTGTCTTAAATTCCAGACAAACCATCTACCCATAACTGTTATATTTACACTGAAAAAATTGTCAAGATCAGGTTAAAACTGAAGAAGATATGGACTAAAAGAAAATATTACATAATCCAATATAGATGCCATATTATGCAACCGAAAATGTCATAAATGATTCATGACACACCACCTACCCATAAAGTGTATGTTGTGAAAGAATTGTAAAGATTGAATCAAAACTATTCAAGTTATGGAGCGGAAGGGAATGAAGATATCGATTAAAAAAGAATATTACACAATCCAATATAGATGCCATATTATGCAACCGAAAATGTCATAAATGATTCATGACACACCAGCTACCCATAAGGTATATGTTGTGAAAGAATTGTAAAGATCCGATCAAAACTCTTTAAGTTATGGAGTGGAAGGCAATCTTGGACAGACGGACGGCGCTGGTGATACCATAATACGACCAGGCGTATAAAAATTATCGGAAACATGTTTGCTTAAGAGATAAGTTTCGTTTTTTTAACGAAGTAAATGTATTTTAGCTAAAGTGTTCACATTATAATGTACCTTAATATAGGCCTTATACTCTTATGGGCTCTGTGATGGAGGCTTATCAACCCGTGGTGGATGGATGGGCACAGAATGTTTTCATTAAAACATGCAATAGGAGGGTGGGGGTAATTCTGTTTTGTTGTTGCATAATTACAAATGCCCAGAAACTATCAGGATTTGAAATTCATCGTAAAAGAAAATGGTTGACATTAAAAAAAAAAAGAGTTTAAGAAACTCATAATACGCCCGCAAATGTACATTCATTGTAGCACACTATCTTAATATTCAATATTTAAAGCGGCATGAGCTGCCAAAACTCACACTTTTTTCATAATTTCTGATCGTCATGACAGTAAGAGGCTTTGAAGGCCATCGAAAAACTAAATGATTGGCGTTGGAATGAGGGAAATCCATAAAGTATACGGTCCATACCAACCGAAATAGTGTCTGACAAGTAAACAAAATTTAAATAACCGGGACGACCATTCATTCATTCTAAGCCAAAGTTTGTTCAAAACAATACTTTATCGTTCATTCTCGAGACTAAAAGCACTAAAAAGCTTCTGAATTATACGTCTAGAGAAAAATAGTAGATAATTTTAACATTCTGTTTTACGTCAAAATATCAACATTTTGGCAGCTCATGCCACTTTAAGACATGCTTTAAACAGAATTTTGGCTGGTAGAATCTTTCAGTCACCTAAATAAGACTGGGGCTTGGTGACTTTTAGTATTTGACAGGTCACATACCTATAAGCTGCTACCTATATCTGAAAGCTGTACCAAAGCTACTTGCAAAAGTGTGTACATTACATATAGGCATACAACAGCAATTTCATTTAATTACAGATTTAACAATAGAAAGAAGGTCGCAACTCATTTGGTCACCTTGGTTATCAAATAAGTTGTTTGGATATAACTAAGCTATTCTGTGAAACCACATTTCCTTAATTACTGAATGCCTAAAGGCTGGGTTACTGTTTTTTGTCCACACATATAGCGAGACTCCAATTTACTTTTAGTACTAGACACACCGTCTACTCATAAGATAGTTATAACTGAAAACAAATTTGATAATCCATGCAATAAGTACCGAGTTACTCAATGCCAAAAGGCTGGTGACTGTTCTGGTCGCCACAAATATAGAGATCCCAATTCAATTTTGTTACAGGCAACATCGTCTAATCATAAGATAGTTATAACTAAAAAAATTTAAATCCATCAAATAGTTCCAGCGTAACTCAATGCCAAAAGGCTGGTGACTGTTTTGGTCGCCGCAAATATCAACACTCCAACTTCATTTTGGTACAGAACACACCATCTACTCATAAGTCAGTTATAACTAAAAAAAATTTTAAATCCATCAAATAGTTCCAGAGTACCTCAATGCCTAAAGGCTGGTGACTGTTTTGGTCGCCACAAATATCAACACTCCAACTAAATTTTGGTACAGAACACACCATCTACTCATAAAATAGTTATAACTAAAAAAAACATTTTAATCCATCGAATAGTTCCAGAGTAACTCAATGCCAAAAGGCTGGTGACTGTTTTGGTCGCCGCAAATATCAAGACTCCAACTTAATTTTGTAACAGAACACACCATGTACTCATAAGCCAGTTATAAGTAAACAAATTGTCAAAATCCATCCAATAGTTCTGGGTTTACTGAATGTCAAAAGGCTGGTGACCGTTTCGGTCGCCGCAAATATCAAGACCACCAAGACCATCTATTCATTAAATCCATTGAATAGTTTCAGAGTTATAAATGCCAAAAGGCTGGGTGGCTGTTTTGGTCGCCAAAAATATTGAGACTCCAATTTAATTTTGGTACGCGACACACCGTCTACCCATAAGCTACATATATCAGAAGAAAAAAAATAAATTCAGGCAATAGGTTTTAAGTTATGGAGCGGACACGAATCCGGGACGGACAGACGGACGGACAACTGTATACCAATATACGCCCGCTTTAAGAGCGGGCGTATAAAAATGAAATTGTGTTTCAAAATTTGAACTCCTATGTAACCTTCCTATTTGAGCCAATGTTTGTCAAAAGTCATTCAGCTCGCAACCTTAGCAGCCTATAACAATGAATGGGTATATCCCAAGTTTCACGTAATTTAAAGCAACCATTTTTTGATTGATTAATTGATTGATTGGGACTTTAAGGATTTATGAACAGTATTTAAAACTGGTTTGTGTTTGTTTATGGACTATATGTATATTTGAAAAACAAAAGTTGAAACGAAACAACCTTTGCGTTAGTTTCTTGGTAGTCAAAAAAAAAAAGAACGGGGAGGAAATATGCATATTTTCCGTAACTACTCTGATGAAGGACGTCATATACACGACCTTCGATGTGTACAAACCAATGAACTATAGAGTGGAATGGAGGTCACATGGTATTTGATACGGCACTTTCTACAATGTCAGACCCAAACCAGCCAATGAGACGTGTCCATTCCAAACTGCCACGAAGACGTACGGAGTCAGCAGAAATCGTTTATTACGTCATCACTGTAAAGGTACGTATACAACGGAAGTCGCGTCTGACGTCATAAGTCCCCGAGATAATTAACTTTCGTAAGCATAATAGATCGGCAAATGTAGCTTGAATTTTGTATGTGCTTCGACCGAAATTTAATTTTCTTTTTGGTCAGACTTTTAAAGTACATATTCTACAACACACTTAACGCAAATTAGACAATATTTCCAAAGGTTGTTCATAAAACCTTTAACGTCGCTTTAACAGCTATGGTTAGGGCCTATATGGCGACAAAAGTACCAACCGACCAAAAGAAAACCCTTGTGACCCGACGCCATCTAACCTGGCGTTAAGCTAATTTTCTTTTGAACAACCGGCCCCATCGTTCATGTGGTCTGTAAGAATCAAAGTTGGCACTGAAAGGTTTTGACACAAGTCAGTAATCACTTGTAGGGCCTATCCTGAATATGTGAATAACATGTGTAACTGGTTAAACAGTGGGCAGTTAAGATTATCCCCGTGATATCTCATATAGGGGACAGCAAATTCTATCTTTTCAAGTAACTTAATTATTTAAGTGAAATGAACAGACGATGTGATTTGGGAAAAATAAATAGTATCACCTCCACCTCATATGATTAAATAAAAAGCTAGCAGTTGATCTTATTGTAAAAATATGTATTTATTTACAAATGTTTCAAAAGTAAATGATTATACAACTGTTCTACAGAACTTTGTATATACATACATATATATAGAATATAATAAAACAGATAAGCAAACTGTACAAGGTAAGAGTTTAAAATAAGTCTTTAAAATGCAGCCAAAATTAATGCAATGTTATTTATTTTGGCGCTATTACAATCAGGATTGCCTGAGACGGTAGTTATAGTTATCATTTTTATAAAATTCTCTGTTACAATGATTTGTTAACAATTAAGTGGTAAAGGTCTCACACCAGTGATTGGATATTGTTAACTGTCACAAAGACAATATGTGATCTACATCTTAAACATAAAAAAACTCAGAACATTTGAATAGACAAGTTTAGTTCTGCATTAATGATAATAAAAACCATCATCTATATTTTATCAAAAGATTATTAGATATAAAAATACAAAATATAATGTATTATGGTTTAAAACAATTATGATCATCCAGTATTTGTTTTAAAACGTTGCACTATTTGTATCAATTATATATACATGTTGCCATATTCATATACAAATATTTACAAATAAAACAATGAACTATTTCAACAGACAATATAGGTCCCCATCCAACAAGCCTGGAGGGAGGGGCAGGGGATTTGTGTATATAGAATGGCAGACAGGGATTTGTGTAGTATGACAAGAAAGATCAATCATGTTTTTTTTCAATATATATATGATATGAAGGTTGTAATGATAATGCTAATGAAAGATTACTGAGATTACAAAACAAACAAGAGTTGCATATAAGGGGAGGTAAGTAAGTAGTCTACTGGAGGTTGCCATCACATATATAGTTTGTGGCTTTTGGTAAGGATAATACCCGTCATCATATCTCTGGGGACACATGTCAACTGAAAAAAAAAAACACAAAAAACATTCAACCACTTGACAATCATTTTATTAATGAGAATAAAAAATACTGATTGATTCACTGATTGGAACAAAACATCTATTTAATCAGTTTTTAAACAACTTTTACCTGGAAATTGGGTTTGTAAGGCTATAGGCCTACATTTACAACACAAGACAACTAATGACAAAACCCTAAACAAAATCTGACAAGTAAGCAGCCATAGGGCAACTCAAAGACTGATACTTACACAATCGTTCATTTTCAGTTAGTTCCAGTGACAGACTAGCCCCTTCCTCTGGCGTGTAACTAGTTGCCTGCTGCATGACCCCACAGGTGGCCCGAGCACTACGAGACATCAAAATCTCGGTCCAACTAATCCTCTTGTATACCTAGAAAAAACAATTGTCTTATCAATAATTCATGAAAAAGGTGTCACTTTTAAGCACTGGGAATCCAGGTTCACAGCCCTGTAGAGGAGGCACCATAAAACCTTCTGTTTAGATCAATGGGAGAGATACGCACGGATGGCATATGATGTCACAGCCTTTGAAGACAGCAGAAAATGCAACAAGCCTTGGCTTTGTTACAACAAGAAATAAACAGCGCACCTCCAAATTATAATAGTAAAAACCCCTCCCTCTATCAATGTACTTACCCAGCATCTGAACTTGGACATAGCATCTTCTTCATCATATGTTATCAGGTAGGACTTCATATCCTCCATCCAATACCCTACACACGTCAGGATACGGTCAGGCTCATCTATGGAAATAAGAGGGTCAATATGTGGTTTTCTCACACTACACCCCCGATAATTCCACTCCCAGGCAGTGTGTTATTTTTTGCATAATCAACGTGTGCAATTATGGCCCAAGTAACGCTATGACCTCACGAAAGATCTGTCAAAACTGACGTCACAAATGAATTACGTCATCAGTCATTATGACGTTGAGATCAAGCGTCCAGAAGCAACCCTATATTGAAGGGTCTGGGATGCCGCCTATGATGACGTCATTTCTGACGTCACAATGCCATATTGAATCTTTTTTCAGAGAGCCATTCTTGAAAATAGAGCGACATTTCCAAACATTTTTTTAAGTAGAGCCGTATTTTTTTTATAAAACGCTGTATTTTTTGTGTAATGTGAGAAAAAGATTATCAGACTCGAGCCAGTGTGTTACAATGAATATCACTCTCGTTTATTAATTTCCAAAATCACTCGCCAGAGGCTCGTGACTTTGAAAATTAATAGACTCTAGTGATATTCATCGTAACACACTGGCTCTCGTTAGATAACCTCTATATATCAATCCTATTGTGTTTGTTTCCCTATGAATGATCGTTGTAGAACCAAATCCAGTTCTATACTGCTTGCTCCATCACTCCACCTTAAGAAGGTTACATTATTGGATCTTGGATAGTAACTTCAACACATTAAAAACAGGGTAATATTTTGTAATGAAAAATTGTATGTTAGAAAATTGGAAGTGTAATTGGGGAAAACCCTGACCCATCGATGGATGGTTTGTGTCACCGTGGGCTTGTATCTCGTACTCCTTGAGCCACTGTGAGGTTCTAATGTTCATGCTATACAAAGAGGGCCATTTGCTTACCATATTCTCCAATAGGTCTTCCCTTGTAATCCACTGTCTCACAGTATTCAGCGTCTATCTCAAGCTTGGTCATATCCCTGGAACACGACTTGAACTCACTTTGAACATCCCGGCAGTTCACTTGGACACGGGGGCGCTCAGTAACACCACGGATACGTGTAGAAATGAGATCACTCTTATTACGGGCATTCTGGTTAAATCTGTATCGTCCAGCAATGGGGCAGGGGACTGGGTTAGGAGGATCCACTGTAATACAATTACACAATCAATATAACTACCTATACATGTTCATTTAATGAAGAACATTATTTTCATTACCAGATTGATGAAGTTAAAACATAGTCAGAAGGTCTCTCTGGAGATGGAGGGTTGAATATATCATCTATCAATGGATTGATTGATTGTTTGGTGATTTACGCCACGCTTAAGATTATTTAACTTATCTATCAATGGAAGTTAAGCCTGTGTTGGAATGAGAGACTATTATTAGTTACGACTGAACTATTAAACTTGAAATCTACATAAACTGAGAAAATGCATTATGGATTGAAGTTTGGTTTAAGCCAAAGTATTAATATACAATGTAATATATCCATACATGTGATAATCGTCACTAATTCTATAGCTGTTGGGGGTCCTATATTTTCTAAAAAGTGTTACAACGTATTTCACAGAGACATCTTCACTTACAAATAAGAACACCATATTTCCAATTCGTCTTTTTTCTGTCAATTGTGAAAGAGAGGAAGTCACACGCCTGTCGGAATTTAATTTGACGGTAATTTGGATTGCTCTTTTCATCCTCTGTAAGACGGTTTGGTCGACCTGAAAATAAAAATACAATTAGCTAGCAAAATTCTCACAGTGCAAAAAAAAATGTTACACTAAAAAAACGACAAAATTATGTTGATTGACATTAAAGTAAAATCTACTGTGTGTTCAAATATGGAATAAAAATAATATTTTCAATAACATATTGCAGATTCTGCATTTCTGTAAATGAAATTGATGGTTTCAATGTTTTGAGTTCACTTATGGTAGGTTTATTGAAAAGAAACCAAGGTCGATACTTAACCCAACATACTACTACCTTACCATGCAATGAAAGCGATTGACATGATTGATTGATGTTTTATGCCGCACTCAAGATTATTTCACTTGTATGGCGGCGTTGCCAGGTTTAGTGGGGGGAGGAAACCAGGTCTTTGCTTGGAGGAAACCTTGACCATCAATGAGTATCTGATAACTCTTTCATGTATGTTTAATTGTAGGATGCTTTGAAGGTAATTAACTTACCTGTACGGTATCTCACTATACTGTGATGTCTAGGAACTATATCCCAGCAAATGAAATCAACCTCACTAGAAAAATTAATACAAACAGTTTCCAATAATAAATAAATAAAAAAAAATCATGATGTTTTACAATCGAGAACGTACACTATTTGCAAAAACTTCATTAAACTGTAGAGTTTAATTTTAATTTTTTTAAATCATAAAATTTTACAAACAATGAGAGCTGTAGGCCTACAACTTTGCTGCAAGTCGAAAGGTAATTTTTTCTGCTATTTGAATGGCAAATGGAAGATGGATTATGTAGAAGTCAAGAGAATAAATAACTCAATACCTGACTAAAGGTAAAAAAATTACCAATGATGTAAGCCTACAAGTGACAAATGATGCTGATTGGACACATTACATTGAAATGATGTAAGCCTGCAAATGACAAATGATGCTGATTGGACAACACTTACCATCGTCCCACAGTAATGGCCGTCATGAGATAGCGAGTTCCGTAAGTTTGTTGACATGAGAAGTACGTCTCTCTGTATGTATACTCGTCTATTTTCTGTTTCATGTAGATGTGTGTTTCATTGATAACCACTTGAGTGTCTGCCTCTCCCATAGTAAACCATGTACCAGTCAGGTTACGGGGGAGGTTACAAGCTGGGGTCGTATATACAGATGTGGGTGGGACTAAAAAATAAAGACATAGTCCTTAAAGCTTCCATACATAAATGATAATTATACCAAAGTTTATCAGATAAAATAAAGTTAATAAAAAAACGTTTTCTTAGTATTTAAAAAAAGTAGAGAAAGAGATGTGATTAAAGGGAGAGAGACTAATAACTTTCAATAACTTGTTTCTAATCCCATTGAATATATCAATAAAATAAGTTCAATTTATGTTAATAAACCATAATATTCTAAGTTATTTTGATTGGTTGCCACACCCAAGATTATTTCCCCAATATGGCTTAAAGTGGTGTTGCCAGGATTATTGGGAGAGGAAACGAGACTCTGCCCAGATAAAAAAAAAACTTTGCCAAGGTACCTGGCAGCCCTTCCACATTTAAATCAGTCAAAATAAAATCCCAATTGACTTACTTGGCTCGACCACAAGTCGTTCAAAACCACTGTATGTACTTTTTAATGTACGACAATCTGAGAAACGAGAACGCACCCATCTGTACTTGTTATCAGAGGGACGCTGATCTCGACGTGTCAACTACAAACAATAAATCAATGTTACAGAATGTATCTTCGACTGAGTGGAATTAATTTACTACCCACAGTTAGAAAGTTTGTATAGCAAGAATCGGCTAAGATATAAATAGAGGTTAACTGACGAGAGCCTGTTAGTAACGATGAATATCACTCGAGTCTATTAAGTCACGAGCCTCTGGCGAGGGACTTTGTAAATTGATAGATGAGAGTGATATTCATTGTAACAAAAGCACTCGAGCTGGTTAATCTTTTTCTCACAATACACAAAAATACTGCAAAAAGTCAATCAGACCGCTTCAACACGTTGACATGGAGACTGTATTCATTACGCTACACAAGAAAGTCTCTTAAATCAAACAGTTTTGTTGCTCACGAATTCTTAAGAATAAAGAGATAACATATTTATCCTACAAATGAATGACACTTCTTAGAACAAAACAAATATAAACATATCAATAGTTCAATGTCTGCAATCCAATGACGAAGTCGTGTTTTGCTGTGACCTCTGTACCGACACAATTACGATAACTAGGTCAATGCATCTTCTTTGAGAAATCTGCGAGACGCCAGTTTGGGTAGATTGATTGATTGAAAGTTTTAATTATCCCGTGTTTAATTATTGATATAGAGAGTGTCATCATTTGCAGTTATGAGTAAACACGGCTATGATATATTCGTATTCAATCGTAATTTTATTAGAAAAACGGAAGTAAGCAGACAAAGTAGTTTGTTTATGTCAAGAAGTATGTCATGGACATTCAAAGGCTTTCCTTATATGGAAGTAGCTATGACGTGATCGTGGGAAAATCATACTACAACTGTATTTTGCATAAAAAATGTAATCCGTTGTATGTAAACCATAACATGATTGGCTACCGACTCGTATAGTTGTGAGTTATGCTGCCAATCACTTGTAATCTAAGAAGGATGTCTTCTATGGCAAGCCGTTTCGTCCTATTTAACATATCTTGAATTCATTTCCACATATGTGCAATTCAATTCCCGATATGTACATATCGGGAATTGAATTGCACATATGTGGAAATGAATTCAAGATATGTTAAATAGGACGAAACGGCTTGCCATAGTCTTCAAGTTATTACATAAAAGGAAAACGACGCTGAGGATGCAAGCTTGTGTTTTGATTAGTTGGACTTGGAAAAACATGTTTGTTAACCAATCAGCAGTAAGTTGGGCCTTAATTTCACTAGTTGATTATGACAAAAATAACACACTGCCTGAGAGTGAAATTATGGGGGGTGTAGTGTAAGAAACAACCATAACACCCAGGAGTTAACAGCATTCCACCACTATTTGGTGTTCATTTTTCAACAATAGTAATAATGCTCTGTTATTTGACAATAAACAATGTCAGGTCTTAACAAATTTTGTGCTCTTTCGTTGGTGGCGGGGCCTCCCTGGCTCAGTAGATCGAGCGTTGGACGCTCAATCCCAACAACCTTCCACCAATGGGCCTCTGGTTCGAATCCCACTCAGTCCAAAAAATTGGAAGATATTCTGACTGTGTTTTCACTCGAACGACCTATGTGGGATGGTTGCCAGTTACCACCGGAAGGTCGTGGTTACCTCAGGGCATAGAACCTTGAGCGCGGCTTAAAACACCAAACGATCAATCTATTGGTGGCAGTGGAATATATAATGATTGCTAGCATACCAAACACTTGAATCTTTCCCTGGGGTCTTTCTCCACAGTGTTAGCAATTCCTGCATACAGGTAATTGTTATCCCCTAACCAGCTACCCATACACATATAACGGATTCCTACAAGAAAAAAATATCCACTTGAGACAAAAGCAAAGTCTTTAGATTGACTTCTAAAATGAATAGTTTCCAACTTGTATAAAATTACAGGCATAGGGAAGAAAGAGACCCATAATATGACACAATAACCCCCTGTGGATTTCAACCACTGTGTGAAATAGAGTAGGTTTGAGAAGCGTGTATGTACAGCTGTATCTATGATACAACCCTTCTGATTGACAGGCTAGTGTTCCAACACGTCAGAAGATTCTAAAGATATTATTTAATATTATACGCCTTACTATGCTGAAGTGAATGGCAGTGGTCAACAAGTTCCTTTATGATCAGTCCGGTGACAACAGCAATTGGTGACTTCAACCCTTTTGGTAATTATGAATGCCCGGCTTACGATTTAAAGCTAATTTGACAAAATCAGCCCCTCATTATATATTTGTGAGTTATAGAATCTACTTAGTGGGGAAACAAAACACTTATTGGGATTTCTTATATAAATTGCTTAGTGGGATGAGTGTAGGTAGGGTTTAGCTATATAACTAGTGATAGCCATATCTGTGGCCGGGCATTTACTTTTAACAGACTTAATATTAAAGAGGCATGAGCTGCCAAAATTTTGATTTTTTTTCATAAATTCTGATTGTCAAAAGAAGCACAACGTATGAAGTACCTTGAAAAAGTAAAGGATTGACGTTGAAATAAAAAATATTTGTACAGTCAGTACCCTGTACGAACCAAAGATATGTGCTAATAACGGACAAAATTCAAATAGCCGGGATGTAGGAGTTCATTTTTGGGACTTTTGCTGCTTATAAAACCACCATAACGTACATCCTCACGATTGGTATCAACTGAAAGTTGTCATTTTGTAATTTCAGATAAAAATAACCAGCAATTAACTCATTCCGTTTCAACGAAATTTTCCATATATTTGGCAGCTCATGCCACTTTAATGTAACACACTTTCCTTATTATTAATCCTGCTTGGAATTTCAATCTCATGACAATTAAACTTGGAATAGGCGGAAAGCTGTTGATATTAAGCAACACACTCAGTAACCCTAACCATGCCCACAGAGACTGGGGAATTTTGTAGTTTTACGCAGTACTAATATTATTTTAGGTAGATCTACAGGAATTTCACAGAGGTAAGGGGCCTAAAGAGGAGGGATTTGTGCTTTGGGGACCCATTCCTTTCCACCTTCCAGTGATAACAAAACCTTTGCAAGTAAGATGACTAAGGGAAAAGACTGTCTGGATTTTTTATGCATGGACTGATTGGAGAATCAGCTTTTATGCATCACTGGAAGGCTTGTGTTTGGGTGGGAGTATATCACACAAACCCTGTGGCCATTAATATCAACCTATTCGTTTGACTTACTTTGTTCCCTTGAACTTGAAACATCTCGACATTTTCCATAGTTCAGAAAGAAGACCTCATTGTCTACATACTGGGAGCCTGGTAACTGGCAGGCGTCAATGGTACTGTCTGGTGTCTCACAGATACCCCCCTGTCCTGTCTCCTTCTCATAGGAAAAACTGTACTTCCCTTGAAATGTTGTCTTACAGTTGATGGACACTGGTTTAATGTCTGGTGAAGAAAGAACGGAGAAAACATTAGATTTCAAGATTTGTCATCAGTCAACTTTCAACATTGCAGTAAAGAAACCACTAAAATGGTCTTGTGAGAGGGACTTAATGGCACCAGGAAAGGAGAAAACATGATGCACTGGATTTCATGTGTAGGAAACAAGATTTTTCATCAGTTAAACTTTCAACATTGCAGTAAAGGAACCACTAAAATGGTCTTGTGAGAGGGACTTATTAGCACAAGGAAACATGTCAAATACAACGGTTTTTGTCAGCAACCCATGAAATGCTGCAGCGAATGTTAGCACACTTAAATTCATTTAATTCAATTGTAATTTTTAGAAGGTGTTTAAGACAGGTGAAATCTTTTATTTAAACAATAATTATGTTTAGAAGTAAAGTTAACGCCATGGCAAGCCTTTGAGTTATTCTTCCAACAAGTAAAAAACAGTGTAGAGTGTATTACATTGTAGTATCTAGAACATTTACTATTATCTCACAAGATAAATATCCAGTAGGCAGATAAATAGTGCCTTTAAATCTGACAAGATACATGCATATCAAGTTTGCAAAAAGACTTTAATTATAGAACGTTTATGACAAGAATATATTCCACAAAATATGTCACTATTAAAAACCTCATCTGAATGAGGCCATCTAGAATCGTTGTTTTTGGGTCTGCAAGTTTCGCTGCGTTATTCCCTTCAGTAATCCAATATTGCCAAATAAAGCTTATTGATTTTATCATTTTATTATTATTATTTTTTTATTATTTATTAAGTGTTACAAAGTTTGAATTAATCAATATTTATTATTTAAAAAATCTATAAGAAGTAGGGGCCTACTTACTGTACATGGTAATGAGTTCCTCTGGGATAGGTCTTTCCCCACAAAACTCCTCAAAATCACGAGGCGTACTCACACAATCAGCTTAAAGATAATCCAGTCACATCTATTATTTTGTTTTGCTCAAAATTATAAAATAGCACATTAAAATTGCACGGTAGATATTGGTAGGCAATAAAGCCAAATATTATACACAGTAAATTCACTCGACTTTAAACAAAGACTATTGGAGTACCAGAGAATAATTATATGATTAATGATGTCTGAACTTCAGACACCTGAGCTCTGGCGCCAGATTAAAACGTATCATACGTAAACAATATTGCGGAAGGCTGCTATCCTTCCAAGTAAACGAACATTATAAAAATTTTACACCAATTTGATCAGGTGGGTTTTAGCAGTTTGTTACAGACAAACTCTTAAGTAAAATAACTTACATGTAATAAGGGTAATTTCAGGCTAATACCCTGGTAATCAATCTTGGTATACACCCCCCCCCACCCCTTAATATATGTTAAGAAAACATGTACTTACTTTTTCTATATTGTAAAACGTTCTTTGTTCTGTATAATATATAATGACAAACGTAACACTGTGCATCAGATCTGTGGAAAAAAAAAATACAAAACAAACAGAATTTAAGAATGATGGAGAGTAACTTGAGGCATAAACAAACCAATTCCAACAAATGGTCACACAAAAAAAAAATGTTAAAGTAAATTCAGAAAAATGTCTATCCTTTACTATTTAAACAGTTAACACTTCAATATGGGTGACGGAGGGTGGCATTTTACACCATTAAAATATTAAGGCCTTGGTGTACATTGTGACACAGAAAAGTCACACAGAAAGTCCGAGCCAAATCATCACAGGAAAATGAGAAAATGATAAAAGGCTAACCAATTCTCAAAAGACACAGTCCTAGCTAACACTTTGATAAATTAATATATTGACCAATTGATGTGTGTTTTCAAAGCTCTCACTCAATGACAAGAGTGTGTCTACATACATTGGAGTAAGGTACAGGAATGGCTTTTCTGTCATCTCAGATAATCATAGGACAGTTTTTTGTTACACCAAGAAAGTTCATCCAATTAATATTCTATCTATCACATTTCATAGATGAAATTTTCTTGGTATACCAAAAACCATCACATAGGCCCGGCCCTACATGAAAAGCAGACTTACACGGTCACATTAAAGAAAAGCCATTTTTGAACCTTAATGGAGTTGCATTTGTCAATATGCTGCTGCACAGTCAAATCGGTACATATGGAATCCACGGGACAGATGAGGAATGAACTACTTACACCTGTATCAATATCCGACTATCTCTGGCTCCATCAGAGTTTACTGTCTGGTTATCAATCATTATTTGTATACAAGGGTTACTATTCCAGGATTGTTGGTTAATAATGGTGTTAATACCATTTCCATCCTCTTGTGAGTACCAGTTGCCATGGTAATATGCTGGAATTTCACAGGCTGCATGAACTACAACAGAATATTAAACATGTGTGTTTTAGTGTTAAAAATATATACGGCTTCAAATCAGTTGAATATAAACTAATTAAAGTTATGAGCTAAACATGCACACATGTATAGATCAATATGGCTCATTTAACAAAAAATCTATTGCCTTTAAATGATGGGAAATCTGTAGAAATACATATAGTTTGACTTCGATAGCAGCCATTAAAGAACTAAAAAAATCGCATCTTAGTTACCGCCAGTGACCCTCAAGCTTATATATAGAGACCGAAGTCCTTTCAGTGTCTTGTCTGTGACTAGCCATTCTATTCAAGATGACTTAAAGTGGCATGAGCTGTCAAAATTCACACTTTTTCAATAATTTCTGATCGTCACGACAGTAAGAGGCTTTGAAGGCCATGGAAAAACTAAATGATTGGCGTTGGAATGAGGAAAATCCATACAGTATGTGGCCTGTACGAAACGAAAACGTGTTCGAAAAGTAAACAAAAAATAAATAACCGGGACGATCATTCATTCATTCTAAGCCAACATTAGTTCAAAACAATACTTTATGGTGTATGAAGCACTAAAAAACTTCAGAATTATTCTTCTTGATAAAAATAGCCAATAATTTCCACATTTTGTTTTAACGTCAAAATATCAACATTTTGGCAGCTCATGCCACTTTAAGGATGCCTCGGATATTTTAGGCTCCATAATGACACATTTTAACCATTGTCTGATGCATAAAGCTGGATTTAAGTTTAAAATCATGGCAAAAAACATATAAACAGGAAGGTTGGTTCAGAATATGTGGGACAGTGAGGCAATAGCGTCATTTTGTAGCCAAGCCATTGGCTAACATGCATCAAGTGACCAGTCACCATTTTGCACATCTTTATTTGTCAACATTGATTGGATAAAGCAGGTGAAAAAATTGCAGCAGCATTCTCAATTTTGGCGTGATGTCACGATCACAACAACAAGGCTCCTAATTTGCATATAGGTGAAAAGAAGTCCATGACAATGCCATTTTGACTAACTATTCAGAGCAAGACCGTGGCAGTTCTAATCGTTATCTGTACTAACCGGAGGCAACACAACTTTTAGGCATAGTTGTTTTGCAAAGTTTACTTTTTTTTACGACTTAAATAGTGTAACTTTCTTCCTCTTTAAATTTTTTTAAAATCGTCTTTTTTTCAAGATATGGGGGGGGGGGGGGGGGGGGGGGGGGGGTGTTGAAATCCCTATTATTTACAACCATCTAAATTGCATATTAATGTCGCAGTCAACAAATTCCATACTGTATATTTTGCCATTCAGAGAAAGTGGGAAAAAAAATGAAGGGCATTTTACAATCAGCCATACGATCTATCATCAATATCAAGTTTCCCTGCAAGTGACAATAACAAGTGTTACATAAAGAAAATGGGATAATTTTCTTGAACTGCTTCACACTAATCAAGTACCATCAATGTGAAGGTAATCTTCTCAAAACGTTAGGCTGACTTTGCCAGAGCTATTTAGTAAACTACGCTGGACAACAATTTATTGAGGTCAGTCACTTTCAAGTTCAGTGTACAAAGTTAGTCAGTAAGCGGCCTAAGCAATGTGATATTCGCAAATTACGATAACGAATCGCACTCATGAACGAGGGTATGGAAACCAGATATTAAAAAAGTTGACTCAACCCAAAGAACTGATATTTACCTGAGGACAAAGTGATACATAACACGAAGACGCCAAGTACTAGGTCGCCCTGTCGTGAGAGCGCCATTTTGAAATACCTGTAATCAATGGGAAGGCCAGAAACACTACAACGAAATCGAGGCTCAGGTGAGTGGACGATGTGACTCAGGTATCCTGGTATGTTCGCTAATACTCGGTCATTTCCGTACTTGCTCGCTAACCAATGCGTATTAAATGATATCAGAAGTCTATCAAGGGCTTGATAGACTTCTGATGATATGAAAACATTATGGCCAAAACGTTTATAACGAGGAGTAGGCCAACGGTAGTTAGGCCTATTCTGTAGTCTACCGATATTTTTGTCAAAGCTCTATGCGTAAGCATTGTCAATGTTAGCATTGCAAGCATTACCATATACCGCAGGCGTAGAGCGACTTAGTATATAGCCTAAGTCGCTCTACGCCTGCGGTATATGGTAATGCTTGCAATGCTATGTCAATGCAGGCCTATTACAAAGTGTCCCAGAAAATTCTACTGACTAAACCCAAAAGTCCTGCCCGTCGTCAACCTAATGAAAAAACATGGGTTTTCGTTTATTACAAAATCATATAATTGGGTATAAAGGTCTAAATGATATACCTTTATTTAACGCAATTAGAAACTTGTCTCCATGGTTAATTTAGAAAAGAGGATTTTCCCTGTGGCCGTGTGTTCAGAAATATATATATTGTAATTGTGAATATACTAGGTCAAGATTGATTGTTTGGTGTTTTACGCCGCACTCAAGATTATTTCACTTATATGGCGGCGTTGCCAGGTTTTTTTCTTATTTTTAGAAATTGTACCTGTAAAATTTTTCTTCACTAAAAAAAAAATAAATAAAAAATTATAGGCTCACGCCACTTTAAATGACGTTTATCTATTTCAGCGTATAAAGGTAATGTGATTAAGAGACGTTGTCTACATCACCAGACATCGGCTGATGAGATTTAAACGACACATGTTTTGAAACCAGGTGCATTTATATTATCTGTAAATTGTAACAAAACCCTAATGTATTTCTTCCCGTGTAGTCCCGTTAACATGTAAGATAGGCTTGGGAACGTAAAGAAATGCCATCTAGATTGATTGATTGATTAACATCCTGAAAATCAATTGAGATCTTGCGCCATTCTACGCGACCTTCTGTCAAAAACACTATATTTATGAACACCAAAACACACGGGCACAGGGAAATGTTTTTGTCTAAAACAACATTAAGACAAGTTTCTAATAGTGTTAAAATTTAAACTGTATATAGGTACAAGGACAAATCCTATACCTATGCCTGAAAAAAAGAATATGTAATAATTAATATTAGCTGTACAGAAACGGCATGATTCCATGTTTAGCATTTTCTCCAACGAAAATATAAACACGCGATACACAAGTCGTTATCTTATTACATTTTCCTTTTCGAAATTTGACGATATTTGTTACCTGCAAAGTTGTCTCCCTTTATCCAGTATCGAGGCACCCAGTCGGAACGTTCATTTCTTTTCGATGAACATCCCGACTTATATCAGATTGTTTTATCAGTGCCAAAAAAAGGATCCTTTCTGTCGGTAGTCCCACATATACTTATATTAGTCCACGGCCAAATGGGGTTATTATAGAATTAAGCTCCCAATAAATGCCAGAGTAACAAGAGCAACATCTTTACCTTGTCGAGTCTGGGCGGCCACTGACCACCCTCCCCCCTTCATTCACTCAAACAATCAACTTGCTCCCTCAACAATCAGCTCGTTAGCCATACAATCAACCCGTTACCCATACGATCAACCCGTTACCCATATAATCAACCCGTTACCCATACAATCAGCTCGTTAGCCATACAATCAACCCGTTACCCATACAATCAACCCGTTACCCATACAATCAGCTCGTTAGCCATACAATCAACCCGTTACCCATACAATCAGCCCGTTACCCATACAATCAACCAGTTACCCATACGATCAACCCGTTACCCATGCAATCAGCCTTTTACCCATACAATCAACCCGTTACCCATAAAATCCACCCGTTACCCATACGATCAACCCGTTACCCATGCAATCAGCCCGTTACCCATGCAATCAGCCCGTTACCAATACAATCCACCCGTTACCCATACGATCAACCCGTTACCCATACGATCAGCCAGTAAACCATACATCAGCCCGTTACCAATACAATCCACCCGTTACCCATACGATCAACCCGTTACCCATACGATCAGCCCGTTAACCATACAATCAACCCGTTACCCATACAATCAGCCGTTACCCATACAATCAACCCGTTACCCATACGATCAACCCGTTACCCATATAATCAACTCGTTACCCATACAATCAACCTGTTACCCATACAATCCACCCATCACCCATACAATCAACCCGTTATTCATACAATCAGCCCATTACCCATACAATTAATCCGTTACCCATACGATCAACCCGTTACCCATGCAATCAGCCCGTAACCCATAAAATCAGCCCGTTACCAATACAATCCACCCGTTACCCATACAATCAACCCGTTACCCATACGATCAACCCGTTACCCATGCAATCAGCCCGTTACCCATACAATCAGCCCGTTACCAATACAATCCACCCGTTACCCATACAATCAACCCGTTACCCATATAATCAACCCGTTACCCATGCAATCAACCCGTTACCCATACAATCCGCCCATTACCCATACAATCAACCCGTTACCCATACAATCAGCCCGTTACCCATACAATCAACCCGCTACCCATACGATCAACCCCTTACTCATACAATCAGCCCGTTACCCATACAATCAACCCGTTACCCATACAATCCACCCGTTACCCATACGATCAACCCGTTACCCATGCAATCAGCCCGTTACCCATACAATCAGCCCGTTACCAATACAATCCACCCGTTACCCATACGATCAACCCGTTACCCATACGATCAGCCCGTTACCCATACAATCAACCCGTTACCCATACGATCAACCCGCTACCCATATAATCAACTCGTTACCCATACAATCAACCTGTTACACATACAATCCGCCCATTACCCATACAATCAACCCGTTACTCATACAATCAGCCCATTACCCATACAATTAATCCATTACCCATACGATCAACCCGTTGCCCATGCAATCAGCCCGTTACCCATACAATCAGCCCGTTATCAATACAATCCACCCGTTACCCATACAATCAACCCGTTACCCATACGATCAACCCGTTACCCATACGATCAGCCTGTTAACCATACAATCAACCCGTTACCCATACAATCAACCCGTTACCCATACGACCAACCCGTTACCCATATAATCAACTCGTTACCCATACAATCAACCCGGTACCCATACAATCCGCCCATTACCCATACAGTCAACCCGTTACTCATACAATCAGCTCATTACCCATACAATTAATCCGTTACCCATACGATCAACCCGTTACCCATACAATCAACCCGTTACCCATACAATCAACACGGTACCCATACAATCCGCCCATTACCCATACAATCAACCCATTACCCATACAATCAACCCGTTACCCATACAATCAGCCCGTTACCCATATGATCAACCCGTTATCCATACAATCAGCCCGTTACACATTCAATCAGCTTGTTACCTATACAATCAACCCGTTACCCATACAATCAACCCGTTAACCATACGATCAACTCCTTACCTATACAATCAGCACATTACCCATACGATCAACCCGTTACCCATAAAATCAACCCGTTACCCATACAATCAGATCGTTACCTATACAATCAGCACATTACCCATACGATCAACCCGTTACCCATAAAATCAACCCGTTACCCATACAATCAACCCGTTACCCATATAATCAACCCGTTACCCATACAATCAGATCGTTACCTATACAATCAACCCGTTACCCATACAATCAACCCGTTATCCATAAAATCAACCCGTTACCCATACGATCAACCCGATACCCATAAAATCAACCCGTTACCCATACAATCAACCCGGTACCCATAAACTCGACCTGTTACCCATAAAATCAATCCGTTACCCATACGAGTAACCCGTTACCCATGCGATCAACCCGTTACCCATAAAATCAACCCGTTACCCACACAATCAACCCGTTACCCATACGATCAACCTGTTACCCATACAATCAACCCGGTACACATACAATCCGCCCATGACCCATACAATCAACCCGTTACTCATACAATCAGCCCATTACCCATACAATCAATCCGTTACCCATACAATCAACCCGTTACCCATACAATCAACCCGTTATCCATAAAATCAACCCGTTACCTATAAAATCAATCCGTTACCCATACGATCAACCCCGTTACCCATACGATCAACCCGTTACCCATACAATCAGCCCATTACGATCAACCGGTTACCCATACCAAGTCTGTTAACCTTACAATCAACCCGTTACCCATACAATCAACCCGTTACCCATACGACCAACCCGTTACCCATATAATCAACTCGTTACCCATACAATCAACCCGTTACCCATACAATCCGCCCATTACCCATGAAATCAACCCGTTACCAATACAATCAACCCGTTACCCATACAATCAGCCCGTTACCAATACAATCCACCCGTTACACATACAATCAACCCGTTACCCATACGATGAACCCGTTACCCATACAATCAACCCGTTACCCATATAATCAACACGTTACCCTTACAATCAACCCGTTACCCATACGATCAACCCGTTAGCCATACAATCAACCCATTACCCATACAATCAACCCGTTACCCATATAATCAGCCCGTTACCCATACGATCAACCCGTTATCCATACAATCAGCCCGTTACCCATACAATCAGCTTGTTACCCATACAATCAACCCGTTACCCATACAATCAACCCGTTACCTATACAATCAACCCGTTACCCATACGATCAACTCATTACCTATACAATCAGCACATTACCCATACGATCAACCCGTTGTCCATAAAATGAACCCGTTACCCATACAATCAGATCGTTACCTATACAATCAACACATTACCCATACGATCAACCCGTTACCCATAAAATCAAACCCTCACCCATAAAATCAACCTGTTACCCATACGATCAACCCTTACCCATAAAATCAACCCATTACCCATACAATCAACCCGTTACCCATAAATCAACCAGTTACCCATACAATCAGCACAGTACCCATACGATCAACCTGTTACCCATAAAATCCACCCGTTACCCATACAATCAGCCCGTTACCTATACAATCAACCCGTTACCCATAAAATCAACCCGTTACCCATACAATCAACCCGTTACCCATAAAATCAACCAATTACCCAAAGAACCAACCCGCAGCCCAAACAATCAACCTGCAACCCAAACTATCAAACTGCTTCCCAAACAACCAGCACTCAACCCAAACACTGAACCCGCTACACAAGCAATCAAGTCGCTATCAAAACAACCAACCCGTAATCCAAATTATCAAACTGCTTCCCAAACTACCAGCACTCAACCGGCTACACAAAAAATCAACCAGCTTTCTGAAAGATCAATCGTTATACCCAAACAATCAATCCACTTTTCAAACTATCAACCTGCTACCCAAATAATCAACCCGTAACCAAAACTACCAACCTGTTACGCAAACAAGCCACCCGCTATCAAAACAACCAACGAGCAACCCAAATTATTAAATTGCTTCCCAAACAACTAGCACTCAATCCGCTACCCAAACAATCAACCCACTGCCTAAACAATCAACCCACAAACCAAACAATCAATCGACTACCCAAACAATCAACCCAAAACCCAAACGATCAAGCCGCAACCAAAGAACCAGATTCCAAATTTTCACGTGGGGGCCTCCGTGGCTCAGTAGGTAGAGCGTTGGACGCTCAATCCGAACAGCCTTCCACCAATGGGTCGCAGGTTCGATTCCCACTCAGTCCAAAAAATTGGAAAATTTTCTGACCGGGTTTTCACTCGAACGACCTATGTGGGATGGTTGCCAGTTACCAACGGAAGGTCGTGGGTTTCCTCCTGCATAGAGCCCGGTTTCCTCCCACAATAAAACTGGCAACGCCGCCATATAAGTGAAATAATCTTGAGCGCGGCGTAAAACACCAAACAATCAATCAATTAACCAAATTTTCACTTTCTTTTCCCATTATCATATTTAGTTTAATTTCAGATTACCCGACTTCTTGCAATAGCTGAATATTTATACAACGTTGTCAATATGTTACAAAGGGTCCCAGAAGATTCTACTAACTAAACCCAAAGCCCTGACCCTGGTCAACCAGATGAAGTATCTTTGGTTTATTACAACAACTCCTGATTGGTTATAAAGGTCTAAATCACGTATCCGCTTTTTTTAAACACAATCAGATACTTGTCTCCATGGAAATTTTAGTCAAGAGGATTTTTACCGTGTGTTTAAGTGTTGATAAATATTTCCACGTGAATACAGCTGAGTTCATTATTTGACTACAGGCAAAGGCAAATTATCGGCGATACAAATCTCCTAATTTTAATCTTCTTAATCAAATCCTTAAAGAGGATGTTCATTAATTTCCAATAAGTCAATGTGAACCAGTCCGTAACCAGTAAAGCGCACGGAGTTTAAGCAAAGCACAAGGCTCTTCCCTCTTCTATAACGCTGTCAACAAAAAGTTTAAGTGAAAAGATTTTTTATTTGTTAGCACATCTTTAAGCTATTTGAAACCTTTTCGAGTAAAATATCGTATAACACGTGTCAGGCCGGGTTGGTTGTGTGTCAGTATTTAGGCTTGTAGAGAGACAAGGAAGGATTAAGTGATCTGTACTGGGATTAATACTTAAACCCGCCTGGAACTAAACACTTGAAGCCTCTCCATCAAACCGTTGGATCGAACCTGTCAGATGCACACATCACCGCTCTTTGATCTATCTCAATATTTAGTCACTAATGCGCCTTATTCCTTCAGATACATTGATCTCCTGCTTCTAACGACTCCCAAGCCAAACAATATATTTTTGTTTCCAGAGACAGTCCGTTTCTACTTAAACTACTCCATTCCTTCCTTATAAATAATTCTTTTCATCCAGTAAGCTTTCCAGGCCTTTGTTTAAATGTTTATGTACAGGCAGTATTATTCTAGATTTATTCAATAGTAGAGTATTTCTGTCACAATACATACATCCTACATACGATACGATCGTGGAGGCTCCTGCCTGCAAGGTTGGCTCAATAGACTAGTAAGCATGTATTAATATCCCCAATGTTCAGGATTATATTTCTTATAATATAAATCTACTCACACTATTTCCAGTGAATAAAAAGTTTTGTTTTATTTAATAGCGCCGTTTCGATAACGTTTCGTTGAACGTTTTCGAGTCATTTGAAACCAGTCCAAGTTATCTTGTCTGCATTTGGTGCACACCATTCATACCTATGGACGCGCCAATAAGCCAAAACAACCAACGAACCAACTTGACCATGCTGATTTCATTTAAAGGCACACTCCCCACATTAATGTACAAAACTGTTTACGTCCACGAAGCGGACTACCGTTTTCTGTATTTTTCCCAATAAGAAGAAGTTAGGAACATTTATACTTTTGATTTGATTTCTTAGGTATCTGCAACGTATAGCCTAAACGAATGACGATACGGGAATGCGCATACTCGCTGTAAATGGATCATAATATCGTCTTTGAAACCAGCTGGTGTTGACCAAGTTTACGGACTAACAGGAGGAATACAGACAACAGTACACAAGGTCTTCCGATAAGTGTAATCCCTCCCGGTTTCTGATCGATTGGTTGACATATGGACTTTACTTTAAGTATGCCTTTACTAATTATTATCAAAAGTCGTGATATGTGAAATGACCTTCAACTGAAATCCTACATTGATTACATTGAAATAAGTAAGAATACATGCACGATCTTGAATCTGTTTCATCAGCCTCTTAAGGCATCGCTGTCAATGCGGTTATTGTCGAAAGACGTGACTCGGAAACATGCTTTTTGAGAAAGGTCCAATTACCTGCAATGGGGGTGTTGCAGTGAAGGTTGGCTTGCCAAATCTGTCCTTTATTCTCACACCTGTAAGAATATCACGGGATGGTGCACTGACACGTGACTCGGTGGATCTGGATCGCCAGGTGATCCATACTGCTGGCGATGGAAACATTATCCGGAAATCGCCAAAAGTCGGGGGTTTCCTCCGGACAAATAGCCCAGTTTCCACCCCAACTAAACCTGGCCACGCCGCCACATTAATGAAATAATCTTGATTGCGGCGTAAAACATCAGTCAATCAATATTTAACATTTAGCCGACATGCGCACTGTTTGCCCATGCCCTGGTCAGTTTTGGTATCATGGAAGCTGTGTTACCAAAGTGAAGGCGCCATATGTCTTGTGAATTTTGAACATATATC
Organism: Lepidochitona cinerea; assembly: GCA_963971465.1. Classification (NCBI taxonomy): domain Eukaryota; kingdom Metazoa; phylum Mollusca; class Polyplacophora; order Chitonida; family Tonicellidae; genus Lepidochitona; species Lepidochitona cinerea. The sequence goes on along the minus strand of OZ020556.1, from coordinate 35,654,416 downwards.
AGCAGCTGGTTTAATTATATGTTTAAAATTACATTTTTGGGGCATTCGACGCTCTCTCTGTATCCATCGACTTCAGTGCATTTTGTCAGATACAGTCTATTCAGATAAATGTATATAAGTAATGCTTTCACAACTGATTATAGGTTTCACCAATGTATACCTCTGTTTACATTCACACGAACCATCTGTCAGACAGTAAATAAATGTACATCTCAACTCCCACCAACTATTCCCTAATTGTACATTCTTCTCTAAAAATCGACCTATCACCTTTCATCTAAAGTCAGTCAAATCTTATTTTTCTATTCAACAGAAGTTTTATGAAAAATGTAAACAATTCTACGCAATTAGTCTCTTTACATCAGCGGCTATTCTCACGACGTCCCTATTGACTAAAGGACGGTAGTTTATAACAATATGTTTGAATATATATTTCAGAAAGAATCAATGTCGCAAAATACTTTTTAACAACTGTTGCAGCTCAGAAAAGGTATAACAAAATCTGAAGATGTTACACAACACCACTAACTTTCGGTTGTCAAAATCTCAACAATGAATGGTTGTATATAGTTTTGTACTCTATTTTGAAGTGCCCTTTTACTGTCAGATAAATATTTTGGGCGCAGCCATCTTTTCAGTGTTTATAATCGTTCGTATACAAGTTTAAAGGGAATGGAATTTGTATGTGCGTCGATATGATCGCTCAGGTTCGTGTGATTTTTCACATCCAGACAAATTCATTTGTCAAAAATCGGCTTGCTCTGCTGAGCTTGTGGACACCCATGGACCCTCAGGTTAAACCTAAATGTAATAAAATGGTTATCTGTTGGTTGATCCAAACCCGTTATGAGTTATAGCAGAAATAGACTCGCAAAATAAATGGGGACTTATTTGAATATGGAGGTGATAAGCGTTTGGAAAAGAGAGACACATATATGAGATATGGTATTTACTGATGTTATGAATCGTTATCTTATAATATATTTCTTCTGTGATGATGATATATAGCTGTAGGCTAGAGCGAATTCCGGTCCATCATCAGATACCGAATTAACGTGAAATATTGCAGACGTGACAATGGATAAGTTGATTTATTCTAATGATTGGTTGTAAGGTATGATTATAGTATCTGTTAGCCGTCAATTACAGAAAGGATCGTGAGAATGATGATATCTGATAGTAGACTTGGTTATCTGCATGACGCCATTCCTACAGTTGATAACAGCAATTAGCACTGTCGGTAAGCCCCAAAATCCGATACACAGCCCGACCGGCATAAACTAGAACAGCTCGGTGGCACCAAGTCCTGTTACGGCGGCAAAACCAGGAGGTAATTCCGCCAGCTTCAGATAAAATCTTCTTAACAGCACCAGCCTCATCGAGGGCTCCGTTCTCAACATGACTTTAATCTGCAGTTGCTTGCAAGAGCAGTTGTAAAACGTGGACTCGTGTTGAGAAACGAACTGAGAGGAAGTAAATCTGACAAGAGGGACAAACACTCCGGTTGGCGAAATCGATCGGATGTCTTCGAAAATAAACACAGATGAATTGATCAAACAATTTTAAATAATTGATAACGTTTTTCTTCAGTCGCTATCTCAAGGATGAATACATATTTTCTTCACGTTAGAATAGCATTCTTTGCATATGGGTATCATCCCCATATTTTCGGTCGGATATAGATCTGTCTCAATCTAGTAGGTCTATATAATTCTTAAAACCAAACACGAAAACCACAGCGAGCACATTGCTGGCTTATATGAGAAATTTTAGCTTAGCTGAAGATGATTTAGTTTCCAAAACTATCGCTGCTTCGTCAATCAGTGTATTTGCATCCGAAGCATTTTCTTTGTTATTTTAGATAAACATGTATATCACCCCAGGTCATTCGGATAAGGACCATTTCGAAATCATGTTCATTGAGAAAAACACTCTTCTTATAAGCACAAATGTTTGGAAAGGGGAAGTGTTCGGATTCAAACGTTACAAACCGTTTACCCGTTAGGTTTGAAGTTAGACTGGGAAGGTGTCGTGAAAAAAGTGTTATACCAATTGTGTTTCAGAACAATAAGGTCAGCATGAACATGGCCCAGATTATAAAAAATAATACAAACTATTTCAGAGCAAAATGACACGACCTCCTTGTCAACAGCCAGTCATTGCTTATAAAAATAACAAGAGTTTGAAAGATCCATTAGTCAAGGCTAAACTGCTGTATCCGTCTTATATCTTGGAATCAAATTACATATTTTCACTTTGTTTGCCCATTAGGCTATCATATTTTGCTTAATTTCAGTTTATCCGACTTCTTGCCATATCTCAAGATCTTCGTCAATTCGACTGACTTAAGCCAAAGTCCCGCCTGTCTTCAGCTTGAAGAAATATCATGGATTTTGGTTTATTACATCAACCTATGATTGGGTATAACGGTCTAAATACCCCCCCCCCCCACCTCCCTATTAACATAATTAAAAAGTTGTCTCCATGGTTAAATTAGCCAAGAAGATGTGCCCATGTGTTTTAGTGTTCATTAATGTTCATACAATGTTGTTAACCCGAAAAGTGCAACACTAAACGTTTGGGGACCTTTTATAGAACTGAGACTTTTGCGTTAAACTGCAGACAATATATCGGTATATATATCAACTAACATCGACCTGGGGTTATGTATTAAGAATTAGATAAAGTGAGCTAGATCTTTATTTGCGAAAAAACATTACTGGTCCTGATTCAATATATGATGGGATTAATTCTTATGTCCGTTTTAAACCTGTTACCGGAGACATGTAATGGAACCAACTGTTGTTAAATATCACCAAATGGAGAAGAGATAGCTAAGTTTTTTACAGTGTGTTGTCACCATATAACTCAATGCAAATGGAGACGAGGACAGTTAGATTGGAGCAGAGACAGGATTGTAACCTGGAATACAATTCGTGTTTGATATATGATGATCATTGAACACAGTCGTCCAAAATGAAGCTCTTTAATTGACGCCATTGATTGGTGAGTTTTACAGACCAATTTCTAATTAATCATGACCGTCATTTAGGCGACTTTCAATTAGCCTCGGTGTAAAATGTCATTGATATGAGATTTTAGAGCCTGCAATCCGGGACCAGAGTCATTAGCAAGTACTGTTGGTCATTGAAACGGGCTGTGACGCGGACAAAAGCAGTCGAAATAGGAGGCGGCTTACTTTTTTACCCACCAGTGTTTTTGATACAGAAGAGGTAGCTGAAATTGATCGTGGCAAGATGGTGAGCTGGTGGAAGACATTAACCCTACTACACATGCAAGTGGACACCAAGTCGCCATTTATCACCCATTCTGCCAATCAGACATTGATGATAGTGATTACTCAGAATAAGCCTTTGGGATTAGTGGTATTCTCTCCAACGATTGTTTTTCACTAGACCGTGTTCGTTACTCAGTTTCATTTCGACAAACCCCTCACCAACGAGAGGATTCGGACGATTTGGGCTTTTGCTTAAATTACCATATCTCGTTAAGTGAAGAAACGTGAAATAACCTCCACGACTGTTGCCCGAGCGAAATTGATTTCAATAGAATTTATGAGCAATACTGTCAGATGCTCAATTAAGTGGGATTGCAACACACAAATAACAAATGCAACAGACGCTTTTCCACTCGTTTGCTGAGGGCATTCCTAATAAATAGTAGCATGTATAGGCCTACTCTACCATATTAACACAATCTTTCATTTTAGGAATAACATATATCTCTTAACATTTAAAGTTCTTCAAATATATGGAAATACCTCGTGAAAATCTACAGGAATTTGTTGCAAGCCAGCGCTGTATCTGATTCTACAATACCTTTGACTTGCATGAAAGTTCTCTACCTGGGTGTCAGTAATACGGGTTATTGATTGCAGGTAACTTGTGATATTTCCTCTGAGATTAATGAAATGAGATGTTTCACAGATTTGTTTATTTTTGGTCAATTCACCTTGTTGGCCGCTAAATAGGAACTTATAAATCCGTAAAACTTATAAGTGTGGAGATTCTTGGTTTTATTTCAGTAGTTTAATAGGCTGACACTGTTATAAACAGTATTTGATCATTCAATTTCAGAAGACTATTTTTTGCATGACACTTGTCTCTGTGTTTGATGAATTGCAAATTGAATCTTTGCTTGTATGAATAAGAGAGTTGATTTCCCCGTAGAACGAGGCTAAGGATAGCCCTGATGGTAGATACAGGCGGACTTACAGCAGTTTAATAAGGCCTGCTTTCCAGTCTAACAGAGAAGTCTATCACCTGTTAGGATCGGGTTCCCTAAGGGACACTTGTAATTATGTGAACTAAGTCGAGATTGCATTCACTGTGTAATCTATTGTCTGTATGTTCATTAGTGATCATATTGCTACTCGTTTTTTTATTGCAAATCAACCAATAAGAAAGCCGAGGGAACTTGCTGCGGTGGATTGCCCTCGGCGAAATTGATACGCTTAGAATATGTCTGAAGTGGTTAAAATGTGTGCGCGTGCGCCAAGCAATTCCCTCGGCTTTGGAGTCAGGCCAGGCGACAATTTCCAATCAGTGTTCAATCATGGCTTATGCGAACTGATTACTAATATTCCAGCGTGTAAATGGTCTGACCAAAGCTCGCGGCCCTCTATTGAATATCGCTGACCAACAAACACTATTGGTTATTTGTCGGGAATATCCCATGGCAGTTCTTATTACGCTTTCATTTGGGTGTGATGGTTTCCGCACATGAGGCTTATAGTACGAACTGATTGAGTGAAAGGTGACAATAGCGAACATTTCGCCCCTATGCTGGATGCTAATGATCTCGTCACGGTTTGAATGTAGCTGTCAGTCATGGTTCACAACAGTCAATTCACACTTCTTTCTAACATATCTGAAGCTAATAACAATCATAATTACCCAAGGGATGAGAATTTCCAAAAAATGACCTTGGTTTGACCTTGGTGCTTTACGCGATTGTCAGACACTTTTGTCTACTTACTAAGGCATGTGGTTTGATGATTGACATGCAGACCGCGTTACAGGTTATTAATCTGTAAGCAAAATACAGAGGGGTGGGTAAGGGACTAGTGTTTGGCATATGTTGAGAAAAACTATCCCAAGTGACAAAGTCCCATCTACCATTAGAACGGACTATATTACCCTTTTTGATGTAGGGTTCATGTTGTGGTGTAAATTGAGCAATATTCCCTCAATACTACCTCTGGATAAAGCCAATCAAACTGCCTTCTTCATTCTAATGATCTCACCGAATATGAAAATCCCACTGGGTTTATCGTCATTAGAATTCCTTTAGAGAATGTAGATATCAATATGCAGTAGGTAGTATTCACCTTTGCCACTTATAAAGTTCAGCCAAGAGTCGGGAAAATTGATTTGCATATGTTATCATGTCATTATCGTGGGGTATATATAACTGCGATTCCACTTTGACCAATGCGATATTCTTTAACCTTGTTTTCAGTATTTGGAACATTTTGGATGTGAATAGACTACTAGTTAGGTTTCAGTTTTCAAAAATAATCAGCGCCGTACAATAATTCCCAAAAGACGGTCGACATATTTTTTTTCGATGCACCTCAGTAGTTGATTACTGTTTTTGTTCTGGAATTTGTGGAAGAAACACACATTTATCCACGCCGATTTTTTCTCAGGAGGGAGTTCTATCTAAGAATCTATTATCTTCCAACCTCCCGCGAGCCAAATGCATCCAATAAGTGGAAACGGCGCCAGTTCCATTTAAAGAAGTCTCCCGTGAAAATTTGTCCTTCCAGCGATAATTTCTTGCGTAATTTAGCAGGAGACGTCAGCAAGGAGTCCCTAAGGTATAGCCGAATTACCCTCGCCGAGGCAGTCTTTGTGTAGGAAAACCCATCGAGTTTAACAAGAGCTTTTGTAAATCTATCACATTCTCGCGGTGATTTGGCCGAAACTTATTTGGTTGTTAAAGATTCGTTAGGTTTCCTTTACATCCTGTAGTTTTTAACTAGCGAACTTCAACATCTGCTCAAAGATTTCCCAGCGGAAATGAATTTCTTTCAGGAGAATAGTCCGCAAAGAAATCGAGCATTTTTTTCACCCAGCTGTTTGTTTCTCACTATTTTAAAAACCTATGTTTTTTAAACTCTCGTGCATACCGAAATAACAAAACCGTTTTTATTTTGAGTTTTGTGATCGGGAATATGCCTTTATTATAGCACTTTTACAGGCCTATATTGGTAGCTGCGAATTAGGAATGTATGGTGGTGAATCTTCATTCGAATAGAAGGTTTGTTGCCAGGAATACAGGTGTATCGATGGTCAAGAAAGTCTTGAACTCCACTTTGCAAGGGAATCCCAAAAGTTTTTTCTTAATCTAACGACAGCACGAAACAGGCCGCGCGATGTGTGGATGCAAGGTTTCACCTAAACATGCCTTCAGTCTGGCTTAAGGGCAAACAAATAAACAGGGAAATTCTTGTTCGTATTAGTGTTTTCTTAATATTGTTAAAGGTTGTATGGGTTTAAGGGTACTGTGGCTCTCCATTGGAATGAACTCTAAGAAGCCTTGGAGGCAGGCTTGTAGTAGCTAGGGAAGGAAAATAACGTTATAGGCTGACTCATCAAGACAACTTCTTTACAGCGGGGATATAAGGCTTTCTGAAAAAAGCTTTTCTGCAATATTGCCCACTCTTGAGTAACCTCTTCAGAATATCATAAACGGTTTACAGTCCATTATTTTAATTACCCGCGAAAAGAAACACTGGCAATGTTTTTGTCACATCTGACACTGTCAACTTTACTGAAAGACAACTTGAAAAGTCCACAATGTTTTGTCATATTTGACACTGTCAACGTCACGGGAAGTTAACTTTAAAAGTACATAATGTTTGTCATATCTAACACTGTCAAGTTCACGGAAAGTTAACTTTAAAAGTACATAATGTTTGTCATATATAACACTGTCAACTTCATGGAAAGTTAACTTGAAAACTACAAAATGTTTTTGTCACACCGAACACTACAAAATGTTTTTGTCACACCTGGCATTGTCAACTTCACGGCAAGTCCATTATGCTTTACATGTACTTAACCAGTTTTTAAAGGCCCACCTGCCGCCGTAGCCTGCTTAAATTTGCTAAGAAAACCAATTTACATGAGCTTACTACGGCTAATACCACTAAACTTAAACATAGGACACATAAAACATGTCTAGTTAGCTTTAGAATGTAGAAATGGGGTGAAAAACAAACGAAGAATCGAAGCCTGATTACAACAACAATGATCAGTGTCGGTCAACTTTCGTGTTGGATTACCCTCATTTCAGGCCTTTGTATCTGTGGTTTACACTCAAACAATTATCAGCAGGCTTTTCCAGTCGCTGTTAACCGATCGTCAGTCTGTATTTCTCAGATAAATAGGCCTACGTAAAATTATATTGTGCCGTAAGTTCACTCACTCGATTGAAACATAAAATCGCCCCTGCGAGCAGTTTGGTTTGTTTACGTTACGGGCACCTAACAATTCAAATTCAAATTAAAAATACAAAGTGACGTCCAAACTTTTAAATTTTGGTAAAAATAGAAAGTTCCTAACTTATATTGTCTGGGAAAAATACAGAAAACGGTCTTTTTCCTGATTTTCGTGGCAAGTGTGCCTTTAAAGGTTATGAGGACTACATAAATACCATTATCAATTTGTGATATTTTGGATTTAGTTGTGGCACACTTGCCGCGAAAATCAGGAATATTGTTTACATTAAAAAAGAAAGACCGTTTTCTGTATTTTTCCCAGACAATATAAGTTAGGAACTTTCTATTTTTACCAAAATTTAAAAGTTTGGACGTCACTTTGTATTTTTAATTTGAATTTGAAAATTTGAATTGTTACGTACCCGGAACGTAAACAAACCGAACTGCCCCCTATCGGCGATTTTATGTTTCAGTCGAGTGAGTGAACTAACGGCACAGTGTAATTGTACGTAGGCCTATTTATCTGAGAAATACAGACAGACGATCGGTTAACAGTGACTGGAAAAGCCTGCTGATAATTGTTTGAGTGTAAACCACAGATACAAAGGCCTGAAAGGAGTGTAATCCAACACGAAAGTTGACCGACACTGATCGTTGTTGTTGTAATCAGGCTTCGATTCTTCGTTTGTTTTTCACCCCATTTCTACATTCTAAAGCTAACTAGACCTGTTTTATGTGTCCTATGTTTAAGTTTAATGGTATTAGTCGTATAAAGCTCATGCACATTGGTTTTCTTGGCAAATTAAAACAGGCTACGGCGGCAAGCGTGCCTTTAATTTAGTTCATATGCCGTCTATACCGGGTGGGTTTATCAGTGAGTGACTTCGTTATGTTTAATGTCAGGCTTAGTTACACGTAATCCTATTTTCAAAGACGGTGGATCATTCTTAAGTTAAAGTGGCATGAGCTGACAAATATAAGGAAAATTTCGTTGAAACAGAATTGACTAATTGTTGGTAACTTTTAACTAAAACTACAACATAAGGGTTTTCGGTTGATACAGAAAAAAATTCAGATTGCCGCTTTCAGATTATGATACATTATTTCCCAATATTAAAGGTTGACAAAACAATTACCGATAAGATCTAGCACCGATGACTTAAAACATATCACAAACGTTTCTTTTCATTAAAGGCACACTTGCCGCCGTAGCCTGTTTAAATTTGCTAAGAAAACCAATTTACATGAGCTTACTACGACTAATACCACTAAACTTAAACATAGGACACATAACACATGTCTAGTTAGCTTTAGACTGTAAAAATGGGGTGAAAAACAAACGAAGAATCGAAGCCTGATTACAACAACAACGATCAGTGTCGGTCAACTTTCGTGTCGGATTACCCTCCTTTCAGGCATTTGTATCTAGCTGTGGTTTACGCTCAAACAATTAACCGATCGTCAGTCTGTATTTCTCAGATAAATAGGCCTACGTAAAATTACACTGTGCCGTTAGTTCACTCACTCGACTGAAACATAAAATCGCCAATAGGGGGCAGATCGGTTTGTTTACGTTCCGGGTACGTAACAATTCAAATTTTCAAATTCAAATTAAAAATACAAAGTGACGTCCAAACTTTTAAATTTTGGTAAAAATAGAAAGTTCCTAACTTATATTGTCTGGGAAAAATACAGAATACGGTCTTTCTTTTTTAATGTAAACAATATTCCTGATTTTCGCGGCAAGTGTGCCTTTAAGTAGCTTGATTCAATGTTAGTGTTCCCCTTGAATATCTGTATTGGTCTAAGTCACTGCAGACTTACAGCAACAACTGAGGACTTGCTATTGACTCTTTATTATACCAATACCGGTGGTTGATATTTGTATAAAAAATTTGAAGAAAAAAATCTGCCGGTGCACGTATGGAAGCCGAATACGGACATTTTAGTTCGCGTGCTTGTCGACCCCGCCAGGCTCGCCAAAGCAAATGATTCGCGACTTTCTCTACCCCGCGAAACTCACCAAACACGCCAACCACGCTAATCAACTTTATAAAAAAAATAGTATTTTTTTAAAACATTTCATTCTCGCCCTTCGCTACCTTTGCGAGGCTGGCGGGGGCGAGAAGGTCGCGATTCTATATCATTCGCGACTTTCTTGACCTTGGCGGGGTCGCGAAACACGCCAGGGTCGCGAAACACGCTAATAAAAAGATAGTATTTTTTTTACAATCCCGAATCGCGACCTTCTCGACCTTCGCGTGCTTGGCGGGGTCGAGAAGGGCGCGAAGGTCGCGAAGGTCGCCAACCACGCGAAGGTCGCCAACTAGTGAATTGTTGAGTGGACTTGATGTATAGCTTAGCTTAGGCGTGATTGGCGACCTTCGCGACCCTCGCGACCTTCGCGACCCTCGCGACCTTCGCGACCCTCGCGACCTTCGCGACCTTCTCGACCCCGCCAAGGTCAAGAATGTCGAGAAGGTCGCGATTCGGGATTGCAAAAAAAATACTATCTTTTTATTAGCGTGTTTCGCGACCCTGGCGTGTTTGGCGACCCCGCCAAGGTCGAGAAAGTCGTGAATGATATAGAATCGCGACCTTCTCGCCCCCGCCAGCCTCGCCAAGGTAGCGAAGGACGCAAATGAAATGTTAAAAAAAATACTATTTTTTTACTAAGTTGATTAGCGTGGTTGGCGTGGTAGAGAAAGTCGCGAATCAATTGCTTTGGCGGGTCTGGCGGGGTCGCGAAGCTCGAGAATAAGATGTCCGTATTCGGCTTCCATAGTGCACGACCTTTTTAAGAGCCTTTGTCCATGTTCCTAAACAATTTTAATCTGGAAAAATCTACTCGTCCGAGTTGCATTATATTAGACATAAAAAACATATCTATACAATTTTTTGTAACTTTATAAAGATGTCAACACAATACGATGTCAGCCGATACTACTCAGATGATCCCCTTCAAGAAGAACCAAGTCATTGCAGATCGTACCTTTCAAAGATCATACCTTTCAAAGATCGTACCTTTCAAAGATCATACCTTTCAAAGATCGTACCTTTCAAAGATCATACCTTTCAAAGATCGTACCTTTCAAAGATCGTACCTTTCAAAGATCGTACCTTTCAAAGATCGTACCTTTCAAAGATCATACCTTTCAAAGATCGTACCTTTCAAAGATCGTACCTTTCAAAGATCGTACCTTTCAAAGATCGTACCTTTCAAAGATCGTACCTTTCAAAGATAGTACCTTTCATAGATCGTACCTTTCAAAGATCGTACCTTTCAAAGATCGTACCTTTCAAAGAATGATCTTGCATACCACCATCCTAGATATGATCAGATCATAAAGCGGTTTGAACATGGACACCGTGAAAGGTAGGATCTGTAATGACTTCAGTACAAACATTCGATCAACCGAAACAAAATAGTGATGTACATTATGTAGTTTCAGAATTTCACATGAGTTTTATTACAAATCTGTGTTGGTAGTTTAGTACAAGTTGCTCATAAAATCGGGAACACTTCACTTTGGAATGTGACAAGCACTCGTGCAAATGGCACATTCATTGTAAGCCCAACATATTTGTGTAAAACTCTCCAGAGAGAGGCAATGAGTGACCGTGGTAAAATATTGAGCACTTTACTTCTTCTGGCTGTTATTGACATCTGGAGTGGAAATAACTGTAACTTAGACATGCCTTGTTGAAGCTTCAATCCTCCTCCTTCTGTCCATATCGTAGGTATTTATATTTGACAATGTGCACACGACACCGAACACTCTCCAATATCTGGAGGTATGCAAACAACGAAAACATTTGCCAGGCGTACAATAACTCTTCCCCGTAGAGATTTCTGTTATTTAGATTATCAGTACCAGCTTACTGCTCGTATAATATAACCCCTATTGCAAACAAATGCAGCATATGCAGTGGCTTCTCTAGAAGTGTAAAATGTCTGTGATTTATTTGTGTAGTTTACGTAAAATGCATACATTTGGAATTCATATTTCCTATTGTTTTACAAATACATTTTATCACCCAAAATACTATCATCCTGTTTGTGTCAATGGGAAGAACATGTTTTTTGTTGTTAGAACAATGCATATTTCAGTGGGAAAGGAGAATAACAACATCCTTTCGTCGACAAACCTATACATACCTATATCGATCGGTCTTTTGTTTCCCCACAACCCCTTCAGCCTACGTTTGTATAAGTGGCGAGATTAGCATAATATAGACAATGGCTTTAGCGGATCATTTAGAATGTGAACGATGTCATTTCTCGTACTACTCTATACTTTACTATCCTTTATCACAAATTACACAACGTGTTGTATTTGTGTTTGGCAATACAGTTTAAGAAAGTGCACCACCAGCAAAAATCTGAGAGGTTGGGAGGTTTTGTATGTATCAGGGAGACATACACTGTAAAATGTAACCCGTAAATTTTACGGTAGAATACTGGCAGCTGGGCTGCCAACTTTCTACCGTAAAAATAAGGGTAGACCGTAAAATCAACTAGCCACATTCCTAATCAGTGAATGTGAAAAAACATTATGAAATCAGCAGGCTAAGAAATACAGGACTTTAAATCGTCAACCCCAGCATGGATCTGTTAATGTAGATTTTCAAATGTTATGTACCCCCAACGAAATAGTAAAACTGACTACTTCTGCAAGTTGACAAACATATATTTATTTGAAAAAATGCTGACGAAAAGTCGCCCTTAGGGCAGGTATCTCTATCTACACTTTCAAATACAGCTATGTTAAATTAACTATCTTAGCCTATAATGACAATTTTTTTCTTATATTAAATCGCCTACGGCGGGATTCGAACCTCTAACCTCCCATACAGGAGCTGCGCAGAACTACGTGCGCATTAGCCATAACCGTAGCCTTTAACCACTACACTAACTACAAATATGAAGATATGGTGGCCACATTTCCATGCCTTACTAGCGCTTCGGTGTGCGCATGCGCACTTCCGTTTTTTCGCACCCTTTGATCCGCAATGACGTATTTTGGACGAATCCTTCACGGAAACAACCGAGGAGATCAGATCTCGTTAGCTCGGAAACGACAACTCTGTCTCAAAGTTATTTTACGGTACACGACCGTAAAGCTTCCACTGAAGTATAAAACGGCAATTTACCGTTAATTTTAAAATAATCTACTGTAGAATTGACGGTAAACGGTTACAGTGTACTAAAAACGACAAACAGACAAAACACTATTAATGATCACACTCCATCATTCACAATTCACGGTATACCATATATCCATGTAATGTACACATTGGGGGACCAATGTGTGGATATTTAGCAATCAGTTCGGGTTTAACCACACTCAAATAATCTAATAAGAGGCCCACCATCCCTTGATATTCACGATTTACTATCCAAATAATATCCACTATAACAGCGTATTCCTCATCCCAAATATTTTAGATCTCCAAGTTGCTCACGCATAATTAGCGTAGTTAACGTAACTTATTTCCTTGGGTCAAATGGCGAAACACTGAATACTAGACCTAAACATCCAAAACGAAGAAAACAAAAAAAATATAGATGCATGGATTTCAATTCAACTTGAGCGTTCCATAAAAAGTATGTTTACATTTCGTAAAAATCTTCGTACAAGCCATCGTCTCGCTGGTTATTTTTTTATTTAAAAGTCAATCAGTTAAATTTATATTTTAGATAACCTAAACCAATCGAAGTTTCTTGAACAGCAAGATTTATGTTAATTGATGGCACTTCAAACTAATAAAATACATACTGTTTTACAGAACATGGTATAAGTATGTGTTTCAGCTATTTTACGGAATTACTCTCAAAGGTACATTATATAAACTGTTAATTTCATAGATTTTAGACATTTCACCTTCCTCGTATCTCGATATATGTAGAGGTTCTTATTGATTAAGCCGAATTTAGGCAAATATGTAATTTCTCTTTAGTTCAATTCGTCCAGCATTTTAAAGTTTTATCTGATAGTCTGGATTTGTTGCCTGTGGCTGATGAAATTCAACAAATCATTGCGAGTAGGGATTGTTTGCTTCCCTTTAATCTGGCACTGGTAGGATTTCCACTAAATCCAAGACAAATCCTGTGTAGCAATTCCCCCTCACCCAGAGACTTGCCAGCCGATTTATTCAGCTTCGCCAATGTCAAAGCTTGTAACGCGTTAGGTAGATTTATTGAAACCAGCCTAATCTGACTTAAGTGAATCGGACCCTGAGGTTTTTACCACTCGTACCAATGTCCCCAAAATCGAAGAAGAGTCAGTTTTAGAGTAAAAGGAGAATCATGTTTTCTCAGTCGCTTATCAATTGGAGGAGGTCACGGCGGCTATCTCCGTCTCTCACTCCCACTAGATCATCCTGTTGTTTATGTTTCCCACAGGCCTAGCTGACTTTGATTCCTCGCTGTGTTGCCTGGTCTTATGCTTACCCGAGACACACCATAGTTTGACCATCAACGGCATCAACAATGTGGTTTCTCCTCGCTAAGGTAGCCCAGATCTGTTGCCTTTGAGATCTTTAAATTTAGACGAGCGATAAATTCACTATCCTAAGGTTTCATTAAACTATGTAAATTTGCTTCAATATCTTACGGCAGAGTTATTTTAGCCGAAGATACGTTGGAAGGGGCATTTATTAATAATTTGTTACTTGGATGAAATACAATCTAAGCGGCACAAAGGTAAAGCTTTAAAACGGAGGTGCGTCGTGGATTTTTTCAGGCTTTAAAAAGGCACTTGTTTGTGTCCAAATATTAAAAACAGGATGGGAGTTGAAGAATAATGGAAATATATATAGCGAAATGTCTACATTTTACAGACCTAAATGCGACTACACTGTAACCGTTCACCGTCAATTCTACAGTAGAATATTTTACAATTAACGGTAAATTGCCGTTTTATACTTCAGTGGAAGCTTTACGACCGTAAAATAACTTTGAGACAGAGTTGTCGTTTCCGAGCTAACGAGATCTGATCTCCTCGGTTGTTTCCGTGAAGGATTCGTCCAATATACGTCATTGCGGGTCAAAGGGCGCAAAAAAAACGGAGCTTTAGTAAGGCATGGAAATGTGGCCACCAACCCTTCATATTTGTAGTTAGTCTAGTGGTTAAATGCTACGGTTATGGCTAATCCCCGTGTAGTTGTGCACAGCTTCTGTATGGGAGCTTAGAGGTTCGATTCCCGGCTTAGGCGATTTAATAAAAGAAAAAATTGTCTTTATAGGCTAAGGTAGTTAATTTAACATAGCTGTATTAGAAAGTGTAGATAGAGATACCTGCCATAAGGGAGTGTATGAAGAGATTTTTCTTCGGCATATTTTCAAATAAATATATATTTGTCAACTTACAGAAGTAGTCAGTTTTACTATTTCGTTGGGGGTACATAACATTTGAAAATCTACATAAACAGATCCATGCTGGGGTTGAAGATTTAAAGTCTTGTATTTCTTAGCCTGCTGATTTCATAATGTTTTTTCACATTCACTGACTAGGAATGTGGCTAGTTGGATTGGTTAGATCAGTGTCATTATAAAGCGACTGGCTGGGTAATATAGTTGTGTCCACTGGAAGCAGTCCTGTCTCAAGGAAAATTTATATCTTACAATATCATGTAATGTGCCACACACAAGGGCAGCATATATCTCTCACATGTGGAGTAGTCTGGGGGTATTACTCATAGTTCCCTGGTTTCCCCCCAATTTTCAATATAATGCCGTCCTTTTTACGATAACAATACCGTGCGTTTACGGTAAAAAATACGGTATATGATTTTACGGTCTACACTTTTTTTTACGGTAGAAAGCTGGCAGCCCAGCTGCCAGTATTCTACCGTAAAATTGACGGGTTATATTTTACAGTGTAGTTTTACTGTCTTGGGCAAGTACACTTCCATTGAAGTGCAAAATAAACGTGGAGAGACATGTTTGTCTAAGAGCTGGTCATTGCTAACCAATAGCCATGGTCATGGGCCCCGTGAGCTCTGAGACCGGATAACGTCTTATATCCTTCCGAGCCATCCTTGGAGTCAAAACGTTGGCGTATCAGTGTCAAAATAAGATGACGCTTGAAGAAAAGAGAAGTCCAACACGTATTTATCTTGTGATGGAGATGAGCATATTAGCCCAGGTAACATGTTAGCTCCTACGAGTTGAGCCGACCTCGATAACCAGACGCGTTCTTGGTGTATTTGAGACACCGACTTCAAATATAGCTAACTGTGAATTTTGTACAAGTAACAAGTGTTTTTCGTCGGAGTAACGGAGTCTACGTAATATCGTAACAAACACTTGTTGGAGAATAATCTTCTGTTTCATTATAATTAGTTTTGGTAAATTGAGAAAACAAGGTCATTTGAAACAGTTACGTAAAGCGTGTCCATGTATCAAACGACTTCAATCACAAACTGGAGTTATAGACTTGATCAGGACATTGCAGACAATTACGGAGAATAATGGAACCCTCTTCAGATTTGAACAAAACAACAACACAAAACAAAAACATTCTACGTTTACTTTTATGCTTGTCAAAAAATCTATATCAAACAGATGCTTTTTTAAATACAAGATGAATTCAGATTTATTTATAGAAGAGTTATTTCCCTTTGCCTTTGGAGTTTATTCCAAAATAAAATCAATACCTTTGCCTGAGAGCATTAGATGTCTGTTGAGACTGTATAACGATATTATTTCTGTTACATCGTTTCAGAAAAATACACTTCTGTACAAAATGGCTGAAATTTCACACGGGTTTAATTACGGGAGAAGTGTTTAGCTTGACGAGATCTCGGAAGGTTTTAAAGTAAAAGGCAAAACATACTTTACGATTCCATGCATTGACGGACTCATTCTTTATCATTTTATCGTTATCATTTTCTTTTCTATTTTATTATTATTTTTTAATTCATTGGCCGTCATTAACATTGATCGACATAGCTCATTTTGCAATCATCATCAAGGAAATTACTGAACTAGTAAATAACCGACACTGATTAATCCGGGCCAGGGTGAGAATCGAACTCACGACTTACGGTTACCGTCCCACCGTTCTACCACCGCTCTCACTCTGCATGGTCGGTTATTTACCAGCTCAGTCTAGATACTTTTGTAACACTAAAATAATCTAAAGTAAGGCGTGTTTTATGTAAACTTTCTTTTTCCCTCACAACCAATGTGATCAAAGAGAACGTACTTTGGTCACAAGTTGAAGGTGGTGGTGCTTTTACATAAGGCAAAAAGATTGGTCGTTCACAGATTTGAACGATAAATGGAAAATACATTTGTAAATGCTTGAATGAAGATGTATTAGTGTGAAGGATTTCACTAAAAGTAAAAACTACTTATTCTTTGATTCTAAGTGGTTCATGTTAATAGCTGACAAAACTGGTTATAGCATGTTGGAATTGTAACCCTGATGGTCATTCTAGGATGTGTTAGCAGACCAATATGACGGTATCTAATGGTAGTTGACATTTCCAGTTTCCATCGGGAATCCGTCCTGCTGTGCTTTTGGGAGATCTTTACTTCAATATCAGCTAATGGAAAGAAGCAATATATATTACTCTTTATCGTTTTTAGTCAGCCTCATTAATACGGGTCTTTGAAATGCATTAGGAAGTAATTCGGAGGATTCTGCTCGTTTACCTTTGATGCTCGCTCAACCCATAAAATGTTAACTGGATGAACGAGCCTTTATAGCTAGGTTACCTGGTATTTGGATTGAAACCTTAGGCAAAACCCAAGACGGGAATTAAACTTCAAAGAGCAATATTTCACGGAACTTTCGCCGATTGAGTTTTCATTTGGTTTGGAAGTTTTTTTTCAAACAACAGAGAGGCTTTATGTTATAATGGCCATAAGGTGTTTACCCGAGCTGTACGGTTTGGTAAGAGAAGTATGAAGACATTGTCTGATCTAGCGAAAGGCTTCTCCGCAGGTAACGTTATACTTCCTATCGATCTCCTGCACAAGAGAGCTCTTCCAAAGGTCGTGACTCGGCCTGAGGCTAGCTTTGTTAGATGATATTACTACCGCTTTCCTTGCCGCCAGCAAAAAGGTTTTGTTCTTGTAATGTCCCCCAAAGAAAGACAAAGAAAATGGATTCCACGTGAATGGCTTCAGAAAATGAAGCAGTGTTCGTATGATATCGAATTAGTTTGCATGAATAAGTCTGGTGATGGTCTCTCTGTTAATCTCAGTAAAACTGACTCTATTACAGATTTTAACGTAATTTTCTCTCTTATTACCGCAGATTTATTTTAAAATCATACATCACGTGGTACTTTAATAGATAGCTAAATATTAGTTCACTCCAAATACAAAAACTTGAAGTCAACCTTAGCAGCAAAGAACGACAACTTCAACTTTGTATAGGAGAGGTGTAGGCGTATGAGCCGGGGTGGGCGGAGTGATAGGCGTACAAACCGGGGAGAGTGTTCGGTGAACAACATGGGGAGAGTGGTAGGCACACAAGCCAGGTAGAGTGGTAGGTATACTAACCGTGAAGAGTGATAGGTGTATAAACATTAGAGATTGGTAGATGAACAAACTGTGGTGAGTGGTAGGCGTACAAACTGGGGAGAGTGGTGGGCGTACAAACTGGGGAGAGAGGTAGGCGTACAAACCGGGGAGAGTGGTGGGCGTACAAACCGGGAAGAGTGGTAGGCGTACAAACCGGGGAGAGGGGTAGGCATACTAACCTTGGAGAGTGGTAGGTGAACAAACTGGGGAGAGTGGTAGGTGAACAAACTGGGTAGAGTGGTAGGCGTACAAACCGGGGAGAGTGGTAGGCGTACAAACCGGGGAGAGTGTTAGGCGTACAAACTGGGGAGAGTGGTGGGCGTACAAACTGGGGAGAGTGGTGGGCGTACAAACTGGGGAGAGTGGTAGGCCTACTAACCGGGGGGAGTATTCGATGTACAAATTGGGGAGAGTGGTAGGCCCACAAGCCAGGTAGAGTGGAGAGTGATAGGTGTATACACATTGGAGAGTGGTAGGCGAACCGGAGAGTTGCTCTTCACGGTTTGTACGTCTACCATTCTCCCCAGATTGTGGGTGAGAGAATGGATGACCAGAAAGTTAACAACCACAAGTCGGCTATTTTGATTGTTGGGTTTAAACAAGAGAAACTGAACAAATATCAACCAATAAGGCAAATTTTAGAAGGAGGTTGCCAGGTTGTTATCGTCTTGTCTCAATTTAAGTTCAAATGAGAAATAATCAAAGTATTAACATGAAGTTAGTTTTGTGATACATGATGATGTCTTTGGCAAGTGTGATATCTGTTCAACTTGATTCCTCTAAGAATGGAACCAACGTTTAAATACAGTTTCAGTTCTTATTTTGAAGTCGTTACGAATTACTAAGCCCCCCCCCCCTCCTCCAAAGACAAAAAAAACAACAACGTATTTCTTGCCAATTGCAACACAAAACGATTCAAATGAAAGTTGATCATTTTTGAAGGGTTTATGTAATAGGAGAATGATCGACGGTTCAACATTTACACTTTGTCAGTCAGAAATCAGGTTTTCTTTCCCCTTCTGTGATGGTAAATTTCCATCGTGCCGCTCTACCTTGTTTTAATCAGGAATTTCCGTTTTCTTTTTGCCCTGCTATAATTTGTCTTATAATGAGCGCGAGAGATTCTTTTTACGTATAGAGAAATTGCCGTTTGGATGAAAAAGAAGATTATTAAAGGGTAGAGATAGCTGAAGGCAGATGTGTTATTCTACCGCTGGAACAATGCTGATTATAGAGAGAAACTAAAAGACTACGCCTGCAGCAGGATGCGGGGAAACTGGACACATGTATAATGACTCCCTCTAGCCTCAGGTATACCATTGTCTCTTAAACATTTGCTCTCCAAGCGGAAGAAAAAAGCTTTGACAGGAATAAAGAAACGGAACTTGGTATAGAGCGGAACCCAACTATTTCATGATTAGTCTCATTATTTGATATTACCATTGTAAAGACATAAAAACATATTCCAAAACAAATTTTGCACAACGAATAAGACGGAGAGACAAGGAGCAAGAACATGAAAACGAACATTATGTTGTAAAACAGAACAAATACAAATTGACATAGAGATGAAGGTTAAATGATCTCAAACAGTACTGGTTAATGCCAACATCTTTGATATCTAAAAGTGATTTTAGAAGATAAATCTCTAAAGAATAATTAGAAATATTAGCCACTTTTTCAAAAAATTATCAACAACACTTTTTAATTATTTTACCAGACATATGATATGCACTGTGCGGTTCCATCTTTTTAAAAATCTTTTTGGCTTGAATAATACCTTATAAGTCACTACAAACTCATTTTTAGAACGAACATTCGGGGCTTGTTATGTCAAAGCTTAATGATTCATGTGGTACCGTGAGTTCGCACGATACCTTTATCTTAATGATCCTTGATTGGCGTCTTCAGTTAGGAATCCTAACTCTCTATTTATAAGAATTTACTAATAAAGCTCGACTTCAAATAACATATTGCCTCCCCCCAGATCAGATTAAGCCATTTAAATCGATTCATGTATGAATTAAATACATTTGCCAATCAATTATTGTTAAATCAATCACTGTATCAGAATAATTAATTAAAATTTTGTAATTTATAGTTTGTAGGATTGCCGATATTTTTCCTTTAGTTTTTCAAGGTAAGTCTGCATCAAACGCTCCCATTTCTCTGGACAGTCGGAATTCAGATAAAAAAGCTTATGCCACCGTAACCATCGTCCCAAAAATATTGAAGCCCAAATGAAAACCTTCCGTACATTACAAAATCTAAATCATTCAAAATTGAATCCGTTTTGTTTTTAAGGGACACAACTATTGCAATCTAGAACTTTAGAGCATACAATACGAATTTTTAAAAATGCAGTATCTTCTTATTGTCCATATCGCCTATAAAAATTTCTTTAGATTGGCATGAACTGTCAAAATTTGCACTTTGTTTTTTACGACATAAGCGGATTTAAAGGTTTTGGAAAAACTAAATGATTTACTTTGGTTAAAAAAATATGTTTTCACGTAAAATATCATCATTCTGACAGTTTACTTGTATCCATTGCAGCAGAAAATGCAGAGTAGACGAATGGCCGAAGCAGTAAAGTGACAGATAATTGGCCTACACTGAGCCGGACTTTCCCTGAAGGTGATTGCCAGCAAACTCGGGTGTCACCTCTCCACAGTAAGCCGTTCAGTCCGGAAACATGAACAAACGAAAGACGTAAGTAACCATAGACCTCGATTGATTAATTGTTTGGTGTGTTACGTCGCTCTCAAGATTATTTCACTTATATGGCGGCGTTGCCTGTTTTATTGTGGGATCTAAGCCGGGCTCTATGCCCGAAGGAAACCCACCCCCTTCCGGTGGTAACTGGCAACCATCCCAAATAGGTCGCACAGACCTTGAAGCAGACCACATAAGACTTAGGACAGAGATGACATGAGCTTACTAAGGCTAGTAAGCCGTCATCCATTTGCTTTAATTACCACCGTGAAACGTTTCTGGCTCCGTCATCGTTCGCTGAACTGTCAAAACAGTTAAAGGTCGTCTGAGGGCCGCTGGATTGAGAGCCAAATTTTGATAACCACCCATTGCCCACCAGATCACTATTAATTGATGATAACGCCCCCCCCCCCCATCGTCTACAAGATGTAACCCAGTTTATCCAGAACAACGTTATCTAGGGGGCTGTTTCCCAACACACTTACGCCCCTCGAAACTTTGTAAAACGGACCCCTGGTCGTCACGTAGTGTTGCCATTACAGTTTGGCCTTGCATTGGACTTACGTCGGGAGCAAGTGTTTTGAGAAACAGCCCCCAGAACATTCCATGGCCAGCAAGGAATCAGGGTCTGAATCGTCCGGAACACGGTTGGGGGCCATTTTGGGAAGTCGGGTTCAATGTCGAGATCCTCCTCCACAATCCTGCATGAATTGGCAGCAGCACTGCACGAGGGATGATGTCAACTGCCCATGGAACAATTTCGACATCTTGTGATGGGTATGGAAAGGCGACCAAGCTGTGAATTAAGTGTTAAGTGAAAGTTCCCTATATTGACTAGTTTCAGTCGTCTCCTTTTATGACCTTTTTTTCTCAGTTCTGGCAGTATTCAATTATGAGATTCTAACATACTTATTGGTTCTCGTTTTTCTTGATTTTTCATACGAATGTTCAGCAAAAATTTCTCGTTTTACAGCCAATGAACTGTTTTCTTGGTATTTACAGATGCCCGATTCAAATATTCATTCTGTTTCTTCAATTCAGTATCACGCAAAACGTATGAGGAATGCAAAACGTTTTGGCTATGTATACAATAATGTCAAAAGTCTAGGAAATTATGATTTATGATTCCTGAACATATTAATTACTTATGGAAGACGCATGGTGCCATTCGCGCCCGAGTGCCGCGCCCTATAAAGCACGCGGCGCCAACCGCGCGCGATTAGCAACATCTCGCACTTTGTTAATCTCGACTTATTACCTAACAACAAAACGGGCGACCCGAGATTAGGCAAGAGAATACGCGTCTACAGTTCCGCGTGTTCTCTAGTTCTTGCGTGGCGTGTTTCAAATTTAAAAAAAAAACACGCGGCTCTAGAAACGCGGTTTTTACTAATCTCGCGAGTTTTTGCAAAAAAGTCGTGCCACTAGGCCACATTTTGCATAATGGAGTTCTCGCTCTCCAGATTAATATGATCCTCATGTAGGTAGGGGATATGTCATAGTACAAACTACCCAGAGAAGAGATTGACAATGAATGCAATTTCTAAACGTACACAATAATTATATCAGATACCTTGGACCATGCAGTGCTATCATACAATAAAATAATTGAAATGCCTTGAAAGCATACATGGTTCCAAGTGTACAATTCGTACCAGCTGGCCCTTTATTACACAGCGGTAATTTCACGGGGTCACAATGGTGATCATTTTATTTATTTCCCCAAAAATGCAACAACAATATTACATACAGGAAAGTAAAAAAAAAAAAAGATGGCTGGAACAAAAGTTTAAGAAGCAATTGATCAAGAGATCATAACGTAAGGTTCAATCTCAACTTTGTACGATTAGATAAGCAAAATATAGGTCATATTTTAGCTTGTCATTCTTTCGGTTGGTGAAATGTTTATGACTATTGTAATACTTTGGGTCGGCCCATCCTGAAAATACTAGTCTCATACTCTGACAAACAGTAGTGCTTTGGTTTATCACAGAACTTACAGTTATATTAACACTGTAATATTGGTTCAAAGCACATTCTGAATCGTAGGAGTAACTGTTATTTAAATTTCACCCTTAGTGGCTGTATAGTTAAAGTACATAATGGATAATATTACTGCCAATTGATAAATTGAAATCTGATGTTTTGTATTTAAGGTTATGTAGGCGTAAACAAACAGCGTGTGTCAAATGTTTACATTTCAATCATTCTATTATTTATACATTTCATTGAACTTACATCTGGGGTAAGTAAACAAGACATAACCCTACACTTAAATAGAAGAAAAATGTATTGTTTAGTCAAATTGAAAGTACAGTGAATCGGCGATGGGTGATTGATGATTCAGTGTGCCTCAGGGAAGGAAGCTGCAGGCTGGGAGATTGTTTGGATGAGAAAACCCCTCTCCAGCCAGTTAACAGTATGCAGATTCGCTGAATGTTACTTTAGTACGCTGGTATTGGGGATTACTAAACAGCATTCCACTAATTGCCATCGATCGAGTTTTCTCATATTTTTATTTTTTGACGTAATTCAATGGACTGTAGTAAATTGCTAGTCAGCTATCTATCCTCAGTATCTGATCTTTGACATTCCCCAAATTATAAGCATCTCTTTGGGAAAATCTGCTTATTCAAAAACAGTTCTTGCAAGGATGATTTCTGCAATCACTGTACCGTTTAGACACATTATCTGTTTTACTGGCGGAAATAATTAGCTTATCCTTCAGAATGGACCATCTATTGTTTCCAGATAACGAAGACAAATCACTACATATTCCAAACTTACATTTCCATCTATTAGATGCCATTAGTTTTTACTTGTAGCTCGGATGTGAGCCAAGTATACCGGGTTTTATCTTCTCATTTTGAATGTAGATTTTGTGATAAAAAGGAAGGAGCTGGTAAGATATATACGTCACTAAACAATCGGAGCTTGAAGTAATAACATTATCTCAAGTCTATAAACCCGTTTTGAACAAGGTGTTTTCGATTATTTATGATTCGGTTCCCAATATTACATACACGAGTATAATTAATATATCCGAAAAAAACGCGTAGTCATCAAACCAAATTGATTTGAAACCAAAGCAACAAGTTCGTAATGATTAACTGATTCTGTTTGCTTTTTTTGAAAACGGGGAGTAATAATCCACAGTTTCCATTTGTTTTTCACAGATTGTTTTGGATTGCGAAACATGCTAACATGCTACCTATAGATTCAATACTAATTCAATCATAAAAATCGTGCAAAGGTCTGTTATCTGGGAGTCCACTCTCTCATCAGCCACACAATTAAGTGTATGTTGCCAAAAGAAAACAAAATGTCAAAATATATAAAACCTATTTCAGACGTCAAGAAAAACAAAAACACGTTTCTTTTACATGGCCTTTCAGACACTATTATATTGTGGATGGAAATTTGCCAATATGAATGTCAAATATAAGGCTTCAAGTCACCTAGTCTATATGAGAGTTTTAATTTATATGCCAAAAGCTTTGAATGCTCTCAATAGCCTTGTGCAATGTCAAGACTTTAACGTCGCAATTTCATTATATTGTAAAATAATTCATAATTTTATAGTGGGTTGTAATCTTAGTGTAATCTTGATTGCGGTTGGTGTTTTTATGCTGAGGTGAAAACTCCAATGATTATATCTTCTCTATGCTAAAAGTGTCAGGATTCCAATGATATGTTATACATGGTTAATGTAGTTAACCAATTTTGCTTTTAGCACATCGTTTGAATTCTTAATGAGTAGTAGAAAATGGCGCTCTGTATCCCACACTAAATCGTCTTAATGTCTAGACAATATGGTGTTTACCATAGCCATTCAATTAACAAGTGTTACTATAACATTTCAATGATGGACTAATAATGTAACGCCTTTACACCTTGTTATCTCTTAATAACGACTAAAGTCTCTGTCTAGTTAAACACGTTCTGAGCAAACCAATAAGCTAAAAGACAGATTACACATGCTTGTACTATTCTGTATGATGTTGCAGGCACCGACAAGCCGGAGCCGCAACAAATGAAACAACCAACTGACGGGCCGGCACGTCCAGTTAGTGTTGATTCGCAAGGCTTGACATTATTGATTATATATATTGTTGTTTTTTAAATCATGTATAGAAGCACAAATTTATAATTTACTATAAATATCAAGTATTCTTAATTTATTTTTCTGGTTGAAGTCTTTTAAGTGTCTAGAGGCATTTGAAAA
The DNA here is from genome assembly GCA_963971465.1 of Lepidochitona cinerea. Lineage (NCBI taxonomy): Eukaryota > Metazoa > Mollusca > Polyplacophora > Chitonida > Tonicellidae > Lepidochitona > Lepidochitona cinerea. The sequence goes on along the minus strand of OZ020556.1, from coordinate 35,629,468 downwards.
AACCTATTCCACGACCAACTGTGAGGTGTTATTCAAACAATAGATGCCATTTTCCAGCTTAAGTATAGGAGTGGGTGGGTGGGGGGGGGGGGGGGGGGGTTGTGTTATCGTTGAAAAGAATTGGCTAAAATGAACGGAAGTTAATGACGAAGAAAACCGAAATAAATTGAAAGGATGAATATTTTGAGAAGCATCGAGGAATGCAAACCAATTATTGGATCAATAAATGCATCAGCGAATGAATCTATCAATAAATAAATCCATTCATCTATCAAAAGAGATGTAACATATACCAGTAAGTAAATAAGCATTTCAGTAAATCAACAAACCGATAATGATATAAACCAATCAATGAACAATCAATAAATCCATCAATAAATCAATAGCAAGATCAATCAATCACTTTGCCTAGCTTAAATTCTTCCTCTAGTAGGCTTACAACTGATCTATTATAGGTTATCTAGCGAAATCCAATATCATCCAACGGTTTAGTTTGACATCTATAATGAGTTTCCATTTTTACAATGTACTTCCATTCTCTCTCCTCTTCCGCAGTACTTAAATGCACATCCCGTTTCACCTGACGAATTGCCCTCCACCAAAAGGTTGGAGTATGGAGTCGTCATATTGCGGCTTGACACACCCGCTCTATTAAAGTCTAAATTATAGTCATCCTTCACAGCCAGAGACAGTCTGTCGCATGTCGTCTGTAATTTCAACTCTCCGATTTCTCAAATGGATATAAAAATGAAGGGGACTCGTGTTTCAATTGTATTGTTTAATGACTGCTTCAGAGCGAAACCCCAAAAGAGAGACAATCTAAAGGCACTGATGTCAATCCTCAATCTTTCTCCTCATATTTATTAAGGAAGTCTTAAAAGTGCATTCTTAAGGAGAGAGATAGAGAGGGAAGGGTTTTCACGCAGACTGAGTGGGAATGCAACTATGCTGATATCGACGTCTCCACCAAAGGAAATCAGTACGCTATAAAAATAAATCGTCTTTAAATGACAATCAAAATATCTTCCACACACGTGTTTTAGCTACTGGGAACCAATAAAAATAAAAGTTATTTCAAACCACGATGACTTTTAAACGCAATATCAAACTCAGGAAAGGGTTGTTTGTTAATAGTAGATAGCTATATGAGAGAACGGCAACACTTATGTGACGTCATTAGGTGGCGGCATCTGCACCTGACGACCCCACATTTATAACATTGTAGGAGAGTTCTAAAACAAAAGCTGACCCCCATACCTACAACATTATGGCCTAAAATAGATTAAACGAGTGGTAGTCACTGACACCAGTCAGACGTGACAATAAAACAACCCGAGACGGGAGCAGTGGGAGAAATCTAATTAACTTCAAAATCACTCAACCGATCAATCCTCGAGCAATCACGTCTCCTTTCAATTGTCTGCGTCTTAGTTATTTATTAATGTACATCTCATTAAATCCTAGCTCGCGGCTATTGGTCGCAACCTGCATCACAGTCGGTTAATGAAATGGCTATTTACATACTAACCTAATACAGATTCCTCGAATGAATGGTTATACTTAAGTATAGCCGCGAGCAATCACGACTCGTTTTAATTTTCCGCGTCTCAGCTATTTATATAGTGCATGAAGACACGCTGAAGTGCGCCCGAGGCCTTCGCGTCTATATTTATACCGACAAAATCGTATAAATACCGAGGTTTGTACGGACTCAGCATACATTTCAAAGCGGACCTGGAAGCGCACCACAGCTGGTAAGTAGAATTGTTCTATTATTAACGGTTAATGTTTAACAATATTCCACGATGTTACATTTTGGTCAAAGTCGATGGTCAAAGCCCCCAAAAATTTTCAAAAACTTCAAAATTTTCAAAATTTTCAAAATTTTCAAAAAATTTCAAAAACTTCAAAATTTTCAAAAACTTCAAAATTTTACCATTCATCTTTAATCGATCCGAAGTCGGACCGGAAGTGACGTCATCGAACCGGAAGTTGACCGTAAATTCATTATTTTCTGTCCTAGAGGTTAGGGACTAACGCCATTCATCTTTAATCGATCCGAAGTCGGACCGGAAGTGACGTCATCGAACCGGAAGTTGACCGTAAATTCATTATTTTCTGTCCTAGAGGTTAGGGACTAACGCCATTCATCTTTAATCGATCCGAAGTCGGACCGGAAGTGACGTCATCGAACCGGAAGTTGACCGTAAATTCATTATTTTCTGTCCTAGAGGTTAGGGACTAACGCCATTCATCTTTAATCGATCCGAAGTCGGACCGGAAGTGACGTCATCGAACCGGAAGTTGACCGTAAATTCATTATTTTCTGTCCTAGAGGTTAGGGACTAACGCCATTCATCTTTAATCGATCCGAAGTCGGACCGGAAGTGACGTCATCGAACCGGAAGTTGACCGTAAATTCATTATTTTCTGTCCTAGAGGTTAGGGACTAACGCCATTCATCTTTAATCGATCCGAAGTCGGACCGGAAGTGACGTCATCGAACCGGAAGTTGACCGTAAATTCATTATTTTCTGTCCTAGAGATTAGGGACTAACGCCATTCATCTTTAATCGATCCGAAGTCGGACCGGAAGTGACGTCATCGAACCGGAAGTTGACCGTAATTTCTTTAGTTTGTATCCTAGAGCTTAGGGGTTAACGCCGTTCACCCGTAAGCGGATTTACCCAAGACCTCCGACTGTCGAGACTTAAGGTTCTAACAGGTAAGTCATTTTATCATATGCATGTGATGGTTTAACTATAATGGTGATCGGTTCTCTCCGCAATCTGAGGTAAAATCTACTGGTCTACATCTGCGACCGTTTCTCTAGGGCGAGCTGGCTTATCTCAGATTCGAAGGTGAGAGCCTGACTGTCCCCGTCATGAGATATGCGTCCCTTCGAACGTAACGTATGCCAGGGCTCGTATGGGCGCTACTCCGTGCGAGGTGACTCGCGCGTTGATTGGGCGTGATTTCTCCGTGTCATCCACTTCCGGACGACTTAATCAGATCGCTACTGTCTAGTTGTAGTTAACTCTAAATATATGTAAGCTTGTCCGAATTCTGCTTATCATCTACTCACATAATCAGATTGTAACCCTCACCACACACCATTTTCCATAATCCCCAAGGTGTGACGTCACGATTAAGACAGTCAATCAGTGACGTTGTACACAGATTCCGACAATCGGAACAGAAAGTCAAAGCTTTTTAAACACTGTCGGTAGTACCACTCACCACTCGCTCACCTGATTTGCTGAAGAGACGACGTATTTTAGTGTTTCTCCCTTCCACAGACATGGGCTCGATTTGCAACATCTGCGGGGCAGCTTTCACCTCCGGAATCCGTCTACATGAACATATGCGTCGAATTCACCAACGCAAAGTACATAATTGCGATGTATGCGGCAAAACCTTCTCCAGGAGTGATACTCTCTACAAACATGAGGCTATTCACAATTTTAAGCCACACTTTCGGACTTCGATTTATCATACTGACTATCAAATAGACACTCGGTTATATCAACATTTTCTTATTGCAGATGATCAGCAGCCTTCAACCTCTTCTGGAATCGTACATAACCCGATTGCAGACATTCAGAGTAAGTTTTCTCGTTGAAATTCTTAAATTAACTTCTTTGTAAAAGACTTTGGAAACTTGCAACGCTTTGATTATTGGGTACATGTTATTTAACTAAATTAAAACTGTATATTGTTTTCAGGTGAGCTCAACACGTTACTCTCTGAAACGACAGAAGAGACCTCCACCGATCGTCCGTGCAACTGGTGTGGGAAACTGGTCAAATTGATGCCGGGGAAGAATTTTTGCGAAAAAGAGACCGAGGTATACAATGTCGAGATTGTGGACGACCTATGCCTCAACGTTTCTACACCTCGAGTGTGGAAAGGTGTAACGCGTGCTGTCGAAAGAGAGAGAATCAGACCGGAAGAGGATCCCAAAAGGTTACCGCTCTCGAAGGACGAGTTAGCACCCATACTTTGGAGTCTACATCTTCGAACAAGATCGACGTACTAAATTTTTTGAAAGAGAACGAAACGCCAGTCATGAACATTTTAAATACCGAACTCGACGTTCATAACGGTTTGAAATGGAACCTAGTGCTTTGCGTGCGTTTAGTTCGATACACTACAGAAGGGGATGAAATGACAACTGAGCCATGCTTTCGTAGTCTTAATTCAATTACCACTAACAGTAGTCAGTTCCAACAAGCTATAGCCGATGCCTACCATAGGATGTATACGAGTTTTCAAACGTTTCAAATGGAAGGAAGTGGTTGGGTGTTGGATGAAGTGGTGAATATGCAACTAAACGTTGCGAAGTATAACCCTATGCGCGGTTCTACCTATATCCCCACCCCACAGGTCTTGGTTAAAAAAATGGCCCTCGTCAATGTAAAGAACTCGGACGACTTCTGCTTTGCGTGGTCAGTCTTAGCGGCTTTACATCCTGGAGGGGAAAACCCGAATCGGGTTCAACAATACAAACCTTATTTTAACAGTTTAAATTTAGACGGTCTTAAATTTCCGCTAACTTTAGACCAAGTTTCAAAATTTGAATCTCAAAACGGTCTATCGGTCAACGTGTTTGGTTACGAAGACGGCGTATACCCTTTACGCGTGACTTCAAACAGATGCGACAAGCATATCGATTTGCTGCTGATCTCGAAAGGAAACATTAGACACTACTGCTTGATCAAGTCTTTAAGCCGATTGCTAGGCGACCGCACCAAGCACAACGGTCAAACGTTTTTCTGCGACTACTGTCTACACCCGTATAGCAGCAAGGCTTTGTTGGACGATCATCTACCCAACTGCTCCCCTATGGGAGTGCAAAGAACGGTAATGCCGGAAGAGAAGTTTCTGAAATTCAAAAACATCAGGAATCAGCTCCGCGTCCCATTCACAATCTACGCGGATTTCGAATGCTTCACGCATAAAACGGATGAACACACGGCTCAATCGACCAAGTACGAGGAGCACAAACCATCGAGTTTCTGCTACACAGTTGTGTGTAAAGTCCCGCGGTATAGTAAGCCTCCCGTGGTCTATCGCGGTCCCAATGTTGTAGAAACTTTCCTGCGCGCATTGCTGAAGGAAAACGACTACATCTGTGAAATACTAAAACAAAACCATACAATGATTATCTCCGAAGAGCAGAAGCGCGCTTTTCAAGCCGCCACGCATTGTCATATCTGCGATAATCCGCTTGGCGCGGACAGGGTGAAAGACCACTGTCACATTTCCGGTGTGTACAGAGGTCCCGCTCACAACGAGTGTAATTTACAATACAGATTTTCTACAATGACCAAAGAAGAGGCTTATAAGTTCTTCATACCTTGCGTTTTTCACAATGGTCGCAACTACGACACCCATCTATTGATAGAAGCGGTCGGCAAACTAAAAAACTTAAAAATTTCATGCATCCCCAATAACATGCAGAAATATATAAGCTTTTCGGTAGGGAACATTCGTTTTATCGACTCTTTGCAATTTTTAAACGCGTCGTTAGATACCCTCGTGTCGAACATGGCCAAAGACAGTTCTAACAAGTTCTGTCAATTGATGAAGCATTTTCCCCAACCCGAGCAGCACAAGTTGTTGCTCAGAAAAGGCGTCTTCCCGTATGCCTACATGACGGATTCTAGTAAATTCGACGAGACATCGCTTCCGCCCAAAGAATCATTTTATAACGATCTCAAGGAGGAAGCCTTGTCTCCAGATGATTACGCGCACGCTCAGATGGTTTGGAAAGAATTTGACACGAAAACCTTGGGAGATTATCAAGATCTCTACATCAAAACGGATGTGCTTCTGTTGGCAGACATCTTTGAAAATTTCAGAGATATCTGTCTCGCTTTTTATAATTTAGACCCAGCACATTACTACACCAGTCCTGGTCTGTCCTGGGATGCCATGTTGAAAATGACTGGTGTTCAGCTGGAATTGTTACAGGATATAGACATGCACCTAATGGTGGAACGCGGACTTCGCGGTGGTATATCCGTCATCACCACCAAATTCGCCAAGGCGAACAATCCGTATCTCGACGATTACAATCCCTGCCTACCGACGAGTTACATAACGTATCTCGACGCCAACAACTTGTACGGATGGGCTATGTCGCAATCATTACCTCTTACGGATTTCGCTTGGCTGACAGATGAGCAGATTAAGATTTTTGACGTGCAATCCATCTCCAACGATGCGCATACCGGCTATATACTCGAAGTGGATTTGCAATATCCCGCCGAACTTCACAAAAACCACAACTACTACCCCCTCTGCGCAGAGCGCATGGTGGTGAGGGATGAAATGTTGTCCGAATACTCTACGGAACTAAAACGTCGGCTCGACATCAAGGGTAAACCGACCGAAAAGCTCGTTCCCAACCTTTATGACAAATTCAAATATGTCATACATTACAGAGAATTAAAATTCTGTCTAGCTCAAGGTATGATCCTAAAGAAAATTCACCGAGGTATAGAATTTACGCAATCTACCTGGCTAGAACCCTACATAAATTTTAACACCGGTAAACGCAAACAGGCAAAGAACGAGTTCGAAAAGGACTTTTTCAAATTAATGAACAACGCCGTCTTCGGAAAAACCTGTGAGAATCTGCGCAAGCGCACTCGCATTGAACTGCTTCAGGATTGTAACAAGTTGGAAAAATTGATCGCGAAGCCATCTTTCCAGTCATTTAAGATATTTAACCAAGATCTGTGCGGTGTTGAGATGAAGAAATTGAAATTGGTTCTGAACCGACCTATATACGTAGGTTTCGCTATTTTAGACATTTCCAAAATTCTAATGTATGATTTCCATTATAATTACATGAAGCCGAAGTACGGCGAGAACCTGAAATTATTATTCACAGATACAGATTCCTTGTGTTATTTCGTCCAATGTAAGGATATTTACAGCGACATGGCTGAAAACCTGAATTTGTTCGATACCAGCAACTACTCAAAGGATCATTTAATATTCAGTCAGGCAAATGCTAAGGTTTTAGGAAAGATGAAAGATGAGACAGCTGGCGAGCCTATCTCCGAATTTGTTGGACTGAGACCAAAAATGTACTCGATGACATTTGCGGGTCAAGAGAAGAAGACCGCAAAGGGTATAGCTAGATACGTGGTTAAGAGAGGCACGATCAGTATAAACAATCTTTATTCGACAAGAAACAATTCACAGCTAGCATGAACTGCATTCGCAGTTTTGATCATAATCTTTACAGCGTACGCATAAACAAGATAGGTTTGTCACCTTTCGACGACAAGCGTTACGTGTTAGACAATGGTGTAGATACGTTAGCTCACGGACATTGTAAAACTGTGACAAACATTGTATAGATGTTACGAATTATGTACCCCGTTTGATATAAATAATTTATTGAATTGTACATATTGTCAATAAACTTTATTGCCATAACTCATCGAACAACCCATGTCTTAGTTTTAAAGTCTGTTTCATCGCTTCCTCCCTAGACATTCCATACACGTTTTCCAGAATTTCGCGAGTGTTTTGTATACGACGGTGTATACCGTCCTCGTCCGATTTCAAACACCACAGGGAGTAGTTCTGGAGCATGCGCTGTTTCATATCCGGAAGATAATCTTCTTCGGCCAATAGTCTGCTCTCCCTTTCCGAGTAACCTTCTCCGGTGTACGCTTCCGCTTTCTGACAAACTTTATCCTCCATCATGCCACGTGCGGACATGCCGAACAGATCGTGCCACACATCGTGTTGTATTTCACCGTTTCCGACTTGTCGTTTGAACCAAGGCGGGCTGACCTCGGTGTAGAGGTCGCCTTTACCGGTTTGCTGGAGAAAGTTCTTTTTCAGTCTCTGGTCCTCAGGTGTTGTGGGTTTCAAGTCGATCAACAGGGATCCGTGAGGCGAGCTAGTCACCGCTTCTTCGTATCGTTTCATAAAGTAGTCCCCTTTCCCGGGGTATATGCGTCGCCCTAGCAATGCCACCTGCTGTCTGTCTACCGGGTTGTTGAATAGAACGATGTATTGAGAGTTCAAATCTATGTCCCTAGAGGCTTTACCCCGATCGAACAAGTTTTGCGCGATATAAACGACGGATGCGTTATCGTGGTGAGATCCTTTGGTGAATAGGTCGGCAATTCGACTGTCCTTTTTAACGTCAGTCATTAAATCGTCGAAGACTATCAAGGAACGAATGGCTGGATTGAAAAACCCATCCTCTCCCAGATCAGGAGGAATACCTTTAACGAACTCTACGTCGTCTACAGCGCTTTTCATTTCCTCGTACAGCGGCTGCCATTTGCTATAACAAACAATGACGCGATGAGGTTCCGGATGAATTTTCTTCTCCCTTAACAGTTGTACCAACCACATGGTCTTTCCAACCCCGCTGGGACCGACAATACGTATTCTCGCCGGGTGTTGGAGCGTCATGATCGGTGTTATTCGATGGACTGAGAGGTGTCATAAAACGCTAACCCCTTTTATAGGGTCTGAATGTCTTCCGCTCTGACCCAGCTGTTGAATTTTGTAGGCCAACCGACGTATTTGACCAGTTTTTCCGCGCGGTCTCCACGTCCTCTGCTTTTCAACACCTTCTCGATGCGCCACAACGCGTTGACGTCTTTGTCTACTTTCTGTAGTTCTTGTTGGTAAAACGTACCTTCGATGGGGTCGTCCATAAAATCCGTCAGTTTGTAAACGGGTATAGAACGCCTACGCCATCGTTTCACGACCTTAAACAACTCTTCGGTGTAAGTGGACGTATAGGCTCTTTGAAAGATGTACCTTAAATGAGAGATTCTAACGGTATCACCCAATTTGAATCGGAAGGGCTGCGTTTTGACTCGTTGAGCCGTGTCTACGTATAGCTCCTTCCAAGTCTCCGCTTCGTTTTCCTCGTCGATGTCGGCCGGGGCTTTTTGATTGAGCGATCTGTGGGGTCTGTGATTGTATCCGCTAACGATATCCGATAATGTCTCTAAATAACGATAGGTTTGGTTATGCGTGAAAAACCGATACATATGCGTCTTGATGGTGCGAATGACACGCTCTACGTAATTAGCTTTCTTCTCGTTGTGGGTAACGTAATGCCTTATACCTTTCTTATTCAAGTAGGCTTTCATCCACTTATTATTAAACTCACCACCCTTGTCCCATCGAATCAAGGATGGTTTCCTGCCAGTTGCTAAAATTTTGTTTAAGCCCGATATGACGGACTCGTGTCGCTTGTTAGCTATGGGTTCCACCCACAGATATCTGGAAAAGACGTCGATAGCGACCAAGAGGAAACGGATTCCATCGTTATATTTGACTATGTTAGACACGTCTGCCAAGTCGATGTCCCACAAATCATCGATACCCGTGGTGATGACCCTGTTTCTTTTAAATTTATATCTGACGGGTTTTTGAAGACTGTAAGCGTCTTGATCGCTTAACCACTGATCTACCGCTTTGGCGGGTACGCTATAGCCTTCAGCCTTCAACCAGGATCTCACTTTTGTCGGACCGGTGAAGGCGATTGGTTCACTAGGGTTAAAATACGCCCTTGCCAAGTGCTCTCGCCAACCGTCATCAGCCATTACTTTTCGTACAATAACCAAAACCGTATTCATCACATCGTATATATTTCATTTATTGACAAATAACGTGATTCAAACTGGGATAAATACAATTCGAGAAATAACGGGATACAAATCGATAAACGTAACAATCGTTATGACAATGATTCTGATTAAAATCCGACATGATACTACGCAGTGGTACTTTTCTACTAAGTTGGAGCAAAAAGTACAAACAATAATAACCGCACGTAGAGGATAGCCTGCCTTGCAAACGCCGTGGATTATAGAAAACTTGTTTACAATTATAATTTAGAAAATCTCGAAATCTAGTAGAATAATGTTCCGGAGGAAAACCTAAACTGTCCAAGAAATAACCCGTATCTTCTTCGAAATAAAACAACACCCAGTGTTGCCCGGGTAGTCGAGCCGGATCCGTATTGACGATGTAACCCGCTGGTTTTCTTTCCACCCCTGTCGGAAGCTGGTCAGCCGCCATGACGCGACACACTGGGAATCTTTGCACGGCGCATCGCAATTCCTCCGCGTTCATGAAGTTAGTATATTCCTGGCTTTGTCCACTTCGAAGCTGGCCGGAAATTCTCCGTAGATGATGCAGGTCACGGTCTCCGGTAAAGGCTTATCGAAGGCCGCCTCCAGTCGTACGGTCCCTCGATTCACGGGTAGACGATTGTTCTCCGACGCTTGGGACGGGTTCAGGGAAAACCCGTACAAGGCGTAACCGCGCGCAAAGTCGAATAAGTTGATGCTATTTCCAAAATCCTCTCCAGTCTTGTCCACCACGTCGTATAAGCTTAGATAAGCCGATGTGCATAGAGACTGCTCATCCGCGTACTTCATTCGGAGGGGCTGTCCCGGCGTGGTTAACCCGTCTACATTCACCGATATACTGCCGAGATTGAAATGTTTGAAATTGAACGGATTCTTTTTATAGTCTCCGGCTACGGCCTTGGACTCGACGAAGCCCACGACTAAGCGGCTCGGATATTCCGAGGGCCAGATATTATCCCAACGAAACAAGACTTGTCCCGAAGATAGGGTAGCCGTTTTCACTTCTGTACGTGTGTAGGGGTATTTCGCCGTCGTTGTTTCTAACAGCTCGCTTTGCGCCAAAATAACATCGGGGTTCACGCGAACTTTGCGTACTTTCAACGCGATTTCGTGGATGATCAATTTGTATGTCTTGTCAGCTTCCGCCGACATGATAACAAAAGACGAGGGGGCTCTGTACAGTTTCACGTATACGTCCACGTTGTTCAAGAGATATCGAGACTGCTGAAAAACATCCTGTAGCAGGGGTCCTTCCATTTCAAAGGGCACGCTTTCTTTGACACGATCGTGACGGTCGGCGAGACCCGCGTTCGAACCAGTTACCGGGTCAGGATTATCTAGATCCATACCTCTGTCTTGTTCAAACATCTGGGATTCTAGTTGGCTACTTTTGGCATCGTAGCCGTAATTTAAGATCGTCTGAGTGTAGGCTTTGTATGGAAAGTTATTATCCTGTACCGTCAGCAGTTTCCCTTGCGCGGACACATCCACTTGAGAGAACATGGAATAGAGGAGATTGTTGACGGTAGCCACTTTTTCATCTTCAGCGGCGCTGGTTCCGTCTGCTCGTTTCAGGCTGGCTTTCACGTATAACCTAGTCGATTCCAAATCCAGATAATCTACTCCTTGGCCCGGGATGATAAACTCAATAGGCGCCTCTTCGGACAGTTGCGAGATAGGTCTAACGTCGATGTGATACGTACTGTTAACGGCGTTCGCGGAGGCAGGCCAGTTAAAAAGGGCCAGCTCCTTGGGTTGGGCTTCACTCATTCTGAAAAATGCGAGGTAACTTCTTCACCCTCCGACGTTTCGGCGGTGTACTAACTGACAAGGTTTCTCGAGGCCTTTTTATACTTTCTCTCGCTTTGATCTCCGATTTCGCTCGTTGTACCGCTTGTTCCGCCGGAGATACCACCTTTATACTGGTTTTCTTTGTCAACGCTTTCTTCTCAGGCTTCTCTCTACAATAAGGTTCCAACGGGATGACGGTTGGGCCTCTGCTCGCTCGACCTAACGGCGTGCCTTTTTCACCGTTTTCGTATATATGAAGAGGTACATTACCCTTCACCATGTTGCGATAAAATCGCACCCACTTGTCAACGTTGCTCATGTTTAAAGTGTAGCGTTAGCGACAAAGGCTGCGTTAGAAATGATGCTGGAGAGCCTTGCTCGTCCATTATATATATTTCTACGGTGTCCACTTCAGTAAGCACGAGAGGATGATAGTACGGACACGAGTAAACTTTAGTTAGTTGTTTCCTAACTACACCCGAGGCATCTACAGAGCGCAATATGGGAAGCGATGTATCTCCTACCAAGGAATGCGCGCAGATATTAGAGCAGATGCGTAATATCGCCTTCGACTGGAAAGCCGGCTGTTTCTTGAGAGTGATTTCCACGAGGGCCACAACCCAGGATGATGTGTCGAAGCGAAGAGTCTTGTTCAGTTTGACCTCGAAATGATGGGGTTTGTTTCCCGGATACAAGTCCGTAGAATCTGTGCTCGCCAAGGTTACGAAGTTGTCCATTCGATAACTTCCGTTAGAATGATGCGTCATACGAAGGTAGGCTTTTATAACAGTTTCGCTGTACGGCTCGTGGTAGTAGTTTACATACGTCGGAGGTAAATACGATACATCGACCCGTGCGCGTTTCACAGTCTTCGAACATTGCTTCTACCACGGCTTTTCAGGCTATCGACCGTCTCCTACCACGTTTCCGTCAAAGACGTGATGAATCGCCGTATCTATTAGTCTCCGTTTATTTTTGAGTTTGGTCCACTGGAAATAGTTCAAAGACAAGCCTTTGATCGTTGCGCGATCGTTAAGAAAATAGCGTAAATCTACCCTGAGACTGTTTTGGTATAAACATACGCTGGCCCTCAGTCGATCGTCTATTTTGATTTGTCGCATCGACGTGCATAACGTACGATTCGGTATGACGGTTATGGAAGACTCCGACGAATCGACCGAGCAATTGACGGCTAGCACGATCAACGCTGTCAGCGATATGACGAAGAGTGCTACGACAGAAACCGATATTACTTTTAGTTTCGTGTTTCGGTCCATCAGGCTCGAGTGATGGGTTGCAACTGATTGAATTATGCCGGTCGCTGATTTATATAAGTCTCTGGCGCGTGAAAATATAAGTCCGATGCCAGTATTCTACAGGAACACCCTGACAGCGCTGTCTACACGTGTGCGACATACCGGACATTTGATGTCGTCCTGGTGGTTCAACAGCTTATACAGACATAAGCGGCATATACAGACGTGGTGACAAGGGCGTAATAGTACTTCGCATATTTCGTTTCTGCAAACACCGCAGGCACCTATGTAGCCTTTTCGCATGCGTCCTACCGCACTACCCATGATAGCGGTAACTAAACAGAAGCCTTGACAGGTATTCATATATATATAGCGATGAAAACAAATACATGATACGAGGTGATACATTGTTTATTAAAACTGAAGTTACACATGATATAGTTATAGACCCCCCTCATTGGATGAGGTTAGATAGTTCATATATAACTCGGTTAATGCGGGGTTTTGACGTCTCATCGGTGTTTCATCCAGGTACTGGACAATTCCTCCTCGGGTCGTCCAAATTCGGTAGTAGCTCGATGCTTGAATGCGTCGAGGAGTTTCATTTCATTAAAATCTACGAAGACCATATCGATGAGGCGTCGACTTTCGTCCGGGTCCAGGGATGAGATGCAGGTGTGTTGCAGTTGGGTGGGGTTGTCAATTTGACAGGCGTGACATTCCAGTTCGCGGAGTCGACGAACAGCCGGAGCTATCATATCGTTGCACAGCGACCACCATAACCCGTCAAAACGTCGAACCACATCTTCCGCTAAAGCGGGTTTGGGCGGAGGCGTGGTTGGTGATGTGGTAGGTGTATAAACACTTTCGATGTCCGACATCATAACAGCGAGCTTTTCCCACGTTTCAATACGCATCGAGACGCCTTTCGATGTAGGATAGCGCGGACCGTCTTGCTTGTACTGAATCCAATGTTTGAGGTGGACGTACACAGACCCTTCGTACTCCGTACAACTGAGGTGGATGTCGCCGCATATGTGTGTAGCTACGGAAGGTTTGACGTGTCCTACTTGGTCTTTTAAACTAGACCAACCCTCTCTGGTCAGCTTCACTTCGGGATATGGTTTGTAGCTTCTAGAAATCTTCACGATGTCATCGCTTACGGTCACCCGTAGAGTTGATGTAATGTCGAAGACTGCTGCCTTCTTTCTCCCTCTTTTCGTCGGGGTTGGAGCGGTAGACATCTTAGACAAACGATGTAGACGACTCGGTGCTGGAAATCGAGATGACTAGTGTACTGATTTGGTCTCCTTTTTATACGCTCGGACAGTTATCAGCGTCAGCGTTTTTAGAATGATTTGATTGGTTGAGATCAGCTTCTTTCGCGATGTTATCTCATGCGCTAAAACTGTATCAGTCATACCGCTAGAGGGCGTAATGTTTGAGTATTTTTATATGCCCTCCACAAACGGCCTTCTCCGCATCGATTGATCACGTGTCGCTTCACGTCGTGTCGACGACTAGAGTCTCGTTACAAATGTGGTAATCACTCTATAGAATTATACATAAAGTTATACAACACAGTTCGAGTATTAGTGGGAAGTATTTCCAGAAGGATAGATTTCGTCTCTTTTCCTGATTTATCCAATCGTGATATTCTTTAATCTCACGGGCAATCTCCTCGGGTAAACGAAGACACACTTCATCCGTGAAAAAATGTAAAACAAACAGACGGCCTTCGTTCACGACCCCGTCATCGAACATTTCATCGACAACAGTTTTATAACTTTCTAAAGTCTGTATGCTGTTGAGCATCTTATCCAACTCGGTTCTATTCATTACGGTATTTTTGAAATCTCGAACGAGTTGTTGCTCCGTGAACGGTAACATTGCGAATGACGAATGCGGTATTATAATGACATTATAAATGTGAATCGTATCTTAATGAGATTTGCAGTTTTAGCCAGAGGAGGTAACAATGGCTTGAAGATTTTAATTAGATGTGTAGCCAAGCGCGACCAATAGCTGCGAGCTAGGATTTAATGAGATGTACATTAATAAATAACTAAGACGCAGAAAATTAAAACGAGTCGTGATTGCTCGCGGCTATACTTAAGTATAACCATTCATTCGAGGAATCTGTATTAGGTTAGTATGTAAATAGCCATTTCATTAACCGACTGTGATGCAGGTTGCGACCAATAGCCGCGAGCTAGGATTTAATGAGATGTACATTAATAAATAACTAAGACGCAGACAATTGAAAGGAGACGTGATTGCTCGAGGATTGATCGGTTGAGTGATTTTGAAGTTAATTAGATTTCTCCCACTGCTCCCGTCTCGGGTTGTTTTATTGTCACGCCTGACTGGTGTCAGTGACTACCACTCGTTTAATCTATTTTAGGCCATAATGTTGTAGGTATGGGGGTCAGCTTTTGTTTTAGAACTCTCCTACAATGTTATAAATGTGGGGTCGTCAGGTGCAGATGCCGCCACCTAATGACGTCACATAAGTGTTGCCGTTCTCTCATATAGCTATCTACTGTTAATCAGATTATTTGAATGTCTAAGTCACAGTGAGACGGGTGTATTAATGTACCAACTGGTTTACCTCTTCGCTCGGAAGTGTTTCCGACATTCTCTATGGGAGAATCTGAGATCAGATGACAAGTACCAACCCCCTTACACTAAATAGCCTATCAGAATTATTGTGATTATCACAGTTGATAAGGTGCCAGAGGAAATAAATACACAAACACAGACTGAACCAGTCTATAAGCTCTTATCTTCGTGAAAATTAACATTCCTTTGTCTCATACCGTTTAACGTGGGAATGAGTTCAACCTGAGGCCATTTTAGCCTTCTGTATTTGTAGCAACGCGAGTCGCTAGTGTTGTTTTTCTTTGGTCCGAATCCACCCCAGTGTGAATGAGAGAAGGTATGCGATTTGTTAGTTCTGTAAATTGTCAAGGGGGCATGGGGTTAGAATGTTGTGTTTAGTTTACGAAGATGTTTGATACCAACTGAAATTGATACTGCAGTAAATCTAAAGCTAATAGGGAGGACACAGTAGCAAGAGTTCCAATAGATAGAATCAAAGTGTATCTACCTAACTCCCTGGAAACACAGACGTTACATGGTCCAGGAGAATGAATTTGATTTTGTGGCTGTTCACGACACCGTGTTGTGATAAAACCCATTCCGAAGAGCCCTCTCCGGAACTCCCCTACAAACTTGTGTAGCGCTCAATTAGACAGCAGTGCAGCAGATCAAACGACACATCTGAAGAATTCATTCCGGAAAACACGCCTCCTTTGATCGACATTATAGCTCTTTAAATGATGGTTTTGACAATGATTAATGCGCCGACTCGGAGAGTAGCCGGTGGAAAAAATCTTATCAGGCTGCTTAGAGCGTGGAAGATGAGTCGACTAACTGAAAGACTGAGCTTACTAATTTACAACAATTATTTTACAAGCTAAAACGAAAGATTGTCATGCCTGCAGTATTTGGAGTCTCTTTGGGTTTCTTATGGCTTGTCTGTATGTAGATAAAGCGACGTATCGTGATAAGACATGTACAAGTAAGGATGTAGAAGGCGAAGCATTCTGAATTAAACACCGTATAAAATATCTGAAAGGAAAGAGATAAAAAAAAAAATGGCACAAGGGCCAAAAAGTCAACATTGCAGGATTAAGACATCCACAGATAAGCATCATTTTCTTGAGTTACGATTCCCCGTCGAGTACCAGTAGACAAGTTACATCTCTACGGCGGCATAACTCTCACCATTCCACCCCTTAAGTCGGTTGCTATGGGAAAACACAGTTTATAACGGATGCTGTTTATAAGGTTATAGTAGCGTGAAAAATAACCCTAATTTACTTCTTTTCTGCCTTTATCTATCTTGGGTCCTCTAACAGTGGTAGCTAAAGTTTTGCTGTCGCTACCAGAAATTACTTGTCTCGCAATTACCCGCGCTAATTCTGAATCAATTTCATTGAAAAATAGCCACCGCTTGGATACCGATTCGATTTTCTTAGTTAAACACTTCTTCGTTCGAAAAGTTTGACATGTGTAAAATGCAAATATTTAGGCCTTTTATTTGAATTCTTACTCGTAAACTTAACTTAAGCAAGTAGAAGAGATTGGTATGTTCACAGAAAACCAACAATTTCAGCCTTGGCATACAGTGGGATGATATATCTTACTAACAGATTGCGGTTTATGTTCTGATAATCTTTCAAAAAGGTAACGGATTGAAGATACGTTCATGCTTTTCCGACCCGAGACATGGTACCATGTTTAAGGGAATTCACACAGGCAATTGTTTGGATTCAGTTTCTACAACCATGTTTGTTTGTCCCAGTAGGGTTTCTGAGAAGTAGACAACTGTTCTGAGACGATACAGATCTCCTCTTTGTGAATCAAGAAGAAAGAAGAGAAGTTATTTATTGTTAGATCAGTAACTTTCTGTCTGTTCACTGGGTGGCTTTAACGATAACATCTCTACTGTTATTTTGGGCGAGATGTTTATTATTAACCCTCCATGTCTTGATTGAGAATCCACGGAAAACATTTACCATCATTACAGAATACTTCGTTATTTTTCCAGGTGTATAGTGGGAGGGTTCATTTATGGCTCAGTAGACTTACGATTGAACGGGGCCATTTGAGGCTCAATCAGTATACAGTGGAAGTGACCATTCGTAGCTCAATCAGTATACAGTGGAAGGGGCCATTCGTAGCTCAATCAGTATACAGTGGAAGGGGTCATTCGCAGCTTAAGCAGTAAACAGTGGAAGAACCATTCGCAGCTCAATCAGTATACAGTTGAAGGGGCCATTCGTAGCTCAGTATACAGTGGAAAGGGTCCTTCGCTGGTCAATCAGTATAGTGGAAGGGGTCATTCGCGGCTCAATCGGCATAGGCCTACAATGGAAGGGGCCATTCGCAGTTCAATCAGTATACAGTGGAAGGGGCCATTCGCAGCTCAATCGATATACAGTGGAAGGGGCCATTCGCAGTTCAATCAGAATACAGTGGAAGGGGCCATTCGCAGTTCAATCAGTATACAGTGGAAGGGGTCATTCGCAGCTCAATCAGTATACAGTGGAAAGGGCCATTCGCAGCTCAATCAGTATACAGTGGAAGGGGCCATTCGCAGCTCAATCAGTAAACTGTGGAAGGGGCCATTCGCAGCTCAATCAGTATACAGTGGAAAGGGCCATTCGCAGCTCAATCAGTATACAGTGGAAGGGGCCATTCGCAGCTCAATCAGTATACAGTGGAAGGGGTCAATCGCCGCTCAATCAGTATACAATGGAAGGGGTCAATCGCCGCTCAATCAGTATACAATGGAAGGGGCCATTCGCAGCTCAAACAGTATACAATGGAAGGGAACATTCGCAGCTCAAACAATATACAGTGGAAGGGGTATTTCGCAGCTCAATCAGTGTACAGTGGAAGGGGCCACTCGCAGCATAACCAGTATACAGTGGAAGGGAACATTCGCAGCTCAATCAGTATACAGTGGAAGGGGCCATTCGCAGCTTAATCAGTAAACAGGGGAAGGGGCCATTCGCAGCTCAACCAGTATACAGTGGAAGGGGCCATTCGCAGCTCAATCAGTATACAGTGGAAGGGGCCATTCGCAGCTCAACCAGTATACAGTGGGAGGGGTCATTCGTAGCTCAATCAGTATACAGTGGAAGAGGCCATTCGCAGCTCAATCGATATACAGTGGAAGGGGCCATTCGCCGCTCAATCAGTATACAGCGGAAGGGGCCATTCGTAGCTCAATCAGTATACAGTGGAAGGGGCCATTCGCAGCTCAATCAGTATAGTGGAAGGGGCCATTCGCGGCTTAATCAGTAAACAGTGGAAGGGGCCATTCGCAGCTCAATCAGTATAGTGGAAGGGGCCATTCGCGGCTCAATCGGCAAACAATGGAAGGGGCCATTCGCAGCTCAATCAGTATACAGTGAAAAGGTATTTCTGGCTCAGCAGACATACAAAAGGAGGGGAGGACATGTCGGGCTCAGTAGACATACAGGCGAAAGTCGAATTCCTGCATCAGTAGGCGTACATGTACAGAGAGAGGGGAAACGAATCTGAATCAGTAGGCATACAGTGGGAGGGTGCATTTCTGGCTCAGTAGACATCTAAAATGTATTCTGATAAATGTGAGAGTCATGTCATAAAATTCCCTGAACCCATATCATCAAAGTGATAGTAGGCGGTGTCTTTACAGTTTTTCTCTTTACCCTTCAGTATTGGGGCTGCTTTTATTGGTGGTCTGAAGGACTTGTTGAAAGCATGGCTTTTGAGTGAAAATCTCGGCAAAGAATTTAAATTATATTTAACTTTATTAAAGTGGCATGAGCTGCCAAAATGCACACTTTTTTCATAATTTCTGATCGTCACAACAGTAAGAGACTTTGAAGGCCATCGAAAAACTAAATGATTGGCGTTGGAATGAGGAAAATCCATACACTATGTGGCCTGTACGAAGCGAAAACGTGTTCGAAAAGTAAACAAAATTTAAATAACCGGGACGACCATTCATTCATTCTAAGCCAAAGTTAGTTCAAAGCAATACTTAATCGTACATTTTCGAGACTAGAAGAACTAAACAGCTTCTGAATTATGCGTCTTGAGAAAAATAGCCAATAATTTTGACATTCTGTTTTAACGTCAAAATATCAACATTTTGGCAGTTCATGCCCCTTTAAGCTGTGTTAAATAAATTAAGTATAGATTTTCATAAATAAGGTATTAAACAAAATATCAAAAGGAAAAATTCAAATCGATTTGGTTCTAGCTATTCTTATTTGTGATCATTATTTGACAATACAGAATTGCAAATCAGTGTATTGCAATATTGCGTGATTGGCGAGATCTTGTGAGCTTCCGATGTGGCGAATGTAATACAAGCAATCACAATGCAAACATCGGGTAGTCTGAAAATCTGTCTAATATACAGTCGGCTGAGTTACACATCACTCTTCATTTTTACCCATGCACAAACAAAACTGTATCATAATCATTTGATTCGACTCTCAGAAAGGATGGAGAACCTGTCCTCGTCATTCCTTCAGTGCGAACAAAATAAAAAAAAAAACAGATTAATTTTTTCCATTTGAATATGATTGACTTAAATAGCATAATTCAAAATAAGTCAATCCAAATGTTATGGAAACAAAGGTTTTAACGAAGAGTTAAGATTCAAAACTTGACATGTGTGTATGAGGTTTAGTTGTCATGTTTGTGCGCTATTAGCTATTAACTAGAAATGCATTATGTTTCGACATCACCCAATTCTCCGATGTCGTCATGTTAATGTCACAGTGTATATGGATGGTCCCAAGAGTCGACGTTCCATATTGTGATATCTTGAAGCCTTTTTATTTTTTGACCCGATAAAATAAATCGTCACCCTTGCAACATTCTCCATCATTAACTAATTACTGTCTATAGTGTTTTTCTCTTCGAATACATGTTGTGGTTACTTTTATCAATGGTTGTCTCCCTTGTTTAACTGATCATCCATCGATCCTCTCCGCTCTCGCGTTTTTTAAACTTAGTTAGACGTGAATATAATATAACAGAATTAGGAAAGAAAATCGAATAATGCGACCAATGATAAACAAAACGTCGTTACGTACATTATCCACTTAATGTAGGCTCGCAAAACGGTAGGGAAGACCTGGCGCAACAACAAATCCTTACCAATCCAACTCAATTAAAAGAAAAGTTGTAAGAAAATGAGGTTTTCATTGTACCACTTTACATGGATGAATTGGCAGGTACTCACCGAAGGTTGGGCTTTCCTCCGAAAAATACAAACGCTTTATCCCTCCTCCAATAAACAATATCCCTAAAACTGATGCAGCTTACCGCTTTTAGTAATTTTTGCAGCGTGTATTATGGCAGATGCAAATAAAATTACATGGGTTTTGAAGTAAGGTATGGAATGAGATAATAATGTGAACTGCCCGGAGGAGAATTAGAAACGATGAGGGGCCAGAAGGGGAAGACTGTTGAATGAACACTGCTGGACTGCGGCATGTAATTCCACACGATTAACACTGGGAGGTCAGAAGCGTTTTCCGATGGATTGTTGCTGATGATTTATTAAAAAAATTGGAGTGGCACTGTCTGTTTCTGACTCATGCTAGAAAATTGAATGGAAATTTGAGTTCGTTGAACGAGCGGCAGTAAGATAGATTATTGGGGATTGTAGAGAACTTGAGGATAAAAGATTTCCATCCAGTTAGATCATATTACAGTCTCGTACATTGCTCACCTGATGCTCCACAGTCTCATATTATCTGCTCCGTTTTTGTCGCGTCTCAGAACAGGTAGGCTCAATCTTTAGCCAGTTATTCCGCAACAAACCGATATCGTATGGGAAAAGTATTAAACGGATGTAACATATACACAATGCAAAAATTGAATATCAGGATTTTCATGCATAATTTTGTTTCTTGGCTGGACACGCATCGCCATTGCACACATTTATTTGCCCATCAAATCCTGACAGTTAAATGATGAGTAATTATATTAAATTGTGTTTTATCACTGAGTGTTAAAATACCTTCTCTAATTAAAAGTTTAATTCAACCTAATAAGTCTTGTGCACTTTATGCTTTAAACGCATGACAAGTGTCTAGCAACATTTCCGTTGACGCGCTCAAATTGCCACGTAAACGGTGGCCATACATTTTCCAGACTCGAGTTAAATTCCGGTTGTACATCATTGGCTTGGATTAATTGAGGTCGTGGCTTGGCTTGCCGTTTAAAAACCAGCATTGTATAGACTGTCAAAGGCTCATGGTTACCAGTAATAATTTTTTCCGAACGGAAATTGTGAAATTTCAATATGTCATTTCTAATTATACAAAGATGAGAAAACTTTCAAGTGTTGATTGTTTAAAACACACATGCAGAGACCTTTAAAAAAAATTATCATTGAATTTTACTTTCAAAATTTACAAATAAATGAAAGAAATCCCTTAATGAGAACAAAGACCACAAAGTCATACATAAATGAACAAATAAGTTATACTTTCCAGTAAAAAACTTTATAAGGTAATATTATATTAACGTTTTACATTTCAAACAATATCAAGACAATTCGTTCTATTTCTAATGCAAATGTATTTTACCACGCGATGCTTTGTGTAGCAGAGTGTTCTAGTTTTGAAATACATTGGTTATCGATCTTATTGTCACCAAATGTATTGCCAGTCAGACAGCAAACGACTTACTATGTTTCAGACGTTTAAGCGTACTTCTAAAAAGAAATTATTAAAAACAGTTTCGATTTGAGAATGATTTTTCAGTTTAGGCTTTCAAATTGGTCTGGGAATGATATTAAACACGATATATTGTTAAAAAAAAAATAAAACTCAAGAATGGTAAACATTTGCCTATAATGATTATCAAAGCAATGTATTCTGTCTTTGGTTTATCTGAATCGTGACTTTGAGATAAATCGTTACTGGGTTGACATTGCTCGGAGAATCATCCCTATTGATCATTGTGGATGAAGGCTTGGTGACAGGAGGTGACAGGGTACACTGAGAGATCAATTCATATCGCCATCAAAATGACCAACAGTATTACAAACGACAAACATCTCAAGTTATTTAATAGGCTCTCTTTTAGTTATCTTTATCTGTCTGACAACGTGACATTATAGTTGATTCATGTGAAATCATGTGGGGTTCTCCCCTAGTCCGTGATGAAAACATCTTCAACCGTTGCATTTTTCTGGAAATATTACAGATATTTACAACTAAAATATCTTACAATCGCTTAAAATGTTGTATTAGACCAACAGTGTTGCTAGAGAAGATCTTACTATTCATATTAATCTACAAATGGAAGTAAACGTGGAGTAGACTCTATATAGGCATATGTTAGGTTACTTGCGCACCAGTCAAACTATTAAGCGTGTAGCTACAGCGTGTAGTTATAGCTCATATTCAGTTGAATTATTTTGCTTTAAATGTGACACCATTTTTGAGTAGTCCATAACGCGAAGTAAACAGATCTAGAAAAAGAAATGGGTGGACGTGCGGAACAGGTAGCCAACCTGGGAACTGCATCGTTGGGGGTAAAGATTCCTGTTTGTAATTCATAATACTAGTACTGTGATATTTATTTACCCGTTTAATTGATTTTATGGTACATTTTGCCATAAGATGACATTCCTAACGTCTAATTTTTGGTGTAGTCTTTGCTCGCCATATTATATATTTCTATGACAAATCAGCTATCAATGAGAACAAATGTACCAATTTTATTGGCCAATTTTCCTCTGGATACCAGAAATATTTTACGAAGGCGACAGGCCTGAAGTTTGTCTAGATATATTGTTTGATGTATTAGTATGTCGTGTAGTTCTACTTAATCGTGTCGTGTCGTGAAATCTGTTAGCTCGATTGGAACTGCATATCAGATTTGTTTGTGTTTAATACCTTTCTCATGCCTTTACTAAGAGATATTCCAACATTGATTCCATGCCAAAAGTTTGATAATCGATCTGTTCAAGACGGCCAGTTTATTTCCCATAATTCCGTCTCCGATTTCCCCTTAATATCATAAAACTAGGAATGCGAGAGTAGAAGGTAGTTAAATGACAGAGCATGGATCCCATAAAACACGACAGTTTGAACAGCAGAGGAATCTAAAATGATACAGCCATGGTCAACCAAGCGCAGACAATTGCTGCTCAGAGACAAGGAAGTTTTTTCTGTAGTCTTCGTTATTTTCTTTTACCATTTTTTGTCATGAGTACCATTAGCCGAAGATAAAGAGTTGCCATGAAGGCATAACGACGCCCTGCAGATTTGGTTAGCACTGGTCCAGACCGCTCACATTAGTATTCTCATACAATCTATCATTGTAGTTCTTGTAATAGTCTGTCATAAACTTAGGTAAAAAGACAGAACATGAATTGGTACTGCAGCGTCTGAAATAATCAGAGAAGCGAAAAAGCAGGACAAGCTATTGAAAACCGTCTATGTTCAGCTTCTTGAATTCAATGTCAAATTTATCTTATTTATACAGTTTTGCTAATTTAACACCGTTACAAGAAATACCTGTTGGAACTCATGGAATTGAGTCATGTCACATATCATGGTTACAACTTTTGACTTTGTCATAATTTGTACATAACTATAATGTCAATCGATGGATTGTAAAGAAAAGGAATTGTTGTAAGTTTAAGTCTATGATATTCTATAGATTTTATTATTAAAAAATGAATAGTATTAATTGTTATAATAATGTCGTCTTTATACCTAATAAAGCACTCAAACGTCCGATGTGGAATGGTTGCCCAGTACTCGCTGAAGGTCGTGGGTCTACTTCGGGAAAATAACCCAGCCCCCCCTTGACAACCTCTTATTGTCTTGACAAACTCCTATTGTCTCGGCAACCTTCATATTATCCTTACAAGTTTTATTGTCTAAACAACCTCATATTGTCTTGACAAACTCCTATTGTCTTGACAAACTCCTATTGTCTTGACAACCTCATCTCAACCTCCTATTGTCTTGCAAGCTCATATTGTCTTGACAAACTCCTATTGTCTTGACAACCTCATCTCAACCTCCTATTGTCTTGACAAACTCCTATTGTCTTGACAAGCTCATATTGTCTTGACAACCTCCTATTGTCTTGACAACCTCATATTGTCTTGACAACCTTCTATCGTCTTGACAACTTCATATTGGCTTGACAACCTCCTTTTGTCTTGACAACCTCCTATTGTCTTGACAACCTCATATTGTTTTGACAACCACCTATCGCCTTGACAACTTCTTATTGTCTTGACAACCTCCTATTGTCTTGACAACCTCATATTGTTTTGACAACCTCCTATCGCCTTGACAACTTCTTATTGTCTTGACAACCTCATATTGTCTTGACAACCTCATATTGTCTTGACAACCTCATATTGTCTTGACAACCTCATATTGTCTTGACAACCTCCTATTGTCTTGACAACCTCCTATTGTCTTGACAACCTCCTATTGTCTTGACAACCTCCGATTGTCTTGGCAACCTCCTATTGTCTTGACAACCTCCTATTGTCTTGACAACCTCCTATTGTCTTGACAACCTCCTATTGTCTCGACAACCTCCTATTGTCTTGACAACCTCCTATTGTCTCGACAACCTCCTATTGTCTTGACAACCTCCGATTGTCTTGACAACCTCCTATTGTCTTGACAACCTCCTATTGTCTTGACAACCTCCTATTGTCTTGACAACCTCCTATTGTCTCGACAACCTCCTATTGTCTTGACAACCTCCGATTGTCTTGACAACCTCCTATTGTCTTGACAACCTCCTATTATCTTGACAACCTCCTATTGTCTTGACAACCTCCTATTGTCTTGGCAACCTCCTATTGTCTTGACAACCTCCTATTGTCTTGACAACCTCCGATTGTCTTGGCAACTTATGTTGTCGTCATTACATTATATTGTCTTGATAAGCTGAATAAATAAAAACAATGGGGAACTTTAGGTAGCCACTTAAAGTGGCATGAGCTGTCAAAATTCACCATGTTTTCATAATTTCTGATCGTCACGACAGTGAGAGACTTTGGCGGTCATCGAAAAACTACATGATTGGCGTTGGAATGAGGAAAATCCGTACAGTATGTGGCCTGTACGAAAATGTGTTCGAAAAGTAAAAATTTAATTAGCCGGGACGACCATTTATTCATTCTAAGCCAACGCTAGTTCAAAACGATACTTAATCGTACATTTTCGAGACAGAAACACTAAAAAGCTTATGAATTATACGTCTTGAGAAAAATAGCCAATAATTTCAACATTCTGTTTTAACATCAAAATATCAACATTTTGGCAGCTCGTGCCACTTTTAACAAATATGATTATTTGAAATAAAAATAATCGGCGATTAGAAATCATCATGCAAATTTCCTTAATTAACTTTCTGGAAGAATTGACAGCTTATACAGACGATGGGTCTCTGAGTAGTTCAACTTGTCAGTGTTTAACATCTTAAGAAGCAGTAAGTAAGCTGGGTAAGACAAAAACCAGATTGCTCCCAGTGATACACAACATACTTTCACAGTATGCCGATAAACAAGTAAACCACTAAAGGAAATACACCTCAACCATTGATCTCTAGACATCTGTGAAAGATTCTGGCGTCTCTCGAATTTCCGCTGTGTTTTTAGTTGAGTACACATCTCCCTTACGGTTAACGTCTTTCTAATTAGATTAAAAGACAAGTTGCCTACACAGGATTACCCGTTCTGAGATCTGTTCCTCTTCGCGCTGACAGACAGCCAGTCTACAGTGATAACAGTCCAACGGTTAGACCATATACCCGCTATTTCCCCAGACCCGCCAGCTGCAGTGCTTATATATATTTCAGCGCTGATAATATTTCTACTCTTCAACTATTTGCTCTGAAATACAAGAAACTGGATACGCATGAACTAAAACGGACCTTTTGTAATGGTATAAGACAAAAACTCTATGAATATGAACTGAAAAATATTTGTCCTGGTCTAAGACAATAAACTCTATGAATATGAACTGAAAAGTATTTGTCCTGGGCTAAGACAATAAACTATGAATATGAACTGAAAAGTATTTGTCCTGGGCTAAGACAATAAACTATGAATATAAACTGCAAAGTATTTGTCCTGGTCTAAGACAAGAAACTCTATGAATATAAATTGAAAAGCATTTGTCTTGGGCTAAGACAATAAACTATGAATATAAACTGAAAAGTGTTTGTCTTGGTCTAAGACAAGAAACTTTATGAATATTAACTAAAAATTATTTGTCCTGGTCTAAGACAAGAAACTATGAATATACACGGAAAAGTATTTGTCCTGGTCGAAGACAAGAAACTATACATGTAAACTGAAAGGTATTTGTCCGGGTCTAAGACAAGAAACTATGAATATAAACTGAAAAGTATTTGTTCTGGGCTAAGACAAGAAACTTTATGAATATTAACTAAAAATTATTTGTCCTGGTCTAAGACAAGAAACTATGAATACACACGGAAAAGTATTTGTCCTGGTCGAAGACAAGAAACTATACATGTAAACTGAAAGGTATTTGTCCGGGTCTAAGACAAGAAACTCTATGAATATAAACTGCAAATTATTTGTCCTGGTCTAAGACAAGAAACTATGAATATAAACTGAAAAGTATTTGTCTTGGTCTAAGACAAGAAACTTTATGAATATTAACTAAAAATTATTTGTCCTGGTCTAAGACAAGAAAATATGAATATAAACTGAAAAGTATTTGTCTTGGTCTAAGACAAGAAACTTTATGAATATTAACTAAAAATTATTTGTCCTGGTCTAAGACAAGAAACTATGAATATAAACTGAAAAGTATTTGTCTTGGTCTAAGACAAGAAACTTTATGAGTATTAACTAAAAATTATTTGTCCTGGTCTAAGACAAGAAACTATGAATATAAACTAAAAAGTATTTGTCTTGGTCTAAGACAAGAAACTTTATGAATATTAACTAAAAATTATTTGTCCTGGTCGAAGACAAGAAACTATACATGTAAACTGAAAGGTATTTGTCCTGGTCTAAGACAAACAACTTTTAATATACATTGAAAAGTATTTGTCCTGGTCGAAGACAAGAAACTCTATGAATATAAACTGAAAAGTATTTGTCTTGGTCTAAGAGAAAAAACTCTATGAATATGAACTGAAAAGTATTTGTCCGGGTCTAAGACAATAAACTCTATCAATAAGAACTGAACAATATTTGTCCTCGTCTAAGACAAGAAACTATGAATATAAACTGAAAAGTATTTGTCTTGGTCTAAGAGAAAAAACTCTATGAATATGAACTGAAAAGTATTTGTCCGGGTCTAAGACAATAAACTCTATCAATAAGAACTGAACAATATTTGTCCTGGTCGAAGACAAGAAACTCTATGAATATAAACTGAAAAGTATTTGTCTTGGTCTAAGAGAAAAAACTCTATGAATATGAACTGAAAAGTATTTGTCCGGGTCTAAGACAATAAACTCTATCAATAAGAACTGAACAATATTTGTCCTCGTCTAAGACAAGAAACTCTATGAATTTGAACTGAAAAGTTTTTGTCTTGGTCTAAGACAAGAAACTATGAATATAAACTGAAAAGTATTTGTCCTGGTCTAAGACAAGAAACTATGAATATAAACTGAAAAGTATTTGTCTTGGTCTAAGACAAGAAACTTTATGAATATTAACTAAAAATTATTTGTCCTGGTCTAAGACAAGAAACTATGAATATAAACTAAAAAGTATTTGTCTTGGTCTAAGACAAGAAACTTTATGAATATTAACTAAAAATTATTTGTCCTGGTCGAAGACAAGAAACTATACATGTAAACTGAAAGGTATTTGTCCTGGTCTAAGACAAACAACTTTTAATATACACTGAAAAGTATTTGTCCTGGTCGAAGACAAGAAACTCTATGAATATAAACTGAAAAGTATTTGCCT
Source organism: Lepidochitona cinerea (assembly GCA_963971465.1). NCBI lineage: Eukaryota > Metazoa > Mollusca > Polyplacophora > Chitonida > Tonicellidae > Lepidochitona > Lepidochitona cinerea. The sequence goes on along the minus strand of OZ020556.1, from coordinate 35,601,242 downwards.
TGGTCTAAGAGAAAAAACCCTATGAATATGAACTGAAAAGTATTTGTCCGGGTCTAAGACAATAAACTCTATCAATAAGAACTGAACAATATTTGTCCTCGTCTAAGACAAGAAACTATGAATATAAACTGAAAAGTATTTGTCTTGGTCTAAGAGAAAAAACTCTATGAATATGAACTGAAAAGTATTTGTCCGGGTCTAAGACAATAAACTCTATCAATAAGAACTGAACAATATTTGTCCTGGTCGAAGACAAGAAACTCTATGAATATAAACTGAAAAGTATTTGTCTTGGTCTAAGAGAAAAAACTCTATGAATATGAACTGAAAAGTATTTGTCCGGGTCTAAGACAATAAACTCTATCAATAAGAACTGAACAATATTTGTCCTCGTCTAAGACAAGAAACTCTATGAATTTGAACTGAAAAGTTTTTGTCTTGGTCTAAGACAAGAAACTATGAATATAAACTGAAAAGTATTTGTCCGGGTCTAAGACAATAAACTCTATCAATAAGAACTGAACAATATTTGTCCTCGTCTAAGACAAGAAACTCTATGAATTTGAACTGAAAAGTTTTTGTCTTGGTCTAAGACAAGAAACTATGAATATAAACTGAAAAGTATTTGTCCTGGTCTAAGACAAGAAACTATGAATATAAACTGAAAAGTATTTGTCTCGGTCTAAGACAAGAAACTTTATGAATATTAACTAAAAATTATTTGTCCTGGTCTAAGACAAGAAACTATGAATATAAACTAAAAAGTATTTGTCTTGGTCTAAGACAAGAAACTTTATGAATATTAACTAAAAATTATTTGTCCTGGTCGAAGACAAGAAACTATACATGTAAACTGAAAGGTATTTGTCCTGGTCTAAGACAAACAACTTTTAATATACACTGAAAAGTATTTGTCCTGGTCTAAGACAAGAAACTCTATGAATATAAACTGAAAAGTATTTGTCTTGGTCTAAGAGAAAAAACTCTATGAATATGAACTGAAAAGTATTTGTCCGGGTCTAAGACAATAAACTCTATCAATAAGAACTGAACAATATTTGTCCTCGTCTAAGACAAGAAACTATGAATATAAACTGAAAAGTATTTGTCTTGGTCTAAGAGAAAAAACTCTATGAATATGAACTGAAAAGTATTTGTCCGGGTCTAAGACAATAAACTCTATCAATAAGAACTGAACAATATTTGTCCTGGTCGAAGACAAGAAACTCTATGAATATAAACTGAAAAGTATTTGTCTTGGTCTAAGAGAAAAAACTCTATGAATATGAACTGAAAAGTATTTGTCCGGGTCTAAGACAATAAACTCTATCAATAAGAACTGAACAATATTTGTCCTCGTCTAAGACAAGAAACTCTATGAATTTGAACTGAAAAGTTTTTGTCTTGGTCTAAGACAAGAAACTATGAATATAAACTGAAAAGTATTTGTCCGGGTCTAAGACAATAAACTCTATCAATAAGAACTGAAAAATATTTGTCCTCGTCTAAGACAAGAAACTCTATGAATTTGAACTGAAAAGTTTTTGTCTTGGTCTAAGACAAGAAACTATGAATATAAACTGAAAAGTATTTGTCCTGGTCTAAGACAAGAAACTATGAATATAAACTGAAAAGTATTTGTCTTGGTCTAAGACAAGAAACTTTATGAATATTAACTAAAAATTATTTGTCCTGGTCTAAGACAAGAAACTATGAATATAAACTAAAAAGTATTTGTCTTGGTCTAAGACAAGAAACTTTATGAATATTAACTAAAAATTATTTGTCCTGGTCGAAGACAAGAAACTATACATGTAAACTGAAAAGTATTTGTCCTGGTCTAAGACAAGAAACTCTATGAATATAAACTGAAAAGTATTTGTCTTGGTCTAAGAGAAAAAACTCTATGAATATGAACTGAAAAGTATTTGTCCGGGTCTAAGACAATAAACTCTATCAATAAGAACTGAACAATATTTGTCCTCGTCTAAGACAAGAAACTATGAATATAAACTGAAAAGTATTTGTCTTGGTCTAAGAGAAAAAACTCTATGAATTTGAACTGAAAAGTTTTTGTCCTGGTCTAAGACATAAAACTTAATATATATCAACTGAAAATTATTTGTCCTGGTCTAAGACAAGAAACTCTATGAATATACACTGAAAAGTATTTGTCCTGGTCGAAGACAAGAAACTCTATAAATATGAACTGAAAAGTATTTGTCTTGGTCTAAGACAAGAAACTATGAATATAAACTGAAAAGTATTTGTCTTGGTCTAAGACTATAAACTATGAATATAAACTGAAAAGTATTTGTCCTGGTCTAAGACAAGAAACTCTATGAATATGAATTGAAAAGTATTTTTTCCTAATCGAAGACTATAAACTCTATAAATATGAACTGAAAAGTATTTGTCTTGGTCTAAGACAAGAAACTATGAATATAAACTGAAAAGTATTTGTCTTGGTCTAAGACTATAAACTATGAATATAAACTGAAAAGTATTTGTCCTGGTCTTAGACAAAAACTCTATAAATATGAACTGAAAAGTATTTGTCCTGGTCGAAGACAAAAAAACTCTATAAATATAAACTGAAAAGTACTTGTCCTGGTCGAAGACAAAAAAACTCTATAAATATGAACTGAAAAGTGTTTGTCATGGCCTAAGACAAGAAACTCTATGAATATGAATTGAAAAGTATTTGTCCTAATCGAAGACAAGAAACTTTGAATATAAACTGAAATGTATTTGTCGTGGTCTAAGACAAGAAACTATATGAATATAACCTATAAAGTATTTGTCCTGACCTAGGACAAGAAACTATATGAATATAACCTATAAAGTATTTGTCCTGGCCTAAGACAAGAAACTCTATGAATAGAAATTGAAAAGTATTTGTCCTAATCGAAGACAAGAAACTTTGAATATAAACTGAAATGTATTTGTCGTGGTCTAAGACAAGAAACTATATGAATATAAACTGAAAAGCATTTGTCGTGGTTTAAGACAAGAAACTATATGAATATAAACTGAAAAGCATTTGTCGTGGTCGAAGACAAGAAACTCTATGAATATGAACTGAAAAAGTATTTGTCCTGGTCTAAGACAAACTCTCTAAAAACACGAACTAAAATTACATTTGTCATGAACTAAGGCGAGACACTCTATTTGTCCGCTGTAATTTTCGTGGTATCGCAAAAACCGCTGTCACATGAAAAGGCTTCTCACATAAAGGATATGCGAGTTTATCAGAGAAAAGCCTTTCCTGTACATATCCTTACTTCAAGGTAAATATCATTTTGAGTTCATATCCATGAAGTTCCTTGCCTTAAAGCAGGTTACAAATATCATTTTAGTTAATATTCACATCATTTCTTGGGTTATCTCCATCAGGACAAACGTCCTCTTTACTTCATATTCAGAAAGTTTCATTTCTTAGATCCGGACAAATGATACTTTTAGTTTTCTTGTCTTAGATCTGTATGAATATGAAGTTAACGGATATTTGTTCGGATGTAAGACAAGAATCTCTATGAATATGAGCTAAACTAGAATTTATTCTAATCTAAGACGCGAAGTTGTGTGAGTACGATTTACAAATGATATTTACTCTGATCTAAGGCGAAAAACTCTATGAATAAGAACTAAAACTCAGAAAGAAACTGTACGAATATGAACTAAAATGTCATTTACTCTGATCTACTCTGGTATTACGCCCTGACCTAAGTCAAGAAACTCAATGAATATGAACTAAAATGTCATTTACTCTGATCTACTCTGGTATTACGCCCTGACCTAAGTCAAGAAACTCAATGAATATGAACTAAAATGTCATTTACTCTGATCTACTCTGGTATTACGCCCTGACCTAAGTCAAGAAACTCAATGAATATGAACTAAAATGTCATTTTCTCTGATCTACTCTGGTATTACGCCCTGACCTAAGTCAAGAAACTCAATGAATATGAACTAAAATGTCATTTACTCTGATCTAACCCAAGACAAGGCGTGTGAAGTTGACTCGCAGTCCGCAGTTCAGAGGGGACCAGTCATTATTTATATTAATATCTCTTTAAATATTGGACCTACACACTTCAAATTTTCACAAAGATATACCACTGAAATAGTGTCAAATATTCACCTTCTCTACAGTCACCAAGGCTGAATACTTAGCTGAATAGTTTGAACTGTTATCTGGTCAATACATCCACAAGTATTAACAATTATTCTTGTTTTTGTATGAATGAAAATAAACCCACATTGATATTTAAATAAAGATGTTTATTAAGCGTTAATCCAATAATGTTCACGTTTTTCAACCGATTGTTTTTCCCTTATGTAACGTCTATATTTGAGGCTTATGTCTCTTAACGAAGCACGCTCAAGAAAACGTGCTTGGGAAATATTCGTCTCAAGTATTAAAATCAAAGTAGTGCTATATCATTGAGGAAATAAGCAACATTACGTAGTGTTTGATGGTATACCTATAACAAAACCGGATTTATCAAAGACATTTCGTCTATGTTAAGACCATGCAAACTTCATATATGTATTTTCAAATGTGTGGCAAAGATTTGTAATTTTTCTCAGAAATCTTTTTCGATCGTGTTGAAGGCAGTAAGGTAGAAACGGGAAGGAAGCCATGCTGGTGGGCGACAGGCTTTGTTCCTCTACAAGGATTCCGCCCTAAGATTCAATTGGAAAGCCCTTCTGATCTTTATGTATCCATTAGCCCAACACAAAAGATGTTTCTTTGCTCTCAGCACCGTGGCTGTCTGGACAGATTTTTGCTTGGGGGCCATAAGAAGAACTGGGGTAAAGCGTGCAGGAGGCATTAATGACAGTAATACCGGAGTTAGCGGTTCGGCGTGTTGATTACCCTGCAAGGCGGAACGTGGCCAGGGCAAATGAACAGCTTTTTGGTCGCACCTGCTCACACCATACAACAAGGTCCTCTGGGAGGGTATCTAGGATTTACTCATGTTGCTTTCCGCACAGCACGACGACAATTATCTGGATACTGCATGATCTTAGCATGTAGCTTTCTGAAAATACCAAATTGATCTTCACATATCCCACCCTAAATGAAATTTCATTCATTATCGACAAAACACAAATTTCGGAAAGACAACTTCAAGCTAGATTAAAAAATGACGGTAAAATATGGGATGAATTTAAATTTAACATAAAGCGAAATATCTATGGAAAAAAGATGTCAACAACTTGGCCAACGACTTGCATGTAACGAAGAACGTCCCCAAAATCCCCCCCCCCCCTCCCCTGAAGAAAAAATATCCCCAAAAGCAGACGAGCACGCAACAAGTAGCGATAAAGTCTCATGTCTTCGTAATTGTCTAGTCCATCGAGAAAACCATCGAAAGGTATGATGAACATAACCATCGCGAGAATTCCATCAATTGTCGGTCACCAATTCTGTTATTGTGTGTATTTGTAATGAAGCCTGTACAAAATATAGTTCTTGTGTATTTCACCTCCATATACCCTGAGTGTATTACATCATCTGATACTAACGTATGTTTATTTCTTTTTGTTTCGACAGCGATCTTGTCGATTTAACTGTCTAGCGTTCCATTTGCTATTGTGTTGTTTAGCAAAAACAACGTAGGGCAGATACGTTTAAAATTTTATAAGTTTGTACATATAATACTTATTCCCAACATTTTCCTCTCTTCAAATAAGTAAGCCATCTAAAGATAAAGGTAATACCTAGGTACCAGCCGGTAACCAATTAATGGATTGGAGGAGAACAAAATCAATAACAAGGGATCATTAGAGAGATGTATTTAGAAAGGTCTCACTAATAGGTAGACTTATTTCCGACCAGACGTTACAGTGGTAATGTGAAAAGTGAGCTGTATGGAGACATAGTATCCTACTCTCAGACCTATTACCACCTGTTAACGGTCCGTAATTGGAGATGACTAAGCGTGTGGCCAGGCGGATCATTAAGTTAACGACACATTGTACACCTTTTGTTGACAAGCTCACACTGAAGAACATATACATGTGACAGTATGAAAAGTTGGTGTGTATAGGTGAACGATGTAACATTGGGGTAGCTTAATGAGAAAAGGAAACAAGAGACAGCAAATGTGTCTTTATCAACACGAGAGGGAATGGTCTTGGAAACCTAATGGTAAAGGCTGAAGGTCAACAACAATACCATTATTATTTTTGAAGAACATCGTGCGTGATATCACCTATCCCATATCTATATTATTTTCAATATTGATTTCTGATTATCGATGATGGTGGAAATATTTTGAGCCAAAATAATCACGTTAAAATAAAAAAAAAATATCAGTAAAACGATAGCGTTTACGAAGCAAAAATGTTTTCCACCCCCACCCAATGTATTACATGTGTACCACACAAAGCCAACACACAACTACCTATGAAATTCAACAGTCATACAAGTAACACAAGTATATAGGATCAGCTTGATTAAGACACCGGTACAGGTGTCGAAAGCTGGTGTTTTTCAAAACAACTTACCATATACGTGGTGATGTCTTATTTTTTATCATTAGTATGGAACCCACGTTTAAAGAGAGTTTCAAACATTTCTTAAAACATATTTGTGTTGAAATGGCATGAGCTGCCAATATGTTGATACTTTTAATTTTAAACAGGATGTTGAAATTATTGGCTATTTTTCTCAAGACGTATAATTTAGAAGCTTTTTAGTGTTTCTTGTCTCGAAAATGTGCGATAAAGTATTGTTTTGAACTAACTTTGCCTAGAATGAATGAATGGTCGTCCCGGTTATTTAAATTCTGTTTACTTTTCGAACACGTTTTCGGTTCGTACAGGCCACATACTGTATGGATTTTACTCATTCCAACGCCAATCATTTAGTTTTTCGATGGCCTTCAAGGGTTCTCTCTGTCGTGACGATCAGAAATTCTGAAAAAGTGTGAATTTTGGCAGCTCATGCCACTTTAACGTCTTTAAATTTATTTCCTCATCAGGACGATTTTAGTTGAACTTTGTAATCGTTATTATATTTATTTTACTCTGTAAAATGCAAATTGCTGATATACGATTTTGTGTATGAATAACATTTTAAAGGAGAAAAAAACGAAAACACAACATGTAATTGTAAGGAACGGTTTCCCATAGAGTATCATATTCATGTGTTTGAAAACTGAAAAGAAAGTAGTCAGACAAACTCTTGTTCGATTGCCAATGGAGTGCGACATTTACAAGTAGAAATTAACAGGAAGAAGTACCAATGAATTACCTCCCCTGCGAGCTTATTTGGCGCCAGGTCACAATTTCATTTCCCATTTGTGGTAATGTTAATGTCTGCTCTCACAGCACCTTCCCTAACAGCAACTGCGACCTGTATCCATCTTATCTTGTATGGCTATAACCTGCTATCAGACGCAAAGACTATTTTGTTTGCAATTTCTACAACCACATCCACACGTCATGCAGACACACAATGCAACCTGTCACGTTTTTCCATAAGGTTGATTTACAAGCCAGCTAATATTTCAGAGAAGTTAAAGTCTTTGTCTTTAGTTACCAGGGGCCTGTTTCACTAAGCGGCGCAGCATTATTATTCACGCAACGGCCATAGCAACCCACACTGTAGAGATACGTTGCCATGGCAGTTACGTAAAAACTTACGCTACGCAGTTTTGTGAAACAGGCTTCGTGGCCTAAATAAAATAAAATTAACCAAATTATAAACTTTTTGACTTGACCAATTTATCTTGAGCACATACAGTGGCTGTTGAGCTACGCACCTGCGGTGTATTTAATAATTTATTTCCTTTTCCTCTCCTTTAATAAAGGGGGTCGGAGAATGCCTTGAAATGGGGAAGCGGGGGAACTATCTCGACTTAAAAAGGTCGGAGAGAGTGGGTGGGGGTTCGTTAGCCTTGTAACTTTCACTATGTATTTTTTTAATACGATTTATGACGTAGGTTGTCTATTGTTTTAAAACACTCGTTCTGTCTGTGTACATTTAGCAGATTCGTCAACAAAGCCGTCTACCCACGTTTAGTTCGCGCGTGATGTTTAAAGGAACTCGATAACAATTAAAAAGTAGAATTGCTCAGAAATAATATTTATAAAACCCGTATTTATGACGTTAATATTTATTGTTTGGTGTTCGTGAGGCATGCTTGTAAATATAACTTATATATAAATATCATAAAGAAGAACAGTATCATGTAGTTAGTTAATGCTCAGATAAGACAGGATGTTAGTAGACAATGCTTCCGATAGCTAACCTTTTTAAAACGTCTGCTTCAGTATAAACTACAGACTTGTCGGTAGTGGAGGGAACAAAGGCAAAATGACTCGGTGATTAAGATCGCCCACAGACAGAAAGCTTTTCTTACAGGCTTTCCGGATGTTTGAAAGATTTATTAGAGAAGATGTGCTTCCCAAATGGAAGGTGGAAAAATACCACGATTTACAGCCGGACACTTTGCGGATTTAATCTCAATTTATTGGACACAAACAGAACCTACATTCATCAGCCAATTAAACTGGAGATTTGTCGTCTTTAATACTTCCCGTCCTCCATACTTCTTAGACCTAATGACAAAAAAGCGTGTTATCCTAAAAGCCTCCTAGACCGAATGACGGTCATTCAGGAGGCGCCGTTCAATGGATATACGCCTACTCCTTTGTAAAACAATTTACCGAGATTAAATTGTTAGTAAATACTGCATTATGTACTTCAGGCCAAGTAAAGTCTAAATTTTTACCCATTCGCAAAAATGTACTTAAATTGTCTTTACTAAAAACTTGATAAGAAAGTTCTAACGTGAACGTTGATAGCAAGAAAAAATTTAGCCCCGAATCCAATTTGGACAATCAGCATAAAAAAACGAACATATTTGAAGCTTGACACCTTTGGTAATCATCAAAGAGAAGCAAAGACGTGAATTATGTTTTGTCATTTACCTGCTTAAAATTACATCGGGCACTCTCGCCTGTTTCCGGTAAACCTTTCCGATATTTTACTTGTATTTATAGCTTTGGGTCAAAACTGTTTTTTTTTCGTTAATTAAAGTGGCATGAGCTGCGAAAATGTTGATATTTTGACGATAAAACAGAACCTTGAAATTATTGGCTATTTTTCTCAAGACGTATAATTCAGAAGCTTTTTAGTGCTATAAGTCTCGAAAATGTACGATAAAGTATTCTTTTAAACTAACTTTGCCATAGAATGAATGAATGATCGTCCCGGTTATTTAGGTTTTGTTTACTTTTCGAACACTATTTCGGTTCGCACAAGCCACATACTGTATGGATTTTCCTCATTTCAACGCCAATCATTTAGTTTTTCGATGGCCTTCAAATTCTCTTACTGTCGTGACGACCAGAAACTATGAAAAAAGTGTGAATTTTGGCAGCTCATGCCACCATATATATCGAGTGTCGTCAAAACTTATTCGAATCTGTGAGGTAAAATGTTTGTGGTCATGAACATAAATCCGGATGCTATCATGGTGACACAATACAGCGAGACGTTCTACAGAACCCTCCCATTGGCATTTCATTCTCAGATTGAAAAAAAGTGACGTCACTCCATCTCTTGGTCTCGTCGATAGAAAACAGTCCATATGGCATATAGGCATATAATCCGAGAAAACAGTTCTGTCCAATTATTTTTGTTATTGATATCAACTCGAAATTTGAACCCTATTTCCAACTTACTCTGTTACACCGCATGGATTTAAGAAAACGATATTTCACAAACAAAAGAAAAATTACTCAGCTTCCAAACTTGCAACTTATTAAATGATGGATAATAGTGCAATATATCTCCAATTGTTTTATGGTGACCATTTTTGAGCTAACATGTAGTCCTTCGGGAAAGATTCTTAAAATCTCCAGGGGGGGGGGGGGGCATGATGGTTCAGTCGACAGAACCATAGTCCTTCAGTACAACACAGGCCTTCCATGGGTGCGGCAGGGCTTCGAATCTCACTCAGACCAAATACAATTTTTGAGTTGATTTTCACTCGACCGTCGTATATGGAAAAGTTATAAGGTACTCTCCGAGGGTCGGAGGGTTGCTCTTGGAAATAAGCCCGGTTTCCTTCTATGCTACGACGCCAGTTTAAGTGCAATAATCAAGCAGAGTACAACATAAAATTAATTATATTTTCTCACTCCTATATTTCAGACAGCCATTCTTGAAAATAGAGCGACGTCACCAAATATCTTTTTAAAATAGAGCCTTGTTTTTCATAAAACGCTGTATTTTTTGTGTAGTGTGGGGAAAAGATTATCCAACTCGAGCCAGTGTGTTACAATGAATATTATTCTCGCCAGAGACTCGTGACTTTGAAAATTGATAGACTGAAGTGAATTTCATCGTAACTCACTGACTCTCGTTAGATAACCTCTATATCTCGAATCGTGGAACAATGGAGTTGAAACGATGTGATCGGACGTAACCGGCTGAAACAGTTAAAATATAATAAATAAGCACGGGGTTGGTAATTCAACTTCTAAATACCACTAAAACAACTGAGTTAAAATATAGATTCTTCGAAAAGAAGATCACAGAGAAAGCTTGTTTCATCAAAGTGTTGAACGTCATGTCAAACAAGAGCTCGTCATATTTGTGTATGCCAAGACCTTTCTTACAGTTTCAGAAGCGAACCATTGGAATCAGTCTCATAAAGACCACCTGTTGTTCCATAACAACTTATTCTAGAACATGATTTCAATTTCGGCAAAAATAAACAAGACTTTGTATGGTTTGTTTGAAGAATGTAATCTTCAATGGTGATATCGTCCAGTGACTTATGTTGCGTGGACGGTGTATAGACGGTGTATCTAGCGTTGGGTCATATTGGAAACATGACGTCACTGGAATAAGTGTCGCCGTTCATGTTTAATCAAAAGTATATATTTATTTTTTTTAATTACACTCCGTATTTTGTTTAGCTCTTACATATTAAAACTTTACCTCATAACAGGTCAAGATAGTATTATGGTAAAAATAGAAAAACTCTTCCGGTAACAGAAAAAGTAGTAACACGAAAAGACGTAAATTTCTGGTTAGAGACTTTGGATAGGTATGGCATGTTAAAACATGTTGTATAAGGGGAAACTATATTCTTCGGTCTACCGACTTATATACCAAAGCCCATGGTACCTCTAGATCCAGTTTTATTCATACTGCCATGTAAACAGCTGTATAAGAATTTACAATAATTTGAATTCCGCAAGGTCTTCCTTCATATGAAACGTAAAACTTTGAAGGATAAATATCTGAAAAAAATCTTATAATGAATTCTTATTCATTAAATTGGGACCAAAAGCAGGGTTAATGTAAACTGTGATATGACGATGTATTACATCGAGCCTTGACCTAAAACGCAATGACAGAGAGACTTATATAACTGAATAAAGAAGTGACACAATTTGATTTTTATTTCTAAGTATGTTCGTGTACATTGTAGGGCAACAATGATGACTGGCTTCAGCAACCCTGGTGGGTGGGTATCCAGGTGGGTATTATCATTTTCCCTCATGCTGTTGAAATATCGTGCACATGACAACGATTTATTACAGTTTTAATTCGTAGGCAATGCGTCTCTGTGGCGTTCCTAGATATCAAATAAAACTTGGTGAGCTGACCCAGTTTATCAGTTGTGTCACAAAATCAATCTGATTCATGCTTGCCAACAGCTGCTGCCTTTCTCCGTGTCCATCCTCAGCTGGCATATCTCTAACCCTCCTCTGTTGGAGGTAAAATGAGACACGGGGATAGGATTTATATGGTTCAGTTCACGTCTGCAGGAGTTAGGGTCAATATAACGGAGTAGTATCACTGATCACCTGTATTTCAAACCTTTGTTTTCAATTTCTATAAAAAAGGTACAAGCTATGATTCTTGGTAATTGCTCCGTGTGTTTCGCAGTATAAATGAAATCAAATCTGAAATTTACTTGTTTACGGCAGAACAAAACATCTGATATTTAAATGGCCAAAAAGGTCCTTTTGGGTATTTAAACCTTTTCCAGAAAATTCGACTGACTAAGGCCAAACTCATGCCTGTCGCCGACCTAACGAAATATGATGGGTTGTGGTTCAAACTTTTCTTAAAACCAACCACAGTAATTAACGGGACCCCACCAACAGCTTTAAACCTACAATGTTAACTAAAGTGTCGTTTGAGAGGCATTTAGAAGTCGGTAATAGGAACACAAAAGAAGATATTTAGAGGGGTCGCAATTAAGATCCTCTGACATTTGAAGTTGTCGCAAATTGTTTTGCAAAAAAGGTTTCGCGATCTGGCACGTATACATCGAGTTTGCTTTCTTTAGGCCTTTCATTGATGTACCTTAGAAAAATGTTGGACGGTACTGGTACACTCGTAAAGGAGAAACGAGTATGTCGGGGGCTGAAGGGAGAGAAGCGACCTGTCCCAATGCGCCAGACTCGACCCCTCGGAGCAACCCAATAGAACACCCTCCAGGGAGAAGAGCCCCCCCAAAAGAACAGAACAAGCCTCGTTGGTTCACTCCAACGCTTGTATTACTACCTTCTTATTAAAAAAACTGTGAAGCTTAAGAAACCGTCAGATAATCCTAATTCAATTTACCTAGGCATGAAAATGAGACTGGTAAATGACCAAACATGTTATTGCAAATAGTGTTATTTCGTAACCGCGCATCGAAAACATTTCATTTATATGGCGGTGCTGTTAGGTTTATTGGGAGAAGAAACAGGGCACTTTGTCCGGATAAAAAACACGATTTGGAGACGAGTTGTCAATTCTTCCACTCACGACGATCGAGTCAAAACTCACTCACATTTTTTTACAATATACTTTGGACCCCGTGGGATTCGAACTCACAACCCATGGATGGAAGCCTGTAGGACTGAGAGACTATCGCTCCTGTCGATTGAGGGGAAATGCACAGTTGCATACAATGCAGATTTCCACATCTGTTTGACTTGATGTCTCCTGTTGGAGACAATAGGGATAGATAATGATTCTAATCAAAGCTATCTTGTATCTTTTATTTTTCCGGTGCCATCAGATTATAACTTTAAGATCGGCAGTAAATATTAGCATTTCAATCGCATGACATATCATTGTCGAGACAGAAAAAAAGAAAGAAACGTGTCTGTCAGTCAAACCCATTCAATTTGATGTCTACATGCATCTTTGAACGCCTCTTAAACTATTTGGTAAAAAAGCAAGCATGTAAAAAAATACAGATAGTACAACACGGTAACGGTTTATCATTTCAAACCCTGCGGTCAAAGAGACAGCTGATCAATGACTGTTCAATGACTGATCAATGGCTGATCAATGACTCTTAGTTTATTGGGTCGTATTTTGACTAACATAACGCGGATGGTTACACCACATTTAGTAAGTGTAAACATAACTGGACGTCTTAAATGTGATTTTACAAAAAAGTATATGCTTATGAAAATTCGATTTCTCTACAAATATTAGAAAGGCTACAGAGGTGGGTGTACTTTGAGGTACATTGCAATATACATTTCATTTGTTCTAATACTCATACACATGTTGCATGTGTAGGTTACATGCTCAATCAGAATGGTCTGTTTCAATCTCAGTCAGTTTGAATGGATTAATTGAAAACGTTTGTAGATTTTGGAAATAGATTGATTGATTGATGTTTTATGCCGCACTCATGTTATTTCACTTATATGGCGTCGGTGTCAGGTTTAGTGGGGAGGGGGGGGGGGCACCGAGGAAAACCCATACATTCGGCGAACACTTTGCAACTCTTCCAATTGCAAATAGAAATTCGGGCGAAAAGTACGACTTTTGGCAGTTTGATACATTGCTTGTGACGTAGCTACCTTAGAGGCGCTCAATCGAAGTTTTAAAAAACCCGGCTTTAACTGTTTTGGCCTAATTTATTTATTTGAATAAAGGTGGATTAGCTATGTAAAAGAGGGATTTCAATGGAAAACTACTAATAAATTTTGGGGTTGAAACCCGATCCTGTGTCTGTTGTACAATAACTACTTTTAAATCATACAAAGTGCGTTTAATTGCGTAAAAATTACAGCCCAGTTTTTAATGATACTTGTTAAGTATATTACTATAGGGCGTATATAGTCCAATTGACCCATAGATACCCTTGTTTAGGTCATTACGTCATAGTATTTTCCGAGGCAATTGTTATCTTTATAGGGCCGTTTTGAGAAGAAACCCCATCAATTGGCTGGCGGAGGATCTCATAAACATGACAAAACGATTCTTTGGCTGAATTAGTGGCCATGGAGCAAGGAAATTGGATATTTTATTTACTTGCCAAAACACATGTGTTCGTGTAATACATACACTTCTACATCCTTTCAGCTTCAATTTTCAAAAAAGCATTTTTTATTCCCGAAACTGGAGTATTGGAACATCTGGAGTAGTTTATAGATTGAAATCTATCCTTTATTGGCATTCCTGACTTTGCTACCCCATCTATAAAGAGAATATTGGGAAAGGCTTAGTTACGTTATACAGTTGATGTGATTTCATGCTCGAATTCCCCATAAACATTCAGCTACATACGTTAACGGGGTTAAACTGATTAGCCAGCTAGAGACGCTTCATGTATAAATTGTGCTGGATGAATGCCAAATGTCAATCCACCATTCGCCGTGGCTTTTGGAGGATATTTGGCATATATGACTCCCCACTTGATGTCTACGTTTCTATATCTATATATATTTCGGGTGGCATTTTTTTAGTGAGCTCATACATCAACTAGATTTTACACCCATTGAACTGTTAAAGTTACCCAGATCATATTACTGGTGAATATATTCAGTAATGATAAACATGTCGTGTTTTTTGCCTATGTAAAGATATTAGGTCTCTTGTAGTCTACAAGTCTATGGTCGAGTTATGCTATCGATCAGTAAAAGTTAATCATTTATGAAAGTATCAATGGTTGAACGTTGGTAAATCACGAGTCAAATAGTTTGAAGATGTTCAAAGAATTTCAACATACACAAATGTATATGCATTTTGTAAATAATTTTTGAAGTAAAAATTTAGTAACAAAAAATCAGTCCCATAGAAAAATCCAATACCACTAATAACGGTTCTACTCCACGCATAGACAAGTTGTGAAGAGAAACGGCTCCGTGAAATAAGTCCCATATATATGGCAACACTTTTACGAAATAATGCGTGGGAAAACCAAGTTTTATCGTCCATTGCTTTTTATATAACGAATAATGTTTCAGTTTCATTTGTGCTTGATATAATGTACCCCAATTTACCAGGATCCCGTTGTGTGTTAGAATCCATATCAGTTATTCTGATATTCAATCATTTAGTTGCAATCAGCTTGAAAATAGGCATTACCATCGCTGACATGCCGTCGTCTGCATAACGCGCATGCCTGAGGGCATTGTTAACCCGAGTCCGTGTTCCGAAGATGAGAACTAGGGAATGGAACATAGGCCTGGGGCAATTCACCAGTGATAACAAAGAATATCAGGGGATAATCAGCAGATAGTCGTTTGATCTGCCTTCTCTGGGTAATATTAATCCGTAATCTATAAATGAACACGGGGAGATTCATCCCCAGCCAGGCGCCATTTACTTTATGCGTTTATTTATAATGCATATGATTCTGGAGGTAATACTTGTACCGCAGCATCATAGGGCTGCCAATTATCGATAGCTAAAAATCCATTTCTAAAAAGTAAATGTTGATAACATTTATCGTTAGAATATGAAAGATAACTTGACATATACAATGTGTCCCCAGATTTAGAACAAGCTCTTGTAAATTTTCTTTATAAATGTCAGTAAGTCTACGTCGATGACTGCCTTTATTTTAAGAAATATACAAGAGATCCGGTAAACTCAGTATACGTCCCCTCACATTTTTTTTAAAGAAAAAAATATAGTAGGAATAGATCTTTTTCTGCAATTTGTTCATGCCCCATGGGAAGTTTATAAAATATCGTATTATGCCACTACACACAAAGCAAATTGGTCAACTCTCTAAATCTCCCACTTAAACCCAGGTTAATTTCACTCTCTTCAAAGTCGTCCTATCTCAAGAAAATTACTTCCAGTGTATTGAATTACAAAGGAGGCTTTGAAGAAAATAAGCCTTTGCGAAAAACTGCATGATCTGGGTGCATATTGGTGAGTTACAAAGGCCTTGGGGTGGATGAAATTAACCTAGGCTTAAATGGGAGACTTTGAAAGTTTGTTTTGCTAGTTGTTAGAAAAACTAAAGGATTGAGGATTGAAATAAAAATATCGATAAAGCCAGTAATTTGTACTAATACCGGGTAAAAAGTTAAATATCCGGGATGTATGACTACATTTTGGGTGTTTTGTTGCTCATAACTTACATTCACAAGATTGGTATCAACGGATCCCTCTTGTTTTGTACTTATTGATGTTGATTGATTGTATGGTGTTTTAAGCCGCGCTCAAGATTATTTCACTTATATGGCGGCGTTGCCAGTTTTATTGTGGGAGGAAACCGGGTTCTATGCCCTGAGGAAACCCACGACCTTCCGGTGGTAACTGGCAACCACCCCACATAGGTCGTTCAAATGAAGACCCAGTCAGAAAAATTTCCAATTTTCGGAGGACTGAGTCGGATTCGAACCCGTGACCCATTGGTTGAAGGCTGTCCGGATTGAGCGTCAAACGCTTTACCTACTGAGCCACGGAGGCCCCAGTTACGAGCAACAAGCTAATTCTATGTCTTGTTTAAGTGGCATTAAGAAGTTGAGCATAATAATGAAGGAAAGAACACTCTTGCGTATGGATTTACAACTTCTTGGTTTATTGGGAACACGACGTATTTATACTAAACTATAACAGAGGATAAAGGATATAACAACAAGCTCTTAAAACAATAAAGCACATAAATGGGGAAAAGGGTTTAAACTCTGTGGGATTCTCTTAAGATTAATAAATCATAAATGTTAGGGATAAATAGTCCTTGGTCTCTGTTCATTATTGGCTTAATCCTCTTTATGTGAATGGCTTCAAGTAGCTTTCTTTTCTTCCAGCAGCTTTGGTTAGTTTCTAAGATTTGTGTTTTAGGAGCTACACCGAAACGTCGTGTTCCCAATAAACCAAGAAGTTGTAAATCCATACGCAAGAGTTTTCTTTCCTTCATAATTCTATTTCAACGAAATTTTCTATATATTTGGCAAATCATGCCATTTTATTTAAAGGGCATTGTATAAGAAAACTAACGAAAGCATGGCAGTTGAATAATAATATAAACCTACATGTATTAAAAAGATGTGACTACAATTCGTGGGTCTTCCGGTTAACCATAGCATCTTATCACATCACAAATTAAAACTCTGCCAAAATTAATGTCACAGCCCGCACACCAACGTGTACATAATAACAGGCTCTGGTACGATGATCGACAGCAATACATATGAGCAAACCGGGTTACCAAACATTACAAATATACATGTAACGTTAAAACAAATGGGGTTATGGTCCAGACGAAAAGAAAACAAACAAACAATCAAGCCACGGTAACAATTAACACAGGCGAGTTCGATTCATGACATTCTGTCATCCTGTTAATTATAACCCACCAAAAAGAGATAAGTGTACTAAAACTCAAATTTAAACTACAGTCCGGACAAGAAAATTTATCAACGAACAAGCTCTGATAAGGCAATCGGCTTAATGGTATAATGACACATCGTCATTCATGTATCTACTCATAAACCATAAAAAAAACTATTCCTTTTAATTGTATTGTACATTCAGGAAATTCTGGTGAAATGCCCAGTTACAGGTCATGAACGTGATACCAAACGTATATATACCAAACGTATACTCAGTCTTTCGATTTGGGCGTATAGGGGTGAAACGTTAAACCTTGAATATAGAGATATATACTTTATACGCCAGGTGCAACCACATGCTGCCCGTTATAAAAATATTCAATATATCAGTAATCTGGATTTCAAGATATAGTCATTGAGCGGATTGAATTGGGTACTGGTGTAGTTTTCTTATCTCCGTGGCAAAATCGTGACATATTAAAAGTCCTCGTGGACGGTTTCATATACATGGCAATTTATATAGTGTCGAGTGAAACATGTTATGTTACCGTCATCCTGTCTGTATGGTTTTGACAACTTTCCCCTTGTTAGACTAAACAAATGGTTATAGCGGAAGACAAACTAACGGGGTAAGTCTATACCTAGGAACCTCAACAACAATTTACTATTTGATTGATAGAGCTTTTAAAATCGTTCAGCTGATAGACATTGGTTTGTTTCCAGTGGCGCTGAAGTGTCACGCATCTCCGGGGTTGATTTTATGCTGGAACAGTTTCATTTACTGCGTGTTGTGATCCATACGAATGGGAAGATACATAACAACCCCAGCCTACAAAAGTTGGGTGATTGGATCTATAATTGGCTGGTACATCGTCACCTTTAAATGGTTTAAAATTAATAATGAAGATTTCATGAGCGTTAAGTTTTAGATTGTTTTTCTATGATCATTAGTTTGATCGGATGGGGGCGGGGTAGTGATAACGGGACAGACGTCTTATCTACCCCTGAGAGCAGATGTACATAAAGATGTGTTGATGGCTGCCTTGTTGTGGATTCAGATCAAACGTCTAAATCACAGCGTGAAATTAAGAGTTAATTAGTGAGGCTGGCAGATTTCTCAGCTGGACTTCAGATGGACGGCGTCTGGAGAATTGTGGGGCGGACACTGATGTCTGACCCCGTCCAGATTTTACGCTCTGTATCGATAACAAGTGACAGAATAGCAGGGAAGTAAAACAAATGTATACATATATTTATTTTCTTGGGAACTGGTGATTACATATTACCATTAAGAAAGTGACAGACACCAAAACATCCATCCATCTAATTTAGACGTTGGTGTAAATGTCAAGAAAAATATCATGGAGAGTGATCCATATCAAGTGGCAATTACTATAAGAACGAAGTGAGAGCTCCATCCAAACGCCATCACTCAATAAACACATACGTTTTAATTCAAAGGTAATCCGTACTGAGAGAAATACCTTACGAGCATATAACAGTTTTAATAACGAACACGAGGCTCAGGATATACATTAACACTTTCAAACGTCCATCTCTTTACGAGGAATCTATTTTTGAAAATTCGTGATAATACTAATTCTAGAATACGTAATAATAAAACAAACAGGGAGAAAAGAAAGTCCATGTTGAAATATCCAATGCCAGACAATCATATTAACGCAAATCGGTGGAAACAGGGTCTTCAATAAGCACACTTGATCGTATTTTCCAGGAAGGATTCAAACGTAATTACCGCCGAGCCTGATGACGTCACATGGAATTACGCTAAGCTTTCTGGGTAAAATGTACCTCAATTCGCCATTTTGTTTATTGGTACTTAGCAAGGTGTTACTTTTTTGGAAAACATTGGTGACATAACCTTGTTTTTATCCACACATTTTCTCTGGTAACTTTACGCCTTTTACGCCTTCTGTTCGATACAGTATTATTTCTTCCGCCACTTTCTAAAATTATTTTAGCATCCCTCAATCCCCCGAAATGCTTTGCCCGTAATTTCCAAGTGACGTCATCAAGCAATCGGTCAATTTACATCGATATTCATAATTTTATATACTTAAAATTATATTTTTTTCAAAGTAGTGTCCGAAACTCCTATCACTGTCAGAAAGCGTTTATGCAGAAAGGATGAATGAAATGGTGCATCAGTTACGTAAATGAAAGATATCAGAGAGAAATAGGATTGTGAATGATTAACCCATAGCAAACATTTTCTCTGATGTATTTATGTTAGTGAGCCTATGCCATAGTCTGGCGTTTCATTTTTGTACATGGATTTCTTTTTTTCCTTTGTTTCTAGGTTTATATTAGAGTTGAAAATCGTGATATGTGCCAAAGTGGTTTTAGGTGCCATGTTTAGCTTTTGAGTTATTTAAGATGAATTAAGAGACACGTTTTGCCCATCTGATATTTTGCTTGATTTCCGTGCGTGGTTTATTATGTAGTCTATAATACAGACTATTTACACATTTACACATAGATATTTCTTTGTGTAAATCATTTTGTAAATATTGTAGTTAATTGCAAACGAGTGATATTGTGGTTTCTTATTTTGGTTCCTAACCACAGAGTGTGCTGAAAAGAAGGTGGCCATGTTCGTAAAGTAAGTATAAGATTAAATTATTGGGGTGTAATTTAAGGACAAGGTCAGACTGCTTTAAAATTTAGCATTGGAAATGAATAGGAGTGAATTGAAGACGTATGGAATTGCACAGAAATTCGTCATCTTTATTAAGTAAACAAAGCGTGTGAACGAGTGTGGTATGCTTCAAACCAGTGGAAAGTGAGACAAAGGTTGGTGGTAGTATTTCACTAAGTCTATCTGCCCTCAGTCAGCGCCCTCCGTAGATTGAGTAAACAGTTTGTTGAACTGGGAAGACGGGAGTTGAGGGATACTGTCATCCCGGCCTCTCTCTTACCTCATCCACCCAACTCCTGGCCTCCCCAGGATTGTATAACCCAGTCAAATACTTCAAGTAGCATGTTTTGAATGATACTAAGGTATAATTCTTAAACAAATGAATATGGTTAAAATACTTTGCCCGGTGTGACCCGACATATTATTATAACCCAAGTTATACCTGCCACGTGAAGGTCAAAGGCTCTACAATTACCCTAAGCATTGTGGGAATGGTCATTTGTCTGTTGATATTAAGTTTTACTTATTGACACTCTCGATTATTTCTTCAAGGCTTTCGTCTTGTGTTTTTTACATTAACTTTCTGAATATATTCTCTTGTCCCTCTTTTACATGATATGAGTAAAGCCGTGTAACCTCGGAAACCCATAAAGTTAAATGCAATTTTGGTGAAATCTGAGATTTTCAGGATCGATAAGGATTGATTGAGTGCAGCGAGACGATTGTTAATCCCCCTAATCTTTTAGTCTCTTTGTGTAATCTCTTTTCCCACCACTTTCTGGCGTAGAGCCGACCTCAGCAGGTAGAGAGTGTTTCAAGTTGTATCACGCTGGGAATGTCAGATGTCGCCTGTACTCTCCCTGTCAAAAACATATGACTTGCCTTTTTTATTGCACATAATGGTGATCCCTGAGCAAAAAGTGGTCCAGACAAAAACAGAGGGTGTGAACCTGTGAATGCTGGAGCTGACGTGGGGAGTTTCTGAAAATTCGGGTTAAAATGTTAATGGATTAGTAGAGACTGAATGTTGCAAACGTCAAACACATTCACACAGCAGAAGCGTTAAGAAAAGCAATTGAATAATGAGTTAATTGCTTTCTGATTTACATAAATATTACCAAATATATACACAGATACATACGCAGAGGTAACCATGTATTTCCTACCATGAATAGAATGACTAAGTTCTTACTATTTTTATAATGGGATTATCTGAATCAATAGGAGAAAAGTAAACAGGTTCAGTAATCCACATGTGGCAGAGTGACTCCACGATATAACAATACCATCCATCAACCTTCTTTACCGGCAATATACTTAAAACGGCTATCAGGGCAGTCACAAATTACATATGGCTCCACACACTACAGTCTAATCTAGCATCAAAATTAGCTGATCAAATTCTGTTGCATAGGAAAAAATGATTTATTTATATTCCACAAAAAAGGCTTAATTTAATGCACTGTCGTTAATTGTATAATGTCCATTGGAGTAAAAATTCTACAGAAAAATGTACTGGTATAATATTATTAAAGTGGCATGAGCTGTCAAAATGTTGATATTTTGACGTTATAACAGAATGTTGAAATTATTGGCTATTTTTCTCAAGACGTATAATTAAGAAGCTTTTTAGTGCATCTAGTCTAAAAAATGTACGATGAATTATTGTTTTGAACTAACTTTGGCTTAGAATGAACGAATGGTCGTCCAGGTCATTTAAATTTTGTTTACTTTTCGAACATGTTCTCGTTTCGTACAGGCCACATATTGCATGGATTTTCCTCATTCCAACGCCAATCATTTAGTTCTTCGGTGGCCTTCAAAGCCTCTTACTGTCGTGACGATCAGAAATTATGAAAAAAGTGTGAAACTTGGCAGCTCATGCCACTTAAAGCCTATTCCTTGTCGATGAAATTATCCCTGTATTTGTTTACTCAACATTTGGCAGTTCATGCTCTATTTTAAGTAAGTAACACAGGAAAGAGACACATGAGTGCGGCTATATTTTACGTTGTACGGTTTTGTATGAAATGGTGGAGAGGGAGTGGGGGAGGGGGGGGGTACAGCTTTAGATTACGGTTGCATTTAAATCTTCACAATATTTAAATAACAAGGCGGAAATTAAAGTAGTCTGCGACCTGAAGAGAATAATATCTGAAGCTGTCCACACATCAAGCTAATTGTCGACGATATGAATCTCAAATATTATTTAACTTAGGAAGTTATCCGTCAGCCGCGAATACAAAGACATGCAACCATGGTCGTGAGACAGACAAGGCAAAAAATCTGCCCTCGGCATAGCGACAATAAACCGCGAGTCTTGACAGCGACATCTTTATCCGTGTCCCCTCACCAAAGCCCATTTCTCACGAAGAGAGTCATAACAGGGGACAGTTTTAGTTCAAACCCGTTCTCTATTAGTCGGCGTTGATTGAGAGGACAATTATAAGGGATTCTTTCAATTCTGATGAGCCGAGCGAATCCGCCAGTTGTCGGTCATCGTTACATCATTCAATCGCCGTATGTCCTGACAAACAATGGACACAACACATCCGCTTTCTTTTTTCAATTAGATTGCCGAAAAAGAGGAGAGGGCCCAAGTGTCATTCTCTCTCTGCAGTTGTCCGCTCTTATAAGGCTTTTCTCTGAATGTCGGTAAGGTTGTCATCAGATGGGAGTCCTGTCAAGCTATCTCAAGCATACAGAAATCTTTCCAGCCGGGTTAGTCTCTGTCTCAGTGATATGCAATATCGTCCTGACCAGCTACGGCCAGCGTCCTCACGCCCTTGCTTCATGTGATTCATAACTTATGACTGTGAGCGTTGTATTGACAGGCAGCAAGCCTGGAGCTTATGGCCAGAAGTCCCTCACTCTCTCCTCCAATCCACGCACACTAACTGAGGGCTTTCCCTATTGCCTGCCTCAGCCTGGCTTACACACACGGCCTCTCCATTATCAGGCTGTAAGTCAGTGACTTGAATGCGTCGATTCTCAGCACACTGCAGCTTGCTTTCTACAATAACGATATACAACAACCAGCCTGCGATGTTGCTTGACAGAACTTGTAATACCATTTCTAGAATTTGATATCAGTTTTTATTCACATCGAGGATAGAGTGCAAACGTAATCTAGGATTGTGTGTGCTACGTTGTTATTCACGTGACGGTATACGACCACGGCCCTTTAGATTCAGTTATCGTTTTTCTCAGACTACAACGCTGTGCATTGACCGTCTGAGCAGCTGTCCGCGATCATTGTCAACTGTGAGCCTCGCGACAGAAATCCAACTAATCCGGGCTATAATATAAAGCCTGTTGTTCACGTGGTATAAGGTGAGAAAATGCTCGTAAACAGTCTATAAAGGTGGTCGCGGAAAATATAGGTGTTTTAGTCTACGATAACCGCCTATAACATGGAGTACTGTGGCAGGTTAACGACAATTGTGATTATACTGCAGACCGTTTATTCTGTCTTGGGTAAGTGACCTTACATTTTGATACTCTATTATTTCTTTCAAATCTTTATTTTTCAGATACTGTTTTATTGATCACTAAAAATGAAAAGCACAGTTTTTTGTATAACATAAATTTCCAAAGATTTTAATAAGTATTGAATTTGAACCAAATATACCCCAAAAACCCAAAACACTTTTATAATTAGTAATTTACGTATTAATGCGGATTATTTTTTATTTCAAAACGAGTTATTTTATCCAACTCTAAACTTACTGTGATCCTTTTGTAACTGTGTTGCCGTAACAAAAGCTAAAAAATAAAGAAAACTAGTAACAGTTACCAAAAAATAGGCACAAGGGCCAATATCTTTTTAAAATCATTTTAGCAGGTTTTTAAACATACATAGGCCTATATACCATTTATATTAATTAAATTATACAGCTAGTTTAGTCTAAAACACAGAGTGAATATCGACATTTGGAAATGTGCAGTGCCCACATTGTATATTTTTACTGCATTATTTAAGTATTTGTTTTGAATCCCACCTAGCGTGGTAATTTGTGCTTAACGAAGAAAAAAAATTCTCATTTTACTTGAGTCTTCTAAGAGGGAATATATGTGAAATAAGGTTGAGTGCGGCGTTTAATCTCAAATCAACCAATCAATCAATCGATCAATCTAAGGGGGCTAACCTGCTACTCCAAATTCTTCGAAGAATATGTTAAAGTTTCATTTAATACTTAGACAAAAAAAAACCCACTAGTAGTTGGTAGAGGTAGAAATATTCAGTATTGTTAAATTGATGTCATGTTTTCAAAGCTGTGGTGAATATGTATTTAATATGTCAGTGATATGATCTCAGTTATATATGTATAAATTGAATAGGCGCCAGGGTGATGTTTATCTGTATGATGACATGCTTGGTGGATCAGGTGGAAACATATGTAGCTCTGAATGACAATGGCGAGATCCTTCTGTCTCGTGAATCTCCGGCAAAATGACGCACTATTATGATGGGCTTTTGTCAATAACTGAGGGGGTTCTAGACACACATTATCACAGATATGAAGAAGGAATTATACAGCGTCTTCGGATTGACAGTGACCGGAGACAATAGACCAGGTCGCTGCAAGGTCTGCAGCCTGTTTTTCTCCCTAATGGCCCTCTCATCTGCTTTTTCAGTGGGTCTGTCGTCAGTGACTTCAGCTGGGGGTTTAGATGAAATCCCTGTCTGATTCTGACCCATTAGAGGGTCTCATCCTCAAAATGCCTTCCTTTAATATGGGAGGAGGGGGTTTAGGACAAACTACAAGATGTGACCTGAACAATACTACCGTGACGGCCAACCGCTTGTCGCTATTCACCCGCTATCCCCTTAAACACAACACAGACTCGACCGAAAGCAAACATACATTGCTGACTTCTATGGCCACAGAGGAGGACGTGGTATACCAGTCAGATAGAGTTGTTCCTCACACCCACTTTCACATTTAAACAGTCGAATACATCGACTAACAGATACCGCTTCAACATACAATAGTAATTTCTGCAGCGAAATACCAATTTGCATGAAATGTTTGTGTTTTCCGTCTAAATAATTTCACTTAGGTCAGTACTCATAGAGATTTGAATGGTACAAGTGGATGGATGGATTCAGTACTCAGTGTTTGTCGGTTCGGTCAGATTCCGAGTTCAGCTATCACACACTTAATACCCATCACAACTAAATGGACTGGAATGCAAGAGAGAGAAGAGATGACTATGTCAATATGTACGCTTTCGATTTGGTATGGAAATTGTTGGAAACACCCCGCGCCTCAGTACTTCGGTGCTAATGGGTTTGTTGCGTATTTAGGAGAAATGTCGGTTTTACAAGGTCCAGTTCAAGCTAACTACAGTTTCCTGTGCCTCGACATCTCATCTACATTTGTAAACCTTTTCCAAACCATTAGATACCTCCCAGTTGTATAAACAGGTTAGGGCTTAAATGACAAGCGTCACGTTTGTAGTACTAGAATACAGTTCACTAACACACAGAGACCCCTGAATTCATTATCAAATGAACCGTGTGTATTTTACAAATATATGATATTATACTATTATTAATAGTTTCCATCAGCGAATTTCCCTCCTAGTTTTCACGAACCATTGACTCTTTATTTCCCGTCAGTCGACACA
The DNA here is from genome assembly GCA_963971465.1 of Lepidochitona cinerea. NCBI lineage: Eukaryota > Metazoa > Mollusca > Polyplacophora > Chitonida > Tonicellidae > Lepidochitona > Lepidochitona cinerea. The sequence goes on along the minus strand of OZ020556.1, from coordinate 35,575,384 downwards.
CAAGATACCTAACTAAATCCATTAATACTCCTCCGCCCTTCTCAAAAGCATTCTTTTTCTTGCGATCATGATATTGCATCCGTTTACTTTTTAAAGATGAGGGTACCCTTTAGATGAGCAATCTCACTCAAAGACATTGGAGTGATAGTGGAGTCAGTTTCTCGTGCACTGCGTTTAAGCCACTAATACTAAAATGTATTTCTGATAACTGATTTTCACTATGGTCTTTTTTGTATGGTCTACTTTTAAGGTGACATATTTGCAGTGGTTTTACAATAAGACCGAACTGTCTACTTTTCATTTGTAATGAAGGGGATGGCTGAGACATGTTGTATTTATTTCAGTATCCAAGTACATGAAATGCTCAACGTAGTCATCTGGTAGCCATTTGAACTAGAGTGTACTGAGAGCTTCACTTGACCCTCCCTAAGCTCCACTGACCACGGCCCAATTATGTGGCTCTCAGACCCCTCTTCTCTCTTCGAGTTGTTTTCCTAACAATTTGTTAACAATGGCCCCTACGACGTGATCGTCTCTGCACTATCTCTGCCTTACAGACAATAATGAACCAGAAATTGTCCTCAATACAGAGACTCTCCTGTAACCTGGTGTTTAACTTGTACACACAATGAGAAAGGGTTACTGTTTAAAACATGGTTTTGTGTCAGATTGTTTGATTCAATGACCAATGCAAAATGCCTGTTTGTTGATGCATTGTCCTTAAAGCAGAATGTATCAATGCTTAGGAATTTGCCAAACCATGTGGAGTAAATAGGTAAAAGTGGAAATTGAATATACAGTAACTTGCAATGTTACATGTATGCACATACATAATAACTAAAACAACTGAAGCAAAATCTGTACACGATAATAATATTGTGAACATTGATATATCCTAAATCAGCAGGTCATTGAGTCCAGATTCAAACAATACACGCCTTATGGCAAAAAGGGCTTTTCAGTCTGTTTATCCTCACCATCAAGCTAATATATTCAGAAAACTATGACCAAGAAGAAACGAAGCAGTCTCGGTTTAAATCGTTGAAACGTACTGCTAGTTGGAACACATTCACGTCCATGACAGCGAGCGGAGATCTTTATTCTTGGACACGTTTCAAAGGCATGTCAAAGCCGTCAGGCAAATTTGTTTTAATCTTAATCAAACACATTTAGGGAGGTCTTGTGATGACAAAGTTTGATGTGATGACATATTTGGTTTTGGTCCATCTTCTGCCATATCCACATTATGTTGTTTTTATCAAGATTCCTTTTTAAAGATTGTTTCTACCCCTTCTCTGCGATATGGAACCCTTAAAGGGTAACCTATAGTCGAGGCTAATTGCCGTTTTTTCCCCGAAAGTGCATGCCTGAAAAGATAATCAGCTGTCGCCGACAGATGGGTCACAAGGAAATGTTTTAAACAACGATTTATTATAATGCTAGAGACTGTGTTAATCAAATTGATCTGATCTGAGGATTGTCTTGCTTTAGTCAGACGATGTATTCGTTACCGTTACATTTTTTTACCCACCCCCTATCGGTCAAAATGTTATCTTCTCTTGACTGCATCACTTCCCTTTTCAAAGCTCAAGGCAGCTAATATAGCGCACAGGCGTCTTTTCTCGGCCATCTTGTAAAATATTCATCAGTTTTTCGTTGAAGTAAAATTGACACAATCTGATTTAGACTTGTCGTCTCACAAATGCACACTCGTCTATTTCACGATCGTGTTAATTGATGCAAACTTGTGAGAACATAGCGAGCTATACTTTCAAACTATTAAGGCTTTTTATACGCCCGACTTAAAAAAAGTCGGTCGTATTATGGTATCACCAGCGCCGTCCGTCCGTCCGTCCGGCCGTCCGTCCGGCCGTCCGTCCCGGATTCCCTTCCGCTCCATAACTTGAAGAGTTTTGATCTAATCTTTACAATTCTTTCACAACATATACCTTGTGGGTAGAAGGTGTGTCATGAACCATTTATGACATCGTCGATTGCATAATGTGGCTTCTACATTGGATTATGTAGTATTCTGTCTTTATCTATATCTTCGTTCCCTTCCGCTCCATAACTTGAAGAGTTTTGATCCGATCTTAACAATTTTTTTTACAACATATACTCTAGGGGTAGAAGGTGTGTCATGAACCATTAAGAACATTGTCCATTGCATAATATGGCTTCTACATTGGATTATGTAATATTCTGTCTTAGTCTATATCTTCGTTCCCTTCTGCTCCATAACTTGAAGAGTTTTGATCCGATCTTGACAATTCTTTCAGAGAATATACCTTATGGGCAGACGGTGTGTTGTGTACCATTTCTGACTTCACTCGTTGCATAATATGGCAGCCATATAGGATTATGTAATATTCCCATCCGCTCCATAACTTCGAAAGTTTTGATCCGATCTTGACGATTCTTTCAGAGTATATACATTATGGGCAGACGGTGTTTCACGTACCATTTCTGACATCACCTGTTGCATAATATGGCAGCCCTATTGGATTATGTAATATTCCCTTGCGGCTCCAGAACTTCTTTCGTTTTGATATAATCTCTCCAATTCTTTTAGAGTATATATACCTTATAGGTAGATGATGTGTCGCATACCAAATTTGATTTGGGTACACATATTTTTTGTCTGTTTTCAAGAGCTTTTTTATCAGAAATGTGTACCTGATGTTTAATATATATATATATATTATAATATATTAATATATATCAATGCTTTTTGGAGTACACTTGGTCCAGAGTAATACTGGAAGCCAATTAATTTATACATTCTGAGACTGTTTTCTTGGATAGTTTAATGTGCATTATAATAACAAAAAAGACCATTTTCCCCACTTTATTACCCATCTGGTATTTATCAGAGTGGCCCTTTAAATAGAGATAAGGGGACAATGACATCCAAGGTTTGTATATTTACACACCAGCATATCAGTGGTCAGCCTGAAGATTGTTTGGTTTGTAATAAAACTACAGCCAAGTCCAATAGAACAGTGTCCCAGTGAAAACTGTTAAAATTCAAGAATTGTTAGCTATTGTATTGATTGATAAGAGCAATGTCAAAACAGCCACATTTCAGTTTTTGCAATTAAAATGTGATTGAAATTAACAGATAATATATGTGTACTGGTATTTAGTTGCAGCTTCATCAAATTCAGAAAAGAAAAACTTCTAATGTGAACAAGAAATTCTAATTGATGAAATTAAAACAAATGTTATATTAAATGTTAGGTTGTTAATCGTAGCGGTTCGACTTTGCCACGGCGGGCGTATGTTGAGTTTACTAAAACTCTTGTTACACTTCATAATTGATGTAATTGACCAAAGAGCATCAAGTCAGCATCAAGGTTGTGAACAACGCCAGTACAAGGGCGACTAAACATGCCTTATGCTTCTTCCTAAAACTTATCGTATTTGGTACATTATAACTTTTTTTAGATGTATTACTTAATGGCTTATTATTGAGTCTGACATTATGTATGTAAAGTAGTCAAACAATTAACTTTGTTTGAACGCAAGTTTGAAGACTGCTTTTCTCGAGTTTCGTTTCTTTTCTGCGTAATTCTTTTTATGTTTTGTATATTGTACGAATTGCTTCTTCTTGCTTCTACATGATCGGATGTGCGAGCCTCAAGCACTGACATGCGCAATGAATGTGCTGCCCATGGTTGTCATTTGATTACAACACCTTGGAATTCAAGCCGGATGCAGACAAGAGAATGTCTGACGCCAACTTTCCTGACAGATACCACTTCTTCATGCTCATCTATAGAAATTATCACCAACAGAATGGTGTGTCAATCTGAAAGACCACAACAGTTATCTGATTGCCTATTTCGAGGAACGCGGGTGTATTACTAAATGTAGAATCAAATCAATATTTCCCTCTTCACAAAAGACGGTTTACTTTATAATATTACATGACGTATGATACGACACTTTACACTGTTGGACAAATCATAATAACTTATTCTGGATTTTGACTTTCGCCTCGGTTTATAATTGTGATTGTACATTAGTAAATGTGAGATTGCAAAATGAGAATATAAGGCCATGTGAAGAAACCTGTTTCTGTACATATTGCACTACCACCAGTACGAATTGTGTCTCTCATACCATGGGGGATTCCTAAAAGTGTTCACGTCGGAACCAGGATTACATGAATTACTGGGAACTAAATATGCCTCTATGAAGAAGCTTTGGTACAAATCTAAAGAGCGGATGACTTGGGGGGAAGTGTGAACAACCCAACAAACCGTCATTGCTTTCTTTGTACGGATGGTAGTTATTTCCGTATGTAACCATATTTCAAAATATGTTTTCAATCATAACCTTTAGATTTTCGTCTCAAATATTGCATTTGTTTTAGTGTGAATTTTGGAAAAAGTATATTTATTACGATTCCAGCATTTAGTTCTGGTGCTGTCTTGGTATTAAACACGAGGATTAAAGACGAAAAGATGTGACCAAAACAAGTTATTTAATATATATATAATAACCGGTCCATCTGTGAAGATAACATCTCTATGTTTTATAGAGGTGTCTAGATTAACACGAGTTGCTACCATTGTGGCCGATGTTTTGTTACATTTATGGTCAGTCCAATACTCGTGGAAAATCAATCTGCACAATATTAAAGATGCTAACGACGGACTGGCCTAAAGAAAAGATTCGATAAATGCAGACGGTTTCTTGCTTAAGATGAACCGCTAACTTCGACTAGCCTCCTCATTTGTTTCCACACTTTAATCAAGGCCTCGTTTTCGATCTACTCGCTTGGATGGTTTCTATCAATTTCCAGCTGACGAGCCCGAAATGAAGTAAAAATCAGCTTCATTTGAACATGGCAATACTGGTGTGTTTTTGGACCGACTGTTTGATCGCTCTCAGATGAAAACCTCTTTTTATAAAATCACGAATACTGTGAATGCATGGCTCACGATACGCCAGATATATTTATGAACATTAAAAGACATAATTTCGATTTGGAATAAAGGGCCTCTATTGATTTTTAATCTGGAATCTCATGTATGATGTTTTGTCACAATTCTAATTCAAACAAAAATTTACGCAACATTGGAAACGTTTACATCAACGGGTTGTTTACATTTATAATCTTGAAAAATGATATATTCTGCTTTTCCACGTAGCTACGGTGGCGTTGGGTTGTAAATATTGTTCAAAGTTTTATTAGAAAATTGGCCCTGGTTTGACAGGTATCCTCGCGTCGCAATAGGACATCAAGCTGAGGCTGGCAATGATGTCACAATCTCATCGTTATTGCTGTCCATTATCAGATCTTGAGAAAAGAACCAGATTGGTTTATTGATGGAAGTCTAGTGATGAATGACGTCAATAATGAGTAGCTGTCCCCGTGCTGTTTTTTTTAAACCTGCCTCCTTCAGACATTATTTTTGCGAAGGCGAAGTGTTCCAGACCAATCTGTGCACGCTTCTGAAACTTGCAAGCCCCCATGTAACCAGCTTTGTTTATAAACGATGGAATTGCACATTTCAAGTACTTACAGTATATATGGTATATATATATATGTCAGGAATAGTCTACCAAGTCAACATTGATGGGCTATTCTCACTATGAAGACCTGGCGATACTGTCTTCTCTGTCTTTGTGTCGAAGCTTTTTTCTCGAAGGCCACAGTTCAAGGGGAATCTGTGAAGTTAATCTAATTTCTTAGCTGCAATTGGCTGTGTCTTATGACATTCGGGCATGTATTACTCCTTAAAGCTTGGCTGTGGCAGCATCACACTCAGTATGCAGGGCAAATCATACAACTTCATTTACTTCCGAAAGGAGGCCTATTCTTCCCTGGCCGAGAACACTTTCCAAGCAATTGACCTGTGATTGAGGCCACTGGCATCAGTACATAGAGCGATCTACCATCCGGCCAACTACAGCATCTTTAGGGCTTTTCCATTCCGATGCTGTTGGCGCCATTTGCATTTTTTCTTCCAAACGCCAATCTAATTTACTCTGTAATCTGCATGTTGCATAGAGCTACACCATTTGTAATCCCGTTGTGACAGATGTGGTCATAATTATCGATAAAATTATTCACCTCTCTTCCAGTTTTCATGTTTAGTATGAGAATCAAAATGGATCTAACATAGATCTGATTTTGTTTCATATAAATTTCCTGAAACATGTTGTTAATTTTGAGGACCTTGCTGACAAGTGCACATGACGTATACCAATGCATATTTCCTCTTCTCGCACTATGTAAGTTTAATATGCTTAAGATAAAATCAGAAGAACTGCCACTCCTCTCAAGCTGTGAAGAATTATCTTGGCTTGAATTATCCGGAATTTATTATTTTGATTCGTCTACCGACAGGCAGCTCACTGGTCGGCATTTCAGATTAAGTGCGTGATAACACTGTGTCTGGAAAGTTCTTTCTGAATTCACTAAGCTTGGTGACCACCCGCCATGAGGCTTAGGGAAAGTCCAAGGATGTTCAGATATCTCTTGACAGGTGAAGTCTCTACAGATGCAATACACCTGTGCTAACGTGTTTTCTTACACACCAAACATCTTACTAGAAGCCGGCTGTATCTGTCATGTTATACACGGCCAACATGAAGTGTCGAAATGTAATAGAATGTAGTTCACGGCACTGGGTGTTATTCTTTATCCACATCCTACTGTAATATGAATGCTGTATATTTGGTAACTGAACATCGAGGTCCTGGATATTGTATATCGCGAGTTTAGCATCGGAAGTTAGTTTCGTCCGATTACGGTCTGTATTACACAGTTGATGTTTATCAAACCAATGATGCGTGAAGTGAGCAGCGCTGTTAAACACGGCGTCCATTCATGACAGGAGTTATCAAGTCTAAAATCTCGTCAACTGAATGGATGTATTCTGTACTTGAGTTGTTTATTGGCTGCTTTCTTTAGTTGAACAGGTCAGAGGGTAGAAAGTGATTCATTATACTTCACGAGTTAAAATGAGAGATAGCTCCACACTCCCTATAGAATCCACAAATAGCTGGCAATTAATGATCTTATCATTTCTCCTCCTTTAACACTATGGCTATGATTTATAGTTATTATGACCACCTTCTAACCACAGAAAGACTTCTCTTGTGGAGGAGATTCGGAACGCATCATTTCAATAAATGACCATCTTGATTCAGTGGGAGAACTTTGTCCCTAAAGGCCATTCTCACAAATTAATTACTTCAAATTTTAGGACTTATGAATTTGTTACACACGTTTGGTAGTTTGATAATAAATCAATAATTTGCAACAGTTTGATTTTAGTTGGTATGTTTAATATGAAGTTCTGTTTTTTATCCTTGTTAATGTTTTAAGATCTACACCGTAAAGGCACGTTCTCGCTGTGCAATTTGTCGTACCAACTTGTAGGATGCGATTAAAATGATGGCTTTTAATTGGTCAATAAGATTTGTCAACCTGAACGCCTTGTAGAGACAATACGAAGTTGCTATTTAGTGTCTTTTATTTTTGCATTCTTTGACTTTTGTATGAATTTGGAAACAAGATATTTTTGTGGAGTTGTACGCGTGGAGCGAATGCCAAAAATAGCAAAATAAAAACAAAATGAGAGTAAAATATTCTAGTTTTATCAAGGACTTTTCTCAGTTTTATTAAACTATACAGTTTTCCTATTGTTAGTGGTCTTTTTAGAATGTGAAATCTTCCAACGTTTTGTGCCACACCTCTTGCTGGACATTCAGAGTAATACAAAAGCCACTGGAACTCATTGTCTGAGACACTGTGAACTCTCCTTTCTCTCCCGGTGTGTCAAATTAATTCATCATTGTCAGCCGTTGGATTCGACACGTGTTGGGAAATGCATGAGATCTGAAGGAACGCATGACAGACAACCTCTGAATGGGACCGGAAAAAAGCCTTGGTAATGCACAGTTGCCCAAGACAGAATCTCTTTAAAAGAAGCATTCCCATAAGGGATGAACGAACCCACACAGTGAAACGTGCTGAATTTTTGTCCAATTACTTCCATTTTCTCTTCGTTTTCAATGAAAATCCACGCGCTAATAGACTTCATTAATCCGAGAAGAGGGGGACTTGGAAACGGACCGTGCGGCTGGTTTTACAGATTAGTACTATTGTTAGTCACTTTGTAGCAAGAAATTTTATCAAAAAGGCCCAGCTGCATTCGAAAAGGTTGTTTAAAACAGGAGACTAACCATACCATATATATAATATCAATATGTCCTAACAATTGAACTATGGTGGCTTAAAACTGTTACTTGCTCTTCTTGGATCTCGCGATGAGTGCATGTTCTTTTAAAGGCACACTCGTCGCGAAAATCCAGAATACTGTTTACATAAAAAACAATGGACGATCCTCTGTATTTATTCATGACAGAAGAAGTTACGAACTTTTTATTTTTACCAATAAATGAATGTTTTGGCATCGTTTTGTAATTTGAAATTGAAAATTAGGTTTATTATGCGCACAGGTTCCCTAACGTTTGGGGTCGTGTGAGTGAACTAACGGCCCAGTATAAGTTTACGTACTTTATCTGAGAAATACAGATTGACGATCGGGTAAGAGGGACAAGACAAGAAGTCCTGACATGATGGGAATCCAACACAAGTTAACCGATACTGACTGCTGTTGTAATCGGGCTTCGATTCTGGGTTTGTTTTTCACCCCCCCCCCCATTTATACAGTTGTCAAACAGGCTAGACGGCAAGTGGGCCTTCAAGTTACACGTTTAGGCTGAAAAGTTTCGAGAGAAGTCTTAAACTTTTTCCACGAAGCCCATGCAAAATATATTATTTTAAAACGCTTATAGTATTGCTGGTCTTTTCAGTGATGTTATCAAATATGAAGATTTTCGCTCCGAAATTAGGCAAGAAACAGGTATGCCTGATTTCTCACCCATCGATTAAATTGTAATTTATCACCAATTGTCAATGCATCGTGGAAGATAAACAGTGGCACCAATTGTCAATTGGTTGAAGATAAACAGTGGCACCAATTGTCAATTGGCTGAAGATAAACAGTGGCACCAATTGTCAATTGGTTGAAGATAAACAGTGACACCAGTTGACATCAGTAACAGAGTAACCTTTCATGCGAAAGGTAGTAACCTTTCATGCGAAAGGTATGTTTCCATTGATCTTTTTCCAAGATACCTGCTTAATTGATTTTCAATAGTAAATCGAACTTCAACTGGAACTGTTGTTGGCTCGCATTGAACTTTAGATTATACCAAATCTTTACCCATTATTTATTTGAATGATCTGATACTTGAGCTTGGTGGCATTTCTATCACGGGGTTATTAACGTATTATTCACTTCCTTGTACCGATTGGAAAGAATTCTAAAAAGTTATCTTTGTCATTGATCTCGCTCTCAAGGTTGTCATTGTAGAAAGATTCAGATGAAAACCTTTATGTAAATTAGTGATCATTGGCTGCGCTATACCGGAAACTCTTGTGCATACACTTCCGGAGTAGAGACCGGAAGTTTGGGTAAAAATCGAAACATAGCTTGTTCCGGAGTAAGAAAGAATCACTATGAAAGTCAAGTCACGCTTTATATCGCCAATGTTCACATGACCGATTTTCAAGTTGACAATTGCCATTCAAATGAGTACCCAGCATATTGAGTCTCTAAATCGTTTAGACTGAAGCACCACGTAGCCTTTCCTATTACATACTTAGAAATGAGTCACTTCATGTGTTAGTAAGGCTGCCTGTGTGTTAATTGTTGGTCGACCAACCACAATATGGCTAGAGATTCAAATGAAAGGAATTTGTATGGCTGCATTTTTTCTCCAAGTATTTATTTACAGAACCTGTTTAGAATTCTAATGAGAAATGGGCTCATCTTTATCGAGTATCGCCCATGATGCGTTAACCTTTCAAGAAATGGAGCTATAACTAAACATACAGCGATGACCGTTAAAACTGCCTGAAAATATTGACATTTTTTTGTGCTGATATCCCTTGGCGCTTGATCGAAGGCTTGGTAAGCTGTGAAAACCTCGACTGGCTTGCGTGGTTGAATCTACAATCGGGTCTCTCAGGTCAAAGATTTACTTCAACAGCAGATAGCGGGATAATAACTTGCTGCTTTTTTGAAAGCTACAATCAATCATAGTCTGAAAACACTATTGGAACACAGAAATCTTTACTCATGTTTCAATAAATTGGAAATCCGATAAACAGTATTTCCCATTAATAGCAAATTGTTGCCTAGTCGTGTCGGAAAGATTGAAAAATTTATCCACTTATCATTTAAATATATTTATCTTAAACATTATAGTTAGATGGATGATATGTATTAACAATATTGAAAGTAATATTGTTCTAGACAATCACTTTGAAAGCAAACTCCTTTAAAACGATTAGTACCGGTACACCCTTAACTACTTAATACAAAACTGTTTTGGAAAACATTTGGATGCAAGAGCGATAGTTAAATTATTATTATGCATCACCCATTATGTTTGCTTTATTTTCAGTAGATATACCGAGAATGTATTGCTTGGGTTGAGAATTGGTACCAAAGTGCCCGTGCAGTAGATTTCATTATTGTGTAGATCCCTAGCCATGTAACTCTCTGGTCATATCGGACAATGTTTAAATTCACGGTCCTGCGGGTTAACAAATAGCTGACCTTCAAGTCTTTGTTTGATATTTCCGCTGCATTGTCTAGTGTTAATTTCGAGCTTTGGAGGTAGTTCAGAAAAGCGAAAAGCCCGGGTAAAAATTCATGCCCTGTCGAACAATTTGCGACTGGCACCTCGTCCGGCAAATTGCCCTGATACCTCAAGCGAACTTTAATTTCCGTTGAGAGCGAGTATCAACTTCTTGTCTGTGTAAAATAATTATGGTATAATCGACCATATATACCTTATTTAGGACGAGCAGAAATAACTGTTCTTGCCCTTCCTATATGGCCTTCAGAAACAAAGCAATGACGTCAAGTGTATTGTTATATCCACTCCTACCTTTCCGTCCTATAATCCTCAGCTGACGTATATTGCCTGGACGGTCATGTGGGATCATTAGGGAAGTCTTTCTATCCGTGTGATGTGAACTAAACCATTGTGAACTCCTATTATTTCTCTTTTTAACGTTTTTCACACAAAAGGCTAATGTTTGATTGACTCAATGCAGGGAGATTAGACCTACAGCATAATCATTATTTGTTGAATGGAGCGTTATTTGAATGAAGAAAGTCAATGGGCGTGACATATCTTTTCACTGGTACCATTGGCCAGTGACTATTATACTACCTAGAATAGATATTGAGCCACAACAAGGCCAGCACTGTAGATATACCCCATGATTGTACTTTACTTGTCAATATCTAGCGATTTATTAATGTTCATTTGTGTTGATGGCAAACATATACCAAATAACACACAACTCATATGGTATTCGCATAGGTCGCAAGTTGCATTTTTTGGATAATTTACATAGGACATAGTTCGATATACAAACTGGGGACTAACCCAATGATAGGAACCTTTCAGTTGTATTCTGTTTTCCATTCTAATTGTGGATGAACGACGGTTACAACTGCATCCTGAATGATCTAATCCGGTGGAATGACTGGACCCCTTTCTCGATCTCATGCCTGACTGGTTGACTCTGGCCCAAGAATGGCAACTGCTATTTCAAAGGGAAGCTCTTAGAGAAACCCTTTAGCAAATAACGTAATAACTGTTTTGTATCAGGACATGGCTCGAGGCTGCAAAAAGAACACAAGTAAATTCCAAGATGCCCTTAATGTATTTCATGTCGAAGCTCTTTTTCGGTTCGTGTTGGGAATGACTGAGTTGTAGAGAGCTGATTTTCTTAAAGAATTGTCTCTGTTATTGAAAAAAAAAAATTTCTGTCACGAATATTAAAGTTTATTGCAATAGATTTATGCGCTGTTTCTTTTTGGTCCACACTGAGTTGGGTACGCATACGATTGTCTGTAAACAGCTGATCGTCACGCAACCTAAAAACCATTGACTCACAGCAATGGGTTCTCGTGCGGATTTCAGAGCTTGAGATTTTTCTCCATTCCACACTGATACTTTGATATTCCTTTGATTTATCGTACGCGTGTTGATTTAACTCAATATTTGAACGTTCACCAGTAAACCGCAAGATATACGAATTTCCTAATTCAAATAATACTAAAATGTATTCAGTTATAACAAATGTCGATGGTCATATTGGCTTACAGCAATGACCTTCTGGTGGTTTATGTTAAATGTCACGACAGTTAACTTCCCTCACCAATGGCAAAGTGCTTTTAAAAATTGCCCTCCCCCCACTGAGTCCTCTCGTTTAATATGTATACTTCGTTTAATGGGTTGGATTATCGCGACCTAGTGAAAAGGTTTTCTGTCATACGAAAATTAAGTCTGATTTCACTGTTGTTCGGTTGCCTTTTTGAACGATTAAAGCAAGTTGACCTGATATAGACATTGCAAGGACAAGTTTGTATAAGTTAATTTGTTTGGCAGTATTGGGGACAAATGATCCCCTGACTTACAGATTATATATAAATTGTCATTACCTTACTTTAATATTTCTTTCCTCATAGGTATTTTAAAATGTAGAGCAAGCAATAAATGGCATTCTACAGATATTTTTTTGAGGCAAAAAGTATCTGTCAGACGTCAAATGTCTTCCCATATACTGTCATCTCGAAGAAATGTATTTTAACCAACCTTCGAGCGTTCAGTCACGATTTGACAAGCCTCCCTCCAATAGGTCACACGTTGGAATCTATCTGTGTAATAAAGTACAGAGAGCCCAGGCCTAAACTAGTGCTCTCAGACTTGGCTTTCTTATTTCTTTAGATCCTTTTGACATATGCACGTTTGTCTTTTCAAACAAATTGTTCTGTAAAAGAGACGCTACAGTTCATTGCAAAATTAATTGCTTTATTAAGGTTTATCATTTGAACAAAATGTATTTACATTGTTTTCGCTCTATAGACCGGAGGGTTACGTATTTCATATTACACACATTGTTTTCGCTCTATAAACCGGAGGATTACGTATTTCATATTACACACATTGTTTTCGCTCTATAAACCGGAGGATTACGTATTTCATATTACACACATTGTTTTCGCTCTATAAACCGGAGGATTACGTATTTCATATTACACGGTGCTTTCTTAAACATACCATTTACCTTCTTTCACTGGTTGGTTAGTTTATATTTTGACGGTTTGTTGATATTTTGTCCAGTCGGTTCAAATCTATAGATGAAAATATGGCTTAAATCCCTATTTAGTTATATCTAGCGATGGAATATTTGATTGGATAACTGTTTTCCGACAAAGCTGAGTCGTGAATGATAGTAGTCTGGTAACACGGACCTAGTTCCAATATATCTCCATGACTTTTCTGTTGTTTTATCAGTCCTCTACATCAATGCTCTACCAGGGAGAACATGTGTTTGTTGCTTTTGGCCCTCCTCAACGCTCTCCGAGGAAATTGCCGGCAACTTTCTTAAGGAGAATCGACCGAAACAAGCGGGATGAGTTTTCCTTCCCTCAAGGAAAAGATAACAGGCCTAGTTCCATCCTGTAATCTGCAGATGAATAATGACTCGGTTATCCACAAGCGAAGGGCCTTTCTCATTTTCTTTCCATCCCTGCACATGGTCAGAAGTCGACCAACCAGCCAACTCTGTTCGAACTGAGATGTTAAATCCAGTGGTGAACTGGTGCGTGAAATACTCCACCGTTCCAACCGTGTATCTTTAAATTTAAACGACTATGCGTAGATTTATATGTTATTGTATTATACAGCGTTAAGTTAGAGATAATTCCGGTATCGCAATAATGTACAAAGGATGAGATGGTTCAAAATGAATCCACTTGTTTAGTAAAATATCATGAATATTTAATTTAAAGGCCCACTTGCCGCCGTAGCCTGTTTAAATTTGCTAAGAAAACCAATTCACATGAGCTTACTACTACTTATACAACTAAACTTAAACATAGGGCACATACAACATGTCTAGTTAGCTTTAGAATGTAGAAATGGGGTGAAAAACAAACGAAGAATCGAAGCCTGATAACAACAACAACGATCAGTGTCGGTCAACTTTCGTGTTGGATTACCCTCATTTCAGGCCTTTTTATCTGTAATTTACACTCAAATAATTATCAGCAGGCTTTTCCAGTCGCTGTTAACCGATCGTCAGTTTGTATTCCTCAGATAAATAGGCCTACGTAAAATTACACTGTGCCGTTAGTTCACTCACTCGACTGAAACATAAAATCGCCGATAGGGGGCAGTTTGGTTTGTTTACGTTACGGGCACCTAACAATTAAAATTTTCAAATTGAAATTCAAAATACAAAGTGACGTCCAAACTTTTAAATTTTGGTAAAAATAGAAAGTTCCTAACTTATATTGTCTGGGAAAAATACAGAAAACGGACTTTCTTTTTTAATGTAAACAATATTCCTGATTTTCGCGGCAAGTGTGCTTTTAACTAATGTACTGAATAGTATCAACTTTAGAGGAGACTTAACATTGTTTAAACGGTTAATTTTGAAGTTTCTCGCTTATGTAGTGATGGAGATTATCAGTATGAGTTTACGTGAGTTAGATATTTTAATTATCCATGACAAATAATTTCGGTACGTCCTTTATGGTTTTTACTTGTAGTAGTTTAGTCGACATACGCAGCCAATCGTGAATCGAACACACATACCCTGTTGATTGCTTTCGGAAAGGTGCAATTTTTAGATAGGCTTATCGCCGGGAAAGGCAATGGTTTACACTGCTCATTAAACAGCCGCTGTGTGGGTAGTTAGGAGTTCAGGTCTCCCCAGACAACTGACCTTGGAATCTAACTACAGTCTGTATTATGGCGTGACACTGGACATTTATTCATTCTGTAAGGGGTATTATTAGAAACCCTGAAAACACAATGGATACTTAGCTATGGATAACTACTGAAATTGGTCTGAACAATTAAACAAACTTTTATCCTGCGAAATGTATTCATCCTTTAACATTTACTCATTACGCTAACATTCTGACCAATATCAGAGTTTGTCAAACGATTGAAACATACATTTATTACATAACTTTACTCTCTATGAATGCGTTTGTTTCATGTTTTGTCTCTTTAAAGAACACGAGGTAATCGCCTGTGTTTTCTGGAGCATGTGCTATTCTATTTTCGTTGGTAGCTTTATCACATTTTGTCGATTCAGTTATCATGTTTAATGATCACACTGGTTCCATTCAGCGTTATTCAGGGCATAAATCAAATTTGACACTGCTCTCCATTACATCTCTCAACGCACATAGCTTTTATATTTCGGTAATGACTGACAATTGCTGTCAGAGAGGGGAACAGAATATAGCTTTATTGAGCCATGGGTATTTTATTGTAGCTTGGGATTTCGTCTGTTGATTTTGATGGTTATTTGTATGTACTTTTCACATCGCTTCCTTCAACCCCAGATAATGGGTTTTATATAGGGAAATCGACTGCCCGGTTTACTGCACGTACACGGTATATGTATACGCATGTCTGTAATCTTCTACGTATGGAAGGTTGTGATACCGACATGTTTAAATGGAAATGCTATAGTAACCTCCAACTTTCTGACCCAAATGGCGGTTTTCTGTTCTGAAAATTAAACAGCTCTGGAACAACCGGCTTCATCCCGACTTGGCATATTTCCCAACAGCTGCCATTTATGCTTTAACAGCTCTTCTAGGGCTCACATTAACCTTCGGGTTTCTTCCCACTCGGATAAGACGAAACAAGACTTGATTGTTACCGCCAAAAACGGAGGGTGTATTTGCCGGAGGACCTGTTTCTCAGAAATATAATGGAGTTTTAATAGTGAGCTGACAAGACATTTAATTGAGTATCGTGCTTTTAAGATTTCCACACTCTTAGCCAGGTGTCCCTTAATAGAAGGCTGTATTAGTGTGTGTTTGGATGTCGCGGATTAGAGTGCGTACGATAGGTGACTCACTGTTAAGTGTCCAGAAACCGCACAGAATCTCATGCACTATTAAAGCTGTCGTCGTCAGTTAATATTCAGATGGCAAACCGTTAATCCGTGTTAATCCCTCCCATATGGATTATATTAGTGTTCACATTGAGAATGTTTTAATGTCCAGACCAAGCAACACGTGTATCATATCTTATAGTTTCAGCTTTCTTGAGCTACCGTTGTCTAGATATATAATCCTCGTGCTCGTGTGAAATGCTGTGGCTTGTAACAAAAGGTGGCAACATTTGTTTTAGCATTTACTAATCAATAAGATTTGAAACGAATGGAACCATCTGGCTCTCGTGACAACGATAATATACCTGACAATAGTTTCCTAGTACTTGAACTCTTTGTTTCACCACAAGTTTTGGCTTCATTTATAGAATTTTTATATAATTTAAATATCTCAGATATATGTTTATAAACAGTGAAAAGGAAATTAGGAATTTAAAAGCTGTATATCATTTAAACCTTTCAAAGAGCAATCATAAGCTGTTATAATAAAACTAAAACCCATGATATTTCATTAGGTTGACGACAGACAGGAGTTTGCGTTTAGCCAGTAAAATGTTCTGGAACACTTTGTAATATATTGACAATGTTGATACATCTTCAGCTATGGCAAGACCATCGGTAAACTGAGATTTCTCAGATATATAGATGGGATTTTTGCGGTGCGGTGGCTTACAACAGTTTGCCCCTTTGGAAATTATGTATATATTATCGCATGTTTGCAAACCTTTTTTTCCTTGGTCGTGCATTTTTTGAACATTTTTCGGGTTTTGGCATTGTTACATAAATTTTGTTTTGTTTGGCAATTTATCGCCTCTGTTTCAGAAAAAAATACACTCTGTTGTTGAATGTGGGTTTAAGTTGTATTTGAATCCATTACCATGGCGTCTTTCTTGTAACAGTTGAAACTGTGAATTAATATTTCAAGGCTAAGCGGATGTAAAGAAGAATTGGTCGCAGATCTAGCTTTGTGATGGGACTACAGCCGATCTTCATCTAGAGAAACCATATATCTTGTTTAGCAAGCGTTGTCGTAGGTTGGGAAGAGAGAGAGAGAGAGAGGGAGAGAGAGAGAGCATCCGTTTCTTTGAATAAACACAGCTTGTCTTCCGAATCGATCCTTTACAAACCATTGCCGTATTTTGGATTCATGTATGTCCAAGTCATGTTAGTGGCTAGGTCATCGTTACTAAGGAAATATCTTACTTTAGTGTGTTCGAGGCAGTAATGGGATGGCATCTATAATGGATCGCATTCTTTAAGGAGGCCTCTGTCTAATCAATAACGCCAATCTTTATTAACTGCATATACATTTCAATCGATTTCAAGCTTTTTGCTGACTACCTAGATAACTAGCAATTCTTGAGCTCGGATCTTCTTCTTTTTGTGGCGGCATACCCTGTCGAAGTTTCTTTCACAAATCAAGACTGAAGATAAATGGAGTCAGGAGAAGAAGAAATTGCATAGTGAGAATTGAGAGACGCTTGGTTATTAGAGTTAAGGTCAGAAAGATAAACAGAGGAACAGACTGTTATTAATACACTCCTGTGACTCTTTGAACAGGAGATGTTGACAGGAATGAGTGCGCGTGTCATCTAACAGCCAATCAGACTCTCCGTCCCTGGCAGCCATGGGGATTCTAATGGCGCGAAATTAATGAGACAGCAGTGTGTTCTGGTGAAACACGTTATTACCCAGCACAGACAAATGGGATCAGCATGTGTTTCCTCTAGCTGAAACAATTACTCAGCAAAGTCACTGATCGATTTCTTGAAGGATATAGCTCACGTGTTGAGGGGAGTAGTTTTGTCTCAACTGACCTGAATATTATAATTATTGTGAACATTTTTAAATTGCTACCTCCCTTATTGGTAGTTTGGTATAAACGATTCCTTTGCCTCACCATGCCTCACTAGTTCAACTACTACTGTACACGACTATATGTAAGAATTGACAGAGGTTGTGTTTTTGGGAGGCCCGGGGGGGGGGGGGATAAGTCTACTTTCTTGGATTACATGAATGGTTTGTGAGAAAAAAAGCTGTACGTTATTCATATGTCTTAAATCGGTGCTTATGTTTATACCCATCTTCTTCCCATAATAATTGCACCTTTATGCCAATAATACCGTTTATAACATTGGACCCTAAACACTGACTATAACAATGTCTGTCTATTGCATGGATACAACGAAATCTTGAGATAATCACATATAATATGACTCCCAGGATTATTTGCCTGCGTGTTGTATGCATATCCACTTAAGCTACACTACCTCCTACTCAAGGCCTATAGCTTGACACCTTCACATTGCCAATAACCGAGACATTCTTGTGTCGACAGAGAAACTCGTGTTTTGATTGGTTTGTTTATCACTGATATGACTCTGTGAACGTACATGCTTAATGCGTGCGTTAACACGAACCAACAACTAAAGCGTATCTGCACGGATAATTTAGATTCCTGCTAACTTAGCTATCTTGTTGCCAAAATCAAATAAGTGCTTGAATGTGACTGTGTTTATGCATTTTATTTAGATAATCGTCATACACTAACATTAAATTAGGCTTAATGTATTGATCGATAGACTGTTTAATAACAACATGCTTGGACATTTGCTAATTTGTGTTCATAGAGTATGAATGATAAAAAGGCCAACCTTTAATATGAGCACGATTCTATAAGAATACTGACAGATATTCGGTGTAAAATCATTTTGGTTTAAACCATTGGTGAAGTACATTGTAATATAACATTTATTGAAATAAACCATCTTTGAGGTTGCAAACAATCAATCTGACTCAAAATCCATTTTCTTAAAATATTCTTTGTCGGCACACGTGACTATAGCCAGATTACAAAGACACATTTAATTAAAGGAGATAAACATGCAGGTGAATACTTGATAGGGTTATCACCTTTCAAGGTTGGCGTTTTTATTCAAATTTTGGAGGAAAGATGGGAATTTGAAGATGGTGAAAAAAAAAATGAATAAATGATAGACGTTGGAAATATGTATTTACCCTGCCTTTTTTAACCTAAATAAGCGTTCAATTTGAAGATCTGATTAAATTTTATTAACTCTTTATTTTCATTAACTAAAGGACGTTATTAAAAGATGATTTTAGGTAAATTATACTTCATAGAAAACAATTTTGTGACAAAAGTTTAACTTAGTTAAATTTTTATATATAATTTTGAAATCTAGTCGTAGGCTACCACTTTCCAAAGATTAAAGAATTCAGAACGCTTGTAGTAAAGAAACAAGAACACTTTCCCTATACGTAAGTAACGTCGGGTTATGTTATGGTTCTTTCTAGTTTTATTTGCATTTTATAACGTTCTAGAATTCCTCAATTAGCTTAGGAGTTTGACATTAGTTTGCCTGTTTACAAATATTTTCTCTCATTATGCCTGTTGTCCATCATCTGTAGACAAATTGCATTACTAGACGTGTTTCTGGTGATGACAGGGGGAGTTATTAGCTGCAGTCGAGACATGTTGACAACTGAGTACTTCCCCAGATGTACAGATGGTATAAGCTTCAATATTTACCCTCACACTGTGTTTGCTTTACCCTGGTTTATTTTCAAGAGGCTACATTCATTTGGGTTCCATGATCATGTAACATCATCGATTCGGACACACCATTAAATGCTTTTATCTGATATATGTGAAGCCTACAATAAGTTCGGTAATACGAAGATTAGTGTTTGTTATCGTTAATTCAGCACAGTATATAGCGATAGAGACAGGGAGCTTTGTTTTTAAATACCGTGTGTAATGATCATATACAAAAACCTTTCGTCAGAGTTTACTTATCCATAGATTCATAATATTATAATGTAGGAATGGAGGTATTAAAATGCAAAAAGTACTACGATGAATAGCTGTTGTCATATGTAACAGACCCATTTATCAGCTGAAATGACAAAACGGACTGAATTTCGTCGAAGCAAATGGGCCCAGCTGTCTTCCTTTCTGAACACATAGTACATAATAAACGTAACACGAGCCGAGGATTTATTCTTCGCCGATGAAAGCCGCTTTGAAGGATGGGACCCACTCGGTTGCCTCCGGGGACGTTACTATGGCGAACAGAAGCCGTAGAATTTATGGGCGCAAAAAATATCTTTTTGTCGATTCAACAGTTCTGAATGGAAATATCAGCCATGCTTCTGTGACTTCAAGACAAGGGTGTCCGTCATTTCAATGGTCTTGCATGACAATGTAAGGCCACAACCGATAGGCAGCACCTGACCTCATATCTCATTCTTCAACCGATGACTATAATAACGACTTTAAAGTTGCTTTTAACAATTTTCTCTGGGATTTCAGACCACCAAGACTAGACCATACTCGGTTTATCCGAATTTTGCCCTGTATGCATTTTCAGAATGCTTCGGCAGACAATAAGCTGTATTGATACGCATACATCTGTCCTCTGACTTGCCTCAGCTATTTATGTTCTATTCGCTTTGTATTCCTGTAAATAAATGTATTAAGAATTATTGTCCCGCTAAAGTAGGAAAAAAAAACTGCGGATTTCATAAGAATCTTTAAGAAGAATGTCGTCAAAGTGAAAAGGTTTACTTTATGCTCTCTACCTGAAAAAATAAGATCTTGTCACATTTGCGAGGTTGCAAGAATTAATTATCCAATTAAATCCCTCGTCGCGTGCAAATGGGTTTTATCAAAGTAAAGTATTATTTAAATTCTGTTTCTAAAAGCTTTGTTAGCTTTTGACAAATTTTATCTAAATCATTCAGATCGATTTAGAATGTTTAGAACAAGCTTAACTCTGAACGTAATTTTTCGACAGCTTGAAAAACGATTTTTTTGCTTTATCGAAAAGCTCTAGTTTTGGTTAAAATAAAAAAATTAAATCGTTTTTCGAATTTGTACCAAAAAAAAAAACACATTTTATTTTCCCACCACGTGACGTCCGTTTGGTTGATCTATATCAACAGTACTTCATAAGTGAAGGAATTTATCGAGGTTAGAATAACAGAATATGTCTGTGAAGTTTCATCCTGTGACTCTGGTCTATGGAAGCCACTCGTGTACAACATGAAAGGTAAACAAGACTGGTAGAAGATGTTGTTGATTAAGATAACGAGACCCCTAGCACTGTGAATAATGCACACAATGGAGGCTAGGGTGTCATATGAGAGGGTTGATAGGTTCCAGGAGGCAACACTATGTAGATAGACGTCGGCCGACGACAGGGGAGCCTCTCCAAACAGATACCGTTTATCACCAAGATAATTACTTTGAAATTACTTGAGATGGACAACTTCAACAACTCTTGATCATTCATTCTACCCCTATGTGTTAGCTTGAGAGTTCATTGGACACCCATTAATTATATCAATTAAAAACCAGCTGGTATTGCCGCCTAACCGCTTCTTGATAAAGGCTAGAAATAGCTATTGTCTGGGTTTAGGTTTCTTTTCCGCCGTGTTGTTTGTTTCTTGTCATCTATTCTGAATCTGTATTCATTGTTGCTCACCTTTCTTCTCTTTGGAGGAAATACTTGTTTTGTAGTTTGTCAAAACGTTTCATGTTGCTGAAGATTTTTTAAAAAAATGTAGCCTTCTCCATTGAAGAATGATTATAACGTGTAGTTTGTCCGACCCCTTTGTCCTTCGACGATGGTCATCTTGCCAAAATATACATTTGTATGCTTTCTGAGTTTTGATACCTGTGAAATATAACATCAGATACCATTTCTATCATTTGAAGACACGTTTTCGACCATCATTTTAAAGCTTACGGCGTAAAATTATCAGTACCATGCAAACAATAGATATTTTTTGATACACATTATATCGGAATTTCATCATTTGGGAACTTAATGATGGGAGTGTGCGTTATTTTGTACTTAGCGCTAATGTTGAATCTGTTGACCATAAAGCTAGAAAAAGCCGCAGGTGGTATACGTGTTGAATCTTGACTTGCCTTGATGCTTTTAGTAACATTCCTCTGCCTGCACGTCTTGCTGGTAGTGAGTTGTTAGTCTGGCCTTGTGCGAGTCGGTGATTGCAATACATCTATCGATCGAAAAGACTCATTACCAGGCTAGCAAATGAAGGTCCAATTAGAAGCTTGCTTGTCAACAATCTCCCACACTAGCTCCATCTCTTGACCAGCTATATTATTTAAAGAATTCTTTAAGTAGCTGACGTGACCATACTTTACAGTGGCCATTGAACATGATTCCCTAGAAATCTATTTGTTTAATCTAAGCCGAACGAATAATAAAAAACAAAACTCATTAATCAGCATATTTTTATTAGCACAGTGTTTGGACTGTATATAGGACCATCCCTATCTTAAGTTACGGTAGTTTGTATTCATTATTTGGGCATTTTATTGTTTTGCGATCAAGCGATCTTGGCCTTACTCTAAACAACAACTCATCCGGGATTGAATGCAAAGGTTGCATTTTCTTAAATATGCTAAACATATATAAATCTGAAATTCTCTTGAATATAGTGACTTCATAACTAATGCCACTAATTGACACTGCTCTTGATTTTTCATGAGCCAATGTCTACACTGTATTATTATGTTGCATGTATACTGTAGTTGTCCAAGAAAACCATTTATTCCCTCTATTGGTCCTCCTATAGACATATATAGGCCCTAAATATATTTATGAACTCTAAAACACACGGGCACAGGGAAAATGGTCTTATATATAGGTCAACACGCTCTGAAATACTTATACCGAATACCAAAGTAAAGCTTGTGACAAAGTGGAAGTGAACAAAATTTGATATAACAGAGTCCAGAAATGTTCAGACGTTACATATGCATGCTTCCAGATCTTGTTTTCTTCTCTATTAACTTATTTTACAGCCAATGTAAATAAAGGCGTATAAAATGTTAGACTAAATAATGGTTGCACGACCTTGGTTGAAACATGGCGATGGCAAACATGTATATTATCTTGCCATGGTTGTATTGATTCTACAACTCTAAAACACATTGCCTCTGGTACCGTCTAGATATTGAAGTGAGTCCGTATCGAGCTGTTTTCTTTCATATCTCCTGTCTTCGATTCTCTTCTCAATGCATTTCAATACACTTGATTGTTTGGAGAACAATGTTAGTTAGACAATGGGATTTGTACGCCTGAAAGACAAGGGGGAAATATGTTTTTCTAATTGTTTCCAGTGCCCTTTGACAGATCATGAAATTATAGGCAACTCCCGTTGAAAGTAGGAATGCATTATTGGTCAGTCTAATCAAGTATTCATCAATAATACAACATTTACATTCCATCCAAATGTCTGACGGATGCCTTAGCTACTACTTTTGCTCGGCCGAAAAATAAGCAAAATCTGTACAAGGATTCTCGGCGGTATGTGCTAATAAAAAACCTTTTAAGTTTTCTACTGTGTCAAAAATGTACTGTTATTGAAAATTGGCAATGCTTGCACATTCAGTTTGTTGTATGTATAGATATGGCATCCTGGTTGAAGATGTACCCAAGTCCCATCCATGTAACTCCTTTTGTTCACGCTGATTATAGTCGATATTTTGACAGTCACTTCGGATTAGTATTGTCTATTAAGAATAGTCGTCACCTCGGCTCGATTCTGCTATTGACTGGGTTTTACACTGGGCCTTGTGTAATCTCGGTTATCCATTGATCGCATGTAGATCTCTCCGCGATAATTGCGTCCCCTCGGGCGTCAGTCGACCATGTGCGACCAAGCGACGCGGACTATGCAGCCCTTCCAGACTGCTTTGCGTGCGAGGAAGCCATCGATCCCTGGTATTGCGGCTTCGACGTTTCTCCTGTGTTCAGCTATAGGTATAGCCTAATTGTCGGCGAGATTATTAATCTATATATTCAATGTGAGCTGATAGTCGGACAGCTGCCTATTCCAATAGGAGGTTTGTGATCAAGGAGATCTATCTCCCATCACATCCTCAACCATACTGTTTTTGCGAAGAAAAGGTTAATTTGTTTAAATTCTATATACCACTGACTGAATTGTGTCAAGTTAAAGCCATTGCACAATGTAGTGTTTAGCACGTATTGGTTGATATTGCTCGCTGCGAGCCCTAGATTACCGTACTCCATTATTGCGTTATCCCTGTAGACGCATTGAGAAAATGATCGATCACCGACTATAGGCTTAATGAGTTCAAGCGTGAGTCTCGGCAATCACGAGTTACCTCCCCTTGCCACTCAACAGGCACGTAATACTGACAGTTGTCAAGTGACATAAGGTTATTAGGTAATCTCCCCATAAGCATGTAATTTTCATCTTCCACATGGAAAGATAGCGCTATTTACATGCCAAGGTTTCATTATGGATCACACTTCTCTGTTGCGTTATTGCTGAGTTAAAGTTAGTAAGCAATGAATAGTTTATTAGGGAAAGTAAAGCTTTCATTGATGTGATCTGGGCTCAGTCGACCGAAACCTCCTCTGCACTTTGAGAGTTTCCAATATTTCGATAGTGTAAATAAAACTTTGCCAAAGTGAGCGATTTATTTAGATTCTTACTATTGCTCCTATATTAAGTCAGGTATTACATGGTTGGTACATGTAACTATCAGTTTGTACAGAAGTAACACATCATATCATAATCAGAGCATTCCACTTGTGACAAAAATCTATCTCACCTTTCCGTTAGGTTTTTAAGTAAAAGGAGTAATAAATAGTGTTTTAGTTCACAATTTCCTTAGAATGATTTATTTTTATCCCTCCAGAGTTTTTTTTAAACAGAAGGGTAGCTACGTGTAATAAAATATGATAAAAACAGTTTTTGTATCCCAATACAACCCCAAAAACAGTCTTTGTATCCCAATACTACCCCAAAAACAGTCTTTGTATCCCAATACTACCCTAAGCAGTCTTTGTATCCCAATACAACCCCAAAAGCAGCCTTTGTGTCCCAATACTACCCAAAACAGTCTTTGTATCCCAATACTACCCCAAAAACAGTCTTTGTATCCCAATACTACCCTAAGCAGTCTTTGTATCCCAATACTACCCTAAGCAGTCTTTGTATCCCAATACAACCCCAAAAACAGTCTATGTATCCTAATACAACCCCAAAGCAGTCTTTGTATCCCAATACTACCCAAAACAGTCTTTATATCCCAATACAACCCCAAAAACAGTCTTTGTATCCCAATACTACCCAAAAACAGTCTTTGTATCTCAATACTACCCTAAGCAGTCTTTGTATCCCAATACAACCCCAAAAACAGTCTTTGTATCCCAATACAACCCCAAAAACAGTCTTTGTATCCCAATACTACCCCAAAAACAGTCTTTGTATCCCAATACTACCCCAAAGCAGTCTTTGTATCCCAATACAACACCAAAAACAGTCTTTATATCCCAATACTACCCTAAGCAGTCTTTGTATCCCAATACTACCCCAAAATAGTCTTTGTATCCCAATACTACCCAAAACAGTCTTTGTATCCCAATACTACCCCAAAATAGTCTTTGTATCCCAATACTACCCAAAACAGTCTTTGTATCCCAATACTACCCAAAACAGTCTTTGTATCCCAATACTACCCAAAACAGTCTTTGTATCCCAATACTACCCCAAAAACAGTCTTTGTATCCCAATACTACCCCAAAACAGTCTTTGTATCCCAATACTACCCAAAAACAATCTTTGTATCCCAATACTACCCCAAAAACAGTCTTTGTATCCCAATACTACCCCAAAACAGTCTTTGTATCCCAATACTACCCAAAGCAGTCTTTGTATCCCAATACTACCCCAAAACAGTCTTTGTATTCCAATACTACCCAAAACAGTCTTTGTATCCCAATACTACCCCAAAAACAGTCTTTATATCCCAATACTACCCAAAACAGTCTTTGTATCTCAATACTACCCAAAACAGTCTTTGTATCCCAATACTACCCAAAACAGTCTTTGTATCTCAATACTACCCAAAACAGTCTTTATATCCCAATACTACCCAAAACAGTCTTTGTATCTCAATACTACCCCAAAAACAGTCTTTGTATCCCAATACTACCCAAAACAGTCTTTGTATCCCAATACTACCCTAAGCAGTCTTTGTATCCCAATACTACCATAAGCAGTCTTTGTATCCCAATACTACCCCAAAACAGTCTTTGTATCCCAATACTACCCCAAAACAGTCTTTGTATCTCAATACTACCCTACTACGAAAGTTCCTCCTTTTCTTTGGTTTTGTAAGTCTTAATCTAATCCCTGCCAAATAAGTTTTGTACGAGAGGATTTTGTAAGCGAAGTCAGTCTTCGTTAACATTTGTTTTATTTAAAAATCATCTCCCATCATCTTGCAGTATCAATGCTATACATGCAGATAATGCAAACGTTCGCCATCAATTTCATTTCCAGGTGCCATATCTTACATAAACCTTCTTACCGTATCTGCTGAAGCAATGACTCTGTATACTATTTCATATTTCCCAGATGGAATATACCAGTTTTGATGGATATGTTACCCGCCTACATCCCAAGTTTGCCTTCTGGAGGTAAATCTCCAACTCTGTAGTTCGCATTCATGGCCAACATTTGCTATGAAAAATTTATCCCCGCTATCGATTGTTAGGTTACAGATACACGCGATTTTGCAGAAACAATCTATTGCTAATGCGATTATTGATCGCTGAGTATTTAGCACACAAACAGCAAAGCATTTTTGACTGCATCCGAAAGACACATAGGATCTTGACAAGATGCCTTTAGATTTTCACAATTCAATTGATGGTGATTAGATATGACCTGCCTTCACCAAGGACGCCTTAGTCCGGGACACTAGCCTGGAATTTAGTGAGATTTATATGAATGCTTCACCAAGGGAATAGGTGATGTACAGCCTTGACATAAGTGTTCGCCCGAAAACCATAGGCCCATAATTTCATTGCCTTCCGTATCATTGTGTTAGTATGATTGATGTCCTGTGCTGCAAACTATGCCATTATTACCAGCTCAAAATAAATCAAATTCTGCTTGTCTAGAAACGCTGACATCGATATAAGGCCAATAAGACAGAAATAAATATGTGTGGACTAAATTCAGGCGTTTTTAATGTCTAGACCACGCCCAGCTCTTGCTTTTTTATTACTTAATTTCCTTCTAATCTGCTGTAGGTCAATATTCAGAAGAATTATATCTCCTCATGCTAGAGGTAATATTTATAATGGGAAAAGCAGATCAGATCTCCATATTGATGTTTGTTGTGATTGCCATATATTGGCTATCTGTATACTTAGCCTCTATTAGGAAGTTCTTTTTTTTGGTGAATTTTATTCTGGAGGTTGTATGGTCTTCTACTGGCTATAACAAGAAGCTCGTTAAAAACATATACATTATTAAGGAGTATTTTCATTTCCAGCTGCACGTGGCCATATATACGTTAGATATTTGGGAACCTGCTCACCAGGTTCACTTAATACATATAATGAGTTTCAAACTAGATCTGCATCGAAGGAAATTGTAAAATGAGGATAGCATTTATCCAGCTGAGATGACAACGTTCTTGTTGCACTCATGTTATCCACTGCCATAGGGTCGGCTTCCTCTTTACTTCGGCTTCTCTTAGTGTCGTATAGATCAAAGATTCTAGGATATTAAAAGCCCTGAGGTAGATCATTTGATAATGCTACCTTGTACTGTCGTCATATAAACTAGCGATGCTGGGCGGAGTATAGCAGTCCACCTGTCTAAGCCAGCCTCCTTGCCTGTCAGTGTGGAGCTGGAAGACGACGAGTCTACTGTAGGTGTTTATTCACCTGACCTACCCTGATCCTACTAGGACATGGATTTACCTTGTCCATATAAAGAGCTCAGTGTCGGTCTATAGAGACACATAGTGAACAGCCATTCCTGGCATGAAGACGCCATTGTCAACCTGTACTTGGTTAGATCGCCGAGAGACTCAGCTACGTGACAGGGCATTGTTCGTCTTTCAGTTGTGTCCGCTATGCCATGTGACATCTACACGGAATGGCGCAACATTTGATAACTGCTACTGTGGAAATACCGATGTCTCATTTCTGTCTTTAACAAAAGGCTTACGTCAATTCGTGCCTGTCGCCTGAAACATGTTCTACGAAAACAAGTCGTGTTCCAAACGACAGTGGAATCTTCTGTACTGGTTGATAACGATTTATATACAGCACGTCTCCATTTCTCCAGGTAAAATTAGTTCTTATTGAACCTTTCTAATACCAGAATCTTTTGCAATCAGGAGTGAATTTGATTGAAAAAAATGCAATTCTTACTGATTGTCATTTTAGTTAATGTGAATCATGAATAACAGTGTCTTCTGCGATACCTTAATCTCTTTAACGTTATTGTAATCGGCAATTTTAGAGTTTTTTTTATTCCTTTTTAAATTTAGTATTCGATTTTTGCTTTTCGTTTTATAGCAACTTTAAGCTTATATGTTTTGTACCAAATGTGGTTAATGCCTGGATTTGTTCATTTCTCATTTGATGACAGACAGTTTCCCATTACCTATTACATCTGAATTTTACACTTACACCTGCCCTATTCTTAATATCTCCTCAGCGTAGGCCGCCTATTGTCCACGTTACTTCCAAATTCATGTGGCGGTTATTTCAATCTTTTGTTTATTTTATTAGTCTTTAGCTGTTTTGATGAACAAGTACACGTTGGGTGTTATCTCACTGTACTTGTGTAGTATGTTTTATATTTTAACTCAACATGGAGTTCACATCAACAGCGCCGTTTGAAACCAGAAAATCAGCCTTGTACACTATATTTGTGTCTCAATTTTGTGTAGGTGGACTAGAATCAATGTAGTGGAAACTGTTCGTGTCGATATACTTAAACCGTAGTCCACACGGTATGAATATACAGCAAGTCTCTGGTGTACTAGCTTGCCTTCTTCAGTCGAGCTGTCCAATATTGTAGCCATCTATAAGAGGTTGACAAGCATCATCCCCAACTTCTCGCGTGTGATGTATTACTCCCTATGCAACCTTATACTGGCTGTATTCAAATTACGCCAAGTGTCTTCGCAACTGTCAAAGGCTTCTTTCGTCTTTCTCAATTATTAACGGATGGCCCTATGATTTCTCTACACTCAGCTGTACGACTGGCAGACAGTTTATATCATTTAATATGAGGGAATTGAAATGAGTGATAGCCATACCAGTCTAAGTATACCTATAGTTTTACCTACAGTATTGGTCAGTGCTTCTTGTGAAATTAAATCTACTTCTACGAACAAATTAGGTGAATTGATTGCAGGAGTACATTGTTAAATGGTATTCTTGTATAATAAGCATGGTGCAGCTAATGGGTCTAATGAACAAACTCAAATAATGCTAGCTCTGTATTCTATACGAACACTTGCGTTTTTTTCACATCTAGTCGACAATCAATGGTATTTACACGTATAAGTATAATCATGTCCCAAACAGACAGCCCATAATTGAATAGTATCCGAACTGTATTAATTAAGAGCTTGGTGTGATCAGTTGCCCTGTATCTTGTGTCCAAATCATCTCTAAAGATTATCTTTGAACCGAATAATCATATTCATTTCATCTGAAGGTACCTCAATTGTAAAATTAATTTAACTAATTATTAGATAAATTAAAAAATATAACTTATGATGTGATTAAATGTTATTCATATTTTTATTCTATTCTATTTACCCAAAAGACCAACGAGCTGTGGTCGAATTCTATATTTACATGTATGTTTCTGAACGCCTTGTTTTCTCGTGACTATGTAAATAGCTTTGGAAAAATGTTTTATTTGCTGCGTATGAGACAATGAGAGACGTATACGTAAGGAAATAGTTTAAAAATTGAACCAAATCATAACACTTACTTTGAATAATGTAGTTTAGAGCGTTAGTATTTCCTACTATTTACTTAGATAAAAACCATAAAGCAATTCTTGATATGACGAACGTGACCGTTCCCGTCTTCCGTACATTAAGGGCTCTTAGATTTAGAGCATTAAGAAACAACATTAAAAGATTTCACCGAGCTTCCATGCATTGTTAAAGCTTTGGAGTGTTTTACGAGGTATTTCCTTTCTCTGATAAGTTCTATCCGCCATGCTACCGATAAGGTCATCAAATATTTATGTTCACTACGACTACGAATTACTTAATGTATAACCACCCCCTCGTAACCCCCACCCTTGATGAGCATTTTCGATTTAAATAGGTTTAATAGGTATAGAGTTAATATAATATAAGTTACGCATGCGTCTTGATATCATAAATACATGTTTTTCATATCGACCACTGTATCATATAGCCGATATAGGTCTATATAATCCGTCCAATTAACAGATTTGTTTTCCTGTTGATCATTGTTCTAATAACCAATACACGTTTCCCTGTTGATCATGTTGTTCTAATAACCAATACACGTTTCCCCGTTGATCAATTGCTCTAATAACCAATGCACGTTTCCCTTTTGATCATTTTGATATAATAACCAATACAGGTTCCCCTGCTGATAATTTTGGTCTAATAATCAATACACGTTTCCATGTTGATCATTATATCATGTTGTTCTAATACCCAATACACGTTTTCCGGTTGATCATGTTGTTCTTATAACCAATACACGTTTTCCTGTTGATTATGTGGCTAATAACCAATGCACGTTTTCCTTTTAAGCCTCGTCTCGTGTTTGCCTTATACCCATAACATGTTTCCTTGTTGATCATTTTGGTCTAATAAACAATACACGTTTGTATGTTTATCATTATATCGTGTACATGTAGGTCTAATAACCAATACACGCATCCATGTTGATCATTATATCATGCTGGTTTTATAACCAATACACGTTTCCCTATATATCATGTTGTTCTAATAACCAATACACGTTTCCCTGTTGAGCATTATATCACGTTGGTCTTATAACCAATACACGTTTCCCTGTCGACCATTATAAGTCCTCTTGTTACAAATACATGTTCTACTTCTCGACCATTTTAAGTCATCTCGTTACAGATACATATTTTACTTCTTCATTATTATGAGTCCTCTCTTTACAAATACATGTTCTACTTCTCGACGATTATGAATCCCTTGTTATAAATGCACGTTTTACTCTTTGGTCGTAATTAATCTCCTACATGTTTTACTTTTTGATGAGAAATCTACGAAAACAAATCCTATCTTATCTCTAGATCATAATAGATCTATCGGTGTGACATAAAACAAGGAAATTGGGAGGTGGAGGGAGGGTTGGGGGGGGGGGGTATCAGCTGATTCGGAGATCGTTTTGAACATGCAAGTATTTTTTGTTTGACAGGTTCGGGTTGTAGTTTCCTGCCTGAATGGCAAGGCGACTGGTATCAAAACTCTCTTGGAGATATCCGGATATCCGCTAATGAGATCCGGCCGCTGGGAACCTGCGTTGAAAACGTAGACAGCAAGTACTTGCTGAAAAACAGGTATGTATCTGAACTGATATTAAACATATTTACTCTGTCTAACAAGACCAAATCGATTGCTTGTAGTATCTGTCATTGGTTGTGTATGGACGCCATCATCTCTACCATCTGTTTTCCTCACATGACCTCCGCTATCAACACATGCCCTTCGTCAGCACGCCCAAATTTGAAGGGTTTTCGCTCAGCCTTTGGGTATTTTTCTTTTTCGACTCAGAGAGATTGAGAGCATTTAGTGTCATTCCTGGTGGAAATTTGAAAGACTAACAAGGGTGAGCTTTGGCAGAGTTGCCAAAAGACAAAGAAACCGGGTCGACAATAAAGCGCTTTGAAATATAGCGCTGGTGGAAGGAAGAGATCGATTCTTCTGCGGTCTGATGAAGATTGCTTCCCTGGAATGGTTGACAGTTGGACGAAGAAGAGTTGTGGCTGTCTTCGCACTGCCATGTCAAGGGGTTTTTCAGCTACTATCTTTCACTCTGTCCTTGTCTATATAAGCATGGCCCCCAAACTCACAGCCTTCTACCAGAAGCCAATACCGAACCACTCCGAAAATAAACACTTATGAGAGGGGAAACATTCTTAGTCAACCTCTCCCTTGTGTTGAAAATAAACATTGAGCCAGATATGATTTACATTTAATTACAACTCTCCTTATTAAACTGTAACACTTCTGCGGCTTTTTAGTTTACTCGGTGTGTTTTTTAATGAGCTGTATAAACACTAAATTGCATTTGGGAACTGCTCTGGAGAAAAGAAACATTTTTCGTTGTACAAGGTTAACCTTTAGTTTCATATTGTAAAACCTGTTGGAGTAATCTGTAGATGATTCTAAAATAGACATAGGATGTATCATTTTACAGAAGATTAAAAAGTATGACCGTTGACTCCCAAAGATATTCCCCAATTAATCAACCGTTTTTACATTTGCTGTGTTAAAATTACTGAAAGTGAAATATAGAATATGACCTTGAGTCCGTAGGGTCTGTAGGTATGTGGATATGAACGCTGTATTTCGGGAGAATGGTCGAACGGTGAAAGTGACATAGAACGCCTGATGTGGTAGGGATAATTTGTCGGATAAACCAACACAAGAGCTTCCATGATAGCTAACAAGTCGCTTTTGCCAATAAGTCTATAAATTGGGAGTTGGAAATTGGTAGATCGAACTCTAATAGGATGTACCCGGAGGCTTGGCCAATGAACTACTTTTTCTTTATTCAGAGATTCCCTGCAGGAATGTTCGTACAGTCTACCATCCATGCTCTACCCGTTCAACCTGCTATCTGTCCATAGACACCGATGGATTGGAAAAAAGAGGTCAAGGCCGGCGCGCTAGAATCTGGCAGACCGACGCTTTCGAAGTTTTTATGTAGAGAACAGACAGTGGTCTCTCCATTGCATTGTGAAACACACCAAAAATCACGCCTTTGGCCTGTAACAACATTTGTGCAAAACCGTTCAGTCCCACCAAAATTCAATCCTCTGGTCTGTTACAGTTTATCGTAGAATCGTTAAGACCCACCAAAAAGCCATGCCTTTCGTATGTTACAGTTTATCGTAGAATAGTTTAGACTCGCCTAAAGCCATCCTCGTCTGTTACAGTTTACGATGGAATCGTTCAGACCCACCAAAATTCACGCTTCTCGTCTGTTACAGTTTATCGTAGAATCGTTCAGACCCACCAAAAGCCATGCCCCTCGTCTGTTACAGTTTATCGTAAAATCGTTCAGACCCACCAAAAGCCATGCCCCTCGTCTGTTGCAGTTTATCGTAGAATCGTTCAGACCCACAAAAAAGCCATGCCTTTCGTATGTTACAGTTTGTCGTAGAATGGTTTAGACTCACCAAAAGCCATGCCCCTCGTCGGTTACAGTTTACTGTGGAATCGTTCAGCCTCACCTAAAGCCATCCTCGTCTGTTACAGTTTACGGTGGAATCGTTCATACCCACCAAGCGTCATGCCTCTCGTCTGTTACAGTTTATCGTGGAATCGTTCATACTCACCAAAAGCCATGTCCTTTGTCTCTCATGATTTACTCTGAATCCGGCCCACCAAAAGTCATGTCCCTCGCCTGTAACAGATTACCGTGTAATAGTTCAGACCAACCAAAAGCCATGACCCTGTTACAGTTTATTAAGTCTTGCATAAAGAATACCATATTTGATATGCTTATGTTTCAAATTTTTTTATTTGATATTTTAATTCAACCCTAACGTCTGTTAACTTTAGGAGCCTGTTTAGCAATTACCATACTGTACTGGGTATGGTTGACTTATTTTGCTAATATTATATTTTGTTTTAGGAATAAGGAATGCTACGTTTGCTTAGTCGTGACACCTCAACATGACAATATCATAGAATACAAAAAGAGTGAGTAAAGTTTTCTTATTTCCTGGACTTCATTGCCATTATGTATTGTTTGTTATAACTGTTATGGAGAATTGTCAGAACAGGGTTCATATATATCCTGGTCAATTTTCCCTATTGATTAGTCCGGGTGATTAGCCCTCTCCGATGCTATTACGGATTACTCTGGGATTGAGCCATACCATCCCATTTCCACTTATATTTGGAAGCGGTTCTTTGTCCAGAGAAAATTCTAGTTAATTTCTTCTCGCACAAATTGTGACTGCTCATTTCTGGGTTGGACATGATTTGACTAGTAACATTCAGATGGTCGCGAGATGCTGTCTAGTGTCTTGATGGGGATGTTGTCTACGCTCATTGGGGTTCTGTTGGCAACAGTTAGGACTATTAACTAAGTGTGTTGACCGCAATGTACATACCTAATACACCACAAGCATCTAAAGGCTTTGTCGTTGAATAATTGTTTAAAATATGGGAATTAGTTGGATGTAAATCCTAAAAAAAGCGACAGTATCAAATAATGAATGAAATACTGTATTACGACAGAATTTCAAACTTGTTCACAAAACACAAGGGTTCTTTTTGGCTCGTCATTTTCAATTTACATTTGATTTCACTTCATATTTCACAAATCCCACTAGGAAATACAAACAGGGATTAGAAAAGTATAGGTTGTGCATGAAAAGAAACATACCCAATTAAGAAATTGTGTTGAAACTTTCCTCTCGCAAATTGGATTTTGAAGTCTTGTATACATAAACATTATACATGATATATTTAGCAGAATTGTTCATACGAATACTGGTTTATTTGTTTGACTGAGGTAACACTTGCTGAAGCTGATATATGTATATGATAAACCAATGATTACTTTTTTACATGTATGTATAATGAGTTTTTTCAACTATAGTTTTCTGTAAAATGCGTATTTTAATCTATTGATTAGGAACCATTGTTTTATTTGTTTGTTGCTGTGCTAACATGCTTTTTGGCATTGTTTCTGTCCTATGAAAATCAGTATTGAACCGGAGAGATGATTTCTACCAATACTGTTCCATGTGTGGGCTAATTTGTATGAGATCTTTCGCTTGACTGTTGTTTTCTAGTAACTTCCTGAAGTAACTTTTGGATGTCGGCCTAAAGAAAAATCGTTTTTTCTCATCCACATTCTGTAAGATACATCAAGTTGACTCCCTAAGGACTGGTCTACTAATTTGTACAGTCACGTGACTCTTGCAACTTGAAGAGAGTAATTGGATATGTAAAAAACGTGGACAGGAAAACACTTTTATCAAGTGTCTTGAGTCAGCTAGCACCTGGAAGAATTGTCCAGATTCAATCAGTGACGTGTATTAGATTGCGCATGTTCATATTCCCTAAGGAAATCTAATTTCCTCCATCGGCTAAGTGTCTTTGGCTCACGTATTAAATGTTCCAGTCTCATTTAGTCGTGCTAATCGCCTGTAGTTGTTAATTGGCCCTGTATTTGGGTGTCAGCTACTTTTGGAGATCACTTTCCATCAAGCTTATTGCTTCATTGAACTAATATCCAAACTACAGATATTCAAATTTTTTCCGTAAAAAAATATACCCCTTTTCAGAGGTAGCAGAAGAAATTTTTATCTATGATTTGAATTAGCTATTTCATAATATAATTGGCTTTTTGAAGCACGTATTGCTTGGGAATGCTTTTGCAAAGCATATTGTTAATTTCACTCTCGTAATGGTTTGATACAAATCTGTTATGTTCACAATCTCGATAAGAATTTAAAATATAATCAATAGTAAGGTGTCGTTGTGAGGTCGGTGGTGCAATTAACGATGAGCAGAGTATTTCTGCGTTATTAGGGCTTGACAGATTATTCATTAGAAAGAAGATTTACTTAAAGGAATACTCCAACAGAAAGCACCTACTAGCCTCACATGAAAATAAACTGTTGCATGAGGCCTAATTTTGTATGAGCTTCTAAAAGTAATCTTTAAGAGTCATCCGACCTAGAGGCTGGCAAAGTGAAGGGCTTCTGGCCAAACTGATCGATTCCACTGAAGAGGTGCCTGTGAAGTTAGAATTGACCTCTACGAGTTCCCATCCTTAACACTACAAGGGTATCAAGAGATACTTAAAATAGTCAGCTCGAAGATCTGAGGCAGTATTCATTTCCAGCGATCATCTCTAAGCTGGTCATTCTCTTCCAATACTCCCTCGTTCTAGTTTTGTTAAATAAAACTGTTCACTTCTCCTGTTCTCTTATTTTGTGGAGCTACTACAAATGTTACCTCATTCTAATATTCTAGATATTCACAGTAAAATATCTTTCTTTTCATTTTTGAAAGTGTCGATGATGATCCATCATAATTTTTTTGTCTCCGATTTTCAGGTTATTGTAAAAATGAACGGAATATTGGCAGTGTTTGTGGTTCAATCACGGGAGATTACACGCTCTATACGATGGTTCGAGGTGAGTTATCATTCTACTGAAGTGACCAGTTGCCAATACTTGATCCACTATACCTTTCTAACAGAAATTGTCTCATTTCCACATGTGTTATGATTTGTCAAACTAATAGATATGACGTCGTTATAAGATTAAATGGTAGCTATTACATGTATCTAAAATCATGCTATTTCATCTGGATCAAATCGTACTAAATAATTTCTCTTTTTATTGTTGAAATGTCTGTACTTGTATTTCAGTGCCCAGCACACCAGTGCCATGTCCATTCGAAGGACCTTTCACATTTACATACACAAATATCAGTAATAAAGTTTGTGGATTTCCATCATCTGAAGTGCACGCATGCGCTGACGACTCTCGTTTCAAGTTTCGTTTCCGAAGATGTCAGGACATTCCTTTCACGAATTCTGCCGGTATGTTGATTAAGTAATTGCTGGTTAGTCTTTGGAACTTTTTTACAAGATAAAAAAGTTCGTTTGTACAGTTATACAAGAGCCTATTTTAAAAAAACGACAAATATAAAAAAGTTGTACCTTTTAGCAAGATTATCGGTACACTTTATTTTCAGTAACAGTTTCTTTAAATGTTCGCAAAATTGCTTTGAACACACAAACCATGCAAAACCAAGTCTTGAGCAACCTAACAGAGGTTATATCTTTCTAAGCGAAATGTAACTGTACTCTTGGAGTATGACTAATTCTGGAAGTCCTCAAAGCAGAGTGAAGTTGACTTAGCACAGGGGAAACACATTATCCCATATTTCAACACGTCAAAAACGATTAGAAAGAAAGGGTTAGAAAAACTACTGTAAGGGTATACATTTGGGTAGTAGCTACAGCAATGTGCATGCCAGCTGTACACAGAGACGCCGGTGGTAAAATTAAAAAGCCGTTGCATTTCTCATTTGTCTTTGGAGTTTTATTGTTTTCTAGAAGGCATCCCTTGTTGTTTGTTCTTATCCTTTCGTCGACCTATGTACGTTGATGGATAGTTTGCTTAAGGGCAGAAAAAAGAGTCCCGCCTTTCAAATGGCAACTGACATGTGTTAAACACATTATTTCATAAAAGTAGGAATTCTGCTTAGCTGATGTCTTCTCTCTAACAGATTCCACAAACGTATACATAAGTTTAACAGTTGCAAAATTCATTACTCCCGGTACTATATTTGTATGTCTAAATTGAACATATTTGAAAAAAAAACTCGTCGGTTCATCTTACTACTGAAGAGACCATTATGCTATCTACATGTACTTTAAAGTATGGGCATCGCTTTCTTTGTATTTTTCAGAGTATGATTTCCAGTGTTTGGCGACGTGGTCCGCTAAGAACTATTTATATGGCAAATTGACAAATCCCCACATGTATGACAAGGGACAGATGTACCGCTGTTTTGTAAGTTTGGATAGCTTTTGTGCAATTAAAATGAAAACCAGTACTATTTTATTTATTGGTTCTTAAAACGAAGAGCTATAGAGTAAATCAGAACTGTTAGGATTACCTTAATTTATGAAAACTCAAAAGAGATCAAGATCTTTTCCATTGTATTACAAAAATGTTCACCCTACAAATTAACTGCCAGCTTGGGGTTTTCTTCAAATTTGCACAAAACCTTTTATTATCAGGCACAATAACATTAAATAATGAAAAATTACATCACATTTTCCGCTTGTGGTCTTCAAGTTAATGCTGGTTCATCCATGCAGTTAGTTTTGTTTATCCTAAACTATGTAATTTATTAGTTGTGAATCATTCATATATTCAGTAGAACTACATGTATCATACTAGATTGGTTCTGACAGATGGTCGGTATACAATATATTCAAAACTACATGCATAACCCCCTGGCAAATCCTACAATTTACGGTGTTTCTCCAACTTTAAATGATGACGGCCATTTGTAACTTACCCATATTATGTAACTTGTGTATGTGGTTTTGACTGGATCGATTGTCGAAGTATTCTAGTCATGTTGAGTTATTCTAAGGCAAATTTTAATATGTTTAAATGTTAAGCTGACGTTGCCGTGAATCTCATTGGTATAATTTTTCCAAGATTTAAAGCGATTACAATGTGTATATGGCTCGTGTCAGTTCTGTGTAAAGGGAAGGTGGAGGGACACAGCTAAGCAAACAAGAAGACCAGATTAGGAATGGTGTTGGGTTAAGGTCGATAGTAAACCTGATGGGAATAGACTCTGCAAGATTTCATTTGAAACTGGAACAAAATGGCGGCTGTTCCTAGCTCTTGTTTTGCTATGCTATTGGAGGTTTATTTGTGCGTCTGTTCAGCTGAACCAAATGACAACTGCCCGGAGATTCTTAAGCTCTTGATGTATAGAAGCGCTTTAACTGTCGGAAATACTGGACTGGTTGGTATGACATAAACCAGCCAGCAATTAATACTCTTGCCTATGTTATCAATGATTTAGACTCTGCCTAAGGCTCAGATAGGCAGTCTTTGAGGTTTACTGTCTCATCATAACCTGCGCATATATGTCAATACCAATGACCTGTCATCACAAATATCATAGCAATATGTTTGGATCAATTTTCAAATTGTATCAAGATCCTCCTTTCGCTGGATGCTAAGTCACTCAAACAACGTTTGTTAGGTTATGTCAAAGATCGGTCACAATTAATACAACAGTTGTGGAGTTCTGTTTTAGTGTTACACAAAAATAAAACTCCATGACGATCCAATTACTACTTCTCTAAAATGCATATTTAATTAACATTACACACAGAAAACAATACAGAAATGTAAGAACTCCTTAAATAGCACTTGATCGTGGTTTAGACATTTTAATAAAGAAATACACGTTTGCATTGCTTGTTTCTTTCTGCTACAAAATTAAGCCTTTTAGATTTATAGTATTGATTTTTTTTTCATTGTTTATTGACATCAGAATAAAATTAGTACACTGAGTCAAGTACATTAATGTGTGTACCTAGAACAGTATGCTAAATTAAAAACCTAGAACATTTAACATATATTGGTTTCAATGTAAAACGTAGTGCATGTTCTAGCAAGTTTGCTAGATCCAGGAAGCTGTACTTGTGGAACAGAATCACAATCTGAGGGAGATCAATGGGGTTTGCTTTTAACTACACCAGTCAGGCTTCATATTAGTAATATATAGTTGGGGCTGTAATAGGATTAACTGGATTAAACCCATTCTGTATCAAATGGTATGGAAGGAAAAATATAAATGACAGTGGTGATCTGATTTCCCTAATAGTAATTGGCTGCTTTTTAGTCCTGCTTTGCTGAATTCGGACTCTTACATTTAAATCCAAATGAATGTAGACACCTGTTCTGATATAGATCCAATAAATATTAACATTTTAGAGAAATCATCTTTATACTATGTTGACAACTCCTTATTTACCCCATATTGCTTTGTTAAACTTTAGAAGCTTGAACTTTGTCTCTAACATGGGATTTTACACTTTTGTGGGGTTTTATCGGAGAGCTTTAAAAGATTGGATTTAAATGAATAAAAAATACTTATCAGTTTGTATATTTCTATTCAGATTCACAATTTTCAAGAATCCCCTGCCCAGATGGCTATGTCTCCAGACGCTTCATGTAGAGGGGTAACCAGTTCTCTTGGTGGCGCTCTGAATATGAAGTTTGTCCAAGGTAGGGATTTAATCAGAATTTCATTATCAGGGGTTAATTTAATCGATTGTCTGTTCATCTAAAGACTATTTGGTTCATCAACATTTTCTACTGCTTTGGGGTTTCATTAACAAAATCGTTACCCTTGTTTAAATGATGCTATGTCATGGCAACATCAGATTCCTAAACAAATGTGTCTTGTAGTCAAAATGAGAAAGGTAAAATGCAATTGCTGCATTCAGTTGAAGTCTTTTATTTTTATGTTTGCGAGGCGCCAATGGTCTTGAAGCTAAAAAACACTTTTCCAGTTGAAGCACATTCCTTCGGAGATTGCCAACTTCCGGTGATCCTTTTCCCTTCTCTTTCACCCAACAAAACTGGGGACTGTACCAAGAAAGGCTTTCAGGAATTTGTCACAAAATCACCGTTTTTCAATAGAGTGTGTGTTATTTTTTCTTACCATGCCACGGGTATTATTACAGATGTAACCGTCTGTCTGTTATGGTTAGACTGAAAACTAAATGCTAGTAGCTAACTTATTAAATGTCATACTATATTGTAGATAAAGAAAAGTGGCCAAGTCCTACGTGTGACTTCCCCGATTTCTTCACGGCAGAAAGACGCTGGCGGGATTTGTCAGGCCAATTTATCATCCAGGTGGATGCGAATGGTCAGAGATTTAAACTTCTCAGTAACCATATCACTGGCCATGTAGTCCGCTACACAGAAGACACTGCTCAGGCCAAGTACTCTATCAAATGTATTGACAAGATAGATGAAGCTGTATCACTGTCTCAGTTTGAGTACCGGACATTCACTACCAATGACTCATGGTGAGTTCAACTTTCTACTTGATCTTTTAGGTTAGACCGTTACCCACCTTTCTACTGAAACCACTAGGAACCATACACTGGCCTACTGGAATTAGCTACGTGACGTCTATACGATTGCCCAGTCAGATAAAAAAACTAATTTGGGTCAGATGCTAATGCCTTTTTTGCTCTTTATTAATGAAGGCAGAAATTCCTCAAATTGATCATTTCGAATTCTATTTAGCCGGCAGGAAATGATTTTTGTATAGCTTTGTAGTTTGATTGGCTGATTTTGATAAAACACGTAGGACTTACATGTCTATTTACATCCAAACATTCATTGTAGTGTTTTTCATACCCCTTGTATATTCCTAACCGTGCATGATAAAAAACTGAAGTTAAAGCTTAAGTATGGTATTTTTCATGATGATTTCAATAGGCTAGCTTTGAACAACCTTTAAAACAGCCTTTTAAAGGAAAATCCATACATTTTCAAAACTAACAATTTTAACCAATCACAAGAGTGCACCAGATGAACCCTAGTAATAATTATACACCTGTCTTTGAAACATACAATGTTATGCTAAAATAAAAAAGCAACTGTGGTTTATTATTACCGACTCGTTGTCTTGTTCATACGGAGGATTTGTTTTGTTATTCCATTAGTCTACTTTGAGACGTTTGAAGATGAACATGTATAACATAAAAAAAGTTTATTTCTGATCCCATTTCTTATGTGTAATCGGATTAAGACTTAACAGTATTTCTTTACTATGGTATCTGTAAGAGAGTGAAAACACCAAAGTGAAGTTAAGCGGAGATATAGCATTAGGTGTTCATCCGTATACATGACAAATAGACATTGAGTAGGATGGATGTGACCCAAGCTGTAATCATCCATACCCTCTAATCCCTTTTCCTCCCAATCAGAATTTTTATGTGTGTTCCGATTTCTCGAGCTGTCCTTGCACAGGCTTATTTTCCAGTTTGGTCCGATAAGGGGAGTTTCCTTAATGAGGATTGATGTTCTTGTCACGCACATAGCCTTAATACCTAGCTTGTTACTTAACTAATAACCGGCACTGGGAGGAATTTTACTGTTAACCACTAACAATTTGTCTCTGTTTGACTTACCATCGCACTATCTTCAAACTACCATCACATTTAAGGCCAGTTTTTAGAAAACACACATAGCAATAGAATGTATTCATTTTGACCTGCTTTAATACTGTTGTTACTTGCTACCAACCTGTCCAGATATTTGTCATTGATTGGGGCTGAATAATTAAAAATTATGCTATGTTTACCATTCTTGTAATTTTCATGTTTTTATTTATTTACCTTTTTATGCTAGTTTAAATTGATGATCTCTTATTTTGTTTAGCATATCACAGTACCAGTGTTTGAGAATCTATAAACGCTCACCCAAAGTGATTGAACTCTATATAGGTATGTCATTAAATTCTTCATAATTGCAATAGAGAGCGCAAGTCTCAGTGGGAATTCCACAAAGTCCTTGTCACCGGCGTTGCATTGCCCACGTGGTTGAGCGTTTCTAACATGACGTTTAAATATAATGTTATTTAGCAAAATACGTGAAATTGAGTTGCAACTGTAAACAAAAACGCTTTTAATGGAGTCATCCAATCGAGATTCTTACAAGACTTAATATAGGACTCTAAACCGGTATATTATAATTAGTCAAACGCAGATATTGTTTTGTGATCTATTTTGTGTTCAACAATTTTTCTATGTGTTTTCAGGATCAAAACTTCGAAATGAGCGTGCAGCCTGCGAGAAGCATCATTTTGCAAATTCAACCAGATATGTTTTTATTCGTAAGTATCTGTGTGAAAATGACAAGTTCTAAAAAAATGAAAAATAAAATATCTTGAACACAGACCCCACAGAAGCCCCCCCCCCCATCCCAAAGAATATATTTTATCCAAATTCATCCATTAGTTAAACAAATATATATTCATGGTGGTGAATCGAGGATTCAGGATCATTTTGTGGTCGTATGATATCGGTATTTAAGAGGAGCAATAAAAAGACTCACAGGACATTATTATTTTGACTTCAATCTGTATGCGCTCACCCTCCAGTCGTTTTAACCCCCCCCCCCCCCCCCTGCGAGTAAGTAGGTGCTTTATTTCTCATCCAATAATATTGAACTGATTAGGTCATTCACAGAAGTTAAAAACAATTCTTAGTTTGTCACACCTGTCCAGAAAAACATCAAACAAAGGCTGGCATTTTTTGCTCATAAAGATACTCGAATAAATCGATACAAATGGCAAGACTAACAGTTTTTTTTATTGATGAAATGAGTGTGTTCTAAAATCTCTCTTTGCAATAACTTTTGTATGACTGGTCTGGATAGTCACTATAGGGATAAACGGATAATGTTTATTTCCAATGGTTCTCTCAAAGTTAAACTTTTATGGAATCTTTATTGGGGAGGATATAGGAGAGACAAGGATTGATTAGATACAAACTATGTCCGAAGTAAATTAGACTGGTTTCCAGAGTGGTCAGTTGTTTGTAGAGGATTCATTGGAGACGACTGGTCTTGCTGCCCTGGCTGTAGGGATTGCTTGACCTCCGTCTACTCACCTCTTAATGCTCGTCTAAAGAAACCATCTTCGGCAAAGAGCATCTGATTGGCTACAGGGCTGGGAGATTGGATTCGCTTCATTCCAAAGGTCCCGTTTGGCGCACACTTCAAGACTAAAACTTAATGTTATGGCTTCCAAATCGCATTTCCTTCCGCTATCTTAGTAATATATATCCGCTAATTCAATAGAAAACTTGTTATCTGAGTGAAGTGCCATTGAAGTTCCCAGTCTCGACTCTTACAGAATCAGAAGATCAGAATCCAAACGACTGTTCGATATATCCTGAAATTGGTTTATCTAAGAAAACTTGTGGCTACTTCTATGAGATAGATTTGTAAGACCTTATCGGGGGCGTTTGTCAGTTGGAGCCTCATTGTTTTCA
This sequence comes from Lepidochitona cinerea, assembly GCA_963971465.1. NCBI lineage: Eukaryota > Metazoa > Mollusca > Polyplacophora > Chitonida > Tonicellidae > Lepidochitona > Lepidochitona cinerea. The sequence goes on along the minus strand of OZ020556.1, from coordinate 35,531,653 downwards.
CGTAATGTAGGAACATAGCCTAGATAACCCTCTAAAGCCGATGTCTTATTAAACTATTTCCTACCGGTACTTCCCTCACGCCCTAACGTCTGGGTTGGTACCAGATGGTTCTCATATGATTTGAATAACTGAGCTGAACTGTCTGAGAACTTGGGCGATCTTCCAGGACCAGCTGATTTCCTTCCTCTTATCAAATAAACTAGATTCAACATTGACTGTGTGCTGTTATTAAATACTGGCCTGATTTTTAAGCTATGAATGTGTATAAAATCTCGTTTCCTTATCAAAATACATGTTTAGTTGGACGTCAATTAGATGAATGCCTTGTCGGTAAGATCGCTATGATGCAGTCTGGAGTTTGCTTGGAAGGTGAATTGACTACGGCTTGTAACAGATTATGTTACCATCTGATAAGAGATCAGGAGAGACTCCCTGCTTTTTTCTTGGCCTCTTCTTGTCAGAGGACTACTGAGTTAAGCGGACCTGTAGTGGATAGTTAGGAAATCGGATGATTTGTTTTTAAAATGGTTAAGTTACACACTTGAGCTATCGGACACCCTGTCGGCATCATTGTTTGTTCAGATGTAAGAACATTTCGGAAACAATCCCGACTTTCTCAAAACCCGCATGATGTTCCCCTTTTCGATGTTTGCTGCTCTGTTTTTATCCCTTCAACAACACGGCAATATGTTTCCGTTTACTGCATGATGTGGCCAGGAGAGTAATACAGTCGTCGCTTTGCCTTATTTTATCTCTGACAAATTACTTGTAGCTTATGGTAGTGTTTCAAGAGGCAATAAGACAAATATCTAGTACTGTTGCCGGTAGAGCCTACTTATGAGATAAGTGTGGTACTTGTAAGAGCTGGAAGTGGATTCATAAGTCTCACTCTTCTCCACAGCCCAGGAACACCATATATTATTATCTTCCTATATTGCTAATATTGCTTAATATTACCGGACTCAATCTTATCTCCCGCATCTAATCTTATCTCCGCAAAAGATTTTCCAATATTGAGCCTGACTGAGTTATAGAGAGCATTGCAATACTATCTCTATACACAAATACCGGCGTAACTGGTCCAGTATAACTAGTTAATATACCATGGAATGAGATAATTTTCTCTCAGATTTACTCCAAATGACAAATTTCTTCCCAGTGTTATAGAATTGATAAGGTTATCAAAACCTGAAATGAATATATATTCAATACAAACCAGGTGTATAGATGTCTTCGCACTGCACACAATCCTGCAGAATTCGCTTCTGCTGTAATACCTTGGAACCCTGCTTAGTTTTATCTCCATAATCTCGTTAGGCTGTTCAATATAGCCAATTATCAGGGACTAATTAGGGCGCTCATTTCCGCTGGCCCCAAACCCCGGTCTGCCAAGCAATGGTCCCACACTGTAATTTGTCCAACTCTCATAACACTGACCTCCCCATAAAAATCGAAATCAATCAATAGATCGTGTTTGATCACAGTGCTGTTTACTCAGCTTAGGAGCAGTTGCTGATTTATTTATAGCATTTCTTTACAAACTACTACATAAACTCTTCTGAAAATTAAACTTAAAGATAGAATGTGGTTATAGTCAGATCGGCTTTTCAACAAGCTGTCATATATATTACAACAACCTATGACTGGGCATAAACCTCTAAATGACATACCCCTTTTATACCAGAACTAGAAACTTGTCTCCATGGTTATTTTAGTCAAGAAGATTGTCCCTGTGCTGGTGTATTATAGTGTCTTTAAATATATATATTTGGATGTATGATTTAACAGCTTGCCTCTAGATTTATTCATATACGGTTGAACAGAAACCATTATCCACACAAGAAAGAATTTGTTTCTTCAGATCGACATTTCTAGAATATTTCTGTGCCAGGGTTAAATCATTTTCAAAATACATGAATGTAGAAAGGTTTTGTTTTATTCCTAAATCTGAAAAGTGGAATGAGCTAAATTCAAAATAAAGTCATAAGTCGAAGACACCAATAAAATCGTTGTACACGAATTAATTCATTATTAAAACATTCTGTTTGCCACTTTTTTCGGACACTTGCTGGGTTTTATATTTTCTGATTTGAAACACGCCTGCTGAGTTTTATAGACAGGAGTTGGGAAATATTCGCCGTGTCCTAAACCAGGTGCACTGTCAATTTTATTATATCTAACAGCGCCTGTCTGGGTTGCTTAAAAATCATGTTGTCACAAATGTCCTGAGAGTTAATTAGAATAAAACGAAAAAACAACATTTTAAACTAGCAATAGGACACCTGCAACCCTTTGGTTGCTGCTCCTATCTATTCTTGTAGCAATCTAAGTAGAAACTCCCTCAATTTACACTCAATGTCTTCAGAGAATAGACATTGATTTTTTATACGAAAAGGTCATGAGAAGAGTAGCGGAGGGTTTACTGAATTATTCACTATGTAAGTCCTAGTCGGCTAGTGCCCACAAACCGTAGCTCTGCTAGCTGGATTAAGACGTGCTCGTTTATAGCTTACACAGTCGATAACTCCCAATTCCCTACATCCTGCATCTTTTGTTATCTTTAAATCAACCATTACACTTCTAAAGCCGTGTACATGTTCCATGCAATCCACAGAGGAAATGTAAGGCAACAATAAATCTGAAGAGAACGACACCTCTACTGGGATAGATCCATACAAACGTTAATCCTTGAGAGTACAGGTGAAATTAATAGGTCCGCATTGTAACATTAAATTCTTCAGCTTAAGCCGACTTCCACGATCGGCTTAGCACAGCATTAGCGAGTAACCAAGCAAAATGCTCATGTAGCCACCTTTTTCTAATTCCCTTTTTATTCATTCTCTGGTATCCCTTGGCTGCAGCAGTAAACTTTTAGACTCCTAAGGAAGCGATGTATGCACGCAAGCTTCTCCATACTAACCGTAGATTTCAATGGTGGGGGGAAATCTACTTGGTTAATCTGGAATCTGAATCAAAATGTAATGAATAAAAATATGAATGCAAATAACAATTGATAATAAAAAAAAAAACATTCATAAACAAATCATGTCAAGATAGGGGATAATATTGTTTTTTTTTTCATTTGCAGCTGCCGACAGCAAGGCTGCAGCCTGCCCTTTAGCTGGTAGTTACAAGTTTCAAGACGAATATACTGGCTGCAAGGGTAACTTCAAAGTCGGTTGTGGGTTCAAGGCCGAAGAGATTCAAATCGAAACCATTTGCCCGGATCACAAAGAAAATGGTACGGTTGCTCGATCAATGTCTTTTACCATCATAGTTATGTGTTTTATTAGCGTTTTAAGAGCTTCTGTAATTCCTGTAGATATTTGGTGAAGTTAAGTTCATATTGGTAAGAAGGTAAACCGCCCATTCAGCCAGATGACCATATAAGGCTACTTTTCCCCTAAAAATATCTAAGCATTGTGTGATTTAAATGACTGACGGCAGTTTAGACCTTATTGATACCGGTTGAAATGTCTGGTTGACAAGGAACCAGGTGTACATTACCAATAGCAGCAATGTTATGTAGACATGACTGACATTACCAGAGCCTAAGTGTCAACATATTAACCACAGACGACTAGCTTCTTTAACAATATTGTGCCAAAACTCCAACAAAGCAACCAGCATTAAAATTTGTTTGTTATCAGATAAGTTCTGTTTTGGTAATATCTCCGTTGTTTGGTGTAATGTTGTTTAATGCCTGTTTGTTTTGCCTACTTCTACAGTAGAAATTCTCCAATGTCTCCACACGTGGACAGAGGACCGGAATATTCATGTGATCGTTGAAAAGCCAGGGGATGTTACTATGACAGGCACCTGTGTGGTAAGACATATACTTCATATGACACATTGAGGAAATGCATTACATTAACACAAAGATCTTCAAAACCTTTCACAAAAGTCATTTTTTCAACCCACAGATTTTGAATTGGAAACGAAAACACTTAGTGACTCATTTATTGCCTATTATGTTAAATTTCTGAAAATATTTTGATATCCTATTGGATAGATAAACAATCACGGGTAACAGGCTTAAACACAGGTTAAGTGTATCACCTTCCGGAAATCCATTTAACCTGTTGATCATATTAGTAGAGCACTTCAGCATTCCTGTTGTTTTTACAGACATTTGGTGATGGGTTGAAATATCAGACTGTATCTACGGAACAGGAATGTAACTTCATGCTGCCACAGATCCTGGGGAAGAGAATATCTTATCAACTTCAGAAACCTCCAGGTTAGTTCACCTTGTCCAACATTAAAACTTAATTGGTTTCATAGTAGCAGACATCAATTAAAGATCAAAACGTCTCTATTAAATTAAGCTTAAAGTGCCAAAATTCACACTTTTTTATAATTTCTGATCATCACGACAGTAAGAGACTTTGAAGGCCATCGAAAAACAAAATGATTGGCGTTGGAAAGAGGACAATCCATACAGTATGTGGCCTGTACGAACCGAAAACGTGTTTGAAAAGTAAACCTAATTTGAATAACTGGGACGACCATTCATTCATTCTAAGCCAAAGTTAGTTCAACACAATACTTAATCAAACATTTTTGAGACTAGAAGAACTAAAAAGCTTCTGAATTATACGTCTTGATAAAATTAGCCAATAATTTTAACATTCTGTTTTAACTTGAAAATATCAACATTTTTGCAGCTGAAATGATTTTATTATCTAGCAGTGGTACGTTTACCTAAAAAAACTCGACCACAGCCTGGTAAGTTATATAGGTGTATTGTTAGTCACCCTGACAATTTGTGTTTGTTTGTTTACAGAGACTTGCAAGAGAGATCCAAGGACACTAGAGGGCAGCACTGTTCCAGGTGTTATTCGGGATATGGACAATATTCTTGGCTCAAACTCTGTCTCCTCATTGGACAGTATTAATCATGTGATCACAAGATTAATTATATTGACTCTCGGCTTTGTTATAGCCTTATTCACTGACCGCTTGTGTTTGAGGTGACAGACCTAACCTTATTTACAGATCAATTCATACAATTATTATTATATTAGCTTTAAGACTAATACCAGAGAAGATATATTATTAAAGTACATAAGTGACTGGGTGAATGATTGAACATTGTTGGCTGTGAATATAAGGGGATTTCTATATGATGACAAAATTAATGTTAGTGAACATACTTTTTAACCCTGATTTATTTCCTAATTGTATAACATTCCTTGTAAATAGTTTTAAACATGTACAGCTGGCCGAATTTGGCCGACCTTCCCCAAACTGTGGTGATTTTGAGGACATTGACCAATGGCAACATATATATTATCTGTATGGAACAGAAGTTGTAATTTGAGGTGTGTACATAATCAAGACAAATAGCCTCAAGAATTTCAACACAGAGAAGTGCTGTCTCCAACTGAATTTATTGTTAATTTCTCCGGATAAAAGAGCTCACAGAAGAAAAACTGACTGTTGGAAAATGTGTTCAGATCTTTGGATGGCCAGATTAATATTATCAGTGTACATTATTGGGTTGATGAAATCCCCCACTCTCCTGAAATGGAATATATCTTCTCATAACGTGAATCATATCTGTTTCAATTTATTGTCATGTGATGACATTGTTATGGCTATCACATGACCCTCGGATGTTCCGCCATATTGGTATTGAAGCATAAGTTATTGACCTAGGTTCAAACCTCGGCAGGCGTATTTGTATATAGCTATGTACCGTATTTGTATATCACCCTTGTGCGAGTGTCAAACCAAATTTCGTCCAAAGATATGGCGTGTGAGTTTAACTGTTACTTGTGATTTATTGGTCCTCATCAAGTTTGTTATCATGAAATATTAATATCGAGGCGCCTTTGTTGTCCGAGTTTAGTTTTTAATTTGACAATTTAGTAGGGGTGGGGCTTGGTTTAACTTATTTATTAACGTGTTTAAACAAGGTTTCTATAACTAAAGGTTCTCCTTATACTATATGAAAGTAACGATTCGTGTAGATAGTTGAGAGTACCTTGTCATCAGTATTATGTATTACCGTAATAGGCTCATAGTTAGTAGAAATGAGCCCCCACATATGTGTGTGTCTTCTACGCTCAATCTTACTTGCCAAATACTGACTTTTCTGGGAGGGAATTACAGTGGAAATGTGACCTCGTGCCTTACAGTGGCGATTTCTATTTACATATATCGGAGGTAAATGGTACATTTGCTTTTGGAATCGCACCCTTAGGTTTTGTGAACATATGATAACTTATGACAAGCCCTCCTCATCTTGTCGGAGGAATATAAAGTATGTGTATATTACGAACAAATTGTATTTTAAATTATGTGCTTATTATGTTACTGAAGAAGGGTGTCGGGATTAATTCCATGTCGGCTATTGTATTGACCCCCTTGGAAACCGTTGTCCCTAGTAACACTCACGTGATGTCCTATATTCCCCTTCTTAAAGCAATCAATTTTATTCACCAGCCTCTTTTTAAAATACAACAACAGCAAGCTGAAGCTTTTTTAAGAGGACATATACTTATCGGTTTTGTTTTATCAAGTTACCCCATCAGTGACAACATATGCGACTATTGTGTATATTTGATTTTGTATTCGTGGTCGATTATATATTGTGAATAAAATGAAGGATGGTTCTGAATATATTGAAACTACTGTTTGTATGATTTCATATGAAGTAAACAAATCGTTGGTACTAAAACATATCATGTTTTAGTGTTTTTGTTGTTGATATCAATGGTTGAAAATAGAAGTTAAATTGTGCATGGTCATATATCGATTGGGCCCCCAAATACTTTTCGGAAGGAAACCACTGAAATAATGTGAGTAAGCGGAAAACTGCAGAAATCCACTCACCGCCATCAACCAAAAAGGTCGATGTCAGGTAAACAATGCACTAAATTTAATCTTTTTCGGTGAAGAATTGTAATTATAATCCCTGTTCTCCTTAAATAAATGGACTGCGAACTTAACTCATAAAGCATTTCTGAGAGCAATATTGGATCTCAACATCAGTTGTCAATTAGGTTTCAATGAAAAAAAGCGTAAATTCAATTTGTCACCTCTATATCTTACTGACTGAAGATAGTTAAAGTGTCTTCTTAGAGTGGCATTTAGAAGTAGGGTAGATAATAACATAAGACTGACATTTATGTATTAAAACTTCTTTATAGAGACAAGTTTCTAACTGTTATGATTAAGACCTTTACATCTTTACAGTTTCTAGCACTGTTATCAAGCATGCAAAGGTCACCTACTTGACAAACGTGCAGAAACTGTACTGAAATGTCTGTGATAAAGAAGTTTTAATCCATAGTAATCAGCCGTATGTTATAATTAAAGTAGCACAAGCTGTCAGAATTTGGACTCGATCGGCAAGAAAGGTTGAGCGTATTTACAGGCAAATATCACACAAGCAGCGTAAAGACACATTAAGAATTACCCACAAGGCTAAGTTTTAACAGTTCTGAAATGAAAAACATAAAAGCAAAATTCTCATGTATCAGAAATAACAATTGCTCCGATGATCTTAAGCACACTATTAAAGTGTTTTCCCAAATAGTAAAATTGACTTCTCGCGAATGGCTGTAAAAACGATATATATCGCTGGCCGGATAGATAATTCATCTCCCCCCAAATGAAAATCAACGCAAACAGACAAAATGTCATAACTAGCATCTCAAAGCTGACTGACCCTTGAATAGTGACTTGAGTAGTTATAAACTGACTCTTTATCGAAATAAACGTCCTTTAAATATATATCTTGGGAGTATGCAGATCAAGTTATTTCGTTAATGGCTGTGCAGTAAACATCTCGACAACATTGTACGTCTAAATGTACATATCAAATTCAAGTAAAAAAAAAAAGAGAACTATGGACGATCACTGATTTGTAGCGAATGTATATCAAAAAGCCAAATTAATAAACAAGCCTAAAATAGGTCATCAGCAAAGTTTACTAAAAGAGGTGGTCGAATATTCTAGAAACACACAGACGCGAAAATGACAAAATAAAAACAGACCGAAGAATCTAGAAACTTCGAAGAGCTTGATTCTGATAAACGGATTTATAGTGAGCGAAACGAACGATCGGCGAAACCGATGCGTACGTAAGGGCGTCACTATATACTCACTTTGAAGTCAACTTTGATTTGTGTCGTTCCATCGGTGTTCGAAACCGTCGCCATATTTGTTCGAAATACTGATGGGAAATGTTTCCACTTTTGTTCCTCTTTTTACAGAAGAGTACATCTGATGGGTTATTTAAAAAAACTACACTGATAAATTATGAACTTTACGTTTACTTTTAAGTTATTTTCTGCGCTCACTTCTAGGCTTTGCCTATTACATATTATTTCACAGTTAAAGCACTCGCCGATAGAATAAAACATACTGTTAACATTAAAAGCAGTGGACATTTTCCGTATTTTTCCCAGACAGAAGAAGTGAGGAACTTTCTATTTTGACCAAAAATTTAATTTTGTAATTTTAATTTGAAATCGAAAGTTTGATTTGTCAGACACATTGTACACAAACTCCTAGTCTGAGCAAGCGCATAAGAGATTTGAATAGTTTGAGTGATCCAACCGTACATTAAAGATAAATTACTTTTATTGACTTTATCTGAGGAATCTGTTTTAAGGGGCACACGGAGCCTGTCGATAAATTTTAGAGTGTAGTCCTCATTGTGCGATTTGTCGTACCGACTTGTAGGATGCTATTAAAATGGATACATTTGATTGGTTGACAAACCTTATAGACCAATTAAAAGCATGCATTTTAATCGCATTCTACAAGTCGGTACGACAAATCGCACAATGGAAACGGGCCTTTGTTTGATATGCATGTAAACTTTGAATGGTTCTGTCGAAATTTGACCAATCACAATGTACCTAATAAACAAGACAAAGATGGACGACTTGTCTATTGTATTCGAAAGCGGTATTAGAGAAACTTTCTGAACTGAAAAACCGAGACGCCTGTGTTGTTTTCTTTTTTTAACTCACCCGAATTCATAATGTCGACAAAAATTAGGCGGAAACGGAGTCGGACAAACAGTTCAGTCTGACGCTTGTAGACTAGGATCCGAGGAGGATCCTGAGAAAATATCACATTCTGTTTTAGTGGAAAAATACCAACATTTTCGCAGCTTATGCCACTTTAAGGATCTCCATCTCAGCTACTCTATCAAGGTCGGTGCTGGGACAAGGGGGATAAATATGAACAGAGCTAGAGTTAGTTTCAAAGCTATTTTATTAAACATATACAGATATACAGGTATTAAGAAGAATATATGATGAATGTTGTCGAAATTGTTATCCCAAGATGCAAGTTTCAGTATTAGATTGGATAAACCCTTATAGGCGAAGAAGTTCTTTTTTATTTCTAGGAGTAATTAACTCTTCTGCTTTCTTTAAATAGAATACTCAAAGCATAACATTTATACTAAAACCACTTTAATGGATAATGGTGACTTGACGCTAAGAGGAATTTGAAAATGTCCATGGTATGAAATATAATTAAGAATGCAGTGTCCCGGCTTTGGGAACTTTGATGTAGGAAACTGGATTAAATCAACTTCCATTAGCTATTTATTGTCCATTCACGTTGTCTATCTTCACTTGGAAGTAGAATGACAATTTTCGTCCATGTAACCTTTTTGCATGGACGTAAGTAACGATACTAAATGTTTTAAAGATGAGAATATCCATCCATAGCAGCATTCCGGTTGATCAGTCTTTCTTTTTCATATGATAGAAACCTAATAGTTCAATGGTTTGTGGGTTCGAATCCCATCCAGTGCCCTCCTCTCCCCCTGAACATTCACACATCCATACTAATGTCACAAACGTTCCAGAAATACAGCGTGCCGAATTGGTGACGTTACAAACGCCATCTCATCACAAAGTAGTTTCGGTAAAAGCGCCGAAAATTTGGAAGGTTATGCCGTGTCAAATGCAGATGACGGGGTAGTCACTTTTAGATTTCCAATATCGGTAAAAAGCTATCTCAAGGAATACTTAAAGGGACATGAGCTGCCAAAATTCACACTTTTTTCATAATTTCTGATCGTCACGACAGTAAGAGGCTTTGGAGGCCATCGAAAAACTAAATGGTTGGCGTTGGAATGAGGAAAATCTATACAGTATGTGGCCTGTACGAACCGAAAACATGTTAGAAAAGTAAACAAAATTTAAATAACCTGGACGACCATTCATTTATTCTAAGCCAAAGATCGTTCAAAACAATACTTTATCGTACATTTTCGAGACTAGAAGGACCAAAAAATGTAAATTCTCAAACCTTACCCCTAGCAATCTTTATTGTTATAGTCATTTGCTTTTAGAATTAGGATCAGCATTAAATGAAAATAGGAGAATACAATGTTAATCTGTGTTTATTGTAATTAGTCTGTACCACTGTCAAGGTTGTACAGTTATTTAAACAGTGCTCAGGTAATAAGTGAATTCAAGTCTGCCAAATGGATTAAGGCCCCATTTACATTCTGTCGGATTAAATAAAGAGGAAAGTAATAAACTTCAAAGATCGTTGTTTAAAGTAATCCCAGAACAACAAGGCAAACAAAGAATGGATGAAAAGAAAGTGTTGTACTGGTGCTATGTTCTCGATGGTCGTGAGTCTTTCGCTTGCATTCAGGATTACTGTGGTAAGCGATAGGGTTCGTCGATCAATAACAACAATATGGAATAATAACTGATGATATCAACCCTCCGCATAAAGAGGCGTAGTTTGATTGGCTAGACGCTGCATCTCGACACGTCTCTATAGGGATTTACCAGTCCGTTCAGGTCGATGCAGTTTGGACATGCGGCTAGAGAACTCACTGATCTTTACATAGCATAATTACTTTGTAAAACAGATTGTGCCTCTTTTACAAGTCCTCTATTTGTTTACCCATGGCCATTTGTATGAACCGAAAGCAGAGAAAAGTGCAAAGCGACACTGTCTTCAATGAAAAGGCGGAAATAGAAGGGAGAAATCATTGCAGACCATGGAGACAAGGAGTAGGTCTGGAAATGAATACTGTATTGATTCCTTGTCTATAAGATAATATACTGTAATCATATACCTTTTATATTAGACCACATGGTAGTGGAAGATAAACCCAACCACTGCATCTCCTTATTTCTGTAGGAGAACGCTACAAGTTTTAAACCTCTTCTTCGATTACCATCATAAGTTCACATTTCAAATTGATATTTCCAATCAAGATATGTTCATTAATGTTAAATAATTGGAATGATAAAAAGATGGATTGTGACTTTTACACAACTGCAACTGTTCAAGGTATCAATTTCAACGTCAGTCTTTTGTTGGTCAGCTCCTAACCCTACCGTGTGTGAATTTCGGTAGCTCCTTTAAACAAGGCCCACTTCATCAGTAGTCTAGTTTTAGTTTGTAGTTAGATATATTCAATTAGGTTTGTTGCTATAGGTATACTCAAGAAGATAATCAATATGACTCATTCAGATATATATATACTGGAGAGCAAACATACTTTCCAGCTTTATGAACGTTTTCCAATCTAAGTGTGCGGGGCCTCCGTGGCTCAGTAGGTAGAGCGTTGGACGCTCAATCCGAACAGCCTTCCACCAATGGCTCGCGGGTTCGTTTCCCACTCAGTCCAAAAATTGGAAAATTTTCTGACTGGGTTTCACTCGAACGACCTATGTGAGATGGTTGCCAGTTACCAGCGGAAGGTCGTGGGTTTCCTCCGGGCACAGAGCCCGGTTTCCTCCCACAATAAAACTGGCAACGCCGCCATATAAGTGAAATAATCTTGAGCGCGGCGTAAAACACCAAACAATTAATCAATCAATCAATCCAATCTAAGTGTCCATATTTTGTTTTGGGATTCACTAATCGGTTAGAAATCATACATGTATGAGGTTCAGGTAAATTGTATTGAGCGGGATGAAGTGTCATTTGTGGAAACAATGAATTCCATATCGCAGAGACCGATTTTTAATAAAAAAAAGGCTGATAAGTCAATGTATTTGCCGATTTGGCCTGATAGTCCCATTGTTAATTCCCTTCTATGTCTCTTTTCATGTACTAATTTATTCCTAAGACACAATTGAATAATTAGTATATCATGTTCGGTCAAAATTAATGGGACAGTAGGCTTACATATTCGTTTTTTTATTAACAGTGCAATTAGATCGTCTTGCTATGTTTTCACGAAGGGCTTCACTCTGGATAATATCTCATTAAACTACGCTGTCTTGATAGTTGCCACAAGAAAGTGGCGTGCTTTTTAATCTTTGGATCATCACATAGAAGACGCGGATACATGAAGAGACATGTCATGCTGATTGATACAATACATAGTATTCATAAGATTTGTTTTAGTGCGACGTGAGACTTCAACAGGGACCCAACCATTCTGGATTATCTTATTGCCCCAGGTTTAAGCTTCACCCATAAATTCATTTAGACGAAAAAGCAGATTCTTAAAGGGGCATGAGCTGCCAAAATGTTGATATTTTGACTTAAAAACAGAACGTTGAAATTATTGGCTATTTTTCTCAAGACATATAATTCAGAAGCTTTTTATTGCTTCTAGTCTCAAAAATGTGCGATAAAGTATTGTTTTGAACTAACTTTGCCTGAGAATGAATGAATGGTCGTCCCGGTTATTTAAATTTGGTTTACTTTTCGAACACGTTTTCCGTTCGTACAGGCCACATACTGTACGGATTTCCCTCATTCCAACGCCAATCATTTAGTTTTTCGATGGCCTTCAAATCCTCTTACTGTCGTGACGATCAGAAATTATGAAAAAAGTGTGAATTTCAGCAGCTCATGCCACTTTAATAATTTGTAAATGATAAATACTGAGCAGCAGCTGGTGTTTTCACAACATCATTAAATCGTTTCTATTTATATACTAACATATTTTAATTTGTATGTAGCTCAAATAGTTATGCATTCCGAGAGTTATTGCAGGTAAACTGTGGCTCTTCAATTCTCTAAATTGATCTGCAATAATTCGTACGTCAACAAATAAAGAATTTTTGTTTTTACAGATACTGATGGAGAGACGAACAGAATTCTCGAAAAAAAACGTTATGAAATGGCAAGTAATACTCCCTATAAGAAATATGGGAGAATGGCTTTTATATTCAAACCCCGATTCTCGAAATTACCCAATGATTGTCCAATAGCACCCTACAAGGAATGTTGGTTGAGAATATATACCATATATTCACCGAGAATGTGATCACTTAAGTTGTTTGTCAGTTTACTGAGTGGGGTAGTTTTTCTTTTAATTTTGTATCCGTGTAAATGGCCATTCGTCTGAAGATTGTAGTACGTATAGTAAATAAGTAATACAGGACTGGGCGATTTGGCTGAGTTCTTTTGCAATATTCAAACCTTGTCGCCTTTAGCGACATCACGTTCTTCGGTTTTATGATGTCGTAAAACTGACCAGTCACCAAGACAGAGGCGAAGGGAGAAAGTTGATGGATGGTTTAGTCTCTCGCCAGACAAAGGTTACTTCTTGCTACAGGCAATATTAATAAGACACCGACTAACACAAACAGATTGTATACACCTACCAAAACCTTGAACATACCAAAATCTGCGCATTGAATAAACGTAGCAAATACTTGATGAAATAAATTAAAAATACTCTTGATTAGCACGGATTATGATTTCTCTAGATATACTGAATACATACACTTTGTCTCATTTAAATTAGTCTAAGAACTCAAATTACGATACCGTTATGAACTAAAGGCTTCCCACTAACAAATCTATGCTAACGGTTGCATGGTTATTGCTGTCATCAGTTTTCGTTTTCTTAACAAAAGTAGGCTATCTTTATCTAATACACATTTAGTTATAGTATTTAGTAATTCAGTTTGTACAAGGCTCGGTGCATTTCCTTCAGGATAGTTGGAGCATAATGAACTTATACAACATAGTACATTGAGTGTATCTTAGAGAGGACGATAGGAATGTTTCTTCATGTAGAGTATATGTCAGAAGTCAGGCAGAAAACTCTTCTGAACACAGTCCGTCTTTGAACACGGTAATCTCTTTAGGACAGCCCTACCTCGTGCTAATGGCCGGCATGACTTTCCATTAGGCTCTGTCAAAATCTATTATATATCTTACTTCCGAAAGCAAATCTCAAACATTTTCCAAAGACCCTAAATAGGGGATTTATGCAGTCTAAATATAAAGACAACAATGTCAAGGGAAAACAACCTTGTGTTGAATATTCTACAAATAATTACAATTTTGTCATTTTAAACCCGATGTTCGTAAATGTTAACAAACTAAAACATTTTAGAAAGTTCTACAGTTTATGCTAACGTATTTTGTAGTTTTTGAATTTGATTTCAGAGTGAAAATTATTGATAGCTTAGACCCTAACCGTGTGATAAGCAAGGACACAAGAAACTCATCCGAAGGGCGACAACTCTTGCCATAACTGTGATGATGTAGGTGCCCCAATCACTACCACGTTAAAGTTCTTCTGGTGATGTTATTGGGCAAACGTGTTTACAGAGGTCCCTGATCGGATCTGTAAATGTGGGTTGAAGTAACACAACTCCGCCTATACGTTATTTATATATATGGCTTATTTTTCCTTTTCCAAATGGCTACATTTCTGTTACATGTTGTATGTCAGTATATCATATTACCTAGTTAAGACTTCCCAATGGGCATATTCTCATAAAACTCCAGATGTATTGTTTTACAGAAGCAATAAGGTATGCATTATTAAATATATATTGCCTGTGAGTAGGGAAAGAAGACAAACGCTATAAGTCATCCTCACTATACGGACAAAGCCCTTGTCCATATTCTCTTTTCAGATGTCATCCGATTGATTTACGTTTTCACTAGGTCTTAAATTTTGTTAAAAGAAAAAACATCATCCACGAAATAATGGGATATCACAGACAATGTGGCGGCTAAAAGGTAAAGTCTAATGCTTACACATGAAGGTCAGTTTAACGTGGATACATTCACTTCGGGATAAGCCCTATCCGTGGGAACTGGCGGAATATGTCTTATATTTAGGGGAAATTAACCATCACAAACAATCCCAGAAAACAGTAAATCGCCAGAGTACGGTAAAATTCAAACAGATATAATAACACGATGCAATAACTTTCCCTACATCTTGTGCTATAACATATCCTAAATCACATTTTATTTTTAAAAATTTTCGTGTTTAACAAACATATAATATAATAATATTTTTTTGTCATTTATCTGACAAGGGTTTTTTATTTAATGTTTACGGCCAGGCTAAAGAATTGGAAGTTTTTGCATCATTTTTTTATATTTTGAATTTTAGAGACAAAAAGGCCAGAAATGAGGACGAACATTCCCTTTGCTTCAACCTCACTTTGACTATGCCCCCGTCCCCTTCTTCGCAGCCCAAATAGAAGTTACGTGTTTTACATCCAATTTTTAAGACATAGTTTTCCGGTACGTGTGACTTTATTAACCATGGCTATTGATAAAGTGAATATAGTGTCCTTGCCGTGCAAGTATTTCTGAATCAGTGCTGATGTATGGACTATTTATAAAAAGTAAGGACATTTTCTTAAAAAGGATATATGAAAATGATATCTGATCCCCTGGTCGATTTGCCGTAATTATCAAATACGTTGCTGGATTTAATTTATGGATACATTTTCTTGGGTAGAATCATTATTTTTTCAAAGCTATTCATTATTTATGAGTTTGGGCATAATGGCAACACTTTGAAATCCATTCTGTTTTTTAAAGCATCTTAGTTTACGTATCTGCAGTACATCGACTGGCCACTTTTCGCATACAAGTCTCTACATCATTACACATCCACTGACATTTAATGTTTAATATACATTTTATAGTCTCAAAAAATAAATTACTGGATGCCATCGATATAGCTATTTTTTATGTGTAATATAAAACCACCATACAACATACTATACACATTTATGATTTATTTCAATCTGAATATTTGGATTTCTTCCAAAAAAGCCTAACTGTTTTGTCTCGTTCAAGTTGTACAGGATCAATGTAATACTATCATAGATGAGTTTATTCTCTATTGTACGGAAGCCCAGATGGCTCATTCGAAATTCACATTTCTTAATTTCGAAATTCAAGATTCACACTTAGTCAATTAAACAATCACTGACGCCTTTTAAATTAGTTTTCGCCAATCAAATGATTGTTAACACTAAATAGGTCTACATATGCACTGGTAGGTCAGCGATTTCATTATTAAAATTAAATTTTTTGATACCCAGTTTCACATTTTGAAATTCGAAATTGGAAGGTGAGTTTCGAATTTCGAATTTCAAATATTGAAATTGGAAATTGGAACATGAGTTTCGAGGTTTCAAAACGAAATCGTCACATTTAAGATGGCAGTCTAGATCTCAAACACTCGTTACAATGGAGGTCACGTGGTATTTGATTTGCCTCGAATGCCGCCATTACTAGGAGATGGAGCAATAGCGATCCAGATATGTCCGCGCGCTTCAACTATCAATGGCGGCACAGTTTACAAAGTCAGATCCAAACCAGCCAATGAGACATATAGTTCATTGCATTTCACCTTCTGCTGCCATGTTTTGTAAACTCGCAATTAATTTGTTTGAAATTGAAAGTCCATTTCCTAATTTCGAATTTCAGATTTTGAAATTCGAAATTGGAATGAGCTCTCTGGGCTTTCGTACTATTGTGACGCAACATTCAAATTTCACTTATTCGCTTACGAGGGGATAAAACATACACTGGACAGTTGATTTAGACTAAATGAACTCTACCTTTTCCATCTAAACTAATCCAAAGTTTAAATTTTCAACGTTTAGCATTAACTAATATCCATAGAACATGTTTATACAAACTTAGATTTTCAGGTAATATCCAGGCGTTGCTTGAATCTACTAAAGTAGGTATAAAGAGGAGCGATTTCAATTAGAGATATTGTTCATATGCTTTGGTCTCATATGAATATATACACAAAAAAAGTTAAGCACTCCCCCAAGAAAGCCTGCACCGACCGATAAAATCATTGATGTAGTGAGATTATTCGCTGTAGTATCTACCAGTCAACTACCTCCTTTTTCAGAGGAGGCCGGTTGGCTGAATGGATAAGACAGCCGGCATTTAGTGCTGGCGATAGGTGCTATACTCTGGGACGCGGGTTCGATTCCCGTTTCAGGCGTCACCTCAAAATCGGTAGAAGAATTTCTACCATATTTTCAAGAAAGTGTCATCTCAAAATAACGAGAATACTGTTATAGCCACTTTCTAAAAGACACTAACTAATTAAACTAAGCTTTTTAGTCAGTTAGTTTCCAACTGACCAGTGGCACTATAATATGAGATATGGGATTTAATATTCGGCGTGCTTATATGTCAGTGATTTATTTGATTTGTACATTCTTCTATCTGGGGAAAGAGTTTTTTCAGTGTTTGCAAGATTTTATTCTGTGGATTTATCAGTGCGATTCCAGGATCTCATTTTTGTGGATTTATATTTCGTGATGATCGGATCTATACTGCTATACCAGTGAACTTTGTGAGTTCTCGGATTACAGATTTCTATCTTGGAATCTTAGTTTTTAGTTTGTAAAAGTGAGTCATTTTGATATTTGTTTTCTTTTTACTGTCCGTACAATATTTACTTGTAAATAAACTACTCTGTTTTGTTTAAAGGGGCATGAGCTGCCAAAATGTTGATATTTTGACGTAAACACAGAATGTTGAAATTATCGGCTATTTTTCTCAAGACGTATAATTCAGAAGCTCTTTAGTGCTTCTAGTCTCGAAAATGTACGATAAAGTATTGTTTTGAACTAACTTTGGCTTAGAATGAATGAATGGTCGTCCCGGTTATTTAAATTTTGCTACTTTTCGAACACGTTTTTGGTTCGTACAGGGCACATACTGTATGGATTTTCCTCATCCCAACGCCAATCATTTAGTGTTTCGATGGTCTTCAAAGCCTCTTACTGTCGTGACGATCAGAAATTATGAAAAAAGTGTGAATTTCGGCAGCTCATGCCCCTTTAAGTATATAAATCTAAATTTGTCTGCTGGTCTTTTTGTTACTTCTTTATTTATTATTTTATCTGGCGATAGTGTAGAATGTTCAGTTTGAGACAAGTGGAATCTTCAATATGTGAAGACATTAAACGTCATACAGACCTACAACGTACATTGCCCGAGAACTTTGAGTTATACTTAACTTAAAACTTAATCTTGCAAGTTACAGTACTTGATCAGTGTTTTCGTTTGCAATCATATTTATTGTACACTGTACGTGCATGTAAATATGCTATTTGAATTAATATAAATGAATAATATCCTGTCGTTTGTCACTTTTATCAAAATCCTGGTTTAATACATTAACAATTATGTCTTCTTGAATACAAATTAGGTCTTGGTAAATCTTAATAGCATTCAATTTTCTTATGAGATTTAGTGAAAAATGGGACCATGACATAAATCAGTACACGATCCAAAAGTGAGAATAAGTTTGGAAGTGGAATGAGGTAGGACAAGGCGGTTAAAGCTCTGGGAGTTGAAAAACTTTAACTGGATTCCATCTGTGCTCTCCGTAAATGTATAGAAAAGTTATAAAAAAGTTCCCAGAAAAGTGCCATCTTGGTTGATGCTACGCAGGAAAACATAAACTTGAAGGGATGCGAAGCGTTTTAAGTATTATTAGCATTCACAATTTACAATGTGCTGTACAATGACCATCTGGACTGTACATGAATAGATCTTTGCTATAGATTGTATTTCTGATGAGCACGCTACTGTAGCTTTTAGGACGAAGGATTTTTTTCAAACATTTAGAATGGACAGATGTTCTCGGAGAAAGTCCGATGGATATCGATATGGCCGGATATAACTCTGATTGTAATTTCATTCTTTTGGACTGTCCGGTGATTGCTTTCATCAAGTATACGTGTTATATAAACTGTCCTACCTTTTATCTTTTCATTCGTTTTTTAAAAAGTAAAATAAGGCCCCATGTAGTATGCCTTATGCCGTATCTAGAGATAATGAGGTCCATAGGAGAACAAAATATGATAACGATAATGCCTTTCGGTATATTTAAATTGGTGTTTTGTGGGCAGTTTTGTGGATCGATTGTAAAGGTTAACACACGGGAGTTAAAGTGTTATGGAAATAGGGCACCAGGTAGATACCATGATAATCGGGGAAAAGTCACTGGTGGAAACTTTATACAATGAACAACATAAGTCAACTAGGTACGGTGACGCTTTCGACGATACAGAAATGTTTACTTTGGAATAGCTGGTTTAAAGAACAAGATATCCAAAGCTTTGGGACAAATAAACAAAAAAATGTAATAATTAACCGTGTAAACAAAGCTACACCAGATAACAATAGATACCAATAAGAAACACACATTAAAATATAACAATAGCGTTCGTGGTATTAGAAAACTCACCTTCCTCAAGGTTCAATGCCACTTCTGTATTCATCCTTATCGTCAAAACACCAAACGCTTCTGTCCCAAGCTATATCTATCGGGATTGTATTGTCAAAGATATATTCGGAGAGCTATATTGAATATAAAACCCTATATTTCAGATGTATATTTATTTCCTTTGACGGGTTGATTTAGGACGTCGTTTCTTCAAGAACTTTAATTTGATATTCACTTGTTTAATGGGACATTAAAATGTTTTGTGAAGGTATGTATAAATCGATGTACATTTTATAGATAAATATTCTCGATTATGATTGACTTTCTTGAGAGTGTTTTTAATTAACCAAAAGGGTCAAGTCTGAAAGCTAACAATTGTCTGTTTGTGTAGCAGTAAGCTTACAGTAATTATCTGATTGTTCTTAGAAAACCAGATAGTGGAAGTAAAAGCTGTGATACCTCAGTGATAGGCCACGGAGATGGTGTCACCTGCTCTTGACGTCCTGACACAAACAGCAGACGGACAGAATAATAGGGAAGCGTAAAGTTGTCTCGCCCGGAAGCAGTATGTCTGATGATCACGTGGTAATCCGCTTTCCTCTCCGTCTCTCAATTACATGTACATTCCTATTATAGAGAGACTTCCATCAGGTAATGACACGGCCAGTAATCCACCAGTTCTATCATAGACTTACTTCCTACCTCCAGGAAATGTAGGAGCCCGATTTAGTCTTGTAAGATGAAACCTACATTTCCCTGTCCTCATCACTTCCCTTAAAAGACCATTCTGAAAATGTCTGATAGCGGGCAACCGTAATTTTATCAAGCCGGTGAATTTGATACTGGTTTTTCGAAATAACTAAACAAGTTAAGGTTAGCTGCAATCATCATCAAGGAAATTAGTAAATAACCGACACTGATTGACCCGGAAAAAAATTCCGGGCCAGGGTGAGAGAAATTAACAATTTCAGTGTCGGTTATTTTATAATATACTAAGTTGAGGTTATTGCCTTTGTTATTCCAAAACATGTAAATGCTGCAGTTATGACACACGTTTTCGGTTAAAGTTTGTTATTATGTGTCATGGATATACAGTTAAAGGCCCAATTGCCGCCGTAGCCTGTTTAAATTTGCTAAGAATACCAATTTACATGAGCTTACTACGAATAATACCATTAAACTTAAACATAGGACACATAAAACATGTCTCGTTAGCTTTAGAATGTAGAAATGGGGTGAAAAACAAACGAAGAATCTAAGCCTGATTACAACAACAACGACCAGTGTCGGTCAACTTTCGTTTTGTATTACCCTCATTTTAGGCCTTTTTATCTGTGGTTTACACTCAAACAATTATCAGCAGGTTTTTCCAGTCGCTGTTAACCGATCGTCAGTCTGTATTTCTCAGATAAATAGGCTTACGTAAAATTACATTGTGCCGTTAGTTCACTCACTCGACTGAAACATAAAATCGCCCCTGCGAGCAGTTTGGTTTGTTTACGTTACGGGCACCTAACAATTCATATTGTCAAATTCAAATTAAAAATACAAAGTGACGTCCAAACTTTTAAATCTTGGTAAAAATAGAAAGTTCCTAACTTATATTGTCTGGGAAAAATACAGAAAACGGTCTTTCTTTTTTAATGTAAACAATATTCCTGATTTTCGCGGCAAGTGTGCCTTTAAGTAATAAAATAACCAGAAACCAGAACAATAACAACAGAAGAAAAAAAAAACCTAAGGTTAACGCAATATCCAGTTGCGCATCAGGAAATTTCATGTGTATGTAAACAAACAATCGAATACTATCAGTTGGGGTATAGCTGAATTTTAGTTTCGCTTTGGGTGAAAGGGAGTGTTTCTTGGAGGTATATATTATATATAAATATGATTATAAATATGAGTGTAATTGTTCAAGTTTTTATTTGATTCCATCAACATGACAATTATTTTCCCAAGTTAAATGCAATGAAAACTGTTTTTGCGTCAACATAACCAATATGCATGATCTGGGTGACGTCAAAAATGATTAGATCCAATGACTGTAAGACGAAACTATGGTGACAAGGACAAAGCGTTGTTCAGGCTCCTACCAATGAAAATTAATTTTAACGTCTTTGGGTTCATGGGTGAATTTTGGATTTAGTCACCGTAAACAAAACCTATTGATAATGACATGCTTATGTTGTGTTGTCAATTTGTCGACTAAGCCGTTTCGCATTTTTTAAACACGACGTTGCGACCGTTTTATATGGCTGATAACCCGGCAGTTCGGAGCTTAAAAAACGCAGTTTGTGTTGACTGAAAAGCAACATCAAAGTCTGAGGTTTAGGAAAGCTTAAAACCATCACAGAAATTATGCCCAGAACAGCAATTCGGCTGATGTTTATATTAAAATTAGGGTTCCAGATTTCATTTTCTTACTCGCATGTACCCAGAGACATTGAAAGTATTTGGGAATTTGTTTTTCTTCTATTGTCGTTATTTGAATCGGCTTAAAGCAAAAAGAAGTTTGGAAGAAATATGCAAATTTTCTTGACGCCATACAAGACCTTCAATGTGTAAAAACTGCCGAGCGGCATTTAGCTTATTACCTATCGTAACCATCGTATGTCTGTAAACGAAACTTTTGATTTTGTAAGTGCTGACTCCGAAATTTATTTTTATTTTTGGTCAGAATGGTAAAGTATGTTCTATAACGCATTCAACGCAAATCGACAAATATTGCCCAAAGTTGTTCAAAAAACCTTTAAAGTGGCATGAGCTGCCAAAATTGAGATATTTGGCCATTATAACAGAATGTTAAAATTATCGCCTATTTTCCTCAAGACGTACAAGCTTTTTAGTACTTAGTCTCGAGAATGTAAGATAAAGTATTGTTTTCAGCTAACTTTAAGAATGAATGAAGGCTCGTCCCGGTTATTTAAATTTTGTTTACTTTTCGAACACTATTTCGGTTCGTATAGGCCCCGCACTCTGTGGATTTTCCTCATTCCAACGCCAATCATTAAGTGTTTTGAAGGCCTTCTAAGCCTCTTACTGTAGTGACGATCGGAATCTATGAAAATAGTCTGGATTTTGGCAGCTCATGCCACTTTTAACAAAAGTAAAAAATATTAGCGTGTTCATTAAGTAAAGAAGAAATTTCTTCTTTGAGAAATTATTAAAAGCCTTTTATAATGTGGAAGTTTTCCCCATCATTAAATGCACCAGCCACGCCTTAGACAACCACAATTGTTTGAGAAGTTTGATTGAGAACACAAAGACTAAAGTGCATCCATTATTGGGACGGTGTAAATGTCTAGTGTCTGCTAAATTGTGTGACCATGAAGATGGTTTGGAGTGTTGCTCAAAGCTGTTGTCTCGATGACGGGATGGGAATTCCAGTATGTCACCAATATGAAACCGTTACAACCAGCAATGAGTCAGATTGTACATGAAGACCACCCCATCATTCCAGACAATTTGTCTCCACTCAGTCTCACTGCACTTAAAGACAGATCTAAGAAGCTTAGAAATGTTAGTCCAATATGAGTGCAATAGAACAACGATTGGAGATAAGTCAATGACATATAGCCCTTGTATTGTCAATACAATTAACAAAAAACGGGAATTCGGACAATGACGAGAGAATGGGACTAGACGACGCAGAGGATTGAAATCAAACTTACAATACTAACAGTAGTCGATGTTTCTTTCCAAAAATAGACATGAATACCACCTCTGCTACTCCATAATAAAATCAAACCAACATATTACTGGTAAAGAAATTCGTAAATTGAAACACAAGAGAAAAACGATGGGTATTTCAAGGGAGAGAAGGAAATAGAAGGATTGAGATTTTATATGACTGATGGTATGTGTTTGTCATCATGAACCTAACGATTTGACGAATAATACAAAGGGTAAAAATGGCAGACAATCAGAATTGCTAAGAGTCTACATTAATGGTGTTTTTTCTCATGCTCAACTCGTGGATTCTTATCAGATTAGAATAACATTTCGAAAATGACGAATAGAACAATTGTCTCTTATCTAGACGTACCAACACAGAAGAATTTTGTATAAAACAAAAGAAATGCAACTGCGAAAACTGAAGCCATAGTTGAATGATATTCTATATTTCGGCAGATTTACGCAGCCATCATCAGGAATAATATTCCATCATCATTTTCCTGATGATGGCTGCGTAGATCTGCCGAAATGTAGAATATCATTCAACTATGGCTTCAGTTTTCGGAGTTGCATTTCTTTTGCTTTCGGTGCATAAAATTCATATAATTTGTAGGAAAACCCTTTTCAATAAGGTGTTTACAGAACTATAAAGTACAAGGTTATTTTGATCCATCGAAATATATACCGACAGACTCCGTGTTAAATCAATCAAGGAAGAACATTCCTGTCAATCATACAAAGTTCACTGCTATGGCTTTGGTAGGTGAATGGGATATTTTCGTATATACTTATCTTTCAACCTTTTCAACCTTTCAGACCCACTTTCCTCCAAAAACATCCATTTAGTTTTAAATAGAAAATAAAGCATACTACTAAAATTCGGGTATTCTTTACATCGAAAGTAATGTGTTATAATAGAAATAGTTGATTGATTTTCTGTGTATACGCCGTTGTGATTGCAAGAAAAAAGGAAGTATACACATTTTTTGAAATCGAGCTTCGGGCCCTCGTCCTAAAACAATGGACAGTTCCTTTTTCTTGTTGTTATAACAGCGTTTAGCAGAGAATCAATACACTATTTCATAAATCATTGATCGTGAATATTGTTTAATAGGTTTTCAGAAATTATGTAAGCAAAACTTACCCAAGTGACCTAAACTGGTACAAACAGTGCTTTCCTATTTGAAATCAAATGTCTATTTTTTTCTGTTTATCAGAAGAAGAATTGTTTACAATATAGTTGGACACAAAGGAATAGCTATGACAGGATTAGGGAAAGTTGTAGGAGAATCTTAAGAGATAGAAGAGAACAGTTCATGAACAGCTGTCATGTTCTGCATCAAGGAATCCACCACTCCCATTGCACAATGTCATGGAAAAAGCCTACTCCGAGGAAACTATAATTTCTAAATTTATGTCACTTTGGCCAAGTAGGAGATGTGGTGGGTCACAATAGCCTAACACGAGAACCAGATTCGAAGCCACGTGATTTTTTAAAACTTGATTCTGGAATATAAGCAGTTACGCTGAACGAATCAACTGTGCAAATCCAGCTGTTTTCCACCTAATGGAAACTATTTGGTGTAAACTAGATAAACAAGTTGTGAATTCATCAGTCTATATCTGACTTACCTTACTCGCTATAGTTTCTTCAAAACTTTGTCACCTGTTTTTGATGGCTTAATACATGTATAAACAGTAGATGATGGCTTAATATAAACTCCATGGTTATTTTAGACAAGAAAAGTTTGGCTGCGCCCGTGTGTTATAGTTTTTATAAACATAAACAGTGCAACTTTATGCCTTCTTTTGAATTACATATAAAACCAAATTACCAATGCGCTTCCATCATGTAACGACATAGACGGTGATCCACGAGTTCTCTCAAAGACCCACTTCCCACCCTGGTAAAATATTGCAATCGGTTGTAAGAACTTTACTTTGGAAATCGGGTTTTAATTATTTCAGCTTTTTAAAATGTAAAACTAAAATATAGAACTAAAGAGAAATGTAACTGATAAAGGTCTAAGAAGCGAGATTAAAACATTCCGATTCAAAACAAAGCCATCTTATACTGCTATTAATAACAATCTATTTTAGTAAAAAAAGAGACAATTTCATTTTCAGGAATTTTCCTGAGAGTTTTATTGATATTTTGTGTTGTTGCCAGATCGTTTCATTGGGTCTACAGTGCGTTTACAAATTGGAATCTACTTATTAAAATAAGTTGAATCGAACCAGAAAAGTATTGCGTCAGTAAATATTTAAAATGCAGTGACTCGAGAAAAAAACGGGAAAAATCGAACCTACTATATTTAAATCCTTTATTGGATAATCCCGAGACAGACTTTGGCATGGCAGTTTAGTATTACACAGAATCCACAGTCCAATTGACTTAAACAGGTCATTATATAAAGCCGGTTATTAATGATAATCCTCGTCATTGAATGAGCTGTAAGAAAGCGACGACCTTTTAAGAAGTAAGCACTTTTGCTGTATGTTCAGCAAACTACAACACGTAATAAAAGTGTTGATTTATATTTTCGTTTATTTTGGACTTTATAAATCAGACAATATCATAAACTTAAATGATCATAGTCTTCACTCACATGCCGTCTCAATAAAAGGAGAATTGTGTCCAAGAAATATCGTAATTGTTCCATTCAGCTAAAGACTTATTGATTGATTCAGAAGATCAAGCATGTCTGAGATAACCTCAAGCGCTCAGAAGTTTGATGAAGGACAAAAAGGTTACAGTGCATTTTAAAATGGGATTAACACGATCTAACTGAAATTCCTGATGGCCTGCTAAGACTACCCTTTTTATCCAGCGATGTCTTTGAGCTGGGCGGGAAGCTGTCAACACAAGATCTCTGTGACGGGATCAAAATTCGAGTATGCCAGCAATATGAAACCGTTACAACGAGCAATGAGTCAGATGAAGCCCCCATGAGACCAGCATGTCATCGATATTAACTTTTGAAGAAATTCCCTTCTTTAGAACCAAACGGCTAATGAACCGGTGTGAAGAAAAAATTGAGGAGGGGGAGGGGGGTTGTGTAACAAGCCCGCGAACTCTCAAAACGCTATTAGACTTGAATGTCTCATACCTTTCTGAAACAAATAATTTCAATCAGGAACTTAATATTCCCTGGTTTTTTTTTCAATCGCATTTATTTGTAAAGAATTTAATATTTGTCTTCAATGATTTCCATTTAGCTTAAAATGTTATCCAGCTAAACATATATTAGGGTAAAACATAGAGTTAAACGCAAACAATCCTGTAAAGATATTCTTGCTACGAGAGGCAGACAATATCAAACATGCTGGATACTTTCCTCAAAATTCTCACCAAAATTTACGCGCACACAGGGAAACAGCTTAGCTCTCATCCACGCGTGGCCGGCAGCTTAGCCGGCGCCTTTCGTGTGCGCTAGACTTTAAGATTGCTGCGCTTTACTAAATAATCAGTGTCGTATGTGAATAGGGTTTTACTGTGTTTCGGGGAATGAGGTTGTGGTTGGTCAGAAGGTGGTTGGACCAGTTTCTCTTTAGTGAAGGACAGGTGTGGCCATCCACGTGGCGACGCAATC
This sequence comes from Lepidochitona cinerea, assembly GCA_963971465.1. NCBI lineage: Eukaryota > Metazoa > Mollusca > Polyplacophora > Chitonida > Tonicellidae > Lepidochitona > Lepidochitona cinerea. The sequence continues at coordinate 35,504,950 of OZ020556.1, read as the reverse complement.
TGTTGTAGATGTTAAGGAGGTGCTCAATTAGCGTGTCTGATTTCCAAAAGCTGGTTACGAGTGTTTAACTGATGGGACTATTGCGATTTACTGACCATTGAGTACGCTGGGGAATTCTTTTGATAATTGTGAATAGGTTTTGAAAAATCCTTTTTGATTCACTATGACCCATGTGTTGTGGTTATGGTTGGATAACTAAATTTTGGGTGGTGATGTTAGTTTTTTAAATATACTTAGCAATATAGTTATTTAAGTGATACAGTCGCTAGGAAGCATTTGAAGGTTATAGAGTACCTGTCATCATTTAAAGGTTATATGGTGGCCTGGAACCTTTTGAAGGTTGTAAATGTTAGAAGAATTCCATCAACCCTCTATATTAGTCTGATTATTTTGATAATAAAATGTCGCTAAATCAGTCTTTACTATAAAATCTATTTTATGTCTTAATTCAACTAGTGCTTAGGCAAAATCGGTAGGCTAAAGGACGTTCCCTGACGAAGTTCCCTGACGAAGTTCCCTAGAAGGTGTCTCCTTGCATTCCGTTGAACCTATGGGTGAAACATCATTCTTTGGATGCTGTTTGTCAAATAGAACTCAACGATAAAAAGTTACTGCAATATACCCCATTTTGTGTAATTGTAACAATGAAAAGTTGGGAGAAAGTGATACATTAAAAGTTTCATCATTTACGATTTTAGGTATTGGGACGTTATATGATACATGTTGATTAGTTGGTTAGTTGTTGTAATAATGAAATCGAGCGAGACGATTTGATGATCGATAGAAAGGATAAAAGCATCCGAGAAGTGTTGAACCAACATATGTTTTCACGAGAGAAAGGATGAAACATTTAGATGAGTACTGGAAACATAAATGGCATATCGTCAGATTTAAATCATATTTTGTTTCATTTCAATATAATTAATGGGGAGTTATCTTGCTACATTCCATCACAATAGTGCAATCCCCTTCTCACAGTGAATCCATTTATATGGTTATAACATGTTAAGGGAGACATTTATTACATATTGAAGAAACCATTAATAACAGTTAGCATAGACGTACACTAGTTACAAGCTAAACAGTACCCTCCAAGTACCCCATCAGTCAGGAACATTTTATTTTCCTGTAAAAATAGTATTTCAATTCTTTCCTGAAGGCAGTAAAGTGCAGCTGTAAAATTTCCCTATTAATATAACAGGATTTCTTATTTTTAATCCAAAAAGTAACAATTTATTTGTCAAGCTTATAACAACATTAAGTAACGATTTTACTAGTTACAGATCTTAGCAAAAAGTGTGTACCTGGTTCACAGAGAGTAACATTTATTATCTTCTATGATCCCGATGATAAATAGGTAAGAATTGGTGGCAATTATTCCATTTATTAAATTCTATTAAAAACATCGGTTTGTTTATTTTGTAGCCATACTAAATGTTTTACAAAAGCTAGTTTAGGAGGAAGGTAGTTTCAATTATCGACAATGGAATTGATTTAAATTGCACCAAATGTATCTGAAAAAAAAACGGATGGTAAAATTGGGTCAATTCTTCGTAAAAGACAATCAATGTATATGTAAAAAGTTTAATGTAAATATATTTTATACAAGTAAGATTGCTCTGGCAATGTCGAAAACTATAAAAAAAATCCACAAAAATCGGCTCCAAAAGGCGCTTGGATAAAACACCAAAAAAATAAAATACCTTCCCCAAATTCCAAGACGTCTCATTTGAAGGAATTTATAAGAGGTTGACGTTGAAAAGACAAAGAAAGCCTAGCTCCGAAAGTAAGAATTTGTTTATCGGATGGGTCAGAATGAACGTGTACATGTCATTTAGTACAAATGAAACGGCTAAGTTCATCTGGTAGGCCTAAGACACCAAAGGAGTTGATTTATGTAAATGTCGTCGGAAACTTGTACAATTGACAGGAAATTTAACAACACCTGTATCCATTAGCATAAAATAAGTCAATTGAGGGTGACTAATCTTAAATGGCGAGTGTTTCCTGTAAGTGACCTTTGCTTCCATTTTCTAACGAAAGAAACGACAATCATCTGATAAAGAATTCAATAAACGGCCCTTTCAAACAAACGAAAATGGGGGTTTCTTGTTATGGAAAGCCTGATGGTATCTACCTGTAGGTCCTCGTCCATGTCCATTTTATAATCTGGCATAGCAATATCGAAAAGGCTTAGGCTTTTCAACTGATATATCGCTTGTGATAACTGATGAAAATCGTTTTCTACTGATCTGACAGAATGTATCAAGAGGACAGACAAACGTCCCATTTATCATATTTAACTGAAACGAAATGTTATCAGAATCAACAGATACGGTCAAATGTTCATGTCCACATGTTTCATATGGTTAAGAGAAATAAACCTATCAGACATTCATGTGATCGTTAAATGACGTTCCTGATTCCTTGTCAGTTTTACAATTTATATCGATCACCAAATCTTTCCACACGATTTAGTGATGATTACATCCACAAGTGACCGATCATTCTGAGGACAGAACTGATATTTCTACCGCTATTTTCATTTTGATTGTTCACTTAGGAATTTTTATTCTAAGCAAATAGTTGGGTTGGCGGATGGCCTGCAATATGTTTCATACTTTATTTGTATCGTTACAATCATAGAAATGCAACAATCGTATGCTGCAGGGAAAAGGGGGCTGCAGGGGAAAAATAGAAATTGGAAAGATTTTTTTTTACAAAGATTGAAATATTAATATTTTGAAGCTTCTTCAATCTCTGTGTAGACTTCCATTTGTTAGAATCTTGCTAAAACAATTCGATGCTGATTTTTAATGTTTTATATTGTAAGCATACTTGCATTGATCGTGTGTAAACAACACTCAACATTGCTCCAAGCAACCCACGTACAGTATATGTAAAAATAAAAACATCCGCTGTGCGACAGATTAGCCACATACCCTTTGGATACCACCATAAAACTTATCAACGTCAGATCTCTCTTTCTCGTCCATCAAGTTTAGAAAACTTCGCCATTTTTACACAGGTATAAAATCGATTTGACATACCTGTAGAACATCAGTGTGTGGTAGCCTTCTCATATCGATTGATTTATTGCTGGAAACATCCCGTCTGGTAATTCATCAAATAGGTTTATATTAATAAGAGGTTAAAGTATCAGATTTAATTCAAACGAAATGTGATGATAATCCCCAGATAAGATCAAGCTCTCTATCACTTTTACGATTTATATCGATAAGAGATATGTTCACTTGATTTAGTGATGATCACAGCTGTATGTCTTCAATCAAAAAGTCATTTTGATTGTGTACATGTAATCTGTTAAGGTATTTATTCTGCTCTTTCGGTTTCAGCCTGTGAATTACCCCAAAATGTACATATGAGTCATTGACGTATTTGTGATGTAACACCTACACACGGCGGACGATCTTATAGCGATCATTGAAAAAAAAACCAGTTTTATTGGAGTTAAATCACTTTAATTAAACAGCCCATTAAATATATCATTTCTATTAGATTTTTGAGCTATTAAACTAGGATTAATAATATTTACTCTCTTTTTTCACGAACCAGTGAGATTTTCTTGGAGGATAGTGTTGAAGACATGCTGGTCTATATGGGATGAGTGGGGTACCTGACTTGTCACTGTGCAACTGACGACTCTTGAACTTCCAACACGACCAGAATACATCCACATGACAAGAAAGACACACACAGACACACCCTGTGACAAATTGGACACAACCCTTTTGATATCCTTTCACAATTTTGTTTCTCACAAAGTTAGTTTCATCGTGTTAATCTCTTCTAAAGTACACCTTAACCTTCAACAATCTCAATCAAACTTCAAAAACTGATGAGCTTGACTGAGTCGTAGTTGATCTGTTTAATGAAGCAATTCGGCTTCAACTTAATGAGGCGACTTGTCAATAAAACGCAAAAGATAACGCATCTTCCTTCATCTGTCAAGACATTCTGAAAGTGTGCACCATGATACGAAAGCTTAACAAAATATCTGTTAATATCTATACATAGGAAAAATGACATGGCACTCATTAATTATTGCAAGATTTATTATTTTTATCTGGGCAGCCTAATGCTTGGTCGACTTTATGTTATGCTATAATCCCTGTAACCCAACATTTATATTAAGGTATTAACATATCTTAATCTACCCTTGCAGTTAAAAATAATCCTAAAAGAAAAGAAAGGAAGTAAGCCATATATCTAACCAATATCCAAGAACAAAAACCGTACAGGATAAACCATCGAATCCTGGCAACAAATAAATAAATGAAGCTAAATGTACTTTTTGTGGCACAGCACGTGAAACCATAGAACAGTTGAGTGCAGGGTTACCTCCGCCGTGTTGGATCAACTAAATACCTGGATGTATAAATCAACAGGGACAATATTTCATCCAAATAGGCTGAAGTTAATTCTGGGTCAAGCAAATGGGTTAAAACATTGATTGTTTGATGTTATTCACCGTCCTATAGTTTATTTCACTTATATTGCTGTGTTGCCATGTTAACTGAACGAGACACCAGAAGAAACGTCCGACCACAATCACAAAGTGCAACACTAAAAAAAAAAATAGACAAATATATATTAGTATCTAATAAATTATAACAGGTATACCACACACCATGCACAAATGTATTTTGTGTAAGCCAAAGTCAGTTCAAGAATATAGGTAACCCTTTGTTATGATATGTCCTGTCTACGAAGTATTGGGCCAAGAATGTGTATACATTTATCTCTTAAAGTGTTAGATTTTACCTTTTGATGTCATCCAGAAATGAGTCAAAAAGTTGGTCAGGTTTTGTTTCGTGTCATTGCACCTAAGATCTAAGCCATTGCCCAAAGAGTACATATTTGCGTCTATGGCCTATATACTGTTAATGAAGTTTCAAATACTAATAAATTATATTTAAACATAAACTTATTGATGTAAATTGTCCAAATTTATCTTCCTTTTGAATCCACAACCTATGGTTTCTATGGTTAAAACGGCAATTAAGTATCCTTGTTCAAAATTTGATGCATTTTACAGATGTTAAATGTTTGCAAGTCGAACATAAGACCTTTTCCAGACTCTTAAATCTTTGAGTTTCAGAGCCATGTTTTCACAGCCATGAATAATACAGACAAAATCGAACAGCTCAACATACTGAAAATTAAATGTCGCCAAATACTTACAATGCGCAATATATCAGCTGCCGCTCTTAACTTGCGCTGTCAGATGCTCAACAGCTTCAGTTTTACCCCAGAAGAAATGATTGTTAAACAATACAATACTTATATGTTACGTCTATTTGTTTTTGATGTGGTGTGTTTTCGCCGATGGGAGATTTTCTTTAAAGGGAAAGAAACTTTAAACTTTAGACGAGTTAATTTAGTCTAAAGCAATTGTACTATATATGTTTTTCGTAAGCCAATAATTAAAATTTGGACTCTTTATCTTCCTTTGTCATCTTTCGTGTGTTATGAGATTATTAAAAATGTTCGTTTAAAAATATATCATGAAAAAGATTAAATTTCAGAATACCATGTTCATATATACTGGCTGCCCGGTTAAATTCTAAAGACATCGTCCGTCTGGTCGGGCACAATCAAGCCACTGACATATTTAAACCACACTGACATTGATTGTTCGAAAGTGTGAAGTGTGATTTTTGGAACCATTAGATAGTGAATATTTTTATCTTGAGACTATTATCTATTATTGATTTCGAAATCTAAATGTTACCTTTTAGCTTTCATGAACATTTTGGTTTATAGTTTGAAACTGTTTAGGTATTTTATTGATTGTCCTAAAAATAAGCGACAGTCTTGGGTTTCCACAATCCCTATCTGGTTAATACGATATTAATTTAGAGTTTGTAGAGTCTGCTTTTCCCTCTGGCAGGCTTTAAAGACAGCCTCGGGCAATGAAGAAAGGAATGGCGTGACGGAGACTACAAATCTACTGTGTCTCTCACAGCTGTTCATTAAGTGCTCTTTTCTATAGTTTAACACACCCTTCACACTAATCTCTAATCCTCTAATCATGTTCGTCTTCAATTAAGTTACAGATTTCTGTTCAGCAACGCCCTCCAGGCAAGTCTGTCGTATCTCCTTGAATGAGGCAATCACTTTGTGAACCATGTCGATATCAGTCTTGAGGCTTGCCAGATAATACTGACAATGGTAAATGGTCACAGTAACACAACACAACTGTGTGCAGTATTTTCACCTTGACATATATGATCTAACATGAATTTAGAAAAAGTTTTAAATTCTACTTGAGTGGGCAGTTCAGGTGTCCTTAAAGTACATTATTTTTTCTGTACACGCTACAGGGATCTTTATTGAACAGGATACCATTTACCCCACTCAGCCAGTACTTCCCCAATCACTTTCTAATACGTATGACCGAGTTATGTACCCCCATTGAGCCGGTATCCATCCAAAACACATAGATGTATGCCAGGACATTAAATTAATAACGATTACTTTTAGTGCATATACTTATAGATTGATGTTTTACGTCGCACTCTAGAATATTTGAATTATATGGCGGCGTTGCCAGGTTTAGTGCGGGAGGAAAGGATCAAATCAATAGATATGAAGGAATCACTTCTGTCTCGTGGTGCAATTTCTTTTCTTTCAACCAAATTCCCAAATTCTATTTGTCAACAACTTTCAATGTTTATATATCAACCTTGCCGTTATTTATCAATGACTTGCCGATGTAAAAGCAAACTATAAGTTTGTCTGAATATCTTTACAAGGCAAAGGATCTGGTTGTTAATGCCCCTGTGGGACTTTATTTTCAATGCAGATTAAGCGGACAAAAAGTAGCCTCTTTTTTCAAGCACAAACAACCTAAAAACAATCCCCTGATATATATTCATTCACAAGTCACAATAATTTTTTGTTTCCAGATAAATACATGCCTTGTGAACCGAGTTATTTTGTATTTATGATAACATTATACAACTCAGCAACGGTCAACAAGATGTGCATTATAAACATTTTATAAAATATACATATGTAAAATCTATTCAATAGATGTTGTATATATATTGGTATAAAATCCATTATAGTACATTTGGAAGACGCTGTTAAGATTTAAGTTCTCTCGTAGAACTGCTTATCACTTTTCTTTGTAATCCTTTCCAGGACTAAGACTCTTTGAATTATTAATAAATTGTCTCCCTTCGTGCGTTTTCTTTTACTTTAACGTCCAAGACGAGCGTTGAATCACGAGAGCTATAAAAATGACAATGCATTACAGTAGTATAACTGAACGAATGCAAGTGAGTGCATTTTTATCTATATAAAGTAATAAATAACACTTGTATAAGTTTTTAATTAACGGTAATAGATAGGTTATGATAACCGCTAGGTCATTAAGGTATATGAAGGTCACAAGGTTAAGAGGCAAAGCCTACAGCGCTCGAGACAGGTCGCCTAGTGGAGTGTCTAATTTCCCCCACGAACACTTAATTGATAGGCTGTGATGACCATTAGGTTGATAAGGTTCAGGCTGGCCACAAGGCTATGGGAAAGTACACAGTGTTCCAGACAGATGGTTGAGTAAGTTCTTCATTTCAATGCTAACTATAGGGAAAGTATACAGCGTTCCAGACAGATGGTTGAGTGAGTTCTTCATTTCAATGCTAATGAAAAAATAAAATAAAAACAGTAAACGTTTGTAAGAAAAGAAATGTTATAGGAGAAAAGAAAACTGCCGCCAATTACTTTCTATTTTTTTAAGTATAAAATTATTGATAATCTGAAGATAATAGTTAATTTCAAATGATCATGGTAAATCTGTGCTATCGAGAGACTTTTTCGAGAGTTTTTGGTTGGCCCTGAAAAGGGCCTTTGAAAAAAAAGCTGCGTCTACTCCTCTGGCCTAAAAACAATTTCCTCTCTATGTGTGTCTTCATAGTCTTCATAGTCTGAATGGCTTTCGGAAAATGCTGACGGTGGTCTAGACATGGTTGATAGGGAAGAGTTTTCGCTGGTACTGTTTATCGGAATAATTGCCTCTCCATATAGTATGTCTCGATAATCTGATTCTGACAAATCGCTGTGTGTAGATGCTGATGGTGGTCTAAACGTGCTTGATAGGAAAGAGCGCTCGCTTGAACTGTTCACAGGTGTTACGGATCGCTCCACTTCAGAGAAAATCACAGGCGTTGTAATTGTAGAATCATAAACTGGAGCCGATTCGAGCCATCTGTAGACTATCTCGACGTTAGATAGATAAGGGGGCGTGTCAGGAGTGTAACGTGAGGAATATGAATCGGTCGACATTTTGATACGACACGAAAACAGTGTAAAATAAGAGTCAGCTGAGTAAACAAAAATGATAGCACGGCGACGAATTGTCTCCAACCGGTCAATGTTCGAGATTATGCCAATAGTCTTCCGCTACTAGTTGGTAGAGTTCAGTAAATGAAGTAACCGTGAGAAAAGAACCTATCCTATGTGAGTGAGGCTGGGACAATAGTATAAAGTTGATACGGATAATTATTCTGACAGCTGAAGGTAGCAGGGAGGGGATTTCAGTGTCCAATGAAAAACAAAGACACTCCGAGTTTATAACTTACGTATGTGTTGAGTCTAGCCATAGGTTGGATTCTCTAAGAAGAAAAATAGAAAATTAAAAGCCACCCAATGAAAAGAAAGGTTTAGTCATCCAACCCGGTTGAAATATATCAGTCGTGTCGATGAAAGTTCATTATCCTGTAAAGACTTCAAGACTGAGTAAGTAGCTTTTTTCTGTTTACTTTTTTTCTTTCTTGTAGGAATTTTTTTTTATATATCATACAGGTGATTTATAAGTTGTCGCTGAAAACATGTGTGAATGTATGTTATTATAATGTACTAAAAAAACATACATTTAAAGAAACTCTACAACGACGGTTCGTACATTAACTTTGCAGGAACAAAATGTCCCAGGAGAACTTTTTCAAAGCCTTGGAAGATTTGCCTAGTGATGATTTAGAAAGACGGAGTGATTCGCTGGAGTAAGGCAATATTTTGTTTTCATTTCTTTAAAAAAAAAATGAATAAATTTTAGAGAAAATTTGTGTTAGTTTATATCATAGTGAAAAAACAACCGTGGCTTATTCCGAAGTTAAAGAGCAAGAATATATATGACCATTCCTAAAATGTTGAACAAAACTTCAAAGTGAATTCAAACGCGCTAAGTATTAGAAGAAAAAAAAAATGAAAGAAATAACAACAATATTCTATGTCGTTAATGCGTATGATTTTCTCGATATCTCGTATACCTAATAAAGTCACATTTTCATTTTTTTTATTAAAGTGGCATGAGCTGACAAAATTTTTTTTTATAATTTTGAGCGTTGCGACGGTTAGACGCTTTGAAGGCCATCGCAAAAAAAACTAAATGATTAGCGTTGAAATGAGGAAAATCTATACAGTATGTGGCCCATACGAACCGAAACGTGTTCGAAAAAGTAAACAAAAATTTAGATAACGAGCATTTATTCATTTCTAAGCCCAAAGTTAGTTCAAAACAATACTTTATCGTACATTTTCGAGACTAGAAACACTAAAACGCTTTCTGAATTATACGTCTTGAGAAAAATAGCCGATAATTTCAACATTCTGTTTTACGTCAAAATATCAACATTTCGGCAGCTCATGCCGCTTTAAATATATAAGATGATTAAAAAAGATAATATAAAAAAGAAATTAAATTAGACAACAACAAAAATAGGACAGTTCTTAACTTCTTTTTAGCGGAGTGTAAACGTTTGCATGCATTTATTTTTTTTACGGCGAGTGTGACTTTAAGTGTGCAAGTTTTTTAACTAAAAGGTCAATTTTAATTCTGTAAATGAAAAAAAACACAACACTATCTCTCATTAGATTTGGAGAAGAATATATCAACGATTGGACATTGCAATGGAGTAATGCATTTCGGAATGAGGCCACGTCTTCAAATTCCGACGTATCACCCAACAAGACAGTCGACAAGGAAATCGTTTCGAGTGAAAGAGAAGATGCTTTCTTAAAAGCACTAGACACAATACCGAATAATGAATTGGTACAACGTCCTGGTTTTTCAGAGTAAGTCTCTAATCAAAATATAAAAGCATACACTAAAAATATCCCCTATAACTTGTCCATTTCTGCATTGTGAAAACAAGTTAGTATTTTTTTTAAAGAAAAAAAAACTAAAACTATTTTTTTTTCTACTTAAAAGTTATTATTACTATTTTTTTTTTTTAAATTAAAAAGGATTTACATAATTTTCTATCGATAGTTTCGGGGATGAATTTGTTTCGAGTTGGACGGCTCTATGGAACAAAACATTTCAAGGAGGTCCGGTTGTAGATACATCCCCGCCGCGCATAGCTACAGCCTGTCCCCAGAAAGAATTACCGCCCCCATCACAGCCTTCTCGGAAAGAACCTCCCCCACCACAACCCCCTAGTGAGCTTGAATGGAGTCTCACTAAAAAACGGTGGGTTCTGATTTTATTAGTATAGATCGTAGAGGATATCTTTTTTATTTAAAAAAACAACATTTATAACACTCTTTCACTCCTACGGAAGTAGTCTTGATAGTTATTTTACTTTTCCGTTTCAGAGATTTGAAGCGGAGAAATAAACTCAGCTTAAACAGAAATAAGCAACGAATCAAAACTCCTCGCGTAGAAAATGAACCCGATACTTTAACTCCGATCGTAGCTACAACCTGTCCCCAGAAAGAATTACCGCCCCCATCACAGCCTTCCCGGAAAGAACCTCCCCCACCACAACCCCCTAGTGAGCTTGAATGGAGTCTCACTAAAAAACGGTGGGTTCTGATTTTATTAGTATAGATCGTAGAGGATATCTTTTTTATTTAAAAAAAAACAACATTTATAACACTCTTTAACTCCTACGGAAGTAGTCTTGATAGTTATTTTACTTTTCCGTTTCAGAGATTCTACGAAAAGAAATAAACTCAGCTTAAACAGAAATAAGCAACGAATCAAAACTCCTCGCGTAGAAAATGAACCCGATACTTTAACTCCGATCGTAGCTACCACGTCCGATACACCAGAGGCGCCACCTTTTGTTAAACCGAGCTGTAGCACTGGCTATTTCAAACCTAAAGGAATACAGTAAGTAATAATTTTGTTATAAAATTGTTTTCTTTTTCTTCTCTCTTAAAACAATGCAAACGATTTTTTTTTATCTGAATCGGTATTTTCAACAAACAAAAACGCTAGAGGCTAATGGATTTTTTCCCTCTTTTTCAACAGGACATCGGTTAAGAAAAGTAAAAAAGGAAAGGGACGTGGAAAAAAATCGTCCACTATTCCCGAACTGCCCGCCGTATCCGATATTGTAGACTTGCCACCGTCTTCGGATTTTCCCGTTATGCCGGTCTCTTCCGTTATTCCCGATAAACCAGTGCCACCCGCTAATAGCGATGTTAACCTCTCACACGATACGCAATCTGGAGGGTTTACAGAACAAACGCGTTCTGATGATTTTAAAATCGAACGAGTAAAAGTAACGCACCGTAAGAAATTTAATACGACAGAATCAACACATATTCTTAAATTAAATACGCGTTTGATAAATAGAACGTGGAAATCGAGTTTAGACGTTTTAACTAGAGCCATAGAATTCGTATTCGAAAATGCTATGGCTGGATTGCACGATGACGATTTGGTTAGGGTGTATCTCAGACAGAATAACATGGAAACCCCTATAGTTATTCCATTGACTCAGCGCCGAAAAATAACTGTGGACCTGTTACTACAGATGATAGAGAAAATTCTACAGTCCAACGAAAATATCGTCTTCAACGAAACGTTTGAAATACATGTCGGTGTTATCCGTTTGATAAGAGGGGGTAGAGCAACGAAAATCACGAACCTAGAGGAAGACAGAGTAAAGAAGAAAAGTATTATAAGGATAACAAATACGAGGGACAAACTATGTATGGCCCGGGCAATTTGTGTTGGATTGGCTTACAGCAGAAATGACCCTGATAAGAAAAAAGTAGGATACACAAATAAGGGACTTCAAACTCAAAGAGCTATGGAGTTAACGAGAAAGGCTGGTATCGATCCTGAGCAACCCTGTGGTTTAGAACATGTAGAATTGTTTGAAAAGGTCTTGAATATTCAGATTATTGTCGTGAAGTCGGACGCCCTCAACACTATTGTATATAGAGGCAGTATTAAGACAAGTGCTAAAATTTACCTCTTATATCATAACTCGCATTTCGACTGTATAACAAAGCTACACGCGTTTTACGGAGCTGCTTATATGTGCGATGATTGTTTGAAACCGTACTACAAGAAGTCGGACCACAAGTGTGCCAATATATGCAGTATGTGTTACACGGCCGGTTGTAAATATACCAATCCTGTAAGTTGTAAGAGATGTAACAGGACATTCAGGAACAAAGAATGTTTTGATAGACATTTAGAACGAAAAAATCAGATAATCGAAAGGCACATGTTTAACTCTTCCATATGTGACCGTTTATGGCTATGTATCACGTGTAAAAAATTACTACAAAGAGCTAAAAGATCTCCAAAAAATCATTGTTGTGAAGAGTTTTATTGTCTCTCGTGTCATGTCTATCATATGGGTGATCATTACTGTTACATAGAGCCGGGCAGTAATAAAGAAAAATCGGATCTTTATATTTTTTTCGATTTTGAAACTAATCAGGAAACGGGTGAGCACATTCCAAATTTCTGCGTAGCTAACAAAGTTTGTAATATGTGTATATCTAAAGAAGATGATGCTACGTGTAAGAAATGCGTGTTGAGAACTATGGTATTTAAAGGAACGTCAACGGTGTATAGATTTGGGAAATGGCTTTTTAATAAGAATCACAAAGGCTATACAGTGATAGCTCACAATGGCGGGAATTTTGACACTTATTTTCTTCTCAGATATCTAGTGGATCAAACAGTCTGTCCGGAGATTATATATACAGGAGGCAAAATAATGTACCTATACGTTAAATGTTTGGACATTCGAATCGTGGACAGCTTCAACTTGATTTCAACCCGGCTAGCTAACTTCCCTAAAACTTTTGATATATCTATGAAGAAGGGTTGGTTTCCTCATTTATTCAACACAGCGGCAAATCAAGAATATGTCGGAGAAATTCCTGGGATCGAATATTATGGCGTTGATGACATGTCATCGGTCGACAAAAAAGAATTTTTGGAGTGGCACGCCGAGCAAGTTCAAAGCCGCTATATTTTTGACTTTCAGAAGGAAATCTTGGCGTATTGTACTGCTGATGTTGAAATATTACGAAAATGTTGTTTGAAGTTCAGAGAATTAATTTTAGACATTACCAAAGGTACTAACGAGTCAACAGGTGGAATCGATCCGTTACAGCATATTACCGTCGCCTCACTCTGTTTCGCTATTTACAAACTACGTTTTTTGAAAGAAAACACAATAGCAAAGGTACCGTCCAACGGGATAGTGGAGAAAGATCAATTCTCACGAATATCGATACACTGGTTAGAATGGTTAATGTATGATGCCCGACAGAGGGGCGAAGAGTTGGACATCGAACATGCCCTGAATAAAGGGGAACACAGAATAGGGCGTTACAAATGCGATGGTTTTGATCGAAAGAGAAATGTAATCTACGAATTTTTCGGTTGTTGGGTACACGGATGTAAAGACTGCTACGAGCAAGATGTTATTCATCCTCGCACAGGTACGCTGATGTCTGAAGTCTATAAGAAAACCATGGAAAAACTGACAAACCTTCGTCCGCAAGTTACAGATATTGTTTATATTTGGGAACACGATTTTAGAAAACGAATAGTAGATAACACAAAACTGGAGAAGTTTGTTCAAACTTTGGACATCCAAGATAGACTGGATCCGAGGGACGCTTTTTTTGGAGGGAGAACATGCTGTACAAAGTTGTATTACGAAGCGGAGGAGAACACGAGTGTACAGTATTTAGATTTTACATCTCTCTATCCTTCCGTTTTGAAAACAAAGGAATTCCCTTTAAAGTACCCCGAGGTAATAACTAAGGATTTCCAAGACATCCGGAACTATGTAGGATTCGTTAAATGCAAAATACTCCCTCCTAAAAATCTCTATCTCCCAGTTCTGCCATACCGCAGTAATGACCGACTAATGTTTCCTCTATGTAGTACCTGCTGCGATAATCTCCTAACAACGTGTAATCATGACGACGAACAACGGGCATTAATCGGTACGTGGGTGTCATTTGAAATTTTAAAGAGTTTGGAGAAAGGCTATAGAATACTAAAGATCTACGAGGTATATCATTTCCCAACGACAACCAAGTTTAACGGCGTGGACGAAAACACAGGCTTGTTTACTAAGTATATAAACACTTTCCTGAAAATCAAACAGCAAGCCTCTGGGTGGCCTGATTGGATACGTTCAGAGGAAGATAAGACCCAGTACATCCAAACGTATCGAGAACACGAAGGAATTCTTTTAGATCAGGATAAAATCGTAAAGAACCCCGGCTTAAGGTCTGTAGCTAAGATGTGTCTTAACACGCTTTGGGGAAAATTCGCACAAAGAAACGGATTATCGCAGACTACGTTTGTTACGGAGGAAGACCAGTTTTACGAAATATTAAATGATGCGACGAAAGAGGTAACGGATTTTCACGATGTAAATGAAGAGATTGTATTGTTGGATTGGAAGGCTAAAAAAGATTTCGCTCCGACGGGATATTCTTCCAATTTGTGGCTAGCAGCTTTTACAACTGCCCATGCACGACTTGAACTATACGCCGTCCTCGAAAAGCTGGACGTCAGAACCCTTTATTTTGACACGGACAGTATTATCTTCTATACCAGGCCAGGAGATGTCGAGATCCCCTGTGGTGATATGTTGGGTCAGCTGTGTTCCGAATTAGAACCGGGGGATAGTATTCAAGTGTTCGCTAGTGGAGGGCCCAAGAATTATACCTATAAAACGAAATTCGGCAAAACCGTGACCAAAGTAAGGGGGTTCACTTTGAATTCTAAAAATTCAGAGATTATAAATTTTGGAACAGTGTCCGACATGGTGCGAAACGTTCTCGTCGACTGCGAATGCAAAAACATGCCTACATCTTGCCCGCTTTGTTTACGAAGCGTGTACAAGGAGAATAAGATTACAAGAAAGAAAAAGGAGATTAAGATCGTTAATAGAGACGAGAAAAAAGATTACAGAATAAAATTTGTGAAACGTGTTATACAACCCGATTTGGATACTGTCCCGTACGGATATTCTTCTTAACGTCGTCCCACCATCCCTCCCAGAATCAACCGCGCTGTAGAATATTCCTCTTTCGTTTTATTCATAGACTTGTTTTCAATAAAGATTGTGTGTGTGTTGTGACCCGTCTTATTTTGAATATAAATAAAGTGTTCATATTTTATTCCTTTGTGTATAGTTTTTTTTTAGTTTGTATCCTACTTTTTTGTTAATATAGAATGTATAAAACAATAGTTTGCTTTTACTTTTTAATGTATATTTATCGTGCAATTATACTTTTGTGGATCGGGAAGAAAAAAAAACAGAAAAAAAATAAAAAACCGTTATTTCTTTCTGGGTGGTTGGCCTATTGTATCTTAAAGGGTTGACACCGAGAAGGAGTTAACGGATTTTATTTAAACCAAGAAAGAAATCAACACAAAACAACGTTTGGATTTACAGTTTTACATTTTTTTTTATTCTTTAAAAAAAACATTACATAAAACATATTACATAAAGTTTTCTTAAGAACCGTTTACCACCCAACAACGCACCTAAAAACGAGATCTGTCTCTGGTTGTACCCGTCAATAGATGTAGTCAGGACTCTGAAGTGAAGCCTTTCCAGGGTAATTCGTTCTTTTACATAGTTCTTACTATTAATGGTACATCGGTAATATTATATTTGTAAGCGAAATAATCGTAAATCTCTACATCATTGTCGCTGTAATATTGATCGAAGGGAGCTAATATGTTTGCCATTGATGCACCACGACAAATCTGTAATATAAAATAAGCGCAATACTGTCCGCAAACCGCAGAAAAAGGACTTTGTATTCTTTTATCATTGAAAGTCCATGACTGACAATAGGCATTCATAAAGTCATAAAATTCTCGATGTAAAGGAAATAACCCATACGGATCGAAATACACCCCTGACTGTTCGTTGTTTATATACATAGCCACCCAGTGTTCGCCTCGCAAATATGAGGGATGTGTGTTACATATATAAGCGCCTCTACCATCCTTGAAATTTGGTAAATTATCTAAAGAATAAACACCTCTGTAGCAAGTTTTAGCGAAGTCATCTTCACTTAATATCTTATCTATCTGAAGATTATTCATTATATGGCAAAGTCGAATAACACATTTCTATTTTTATCTATAAAAATTAGATTTTGGGACTCTGAATAAACGATCACGTTAATCGTCTGTGCTAGAGGGGAGGCAAACCTCATCTCTAAACGTATATTACCTTTCTGAATAAGGTCGAAATGTTCCCCGTCGCACATATCGGGGGAGAGGTCGAAGCAAAATAAAGTATAACCTTTACCGAAATCCGTTCTAGATATATTATTCCCCATGTCTTTATACATCTGACCATTACCTACATACATGTCGTGATATATTCTTAAATAATCAAAACGCTCGAAATTAGGCGTATAAGCTATGCTAGGAATTTGTTTACCGTTACAGTAAAGCGAGAAAAAATTAACTTTATTATGCTTAAAATTAAACGGATTTTTTCCATACGAACCGTTATACGCATCTGAATCCACCATAGCAATAACGAGGCGCTTAGGTAACTGACCCAAAAACAAATTCTCTTGATTTAACGATAAATTTCCTTTCGGCACGCTAAATACTTTTACGTCAACTCTGCTTATAGGATATTTCGCAGGTGCTTTTTCCAAAGCCCTCATATGCGCAATTTGAACATCGGGATTAATTTTCACTTTACGAATAAAAAATGAAATATCTTTGATAACTACTTTAAAGTCCGCGTTTTGTTCACTGCTCATAAGCGAAAACGCATCTTTCGAACGAATCAGTTTTAATTTAATATCGACGCCATTAAGAATGAGTCTGTTTTGAAATGCGAGATCCAGGTGGGGTTTGCCAATCAAGTCTACAATTCGACTGTTAGACGTGAACTCGCTTCGTTTCGTTAGACCTTCGTTGAAAGGCGTAACCGAATCGAAACTGCCAGCTGTGTCTTTATAAAACAGAGCGGATGTGAGGTGAGATTCTTTTGCTTCCTTTCCATAGCTTAATATAGCTTCTATATAACTTCTGAAAGGATAAGTATTACTAGCCATACTCAGATTTTTTGAATTGAGGGATAACTGCATTTGTGAAAATAAACTATGTAACCAATAATTAACAGGAGCAAGCGGGGCATCAGCATCCACGGTTGTTCCATCCTTTTTTACTATTTGGACCCTGGCATAAATATACGAGCTGGCTAAATCGTAATAATCATCAGATGCCCCGCTTAAGTTAAATTCGATCGGATTAGTATCGTTCACAGAAGACACGGGATGATATTGGACCCAATAACTTTCTTCCAAACTAGTTTGTGTGGGTGGGATTTTGAAAATATCTAGACTATCGTTCGTACTCAAACATGATTGGGGGTGAATTAAACTCATACTGGTTTTTTATCTAAAAATATCTCTCTTCGAAGTAGTCCGTCTCTTGATCTTTGACCGAATAGCCTTTTGTTTTGTTGCTCTTCTCTTTATAGGCTTTTGTGTCCGCGTTGTGTTCAGATGATCAACTGTTTTGTTCAATAATGCGTTACCAGCCTGTCGTACCCTCGTTTTAGCGGCCGATTTGACGTTTTGACCACCTATGACATCTCCCGCTATCTGTAAACCCGTGTTTAACGCCTGTTTACCCACTGTCTTGCCTACAGATGATAGTAATGGCATAACAGCGTTCATTACGCCTCTAAATATTCCACCCAGGCCGGATCCCCGTTGGAATTGAGTTCCCACAAACACAGGTAAGCCAGAACCCACCTGAGATGCGTAGTAGTCTGAATATAACGCTGAAGCATCGCAGAAATGTCTCATGGTGATTATATTAATTAAAAATGTGTTGAACGGCGTTTTCTGAAATGTAACGTCACCACTACTTTTCCGTGTTCGAATGGAATTTTTCGTCCTAAGCTATCTCTTATATCCATTTCCACTGTAAAAAATGATCTGTTTTGTAGAGGAAAATATTTTACATGCTCGAAGGAATGAGTGATGGAATGACCATGTTTTCCCGTGATGGGAACAATTCTCATCAGAGGTACAAAACTATCTCCCACCACATGTGGTTCCACAACATCTGAGTAGATATAAAGAGCTTCTAGGCCCGAATTCATGCTGACCGCTGAGTCGCTTCTATACACTCCTGGTTTATAGAGTCCTAAAGGCAGGGTTAAAAAACGTTGAAGCGTCGGTGAAAGCTCGACCATAACTGCGTCGTGAGTAATATATAGCGAAGCTTTACAACTAATTCGATCATATGTAAATCTAACAGATTTTCTTAAGGCCCGGCTTCGAATTTTTATAGCATCGTTTAACGCGTGTATCAAGGACACTCCATCCTCATAATATCCTTCCCGTAATGGTATGGAAAAAAAATTCTGAATTCCTTCTGTAGATTTGGTTGTAATATTTATTTTGATAGCCTCTGGATGAACGTTATACCAGGAAAATGGGTAAAAAAACTCCACCACACCAGCCTCGTAATCGCCGTTCAAGTTGATTGCATGAGGTAATTTTGTTACATAGTTCGATAAAGTATTTTCAGGATAGTAATCCATAGAACTGTTCGAAGGCAGTGTTAAGTAAAACATACTCGTACTACGCTCTGTTAAATTGTGTTGATGATTTCATTCGTTGCTTCTATTTAATACGATTGCCATGATATAGGTTCGCTGGTTTTAGATCTTTTTCGGGTTGAGGGGGTCTGTATTTTTCTTCTCGCTCGTGGAATCCTCGAGGGGGAGGGTGCTTGGGGCTTCTGCATAAACTCCCATCTTTCTTTATTGCCTATCAATTCCAAAGGCACATTCAACTCCTTTAAACCCATAGCAAACGTCTGCCATCCCTTCGGCGTAAACTGTCTCCGTTGACGTAAAGCATCGTTGACCAGATCTGATATGTTACTGCCTTCGATTAAATTGTCTTTATATATAAGTTCACCTTTCTCGTTCCAGTTCATGAACGGATTAGCTTTTATTCTCTGAATCAGTAACTGGGCTTTTTTGCTCATGGTTTTAGGGACGCTTTGGACAATTTCATTTTCTATCACTCTTCCAATTGTTTCAGATTTGTTCGACACCGGAATGTCTTGAGAAACCATTTTTACGGGTATAGCTTGAGTCTGTTTGTTGTTGTATTGAGATTGAAAGGTAAGATATTTTTGCAATGTATCATTATACATCATTACTTTGTCTCTTTCCGATAAATTATTTCTGCTTAGAATATGCTCCATTTCGTTGTCCAAGTTCTGAAGCATAGTTACAGTACTGTTTGGAGGTGCTTGGGGCTGTCGAAGAGCATGTAACATTCTAGGATCTACTAAGGCCATTTTTTTCATAGTTGCCATAATCACTTAAATATTTTAGAAAGTAAGGGGCCTAAAACAGTTGCTGCGATTGGTGCTAAAATGGCTCCTAAAAATCCTCCTCTTTGTAGAATATCTTTTTTCTTCTTTCTGCTGGTCGTCTTTTTAACTAGTTGCCTAAGTTGATTCTTATGTCGCCTCAATTTGTATATGTGAGACTTACTGAGGGGAACATTACCTTTTAATACATTTAACGCGCATTCACATATACAACTCATTAACTCTTTGTCAGCTCCTTTCACTATATTCTTAATCAAAGGCCGAGTCGCCTTGGACAAAAGTTGTAAAGTATGAGCGTGCTTTCTTAGTCTACGCGACATGACGCCTTCCGAGTATAAAATGATGATGTAGGTTGAGCAACGAACGTTTTTATGATCTTTTCAGGTAAACCTCTTGGACCTCTCCGGGAAAAATTTTACTTCTCAATCTCAAATGGTCTGGAGTATGTTGTTTAAAATCGAAGAGAAGATAACCATGTGGTCTGGAGGTGGCGTCTTTATAGGCTTCTTGTACGAAGCGCCCTTGTCCCGGATACATCTGCTTGGCCAGGTGAGTTATTTGAGAAGCATCTCGGGGGTTTTTAAACAAAATAAGATAATGCGCATTCAAATTGAGTGTCCGCTGTTGTTTGTTCTTGTTAAACAAATTTTGGCTTATATATATCACACTAGCATTTTTATGATGACTTCCTCTAGTAAATAGCTGGGATACCCTTTCGTCTGTCTGTTGCATTAAGTCGTCTATAACTATCAGCTTGTTCTCACTCGGTTCTAACTCCGACAAGCCTTCAAGTCCTTCTATAAATTCTACATTTTTCATATTATCGTACCCGTCTTGCCATTCTCCAAAACACCATATTACTTTCGTCGGGGGTGGGTCGATCATTGCGTTGACTTCATTTAACATCCTCTTTACAAAAACAGTCTTTCCACAACCTGTTGGTCCAGCTACTATACATGTAAACGGGTGTTTCCAAGTGACATCCATTATGTTTTACACATCTGCCACAAGACCCGATTGAATATTTATATAATATCTCCAAATTTTACAACATACATCCTTTGTCACGTGATCACAGACGTGTAAAGTGTACCAATGTAAGACTAACAACCTATGCTTAGTCACTACGCCATCGCTGAACATTGATTTCACCACAACTTTATAGGCTTTCAGAGATTTGACAACATGTATAGACTTGTCTTCTACTCTACAGGGTTGTTTAACATGTTTCGTTATGCCGGCATACAGCATCCACAGCATAGAGATCATATTAAACAATACGGGGGTTTAGGATTGTATTAATAACATTCCTGTGAGATTCAAAAACTTTCCATTGATCATACGTTAACCAAATTCCAATCTTGGTCGGTTTATCGTTTACAAATTTTCTTATATCGATACGTGCTTCGCCATTATACATACAAACTGTCACTTTCACCGTTGCACCGATATCTATTTTTTCGGCCTTTAAACAGGAGGTTATATTAGTCTTGTTGCTATGGATAATCTCCAAACCAGAACGTTGATGTTTCGGTAATGAGATGGATAGGCCTGTTAAGGTGACAATTAAAAAATAAGCCAATGCCCCTATAACTGCATATATCCGATACTTTCGCGCCGTTTCCATAGTGAGAAATGAATGATCATTGATAAAACCTTTGCATTTATGCTTTCTTCATCTCATCGGCGGATACCCACGAATTGAACGACGAAGGCCAACCCTTCCATTTTACTTTGTAGAACATGACATCATTACGTTTCTTTCTATCTAGAATCTTCTCAATATGATAATAATCAGCTTCAGACTTTTTAACTTCTTGTAACTCTTGTTCGTAAAAAGTACCTTTCAACACTTCGTCGTTTAAATCTTTAAGTTTATACACGACGGGGTATCTGGGTATTCGGGTTATAACAACAAACATTTCATCTGTCCAAGACGGTAGATAGCCTTTGTCAAATATCATTTTGGTTTTACTGATACGAACTTTATCCCCTATTTTGAACTTAAATAGTAACTTATCTCTTTTTAGACGTGGATAAAGACGCTGTCTGACCTCAGATTCATTCAGTTGAGCGACCTCGACCGGAGGCATTCCAATACTTCTATGGAAAGAATTGTTATAACCCTCTATTAATTTAGGCAACGCCTTCAAAAAACGGTAAGAGTTTTTAGTCGTGAAATACCTAAACATTTTTGTTTTTATGGTTCTGTTGAAACGTTCGACTACGCTAGCTTTTGTTTCATTGTGTGTGTGAAAATGATATATTTCCTTATTTTTTAAAAACTTTTGAAAATGGCGATTAAAGAACTCCGTACCTTGGTCAGTTTGAAGATAAGTCGGTTGTCTACCTTTTTTTAATATTTGTTGGAAAGCTTTGACCATAGTTACACCAGTTTTGTCCTTCACCGGCACAGCCCATGCATATTTTGAAAACACGTCTATACACGTTAGGATATATCTATAGCCTTTATTGCGTTTCTTTAAGTGACTCATGTCTACGAGATCGGCTTGCCATTGTTCATCAATACCCGAGACTTCAACTCTGTTTCTTGCAAAGTTTTTCCTCGTGGGTTTGTGTAATGTATAGGCGTCTTGTTTCTTTAACCATTCTTTTATTTCTTTTACATGTATACGGTACCCGGCTTTTTTAGCAGCTCTCTCCAGCCCCCGGATTCCGCCGTAACCGCCTGTAGAGGAATCGGTATAATACAGCTTTTCCAAAACATCATCGTGTGAAGTGTTCATGGCGAAGGTCGGACGAGGTTTAAATAGACGTTGTCGTATACCGTTCATTATAAGTACAAATCAAGAAAACAACAGAATATTAATGGTAATTTTTTTTATTATCTATTTCTAATACAATAAGACGTAGTAAAAACAACATAAGAAAGACAGTTACTCGTCAATTATCAGCTGACTGTCATCTAACAGTCCTTCATCAGCCAATAATGTTTTGTACACGTGTGTTTTTACATTGTCTATGAAATCACTTGTCTTGAGGTAGCATTCTCTCCAGGAACTGTCCTCATATTGTAGCAGGTACACTGGATGCACATACACCTGGTGATTCGTAGCACATATTGTCTTCACTTCGTCTACCACTCGGTCGTCGTCTAAAGATTCGACGGCTTTACGGAACTCTCTGTCGAATTCGGCCAATACATCCACTCCTTTTCGACGGGAATTCCTCACCTCTGCCAATAAATGTTTCACGTACATATCTTGTACGGTCTCTTTTAAAAATGTTGATCTTTTACAAGATGCTATTATTGTTTCACTGTTCAACACTCTTCTTCTCTTATTTTTGTTTTCAGATTTCGACTCCACTACCGGAACATAATCTTTCTGCATCAGAGGAGGGAATGGTGTTTCAGTGAAAATATGGTCACTTTCCATATACTCTCTCAGAAGGGTGTTGATGTCTAGGACGACATTCTTAAACTTCCCCCAACCTTCTTTGCTGAGCGCTACTCCGTTTTTAGTGGGAAAGGGTTTGTTGTTGACGCCTTTCTCCCATCTCCTAACATGGACAAACCAGAGGCCTTTAAACTCGCCATAGGTTAGATAAACTTCTTCGCCCAAGTGGATGGCTTCAGGTGTTTTCTTACCCAGGTGGATAAGTTCATCTATGGTAGATATGTAAAACACCAGCTTCTCCCAGGCTCTTTGCGGCAGAGTGACTTTTTTCTCTTCTTGGCCTCTACATAATTCTACGAATAATGCTTGACCCTCTAAGAAGGCATAGGCTACAATATCGGCGAGAATTGGGAACTTCATGGTGTCGAGAAGAGAGAGATCGCTAGTGACTGTTGAGCTATAGGATACGTCTGCTGACTGAATGAAGACTCCTTTTTCCTCTGGGTTTATAAAGCCTAAATCACCCCCCACGTGACTCTGAAGCTATCAACTTTTCCCATAACTTAAAAACATTGACCCTTGAACTATGTGTAAATAAATCCTTGGTTTTCTCACGATGTTTGCTGGCTTTATCTATTTTCATTTAACATCCTACATGGAACGTGACCCTCATATACCTAACTGACCTAACGGTTATCATGACCTATCAATCACTGTCATCATAACCTATTAATCACTGTCAATTAAACGCTTATACAAGTGTTATTTATTACTTTATATAGATAAAAATGCACTCACTTGCATTCGTTCAGTTATACTACTCATTACATCTTTCTTTATTACACTCTATTCGATGGGATGATGTATCAGTGTGTTATCCATTACAAGCCAAGGCGAACAAATTAACACAAAGTAAGATCTAAAAGTCTACAACGTATTGTTTATATTTCTCTAGCTTGATGGATTGTCCCCTTGGTAGACATTTCTGTTTCCTTAGTTAGATTAGAAAAGCATTAACCTTTCTGTATAGTTAAAAAGCAGAATAAAAGTGTTTTATAGAGAAGTTACCTGGTGAGTTTTGAAAACTGTATCATTCCGTAGATGGAATCAACACACAATTTGCAACTTAAGAAAAAAATGCATGAGAGGTTTAGTGCATTTTGTATGAGTTTTTCTGTAAGTTATTAACAGGACATAAAATGCTTTTTTATGAAAACTAGTTGAGGTCTTGTGCCGAAAGACTTTTGAAAGTGTGATAAGGCCAGGCTAGGATGATGGAGATCTGAAAGTCGAGTTTGCATCAGTCTATAACCGAACTACAGGTCTTAATGTCAGGTGTTTTGTCTGAAGGCCAAAACTTGTCTTTCTGATTGGAGTTTTCATTAGGTCGCCGTATGTGGAAGAGTTGCCAGGTACTCGCCAAAGGTCGGAGTTTCCTCCGGTTAATTGGCCCGGTTTCCTTCCCCACTAAACCTGGCAACCCCGCCATATACGCGGAATAATCTTGAGTGCATCAATCAATCAATCAACCAAAACTTGTCATCTGGTCTTATGATATGTTCAAATATAAAATGACATTGTGTACTACTCAGGGCATGAGTCATGTTTTGATAAATCAGATCCTTTACATCAACAACACGGTTACAAGAATGTTACCGATAGTTTCATAAATATCGACTGGTAATTGTCACACCTACGTTCTTATATAAGAAAACATACAGCTAATGCGAAATATGTTTTAGAACTCTTCTAATAACTCTCAATACTAATGTAGACAAACTATTAACAAGTAAAATATAACCAGATGCATATTTTACAAGACAAAAAAACAAACAACAGTTTGCCAAAAGTTTGCGAAAACAAATTGGAAAGTGATTTGAAATGATACTGTTAATTTTTTAACCATGGATTGTAAATTGCTTTCAATAATATAACACATCTGATATTTTTCTGCAATAACACTTTTTGTTAATGATCACTGTACAATTGACGTCATTGCCGGAACTTTGTTTACGTCTAATATTTATGTCCATATTTTCCTCAAGAATGACAGAAATTCAAGTTTTTTTCAGTCATATTTAAATTCAAACTAATGAATCTAAAACTTAACATGCTAGCTTATTTTTAATAGAGGGTGACGAGCAGTGAAAATTGTGATTTCTTGTACGATTTTCTGTCGTAGAAGCCACCACACTCTCTCATTCAATGGCGTAGTGAATTACGTGACAAGTCTTCCATCTTGGTCCAGAGTTAAAGATATTTTTACAAACAAAAAAGGTGACAAAACTGTTGGGAGAAAATGGCTGTTCAAATACACAAAAAACTGAAGTTGACTGCCACATGTGAAAAAACTGGGATACCGTTCTTTCATTGATTAACAATGTGGAATCCTAAGCCTAATTTAATCCTTATCCATAAAAGGGTTATCTTTTCTGTGTGATCAAAATCTTTTTTGGGCCATGTTGAGAAATTCTTCCCGATTCTGACTTCACGGATAGCCGTGTTAACTTTACATAAGAAGTTAGCCGAGAAATCTTGGCTCTGCCGAATTTTTTTTTCCGTGTTCGTCATAGCCAAGATCACTTCCATAGTAAAAAAGTGATATTTGTTAAGGAGACCCGCCGAAAAAATCGGCGGCGCAGATTTTACAACAAATAAGATAAGAATAAAATATGTACCACTGCATTCCGATAGTATAGACCACGAAGAAGGAGTTTGTCAAACTTATGCCGCTGTAAAGTGGTAAACTTTCCCTTATGCAGTCAATATTTGTTTCGAAGTCCACTGGCTTTCAACCTGATGTAACCGCCATAGTAAAACATTTAAACGACCAGTTAAACTGTGCGGGGCGTCGTAGAAATACTTCAATCATATATCTTTAGTCGTGGAATCAATATTTAAACAACTGTTGTACCATGCTATTGCTAAATATTGATTCTGTACAATTTTGTTGGTGGAACAATAGCTGTCTTACACGAAGCCCTCACTACAACGGTATGATAACGAGATCTGTGAACTCAGGATTACTTTTTTATTGGCAGCAAAAGCCCAATGTTTTATCCTTCTTTATATAATATCTTAAGTATCACCACCTTAAGTTTCACATAATGGTGACAAAATGGTTTCGGGAAACTTTTTGTCGAGGAATAGAATACATGTACACGCAAAACGGTGATATTTATGATCAAATTGAAGGCTCGGCAATCTTGAAGTTTATTGTCTCTTTTAGCAGTCACCGGAAGTGCCGCCATCTTGGATGACATCACCGGAAGTTCGGCCATTTTGGATGACGTCACCGGAAGTGCCGCCATTTTGGATGCATTTGTGTCTTCGTTGACTCCAGTTAGTGTATGCAGACCGTGTAGAACCTTTTTTAGACAAAGCTCTGAAACGTATGGATGTTTCAAGAATTATGGACGACGTGAAAGAAGTACTGCAACAAGACCTACCTGATTCCTTAAGATACTACTTTTGTGAGCTAAACTGGATTGGGAGACTGAAAACACAGTGGGGCGATAAACTGTTGGCAGCTCTTCAAAAAGAGGAAGAAAAATCCTATTAACTTTTATCTAAAGGTCCCATATCTTGATGTATGGTCGTTTTGACTTTTCTGAACCTTTGACTTTTTTCAATGATGAATGTAGTGTCTATTTGTAGGATTTGTTGCTTTGGCTTTTCTGTTTAGTAAAAAAACAAAAAAAAAACTGAGTTGTTATTTATCAATGCGTTTGTAGTAATACTGTTATCATTCCTAACGATGTATTCGGAGAGTAAAGACGCATATTTGAGGTCGATTTTTTATGATTTAAAAAAGAACACGGCTTTTGGCGGTATAAAAACCCTGTATAACAGAGCCAAAGTGGATGGTAAAAATTACACTTACGAGGATATAAAAGATTGGTTGAAAGGAGAAGATGCGTACACCCGTCAGGAGAAATTTTAGACGCAATAAGACAGTATCCAGAGGCATCGATTATCTGTGGCAGGCCGATTTAGTAGATATGAGTGACCTGATCCGGTTCAATAAAGGCACGAAATATTTACTTACGGTAATCGACACCTTTTCCAAATTTGCATGGGCAATACCGTTGAAAAATAAAAAAACTTCTACAGGGGTTAAAGCGTTCGAACACGTTTTGAAAAACGGCAGAAAGCCTGTATACCTTCAAACCGACCAAGGATCGGAATTTATCAATAAGATATTTCAACTTCTGTTGAAAAGACATAATATATACTGGTATTTCACAAGTTCCGATCCGAAGGCCAGCGTGGTAGAAAGATGGCACAGAACATTGAAGGGGAAAATGTACAGGTACTTTACCGCGAACAACACCTACAAATATATCGACGTGTTACCCTATTTGGTCAGGGCGTATAACCAATCATTCCACAGAAGCATCAGAATGTCACCCGTAGAAGTCAACCAGTACAATACTGAAATGATAAAACAGCATCTTTATAGCGATAAAACGATAAAAATATACAAGTTTAAACAAGGCGATATGGTAAGGATCAGCAAAATCAAAGGAAAGTTTGAAAAAGGCTACTTGGCTAATTGGACGAGAGAATTTTTTCGAGTGAGAAGGAGATTAGCTTAAGGGTTTAATACCGCCGTAGCGGTGTTTGTTGCGTAACCCGATACCGCTGAACGTTGGTTCGTACCGAGTCAAACCACCAGAATGCGCAGCATTCGAGGGGTTTGACGAGGTGCGAACCAACGTTCAGCGGTATCGGGTTATGCAATAAACACCAAGACGAAGGTATTAAAGTCGATTCTACCCCGATAATTGAGAAAAATGAGGAAAAAGTGACCTGTTGTTGATTGCCGTTCCTTTTCCCTCCCTCGGGCAGAGTGGGAACTTTTAACCAATCAACGATAATCTTTGGTCACGTGCAACGCTTGACCCAGATATTTTGAAGCAGAATGACATAATGTCACTATGGCTACCGCTTTGACAGGCTGAGTTGCTGACGACGCTAGCGGGGGAAATGTTGTGAAATCAACCCTTTGGTGACTGTATACGTTCATGACAGCCCAGTTTTCAATATAAAAGGACAGAATATAACCACACTCACAACATTATCAGGTTAAATCCTTCATTTTGTATGATAGCAAGCAAAAGATCACTTCTTCCGGGGGAGGTAAACCTACCAGCCGATGATGCACTACAGAATCGATGTTGTTTGAAAAGTCATCTCTACTTAACATGTATATATGCACACGGCACGCACATGCAGGAGGGGTAGAAACGTATACCTCCCGTTTATCGATTAGAAGACTTAAATGGTGATGTTCTGAAAGGCGTGTTTTACGAACAAGAATTGCAGCCAGTTCGCTTACCCGAAGACGGATATTACCAAATAGAAAAAATTATACAGACGAACAAGAAGGGCAACAAGACGGAACACTTGGTGAAATGGCTCGGATGGCCAGCTATCTTCAATTCTTGGGTCAATAGCAACGATTTAAAACGTATATAAATACGTTGAAAAGTTACAAATATTCATTTCAAAGAAGATGGACAGACGAAGAACAGGGTTGTCTGTAGGTACTTTATGTACAACCCTGATATCCTTCATAGTGACAGCTTCGCTTTTAATAACTCACGGCTGACAAGGTTTTATTAACCCCGTAACCTTGCCACAGACGTCACAGGAGAACGAAACATTCGACAACGAAAATCTATATGACCTTCACGAAAAAATGATTGACCCAGATGATCTACATGCAGCAGCTACTTGTCTTTACGACAAGATATCTCTAAAGTCTACAACCGGAAACCTAACGCTGGCTGATGAACAGTGGGAAACTTTGTTCGCACAGTTTAATCTAACCCGTTTTGAAATTGACGAACGTAATCCCGAATGATTTCTAGTTACGAAGCTAAAGACTTTATGGTTTGAAAACAGAAGAATAAATAGTGTTTGTTTTACTCACTTTGCGCTAGTTGTTGTGGAACATTGGTAAGAGAACACGGGGAATATGGACGTGAGGTTCAAACACCCCTTCACATCCATAATATGCGGTCCTACGTCATCGGGAAAAACGACGTTCATAACGAATTTCTTAAGGCATGTGGAACAAATGATGGATTTTCCTCCTGAGAAAATTATTTGGTGTTACAGCATGTGGCAAAACGTTTATAATGAATTCCCTCACGTACAGTTTTCCGAAGGCCTAGATGTTATCAAACACCTCACGGCAGGGGAAAGAAAGCTGTTGGTACTGGACGATTTGGCAGAAGACATCAACGAAGATGTTTCGCGATTATTCACAAAACTGTCTCACCACACGGACAGTAGTGTCATGCTTATCACACAAAACTTGTTTTTCCACCACAAACATTTTCGTACTATCAGTCTTAACGCGCACTACATGGTGTTGTTTAAAAACCCTAGAGATACGTCTCAAATATCACATCTGGCTAAACAAATGTATCCTGGAAAAGGTCGGTTCGTACAAGACTCTTATAGAGACGCTGTGGCTAAACCCTACTCGTATTTGTTGATCGATTTGAGACAGTCTACCCCGGAACACCTAAGATTACGTTCGAATATCTTCCCCGGAGAGATCCAGGTCGTTTATGTTCCGAAATAAAGCAATAAGGATAGTTGTTGTTGTTTTGTTTTGTTTTTGTCATATAAGGGAACAGTCTAAATTATCTTCATCATTCGGAACTTGGCGATCATGTCGAGCAGATTGCAAAAACAAGCTCCGACCTTGAAGCTTTTGACAGAGGTAAAGCCTGCGGTGTGTAAGTCGGTGATTAAAAACGCGGACAGGGATTTGGTGAATTGTCTTTGCGAAGTCTGTTTAAACGTCCTAAACGGAAACATACCGTTATCCCCTCGACAGAAAACCCGTTTAGCCAAACACAAGGCCGCACTACGACAACTCAGTCAGAAAACTGTCACTCTCAAAAAGAAAAAAACTCTTCTTCAAAAAGGCGGTTTCTTATCCGCTTTATTGGCGCCATTGGCGGGGTTGATAGGCCCTTTAGTATCCAAAATATTTGGTTAGAATGAGTGCCTTTAAGAAAATGGCTTTAGTCGACGAACGGATGTTACATGTGCTCCAACAACCACCTGTTCCTACGAACCCTACGGTGACCTCTTTACACGGATTGGATGAAGAAATGGAACGGGTTCTGCAAAGAACAGATTTAGATGTCACCAGCAAGGCAGCTTTATATAACAGATCACTGCAAAAATATCTAACGTACAGAAACAAAATAGACGAGGAGAGACGACCTGTGAAAATCGAACTCGTTGAGCGACCGACAACAACCATCCAACCCATAAAACCGAACAAGAGGTGGAAAAAATCACTCACACCCCACTGAATGGAAAAACAGCGAGAAAGACGCCGCGAAAAAGGAAACCTTTAGTTAAGTGGTCACCGTTTTAAAATATGTATAAAAGGAATGACCTCTCATTTTACTCGTAAAGTTTTGGGAAAGACGTCAGAGAAGAAGGATGTTTTACGTCACATTACCCTCTAATTCGTCGATGAAGTATCATCCCGAAAACACACTCACTAGATATATCACACAAATCCCCCGTGAATTACAGTTTGAGGAGCCAGGCTGGAACGTCGGTCTCGTAGAGATTCACTATCCACACGCATGGCCGAACGTGAACAAGTCGTCCCTTTTCTTTCAAGTGATCACCCAAGACAAGAGAACTGCGCAATTCGTCGTGGAAAAGGGGTATTACAAGTCCGCGGAGGAACTAATCTCCATCCTAAACATATTGATGAAAAATCGCGTTAGCATTCGAAAAAAGGTAAGATTTCATTACAACCCACACTCGATGAAATGGTGGGTGACGGTCGCGGAGGACATGCTTTTGATTCTGAGTGAAGATTTAAAGGATATCCTGGCGTTTCGCAACTCCAAAGTTAGTAGCGAGGGAGAATATAGCCGAGCGTCTGTGGATATTCACAGAGGGCTAGACATGCTCTATGTGTATACGGACATTATAGAACATCAAATTGTAGGTGATACGATGGCACCTCTGTTACGTACCATTCCCGTGGAAGGGGTTTTTGGGGAAAATGTTTTTAAAGACTTTGATACGGTCAGATATTTTCCTTTACAGAAGAAACACATTAACAGCATTGAAATCCTTATAAGGGATGGGACAGGTGCGCCCGTTCCATTCGAGTACGGGCGTGTATCGGTGACGTTACATTTTAAGAAACTACGCTCTCCGCACTTCGAGTAATAATGCGGTGTGTTAGAAACGACCAAGGTTACATCGATTACTTTACCAATCAGGCGGGCAACGGATTACCTGTATTCGCGGGTGCCAGATATCAAAGAGGCCATGGAATTGGTCGATTACTCGGCAATATGTTCAAGTCCGTAGCCCCAATCTAATCTCGAGGCGTCAAATCGTTAGGAAGACAAGCCTTGAAAACCGGATTAGATATCACAGGGGATGTATTAGGAGGTGAGAACTTAAAACAGTCTGCGTCCAGAAGAACGAGACAGGCCGGTTCAGAGGTATTGGGAAACGTACGCCAGACTATACTGGGCCCATCTATAAAACGTTAAGCTCCTCGAAAATCTGCCAGTCGTAAACGTGTCAAGCGGCGGGAAAGGACTAGAGATATATTCCAATAATGTTTCAGAATCACAGTTGCGAGTGCACCAATTCGGAATTAGACCTATTTTTGAAGCCAGGGTTACAAACGAGCGTGGAGGATGGATCTTTTGTGGAACATTTACCAATGTCAACGATTATCGATCGAGGACCTGTTGAATTCTATATTTCCGGTTCAGGCGAAGAATATATCGATTTAGCTAACACCTACTTGTACGTGTCAGCCAAAATTACGAACGCCGACGGAACCGCGATTGACCAAGACGTTAACGTCTCGACAGTAAACGGTTTTGTCAACGCGCTATGTCAGCAGGTCGATTTGACGTTAAACGATAGGTTGATTTCCAGCAGCTCAAACGTGTATCCCTACAGAGCCCACTTGGAAACGCTGATGAATTTCGGTGAAGATCCTAAGAATAGTTGGTTAACGGCTGGGATGTGGTATAAAGACACGGCAGGCTTTATGGGTCCGGTAGACGGGAATAAAGGTTATCAAGACAGAAAGAAATTAACAGCCGAGAGCAAGACCTTCGATATGATAGGAAAGCTACACCTCGACATGTTCTTTCAGCCCCGATATCTTTTGAACGGTGTAAATCTAAAGTTAAAATTGATACGCAGTAGGGACGATTTTTGTTTACTTTCCGACGAAGTAAACCCTAGATTTAAAGATCATTTAAACAATGTGTCACTGTTCGTCAGAAAGGTCAGCGTTAATCCTTCTGTGACTTTAGGACACGCAGCGGCATTATTGAAGAGCCCGGCACATTACCCCGTTAGACGTATCGGTATGAAGGTGTTTAGCATACCAAAAGGAAACCTCACCATCAATCAAGAGAACTTATTTTTAGGACAGTTACAACGGAGACTAGTATTTGGATGTGTTGAGACAGGATCGTTCAACGGTCTTTACAATAAAAACCCGTTTGATTTCAAACACCTAGACATAAACTTTGTATCTTTTCATGTGGACGGCAAGCAGGTCCCTTCCAAACCATTTCAGCCAGATTTCGAAAACCAGAATTACGTCCGTGTGTTTACTAGTTTATACACAGCAACGGGTCAGTTTTATAAAGACGACGGCAATCAGATATCCCGAACAGACTACCCAAAAGGCTACACCTTGTTTGCCGTTGATTTCAGTGGAGATTTAAACGACGGCGAACATGCAACCCCTGTTAAACACGGAAATTTGAGATTGGAACTGAGACTGGCCAAACCGTTACCGGAAACAGTCAATGTCGTTTGTTACGCGGAGTTTGACAATGTGGTGCATGTAGATAAACATCGCAATATCATTTACGACTATTCCACGTAAAATGAACTCACTACAGATAAAGGAAGCACTAGCAAAAGACAGATGTACACGAGAATCGTTTCGTGGTGTATACTCGAGGGATACACTAATACAAGCCCCTGTGTACAAGGAAAAGGTGAACCTGATAGTATGTAATACCGACAAACGCGACGCTCCGGGGGAACATTGGATCGCGATCTACATAAGCGAGGAACACGGAGAATATTTTGACTCTTATGGATTACCACCTGTACATACGGAAATTATAAAATTTCTTAATAAGCACTGCTTAACTTGGACCTTTAACCGTCTAACCTTACAGAGTTTTAATTCGACAGTGTGTGGTCATTGGGTCATAACGTTTCTCATCATGAGGTGTAGAAATATACCACTTGACACATTTACAAATATGTTTTCTAACTGTACAAGAGACAGTGACGTTTTGGTATTCGATTACATCAATGTGCGATTCAATCTTCAAGAGGTTTCAATGTTTGATGTACACTTCGCTAGGAATACTGTCAATAAATATTTTTAATTTCACCACGTTTGAATAAAACCCTTGAAAATGACATTTGTCACCAAATATGTGTTATGTGTTTCTTTAGGGAAACGGGTATTTGTCCCGTATGACTTCCACAGACTTTAAATGATAGTAACAAAATGTACCGGTCGGTCGAAAAAAAAAAAGATTGCCGTCCTATGATCTCCGTGTTAAACGTTTGAAATTGACTGCAAATTAAAACCTGATGTGCGGGTAGACATATATAACGCGAACCCGTATGGATTTGTCAAAGCTTAAAATAGCTTGTGCCATTTCCGCAAAAAGTAGAAAATAATTTTCAAATTCTTGTTTAATAGAAGGTATCAACCTTTTGGCAGTTCACACCGCTTTAAATTCAGTTTAAGAAAATATAAAAGACACGAAATAAATAAAACAGTAAATAAATAAACGATTTTGTCTGCGGTTTGTAGGAACAGGCATTGTTGACTACACTGTAAAAATGTGGTTGTAATTTTACAGCAAAGTTCGCGGGCAATCGTAGGACAAGTAAAATTTGCTGTAGATTTACATCTGTGCGAATATGTGAATATGTGTGGTGCTAGTAGATTTACAGTGAAACAGTGGATTTACTGCACTTCGTGCTTTCTGCTCTCTTTAAATACAAGTATCTTCTGTGTTAATCTTCCAAGATTGTTGTGTAGATTTGTAAATTAACCAAAAAAGTGTTACAGGGTTACATGTAAAACAACAATACTTATGTGTACTTTTGCAAATCTGTGTATATTTACAGTGTGTTTACGTAAATTTACTTGATAGCCAATATAATAACATTGCACTCAGGGGTAAATTATTTACAACACATTCTCCTGTGATGAAATACCAAAGTTTTTCTTGTAGTTCTAACATACATTTTTTTTACGGTGTAAAGTTAACGATAATTTAAATAACTGGAGCGTCTGTTCGTTCATTTCTACGTTCAAAATATTTCTGATTAGTGTCGCGTTATAGTACATTCTGTCAATGAAAAGCAAAACTAAAACATTGGGAGGTAACACCCCTTTAAAAGACTTTACTTTTCGAATATTGTACATAGGGAGTGTAGGGCAAGTTTGATTTAAAGAACGCTAACAAACGTCCCAATTAACTCTACTTTCCTATGTCCACCACGTTAAAGTGCTTGTTTTTTTGATTCCCAATTAAAACCACATGTGCGGGTTGACATATAACGCGAACAGGAATGGATTTGTCAGAGCTTAAAATAGTTTGTGCCATTTCCGGAAAAAATAGAAAAAAATTTGATGCCCAATTAAAACCATGTGTGTCGCTTAGCAACATCCCTCTGATATAGCGGGTAGCTACAGCATCACGCATCATTCGAAGCAAGCTCCTGTAAGTGAACGCACGTGTATTAGGAATTCATTGAAATCCACTTATTTCAGAGTATTTTTTATATATCTTTGGTGTGTGTGAATCAAACGTTTACACAACTATGGCTGATGCATTTGACAAATTCATGGAACAAGACATGATCCTTGACGATTTAGATATTGATTCCACGCACGAACACATGGACAAGCCCGAAGATATTATAAACTTTTATAACCCTACCAGCAAGAAAAGAAAAGTTAACAGGTAAGCGATTTATGTTTTCTTTTAGAAGATCAAGATCAAACCTTTTCATAACGTAAATCAACGGGTTTCAAAGCACGGCCATCTGCCATAAAGAAAGTGTAAACTACCCGGGGAGGTATATGGCCACCCTCCACCCAATAGGGTGACACTTTCCGAGACGTTATCAAACATGACGGCTCTATGAAATGCTAACGTTAGTTATGTTTTTCTTTACAGTGTTGATGTTGGTGAGTCGTCCGATAGAGGTAAACCCGATGTCGCAAACGAACAACAGCCCGGCCCTAGCAATTCTAACAGAATACTAAACAGGTAAGCTAATACTAAAATAGCGATTGTTAAACTTAATATATAAATTGTTTTGGCATTTTTTCATGATTTTCTTAGCAACTTGCTTTGATATATTGATCGATGTTTTTCGCCCCACTCAAGGTTATTTCCCTTCTAAAATCTGAGGTGTTTTTATTTAAAGATTAAGGTTTCAAAACGCCATGCCTTTTACAAGAATCAAAGGCATATGGAATACAAATTTTAACCTCAAATAGCCGGGTAAAACACGTTGCATATGTTTCTGTTTTACAGCAATGATGATGAGCCGTCAACCATCATATCTTTTCAACCAACCGTTAGCCCTACCCATCAGGACGATCAACGGGTGTCTCAAGATGGAGAGCAAGGTGTGGTGGAGGACGCTTTCGAAATCGTTGAAAAAGACGGCCCTTTCAGTCGTATGTTTAACGTGTACGAGAGAATATACGAGATTAACTTAAATACTCGATATATTGGCCGAAGATGGAACGACGCGTTCGAGATCCTGGTCGCCGCCTTTGAGCAAACGATTTCGAAAGCGACCGAACATCTAGATAACAGGGGACTCGTTCGACTCTACATCAATCAGAGACAGTTAGAAAATCCAATAGTACTACCCCTAATGCCAAAACCCGAAATGACTGTTGAAGTTATCATGGACGCTGTTAAAAAAGGTGCTGCAGTTGAACGAGTCCCTTAAGATAGAAGACAACCTTGTGATCCACGTGGCTACGATTCAACTGCCGGAGGGGGGCGGAGGAGCGGGTAAGAAAATTACTAATATCGCACATTGTGTTGTTAGTAAACGTAGTATCGTGGAGATACGAAATAGCGACAACATGTGTATGGCACGTACCATTATTGTTTGCGTGGCAAAACTTGAAAACGACCCACAATACAAATATATAAGAAGAAGTGATCGGCTCGGGCAAACAAAAAAGGCACGCGACTTGTGTGTAAAAGCGCAAGTCGACCATAGACTACCCGCTTCTTTCGCTGACCTTCCTAGCTTTGAAAAGCTTTTAGACGTCAGGATTCGCGTAGTGCAGTCCGAAAAATTTAACGCTGTCGTTTATAAGGGCTGCACTGACGTAAATAGTGACAAAATTATTTATTTGTACTTTCACAACAACCATTTCGATGCGATTGTAAATATATCCGGTTTTTACGGTGACAAATATTACTGTCATTATTGTGTTAAACCTTTTTCTCGCCTAGATCGTCATAAATGCCCATCTCTTTGTCAAGTCTGTCAAACGTTTAACTGTGTACCGGGTATTCAGAAAACCTGCAAAGATTGTAACAAAACCTGCCAAAGCGATCGCTGTTTCGAACAGCATAAAAGAACTACTTTCTTTAAAAAGCTTTTGTAGTCAGTGCGACAAATATTATATGGGGTCCCACCTATGCTACATACAGCCCACAATCTCTTCTTCAGTTTGTGCCAAACTAATTTTTTTCGATTTTGAAACAGTTCAGGAAACCGGTACACATGTTCCTAATTATTGTATCGTGCATAAAGTATGCGACAAGTGTGAAGAACTAGACGATTGTACGTCTCCTTGTCCTGAGGGACACGAAAGAAAAATAATATTTAAAGGTTTAACTACAGAACACGATTTTTGTTCTTGGCTTTTTTCGGATTTTAACTCGGGGTATACCGTTATAGCGCATAACCTTCGGTCTTTCGATGGCATGTTCTTGCTGAATTACCTCACTAAAAACGGCGTAGCGCCTGAAATTATATTTAACAACAGCAAGATCATGTACCTTCACGTGACTGGTGTGAACGTCAGAGTTATAGATAGTCTGAACCATATGCCCATGGCATTGTCGAAACTTCCTAAAGCGTTCGGTTTGAACACACTTTGCAAGGGTTATTTCCCACATTTTTTCAATACAGAAGCTAACCAAAATTACGTCGGCCCAATACCATCCGCTCATTATTACGGGGTCAATCAAATGTTTGAAGGTGACAGAGAACTTTTTCTTAAGTGGCATGCCGAGCAAAAGGCTGCAAACGTAGTATTTGATTTTGCCAAAGAAATGCACGACTATTGTAACTCGGATGTTGACATCTTACGTTGAAGTTGTTTGAAATATCGAAGGTTAATACTCGACGTGAGCATGCGCCCTGTACAGGGCAAACAACCACAAGGTGTCGACCCATTTACTAAATTAACCATAGCTAGCGTGTGTTTTTCGATTTTCAGGCACGCTTTTCTAAAGCCGGATATTTTGCCCAAAGTTTCCCCACAAGGCATAGTCACCGATCAGTATTCAAAAATGTCCATCTTGTGGTTGGAGTGGCGCATGCATGAAGTGCGTGAGTCGGGTTCGAGTCTTCGCATTCGACACGCTCTCAATGGTGGGGAAAAGGTTATAAGACAGTATCGGGTAGACGGGTACGACGAAGACACCAGGACATGCTATGATTTCCATGGGTGTATTTGGCACGGTTGTACCAAGTGTTATACGCCAGAGACACCCAGCATGACCTCGGGGCTGACAATGGCAGACCAGAATGACCGGACGAATAGGAGACAAGCATTCATAGAGAGGTTGGGGTATACATTTGTAGTCATTTACCAGTGTCAGTTCGAAAAATTATTAAAAGAAGACGTTCGACTGAAGGATTTTGCCGAAAAACAAGACATTCAGATACGGCTTAACCCTAGAGACGCGTTTTTCGGCGGACGAGTAAACGGAACTAGACTTTATTACGAGGCAAAGACGGACGAAAAAATTTGTACGTAGACTTTACTTCGCTCTATCCCTTTATTAATAAGCGCGGACTTTTTCCGGAAGGGTTCCCCACGGTGGTGTCCTCTGACTTTAAGCCCTTGACCGAATACGTCGGATTTGCAAAAGTACGTGTTACACCACCTCACGGACTTTACATGCCGTTACTTCCATATAGATTCAAGTTGATGTTCCCACTGTGCAGAACTTGCTGTGAGTCACAACAGGCACAATGCGACCACACGGACGAACAGAGGTCGTGGGTGGGTACCTACGTCACCCTTGAACTATGGAAAGCTATTGACTTAGGCTATATTATTGACAAAGTCTTCGAAGTTTACGCTTTTGAAAATACATTACAGTACAATCCTGGGCGAAACAGGCTTATTTACAAGCTACATCAATACATTTTTGAAAATAAAACAGGAAGCTAGTGGCTATCCCTCTCACGTGAAAACGCCCGACGACCAGGACAAATACATCAACGACTACAAGAAACACGAGGGTATATGTTTAGAAAAAGACAAAATCGCGTACAACCCCGGACTGCGAAGCGTGAGTAAACTGGCGCTGAACAGTTTGTGGGGCAAACTTGGACAGCGAAATAATTTGAGACAGAGCACATATGTTAATGAGTTATCTGACTTCTATGACTTATTGTTCGACCCGACGAAGACAGTACATGGCGTACACTGCTTGACTGACAACTTTATCTTACTGGACTGGTATACAAAAGAAGACTTTTCAAAGGCTGTGCCCAGCAGCAGTATTTATGTCGCTGCATTCACGACTGCTCAGGCACGGTTAAAACTGTATTCAATTTTAGAAAAGTTAGGGAAAAATGTACTCTATTTCGACACCGACTCGGTGATTTACGTGACTAGACCGGGTGGTGTAGATGAAGAATTAGGAGACAATCTTGGGGAACTAACGGACGAGTTGGGAGGGAATTACATAACGAAATTTGTGACGGTTGGTGCTAAAAATTACGCGTATGAGTTGGCTGAACCCGACGATAACGGTAATCGAACAGTTTGTAAGGTGAGGGGGTTTACTCTCAACCACCAAAACTCTCAAACCATTAATTTTGAAACCGTTAGAAGAATGGTTCGAAACGCGGACGGTGTTCAGTGTGTCTGTGTTCCTGCAAAAATGTTGTGTACGACATGTGGTCCACGAGCCACCATTGTTAACGAAAACAAAATATGTAGAAACAGACATATCACCACCGTCTTTAACCGTGTAGAGAAAAAAGACTATAGGGTAGTGTATGACAAACGTGTCATTCAAGCGGATTTAGATACACTACCCTATGGATATTAAATAAAAAGGGCAGTTTCTTATAGTCTATTTTTCGTCTAGTTCTTCGCACTTGTGACACATTTCTTTTTAAAATACCTTTATATTACATATTTCTGTTTTGTCAATATTCGCTAACAATTTTGTTTTTATCTTTGGTTCAGTTGGGGCGAGAAATGATTTTATGGTATACAGTTTTGTAAATGCTTCCAAACGTGTAAATATTGTGATTGTTTGGACATAATATTTATAATTCGTCTTATTATGTAAACTGTATCTTTCATATTTTTGTTCATGTCAGTACTTGCGGATTTTTCGGTTTCAGTAAGACCGAGAAACGATTTTATTTTATACAGTTTTGCTTCCAAACGTCATTGTGATTGTTTGTAAATTATATTAAACACCAAAAATATCGCCTGTATTATTTGTCCTATTATTATGTAATTTTTCTAATACTTTATTTATCTTTACTTAATTATTTGACCACACTCTTATGCTTTGTACGATTTCCTTAGAATTTCGTAAACATTATTTGATGTCTTTGTTTTATAATAAAATATATTGTTTTATCTAAAATCCATTCAACCTTGTGTTATAGTCTTTAATTTGATTTCTCTTTGAGAAAAACATTCTCCTAAAGAGCGTTCTCCGGAAACTCCCGTCTAAAAATAATTCTGATGACATGCGTGACGTCAAGGAACCTCGTTTATATTTACTTTCCGAGGGAAACCCCCGTCCTTAAGACAGCCAACATGGCGACACTTCCGGCCACCATGGCGACATTTCCGGCTACGTCATTCAATGGCACTTCCGGGTACGTCATCCAAGATGGCGACACTTCCGGTGACGTCACCAAGATGGCGGCACTTCCGGTGACGTCATCCAAAATGGCGGCACTTCCGGTGACGTCATCCAAAATGGCGGCACTTCCGGTGACGTCATCCAAAATGGCCGAACTTCCGGTGACGTCATCCAAGATGGCGGCACTTCCGGTGACGTCATCCATAGGTCAGTGACGTCACTCCTAGGGGTCAAAAAGGTCAAATGGGGCCATCTCCAGGGACTTACTACTTTCTTCTACTTTGCGTTGGGATGTCAAGGCATAAAAGTATTGAATGGCATTCCCTGTCTTACGAAGCTGGCGTAACGTTGCGCATAGGCCTACAACATGTACGAGTTGCGACTAGGGCGTAAGTTCCTATAACTTTAACACTGATTTACGTCCGACGTAACTTACGCCGGCTTTGTAAGACAGGGCCCTGGTAGGGTATAAGTTACGTCCCTTTGATATCAAGATACATGTATGCAATCTCATTCTCGCGAGATCCCCTGCTACTACGTGAACGCGACGGACCTCTCAGGCCGTTCCAAGCCATTTTACCCAAAATTAGGGTAATCAAACTTACTTCCAAAATTGATTTGTACGTGATCTTTACCTGATTCTATATGTTGGCTTGTATTTTGTTTTTGGTACACGCCCTTAAGTTTTGAATTATCGTTGAGGAAATACAGGGACTATATTTCTACCCTCCGCGATTGTGAACAGGCCAGCGTATAACATGCTATTTTGTATGTCTACGTCATGTGATTGTAGTGAGAGTATTTCTCCGCAGCTCTGGCAAAAGGGGATTCCCCTAAGCTGACTAAGGCAAATGGCTTGGAACGGCCTTAGAGGTCCGTCGCGTTCACGTAGTAGCAGGGGATCTCGCGAGAATGAGAATGACATGTATGTTCATATCGAGCACTCGGAACATCCTTCGGCTATCTTCGCTCGCTACCGGTCGGCTTTGACACGCCTCGGACAGTCTGCGCTTTTTATACGGTGAATCACCGTATTTTTGGGCTGAATAAAAATGGCGTCGACAGTAAATTTCAAAATGTTTTACTACAGACGAAAATAGAAAATAAAAATAATTATAAATTTATAAAATGCTAATATCGCTCAGAAAGATATTTGCTGATATATTCTATTTAGTCCGGTAAACCACATGTTGTAGACAGACGCAGTTTCGGTACATATCAGGAATCCTCCAATGCTTCAATTATATAACTGATCGAGGCTGAAAGTTAAGAAACCGAGTGTTTCGGTCCCTTACATTATCACGGGACACTTGTGTGGGGCCTTCAAGGGGATTTGGTAATTGTACGCTTCACGGCTACCTATTTGGTCGCCATATTCAAAATGACCTGCAGTCTATCAGAGGGTATTTCACGCACGTAAATCCCTGAAGTTATCAGAGTGCATATCGAGCTGCTTTTCCAAATTGTAACCAAATCAACTGGACAATGACAGTGGTTCTACTTCATTTAATCCAAGCACATCTATTTCAAGTTTGGCATGTAACATTTAATCTTTAGAAACGATTTGTAACATTAAATATATGTAAAACTTAAACACACTTAAACTAGCAAACGTCTAGTATTCGTGAGTACCGCTGCTCAATTTGACTGGTTTGAGATTTGTGTAGGTTTTGGAATATTTCTCGTGTTAAACTGAAACGTTTCTGACTTACTCTGGGGTGTATTAACTAAATACTCTATTTGGTATTTGTGAAAAACGAAACGTTTACTTTTCTAATGTTTGAAATAAATATTGTATGTAAGGGTTTACTACTGGATTTGTTTTTGTATAGAAACATAAGTTCTTTAGAAATTTGAAGGGAATGGAAACAGTTAATGTGAATGCGCGTTCTTATTTGTGAATCTGAATATAACATAATGTTATAGAGACCAATTAAAAGCGACAATATTCAGTCACAAGTAACACTAGTTATCGGAGAAAACGAATAAGCCACTAACCGGGCATGTTTTAATTTGTTTTTATTAATTATATTAGCGGTACGTTCTTTGATGGGTTGTTATTGCAGTTGAAACGCATATAATATATTTCAAGAACTTCACCCTTTTATAGTTTCTACCTTTTTTAGGAATTTATTTCACTTTTATGGTGGCGTTGTCATGTTTAGTTGGGGGAGAAAGTTGAACTATTTACCAGTAGCAAACCCTTGCTCTTCGGCGAAATAGCAAATATAGACTGGAGGTTTTTCAGTTTTTTTTTATGGAGAAAAAAATCAACAATTTGGCAGCGCAAGCGATATTATCTCCTTTTTATCTGCATTTAATAAAAAATAACGTCAAGAACGGTCTATAATATAATGTGATTTAATTAACAATTGAAAACGCCAGGGTTGAAACACGTTTCCTTAAATCAACGATTTACCATTGGAGAACGTAAAAGTTAGTGATCCATTGTAAAATAACTGAGTTTCACATCTTAAAAACCGTTGATATCACAGCAGGCCTCTGCTAATGTATCCGTCTAAATTGAGATACCTGGATGCCATTTTTGCTCTTTTAGCTCTCTTAACCAACACGCATTTTGATGGAAAAGTCTTTCAACTCAAAACCCTAACCCTAGTTAGAATTGACTGAGATTTGACGAGATATAGAATCCCTTTAAACTTTGATTGTTTGTTATTGATTAGGGTAGTGCGTTACAATTCAGGGAATTTATCAGTTACATATACGTTCAATGATCAATTTGATTGACCAATGTCATTTATTCTAAGTGGTGACAAAACCATCCCTTGATTTCATGATTATGGCTAAATTTCAATTTTCCAGCCACCAGCGTAACCGAAAAAGTATAAATCAAAGTGAAAGTAATAGACACAATCACACCATAGGTAGAGTATTTACATTAAATTCACCTGTTTTGAGACGAAATTTAAATATATTTGATGGCTATTCGCATTCATTTATGATTAGTAATGAAACAATCAGCATTTCATTTTAACTAATTAAAGTAAACGATTTTTTGAATCAGTGTAATATGCATACTATATGCTTTATGTGATAGGGTGGTAACTGAATTAACGATGCTATTTGGTTTAGTTTTCCATATATCGTTAAATGTGCTGTCGAGTTACCGATGTGACGTTTTTTACATGCTGATACTGTTGATTTGGTCCAGAATTTCCCTTTGCACGCATTTTAACTGACTAAAATAACCATAAGAAAAAGTTTATTATTGTGTTAAAAAGAGGGTATGTCATCTGGCCTTTATAACAAATCATAAGTTGTTGAAAGAAACCCAAACTCATGATAATTCTTAGGCTGAAGATATACAGGAGTTAATATGTTTTTTGGAATACTTTGTAATCTATACACAAAGAAAAAGTTAAAGGGAAAGAAAA
Organism: Lepidochitona cinerea; assembly: GCA_963971465.1. Taxonomy (NCBI): domain Eukaryota; kingdom Metazoa; phylum Mollusca; class Polyplacophora; order Chitonida; family Tonicellidae; genus Lepidochitona; species Lepidochitona cinerea. Next base: position 35,461,356 of record OZ020556.1, on the reverse strand, counting down.
TCTAAGCTTTAGACGTTTAGATAGAAAGAGTTCATTTAGTCCAAAACAACTGTCCAATGTATGTTTTATCCCCTCGTATGTGAATAATTGAAATTTGAAGGTGGCGTTACAATAGAGAATAAGCCCCATAGGCCATTCACAAGGCCGCCATCATTTTTTCATTAGTTTTATCCAATTATTGTTGAATAAAAATTTAAGTGCGTTATAGAGTAGTCATGTGATGCAATTTAGCCAATGGCTTGGGGCCAATTGCATGTGGTTGCATACTGACCCATATATTTCGGAGACAATCTTCCCACTTCAAGTTTGTCGGCATGTTTTTTGGACCTAAATCTACGATTATACATTAGAGAGCGGTAAGAATACGTCATTATTGATCTACAAATAGCTATACCAACATCACGTCATCCTAAAACGGAAAAATGGGCTACACAGATAAGCCACTGAAAGGACATACTTCTGTCTTTTTTTATTAGCTTGAGGGTCACTGGAGGTAATTGACGTGAAATGTTTTAAGTACTTTGAAAGTTGTTATCGACGATAATCCCTATGTATTTCTAGAGATTTCCCCTCCTTAAACCCCCCCCCCCCCCCTGGAAAGTTTGTGCCGACCGATAAAATCATTGGTGTAGGGAGGTTGTTGGCAAACTGATGTCGCAGAAACGATTGTGATCATAAAGGGTAACATTCTGGCTCTAGGGCTTGAATGTTTCTGCCCATCCTATCCCAAATATGCTGTAAAGGATTTAAATCCGCGCAGTCACCCCTTCAACAGATCCGACGTCTCACTGGAGGGATGAAACGCAGGTTGGAAGATGTTCTGCTCTAGGGATGTGTTCTCAGACTCAAAGTGATATTTTTACTTTAATATGTTGGACTCTGAAGTTTCATACTTACAAGCTTTTTATTTTGTTAAAATACACTTTTGATTCGGCTAACGATATCCTGAATAAATTGTATAGTTTATTGCCATTAAAGGTCATTTCTTATCGCCAGAATGTTGCTCTTTGTGATCACAATCGTTTCTGCAACATCAGTTTGCCAACAATCTCCCTGCACAAATGATTTTATCGGTCTCTGCAGACTTTCCAGGGGGGTGCTTAACTTTTTTCTGTGTGTATATATTGACAAGGTTGTACGGATCTTCCGTTTTGACAAGAAGTCTAAGATAAACTAAGATTACAAAATATATAATCATGTGGAAAAAGGAAAAAATATGTAATTTGGTTCCAATGCAGAAGAGGATGATTGTGACGTTTCTTATACATGCAACTCTTCGTACACAAGAGCTGCACAAATTCGCTAATTTTTCACCCAAAAGCTAAACTATTAGCGTCGGAATGATGGAAATTCATACAATCTGTGTGTTGTACGAGCTGAAATATTGTCCGAAAGGTAAAACAAAACGTAAATGTACAGGACGAACGTTCATTTATTCTAAGCACTACTTTAAAAACGTACTGCTTCTAAATTATATGTCTTGAGAAAACTAGCCGATAATTTTAACATTCTTTTAAATGAGAATTATCTAAATCTATAGCCATTGTTAGCTGGACAAGTTTAAGAAACTGGCATCTTACTGATGGTCTAGTAGAAGACCTTCTGACAGCTGGTGTAGTTAGCGACGTTAGACACCTATATTGGGGTTACATCTTACAAGTTGAACTTGGTTTCGTTGTCTCCTAGCGATTTACTGATTGTGGATATTAGCCTAAGAACGCGACGAAGACAGTGTATGTACTTGAAAAGAAGAGATAAAAGTGGATTACCGCTCGATCATCAGATATATACTGCATCCTGGCCAGACCGATGTTCTCTATGTCTGTTGTTGGTGTCAAGGTGTCAAGAACAGGTGACATGATCCTCACGGGATTTCACTAAGATGTCCAAGGTTGGTATTCCACTTCACAGACAAAAGCTTTGCCATTAGATGTCCATCTTATAACACAATAATTATATGGACTGAAGACTTACAAATACCCTATCTAAGTTTACCCCAGTAGATAAGTCATCGCATTATTACGGAAGTGTATTAGAGCCATGTGAAAAAAATGTTTTTAATTCAGAGTTACTATCTCCTGATTTAGAGATACTAACTCCGAATTAGAGCGCTTAATTCGGGAATTACTAACTCCGAATTGTGTTCATTTTTTTCCAATTCAGATTTGGTTAAGTATTTATCTTTGCACTATTAGATAAATCACTTTTTGAATTTTTCTTTGGGGGTATATGTGTGCGGACTTGCGATGGTACGTCTGTTATATTGCTATTCTAGAAGAATAATTTAGTGTTGTTGATAGTGAGTTGTAAGCCAATGCTTAACGGTAAACGACGAGAAGAAATTGTACATAACTTTAAAATGAAACGTTTTGTTTACCAGCATTAGCACATGTAGGTTTACTCCAATATCTGTGTCGGTTATTCACAGTGACTTAGCGTCGTACAATTACATAGTACGTATTTAATGTACGTGTTTAATGATAACTTCTTGTTGGAGAAAGAATAACTAATACCTGTTTTCAAATTATTCGAATATTGTCCCTTTAAAGGATTTAACTTTATTCTTGGAGCAAAGCTTTAAATATTTGTTTGTCTGCCCCCTATTATATATTCCTCTCTGGCCAACCAGTTTGGGTGTGGTCATTGCTTTCTCCCCTTGCCTTCTTGTTACATGATCAGGTCGAAGAACACGTTAACTTATTGAGGACTTCGTAGAAAATGTAGACGGTGTGACATTTCTAGTGTAATTAAAGTGCTAATGACAGAAGACAGCCAGACAATGGTTACGTCCTACCAGGCTAAATCCGGATTCAGTAATACCTGGCGAATCACCCCAACGGCTCCATTACCTGATGAAAGTGATCCCTAAAGGGAGTAGTACAGGTCATTGAGAAAGAGGTATGGAAGAGGATTACCATGGGATCATCTGACAAGCTGGGTTTGGCTAGACGACTTAAAGTGTATCCTGTCTGGCATTTGTGTCCAGGAGTGAAGAACATGTGACCCGTGGGATATCACTGATATGTCCAAGGTTCTTATTCCGATTTCTCCCTCTAAGGCGATGTCCTGAGATGCCCATGTATTAGCACAGACTTCTCTCTAATTAGCCTGTCAACCTTGGGACATACATATACCTCATGTAGGTTTACTCCATTTGATATACCTAAGTCTTTTTCAGTCCAAACTGCAACGATATAGCTCACATATTATTGACAAAAATATATAGTTTATAACTGAAAGACGGATATAAATACACAATTATCAGGATATCCTCCAACATAATGAGCTCGTAGGAGGAATGAGATTGGAGATACATGTACACTTAGTTATTTGCCATATAAAGTAGTTCTCGCCACCTAGTGGTGAGAAGGGAGAGAATGTGAAAGTCTGACCTACAGATTGTCATTAAGACAGTGTTAGAACTTGTTTCAGTTCTGGTTAGTAGATGAAAGAATAACATATTCAGTCCCTTATCAAATTTAAGCAATTTTAATTCACTGCGTTCATGTGCTTCATAAGAAAAAAAATTGAGGAGTGCGTTTGAAACTTTCAATGGTTTAGCGTTCAGGCGAATGTGCAGAGTCGGAAAAGGCTATTTGTTTTTTAGACTTCTGTTTCAAATATCCTTCAATTGCTCGTTTTATTTCAAATGTGGTGTGTTTTATAGACACTAGTTCTTCCCAAAATCGATGTATGCATTTCAAACGTTTTAAACTTGTCACCACAAGTTAAATACTATAAAGACTGTGACGGTAAACAAACAAACTAAAGCGGTTCAATGTTTCCAGGTTTATTATGGGATGGCGGTAGAATTCGGTAGGCAGAAACAGAAGATTTGTTGATTTTATTGACTGAAATAAACAGAAAATAACTGTGATAAGCGTCAAAATGGTAACGGTAATATAGTGGCTATGAGAGAGGAACTGTATTCATTTAATTAATGGTGATACAAACGTACGAGGACGGTAAGGTGGTTGCTGGCCGACCAGAGTCACTGACCAGGTTAAGCCCGGGTGACCGAAAGCCCGATACACTGTGACCAAAAACACATGAGTAGGCTAGATACCGTTTCAAGCACAAAAACCTATTCACTAATACATTCCATTATGACCCTAACAGCATAAATGTATTTGGTGTAAATTAGGAGCTAAACATACCGTTTTGTAGACTTATTCTGGCTTGAGCAACATTAGGTGTTGAGCGGTCAGCTGTCACGAACCCGAGTGCCCAAAACCGGTTATTAGCCAGTACAAGAAAACAAAGACGATCTGAATTATCTCCCTTAGAAACTAAGAAAAGATACCTGCATGGTAACTTATAGCAAATAAATAAATACATGTTTTATGATCGTAACATTCCGCCCCTCAAATTGCGTTGTATGAAACCACGCAATGTTTAAAGCACAACACGAACGGTCAAGAAACGAAAATGCATGTAAGAAAACTCAAAATAAATAAATTAACATTATATACGTACGCATCAATGTGTATCGTTTGCTTCCAAGATCAAACACAACTTGTCAATAGGCCTGGTGATTACATTCACTTTGGTTCTTACTTTCACTGAGCGGACATGTCCATGTTTTCCTTTGAATGTCTCTAAAACTCTGCCTAACGACCAAGTATTCCTGGGACAATTATCAATCACCAATACCAAATCGTTTTCTTGAACATTTCTCTGAGGGAAAAACCACTTTTGTCTCTGTTGAAGAAGGGGTAAATATTCTTTTACCCATCGAGTCCAGAAAACATTTGCTAAGTACTGTACTTGTCTCCATCGACGCTTTGCATAATTATCACTTGAATCAAAGACGCCCGGAGGAAGATTCTTGCCTCCACGTAAAGTAAGAAGATGATTGGGAGTAAGTGCTCGAAGATCTGAACAATCAGTGGACATTTCTGTGATAGGACGATTGTTGATAATGGCCTCCACCTCACATAATAAAGTCGACAAAGACTCATCCTCTAATCTACCACTCTGGTGTTGTAGTATTGAATACAGGACTTTACGAACACTCCTTATCAAACGTTCCCATACTCCACCATGGTGGGATCCTGCTGGAGGATTAAATTTCCAAGTTATGTTGTTTTCCTGAAGGTGTTTGCTTATTTTCTCTTGATTTAAATCTTCTAACGCTTCTTTTAATTCTCTTTGACTACCAACAAGATTTGTTCCGTTATCAGACCTGATGATTTTGATTGGCCCTCGTCTTGAGACAAATCTTCGGATAGCATTCACGCATGAATCTGTTGTTAAAGAGGCTGCCATTTCTAGATGTACTGCTCGTGATGTAAGACACGTAAATATGACGCCATATCTCTTCACATGACTTCTTCCTCTCGTTAACTCAAAAGGGCCAAAATAGTCCATGCCAGTAGAAGAAAAAGGAGGCTGGCAAGGTACGAGTCGATCTGCGGGTAAATCTGCCATCTTCTGTTGCATTTTCCTAGACTGGTATTTTCGACATACAACACATTTGGAAACAAGACTTTTGATGGCAACGGTAGCTCCAGGTATCCAATATTTTTCTCGCAGTTTTGCTAAGGTGGAATTCTTTCCCAAATGTCCAACTGTAGAGTGTACATATCTCAAGTGAAGTTTGGCGATTTCAGATTTCTTGGGAATTATTACTGGGTGCTTTGCATCATAAGGAATGTCTGCCTTACTCAGACGTCCTCCAACTCTAATGAGTCCGTGGAGTAGAAAAGGATCAAGCTTCCGGAGGGGCCCATTCTTTATTTTCTTGTGTCTCTGATCTTGCTGGCCTTGGAGAGTTTTCAAATCATCTTCAAAGAATTGAGATTGTGCATGTCTCATTAGATAAATTTCTGCTTCTTGGAGTAGGTCAACTGTCAGGTAAGTACATGTATCTTTAACTGGGGCTTTAGCTTTCTCTCCTTTCTTGGCAAATACCAGGTACTTAAATTGCTGTATGCCGTAAAGTACCAAAGCCAATACTCGACGTAACTTTAGCCAATCTGAAGTCGATGAATAAGAGAAGTGATTACATCTGCTTGGTCGATCTTGTTGAGTTGAACTGTGCTGAGAAGTATCTTTTTGACCTCTTTGTCATTATCGGGTATGTTGTTCAGGTTCTGACGAGTAACAGGCCATGAAGCTTCGTCTTGTATGAGAAAGGGTGGCCCGCTAAACCATTCGTTGTTGTTCAAAAATGCATCCATGCCCATACCCCTTGAGGCACAATCTGCAGGATTGAGTTTGGATTCTACATACCGCCACTGATTTGGATTCGATGCATCTCTGATTACTGCTATCCGGTTGGCTACAAATGTGTTGAATCTGGTTGTCTCGTTATTAATATAACGTATAACTGACATGCTGTCGGTCCAATAGTAAATACGATGAATAGTGATGTCAAGGCTTCTTACTACAAGTCTACAAAGACGAACTCCGGTTGTAGCTGCTGTCAGCTCCATCCATGGAATCGTTGTTCGTTTTAATGGGGTTACTCTTGACTTTCCCATAACAAACGCACAATGATGATCATGGTGGGCATTTGTTACTCTTAGGTAAATTACAACTCTGTAACCATCATCACTAGCGTCTGAGAACACATGAAGTTGATTCAGTTCTACTTTATTGAAGGCTGCAGGCTTGTAGCACCGGGGGATTTTTATAACTTCCAAAAGAGGTAGGTCAGATAACCACTGGTTCCATTTTGTCAACAAACTTTGAGGCAATTCCTGATCCCAATTCAATCCCAACTTACATATGTGTTGTAGAATAATTCGACCGGTGAGTACAAATGGAGCTAAGAATCCCAAGGGATCATAAATAGAACTTACTGTAGAAAGAATCCCCCTCTTTGTGGCTGGTTTTAATTTGAACTGAATTCCAAAACCTATCGTGTCATCTTCAGTAACCCAATGAATACCTAGTGCCCGTTCACTGGGAAGTACGTCTTTGTTGAAATTTAAAGTGTTAAGTCCCTTTGCCAATTTTTGGGGTTGTATGGATGACAATACATTCCGGTTGTTGCTACACCACTTGGTAGGATGAAATCCGCCTTGTTGGCAAAGTTCAGTTAGGTCGGTAACCAGACGAACAGCTTCTTCTTCTGATGTAACAGAAACCAGGCAATCGTCGACGTAAAAATTATGTTCAACTGTGCTTAAGACTCTTTCCGTGAAATTGTTTTTATTGTCTGCTGCTGTTTGACGTAGAGCTGCATTGGAACATGAAGGCAACGACACCGCACCAAACAAGTGAACACTCATTCGATAAACTTCTGGGTTATTATTAATGTTCCCTTCAGGCCACCATAGAAATCATCAAAAATATTGCTCATGAAGTTCCGGTAATCTTGGGCAAACTGTGGCTTGAAAATCATCTTTGTCCTTAATCCCCTCAGTCTCGATATGGCTTGACCTTCGTTATTAGGAAACTTGAACTCACTGTTTTTAAAAGATATATTTATACTGTAATGTCCATTAGTTAACTTCATTGACCTATTCACGTGTTCCAAAAAAAGTTTATCTTCCTGAGAGTTTTCTTTCTTGTCCTCTATCACGTGTTCTGGAAAATCCAAATTTATAAACTGTCGTAAACGAGTATCCATATCTTTCAAGGCTTCTATTTCTTGGAGTGTGACGACCCTTGTTCGGTTCATGGTAAGTGATTGATTTTCGGTTCTGGTTAACGGTGTCGGTCGAATAACATTCCAGGCAATCCAGCCTAGTAGGGATCTCGTCGCATGTGGACTTCCAGGACTTCCAGTTCTAAGTTCCAAAGGGGAATAAGCATCTGCCACATTGTTTCCAATGAGTAGTCCAATCTCTGCATTTATCTTTGCGAGTTTGACCTCTTCCATGTGAGGCCACTGTTGAATATCTTCATAGGTTGGAATGTGTTGTATGGATACTGGTAGTTTGTCTTTGGTGTAGACAGCTGGTAAAGAGAGAAAATTCTTCATATTTAGATCACCAACTTCCAAATCTCTCACTTCATACGTTGTCATGGTATGTGGACTTCCCATAGTTTCAAAAGTTATCTTGCTTGGTTTGCCAGCGCCTCCAAGTCGTTCAAGTAGGGTTTGAGTGCAAAATTGCGTTACTTCCAGGATCCATGAAAGCATATGTCTGAATAGCTTTCATCCCATTATTCATTCTGACAGTAACAGGTAAGATAGCCATGGTGCATTGATAATCTGTTGTTTCCTGAAAATATTCATCATTTGGGCAATTAGTGCTTGCACTTGTATATGTACTTTTATATTTATCTTTGTGTACTTGCTTTGGAAAACGCCTGGAAAAGTTATTATCGTGACATATAGATGGATGATTACCTTTGCAGTGTTGACAGGATGATTTTGATTTACAGTTTTTGCTTTGGTGGCCATAGGATAAACAGCCGTAGCAGAGCCGTTCGCCTTTTAGGAAATTGATACGTTCATCATAACTTAACGCTCCCAGGGCTTTACATTGTTCCATAGAATGATCATTTCCATTGCCGTAAATACAAGGGGAGGTAAATGCTGTTCTCTCTGTAGATTTAGAAAGTTCGGACTTCTCAGAGGATGGAGTTATAACTTTGGTGGAAACTTAACTAGATCTGCAAATTTCATATCTTTATTTAAAGTTCTGTGTTGATCAACAATAGTGCTCCAACGACTGTGGTAAAAATAAGGGAGTTTACTTACGAGTCTTTTCAGGTTTTCCGGGTACTCTAACACTTTAACTGCTTGTATAGTTTGTATTGCCATTCCACATTCTGCAAGGAATATTCCATACTCATCCAGCGATCTTGTGTTGTCTGGTTTTAAGGACGGCCAATCCAGTGCACGTTTCACAAAGGCATTAGCTAGAATTTCGTTGCTACCATACCGTTCCTCAAGTTCTCTCATTGCAGCCGGATATCCTATATTGGCATCCAGGTATCCATATCCTTGTATGATTTTACGTGCATCTCCACTTGTGAATTGCTCCAGGTAATTTAGACGTTCTTCATTATTATCAGTATTGATTAAGACTTTGAAGGTGAATTGTCGAATAAAACGTCTGTATTCAAGAGGATTTCCATAAAAAGGCTGTAGTTCTGTGGGAGGTTTTTTAAGCTGGCGAATAACTGATGTCATTTCTTTCTGTTGGTGAGGGGGTTGACTTGAAAGTGAGTTTCAGAAACCAAAGGAGTGTTATGGGAACCAGGCGCCATCGACACGTCATGGTGATCCTGCAAAATAGAATTAAAATTAAGGTGAGAATTCAGTTGAGTATCTGAGTCATGATAATTTACATGTTGACTTGTAGGTATTGACTCCTTATTAGTATCGGGAAGCGCTTGTATTTTAACGGATTTAGAGTCCTGGAATTTAGGAATGAAAGACGGTGCACTTGGTCTTAATTTAAATGAGTCTGAAGCACCAGAAAATCTTTTGTCATATTTTGTTAACATTTTAGATTTAGCTTGACTAATTGCAAGTTCAGTGTCCAAGTTTAATTGTTCTTCTTGTAATTTCAAATTTAATTTAACTAATTCAAGTTCTTTCTTTTTTTGTAATGATTGTATTCTCATCTCTAGTTCCAATTCCTTCTCCTCTTCACGAACTAATGGGCTGCGTTCGATTGGGACAAGAAATTGACCCGAGTTGCAACTCGACCCCAATCGAACGTACAGTGCTGCAACACGCATTAACCTAAATATGTCAAGTTCTCCCTCCCGGTCCAGTGGGGAGTGGGACCCGTGTTGCTATCACGTGACTAGTTTCACATGCTTCTTGAAACGAAAATCAGTTACAATTCTGATAAATACTTTTGTAAAACCATTCCGTTTCCATCCCAATCCTTTGTTTGTTTTGATTTTGCTATAAATTCTTACAATTTTGCTGATTAGCGCTGATTATCTGTCATTGTATGAAAATGCATGCATGTTACCTATACGGTGTTGTAACTTATTATATTTGGACGATATGTTGTCCTTGTCTGTGATATAATTTCTATTTCAAAACTGGGCTCACTCGGAGATTGTCGTAAATTTTTTTAAAACTCATTTTCGTCACTTTTCCCCCTTACAAAATACATTACGTTATATCGATATTAATATTGTTTATACGAGTTCATGCTCGACGCGTTTTATTCATGGGTGTTTCTGCGCAAGCGTTACCAACTCTACTCGGGTTTATTGTAAACCCAATCGAATGCAGCCATGAAGACACTATAGATTTCTTCGTCGAGGACAATTTACTTCCTGATTTACTCTCCACTCTACTGGTGTCCACGTTCGTCACCGGCTGCTTACGTAAGCTCACTTGGGAAACACTATCTGAGGGCTGAATATCCGGATTATCTAGATACCATCTTTCCACAGCAGATTTAAACGACGACATTATGACGTCATCTTCAAGAAACATATCTTCCTCAGTTTCCAACAAAGCTTTATATATAGGTCGGTTACACAAATATTCTTCATAGATTGTAAGCCAGTAACTATGGTGATCTTGAAGAACTGACTTATCAGTGACGTCGGTCATCAACTGATTAATAGCCACCATTTTCCTTCTCAGTCGTCTGCATAAATCAGTTAGTTTATCTTTCTGTCTATTTAAATTGTAGAGGCGACCTTTCTCGGTTAAAGTCTAGGTCGACCAGGTTCGGTAATACTAATATCACTTGGTAATTCGGACCCGGGTTCATGACAAGCTTCTACTGTTCTAGAATTCTCCATCATAAGCCAAAAACGTCAATGCAAATGTAACGGTAAACAAACAAACTAAAGCGGTTCAATGTTTCCAGGTTTATTATGGGATGGCGGTAGAATTCGGTAGGCAGAAACAGAAGATTTGTTGATTTGATTGACTGAAATAAACAGAAAATAACTGTGATAAGCGTCAAAATGGTAACGGTAATATAATGGCTATGAGAGAGGAACTGTATTCATTTAATTAATGGTGATACAAACGTAAGAGGACGGTAAGGTGGTTGCTGGCCGACCAGAGTCACTGACCAGGTTAAGCCCGGGTGACCGAAAGCCCGATACACTGTGACCAAAAACACATGAGTAGGCTAGATACCGTTTCAAGCACAAAAACCTATTCACTAATACATTCCATTATGACCCTAACAGCATAAAGGTATTTGGTGTAAATTAGGAGCTAAACATACCGTTTTGTAGACTTATTCGGGCTTGAGCAACATTAGGTGTTGAGCGGTCAGCTGTCACGAACCCGAGTGCCCAAAACCGGTTATTAGCCAGTACAAGAAAACAAAGACGATCTGAATTATCTCCCTCAGAAACTAAGAAAAGAGACCTTCATGGTAACTTATAGCAAATAAATAAATACATGTTTTTTGATCGTAACAAAGACCAACGAGTGCAGTTATCGTCTTGTGATAAAAATATTGATTTGCGTTTACCAGTATTTATGTTCTTGGAGAAAACGATCTTCAATCGACTTATGTCCGAGCGCCTCACTGTACACAGCTTGACTTCTTCCAGATTCCATTTTAATTTGTCAGTCAGATGTTTTATGCAAATAAAAAAGGTATGTTAATTAAAACGAGCTTTTGGAACCACTTCTGATGCACTAAAGTGCCATGAGTTGCCAAAATTAAGATGTTTTCGTGAATTCAGTTTGTCATGAGAAAGAGAGGATTTGTAGCTCATTGAAAAACTAAACCAGCCACACAGAATCAATAATTAATGAATTGGTCAATATTTTGTATTAACTTTAAGAAATGTATCGGTGTTTGTTATAAAATTGAAAGCAGGCTTGTCATTTTGCTTGGTAAGTACCAGGCGATATGGCTGATTTATCCTAAGCAATTTGATCTGCCAGTCTTTGTCTACCCCCTGTTTATTTTTAGCTATTTGATATTTTTAAACGATTCTGAAGCTGATATTAACGAAAGCGCCTTATTTGTACTGTTTGGGGAAAATAACAAATAATTTAGAAATTCTGTTTTAACGGAAAAATATACAAATAAATTGGCAGCTCATGCTACTTTAAAGCCACAGGAAGCGTTATAGACAACCAAAGCAATTCCACTTAATCGAGCAAACCAAAAGAAAAATATAAGAAGAGTTTGTTTAAAGAAATTATGGTCACTTTATATGATCAAACGTCATCAGCTTTTAAATGCTTTTGGGTTCAGACATCTTTGAAATTAAATGACCAGTGGCGACCATGGCAAGGCAAAAACTGTAAAAAAATCTTTGCTCCTGTCAATATGCCGAAGTTGTTCTGTTTTGGATAGTTTTTAATGGTATGAAGTATTTCATTGTATTGATATTCATTCTCTTGGATCTTTCTTTTCGAAAATCGCTGCAGATTACAGGCCTACTTTTACATAAACGCATCATTGGTTTAACTATGTAACCGAAAACAACCATGTGTTGTTATTTACATGTTTACTATTACTAGCATTGAGTGCATTTAAAGTGGCATGAGCTGCCAAAATTCACACTTTTTTCATAGTTTCTGATCGTCATGACAGTAACAGGCTTTGAAGGCCATCGAAAAACTAGATGATAAGCGTTGGAATGAGGAGTATCCACACAGTATGTGACCTGTACGAACCGGAATAGCGTTCGAAAAGTAAACAAAATATAAATAATCGGGACGACCATTTATTCATTCTAAGCCAAAGTTAGTTCAAAACAATACTTTATCGTTCATTCTCGAGACTAGAAACACTAAAAAGCCTCGGAATTATACGTCTTGAGAAAAATAGTCGATAATTTCAACATTCTGTTTTAACGCCAAACTATTAAAATTATAGCAGCTCATGCCACTTTAAGAAACCTATATGTTTGTAAGATAAATTGCTTGAGCTGCTTTCTCTTGAAGAAAACAATCTTTCCACTCGCAATTCAGTCAGAGCGATCCGCTATACTCTGACTTCCTTTTCTAGATTTCGCTTTTACTTGTTCATTACATCTTTTATGTTAGTCACTCATCATTGATATTAGAAAAAGTAAGAAATGAACCACCAAAATAATTTGTTTACCTTGAAACGAGCGTCTAGAAACAATTCTGAGAGATTAAGGCCGCAAGGAACGTAAAAGACAGGCAAGTCGATTTCACTTAATTGAATACATCTGGATAAAAGATAAAAAACGTCAAAATTATTTGGCCTTCTACAAGTTTTTTTTTATCAATTGCGACTTCTTCACAAGAAGCGAAGAAAAAATGTCTGTTAATTGTGAACTAAAAAAGGTGAAACTAACTTCCGGGCCAACTCCATGTGATGTAGTTGAGAGGATATATTGTAGACGGGCTGTTAATGGACAGTAAAACACACAGGTACACGGAAAACCCCTTTGTCTAAAAAGAGATATATCATTTAGACCTTTATACTCAATCATAAGTTGTTGTAATAAACCAAAACAATGGTGTTCCATTAGGTCGACGACATACAGGAGTTTGGGTCCAGTCAGTAGAATGTTATGGAAAACATGGTAATTTATTGTCAGTGTTTAAGCATCTTCAGCTATGGCAAGAATATCGGTAAACTGGGATTAAACCAATAGGATCACAGGGAAAAAAGTGAAAACACAAGACACAGATTAGAAAGCTTTTAAAGTTTTACACATAATAAACACAACGTGAGACATATTTGCGTTTCGATATCGATTTCAACGTGTGGGTGAAACCATGATATTTTATTCAATTCTACTGGCAGTTATCTAATATTTCTTATGATGGCATGTATCTCTCCATTCTTTGCCTTTAATACCCTGCAGAACCTGATGGACAGTTAAACACACGGACACAGGGAACATCTTCTTGGCTAAAGTAACCATGGAGAAAAGTTTCTAACCGCGTTAAAAAGAGGAGATTGACATTCAGACCAGCTCCTAAGCTGTTGTAATAAACCAAAACCAGGATAAATTTCTGGGATACTTTGTAATAAATTTGTTCGGATCTTCAGCAATGAAAAGGAGTCGGGTAAACTGGAATTTAGAAATTTAGGATAATGAGACAAGAAAATGAAAATATGTTATTTGGTTCCTACGTAGAACATAGATTAGTGCTGACTAAAATATCTGCTAAACTCTTGTGAAGCAATGACTGGTCGTTGTCTCAAAGGTCGAACCATAATAGTTTTTCACGAATCCATCCCGGGTGCAAGTTCAAATTAAAAGTGTAAACAGTTTGTAATATTTGAATCCAAAACCTTTCCCTGTCAAAAAGCAGCGAAAGTGAGATGAGGGATTTTTTCGATGGGCATGATTTTGAAAGGGTCCCTAACCAAAAGACCTGGTATTGAAATGTTGTGCCAGAAAAGTGGTTGGCGGCTATTCCTACTTCCCACTACGCATTGTCTGCTACATTTTTGCTCGCGATACCATACATGGTGTTAGGGAGGGATCACAATTAAGGACCTCTGCCATGGATATTTGTTGCGAGATTGTTCTCCAAAACAAACGTTCTGGAAACTGGTTTTATATTAATCGCAATAAAATTCGGATGTCTTTCATCCAATACTTTCAAATTATGTAAAAGTTCTTCAAATTGGGAATCCTTTGAAAATAATTTCACATATTCAATAGCGATCTGAGATTGTTTTTGAAAATGATTAAAAAAAGAGAGAGAAATTCAGACTTTGTTATGTAAATAATCAAGAAATAGAGAGAGGTCGAGGCTGACGTTGGCAATTTGTTATTGTCTGTCAGCAGAATACATACAAAGCAGCAACGCGAATGACTTGTATTTATTAGTTAGTTAATAGAACATATAAGATATATTGAATAGTAATCGCCAGGCGACAGATACACGAGGCATTATACTATATGGTTTAACTCAAATATGAAAACGTATGGATAGTATCCTATGTCTGGAAGAATCGATATCATGTTAATTCTATAAGTGCCGATGTACGTCTTTCAAGAATACTTAAACAGACTTCACAAAAGAAAATCGAAATGAGATACAGAGATTACTTCACAAGAGCGCTATAAAACATGAATTAATGGATGGAAAAATAATATGCATTATGGGAACTACCCGTAATTGACGCACTGGATCGAACAGTTACTCCTACACATACATGTATCTATCCCGCAATGTACATTGTTAGCGTTTCAAATTTGAAATTATATTGTGATAAAAACTATTGTTATTCCTGCTTTTACATTTTTTCTTTAGAAGCAATAAATGCATTATTGTAATGTATGTTTGGACAAACAGTTGGAAAACAAATAAGGACAGCAAAACAATAAGAATGGACAAAATCCTTACTTCTTAATCTCATTAAACTGACAGTATAGGAAAAGTACAAAAATAAAATGTGCCAAAAATTCGTGTTTTTTTCAAACCGTGGACGTAAAAAACAGGTGAGTTCAAATTAAAGATATGAGAATGCTCAAGTTTGTTCTTAAACTTATCTGTTATCTGACGGCGTAATATTAGCATTTCTGAGCTGCCCCAGTGTACATGCTCTAGTAAGATATATAATTAGCTTTGGACAGTTCTATTATAAAATAAGATTTTTTGTTAAATTGCGATTGTCAAAAGAAGTTTAGGCGTTTGAAGAAGCTTAACGTTGAAAAAAAACTAGGTAAGGCCAATAACCCATGCAAACCGAAGTAATGTACTAATAACGGACACAATTCATATAGCTTGGATATAGGACTATGCTTTTCTGGAAGTTTTGAGATTGATATAAACGAAAAGCTCTTATTTTGAACTTGTTGATTAGAATGACGAATATTTTCAACAGAATCTTCGCTATCTTTAGCAGCTCGTCATTTTAATGGGTCAGATTCGTTTAAAGTAATTGAGAAATCAAACGATCTGCGAATCAAGTTTACAGTGTCTGAGGAAAAGGGCCACATTTTATCAACTATATATTTTTTGGCAAGAGACGGATTTTTCAATCATTGATGCACAAAGTGGTGTATCCCAAAAACTGAAATTGGACGGAGTATATTTGCAACCAAATAATTCGGTAACTCTGGTTCTGTGTCACGAGAAGGGATTGATTGATTGATTGTTTGGTTTTTTTACGCCGCGCTCAAGATTATTTCACTTATATGGCGGAGTTGCCAGTTTTATTGTGTGAGGAAACCGGGTTCTATGCCCGGACGAAACCCACGACCTTCCGCTGGTAACTGGCAGCCATCCCACATAGGTCGTTCAAGTGAAAACCCAGTCAGAACATTTTCCACTTCTTTTGGACTGAGTGGGATTCGAACTCGCGACCCATTGGCGGAAGGCTGTTCGGATTGAGTGTCCAACGCTCTACCTACTGAGCCACGGAGGCCCCCGTCACGAGAAGACAACTACCATGCGGATCGCCTCCATTATGAAATAGTTATTGGTTATTCATTTTCATTATCTACAATGAATGACCTATCCTCGGTATCTTAAAGATTACTTTTGTACTTGGTTCCCATAATTGTTAAATCAACTAATTCAAATAATATATGCAGGTGACATTGTTACGTAAATATTAACATTTTAGTTTTTAAAAGTGACTTCTACTTAACGTTGGTTTAACATGGCATCACCCGTATATTGCCGCACAAATAATTGGAATCTGTTGAGACGATGACTGGTAATTTTCTTTCTACTGGCAGACCGTTCACATTCAAGGAATATTTTAATTCGTTTTTTTATTTTATTTGCGGCTGATTGGTTTACTTCCAATTTTAGCCAGGTGGAGGTTCCAGGATGGGCTGTTGAACCCTAACCGACTGATCGGCCGTAGAAGGTTACTGGCAATTAACAGTTATATAGGATATACATATCTGTTACGCTGCAGTCGCGTTGACCCATACAGGACTCATGTTAACATTTTCCTAAAACCGTTGTTAGACGTTAACAAAGGTACCACGGTATTCCCACTAATTAGTCGATAATTATACTTGTTTGGCTGAAAATCGACCCCTCTTTTTCCAAAACCAATTCATTATCATTTGGTCTATTTAGCAGAAGTGTCCAGATGTGAAGACAAATGTTGAAGAACATGGTTTATAGAATATACCAGAGAGCGGTTTGTTTTTATCGTACAGCCAATTCTACAATAGGATGCCGTTTGTTGATATCACGTGATTTAGCTTTTGTGGCTCTGGTACTCGACAATTGCTTTCTGGAACTTGATATTTTGTATTCAAATTTATTTTTATATGTCACCTATCAAACTAGAATTGTGAATATTATGCAAATGAAGACATATATGGTTAGATTGAATAATTGATGTTTTACACGGCACTCAATCCGTTTTTGGAATCTGCTAATAATGTGAATACGTATAACTTTTGAGTGACATTTAGAAGTAAGACAAGGATAAGACATGGACAATTTTTCTGGATTGCTACTCCTGTATTTATTAAACATGACGTTTCGATGGATATACCTCCAGCTTCATATCCAGCGAAACGTCGTAGTTAATAAATGCAAGAGTAGTAATTCAAAAAAATTGCCCATGTCTTAATGTAGATACGGTTTACTTTAAAAAATCCACGAATGTCAAACCAGGGCCTTACAAAAACAACTTTGAAATCTATGTACTATACGAGTACAAGAAGTTAACCTTTTCATAAAATAAATGCAGGATTTGAGTACAATAAAAAAAATTCCTTGTACTTAAATCTTGTAAGTAACCGTCCTTGTTTTAAGAAATATTCGTGGTTGTCGTTACTTGACACTTGTGTACAGTGATGTTTCAATTGCTTATAAGATTTGTACAGAGACACTACTTGTCATAGTAAATGGGATATGACAAGAAAGGTTTCAGTTTTTACTTGCCTTAGGGGAGAACCAAACTAGACTAATGGAAGATGAACAAAAAGGAGACGGGATTAGGGAAATGGAGATTATTTCGTGGAAAATCTTAATGTAAGAGAAAAGAGCACTCAGTAAACAGCTGTTATTGTCATGGTAGATTTGTGAAATTCATGCAGCCATTCACTTCCTTTATCGCATTTGGCAGTAGGGTAAAAAGAACGGAAGCATAACCTTAACATATCTAGTTAGTTGTTAAGGCTACACGGATTGTGTAAGATCGCTGAATACCATTGCAACCATCCAGCGTCTTGA
This sequence comes from Lepidochitona cinerea, assembly GCA_963971465.1. Lineage (NCBI taxonomy): Eukaryota > Metazoa > Mollusca > Polyplacophora > Chitonida > Tonicellidae > Lepidochitona > Lepidochitona cinerea. Next base: position 35,443,358 of record OZ020556.1, on the reverse strand, counting down.
GTACATCTATCAAAATTATTTAACGATGTTTGATGCCTGTACGTTTTGATCAAAAGAAAGATATAAATTCAAGATACCTTTTATAAAAAATATTTGTATGGTAAATCCTTTTGTATGATTGGCAAAGTTCCCAAATGTGTTCGATAAATAAAGTCGGGGATAGAAATACCAAGCACGCTCAAAAAACTTTTCAAATGACACTCCGAGGTGAGGTTTAAAAAAATGTATATTACACTACTAGAAAACAAATTGGACAACTTTCAAAACTTGAATATATTAGGCAAGTTTATCTAAGAAAGGGACTAACTCGATATGCATATGTTAACAGCTAGTTGGTATGTTGATTATGTCTAGAAAATAAAACACGATTCAACGGTCTTCATATTTTGTTCGGTAAATTATCTTCATAATTATAGGCTTCAATATGTATAGCAAATACATATAATTTATTTTGTCTGGATTAAGCTACAAGGTACTATTAAAATGTGTGTCTTCCTTACAGAATGAAGGGGTGTTATTTTCTTGAAACTAAAAAGCCCTGAATTTCCGCTGATAAATACAGGTATTTTTTAAAAGTTAGAATTGCACTGATGAAAACTCAGCCTCTCTAATATTCTAACGAACATTCTACTTTCACATGAGCAAATTCAACATATCTATACGGCCGTTTGTTCTCGAATTGGTTAATTTCTGATCAATGTCCAAAATTAGTACAAAGTTCCTTGGATTTCAAATCCTGTATTAAGTATGAAAGTATGATGTTTTGAAATCCTATTTCATTCCTATTTGGTAACATTTGAAATAATTTGGACATACATTTCTTCTCCGAAAATGAAAGCAAATTCTTTTGATTCAACTAAATCAAGTTCAAGGATTTTAGCTCAACATATACAGAGCTATATTTTACACTAATTTCATACACTGAAACACTTTTGATTAGCATATTCAATTTCTAATCTACTTCTTCCATTTACCTGCGCTTGTGATCTGAGAGAAAGCTATCACCCAAGCCAATTATGTCAGAGCGTCTCACTTTGCATAGCGTGATTTACAGTTCCAAATTTAGTTTTTTCCTTTTTTATATCTTCAAGTCCGCGACTTGGTGATATAATTTCAACAGTAATTAACGAGTCAAAGCACAGATTTTTTACGTTGACTCAAGCCTCTGGTATCAGTTCAGAAAAAGGCCACAAGAAAGCCACAACAAACAGGTTAATTTCACTAAATTGAACTCATCCAAAAAAAACCTTTTATCGTGTGTGATCAAAATCCTATAGCCTTGCAGGAATTCCAACCCACTGTAGTTTCTAATATATAAAAAAACACATGCACCTAGATGTTTTTAAAAGAGGGGAAACATCTTCTAATTGCCCTATATGTGTGTTCTACTTTAAGCTCAAGGAAGTGCCACGTGTTACTGACTTGATTGAGTTTCTCTGTATCTCAATGACCGAATAGATCAAAACTCAGTCCATCTTTATTTATTAATTTCTTAAAGTGATTCAACTCCGACTTTAACCACGTACAAAGATGAAGATTACATCTCCATAACGATGCATGCCCCTGTGTTCCTATACAGCCAACATGTTTGTATATATAAATAATATCCATCCTTATTTTGCTCGTTCAACCTTTTAATGCCTTTGAAAGATTTGATAACGTTCCTTAAGTCTACACTCTGGTAATGTCCAAAGCCCGCAGCAGGAAGGTGATGAACAAAGTGTAGCCGTTTTACTGTTTGGTGAATATATAGCCCTTATATCAAACAACATTGTAGACAACTGTGTGCTTTGGCAAAACAACATTCATTGAATTGCGTTCTTCATTGAATTGCGGGCTTTCTAAAAACCAGGTAACTGATTAATGTTGAAAATAAGATCTGTACAGATAGACGTACGGCGTGGAACTTAACTGTGGAAAATAATGCAATATATTACTAATGTTAAGATATGGATATCTGTGAATTAGTTACAATAGCTATTTCAACGAAACAAATTGGATATAGTATGTTGTTTGTGGAAGAAATGACCCTTGTAAAAAGTTTGCCCCTGTGTGTCTTTTTACACAGCGTGACTTTTGTTTGTTTTTATACTATTGTATCAGTGACTGGAGGGTATAAACCCAACAGAAGATCATAGTAAATATCAGAAAACTTAGGTTGACATGAACCTCTTGAAATCTGGAAATCGGGTTCTGAGAATCAAGGTTACAGAGGAAGCAATAGACAACCAAATCAATATCACTTAATTAAACTGATCCAAGGTTGGTATTTAAAAAACCTTGTACCAAAAGCAGAAGTTACATTATATGATAAAAACACTCTCTCAAGAAAGCTAAGTTTGGTTTATACCCTAATAAACAATACACTGATACTCAGTGGTTAAAAAATGTGAAAGTGACTTCAGCTTTGAACAACTTTGAAATTTATGTTCGATACAGTAGATAATCTTTTTTATAAAATAAAGGTAGGATTTGAGTACAATAAATTAAAAATATCTTGTACTTAAATCTTTTAAGGAGAGTTTAGTAACCGTCCTTGTTTTAAGAAATATTCGTGGTTGTCGTTACCTGACACGTGTGTACAGCGATGTTTCAATTGCTTATATAGATTTGTACAGAGACACTGCTTGTCATAGAAAATGGGATATGGCTAGAAAGGTTTCAGTTTTTACTTGCCTTAGAGGAGAACCAAACAAGACTAATGGAAGATGAACAAAAAGCAGTATTAGGGAAATGGAGATTATTTCGTGGAAAATCTTAATGTAAGAGAAAAGAGCACTCAGTGAACAGCTGGGAGTGTCTTGGTAGATTTGTCGTTATTATATTAAGAAAAAAATCACCAAAATGGTGATCTTAAAAGGTTATTTCCATGTTTTCTTTAACCAGTCTTTGAGATTTATGGACGATTTTCAAGCTAGACATGAATCATTTTCTTTATCTTAAAGGCCCACTTGCCGCCGTAGCCTGTTGAAAACTCGTTAAGAATCTCAATTTACATGAGCTTACTACAAATAAAACCACTAAAATTAAACATATGGCTCACAAAACCTGCCCTATTAGGTTTAGAATGTAGAATTTGTGGTGAAAAACAAATGAAGAATCGAAGCCTGTTTACAATAACAACAACAACGATCGGTGTCCGTTAGCGTGTTGGATTACCCTCATGTTGGACCTTTTTATCTGTGGTTTACGCTCAAAAATTATTGGCAGGCTTTTTCAGTCCCTCTTACCCGATCGTCAATCTACCGATTCTCAGATAAAATACGTAAGATTATACTGTACCGTTAGATCACTCACACGACTCAAAACATTAGGGCGCTTGTGCGCATGTTCAGGATTGGGGTTTGTTTACATTGCGGGTCCTTGATAAATCTACTTTTCAATTTCAAATTAAAAATACTAAATGGTGGCAAAACTTTCAATTTTTGGTAAAAATAGAAAGTTCCTAACTTCTTCTGTCTGGGAAAAATACAGAAAACCGCCTACTGTTTTCATGTTAACAGTATTCTTAGTTTTCGCGGCAAGTGTGCCTTTAAATTTAGCGGAATATATAGGCCTATCGTTGGTATCGTCTCCTTGTATTAATAACCATTTTAGTGATAACTTCTGAAGATTATAGGATGTAATTTTTAAATAAGACCGCAAAGAGTACTTAAAATTATTTCACATCGTTATACGTTCTTTGTTGATATTGTTATTGATTGCGTTAAATTGTATATTGTTTTAAAGGGCAGTATACAATTTTTTGTGTACCCGGGCATTAGGGTTTTTTAGTGTCGGTCACTTAAAGGAGAAGCAAAGGAAAGAACTGTGTAAATACAGTACAGACACGACACATTTTACTTCCTAACGGTACCAAAACCATATTTCTGCGATTTTTCCTCGCCAAACTGTGCTATAAGAAAGTGAACAATCGTTATCAGAGAACGTCTAAACTGTCTCGGCAGCCATTTCACAGCAGAGCTTAGCTGAGTGACTGGTGGCCTGGGGCTCGTTCTACTAAGCTGGCGCACAGTTACGCATAGGTTTACAACACAGACTTGCGCCTCCAGACTTGCGACCATGAGCACGTTCCTATAACTTGACACGCATTTGCAACTGGCGCAACTTACGCCAGCTTTGTAGAACGAGCCCCAGACGTATGCTGATTGGCCGATCGAGACACACAGCTAAGCTCTTCTGTGAAGATGGCTGCCGAGACAGTTTAGACGTAGCGTAACGTAAGAGAAATTGGTCAACTCTGAAAGTCTGCAATTTAAACCTAGGTTAATTTCGATCATTTCGAGGCGCTAAAAAGAGAAGACGAACACTCTAACAACTCTGAAATGTACACTAGCTAGTAAATCAACCTTTTGGGAAGACGCGACAGGCTGCATATGTTGTCTACGCGACTTGATGGGGCCGTTGTAGAATTTTCAGAAAAGGTAGTCTTACCGCTGACATTGCATGTTATAACCATACAAGATATGGTAAACTCGCAAGGGAAGTAATCTACTTATACTTTTTCCGGTCAATTTCAAACCGTCAATGGCGCGCTCCACTGACGATCGAGCACGAGCTTGTCTGGCAGAATCTTTTTTATGGTATTTCATAGTCGTCCCGGTTATTTAAATTTTGTTTACTTTTGAACACGTTTTCGGTTCATACAGGCCACATACTGTATGGATTTTTCTCATTCCAACGCCATTCATTTAGTTTTTCGATAGCCTTCAAAGTCTCTTACTGTCGTGACGATCAGAAGTTATGAAAAAACTGTGAAGTTTGGCAGCTCATGCCACTTTAAAAAGGCATAAAATCTGGCAGAGAATCCTCATGATGCTCAAGAAACTGAAACGTTTTCATTTAACTTTGTTGTTTAAGTTGCTGATTTACCAAAATTCGGCTAGTTGATATTGATATCGACTCTTTCATTTATTAAGAGACGTTAGCCATAGCAGTATGTACGTTTATGAATAGAGTGAGCAAGGAAAAAAGGAAAATCCTTGCACAGTTTTTGTACAATATATTGTCGTTTGTTGAATACGATTCAATAGACATCCAAATATGCAAAAGATTCGTAATTGATAACAAGTCCCGTATCTGGAATTAAATATCAAGCTAATAGAAATAAAAGTGTCTGATGCCACCGTGTTGGATTTGGTATGAAATTTCCTGTATAGAACCAAGCAACTGGAATCCAACAGGCTATATGTACCTTGAGCCAGACAAAGGGAGACTTTTTTCTTGTTTAAAAAATGAGTCGTTTAACGGGAAGTAGAGGTCACGAAACCAGGAACTATAGCACACACACAGGATGTACAGACAGGATATCACATGTCCAGAAGATACACGGGATCCGTGTTATCACCTTAGAAAGTCCAGGCAACATCTTTTTTTGGCAACGTCAAAGAAGTGCTTTGCCTCTGGCTGGAAATTTACTTTACTTAAACAAATAAGTAAAGCTACATTCAATATAAGTATGATTGAGCGTGTTTTTACATATTATATATCGATTGGGTTTAAAAAATCGCTTCTAAGTTAGAACTTTAGTAACTCGATTGATTTTAAAGATACTGATACATAAATCAATACACTGTATCAGGGTTTTTTAAACCATAAACGCTTACTTCTACTTTGTTAGAAGTATCAACTTGGTCGAAATGTTCCATGCAGGTAACTTGAATTATCAGTTTTCCAAACGTTACCATGATAGTAGATATTTGTGGGACCAAATTTGTCAAACTAAACCACTATGATTCAGCGAATAGCAGTAGGTGGGTCCAACGTACTTTTGTCCATATGCCCAAGATCGGACCACCAGCAGGCCTATCCAGATATTGCTTCGACGTTAGGTAAACGATGCTGCTCCACGTGTCTACTAAAACACCGGCCAGGCATTCAATTATATTATATTAAAGAAACTGGTTGCCCAATATTGGATGTAAGAACGAATATTGCCCGCGTCTTTCCACCAATAACAACCCAAATGGCTTAACAGTGAACGCCAGAGAAGCTGAAACGTCACTTTTCGACATGAAACAGTTTGATCACACCCATTTTCGACGAAAAAAAAGTGTATGTAATTTCATCTATTGATCTATCATGTGTTTTTTGGGGGGTTTAGTTTGCTTATTTGCTAGATAAAACATAGTATTGGAGAAAAGGAATGGAAATGTATCAAACATTTGTTGGAAGGAAATATCGTAGGCTTGTGAATTCCATTGAAACAAAATTATAATTTATCAAATTATTCACATAAATGTTTTTAAATGTTCAATACCATAATGTGAGTTAGTTGGCCAACTGAAATCATAACAAACAGAGGGCTGTAGGGTGACGATATGCATAAAATATGATCTTTCCATCTGTATTTAAAACAGCCAAGGAAACAATAGTTTAAATTGAGGAGGGTATTCCGTTTTACTCTTTTTATCTTTACAGTATGCATTTGGTCAAATTTGAAAAGATATGCCATAATTTGAAGACCGATAATTTATTGGCAGATTTCGAGTTGGTTCGTCATGTAAATCAGACTGTCTTGTTAAGTATGCTGGAAGCTGAGATAGTAAAAGATGTACATTATGGAATAGTTTTTCTGCTATTTGTAAGCAAAAAAAAATTCAATTGTGGCAAAGTCAGGATTTGTAATCGGATAAAGAGTTGTGCTGTGTTCTAGTTTTGAGATGTTGGTGATTTAACAAATCTGTAAGACCATAAGACCGTAGATGGCTAGCATAGGTATTATCCCATCTTGCATTACCGAAGGATAAATAAAGATTTACCATTAAATGTTTAACAAAGTTTTCTAATAATTCAAACAGTTTTAAGACAATTCAAGATGGATAGATTTCCACTGATTTTCGTCAGTATTCCACCAATATGCTAAAGTTTCTCATTGAATATTACACCCAAAAACTTGAAATTCTAGACACCCTAAATGCAATTCCCTGAAAAATGTATGAGTGGATTAAATTCACTTTTTGTGAATCCAAAAGCATACATTTGGTTTTATGCAAAGTGCACGATAGCATGTTACCAGAAAACCATGCATGTAAGGTATTGAACTCTTTTGAGATTATTTAACAAAAGTTTTGGGTTTTCCATTGAGTAATAAACACAAGAAAATACAAATAAAATGGCGGAATAGAAATTAAGGCCAGTGTATAATAATCATTAAAGGCACACTTGCCGCGAAAATCAGGAATATTGTTTACATTAAAAAAGAAAGACCGTTTTTCTGTATTTTTCCCAGACAATATAAGTTAGGAACTTTCTATTTTTACTTTGTATTTTTAATTTGAATTTGAAAATTTGAATTGTTAGGTACCCGGAACGTAAACAAACCAAACTGCTCGCTGGGGCGCATTTATGTTTCAGTCGAGTGAGTGAACTAACGGCACAGTGTAATTTTACGTAGGCCTATTTATCTGAGAAATACAGACTGCCGATCGGTTAACAGCGACTGGAAAAGCCTGCTGATAATTGTTTGAGTGTAGACCACATATAAAAAGGCCTGAAATGAAGGTAATCCAACACGAAAGTTGACCGACACTGATCGTTGTTGTTGTAATCAGGCTTCGATTCTTCGTTTGTTTTTCACCCCATTTCTACATTCTAAAGCTAACTAGACATGTTTTATGTGTCCTATGTTTAAGTTTAGTGGTATTAGTCGTACTAAGCTCATGCAAATTGGTTTTCTAGGAAATTTAAACAGGCTACGGCGGCAAGTGGGCCTTTAACCATACTAACCAAGCACCGAACCCTACGGAAGTTTACATGTGATATAATCTCAGCCAGAAACTTGGCCATTATACAGAGTAGATTGGTATCTATCACGTAGATTTAAACCAGTTATTACAAGCGCCTTTGATACCATATTACTCCAATGCCTTTAACATTATATCGTGGTTAACTGTATCGAACGTTTTCGATAAATACAAAAACGCCCTGCAACTAAATGGTTTGGCTTCTTTAACTGATACCAGAGCATCGTGCAAAGGACAACCAGGAAAGTGTTGCATTTTTTGTGTAAATCCGTATTGGTTTGCATAGAGGAGATTTAAAACTTCAAATAATATCTGATTGGAAATTGTTGCTTCCTGGATCTTGCTGAAACAAATTAGATTGGCCCTTAATTTTGAGTTGAGATTATCGCCATTTTTAAACACCTGTGTATCTTCTTACATGTATCAGGACACACAACCAATTCGAATATATATCTATTTTTGATGTGCGATAATTACAGAGCAGCTTGTTTGACGACATGCTTTATATGACTCATCCGAATGGTATCCATACCAGACTAGACATTTTGGAAGATTTAATTAATAATGACGTCACCGAAAGCTGTAGGACTAAATCCAAAGTTTAAAAACACTGGAGATTTTAGGAAGTATTTAAACTTTTCATTTACCGATGGTATCGTTTTAGCTCGATTTGTGGCAACCGAACAGACATATAAATTAAACGAATTAACACTATCCAAATGGATTCGTGAAATTGTTTTTATTTAAATTGAAACAACTGATTTGCTTTTGCTAAGTAGTCGATTTAGTACACTCACTGATTTTTTTTATTGAAAAAAAAAAACTCGATTAGAAACTTTAATGACACGGTTCAATTTGTGATCGATAAGAATTAATAAGTGTCTAAAAACTGGTCAAATGTAATAGAATTTAAATTTACAAGCCACCCTATATAGTATTCTCAATCTTATATATGCTTACTTGTATTTGGTTGGAATCTGGTCACACTATGTATTAAAAATGGCGTTTAACAATGATGAATATCAAAACAATATACTCAATTAATTATTGAAATTAACAGGATTAAAGTGCATGGAATTCTACTCAAACTTATTAATTTCAACAAGTGGTTGAGTATAACAATGAGTATATTCTTTGTACAACTAATATTTATTATTTGTCATTGTGGAAAAGTTAAAATGCCAGCAATAAGCAATTCCCAAAGGAAAAAAAATTACAAATGAATAACGCCAAAATTTTTTAATTTTTCCAATGACATGTCTTTTTTTTTAACTTATCACTTCATGGAATGAAGCAGCCACAACTCAGAACCGCAAAGTTTAATTCAAAGTTGCGTTCAACGGAAAACAATAAAGGAGATGTGATTTTAAAACAATATTAACCCGACGGAGCTGGAATTCAATGCGATTGTTTGACCATTAAAGGCCAACATCATTGTGATATGTTTGCACCATTTTAGATGTTGTGAGGGTTTCAAAATTCATATGACTGAAAATGCGTCATCGTTATCAAAAATAAAGTCACATCACTTCTGTACACCAGTGTCATAATGCAATAACTATTGGACTAATGTTCAGTGCACGGAAAGTAAAAGGTTGGGTCTATGTTTAACCAAACTATAATTAGTCTGTCACATCCCGAGCGCTTAAAACATGGACACGTGAGCCATATGTATATATGTGAATAAAACAGACTGCGTGTTTATCGTGTAGCGCCAGGTTTTAAAAATCGTTAATGAATCCATTTAAATACAACTATTTCAACAAAGATCATAATTTTTTTGGCCGTATTTTAACAAGGTACCTTGATTTATCTTTGACAGGTATTTGTATACATCTGTTCAGAAAACAAAAGTGGATTTTAAGGACAAAGGAAATGTTTACAGCGTTCTCGACTTAAATCTTACGTACACGGTTCCTTAACCACCTTCGCTATTAGATAATGAAATGATCGTCATTGGCCAACAGCTGTATAAAGCGATGGTTCGATAACCAAAATGTATTTGTATAGAGAGTGTCATAAGAGGATACTATAAATATGCCCGATTTGTTTCTTGCCTGTGGGGAGTTGCTTAACTGTAAATTAATTGAATTCGAAAATAGCCGGGACAAGATCGGAGGATTAGAGATTACTTTGAGGATAGTCTAAATATATAGAAAAGAGCACTTAATGAACAGCTGTGAAAGACATGGACATATTTTGAATCTCCATCAAGCAACTCATTTTTATCATCGCCTTTAACCATCTTAAAAGCTGGTTAAAAGAAAAGATTATGGTGGTAGAGGTATGGTGTTAGCGGTACATGAATTGTAAAAGGTCAGCGGAGACCACTTTTACAATGGAGTTTAAAAACACCTAACCGTTATCATGTCTGAAGATTTCTCCAGCCAGATTTCCAAACACTCTTGACTTGATATACTCGTTGAGGGGCATGAGCAGCCAAATACTGAAAAAAATTAACGAAAACAAATTGAGCTAATTCTTCATTATTTTTATCAAAAAGTTAAAAACAGCCTTCTGTTGATACCAATCTAGCAGATGTACATTTTGGGGGGTTGTTGGTTAAAATACTACCTCATCATACATCCCGGCTATTTGAATTTTGTCCATTCGGTTCTTGTATGTCTTATTTCTACATGAATTCTTTACTTTTTCCAGTTACTTCAAACGCCGAGCTTCTCGTAACAATTGGAATTTATTTTTAAAAAAATCCGATTTCTGGCAGCTCATGTCACTTTTGGATGTTTGGTTTTGTAAAGATTAATATGAATTTGAACGAAAAGTGCTTTCCAGATCAGAAAACAATCTGTATAATGAGATAGTTCAATAGTCAGCATAAATTTGTATATACAATACTAAATGATATACCCTATCTTAACACAACTAGAAACTTGTCTCCATGATTATTTCAGTCAACAAGATTTTCCCTTTGTCTGTGTGTTTTAGCGTCTACAAATGTAGAAAGTGCTTTTGAGGTTAGAATACAATCCGTATAACGCGATCGTTTAATAGTCAGCATGAATTTGTATACAGAGTGCTTTCAATGTTAGTATAACGCGATAGTTAAAAAGCCAAAATGAATTTCTATAGAGCGTGCAGCCAAAGCTCAAAATGCTCTGTATAAAGTGCTGGTCTAATAACCCAACTGCATTTGTATATACGAGTGCTACCTAGGCTTGAAACGATCTGTACAAATTGCTGGTTCAAAAACTCAAATGCATTTATATATAGAGTGCTACCAACGCTGGAAACGATATGTACAAAGTGCTTGTCCAATAACTCAAATGCTTCTGTGTAACGAGTACTACTAAGGCTTGAAACGATCTGTACAAAGTGCTGGTTCAAAAACTCAAATGCATTTGTATAACGAGTACTACCAAGGCTTGAAACGATATGTACAAAGTGCTGGTCCAATAACTCAAATGCATTTGTATAGCCAGTGCTACCAAGGCTTGAAACGATCTGTACAAAGTCCTGGTTCAACAACTCAAATGCATTTATATAACGAGTGCTACCAATGATTGAAACGATCTGTACAAACTGCTGGTTCAAAAACTCAAATGCATTTGTATAACGAATACTACCAAGATTGAAACGATCTGTACAAAGTGCTGGTTCAAAAACTCAAATGAATTTGTATAACGATAGTTTCACAATAATATAACGAGAGTTACACGATAATATCACGATAATTTCACGATAATACAACGATAGTTTCAGGACAATATAACGATAGTTTCACGATAATATAACGATATAATATCACGATGGTTTCGCGATTTTATAACGATAGTTTTACAATAATATAACGAGTGTTTCACGATGATATCACAAATCCTCGTCATAGTGGGGATGTGTGTGGGATTTTTACGAACTTAAAATATTACTGCCGGACTGAAAGGGTTGGTTGATTGCTGTTGTACGCCGCCGTCCAGATTATTTCAGAATGAATGGGAATGGCATAGAGCACATACGCAGCCATCGTCTCCACTTTCTCTGCCAAGCCTGTTGGTGAACATCTTTAGACGCCTTCATTGGACGCCCCTTCATTGTCTACATTTGATATCTGAATACAGACAAGGAATACAACGAATTATGCTTTATCAAATGTTCAACTAAGTTGTTTTTTCTCGTATCATATTTTTGTTGTGATATATTAGATAAAATGTCTTTTTGACCAAGAGCCAATCCGCAAGTAAAATGCATTTATTACTGCGAAACCCTATGGAAGTTGGCTATTAAAAGATACAGAAAATGGGGTCTTATAAACGTTATTCCGTCTTTGCGGAGAAACGCAATCCTTACAAACGTAAGTCATTAAATTCACCACATTGATAAAGGAGATGTTATTTTTCTACACAGATGCACTGAACAACTAATGTGTTTGTAAGCTTATCAGAAAGTGTGTAATAAACAAATGTACACTGTGTCGGGAAAGTACGGTGGCTTGAATAGGACATGGAATCCTTTTTGTTTTAAACTTTTTTTTTTAGTTTTGAATTTATTTTTTTAGTTAGGAATCTTTTTTTTTAGTTATGAATTTTTTTTTTAGTTATGATTTTTTTTTTCGTTTCAAACTTTTTTTTACTTTTAAATTTTATTTTTAGTTTTGAACTTTTTTTTCAGTTTTGAATTTTTTTTTTGAAGAGGTTTTCACCCAGGTGGAAAGTCACATGACTATCCACTCCGGTGATAAGTCACGTGACTTTCCTTCCTGGTGATAAGTCATGTGACCGACAATAATAACACGATAGCTGCCAGCTGTGTGTGGAGCTATAAAGATCGGGGACGTAAGGGGCGCTTTGATCTTCTTTTTTTATTTACATATAGAAATCGGATCACGCATGCAATTTCCAAAGCTGTTTCACCACGTTGATGTGTCCTACCAAAAAGCTGTTTGCGGAGAGCTGGCAGCTATTTTATTGTTGGTCACATGACTTATCACCAGGAAGGAAAGTCACGTGACTTATCACCGGGGTGGATAGTCATGTGACTTTCCACCTGGGTGAAAACCTCCTGAAAAAATAATTCAAAACTCAAAAAAAAATTCAAAACTAAAAATAAAATTTAAAACTAAAAAAAAAGTTTGAAACAAAAAAAAAAATCCGTAAATAAAAAAAAAAATTCATAACTATAAAAAAAGATTCATAACTAAAAAAAAGATTTATAACTAAAAAAAATAATTTGAAACTAAAAAAAAAGTTTAAAACAAAAAGGATTCCAATGTCCTATTTAAGCCACCGTAGGAAAGTGTTTTATCGCTCGGTATTCTGCGTTTTGTCATTTGCTCCAGGAATATGTGAGCATATCAATGGAAAGGCATTATCGGAGACTAGTTTCATATTTGTATTGTATTAAAGGGGCATGAGCTGCCAAAATTCACAGTTTTTTCATAACTTCTGATCGTCACGACAGTAAGAGGCTTTGAAGGCTATCGAAAAACTAAATGATTGGCGTTGGAATGAGAAAAATCCATACAGTATGTGGCCTGTATGAACCGAAAACGTGTTCAAAAGTAAACAAAATTTAAATAACCGGGACGACCATTCATTCATTCTAAGCCAAAGTTAGTTTAAAACAGTACTTTATCGTACATTTTCGAGACTTGAAGCATTAAAAAGCTTCTGAATTCTACCTCTTGAGAAAAATAGCCAATAATTTCAGCATTCTGTTTTAACGTCAAAATATCAACATTTTGGCAGCTCATGCCCCTTTAAGTAAACGAGAATCTTCAAAATAGGTGGTTAAGAACGCTACTAAATTTAAACAGCTATAAATCCATTAACTCATATGAATAATATTTGGTGTTTTCATGGATGAACTTTTCGGCAGTGAAATATTTAAAAACTTTTTTAAATGTAGGATGGTTTTGTCAACTAATCCTCGTCAACCGATGTGTTCATATTTGGCTAATTTTGAGATAAGAGATTGCCGCAAAATGTCCAATGTTAACTGTGTAGAAAAAATAGAACAACTTCTTGTTACAACGTGAGTTTAACAACACCAAAGATATGCTACCTGGGTGACCGCAGGCAAACCAACAATTCCGCTGTTCTGTTGGACACTTTTTTATGGCTTGAATGTCAAACTTCTACGAAGCAACAAGTATCTTACAGTGAGTTGAATTGAAAGTCATACAATAAGTTGGTTGTTTTAGCTTATTGATGCGTCCATTCGTATAAATGATGTACGCCATCATCCTACAATAACATCACCTGGAATTACAAAACAAGTAAAGTTAGAATTAAGCAGCGTTTTTTAGCCACCCGATTTGTGAATTTGGAAATAAACAGGACTATAACTTCATTTCTGATAAAGCCTACGCATTCTTAGCTTCACAAATTGTTTTGATACTATATGAGGCGTCGTGGTCTAAATCAATACTTTGTTTGTCTTGATTATGCTAGAAGATAGTTGTTGTTATTTTGGCCTTCTTTAGAAAATGAACAGATTTTCTTGGAATTTTAAGAAGCCCTCGGCAGTGCATCTATAAAACAGGCATTATAGCGGATCAAAAATAACATAGATTAAGTCACTTTGATATTCTCATTAAGATTGTATTTTTAGATCAGATTGGGTAAACAGTTCAGATTATCGCAACTTGATTGAGACAGATATGTAACAGAATGCAACGTGATCTCGATCTGATTCATAATTTGCTGTAATCACGTTTACAAGATATATCTCGTCGACTTTTTGTCATGCCCATGAAGATGTTTTATAAAATACCCTTGTACGTAGTAGGAAAACAAATTGGTCAACTTCCAAAATCTCCCGTTAAAACCGAGGGGCCTCGGTGGTCCAGTGGGTAAGAGGGCGGGTTCGAATCACACTCAGACCAAATAAAAAATTGAAAAAATTCTGAGTGCATTTTGAGTGAAGAGTTGCCAGTGCCAGGTACTCGCCGAAGGTCGGGGGTTTCCTCCGTGCAATGGGCCCAGTTACCTCCCCCCACTAGGCCTAAATCTGGGGAACCCGCCATCAAACCATATAGTTGCGCTGTGGGTATACACAGGTGGGTTATTGTGGCATCATTTTGACAGACAGTAAAATGTGGCTATTCGAAAAACTGGTCTGTGTTGCCAATTGGTAATTTATAAAGAATGTGAAGTGGGTGAAATTAAACTAAGCTTTAATTGGAGATATGATATTCATAATATGCAGAGTGATATGTGTAGTGTCACAGCTAGACAAAATTATAAAAAAAACTGCCACCACTCAGATTTGGGTGTTTGGCACAAGCAGAAAATGTTTTTTTTAAGCTACCAAGGGGAAACCCGATACCATTTTAAGACGAAGTCGGGATAGAAAATACGACATCATACATCTCCACTTCAGAATGCTTTTCCTTTTTCTCACCTTATTGTATTGAGGAACACATTTATCTGTCAACTCTACGTACATCATAGTGGAGTGTGATAAAGAAATTCTTTATGTATCCAAGTTGTGTGTTTACTTTTTAACTGTTCAGGTTCTTGTGTTAGAAGTTAAAGGCTAATAAACCTTGAAACTAAAGACATTGTATTAATAATTCAGAGAGTCTTTGTCTAGAACAAGGATAGAGTGTATAGCCTTAGCATGTGGAGATTCAGTCGCCGACGATCGGGTCGGATCAACCTGAGCGGGACAGACAGCGTTGATCTTAACGAAATACCCCAAATTCCACGAAGGTTAGATGAAAAGTAATATAGTTTTGTCGTTTTCCCCAAGTCTGTCTGCCGCTAACCTGCTGTTCAGTAATTCAAGTGCGTATTTATAAAAGTTAGGCGCGTTCTCTTGACAATATTAGCTTTATAGCAAAGTCTGAATTTTGGCAGCTAGTCCACTTTAATATCAAAACGTGCACATGTTCAATTCAATCTGTGTCTTATCAATATGTTTGATTTGAAATCTAACGTTTATTCGGAGATTACAATGATGCTTCATGCCTAAAATAAAGGGCCTGATGTGTCAGTGGCAAACCAGCCTGTACCAGGGGCAATCCAGACTGTGTCCCGGCTAAACCAGACTGTGTCCAGGGTAAAACAGGCTGTGTCCCGGCTAAACCAGACTGTGTCCAGGGTAAACCAGACTGTGTCCCGGCTAAACCAGACTGTGTCCAAGGTAAAACAGACTGTGTCCAGGGTAAAACAGACTGTGTCTCGGCTAAACCAGACTGTGCCCACGGTAAATAGACAATGTCCCGGCTAAACCAGACTGTGTCCAGGCTAAAGCACACTGTGTCCCGGGTTAAAGCAGACCGTGTCCCGGTTAAACCAGACTGTGTCCTGGGTAAAGCAGACTGTGTCCAAAATAAAACAAACTGTGTCCAGGGTAAAACAGACTGTGTCCAGGGTAAAACAGACTGTGTCCCGGCTAAAGCAGACTGTGTCCAGGGTAAAACAGATTGTGTCCAGGGTAAAACAGACTCTGTCCCGGCTAAAGCAGACTGTGTCCCTGCTAAAGCAGACTGTGTCCCGGCTAAAGCAGACTGTGTCCCGGCTGAAGCAGACTGTGTCCCGGCTAAAACAGACTGTGTCCCGGCTAAAGCAGACTGTGTCCCGGCTAAACCAGACTGTGTCCAGGGTAAAGCAGACTGTGTCTCGATTACACAGCCGGTGTCCGGGGTAAAGCAGACTGTGCCCCGACTGACCAGACTGTGCCCTGGGTAAAGCAGGCTGTGTCCCGGCTAAAGCACACTGTGTCCCGGCTAAACCAGACTGTGTCCAGGGTAAAACAGACTGTGCCCCGACAAAACCAGACTGTGTCCCGGCTAAACCAGACTGTGTCCCGGCTAAAGCAGACTGTGTCTAGGGTAAAGCAGACTGTGTCCCGGTAAACCAGACTGTGTCCAGGGTAAAATAGACTGTCAGGATGTGGCAGACCGTGTCCGGGAGAATCAGGCTGTATTCGGAGGAAACCAGACTCTGTCTCGATTACACAGCCGGTGTCTGGGGTAAAGCAGACTGTGTCCAGATGGAATCATGCTGTATTTAGGAAACCAGACTATGCTGGGTGGAAATAATACTGTGGCCTGGTGTTCCTGGTAACCTCACAACATTTGGCAGAAACATGGAAATATACCATTTATTGACATATTATATCTGTAAACTAACCGCTTTGAATGTATTTGGCATTTTTAAATGTTAAACAAATCAATCTACGCACACATCTAAGTAGTATAAATAAATGTTTTTAGTGTAGCTACTTTAGATTTACAGTTATAATAAATAATGACAATGAAGCACTTTGTATTTGTACAGCGACTGTCTTGTGGATAACTATTAATGGCTTGGGGAATTAAAGTGTTTCAGCCAGGACTACAAGAATAGTTAACTCTTTCTTTATATAATGATTGTTCAATAATACACTAGAGTTAAGAACCTCTGGAGTAACAGTTTCTAGGCTAAGTAATGTTTCTTCTAATTAGTTGCTAATGTTCCATTATTCAAGAGGGGAAGTGGTTTTTACAAAATAACCCCAACTGTCACTGGAAATAACTGTCTAAGGACATGCCAGGAGCATAAACTATTCCTTTCCATTATCTGTATGGAAAGAACAAATAATAGAATTTCCAGTCTTTGTTGATTGTAACAATTAGGTTAGGACAGTAAAATATAAGTAAATTATACGTTGAAGTGAATACAACAACAACACTCAGCGACCAGTGTTGGATTACTCTCGTTTCAGGTCCCGTTTGTCTGTAATTTGCAGTCTCAAATTTATCGGCAGGACTTTTGTATACCTCAGACCAGATCCTTTCGTCTGTATTTCTCCAGATAAAGTCGGTAAATGCTTGTGTGCGTGCACAGGCTCGAAGTTTGTTTACATTGCGGGCGGGAAACAAATCTAAGTGTCAATTTCATAAGAAAAATACAGTATGATGCCAAAAATTAAAATTTTGTCAAAAATGGAAAATTCCCTGCATCTTCCGTCAGGGAAGAATGCAGAAAACATTTTACTGTTCTTCAATATCTTAGCGATGAGTTACTATACACTTGAGAGAGGCGCACGATACGCCAAGTTATAGAAATGTATCCCTTTAACAGCTCTTCTAACTTTGTTTGAAAGTTCAACATTGTTGACGAAACGGAATAATTGTGTCAAACGTGAAAAAGGGATTTTTTTGCTATACAGGGAAATTACAAAAAAAGATGGAAGTGGAGGTCACGAAACCAGGAAGTGTGCCTAGAAAGCGGATGCCCAGACAGGATCTCTTAATTTGTCGCTGAAGTAACAGCGAGAGTTTTCGTTCATTTAGAAAAAGCTCATGCTTTTTTCTTAAAGTAAGTCTATACTCAGGTTGAGAAAAATCTTGTTAACGTGAGCTTTTTCAACCACTGTTATTTTACACAAAAACACACACATATAGCAAATTACACAGCGTCAGTTCTTCAATTAACTTAAAATGATATTTATTTGCTTTTAAATTTAAATCATTTAATGGATATATGCGAAATAATTGTTGATATTTTTCAGTTAAAACCAAATTTTGAAATTTTGGCTAACTAGACACTTTTTAGTGAATCTGTTCTCGAGAAAGTAGGTGTTGAACCAGTTTAGCCTTAAAACGAATGAAAGGTTCGTCCTGATTTGATATTGATTCATTTTTTATTTTTAGAAAATTCTTTCGTTTCGTGCAGATTACAGACTATATGGATTTTCCTCATATATATTTTTTCGATCAAATCCCAACCCTCACATTGTTTAGACAATCAGAATATATGAAAAATGTGCGTACCGTCATTTCTATACAAAAATGTGACTTGACATAGTTGATGCCGTTTGTCAGCTTTGGTATTGTTGAAAGTTTTGGTATTGTGCGTTTGTGTATTGTGCATTTGGGTATTGAGTTTTGTGTGTTTGGGTATTGTAAGTTTGAGTATCGTAAGTTTGGGTATTGAATCTTTGGGTATTGTAAGTTTGGGTATTGTAAGTTTGAGTATTGTGGGTTTGGATATTTAAAGTTTGGGTATTGTAAGTTTGAGTATTGTTTGTTTGGATATTGTAAGTTTGGGTATGGGAAAATTGTGTATTGTAAGTTTGGGTATTGTAGGTTGGAGTATTGTGTGTTTGGGTATTGCAAGTTTGTATTTTGTAAGTGTGGGTTTTGTAAGTTGGAGTATTGTGTGTTTGAATATTGCAAGTTTGGGTATCGTAAGTTTGGGTATCGTAAGTTTGGGTATTGTAACTTTGGTTATTGTAAATTTAGGTATTGTAGGTTTGGGTATTGTAAGTTGGTGTATTGTGTGTTTGGATATTGTAAGTTTTGGTATTGTGCGTTTGGGTATTGTGCGTTTGTGTATTGTACGTTTGAGTTTTGTGTGTTTGGGTATTGTAAGTTTGGATATTTAAAGTGTGGGTATTGTAAGTTTGAGTATTGTGTGTTTGGATATTGTAAGTTTGGGTATTGTACGTTTGGGTATTGTAAATTTGTGTATTGTAAGTTTGGGTATTGTAGGTAGGAGTATTGTGTGTTTAGGTATTGCAAGTTTGTATATTGTAAGTGTGGGTTTGGTAAGTTGGAGTATTGTGTGTTTGAATATTGCAAGTTTGGGTATCGTAAGTTTGGGTATTGAATCTTTGGGTATTGCAAGTTTGGGTATTGTAAGTTTGGGTAATGTAAGTTTAGGTATTGTAAGATTCGGCATTGCCAGTTTAGGTATTGAACATTTGGGTATTGTAGGTTTGGGTATTGTAAGGTGGAGTATTGTGTGTTGAGGAATTGTAAGTTTGCTTATTGTAAGTTTAGGAATTGTATGTTTGGGTGTTGAATCTTTGGGTATTCTACGTTTGGGTATTGTAAGTGTAATTATTGTAAGACTGGGCATTGCAAGTTTGGCTATTGACTATTGTATTTTGGATTGGTGTAAGGTCTGACTTTTGGGTATTGTAAGTTCCTTGAACACCTAGGTAATATTAAAGTGGCATGAGCTGCCAAAATGTTGATATTTTGACGTTAGAACAGAATGTTCAGAAGCGTTTTGGTGCTTCTAGTGTCGAAAATGTACGATAAAGTATTGTTTTGAACTAACTTTGGCTTAGAATGAATAGATGGTCGTCCCGGTTACTTAAATTTTGTTAACTTTTCGAACACGTTTTCGGTTCGTACAGGCCCCATACTGTATGGATTTTCCCCATTCCAACGCCAATCGTTTAGTTTTTCGATGGCCTTCAAAGCCTCTTACTGTCGTGACGATCAGGGATTATGAGAAAGGTGTGAATTTTGGCAGCTCATGCAACTTTAAGGTCTTCATTCCAAAACTTCGGGATTTACCCTAAAATAAAATGGTTTAACATTCATCCTAATATGGTATTTAATATGGTTGCCAAAATACCACAGTTTACGATGGTAAATTGCTTGGTATAGCCTGATTTTTTATGGTAAAACCATGGTTTTGTGTTAAAAAGACTAAACAGTAAGTACACGTGAACTTTTATAAAATACCGAAATCTGTTGTTTTTTAACAATCAAGCAATTCATCGATTATAGGCGGAATGGAGGAGGCCATTAGATTGCATAAAAATAAAATTAGAACATTAATGATAATTGATAGACAACACACCTACAGCCAATCGAGATGGTCTCTATGTGATACCAATATGGAACTGTACTTGGGGTATACCTTAAGAAATAAATGAAACCAGGTGTATGTGCGTTGCTGGATAAAGCGTCTGTGGCTGAGGGTATCACTATTTGAGGTTAAGGGTCAAGAACGATTGATAATACGTGTTTCCATTCTAATGCATAACATATAAATATAGAAATCTTTTCGGATAACTACAACCAATCATGTATATGGGTAAAATCAATGCGGACACCCCAAACACAACCCCGGCGCTATTTTGGTTGTAATGAACGCGTACTGTATGGATTTTCCTCGTTCCAGTGTCAGCCATTCATTTCTTCTACGACCTTTAAAGCCTCTTGCTGTTGTGACAATGATACCTTATGAATGCCAATTTTTGCCGCCCAACCACTTAAAGAAATGACGTGCACGTGCCTCATTGACCTTCATATTCTGAACTACCCTTCCCGATTCCATGTTTTTGTCGCCATGTTTTTAGACCAAACGCTACCTTTGTTCAATGTAGAGCTGTAAAATACGCGAACAACGAGCTTAAACAGCTCTGGCATCCTTACGTATTCTGAAAATAGAGAAAATGTCGACACAGATAAGTAACGAAAAGAACATAAGTAGGCCTCTAATTTAATGGTTCGAGTTTGACGGGTGTGTTTCCAGCTATGTAGATAAAATATTTGAGGAGAATATAGGAAATAACCAGAAAAGCCGGTTAAATAAGACGGTTTGTGTTGCTGTTTGTTCTAGAAGTGTCAAAGGGAGACAACATACATAATTTGAGTATTTGGCGGCTCCATTGTGTTAAATGATGTGCGCCACCAAAGGGAGACAACTGCACTCAGGCTAATGACAGATAAGATCTTATATTGAACCTGCCCGACTAGGGTCGTATTACAAATTATCAGGATAAGAGAAATATTTGTATTTTCTTATTTAAATTTTACGGTTAAACTGGAATTTGACAAAGAACCGTATTTCTGCTTTCAGCCATGAAATTGCAATGATGAAATTTATCATTTTTTTAGTCTTAGAGATAATGGTTCTTCAACGACTCCCAAGGTGACAATGGAAGCCGATAGCCGTGCAGCTGTTTAAAACCGTTTTTTTCTAACACACTGAAAAATGGAAGATGTGAAATAAAATGATGAAGTATAATTTTGTTCATGTTAATTCGAAACATAATGTATTCAGCTATAATTCTTGTCCATTAAAAGTTAGAGTGTGATCAGATGAGAAGGGGAAAAATGTACACTGAAGCTATTGTACACATAAACTATAATCTAATGAAAACTAATGAACAGATAAAAAGTATACAGCCTTGAATAAAAACACAAGTCTTGTTATTAAGATTTTAAAAAGAGAAAATTGGTTACATTATAAAAGGCTACACTATAACGTTTTTGTTCTTATCAAATCTTTCAGGGAAAAGGATATTCTCTCCTACAGAGAAATCATACCTGGCGGGTAATCTGACCAAAGCAAAGCCTAACTGCCACGGCACCGTGTTCCTTCAAGATTACATTACGACTAGGCGTAAAGTATACGTCGGGCGTAAATGTGTTCAGAAACAGTCCCCAGAGGTATAAACAACACACTATATGAACATTCCTTTTCTGACAACAGGAGAAATAGAACACATTTGTATTACCATGTATCACACACATAATTTCCATTCTAAGGCATTTTGGTATTATTAACTAACCCACAGGTGATGTGCCCACATGCCGCTAATTGATTCAAAAAGTTTAAGCACAAAATTTGAGTTCTGATGTATTTACAATCGTTCTTATTTTATGTAGCGACTCTAGAACACATGTAGGCTATATTTTAAAGGCACACTTGCGGCGAAAATCAGGAATATTGTTTACATTAAAAAAGAAAGACCGTTTTCTGTATTTTTCCCAGACAATATAAGTTAGGAACTTTCTATTTTTACCAAAATTTAAAAGTTTGGACGTCACTTTGTGTTTTTAATTTGAATTTGAAAATTTGAATTGTTACGTACCCGGAACGTAAACAAACCGAACTGCCCCCTAGTGACGATTTTATGTTTCAGTCGAGTGAGTGAACTAACGGCACAGTGTAATTGTACGTAGGGCTATTTATCTGAGAAATACAGACTGACGATCGGTTAACAGTGACTGGAAAAGCCTGCTGATAATTGTTTGAGTGTAAACCACAGATACAAAGGCCTGAAAGGAGGGTAATCCAACACGAAAGTTGACCGACACTGATCGTTGTTGTTGTAATCAGGCTTCGATTCTTCGTTTGTTTTTCACCCCATTTCTACATTCTAAAGCTAACTAGACATGTTTTATGTGTCCTATGTTTAAGTTTAGTGGTATAAGTCGTAGTAAGCTCATGTAAATTGGTTTTCTTGGCAAATTTAAACAGGCTACGGCGGCAAGTGTGCCTTTAACCAAATACAGTGCTTGTAGAACATAATTACTGGTCCAGATTAATCGGTGTGCAGATATTTTCAATTATTCCATTGATTGCTACATTTTACTTGAATTTGTTTCTTCCATAAACAATAGGCTATACAACTGGGTTTGTGGATCTTCATGTGTCCATAGCTTGTTGCCAGTAAGAACTGTAGTCTCCATGTCAATGCTGTGAAGCGGACACCTAAATAACCATCTATGGAAGAGAACGAATTGGTATTGGATTGGAGAGTTCATCCTGAGGTGAAATGGTAATGTGACTTTTAATCATTAGATAAAACAACAGCGCCATAAAACCAGTGTTTTTTTATTGGTCTCATACACTGTACTGGAAGTTTGGTTGGTCACATCCAATATTTCAGACAAAAGTAACAATTGAAGACCGCCTCGTGGAACTTATATCAATGGTGAGTTCAAGGTGAATCGAATCCACAGGGGGCGTCGCCATCCTGCCTGATTTCTGTTTTCGTTACTTGTTTAATCTCTGCCAAGTATTGACAGTGTCTCCGATATTGATAGGATCAGTACACAGTTTGTCCACTTCTGTTTCTTGATAGGACGAAAGAACTGCATGAGAGTTTTAGAGCATTTTTATTCTTTTTTTCCTGCGCTCGCGGAGTTTATTTTCTGGGCATATTCAACCTTTTTTGAAAGGAAGTTGTCTGAATTTAAAGTCGAAAACTTTACATGTGTAATGAGAACAGCTAAGGTGGAGATCTGAAGGGTGGGTGTGCTTCATGCCTAAAATAAAGGGCCTGATGTGTCAGTGGCAAACCAGCCTGTACCAGGGGCAATCCAGACTGTGTCCCGGCTAAACCAGACTGTGTCCAGGGTAAAACAGGCTGTGTCCAGGCTAAACCAGACTGTGTCCAGGGTAAAACAGACTGTGTCCCGGCTAAACCAGACTGTGTCCAAGGTAAAACAGACTGTGTCCAGGGTAAAACAGACTGTGTCTCGGCTAAACCAGACTGTGCCCACGGTAAATAGACAGTGTCCCGGCTGAACCAGACTGTGTCCAGGCTAAAGTACACTGTGTCCCGGGTTAAAGCAGACCGTGTCCCGGCTAAACCAGACTGTGTCATGGGTAAAGCAGACTGTGTCCAAGATAAACAAACTGTGTCCAGGGTAAAACAGACTGTGTCCAGGGTAAAACAGACTGTGTCCCGGCTAAAGCAGACTGTGTCCAGGGTAAAACAGATTGTGTCCAGGGTAAAACAGACTGTGTCCCGGCTAAAGCACACTGTGTCCCTGCTAAAGCAGACTGTGTCCCGGCTAAAGCAGACTGTGTCCAGGGTAAAACAGACTGTGTCCAGGCTAAAGCAGACTGTGTCCCGGCTAAAGCAGACTGTGTCCCTGCTAAAGCAGACTGTGTCCCTGCTAAAGCAGACTGTGTCCCGGCTAAAGCAGACTGTGTCCCGGCTAAAACAGACTGTGTCCCGGCTAAAGCAGACTGTGTCCCGGCTAAACCAGACTGTGTCCAGGGTAAAGCAGACTGTGCCCCGACTGACCAGACTGTGTCCTGGGTAAAGCAGGCTGTGTCCCGGCTAAAGCAGACTGTGTCCCGGCTAAACCAGACTGTGTCCAGGGTACAACAGACTGTGTCCCGGCTAAACCAGACTGTGTCCCGGCTAAACCAGACTGTGTACCGGCTAAAGCAGACTGTGTCTAGGGTAAAGCAGACTGTGTCCCGGTAAACCAGACTGTGTCCAGGGTAAAATAGACTGTCAGGATGTGGCAGACCGTGTCCGGGAGAATCAGGCTGTATTTGGAGGAAACCAGACTCTGTCTCGATTACACAGCCGGTGTCTGGGGTAAAGCAGACTGTGTCCAGATGGAATCATGCTGTATTTAGGAAACCAGACTATGCTGGGTGGAAATAATACTGTGGCCTGGTGTTCCTGGTAACCTCACAACATTTGGCAGAAACATGGAAATATACCATTTATTGACATATTATATCTGTAAACTAACCGCTTTGAATGTATTTGGCATTTTTAAATGTTAAACAAATCAATCTACGCACACATCTAAGTAGTATAAATAAATGTTTTTAGTGTAGCTACTTTAGATTTACAGTTATAATAAATAATGACAATGAAGCACTTTGTATTTGTACAGCGACTGTCTTGTGGATAACTATTAATGGCTTGGGGAATTAAAGTGTTTCAGCCAGGACTACAAGAATAGTTAACTCTTTCTTTATATAATGATTGTTCAATAATACACTAAAGTTAAGAACCTCGGGAGTAACAGTTTCTAGGCTAAGTAATGTTTCTTCTAATTAGTTGCTAATGTTCCATTATTCAAGAGGGGAAGTGGTTTTTACAAAATAACCCCAACTGTCACTAGAAATAACTGTCTAAGGACATGCCAGGAGCATAAACTATTCCTTTCCATTATCTGTATGGAAAGAACAAATAATAGAATTTCAAGTCTTTGTTGATTGTAACAATTAGGTTAGGACAGTAAAATATAAGTAAATTATTATAAATTATTTTTAGAAAATTCTTTCGTTTCGTGCAGATTACAGACTATATGGATTTTCCTCATATATATATTTTTGATCAAATCCCAACCCTCACATTGTTTAGACAATCAGAATATATGAAAAATGTGCGTACCGTCATTTCTATACAAAAGTGTGACTTGACATAGTTGATGCCGTTTGTCAGCTTTGGTATTGTTGAAAGTTTTGGTATTGTGCATTTGTGTATTGTGCATTTGGGTATTGTGTTTTTGAGTTTTGTGTGTTTGGGTATTGTAAGTTTGAGTATCGTAAGTTTGGGTATTGAATCTTTGGGTATTGTAAGTTTGGGTATTGTAAGTTTGAGTATTGTTTGTTTGGATATTGTAAGTTTGGGTATTTAAAGTTTGGGTATTGTAAGTTTGAGTATTGTTTGTTTGGATATTGTAAGTTTGGGTATTGTAAAATTGTGTATTGTAAGTTTGGGTATTGTAGGTTGGAGTATTGTGTGTTTGGGTATTGCAAGTTTGTATTTTGTAAGTGTGGGTTTTGTAAGTTGGAGTATTGTGTGTTTGAATATTGCAAGTTTGGGTATCGTAAGTTTGGGTATCGTAAGTTTGGGTATTGGATCTTTGGGTATTGCAAGTTTGGGTATTGTAACTTTGGTTATTGTAAATTTAGGTATTGTAGGTTTGGGTATTGTAAGTTGGTGTATTGTGTGTTTGGATATTGTAAGTGTTGGTATTGTGCGTTTGGGTATTGTGCGTTTGTGTATTGTACGTTTGAGTTTTGTGTGTTTGGGTATTGTAAGTTTGGGTATTGTAAGTTTGAGTATTGTGTGTTTGGATATTTAAAGTGTGGGTATTGTAAGTTTGAGTATTGTGTGTTTGGATATTGTAAGTTTGGGTATTGTACGTTTGGGTATTGTAAATTTGTGTATTGTAAGTTTGGGTATTGTAGGTAGGAGTATTGTGTGTTTGGGTATTGCAAGTTTGTATATTGTAAGTCTGGGTTTGGTAAGTTGGAGTATTGTGTGTTTGAATATTGCAAGTTTGGATATCGTAAGCTTGGGTATTGAATCTTTGGGTATTGCAAGTTTGGGTATTGTAAGTTTGGGTAATGTAAGTTTAGGTATTGTAAGATTCGGCATTGCCAGTTTAGGTATTGAACATTTGGGTATTGTAACTTTGGTTATTGTAAATTTAGGTATTGTAGGTTTGGGTTTTGTAATGTGGAGTATTGTGTGTTGAGGAATTGTAAGTTTGCGTATTGTAAGTTTAGGAATTGTATGTTTGGGTGTTGAATCTTTGGGTATTCTACGTTTGGGTATTGTAAGTGTAATTATTGTAAGACTGGGCATTGCAAGTTTGGCTATTGACTATTGTATTTTGGATTGGTGTAAGGTCTGACTTTTGGGTATTGTAAGTTCCTTGAACACCTAGGTAATATTAAAGTGGCATGAGCTGCCAAAATGTTGATATTTTGACGTTAGAACAGAATGTTCAAATTATTGGCTATTTTTCTCAAGACGTAGAATTCAGAAGCGTTTTGGTGCTTCTAGTGTCGAAAATGTTTTTAGTGTAGCTACTTTAGATTTACAGTTATAATAAATAATGACAATGAAGCACTTTGTATTTGTACAGCGACTGTCTTGTGGATAACTATTAATGGCTTGGGGAATTAAAGTGTTTCAGCCAGGACTACAAGAATAGTTAACTCTTTCTTTATATAATGATTGTTCAATAATACACTAAAGTTAAGAACCTCTGGAGTAACAGTTTCTAGGCTAAGTAATGTTTCTTCTAATTAGTTGCTAATGTTCCATTATTCAAGAGGGGAAGTGGTTTTTACAAAATAACCCCAACTGTCACTAGAAATAACTGTCTAAGGACATGCCAGGAGCATAAACTATTCCTTTCCATTATCTGTATGGAAAGAACAAATAATAAAATTTCCAGTCTTTGTTGATTGTAACAATTAGGTTAGGACAGTAAAATATAAGTAAATTATACGTTGAAGTGAATACAACAACAACACTCAGCGACCAGTGTTGGATTACTCTCGTTTCAGGTCCCGTTTGTCTGTAATTTGCAGTCTCAAATTTATCGGCAGGACTTTTGTATACCTCAGACCAGATCCTTTCGTCTGTATTTCTCCAGATAAAGTCGGTAAATGTTTGTGTGCGTGCATAGGCTCGAAGTTTGTTTACATTGCGGGCGGGAAACAAATCTAAGTGTCAATTTCATAAGAAAAATACAGACTGATGCCAAAAATTAAAATTTTGTCAAAAATGGAAAATTCCCTGCATCTTCCGTCACTGAAGAATACAGAAAACAGTTTACTGTTCTTCAATATCTTAGCGATGAGTTACTATACACTTGAGAGAGGCGCACGATACGCCAAGTTATAGAAATGTATCCCTTTAACAGCTCTTCTAACTTTGTTTGAAAGTTCAACATTGTTGACGAAACGGCATAATTGTGTCAAACGTGAAAAAGGGATTTTTTTGCTATACAGGGAAATTACAAAAAAAGATGGAAGTGGAGGTCACGAAACCAGGAAGTGTGCCTGGAAAGCGGATGCCCAGACAGGATCTCTTAATTTGTCGCTGAAGTAACAGCGAGAGTTTTCGTTCATTTAGAAAAAGCTCATGTTTTTTTCTTAAAGTAAGTCTATACTCAGGTTGAGAAAAATCTTGTTAACGTGAGCTTTTTCAACCACTGTTATTTTACACAAAAACACACACATATAGCAAATTACACAGCGTCAGTTCTTCAATTAACTTAAAATGATATTTATTTGCTTTTAAATTTAAATCATTTAATGGATATATGCGAAATAATTGTTGATATTTTTCAGTTAAAACCAAATTTTGAAATTTTGGCTAACTAGACACTTTTTAGTGAATCTGTTCTCGAGAAAGTAGGTGTTGAACCAGTTTAGCCTTAAAACGAATGAAAGGTTCGTCCTGATTTGATATTGATTCATTTTTTATTTTTAGAAAATTCTTTCGTTTCGTGCAGATTACAGACTATATGGATTTTCCTCATATATATTTTTTCGATCAAATCCCAACCCTCACATTGTTTAGACAATCAGAATATATGAAAAATGTGCGTACCGTCATTTCTATACAAAAGTGTGACTTGACATAGTTGATGCCGTTTGTCAGCTTTGGTATTGTTGAAAGTTTTGGTATTGTGCATTTGTGTATTGTGCATTTGGGTATTGTGTTTTTGAGTTTTGTGTGTTTGGGTATTGTAAGTTTGAGTATCGTAAGTTTGGGTATTGAATCTTTGGGTATTGTAAGTTTGGGTATTGTAAGTTTGAGTATTGTGGGTTTGGATATTTAAAGTTTGGGTATTGTAAGTTTGAGTATTGTTTGTTTGGATATTGTAAGTTTGGGTATTGTAAAATTGTGTATTGTAAGTTTGGGTATTGTAGGTTGGAGTATTGTGTGTTTGGGTATTGCAAGTTTGTATTTTGTAAGTGTGGGTTTTGTAAGTTGGAGTATTGTGTGTTTGAATATTGCAAGTTTGGGTATCGTAAGTTTGGGTATTGGATCTTTGGGTATTGCAAGTTTGGGTATTGTAACTTTGGTTATTGTAAATTTAGGTATTGTAGGTTTGGGTATTGTAAGTTGGTGTATTGTGTGTTTGGATATTGTAAGTTTTGGTATTGTGCGTTTGGGTATTGTGCGTTTGTGTATTGTACGTTTGAGTTTTGTGTGTTTGGGTATTGTAAGTTTGGGTATTGTAAGTTTGAGTATTGTGTGTTTGGATATTTAAAGTGTGGGTATTGTAAGTTTGAGTATTGTGTGTTTGGATATTGTAAGTTTGGGTATTGTACGTTTGGGTATTGTAAATTTGTGTATTGTAAGTTTGGGTATTGTAGGTAGGAGTATTGTGTGTTTGGGTATTGCAAGTTTGTATATTGTAAGTCTGGGTTTGGTAAGTTGGAGTATTGTGTGTTTGAATATTGCAAGTTTGGATATCGTAAGTTTGGGTATTGAATCTTTGGGTATTGCAAGTTTGGGTATTGCAAGTTTGGGTATTGTAAGTTTGGGTAATGTAAGTTTAGGTATTGTAAGATTCGGCATTGCCAGTTTAGGTATTGAACATTTGGGTATTGTAACTTTGGTTATTGTAAATTTAGGTATTGTAGGTTTGGGTTTTGTAATGTGGAGTATTGTGTGTTGAGGAATTGTAAGTTTGCGTATTGTAAGTTTAGGAATTGTATGTTTGGGTGTTGAATCTTTGGGTATTCTACGTTTGGGTATTGTAAGTGTAATTATTGTAAGACTGGGCATTGCAAGTTTGGCTATTGACTATTGTATTTTGGATTGGTGTAAGGTCTGACTTTTGGGTATTGTAAGTTCCTTGAACACCTAGGTAATATTAAAGTGACATGAGCTGCCAAAATGTTGATATTTTGACGTTAGAACAGAATGTTCAAATTATTGGCTATTTTTCTCAAGACGTAGAATTCAGAAGCGTTTTGGTGCTTCTAGTGTCGAAAATGTACGATAAAGTATTGTTTTGAACTAACTTTGGCTTAGAATGAATAGATGGTCGTCCCGGTTACTTAAATTTTGTTAACTTTTAGAACACGTTTTCGGTTCGTACAGGCCCCATACTGTATGGATTTTCCCCATTCCAACGCCAATCGTTTAGTTTTTCGATGGCCTTCAAAGCCTCTTACTGTCGTGACGATCAGGGATTATGAGAAAGGTGTGAATTTTGGCAGCTCATGCAACTTTAAGGTCTTCATTCCAAAACTTCGGGATTTACCCTAAAATAAAATGGTTTAACATTCATCCTAATATGGTATTTAATATGGTTGCCAAAATACCACAGTTTACGATGGTAAATTGCTTGGTATAGCCTGATTTTTTTATGGTAAAACCATGGTTTTGTGTTAAAAAGACTAAACAGTAAGTACACGTGAACTTTTATAAAATACCGAAATCTGTTGTTTTTGAACAATCAAGCATTTCATCGATTATAGGCGGAATGGAGGAGGCCATTAGATTGCATAAAAATAAAATTAGAACATTAATGATAATTGATAGACAACACACCTACAGCCAATCGAGATGGTCGATATGGGATACCAATATGGAACTGTACTTGGGGTATACCTTAAGAAATAAATGAATCCAGGTGTATGTGCGTTGCTGGATAAAGCGTCTGTGGCTGAGGGTATCACTATTTGAGGTTGAGGGTCACGAACGAATGATAATACTTGTTTCCATTCTAATGCATAACATATAAATATATAAATCTTACCAAGCTTAATGTCGACAAGTTAAAGGTTTTAGTTAGAAACCAAGTCATTCTAACCTTCAAAGTAATTTTAACCCGTTTTCGAATAACGACAACCAATCATGTATATGGGTAAAATTAACGCGGACACCCTAAACACAATCCCGGTCCTATTTCGATTTGTAATAGCCACGCACTGTATGGATTTTCCTCATTCCAGTGTCAGTCATTCATTTTTTCGACGACCTTCAGAACCTCTTGCTGTCGTGCCAATGAGACCCTATGGAAGCCAATTTTGCCGCCCCTACAACTGTAAGAAATGACGTGCACGTGCCTCACTGACCCACATATTATGAACTACCCTTCCCGATTCCAATTTTGTCGCCATGTTTTTAGACCTAACACTGCCTTTATTCAATGTAGAGCTGTAAATTACGCCAATAGCGAGCTAAAACAGCTCTGGCATCCCTACGGATTCTGAAAACAGAGAAAATGTCGACACAGATAGGTAACGGAAAAAACATAAGTAGGTCTCTTTTTATTGGTTCGAGGGTGACTAGTGTGTTTCCAGCTATGTAGGTACAATGTTTGAGGTTAATATTGGAAATAACCAGAAAGCCGCTTAAATAAGAAGGTTCGTTCTGCTGTTTGTTCCAAAAGTATCAAAAGGGAGACAACTGCACTCGGATTAATAACCGAAAAAGGGTATTATTCTAAATTAACGCGACACAAGAAATATTTTTCTTTTCTTTTTTTAAATTTTACCAACAAAGAACCACATTCCTGCTTTCAGCCATGAATTTGAAATGATGAAATTTATCATTTTTTTAGTCTTAGAGATAATGGTTCTTCAACGACTCCCAAGGTGGCAATGGAAGCCGATAGCCGTGCAGCTGTCTAAAACCGTTTTTCTAACACACTGAAAACGGAAGGAGTGAAAAAAAAATAATGAAGTATAATTTTGTCCATGTTAATTCGAAACATAATGTATTCAGCTATAATTCTTGTCCAAAAATTTACACATAAACTATTGTACACATAAACTATTGTACACATACACTATTGTACACATAAACTATTGTACACATAAACTATTGTACACATAAACTATAAGTTAATGAAAACTAATGAACAGATAAAAAGTATACAGCCTTGAATAAAAGCATAAGTATTGTTATAAAGATTTTAAAGAGAGAAAATTTGTTACATTAAAAAGGCTACATGATAATGTTTTTGTTCTTATCAAATCTTTCAGGGAAAAGGATATTCTCTCCTACAGAGAAATCAGACCTGGCGGGAAATATGACCAAAGCAAGGCCTAACTGTTAATGGCAACGTGTTCCTTCAATATTACATTACGTCTAAGCGTATAGTATACGTCGGGCGTAAATGTGTTCAGAAATAGTCCCCAGAGGTATAAACAACACACTATATGAACATTCCTTTTCTTACAGTTTTTATTCCGCGGACAACAGGAGAAATAGAACACATTTGTATTACCATGTACACATAATTTCCATTCTAAGGCATTTTGGTATTATTAACTAACCCACAGGTGATGTACCAACATGCCGCTAATTGATTCCAAACATTTAAACACAAAATTTGAGTTCTGATGTATTTACAATCGGTTTTCTTTTATGTAGCGACTCTAGAACACATGTATATTCTAACCAAATACAGTGCTTGTAGAACAAATCAGTGAACTTCTTTTATGCAAATTAGTC
The DNA here is from genome assembly GCA_963971465.1 of Lepidochitona cinerea. Lineage (NCBI taxonomy): Eukaryota > Metazoa > Mollusca > Polyplacophora > Chitonida > Tonicellidae > Lepidochitona > Lepidochitona cinerea. The sequence goes on along the minus strand of OZ020556.1, from coordinate 35,411,151 downwards.
TCCATCAAGTGATAGCCACTTACCTATGAGGAAAACTGCAATATGACGTAAGCAGACAACATTCGCCTGCTTGCGTTTTTTTTAAGTCACTCAGCCTGTATTAATTACTGGTCCAGATTAATCGGTGTGCAGATATTTTCAGTTATTCCATTGCTTGCTACATTTTACTTGAATTTGTTTTTAAACAAAAAGCCATAAAAACTGGGTCTGTGGATCTATGTGTCCATAGCTTGTTGCAAGTAAGAACTGTAGTCTCTATATCAATGCTGTGAAGCGGACAACTACATAGTCATCTATGGTGGATAACGATGAAATATCATAGGTTTAGTTTGTTACAACAATTTATGGGGTATAAAGGTCTAAATGATATACCTCTTTTTAACACAATTAGAAACTTGTCTCCATGGTTATTCTAGACAAGAATTGGTATTGGGCTGGAGAGGTCACCCGGAGGTCAAACGATAATGTGACTTTTAATCATTAGATAAAACAACAGCGCCATGAAACCAGTAGTTTTTTATTGGTCTCATACACTGTACTGGAAATTTTGTTGGTCGCATCCAACATTTCAGACGCTAGTAACTATTGAAGACGCCTAGTGGAATAACAATGGTGAGTTCAAGGTGAATCGAGTCCAAAGGGGGCGTCGCCATCGTGCCTGATTTAGTAAAAATTGGACTATTTTGGGAAATTGCCTCCCCGGTATCGTTACTCGTTTAATCTCTGCCAACTATTGACAATGTCTCCCATATTGATAGGAATCAGTACACAGTTTGTCCACTTCCGGGCGAAAGGACTGCATGAGAGTTTTAGTGCATTTTTATTATTTTTGTCCTGCGCCCGCGGAGTTTATTTTCTGGGCATATTCAACCTTTTTAGAAAGGAAGTTGCCTGAATTTAAAGTCGAAAACAAGTTTAGATGTGCAATGAGAACAGCTTAGGTGGATGGAGATCTGAAGGGTGGGTATGCTTCGGTCTGTTGACTTTTTAATATCCAGAACACATGTAAAATGCCCCCTTGTAATATGCTTTTGTCTGTCACAAGAAAGTAGTCCACTGCTGCCATGTAAAATTTCCATCCAAAGGACTCCCCAGGGGCTGCTGTAAGCACCCACTAAGTCATTTGGCTCAACGAAAATAAGAAAAGGGATGGCTAGTCAAAACATTAACATTACCACAAATGGGAAATGAAACTGTGTACTATCTCCATGTGATACACAGCCACATACTTCAGTTTGACTCGTGATATTCATCGCAATACGCACCCTCTCGTTAGAGAAACTATATATTATACTCAATGGCTTGATACTAAAATGGCAAGGTACCTAAGGAATTGCTGTGCATTGTTGTATAGAGCTAGGTAACATAAGATTAAAAGCTGTATGTAATAGATAGCCTGTCAGATGTTCTTTTTCGAGAAATTTGTCTGAAATAAGATAAGTGTAATCTGATTGAAGCCTTTCAGCCTTATAGTATAATTATTGGAGGAACAATCGGATCGTTTAATTAACCTCTATCAAATGTGTCAAATTTCTCTGTTTGTCGTGTAATAATATGTCCGTTTGCTTCATCCATGACGTATTCCTGTGGGTACTAGAATTTCCAGTCACTGATAATGTCCAAAAAGGGAAATAAGGTTGACCAGTTGTTGTGAGTAATACAATTATAATAATAGATCCCTAATTCAGTTAATTCTTAATCTAGTAATACGATATGTTTAATTTCCTACAGAAGAGTAAAAATAATGCCAACTTCCTACCTTTCCTGACATTTGTAACACACGGTTGATCAAACAAAATAATGATAGGTATCGAAGTAAACAAAACCGAGGATGGGCTAAAATGAACGTTTTTTTCTATCTGCAGCTTCGAAAGTCAATTATAAAAAAACATATGTTAGAAAGGTTTGCGTTGAATGGTTCTGTATAAAGAAGTATAAAGCATACTTGCGTTTGGCATTTAGTCTGATGTCTGAGTTTGGTATGCTGAATGAATTTTACTAAACACAAACAAGATTTAAAAAGTAAACATGAATCTTAGCTGTGTAATAATCAACAAAACGACCTATATGCATCTTCCACGGTTTTATCTAATGTAATTTAATGATGTGGAATATACAGTTTTTTTGTTTCTTTTAATGTCGCTCTTTTCGCTTGTAATTATTTAAAAACATTGTAATCTTATACTTTGTAAAATGTACACATTATAAGCTTCTGGCTAAACCACGCGTGAAAAGGGAAAATCTTATGGTCTAGAATAACCATGGATTTACATCCAATCATAAGTTGGTGCAACATACCAAAACCCATGATATTTCATTATGACAGAAAGAAGCTTGGTCTTCGTCAGTAGAATTTTCGAGAACACTTTGTAAAACATTGACAATGCTTACGCATGTTCAGCTATGGTAAGAATATCGGTAAACTGGGATTAAACCCCATAGGATCATAAGAAAATAAAGTGAAAATTTGGTTCCCCAGAACAGATAAGGGAGTTAAGCCCTGACCAGTATATTTTTTAAAATACTTGTTCTTGGCCTCTGGGTCAGGCGTTGAACCATTTTACTTTGAACTAGTTTGTATTTTTCTACTATAATCTTGACCATAACGATGCTGGCCTTGTTATGCTGAAACACGAGTGGTATTATATTTTTTTCACGACATTTTCCCGGGTTCAAGTTCAAACCCAAGGATAAGTTGTTTTTAACGTTTGAATCCAAAACCTTTCCAAACGTTTGTGCCTGGTATCTGCAGCGGAAGTGACACACTGTGGTGTGTTTCATAAACCAATTATACGGGGGAAAAAGATTTAGAAATAAAGAATCAAAGACAAAACTACACGAGAATTTTTGATCACCATAAACGCGATTGACTGGTCAGGGAAAGTTATACCCCTAAATTCTACGAGATCTTCAATACGATACATGGCTCGAGAACCGTCGCCCTGCGTTTCGCGCATAGTGAACTGCAAAAAACCTACTGAGAATTTATAAAGAGTATGGTATTTATTTCTCTGATCTATACTGTTCCCAATCATGTAACCCTACAATAAATAAGTGTATCGCAAGACCTTTGGGCAGAAATTACAAATATAATGGGCACTTCATCAGCTCATAAATACATTCTAAAACAAGATTGCAGCGGCCATGGATGTCCAGGCAAAACATGGTGTGGATGAGGAAATATTCCAGGGATTTTACATGTATTCCGAGAGATAAAGCAATATAACAAAACAGATTATCGGCGGATTAAACGTTGCCTACAAGAATTTTATCAGATGTCTCTCTGCGCAACCGAGTAGGTTTCATGCCATAGGCCCTCAGTGTCACGAGTCGTTGTTTACAATTCGCCGAAAGTAGCTCTGTTTAAGGACGTCGTCAGCAGTGGCCTCCCTTTATGTTCAAGCAACATGGCACTAAATGGCTTTAGAGGTTGATATCTCAACGAATGACAGTAGGATCTATCTCTATTTTAGATTGGGGCTTAGTTCTATGTAAACGAAAATTTGATCCAGGGGAGTTAACGATTATAGTTCAATGCTACGAGTTATTCCCCCTGTTATTACTCATTAGTAGCTGTTCTTTAGATAGGGAAATCAAAGCACTTCAAAGCAGCATTCTTTATGAATCCAATCTCGATATTTTTCGTAGATAAAAGATGTGGACAGCATAGTATCTTAGTCATTTGCACCGTGTGAATAATAACGGGACGCACTATACAGTTTAGGACGTTGGTGACAATAATAACATCCAGTGGATATCAGCTGAAAAAAACATACTCTATAAAAAAGATTTATAATGTTAAGGTTTGATTTCTATGAGCACTGTAAACCGACAGTTGCACTTTTATTTCCCCTATTATCCACAAGAAAATGCTTGGGGAAAATAGCACTAAAACTATTAGAGATCAGTTTTAAATGGACATGCCCGGGACATGCGAAACGAAGATCATTAAAATGTGTGCTATTCGACCGATGTTTATATAAAGATGATGTTATCAGATGGTCATTGGTAATTTTTCTATTAGAGGACTCTAAGAGATGTCAGCAGGACAATTAGAGATCATTGGTCAGCAGGATTTTTGCTGATCATTAGTCAAAAGGTCTATTGGAGATCATCGGTCAACAGGTCTATTGGAGATCACCGGTCAGCAGGACTATTGGAGATCATCGGTCAGCAGGATTTTTGGTGATCATTGGTCAACAGGTCTATTGGTTGATTGATTGATTGTTTTACGCCGCGCTCAAGATTATTTCACTTAAATGGCGGCTTAACCAGTTTTATTGTGGGAGGAAACCGGGCTCTATGCCCGGAAGAACCCATGAACTTTCGGTGGTAACTGGCAACCATCTCACATAGGTCGTTCGAGGGAAAACCCAGTCAGAAAATCCAGATCTATTGGAGATCATCGGTTAGCGGAACTATTAGAGATCATCGGTCAGCAGGACTACAAGAAATCATCGGTCAGCAGGACTACAAGAGATCATCGGTCAGCAGGACTACAAGAGATCATCGGTCAGCAGGACTACAAGAGATCATCGGTCAGCAGGACTACAAGAGATCATCGGTCAGCAGGACTACAAGAGATCATCGGTCAGCAGGACTACAAGAGATCATCGGTCAGCAGGACTACAAGAGATCATCGGTCAGCAGGACTACAAGAGATCATCGGTCAGCAGGACTGCAAGAGATCATCGGTCAGCAGGACTACAAGAGATCATCGGTCAGCAGGACTACAATAGATCATCGGTCAGCAGGACTACAAGAGATCATCGGTCAGCAGGACTACAAGAGATCATCGGTCAGCAGGACTACAAGAGATCATCAGTCAGCAGGACTACAAGAGATCATCGGTCAGCAGGACTACAAGAGATCATCGGTCAGCAGGACTACAAGAGATCATCGGTCAGCAGGACTACAAGAGATCATCGGTCAGCAGGACTACAAGAGATCATCGGTCAGCAGGACTACAAGAGATCATCGGTCAGCAGGACTACAAGAGATCATCGGTCAGCAGGACTACAAGAGATCATCGGCCAGCAGGACTACAAGAGATCATCGGTCAGCAGGACTACAAGATATCATCGGCCAGCAGGACTACAAGAGATCATCGGCCAGCAGGACTACAAGAGATCATCGGTCAGCAGGACTACAAGAGATCATCGGCCAGCAGGACTACAAGAGATCATCGGTCAGCAGGACTACAAGAGATCATCGGTCAGCAGGACTACAAGAGATCATCGGTTAGCAGGACTACAAGAGATCATCGGTCAGCAGGACTACAAGAGATCATCGGCCAGCAGGATCATTGAAGATCATCGATCTTTTTATCCGGTTAATCACCGTATTTTCGTCTGAATACTAATGGCGATAGGAATTACATGTAAAACTATTTTACTACAGATGAAAATAGAAAATAATCGTATATTGATCAAATGCTAAGCCCATCCCTTATTTTTTTTGAGTATAGATGTTATTGTCTTGTGTAACACAAACGGAAACAGACGCAGTTTCGTTATATTTATCTGGTTTTCGGTTTTTTAGGTTATCATTTGGATACTTGTTGGGCTCCCAAGAAGATATGAGAGGTGTTCGTTTCGCGGCTACCTTTTTGGTCGCCACACTCAAAATGACCTGAAACCTGTCCAAGGGTGTTTGACGTACGGAAATTCCCGAGGATATCCGGGTGCGGCATTGACAGGCCTTGGACAATTTGATGAAAAAAACTACCCGAAGAAAGTATGAGATGTTAAGCCGAACTACAACAGATCGGTGTTTAGCAGGGCTAGAGATCATCGGTTAGTGGATCTATTAGATATCAGTTTTCAGGCGTTAAGAATGACTATATAGATCAGTATTTAGCGGACCAGTGTTTAGAGAAACTATACGAGATCATTGTTAAGTTGAGCTATATTAAGTGACCAGCGTTTAGCGCAAGTTCGTATTAGATATCGGTGTTCAGTCGTTAAAGGGGGCGAAAGCAAAAATCACTTTAGGGTTCAGAAGAAGCGCGCTAATATTTTCTTACCAACGGTACCAAACACATATTTTTGCGAAGATCACAATACGCAAAGCAAATTGGTCAACTTTCAAAATCTTCCGTTTAAACCAAGGTTAAAGTCAACCTCTTCACGGCTTTCGTAACTCACCAATATCGCATGCAGACCAGTTATTTGCTAGTCACATTCTCCCCAAAGCTTTTCTAAAAATGGATAGACTTTAAAGTGAGTGAAAATAACGTGGGTTTAGATGGGAGATCTTGAAAGTTTACCCATGTGTTTTGTGTATATAACATAATACGGTATTTTACAAACTTCACCATGGCCTATGAAAAACTCGACCTTTGAGTGATTGGTGATTAGCAAAACTATGAAAGATCTGCGTTTTGCAAAACTTACAAAGATCCTAGTCATTTTGCGGAACTATATGAAATGGGCGTTGAAATCTATACACAAAAAAGCTAAGCACTCCCCTGGATCTGCACCTATGACAGAAGGTCAATAGAGCGTATAGAATCCATTAACTTCCAATCTGCGTCTCATCCCTCCAGCGAGACGTCGGATCTGTTGAAGGGTAACTGCGCGGATTTGAATCCTTTAGAGCATATTTGGGATACAGAAACATTCAAGCCCTAGAGCCTCCTGTACAAAATCTGCAGGAATTGGAAGCCGCATTACATCGGTATTGGTGGCAGTTACCCCTTCAACAGATCCGACGTCTCACTGGAGGGATGAAACGCAGGTTGGAAGCTAATGGCGGCTATACGCGCTATTGACCTTCTGCTCTAGGGATGTGTTCTGCACACTCAAAGTGACATTTTTGCTTCAATATGTTCGCCCTGTAAAGCCAGATCAGATGGACTCTGAAGTTTCATACTTGTATATTTTTAAATTGCATATTTTTGCATATTTTTAAATTGTTAAAATACAATTTTGATTTGGCTAACAATATCCTGAATAAATTGTATAGCTTATTGCAACTAATGGTGATTTCTTATCGCCAGAATGTTGCCCTTTATGATCACAATCGTTTCTGCAACATGAGTTTGCGAACAATCTCCCTACACCAATGATTTTATCGGTCGGTGCAAACTTTCCAGGGGGTTGTAGAAGCCAATTGTGTCGCAACGGCCAATTGTGTCGCAATGCGACACTATTGGTCAATTGCGACACAATTGGCTTCTACGTCTGGCCAATTATGTCGCAACCCCAAAATATGGGTACAAGAGGCCAATTATGTCGCAATACATTATAATATGATACATAGTTGAAAACCATGTAGGCCGACTAGTAATCGTATATGAAGACTTAAGAAAGTATACACATTTTCAGAATGTTTTTCTTCAAAATTCATTTTCTTTTTTCTTATTTCAAAGCTGTGAATAGTCGATCCATGTCGCTCCTGTAAACGAATTTAAGTGATTATGTCGTAGAAATCATAATCGTTCCATAAGTCTGTCATTATTGATGAATTAGCAGAATAAGTCACAAGTCATTTATTCAATGCTATTATACTCCAGCCTACAATGTTGTGTTTGTGAAATAACAATCAATTAATTACGAAAGAAAGTAGGATGTTATGAAAACACTACCACCACTTATATATTGCTATAAAATTTAGCCGATTTACCCTTTGTAACCATTAAAATTGACTGAAAACAATAAAAGCAGCCTTTTGGAGACACTAATACGTTTTTAGACTACCATGATCTCATTTTGTTTTTCTTCTTTTTATCACTTTTCTCTCTTGTGATCGCTATTCCAAGTCAACTGCTGGTCGGATCTTCTTTAAATTTCACACGCACATTCTCCCTATGGTCTAGTTGTGCAACATCTATTCCTTTGCCCACTTGCATGTTAAAATGGCCATTTTTCGTTTTCTTCTTTTTATCACTGTTTTCCTAAATAATGAAAGATTCTCCGTAAAATTTTATATGCAGGTTAACTTTATGATCTTGTTGTTGTGCACTACCGGTATGCACTTTTGGTGTCCGCTGGCCATTTTGTTTTTCTTCTTTTTGTCAATGTTCTCATAAAGCAGTGAAAGGATCTTCGTAAATTTTTGTTACGCATGTTAACCCCTGTATACTATATCAGAATTCAAATCGAAGCATTCTTCATTTTAATCTTAGTATATTGAAATCGAACATCCTTTTGAGTTATATAATACTTGTTATAGGATCTTACTTTGTCAGATACATTTTGGCATTCAGTGATGTTGTCGTTCAAACTCATGACGGGGCCTCCGGGGCTCAGTAGAGTGTTGGACGCTCAATCGGAACAGCTTTCCACCAATTGGTCGCGGGTTCGAATCCCAGGCAGTCCCAAAAAATACAGCTCTTTTGATTTTATTCAATCTCAGTTGCATTTCTTTTTTCCTTGTTTGTCTCGTCTTGATCATGTACGAAATCAATGCATTTTAACGAAATAACTCCAATTATGTCGCAACAGCCAATTGTGTCGCAATACTCATACATGCCTTAAAAGTATGGTGTAAAGAGAAACATAACAAAACAAAAACGTTTGGCGAATGTTATTTATTCACTTTTCAACAACATTTCTTACCTCCTTTTAGATTTCGTTTGCAATATACGACATCATTGCTTAGTTTTGTTTTTTCTAGCCGTCAATTAGCTTAGGCCCAATGCCATGTATCAATTGTCAATTGTGTCGCAATACTTAAACGTGTCTTGAAAGTATATCATACGTGCAGAAGAAAAACGTTTGGTGTATCTTTTTTGTTCTGATTTTTTATTATCTCGCAACGGCCAATTGCGTCGCAATACTTATACATGCCTTGGAGGTATACTACATGTGTAAAACACAGCAAAACAAAACAAAATAACTTTGATTGAACGTAATGTTTCTTGTTTTGACAATATTTCAACTCTGTTGACTGTTGACTATATTGGTCAACTCTGGTAGCCAATTATGTCGCAACGGCCAATTATGTCGCAACGGCCAATTGTGTCGCAATCCTTATAAATGCCTTGAAAGTTTATTTTTTGTATAAAACAAAACAAAATAACGTTTGAATGAACGTCATGTTTCTTGTTTTGACAACATTTCTCATCTATTTGATGATTTGATTGGGATTTGGGTTTATACCTTATCATTTCATTGTTGCGACACAATTGGTCAACTCTGGTAGCCAATTATGTCGCAACGGCCAATTGTGTCGCAATCCTTATAAATGCCTTGAAAGTTTATTTTTTGTGTAAAACAAAACAAAATAACGTTTGAATGAACGTCATGTTTCGACAACATTTCTCATCTATTTGATGATTTGATTGGGATTTGGTTTTATACCTTATCATTTTATTGTTGCGACACAATTGGTCAACTCTGGTAGCCAATTATGTCGCAACGGCCAATTGTGTCGCAATACTTAAACAAGCCTTGAAACTATCCTATACGTGTAAAGAGCCTTGCAGTGATCATAAGACAATCACCATGGAACGTGCACGCGCCGCCAGACTACAGAGCTATGAAAGCAATTTTCATAGTTTTCATAATTCATAGTTTCATGACGAAAACTTAATGGCATGTTATTGTAACATAAGCGATACAAATCGCAACACACAATGTACGTTTCCCTTTACGGCGAAATCAACAAACAAATAGCAAATGTAGGATAAACCAAAGAAATATAATCTGCCTAACTTGTCGGTGTTTTGTGTTCTTTTTAATTTCAATCTACTAAATACTGATAGGTTAAGTGCGACACAATTGGCCATTGCGACATAATTGGTCATTGCGACACAATTGGCCATTACGACATAATTGGTCATTGCGACACAATTGGCCATTGCGACACAATTGGCTACCAGAGTTGACCAATTGTGTCGCAACAATGAAATGATAAGGTATATAACCAAATCCTAAAGAAAACAAACAAATAAATAAGAAATGCTGTAAAAACAAGACACATTATGTTAATTCAAACGTTTTGTTTTGCTGATTTTTACACGTATAGGATAGTTTCAAGGCTTGTTTAAGTATTGCGACACAATTGGCCGTTGCGACATAATTGGCTACCAGAGTTGACCAATTGTGTCGCAACAATAAAATGATAAGGTATAAGACCAAATCCCACTCAAATCATCAAATAGATGAGAAATGTTGTCAAAACAAGAGCCATGACGTTCATTCAAACGTTATTTTGTTTTGTTTTACACAAAAAATAAACTTTCAAGGCATTTATAAGTATTGCGACATAATTGGCTACCAGAGTTGACCAATTGTGTCGCAACAATTACATGATAAGGTATATAACCAAATCCTAAGAAAACCAACAAATAAATAAGAAATGCTGTAAAAATAAGACACATTATGTTAATTTAAACGTTTTGTTTTGCTGATTTTTACACGTATAGGATAGTTTCAAGGCTTGTTTAAGTATTGCGACACAATTGGCTGTTGCGACATAATTGGCTACCAGAGTTGACCAATTGTGTCGCAACAATGAAATGATAAGGTATAAGACCAAATCCCACTCAAATCATCAAATAGATGAGAAATGTTGTCAAAACAAGAAACATGACGTTCATTCAAACGTTATTTTGTTTTGTTTCACACAAAAAATAAACTTTCAAGGCATTTATAAGTATTGCGACACAATTGGCTGTTGCGACATAATTGGCTACCAGAGTTGACCAATTGTGTCGCAACAATTACATGATAAGGTATATAACCAAATCCTAAGAAAACCAACAAATAAATAAGAAATGCTGTAAAAACAAGACACATTATGTTAATTTAAACCTTTTGTTTTGCTGATTTTTACACATATAGGATAGTTTTAAGGCTTGTTTAATTGGCTACCAGAGGTGGCCAATTGTGAGACAGATTACCTACTATGCATTCATTGTGATGCTGTGGATGAATAAAAAGAAAGAACGTCAACAAACAAATATGTTATGAATTTGCATGTTTGTGTAAAATCGAAGAAGTAGATTTTAGGCCTAGAGTGGTTTAAGTTTTTTGTCGGGTTTTGACTTTTCTGATTTTAAGCGTTTTTCTATTTTTGGAGGAGCTCTGCACCCAGGTGAAAATTAATAGGATTAACAATAATAATATTAAGAGGATGACCAACGACTCTCAATATGCGAGAGGTTTATCCAAAAGCACAAAATTGACCTGGCGTAAGCAATGCAACAGTGTTGACGGAGTGCGACTATGTTTTAACAATGTGACATCAGCCTATTATTTTGACCTTCTTCTGGGTACAGTTTTATCGTTCGGCTTACAAATAGAAGTGTTCGATAGTCTCGAATACATATGACAGGAAAACAAATGAACTTCAAGTTAACGGACACTCAATAATACTTCCTGAACCAGAATTTATTACAGAATTTCTCTCGTGTCTCTCTTGAAACCGATATTAGATTAAATGGATCTTCATCTGGGTGAAAAATACTAGGCTAACTGCAGACTGAAAAAAATTAAAGCCAAAACAAACCAAAAATATTCGAACAAAATAAAAACTAAACAGATAAAAACTTATCCCCCTCTCAGAAAGAAAAAATCCAGATGATTTCGTTCATTTGACAGCGTTATCTGATTTTTCGGTGACGAAAACCGTGACATTATATTTCAAGAGGAAAATCCCATTTCATAGACCTATACACTTGGCAAGAAGCTCAATTTATTGAATTCCGTCAAAAGTTATCATATCCCTTTTCTTTTAACAAGTCTAAGGTGGATTCGAACTTGGGCCCAATTGGTAGAAGTCGAAGTTGAGGAAAACGTTTAATATAGCTTGTACCCGTCACTGGACATACGGTGAATAGCGCGTGTTGATAAACTGCAAACAACCGTAAGAATGTGTGTGCGACACAACTGGCCGTTGCGACACAATTGGCTGTGAGAGAAAGCCAATTGTGTCGCAACGATATATTACTCATAATAAAACTAAGAAATAAAAATGAAATGGATCGATATCAAAGCACAAATTTGTACAAAAGTTTTTTAGGTTAACAACTTCAGGAATAAACGCACGATAATAAACAAAGCAGTAGTTTCAGGACGGGGAATTTACTTGAAGGAGGAAAATTTCGCCCACGTATGGGTAAAATGCATCAGCAGTGTTCTAATGTGATGTTGGATCAAAATAAACGTATGTCAGTAAAAATACAGGAAAAAAGTTTGTATCAAAATATCGACAACAGAGGCCAATTATGTCGCAATTCCCGTTGCGACACAATTGGTCGACAGTAGAGGCCAATTATGTCGCATTGCGACACAATTGGCCGTTGCGACACAATTGGCTTCTACAGGGGGTGCCTTACTTTTTTCTTTGTGTATATGTGTGATCAGCGAAGTTGTAAAGTTTAAAACCAGAGCTTAATTAGAGATCGGCGTTAAGCCGAACTATCAATGATATGTGTCTAGAGGAAATGGTAGAAATCGGTGTTTAGTGAAAATATAGAGATCAGTATTTAGCACATCCATTAGCGATCCGCGTTAAGCGGAACTAAAGGCGTTTTCCTTTCCACAAGACGTAAATGCAATGTGCAGAATGCTACCAGCTTTGTTCATCTATCAAATCTATTTAGTTTAAAACGCGGAGGAGTTTAAGGCAATTAAATTGTTTTGGTGACGATTACAAAACTTCAGGATAATTGGTGTCCCTTGTGGATTTTCGTGTAAGATAGAATCCCCAGGATATCAACTTAGATTTTAATATTTTTTACTTTATTTCATTCTATTATCCATAAAACATAAAAATAAAGTTAATTTTTCAAACTTTTTCAATATATGATATACATATATAGCCTGTTTTATCCCATAAATTAACATGCATATATTTCAAATTAAAGGACACGCTGACATTAAATATTGTATATGTTATATTTAAAAAAAAAAAAAAAATAAAAAGTAGAAAATTTAATGAACTCACACAGAAATAGGGATAATTGCTGGATAGCAGATAACGGGATTACATTATTTGATTTTTAAATATGTTTTTTAAATTGCATTTGAACATGTACGCTGATTTAAGTTTTATTTGACTTTCTTCAGTAATATTATCGAATTTTTTTTCCGAAGTTCTTGATATTTGTGCTTATAAATAAAACATGAAATTCATCTTCTATTTCATTTGCTTTGCAAGCTTTACCAAGTCTCAAATGTCTTTTCACATTTTTACTGTGGTGTCGGCCCGGTTCAACATTAATTTTATTAGAGGATTTACGTACACGTAATCTACATGCAGTGATAACTATTCTTTACTGAGGATTTCTCATCTTAATAATGTATAATCATTTTTTAAATACCTGTATACATTTAATCTAGGAGATTGTAAACATGGGGACCATTCAGTTATGTAATTAATTAATTTAGTTAAACGGGGGTAAAGAAAAACCCATAACTACACATAATTACTGAACTTAGGCTAGCCAATTTATCTTACCTTCGCATTAAAAATCATATAACTTCTTATATACAATATGTACAATACAATTTCCTGAGCAAATAACTTTTATCCGATATAAGATGATCTACATATCTCCCTATACCAACTTATTAGGCCTAGACTGTTATCAATTGATTTACTTATAACATTTATTGAAAGAATTATATTAATGCGTCCTTGTGAATATTAACTCCTGCTATTTGTAGCGGTTTTTGTTATCTTTTTTCCTGAAAGAAATGCACGGGCAGATTCATCCGAATATTTCTGATGGGTCTAGCCGAGAAATCTGGGCTCTGCCGAATTTTTTTTTTCGGTATTCGTCATAGCCCAGATTACTTCCATAATGGAAAAACGATATTTTTGAACTTGTCCAGCCGAAAAAAGCGGCGGCTCAAATTTCACAACAAATAAGCAAAGAATAAAATATTTACCGCTGCATTCCGATAGTATAGACCACGAAGAAGGAGTTTGTCAAACTTACGCGGCTGTAAAGTGGTAAACTTTCCCTTTTGCAGTCAATATTTGTTTCGAAATCCACTGGCTTTCATCATGACGTAACCGCCATACTAAAACATTTAATTGATTAGTTAACTTGGGCGGGAGTCGTAGAAATACGTCAATCGTACACTCGTACCTACTTCCGCCCTGCACCATTGACAGATCTCCATTTTTACAAACGTCACGGGCCGTTTGTTCGGCACCGCGAAAGGGAGCTGTGAGGAGCATGCGCAATTTGAAAATTAGGCCGACTTTGTCCGGGGGTCCAGGGACTGCCTAGGCCCTGGAAGCTAAGGGATTCAAGATAATCTAAAATATGTTTTAGGCGTAAAAGGATAAATGTAAAAGTTCTTCCCGGACATCTTACGGTGATTTATAATTGTAAACTGACAAAATATGTATTTATAACATAATGTTGAAACAAAACGAGCTTCAATTAAGGTTTTAGAAAAGGCGATTGAAAATATGCATATCTTCCGTCATCAACCGGCAATATTTTCATATTCGATGTCATAGTTGACATTTGGACGTTTTGTCGTTATTTCCAATGAACTATATGCGTGGAATGGAGGTCACGTGGTATTTGATTTGCATCGCATACCGCCATTACTAGGATGGTGCAATTTCGATCCAGATATGTTATGCACGCGCGCTTCAACTATCATTGGCGGCACATTTTACAAAGTCAGATCCAAACCAGCCAATGAGACGTGTCCATTCCACGCATATAGTTCATTAGTTATTTCAATCAATCATGAAAAGGTGCTGTCTCAACGTCAGTCACGCATGACGTCACAGCAATGATGATGTACATACTAGATGTCAACCACGACGTCGCGAGCTAAGCTAATTAATTTCCGTATAGAGATCGTAGAGAGAAAAGGAATGTTTTGAATTTTGTACTTTTGGCGCCAGATATCTGGTTTTCTTTTGGCCTAGTTCGTGCAGTAGACGTGTTTAAGTAAATTAATAGCAAAATATGAAGTATTGTCTTAAATCCGTCATTTACGCTGAGAATGTGTAATGACAATTTTAAATTTTATTTTTCAAAGCATATAAATGATATTAAGCCTGAACGATCACTAAATAAAATAGTAACGTTTCAAAAGCCACATCATTCTCACGCTGACTCAAGCCGTCTGTATTGCTTGGAAGTAATATATACATGTAGAACTGATCTTTGGGTCGAGTCAATTTACTTTGAAATAGTTTGTATTCTTCTACTATAATCTTGTCCATATCAATGTTGAACTTGTTATACTGAAAGGCAAATGGTTTAGTAGTTTTTTTGACATCTTCAGTTTGAAACGTTTAAATTCTAAAATCTAAAATTTGTGCTTGAAATCTGAAATTCAGAAAACGGATTTTTGCAAGTGGCATGATCTAAAAAATGGTCCTTTACCGAATGAGCTAGAGTGTTGAAATGATGTGCCACGGGACATCATGTCTAAGTCTAATACTAGATAAATGGTTGTCTGCTCTTTTTCGTAGAGAACTCACAGGTTCTCCTACGTATGGCTTGCGACATGTTTTGAACGTGATAATATACGTGATGTTAGAGGAGCCACAATTAAGAATCTCTTTTGATTTTGACTCATCGAAAAGGTTCTGCGATCTTGCACGTATTCATCGAGTTTGAATCTCCTCTTAAGGCATTTCATTGGTATAACCAATATGCTGTCATGTGATAAAAATGTCATGCAGATAACGAAAGCAAACGAAAGGCTGTTCGGCGCATTTGTGAAAAATGTCACTGTCAAATTCAGCCTTAAAAATAGAGGCAAAGTAAAGACTAAAACGTTTTCCCATAGCACATCCTTTAATTTACGGAAATATCTCCCCATGGTTTCAAAATCTTTACCATTTAATATTAGTTCCAACAATTCTAAAATGTCTTTGTTCGGACTATGGTGGTCATATAAACACTGTATTATATAATAATCGTAACTGCCGACTGGCTTACGGTAAGAATTATCTAATTCAAGTACTCAAAACATTACGAAAAGCACTCTAAAAGTTTGAGACTTTTCGTTGGGTGTCTTATTTCCTGCATGGAGCGATCGATAATCCTATCGAGCAATCGCTATTGTTGTTGTTTTAGACCAAACATGGCAGAAAGCAGTCTTATAATTTGTTATCTTCACATTGCTCGTCCTTGAATTAGTGGAATTCTTACCGTAGTTACATTCATATTGGCAGATGTTAGTCAGGTTTAAAAACCACACTAGAAAGATCATATGAACAGGTACAGAGGTAGTTTATTGATACCAGTTTCCAAAATAGAGTCATAATGTGACCACCCGCCCTGAGCTTAAACAATTCAGGTATATTGAAATAAGGAATATGAGGATAAGTGAGTTTGACAATCACACCATGAGTAATCATTACACATACACGCACAGAAATACTATATAACTAACAATTACAAATGTACAAACGATAAAGGGAAGTGAAAAGGCACTGAATGATTTCTCAAAGTAACTAAAATGGGTACAATGTAAACGTTACAAGTGTTATATTGACCTTGAAATCTTCTTGGTCAAACGGGCTTAAAGACTCGAACAGATGATATTGAGGTAATTTATTAAGAAACCAGAAATATTTGATTAATTGAACAAAATCAAAACTTACTGGGCCTACTGAACACAACGTAGCTCGTATTATTTAGTAAGATTTTCATGGAGTGAAGGACAACTTAGTAACAAACAGGCTTAGAATTAAACAATGGTACTGTTAAATATCAAGTTTTTTTAACAGACACGTCAGCTTGAGGTAGCAATCAAAATAAAACATTTCAGTTCCTTTAACTGTAGTAGTAAACGTTATCCCAAAATGACAATAAGAATGGCGAGCCAAACACACAGGCTAAAACGTGGTCATAACATGAGGCGTGAAGGACAGGGAAATATTATATTAAAATGATATCCGGTAAATAAATTATACAAAAAATACAAAAAAATCTGCAGGGTGAATTATATTTGTTATTATTTGGGTTTTCTGTTTGTTAAACCTACCCGAAGATAACGTCCTGAGAATCTTAGAAATCAACAAGTAAAATATGTTAGACAAGCTGAGACAACCGTTTCAAATTGTTTTCTTACATTGGGGGCATGACCTGAAAAGTATTTATTATAATATAATCATTGGAACCGCTGCTTAAAGCTTACACTTCCTGAGAAAATATAGCTGTCAAATCAGTAAAACATTCGTAACAGGCAAACACAGCAACAAGAAAGCGGTTCAAATCGGCCCGATTTCTTTAAAAAATGTTAACAGAGAAAGTACACACGCTAAGTGAAAAAATAATTAAAAAATGGAACTGATTTCTACAAAGCCCTTGTACGAGAAAATTGCTAAAGCAAACTCATAGCATTTACTGGCCAGAAATAATATATAAAAATAATAGCACGGCTAAGGAAAAAAACGATATTCAGTAGGCAAAAGATAACTAGAAGAAAAAAATATTTACTGATGTCCACAATATTGTCTAAAGGCAAAAGTTTATAAAAAAAATGACTAAAAGTTTGTCACGTGGAAAAGGTAATGTATAGCACTTTTTCACACATGGCACAAAATAAACCTAGACAGGTCTTTTATTCTAGATAAAAATCACTAAACTAGAAACCAACAAGTAACTTTTATGTGTAAAATATTCTGATCTCGACAATTAAATAAATATGGCTCAGGGAGGGATTTTTCCCGTCACTCCTCTTACGCAAACTCATAGCGTCAAACGCAGGCGGAATAATAGCACTCATAAGATGGATATATGTCTATATATATGGCACTAGAAGAATAAAAGAAAATCAGGAATTGTTGCCCGCCATTGAGTTCAAAGTGAGCATAAAGCCATAAAATGGATGTTCCAGCACTAGTATTAAAATAAAAGATAGAAGAGGACACAAAGCATAGGGTATATATTGTAACCTCGCTCGGTCACACAAAGCATAAGGTACATATTGTAACCTCACTGGGTCACACGAAGCAGGGTATAGATACTCTAACTCCAATCGCTCACACGAAGCAGCGATTGACATTTACACATTCGGCTCTCAAGTGATATGAACAAAGCCCCAAAACCGTAAATCACAATGACAGTCATACTTTCCCAATCAAAGAATATATCCCAAAACAAATTCTCTTATGAGAAACATCTTCCAATAGTCCTATAGATAAGTAACAAAAATGTATATATACACAGTAAGAAAACATTGAGGTAATCGAAAAAGAGAACATACAGCGAGAGGTTGTAAATTGGACAAATTCATCTAAAACACGGACGAAACCATGTTACATAAACAAATTGAGTTGTTAAATAATTTTCGTCTTCTGGTTAGAATTTGAGCACATTTACATGTTTGCCATTGTATTACTGAATTTAAAATCGCGGAATTTTAAGTTTTATCTCATGGGTCTACACCCAATCCCAATTCATAAATTAACAAACAGGGCATTTTTAATTCACCTTCGACTTGAATTTAAAATCACACACACAAAAGAGAAACATATATATGTGAGTATATATACATATATATATATATATATAGTGGAAATTAACTAAAACATATTTAATTTATCAATATACTTATGGTTATATAGTTGAGGTATTTTACAATGTGTATGTATGTGGAACGCATACTGATCTAGATTTATCTCCCTTATTCAACAAAAAGACATAATTCACTATAAAAGACTGAATTTTCCCCGAGTAATTATACTATCTTAACTTTCCAAGTCTTCAATTTGAGCATTGAGGGTAAAAACCCACCAAATACACCTGCTATTTGGAACATGTCACACATATGTACTTAAACGTAAGATACAAAGTCGGCCCAGAATACCTGATTTCTGAGATCTTTCAAAGGTGTACTATAACAAGAACTTGTAGAAAAAAATATAAGAAGTTTAAGAGGTAGATACTTGTATGCCTCAACCTGAAAGTGTTACTTGTCATCTGTGTTTTTCTTACTTTCTCTAAGCCGTTTTTTCTGGACTAAATCCTTTAGCTGTTTCATTTCATCCTGAAGATTAGAAAGTTCGTTTCTGAGTTTCCCGTTTTCTGTTTCTAAGATTGTAGATTTTGCTTCTCGGAGGCGAGTCAAGGCTTTACGATTCTCCCTGCATTTTCTCGCAGCTTCATTATTCCTTCGTCTTCGTTCCACATACTTGGGGTCTAGGTGTTTGGAATCGAGTGGATCAGAAGGTTCACTTCCACCATCCGTATCCATCCTTCTATCGAAATAGGCAGAATCCAGTGAGCCTCCAAGGTTTGGTTTTATCATCGAAAGAGGATTAGCATGAGCAAGAGCGATTTCCGAAAGCTGGGCCAAGCCATTGGTGCAATGACTGAAGTATGGTAAATTTGAAGAGTGTCCTGCCGAATCTTGAGACGGAATTTTATGACGAAGTTTGTGAGGTAAAGCCATAGCATATGGCACTTTAGAAATAGGACTTCCCCCAGCTGGAAACTCTACATTACGAGTTGAGGTATCGGATGAGGTAGACGAATCTATATCTCGTTTTAACGTGAGTTCCAGTGGGCGAGGGGAACCGTCTCGGTCAGAACTATCCATGCTATCATTACTACTTTCATCGTGTGGCCTTATCCGATTCAAATGTGGTATCTGACTAAGGTTAACCTTTTCTCGGGGTTTGTCGTCTGAAAGTGATTTCGATGGTTGAGAGGTATTGAATTCGGAGGTAGTGCTTTCCAAATGTCCTTCTGGATGCGTAGATTCATCGGCGGAGGCAGAAGAGGGCTTGAATGTTGTTGCTGCCGGGGATGGGGATAAAGATGCTGCCGCCTTTGATAGGTGAGGATGAGTGGCAATGCTGGGTGTATATATCTGCGATGAGGAGGTAGTTAACTGTGATATAAAAACTGGTAGGCCAGTGTGTTTTCCACCAGGCTGCACTATTGTTGGCATTCCAATGGCCATGGGAACTCCTCTTCCCATAGTGTACATTTGAGGAGCTGCTTGTTCCATATGGGTACTTGCATGGCTGGTTGGTGCTGGGTTTGTCACAATGGGATGAGGGTGGCCCATCGGATTAGGTTGGTGTACACTGGAAGGAGGTTCATGGCGATGGACTGGTTCATTAGAAAGAACAGGTTCGTCCAGAGGTAAACCAAAACGTCTCTTAATGGTAATCAATTCGGTTTTCAGTTGATAGTTTTCTTTTGTTAAGTCGATTATTCGATTTTCAAGGGTTAAGTCATGCATCCGACGCTTTTCTCTTGATCTCCTTGCAGCCTCGTTATTTTTTCGCCGCTTCTCCCAATACTGTATATCTTTTTTGTTTTCTGGTATAAATTCTCGTTGTTTCCGAGCTGGAATGTATTCCAGTCTGCCTGATGGACCGGTCATGTAAGTTCCTTCATCGTCTGAGTTGGACTTTTCACTGTATTGATAGTCTCTATGCTGCCCAGAGAAGGTGTCTTGGAAGCTTGGTTCGGTTGCTTGGTTGCCGTTTTTCATTTCTCGGACTTTCCCCTCCCTGGAATCATCATCGCTCGACGGTCGACTGTGTTCGTTTGTTGCCATTCGAAGCTTTTTGTTTGGGAAAAGTCCGTCAGTCAGAGAACCATTACCTGGTGGACTTGATCCATCACAAGCAATCTAAAACAGAAAAACAAAAGAACAAATTAAGATTTCCCCTGTGCCTGTGTGTTTTAGTGTCTACAAGTATATGTATTCCGCTTAACAATACCTACCGCCCAATCGTCTTGATGTATGTTTTATTCTTGCGTATGAAGTTTTTGAATTCAAATTTGAATTATTGTAATAGAGAGAAAAACTCTTACAGAATGAAATATGCTAATCTGAATTTCGCCTTGATCTTCAGACCCTGGTGTCGAATAAGAGACACCCCATAATGTAGGCCTAGATGGAAGTTATTTTGTGTCTCAAGGGATAGGTTGGACAGTGAGTTCTGAATATTATTTTCAACATCATCATGGTCATATGGCACAGACATTTCCAATGTCCATGGCGTTCGTTGGCATGCCCTGTATTTGTTATATTCATATATTCATATATTCATTTGTTATATTCATCCGGAAAGTTATCTACTTTCTACAATGTCTACCGGTACTTAATATAATACCTGACAGTGGTGGCCTTGAGTTTGATACAAGAAACATCTTCGTTGGCTTTATGGTTTTTTTTTTAGTTTTTACGCGGTACAAGAAACAGGTTCGCTGGTTTTATGTATGAGTTTCTACGTCGTATAAGAAACATCTTCGTTGGCTTATGTATGGATGTTTTGTATAAGCGACACCACCGATTCAGCTAAATTTTGGAATCAAAGTGAGATACCAATTTCACAGCGGTCTTGGTAAAACGACTTAATGCTATAATGTCAATAAAAATAAGGAAAGACAGTCAGGACAATGACATTTTCTACCTGGTAATCAGTCTATTTAGAGTAACTTACGTCACTGAGTGTTATTCAGTGTTGGACGTAAACAAGTTTACACTGTAAGCAGGTCAACGACACAACACTGCTGGTTGTGTAACACCTCACACAAAGTAGGTCACTAAACGGAGGAATACAGGTCACCAGAAATATGGACAAACAATTTGAGCATCGCTTTGTAAACCGGGCTGACAAAAACAGACGGCCTATTTATCTAAGATAATAACTAACTAACCATGTAGTCCATTTTAAAATGTTCAGTGAATGAAATTGGAGTAAATGTTTTTTTTTGCTGAACCAGTGTCTCGTATCAAGAATTAAAACATCAAAAAAAAAACCCCAGAAGGAATATAAATCAAATGATATTTCTTCACATAAAGTTTTCATTGTCAAAAGACGGGTAAAAAAGTATTTGTAACAATCACGCACAAGATGCAATGAGCTACACACACTAAGACAACAATTCTAAGACAAACATTGGCAAATGAGACTAATTTTATAAATATATTTTTCGAAGTGTATGAAAAATCACAAACACGCACATAACCATGTCTGTTATAACTAAGTACTGTGATGTCAACTTGACAAGAGAACCTTGAAATATAAATTACTTACAGCCATTCTAACCCGTTCGTCATCTAACAGTACCATGTTAACCGATGAATTCGATACTCTTGAAATATGAAGATGTGTCTAAATGTGGAAATATATTCAGCAGACTGATAAAATCATGTCTTCTTCCAATGGATTTTCCTCGAATAAATAAATCCTTACCAAACCTTATGCAATTATATGAGGTATTTACGCAATACCCTGTAACTCGCCTTCCATTGGTTGATTAGTCATAGCTGGTTGTATAACTGACCTCGTGATGTCAGTGCGTTTATAGGAGAAGTGTAAACATCTGACCTAGTTTCGTAATTATATGTAAGCTTATATAACTGCGCAGTCAGAAGGGCACTGTTTTCATTTCCCTTCGTTACTAATGTGGTCGGAATTCAAAATAAATAGAGTATTATACCAATCAACAAATATCTACATTCGCTAGAAGTGACAGATAGTCCAAATTGTACTTCCGGTCATCTTTTCTACGATTACAGTTAATTTTGAGGTAAATTTGAACAATAATGGTGTGCTTATTTTACCAAGAGTGCCATCTCTTTCAATTGTTTGTCTACGTATTGATATAAATGTACACTCACCGATTTTAACTTGATCTATAAAGCTTTAATTTTACGTGAACTCAGGACATATATTTGCACTAAAATGGTCAGATTGATTTGTTTGATCTGTTGGTTTAATAGAATACCAGATGTATATGAATGACATCCCATAAACGTCCCATTGCTACATATTCAGGGCGTTGGCTACCGTTATCTTACTAATACTATATTATGTGACGTTTATCTGCGGTAGATTTTGAAATTGTCAACGCTTGCGCATTTTCAAATCAGAAAATAAATTCACTCTTCACTTCCAGTAACCGCAGTTCGGAGAATGTATTGGTTCTTATAAAAGCTTTACCTTGCACAGGGCTTCGATATCTCCATTTCGACTCAAATCGTCCCACACAAGGTTCTAAATTCTACTATTGAGTGGTTTTACTCAAGTCAAAACACATAGGACAACAAGGTTCTTTGTCTCATTTTCAACTATGTGAAGTTCTTCGGAAACTATAACTTTTGCTCTATTGAATATTGTTGTCGCATCTAAAACGTTCGCCATCTTTATTTTCTTATGTATCCCATAATAGTTCATACGGATATGATGTTGGTGCTAAAAGAGGACATTCTGTACAGCACGTAGTGGTTATTGATGTTGTGTAACATGTTTATCTATGACGCAATCGATGCACACATCACAAAATAGTGACTCAGAATTATTTTTGCGGCTCACATAATTAGCTTAAATAGCTAGGTTATGTTTATTATTTTTAGCTCAGTAAGGAAATCCAAATCATTTTCTTTTTATTTGTGATAACATGTAATCGAAAAGAAAACGCTTTGGATTTTGGTCGACGACTGAATCAAGGATAGTTCCCACGTCCCTTGGTTGACACCTAACATCAGCAATACGTTTCAGCTGCAATCCTTTCTTTCAACAGATTAAGATAGGTGTCTGGGTGAACCGTTCCAATTTTGATCGATCCGACATTTCTCCTTATTAATTTATACTATTATGTCGCAAAGGGTTTGATTTTACATTTTGAAATGATGAGTTACTAGTACGGTACATGTGACATTTTAAGGAGCTCTTGTTGCACTTTAAAACAGAATAACAGCTACATGTAGTTATATAAACGCTGGCAAGTGAAGAGGTTGTTATTTAATACGGACAATTGAGACTTTGACCGAGGTTGATAAGTTATATTATCACAGACAAAGAAATATATCTGTCTAGACAATGGGTGGCAATCGTAGTGATAGACGAGACGTCTGTCAATTTGACCCCAAAGATCGTTTTGTGATTCAGATTACAGTTACTAAAACACACAACAATAAGTTCCAATTGTAGTTTTATGGTTTGGGAATCGAACGTCTATCTAATTACTTAACATTTTCCGAAACTGAAAATTTTCATGAAGGTAAATTCAGCAAATTCGGTTTGTCTGATTCTGCTAGTTTAAGTATTGAAGGTCATCTGTCAGGTCGCTGTTAGTCCAGCTCGTAGAAAATGTCCTCTTTTTTGCTCGTAATCGAAAGACATCGACATCTGGGGGATATGTTTCAAAGCATTCGTGGAAGTGATGCACGAATTGCGTCTTACAATCAAATGTGAAACTATTTGCCATTAAATAGACAACGGCAGATATATGTAGACCCGCACCCGAACACACACACACCCGCGATCATTTCAGAAGCCAAACTGGAATTCAGCAGAAAGCAAAGTCATTATCAACCATCAACATCTACACAGAGTGAAGTGAACTACATTGGACGTTTAAATGGCAACGTATTTTCATAATATGCAATCAATAAACCCTTTCCCCACGAAAGAAGTGGGCGAAATTGTAATGCAATTTCTGGGCATACTATGTCCTTTTTTAAAGAAAACTGTTTGAATTTAGGCCTGGGAACAATTATGGATGTGTAATGAAACCGGGTTAGGTGGATGTAGATTTTAAAGTTGGGTGTGCTGCAGTCAGAATACTTGTAAAATGACCCCTGTCCCTGAAAAAATGGTCTCTTGTGCTATGTAAAATTATGACCAAAGGGCTCCCGAGGGGCTGCTTAAAACATCCAGAAAAACATTTGGCTCAACAGTTAGACATTTGGCTAAACATAAATTAGGGAAGGTGAATGGAAAATGCACCATCTGCATTTACCACGGTATTTGAACGACTCTTTTCGGTTGATTGGTTGATGTTTCAAGCCACACTCAAGATAATTTCACTTATATCGCGGCGTTACCAGTTTTTATTTGGTCTGAGTGGGATTTGAACCCGAGTAACATTGATGGAAGGCCTGTGTCGGAGAGAAGGACTATCACTCTAACCGACTGTAGTTATATAAACCCTTTTTGGGCGACCGGGTTAGCCAATGCATATGTACATTGATTCCATAACTAAAGAGAATACGCATATGTATGCTTATAAGACGCGTCTTTGTAAACGTTCGTTGTGTATACATACAGAGACGAACTCTTTTTGCTGCTTCAAAAATAAAACACGTAAGGCTTGTATCACAGCCCTTGAAGCACGAAAGAAAAATAAACAATAAATACTATACATCCGACCAGCATTCTTACACGGTATATCAACACTTCTTTTAATAGAGAGCGAATTAGACAATTTACAAGGATTTTTGGTTCATTTTGTCTTTCTATCCAGGGCCTTTTTAAAAATGATTTGAACTTTTCTTTGTGAAAAAAGTTTTTTCAGTGCTTGGGAAAATATTTGGCTGAACCAAGTATGTACCAAGTTTCTTACAGACCCAATTTTAGTTTTAGAATATTGTCAACATGACTTATAAGTATCATATTATAAAATATATATATATCATAAAAGTTTAGGTAAAAGTAGCTACTATATATACGACTGTTATCTGCAGTGAACAATAAAGCTGGGAGTGTCACTATTGATTATCGGAAAGCGAGAGCATTGGTTGGCCGTTGTAAAAAGCCGGTGCATAGGCAGATGAAAAGCGGATTTACATAATCAACTAAGCTCTTGAAAACTAATTTAGCAAATTCTAGAAAGTATTCAAAATTTTGCTAATCAAAATTTGCTAGTCAAAATATATCTTCCATCAACTCGAGTCTGTACCTTATCCTAGTATTGTACTATCTGCCATGACCTTTTCTGTCCACGACAATGACCGAGAACGAAAACATTATTTCTTTTGTATAACTGTTCAAATGTAGTCTTGTTTATTACAGAAGTCTGGATGCCAGTAACCCAAGTCACCAAGGACTCCGTCCATAACGTTTGACTCGTGGAGTTTCGTAAGAATTCGTACTAGATTTCGTGATATATACCGACAGATGGCCCATTTAAGAACGTTTTTAATGACGTTCCAATTGCATTTGACGTATTAAGCTCCATAACGATCGTTCAGCCACTTGCGCAATGCAGCGCCGGTGACAAGATGTATGCTTCAGAATTTTGATTACATCTACCTGATCGGAAATCGTTCGACTGAACGATGAACCAGCCTCAATCGGCATGAACGGTCTTAGATTCAATCACCGACAATCGGATCGGATCTTAACTCGACCTAAGCGGGGCTTAAGTTGCCCGCATTTCGATGAAGTGTACCCTCGCGCGCTTGTTTCTTTAAAATTCCAATGTTTTACATTAACGTTCAATACATTCCTGAACATTAAAATGGCTACGCCACTCCGCGTGCACACGGGCTTCAATCGAAAACCCACTTAGAGTTTTTCGCTCGCATTTTCTTCGCTTCAAATACCGTATATAACGAAGTCCACTTTTTGGCTTGTGGTACACATCCAAATATTGCTCTCAATGGCAAAATGCAATGGGGAACTTTGTCTCGTGTAGAATGTAGGCTAAATCTCTGGTAACCCCATGAGTGAAGTACACTTGTTTGTGTAATGTGACGAAATCCACTGATTGAAGTGCGTTCTAGATCGATGATAACATACAATGAAGTGCACTGGTTGTTGCAATGTGACGAAATCCTCTGAATGCAATGCAATTTAGATCGCTAATCACAGACAATGAAGTGCACTGGCTGGTGTTGTGTAACGAAATTTATTGCTTGGCATGCAATTTCGAAATTTTCTGCAGTCGTATTATTATTGTTTTTTTTTTTTCGTGGGTTTTAGTTTATCAAAACAACTTATGATTGGGTATTAAGGTCTAAACGATATACACATTTTCGAAACAATTAGAAACTTAAATTAGTTAGTATCTTTTAGAAAGTGAGTATAACAATATTCTAGTTATTGTTTTGGGATTACACTACCGATTTTGGGTGAACCCCGAAACGGGAATCGAACCCGGGTCCCAGAGTATGGTACCTATCGCCAACACTAAATGCCGGCTGCCTTATCCATTCAGCCAACCGTCCATCTCTAAAAAAGGAGGTAGATACTGCAGCGGAGAAGGGAATCGAACCCCATACTCTGGGACCCGGGTTCGATTCCTGTTTCGGGTTTCACCCAAAAATTTTCAAGAAAGTGTAATCCAAAATATAAAGAGAATACTGTTATACTCACTTTCTAAGACACTAACTAATAAAACTCATGCGTTCAGCAATGGGAGCTTTTTTCAATTACGTTACCAGAGGGGTACTAAATGTCCGCTGTAGTATCTACCAGTCAACTACCTCCCTGTTTAGAGGAGGCCGGTTGGCTGAATGGACAAGGCAGCCGGCATTTAGTGCTGGCGATAGGTGCCATACTCTGGGACCCGGGTTCGATTCCCGTTTCGGGTTTCACCCAAAATGGGTAGAAGAATTTCTGCCATTTTTCAAGAAAGTGTACTCCCAAAAAAATAACGAGAATACAATTATTAACTTGTTATCTTAGACAAGAAGAATGTCCCTGTGTTTTAGTGTTCATAAATAATGAGTAAAATGTGTTAAATGTGATTGTTTCTTAGCTGACCCTGGTTGCCAGTTTATGAGTTACCAACGGAAGGTCGTGGGTTTCCCCCGGGCATAGAATCCGGTTTCTTCCCACAATAAAACTGGCAATGTTGAGCGCGGCGTAAAACACCAAACAATCAATCAATTCGCTGACCCACATTGACCAAGTAAACTGCATGGTATGCAATTTTGATCTTTTCCCCAGTGGTCTACTGTATCGAAATCAAATAGGCTACTTGGCTTGAAAAGAACTCATGTCCTCTTATCTAATATAGTAAAGTAAATAGCTACATCTTTTTGCAATCGTAGTTTTCTGGTTTTTCATTTGGTAGGTTTTTTTGGCGACAATCAATATCATGTCTTTAATGATCATATAAGATTAAGTATTTCATTGCCCGCGATACATGTAGATGTTTCCCTGTTGTCTTACGTTTGACGTTCGCTACGTTGTCTACAATCTGCTTATTTCTTCAACGATTCTATGCAATGAAATAGCTACTAAGATATATATTTTCTTCAGTACACTACATGACTTGCATTGCATCTATTATATATAACGATATGATGTAATACTGGCTAACCTTTCCAATGGACTTTGTTACAATGATATATTTTTAAACACGGGCACATGGAAAGTCTTCGTGACGAAGATAACCATGAAGACAAATTTTAGATTGTGTATGTCATTTAAACCTTTACAACCAATGATAAGTTGTTGTAATAAAGCAAGAAGTACACTGCTTGACCTGCTATTTATATCCTTCCTTATATGATAAAGATCATAAAGTGCACTGCTTTGTGTATGGTGTAGACTATTTCCATATTACGGTGCAAATCAAAATGTGTGTATGGTTTAATGCAATGAGACACACTGCTAAATTGCAATGAGAACCTTTCAAGGAATGATTCAATGAAATGAAGTATATTACTTGAACTATATTGTAAATATTTTCTTCAACTATGTATTATAGTAAAGGACTGAAAAATGTAATCGTCAAGTTTAAAATATATATACTTTTTAGCAATGATCTAACGTGATGGTCCAATGCTTGGCCTGATATGCAAGTCCTTTGTTCATTGACGTCATACCATAAAGTACACTGGTTTGCCTTCTGTACAATGAAAATTTTTATTCAAAGAGTTAATGATTTAAAGTGCACTGCCTGAATAGTAAATAGTTCTTTTCTTCAGTGATTTAATACAATGAAGTGGCCTAATGTGCAGTTCTTTTCTTCAACGAAGATATTTTAGTTATATTTTATATCTTTCACTAAATACTCTTTATCTACAGCAATGAAGTACACTTATTGTTCAGCAATAAATATATTTTCTTCAGTGATCCAATACAATGGAATCAACTGTTGTCCTACTAAGTACATGTTTAGCCCAGGATAACTTGCAATTAAATGTATAACTATCTATAAGAACATCATAAAATGACCCAGGGCCATTCATATATTTCACACATATAGTGTTCTGCTTTCAACTTTTCATTGCATCTATTTTAAGAAACGTTTAACTAAGGCAAATTGAATATCAAGTTAGAAGGTAAGTGCTACTCTGTGTTAGAACATTCATTTCAATGGAGTGGAACAATTCACTGTTAACATCTCCATCACCACATAGCCAAAGTCTTGATTAATCAAACCATCTTGTTAGATCATGGTCTAACTGTTCAAAACTTAACACAGGACTCTTAAAACCTTTCATCTTTTTTCTTATATAACTACTGTTACCAAGAGATTGGACTCTTTGTTACTCTAACATCCCTTAGTCTATGTTGAGTGTAGCGTTAAACATTGATCGATATATGTGTTGATATGACTTGATTATCCAATTACATTGAATGCATGCTGAATATTATATACCCAGTACATGTTAAATACTCGAGAATGACAACATAGTCCCTTCAGTTAGATATATAACAGAGAAAATAAAAAGTACATGTATATCCCAATTAACTCTTCAGCTAAATGAACATGGCGTCAATAAGAAATCAGATTTAACAAAAATAGCTTACAATCGTCATCGTGTGATAAGCTTCGCTGAACCGTTGACCCAGATCTGAGAGCTAAAGTTCAACAGAGCGCAAGCAAGCTCGACAATCAGCACACACTATGCTTTATATTTGAACGAGCTGGCCTCCATATTGCGCACTCACTATATAGACCGTTAACGCTCACGTTGCACCAGCTAGAACATTATCCGCGGAAAGCTCGAGATCCTTAATTTTACTGAATAATAATTTGGGTTAAGTGATGATAACAATGCAGTTATAAAGAAATGTAAACAAATAAATTGATACAGTTAAAGTACTAGCCAAGCTGAGACAAAAACATCCATATACAACTCACCGCTTAAGTATGCAAGCCCATCTATGATATTTGTAAAGAGCTCAGCGATGTTGGACACCAAGCCTCCCTTGCCATTAGAGGTAGGTTAGGATGAAAAGTGACAACTTCCTCACATCTCACCTGCCATTTTTCAACTGAAAATAATGAATTATATAACTGAATTATGTCAAGAGGTGCCTTTTAAGGTCACGTGTATTACAATGGCCAGTGCTGACCTACATCTCAGCAAGGCTTAATAGCATCGATGTTGGCCGACTTTAGAGAAATGTGGAAAAGGAGGGCAGAAAAGGCTGATAACTTACCAGATGTGTGTATGTGGAGCTGGTGAAATTGAGGTAGAAAGATGGTCCAAAACACCCAATGGCTAAAAAATAACTATGGCCATGGTAATGTCATGTCCTCGAAAGACCTTCTCCCTGAGATAAATAATTTGACCTGAGTGCCGCTACTGCGCCTGCGTGATCCGCGTCAAGCAGTTTTATTATATAATGTTGGCCGAACACAAATAGGGATAACTAAATAGGTCACATTATTGCTAAAATAACCTGTGGGTTGCGTGGAAGATTTACGTAAGATTTGGACTTAATTCAGTAACCCTAGGTCAGTTTAACAAGCAGCTTGTATTTCACTTAGTTTCACTTTTCGAGTTTCAGTAAAGATTTGGTCCACTTTTTTGTTTTATATTTGGATCTAAATATAGAGGTCGACACACACGAAATCCAAAATATCATCTTGTTCCGTTAGTTGTATATCTAAATGGGCAATATAAATAGATTGTAACGTTTTTCATATATTTTTCTAAATATTTAATTTAATTATTCCAAGCAGTTATGGTCGGTTCTAGAAAGAAAAGACAGAAATTGTATTAGTTAAGTTTTTTATTAGTTTTGTTGAAGTAATGTTATAAGAATGATCTTTTCTGGGATCATGATGGTGTTGCATATGTAAAAATACGTCTAAATTGTATTATACAATGAATGGGAGAATCGAGTTGAATATATATATAGGAGAATAAACAGTTAACAACGGCTTTTGTTCGACAGCTTGTGAGAATCAATGCTCCAGTGCTCTGTTACCCTGGGCAACCGAACCATGGCATAAAGTCACCGATAGCATAACACAGGCCTGTATGTATGTCCATTACAACGACTTGTAAATCTAGGTCAAGCTGAGGTCATGCTGAGTTATCCCAAACCACTCAACATGGCCGCTCATAATGTTGTTAAAATTGTTACCGACTTATACTGGCCCACGATAATAGACGTTTTACTCGGCTATTAATAAAGTCTTCTAGGTCTATTTTATGGCATAACAATATTGTTTTTTGCCCCGTGAAGTTCAAAGAGAGCCTTGAAGTTCTTGTAAGACCAGGTATTGCGTAGAGATGCCCGGTAGAGTAATAACATATAAGTACATACATAGATTTGTACTGCACCTGCAACCATTAAACACACGCATATCTTTCTTTATTTAATTCGTCTCGAACAAGATTTTTGGGGAACTTTCGGCACTTTCAGTCGCACTGGGTGAACAATAGTAGCAAAAAAAATATTATATAACATCAACCCATGATTATGTAACATTTATATTTTGGGTTAACCAGGCAAGCAAATACCGATCTTAGTCACGACGACATGTACTTACAAAACTGACAATGGTGGTCACACAACGTTCCATCCTACAGAAAAAATCAAAACTGAAAAATCTCACTTATACAGGTTTACATATAAATTTAAGCACATGTG
Organism: Lepidochitona cinerea; assembly: GCA_963971465.1. Taxonomy (NCBI): domain Eukaryota; kingdom Metazoa; phylum Mollusca; class Polyplacophora; order Chitonida; family Tonicellidae; genus Lepidochitona; species Lepidochitona cinerea. The sequence continues at coordinate 35,379,669 of OZ020556.1, read as the reverse complement.
TGCATTTAGTCGCTAATAAAAAATGTATGACTGTGAGGCTTAACCTATTTTACGACAGGGTAAGTGATTGTATTCGCTTGAACAGGAACAAATATTGTTCTTAAGTGAGACAAAACTATTTCTAACACCTTTGAATAATAATTTATTATATTTTTCATTGTCTGTTTTAGTTTTCTTATGAAAGTAAGTCGTATTTATGTAACCCAATTGCAGTTTAGATTAAGTCGAAACAAAAACATCACTGTCGTTACCATTCGGGAAATGTTATATCATTCGTATTTCTAAGTTTGAACCACAACAAAAACATATTTAACGTTGTCTTAAAGTACTTAAACGATTCTTTTAGATCAATCCGGCGGGATTGATGCACAAACTATTTACAACTAACACTTTCCATATGCATTGGTTCATATATATTTATAGTCTTATTTGCCCTGTAGCATATAATCTCAACAATAGCGAGCATACTATCATATAACCCGTCCAACGTTTGACTGAAATGAGCCGCCAAATTACTGGGGTTTTTTTCGTCATAAATTCCGATTGCCAAAAGTAGGTAAGCTTTTGGATTACCTGAAACACTTAAGAATTGACGTTGAAGTACAAATTATCGGTAGTAAAGCCATGCAGTAACCCCCACAGACCGAAGATGTGTGCCAATAACAGACAACATTCAAATAGGGATGTATGAGTAGATTTTAAGATTGTTGATGCTGACTTGTATAAAACTACAGATGCACATTCTGAATATTGTCGATAATCTGTATTTTATTCTGGGTGCATGGATTTTGTAGGAAGATTTCGAAGGTCAAGGAAGTATGGGGATCGGAAGTGTCATAATATATGATAAACCAATAACATATCGCACAAATGATGGAAACTTGTATTCGTTTTTCTGAATTTCTGTGTGATTTTCAGATATCAGTCTTTGTACTACTTGATTTGTGCCCTTCGTTTCTTTAAAAAAAAATAAACTCAATAATCAGGTTTATTCGTAAACGACATATGAGGGGAAATCGAGAAAAAAAAACCCAGAGTATTATATTTCTGAAGATTTCCTAAGAATCGCAATTGTTGTATCTTATTTCTAAAAGGAACGTACCGCCATTTTAATTGGCCGGTTTTCTTTAATAGCACAAGCTGTTTGGGTTGCTTCTATATGTATCGACTTCCTATCAGCTGATTGTGGTTGTAATTTTGGGGTTTATTAACTGGGATACCTGGGAGTTCCATATTGAAGTTACATTTAATATCACATGATACTGTTGGTAAACAGACACAGCTTACATGTAGACTATCACACCGTATGTTTATTATGTCTGATTCCACTCTAATGGCATTGCTTTATCAACTTAAACATGATATTAAAATTTAGTTACCGGTTTAAAGTGGCATGAGCTGCCAAAATTCAAACTTTTTTTCATAATTTCTGATCGTCACGACAGTAAGAGGCGTTGAAGGTCATCGAAAAACTAACTGATTGGCGTTGGAATGAGGAAAATCCATACAGTATGTGGCCTGTACGAACCAAAAACGTGTTCGAAAAGTAAACAAAATCTAAATAACCGGGACGACCATTCATTCATTCTAATCCAAGTTAGTTCAAAACAACAATTTATCTTACATTTTCGAGACTAGAAGCACGAAAACGGTTCTGAATTATACGTCGTGATAAAAATAGGCAATAATTTCAACATTCTGTTTAACATCAAAATATCAACATTTTGGCAGCTCATGCCACTTTAAACAATTTGTATATATATAATAAACCTTGAATGTGTTGCTGTAAGAACTGTCAGACATCCCTGTAACTTCGATCCTCTATGATAGCTGTAATCAGGAATTAAATCTACGAAGAATTATTACATTGAATATAATGAAAAGCTTAAGGGGGTTGAGTATATTTATAAGGGGTTGAGTATATTCATAAGGGGTTGAATATATTTATAAGAGGTTGAGTATATTTATAAGGAGTTGAGTATATTTATAAGGAGTTGAGTATATTTATAAGGGGTTGAGTATATTTATAAGGAGTTGGGTATATTTATATGGGGGTGAGTATATTTATAAGGAGTTGAGTATATTTATAAGGGGTTGAGTATATTTATAAGGAGTTGAGTATATTCATAGGGGTTGAGTATATTTATAAGGAGTTTAGTATATTTATAAAGGGTTGGCTATATTTATAAGGAGTTGAGTAAATTTATAAGGAGGTGAGTATATTTATAAGGGGTTGGGTATATTTATAAGAAGTCGAATATATTTATAAGGAGTCGAATCTATTTAGAAGGGCTTGAGTATATTTATAAGGAGTAAAGTATATTTATAAGGGGTTGAGTATATTCATAGGGGTTGAGTATATTTATAAGGAGTTGAGTATGTTTATAAGGAGTTGAGTATATTTATAAAGAGTTGACTAAATTTATAAGGTGTGGGTATATTTATAGGGGTTGAGTATATTTATGAGGAGTTGAGTATATTTATTAGGGGTTGAGTATATTAATAGGGGTTGAGTATATTTATAAGGAGTTGAGTATATTTATAAGGAGTTGACTATATTTATAAGGAGTTGAGTATATTTATAAGGGGTTGGGTGTATTTATAAAGAGTCGAGTATATTTATAAGGAGTTGAGTATATTTATAAGGGGTTAGGTATATTTATAAGGTGTCGAGTATAAGGAGTTGACTATATTTATAAGGAGTTGAGTATATTTATAAGGGGTTGGGTATATTTATAAGGAGTCGAGTATATTTATAAGGAGTTGAGTATATTTATAAGGGGTTGGGTATATTTGTAGGGAGTCGAGTATATTTATAAGGAGTTGAGTATATTTATAAGGGGCTGAGTATATTTATAAGCAGTTGAGTATATTTATAAGGAGTTGAGTATATTTATAAGCAGTTGAGTATATAGATAAGGGGTAAAGTACATTTATAAGGAGTTGAATATATTTATCCTAATATCTCGCTAGATACCAAGAAAGTTTCAGCGACCATGATGAAAGTTATATTGAAATAGCAAGTGAGCTAGCTAATAAATCGATAATAAATGAATAAACACCATAAATTGTGGATAAAAAGGCCCAAGGTTTAATTACTAATAAAGACAACAAGTCGATGAATGGCGTATTTCCATGGGTATAAACAAGGCTGAGTGACGCGATTGACAAATCAGCCGCTGATTCCCGTGGGTTATCTCCGGCGAATCATGCAAGGAAAATTACACCTTTTTCTAACAGAAACGCTCAAGACTGCCTTCCTCTCTCCCGGGTAAACACAGGCAGAATAGAAAGCCAGCCGTAAGCATTAAAAACGCATCCCTCTGGTCCGACACGAGCGGATGCCCCCAGCTAACACTAAAAAACCCGAAAATAGTATGAGTTAAAGAGCTGCCCAAGTGTCCCCTTGGTATACTCAGGCAGACACCGAGTCAGTTCCCAACGCATACTACGCCTGCATCCCCCTGGTCCGACTCGGGCAGATACAGCCTTCACGCGTGTTAGCACCACAGGTGAGTACACACCTGAAACCTTAAAGGTGTATCAAATAACCATTATGAACCCATGGAAAATAACGCATTTACAAAGAAATATCCAAACATGTAAACAAAAACAGTAATCATAAACCAGCAACTTAGGGAGGGTGGGTGGGGATTTTGTGCTAAGATGCTACCCTACGTGCTGCCTGAAGCTAATCCAAAATGCGAGTGTGGGGGTCCCAACGTTCCAGCAAACCTCTCTGTGCCCCCAGCCAATGAAAAAGAGGTATTACTGGTAACCAAGGCACCCCGTCGCATTGCGGACTTTTTACTGATTTGATCAAAACAGCCCGCCCTCTAAACTATATCCCAAGGGCGACAACTCTAAAAACAACATAAACCCGTTTAACTCTAAAGGCAAAACACCGAGTTTTATACAAGTGCTCGAATTGACGATAATAGCATTTATCATACAGTTGTTAAATGCATTTATCCTAATATCTCGCTAGATACCAAGAAAGTTTCAGCGACCATGATGAAAGTTATATTGAAATAGCAAGTGAGCTAGCTAATAAATCGATAATAAATGAATAAACACCATAAATTGTGGATAAAAAGGCCCAAGGTTTAATTACTCATAAAGACAACAAGTCGATGAATGGCGTATTTCCATGGGTATAAACAAGGCTGAGTGACGCGATTGACAAATCAGCCGCTGATTCCCGTGGGTTATCTCCGGCGAATCATGCAAGGAAAATTACACCTTTTTCTAACAGAAACGCTCAAGACTGCCTTCCTCTCTCCCGGGTAAACACAGGCAGAATAGAAAGCCAGCCGTAAGCATTAAAAACGCATCCCTCTGGTCCGACACGAGCGGATGCCCCCAGCTAACACTAAAAAACCCGAAAATAGTATGAGTTAAAGAGCTGCCCAAGTGTCCCCTTGGTATACTCAGGCAGACACCGAGTCAGTTCCCAACGCATACTACGCCTGCATCCCCCTGGTCCGACTCGGGCAGATACAGCCTTCACGCGTGTTAGCACCACAGGTGAGTACACACCTGAAACCTTAAAGGTGTATCAAATAACCATTATGAACCCATGGAAAATAACCGCCACACGGATGGCTATCGCCAACCGTCGCCATTCATTTGAACTTGCTCCTTAGGCCCATTAAACAGAAAACTTAAATTACGAAACAGGGCGTAAATATAGGTAGGTTTGATTAACGAAATATTCTTATTAATAATTGTCAGCCGGGAAAGAACGCTTATTGTGTAAAAAGAAGCCTTCTAGGGCGCCTTCAAACATGTTGAGGAAAAAGTCGTTACCAATATCCGAGAGATGGACGTTATCCTCTCGATACAAAGTCTGCATATAATAAGTAATATCAGGATGCTTTATGACGATACCACCAAGCTCCAGCACCTGACGACTCACGGCACGATTTAAACGCTTCCTAGCAAGCTCAATCCGGGGAATGTCACGCCCACTCCGCCAAGCTCTACGGGGCAACATGTGCGAAAAACCGATTGTTGTATGTGGCAACAAGGATCGCAAAGAGTTCAAGTCTGACAGCATACGCTCCATCAGGGTCTTTAAGGGGGTCACACACAAATCGTTAGCTCCCAGGTGTAAAATAAGTAGTTGTGGGGGAACAGTCCTTGATAATTTCTGCTTGATGACACTCATAAGACGTGACCATCTCATACCACGTCTGCCGAACCATTTCACAGATAAATCCAGCCGGGAGCCAAGGCCAAGTGAAGTACCGCCAATTTTGGAATCTGCCCTGCGTCCTGCCCAGTAGATATAGCTGGAACCCAAGATCCACACCGATTTAGGCCTAACAATACCAGGATCTAAAACATAAAGAGAGAACTCGGCAGCAGAAAGGAATCATAGCATTACGGAGGAATTGATTATTATACAGTGTTATTGGATTAACGGCACCCTAATGTAACGCTGAAAACAATTTGAGGACCATCGCCCTAGCCTCATTATTTGTTCGGGCGAGACGCCTAGAGTTGCAAGGTGAGTGCAGCGGCCAATTCTAAAACTGTGACTTTTGTATCTACTACTATTAACACCCATAAATGTAAGAGATTTTACGACAAGTGCCGAAAACTGATACCGTGTTAAAGGTGACGAATTGAAGTGACAGAAAAACTGAGAGCTATCCAGGTTTGCTCTCAAACTTGCATATTCACTGACCGCACTTACAGCGCACATTTGCCCACCTGTTTTGGGTATTATAATAGTAGTACCGCGACCGCGCTGATCAGTTTTTGAATAACGGAGACGAATGTGCAAAGCTTTTTTGTCTTCAGACTGACGCACATCCGAAATACTCAAGCTGCTAGCGCTCAGTTTATTCCGAGAATAAGCTGTAAACTCCCCGACACGAAGGAGGGCGGTAAATGCTAATAAAAATGCTGCCCGACACAAACATGCCTCGAAACCAGATTCACAAACAGCAGGTAGAACACCAACCATTCGCCTGAGTAAATCTACCGTAATTGGGGCCCTGCCATCAGATTGGGTGCCGCGCCGCCTAAAGCCTTCCAATAATTTGCGGACGACAAAATTATCTGTCGGGTCTGGAAGGCCTTTAATTTTATGATGAAAACCTATACCTGCTATATAAGTGCTGGCAGTTGAAGCCGACATGCCGTTAAGTGACAAATGCGCAATATACAATGATAAATGCTTAAGTGGGACCGGCCATTCCAGTGGTATATTAACGGCTCTCAAAAAATTATCATATGATGTTAAGCCAGTACGGTATGCTCGAGATGTATTATCAGAAATCGACGACTCCAACAAACAATTGGCCTCACCCATTAATTCTTGAACTGCCAGAGATAATTCGGGATCATCGTCGGCACTGTGTCGGCTTGTGGTGCCAGCTGACGAAAACGCTGCCAATGGAATCGAGAGATGGCGTCAGCTATATTATTACAGAAACCCGGGATATGCTGGGCCTTAAATAAAATATTATTCTTGAGACAAGCAAGTACTAATAAACGAACAAGCTGCATTACCGTGCGCGATTTACTTGACTGCTTATTAATTATCTCAACCACTGACTGATTGTCGGTGTGGAATATAACCTTTTTATTTCGGAGATCTTCACCCCATAACGATACAGCAACTACGATTGGAAAAAGTTCTAGGAAAGTTATGTCACCCGTGAGCCCACTTTTACGCCATGACTCAGGCCATGCTGCCCACGCCCAATGCCCTCTAAAATAGGCCCCCATACCGAAAGCCCCAGCCGCGTCAGTAAACAGCTGTAGTGTGTCATTAGCGGCCCAGCACTTACTCAAAAACAAAGTCGTCCCATTGCAGGTATTTAGGAAGGAAGACCACGTTGATAGGTCTTCTTTCATTGACTTGGTTACTCTAATAAAGTGATATGGTTTTGTAACGCCCATAGTTGCATCGATTAATCTCCTACAAAAGGCCCGACCAGGCCTTACCGCCCTACATGTGAAATTTAACAATCCGATAAGTGACTGGAGTTCACGTAAAGTAACCTTATCTTTACATAAAATTGAAGCTAACTGCTCTTTCAACTTTTCCAACTTATCTTCTGGCAACCGAACTACCATATCGACCGAATCAAGCTCCAAACCAAGATAAATGATCTTGGAGCTTGGTTCAGTACACTTATCATAAGCCACTGGGACTCCAAGGTAATCACATACATCATAAAACGCACGAAGGAGTTTGGAACATTGAGTGGTACAGACACTACCGATAAATATAAAGTCGTCGAGATAATGGCATAGTGTAGATAGGCCTGCTGATTTAAATACGCACCATTCCAAAAATGTGCTGAAGCATTCAAATGTCGAACAACTAACTGAACAACCGAAAGGAAGGCATTTGTCAAAATAGTAACACCCGTTAAATTTAAACCCGAGCTGATCGAAATCTCCTGGTCGAACAGGAAGCAATCTAAACGCGGATTGTATATCGGCTTTGGCCATTAGCGCGCCGCGACCTAGTGTCTGTACCATTTCAATAGCATCATCTATCTTAGAATATGAAACCGAACAAAATTTGGGATCGATATAATCATTGACGCCCGCACCTGGTGGAAAGGATAGGTGATGTATTAATCGAAATTCACCCGGGGTCTTTTTGGGCACGAGTCCTAATGGTGAAACACGTAACGACGCGATAGGGCGGGAGAAAAAAGGACCCGCTATTCTACCCAGATCAATTTCTTTTTTAATCTTTGCTTCAACAATTTCCTCGTTGTTTCTAACTGAGCTCAAGTTATCCGCGTCTGTTGGCAAATGTGGACCGTGGTATAGAAGAGAAAATCCGCTCTTAAAGCCATCTATTAACCGTTGTTTATCTTCTAAGTTAGGATAATGCGTAATTAACGTTTCGAGTCTATGTAATATAATGGGAGTTGGAGCTAAATTTAAATGTGAACTGTTTAACACGGCTGGGTTAGGGAGATTCTGACCTAAAATAGTGGTAGTTGTTACTGTCTTGGGGCCTTTGGCCCCTTTTCCTGGTTTTTTGGAACGTTACACTTTGTAGCGGGATGCTGTGCCCCACACTCTTTACACTGGTGTCTATAGCGACAAACCCGTCTGCTACAATTACCGTTATTGTAATCCCAACAAACCCCAGTTGGGCGACCCCGTTGGTTGACAGATTTAGCTCCCTTGGTATTTACATTATAACCTGCACTCGATTGACCCGACCCCCTATGCAGCATGGCGAACATCCATAGCTCTGCGTCAATCATGGACCAGGACAAGTTTGGTTGCCGTGCTAACTTCAGCCTAAACTGCTCATCATAGCTGCGCCATGCAAACCCTCCCAGCTTAGCAGCTAACGAGCGAATGGTACTCATATATTTCAAAAGCTGCCTGGCTTTCACCGGGTGACGCAGTAAATAAATACTGGCATATACTAGAAAGGCCGTCGTCCATAATTCTATCGAATCGATCTTTCTCGTGTTATTGTGCGGCTTTAATAACAAGGGCCCACCAGGTTGACCCGTAAATGAGACCGTACATGTTTTATCAAATTCTATGTCATGCTTTAAAAGCTGAGCCAGGTCGACGTATTCGGAGCACCATATTTTGTTTCTTAGTTGAGGGCTAACGTGAACATCGACGTCATCACATATACTTATTAAAGGGTTTGGCAGCGGATGGGTATCAATGGAAGGGACTAAAGGTACCGAGGGGGCGGCGATGTTTGTGGCTACTAGGGAAGAGGTCAGCTCAGGGCAGGGACTCTGTGGCCCTGAAGCCTGGGCATATGCTACATAAGGAAAGTCGCCCATTTGGCCCGTATTAGCTATGTTAGCAGTTTGTGTCAACAACGGTAATATTTGAGGCCTACCTTCTCTAACCACGAGCGATGGACTGCCTCCTTCTGTACCCGGGGTTGCATCCACGGGGACGACATCAGTTTGACCCCGTCGAGGCTGTTTTCCGCTGGTTTTTACAGTCGATGATTGGGCTAACCTCTTCCGTCCAACCACCTGCACAGCAGCCGCTTTTTTGCCTTGTCGAGCCGATCGCCGAGGCATTCTGACGATCCACACAACCTTACTCCTTAGTACTAATAAGTATACCCTAATCTACTAAGCTTAAAGCTACTCGACTGCTTAGGCCCAAAACTACTTTTTTTTTTTAGTGCCCACTCTTATCACAATATTAAAATGTAAAGTAAACTTTTAAACTAGACTACTAAGATTTTTTAAACTAGACTAATTATACGAATTTTGCGATTTTGTGCTAAGATGCTACCCTACGTGCTGCCTGAAGCTAATCCAAAATGCGAGTGTGGGGGTCCCAACGTTCCAGCAAACCTCTCTGTGCCCCCAGCCAATGAAAAAGAGGTATTACTGGTAACCAAGGCACCCCGTCGCATTGCGGACTTTTTACTGATTTGATCAAAACAGCCCGCCCTCTAAACTATATCCCAAGGGCGACAACTCTAAAAACAACATAAACCCGTTTAACTCTAAAGGCAAAACACCGAGTTTTATACAAGTGCTCGAATTGACGATAATAGCATTTATCATACAGTTGTTAAATGCATTTATAAGGGGCTGAGTATATGTATAAGAAGTTGAGTATATTTATAAGGAGTTGAGTATATTCATAAAGAGTTGAGTATATTTATAAGGAGTTGAGTATATTTATAAGGGGCTGATTATATGTATAAGGAGTTGAGTATATTTAAAAGGGGTTTATAAGGGGTTGAGTACATGTATAAGGAGTTGAGTATATTAATAAGGGGCTGAGTATATGTATAAGGAGTTGAGTATATTTCTAAGGTGTTCAGTATATTTATAAGGAGTTGAGTATATTTCTAAGGAGTTGAGTATATTTATAAGGGGCTGAGTATATGTATAAGGAGTTGAGTATATTTATAAGGAGTTGAGTATATTTATAAGGGTTGAGTATATTTATAAGAAGTTGAGTATATTTATAAGGGGTTGAGTATATTTATGAGGGGTTGATTATATTTATAAGGAGTTGAATATATTTATACGGAGTTGAGTATATTTAAAAGGGGTTTATAAGGGGTTGAGTACATGTATAAGGAGTTGAGTATAATTATAAGGGGCTGAGTATATGTATAAGGAGTTGAGTATATTTCTAAGGAGTTGAGTATATTTCTAAGGAGTTGAGTAAATTTCTAAGGAGTTGAGTATATTTATAAGGGGCTGAGTATATATATAAGGAGTTGAGTATATTTATAAGGAGTTGAGTATATTTATAAGGGTTGAGTATATTTTTAAGAAGTTGAGTATATTTAAAAGGGGCTGAGTATATTTATAAGGGGTTGATTATATTTATAAGGAGTTGACTATATTTATAAGGAGTTGAGTATATTTGTAAAGGGTTAGGTATATTTATAAGGAGTCGAGTATATTTATAAGGAGTTGACTGTATTTATAAGGGGTTGGGTATATTTATAAGGAGTCGAGTATATTTATAAGGAGTTGAGTATATTTATAAGGGGTTGGGTATATTTATAAGGAGTCGAGTATATTTATAAGGAGTTGAGTATATTTATAAGGGGCTGAGTATATTTATAAGGAGTTGAGTATATTTATAAGGAGTTGAGTATATTTATAAGCAGTTGAGTATATAAATAAGGGGTTAAGTACATTTATAAGGAGTTGAACATATTTATACGGAGTTGAGTATGTTTAAAAGGGTTTATAAGGGGTTGAGTACATGCATAAGGAGTTGAGTATATTTATAAGGGGCTGAGTATATGTATAAGGAGTTGAGTATATTTATAAGGAGTTGAGTATATTCATAAGGGGCTGAGTATATTTATAAGGGGTTCAGTATACTCATAAGGGGTTTAGTATATTTATAAGGGGTCGAGTATATGTATAAGGGGTTGAGTATATTCATAAGGGGTTGAGTATATTCATAAGGGGTCGAGTATATGTATAAGAGGTTGAGTATATTCATAATGGGTTGAGTATATTTATAAAGAGTTGAGAATATTTATAAAGAGTTGAGTATATTTCTAGGGTTGAGTATATTTATAATGAGTTGAGAATATTCATAAGTGGCTGAGTATATTTATAAGGGTTGAGTATATTTATAAGGGTTGGGTATATTTTTAAGAAGTTGAGTATATTTATAAGGGGCTGAGTATATTTATAAGGGGTTGAGTATATTCATAAGTGGTTGAGTATATTTATAAGGGGTCGAGTATATGTATAAGGGGTTGAGTATATTCATAAGGGTTGGTTACATTTATAAGGAGTTGAGTATATTTATAAGGGTTGGTTATATTTATAAGGAGTTGAGTATATTTATAAGTGGCTGAGTATATTTATAAGGGTTAAGTATATTTATAAGAAGTTGAGTATATTTATAAGGGCCTGAGTATATTTATAAGGGGTTGAGGATATTCATAAGGGGTTGAGTATATTTACAAGGGGTTGAGTATATTTATAAAGAGTTGAGTATATTTATAAGGGGTTGGGTATATTTATAAGGAGTTGAGTATATTTATAAGGGGCTGAGTATATAAATAAGGGGTTAAGTACATTTATAAGGAGTTGAACATATTTATACGGAGTTGAGTATGTTCATAAAGAGTTAAGTATATTTATAAGGAGTTGAGTATATTTATAAGGGGCTGATTATAAGTATAAGGAGTTGAGTATATTTAAAAGTGTTTATAAGGGGTTGAGTACATGTATAAGGAGTTGAGTATATTTATAAGGGGCTGAGTATATGTATAAGGAGTTGAGTATATTTCTAAGGAGTTGAGTATATTTCTAAGGAGTTGAGTATATTTATAAGGAGTTGAGTATATTTATAAGGAGTTGAGTATATTTATAAGGGACTGAGTATATGTATAAGGAGTTGAGTATATTTATAAGGACTTGTGTATATTTATAAGGGTTGAGTATATTTATAAGAAGTTGAGTATATTTATACGGGGCTGAGTATATTTATAAGGGGTTGATTATATTTATAAGGAGTTGGATATATTTATACGGAGTTGAGTATATTTAAAAGGGGTTTATAAGTGGTTGAGTACATGTATAAGGAGTTGAGTATATTTATAAGGGGCTGATTATATGTATAAGGAGTTGAGTATATTTATAAGGAGTTGAGTATATATTTAAGGAGTTGAGTATATTAATAAGGAGTTGAGTTTATTTATAAGGGTTGAGTATATTTATAAGAAGTTGAGTATATTTATAAGGGGCTGAGTATATTTATAAGGGGTTGATTATATTTATAAGGAGTTGACTATATTTATAAGGAGTTGAGTATATTTGTAAGGGGTTAGGTTTATTTATAAGGAGTCGAGTATATTAATAAGGAGTTGGTTATATTTATAAGGAGTTGAGTATATTTATAAGTGGCTGAGTATATTTATAAGGGTTAAGTATATTTATAAGAAGTTGAGTATATGTATAAGGGCCTGAGTATATTTATAAGGGGTTGAGGATATTCATAAGGGGTTGAGTATATTTATAAGGGGTTGAGTATATTTATAAAGAGTTGAGTATATTTATAAGGGGTTGGGTATATTTATAAGGAGTCGAGTATATTTATAAGGGGCTGAGTATATATTTAAGGAGTTGAGTTTATTAATAAGGAGTTGAGTTTATTTATAAGGGTTGAGTATATTTATAAGAAGTTGAGTATATTTATAAGGGGCTGAGTATATTTATAAGGGGTTGATTATATTTATAAGGAGTTGACTATATTTATAAGGAGTTGAGTATATTTGTAAGGGGTTAGGTATATTTATAAGGAGTCGAGTATATTAATAAGGAGTTGACTATATTTATAAGGAGTTGAGTATATCTATAAGGGGTTGGGTATATTTATAAGGAGTTGAGTATATTTATAAGGGGCTGATTATATGTATAAGGAGTTGAATATATTTATAAGGAGTTGACTATATTTATAAGGAGTTGAGTATATTTGTAAGGGGTTAGGTATATTTATAAGGAGTCGAGTATATTTATAAGGAGTTGACTATATTTATTAGGAGTTGAGTATATTTATAAGTTGTTGGGTATATTTATAAGGAGTTGAGTATATTTATAAGGGGCTGATTATATGTATAAGGAGTTGAATATATTTATAAGGAGTTGAGTATATATATATAAGGTGTTGAGTATATATATAAGGAGTTGAGTATATTTATAAGGGGTTGGGTATATTTATAAGGAGTCGAGTATATTTATAAGGAGTTGAGTATATTTATAAGGGGCTGAGTATATTTATAAGGAGTTGAGTATATTTATAAGGAGTTGAGTATATTTATAAGCCGTTGAGTATATAAATAAGGGGTTAAGTACATTTATAAGGAGTTGAATATATTTATACGGAGTTGAGTATGTTTAAAAGGGTTTATAAGGGGTTGAGTATATGTATAAGGAGTTGAGTATATTTATAAGGGGCTGAGTATATGTATAAGGAGTTGAGTATATTTATAAGGAGTTGAGTATATTCATAAGTGGCTGAGTATATTTATAAGGGTTGAGTATATTTATAAGGGTTGGGTATATTTATAAGAAGTTGAGTATATTTATAAGGGGCTGAGTATATTTATAAGGGGTTGAGTATATTCATAAGGGGTTGAGTATATTTATAAGGGGTCGAGTATATGTATAAGGGGTTGAGTATATTCATAAGGGGTTGAGTATATTTATAAGGAGTTGAGTATATTTATAAGGGTTGATTATATTTATAAGGAGTTGTGTATATTTATAAGTTGCTGAGTATATTTATAAGGGTTAAGTATATTTATAAGAAGTTGAGTATATTTATAAGGGCCTGGGTATATTTATAAGGGGTTGAGGATATTCATAGGGGGATTTTTTTTATAAGGAGTTGAGTATATTTAAAACGGGTTGAGTACATGTTTAAGGAGTTGAGTATATTTATATGGGGCTGAGTATACATTGTGTATTTATAAAGGGTTGAGTATATTCATAAGGGGTTGAGTATATTTATAAAGAGTTGAGTAGATTCATAAGGGGTTGAGTATATTTATAAGGGGTCGAGCATATGTATAAGAGTTTGAGTATATTTGTAAGGGGTTGAGTATATTTATAAGAAGTTGAGTATATTTATAAGGGGTTGAGTATATTTATATGTATTTACTATCTGTGCACGGAATCATGATAGTAAATCATCAGCTATATATCAAGATAACTCAAATAAGAATCTTTCTGTTCATAGAACTTTTAGAAATAAAATCGGGTAATGCTCCCCGGTTATATATCCACACACAATCCCCCAAATAGTTTGCGGCTAAACCGATATTATTCTTTACTTGAACCTGAATCATTTAGTTTGTCGACATAGTATACGTTCTGATGACCATTGGGGTGTATGAGAAGAGTCCGATGTTTGGCAGCTCGTGTGATTATAGTTAATCAAGCCGTGTAAGTATTCATATGCAAAGGTATATGGATAATTCACAAGAATACACAGATTTTCAATTCGTATTATGCACTCGAATATCTTTCTTTTCTGTGTGTGTCGTTTATTGTGGCTGATTTCCCACTGCTAATTTGCATCTGATTTATCTCGTCGAGAGACATCTTCTTTTGGGTTATGATAACAACACCTCTTATACATCTTGAATGGTTTAAACAATCTCTGTTTCTTTCCTCCATACATTTCCATATTTTTACGAATATTTACGAACATTTGTCGAAGGCTGTTTTATTCTTTTCCATGAACCAGTGTTTTACATTTAAAAGCACATGCGGGTATTGATCTTGTATACAAAAAACCTGTAGGCGTGCGAAATAAAGACATGTTTTCTATAGATATTAGTGGAGAATGAGTAACTAGTGTAGGCCGAATGGTAGCGCCATATGTCGTTTTAAATATTTTAAATATCTGAACAAAACCTGGGGCACATGGATCCGCATTCATTTATTGTTTTCTTTGTGGAATTATATTCAAATGTACATAAAGTGTTCCAGAAAATTCTACTGACTAAGGTCAAGCTCCTGTCAGTCGTCAACCTAATGAAAGATCATGGGTTTAGTTTATTACAACAACTTGTGATGGGGTATAAAGGTATAAATGATATGCCCCTTTTTAACACAATTATACACTTTTCTTCGTGGTTATTTTAGATTTTCCCTGTATGACGTTGTGTTTAAAATTACTGTCCCAAGTTCGCTTCAATCTTTCCTTTAGTATCTGTGACTCAATGTGTAAAAGTACTGTCTTGAGTTGCCTTTAATCTTTCCTTTAGTATCTGTGACTTTGTGTGTAAAATTACTGTCTAGAGATAGCTTCAATCTTTCCTTTAGTATCTGTGACTTTGTGTGTAAAATTACTGTCTAGAGATAGCTTCAATCTTTCCTTTAGTATCTGTGACTTTGTGTGTAAAAGTACTGTCCTGAGTTGCCTTTAATCTTTCCTTTAGTATCTATTACTTTATGTGTAAAATTACTGTCTAGAGATAGCTTCAATCTTTCCTTTAGTATCTGTGACTTTATGTGTAAAATTACTGTCTAGAGATAGCTTCAATCTTTCCTTTAGTATCTGTGACTTTGTGTGTAAAAGTACTGTCCTGAGTTGCCTTTAATCTTTCCTTTAGTATCTGTGACTTTATGTGTAAAAGTACTGTCCTGAGATAGCATAAATCCTTTCTTTAGTATCGGTGCCTATATGTGTGAAAGTACTGTCCCGAGTTGCCGTTAATCTTTCCTTTAGTATCTGTGACTTTATGTGTAAAAGTACTGTCCTGAGTTGCCTTTAATCTTTCCTTTAGTATCTGTGACTTTGTGTGTAAAAGTACTGTCCTGAGTTGCCTTTAATCTTTCCTTTAGTATCTGTGACTTTGTGTGTAAAAGTACTGTTCTGAGTTGCCTTCAATCTTTCCTTTAGTATCTGTTACTTTATGTGTAAAAGTACTGTCCTGAGTTGCCTTTAATCTTTCCTTTAGTATCTGTGACTTTATGTGTAAAAGTACTGTTCTGAGTTGCCTTTAATCTTTCCTTTAGTATCTGTGACTTTGTGTGTAAAAGTACTGTCCTGAGTTGCCTTTAATCTTTCCTTTAGTATCTGTGACTTTATGTGTAAAAGTACTGTTCTGAGTTGCCTTTAATCCTTTCTTTAGTATCTGTGACTTTATGTGTAAAAGTACTGTTCTGAGTTGCCTTTAATCTTTCCTTAAGTATCTGTGACTATATGTGTAAAAGTACTGTCCTGAGTTGCCTTTAATCTTTCCTTTAGTATCTGTGACTTTGTGTGTAAAATGACTGTCCTGGGTTAGCTTCAATCTTTCCTTTAGTATCTGTGACTTTGTGTGTAAAATTACTGTCCCGAGTTAGCTTCACTATTCGCTTTAGTATATGTGACTTTGTGTGTAAAATTACTGTCTTGAGATAACTTCAATCTTTCCTTTAGCGTCTGTGACTTTGTGTGTAAAATAACTGTCCCGAGTTAGCTTCACTATTCGCTTTAGTATCTGTGACTTTATGTGTAAAAGTATTGTCCTGAGTTGCCTTTAATATTTCCTTTAGTATCTGTGACTTTGTGTGTAAAATTACTGTCCTGAGATAGCATTAATCCTTTCTTTAGTATATTTATGATCACTAAAACACACGAGCACAGGGAAAATCTTCTTGTCTAAAATAATCATGGAGACCAGTTTCTAATTGTGTTAAAAAGAGGAAATTCATTTAAACATTTAGACCCCATAAATTATTGTAACAAACTAAACCTCTGATATTTCATTAGGTTGACGACTGACAGGAGCGTAGCCTTGGTCAGTAGAATTTTCTGGGATCCTTTTGTAACACATTGACAATGGTTACGCATCTTAACTATGGCCAGAACATTGGTAGACTGAGATTGAACCCCATAAATGTTGCCCCCCCCCCCCCCACCCCCGGCACAGACAACACTATGCAACGAACAAAACGGCCATAAACTCCATCTCACAACCTACAACCACAAAACAATACGTTAACTATCTAAATCTCACAACCTACAACCAAAAAAGGCCATAACATCCATCTCACAACCTACAACCAAAAAAACAACAAGGTTATAAACTCCATCTCACAACCTACAACCAACAAACAACAAGGTTATAAACTCCATCTCATAACCTACAACCAACAAACAACAAGATTATAAACTCCATCTCATAACCTACAACCAACGAACAACAAGGTTAGAGACTCCATCTCATAACCTACAACCAACAAACAACAAGGTTATAAACTCCATCTCAGAACCTAAAACCAACAAACAACAAGGTTATAAACTCCATCTCATAACCTACAACTAAAAAACAACACGGTTATAAACTCCATCTCATAACCTACAAACAACATGGTTATGAACTCCATCTCATAACCTACAAACAACATGGTTATAAACTCCATCTCATAACCTACAACCAAAAAACAACAAGGTAATAAACTCTATCTCACAACCTACAACCGACAAACAACAAGGTTATAAACTCCATCTCATAACCTACAACCAACAAGGTTATAAACTCCATTCCACAACCTACAACCAACAAACAACAAGGTTATAAACTCCAACTCATAATCTGCAACCAGCAAACAAAACGGCCATAAACTACATCTCACAGCCTACAGCCAACAAACAACATCGTTATCGACTCCATCTCATAACCTACAACCAACAAACAACAAGGTTATGAACTCCATCTCACAACCTACAGCCAACAAACAGCAAGGTTATAAACTCTATCTCATAACCACAACCAACAAACAGCAAGGTTATAAACTCCATCTCACAACCAACACAAACAACACGGTTATAGACTCCATCTCATAACCTACAGTCAACCTACAACACGGTTATAAAGACCATCTCATAACCTAAAACCAACAAGAATATAAACTCCATCTCATAACTTACAACCAACAAACAACATGGTTATAAACTCCATATCACAACCAACAAACAAGAAGGTTATAAACTCTATCTCATAACCTACAACCAACAAACAACACGGTTATAAACTCCATCTCATGGCCTATAACCAACAAACAACAAGGTTATGAACTCCATCTCACAACCTACAGCCAACAAACAACACCGTTATAGACTCCATCTCACAGCCTACATCCTTTCTTTGGTATCTGTGACTTTGTGTGTAAAATTACTGCACGAGTTAACTTCAATCTTTTCTTTAGCGTCTGTGACGTTGTGTGTAAAATGACTGTCCTGGGTTAGCTTCAATCTTTCCTTTAGTATCTGTGACTTTGTGTGTAAAATTACTGTCCCGAGTTAGCTTCACTATTGGCTTTAGTATCTGTGACTTTGTGTGTAAAAATACTGTCTTGAGATAACTTCAATCTTTCCTTTAGCGTCTGTGACTTTATGTGTAAAATAACTGTCTTGCGTTAGCGTCAATCTTCTATTTTCTGGCATAATTATTAAACGAAACAATCTTTTAACTTGAAGTGAACATTTGTGACTTTGGGTGTAAACTACCAAGTGTAAACTTCCAACTCCGCAGTAGTCCGGATTCCCTGATTACCGTAACTATATGTGACTTTGTTTGTAAAAATACTACGTGGAGTAAACTTTCAACTTGCTGCTCGTGTCTGTGACCTTGTGTGTAAAAGTATACTGCCCAGAGATAACTTTCAATTTTCCGTTGGTGGGAAAACAATAACAACTGCACTGACTCTCATGCACTTTTTACCAAAAAGCGAAACTGGGAAATGTATGTATTAACTCAGTATTTGTGATTTTGTGTTTAAAATTACTACTCGGAGTAAACTTCTAACTTTCCTTCAGTATGAAAAATGATTTTGTGTATTGATTTCTTATATGTGACTTTGTGTTTAAAAGTACTACCCGGAGTAAACTTCTAACTTTCCGTGGTTGCCAGTTACCAGCGGAAGGTCATGTGTTTCCTCCGGGCATAGAGCCCGGTTTCATCCCACAAAAAAACTGGCAACGCCGGCATATAAGTGAAATAATATTCAGCGCGGCGTAAAACACCAAACAATCAATCTACTTTCCGTCAGTTTCTGTGACTTTCTGTGTAACAGCAGGCTTATTAGAACCCGGAGTAAACATCCTACATGTTGTTTTTTGTTCTATGACTGAGTACATGAAAGTACAACCCGGTGTAACCATCCTACTTTACGTTAGTATTGTGTTTAATAAGTTTATTGTGCTATTATTTGCAAGAAGTCAGCATGTTGTTTAACAATGGGTTGGATGTCTATGGTATGTCGATATTTCTATTGCCAGCAAATGCAGCTGTAGCATGGTGATTGAAAACGAAATACATACCGGTACATAATTGTTTGCAGTGCATTACCCCCAAAAGTCTCAATTGTACTTGAACATTCTTTTATGTCTGGAAGTCGTATGATCCGTGTTTTTGGAGCGTGCAAGGTTAGCTGTTTGGATCTCAGAATCAGAACTAGCATTCTTTATACTTTTTTATGCGAGTGCTTCGTCGTCCGGGCATTGCACGGATATAAGATGGCTTGTACTTCTCTGCAAGTTCTCAACTATACAGAATCAAACCAAAGTATACTTAGCGCCATTAAAACGCACGACCCAAAGAACGTAAAATATTTTGAAAAATGTAAAGTGTAAAATATTGTAAATACTCTTAAATTGAAGAACAAGGCATTGGTCACAATGAGACAAAGAATTGACAATATGTGAAACCCTGGTGACTTTTATTCCTTGCAAACAAATCGTTGATACAGAAATTGAAGGTGCCATCATTCAATAATAGGTATGTCCACTTCGGGCATCAACGCAAGCAGTACATCTGCGACGCAAGGACCTGATGAGTGTGGTTATTCTGTGCTGTGGGATCCGGTCCCACTCTTCCTGCACTACCTGGATCAATTCACGTCGGTTGCGTGGCCTGGGTTGACGTTGTGCAACGGCATTCTTAAGCTGATCCCACAAGTGCTCTATGGGCAATAGATCGGGGGAGTAAGCTGGTCATTCCATGATGTTCACATTATTCTGTTGCAAGAAGTCTGGTGTCAACCTTGCAGAGTATGGGCTCTGATGATTTCCTAATGAAAGATCATGGGTTTAGTTTATTACAACAACTTGTGATGGGGTATAAAGGTATAAATGATATGCCCCTTTTTAACACAATTATACACTTTTCTTCGTGGTTATTTTAGATTTTCCCTGTATGACGTTGTGTTTAAAATTACTGTCCCAAGTTCGCTTCAATCTTTCCTTTAGTATCTGTGACTCAATGTGTAAAAGTACTGTCTTGAGTTGCCTTTAATCTTTCCTTTAGTATCTGTGACTTTGTGTGTAAAATTACTGTCTAGAGATAGCTTCAATCTTTCCTTTAGTATCTGTGACTTTGTGTGTAAAATTACTGTCTAGAGATAGCTTCAATCTTTCCTTTAGTATCTGTGACTTTGTGTGTAAAAGTACTGTCCTGAGTTGCCTTTAATCTTTCCTTTAGTATCTATTACTTTATGTGTAAAATTACTGTCTAGAGATAGCTTCAATCTTTCCTTTAGTATCTGTGACTTTATGTGTAAAATTACTGTCTAGAGATAGCTTCAATCTTTCCTTTAGTATCTGTGACTTTGTGTGTAAAAGTACTGTCCTGAGTTGCCTTTAATCTTTCCTTTAGTATCTGTGACTTTATGTGTAAAAGTACTGTCCTGAGATAGCATAAATCCTTTCTTTAGTATCGGTGCCTATATGTGTGAAAGTACTGTCCCGAGTTGCCGTTAATCTTTCCTTTAGTATCTGTGACTTTATGTGTAAAAGTACTGTCCTGAGTTGCCTTTAATCTTTCCTTTAGTATCTGTGACTTTGTGTGTAAAAGTACTGTCCTGAGTTGCCTTTAATCTTTCCTTTAGTATCTGTGACTTTGTGTGTAAAAGTACTGTTCTGAGTTGCCTTCAATCTTTCCTTTAGTATCTGTTACTTTATGTGTAAAAGTACTGTCCTGAGTTGCCTTTAATCTTTCCTTTAGTATCTGTGACTTTATGTGTAAAAGTACTGTTCTGAGTTGCCTTTAATCTTTCCTTTAGTATCTGTGACTTTGTGTGTAAAAGTACTGTCCTGAGTTGCCTTTAATCTTTCCTTTAGTATCTGTGACTTTATGTGTAAAAGTACTGTTCTGAGTTGCCTTTAATCCTTTCTTTAGTATCTGTGACTTTATGTGTAAAAGTACTGTTCTGAGTTGCCTTTAATCTTTCTTTAAGTATCTGTGACTTTATGTGTAAAAGTACTGTCCTGAGTTGCCTTTAATCTTTCCTTTAGTATCTGTGACTTTGTGTGTAAAATGACTGTCCTGGGTTAGCTTCAATCTTTCCTTTAGTATCTGTGACTTTGTGTGTAAAATTACTGTCCCGAGTTAGCTTCACTATTCGCTTTAGTATATGTGACTTTGTGTGTAAAATTACTGTCTTGAGATAACTTCAATCTTTCCTTTAGCGTCTGTGACTTTGTGTGTAAAATAACTGTCCCGAGTTAGCTTCACTATTCGCTTTAGTATCTGTGACTTTATGTGTAAAAGTATTGTCCTGAGTTGCCTTTAATATTTCCTTTAGTATCTGTGACTTTGTGTGTAAAATTACTGTCCTGAGATAGCATTAATCCTTTCTTTAGTATATTTATGATCACTAAAACACACGAGCACAGGGAAAATCTTCTTGTCTAAAATAATCATGGAGACCAGTTTCTAATTGTGTTAAAAAGAGGAAATTCATTTAAACATTTAGACCCCATAAATTATTGTAACAAACTAAACCTCTGATATTTCATTAGGTTGACGACTGACAGGAGCGTAGCCTTGGTCAGTAGAATTTTCTGGGATCCTTTTGTAACACATTGACAATGGTTACGCATCTTAACTATGGCCAGAACATTGGTAGACTGAGATTGAACCCCATAAATGTTGCCCCCCCCCCCACCCCCGGCACAGACAACACTATGCAACGAACAAAACGGCCATAAACTCCATCTCACAACCTACAACCACAAAACAATACGTTAACTATCTCAATCTCACAACCTACAACCAAAAAAGGCCATAACATCCATCTCACAACCTACAACCAAAAAAACAACAAGGTTATAAACTCCATCTCATAACCTACAACCAACAAACAACAAGATTATAAACTCCATCTCATAACCTACAACCAACAAACAACAAGGTTAGAGACTCCATCTCATAACCTACAACCAACAAACAACAAGGTTATAAACTCCATCTCAGAACCTAAAACCAACAAACAACAAGGTTATAAACTCCATCTCATAACCTACAACTAAAAAACAACACGGTTATAAACTCCATCTCATAACCTACAAACAACATGGTTATGAACTCCATCTCATAACCTACAAACAACATGGTTATAAACTCCATCTCATAACCTACAACCAAAAAACAACAAGGTAATAAACTCTATCTCACAACCTACAACCGACAAACAACAAGGTTATAAACTCCATCTCATAACCTACAACCAACAAGGTTATAAACTCCATTTCACAACCTACAACCAACAAACAACAAGGTTATAAACTCCAACTCATAATCTGCAACCAGCAAACAAAACGGCCATAAACTACATCTCACAGCCTACAGCCAACAAACAACATCGTTATCGACTCCATCTCATAACCTACAACCAACAAACAACAAGGTTATGAACTCCATCTCACAACCTACAGCCAACAAACAGCAAGGTTATAAACTCTATCTCATAACCACAACCAACAAACAGCAAGGTTATAAACTCCATCTCACAACCAACACAAACAACACGGTTATAGACTCCATCTCATAACCTACAGTCAACCTACAACACGGTTATAAAGACCATCTCATAACCTAAAACCAACAAGAATATAAACTCCATCTCATAACTTACAACCAACAAACAACATGGTTATAAACTCCATATCACAACCAACAAACAAGAAGGTTATAAACTCTATCTCATAACCTACAACCAACAAACAACACGGTTATAAACTCCATCTCATGGCCTATAACCAACAAACAACAAGGTTATGAACTCCATCTCACAACCTACAGCCAACAAACAACACCGTTATAGACTCCATCTCACAGCCTACATCCTTTCTTTGGTATCTGTGACTTTGTGTGTAAAATTACTGCACGAGTTAACTTCAATCTTTTCTTTAGCGTCTGTGACGTTGTGTGTAAAATGACTGTCCTGGGTTAGCTTCAATCTTTCCTTTAGTATCTGTGACTTTGTGTGTAAAATTACTGTCCCGAGTTAGCTTCACTATTGGCTTTAGTATCTGTGACTTTGTGTGTAAAAATACTGTCTTGAGATAACTTCAATCTTTCCTTTAGCGTCTGTGACTTTATGTGTAAAATAACTGTCTTGCGTTAGCGTCAATCTTCTATTTTCTGGCATAATTATTAAACGAAACAATCTTTTAACTTGAAGTGAACATTTGTGACTTTGGGTGTAAACTACCAAGTGTAAACTTCCAACTCCGCAGTAGTCCGGATTCCCTGATTACCGTAACTATATGTGACTTTGTTTGTAAAAATACTACGTGGAGTAAACTTTCAACTTGCTGCTCGTGTCTGTGACCTTGTGTGTAAAAGTATACTGCCCAGAGATAACTTTCAATTTTCCGTTGGTGGGAAAACAATAACAACTGCACTGACTCTCATGCACTTTTTACCAAAAAGCGAAACTGGGAAATGTATGTATTAACTCAGTATTTGTGATTTTGTGTTTAAAATTACTACTCGGAGTAAACTTCTAACTTTCCTTCAGTATGAAAAATGATTTTGTGTATTGATTTCTTATATGTGACTTTGTGTTTAAAAGTACTACCCGGAGTAAACTTCTAACTTTCCGTGGTTGCCAGTTACCAGCGGAAGGTCATGTGTTTCCTCCGGGCATAGAGCCCGGTTTCATCCCACAAAAAAACTGGCAACGCCGGCATATAAGTGAAATAATATTCAGCGCGGCGTAAAACACCAAACAATCAATCTACTTTCCGTCAGTTTCTGTGACTTTCTGTGTAACAGCAGGCTTATTAGAACCCGGAGTAAACATCCTACATGTTGTTTTTTGTTCTATGACTGAGTACATGAAAGTACAACCCGGTGTAACCATCCTACTTTACGTTAGTATTGTGTTTAATAAGTTTATTGTGCTATTATTTGCAAGAAGTCAGCATGTTGTTTAACAATGGGTTGGATGTCTATGGTATGTCGATATTTCTATTGCCAGCAAATGCAGCTGTAGCATGGTGATTGAAAACGAAATACATACCGGTACATAATTGTTTGCAGTGCATTACCCCCAAAAGTCTCAATTGTACTTGAACATTCTTTTATGTCTGGAAGTCGTATGATCCGTGTTTTTGGAGCGTGCAAGGTTAGCTGTTTGGATCTCAGAATCAGAACTAGCATTCTTTATACTTTTTTATGCGAGTGCTTCGTCGTCCGGGCATTGCACGGATATAAGATGGCTTGTACTTCTCTGCAAGTTCTCAACTATACAGAATCAAACCAAAGTATACTTAGCGCCATTAAAACGCACGACCCAAAGAACGTAAAATATTTTGAAAAATGTAAAGTGTAAAATATTGTAAATACTCTTAAATTGAAGAACAAGGCATTGGTCACAATGAGACAAAGAATTGACAATATGTGAAACCCTGGTGACTTTTATTCCTTGCAAACAAATCGTTGATACAGAAATTGAAGGTGCCATCATTCAATAATAGGTATGTCCACTTCGGGCATCAACGCAAGCAGTACATCTGCGACGCAAGGACCTGATGAGTGTGGTTATTCTGTGCTGTGGGATCCGGTCCCACTCTTCCTGCACTACCTGGATCAATTCACGTCGGTTGCGTGGCCTGGGTTGACGTTGTGCAACGGCATTCTTAAGCTGATCCCACAAGTGCTCTATGGGCAATAGATCGGGGGAGTAAGCTGGTCATTCCATGATGTTCACATTATTCTGTTGCAAGAAGTCTGGTGTCAACCTTGCAGAGTATGGGCTCTGATGATTTCGAGCCAATCGTACACGGTTTTGGCGTGCGGCAGGTGTCAATATGGGCCCTCGGTAGGGGATGCGTGCATGCATCTGTATCTGTTGGAGACGGCGTCGGATGGTGCTGAGGCTTACCCTGGGCCTTCCAATTCCCACTGTCTCACGAGCAGTCTGTGTCGCGGTGCGAAATCGGTCACGTGTGTGCAACAAACCGATGTACCGATCCTGGCGGGCTGTAGTGACTCTTGGCTGACCAGGGCGTGGTCGGTCGGCAACATTGCCAGTTTCATGTTCCCTGATTCTGAGGCGACTAATTGTGGAGGGATGACACTGCATGTGACGTCCTACGGCGGCACAACTGAGAACCGCCTGTCATATGTCAATGGCACGTTCCCTTTGTTGTGTCGTAAGTCGGGGCATGGTAACGTTTTCTGATTTTTTTTTCGTCTTTATGCTGAGCTTCGTGTAAAGTGTTGAACCCACGACAAATGAGCCCCGAAAGCTGTTCTCAGTGATGGTGAAACACTCAATGGACGTCATTAGGAAATCTTGCGTAATGTTCACGACAGGCGCGTCGGGAAACCACAGGTTATCCAGTTATTGCAACTCAACTCGAACTAACAATAAACAACAAAATGGGGTAGAAACATAAAATTCAACCGTGCGATTTTAATGGCGCTAAGTATATATAGATTCTCTCCACCAAACCGTCTGCTCTCTCCGACAAGTCGTCACCAGGAATAAATTGAGGGCACTGGACTTTGCCCGGCGGAAACTCCTGCAAATACTGAACGAAATTCGAAATTGGACTGAGCGAAATTCGAACCCGCGACCCATCAATTGGAAGCTTACGTGGGCCTGAGAGACTGACTACAGACTTAGCCACGGAAGCCTAACAAGCCTAACAAATAAAGAATTATACCGTGTTAACCCATGCATTGTCAGTTTGATTTTTATTCAAAATTGTAAACATAATATCGAAATATATATACACAAAGAAAAAAGTTAAGTACCCCACTGGAACGTCTGCAATGACCGATAAAATCATTGGTGTAGGGAGATCGTTGGCTAACTGATGTTGCTGAAACGATCGTGATCATAAAGGGCAACATTCTGGCGATACGAAATAACCATTAATGGCAATAAGCTATACAATTTATTCAGGATATTGTTAGCCAAATCAAAAGTGTATTTTAACAAAATAAAAAGATGCTTGTAAGTATGAAACTCCAGAGTCCATCTGGCTTCACAGGGCGAACATATTGAAGCAAAAATGTCACTTTGAGTGTGTAGAACACATCCCTAGAGCAGAAGATCCTTACCTTCCAGCCTGCGTTTCATCCCTCCAGTGAGACGTTGGATCTGTTGAAGGGGTAACTGCGCGGGTTTGAATCCTTTAGAGGACATTTAGGATAGGATGGACGGAAACATTCAAGCCTCCTGTACAAAATATGCAGGAATTGGAAGCCGCATTACATCGGTATTGGCGGCACTTATCCCTTCAACAGATCCAACGTCTCACTGGAGGGATTAAAAGCAGGCTGGAAGCAAAAAATCTCCCTACACCAATGATTTTATCGGTCGGCGCAGACTTTCCAGGGGGCTGCTTAACTTTTTTGTGTGTATATAACGTAGATACACTGAAAATACGAAAAAGATAAGTGGCGTGAGCAGAAAGAATTAAAACAATAAGAGAAATGTGTTCTTACGGGAATATGATTTAATAGATGTTGCCCGAGTTCTCAGTTGGGATTCTACGCTCGTTTAGTTTTATTTTAAACAATGCTGTTGGTTTCAGTTGCTATACAACTCAAGAGCTTATGTGATTTTTCATTGAATATGGAGACGAATGACTATGACAGAACAGTTTATATAGATTATTGATGCAGACTCTTGTAGAGTATTGGTGTATATCAGCTCGGTGGGATGGAGGTAAGTCTCAGCAATTTTGAGAATTTTTTCAAATTAGTAGACTTCGATTCTGTAAAGATGAAGAGGCAACATTTGCCTGAGAGGGAGATATATAAGAATTGTAAAGTATGATAAGATTGATTGTTTGATGTTTTACGCCGCGCTCAAAATTGTTTCAATTATATGGCGACGTTGCCAGTTTTATTGTGGGAGGAAACCGGGATCTATGCCTGGGGAAAACTTTCCGTTGGTAACTAGCAACCATCCCACATAGGTCGTTCGAGTAAAGTATGATATGACCTATTTTGTTTACGGAGTGCACACACGATGCGTACTATACTCGCCAGCGATTCGCCGCAAAATATCGCTACCGAATTCAAACACTAAACGATTTTGTCCTGGTGAATATATCACAAGAAAACGTTTTCGGCGTTAATATTAGAGTCAGTATTTTGAAAGGGCTTTGGGAAGTCGTAACCTAAAATTTGGTTCACCAAAATTCACTGGAGTGGCCATGCAAACTAAGCGAATCCAAATGTCGGAAAGCTTCGGGCAAGCTTTGAACGAACCTCACCGACCCGTACCCGAAGGTAACAAACCACATAAGGGCCAGCTGATAAAGTTGAGATTGTAAGCTTAAAATAAAAAGACCCAAAATACAAGGTTTCTGATCTAGCTTATTGGTAGACAGGTTTCCTTTTTACGTATGCTTTTACACCGCCATGTAGATTTTTAAAGTAAATCTGAACACATCTGATGGGCGTCAATTTTAATTTTACTGGTTTTATTGTAGTTCTGTAAATTCGTTTTCTTCGCAAATGCAAGAAAGACTATGGCGGCGTGTGCGTCGGTAAATTGCCATCAAGCCATCAGCTAACAAACTTAGAGTTTTTTTCATGAATTCAAACTGTCATAAAAATAAGTAAATATCTAGATTTATTCTAGATTTGTCACAAGCACGAGAGAAACATGTATTATCCATACAACATAGATAAGCAGAATCTACAATCTCGGTTACCTATTTTGGATGGGTTATCTAATCTTCTCTTTGTATTAGCAGTATGAAGGGAGCAATATTCCACACAGTGTGAAAAGGTTGATATTGAAACTCCTAATGTAAGAGAGTAAAACACATCGAGTAGGGATATTCCCACAACAGTGTAAGAGAGTAAAACACATCGAGTAGGGATATCCCCACAACAGTGTAAGATAGTAAAACACATCGAGCAGGGATATTCCCACAACAGTGTAAGAGAGTAAAACACATCGAGCAGGGATATTCCCATAGCAGTGTAAGAGAGTAAAACACATCGAGCAGGGATATTCCCACAACAGTGTAAGATAGTAAAACACATCGAGTAGGGATATAGGCCTACGGTTGGGAGTCTTTGGCAACGTCGCCATATTTGTTGAATAATCTCGTGTGCGACGTAGAATATCAATTAATCAGTCAAACAATCTAAACAGGTTAAGTATGGATGTTTTTCATGGTTTATAATGTTTTATCATTATGTTATCTTTGCCTTCATTGATGGATGTCCAAGCCAAAAAGCGAGTGGGGAGATTCTTAATTGGCATATATGTGACGTAAAACTCATAGATGAGCTGCTTTATTTACATTAAAGGGATACGTACCTAAAGTTTCCTTGTGAGTTCAAGAGGTTTACTTTTAAACTCTCAGCGATATTCAATTGTGTTATTCAATTAATCGGTTTTACTGAATACAACTGTTGCTTAAAAGTACACGGTTTAATTCAAACCAACAACGCTAATTAGGGCTAGTTGCCTTTATCTTACTAATCCGAAAATGATGCATATGCCTCACAATGGTTATCTCAGACTTACTTCGCATCTATAAGGGCATCTTAGTGGGGTCATTTATACAATATATTTGTGTTATTAGACGCCCTTGAGTAGCTTTGTTATTACAATTTCAAATCGTTTTCCTGAGTCCAAGATACAGAATTCACAAGCACTGACATTCAGTTGTCTTTATTTGTGTTATTCGTCGGACAGAAGTTGCTCAACCAGAGAGGCGATGCTGAAAGTTTCTTTCGCGCCTAATCTGCTTATTTAACATCCTAGGACCTTATTTGAGTTCCTTTGGGTTCACTTTTTTTTAGTAAAAAGTCTATATCTGATTTATATTCAGTTAATCTGCACAAGTTTTTCGACAGACCGCTTTGTGGTTAACAAAAATTCATAAAGTGTGAAAAGCTTGCATGTATTTTTTTAACGCGTTGCGGCCGCGATGATATATTTGTTCAAGTTAGGCTGCGGCGGCAAGGCATTTTGAATTATTTTCATAGTGTGTTGTTTTTCATTTCGGGTTGCATAGATACAAAATAAATGTTTGCTTGGTAACAAATCATGCAAAGTCTAACTATTTAAAGTGGCATGAGCTGCCAAAATGTTGATATTTTTACATTAAAACGGAATGTTGAAATTATGGACTATTTTTCTCAAGGCGTATCATTCAGAAGGTTTTTAGTGCTTCAAGTCTCGAAAATGATGGATAAAGTACTTGTTTACTTTTCGAACACGTTTTCGATTCGTACAGGCCACATACTGTATGGATTTTCCTCATTCAAACGCCGATCATTTAGTTTTTCAATGGCATTCAAAGCCTTTTACTGTCATGACGATCAGAACTTATGAAAAAGGTGTGCATTTTGACAGCTCGTGCCACTTTAATATAGGACATGGACAAAAGAGACGGGTGTCAGTAAAAGAACATTTCTTCTTAATTTGTACTGTTTTACAGCGAGTTAGTGTAATGACTTATTCTGATGGAATAGAAAATACTATAAATGTTAAATTCGGTCAATTTACAGATTAGTACCAGTAAAATCACATAATTGGGCAATGGTTCGATGTCTCCTACAATGCAGGCTTCTCATTATCCTTGGAAAAGGTGAATACTAAAGAGTAATATATATATATATTTAATAGTAAGAGCATTTTTAAGTAGCACGAGGTACCGAAATTGCGAGATTCTTGTTCTTGACTAGTTATTAAAGACACACTAGCTGCCGTGGTCTTTCTGACGTTTGTTAAAGTGGCATGAGCTGCCAAAATTCACACTTTTGTCATAATTTCTGATCGTCACGACAGTAAGAGGCTTTGAACTTCAGATTTAATTCTTTCCGAAATTCCGGAAAAAGTAAAACTTTCTTAACATATTCTTACATAGATTAACATCATTTCCAAAGTAAACACTTTACGTGAAATGCTTTCCATACCATATCAAAAACAATATTCACTGCGTTGCAACAGATATTCTGATGTTTTTTTTATCCTTTTTTTACTAGAAGCTATGAATTCATATTCAACCTCCAGGAATATTGCATATTACAATTATGAGGAAATTAGCCAAAAATTAGAAGAAGAATGTTAGCAACATTTTAAGAAAGTGTAATCCTCAATGTAGCAAGAATACCGGCACTTAATATTCTTATGTTGCAGGAGCGTAAGGAAGGGGGATAACTGTGAATGATATCAAAAACGAATCCTGTCCCACAATGGTTTAGCCAAGGCTTTTAGAGTTATTTCCCTTGAAACGATCGCTGTTACTGGAAGCTGGTTCTCAGGAACAATCTGTTATCGATATAACAGTTGCCAGTTGGATACCGAGTTCCTTGAACTACTTTTTAATTGTATTTAATGACCTACAAGATGTATATTAGCCCGACATAATCGATATTTATATTTATGAACACTAAAACATACGCGCACAGGGAAAATCTTCTTTTCTATTTATAGAGCTGTTGACAAAAATATACAAATGGTTATAGACGTTTTCTACGGTTGTATCAATAATGTTTGCAACGTAATAGACGCTCTTAAACTATGGGTTTAAAGCACAGTCGAACATAATTCAGGGTTGATAAAACAGTTTTGATTTTTATGAATGCTTACATTTTCAGGTGACGGTTTGTGGCAGAGTTGTCTTGGTAGTATATTACGGAATAGAAAGATAGTTTAATTTGACTTAAAATTCATTGATTTACATTATCGTCTTAGGATTATTGTCCGTTGTGTATAATTATTTCCAAGTTTGGAAACTGATTGAAAATTTGTTTTTAAGTAAAATCTCTTTTTTTCTTTAATTCATGCAGTATAAGAGTTTGACATACGGTTTAAATTTAGAGTTGATATAATTAACATGAATAATTTTGCAGAACTTTTATCGTTTTTGCATGTTTAAAACAGACGCAAGGAATGTTTTCCACCAACATGGCTGGTGTATCCTTTGACGTAATAAACTATTTCAATCCGAGAGGTCATATAGTATTGGGAGTGCCTTGTACGACATACATGTATCTTCGTATCAATCATTGTCAGACCCATCATACCATACACGCATTGGTCTTACACACTCATCATAGACTATTATTAGTTTTCCACGCCCACTGACGTTTAACCCCACTGATTTGAATAAATTATGTCACTCGATACGTTGATGGAGAAAGGTCCTTATGAAAATTAACATGGGAAAACATAAACATTTATGGATTTCCCTCATTCCAATGCCAATCATTTAATTTTTCAATGGCCTTCAAATCCTCTTACTGTCGTGACGATCAGAAATTATGAAAAATGTGTGAATTTTGGCTGTTCATGCCACTTTAAATCAAAGTTTTAATCAGCTTCCAAAACGGGCGCCTAAGTAAAATTAGTCCTTCTCCATATTTCTATTAGACGATTTTTGGATCGATGATAGGCCTTTTTTGGAAGGTACTTAGGGTGGTTATCGTGTCTTTTATTGGTGGGTTCAATGATAAACAGTTTTCCAGACATTGTTGCCAGTTACCAGCGGAAGGTCGTGGGTTTTCCTCCGGGCACAGAGCCCGGTTTCCTCCCACAATAAAACTGGCAACGCCGCCATCTAAGCGAAATAATCTTGAGCGCGGCGTTAAACACCAAACAATCTATCAATCATTCCAGACATTGTTTTATTGTATGATCGGAAATCTCGTTTTGTTTTGTATGTTGTGTTGTTATTAGAGAGTGGGATGTTTATGTCTCTCCATGTGGAAGTGAAGTTTGGTTCTTGTAAAGGGGCCAGCTACGATAGAGACATTTCTCGGAATAGACGACACTTCTTTCGAGTCGAAAATCTTAGATGTGAACAAGAAAATCTCGAAATTTGTTTGGTAGGGATGCCAAAGCTTCAGGGTGAATTTAACTCGATAGGAGAGAGTTTAAGTACAGAATCGTGGGCTATTCGTTTTTCCCCCAGTTATTATGCAAGATCGGAGAGTTAAGTGTGTACAATGAATTTCTTTCAACCTTTGATTGAAAGTAATGTTTTTTTCTGTTCAGAATATAATACAACTGTGCCATGTTACGGCAACTGTACACTACAGTGGGAATTGTGAGTGGCTTGTAAGGCTTCTTATAGGTTTTTTTTTGTTAAAGAAAATGATTCAAGGGAGCTAAGTTTTTCAATAGCAACTGTGATGAAGGCTAAAATATGTGAATTGTGTGCCCTTGAATTCTAAATTCAGAATACTGTTCAGTTTAGTCAACATATCACCAGCTGTTTATTTCAGAACACACTAATGTACTCAGATCACATCAGCAGGGTATTAACTTCGATTTGCGGTAATGTTAATGTTTGTTAAGTTTTTCTTATCAAAAGATGAAATGGGTGCAGACAATTGCGACCAGGTGCCAAATCACCTCTTGTAAGACAGCTCCATCCGCCACTTCTAATTAATCTCCTCCCTTTTCCAATATCTTTCACACATTGTTCTACTTCAATAGCCAAACAAGTAATCCCAGTCTATCAGCATTCTCATTCAACGTGAGCAAAGATATCCAACGAAATCTAAGAACTACATTTTCTGTCAGTGGACTAATTTTAATAAAAAAAAGCATCAGACCAAATGGAAAACTAAAAAAATTCTGAGTGGATTTTCACTCGGTCGCCGTGTGTGGAAGAGTTGTCAGGTTCTCGCCGAATATTGGGGTTTCCTCCAGACAATGGGCCCGGTTTCCTCTCACACTAAACCTGGAAACACCGTCATATAAGGGAAATAATCTTCGAGTGCGGCGTAAACCATTAATCAACCAACCAACCAAAAAGAAAGCAAATTTGACTTGTAGCGTGTTCAAGGCTATATTTAGGGTTTTAATATGTCTCGGCTCAGTATTTGTTCTCGTTGGGTTCTTTTTGATATTGATCAAAGCTATTCAATTGTCGTTAATGTCTGCTATAAAACATAAGGTCGGGCTTTTTATGAATTTAATAATTTACAATTTCTCAAGGGGTTTTCACTTTTGGTAAGATTGACAACTTGATCATTTTTATATTCTGTAAGCGGGTATTATTGCTCGTTATATATATATATATAAATCATTTATTTCAGACAAATATTCCATAGTTACATAGAAAATGTTACACGAAAAATCAGTAAAACCAGAAATAGACATTATAAACCGTAAACAAAATACAGCAATGTACTCTGAAATATGTAGTTTAGTGAGGGGGGGGGGGGGGATTTGAATTTTTATTGGCGCTTACCCATCCATGAGGATGATGTACGCCAAAAACATTACGTAGACACAATGCTAGGAGAAAGACAAGATTAGCATTAATACCAGAGCAACCACTATGGGATTGCGCAACTTACATTACATTGAGTTTGCTTCATCACTGTCTGGATTGGAAAAAAAGGGTCACAAGTAAAAAAAAAAAAACTAAAATCGGTAACAACGCTGTAAAAAATATCCAACAGCTTGGAACACTTTGTTGTGTTTTTTCCTTGGGCTTAAGACAGAGGTAATATCATCAGGTTGTAAAACACCAGCGTTGGAAAGAGCTTTGTAGAGCAGAGCACGCGCATCAGAGCACTCGCAAAGACCAGTATCATGTCTTCCAATTCTATGGAGAAATGTATTAGTAGATAACCGCCCAGATAAAAGTTTAAACACGCGAATTTCATGCAACCGAGATGACAATGACAGATAGTATTTAAGTGATACATTGTTGTTAAAAGAATGGAAGAATCTACCAGTATCATCGGTATCCCAATGGTCCTGCCATAGTTGAATAAACCTGGGTGTAATAACACTAAAAGCCTCTTTAAGAGAGAGCGGTAACGAAACAGATACTGTGGGCAACAGAAGGTCCCGTTTAGCGAGAGAGTCGGCATGCTCATTACCTGGTAAACCAATGTGAGCAGGTACCCCCTCAAACGCCACGGAAACCCCCTGGTACCCTTATGCTGTACACAGATGTAAAATCTCAAATATTACAATTGAAGATTTCTGCCAAGAATAGTTTACAATTGCCTGTAAGGAACTCAAGGAGTCTGTAAAGATAACAACATTCATTGGCTTTAAGTCAAGCAGAAATTTCAAGAAAGCTACAATAGCATATAATTCAGCTTTAAAAACAGAAATATGATCAGATAGCCTGACGAATCTTTCATACTTCATCTCAGGGACACAAAAAGATGCCCCAACTTTACCCGTTTCTGGACATTTGGAACCATCTGAAAATATATGTAAACTGTGACCCCAGTTAGATTTAATATGATCCAAAGCACATAACAGAGAAATAGCAGCATTATCAGATTTCTTAATTCTAAAATGTAATTCTGTGGATATATAAGGGGCATTATCCCATGGAGGAAAAGCAGGAATACAGTCAGGCTGAATATTAATATCAGTAACATTTAAAAATTCAGAACTGTGGCGTGAACGGATACTAAAAGGGAAAGGTGGCTTATCATTATCGACATAAAAAGCATCGTAGTAAGAAGGCCGAAGCACAAGAGAAGCAGAATTATTTATGGCAGCCTTTAAACGAAATGTATATTTAGCAGTTTGTAGTTGCCTCCGAATGTACAATGGCCACTCATAACAAAAAACTTGCATAACACTGAGTGGAGTGGACCGACCACCCCCCGTGCAAATGCGGAGGGCTGCACACTGAATAGAATCTAATCTTAGCTTGACAGACTTACTAGCAGAGTCATAAGCTATGGAACAATAGTCAAGCCGTGACCGGATCAGGGACTTGTATAATAATAAAAGGCACTTCCTGTCGGCTCCCCAATGGCGGCCTGAAACACATCTTAGCAAGTTAAGAGCTTTGCGACATTTAACAGATATATAATCGATATAAGGAGACCAAGTAAGACGTTTGTCAAAAATCATGCCTAAATACTTAAAGTCAGCGGACAATTTAACTGGGACATTATTCAGCAGTAAAGCATATTTATCCATTTTTGCCAACCTTTTGGTAAAAAAAACAGCTTCAGTTTTAACAGTAGAAAACTTGAAACCCCACTGTCGACTCCAATCCATGACACTGTCTAGACCTTCCTGTAAATATTTAAAACATAGCTTTATACCTTTAGACATATACCACATAGACATATCATCAGCAAATAGAGAACTTGTCAGCTTAGGGGGAACAACAGAAGGTAAATCATTTATGGCAATGTTGAATAAGGTTGGTGATAATACACTCCCCTGGGGAACACCGTTGTCAATAGGCACTAATAGAGAAAAAACATTCCCAAGTCTAACTTTGATTTGACGATTCGACAGAAAATCCTTAACCCAGTATTTTCCCCCCCAAACCCATATTTTGCATTTTGATTAAAACACCAGTTCGCCAAACCATATCATAGGCACGCTCAATGTCTAAGAAAACAGCAAGTAGATATGATTTAGATGACAGAGCGTGTCGAATGGAGTTTTCTAAAGAGACAACATGATCGACTGTAGACCGCTTATTGCGAAAACCACTCTGGACCTGAGATTATTCTTTAATAAAAACCACGCAAGTCTATAATTAATCATTCTCTCCATGACTTTGCAGAGAGTAGAAGTAAGAGCGATGGGCCGGTAAGACGAAGGGCTAGATGGGTCTTTTCCTAGCTTAGGTATTGGAATAATTACAGCCTGCTTCCAGGCTACCGGCAGTCTCATCTTGTCCCAGATGGTGTTATATAAAAGTAACAATATCAATAAACATTGCTCTGGTAGATGAGACAATAGACTATAAGGAATGGTGTCTTCACCTGGAGAATAATCTTTAGAAGATGATAAGGCATGTTTTAATTCAGACAGATTAAAATCATTGTTAATTGGCATATCATCGAAAAGAATATTATCAAATAGATGTTTATCTTCAATACGCTCTTTATGAGCTAAAAATTAACGAGAATAATTCTGAGAACTGGACACACAGGAGAACGTATTGACGAAAACATCACACTTATCAGAATTGGTTACATAAGAGACATTGTTAGTAGAAAGAGCAGGAATCGTGCTAATAGCTTTTTTACAACGAATAGAATTAACTGGATTCCATACAGTTTTAACAGACGTGTCAGAATTAATGTGAGAGCAAAACTTACGCCAATGAGTCTTTTGCGCACATTTAATAGTTCTTTGCGCAAAGGCTGTAGCTTTTTTAAAACAAACAATATCGTCAATAAGTCCAGTTCTACGAGCTCGATTTTTAAGACGTCTGCGTTCTTTGATGGCAGCCGAACAGTCATCCGTCCACCAGGATACAGGCATTTTATAGGGTACATTACCATTGGACTTGGGAATGGCCTTCGTAGCAGCGTAATTGACAGCATCTATGAAATTTGTACAGAAAATATCAATGTCATTATCAAACAATTCATTGCATATAGCAGATTTGCATTCTGTTTTATAAAGCGGCCAATTTGCTTTTTTAACAGACCATCTGGGTGGAAAACCATTATTATTATAATGTAGTGAGAAAGAATAAGAAATGTGAATGGGATAATGGTCACTGCCACATCACATGGATTATCATAGTCTACAGACCAGGTGTCAGGTAAACCGAGATCCGGTGAAGAAATAGACAGATCAATATGGGATAAACTTCCAGTATGGCTGTTCAAACGAGTGCCAGAGCCATCGTTTAAAATACATAAGTCATTGTTGTCTAAAAAATCCATCACAATCCGTCCATTCTGATTTGTAGCTGAACTACCCCACAAAACACTGCTAGCATTAAAATCGCCACAAATAATACAAGATTTATGAAGATGATTAAAAACTGTACTAAAAGTGTCAGCTTTTAAAACATTACAGGGGTTATAGAAGTTGGCAATACTGATAGGGTGTTTATTGTGATTATATATGTTAAAACACTGGGCTTCCACCCCACACAAGGGAGGCAACTGAACCTCCGAGAAGGATAACCCCTCTCTGAAAGCCATAAGTAACCCACCACCGCCATTGGTTTGCCTATCTTTGCGACTAATAAAATAACCAGGAATCTTAAAAGAAATATTAGATTTAAGTCTGGTTTCCTGTAAACAAATGACATCAGGCAAAGCATTTAAATTGGAAACATAGAACTTGAACTCTTGTTGTAGTTTAGTGAAATCCGTTTACCGGCTCTTGTACAGAATTAACTGCCATGCACTCTGAATCGCCCACAAGAAAAACGCAGTTTATATCACAGTTTATGACAGAACGGCTAATAGAATATTTACTTGAGCAAGATCTCTCTCTAAAGCAAAACACACTTTTTCTCATTAGCTCTCCAAAAGACGGAATACAATTGACAGCAAACATACATGTAGCAAACATACATGTAGCGCTGGCATTACACCTTATGTTTTTCTGTGGTTATTAATGAGTTCGTTATTCAATTAAGTTGATCATTCGAACACATTATCTATGCATGTTACACGAAAGTCAAAGATCTAAGCAATCACCACAACATATTGTGCCAAAACTCTTATTGCATTAAGTCTCAGGTTATAGCCTTGTACTGATGGCTAGAAGGTAATGCATTTAAAACTTCAAAATAATATCCTATGTGGGATGGTTACCAGTTACCAACGGAAGGTCGTGGGTTTCCTCCGGGCATAGAGCCCGGTTTCCTCCCACAATAAAACTGGCAACGCCGCCATATAAGTGAAATAATCTTGAGCGCGGCGTAAAACACCAAACAATCAATCAATCAAAATAATATCATTTAGAATCCCACAGAAAACACGAAAAGTTGTTTTTGCCCATGTTTCTTGGCTAACCAGAAAAAATGTACAGACAAAACTGAATTATACAGATATCACATGTATGTGGAATACAGATTTCAGATATATAAGATTTCAGATTTCAGACTTATAACTTTTCCATTTTAAAGTATTCCTTCACTCATTGCTTTAATCAAATCTTAAAAAGGTATTTCTTGTACATTGGAAAATAAAAACAACACCTGGCAACCATGTTTTAGTTAAATCCATTTTAAAAATCTATCACAGTAAGAAGATAAGCGTAAGTAGGAGGGGGTGGAGGCGTCGGTCTGTGGTTTTGAATACGTGATCACAAAAGTTTAATTGGAAAAATAATATGGGCCCTGATGATATTTTTTGCAATTGAAACTTTATGTGTCATGCACAATTTTATCATATGAGGTCGCCTGCGTAATATTGTTTAGACATCCGTTATCAGCAGACCATTTTCCAAAACTTGCATCAGTAAACTTTCCCTGTAAAAACAAAATAAATCAAATGATTCTGAAAATTCATCTACATACATGTATAGTAGTTTTCTAGAAGCGATCACGAATATTGCAAAAATGCTGAAATACCTGTGAGTAACAAAAGGGCTCTGCAACTGGCTGTTAAAAACATTCAATATAAAAATTCTTGTATGAAAACAAATAAACGATGTAAAACTGCATGTATAAACACACTAAAAGTGGTTTAATTGAAATTGATTACACGTTGGCAGGAAATCCCTATACTTCTGTCTGTATTTTAATGAGAGAAAAAAATTCAACAAGGATGCAAATAACATTAGTCCACCAAAAATGTTCTCAATCCTTGTAGCTTTCGTTAGACACGGACCAATTAGTGTTCTGTCACCCAAGAATCGGTGTTAATGGATTGTAATTACTGATACTGATCACATACAGAGTATGTTTGACAGAAAAGCTTAATCAAACTTGGCAAGGAAAATTGAGACATACATATCACATGATGAACAAAGCCGCAATATCTTTTTTTCTAAACCAAAATATTATCAGTTATGCCTGTCATATATCTTAAGATATTTGCAGAACGATGAAAATACCACACCAATGGTTGAGTGATTGTTTGGTGCTTTACGCCGCGCTCAAGATTATTTCACTTATGTGGCGGCGTTGCCAGTTTTAGTGTGGAAGGAAACCGGGCTCTATATGCCCGGAGGAAACCCTCGACCTTCCGTTGGTAACTGGCAACCATTCCACATAGGTCGTTCGAGTGAAAACCCAGTCTTTTCCATTTTTTTGGGTCTGAGTGGGATTCGAACTCGCGACCCATTGGTGGAAGGCTGTTCCGATTGAGCGTGCAACGCTCTACCTACTGAGCCACGGAGCTCCCCCGCCCCTACAATGGAGTGGATGCGCGCGGTTATAGTTACGAGGCCAAATATTCAATATATTTTATGTGAGCATTTATCTTCCAGACCCCGAAGTTTATTTCATGTTCGAATTTTCAATCCCGAACCTTGTCTTAAGATTTTTTGTTCGAATCCCGAATACGGTGCTAATTTCGGGATCCAGGATTCGAATCCCGAATCCGAGCCTCGTGCTAACTTCAGCTTCCCTCTTTTTCAAGCCTTGTGGAAGTGGCACAGACTGTAGAGCGATAGCCTCTCAGACACATACTTCCATTGATAGTGCAGCCTCGGTGGCTTAGTCGGTTAGAGTGATAATCCTCAGTTTGAGGCCGCGTGGGATTGAATCCTAATCAGACAAAATAAACATTGAATGCAGATTTTTCTGTCGATCGCCGTATGTGAAAAAGGTACTCGCCGAAGGTCGGGGTTTCCTTTGCACAGAGAGCCAGATTTCATCCATCCATTGACAGTACCCAGGTTCAAATGATCAATCCCACTCAAACCAAATAAAATCTAACATATTCCGTAGGGTTTTCACTCTATCACCCTATCTTGAAGAGTTACCAGGTACTCGGCAAAGGTTTCCTCCTCACTAAACATTGCAAGACAACCATAAGTAAAAAGTCATTAGTGCTTCCTAAAACATCAATCAATCAAGCCTCGTATGATGTGAAATGATCATTAAGCAAATATCTGACGTTTAAAAGCCGGAAACTGTTTAAGAAGAATTGAACATATTCAATTGCTACTGATCTGATATTTATCATCTACAAACAAATTATCGTACTATTTTATCTTATTTAATTGTGTGATTTTATACTGTTCTATTGATTTTATGTTCAGCCTATTCAGCATCTTTGATTGTAGACTGTTCGCAGACAGTAAAAGAAATGTTGAAGTTACAAACTAAAACACCAAGTGTATCAACACATGACGAGTGACAACTATATTTAAAACACAATGAAATTGTGAGATCTACTTAACCTCTTAAGATGTAAAAACAATTGAGCTTACACCCGTATACGATTTACAGATAAGCAAATATACAGTGGTGTGAAATGGAAAGATAAACAGAAAGGTCGATATTTGTTAGTCAGCTGTCACTTGAGCATTAAACTGTGGTAAATACAATGTATATACACTCATAAAAATATACAATTATACTAAAATCTATGTGTATTTATAATATATCTAGCTGTAGCCTGATATACCTTGTTGGTATTTTTAGAAGGACCTAGAACATTGTCCATGTTGGGTTGATTAATACCCAAACCAATGAGATCGGTGAAAAAATCATTTCTTTGATAAGCATACTTTATGCAATTAAACAAAAAATGTTCTAAGGATTCCTGAATATTACAAGCATCCCACAAGTCTGTGTCAGACAGCTGGAATCTGAATAGGTAAGATTTTAGGGGAATATGACCAGATTGGAGTCTGTGGAACATTGCCTCAGCTAGACGAGTGGGGAAATTAAGCTTTGGTGATGAAATTCCAGGATTAAAACGGAAATAAAATCTTCCCTTTTCAGAATCATTCCCCTGTTTCTGCCACTGTTTCACAAAATATGACTTAGCCTTAAGTAAAATATCGGTAACGGTAAATGGAAATCTGATGGATATGCTAGTATGTAAAATAGCTTGTTTGACTGCGGTATCAGCAAGCTCATTTCCTTAAATAAAGTGGTATATAAATGTATAATTTCTAAAACAAGATGATGAGAGTTGCTATAGTTGAAGAAGCTCAGGGCTTGTAAAGCACTTAAGGAGTCGGAGCAGATTACAGCAAAGCTTGGTTTGTAGTCTTACAAAAATTGGAGGCACATGAAAATTGCTACAAGCTCTGAACAGAAAACAGACACGTCATCAGTCAGTCGGAAGTTCTTACTATACTTTAACTCTGGGATGACAAACGATCCTCCGACTCTTCCACTTTCAGGGCACTTTGAGCCATCAGTGAAAATTTATAAATAGGTACTAAAGTTTTTATCTAGGAATTCCACGCACAATGCTTTGACATAGAGAGAGTCTGATTTCAAAATTTGCCAGTGTAAATCAATATTTACCACTGGTGGAAGTAATCGCCACGGAGGAAATGGTGTAACCTGATAAGTTACAATTGACTTTTCAGTATAACCCATCTCGTTCAAAATATGAGTAGCCCTTATATTGGATTGATGGTTTGATTGTTTGGTGTTTTACGCCGCGCTCAAGATTATTTCACTTATATGGCGGCGTTGCTAGTTTTATTGTGGGAGGAAACCGGGCTCTATGCCCGGAGGAAACCCACGACCTTCCGTTGGTAACTGGCAACCATCCCACATAGGTCGTTCGAGTGAAAACCCAGTCAAACAATTTTCCAATTTTTTGGACTGAGTGGGAAACGAACCCGCGACCCATTGGTGGAAGGCTTTTCGGATTGAGCGTCCAACGCTCTACCTACTGAGCCACGGAGGCCCCACCCTTATATTGGAAGGTCCTTGATTATTGTTATTTACAAGGCAATCAGATTCCACGGAATCAAATACAGATGTTGCAGAGTTATTAACAGATGATTTTAGTACAAGTGTAAATTTAAGAGTACGCCTCAATCGCCTTAACTCTAAAGGCCATTCGTTGCGCATGATTTGAAGCACATTTAAAGGGGTTGTCTCAAAGTCCCAGTGCATATCCTAAGACCAGTACACTGCACAGAATCAATTCTTTCCTTAGTTGATAGTGATGTTGACGAGAAAGATTCCGAACAAAAGTCAAGCCTAGATCTAACTAGAGCTCTATATAAAAGTAATAAACAGGATTCATCAGCGCCCATGTTCTGATGATTTCAAAGCCTATTACGTTCGTGTTAATCTAAATTTATAAGGGAATTTTGACAGCTCATGCCTATTTAAAAGAAACGGAGAATAAATTGATAGATTTGAATATATATAGTTTCCCTTATCTATTTTGCTTAAAGTGACATGAGATGCCAAAATGTTGATAGTTTTCCGTTAAAACAGAATGCAGAAATTATCGGTTATTTTTATCAAGAGGTGCAATTCAGAAAGATGTTACTGCTACAGTACTGGTCCTGATGATGAACCTTAAAGCAGTGTTTTGAACTAGGCTTAGAATGTTTTAACGTTCGTACTGATTATTTAATGGGATATGAGCTGACAAAATTCAAACTATTTTTCATAAATTATGAATGCTACGACAGTAAGAGGCTTTGAAAGTCGTCGAAAACTAAATGACTGACGTTGGGATGAGGAAAATCCATACAACTTGTGTGGTGTGCGAGGCTTTCCAGTTATCTTTTTACGTCCAATGTTATGAAAAGGCTGTGCGTCTTTAGTAGTTACTTCAATTACCTTGGCTGTAACTTCTCAAGGGTAACTTTTACACCATTAGCCAGAACAACTACTTCTTTATCGTTTTCGTAATATCCATGACTTGTTTCAAAGCTGCCATAACGGCCTGTTTTATGTAGGTATCCAGAAACTACTGAATACGTGTGTCTGTCAGGGATCCCAAACTCAAAGTTTTCTGGCGGACCAAACCAATTTAATTTGCCGTGGAATGTCGTCCATATATACAACAGTACGGTTAGGTCTTCTCTTGAATACGGAGATATCCTTTATGACAATTGTTCGGTAGCCTTATCAGGTAAAATTGAAAAAATCCAGCGCTGGGCAGCTTTAATGTGTACAGGTGGGCTGCGTCGAACTCCATACAAGTCACTTATGAAGAGTTAAATTGGCAACCATTGTCGGAAAGGCGCAAGTCACATAAATTGCTACTACTGTACAAAATCATAAATTTTTTGACGCCGACTTATTTACAACAATATGTACCCTTTCGATATGGAGATTTAGACGGCGGTTATGGTTTGCGTAACCGTTATAATATTCGTACCTGGCAGAGTAGAACCCAATTGTATTACTCGTCTTTCTTCCCATCATCGGTCAAAGAATGGAATAAACTTCCATGCCACGCACGGTCGTTATCTTTGAACAGTTTCAAAAGATTTTTATATCCGACTTTGACAAAAAAGGACGGCCTCATTAAACTTTATAATTCTTTTGACAACTATTCTTCAGTACTTCACTGTAGGATGAGGATGGGTTTAAGTGCCTTACAAGCGGATTTATTCAAATTTAATATCACAGAAGATCAACTATGCCAGACCTGTCGAACGTCTTCAGAAACTAGACAACATTTCTTGCTAGAATGTCCCACATATGCCGCTCATAGGAAGCGGATGCTGCACTCAATTTTTCAGACAATTGCACCTGGTGTTCACCAAACCATCTTTATACCAAGTTGCTCCAAACATATTTGTAATATTTAACTTTTTGGCTCTCAAAGTTTTGAAACTAAAACTAATTTTCTTGTTTTTAGTAGTGTTCACCAGTTCATTAAAGAGTCAAACCGATTTTCTTCTGGTGGCAATACTAACAATTAATCTGTACATACTTATGCAATTTAAGTGATCTTTTATTTGTTACTTTATTTAGTTGATTATGTTGTATCTGTTTGTGTATGTATATATTGTATTTTGTTGAGGAGATCCCCTCGTGGCCTTTGGGCTGTGGGTCATCCTCGAAAAATAAATAAAGCATTACATTACATATAGTTCACTTTTTTAATTTTGGATTTACAACACTTTTACTTGTCTCCCCTTAGTTGATGTTCCAACAACAGTGTCTTATAGGAATCTAAACCGAAAGAAAACTTTCAGGTTTCTTTTGGTTTCCAATGGTTACCATTGGTTACCTTTAAATATGTGGATCGTAAAGGTTCCTATGTAACACTTAA
Organism: Lepidochitona cinerea; assembly: GCA_963971465.1. NCBI lineage: Eukaryota > Metazoa > Mollusca > Polyplacophora > Chitonida > Tonicellidae > Lepidochitona > Lepidochitona cinerea. Next base: position 35,335,568 of record OZ020556.1, on the reverse strand, counting down.
AGATCAAATTCCTTTGAACTAATTTCATTCTTCAGTTTTAATATTTGCTTGGTACTCATGTAATGGTTTTTATTTTTTATTTTTGTTGTACACCAATCAACACCGATTCCAATCTTTGGGGAACAAAAAATATCAAATAGCAGTTTTTGTCTGTGAAACTAATGTTACTTATCTTCTCAGCCTAGTCTATATGTGAACTAATCCTTGGCCTGCTTTGTAACGATACATTTCCATCCAAGGATAGGTGTTAATGGATTGTAATTATGTAGACTATGAACATGTTAGACAGCAGATATTGAGAAAGGCTTAATCACATTTGACAAAGAACATTAGAACTAAGTGAGCCTATTATTAAGGATCTAGAATACACCTTCTTAATCTAAATGTTAATGTATTGAATTAATGTCTAGTCGCATATTCTAAACGATATAGAACCATCTGTACTGAACGAGTGGGTTGATGAGGTTTCAACATGTTATTACGGTGTAAGAAACTTATTTTTGAAACATACTGGCCAATATTGACTAAATAATTGGCAATCGGCGAAATTGTTTCTTGTTTTAGATTCCGGTGTCAGCAGAGCCCATGGTCATAGATCCTATGTTTGTAGGGTTACTATTTTGTCAGTCTGGGGTTGTGATATTTGGTATTTGTATATTTGAACAGTTCCAATCAACCGCGACTTCAGAAAGCGCCCGTGTTTGCTTAGACCCTGTCCTTTAAAGGCACACTTGCCGCTGTAGCCTGTTTAAATTTGCTAAGAAAACCAATTTACATGAGCTTACTACGACTAATACCACTAAACTTAAACATAGGACACATAAAACAGGTCTAGTTAGCTTTAGGCTGTAAAAATGGGGTGAAAAACAAACGAAGAATCGAAGCCTGATTACAACAACAACGATCAGTGTCGGTCAACTTTCGTGTTGGTTTACCCTCCTTTCAGGCCTTTGTATCTGTGGTAAACACTCAAACAATTACCAGCAGGCTTTTCCAGTCGCTGTTAACCGATCGTCAGTCTGTATTTCTCAGATAAATAGGCCTACGTAAAATTACACTGTGCCGTTAGTTCACTCACTCAACTGAAACATAAAATCGCAAATAGGGGGCAGATCGGTTTGCTTACGTTCCGGGTACGTAACAATTCAAATTTTCAAATTCAAATTAAAAATACAAACTGACGTCCAAACTTTTAAATTTTGGTAAAAATAGAAAGTTCCTAACTTATATTGTCTGGGAAAAATACAGAATACGGTCTTTCTTTTTTAATGTAAACAATATTCCTGATTTTCGCGGCAAGTGTGCCTTTAACTCAATGGTGAATTTCTATCTCGCCACGAGGAATACACTTTTTCTAAGCCATTGAGGGTCATTGGAAATGCCGAAAATAGTTACCCGTTTTAATCCGAAGAGTATTATTAGTTTAATTATCGCTTGTGACTTTATTAATTAAATTCACTGAGACGGAAAATCGATGTCATCATTTGATATCGATAATGAATTTAACAGCTACTGGGAAAGGTCACTTCAATCTGAAGCAAACCCAGCCTTGGTTAGCTTGGTGAGCAAAATAAAGCAAGACAGGCAGTCTATTTCCTCTCCCTGCCACTCAAACAGATGTCAAGCCTGGCAGGTATGTGTGACCCAATATATCACTTTTCTCTTTCACGAAAATCATCGGAAATACGGCTATTTGGAACAGCAATAATTATTCGAACGCCTGGCTTATGATACTATCACATCGACATTTTCTTTTTACCCGATCGATTATTTACTCGATGGCGTTTCCATGCTAGCGAAGACAAAATTAACTTGTAGATTTTTTTTCATAATGAGATATAAAATATCTTCATATTGGTTACTCGAGTTCTTTCTTTAACTAACGTGTTCTTATCCAACAAAATCTGTTCATAAACATGTTACAGCGCGTGCTTGGCATGTTCGTGACATTTGTGTACATTCTACAGGGCGTGGTTTCGAGTTGCATTTTGAACATTTGTACCAAAAGGGGTTTTCTTGCTTGAAACTTACGGGATCTATTTTAGTAACAAAACTTGAATAAAAGGAGGGCCCTAATACAACCAGTTTATTGGACTTAAAATAAATTGCATTTAATTGGCAATGACAGTTTGTTGTTTTTTTTTTTTTGGGGGGGGGGGGTCTTAAACAATTCATGACAAACAATTCTTAAACAAAATTGCTGACAGATTCCAATATAATAGGATTCCAATTTTATTACAAATTCAGTCGGATTATGGCTTACACAATACCATATAAGAAAGGTAAATCGTTATAAAATAGGCGATTTTAGATAATTTGTCAAAACCTTAAAGTGCTTTTTTCATAATTTCTGATCGTCACGACAGTAAGGGGCTTTGAAAGCCATTGGAAAACTAAATGATTACCGTTGAAATGAGGAAAATCCATACAGTATGTGGCCTATGGTCTTGAGAAAAATAGCCGATAATATGAACATTCTGTTGTTACGTCAAAATATCAACATTTTGGCAGCTCATGCCACTTTAACGTTTCTTATATAGGGTAAATGAACGATGAAATATACTCAAACTTAATAAAATTTAAAATTATCTGCGTGGGGTTTTCACTCAATCGTCCTTTGTGGAAGAGTTGTCAGGTACTCGCCGACTGTCAGTTGCTTACTTTGGGCAAAGAATCCAGTGTTCTTCCCATTAAACTTTTATACACACCATCAGATGAACAGTATAAAGCAACTGTATGTGAATACAGACGAAGTGTTATAAGCATGTACAGTTCAAGATAATTTAAACCAAAAGAAAAAAATGTAGCAAATCCTTCTTCAAAACTGTTATTGTCGTTACATTCAAAACACGGGTTTGTAAATTGTCTCAGTCTAAGGTGCTGTCCTACAAATCACTGACCAAACTACATCATGCGCATTGTATGTGGCCCGTGGCTTTGACATTTAAGCTGTTTGGAACTCACTTTCTGATAAAAAGTAGACCTTTTCTTTTCTGGTTAGAATACTGCTGCGTGATCCTCCATTTCACACTTCGATTATCTGTTTGAAATTCCTCTTTAGCAGATTGTTCTCGGTGTGAGATAGAGGAAATTGGCATTTAGTTTTCAGAAAGCCTGATAAAACTCCACTCTCACATTTCCAATATCATTTAGGGATCCTTTAAAAATACTCAATTTTAATCTCGTTCAATTTGCATCAAACAAAGCCACTTGTGTTGTCAACATTTCATTTTTTTTATCGAAGGCCTAGAGTGTAAAATGACGTTTGTTGACAAGATATTGGTGGACAAGCTATTCCGCTAAATTACAGTTAAGTTATGCAATGGTATTGATGTAATTGTGAGACTCGGAACGACGAGTAATCAAACCGTTTTGACAGTAATAATAATGTGCCTTTTTTAAAATTCGCTAACATCGGTGGCTTTAATGTAAGTGGTGTGGATCAAATAAGCTACTTGTCCCAATTCATATAAAAGGTTACTTGTATGGATTTGGCAAGGGGCATTATAAATTGAGTCAATTTTTTACGAATTTGAAAGTTGCTTAAACTGCCAAACGTAGAGGACATGTCGTTCAAGAAGATTTGGGCAATTTTTCGTCATTGTTATCAAGAATTACATAATTTGAGCTTTCTGTTGGTGCTAATCCCAGAGATGTACGTTATAGTAGTTTTTATCAGTAACAAAACGTCTAAAATGCACCATACATCCCGGCAATTTGAATCAAGTCCGTTATTAGCACACATCTTCCATTCGAACGAGTTAGCTAAACCACTCTTGACACACGTAGTTCATGATAGCTCATGGCAATTTAAACATTTATTCAGCCAATTTACTATTTAGTTTTATAACCGTTTTAACAGATTTCCCTTGCTCACTTTTATTATTTAATGACCACCGTCTTTTCCAATCAGAGGGTGATTGCTAGTTCAGGCTTAGAAACGAATGAAAAATGTTTTCCGATATATTGCACTTTTAAAAAACAGTATTGGGCAATTTTCAATTATGTTTTTAAATAGTATTATGAGTATGGTACAAATTAACAGACTACGAAGTGTTCAAAGGATTTAAGATATCTCGTTGAGCTTATACAAATTGAGTCGAATCGCAAAATCGAGTCAAAATGGGACTATTTTGGGAAATTGGCTATCCTTTTTCGTGATGTCAAGATTTTTTTATTTTTCTTATACCTTTTAACAAAAATGTTACCAGAGCTGCCATGCGATAATTCTTTGCCGCGTCGTGTAAAGGCATACGAGGTCTATCTTAGCAACGTCTAAAGGAGATCTCGCAAGAATACGATTGTTTAACAAACCAACTATTCAGTTCTTTTCTAGATTTTTTTGCATTACTTAGCCAAGTAGAGTGTTGTAACTAAACAACCTCTTAAACACCATCTTTTAGCTATTTACGAAAAAACAAAACTTGTTAATGGGTTTCTTAAGTACACTATTATGCGTTTGACGTAACAGTGTGAGTGAGTATTTAATGAAAACCATAATGTTCTGCTCTCATTCTTCTAGCAATTGACCAGAGTTCGCCAATTCTTGTGTATACTATGTGTAACTGTAAATGTCTGCGAAAGGTGTCCCGGGGAGAATACCGCAGTTACGCATACAAAGACTCATAACGAGGGTTTGACAGGATTTCATTTATTTTGTAAACTGAAATGAATAGAAAATAAGTTATTAATAGAAAATTTGTTTTGGCATTTTTGATAAAGGAAAATAACATGTACACGTATTATACAAAAAATACTGACCACCTTGCTTCTTTGTCAAAATGTAACCCCGAGACACGGGTACAACTACACCCGCCGGTGATCAGACTCCGCACTGACTCCCAAACCGGTAATCCACATGGTTCACACTTGGCAAAGAGAGGGAACTCGCAATTGGCGCCTTTTCCAAAATTTGAAAATAAATACTGTATTTACATACCTCCCTAAATAAGAATATTCTTATTTACTATTATTATTCAGTTTCAAGAAGGAGAACCAATTTTTGGATCGGCCTATCCAGACTGACAACTGACGCAGCGCGTTTACCCTTCGCATCTAAGTGCGAAGAACCGAGAACAATTTTAACCTTTCGCACAAGCGTATGCATCCTGGATGCGAGCAAGACGCCAACGCTTACGTGAATATAAGTCTGCTCGCTGGATACCTACTTGACGCAAAAGTGACGTTATTACTCGCCGTACAGTCCGTATATGTCTCTCACACACACCACCCACATGACTGGCACTGGGAACGTTTCGCTTAAAGCAGATGTAATCACAACACTCGGTAAGCAAATATTCACCGACTTTGATTTGGTCAATTTCCGCAAACGCTTCAGTTAGCTCCCGTTCTGTGCCATCAAAATTTGTACCGCAATCCGAACGCAACTGTCTTACCGGCCCACGTAGGCTAATAAATCTGCACAAAACGTTGATAAAGGGGGATGTTTCTAGTGAATTAGCAGTTTCAATATGAAGAGCGCGGGAAACCACACATGTGAACAGTACGCCGTACCGCTTCAGTTCCTTGCGACCCTCTTTGATATAGAACGGTCCAAAAAGGTCGACTGCACAATAAGTGAAAGGAGGCGCGGGTTCTAATCGGTCTACCGGTAAATCTGGCATCTTCTGCTGTTGCGGTGCAGAATAAAGTTTTCGACAAACTACACATTTGTGGAGATATTTCGCCACTAATCCGCTACAGCCCACAATCCAAAATCCATTTTCGCGAATAGCATTGGCTGTCACGCCACGCCCACCGTGACCGTTGCTTTCGTGGAAATGACAAATGAGCAAATTACTAACCCCATTTAAAATTCACCAATTCCAATCTGTGGGGAACAAACAATATCAAATAGCAGTTTTTGTCTTGTGAAACAAATGTCACTTATCTTCTCAGCCTAGTTTAGATGTGAATTAATCTTTGGCCTGCTTTGTAACTATACATTTCCATGCAAGGATAGGTGTTAATGGGTTGTAATTATGTACACTGATCATACATTGAACATGTTAGACAGCAGATATTGAGGTAGACTTCAACACATTTGACAAAGAACATTAGAACTAAGTGAGTCTATTATTAAGGAACCAGATTACACCTCCTTAATCTAAATGTTAATGTATTGAATTAATGTCTAGTCGCATATTTTAAACGATAGAGCCATCTGTACTGAATGAGTGGGTTGATGAGGTTTCAACAAGTTATTACGGTGTAAGAAACTTATTTTTGAACAACTGGCCAATATTGGCTCAAACTTTGGCAATCGGCGAAATTGTTTCTTGTTTTAGATCCCAGTGTCAGCAGAGCCCATGGTCTTAGATCCTATTTTTGTAGGGTTACTACTTTGTCAGTGGTTGTGATATTTGGTATTTGTATATTTAAACGGTTCCAATAAACCGGGACTTCAGAAAGCGCCCGTGTTTGCTTAGACGCTGTCATTTAACTCAATGGTGAATTTCTATCTCGCCACGAGGAATACAATGTTTCTAAGCCATTGAGGGTCATTGGAAATGCCGAAAATAGTTACCTGTTTTAATCCGAAGAGTATTATTAGTTTAATTATCGCTTGTGACTTTATTCATTAAATTCACTGAGACTGAAAATCGATGTCATCATTTGATATCGATAATGAATTTAACAGCTACTGGGAAAGGTCACTCCAATCTGAAGCAAACCCAGACTTGGTTAGCTTCGTGAGCAAAATAAAGCAAGACAGGCAGTCTATTTCCTCTCCCTGCCACTCAATCAGATGTCCAGCCTGGCAGGTATGTGTTACCCGATATATTACTTCTCCCTTCCACGAAAATCATCGGAAATACGGCTATTTGGAACAGCAATAATTATTCGAACGCCTGGCTTATGATACTATCACATCGGCATTTTCTTTTTACCCGATCGATTATTTACTCGATGGCGTTTCCGTGCTAGCGAAGGCAAAATTACCTTGTAGATTTTTTTTCATAATGAGATTTAAAAGATCTTCATATTGGTTACTCGAGTTCTTTCTTTAACTAACGTGTTCTTATCCAACAAAATCAGTCTAAAAACATGTTACAGCGCGTGCTTGGCATGTTCGTGACATTTGTGTACATTCTACAGGGCGTGGTTTCGAGTTGCATTTTGAACATTTGTACCAAAAGGGGTTTTCTTGCTTGAAACTTACGGGATCTACTTTTGCAACAAAGCTTGAATAAAAGGAGGGCCTGAATACAACCGGTTTATTGGACTTAATAAATTGTATTTCATTGGCAATGAAATTGTTTTTTTAATTATTCATGTAAAATCGCTGACAGATTCAAATATAATAGGATTCCAATTTTTTTACAAATTCAGTCGGATTATGCCTTACACAATACCATAGGAAAGGTAAATCGTTATAAAAAAGGCGATTTTAGATAACTTGTCAAAACCATAAAGTGGCATGAGCTGCCAAAATTTCTGATAGTCCCGACAGTAAGAGGCTTTGAGGGCCATTGACAAGCTAAATGATTGGCGTTGGAATGAGGAAAATCTATACAGTATGTAACCTTTACAAACCGAAATAGTGTTCGAAAAGTAAAACAAAATTAAATAACCGGGACGACCATTCATTAATTCTAAGCCAAATTTAGTTCAAAACAAGACTTTATCGTACATTCTCGAGACCAGAAGCACTAAAAAGGTTGTGAGTTATTATACGTCTTGAGAAAAATAGCCAATAATTTCAACATTCTGTTTTAACGTCAAAATATCAACATTTTGGCAGCTCATGTCACTTTATTATTAGCGGAGATTGAGTTCACTGACAACCGTCACTCATATTATCGGATATCCGTTCACATCGGTTTGGGAAACTTATGCATCACCATTATCCAATAAGACGCCAGTCAACAAACATTCCTACCATTTGCTATATAGAATCAATCTAACTTACTAAACGCTTACAAGTTCTGGTCCTAAAGAATGGAATAATCTACCAAACTCAATAAAATACATTGACTCGAAGTCAATGTCCCGAACAAAAGTTATTGATTGATTGATGTACGGTTGGTACATAGGTTGTAATCAATTTATATTTGTCTTCCTTTCTTGTGGCAAATAAATGCATTTGTTTGCTTTTTTAATCTCAATCTAGGTGAGTTTTTCTTCTTATTTCTGTAACTTGTTACTTGTACTATGTTACATGTTATGCGTTCACCATCTAAACTCAGATGAAAATTGTACCAAAAATATTGGGGTAAAAAGGCCGCTTATCTTGACACATATTTATTTCATGAATTAGTTAAATTTCAATTCGTTGTATTCAACTTTCAAATATCTTTATTAATTAACGTTTCTTATATAGGGTGAATGAACGATACAATACACTCAAACTAAATAAAATTTAAAATTATCTGCGTGGGCTTTTCACTCAATCGTCCTTTGTGGAAAAGTTGTCAGGTACTCGCCGACTGTCAGTAGTTTACTCTGGGCAAATATCCAGTGTTCTTCCCATTAAACTTTTATACACACCATCAGATGAACAGTATAAAGCAACTGTATGTGAATACAGACGAAGTGTTATAAGCATGTACAGTTCAAGATAATTTAAACCAAAAGAAAAAAATGTAGCAAATCCTTCTTCAAAACTGTTATTGTCGTTACATTCAAAACACGGGTTTGTAAATTGCCTCAGTCTAAGAAGCTGTCCTACAAATCACTGGCCAGACTTCATCATGCGCATTGTATGTGGCCCGTGGCTTTGACATTTAAGCTGTTTGGAACTCACTTTCTGATAAAAAGTAGACCTTTTCTTTTCTGGTTAGAATACTGCTGCGTGATCCTCCATTTCACACTTCGATTATCTGTTTGAAATTCCTCTTTAGCAGATTGTTCTCGGTGTGAGATAGAGGAAACTGGCATTTAGTTTTCAGAAAGCCTGATAAAACTCCACTCTCACATTTCCAATATCATTTAGGGATCCATTGAAAATACTCAATTTTAATCTCGTTCAATTTGCAGCCAACAAAGCCACTTGTGTTGTCAACATTTCATTTTTCTTATCAAAGGCCTAGAGTGTAAAATGACGTTGGTTGACAAGATTTTGGTGGACAAGCTATTCCGCTAAATTACAGTTAAGGTATGTAATGTAATTGTGAGACTCGGAACGACGAGTAATCAAACCGTTTTGACGGTAATAATAATGTGCCTTTTAGGTAAAATTCGTTAACATCGGTGGCTTTTATGTAAGTGGCTGGGATCTAATAAACTACTTGCTCCAATTTATATAAAAGATTGCTTGGATGGATCTGGCCAAGAAATATTATGAAATGAGTCAATTTAAAAAAAAAATGTAAAGTTGCTTAAACTGCCAAACGTAGAGGAAATTTCGTTCCAGCAGATTTGGACAATTGTTCGTCATTATTATCAAGAATTACATAATTTGAGCTTTCTTTTGATACCAATCCCAGAGATGTATGTATCCCAATGATTAAGACCCTTCGCTGCATGACAACCCCGTATTCTCAAGGACTAGATCCAATGATAACTCGAGACCAAGAAGAAATTCCAGTTAAAAATCTTTACTTAGAACATCAAACCATTCTTGGAAACTCGGTAAAACCTTAAACAAAAGGTAAACAACATTGATAGCACTTTGTCTAAATTTCAGAAAAACATGAAATTAAACGTTATTTTGATTATTTACGCTTAAATCAAGTATATGAAAAATTATTGTTATATAGAAAAAATACTACCACGAAATTACAGTAGGCTACATATGCTAAACATCAGTGTTTCAGTTATGAGTTAAAGTATAACATAAGTATAATGTATTTATGTAATTCAACCGTTAAATCAAACAATATTCTGGCATAAACTTACTTTTCCGGGCGAATACAGCCTCTAGCATCATACAAGGTTAAACATCAAAGGGAAACTATGACCCGATCAAACATGACCTGGGTAGCCTAATTAAACAAAAATAAAAACCAGATATGTTCATCTCGTACACTTAGTAACAAGAAAAATACCATAATCGTACACAGGAATTCACACTGACACGAATAATAAAACAAAATCAATCAGCATTGAAAAAGAATAGCGCAACACGCTGTTATGACATTATTACGTGACCAATAATCGTCACTTTACGTTGACGTAAATTAGTTATAAGCAGTCTTAGGAGCTTTATACTTATTAACCAGTGATAACATTTGTAAGTACAAATAAAAATACAGCAGAAAGTAAAATGTTACATACGTGCGTCTCCTAGACGTCGGAAAACATATGTGAGAACCAGACAAAAAATATTCACATGCCGAAATCTCCGAAATTGAGATGGGTTCTGCCAAAATCATAACTCGAAAATGACAACTGAATAAAACGTATAAAAATTGATTGTATCGATGTAACGCCACCTAGCGGTCTAAAAGGGACACGACAATTACAGGCCATGGAAGAAAGGACACACACAAGACATAAAATAAAGTTCGATAGTTTATCACAACATAAAGAAAATATATACATTGGAAACGAAACCTGAAATTAGTGTTATTTACAATCGATTATAAAGCATGAAATGAAACACGGGTATTATAGCATCAAGTCCTCATCCCAAAATTGGTAGCGTCGGGAACAGGAAATGTCGTATACTGCTGGAAGCGCTGCTTCTCCGTAGCCTACAGCTGGTAACGCTGCACTGCCATGGTTCTACAGCTGGTAACACTGTAGCGCCCACTCCACAGTTGGAAACACTGTACCACCAACTCCACAGCTGGAAACGCTGTACCGCCAATCCTATAGCTGGTTAGGCTGCCTTGTCAATCCGGCTCTCTCTGCTGTCTCAGTAACCCATCAGGACGCCACAACTTCCTTAACCGGCAAGTTATCCTAGTTACTCCAGAACCGCGATACACACTCAGCTCACCTGGTTTTACCCAGCCATATCATCGGAGTACGCGCCATGGAGATATAGATCGTACATTCCTCTCTCACTGTTCAGTAATTGATGACTTTATTCTGAAAAGCTACTGTTTAAAATGTGGTTCCTATCGTGTTATTAGGTTCATTATATTGCTTTAATTAATGCAGCCAGCTATTAATGAGACCAACAGTTGTATAAGACATGTTGATGGGCATTTACTTAAAGTTATATAAATGAGGTGAAGGTTCGAAACACAATGAAAACAAGAGATACTATGTACATAAAATGATAAAGGATGGAAGATCGATGGAGTTGCGGGATAGCCCCCCCCCCCCCCCCCCCCCCCTAGACCGTTACATCGAAAATAATAGTTATAGCTAATGTTGTAATAACAAATTAGTTTTTAATTCCAACACAATGTACGTTATAGTAGTTTTTATTACTAACGAAACGTCTAAAATTCACCATACATCCCGGCAATTTGAATCATATCCGTTATTAGCACACCTCTTCGATTCAAACGAGTTAGCTAAACTTCTCTTGACAATCGCAATTTATAGTAGCCCATGCCAATTTAAACATTTATTCAGTCAAATTAATATTTAGTTTTTTTAGCCGTTTTAACGGATTTCCCTTTGTCATTGTTATTATCGAATGACAACCGTCTTGTCAAATCAGAGGGTGATTGCTAGTTTAGGCTTAAAACGAAAGAAAAATGCTTTCAGATGTAATGCACTTTTCAAAAACAGTATTGGGCAATTTTCAACTATGTTTTTAAATAAAATTACGAGCATAGTACAAATTAACAGACTACGATGTGTCCAAAGAAATGCCCCAGAATGGTAATTCCAGGCTTACTAACACATGATCCAACATTTCGGGCACTAGAAACCATTTAAGATACCTCTCCTTATAAAAATCGAGTCAAATCCCATAATCGAGTCAAAATGGGACTATTTTTGGGAAATTGACTCTCCTTTTTCGTGATGCCAAGATTTTTTATTTTTCTTATACCTTTTAAAAATGTTACCAGAGCGGCCATGTGACAATTCTTTAGCCACGTCGTGTAAAGGCATACGAGGTCTATCTTAGCAACGTCTAAAGGAGATTTCGCCAGAATACGATTGTTTAACAAACAAACTATTAAGTTCCTTTCTAGAATTGTTTGCATTACTAAGCCAAGTAGAGTGTAGTAACTAAACAGCCGCCAAAACACCATCTTTTAGCTACTAGTATTTACGAAAAAAACAAAACTTGTTTATGGGTTTCTTAAGAACACTATAATACTTTTGACGTTACAGTGTTTGCAATTGATGGAAACCATGTTGTTCTGCTCTCATTCTTCTAGCAATTGACCAGAGTTTGCCAATTCTTGGGTATACTATGGTCGATCGAACAATTTTAAGTAAATGCGAACCTTAAAAACGATGGTAATTTTTTTATTTACCCTAACAATTATTCTAAAATTATGAAGGTCTTTGGTAAGTTTCCTCGGTAGGCTGATGAATTGGTTCGATGTAGACAGTATTGCTTTAGATTCATAACAAATGAATACATTAAAACTCCTTATTCCAGTACAAGAAATTACTACCAAAGTTCGACACGTAAACGTAAAGTGTCCGAACACATCTAAGTAGATCATTCTAACGCGTGTCTGTTATAAAGGAATGACTGGCCTCTAAACCAATAATGTAATTGCCAATAGGCTTATTTTGTCTGATCCAGATAAAGTCAAATAACATTACTATATAACATTACTCTATGTTCTTTGCGAATAGGGGGTTTCTTTGGTCCAGTCGGTTAGAGTGTTAGTCCCTCAATCTGACACATGTCTTGGTGGCTCGGTCGGTTAGAGTGATAGTCCCTCAGTCCGACACAGGCCTGCAGTCTATGCGGCGCGGTCCGAATCCCACTCAGACTAAATACAAATTTTAAAAAATCTGAGAGGATTTTTCAATCGATCGTGAAGAGTTGCCACATCGAAGGTCTGGGGTGTCCTGCGAATGAGCTCGGTTTCCCCCGAACTAAACCTGGCAACTCCGTCATATAATGGAGAAGTTAACATCAATAAATCAAATGTTTGCCAATAGCAAAGCGGTTGAATTGATTTATCCAAAAGCACAACAGGAAAGGAATGGAATGAGAACCACTTTTGTCTATATTGCGTATAAATGGATTTGCAAATCTACTTAAATAGATTGAACAAGTTTCAAAGCGACTTTTTTCAGTTTCCTAAGGAAAGCTATCACACGGTTTGAGGGTTCGAGGTGCAATTCAGAGGGATGTTACTGCTACTGGTCCTGATGATGAACCTTATAGCAGTGTTTTGAACTAGGCTTAGAATGAATTAACGTTCGTACTGATTATTTCAAGTGATATGAGCTGACAAAGTTCAAAATATTTTGAACAGGCTTTCCAGTTATCTTTTTACGTCCAATGTTATGAAAAGGCTGTGCGTTTTTAGTAGTTACTTCAATTACCTTGGTTGTAACTTCTCAAGGGTCACTTTTACACCATTAGCCATAACAACTACTTCTTTATCGTTTTCGTAATATCCATGACTTGTTTCAAAGCTGCCACACAACGGCCTGCTTCATGCAGGTATATAGAAACTGCTGAATACGTGTGTCGGTCAGGGATTCTAAACTAAAAGTTTTCTGGCGGACCAAACCAATTTAATTTGCCCTGGAATGTCGCCCATATAATTCGCTTTCTTAATTTCGGATTTACAACACTTTAACTTGTCTCCTCTTCGTTGATGTTCCAACAACAGTGCCTTTATGTGAGGTCAGCTCGGGGATCGTTCAAATTTGAGTTCTCTGATCAAGTAGATCTTCGGAATCTCAAATAAAAAAACTCCTTCTTTGCTGAATTTTTGTAGGGCAATATTTGTCAGCTACATGTACATGTATTAGGTATTTTTTTACTGCACTATGACATCAAACCCAGAGGTGATCTAAGTGGCTGGCCCTAACACGTCTTCAACATAATATGCAGGTTAAATATGTTTGCAAAACATTTAAAGCCGTTACTAACCACTGATACTTCACTATGTCACAACACACTATTATTAAACATGGAAATGGATAAGAACGTTTCTTTGAAAACAACTATGCAACATATTGATTTTTCCACTGGATACCAATAAGAAATGTCAAACTTAAGGGAAAAGGTTACTCCACCCAGACGGAATTCCTATAACTTCATTATCAATATACAGCAAGACAGACGGTCTTTTTATTTCCTTCTCACTGGTATTTAATCTTTTACCGTCCTGGAAGGTACGTCTGTCTCAATTTATTGATTATTCATTTAACCCAAACCATTGAAATGACTTTTAATAGTGATGTTATCAAGTCCTGACTGTACGAGGATCTTTTTAAGTCAACAATTATCTTTGTTTTATCCCTCATTGAGGATATTTACCATGATCGTAAGTGGAAATAGAAATCTAAACCGAAAGAAAATGTTCGGTTTTCCGTAGGTTCCCAATGGTTACCTTTAAATATGTGGATCAGAAAGGTTCCCAGATAACACTTAAAGGCACACTTGCCGCGAAAATCAGGAATATTGTTTACATTAAAAAAGAAAGACCGTATTCTGTATTTTTCCCAGACAATATAAGTTAGGAACTTTCTATTTTTACCAAAATTTAAAAGTTTGGACGTCACTTTGTATTTTTAATTTGAATTTGAAAATTTGAATTGTTACGTACCCGGAACGTAAACAAACCGATCTGCCCCCTATTTGCGATTTTATGTTTCAGTCGAGTGAGTGAACTAACGGCACAGTGTAATTTTACGTAGGCCTATTTATCTGAGAAATACAGACTGACGATCGGTTAACAGCGACTGGAAAAGCCTGCTGATAATTGTTTGAGTGTAAACCACAGATACAAAGGCCTGAAAGGAGGGTAATCCAACACGAAAGTTGACCGACACTGATCGTTGTTGTTGTAATCAGGCTTCGATTCTTCGTTTGTTTTTCACCCCATTTTTACAGTCTAAAGCTAACTAGACATGTTTTATGTGTCCTATGTTTAAGTTTAGTGGTATTAGTCGTAGTAAGCTCATGTAAATTGGTTTTCTTAGCAAATTTAAACAGGCTACGGCGGCAAGTGTGCCTTTAAAGATAAAATTTCTTTGAACTAATTTCATTCTTCAGTTTTAATATTTGCTTGGTACTCAGGTAATGTTCTTTTTTTGTTGTACACCTACTGGCCAATCAACACCGATTCCAATCTTTGGGGAACAAAAAATATCAAATAGCAGTTTTTGTCTGTGAAACTAATGTTACTTATCTTCTCAGCCTAGTTTAGATGTGAACTAATCCTTGGCCTGCTTTGTAACGATACATTTCCATCCAAGGATAGGTGTTAATGGATTGTAATTATGTAGACTATGAACATGTCAGACAGCAGATATTGAGGTAGGCTTAATCACATTTGACAAAGAACATTAAAACAAAGTGAGTCTAGTATTAAGGAACCAGAATACACCTTCTTGATCTAAATAACGCTGTTAATGTAATGGATTTATATCTAGTCGCATATTCTAAACGATAGGGCCATGTGTACTGAATGAGTGGGTTGATGGAAGAGGTTTCAACAAGTTCTTAAAATTATTTTTGAAACATACTGGCCAATATTGACTAAATAAATGGCAATCGGCGAAATTGTTTCTTGTTTTAGATTCCGGTGTCAGCAGAGCCCATGGTCATAGATCCTATGTTTGTAGGGTTACTATTTTGTCAGTCTGGGGTTGTGATATTTGGTATTTGTATATTTGAAAGGTTCCAATAAACCGGGACTTCAGAAAGCGTCTGTGTTTGCTTAGACCCTGTCCTTTAACTCAATGGTGAATTTCTATCCCGCCACGAGGAATACAATGTTTGTAAGCCATTGAGGGTCATTGGAAATGCTGAAAATAGTTACCTGTTTTAATCCGAAGAGTATTATTAGTTTAATTATCGCTTGTGACTTTATTAATTAAATTCACTGAGACTGAAAATCGATGTCATCATTTGATATCGAGAATGAATTTAACAGCTTCTGGGAAAGGTCACTCCAATCTTAGGCCAACCCAGACTTGGTTAGCTTCGTGAGCAAAATAAAGCAAGACAGGCAGTCCATTTCCTCTCCCTGCCACTCAATCAGATGTCTAGCCTGGCAGGTATGTGTGACCCAATATATCACTTTTCCCTTTAACGAAAATCTTCGGAAATACGGCTATTTGGAACAGCAATAATTATTCGAACGCCTGGCTTATGATACCATCACCTTGACATTTTTAGCCCGCCATCATTCTGATGGAGGGCTATTCAAATCGCTTTTCCGTGGTCCGTCGTCCGTCCGTAAACTTTTTGCTTGTTACCTTTATTCCAAGAAAACTATCAGTCCAATCTTGTTTAAACTCAACACACACCATCACCCTATGGTCTAGTTGTGCGCCGTACATTTTCATCTCATTTGCATATTCACAAGGGGGCGATATTGTTTTTTTTGTTACCTTTATTCCAAGAAAACTATCAGTCCAATCTTAATCAAACTCAACATACATCACCCTATGGTCTAGTTGTGCACCTTACATTTTCATCTCATTTGCATATTCAATATGGCTGCCAGGGGGCGATAAATTTTTTTTGTTGCTTTTATTTCAAGAAAACTACCAGTCCGATTTTCATCAAACTTGGCTCACATTATCTCCCTATAGCCCTGTTGTGTACTGTACATTTTCATCTCATTTGCATATTCAATATGGCCGCCAGGGGGCGATGTTGTTTTTCTTTATCTTTATTCCAAGAAAATTACCTGATATTAATCAAACTCAACATACATTATCACCCTATGGATTAGTTATGCACTGTTCATTTTCATCTCATTTGCATATTCAATATGGTTGCAGGAGGACGATATTGTTTTTTTGTTATTTTTATTCCAAGAAAACTACTGGTCTGATTTTCACCAAACTTGGCCCACATTATCTCCCTATGATCTAGCTGTGCACCCTACAATTTCATCTCATTTGCTTATTAAATATGGCCGCCAGGAAGCAATGTTGTTTTTTAAGCAAATTTGAAAATGAAACTTATTATCATTATTCCAAGAAAACTACTGACCTGATCTTAACCAAACATAACACACAACAACCCCTAAGTTCTAGCTGTGCACCGTACATTATCATTTCATTAGCATATTGAAGATGGCTACCAGGTGGCAATGTTGTTTTCCACCAAAATTTCAAGGGGGGCTTACTTTGTAATTCACAATTTAATTTTCCTCAACAATAGTTATCTTCCTGGATTAAGATTTTTTTATGTAGGCCCCAATTCCAATATCCAGTTATTAACAATCTTTAATATGAATAGATGAACACGGGCGTTAAGATCCCTTTAAGAGATCTCTTGTCTTATTATCCGATGGATTATTTACTCGATGGCGTTTCCATGCTAGCGAAGACAAAATTAACTTGTAGATTTTATTTTATAATGAGACATAAAATATCTTCATATTGGTTACTCGAGTTCTTTCTTTAACTAACGTGTTCTTATCCAACAAAATGTGTTCATAAACATGTTACAGCGCGTGCTTCGCATGTTCGTGACATTTGAGTACATTGTACAAAGGCGTAGTTTCGAATTTCATTTTGAACATTTGTACCAAAAGGGGGTTTCTTGCTTGAAACTTACGGGTTCTATTTTTGTAACAAAGCTTGAATAAAAGGAGGCTCTTATACAACCGGTTTATTGGACTTAAAATAATTTGTAATTTATTGGAAATGACAATTTTTTTTTTCGGGGGGGGGGGGGGGGGGGGTCTTAAATTATTCATGTAAAATCGCTGACAGATTCCACTATAATATGATTCCAATTTTTTTACATATTCAGTCGGATTATGCTTTACACAATTACATATAAGATAGGTAAATCGTTATAAAATAGGCGATTTTAGATAACTTGTCAAAACCTTAAAGTGGCATGAGCTGCCAAAATTCGCACATTTCATAATTTCCGATCGTCACGACAGTAAGAGGCTTTGAGGGCCATCGAAAAACTAAATGATTGGCGCTGGAATGTGGAAAATCTATAAAGTATATGGCCTTTACGAACCGAAATAGTGTTCGAAAAGTAAAAAAAAAATGCAATAACCGGGACGACCATACATTCATTCTAAGATAAAGTTAGTTCAAAACAATACTTTATCGTTCATTATCGACACTAGAAGCACTAGAAAGCTCCTGAATTATACGTCTTGAGAAAAATAGCCAATAATTTCAGCATTCTGTTTTAACGTCAAAATATCAACATTTTGGCAGCTCATGCCACTTTAATATTAACGGGGATTGAGTTCACTGACAATCGTCACTCGTTTAATCGGATACCCTTTTACATCGGTTTGGGGAACTTATGCATCACCATTATCCAATAAGACGCCAGTCAACAAACCTTCCTACTATATAGAACGCTTACATGTTCTGGTCCTAAAGAAAGGAATAATCTACCAAACTCTAATAAAATACATTGACTCGAAGTCAATGTCCCGAACAAAAGTTATTGATATGTTAACTACGCTTGGTACTAAGGTTGTAATCAAATTATAATTATCTTTCTTTCTTGTGGCAAAATTATGCACTCTAGGTGAGTTTTTCTTTTTATTTCTGTAACTTTTCCTTTCCTATGTTTAGGCAGACTATGTCACATGTTATGCGTTCACCATCTTAACTCAGGTGAAAATTGTACAAAACTATTGGGGTAAAAAGGCCGTTTATCTTGACACATATTTATTTTACTAATTTGTTAAATTTCAATTCGTTGTATTCAATTTTCAAATATCCTTATTAATTAACGTTTCTTATATAGGGTGAATGAACGATGAAATATACTCAAACTAAATAAAATTTAAAACTATCTGCGTGGGGTTTTCACTCAATCGCCGTTTATGGAAGAGTTGTCAGGTACGACTGTCAGTTGCTTACTCTGGGCAAAGAATCCAGTGTTCTTCCCATTAAAGGCACACTTGCCGCCGTAGCCCGTTTGACATTTGTTAAGAAAACCAATTTGCACGAGCTTACAGCTAAAACCCCTAAAATTAAACATAGCACACACAAAGCATGTCCAATTCGGTTTAGAATGTATAAATGAGGGTGAAAAACAAACGAAGAATCGAATCTCGATTACAACAACAACACCGATCAGTGTTGGTTAACTTCAGTGTTGGATTACCCTCATTCAAGTGCTTTCGTCTGTGGTTTGCACTCGGCAGGCTTTTATAGTCCCTCTTACTCGATCGTTAGTATGTATTTCTTAGATAAAGTTCGTAAAATTATACTATGTCGTTAGATCGCCCACACGATTCAAACCATTATTAAGGCACTTTTGCACGCGCTGAGGTTCCGAGTTTGTTTACATTGCGGGTACCTGAAAAATCTGTTTTTCAATTTCAAATTAAAAATACTAAATGATGTCAAAACTTTCCATTTCTGGTAAAATTAGAAAGTTCCTAACTTTTTCTGTCTGGGAAAAATACAGAAAACCGTCCACTGTTTTTAACGCAAACAGTCCTGTCCTACAAATCACTGACCAAACTACATCATGCGCATTGTATGTGACCTGTGGCTTTGACGTTTAAGCTGTTTGGAACTCATTTTCTGATAAAAAGTAGACATTTTCTTTTCTGGTTAAAATACTGCTGCGTGATCCTCCATTTCACACTTCGATTATCTGTTTGAAATTCCTCTTTAGCAGATTGCTCTCGGTGTGAGATAGAGGAAATTGGCATTTAGTATTCAGAAAACCTGATAAAACTCCACTCTCACATTTCCAATATCATTTAGGGATCCATTGAAAATACTCAATTTTAATCTCGTTCAATTTGCAGCCAACAAAGCCACTTGTGTTGTCAACATTTCATTTTTCTTATCAAAGGCCTAGAGTGTAAAATGACGTTGGTTGACAAGATTTTGGTGGACAAGCTATTCCGCTAAATTACAGTTAAGGTATGTAATGTAATTGTGAGACTCGGAACGACGAGTAATCAAACCGTTTTGACGGTAATAATAATGTGCCTTTTTTGGTAAAATTCGATAAAATCGGAGACTTTAATCTGTAATGTAAGTGGTGTGGATCTAATAAGCTACTTGGCCAGGAAATATTATAAAATGAGTCAAATTTTAAAAAAAATGTAAAGTTGCTTAAACTGCCAAACGTAGAGGAAATTTCGTTCCAGCAGATTTGGGCAATTGTTCGTCGTTATTATAAAAAAATACATAAGTTGAGCTTTCTGTTGGTGCCAATCCCATAGATGTACGTTATAGTAGTTTTTAGTAGTAACAAAACGTCTAAAATGCACCATACATCCCGGCAATTTGAATCAAATCCGTTATTAGCAAACATCTTCCATTCGGGCGAGTTAGCTAAACCACTCTTGACAATCGGAATGCATGGTAGCTCATGACAATTTAAACATTTAATATTTAGTTTTATTGTCATTTAAAAGATTTCTCTTCTCACTTTTATTATTGGATGACAACCGTCGTATCAAATCAGAGGGGGGCTGCTAGTTCAGGCTAAAAACGAATGAAAAATGCTTTCCAATATATTGCACTTTTCGAAAACAGTTTCAGGCAATTTTCAACTATGTTTATAAATTATATTACGAGTATCGTACAAATCAACAGACTGCGAAGTGTTCAAAGGAATGCCACAGAAGGGTAATTCCAGGCTAACTAACACATGATCCAACATTTCATGCACTAGAAAGCATCTAAGATGCCTCGTTGAGCTTATACAAATCGAGTCAAATCGCATAATCGAGTCAAAATGGGACTAATTTGGGAAATTTGTCCTTTGTCGTGATGTCAAGACTGTTTTAATTTTCTTATACCTTTTAAAAATGTTGCCAAAGCTGCCATGTGATAATTCCTTTGCCACGTCGTGTAAAGGCATACCAGGTCATCTCGTGAGAATACGATTGTTTATCAAACTAATAAGTTCCTTTCTAGAATTGTTTGCATTACTAAGCCAAGTAGAGAGTAGTGACTAAACATCTTTTAGCTATTTACGAAAAACAAAACTTGTTTATGGGTTTCTTAAGCATACTTTTATACTTTTGACGTAACAGTGTGAGTAACTGATGGAAACCATGTTGTTCCGCTCTCATTCTTCTAGCAATTGACCAGAGTTTGCCAATTCTTGGGTATACTATGGTCGATCGAACAATTTTAAGTAAAAACGATGGTAATTTTTTGTGTTTACCCTAACAATTATTCTAAAACTATGAAGGTCTTTGGTAAGTTTTCTCGTTAGGCTGATGAATTGGTTAGATGTAGAATTTACTGTTGTAGATTCATAAAAAATGAAGAGATTAAAACCCCGTATTACAGTACAAGAAATTACTACCAAAGTTCGACACGTTAACGTAAAGTGTCCGAACACATCTAAGTAGATCATTCTAACGTGTGTCTGTTTTAAAGGAATGACTGACCTCTAAACCAATAATGTAATTCCCAATAGGCTTATTTTGTCTGATCCAGATAAAGTCAAATAACATTACTATATAACATCACTCTATGTTCTTTGCGAATAGGGGGTTTCTTTGGTCCAGTCGGTTTGAGTGATAGTCCCTCAATCCGACACATGTCTCGGTGGCTCAGTCGGTTAGAGTGATAGTCCCTCAGTCCGCGACACAGGCCTGCAATCTATGCGGCGCAGTCCGAATCCCATTCAGACTAAATACAATTTTTAAAACATTTCAATCGATCGCCATATGTGGAAGAGTTGCCGGGTACACGTCGAAGGTCTGGGGTTTCTGTGGCCAATGAGCGCGGTTTCCCCCGCACTAAACCTGGCAACTCCGTCATATAAGGGAGATCATCTTGAGTGCGTCGTTAACATCAACCAATCAAACGTTTGCTAATAGCAAAGCGGTTGAACTGATCTTTCCAATAGCACACCAGGGAAGGGATGGAATGAGAACCACGTGTTGTCAATATTGCGATTGAACAAGTTTCAAAGCGTTTTTTTTTTCATTTCCTAAGGAAAGCTATCGGACGGTTTGAATTCAATTGTTATCGTCTCTGATGTGTTATTTGGGAGACACTTATGTTTGTAAGTTATTTTTAACATATCCAATTTTAAACTGTGTGTAGTTTTCTTGAGTTTTGGATCATAAGAACGACGAACAAGGAATTGATGAGACAATATGGTGATCGTCTTATTACAAATAGTTAAGAGAGCACATTGCCCCGACGAGAATAATACTAGATGTTTTACAGAGATGTACAACACGTAACTATGTTCAAAATTGAAATATAAAGCTAGAGAGTTTCCTCCCGATTTTCAAAACGGTTTGCTCGAAGTTTTTTTTGGCAGCACTTCCTTGGGATTCTGCCAAACAGTTTGATGTTGCTGACATCATTTGTCATAATACGATAGTTATATATTGCATTGAGCAAGTTATCTTTATGTTTCATACACTGTACAGTTATGGTTCAATAGTTACGAATAAGAAATATATAGAGGATATTTGTTGTTTATCGGTAAATACCATTTATATTTCATCGAGTGGATAAAACATCTGTATTTTCACGATTTGCGAGATGAAATGATATTTACCGATAAAACAACAAATATTCTATTTATTATATAATTATTAGTGAGATTTTCGTATATTCTCTGCGACAAACTGAACAATTCGCTTTCGTCAGTTGACCTAGAAAATGGCCTACATTTGGGCTCATCACACATATGTATACATGTACGGCGTTGGATCAAATAGCGCACCGTTTGGTGCTCAACACAATAAAAACTTATAACTTTGCATCCAAAGTTCTTATTTTCATGTTGCAGTTCCAATCTTTGGGTAGAAAATGATTTCATGAAACAAATTACAGTTCAAATAGTATACTTATTTCGGAGGAAAAACCTGCGTTTGTCTGCGCGGAAGGACACACGGTGTGCGCGCGACGACAAACATCGAGGTCTGTCATCGTTGGTGAAGTTGAACTTGACATTTTCGTTTGTTTAGTTTTATATTTAAATTTTAAGTGGCAAGGTCTTATTATTTTAAAATGAAGATTTACTAGATTATGTGTGTTGAAATGTTCTACGATAAATTAGATCTTTTATTGTTTGTTACCAAAATCAATCGAGTCGGCTCTTCTTACTGACAGTAGACTCTACGTAGAGCGAGCGTAACGATCAGCACTGATTGTCGTATCCCGCAGTCTTCGTTTTCTATGATTTGCGTCAGTTCTCGATACATTTTGTTAAAAATGAGCAATTTTAATGCTCCAGTTGTAGGCCTAATGTAACCGATAGTGCAAGCTTTTATAATGAGCTGACACAAGTCACGGGGTGAGAGGTTAATGCCTTTATTTGGGTAGGTACAATTAGATTGGAATAATATCACCCTACAACAATAAGATAGTCATATTATATACATATACAGCCACATCAGTCCAAAAGATAATTACATAACACATACACAATATTATCTTAATTCACTATATACAATGCACAGAAACCTCTCAATTTATGGTTATAGGTAAAATGGAATATTTACATAACATAGGCCTAAGTCTTTTGGCTTACTATATTTATAACTTTAATTTATAATACAGAAATGCAGTATGATGCCTACCCTGTGGGTGGTACTGAGGCGCTAAACTCCAATTATTGTTTACCACAAACTCAATCTCCAACCTAAAATAGTCAATATGAGTTGGTTAACAACCAATCCAATAAACCCCCATATATAACATTCAGTGAAACCAAGTACACCACACACAGATACACTCACACACTGTCAGGCAAACATTCACACAGGATTAGAGATAATTATATCTCTGACCCAGTATTATAAACCAGGTATTTACTTTTAGTATATTTCCCAAAGGTATGTTATAGAATAATACTTATTGGTATTTGATGAAATATCAAAGTACAACAGTCGATATATAAAATGCTGACAAACCTTAGCAAAGTGATAAGTCCTCTCCAAGTCAGTCACAGGTGCAGCAGTATTGCAAAGTGAAGTGATAGTGCAAACAAAGGTAACAGTGAGTGTTTGGTCATTTTTGGAGGGAAACCAAACAACCAATGAATGAGCGGTATTTTGAACTGTGCTGTTTTACCTACACATATTAGGCCAGTCCCCACATACCTGCTACCTGAATATTACCTGTGCTGATCCAAGCTACATGACTCAAAGACAAACAAATAAAACTATATACAGATATATCAACAGGCTTGACCAACTAAACTAACTTAAAAGTGCCTGTTACATACTCCCCCTACTCCAATACTGATGTCCCCATCAGCAGCCACCTTTTATTATATCAACTATGGCATCAGAAATCTTGCCGGTATCTGCCACTAAACCTTGCTCAAGAAGTGAACTAAGGTAACCAGCTTTTGCTAACCAATCCTGTTGGGTGATAAGTGAAAACGCATAGTCTCCACCTCGCATCCATTCTGGTTGGCGGCGTTGACGACCCGAGCGTCTGGGTTGAGGAGTAGGGATCACCCTCTCACCAGATGTCTGCTGGACGGAAGTAGGACCTGTATTATTATTTCTGTGACCTACCTGTGTACCTGTGGGAAGAAAATCTTGAGTTGCTTCTCTCTGGACTTCGCTCGCACCTACCGATGCTGTTGATTGCTCACTAACTGTGGGTAAAGAATCCTTAGGGGATTCCTCCAGAGAAGTTTCGCAAACTTCCTCCACAAGCAGACCATCCAGAGATTCATCTTCACTTAAAACGCTATGTGAAGATCTGAGAGACTCTTCAATGGAGTCCACAGGTTTTGGAGTAAATTTCTTCCTCCGTGGAGGAGGGACGGGTGGTGTTACTGGGAGAGGAATCGAGCCTACTGGTAACAGAACATTCCTATGCAAGGTTCGTTCCTTCCCTGTTCCATTCTCTAAACCTACAACAAAAACTGGAATAGATGGATTAGGCTGGCGCAATACCCTATACACCTCCTCCCCCCACCTGTCAGCTAACTTGTGTTTACCCTCAAACGCAAGATTACGAACAAGCACTCTATCTCCCACCCCAAGAACTGCAGCTCTCGCCCGCGTATCAAAATTCAGTTTTTGTTTCAACTGCGACTTGTTAACAGCTTTTCTCGCAATGTCATACGCTGCCTTTAATCGGTCTTTTAATTCCTGAGCATGGGCCGTCCGTAGTTTAGGTTTCGTAGCGTCGATGTCTAACCCAAATGCCAAATCAACAGGGAGACGTGGTTGCCTACCAAACATTAAGTAGTACGGCGACCAGCCCGTTGATTCATGTCGCGTACAATTGTAAGCATGAACTAAGGGTCCAAGGTGAATTTTCCAATTTTTCTTACTTTCTGTATCCAAAGTACCGAGCATGTTGCAAAGCGCTCTGTTAAATCTTTCACACATACCGTTGCCCATTGGGTGGTAAGGTGTTGTCCTGGATTTTTCAATATTCAGCAACTGGCATAGTTCCGTCATTATTTTCCCGGTGAAATTGGCACCTTGGTCGGAGTGAATACGCTTTGGCAGGCCATAGTGTACGACAAAATTAGAAAAAAATACTCCGGCTGTAGTTTTCGCGGTCATGTTTTGGGTGGGGTACGCTTGCGCATATCGGGTAAAATGATCTGTTACCACTAAAACATACTGAGTTCCACCCTTTGATGGTTCTAAAGTAAGGAAGTCCATACATACCAGTTCCAGTGGTTCCGAAGTTTGAATGCTTACCATGGGAGCTCTAGGTGTACCTCGCGATTTTCTCATCGTGCATCTTGGACAGTGTTGAATATGCAGCTCTACATCCTTAGCCATACCAGGCCAATAGAAACGTTCGGATAAAAGTGAAACTGTACGATCCCGGCCTGGATGTCCAAAATCGTCATGCAACTTTCTCAATGCCGCTGCATGCAGTCCAAATGGTAAAACGAGCTGTTCCCGATCTTCGTTGGCCACATGAGTGATTTTGTATAGGACTCCGCGCTTAAGCTTAAATTGTTTGTAAGATTTTATAAGCTGATTAAGGTATTTGTTATTTAAGAACTTTGACCTTTCGGGTGTTTTTCCAGCATTCATGTGTTCCAGTATAATAGCAATATTGGGATCTCTGGACTGAGATCTCCTCCATTCCCACGCGTTGCGATCGCAAATATCTGCTGAAAGCTCTGTGTCGAAATCATCAGTGTCAACAGCCGCCGATGCTGAAAAGCACAGGGTTTCTACGAAATTATTTACTGGAAGTGACGAACAAATGGCTTTCATGGAAGCATGAGAAATACCTTCAAGTGCAGTATCACTTTGTTCTGGTATTCTTGAAAGGACATCAGCATCAACATTTGACTTACCCGTCCTATACCGAATGCTGAAATTGTATGAGGATAAAGCAGCTAACCAACGATGTCTAGTTGCATCTAATTTGGCACTGGTTAGAACGTACGTCAAGGGATTGTTGTCTGTAAAAGCTGTAAACTCATGACCGTAAAGATAATCATGAAATTTCTCTGTTATTGCCCATTTTAAACAAAGAAATTCTAACTTATGAGCCGAATAGTTTTTCTCAGAATGATTCAATCCACGACTTCCATATGCGATACCTCTGAGTTTCTCGTCCTGTTCTTGGTACAATACTGCACCCAGTCCTAAGCGACTTGCGTCAGTGTGAAGTTCAAAAGGCTTGGAGTAATCTGCAAATGCCAAAATAGGGGGACTTATTAAATGTTGTTTCAAAGATTCAAACGCGTTCTGGTGTGTTTCGTTCCATTCCCACTTGGATGTCAGGGAGGCTTTCTTTGATTTAGACTTCTTTTGCGGAACTGGCATAAGATCGGTTAAACGGCGGGCTATCTTTGAAAAATGCTTGATAAATTTCCGATAATAACCGGCAAATCCGAGGAATCTACGGACGTCTTCGGCTGTTTTCGGTATTGACCAGTCCTTTATTTTCGATATTTTTTCGGGATCAACCTCAATTCCGGACTCTGAGACGATGTACCCGACATATTTCACCTTCCGCTTGTAAAATTTACACTTGTGAGGAGCCAACTTCAATCCACTCTCTTGTATCCTCTGAAAAACTTGTTGTAATCTGTCGATGTGTTCTTCGAATGTCCTAGAAAATATAATCAGATCGTCAAGATAAACTAAGCATATGTTAAGATTTAAACCTTCCAGGCACCGTTCCATTAAGCGCTGGTATGTCGCTGGGGCATTTGAGAGACCAAAAGGCATGCGGTTATATTCAAAGAATCCAAGAGGACCAACCGTGAAAGCCGTGCGCTGCTTATGTTCTTCAGTGACCTCTACTTGATGGTAACCGCTTTTCATATCAAGAACGGAAAAGAATTTCATCCCACCAAGACAATCAAGCAACTCTTCTATTCTTGGCAATGCATATGAATCTTTAATGGTCCGGTTATTAAGTTGGCGGTATTCTACACACATTCTCAGTTGACCGTCTTTCTTGCGAGCAAGAACAACATTGGATGCCCAAGGACTGTGAGATGACCGGATAACCCCAGATGATAGTAGTTGTTGGAGGTGATTGCGGACTTCTTCAAACATAGCAGGCGGTATTCTACGATGGCGCTGTTTGAATGGTATATCATCATACAAGTCGATTCTATGGTGAGTGAGTTTGGAAGTTCCTAGATCATGGTCACCAGTAGAAAATATACCAGAGTACTTCGAGAGTAGATTGTTACTTGTGCGAATCTGTTCTTGGGAAAGGTCGGTTGTGTCAACCTCGATTCCATTGATCACACTCTGAAAATCAGCAGGTTTTCCACTCGGGAGTGCGTGCAGCGTCACCTGATGTAACTCTCCCAAAATAGTGCCAGGCTGTATAGGAATGGTTCTAGTAGTCACATTTGAAAGATGTACCATGACTGTGCTCTGTTTGCCACCTTTGAGATTCGTAATGGTAGGTATCACATCAATGTCTGAAAGGTAAGTATTGTTCTCTGTCGGATGAACAAGGGCGTATCCATCTGGACATGGTATAGCTTCAGATACTTTTCCAGATAAAATTACATTGGAATTGGGCTGCATATGTATGGTTGAAGTTTCCGCGCATTTGACAAGTCCGAGTCGGATATTTTTCTTCTCCAGTTCTTTTTCTCGTAGTACCATACATCTGTATGCTAAATACCAAGGTGTGCGCAAAGCAGCCTTTTGGAGAAATTGAGTCCCACCGAGCTGTCTGCACCGTACAAGTAAGTGACGTAGTACATTAGTACCCAAAAGGACTGGAACTCTCTTGTTGTAGTTGGTACCCGGTACCACTAAAAGGATGCAATGTAAGGGTTCATTGCCAGCAGAAGCGCCTTTGTCCACAGTGAGTTTGACCTCCACATATCCAAGGTAAGTTAACGATTCACCACC
Source organism: Lepidochitona cinerea (assembly GCA_963971465.1). Classification (NCBI taxonomy): domain Eukaryota; kingdom Metazoa; phylum Mollusca; class Polyplacophora; order Chitonida; family Tonicellidae; genus Lepidochitona; species Lepidochitona cinerea. The sequence continues at coordinate 35,307,306 of OZ020556.1, read as the reverse complement.
AGCACATTCAATGTTTAGGATATCATCGATGGGGTGAAGTGTGATATGGCATAAATGCTCTGTGTAAAAGGTATTTGAGATGACCGAAACTGTGGCTCCAGTATCCAGTAAAGCTGGACAAGAAATACCTTCAATAATGACATTGTACTCATTAGCTTCTCCTACTAAGCCATCTGGAATCTTCTGTTTGGAGCTGCCATTACAGCCTACGGGTAGCCCCTCCCCATAGGCCTGGAAAAGTTTAAAGGCCGATGTCTAGGGTCCAGACGAACACGACATCCAATGGCAATGTGGCTGGGATTCCCACAGCGGAAGCAAGTAGGATCATCTCCTGAAAACTGCTCAAATTCGCTGTGTTGGTAGGTCGGTAAGTTCATGTCTGTGTCAGGTCGCAAAGGAGTTTGCGGTTGTTTACGAAGTGATTGTCTCCCCTTTATCCCATACCCCCTCCCCCTTGAGTGATTAACCCTTTTAGTTGTTTCATTATAAGGTTTATTTAACTCCGGAGTTGGTGTAGTTTGTTGAGAGAAGGCATTAGCGGTTATCTTTCTCTGCTCTTTTATTTCAGCTAACTCAGCCCGCATTTCTTTCACAAGTGATTTTAAGTCGGTTAATTCGCTCGGCGCGATGGCTGGCTCGCTTACAGCCGCCATTTTATTTGTGGCCGATGGCTTTTTCGCAGCTACCTTACCTCGGGACTCATCAAACTCAATCTCGCGCAGATAAAGTCTCAACTCGTCAAAATTCGCAATACTCTCAAACTTGTGCGCAGCTAAAGTTTTCAGAGATCGTTTCAAGCCATCCCACATTCGCGTTCTGAGCATTTCATCTTGATCTTCTGGCGGTATAGATCTACGCTCTGACAGTTGATAAACAAGGTTTTCTAATCGACAACCCCACGCGGCTACATCCTCGTCTTCGCGTTGGCTAGCGCTGTAAAATTGAGTCATAAGAGTCTCGCGCTTGCGCAGTGTGCCGAATGCACTTTTTAATTTATTTAGCAACTCTGTAATTGTAGCATTATGACCTAATTTCATTGATAAAAGTGCAGCCTCACCTTTTAATGACCTCCTTACCGCTTGTAGAACGACCTCAGAGTTGTGTCCCTTGTTTTGTACAAGGCACTCAACTTCAAATCTCCAAAGGTCGTAAGGGGTGTCTTTTCCAACATCTCCGCTGAAAAAGGGCAGTTTGGGATACTGATGGTAAGTGGTTGTAGTTATATTAGTAGGCTGAGTTTCATTCTGAACTTCAGTTTTAATTGTTGTCTGGGGATCAGTTTTAGTTGTATCATGTAACCAATTCCGAAACTCCTCAGCTGAATCAACCTTTGGACTTAGACCAACCTTTTCAAACACAGACAACAATTCCTTCACATCATCCTTATTCAACTCCATAATTAACCAGAATATAAGAACGACATGCAAAACAAGCCGACTTAAGTGCCTACCTCTCCTTCCCATGTGCTGTTGAAGGAATGTTAGTAAATGAGGTTAGTAAATAAGGTTTAGCTCAAGTGAAAACAGGGTGCTTATAGTCTAGTCCGTCAAGCTGTAGCAAAATGTTAAATAAAGCTGTAAAGCTAGATGTTTTAAAAATAAGCTGAAAGATAAATAAATAGAAATACAAGGGGAGACCACTCACTATCACACAATTCTCTTTCACAATCATTCATGCAAACATGTGGGGAAACAAATGCATACGTAGGTTGTTGTTTGATTGGCATAAAGTGACTTAAATGCTCAAGGCCGAAAAAAAAAAGAAGAAATCCAAAAAAAAAAAATGTGGAAAATAACAATCACAAATATGACAGATACAGTGTCGGGTTAAACAAGAAGAAAATACAATATTTATGTTCAGCTAAATAACTTGCAGCAATAGCAGAATAGACACCATGCAAGTTAGCAATAAACAAGGAAGTGAAAACACGACACAGGATTTGTTAACATTTGATTTCAGTTAAGGATTGATAAAGTATAGGAATGCGATCAGTATAAGACTTTGTAAATAACATCACTGGGATAGAAATAGTCAATACGGACATTGGATATGCAATTCATTCATTAACTGCATGAGGGTGGAATAACATATTGATAATTGAAATATGAAACCAATGCTTTATGCATTACAGTACAATATAACAATTATAATCAAAGGAATTTAGAAAACAATGAAAAACGGTATATAATTAATATACAATTGCATGATTGTTATATTTACTCACTGTTTTTTTGATTGTTTGATTGATTGTTCATACGATCCGCACAGGTCGAAAGTTAGTTACAGGTAATCATCCTGGATATCCTAAGTATGATTGTCCTGGTCAATGGTCCTGGTCCGATTAAATGGCAATCCATATAACTCAGTTGGTGAGAAATAATCATCCAAATCACACATATGAGGCTCGAAGTTGGAGTGGCTATGAACTTTCTACACAGGCATACGTCTTCCTGGGATCTTCTTTGAGAAGGAAACTCCTTGCTGTAGTCCTGTCCCATTCACTCTGGCATTTACCTCGCTGGAGGCTCCATTTTGTAACCGATAGTGCAAGCTTTTATAATGAGCTGACACAAGTCACGGGGTGAGAGGTTAATGCCTTTATTTGGGTAGGTACAATTAGATTGGAATAATATCACCCTACAACAATAAGATAGTCATATTATATACATATACAGCCACATCAGTCCAAAAGATAATTACATAACACATACACAATATTATCTTAATTCACTATATACAATGCACAGAAACCTCTCAATTTATGGTTATAGGTAAAATGGAATATTTACATAACATAGGCCTAAGTCTTTTGGCTTACTATATTTATAACTTTAATTTATTATACAGAAATGCAGTATGATGCCTACCCTGTGGGTGGTACTGAGGCGCTAAACTCCAATTATTGTTTTCCACAAACTCAATCTCCAACCTAAAATAGTCAATATGAGTTGGTTAACAACCAAACCAATAAACCCCCATATATAACATTCAGTGAAACCAAGTACACCACACACAGATACACTCACACACTGTCAGGCAAACATTCACACAGGATTAGAGATAATTATATCTCTGACCCAGTATTATAAACCAGGTATTTACTTTTAGTATATTTCCCAAAGGTATGTTTTAGAATAATACTTATTGGTATTTGATGAAATATCAAAGTACAACAGTCGATATATAAAATGCTGACAAACCTTAGCAAAGTGATAAGTCCTCTCCAAGTCAGTCACAGGTGCAGCAGTATTGCAAAGTGAAGTGATAGTGCAAACAAAGGTAACAGTGAGTGTTTGGTCATTTTTGGAGGGAAACCAAACAACCAATGAATGAGCGGTATTTTGAACTGTGCTGTTTTACCTACACATATTAGGCCAGTCCCCACATACCTGCTACCTGAATATTACCTGTGCTGATCCAAGCTACATGACTCAAAGACAAACAAATAAAACTATATACAGATATATCAACAGGCTTGACCAACTAAACTAACTTAAAAGTGCCTGTTACACTAACACTTTGATTTACACATTAGAATGGGATGGATTTACTTCACGGTTTCTCGTTTAGCGAGTCTAGGCCTAGGTTATAAATATAATACGGCAAGCATCACAGAAAGGCCAAAGCCCAAAATATATTTGGTTTGTGTAAAAGTAATTAACAGCCAATTAATAATGTTCGATAATTTATAAATTAAGAATTAATTAAAATTTTTGGCAATTTTCACAAATTAAAGATTTAATAATGAGAAGGTAATATTCCAATGGAAATAGTTCCGGCACTGGCAGTGATGATATAAACGTTATCGGTAAAAGTGGTGATATAACTTATATCAGAGCTGTATAACTCAATATCTCACTACTAATTATATAATAAATACGTATCTTCGTTTCCGAACAAACTTATAACAGAACCATATTTTAAAGTGGGATCTTTTTTTACTAGATCAAATGTATGTTGAATAAGATTTGACGGATCTGTTAAAACAGAAATCAAGTACTCGTTAATCAGTCAATGGAACATCATTTAAAGTCTTCTTTAACTAATATTGTCAGGACATCAGTAAAGCTTAAAATTTCGCTTGTTGTGGAAAATATCGGAGAATTTCAAAAAGAAAATTTCATGACACAATATCAACATTGAACTTACAGGAAACAGGCATGTCAACGAATAAGATGTTAGGGTTGTTTTGATTTTTTCTTACACATAAAGAAAAAGTGGTAATATAGAAAGTGAAAATCCGATAGAGGATATCGTTCTCCACTAAGAAAAACTAGAGAATTATAGTCAATTTGTTTTCTTTTTCTTTTTGTAGATTTGCGTACGTTTCATTTAAACTTTTTGCATTGTTTCCGGATGTGTGAATCGCAGTCTGTCTGAAGTTTTACAAAAACCTTTTAACATCATTTTTACTAGACAGTTGAAGAGGACAGTATGTGGAGTCACGCAAATGTTCAATTTAATGACATTCACATAAAAGGCCAATGCTCTTTACAGTAATCGTTTTTCTGTATGTCAAACAGGCTTTCAAGGTGAATCGAAACTAACTTTTATTTGAAGTAAATTGGAAAATAAATAAACCTGAACTGCGACAAGTTGAAAGCAATTTTTCAAAACAGAATACTATCAATTTTGTTAAACAACTGTTTCCTACATGTAAGAATACACAAATTAGGACCTTTACTTGATTCTGACATATACCAGGGAAAACACTATGTTTCACACAAAGAACAAGATTTGTAAAATTTTTGTTAAAAGGTTAAACTTTTCATCTTACTTAAATCATTTTTCATTTAAAGGCACACTTGCCGCGAAAATCAGGAATATTGTTTACATTAAAAAAGAAAGACCGTTTTCTGTATTTTCCCCAGACAATATAAGTTAGGAACTTTCTATTTTTACCAAAATTTAAAAGTTTGGACGTCACTTTGTATTTTTAATTTGAATTGTTAGGTGCCCGGAACGTAAACAAACCAAACTGCTCGCAGGGACGATTATATGTTTCAGTCGAGTGAGTGGACTAACGGCACAGTGTAATTTTACGTAGGCCTATTTATCTGAGAAATACATCCTGACTATCGGTTAACAGCGACTGGAAAAGCCTGTTGATAATCGTTTGAGTGTAAACCACAGATAAAAATGCCTGAAATGAGGGTAATCCAACACGAAAGTTGACCGACACCGATCGTTGTTGTTGTAATCAGGCTTCGACTCATCGTTTGTTTTTCACCCCATTTCTACATTCTAAAGCTAACTGGACATGTTTTATGTGTCTTATGTTTAAGTTTAGTGGTATTAGTCGTAGTAAGCTCATGTAAATTGGTTTTCTTTGCAAATTTAAACAGGCTACGGCGGCAAGTGGGCCTTTAAGTAGATTAGGTTCTGTAGAACAATTGTGATGCTGTCTTTATACATAATTTCTTTAAATCTAAGTGAAAAAACAGAGAAACAATTTATAAACAATTTAGATATACGTGATATAAGCTAACATATACATCTATATGTTCTAAGTCCACCATATTGCATTGTATGTCATTATCCTTGATCAGAAACTACGTGCCATCACTAAGTCCATATATACCATAACATTCATTGCACAACGGTAATTTCGAAAAATTCTGATCAATAGAAAAATGTGTTCTCTTGGAGAAACAATCACATAACCACGTCTTTTCAAAAGAAAGCTGTGCTTAAACTGACCAGGTAGTTAGAATATGGTGTGCAAAGCATTTTCTAAGTAGAGAGAACGCATTCTCAATAATCTCTGATCTTCATATAATATTACTACTTCTGGTATATTGCATTAACATTCCCTTTACCTCTGAAGTACTCATTATGTAGATGGCTCACAAATACCGTTATGTTAAATGTGGCTGTTTCTGGTTCCTTCGCGATTGATGACTCAGTCTAGACTAGTAAAGCAGATTGCAAGGTAAGATAGAAAATGTTGGCATACTAGTTGTCTGAATTCCAGATAGTTTTACACGAGATCATACCTAAGATAAACAGTAATATATTTCTATGGACGATAAATGTGTTGTGTTAAAACGGGAAATTCTTGGAGAATATACATGCATGAAGAACAATTTGATTTCATCTATGTACTTTATGGCAGTAATTTTTAGGTAAAATTCTCTTCAAACAGGCTGATGACTTTATTCCAGTAACTGTCATTGATTTACAACAGTCAATATTGAATTAAAAAACATTTAAAGTATAACAAAATATTATACTTGAGAAATAATGATTTAATTTGCTTGGTTAAGAAAGAAGGAAGAACATGATCTCTTGGTACAATGTAATATGTTATTAGTCTGAAAACGTTAGAGAACAACTTTAAAATACAGTGTTTAACGATAGCTTGTTATCTATACAGAAACTGAGTATTAAAGTGGTATGAGCCGGCAAATATCGGGAAAATTTATTAAAAACAAATTAGCTAAAGGCCCATTCTGACTGTGCGATTTGTAGTCTCAACTTGTAGCATGCGATTTAAATGGATGCATTTGATTGGTTGACAAATCATATCGACCAATTAACATCATCCATTTTAACCGCATCCTAAAAGTTGGTACGACAAATAGCACAGTCAGAACAGGCCTTAACTGTTTGTAAATGTTATTAACAAGTATAAAATAAGAACTTTCCACTGATACAAATGTTAGATTGTTAACTTAGTTTTCATAAAGCAAAAAAAAAAAACTAAAATGAACTGATACATCCCGCCTATTTGAATTTGATCTGTAATTGACACACTTCTGCGGTTCGTACGAGATACTAGCTTGGTCGATATTTTTTATTCCATCGTCAATCCTGTAGTTTTGTATGTACTTCACATGCTCAACTTCTCATGGCGATTGGAATTTATGAAAAAGTGTGAATTTTGGCAGCTCATGACACTTTAAAAGATGCTTGGTAGACTGTAATTAAATGACGATTTCATAAGTGACATCCATCAATGAGATAACATCCTGGGATTAATTGTCTTTGTCGATAAAGAATACAACATTCAACAGCGTACGGAGCCAGTATATCTATCGACGAATCAATACAAAAACCAGAATCCCCTTTTTGTTAATAGCTGCAACCGATTAACATGATATAAGGATACGTGCAACAAAGTGCTCCTGTGATTGTAATTTACCAAATCGACAAACAATCCCAGGCTGGGTTTTGGGCTGATTGTTTAAGATTAGTTCCCTAAAGCCTTGTTTAACATCTAGCTTTATAATTGGAGGAAACTCTTACACTTTGTTTTGGTTTCTGACAGCCCCTTTTCCGCTTTTGAGTCAAACGTCTATCTGGACAGGCTATTAAATACCAGAATTATTTATCTACTTACTTAAGAAACCCTTCTCTTAAATCTGTTCTCGATTAAACATTGTTCCACATTTGATCTCGCTAAGAGCGGCTGTCAAAACTTGTTTTCGACATACATGTATAATGTGTACGTTAACGACTGTCTAATGTTGTTTACGTCTTTAATAGTATAACAACCATATCCAATGGCCCTCATTCTTTTTAACCGGGCTGAAATGGCTAAAAAACAATTCTGTAAGCCCACATTTATTCGTATAATTAACGTAATCAAAGTACATGTAACTTGCAAACCCATTTAAAAATCCACCCGATTTTCATTGCCGACTTACATTTCATACATTGTATTTTTGAACTCTAAAACACACACATAAACAGCGAAAATCTTCTTGTCCAAAGTAACAGAGACAAGTTTGGTATTGTGTTAAAAAGGGGCATATATCATTTAGACCTTCATATCCAATCACCAGTTGTTATAATAAACCCCAACCCAGACATCTCATTAGGTTGACGACAGGAGTTTGACCTTAGTCAGTAGAATTTTCTGGAAAAGACAATTTGGCAACAAATCAGTATTTTTGAAAAAGCTAACTTGCCGATGTGCTATAGGTTTTAGATAGTAATCAATTGACCGATTGCTTGATGACGTCACTTGGAATTAACGCGCAAAGCATTTCGGGGGATTGTGGGATCTAAACATAATTTTAAAATATGGCATAAGAAATAATTCTGCAAGACGTAAAAGGCGTAAAGTTACCAGAAAAATGTGTGGATAAAAGCAGGCTCTGTCATCAATGTTTTCCAAAAAAGTGACATTTTGCTAAGAACCAATAAACAAAATGGCGAACTGAGGTACATTTTACCCAGAAGGCTTTGCGTAAATCTATGTGACGTCATCAGGCTCGGCGGTAATTAGCTTTGATATGCTTTAACGGCCACACAATCAATCAATCAACTACCAAAATCCGAGATAATAGGAAGCCCTGGGGGAATAAATGTACTAAATCTTCGTTTTTTATCTGATGTGATCGGAGTCATCAAGTAATTCCACTTACATGTATAGATACAGCTGAGTTGGGTATGTAGTTAGTCTCACGTTGATAAGCATGAAATTGTTTGTTAAACGTTACGAATAAGATAATGGCAACAAAACTATGTGCAAACACCGTGAAACAAAACCCTGCAGTTAACAAACACGACCGAGAGAAATGGGACGTTTCACACTTTAGTGAACTTATTGTGCTACAGATATATGTCGAGTCATTTCTAAAATGTTTACCAGAGAGGCTGAGCATGAATCCCATACTTCCTCAGCTATATCAATCAAAGACATTGTATCAGATATGACAGCCAGTCTTTTCAACAGTACTTGATTTATACTTGTTGCTTTGCAGCCTTAGTTTCTTAATTGTCATCCCTTCTCGACCATCTGATCGTACTTGAGACCCATATCTGACTAACACTTCACATACTGCAGTCTTTTCTAATGCCAGGCTCTACTTTTCGCATTTATATCTTTGAACGTCTAAAAACATTTTTGCATCATGTTTTTCTCTGTTCCTGTTTTAAGAATGCTGGGGTCGACAAATTCACAAAACAATAGGCCAAACAAATCTCACACGGAATTATTCCTTCCATCAAGGTACAGAAAGACAAAGCTGCTGAAATATTGGGATAATAATTGACTTTTGGACATTGTGCTTTTGGGGGAGGAAGGGGAGACATGTTTTGGCAAGAAAACCATATATTTCAATATACAAGGGGTTATGGCCGCAAAACAAATTTGTTGATCTGTTGAAGCAATATTCAAGGGAAATGATGCATAGTCAACAATAAACATTCTTTGTAAGATCATTGACATTTATAGAACTAGCGTCCAAATGTTAAATTTGATTATGGATCCCAGAATGATCTTCTTTTCTAATAAAGCTGTTTCAGCGGTGATATAACTGGCATAAAGAAAGGATTGTAATAACTCAGAAGGATCAGGTTGTAGCCTAATGTAGCTGTAGTGTAGTCTTGGCTTTGATATAATTCCAACTTTATGTTAGAGCAATATTCACTTCAAAGTAACGAACATTCCTTGTTTATAGAGAGCAAAAGAGATTACATCATTGTCCGCCATCTAGATTCACGTGATATATACTTATAACATTGAAAATAGACAACTTATCTCTATTAATCTAATCTTCATGTCGCTTTTATTAAGTCATGTTTTTGATAATGTATTGTTTATAGGATTTATACCTATCGTAAAGAGTACGGGGGTTAATAAAATACTGACAATTAAAAAATACCCGATTATTGGGCTAATTTTTTATTGATGTTAGTCAAGATGCTAAGATACGATATTTACCCAGATCCCATGTTATAGGTATGTGCTGCCCAACCAAATCAGCCGGCGATGACTCCACACGTCGACTCTCTATGGTTCGGTAAGATCGTTGACATTAACAAACTAACGTCAAATACCATGTTGGTTTATAGATCCCATAATCATCTCCTTTTATAATAAAACAGCTTCTGCGACAATATCACGGACATCACAAAAGGAATGTAATAGCTTGGAATAATTAGGTTGAAATGTAGGTGTAGTGAAGTCTTCGCACTGAAGCAATGATGCATAACTTGCAATATTATATCCCACTTAACAGTTTGAATTGAAAACAATTGACTGTGTAGGAGTATATGATCATATCGTAGTAGAATGATCATTAACGATAAAACAAATGGGACTTTCCATGCTGTTTGCACGTATGATTTTTTCAAAGCCAGTGTTCTAGTTATTGAAAAGAACGTCCACTCATGGTAAATTTCACTCATCAAAGGGACTATTCTGTACTTGTAGGAAATGTTTTACATACAATATGTCATGCTTCTTTTTAGAAAGAATATCCTGCAGATTTTAAAACCGGTTTTGCTTATTTTGGGGGATTTTTGTACAACAATATAGGCCTATATATATGATGAAAATATAAGTATAATTGACGGATTGCTTGATAACGTCACTTAGAATTTACGCGCAAAGCATTTGGGGGGATTGAGGGATGTTAACACAATTTTAAAATATGGCGGAAGAAAAATACTGTATCGAGAAAAAGACGTAAAAGGCGTTAAGTTACCAGAAAAATGTGCGGATAAAAACAGCTTATGTCATCAACGTTTTCAAAAAAAGTGACATCTACACTGTACCAATAAACAAAATGGCGAACTGAGGTATATTTTACCCAGAAAGCTTTGCGTAAATCTATGTGACGTCATCAAGCTCGGCGGTAATTGGACCATCAAATGTATGACATGAGGTAAATCTATAATATTCTAGATAAAATGGTCAGATATAGGGAAATGTCTTTGACATTAGTATACATACACTCTTTGTACAGGGTGCAAAATCTGTGTTAGACTTCACAGTTTAGCATTAGTTTAACAATTTAAAAAAAATGTATATACTTTACTAATTTAAACAGAGTTCTGCTATAACAGTAAGTTACCAACGGAAGGTCGTGGGTTTCCTCCGGGCATAGAGCCCGGTTTCCTCTCACAATAAAACTGGCAACGCCGCCACATAAGTGAAATAATCTTGAGCGCGGCGTAAAACACCAAACAATCAATCAATCAGCTATAACAGTAAAATGATATCAAACACCTGTGATTCTACGCGTTATCTGAAAGTAACCTGATGTCATCTGTTTACCGAGGACTTATATTAGTCCCTGGTTTGACTGACTATAAACATGAAATGAACCATTATAGTAAATAAGTAAAAAACAGTATTCTTGTTAATAGAGCAAACAGTTCTTGAAATGAACTATAAAGGTAGTTAACTTGCGGTTTAACTCTTAATGTAAGGCTCACCCGTCGTGAAAATCTAGGAAACCGTTTTAATCTGTTGCTAATAGAAGACCGTTGTCAATATTCTCAGTTGAAAGAAGTTTAAACATTTCAGTTTTTAATTTGAAAATATAAATTTGATTTTTAGATACCCGAGCTGTTTTTTTTAATTCGCCAGATAAAGCATAACGATCAATTACACAATGACAAGAAAACCATCTGGTGTGAAGAAACCCCAAGGGGCTTGTGGAATCCCGACAAAAAATAACGTAGGATTTACTAAAAAAATCCCATCATGTTTTTATAAAGAAATGTAGATGGTTTACGACATTAGTATTAGGGGTTCTATATAAAGTTAAAACAGTTGTGGTATAGTTAAAGCATGGTCATTTAATTTCGATTAAAAAGCAGACAATGAGACAGTCTTAATAGAGGATGGTGTTTTGTTCCATTCTTGAGGAGCTCTTATCTTTGCAGTGTGCATACTTAAAGGAGATATGAACAAGATTTAAAGCTGGTTTGTGTTTGTTTATTGACTAAATATATATTTGAAAATTATCAGTTGAAACGAAACAACCTTCGCGTTAGTTCCCTGGTAGTCAAAAAACGAACGGGAAGGAAATATGCATATTTTCCGTATTTTTCGTAACTGCTCGGAAAAATGACGTCATACACGACCTTCAATGTGTACAAACTGCCACGAAGACGTACTGAGACAACAGAAGTCGTTTATTACGTCATCGCTCTGAGGGTACGTACACAACGGAGGTCGTGTTTGACGTCATAAGTCTCTGAGATAATTAACTTTCGTAAGCATTGTAGATCGGTAAACATAGCTTGAATTTTGTATGTGCTGCGACCGAAATTTAATGTTCTTTTTGGTCAGACTTATAAAGTACATGTTCTACAACACACCTACCGCAAATTAGAGAATATTTCCAAAAGCTGTTCATAAATCCTTTAAGTAAGTTTTAAAGAAACACCTATATAAAGTAAAAAAAATAAATATATATAAAGTAAAAGATTGATTTCGAGGCGGACTATTCTGTAAAGTAAGTTGAAAACTAAGATGGTAGAAGATTGAAGTTGCGCAAACAATTGTCCTGTATGTTCCAGTTTTGAGCTCCTAGTAATCACACGAATTGCTGTTTTCTGTAAAACTATAAACGGCTGGCATACCCTAGCATACATGTACGTACTACCCCAAATTGAACTGCAGTATGATAAATAAGAATATACCATTGGGTAGTGCATTATAAACAACGTTTTAGAATTCAAACAATTTGAATCCAACTCAAAACGACGACATTTCGACTCACTTTCTTACGTATTTCTTTAATATGTGAAAGCTACGACAGTTTAAATACTCACTGTTAATAAGACCTAAACATTTGAAATTCTTAACACGTTCAATAGTATGTCCTGAAATTAAGAGGGAAGGATCAAAATTGCTCTTTTTTGCATCCATCAACCTGCAGCTGACGACACAAGTGTGACTCTATCCCACAATCAAACAGACATGGCTCTTGATAGAATGACATCCGAACAACCTAAAGTTTATCACTGCTTATCCGTCCTTGGATACTATAGGTCACAACACCCAGTTTGTGTTTTCTCAGCCAATGAAAATTGACTTCGGTTATACAGGAGCTAGAAGGTGGCTACATAGTGATAGTTTGGTATCTGGGTTATTTGAATATTAGATTGAAACTAACATAGGTCTACTGTACATACTTTAAGCTTTCAATCAATGCCTGATAACAGATTTTTGTGTGTGTTTTTTTAATGTTCACCCAATTTTGAAAATACCAAAGTTTGGCTAGAATAAGTAAGCCTAAAACTGTCAAAATGGCGGTACCCATGTTAAATTGTGTGTAGCTTGAAACCGGCATGCACTATGTCAACTTAGGAAAAGTCTTAACGAGATTTAGGTAATTAGCCACAAATCAAAACGTTAACATTACCGCAAATGGGAAATGAAACTGTATCATGTAACCTATAGTGAAGTGTGAAAAGTAAGTATTTTGTTCTAAATTTTCAAACCACCACCATTTTTGGTGCCGTTGTATCTGGACTACATATTTGAAATATAAAATAAATGAATTCAGTAAAAAAATTTAAATATTCACCACTTTTTCTGAAAAACAGGCTTTTGTGGACCAGGGCTAGGTTTGATCAGACACAAGACTCTTATTGTAGGGTGTAAAATACTTGTATATGCCTCAGTAGTGATCCATTTCCATCAATGAGGTCTAGGAATGACATTTCACTTCTTGGAATTATTAATGTTTTTCAAAGCAAATGATTATTTCAAGCTCATTAGCTATTGATGTAAAATAACCAGACCCCCCCCCCCCCCCCCTCCCACCCCCTTCCCTGTGGGTCTGAAATGATATAATCTGTACAAATTGCCCTTTTTATATCTTAACAGGTAAGCTGACATGACTGTGACCCTGAATTGGACAGTTTTTAAATCACTGGAGAAGTTTTATTAGCTTTCAAACAGTCCAAATGTTAAGAAATCAGACATTTTTTGGACGGGTGGGGTGGGTTATCTCCCCTGGCTCTGCTCTTATGGCAGTCTCTAACCCGGACAGATGCTAACAGTAAACTACAACCAACAACCCATCATTTCCAGCAAATTTGAAGGGTATTTGATGATTCACCTTTTTATAGCGAGGAATAACATTTTGAATTTGTCCTCAGAAAAACTTTAAAATATAAGCCTGGAAACATGAAGGGGGTGGGTGTGTAAATTACCTCGCAAATTCCAAACGACTGGCCGAAAAGCTTTGATATTTTGAAATTCAATTTGATATTGGTTAATAAAAGCAAATTTATTAAATTTGACAAATTTCGAGGAATTATATCCTTGTTATAGGTCACAACACCCAGTTTGTGTTTTCTCAGCCAATGAAAATTGACTTCGGTTATACAGGAGCTAGAAGGTGGCTACATAGTGATAGTTTGGTATCTGGGTTATTTGAATATTAGATTGAAACTAACATAGGTCTACTGTACATACTTTAAGCTTTCAATCAATGCCTGATAACAGATTTTTGTGTGTGTTTTTTTAATGTTCACCCAATTTTGAAAATACCAAAGTTTGGCTAGAATAAGTAAGCCTAAAACTGTCAAAATGGCGGTACCCATGTTAAATTGTGTGTAGCTTGAAACCGGCATGCACTATGTCAACTTTATTTGGTTGTAAAGGATATCTCATGTGTTGATCTATTTGAAAATGGTTAGGAAAAGTCTTAACGAGATTTAGGTAATTAGCCACAAATCAAAACGTTAACATTGCCGCAAATGGGAAATGAAACTGTATCATGTAACCTATAGTGAAGTGTGAAAAGTAAGTATTTTGTTCTAAATTTTCAAACCACCACCATTTTTGGTGCCGTTGTATCTGGACTACATATTTGAAATATAAAATAAATGAATTCAGTAAAAAAATTTAAATATTCACCACTTTTTCTGAAAAACAGGCTTTTGTGGACCAGGGCTAGGTTTGAGCAGACACAAGACTCTTATTGTAGGGTGTAAAATACTTGTATATGCCTCAGTAGTGATCCATTTCCATCAATGAGGTCTAGGAATGACATTTCACTTCTTGGAATTATTAATGTTTTTCAAAGCAAATGATTATTTCAAGCTCATTAGCTATTGATGTAAAATAACCAGACCCCCCCCCCCCTCCCACCCCCTTCCCTGTGGGTCTGAAATGATATAATCTGTACAAATTGCCCTTTTTATATCTTAACAGGTAAGCTGACATGACTGTGACCCTGAATTGGACAGTTTTTAAATCACTGGAGAAGTTTTATTAGCTTTCAAACAGTCCAAATGTTAAGAAATCAGACATTTTTTGGACGGGTGGGGTGGGTTATCTCCCCTGGCTCTGCTCTTATGGCAGTCTCTAACCCGGACAGATGCTAACAGTAAACTACAACCAACAACCCATCATTTCCAGCAAATTTGAAGGGTATTTGATGATTCACCTTTTTATAGCGAGGAATAACATTTTGAATTTGTCCTCAGAAAAACTTTAAAATATAAGCCTGGAAACATGAAGGGGGTGGGTGTGTAAATTACCTCGCAAATTCCAAACGACTGGCCGAAAAGCTTTGATATTTTGAAATTCAATTTGATATTGGTTAATAAAAGCAAATTTATTAAATTTGACAAATTTCGAGGAATTATATCCTTGTTATAGGTCACAACACCCAGTTTGTGTTTTCTCAGCCAATGAAAATTGACTTCCGTTATACAGGAGCTAGAAGGTGGCTACATAGTGATAGTTTGGTATCTGGGTTATTTGAATATTAGATTGAAACTAACATAGGTCTACTGTACATACTTTAAGCTTTCAATCAATGCCTGATAACAGATTTTTGTGTGTGTTTTTTTAATGTTCACCCAATTTTGAAAATACCAAAGTTTGGCTAGAATAAGTAAGCCTAAAACTGTCAAAATGGCGGTACCCATGTTAAATTGTGTGTAGCTTGAAACCGGCATGCACTATGTCAACTTAGGAAAAGTCTTAACGAGATTTAGGTAATTAGCCACAAATCAAAACGTTAACATTACCGCAAATGGGAAATGAAACTGTATCATGTAACCTATAGTGAAGTGTGAAAAGTAAGTATTTTGTTCTAAATTTTCAAACCACCACCATTTTTGGTGCCGTTGTATCTGGACTACATATTTGAAATATAAAATAAATGAATTCAGTAAAAAAATTTAAATATTCACCACTTTTTCTGAAAAACAGGCTTTTGTGGACCAGGGCTAGGTTTGATCAGACACAAGACTCTTATTGTAGGGTGTAAAATACTTGTATATGCCTCAGTAGTGATCCATTTCCATCAATGAGGTCTAGGAATGACATTTCACTTCTTGGAATTATTAATGTTTTTCAAAGCAAATGATTATTTCAAGCTCATTAGCTATTGATGTAAAATAACCAGACCCCCCCCCCCTCCCACCCCCTTCCCTGTGGGTCTGAAATGATATAATCTGTACAAATTGCCCTTTTTATATCTTAACAGGTAAGCTGACATGACTGTGACCCTGAATTGGACAGTTTTTAAATCACTGGAGAAGTTTTATTAGCTTTCAAACAGTCCAAATGTTAAGAAATCAGACATTTTTTGGACGGGTGGGGTGGGTTATCTCCCCTGGCTCTGCTCTTATGGCAGTCTCTAACCCGGACAGATGCTAACAGTAAACTACAACCAACAACCCATCATTTCCAGCAAATTTGAAGGGTATTTGATGATTCACCTTTTTATAGCGAGGAATAACATTTTGAATTTGTCCTCAGAAAAACTTTAAAATATAAGCCTGGAAACATGAAGGGGGTGGGTGTGTAAATTACCTCGCAAATTCCAAACGACTGGCCGAAAAGCTTTGATATTTTGAAATTCAATTTGATATTGGTTAATAAAAGCAAATTTATTAAATTTGACAAATTTCGAGGAATTATATCCTTGTTATAGGTCACAACACCCAGTTTGTGTTTTCTCAGCCAATGAAAATTGACTTCGGTTATACAGGAGCTAGAAGGTGGCTACATAGTGATAGTTTGGTATCTGGGTTATTTGAATATTAGATTGAAACTAACATAGGTCTACTGTACATACTTTAAGCTTTCAATCAATGCCTGATAACAGATTTTTGTGTGTGTTTTTTTAATGTTCACCCAATTTTGAAAATACCAAAGTTTGGCTAGAATAAGTAAGCCTAAAACTGTCAAAATGGCGGTACCCATGTTAAATTGTGTGTAGCTTGAAACCGGCATGCACTATGTCAACTTAGGAAAAGTCTTAACGAGATTTAGGTAATTAGCCACAAATCAAAACGTTAACATTACCGCAAATGGGAAATGAAACTGTATCATGTAACCTATAGTGAAGTGTGAAAAGTAAGTATTTTGTTCTAAATTTTCAAACCACCACCATTTTTGGTGCCGTTGTATCTGGACTACATATTTGAAATATAAAATAAATGAATTCAGTAAAAAAATTTAAATATTCACCACTTTTTCTGAAAAACAGGCTTTTGTGGACCAGGGCTAGGTTTGATCAGACACAAGACTCTTATTGTAGGGTGTAAAATACTTGTATATGCCTCAGTAGTGATCCATTTCCATCAATGAGGTCTAGGAATGACATTTCACTTCTTGGAATTATTAATGTTTTTCAAAGCAAATGATTATTTCAAGCTCATTAGCTATTGATGTAAAATAACCAGACCCCCCCCCCCTCCCACCCCCTTCCCTGTGGGTCTGAAATGATATAATCTGTACAAATTGCCCTTTTTATATCTTAACAGGTAAGCTGACATGACTGTGACCCTGAATTGGACAGTTTTTAAATCACTGGAGAAGTTTTATTAGCTTTCAAACAGTCCAAATGTTAAGAAATCAGACATTTTTTGGACGGGTGGGGTGGGTTATCTCCCCTGGCTCTGCTCTTATGGCAGTCTCTAACCCGGACAGATGCTAACAGTAAACTACAACCAACAACCCATCATTTCCAGCAAATTTGAAGGGTATTTGATGATTCACCTTTTTATAGCGAGGAATAACATTTTGAATTTGTCCTCAGAAAAACTTTAAAATATAAGCCTGGAAACATGAAGGGGGTGGGTGTGTAAATTACCTCGCAAATTCCAAACGACTGGCCGAAAAGCTTTGATATTTTGAAATTCAATTTGATATTGGTTAATAAAAGCAAATTTATTAAATTTGACAAATTTCGAGGAATTATATCCTTGTTATAGGTCACAACACCCAGTTTGTGTTTTCTCAGCCAATGAAAATTGACTTCGGTTATACAGGAGCTAGAAGGTGGCTACATAGTGATAGTTTGGTATCTGGGTTATTTGAATATTAGATTGAAACTAACATAGGTCTACTGTACATACTTTAAGCTTTCAATCAATGCCTGATAACAGATTTTTGTGTGTGTTTTTTTAATGTTCACCCAATTTTGAAAATACCAAAGTTTGGCTAGAATAAGTAAGCCTAAAACTGTCAAAATGGCGGTACCCATGTTAAATTGTGTGTAGCTTGAAACCGGCATGCACTATGTCAACTTTATTTGGTTGTAAAGGATATCTCATGTGTTGATCTATTTGAAAATGGTTAGGAAAAGTCTTAACGAGATTTAGGTAATTAGCCACAAATCAAAACGTTAACATTGCCGCAAATGGGAAATGAAACTGTATCATGTAACCTATAGTGAAGTGTGAAAAGTAAGTATTTTGTTCTAAATTTTCAAACCACCACCATTTTTGGTGCCGTTGTATCTGGACTACATATTTGAAATATAAAATAAATGAATTCAGTAAAAAAATTTAAATATTCACCACTTTTTCTGAAAAACAGGCTTTTGTGGACCAGGGCTAGGTTTGAGCAGACACAAGACTCTTATTGTAGGGTGTAAAATACTTGTATATGCCTCAGTAGTGATCCATTTCCATCAATGAGGTCTAGGAATGACATTTCACTTCTTGGAATTATTAATGTTTTTCAAAGCAAATGATTATTTCAAGCTCATTAGCTATTGATGTAAAATAACCAGACCCCCCCCCCCCTCCCACCCCCTTCCCTGTGGGTCTGAAATGATATAATCTGTACAAATTGCCCTTTTTATATCTTAACAGGTAAGCTGACATGACTGTGACCCTGAATTGGACAGTTTTTAAATCACTGGAGAAGTTTTATTAGCTTTCAAACAGTCCAAATGTTAAGAAATCAGACATTTTTTGGACGGGTGGGGTGGGTTATCTCCCCTGGCTCTGCTCTTATGGCAGTCTCTAACCCGGACAGATGCTAACAGTAAACTACAACCAACAACCCATCATTTCCAGCAAATTTGAAGGGTATTTGATGATTCACCTTTTTATAGCGAGGAATAACATTTTGAATTTGTCCTCAGAAAAACTTTAAAATATAAGCCTGGAAACATGAAGGGGGTGGGTGTGTAAATTACCTCGCAAATTCCAAACGACTGGCCGAAAAGCTTTGATATTTTGAAATTCAATTTGATATTGGTTAATAAAAGCAAATTTATTAAATTTGACAAATTTCGAGGAATTATATCCTTGTTATAGGTCACAACACCCAGTTTGTGTTTTCTCAGCCAATGAAAATTGACTTCCGTTATACAGGAGCTAGAAGGTGGCTACATAGTGATAGTTTGGTATCTGGGTTATTTGAATATTAGATTGAAACTAACATAGGTCTACTGTACATACTTTAAGCTTTCAATCAATGCCTGATAACAGATTTTTGTGTGTGTTTTTTTAATGTTCACCCAATTTTGAAAATACCAAAGTTTGGCTAGAATAAGTAAGCCTAAAACTGTCAAAATGGCGGTACCCATGTTAAATTGTGTGTAGCTTGAAACCGGCATGCACTATGTCAACTTAGGAAAAGTCTTAACGAGATTTAGGTAATTAGCCACAAATCAAAACGTTAACATTACCGCAAATGGGAAATGAAACTGTATCATGTAACCTATAGTGAAGTGTGAAAAGTAAGTATTTTGTTCTAAATTTTCAAACCACCACCATTTTTGGTGCCGTTGTATCTGGACTACATATTTGAAATATAAAATAAATGAATTCAGTAAAAAAATTTAAATATTCACCACTTTTTCTGAAAAACAGGCTTTTGTGGACCAGGGCTAGGTTTGATCAGACACAAGACTCTTATTGTAGGGTGTAAAATACTTGTATATGCCTCAGTAGTGATCCATTTCCATCAATGAGGTCTAGGAATGACATTTCACTTCTTGGAATTATTAATGTTTTTCAAAGCAAATGATTATTTCAAGCTCATTAGATATTGATGTAAAATAACCAGACCCCCCCCCCCCTCCCACCCCCTTCCCTGTGGGTCTGAAATGATATAATCTGTACAAATTGCCCTTTTTATATCTTAACAGGTAAGCTGACATGACTGTGACCCTGAATTGGACAGTTTTTAAATCACTGGAGAAGTTTTATTAGCTTTCAAACAGTCCAAATGTTAAGAAATCAGACATTTTTTGGACGGGTGGGGTGGGTTATCTCCCCTGGCTCTGCTCTTATGGCAGTCTCTAACCCGGACAGATGCTAACAGTAAACTACAACCAACAACCCATCATTTCCAGCAAATTTGAAGGGTATTTGATGATTCACCTTTTTATAGCGAGGAATAACATTTTGAATTTGTCCTCAGAAAAACTTTAAAATATAAGCCTGGAAACATGAAGGGGGTGGGTGTGTAAATTACCTCGCAAATTCCAAACGACTGGCCGAAAAGCTTTGATATTTTGAAATTCAATTTGATATTGGTTAATAAAAGCAAATTTATTAAATTTGACAAATTTCGAGGAATTATATCCTTGTTATAGGTCACAACACCCAGTTTGTGTTTTCTCAGCCAATGAAAATTGACTTCGGTTATACAGGAGCTAGAAGGTGGCTACATAGTGATAGTTTGGTATCTGGGTTATTTGAATATTAGATTGAAACTAACATAGGTCTACTGTACATACTTTAAGCTTTCAATCAATGCCTGATAACAGATTTTTGTGTGTGTTTTTTTAATGTTCACCCAATTTTGAAAATACCAAAGTTTGGCTAGAATAAGTAAGCCTAAAACTGTCAAAATGGCGGTACCCATGTTAAATTGTGTGTAGCTTGAAACCGGCATGCACTATGTCAACTTTATTTGGTTGTAAAGGATATCTCATGTGTTGATCTATTTGAAAATGGTTAGGAAAAGTCTTAACGAGATTTAGGTAATTAGCCACAAATCAAAACGTTAACATTGCCGCAAATGGGAAATGAAACTGTATCATGTAACCTATAGTGAAGTGTGAAAAGTAAGTATTTTGTTCTAAATTTTCAAACCACCACCATTTTTGGTGCCGTTGTATCTGGACTACATATTTGAAATATAAAATAAATGAATTCAGTAAAAAAATTTAAATATTCACCACTTTTTCTGAAAAACAGGCTTTTGTGGACCAGGGCTAGGTTTGAGCAGACACAAGACTCTTATTGTAGGGTGTAAAATACTTGTATATGCCTCAGTAGTGATCCATTTCCATCAATGAGGTCTAGGAATGACATTTCACTTCTTGGAATTATTAATGTTTTTCAAAGCAAATGATTATTTCAAGCTCATTAGCTATTGATGTAAAATAACCAGACCCCCCCCCCCTCCCACCCCCTTCCCTGTGGGTCTGAAATGATATAATCTGTACAAATTGCCCTTTTTATATCTTAACAGGTAAGCTGACATGACTGTGACCCTGAATTGGACAGTTTTTAAATCACTGGAGAAGTTTTATTAGCTTTCAAACAGTCCAAATGTTAAGAAATCAGACATTTTTTGGACGGGTGGGGTGGGTTATCTCCCCTGGCTCTGCTCTTATGGCAGTCTCTAACCCGGACAGATGCTAACAGTAAACTACAACCAACAACCCATCATTTCCAGCAAATTTGAAGGGTATTTGATGATTCACCTTTTTATAGCGAGGAATAACATTTTGAATTTGTCCTCAGAAAAACTTTAAAATATAAGCCTGGAAACATGAAGGGGGTGGGTGTGTAAATTACCTCGCAAATTCCAAACGACTGGCCGAAAAGCTTTGATATTTTGAAATTCAATTTGATATTGGTTAATAAAAGCAAATTTATTAAATTTGACAAATTTCGAGGAATTATATCCTTGTTATAGGTCACAACACCCAGTTTGTGTTTTCTCAGCCAATGAAAATTGACTTCGGTTATACAGGAGCTAGAAGGTGGCTACATAGTGATAGTTTGGTATCTGGGTTATTTGAATATTAGATTGAAACTAACATAGGTCTACTGTACATACTTTAAGCTTTCAATCAATGCCTGATAACAGATTTTTGTGTGTGTTTTTTTAATGTTCACCCAATTTTGAAAATACCAAAGTTTGGCTAGAATAAGTAAGCCTAAAACTGTCAAAATGGCGGTACCCATGTTAAATTGTGTGTAGCTTGAAACCGGCATGCACTATGTCAACTTTATTTGGTTGTAAAGGATATCTCATGTGTTGATCTATTTGAAAATGGTTAGGAAAAGTCTTAACGAGATTTAGGTAATTAGCCACAAATCAAAACGTTAACATTACCGCAAATGGGAAATGAAACTGTATCATGTAACCTATAGTGAAGTGTGAAAAGTAAGTATTTTGTTCTAAATTTTCAAACCACCACCATTTTTGGTGCCGTTGTATCTGGACTACATATTTGAAATATAAAATAAATGAATTCAGTAAAAAAATTTAAATATTCACCACTTTTTCTGAAAAACAGGCTTTTGTGGACCAGGGCTAGGTTTGAGCAGACACAAGACTCTTATTGTAGGGTGTAAAATACTTGTATATGCCTCAGTAGTGATCCATTTCCATCAATGAGGTCTAGGAATGACATTTCACTTCTTGGAATTATTAATGTTTTTCAAAGCAAATGATTATTTCAAGCTCATTAGCTATTGATGTAAAATAACCAGACCCCCCCCCCCTCCCACCCCCTTCCCTGTGGGTCTGAAATGATATAATCTGTACAAATTGCCCTTTTTATATCTTAACAGGTAAGCTGACATGACTGTGACCCTGAATTGGACAGTTTTTAAATCACTGGAGAAGTTTTATTAGCTTTCAAACAGTCCAAATGTTAAGAAATCAGACATTTTTTGGACGGGTGGGGTGGGTTATCTCCCCTGGCTCTGCTCTTATGGCAGTCTCTAACCCGGACAGATGCTAACAGTAAACTACAACCAACAACCCATCATTTCCAGCAAATTTGAAGGGTATTTGATGATTCACCTTTTTATAGCGAGGAATAACATTTTGAATTTGTCCTCAGAAAAACTTTAAAATATAAGCCTGGAAACATGAAGGGGGTGGGTGTGTAAATTACCTCGCAAATTCCAAACGACTGGCCGAAAAGCTTTGATATTTTGAAATTCAATTTGATATTGGTTAATAAAAGCAAATTTATTAAATTTGACAAATTTCGAGGAATTATATCCTTGTTATAGGTCACAACACCCAGTTTGTGTTTTCTCAGCCAATGAAAATTGACTTCGGTTATACAGGAGCTAGAAGGTGGCTACATAGTGATAGTTTGGTATCTGGGTTATTTGAATATTAGATTGAAACTAACATAGGTCTACTGTACATACTTTAAGCTTTCAATCAATGCCTGATAACAGATTTTTGTGTGTGTTTTTTTAATGTTCACCCAATTTTGAAAATACCAAAGTTTGGCTAGAATAAGTAAGCCTAAAACTGTCAAAATGGCGGTACCCATGTTAAATTGTGTGTAGCTTGAAACCGGCATGCACTATGTCAACTTTATTTGGTTGTAAAGGATATCTCATGTGTTGATCTATTTGAAAATGGTTAGGAAAAGTCTTAACGAGATTTAGGTAATTAGCCACAAATCAAAACGTTAACATTACCGCAAATGGGAAATGAAACTGTATCATGTAACCTATAAAGCAAACTACATTAATGTTCTTTCGTCAAAACAGATCGAGGTACATCTCTGACATCAAAATATCGATGGTCAATCAAGACATTCATAAAGTAAATGAATTCCAGTTTCTCGGGTCGATTTAAGATCCTATTCAATTGTCTGCGATCGAATCTTAAGACCGTTCATGTTAACTGAGATCAGTTGATCGCAAGGAAACTTCGTCATCATATTAAGCAGACTGCACGCGACTAGGAGTAACAAAACAACGTCACCGAAACGCCGAAAAAATGAGCACGTAATGAAGTATAGCCAATCAGCGACTTTAAGATTGATCTGGATAAAATAGAACATGCTCTATCCTTACGATCGGAAGATTGATCAGTCTACGATCGATCCGTCTTTAGGCCGCTCAGGTAGAAACAATTCCCAGACTGATTGACCGCAGATTCACTCCAGACTTTGGCTTACTACAATCGGGTCGTATCTTAACTCGACCTGAGCGGGGCTTTAAACTCCAACTATGTCGATGCAATGAGTTGGCCAGAAGGGAAATTCGTCATCACATCATGTTGAATGACATGTGACTAGAATTGACGTAAAAACAACCAACGTCATCAAAACCCAGCGAAAAAATGATCACGTGATGAACTTAAAGTAGCTTATTGGTTGCGAGCCTAAGACTGTCCAGGAGACAATAGTTCTCTATCCATACGATCGTAAAACTGATCGGCAGCTAAGGTAAAAATGTTCTCTTACTGATTGATCACAGAGTAACAAGCTGGAGCTTACACCGATCGGATCTTAACTCGACCCAGCGAGGCTTATCTCCTACGTATTTTACTGTTACATTGTTTGGGGTAATACGTTTAAGCTCCTCTAATAGTTCTTCATACATGTACCGCTAACATTATATGTTACAGGATACAGTTTGATTTCCCATGTGCGATAATGTTAACGTTTAAATTTGTAGCTAATTACCATACTAAATCAACACATGAGACCTCCTATGAGACAACCTAATAAAGTTGACAAAGTACATGTCGGTTTCACGCTACACTCAATTCAGCATGGGTACAGCCATTTAGATTATTTCGGCTTACATATTCTCAACCAAACTGTGGTATTTTCAAAATTGAAGTATGCACTGTAGATCTGCATTAGTTTCAATCCAATATTAAAATAAACCAGATATAAAAACTATCGCCAAACAAGCCACTTCCTATCTCTAGCATAACCAATATCAACTTCATTTGGCTGAAAAAACACAGAAACTGGGAGCTTTGACCTATAGCATTAAACCTAAATTAACACATAAAACTCTTATATTAAAGAATTTAAATTCTTATCTACCTATTCTTTTCGCCAAAAATTTTTCACGTCATTTACTCTGCCGGCACAGATTTATATCAGACAAGAATTGGAATTCATTACCTCCAAGCTTAAAGCTGTGTTTGTCAATATGCTACTTCAAATGTTTGTCGAAATCCCACCTCGTGGAACCTCAGGAACATCGTGGAACCTCATGACCTTAATGGATGTGTCTTTTATGTACAGCTTATACACAAGAAAATATACTTTATGTTAGTTTGATTATACTTATGGATATATATATATATATAGCTGTGCTCCATACGTCTCTTTATAATAAGCCTGTGATCGTTGGCCGTTCATGTGGAGTTGTGATCCTCTTATTTAGGCCTTTAAAACGTCAGGTTTATTTTGTTGAGTCAATCTTTTCACCATTCTTAAAATAAAATTAATATTAAATTAATTTACCGATTCATTGCATTCCATTTCTATTACAAAATTAATTGGACTCAACAAGTCTGCATGGGTTTTATTCTTGCTTTTATATCTTTTATAAGATATATCAAATAAGAAATTGTACATTTTGATTATGGTGAAATAAAGAGTGAAATAAAATGAGTGCAATCCAACATATTATTGTCGAACAGGTGTCAGAAATGTACAGAAGGGAGTGTCCCTTTAACGCGTGCAATGTTAGTAACCATGATAGTAGCCATGTGGCCAAATCAATATTCAGTCTACTGTTGATGAAACGTTCCTCTGGCCAGACTTTTGATCAATCGCGAGATTTGTTTGTCTATTTACTAAAAAAAACACTCTGCTTCCACCGACCAACTCACCACTCCTTGTTCCACGTACAATCTGACCAATAGATGCAGACAACAGTTTCCAATGCCTGCAGATTTCCCCTCATCCTTAATGGAAATTGTGTAAAATAGCATTTTACATTATTGTATTAACCTACAAGCCAGATTCGCGTTAACAGCTTATTAACTATAACGACGTGTCAATGTGCGTAATAAATTGTCAGCAAAGCATCATCATTGATTTATTTTATGAATAAATGGCCGAACTATCTGATGGCAATCAACTCACAAAGGGATTCAGCTATTATAATGTGTAGATACACGATGAGATATAAATCAGCCACAGACTTCTCAATATTTAATTGGTTCTAGACGACCGACCATGTAATCATTTGCAGGATTTTTTTCAATATTGCTTACATAGAAATGCACATAAAACTACGTAAATTCAAATCTGCCTAACAGTTTAATTGTTCTCCCTGGTGGTCTCTTTATTTATCAGTTCACTGGATGTTAGTAACTTTCTATTATGGAGATCATCCGAAACATAAAATGGTTTGTAGGCGCCGTTATCTATGTAATAGCCATAAACTATCTTTAGCCTTCGTTGAGCTGTTACGTGTTAAAATCTAATAGCTGTTAATATGAACACAATACCAGTATTCTTCATTCACTTAGACAGAATTGTCCTGTTATTATCTTTATTTGTTTGTCTTTCGCTTTTCACAGATTAAACTATGTTTGGTTTATGAGCACATGTTTGCGAATATAGATACTTATTGTAATCCGATATACACTGATTGTGAAGGTACACTTGATTTTATTTGCCGCTTTTCTTCAATAAATATCAATGTAGGCCTACTCATCTGTTTTTGCACCTCTCGTCATAAGTGCCTTACCTCACAGATGACTGATTTGTAAGGAGATTATTTCACTTCATCGTGCAGTGGGTAATGAATTAGCGAAAACACCAACCTTCTTTTGGTTTCTGTTAACGGTTACCCTACTAGCTTTTGCTTGAAGCACCTTGATTGACTAGATCAAACCATACATTTATGTCTGTTTTCTTTAAAAGAAAATACATGTATGTGAAAGTGTTGCCAGGTACCCACCGAAGGTGTGGGGAGGGGGTGTTCCCCCAGGAAGCAGTCCAGTTTCATCCAACACTACATTTATCCTGGCAAAACCACCATATAAGCATACTATTCTTGTGGCGTAAAAACATCAATCCGTAAACCAATCAATCTATAAACGTATTATTATAACTTTAGGATAAGCAGCCCACAAAAATGATCGATGCTTTTATTGCAACTCATCATGGGTTGTAGCTCACATGGTTGTATATACAGATACATAACATAATGGGATATACATTGATTAGGAAGGTACACTTGATTTTAGTTGTCGCTTTTCGTCGATAAATATCAATGTTCTCGTCTGGTTTTGCATCTCGCTCCATTTACACCTTACTATGACAACTACAAATCCATAACAATCGACTTTTCTTCCATCTTGTTGGAATATCGGTGAAACGGAATTCGGTGGATCTGTTAAGTCATTAATCAGACTCTTGTGAATCCGTTTATTGCCTGACAGAAAATGTCTACACGCATAATCATGTATAGTCAATTAAAGAATCATAACTCATTTGTGTTTCCTTCTCAATTTTTTCCCCTATCTGATATGTAATTAAACATTAGTTACTTTTTCTGCTATTATACAGATACAATATAATATACAATTGAAAGAAACACATGGTATATATTTTTTTAGTGCCATTTGATTTAACATAAAATCCCTTTCAGATGCTTTTTTAACACTATGGACATTACAGAAAAAGCCTGTACAAGGAAATCCCGTTCACAGTTCTCAAATTGTTTTCGTAATATACTTGCTTTAAGTATTGGCTCCTTCAGCCCTCCATTATGGACGTCATCTGGACATAAAACTGGTTTGCGAGTCTCATTACCACTGCAATAACTATCCATATCGTTACTCCCGAAATGATGCAGGTTAACATTATAAATACCGTGCCATTTAAAATGATCGATTTGGATTCGATACAATAACTGTGTGTAAATGTGATCTGTATATTCTGCCATCTATAAATGTATTTTAAAAAATAATGAAAAAAACATACAGTGACTACGATTAGGTATTTTACCTACATAATTGTATGTACATAACGAAACTGTAAAAAGGAAAATCATCTTTTTATAATAAGTCGAAAGTTTCAAAGCTGACTTTTATTTTATCTTTAAGTGAAATCTTTTTTAGAAATGTAAAAAGTGAATGTCACAATGATATCAGATCGAAATCTGGAAGCAATGTCAAACTTAGCCTGTCACACTGACTGCATGGAGTAAAGAAATAGAGGTTGCACTTCAAACAGGTTTTTAATCCGCTAGCAAACTTTCAACGAATTATATGAAGCAAACAATGGTAGAATAATCTTTGTTTAATCCGACATTTTTCGTATAATTGTGGAAGGCACTAAATGCCCTTTTCTGCGTACCAACAGAAGACTTTAAAAAACATAGAATTTTCACCCAAACCTACATGGATAGTTTACCTGACAAGCCGCAAGTGGGACAATTGAGGAAAGTAAAGTTAAGAACAAACCATACGACCAGTTTTCATCACTTAGGTGTAGTAATTTTACCGTCTAACTCGTTGCGCCCCTCAAGTTCTGACAGTTTCCCTAATCAAGCACACATGGTTTCACACTTGTTGCCTGTCAGTTCTATTATTCCCATTTCGCAAAATGTCAAAGGTATTTAGAGCTCTCTATACATCTACAATCCAGACGAAAGGGCTGGACTATTGGTTTCACCCGAATTGGTAGCCTATGTATATTTATAGTATTCTCGTTATTTTGGGATTACACTTTCTTGAAAATATGGTAGAAATTCTTCTACCGATTTTTGGGTGACTTTCTAAAAGACACTAATTAATTAAACTCATGCATTCAGCAATGGGAGCTGTGTCAATTACGTTACCAGAGGGGTACTAAATGTCCGCTGTGGTATCTACCAGTCAACTACCTCCTTTTTTAGAGGAGGCCGGTTGGCTGAATGGATAAGACAGCCGGCATTTAGTGCTGGCAATAGGGGCCATACTCTGGGACCTGGGTTCGATTCCCGTTTCGGGCGTCACCCAAAAATCGGTAGAAGAATTTCTACCATATTTTCAAGAAAGTGTTATCCCAAAATAACGAGAATACTGTTATACCCACTTTCTTAAAGACACTAATTAATTAAATTCATGCATTCAGCCATGGGAGCTGTGTCAATTACGTTACCAGAGGGGTACTAAATGTCCGCTGTAGTATCTACCAGTCAACTACCTCCTTTTTTAGAGGAGGCCGGTTGGCTGAATGGATAAGACAGCCGGCATTTAGTGCTGGCGAAAGGTGCCATACTCTGGGACCTGGGTTCAATTCCCGTTTCGGGCGTCACCCAAAAATCGGTAGAAGAATTTCTACCATATTTTCAAGAAAGTGTAATCCCAAAATAACAAGAATACTGTTATACCCACTTTCTAAAAGACACTAATTAATTAAACTCATGCATTCAGCAATGGGAGCTGTGTCAATTACGTTACCAGAGGGGTACTAAATGTCCGCTGTAGTATCTACCAGTCAACTACCTCCTTTTTTAGAGGAGGCCGGTTGGCTGAATGGATAAGACAGCCGGCATTTAGTGCTGGCGATAGGTGCCATACTCTGGGACCTGGGTTCGATTCCCGTTTCGGGCGTCACCCAAAAATCGGTAGAAGAATTTCTACCATATTTTCAATATAGTGTAATCCCAAAATAACGAGAATACTGTTATACCCACTTTCTAAAAGACACTAATTAATTAAACTTATGTATATTTACCTGATAAATATATTCGCAGTGTTGTGTGTACATGTAAGAGCAACTTGGCGAAGCAACTATACTTTAATATTTGGTACCCTCTAAGTTATAATGTACATGTATCTAGTTTACGTCTGTGGTAAATACCAGCTGTTCTAAAATTTATAATGGAAAAGGATAAATTGGCCATAATATTATTATTATTTATTCAGTTTTTCCATTCACTTGATTGATTGATTGATTGACATTTTACGCCGCACTCAAGATTATTTCACTTATATGGTAGCGTTGCCAGGTTTAGTCGGGGGTGGGGAGGCTCTTTGCCCAGAGGAAATCACAACCTTCCGCGAATACCTGGATCCTGTTTCAGAAAAGGGCGTAGATGTATTTTCGCGTAACTTTCATAGCAAATTATCTCTACATTATGGGTTGCCAAGACAGTAACGTAAAAACTAAAGCTACACCGCTTTGTGAAACAGGCTCCTGGCAACTCTTCCTAACATTTTAAGCGAAACCAGCTGAAGGGGCTTTCATTTAAAGGGGGGGGGGGGGGATATTATAACGCAACGTAGTCTGAAACAATTGCCAAATGTATGTGCTATCACCTCTTAAGCGAATAATTCAAATTAGAATGTGTCGTACCAATGCCGTACCAATCTTCCCAATTCAAGCTTGTCGCTACTTTTTCGACCTAAATCTATCATCATACATATTAAAGAAAGCGGTAAAAATACGTCATTATTGATCTACAAAAGCTGATGAAACATCACTTCATCCTGAAAGCGAAGCAAAATAGCGATACAAATAAGCCATTTAAAGGACCTACGTCTGTCTTCTTTATTAGCTTCAGGATCACTGACGGTAAGAAGCATGGGTTATTTTAAGTTTTACGATGGTTGCTATCCAAGTTAAACCGTATGTATTTCTAGAGATTCCCCATCCTTTAAAGCCCCACTTGCCGCCGTAGCCTGTTGAACATTTGTTAAGAAAACCAATTTACATGAGCTTACTACAACTAAAACCCCCAAAATTAAACATAGGACACATACAGCATGTCCAGTTAGGTTTAGAATGTAGAAATGGGGATTACAACAACAACAATCAGTGTCCGTTAACTTAAGTGTTTGTTACCCTAATTTCAGGCCTTTTTATCAGCGGTTTACGCTCAAAAAAGGCTTTTCGTGTCCCTCTAACCCGATCGTCAGTGTGTATTTCTCAGATAAAGTACGTAACATTTTACTGTGCCGCAAGATCACTCACACGACTTAAAACAGTAGGGCATTTGTGCGCATGTTCAGGTTCGGGATTTGTTTACATTGCGGGTACTTGAAAAATCTAATTTTTAAATTCAAATTAAAAATACTAAATGATGCCAAAACTTTTCATTTTTGGTAAAAACAGAAAGTTCCGAACTTCTTCTGTCTGGGAAAAATACAGAAACTGTTTTTTATGAAAACACTATTCTGGATTTTCCCGGCAAGTGTGCTTTTGATTTTGCCTTATTCAAGTTCAAAAACTGTGTTCATTCTAGGTTTGGAGAGAATATGATCACGGACAATCCATTACCTACAAAAGGTGCATTCTCCAAATATTGAGTGTTGGGAATGATAAATTGTTCGGCAGAAACTATAGCGATACAGATAGCTGTACGACTTAGTCTATATTACAACAATTTTCTTTCGTATTATAAAAACATCGTCTTATGTTGATGTCAGTGCCACGTCAAATGCAAATACTAAGAGTGTGGCAGGTATATACACTCTTATGTTTATAAATCAACGAAGACTGGTAGTCGTTTTTAATTATAATTGTTTATAAGTGATGTTCATGATTAAGCATCTGGGCCAAAATTTTTTTAGGGGAAACATTCCAGTCCCAGATGTTTTAAACTGCATATTTCTGATTTTTCTAAACATAGAGCCAACAACTCATATTTATTAGCATCAGCACGATCTGTTTGCACGGTTTGTTAGGTATCAAGTGTAAATACCGACCGTAACTATGAAATTTACCACCACAGAAGACCACGGTACAGCAAAAATGGCATGTCCCAGGTGTGTAATTATTAAATTGACGTACCTGAAAAAGCATATTATTATGCAGAACACCTATATATATGTCTGTATTAATAGACATACTACTGAAGTTTTTAAATAATAACACACTTTTTCTGTTGTGGGAATTGTAAAGTGTATGGATAGCATAAAACCCCTGTCCCTCTACCCCTGACTCAACTCCGTTACCGCAGCGCATTTTCATTCTACCCGCTAGGAGGCGCACACGATAGAGTGTTTGTGGCGCGTTTTACA
Source organism: Lepidochitona cinerea (assembly GCA_963971465.1). NCBI lineage: Eukaryota > Metazoa > Mollusca > Polyplacophora > Chitonida > Tonicellidae > Lepidochitona > Lepidochitona cinerea. Next base: position 35,275,361 of record OZ020556.1, on the reverse strand, counting down.
ATATACAGCCAACGTGTTTGCTGCCAGGAACAAACTCTGTGAGTAGTTCAGCATTGTTTTATTTCCACGTTACCAGGTATATTTGAAAAATGAGGCGTATGTTTATTCCTACTCAACTCTGTTGAGACCCTTACACTCACATAATTGTTCTTTTGGCAGAAAATGATGCTGCACTGTGTAGTTCTTCTGTACACCATGCTAACGAGTAAAGTAGGTCATCTCGCCAAGCCGGTACATTGGCACTGGCTGATTTAAACTGAAGAATCCTCAACTTCGTTACTCTCAACTCCGTTACCTCTGTTGCAGTTGATGTTGGTAACGGTGTTGATGCCCAAGTAACGGAGTTGATAAATGTTTCATACTTACTTAGATATAGGAGAAAATAGACCCGTTATTCTGTAAGCAGGTATAATACACAAAGGGGCCTACAACAAAATTGAATTTATTTTCACAGTAGCATTTAAAAAAAAAATGAATTAAACCATTGGCGTTATTTTCCCCTGTTTAGGTACACCTTCAGTATGCCATTATCAGCGGCGGAGAAGCAGCGGAAATACCGCGAAAAAATCAACGCTGATCCCCAGAAAAGAGACATGTACCTAGCTAAAGAAAGGAATCGTTGGCACCAGCGTGTAGAGGCTGAGAAAGTACTACCTGTGGCCCGGCTGTCCGAGCGGGAAAAGAGAAAGAAGCGGCGAACGTGGCGAAAATCTGCAAAAAAGTAAGCTGTGTTCGAACGCTTGACATGCATGTATAATAACTTCAAACATTAACTATAACCCGTACTGGTGCTTAAGACGCTGAAACCCACGTAACCTGTTCACAGTCTAATAAGTTAAAAGGTTGTGAGAAAAGTGTAAGAAATCTGTGGTAATAAGATTCTCCTAGTTGGAGCTAATGTTACTTCAGCACTAGTGCTCCCAATTCTGTAATAGAAATGCGAAATTTTTCAGCCGTAAAAACGCACACAAAGGCCAAAAGATAGTGCATATAGTTAATCCATCAGACTAAAATCACACTATAGGCCTACGATTCGTATTCATATATAGATATGAAGTATTTTTGTTAAAAATGTCTACAGCTATTTATAAGACCAAGACACCTGTGTGTAAATCTGTAAATACGGAATTAAAAAAAGGGTTGATTTTAATATTCAGTTAATTATATTTACAGGTATTATCAATCTCAAAAGTTAAGGAAATCCCTCGAGCGTATGTACTTGAGTCCACCTGTAAGTCCAAACCAGAATGTTCCAGTGGAGGAGGTAGAACATGTAGCTGACCCCCCACCTGTCGCTGGTCCCAGTCATCAAAACAGAGGTAGTCCTGAACATCATCATACTCCACCATCAGCATCAAGTACAGCTCAGAAGAGGCGTGGCCGAAAAATTGTTCGTCGAGACCGTGCCCAAGCTTATCACACCATTGAAGCCCTACAAAAAAATCTTGCTTCCGTCAGAAAGTCTCGGGATCTGTACAAAAAGCGCTGGCAACGCGCTACTGCTACAACTTCAACAACGACAGATAAAACGCCCCGGAAGAAAGCTAGAGTTGTCATGAAAAACCAGAGGGAGGTAAGACGGACATTGGTATACCATTTCGCACTCACAGATGAACTTCGACAGAAATTTTCCTCTCCGTTAAGACGTGACAGACAACTTGCATCAAAAACAGTTGCTGGTAATATTCTCAAGAAATACAGGTATTTGGCTAGAGCAAAGCGAACCATTGGTCTTTCATACAAACAACACCTTGCCAATACTAGATTGGGTACTTCAATGATTTATCAAAGGAAATATGTAAATCCCAAAGTTGGACTGAAACTGAGAAAAATGATAACTAATTTCTACCTGGATGATCGTAACAGCAGAATGACCACTGGGAAGAAAGACACAGTCACCCGTGCCAAACAAAAGAAACAGAAGCGCCTACTTAATGACACAATCAAAAATCTCCATGGGAAGTTTGAAACCGAGTTTCACACCAAAATTTCTTATTCATCGTTTCGTAAATTGAAGCCATTTTGGGTTGTTTGTCCATCTGCCAAAGACAGAGACACCTGTTTGTGTAAAATCTGTGAGAATGGGAGGCTTATGCTTGAACGACTCATCCATTTGGGTTTCCTTGATCATGGATGTAAACTTATTGACCTCATGTCTAAGGTATGTTGTGATCCAAAACAGAAAGAGTGTTGCTACAGAGAGTGTGAGAAGTGTTTATTGAAGAGTACTGTGTGCGACCTACGAGACAACGAGAAAGGCCAGATGGTTAATTGGTGGAAATGGAACAAAAAGACAGAAGCAATGGAGACAGAAAATGGATCCAAGCAGACGGTGCAGCGATGGGTTAAAGAAGAGTGCAACGGAACATTGAACAGTCTTGTTGCATGTCTGAGCGAATACATGTGCATAAAAATCTGCAAGCATTTGTTTAATGTTGGCCATCAGCTTAACAGTATACAGCAGCTGAGAAGCTCTCTTCTCGCCGAAGAGGCAATCTTACATATCGACTTCGCTGAAAATTGGGTATGTAAATACAGCCAGGAGATACAATCAGTTCACTTTGGCGCCTCACATGACCAGGCTACTCTTCACAACGTAGTAGTTAATTTGAAAGGAAGCACACTTAGTTTTTGTACCATTTCAGACAGCAGACGGCATGACTGTGTTGCAATATGGACCTACCTTGCTCCTGTCCTTGAGTATCTCCAGAAAAATTTCCCAGAGGTAGAAACGCTTCACATACAAAGCGATGGTCCAACTACACAATACCGTAATAAAGGCAACCTGTTTCTGACCAGCACGCGTCCTTTTGACTACGGTTTTAAAGCAGTAAGTTGGAGTTTTTCTGAGTCTGGACATGGCAAAGGAGCACCAGATGGCATCGGAGCAACAGTAAAGCGAACAGCAGACTCCATTGTCGCTCAAGGCGTTGATATTCCTGATGCGGAAACCCTTTATTATAAACTTAAAGTTCTAGAAATTAGAACCATTCTCATGTTCGTGTCCAAAGACAGCCTACCAAAGCAAGCAGATGTACTACCAAACCTTAAAGTTGTACAAGGAACAATGAAAATGCACCATGCATATACAGCAACACGAGGCCAGCTTTACCACAGGGTACTCAGTTGCCATTGCAAACACCCAAGATTTTGTGACTGTTTTGCGCCAAAGCTCACGCTGTTTCAAACTAATGATGCGGCAGAATCGAGACTGGATCCACCGTTAGTGCCAAATGAAAGTCGCACACCTGAATCAACAGAGGCCGTCTTACAACCTGAGGATCATGGGGAGCCAGTAGATGCCAAGCCAGTACCAGACCACGTCGATGCAGCTGTCTCATCCATGGATCTTCAACCCATAACAATGGACGATGGAGAGGTTGGAAAATGGTGCATTGTTATGTATGATGACTGTGCGTATCCGGGTGAAATTGTTACATGTGAAGATGAAATGGAAGTAAATACTATGGAAAGCGTTGGTTTCAACAGGTTTATATGGCCCTTGCGTCCACAGTGTCTTTGGTACGATAAAAGTAAAGTGTTGGGCATTATCCCAGCCCCTCGCAAAGTAAGTAGTCGCAGAGATATCGTGCAGGTAGAGCCATCTATCTGGTCGAATATCCAGCAATTGTACCTCTAGTAATACAATACTCGAAATCATGTGCCATATTTCATTAAACTAAGTATACTTAGCGCCATTAAAAACGCACGACCCAAGAATGTAAAATATTTTGAGAAATGTAAAGTGTAAAATATTGCAAGTACTCTTAAATTAAGAACAAGGCATTGGTCACAATGAGACAAAGAATTGACAATATGTGGAACCCTGGTGACTTTTATTCCTTGCAAACAAATCGTTGATACAGAAATTGAAGGTGTCATCATTCAATAATGGGTATGTCCACCTCGGGCATCAACGCAAGCAGTACATCTGCGACGCAAGGCCCTGATGAGTGTGGCTATTCTGTGTTGTGGGATCCGGTCCCAACAAAACGTAAATGGCCTTACTGAGGTAGAAACATAAAATTCAACCGTGCGTTTTTAATGGCGCTAAGTATACATGTAGTTGATAAATTTCAGTTCGTTAACAACGCCATTGAAAGACTTAGTTTAGGTGAAATAAATACAGATGTTAGCCTATATTTTTCTTTGTCCTTGTGTTATTGGCATTCAGTGTTTGAAGGGTAGTGGGATTCCTGGGGTTCTGGTGTCTTCCACTAATATGACTTTGTCGTGTGGGAGAGTTCGCCACCATTGTTCGCCAAAGGCCTGTGGTTTAATCTAGGCACTCCGATTTCCTCCACCCATAAAATGCTTGGCACGACGGTGAAATGATCTTGAGTATGGCGTTCAGCAATATGTGTAGATATGAAAAAAGTTTGAACGGTAGTTGGCGGAGTGGTGTGTCGCTCATAAGGCCTATAATAAGCCGAGGCAAGTTGAAAACCTGTCCATTTGAAAAGGTATAACTCATCTCCGTTACCGTCCCTCACCTCCGTTACCCTCTCTCACCTCCGTTACCAACCAGAAATAGCTCTCATATTTTTTATCAAACAACCCTATGGATAATTGGATTATGTCAAGTAATAACCCCGGGTGGTCAGCCAAATGTATGATAATGAAACCTTTTGAAAACCTCTAATTATTTTATCTCCTTACTTTGGAAATATGCCAAAATTAAAAACTTTGGAGTCAAGACACATTTTGACAGTGCACACGTTAACATAGGATAAGATGTCAACGTTTTGAGGGTGACATTTATACATCTGGTAGATTCATATCATACAAAGTCAAAATTTAGGGGTTTGGAATAATTTCTTTAGCCAGGAGAACAAAATGCTACAGTGACGGAGTTGAGGTTTAAATACATTCCCTTTACTTTGGGAGTCACTGTAATAAAATCTACCACTTATCCAGCTCTGCTGCCTATTTATTCAGTCGTCCCAGTCCAACATATATATAATTACCTAAGTCTTAATTGTTTATCTCACTGATGAATTTTCAATTTTTATAACGTGCAGTATGTCCCCTAAAAAAATTTCCGCCCATCTATTTGATTTAACCCCCTTATTGCTTATCCGCTCTTAAAACAACTCCCATTTCTGGTTTACAGGAACATGTATATAGATACTAAGCAATACTAAAGAAATGTAGTAACCAGTAGCATGCACATGTACGATATAGTCAGAGAGGCACAGTAGCCCTTGTAAAATAAACGTTTCTTGATTGTTTTGTTTTTACTTCCGTTTTAGGTTGCCTGGACAGAGAGAGACACTTCCTCGACATTATACAGCGATATCGAATAGAGGTCCGAACCGGATTTCGGACATGGGCGGCGAATCTGGTTCCGTATCGAATTTGGGTCAAGCCAGTGTGAGCAAACGTACAGATTAACATCGAAACCTTTTTGTCACGGAAATCGTTTCATATTATCATATTGGCATTGATTTTAGGCAATACACATCCACGGGGAATTGTTTAAAAATGTCTAATAGCATAACAAATAACATAGGCGTTTTACATCAGTTAAATCTAAAAAACCCGGCTGTATAGAGTTTTGCAGGCCATTCATTGGTCCAATGTTTCTAAAATGATATATATATATATATATTGGACTAACCTCCGACTTTGTAAATGAAAGCTACATCTACACATAGTTGCATGTATGAAATATGAATAAATCGTAAGAAAATCAAACATGCAACTTACTGAAAGTCCGACTGGTAATTTACGTTTTCGATATGATGGCATACATCTACATTTGCAAACCTAATACCGCCACAGAAAATAAACGTCATGGAATTTATTTAGCCTGTATTTTGAGTGAGTGCGTGATTTGGGTTTTACGTCCTGCTCAACAGTCCTGTATTTTGATTGATTGATTGTTTGGTGTTTTACGCCGCGCTCAAGATTATTTCACTTATATGGCGGCGTTGCCAATTTTATTGTGGGAGGAAACTGGGCTCTATGCCCGGAGGATACCCACGACCCTCCGCTGGTAACTGGCAACCATCCCACATAGATCGTTCGAGTGAAAACCCAGTCAGAAACATTTCCAATTGTTTTGGACTGAGTGGGATTCGAACCCGCCACCCATTGGTGGAAGGCTGTTCGGATTGAGCGTCTAACGCTCTACCTACTGAGCCACGGAGCCCCCCCCCCCCCCCCCCCTGTATTTTGAAGAGCACTTGGCAACACGTATTGCCTGACGAACACACAATTTATAATTGTTGCTGCCATTGCCAAAAGTTTCCCGTTTTTTATCAATTTTCCAAGATCATTTGGCCGGATTCCATTATAAGCCGAGTTAACACTTTACGGCAGTTGGTTGTTTTCTATTCAAACTTGATTGATTTTTTAATATGAACTAATGTACTATTCACCATTGAATCCCGAAACAACTTTGCTATATTTCCTATTAGAGCCTATTTCTCTTCGACTATGTTTAAATATTCGGAATTTGTAATATATATATACAGGGTATATGTTATCAGGAGCAAAAATGTCACAAGCAATACGTAGAAGAAACTCGGAATTCTCTACGATAAAGAGCAGCAAATCATTTATCTGGTACATGTATTCAATTGACATGAAGCGCTCTTGGCACAACATTTCAACACTCTAGGTCATTTAGTCAAGGACAATATCTAAATCATGTCCATTGAAAAATCTCTTTTCTCACTTCTACTGAAGATACGAAGAATCAAACTTTTAGAAAGGGAAAGTTTTTGAATTCACACTGTTTATCCTTTGGATTTGAACGTGGATCCGGGAAGATGGCATGAAAAAACATTATACTATTTGTAAGAAATGTTTGAAACTCTCTTTGAACGTGGGTTCCATACTAATGATAAAAAATAATACATCACCACGTCGTCAGTTGTTTTTGAACAACACGAGCTTTCGACACCTGTGCCGGTGTTTTCGTCAAGTGTTACACTTGACGAAGACACCGGCACAGGTGTCGCACATTGGTCCTACACGAGTTCTACAGTTCCCTCACTGGTCCCACACGAGTGTTACACTTGACGAAAACACCGGCACAGGTGTCGAAAGCTCGTGTTGTTAAAAAACAACTGACGACGTGGTGATGTCTTAATTTTTTATCATTAGTATACTATTTGTGTTTCAGAATAACAAGGGCAGCATCGATATGATCACAATTATAGTAGAAGAATACAAACTACTTCAAATTACAATAGCTCGACCTCTGACCCGAAGGCTTATAAAAATAATTGAAAGATCTACTAACTAGGACTTAATTCCCTTGTTTGTCATCTACCTAGGTATTTCTGTGGGAACCCAAATATTCACTTTTCTTACCCATGATCATGTTGGGTTCTATTTCAGTTTACCAATACTCTTGCCATGGCTCCAGATGCATAAACATGGCCAGTATATTACAACGTTTTCCAGAAAATTCTACTGACTAAAGCAAAACTCCTGTGTGTCATCAACCTAATGAAATATTGAGGGTTTTAGTTTATTACAACAGCTTATGATTGGGTATAACGGTATAAATGGTATACCCCCTTTTAACACAATTAGAAATCAGGTATGATTCTCTATAGCCAAAATCTAGTAGTCGTGAATTGACAAAGGCGATTGGACAATCTTTACAATGTTCTTACATTATTACATAACAAGTGATAAAACTTAGCGTCAACATTCATTTATGCCTCCTTCTATATGTTTCATCAACCATCCCACAAATTAATGTGTTAGCTAATGTGTAGATACACGATTACGTATAAGTGAGCCATATACCACATCAATATTTAACAGGTCTCGGATGACTGATCATGATAGCATTTTCAGGCGGTTTATCAACATTGCGTACATAATAATGTATAGAAATCTACATCCAAACAAATCCCTATAACAGTTTAATTATTCTCTATTGTACTTACCCATTTCTCAGACCATTGAATGTTTTTAACTTTCCCCTGCGTATGTAAACACAAAACGCTGCGTGGCAGCCATTAGCTCTTTAATAGCCATTAGCTATGTTATATTCTTCATTAAGTTGCTGCAATGTGATATTTTACAGCTTCGTGAGGAACATACTACCAGCATTGTCCTGCCGCTCATAATGGCATCAAGTTTCAATTAAATTGCATTTACCAATGGATGGGAATATAGCTAATGAAGGGTTACCAATAAAATGGTCGGATAATTGAAACGTGTGACTCCAGCGCCTATCGATTTTCCATAAACAATTGAAAACTTCCATTAACTCTAGCAATAGCCTTATATATGTAAGTAAAAAGAAACTTAAATGAGATATTAATGAATCCTCAATCTTCAATCCGCCATAAGCTTAAAGTGTGTAATATTTAAGCCCAGGTACAAACATTTCGCTCGATAAAAACTTCCCAGAGAGAGCGTACAAGAGATAATTTTTTTATTAGCCGAACAAGCTGTAACCTTTGACCTAAATCCGTGCAGATCTCTTTTTGCTAACGAGTTTGTGCCTTCAGATACGGTACAGGCGCTGCTGAATTTGGTACACAAGAAAGGAGACAAAGACGAATTAAAGAATGTTCGTCCAACATCTTTGGTGTGCATCAATTTAAGAAAATGACGAAAGCTTTATCTAAAAGGTTTGGAACCGTAATGAATCAAACCTATACTTGAGAATAGTCTAAAGGGTTGGTAGACGGCTCTTTGTCACGCGCCAGTTGGATCAAGTCGATAATCTGTTCCAGCAGCTTGGAGAAAGCGTAACTTCAGTAAGGTGCGGTTATTTTCTGAATTTAATTGACATTATTTTTTTAACTTGTAAGACCATCGACCGCTGGTTGGTATATGGATGACGGATGAGGCCACTCGCGGCGCGTTTCGCAACCTGTAATAACACGCGACACGAGAAAACGCCAAGACTGCTAATTCTCTACTAAAAACTAATAACACGGTATAAAATTGAAATATTTCGAGATTTTCTTAAATCTGCTCTTTTTGGTGTAAGATTAGATTACACGCAAGGTGTAATCTAGATTGCCTAGTGCACCTTGTGGAAATATCCATGTTATACAATATAAGCATACAACTTTAGTTGTTTTTACATTAACACACATGAATGCATTTATTCTATCTGTCTTCCATTGGTAACATTGAGCTTAATGGGCTGACTTGTTAGCAGTAGTAGATTCGTTTTCCTATCACTGACGCCTCTCACAGCCTAGACTGGCATACAGTACCCCGAAACAGAATATATGTGAATAGTTGACAGACACTACCAAATACACGTGTAGGACTTTAATTTCTCAACGAAAAATGAACTAATAGTTCTATAAAAATCAATGTGAAATCAATATGTTGGGGCATTTCAGCAGTTTCACGACTTGCCAAATATACTATTTTTTTCTAAGATCACCATAACTCAAGTTTAACGTTTGATACCATACAAATATATCTTTCGCACCATAAGTACAAGACGCTCAAATTTGTATATACAATTCATTTTATGGAGTTGAGAAAAAGATATATGGAACAGAATACCTTGCGATGTATACTCTAAACCACCCTGCACCTCACTGGTTTACGTAACTTATAATAAAGTTGACATTTCATTTTTACTATATGTAAATCACACGGACAAGTAAATGACCCGTTTTCTTCCGTAAGTACAAAAATATCAATCTTTTGTTTGTTTAATATAAGAGAAACTGTCATATTTATCCGACAGCCTGCTGATAGTGTGTTCTGTTTTCATCAGGTAGTTATCTCAGGAAGTAACTGATGTCATCTTTATGTTTTGCGCACTTATTGCATGTAACAATGCTTACATCTGGTGATCCGTTGTCAATCCCACCATCACTGATACTTTGACGCTGATGACCTGTCCGTTTCATTGTTTACATAAAAGGTTTGGTCACTTACAGGTATCACAGTTAACCGGAGAATTATGGACTGATTCTCGCGGGTGGGATGGGGCAGTTTTTGTTTCGTCCTATTCGAATTCATCTTATTCATATAACGTGACTATGTACAGTGACAGGCAAGAGATACACTTCAAGAATATGTTTCATCCAAATAGATAACAACAACTGCATTTTTTCAGCCCCATCCACATATAGCAGTTACATGTACGAAAACAGTAACGAAAAATGTTAAAACACAGATAAGCACTGCACAGAACTCTGTAATTAAAACTAAAGGATGTAGCAGACTTTGTATGTTGAAGTCCATGTCCGTTATGACCATGGTCCATAAACAAAGCAACATCATCATTCACACAGGAAGATCCCCTGTGCAGTTGCTATTGTAAATCCTTAAGAAGTTTCTTCGCCACAAGCCATTGTGTATAGGAAAATCTTGTTTACAGATATCTGGGAACCCCCTGGTGTAGTCATCCCTTGATAATACACAGGTTAGCCATTGCTATATTTCGTCCATCTGACATTGAATAATATGTTTTCTTGTGCTGTGCGTATATCTCTTTCACAATTAGACAAAAATTGAATATAAACAATTTCAGACCTCAGACATTCTGGTCTCGTCCTTGGAATGTGACGTAAATCTACAAGACAAACAAGGGACATTCTTATTGTCTGTATCTTATGAAATACACACGTAGCACACAGAATGGTTACTGACTTATTTCAACTAAAGCAATTGGATCGTGATTTGATGGAAGCACTTAAATGAAAATTGTGTCTGTAAAACTTCTTAAAAAATATAGACCTGTACAATTAACGGTATAATGGAAACCAGGTAAACATTTAATTGAAAATAGTACTTACTTTAAAGGCTGTAATCTCAATTGCTCTGAAAATATAAAAAGAACATGAGAAATCAGACGATAACATAAATGATGAAGCTTTTGTATCCTTTTGTTGATTCCTCTCGGACAGTAGAATATTCCCCATAGCATTGTTGTCTTTCTATCACCTTTTCTATGCATAATTCAAGACTTTGAGAGTAACAGGACGTTTTATAGTTGAAACTAACTGCGGCTATGTCTGTCAGGACAGCCAGAAAAGTGTTATTATCCAGTAGAGTGGGCTGATTGCTAACTTTGATCTCTTTACTCACTGTCATCATTTACTGAACAGAAAAGACATTGTTATAAACTTCTAATGGAATGAAAACCAAACTTGGCATTTTTTATAATGAATAAAAGATTCATCAAATTCAATTTAGAGTGCAAATGCATGTTTCATTTTTGTTTGTAAAATGGTTCGATGAAGGTCAGAATTTAAACATGACTGATGGATAGTGTAAAAAGGTAAGCCCTTTTTCGAGTCGGTAAGTTCCGTCTGACGTCAAGTGAAACACAGTCGAATAGTATTTGCCCGGAAAGCTTTTTTGATCTAACTGCTTCATCAACATTTAGAAATAAATGACGTCCTGTTGAGCTGTATGTTGCTGAATAAATGGTCCGTGTTGGAAGATACGACTAGTTGGCTAGTAGTAAAACACAAATTATTTTGTTTTGACAAATTACCTTTTCCAAAATATAGTTAATAGCCAGTAAAAGACACTGTAAAACCAGGGTCTCCTTGTGCAGCTTAGGGAAATGTTTAAATATCTTATCTTACCTGAGGCTAAACCTTTACCATGTGGACGACAGCAACCACACACTTCAAGAAATCCATTTCGAAATCTCTCTGAAAACATGCAATAGAAAATAGACAGGTTAAGACCTTATGCAAAGCTAGATGCACACAGGTAGGTTTAGATATGACATAAACCTAGATGCAAACAGATTGGTTAAGATATTACATAAATCTAGATGCATACAGATTGGTTAAGATATTACATAAATCTAGATGCATACAGATTGGTTAAGATATTACATCAAGCTAGATGCATACATATTGGTTAAAGGTCCACTTGCCGCCGTAGCCTGTTGAACATTTGGTAAGAAACCAAATTTACACAAGCTTATTACAACTAAAACCACTAAAATTAAACACAGGTCACATAAACATGTCCAGTTAGGTTTAGAATGTAGAAATTGAGGTGAAAAACAAACGAAGAATCGAAGCTTGGTTACCACAACACCGACCGACCGATTAACCTAGGTGTTGAATTATCCTCATTTCAGGCCTTTTTATCTGTGGTTTACACTAAAAAAAAATGTCTATGTCTGGTCTCTCTAAACCAATCGGCCGTCTGTATAAATCAGATAAAGAACGTAAAATTATACTGTGCCGTTAGATCACTCACACGACTCAACATATTAGGGTGATATTACATCAAGCTAGATGCACACAGCCTCGTTCAGACCTTACGCAAAGTTAGATGCACACAAATGGGTTAGTACATCACATAAAGCTAGATGCACACAGGCACACACAATTTTTGTGTGTACACAGCCCAACTTACCGCTCATAAAGTTGTAGATGATAGGATTGGCTGCACTGTTCACGTAGATGAGTAAATGACCCACTGTTACTGTTGAGATAAAGGCCTCCATGTCTATGCTCGTTTGACCAATACTGTGCCTGCAACAAATGCCAACAAGCGTATTCAGCAAAATATATATAACGGAAACACAAAGCATAAATGTACCAATAAAATGCATTTTCTGGTTTAATTATCGGAAGATGTCATGTTAACTATCTGAAGATGTTATCTTGATACTGAATGATTACGTTTGAACAAAAATGTACTAACAAAACCTCCACGAATTCTTGTTCTATATTTTACCATTTAAATCATATTTTACCATTTAAATCGTCTGATTTACAAGGATGCTTGTTATTTACAATCTTAAACAATATGTTTTAAGCACACTTACGCCAAAATAGCAACGAAGTAATGTGGAAGATAGCAACAGAAAAAACAGACCACAACTACAATAAGCATTCGAGCTATCTTCCTTCTTTGTAGTATTTGTGTATTAACTGGACAGCATGGACTTCGTTCTGAAACAAGCGATAAGGTATACATTTAAAAATAACAATAATAAGGCCGAACCCTGGAAAACTCGATACAATGTCCCGTATATGATTGGTAAATCAGTGGTGGCACAATGAGTCCATTCATGGTAACTTACATAAGATCCTAACACCATTAATAATAGTTTTAAGCCATATATTGGTGACTAAAAAGGGCCTCAAATATGACTTGTCCTCTCCACGTACAGATTTGAGGATTTTAATTTTGACTATTATCTATAAAAGTTGTAATCCATTTTGTTGCCACTATTAATATCAGATGTTTCCTATTAACCTATTAACAAGATGTTTTCGAAACAATGGACAAGTCTTATACTCTTAATGATTAAGTTAGAAATCTCTCTAAAATCATTGCCAATGTCCACACGTTTTACCGGATTTTCTTTCTTTTTATATTGGCATGAGCTGACACATTTTTTTTTCGTAAGCACCGATTTCTAGCAATTCGGGAGTTCGAAGTTCATTCTCGGTAATATATGCAGTGAGCCCTTGAGTGGCGACAGAGATGTAAATTAAATATAAATTACCGGGATGTACTTTCATTCATTGTAAGCATAAGCTACTTTACGTACATTTTCGAGCCTAATGTCAATAAAAACATACTCCCTTCTTTTCTTTTATTGACAACATTTTAGCAGTTGATGTCATTTTATGTTGTTATCACGCACCCTAAAGGTTCAGTTTATGTACTGAAATCAAGACATCGTCCATGAACGTTAAGGAGATCATGTGGGTGAGCGTTAAGAGGCAATGTAAAGTAATTATAAACTTTCAAGTGGAATGACCTATTATCTTAGATTTGAGAAGTGTTTTAGTAATCTGCTGAGTTTTCCATACATTGTTGTTACAAGCTGTTCACATACAAATCCAACGACTGTAGTTGAAAGACTTTGAGCTAATCGCCTCTGAGAGATCCTAGATCCTTAGTAACTACTCCAGTATTAATGGGTCTGAATATCACATATCGCGCAAGACTTGAAGAATCGCAAGAGAGAATTCCACAGTTGAAATTTCTTTCAAAAGTAGAGAAGCCAATATCAAGTTGTCTCTCTGTTCTGTTCCTCAGGCAAATTCAACTCGAAATAGAGGCTCGAAGATTTAGAAACAAGCACAAGAGGAATCTCAATAGATCAAGAGCGGGAAGGATATAGGACATCACACAACAAAACCTTCAGAAATAAAAATGTGTCCTTTCCATCAAAGGATGTAAGACAAACTTAAGATAGTACCTCATATTTCATAATATTTTTTTTAATTTCAAATAAATACACTTTTAACACGAAATTACTAAAAGAAAATGAGATTTCTAGCGCAAACCTACAAAATCAAGGGCATTCCATTTCTCTCAACGACATCTATACGGGAATTAATTAGATTAGAGCCAAAAGTTTTAAAAAGTTAAGTATGACGTCAAATATGAAGGTATTTCCGATTGGTAACGAAAAATATGCATACTTTCAATTTTTTTATCTTGACACCTTGGGACCTTATAAGAAGCTCTTTTTCACATCATGTTTTTAAAAACTTATTTAGTCAATTTACAGTTACACATAGCATTTAGGTATTCAGAAAAAGTTTCGCATTTATCTGTCCAGCTCAAAGGCTTACGAACAAACTATTTCCTTATTAAGACCTTTGACACGTAATGTAAAGACATGGATAAAGAGAAACTGGCGGTGGTAGCTGTTGCTAATTCCATGAAAAGGCGCCCATACTTGTTCCCAAGGGGCAACAATCTTGTCATTTTACAGGAGTACAGGTAGTTCTTAATGATAAAAACGATGATGACTGAAAATATTGCAATTTAGGTCAAGTGGCTTTGGTAACCTTGATTACTGCACATCACAACAGAGTTCCAGACTACTAGGTCAATCAGTTCCCCGCCCCACGCAGCTCACCAAGACGTTAATATTTTATTTCTTTTTTAATTAATAGCATATACAAATCGTATTTACTTTATCTTGGAACATGTTTCCTCAAGAGTGATCAGATCGACCCTCGAATAAATAACGTCATTTGAATAAGTTCTGAAGTTATCCATCTGAACAAGAGTTATGACGTGAAATCTCCTTGTCTTTATTACATAACGGGATGTAGGTGTATTACAATTAAATATATCTTACCTGCAGCGCTTAACTCATCCACGTTAGACGTCCAAAGGCATCGGGCTATTCGTATATAGCAAATCGCCATTATGCAGAATGGCAGTATGAAAAATGCAACAACATAAAAATAAAACCATCCAATCCCTCCTGAACCTTTACAACTTTGCAACCAAACGGTAACTCCTGGTTTGAACGAGGACTCTGGTTTGGATTCATAAAAATACAGATCTGGACTTGCTGTACACAGCGCCGATAACCAAACAACCCCGACGATAAGGCGAGCTCTTTTGATGGTGGATTTGAACTTCAGTGGATTACTAATGGCGAAATATCTCTCCACGGATATAACTGTTAACGTTAAAATTGAGACAATCACAGAAACTCTCTGAAATGTAAAAGAGAACAGTTTGATTTATAATTGATATACGATTTCAATTCATGCAAAATAAATGTAACCTTTGAGTTTTAGACATGATTTTAGCTGACATTTTATCAGTGTTTTGTCAGATTTATTTAGTCAGAAACTCAAACTCATAGCTGTCAGAACTTTGGCTAATACCTGTCTACAGTATTCATTAAAGGGGCATGAGCTGCCGAAATTCACACTTTTTTCATAATTTCTAATCGTCACGACAGTAAGAGGCTTTGAAGGCCATTAAAAACTAAATGATTGGCGTTGGAATGAGGAAAATCCATACAGTATGTGCCCTGTACGAACCGAAAACGTGTTCGAAAAGTAGCAAAATTTAAATAACCGGGACGACCATTCATTCATTCTAAGTCAAAGTTAGTTCAAAACAATACTTTATCGTACATTTTTGAGACTAGAAGCACTAAAAAGCTTCTGAATTATACGTCTTGAGAAAAATAGCCGATAATTTCAACATTCTGTGTTTACGTCAAAATATCAACATTTTGGCAGCTCATGCCCCTTTAAGACGAAATAGGTCATGAGGGGCTCCTCCATATTACTGCCCACACAGTCCATGAACTAGAGAGTAGATCCGTATTGGTCGTTTAAAAAGCGTTATTGGTAGTTCGAAATGGTTATTGTACGTTTGTCAGTGTTCCCGGGAATCATCTTCTCTTTTGGAGAATAAAACCAATGTCGATTGAGTAAAGTATGAAGTTGACATTGGCAGATGAATATCAAGAAATAATTAGGGCTTAACACTAAAGGAACATAAAAATGGTTATCCATGTTGTATCCACCCAAAACAAGACCCATGAATTTGTATGGTTAATAAAAAGACAGGATAGCATCCATTTTTTAATTTAATTGTCTCGTCCTGTTTGGGGTGAATGTCCGACCAGTTCACTGACGGTTTGAAAACGAGCATTTTACCCTGCCAGGACTTCAACATTAAAGATCAATAATGGCTTTTACTCTGTATGATAACCTCATATTATCTCCTCAAGAGAACTGGGAACAAATCAAATAGAAAACTAGTTAATAGAAAGTTGAACTTGTTGGGCCTGTTAAAGTTTAGCATGTCGTCTGTGAGCTGCAAACACAGGGAAGGAATAGGGATAGATAAGTCAGTGTTAATTAGTAAGTTCACCTGTGAACACTGGACGAGAGAGGTTTAAACAACAGGTTTACAGTATCCCAGCATATGCCATAAGCACCAGTGTTTCTATAAAAAGACCACTTCTGGGTAATTACATTATCATTCCACTTACTTTTCCAGTACCTTGGAGTGTTAACGAGGAGGGTGGTACAGAACTACCGTAATAGTGAAAGAGGTACTATATAGACATATTACCATGCCAACAAATGCTAAAATCCCTTGACTAAAATGGAGACTGAAAGCCATCAGGCTTTCCTAACGACTGGAGTAGGGATTCACTCTACGTTTTGACAGTCACGAATGAAATAAAGTCTGTCAGCAGAATTATCATAGATTGTCAGGTTAGCCAAACATGGAGAAATTAATCTTCGTATTGACAAAAAAATTATACAAGAATGACTTTCTGCCGCAAAGGAAATGGAAATTGCTTATGGTGCAAACTGGAATACTTGAGTAATAATTAAAAATGACCAGCTGTTATAAAGCTAATATGTGGATGTGATCTTTGTCCCATTACCAAGGAACTTCTGCACTACGCATTGATACTATTCCCTGATGCAAATTTATTGATTGATTGTTTTTTTACGCCGCACTCAAAATTCTTTCACTTACAAATGTATACGACGGTGCTTCAAGGCTTAATGGGGGAGAAAACCGGGTCTTAGCCCGGACCCCCCCCCCCCACCCCCCGGGACATTTGGAGCGTATCTGACAACTTCTCCCAATAGGATGATCTACTGAAAACCTCACTCATAAGAATACAATTAAAGGAGTTTTACCATTCTGACAACTAGCCTTCGCTAGAGATATTTTTTAAACTGAACACTTTAGATGAAATATATGGCATTTGAATGAATTTTCCATTATTTCTGCAACATTTCTTGAAGAAGTTATGATAAAACATGTATTTATAACAAGGTATATTTATGACATCGAGCTGCTGTAAACACCATGTACAGTTATCGTATGCGAATAAATTAATGTTATACTGGTGAACAAATATGTTCGCTTTAAAGGCCCACTTGCCGCCGTAGCCTGATTAAATTTGCTAAGAAAACCAATTTACATGAGCTTAGTACGACTAATACCACTAAACTTAAACATAGGACACATAAAATATGTCTAGTTAGCTTTAGAATGTAGAAATGGGGTGAAAAACAAACGAAGAATCGAAGCCTGATAACAACAACAACGATCAGTGTCGGTCAACTTTCGTGGTGCATTACCCTCATTTCAGGCCTTTTTATCTGTGGTTTACACTCAAACAATAACAGCAGGCTTTTCCAGTCTGTATTTCTCAGATAAATAGGCCTACGTAAAATTACACTGTGCCGTTAGTTCACTCACTCGACTGAAACATAAATGCGCCCCAGCGAGCAGTTTGGTTTGTTTACGTTCCGGGTACCTAACAATTCAAATTTTCAAATTCAAATTAAAAATACAAAGTGACGCCCAAACTTTTAAATTTTGGTAAAAATAGAAAGTTCCTAACTTATATTGTCTGGGAAAAATACAGAAAACGGTCTTTCTTTTTTAATGTAAACAATATTCCTGATTTTCGCGGCAAGTGTGCCTTTAAATGATACATTTTTTCTGCTCACTTGTTGTTTAGCTGTAGCTGTTTAGCTTAATATCGGCACAACTAATTAAGTTACCAAATAATAGAATTCTGCAAAAATTCCAATATAGTATCCAATCCCTATACTTCTACATGTGATCTACGAGCTTGGCCATAAGCACAAATTAATTGAATGTGCGTGAACGAAAAATGATGACCATTATCCAAGATGTGTCAGTTTTTTTAAATGAAGTATTAATGATAACGTATTTGAATTAAAGTGTTCATTTTAATACTTGTTGCTTGTTAGTGTCGGAATTTTCTCGCTTATGAATTGATATGAAGGGTTTAAACACTGATCCACTTCCGGTGGCCAATGCAATTGTTACTACTGGGTAAAACAACTTTATGGATATCGAAATTGTGTGAGAAATGTTGTTACAGATAAGGTATTTAATAATGAATAGCTACATGCATCTCTCCCACATGGACCTGTATTTATTATGTTGCCTAGTGCGGGGTAATTGCCTTTGGCTAAACAGATCTCTCTTCGGGAGCACTTGCAACCTGGACATGCATCGAAGAAGAAATTCAAAAAAAATCTTGACATCAGCTGATATAATTTCCCCTTCACTAGAGACGTAAAATGGAATATTTCAATACACATGAGCTAAGATTAAAATAGATTCAGTGTCAAAGAAGGCAACTAAAGTGTTTTTCATTGATAGCTTTTTTACATTTAACACCGGTATGCGGATACTATCTCTCTCCATAGGGGCGCCGTGACATAAAAATAAACTTATTCTGCACCTTGAACACTCTCAAGGGAGAACTGGAACGTGAATAATAAATAACCATTGAATGAGACAAAGATACGGCTCATGACTGTGTGTCGCATGTTAAAACAAATATATCATATCCTATGTTAAGTTTGCCCTTGTGTAATACATGTTTTTTTTAAAATAAGTCAGTAGTGTTCGAATGACTGTTCCATTGTTTAGTTATACGTGTGTAATTCATTTGTTTTTAATAACAATATTACTCATCTAAAGGAATAGAGCTGCTCTAAAATATATATTCCGTTTGTGTCTTCCATGGATGGTGGTGGGCTGAGCGGGTAAGACAGTCGATATTATTGACAAATATACACGCGCCAATAATTAAAAAAAGTAATTTTGAAGTCATATACGTACTATCTTAACATGTGCAAGCAATGAGCTACAGCCATATGGTTTGTATTGCGAAGAAGGCGCTTATGTTATTTATAAACGCTGCCATCTCATCCAAAACCAGATGGGACAGCTGCTATAGAACTTGTGCTACATAAAACTTAGTCCGCAATATGTTGAGTGGATTGAAGGATAATTTCTGATACGCCCACACGGGCTTCTTCAATACCACGTCAACATAGGGTGCATTTGAAAAATCTAAGAGTTGCTCTCGGAATTTAAAAAAAATGATAACTCGCAATTATTAAACATTACTCACCTAAAATTTTGTCCGAAAGCATCTTTGATAATCCCTTCGTAGAGCTAAACCATCATCTGTGGCCTTAAAATCTGTTAGCAGCGAATTTCGCTAAGTTTGAATTCCGTCTGTGTTCACTAAATTTTCTCGGGCGATCACACCGCCATCTACCGCGAACTTTCAAATCATGCTCGCCACTACAGCCGGTAAAGGCTGTCGGGGAAGATCGGTGATAACGCAAAGGGAATTTAAACTTAAAGAATTTCGTTGTTTGGCGATGCGTATGGTCACAGATGATGGTTTAGCTCTACGAAGGGATTATCAAAGATGCTTTCGGACAAAATTTTAGGTGAGTAATGTTTAAAAATTGCGAGTTATCATTTTTTTAAAATTCCGAGAGCAACTCTTAGATTTTTCAAATGCACCCTATGTTGACGTGGTATTGAAGAAGCCCGTGCGGGCGTATCAGAAATTATCCTTCAATCCACTCAACATATTGCGGACTACATAAAACTGTGGAATTTCAGTCACTTAATTAGCCTTTTATTTGTTTTCATCGACTTAAATACAATAGGTCAAAACTCGCAATATGTTACATTAAAGAGCTAAATTTGATATGGTGTAAGCCATGTATCACATAGGGATCATACAATCAGATAGTGTACCATTGAAATGTAACACATGTGTCATACATACGCGTGATATGTCAAATCGCTGTTCCTGATGTAACAGGGCTTACAACAAAAGGTATTATGAACATTTCATTTTTTCATTTGGCCTAAATCGAGCTGACGTCTTTAATGCAATCCTATACATTGGATCTATCTGTTATCAAAGTATAAAAAACTGCACGGTCCAATGCACTTCATAAAAGCCGCTTCTTACCTGTATATACTTGAGGAGCTTGCAGCCGACGGCGGTAAATAGCCAGGACTCAAATATGTCTTGAATCATTGTAGGGAATAAAACTAACAAAAGGACTAGTATATCAGCTACGGCAAGATTTAAGATAAATACGTTAGTCACTGTTCTCATATCCTGGTGACGCCATATTACTAAACATACTAAAGAATTCCCAATAATACCACATATAAATACCAAAACAAACAATATAATGAGCAGAATTTCATGCCATTCCGGTTTGAGGTACTGCCATATTTTACTGGGAAGGTTCTCCCAGGATATACATTCTTCCATATAATCATCCCAGTACTCCGTACACAAACTCCCGTTCACAGACTCGTTCATCGTTGTTACTTTCCTCCGTAATCCTGTCGTATGTTAACTGAAATAGCGGTTCACATTAAAAGTCGTGTTGAAAGTGGTTATGTCCCTCAGGGCTGCAAGACCTCACACGGAGAGTATAATATCTCCTCCGGGATGCTTGACCACAGCTCATTGACACGATAAATGCTAATCGAATGATTCCATGTAATCACATCTCTATCTAATAGGATTGCAGGACGAGAGTCTGCCTTCTCCCGTAGAGAGGTATGTGATTGTTCACTGCTGGCCGTATCTGTTGATATCCCAGACTGATCCCTCCAAACACTGCCTTCTCCTTTTCACCCACTCCTATCTGACACTCAATAAAGCTTTACACTCCGTTGAGTTGGAAAAGCGCTCTTAGCCACTAAACTAGTGCATGATTTGTTAGCTTTAATTTAACCAGTGATGGATTGTTTATTTAAACTCTAAGCAGACAGAGAACTGATGCCGAAAACATTCTAATTGCACAGGGGAGAATTGGATCTACTTGAATTACCAATCCGGCAATATGTGGATAATATTTAACTTACCACTTACACTCACCAGGACCAAACTGAACGTCTTTTCTAGAATTATTGGTAGATATACATGTACCACTAGCACACTTCCCCGTACCAAAACGGACGTCTTTACTAGAATTTTTAATAGATATAACACTTACACACTTACTAGAGCCAAACTGAATATCTTTAGTAAAATTATTTATGAACACTAAAACACACGGACACAGGGAAAATCTTCTCTAATTGTGTTAAAAAGAGGTATATCATTTAGACCTTTATACCCCATAAATTGTTGTAATAAACTAAACCTATGGTATTTCATTAGGCTGACGACTGACATGAGCTTAGCCTTGGTCAGTAGAATTTTCTGGAGTCCTTTTGTATTGTATTGTATTGTTTATTCACCATAAGAAAATAATAACAAAGTATAACAATGTATTACAATTTTGTAGTACATTGACAATGGTTACGCATCTTAACTATGGCAAGAACATCCGTAGACTGAGATTGAACCTATACAGGTACCACTAGCACACTTACCGGGACCAAAACAAACGTATTTACTAGAATTAGTCCTAGATTTACCATTAACACACTTACCGAACCAAAATGAACATCTTTACAAGAATTATTGATGGCTATATACACCACTTACACACTTGTCAGGACCAAAATGAACATCTTGACTAGAATTGTTTCCTGAAATACCACTTACACACAAAAGTAACATCTTTACTAGAATTGTTTCCACAAATACCACTTTCACAAAAAATTAACATCTTTTACTAGAATTGATTCCTGAAATACCACTAACACACAAAATTAACATCTTTACTAGAATTGTTGATAGATATACATGTACAACTTACATACTTGTCAGGACCTAAATGAACATCTTTACTAGAATTGTTGATTGTTGATAGATATACATGTACAACTTACATACTTGTCAGGACCTAAATGAACATTTTTACTAGAATTGTTGATAGATATACATGTACAACTTACATACTTGTCAGGACCTAAATGAACATTTTTACTAGAATTGTTGATAGATATACATGTACAACTTACATACTTTTCCAGGACCTAAATGGACATCTTTACTAGAATTGTTCATAGATATACATGTACAACTTACATACATGTCAGGACCTAAATGAACATTTTTACTAGAATTGTTGATAGATATACATGTACAACTTACATACTTGTCAGGACCTAAATGAACATTTTTACTAGAATTGTTGATAGATATACATGTACAACTTACATACTTGTCAGGACCTAAATGAACATTTTTACTAGAATTGTTCATAGATATACATGTACAACTTACATACTTGTCAGGACCTAAATGAACATTTTTACTAGAATTGTTGATAGATATACATGTACAACTTACATACATGTCAGGACCTAAAAGAACATCTTTACTAGAATTGTTCATAAATATACATGTACAACTTACATACTTGTCAGGACCTAAATGAACATCTTTACTAGAATTGTTTCCTGAAATACCACTAACACACAAAATGAACATCTTTACTAGAATCGTTCATAGATATAGCACTAACACTTGCCAGGACCAGAATTTACATCTTTACTTGAATTATTGATAGATATATAATTTTCAGACTTACCCAGACCAAAAGGAATATCTTGACTAGAATTGTTGACAGATCTAATACTTGCTAGGAGCAAAATGAATATCTTTACCAGCCAAACCTTAAAGGCACACTCTCCGCAAAAATCCAGAATACTGTTTACATAAAAACAGTGGGCGGGTTTCTGTATTTTTCCCATACAGAAGAAGTTAGTATTTTTAATTTGAAGTTGAAAATTAGATTTATCAAGTACCCGCAATGTACACAAACCCCCAAACCTGAACATGCGCACAAGCGCCCTACTGTTTGAATCGTGTGAGTGATCTAACAGCACAGTATGATTTGACGTACTTCATCTGAGAAATATAGACTGACGATCGGGTAAGAGTGACTCGAAAAGCCTACCGATAAAAAGACCTGAAATGAGGATAATCCAACCACTAAGTTAACGGATACTGATTGTTGCTGTTGTAACCAGGCTTCGATTCTTCGTTTGTTTTCCTTTTTTAAACTTGTCGTTAACAAGCGGTTGGATTCGATGGTTTAAAAATACACGCACGAATGCGTTGTTTTATTTAATTTCTAAATTATTACGATCTGAATGTGTACGTCTGTAATCCGCAAAATGACAACACACATTGTTTAATTAGACGAGACAGATAGAGGGAACGTTTAGCTCCAAAGCTCTCCTTGTAAGTAGCATGAACAGTTTAAATAATATCATTGACATTGAGCTGATACTGTGGGTAATTTGAAGGATGTCACAAAACAAGCTTACTTTTATAATTCTGTTATGATTATTCCATTTGTTACCTAATCAACTAAACCCATCTATTACATGTATAACTTATGATATCGACATGGCGTACAAGTTCAATATAATTAGTTATTTGTAATAGAGAGGAGCGAGAAAGTAGTATGCTTTCAAATATATAGTTCTTCATATACTTTGAAGCAAATTCTAAAGAGCATTTTCTGCATTACGAGGTCCTGTACTGGACGACACGTTAGGTTAATAATGTGTTCTATTGTCTATAAAGAGCAGCAGCCGAGTTTTGTAATTGTTATGGTTGTTGACGTTTTAAGTGTGGCGTCAGACAGCGAGTTTGTTTTAATTTGATGATGTGTATCTCAAAGAGATCATCCTGTTGATACTCAACTAATTCACCCTGTACAGCAATATGTAATAACACCAACGTCAGTTAGTACAGCAGTTAGTACGACGCTTCAATAAAGGATTTAGCTACAAAGATTGCAAAAAATTGGTTATTAAATACGGCTTGGTGATATGAGGACATGAGTTGGGTCCAGACTTTGCGTGGGCTGTAAACATGAAATTATTCGAAACAAGTATTTTAAGATATAGATATAACATACATTGGTTGCTTGCGGTTAACACACAGTTATTATGAAGAAAAATAGCAGTTCTGGGGCTTGTTTCACAAAGTGTTATTTTACGTAACTGACATGGCAACGTAGCTCTACAGTATGGGTTGCCATGGTAATTACGTAAAATACACTACGTCAGCGTGTGAAGCAGGGTTCTGTATGGGGACATCCCTGGCTTTATCCCCTTGAAGCACAATTGGAAGTTGTTTCCGTAACAATTTAGTTAAACTATTCTGCGCGTCAAATTGTTCTCTAGTATTCCAAGATATATGCAATAGAAATAACGTTGAGCAATTACTAATCGCACTATCAATATTTAATTCTAAGTTACCAATTTGCCGGGCATGGAAAGAGTACAAACCATATCTACATTATTGTACTGTACCGCATTGTATCTTCACTTCCAGGGGTATGGTTCACAAAAGAGTTACACCAGACGTAAGTCTAATGTAAAGCCCACCTGCCAATGGGATATAATACGACAAGACCAGTTGCAAAGCTACGTAACACGTGAATCTTCTGAGAAACATCCCCAAATATAATTCCTTGTTCGGACCTCATCTCAAAATCAGTATAAAATGGCGAAATTCATCCAAATATTTAGCGAAAAATACTCAACAGTGAATAGGTTGCATATACTTAACAATAGTTTGAGTTAAATTCCAAAAGAATTTTTGAAAGTATGCACAGACTTATTCCAAAATACGTCGGTCATTATTAATACAATTCATTTGGACTCAGACTATCTTAACATGCGTTATTGTCCGCTCCATTTAATCAGCCGCAAGGTTCGAAGCTGATTACAAATTTTCTTTTAAGTGAAATCTCCTTTCCTTACAATGCATATCCTACAATCACTGGCTAAAAGTCGTCTATCATCGCCGAATATTGGTTTTCCACGCCACCTGATATTGGATATCACAGATTTCAACAAATGTTGTTTGAACAATAGAACACAAACTATGTTAATGATATGCAAATTCCTTGAAATAAATGTCAAGCCACGAAAACATAAGAACGGAGCATACCGTATTATTACGTGTATTGATGGTTTGTGTTATTTTAATTTCTTATTTGATTGTTTTTGTGAATCTTTAGTGTTTCATGTGAAAGTCTACATACCTTTTCAGGATTTCATTTTTGTGGATTTATATTTCGTGATCATCGGATCTGTACTGCTATACCTGTGAAATTTGAGAAGTTATTGGATTACAGATTTCTCAGAAATATAAATTCTTAACTTGTAAAAGTATAGCCGACAAATCTGGGCTCTGCAGAATTTTTCTCTCAGTAAGGCGACAAGACACATTAGCAGCCATGTAATATCAGTCGCCGTAAGACCGATAATCCGGGCTAGTAAAAGTAAATCATTTTGATGTATGTTTTCTTGTCACTGTTTGTATAATATTTGCCTTTAAATAAGTTAATCGGTTTGTTTTTTTAATATTGATCAAAATTTGTTCATAGAATCTGCTGGGTTTTTTGTTGTTACTTCTTCATTTATTATTTTGTCTCGTAACACCATTTTACTGAAGTCCCAATATACCACATGTACCAAAAACTGAGCGTTCCACCTGGAAACTATTACCTATGACGACATCTACACACTAGAATAGAGAAATGTTGTCCCCTGGGGTTATTGTATAACGTATGTTTATCTCAATGTAATGTAAAACTTTTTAACCGTCTCACCCTTTGTAATTTTTAATTTAATATAATTAATTTCAATTTGAATTTTTCTTAACAATTTATAATGTTCATTTCATCTGAGGATATTTTTTAATTTAAATGAAAATAAAATCACCCTTGCAGTCGACATTTTATATAATGTTTCTAAATTATCGTTTGTTCTCTAGCAAATGGCATGAATTGTACCTAGCAAATGGCATGAATTGTACCTAGCAAATGGCATGAATTGTACCGTTCGTTGTCATACTACTATACCCTCTGACCATATATCTCAAAGTCTGCGGACTTCTCACTCTGAGGAAATTAACTACTTATTGGTATGACGTCACACCATTTTTACATGCCCGCTACCTTATCTGATAAGTCACAGAATGCCAAAGCCTGAAGGCAGAAAAAAACACATTTTCATTGGATACTTGGAGACACCAAAGGCTACCAACAACATAACCACACGATGGACAAATCACGCTAGTAATCAATTAGTTAGAAGCGCGGATCTCAAACATACTTTGAAACGCGAGTAGAATCCGTAGAGGTAAGAGTGACTAATAAATCGCCCCTCCGTACAGTGAAGAGTACACATTCATCGTGTAGAGAGTTTGATAAGGACTGTTCACTGGTACAAACCCGTACGATAATCAGCGCAAGTAGTAATTGCCTTAGTTAGGCTATCAGTAACATGAACGATGCTATGCACACACTTCAAGCTTGCAGTGAGATAATTGTTCTAAACCGACCATTAAATCTCCGGGAGTTTGACAGTTGTGCAAACTTTATAGCAGTTGGTGATATTCTGTAGGACGAAATCAAATTGCCAAAATAAATGTTATTGAAATCCACGGATGGTATCATCCGGCACTAATGTCATTTATTTCTTTGGGAAGTTGAAAAATGAATTTCATATGGATCATGTAGTATGTCAACAGACACTTCCAGAACGAAATAATTTGGATATCTGGCAAGCAAAACTCAAAATGTCCAATCATTGCCGCAAGGGGTTTGTTTTTACACGTTAGGCCACCTGAAACTAACGGAAACCATAGCAAGATTTTTAAAAATCACCTCTCTGTTTTACAGTGCAAGACTCCCATAAGAGCAGAAGAATTGTTTTGCTAACCATAACCAGCTGTCTGGATAACTTTATCTCGCCGGACAGCTGGAGTATCTGTCTGACCGCAATTTGCCGAAAATCTTACATTATTTATCAGATTTCTTTAAAAAGCCTGGAACATACATAAACAGTTCATACTTCAAAGGCAACAAAGGGAGAATACCTTAAGCTCTGCGTAAAGATGTTCGAAATGAGTTCACGCTGATGCGTCAATAAATATCAAACATCTTGAACGCTGTAGCTATAATATTGAAAACAAGATTTAACAAGTTCCAGAACAGGTATGCATAATTTGTGTTACATCGTTTGTCCAATCTGTTAGACAGATGCTTTCTGACAATGAGGTCCAAGCACTGTGAGTGAGTTCCTTTTGATAAGCTACACACGGAATCTATGTAACAAATGCTGAAAGTTGTAATCCTCTGTCTAACAAGAAAGATTGCTTAAAACGCTTTTCATGTTAATAATCGTTTTGACTGCTTTGAATTAAGCGGACCATTTTACAAAAACGAGCTGTTGATGATGATGTGTTTCAAATCCTGTTTTTAGATTTTCATATCTTAACGATGAAACGGCGAGGCACTTTTTTTGTGGCCCATCCAATATAATATACACAAATAGACAAAAAAAAAATTCACAATTGAGAGCCCTCTTATTAAGAAAAAAATATTGATGGACGAAAAATCAGAAATAAACATTAGAACAACTAAAAGTTTTTCGCTATTCTAACCTTTGGAATGGACTTAGCTCATATTTATAAAAGTAATAGATTTCGCCAGGAGATAAAAAGTGGTAATATATGATAACACTGCCGATGTTATGAAGGTTACTTTACCATTTCACTTTTGTTATACGGTTTGATATTTATTCAATATTACCGGTTAAAGAAAGGTCGATGGTTTATCTGTAGACAGTTATGTTACCTCAACCAGACATCTTAATATAGCAGATGTGACCCTGTAGGAGTTCTGAAGACTGTCAATGTCATAAGGAGATGACAAACTTCCATAAGCGCTGATTAAAACATGAAATCCGAGTCTCATCTTTATAAAGATGTGTCCGCCGTTCAATAATTTGTCATTTTGAATAAATAACTGAGATACATTATACTGTTGGCTACTTTGGATAAAGGTATACACAAAAGAGAAACTCATCGGTAGAAGTTACAAAGAAACATATGTAGGAAAAGTCACATATGTATCATTAATTTTTAAACGCATCTTATTCGACAAGTGAAAGAGATAACAGTCTACACGATCATAAACTTTGATGCCGCATGGGGTTCAATCTTAGTCTACCGATATCCTTGCCACAGCTGCCAATGTATAACAAAGTGCTCCAGAAAATTCTACAGACTAAGGCCAAGCTCATGTCTGCCATCAACCTAATGAAATATCATAGCTTTTTAGGTTGTTGCAACAACTTATGATTGGGTATAAAGGTCTAAATGATATACCTCTTTTTAACACAATTAGATATTTGTTTTTATGGTTATTTTAGACCAGAAGATTTCACCTGTACCCGTGTGTTTTAGTGTGCCTAAATATATATATATATCCTTATGATAATCCTCGAAAACAATTGTCATTTGTTCAAACTTTGCGTTCCACTCTAGGATGGGGAAGCGTGGTTGTTGAAAATCAAATTCCAAACTCGGTAAAACCTGTACTTATTACAAAAGTTTGACTTAACCCTGCACTGTAAAATGTAACCCGTAAATTTTACGGTAGAATACTGGCAGCTGGGCTGCCAACTTTCTACCGTAAAAATAAGGGTAGACCGTAAAATCAACTAGCCACATTCCTAATCAGTGAATGTGAAAAAACATTATGAAATCAGCAGGCTAAGAAATACAGGACTTTAAATCGTCAACCCCAGCATAGATCTGTTAATGTAGATTTTCAAATGTTATGTACCCCCAACGAAATAGTAAAACTGACTACTTCTGCAAGTTGACAAACATATATTTATTTGAAAAAATGCTGATGAAAATTCTCCCTTAGAGCAGGTTTCTCAATCTACGCTTTCAAATACAGCTATGTTAAATTAACTATCTTAGCCTATAATGACAAATTTTTCTTATATTAAATCGCCTACGGCGGGAGTCGAACCTCTAACCTCCCATACAGGAGCTGCGCAGAACTATGTGCGCACTAGCCATAATCGTAGCCTTTAACCACTACACTAACTATAAATATGAAGGCATGGTGGCCACATTTCCATGCCTTACTAGCGCTTCGGTGTGCGCATGCGCACTTCCGTTTTTTTCGCACCCTTTGATCCGCAATGACGTTTTTTGGACGAATCCTTCACGGAAACAACCGAGGATATCAGATCTCGTTAGCTCGGAAACGACAACTCTGTCTCAAAGTTATTTTACGGTACACGACCGTAAAGCTTCCACTGAAGTATAAAACGGCAATTTACCGTTAATTTTAAAATATTCTACTGTAGAATTGACGGTAAACGATTACAGTGTGAATGTTAAGTTAAGCAACAGTAACCCTACCTACAAACCTATCGACATAATAGACTCCTTTAAACTTCAATCTAAGCCGGATCAACCTCATATTGATGTTAGAGATGCTAGAGGTCATAATGTTATAATATGTATAGCGGTCTCAGTATAGATATTTTTGCCCATCTTTTCTACATTATTCAAACAATCAATCGATCCCAAAGAGTTGACGAAGAGCAGACAACCACATATGAATGCTTCTGCTGAATTCCAATAGTCGGTATTTTTCTCGATCGCTGTATTTGGAAGAGTTGCTAGCTACTCGTTGATGGTTGGGGGTTTGCTCCGGGCAAAGAGCCCAGTTCCTCCCCACTAAACCTGATAGCGACGCCATTTGAGTGAAACAATCTTGAGTGCCGCATAAAAACATCAACCAATCAATCAACAAATAGTCAGCAAAACAATGTTTACTTTTGACAAATATCTAGTAGCCGGAATGTATTTGTTTGTCAGTTTTAGTGTTTTTTCTGCTTATAAAAGCTGCCATAACGTATATCTACAGGCTTGGTATCAGCGTAAAGCTCTTATTTTGTACCTCCTAATATAAATAACTAACAATGTTAACTAATTCTCTTTCAAAGACATTTTCACTACATCTGGCAGCTTATGTCACTACATCTCCGAGATTGCTACTATCATAACCTCGGTTTGTGTACTTCATGATAAAAGAACGATTAAACGAGATTTCTCCTACATTTTGCACCTGCTGTTAGTGTAACAAGTAACGTCGTAGAAAACAGCGACAGATTGATATGCATCTTTGGTTGACTTTCAGTGTGGAAACCTAACGGCATGCAGTCGCTGTAAATAGGTGTTAGTAAATCTCAGAGGCCCAATTTATTTTTCTATCTGAAAATCCAATCTGACTTCATATAAAATCCGGGAAAGCCAGTTGGCCCCATCGGAATTACCCGTTCATTCTTCCTCCGAATGATCAATCTTTTCGTCAGTGCTGCGAATTGTACAAATATCCATTTTCAGAAACTTGTATAGACTAACCTAACAAATACATGCAGTTGCTCGTTTTGATAATAGGTTAAAGTGGCATGAGCTGCCAAAATGTTAATATTTTGACATTAAAACAGAATGTTGAAATTATTGGCTATTTTTCTTAAGACGTATGATTCAGAAGCTTTTTAGTTGTTCTAGTCTCGAAAATGTACGATAAAGTATTGTTTTGAACTAACTTTGGCTTAGAATGAATGAATGGTCGTCCCGGTTATTTAAATTGTGTTTACATTTCGAACACGTTTTCGGCTCGTGCAGGCCACATACTGTATGAATTTTCCTCATTCCAACGCCAATCATTTAGTTTTTCGATAACCTTTAAAGCCTCCTACTGTCGTGACGATCAGTAATTATGAAAAAAGTGTGAATTTCGGCAGCTCATGCCTCTTTAAATCAAGACGGCCCGCTGAAAACAAATATTAGTTTTTGTTGTAGTTTCGATGATTTGTTCTAATTGTTGTATTTTACAAAAAAATAATCAATTAAGAGTTATATCACACTTGATTTATTTGTATAAAGATTTGAAATCTAAGTGAAATGAAAGTTGATGCAATAAATATATTGCCATTTTTTCATTCAACTAAACCAGTTCCCGTACTAGTATATGCTGCGAATATACCTGATAGTTCAAGGAAAACTTTATCAAATATATCAAGACAAACATATTCATACTTGTTAACTAAAAAAATGTGAAATTTCATAAAGTTTCATCTGATAGTTTTTATTCAGTTTGAAAAACAAAACATTGAGCATAAGTTCAATGCAGAAGACTTCAATTTTCAGCTCATCTGACGTTCCATTTTTAAATAGATACATGGGACAATCAGAGCGCTACCACTGAGCTATTGCTTGCAACAGAGGTTGGCATTGCATCATTTCCTTCTTCTGTCCAATATTGGTCCGGTAGTGTCTTGATCTAATGCTATTAAACACCTGAGGCTCGTTAAGCTGGTGCAAAGTTACGCATAGGTTTACAGCATAGAGTTGCGCCTCCAGACTTCCTATAATTTAACACGCATTTGCGACGAGCCACGGAACAGTAAGCACACGTGAGCCTAACATCTTACCAATGTACAGGTTACCGGTGGCCAAATCTTGGGCACGCGTACAAAATTATGTTTAAACTACCTCTTATCATTACATAGGTGTATAATAATAATAGTATGTCTTGTGGCCAAATTTGTGGCGAGAAAGACATCGTAAGATTGGTAGGCTCATAACTAAAGCGCCCGGCATAGATAATTCTATGTAGAATTGTTACGAGGTCGGAGGTTTCGTCTGGCCCATCTTCTCTAGCCAAGTTAAAATCTTCATGTAACCCATTCCGTGTAAACCCAAGTTTCTTTTCCTGGCTTTAAGAAACCGGCACTATATGTAAACTTTTACTAAGTGTGGGTTAAATCATCAATCAGTGCTTTGCTTAAACGTTGTTGAAATCCATGAAGCAAGTATTCAGAAGAAAAAGAGTCGTTCGGAAAACGTTGTTTATAGGGAATCTGACAATTCAAAACCCATGTTAGGCTGCTCACAATAAACTAATCAAACTAATATTTATAAGCAGGGTTTTAAACGGCCATTACATCTCCTTCGCTGCACACATCAGGTTACCGACTTCAAGTGTACGTATAGAGTGGCTTAACGAACTGCCGATTTCCTAATTGGTACCAATGCTATTTATGGCAGAGCCGTGACCACCTATTTGCTGAATAATTCTATCCTTCTTTATGGGTGATAAAAACTAATTCCACGTCCCAAAACCAAACGAATAGTTTTTAGCGGGATCTAAAACCTGGGGTAGCAATGATACTCTACATTCATCGTTACCATTCTCTTATACGAAAGACAATGCCTGATTCTGAAAATAATTGACCATGCTTTACATAATCCCCAACATACAACGGACATACATAGACGCAACAGAAAACTTTGACCAAGACAGTTTCCTGAATAAATAACGCTAAACATTAACGAGAGAATCCGGTCTAACTGAAAACATCTCGCAAGAAAATAATTGGGGATACCCTTATACAGATACTTCTTTCAAATAAAACGGCATTTGTATAAATATCGAACTACAGCCGAAACGGCCGTATACCTGATCGATAAAAAAAGCCCACATGGATACCAAATCGTAAATTTGTTCCGTTCATTTGACACTCATTAACTATAAGTACTTGAAATTCCCAAAGCTTGTGTTGAAAACTGTTTCAGTAAAAAACATTTAAAAAACGTTATCCAAAAGTTGTATGCAGAAAACAAAAGTTTTCAGCTTCCCTGGCGTTCCCTCTTTTACATAGGTTCTTAGGCCAATCCGAGCTCATTTGTTGAGCTAATACTCGCCACAGGCATTGTTCCAATACTTTTTTTTACTTTATTGAACGATTTATGACGGCCATTACATGCGAAGATGACGACATTGAGGATTTTCAGTGCATTTTCTTCAACAGTAAGTATTGGATATCGGTGAACTAGACGAGGATGGCTGTAACTAAATGAGGATGTGGATATCTTTTTTTAAAATACGGAGGATACCCTATCTTTTGGTGACTTGTTTACATTCCTTCAGAAATTATTTCATTTTCAAGTTTAGCAAATATAATATATACTTAGCGCCATTAAAAACGCACGACCCAAAGAATGTAAAATATTTTGAGAAATGTAAAGTGTAAAATATTGTAAGTACTCTTAAATTGAAGAACAAGGCATTGGTCACAATGAGACAAAGAATTGACAATATGTGAAACCCTGGTGACTTTTATTCTTTGGAAACAAATCGTTGATACAGAAATTGAAGGCGTCATCATTCAATACTGGGTATGTCAATCTCGGACATCAACGCAAGAAGTACATCTGCGACGCAAGGACCTGATGAGTGTGGCTATTCTGTGCTGTGGGATCCGGTCCCACTCTTCCTGCACTACCTGGGTCAATTCACGTCGGTTGCGTGGCCTGGGTTGACGTTGTGCAACGGCATTCTTAAGCTGATTGATTGATTTTAAGAAATGTGGCGGCTCCATTCATCAGAATGATGTGCGCCAGACAATAAGGTTATAAATCATTTGGATATATATACATATTAAAACATCCATGAGAAGGTATGTGTGTATATACTTATATAAAATAATATCCATGCAATAAAACGTCACATTTACAAAATTCTATTTTTTTGTTCTATAGAGATAACATAAAAAGTACTATATTAAAATATACATTTTTCTTTCTAAAAATTATACATATCTGTAAATATTAATGAAACCTCCCAGACCTTACCAAAAAACTGGCAACAGCTTGAAATATCTTATTTCTATTTTGTTTGGGATTTAGTAATACTTCGATCGACTTTCTACAATCTCGCAGTCCTAAAGCTGCTAAATCAGAGTTAAGAAGTTTTCTTTCAATATCATAATTAATACATGAGTACAAAAAATGGGAGATATCGTCTTTGACATGACAGGTATCACAAAGACCCGTAGCGTGTAGCTTAAAACGGTACAAATAAGAATTTAAGGGTAGATGACCAGATAGCAGCTGGTAAAATAACACTTCTGTCTTTCGTGAGTTAAACGTTACATTTTGAAAATTGATACTTGGATTGATTGAATAACAAAATCTACCTTTCTGGGAATTGCTCCAATCGTTTTGCCACAATTGAAAAAAAATACGGTTTTACAGAGCTTAAAATTTCATTGGCTGTCAAATTAACAGTGTGTAAAACATTTTCCAACGTAGTAGCTTGTTTGGCCAATAAATCAGCTTTCTCGTTACCTGAAATACCAACATGTCCTGGGACCCAGGTTAAATTAACTTCAATTCCTTGAAATGTAAAATCGTATATGAATGAAGAACTTCATATACAATAGACACAGATTTTGTCCAGGTGTAGTTCGCTAGAGCCTGGAGAGAGCTTAATGAATCTGTAAATATTACAGCCCTGGTAGGTCTAATATCTAATAAAAAATAAAGGGACATCAATATAGCTACAAGTTCCGCTGTACACACAGACAAATTGTCAGACAGCCTACTACATTTTGTGTAATTCAGTTCAGGTGAACAAAATCCAACTCCAACATTTCCTGTCTCAGGACATTTTGACGCATCTGAAAAAATCTGTAGAAACTGTGACCACTTTGAACTTAGATATTCAAGAGTTACTGACTTAATAACGTGAGGGGGGTCCGATTTATGAAACTCATGGTGTAAATCAAAAGATATATTTGGAAAGTGTAAATACCAAGGAGGAATAGGAGGGACATGGATTTTCTGTGTCACATAGCGATCACAGCTCGATTTCATCCAGATTTTTTTCAGCACGAATGTCGAAAGAGAAGGCGCCTTTCATTGACGGGCGACATGTAACTTCAGAGGATACAATTTCGTATGTTGAATTATTTACAGACGACTTCAATTTAATGAAATATTTTAAAGTCCTGTATAATCGCCTTAAATGTAGAGGCAATTCGTTACATACAATTTGTAAGGTATTAAGTGGTGTAGTACGTAAGGTACATGTACCTGTACTAATTCTAAGTGCTGTACATTGAATAGAATCGAACTTAGCCTTAATGGATACACTTCCTGAATCGATTGCTTCACTGCAAAAGTCAAGCCGAGATCGTATCAAAGCTCTATATATAAGAAGCATACATGTCTTATTAGCACCCCAATATTTCCCAGATATAGATCTCATTAGATTTCAAACTTTCTGGCATCTGTTATGTACCTTATTTATATGTTCCGACCAGGTAAGGCTTTTATCAAACACAACTCCTAAATACTTAAAAGACGGTGATATCTTAATAGGAAAGTTCGTCAGATACAGAGATAACAACAACTGTGATACATGCAGCCTCTTTCGTGTAAAAAGTACAGCTTCGGTTTTTACCGTC
Source organism: Lepidochitona cinerea (assembly GCA_963971465.1). NCBI lineage: Eukaryota > Metazoa > Mollusca > Polyplacophora > Chitonida > Tonicellidae > Lepidochitona > Lepidochitona cinerea. Next base: position 35,239,769 of record OZ020556.1, on the reverse strand, counting down.
GAAAATCGGAATCCCCAGAGGTTGCTCCATTTTACAATTTCGTTCAGAGCATTTTGAATGTATTTTTTAGCAACGTTTAAGTTTTGACTGCTGAACCATATTGCTTTGTCGTCAGCAAACAAAGAACAACGTAATTTAGGATTGAATATAGAGGGTAAATCATTTATTGCTTAGTTGAATAAGGTGGACGAAATAACACTCCCTTGCATGGTTCCATTCTCAAGAATTACTGCTTGAGATAATTCCCCACCAATTCTAACTTGTATAAATCTGTCAGCTAAAAAACTTTTCACCCAACCCAGCATCTTACCCCCAATACCGATAGAGCGCATTTTCATTAACAGACCACACCTCCACACCATATCGTATGCCTTTTCAATGTCCAGGAATACGGCTAGAAGGTACTCTCTTCTATTAAACGCCCGTCTAATACAAGTCTCTAAAGATTGTATGCAGAAAACAAAAGTTTTCAGCTTCCCTGGCGTTCCCTCTTTTACATAGGTTCTTAGGCCAATCCGAGCTCATTTGTTGAGCTAATACTCGCCACAGGCATTGTTCCAATATCATTTTTTACTTTATTGAACGATTTATGACGGCCATTACATACGAAGATGACGACATTGAGGATTTTCAGTGCATTTTCTTCAACAGTAAGTATTGGATATCTGTGAACTAGACGAGGATGGCTGTAACTAAATGAGGATGTGGATATCTTTTTTAAAAAATACGGAGGATACGCTATCTTTTGGTGACTTGTTTACATTCCTTCAGAAATTATTTCATTTTCAAGTTTAGCAAATATAATATATACTTAGCGCCATTAAAAACGCACGACCTAAAGAATGTTAAATATTTTGAGAAATGTAAAGTGTAAAATATTGTAAGTACTCTTAAATTGAAGAACAAGACATTGGTCACAATGAGACAAAGAATTGACAATATGTGAAACCCTGGTGACTTTTATTCTTTGCAAACAAATCGTTGATACAGAAATTGAAGGCGTCATCATTCAATACTGGGTATGTCAATCTCGGACATCAACGCAAGAAGTACATCTGCGACGCAAGGACCTGATGAGTGTGGCTATTCTGTGCTGTGGGATCCGGTCCCACTCTTCCTGCACTACCTGGGTCAATTCACGTCGGTTGCGTGGCCTGGGTTGACGTTGTGCAACGGCATTCTTAAGCTGATGGATTGATTTTAAGAAATGTGGCGGCTCCATTCATCAGAATGATGTGCGCCAGACAATAAGGTTATAAATCATTTGGATATATATACATATTAAAACATCCATGAGAAGGTATGTGTGTATATACTTATATAAAATAATATCCATGCAATAAAACGTCACATTTACAAAATTCTATTTTTTTGTTCTATAGAGATAACATAAAAAGTACTATATTAAAATATACATTTTTCTTTCTAAAAATTATACATATCTGTAAATATTAATGAAACCTCCCAGACCTTACCAAAAAACTGGCAACAGCTTGAAATATCTTATTTCTATTTTGTTTGGGATTTAGTAATACTTCGATCGACTTTCTACAATCTCGCAGTCCTAAAGCTGCTAAATCAGAGTTAAGAAGTTTTCTTTCAATATCATAATTAATACATGAGTACAAAAAATGGGAGATATCGTCTTTGACATGACAGGTATCACAAAGACCCGTAGCGTGTAGCTTAAAACGGTACAAATAAGAATTTAAGGGTAGATGACCAGATAGCAGCTGGTAAAATAACACTTCTGTCTTTCGTGAGTTAAACGTTACATTTTGAAAATTGATACTTGGATTGATTGAATAACAAAATCTACCTTTCTGGGAATTGCTCCAATCGTTTTGCCACAATTGAAAAAAAATACGGTTTTACAGAGCTTAAAATTTCATTGGCTGTCAAATTAACAGTGTGTAAAACATTTTTTCAACGTAGTAGCTTGTTTGGCCAATAAATCAGCTTTCTCGTTACCTGAAATACCAACATGTCCTGGGACCCAGGTTAAATTAACTTCAATTCCTTGAAATGTAAAATCGTATATGAATGAAGAACTTCATATACAATAGACACAGATTTTGTCCAGGTGTAGTTCGCTAGAGCCTGGAGAGAGCTTAATGAATCTGTAAATATTACAGCCCTGGTAGGTCTAATATCTAATAAAAAATAAAGGGACATCAATATAGCTACAAGTTCCGCTGTACACACAGACAAATTGTCAGACAGCCTACTACATTTTGTGTAATTCAGTTCAGGTGAACAAAATCCAACTCCAACATTTCCTGTCTCAGGACATTTCGACGCATCTGAAAAAATCTGTAGAAACTGTGACCACTTTGAACTTAGATATTCAAGAGTTACTGACTTAATAACGTGAGGGGGGTCCGATTTATGAAACTCATGGTGTAAATCAAAAGATATATTTGGAAAGTGTAAATACCAAGGAGGAATAGGAGGGACATGGATTTTCTGTGTCACATAGCGATCACAGCTCGATTTCATCCAGATTTTTTTCAGCACGAATGTCGAAAGAGAAGGCGCCTTTCATTGACGGGCGACATGTAACTTCAGAGGATACAATTTCGTATGTTGAATTATTTACAGACGACTTCAATTTAATGAAATATTTTAAAGTCCTGTATAATCGCCTTAAATGTAGAGGCAATTCGTTACATACAATTTGTAAGGTATTAAGTGGTGTAGTACGTAAGGTACATGTACCTGTACTAATTCTAAGTGCTGTACATTGAATAGAATCGAACTTAGCCTTAATGGATACACTTCCTGAATCGATTGCTTCACTGCAAAAGTCAAGCCGAGATCGTATCAAAGCTCTATATATAAGAAGCATACATGTCTTATTAGCACCCCAATATTTCCCAGATATAGATCTCATTAGATTTCAAACTTTCTGGCATCTGTTATGTACCTTATTTATATGTTCCGACCAGGTAAGGCTTTTATCAAACACAACTCCTAAATACTTAAAAGACGGTGATATCTTAATAGGAAAGTTCGTCAGATACAGAGATAACAACAACTGTGATACATGCAGCCTCTTTCGTGTAAAAAGTACAGCTTCGGTTTTTACCGTCGAAAATCGGAATCCCCAGAGGTTGCTCCATTTTACAATTTCGTTCAGAGCATTTTGAATGTATTTTTTTGCAACGTTTAAGTTTTGACTGCTGAACCATATTGCTTTGTCGTCAGCAAACAAAGAACAACGTAATTTAGGATTTAATATAGAGGGTAAATCATTTATTGCTTAGTTGAATAAGGTGGACGAAATAACACTCCCTTGCATGGTTCCATTCTCAAGAATTACTGCTTGAGATAATTCCCCACCAATTCTAACTTGTATAAATCTGTCAGCTAAAAAACTTTTCACCCAACCCAGTATCTTACCCCCAATACCGATAGAGCGCATTTTCATTAATAGACCACATCTCCACACCATATCGTATGCCTTTTCAATGTCCAGGAATACGGCTAGAAGGTACTCTCTTCTATTAAACGCCCGTCTAATACAAGTCTCTAAAGATTGTATGCAGAAAACAAAAGTTTTCAGCTTCCCTGGCGTTCCCTCTTTTACATAGGTTCTTAGGCCAATCCGAGCTCATTTGTTGAGCTAATACTCGCCACAGGCATTGTTCCAATATCATTTTTTACTTTATTGAACGATTTATGACGGCCATTACATACGAAGATGACGACATTGAGGATTTTCAGTGCATTTTCTTCAACAGTAAGTATTGGATATCTGTGAACTAGACGAGGATGGCTGTAACTAAATGAGGATGTGGATATCTTTTTTAAAAAATACGGAGGATACGCTATCTTTTGGTGACTTGTTTACATTCCTTCAGAAATTATTTCATTTTCAAGTTTAGCAAATATAATATATACTTAGCGCCATTAAAAACGCACAACCTAAAGAATGTTAAATATTTTGAGAAATGTAAAGTGTAAAATATTGTAAGTACTCTTAAATTGAAGAACAAGACATTGGTCACAATGAGACAAAGAATTGACAATATGTGAAACCCTGGTGACTTTTATTCTTTGCAAACAAATCGTTGATACAGAAATTGAAGGCGTCATCATTCAATACTGGGTATGTCAATCTCGGACATCAACGCAAGAAGTACATCTGCGACGCAAGGACCTGATGAGTGTGGCTATTCTGTGCTGTGGGATCCGGTCCCACTCTTCCTGCATTACCTGAGTCAATTCACGTCGGTTGCGTGGCCTGGGTTGACGTTGTGCAACGGCATTCTTAAGCTGATGGATTGATTTTAAGAAATGTGGCGGCTCCATTCATCAGAATGATGTGCGCCAGACAATAAGGTTATAAATCATTTGGATATATATACATATTAAAACATCCATGAGAAGGTATGTGTGTATATACTTATATAAAATAATATCCATGCAATAAAACGTCACATTTACAAAATTCTATTTTTTTGTTCTATAGAGATAACATAAAAAGTACTATATTAAAATATACATTTTTCTTTCTAAAAATTATACATATCTGTAAATATTAATGAAACCTCCCAGACCTTACCAAAAAACTGGCAACAGCTTGAAATATCTTATTTCTATTTTGTTTGGGATTTAGTAATACTTCGATCGACTTTCTACAATCTCGCAGTCCTAAAGCTGCTAAATCAGAGTTAAGAAGTTTTCTTTCAATATCATAATTAATACATGAGTACAAAAAATGGGAGATATCGTCTTTGACATGACAGGTATCACAAAGACCCGTAGCGTGTAGCTTAAAACGGTACAAATAAGAATTTAAGGGTAGATGACCAGATAGCAGCTGGTAAAATAACACTTCTGTCTTTCGTGAGTTAAACGTTACATTTTGAAAATTGATACTTGGATTGATTGAATAACAAAATCTACCTTTCTGGGAATTGCTCCAATCGTTTTGCCACAATTGAAAAAAAATACGGTTTTACAGAGCTTAAAATTTCATTGGCTGTCAAATTAACAGTGTGTAAAACATTTTCCAACGTAGTAGCTTGTTTGGCCAATAAATCAGCTTTCTCGTTACCTGAAATACCAACATGTCCTGGGACCCAGGTTAAATTAACTTCAATTCCTTGAAATGTAAAATCGTATATGAATGAAGAACTTCATATACAATAGACACAGATTTTGTCCAGGTGTAGTTCGCTAGAGCCTGGAGAGAGCTTAATGAATCTGTAAATATTACAGCCCTGGTAGGTCTAATATCTAATAAAAAATAAAGGGACATCAATATAGCTACAAGTTCCGCTGTACACACAGACAAATTGTCAGACAGCCTACTACATTTTGTGTAATTCAGTTCAGGTGAACAAAATCCAACTCCAACCTTTCCTGTCTCAGGACATTTCGACGCATCTGAAAAAATCTGTAGAAACTGTGACCACTTTGAACTTAGATATTCAAGAGTTACTGACTTAATAACGTGAGGGGGGTCCGATTTATGAAACTCATGGTGTAAATCAAAAGATATATTTGGAAAGTGTAAATACCAAGGAGGAATAGGAGGGACATGGATTTTCTGTGTCACATAGCGATCACAGCTCGATTTCATCCAGATTTCTTCAGCACGAATGTCGAAAGAGAAGGCGCCTTTCATTGACGGGCGACATGTAACTTCAGAGGATACAATTTCGTATGTTGAATTATTTACAGACGACTTCAATTTAATGAAATATTTTAAAGTCCTGTATAATCGCCTTAAATGTAGAGGCCATTCGTTACATACAATTTGTAAGGTATTAAGTGGTGTAGTACGTAAGGTACCTGTACTAATTCTAAGTGCTGTACATTGAATAGAATCGAACTTAGCCTTAATGGATACACTTCCTGAATCAATTGCTTCACTGCAAAAGTCAAGCCGAGATCGTATCAAAGCTCTATATATAAGAAGCATACATGTCTTATTAGCACCCCAATATTTCCCAGATATAGATCTCATTAGATTTAAAACTTTCTGGCATCTGTTATGTACCTTATTTATATGTTCCGACCAGGTAAGGCTTTTATCAAACACAACTCCTAAATACTTAAAAGACGGTGATATCTTAATAGGAAAGTTCGTCAGATACAGAGATAACAACAACTGTGATACATGCAGCCTCTTTCGTGTAAAAAGTACAGCTTCGGTTTTTACCGTCGAAAATCGGAATCCCCAGAGGTTGCTCCATTTTACAATTTCGTTCAGAGCATTTTGAATGTATTTTTTTGCAACGTTTAAGTTTTGACTGCTGAACCATATTGCTTTGTCGTCAGCAAACAAATAACAACGTAATTTAGGATTTAATATAGAGGGTAAATCATTTATTGCTTAGTTGAATAAGGTGGACGAAATACCACTCCCTTGCATGGTTCCATTCTCAAGAATTACTGCTTGAGATAATTCCCCACCAATTCTAACTTGTATAAATCTGTCAGCTAAAAAACTTTTCACCCAACCCAGCATCTTACCCCCAATACCGATAGAGCGCATTTTCGTTAATAGACCACACCTCCACACCATATCGTATGCCTTTTCAATGTCCAGGAATACGGCTAAAATGTACTCTCTTCTATTAAACGCCCGTCTAATACAAGTCTCTAAAGATTGTATGCAGAAAACAAAAGTTTTCAGCTTCCCTGGCGTTCCCTCTTTTACATAGGTTCTTAGGCCAATCCGAGCTCATTTGTTGAGCTAATACTCGCCACAGGCATTGTTCCAATATCATTTTTTACTTTATTGAACGATTTATGACGGCCATTACATACGAAGATGACGACATTGAGGATTTTCAGTGCATTTTCTTCAACAGTAAGTATTGGATATCTGTGAACTAGACGAGGATGGCTGTAACTAAATGAGGATGTGGATATCTTTTTTAAAAAATACCGAGGATACGCTATCTTTTGGTGACTTGTTTACATTCCTTCAGAAATTATTTCATTTTCAAGTTTAGCAAATATAATATATACTTAGCGCCATTAAAAACGCACGACCTAAAGAATGTTAAATATTTTGAGAAATGTAAAGTGTAAAATATTGTAAGTACTCTTAAATTGAAGAACAAGACATTGGTCACAATGAGACAAAGAATTGACAATATGTGAAACCCTGGTGACTTTTATTCTTTGCAAACAAATCGTTGATACAGAAATTGAAGGCGTCATCATTCAATACTGGGTATGTCAATCTCGGACATCAACGCAAGAAGTACATCTGCGACGCAAGGACCTGATGAGTGTGGCTATTCTGTGCTGTGGGATCCGGTCCCACTCTTCCTGCACTACCTTGATCAATTCACGTCGGTTGCGTGGCCTGGGTTGACGTTGTGCAACGGCATTCTTAAGCTGATCCCACAAGTGCTCTATGGGCGATAGATCGGCGGAGTAAGCTGGCCATTCAATGATGTTCACATTATTCTGTTGCAAGAAGTCTTGTGTCAACCTTGCAGAGTTTGGACTCTGATGATTTCGAGCCCATCGTAAACGGTTTTGGCGTGCGGCGGGTGTCAATATGGGCCCTCGGTACCCTGGGCCTTCCAATTCCCACTGTCTCACGAGCAGTCTGTGTCGCGGTGCGAAATCGGTCACGTGTGTGCAACAAACCGATGTACCAATCCTGGCGGGCTGTAGTGACTCTTGGCTGACCAGGGCGTGGTCGGTCGGCAACATTGCCAGTTTCATGTTCCCTGATTCTGAGGCGACTAATTGTGGAGGGATGACACTACATGTGACGTCCTACGGCGGCACAACTGAGACCCGCCTGTAACATGCCAATGGCACGTTCCCTTTGTTGTGTCGTAAGTCGCGGCATGGTAACGTTTTCTGATTTTTTTCTCGTCTTTATGCTGAGCTTAGTGTAAAGTGTTAAACCAACGACAAACGACAACGAGCCCTGAAAGCTGTTCTCAGTGACGGTGAAACACTCAATGGGCCTTATTAGGAAATGTTGCGTTATGTTCACGACAGGCGCGTCGGGAACACCACAGGTTATCCAGTCATTGCAACTCAACTCGAACTAACAATGAACAACAAAATAGCCTTACTGGGGTAGAAACATAAAATTCAACCGTGCGTTTTTAATGGCGCTAAGTATAGTTACAAAACAAATGATCCACGGCAAAAACATTTAATATTGGCCTACAGTATGGGCATAAATGATGTTTATATTTAGGCCTATTGCTTTTGATTAAATGTATATAAAAATGAACAGTTGCAGAATGCAACTGATTTTGTGGTGTGCTTCAATTGCGCTTACCCCCCTCTAGGCGAAATCCCATCACGCATTGCTCTTCGCGGGTCTTTTGAATTTTATGTAATTCTTATCCAATCATCTCACTATAGTCCGTCACGTGGGTGTCGTCTGCACTTCCATCCTTGTCCGGTCAACTTCGCAGCCATTTTCTATTCGCGAGCGTTAGTTTTGTCCAGTTCAAACTTTCATTTTCCAGTTATTTCGTTCATTTGTCATAATCTGCTCGCGAATTAGTTGTTGTATACGTCGTCCTAGTCGCGGTGGCCTGTTCCTTTCTATCCGCCATCTCCTTTTGTTTGGTGCGTCAGCCGAAGTAACCTTCGCCGGCAGTATTTAAGGTAGGTGTTGTCACGAAGACTTTAATTCTCGGTCATTCTATTATTAGAAATTTAGGGGATTATTTAAGCTCTTCTGATAGCCGTATTCGGCCTGATTTTCGATTGACCGAATCTACACATGTAAAGGTATTTGGCAATGGTGGTAGGACGTTGGAATTTGGATAAGATAGTTACCTTCGATTTGAATGTAGTTACAGCCTACCAACCGTGGATGTCATTATTTTACAGGTCGGTTCAAACGACCTTGATCAGAACGAAGGTTCTTCTTTAGACGAGTTATTGGGTAAATTTGTTAAGCTCATTGATCGCTTACATAATGATTTTAAGCATAGTATGATAGGTGAATGTTTGATTTTTATTATTTTTACCTCGAATCCGTCCTCGTACGACTGATTTTAGTCAACGGGCATTGACTGTAAACAGGATGCTTTGCGATCGTCTACACTCTCACCGATATAGTTTTACTTGGAAGTCCCCCCCCCCCCCTTTTTCTCTCTCCCCATAGAAACTATTTGGTTTGGATGCATTTAGAAGGGATGGGATCCATTTATCCGACTAGGGTAATTACCATCTTTATAAGTCGTTTAGAGGGGCAGTTCTCCGACTTCTCGCAGCCATGGCCAAACTGCGATAAATTCATTTCACCAACATTGGATGGAAAGTGATATGTGTGATTTATTTTTCTGGCCGTTAGTCACACACTTGCTGTAAATGCAACTATAACTTATAGTTATACCAGTAACCTACAACGTACAAATGCTCATATTCCCATCTATTTATTACTCATTCATCATGATTTATGTTTCCTTATGTACTATTAATAATTTATTACTTATTATTTTTCTTTCACGGAGGAGTAGTGCTTGTAATAGGTTGTGGGAAGGTTTATTTAGGCAATCAAGCTTGGCAGATAATATTAATGCGATTAGCCCTAGGCCTATATTGTCTGTGGTCAGTCTTGGTGACTTTAAGTGAATTGACTGTGCCTTAACTTAAAATGAAAGAAAATCCAGCCAAACATGTACATTCATTAAATAGAGCAGCCTTATAGCTTTTGATAGAAGTGTGTAGTTTATTCGTACCATTTTTTGCTGATTTTTGAGAGATTTTTTATTCAACTTTACCAGTACAAACGACAATAACAGTAGATCAGACATGTTGATTTCGGCAAGCCACCTGCTGACAGAGCGGGCCAATACAAGTGTAAGTTTCAGTCAGGTGTCTCACTTCAGCCCAAGCTGGCTTTGAATCCACTTCATGTAAAGGGCTGCACTGATTTTTATTCTCCATTTGAAATACATTAACGCTAAATCCAAATTGGCCATATTCCATAGTTGAGGTGTTTTTTAAATTAATTCTACTGTTCATGACCCATTTTACACCACATAGTATACGACTGGATTTGGTTTTATACGCCAAGTAGGCCCAATGAAATACTGAATATTATGAGCATATAAAAAATCAGAGATCGTCATAGTAAAGCACCGGACTCTTAGCCCTTATACGTCAGGCGCGTATTTTGTAGACGCGAGAATGGCGCCACTTATCCGATTTCTAGCTATACTTTCAGATGCCGTTTAACTCTTTATTGGTGCAATTTCTGCAAATATCCATTTATAATTGGTATGGAAATAAAGTGCATTACCCGATGAGTATGGTCAGCTTCGATCACTCTGGGTGTTTTCCTTTCTTGTAAGCTTTATTTATTTAGCCATTAGACACATACTTTTACCGCCTGTGCCTTTATTTATTTAGCCATTAAAATGGCCGACTTTATTTTTTGTGCCTGTGCGAAGTGACTTTTACCGCCTGTGCCTTTATTTATTTAGCCATTAAAATGGCAGGTTTTATTTTGTAGCCTGTGCGATGTGACTTTTACCGCCTGTGCCTTTATTCATTTATTTAGCCATTAAAATGGCAGACTTTATTTATTTAGCCTGTGCGATGTGATATTTGTCGCCTGTGCCTTTATTTATTTAGTCATTAAATTGGCCGACTTTATTTTATAGCCTGTGCGAAGTGACTTTTACCGCCTGTGCCTTTATTTATTTAGCCATTAAAATGGCAGACTTTATTTATTTAGCCTGTGCGATGTGATATTTGCCGCCAGTGCCTTTATTTATTTAGCCATTAAAATGGCCGACTTTATTTATTTAGCCTGTGCGATGTGATATTTGCCGCCAGTGCCTTTATTTATTTAGCCATTAAAATGGCCGACTTTATTTTATAGCCTGTGCGAAGTGACTTTTACCGCCTGGCCTTTATTTATTTAGCCATTAAAATGGCAGACTTTATTTATTTAGCCTGTGCGATGTGATATTTGCCGCCAGTGCCTTTATTTATTTAGCCATTAAAATGGCCGACTTTATGTATTTAGCCTGTGCGATGTGATATTTGCCGCCAGTGCCTTTATTTATTTAGCCATTAAAATGGCAGACTTTATTTTATAGCCTGTGCGAAGTGACTTTTACCGCCTGTGCCTTATTTATTTAGCCATTAAAATGGCAGACTTTATTTATTTAGCCTGTGCGATGTGATATTTGCCGCCAGTGCCTTTATTTATTTAGCCATTAAAATGGCCGACTTTATTTTGTAGCCTGTGCGAAGTGACTTTTACCGCCTGTGCCTTTATTTATTTAGCCATTAAAATGGCCGACTTTATTTTTTAGCCTGTGCGAAGTGACTTTTACCGCCTGTGCCTTTATTTAGCCATTAAAATGGCAGACTTTATTTATTTAGCCTGTGCGATGTGATATTTGCCGCCAGTGCCTTTATTTATTTAGCCATTAAAATGGCAGACTTTATTTTATAGCCTGTGCGAAGTGACTTTTACCGCCTTTGCCTTTATTTATTTAGCCATTAAAATGGCAGACTTTATTTATTTAGCCTGTGCGATGTGATATTTGCCGCCAGTGCCTTTATTTATTTAGCCATTAAAATGGCCGACTTTATTTATTTAGCCTGTGCGATGTGATATTTGCCGCCAGTGCCTTTATTTAGCCATTAAAATGGCCGACTTTATTTTATAGCCTGTGCGAAGTGACTTTTACCGCCTGTGCCTTTATTTATTTAGCCATTAAAATGGCAGACTTTATTTATTTAGCCTGTGCGATGTGATATTTGCCGCCAGTGCCTTTATTTATTTAGCCATTAAAATGGCCGACTCTATTTTGTAGCCTGTGCGATGCGACTTTTACCGCCTGTGCCTTTATTTATTTAGCCATTAAAATGGCTGACTTTATTTTGTAGCCTGTGCGAAGTGACTTTTATCGCCTGTGCCTTTATTTATTTATTTAGCCATAAAAATGGCAGACTTTATCTTTATTTATTTCTTTTATTTATTTTTTTGCTTTGATATTTTTTATTAACAGCCTTGTCCTCAGTCTTTTTCAGGTATGCCGAAACAGCCACGTTGTAAGGCGTCCAGTGGGTCCGAGCTGCCAAGTTAAAGGAAAGTCCACAACTTCCAGCCCACCGGGGTGACTCACAAAAACCAGTCCCCTCACCCTGCGCTTAGCTTTGTCGCCAGCAAAACATTCAATCCTCTCGTGTATCCGCCCGCACACCCAATTAAGCCCAATCCCCTTAAATTTTGGCTACAGGGGTATACCCCACACTAGTTACGTTTCTTGTAAGAGGGTTTTTCTTCTGTTTTCAGTATTGGTTACACCAAGAAGGGTATTTTAATTTCACATTAAGCTATGTTATCTTCCACTGAATTTCCTGGGTGGTGGACGATAAGCTATCAAAGGAGATAAGGCTAGGGCGTGTGGCAGGCTCCTATTCCTCTCCTCCAAATAAATTACATGTTTCTCCTTTAGGTGTGGTCCCTTAGAAACAACCTGGTAAATATCGTTTAATTCACCATCTGTCTTTTCCTCATGGGTCATCAGTTAACGACAGCATCCCTGCAGCTGCGTCGACTGTCTGCTATGCTACTGTTGATGATGCAGTTGATTTCATTCTTTTGACAAACAAGTTCTAGGTACCCTCAATTTTGCCTGTAGTGTGATAGTTCTACGGCGGGCTTTCCTCAATCAACTACAGGATTTGACGACAGGTCCTAACCATCACATACGAGTCACTACAGCCGCAAAAGAGGAGCTTTGGTTAAGTTTTATCTCTAGTTTCATTGGTAAGTCACATGTTTTACATAAGGACTGCACTACATCAAATTCAATGTCGTTATACACCGATGCCTCAGATTCACTTGGGTTTGGGGCTGTGCTAGGTAAACGTTGGTTTTATGGTGAGTGGAATACCCAATGGCGTTACCTGAACATAACAATTCTTGAACTTTACCCCATTGTCTTGGTAGTTGAAATTTGGGGTTATCTTTTGAAGGATAATAGAATTGAGTTTTATACTGACATCATGGCTCTCTATAATTAACAAGCAAAGTAGCAAAGATAAAAAAAAGTCATGGCTATAATTAACAAGCAAACTAGCAAAGATAAACAAGTCATGTTCTTAATACGAAAACTTTTGCTGTGTTGCTTTCACAATATTATTCAATTCTATGCAACCCATATCCCTGGTAAGGAAAATATTCTGGCTGAGTGTTTGTTTACAGGTAGCAGAGTTCCGCCGACATTCAGCTGGTAGGTCATTTAGTCTATTGATACCCAGCCCATTTGGTAATTACTGTACAGCTACAGCCATGTTTGAGTATCTTAAGCTAAGGGGCAGGCATCCAGGACCTCTTTTTGCTTCAGGGCTTAACTCAGCCCTAATATATGCAGGCCTCCCAAGTTAAGGTCATTAGTTTTAGAATTGAAGCTGCTACTGAGGCAGCAGCTCAGGGATTTTTCCCATGCTCAAATTAGACACTTGGGTCGTTGGAAAACGGACAGTCTTCGCAGGTATATTAGAATACAAACACCTTTGACTCATTGAGTACTATTTGACCAGTCTTTAGGACTGTACCTAACCTAGTAGTGTCGACTCATTTTGTCTATTTACTGGACGCATGACATATTTTTTCTTTGAGTTATATTTGCAGATTGTGTAGTACCAGGGTTTGTGCATCCCTCAGAGGATTCTGATATCGGCCTGCTTAGTATCCCTGTCAGCATAATTCCTGTCGGCAGTTTCTGTTATGCCTCTCGCTTTTCCTGGGGACTATCTACGCTGCTACTCCGCTGGATTTCCTTGTCTTGGCCCTTGATGTTTTGATTATTTGGCGTTCGGACTCTGACCCACTAGTGATCTTTCGAGAAGTCCTCCCTTCATTCCCCTCCTTTCGTCGGATGCTGTGAGGGTCGCCTGTCTTGAACTTTTTACATCCATCATACATAATTATTTGTGTGTTTCGGTACTCTCGGATATAATTGGGACTTGTTTCGTTTCCCTAGAACATTAACTTTCAGACTTCATCATGGTGAAGTGCGGGTTGCCTTCACTGCCTTGATTTTAAAATATTCCCATCGCCCATTAACAGTTTCAATTTAATACACAATGCTAGGTCACTGAAGTGCGGGTTGCCTTCACTGGCTTGATTTTTAGTGGTATTTGTTTATAATGAGTGAAGTGCGGGTTGCCTTCACTGATCATGCAATGAGAGTTGTATATTTTACACATACTTGTATATTTTGCACATAGTTGTATAGTTTGCACATAGTTCGTGTATAAAAGTTTCCAGTTTCGGTGTTGCTAATTTTCGCAATCAAACTCTAGTGGATAAATACCGTGCATTAATACAAAATTATTATTTTTTTTTTCAATCCATATTGCCTACTACGCTTTTTCCAGTTTAACCCCTACTAACAGAGGTCTGGTTTTTTAATGCAAGTAGGCGTTATGGAACAAGGAGTTAGGTTACAGGAGGTTTTACGCGTCCGCCCGTCTTCAAAATCGAGTGACTAAGGCCATTTGGGTGGGGCTGCCACTTATGCCCATCCCAATGGGCATCAGTGGTTGTGGCGGTTCAGCCCCACTTCATTTACACTAGCCAGTAAATTTATTTGAAAATTCCTTTATTTAATGTCTAATTGGAAATTATTTATTTTATTGGGTATTTTATTTTACATTTAACGTTACCTTTCGCTTTCACGTTTTACTGGACAATATTTAATTAAAAAGTCACTTTGTGGCCTTAGTCAACTCAATCTGTCTTTATTGTTTTATTGATGCTAAAGCACAAATGAACAGTTGCAGAATGCAACTGATTTTGTGGTGTGCTTCAATTGCGCTTACCCCCCTCTAGGCGAAATCCCATCACGCATTGCTCTTCGCGGGTCTTTTGCATTTTATGTAATTCTTATCCAATCATCTCACTATAGTCCGTCACGTGGGTGTCGTCTGCACTTCCATCCTTGTCCGGTCAACTTCGCAGCCATTTTCTATTCGCGAGCGTTAGTTTTGCCCTCCGCCAACCCCTTCTCCACCTTCTTCTTGGTCAACTTATTGTCATAAATTAAATTGTTTAGTGGGGCGGTTCAGCCCCACTTCATTTACACTAGCCAGTAAATTTATTTGAAAATTCCTTTATTTAATGTCTAATTGGAAATTATTTATTTTATTGGGTATTTTATTTTACATTTAACGTTACCTTTCGCTTTCACGTTTTACTGGACAATATTTAATTAAAAAGTCACTTTGTGGCCTTAGTCAACTCAATCTGTCTTTATTGTTTTATTGATGCTAAAGCACAAATGAAAATAACCTCAAATGATACAGTAAAATTTATGTCGAAATAATCTACGAAAGAGTTTATTATTCACAAAACACAGTTAATAGTCAATGGATCAAAAGCCGCATTGAAACTACCAAATCTGAATCGCAGTAGAAACTATCAATTCTGCCGGAGTCGATATTTGTCAACGTGGAATATCCAAAATGTAGGTCAAAAGGTCATACAAAGGGGAAGAGTAAAAGCCATAATACAGGAACAAAGGTGAGTTTATTGACCATTTGTAGCTGTTCCTAACCTGTTGTTTCTTTTGTTTATGAGTGTGTTGTCTGTATGTTTATAAGCCGTCCTTTAAAGTCTTTGGTGTTCGAGGTTCTAAAGGGTTTATCAAAACTGAGGGGGCCAGTTGTCTAAAGGAATTTTTCTCATAAGGCAAAACTGATGGTCATAGCCCTGATTGAAATTATACCTTTAATAATACGTCGTGTTACGTCGCAACGTCAAGTCGGGCATAAAGATTTCAGTAAAAACCTCAAGAATCTCTTACCAATGCCAAGCAAGTCAACTGAGTCCAGTTCATACACACTCCCTTGGACTGAATATAAACGTTCATCGTCCCTCTCTTAACTCTCCGTCTGAAACAGTTAATATAAATGCTGAAATTGCAGGAAATCTGATCAAACGTAGACATCTCACTGGATACTTGTACAGTTGCTGGCGACCTAACCTG
Organism: Lepidochitona cinerea; assembly: GCA_963971465.1. Lineage (NCBI taxonomy): Eukaryota > Metazoa > Mollusca > Polyplacophora > Chitonida > Tonicellidae > Lepidochitona > Lepidochitona cinerea. Next base: position 35,223,801 of record OZ020556.1, on the reverse strand, counting down.
AATACAAATGTTGGCCAGTCAAACTGATTACCGTGTCAGAAACATGTAAAGCACACTAATGTTGACAATTCTTTCTAGGTCAAGCTATAGGGCATTAATGTACGAGTTGTGTTTTTGCAAGTTAGTCTGTTTTGATCAGCACAAAGCGTGGGAATTGTCAAAAAGTCATGCAAATACGATGACACACAGACATGATTTCTGATTTGAATGCATGGGGACTTTACGAAGCTAATATAAAAATACAGAGGTGTTCCTTGAGTATGCGTTAGAGTTTCTCCTTGTTGGATTTTAGATTCAAGAAGGTAAGTTTCTGTGGACATTCCTGTCACGAACTCATTATAGTATAACACTGCTGAGTGTAACGAGGTGTCAACATGTCGGTGTGTTGGTTTACCCAGGTTTAGTATTACTTCCCCATCTAATTGTGAGTTCTTCTTCAACGTGGAATACGTATGTGATGAAATGAAGTCTAAAATGTATAAAACCAGAAGCAAGTCCGTTTTATTGGAATTTCGTAAAAGAGAAATATTTGCGCTAGAGTTGTTCCTTATATTACAGTCAATAATCTCAACCATTCCGATAATTTACGATTTGCGTACGGGAAATATCCTCTCGCAGACTGTAGAATGCGGCAACCAAAAGGTTCCACATCCTCTTGAGGGCCCAACAAAATTGTCACAGTGATAATGTAAGCGATCCAAACACTCTTTTTGTTCACTTTCAGCTGCAATCACCTATACCTGAAGCATTGGAGAAATCCAGATATGTATTAAAACGGTGAAAATCATAAATCATTCTGAACTTATTCATTTACTTTTAAAGATCAATTACTACAGCAGACCGAAATCCATGGCTATGGAACCCGTACAAGGCTACTGGACTTAAACAGACCGATATAGAAAAGCAATCTATCTTATTATTCACCTAAAGCTGTTGGACCTCGAGTATGGAATAAACTACCAACAAATATTCGATCCATTGATTCAACTTCAATATTCAAATCCAAATTAAAAATCTAATGTCCGCTTAATATTATTCATATTATGAAATGTATACTCACATGTATGTTGTATATATGTTGTATATATAAGCGATAATCTTTTCACCCTTTTGTATCCGCCTGTTAATTTACTTCTGTTTTACTTGGGATAGAACAAGCTCCATTAAGTGCTTTAAACTCACCAATGTCTTACTAAATTCTAATCTTAACATGCACAAATTTGTTTTTTGGTGAATAAAGATCAATCAATAAATCTTCGTTTGTGATGCACAGGATGAGATTTACCAGGCAGATTAACATATATAAACAAATAACATATATAGATGATTTTAGCGTTTAATTCATTAACAATTTTTTTTTGTTTTATTATTTTTTTTATGATTTTGATCACTAACAAGTACACTATTTCATCAAGACATGAAGAGTAAGACTTCTCAACGCTAATGTATGTGGTCAGCCTCCCACATTGTTAAATTGTTTAAAATTGATTGATTGTTAAAAATATTAGTGGAATTTTCTGCCAGAAGGAACTGTTTTTAGTGCTAGGTGTACACTGATTGTTTAAACTATTACGGACATTTTCTGTTAGAAGGAGTTTTTTTGTGGGAAGATGTGCAATGACTGATTGTTTTAATTTCCGCCGCACTTACTTTTGTGGCGCCGTCGCCACCTATTTTATGACATAGCGTGACTTTATCTTCAAAAATATATATTATGGCGGGTATATGTCAGAACAAACCCGATGAGCTATAAATAAGAATCCAGCAACAATCACACAGAGAATCATCGAATGGTTAAGATATTGAATTTCAACTAGAAGCAAATCCGTACTGTTAAACTCGAGGATTTATGTTCTTTGCACCTCCGTACACTCTCTATATGATTATATTTCTTGTACATAATTTTCGTTTTACATACATGTATTCCCAACGGAATGTGGTGCATTACTTATAATAGTTTAATATAAAAAAGAGAGAATGGAACGGGTGCCACTTTATGCAACTAATTTACAATCCCAAAACCTGATTAGAAAACAAGAGAGAACTGAAATGTAATGTCACTCACCATGGCCACCCCCCATTTAAACTATGGGCACTGTTAAATGATACAAAATAGACTCTTCCAAGTTGATTTACGTGTCAACTCTTATTTCACTAGGGTCGTATTGTAGTATATTGTTTATTGCACAATAAACCGTAAATGAAGTATTATAAAATTGTGATCAATATAAATTGGGATCTGGGAAACGAATACACAAAAAAGCGTTCGCGGTACCACACACAGAAAATCGAAAAGTTAGACACCATACGACATTTTGTCTATGGACAATGTTTAAGAATAGACCGTCCGAAACCAAATGGAGAGCAATGACATAATAACTTCAGCAAGCCAGTCATAAAAAGGGTATATATGTTGGGAGGGCACACGGCCTTTAATGTATGTCTTTTAACAAGTCACGAAATGATTGCAGAATAGAGGAGCTTTGTCTAAACCACAGAATGTCAGCCATTGATAGGAATGGTGGACGTTAAGCTTGGAGACTAAACATCATGTCTCATAAGGCCACAGTAAATAGCTGTTATCTAATCTCAGAGGTCTGATTTATTTTTCTATCTGAAGGTAGAATCAGACCTATGCTAAGTCAGTCCACAAGGGTATTCGCTTCATTTGAATTCATTTTGTCCTTCATTCTACAGACATATTTCACTGGGGGTGAGAGTTATACTATTATCTGTTTTTCGTTTCACAGATATAATCAAAATAATGTTATTACCAACACTAAACTAGATTACACTTTATAAAAAACAAGCTTATTCAACCATTAAATGCACGATCACGAAGTGCAAGAATTTATTGTGAAAGCGTTTGGCACTTGGTATAGATAGTGTTGAAAATCGTATCAATAACTTGTATGTTTATTTTTATAACTAATACAATGTCCATCTCGTTATTACACGTAGTAACACTTGGCATTTCATATTACCCGATGCTCTAAATAAAAGAATGGACTTCGAATTCCAGTCCAAATAAAAATTGCAAAAATCTCATTAGAATTTCGACCTAGGATGAGGTGCAATGTGGAAGGCTTGCCAGGAAACCGCTGAAGGTTCGGGATTCTTTTGGACAAAGACTCAACAAAACAAAAACAAAAAATGGCTCAAGAACTCGCGATAAGGCACGAAAATATGCATTTTCGCGTGTTCTCTATTTCTCGCGTGGCGTGTTTTCCAATTTCAAAAAACACGCTAAGAAACGCGCGGTTTTTGCTACACTCGCGATGGGATCCCTGTGTCGGATAGAGACGGCTCTGTTAGACTAGTTGATGTAATACAATCCCTTAATGTTATAATCATTGCATTAAGGGTTGCCATTTTTCATATGTAAACCTTACACTATAAAAGAACATTTTGACAATTTGTCGGATTGAATTTAAAATCAACGCTTATATATAGGCCCCGATAGAAGAAATGTCTGAAATGGTAGTTTTTTGGGTTTTGCAGTTATATTTCATTCTGTGATAATATGATTACTGTTTACATAATTAAACAACCATGACTGAAATTTATTATGGTTATTTCACGTTTGTGAAACCTGATTAAACGCGGGTTCGCGGTATGGAATAATTTTATGATTAGGCGAAAGTACACGACATCATATTCCACGGTTAAACTGAGATTTTATTGTGGGAAATGCAAGCTAGAAAGTTGATATCAAATATTTAATAAAGCCATTGATAATCTAAAGTACTGATTGCTATGTTTTTTTAAGGAATATGCAGGGTATCTAGCGTTCAGTGTATAGCCGAACCTGGAAATTTATGACCGAAGCTAACGAAATGTAGTTTATTTGCTATTCGGGCCTAAGCGCTATTTCTAGGTGATCGAATTATTCCACTGCTTGGTGGTACAAAATATCTAAATCCAGACATCCCAAACTCGAGCAAATTTGAATAGGTGTGAAAAGAATATAAAGCCAATGTAAGGAGAAAATCAATCTTTTCCTACGGGAGTACAACTTTCCAATGTATGGAGATTTGGTAGCATAATGTAAGATGTTTGGTAATATACATAGAAGAATTACCGTTAAGCTCCAATCTTCTCAGATAAATGCAATGACAAACACCAAATGTCACTAGGGGTTTTGTTTCAGGATATGCATTAGGTTGATCGATGGTTTGGTGTTTTACACCGCGCTCAAGATTATTTCACTTATATGGCGGCGCTGCCAGTTTTATTTTGGGAAGAAACCGGGCTCTATGGCCGGAGGAAACCCACGACCTTGCGGTGGTAACTGGCAACCTTCCCACATAGGTCGTTCGAGTGAAAACCCATTCAGAAAATTTTCCAATTCTTTTTGGACTGAGTGAGATTCGAACTCGCGACCCATTGGTGGAATGCTGTTCGGATTGAGCGCCCAACGCTCTACCTACTGAGCCACGGAGGCCACGATATACATTAGGAGGTACGCTATGTAGGATAAAATAAGCAAGATTTAAATATGTAAATACCATGTGTGGAATATCAACATTAAATAGGCGGAAATCGAATCATACGGAGATCACGATTTCGAAAATTCCTTTCAGTCATAATACAATGGTTGTTTATCAATAGCTGGTAATGGCACATGCATTATCGAAGTTATATGTTTTTACAGGATAAATGTTTGACATTTTGTACTATAATACGTCATTTGATTAGAGACAACTTTTTGGTTTCGGATAACCATATTAATAAAACCAAATGTTGAAGATGACACCTAAAGGAGTCCTGTCAGGTGTCATACCGCATGTAAAGTTCTTCCGCTTCTAGTGGGTAAGGAAACCTGGCTATTTACCGACTCTCTATTCTCCGGGATTGGATTTGATTACTTCATCTCAAGCCGTATGGGAATAAAGGCTAGATTAGCAATGTAACGTTGGCCAACCGATATAGCTCTTACACCCTTCCTGGATATACATGTCTACTGTTACCCTCCTAACTTTAATTATCTGTCTGAATCAATAAAAATAGATGCTGAGTTGGGGATATTTGATCAACTAAGCGAATCTTTCAAGATACGGGTGAAGTGGCTGACGATTTAACGTGAATACAAATGTTCTTGTTATCGATAACGATTCCGGAATCAACGAAACGTAAAAGACGCGGAACACAGAACTTCCTAATATATCTTGGTCAATCTCATGAACTATGACAATGCTGCCGTTTAGTCTTGGTTTGAACAACCCATCGCAAATGTCAAAGTGACGGTGCTCAAACCCCATGTAACAGATATTGATTGGCGCTTAACGTCGCACTCAACAGCTATGGTTAGATGGCGACAAAGGTACCAACCGACAAAAAGATCCCCCCGCCCCCGATCCCTCTTACTTCAAAAGTCTAAAATCACAAAACCTGATACTAAACACAAAGAAAAAAGTAAAGCACCCCCCCCCCCCCCTATCACCCTAGAAAGTTTTCACCGACCGATAAAATCATTGGTGTAGGGAGATTGTTGACAAACTGATGTTGCAGAAACGATTGTGATCATAAAGGGCAACATTCTGGCGATAAAAAATCACCGTTAATGGCAATAAGCTATACAATTTATTCACGATATCGTTAGCCAAATCAAAAGTGTATCTTAACAAAATAAAAAGATGCTTGAAAGTATGAAACTTCCATCTGAAAACAATCTGGCTTCACAGGGCGAACAGATTCAAGTAAAAATGTCCCTTTGAGTGTGTAGAACACATCCCCAGAGCAGAAGGTCAATAGCGCGTATAGCCTCCATTAGCTTCCAAGTTGCGTCTCAACCCTCCAGTGAAACGTCGGGTCTGTTTTACTATTTTGTCTGTTATGTATGTTTTAATTCATCATATCACTGGCTTAATTCAAGTTTCATTTTAAACCATGATCAGTTTATCTATATGGTAGTCCGATAAAATCTCCACAAGGTGATTGTCCATGTTAAAACTGCTTGGAGACTATGGTTCGACCTATACATGTTTTCAAAGACATGATCTGCAATGACCTGGTTCTTCTTGAAGGCATGATCTGAGTTCTAGTGGGGAGAATAAAGGTATGTGACGATTATAGCAAATAATTTCATGTCGACTTTTGATTCAAAGTGTGTGATTAAAGCTGATTTACCAAGCAATAGTGTATGCAGAATTTGTAGGTATCGGATTTCTCATCCTCGCGGGCGATGCTTGAAAAATACAACTCAAACTGAATCTATAAATGGTAGACTCTTATCGAAATTTGGACAAGATGAGTGCTTCCATATATACTTACAGCTACAGAATCCACAGCTTTTATTATTAGTTTCACTTCAGTTAAAGTTCGCCTTTGGTGACAAGCTTCTAGTAAAGGTGGGGCCTCAGTGTTCCAGTGGGTTAGAGTGATAGTCAGTAGGCACTCGCCGAAGGTCGAGGGTTTCCTCCGAGCAATGAGCCCGATTTCCTCTCCACTAAACCTGGTACCGCCGACATATTAATGAAATAATCTTGAGTTCTGCGTAAAACATCAATCAATCAATCTAATAAAGGTACGTTCACGCTGTACTGCGAATTCGGATTGAGGCCTGAGCCGGATTTCGGACAGGGTAACGTTTTCGGTGAGTTGAATTCATATTGCAACGAATAATCGGCCGACTCACACATAAACAACACAACTCAACTACAATTGAGAGCACTTTGGAAGATGACATTCTTTTGCTGGATTTTTCGAGGAAAATTTACATCTATTGTCAAAAAGTCTTCAGAAATCATGCGAAAATTTATTTAACTTCATCTCCACAAGAACTCGCTCCATGTAGTTCACGGTGTTTTTTATTGCTATGTTTTCACAGGAAGATTCAGATTTTTCAGAAAGGACAATCGTGGACAATTTTGATCCCGGAGTGAAATAGATTGCTCTGGAGGCCATTTATTAGTGCTGTCCGTATCGAATTGGGATCAAGCTGGTGTAGACAAACCTACTGATTAACACGGAAGCCATTTAAGCACGGAAATCGTTTCGGACTCCAAAGCGAATTAGGGGTATTATAATAGTGGGAACGTACCTTAAACCAAATGTCGGAAAATAGTCCAATGTGACATAAAAATGACAATTCAGAGGCCGTATTTCCTTTGTTTTCTTTGAAAACATGTCACCAACGCTACTTTCACATTAAAGAAACACTGTTCGATATAAACATGCGAAGCTGTACCAGTTTCCCTATTCTACGTTCAAAATTAGCCGAGTAAAGTTCGGGAATCTACGCAGTGCGGGAATCAATTAGTCTGAAATCAATGCTAATTGGTATTTCTTATGAGGGTGAGTTTAGGTACGCTTTAATCATATAACTGACCGGGTACATATATGTAGATAGCATTTACTTTAATATATTAGAGACATTACCTCTGTTAATAAGTGTGAGTAATTCCCGAGGGTGCAATTTATGTTTCCGTTTGCAGAGCTAATCACACTTGTATATATACTCGAGGGAAATCCGGTATGTCTAATGGTATAAATAAGAAAACAAGATAACGCTTTACTCAGATTTTCATCGCCAAGTCTGGTATGTGTCAAAAACAACTTTTTTAGGTTGGCCTGATTAAAACTTTAATCCAAACAAACTGTTTTCAATCAATTATGAACAATATCGAATGTAAGATTCCAATTCTATCTCCAATTATAGCAAAAATTTCAGAGGAAAAAAGATCATATAAGGGTTGATTACTTATGGGTGATGGTAATTTTAATTTCAAAGCAATTTGAATTTCTATTAGGGGCTGTTAAGCCTGGTCCAGCTATGAAAGATCAAAATGTTAATGTTGACAATAGGTTCTAAATTTCTGCAACGATAGGTCGGTTTTTGTCCCATCAAATTAATGAAATATTCAAAAGAAATTACCGTGAATTTTTCATCCGTAATTTGATTAGTAAAGTACGTTTTGTCTGAGTCTAGCGATACTGCAATTACATCGTCTAGAACATACGTTGCATCAACACATCAACGAAAATCCAGCTCTGAGTCGTTGAATCAATGTACACAAGTACAGATCTCATTGCTTTAGAGGTGAACAAACGACTACCACTTCTTCATTCCAGTTTTCATTGTCAACAAACTGAACATGCATTTTATGTTACCGATGTCCATGTTAACAAATCTCTAGCATCAAGTGAGCTATAAAGAGCTATAAAAAACATTTTTAATTGTTTGGCATTCAGACTGCATCGGTAGGCATCGGTTTGTAACAAAGACAAAAAGGAGAAACGTCTACGAAATATTACAGATGGGATTTGAATGAATTCTGAATTTAATTAGAAGACATTCAAAGTCTAAACGAGCACATGTCAAAGAGTCAAGAACGGCAGCCAAGAGTCAAGAATCTCTGCAAAAAATTAGTTTACAACAACGAAATACACTTAGAGACCAGCGAAATAAACGAAATTCAAGTATCACTTTGCTGTCAGGATAGCAATCTCTCTATTTGCATAATACCTTCTTAGAAGTTGTTGATATCAATCAACAGGCGGGTTCTCTGTATCGGACACATCTTTCAGAATTATTGTCAGCTTCAACCATTAGTACAGCTCGACTCATGCATAATTCATGTACATTTGAGTCTTACATAATTTCAATTATTCCGTGTTTACGCTTCAGCAACCAGGAAAGGGTCCAGTAAAACCTTAAATTATGTACAATCAAAGTCTACAGATATTTTAGCAGAGAATAAAATGACAATGTTTAAATAACCATGTAGGTAGGTATTTAAGAGTGAAGCATCAAGCCTCTTCTTATGGAGTAACAAAGTCGTTTCCTTTCTATATCCCCTCTATCTTCCGCTTCAAGGCAGGATGTTCAGATTTTCTCTTCCGTCTTAAATCATCCATAGCGCCGATATTATTAAAATTAAAACTGGTCCGTAAGTTAACACATGTTCAATAAATCTTTCTGCTTATCGTCTTTTAACTTTCGACAATGACATTATAATACAAAAGTATGATAAACTCAAGGAAGCTAAACAAAAGTTCTTGTCGCATCGCTGGTACGCCTACCAGCCACTGATCATTTTTTTTCCCCAAAACAAATATTCGTTGGATTCACCACCCAACAAAAGTTATGTATACGTAAATGTATTCAATTCTACGTTAAAAGACAAAGTATTTTACCTGTCTTTACCTTTTGATCTGCCTTGAGGTTTGGTCTGTGCAGTAATTTTTAGCTACCCGGCTTATTATGTTGTCCTGCATGGAACTATGTCCATAAATACTTTATGGTGTATTCAAGTATCTTATTTGTTATGGGAAATCTGTCCAGTTAGAGTAAAACTATTCCAATAACGTTCTCAGTATCCTTACACAGCCAAATTGTTGTGCAGGAAACGACGCTGGAAAGGCTTAGCTCCAATTCGTCCTCGAATCGATTTTTTATTAAAAAATGAACTTTCCTTTAGAGTAGCCCAGATATTAACACGATTAATTGGGGTTTGAAAGTGAACTCGAAGAAAACGTTTGAAATGCTAGTATTTTTTTTATTTCTAATCGAAAGAAACAAACATAAACACACAGATTATATCAAGATTGATATTTCCGTGGGGATAATTATATTCTGTGAGGAAATCGAATTATGCATATGTACATGAAGCTTACAATGTCTGACGAGACATCCCAGTTGATTTAAAAGACGAATGCCTTCTATATGCTGTTGATACATAATCGTTGATACATTTTGGTGCTGTTGGTATATATATTTACATGGATAAATGGACGTAGCTTGTTAACACAGTGGTTGGATTTAATTCCCCCTTGGCTCAGTAGATTGCGTTAACGTGCTGTTTGCCAGATGCCTAAATTGGACGACGTGTAGTCTGTGGGCAGTACGATTTTTTTCTTCTAAGTTGACATTTTTGGGAAGGTGTATTAAAGGAGGAGAAAACAAAAAAACAACATGCAATTGTATCGAACGGGCTCCCATAGACCATCGAATTCATGTGTATGAGTCTTGCACGTGGTTTACGGTGTGAAAATACAATGAAAATGAATCTGCCAGGCAAGCTCGTGCTCGATCGTCAGTGGAGCGCGCCATTGACGGTTTGAAATTGACCGGAAAAAGTATTAGTAGATTACTTCCCTTGCGAGCTTACCATATCTTGTATGGTTATAACCTGCAATGGCAGCGGTAAGACTACCTTTTCTGAAAATTCTACAACGATCCCCACAAGTCGCGTAGACAACATATGCAGCCTGTCACGTCTTCCCAAAAGGTTGATTTACTAGCTAGTGTACATTTCAGAGTTGTTAGAGTGTTCGTCTCCTCTTATTAGCGCCTCGAAATGATCGAAATTAACCTAGGTTTAAATGGCAGACTTTCAGAGTTGACCAATTTCTCTTACGCTAGCGAGTGACTGGTGGCCAGGCGTATGCTGATTGGCCGATCGAGACACACAGCTAAGCTCTGTTGTGAAGATGGCTGCCGAGTCAGTTTAGACGTTCTCTGATAGCGATTGTTAACTTTCTTATAGCACAGTTTGGCGAGGAAAAATCGCAGAAATATGGTTTTGGTACCGTTAGAAAGGAAAATGTGTCGCGCATGTACTGTATTTACTTAGTTCTTTCCTTTTCTTCTCCTTAAAGCTCCGCATAGCATTTTTTATGTTTGACAGAATCATTTCTTTGGGCAACAAACTTGAAGATTTTTTTTCCTGCCAGTCACTCTTGGGAAAACATGTGTAATCTGCGAAAGGCTGTGTAATCAAAACAGCCAATCTTTTGGAAGTAGTGAAAAGGATAAAAAAATCATTGGAAACATTTTATTTTGGTCTCGTTTAACTGCACGACCATATCGAGTGAGAAGCAGCCTATGAGGTGGGCATTATGCACCCAATTCATATACATGTACGTTCACTCATTGTACACAGTGTGTCAGTTGGTAAAGACACCGTTTAGTGTGCACAGTGTGCGAGGAGGTAAAGAGACCGTTTTTTGTGCACAGTGTGCGAGGAGGTAAAGAGACCGTTTTTTATGCACAGTGTGTGAAGGGGTAAAGATATCGTTTATTGTGCACAGTGTGTGAGGAGGTAAAGAGACCGTTTAGTGTGCACAGTGTGTGAGGAGGTAAAGAGACCGTTTTTCGTGCACAGTGTGTGAAGGGGTAAAGATATCGTTTATTGTGCACAGTGTGTAAGGAGGTAAAGAGACCGTTTTTTGTGCACAGTGTGTGAAGAGGTCAAGAGGCCGTTTGTTGTGCACAGTGTGTGAGGAGGTAAAGATACCGTTTGTTGTGAACGGTGTGTGGGGAGCTAATGAGACCGTTTGTTGTGCACAGTGTGTGGGGAGGTCAAGAGGCCGTTTATTGTGCACAGTGTGTGATGAGGTAAAGAGACAGTTTGTTGTGAACGGTGTGTGGGGAGCTAATGAGACCGTTTGTTGTGCACAGTGTGTGGGGAGGTCAAGAGGCCGTTTATTGTGCACAGTGTGTGATGAGGTAAAGAGACAGTTTGTTGTGAACGGTGTGTGAGGAGGTAAAGATACTGTTTGTTGTGCACAGTGTGTGAAGAGGTCAAGAGGCTGTTTTTGTGCACAGTGTGTGACGAGGTAGAGATACCGTTTGTTGTGAACGGTGTTTGAGGAGGTAAAGAGGCCGTTTGTTGTACACAGTGTGTGAGGAGGTAAAGAGGCAACTTGTTGTACACAGCGTGTGAGGAGGTAAAGAGGCCGTTTGTTGTACACAGTGTGGAAGGGAGGTAAAGAGACCGTTTATTGTGCTCAGTGTGTGAGGAGGTAAAGAGGCCGTTTGTTGTACACAGTGTGTGAGGGAGGTAAAGAGACCGTTTATTGTGCTCAGTGTGTGAGGAGGTAAAGAGGCCGTTTGTTGTACACAGTGTGTGAGGAGGTAAAGAGACCGTTTGTTGTGGACAGTGTGTGAGGAGGTAAAGCGATTGTTTGTTGTGGACAGTGTGTCAGGAGGTAAAGAGGCCGTTTGTTGTACACAGTGTGTCAGGAGGTAAAGCGATTGTTTGTTGTGGACAGTGTTTCAGGAGGTAAAGAGACCGTTTATTGTGCTCAGTGTGTGAGGAGGTAAAGAGAGCGTTTATTGTAATCAATGTGTGAGGAGGTAAAGCGAGCTTTTCTTGTGCTCAGTGTGTGAGGAGGTAAAGAGACCGCTTGTTGTACACAGTGTGTGAGGAGGTAAAGAGACCGTTTGTTGTGCACAGTATGTGAGGAGGTAAAGATACCGTCTGTTGTGGACAGTGTGTGAGGAGGTAAAGATACCGTTTGTTGTGGACAGTGTGTCAGGAGGTAAAGAGAGCGTTTTTTGTGCTCAGTGTGTGAGGAGGTAAAGAGACCGTTTGTTGCGGACAGTGTGTGAGGAGGTAAAGCGATTGTTTGTTGTGGACAGTGTGTCAGCAGGTAAAGAGACCGTTTGTTGTACACAGTGTGTAAGAGGTAAAGAGACCGTTTGTTGTGAATGGTGTGTGAGGAGGTATAGAGACCGTTTGTTGTGCACAGTGTGTGAGGAGGTAAAGATGCCGTTTATTGTGCACAGTGTGTGAGGAGGATAAGAGGCCGTTTATTGTGCACAGTGTGTGAAGCGGTAAAGAGACCGTTTGTTGTACACCGTGTGTAAAGGGGTAAGGATACCGTTTAGTGTGCACAGTGTGTGCGGAGGTAAAGATACCGTTTATTGTGCACCGTTTGTGAGGCCGTAAAGGTTGTGCATAGTGTTTGACGCGGCAAAGCGGCCGTTTATTGTGCACAGTATGTGAAGAGGTAAAGAGACCGTTTATTGTGCACAGAGTATGAGGATGTAAAGAGACCGTTTATTGTGCACCATGTGTGAGGCGGTAAAGATGCCGTTTATTCAAGCAGTCTGATCTATTAAATCAGTAGGATATAACTACTTCCACTGGGTAATCACCTTACTTTGTATTGTAACCTGTGGACGAATTCCTAATAGCTCAAGAAACCCCATTGTTTTACTCTTAGATCGATGTTTGGAGCCGTAATCGAGGTCATTTACGTTAAATGACTTGCCAGGTCAAGCCGACCTGCCACAGGTACATCCAACCATTACACATAGAGCGAAGAGTCCGGCCCCATTATGTATTGTTTACTTGTTTTGATTTGGAACTTGAAACCCAACGACAAATGCCCTGTTTCGAACTATTGGTAGCCTAATTTTCCCGCAGATAAAGACAGTGAAACAATAACCAGTATTCTTTATTTGTTTTGGTCACTAGCTGTGTAGAAGTTGTCCAAAAAACGCTCCACTAAATAGCGTCCTTCTGTTCAAATGGTTTAACAATTGGGATTCTTGCGAAAACACAATAACATGAAGACAATCAATGACAACTGAGTTCACTCCATTTCTTCAAGCTGTATTTTGAATTGTTTGCGGTTCGTCACATGACTTTCCCTTGCCACCGGTGGTCAATTATTGTTTATTGTGATAAACGGTGCATGTTTTGCGTTTGATAAGCCATGGAAACCACAGTATAGTGGTTATCATTCCAGATAAAGCCGTTCAAGGGATGATCTATTTACGACAGTCCCATATAAGATCAAATCATACGCACATACATGTAGATGATAGACTCTTTATTTGATTGACGTTTTACGCTGCACTCAATATTATTTATGGCGGCGTTGCCAGGTTTAGTGTGGGAGGAAACCGGGCTTATTGCCAGCAGGAAACACCCGACCTTCGGTGAGTAACTGGCATTCTACCCCTCCTGCATGTGCGTGCCGTGTGCAAATATACATGTTAAGTAGAGATGACTTTTCAAACAACATCGAGTCTGTAGTGCAACGTCGGCTGGTAGGTTTACCTCCCCCGGAAGAAGTGATCTTTTGCTTGTTATCATACAAAATGAAGGATTTAACCTGATAATGTTGTGAGTGTGGTTATATTCTGTCCTCTTATATTGAAAACTGGGCTGTCATGAACGTATACAGTCACCAAAGGGTTGATTTCACAACATTTCCCCCGACAGCGTCGTCAGCAACCCAGCCTGTCAAAGCGGTAGCCATAGTGACATTATGTCATTCTGCTTCAAAATATCTGGGTCAACCGTTGCACGTGACCAAAGCTTATCGTTGATTGGTTAAAAGTTCCCACTCTGTCCTGAGGGAGGGAAAAGGAACGGCAATCAACAACAGGTCACTTTTTCCTCATTTTTCTCAATTATCGGGGTAGAATCGACTTTAATACCTTCGTCTTGGTGTTTATTGCATAACCCGATACCGCTGAACGTTGGTTCGCACCTCGTCATACCCCTCGAATGCTGCGCATTCTCGTGGTTTGACTCGGTACGAACCAACGTTCAGCGGTATCGGGTTACGCAACAAACACCGCTACGGCGGTATTAAACCCTTAAACTCATACTTCGATCGAATGAAAAATCCACTCAGATTTTTTCCAGTTTTTATTTGGTATGAGTGGGATTCGAACCCACGATGCATCGATGTGAGGCCTGTGTCGGACTGAGGGACTATCACTCTAACTGAGTGAGCCACCGAGGCCCCAGAATGACATGGATCAAAGCCGACTGTATATGCAGGTTAAAAAGAATAATTTGATTTTAATTTACGACCCTATCCTACTGATATAGATATAGGGGGCCCTCGATGGCTCAGTCGGTTAGAGTGATAGACTCTGAACAATTTCTATGTGGATTTTTCACTTGATCGACGTATGTGGGAGAGTTGCCAGATATTCGCCGAAGTTCGGGTGTTTGCTAGTCTCCAGTTCACCAATTAACGAGAAAGAGATAATAAAAGGTCGATTTGGTTGGCGAAATATCTAGCAGCTTTATTCCTTAACCAAAATTGATCTTTAAATGCTATCTAAATCTAAACCATCAATTGAAATATCCTCGTGACACAATTTACTTTACAGGAGACCCTTTATGATCAAACGATAACCCAGGGGATTGGTCATCCATTTCCTTATCTCCAGTAAATTATGTAGTACATTTTAGGTGGGGAATTATTACAGTTTACAGACATTTTATGTTTCTATTGGAGTGGCTGTTTGGAACATCACGAGTAGACAGCGAGAGAGTGAATTCATGGAACTAAAAGCATTACCCAAACGCAACAAAGCATAAGCACTTCGTTTTTTAACCAAAAAAAATATAACCCTGGCTTAGTTATGTTTGAGCTTATATCACAGGATTTCAGAATAATAATCACCACGCTTTGGAGATCAGAGCGGATTTAATGACATCATCCTTTTATCCCAACATATTAAGAATTCGATGGAGTTCCAATAGTTTGTGACGTACATCTATCTTTGTAACTTTGCATGCTATTACACATACATCTCGAGTATTTAATGTGTATATAAAATTTATTCAAAGCAGTGACAACACAGCGTTTACAGTCTATTAGAGTCACTTGCATGCTTAATTTCTTTCCTGAAAAAGTGTACAGCATAGAAGTATATATTCTAACTCAAAGAGAACTTTGGTACCACACCGTCATACCAAATGTCAGCCTAACATTTAGAGGACTTTAGTATCGCAGCGTCATTTCTAATGTCAGCCTAACTTATAGAGGACTTTAGTATCAGACCGTCATTTCAAATGTCAGCCTAACTTATAGAGGACTTTAGTATCAGACCGTCTTTCCAAATGTCAGCCTAACATTTAGAGGACTTTAGTATCACACCATCATTCAAATGTCAGCCTAATATTTAGAGGACCTTAGTATGGCACCCTAACTTTTGGAGAACGTTAGAATCACACCGTTATTCCAAATGTCAGTCTAACTTTTGGAGGACTTTCGAATCCCACAGTCATTCAAATGTCTGCTTAAGACCTGGACTGCTACAAAATCGATTTCCTTTAGACAGAGAGGTTGACAATTTCCTCTTACTGTAATTCTCCACATGTTAATCTGAAATTATACATATACGACTCCTGCCTTGACATAAACCCAGAATATTACAAAGCGTTTCGACCATAACATTGATCGCAAAGGGAATTACAGACTTACAGAACACAATAAGACTGTACACCCGAAACACTGTTTACATTCAAAACAGATTACTGTTTTCTGTATTTTCCAAGAAAGACTAACATTCTGGAAATTTACAAGGAACAGATTCAATGATTTTTTACTTACGTATCAATCATCTTATTATATTGATAATCTGAACTCATATTATTGATACCTCTTAAGATACCTCTTAAGATACATTAATTCAAACGGACTGTAATTTTGTTGCATATTCATTATTTAAATTTCCTTTATAAAAAAACAATCGCAATTAAACGCTATAAGCTAAAACAACCAACCAGCCAACAAACTAGCCCAAAAGCAGAATAAATACACTGGTTTGTAGTTTTGTCAAACAGACACATCTGTTTTATACATGTTTACATTTAAAAACAATGTGCTCCATCTGGCAGACAGGTATCTGTACCATTTTAAAAGAGAACTAACTCTACATGCAGATTGTTAACTACGATTTACAGCTCCGTAATTTCTGCTAATCTAAATTTTTTTCCTTTTTGAGACATTAATGTAATACTATTTAGAAAAGTGGACCAAACACTCCATTGATGTTTAAAACCAGTCAGTAAATCAATGACTGATCGGCAATCGCCTAATATCAGTCAGTTATGATAGACTGGAAAGCCTCTTAATCACGATCATTTACGCATCCTAAAAAAATGTCAACGCTGGGTTAGGTTGACTAAAATATTAACGTACCAACATTTTCTTCGACTTTAATGTTCAATTCTGAAAAATAATTTGGATGTTTTTACCATGATGTTCTATTCCAAAAATTGTTTTGACACGAGCGTTGAACATATCATATGACATCATTTGGCAAACCAATGGACTATTTGCAGTGCTAACTATCCACTAAATAGGTTTCTAAGCACAATGGTCACAGTTAATAAATCATTCTAAATTAATCTTTAAACCCCCATTTATGTTACTGTCATTTATGTTAACTCATCACACTTTCATGTAAATACAGGATATTGCCAAGTCATTTTGTATCCCAAAATATAAACTGTACAAAGGTGCTGTAACCCTTTGTCAGGTTGCAGCAGATTTCAACAATAATGTCGGCCAATGACCTTGTGTTAACATTACTCTTTTTGGTTGCTCACTATAATTGTAAAGACTGCTTTTTCCCGAGTTAATTGTTCGGACAAAGCCACTTTTCCCTAAGAATTAAGAAAATCATACATTTTTATTCAAAATACTTTGGAATGTTTCCGTGAAGCGGAATCGCTGTGTTTATTCACTTGTCAAACGGTTTATCTGTGATTTCTGTATAAAGATCTACACGTATAGGCGAGTAAAACTTAAACTATTCTCTAAAAAAAGCCCCTTTGTACGAGTCAATATCGTCGAATGTCTAACAAATCGTCGGTCTGTTTTGCCATGGCAAGTCCATCTAGTCGAAGAAACCAGATTCCAGTCACGATGTCATTCTTGAAACACTACTGACCTTTCCTCAAGTGTGATGCGTTAAAGGAGGAGAAAACAAAAAAACAACATGCAATTGTATCGAACGGGCTCCCATAGACCATCGTATTCATGTGTGTGAATCTTGCACGTGGTTTACGGTGTGAAAATACAATGAAAATGAATCTGCCAGACAAGCTCGTGCTCGATCGTCAGTGGAGCGCGCCATTGACGGTTTGAAATTGACCGGAAAAAGTATTAGTAGATTACTTCCCTTGCGAGCTTACCATATCTTGTATGGTTATAACCTGCAATGTCAGCGGTAAGACTACCTTTTCTGAGAATTCTACAACGATCCCCACAAGTCGCGAAGACAACATATGCAGCCTGTCACGTCTTCCCAAAAGGTTGATTTACTAGCTGGTGTACATTTCAGAGTTGTTAGAGTGTTCGTCTTCTCTTATTAGCGCCTCGAAATGATCGAAATTAACCTAGGTTTAAATGACAGACTTTCAGAGTTGACCAATTTCTCTTACGCTAGCGAGTGACTGGTGGCCAGGCGTATGCTGATTGGCCGATCGAGACACACAGCTTAGCTCTGCTGTGAAGATGGCAGCCGAGTCAGTTTAGACGTTCTCTGATAACGATTGTTAACTTTCTTATAGCACAGTTTGGCGAGGAAAAACCGCATAAATATGGTTTTGGTACCGTTAGAAAGGAAAATGTGTCGCGCCTGTACTGTATTTACTTAGTTCTTTCCTTTTCTTCCCCTTTAAAACCTTTGAGAAATGAATCATGTGAATGAGGTAGGTGAGGATGAGACTAACATCAACATTAACAAACACATAAATACTCTTGTTCTCAAAATTGATCACAATTATTATCTTCCCAATGCCTTTTGTAAGCGAATTCCATTACCCGTAAAACAAATAGATGTGATCTCGTTGACTCCTATAGCGTTGTTTTACATAAAAAAAGACATGCTTAAAATGAATAATGGATATTAACGTTATATCAATGATATAAAAGTCTAGCAATTCGATGATTTTGTGAATTCCAACCTTCTTGAAAAAACTGAAATCCTCCTGGACATACACGTAAATGTAAACGGGACTTTCATTAAGCAAGTGCATTTGTTCCTAAAAAAATCACTATCCTCTAAGGAAATAAAAGATTAGTTGGTGGCATCATTAGATGCAACAGGTTCAAAGATTACCAGAGGCTTTCACATTAAAGATTTATTTACCCTTTAGTGTTACGAAATTATTCTTTCCGGTTGGCTACTTATGCCTTCAAAGAGACAATAATATTGAATTTATTTAGCAACCGGCATTTTAGAACCAACTAGATGTGATGTGGGATGAACTACCAAATATCTGATAATTTTATACGTGAATGGAAATTAGGAAATCGTTGGATTTGCGGTTAAAGGTAAAAAAAACCGTGAAGCATTTAGCTCTGATGCTGAATTTCAAACAAGAAAGTAAAATCTCATAACCAAGAAGAAAAAAAATTCAAGCTGATCATGTGAAATTTCTGTAAAATAAATAAAAATGTTCATTTCTTATAATGCGCCCTTGATTTTCTATAACATACCGAGAAAAACGTTTTAAGACAAAGTTACTACTGGGGTTAAACTCGGATAACAGCACAAAAACACGAGAAATATAAACATTTCACCCATGACAAATCTCAGTAAAGAAGTGAACAAATAAGCGCACATACCACGACAGAAAAGTAATAACTGGGTAAATGAGAAATAAGTCTGACCAACACATAAATTATCTTTTATACAAACTTAAACCTTCGAACAAGTAAGACAGAAAGCTTTCTCACACGAGTTCATCTTACCATGAGACGGCGTTAACAACTCAATGGTTGGCGGGTGTGTTGGGTTTGGGGGGGGGGGGGGGGGGGTGGGGTGAAAATCTTGGAAACTTAACTGGAGATTCCTTTTTTATAGCTAAACAAGACAAAAACAATATTGAAAGTGTTTTATGCCATGTACAAAACCTCAAGTCTAAGTGATACATTTGGAGAACATTTTGCGAACTCATCTATTTCCATCAAAGAAAGGTTACTTCAGCTGTAATGGTACGGAGCTTGTATCATGCGCTATGAAAAGCAATTTACCGTATGTCAAAAACAAAAGCCCAATGATAATAAAAGTTAATAAAATCTAAGCTTTGTGAAAACAACAATAAATGTAAGCATTTTGATCATAAATGCAATTTATTGAAGTGACTTTTTGTAGAAGAACTCCACCACTCGCCATCCTTAAAAATAAACGATATTTGGTTAGCGGCATCAAATCCACCCGGACATAGATTTCTCTCAACGCCACAGATTTCACTCCAAGAGATTGACAACTAAGTCCATAGCTTCAAAGATTACAGAATACATCTAATGATGCATTTTTGTTGTCTTTTAGAACACTATTACGATTCCGTTCGCTGTCTGTAAATTAGAATTCAAGTTGTGAGAGGACAGACATTAAACCAGATAAGAAATAACGAACCACAGAAACGGATAACCTACTTCTTTGAATGAATCTGGATGCATTCAAGGGCTTGTAATAAGGAAAAAGGAATAATACGACAGTTTAATCTGACAATCGACCATTGGGACTGGTAGTAAAGTGGTTGTTCTCATATACCACCGTGTAACAACATTTTACGTTTTACATATGTAAAAGCTGTGGGAGGGGACTTAATCCGCGCACGCACAAATTATAAAACAAACGACGGTAAAGCCAAGAAACAACTGTCCACTCACATTACACCCAACGCATTACACCCAGACGCCTCTTCCGATCACAACGAGAAAGAAACTAAGGAGATCGGCGAACCTACCCGTGGATCACAATTTGGTTACAGGGAAGTACTTACCCGACTCAATGATTTAAAGGACTTTGCCATTGCCAAAGATGAACGTTTTTGGACAATTTGCGTACGTTGACCGCCGTTGCCGAAGAAATGATAGTTCGGCAAAAAGTTGCATCACAACAGACAACTCTCGATCGATTTTTTACTATGTAAAAGTTCATGCTTCTAAATTATCCCCGTATTGTTGCCATTAGTGCTTTTGGGTTTTCGGATTTTTTCCTTTTTACTTACTATCAGTTTTTAATTTTTAATATACCGACATAGTGTCTATACCGACAATTTCTCTTGGTCCACCGAGGTGTCGGTCTTAGCAAGTTCTACTGTATATAGCTATTTAATTTTCGACCTTCGTGTCCTTTATAATACATTATATAATTGTTCACATGCTGACAAAAGGATGTAGAAATCAATTTAACTACGACGAAACTTATAATATCATTTTGTTTAATTTCTTAAACGTACAAATAGTACACGTATCTTGGTATATAACATCTAATGGTTTGATGTATCATCATCGAGGTAGTCTTGTATTTTTTCTTTTGTCTCCATTTGTCATGACACGAGTCCTTTTTACTCGATTTGTCATGACACTAGTCTTCTTTTCTGATTTGAAATCTGTTACATAGCGTTGAACGTTTACACAGTCTATTGGTTCAGAAGATTGATGTGTTGTCCAAGCTGCCTGTTTGCCAGATACCCGAACCAAACGCCGGTGGACAATCTTGCTTAATTTAAATTACCATTTGTTGTGTGTATGTTTACTGAAAGGTGTCATGGAGTCGACTTTCTTTTTCGGGGTTGAAATAACAAATGTTGAATACAGTTAGCCAGTGTCATTCGTACAATAACACTAACCTTCCCAGTATAAATTGTAGGCCATCGCCAGGTGTGGTTCTAGATTGCCAATGACCTCATATCACTGTCAGTTGCTTGATGTTGAAATTATTTTTTTTCACTGATTAGATTGTATGTACATTAATCTAGGTATCTTCGCTTTAGTTGAAACCTTATCTCTGTAGTTATTTGTAACAGCAGGGTCTGAGAAGAATCTAGCACAGTCGATATTGTATATTTTGAACCGTAGAACACTGTATTGTTAACAGCTAAGGCCACTTCAAATGAGAACTTTTGCCATAGTCAGAACATAAAGCTTCATAATAATCCATTTTATTATATTGCCGACTTGCAATGAATGTCGAAATCACATTCACATTTTATCAGATATTGAATTCTTTCGGGACCTCTCCTTCAATTAAGTTTCCTTGCAAACGACCAGAATCCCGAACTGAAATTATTCGTATCAATATCCTTTCCTGTCTCTTGTCAAGACTGATATCGTAAAGGACTTTTTTTATTTCTGGTTATACAAAAGGACATGAAAGATATTATCCTAATATGAATAATTTACCGACCGCATGGCTATTGTATAGTTTTATATACATCACAGGCGATCACCTGGAAGTGAATATATGCCACCAGGTGTACGTGGATTCTTGATAGAACTAATTTAATGGTCTTTTTGTCAAGTATGTTTGAAGCTTCATCTTCTTCTACAATTGCATACATCTTTGTTGAAATTAATTTACACTCCGTATTTCAAATATAAATACTGCGTGGGTTCAAGTTTCCAGTCTCTGGCCGAAGGTCCGGGGTTTCCTGCGGGCAATAACTCCGGTTCCCTTCCCATCTAATCTTGGATATGTACGTAAAGGTAGCTTTTACAAGCAATAAAGACTCGAAAGTGTACTGATACATTCCGGCTATTTGAATTTTGTCAGTTAATTACTAGTACACATTTTCGGTTCCTATGGGTAACTCACATTACTGATATTTTTTTTTATCTCACCGTGAATCTTTTAGTTCTTTTAGGTACTTCAAACGCTCAGCTTCACAAAGGATAAAAAATTATGAAAAAAAATCCGAATTTTGGCAGCTCATACGTACACTTTTAAGGTTTGAATCTGCAAAACATATTATATAATAAATATTAGTCAGGTACATTGATTGATTGATTGTTTGGTGTTTTACGGCGCGCTCAAGATTATTTCACTTATATGGCGGCGTTGCCAGTTTTATTGTGGGAGGAAACCGGCTCTATACCCGGAGGAAACCCACGACCTCCCGCTGGTAACTGGCAACCATCCCACATAAGTCGGTTCGATTGAAAACCCAATCAGATTTTTTTTTCCAATCTGTGGAGAACGTTTATGTCTGTCGTCAATGGTTGATTTTTTTATCTCTCCACGGAATTCGCTTTTTGATCGTTCTGGAGAGAACTCTCTTTATAAGGTTGAAGACCGGCAGGGGTTTGGTTTGGATTCTATGAAATATATTGTACAGATATTCAGCAAAAATTCGAGTAAACTAAAAACTAAACCAAATATATTAATGCGAACAGCAAGAAACATATGTAATTTGGTTCATAGGTAGAAGACAGACAAGTGAGTTTAGTTATGGCTTTTTTCATTTATAAGCAATGACTACCCGTTGGTTCATAGGCTGAGCCATTCTTCGAGTGTAATCTGGGCCCTATCCATACTGGCCTTATTGTACTGAAACACAAATGGTATAATACGTTTTTCACGATGCGTTCCCGGGTCAAAGTTCAAACTCAAAGGGTAAACAGTTTTTAAAATTTGATCTTTTTATAGGTTTGAAGGTGACAAATACCGGTTGTTACGTGAACCTCGATGGTTGATGTAGCTATACCATGCCCAAATCATACAAACTACTATAACCCCCCGACCCCCTTAACCCGCTCCCACCATCCTTCCAAACACGGGTAGAATCGCCGGTTCCTTTGCATGAAATGATTGGATCATATATTTGACCTTACAGAAAACATGTCGATGCGACTTTTCTGCGAGGATGGGGTTATTCTAATTGTACATTTCAGTCTAGCCTCATTAATTCAGCTGGCGGCAATTATTTCACCCGCAAGCTAAATCAGGATACGACTTCGTTAAGGAGCCTTGGCAGACTAAATAACCCACTCCTTAGACACCTGATCTCGGTATTTCCATCCAGTTAAACAAACACTAATGTATTCTTTCAAGCAGGGATATTTTCATATATTATTTTAATCAGCAGTCCGTATTCTTAGAATGTTCGTTAAGCATTATATTCAAACTTTAAAGTGGCATAAGTTTCCATAATGTGCAGAACTAAAACATTTTGTTATATTTTCTAAAGAAGACGAGCGATTCGCAAATTACGTGTCAGAATGGCGAAAAATAATGGATATAATTAAGTTTTAATCGTTACAATGGTTGGAAATGTCCTAACCGTTGCTGATTGACGTAAGTTTCACGGGTTGACTATGCTGTCTGTCTGACCTATTTCGGTGCATGCAAAAGTCTTCATTTATGAACTTAAGTTCACAATTTGCTTCCGGGCGGGCTTATAGCAGTCAAGGACAGGTATATTTTATGCCAGAGGTTAAATATATATATAGTTGAATGTGGATGATAAGAAAATGTTATTTTGATAGATTCTTGGACAATTACATTGTTCTGTTATAAATGCACTCATCCAGTTTATGAACACGAGAATTCAAAAATATATTTTGTAATCTGGCACAGCAAATAATTCACTGCTCTTAATAACATCTTGACCAGTTAACTCACAGTGGCATTGATGAACCAAATCAGCTAAGCATTTCTCTTTACCCAGACTACGTAAACAAGACACGAGAATCTCCCTGTCAGTGGAAATGGATGTTAGATTCATAAACTATGTACCTGACCGAAATGATCGTCTTTTTATTTAAGGATGGGAACATTCTAAAGCTCCCCACACTGAAACGTCAGAGCCATTAAAGCAACCGTTCACTCATAATTTGATTGATTGATTGCTTGATGATTTGCTTGATTTAATGATTTATTGGTGCTTTTCGTCAAATGTTCAATTACAGCTTCTGGAATATTGGGAATGAGGAATCAACGGACATCATTCTAAAACATAATATAAGATACAAATTCCTCAACAATTACACTCAACCATTAGATTGGATTACCATTTTCTTTCTTGAAACATTCAGTTACTTGTCGAAACTCTATATTCTATCTAATCGAATTCCACAAATGTTACATGTTGTTCCAACTTGAAGCCGAAAAGTTGCCGTTTTGTTTCGTGTAGGTTTTAGGTGTGCTTAATGAGATTGTAAACCCTGAACACAGTCAGCCATGGCTTTTGGAAAGTTAAATGACTGCTGTAAATCAATGTAAAGTTTAGTGTTTCCTTGTCTCCTGGAACACAGCCAAATTAAACAACCCTTTTCGCTAAGTTGTCGTATCACAGATCAATTGAAGAACAAGACGCATTCTCTGATAAGCTTCTTCCCAACATGGTATCTCCCATACGGCATCTTGCTTTGGCCACTAGCAGATTTATTCAACAAAAGATACATTAGCAGATATATTTATGAACACAAAAACGCACATGTAGTTCAACCCATTGTTTGAGTGTTTTGACAATTCGAGAAAACGTCAGAGTAATCTTAGCCTTTGAATGTTTCCACCGAGCTTAAGTATTTTTTTTCTAATGGTTTGCCTGCTTGATTCAAGTCAGGACTCCAAAATAACTATTTTTATACTGATGGCGGTATTTTGGAGTCAGGGCTCATTGCAATCAAAACGCCGGAGTAGACTGCCCGCATCTGACCGGGCAGTTTATGGTCAGATTTAGACAGTAAATAACAATATATCTTTCTCAAATAGTGTCAAAACGACGGTGATGAATAATTTTGCTTTCTGTATTGTGAATTTAACGTTTTAAACCTGAAAAACAGTATTACGTCATCAATGGCGGGGAAGTTTGAGACTGAAGGACGCATAAGGGAATTCAGGGGACAAATTATATTTACTGGACGACCCTCGTTCATATCAGACACTGGTAAGGTGGCTAAATTATTCATGAACGCGATTATGGCCTTGTTTACACGATTTGAGTAGGTTATATTGTTATAGCGCTGTCTAAATCGGACCAGTCTGCTACGGCTTTTTGATTGCAAAGAACCCTGACTCCAAAATACGGCCGTTATACACAAATTGTCATTTTGGAAAGAGAAACCCGGACTAGCTTGATTCCTATCGGTCGGTAAAGACATCATTCAATCAATTTGCTACTAAATTTGTTATAGAGTTGTGCAATTTGGAGTACTTTACGATGATTTCGGAGTGATAATCTGGTTGTCTACCCAAGCCATCAAAGTATGTATGGCCAAACCAGATCCAGTAACCGTCAATGCGTTGAGATGCATGCCAATTGTTTGAAATTATTCCAGAAATCCCCTCTACGTACTCTCAAAGAAACCTTGTTCAAGCTGCGCTCTACGGCGGCTCCAATAAGGCCCTTTTAATCAGATCATATACACATGTATGGCTCATTTGCCAGTCATCGCGTCTAATGTTAGTGTAAAACACCGTTATTAATGAACACTAAAATACACACGGACAAAAGCTTTATTTATTATTTACTACAGGGAATATTGGAATGCGTGTGTAGCGTAAATAGATATTAAATATAATTCGTTAATTTAGTTTTAAATATAATTCGATTGCCATTATCGCTTATTGTTCCCTGATTGCGAATCAGATAAATCAATTGCATAGGATTATTTCCAAAACCAATTAATCAAGTTTGATAATAGATAATGTCTGGTTCTAAGTGTGATAGTAGATATTTCAGCTTCTTCATGTGTAAATAGAGATTTCTGCTCCAGTGCAATAATGTTCACTATTTACCAATACCTAAATTTAACGGTCTAATTTCTCAAAGTGGGCGTTATCGCAGCGTGGAGGAGAGGGGGCGGGGGGGGGGGGGCGGTGGCGTGGGAAGGGAAGAAAATTCTAGGGGATCGATGAGACAATCCAAGGACACGATGGACCACCGGGGATGGGGCGATTAGCAGTGCTATAATGTTGTCCGTTTATTTAAAAGCACACTTGCCGCGAAAATCAAGAATACTGTTTACATTAATAACAGTGGACGGTTTTCTGTGTTTTTCCCAGACAGAAGAAGTTATTTTTTCTAGAGATTGAAAGTTTTGGCATCATTTAGTATTTTTAAATTGAAATTAAAAAACAGATTTTTCAAGTACCTGCAATGTAAACAAACTTCGAACCTGAACATGCGCATAAGTGACGTAATGATCGAGTCGTGTGGGCGAGTATAATTTATTTCCAACTTTATCTAAGAAATACTTACTAACCATCGAGTAAGAGGGACTATAAAAGCCTGCCGAGAACAAATCACAGACAAAAAACGCCTGAATGAGAGTAATCCAACACGTAAGTTAACCGACACTGATCGGCGTTGATGTTGTAGTCAAGCTTCGATTCTTCGTTTGTTTTTCGCCGTCATTCATACAGTCTAAACCTAATTGGACATGCTTTATGTGTGCTATGTTTAATTTTAGGGGTTTTAGCTGTAGTAAGCTCGTGTAATTTGGTTTTCGTAACAAATGTCAAACAGGCTATGGCGGCAAGTGGGCCTTTAATGTACTTCCATCAGTTATGCTCTGGGTGCTCCACTAAGAGATATCAGATATATCTTGTAACCTTGCTCCCTGAACTATAGATTAGAGCGACGACTATAAACCTAAGTACCCAATGTGTCGAAATAGCCAGAACATGAACTCCTCTTGTTTTTTCTTTAATTTAATTTTTCTCTGAGCTTGTAATTTGTAAAAAAAAAACAGTTTGGACAAAGAAAAATGCGCTTTTTTTCGAATTATAAAACAAATCATGAAAATACACTAGTTAATATGGCACCTAAAAATAAAATAATTACTAAAAATACGCTAGGAAATACTATAAAGTTAATAACGATTCCATAGCTCTCTTCGGCCCACTCTCCTTCGTGCTTTTTTGATAAATTGTCACAAGAATTTAATGAAATCGCGAAAATTTACAAATAAATCTGGCGCTAATTGGAAGGGGTTTATTGTACTACATCCATTAGAACGTATGCACAGATATATATGATTTACGGCATGAGGAAAATAGGAGAATTTTGACTAAAAACAAGACAAACGTTACGGCAATATATCCGGTGCCTCTCAAAGAATATATGCCGATCAGACATTCCTGAGACACTGATGTATGTTTTGGTTAAATATTAGAGGAATCCAGTATCATTGGCCGAGCCAGAGGCAATTATTTCACTCAGAGTTGGAATTTGAGATTGTTTCCGTTGCAGAACTGTGACAGACTAAATAGCCCCATTTTCGACTCGTACGGTTGTTATATTTATCCCGTTTCCCCCAAACCAATATGTCTTATCTATGGCCGGTGATGGACTGTAGAATACGCAAATTGAAAGGCCCATTCATTGTAACTCCTTCCCTTTCATCGATGAACATATAAGTAAGTATTTGATTGATTAGTGTTTTACGCTTTATTCGTAATTTTGTAAAATGTTTGTGTTATAAGTCAACTAATGTGGTATATCACAGAGACGACCATATCCGTCTTTGTGATCACTTTAATCTTCCTACGCTTGAATCGTGGCGTAAATCTTTTTATATGATGTTTTAATATACACAAAGGAAAGCGCCCCCCCCCCCCCCCCCCCCCACCCTAGAAAGTCTGCACCGACCGATAAAATCATTGGTGAAGGGAGATTGTTGGCAAACTGATGTTGCAGAAACGATTGTGATCATAAAGGAAAACATTTGTGGCGATAAGAAATCACCGAGACTAACACATAATCAGTATAATTTACACCCTAATGTAAAGCATCGTTGCCTGAGTAAGAACTTTCTGAAAATGCCAACGCTTTAGAAAACATTAGCGATTGAGATGCGCCTGTATCTCTAAGTATTTTAATTTAAACTGCATTACAATTATCACCGTTTACACCGTGACAACGATCAAGTGTGAATAAATTGTTTGAAAACATTCATAATATCTTCATCGAATTCCAATTTTCCATCTTTCAAAGACAGTCTAACATACCTAACAGATGGTTCAGTACTATCAGTATCCAATACACATAGCGAAGTTGGTTTACAAGAATTTTCAATATTTTGTTGTTTTTGAAGTTCAAAACAATTTCCTGATGTGGAATGATGATTAATTCTGCTAACTTTTTGGGGAAGATCTATTTACGGTGCATTGTCATTATTATCAGTATGGGGAATATTACTAGCTTTTGGTTGTCTTGATTGAGGATTGTGATTTGGTTTAAAAAGAACTGTGAGCACAGGGTTAAGAGCCTCTAACTGAAATTGCTTGCTGTCAAATGAGTGAACGCATAATTATCAGTATGCGACGAACTGTAAATTATCTTCAAGGTAGGTTCAATTTCACTATGAATACAACGTTTAAATTCTTCAATTAAAACAATGTATTTTAAGTTTTAAACTTGGTTTATTTCTCAATAAAGAGCATGCATCCACGTACCTGATGTTTCGAGATAGTCCAAATATGAACAACTCTTTTTTTCTCTTTTCTTCGAGTTTGCAATTAGTAAAACATCAGTTTGGACAAAGAAGAAATGCGCATTTATCAGAACTAATCTTTAGGTAATAACGATTCGTAGTTTTCTAGGCACCCACAGCCCGAACCTCTACATGCATTTTAGATTCACTATCACAAGAATTCAACACAATATATCACGTGACTGTAAAAATATATGCAAAGGTGACATTTGTGAAACACTGATGCATGTTTTGGTTGAACATTAGAGAGATAGAGCATCATTAGCTCAGTCAGAGGCAATTATTTACTTCAGACTTGCAATTTGTGACAAATTCCGTTGTCGAACAGTGACAAACCAAATAGCCCAATTTTTTTAGTCTTACGGTTGAGTGATTTATCCTGCTTTACACAAACGAACATGACCTGTGTTTGTCGGTACACTGTGGAATGCCCTTCCCCTTCATCGATGTACATATTTCAGAGTATTCAGTCAATTAACCAATACAGTCCTTAAAGTATGTCCGTGTTTATAGTTGTTGTTGTGAGATAGTATTCCTCCAATAATCAATGCAACGAATGACAAACTTATAAAGCTTGGGAAAAGTGCTCTCCAAATACAGAAGCGTTTTTGTCTTTTCTTTATAGCAAATACACAGTCTAATAAAAAATAAGGAACTGTTCAATTAAAGGTGGAAGGTATACGCCCAATATAAACACTCAGTATGTTTATTTTTGTTTTAGCGGTAAGGCTTGTCTACTTTCTTTTTCACCAAATCGGAAATCTGCATAAGAGAAGATGAATATTAAAGATGGACCACATGGAATTATCAACTTGTAAGGTCACAATTCATGTACATGTCCACAGGGATCAATTTACATAATATGCAGAGGGGAGTTTAAAAAAAACGATTGATTCAGCCTTTGACAATCATGGATTTTTTATTATACAGTATTGTGTGCTGTTTATTCAAGAAATGCAACATAAATGTTTTACGTACATGCACACGTAGAAACCCCATTTGTAACACTAATGTAATTCATTTAATAACCTCAAATGCCTAATATAATAAAAAAATTAAAACGTTTTATTAATTCAACTGCATAACTTGAAGGCGTTGTCTAGCCACTTACTGTAATACACCCCTTAGTGTAATAAGTATTATAATAAGGGTGAAATTCAATTGCAAGTCTCAATGGTATAACATTAGATTAAGGGTTTCATTTGTACACACTAGTGTTGTAATATCACATTAAGCGTTGCATTTGCTGCCCTTAAGTATTGTATTAGGCTGAGGATGCTATCTAGCATATTTAATCCATACTTTAAAAGCTTATTTGGACAATTTGTCAGATTGTATATTTGAAAACATAGTTTGATATGGCAGAAATGTTTGAAATGACAGTGTTTTGCAGTTGTAACTCATTCTATGATAATATGATTGCCCTTGACATAATTATTAAACAACCATGACTCAAATTTATTATGGTTATTGCACGCCATTCTAATCCAATTAAACACGAACCCACTCGATGTGTATGGAATAATTTCATGATTTCTCGTAAGTGAGGTATGTTTTAGGACACAATTTATCCAATAATAAATTTGGCATATTGCTGGCGCTTTTGTCCAGTAGAAATCATTTGAACGTATTGACTTCGTCTACTTGCAGATTTCTTTCAAACATTGATTTTTGTATGTACTGTATCTTATTAAAACCTGTCTGAATTATGGTTACCAAGTTACACAGTATACAACTATTGAATCTAAATTCAAAACTCCATCCTTGGAGACTGGTTTATCGTAGTGCTTTCGAAACGATAGGACTCTTGAAAAATCGGCCGTTTTTTATATAGGATCCAAAGAAATAGAGCTTAGATTACAGCATAAGTGAGTAACTTTTCATCAAGGTCGAGAACGATGGCAATAACAGATTTAACAATACGGAACAATGATTAAACTATAAGGGCATATGCTAAGGCTTAATGAAACATAGCACTGAGTTTCAAGTTAGGACAGCATCTGGGTCCCAGTGTGGAGACATATCCAGGTGGCACAGGGCGTAAATTAAAGCCTCCTGCCATAAAACTCCCGATCGCCGTATGTGAAAAAATTGCCAGGTATTCGCCGAAGGTCGAGGGTTTCTTTCCCCACTAAACCTTGAAATGCCGCAATATAAGTGGAATAATCTTGATAGCGGAGTAAAACATCGATCAACCAATCAAGCTATCATAAAACGAATAACTATTGGGCCTATTGGATGTATAGATATTAAAATAATTGAAGATCCAGCCCATCACCAATTCTATAAAATGCGAAACATCTCGTTGATCTGAAAACTTGAACCATCTACTTACGTAACCAGAGTATTGTTTCCTGGTGGAGTCTTGCCAAGAGGCCTGGATGATTGTCTTAGCCTGTTTTGAAATTCGTTCACTAAGGAAAGGTTTCCCGATATACAAACCCCTGTCAGTCGCAGTTTCGGGAGATGCTATTAAATAGATGAGTTATCATAGGGTAGTGGTCATATTTTGAAAACCAACTCTGTGTCGTTATTCACGTTATTCTGTCCATTGGAATTTTGAAAAGATATACCTATGCATACAAGAGATTAAAATGTTTCCATGAACGATCATCTACAGGCACCGCACATGGGTCAGGTCTCCAGGAAAAATACAGGTTTACCTTTTTATTCAGGCGAAAGCTAAACAAATCTACATCTGGTTTTCCCCGTCATAACTGTGTGTATCACTGTTATTAAACTACGTTGCGCTTGCTTTTCCACTGATTCTAATACGCATTCAGGACGCATTCAGGACTCCTGACATCCCTGTTATAAAGTATCTGACTCTAATATTAACACAAAAGATTTTCAGGTTCCTGACACCTTATTATTCTAAAGTATCTGACTTAAATATGTACACAGGAGATTTTCAGAATACTGACAGCCCATATTCTGTACACAGGAGATTTTCAGAATCCTGACAACCCTGTTATAAAATACCATTGAAATAATTTTTGCCAACAAGAAGTCAGAAAGGAAACTTTTTGTGTCTTAATATTAGAAGCGATTTAGAAGCGACAAATGTGGTTTTAATCCCTGCATACAATCAGTTTGGACTGTCACAGAGTTATATGTACTCCCATAAATCAAACCATCCATTTTTTTATCTAACCGGATGTTAAAGTTTATCTGTGTTATGGAACGCCGCCAAATTAATCTGCCAAATTCGCAAAGCCATTGATCTTAGGTCTTACGAGAAGCGAAAAAATAAATTGTTTTACAAAAAGCACAAGCACAAAATGTAGCAGTAGCTGCGTATATCGGGCGCTCTTGACCTTCTGGACTTGGCTCCAGGTACACCAAGTTGTACCAAACAGTAATTCGAGGCTCTAGACGTGTCAAGAGAACTTGAATAATTTGACATTAAGAAATAATGATTGAAATTCTATTCAACTTCAATCATTATTTCTTAATGTCAAATTATTCAAGTTCTCTTGACACATCTAGACTGTCGAATTACTGTTTGATACAAAGTTCTCTTGACGCGTATGGAGTGTCGAATAACTGTTCAACTACTGTTCAACTACTATTCAATTTATTACTATCCAACTTATCTTGCTATTGTTGTTCAAGTGGCATAAGTGTTGTTTAGATTGAGGTTATTGTCTGCAACAGAATCCTAGTACGCCCATCATTTAATACTACTGGAAAACCTATGCTTTATTTTGACTTTGCTATGTAATACAGGCGCATAAAACTCCAGATGGAATCTGATGACTATTCAAATCTTCCAAGTGCATTTGAAAATTGAAAGGGTACAATAAGGTGAAGAACTACTTATGGATAACAACTTCTTGGTTTATTGAGTGTAGTTCTTACATCGTTATCAAAGTCAATGACATTGTCACTAAATCAACCAAGAGGTTGTTATCCATAAGTAATTATTCACTTCATGATAAAATTCAACAATATTCTTCGAATTGTTGAAAATTCAAACTATTATTCAACTACGGAGTACTGGAAAAAAATTACACTTATTTTAAACATCATTTTGGGGTAGTCATGGGGAAGCACATACTTTCTATGGTTTCCTGACAACAGCTGGAGTCCGAAGTATTTTTTTTTATCTTGGTAACGTTGACGGATGCAGTTGGGAGTGGAGAAGATACGCTTTTTTAACATACTTTTAGAAGAAATTAAATATAGCCCATTCTATTAACCAAAATGGTGAATCAATTATTTGACAAATCAATGCTGGCCGCTTTAACAAACAGCCCTCTTATGGATGTATAATCATGGCAATCTAACCACTGTATGTGGTAAATATTTATTACACTATCCGCTCTCTTGGTTATCATTGATCCTGGTTTGGCAGACTTCCAGCATCCATAACAAGTTAGTGAGTTAGTCAACAAAAATGAATACATACACAGAGGACATAGATGGCCCACTTGGCCGACCTGTCTGTTTTACCCATGTTAAAACAATGTGATTACGTTATACATGGTCAATTGGGAAAAGTAAATTTATGGAACTGTCAGGGAAATTATCATCATTGGATTACACATGTCTGTAATACAAACCAATTACTATCCAATCTACAGGTTAACACACAGTCGTGAATCACAGCGTTTTTATTTTTTTTTAAATCTTACTTGTTTTCTCTACAAGGTCGGATGTTTTTTTTTAGATTTGGAAAGTAAACTAATGCTACTAAACTCAAACATCACCAGCAATATTATGTTGAGAAGTACTCCAATAAAAGCAATGTAGTATGATTAGGGTACGCTCGTGGTGTATGAAGATATATATATGTTAGATGTTTATTCAGATTGGTTTTGATAAAATATCATACCAAACATTCCACGTTTTATCTAATTTCAGCTCAGGTGGTAATCCTCTGTTTATGGCACACTCGCCATCGTAACCTTTCTGACATTTGTTAACAAATCTACTACAAGTACAACTACTAAAATTAAGTATGAGGCATACCCTGTTTAAAATGTCTAAATTGAGACGTAAAAGCGTAGTATAATTGAAGATCACAAACCGTTAACCTCAGTGTTGGATTACCCTCATCTCATGTGTTTGTGTCTGTGGTTTACGTTTTCAATTTTGTCTGAATACAGGTTATTTTCCTGAAACTAGATCCTTTGTTTATATTTAAGTATGCCGTACATTAAGTATGTCGAGTTATACTTACAATATATAAATCGGGGTGTAAAGGCATAAATGAATTGAAGCCCGAACGCAGCTACAAAGATTAGAAACCGGTTAACTTTAGCGTTGGTTAACCCTCATTTCAGGTCTTTTTTTCTCTAGTTTACTGTCCAAAGTGTCTTTCAGTCCGGAACCTTTTCTCAGATAATGTTAGTAAAATTCTACTGTAACGTTAGATAGCTAAAACAGTTCAAATCAGTAGGTTACATTTGTGCATGGCTCGGTATTTATTTGCATTGCGGGTACGTAACAAATCAAATTCTAAATTTCATACTTAAATACAAAATGATGCCAAATCTTCAAATTTGGCAACAAATTGAAAGTTCATAACTTCTATGTGGACAGAATACATAAAACGGTCTGCTGTTTTAGTGTATTCGGGGTTTTAGCCGCGAGTGTCCATTTAAGCAATCTCAAATCGTCTACTTGGACTACTTTATAATCTTTCAACGCCTTAACCAAAGACAATAGAGGCTCATAATGCCCAAAGTGGCATGAGCTGAAACGACATTGATAGACATAAGAGTATTATCCCAACGTAGTATCTAGATCATGTTGATTCAGATAAACATCTCTAATTCCCAATACCCTTTTGAATCAAAACTTTTTTCACAAAACTAAATAAAACATGTAAAACCCATGTAAGAGTGTGCCTACTTTTGAATAAGACTTTGAAATAGACCACTTCAGATTCCACCAAACTGATATGTTCATCAACTACATCATCCATTGGTAATCGTGCAAACACGGTGATATTGACTGGAAATCCCCGGCGTGTATACATAAAGTAATTGAACAACCTCTAGTCGTTGGGATCACCAAACACATCCAAATGACTTTACATTCACACTAAACAAAATTAAACTATTTGCTTGAATTGCGTCATTGTCCGATTGGCAGAATCAAATTTGCAAGTTCTAGATGGATATGTATTTGGGCTTTTAGAGAACAATAAATTGACGATTACATTTTATGCATTTTAACAGAGTTATCAATATCAATAATTTCAAAACTTTGCTTTGCTTTGCAAAACTTTGCTTTGACGAAGGACTTTCGTGGTTTAGAAGCTGAAACGATTTTTGCTACGAATTTTCTCTCGAATTATTTTGTATTATTATTTCGAATTATTTTATCAATCTTTATACATTGCCAGAACATGCTGAAACTCCTACACACCATATCTTCCCATAGAATAAACGTACCAAGTCGTTGGGTTTTATTTAAATACAAAGATTGAAAATGCTTCTGGATTGTTCTATTTATACAACCCAACATAAGTGATAAACCACGTACCTGGACCTAGACAGTCTACACAGAGAGGCATACAAAATCACCTCTTAATATTTGAATAAAGCTTCTATTTCACAGGCTATTCTTGGTATTTGTAAATATTTACGAATAAATAATTGTTTTTTAACAACCCCTGACCCACGACGTAGGATATTGACTTTTTCTCTTCATCGTTTAAATTAAATCTAGAGAGGTAAGTTTTGGGACAGTCGCTGACAAAATCCATCAAACATTCACTCACTGTTTCAATTCGATCGTGTGTCTTGACAGACTATTTTATTTATTTTCCAAGCTCTTAGATCTTAGACATAAATTAGCATTGTAAAAAATTATCTTGTAAAGATTGTCCACTTTGCAAAAGGGCTGCCGTCGTTGTGTAATATACAAAAAAAAAGAACTATGCATCATACAATCAGTATGTTAACGTCGTTATCTAAGATTACCATTATTACTATTACCATTATATGGGCACCTGAATGGGGTTTCCAATCGATCAGTCGTGCCAGGAAAATCAGTTTTTGGACTTTTGTACCATATCTAAAGCTTTTAAAGACCAATATTTTTGCTGGCGATACATTTGCTGATTGATTGGACTCACAAAAGAATATTTTTCAGCAATCAGATTCTTGACTAGTCTCAATAATAAACTCAAAAGCAAATCCACATTGGGACATGAATTGTAAGGAAAAGGGTGTGCCAGCTTGATAGAATATCAATTTTGTAGACATGAGGTTTAACAATCATAGGTTGTGAACTATTTTGACGAAAACAATTACAATTGAAGATACCTTTTTCACCTAAGATTAATGTAATATTTGAATCAACGGAAGAGAAATTCAAATTTATATTATGAAAGAATATTATAACTTACAGAACGTTGGCAAGATAAGATTCTGTTAAAAAAATAAATTCCGATTTTTTATAGTGTAATTTATCTGATTTTCTAATAATGAGATATCTTAATTTTTTAACATGTATCTATTCAACCATTTTACATAATGTTCAACGTGTTTATGCTGATTTATTAGAAAATAATTTTCAATTTGAATTTCTGTTTTTATTACATCCTGTCTGCATTTGAAAGTAAGAGTTGAGACGTCAGCAGGTGGCTAGTGCTTTTCATCCTCTCATCTAGGTTACCTATCTACATCTTAATAACCCATCTCTCTCAACCACTTAATGTTACAACATAATACAGGTAATATGTACAGAGGCGTATACATATTGAAGTCAAATAGTAACATTTCCTCGAAACACGGGTGATATTATAAAATTTGCCACCAAAATTTATGCTAATAATACAACCATGCGTGAGTGTGGTGATAGCTAATGATATTGATACTCATGTCACATCTTAAATGTACTGATTAATACAACAGGTTATTAATTTATTAGAATATGTCAAACACATGTGCAGGGGTAATACAGTTCGAACTGTTTTCATTAATTCTCCTCAAACGCGAGATACTTCGCGAAAGGTAAAACCAAAGATCTCGATCGTTTATAGTTTATCCTTCTCTCAGTAAATACCTTGTCTTTTTAACATCCGAGAAAAAAACTTATTGATTTGCCATTTGTCAAGACGTCTTTAAACTATTAAGTTCTTATTTTATCGAAGAAAAAATACAAAAATCACACGTGTTTCTACATAATCAACGATAAAACTACTTATGGATGAAAATCCATAAGGCTTGACGACAATCTTTAGAGCTATTATAAAGTTGTCAGGTGAAATAATTGTAGAAATTATTGTCCATATAAAAAGTAACCATTATGTAGAGAAATAATTGAAGAAACCTAGGATAGAATGTGTCAAAATAAAGAATTATTTATGTTTTATTGGCGACAGTGACCATAAGAAGTAAACGGTACAATGATCAATGAGTGACTTGGAGCTCATCACATGTGCTCTTTCACAAAAAACAGCGTTTTTCAGGATTGATATCTGTGTTGTGAAGACCGCACATTGAAAAGGCCTCAACATATTATATTGATTTCTCTTTAGGTTTTGGAGTACAGAACAGCTTTTAGAGACGGATGAACAAAGCTGTTATTTCAGCTTTTTATTCAGACTTTTAGAGACAAACAACAGTTCAAAGTAGAACATAATCTTATTTTAGAAAATAATTTCCTTATATTTTTTTCTGAAGACAGGTTGTATTCATTTGCTGATTAAGTATGTAAAACAAGCCCAAAGTGTCTTTAAGGCGTGTGGAGGTTTGGGGGCTTCTAAATTTCTTGTCCAGATTCAGCCGTCGATATTATTAAATCAGCTGATATTGGTGGGCGTTGATCAAATCTTCATTAAAACATTAATGAATTGATTTTCTGTCTGCAATCTCGGGGGATGTACGTTAATGTACTCTTTATAAGTAGCCGACCCCTAAAATGTACATCCCGAGTGTTATAATGTTGGCCGTTAATAGCACAAACCTTTGTTTCGTACCAGATAGCGGGTTTGCCGATATTTATTGTTTCAACGTCAATCCTTTAGTCATCCAAGGTTCTTCAAACGTAACGTCTCTGGATAATCAGAATTTAGGAAAACAGTAATGGTTGTTAGATTAAATAAGAAATTGATAGAAGCCTTGCTATAAATTGAAATATAAACGTATGATACACAGCCAATATATTTATAAACTCGATATACCGACATTCTCTGTCTTAAATTTGTCTCATAAGTATAGTCAGCATATACTCTAATCTGTCACATACAATACCACTACGGACGTCGGAATCAGGTAATGAACAAAATGACAATAAAGTTATTCATATGTGAACATGGGTTCATGAAATCACTTTTTTCAATCAACCATTTATTTGAAACGAGCTATAATTATATGTTATATCAGATAACATTGTGTGGATTTTATATAACCGACAGTTGACTTACAAAAGACCCACATTTCAAAATTTCAGTCAACATAGAATCCCCATTAGTTAGTTGTTTTTCGTGGACAATTTCCTTCTCGTATAATAGAGAGAGACAAATAGTGGACAACTCCACCCCATACCATCTTCATTACCAGTTTATTATTGGTAACACGGACAGTGGTCTCAACGGTGTACAATTATCCCTTGACAACTGATTCATTATTATGTAGTCTGTATGTCTTGAGTCTGTTGGCCTGAACGTCTTAATTGGTACAATTCTTGGATGTCCTCCAGACAACGTTCAGGTTTGAGATAGAGGCATTAGTAGTCAATCACAGCCTCAGAGTCAAAGAACTTGTAATGGGATCCAAGAGAAGAAAGCAAAGATAGTGTTTGTTACCATGCAGCAATTCATAATGATTCCACGAGAGACGATATTAAACTTCGAAAAATCACTGTTTTAGATTTGACAACAAATAAGGGATGGAGTACATATATGTATATGTTGAACGACTGAGTAATGTATGGGAGTAAACCATTCCGCACGTCGCAATGTTGACGCTTATCATGTGTTTTCCTTCTTAATATAATTTGATTTGTACAGATAAACCAGTAATCATGTTTTTGTCACCAAACTTGACACGATCCTGTAAAGAAGGCACCTTTTTGGATCTGGTTGTGTGCATTTAAATACAATTTTGTGACCATCAAAGCACAAAAATCTAACACTTCTGATCTAAGATACTTTATCCTCTCTCTCGAACTCGAATGCCAAGCTTTGATTGGATTGCCCGGAGGTTTCTAAATAAGGAGATCGAGAATTGCCGATGGCATAAAGATCCCTAGTCAAAAGTCGTCTTAACCGACTTGATTTATGGACATTTAAAATCAAAGGCGGATGATATAAATGTGTTGCTGAAAAGTACCCTGAAGTTAGTTATTGTATATATTGAGGATTGCTTAGTCACGTTTAATATAATTAGAACAAAATTGTATGACAAATTATTTCGAGCATTTTGGTATATAATCAAGTTAATATATCAAGCTAGAAGAGTTTGTCTGTCCGTCAAAACATTTACAGTAACGATTGATTGGCCTACATTTGATGCTTCCTGTTCTAAACTTTTTCCTGTAAAAGAATACATCAATTTCCAGCATTTTCTTCCTGTACGCGAAGATATTTACGAAAATGTTTTTGCTAATACTTGCTATTATGAAACACTCTTAAACCTTTTTTTAAGGTTTGGAGTAGCATGTTTTTGAACTGTACCTCTGCTTCACACAGCACACAAAAAGGCTAAAGCAACTAGAGTGCCTTTAACAAATTGGAGGATTTTTGTTTTTCAGAAAAAAAGTTCCTTTACTTTTTTTCTCAAAGAGAGTTTCCCGTTCATTTTTTCAATTATGTCTGAAGAAAAGGTTCAATATGTCAGAGTTTTGGAGTTAATTTCAGGATGTAGCTGACAGTGATACAGAATTCCCGGAGAGAACTGTGGCTGGTTCTACAAAAACATCAAAAGCAAGGCAACTAAAAACGAAAAGTGAGAGTAGCGTAACGAAGTTATCGTGGAATGTTCATTAAATTAAGCTAAATATCGCCTGTATTTTGGACGTAGGCTACAATAGCGATGTACTTTCCAGCAATTGACAACAATGTGTAAGACGATAGAATGCGTCTGGACACACAGCCATAATGAGACAAATGCGACAAGTTAAATATAGTCTCCCCCAAACAGCTTATCAAGGATTCAACCTGAAATGTCCATAAATATTTCAACCTGTCTCAGATAAAACGCCATAATCACACCTAAGAAACGGTGAACAGAGCCAAGAGTTGGAC
The DNA here is from genome assembly GCA_963971465.1 of Lepidochitona cinerea. Classification (NCBI taxonomy): domain Eukaryota; kingdom Metazoa; phylum Mollusca; class Polyplacophora; order Chitonida; family Tonicellidae; genus Lepidochitona; species Lepidochitona cinerea. The sequence goes on along the minus strand of OZ020556.1, from coordinate 35,183,870 downwards.
AATGTAATAGTCACAAGAGACATTTGTAACAGTAAGCCTCATCATAACAGATCAATTCAACAATTCCGCTGTAAATTTTCATTGGGAGATAGGCTATGCTTAAGGCCCGTTCTCGCTGTGCGATTTGTCGTACCGGCTTGTAAGATGCGATTAAAATGGATGCATTTAATTGGACAATATGATTTATCAACCATTTTCATCGCAATCCTACAAGTCGGTACGACAAATCGCACAGTGAGAACGGGCCTTTACGTCATGTCAACCGAAGACTTCATTTCGTAATATCGAAAAAATAGACTTAAAACGAACCAATTCGGCAAAAAATATGTGCCGAATCTAGACCCACACACATGGAACAATAAAACGGTGTGTTATTAGGCCCAGGCATCCTTGACTTGTTAAAAGGGTTGAATTAAGCAGTTGTAGGAATCTCTCGGGTTACAAGCATTGGGATAAACGCAATAAGGTGTTCAAAATTGGTATCTTGAGACTTTTACTTACTACGAAATAAACTTTGATATTTCGGTTAAAAGCTAATTGCTAATTGTATTCATTGCAGAAAAAAGAGGAAAATCTAAATTGTTAAATACAAAGAAATAACTGACTTCGATAAGATAATTTCAGTCACGAGAAGTGTGGCTGTTTTATCATGGCACCCAAGACAACAGAGTCACAATGAATCGACCTGAAGCCAACAGTTGTTGTATGGCTGACCCACTACCAGCCTTAACCGTTGGATTTTGAACAGTTTGCTAATCGTTCTGACCTTCACCCAACCGATTGTTAAATACTAGTAATTGGTTGGCCCAATGTTGTGGAATGGTGGGTCTAATTATGTAAAACGGTTGGTACTGTGCTGGCGAATCATCTGTCTAGGGTTAGGGTAGTCTTAATAACAAGTGGTTATATGAATATCATAAAATGGTTGGACTGGAATCAGTTTTCTCAGTTGGGCCAACAGCCTTCTGGCAATGGCACAACGATGGTTCGGGTTTTCATAATATCGGTGTATATAACTTATGAATGACTTTTATAAGTAGGGCAAGGATAAGACTTGGACAATTGTTCTGGATTCTAGTTGACCACCATCATTGATTGTACATAGCCTAATGAAGCTGGAGGTATATCCAGCGAAACTTCGTGTTTAATAAATACAGGAGTAGAAATCCAGAAAAAATTTTGGTGTCTTGTCGGTGTATAGTCAACTATCTGTCTGGCATTGGGCCGCCGATAGGTGCACTGTTTGTCTAACGTTATGGCAACATGATTTTGATAAATTATTTTCACGTTGGCATGAGTTAAGGGCTACGTAAGTATTATTAACAATGCAAATGCTCCCCGATGAACGGATCAGCTACAACTGCCTTAAGACAAATGAATGTGGAGTCCGTTTGGGAATGCAATATTTCCTCTTCAAGTTTTCTTGTAGACCTACTATGCGGTCATACACAGAAAATACGAAAGAGGTATCACCTGCTCAAACATCACTGGCTACGGAAAACTTACACAAAGCTGATTTACGTCCGAACGATGCTGATGGCTTTTACTTAATGCTGAGCCTTAGCTGCGTCGCCAAACAACCAGTTATAAAGTTAAGGCCAAAGATGTTATATTAATACCGATAGGTAAAACGTAGGTAATAAAATTACGGAACTTGTCTAAACCTTTAGCCAACTTTGAGATGCCGATGCAGCATTAGGCCAACAATGCCAATTTTCAACTAACGGTGGGTCAATGGAGAACAGCAAACCATTTGCCGGCTATAACAAGCCATCAATATGCAACCCGGGCTATTCCACCGTAGAGAGGTTGGCCAAGTGTGGGTGACCGACGCTTAAGCTAATATAAAATGACTAACGACGCGGAACCAGGACCAACGTCAATTCAACACAGCAAACAATAAACCAACCATAATGAGACTTTATAAATGCCTACTAGTTACATATGATAGGCAAATGTCGTAATCTGTAAATTAACTTCCACGGCAAATGACTAACCATTGTAACTTTAAAGGGGCATGAGCTGCCAAAATGTTGATATTTTGACGTTAAAACAGAATGCTGAAATTATTGGCTATTTTTCTCTAGAGGTAGAATTCAGAAGCTTTTTAATGCTTCTAGTCTCGAAAATGTACGATAAAGTACTGTTTTGAACTAACTTTGGTTTAGAATGAATGAATGGTCGTCCCGGTTATTTAAATTTTGTTTACTTTTTAACACGTTTTGGGTTCATACAGGCCACATACTATATGGATTTTTCTCATTCCAACGCCAATCATTTAGTTTTTCGATAGCCTTCAAAGCCTCATACTGTCGTGACGATCAGAAGTTATGAAAAAACTGCGAATTTTGGCAGCTCATGCCACTTTAACCCCACATTAATATCTATAGATTTAATGTCGGTAACGCTACAAAGAACCGATTTTAAAAGAACAATCTCAGCCACCCTTGGTTCAACGTGGAATCAAGGCTGGTTAGTTGAGACCTTTATCCAACCATGCCGACAAACCGCCAATGTTGGCCCAAACTGTGTTTATGCTATCTGACAGCAGGTCACAATTTCATTTCCCATTTACGGTAATATTAATGTCTGCTCTCACATCACCTTTCCTAACTTTCGCTGAACCAAATCCTTCGATGGGGGCCTTAAACAGTCCTTTGGGAGTATTTTGAGCACAATTTATTCATAGGTTGAAGGTAGACATTTTTCACTATCGTTACAAACAGCTGATAGGGGTCACTTTGCGCATAGTCCACCGGATGTAAACAGACCAAAGCATGCCTAACTACCAGATCTGCATCCACCTAAACTGGTCCCATTTCACTTCTAAAATCATTTCCAGGCAGTGACTCAACCTCTGTCCTAAAAATGCAAGGGGGGGGGGGGGGGGCGGGCAGGAAAAAAATAAAAAAAAACACACAAAAATATCTGGAACTTCTTTTTTCCCTACCAAAAAAACATCTCTGTAATACGTCCAGAGTAATGGGGCCACGGTTGGAGTAATAGTCCCTTTTTGTCTGATAGCTTTTGCTGTGGATCTAATATGTTTTAAACTCCCGCAACCAAAACCAATCAGTCTGTTTCCAATATAACAACATACATTGTTCCGCCCAGTGGTAAAAGTCGACTATTATATCATTGAATATAGAACTAACACATAAAAAACCCAGCTTATGGTCATTTCCAGGAAAGATACAGAAACATATTCATCCATTGTCATATTCGCTTAGCTATGTATTGAGTGACACTAATCTCCTAAATCCAACTAATGCCAGTATGTTAAGGAACACGACACTAAAGGAAACAGCTATCAGCACATTGTCACATTCTGTTGTAATGCTGATTAACTTCGCCAAACGCAATAAGACTTATGAAATACACAAAAAAACTTCTTCAAGATTGCTAGTCACATTGTTAATAGTGTGACAGACCTAACCAAAATTTGGTCTAAATTTCTTTGGTACATCATGATTACATTTAATTTTATTTGCGCACATCTTTGTTTCGTACGTATTAATGACCATGTCAATATTTATACTTAAAAGGCAATATTATACTTAATTATTCATCACAATTAACTCCAGAGAAATCTTTTCAAAGTCTTCACGATAAGATATTGGTAAATCTTTGGATATCAATTAAACTCATCGTTGACCCATGGATGCCATCTGAGGTTAAACACCTTGGGGAAAGCTAGAGATGTATCACCCCGTAACCCACATGGGGATTATTTACGTATACGATCAAAAATGATTAAGTTTAAAAAATACCACTACCGGGATGCTCAAATCTGATTAAACATAAGATAGAATGAAACTAGTCGTTAAAAAACCTTTGTTAATGCAATTTCATTCACTGACTTTCCTCGGGCTCTTGTCAGTTAGAAATTACCTTTGTGCATTATTCAGTCCTTGTACACCTAATCCAAATTACATGTAGCTTTTGTTTTCAAATGCAGAACGATCTTTAATCGAAGTGTGATGTCTTTACAATAGGTAGATCTATAAACTGGAGTCTATCGCCAACATAATTCAACTAAGTTAAATAAAAGTTAACATTTTAACGTCATACTAAGTAATAAAGCGAGAACAATCTATTTGCAAACAGCAAATCTAAGAATTCTTGTTTAAAAAAAACAAGATATCGGCACATTGAGGCTCTGGGCTATTTCTATCGGATTGTGTCCGTAGTACGCTATGTGGGCATCATGCAATCCGAAGTTTTCAGAGAAAAGGTAATCAGTCTGAGTAGAGTAAAAAGTTGTTTTCGTTTAAGTCATATTTTCATGTAATTGTGACACTTTTTAAAGGCTTGATCGAGATTAGATGGCTGAATAATACAACAAAAACGGTGTGATTTATCGAGGGTGTCTTCTTTGACGAAATTAGTGAACAGGTATCCTTAATAGTTGTATACTTTTTATCTAGACATCATCGTGTTTTTATGGTACACGTTTCCCAGACAATTGTGGTGAATCACATTCAATGATGTTGATGTTGATGCTCAGTTTCTGATTTCCAATAATAACACATCAGTGCTGTGTAACGTTTAAGTTGTGGATGCTCGACACAGCACTTGGACGGTAGCAGAGTTTAAGAAATGTACATTAGAGAAAAAAAAGTATTATAAAATGAGTAACCCAATATCCCTTGTTTCACTCCCTTATAAGTTGTACGCCCGCAGACCACCCCACTATAGGGTTTCAGTTCAACACATGAGACATCCTTGACAGCCAAATAAAGTTGACATAGTGCATGCCGGTTTCACGCAACGCACAATTCAACATTGGTACCGCCATTTTGACAATTTTAAGCTTACATATTCTCAGCCAAACTGTGGTATTTTTAATATTGGTTAAAAATTCAAAAAAAATACACAAATTGTTTTAACCAGGCATTCATTGAAAGCTTAAAGTATGTACAGACCGGCATTAGTTTCAATCCAATATTCAAATAACTCAGATACAAAACTACGTAAGCCACTTCCTAGCTCTAGCGCAACCGAGATTAATTTTCGTTGGCTGAAAAAACAGAATCATGTGCGATACACGGTAATCGATGCCTCATGTAATGGAACTTCAAGGATCCGACATGGCATTATGTCGATATTTATATTATGTCTGGTTTGATCAGATAAATTGGCATCCAAGGTATCAATGATTAACTTGCACCTTGCTTGTATAATCATTTATGTTGCGGGGTTGTTCATCGCTGGTTTTAAAAGCGTAACAAACAACATCAAAATGAAATGCTATCGACGTTTAAATAAAGAAAGGTTTTATCGATCCTCAATTGTTGACGGGAAGCTGGTGAGATTTGGCTTTGTGTAACATCGTTAAAAGTAACCGTGCTTGATAACGGACTATCCTGGTCAACTTCCCGTTATCATGTCTCTATCGATAAAGTTAACCCCATTTATATCCGATTTGATTGCCTGAAGAAACTTAACAGCATATGTCATTGTATAGGTCAATGTTTGATTGGATTGCCTGGATGTTTTAATATGAGAGGAAGAGTGAGAATTGCCTACGTTAGCGGCATCCAAGGTCAAAAGAGCACAGTATTCGTCTTGATTTATGGACAAATAAAACCTAAACCGATTTAATTGTCTGGCTGATAGGATATCTAAAGCTAGCTATACGAGGGTTTGATGGAACATTTGGTCACGATTTATCATTGATCTAAATCTATATCCTTGGCAGTTGACACCGGCTCTATATCCTTGGCAGTTGACACCGGCATTTATTAGTATGGATTTATCTATGAAAAATAGCTACCTCTCGATTGCTCTATATTTCCCACCGCATGCACTATTTCTTTGAATCAACAATTATCGATGCTGAACAAAACAACTCCTAATGCGACAAATCTTACATAAGACATCATACAAACTGGACAAATTTCTGAAAGGGTAATCCAATATCACCACTCTGTCTGAAAGTTCCATAATTTGTTCATCCAAGATTACTGTCAACAATACTCTATACCATTTGTAATGCAGACAACGTTTTCAACCGCCTATAATTATTCATTGTCAAATGTCCATTGTGTATTATTTTGTCTTACATTTGTGGGACTAAATATTCTAATTGTTACAATTACAGGGCAACGACCAGGCAAGAGCAAGACTGGATAAGAAATCATTAGCGGTTACCACAGCCTTTGTGTCTGGATCCCAGCATTGGGATACAGAAAAAGCAAGTCAAGACTTTACACTGACTGAGTAATTCTTTGTTACCACATTCGTTATAAATAATATAAATACAATCATGTCCTAACAGATCTTTGGCACCAAGTTTTCTCTTTTGGCAAACAAGTTATCGTCAATATTCAATTGACCTATTTTATGTTTCCTTACACTACAAATTAACATCATTTTATATTTCAGAACAAAAACCCGTTGAAAGCGTTGAATAATGTATATTCATAGATGAATTTATAACTGATTATGTAGGGAAGTTACATTTACAAAGGTTTCAACATGTAGCTGGTTACATCAAATCATTCGTTCAAATAGATTTAATCATCCTGCTCATGGCATTATACCGATTTGTATCCATTTCATTTTCTCTATATAATGTCTGACTTATTAATATACGTTCAACGCATTCTTTTTTGTTTATATGCATTTAAGTTAAAAATAATGATAGGTCATCGCTCCATCTCGAACCGGGACATCTTGTCCTCCTCTCTCCCGAACAGGCACATCTTGTCCTCCTCTCTCCCGAACCGGGACATCTTGTCCTCCTCTCTCCCGAACCAGGACATCTTGTCCTCCTCTCTCCCGAACCGGGACATCTTGTCCTCCTCTCTCCCGAACCGGGACATCTTGACCCCTTCTCTCCCGAACCGGTACATCTTGTCCTCCTCTCTCCCGAACCGGGACATCTTGTCCTCCTCTCTCCCGAACCGGGACATCTTGTCCTCCTCTCTACCGAACCGGGACATCTTGCCGTTTTATCTCCCGAATCGGTACATCTTGTCCTCTCTCCCGAGTCGGGACATCTTGCCGTTTTATCTCCCGAACCGGTACATCTTGCCCTCCTCTCTACCGAACCGGTACATCTTGTCCTCCTCTCTACCGAACCGGGACATCTTGTCCTCCTCTCTACCGAACAGGGACATCTTGTCCTCCTCTCTACCGAACGGGGACATCTTGGCCTCTTCTCTCCCGAGCCAGGACATCTTGTCCTCCTCTCTCCCGAACCGGTACATCTTGTCCTCCTCTCTACCGAACCGGTACATCTTGTCCTCCTCTCTACCGAACAGGGACATCTTGTCCTCCTCTCTCCCGAACCGGGACATCTTGGCCTCTTCTCTCCCGAACCGGGACATCTTGTCCTCCTCTCTCCCGAACAGGCACACCTAGTCCTCCTCTCTCCCGAACCGGTACATCTTGTCCTCCTCTCTCCCGAACCAGGACATATTGTCCTCCTCTCTCCCGAACAGGCACATCTTGGCCTCTTCTCTCCCGAACAGGCACATCTTGTCCTCTTCTCTCCCGAACCGGTACATCTTGTCCTCCTCTCTCCCGAACCAGGACATATTGTCCTCCTCTCTACCGAATCGGGACATCTTGACCCCTTCTCTCCCGAACCGGTACATCTTGTCCTCCTCCCTACCGAACCGGGACATCTTGCCGTTTTATCTCCCGAACCAGGACATCTTGTCCTCCTCCCTACCGAACCGGGACATCTTGCCGTTTTATCTCCCGAACCAGGACATCTTGTCCTCATCTCTCTCTTTTTTTGTTTGGAGTCTCTAAAACCAGATATTCCGTCTGTATTTCTCCGATAAAGATCGCAAGTTATACCGTATCGCTCAAAGTTCAAATCACCAGGCTCGGAGTTTATGTACATTATGGGCACAAACAATTCTCAAATTAAAAATACAAAATGATGCTAAAACTCAATTTTCGGAAAAACATAGAAAGTTCCTAACTTCTTGTGTCTGAGAAAAAAACAGAAAACCGTCAACTGTTTTTAGTGTAGACAGTTTATGGATTATGGAGGCGCATATGCCTTTCAGGTTTATTCTAGAGTTTGGAGGAGTGTGGTTACGACAAACATAAATCTTTATCGGCTTCTGTATCTTTCTTCTCAAAACTTGCCGCAAGTCATAGACAAAATATCGGATTAAAGCAGATTTTCTTGGAGATGAATTGGTTTCAGCAGGCTTTGATAAGTGAAGACATTAACGGCCAGACCTTTGCCGAACCATAACACATACATAGTACAGTTTTGACTATCTTTTGACAGGGATATATCTATATTTATAGACACTAAAACACAGGGCAAAAATAACCATGGAAACAAGTTTCTTGTTGTGGTAAAAGGAGGGTATGTCAGTTAGACCTTTATACCCAGTCATAGGTTGTCTTTAATTAACCAAGACCCATGATAACGTTAACATCACTACAAAACTCTATCCTGTAACCTATAACGTTTTCGTGACGATTGATGTCGTGTCGATGTCGTGACGATCGATCGTCACGAAAACGGTATAGGTTACAGGATAGAGTTTTGTAGTGATGTTAACGTTGCAATTTGGTTATTTAACGTGGCTAATTAGCTAAATCTCGTTGAGGCTTTTCATTTCCACTTTCAAATAGACCAACACATGAGACTTCCTTGACAACCAAATAAAGATGATAAAGTTCATGCCGGTACACACAGTCCAACATGGGTACAGCCATTTTGACCATTTTAAGCTTACATTTTCCATAAAATATGTACAGTAGATCTGCAATCCAATATTCAAATAACCCAGATACAGAACTATAGTCTGGTACCCTGCCCCTAAACTCGTACAAGATAGCTCGTTATTATTATCCTAATAACGAGCTATCTTGTACGAGTTTAGGGGCAGGGTACCAGACTAACAGAACTATAGCTAAGTAAGCCACATCCTAGCTATAGCAAAACCGAGGTCAATTTCCATTGGCAAAAAAACAGAAACAGCGTGTTTTGACCTATAAGGATATATTCAATTCAGTCTAACAACTGTTAATGATAATTGATTAAGGCCAGTTGATTGTCAAAATAAAACAATTTCAACAGGATCACTTAATAAACTTACCTAGGCTTACTCATACGTGTCGTTCTTTTTGAAAATTTGTCAGATAATCTATATGATTTATTGATGGTTAATACCATTTACGGACTGACATAACTCATAACCCCTTTAATAATCTCTTTGCATGCGTAATGAAGTTGTTTCTTACTTGAAGATGATCGGTAAAGTTTTAAAATACGTTCTGGGATATAAAAAAAAACATTTAGATTTTTTCAATCTGACAATAAAAACATGATGAAAGACAATTGGTAGATGAAACTTTCGAGCTGCTTTATTCCAAATAACCATAAAAGTCATCACCAAATAAGACCACAAAGAACTCAAAACCTCTTGGTATAATTTACTTGGCTGCCTTATTATGGAAACTGGAAATGGGCAATCATCTAGTCATGCAAATTAACACCGTCATCCGTAATAATGGGGCCTTTGAATAAAAACTTTGAATAAAAAACACAGGAATACTGGTCACGTGATTGATGAAGGGAACTTATATTAACGCTACGATCCATGGACGTTAAAAAGTCTTTACTCTAATTTGTATTTCTCCAGTAATACTTAAAGAAGTTATTATCTATTACGGATATTGATTTTATTTCCTCAGTATTATACATTTATTGACCCAATTCTATCAACAAGTGACGTGATGTCAGTGATCTATGGTATCGGGGTGGTAAATGGCGATTGTATGTCCATTCATAGATACTTAATTTGTTCCTTGCAGCAAACTAACTTCCAACCAGGCATCTTTCAAATAAACAACCGATTGGTCTCTTTGTACAGGTTAAGACATTAACAGACACTTTATACCCAGAGGTCGAAAACGCGTAGACGTCAAATGCCAAATTTCATCATTGAAGATGGATGAGAATGGATCTGCCCCCGACCCAAATAAAAACCATCAACAGCTAGTCGCATAGATATATTTCCACTGTAAATACACCCACACTATTTACAGACATTCTATTTCAATAAGAAGGCCAGGTCAAAATACTTCGTTTTTCACATTAATTTGCAGGAAGAATGGTAAAACAGACCTTCGATCCATATTCCCCCACTTAAAGTGGCATGCGCTACAGAATATAAAGAAAGTATAATTATTGGTGAGTTTTATAAAAAGTACAAAATGTGAGCTGTCCGTTGATACTGAAATTACACATGTATACGTTTAGGTAAAGGAACAAATCCCATGCAAATGTACTGATACACCTGGGCTATTTGGATTTTGTCCGTTATTAGAAAACAGCTCTGATTCGTATGGTAGCCGAGAAATCTGAGCTCTGCCGAATTTTTTTTTTCTCTCCGTGTTTGTAAGGCGACAAGACACATTAGCAGCCATATTATACCAGTCGCCGTAAGACCGATAATCCGGGCTAATTCGTATGGGTAACTAAGTTTACCAATATTTTCTTATTTCTACGTCAATCCTTTAGTTTCAAGGCACTTCAAAAGTATGGCAGTCACATTAATTTCGGCCTTTATCCCCTCATTCGGCCTATAAGAGAAGGCTTAGAAAGGGACTGAATCGTTGACACGTCACTTGTTGATAGAACTGATAAATCATTATATATTTTTGTTTGCTTGGATTGCACATATATTTTGAAAGCAAAATATTGCTGCAATCAATAAACCGAAATTTTAGTCGGTTCATTTTATGTTGTTTTACACAGGTAGATGTATCCTTTCCCATTGTAGGAACACGTTTCACCAATCCAAAAGGAACTGGATCACCTGTTGGTCGTGGACACCTCCAGTTATCCGACTTCTCTGTTGTAAAGTCTTAAACCTTATAAACCAGCTGTGTGTATGCTTCTTCCGGCGATAAAATATTATTAAAATGGTCGTGGAGGCGGCCGGCAAAATACACAATCTACTGGCTTTAAGCAACGGATGAAGAAAACTCAACTCAAAAACTTGGCCATTGCCATATAGGCCACAATTCCGTCATTCTTATATTCGCATCTGCAGAGAAAAATAGTATGCTTTGTTCAGTTAAAAAATATGTATTAGGACGAGAATAATCTCTTTAATCCAGTAACTGTTGTTAAGATGGTAAACAAAGTATCGACACAAGCGAAACTGGGATAATGGCCGTACCATGGCCTGAGGGCGTTATTTAATCCGAAGTTTTCTAAAAAAAGTAATCGATATAAGTAGATTAAAAAAGTTTAGATTCAAGTCATGGAATACTAGCATTCCCATGCAGTCATGCTAAGGACAACCACAACAAAAAGGGTGTGATTTATCTTGGATTTATTATCTGACTTAAAGTGGCATGAGCTGCCAAAATTCACACTTTTTCCATAATTTCTGATCGTCACGACAGTAAGAGGCTTTAAAGGCCATCGAAAAAAACTGAATGATTGGCGTTGGAATGAGGAAAATCCATACAGTATGTGGCCTGTACGAACCGAAAACGTGTTCGAAAAGTAAACAAAATTTATAACCGGGACGACCATTCATTTATTCTACGCCAAAGTTAGTTCAAAACAACACTTTATCGTACATTTTCGAGAGTTGAAGCACTAAAAGGCTTCTAAATTATACGTCTCGAGAAAAAGAGCCAATAATTTCAACATTCTGTTTTAACGTCAAAATATCAACATTTTGGCAGCTCATGCAACTTTAATTATTGAATGGGTTTCCTCAATATAAAAAATATTTTTGACATTGATATAGAATTTCATGTTTTTATAATATGCGTTTCCAGACAATGTCACGAATTGTGATGAATCACACTCAGCGGTGTTTCCAAATTACCAAACACTTATTAAAATAATTTTTTTTTGTTATCTTTTCATGGCATCTTTTTTCTGATACATAAGAATAAGATATCAGCTTTGTATAACACTCCTTTAACGGGAAATGTTTTATGCAGCACTTGGTCGGTAAGGATGTTCACCAACATGTACATTACAGAGAAGTAGACGGTTCTCATACAATGAGTTCTCCAATATCATTTGTTTCATTGACACCTCCCTAATTGATCCATCCCCCAAACCATCCCTTTAATAACGCAATCGGTGTCTATTGTAGCATTGGGACTTAATATCAGGTTTTCAACAGTGTCTCGCGTTTAACCAGAGTTATAGTAGCTGATCGTAAGCCAGACAGGGATAAAATGTTTTGCCTCCAGTTATTAGTGCTTATAACAGCTTCGGTGGCTGGCAATCAATGTGAACAAGATGAAAACAATTACAAAGGGGCCAGTCGAATTACAAAATATATGCGTTGATGAATGCTCATGTTGCGGCGGTTACTCTTTGTGTCAGAATAAACAAAAATACCAATTCTAAGAGTCGATACAGCGTTTATGTTGTGTCTACCAAATTATATATATATTGTAAAACAATTCATATGTATGATGGTTTCGTAGATTACCAGAAATCTCAATAGTATATACCTTTTAACATTTCAAAACAAAAACTCGATTCTATAGAACTAAATAATGCAACTTCAACGACATCATCTAATTGACAGCTGCTTGACGAAAGTCACGGGATTAAATTACATAGCAAAGGCGTAGTCTTGTTACATAATATGCATGGTTTAATCTGATGTAACGATCCGGTCATGACATTATGTCGACACTTATTTATTGTATTATATTATACTTGATATAACGTCTGGTTTGATCAGATGAACTTATTGTTGGTTGTTCATTTATGTACCCAGATTCAATAATCCATGTGATATAAAAGTGTCCTTGATTTAATTTGTTAAGCAAAACACTTCAGAAAACATTTATGGACACAATGTTAAGATGAAATGTTTTATTGGAAAAACACCTGAATGCAGTATCTGCATAAAACCTAAAAGTTTCATACAACTGGAAGAACACAATAAAAAATGAAACGAATAATCCGAGAAGAACAGTATTTTTGAGTTTGCCATTATGGGTCAGTAGTCTTTTTCGTGGAACGCTAGTATGCTCGTGTAACAAGCTACATGGAACATTTTCAGTTTTTCGGCTAACGAAAATTTACCCCAGTTATAACTAGGAAGACTCTTTCTTGACCATAGTTTAGTATCTGATTTTTTTTTTAAATATTGGAATAAAACTAATGCAGACCTGCATGTATAGCACTTACAATAAACTTTTAATCAATGCCTGATTGAAGGTTTTTGTGTTTTAATTTTAACTGACTTTGAAAGAATCAGCGGGTTTTATAGTTTCGAAATGTCGGTAATCGTGCTGTATAGTCGTGCTGTCAAACAAAACGGTAGGTATCATGCCTACTTTTCTTGGTTGAGGAGATTTCTCATGTCTTCATTTATTTGAAAATAGCTTTTGGTTTTTGACGACGTATTAAATTGAAAACTTTTATGAAAAGGTAATCCAATATCACCAGTCTGTCTGAAAGTTCCATAATTTGTTTATCCAAGATTACTGTCAACAATACTCTATACCGTTTGTAATGCAGACACCGTTTTCAACAGCCTATAATTATTTATTGTCAAATGTTCATTATGTATTTTATGTCTTACACTTGTGGGACTAAATATTCAAATTATTAAAATTACAAGGTGACGACCAGACAAGAGCAAGACTGGATAAGGAATCATTAGCGGTTATTAAAGCCTTTGTGTCTGGAACCTAGCATTGGGATACAGAAAAAGCAAGTCCAGACTTAATGAATAATTTTTTGTTACCACATTCGTTATACTACATACAAGCATGTCCTAAGATATATGTGCCTCCAAGTTCTCTCTTTTGGAAAACAAGTTATCGTCAATATTCAATTTACCTATTTTTTATGATTCCGCAATCATAATTTTCATAACGTCTTGCACAACAAATTAACACCATTTTGCATTTCGGAACAAAAACACGTTGTACTTGTGTTAAAACTGAATAATATATTTTCAGAGATAACTTATAATTGACAACGGTGTGACGAAAAGTTGACAAATTAGGTTAGATTTGCAAAAGTCAAATCTTTTTAGCAACTTGCTGGTTACATCAGATCATTAGTTAAATCAGGTTTTATCATCCGGTTCGTGACACTATGTCGATTCTTATTTATTTATGAATGTCCTTCCTCACTATAGTGTCTCACTTGTATATGTGTCTCAGTTCCAATGTATTTTAGTTTTGACCCCCTTCTCCTCCCGAACTGGAACAACTTGAGAACAAGTAGCTAATTTCGTTTCAACCAAATGTTTCTAATATATGGCAGCTTGTGCCACTTTAAGGTGTGGTGAGGCCCCGGTGGTCCAGTCGGTTTAAGTGATTGTCACTCAATCCGGCACAGGCCTTCCGTCGATGCGGCGGGGGTTTTCACTAAGACTAAATAAAAAAAAAATTGAAAAATTTCTGAATGGATTTTCACTGGATCACCTTATGTGAAAGAGTTGCTAGGTGCTCGTCGAAGGTCGGGGGTGTCCTGCCCTCTTAATCTGGCAACGCAGCCATATAAGTGAAATAATCTTGACAGCGGCGTAAAGCATCAACCATCAATGAATCAATTGAAGATGTGGAGTTTTAACAAACACAAATCTCTATCTGTCTCTATCTATTTTCTTGTCAAAACTTGCCGCAAGCCATAGACAAATAATCGGGTAAAGGTGGATTTGGCTGGAGCTGACAGGACGAGTGAGGGCATTAACGGTCTGACATTTGTCGAACGATAACCCGTACGTTGTATAAGACGTTTTTAGCAACGATACTTGTAAAGTTATGACTAGATTTTGACAGGGTTATATAAATATTGCATTTATCTTGAGCTATAATGCCGACGCCAATCGTCACGAAAACCGTATAGAGATATAATCAATTCGTTCTAATAACAGTAAATTGTTGACTCCAGTTGATGGTCAAAATAAAACAAATAAAAAAATACATCCTTCTTTTGCAAATGTGACAGACAATCTATTGATTGGACAATTGATGGATGGGAAGTTTGATTGGCTTTGTTTTAAAAATAACCATAAAAGGCAACTGTAATCATTTCAACCCCATAAGAACTAAAAAAGGACTTGGTCTAATCGACTTGGCTACCTTTTTATGCAAACCAGAGATGTCCAATTATCTAGAAATTCAAATTTACGCCTTCACTCGTGATCATGGGGTCTAAGAGCGAAAACTTGAAAACATCATTAGACACAGTCACACTTCAGCTATTTGTTCACAATCTAGGGATGAAGGAATAATATATTTATGAACACTAAAACACACGGGCCCAGGGAAAATCTTCTTGTCTAAAATAACCACGGAGACAAGTTTCTAATTGTGTTAAAAAGAGGTATATCATTTAGACCTTTATACCCCATCATAAATTGTTGTAATAAAGTAAACCTATGATATTTTATTAGGTTGACGACTGACAGGAGCTTGGCCTTAGTCAGTAGAATTTTCTGGAACACTTTGTATAACATTGACAATGCTTACGCATCTTAAGCTATAGTAAGAATATCGTCAGACTATATATTATTGGGTCATGAAAAGACAGTGAAAATTTGCCCCCCCCCCCCCATACCCCTATCCCAGAAAACCTAGGTAGAAGGCAGACAGGGGAGTTTAGCCCTGACCAGTATGTCTTTCAAACTCTTGTTCTTTTTATAAGCAATGACTGGCCTTTGGGTCAGAAGTCGAGCAAGTTTACTTTGAAGTAGTTTGTATTCTTCTACTATAATCTTGGCCATGACGATGCTAGCTTTGCTATACTGAAACACAAATGGTATTATAGTTTTTTCACGACATCTTCCGGGGTCCAAGTTCAAACCCAAAGGATAAATAGTTTGTAATGTTTGAATCCAAAAACTTTCCCTTTCCAAACGCTTGTGCTTGGTATCTGCAGCGGAAGTGAGAAAAGGGATTTTCTCAATAGGCATGATTTCAAAATGATCCTTGACCGAATGACCTTGAGTATTGAAATGTTGTGCCACGGGTACATCATGTTTAAGTCTTATACTAGATAAATGGTTGGCTGCTCTTTGTCGTAGAGAATTCTCCGACGTACTGTTTGCAACATTTTTTGCACGTGATTACATACACGATATTAGAGGAGTCACAATTAAGATTCTCTGACATTTGATATTTGTCGCTAGTTTGTTCTCCGAAAAAGGTTCCGCGATCGGGTACGTATATATCGAGTTTGCATCGCGTCTTAAGGCATTTCATTGATGTACCTGAGAGAAATGCTGGACGGTAATGGTACACTCGTGAAGGGGAGGTAAGCGTATCGGGGGATGAAAAGGGAAACATGATTTGTCTTACTGTGTTAGATTTGATCCTTCGGAGTAATCTAATAGAATACTTCCTAGGGAGGAGAGCTTTAAAAAGAACAGAACAAGCTTGGTTAAAAAAATCTAAAGAACTGCAGTTTCTATTGAATCTAAAAATCTGAGATTTAATGACTCCCTTGAAAGTGTGAGGAGGATGGTATGACCCAGCATGTAGCAGCTGATGCGTGTCAGTAGGTTTGAAGAATACTTTGTAATCTAGATACCCAGTGGTATGATATGTATGACCCTTGTAAATAGTTACATCCAAAAAATCCACAGAAGTGTGATCAATAGTAGGCTGTAATTTCATGCTTGAGTCGTGAGAATTAAGAGTATCAATGAAAATATGAAGGTCTTCCAACGCATGTTGCCAAATGATAAAAATGTCATCCAGATACCGAAGGTAAATAAAAGGTTGTTGGTGACATTTGTGAAGAACACACTCTCCCACTGAGCCATAAAAATAGAGGCAAAGTTAGGACTAAAAACGTTTCCCCATAGCACACCCTTTAATTTTCTGAAAGATCTCCCCATTGAATTCAAAATCGTTACCTTTTAAGCTAAATTCCAGCAATTCTAAAATGTCTTTATCCGGACGACGGTGGTCAGGATATCTTTGGAACGCTGATTTTATGGATTTAAGACCCAAATCTATGTAAATGTTTGTATACATAGACTCCACATCCAGAGTAACCAAAATCACATCTTGTGGGATGGATTTCTCAAACAATTTGGCCAATAAATCATCCGTATTTTTTATAAAGCTAGGATGCCGATTCGCTATAGGTTTTAGATAGTAATCAATTAGCTCTGATATTCTATAACTTTCACTGCCACAATCTGAGATAATAGGACGCCCAGGGGACATTGTAGGCTTCGGTCATTTTTCAATGGGTTTGTGAATTTTCGGAAGAATATAGAAGACCCTGTTTTTAGAGTTATGATCAGATTCCAAATAGCGATACTGTTTTTCATTAAGTAAGCCACGTGATGATAAGGGAACTACTATCAACGCTATTTTTATACTTTGAAAGACGTTAAAAAGTCTATATTTTGCCTTGTCCAGTATAACTTTTGTAACAGTATAAGTTTATGGATATTACGCACATTGATGTTATTTTCTCAGTATTATATTTATGAACGCTAAAACACACGGGCACAGGGAAAATCTTCTTGTCTAATTCTCAATATTATATTTTTGAACACTAAAACACACGGGCACAGGGAATATCTCGATCTTGCCGAATTCTCAGTATTATATTTATGAACACTAAAACACACGGGCACAGGGAATATCTCGATCTTGTCGAATTCTCAGTATTATATTTATGAACACTAAAACACACGGGCACAGGGAATATCACGATCTTGTCGAATTCTCAGTATTATATTTATGAACACTAAAACACATGGGCACAGGGAATATCTTTTTGTCTAAAATAAACACGGAGACACGTTTTTTTTATTGTGTTAAAAAGGGGCATATCATTTATACCCAATCATAAGTTGTTATAATAAACCACAACCCATGATATTTCATTAGGTTGATGACAGGCAGGAGTTTGGCCTTAGTATTATACATTTGTTGACCCAATTCAGACCCAGATGTCAGTGATCTATGGTATTGGGGTGGTAAATGGCGATTAATTTGATCCTTGGAGTAAACTAACTTCCAACCAGGCACCACTTAACTAAACTACATATTGGTCTCTGTGTACAGGTTAAGATATTAATGAAGACATTAACATCCACTTTATACCCAGTGTGGAAAACCCGTAGACGCCAACTGCTAAATTCCACCATTGAAGATAGATGAGAATGGACCTCCGATGACCCGAATAAAAACTATTAACAGGCTAGTCGTACCGAAATAGCTCCACTCTAATTACACCCACACTCTTTACATACATTCTACATGTACTTCAATAAAAGCGGCCAAGATATCAATTTGCAGGAAGAATGGTAAAACAGAACTTCAGTCTATATCCCTCCACTTAAAAGTGACATGAGCACCAAATAAATATGATTCTTCGGTGGTTTACGTCGCACTTATATGGCGGCGTTGCAAGGTTTAGTGGGGGAGAAAACTGGGCTCATTGGCCGGATTCATTGATTGATTGATGTTTTACGCCGCACTAAATATTATTTTACTTATATAGTGGCGTTGCCAGGTTTAGTCGGGATGGAAACCGGGCTCATTGACCGGAGAAAACCCCCGACCTTCGGCGAGTACCTGACAACTCTTCCACATTCGGCGATCGAGTGAAAAATCAATTCAGGAATTGTTCAATTTTTAAATCCCCTAAAAATGTACGCAAACATCCCTGCTATTTTGATTTTGTCCCTTATTAGCAAACATCTTTGATTCGTGTGGGTTACTGGCTTTACTGATATATTTTTTATTTCAACGTCAATCCATTAGCTTTTCAAGGTACTGAACAAGATACTGAGTACTGAACAATTTCCACAAATAATGGTAAAACTATAGCGTCCTTTTTACGTCCTTTTTACATATATATGGCATTTCCAGCAATGGCGCACAACTCGTAACCCCAAAAGGGCGTGGTTTGAGCAAACCCTTTCGAGTTATCCGCCAATTAATAAGTCGAAAGGCAGAAATATCGCCGTAAAAATACGAAACCCCGCGGTCGACAACTCGAAAGGACGAGGTAAAAGAACGAGAGTTTTGACCGCAACTTTTCTACCTTTTGCCTCGCACGTTTGTAACTTTCGACTTGTGTACATTTAATGTCAATGGCGGTCATCTCGAAAGGCCAATTTTTTACATTGGCCATCATAATGTTTTGCATTTTTCGAATAACAACATTTGATATACATGTACTATATAGAGAAAGTGCTGAAAGTGTCGATATTTTTTCGCTAAAGCTCGAAATTTCTATTAACTATTTGTTATCAAGATGTACAAATTAGAAGCTTTTATTGATATCAGCTACGAGAATGTACGCCGAAGAGATATAAATTTTGTTGTTTTAAAGAACAAACCCATGGGTTCAAATACATGTGCAGCCAACACACTCACTGGATAGTTTTATTTCAACATTTTTTGATTGAGTTCACATCCTCCTGGTGACCTCGATGGCTCACGAAGTTATTGTATCTCACTTCAACACATAGACGGGTCGCGAGTTTCAATCCCAACCTGACACTCACCCCCTGCACGGGCATGTATGATAGAACATGTCAATATAAATGCTACCGAAATAAAGACAAACTGTTCAGGGAGATTTTGAGACATGTATTAAATAACACTTAATTCGTGTCTTAAGAACAATTTACGCACTGTTGGTGAATGGGTTTGTTATGCCTAATAAGTTTTCGTAATTATCTCGCTTAGCGATGTTTAATTAAGATAAGTGGCCACACAGGGTGATAATAACATAAACACACCACACAAGACGAGAATCTCAATATACCTATAACTTCTAAATATCATCATGGATGTTAGATTTTCCAAATGTTAACCTTCTTGGAATAAACTAGAATACTTTCCACTCTCTTGTGCTATGATTCAAACTAATGAAAAGTAAGATTAGAAGAAGGGTTAATTAAGGAATCGTTTACACGTCACTTGTTGATAGAATTTATTTATCATAAACGTCTGTTATATTTGAGGGATGGATTGGCTGTTTAGTGTTTTGCACAGAACCTAAGGCTGTACCACGTTTTTATTATAAGTAATCATATATGGACTAAAATAAGTACAATTGCAATACTTTGAAAACAGAACATTCGGAATTCGGATCCGGGAAGGTGTCGTGGGACAATTCATGTCGAAAAATGCAGTGCCGTACATTGACTATCATGTTAACACAAAGGGGTGGCCACAACAATCTTCAAACAATAAATAATCGATAGTCGGGGGGGGGGGGGGGGTGTTGTCGTTTGGTAGCTCCTAAGAAGGAAACCGGCTTTCTTACGGTGGTTGAAAGTTTTATCAATGTCAGAAAGCGTAGTTAATTCAACGCAATGGTATAAATGTATTTGTTGAAGACTTCTTAATCATTTTTTTGTCAACTAGTTTATGAAAGTGATAAATATAGGTTTATGTTGGTGTTACCCAAAGTACATGTGTTCATAAGCGTGAGTCATGGCAATTCAGTTTTCTACATGAGTTTTCTTTGTCTCCATCATTTTATCGAGATATATGGTGAAAATCTTGCCTGGTAATCGAATCTGGCTAAAAATGACCTCTGCCAAATTCGATTTATGTACCATGCTTAGTTTTTGAGATATTCTTAATGAAAAAAGAGGCCCCTTTTTTTACGTCAATCCTTTAGTTTTTCAGAGGGGCCTCCGTGGCTCAGTACGTAGAGCGTTGAACGCTCAATCTGAACAGCCTTCCGCCAATGGGTCACGGGTTCGAATCCCACTCAGTCCAAACAAAATTGGAAATTATCTGACTGGGTTTTCACTCGAACGACCTATGTGGCATGGTTGCCAGTTACCACCGGAAGGTCGTGGGTTTCCTCCGGGCATAGAGCCCGGTTTCCTCCCACAATAAAACTGGCAACGCCGCCATATAAGTGAAATAATCTTGAGCGCGGCGTAAAACACCAAACAATCAATCAATCAATTTAGTTTTTCAAGGTACTTCAAACGCTTAACTTATCTAGACAATCTGGAATTTTCGCAGCTCATGTGACGTCTGTGCATGATGTAAGTTTAATCCTACATGTCGTTATTATGTAAACTTGTGAATAATATTGCCTATTAATATATGGCGTCCGGGACGTATTTCCAGACGTGTATGTGGCTAGAACACATATAATTTATGGTGTATGGGAGAGTCTTGGCAAACACGACAGTATACAGGTATGTTATTTTCTGGTAAACAACAGCCACTTACCATAGCCAAAATCTCAGCTAAAAGCAGATTTTCTTTGAGATGACATGTCTGAATCAGAAGTCTGCTGGTAATAAGTGAAGCCATTAACGGTCTGCCATTTGGCTGGCCAGAAGACATACATTGTGGGGATTTTGGAAATGTCACTTGCCAAGTCTTCGCTATTATTTCACGAGGCTATTATCTAGTACATTTACACTAACAAGAAGCGTTAAATGGACGAATATGAGACTAGCAAAATAATATCCATAAATATAAATGGTTTTGAATTTAATAACACTATTTGAGAAAAGAAAACACACTTATGCCTGGATAAATAAAATGTTAGCTTACCCCTCCCTCCCATCCTCTTACAATTTTAAGGCAATTCATATGATTGTCTCCTGGTATGTGACATAACTTTTTACTGATGCTAGTCAGTTCCGTTTGTTTATTTTAATTAACATTCATTCTCTCTAAAAAAATATAATCGTGAAAGGTTTAAATTTACCTATAGACAAAGCTGGGGAAATGCCATATGGTATTTAACCTTTGTTTTCTATGAGAATATCCCCGTTTATTGGGGGCTGGTTTAATGCTTTGACCTGCAGTTCTTACAATTTGACATGACGTGTCATAATCATAACCACAGACAAATACAAAAGCCAATTTATTGAGAAAAAATGCGTATTTTAAAGTATAATCACAGCATCCCTAATCCCCAGAGTTTCCAAAGGCCTACTGATATAATTTGACTTGGCTTTCAATTACAACATATTATTCAAAACTCAAATGAGGTGTTCCAGAAATCTAAATCCAAAGTTTTAGCTTAAGATGGAATCTTAGGACGAACTGCCGATTTTTTCAAAGACACATTTTTATCACAATATAACAGCCAGAAACAATATCCAGCTGATTGTATTCAAAGTATGAGTGCAGGGCTCGGCTGATTGTGTTCAAATTAGGAGTGCAGGGCTCCGCTGATTGTATTCAAAGTCAGCCAGATATAGTGCTCTGCTGATTCTATTCAAAGTCGGCGCCAAGATACAGTGCTTGAGTTGACTGTATTCGAAGTTGGAGTCAGATACAGTACCCAGCTGATTGTATTTAAAATAAGAGTCAAATACAAAGCTCAGTTGATTGTATTTAAAGTAAGAGTCAAATACAAGGCTCAGTTGATTGTATTTAAAGTAAGAGTCAAATACAAGGCTCAGTTGATTGTATTTAAAGAGCTTAACCAGATGGCAAAGCGTTTAAGTCATTGATAAAGTAGCCTACACTTCTTGTTTTGTTTATATTTTGTCTTGTTTATATTTCTAAAGATATTTAAACATTTTACACTTATTGACCCCATTTTGACCTAGTTACCTGTCCTCTGTAGTATTGTAAAGGAAATGGTGAGGGTATACTTTTCATAGATACTTAATTTATTCCTTGGAGTAAACTAACTGCCAACCAGGCCCCACTTAAGTAAACATCCCATCGGCCTCCTTGTGCAAATTAAGACATTAACAGCTACTTTATACCCAGTGTGAAAAACACGTAGACGTCAAATGCCTAATTTCATCATTGAAGATGGATGAGAATGGATCTGCCCCCGACCTAAATAAAAACCATCGTTTGGATAGACTTCTACTGTAAATACATCCACCATCTATTAGCAAAATGGGTTTCAGTAGAAAATATTTCAGATCAAAACGCACAGTTAGTGGTGGTGGTGGTGGTGATTAGATTTATTGGCGTGTGCCAGCCCAAATATAGGGCTGATTTACGCCACAACATTATATTAAAATGCTAGATCATCAAAATTTAAGTTTTAGAACCGTTTAGTTGCCACAGCATACTGACCTACTGCAGCTAATACCTTAGCAGAATTTTCGCCAGGAGACAATAAAGTATTCAAGGTTAGGTTGCCACCAACAATACGTCTAAGCTTAGCCCGATGCCTGTTAAACTTAGAGCAGATACACAAGAAGTGACTAACTGTTTCCTCTACTAGACAATGGTCACATAACCCTGTAGGGTGAAGCCCTATTCTATGGAGACGTGCATTGAGTGGAATAATACCGGACAGTAGCCTGAACAGAAGTACATCTGCCTTACGATTCGTCAATTGAACACACCCATTTTTAACAGACTTTTGCAAGTTATAATAAAACCTGCCATCTGGCGCTGAATCCCAGTCATCCTGCCAAAGTGAATAAAAATAATTGTTAGAGCTAGAGATTATTTCTGATGTTAGAAGCTTGACTGGAATAAATACATTCTGTCCCAGAGCGGACTTTGCAAGGCCGTCAGCTACTTCATTCCCTCTCACTCCCACGTGTGCCGGAACCCACGCCAAGCAGACTTCCAATCCATCTGAAAGCAAACTAGACACGGATTGTAAAATATCCCAAATTATAGGGTTAGATTTATGCCATACGTAATTTTTAATAGAAACTAATGCACTTAAGGAGTCACAAAAAAATTACTGTTTTCATTGGTCGAAATTCATTGAGGAATTCCAAAGATAAAAGGATGGCGGACAGTTCACTGGAAAAAATGGACAGGTGGTCAGAAAGCCGATAGCTTTTCGAAACGCTTATCTCTGGGACGCAAAATGCACGCACAGTTAGTCAGATTGCTTTCTAAAGTAAACAAGCAGACACAGTCGGCTATATCCCCCGCCCTAGGGAAACAATATTGAAGAATAATTGTTGAAGAACAGTGACTATGAAGCCTTTTTTTTATATATTGTTTATTCACATACATTACAATCATTACAATCATTTCAACATAAACATTATACAATTGAAATATTCGGATCCATCTATACATTGATTTTGAGTTTTCATTTTCACTGTACCTTGGAGAGGACTCTTACATTAATCAAGGAGTTGACGTATCCTACACTCTCTTTCAAACAATATGAGTAAGTTTTTGGATTTTCCATATTTGAACTTACTAATACACATTTTAGCCACAAGAATAATATGGTTGATTTCTAGCTTCTTAATACTAGATAAATTTAAGTTACAGTTCATATATCCAAACAATAATTCTGTAGCAGAAAATGTTATATTTTTGCCAATCTTTGTGTATATTAGTCCTTTAACCATGGTCCATAGAGGCTGCACAAGCGCGCAGTCACAAAAGAAATGCTCTATATAATCAATATTTTTACAATATTCGCAAAGATTAGAGTTAACAATGCCCATTTTCTGGAGATTTATCCGTGTTGGGTAAATATTATGCAAAATTTTCCATTGGAGGACCTGTAATGGGACATCTTTGGTACATTCAAAGGCCAATTTCCAATAGCTACCATCAATATAAACATCAAATTTGCGTCCCCAAAAGAGAACTGACCATAATGGACACTCATTATCATTCAGCATTAACCTGTATTGCTTACTACTTAGGCTCCTTATATTATTTCCACGAAAAAGCAAAATTCTTTCCCGGTTTTCGGGATGAACACTGCCCGTAATTTGTTTTGGAATTGCTTTAAATACGCTGACATATTCTAAAACCCTTTGAGGGGCTTTGCCCACCTTTTTAACAATTTCTTGAAAAGATAAAAAAATGTCATTTTTAAGCATATCCCTTACTCGGACTATGCCTTTTTCTATCCATTCTTTTACAAATAATGTTTCACCTTGACATGTAATACATATATTATTCCAAATAATATCATCATAATCGACTTCTGTGGAATCATCAGAAGTATTATTATCCAGCCAAGCTGTCAGAACACATTGCCAAAAGTGGGATTTAATAAGAGACATGCCTTTAAATTGCTTTGAAGTTACAGAGCTTTCAAAAACACTTCTTTCCGGTCCGAAGATAGAAAAATATAAATTTGGAATTATGCACCAACTGTGTGCGTTTTAACTGCAATTTAGTCACCCATGATAAAAGAAAAGATGTTTTGAGTTCTCGCATGTCAATCATTTTTAAACCACCTTCAGTATAACCTTTACACATAACCTTTCTTTTTACTTTTTCAAAGGTGTTTTGTTGTCCACTATGTTTTTTTCCAAAGAAAATGAAAAAATAATTTATTCAATTCATTTACAATCTCATCCGGCACAACCAGTGCCTGTAAAAGGTGCATAATTGTCGAAATAAGAAAAGTCTTAATAATTAGAATTTTCCCCATAATTGATAAGTTTCTTTTATTCCATTGAACAATCAAACGTTTTATTTGTTCAATTTTACTCGACCAGTTTTCTGTTATGTCGGATGCCCTGAATTTGTTGCTAAAAAAATACCTAAAATTTTGATCCTACATGGATCAATTGCCCATCTAATTTTTGATAAATTGTCCTTACGGTGTTTCATACTACCAAGCCACATTGCTTCTGTTTTGGACATATTTAGTTTTAAGTTTGAAAAAGCAGAAAAATGTTCGATAATACTTAACGAATTATGGAGATCACCTTCGTCTCTTAAGAACAGTGTAGTATCATCTGCATATTGGCAGATACAAAGTTTCTTAGTGAACTCGTTTGTTACTATATCTATTCCTTTAATATTTTTGGATTGTCTGATTTTTGAAGCCAAAACTTCAACTGATAATATGAAGGCCAGGGGTGAAAATGGACAGCCCTGACGAATTCCAGACTCAACATTAAACCATTTGGTTAACCAACCAGCATTCGACACACAACTACTTGTATTTTTGTTTATCACTTCAACCCATGTTATGAATTTTTCCCCGAAACCGAACGACCTAAAACATTCTATCATGTACTCCTTTGATATAGAGTAGAATGCTTTCCTATAATCCAGAGCCAATAATATCCCAGGTTGGTTGCTTATATCTAAGTATTCACAAACATCATCAATTTCCCTAATAACAGTAGCAATATTTCGCCCCTTTATATACCCTACTTGATCTTCATTAATTAGAGTTGGGATTACTAACTGTAACCGTCTTGCCAATGTTTTTGCTAATAATTTGTAATCTGTGTTTGTTAAAGTAATTGGTCGCCAATTATTCAACTGTTCTCTGTCTAGGCCTTTGCCCTTATGTAACAGAGTTATCACCCCTTTCTTTTGCAACACAGACAGTTCACCCTTCTCATATGAATAATTAAAAGAGTTTATAACCAAATTTTGTATTTTGTCCCAAAAGAATTTATAAAACTCCGTAGTGAGTCCATCTATACCTGGAGATGACCCGTTATTCATATCATTAAGAGCTGATGTGACCTCATTTATTGTGATGTCTTTATCACAACTTAATCTCTGAGACTCCTCTAATTTAGGGCGTGTTAAATCAGATACAAAACTTTTAAATGTTTACTTAGTTTCTTCAAAGTCTGTCACTTTTTTGTAAATATTTTCAAAATAATGACATTGTTCTTTAAGAACCTCACATCTTTTGGTGATAAGTTCACCATTACTTCTTTTTAAACTGGTTATACTTTTAGCTGAACCACGGACTTTTTCCAGGTTTAGGAAATATTTAGTGTTCCTTTCACCTTCTTCAATCCATTTGACTCGGGATCTTACTTGAGCCCCTTGAGCTTCTAATATAGATTGTATATCTAATTCTTTCTTCACACGTTCAAAATTATTCGACGCCTCTTCATTATCTGGATTTTTACTTACAAACGTAGCTAATTCCGTTAATTTACTTTGGAGCTTTTCTATCTTTTCTTTTTTAAAAGCTTGTTTTTCTCTACAATATTTCACAGTGAAATCTCTAATTTTTATCTTGCACAAGTCCCAGTTTGTTTGGGGGTCTAAATTTTGATGTTCTATTTTCAAGTCTTCAAGTAATATAACTAAGTCTTGTATATACCTTGTATCTTTTAATAGAGAATTGTTAAATTTCCAATAAGATGGTCCTTTTTCAAATTTATTTAAACATAGATCTACATAGACAGCTCTATGGTCACTCCCGGGGCAGTCCATTATTTCACTACCCACCGTTGCGTCTAGCGCAATGTCATTACAGAAAATATAATCTAGCCTTCTTGCTATTAATTTTGGCCGTTGTCTTGCCCATGTAAAATCTTTTTATCCTTATTGTAGATTCTCCAAATATCCTGTAAATCTGAATTATTAATAACATCTGAAAATGTTAGACATTCAATTTGAGGGTGTTCATTACCAGAAACATTATCAATTTTGCTATTAAGTACTGTATTAAAATCGCCCATGAGGATGATATGGGAGTTACCATTTTTTACATAACTAAGTAGGATTTTATATAGCGATTTCAGAAAATTAACCTTAGAGTGGGTGTCATTTGGAGCATATATGTTAAACAAACTATACTTTTGATCTTGTAAATCAAAAGAAATTGACAGAATTCTGTCTTCACTAATATCCGTATTAATATTAGTAATGTCGATATTCTCTTTAACCAATATCAACAGGCCTTTGCTTGAAGCACTGCCTTCACTCCAAAACATTTGACCTCCCCATTGCTTCTCCCATTCTATCACATCATTTTTTGTAATATGTGCCTCTTGAATTGAGGTAATATCAAAGTTATTTTTTCTGACAAATCTAAAAATAGATTTTCGTTTAAGTTCTTTCCGCATGCCATTTACATTATGAAGCCTTTATGAAAAATCAGCCAACCCAGTACCCAGCCTTTAGCCATCTATGTTGGTCATTCATTTAACCTGAAATGTCTAAGTTATGTCTCCATGGAAACGGCCAAAAATAATAAAAATAAAATCTTCAAAAAGTTGAAAACCCCAAAAGGCACATCTACATATGATGATTGTTCCATCCAAGTTTCTTTGAGTTATGTCTAATAGTTGTCGAGTTCTGCTCCAACGGCGAAATCGGGACGGACGGAGCCCATTTCAATACTCCCCCCCCCCCCCCTTCAAATTCGTGTGGCGGGGATGAAAATGAATAAACATTATTTATTCACTATTATCCATGTAGATTACAACACGTTAAATGCCATCTCCCTATCATTGAAGCTAATAGAACAATAGGACAGGTAATAACTACCTGGACGGTACAAAGTGGATGGATGCAAAGCTCAACTTTTAAATTCCCATTAAGGGCAGATAAGAACAAGATACATCCCGCCCCCTCCCACCCGGTCCCCCTTGTTAGAAATAGGGGATTATTTAATGGACAAGTTTCCAAATGATACGATAAATCGTTCTCAAGTTATGAATCGAACACAAAATTCATCGATTGAAAGTAAGGTAAATTGACGGTAGCGCGCTGTGTTAAATTCGCAGAATCCTAGAAAGCAATCCCAGTTGTCCTTTCCATGAGCCCAACACACTTATTAAGTTTCAAAGTTATACCCCAAAGCGTCCTCAAGACAATAAATTCATAGATTGTTGATGAGGTAAATTGGCTGTTATGCTTGGCGTAAAATTCGCAAAATCTTAAAAAGCAATCCAATCTGGGGCTTGGTGACTTTTAGTATATGACCCATCACCAACCTATATCTGACAACTGTAATTGGTACAGACAGACAGATTGGAATCTGTAGTCACCAAAGTTACTTGCGTAACTGTCTACACTACATGTAAGCATACAAAAGCAATTTCATTTAATTATGGACAAAACAAAAGTAAAGAAGGTGCTCCGCGAATCATTTGGGTCACCATGGTTATTAAAAAGTTGTTTGGCTCTGCTGTGAAACCACAGACCGATTAACAGGCATTTACTCAATTTCTGAATGCTAAAAGGCTGCGTGACTGTTTTGGTCGATACAAATATCCAGGCCTCAATTTGATTTTGGTACGGGGAACACCGTCTACTTCTAAGAGAGTTATAATTGAAATGTGTTGTTGGTACGGGACACATTGTCTACTAATAAGCTTGTTATAACTATAAAAAAAAGTTTAAAATCCATAGTTTAAAATCCATGCAATCATTACAATTACTGAATGCTAAAAGGCTGCGTGACTGTTTTGGTTGACACATATAGCGAGACACCAATTTACTTTTGGTATGGGGCACATCGTCTATTCGTAAGCTAGTTATAACTGAATTTGTTTTTAATGCATGAAATAGTTCCTAGGTAACTCAATGCCAAAAGACTGGAGATTGTTTTGGTCACCACAAATATGGGGACTCAAATTTAATTTTGGCACATGACACATCATCTTACCATAAAATTCATATATCAGAAGAAGAAATAAAATTAAATACAGGCAAGATGCTTAAAATTATGGAGCGGACACGAACCCGGGACGGATGGACGGGTGGGCGGGCGGACAACGCTATACCAATATACGACCACTTTAGAAGCGGGAGTTTAAAAATACATGGTGGACTAGAAAACACCCAAAAGTGTTACAAGGCAATATTGCCAACAATATAAAATTCATGTAATAAAAGAAAGCAAATTATATATTTTATGTCTTCCATTTGTGGGACTAAATATTCTAATTGTTACAATTACAGGGTGACGAGCAGACAGGAGTAAGACTGGATAAGGAATCATTAGCGGTTATCACAGCCTTTGTGTCTGGATCCAAGCATTGGGATGCAGAGAAAGGAAGTCAAGATTTCACACTGACTTAATGAATAATTCTTTGTTACTACTGTTACGTGGGCGATATCAGGATCACACAAAACGAGAGATTTAGGGTTGGATGTGCAGTACTGTATTTACGCTGCAGCCATGATGTGCAAGCCCAGAACAAGTTAACATGACAATAAGAGTTGTGTCCCTTAATTAATATAACGAGTTACCAATACATCTCCCCTTTCAAGTTAGCAGAAGCCTTACGTAATTAAAAAAGAAATATATTTGTTGACATACACTTTTTGACATACACTTTTAAGCTTTAATTATGAAAAACTAAAACATTGACCACTTACGTTTATCTTACGTTAGCTTTGGAATCAGAAATCAAAATTGTAGTGGTCGTATAGAAATTATAGGACATGAATATCGAGTTTTTAAAGAATTGTCCATAATAACCATAAATACACTGTATGTAAATTAAAGTAACTTTTGTCTTAGCAAAACTATTGCTTACTTTTATGATTGGGCTGAATAGCTAAAAGTGGCTTGAGCTGCCAAAAATGTTGAAACAGAATGTTCAAATTAGCGGCTATTTTTCTCAAGACGTGTAATTCAGAAGCTTTTTAGTGCTTCCAGTCTCGAGAATATACGATAAAGTATTGTTTTGAACTAACTTTGGCTTAGAATGAATGAATGGCCGTTCCCGTTATTTAAATTTTGTTTACTTTTCGAACATTACTCCGGTTCGTATAGGCCACATACTGTATGGCTTTTCATCATTCCAATGCCAATCATTTAGTTTTCCGATGGCCTTCAAAGCCGCTTACTGTCGTGACGGTAAGAGATTATGAAAAAGTGTGAATTTCTGCAGACGAGGTAGACAACGAGGTAGACCGCTCTGCTATCTGTCGTGCCTCACAGGGAGAAGACCACTCTTTGGATAACACATTCTATACACTACTATAGTTATATTGTAGTTTTGCTTAATCATAGCTGTATGAATTATAGCTGAAACTGAATTTGTATGAACGTATATAACAGTTACACCTGTGCATGATTTTGGAATAGTCCATTGTTTAGGAGGGATGCACGAACAACAACGACTATGTTTTAACACTATAACGCTCAATAATTTCATTTAAATGCATATTGTAGTGTTATATCCAAAAATATGTTTGGCGTCAATTTTTTTTCCTATCGTTAATTTACGTTTGAATCCTTTTGGAGCGAGTCCTCACCATTAAAAGTGTTTGTACATTTTTTCTATGTGCTTTGCTGTATGCAATGTAAAATGTGTTTACATGTTTTACTAAACTGAAACGTACAAAAAATTATAAACCAACGTATTCTAAATGAAACGAAAATAGCAACTGTTATCGCATGAGGATTGTTGGATTACGCAATATGTTGCGAGATTCTGTGATATAAAAATGTATAGTAAATGTGTATGTTGAAAAATTGATTTGTTTTAAAGTTTACTCCGAAGGATCAAATCTGACACATAAAGACCCCCCCCCCCCCCCTCCCAACTTCATCTCCTAACATGCTCACTTCTCATTCACGAGTAAATAATTACCGCCCAAAGTTTCTTTTCTGTAGATTGATGAAATGCCTTAAAACGGCTCATTGAAAAAAAACTTTTTTTCTCACTTCAGCTGCAGACACCAAGCACAAAGGTTTGGAAATGAAAAGTTGTAAACAAAACACATTAGCCATCCAGCCCCCAACAGTCCTTCATTACAATAGGACATTGTCTAAGATATATCCCCGTATCTTTCTTTTATAGAGGGAAAGGTAAATCACATGTTTGATATGTAGAGGATATGTTCATCACCACATTTGGGTGAAGATCATTTGTTCGTCACCAAGGTGTGGTGATAAAAGATGGTGCTGACTAAGTCAGCGCCATATTTGGGTGAAGATAATATAGTGATTGATGCCACCATTATATGGTTATATTTTTAAACACTAAAACACACGGGCACACATGAGTTGAGACCCTCACCATTAAATGGTGACCATAATATGGTGATTGATACCACCATTATTTGGTGATGAGTTGAGACCCTCACCATTAAATGGTGACCATGATATGTTGATTGGCACCACCATTATATGGTGATGAGTTGAGACCCTCACCATTAAATGGTGACCATAATATAGGGATTAGCATCACCATTATATAGTGATGAGTTGAGACCCTCATCCTTAAATGTTGACCATAGTATGGTGATTGGTACCACCATTATATGTTGATGAGTTGAGACCCTCATCCTTAAATGGTGACCATAATATGGTGATTGGTACCACCATTATTTGGTGATGAGTTGAGACCCTCACCATTAATTGGTGACCATAATATGGTGATTGATACCACCATTATATAGTTATGAGTTGAGACCCTCACCATTAAATGGTGACCATAATATAGGGATTAGCATCACCATTAAATATTGATGAGTTGAGACCCTCACCATTAAATGGTGACCATAATATGGTGACCATAATATGGTGACCATAACATAGGGATTAGCATCACCATTATATAGTGATGAGTTGAGACCCTCACCATTAAATGGTGACCATAGTATGGTGATTTGCACCATTATATGGTGATGAGATGAGACCCTCACCATTAAATGGTGACCATAATATGGTGATTTGCACCATTATATGGTGATGAGATGAGACCCTCACCATTAAATGGTGACCATAATATGGTGATTTGCACCATTATATGGTGATGAGATGAGACCCTCATCATTAAATGGTGACCATAATATGGTGATCGGCACCACTACGGTGATGAGTTGAGACCCTCACCAGTAAATGGTGACCATAATATGGTGATTTGCACCATTATATGGTGATGAGATGATACCCTCACCATTAAATGGTGACCATAATATGGTGATTTGCACCATTATTTGGTGATGAGTTGAGACCCTCACCATTAAATGGTGACCATAATATGGTGATGAGATGAGACCCTCGCCATTAAATGGTGACCATAATATGGTGATTTG
The DNA here is from genome assembly GCA_963971465.1 of Lepidochitona cinerea. Lineage (NCBI taxonomy): Eukaryota > Metazoa > Mollusca > Polyplacophora > Chitonida > Tonicellidae > Lepidochitona > Lepidochitona cinerea. The sequence goes on along the minus strand of OZ020556.1, from coordinate 35,151,251 downwards.
CACCATTATATGGTGATGAGATGAGACCCTCATCATTAAATGGTGACCATAATATGGTGATCGGCACCACTACGGTGATGAGTTGAGACCCTCACCATTAAATGGTGACCATAATATGGGGATTAGCGCCACCATTATATGGTGATGAGTGGAGACCCTCATCATTAAATGGTGACCATAGTATGGTGATTGGTACCCCCATTATATGTTGATGAGTTGAGACTTTCGCCATTAAATGGTGACCATAATATGGCGATTAGCACCACCATTATATGGTTATGAGTGGAGACCCTCATCATTAAATGGTGACCATAATATTTACAAATTCAGTCATTTCCTTGATGATGATTGCAGTTTGTTTTCGAATCACTGACTTCATCACGAATGGAAATTTAAATATGCACGTTCTAATTAACGTGATTTAAGCTCTGCGTATTTAAAATGATCAAACAAGCGAATCTTTCGCAGCAGGGCAGGGTAGCCCATTTGACAGTGAAGTGGGGTAGTAGCCCTAAGTGACGTTTTTTTCCGGGTCAATCCTTCATAAGGATAATTACGGTTTCAATAAAAGCTTGCGGTGTCCTAATGGATTTATGGTACATTTGGCCAAATGTGAAATACGGAAGACTGGAGACAATTGTGATTTATTACTTTTTAAATTTCATATGCAAGTACTTTGGTACAGATTTGTGCCCGTACATGTATATACGATTGCAACGGCATCAAGAAATTACCCGTATGGAGATCTATCGCTGATATATATTTCCTCAGTTAGAGATTTATTCAATCTTGGTGGACAGCTGACGATAAAAAATTTCCTTTTAATGATGGACATCATCACTAAGTTTAGGGTCGTCTTTTACAAAAAGTATAACAAACACTGGATGTCACTTTCAAAAAATGTATTTGCTGAGATTTGTATTCAAAAGAACATTTACATGAAAAATGTTTGAAGAAGATAATTTGATTGTTTAAAGTGGCATGAACTGCCGAAACTCGAACTCAAAGCTTCTCAACAGAAGTCGGGCGCTTTGAAGTATCTTGGAAAACTAAGATATTAACAGTAATATATTGGTAAAACTAGGAAAACGTACAACAGAAGGTATGTGCTAATAACGAAGGCAATTCAAATAGCTAGGATGTATGACAACATTTGAGGGGTTTTGTAGCTTTGAAAACTATCTTAAAGTGGCATGAGCTGCCAAAATTCACATTTTTTCATAATTTCTGATCGCCACGACAGTACGAGGCTTTGAAGGTCATAGAAAAACTAAATGATTGGCGTTGGAATGAGGAAAATCCATACGGTATGTGGCCTGTACGAACCGAAAACGTGTTCGAAAAGTAAACAAAATTTAAATAACCGGGACGACCATTCATTGATTCTAAGCCAAAGTTAGTTCAAAACAATAATTTATCGTACATTTTCGAGACTAGAAGCACCAAAAAGCTTCTGAATTATACGTCTTGAGAAAAATAGCCAATAATTTCAACATTCTGTTGTAACGTCAAAATATCAACATTTTGGCAGCTCATGCCCCTTTAACGTAGATCTCCAAGATCAATATCAGCAGAAAGCTCATCATTTTGCACTTCTTGATAAAATGACGAACAATTAGTCAATCATGTTTGAAGGAAATGTTTATTTTTTTATTTTTGGCATACTACTGTAAGATACCAAAGACATATTAATAGTTTCATCAGCTGCCAAAATCTTGATATTTTTCCGTCAAAACCAAATTTTGAAATGTTCGGCTATTTTTCTCTAGAAGTACAAATTACAAGCTTTTCAGGGATGCCATTCTGAAGAATAAACGTGAAAGTGAACAAGCTTAGTCCTAAAATGAACGTTCGTCAGAGTTATTCAAATTTATCCAGTTTTCGAACCGGTTGGCATAGGCCACTGCATGGATTTTCGGAATTCCGACGCTTATCATTCAGTTTCGCGATTAATTTCTAACTCTCTTATTGTCTAGACAATCAGAATTTTAAAAAAGGGCAAATCTGGTAACTCACTTCAAATGAGATTCAGTTGAATTGTTTAGATACTTAATGTATTTCCCAGGCCATTTTAACCTAGTCTAACTGAGTTTTATACGGAAATTGAGATATTTGTTTAATTACTCTGGGTTTTTAAAGATAGAGTTTCAAGCATAACCCTCCGAATTATTAAGCTTCGTCCCCTTCTTCTTCTTCGCCGTCAAATTCGCCCTCCTCCTCTGCAGTGGCGTCCTGGTACTGTTGATACTCGGATACCAAATCGTTCATGTTGGATTCTGCCTCGGTAAACTCCATCTCATCCATACCTTCACCAGTGTACCAATGGAGGAAAGCCTTACGACGGAACATGGCAGTGAACTGCTCAGAGATACGTTTAAAGAGTTCTTGGATGGCTGTGCTGTTACCGATGAATGTCCCAGACATTTTCAGACCCCGCGGTGGAATATCACAAACAGCGGTCTTGACATTGTTAGGGATCCATTCTACAAAATAACTGCTGTTTTTGTTCTGAACATTCAACATCTGTTCGTCAACTTCTTTCATGGACATACGACCCCTGAACATGGCGGCCACTGTAAGGTATCGGCCATGACGGGGATCACAGGCAGCCATCATGTTCTTGGCATCAAACATCTGTTGTGTTAGTTCTGGAACGGTCAAGGCCCGGTATTGTTGACTTCCCCTGGAAGTGAGTGGAGCAAAGCCAGGCATGAAGAAATGGAGACGAGGAAAGGGAACCATATTGACGGCCAGTTTACGGAGATCAGCGTTAAGTTGACCCGGGAATCTCAAACAAGTGGTCACACCGGACATTGTAGCCGACACGAGATGATTCAAATCTCCGTATGTGGGGGTGGTGAGTTTCAGGGTACGGAAACAAATGTCATAGAGAGCCTCATTGTCGATACAAAAAGATTCGTCGGTATTTTCCACCAGTTGATGAACAGAGAGAGTGGCGTTATAAGGTTCCACCACGGTGTCGGAGACCTTGGGCGAAGGAACCACAGAGAAGGTATTCATAACTCTGTCTGGATACTCTTCTCGGATTTTACTGATGAGGAGAGTTCCCATACCGGATCCGGTTCCACCTCCGAGAGAGTGGGTCAGCTGGAATCCTTGCAGACAATCACAGCTCTCAGCCTCCTTACGGACCACATCGAGTACAGAGTCAACAAGCTCGGCTCCCTCGGTGTAATGTCCCTTGGCCCAATTGTTTCCAGCTCCACTTTGTCCGAAAATGAAATTGTCCGGTCGGAAGATTTGGCCAAACGGTCCAGATCGAACAGAATCCATGGTTCCTGGTTCCAAATCGACGAGGACAGCTCTTGGTACATATTTTCCTCCTATAAATTGAAAATTATTTGTTAATATTTTAGAATGGCGAGACATTTTCATTGGGTTTATCAAAGAAAGAGAGAACATGAAGGCGTTGTGTTCAAAAACTAAAACCAATCATCGAAAACATTCAATGAGTCTACGATTTGCATGAATTTTAAGAAATTGATCAATGTTTGTTTTGCGCCACTTCTCTTGTTAAAGGCGAAATTGTTGTATGTAAGAAGCCAAACACAGAGCTTGGCTTATATAAACAGTCCAGTTTCAAACTTTACCGAGAGGTCTGAAGTTGGCTGAATGAATATCTTTTATCTCAAAAAAGCAATGCCGATTTAAAAGTGGCTTGCCGAGAGATTGGAAAAGGTGTGCCTGAGTTTGCTGTTCTTGATTTTAAGAGAAACGCTTCGAAAAGAAAATAAATTGACAAATATAGACAATGTCTGTAGTTTTTTTAGAGATCGCAATTTATGGCAGCTCATGCCTCTTTAAATTGCTACATATACAATGTACTTATAAGACTTTGTAGAAGTGACCAGGTAATATTTTATGCATACAAAATACACATATTTGTCAAGACTCAAGAACACAGTTTATTGTTCTTACCTGTAGCCTCGTTATAGTAGACGTTAATTCTCTCTAGTTGAAGATCAGAATCACCGTGATAAGTTCCGGTTGGGTCAATTCCGTGCTCATCAGAGATTACCTCCCAGAACTACAAAAAATAAAAACGGAAAGAAATCCAAGTCAGAATAACAAAAACTGAAAACATTCCGCATAGCAGTGTTGATATAAACCCAAGAGAAATGAATCATTCTCGTGCCAACTTACCTTAGCACCAATTTGGTTTCCGCATTGACCGGCTTGGAGGTGGACGATTTCCCTCATGATTAAGAAGCTGATGTTACACTGAAGAACTGTTTGTGTTAATGGTGCATACAGTTTTTAAACTGGTCTTTATATACACCTAAAGATTTATGTCGCTTGGTTACCCAAACATACATATAGACTACCTGTGGTCGTTCATGTGGACATAATAACAAAGCGCCTGACTGATTTAATTAGCCTTGGAAACAACCCAACATGTCTGGGCAGGTGAAGATCATTTATACTGTTGCGTTACTCTGAAATTAGAAGTCGAGAAATGTAATAAATGAAAAAACGGGCATTGTATCTCAGAACATATAAGCATGCAAGGCGGTAGCAAATTGTTCTTGGAACCGATGGGATGACTGCAGGAGAGGGTGTGTGTGTGTGTGTGTGTGGATGGGGGGGGGGGGGGTGTTGTACAAGTTATATGCAAGTAGGGCTTTGCTGACAGTGGGTGGATGTGAGGGGGGGGACAGTTTAGGGATGTCATCAAAACAACAGATCAATCCCCTTATCAAACAACTTTGTCAAATTTGTTAGATATATATTTATGAACACTAAAACACACACATACAGGGAAAATCTTCTTGTCTAAAATAATCACGAAGACACGTTTCTAATTGTGTTAAAAAGAGGTATATCATTTAGACCTTTATACCCCACCATACAAAATCAAATACCTAGAATATTATCATTCCATATAGGCACTGTAGTATTTTTATTAAAAAGTCCCTATAGGATCAATGAATGGTCCAACAGAAATATAGAACTAAGACACAAGGAATGGGTAAAAATTGGATGAAATTACTTGACTGTTTGGTGTTGACTGTTTCGAGTTCTCTCCGAGAGGGTGTAGGTACCGGTATACATGGGCACGGGGATACATAAATATGGGGATACATGGGTATGGGGATACGTAGGTACTGGAATACATAGGTACATGGATAAAAAGGTATCGAGATACATAGATACGGGAATACATAGGTAGCCTACAGAGATACATGGGTACCGGGATACATAGGTGTGGGCCGGGATACATAGGTACATGGATACAAAGGTAACGGGATACATACATATGTAGGTACGGAGATACACATGTATGGGGATACACAGGTACAGAGATACATGGGTATCATGGGGATACATAGGTACGGGGATACACATGTATGGGGATACACAGGTACTGCGATACATAGGTATGGGGATACATAGGTAACAGGGAACACATTCCGCGAAACATAAAGACATAAGGTGTTGAAAAATTGAAAAGGCATTTCTGGGGTGAGGCATACAAATTTATGTTTTCAGGGTCCGCAGAATCTGAAAACACCAAAGTACACTGGGGCAGTGGGGGCTTCAAAAACACAACAAAAAAAAAACTTTTATTTTTAAAAAAATGTGAACGAAATTCAAATAACTGCTAAATGTAGCCTACGCAGATTCATTCTAGCTGGGAGTAATATAGATTTTAGGGCTAGTTAGGGTCCGTGTAACGTTCGTTAATTCAATTTTCATTTTTTGACATTGCGAAATGAAAATTGGAAATGACCATTTTTAAGTTCAATTTTTCATTTTCATTTTATACATTTTGAAAAGAAGAAATGAAAATTGAAATTTGACGTTCAAATTTCAATTTTTGTTTTCTATGTTTTCAACACACAAATCAAAATTTGAAAAATGACGGTCATTTTTCAATTTTCATTTTGCCTTTTCGCTCTACACGAAACGAATATTGAAAATTGTAACCTTCGTCAATGTTTCAATTTTCAATTGGTCGAAGTCAGTCCCCAAACACAACTGCGCAAGACACAAACCACCAAAGCGAACAGCCCTTGTGGAGCAAGCCGGTTAGAGCAAAACTGACGGCCCCTGTGGAGCACAAAAAACACTTTCTTTAAAGCAAAGAATCCTAAAACAAGGACTGCTTTATGAAAATCATAGGAGTAAGATTTCCAGGACATATAACATTCGAGTAAGGCAGGTACGCCACAGATTATCATTAAAATTGGCCCTGGAACCACGCTATTGGCGATGTGCTCCTCAAAGGATGTTGGAATTTTAAGGCTAATTAAAAGTCAAATTAAGGATTTTCTCATCAGAATGTGTTCATTAGACTAAAAGGAGACAAAAACAATCAAAAGTTTCTTAAAATCGTGCTTTGTGCCTGCTCTTGACGATATGCCCTCCACAGGATGTTGAGGTTTTTAGACTAATTAAAAGTCAAATTAAAGATTTCTTCATCAGAGTGTGTTCATTAGGCTCTAGGGAGACAGAAACAATCAAAACTTTTATTAAAATCGCCTAACGTGCCTCGCTATATTGGCGATGTGCTCCACAAGGGATGTTGGTGTTTAAAGGCTAATTAAAACACCAACACCCCTTGTGGAACACATCGCCAACAGCGAGGCACTTTGGGCGATTTTGATAAAACTTTTGATTGTTTCCGTCTTCCTAGAGTCTAATGGCCACATTCTGATAAAGAAATCGTGACTTTGACCTTTAATTAGTCTTGAACACCAACATCCCTTGTGAAACATATCGCCAATAGTATGGGCTGATCAAGGGGGTGCCCAGGGGGTCAGCCCCCCCCCCCCCTCCTTTTTTTCTTGAGCAAAATAAGATAAAATAAGAGAAAAAAAAGGAACGGGGATCAAAATGTACCATTATGTATGCAATCTATTAAATGCAAGGTCTGCCATGCAGTTTCATGTCGTCTTTAGTTTGGCGGTAACCATGGTGATGCATGTATGTTTTTTTAATTATTTTTGCGCCATAGTCCGTGTTGCAGTGTTAAGCAACGTGTTGCATGGCTCTAACAATGAACAAGCTAAATATGAGAAGAATGCACTTTCTGGGTGCGAAGAGGCCAATAGCCAGGCACATTAAGCGATTTTAACAAAATCTTTGATTGTTTCTGTCTCCTTAATAGAGTCTAATGAACACATTCTGATGAAGAAATCGTGAATTTGACTTTTGATTAGCCTAAAAACACCAACATCCCTTGTGGGGCACATCACCATTAGCGTGGTTTCAGGGCCAATTTTAATGCTAATCTGTGGCGTACCTGCCTAACTATGAGGTTTTAGGTCTTGAAAATCTTACTCCTGTGATTTTAGTAAAGCAGTCCTTGTTTTAAGAGTCTTTGTTTTAGAGAAAGTGTTTTTTGTGCTCCGCAAGGGCTGTAAGTTTTGCTCTACCTGGCCCGCTTCACAAGGGCTGCGGCAATGCGTATTGCGGTTTGCTTCGGTGTTTTGTGACTTGCGCAGTGTGTTTCATTGACGAAGGTTACAACTTTCAATATTCGTTTCATGAAGAGTGAAATGACCGTCATTTTTCTATTTTTAATTTGTGTGTTGAATAGAGAGAAAACAAAAATTGAAAATTGAACGTCAAATTTCAATTTTCATTTCTTCTTTTCAAAAAGTAGAAAACGAAAATGAAAAATTGACCTTAAAATGGTCATTTCCAAATTTCATTTTGCGATATCAAAAATTGAAAATTGAATTAACGAACGTTACACGGACCAGTTAGTTACCTCTCAACACTTCATTGCTTCAAGAACAAATACGGTCAATTTGCGATTCTCTACTTGATCGAAGTACAACTACAAGCCGTAGTATTTATATCACTAGTACTACTACAAGTAGTAGGCCGAGATCAAGAGGATAAGAATGATAATTTCCTGGTTTGCTTAGATGAACTCAGTTTAAGAAGTTGAGATATGGCCGGTGAGGCTATAAACATTTTTTTTTTTTTCAGAATTAGCACGTTTCCACTGCGGTTAAAACAATGTAGAATACTGTAAACATTCATTCAGATCGAGTAGCGATGACCTATTAATTTCTATATAGGTCAGGACAACTCCACGCATGCGGAGAACGGGACATGGAAATGGTTGTTAGAAAAAATCGCCCACCCTCCGAGAGAACGCGAAATAAGTTTTTAAATCTCACCGCGAGAACGCGAAAACAAGACATAAATTAAAATCTCGCCGCGAAAATGCGAAAACAAGAAATAAGCCAATAACGTGTTTTTTCTGCCACTGCTTTTTAGTGCAACAATAATCTCGCCGCGAGAACGCGAAAACTCAAAAACAAGAAAACGAAAGTAACTTACAAGTGGCTTGTGCGCATACTGTCTACACTTCCGCCTGAACGGTCTGCTTTCCTTTTCGAAATACAGAATAACTTCAGAGTCATATGAGTAAAAGTTAAACACTCTCCCATTGCCATACTGACGATATATGTGTGGGAATGTTTTTATAACCCCCCCCCCCCTCCCCCACCCCTCTGACCATTCTATCCCACCGGTTTTTGAACATCGGGTTTTATTATAATATTTAAATCTGTGCATGCCACTGTCAATTTAGGAAAACAAATGTCGCCATGCTAACAACCTGAAAATAGAAGGTGACCTTTACTTTCTCGCGGCGAGGTTTTAATTTTATTTCGTATTCTTGCGTTTTCGCCTTCAAGTTCTCGCAGCGAAAACGCGTGAACTCGAAATGGCACAAAGCAGCCACCATACCATTGTTCAAACTTGTTGATATATTTTATGATTCGCAACCATGATCAGAATATATAGACAGATTACTATCACTCATATACTATAGGGCCTAGATTTACAGTAAAATAATTGAGAAATATCGAAATATATCATATCAATCAATTATGGCTTCTTTTGGGTCTTCATCGGCGACATACAATCGTTACTTTACCCCAAACAAGGGTTGGTATTGTAATGTTGTAATCCCGCGTTTTAATAGTTATAGTTTTGTGTGTACCGGCGCGTAGTGACTCGCAATAAACAGTCTTGTATTGTCATCCACTTCGAGTCTCAATGTCTGCTTCTCTTCCGAAATAACTACATTATATTTGGCGACGAGGACGGTCAAAATGAACGATTATGGACACAACTATTTTCTGTGATGTTGTCTGAAATTTGCTGCATAAACAATTAACTCTAACAATCCTCTGAATTGTACCAATTCAGCGGTCTGATTCGCAGCACATTGCAAAACAACAACAACATCGTCGAACAATCAACCACAATGGCCCACGGACTCCCCAGTTTTCCTGCCTTTGACGTCCACTCAGATCCCTCATCAGTGGCCCAACGCTGGGACAAATATATTAAAAGGTTCCGGAATTTAGTTGTAGCTATGGACATTGATAATAAACAACGGCAAAGAGCTCTACTTTTACATTATGCTGGTGAAGCAGTCAGTGACATTTTAGACACATTGCCCGACTCCGGAACAGACATCGATGGGGCCCTAGAGAAATTGAATGGATATTTTAACCCCAAGAAAAACATTGACTATGAAACGTATATTTTCCGGAAATGTAAACAAAACCCAGGCGAGACGATGGATGCCTTTGTAACCAGACTCCGACAACTATCAGTGACATGTGAATTTAGCGATCAAGACAGGGAGATTAAAAACCAGATCCTGCAGGAATGTACCTCGAATCGTATTAGAAGACGCATTTTGCGTGACTCGGACATGACATTAACTAACATTTTGGACATGGCAAGAGCCTTGGAACAATCTGAAACTCAAGCAAGCAGCATTGAACAACCCCATAAGCCCATAACAGATAACATTAATGCTATCAACCAAAGACAGAACACACGAGTCACCCACAAATCTTCCCTTAGAGCAAACAAGGCCAAACAAACTAAAGCTTTTGGGTCAAGTAACCTAACAAATTCTAACCCCTCTAAAATATGCAGATATTGTGGATACAGTTTTCCTCATAAAGGTCAACAGTGCCCAGCTAAAGGCAAAGAATGTGGCTACTGCCATAAGATGAATCATTTTACCTCTGTGTGTCAGAAAAAGCTGAATAAGCAAAATGTTGACACTAAAACACAAACAGCAAAACATATTAGGAACGTCACTCATTTAGACAACCAATTTGATTCAAGCTCTGACGACGAGTACATATTCGGTCTAAAATCACAAACAGATAACGTACACACTAACAAGAAACAACCAGTGATAACTATCAGCATAAATAATTCACAACTGCCAGCCATTATTGATACAGGAGCTACCCTAAACATTGTTAGTGAAAATACTTACAATAGCCTCACTCCTAAACCGAAATATGACAACAAAAACATGCCTACAGTATACTCTTATAACTCAAATAATCCAATGGAAATTGTTGGAAAATTTCCCGCCACAATCACTGTAGGACATAAATCTGTCGACACTCAATTTTACATCACTAAGGGGTCATCAAGTACATTATTAAGCTATGCTACCTCAATTGATTTAGGCTTAATACAGGTCATACATCCAGTACACAACATATCTACTCCAACAAATGACACTTTGAAAATAGTAGAAAGATATGGTGACCGTTTTCAAGGTATTGGCAAATTAAAAGGTGTACAAGCAAAACTACATTTAAAGGACAGCATACAACCTGTAGCACAACCACACAGACGACTTCCCTTCAACTTAAGACAGAGAACTGCGGATGAAATCCAGCGTCTCCTGGATCTCAACATAATTGAACATGTTGATGATACCCCGACACCCTGGGTGTCACCTATCCGTGTCGTCGAAAAACCCAAAAATCCATCACAAGTCAGAATATGTGTAGATATGCGTGCACCAAATCAAGCAATCGAAAGGGAAAGGCACATAACACCAACAATTGATGACATTATCACGGAATTAAATGGATCTGTTGTGTTCACCAAGCTTGATCTTAATGCTGGCTATCACCAGATTGAACTTGAACCTGAGTCTCGTAGTCTGACTACATTTTCTACAAACGTAGGTCTTTTCAGATACAAACGTCTAAATTTTGGTGTTTGTTCTGCTGCGGAGATATTTCAGAATCACATCAGAATGGCTTTACAAGGACTTGATGGTGTGTTTAACATCAGTGATGATATTATGATCCATGCTAAAACTCAACAAGAACACGACAACCGACTAGAAGCTACTTTCCAACGTCTGAGAGATCGAAATCTGACACTTAATGCAGATAAATGTGAATATAACAAGGAATCAATTGAGTTCTTTGGATATGTATTCAGCAAAGACGGTGTTTCTCCAGATCCAAAGAAAGTACAAGCAATCAAGGAAACCAGTCAACCTACAAATGCGTCAGAAGTCAAAAGTTTCCTCGGCATGGTCCAGTATTGTGCCCGATTTATTCCCGATTTAGCCACTCTATCAAAGCCTCTTCGAGATTTGACTCGACATGACGTCAGCTTTTCTTGGACTAAAACTGAAGAGGATGCCTTTAATGACATTAAGTCAGCTTTAACTGCTGACACAACAATGGCCTACTACAATCCAATGAAAGACTCTGAACTTGTCGTTGATGCAAGCCCAGTAGGCATAGGGGCAATTTTGACTCAAACTGACAAATCTGGAACAAAGATCATATCCTATGCAAGTAGATCCTTAACCCCCACGGAGCAGAGGTATAGTCAAACGGAACGTGAGGCGCTAAGCCTTACCTGGGGCATTTTACACAACCATCTATACCTCTACGGCAGCTCGTTTACTGCGGTAACAGACCATAAACCTTTGATACCTTTATTCAATAAGTCTACTTCCAAACCACCTGCTAGAATAGAACGATGGCTCTTGAAACTGCAGATGTACTCTTTCAATGTAGTGTACCGCCCAGGATCAAATAATCCTGCTGACTTTCTTTCCCGTCACCCCATACAAACATCTGAGATTTCAAGTCAAGAACAGAAAATTTTTTTGTACTTTGTAAGAGAAGCTTAGAGCTTGTCAAGCACTTAGGGAATCGGAGCAGCTTACAGCAAAGTTTGGTTTGTAGTCTAACAAAACTTGGAGGCACGTGAAAATCGCTACAACCTGTGAACAGAAAACTGATAGGCTACAAGTCAGTCGGAAGTTCTTACTTTAACTCTGGGATGACAAACGCTCCCCCGGCTCTTTCACTTTCAGAGCATTTTTAGCCGTGTGTAAACATTTGTAAATAGTTACTTAAGTTTTTATCTAGCAATTCCACAGCAGAATGCTTTAAAATATAGGGATGGTCTGATTTCAAATTTACCGATATTAATCTACACTGCATGTAAACCGGTGTTTGAAGTAATCGCCACGGAAGAAATGGTGTAACCTGTGAAATTGAAATTGACTTTTCAGTATAACTCAACTCGTCCAAAACATGAAAAGTCCATATATTGAGAGACTTTGTTCGTTGGCTATTGTTATTTACAAGACAATCAGATTCCACGGAATCAAATGTAGATGTTGCAGAGTTATTAACAGAGGATTTTAGGACATATGTAAGTAAGTAAGTTTATTAACCGTAAGCATACAGCTTATTGGTACATGAAATACATAGTTAATAAGACTATAGGCGGAGGGCAGACAAAAATTACTTTCTAAGTTTGGTTGCCTTTTCTAGATACATTCCTAAATGTCTTAACTGTTTTACATTTGTACAAGATAGTAACTGTAGCAATTTAAATACTGATGGTTTTTTATAAAGTATTTCTTAATATATGTTTCTCTTAGTGCCTTAAATGCAGGACAGATTAATATAAAATGATATTCGTCCTCAATACTTTGAGAATTACAGAAGCTACATAATTTTTCAGTGCGTGGTGTATTGTCGTACCTTCCTTTCTGAACAGCTAGACCGTGGGCAGATATGCGATATATTGCAATGATCCTATGGTATGTACTCAGAGTAGATTTTTGTAAATAAAACTGGAGAGTGAGAGAGTCCACCATGTGTTTATACAAGGCACAAGTTGACGTTTTCTCCACCTGTGATTGAATAGATTGGATAAATTGGTCAACCAAATTTTGTTTATAAATCTTTATAAAGGCAGTGACGTTAGGTACCGACTGCGATATCCAATACTCACTTAATCCAGAGCTATTTAGTTCATCTCTTATGTGGGTAAGCCAGTTGGTTTTACTGGGGGAAGAAAGGCACGACTCATACATATCACTGACAAGATGGAATAATATACAATTATCAGTATTGATTAGTCTAGCCCAGTATTTTACCATTTGATACTTTCTATGAAGCAGCATAGGGTAACGCCCTAATTCAAAATAGACCATTGCATTAGTTGTAGTCTTAGGGACTCCAAGTAACCATTTACAATATGAAAGATGTAAAGTTTCAATGTCTTTTGCAGCATGTATACCCCAAGTCTCACATCCATAGTTCATAATACTGGAGATATAAGTATCAAAAAGGGATAATTTTGTATAGAAGTTTAAACCATAGTCAGATATTTTACTTCGGAGACCATACATGGCTCTTTTACTTTGTTCAGCTAATTTTTGCTGACATTTTTTGAATTTACCATTATATGTAAATAATAACCCTAAATATGTGAATTCATTTAAAATTTCTAGCTCATTACCATGTAAGTAAAAATGAACAACAGGAGAGTGCCAGCTTGGTCGAAATATTACAATTTTGGTTTTTCTTACGTTAATAGTCAGTTGCCATTTTTTACAATACTCTGCCAGACCTGTAATTAACATTTGAAGTTAAACAGCTGACTCTGCCAATAGGACAGTGTCATCTGCATACATAAGTAACATTAAATTGATGTCATTCACAGTAATACCTGGAGAGTCATTAGTTAATAGTTCCATTTCAATGTCATTCAAAAATAAAGAAAACATTATGGGTGAGAGACACTCCCCTTGCATCAAACCAATTGAGTATAAGAAGGAATCGGTATAATTTCCCTGCCACCTGACCCAAAGTCTTATATTCATATACATTGATTTAATGACGTTTAGCAGTTTACCCCCAATTCCTTCTTGTAGTAGTTTAGCCCATAAATAAGAGTGTTTCACATGTAAATTTAACTGTACGCCTCAATTGTCTTAACTCTTAAAGGATATATGAACAAGATTTAAAGCTGGTTTGTGCTTGTTTATTGACTAAATATATATTTAAAAATTATAAGATGAAGCGAAACAACCTTCGCGTTAGTTCCCTGGTAGTCAAAAAATGAACGGGGTGGAAATATGCATATTTTCCGTATTTTTCGTAACTGCTCGGAAAAATGACGTCATACACGACCTTCGATGTGTACAAACTGCCACGAAGACGTAGTGAGACAACAGAAATCGTTTATTACGTCATCGCTGTGAGGGTACGTACACAACGGAGGTCGTGTTTGACGTCATAAGTCTCTGAGATAATTAACTTTCGTAAGCATTGTAGATCGGTAAACGTAGCTTGAATTTTGTATGTGCTGCGACCGAAATTTAATTTTCTTTTTGGTCAAACTTTTAAAGTACACGTTCTACAACACACCTAACGCAAATTAGAGAATATTTCCAAAAGCTGTTCATAAATCCTTTAAGGCCATTCGTTGGACATGATTTGAAGCCCATTTACCGGGGTTGTATTTAGAGTTCCAGCGTATAACCTAAGACCAGTATACATTGCACATAATCAAGTCTTTTGATAGTGATGCCGAGGAGTAAGATTTTGAACAACAGCCTAGATCTAACTAGAGCTCTATATAACAGTAATAATCATGATTAGTCAGCGCCTCATGTTCTGCCTGACATAGCCCTCGTTAATTTAAGTGTTTTTTGACATTTGATAATGACCGTATCTACAGTGTATGTGTTTTCACAATGTTAAATATTTATCCAACACGACCCCTGGACATTACATGTTTTAATCTTGGAATCATCTTAATATAGAGGTTTTGTAACTGTACATGTCGTCTGGTAAATAATATTGCTTCGGACTTAACAGAAGAAAATATAAAGTCCCAGAGTTTACTCCATTTAATGACGTCATTAACTGCTTGCTAGATATGCATTTGGACCATATGAATATTTCTTCCACTGTACCATATTGCGGCATCATCTGCATATAGGTAACAGTTTATCTTTGGATTGAGAACTAATTGCAAATCGTTTATTGCAATATAGAATAATGTGGGAAAAATAACCGATCCCTGGGGGTACCATTCTCTAAAACAACTGATCGTGACAATGACGTGCCTATACGTACTTGAGTTTTGCGATTGGATTGAAGGTCCCTAACCCATTCGAACCTTCGGCCCTCATTGCCAATATTTCGCATTTTGATTAGCAACCCCCCCCCCCTCCTATCCAAAGCATATCATAGGTCTTCTCAAGGTGAAGTAAATTACAATCTTTATGAGTTAGAAATCTTGTAAGTCACGTTTTAAGTGTAACAACATGGTCACTGGTACTCCAGTTTGGTTTCTAAATCCAATCTGTATATTAGAAAGTATGTTGTTTATATTAAAGTGGCATGAGCTGCCAAAATTCGCAGTTTTTTCATAACTTCTGATCGTCACGACAGTAAGAGGCTTTGAAGGCTATCGAAAAACTAAATGATTGGCGTTGGAATGAGAAAAATCCATATAGTATGTGGCCTGTATGAACCGAAAACTGGTTCAAAAGTAAACAAAATTTAAATAACCGGGACGACCATTCATTCATTCTAAGCCAAAGTTAGTTCAAAACAGTACTTTATCGTACATTTTCGAGACTAGAAGCATTAAAAAGCTTCTGAATTCTACCTTTTGAGAAAAATAGCCAATAATTTCAGCATTCTGTTTTAACGTCAAAATATCAACATTTTGGCAGCTCATGCCCCTTTAAGGTACCAGATGAGCCTGGAATTAACCATTCGTTCCATGAGTTTACAAAGAACAGACGTCAAAGCTATCGGTCTATAAGATGCTGCGAGGGTTAGATTCTTTTGAGGTTTAGCCACTGGAATGGCAATTGCCTTTTTCCCAAGCCACAGACATAATCTTTGACCAAATACTGTTATAGAGCGATTATTTAAGAATTGTGTCGGGAGGACCTTAATAATATAGTAGACTATACCGTCTTCTCCTGGAAATGAATCTTTAATTGCCATTGCTAAGAGCTGGTTTATGTTCTGGCAATGAAAAATCTTCATTTAATGGTTTTTCATCTTCAAGTAAATTTCTGATACACTCTTCTGTCCGTTTTTTATCATATTTACTACTGCTAGAAACATAGGAAAAATATCGGCTACGATATCCCATTTATCCCTGTTAGTGACATGTAACAGACCGTTTGATGAAATACTTGAAAAAAAATGGCGGTTTTCCCATTAACCTGCTTCCATACTTCTTTCAGAGGGGTATTGCCGCTAATTTTCGAGCGATTTGAGCACCAGCCTGGCTCAAGTTTTGGCTCAAGCCTGGCTCCTAGTAGTTTTGGTTCGCGTCTGGTCCCATGAGCTTTGGTTCAAGTCTGGCTCTTGATAGTTTTCGTTCAAGTTTTTCTCCGGATAGTCTTGGTTCGAGTCTGGCTCCTTATATAGTTTTAGCGCAACTGTGCGTGGCTCCAACAGTTTTTACTAGAGTCTGGACTCACCAGTTTTAGCTGAAGTCTGGCTCCAATAGTTTGTGGCTCGAACCTGGTTCCTCATAGTTTTGGCTCAAGCCTGGCTCATAATGGTTTGGTCTCAAATCTGGCTCCCGATAGTTTTAGCTCGCCCCTCGCTCCAAATATACACAAAGAAAAAAGTTAAGCACCCCCCTGGAAAGTCTGCACCGACCGATAAAATCATTGGTGTAGGGAGATTGTTGGCAAACTGATGTTGCAGAAACGATTGTATCATAAAGGGCAACATTCTGGCCATAAGAATGGCAATAAGCTACACAATTTATTCGGGATATCGTTAGCCAAATCAAAAGTGTATTTTAACAAAATAAAAAGATGCTTGTAAGTATGAAACTTCAGAGTCCACCTGGCTTCACATGGGCGAACGTATTGAAGTAAAAATGCCACTTTGAGTGTGTAGAACACATCCCCAGAAGGTCAATAGCGCGAATAAACCCCCATTAGCTTCCAACCTGCGTCTCAATCCTCCAGCGAGACGTCCGATATGTTGATTCCTTGGAAATAGTCTAGTGGGAAATTAAATATATTGAGTGTGTGCAAGATACAACAAGTGCCCACTGCTGTCTTTTCTGATGTTGCTTGAGCCAGATTTACAAAATACCAACGCCCTTACATTAAAAAGGAAAATATTGATGGGTTTAGAACGCTAGGAGAAAAAACAAATCAGAACAAAATGAAGCCAAATCCTCCCAATTTTGACCAGCAAGGTGCAACAGCTTACAGCAAAATGTTCTTCTAAGTGTTTGATGTAATTTAAAGAAACAAAATTCTATTATATGAATAAAAACTCATGTAGCAATGTTACAAGGTTCAGTGAACATTTATTGCAGCCTAACGGCGGTGAAATATTTCTATGTACAAAAATATACATTTTTATAAAATATCTCTGAAAAGATTGTCTTCAAACCAATTATTATAAATTATTACATACATGTACATGGAAACACATTTCACCTTATAACAGTTCCATAAAGACGATTAGAGAAGCAGATGAAGTGATTGCGTTTAGTGCCATTTTTAGGTGGATGCATTAATGTTTTCCATCCACCCAGTGACTTTTCAAGGTGATAATAAAACACATAAGAAAGGACAAGAATAGAAACAAAAAAATGACCCCATTTCAATAAACAGTATTAAGTTCCATGGTTGACTTAGTAGAGTATAAATTTATAGTATTTTCTGATTGTAGTTTAAAGGTATCAAAATTTGGTACAAAACGAAAAATTTGTATGGAAACAAATCTCTAATGTTTAACTATCAATATCACTGTAATATCATTATACAAAGTAATCTATTTTGATCAGTAACGCCAACATCTGGAGGGCTTCTCCGTCTGATCACAGGCACTTGGTTTCACTCCCTAGAACAACAAATATAACAAAATTATCATTGTAGGATAATGAATACACAGGAAAATAAATATTGAAGAAATCAATAACCTGAATATAAAGCTCACATTTCTAGTCTAGCTCACATTTCTTGTCTAGCTCACATTTCTAGTATAGCTCATATTTCTAGAGTAGCTCTCAAGAAGTTATTTCCCTTATATAGTGGATTGGTGTGGTGTTGCAAGGTTTAGTGCCCACATAGGAACCCAACAAACGTAGACATTTACTCATAGGTACCCACCGAGCATAGATATTTCCTCATAGGTACCCACCGAGCATAGATATTTTTTCATAGGTACCCACTAACTGTAGGCATTTCCTCATATCACTATACCTGACAACACCAACTACACTAGAGATGTGAGCTACTCTAGAAATATGAGCTACACTAGAAATATGAGCTATATTAGAAATATGAGCTACACTAGAAATGTGAGCTATATTAGAAATGTGAGCAACAGTAGAAATGTGAGCAGCAGTAGAAATGTGAGCTACACTAGAAACGTAGGCTACACTAAAAATGTGGGCTATGCTAGAAATGTAAGCTATATTAGAAATATGAGCTACACTAGAAATGTAAGCTATATTAGAAATATGAGCTACACTAGAAATGTGAGCTATATTAGAAATGTGAGCAACAGTAGAAATGTGAGCAACAGTAGAAATGTGAGTTACACTAGAAATATGAGCTCTGCTAGAAATGTGAGCTACGCTAGAAATGTGAGCTTTGCTAGAAATGTGAGCTACACTAGAAATGTGAGCTTCACTAGAAATTTCAGCTACACTAGAAATGTGAAATGTGAGCTACACTAGGTACCCACTAAACGTAAATACATGTAGGTAATGTAAATGTAGGCACCCACAGGGATGTTGGTATTTCCTCATAGGTACCCACTGAACGTAGATGTTTCCCTATAGGTACCCACGTGGACATAGGCATTTCCTCATGCGGTGAATACCTATGAGGAAATGTCTACATTTGGTGGGTACCTATGAGGAAATGTCTACGTTCAGTGGGTACCTGAAAACACACTCAGAAACATACATTTTGTGCAAGATAAAAATATCCATGACTTTAGCTGATATTTGTGACCCCTTACCTGATATGTATTACAGATTAGTTTGATCAGATTATTATCTGCCTCATGTTCCATAGTCTCAGTGTGAACCTGTAAAAGGTAAGGATGAATTAGTTCTAGCCTAGTTATCCACATATACATGTACGTATATAGGATAAACATACAAAATGTTGAACATTAGACAAAAACAAAAATTGGCAAAGCATTAAAATTATAGCCCCTCAGTCTGACACATACCTTCCATGAATGTGTCGAGGGTTAGAATCCCACTCTGACTAAATAAAATTGAAAAATATACGAATGCATTTGTCCACTAGATTTTCGTTTGTGGAAGAGATATGTCAGGGCTTTCCTCCGGGCAATGAGTCCAGCTATTTCCACCACTAAACCTGGCAACCCCACCATGCAGTTTTGCATTGGACTGAATGGGATTGGAACCTGTGACCCATTGATGGAAGCCTAGTGTCTTGAGCTAACCTAGCCCCCTCAAGTCTTAAAGGATAAGGGTAGTTTTGCATGTTATCAAACCATAACAATTATCCACCAACAGTAAATCTTACCCCATTAATAGTGACCCAGGGTACATATTGATGGGGTGGTGATAGGGCGTTTGTTTTCACTGCCATCTCATGTTCCAATTGATTACCCAGACTTGAGTTTGCACACTGTAATATTCTATCCAAATCTACAGAAAACTTGTTTGAACACTTGAAACAAAAAAGATAAGAAATTATAATACAGCTGTACATAATGGTTATGCAGAGGACATTGAATTGTAAAAAAAAAGGCCTTGTTTGTAATTTCAGTCAGCCAGGTTGCCTTCTACTCTCAGATCTACATCTAAGGGAAATAAGCATTTCCTGGGGGGGTTAAACAGGCATGAGTGACAAAACACTTTTATCATAAATCTTGATTTTCACGATGATACAAGGGGGAGAAAGTCATAGAAAAATTAGATGATTGATGTTGTAATGAGGAAAATAGTGGATTTTTCACTCGGTCGCCACATAATCGCTAAATGTCCTGGGGTTTCTCCGGGCAATGAGCCCGGTTTCCTCCCCCAGTAAACCTGGCACCGCCGCCATAGAATTGAAATAATCTTAAGTGTGCGTAAAACATCAATCAATCAATAACTGGGACAAAGTTCATTCCTTCTAGCGATAAGTTAGTTCATAACACTACATCAATGCACATTCTGGAACTAGGAGTACTAAAAAGCTCAAAAATTGTATATCTTGGAAAATTTGAAAACATTTGGGCAGCTAATGCCACTTGTTTATGTAAGTTAAACCGCCCTACCTGTTTAGCAGCCTCTGTTGGCAACAAACCAGACACCTCCATACAGTGAATGAAAGGGAGATAATTCTCAACCTTCTTTTCATAATAAATAGCACAAACCTATAAAAATCAAAAATAATTTTCCACAAAAGACTATGTCAGTATTGTCATCATTTTCAATAAGATGTCTAATTTTTACTATCAAATTCTCGGACTTTAATATAAACTCTAGGTAAAAAAACAAATTCCCAAAGAGCCCATCCACATGGGCAGTAAGCAGGTTAGTAGTAAGCACATGGACAGTTTCCAGTGAATCGATATTTCAATTAAAATATCTACAAATGTACACATCCCTTTGTTTCATTTAATGAGACTTAAGTTGAATTATTGAAGTTTTACGTCACACTCAAGATTATTTCACTCATATGGCAGCGTTGCCAGGTGTCGTGGCAAATGAAACTGGGTTGATTGCCCGGAACACCCCACCTTTCAAGGATTGATTGACGGAATGCTTGGGTCACATTGAAAGACTATTGCTCTGTTAACTAAGCCATCAAACACACATACCAGACCAAACAAATTAAAGTGATTTTTGTTGTACAAATGACACCCTTTTAAAACTATATCCCAGCGTCCATAACATCCACAATTTCAAGGAAATGTTGCACTTCAAATTTGCAAACTTTAACAGAATATATACCCATTCAGATGCGCACCCCCCCCCCCCCCCCCCCCCTCCCCCCTGACTTACATCAATCAGATTTCCAACACATTCTTGAGGTCCGTGTTGACATTCAAACTTCCATTTACTGCCATCCCTCTTTTCCTGCAAATAAATAATATGAAATGAGAAAAAAGTGTTCCAGAGTTCTAAGCAATTTAAAGGACATGGCTTAAGTTTATTGTAGTTTGCATTCACCTAACACTATCACCTTATAATTGGTAGACAAATAAGAAGTAATTAATCTTGAATAGCATAGAAGAACAGGAGTTTTAGTAAACTTAACATATGCACTATATATATATTTTTAAATTGCAGCAATTGAAATTTGAAGATCATATGAAAGTTTTTTTCCCCTATTTGATGAACATGTATGGATGGCCTATTTTGCAGCCAGGGATGTCATAAATTGTTCCAGGCACACAATCTAACCATTAGGTATATACATGTACTCTGAAAAGATGTCATAAATGGTTGATGACACACCATCTATCCATAAGGTATATTCTGTGAAAGAATTATAAAGATCAAATCAAAACTATTCATAGTGTAAACATGTATGGAGTGGAAGGGAATCCTGGATGGATGGATGGACGGACAGCGCTGGCATAATATGACAGACATTGAGTCCGGAATATGAAAAGGTTTTCTCAAATAAAAGTTAAAAGTCGAACAGCACAAGTTCAGTCAGTTCAACGATCTAACTTTTTGTCGTCCTGTGCAAGTTCCTTTAACATTTGATCTGCAAATAGATGGTTAGATTGCTTGTGCACCAAGGCAAACTCTTATAGCTTGATTGATTAATGTTTTACACCACACTCAAGATCCCCAACCTTCGGCGAGTACGTGTTCCACATACAGGCTGTCATAATTGTAGCTTACAGTTCATATGGTAAAATTATAAGAGCATAAAACAGCAGAGAGTAGACTGGTTTGAAAATGGTCATCCTCCCAATTTCTGATATCCACAAAATTTGGTGTAGAAAAAAAAATCAAAATCAAATTGAAGTGTTTCTTTAAAGCGATTGAGCCTCTCTTTTATGTTTTTTTTTAATAAAGTTACACTAGAGCGGGGCCATTAACAAGAGTGATATATCCAAATCTCATAGTTTGAAAGCCATGGAAACTTAAATAAAATACACGTTTATCCTTACACGGGCATTCCCAAAAGAAACTATAGTGATATTCATAATCTGTCCTATTTTTTCATAGGCTGGATAAAGCTGCTCCTTGAAAAACCTTTGACAGTCTGGACACAGGGATTCATAGTAGAGGGTGAAGTTAACAGGCCCGGACACATGGCCTGTAGGGAGGAAACCAGCTATCTCACATTGCTTTTCCACCTGCAGAAATATATTCAAGATTTACAAAATTAACATTTTCAGTATTGAAGGCTATTTTAAAAAATATATACAGAACATGACATCAGTGCATCTTGTATTTTCCTTCACATTCAATATTAACTTGGCAATAACTTATATGATGATAGATAATTATTATTATTCATCAAAAATATTATAGCTAATACAATTTTTTGCAATATAGACATTGTAGGCTACCGGTACTGATACTATCATATAGACTATATAGACATAGTGATATGCTTCACATAAACTGGCCAACGAATGGTCGGATTTCTTGGTTATATAAATTATAATTTCTTTTAAAATTCTCCATTTTCCACTCACAGTCAAGTGCTACAACTTACAAGTGTAATAATTTATGTGAAACTCATCAGTGGAACTAATGGTTTTTGGAAGTGCACTAAACAGCGGGTCCGACGAATTACCGGAATGTACCAAGATGGACCGGAATGTACCGAGATGTACCGGAATGTACCGAGATGTACACAAAAAACTCATTTAGGACGTTTATATCGGTTTATGTCGTGAATCAAACACTAAATTAATGCCATAGACTTCCACGTTACATATTTCTCGTGTATAATTGCTCAAAAGGTGCCGTAAAGACGAAGTTCTTGTCGTAATCGCTCGCCTAAGGGAGATAACTTCAGACATATATTGATAGGCTCCCACTAACTTGCCGTACTGGGTAATGAGTTAAATAATAAGTAGGTGGGTGGTGGGGAGGGGGGGGGGGGGGGGGGGAGGGTTATTAAGTTCATGCCAAAAGAAAAAGAAGAAAATACCCGCCACTTGACGCAACACAAATGGGAATTTTAATACATTTGCTTATGGTAGGCGTACTGGCATCACGCCTTGTTAGCATATCTATACTAGGCCTACCGGTGCCTAATATAATATATATAGGCCTTTCTTACCGGAATGTAGACGCGCAGAAGGAAAGCTGTTGGTGTAGTCCTATACTTACCGAGATGTAGACCTACCGGAATGTAGATCTGCAGAGGGAAATCTTTGGTGTAGCCTGTTTTACTTACCGAGATGTAGACTTACCGGAATGTAGACGTGCAGAGGGAAATCCTTTGGTGTAGCCTATGTTTTACTTACCGGGATGTAGACTTACCGGAATGTAGATCTGCAGAGGGAAATCCTTTGGTGTATGTCTTACTTACCGAGATGTAGACTTACCGGAATGTAGATCTGCAGAGGGAAATCTTTGGTGTAGCCTGTTTTACTTACCGAGATGTAGACCTACCGGAATGTAGACGTGCAGAGGGAAATCTTTGGTGTAGTCCTATACTTACCGAGATGTAGACCTACCGGAATGTAGATCTGCAGAGGGAAATCTTTGGTGTAGCCTATGTTTTACTTACCGAGATGTAGACCTACCGGAATGTAGACGTGCGGAGGGAAATCCTTTGGTGTAGCCTGTTTTACTTACCGAGATGTAGACCTACCGGAATGTAGATCTGCAGAGGGAAATCTTTGGTGTAGCCTGTTTTACTTACCGAGATGTAGACTTACCGGAATGAAGACGTGCAGAGGGAAATCCTTTGGTGTAGCCTGTTTTACTTACCGAGATGTAGACTTACCGGAACGAAGACGTGCAGAGGGAAATATGTTGGTGTAGCCTATGTTTTACTTACCGAGATGTAGACTTACCGGAATGTAGATCTGCAGAGGGAAATCTTTGGTGTAGCCTATGTTTTACTTACCGAGATGTAGACCTACCGGAATGTAGACGTGCAGAGGGAAATCCTTTGGTGTAGCCTGTTTTACTTACCGAGATGTAGACCTACCGGAATGTAGACGTGCAGAGGCAAATCCTTTGGTGTATGTCTTACTTGCCGAGATGTAGACCTACCGGAATGTAGACATGCAGAGAGAAATCCTTTACCGAGAGGTAGACCTACCGGAATGTAGACGTGCAGAGGCAAATCCTTTGGTGTATGTCTTACTTGCCGAGATGTAGACCTACCGGAATGTAGACATGCAGAGAGAAATCCTTTACCGAGAGGTAGACCTACCGGAATGTAGACGTGCAGAGGCAGCTAAAGAAACTAACACTCTCAGCTGACTCAAAACAGGCTGTATCTAGAGACTAGACTATGTTATGTATGTATCAGCTGTGTATTGTCATTCGTAGGCCTGTTTAGTGTTGTGCTGTAGACCTACTGTACACGTACACTGTACACCTACTTGACAAAGTGTGGCCGCCTCCCGCGATGAGCACCATTGGCCGGGGGGAAGATTGCATTGTGCGAGTACCTGAGCGGACAAACAACACAACCCTAACAAAACGTTCACCACCTTCATCATCTTTTCACAAATCCAACTGATCTGTTATGAAAAAAGTCATGTGGTCGACAGTCAAAGAAATCATGTGACATGCACACGGACGACAATTTTTTTTTTAATTTGTCACTCTCTGTTCATTTCATGCAAGAGTTATCTTTATTCTACGCCAGTTTGGAAGTCTTCTGTGTAAGGAGGGAAGAAACGTGCCAAAGCTATCAGTTAGGAAAAAATGACATGTGAGTGACAATGACAGATTGTGAAGAGATTTTACGCTTGGTTCCAAATATTGCAAGTTATTCTGGATTCGAGGCTCATCCATTTAAGGTATATTCGTGAAATTGAGCAAAATGTCAGCTGGCAGATTGCTGATTTTTATCCATAATTCACTGGTCAATGTTGGGACTGGCCACAGGCACACGGAGTGCTCTCCCTTATCCACCCGCTGTTACTATAAATATGGACAAGGCAGGAAACACTTATTCTGACTGTCAGAATTTCTTAAAAATATCTCCTTTGTACATTTAACTTCACACGAGTCTCAGAGAGATCCTTGTCAATCAATATCGAGGCCTAAGAGCAAACAAAACACCCTTTGCCGAATGATTTATCAAGTTTTCGAGTGAAATTCAAGTTGACAGAAAATTCCAATCAAACTTTTCAAAGTCTCAGACACTTGGCTCTCTTTAACTTTGGGGCTTTACGGGATCTTCCAAACGGTTTTACAGATCCTGTAATGCCCCGAAGTGAAAGTGAGGCTCCCAAAGTCAAGCGTCAAAGGGTGTTTTGTTTGCTCTTTGGTCTCGATATTGCTTGACAAGGACCTCTCTGAGACAAGTGTGAAGTTTAATGAACAAGGGAGATATTTTTACGAAATTCTGACGGGTTTTGCTGGAGGCAGTCAGAATAAGTGTTTCCTGCATGTCCACATTCATAGTATAACAGAGGGTGGATAAGGGAGAGCACTCCGTGTGCCTGTGGACTGGCACCTCGGCACTGCATAATGCATATATAATATATATATGATATAAGTTACATGTATAACCAGGACCTAGTTAGAGATCTCCAAACTCTGTGACCAAAGTATATGATGATGGGTGACCAACAGAGTTTGAGGATCTGCCATCTTGGAAAATGTTCAATTTAGATAAACAACACCTTTTCTCTCAATTTCTCACACATTCAATTCGATCTTTTAGTTCGCCATTTCACCGAAGAAAAAGCGTTCAAACACTCACATTCCTGTTGCACCATCAACGTTTTTCCAAGGACAGCCCAAATCTCCCGCTCGCCTCCTGGTTTCCTTCAATTTAACTTGGGAAATGTACGAACACAAGTTGACCTATGAGAGCCATGCTTTCGTATTTTCTTGATGTAGTTGTACGCATTGGAAATATTACTTCATTCGGACTCGTATGTTTATCAAGAAAATACGAAAGCGCGGCTCTCATAGGTCAACATGTGTTCGTACATTTCCCAAGTTAATTTGAAGGAATTGGCGATTGTTTACAAAGAATGCTGAGGTTTATCTACTGCATTAAAAAATAGGAAATAAAACTGTTCCAATATACAAGCTTTAATTAATACTAAATAAATTGTTATATTGATTGTAAACAAGTATATAAAACCTAGTTTAATATTTTTAACGTTACGTGTGTGACCTGCATGGAGATATAGTCCAAAATATACTTTTTACAAAATCTATTCCTTCCAGGATGCCGTTCTATTGGGTTTCTTAGTTTAATGCCTAGAGATATACTTTTGTGCTACATAATATTATTTACAATTGATAATCTTCACTGCTGCTTTGCTCTGAATTTAAAAGAAAAAATCAGCATCAGAATGTCTATAATAATGACATCTCTATGCTGGACAATTTGCGGTGCTAATATATATTTAATTTTTTTTCTATTTATACTAGAAATACTGCATTCTTGAATGAAAGCAAAAAAATCCAATCTGAAGGATTTGAAATTTTAGCTGATGGCCATTTGACTGCTGTTAAAACATCAGGCCATATTGTTGCAGGCCATCTGACCAACATGCTATTTGACTGTCACTTAGCGTTTTGTCATTCAATAATTTCAGGAAATGACTATTAATCGGTCTGTGGTTAACGGTATGGCAAATTATGTCTTTTAATAACTTTTCGGTTACTGTGGTGACCAAATTATTAGTATTATTACATATACTAAACACCAGACCGGTTCTACTAAACACAATATGTAAACAATAGAACAAATGAATAAACAAAAGAAGGGGATAAACCTGGGCCGAGCACCTTTTTGTTGTTTTATCCGTAATTAAATGAAATTGCTGTTGCCCAATAGCATACATGCACCTATGTAGTATCCCCAAGTCCATTCATTGACTTCTGGTAGTATAGATACTTTTGTGAATACCTAAGCTTTGGTGACTAGAATGTCTGCCTGCCTGTCTGTACCAGATTAGTTACAGTTTTCAGATGTTAAATTGGTGTCTCAATAATGCTGGTGGTATGGCTTCAGGATGATATATACATCCTTACAACAAGTCACCAAGCCTCAGTCTTTTTTCGGTGACCTGAAGATTCTTCCAGCCAAAATTCTGTTTAAAGCATGCCTTTAATATTAAATATGACGATAGTGTGCTACATTGAATTTACCCTTGAGAGCGTATTGTAAGTTTCTTTAACTGTTGTTTCTTTTGTGTTTAGGTTGGATGGTATAATGATGCTGTCACCCATGCCTGTTTTAAGCTTGACTATCCAGCAGACACCCTGGCCTTTATTCTAATCAGCACACCACAGATGTTTGATAAAGCCTTTAAACCATTCATTTGTCGTCGAGAGTGTGTCGGACCATTAGATCCACTTGACACCTGCATGAAGCATCATTTCCAACTCATCAAAGAGGTATGAATATCATAATCCAAATTGGGGTCCTGTCTGTAAGACATAGGGTGGAGTTTTATACATTGTTTTTTATTATACTATATATACATGTAGTAAATTAGATACGGCAGGTGGCTTGTGTGAAATACGCAGATTTTTCGGTGATTAGAGGGTAAATATGAGTTAACTTTTATGACTGACCCAAACCTTAGAGGTAATTCAACAGTGTTTTCATCTGGCTCAATTTAATGGCTGAATCGTTAGAAGGCATATTGTACTAATATGAATAGAACAAATAGAAATAATAATCTGGCCTGGTACTAAAGATATTAAAACATGACAAGTCATCAGAAGATGACAGTTTCAATAAAAGACAGTTTCAATTTAATGGCTGAATCGTTAGAAGGCATATTGTACTTATATGAATAGAACAAATAGAAATAATAATCTGGCCTGGTACTAAAGATATTAAAACATGACAAGAGTCATCAGAAGATGACAGTTTCAATAAAAGACAGTTTCAATTTAATGGCTGAATTGTTAGAAGGCATATTGTACTTATATGAATAGAACAAATAGAAATAATAATCTGGCCTGGTACTAAAGATATTAAAACATGACAAGAGTCATCAGAAAATGACAGTTTCAATAAAAGACAATAACTCTAAAATAATTGAATCAGTGCAACCCAAATAGGAGGCGCGCATCCTCACTGTACAGATAGACAACCCTATCACTATATGAGCTCAGTACATATACTTCTTTTACGCAAGGCTTATTAGTTTATTACAATGTTTTTCATGCAAAACATGGTTCAGGATACATAAAGCTTATTCCAACTGAAGTTCATTCTCAGACTTCAAGGTTCCTGAAAAAAAGCAGAAACAAACACAACCACGGTTCTGGACTCCCAGACCAGGATAGTTTAATTACACAATTGTCAGCATCAAGATGAGTGCAAATACCTTTTGGTTATCTGATATGATTGTTTTCAAACTTTCTAATTACCAGCTGCCCCTACTAGGCTTATGGTTTAGACTAACCCTCTCCCAAAATGAGTCTTTAGGCTGAAGAGAGACATGCGACTTTAATTGGCCAGCTCCGTTAACAGGCAGCCTGCTGAAATCAACATACAATATCTACTCTCATTGTCACTTGTACTCATTTTATGCTGAATTTGAAAATTTATCTAAATGGCCCAAAAATTGCTGGGAGAGCCTAACACAGTCCATGTCATTGATCACTGTTTCTGTGACCTAGGTTTGTAATTTGGGAAACAATCTTGAATGCCAAGTAAAGAAAACGTGAATTTTAATTTGCGAATTTGAAAGAAAGACACACTTGTAAGAATTTTGATCCATTTTAATTGCAAGAGAAAGAATGTTATTGATAACAAATATATATTTTCATTTTGATATAATTTGTTTTTGGATAAAGCCCAAGTGAATTAATTACTTGAGTAGTAAACTGTTTTCTTTGTTTCTCACATTTTTTTGTTTATTTTACAGAAGTTTTCTGGTCATAAAATAGAGACAATGCACGATTTTGAAATGTCTCCTAGTCGACGACCCAAGATTTTAGTTCAAACAGCGGGACATGTAGCTGGGGCGGTAAGGTTTTATCAGAGATGTGATTTAAACTCTGACCCTTGGGACAAGTCAAAGGTGAGTCCTGTGTTTTAAACACCAAAAACACACTGGCACAAGACAAGTTAAAGGGAGTATGTTATTTGGACCTTTATACCCAACCATCTTACTACTTTTTTCTGTACAGTACATGTGTGTTATGGGCGGTGGTTTTGATTCATTTCATTGTCCTCCTATTTTCTTTGATGAAATTTTGTCTTTATTTTTTTCTTCTGAAGAAAATCTATGGTGTTGCCATCCATCCGAAGTATGGAGGCTGGTTTGCTTTGAGAGGTGTATTAGTTTTCACTGACGTTACTTGCCCAGACTTACCGAAGCGTGAATGTGAAGATATTCTGTCAAATGATGAACAGAAGAAGGAGTTATTAGAACGTTACAATTATCACTGGGAGGATTGGAGTTTCCGTGATATAGTTCCAGTCACAGAACGATACTCTGAAGAACAGAAAACTTACTTTGCCACTCCCCCTGGTGAAAGAGAACAATTGGTCTCAAAAATGAAGAACACGTGTGGATAGATTAGTGAAATTGCCTTGAATCATTAATCTAAATTTCTTAATCGTTTTAATGTGTAACTTATTATTATATCGGAGATATAATAGAAGGTTTTCCGTTGTTAGATGTTTTACTGAGAAGCATTGTCAAATTATTATAGTTTCATGTGATTCAGTTCTTAACAAAATATCATCTTCTCATCTTATGCATTTAGCATTATCACCTACCTACCTGGGATATTAAAGGGATATGAAACACCTGTATACAGTATATTAAAGTCAGTGTGATCACAGCAGTTTGACTCGCTATTGTTTGTCTCTGACACCTTGTAAGGGCATTCCGATCCACCCCGAGAATAGACAAAACCCCATTTGGAACTGACTTTGGCGGACTTCGCTCGCCAGCGGTCGACTTTGGTATTTCACGTACGTAAGTGCCTGAAGTGTCAGAGATTCTAAGCATGTCAGATACGTGAAGACAGCCTTAGTCTGTTCCGAATGTGGTTTTGGCTGTTCTCGGGGTGGATCAGAATGCCATCACCAGGTGTCTGACATGAACAATAGCGAGCCAAACTGCTGTGATCACACTGACTGTAATATACAAAAGCATGTCATATCCCTTTAATATTAATCCCAGGTTCTACTAAGCTGACATATATTGGCTTATTGAACAGTGCTGAGACTCCAGACCTGTGACCATGTGAAGGTTCCTAAAGATTAACATAGGAAGTGTTACTTGTCTTAGAATATATCGTTTTTGGGTGTTTTTTACATTTTGAATGCAATCAGATTTTACATTTGATATTTGGAGTCAATTTAGAATAATTTTTTTTATTATTTAAAAAGAGAACAATCATCCATTATAACTGGCGTTGAATAATTTAAATTCCAAAGCACTATTTCAATAAGTAGAGATCTATTTCCTTTAAAAGGGTCCTATGCATTTGATAATAAAAGACTCTCAGATTTTTCTGTCGTACACAGATTTGCAAGGTGTTGGGATGATGACTGGTAAACTTCTTTGCCCTGGTAGACTGTTGAATGATGAGTTTAAAAACGATTTTTGATTCCTTTGCAACTGGTTTGTTTACTTCTAGTTTTAGCTAGACAGGATGCTCAAACAGAGGCCCCACAGCTCTGTGGATGGAGCATGTCAACCTGGGCCTTAGCTTTCCTGGCTGGATTGCTGGTCTCATTTCCACCAGATTGAAATTTATTGTCAGGTTTTGTAACTGAAAAAGGACAGACCTTCGATTAGCACACTATTATAAATGTGTCATTAAAATGGCTTTGACAACTTTTTTGTATTTTTAAATCATGGATTAAATTTGATTTATGACACTAAATTTTCCTTACTTAATTTAACTTTTGTGTATGTTTGAAGTAACTCAATCAAAAATTTAGGTTTTTGTTGTTGTTGTTTATATATTTGAATTTTTGCTCAATCAGCTAGACCTGCTTTCATCATTGGTTATAAGAAAAGGCATTCAGGGAGATAGTTTGGTCTGTTTTAGGAAAGTTGTTTAAAATTTGTTTTTTTGTTATCTGTTTTATATGTTTATCTATTTAGTTTTAGGCTCAAAATTCAATTACAAAAATGTTAGCGTATCAAATAAAGTGCTTACCTTGAAGTGATATCTTGCAATATTGTACTTTTTTCTTGAAAATCTAAACCAACAATATTTACATGTAGGATATACGTACATGTGCACCATTTAGTAATGTTCGGATGCACAATGTACAAGTAACTTATGCATAAAATGAATTAAAGTTGGTCTCTGTTATTTTAGTTTACTATTCTAACATAATCTTCAATCTATCACACGCATGTGTCTCAATAATTATTTCTATTTTAAGCCAGTCGTTAAGTTGGATTAACATCAACTTGTCTCGACTCTTGTAATTTATGAAAAAAATGTAACTGTTGCCAATTTTAGTGAAATGTATGTATTTGATGAAATCAGATTGTAAAGAGAAAAAATAATGGGGGTCAAACTCACTTGGGCTGCTAAAATAACACATTATTAATTGCAAATCTGTTGATTCAGAGTCATTTTTTATAAATACAAATAAAATACTGATTTGTACTCACATTTTAATGGTTTGATTTTTTGTATTTTCCTCTCTGTGACAGGATACCATTGTGTTTACTTAACAGTTAACTCCACTAGTAACATTTATTTAGGTCAGTGAACTTGCCTAAGCCGAGAGCTCATTGTCTGCGCCAAAATCTGAAGCTGCTCCTTCAGCCATGCATGCCCCTGGTCTGTGCAAGGCTTAAGAGACTATAGCTGATCGGCACAGTAAATATAAAACTTTATCATCAGTATATTGTAAATTAACCGGAATCGTGAGCTTTCGATCGATCCAGTTATTTTAGAAGAAGAGGTAGAGATGTTGATTGTTTTATAACATCTCTCCTTAACATGATGAGAATTTATTATCCAAAGGCAACTTTTACTTTGATGCGAGAACAAGACGAGAACACAGAAGTATAGGTGACATAAAAAGTTTATGGATTATTTACATCATAGTTAATTTACAATAAACATCTATACATTTACATACTATATTCAACATAAAAACACAGGAGAATTTTCTTTTCAACACATTATATACATCAATACTTTAAACTGACACTCAGTGGTTTTCATTGGCAATCGAATGGAAGCAGCTATAATTTCAGCTGCTCGATATGGAAGTTGGAACAGCAGGAAGGAAATAAGCATGTGACATGCAAATTGAAAGTCCATGTGGCCTCTTGTTAAAACTTATCAACTAAGTACCATTATTTTAATCAGTTTGTCTTCACCATCTAAAGTGAAAGCAGCCAGGCTAATACATAAGTACTTAGACTCCACTGTTGCAAGTTAGATGTCCAAATCCACCTGTATCAAATGAGATTGATTTTATGTGACAAAAAAATCAAATAAATAAATGTAAGCTTGTGTACATCAAATATAACTGCCCCAATCTATTTCGCATGATAATGAATTGAGACATTTTCAATATTAAGACATTTAGTCCAAAAATTAAGATTTTAGTATTGATTTGACAATGGTTTGTACTACCGCTAATTCATCCAAGATATGTAAAATAAACACTAGATCAGTAGAAATAATAGTAAAGATTTTACACAATTTTACACAAAGGTTGAACAGATTCATGTACCAGTTGATGATGCATGTTCAATATGAACACATGATTTTCTTTACAGATGTTTTTGTTGGAGAATTTTAAATGTAATGATGATCACCTTAATTGCGCTTTTAAACTAAAATTATTTTGTAAAAAATAATACATGTTAATGTAATCTATAATATGGATGACACCAGACTTCAAAAGATAGGGAAATAATCTATAACAGAAACCTCTTTTATACGAGCATTATTTAAATTACAGATCATATGAGTAGGAAAATGAGGCGTGACGATACGATCAAAATGTTTGATGAATTACATTTTTATATCATGATGCATTAATTTATTTATGATGTGGTATTTCACTCGTTCATATTCACTGAGGCAGAGATTCGAGGTGAATGACCACAGCTTACCACGCATAGACTGATCCAGAGACATTTTGATACCTGTATGCAGGTATGGGCGCCCAAACTCACAAGCAAAAAATCCGCCCAAATTCTTAAAAATAGCATTAAATGTTGAATTTTGGGCCAGAGATGTTGTTTTTGTCTTATAGATGTAACATTTTGAACCGAAATGGTATGCTCAAATTTTCCCTGGATCAGTCCCTGCCACGGTTTCCAAAGAATTCAACAAAATGAGGATAAAAATATGACCAAGACAATGTGAATGGATAATTATCAATAACCTCTGATATTTAACCTAATGTTTGATTGCTGTTTTTCTCTCGTTCAAGATTATTTCACTAATGTGGCGGTGTTGCCAGGTTTAGTGGGGGAGGAAGCATGTATTTATCTGGAGGAAATTCACAGCCTTGGCTAGGTCCTTCATATGGATGATGTAGTGAAAAACAACTTATTTTTCATTGGACAAAATTATAATTGAACCAGAGATCCATTATTCGTCTACAGAGAAACTACCTGTTTGTTGACTGCAATATTTTTGAAATCCATGAAGTCTTTGCGAAGTTGTTTTAGATTAAAGTACCTCAGTCAGGGATTGATCCAGGGAAAATTTGGGCATACCAGTTCGGTTCAAAATGTTCCTACAATAAGACAAAAACAACATCCCTGGCCCAAAATTCAACATTAAATGCTATTTTAACATTAAAATCTGTTGGTTTTAAGAAAATTAATTTCAATAGTGGCATTTGTCATGTGGCTTTCAATGTGCACGGGTAAGTGGCTTTCAATGCACATTAAGGTGCTGCCCCCAAACTTGAACACTGAATCTTATACACCAGTATTTGCTTTTCACATTACTCAATTTCTCAGAATACAAGGTGAGAAAGCTCCTCTTGTGCAATGTCAAATCATTGAACATTGAGTCTGTCGTCAACAACCAGGGATTCATACACGTCCAATTTACTTACCGATATTCGGTTCGTAAAATTGAGTTTAAAACTGAATTTGGTGTTGAAAAACTCAATATTTTCAGTTTAAAATTTCCTTTTGAAAACTAAAATTTCCAAACTCAATTTGGGCGTGAAAAACTGAATATTGCTTGATTGATATCCACTGTTTATGATGAAAAAATCCAAGTTCAAGGGAAAAGTTTATTTAGAAACCGCCGTCAAACGACCATGGCCGTCATTCTCTTGTTGTTGTTGTTTAAATACTGAGAAACATACAGCCACGTTTTCAGTGTCTCCACAACATGGCTTATTTTGCACTTTGAACGTCTTTTTAATTACCTAAACATTTCTAAACTAAGCTTATTTTGATGAACTGATAAATTTTGGGGAGTATTACCCACAATTAACGGAATCATTCGAGACTTGTTATAATTATTCGGCTGTTTTTTGCCGTATAGAAAATAAAAGGGGAGACAACTTTTTTTCTTTTTTTTTTAATGTCTTACAACATGAAATATGTTAGTTACCTCCCCTGAACCATAGTTCTCAAATAGTTCCATTCATTTGAAAAGTAAATCATTGTGTATTTTCTTATTGTTACACATGAAGAAGGGATAACTTTGATCTAGGTTTGACATTACATATATTCTATTATCATTAGTTTTTTGTCAAACCTGTTTTTTTTTCTTGGAATTCATACTTTCATGAAAAAAGAAATATTAAATTGGAATTGGTTTGTAACATAGATTTTAACTCAATTTTAACCCTAAAATGGTCGGTAAATTTAAAAAAAACTGAATTTCACCTTCTAAAAAACTGAATTTTTCAATTTCGGTTCGTAAATTTTGGACTTCTATGAATCCCTGACAACTTATCAATATTCTTGACATAAATTAATTTTTAAACAGTTTAATGTTTGTCCTGTTGACAGTTGTCATGGGAGTGGCCATACATATATATGAGAGACTAGAGTAAGAGAGGAAGATTCATTTAAGGTTATGTTGTTTCCTGTCCGTCTGTCTGTTGGTCTGTAGGATCTCCACCACCCTGACCTGAATGTTGGATATATATTTGTTGTCCATTCGGTAATTGTTGGATTTGGAAAAGTGGCTGCAAAGGAAAGAGTTGACCCAGTTAATATTTTGCACAAATAAAAAATAGAAAATTAATGAACAAAATATGATGAAGGAACTTTCAGTCAACATGTAAGATTATTTCATTAAGTAGCTCAGTTTTCAGATTTAAAATTGGCTCTGGTGTACTTTTTTTTTACAAATCTCAAAGTAACTGATCAAAGAATTTAATCTTCAATATTTCAAGGTGTGATGTATTGATCAAAAGCATGTGTTTTCTGAGTGGAATCCAGCTGAATGTTGCATTAAATTAAGGTATATACCTGTGATTGTCCTGGCTGTGATGTGAATTGTACAGTTTGATCTGTGGGTTGTTGGGTGGCTTGTTGGGGCTGGACTACTATCTGCTGGGCTGACTGTTTACCCTGGAGCTGTAACTGAATAGCCTGGAACTGTTGGGGAGTTAACTGAATCTGAAAAAAGACAATATAAAGACTTCATTGGATGTTGTTTATGTGAAACAGGGCTGGGAGTGTAATACACTTACACGTAAGGTCTAAATGACCT
The DNA here is from genome assembly GCA_963971465.1 of Lepidochitona cinerea. Lineage (NCBI taxonomy): Eukaryota > Metazoa > Mollusca > Polyplacophora > Chitonida > Tonicellidae > Lepidochitona > Lepidochitona cinerea. The sequence continues at coordinate 35,115,359 of OZ020556.1, read as the reverse complement.
CACGAAATAAATCAATTGAATTGTGACTTAACAAAGTTAAAGCTGGTTTGAGCTTCCTTCTGTTGCTCAATTCCTAATATTACAGCACATTAAGCAGAAGAAAGATCATACTTACTGGTACGTTTTGTATTTCTCCTGAGGGTGTCATCACTTGCTGGAGAACCTGTGTTGTTTGTGGTATCTGCTGAGCCTGTTGCTGAGGTTGTTGTTGCAACTGAATGTGTTGTTGTTGTTGTGAAGCGACAGGGGCTTGGACTTGGATTACTTGTGGTTGGCCCTGAGCCGCCTGCAATCAAACAGAGTTGACAGAAAATCAAGACTAGGCTACATGTACATGTAAATTGCAAATAAAACCCACACAAATCTATAACAGTCTTATTCTCTATTTGACCTTCCAGTGCTTATTATAAGCTGCCAAGTCGACAAATTAAGCCTGTCAGTGATAAGCTACGGTATTATAGATGTCTTCAGTTGACCTACAAAATGGGTGACCAAATTACCAAACATGGACATTTATGATGTCAGTACAAGTGATTCATAAAACTTGGGTAGGCCTGCTGATGTTTTGATACAGCATGCAACATACAGCAGATTTACTTTGATATCCTTGCGTGATTTTCTTATGTACGTCTTTATAACGTTAGATTTATTTAGTTTTGAATGAATCGTTTATCCGTTCTTAAAATTATCTTAATATTAAATCAATTTACCGATCCATTGAAGTCTTACTCTAATACATGTATTAATCTGTTATACCAAATTGCATATTTAAATATGAAATGGTTCAATGGTGGCGAAATAAAGATTGAAGTCAATTCAATCTATTTCATTCACATATAGAACAGTATCACATGTCTTGAAGAAGAAAAACAATCTAGCAGGTTGACACAGAAAAGATGACGTACCATTTGAGCACCTTGTCCTACCCCCAATTGTATGGGGAACGGCTGCTGAATAATCTGCTGACCTGGTAACATAATGTAGAAATGGCAAATCAAATTACTACATTCATTGTCTTTTTACTTCACTTGGTGCTTTTTAATAAGGGCTTTGTATTTGTTATTGTCACCCTATGTGGGAAAGTTGCCAGGTACTAGCTTGTGGTCGGTGTTTCTCTCTGGACAAAGAGCCCACTTTCCTACCCCACTAAACCGCCATATATATGTAAGTGCCGCCATATATATATGTAAGTGAAATAATCTTAAGTGTGGCACAAAATACCAATCAACTGTATTTGCAAATAAAACTAGATTAAAGTAAACTTGACCTCAAAAGGCCCATGCTTCAAGAGTAAGATGGTATAGCATGTGATACCCAACATAAAGTATCTTTCCTCATTTAAGACATGCATGTATTGACAGAAGCTTAAAATTCCTTGACTAGTGAACTGATTGGCTGATAATTTGATTTTTAAACCCAACACTACTGATACAGCTGCAGCTTGCCAGTAAATCATTCTCCTGCTGGTAAACAGTTAGTATGATTGATTTGTTTTGCCACACTCAAGATCTATTTCACTTAAAAGATGGCATTACCAGGTTTTATAGTTGTCTCAAGACCGAGTAAGATGGAGGGTCGTGACTAATCAATGTTAACTCACCTTGCTGTACTTGTAACTGATTGGACAAGGTTTGTGTGGTTATCTGCCCCTGCTGAGGTTGTGATACAACCTGTGGGGATTGTACTGCAGTTGGCTGTGTGACTGTGCTGGCAGCAGTTGTCTGTGCTGTTTGTTGCTGCAAGTTCCCTGTTGCTTGTTGGGCCAATTGGAAATAATACTGTACTTGGTCAGCCATCATAGAGGTAGTGCGAGCATTATCCTCCTGTTAAACAACAAAATAAAACAGAATGAAAAATAGAATTGATTGATGTTTGATGTTAGAGTTAAGATTATTTTTTACCATGGTCAGTTAAATGGGGGAGCAACTGGTCTAGTGCTCCTGTTTGTCCCTGAAAGACATTCCACATTTGGAGACAGTCAGAAAGGTTGGTTGGTATATTTTGAATACTTCAAAGGTTAGCATGAGTGTTTACCAGACTAGCCAAGAAACACCCCCTCCCCTTTATTCCGTATCCCAGCATAAAAACATGTATATGGTAAGAAGATACATTTTAGGTCCTAACCTGTCTTTTAGCTGGCTTCAGTTCTTCTCTGGGTACGATGTCAATCAAAAAGTCAAATTGATCAAACTTTGATATGGCCATCGCTATATCGTTTCTCTGTAAAACCATGAAATCAAAGTATGGTGTGATATTTTTACTGTTAACAACAAAAAAATTCAAATCTGAATATGAAATATGAATGTTGTCTGCAGAAAATGGCTGAAATTTGAAACTTTTGTTTAAAAAAAAAACATTTCGGAAGCTCAAGTCACTCTAAGATTCATAATTAAAGTCAATTAACTTGAAATATAAGGTAAAAAAGGATTTGATTCCAGTAATAAAGAACTTGATTGGGCTTAACTTGGAACTAACCTGTAAAGTTCTTCTTTTATTATCTTCTGTGTGGACCCATGCCCTTAGTGACAACTCACTAATAAATATCTCAGCTGCTTTAGCAAACAGCACAGGGGCCTCCGCACTTATCATCTGAAATGTAGATAATATATGTAATCAAGACTCTAGTCAGTCTAGTGGGTTGGAAGGGTGTGATAATCTGTACATCATGAAGACTGGTTATAGCTGCTGATGTATGAAGGTCTAAATGATATACCTCTTTTTAACACAATTTGTCTCCATGGTTACTTTAGACAAGAAGATTTTCCCTGTGCCTGTGTGTTTTAGTGTTCATAAATATATATATAGCTGTGTACATCTGAACAAAGCACTGACTTTTACATGTACAAGGATGTACTAGAATAAGAACCAAACACCCTGGTATTTTTAAATACTGGCGCATATTTTTTGGGCTGGGGGTTCCCTCTAAATAGAGTGCCTGTGGGATTCTTTAGAGTAACACATGGCTGAAAAGTTACAGGTTATTAAAATAAGGAAGCAATTGGATTCGGCTGCACAAAGGGGTCTCTAATACAGTAATACTGTGGAATGAATGTTGGAAACCAGCAACTGAACTTATTGAAGGGAAGTCAGTGATTAGGCCTGAGGCTTTAATCCTACCTTTACTTCCTCGTCCAATTTCATTATCTTCTTTATTCTGGCCAGAGGAAGCTCATGGGTCTTAAAGCTAGACTGGTGATAAAAAATAAAACAATAGACATATACATTAACTCAAAGGTAAATAAAACTAAAACGTTAAGACAATGTGCCAGGTGTAGATATTTTCAATGCCAAGGGAAAATCTATGTAAAGCAGTAATCAACCCGTAATCTAATTTTACATGTATTTAAACATTCACAATAAATAACCAATATATAAAAATATGATATACCCCCCTTTTTTAACACAATTAGAAACTTGTCTCCATGGCTATTTTATACAAGAAGATTTTCCCTATGCCCGTGTGTTTTAGTGTTCATAAATATATAAATATTATGAGTCAAGAAGATTTTGCCCGTGCCTATATGTTTTTGTGTTCATAAATATATATATGATATATACTCACCATGTTCATTTCATTAATTTCTGCAGATACTTTTCCCCAAAAGCTGCCCAGCATTATTGATGATTCAGTAGGTAATGCTGGCTGTTGACCCGGGGACTGGAACGAACCATCTTGTCCAGCCATTATTAATGATCACTAATAAAAAATAGAGACAAAATAATGAAAACTTCATAATAAACGGGCAAACTGGTAAAATGCCATAGTTTCCATTATCAATAAGTTAATCCTTGGATGATTTCAACCATGATAATGATGATATACATGTATGTAAATGTACTTGTAGTTAAACCCACAAATATAAATCATTGCATTCTTGGTGTAGAGCATTGAACAGAAATTTTGTGCTCTGTTGTTCTTACCTCTTTGTTTGAGTATTGCCTTTTTTCCACAATGAAACATTTATATTTACATGTAGCCTTTTTTACTGTTGTGTTTTTAGGTTGGTCTACTCTATTAATGGAATGAATATTGAAACAAATTGTCATTTTCTCCCTGGTGAAATGCTGTTAAACTTGTTATGTGAAGAAATACCACACATGTTTTAACTGGTATTGAACTTAACATTAACATATATTTTTAATCAACTTTGATCCCTTCCTGGGGTTTCTTTCCTTTAAAGATACATTTGAAAATGTAATACTCAAGCTCATTTGAAATCGACTAGCAAAATTTGTAGATCTCAGAGTGCAAGGCCACAAATGAGGATGCAGATCTATGAAGGGATTACCAAAGAATTTTCCTGACATAGTTCTAATATAGTAAATGGTACTAGTTAGTCATTTTGGAGTCAGAAACCCTGACTACCCAACACCTTCCCAATATGTACACGACAGTAAATGTCAGCTAAAATGCCAATGTTCCAGGTAAAAGCTATTACATTTACAATAAATTTTCAAATTTAGGATATGTTGACTTGGTATTGAAGAAGCATCTTATCAACAAAAGACAACACATTGCGCATTAGTTATAAAAAATTACCAGTTTTAACTTTTATATGTTGTCAATGTTATAATGTTAAACTTATTTACATTGAATTTATATTTAAATATACATAGAATAAATGCTTCCAAAAGTTATAATAATATACAAGACCCCTGTTGATTTAAATAACCAGCAAAATAAGTGCAATGTAAATGTAATTGTAATGTTAAAATTAACAATAACACTACAGGAGGATTTCAGATTGAATACATTGTTTAGTGACTAGTTCTTAGAGTAAGTTTAATACTAATAATACTGTAATAGCAAAACATGTGAAAAGAACGGATCCGGGACATTTGGGCCTAGGACATTTCGGCCTGGGACATTTCGGTACGGTACATTTCGGCCTGGGACATTTCGGCTTGGGACATTTCGGCCAAAAGTGATAAAGGGGACATTTCGGCCCACCTTGGTTTTTATTCTATTTAATTGTATATTTTCTCATTTCTTTCTCCATATTCAGGCATTTTTCAGCTATAACAGTGATACTAGTGGGCTTCTGGACAATCTTTCCAACTTTCATGATACATATGTTACAGGTATTAGTCAGAGAAATAGTAAAATTTTGTCTGCTGTAGAAACTAAAGGCTCTCTGCGAAAATTAGAAATAATTCTAATGAATACATTTTTTATATACTGTATTACCTCAACTAATTAGACAGTCTATCAGAAACTTAAGTTTTAAAATTGTTAAGCGTTTAAGTTATGGGTTTCTCTCTGTAAACACCTGATGTTAGTTATTTATACACCAAGAAGTCGATTTCAAAACTTTATGTTAACCATTCTGATGTCAGCCCCACTGAAATTTAGGTTTTAAACAAATACCAGATTGTCCAACTTGTGAAGGTATATCTTTTTACTCAAATAAATGAAAATTGTTTTAATAATTTAAATTGATGCGCAAATTTGCAAAATTGTTTCTAGTACAATACTCTGTTATCATGTTTTCTGGTTTTTTAACTACAGGTAATTACAAAAGGGTATGAATTTCAAAGCTTTCAACCTTTAGTATATGCGCAAAGCCTTGGCATGTACTGCAGACAATTGTGGGGACAGACTATAGAATTGGTCCGTCAGTCTCAAACCGCTATAATCGTCAGGGGGACAAGCCCCCCTGCAACCCCCCGTTTTATTCATTTCTTCGAGAACTTATGACTAGTTTAATATTACAAGCTTAAAACTAAACTATCCCTACTAAAAGCTAAAAGAAATAACATCTAAGAGACCAATTTGAAGAGAAGTTAAAAACGACGGACCTATTCTATATTTGCACCGAAATGAGAACATCTTTAATCAAATATAATTAAAACCAAGGTAGGCCGAAATGTCCCCTTTTTCACTTTGGACCGAAATGTCCCAGGCCGAACTGTCCCAGGCCGAAATGTACTGTACCGAAATGTCCCAGGCCGAAATGTCCCAGGCCGAAATGTCTGGATACCGAAAAGAACAAGTCTCAGTAAATGAGTAAGCCAAAGTTGAATTTTGTCAAAGTTGTTAATAACGACACGTCGTTATAGAGTATGTTTTTCCAGAGAGTACTACAGAGTGGAGTAGTTTTCGGCGATTTCATTGATGGAAAGCGGACTGGGAAACATAAATTGTGGGGACTAATCAACGTTGAGATTGTGTGAGTTTCGAACCAATAAATTCCGACATGCCGGCCACCAATCAGTTTAACCCACCAATGGCAACAAAGAGAACCAGCTTAAAAGCCTGCAAGGTGCTCTCGCATTCAAGTCGAAGTCGGGGGCTTATCAAGATATGCCATAAACATAGACAGCTCTAAACCACGGATCAACAATGAAATATGAAGAAAGTTATGGATAAATACTCACAAAATCAAATATGCTTCAAGTTTCTGATTAAAATGGCGTCGTTAAACCTGAAACTTTGACCTAATAAACAATTCTCGTAAATTCTCGCCGATGTGTCTTGAACACGCGAGACAGAAATCGCTAGACGGAAGTGTACGAAATGTCGGTGTTTCTTATTTCGTTTTGACTGAGTGATAATTCGTTTGACAGTTCCCTAGCTTCGCTTTCAAGAGTTCTGACAGTAAGACAGTCAGTATGTTCGGCAAGAAACAGAAAGCGCCCAGCCCAAACCCACCTTCGGGTCAAAGGAAAGGCGCGGCTTTAATGCAGCAGGTGATGCATTTTCTTAGCACTGGCAGACATTCATCAAACGTCAACAACATGCTTGCTGGCAATGACAGTCATTACCAATACTCAATAGGCAATACCATATACACTATTTACACTTACCATTACCCATTGCCGTACGTCTTACAAATACAATGTCATATTAAAAACAAATTGAATTCTATGATCTCATATTCTGATGAAAAATGCTCATAGTCAATGTACATTGTAGGCCTACATTTCTATAATGGCTTAATGCTACATATTGGTTATTGGCTTATTATTGCATTACAAAATACAAGTTACATTCTGGTTGAACCAGAATGTCACTTTTCAACGCTAAATGCCAAGTTCTTTCTGAGCACCTAGTGTTAATTTATAAGTGTAAATGGACTAAATTAGTATTTTGTGCGAAGTTCCACATTCCCGAACAAGGAGAATTATAATTTACATGTATATGCAGGGTTTTCCTTGGTTCCCAAAATGTTGGTGTTCATTGGCCCCCATCAGATAAAAAGTAGGGTCCCATATATGTTAGCCTAGGAGGGGTCCAATTAGTGTTTGAATATGCATTATTGTATAATATTTTGGTATTTATTTGCATCCCACAAAATGTCAGAATATAAATAAGGAGGTACCTGCAGATAATTTAGGTCTAACAGCTACATGTTGTGGAATTATCAAACTGCCATATAGTTTCATTATTTATTTACATATACAGGGATTTACCGGACCCTTAAACCCTGTGCACATCTCTGACCCTCAATTTCTCACTTGGACCCTAAAATTGCAATGAGAAGGGTCCCACTGTATCGGGTAACTGGTCTTCGACCCTTCACTAAATGTAGCTGTGAATGGTGTGGGTTTTTTTTTCCAGTTCTTAATTTGTAATCTGCAAGTAGATATTTTCCATTGATTTTTTAGCTCTTTTAGTTTTATTTGTTGCATTACAGTCATGTAAAAACAGAAGTTCTGCTTAAACTAAAGACGGTAATTTTTAACATGTCATCGGGATGTTTTACATTTTTGGAATAACCGCATTTGTAACACTATGAAGATATATTATCTAACTAATAATAAATATTGCAGCAACAAATGACATTTAAAAGTAACCCTTTTAAGATAATGCTTCAATTAGGCCTTGTCTTTTTCCAAAAATTTCACAATGAGTTTGACAAATGTTACAAATCACTAATCAGCTCGAAGATGGACTGCTGTTAGTGGTGAATGAAATTTTTTATTTATTTATTTATTGCATTTATTCACCATAGAAACATAACATAGACATGTATATTTTGGAACATAAATTGGCGGGAATAAAGTTCGAAAGAACTTGTTCTATCCCTTAGTAAAAAAAAGGGGGTTCAGGTATTATAAACTGTTGTTTATATATAATATATTTATTTTGTGACTGTAGATGGGATTAGGAGGTTACACTGATATGTCACAGATGGAACAGGATATGTATGGAGATGTAGAGAATGATGCTGATCTGGAGGCAGAGTTAGCTATGTTACAGGGACTTGATCCTCAACAAGCCTCAAAGAAGACAAGTCCACAGAAACGTAAGTCTATGTTTCAAAGGGTAGGAGGCAAAAGTGATTATCATGATTCATGATACTGCCAGAAATTCCAGGTCTCCGGGAAATGGATGGAGAAGAGAAAAGGAGATATTTAAGGGAAAGGGAACTACAACCAAAAACAAATGAGAGCCAATAAAATATGGAAGAAAGGGAATAGTGTAAATAAAACCCATTATGAACAGAAGGCAAATTTATAAACAAGATTAAACTGGGTAATTAATAATTATTTGAAATGAGAATATGACCTATCTTTATTGTGACAGTTCAACAAATATTCCAGGTAAAGTACATGTATTGTCAGAAACAGCTTCAGGCATACAGCAATGGGAGCTGTGTCAATTACGTATCCAGAGGGGTACTAATTGTCGGCTGTAATATCTACCATCCTTTTTTAAGAGGAGGCAGGTTGACAATGGATACGACAACCGGCATTTAGTGCTGGTAATAGGTGTCCCTGAGACTGGGGTTAGATTTCCGTTTCAGGTGCCACCCAAAATGAGTATTAGAATTTCTGCTATTTTTCATGAAAGTGTGATCCCCCAAAAACATGAATACTATTACTCACTTTCTAAAAGACATTCTACATGCACAGCAGGATGGGGATCAAGGTTAGTTCTACATGTAGATAGATTAGAATCCCCAAGTAATAGTGCTTTCTTTGTAACATAATACCTAATTGTAGCTAACTAGCTAACTTCACCCAAAAGTTGAAAAAGCTTTGAACGAAAATTAATGGTACTCTGTACATATGTCATGTAAAATTTGTTAAAAAAGCACATGCGCAGACAACCTTTTTGACCCAGATCTGATTTCTTTTGTTTGTTTTTGTTACCAGCAATGTTGGATCTTTCTGAACTGGAGAAATTTGCCACCAATTTGGATGACATAGAAGATGATGATATCTCAGACACTGAAGACCCAGATCTCTTGGTAAGTAAAAACTTTTCTATTGGACTTTTGTTAACAATTTCTTTTTTAATGTTTTTTTTTATCAGACCACAACAAATCATGGCAGTCTGGAATCTGTGTAGCACCTGGATTAGTAGTTTGATGTTCAGATGTAAATTGGTTTATACTGATACTTCCCTATAAAGAAATGTCAGCAACTTATTTAGAATTTAAAAAAAAGACGTAAAAATTGTATACATTGTCAATTGTACAGTTATTTCATTAATCTCTCTTTATTAAATATAGCCTAGATAAAAGGGGCCTAGATAACTTGTATCATATTTGCCTTTAGAAAAATGCCAATAACACCATTACAGGTTAGAGTGACCAACATTACAACTGTATGTATGGGTAGAATGAATGGTCAGAATTTTATGAAGTTCTATGCTTAGCTTATGGAGGGTAACTTTTGTAACTGATCGATTTTTGATGTCTGTCCATTCTTTCGTTAACCTCCAATTCAGGTTGTTTATGTCTGCAAGATATTTCCTGAACCCTTTCTTGGAATATTATGAAATTTCATTTATAGCTTATTGGAGGGGACTCCGACATATATAATTGACCATGTTTTGTTATCTGTACGTCTGTCTGTTCTTTCCTTAGCCTCCAAGCTAAGCTCTCTTTGGAAAATGTAGCCATGAGCAAGTGGCCAAGATGACATCTCTTGCATCGTATTTGCTTTGGAAAAATCCCAATTAGACAATTACAGTCCAGAGTGACCAAAATTGCAACTGTATTCAAGAGATTAAAGTGAACCGTATACATGAAGTGAACCAATAGGACTAATATTTTATGTCCCAGTGAGCTTATATTTGTAACTTGTATCTATTTCAGTGTGAGTTGGAGAATTTATCAGCCTCTGGTATAGAGGAGATGATAGATGCCCCAGCCCCTGCAGGTATTACACCTTCTGAGTATGGTAAACCTGGTACTGACATTATCATCAGGCTACAAGATCGCCTCACAATGTATAGAGAGGCTATTGAGACGGCAAAGGCTAACAATGACTCCTCTAAAGAAAGAAGGCTCGGCCGGGGGACAAAGGTAATACATGTATTCTATTTGTTAAAATAAAGTCACACTGGCACAGGGAAATTAACATAAATGCTCTTTTTCTACTAGAAAAGTTCCATTGTTGCCTTGAGTTGGTAAGTCATCATTGAGCTATAAACCTTAGAAGTAAACCTTTAACTTAACATGAGTGTTTGGTCACTTTGGAAAGGAAAGAAATTGTACCCTGTGAAAGAACTCAATTGGTAGCCCCTGTACATTCAATGATTCTATCTCTTTGATTGGCATAATTTGTATTATGTAATGTGGATATATCCTGCCCCTCCGTCCTTCCATAGTGATCAATCTTAAAAAGGATGAGTATTCAGGGCCTTATATAGGACGATTTTGAACCTGTTATAAGGCTTTTGAGCGTCTTCGCCCATATGTGAGAGAGTGACGAAATAAATTGTTGAACTACAATTTGAAATATTAGGGGAAGGGCTGAATATGTAATGAACAACTGCAAACTACCCAAAAAGTAAATTTTAGGCATGTGACAGGACATAATCGTTTCTACAAGCATGAGAAATCTGTCTACAGTATCTCAGATATACATGTACATAAGTGGCAGGCCTTTGCGTAGAGTCAGCCGTGCATTCTTCACTTGACTGTCACGAAGGTTGTTGCACGGTAAAACGACAATGTATTCTTTGTATACTTTGAATATAGAAAAATCATTGGAACCCCACAGTTTATTCCTTATTTCATTTTGGCTCAATGCTGCATTTATTATTGTTTAATTTTCACCTCAACTCAGTCTTTGACAGAGTGGGTGTCTGACAGCTCTGTGTTATATGAAACTGTTTATGATAAATTACTGATGGATACAGCAGCACAAAATAACCTCGACTATTTAAATTCAAATTGACTGGACACCTTCACTGAGTTTTCGTTATAGGCTAATTTGTCGGTGAAAATGCTATAAAAGCTTTAAGGAAAATGTGTACATGTAGTTGACAGATGTCACGGCTGACGTGCCTAAAAATTGGGACAATATTTGAATCTGTTCTTGATTTGAGGATATAACACGCTTTCCTTGACATTGGATTCCAGTTACTGATATCATAAAAGCTCTCGTTCTTCATCACAGTCTTATAACTTTAAGTATAGTTTCAAAAAAGTCAGCATTCCGTTACCAAAGTAACACCATCACCTCCTGTAATCTTTTTAATTATTAATTTACGCATTGTACTATTAAGTGATGATTACAATTGTTGTGCTTCTTGATCTGCTTATGAATATATTTTAGATGATAAAAAGACTTAATTACCTCTGTGAAATGAAATACACTATAGTTTAAACTTTAGTTAGATCATTTCTACAATTTACATTTTACTATGCCCTATCAGACTCTAGAAGAACTATTAAGGAATGCCAAGGCAGGTAAACCTATTGATGAAGAGGCAATTCCCCCAGCAGTTGTGGTGAAGCCCAAGAATATACCAGGTATATGGTTAAATTTAATTCTAACCCTTATTAAGTCTTTTTAACCTCTGAAGAATTTGAAAATTGTCAAAATTGTCAAACTTACTAACTTCAGATATTATCAGCTTGAAAATAATGTCTTGAGCACAGAACGTTGTCGAAGGCATTTAGTTCAATCAGGATTTGGTTTGAAAATTTTGGTTAATTTAAATCATGCTGTATGAATTTATCAAATTTTCTGGAATTATTACTTCTCGATAATATTATTATTTGTGATATAAAAATACTTGATAATGGACTAGCAATTAATATTTTATTGAAAACATATTTTCCTAATGGATATTTGTCGGACTATTTTTCAAACAACCGTTTTTAATTCTTTCCATCAGTTGACGTCTCCTCGCCTGGTCCATCCAATATCACACCCGAGCCTCACCCAATCAAACGACCTATACCATCACCTAAAAATAGGTCAGCGGATGGAGCTCCAGGGCCAAGTGGTGTAACCTTGACCTCAGCTAAAGGTGGGAGCTTTTACGGAAATAATTATATAACATTTTGAAGGATTAAATCAATTTAATTATTTTTATTCAATCTGCACACTGTAGGCTAAATGTCATAATGCTTAGTGACGGTTGGAAAGCTTTTAACGCCGCATTAAGCAATATTTTGTCATAATATTCCATAAGATGAACCTTCCAACAGAACTTTCAAATGTTGAAACTTCTTTCTTGAATACAGATTCTCAAGTTTCTTAGCTGAAATTTCTTCAGCTAAAAATATTTATACATCTATGAAAGTATTAGGTCTATCACAAAGTAATAAATTTATATAAGAGCCATTTGAATCTGTTTATTCTTTTACAAAGATTTGTCAGTGGGTCAGTCTGGAAGAAATTATTTAGTTAAATGGAACATAGATTCAGCTTTTATAAACTAAATCATTAACATGTTGAAATAGAAACATTGGATTGGGTTTCTCTGTTTACAGTGTGATAACTATGTGGACACTTTCTTTTTTCTTACACAGTGTAGACACAGAGAATCGATCCATTATTTCTCAAATAGTCAACAATAACTGTTTTCTGATCAAGTTAAGAATATCCTAATAATGTCTTATTCCTTAGCTTTGCTTTATTTTCCCTTGCCCAAAAAAAGGTTATTGTTTTATTGTTACTCACAGATCGCCAAATTCATGCTATGTTATGTGAGAGAAAAGATCAATATAAACATGCAGCATTGGAAGCCAAGAAAGCTGGAGACCTTAATAAAGCCAAGGAATATGTCCGCACTTCGCTGGTAAGACTTTTTATATCAAATCATTAGGACTTTTCAAATCGTCTAAAATTTTAGTCTTCTCACACCCCCAAACATCACCAATTTAGTATTAAAGGAGATATTCCAAAATTTAATGTTTGTGAAATATTTGTACTTTCATAAGAGATAAGGAACTGTTTCTGGAAATTAACAACATGTTTCCAGAGATTCTATTTCCTTTCAAGTACATGTTGGTGTCATACGTAGCACAGGCAATACACTTTGCTTTATTGTATGATTTAACAAAAACAAATCTGTGAAACAATGATTATGATTCAAATCTGGTCGTCAGTGTTTATGACTGTGGACAAAGGAAGCTCTGGTACGAAGTGTATGTCACAACCCTGAGATCCTCGCTTTCAAATCCAGGATACGCCTATTTGCCTCCTGCCTCCTGCCTTGTTCTGTGGCGAGTTAGGTTAGTTTATTTGCACCTAAGCACATCGCTAAGATCAAGTTTTTATGACATGGAATCGCAGTTATAAAACAAAAACACCTTGTCATCCCCTCTAACCTATACTGTCGGGATACCATTCAGTCAAATTGAAGAGGATTGTGAAGTTGAAAAAATACTGCCATCTCAGTATATATCACACCAAAGTCGGATCACTGATTATAAGTGTCAAAAATCCTCACAATGCTGTGAAATCTTCATTCCAATTCCTTCCTATGTTTCTGGACTGTAACAGTTTTATTATACCTCGCTGTTTTTCTTGTGTTGTTTTTGTGTTTGTCTTGAAAGTCGTCTATTGTTTGTTCTAGCAATTTGATGCTGTGATAGAAGCATTGAAAGATGGCAAACCTATTGACCTGTCCAAAATGCCTCCTCCTCCACCATCCTCTACATCAGGTAAAAACAGATTTTAGGATTATTACTGAGTTACGTACATGTATACAATAGCATATTTAAGTTGTTAAACGGGGAGGAAGCTGGGCTCTTTGTCCAGGAAAAACCTCCCACATTCCACAGGTAGTTTACAAACATTATATATATATTTATGATCCACAAATAAAAATAATTTGGAAGAAAAATATGCACTACAGTAGCTATAAACAGAATATTATTTATAAATAGACAGAGAGAAATCAGATTTTTCTTGCTTTTTTTGACTGAGTGGAACTCAAACCCTCAACCAATAGACAAAAGGTTTGCCGTGTATTGAACATCTTCTGATACATCAAATAAAATTCCAGGCAAAGTGATATTAGTGTGTATTTTTCTTAATCTTATCTTATCTTTTTTAAAGGAACTGTTCCACGGCAACCTCCTGCCGGAGCCCCAGCCAAACATCACACAACTGTAAATGTAACCCCTCCTCAGGTCAAAGTGGAAAGGTCGGCCAATCAAGCTGCAGGAGAAACTAATGAAGAACCTGATTATCTCCCTAAACCCACAGCTGATGGTTTGTTACTTTTATTCTCGGAATATCACTATGTAATAAGTATCAGAATTTTAATTCCAGACGAGATTCATACTAGCCTCTACATTCTAGGTCTTAGCTGAATGTTTGTGTGGTGAAGACATTTGAAATTTTATTTACACTTATCATTATTCACTCCAGATTAACAGTTTTGAAGCCCAGATCACTTCAAGTCTTACTTATGCTGCATGTGAACGGTTTTGAAAAAAAGTGACATTATTTAATTGTCTGGTGTATTATCCTCAAACATTAATTTGCACTTGCCAGTGTATAGTGAAAAAACCTGACCTCTTCTTTCAGAAGAAACCTGGCGTGAAAAATAAATCTTGTTTAATTTCTACTTTCGAGAAGGTCATTTTTAGTATTATTTTATCTAGCAGGTTTCAATTGTTATAGAATTTTGATTTCTTGGAATTTTTTTTATATGAATATATTATATAAATTTTTCCAATGACTGTATATCTGATTACCAGAGGAGAAGAAACTGTTTCAAGCTCCTGATGCTCCAGGCTCAGTTTTGGAGGCCTTAACACAGCGATTTGAGAAATATAAGTCTGCTGAAGAACAGGCCAAGTCTGAAGGTAATTCCAGTAAAGCCAGGAGGATGGGCCGTATAGTGAAGGTAAGGATCAACCCCATGTTAGCCCTTTATGTAGATAATACATGTATTTACCACAACTTGAAAAAAATTACAAATACATATGATTCATTGTATTGATTGACTCTTTTAGCAATAATTTGAATGTCCAGATTCCTCCCCACCCCCCCCCCCCCCCACCCCCCTCAACAGTCACAAAAAGGGTTTTATTTCATTCTGTGAACCAATTTTTTTCAGGTTATGAGAAATTTTAGAAATATTTATTCTATTGCTATTTTTATTTTCACTTTAAGGTGTTGTTTTGCTGTATCCAATTATTTTACGAAGGGTTGTCACTTGAACCCATAAATATATTCAATTCTTCATAATCATCTAAAAAAAAGATCAGTTTTTATGTGATACTGTTCAGTCTTCAATAGAAATATTTTAACCCTCAGTTTGTTCAATCTAAATAGATATTTGTTTCCTTTAATAGCAATATCAAGATGCAATGAAAGCCCATAGAGCGGGTAAACCATTTGACTATGCTGACCTTCCCACTCCTCCAGGTATATACATATCTTAAATCCATTGGTCAAGCCAATCATAATCCAGAGCTAGCATGTGACAAAAAGGCCAACTAGGCTCTTTGCCAGGAGGAAACCCCTGACCTTCGCCAAGCCCAAGGCGACCCCAAGGCTAGCAATAGTTGCAGGCTATACATGGCTTCTGTTGCTAAGAAGGCACCTGTCATAAGAAAAATATTTGGGAATCACAGAGCTTTGTATTCATCCTTCTGGGTTGGTTGATTGATTGATTGATGTTTTAAGCCACCCTCATGATTATTTCACTTATATGGTGGCATCAGCAGGCTTAGTGGACAAGGAAACCGTGCTCTTTCCCAGTCAGAAACCTCCTATCTTCGGAGAGTACCTGGCAACTTTTCCACATACCTCGATAGAGATAAAAATCCACTCAGACAGAGTGATTTATAGAGCTGCCAGTTGTAGCTAAAAATATAAACAAAATACATTGGCTACTGAAACAAGAAAAAAATACTTGATGTAATTTTTTTTAAATGCCTTATCCAAATATAAAACTTTATAACGTTAACAAACATATTTGTGATTTTGATATGATAATTACAGGCTTTGCACCCATTCCTGGGGTCTCAAGTCCAAATCCATCACCAAGTAGAGCTGTAGGTGGGGCCACAGCCCCATCTGGGAGTGCTGGACCCCCACCGGGAAGGGTTCCACCAAACAGGCAAGGCCTCTCTCCAACAGGACCCACTCCTGCTGCAAAACAAACCTCACCCACACCGCCTAAACAATCCAAGCCTGCTGTATCTCCAGGAATGCAAAGAAAACAGGCTGAAATCGCTAGAATTGAATGTAAGTATCTGATGTAATTTAAATGTTGTACTACTGAACCATTTCTCTACTGAGCTCAGTATATTGTGCTCACTGATATCTTTGTATATCTATTGATTGAATATTTAGTTGTTAAAACATTCTCCATGTTATTTCACTTAAAGTGGCATGAGCTGCCAAAATTCACACTTTTTTCATAATTTCTGATCGTCACGACAGTAAGAGGCTTGGAAGGCCGTTGATTCTCTATGCTTTGTGGCTACGTTTATCTTTTCAAAATTCAGGGGTTTCACTGATTAACTTCATACTTATTCAATATAGCGACTAATCATGACTGACAATGGCTGAATAAAAGTTGAACTATTCAGTTAGCAACACTACTTATGTTTATCTTTATCATCCTTATTGTCATTTGTCTGAGCAAAACATCAGCAGTTTGTGGGGTTTTTTTTGTATTTTAGCTGTAAAGAAAAGTCCATCATCTAGAAATAAGGAACAGGAGGCTTTTCTTAAAGAGAGGATGGAAGAGTTTAGAGCTGCAGCTATTGAGGCCAAGAAAAATAATGACATAGAACTGGCAAAAAAATATCTTCGAATGCATAAGGTAATTTACATACAGTAGGACCCACTTAAACGCATAGGCTTTGTCCGGCCATAAAATATGCAATTAAGCGGGTTAACCGTTTAAACGAACCTAGTGAATTTGGACGGCCGCAGTTGTACCCCTTGACTTCATGCACTATCGTAAGTAAGACTAGGCCTATAGGACACTGACCTATAGCCTATAGATTGCTGTAAATGGATTTATTTCCTGGTTTCATAATAAAACATCAAATAAAATTTACTTTTGGATAAAGAAATTTGTTATTGTAGATTGTTTTACTTGTTTTCTAACGGTTTTCCATTTAAAGCTGCTGTGCTACATGTATTTCCCGGGCCTTAGTTATCAACAGTGGCCTGCTGCGTGGTAGCCTACGTCACGTGGTACGCTGTGTGTGCAGTCCAGCTGTGAAAGCGGGTTTCGTAGCCAGATCGGATTAATCCCGTAGTTTATTCGATCTTGTCTGCCGATTATCCGGGTAAATTCTCAAACCACAGGATGTTTGTTATGCAATAAAGCGGTTTATGCATTTAACCGATAACCGTTTATCAGGACTTAAAACAACAGGCTGGTATAGGGAATGATTCCGTCCCCCGACATTTTATTCGAATAAGCGGGTTATTAGTTTAACCGCAATTCGATTAAGTGGGTCCTACTGTACTAAAATTTTGAAATAAAAAAATAAAATATAGACATCTTCCTCGATGTTTTTTTCCCTTGTTTAAGATATATTATTGAGGTGTACAAACTGTTAAGCAAACTGATATTTTAACTTACCAGTTGTTTTGATTACTTTTAAACTTATTTTTTAACAGGGCTGTGAGCCAATGCTGATAGCATCTCAGGGTGGTTTACCAGTGGATCTCTCTCAGGTAGAGAATGATGCAGTTTCTACTTTTATTTTATTACTTTATTACTTACCATGGATAATAGAAATGTTGAGGGTAATAAGAAGGCAGTCATTGGATAAATACTTTCTTACTCCCAGGCAAATCCCTCCTGATAGTATTGTTATAGCCTCTGTTTTCTACATGTCTGACAATTGTGAAATCATCATATCAAGTCTTTCACTTTCACAAAGTGTGCAACATAAAATAATAATGAGATAATTGTATGTACAAAAGGCTGTAAGACATAAAGTAGGGAGAGTATTTTATAATGAAGGAAGTAGGTATGAATACATTTATTTGATTGAAATTGGTTTGGTCAGTTACTTGTTAGGGTAGTCTTTTATGTGTTTTCTTCTAGATAAAACCTGGGATTAAAATTGAAGGGATAGGAAACGCCTTTGTATAACAGCTATTACCTCGCTATTGCTTGCCTCAGACACGCGATGGGGCTAATCCAGGTCAAACTGGCTGTTTTACATAGGCGTTTCCCATTCCTCCAATTTTAATCCCAGTCTTATTTTGAAAATGTCAAATGATTTAAACATGTGATCAACCCAAAAATGCATCATTCCCAAAGTTAAATATAAAGGATTGTCCAAACCACCAGAATAGGGTTAAATTTGAAACATATCAGATAAAGATGAACTACTTAATGTAATATTTGACAGGTACCTCCACCTCCCCCGAAGGAAGACGATGAAGATAGTTTCATGATTGTCTCCCCTGATGATTTTGAACCCTCTCAAGATCGGGATGAGGTTTTTAAAACACTAGAGCAAGCTTTAATTCAACAAATCAGGGTGAGGAAAAACTATCGTAGCAGTTTATGGTCAATTTCAATTGATTTGTCACAAATAAATCCAGCTGGAAATATATCTACATCTTCACATTTATTTTCATGGGTCGCGGGTTCGAATCCCACTCAGTCCAAAAAAACAAAATCGAAATTTTCTGACTGGGTATTCACTCGAACGACCTATGTGGGATGGTTGCCAGTTACCAACGGAAGGTCGTGGGTTTCCTCCGGGCATAGAGCCCGGTTTCCTCCCACAATAAAACTGGCAACGCCGCCATATAAGTGAAATAATCTTGAGCGCGGCGTAAAACACCAAACAATCAATCAATCAATCACATTTATTTTCAAATTATTATTTTTTAAAGGCAGTGCATAGATATTTAACTGTATAGGAAATAACAATATGATCAAAACTGACTATCCATAAATGAATTTTATTTTTTCAGACTTGTGCAACAAACACTCAACATTACACAAAACTAGGGGACATTCCTTCATCTACCAAGTATGTTTATCTTAACTCAATATTATATTACTTTTGCACATTTTTACTTATCTCTATATATGAGTATTTATACTAACCCTTTCTCTCGGGATATTACTCTATTGCACTTACACAGTTAGTGCATTTCTATTTAGTTTATGGCCTCCTACAGATAACCTATTGAAAGATTTAAAATGGCTATCATTAATTGACCTTATATTGTCTCTTCCAAAGAGTGGTTTCTTCAAAAAGAGCCTTGAAATTTAAGTTATTATCTTGCAAAAGATACCATCCAGCATTTGCTTCAACCGTTAAAAGTTTTATAAACACAACATGATTAAATCAAATTCAATTGAACAAATTTAAAGCTGTAGAAACCCTAAACCTGTTTTATGTTGCTATTTTGTGCTACCTAATTTAAATAAAGATTTTATTTCTATATATATATATATATTACAGTATGTATATATTCTTCTGTTACTAGATTTCAGAAAATGGAACAGAATTGTAGAAAAGAATTAGATAGTTTGAAAAATGCATTTCGTCATGGTGATCCTGTTCCCAAATTTCATTATGAAACTAAATCATTCTCAATGGTCAGGTAAGTTGCTGTTTATTTATCTCTGTTTCTGAAGTTTTTGTAAAACAAGCTAATGATGGCCTTTTATAACTTTTTGATTTAAAAATGTTGGAAACCAGCAGTTTCTTAAACAATGCAACTGTGTTTGATTTCAAAAGTTTCTTTTTAGTTTTACCTTTATAATTGAGTGGTGAGTTTTCCGTATGCTTACAGGTCCAATACAGATTTGGGTGATAATGATTGTGAAATCCGAGTTGTCAGAGGAATTCAATACAACCTTCCCTCAGGTACAAATACAATATAACCTTCCCTCAGGTATGAATTCAATACAACCTTCCCTCAGGTATGAATGCAATATAACCTTCCCTCAGGTATGAATGCAATATAACCTTCCCTCAGGTATGAATGCAATACAACCTTCCCTCAGGTATGAATTCAATATAACCTTCCCTCAGGTATGAATTCAATATAACCTTCCCTCAGGTATGAATTCAATACAACCTTCCCTCAGGTATGAATGCAATATAACCTTCCCTCAGGTACGAATTCAATACAACCTTCCCTCAGGTATGAATGCAATACAACCTTCCCTCAGGTATGAATTCAATATAACCTTCCCTCAGGTATGAATTCAATATAACCTTCCCTCAGGTATGAATGCAATACAACCTTCCCTCAGGTATGAATGCAATACAACCTTCCCTCAGGTATGAATGCAATACAACCTTCCCTCAGGTACAAATACAATATAACCTTCCCTCAGGTATGAATTCAATACAACCTTCCCTCAGGTACAAATACAATATAACCTTCCCTCAGGTATGAATTCAATACAACCTTCCCTCAGGTACAAATACAATATAACCTTCCCTCAGGTATGAATTCAATACAACCTTCCCTCAGGTACAAATACAATATAACCTTCCCTCAGGTATGAATTCAATATAACCTTCCCTCAGGTACAAATACAATAAAACCTTCCCTCAGGTATGAATTCAATACAACCTTCCCTCAGGTACAAATACAATATAACCTTCCCTCAGGTATGAACTAAATACAACCTTCCCTCAGGTACAAATACAATATAACCTTCCCTCAGGTATGAACTAAATACAACCTTCCCTCAGGTACGAATTCAATATAACCTTCCCTCAGGTATGAACTAAATATAACCTTCCCTCAGGTACGAATTCAATATAACCTTCCCTCAGGTACGAATTCAATATAACCTTCCCTCAGGTATGAATTCAATATAACCTTCCCTCAGGTACGAATTCAATATAACCTTCCCTCAGGTACGAATTCAATATAACCTTCCCTCAGGTACGAATTCAATATAACCTTCCCTCAGTTACGAATTCAATACAACCTTCCCTCAGGTATGAATTCAATACAACCTTCCCTTAGGTACGAATTCAATATAACCTTCCCTCAGGTATGAATTCAATATAACCTTCCCTCAGGTATGAATTCAATATAACCTTCCCTCAGGTATGAATTCAATATAACCTTCCCTCAGGTATGAATTCAGTACAACCTTCCCTCAGGTATGAATTCAAAATAACCTTCCCTCAGGTATGAATTCAATACAAGCTTCCCTCAGGTATGAATTCAATATAACCTTCCCTCAGGTATGAATTCAATACAACCTTCCCTCAGGTATGAATGCAATACAACCTTCCCTCAGGTATGAATTCAATATAACCTTCCCTCAGGTATGAATTCAATATAACCTTCCCTCAGGTATGAATGCAATACAACCTTCCCTCAGGTATGAATTCAATACAACCTTCCCTCAGGTATGAATGCAATACAACCTTCCCTCAGGTATGAATTCAATATAACCTTCCCTCAGGTATGAATTCAATACAACCTTCCCTCAGGTACAAATACAATATAACCTTCCCTCAGGTATGAATTCAATACAACCTTCCCTCAGGTACAAATACAATATAACCTTCCCTCAGGTATGAATTCAATACAACCTTCCCTCAGGTACAAATACAATATAACCTTCCCTCAGGTATGAATTCAATATAACCTTCCCTCAGGTACAAATACAATAAAACCTTCCCTCAGGTATGAATTCAATACAACCTTCCCTCAGGTACAAATACAATATAACCTTCCCTCAGGTATGAACTAAATACAACCTTCCCTCAGGTACAAATACAATATAACCTTCCCTCAGGTATGAACTAAATTCAACCTTCCCTCAGGTACAAATACAATATAACCTTCCCTCAGGTATGAACTAAATACAACCTTCCCTCAGGTACGAATTCAATATAACCTTCCCTCAGGTATGAACTAAATATAACCTTCCCTCAGGTACGAATTCAATAAAACCTTCCCTCAGGTATGAATTCAATATAACCTTCCCTCAGGTATGAATTCAATATAACCTTCCCTCAGGTATGAATTCAATATAACCTTCCCTCAGGTATGAATTCAATACAACCTTCCCTCAGGTATGAATTCAATACAACCTTCCCTCGGTTACAAATTCAATACAACCTTCCCTTAGTTACAAATTCAATACAACCTTCCCTCAGTTACAAATTCAATACAACCTTCCCTCAGGTTCATCACAATCTCTGCTTATTGTTTTCTTTAATATTTTCTTTATCATTTAACGTAGATTTAAAAATATAAAATTATCTTCAAATCGAGAGTATGTGGGATGGTTGCCAGTTACCAACTGAAGGTCGTGGGTTTCCTCCGGGCATAGAGCCTGGTTTCGTCCCACAATAAAACTGGCAACGCTGCCATATATGTGAAATAATCTTGAACACGGGGTAAAACACCAAACAATCAAATCGAGAGCACTCTTATTTTTCATGAGACACAGGTGAGAGAGAATTAAACATCTGTTTTTCAAATTGATTTTTTTCTGAGAAATATATCCTGCTTGTGTAACATTTGTTTATAGATTTCATGTTTATTACAATAGTTTATGTTTTATACAGGTTACACGGCTGAGGATTTAAATACATATGTCAAATGGGAATTCCCCTTTCCTAATGTAAGTCAACCACAATTTAGTTCTTTTAGAAATGTTTAAAACTCTGTTCAACCGTGGGGTATATTCTAAAACATGAAAAAGCTTGTTTAAATAATGATAAATTCTTCAACAACATTTAGTAATTGGGGAAATGCAAGTATGGATGATTAGTTTTATTTTTAAATCAAAAGGTTTTTATCCATAAGTACTCCATCCTTATTTGCAATCATGTTTTAAATCGGTAGTTTTCCTTATGGGGCTGAATGCTGGATTAATTTTTTGATATCGCACATAGACTTCCACCAGTTTGATCTATCAATTGTCTTACCAATCAGGTGTACATGTACATGTATCTTTACACTCCAATATTCCATCAGTGTGCATGTCATGATTTGTAACAAATATCCATTGTTGTGTCCTTGACCTTTTCAGGATGAACCCCAGTCAGGTCACACAGAGACTATGAAACATACATGTAACCCAGGTAATGTCAACATTCTAGACTGTATTTATCAAATAGCATTGAAAAAACTAATTTAATGGTAAATTTGGGCCACTATTGGAATTGTAGGCCTATTAGTGATGTGAAATAAAATGGACAGATATGTGTAAATTATCTTTGTACAAGAGTGCATGCATACGTTCAAGAGCTGTTGTAATTCCAATTCAATATTCAAAGGGTCTTTTCAAACCAAATTACGTATGTACATATATACTTTAAATATTTGCTGCATTTGGAAGCCTAGCTTTTCTCATATCTTCGTCACAATGGCACAATAGTCTCTCAGTTCAACTTCAGCCTTCCATCAATCGGTTCCAGGTTTTAATTCCAAACAATCCAAAAGTAAATTAAGAAATTGTGAGTGGGGTTTTTACCTTGATTGCCCTTTATGGAGAAGTTGCCAGATACTGGTGGAGGGTTGAGTGTTTCCATATAAGTGAAATAATGTTAGTGTGGCGTAAACCAATAATAATATTCTTTCCATACTTTCAGAATATGATCAGCCATTTAAAGTGACTATCAACAGAAAAGCCAGGACATTTGCCAGGGTTGTTGAGAGAAAAGGGGTGAAATTTGAGGTCTTTTATAAAAGGTAGTTTGTCCATCCTTTAACTTCATATTCCATCAATCACCTGTTATCGTGAGAATCTCACAAATTTCTTGTCACTGGCGCTGTCATTGCGCATGTGTGGAGCCTTTGTCGTTTGAATGTGACGCTCAGTTCTGACTTCAATCGAACTGACAACGTCATCAAAAAATGTTGTCTGTCTCCGGATATCGCTGAATCTCTCGGGACACTGCTAGGCCCTATTCATTTACAAATGTACTTCTATCATTTGAGGCTACCTGATTGGAATCAATCTTCACAATGTATTACTTCAATATACATCCTGATAAATAATGGAACTCTTTTTTTTTAATTCAGGGGATTTTTAAAAGGAGATAAATTATTGGGTTCGTGTTCTTTAAAACTGACCAATTTGGATTCTCAGTGTACAGTACATGAAAGTTTAGACGTAAGTATACATTCAGGTAGTGACTAATGCTTCGATCAATCAGGGAAATATGTATCAAGATGGTGAATTTCAGGAAAGATACATTTCATTTAAAACATTTACAGTTCAATCCAACCTCCCAATGGACTATACTTTAAAAAAAATGTAATTTCATTCATGTACATGTGTACCTTTGTTTTCCCCAAGTACATGTATACATATGAATTCCGGTCTTATAACTTAAGGGTAAAGTTTTGATATTTTGGACCTACATGTTTAAATGAATTGTTGACTAAATTACAGCTGGTAGAAGGACGGAAATCCATAGGAGGTAAAATTGAAGTGAAGTTAAGACTACGAGATCCTCTGAAAGGGAAACAGGTGGATGAAGTTAGAGAAAAATGGCTGGTTATCGACAAGTTTTTACGAACTCTTGATCCAAAGGTAATACCTTCAAACAAAGTTAAGAATCAGTGTTGTAGTAATAGACATTGATTTTAACAAGGCTAAGAAATAATTAGCCTCCAAGTACAGAGGCTTTCTTCAAAAATACACCTGGTTTACATGCAAGTTAGATTTCTCCATAAGACATAATCCACCTTTTTTGTCTTACCTTTTGCTTGGGTTGCCCTATGTGGAAGGGTTGCCAAGTCAGAACTGAACCCTTTCGCTTGAGCAGGACTTGGGTTTCTTTATAGTCATTCAGAGGATCAGTGAGCCTTAAATTACTTCCATATAATGCTAAATAAGCTGCAGCTTGATGTAACATCATTAAAATGTTACCTACATGTACATGTAGTGTGTGGATTCAGAAGTCCTCAAACATGATAGTTTATTCCTCAGTACATGTGTTTTACAATTGAATCATTTTATTATTGTAGTCCACCAAAGATGACAAGGTTAGAGTGATTATTTGATCTGTCGTCCTTTAGACCGTATAGAATTAACAATACTGCAGCTTCTATACTATACCTAATGCTATCTTCATACTGAGCCTGTCAAACTAATCATGCCGTCAATTAATTTTCGATGAGTAACTCGGTGGCTCCGTCCGTTAGAGTGATAGTCCCTCAGTCCAACACAGGCCTTCCATCAATGTGCATGTCTGTTAGAGTGATAGTCCCTCAGTCCAACACAGGCCTTCCATCGATGTGCATGTCCGTTAGAGTGATAGTCCCTCAGTCCAACACCGGCCTTCCATCGATGTGCATGTCCGTTAGAGTGATAGTCCCTCAGTCCAACACAGGCCTTCCATCGATGTGCATGTCCGTTAGAGTGATAGTCCCTCAGTCCAACACAGGCCTTCCATCGATGTGCATGTCCGTTAGAGTGATAGTCCCTCAGTCCAACACAGGCCTTCCATCGATGTGCATGTCCGTTAGAGTGATAGTCCCTCAGTCCAACACAGGCCTTCCATCAATGTGCATGTCCGTTAGAGTGATAGTCCCTCAGTCCAACACAGGCCTTCCATCGATGTGCATGTCCGTTAGAGTGATAGTCCCTCAGTCCAACACAGGCCTTCCATCGATGCGCATGTCTGTTAGAGTGATAGTCCCTCAGTCCAACACAGGCCTTCCATCAATGCGCATGATCGAATCCCATACAGACCAAATAAAAATTTCTGACTTTTGTTCTCCCAATAGCCGCATGTGAAAGAGTTGCTAGGTACCGAGATCAGGGGGTTTCCTCTGGGCACATGTTTCCTGCTCCACTAAACCTCCTATGTGGGATGGTTGCCAGTAGGCCTGAGTATCGCAAGAAATCTCACGATACGATACGTATCACGATACACGGTCACAATACAATAGTATCACGATACATATGGAACTCTTTCATCTTCAATATAATATAATATGTTATATCTGTGTACATGAAATACTTAATAAAAGTGAATTTATCTGAGTGTTGGGTAAAGCACCTAACAAACCTATATCTAAAAAAAGATCAACAAAACAAGAGTAAAATTAAGAATTTCAGCTTTATTTTATAACAGAAATCTTGTCAACCAGAACACACACTTATCAATGGCACAACGCAAAGCTGAAACAAAACTCAAATTTGAATAAAATATATTAAAACACTCTCGCATCTTTATTAATTACGCAGTTACTTCCCTTTAATAACATATCACGATATGCGACTGACGATACGATACGCGTATCGAAAGCTCCTTGTATCGATACTATCGATGCATCGATGTATCGTTACACCCCTAGTTGCCAGTCACCACCAGAAGGTCATGGGTTTCCTCTGGGCATAGAGTCCGGTTTCCTCCCACAATAAAACTGGCAAAGGCACCATATACATGTTATTGAAATAATCTTGAGCGCGGCGTAAAAAAAACCCAAACAATCAATCAATCAACCACTAAAACTCATAATGCCGCCATATAAGTGAAATAATCTTAAGTGCGGTGTAAAATATCAATCAATTAATGAGTGATCTAAATATATCGCCATAAATGTGAAATTCTGTTCGGTACTGTAATACATGTACCAAGGAATGTATGTTATGTGTCTATTCTTTTTCTAGTGCTTTATTCTTTTCATTTTCCTTTCTTTGTATATTATAGACTCGTGTGCTTTATCCTAGTATTTATTTGGAAGTTTTTTTCTTGTTTTTGTATTGAATACATGTAGGTGTCACTTTTTCTCTTGTACAAGTTTACTTTTATACTGCTGTCACATTTAAGGCAATTAAGTTTACTGTTTTGATCAAACTAGTTTTAATTTAGTGCGACTGCTCAAATTTACGGAATTACGTTTCAAGCAATCATGAATGCCTTATGGTGTGACCACAGCTTAAGATTTAACTATTGTGGTGTTCCATTTATTGACTAGTTCTCTACATGTAGGGGGCCTCTGGTTCAGTATGTAGTGTTAAAAACTCAATATAGTCACTCTGGCACTATAGTTGGTCCATGTAGTGTTAGAAACTCAATCCAGACAGCCGTACACCAGTAAATAGTGTTGGAAACTCAATCTCAATTTTCCCCTTCAAGGCCTTGAATTTAGGAACATTGTGTCATCCAGTTTTTATGTCAACTTTTGGGTCCCAGGTTTCCCCTATATGCGTAATAATCAGTTGGATGTTCATTTTATTACCATATAAAGGGAACAACATAAATTGTTTGCCTTCTCTACATATTTTCCTTACATAAAAAAGAGTAAAATAAAAATAACTTGTGCAAAGCTTTTCAATTTGCTTTTTTTGTTTAAATACTTTTACTAACATATATATTATACTTGACATTCTATAAAAACACTGTTATTACATGTACATAATGAGCTTTAGTGATAGCCACTGTGTTCTATTTATCTTCATTGAATATTAGGTTTAAAACAACGGTCACTACTAGCATAATGAGAGGGACATATTTTAGGTAAATTTCTCTAAATAATGGAACACTTGTACAAACACTGCTTGAATATTGACTATTAAACTCATAAAGAACTTGTAATGATCATTTTATAGATTAAATATTTTGAATTTTGTTTGTTAAAATTTAGATTTTATCTTTTTTTTTATCTTCCAGCCTCAATTTAAGAGAAGCAAAAGGTAAGTTAAAGCAATTTTTTTTTATTTTTTGTTTTTAATAACAAAAAATATATTAAGTCTGAAAGACATCAGCCCCTAGTATGTCACCGTGCATCTTGAAATATGAAACACTTCAACATGTATAAGGTTAGGTCCTGGAGACAAGGTAAATCCAATAAGCCTATAGTCAATTTAAGTGGCATGTGAAAATAACCTACTGTCTGGGAAGTTGACTAACAGTTATATTTCTCATTTTAATGCATTATCCTGTGTGGAGATTTTGATTCTAACAGACTTGCTCACAATGATCTTCACAGGAAGTCTGCAATATTCTTCAAAACCATCAGTTTTTTTTTAGTTTTTCTCTGTTGCATCTAGTTCCCCCTTATTCAAGGGATATAAAGCGAAGATGCATTCTACTTGTGCCTTTGTTTACGAAGGTGCAAGAATCATGTACTATGTTATGTTTCTCTGGACCCTGTTGTAGTAAGCTGAAAAGTTACACATAGGCTTACAGCAATGGGTTGTGCGTCAGACTTTTATAGGCCATGCAAAAGTTTCTATTGTTAAACATACATTTGCGTCATATGTAACGTGTAACTAAAGCCACCTTAGTAGAACGGGCATGTGTCAATATTTAATATGTTCCAGTCTGCCATCATGCACACATCTCATACACTCATAAGCAGTGGTATTTCTGCCTTTGTTCATCACACCCAGTACTTCTAGGCCATATTTGTTACTTACCAATTGAGAAATCGAGTATAGTTAAGAATTCCATGTCTCTTCTTATAAAGGATCTCTTAATTGGCCAGTGACAAATCTGTCCTAAAAGTAAAGCAGTGAGTGCGTTGCCAAAGAACTCATCAGGTTTAAACCCCCAAACCATATGCATAAAGTGGATTGTTCTAGGTTGATATACCTTTAGGTGGGATTTTTATTCCCTTCAGGAAACCATCACAGATTTTATATCAAACACTGGCTTTTCTCAAAGTGTAGTAAAGCGATTACTTTTTTATGTATGACTTTGATTACATGTCACCATTAAAAATTATTATTAGCTCTGCACAAATAAAAACCTAACGCTGCTGTTTTTGTGGCTTGCAGAGGTCACGGTGATAACAGATCTAAAGTTTGTGTGATGTCGTAGGCATGATGGCAGCACTGGGGACATCATCTTTGCATGAGGGAAAACACAGCGACAACTGTGCATGAGGGGAAAAGGAATAACTTACCATTTATTTTGGGAAAATTCAACAACTAACATGTGTGGAAAAATTACAGCAACTGTGATGTGTATTTAACTTCTCCCTTTTACTTAGATACTGTGGAAGAAAGTGGATAAAGTTAAAATCTACTTGACTGTGAACCAATCAGGCTGTTTCATATTTCTTTTGTTCAAATTGCTTAATGATATGCAGGATTCTGGATAGAAACTGTTGTCTTTAATGAAACTGGTTCAAAGTTACATTAAAAAACAACATTGTTTCACTACCCACTTTGTAGTACATAACTTTTCACTGAATCATTGTCCAAAAAATATTCTGTTTTCAACAATCAGAGGTTTACAGGCAACAACAGATAATATGTGAAATGTTTTTCAGTTATCGGTACTATCACTAACATTGTAAGGCATTTTTGATTTAACCCAAAAACTTTTCATTAATCACTGCAGATTTAAATCTCATCTGCGCTAAGAATTTCCTAACCAAATTATTTAGCTATAAATTTGGATGTTTGAGAAGCCAGACAGAACTACCACTATTCTTTACAGAAACAGTCAGATTTGTATGCTCAGTCAAGATTTAAGTGAAATCATAAAGATAAGGTAGCTAACAGGTCTTAACCTTAATGATTCATACAAATTATGGGATATTTGAGTTATGTTGTTTGAAATGACGGCTTTGTTACAAGCCCTGGTGGCTTTATGAGTAAATACTATATATTTTCTGTCTGTCATGTTGATCCCTCAGTAAGCAATCAGTCTGAAGTATCCTATCATCACATATTTCATAGCAATATATTTGGTGGAATTATACTCTAGAAAATCTTACCTAGATTTCTCATAAAGAATCGTATGGATACATGTCACCACTTTAGCATGAGAGTTTGTCCATCTTTGATCAATAGAGAAAGCATGGCCACTTAATATTTAATGAGAAATGATTATGGCATCACCACAAAGTAAATTGTTTATGAAAATCCAAATGAAACATCTGAGTTTATAAATATTTTACATATCAAAGTGAAATTTTGCAGATGTTGATTTTTTATATAATATTATGTAAACAATCATATTTTTTTAAATAAAGGATTGGGGCACAGGGAAAATCTTCTTGTCTAAAATAACCATGGAGACAAGTTTCTAATTGTGTTAAAAAGAGGTATATCATTTAGACCTTTATACCCCATCATAAATTGTTGTAATAAAGTAAACCTATGATATTTCATTAGGTTGACGACTGACAGGAGCTTGGTCTTAGTCAGTAGAATTTTCTGGAACACTTTGTATTACATTGACAATGCTTACATATCTTAAGCTATGGTAAGAATATCGTCAGACTATATATTATAGGGTCATGGGAAAAGACAGTGAAAATTTGCCCCCCACCAACCCCCACCCCTTACCCAGAAAAACCTAGGTAGAAGGCAGACAGGGGAGTTTAGCCCTGACCAGTATGTCTTAGTTTTATAGTTACTTATGTTTTCAAACAACAATATACATGTATTTATTAGGAAGTGTGACGTTAGTGAATCAAACCATAGTATTAAACTGGGGCGTAAGATTTTACACTTTTATGTGATTTTACTACAAATTATCTTTTATCAATCCGTCCATTTGAGAAATCTTTTATGAGCATTTTGTACAACGGCAATTATCTTTTCTTTTTTTTTTGTATATTTTCTAATTCTTTTATTGGCCAGTTATTTGGTCTTTATTTGATTAACTTATACAGGGTTTTTTTACGGATCACATAAAGTTGATACATAGATGTGTGCTGCAACTATTTTTGTTTTGTTTAAATGCCAATGTGGCAAA
Organism: Lepidochitona cinerea; assembly: GCA_963971465.1. Lineage (NCBI taxonomy): Eukaryota > Metazoa > Mollusca > Polyplacophora > Chitonida > Tonicellidae > Lepidochitona > Lepidochitona cinerea. Next base: position 35,084,550 of record OZ020556.1, on the reverse strand, counting down.
ATTATAAATTTATTGTAAAACTGTGATAATTCGAATAATTTTACATGTAATTGTACAACACTTTTCTTTATACTGCTGAGGTCTTATATATATATATATATATGTAACTATGGTTACTGTTACAATAAAGCTTATACACTGTCAGTTTTTTCTCTATGAAATCTAATTTCTTGGGAGTTTACAATACCATAGATGTATGTGAGGGGCGGAAAGATTTGACATGAAACAGCTGATAAGTTTCTGTAGGTTTGAGGAAATCCTTAGTTATAGTTAAAATAAACATGTTTGAGAGTTGTTACTTTTGTAAATAGGGATATGTAAAAAGACATTTCATAAATAATAGTGGTATCTTTGGCCCTTAATTCAGCAACAAACAGCCCATCAAGACCTCATTTATTTTTATTCTAATGCATATCATATAATCAATTTCAAACTTCAAAATAAGTAAACAGACAATTAGCTGTATGTTTGGTCCAGTAAATTGCATTTCTGAGTACTTCAATTTTGACAGTTGGATATTTTTAATTTTGACTGATGGATTTTACAATGACCATAACTCTTCATCTTTGAAGCAGTCACTGGCCGGTAATTTTGTAGATGATCATATCTCTCCACAGAAGATAAGCGAGTTGCAATGTCTTTCATACTGCTGTAATACTTGATAATTATATTGATAGTTTACCCTGGCCAGAGAACCCCGTTTTCAACAAATATGCTTGTGAATATTTGACAAATGTTGCTATTTTATTATTCCAGTGAAGGCTCCTCTAGCATGGAGGTTCTCAGATTTGAAAAACAACAACTTGACAAACAGGTAGGTCTGTTGTAAGAATATACAAGTCAGTTGGATAATACCTCTTGTTGATTCTGTCAATAGGTTTGACCAACTGCAAACTTTTAACTGTGTCTAACGGGCTATTCCCTCGGATGCCTTTATAAATATATATATACCGGGTACCTAAAAAAAAGGACTATTTTATTTATACTTTACTCACTGTTATTTTGTAAGACAGATGTTTCCAGACCATGTTAGCCTTTTATTGGACACTTATTTAATAGCAATAGTTTCAACTTCTTAAGGTTACTTGAGATATTTTTTATTCAGTGAAAAATTTTAAAAGTTTGCTAAAAAAAGTTGCATGTCGAAACTTGAGCTTTCAACTTCCCATAATTAACGTGAACTACTGGTGAGTCAAAGCTGTCAACGGACATTGTCCCAATATCATTTGTTCTTCTTTGGACTTCTGAGCGCGGCGTAAAACACCAAACAATCAATCAATCAATCTTTGGACTTCAAGTTTCTTGAATCTCATGAAATTGAACACCTCAATGGCTTTGAAAGTAGACATATATATATATTTGTAGACCAACATTGTGAAACCACCAATAATTGCCTCGAGTACACAGGACTGTGGAAGTATTTAAGAAATCAGTTAAAACATCCATCTTTAGATATTTTGGTTTATAATGAAACAATTATTGCCACTCTGTCCAGGACATTTGGTGTTAAAATGTCCAGGAAAACTTCTAAACGTCTAAATGAACTGACGTACCGGTACATGTATTAATAGGGAGCTCAAGTGACGTGTGAATTCCACATATTTCCTTTCAACGGCACTACATTGCGCATGTCTCTGTGCGTTTTTCGTTCCAAAATAACGTTTAACTCGACGTTATGGAACACAATACGTTAAATGGAATTGCAACGTCATCAAAAACGTTCTTAATGGCGTCATCTGTCACCGGATATCACAAAATCTCGTAATAATTCTTACGAGACTTGTGCTCCCTATATAGAAAAAGTTGTCCAAATAAATGCCCCTTGATGTCTACAATCAGAGTCACATGAACTGCCAAAATTCTGACTTGAAAAACTAAATCATGGACGTTGAAATAAAATAAAGCTAGTAACCCATACAAACTGAAGATGTGTGCTTATTTATTGAACAACATTTAATGAGTCTGCCTGTAGGAGTTCATTTTTGGGGGGTTTTGTTGCTTATTTAAAAACTTAATTGTATAAAACTACCTAAATGTACATCTGCAAATTTAGTATCTATGGAAAGCTCTTTTTTGTAGTTTTAGATAAAAATGATCAGCAATTAGCTAATTCTAATCGCTATATTTCGCAGCTCACGCCACTTAAATTCCTTTTCCTTTTATTATCGTAGATTTCCTACCTAAAAGATAATCTAAGTGCTACGCAAAAGCAAGCTCTAACTCACAAGAGTAGTTTGTTACAAGAGAAAGTGGAACAGCAACAGAAGGCTTTGAAAGAAGGAGGAACTCCTGCTTGGAAAGGTCAGTGTAATAGTGTTTTTTATATATTTATTAAACCCTACCACAATGTATTCAATAACCAATACGCCTTGGTTATTGTCAATAATTGTTATTTCTTTATAACATTAAATGAGTTTGGATATGAATAAACTGCAGCATTATATATTCTACAATTGAAAACATTTGCCACATTGTATAATTTTGGATATTTCTGCAACATACATGTATTTCTAACAAAAGTTAAGAAAACTTGAGCATAAATTTGGCACAAATCAAACGTTGGCTGTGTGCGGTTGTCCAGTTTTTGTAATAGTAGTGTTTTCCCAATGTTTATGTTGACAGCGTACGTGTTACAGTTAGAGACAGATTCCCCTGCCTATGAAGAAGAGGCCCGTCAGTTAGCCAGACAAGGAGATATGCAAAAAGCTCAGTTAGTTCTGTCAAAGAAAAAACTGGTGGATAAAGAAGTAAGAGTGCAATTAAGCTATTTGAATTAATACTTAAATAAAATGTTATTTTAAAATTGTTGTATGCTTTAATCTGGTATTATGCTATGCTTATTGCATTTTAATGCTTCAGATATGAGTACTGTACTACATATATGTACATAACTTGATTTATTTTAAATGCCGCACAGGCCCACTCAGGAATTTGCTCATATATATTCATGTATATAGGAGGGTTGCCAGGGTTATAGTGTGAAGGTGGTTGTGGGAAGGGGTATTGTGTACCTAAAGGAAACTCCTAAACTCTCATAGGTTTCTGGCAACCATTTTAAATTCACATAGGTTTGAGTTAAAAAATGGCTTCTGATGATAATTAAGTGTCAGGCATACATGTATCTTCTAAAAAATTTGTACAGAATAATTTAAACTATGGGTGAAACATTCGAGATATTCCTTGTCTTGTTTTATTTATATGTTTTGTTTCTTTCTTTCAGTTGGAGATTATCCGATCCCGTATATTGGACACAGCATCGTAATGACCCATCCTATTACATATCTCACTTGGTGTCTTTCTCAAACTTATGTGACATGAACTGTCTGAATTGGGATTTCTCTGGGGATGCTGATTAAGGGAAAATTAAATTCATAGAACATTAAAATAAATTATATTCAATGAATCTAAAGCATAAATTAGGCTTATATGTATCCAGAGGAAATGGTACGGTTTTGTGACCTTTTTTCCTGAGCTTTTATGAGATTTGTTAAATATTGTTTTTTTATGTACATCAAAACTATCTTGGTTTGTTTTGTTTTTTCGGGGAAAAGTTCACAAATTTTGGTATGTCTTGTTCATACCACATGCCGACCTTGTGTTGCTGTAATTTCTGATGATGAGAGTAGTTTCTCTCAAAAGCTCATATTAAACATCACCATGTACAAAGTAGTACAAGTTGTCCTATGTGTTTTGATTTTAGTAAAACTCCTCCTTAGAAGAATCTATACCGCTTTTAATAATATTTATACTAAAACATTTGATGTATACTGTTACTCATATATTCTTGTTATTATTTATATCAGTTTATATGAGCAACTTAACTGGCAGTTAGTTTATGTAGTCCATAAGTACCTTCTTTAAAGTGGCATGAGGTTGATTTCAAGTGGCATAATTTCAACATTCTGTTTTAACGTCAAAATATCAACATTTTGGCAGCTCATGTCACTTTAAATTAATTGCAAGATTCTTTTTAATGTGTTAATGAATTTGTGAAGATGTTCTAATATACACAGTGTATATAGGTGCACAATGCAAATATTATTATATATGTTTTAATTCAGAAATAAACCCAAGGTGAAAGACTGGATATACATGATAACTTTTGTTAGAGTCTATACCAATCTCTCTATACATATTAAACAATAGATGAAATAGAGGAGCAAGGTGTAATTAACTATATATTTATGAACACTTAAGACATACAGACACAGGGAAAATCTTCTTGACTAAAATAACAATGGGGACACGTTTCTAATTGAATATACATGTACCTGTATGTTAAATGTACATTGTATGAATTATGTTTTATAGTTTTTATATAGTGTAAATATATTATGTCATACTATGAGATGTAAATCACTGAATGTATAAATCAAGTTTTTACAATCTGAGTAAATAGATGAAAGTTGTACAATTATATCTAGTTGTTTCTGTTTATTTTAATACAAGGTGGTTAGAACTGGAAGGTACCAGCTGGGTATGTTTGGAACTGGTGTGTCAGGAACACAGATTGATTGATTGATTAATGTTTTACGCCACACTCAAGATTATTTCACTTATATCGCGGCGTTCCCAGGTTTAGTGGGCAACCAAGTGAAAAATCCAATTAGAAACTTTTCAATTTTTACGCCACACTCAAGATTATTTCACTTATATCGCGGCGTTCCCAGGTTTAGTGGGCGACCAAGTGAAAAATCCAAGTAGAAATTTTTCAATTTTTATTTGGTCTGTTTCGAACCCGCGCTGCGTCAATGGAAGGTCTGTGTGGGACCGAGGGACGCATGCTCTAACCCACTGAATCACTGAGGCCCCAGTCAGAAACATAAAAAGGCGATTTAAACCACAAATAAGGAATAAATTAAAAGCAATTCCTGAATTTTTTTTGGTATATGTCTGGGTAGGCCTCAGATATATTGGGATACTGTACATACATTGTACCATTAGGCTAACCAGCAGCCCATAAACATGTTGCCCAGAACTGTTGTATGGTTTAAGTTAATTCTGAAAGGTAATTATACTGAATGTGTACAAAATGTCATATCTATTCATATTTTATTTATGTGGTTGCGAATAACATAGTTTTCCTCTTATTTGCATTTGGTGCTGTTGGTTGCAAATTTAAGCAAACTATTGTGACCGTGAGGTTTTAGAGGCAACCCCTTTGGTATTGTAATATGTCAACGAAAATGATGGTATGAAAGAAGGATCTTGTTTGAAGTGAACGATTTGTTAAGCCGTTTTCTAAAACCTGAAAAAGTGTTTTTAACACATATGGTCATCCCAGTTTGAAGGGGAGGGGCTGCTTCACATGGGGGAGAGGGGGCACCAATAAGTAAATTAATTCATGTCCAAGACCATAAAAGTTGTATATCTTCAACTAAGGAGTGATTCGGCGACATAACTTCTGGCACTTATATTTATAGGCTAGAAAAAAGTTACTTAAATTACTAGTCGAGTCACCACAACAGGGTGCAGATCACGATGAGAGTTGTACACACTGTTTTGATTTATTGATATTTTACGATACCCTCATAAAAATGTTCGAAATGAAATTACGTAACAGGACAAAAACTAGTTATATCCCCAACAAGGGGCTTTGTACTTCTCAAGTTTAACCGAGATGTCTTCTATCGTAGATGATCCAGTATGGCAATGCCATTTAGATATAGAAGTTCAAGATTTTGGTAAGTATCGTAAAGCCAACTTCATAACTCTCAAATATTACCTCGACATGGGATCAAGAAGACGAGAGTTACATGGAACAGAACGTTTAAGACGGGCTAATTGCTCTATCTGAAATTAAAACCAAGAGTTTTTGGGTTTTAACAATGCTTTAATTTTGTATCTTCTCTTCAGAAATATCACAATCATTCGTCGAGGCAGCGGGATGGTTGTGAGATTTTTTAAAAGAATATACAAAGTTGAAGCATTGTCAAAACGCAAAGCTCCTAAATGTGAGCCATGTCGAAGAGGTTCGATTGATTGATTGTTTGGTGTTTTACGCCGCGCTCAAGATTATTTCGCTGATATGGAGGCGTTGTCAGTTTTATTGTGGGAGGAAACCGGGCTCTATGCCCGGAGGAAACCAACGACCTTCCGTTGGTAACTGGGAACCATCCCACATACATGTAGGTCGTTCGAGTGAAAAGGCGCGGTTCGAAGGTTGTAATACGTGAAGATTTTACACACTTTAATCACAGTTTATTGATGAATGCCTACGATATGGAATCCTGGTCAACTAGTAGGAAAATTCTAGTAAAGACCCCTGATGCAAAAAAGTGATAGACACCGGTATAGGTGTCGAAAGCTCGTGTTGATCACAAACAACTTAGGCTACTTCGTGGTGATGCCTTAATCATTTCTCATTAATTTTTAGAAATCACTCTGTATGTATATTAAACCTTTCAAACCCAAAACTTACACTGGGGACTTCAAACTTAAAGGAATTCAGTTGACAAGGCAAAGTTCTTTGGTACCATTTTTAACTCTATTAAGCTCATTTGGTCATCCCAAGTTAACTATTTATTGAAAACAGTCTCCAGAAATATTGGTCTCATCAAGCACATGAAAACCCTTCTAAACAAAAAAGACCTTACTTATTCTTTTCCTAATTTGATTGATTTTCGTCTCTCTCTTCAGATGTGCCACAAATTTGTCCATCACATTATCAACTATTTATAAACCTCAGAACCTTATTTACAAACATTTCTCATATACATACCTATACCCAACAAGAATTGCCACTTTTATCCTTGGACAACCAGATTGTCGCACAACTACTATCAGCCATTCAATAAGATTTTCGGGCCTCCAAACTGGAATAGAATGTAAATTTAAAAAACATAACTTGTTGGTCCACTGAATAGCTGAGCATAATGCAATAGCAAAGTAACACCGAATAACAAATATTGCATATTAACAATCTGACTAACATATGGAGGGCGGGTTGTGGTAGAATGGTCTGGAATTATGATAATTTCAAAACTATACAAATTCTTATCGAAACAAAATTAATTGAGGGGGGCGGGGGGGGGGTCTATATAGGGAAGGTGGAGCGAGATTTTCGGAATGTTTTTATCGCATTTGAGTTTTGGGGTACAACAAGATGCTTTGAATTGATTTTGGTTGAAAGAGATTTAGGGAAACCGTTCCAAGAAAGAAACTTTCGAATATTATTTCATTTTTCGTAGAGTAGGCCAGGAGAACTGCATTTCTCGTTGCTAGACGTCTTCATATGACTGAAATACTGTTGAGCAGGACATAAACCCAAATCACTCACTCATTACTAAAGCTCTAACCCAGGCTATTTTCATCTTTCATGGCTCATAACTGGTTATGTGGATATATTGACCTGTGTTAGTTGTCTTTCTGAAAATGGTTGTGTTCAGGCCTTGGTTGATGAATATCTGTAAAGTCTGGAAACTCCTCATGGGAATGCATTCAATTTATTTAGAATTTTGTTAAAGTCTGCGGGTTTGGCCAGCACAAGTGTAGGCCTATCGTCTACATGTCTAACATAGAATATGATTAATCCATCATTAATAAGATCATTTACAACAACGTTTTCCAGTTCTATTAAAACATTTTCTACGGTGGGGACAAGAGGGGAGTTTATAGTCAATCGGGCCAGATAGCTGATCTCCTATGTGGTCAATTACAAAATAGTACATGTATATATATAATTCCCGTGTTTCATGTATCTACTCCTTTCAGTCGACAGAGCAATAGCCCCTCAGTCCGATGAGTCCTTCCAGCCATGCGGCGCGGGTTCGAATTCCCCTCAAACCAAATAAAAAAATATGAGCGAATTTCCACTCGATCAACGTACGTTGAAGAGTTGCCAGGCACTGAGGCGTATAGGCCTAATCAAGCTTTCGATTTGTCAAAAATGAATGGTCCAAATGAATATTCTGCCTCTGTTCGGATATTTTTCTAAAATACGGTCTACAATGCCTATCGCAAGAATATCGATGTCCTACACCACCGAGGAGACGCATTCTTCACATGCCTCAGGAAAATCCCGGATGGTGTGAAAATCTCGAGTCACTTGTGCGATAACCTTACTTTCCGACCGTACTTTCTTAGAGCTCTACATTAACCGACAGGATCATTTAAGTGTGACGACAACAGGCATTATTATTTGTTACGGTAGGGGTGCCAAGCTTTTTGATTGAATAATAGCCACACTTCCAGTAATCCTTGAATAGCCTACAAGTATAACAGTTCAAGGAGCTTCTATCGGATTTGTCCCGTTTCTTTGACATGTCCTTGTGAACGTGAATTGCAATAGACAGAAATAAAGATATTGTCACTTTTAACTACGTTATTCAGATCAGTAGATATGCAGAGATATTATATGTGAGAGTTCATTCTCACCAGTGCCGTGGCAGAAATGGAAAAGGGCACTGACATAGGCTACTATAATTACAGTTAGACAAAATTCATTCCAAGCAATTTCCGAATTCTTCTCTGGAAAGCAGGTGAGTTTCGTGTGATTGTTTATTTGCTATAGTTGCACTTCAGTAGGATATGATTCCGTTTCAGGAATCAGAAATGTTGGGTACTAACGTTCAATACTTTGCTATGGTCTGTCGCTTAATTCAAGAGGGCGGTCAGCGATATAATTTTACACAGAGCAATTTATAATATATATTCTCAGTCCACCGATGTTCTTGCCATAGTTAAGATGCGTAACCATTGTCAATGTGTTACAAAAAGGAATCCAGAAATTCTACTGACCAAGGCTAAGCTCTTGTCAGTCGTCAACCTAATGAAATATCATAGGTTTGGTTTGTTACAACAATTTATGGGGTGTAACGGTCTAAATGATATACCTCTTTTTAACACAATTAAAAACTTGTCTCCATGGTTATTTTAGACAAGAAGATTTTCCCTGTGCCCGTGTGTTTTAGTGATCATAAATATAATATATATTACCAGGAAACCTGCAAAACACTCTCAGTCTGGCAATGACCGTCCAGACAGATGAATTTAGTCCGACTTTCTGACTCCAAAATCACTATTTTTTATACTGACGGTCCAAAATACGGCCGTCAGTATATAAAAATAGGAATTTTGGAATCAGAAACCCGGACTAAGATGAATTATGTTAGTCGACTGTTTATCCACCCTTTTTCTCACCTAAGTAGGCCTACACTCTAATACATTTACAGAACAGCGTCAAGCTTGTTCTTCATTCTACCAGGACGTAAACCTTTTTCATATGATTCGCCATTTCAGAACTGTCTTTCTTTTTCGTGAACATTTATATTATCCATTATGGCGTTCCATCCGAGCTCAATTCTTATTTGAAAGTGTTAAAAATGATGAAATCCAGTGATAGATTCAACCCGACTCTTCCACTCCGTAGTATAATTTCTTGTTCCATTGCAGCTGGGCTGCCAACTTTCTACCGTAAAAATAAGGGTAGACCGTAAAATCAACTAACCACATTCCTAATCAGTGAATGTGAAAACACATTATGACATCAGCAGGCTAAGAAATACAGGACTTTAAATCGTCAACCCCAGCATGGATCTGTTAATGTAGATTTTCAAATGTTGTGTACCCCCAACGAAATAGTAAAACTGACTACTTCTGCAAGTTGACAAACATATATTTATTTGAAAAAATGCTGATGACAATTCTCCCTTAGGGCAGGTATCTCAAACTACGCTTTCAAATACAGCTATGTTAAATTAACTATCTTAGCCTATAATGACGAATTTTTCTTATATTAAATCGCCTACGGCGGGATTCGAACCTCTAACCTCCCATACAGGACCTGCGCAGAACTATGTGCGCACTAGCCATAACCGTAGCCTTTAACCACTTCACTAACTACAAATATGAAGAAATGGTGGCCATATTTCCATGCCTTACTAGCGCTTCGGTGTGCGCATGCGCACTTCGGTTTTTTTCGCACCCTTTGATCCGCAATGACGTATTTTGGACGAATCCTTCACGGAAACAACCGAGGAGATCCGATCTCGTTAGCTCGGAAACGACAACTCTGTCTCAAAGTTATTTTACGGTACACGACCGTAAAGCTTCCACTGAAGTATAAAACGGCAATTTACCGTTAATTTTAAAATATTCTACTGTAGAATTGACGGTAAACGGTTACAGTGCTTAAAGGAGAAGAAAACAAAAAAGTACTTTATGGTTCAGAAGAAGTGCGCTTATTTTTCCTTTCCAATGGTACTAAACACATATTGTTGCTATTTTTTCATGGGACATGATGCAGTTTATAAAGTACCTTATTATGTTACACACACAAAAGAAATTGGTCAACTTTCAAAATCTCCCATTTAAACCCAGGTTAATTTCACTGTCTTCAAAGCATTCCTATATCCAGAAAATTGTTTTCAGTTTCTCAAAACTTACATTAAATTATAAAGAAAGCTTTGAGGAATATGTGGCTAGCACAAAAATGGTATACGTGGCATATCGGAGAGTTACGAAGGCCTTGAAGAGGATGAATTTAACCTAGGCTTAAATGGCAGATTTTGAAAGTTGACCAATTTGTCTTGCATATTCTAATCGGTTTGGTACCGTTGGAAAGGAAACATTCGCGCGCTTCTTCAGAACCCTAAAGTGATTTTGTGTTTTCTCCCCCTGGGTATCTGGGTAGGCAAAAATGTCAACCAGTTTCGGTCGACCGGTTAGATCTCTAGAGAGATATCTTGATCATTTTCAACAAACGTAATTTATCCCATTTATGGTGTGTTTCCACGGACAAGCGTTAACGCGTGCGTTGACGGATGCGATTGTCCCCAAAGAATGGGAACTACAGAAATACGCTATAGTGTTTCCATGGTCAGTCCGATAGTTTTTAACGCACGCGTTAACGGACGGAGAATGGAGCGTGTCCCATTTTTAACGCATCGGACGGGGGATTTCGCTACTCATGACGTCATTGAAGGGGTTTTCCGACCCTGATGACCTTATGCTGCCAGATCAAAATCCACAGTAAACATCAAATTCAAATGAGTTTGTTTACTCATTTCTACTGACTTGTGTTTGTGTTGTAAATGTATTTTGTATAGAAAGACTATGTAGATGGTCACTTATTCACATTCTTTCCCCAAACCGAAAAATTGTTGTCAATGGTATGACCTTGACTTTTGACCGTAACCTTATGACAGATCGCACTAACAATCGCATGCGTTAACGCAAGTCCGTGGAAACACTTCACCCTATCCGTTAAACAATCGCATTCGTCAACGCACGCGTTACCGCAGGTCCGTGGAAACACACCATAAGTTAACGTTTTTTCTTAAACGATTTGTGACAGTGATTTGAGAATCAAATACTGTCAGAAATAGGATTCCTTCTGGTAAGGTACACAACAGAATTAATGCAGCGGAAGAGAAAAGAATATTGACAAAAATTAAGTTTTACCAAAACAAATATAAAATGCGTTTTATTTCAAGTAGCAAGACCGTTTGGGCCATCACGTTAACAGGAATAATGAAAGAAAGTCATTGTCTGGTATTGTATTTCTGATATGGATTTTCTTTTTCCTCCCTGTTCCGGTGTAACGGCGATATTTCAACGAAAATCTGCCCCTTTCGCCAAAACTTGTTGTTGATGATGTGCCAAATTGTTGGAAAGTGCAATGTTTTGTGAAGGATATTTTATAAATGAAACTTTAAGGTCCCTTTTTAAGCCCACCCGATGTATCGTCCACAATCCTGAAGACGGGCCGGTACTCGCTCGTCTAGGCAACATTCTCACCATAGCCTTATCATCTGGACACAATTATATTTCTGCAGCATCAAAATTAGTCAATATTCTCTTAAGAGTGCAGACCTTTACAGTTTGTGAAAACCCATGGCGGACATGTTGATTGATGACTAAGCCAATGCGAGAGATGGTAGAAAATTGTTGTTTTGGTGATATCTCAATGGAACACTGATTGGACGTTGTTAGTATTCAGCTCTACACACCTTGTGAAGCGGGATTTGCCGACGAGTAGAATACATCTCCACAATATATTGCGACGTCGATATTGGATTTTGGAATTTTTTAGAGTACTGTGTGGAAATATATATGAGAAAAAGAATAAATTGACATAAAATACTTCAATTCTGTACCAGTGCTGCAATTCAGAAAAAAATATTTAAAAACGAATGTTAAAGAACATAGCTTATGGCGGAATTCTTGTTGAGAACATAGTGAGCAAGTCTTTAAAGGCAAAATTTCATGGAAGAATGATGCATGTAGTTTTGTACTATATTTTAGAATGAGCATACCCTTTGTGTAAGACTATCAAATTAAGAGTTTTTGATTTGTATGAATAACGCTCTACACGTCTTGGATCAATTCGTCTTGCGATAAATATAAACGCTTCGATTTCCTCGTCTTTTGGTTGAAAAATGCTACCATTACAGGTAATAATATAGAGAGGTACTTTGTCTTGCATTTGATTGGCAGGGAGCGACCTTAGGGTTCGCGGCAAGTGTGATTTTTAGGAGTCATAATGTCACAGATAACGTACAGTTTGAACTAAACGCTCTATCTGTGACGATTGACATGCCTAAGTAACCAAAGAACGGCTATCAATCATTTCATAAACATGCTTAGGTCAACTTGTTTTACTTCAAGAAAGCCATACAAAACACATAAGCCTTGGTGTCTTCACGCGCTGTGCTGTTTGGTGAGATTTTTAAATTTACGCGTCTTGCTGTTGTCGTAAATCGAAGTATGTTTGTGAATGTTCAGTTCTATTGCTATCATGCTATAAGACGGAAATATGAACGTCGACAAATGACTACAAAATCTACATCTTGCAATGTTGTCAACGAACCAATCACTAAAGCTTTTCTAGCTCGTTCTGACCTTATTAGGCCACGGATGAAATTAATATCCAAAAAGAAACTTCATTAATCTCTCGGATACATTCGATTCAGGCCCTCGGGCTGGAGCATTGTGGCTCTGCTTTAGCCATGTATGCTGACCCAGCAAGCAGGAACATTAAATCTGCCAAAATACATTAGACTTCCTGACGTTCTATGGTCTGTGGAGCCTAATGTAAAAATTTAGATCTGGGTGGGTGAGAGGGGTGGGAAGGGGGGGGGGATCTTTTGGTCGGTTGGTACTTTTGTCGCCGTATAACCTTAGCTGTTGAGTGCGACGCCAAGCCCCAATTAATCAATCAATTAATCTATCATTCGCTTCAGAATGGTCTTTATGATATATGTGTGAATTTCTTAGAGTCACGGTAAACGAACTGAAACACTGCCAAGGCTCAGAACATGATCAAAACACCAATTCCACGGACTATTTGAACACAGTTGAGCCTATCAATCGCAAAGTCTAGTCTTGATTCGAAAGAGACCTGTTGGTGGTGATTCTGAGTGTAATATCTTCTTGTTTTGGGTAACAACGATAGGGCTTGCCGCTAGTTTTACAGTACCTGTTGGGATTTATTTGATCAAACAGCAGCCATCGGTAACGACTCTTGTCAACTTTATTTATTACATTATCGAATATCGCGTTTTGAATCGATCCCTTTCTCTGTGATTACGTGATTTTAGTGCTGTCAGGGTTGACATATGACTAAAATCACCCACTTTGACTTACACATAACATCGAATACTCTATCTCCAATATGGCTTGGCAACTTGAGAATGATATATTGTTCTTTATCTTTGATCCAGAACTAGGTCACCCCACATGGTTCGTGAAATATTATATTCCGTATTGGGATAATTACAGGTCTTTTGATCAGAACAACGTGTTACTGTTAACAAATTAGACAGTCGCCTGTCCCCGACAGAGGTTAGCCATTGGGTTAATTAAGATGTTGATATATTAAACTACCCAATGAATATGTGCAAATATGTATGTAGGTATAACTGCTTAAGTTGAAGATACACCAGTCAGAAACTTTGTGTTCAACAGATTCCAACATTTTAGTCAGTTATACTTTATTACGTCGTCGCCCAGTGAGGATAAAACGTAACAACCATATAGAACATTATGTACATGTACTAGACATTTATATGGCAAAATGTCGACCGAATTCGACTTTTTGTCAGAGTTATCGGACCTTATATTGGTTTCAGATCAGGGTAAGTAAATATATGTTTAGCAAAGGTAATTCAATTTAAATACGTAAATCCGGAAACTTTCAAAAACAGAAAATCAATTTCAAAGCAGCTTAGTGTTACACTAACTATTTCTATAAAAGCTTCAGCCCAGTGGAAGAAATGCTGAATATGGATTGTCAGTTCAAGAAATTACTATCAATGCTAAAATACCATGCTTTGAAATATCCGAGCAGTCGAGTTCTTCTTGAAGCCACGGGTTCATTTGTTTGTATTTACCAGCGGATAAATGTATTAAATCCATAGTAAATTAATTTATTGCTACTATTTTTAGCATGTATTGTTCATTTAACTATTTTGGAATGTTTTCGTATACGGCACCAACCACTTTTTTCATATATAAAAAAACGGATCGTTTTTTATCACACAGTGATAAAAGGACAAAAATTTAGGCAACTTATAGCACTAAGTGTAAGTGTAAAGTTAATTACAGTCAACTATTTCATCAAAACTGAGCGCCGTTGTTTGGCCAGAATTCCAACATAATCACTATAACATACATGTTGTCGCGGAACACTTGGTGGCCATGGCGGACCTCAAATGTCCATCAAACTACTGTTTCCTTATTGATTTCTCTCGTATAGGCCCCTACTGTGGGTAAATGCGAACCACAAAAAGACCAGTACGACCCCATCTTCTAAAGCCAAGTTAAAATCGGCATGGTCCCATTCCGTGTTTGGGGCCATGGAGATATTTTAGCTTGGCTTGAGAAGATGGTACGACCCATGAGTACTCATGGCTAGCGTCGTCTGGCAGGTTCTCCACGATAAACAGCTCGATGTGTTTTGGCATCATTAGGCTTTTTTATTATATACTTAGCGCCATTAAAAACGCACGGTTGAATTTTATATTTCTGCCCCAGTAAGGCTATTTGCGTTTTGTTGTGTATTGTTAGTTCGAGTTGAGTTGCAATAACTGGATAACCTGTGGTGTTCCCGACGCGCCTGTCGTGAACATTACGCAACATTTCCTAATAACGTCCATTGAGTGTTTCACCATCACTGAGAACAGCTTTCAGGGCTCATTTGTCGTGGGTTCAACACTTTACACGAAGCTCAGCATAAAGACGAAAAAAAAAATCAGAAAACGTTACCATGCCCCGACTTACGACACAGCAAAGGGAACGTGTCATCGGCACGTTACAGGCGGGTCTCAGTTGTGCCGCCATAGGACGTCACATGCAGTGTCATCCCTCCACAATTAGTCGCCTCAGAATCAGGGAACATGAAACTGGCAATGTTGCCGATCGACCACGCCCTGGTCAGCCAAGAGTCACTACAGCCCGCCAAGATCGGTACATCGGTTTGTTGCACACACGTGGCCGATTTCGCACCGCGACACAGACTGCTCGTGAGACAGTGGGAATCGGAAGGCCCAGGGTAAGCCTCAGCACCATCCGACGCTGTCTCCAACAGTTACAGATGCATTCACGCATCCACTACACCCGCCGCACGCCAAAACCGTTTACGATGGGCTCGAAATCATCAGAGATGGCGTATCAATGATTGGAACTATGTCCTTTTCTCTGACGAGTCTCGTATCCGCCTTTATTGTCCTGACCGACGTCAACGTGTGTGGCGCAGACGTGGTGAACGTTTCGCAAATGCATGTGTGACGGAAGGAAATCGCTGGGGTGGATGTAGTGTTATGGTGTGGGGAGGCATCACTTCTCGTTGACGAACTCCCCTTGTCATTGTTGATGGCAACCTGAATGCTTAGGGTTACGTAGATAACATCCTTCGACCTGTGCTGCTTCCATTCCTCCAAGCCAATGCTGGCGTCACGACGTTTCAGCAAGACAATGCGCGCCCACACTCTGCAAGGTTGACACAAGACTTCTTGCAACAGAATAATGTGAACATCATGGAATGGCCAGCTTACTCCCCCGATCTATCGCCCATTGAGCACTTGTGGGATCAGCTTAAGAATGCCGTTGTACAACGTCAACCCAGGCCACGCAACCGACGTGAACTGATCCAGGTAGTGCAGGAAGAGTGGGACCGGATCCCACAGCACAGAATAGCCAGACTCATCAGGTCCTTGCGTCGCAGATGTACTGCTTGCGTTGATGCGCGAGGTGGACATACCCATTATTGAATGATGACACCTTCAATTTCTGTATCAACGATTTGTTTGCAAGGAATAAAAGTCACCAGTGTTTCACATATTGTCAATTCTTTGTATCATTGTGGACAATGCCTTGTTCTTCAATTTAAGAGTGCTTACAATATTTTACACTTTACATTTCTCAAAATATTTTACATTCTTTGGGTCGTGCGTTTTTAATGGCGCAAAGTATACATACAATAACATGTTTCTCAAGAGTCCACTCAGGTGTTTGAGCGATTCAACATGGAGTACCTTTTTGTGTTCACTATGTCCAATTATTCAATAAAATATTCTTGTAAAAGTCTATCACTGTCAACTTTGTACTTTATTCGATTGACTCTCGTGTTATTCTCCAAAAGAGAACAAACGTACGAAATCACTTTCGATCGAGCAATAACACTTCCAAAGCGACCAATACGGCTTAAGGTGGTGGACTGTCACATGGTAGTAATACGATGTTTTGATTGGATTAGATAAGCATGTGTATTATAACAATATCTACATATAATATCTACATAATGTTTTTTTTTTAAATCAAGCTCTGTTCTTTTCGCAAGGTCCCGTGTCTGTATATAACAATGATACTTCATTCAGTGAAAATTGGATTTCAGTGTCTAATGCCCTTTTTAGCACAATTAGAAACTTGTCTCCATGGTTATTTTAGACAAGAAGATTTTCCGTGTTCCCGTGTGTTTTAGTATTCAAATATATATATACTGTATATTTGTCGTTTACCATGCTGTATGGCCTATATGAACAGCTTGGTGAGGTTATACCGCTTCTGACTGGGTTAAGGAGACAAGATATAGACTATAAGCCTGAATTATTTGCTAAGCTTTTAATTTATTTGACTTTGTGCATATTTTATTGATCTAGTACGCTTGTTTGCCAAACGTAGACTTACCAGTGAAGAGTCAAGTTAAACGCTGTGTTGTTCCTTCAAGAACGACCATTACCTGTATTATTACGATACTATAATTAAAGTTCCATAACATGAATCTGCAACAGTGTTGACTCTTCGTCTCGGTAAGTGATATTTGTATGTGATATCATCAGTAGTCTTGAAAACATCACATGCAAAGCGTATTGTTTCAACCATTGCACTTTCGTGTACTTGGATATATCGACAGGTGTGTCATGGGTAATTTTGCAGTTTCACGTACTATATATTCTATCGACACATGCGTTTTGTTTCTGAATTACCACGATTCTGAATTACAGCGGCTTAGTCAGTATATCGGCTTAACGGTCAGCGTAAATTACTTAGACAAGTAACGAGGCAGTAGTTTAGTACATAGCTTAGCGAACATGTCAGAAATTGTTTCCCGTGTATGGACGAATTTACCGTTGTGATATGTATCGATATACGTACTACCGCTATGGAGGTTCACATCTGAATGCAACCGCTCATACTTGTTCTGATTTTAAAGACAAGTTGCAATAAAAATGTTGAGGCGGAAGTCCAAACAACCGCAGCAGCCCTTTCCTGACAGTCATGGTAAGCATATGGAAATGATGTCTAATGTGGATTTCAAAAACAGTTTATATTTGGGTTGGTTTGTGTGTATGTCATTAGGGTTTAATTATTTATGAACACACGGGCTAAAATACCCATGGGGACAAGTTTCTAGTTGTGTTAAAAAGTAGGGTATGCCATTAAGACATGTATACCCAACTATAGGTTGTCGTAATAAACCAAAATCCTAGTCCGCAATATATTGAGTGGATACGGCCGTACGCTGGTAATGAAGAATCGAATCGGCCGTATCAGAATTAAACTTCAATCCACTCAACATATTGCGGACTATACCAAAATCCATGATATGTCAATAGGTTGAAGACAGACAGGAGCTTGGCTTACATGTATATAGTATTGAGTCTAATTATATTTTCAATTCACCCCTTTAGAAATGATATCATTATATTATTCGTACAGTGCAAAGCATACTGTTTGTCAACCGAGTTGTGTGATTTACCGGATTGGTAAAACTGACCCTCCTATATAGCAAAAAAGAAATATTTCTCTTCCACAAAATGGTCTTGTAGCTGTTGTCATATATCGTTACAGGGCAGAATGGATGGTATGCGCTAGTTATGGCAGGGCTGGAAATACACGACGCGGCGTCAACCGGAGACTTTGACGCTTTGGAGGATTACGTAAGAGCTGGGAAGTTCGACGTTAACTTGAAAGATGTAGAGTGGAACAACCGAACACCTTTACACTGGGCTTGTGCAAAAGGTGAGTATTTATAATTTATGTGCCCTGGAATTGAAATGTATTTTATCGTTAGGTTGATTGATTCATTGATTCGTGTTTTACGCCGCACTCAAGATTATTTCACTTATATGTCGGCGTTGCCAGGAATGGTGGGAGAGGAAACCAAAGGAAACCCCCGACCTTCGGCGAGTACCTGGAAACTCTTCCACATACGGCGATCGAGGGGAAAATCCACACAAAAATGTTTTATTTGGTCTGAGTGGGATTTGAACCCGCATCGCATCGATTGTTGGGTGGTAAATATAGCATTGAATTTTGTATGTGCTGCGCACGAAATTTAATTTTCTTTTAGGTTAGACTTGTAAAGTACATGTTCTACAACACACTTAAAGCATATTGGAAAATATTGCCCCAAGGTTGTTCATAAAACTTTTAAAGCCTGGACCGGCTTGCTAAAACACTTTCAGCCCCAGACGAGTCTTACCTTATCTTGATAATGTGGTCGGTTTATGTGTGCTCCTTTGCCCTATGTTAAGTGGGGATTCGCATAGTAGTCTTATTTAGATGATTGCCAGCAAGCGGGCCATTATAATGTAATGCTGAAAATCCATTCCAGGTTATGTAGAATGTATACGTTTGCTTTTGGAAAATGGAGCTAACGGTACAGCACGTACTGACACGGGTTGGACGCCAGCTCATTGTGCTGCAGAGACGGGCAAACTGACGTCATTACGGGCGTTGAATAGTGCTGGCATTCCAGTGGATCTCAAAGACAGATATGGCGATAGGCCCAGGGCAATAGCGGAAGTTTACGGCCATCGGGAATGTGCAAAATTTCTCTTAATGTAAGTTTTATATTTGTCATCTATGTAATAGCCCAGGTCAGGGTGTCTTTTAGGTGAAAATCACCTTTTTTCTCCCCCAAAAGTCCAATTACCTTGACAGTGGCGTACAATATCAACCAATCTGAGAACGATTTGGATGTAGTTAATTTGTTCAATTGGCTGTCTGTTGCGGATAGGCCTGCAAGCCCTACATGGATACATTACCCTTGATTGACTGATGCTTTACGCCGCACTCAAGATTATTTCACTTATATGACGGCGTTGCCAGGTTTATTGGGGAAGGAACCGGGCTTCTAATCTTCGGAAAGTACCGGCAACTCTTCGACATACGGCGATCGAAGCCACTCAGAATTTTTTCAATTTTATTTGATCTGAGTGGGATTTGAACCCGCGCCGCATCGATAGGAGGCCTGCGTCGGATTGAGGGATTATCATGGACCGTGCGTCTGTAATTCTTCATCTGGGTCTTCTCCAGATATAGACATCTCCATCCGCTAAGACACGTCAACAGCACACAGCTGATCCCTTCTATCATACGAACCCTATAAATTATACCATTAGGTGGAGAAATACTTATGGATAACAATTTCTTGATTTATTGGATGAGGGCATTTTGATGTAATCATTCTTAAATGGAAGTCATTTGACTTTGATAACCACAATGATACGACCTCACCGAATAAACCAGGAAGTTGTTATTCGTGAGTAATTCTTCACCTTATCGTACCAGTTCAACTTCAAAATGCATTTAAGTACCGGCGTAACAGTTTTTAGCCGTCTGAGAAAAAGATTTAGCAGGTTTCAGGGTTTTGTTTGTATAACTCTGCTTGCATAATACAATGCATGATGTCACATTTCCCTGTTTCTCCACTTGATTCTAGTAGTTGGTGTCTGGTATATTCTTGTGTCCCCTGTTTCAGTTTGTTTTTCAGTGTGTCTGTTTTATTGTTTCAGAGCTGAAATGGAATGGGCCCAGAAGAGAATTCATTTAGACAATATAGAGGGGTCAGATTATGAATCGGAAACAGAACCCGATGTGACCTCTTGACCTCTAGTTTTTATTTTATAGAGCATTTCAGTTCCATTGAGGAAACCTCGTTTGTTGTTTGAGACTCACCATTGAGATTATAAGTAGACCTATACAGCATCCACATACCATACCATCTTTCAGTATAATCAGTTGGAAATTCGTGTATTGATTGATCATTGGAGTTTTCTGCATCTAAATATTGCTGACCAGTTTAACAAGACATAATATATATATTTATGAAAATCGTCTTGTCTAAAATAACCATGGAGACAAGTATCTAATTGTGTTAAAAAGAGGTATATCATTTAGACCTTTATACGCAATCATAAATTGCTGTAATAAACTAAACCCATCCTATTGCATTAGGTTGACTACTGACGGGAGTTAAATATTTCTCGTCTAATTGTAAGTGTTAGCAGAATTGTGAGAAGGACAACACGTGTGTCAGGTAATGAAGCACACCAGAGATGTGTCACCTCAGACATCGGAATGTATCGGCACATGTGAGTATGCAGCGAATAGCAATAGTATAGCCTTAGTATTAATGATTACAAGAAAAAAAGAACGTTTTCGTCAGTAATAATAACTTATAATGATTGGGCATAGAGAAAGAACGCATTAAAAAAAGATATCATATCGCTATGTTCCATACGTTTATTCTTATATTGTATGAATTGAAAAATCTTTTTTTTTCGTGTATTTCCTTTTCATCCAACTCTATACCGACGCGTCTTCTCATCTGACAACGTTGAAGATAAAAACTACTACACCTCTTTTAAAACATACTTTCCTCATCCTTCCGGGCGGTTCGGTGGCTCAGTTTGTTAGAGGGATGGTACATCAGTACCACACAGGCCTTTCGACGATGAGGCGCGAGATCGAACCCCAAAATCAAGTGGCCGTTTCACTCGATCGCCGTATCTGGAAGATTGCCAGGTACTCGTCGAAAGTCGTTTCCTTCGGTCATATAGCACGGGTTTCTCTCTCACTTAACCTGGCCATATAAGTCAACTAATCTTAAGTGCGGCGTAAACCAATCAATCAATCGATCGATCCCCCTCGTCCCAACAAAGGTGGAGACTGTTTTCGCGATTATCCGAAAATGAAGTAAATAGTTCATATACGAATGCAAATTTGAAATTGCTCAGAGAAAATATTATTTAAATCAAAATGAATAGGGTAAATATGTACATTTAGACATAAAATGTATATTAACAAAAATATTTATGTATGTAAAAATAGCAATCATATGATTTACGTTGTATGTGCTGAATAAATACAATATACAGTCAATAAAGCTATGTACAGAAGACAATATTCCTCTGCCTCGTTATTCATACAGCAAATTCTGGAACTAATTAATTTCTTCATTCCCATTTTCACAGGTTATATCAAGACGAATGACTCCATCACGATCTGTGTTTCTTTCTTGAAATAGTTTGGCCCATTGTGTTAAAAAAAATCAGAAGTGCCTTTTTTACATTTACGAAAACCAGACATTTTAGCCATTCACTCTACATTTCTGTATAGTTGCCTTTCTTTATCAAATGCGGGTGGAATTTATGTTAATTCTTCAGTGAATTAGATATGACAAGAAACACAAACACATTAAGATCATGTGATAAGTGTACAAATCAATATATTCACAGTTTGCAGTGGACGAATATGTAGAGGCTGGGTGCACATGCGCGAAATGTCTTTCTTTGACACTTGTGGTTTTTGCCGATGATGTTGGCGTTGTTGCAGAGGTTATGTTTTCTACATGACATCCGGGCTCTCCTGGATCCTTAAGATCTCGTAATATCTCACTTAAGACGTTAATCCAAAAGGTATGCAATTCCTTTACAAATGTAACTCTACAAAAAGAGTGACAGAGGACAACTTAGGAGATATTTAAATCCTGCATAGGAAATCTACCCTTTTTTACTTTGTACACAATATTGATCCTGCAAATACTTCAAGAAGCAAAGTTCTCTTAGCCGCACGTAACCAATTGAGAACAATGGAAAGCTCTCGCCATATACATGCCTAAGTCAGACTTATACGTGTATGATAGTTATACACCTTCGATATGTTTTCTCGACAAGAAGATCTTTAGGATTACACCTAATCAAGTTGATACCAGAAATAAAAATATTTATCATTAACCAGCATTATTATCTTATTATGACCAATTAGCGGGTAATTAATTTCTTGATCTGCTTTTGTACAATGTTTTTATGTGTAGGCCCTATTTACCTGAATATCACATGACCCGGTGGTAATACAGGTGCCGTCCAGTAAATCTTTCGGGAAATCTTCTTCTCACGTGACGAGTGGGTTAAGGTAGACTAAAAAGTACATAAAGTGATATCACATAAAACGCAATGGGTATTGTCAAATAAGAGTGGTGTGCGTCGCAATTCAATTAAGTGTACAAAGTGAATAGAGAGACAAAGTATTCAGATAGGATGAAACATATATTTCAAATCAATGTCTTTCGTGGAAAGTGCTCACATCATGAAAAAAAAAGAGTTTCTTAGCCCAATTAAGCTTTTTATCATAAAACAGCGGACCAATAATGTCAATCTCGTGGAAGCAAACTTATTTAGTTCTGTGTGATCATCTCAAATTTATAGAAAATAGTCGTCAACCTAATGAAATATCATAGGTTTACTTTATTACAACTATTTATGATGGGGTATAAAGGTCTAAATGATATACCTCTTTTTAACACAATTAGAAACTTGTCTCCGTGGTTATTTTAGACAAGAAGATTTTCCCTGTGCCCGTGTGTTTTAGTGCTCATAATATATATAAATGCTGGTCAATTTATTAAAACGTATATAAATAAGAGCTTTCTTGAAAGAAAATCTTGCAGATGAAAATATAGGTAGTTTTATAAGCAAAATTGAACTCAGCCCGGCAATTTGAATTGTGTTCATTATTTACACACATCTTTGGTTCGTGTGGGTTTCTGACTTCATCGATATCTTTTATTTAAAGGTCGATCCTTTAGTTGCTCAAGGCATTTCAAACGCTGAGGAGAATTTATGATAAGAACACCAATTTTGGTATTTTAAAGCTTTCAAAATGTTGATATTTTGCCGTTAAGAATTTATCGACTAATTTTCTCTTAAGACATGCAATTCAGAAGCTTTTGAGTGCTACTAGTCTCGAGAATGTACGTTAAAGTAGTGTTTTGAACTAACTTAGGGTTAGAATGAATGGAGGTTCTTCCTGGTTATCTCTTCTCTTTTTTTTTCTTCTTTTTTCACTTTTCGAACGCTTTTTCGGCTCGAACAGCACATAGACTTCCTCATTCCAACGCCAATCATTTATTTTTCAATGACCTTTTAAGCCTGTTCAATCAGATTTTTTAAAATGGCAGCTCATGCCACTTTAATTATAAGAAAGGTCTACACTGATAAGTTAGCCACTCGTTATCTATTGATTTATTTTGAGGTACTTACATGAACTGCATCAAAGCAATGCCTTGTTTGGAGATCCATGCCTGGATAGGTGAACACACCTACGGGGACGGTGTTGTTTAAATCACAAGAGGCTGGACGTGCCTGTATATACACTCCACGGAAATATCCATCGCCCCCCAAGCTTTCTAATATAACTAAAACATAGGTTGAAAAAGAGCTAATCGATTAACATTGACATAATGATTGTATAATGATAATTTGAGTCTGATACTGGAGGTCAAATAGACAGAATTTCCGTATGCACTTACATGTACTGTCTTACATCGTTAAATCTAAGGGAATATCATCCCCCAACAATTCCCATGGGGGTGTATAGAAAGACTGTTATATTCATAAGGTAACGTACGGTTATTGCATTTAAAAATAATAAGCTAAAAAGGGTGAAATGCGTTTCTTTGTTTCTTGCAAGAAAACCCTATGTATTAAGTAGGCACCTGCAATCGTTTCTCCGGCACTGTAGGAATGTTTTCCCAGGCGAATACGATAGGGAGGATCAGAAGTCTCAGGTAATGTACCGTGGCCGGAGGGGTAGAGGGAACTGCAGGCACTGTCAGGTCCACCTCCTGGGTAGCTCCTAACATGGGTCACCACAGAGATGAAGACAGTCAACAAGTGTCCACTATTCATAGCGACAGCTGCTGAAACAAACGAAGAAAGAACTAAATTCAATCACTTAGACACTTTTTAACGCTTGATTTGTAAATCCCTATAAGATGATAATCCATAAGAAATGTATCATACAGTATTTGAACCATTCATGAAAAAAATTGTTTCTAGCAAAATTCGGAAAACAGGAATTTTAGCCACGTGTGTTTGCCCAAGTTTGAGGGTAAAAACACAAGGGTCTATATGTCTGTTTAACATTATTGACGTTATTTTGGAGTGTTTACATTAAACAAATAAAAGGATAATGATAGAATTAGGCTGATTGCAGCGGCTATGTGAATACAGATAATCCGTCAAACGAAGGGGATCTAGGCAGATATATTGACCTGTAGGCCTATAAGAGTAAACAGCGGAGGACGAGCATCTCAACTGGATGGAGTAAATAGATTCGGAAAATTCTTACTTTTTGAAATGTGAACGGACAGTATCTAGCGAACTTACCCAATATACTCCAAAATGTAGGCGATAAAAATGAGTCAGTATAATTATAATAACCATATGAAACGTTCATCATTTGAGAGGCCATGTTTGTTCAGTTTATACACGAGAATCCAACGTATCAATATCGCACTAATATTGCTGTGTATTTCCAGCTACATGTAACAATACGTATGTTTTGATGTTTGTACGGTTGTAACTGGGAATAAAGCTGTATTCAAAGACTTTGAAAGTGGCATGAGCTGTCAAACTTCAGATTTTTGTTCTCGTAAATTCTGATTGTTAAGAGAAGTTCAGCGCCTGAAGTACCTTGAAATACGGAAAGATTGACGTTAAAATAACAAAGATAAAGTCATTGGTCCATACTAACCGAATGCGTGGGCTAATAACGATATTTTTTTTTCTTGTGGGGGGGGGGGGGGGGAGGAGGAATTACACGTTCTTGAAATATGGCAAAAATTCTACCGAAACGGGAATAGAACCCGGGTCCCAGAGTATGGCACATAGGGCCTATCGCCAGCACTATATGCCGGCTACCTTATCCATCCAGTCAACAGGTCTCTAAAGGAACTGTGTCAAGTAGTGACCAAAGGGGTACTAAATGCCCGCTGTAGCATCTACCAGTTGGCTGAATGGATAAGGCAGGGTTCGATTCCCATTTCGGGTTTCACTCAGAATCGGTAGAAAAATTTCTGCCATTTTTCAAGAACGTGTAATCACCCTCCAACACCCCCCCCCCCCAAAAAAAAAAATAAAATAAAATAACAAGAATACTGTTATACTCACTTTCTGAAAAGACACTTAAACTAATTAAACTCATGCTTATAACGAATAAAATTTAAGTAACTAGGGTGTATCCGTTCATTTTGGGGAGTTTTCCAATTTATATAACTACCTTAACGTATACATATAAACAGACTTACCTGGTACAATTGTAGTTTAAAAATGTTTTCCTTAATTCCAAAAAGTTTCTAACTAAATATTATTCTAAGCGTCCTTTGTCTAAATTTGGTTACACAGCAGTTATTTCTTCATAAAATCACTTTCCTTGTAAACGATTCTATGAGTATCATAAATAGCTTCTTTACCCGTCGGCTACTTCCACAAAACTGTCATCATTTACATCAGGCTTTGTATTCTTTCGACGGAAAATAAAAACAGAAGAAAATGAAAAAGGAATCACGTGTAACGATTTAAAGATCCAAGTTTCTGGTGCACAGACAGAGAAGCCTCATTGAAGCTTACCAGACGACGTCTCCGTTTGATCACTTCATCTCGGACAATCGCCCCTTAAATACTTCCTTAACCTTACATCTGGAACATCATCACTTCACTGAAGATTATCCACAATATGCTTCCGAAGGATTATACAAAAAATACTGTATTATCTTCTCTAAGGCAGGTTATCCGACTATTTATGTATACAGTTGGACCCGATCCATATTCCAACCTGTATATGTAGGGATATTATGACCTGACTTTGCTTTATTTTGGACACGGGTTCAATTCCTTCCTGATAATTCTTTAAAATTTGACTAGGTATCTTTATAACTTAGAAGCTCGAAATCATAATATACCTGGACCTTAAATTCAAATTGTTATAACTTTGATGTATTGGAATCTATTGAAACCAACATTTGACTATGATTGATTGACTGATTGATTGATTGGTGTTTTACGCCGCGCTCAAGATTATTTCACTTATATGACGGCGTTGCCAGTTTTATTGTGGGAGGAAACCGAGTTCTATGCCCGGAGGAAAGCCACGACCTTCAGTTGGTAACTGGCAACCATCCGACATCGGAAGGTTCGAGTGAAACTACACTATGCGACATTCATATCTTTTTATGAACACTAAAACACACGCACACAGGGAAAATCTTCTTGTCTAAAATAACCACGGAGACAAGTTTCTAATTGTGTTAAAAAGAGGTATATCATTTAGACCGTTATACCCCATCATAAATTGTTGTAATACAGTAAACCTATGATATTTCATTAGGTTGACGACTGACAGGAGCTTGGCCTTAGTCAGTAGATTTTTCTGGAACACTTTGTATTACATTGACAATGCTTACGCATCTTAAGCTATAGTAAGAATATCGTCAGATGGGGTCATGGGCTTCCTTTTGAAAAATGTGCGATTCCAAGTTGGAGCGATATTGGTATTAGGGATTGTCCCATTATTGTGCTCAAGGTTTTAATGACAATCTCTTTTGCAGGTTCAATTCAGGTACTTCGGTTGAGAGGAAATAGATCTACACAATCATGTTCATTATAGCATTCTTCTGAAATGTACTCTCTTAGAACGTTATGTTAACTGCTCGAAATTGATCCATTGTCTATGATCGCATGAATTGGAAGCATACTGATACAGATTGGAATAGTCAGAGTTGCCAGACATTCCTTTAAAGTGGTATGAGCTGCCAAAATTGAGAGATTTTGGCCATTATAACAGAATGTTAAAATTGTCGGCTATTTTTTCAAGACGTACAATTCAGAAGCTTTTTTGTACTTCTAGTCTCGATAATGTACCATAAAGCATTGTTTTAAACTAAGTTAAGCTTATTTAAATTTTGTTTACTTTTCGAACACTATTTCGGTTAGAATAGGCCACATACTGTATAGATTTTCCTCATTCCAACGCCAATCATTAAGTTTCTTCGATTACCTCCAAAGCCTCTTACTGTCATGACAATCAAAAATTATGAAAATAGTCACAATTTTGGCAGGCTCATGCCACTTCAACCATTGACAATGGTGTAAAAGGAAACCATACATTTGATCTTTTGGAAGTTTGCTCGTCTTTGGGCTGTCTCGTAGCAATGTTATGTTAAACGTATATGTTTCCATAACAGGCCTCGCGCTAGATTTAGGTACAGGGCCCTGAATATATATATCATGGGTTTTAGTTTATTACAAAACCTTATGATTGGGTAGAAAGGTCTAAATGCTATATCTTTTTAACGCAATTATAAACTTGTACCAATGGTTATTCTAGACAAGGTTTTCCCTGTGCCTGTGTGTGTTTTAGTGTTTATACATATAAATCTGCCATTGCCATGTTTTGAGCCTCCCCTCCACACACACAACAATTAAAGAATATATTTGAAGACCAGTTTTATTCAAACCTAAGCGCCTTCTTGATTGAGGGCTTACGCCGCCATCAAGATTATTTCACCTGTATAACGGAGTTGCTTGATTTAGTCGGTAAGTTAGGGCCGGAAGAAATCTCCTGCCTACACCTGGCGAGACATTCCACATAGGGCGATCGAGTGAAAGCCTGAGTTTTTCCCCTTTGATCAGAGTGGGACTCGGCAACCTATCGATGAACGACTTGTTTTGGGTTGAGTTGCAGCTTCTGAAACGCCTCCGTTGGATTTGAGCGATTCTATATGGTTCGCTCAATCCCGCCCTTGTGCGTCTTTCATAATCGATCTTATCAACGTTCAAAATGACTCTCACATTTCAGATCTTGAATCCGTAAGCTTCTTCTAAGAACCTGCCATTAGGCTACATGCTCCAGGCCGTACCGGGAAGGAAACTTTCACCGTATCTCGCAACCCGAATACAACCACGAGGGTAAATCTCGTTAGAAGAAGCCACACGAGTGTGTATCTCGATCCCTGTGGTGTTTTTATTTTTATAATTAGACAGTTGAGAGGAAGATGGTCGGGACATTGAGAATATTTGTTTTGACACTAATTGGCTTCCATAGTCCTATGAAAACGAGCCCGTGTGTATTACCACGCTATGTAAATCCATTGAGCTAAAAAGTTTGCATGAATGCACATATATTAGTCCAGCATTCTCTCCGAGGTTGAGAATATCTTTCAGAGAGGAGATCCAGGCTGTATTCTGGTATAGGTCTTAAGTCCAAACTGGTATAAGTCCAAAGAAAGTCCAAAGAAAACAGTGAGGAAATATAACACACGGTATTCCTGGACCCCCGAATCAATTTGGACTGGTGATATATAAACCGGTTTCTTGGTCGAATTAGGTAAGAAGTTAAGATTGAAATGGATTTATTTGTTTTTAAAATCCCATCTTTTCATTCCCTTGTATCGAACATTTACAAACGTAAGCTGCATGTTCATTCCGTATTCTATAGGACAACCTTGTATGATTTGTTAGTGTACTAGTAAGGATTGTACTTTGTCTGTTATTCACTTGACAGACTTGACCTACTTACCTGACCTCTTCCTCAAAACGTAAAGTTTGGGCACGTATGGAAGGTGCTTGGTGTCATTTAGTTTTTTTTTTTATTAAAGTGTCATGAGCTGATGTTTTTCCATTGAACCCAACCTTTGAAATTATCGGTTATTTTTCTCAATAAGCTTTTATGGTTACTAGTCTCGAGAATGGGTCCCGGGTTCGAATCCCACTCAGTCCAAAATAAAATTGGAAAATTTTCTGACAGGGTTTTCACTCGAACGACCTATGTGGGATGGTTGCCAGTTACCAACGGAAGGTCGTGGGTTTCACCCGGGCATAGAGCCCGGATTCCTCCCACAATAAACCTGGCAACGCCGCCATATAAGTGAAATAATCTTGAGCGCGGCGTAAAACACCAGACAATCAATCAATCAATCGGTCCGTATAGGATACAGGCTGTATAGATTTTCCTCATTCCAATCTTAATCCTTTTGTTTATGAATGAATTTCAAACCCCGATATTGTCGGGACAATCAGAATTTAGGGGAAGAAAAGTGGTAATTTGGCACTTCAAAACTAAATCAGAAAATTTTCTGCTAAAAGAAATGTAAATCACAAGTTTCTAGAACAGTTTACCTTACAACACTTCAGATGACATATTTCATTTCGAATTTAATCTTAATCAAATGATAAGGAAAAAAATAGTACTTTTCTTGGAAACCCATCTTGAAACACTACGCAGTAAAATCAATCTGCGACTCGGTGTATGTCAGAATTTAAAACGGCTTGAGCATTTGTACATCAATTGTGATTGTCAAGAGAAGTTGAGCGTTTAAAGTACTTTGAAAAACTAAAGAATAGGAGGAAGAAAATATTGGTAAAGTCACATACCCGTAGTAACTGAAAAAAATCAAACAGCTGGTAAGCATGAGTAGAATATCGGCTTTTTCGCTGATAAAAACTACCTTTGCGTACAACTCTAAACTTGGTATCCGGTGCAAACTCTTGTACTTGTTAATAATGGCGATCTGTTGTTTTTTTTGCCTATCTATCAACTCATGCCGCCTAAAAAATAAATCACTGCAATATTCCGGATGTCCCATGTGATTCCTTGCGTGATATTCCACTAGAAGCAAGCTATATAGAACCAGCTTGGATTTCTGGCTCAGTTGATTTTGGAAGTAGATTCTTTGACGGGCCATAGGCCTATAAGTCATGCAGTTTATTTGCTGGTGTCGAAATGTCTCACGGGATCACATGGCATAATTAATGAGCACACCACAACGAGTTTTGTGACCAAGTGTTATTTACTTCGTGAAGCACAGAAGATATAAAAAGTCCCTAGCCCATGGCTCTCAGCATGTTTTTGCTCTGCCTTGGCACATGTTAGAGACCAAGAGAAACTAGGTATTTAGATAAACGATTTGGAAATTTACATTAATAGCGGCACACTGCTACATTTGGTTGAAACGGTATTAGTATCTATACCGAAACGTACCATCATAGATAAATAAGAAGTTGTGATCCACAAATCTTTCCTGTTGTGTTCTTCATAGGGAGTTTCCATACAATCGAAATGGATGAATTAAAGAACCGAATGGAAGAACTGTATGCTGAGGTGATCTCTCAATACAAATCGGAGGCTGTTATTTGTGCGGCTGTGGGTGGAGTCACTATAGTACTGATCCTATGTAAAGTTAAATCAAATCGCCGTAATGCTCAGAGAAATCAACAGAAGATGGTGGACCAAAGGGCCAAATATAAGGAGGCCTTTGAAACCCTTAGGTCAAGATTAAATGCAAGTATTGATTTCAATCTCTCTTTCAGTATTAAGCATATTACCGTTACACTTGTGTTGAGTTCTTTTTTAGCATCAAGTAGGAGAGACCTTGGTGACCCAGTCAGTTTGAGTGATAGTCTCTCAGTCCGACACAGGCCTCGGGGGCTCAGTTGGTTAGAGTGATAGTCCCTCAGTCCGGTTTCCTCACCCACTATACCTGGTAACGCCGCCATATGAGTGACATAATCTTGAGTACTGTGTAAAACATGAAGCAAACAATCAAGCCATAAAGTAGGGTCAGATGATGTCCGATCATTTTGACAATATAGCATTCAGTGGACTGGACTAGAATAACGATTCCTTCTTCACGTTTTGGGTGGCTTTACGTGTTGGGTCAACCGCCAGATTTTGAGTGTCCTGCATCCTTACATTGTTGACATTGTATTTCATACCATTGGTCTGCATATGCGCTCTAAGTAAAACGTCTGTCAATCCATCAACTGAATTGAAATATAAATCTTACCAGAGTTCAACCTGAAATGAATGTTGTAATCTCAGTTATAAACTTAGTTGTTAGTCGGTGTACTAGGTTTTATTAGGTTTTTATTTTTCCAGAAAAATGCAATCGATAGCAGTGGTTTGGTCGAACTCCAACTAGAAGATTTGATAGAGAAACTTCAGGTCGGTCAGGTAACACCTACAGAAGTTCTCCATGCCTACCAGAGCAAGGTATGTTATTTAATTACAATTAAGTCTTTGATGTATCTCCCATTTAGATAGTTTACATGTTTTTCATTGTTGGGCTGTATCAGACAGTTTGATTCACCGACGATAGCTCACGCACAACAGCCATGGATTGAGTTGGTTTGTATAACTGTAGATATCTAGATGCGGGTTATTCCTGAAGGCATCCATTATGTTGGATTACCCAACACAGTGGACCATTTTGTTGTTGACTGGCTTCACAAATATGACGTCCTACCATCTCCAGTCTACTCTATGAATGCATACCCATTCATCCAAGATACACACCCTGACTTGATATGTTAGAAGGGATTGCCTACAGTTTAGTATTTAAAGACATGACTGTTTCGTAGCCTAATGAATTCTTTTGAAGGCGCTGTCATGCTGCATCTAGTAAAATATTTTCTGATTTGAGATGAAAACTAAATGGCCATTTTGGGAGCCCTTTGTTAGTTAGAAAATCGAAAGACGTTGGTATTAACTTACTGATCACGTATTAGCTGTGGTGGGTTTGCAATGAAATAAATAGTCAACAATACAGTTTTATTTGGTCATGTTTCAGGCTCTACAAGTAACAAGAACATTAAACTGTGTACAAACTCCAATTCTAGAGGCAGGGGTAAGTTTATTGACTACTGTGGATCTTTCACCTCAGTGTGTTCAGCACAATCACAATCATCATGTAGGCCTACATACGAAAGATTGCCTTCCACCAAAACAGTCATTCCAATTGGATAAAATTCTGGTTTCATTCGCTTGATCTCAATTCATGAAAGTGTTGAAATCCCACTCAATCCAAAGAAAAGTAAGAAAAAAAATGTAATTATAATTTTCACTCGATCGCCTTGCTTGAGGGGGAGTTACCATGTTGCCAGGAAAGTTGGAGGTTTCCTCTGGGCAAAGAGCCCTGTTTTCTCCAACAATATATTTGGCAACGCCACCATATAAGGTAAATAACCTTGAGTTCGGCGTAAAACACCAATCAATTAGTTCTTTCAGCAAAATCTATATTCAATCTTATTAAATCTTTGGCATGTACCATTACCTAAATTGTTTGCAGATCTCTCTTTCTTTCTTTAGGTTTGGGCAAAACAATTGGAGAAGACTCAAGAGAAAGGTCCCTTGCATGGTGTACCTGTCAGCATCAAAGACCACATACCGATCCAGGTAATGACTACGGTTATCTTCCTGACCAATATTACATTGGATTTGTTTATGAACGTACCCATGGCATCCTTCTGATCACAGTATTACATTAAGATTTGATATCTCTATACATAAGATGGTACCCCGACCCCCACCTCCGGCGATTGCAACGTAAAGAGATTATATTTATTGCTATTCTTTGTTTGTCTTTGTCCTTGACAGGGCTATGATTGTACAATTGGTGGCTGTTCAATGACGTTTGGAAAACCTTTTAGAGAGGACTCTGTTCTTGTTAAGGTAGGCCTATGCTGTAACATACATGCAAATATGTTGAAAATGGGATCAGGGTAACATACATCTTGAAACTAGCATCATTCAGGCGAGTTGCTTGTCAGCCGAAACCATCTGAAGACAGGTCGTTCGTTCCATTAAACACTGGGATATTCTTTTTCAAATTGATGTTTTGATTACATTTATATGGTTATAAATAGCTTTGTTGTATTGAGCTCTATCAATAGGTTGCCGGGTTAAATCCCACTCAGTCCCCGATGAAAAATCTTCTAACTGTGGCAGAAGTCTATGAACCGGGAAGTGTGAAAGATCGCATTACCCCATATTCAGGGCACTGGCGCTTTCAGTCTGCTTATAAATACTACATTAGGCGTATTCGACTGGTCGTTTTCAGAGGAGTAAATTTAAGCTCCGCCCCCCTGCGCAGCAGCTCAAACTAACTGCTAGGGGAAGTACCAGTCGAACGAATTTGAGTAAATTGAGGAACGTTTGGGTCATTTGCTTGACAACATAAATCGCCCACCTAGCAACATAGTGTATTCATCAAGTGACGATCAACTAGTAGGCTGTGGAGGCGTGGAGGGCGAACACGGACTTGAGAAAATAAATATTTACATTTCAAAATTAAATATTTCTGTCAATAATCTAGGAAAACTGCAAATATTTTTTCAGACCGATAGCACATTGATTTGGTTAAATTCGGCTTCCGAAGCATGATTGTTCCCTTTGCATTAAAACATAAATAACATTAATTCGTTCAGATTTAGGGTTTCAGGGTTTAATTTTATGTAATTTTAGTTTTGTAATTTAGGAATGCCTAAAAAATAGTCAAAACAGACCAAGAATTATATAATTGGAGTCAAGAAAGTGCTATTTTTTTACCACGTGACCAGCTCCCCTCTTTCTGCTCCTTCAAAATCAGCGAGCACTTCGAGCGTGCACGCGCGAGGAGTTTGTGCAAATCAAGCGACCAGTCGAATAGAAATTGTGTAGTTGGAGAAGAATGAGCTGCTCGAAAACGACCAGTCGAATACGGCTATTATGTGACGTTTATGCGCGGTAAATTTTGAAATTGTCAACTGTTGTGCAATTTCAAATCAGAAAATAAATTCATTCTCCACTTACTGGACTATCATATCTGTTGGCAATCCCATTAACCGCAGTTCGGAGAATACATTGGTTCTTATAAAAGTTTTACTGAGTACGCGACTCTGATA
Organism: Lepidochitona cinerea; assembly: GCA_963971465.1. Lineage (NCBI taxonomy): Eukaryota > Metazoa > Mollusca > Polyplacophora > Chitonida > Tonicellidae > Lepidochitona > Lepidochitona cinerea. Next base: position 35,050,324 of record OZ020556.1, on the reverse strand, counting down.
TCCCCATTTCGACTCAAATCGTTCCAAACAAGGCTTCTAGTCTCATTTTCAAAACTGTACGAAGTTCTTCGAAAACTTTAACTTTTGGTCCACCAAGAACTGTTGTCATATCTAAAACGTTCGCCATGTTTGTTCTTATGCATCCCATAATAGTTCATAAATGGAAGTGAAGAAAAGACTATTTTCTTGAGTCAAAAAGTGCCAATTCCCTGAATATGATGTAATTTGATCTTTCTTCACACTTCCACATTCATAGACTTCAACCCATGTCTATTGGTTGACTAGATTATACCAAAAATTTCAAGGGACCCAATCCAAATCCCTTACCCCCCCCCCCCTCCTCCTTAAACCCAACGTGGGTATATACGTGAAATAATCTTCTGATGCACCCTCAATTTGTCCAGGTAGCTAGGCATGCACATTTTTCTCACTTCATGTATTAAGATTGGCAAATTTATCAACCTGCATAAAAATGTATAATTTTATTATATAGGTTTTAAAAAGACAAGGTGCAGTTCCTTTCGTTACCACCACAGTACCACAGGCTTTGCTTGCGTGAGTAGTTTAACTTATATACTTAGCGCCATTAACAACGCACTGTTGAATTTTATGTTTCTACCCCAGTAAGGCTATTGACCATTTACGTTTTGTTGTTTATTATTAGTTCGAGTTGAGTTGCAATAACTGGATAACCTGTGGTGTTCCCGACGCGCATGTCGTGAACATTACGCAACATTTCCTAATAACGTCCATTGAGTGTTTCACCGTCACTGAGAACAGCTTTCAGGGCTCATTTGTCGTGGGTTCAACACTTTACACGAAGCACAGCATAAAGACTAAAAAAAAAAATCAGAAATGCCCCGACTTACGACACAACAAAGGGAACGTGCCATTGGCATGTTACAGGCGGGTCTCAGTTGTGCCGCCGTAGGCCGCCACATGCAGTGCCATCCCTCCACAATTAGTCGCCTCAGAATCAGGGAACATGAAACTGGCAATGTTGCCGACCGACCACGCCCTGGTCAGCGAAGAGTCACTACAGCCCGCCAGTATCAATACATCGGTTTGTTGCACACACGTGACCGATTTCGCACCGCGACACAGACTGCTCGTGAGACAGTGGGAATTGGAAGGCCCAAGGTAAGCATCAGCACCACCCGACGCCGTCCCCAACAGATACAGATACAGATGCATCCCCTACCGAGGGCCCATATTGACACCCGCCGCACGTCAAGACCGTTTACGATGGGCTCGAGTCCACACTCTGCAAGGTTGACACAAGACTTCTTGCAACAGAAAAATGTGAATATCATGGAATGGCCAGCTTACTCCCCCGATCTATCGCCCATAGAGCACTTGTGGGATCAGCTTAAGAATACCGTTGCACAACGTCAACCCAGGCCACGCAACCGACGTGAATTGATCCAGGTAATACAGGGAGAGTGGGACCGGATCCCACAGCACAGAATAGCCACACTCATCAGGTCCTTGTGTCACAGATGTACTGCTTGCATTGATGCCCGAGGTGGACATACCCATTATTGAATGATGACACCTTCAATTTCTGTATCAACGATTTGTTTGCAAGGAATAAAAGTCACCAGGGTTTCACATATTGTCAATTCTTTGTCTCATTGTGACCAATGTCTTGTTCTTCAATTTAAGAGTACTTACAATATTTTACACTTTACATTTCTCAAAATATTTTACATTCTTTGGGTCGTGCGTTTTTAATGGCGCTAAGTATATGTATATGTTTTCTAACGCACTAGCACAGTAAATACTAATTCGAAGAAACAAACTTTGGACACAAGTTCAGATTGTATAAATTAAGGTCATTATAGAGGCATTAATGGACATCCAAACTACTCCAAGCCTACATGAGTAGTTGTATTAATTTGAGGATTTGTTTGCAAAGATAGAAACAACTGAGCCTAAAGAAAGAATTCAGTCAAAAGTCTCTGGCCGTCTAACTGTTGATAGACGTGACTTGTCCCCCCCCCCCCCACCCCACCCGAAGCCACATGTTTGGAAATGGAAGTCTATTTTAAATCAATTGGTTTCTAGAATCCGAAGAGAAAATTGTACACGTGTATATAACTCCTATATGACTTAGAGTTTAGTTCAGACCAGATGGTTTAAACCTCTGCTTTTCTTACAAGCAAGGACTGACCTATGGATTAGTGGTCGAGAAATATTATCCTTTAAGTATTTGTATTTATCTACTAATCATTCAGAGTCAAAATTCAAACCAATTCCCTGTATTTGAAATTCTTTGTTTGAAATATTTCTGTAAAGAAAGCCTCTATCATTTTTGTGAATGTTCATGTCAAAGATTAATCTGTTGTACATTATTGGCAGTCCATCATGTACGAGTCCTCTGTACGGAACAACCCTGAATCCAGTGGATGTGAGTAAGATATGTGGTGGATCGAGTGGAGGTGAAGGGGCATTGATTGGGGGCGGTGGATCAATTCTGGGCTTTGGGACAGACATGGGGGGAAGTATCCGGTGTCCTGCGGCATTCTGTGGAATATGTGGACTGAAACCGACTGTGAGAAGACTGAGGTAAGTCTGGTGTCCTGCAGCATTCTGTGGAATATGTGGACTGAAACCGACTGTGAGAAGACTGAGGTAAGTCTGGTGTCCTGCAGCATTCTGTGGAATATGTGGACTGAAACCGACTGTGAGAAGACTGAGGTAAGTCGGGTGTCCTGTCGCATTCTGTGGAATATGTGGACTGAAACCGACTGTGATCAGACTGCGGCAGGTTTGGGGTCTTACGGCATTTTTTGAGATATGTGGATGTAAACTCACGGACTAGGATCAGTTTGTGTCCGGGGCACTGCCATATTTTGTGGTTTGAATACTTAAGTTTAACAGTGCATCATTTTAACTGACTAAAAGTCACATTGGTATAAAGTGGCACGAGATGCCAAACATAATGAAACTTTCGTGTACAGAAAAGAGCTTTTCGTTGATACTAATCTTGCAGATGAATTCTTAAACCGTGGGTATTTTGTTAGTTATTTGCACACATCTTTGGTTTGTACAGGTTAGTGACTTTACAATTTTTTTCTGTTTCCATGTAAACCCTTTACTTATACAAGGTACTTCAAACGCTGAACTTTTGGCAGCTCATGCCACTTTAACAAAGTCCTAATCTGACCAAAGCTATATGTGACCCATCAAGTGAGCTGGTTGAAGACTTTTACTGAGAACTTCTTTTAACTATATGTATACGTTTACGGAATATTTCTTTTACATTGAAAACAGCACAAAGGGTTTGACAGAAGGATCTTACGGACAAACAGCCTGTGAGTACCTGTATGTATTTTGTTACAGTCTTACAATACCCTAGCCGAGAAATCTTGGCTCTGCCGAATTTGTTTTTTCCGTGTTCGTCATAGCCAAGATCACTTCCATAGTAAAAAAAAGGATATATGTTAAGGAGGCCCGCCTAAAAAATCGGCGGCGCAAATTTCACAACAAATAAGCAAAGAATAAAATATTTACCACTGCATTCCGATAGTATAGACCACGAAGAAGGAGTTTGTCAAACTTACGCCGCTGTAAAGTGGTAAACTTTCCCTTACGCAGTCAATATTTGTTTCGAAGTCCACTGGCTTTCAACCTGACGTAACCGCCATTGTAAAACATTTAAACGACCAGTTAAACTGTGCGGGGCGTCGTAGAAATACTTCAATCATATATCTTTAGTCACTTTACAGCGGCATAAGTTTGACAAACTCCTTCTTCGTGGTCTATGCTATCGGAATGCAGTGGTAAATATTTTATTCTTTGCTTATTTGTTGTGAAATTTGCGCCGCCGATTTTTTAGGCGGGCCTCCTTAACATATATCCTTTTTTTACTATGGAAGTGATCTTGGCTATGACGAACACGGAAAAAAAAAATTCGGCAGAGCCAAGATTTCTCGGCTAACAATACCCAAAATGTAAATATTTGAACGTGCGCCATGTTTATTCATATTGCAGAAGGCAATATTAACTGCACATCGTACCTCCATTTCGTTCTGGCCCAACATTTCCAATGATTATTGTTTAATTTATAGTGTTGTATCCAAAACTTAAGGGCCAGAAGGTTTTCTTTCGTATGGCTGTTTAACGTCTATTTAATAAGACTGCTGGATAAATGTAAAGCTCTTATAGAGAACCATCACAATTTCCCACCTGGTCTCGGAGAAGATATGAAGGAATTCAGGTGATTTGCCTAGATCGATAAATACGTTGCCTGCCTATAACCGATGTCCCGACTCTCAGTAATTGTGTGCCTTTGTAGACATTTTAAAATTATATACAATTTTAACAACCTACATACATCTTGTAGAGTCCGCCAAATGCTTTCAAAATCCTTTCTAACAAATATATTCCCCATAATCCAGTAGTTCCGCTGATTAGTCTAACGTAATACACTAGTAGTGAGATGAATATTGCAACAACATGGGGAATATACACAAGTAGTGTTAACCCCGAAAAACGACTGATGATCAGATGGGGGTGTGATAATAAATGTCGAAATATTGAGTCAATATGCAACTGTCGTTTTTCGGGTTAACACTAGGCCTACTTGTGTATATTCCCCATGTTGTTGCAATATTCATTTCACAATGTCATTATCGAAGTTGCCAGAAATCTCGCTGATTCAAGGGATAACATGACGACGCATTCTACTAGGGATTCGGGCAAACCCCTATGCCGAAGGTGCCATAATGTCGTATGCGTTTATATCACAGGTGAGATGTGTGTAGGTCCGTTGGCCCGTGATGTGGAATCATTAGTTGTGGCTATGAAAGCTCTCTTAGTGCCCTCTATGTGGGAGTTAGATCCCTACGTGGCACCCATACCATTCAGAGAGGAGGTAAGTGTATCATACCTTCTGTCTGGGAGAGGACTGAAGTAGATTTGTATGAATGATGTTCCCCAAGATGCTTCTTGTATTTTCTCTCACTTATGCAACAAAATATCCACTTTCTGTCGCCACGTGGTTGTCATTTGAATGTTTCAAAAATAGAAAATGTTTCAAAAAGTTTTGCGGTATGGTTTGCTGACAATCATATTGGTATTTTGTAAACAAGACTTTCCGGTCAGGGGCCGGTTGTTCAAAAGAAAATTAGCTTAAAGGGGCATGAGCTGCCAAAATGTTGATATTTTGACGTTAAAACAGAATGCTGAAATTATTGGCTATTTTTCTCAAGAGGTAGAATTCAGAAGCTTTTTAATGCTTCTAGTCTCGAAAATGTAGAATGAATGAATGGTCGTCCCGGTTATTTAAATTTTGTTTACTTTTGAACACGTTTTCGGTTCATACAGGCCACATACTGTATGGATTTTTCTCATTCCAACGCCAATCATTTAGTTTTTCGATAGCCTTTAAAGCCTCTTACTGTCGTGACGATCAGAAGTTATGAAAAAACTGCGAATTTTGACAGCTCATGCCACTTTAACGGTAGGTAAGGTGACGTCGCGTCACAAAGGAATTTCTTTGTTACTCTACATCATTTAACCTGCCGGCCCCAGGGGCCTGTTTCACAAAGCGGCGTAGAAGTATTTTTCGCGTAACTTTCATACTAACGTATCTGTACAGTATGGGCTGCTATGGCAGTTAAGTAAAAACTTACGCTACGCCGCTTTATGCAACAGGTTCCAGGCCTATAACTTATCTTACCCTCTATCCGTTTTGATTTAACATATATTATTATTGCTCCCGACAACTCTTAAAATTGCTTGCAGATATTTCACGATCCAAGACCATTGAGGATTGGTTATTTACTGGATGATAACATATTCACCCCAATCCCTGCATGCCGGAGAGCAGTGACCGAAGCAGCTGCAGCGTTGGCCAGACGTGGACACACGGTAGGTATGACCAGATACGAACAATTCGGCCTACTCTTAATGCCGTTTAGTATCTTTTTGCACTGGTGTTCGTGGAACCTCTGCAGTTCTTTAGACAAATGTATGATTTTGCTGACATTCTTAAGCTCCCAAAAACCTAGGGCCGGCTGTTCAAAAGTGTATTAGGCTTAAAATCGGTATAACTCTGCAAGGTCACAATATAATTTGATTGTTATGTGACGTCATTTAGACCTGGCTGATTAAGCCTAATACACATTTGAACAACTCAACTCTACATTCCAAAATCATTTTTAAACTGTCGTAACTGCACCGTATAGGAACGGAAGGTTGCCAATTTCCTCTAGATATATATAAAACATGTTTTGATAAAATACGTGACAAGTACAACGTAAGACAAAACCAAACCAAAACATATAAATATGTAATAAATGTGAGAGCTACGCCTGATGGTAGCGTCTACATTGAATTTTGAATGAACTACATAGTTTAGTTTTACATCACCTAAGAAAACCTAGTGTTTCGTATGTTTTTCAGTTAATACCTTACGAGTTCCCAGATAAAGAGACAGTAACATACATTCGAGACCAAACATTTTTCGCTGATGGAGGCAAGCTTTACTTACGATATATGTAAGTTATTCCCCTTTTCAACAAAATCGAATTAGCTAATTGTTTGTCAGATGTTTCGTCAAAAGTTAAAAAAAATCTTTACGATTTACGTTAAGCATCAGCTAGAACCATATGATAAACATCCACATCCCTGTTATTTGAATTCCGTCTGTTATTAGCACACGTATTCGGTTTAGAAGAGCTTGCTTGATTTACTGATATTGTTTCTATTGAAAAGGGTTCACATTTTGGCAATTATGGGCCTTTTTGCTAAGGACGGGTTGACGGATTTATGTTGAACTGAGATTAGCTTCGTCAATACGCCAATATTTTACATAATCTTAAATGGTACAGAAAAACTATCTATATTTAATTCCATTCTTCACAGTACTGACGAAAAAGCTGTTCGTGGTATGGAGATGATCAAAATCCTATGTTCATTACCATGGCCTGTTCGATGGGTGCTTGTAAAATTTTTCAAACTTTTCCTGGTGAGATATTGTTTGATTTTTTTATATTTATTCATTTTGGTAATAACCCTCAATAAGGTCCTATTGATATGATCAGCTTGTCTTAATGTTATTTGAATTTGTTGATGAACTTTACACTTTCAACTGATACAATCGTGTTAGAAGGAATAGATGTTTGATTGGATTATATATGATCATCAATATGCAATAATAATTGATGAAAGGATATGTGCCATATTTATTCTTTGAAAGTTGTACCTCTGAAGACTAATTTATTTTTTATCTTATACAATTGTATTGTTTTAGAATTCGGCTGATTTGAAGAACAGTAACCCTGACTGTTTGCTAGGACTCGCGTAAGTCAATAAGCTATTCTGTCTGAAATTGTCTTGTGCTATTCTCCCATAAATACTCCACCCACACCCCCACCCTAAAAGGGTGTTGTACATCGTGGTTCAAGATATATATGCGTCCTGATCGATTTCCCGGGAGTAAATTTCAGCAAACTGTAAGAAGATTTATTGGGCCAGCACAAGATTGAAAAGTACTTTCCCGTAGAGGGACCAAATGACTGTATTCATGAAATGGCTGTCAAGGGACATTCGACGTGCAGCGAGCACCGCCATTACTGTGAGATGACTTTGGTTATCTTTTATTGACTCCATTTCGATGTTACAAATGGAGCAAAAAGAACAACGTCACTGACCCATACACAATGACTACCGGTCGAACGGGTCAAAGAGTGAGTATAAAACACTCTGGTTACATTCATTCTGACATTTCATTCATGATGTCAGAGGATGGTAGAAAAGCTATTTGCCTTACACAGAGATACTGACCCTCTCCACATCTTACAGGCGATTTCAGCTCGTCGGATCAAAGCTAAGCAATGTGACGGGGCCATTCCATGTCTATAGTTCATTAGACCTAATATGAGGGATCTGTTTTTGTAACCTACATAACTCGACTCTTACATCACTGTGTAGAGTTTTACTGATGTTTTTCCCTTTTCAGGTCTGTGGATGAATGGTGGAAATTAGTTGAGAGGACTCAGGTAGTATATTACATAATTATGTTATGGATCGTTTGCCATTTATCACATTGCTATAAAGAAGGAAAAGAAAAAAGATCAATATACGGAAAAAAACATCCATTATTTATAAAACTAGTAATCACATGCAGTTGGTTATGCTCAATACACGTTTTTATTATTGATATGTATCTAACATTACCATTTTTTGTCTAGCTATACCGTCACAAAGTGTTGAACGATTGGAAGGAGAAGGGACTGGATGCCGTCATTGGTCCAGTGGAACCGTCTGTAGCATTACCCCATGAATATGCCGGCAAAGTTGGTAGTAAGTATCCCAGTGTGGAAACGCTTATCAGTGGCGGATTTAGGGGGGGGGGGGGCGCAGGGGGCATTACAATGCTATGAAGAAGGATAATCGGCCTCACACCAAACAATGCGTGATGAGGATTTAACTGAAATGTTTGGTTTCGTGCATGCACTGGTATAGCACTGTTGCATCCGATTGAATGGACTTGCTCATCTGTATGTAAATAAAGATTTGCCGCTGAATTATTCCAGAGTTATGGATGAATTTTCGCGCAAAAATCGCAAGCTGTCGTTTTAAAGCTATACAGAACTCTGAAACTGCCATAAGGCCCTAATCTTGACATTGTTTTGAAATTGTTACTAAGAGTATTACGTAAACAGGCAAAACATACACAGTTCCATTTTGATTAATTTTTTTTTCCGCAAATAAAGTTAGAAACCGATAATTCATTATCAGGGGCTTGAACAAAAACAATTTTGGAACGTTTATCTTTAGGTTGAATTTAAAATACTTGATTAAAATAAGTGATACTCGAGAGGGAATAGAGGTATCACGCTTATGATGTAGGCCCATTTGACCTTCCCGTTTATTCAGACGTGACTAAGCTAAAACATCTTTCTGGTAGACATATTTTTCCCCCATCTCCCATAGAAATTTTTTCACCGGCTATATTTATGAAGATGTACTCTGAAAAATAATGTCTAGTTTAACACGCCGAAATGGCTTAGAACGCATCTCCGGCGATCTAAGATCCCAAAGCCTGATCCCAATAGAAATAGGGGGATGGAATTACGATACACATAAGATCCAGTCGTTGATAAAAATTGAATATTGCATAGTAAATTATGGTTCAGAATATTGGGAGGTTTTGATTTTCTAAAACCTCTAACAAAACCACAAAAGTTTTGCTGCATTAAATTTAATTGGCTACTGGTAGGGGCAATTATTTTTCGTCCATTTATACCTCGAGTAAGAGGTCGATATAAATGACCAGAGGTTCGTTTCACATACCAGTTGCATCGTTAAAGAAGCTTGGTTGCCAATGGATACCTTAGTGAAAATTTACATGGTCATAGCCACTGCTATTGATCCCATTTTGAGGCTTATTGAAACGATTCCCCGTTTTGTTTCCAGACCTGGAGTTTAATGACGTCACTCGAAAAATTATGGGATATGAAGGAAATTATGGGATATGAGGGAAATTATGGGATATGAGGGTGTTTGGCTTTGTAGTGACCGTTTTGCGATACGCTTGATTGTACAACTACATGTATAGCCTACTTTTCAGTGCAGAAATGTTTGCGTCCACCCCCCCCCCCCCCCCCCCCCCCCCCCTCCAGTCCCCCTAATATCCTGATGTTGATTATTTATAATAATATTGGTCACACGGTTCATTTGTTGATTTCAGTTCAATTAGGCTACACCATACTTTACAACATTCTGGATTTCCCAGCCGGCGTTCTTCCTGTAACCAAAGTAACCCAAGAAGACCAGAGAAAAATGGCCGACTACCCAACGCCTGGTTATTTAGCAAACAATGTCCAAAAGGTATGTTATAAGGCCTCATTTCTAAAATCATAATAGACCTATGAATATTATGTGGCTGCTACCGAATTCTAAGTTAAGGTCTGAGGTTTCTCTAGTTATCTTGCGTATTTTTATTTAGCGTGTCCGTGGTAGGCCTACTGAATTAGGATTACAAACATACACTTTTGGATATCCGGAAAATAAAACAAAGACATCGACTGAATTTTTGGGCGTTTAAAAATAAGTTGGTCAGCAAGTACCCAAGTTTCTTTTGGCGCAAAGAGCTAATTTCGTACTCCCGATATACCTGCGACACAAAACTAAACATAATTTTAACTACTCTATTGTTACCGTTGTTGATAGGCAATGGAAAAAGGAACAGTTGGTTTACCTGTGGCGGTTCAGTGTTCTGCTTTACCATTTCATGAAGAACTTCTACTCAGGGTCATGCAAGACCTCCAAGACTCTGTACTTTAATTTGAGGCATTTCCAACTTGCATATTGGTCTATGCAAAAAGTGGCCAAGTGTCCCCTATGTTTTGTTTGTTTTATGAGGAACAAGTCTAACCAACCTATGTACTTAACATGTTGCATATTTTGAGTGATTGATTGATGCTTTACGCCGCACACAAGAATAATTCACTTTTATGGCGGCGTTGTTAGGTTTAGTGGGGGAGGAACCCGGGCTCATTGCCCGGAGCAACCCCTCGACCTTGTTCTCAGTCAAAGTTCTTATTTCTTTGCTGCTCTCCTCCCCCTACCCCCTTAAATATAATGACCCTTTATGAGCTGCCCATGGGTGTATTTACGTATTGATTACTATATAGTCAATATATTTGTAAATAATGTCGTGCTCAATCCTTTCAATGACATTTAAAATTTTTGATGTCTCCTGATTGTTATTATTGTAGTAAGTAAATTTTGTAATATTGGCTATGTCTATACACTATTCGATTACATCACACTAACAATGTTGAAAACCTGGTACTAGACTTTTGATCTTATTCACAAATACATGCATAAAATTCAACTATGCCATTATAAAAAAGAAGTTAAGATCTATTGTGATTTTATCAATTTCAAAAATCAGATGGATTTTTTTTATCATATAAAATTTTCATTATAAAGCACTGTGTTTGTTATGTTGTAATATACTTGTTTCAATTAAATTTCAGATTACAAAATTAAAATTAAAAAGCCTTTATTTGCCAATTTGTCTATTTATCAATATCGTTAGCATGAGAGTCTTGATCAATTGCTGATGATCGTCGTATTCGATGTCACTACCATGACTTTAAACATGATCACGCAGTTCACAGATATTAAACTGAAATCGTGTGGTTTTCGGTGGACAGTCCAATGTGGAAGGATTGCTGGCGGTCGACAGTTTCATTCAGGTAAGAGCTTGGTTTACTCTACACTAAACCTTGCAACGCCACCAATCATTTTTAAATAATATTGAGCGCTACCATCACACCAGTCAATCAATCTGTGGGGTATTGACAGGGGCATTTAGTTCAGTTTCTCTTTCCAATCAACACGGCCATACACGTGAAATGGCGATGCAATACCATAGAACTGTGGCAAAAACAAATTATTGAATCCATAGAGGTTGTCCGAAAGACTAGATTTTGCAACTCCCGAAATGTCGCAGTAGTTTAACAGTCATATCTCAGCTTAATAATGCAACTGTGGGATAAGATTGGTTGATTGATTGATGTTTTCCGCCGCACTCAAGATTATTCCACTTATATGGCGGCATTGCAAGGTTTACTGGGGAAGGGGTAGAGGGGGGGGGGGACTCTTTGTCCGGAGAAAACCCTGAACTTCGGCGAGTAGATGACAACTCTTTCACATACGGCGATCGAGTGAAAAATCCACTCCGTTTTTTTAATTTTTTTTGGGTCTGAGTTTGATTCGACTATCCAACCGACTGAGGCAACGAGGCTTCAGTAATAAGACAGGACGGCGTGGCAGAAATGCCATCGTCAGTAAAATAGACAAATATATCAACTCTGATTTGCGAAAAATAACATGGGTTTATTCAGTGATCAACATCAGCATAACATGCAGTAAATTTATTGTCGTAAAATTTAAAAAGTAACCCGATGTTAACAATAAAAGGATATTTTATATAAATATTGTAAAATCTTCGATAACAGAATTATAACAAATCATGATAAACAATATCTTCCGGAAAAAATTGGGACACATTTGGGAAAAGTTCATTCATTCGAGGCTTTAACCTGGTTTGAAAAACTTAAAATCTGTAAAAAAAAAAAATGTCATCAAACCAAATACCTCTGAACAAACTTTAAAAAAATTAGGATGAAAAAGTATTTATATATATCATGAAAGATGTTTTCATTTTTGTCTGTGTTTTAAAATTGATGTAAACAAACAACCAGAGTAGGAGGCAAATTAAGAAATGTTTAAATGTGGGTTTCATACTAATGATTACATCATCACGAAGTAACTGTTTATTGTAAACAATCCGAGCTTTCGACACTGGGTGGCTTTATCTATTGCACTTGATTGAGACACCAGTACAGATGTCGAAAACTAGAGGTTGTTCACCAAAAACATACTTCGTTGTAAGACCTTAATCATTTCATATCAAGTGTCGAATTATTAAAATACAGTAGAGATTGTTAGAAAAATGGGATTATTCGCTTTTTAAACTAAGGTGGTGAAAATGTGTAGTTTTACAAATATGTTAATTAGTGCACATAGACGTTGCACAGGCCATCTATGACCAAATGTAGATTATATAAGTGTAACAAAGAATAAATAAAGGGTAAAAAGTATATGGTTAAAGTAAACAACAAGGTGCCCTGAGAAGATGGAATGCATAATACCATAATAAAAAAGATTAAATTATCACAAAGTAGCATATGAAAATAATATGATGCAATGTATATTGGTAGAGGTTGATGTTTAGGTGGAACAAACGTTCTATGTCAATGTCTGTAATATGCGACACAAGGAAGTCGTTTGAATGGCATTAAATGTTAAAAACTGACAAACTTCATAAAGGTAATCATTTTTGGGTTAATTATTAGTCGGCCACGTTTCAAAAGAGACCGTTTTCTACACAAATAAGGATAGACCTACTAGTTGACGGAAAACGCGCCATTTTTGGATAGTCAGTGATAACGATTGGCGAAAACAGCATCTATATATTATAGTTGGGTAGAATTTGAACCAGAAACAGGTTGACAAAGAAACACAACGCGTCTATATAACACAGGTTGACAAAGACACGCAACGTCTATATAATACAGGTTGACAAAGACACACAACGTCTATATAATACAGGTTGACAAAGACACACAACGTCTATATAATACAGGGTGACAAAGACACGCAACGTCTATATAATACATGTTGACAAAGACACACGTCTATATAATACAGGTGGACAAAGACACACAACGTCTATATAATACAGGTTTACAAAGACACGCAACGTCTATATAATACAGGTTGACAAAGACACACAACGTCTATATAATACAGGTTGACAAAGACACACAACGTCGATATAATACAGGTTACACAAAGCGTCTATATAATACAGGTTGACAAAGACACACAACGTCTATATAATACAGGTTGACAAAGACACACAACGTCTATATAATACAGGTTGACAAAGACACACAACGTCTATATAATACAGGTTACACACAACGTCTATATAATGCAGGTTGACAAAGACACACAACGTCTATATAATACAGGTTGACAAAGACACACAACGTCTATGTAATACAGGTTGACAAAGACACACAACGTCTATATAATACAGGTTACACACAGCGTCTATATAATATAGGTTACACACAGCGTCTATATAATACAGGTTGACAAAGACACACAACGTCTATATAATACAGGTTACACACAGCGTCTATATAATACAGGTTACACACAGCGTCTATATAATACAGGTTACACACAGCGTCTATATAATACAGGTTACACACAGCGTCTATATAATATAGGTTGACAAAGATACGTAACAAATACATCGAACAGTTTGACGGGATAACATATATATGTTCCAAAAAATAAATGGTAGGCCTACAGTTTGACTGACAGGATAACAACATCTGTATTATACATTTTGATGAGATAACATATATATGACACCGTTTGGTGGGAAAACAACATATATATGAAACAGTTAGACGGAATTACAACATACATATGATACAGTTTACCGAATATACAATATCTACATGATACAGTTTGATGAATATACAATATCTACATGATACAGTTTGACGAATATACAATATCCACACGATAGGCTACAGTTTGACGAATACACAATATCTACATGATACAGTTTACCGAATATACAATATCTACATGATACACTTTGACGAATATACAATAGCTACATGATACAGATTGACGAATATACAATATCTACATGATACAGTTTGACGAATATACAATATCTACATGATACAGTTTGACGAATATACAATATCCACATGATACGGATTGGCGAATATACAATATCCACATGATACGGATTGGCGAAGATACAATATCCACGTGATACAGTTTGACGAATATACAATATCTACATGATACAGATTGACGAATATACAATATCTACATGATACAGATTGACGAATATACAATAGCTACATGATCAGATTGACGAATATACGATAGTTTTATGATACAGTTTGACGAATATACAATATCTACATGATACAGTTTGACAAATATACAATATCCACATGATACAGTTTGACGAATATACAATATTCACATGATACAGTTTGACGAATATACAATATCCACATGATACAGATTGACGAGTATACAATATCCACATGATACAGTTTGACGAGTATACAATATCTATCATACTGTTTGACGGGATAGCAATATATAGATGATCCAGTTATACGATTTTACAACATGTATGTTGGATAAAGTTTGTACAATGATAGACGTAAATCGTATACGATTTTCCGACTATACAACATTTATATGGTATAATTACATGACAACAGTTCCACAATGACACGTCAAAATAAAAGTATTATGAAAATGCAAAATATAGCATACAAACTACGTACATTGATGATACAATTCAGGAATACAACACATATACAACATCAAGACGGAATGAAATAAAACGTGTAGAAATATGTAAAGATTTTTTTAAAGAATTATCTTCGACAATAAATAGCACTAAAATGCAAAAATATTTTTGATTGTTTGGGTCTATGACTAAATATTAAAATAGGATATGATTTGGTAGAAAAATGTATTTCGGGGCCAGATTTTACCAAATTTACCTTTTTATTATAAATACCTTTGCCACACATGAAGTACTTCGATCAAATCTTTCGTGGCTGGTCGTTCGTTTGGACAAGCTGCCCAACACTCAGTGTACAACTCTGTGTAGTAAAGTTCAAATGGGTTGCCCTCGACATTTACAAGATGAGGGCGTAAGTTATAAGCCACCACTCCAAACACAATGACGTGGGGATGTTTTACACCTCCGTGTGGAATCTGACGAGATAACATTTGCCAGAGGGTAATCCCTACAGAATATATATCTGATTTTAGGGTAGGGGCCTCACCTTTGAGAATCTCAGGCGCTCTATATGCTATGGTCCCCGTAAGCACTGATCGCTGAGTGGGGCTGGTCGTACCTGTGGACATTTCTACCCTTTGACAACAGCCGAAGTCCCCCAGCTTACAGTTATCATCGGGGGTGATAAGTACATTTGCTGGTTTGAAATCTAAATGCACTATGCAGTTTCTGTGTGCATATTCTAATGCCCGTGTAAGTTGAAGGGCGTATTTCACCCGACGTACAGGTGGTAAACCTTCCTCCGGGGAACAGATTAAATCTAGTAAATTCCGTCCAGGTATATACTCCATAACAATTAAAGCCGATCCCGTCTGCTCTGCTAAAGACTGAGTACTGACAGCCAGGGTTTTCACAATACTGGGATGATTTAGAGTAAGTACCCGCAATTCCGCCAGGTAACTTTCGTCTTTGGCGGCTACATTGTTATTTTGCCGATCAAGAACTTTAATGGCTACCTGTCTATTTGCGAATGTACCACAGTATACAGACCCGAAGCCCCCTTTACCTAGAAGGCTTCCAAAATCCATCTTCAAAGCAGAAGTGGATAGGCTTTCTTTTAGTAACTCACTGCATAGTACAAATTTCCCGGAGGCCTTGGACGGTAGAGGACTGCAATTGTTATTGAGATCCTTCTCCAACATTTTGTTTTTCAGCTTTGGCGCCAATACTTGTTGTTGTAGTTTCGTTTTCATATCCTTCTATATTGCTCATTTATAATTGACTGATCGATTGGCGCGATTTCGTTTTATACCCTTTGTAAGTCAAGGTAGACAACTGTGTGTGGGTGTGTACCACTTCATAAAGTGGCATCCTGGCGGGGATAGATCCCCCTCTTCCCTCAAACTTTTCCAAGAATTTTATCGTTTCACAATTGTCAATTGCGATTGTTTTTTGCCGCGCTATGGATTATTTCACTTATAATTTGAGGTTGTCATGTTTGTTTTGAAAGCAATTTATCGGCCCCACACATGTACATGCAATGTGACTAATGTCGGGATGTTCATTGAAAAGAACGTTTCAACATCCCGACTTGCGTGAGATTGTCCCCGACATAGCTTTTGTATACCCTCTGACTGATAACGTGAGTGAAATGAACGACTCTCACGGAATTTTGGGTCCACGTATGCCCGGGCAGGATCCTAGGTTTACCTAACCTAATAACCAGCGCTGTTATCATTAAAGTGGCATGAGCTGCCGAAATTCACACTTTTTTCATAATTTCTGATCGTTACGACAGTAAGAGGCTTTGAAGGCCATCGAAAAACTAAATGATTGACGTTGGAATGAGGAAAATCCATGCAGTGTGTGACCTATAGGACCAGAAAACATGTAAAAAGTAAACAAAATTTAAATAACCGGGACGACCATTCATTCATTCTAAGCTATAGTTAGTTCAAAACAAGACTTTATCGTACATTCTCGAGACTGTAAGCCCTAAAAAACTTGGGAGCTGATTTGGATACTGATTCGGATACAATTCTGATTGGATTTTAAAACCATCGCCTCTTGCCTGGTAGGTCGGTTATCAGAGGAAGGTCGGCTTTTTTTTATTCGGACACAGTAGAAAATATTTCGGACCAGCTAAAAACGAACAATATATTACATGAAGAAAGAAAAGATAAAGAATTCTTCACGTGCACTATCAGTTAATTTTCTTTGACGACACACGTTTACAGACAGACTCCAAAGGTATACAAGAACTTTAGGAAATGAAAAAAAAAATTTCCATTCCTAAACCAGATAAAGGCAGTGGTCTAGTGTTGATTAAATGGGCCGACTTTTATTCTTCATTTGTGGAAAACAAATCCAATTCTTACTCAACTAAAACACTTCAAAATTAGCTGTGTAAGAAACGTGGTGAAATTACTGAAATAGAATATGAAATGATGAGACCCTGTTCAACTAAACCAGCAAGAGCACATGGACTACCAAAGACTCATAAAGACTTTGTGATTTTACACCCATTCAGACCTATTGGGTAATATATACCTGATCTGCTCAGCCCTCTTACTAAAATGAATATGCTCTAAAGGACTCCTTTGAAGCTGATGAAAAAATCCGTTCTGTCCCAACTAGTCTTTTTGATAAAGGTTATATAGATTCGTCTCATTTCATTAACAATCTCTCTTCACTATAATGTCGGTAGATATTACAGTATCTTGACACGAATTTCTAAATTTGAACTAATAACTATGAAATTGGAGAAGAATACTCTTAAAAAACGTATTCGTGATACATGTACAAATACCCCTTTTATGGCAAATAACGAATTATATCAACAAATTGACGGCGTAACGATGGGATCTTCTCTAGACCCAGTTCTGGCAAACACCATTCTAACCGAACTCGAGCAAAATATGGATGAGGTTACCATACATTGGGAGCAGAGGACAAATCACGGCTAAGAAATGTGTGTCTGAAATAAGTAGATCTATTAACAAACCCGTTCATTTTATTTTTCTGTGGCAAACAACCAAAATTCACTTTTTTGTAAACACAAAAGGTCCAACCCCCAAAGAATACAAAATCTCTGTCATTTATAAATTTACATGCCCTGGCTGCTCTGCACAATATGTTGGTAAAACTAATAAATGTCTTTCAATTAGAATTAAAGAACACTGTAAGCCCAAGTGAAACAACATTTAGTGAAATTTACAAACATATTTCTTTTTGTAATTTGTTTACCCATATATTAGTCCGCAATATGTTGAGTGGATTGAAGGATAAATTCTGATACGCCCGCACGGGAGTGGTATTGAAGAAGCCCGTGCGGGCGTATCAGAATTTATACTTCAATCCACTCAACATATTGCGGACTACCCATATATAGGCCTACTCGTTACGATAGTTTGTTTACTAGATCACTTCAACCAAAAACAACCACCCACTCTTTATGATTTTGTAGTTAGTAACACACAGAGTGTAGACCAATTCCACCACTGGTCTGATATATTGTTTAAAGAATCATTTTGTATAAGGAGAAACAAACCCATCCTTAATCAAGGATTAAAAGTTTATACAGACCTTTTTTTTTGTTTAGCTAATTAACCTTTGACTGATATATGTTGTGAAACCCAACTGTTATCTAAGTTCACACCCGTCTTTCTCATTCTATTGTATTTGTTATTTTAATGTCTGTACTTTTGCTATATATATGATATGTTGTTGCTCATTTATTACTCTCCTGAAGATGGTATAATAAATGCCGAAATATTGAGTCATCATGAAACTGTCGTTTTTCGGGTTATCACTACTTGTGTAAGGGGAGATAATTCCCAGAGTTACCTTACCTTGAGTATTTTATTTGGAGATGACAGACGAAGACAACAGAAGAAAATGTAAGTTTGTTTATGTAACTTCAAATGTCAATTTCATTGAGAGAGGAGCCAAAAGCGGATAAATGCTGTCATTTTGTTTTCCTGTCTGTAGGTTTTTGTCACTTTACCTTCAACTTATTCTATTTACGTTTCTTCGGAAACAACGTGACGAAATATAGGCACTCGATGATTCCCTGTACACTTTTGTATTGAAACTTTGTTTCAAAAGAGGTGGGGCTTAATCGGCAGAGTGATAAATAGCCTCTCAGTCCTACATATGCCTTTCATTGAATAATAAAAGTCGTGGGTCCGAATCCCAATGAGAACAAACAAAAACTTAAAAAGTTCTGAGTCAGTGAGTGGGATTTTCACTTGATCGTCCTTAGTTGGAGATCTGGCAAACTCTGTGGTCAAAGTATATTGATGATCGGTGACCAACAGAGTTGGAGGACCTGCCATATTGAAACATGTAGACCTACATTCGGAGAAACAACACAGTTTCTCTCAATTTCTCCTAATCTAAGCAACGCAACCGGCCCAAACTTTACACACATTCAATTCGATCTTTTAGTTCGCTGTTTCACCAAAACAAAGCGTTCAAACACTCGCATTTCTGATTTGTGTTGCACCCTCCTCATTTTTCCAAGCACAGCCCGAATCTCTCGCTAGCCTCCTCGTTTCCTTCAAAATGAACTTGGAAAATGTACGAACACAAGTTGACCTCTGAGCCTCGCTTTCAGATTTTCTTGATAAACATAGTTGTTTAATCCGAAAGCGAGGCTCAGAGGTCAACTTGTGTTCGTACATTTCCCAAGTTCATTTTGTAGGAAACGAGGAGGCTAGCGGGTGATTCGGGCTGCCTTTAAGTTGGAAAAACGACGAGAATGCAACACAAATGTGAGTGCTTGAACGCCTTTTTTTTTTGGTGAAACAACGAACTAAAAGATCAAATTGAATGTGTGTAAAGTTTGGGCTGGTTGCGTTGCTTAAATTAAGAGTAGGCCTACATGTTTCAATATGGCAGGTCCTCCAACTCTGTTGGTCACCCATCATCAATATACTTTGGCCACAGAGTTTGGAGATCTATAACTAGATCGTCCTAGGTTATATGTTGGAGTTGCTTGGTATACTAAAGGCTATCCACAAGTAGGCTATACTCCACAATATGTTGATACATGTAGTTGGCAATGAGTAGATTGAAGTTATTCTGATCTGCCCACATGGGCTTCTTCAATACAATGTCAACTAGTCAAGGTGCATTTGAAACATCTAAGAGTTCCATGTACACTGAATTTACCAAAAAATCTTCGAAAGTTGTCAGTTCATACCCCAAAACTGTCTGAAAAATTCTTTGAAAATTCCTTTATGGAACTACATTCTTGTTGGTTGTCGTTAAGTCAGGCAGAAAGCAACTTCGTTCTTAAAATTCACTATTTAAAAAACTAATTTTCTTCACTGGTCACAATGCCATCTACCGGCGTAATACAAATCAAAATCACCAATACATCGGAAGATAACTCTGAGAGAACCCGTTTCTAACACAGAGGGAATTTAAAATTTGCTACTAACAGAGGTTATGGCCACAAATGAGGATGAAGCTCCATAGAGTGACTGAGCTGACATGGGCAACTTGCCTCACCCGAGAACTCTATGCCTGTGGAATCTGTAGCTTATTCCTTCGTCAGACAGCTGCTATATGTAATTACTTTTATGTGCGAGGCTTAAATTGTTAGATATGATTTTGCTTTGGAAAGTGTTATTTGAAACATTGCTGAATTCGGTATAATTCAGTTTAACGCACAGACAAATTAAACTGGCCCAATTTGCTGCTAACAAAGTCTAGACAAAATGATTGTTGATTCTACTGGGGTTTTTTTACTTTGTTTTTTGCTATTCATAAAGCCTAATTTTGATCTTCCAGTGTTTACTCAGAAAGTATTAGAAAAACTACATCCAGTTTTGGAGTCTTATCCAGAGAGTGATGTCTCTGATAAAGAGACCAAGAATGAATCTGACAAACCAAGAAAGATATATACAGTATTAGCCCCACCTCCTGGTGTCAAGCTGACAGAAGTCGGCCAATCAACTAAAGTGGAATTAGAAGACACAGATAATACTGAAGAGACCTCCAATACTGACAGTGACACAAGTGCCAGTATTAGTAAAAGTTGGTTAACTTTATTGTTTTTGTTTCTATTGTTTGTATTCGTTGCAATGATTATTAGCATGTGGAAGACACCTGCACAACCTATTTGTCAGTACTTAACATTGGGGTAGTTTGTTTCACTGTTTAGTCTATGCAAGCTCTATTCACTCGAGCCAGTAAGAGGGATAGTACCTCAGTCCGACAGAGGCCTTCCATCAATGTGGCATGGGTTCAACGGGGTCGGGCGTTTCCTCCGGACACAGCATTTCCCGGTTTCCTACCCCACTAAACCTGGCAACGCCACCATATAAGTGAAATAATCTTGAGTGCTGCACATAACATCAACCAATCAATCAATATATTCAGTCCGGTCACCATTTACCAATTGCCTCAAAGCAGATTGGTGCTATCTTTCAATAAATACGAGACCGTCAATGCTTTAAATTCCAAATTTTGAATAATACAGATATTTTTTTGTTCTTGTCTTTATTAAAATTAGAGCAGCATTTGTGAAATGATCCTTACTTTGGTATTACCATTAGAGACACGTTGTATTACTAATAAAATAACCTCACTGTTAAATTAATGTTCAATGATATTCACATTCTTGTTTTTGGGGTTTTAGTCAAAAGAAGACGTCGTCACGGAAAGAGAATTTCATCTCAAACTCCAGAGTCTGTTAATACAAAAAACTGCGAAAAACCTGTGGAAAACTTGACTAAAAATCAAAAACGAAAGTTGAAGAAAAAACAAAGAAAAGCTGAGCTGAAACAGGATTCCAAACAAATTACATTTATATATACTGGACTCACTGGAGCATCTTTAAACGGCTGAAGGTCAACACTCCAACATTCTTACAGACTAAATCATCATGCTGTTATATATATATATATATATATATATATGTGATATCTTAAAGAAAAGCTGTCATTGTGAATTAAAGACATCCAACAAAGGTAAGATAAAGTCCATTAAAAAGCCTTAAAGTGGCATGAGTTGCCAAAATTGAGATATTTCGCCATT
Organism: Lepidochitona cinerea; assembly: GCA_963971465.1. Taxonomy (NCBI): domain Eukaryota; kingdom Metazoa; phylum Mollusca; class Polyplacophora; order Chitonida; family Tonicellidae; genus Lepidochitona; species Lepidochitona cinerea. The sequence goes on along the minus strand of OZ020556.1, from coordinate 35,028,387 downwards.
ATAACAGAATGTTAAAATTATCAGTTATTTTTCCCAAGACGTACAATTCAGAAGCTTTTTAGTAGAAGAGTCTTGAGAATGTATGATGAAGCATTGTTTTCAACTAACTTAGGCTTAGAATGAATGAATGGTCGTCCCGGTTATTTAAATTTTGTTTACTTTTCAAACACGTTTTTGCTTTGTATAGGCCACAAGTTTTTTGATGACCTTCAAAGCCTCTTACTGTCGTGACAATCAGAATCTATGAAAATAGTCTGAATTTTGGCAGCTCATGCCACTTTAAGATTCCTTACAATTTTCCTAATAAGGTCTAGTATCATTTGTATTCTGGACACCAAACAAAATATACTTAGATCTAGTGTTAGGGTTATGAAATTTAATAGCTGTGGAATGAGCAACATATTTTGATTAGTTTTTAGAACATACCTTGTAGAAAAGGGGACAACAGGTCCTGAGAATTGTGTTGGGGGGGGGGACAATTTTTATTTTAGACATATTCTTGAAAAGCGTATATATATATATACATAGGGTTCAAACTTATATTGATTGATTGATTGATTTGTGTTTTGCGCCGCGCTCAAGATTATTTCACTTATATGGCGGCGTTGCCAGTTTTAGTGTGGGAGGAAACCGGGCTCTATGCCCGGAGGAAACCCACGACCTTCCGTTGGTAACTAGCAACCATCCCACATAGGTTCAAACTTATAAGATCAACTATAAGCTAAATTATGTTGACTAGGTCTAAAAATACTGATGGATTAACCATGTACGTGACCGGTCACCCCATTCTATATTCACTTGTGATAGTTAAAAAACTAAATGGGTCAGATTTTCATAACAATTTACAGACAGCTTTTCCTTTGTTCTATTTTTGTAGGTGGAAAGAGTTTTAAGTTGGTGGCCTCTTTTCTCAACTGTTGATCTGGAACATTTATCATTCAGAGAAGGGTTTTCTTTTCTGATCAGATTTGAGCTAAGAGGATCTGTTTAAATTACTTTGTGATTTTTGGAGAAGGCTCGCTAAAAAGATATGGCTGATTTATATTCAGTTACTTCAGATAATAATTCTACATTATTCCTGAATGAAGCTGTGTCAAGTAATGTACTTGTAAAGTCAAGACTTGTAATTCTCAACATCATAGTTTAACAAATTCAATCAACCAAGATTTTGCAATGGAAGTCGGTGATTTGAATAAAAACAGATCTGACAATGATTCAATGAAGATTGATGAATTATGCAATGACACAGTGGCTGTGTTACTGACTAGTGGAGTTGATCTTCCTCAGGCTAGCAATGATGACTCTGGGAAAGCTGGATGTGAGTTAGAAAAGAATTCAACTGTGTCCTTGATACTTGGTGGATGTAGTGACAAATGTGTAGAAAACTCTAATTCCAACAAAGCTGTTATTGATCAGACAGGTTGTTTGAGTTCTGTAAGCTTGCCTCCCTTGACCCATCCAGATGTCGCTTCTGATGGTCCGCTAAGTGAGTTCATTATCCACTCTCCTAACAATACAGAACAATCTGAGTGTGTTTCAAATAAAGCTCATCAAGCTGACCAACACTTTGAGAAAAGTGGAGAAAATAGGAACTCCTTAGTAAATTTGTCTCCAGAAGAAACTCTGTCCACTGAAGATATTCAAATTTTCACTTCAGACAAGCAAGAGGATAACCTGGATTACTTTACTGGGATACCTGATGAAATCTTTTTGAAAATCTTGTCCTATTTAACTCCTCAAGAATTATTTCGCTGGGTTTCGCCTGTGTGTCAACGTTGGAGGCAGTTTGCTAATGATCCTCTTCTGTGGCAACACTTAGACTTGTCTGATTATCACTTAGAGCCTACTATAATATCTGAACTTGTTAAAAAATGTCCACATTTAAAACGTCTTACTATGCAAGGAACTGAACAAATGACTAGTCCTGTGGCAAAGATCTTTACAGATTCATGCCAGGGCCTGGAGGAACTGAATTTTGGCTTCTCCCAAAACATGGACAGCCACAAACTAACACCGTTTGTTGAAGGCTGTCCCAAATTGACTGGTGTTAATGTTGAAGGCTGTCCGTTAATAGACAGCTCAGCTATCAAAGTGCTGTCCTCTGCTAAATCATTGCATTGTCTTAACTTGTCATATTGCTCAAAGTTAACTGACTGTGATCTTATTAATCTAGCAGAAACTCTCCCCAGGATCACAGAGCTCAATGTTGATGGGATTGCTTTTATAACTGATCAGTAAGTTTTATATGGTCAATTCAATGGTTTTAAATAACTATGTTACCTGTACCTGTGTTCTGTAAATTATTATTGTGATGGTCATTGAATAAAGTTAGATGTTCATAACCACCACCTCCAGAAGTAATGTGTCATGTCTAGATACTTACATGTGTATGTTCAATTGTATTTATCGATTTTCTAACAAATATATTGAAAGGGAGACCTGTGTATGCTAATTTGAAGACAATAGCTCATCTAAACTAATGTTATTACTTGTCTGAATGAAAATGTTCCAGTGATGATAATGTCTCTTCATGTTAATTTCCCTTTAAAATGCTTACAAATGAATGACAGTCTGTTTTTGTGTGCATTTCAGAGCAGTGATAGCAATTGTCCATGAACATTCCAAGTATTTGGTCAGTTTGATATTGGATGGTGAGGAATTGACCGACTCTAGTATTGAGGCCATTGCTGACTGTACATTACTCACCAAGCTCTCCCTCTCCTTTACAGAGTTACTAACAGATCAATCGCTCAGTTTTATACAGGTAAAAGCATTCAACAAATACAGGTACCCGTTCTGTCATTGCACATTTGACTGGGCGTTCTTGTTCCAACATGACTCAGTTCTAACTTCTAATACTGGGAAACATAATGTGTCAGACTGTCAGTGCAATGGCATCCTGACAAAAATTGATCTCTCACTCAATATACATGTAGGTCTCAAAGTACAAATAACCATTTATTACCATATATGTTAGGGGTGTTTTAGTGGCTCATTGGCTAAAATGATTGGCCCACATTTTGACACAAGCTTTCCATCGAAACCATTGAGAGCAGTACAGAACCCAGTCCCCCCTCTTCCTTTACCAACGTCCTTAAAGGTAAAGAGCATGGTTTTCTACCCTTGGTGAACCTGGCAATGCTGGCATTTGAAATCAATGGATGTTGTATGGAACTACAAACTATCAACCCTAATTAACAAAGGTAGTAATACATGTATACTCTTATTTCATTTCAGGAAATGCCAGGTCTGAAGCTGCTACGTTTGAGAAAAGGATATAGTTTAACAAACCAGGGATTATGTGGGTTGTTTTCCGGCCCACAATTAAGATGTGTTACTCATTTAGACCTTACAGATTGTACAGCAGTCGATGATGTTGTAGTTCTCTCGTTTGCCAAATGGTAAGGTTAGCCACCTTTACAATTTCTCTAATTTCACATTCAAAACAGACTTAATGATGTTGTGACAGAGAATGAAATATTGAACTGACACTTGTATCTGTATGTTTGTTTGCTGTACACGAGTACACAAGTCAGTTATTTAGCCTTATTTTTATTCTGACAATCTTTTATATTTCTAGTTGTGGGCTGAGTTTAAGAAGGCTTCATCTAAGCTGGTGTTGGAATATTACAGAGACTGGTTTGATCTCTATTATTGACCACTGTAGGTATGTTATCCTATTACAGAGACTGGTTTGGTCTCTATTATTGACCACTGTAGGTATGTTATCCTATTACAGAGGCTGGTTTGGTCTCTATTATTGACCACTGTAGGTATGTTATCCTATTACAGAGGCTGGTTTGATCTCTATTATTGACCACTGTAGGTATGTTATCCTATTACAGAGACTGGTTTGGTCTCTATTATTGACCACTGTAGGTATGTTATCCTATTACAGAGACTGGTTTGGTCTCTATTATTGACCACTGTAGGTATGTTATCCTATTACAGAGACTGGTTTGGTCTCTATTATTGACCACTGTAGGTATGTTATCCTATTACAGAGACTGGTTTGGTCTCTATTATTGACCACTGTAGGTATGTTATCCTATTACAGAGACTGGTTTGGTCTCTATTATTGACCACTGTAGGTATGTTATCCTATTACAGAGACTGGTTTGGTCTCTATTATTGACCACTGTAGGTATGTTATCCTATTACAGAGACTGGTTTGGTCTCTATTATTGACCACTGTAGGTATGTTATCCTATTACAGAGACTGGTTTGGTCTCTATTATTGACCACTGTAGGTATGTTATCCTATTACAGAGGCTGGTTTGGTCTCTATTATTGACCACTGTAGGTATGTTATCCTATTACAGAGACTGGTTTGATCTCTATTATTGACCACTGTAGGTATGTTATCCTATTACAGAGACTGGTTTGGTCTCTATTATTGACCACTGTAGGTATGTTATCCTATTACAGAGGCTGGTTTGGTCTCTATTATTGACCACTGTAGGTATGTTATCCTATTACAGAGACTGGTTTGGTCTCTATTATTGACCACTGTAGGTATGTTATCCTATTACAGAGACTGGTTTGGTCTCTATTATTGACCACTGTAGGTATGTTATCCTATTACAGAGGCTGGTTTGGTCTCTATTATTGACCACTGTAGGTATGTTATCCTATTACAGAGACTGGTTTGATCTCTATTATTGACCACTGTAGGTATGTTATCCTATTACAGAGACTGGTTTGGTCTCTATTATTGACCACTGTAGGTATGTTATCCTATTACAGAGACTGGTTTGGTCTCTATTATTGACCACTGTAGGTATGTTATCCTATTACAGAGACTGGTTTGATCTCTATTATTGACCACTGTAGGTATGTTATCCTATTACAGAGACTGGTTTGGTCTCTATTATTGACCACTGTAGGTATGTTATCCTATTACAGAGGCTGGTTTGGTCTCTATTATTGACCACTGTAGGTATGTTATCCTATTACAGAGACTGGTTTGGTCTCTATTATTGACCACTGTAGGTATGTTATCCTATTACAGAGACTGGTTTGATCTCTATTATTGACCACTGTAGGTATGTTATCCTATTACAGAGGCTGGTTTGGTCTCTATTATTGACCACTGTAGGTATGTTATCCTATTACAGAGACTGGTTTGGTCTCTATTATTGACCACTGTAGGTATGTTATCCTATTACAGAGACTGGTTTGGTCTCTATTATTGACCACTGTAGGTATGTTATCCTATTACAGAGGCTGGTTTGGTCTCTATTATTGACCACTGTAGGTATGTTATCCTATTACAGAGACTGGTTTGGTCTCTATTATTGACCACTGTAGGTATGTTATCCTATTACAGAGACTGGTTTGGTCTCTATTATTGACCACTGTAGGTATGTTATCCTATTACAGAGACTGGTTTGGTCTCTATTATTGACCACTGTAGGTATGTTATCCTATTACAGAGACTGGTTTGATCTCTATTATTGACCACTGTAGGTATGTTATCCTATTACAGAGACTGGTTTGGTCTCTATTATTGACCACTGAGGGTATGTTATCCTATTACAGAGACTGGTTTGGTCTCTATTATTGACCACTGTAGGTATGTTATCCTATTACAGAGACTGGTTTGGTCTCTATTATTGACCACTGTAGGTATGTTATCCTATTACAGAGACTGGTTTGGTCTCTATTATTGACCACTGTAGGTATGTTATCCTATTACAGAGGCTGGTTTGGTCTCTATTATTGACCACTGTAGGTATGTTATCCTATTACAGAGACTGGTTTGATCTCTATTATTGACCACTGTAGGTATGTTATCCTATTACAGAGGCTGGTTTGATCTCTATTATTGACCACTGTAGGTATGTTATCCTATTACAGAGACTGGTTTGGTCTCTATTATTGACCACTGTAGGTATGTTATCCTATTACAGAGACTGGTTTGGTCTCTATTATTGACCACTGTAGGTATGTTATCCTATTACAGAGACTGGTTTGGTCTCTATTATTGACCACTGTAGGTATGTTATCATATTACAGAGACTGGTTTGATCTCTATTATTGACCACTGTAGGTATGTTATCCTATTACAGAGACTGGTTTGGTCTCTATTATTGACCACTGTAGGTATGTTATCCTATTACAGAGACTGGTTTGGTCTCTATTATTGACCACTGTAGGTATGTTATCCTATTACAGAGACTGGTTTGATCTCTATTATTGACCACTGTAGGTATGTTATCCTATTACAGAGACTGGTTTGATCTCTATTATTGACCACTGTAGGTATGTTATCCTATTACAGAGACTGGTTTGGTCTCTATTATTGACCACTGTAGGTATGTTATCCTATTACAGAGACTGGTTTGGTCTCTATTATTGACCACTGTAGGTATGTTATCCTATTACACAGGCTGGTTTGGTCTCTATTATTGACCACTGTAGGTATGTTATCCTATTACAGAGACTGGTTTGGTCTCTATTATTGACCACTGTAGGTATGTTATCCTATTACAGAGACTGGTTTGGTCTCTATTATTGACCACTGTAGGTATGTTATCCTATTACAGAGACTGGTTTGGTCTCTATTATTGACCATTGTAGGTATGTTATCCTATTACAGAGACTGGTTTGGTCTCTATTATTGACCACTGTAGGTATGTTATCCTATTACAGAGACTGGTTTGGTCTCTATTATTGACCACTGTAGGTATGTTATCCTATTACAGAGACTGGTTTCGTCTCTATTATTGACCACTGTAGGTATGTTATCCTATTACAGAGACTGGTTTGGTCTCTATTATTGACCACTGTAGGTATGTTATCCTATTACAGAGGCTGGTTTGGTCTCTATTATTGACCACTGTAGGTATGTTATCCTATTACAGAGACTGGTTTGGTCTCTATTATTGACCACTGTAGGTATGTTATCCTATTACAGAGACTGGTTTGGTCTCTATTATTGACCACTGTAGGTATGTTATCCTATTACAGAGACTGGTTTGGTCTCTATTATTGACCACTGTAGGTATGTTATCCTATTACAGAGGCTGGTTTGGTCTCTATTATTGACCACTGTAGGTATGTTATCCTATTACAGAGACTGGTTTGGTCTGTATTATTGACCACTGTAGGTATGTTATCCTATTACAGAGACTGGTTTGGTCTCTATTGTTGACCACTGTAGGTATGTTATCCTATTACAGAGGCTGGTTTGGTCTCTATTATTGACCACTGTGGGTATGTTATCCTATTACAGAGACTGGTTTGGTCTCTATTATTGACCACTGTAGGTATGTTATCCTATTACAGAGGCTGGTTAGGTCTCTATTATTGACCACTGTAGGTATGTTATCCTATTACACAGGCTGGTTTGGTCTCTATTATTGACCACTGTAGGTATGTTATCCTATTACAGAGACTGGTTTGGTCTCTATTATTGACCACTGTAGGTATGTTATCCTATTACAGAGACTGGTTTGGTCTCTATTATTGACCACTGTAGGTATGTTATCCTATTACAGAGACTGGTTTGGTCTCTATTATTGACCACTGTAGGTATGTTATCCTATTACACAGGCTGGTTTGGTCTCTATTATTGACCACTGTAGGTATGTTATCCTATTACAGAGACTGGTTTGGTCTCTATTATTGACCACTGTAGGTATGTTATCCTATTACAGAGACTGGTTTGGTCTCTATTATTGACCACTGTAGGTATGTTATCCTATTACAGAGACTGGTTTGATCTCTATTATTGACCACTGTAGGTATGTTATCCTATTACACAGGCTGGTTTGGTCTCTATTATTGACCACTGTAGGTATGTTATCCTATTACAGAGACTGGTTTGGTCTCTATTATTGACCACTGTAGGTATGTTATCCTATTACAGAGACTGGTTTGGTCTCTATTATTGACCACTGTAGGTATGTTATCCTATTACAGAGACTGGTTTGGTCTCTATTATTGACCACTGAGGGTATGTTATCCTATTACAGAGACTGGTTTGGTCTCTATTATTGACCACTGTAGGTATGTTATCCTATTACAGAGACTGGTTTGATCTCTATTATTGACCACTGTAGGTATGTTATCCTATTACAGAGACTGGTTTGGTCTCTATTATTGACCACTGTAGGTATGTTATCCTATTACAGAGACTGGTTTGATCTCTATTATTGACCACTGTAGGTATGTTATCCTATTACAGAGGCTGGTTTGGTCTCTATTATTGACCACTGTAGGTATGTTATCCTATTACAGAGACTGGTTTGATCTCTATTATTGACCACTGTAGGTATGTTATCCTATTACAGAGACTGGTTTGGTCTCTATTATTGACCACTGTAGGTATGTTATCCTATTACAGAGACTGGTTTGATCTCTATTATTGACCACTGTAGGTATGTTATCCTATTACAGAGACTGGTTGGGTCTCTATTATTGACCACTGTAGGTATGTTATCCTATTACAGAGACTGGTTTGGTCTCTATTATTGACCACTGTAGGTATGTTATCCTATTACAGAGACTGGTTTGGTCTCTATTATTGTCCACTGTTGGTATGTTATCCTATTACAGAGACTGGTTTGGTCTCTATTATTGACCACTGTAGGTATGTTATCCTATTACAGAGGCTGGTTTGGTCTCTATTATTGACCACTGTAGGTATGTTATCCTATTACAGAGACTGGTTTGGTCTCTATTATTGACCACTGAGGGTATGTTATCCTATTACAGAGACTGGTTTGGTCTCTATTATTGACCACTGTAGGTATGTTATCCTATTACAGAGACTGGTTTGGTCTCTATTATTGACCACTGTAGGTATGTTATCATATTACAGAGGCTGGTTTGGTCTCTATTATTGACCACTGTAGGTATGTTATCCTATTACAGAGACTGGTTTGGTCTCTATTATTGACCACTGTAGGTATGTTATCCTATTACAGAGACTGGTTTGATCTCTATTATTGACCACTGTAGGTATGTTATCCTATTACAGAGACTGGTTTGGTCTCTATTATTGACCACTGTAGGTATGTTATCCTATTACAGTGACTGGTTTGATCTCTATTATTGACCACTGTAGGTATGTTATCCTATTACAGAGACTGGTTTGGTCTCTATTATTGACCACTGTAGGTATGTTATCCTATTACAGAGACTGGTTTGGTCTCTATTATTGACCACTGTAGGTATGTTATCCTATTACAGAGACTGGTTTGGTCTCTATTATTGACCACTGTAGGTATGTTATCCTATTACAGAGACTGGTTTGGTCTCTATTATTGACCACTGTAGGTATGTTATCCTATTACAGTGACTGGTTTGATCTCTATTATTGACCACTGTAGGTATGTTATCCTATTACAGAGACTGGTTTGGTCTCTATTATTGACCACTGTAGGTATGTTATCCTATTACAGAGACTGGTTTGGTCTCTATTATTGACCACTGTAGGTATGTTATCCTATTACAGAGACTGGTTTGATCTCTATTATTGACCACTGTAGGTATGTTATCCTATTACAGAGACTGGTTTGGTCTCTATTATTGACCACTGTAGGTATGTTATCCTATTACAGAGACTGGTTTGGTCTCTATTATTGACCACTGTAGGTATGTTATCCTATTACAGAGGCTGGTTTGGTCTCTATTATTGACCACTGTAGGTATGTTATCCTATTACAGAGGCTGGTTTGGTCTCTATTATTGACCACTGTAGGTATGTTATCCTATTACAGAGACTGGTTTGATCTCTATTATTGACCACTGTAGGTATGTTATCCTATTACAGAGACTGGTTTGGTCTCTATTATTGACCACTGTAGGTATGTTATCCTATTACAGAGACTGGTTTGGTCTCTATTATTGACCACTGAGGGTATGTTATCCTATTACAGAGACTGGTTTGGTCTGTATTATTGACCACTGAGGGTATGTTATCATATTACAGAGACTGGTTTGGTCTCTATTATTGACCACTGTAGGTATGTTATCCTATTACAGAGACTGGTTTGGTCTCTATTATTGACCACTGTAGGTATGTTATCCTATTACAGAGGCTGGTTTGGTCTCTATTATTGACCACTGTAGGTATGTTATCCTATTACAGAGGCTGGTTTGGTCTCTATTATTGACCACTGTTGGTATGTTATCCTATTACAGAGACTGGTTTGGTCTCTATTATTGACCACTGTAGGTATGTTATCCTATTACAGAGGCTGGTTTGATCTCTATTATTGACCACTGTAGGTATGTTATCCTATTACAGAGACTGGTTTGGTCTCTATTATTGACCACTGTAGGTATGTTATCCTATTACAGAGACTGGTTTGGTCTCTATTATTGACCACTGTAGGTATGTTATCCTATTACAGAGACTGGTTTGGTCTCTATTATTGACCACTGTAGGTATGTTATCCTATTGCAGAGACTGGTTTGGTCTCTATTATTGACCACTGTAGGTATGTTATCCTATTACAGAGACTGGTTTGGTCTCTATTATTGACCACTGTAGGTATGTTATCCTATTACAGAGACTGGTTTGGTCTCTATTATTGACCACTGTAGGTATGTTATCCTATTACAGAGGCTGGTTTGGTCTCTATTATTGACCACTGTAGGTATGTTATCCTATTACAGAGGCTGGTTTGGTCTCTATTATTGACCACTGTAGGTATGTTATCCTATTACAGAGACTGGTTTGATCTCTATTATTGACCACTGTAGGTATGTTATCCTATTACAGAGACTGGTTTGGTCTCTATTATTGACCACTGTAGGTATGTTATCCTATTACAGAGACTGGTTTGGTCTCTATTATTGACCACTGAGGGTATGTTATCCTATTACAGAGACTGGTTTGGTCTGTATTATTGACCACTGAGGGTATGTTATCATATTACAGAGACTGGTTTGGTCTCTATTATTGACCACTGTAGGTATGTTATCCTATTACAGAGACTGGTTTGGTCTCTATTATTGACCACTGTAGGTATGTTATCCTATTACAGAGGCTGGTTTGGTCTCTATTATTGACCACTGTAGGTATGTTATCCTATTACAGAGGCTGGTTTGGTCTCTATTATTGACCACTGTTGGTATGTTATCCTATTACAGAGACTGGTTTGGTCTCTATTATTGACCACTGTAGGTATGTTATCCTATTACAGAGGCTGGTTTGATCTCTATTATTGACCACTGTAGGTATGTTATCCTATTACAGAGACTGGTTTGGTCTCTATTATTGACCACTGTAGGTATGTTATCCTATTACAGAGACTGGTTTGGTCTCTATTATTGACCACTGTAGGTATGTTATCCTATTACAGAGACTGGTTTGGTCTCTATTATTGACCACTGTAGGTATGTTATCCTATTGCAGAGACTGGTTTGGTCTCTATTATTGACCACTGTAGGTATGTTATCCTATTACAGAGACTGGTTTGGTCTCTATTATTGACCACTGTAGGTATGTTATCCTATTACAGAGACTGGTTTGGTCTCTATTATTGACCACTGTAGGTATGTTATCCTATTACAGAGACTGGTTTGGTCTCTATTATTGACCACTGTAGGTATGTTATCCTATTACAGAGACTGGTTTGATCTCTATTATTGACCACTGTAGGTATGTTATCCTATTACAGAGATATTATTATACCCCTGTCATACACGAAGTGTAAGGGGGTATACTGGTTTCAGCTTGTCCGTTTCAGCTTGTCACAGATACTATGATATGAGTATATGATATATGTACGAGTCTTCGCTTGGTATTGTGTTTCATGTGAATGTATTTTGTGTTATACATAGGTAGACAACAAGCGAGGTCTCATTATCTACTAGGGTACTTAGACAAAGGGTAGTCCGGGCCCTGACTCCAAAATTACTATTTTTTTTATACTGACGGCCGTATTTTGGAGTCAGGGTTCATTGCAATCAAAAAGCCGGAGGTGGCTGCCCGCTCAGAAGCGGGCAGTATGTGGTCCGATTTGGACAAAGAAATGGCAATATAACCAACTCAGAACGCTCATAATCACGTTCATTGATAATTTTGCTACCTACCAGTGTGTAATATGGACGAGCAGGATCGGCCAGTAAACATTATTCTTCCCCTGAATTCACTTTTGCCTTCTCCAATCTAAAACTCTCCGCCATTGATGACGTAATACTATTTAGCGGTTTTTCAGTTTTTACACGTTAAATTCACTTTACAAAAGGCTAAATTATTAATGAATGTCGTGTTGACACTATTTGAGTTAGTTACATGTATGTTGTTATTTACTTTCTAAATCTGACCGCAAACTGCCTGATCAGAAGCGTGCAGCCAACTCCGACTTTTTGATTGCAATGATCCCCGACTCCAAAATACGACCGTCAGTATAAAAAAAAATAGTAATTTTGGAGTCAGAAACCCGGACTAGACAAAGGGGTGTTCTTTGAAATGATCGCTTTATTACAAGCCGTTGTAGAAATATACATGACTGCACACATATATGCACCAGCCATGTTCATCCCTTTGTATACCCTGATCATATCATCAATCAGTCTATTAGGAGAGGATCAATGGGAGCATTTACACCATACTGTCAATGTATTCTACTTATTTAGTAGCAAAACTAGATTAGTTGAAGAGCAGTGCTCCATTTCCCTGATAAATAAAGGCAACCCTCCTCAAACAGGATTGATACAACAGCACAGATATGATTCATTTTGACTTGACCTTCCAACTGTTATTTGTATTGGCAGTAATCTGAGACACCTGGACCTTGTGGGACTACACCAACTAAGGGGAGAGTGTCTGGATAGAATCCCAGAAGAGTTACCATATCTGAAATTACTGGACCTACAGCAGTGTAATGAGGTTGGTACCTATTTACTGAATCCTCATTGACCCATGCTGAACAACATGAGGCTATTCTACCTAGCTATAAGAACTGGCGTATGGAGTCACGTGTTACAAATGTATATGTCTACGCATAACTTTATGACAGCTTGCTTGAACATCCCCAGGTCTGACCCCCGTGTTAGCACAAACGTCGACTTACATGTATGTAGATTTTTGGAGGTGACTATCGAATAAGTAAACTGTAACCATCTGTAGATACAGTTATATACAATGTATTCCAGAGACAAGGCTATAATAGATTGATGTTTGACCTCACGCTCGAGATTATGTTTCCTATTAGGTGGAAGGGTTTATTGAAAGATATTGCCCTGTTCTTTGCCCAAATGATAACCCCCCAACCAGCTGGTTTCTTCTGGAAACCATTTCATTTGACTTTAAACCAACAACCTACATGTATCAATGGAAGAACCCTCGGGCTGGTGGCTGTGTGGTTTTTGCCATAGCCATTTTCGCCTACCTAGCATGGGGGGAAATTAAGTATGCCAAATACATTAGCCTTCCTGACGTTCGTATGGTCTGTGAAGGTTTTAATGTTAAAATTTAGGTAGGATGGGGGTGGGTAAGATGTTTTGGTCGGTTGGTACTTTTGTCACCATATAACCTTAGCTGTTGAGTGCGACGTTAAGCCCCAATCAATCAATCAATCAATCAACGGAAGACTTGTGGAGATGTTTATCACTTGAACCAAGGTCACCCAACATGAACAACAAAACAAACCACTGCTATATATATAATATTATTACCAGAGAACACTGATACTGGGAAAATTAATTGTGACATCACATGGATATGTTTGTATGTAAAAGTCTAGCCTGATAAAAAATACCTTATATAGGAGGGTTGAAATGTTTTGTTTTTGTTTTTTGGGATCTCTTTCATAAATTTCTCATAACTTTGTATTACTGATTAATGCTTTTGTTTTCTTTTGTTCCTAGATTCAAGATCAAATTCTCTTTGAGCTGGTCAAGAGGAAAGTGGATTTACTGATCTTTGATTATTATGGACAAGAGATTATTTTTAGTAGGAAAGAGGAGGCCTCTTCTATACCCACTTCCCCCTGACATGGTTTCTATACTCTCTTCTCCCTGGCATGGTTTCTATACTCTCTTCTCCCTGGCATGGTTTCTATACTCTTTTCCCTCTTAAATGTTTTTTTACACACTCTGTTCCCTCGCACATGGTTTCTACTCACTCTTCTCCCTGACATGATTTCTACACACTCTTCTCTCGGACATGGTTTCTACACACTCTTCTGTAGGACATGGTTTCTACACACTCTTCTCCCTGACATGGTTTCGACACACTCGATCTTCTCCCTGACATGGTTTCTACACACTCTTCTGTAGGACATGGTTTCTACACACTCTTCTCCCTGACATGGTTTCTACACACTCTTCCCCCTGACATGGTTTCTTCACACTCTTCTCCCTGACATGGTTTCTACACACTCTTCTCCCTGACATGGTTTCGACACACTCTTCTCCCTGACATGGTTTCAACACACTCTTCTCCCTGACATGGTTTCTACACACTCTTCTCCCTGACGTGGTTTCAACACACTCATCCCCCTGACATGGTTTCAACACACTCATCCCCCTGACATGGTTTCTACACACTCTTCTGCCTGACGTGGTTTCTACACACTCTTCCCCCTGACATGGTTTCTACACTCTCTTCCCCCTGACATGGTTTCAACACACTCTTCTCCCTGACATGGTTTCTACACACTCTTCTCCCTGACATGGTTTCAACACACTCTTCTCCCTGACATGGTTTCAACACACTCTTCTCTCGGACATGGTTTCTACACACTCTTCCCCCTTACATGGTTTCTACACACTCTTCTCCCTGACATGGTTTCTACACACTCTTCTCCCTGACATGGTTTCAACACACTCTTTTCCCGGACATGGTTTCTACACACTCTTCTCCCTGACGTGGTTTCAACACACTCATCCCCCTGACATGGTTTCAACACACTCATCCCCCTGACATGGTTTCTACACACTCTTCTCCCTGACATGGTTTCTACACACTCTTCTCCCTGACATGGTTTCTACACACTCCTCACCCTGACATGGTTTCAACACACTCTTCTCTTGGACATGGTTTCTACACACTCTTCTCTTGGACATGGTTTCTACACACTCTTCTCCCTGACGTGGTTTCTACACACTCTTCCCCCTTACATGGTTTCAACACACTCTTCCCCCTTACATGGTTTCAACACACTCTTCTCTTGGACATGGTTTCTACACACTCTTCTCCCTGACGTGGTTTCTACACACTCTTCCCCCTTACATGGTTTCAACACACTCTTCTCTTGGACATGGTTTCAACACACTCTTCTCTTGGACATGGTTTCTACACACTCTTCTCCCTGACATGGTTTCAACACACTCTTTTCCCTGACATGGTTTCAACACACTCTTCTCTTGGACATGGTTTCTACACACTCTTCTCCCTGACATGGTTTCAACACACTCTTTTACCGGACATGGTTTCTACACACTCTTCTCCCTGACATGGTTTCTACACACTCCTCACCCTGACATGGTTTCTACACACTCCTCACCCTGACATGGTTTCTACACACTCTTCTCCCTGACGTGGTTTCTACACACTCTTCCTCCTTACATGGTTTCAACACACTCTTCCCCCTTACATGGTTTCAACACACTCTTCTCTTGGACATGGTTTCTACACACTCTTCTCCCTGACATGGTTTCAACACACTCTTCCCCCTGACATGGTTTCTACACACTCTTCTCCCTGACATGGTTTCAACACACTCTTTTCCCGGACATGCTTTCTACACACTCTTCTCCCGGACATGGTTTCTACACACTCCTCACCCTGACATGGTTTCAACACACTCTTCCCCCTGACATGGTTTCTACACACTCTTCTCCCTGACATGGTTTCAACACACTCTTTTCCCGGACATGGTTTCTACACACTCTTCTCCCGGACATGGTTTCTACACACTCTTCCCCCTGACATGGTCTCTACACACTCTTCCCCCTGACATGGTTTCTACACACTCTTCTCCCTGACATGGTTTCAACACACTCTTTTCCCGGACATGGTTTCGACACACTCTTCTCCCTGACATGGTTTCTACACACTCTTCTGTAGGACATGGTTTCAACACACTCTTCTCCCGGACATGGTTTCAACACACTCTTCTCCCGGACATGGTTTCTACATACTCTTCTCCCTGACATGGTTTCTACACACTCTTCTCCCTGACATGGTTTCTACACACTCTTCCCCCTGACATGGTCTCTACACACTCTTCCCCCTGACATGGTTTCTACACACTCTTCTCCCTGACATGGTTTCAACACACTCTTTTCCCGGACATGGTTTCGACACACTCTTCTCCCTGATATGGTTTCTACACACTCTTCTGTAGGACATGGTTTCAACACACTCTTCTCCCGGACATGGTTTCAACACACTCTTCCCCCTGACATGGTTTCTACACACTCCTCACCCTGACATGGTTTCTACACACTCCTCACCCTGACATGGTTTCTACACACTCCTCACCCTGACATGATTTCTACACACTCCTCACCCTGACATGGTTTCTACACACTCCTCACCCTGACATGGTTTCCACGCACCCGTCACCTTGGATATAACTATTTGGGCTAGAGCTGAAACCTCCCCTAGGATTAACCTGAACTTCACTATAGGTTTTATTCTACAAAAATTCTGTCAACTCTAATCAGACCAGAACATTTACCCCTGTTTTCAAGACAATCTTGTGAAGAAATCTTTTATTTGAGAATTTTGAGTTCAGAATATTGTCTTTGGAAATCTTTGGTTTAACCCTTCACTTTCACGACAAGCTCATATTTGAACAACATTACATACATGTATGTCTTTTCAGATTAATTATGAATGAAAATGTTAATTATATTTTGAAGGTTTTTTAAGGATATATTTCTCAAATTTTTTGCAAGAAAAAGTATGTGATATACTTATTTTATCTCCGTTGTGATATAATGCTGTTGGACCTAAAGATACTACATAAAAAGAGGTGTCCAGTGTTTTACATAGCCTTCAGGCGCTAAAATTGCTGTCTCAATAAAAAAGAGAACTAAAATTGTGTGTTTTTTAATGTTGATTCACTTCCTGCAGAGTTTTCTTTTGGTAATTTTGATGCTCAGTTCAAATTCATAAAACTAAAACTAATTATTATTCCTGTATTCGTTTAGGGTGAAATCTTACTCCTTCATACCAACATTGTCTATACTTGATGTCCGTATTATCGTTATTTTGGGTGACGCCCGAAACGGGATTCGAACCCGGGTCCCAGAGTATGGCACCTATCGCCAGCATTAAATGCCGGCTGCCTTATCCATTCAGCCAACCGGCCTCCTCTAAAAAAGGAGGTAGTTGACTGGTAGATACTACAGCGGACATTTAGTACCCCTCTGGTAACGTAATTGACACAGCTCCCATTGCTGAATGAATGAGTTTAGTTACATGTAGTTGGTGTCTTTTAGAAAGTGAATATAACAGTATTCTCGTTATTTTGGGATTACACTTTCTTGAAAATATGGTAGGGCGTGGCCCAAAAATCGGTAGAAGAATTTAGTACTGGCATTTAGTGCTGGCGATAGGTGGCATACTCTGGGACCCGGGTTCGATTCCGGTTTCGGGCGTCACCCAAAAACCATATTTTCAAGAAAGTGTAATCCCAAAATAACGGGAAACAATCTTTGTGTTGTTTAAAAAGGAATGCGCAAAAACCTCTGTTACAAATTATTCACGCTAATAGTATCCACTAGTTTGTCAAGGAAATTTGACTTTAAACCGATGGTTAGCTTTCAAACTCCCGACTTACTATGAAATGGATAATAATCTCCAGGTTTGCTTTGATACCCGCTTGATATCATACCCACGTTTATATTGTAACAGAAGCAGTCTTTTCTCCTTCTCTCGATACTAAATATCAAGTCCTTGCAAGTGCCAAATGCTTACAAGTATTCTAGGACAACTGAAGATGGGTACCTTGTTGATTGAGACTTAAATAACCACAATGTTATTTGTTTACATCATCCCACATAATATTTGATATAAGGTCTATATTCCTCAGACGGTCTGGAAGGCAATCC
The DNA here is from genome assembly GCA_963971465.1 of Lepidochitona cinerea. NCBI lineage: Eukaryota > Metazoa > Mollusca > Polyplacophora > Chitonida > Tonicellidae > Lepidochitona > Lepidochitona cinerea. The sequence goes on along the minus strand of OZ020556.1, from coordinate 35,010,360 downwards.
CATTTGGTGTATTTAATCCTCTTCGCTGCATTGCGATAACCTTTTTTGCTTGTAATATACTGTGCTGAATGTCTGTGAAGTCAATTTGCTGCTTGAAGTCCCAACTGTCAGGATAGGGCTAGTGCTGTATTCTTATAGCCATGTTTGATTGGTTTATAAAGTTGATTGATTGTTTGGTGTTTTACGCCGCACTCAAGATTATTTCACTTACATGGCGGCTTTGCCAGTTTTATTGTGGGACGAAATCGGGCTCTATGCTGACAACCATTCCACATAGGTCATTCGAGTGAAAACCCATTTTTATGTCTGAGTGGGATTCGAACCCGCGACCCATTGGTGGAAGACTGTTCGGATTGAGCGTCCAACGCTCTACCTACTGAGCCACGGAGGCCACGCCGATTGGTTTAGGAGAGGTAGACTTGGAGGATGTCAAATATATTGGCTTTCCAGTCTTGTTTGGTTCTGTGAAATCTAATATCAAGATTTAGGTGGGAAATTTTTCCTTTCCAGTTGTTTGATTTTGGTAGACTTAAGTATGCTATTAGACAAGCTCTAAAGGAAAGAAAACAATAGTAAGCCCCTTTGTATTTGCCCCAGTCATTATTTTGGAGTATACGATTGGCTGCTGACTACTTTGGCTATTTTTGTCCACTGTTGGCACACAACTTTGGTCGTTAAGAAGTACTGGCTTTAGCGCTGGTTATTTTTGTTCACTATTGGCACACAGCTTTGGTCGGTAAGAAGTAGGCCTACTGGCTTTAGCGCTGTTTCCTCGTCACTCCTTTATTTGTTCTAGGTATTTCAAACTAATGATCATCAGTGTCTCATTGGGTTTTAATATATTCAGTTCCAAAATTCTCTGACTAAGTAACTAAAATAAAAACCCCGAAGGACCTGGATTTTCTCCAATCGACTGTTTGTGTACGAACCAGATCTAAACCAAATTTTACTTGGAAATTTTCTTGCTTTTTGTGTGCCTGTTGGACAGCTATATTGTTTCAACTATCCTATATACAGAGGTACAGACTCAAAGAGTGGGGATAGTCGACCATTTAACAGAAACCGCCATTCTCCACAGGTATTGAAGCTATCATGTCTAGAAAAATCTAATTTCATAGTATGAAAATACAAATGTTTTCCATATACATATGATTTTATTTATATGTATAAAGAATTTTAACACAGCCTATTATAACCCATATTTGGGGATCTCACGAGCCACTTTGTAACATTAAGGAGTTTCTAAATTTTAAAAATAAGTGCACTTTATACTGCGACAAAATGAGCACTTGAAGCTTTATAGAGGTCATCCGTATTGCCTATAACGTCAGCGAAGAACAAAGAAATAAAGGAGCGATGGTTTCATATCGAACAGTTCAGACGCAATGGAGAATTAACCTTCAGTTAATACTGAGTCCCTGGCTACGAATTACTTTTTGAGGTTATGTATCAATAAGGTCAATGTTAATGGTTTGCTTAGAGCAGAAAATGACCAGTTGACTGTAACCTGAATGTTAATTGTTCGTGTAGTGCAGAGAATGACCAGTTGACTGTAACGTGAATGTTAATGGTTCGGGTAGTGCAGAGAATGACCAGTAGACTGTAACCTAAATGTTAATGTTTCGTGTAGTGCAGAGAATGACCAGTAGACTGTAACCTGAATGCTAATGGTTCGGGTAGTGCAGAGAATGACCAGTTGACTGTAACCTGAATATTAATGTTTCGTGTAGTGCAGAGAATGACCAGTTCACTGTAACCTGAATGTTAATGTTTCGTGTAGCGCAGAAAATGACCAGTTGACTGTAACCTGAATGTTAATGGTTTGGGTAGTGCAGAGCATGACCAGTTGACTGTAACCTGAATGTTAATGGTTCGTGTAGTGCAGAGAATGACCAGTAGACTGTAACCTGAATGTTAATGTTTCGTGTAGTGCAGAGAATGACCAGTTGACTGTAACCTGAATGTAAAGGGGCTTTCACAATTGAGATTTTCGCCGCACGGTCAAATACTGAAATCGACCGCACGGTGGAGATAATTTTTTTCGGGCCGCAGTAGAATCGGAAAAATTACCGCAAGAAAATAATCCATTTTACGATTGGCCGGGGCATCGTAAGGGCGTGGCAAGGTTCCCGCACGTTTTAATCCACGAATCTCTTGCGGCGAACCGCGCGAGTGACGCAAGAAACGCACGTTAAGCGCACGTGATCCCTGAGACAGTTGCGCGGAGGTGCTACGTGATTCGTTGGAACGTGCGGCGTGCCGCAAGATGCATCGGCGTCATTGTTTTTTGCCGCATACCAATGAGCGGGCGCCTTACGGCGTTTTGTCAAATCGTGCGGCGATTTTGGACTCCGCAGACGTGATTGTAGTATAAAAAGGCGCATAGATCCAAAAAACCGTTAGAAAAAGAACGTCAATCCATTGAGGAAGATCACCCCGATGCCCGCCAAGAAGCAGACCAAGGCAAAAGCTTCAACTGTAGTGAGATAAAATGAAGCACCCAAAAATATATACCTGTAGCACACCTGAGGGTATTTTTCGCACGGTGAACTCAAGGCGGTGCAAGACCGAGACGGCGAATCGTTCAACGGTTTACGACTGTCGCAAGGTTGGCGGAACAAGAAATTTCACCGTACGGAGCATCTTACGACACAAAAAAAAACGTGCAACAACTGCGCGTCAAGATACAACGGTTTACGGTGAACGTACTGGCGCCCGCATTGATCAGAGGTAATAAAAAAATTCGCACGGCCGAAAATTGGATTCCATGTGCACACCAAACTTTTCTGCGGCTCTTGCGGCACAAAAAATCCGCGCGGTAAGGTGCGGTTGCCCGCAAGGAAGGCTGCGGTCCATCGTACGGAAGGCCAAAATTCATGACCGCAAGAGCCGTAAACCCGCCGTATCTCAATTGTGAAAGGGGCTTTAATGGTTCGGGTAGTGTTGAGAATGGCCAGTTGACTGTAACCTTAATGTTAATGGATCGTGTAGTGCAGAGAATGACCAGTTGACTGTAACCTGAATGTTAATGGTTCGGGTAGTGCAGAGAATGACCAGTTGACTGTAACCTGAATGTTGATGGTTCGTGTAGTGCAGAGAATGACCAGTTGACTGTAACTTAAATAATAATGGTTCGGGTAGTGTAGAGAATGACTAGTTGAGTGTAACCTGAATGTTAATGTTTCGTGTAGTGCAGAGAATGACCAGTTGACCGTAACCTAAATGTTAATGGTTCGGGTAGTGCAGAGAATTACCAGTTGACTGTAACCTGAATGTTAACGGTTTAGGTAGTGCAGAGAATGACCAGTTGACTGTAACCGGAATGTTAATGGTTCGTGTAGTGCAGAGAATGACCAGTTGACTGTAACCTGAATGTTAATGGTTCGGGTAGTGTAGAGAATGACCAGTTGACTGTAACCTGAATGTTAATGGTTTAGGTAGTGCAGAGAATGACCAGTTGACTGTAACCGGAATGTTAATGGTTCGTGTAGTGCAGAGAATGACCAGTTGACTGTAACCTGAATGTTAATGGTTCGGGTAGTGTAGAGAATAGCCAGTTGACTGTAACCTGAATGTTAATGGTTCGGGTAGTGCAGAGAATGACCAGTTGACTGTAACCTGAATGTTAATGGTTCGGGTAGTGTTGAGAATGGCCAGTTGACTGTAACCTGAATGTTAATGATTCGTGTAGTGCAGAGAATGACCAGTTGACTGTAACCTGAATGTTAATGGTTCGGGTAGTGTAGAGAATGGCCAGTTGACTGTAACCTGAATGTTAATGGTTCGGGTAGTGCAGAGAATGGCCAGTTGACTGTAACCTGAATGTTAATGGTTCGTGTAGTGCAGAGAATGACCAGTTGACTGTAACCTGAATGTTAATGGTTCGGGTAGTGTAGAGAATGGCCAGTTGACTGTAACCTGAATGTTAATGGTTCGGGTAGTGCAGAGAATGGCCAGTTGACTGTAACCTGAATGTTAATGGTTCGGGTAGTGCAGAGAATGACCAGTTGACTGTAACCTGAATGTTAATGGTTCGGGTAGTGCAGGGAATGACCAGTTGACTGTAACCTGAATGTTAATGGTTTGGGTAGTGCAGAGAATGACCAGTTGACTGTAACCTGATTGTTAATGGTTCGGGTAGTGCAGAGAATGACCAGTTGACTGTAACCTGATTGTTAATGGTTCGGGTAGTGTAGAGAATGGCGAGTTGACTTTTTAGCATAGTGTCCCGAGGAACCAATTACTGATACGTTTAGAGCGTGCTCGGGGCCTGCACAACATTTGATTCAACTGAATTGAATTGTTTTTGTGCGTTAGCCCTGATCTATATGAAATATAGGTTCAGGTTTTTAGATGGTAAATACCTTGTGTGAACAATATATATATAAATACTGTTGAACAAATATGTAACTGAAAGCAATAGTCCTAACGTGGCCTGTATAGAAACTAACTTTACAAATTACGTCATCAGAAGACGAAGATAATAGGCCTATAGGTCAGGCTGTGGCAAGATGCTTTAGTTGCATTTCGGACCTAAAGTTCATTCCATTCTTGTCTGTAGGTGCTTAGCAATGTGAACAGCATTGAAGAAAAAAATATATCTGACTGTTTGTGCGTACATTTAAGACTTATTACTTTGTCTAAGTTTGAGCTCTTAATAACACGGAATGAAAGATTGGCAATTTCGAAAGAGATGATACTTTATAATAAACAAAAGCCCAGACATAGCTATAACACTGCGCCAGTGGAAACTAGAAAATATATTTCCATTAACTCATCAAATGTACCTCAGGAAATGGAATGTAATAAATGGTATGTTTAGCTGATATACTAACACATGTACAACAAATGACCCACTAGTACATATCGAGATTATATGGAATTACATGAATGAGGATCTCTGATAGTATAAGAGCCAGAGTAAAAAAGTTACAAAAGTCTTCTCAATGGTAGAAAAATGGGACAATTTTAGGGCACCAGATTGGATAAATTAAGACACTTACTGGGACAATACTGTTCAGGTTTCCGAAAAATCACATTCAGCAGAATATTTATCACTTATACAACGTCATTACAAAAATAGTAGTGTAAAAGTCCAATGAATTTCAAAGTTTGGCAAACAATACTTAACCACATATATATATAAATGTATCACAAGTTAACAATAGTCAATCATATAAATAAACACAGTAAAAACGAGTTAACCATGTCGCTTAAACGAACAGACCACAGCTATAGCACAATAATATATTAAACATATAATAAAATATACATCCAAACATTTCTTTCTTCCTAAAATAAATTTATCAAAGATTAGTATATCTTTTGGAACGGTTAGGCCACCACCGTTTATAGCAACTGTTTAAGTTTCCCGTATGGTGTTGTGGGGAAAAAATTAAACCTGTTCAGAAAATTTTGTAAAAGAGCTAGTCTCTTAGTCAACTGAAAGCGATTACTCTGTTATAATCCCAAGATATTTTGGTCCTTACAACGCTGGATATTATTTCAACTATCCAAGTAACGTGAGTCGTTCCAATATCTACCAATCTTTTCTCTGATGCACACTTTAACGGTAACGCTGTATATCACAAATGGTCCATGAGAATACAGGAAACAACATGTACACTTCCAACTCACTATCCACATAGAGCTGTAGTCTGTGCTAATCAACTGCATCATCGATGTTATCATTGCCATTTGTGTAAAGGCAGATTAGGAACAGGGTAAAAGTAAATTCATTTATCAAAAAATATCACTTCATTCCCAAGACACCCATTAAAAGCAGCTTTTCCTCTATCAGCAATAATCCACTAAATCAAAAGTTAAAACTAAACTTTATAATTGCACAACGTCCATTGTGGTCTTTTTATGAAACCAAATTGAGAATAAAATCCTCAAAGTAGATCTACATCTTAATTTTAAGGAAGATTGATAGAAATTTGACAGCCGTCAAGTGACCGTATTGTAGTTAATCCACAGCCAACACCAGTGTGTGTTTACGTCTCTGATATTCCAGTATCAATTAACATGATCCTTTGGCTTTCATAAACTTTTCAATCCGTGCAGCACAGAGCAAAACTTTGTAGTTGGGTTAAATTACACCGCAAAACTGTAGGTGTTCAATTATGATGGATATATCACCAATTGAGTAAGCTGTCAGTGGAGCCTAGATCAGTGGCAGATATTTGGAATAGTTTATACCAGCCCATGGCATGTTGGGAAAGGTCAAGGTTATCCAGGCGAACGACCACTTCACCAAGGGATACTTTTTTGTCAAAAGTCTTCTGTCTTTCCCAAATGTTAATCTGAAAATAAACGAGGAAATGCGGCTATAAAAAAAACCCCATTGAAACAAAGTAATGTTGGGGCCCTTAATCTATTAATTCGAAATTCAATCGGTTGCAAAACCAAAATAAAAAGCAACTAAGGTAGAGATATCGGTAACTAACTTACTCTCATTGCTCTTCCATAAACGTTGCAGGCAGAATACTTCAGTTTTTGGCGGTAAATTGGTTCATATGAACTTTTCACGAGTTTTGTTTTCTTCTTCTGGATCTTTTTGTTTCCTTCCATGAGATATGTTTTCACGTAGGTATCTGAAAACAGAATTATACATTTAAAATGTGCATGTACTCATTCATACTTATACAATGAAATTATATATGGACTTATAAATCTTTCAGAATGCAATTGGTTAATTCTCTTGCATTACTTCTTGTTGTCTTGTTTTTTTTTGCACTTGTATTTTGACCATGTTGATCTAAAACAGTTTTTATGGTAATTTATATGGGAAAAAAATAACAGCTCTGTCAAATTATTTATGTCATCAGCTGGAAGTTTGAACCCTATCTCAAAACTTACACTGCATGCTATAACCTTAATTAGATTTCCAACTTATGACCAATTGCATGAAATGGACAATACTAGCTGTCCAATGAAACAGGGTTATCATTCTACAAGCCAGCCACACTTGTACATACGGTCTAATAGAGATAAGGTAAGACTTTACCTGGCGGGAAAGGAGCAGGTCCCCTGGTAAGGCATTTAGCACAAATAACATCCACCTCCAACTGGCCCTTAGATACCATAAAGCCTAATTTGATATCACCCAGAATCACCTTCTCTGTAAACAACAATAATATTTCATATTACAAGACAATGCCAACCATACCTATAAACTGAAGGAAAAGTTTAGTTGTAACCAATATATCCCAATATAAATAACGTGGAGAAAAGGAAAATAGCTGATAAAAATAGTAAAACAGCCATCTAAATAGTTTTGACAAAGATATAAAAGTGTGTATATGCATGAGGCTAATTTTTAGATCAATTCCAAAGTTTAATTGCCTTTTACCCTTTGAAATATTTTATCGACATACCCATCGATGGTTTTGGTGGGGCCTGTCCTGGACCCAATAGAGATGTAATGTCATCGCCTTCTGGTGCTGGTCGATCGGGTGCACGTGAATTAAAACTACAATAAAAATGAATAATATTTTGAAGGAGGCTCTTGAAATGCAGAGATGATACTTATCTAAAGTGCATATTTCGGTTATTATTGTACATCAAATGAGTTTGGACCTTTATAACTGACAATGACAGTCATACCAAAAAGCAGATAGACCTATATGCCCCGTTACAAATTTCACTGTAACATCATAGAATCTCAATTGAAACTTTAAGGGCATGGATCGACTAAGAACAGCAGTACCGGTTCTTCTCTTTTCAATGTTACATATATTAACGGGCAATCAATGAACTGAACATCAAACGGTTCTCACCTGTAACTGTCACCATCGTCGTCATCAAAACTCGTCTCACTTGGCGTTCGACTGAGAGGTCGTGGAGGTGCAAGCAAATCCATATGAACTATATAAAACAAAACAAAAAACATTTGTAGGGAACGTTCTAATATTAAATTAGCAGGATTTGTCTTATACATGCGAAACTACCGCCTTTTTATTTCATTCGTGGAGTTTGTTACCTTTGTAAGGTGGTTCGCGGTGGGTTTGTTGATAATGAGGTTACCGAACACGTCCATGTTGCCAGTGTACAAAAATATGAACTACCTACTTAATGAATTGAGCGCGTTTTGACAAGCAAAGCATTAATCGGAACAGACCTTGACTTTTTTGGTTTGACTCCTGTCGTCTGGACCATGTCTTGGGCAAATTAGGCAAAGTTTGGTTTTCCCCTCCAGTTTAAATCAAATGCGAATATTATGGATAGAGTTTTTTTTAATAATATATTAATTATATTATACATAGTGAATAGCCACATGTTAATCCTTTACAGCTGGATACAGTTAGTGTTTATCTAAATCTCTGGCTTTTTGAGCTGAAAGTGAACAATTAGCGTGCTCCAGTTGCCCGTATTACCACTTGTACTTGCTGGTCTCCGATCTGTGCCCTGTCTTACAAAACTGGCGTAAGGATGCGCATTGGCCTACAACATGGATCAATTGCGACTAGGGCGTAAGTTCCTATAGTTCTAACACTGATCTACGTCCGACGTAACTTACGCCAGCCCAGTTTCACAAAGCGAGCTTAGCTTAAGTTGATCTTAATTACCAATGGCACCGTATACCTTTAGCATTGGTTACCATGGTAGTTAAGATCACACTTAGCTAAGATCGTGTTGTGAAACTAGGCGCAAGCTTCGTAAGATTTCTACAAATTTCCTGTGGCGAGTGCTGCCATTGCGCATGGGGCTCTGTATTTTTTGCTGTAACGTAACATTTACATCTTACGTTGTGGAGTAAAATGCGTCAAATGGAATTGCAACGTCAATAAAAACGCTCTCCATCTATTATCTTCACCTGTCATCGGATATGACGAATTCTTGAAGGTATGCTACATGTACGTTTAAACGTCATATTTTCTCTACCCCATTGTAGTCTTTCTTAGTCCATACATCTATATGGTATGGTATCCAAGTACAAGTGGAATGTCTTTCTGTCCGAATAACCTGGCGACAAGCATATAATTGAAATAATCTCAAATGTGTCAAAAAACAATAAAGAATGAATCAAGCACAGTTCATATACATATTCTTTTAATACTGATACATTGTTGGGCTTGGCGTACTTAATGTGTTCGTCGAAACTAGTAACTCGAGATTAATTGAAAAAAAGTGTTATCTATTGAGTATCAACAAGGACGTGAAGGTATATCATGAGAAAAATGCAACCAGACTGTATTGGTCTGATCAAGTTTGGTTGTCACACTGTAAGAGTCTGTTTCACAAGAAATCAAAATAAATATAAAAGTACCATCCTATCAAAAATGCGGATTGTTATCATGTTTATCAAGGAAATGTACCACACCAAAAAGGGTGAACGAATTACATGCAGAGAGGGCGATTACGAACAAGTATTGATATAACATAAAGATGGTAATCTTAGTTTGGTCTAAAGTTGAATGACAAATTACATTAGAAGAGGAGATTCTGAAATTTCCTCTGATTGTTATTACCCGATTGTGGCCGTATTGAGCAATACGTGTATTTCAAACTTTAATCCGGTTCTCGCTACATAAACAATTTTGCTGATCTGTTAAACGATTTCCATTGTCAGTTGTATTATATGAACTGTTTCCATCTACACCAACAAGATAACGTATTCCAATCTGTTAATTCAAATATTATTTTCGAATCCAGATTCAATCATAGTTTCAGCGCCACGAAACGAGCAGCTTATTAACTGGAAGAGACGAACATATTAAAAAACACACTGAACAACAAATTTCTCATGCTGAAAACCATGTTTAAAGCAGAGGATTCAAGGAAACAGTTGGAAACACGACGTCTTTGAGCCATTGTAAAAAGGGAATCAGCAATCGGGAACATAGCACGACACAAGGGGGAGCACTCACATAAAACAGAAACACAGAAAACACCGAGGGGATGAAGAACGACTTTATTGAACAGGGATTGAATGCAGTTAGAACAGTTAAGCATGCTTGAATCCACAAGTCCCCTACTTGTTGAACGGCGATGGGAACGAGGTGATCTCCCATGGACTGGGCTATTCTCTTGTAAATCGTCAATACTTCGACTTCTCCCTAACCAGCCATGCGACGAACAACTGTCACGATCGTCTGCAACAAAAACAGTCAAGTATTTTTCTCTTTTTCTGCATCTCTGTTTTCCTATTTTTGATTACTGAATTTGGACACGTAAATAAACCCCTTGCTGTTAATTCAGATACAATGAAACATCTGATTAGAAATATAAAACATCTATAATGGAAAATGAGTTTTGAGAATATCCCTTAAAAATGTTCGACGTAGGGTATCAGATTTGGTGATTGTCATATCCGACACATAGAAAACCAAATTAATCCAATGTTGCTTGGGTACTTGTGTCCAAAAGCTGTTCTATACGAAGATGTTTTTTTTTTTTAAATTAGAAAATATATGCTACGGTAAACTATTTACTAATGACTCACCGTCACTTTCTTTCTTTTCTCCGACTATTTTTGTTACAGCACTGGACATTTTGCGTTTAACCTTTTTCGTAAAGCTGTCTCGATGAACTTCGGAAAATAATAATGAAAGACATTAAATCAAAATTCCGATTTTAAAATTTTGAAGTTCAAACGCTCCACTGTACACATTGGTCGTGATTTTGGAGGAAAAAGACAAAAGATAATCCAAAAGTTCCAAAGCCTATCTCAAAGCCTAATAATTATTTATTCTATTTTTAAAATTTAGTCTTTAGACTTAAATAAAATCTCAAATCCAATCCAAGATTTAACACGCAATATATGGACAAAACATCATAACTCTGATTCTGTATTATATCTCCTTGTTGTAAATTATTGGTCTTTTTTCTCCATATTAGTACCCTATTCTATCCCGGTGAGTAAATCAATGAATCGATCAATAATAACTCATTGATTGAATGTAACAAACTAACTGGACATCCATTTCTCTCTATATTATCGCTTCATGGAGCCTTTAGTCAACCTTTGAAAAGTTTTATTTAGCGGAAGTTTTGTATTTGAGTAGTTTTTATATTGGATTGAAACTACCGAAGATCTACTATACATACATACATACATACATAAGGCTTTATTCAATACATGATCAAACATTTGGTGTGTGTCGGTTTATTTTTTTATTGAAATTTTTCACAAATTTTGAAAATAGTACAGTTTGGGTAAGAATCTATATAGACTTTTAAAATGGAGGTGCCCGTATTGAATTCCAGGTTGTCAAAATGTACCCTATGATGATCTATTTGAAAAGAGAAAGGAAAAGTCAGGATCAACGTTATGATTGTCACATAGCTGGCAAAACTTTCTTTCTATCTTTAGGGTTTAAACTTCAGTTTGCTTTTCAAAACTGTGTACATCTGAGGTTAAAAACGTATCTTTTCCAGGAACTGCATAAATAGTTCTAATTAATTTCATCCAAACAGCATCATGATGAATGAATATTCTCACAGATGTGCCAAAGAGAAATAAATACATTGATGGAGTTTTGATGTAAGTTTCCTACACCTGAGACCACTTCAAATTTCTTTCTCAAAGAAACATAAAAAAAAACCATTAAACAGAACACTCTGCAGATTTAAATTGAAAATCGAAACAAACCAATAAGAAAATGTCAACAATAAGGCATCCTTCTTTTCAAAACTGATAAAGTTCGCAGATAAGAAAAGCTCGATTGCCTCAGCTAAGAATAGATGACATTTTCTGTGTTGGGTCTTAATGTAGATGTCTGACGTCGATACATTTTGCCTATACATGGTTCAGAAGATATTATCATTTCTATCCAGAAAGCTTTCAGCAACCATTAGTTATCTAATGGTAAAACATGCACCAAGAGACAACCGGTTTTATCTAGTCTATAACTATAACCATTGGAAAGGTTACAAAAGTAATAGAACCATATATATCCTGAACTTGTTTACAGGCTATTTTGCACTCATTGTCACTTTTTACAACTGAGGTTGAACAAGATGATTCATTTCAAACAAAATGTTGCGATTGCTACATGTTTTACTCCACATTAGGTTTAATGGCAGAGGAAACCGGGCCCATTGCTCGGAGGAAACTCTCGACCTGTTCATTGGGTACACAAGACGACAAGACGAAAATAGAAGTTAATTGAAAACGCCAAATAGTTACCAATCAAACGTTACCAAATACATATATATGCGAGTTTTTACACCCCAATGTAAAATCTAAAATGAATATTTATTTTGACAAACTCTTCGTAAGTTCGTATCTCAAGAAAATTAGACGAAATGTTTCTGTCCTTTATAGGGAGACTGGTGTATATATGGTAACGTTGGAAAGAAAAAAACATCCAGTGTTATTTCGCAATACCTGTAAGTGAAAAGCTGTATACAATTCTATTCTTTGTATTTAAGTGAAGAACAATAATTCCCAAGTCAATCAAATACCAATCGGTGGCCACCCATATTTAACACTCCATACCAATTTTAGCAAAAACTGGTTATTCCCGTGCTTACCGATGCTTAGGGCGCCTCTGTTGCCTGGGTCCGTCATTGAGCCGGGAGACGGGAGGGGTGAGGAATGGCGGGATGTATCCTTATCAGACCGACTGTCACGACCTGAACATATACAGAGAGCAAGTACTGTGAATGGCTTTATCCACAAACATAATTATTAGATTTGACAAAAAATTGATAAACAAAATTGGAAAATAAAAATTCTTGTGATCACTGTCCGGTGCTAGTTTAAGACAACTCTAATATTATAGAACAGTAACAAATCTGACTGTGATAAATCATGTCATATTCTTACTTAAACAGCATGTACCATGTGACTTGTATGTAACATAGACGAAATATATTGTAACTGATTCCTTGACAAAAAATTCTTAGGCTAAAATTGGTAAATGTTGGAGTGTCAACCAAAATACTTATTGGCACATAAAGATACACGTATAACTAATAAAGAGAAAATTGAAGCTTACATGGACTGGTTTTGCCTCTGTTAAGAAGCTGTTTGGCTTTATCATGTGCTGGTGTAAGCGGTAGACATCGTTGTGATTCGGCAGATCGACGCCCAGAGAAATTGGGAGAGGGAGTTCTGACACCTTGTGACCTTTGGCCGAGAAGATCAATGGAAGAGGATGAGCTAAGGGGAGAAATGTCTGAAAAGGATTTTTTCCTGAGTGGTAAAGGCGAACTATTATCATCGTGATCTTCAAGGTTAAACCAAACGGCTTCGTTGTCCAGATTAGCGTCTTTCAGATCAAGTAGAACCTCTCCCAAAAAGTCATCATCCCCGCAGTATGTTTTATCCCATACTGTAACTTCTAAGGCCTTGTCTTGAATCTGGATTAGAAATAAAAGACAGATTTTACTCAAACATTTACATTCAGTCATCAGTTATCGTGAGGATTAACTGCTTTTCGCCAAACTTTCAAGAATCAAAGTAGCTGTCTATCCTTTCTCCACTTTGACAGGTCTGGGGCCGAATGAAATATGCATTTGTCTTAATGATTCCAAAGAAAACTGTCTTTGTGCAATGTAGCGTCATCGAACAATTGTACTATTTAAATATAAATTGATCGTTTGCAATAATGGTGTGCTACAATGGATCTGTTTTGGATAGATTAAACTGTTATGAGCTTACAGTGTTGCCGGTAATATCAGCAAATATGAAAGTCTTGTTCCATTCCGGATTGGTGGTCTCGTATCCAGGCTGTGTCTCATAATGACCAGTGTCACTGTAAACAAAAGGCGCTTTAGAATGATTTGAAAGAAACATGGGACCGATTATAAATAACAATACATGCTAAAAGTCATCCTGTATAGTCAAATATTGTCGTTTTTTGATTTTTGTTTTGTATGTTCTAAACCAACAAAACAAAAATCTTATGGACAATCGTCATAATCTCAAGTTAGATAAGGTATATATTGTGAAAAGACATTTAAACATCTCATTTTTCATTTTCTAATCTCCAATTTTATATACAAATATTAGCTATATTTTCGTGCAAATTAATCCAAGAGTTTAGGTAACATGCTTCAAAATTTAAATTATCCTTAATTACGATCGCCAAGAGAAGTTCATAACTTGAAGAGCCACGACAAATACAGAACTGGTGTTGAAATAAATGAAATGTGAATAAGTCAGTAACACATCGGAAACAAATAAGTGTACAAATAACGGACAAAATAGCCAGGATGCATAAGTACATTTTAGTTCCTTTGATCACTATGTGCATCAGCGGGAAGGTCTTAATATTGCTTAGGCCTACTGTTTGACACAAATTGACTAACAGTTATCTAATTGTGTTTAATATTTGGCATCCTATGCCACGTGAAATAATAATACAATAGATTTCGCTTTTTTAGGAGATGACGAAATAACATTGAAATTTCAAACAGTAAGATAAAACGTACTTTCTGCCTGGCAGTAGATACAACAGCAACAGAGGCCTTGGTAAAGTCTTTGTTGAACCGCCTCGTGGCTTTAGACCTTCTGCACGAATCGTGGCCACTGTGAGCCTTGAAGTAGCTGGAGAATAACTCAGTTGTAATAGGAGTCTTCCACTTATCTGTTTGGTTTCCTTCTTTATTTCAATCTGAAAGTTGATAACAAAAGACATTATTTCAATCTTCGTACAATTAAAGATAAACGTAGACCATGGACCAGAGCCCAATTTTAAAGAGGTAATTAAAAGTGAGGTCGATATGGAGTTTCTGTTTAACAGAGAACAGGAAATATAAGAATGGATATTTATCTTTCCAACTATTCAGTTTATTGTGTTCCTCCCAACATGATAAAAAGATGCCCCATATCAATATATTCAGAAATATGTGCCCTTCTTGCAAGTTGCAACGTTATATTCAATTGTGAACAATATAACCTATACTCTCTTTACATGTTCAGTATTTCAGTATATGCCGTCAGTTACTTTTAGGTATATTGAATTTCTTAAAGTGTCATGAGCTGCTAAAATTTGCACATTTTTCATAAATTCTGGTAGAACAATAAGAGAGTTTGAATTTCTTTGAAAAACTAAAGGATTGAATAAGTTAGAATAAGGCAAATCTATAGTCTACAGCCTGTGACCTTGGGAACCGAAATGGTGTTCAAATGGTGTACAAACACAATTGCACATTCTTGAGCCAAGCGGAACTAAACAAATCCTGGTTTGTACTTGTAGAGACAAATAACCAATAATTTCAACATGTTGTTTTAACCCATAAATATCAACATTTTGGCAGCTCATGCCACTTTACTAAAGACGAAAGAATAAAGTTGTGTACAGACTGGTGTCTTTGGTAACATTCGTCTCTTTGGTCTAGCTATCAAGGAAGATTCTTTTGGAGGCTCTAAAGTATCCGTGTTGAAGGTTTTATGGACAAGTTGACCATCGACAGAATCTGAATTGACAAAAGAAAAAGGTGAAAGTCATGAATCGGAGAAATGCATGGAGACAAATAAATTAAGATTATAGAGAAAAATTGGTCCTTTGTAAACTTATTAGTTGAGACACTACTGGGTTTTATATGGGACATCTGATAACAGAGACTCGTTTGTTAATTTGAAATTCTCGAAAATGTTAGGATTTCAACGAGAAAATTTTCTTATTAAGGATGAAGCTTCAACTAACTGCGTATACCATTTGACAGTATATGCTTTTAGTAACTTGAACATATAGGCCTATTTTGACACACATATTAAGTCTGTATGGATTAATTAGAGCTCACCTGATTTTGGTATTCTGGATTTACTCGGGGTTGGTGATGGTTGTCTACAAGGAAGGGTAAGAAATGATAAGTTTGGGGTCATGGCTTCGGAGAAACGTGAGATGTATAAAAGCACAAACGATAAGAGATATATCCCAAAGTCTCCTAATGAGAATAAACTGTAATGTGTATCCTAAATAGTACTTGGAGGTTTTAATGGGATGAACATTGTAATTGTGTTGTATGAATACGATGATCTCTCTAACACGTTTTTAACATCTTCTTACCTGCTTTGCTCTCCATTATCTACGTGTAAAACGAGCAGTTGAACAATATCTTCACATTTATCCATGATTTCTCTAGATTCTTCAAAAGTGGCATTTTGTAAGGACCGGCCATTCCACTCAAGAATAACGTCACCTAGCAATCAATTATATACCATGTATAGAAATATAGTTCCAGATAAGTTTGGTAGCTTAAAGTGGCATGAGCTGCCAAAATTCACACTTTTTCATTATTGCTGATCGTCAAGACAGTAAGAAGCTTTGAAGGCCATCGAAAAACTAAATGATTGGTGTTGGAATGAGGAAACTCCATCCAGTATGTCGCCTGTAAATAACCGGGACGACCATTCCTTCATTCTAAGCCAAAGTTATTTCAAAACAATACTTTATCGCACATTTTCTAGACTAGAAGCACTAAAAAGCTTCTGAATTACAATTGACAATAATTTCAACATTCTGTTTTAACGTCAAAATATCAACATGTTTCATATGGTGGTGAATTTGACGCTGACAATGGTCACAACGACGGATCCATGTTTCATATGGTGATGGTAGCATGGTGACCAGGCTAAATCAATCAACTGGCGGGGAAGTTACACTTGAATCGTTACCACGAATGCGGAAGTAAAACTGAATTGTCAAACAGCATGATGTATGGTTTTGAAATTCCACAGAACTCTTTTTAATAGATGCTGTACACAGAATGAAACATAATCTACATAACCTACAAGATCTTACCTATTTTAATGCCGGCCTGGGCATCAGCTGGTCCCCCCTTTACCACATGTGTGACGTATGCTCCAACAGACCCGTCCGCCATTGTTTTCCCGCCAACTATTCGCATTCCTAATCCACCAGCTTAAAAAACATATAAAATATCTCAATGAGGTCCACCGTCCATGTAAAAAACAAGGAGAAGAAGTCCATCTATCAATAAATTAGACTGAGAGCTAACAAAACAGATCCTATATGTTTTAGAAAATAAACGTAAATAACGATGACAGTATCTCTTAAGAGTATAGAAATCGCCGAGTAAAGATTGTGAGCATTTCAAGTAAAACAGATAAATGTTTCCAAAGATTCCTATTTTTTTGGATATTGCAAAACAGCTCAAAACAAGTTAGAATCCAGCTAATGATACGATTGTCCTCCATTCTGAACAATTAAAAAAATTGGCGTTTCACCGTACTACAACCAACGTATTGGCTTCAACTAGAGACAAAATTGCGATTGCGAATGAATGAATTTGAATTGGAAATGTGGATGGTTGTCCACCAATTAAAGGTAACTTAAAAAGATCATTTAATAATCATATATTTATGATCACTAAACAGGCACAGGGTAACTCTACTGGTCTAACATAACCATAGGACAAGATAGGTATATCATTTAGACCATTACACGTCACCCTATATATAGCTGTTGTAATAAACTAAAGCCTATGATATTCCATTAGGTTGACGACAGACAGTCGTAGGAAAAGAAAGTGAAAATTTTGTTTCATCCAGATATACCCAGGTAGAGGGCGACCAAGAGAGTTTAGTCCTGACCAGTATATCTTCAAAACACTTGTTCTTTTTATCAGCAATGACTACACGGCCTTTGGGGTTGTCAGTAGCCCACTGGGCTTGCTGATCAGGTGGCAGTAATGACGGGCTTATTGTTGATGATAATCGAAGCTGGAATGTGATACATTTTCAGAAAATCTGAGACAAGGGATATTTTGATGCGCATGTAGTCTTTTTGAATCCACTGGTATAAAACGGTGCCTAATTGAATACTAAATTATCTGTTGGACGTCTACTATAAAATACATACTTCTGTAACTGGCATCATTCTTGTCTCTATGGATCAACACGGCGTGAGGGGTGGAAGGATGGTAACGACCTTAAGACAAACACAAACAACTTCAAATATTTGTAATAAGCAATTGGCTTAAAGCAACAACTGAAACTGCATTGTTAAGACATGCGGAGGGCTAAGATTTCATCTAAAAACTAGATCATTTACGTTGAATTAAAAAATATGCATTGGCCATGTGACCTGTGCAAACAGAAATAAGCATAATGCTCGAAAAGTAATCTAAATGTAAATAAGCAGAACTAAGTTTATTCATTTTAACCCGAAGTTTCTCTAAGCAATATTTACATTTTCGTCGTTTGAAATCTTCAAATTCGCTATTCTGGAGAAACATTTACCAGCTCATGTCAATCCAATCAAAGTATTTAATTCATAATTGTTGGGTTTTAAAAATACTTTAGTTTACTCTCTGATTGAATCACATCTAAGTAACTTTTTGAAGATTTAAGCAAATGGGAATTGTTTATACCTTGTTCACCCGTTGTATTAATGGTAATGTTTTCACATTCGGATAGTGTAACTCGTCGGTGAGAGGTAGGTGTAGGGGGCGCTAAAAGTTGTGGTCCGCCATCTGTGGGTAGCACAAGGTCAAGGTTGTTCACAGACGCAGAAGGCATAGAACTGGTTCGGATGGAGATTTTGGGCGATTCCCTGAACTGCAAGGTGTCATGGCGATGGAAGACCGGACTGGCAGCGGAACTATGAATATCAGAACTTTTGGCGTCGGATATAATACTGGTTGATGAACTGCTTCTGGAGACAGCCCCTTGGCGGACAATCTTACCATGGCTTTGTGATGCTTGACTTTTAGAATGATTTTGAGACCCTGTGGACTTGGGAGAAGTTCGTTCACTCGTGTCAGCTTTTGTTAAAGGAACGTCCGAGTATGGAGACTTCCTTCGTCTCCTGGAACTTCTGTTTCGTTTTGACATTTGTGTTTCCCGTGAACGAGACTTCGTTGGTGAGCGTGAGTTTTTAGCATCGACTTTACTTTCTACACGACCGTCCGATGCACTCTCTACGGAATTTGCCGAGCTATACGGAGAGTCATAATTCACAGATATCCGGTGAGTATGCTCGCTATCTAAAGATTGATTGTTCTGAAGCTTTGGTAATCGTTTACGGCACTTTTTCTGAGATCTATGTTTTCTGTCCTGTTGTCTTTCTCTTTTGAATGTTGCGTCGTCAACGTACGAGTCGTCATCGTCTTTATCTTGTAAACTTTCAGTTATTGACAACTGACTTCTCCTTCTATGAAATTTATGGGTATGCCTTGTGTCATTCGTTGTATTTTTGGCGTTTACAAGAAGTTCAGAGTCAGTTCTGTGCCCGGGTAGACTAGCTAATGCCGGCTCCGAGTTTCTGCGATCGCTCTACAATATAGAAGAAATTCAAGGATATATTAAAGGGAGTTCAAGGCAGAGTTCATACCTTTATTTGGATATACCAATCACTAATACCAGAAATATGGCATGTGCTTTTAACCTTAATTTAATTTCAGTGATGGATTGGCTGAGCATTTACGCCACGCTTAAAATTATTTCACTTGTCTTATATGGTGGCGTTGGCAGGTTTAGTGGGGGAGGAACCCCGGCTCTTTGTCCTGAGGAGATGCCCGATGTTCGGCAAGTACCTCACAACTTTTCCTCATCGAGTAAAAAATCCTCGATTTTTTTTTTTTCGGTCTGAGTGGGATCCAATCTCGAGCCGCATCGATGGAAGGCCTGTGTCGGACTCATGGACAATCACTTTCACTGGCTGAGCCAACAAGACCCCTTGTTTTATTTAAATAAGAAATCAAAATGTTTGCATTTGCTAAAGTATATTTACCGCGATAGCCCAATCTGACTCAGTTTCCAAAAATCCAGTAGCTTCAATTTTAGCTTTAAAAGACTTTCTGTTAAAGGTGGGTTTAGAGCCGCTACCATGGAACCAGATGCCTGTCTGACACAATAACTCTCTTTTCATCTGACACATGGTACACTGCCATTTTCCACGGACACTCTGAGAGAAACATAAAGAGAAGCATACAATCAAGACAACAATATACACCTGCGCTTCGGAATAAATCACAAAGATTCAGACGTAGTAGAAAAATCACGCGGTAGGTCGGTGATCTTGTGTGCAATTCCAACCGCTTTTTCGAAAGTGACGTCCAATCGTTAAACCTTTTTATGAAATTTCGCAGACGAACCTAGCTTAACAAAATTGATAATGAATGGATTTTAACTGAAAATTTGCTTGGCTCTCGATCACACAAAACTAACTTAAGTCTATCATTGAATCAGTTTAACCTAAGTGACCAGTCTTATTGGGTTTGATAGTGGTAACACTAAATAGTGCCAACATGAACTACAGGTTGTGGAAAAGCAGACGTGACAGAAGGAGGTTTGGGGGGAGGGGGCTAGATGTTCAATGTAAACTATTTGTTATCTTTTGTGTTTTTATATCGAAATCAAGATGGACTAAGATATACATCAATCATTCAAAAAGGGATGTAAGAAGCATGAATTGAAAACCACCGTCTGCAGATAGATTTAACTGTGAATGATATTAAACTCTGCATGACCTTCAGTTATTCAAATGGCGAAAGCGATTGCGTTGTCATCCCTGGATAATCAACTTCGGATGACTTCAAAGAAGTGATTATACTTGAAGGACACAGCCTTATCCATTCTGGATGCGCCTTACAAACGCAATTAGGCATCACAGACTTCATCCGCTCAATTGATTGCTTTCCAATGACGCTTTGTCAATCTAATGGAAGCTCTCCTATTTTGTAATATGAGTAAATCATCCGACAGCGACACAACAGAAGATTTTTCATTTCACTACAACCGATTTAATCTGCTATCGCTGACTTTAAAGGAAAAATCATCACATATTAGTGGGGAAATATTTCGAAATTAAGAATTTCAATAAATACTTCAGTTTTTTTCCGCATTGGCATGTAATAAATTAATGTTGTTCTACGATACAAAGCCTTGTTCCATTAAGACAAAAACAGCCTTTGATCTTCTGTTACCCATGACTATCATTTTGTATTAAGATTATCAATATATCTGCAGATTTAGTCTATTTGAAGGTAATCGTATTGTCTAGTACAGATACAGTAAACAACTGCTTATATCATATACGATTTTTATATTCTGTCATATTTTCAGTTTGTTTACAAGTATATTATCGATTTTAGTCGTTCCTAAACAGCTTCACTGTTTTATTAAGTTTCTTCTGCGATTTACCCAAAGGGAATATATATTTTTTTGAACACTAAAACACACGGTCTCAGGAATACTCTTGTCTAAAATAACCATGGAGTCAAGTTTCTTATTGTGTTAAAAAGGGGTATATCATTTAGACCGTTATACCCAATCATAAGTTTGTTATACAACCGATGATATATAGTTCATTAGGTTGACAACTATATGTATATCCAGTAGGTTTGTTTCTTACCTTGTTTCTCTTGTGGTCCCATTTAGGCCTTGTGAAGGAACCACATTTATTACAGACTCGTCTTCTACAGTCTTGGCACACTCGACCAATACCATCGGCAAACTTGTTCTTGAAACACAAGCGACATAAGCGAAGATCCGCCGGGTGTTTACGGCTCTTTGACGTGGCATGCTGCTGTATCTGTTCCTCAAATGATTCTATATGGTTCTGAAGGCGTCTGAAAAATATGAGTGGGAACGAAAAGAATACATTACAATCCTCCCACAGAAATCATAAAAATCCAACCGGTTTTATTGATAGATATTCTGGTTACTATGACGATCCTTGAAACGATTATAAAGCACTATTGTATAAAATGTGTACACTTGACATGCATCAATTTATTGATTGCCTGATGTTTTTTGCCGCACTAAAGATTATTTCAATTATATGGCAGCGCTGCAAGGTTTAGTGGGGAGAGTAAACCGGACTCTTTGTTTGGTCACCTTTTTTAACTAAATGGGATTAACCAATAAATGGGAGGCTTGTGTCCGACTGAGATGCTGTCGCTGTGTGCACTAAGCCACGGATGCCCAGGAATAAAATGACAGATTCTTGGAAAGTAAGAAAAATATAATGAATAAACGTCTACGTTCATAAAAAAATGAAAGATGTGCTCTATAACCAAGACATTAGTTTGTATGTGTTGACAGAATTCAATACACACGACTATGCACAGCCAATACAACTCTACGCTCAGCGGAAAACGTGCTTCTAAAGCGCCTCAGCTGGCATCATAAAAAACCTTGTCTCCAATCTAGGGATTTTATTTTTTTTATAGCAATTGATTAAATGCATTATGATGGATATGGATATGAAGCCACATTTTGTGTTACTCACACATGCACTAATACAAGATGACAAATCGTTAAACATATGCCTCACGTGACCCTTCCAAAATATGTATGTTTACCAGAGGATCTGATTAAAATTCATTATCTTTATAAGAAATTAACGAAATTCATTTAACGTTTTTGTAATGATAGTAATTAAGATATAAGCAGATGGAAATAAAAGCCATGAAGTGCATCGAATTTGTCGACATCTTTCGATGTGTTCAGCTTTCGGCGACATCTTTTTTCGCTTCAAAATACAACTACGTTTTGAAATTAACGAAGCCTATTTTTTGCGGCCAAACTAGTATACTAAAGCACCTTTAAGATACTTTATATATTGCATATAGCCCAGTGTATTGAGAGTTCAGGTGCTGATATTGCTCTATATAAACGCAATCTCTTGCCTAAAGTAAAGTCACCCAGTCACACTCCTATAATCAGTTGGTATTTCTCCATTACTTGCCGAACGGGGAGGGGAGGGATACCCGCCGCTTGTTAGAGTTTACCCAACCAATAGAAAACTATCAGTTGGCATGACGTCACTTGAAAGCAATTCGTTTTGGAAAATGCTTTCTATTATGTTTTGTTTACACAAGAAGAATTTTGCTGTCATCGGCGGGGTCATTCAGTCTCCAAAATTGAGAACCTGTGTCTTAAAATAAAAAACTTAGCTAATATACCTTGTTCTAGTTTTTTCTTCTTCTTCAAATACTTCCTGTCTCCTGAATACTTCATTCAAGATATGAACTTCCTCTGGAGTGAGACCACTTAGATCCGGAGACGGTGGACACACCGGGGGCTGGGGAGGCTTCAATGAGTTTGTAGATCCATTAGGTTTGTTAATACCGGATTTCAGTACCTGGAAAAAGGCAAATTTCATGACTGTTTTCTCAACAATGTTGTTACCATTGGACTTCATTTTACAATTCAAACAGTAAAAATGGTACCCATCCCTTTCACTCCATACCAAACAAAATATTCTATCTAGAGTTATTTGTTGTTTGGTTTGCAATGGTCTTACCTTTTTAACGAGTGAGGTCATCGTACACATCCTTAAGTTCACACATGCTTCTAAAAATGGTCATCACCTGTAAGTAGCATGCTTACTGTCATATCCTACAGTACGTCAGCTGTTTGTCACCTTGCCATTTACAAGGGATTCTCATTAAAAGTGCTTCAATTCAGTACGTCACTGTAAGATAGATCAACAATATAGGCGACTTCACTTCCTTCCCGAACGGAAACCTCTAGAATGCACAAGTTTCACAAAGTCCGTCACCATGCAATCTGCAAATAAATATAAGATAAATGGTCACTTTCTAATTAACAACTCAAATACATGTTCTGTCAATTCAAAATAAACCTTCTAGTTCTGCAAGATATAGTACCCTTTGACAAGGTATCACGTTATTAATGTGAATCAATATGATTCTATCTACTTAAGAAGACTATACGATTCTCTGGCCTGTATTGTATCGAAGTACCAATTAGCTAGCGAGAAGTCATATTAACTTTTGTCTATACAATAAATACATTTCTAAAGTTTCCAGTGGTCATTGTTTGGAAGAACCATCAAGGAACATTATTTATTTTCCAATTCCAGAAGAAGGAAGTCATAATGTACATCTTAAACTCGACTTATTTGACCGTGAATAACATCGGGGTTTGAATTTTCCTTCCATTTCAGATCCAAGGTATTGTTTCGGTTTCTTAATTGTTTATTCAATAAAAAAAATATACACACGAACAGTACCATTTGTTTGTAAATCCTTAGTTTATCCCCGAGGGATCAATTTTTTGTATGGATACCCCAACTATCATTGTATTGTTGTTGTGTTTAAAACAAAATAATATTTATATTCTGCTATTCTATATTTGTTCCTTTTTGTCCCTTTGCAGAGATTACCAGTAATAAATCCTGAATTTTGTTTTAGACGGGCTGCTTGCGATGTCACAGAGAGTATTTATTATTCGCTTTATGGGATGAAGTCAGGACCTTACCAAGCCTTCAAATTTAATTATTTATAGTTAAAAAGGAATTAACGCTTGTTGTTGCTATTTGATTAACAATAAAACACATTTCGCTAAGATATTAGATTTCCATACACAGAGATGCAATCTGGAAAACCCTTTTCTATCAAATGAAATATGTATGTGTTAATACACCAGAACTGTAATTGTAGTTCCTCTCTCCTCAATTATACTACATCAGCTTTTTCTCACTCATCAAAATACGGTCTAGGTAAGAGAGAATTATTTACGTAGAAAACACATTCATTTTTAGTCTCACTAAAGGACATAAGCTCTTGTTCGACTAACGTGTAAAGCTCACCGAATCAGACAATTCACTACACGTTTCAGTATGCACATCTCGCCATTTTCTGGTCTTATGACAGGCCGCAGGAAAGCTGGAAATATTGATTTTTGTAGCAATAATTCTAAGTATACAGCCCTGGATAGATGAGTCGTCAGAATGTGGATTTTATATGCTTTTACAAGAGGATTGCACTATGCACACAAAACAAAACATCTTAAAGTTTCACCCTTTGCCTATTAAAATTGGGGCTCGTTTTTCTCTTTTGTATTTATCTTATACAAACAAAGACTCTTGTGATTTTCTATTTAAAATGGACTGTTTTTTTATTTTCCATTTAAAAACTAATTTGATTCTCCGGTGACGTCTCGTTTCGCCTACTCCTTTTATTTTAATTAGAAAACGCTGCGGGGCGAAAGGAGACTCGGTAATCCTTAAACAATACCTGGATTAAGGATTAAGGTCCCCATTTCCCCCATAAAATCCACTTGACGTCCCCCAAGAAAAAATCTAGTTATATTACATATTTTATTAATAACAGAATTAAATAAATGAGTTACACTGATCTTCTAATGTACGTGTACAAAATGTGCTGCTCGACCAGCCAACTGAACAACAGTCATTTCGCCATCTCGATACTGGTCCTTCAGGTGAGACAAACGTTCATCAAGTTTGCGATATTTCCGTCTTTTAGGCTGCTGTCTGGCTCCACTTGACATCTGGCCCAACTTCACCTCTGTTACATACTGTTCTCTTTGTAGCAACTGGATAAACTCATAGATGTTAGGATGAAATTTTCCGGCAGCGGCTTTCATACGGTGGTGCCATCCCTCTACATTATTTGTTGTCCGGGGACCAACAGTGTCGTAATGGTTCCACATATGCCTCTCCCATCCGCCTTCAATCCACGTTAGTGTCACATAATCCATAAATGCGGTACAGTTGGCGGTGGCTGGTGATTCAGAAATGACATAGACCCAAACTTCTTCTACTTCTGCTCGTGGCACCAAAGGTAAGGAGACAGCACGACGGACAACGGTAGCAACTTCTGGATCATCTTGGTAAGGCTGTTGTAATCCATGCTTCTGCGCATTGCGCCAGATGGATTGGGAAGCAACCTTTCAAACCTTTCTCCTCTGTCAGTTAAGGTCCAACGTCCATCCAACATAATATCTCGCCTGTGCTTAGGAACTGTGGGTATGGTCTTCTTCCTTTCTCTGTCATGAAGCTATTTATTTGTGCCCTCATATTTATAGGCCACAGTGAACAGTTTTCATCTTAACAAGATAACTGTTCACTGCCACTCAGTGATCGATGGCAGATGACTGTTCACCCCTACCCTCCACCCCACCCTCCTTGTCAAGCATAGTGGGACCGCACTTGGCGGTCTCCACAGGGTACCCAAAATAAATACTGTTCAGAAGTAGGCGAAACGAGACTAAACCGATTCCCCCCCCCCCCCAGCACAATCTGGGGATTAATAACAAACTAAGCACGTCATTTGTACTTGACTCCACACGTGTCTATGCTATTGGTGCTCGGAATTGTTCCTATGCTGGTGGGCTGTATGCGAATAGAGCCGCACACACCTGGTCACAGACTAGGTAATTCATCCCGTTTTAAAATATCATGAATGTGATAAATTATATTGATAATGTTTTGGTTGATTTTCTATTGATTAATTATTGTCTCAGTGGTTGGTAACAAATGAGTTAATAAATTGATTGGACGGCTGGTTAACTGGCTGGTTGAGTTGTTTATTACATGATTGATTATTGGAAACTGGTTGTTTGATTTATTGATTCTACCCATTTAATTGATTAACGGGTTCGAAATTAAATGGTCGACCATTAATATATGAATAAAGAACAAGAGTTTGAAAGATCTACTAGTCAAAACTAAACTCCTTTGTGTGTCTTCTACCTTCTTTTCCCATTATCATTATTATCCGTACAACTTTGTCAATATATCCCAAAATACCCTAATCATTCTGCTGGTTAAAGCCGAATTCTTCAACCTAATGAAATATCGTGGGTTTCGGTATATTGCAACAACCTATGATTGAGCATAACGTTCTAAATGACATACCCCTACAATTAGAAACTTGTCTTCCTTGTTATTTTAGCTGAGAGCGAATATGAAATTGTTTCAATATCTTTGACATTAAAAGTGCAGTATGATCTCAATAAGGCTGTAGTGTGAGTACAAAGCCAGAGTGGGACGACTAATGGTAAAAAATACAATTTTATTTTGCTTACCAGTATGTAGTTCATAGTATCCCAAAACTGCTGAATGTTTTATTACGTACAGCTATATATATCTTGGATTAAATGAAGAAAACATAAGCGGCAATGACAGTTAAACCGTGGAGGCGGAAAGCTTTACGGCGTATGAAAACGTCATTGCCGACAATTGGCCTATTACCGAGTTGACATTTAAATAGATGGTGGGAGACCAAAACATCATGCTCTTTTCGTCAACAAAATAAGTACATGTCAGTAGGAGTAAACGAAAACAACATTTTAGAAACATCAATTTTGAACATCTTTTATAGTGTTTTCGACTGGATGTATGACTACACAAGAACATATCCCGGAACAATACCTTAAATATCAAGGGTTGCGTGTGGGAGTTCTGTGTGTTGGTAGGAATGGGGTTCTTAATTGGGTCATTCGAAAATTAGAAATTACCATATTCTTATCGGAAAGAAAGGTAACCTTTAAGGCTTTTGTCCATTATCTTGTAACCATAGGACTTGGGTTTGAGGGTCATTTGAACTCTAATCATCCAACAAAACAGCATGGAATTCAACAAGGCGTTTGCTCGCCTTTACTCGCTTATTTATTCAACCGCTACATTCGGCTCGGGTCCGGTATCCTCGGTAATATCCAATATTTCAGCTATAAAAGACGCCTCGTCAATAATCTTTGCAAGCTTGTCAAACGCCGACTACCTTAGAAAATTGACGTTTCCTTTGTGTCGCTTTTAAAGTTTCTCTTTAATCCATGTAGATATTCTCGCATATCATTGTACTGTCATTTAAGCCTTTTAAAATGTTACCCAATGTGATACTTCCTACGGTATGGTTTGTAAAGGCGTGCAACGTCTATCCTAAACACATTTAAAGGTGAATTCACTTGAGGCCAATCTAAAATTCGAAACCAGCAAGGAGAAACGCGATCTCTAACGCTGATACCGGTCATTTGAATCCATTCTACTTGGGTTAGACAGTTAACCCCGGATTATGTGAGGTCAAATGATCATGTGACTTATACTCATTCGACAGAACAACATCATGAGGTTCAACTAAGCAATTGCTAGTTTTTACTTAATTTTATTTCTCTCCAACACTTTGTCTAAAGCTATCATTAGTTTCTAATGGGCTTAGTTTACGCTCTGTGTGTATAAGAGAATCTAACAAGCGAACCGTTCCCAACTAGGCCGGGTAGCTCAGTTGGTAGAGCGGTGGGACGGTAACCCTAAGTCGTGATTTCGATTCTCACCCTGGCCCGGAATTTTTTCCGGGTCAATTAGTGTCGGTTATTTACTACTATCATTAGTTTCATCCAACATTTCAAACAATAGCATATATTGAAGATGCTTCGTCTTGTGGTCTCTTCAATGTGAATTGAGTCGACAGGGAGGTGCCATCAAATCGGATTTCTTCCGAAATGCTTCCGAAAACTGACTCTCCGATTTTGTTGTTTGTTTAAATTGGGTATGAGCTGCGAATATAATCACGACATACATTTAGTCGTTTTAGGCCAGCTTTTGCTCAAAACACTACTTTAACGTATACCATAAACAGCTTCTAATTTGTATTTACAGAGAAAAAAGCCGATAATTTCAACATTTTGTTTTGAAATATCCGCATTTTGGCAGCTCGTACCACAACGTAAATATTCACGTAGTGTGATACTGCGATTGATATATTTTTCTGATAGCTTTTAGAAAGGTTACCAAAGCTGGTATGTGAAAAGTCTTATGTCATGTAGAAGTATACGAGGTCACTAGAATACGATTGGCTTGATGCTAGAGGATTTATCCGATACCCAAACGAAAACATCCGGGTACCGGCATAACATATAGCTATACCTACTTATTAAGCACTTCGCTTTATTAATCCACTTGTGAACTTAACTACACCTTTACCGACAGAGAGGGGAGATAAAATCGTTACACAAGGTTCGAATTCATGCTTATGACACTTAATCGTGAACAAGACAAGTATATTGGAAATATATACAGGACCTGGTCGAGAGCAAAGCAATTATAGTTGAAATATATATTTTTGAACACTATAACACACGGGCACAGGGAAAATCTATATACGTGACTTGGTCGTGAGCAAAACAAGTAGGCCTATAGTTGAAACATAATTTATACATGACCTGGTCGTGAACGACACTAGTACAGTTTAAATAGATAAAGTCTTAACATTGTGACCAAAGTTATTTTGACAGAATAAGATTAAATCATAAGTTAATTAAAAACAGTATGTATATTAGTCTACTGATAAGTTATATATGATATGACGGATTTAGTTCATTATGGAGCATGTCCAATGGTCTAGCAATATTTCTCGTGTCGGATATTGAATTGCGATTGAATTTTATTTCGACGCCGTTTAAAAACTATAGAGTATCATGCTTTTATATTTTAAACTGTTTCTACCAACCGGAATAACAATTATATGACATCAAGTATATAGACGAAACTGTAGGCGCTATTGCATTTACATATAAGGATAATGTGTGTTCTATACATGTAGTTCTGAGTAAATTACATCAATAGAAGAGATATAAAAACTATTGAGAAATTTACCTACAGATAGAGAAGGCACCATATGTATAAAGGAGATAATGTAATTACTTGTTTGTGTTGAAATCTGAGTAACACGTGATCGGTTGTCGTACGGAAAGTGGACACTGATACAATGACGTCATAACTATCTATTTTAGTTCATTTTAATGCAACAAACAATAAACCATGCTCTAGGAAACTGCAGATGTGTAGAACATGTGGAGTGGATGGAACAAGTTAGATTGGGATGGAATGTATGTTTCTTCATGGGAAGAAGATGATCAGACAATAGCTGTGTCCCCAGGTTTAATCTGGATACATTTCTATTAACTTTCCCTCTCTACTTAACATCCGTCTATCAACAGTGGCCACATCATTCTCTCTCGTTAATATTGCACTATCAGAGCCATGTCTATTGAAACAAGAAAGTCTCAGCTTGACCTTTGCGGGGAAATCTAGAGAAAAAAAGGCTTATACATGAAGGGGAAATAATTGAGTCCAGTGACTCGAAAATTACGATGGATTAAGCATAACTAAGTAAAGGAAGGATATTTTTCTATTATGCCTTTCCATGGCATCATTTGTACACACATGTTTCTGTAATAGAGAAATAACGAGGCAGCGGGTATTTCAGACAAATAATGTTCGCGGCGCGAAGCTGACAAGGAGTAAACGATTTGGACTTGTTTGGGTTTCTCGTCGACTTCCTTTATTGGTGTTATACAAATGCAATACTATATCATGTTTACAGTTGTGCAGTCAACGTCTGGTACATTCGAGTAAAACAATACCTTTTATTCTCAGCATAGTTTTGGACGGGGGTTCTTATTCTATCAACGTATCTGAGCTTGTTAAGAAAAAGGACGTTAGACTTGTCATGCATGGAGGGCCTCAAACCGATGTATGGCTTGCTCTCCAATTTTGTCGTTCTGGCTTCTGTACAAACAGCTTTGTTTTATCTCCAGTAAGCTCTACAGTCGCTCTGAGTTCATCACGTGAAAGCTCCATTACAGTTTCAAAATGAAAACAGCCTTGTGCATTCATTTCCAAGTTACGATGGCCTTCATGCGAAACAATCCTATTTAACTACTCTACATAAGAATGCATTGCAAAAGTGGCTCCTGGTTTTCTCGACTGTATCTATCTGCAGGTGTGTTTTGTTTCAGAAAAATTAAATGTAGCGTTTTAAGAATTATTGAACGATTCGATTTCGAGATTCACTGAAACCGTTATGCTGAAATTAGTACGAACTATACCACTATTGTTCAGACAGTGTGAGCGTTAGTAGTTGATTGAAAAAAAACCCTCAAAGATAAGAGTACAACCTGTGAGCGAGTAAACGAACAAAATTCAAAAACCTATTTTATCAAAAGACTTGTAAGCAATATGTTTGTTTAGTTTATGACTTGTGGTATCTTTCCGACAATGACACATTTTCTAGTGTTTATTTTTAGGTTACCTTGCGTTATTTAAACGGGGGGGGGGGGGGGGGGGGGGGGGGAAGAAAACGTTGTATTAAACTTTAACATTATCTTTTTCAACCCTCACCTATACTTGTGCAAACTGCAGAACCCAACGCTGAAGTTTTTTAGAGGAATATGTTTTTCATTTTAAAGACGTGGTAAACAAATTCCATAGCTTCTAGATTGGATTGAATCGTGAAATAAGAAAGAGTTTAAAACTGTTCTTAATACGAACACTATATATTTAATGGCTCGAGTAAATTAGTTACAAATAGCTCTGTTTGAACCTAACTCGCTGGAACTATAGCTAAGCACTACTTTACATCCTTAATAGCTTGGATACAAGTCAAGTCAAAAGGAAAGGTCAAACGAGATTTAGGTAGATTCCACGGATAGAAACAAGCGATGGCTTCATTTGAGACTACTAATTCAAATAGAAAATTATTTGCAGAAATAATAGCTAGCAATTATAGATGAGTAATACTAATGGAATAACACACTCAACCATCCCAGTTAAAAAGGTTTGTAAATAATGTTACACAGTTATTTACCTGCACTAAACATATTGCGCGATAGGAATAATCTCATTTTCTAACTGTATAAATATACTCATTTTGTGGATAGATCGATGTATTACTCAACTGATCGATTGAATCACTAGGCGATTTTGTTGGAGGGACACATTATCACTAATTGGGTATATGGCTACTGTAAATACACGTGCAGTTTTTATAAAATACAATGTGCGTGTTTTCGTTCTTATGTATAGTGAAACATACGCGTCCACTGAAGTCGGAAAACCAAGTGTCTCAGTGACTCTAAATTAACAGCCATGGCATATAACACCCTCGGGGGAAAACATTTCCTCAACCTTTCCGATCAACTGCCCTATATATCAACTGTAGGAAACATCAAATTCGACATGGGATTTTTAGAGAAGTGGCTATTGAAGCACGAGAGGTTTGAATTGGGTTAGATCCACAAGGGACTATTTTTAAGATCACAGGATAAAAATAATACCCCTATCAGCACACTAAATATCAAGAACATTGCCGAGAAAATTGTGTTTAGTCAACCAGATAAGAACTTAAAGGCAGCATCCGTTAACTGTGCCAATGCATCATATAACAAAGAGGACATTTATAAATAAAAGATTGAAATCCTACTTTGGTTTATATATTGTTAATAACAAAGAAGAGGTTCGCATGTTTACAATCACATAGCTTACATGTATACAGATATTTAAACAATGATTTCACCTTAGAAGATTATTTTATTAAGGGGAGAGATCCTCAGCCCAGAGTAGCTATCACTAGATTACGCACATCCTCTCATAAACTTAAGATTGAGACCGCTCGACACCAAAAGTACAGTTTGTAATAGAGTGAAAAGACATATGAGACTGTGTGAAGCTTGCAATGCAAATGAAATAGAGGATGAATTTCATTTTTTATTTACATACAACAAAAATCAAGCACTTCGTGAAAAATATATCCAGAAATATTACTGGAGAAAGTCAAATATGTTCAAACTTATTCAACTTTTAAGTGTTTCTAATCAGACCACTGTCAAAAACTTGCTAAAGAGAATGCAGTAACACTTTCAAAGAAAAAATATAAATTCTCAACCATGTTTTACAAAATCTATTAAAATTAATTATTTGGGTGAAGGTCAATGCTATAATTAGTGTCACAAATGACATTGAACATAATGAATTTATGTGTATTCAACAATGGCCATTCCAATCCCAAATAACGATTTATCAACAATCAGGATTGCATCCAAGTAGGCGATTGTTAAAAGGCAATGAGATGTAGAAGTTGATATATCGCTACCTGTATTTGCTCCCATCCGAAATTAGTTATCAAATACCATCATGGTTTGGGCAAAGGGCCTATTAGTACAATAATAGATAGTCCATTGGTCCTGTGTAATTGGTTATAGACATCTGCGGCTCAGTCTTTTCACAGCTGACTATTTGTGATAATTGCAGAAAATTTCTTATTCAAAGACAGACCTAAGCCTCGCGTTCGCCAATATACATTTTAATTGGCTTACATTTGCACCGCTATTGAGTTTGAGCCATCTTTCAGACAGTCAAATGAATTAATTATATAATGATATTTATATGCGTTGGTATTAAATGTAATGCTGGCAATTTGTTTGAATTTATAATGCCGGTGTTTTATAGATAGAATACCAGGAATTGTTGTGGTCATTACTTTAAATACTTTGACTTCCTCCCCCTGTAGCACCTATTTCCATTGGAAATCATTACAAATAAGATATTGAAATCATGGTGTGCTGATTTTATGGAATAAACTATGGTTGTGTTGTGGTGCAGAAATCAAATGGGGCTATGCAATAAATCATGGTTGTGCTGTGACGGAGAAATCAAAATGGGGCTATACAATAAACCATGGTTGTGTTGTGATGGAGAAATCAATTGGGGCTATACAATAAACCGAGATGGTGTTGTGACAGAAAATCAAATGGCGCTATAATAAACCCTGGTGGTTTTGGGACAGGGAAATCAAGTGGGATTGTACACTAAACCGTCTGTGTGCTGTGACGGAGATATCAAGCGAGGCTATATAAAATCTCGATGGTATCAAATCATAGCAGCAATAATATTTTAAAATTGAAAAGCTTACCTTTGTCTGCAGTACGTATCCACGAGTCTCTACACTCAGACAGTCCTTCAAGTGTCTATTCCATATTATACAACGATCCACTTTACTTCTGAATTTTACCAGCGTTATGTGATAGCTATTCCCTATGGAGAACACAAATTGATAAGATATCTAAGTGTGTCATGACGGTCTCCATTGCACTGTCTAGGAGCCAACTCCATCGTAAGCAAGAAGACTAGCTGATGAGGGCTTATTGACTAGACACAATGCAGATGCTCTATATGTTCAGGTAACCGGGTGTTAATTAGAGAACTTCATGGTCTACCTGTCTACAACACCTGCTGTTACAGTCAGGTTCGTGTGTAGAGACAACGTCAAGGCAAAATACACCGTTTGTGAAGAACAGAGGCAATCAAATAAATCTATCCGCTATTGGTATATTATTTCCTTTTAAAATCGCCAAGAAAATGACTGGCCATTAAAATATACAATATTCAACTGCTTGATATCGCCCAGCTGATAATCTATTCATATCAGGAATATTTATATGACATTTGTGTACACAAGGAATTTAGCTACACAATTACCATATAGAGTCTACAGTTTTATCGTATGTAAAGCAAAGCCTATCTTTGGAACAGCTACCGAAGGCCAAACACCTCATTAGTCAGTGCACCGTTTATAATTACAGTATATCCGTTACTGCCATTATAAATACGTGCCCGGAACCAGTTTCGTCTGCGGGTACTAATCAAGTCAATCACATTAGCGCCCTGTTGTTATAAGGGTTTAGATGAAAATGAACTATGTAACTGTACTACAGTCTCCAACCTTCAGTTGTTAAAATGTCATTGCAAAAAATGTAGTTTTGTTATAATATAAACCAATGGTGGCCCCATTAGTGTATTACCTACCTTGAAGGTAAAGAGCTATAGGAAATTATAGTCACAAAGAAATATTAACTATCTACATCATCGCCCTACTTTCGGCTTAGGAAGTAATATTGCTATTATAAATGTAAGTAATCAGGAACTCACTGCTAATGATATATCTCTACTCAATATAGGACTTTCATTTCTGCTTTGCCCAACCTCATTATCTTATAGGGACCTTTTTATTAGTAAATTAGTTCATGTTATGAACTTCTGCAGAATTATAGGTCTGAGTGATATCTAATGATATTCTTTTACGTCTTAAAGCGGCTACACGCCCCCTTCTCACATGTATGATCCAAATATAAAATTACCCAAGCCTACAATGCCCCTGGGCGTCCTATTATCGCGGATTTTGGTATTGAACGTTAAAGAATATCACAGCTAATTGATTACTATCTAAAACCTATAGCAAATCGACGTGTTAGCTTTATCAAAAATACTGATGATTTGTTGCCAAATTATCTTTTCCAGAAAATTCTACTGGAAATGCCTGTCGTCAACCTAATGAAATATCATTGGTTTTGGTTTATTATAACAACGTATGATTGGGTGTAAACGTCAAAATGTTATGTCCCTTTTTAACACAATGTGAAGCTTGTCTCTGTGGTTATTTTAGACATGGTTTAGACATATTCTGTGCCCGTGGGTTTTAATGTTAAAAAATACATCATCGTTTGGCATTGGTCTGTTTATTCAGTTCATGGGAAGGCGAGGTTGTATGTCTCGATGAAACAGCGTCCCTTACGCTGATACCTGGCAGCCATACCACATGGTTAAATTGAAGTTAAATTGACGATTGAAAGTAGACTTTATATCTCTAGACATAACGGTAGAACTTCTTCAAGAATTCCCATTTTCTTGACATAATCGCCATTTCGATTTCACTGATGAACTAAATATATATTTCCAGTTGAATTAAAAAAAATATTTATTCAGCAACTCTTTTGGATCAATGAGCAAAATCAAAACATCAATCTTATGTGAATTTTGGTGTTTTTAATATTTTCTGCTATTCAAGCAAAAGGCAGAAATATATGTGATATGTCATAATGTTTTAAGCTTTTAACAACGTTATAATGCCAATTTAAAGGACATACTTTCAGGATGATGACCAATATATTAGTAAAGCAGTTAGCCGTTTCTGAGACTTTTTTTCCTCTCATTATTAGGCTGGTGTTGTATGTTAGTGCTTTACTGTTTAGTACGTTATCAATAATACACAAAGATAAAAGCAGTCTTTTTAAAGAGTCTTTATAGTCGAGACGAAGAGGTTTTTAATGGTGTCGTAGACAGACCACCTGTTATGATTCCAAGTGGAATACAGTCGGAAATGGCCCCGATACTAAATAGAAAACATGTATTAGGTCATTGTATATTTCCCATAAACAAATCGATCGATGTAATCTGTTGAATTTTACTACATTCCAGATTGGTAATAGTTCATCGACTGTTGGTTGATTTTTGGTGCCATCAACTCGATCGATCAACATTTATTCGGTTGAGTATTTGTTGAGTCATCCATAGACTTCTGGTATTCATAGATTTCTGGTATTACATAATTGGTAGTTTTAGCATTATCACTTCTTACAATCCTTATCATTCTATAGGCAACAGTGTCTTTGATAAATGAAACAAATATAGACAGTCTTCTCTAGGGGTTATAAATCTAAAACTTCCTTTTTCTAAAATCTAAATGTAGATGATAAATAGTTTATCACTTTGACCAGATCATGAGAGCCAACATTTCAATTGATCGTATCACTTGCATGGCGGAGTTACCAGGGTAAGTGGGGAGGAAACTGGGCGCTATGCCCGGATGAAACCCCTGACCTTCAGCGAGTACCTGACTTTGACATACGGCGATCAGAATTATTTCGATGGAAGGCCTGTCTCGGACAAAGAGATTATTACTCTAAACGACTCAGCCACAGAGGCCCCATTTTCCATTGGCCTTTTCAGTTAATATGATGTTTTTCACGACGTTGTCTCAATTTCGCTTTGACGGGTAGTGTGACACGCATCTATTGCATTGCGTCATAGACAAAAAAGCACGATTTCAACTCCAGATTGATAAAAATGACTCAATGGAGCTTCTTTTAGCCATACACAACGACTACTGCACAAACATCAGTTCTTAAGACGAAATGGGTCGTTTGCCAGTTATTGACGTGTTCTTACTTGTCAGTTGTTGACGTCGCCGAAATTGTCAGTTGTTGACGTGTCCTAATTTGTCAGTTATTGGCGTGGCCTTAATTATCAGTTTTTGGCGTATCCTAAATTGTCAGCTTTTGATGTGGCTTAAATTATCAGTTGTTGGCGTATCCTAAATTGTTGGTTGTAGACGGAGCCTAAATTGTCAGCTGTAGACGTAGCCTAAATCGTCAGTTTTTGGCGTGTCCTTAATTGTCAGTTGTTGACGTAGCCTTAATCGTCTGTTGTTGGCGTATCCTAAAGTCAACATGATTGTCAACTCTATCATTCTCACTACGTTAACACTATCTGTGTTACCAACTCTGTCATTCTCATCTCGTTAACACTATCTGTATTGCCAACCCTGTTATTCTCATCTCGTTAACACTATCTGTATTGCCAACTCTGTTATTCTCATCACGTTAACACTATCTGTATTGTCATCTCCATTATTCTCATCACGTTAACACTATCTGTATTGCCAACGTTATTATTCTCACCACGTTAACACTATCTGTATTGTCAACTCCATTATTCTCATCACGTTAACACTATCTGTATTGCCAACTCTGTTGTTCTCATCACGTTAACACTATCTGTATTGTCATCTCCATTATTCTCATCACGTTAACACTATCTGTATTGCCAACGTTATTATTCTCACCACGTTAACACTATCTGTATTGTCAACTCCATTATTCTCATCACGTTAACACTATCTGTATTGCCAACTCTGTTATTCTCATCACGTTAACACTATCTGTATTGCCAACTCCATTATTCTCATCACGTTAACACTATCTGTATTGCCAACGTTATTATTCTCACCACGTTAACACTATCTGTATTGTCAACTCCATTATTCTCATCACGTTAACACT
Source organism: Lepidochitona cinerea (assembly GCA_963971465.1). Lineage (NCBI taxonomy): Eukaryota > Metazoa > Mollusca > Polyplacophora > Chitonida > Tonicellidae > Lepidochitona > Lepidochitona cinerea. Next base: position 34,972,991 of record OZ020556.1, on the reverse strand, counting down.
ATCTGTATTGCCAACTATGTCATTCTCATCACGTTAACACTATCTGTATTGCCAACTCTATCATTCTCATCACGTTAACACTATCTGTATTGCCAACTCTATTATTCTCATCGCGTTAACACTATCTATATTGCCAACTCTATCATTCTCATTACGTTAACTCTATCTATATTGCCAACTCTGTTATTCTCAGCACGTTAACACTATCTGTATTGCCAACTCTATTATTCTCATCGCGTTAACACTATCTGTATTGCCAACTATTCTCATCACGTTAACACTATCTGCATGTATTGTCAACTCTATCATTCTCATCACGTTAACACTATCTGTATTGCCAACTCTATCATTCTCATCGCGTTAACACTATCTGTATTGCCAACTCTATTATTCTCATCGCGTTAACACTATCTGTATTGCCAACTCTATCATTCTCATCACGTTAACACTATCTGCATGTATTGCCAACTCTATTATTCTCATCACGTTAACACTATCTATATTGTCAACTCTATCATTCTCATCACGTTAACACTATCTGTATTGCCAACACTATCATTCTCATCACGTTAACACTATCTGTATTGCCAACTCCATTATTCTCATCACGTTAACACTATCTATATTGTCAACTCTATCATTCTCATCACGTTAACACTATCTATATTGTCAACACTATCATTCTCATCACGTTAACACTATCTGTATTGCCAACTCCATTATTCTCATCACGTTAACACTATCTGTATTGCCAACTCCATTATTCTCATCACGTTAACACTATCTGCATGTATTGCCAACTCCATTATTCTCATCACGTTAACACTATCTATATTGTCAACTCTATCATTCTCATCACGTTAACACTATCTGTATTGCCAACACTATCATTCTCATCACGTTAACACTATCTGTATTGTCAACTCTATCATTCTCATCACGTTAACCCTATCTGTATTGCCAACTCTATCATTCTCATCACGTTAACCCTATCTGTATTGCCAACTCTATCATTCTCATCACGTTAACACTATCTGTATTGTCAACTCTATCATTCTCATCACGTTAACCCTATCTGTATTGCCAACTCTATCATTCTCATCACGTTAACCCTATCTGTATTGTCAACTCTATCATTCTCATCACGTTAACACTATCTGTATTGTCAACTCTATCATTCTCATCACGTTAACCCTATCTGTATTGCCAACTCTATCATTCTCATCACGTTAACACTATCTGTATTACCAACTCTATCATTCTCATCTCGTTGACGTTATCTGTATTGCCAACTCTATTATTCTCATCGCGTTAACACTATCTGCATTGTCAACTCTATCATTCTCAGCACGTTAACACTATCTGTATTGCCAACTCTATCATTCTCAGCACGTTAACACTATCTGTATTGCCAACTCCATTAATCTCAGCACGTCGACACTATCTGTATTACCAACTTTATCATTCCCATCACGTTAACTTTATCTGTATTGCCAATTGTATCATTCTCATCACGTTAACTTTATCTGTATTGCCAACTGTATCATTCCCATCACGTTAACTTTATCTGTATTGCCAACTGTATCATTCTCATCACGTTAACTTTATCTGTATTGCCAACTCTATCATTCTCAGCACGTTAACACTATTATTCTCATCACGTTAACACTAAGTGTATAGCCAACACTATTTTAAACGTTCTTGGAAAAGCAGTATTTCTGATTAACAAATTATATCTGATCACTATGGGTGATACCAAGACTGCATATATATTTGATAACAAAATTATATAAAATGAGATTATCCGAATGAACACCGTTTAAGATCCAAATATATAATAGCATTTATTATCCTCACTAAACAAACTGTGTTTTAATCCTCAGCAGTAGAAACGAATATATTTAATTTTCTCAAATCAAACCAAATTTTTATTTTTTATTTTCCTCAGACTTATTAGTTTAAAGTGTCATTCACATTTTTTTCATAATTTCTGATCGTCAAGACAGTAAGAGGATTTGGAGTCCATCGAAAAACTAAATTATTGGTGTTTGAATGAGGAAAATCCATACAGTATATGTGGCCTGTACGAACCGAAAACGTGTTCGAAACGTAAAAAAATTTAAATAACCTGGACGACCATTGTCGATGTCCTTAGTTTATTCTGAAATTCTAAGCCAAAGTTAGTTCAAAACAATACTTTATCGTAGATTTTCGAGACTAGAAGCACTAAAAAACTTGAGAAAAATAGCTGATAATTTCATTCTGTTTGAACGTCAAAATATCAACATGTTGGCAGCTCATGCCACGTTAAGGAACGGGCAGGTCAGATAGATTTTACAACGGGGCCGGGTTTTACATCTCGTTAGATCTAGAAATCATTCTAACAGTAAATCATCGATTGAAATAATACTCGAAATTCAAGGAATGTTCCAAAATCTGCTGAACTCTCTTTTTGGTCTTTCTTTCTATAAAACGCAAAACATGTTTTATTTTTGCATTTGTCTTTGAGCTTTGTATTACATGTTGATCAATATTCCCGACATTAATAGTTAATAGCTTGTTTGTCGTCCTTGTTTGGCATTTCAAAATTACCCTCTGGCGATGGAATATTACGCGACTTTGAAAGGTTAGCAGTTCTTAAGAATTCCCACAAATTGAATGCAGATCGATGATATACTTGTATTACGATAGCGTTGCATAGAAACAAGATTGATGGAGCCAGGGACGAAATTGCAATTGAAAAACATTTATGGCGGCAATGATTGTATGGATTGATGTTTTACGCCGCACTAATATGGCGGCTTTGTCAGGTATAACGAAGGAAGAAACCGGGTTTATTGCCCCGAAGAGACCGCCCCCCTAAGTTAACTTAAAAGGATAAACATAAACTAGTCAATTGCCTGCATGGTTAAACCATTGGAGGTTACTCGAATTTGAAGCGATTTTCTCTTTCAGTACCCTTGATTGGATAATGTAATGTTCTGTTTAGTTATGCTATAACGTGAATAGCCCCTATTTTCTGTGTATTGTTCCGTTGAGATTCAAACTCTGTTATGCTATTTTGGGATGCTATTTCCTGGGGTGGGGGGGGGGGGGCAATGTCCTTAGTTTATTCTGAAATTTTCTCTAAAATATGTACAGAAAATATGTCTACACAAAGATGTCGACAGATAACCATTAAGTAAAAATAATTTCCTATAACAGTTTGAAGGCCATCTGTGTTCATACATAAATATTGTCAGAAATACGACGCCCTGGATACACATTACAGACTGATGATTTCCGTTCGTGTCCGTCCGAAATTTATTAGAACTTCTGTTTTAACCATGGTTTAAAACTGCTGTCAAATATAGTCGAAGAAACTGTAGATTATTTGTATTGTTCTTATGCTGGTTGATTTCAGTTTAATGTAAAACTCAATGGCTATTGTAATCTATCTGGCATCGTAAAGGTGTAGGGTTTTTATATACAAAGAGCAAGTTTTTCAAGGAATTTTAAAACTTTCATCGACCTACTTTTAATTCTTGAGAATTTATAAAAAAAAAAAAAAATTCTCATTAAGACTGGCACAAATTATGCAAAATTAGGTCCAACTAACGTGGAACAGTTTAGTTAATTAGTGTCTTTTAGAAAGTGGGTATAACAGTATTCTCGTTATTTTGGGATTACACTTTCTTGAAAATATGGTAGAAATTCCTCTACCGATTTTTGTGTGACGCCCGAAACGGCAATCGACGGGAATCGAACCCAGGTCTAAGAGTATGGCACCTATCGCCAGCACTAGAAAAGGCCGGTTGGTTGAATGGATAAGACATTTAGTGCTGGCGATAGGTGCCATACTCTGAAACCTGGGTTCGATACTCGTTTCGCACGTCACCCAAAAATCGGTAGAGGAATTTCTACCATATTTTCAAAAAAGTGTAATCTCAAAATAACGAGAATAGACGTAGAAAAGACGATTACGTCAATATGTGTAAAATCTGGGCGGCTTATCGTTCAGTTTGTCTGGAAAGACAGCCCTGATGAGGTCAAATCGATCGGTTTAAACCGCAAATTCATCGACATAGAAAGCCTTTCAATTGTCTATAGGGACACGAGGTAGAATCGAATTACAGTAATCAAATAACATATGTACTGTATTACCCTATCCTCTCGAGTTTATTCCCTGTTCTGGAAACCCCAGACCTTACATCGATGGGAATATGAAATCAGGAAGCTCTAGAGGAAATCAAATTTACCCGATATTTCCCAGCGTCAGCTCGATGGTCCCCATGTTATCACCATCACTGAAAAATGGATGTTTCTGAACAAGTAATTAAAGGGGCATGAGCTGCCAAAATGTTGATATTTTGACGTTAAAACAGAATGCTGAAATTATTGGCTATTTTTCTCAAGAGGTAGAATTCCGAAGCTTTTTAATGCTTCAAGTCTCGAAAATTTACGATAAAGTACTGTTTTAAACTAACTTTGGCTTAGAATGAATGAATGGTCGTCCCGGTTATTTAAATTTTGTTTACTTTTGAACACGTTTTCGGTTCATACAGGCCACATACTGTATGGATTTTTCTCATTCCAACGCCAATCATTTAGTTTTTCGATAGCCTTCAAAGTCTCTTACTGTCGTGACGATCAGAAGTTATGAAAAAACTGTGAATTTTGGCAGCTCATGCCCCTTTAAGGCTATTTTTTAACCATGGTATATAAAGGTGCAAAGGCTGCCAAATATAAAGACAATTTAGTTGAGACCAAATTAGCTAATTGTTCGTTATTTCTATGAAGGAGGGGGGGGGGGGCTCCAATAAGAATTTCACAAATTTCCAGTCATCGGTGATGTTAGTGTGCCTGTGGCTAAGTGTCTCACGTGACACTTACATCTGACGCTGTGAAACATTATACGTCATATGGAAAACAATTCCCATACGGCACATTTCACAATCTATATTCAAGCCCTCCTATCTTTAATGGTCTCTAGTTTTTTTAACATCTTGTAGCGACCCATCCTAAATACATATATATTTGAAAGGTGACTATATCGTGTTTTGTACGTTACATAGGCTACGTCTATATCGGACTTTGTTCCTAGTCCGATATGTGTTCTGGACGAATTGATCACGGATAACAGGCGATACAATGAATTCTGTTTTAGAAGGATGTGTATTCCCAAGGGACGTATGAGAAAACAGACAGATAATTGGTACATGTATGGTGACATGACAAGTTCTCGGATTCACGATATAATGAATGGCCTTTTTTTACCATGGCAACACATACTGATAACAAACATTACTGATGGTGACTTACAGCGCCGTTTTGATAAAAGATACTCAGAAAACTAAAGCCTGGTATACAGATATCTCTTATTTTAGATCCCTCGGTTCCAAAACAGGCCTTGGTTATTTGATATCATATGTTAAAAGGATTTACGTTAATATGTACTTCTAAATCATCGTCATTGGCGAATCGCAGCGCAGTCAAATGTAAAGAACACGAATTGGGAAGAACAAATATTCCACATTTACTTCAAAATGTTCTTGAATACGCGGTTTGAATGGCAGACATGCAGTTCTGAAAGACTTCCAAGTAACAAGTGGTCTAGGGTTTCTTACAATATAGAGGCCAGTCTCTTGGCCAGAGAATTCTAATTGTCACACAATGTCTATAGCAAAGATGGGTTAGATATAATCTATCAACCATGTCGCATGATCGACACTTACGCCAGTCTTTTGTTAACATCTTCCTTTAGTAGCTGAATAAATTGAGCAAAATCGTTGTCTTTATTCTGAAGTAATTTAAAATAAAGAATCATGCATCCCGAAGATCATTAAAACGTGTGATATTCCACTGTTTTATTTATAAAGTTTTCCAGATGGTCATTGGTATTTTTCCTAGCTCCCACGGACCGCTGGATACAAAATAATCGGCTGCCATTTATAGCTGAGATTGTGGTGCATTCTTAGCAGTTTGTTTGCCGACTCTCAGACCGAAAACAATGGCAAAAGGGAATTCCCCACATAACTTGTTTAATGTACATATTTGGTCGAAAATCCCCTTGCAGCCTTTCATCCAAGATTCATAATTTCTTATTTTTCTACTAATCCAAAGTTCAACCGAGAATCACAACCAACTTAGGCGTTATGTCCTTTTAAAGGAAATCTAAAGGAGCAACGTCAAGAGTAAAACCAACAAAGATAAACAACCGTTAAACTTGAGATTTTCTAACAAAAAATCATTGAAACAGGCTTCAACTAAATCCATTAGAATATATACGTAAAGCTTCCAAACGGATAAATGGCGATTTCAAGTAACCACCGTAAATCAATTTAATGTCTCCAAAATATTTCTTTCCCGTGCAATGAATTAAAATAAGATTATCAAAACTAATATACATCTTTTTAGAGATGAACATAATGTAATTCCTCGTGGAATGGTTCCCTGGTGTTAAGTTAAAGAAGTAAACGAAAAATAACGAGAGTGTCTGTAATACTTGACAGAAAACCGACAGAAAAAAACCCTAAAATTAAAAGAATTTCATAAAACGACCAGAAGACCACCTGTGTTATATAGAGATATTGTTAGAAATACGACGCCAAAATCTGCATAACATGCATCATCTATAAAACTAACGGTTTTCGTTCACCTTAACTTACGTGTTAAATTGGCCAAAAGAAAAAGAAATAAATGAAGTAAAAAAAATCGGAGAAGCTTTTGTCATTTCCTGTTTCAGAAATCTATATATATGTTTTCTTGTGAATACATCTTTTCCCCAAGTGGTTGTGTCTCACTTTCAGATAGAGAAACATGCGTGCAGACTACTAGACTGTGAGAGCCAAACACTCCAAAAAACGAAGCTTGAAGAACAAGTTAACTGTGAAAAATGATTCATGTTAACTAAGTACACTTATTATCTGCCTCATTTCTTTGTCATTGTGTCCGCATAAGTTCGCTTTCTGGAATGTGTACGTCACGAACGCCTGTATAGAAATCTATTCAAATGGTTACTTGAGACCTATACAAATTTATCACGGGTAACAAATTACACACGAGTTATGTTTCTTGAAGGACGTGCTTTCGCCAGGCGCATCAAAATGGACGAAGCCATGCGAGAGAAGAGGCAGATTGCAAGGCAGTGATTGGTTTGAATAGTCTGCATAACCGCAGTTACATATACTGTTAAAATAATATCATCTATAACATGGTTAGGAAACCTGAACCCAGGCATTCGTCATTTAAGAAATGTCTACGTGCCAAATAATCATGCAACCATTCTAAAAACAAATGGACAACTTTAAATTTGGAATTCTTCCTAATTTATTTCCAGAATCCGGGTTCATGGTAGATTAGTCCTATGTACTTGAATGTTAAACAAAAAGCCTCTTGAACTGACTAATTTGTTCTCATTTCAACAACAGACGACGGTTAAGTAGGATAAAATTCAAAGAACGGCCAAAATAACGAATTGATAAGATTGACGTGCTGGCCATTTAGTTATGTTCACATGCCAAAGATTTTATAGGTAATTTCAATAGTACAGTATTACTGTTTAAAACGATTGTTTCTCCTAGTTTATTGTGTGTGTCAGACCGTTGCCAGTTAAATATTTAATGTTTGGGTTATGGTATGTAATTCCCCTCACCTGTAATCCAAAGATGATAGTGTGAAATAAATTCTTCCATACCTCACGATGTTCTGTTGATAATTGATTGGAGTTAAAAAACGGCGGTAGACGATCTTTTGTTTCCGGAAAGAAAACTTCCCCTAACATAAGACGAACATTAAAATACACTTAAGGTACAACTAACCCCAAGCCACTTTAACCTTCTTGCAACAATTTGTGTCATAAAAATAAGACAGAATAACTTAAGATCATTTTACTTAAAAAAACCTTGTTCCAAAATAATTCATCAAATGCCAATCTGTCCAAAAAATAACAATGACCCCAGAATAGATATAATTCTGGTCCCACATCGTTCTGGTTTTCCAGGATAGGTACCTCTGATGAGGTCACAATCAGGTCAAATGTAATCAAGGGCAAATTGGGAATTCTTCGACGGAGTAAACCATTACTGGAATCGGATGCCAGTAATCAAATAGCATGTGTACTGTATTACCCAATCCCCTCGAGTTTATTTCCCCGTCTGGAAACAAAATATCTCGTGTCAATGGGAATACAAAGTCACTACAATAGTGGAAACCAAATATACCCGAGATTTACTGTGAGCTTGTTAATGCCAATGTTACCAACATCACTGAAAAATTCATGTTTCTGGATAAGTAAGTTAATCTGGTGGCCATATTACCATATAAATGACAAATATAAAATCTAAGGGTAATGGGTGTTTAAGATGAGACAATATCGGTGTATCGCGGCCATGAATATGGAATTGATGGTGATAAATACACGAGGTGAGAACCTACGAGTATTGAATGGTTGAATAGATAAACCGAGGATATAGCATGTCAAGCGTAAACGTCGTATTTATCATGTACACAAATAGGATCAGGAAAACATAAATAAAACACAATTGTATCATGGAAAGCGTCCACAAAGACTGTTTCCATGGTTCTTCCATGGTTCTTTCCTCTCTTTTAAGAAAGAGAAATTACATTTGACTCTATGAAATATGGGGCAATTGTGATTAGTTTGGATTAATATTGAGATAAGATCTATACTAGGTCTTATTAGGAGGAGACACGAACCGCCTAGCCGTGTACGAGTCCAAACGCGATCTTTTTTCTAGTCGAATTTATGACGAGTAACAAATGACTGTGAACTAAATTATCAGGAAGTCGGGAGTTTCCTGACACCAAAAATGCCTCATGGTTATCTGACGGAGTAGACAGAAAATTGGTACATAGAGAGACATGACAATGATAAGGCATCAGATGCTTTATTTCAGACAGATTTCGTCCATATAACATTTTACTGTTATAAAATAGATAAACAGAAAAACAAAGAAATGACATTGATAATATTGATATTGAACATTGATATGATCGATTGATTGATATTTTACTTATATGGTGAGGTTGTCAGGTTAAGAGGAAGATGAAACCGGGCTCATTGCCAGGCGGAGACCACAGACCTTCGGTGAGTACCTGGCAACGTTTCCTCACATATGTGTTCTCGTCTAAGTGGGATTCGAACAGTGTCATAAAAATAAGATCGAATAACTTAAAGACAATTTTACTTTAAAGAACCTTGTTCCAAAATAATTCATCAAATGCCAATCTGTCCAAAAAATAACAATGACCCCAGAATAGATGTAATTCTGGTCGCACATCGTTCTGGTTTTCCAGGATAGGTACCTCTGATGAGGTCACAATCAGGTCAAATGTAATCAAGGGCAAATTGGGAATTCTTCGACGGAGTAAACCATTACTGGAATCGGATGCCAGTAATCAAATTGCATGTGTACTGTATTACCCAATCCCCTCGAGTTTATTTCCCCGTCTGGAAACAACAGATCTCGTGTCAATGGGAATACAAAGTCACTACAATAGTGGAAACCAAATATACCCGAGATTTACTGTGAGCTTGTTAATGCCAATGTTACCAACATCACTGAAAAATTCATGTTTCTGGATAAGTAAGTTAATCTGGTGGCCATATTACCATATAAATGACAAATATAAAATCTAAGGGTAATGGGTGTTTAAGATGAGACAATATCGGCGTATCGCGGCCATGAATATGTAATTGATGGCGATAAATACACGAGGTGACAACCTACGAGTATTGAATGGTTAAATAAATAAACCAAGGATATAGCATGTCAATCTCACCCGTCGTATTTATCATGCACACAAATAGGATCAGGAAAAAGCAAATGAATCACAATTATATAATGGAAAGCGCCCACACTTCTGTTACAGAGACCGATGACTGTTTCCATGGTTCTATATATACTCTCCCAAAAAAAGAAACGCAAAATCCAATTTTTTTTTCTCAAACATGAATTTTTCCAAAAATGTGCGTGATTGACACATGACAACAGGATCATGTTATAATGTAAATGTCCGATAATTGAATTTAAGCCCCTGATAGTGGCTGTTGATCACACGTGACTTTCGGGTCAGCATTTGTGTAACGCTACACGAGAAAGGCGTAGGGAAAAACGTTGCACGTGCGAATCACGTCTTATCTTAATGCGGGTTTAATGGGTATAAAAGACACACAACCGTTCAATTGAATTCAGTAGTTAAATTGTTTCACGAAGTTGCCAAGACTAGACGCAGCTACCCGGAACGTGTCATTGGTCGTCTCGTGGCCGGCGAATCACAGAATGCAGTCGCTAGACCGGGGCACGATTTCCAGACTGTTGCAACGGCACCAGCAATCCGGTTCAACAGCTGATCGTCAACATTCTGGCCGACCTAGGATCACATCAGCAGCCCAAGATCGCTACATCCAGTTACTTAACCTGCGAAACCGGACCAAAACAGCAACAGAAACAACATCAAATATCCCAGGTCTCCGTCGAATATCGGCACAGACAGCCAGAAACCGTCTCCGTCAAAACGGCTTACGCGCCAGACGTCCTTACTTTGGCGTAGTACTGAGACGCCAGCATCGACTTGCAAAGGTCCGATGGTGCAACAGGTTAAGGGACTGGAATCTGCGAAACTGGAGGCGATGAATCAAGATTCCAGCTGCAGAGAAGAGATGGTCGTACACGAGTTTACAGACGCCGGAATGAGAGTGTGATGGTGTGGGGTGCCATATCCTGTGCCCGAAAAACTCAACTGGTGCACATTCCCGGCAACCTTAACGCCGTTCGATACACAGATGAGGTTTTGACACCACATATGCTGCCCGTAATGGACCTCCGTAGGGAAATTTGTCAGCACGACAACGCTCGGCCTCACACAGCTGGTGCTACTGTTGAATTTCTAGCCAACCAGAACGTAACAGTGCTTTGGATTAATATTGAGATAAGATAAGATCTATACTAGGTATGTGTGTGTTCAACGTTCAGCAAAGCAAGATACCCGAGGCGCATGATTCAAGTGATCGAAATATCGCCAATGTTCAAAACACCTTTTTGTGGTTTTTGCCTTAAAGGCACACTTGCCGCGAAAATCAGGAATATTGTTTACATTAAAAAAGAAAGACCATTTTCTGTATTTTTCCCAGACAATATAAGTTAGGAACTTTCTATTTTTACCAAAATTTAAAAGTTTGGACGTCACTTTGTATTTTTAATTTGAATTTGAAAATTTGAATTGTTAGGTGCCCGTAACGTAAACAAACCAAACTGCCCCCTATTGGCGATTTTATGTTTCAGTCGAGTGAGTGAACTAACGGCACAGTGTAATTTTACGTAGGCCTATTTATCTGAGAAATACAGACTGACGATCGGTTAACAGCGACTGGAAAAGCCTGCTGATAATTGTTTGAGTGTAAACCACAGATAAAAAGGCCTGAAATGAGGGTAATCCAACACGAAAGTTGACCGACACTGATCGTTGTTGTTGTAATCAGGCTTCGATTCTTCGTTTGTTTTTCACCCCATTTCTACATTCTAAAGCTAACTAGACATGTTGTATGTGTCCTATGTTCAAGTTTAGTTGTATTAGTCGTAGTAAGCTCATGTAAATTGGTTGTATTAGTCGTAGTAAGCTCATGTAAATTGGTTTTCTTAGCAAATTTAAACAGGCTACGGCGGCAGGTGGTCCTTTAAAATGCCGGCAATATTCGATAGAATTAATTCTACAGAATGATTTATTACTACGGACCGTCTAGCTATGTACGGGTCCAAACGCGACCTTTATTCTAGTCGAAATTATGAGGAGTAACAAATGACTGTGAACTAAATTATCAGGAAGTCGGGAGTTTCCGGACACCAAAAATGCCTCATAGTCATCTGACGGAGTAGACAGAAAATTGGTACATACAGAGACATGACAATGATAAGACATCAGATTCACCAAGCAATCTAATAATGTCCATGCTTTATTTCAGACAGATTTCGTCCATATAACATTTACTGTTATAAAATAGATAAACAGAAAAACAAAGAAATGACATTGATAATATTGATATTGAATATCGATATGATTGATTGACTGATGTTTTACCTCGCCCTCAATATTATTTCACTTAAATGGTGACGTTGACCGACACGCAAGTTGTGAGAGGAATTCGGGTTCATTGCCAGGGGGAGACCCCAGACCTTAATTCGGCGAGTACCTTTTTTCTATTTTTATTTTGTTCTATTTTTATTTTGTTCTAAGTGGGATTCGATCCGGCCCCGAATCGATGGAAGATCTGTGTCGGACTGAGCTTATGGATGTGAACTTTGCGTCGTATCCCTTCTGGCGATTATTTTTTTACTTGATTTTGTATCAAAGTCATCCAAAAGGCCAGGCGTTTTAATATGGTCAAGATGCTAGTAGAAAAAAACAGAGGGAATGACAATAAATAACTTATACCGGAATTACAAACAGTTCTTTTGTGTTTTTTTTGTGTAAATTGACATTTGAACTTTTCAGTTTAAAGACTTTAAAAAGAATACGTACTAATTATAAGATATTTCACTTTTCTAGAAAATCTATCTAAAAACGTGTTTTCACCACAATCGGCCTTTCCGTTGGAGGTATGGTTAAATATTTTCATTGCAATCGCAGATAATTTATAAATCGGCAGTAGGCAGAGAACAAAATTTGTTTGATACTAAATATTGCTTATCAGATGTTTACCTTAATACAGTCGCGTTGAGCATCTGTCATTGTTACCTGATTTTAAAAATTGTTTTTCGAAATCAGCTCTCCCTGAACACACCGTGCAATATATTACCGAGGGGAAATAGACGTCATTGGTTTTGGGCTTGGTATTTCAATTCCAAGCAGTAAAATCCGCCCTACATTTACATGTACGGTTGATATCTTACAATGTTAACGTTGGTGTCCACACTGACCACCCAGTCACAGAGATTTGATATGGTATTGCAAATCATTAGGCTTTATGAATCAATTAGTAATGTCAAGAATAAATAGTCAAATTCTATAAACTTTCAATTCACATACATAAAGGTAATACGAGTAACCATAGATAGTTGCAATAGAAACCTTAGTTAAGTGAACGCCTGTTCTCAAAGGCTTGTTTGGTAAATCGATAATAAAAATGTCTGTTCGCTGAATTTTGGCCTCAAAATAAAAAGTTTGTCAAACGTTTTATGACTTTTCATCTACCTGTCAAAAGCCAATGCTAGAGTATTCAAATGGGCCCTCCAAACTATTAGGTGTTTTAATATTTAAACACTTTTCTCGCCCTGCGTGTGGTGACTAATGGGTCTTTCTGTCAAAGTTAATACTTAGCGAGTTAAAGCTACAGGGCAATCGAGATCTCGTGCCATTCTACGAGATCTTCAACTCGAGACATGGCTCGAGAGCCGTCGCACTCCATTTTGCGCATAGTTAACTGCAAGAAATCTACTGAGAATTTTTAATCTATATACTATTTATTTATCTTTATTTATCTTTCCTATTCTGTTCGAAAACATGTAACCCTATTATAATATGCTGCATTGCAGGTTCTTAGGGCAAAATACTTGTTAAAAATCAAAAATATATTCGGCACTACATTAGCTTTTAAAATCATTCTAAAACAAGATGGCAGCGCCCATGGATGTCAAGGCAAAATATGATATGGACTTCAAGGTATTTCAAGGTATATTATATGTATTAGGAGAGGAGCAATCAATATAACAAAACAGGTTGTCGGCGGCTTAAACGTTACCTACCAGAATTATATCGAATATCTCTCTACACAACCGAGTCAACTATCAGTGTCACGTGTCGTTGTTTACAATTTTAAGGACGTGAACAGCAGTGGTCTCCCTTTGTGTTAAAACATGTCACTCAATCGTTTTAGAGTTGATATCTCAACGAATGGCAGTAGGATCAATCTCTATTTTAGATTGGCTACAGGGCCTACGTGAAATGAAACATGTCTGCAAGTAGACGATGGAATGGAACAAATAAACAATAAGCGAATATCAAACATTCAAATGAAGGTACGAATGCTTTAAAGGCAGAAGTATGACGAATACAGTCGTGTACATTAGGGTAAGTGTTATCTGCTGTAATGCAGCTTCGGAAAAACATTGATGCTAGAATAAAGTTTTAAATGCTACAATATATATTTATGAACACTAAAACGTGGTGATCTGTGTTATCTAACTCGCTGTTATAGTCTTACATAGAACGGCATCAATAGGAATGACAATTTCAGAAAAGCTTATCTTTGGTGGAAATACAATAATCCAGAAGTTCATGTGAATTTACCTTGGACCAATTAACATTAAACAAATACTTATTCTGGTTGTGGGGAACTAAACGTTGGTAAAACATCCCAGCAGAGGTTAATAGTCATAGGCCTATGATCCGAAGATGCAAAGTCATACATAACATAACATCAAGCCATGAAATAGTATTATGTGCATCACTAATAAACGTATAACTATCCAACGGCAGTTTGTGTACATCGGATATGATCAAGCCGTGTTGAGCACAGAATGACATAAGCTCAAAACCAAAGAGTCTACTTGGATCGGCGTTATAATCGCCACACACATTGGGGATATTACTTTCATCAATAATAGCCTTAAGTTTACCTAAGTAGTCAAGAAAGAGATCAGTGTTATCGGGACATTCTGTTGGCAGATAGACACAAAGAACAAGCAGTTTAGATTTGTTACCATCTATTATATATAATACCACATATTCTAGGATCGTTATAATCAACAAAACGAACAGAAGTACCTAACGATTTTCGCCATAATATAGCAATCCCGTCATGTGGCCTGCCTTTAACATCATCAATCGCTGTTATACCACGACCAAGAGCTACAAAATGTTTTTCAGATGACATAAGAGTCTTAGACGTTTGGAGAACTAGAACCTGGTGTATTTTTAATGAACCTGTAAGTCGATGCTGACGTACCCCATTAAATAATTTTTTAACGAGACACCCTTTTTTAGGTTCCTAGGACTCTGAAGGTAGTAAGAAGGCCAAGAAATGCCATATTAACGAAACAGTATTATACACACATTATACGGTTCCAAATAAGGAAAAGAGACTTACTTATTCTGACAATTTGGGCTTCTATGTGCATTATAGTTGTTTGAGACATCCCATGACAATAAATTAACTGGATTCTGTTTGAAATAAAATATGTCCGTGGCAATTCCAAAATACTCGCCGAAATACCATAATTTCAATTTCTAAAAACTTTGTAACAAGTATGCATGCATAGTAACTAATAACTCAACACATGCATTTAAGCGTAGCAAATGTAAGTCAATGGTCTTGAAGCAGAAACCACGTTTCACAAGTGTGCAGTCCTCATTGGGCGAGACATAAAATGAATACCTGGGGATGTAGTGTGTTCTTCTAAGATCATTCTTAGGGTGGACAGCCATATTGGCGTTTAATAACACTGGCTGATTTTTAGCTACACCCATACACATGTGATGTATTCATTTATTTACCACAAAATAAATGCCAACAAATATAATTACAAGGGGGAATTTTCTTTGAATTGATTTAGCGTCCAGTTAGGAACTGCTCCGAGTTTTATTTACCATATATCAGACATAAGTGATATATAATATTTGAAATGAACATGTACTTATGTAATTACCATGATCTGTGGACTGTTAATTGGTCGTCTGGCGAGTCGGTTCCTCTCGCTATAAGACAATACACAGCCATCCCTGGATATATCTTACCTTAAATAAATATTTTGTGAATTCACAAATCGGCAACGTAATTGTCCATATTCATTATTCCCTAGTCAAACGTCAAAACCTTCCTGCATATTAACATGTATTCATATTTAACACTTTTCAGATGCCCAATTTGAAGGTGCAATAGCTTTGCCAAGAATTACGTTGTTCAGACTTTCGTTTCGATGACACTGCTAGGCAAACTAAAAAAAGTAAGTTTTTTGTCTGAAAGGTCATCAAAACATTTTATTAATATAAGACCTACACTTCATAAAGTTGTGTGAAAAGGAATTGGAAATATATATGACGGTTGGTAGTTTAGGTTGATTCGAGTAATTCAAGAGGGCCCCGTTATTTAGATGGTCTGTAAATTGGTATAAAATATCGCTTAACTTGGAATAAAAATTCTCTTTACTATGGCGTATTCGTCAAATAAATAGAGGTAAAAGATAGCGGTAGTTTTGTGAGGAGATACACGGCTAAACCATGAGTACCCTCAGTACCAATGATGTGCAAAGATAATCTGAGTTCAATCATGTCAGTTTACCATAGCCGATATCCCCTCAAACGGAGGACTATACGGGTAATTATGCCCCGGCATTTTCCTGCTATAGATCTTGACAGTCTGTTTGAGAAGGTATCACTTATTTTAATGGCTTGTCGTGAGAGCTATACAGTGTGGAGTCACAAAGACACTGGATGAGTGAAGACTTTAGGGAGTGTCCCCATTAATCGTCTTTCGCGAAGGCGCAAAAAACGATGAAAAAAAACGAAGCGAAAAACGATAGGTGTAAAGACGCTAACAAAAGACGATAATTTGAAACGGGATATTCCCAGCATGTGATCGTCTCGGATTAAAAGTAGTGCGCTGTGCGATTCTGACGGATAGCACGTGGTCAGTTAGAAAGCGCTGTCAGAGGCCGACTTGATCCACTCAGCTTGACTGTCCTGTTTATACTAATGCTTCACAACAAAGACCTACCGGAAAGTCTCGCCGGCACATTCCATTTTTGAGAGATAGTTCGCCTTTACGTTGTTTATAATTTCTTTGTATGTTTAATTTCTTTTTCCGAAAATCACAAGGAACTGCAATTTTGACTTTTGTAACTCCACGCCCTAAAGAGTTTTCAGTGTACTCATATACAGATATAGGCAGATTTACGAGTAGCTAAACGGCATGGATTTAATAGTGGTTTGTCCATCGTAATTTTCCAAATATGCAGGGAAATTATGGAAAACGTAAAGTTCTATCAAAACGGAAATCAACCAAAAAACATGGACCATTCCGATTATTAATTTATTAATTGATTTTTACAATTAATCATTTGAATATTTCATTTTCGCAACAGTTTAAATTATTGCACACATTATAGCAAATATCAACCAAACGTGTTTATTTTTGCCGTCAGTCTGGAGATCTTGCCAAACAGTACAAGTGGGTATATCAACCCTTGTCCATTTATTTATTTCTCTGGACAAATGTTTGAGTCTCAAAACGTATGAAAACCTTTTGTTTTCTTTTTCAGACGAAATAGGTAATGAGCTACTAAACACTGTGGGGTTGTCTTACTAATCCGGTGTAATTAAAATAAGGAAATGTTGCCGTGTCCCCCTTAAATTCGGCCTGTAAAAACGATTATTTTAACCTTTCACTCAAAAAGTGTAGGTAAGAATTGTCCGCAAATAAAATGTCTTCATCTTATGTTTTTATCAAGATATAGAAAAGACGAACATGTAATTTAATATTATTCACAGAGCGATGACCAAAACTTTCTATGCAAATTGCAGCTAAATACATTTCTATGAGTGTGTGTAGTCAAGAAAACTGGTAAAAATGTCAATTGATTATTTGTTTACCTGTACATCTCTTTCACATTCTAAATACATTTTTCTGACTGATCATTATTCGATCGCAGTAACAGTGGATCTATTGTTATGTACCAACGGAAGATTCCTATGGCAGTTTGTAAGTAAAATAATATTGAGGCGTTGATCTATCCACTTCACAAAAAACATTCCATTCATTTCTTAAAATTAAATATAGCCTATATAATAGGCCTACTTTACTATCTGTACAAAACTAGTACTGTGAACCAAACTTTCTGGCGTCACTGACATTCAACAATCAAGCAGAAGACAAAACATATCATTAAATTGCACATTGCCATTCTCAGCCTGTACACAGACGTCCTATTTTGTATCTATCTTTACGTGAGCCAATGCCGTCATAAGAATATCCACTTCGTATTAAAAACCAACTAACGGCGATTTTGTTCAAAAGGTGATTGCAAATGACACACCATAAAAATTGATAAGCAGTTGATTTTTTTATATTTACTATTTTGGGTGAAATATTGGGGATTGGGATTTCAGGTGGGGACTTTTCCTGAGAGAGTGGGCTACGAAAAAAAAAACGCTAATGTGTTCATCATGTCAGTGGGATTATAGCCTACACGTGGAGTAGTCATTGCTTCGCACATCCAAACATTTATTCTTCACCAGTCATACAATATACGCTCGTAACTAGGCATTTCACATCGAAGTGGTGGAAGTTCACCTTTTTAAATAAACTATATAGAAGTTGAAAGGTATCGAGAAAAAATATTTGATAGAATTGAAATGTTTTCAGTACACAGAATAATATCCAGAAAAAATTACCGTAGGCCTACCGGCATATTAGTAGGCTACACTCTTACAACAAACAGAACAATATGGAGAATTATTTGTTCTCTGATTGTTTATTTGATGTTAGTTATTAGTTACCCCTGTGACCGAAGGTATCGATCGCTGAAACAATAATGAAAAACGGTTTAAATGCTAATATGCATTTCGTTTTCAAAAACATCATGAATATGAATATAGATGGGCCTACAGTTTGCGTCGATATTTCTAGGCATACTGCATAGGCCGCGTGTTTGTATATAGACGACGACACAGGGCGCAGTTCTAAAACTGCCAAACTCGAAATTTAAATCATTTGGATCGTATTCTTTCTGTGCACCTTTGACTTTTTTACTATAATGGGTATCTTAATTTACAAAAATCAAATAAAAGTCAGCCCAGGCGAGTTTGGTGACAGCGTGTCTGCAGACAACTGATTTCACAGCACATACATCCGGTTTATCGATGAGCTTTGACAAGCTATTTGAAACGTAAATTAGAGGATTAACACTGTTAATTAGTGTTTTATGAACAATCTGAGAAACGTTTGACTTCCCATGAAGCCTACACATGTTTAGCAACAGGGGCATTCCCTTCTAAAGAGCTAACGCACACCCACGCAAAAACGACCGTACGGCTAAAAAAACACAACAACAACAACGGGTAAATGTTCTCTTTGTGATCAAACTATATTTTAATACGTTTTTTTTTTAATTGCGTTTTATTTTCAACCCAATTACAACACACTTTTACTTTGCTGACTGATTGTGTATTACTGCGCGCCTGGGAACGACACCCGCCGCGACGAAGCCAGTCAAGCGTGAACACAAAAGACGATAGGTGTAGGTCGGCATCGTTTTTTTTTCATCGTTTTTTGCGCCTCGCAAAAGACGATTAATGGGGACACTCCCTTAATGAATAACTCGGAGAGTCATTTGATATTCCTGTTGAAGAATGAATTAATTCTCAACGTCTTAATCTATATTCTAAGCTTGATTAATTCCTTACTGTCATTTGACCATTCAATAGCTGTAGTGATGTACGAGATCGATATCGATTATATTTGGTTATATCTGAAATTCCCTTATAGAGTTGAATACAAATGCAAAGCGATAAATTTTACACAATGGTATAGTATATCCTTTCAATGGTACTTTGTCCGAGTTGCCCTTTACAACTGACTATTTGCTGCCAATTCCTTGAACATGTTTCTATCATCTTTATTGGGTGACATTTGACTGGACCTAGGTATTTCAAACGACACTGTGTTGTTTTGTTTTAAATCACAACCCAGTTTTATTTTGTGCAAAAATTCAACACCATTAATGCCAAGAAGCTGTATTCGTGGTTTGCAAAAATTGTTCTATTGCTTTGAAACTGTTGTTGGTTTGGTTTCGTAACTTTGGCAACCATAGCATTAGTACATTTACATTAGCCAAGAAATCTTGCCTGTGTGTATTTTTTCTTTATTTCTATATTACCACACGTCTGTGGTGCATACGCCAGGGAGTGTTAGATTCTCAGCACCACAAAGGCTGATTATTCGGGCTACATGTACATCTGCTATATACTGTCACATTGATCAGACAGATACAAATCAAAGGCTTTCCTGGTCTCTTA
Source organism: Lepidochitona cinerea (assembly GCA_963971465.1). Classification (NCBI taxonomy): domain Eukaryota; kingdom Metazoa; phylum Mollusca; class Polyplacophora; order Chitonida; family Tonicellidae; genus Lepidochitona; species Lepidochitona cinerea. The sequence goes on along the minus strand of OZ020556.1, from coordinate 34,952,981 downwards.
ACAATGAGTTTTGTCAGTTATTGAAATGGACCCCGGCATTGACAATGGCTATCCGAGTATACATGCACTGATAATCGTATAAGTAACACACGAAGCTTAGCATGTAAGATATAGTTCGTCTGGTACAATTCATTGGAAGGAAAACTTATTTCAAATAGTTGAATGTTATTAGTTAGATTATTTCCCATAGACCGTGTTGTAGGTCTAATGCTATTTGTATTTGGGACAATACCAATAGGGAATATCGTGATTATTGATTTATCCGTGCTAATATGATTTTATAATTAATTATTGGAAACAATGTGGCGAAAGACAATCACTTCCGAATGAGCCTCTAAGACCCCACCGCCATTGAATAACAAAATCCCTGAAAAGTGACCACGTCATTATGGTGCGTCTGAAGAAACTCTCTCCAGCAAACAGGTAATTGACTTAGTGGATTTTGACAACAATTTGTCATTTTGGTAAATCGCACAGTTATTTAAAAAATTAACTCCAATGTCATCACACGTCACGTGCAGATATGATATACCCCCCCCCCCCCCCCCCCACACACGCGTGTGTAAGAGAACAGATTATACACTGAGCATTCCTGTGCAGGGTGATTATTTTTCGCAATGCAAAAAAGACTTTACTTTGGGACGTAAAGCTTAAACGGGGACAGTTGGGTATTTTCGGTTATTACTAGTCCTATTTTGTACTTGTTTTTTTCTGCATGGAGTGAATTGTGTGTTGCCCATGGATTTTTTTCTTGTGATGTGTTTACTGATCTGTTCACGCGATAGGTTATTTAGTCCACAGAATCATTTGTGTGTTTTTTTTTTACAGCTTTTCCAACTTTCATTTTCATTAAGCCCAAGCCCATTTTATCAAAACAAATACATTGATAAATTTACAGCAGGTACGATGGCGTTCATTATATTATTAGACAAAAAATACAAATCTTAAAACTATCGGCAACAGGAAAAACATGTATCTAAAAATGTAACTTTATGAAATGACTTGCATGTGATGTAAATTGAACTGTAAGTCAGCCATATGGACACTGCAAATGGAGTTTGAGCTACAAGCATTTTCTATAGGTAAATATGTTCCTCAGCAGAGAGTGACATCGTGACAAAATACACGTATACGAACATTTCTTCGATTTCCCCGCTCTATATGTTAACATAAAAACATCAGGAAGACATTTTAAGAGCTAGAGTATATTGACATAAATAACCACTTCTTAAGTTTATTTCTCACTTATTTCTTACTTATTCCCTGCTTCAAAATGCCTTTCAAAAGTTATATCAAGCACCAATATAGAGATGAGACGAACCACACAGTGACCTCGAATGTAATTAGTTTTCAGAATATATTTTTGTTGTCCTTCACCTTGTTCCATGTCCAAACTATTTCAGACAACAACAGGATCTGACTAGGGATAAAACCAGTCTTTGACTTTAATCCCGCCTGACTTACTAATTCTTCTGCCAAATTGCATTTATTTCTGTATAAGGTGAAATAAAGAAAGAAATGAAATGATAAATAAACCTAAGTAGTAGTTATCCATAAAACTACGTCTTTATGTTACGTATTCCCTACTTCTAAATGGTACACATTACACTGACATTCATCTGTTACTGAATAATCCATATTTTCCTTTGATCATGTTGAATTGTTGGTGCAATAACCATATCGATGGCATGGGTGTAATGACAAAATATCTTCTATTTCAATGTGAAATTCATGAAGATAAATTAGTAATCATGCTATGTATTACCAAAGGTTATGCAGATAACACAAGCTTGCAGAATATAACTATATAAAGTCAACACCTTTTGTAGAAGAATTCAATTTAAGAAACAATGGAAGAATTCGGATAGGGTTGTCACATCATTTTCTATTGGATTAATCACGCAAAATCAACAAGATATTCAATAACTCCTTATATAAATATTGGTAAAATGGTTTGAAAAACGCTTCCTGAACAAGGTGAATTGTATAGACACAATTAATGAAATCAAATGTATTTTGCCTTAAGTTTTAGAATTAGACACAAAATCTGACGTCTCATTTTGTTAGAAAAAGGTGTTGTTTTTCTGATATCATGTGATTCCATATCGCACCAATCACTCTTTGCTGTATTTTTTCTCATTTCTTTGGAGATAATCTCTAGGGACATTATTTACTTTAGTAGCATATGGACCACAAATCTCCAAATTAAAAACAGACTGGTTATTCTATGTGATGTAAACTAAGCCAATAATAGTATAGTTTTATTAGGTTAGTTGTTTTAACTTGTCACACGCTATGACGGAAACCATCGGTTTATCGACATCCTATCGCCTTTGTGTGTTAATATTTAAACAGGTTTCTATGAAACGTGTAAAGTACAGCTGTCAAGAAGGACAACAGTGTCGATATTGACAACATGCTTCCCTTTTGTGACAATGACAAAAAACTACTTCTAAAGAGTAAAATCCGAAAATGTTTTAAAACGGCCAGTTTGTACCTTTTTTATTGATTTGGAAGGTTAATGTCCAGCTGTACTCCACGAGTGTTCCACTAACCACTTGAACAAGATCAGAATTCAGTATAATTGTCTTTGATTTCTTCCGCTCATTGCAGCTCAGTCGACAGAGTGACAGTCTCTCAGTTCAACACGAACCTTTCATCGATGCATCGCGAGTTCGACTCCCACGCAGACCAAATAAAATTGAGTTTTTCCACTCGATGGTTCCACACATGTTACTGACATCACCATAAGTAAAATAATCTTAAGGGCGACGTAAGACATCAATGCCTATGAGAAAGGGAGTATAGAATACAAGAAACATGTGAATGGATTTCCCCCAGCTCATTTATATACCAACGCACAATGTCTATTTAAAAACGAAATTAGCAATATCAATTGGTAAAAACTGTGGACCTCTTGCATATATCTATATAACCAAACTTTTTTACGAAATTTACGAATCTCTATTGAAATCAGATGTGATATTTCGAATGATAGATTCCTACTTCGCTTATCTGTCAAATGTTTAACAAACCGAGACTATGCTCTTGTACTTAGATATTATATTTTAAAAACTTCCTACGTCCAGTAAGCTCGAAGAACATATTGATCTGGGCTAACAGTTCACAGTTATTATCGATCTCGCTGGTTATAATGTGCTTCAGTCAGTCTTGAAGAGTCAAGATGATAACAACATGCTTGGCTTCCGACTTCACTGAAGTACTCTATCAATATCGAAAGTAAATAGAAAAGTGTTGGGTAAAGACGCAGATTAAACTGACAGACACGCGTTTATATTTAGATAATAAACAGTGATTGATTGTGTTTGTTGTGTCCGTCAAACTTAAGGCTAAGGCTTTGATCGCTGTTGGTGGCAGACGACTAAGATTTATTTACTCTACATAATAGTTCATAACATGTTTACTTAGTGTCATTCTTTGAACCACATCATATAACTCCCAAGACGATTTTCCCTGTGCCCGTGTGTTTTAGTGATCATAAATATATAACTCCCAATTTAGGAGAAGTAGTTTCATATAAAATCGTTCTGTTCACCTTTTTTTCAAGACTGTACGCACTCTCCTGCAGAGAGCCTTCTTCAAGCGTTATATAACTCAGTTTGGAGAGTGATAGCCTCTTAGTCCGACACAGCCTTTCAATCATTAAGGTAAATCTTCGAATCCCTTTCAGGCCAAAGAAAAATTCAAAAATGGGATTTTTACTCAATCACCATGTGGGGACGAGTTGCCAGGTACTCGCCAAAGGTTGGGGCTTTTCTCCGGCAAAGAGCTTGGTTTCCTTTACCACTAAACCTGACAACGCCGCCATGTAAATGAAATAATCTTGAATGCCGAAAAACATCGAAGAACGAAAAACATCAACCAATTAATCAAGACTGCCGAGCCATTCAACGAGCAGTGAGCTATTACCTCCATTGTCGATTGCAAGGTTAAGTTAGATCAAATATAAAAACAACCACATTTTAAGAATGAATACCCCTTGCACTGCATTGTTATGCTCTCATGAAAAGGGCAATAACTCTGGAAATAATCAAGAGAAACGTTTTGAATGTACAAATGGTACAACTGTACACCATGGGCAGCAAACACGATTTGATTGATTCATCATAAAAAAACAACCAAAGTATTATTCCGCGCAAACCCATGTGTGGATTTTGCAAGGCAAATGTTATTCAAGGGCATACAAAAAATCACTTGTCCAATGTACAAATCACACAACCTCACAAAAGTTCACACAATTTAATAAACCAAGCATCGATACTACAGAAGAAGTAGCGCGGACAAATTTGTGTCTACATACGGATAGACAGACTGACATGAAGATTCCAGTATACGCCACCCCGCCAACTTTGTTCTGGGGGAGAGTTGGCTGGTTGTTTTACCTTATTGGCGCGTCCATTTGTATGAATGATGTACGTAATTGTAGTGAGTAGGCAGATATAATTACAAATATTTCAACATAGGACATATTCAGATAAAATGACTATCGCACAAGTAAAACAAAATATATCAGATAGATTTTAGAACAAGGATATTTCAAAATATGCAAGTCTTTCACTGATTTATACTTGGCAGAATTGGAGACAATACGAAGTGAGTACAGATATTTGGAATAAAGATTCAAACGAATCTTACTCTAAGTGCTAACTGAATAACTCCCATGCTAACAACATTTATGAATAATTCAGCAATATCTAAAGAAGTCTAAGAACAAGATCAAGTGATGGTTTTGTTGCCGTGTAGATGACCACTAGAGAAGAAGCCTCTATAATGCACATTTCATGAGTCACAAAAGTGCGGTATCTTTAAATGTCAGATAACTCGACTCTATGGATATAAATAATTTATTACATAGATATATACCATTCCGCATATTGAGTGCAGTATAACCCTCCTATGCATGTAAGATCAGCCCAAATAACTTGTCTGTAATCTCTAAGGTGTGATATTCCACACGTATGATCCAATCTCTAAAGGGTCAAATATAGTTCAATGAAAATCTTTAGCCCAAATCGTCAACCAATACAAAACATGCAAAGACATGACAAGCCAGACAAAATACATCGTATTTATCTATTGCAAGAAATGTTATCCAGAAAGAAAATGTATCTGTAGGTCAAATGCCGTTTGTTTTGTCAAATTGTTTGGCGAATTGTTTGGACGGTAAGGTTTGAGAGTCAAATCTTTACATATAGATATAGTCCTATTATTTTGCAATGCTCGTCGCATTCCGCAAACTGTTATTTCACCCCTTGTAAAATGGTAGAAAATTTGTATTTATGGCATAAATACAGTATCTTTCTCGTGAGACAAAATATAAAAAATGTCTTACTCTTGTAGTAATTATGATTCATTCTTCAAGGAAATAAAACACTTGTCTAATGAATAAAACCAAACGGATTGAAAGGTTACGTTAATACAGAAAAGCGATTTAGCGGAATTTTTGAACTCTTTAAGGAAAAGACACCAAAAAAAATATGACAAATTACAATCGTAAATATAACCTAAAATCTAGATATATTAACTGATATATCTCTTACATTGATGGTATCGAAATGAGCTCTTACTCGGACTTGATATACATGTATATTTAATGGAAAACTGCTGAACCTGGCATGGAGACTACAAAAGAAATATAATGGCGTCAATACCCTTTGTTATTTGAATGACATTTAATGAGGATGCTATTGATAGAGAGAGACTAATTGCCCAATGTACTCTTCTTTTTATCCTTGCTCTCTAAAACCATATACAATGACCTCAATTGAAGAAGCATTATCCCCAGCAGGAGTTAACGCGTCTCTATGATACGTCTGGAGACACTAGCTGTTTTTATCGGAGAGGAGTCTACTTGTGATCCAGGCGAAGTTGCCAGGTATTACAAACCGCATGGCGAGGGAAAGAAACGCGAGACTCTCCCAAGAATCGATTTGCCCTTAGGGGTAAGAGAAAAGCGGATATAGTATTGGATCCTAAATAGACCAAGCCTACACCTTAAAAGTCTCACCAGCAGAACACCAAGTATTTAAAGTACCAAGAGCTAGCAAAATTTGGAATTCTCCTAAATTCAAATTGCCAATGTGGGCGTTTAAATATCGCAATTCAAAATGATTGAACAAAATAACTATCCGTTGAGACTATGACTTGTAAAACCAGTGAAAATGTATATCTGAAGAGAAATAACCTCACCAAATAGAATACGATTTTTACTTTTAAACTACATAATGTCAAAAATACAACACACATTAAATTGTATACTTCAAAATTGTTCCTACAGCGAGTAAACTCGAAGAACATATACAGGTGTAATTATTATCAAAGTCAATGCCGATATGAAGGGTGGCAAGGATGGCAAAAGGTATCCTCAGTTCAGTAACCTTCTAATAATATTTGTCTATCGAGAAACTCCACAAAGGATAGGCCTATTTTGCGAATCGAAGTCTCTTCTGTGAGTGTGCAACCAGTGACAAAATGCGGTTGACACCATGAAAGGTATGTGCGATAAATTAGATAAGTACGCAGGTTTATCAGACAGCCACGAGTTTCTCTTTACACGATCATAGATAATAGTGATTGATTGTGTGTATTGTGTCAATCAAGCTGGAGGGCTGCTTTGATCTTAGTTCGTATCAAACGGTTTGGAGTTTATTGAACAGTTTAAAATAAAATGTACATGTGTGTCATTTTGAAAAAGTAAAGAATGTGGTTCTCTCCACGTCACCAGTGATTTATACAGCTCAGCCCTCCAATATAAGTCAGAATTTTCATATCATTAGGATAATTTAGTCACTACTCCATATACAAGAAAAGGAGTTTAGCTGTATTTTTCCGAGAGCGCCTGAATCATGCAAATTAAAACAACTTTAATAAGTGAGATATGATCCATTTGTTATCCTAAAAATCATATAAATTTAAATTACTATAAACAATAAAGGTTTGTGCACGTGTACAGGTGTCTTGATCAAATCACACAGTGTGTAACTTTAACAAACCCAATGACAAACATTATCTGAATAGATACAAATTTTAAAGAACAAAATATTGTTCATTTTTAGTAAATTGGTGAATATAAAATATGTCTAATATAGGATATATGAAAAGTTGGTTTATGTCTCTCTTAATGTCTCATTTTTGTAGCATGTATGAAGTAAAATTGTAGGGAAACTACAGAATATATACAGCCAACCAAATCTGCTTTAGCGAAGACATCAAGGAAGTGCTTTAATTTCATTAGAACGCCGTTGTTTTAAGACATATGAAATTAAACAAACATCGATTGGATCTAAATGGACAGTCAAGAATTTAACATACCTGATTCTTTTAATTTATTCCATGAAAGCAGCTACTAAAATCCATAACTCGCCGTTAAGAGTTTCTGTAAAAGCGAAAGGAAACATATTTTATTCAAAACTATTTGTAAGCAAGGACACCATCTACAAACATATATTCAGCATAGTGTACACCTAGCATCATAAGAGAGCGTAAACATTTTAAAACGTAAAAATATAGTTGTCATAGATTTTGCTCTTGTACAGAACTCTATATTTTAACGTAGCAATAAAAGTGTTAAAAATATCTAAACTGCTTTCAAACTCTAAAATTAGTCCATATCGTTTTAACTTTGGCACACAAAACCAGTCTCTAACATTATACTCAAAAATTCAAAAAACGCCTGGTTTTCATTCCCACACTAAACGTGGCAACGCCGTCATATAAGTGAAATATTCTTGATTCTTGATTACCAGAAGCACAATAAATACAGATAAAACAGCACCCAAGGAATACAAAAGGTGTGTAAAATGGCCCACTGTTTCATCTAGATCAGAGGTTTGTACCCAGATAAAATTTGACGCCTGTCCAGCGGTCAAGTTTGTGAAAGATTTTGAGCAAATTACCTGAGTGGAATAAAGATTAACTGTATGACTTCCGACCCTCAATGGAGACGATCAATCAATCAACGTATATACGTGATATGTTCATTTATTTACCACGAAATAAATGACAACAAAGATAAATTCCATGGGGAAATTTTCTTTGAATTGATTTAGCGCCCAGTTTGGAACTGCTCCGAGTTTTATTTACCATGTGTAAGTGATATATAATATTTGAAATGAACATGTACTTATTTAATTATCATGATGCGTGGAGTGTTAACTGGCCGTCTCGCGAGTCGGCTCCTTTCGCTATAAGACAACACACAGCCATGGATGTATCTTACCTTAAATACATAGTTTGTGATTTCACAAATCGGCAACCTAATTGTCCATATTTATAATTCCCTAGTGGAACGTTAAAACCTTCCTGTATATTTACATGTGTTCATATTTAGCACTGTCCAGATATCCAATTTGAAGGTACAATAGCTTTACCAAGAAACAAATTTAACTTACGTTGTTACGTTGTCGATAACACAGCTAGTCAGGTTCAAATAAGTAAGTTTTTTGTCTGAAAGGTCTTCAAAACATTTTATTAATATAAGGCCTACACTTCATAAAGTTGTGTGAAAAGGAATTGGAAATATATATTGCGGTTAGTATTTTAGGTTGATTCGAGTAATTCAAGAGGGCTCCGTTATTTAGATGGACTGTAAATCTGTATAAAATATCGCTTATCTTGGAATAAAAATTATCTTTACTATGGCGTATTGTCAAATAAATAGAGGTGAAAGACATGGGTAGTTTTGGGAGGAGATACACGGCTAAACCATGAGTACCCTCAGTGCCGATGATGTGCAAAGATAATCAGAGTTCAATCATGTCAGTTTACCGAAGCCGATATTCCCTCAAACGGAGGACTATACGGATAATTATGCCCCGGCATTTTCCAGCTATAGATCTTGACAGTCTGTTTGAGAAGGTATCACTTGTTTTAATGGCTTGTAGTGAGAGCTATACAGTGTGGAGTCACAAAGACACTGGATGAGTGAAGACTTTAATGAATAACTCTGAGAGTCATTTGATATTCCTGTTGAAGAATGAATTAATTCTCAACGTCTTAATCTATATTCTAAGCTTGATTAATTCCATACTGTCATTTGACCATTCTATAACTGTAGTGAGGTATAACATCGATATCGACTATATTTGGTTATATCTGAAATTCCCTTATACTGTTGAATACAAATACAATAGAGTAATTCCTAACAATAAATTTTACACAATACAATAGTGTATCCTTTCAATGGTACTTTGTCCAAAGTGCACTTTACAACTGATGATACTTTTTGCTGCCAATTCCTTGAATATGTTTCTATCATCTTTATTGGGTGACATTTGACTGGACCTAGGTATTTCAAACGACACTGTGTTGTTTTGTTTTAAATCACAACCCAGTTTTATTTTGTGCAAAAATTCAACACCATTAATGCCAAGAAGCTGTATTCGTGGTTTGCAAAAATTGTTCTATTGCTTTGAAACTGTTGTTGGTTTGGTTTCGTAACTTTGGCAACCATAGCATTAGTACATTTACATTAGCCAAGAAATCTTGCCTGTGTGTATTTTTTCTTTATTTCTATATTACCACACGTCTGTGGTACATAAGTCAGGGAGTGTGTTAGATTCTCAGCACCACAAAGGCTGATTATTCAGGCTACATACTGCTATATACTGTCACATTGATCAGACCGATACAAATCAAAGGCTTCCCTGGTCTCTTAACAATTAGTTTTGTCCTTTATGGAAATGGACCCCAGTATTGACAATGGCTATCCGAGTATACATGCACTGATAATCGTATAAGTAACACACGAAGCTTAGCATGTAAGATAAAGTTCGTCTGGTACAATTCATTGGAAGGAAAACTTATTTCAAATAGTTGAATGTTATTAGTTAGATTATTTCCCATAGACCGTGTTGTAGGTCTAATGCTATTTGTATTTGTGACAATACCAATAGGGAATATCGTGATTATTGATTTATCCGTGCTAATATGATTTTATAATTAATTATTGGAAACAATGTGGCGAAAGACAATCACTTCCGAATGAGCCTCTAAGACCCCACCGCCATTGAATAACAAAATCCCTGAAAAGTGATCACGTCATTATGGTGCGTCTGAAGAAACTCTCTCCAGCAAACAGGTAATTGACTTAGTGGATTTTGACAACAATTTGTCATTTTGGTAAATCGCACAGTTATTTAAAAAATTAACTCCAATGTCATCACACGTCACGTGCAGATATACCGCCCCCCCCCCCCCCCCCCCACTGCATGGAGTGAATTGTGTGTTGCCCATGGATTTTTTTCTTGTGATGTGTTTACTGATCTGTTCACGCGATAGGTTATTTAGTCCACAGAATCATTTGTTTTTTTTACAGCTTTTCCAACTTTCATTTTCATTAAGCCCAAGCCCATTTTATCAAAACAAATACATTGATAAATTTACAGCAGGTACGATGGCGTTCATTATATTATTAGACAAAAAATACAAATCTTAAAACTATCGGCAACAGGAAAATCATGTATCCAAAAATGTAACTTCTTGAAATGACTTGCATGTGATGTAAATTGAACTGTAAGTCAGCCATATGGACACTGCAAATGGAGTTTGAGCTATCCGTATTTTCTATAGGTAAATATGTTCCTCAGCAGAGAGTGACATCGTGACAAAATACACGTATACGAACATTTCTTCGATTTCCCACCTCAACATGTTAACATAAAAACATCAGGAAGACATTTTAAGAGCTAGAGTATATTGACATAAATAACTACTTCTTAAGTTTATTTCTCACTTATTTCTTACTTATTCCCTGCTTCAAAATGCCTTTCAAAAGTTATATCAAGCATTAATATAGAGATGAGACGAACCACACAGTGACCTCGAATGTAATTAGTTTTCAGAATATATTTTTGTTGTCCTTCACCTTGTTCCATGTCCAAACTATTTCAGACAACAACAGGATCTGACCAGGGATAAAACCAGTCTTTGACTTTAATCCCGCCTTACTTACTAATTTTTCTGCCAAATTGCATTTATTTCTGTATAAGGTGAAATAAAGACAGAAATGAAATGATAAATAAACCTAAGTAGTAGTTATCCATAAAACTATGTCTTTATGTTACGTATTCCCTACTTCTAAATGGTACACATTACACTGACATTCATCTGTTACTGAATAATCCATATTTTCCTTTGATCATGTTGGATTGTTGGTGCAATAACCATATCGATGGCATGGGTATAATGACAAAATATCTTCTATTTCAATGTGAAATTCATGAAGATAAATTAGTAATCATGCTATGTATTACCAAAGGTTATGCAGATAACACAAGCTTGCAGAATATAACTATATAAAGTCAACACCTTTTGTAGAAGAATTCAATTTAAGAAACAATGGAAGAATTCGGATAGGGTTGTCACATCATTTTCTATTGGATTAATCACGCAAAATCAACAAGATATTCAATAACTCCTTATATAAATATTGGTAAAATGGTTTGAAAAACGCTTCCTGAACAAGGTGAATTGTATAGACACAATTAATGAAATCAAATGTATTTTGCCTTAAGTTTTAGAATTAGACACAAAATCTGACGTCTCATTTTGTTAGAAAAAGGTGTTGTTTTTCTGATATCATGTGATTCCATATCGCACCAATCACTCTTTGCTGTATTTTTTCTCATTTCTTTGGAGATAATCTCTAGGGACATTATTTACTTTAGTAGCATATGGACCACAAATCTCCAAATTAAAAACAGTCTGATTATTCTAACTGTGATGTAAACTAAGCCAATAATAGTATAGTTTTATTAGGTTAGTTGTTTTAACTTGCCACACGCTATGACGGAAACCATCGGTTTATCGACATCCTATCGCCTTTGTGTATTAATATTTAAACAGGTTTCTATGAAACGTGTAAAGTACAGCTGTCAAGATGGACAACAGTGTCGATATTGACAACATGCTTCCCTTTTGTGACAATGACAAAAAACTATTTGTAAAGTATAAAATCCAAAAATGTTTTAAAAACGGCAGTTTGTACCTTTTTTATTGGTTTGGAAGGTTAATGTCCAGCTGTACTCCACGAGTGTTCCACTAACCACTTGAACAAATTCCTGATATATACCGTCTGTCTTCTTTACATTTAATACAAATCATGTGGTTCTGCGCGGGCCTTCCATCGATGCGTCGCGAGTTCGAATCCCACTCAGACCAAATAAAATTGAGTTTTTCCACTCGATGGTTCGACGTAAGACATCAAACACTATGAGAAAGGGAGTATAGAATACAAGAAACATGTGAATGGATTTCCTCCAGCTCGTTTACACGCCAACAATATCAATTGGTAAAAACTGTGGACCTCTTGCATATATCTATATAACCAAACTTTTTACGAAAGTTACGAATCTCTATTGAAATCGGATGTGATATTTCGAATGATAGATTCCTACTTCGCTTATCTGTCAAATGTTTAACAAACCGAGACTATGCTCTTGTACTTAGATATTATATTTTAAAAACTTCTTACGCCCAGTGAGCTCGAAGAACATATTGATCTGGGCTAACAGTTCACAGTTATTATTGATCTAGCTGGTTATAATGTGCTTCACTCAGTCTTGAAGAGTCAAGATGATAACAACATGCTTGGCTTCCGACTTCACTGAAGTACTCTATCAATATCGAAAGTAAATAGAAAAGTGTTGGGTAAAGACGCAGATTAAACTGACAGGCACGCATTTATATTTAGATATTAAACAGTGATTGATCGTGTTTGTTGTGTCCGTCAAACTTAAGGCTAAGGCTTTGATCGCTGTTGGTGGCAGACGACTAAGATTTATTTATTCGACATAATAGTTCATAACATGTTTACTTAGTGACATTCTTTGAACCACATCATATAACTACCAAGAAGATTTTCCCTGTGCCCGTGTGTTTTAGTGATCATAAATATATAACTCCCAATTTAGGGGAAGTAGTTTCATATAAAACCGTTCTGTTCACCTTTTTTCCAGACTGTACGCACTCTCTTGCACAGAGACTTCTTCAAGCGTTATATAACTCAGTTTGGAGAGTGATAGCCTCTTAGTCAAACACAGCGTTTCAATCATTAAGGTAAATCTTCGAATCCCTTTCAGGCCAAAGAAAAATTCAAAAATGGGATTTTTACTCGATCACCATGTGAGAAAGAGTTGCCAGGTACTCGCCAGTGGTTGGGGTTTCCTGTCCGGTTTCCTCTTCTGCTAAACCTGGCAACGCCGCCATATAAGTGAAATAATCTTGAATGCGACGAAAAACATCAACCAATTAATCAAGACTGCTGAGCCATTCAACGAACAGTGAGCTATTGCCCGCATTGTCGATTGCAAGGTTACGTTAGATCAAATATAAACACAACCGCATTTTAAGAATGAATACCCCTTGTACTGCGTTGTTATGCGCTCATGAAAAGGGCAACAACTCTGGAAATAATCAAGAGAAAAATGTTGAATGTACAAATGGTACAACTGTACACCTTTGGCAGCAAACGTAATTTGATTGATTCATCATAAAAACTATCAAAGTATTATTCCACGCAAACCCATGTGTGGATTTTGCAGGGTAAATGTTATCCAAGAGCATAAAAATAATCACATGACAAATGTACAAATCGCACAACCTCACAATAGTTCACAAAATTACATTAACCAAGCATCGATACTGCAGATTGATTGATTGATTGTTTGGTGTTTTACGCCGCGCTCTAGATTATTTCATTTATATGGCGGCGTTGCCAGTTTTATTGTGGGAGGAAACCGGGCTCTAAACCCGGGGGAAACCCACGACCTTCCGTTGTTAACTGGCAACCATCCCACATAGGTCGTTTGAGTGAAAACCCAGTCAGAAAATTTTCCAATTTTTTTTTGGACTGAGTGGGATTCGAACCCGAGACCCATTGGTGGAAGGCTGTTCGGATTGAGCGTCCAGCGCTCTACCTACTGGCCCCGCGATACTGCAGAGGAAGTAGTGCGGACAAGTTTGTGTATTCATACGGATAGACAGACTGACATGAAGATTCCAGTATACTCCCCCTCCCCTAACTTTGGTGTGGGGGAGGGTTGGCTGGTCGTTTAAACTTGTTGGCGAGTCCATTTGTATAAATGATGTACCTCATTGTAGTGAGTAATTATTACCTTGAGATATTAAGTAAACTGTGATGTAGGGAGATCTAATTACAAATATTTCAACATAGGACATATTCAGATAAAAAGATTATCGCACAAGTAAAACAAAATATATCAGATAGATTTTAGAACACGGATATTTTAAAAAAATGCAGTCTTTCCCTGATTTATACTTGGCACAATTGGAGACAATACGAAGTGCGTACAGATATTTGGAATAAAGAATCAAACGAATCTTACTTTAAGTGCCAACTTAATAACTCCCCTGCTAACAACATTTATGAATAATTCAGTGATATCTAAAGAAGTCTAAGAACAAGTTCAAGTGATGGTATTATTGCCGTGTAGACGACCACTAGAGAAGCCTCTTTAATGCACATTTCATGAGTCACAAAAGTGCTGTATCTTTAAAGTCGACTCTATGGATATAAATAATTTATTACATAGAATAAGATATATACCATTCAGCATATTGAGTGCAGTATAACCCTCCTATATAAGTTAGATCAACCCGAATAACTCGTCTGTAATCTCTAAGGTTTGATATTCCACACGTGTGATCCAATCTCTAAAGGGCCAATATAATTCAATTGAAATCTTTAGCCCAAATCATCAACCAATACAAAACATACAAAGGCCTAAGCCAGACAAAGTACATTGTATTTATCTATTGCAAGAAATGTTATCCAGAAAGAAAATGCATCGGTAGGCCGAATGCCGTTTGTTTTGTCAAAATATTATTTTGTATCAATGGAATTTTTTAACTCTACAAGGAAAAGAAACAAAAATAAAATTACAAATTGCAATCGTAAATATCACCTAAAATCTAGATATATAAACTGATATATCTGTAATATTGATAGTATCCAAATGAGGTCTAACTCGGACTTGATATACATGTATATTTAATGGAAAACTGCTGAACCTAGCATGGAGACTACAAAAGAAATATAATGGCGTCAATACCCTTTGTTATTTGAATGACATTTAATGAGGATGCTATTGATAGAGAGAGACTAATTGCCCAATGTACTCTTCTTTTTATCCTTGCTCTCTAAAACCATATACAATGACCTCAATTGAAGGAGCATTATCCCCAGCGGCAGTGAGAGCGTCTCTATGATACGTCTGGAGACACTAGCTGTTTTTATCCGAGAGGAGTCTACTTGTGATCCAGGCGAAGTTGCCAGGTATTACAAACCGCATGGCGATGGAAAGAAACGCGAGACTCTCCCAAGAATCGATTTGCCCTTAGGGGTAAGAGAAAAGCGGATATAGCATTGGATCCTAAATAGACCAAGCCTACACCTTAAAAGTCTCGCCAGCAGAACACCAAGTATTTAAAGTACCAAGAGCTGGCAAAATTTGGAATTCTCCTAAATTCAAATTGCCAATGTGGGCGTTTGAATATCGTGATTCTAAATGATTGGACAAAATAACTATCCGTTGAGACTATGACTTGTAAAACCAGTGAAAATGTATATCTGAAGAGAAATAACCTCACCAAATAGAACACGATTTTTACTTTTAAACTACATAATGTCAAAAATACAACACACATTAAATTGTATACTTCAAAATTGTTCCTACAGCGAGTAAACTCGAAGAACATATACAGGTGTAATTATTATCAAAGTCAATACCGATATGAAGGGTGGCAAGGATGGCAAAAGGTATCCTCAGTTCAGTAACCTTCTAATAATATTTGTCTATCGAGAAACTCCACAAAGGATAGGCCTATTTTCTTCAATCTAGTAAAAGTAACATTTGCGAATAGAAGTCTCTTCTGTGAGTGTGCAACCAGTGACACAATGTGGTTGACATCATGAAAGGTATGTGCAATAAATTAGATAAGTACGCAGGTTTATCAGACAGCCACGTGTTTCTGTTTACACGACCATAGATAATAGTGATTGATTGTGTTTATTGTGTCAATCAAGCTGGAAGGCTGCTTTGATCGTATTTAGTATCAAACGGTTTTGAGTTTATTGAACAGTTTAAAATAAAATGTACATGTGTGTCATTTGGAAAAAGTAAAGAATGTGGTTCTGTCCACGTCACCAGTGATTTATACAGCTCAGCCCTCCAATATAAGTCAGAATTTTCATATCATTAGGATAATTTAGTCACTACTCCATATACAAGAAAAGGAGTTTAGCTGTATTTTTCCAAGAGCGCCTGAATCATGCAAATTAAAACAACTTTAATAAATGAGATATGATCCATTTGTTATCCTAAAAATCATATAAATTTAAATTACTATAAACAATAAAGGTTTGTGCACGTGTACAGGTGTCTTGATCAAATCACACAGTGTGTAACTTTAACAAATCCAATGACAAATATTA
The DNA here is from genome assembly GCA_963971465.1 of Lepidochitona cinerea. Taxonomy (NCBI): domain Eukaryota; kingdom Metazoa; phylum Mollusca; class Polyplacophora; order Chitonida; family Tonicellidae; genus Lepidochitona; species Lepidochitona cinerea. The sequence continues at coordinate 34,936,507 of OZ020556.1, read as the reverse complement.
TCTGAATAGATACAAATTTTAAAGAACAAAAGATTGTTCCTTTTTAGTAAATTGGTGAGGTTGACTTTGGAAAACATTTACTTTGTCTGTTTACGATATAAAATATGTCTAATATAGGATGTCAAAAAGATGTCAAAAATATTATGAAAAGTTGGTTTATGTCTCTCTTATGCCTCATGTTTGTTGCATATATAAAATAAAATGGTAGGAAAACTAAAGAATATATGCAGCCCACAAATTCTGATTTAGCCGAAACGTATCAATAGGAAATGCCCCAATCTCAATACCGCACTTTTATAACGCCGTTGTTTCACGACATATGGAATTAAACAAAACGACAATTGGATCTAAATGGGCTGTCAAGAATTTAACATACCTGATTCTTTTAATTTATTCCATGAAAGCAGCTACTAAAATCCATAACTCGCCGTTAAGGGTTTCTGTAAAAGCGAAAGGAAACATTTTTTATTCAAAACTATTTGTAAGCAAGGACATCAATAGTCCGGGTTTCTGACTCCAAAATTACTATTTTTTTAAACTGACGGGCGTTTTTTGGAGTCAGGGTTCATTGCAATCAAAAAGCCGGAGTTGACTGCGGGCAGTGTGTGGTCTGATTTAGACAGTGAAATAACAATATAACCTATACCTAAATTGTGTCTAAACGGTCATAATCGTGTTCATGGATAATTTCGCTACCTGCCAGTGTCTGATATGGAAGAGCAGGATCGGCCAGTAAACATTATTCTTCCCTTGAATTCACTTTTGCCTTCTCCAGTTTCATATTCTCCGCCATTGATGACGTAACACTGTTTAGCGGTTTTTCAGTTTTAAAACATTAAATTCACTTTACAAAAAGCTAAATTATTCATGATTGTCGTAATGATACTATTTGAGTCAGTTGTATTGTTATTTACATTCTAAATCTGACAGCAAACTGCCTGATCAGAAGCGGGCAGTCTACTCCGACTTTTTTATTGCAATGAGCCCTGACTCCAAAATACGACCGTCAGTATAAAAAAGTAGTCATTTTGGAGTCAGAAACCCGGACTAGGACATCATCTACAAACATATATTTAGCCTATAGTGTACACCTACCATTTCGACAGAGCGTAAACATTTTAAAACGTAAACATATAGTTGTCATAGATTTTGATTTAGTATTGAAAACATTAAAACTACTTTCAAACTCTAAAATTGGTCCATATCGTTTTAAAGTTGGCTAACAAACCAGTCTGACATTATTATCAATAATTTTAAAAAACGTCTGGTTATCATTCCCACACTAAACCTAAAGTCATATTAGTGAAATGATCCTGAGTGCGGCGTAAAACATCAATCAATCAAAACATAAATCAATCAATTAGTTAGTTCAAAAAGTCGGTTTTATGATCTGTAGCTAAGAAGTATTTTACTCAATGTTTCAAATAAGTAACGCTCATGGTTTTCCCATAGTGTTTTTAGATGTCGTTGACCTGAAGAGTTTATAAAACCCAGAAACAATTTTAAATCATTTGGTTGATTGTTTAGTGTTTTTCGTCGCGCTCAACATTATTTCACTTATATGGCGGCGTTGCCAGTTTTATTGTGGGAGGAAACCGGGCTCTATGCCCGGAGGAAACCCAAGACCTTCCGGTGGTAACTGGCAACCATCCCACATAGGTCGTTTGAGCGAAAACCCAGTCAGTAAATCATTTGGAATGGAACTATTGATCACTGAGCAATAAACTATAATCTCTAGATTATCATGAGTTCCTAACTGAATGATAAAACCCTAGGAGATGGCTCAGGTGTTGCAATGTTGATAATCATTTCGTCAAATGTTACAATATCACCTCAATAGCTCAGAATTGCATCATACTTGAAAGTAAATTACCAGAAGCACAATAAATACAGGTAAAACAGCACCCAAGGAAAGCAAAAGGTGTGTAAAATGGCCCACTGTTCCATCTAGATTAGAGGTTTGTACCCAGATAAAATTTGACGCCTGTCCAGCGGTCAAGATTGTGAAAGATTTTGAGCAAACTCCCGGAGGGGAATAAAGAGTAATTGGTTGACTTCCTACGCTCAATGGAGATGATCAATCAATCAACGTATATGGAAGAATTATACTCCCATAAAACCAGACAACGCCTCTAAAGAGATAAAATAATCTTGATGTTGAGCAAACATCCATCAATCAATTAGTTAGAATAATCAGTGGTAAAAGAATTGGAAATACGGTTTACACTCCCAGTCTCGTGATGTGCTGTTTTGCCATTACGTATATTATATAAAAAAGGTTCCAAAAATTTCCTAATAAATATTGTTTCTGACCATAAACAGGAAACAGTTCCCTTATTAGATTTAAAGGAAACAATATCAAAGTGTTGTTGACATGTTAATCAATTGTAATGCAAAATTCATAATTGATGTGTTTAATTGTACCTTTTAAGTTGTATGAGCTGCTAAAATGACTTTATTCTTGTATAAAATTATAGATTTTAACATAGATTGGGTACTAGCGATTAACGCGCATCATTTCAAACCAACTTTTTCCCGGCAGTCAGATTATGTGCATTGGATGATAAACAGGAGAGGATTAGATTTAAAAGAAACGGTATCAAAGGGTTACATTAAAACATATAATTTCCAGGAAGACGAAATTGACAAAATGTTTCTCATAAATATTGTATCCCTGACAACAAACAGACAACAACTCCCTTATTAGATTAAAAGAAACAATATCAAAGGGTTGGTGACTTATTACTTAATTGTATTGAGAAATTAAATATTCATGTTTTTCATTGTTGTTGTTTTTTTTTAATATTAGATTTTCTTCTCTGATATTCATTTGGTTACAATAACTTCTTAAATCAGACGACTGTATTTCCACCCTGTTGAAGACATCTTAGATTCCAACACGTGATAATCCTTAAGCTGATTGTCTCTTGGCACTGAACGTTTTCTGTGTATAACCATGGAAACAACAGGTATAAGGGAGTAATCAAGCCTCGCATGGCTCAAATGTAGATGATTAGAACTTATGTTACAACATTACATTGTCATTGTCAGAATATCCATGAGATAATAAGGTAGAAAAGGTGTCATTGATACGTTTTCAGGATTCAATCATATAAAGATATTGGTATCAGTTGTCCACTCAATCTATTTGTCTTGCTTTACAACAATCTAAAGAAAGATATCTCCATATCCATATCTAGAATACGTAACTTCACAGGGTCTATTCCACAGGGTGACAGTGAATTGTTCGAAAATCTAACAATGTTTAGAAATTCAGCTTGGCATTTAGCTCGTTATTCATTCTCCTCAACCAATAAACAAGGACTATTTTGGTAGTTATGGTCATGTTTCACACCTTGTATCTTAGGAAAGAGACGGGCTTTTGGAGCGCCGCTGTCTGACATTCATGGAGCTTTTCGCTGTAAATTGTACATGAGAACACAAACGTATTAATTGAATATGATTGAAATTTAAGGCTGTGTTCTCAATTTGGTTTAACTTTCATGTTAGAAGGTTTAACCCATGTTCAAAACGGGTTTCAAAGAATTATTCGACAATGATATCCTTACAAGAAGTTCACCATGCGAATAAAAAATAACATATACCAAACGCCTTTGACAAATAGAATGTCTCGATCTTGAAACCTTTACATTTTTGTCTACCATTTCATCACTTTTTCTATTTTGCTAAGAGCTGAACTAACAGCCAAAATACGGTTGATTAGTTGTTATATTCGTCTTCCTCTACGAGACAGAACTGTGAACTGTGGCGACCATCAGTGAATATCATGCCATATTCCGAATTAATATGTAATATTTGATTGATAAAGCGTGTTAGTTCATGTGAACATAACCCATCGCCTGATTATACACATTATGTTGACAGCATTATCTAATTATCAAGAAACAGAAAACATAGTGAGATTGTCAATGACGCAAAGTGGTATCTAGGGATACAAGTTAATCCGGTCTTCTCAATAACTCAACAGTCTGGATGCAAAAACGTGCATCGTTACTTATCTGCTGTTATCTTAATGTAGTTTTCCATACTTGGTTATCCCAATCGTTTGTGAGACATTATTCAATAATTGCTGTCACATCCAAGCTAAATCTTTATATTTTGCACCACTAACGAGATGTTTCATCGTGGGTTACATTTCTTAATAAACATTACAACATCACTACTTTGAATATTCTCTTTAAAGTGACATGAGCTGCCAAATAGGTAAAGATTTCGTCGACACAAAATCATCTCCTTGTTCGTCATTTTTGTCAAGAAGTGCAAAATAAGAGCTTACAGCTGTTACCAACCTGGAACTTGTCCGTATAGGTAGTTTTATAGGTAACACACCCAACTATTTTAATTTTGTCCTTGATTAGGACACATTTTACATACCGTAAACATCATTTAGAGATAAGCTGGGTGTGGTCATCTGGATGTTACCTATCCCCTTATTGGTCATATCGATTTCAGCGTTTGTATTGCTAATCAATATCGATTACTCCAGTATCAAACTCTCCTCAAACAAACATAAAAACTTTTTTCATCGCAAATTACATTTTGCAGACAAACGATTTGGACGTTCAAAAAGGTTAAAAAAAAATTGAACAATATTTTTCTTTGAATTAGATCGTTTGAAAATATTTCTGTCGCACAATACAAGTGTTGACTTGCTATCTCTGATTACAGCTGTATTAAGGGATTTGGTCAAGCTGACCAGCCACAGTCGGCAAACAGGTCTTCAATGTGCACAAGTTTATTGTCTCGTGGAGATCGAAGAAGATGTGACAGTATTCGTGCTAAGCGTATTAATTTTCTTCCAAGCCTCCAGGGATATTGGTTCCTCAAAGAAAGTCATTGCTATCGTCAAAAGCCGTGACAGATCATTTGTCACTGGTAGAATACGTATTGATGAACTCCCAGTCCCATCCCTATCTGTCTGGTTATCCAGCCACTTACTGCGGTATGGAAATTATGTTATAAAAAAATGTTTAGAGAAGGAAGCCTTCCACTGGTTGCCGACAACAAATATAAATAAAGGAAATGGAAATAATATGTTTTTTTTTCCATTATAGACTTCCATTTTAATGATGATGTATTCAATATAGTCAATCATTATTAATCCTCTGTCATTTAGCATCAATAAATGTGACTTCCTTAATTTGCGTAACAATTATTTTCGGTCTAGACATTCAAACAATTACTTTCAATGAGAAGATATGCCTGGGAGAAGGGTAACATATTAATGTTTGAACCATCGTACACATATCTTCTGTATTTTTCTTTTCTAAAAACTGGCGTAATACTTTCTTTTATGATTTTTACTTGATCACTAAAGACTACATGGTGGTTTTGTCAGAGCAATCAAGGAATTCAATAATAGACATTTGTAGTCAATTTGTTACATCATTTGAATCAGTATGTGGTTTTGTTTAAGGGTTTAATACCGCCGTAGCGGTGTTTGTTGCGTAACCCGATACCGCTGAACGTTGGTTCGTACCGAGTCAAACCACGAGAATGCGCAGCATTCGAGGGGTTTGACGAGGTGCGAACCAACGTCCAGCGGTATCGGGTTACGCAATAAACACCAAGACGAAGGTATTAAAGTCGATTCTACCCCGATAATTGAGAAAAATGAGGAAAAAGTGACGGACAGATTGGGAACTTTTAACCAATCAACGATAAGCTTTGGTCACGTGCAACGGTGATGCACTACAGACTCGATGTCGTTTGAAAAGTCATCTCTACTTAACATGTATATTTGCACACGGCACGCACATGCAGGAGGGGTAGAATTAAATGTTACCTACTGGTAATCTCTGACAGCCAACGTAATAGGTCAATTATAATCTTATACCACATGTTGGCCTTCCAATGTGAATTATATATCAATAAAGTTTAGGATATTAGTATTGCATTGGTGTTGGATAGACGGTTAGCATATTTATAGAATCAGATTAATATTTTTGGGAAACGAACAAAAACGACGAAATATAATCCTTTTGCTTTGAGCATCAGTGGTTCAATCGGTGGAGCTATAGTCTCTCAGTTCGACACAAGCCTTTCATCGACGGGTCGCGGTTCGAGTCCGGCTCAGTATAAAGCACACAATAGAAATATCGCTTGGTTCATTTTTCACTTGATCTCCTTATGTGAAGAGTTAGAGAATACTCGCCTAAGGTCTTTGGTATCCTCTGGACACAGACCTGCCAACACCACTATATAAGTGAAATAATCTTGAGTGCAGCGGAAAACCTCGATCCATTAATCAATCAATAAATCGCTTTACTCTTCTTGACATTGATGAAACATTCACACTGCTTATGTAGAACAAAGTTTGTTTCGTTAATTCCACAAATCTGGTGAGAATTGTACTTATTGATGAATTGATTAGTGAAGACATGCCAATAGTAGACAAGGGTATGGATCTGTTAGGATTCGAGACACGATGCTTGGTCAACCCTAATACATCACGGATAATAAATGGAATACGAGAGAATGGGAGTAAGGATAAGACATGTTTTTTTCCTTTTCCATTGTAATGGGTTTTCCTTTGAAAAGTCAATATACCGTGGAGTTGGATAGAGAATGGAAAGTTAATACGTGAAGGACGAGATAGTAAATTGAAGCTTAGCCTGCCAATTCCTCTCACTGTGCACATTAACTCTAAGTGTTTGTAATGGATTGTAGACAACAGAAGTTCATATCAACCAGTTTATTTGATGTTAAATACCATTACATTCTTCATCACAAATAAGAACTTTTAAAATAAATGCATCAACACATTGATACAAAGAGTTCTGTAAGAAATAAGATAGTAAAGGTTTACTAAAAGAGAAAAGGAAATATTATTAAATCTGTATCTTGTATACCAAACTTAAGAAATATGATTTGAATGGTTCATTTTGCACATTTTATATGTGTTTTTGGCTAAAAACATAACGCTTAATTAACAGGTTTTCATATTTAAATCTACAGTACAATCATACATATGAAAAACGCATTACTAGTTTTGCTTTAGGGAATGTTTATTGTTTTAATAAATTCATAAAAATAATTGCCAACAATTTAAATGATGATTGTTGCAATAGGTCATTTGATTGTCTTAACTTGATAAGGAAATTTGGCCTGAAAATGTTAGGAAGTTTAATAAAATTCTTGTTTCTCTTCAAGATAAAGGCTTACTTAATGAAAAACAGTATCGCTATTTGGAATCTGATCATAACTCTAAAAACAGGGTCTTCTATATACTTCCGAAAATTCACAAACCCATTGAAAAATGGCCCAAGCCTACAATGCCCCCTGGGCCCTGGGCGTCCTTTTATCTCAGATTGTGGCAGTGAAAGTTATAGAATATCAGAGCTAATTGAGTACTATCTAAAACCTATAGCGAATCGGCATCCTAGCTTTATCAAAAATACGGATGATTTATTGACCAAATTGTCTGAGAAATCCATCCCACAAGATGTGATTGAGTTTGTTTATTCACCAATAAAGTATACATATATATACAATAAATAATAATAAGAAAACAAGATATTTAAACAGAAAGGATTAGAATAATTGAAAATTGGCGGGAATAAAGCTCAGAAGAGCTTGTTCTATCCCATTTTACAGATTTTAATTTAATTGACGGAATGGTAAAAGACGAGGAAAGCAAGATAGTAATGAATGGAATAACAATGGAAAGTAATATTGACAAAGAATAGTGAAATTATATAATAATGGAAATAATAATGTACATAATCATAACGATAATGGTAATCACAATTATGGTGATGATATTAGTTATAGGTATAAAAGAAAAAAAAAAAATAGGTAGAAAAAAAAAAAAATTAATAATTATAAAGAGATATAAAATAACGAAGAATGACTGATTAGAAAACAGATGCTGTATATATTGGAATGACATAAATTACCTTAATGAAGTGCAGATATTTGTAGAAGATATGATTTAATTTTTGATTTGAATAAGGACTGAGATTGAAACTGACGGATAGTTGGGGGTAATTTGTTCCACTCTCGAGCACAAGCACATTTTAGGGAATGGTAGGACAAGTTACTATTGTAAAATGGACGATGCAGATCTAGGGATTGGTTTCTGGTACTGTATCGATTAATTTGGGATTGTTTAACTAGATAGTGTTCGAAGCTTTGGGGGATTTGCTGTGAGAAATAAAAAAATTTATGAGAAATAAGAAGTAAGGAATATGTGGTCAGCTGTTGGAGCGGGAGGATTTTAAGAGCATGAAAAAGTGGACTTGTGTGTTCAAGACGTGATGATAGATTGATACAGCGGATTGCACGTTTTTGTAGGATAATTAGTGGTTTGAGATGTGTAGTAAATGTGTATAATATCAGTAGAGTTTTTTTGGTTATTGAGTCCTTAATATGATTTATAATACCTATATTTCTAGATAGTTTATTACAGATATATTTAATATGGTTGGTCCAAGTTAATTTTTCGTTAAAGTATAGTCCTAAAAATTTGTAATTGTCTACTTGTTCTATTTCGTGTCCATAGATTTTTAATTGTGGTACATTTTCATGTTTTTTCCTCAGAACAGGTGCAAATAGAATAAATTTAGTTTTAGATATATTTAATGATAGACGATTGGAGCAGAACCAGGTGTGTAGTTTGTTTAGTTCAACGGACATTGTATTTATAGCCTCTGTTGAACTATCAGCAGAATAAATGCAGCTTGTATCGTCAGCAAAGAGGGTCAAATGTAATAGGTTAGAAACTTTAGAAATGTCATTAATATATAAGAGGAAAAGAATAGGACCTAGTATGGAGCCCTGTGGGACGCCACATGTTACGTTTTGAGGAGAAGATAGGATGTTGTTAAGAGAGACAGATTGAGTTCTATTAGAAAGATAACTTTTAAACCAACTAACTGTAGTGGCACTGAATCCATAGTGATTAAGTTTGTGAAGCAGAATATTGTGATTAACTGTGTCGAATGCTTTAGAAAGATCTAGAAAAGTAACAACGCTATAAAGTTTGTTTTCTCTAGCAGATGTAAGTTTATCATATAATGAGCATGCCGCAAAGTATGTAGAATGGTTTTCTCGAAATCCGTATTGGTTTATGTCAAGTATATTGTTTGATTCTAAATAATCTAGCATGGATTTAGTTACTATTTTTTCGAAAATTTTACTAAAACAGGGTAGTACAGATATAGGACGATAGTTTGAAATAATTTTACGATCACCAGATTTAAAAACAGGACAGACTTTTGCACATTTCAGGCAATCAGGTACGATACCGGTGGTAAAGCTTAGGTTGAGTATATGAGATAGAGGAGAGGAGATATATTTAGAGACAGTTTTCACTATTGACATGCGTATTTCGTCTAAACCAGGGGAAGTTGCGGATTTTAATTTTTTTATGATTGACTCGACCTCTTGAGAGGTAACTGTTTTAAAATCAAAAAAGGTGGGTAATGAGGGGCCTAGAAAGTCAGAAAAAGTAGAATCGATATCAGGAATATTGGAGTCATGGTTTGAAGCTATAGTACTAAAATAATTGTTAAAAGAATTAGCAATTTCAGTTTTATCATTACTCTCTGAACCATTGATATCAAACGTATTGGGAATGTCAATTCTTGTTTCACGGCCCATTAATCTATTGAGAATTTTCCAGGTATTTTTAATATCGTTATTACATTTATTAAATTCAAGTTCAAAGTAATTTTTCCTGGCCAAACGTAGTGTTTTATTGAGTTTGTTTCTATATGCTCTATATTGTACTCTGATAAGTTGATCATCTGTTTTCAGCTGTTCCCTATATAAACGATTTTTTTCATGAATTGAAGATATTAATCCTGGGGTAACCCATGGTTTTATTATTACATTCTTATGAGTGGGATGATTATGGACTGGAAAACAACTATCGTATATCTTGCTAAATTTATCTATAAAAAGTTGCAACGCAGTTTCAACGTCTGTTTTTTCTTCTAATACAAAAGACCAATCAATGTTTTGAATCTCTGTTTTAAATCGTTGTTTTTCGAGGTCTGTATATTTTCTAAAGCTTTTTCGTAGGTTAGGTTCTCTTTTGACAGGATCGGTTTTAATGATATGAAAAATGGGGAAATGGTCAGAAATGTCTGTAAGGAGAATGCCAGAAAGGATTGTATCATTTTGAAAGTTAGTAAATATATTGTCAATTAGGGTGGCAGATCGAGATTGGACGCGGGTTGGTTTTGTTATCTGAGGAATGAAATAATAGGATTTCAGTATTTCAAAGAAGGCCTTAGTAGGAGGATGGTTGTCAACTTTAAAAAGATCTATATTAAAGTCACCGGTAAGAATGCATTTTTTCTTTTCTTTTTGACAAATGTCCAGGATGGTGATCAGATGCTTATTAAATTCATTAATACAAAGGCCAGGGGGGCGATAGAGGAGACCACAAATGTAGGTTTTACCCGCGTGACTGAACTCTACAAAGAGGCATTCACAAGAGCCTGTATCATCAGAGAATGACAAATCTTCTCTAATGAAACATGATGTTATTGATGATGATACATATAGTAAGAGACCACCCCCTCTACGTCCTTGACGTTGTGAAGAAAACCGGTTATAACCAGGTATATTATAAAGAGATTCTGTATCTGGTGTCAGCCAACTTTCACTAAAACCAAGGATAGAAAACGGATATTGGAGACTATGAAGGAAGCCAGTGATTTCAGTGAAGTGTTTTCGTATACTACGTGCATTTAAATGGAAGACAGATAGTTGGTGAGATGAATCAGTGCTGGATATAAGTGGTTCAGATTTAAAAGATGAATTAGAAAAGTATATGGATTGGTGGGGATTAACGCTATCCCAATGGAGATTTTCATATTCGTTGTCGTCTGTTGCTGCTCGCATATATTCAGCATCATTTAACTGGATTGGATTAAAACACATGTTATCTATGGAGTTGAGGTTGTAATAAGAGGTGTGGATAGGGGGAGGTAGTTGATATTCATCTATGGAGTTTTCTGAAGAGAATGGAAGGTGTTGTGCAAGGCTCGAGAGTGAAACAGTTTCATTGATATCAGCCATCATAAAAGGAAAGAAACATAATGATATAAGTCATTAAGATAAATGATAGTTCTATGTTTGGATAACAGCATTGATGGATGTGGAGTCTATGTATACAAACATTGACATAGATTTGGGTCTTAAATCCATAAAATCAGCATTCCAAAGATATCCTGACCACCGTCGTCCGGATAAAGGCATTTTAGAATTGCTGGAACTTAGCTTAAAAGGTAACGATTTTGAGTTCAATGGGGATATCTTTCAGCAAATGTAAGGGTGTGCTATGGGGAAAAGTTTTAGTCCTAACTTTGTCTCTATTTTTATGGCTGAGTGGGAGAGTCATATTCTTCACAAATGTCACAAACAACCAATCTTAATTGCGACTCCTCTAATATCGTGTATGTTATCACGTGCAAAAAATGTCGCAAACAGTAGGTCGGAGAAACTCAGAATTCTCTACGACAAAGAGCAGCCAACCATTTATCTAGTATTAGACTTAAACATGATGTACCCGTGGCACAACATTTCAGTACTCTAGGTCACTCGGTCAAGGACCATTTTGAAATCATGCCTATTGAGAAAATCCCTTTTCTCACTTCCGCTGCAGATACCAAGCACAAACGTTTGGAAAGGGAAAGTTTTTGGATTCAAACATTACAAACTATTTATCCTTTGGGTTTGAACTTAGACCCAGGAAGATGTCGTGAAAAAATTATACTACCATTTGTGTTTCAGCATAACAAAGCTAGCATCGCTATGGCCAAGATTTTAGTAGAAGAATACAAACTACTTCAAAGTAAACTTGCTCGACTTCTGATCCCAAAGGCGAGTCATTGCTTATAAAAAGAACAGGAGTTTGAAAGACATACTGGTCAGGGCTAAACTCCCCTGTCTGCCTTCAACCTAAGTTTTTCTGGGAAAGGGGTGGTGGGGGGGGGGGGGGAGGGCTGTCTTTTCCCATGACCCTATAATATATAGTCTGACGATATTCTTACCATAGCTTAAGATGCGTAAGCATTGTCAATGTAATACAAAGTGTTCCAGAAAATTCTACTGACTAAGGCCAAGCTCCTGTCAGTCGCCAACCTAATGAAATATCATAGGTTTACTTTATTACAACAATTTATGATGGGGTATAAAGGTCTAAATGATATACCTCTTTTTTCCACAATTAGGAACTTGTCTCCGTGGTTATTTTAGACAAGAAGATTTTCCCTGTGCCCGTGTCTTTTAGTGTTCAGAAATTTATAAAACCCCACGTAAGGTTTTCAAGTGACCGGGATGGTAACCAAAAAGAGCACTGGTCAATTATATGTCCTGTACCCTGCTGTTGGTGGTATGTGCAATGATAACGTTGATCGAATTATTAAAGATGACTTTTATAAGATTGTGAAATGAATTGATAGGCGTGAGTCAACACACACCTGACAGTGAAATAAGTTGATAGGCGTGAGTCAACACACGCCTGGCAGTGAAATACGTTGATAGACGTGAGTCAACACACACCTGTTAGTGAAATACGTTGATAGACGTGAGTCAACACACGCCTGGCAGTGAAATAAGTTGATAGGCGTGAGTCAACACACACCTGACAGTGAAATAAGTTGATAGGCGTGAGTCAACACACGCCTGACAGTGAAATAAGTTGATAGGCGTGAGTCAACACACGCCTGGCAGTGAAATACGTTGATAGGCGTGAGTCAACACACGCCTGGCAGTGAAATACGTTGATAGGCGTGAGTCAACACACACCTGACAGTGAAATAAGTTGATAGGCGTGAGTCAACACACGCCTGGCAGTGAAATACGTTGATAGACGTGAGTCAACACACACCTGTTAGTGAAATACGTTGATAGACGTGAGTCAACACACGCCTGTTAATGAAATAAGTTGATAGACATGAGTCAGCACACGCATGTTAGTGAAATATTCACTTTAAGGTGGCATGATTGATTGATGGATCCATGTTAACGATCCACCAATTAACTACTTTAAGTACAATTCAATGTTCTACAGCCCATTATACAGAAAATATTCACATAATTTCAAAAGTGATTTAGAATTTTTTTATTACTGCCCATTAATTTGACAATACAGAAATTAAACATTTGTGGAAAAAGTATTATGATAGTATAAAATATATACTCGCATGCATATGCATGTAATTACCAGTTATTAGATACATTAAAGGCCCACTTGCCGCCGTAGCCTGTTTGACATTTGTTAGGAAAACCAATTTGCAGAGCTGACTGCAGCTAAAACCACTAAAATTAAACATAGCACACATAAAGCATGTCCAATTAGGTTTAGAATGTATAAATGAGGGTGAAAAACAAACGAAGAATCGAAGCTCGATTACAACAACAGCACCGATCAGTGTTGGTTAACTTAAGTGTGTGATTCAGGCGTTTTCGTATGTGGTTTGCACTCGGCAGGCTTTTATAGTCCCTCTTACTCGATCGTTAGTATATATTTCTTAGATAACGTTCGTAAAATGATACTGTGTCGTTAGATCGCCTAAACGACTAAAACCATTAGGGTACTTGTGCACACGCTCCGGTTCGAAGTTAGTTTACATTGCGGGTACCTGAAAAATCTGTTTTTCAATTTTAAATTAAAAATACTAAATGATGTCAAAACTTTCAATTTCTGGTAAAAATAGAAAGTTCCTAACTTTTACTGTCTGGGAAAAATGCAGAAAACCGCCCACTGTTTTTAATGTAAACAGTCTTCTGGATTTTCGCGCAAGTGTTCCTTTAAACTTAACGGTCAAACGGTTTCCTGATTGCAAAGGGCCCGTTTTACATATAAGTGAACTAATCTTGAATGCGGAGTAAAATATCAATTAATCAATCACTAATAATTTTTGAAACATATAAGACAATAAACAGACTCAGTTTTTTAAATTAAGAGGCATTGTCGAAAAGGATATCTAATTTAGCATATCCAAGGTATGAAAGATGGGGAATATGGGATAAAAACAAAAAGACAGCGCACAGGATTTGAGTGAAGGACCCAAACTCCGGGCAGCATTGGTTCCGGTACGATCATAGATTTTTCACACAAAACTCAATGCTGAATACAGTTTGAAACAGACACACCCGCTGGTTATAAGAGCGTAGAGTTCCGAATAAAAACCAAGAAAACGTCAGGAATTATGGGCCCCCAAATTGTGTATTGCCTTCTTTTCTTAGTAATTACATTGATTCTCATGGCGAAGCCTCGAAAGAAATAGATCTGTTAGGCCACTAGAATCTCAGAGTTTGCAATTTCAATGGCCTAAGTATTTCATTGCGGGTAATGCGGCAGCATTGACCACCGTGCCCTCGCCCCCTTTCCCACACATCTCAAATCATTACCACAGCCAAGGTTTTCCATTTGGAAACCACAATTCAAACAACACGACTATATAAAACATCAGATTCTGGAAAGCTACTTAAAGAACATACTACCCTGGATACACAGTTCATTAATGGTTTAATTATGACAAAGAAAATATGAGAAATCCTCAGAGTGGTGTAGCCACTGTACGTGGTCAAGATCTAAATGATTCGGATTGGATTCCAGACACGATGTTTGATCACCTGTGACGAATAAAAATGTCGAGAGAATGAGAATAAGAATCGTTGTCACTTGTGTTGGTGAATTGTGAGAAGGGTGAATTTACCGTGGAACAGGGCAGATAATGGAGAGTTAATATGAGGCTGACGGGACAGTGTATTGAAGCATAATCTGGCCCTCCATCTTTGCAATTTAACTGTACGTTTTGATGATCTCTCCAAGTAGAAACAGAAAGAACGTAAATTTCTGAATGATAACAACCTCCTCGTATTCTTGAGTGAGAATGATATGAGTACCCGCGTCGTTATCTATATCACTACTAAATTCTACTGCCTATGACCAAGCTCCTGTCAGTCGTCAACCTAATGAAATATCATAGGTTTACTTTATTACAACAATTTATGATGGGGTATAAAGGTCTAAATGATATACCTCTTTTTAACACAATTAGAAACTTGTCTCCATGGTTATTTTAGACAAGAAGATTTTCCCTGTGCCCGTGTTGTTTAGTGTTCATAAATATATCACTATTATCCATGAATTTTCATCCAGTATGTATCATCACAGAGTTTTAAATATCAATAAAATGGGAGGTCAGATTAAATCCTTTTATGTGAAAAACACAAGTAACGAAAAGACCAGCAGATTTTATGTACAAATTTGATTTATATTTAAAAAACAGAGTAACTTATTACCAGCAAATATCATACATTTAGAAATGAACACGGTTTTTATGGGTTGCAACTTTTGGATTTTATTGTACACAACGTTTCGGTGTAGAAACTAAGATCAGTATCAAGTGAATGTGAAAAAACAGACAAGGATAAACATTTAAATTCTAAAAATTCTCGTAAAGGGTTTAAATTCATCAAATTATAAAATATATAAGGCAATATCGTTTTATTTAATCTTCTCTTGCTGATATCCACAATTTATGCCATCCTTGTTGGATTAACCGTCTAAAATCTCAACTGATTATTTGACCACGAAGGTTCGGTAGCTTGAATATAGAATATCAAACATCTGTGTTAAGTTTATAGGTGCAAGGGATAGTTACTAAACAGACAATAAGAGCACTGGTCAATTTAGTAGCTTAGATTTTATGAACAGCTGTTGATATGTACATATATTAGCTAATCGATATATTGAAGGTGTGTTGACACTAAGAGAGGTGAGACCACCCACGGCTAACATCCACACAATTTTTGCAATTGCGCTCTAGATGACTTTGAAATGAACACTTTAGGTAAAATACATTATGTTTTATTTCAGAAACAAAATTAGCATTTTTATTAAAAAAGGATTTAGAATTCTTTAGTAATTTTCTACAAGGAGTTATGAATTATTTAATGTGTAGCTTTGTCGACATGCTGGCACATTTAGGTTTGATATTGTATAACAGAATGATGCCTATTGCTAAAGAACGTGTGTCGATAATAAACTTAAAGTCACGTTCGGGTTGTATGTATCTTTCCCATGCAGATTTTTTTTTCAAATCTAAAAGTTTTTTATTTATAATTTTAAATTGAAAATTTTGGTTGGCAAGGTAGCCGCAATGTAAGCTTACGACGAGCAGAAGCACCCAAACGGTGCAAAATGATTTGGACTACTGTTTAGAGATCTCAACAAGCTGACGGTTTATCTATTTTTAGCCCGTAACCTGAGAACGGATTCACAAAATATTATTGGATTGGAGGAACACAAAAAGTCTGGAGATTAATTTGATTTGAGGGATATTTTACGCCTCAACATTATTTCATTTTATTGCGACTTCGCACAGGTTTAACGGCGCAGGATACCGGACTCTTGGCTCGGATGAAGCCGCGACCTTCGGTGATGACCTGAAAGATCTTTCATATAGTGCTATCAAGAGAAAAATCCACTCGACTGAGTCGATTTCGAACCCTCGACCCATCGATGTAACCCCTGTGTCAAGCTGAGAGATAATTACTTTGTCTATTGAGCCACCAAGGCTATAAAACAGAGTGTTGTGTATTGTATCTAAAGTATTCACTTTAATGAACGTAAAATGTATCGGGTGCCTGTTCCATCGGTTTAATTGAGGAGAAATTTCTTGATGATTCTTTAATGTCGACGATTTTAT
The DNA here is from genome assembly GCA_963971465.1 of Lepidochitona cinerea. NCBI lineage: Eukaryota > Metazoa > Mollusca > Polyplacophora > Chitonida > Tonicellidae > Lepidochitona > Lepidochitona cinerea. Next base: position 34,919,810 of record OZ020556.1, on the reverse strand, counting down.
CTGTTAAATAACTCCATTTTGTATTAAAACTGTTATTTTCATAAAGATCATTTAGGCAAAGATCAGAATGTGACCTATCTTTCTGTACAGATCCTTGTTATGTAGTATATCTGGGTTCGCTTTAATAAAAATATCGAATAAATTAAAATTCACACCACTCACTTTAAAATAGTGCTTATTGGTCATTTGATTGATTGATTGGTTGATTGCTGTTTCACGTCGCACTTATAAGGCGATGTTGCTAGGTTTAGTGGGGGAGGAAACCGAGCTCATTGCCCAGAGAAAACACTGGGTATGCATCGCCCTCTATTGACCGTCTGAAGGAGACTAAGTACATGTGCTGTAAGTTGTTCAGTAATATCAATAAATTGGCGAGCTCGTGTTGAGGACACACGGGACGTTTGTATGTATAACAAAACAGTGCGTGACTGGTTTTCCCCTTTCTCTATTTAGTAGCGATTTATTTAAAAAGAGACATAATGAATTAATATTTGACAACTAAACGACTTGAGAGTTTATTATAATATGGGTACTTGAAAACTATCTGAACAGAATGAAGGATTTATTTCCTTCATTAATATTAAATATTGTTTCCACATTGTTTCGGGGTTTTGTACCCTGCAAGAGGGGAACATGACGTGAATAAATTAGACTTATGACGGTAATTATGAACCCTGCAAGAGGGGAACATGATGTGAATAAATTAGACTTATGACGGTAATTATGAACCCTGCAAGAGGGGAACATGACGTGAATAAATTAGACTTATGACGGTAATTATGAACCCTGCAAGAGGGGAACATGACGTGAATAAATTAGACTTATGACGGTAATTATGAACCCTGCAAGAGGGGAACATGATGTGAATAAATTAGACTTATGACGGTAATTATGAACCCTGCAAGAGGGGAACATGACGTGAATAAATTAGACTTATGACGGTAATTATGAACCTTGCAAGAGCGCAACATGACGTGAATAAATAAGACTTATGACGGTAATTATGAACCCTGAAAGAGGGGAACATGACGTGAATAAATTAGACTTATGACGGTAATTATGAACCCTGCAAAAGGGGAACATGACGTGAATTAATTAGACTTATGACGGTAATTATGAACCCTGCAAGAGGGGAACATGACGTGAATAAATTAGACTTATGACGGTAATTATGAACCCTGCAAGAGGGGAACATGACGTGAATAAATTAGACTTATGACGGTAATTATAAACCCTGCAAGAGGGGAACATGACGTGAATAAATTAGACTTATGACGGTAATTATGAACCCTGCAAGAGGGAACATGACGTGAATAAATTAGACTTATGACGGTAATTATGAACCCTGCAAGAGGGGAACATGACGTGAATAAATTAGACTTATGACGGTAATTATGAACCCTGCAAGAGGGGAACATGACGTGAATAAATTAGACTTATGACGGTAATTATGAACCCTGCAAGAGGGGAACATGACGTGAATAAATTAGACTTATGACGGTAATTATGAACCCTGCAAGAGGGGAACATGACGTGAATAAATTAGACTTATGACGGTAATTATGAACCCTGCAAGAGGGGAACATGACGTGAATAAATTAGACTTATAACGGTAATTATGAACCCTGCAAGAGGGGAACATGTCGTGAATAAATTAGACTTATGACGGTAATTATGAACCCTGCAAGAGGGGAACATGACGTGAATAATATTAGTTATTGAAATTTTACCCTGGGTGTAGGAATCGTTATGACCCTTCTGATAATCATACGCCCTGAGCCGGAGGCGAAGGGTGTATGAGGAACAGAAGGGTCATAAAAGATTCATACACCCAGGGTAAAATATCAATGACGAATTTATTATCCCGAAACCCAATTTCACCCGCTATCGACCTGTAGCCTACTAGGCATACCAGCTGGTATAGGCCCCTACTGTTATTAGTGTTAATTTAATCAGAGTTACGACTTCATTGTGTGTGCAAATTTTCAGCTTGTCTTGTTATTTGTTTTATTGCGCAGATTCTATCTGGGACAAATATATTTTAGCTAAAGCTAATATCTCTATATTTCACACATAGATCTACAGTGAAAATGTACGAACGTCTGTCAAACGGACCGAGCAGACGACAAACGGCATACAGAGTTACGCCCCTTGTATACTTAGCAACGTAATTGATCGATGTACGAAGAATTTTGTGTTTCGTTTTTCCATTTGTAGATTTGAATTAGAGTCAAATTAGATAGAAATAAAAACTTTGCACAATTAGGGAAGCTTAGGGGACTGTAATAGATCCTCATAAGACCTGTTTTGGGCTTTTCGAAGCGAGTAAACATTTGAAGTGGTGGCGGCCATGTTTTTTCGCCAGGCGGGTCATAACAAAATCAGGCCGGGTGTATGGGTTTATACGACCCGGGTAATCGACCAATCAAAATTCAGCATTTGCCAACTAACTTGGTTAAAGGATAATAAATTAGATTTATGACGGTAATTATGAACCCTGCAAGAGGGGAACATGACGTGAATAAATTAGACTTATGACGGTAATTATGAACCCTGCAAGAGGGGAACATGACGTGAATAAATTAGACTTATGACGGTAATTATGAACCCTGCAAGAGGGGAACATGACGTGAATAAATTAGACTTATGACGGTAATTATGAACCCTGCAAGAGGGGAACATGACGTGAATAAATTAGACTTATGACGGTAATTATGAACCCTGCAAGAGGGGAACATGACGTGAATAAATTAGACTTATGACGGTAATTATGAACCCTGCAAGAGGGGAACATGACGTGAATAAATTAGACTTATGACGGTAATTATGAACCCTGCAAGAGGGGAACATGACGTGAATAAATTAGACTTTTGACGGTCATTATTGGATGATTGATTATCGTCTCAGATTTGATCCTGAAGGCAAATAAGGTATATTGTGACAAAATCATGACTAATAATAAAAACTGTGACAAAATTACGACAAGTAAGGTATATTGTGGCAAAATCATGGCAAATAAGGTAAGCTATGACAAAATCGTTGCAAGTAAGGTCAATTGTCACAAAACATGGCAAATCAGTTAAAGTGTGACAAAAGCTAGACAAATAAGCTGTGGTCTATTTTCAAAACGATTTAGGGACAGAACTTGGTGAAAGTGATACATTCGCACGTTCTCGGAAGACAGGCGATTTATTACACTGGCAGACTATCGTCTGAAAATCCAACAGACCAGATTGTGTTCAATATAAATTTATAAATGGAAATGTTTTAGGGTTAAAATCAGAATTTTCAGAGTGAAGCACTTATTAAAGCCTGCAGGTGTCACATTTGACGGATAGTTTATATCAAGGCCCTGAGTACAAGAGATGTCCTAAAGTGATAAGTAGTTCGTCGTTAAAAATGGTCTAAAATACTTGAAGATTTTAAAACTTTATTTCTTTTAATGAAACAAAGCACTTATTTGTCCAAAGGGCTGGCTGCTGATTAATTTATTTCGAAATCATTTTTTTACATGATTTAGGGCAAACCATGCTTCTTATGCGCGAAAGGTTATCGACCAAACTACGCTTTCAGGTGAACAAATCTTGTTTGCGCAGAGTTAAATAATCAGTTCTTTTGTCTTATTTAATTAACAATCGCCGGGGTTTTCGAAGTTACTAATTTTTTTCGCATAACTACAGGTCATATTCATTCTCAGTTTGCCAACAGATTTTAGAATCTCAAATTTCGGAACGAAACTCACTTTCTAAGCGTCTTTCAGAGCTCGACTTAGGCTCTCGCTGATAGTCGTCCATTGTCAGCGGTGGTGGCCATATAACCATGAGTTTTCTTAGTTAGTGTCTTTTAGAAAGTGAATATAACAGTATTCTCGTTATTTTGGGATTACACTTTCTTGAAATTATGGTAGAAATTCTTCTACCGATTTTTGGGTGATGCCCGAAACGGGAATCGAACCCGGGTCCCAGAGTATGGCACCTATCGCCAGCACTAAATGCCGGCTGCCTTATCCATTCAGCCAACCGGCCTCCTCTATCGAGCCTGACGGCCGTTCCACGAAGCCGTCGCAAAGTTCGATCAATCACAGCTGCATTGACGTCGTATCTCTTAAGTCTTGCATCCAGTGGCACCTAGGCTTCGTTTGTGATGCGACTGCTTTGTAAAAGGAGGCTCTGGGACCTGTTTCTTAAGACACTTACGCCCGTCGCAATTTTGCGTTTGGTCGTTACGTAATGTTGAAGGTATATGTTGCCATGGCAGTTAGGCCTTGCATTGGACTTACGCCGGTGGTAAATGTTTAGAGAAACAGCTCCCTGGATGGCGCTGTTTACAAAACACGTGGCGTTACGTTAAGTCGACCACACAGAATCGCCTGACTTTTGGGGGCGAAAGTCTCGTTAAAATTTCACATTCGTGCTGTCATTGCACACGGAGCTAGGGGCATTTCGTTCTAACACGATACTTACAGATGTCGTTGTGGAATGAAATACGTCAGAACGAACTGCAACATCACTGCGTTATCTTTCAGGTGATAGCGCAAAATATCGAAGGCAAATTGCAATACCTATTCGAAAATTCCTTCCCACTGTTTACTAAACCTTATAAGTGACTGAGAAAGGCAAGTTGTCTATACATCAAGTTAACTCTCTCAGATTGTCCCATTTGTCTTATCCTAATGCAAAGTCGTAATACAAAGTGAGGGTTTAAATACACCTTTTGTACGATTCCCAGGACACCGCAACGATAAAGATGAACTCATCGTTTTGAAGACCGTGTTAGACCAACCGCTACCACGATACAGTGACAAAGGGTAAGAGAGTAAAAGATGTTGAATCCGTTTTTATTATTTATGTTAATCATAACCCAGCCCCCTTTAACCCCTACGGTCGACTGAAGATTCGTTCCGATCGTCGGAGATGTATTCTTAAGACATTTCATCAGCAGCAAAAAGACCCTGCTCTATCATCACGATCGCAAGGAAGAATTGCAAGACTGCTCAGTCTGCGACCAAAAGGAAGAATTGCCAGACTGCTCAGTCTGCCACCAAAAGGAAGAATTGCTAGACTGCTCAGTTTGCGACCAAAAGGAAGAATTGCAAGACTGCTCAGTCTGCGACCAAAAAGGAAAAATTGCAAGACTGCTCAGTCTGCGACCAAAAGGAAGAATTGCACGACTGTTCAGTCTGCGACCAAAATGAAGAATTGCAAGACTGCTCAGTCTGCGACCAAAAAGGAAGAATTGCAAGACTGCTCAGTCTACGATCAAAAGGAAGAATTGCAAGACTGCTCAGTCTACGACCAAAAGGAAGAATTGCAAGACTGCTCAGTCTGCGACCGAAAGGAAGAATTGCAAGACAGCTACGGTCGAAAAAAAAATCTGCGAAACGATATATCACAAATTTACTGCCTACAGAAGCTAACGGCGATCAGATCCAATATCTCGTTAAAAAGGGGATTAACATTCGTTTATTTTTTTTACCAAATACATTTGAGCATTTCTTTTTTTCATGCTAAATACCTGATATATTTCTTTCAAGTAGTTTTTGTGGTATGTTTTCTAAGCGATGCTGTTCTCAATTGCCATAGTTGTGTGTGTTATCATTCTACTTATATCTAACACTCCCTGTGAAATATCGATTAATAATTGTGTCAACATATCATAAACAGCTGTTTGCAGAATTAACAGAGATAACCTGGCTACGGTCTTTTTTCGGTCAAACTATCCTGATAACGTTAATATATTGCTGATCAATATACATTGTTCCAGACGAATCGTATTTTACCACGGTAACTTACCTCTCATAAGCCGACTATGTGGGAATTCAAATACATGTATGAAGTAATCATATGCAACTGACCATTTTCGTTGAAAAATATATTTTATGGTTTCTCTAAATAAATAGAAAACGTTACAACATTGTATCACTAGCTACAATAATATTTTAGGCGCGCTTCGCTTTAACTAGAATTGCGGTATTATGAAAATGTGGTCCAAACGACCTTCTATCATTGGGAAACATTTCCTCAATTTGTTCAGTTAAACTTGGCCAACACGACATTAAACCATGTGGCTGCTTAGTCCGCATTTTGTCACCTTATCAATTGACTGCTTATTCCCTAAGGCGTATTGGTTTCTCAGAAAAAAACTTACAATGTGACAAGAACCATGACAGACTGTTTCTATCGTTGCTCGGACATTTCATTTATCTGTGTGGATGTATTAGAAGAGATGAAACGTCTTACTAAGGATCCAATCTAGTCTGTGTCTGTCTGGCCATCTTAGACATCATATTATATTGCACATTTGATTTGTTAATTGTATCACGTGATCTCAAGTACTGAACGAGACAAACAAATGGTCTCCTATATAGGCTATCCGTACTAAATGAATCAAACGCTTGTTAAGGCTACAATACAATTTGAATCGATATGATGCTGAAATTCGTATTGATATGAAGATGGAATTTGTATAAATGTATAACGAGGTATCATGTGTTTTGCTATATTACAACAACTTGTGATTGGGTATAAAGGGCCTTTTAAACGCAATTAAAAACGTACCTCCATGGTTATTTTAGAAGAAGATTATCTGTGCCGGCGTGTTTGTGTGTTCATAAATATAAAAAAGTGCATCGTATAACCATTGAAGCTTGCATTAAAGAGTGCGTCATTTTGGCATCTTTTTTTCTCAACACTGAATATTACTTCCTTTTTTATCCCAAAATGACGGGTGTTTTACACAACATCGAACATGATAAAAATACTATCAAATACAGATTATGTAACCAAAAATTCCAATGCATTTTGTGGTATATGTATTGGTTTGTATAATTGCCTGTATGTGGCGGAATTGTAAGGAAATGGAGAGTATATATATGCAAGACCAGACATTATATTGAAGGTTATTCCCATCTGTGTAAAATCGCCGTTAAAATTGTTGATGAACACGGGCCAATGTAGTAACTTACATTTGATGAACATCTGGTGTGCATATAATGTATGATCGATGTGTTTAAGATGTGTTGAACATTATGTGGCCACACATGATTCTTCGCACAAAATGGCAATTGAATGTTTTTATATGAAGATAAAGTTTCCTAATGACCATTGGTAACTTTCCTTTATTTGGGAATTCCTTGTCTTTGTGATGTTTATGCCAGCTGACTGAGTTACATTCTTAACTGTCTGTTTATGCCTGTCAGACAAAAACAAATAGAGAATTCCTGCATATGGTAGCCTTTTGAATGTACATGGCGGAAAATCGACTTGAGCTCTTTTTCTCGGAGATGAAACTTCCTGTGGCAGCTATGGTTTCCATTATCTTACACATTTGCAAACTAATTTTCAATAACTTGACATTATGTGTTGTCTGCTATCTTATGCAATCTAAGACGTCACCTATGCGCATCGTAACCCTTGGGTTTGAGATATTGTATGTGGTCTAAACCGAATTCAATATAAAGCTAGTAACGCTGGAGTGTATATGATGATATGCGACATTAAATCAACAACTTAAAACATTTCACAATAGACGTATCTGATTATGGAAAAAACAAATTTGGATACAGCTCCTTGTATAGTATTCTTATCTGGGGAAAGAAGCGGCATTGGATAATACATTTAGAACCATACCGCTAACTTTATTTGATAAAGAAAAACTGATATCGTTACTAATTCAATCAATTAACAAATTCAGTTTCAAACTCAAAGTGAAATGATAACAAACATAAAACGAAAGACTGATAATTATATTAAAAAAAGTTTTGATAAAACGTAAAATATATATCTAAAACATGAACTAAAACAAAACAATGTTTTAGTACGTAATTTCCCTTGCTTCAAAATCCATTCATACATTTATCACTTGGCACATGGTCCAATAGATTTTATATTGAAATTTGTAGAGAAAAGGAATAGCCGATTGGTTTCTATCTTAACGAAGTTAATCCCAGCTTAAGTTTTGGACCAATTCCAAGATTCCAGTACATTGTTCTTAACGTTTCGCATTGCGGTTTGACAGTAAAATCACAAATTCCAACCTTTAAGATGCCTTTGGGAACTGAAGTTGTTAAAGGCTCTGTCACTTCAAGTTTTAGGAAGACAGGAGTACACAACTTCAGTGTAATAAAGTAAGCCGGGTATAAGTGTCCTTCCATCACCCTAATTCTACAAAATAACTCGTTTGTCTTGCACTAATAGAAGGTCCCGTGAGAGTTCAGGTTTAGCCCCTGCAGATATAACATTTTGTCCCCAAACAGGAGTGGCGTTATACTTGAGATGTCCTGTAGCGTTCCGGGCTGAACAAAAGTGTCCGTTGTCTGAACTGTGCCATTTTCAGGACAGCTATACCTCCTGTACTCTGAAAAGGTCAGTGAAATGGGTACGACTGACGAGGCTGGCGTCCGGCTGTTCCTCAAAGAGATGAAGAATCACTGTTGAATCCAGTTTCATCATTACTGACGACCGGGGCATCGTGTAAAATGGTCTTTAGCTAATGACAAACATCGTCGGTTTATATATACAGAAACTTTTAAAAAAAGATTGTAATTTTGGATTAAGAATATTTCCTGAAATTGCCGAATTATTCTTGAGAGGTGAATCATAAACGTATTAGATTTCTGTTTTTAATAGCTCGTACACCTCTTTAAAACATTGATCTTGTTTGTTTTTTTCTTCTGTAAAGCAAATAATATTGTTGTAATTGCTGCGGTCGTGTGCATTCTCATTTAGCTTACTGTTAGATATAGTAAACATCTTTGAAGATATTTACAGAGACAACCTGTACATAATCAGTGCAGTTCGAAATATTTGATTTGGAATCAGAATATGTATTACAGCATAGCGATCTGTGTCTTTCGTCCAAAGCATACAATAAGGCTCTCGATAATTCATTAGACATAATTGTTAAGCTTAAACAAAGAGGACACATTTAATAAAACAGATTCCCTCAGGATCTCTACTGGACATATATAACCTATATAATATATGATAATTACAATCCTCCTCTCGAGTTCCAAACAGTCTGTATAAAAGCAAGTTGACGAAGTTAACTCTCTTCGGTAATTGACTCATCCAGTTATTAAGTACACTAAACATATAGGACGTTAGCTGTATTAAAATAAACTAGATCCCTTTAAAACCCAAACTACACAAACAAAACAGTGTCTGTTGCTTTACACAAAAACGACATGAACAAATGTCTGCTCATTACTCTTAATTTGCCCGACGTCCCTTTTGCCTAACAACCAAAACACACTTAGAATTGGTAATGGCGTAGTTCACAAGGAAGTAAGAATCCCATGTAGACCATCTTGCGAATTGCAATGTACCCTTCAGCTTATCAAAGCTACTCTGGTAAAGGTTCTTAACAAGATAACTCCATTTACGAGACAAGCCCAGGGCACATCTAATCTGCTTACCTGGGTTCCCCATCACTTTGAAAGTATAACTTTCAGGGAATTAAAGGATGGACAGTACCTGACGGATGTTCACGCCCTCAGTCATTTGTCTTTATAGATTCAGTTTGTATTGTATTAATGAGCCTATTATATGTATTATTACCTTAATAATAATGTAGCTTTTGGTTAAAACATGAAATCTTTGTCTGAAGTTATTAAAGGATTTGTACTAACACAGATAAATGTATTATAAGTATACCGATCAACACAAAGAAGACGGAGGTAATTGTTGACGGTAATGTACTTATTGACCCACTGGGGTCTGAATGGTAATACTAGATATATCATCTTATTCTTTTATTAAAAAGTCTACTTAAACTCACAACGATGCTACCTGGCAGGAATCATACACTGTAATGTAGTGAACAGTACAAGATATCACAATACAATACAATACAATGCCCCAATGTTCTGATGGGGTTCTTGACATGGCGTTTGATCTGTTCCAATAAATCACCGGTGACAACTGAAATGGCGACTGAATGAGAATAAGGCAATGTTTTTTGTCCATTGTAATGTGTTTTCTCTGGGGAAAACGTGACAGCGCATTGAATCTTAATCTCTCATTCCATCTGTGTCAATTAACCGTACATGTTGATGAAGGGCTGTTGACTGCAAACGTCCAGGTTAAACCTACTTCGATTCGGCTTAAGACCGTCACAATGGGTTAACAAAACCCACCAGAGTCTTCTACCACGGAGACATAAGTAACGCTTATCGGAAATGTAAGTTAAATTAAAGGAACATGCGCATGGTCCGATCAAGATGCTGTCAGCACATGAGCAATTTTACGTCAGCTTATGGTGTGTTTCCACGGACCTGCGTTAACGCGTGCGTTGACGGATGCGATTGTTTAACGGATAGGATGAAGTGTTTCCACGGACCTGCGTTAACGCATGCGATCGAGAGTGCGATCTGTCATAAGGTCACGGTCCAAAGTCAAGGTCATATCCCTTACAACATTTTTTTTCGGTTTGGGGAAAGGATGTGAATAAGTGGAACTCACTCGGTGTTTTCTGTGGATTTCGATCTGACAGCAAAAGGTCATTGGGGTCGGAAAACCCTTTCAATGACGTCATGATTAGCGAAATCCCTCGTCCGATGCTTTCAAAATGGGACAAGCTCCATTCTCCGTCCGTTAACGCGTGCGTTAAACAATATCGTACTGACCGTGGAAACACTCTAGCGTATTTCTGTAATTCCCATTCTTTGGTGAAAATCGCATCCGTCAACGCACGCGTTAACGCAAGTCCGTGGAAACACACCATTAGTAGAACGGGTACTCACTCTCTTACTGCAGAGCTTAGGATCTTAACATTTACCAGTTCCGTGAGCAGCAATCTTAGACCGGACAACCCAGCTATGATTTAGAATTTTGTCCTATTCAGTCATAATCCCTTTTCATTACTAGCGTTAACTGCCACAATATCGGTTATCCTTTCTAAAACTGTCGAAAATTTGATGTTTAAAACAAAAAAAATCGTTTGTCTGATCACCCACTTAAAGCAGTAATTGTGACGTCGCAAAATTACCTAACTGCCAGTAATTGGCAAATCATATATTCCAAATGTTGAGGAAGGGAACCAAACTTGATACTGTCAATAAAAACAGACAGTTAGAATTAAAAATACTTCAAAATGTGGTACACACTGGTATTGGATAATCCGGGCACGTCACTCAAACGATTGAGTTTGAGTTCGATAATGGTGGATGTTAAGATAAAAGTCATTAGTCGCCGTGCTTGGTGCATAATTCCGACACACTGACAGACGACGATCGAGTGAAAAATCCAATCGATCCTGAACCGCATCGATGGAAGGCCTGTGTCGACTGACGGGCTATCCTCCTGACGTATTGATCCACCGAGGCCACTGATTGTCGACGAAAGCGTTAAGAGATAAAAGTATTGCATAACAGATTTTCCCTGTGCCCGTGTGTTTGGGTGAGCTGTTCCATTAGCACACCTTCACATAGTGGGTCGATAATATATATTTCAGAACATTTATTCAGACAGCACACCAATGGACAATTTAGTATCATCTCTATATTTTCTGAACAGATATTGATGAACCATGGATGAAATAATAAAGCCATGCAATTACGGTGTCCTTAAATAATATTAGTGAATCAAAACGATAAACGGGGACAAATGTTTTAAATTGTTCACCAGGCGCCTATGAAGAGATGCAAGCTGAACTGAAGTACGACACCAAACACCAAACAATTCGATGATTTACACCATCAGAAACTAATAGTATAGCCATACTTATAAGTGTTGATAGTACATAACAACTCAGAATAGTTTTGATGGCGTTTATTCGGAGAAATATTGGTGTGACCTGGTGTTAGCGTTCCTTACTTCCAGATAGGATGGGAATCAGGGAATGCATCAGCAAAGTAGTATTCTTACACACAAGGTAATTTGAAAACATTTATACTGTTGAGGTGTTTAAGTAACGCTGAAAACGCAGTACACATTTATTTTTAAATACTCATAATGCAGGTTAAGGTGGTATGAGCTGCCAAATATGGGGAAAATATCGTTGAAACAGGATCTGCTCATTGTAGGTCATTTTTATAACAAAAAAATTCAAATTACCAGCTTTCCATTCATACCAATCTTGCAGATGTACGCAGATGAAATACCAATTGGACATTAAAAGTCATACATCCCGGTAAGTTGAATTTTGTCCGTTATCAGTAGATATCTTCGCTTCATACTGGTTATTTACAAATATTTGTTTTATTCCAACGTCAGTCCTTTAGTTTTTCAAGGTACTTGACAAGCAAAACTTTTGGCAACAACTTTCCAATTAAACAGGAAAGGGAGTTGTTTACAGGTGAACGAAGAAAACATAGTATAGTATACAACTTCCATCTCGGTGCAGTCAAGCACGATTCAACTAAAATAAACGCTGAACAGATCAGTTGGAGTGGAAATAAATCTAATCCACTAAAGCAATGAAATAAGATTTTCTCAATATTATTCTGGGTGGTTTGTCTTGGTTGTGTTCTCAACTCCGCCAGGTTGTCATTTGTTATTGTGATTTAATCAATTAGAGCATTTAACTGTTTCGCTTGTGACCGGAAATCATCGTCGATTCATTACTTTGAGTATTAGTTTGAAATACATAAGTTGAAGCCGTTTGACATCCCTCAATTCCATTGCACATGCAAAGAAACAGTTATATGTGTCATAAATATATTAAAAAGAATAACTAGTCGTAAATAATAAAACACGTGTTTACATGTGACATGTTGAGATATGCCCTATTTACCGGTGCAGATTTTTGTTGAATTTGATTAACTCAAAGCATGTTCATAAACGGAACAACACAAATGAAATATTTCTGCTGAAACCTATGCATAAAATATAGTAAACCTTAGTCAATTTTCAGACGCAATTTTGACTAAAAAGTCACTCTTTGCCGTCTAATCAACAATCAACTGTGTTCGCTGTTCTGAAAAAAATAATGAAATGCACATTACAGATAGTTTTAAAAGGCACTTGCTCGGAATAAAAGAAATTCTAAGAACATTGGTACCAAAATCACATGCTATCTGTACACGGATTAAGCAAATTGTCGTGTTGTCTTTTGTAATCTTGGCAAGGCAGCCCTAAACGTGGACTGAATTGTGAATGGTTGAAAAGCAGAATCAATCAACGAGCTTAGAATATCAGTATACCAATCAATAATATAACAGGCTAAGTTATATTCTTAGTCTCAGTTTTGTTGTGTTTTAACAATCAATCATGGAAAGTTAAATATCTAGAATTAATGTCAAAAGATTAGCGACTTCAGTTTTACTCAGCAGTCCAGATAAGTACATAAGAACTGAAATCTGTATGACTTGGTATACTTTTTTTATCATTATCAACTGTAGGCCTAACACAACATGGGGTACTGGCAAGAGTTTGAGCTTTTTTACTCTCAAACATTTTGTCCGAAAATGTGTTTTTGCTGTTGTTGTTGCTAGTTACAAACGGGTTATAACTGATCTCACGTCGTCTAGTATAATATCTTGAGGGATTCTTGTCCTTTATCTGAGAGAGGGGCCAATTCAGCAAATTACAGTTTTGGTTAAAACTGAAACCGCCTGTTTGTAACAACTCGAGATGTTCGTTCGCTGTATGCAAGTCGTTGTTTTCAGTGGTCAAAATATTGCCAAATATAGCTTTAGACGAGTCGTTGTGGGTTGCATCTGCTAGAAGAGTAAACAAGAGTATTGATTTACTAGAGTACTATACCTAACAGCCTCGAACATAATCTTCACAACGGTATCAATTCGTTCCACTGACAACGGTATCATCTCCATCAGAAATGGCGGACTACAAGCCATGCGTCAGTGAAATAACATCGAGGTTTTTTTTAAATCCTCTCTACTGTGATAAACTTCAAGTAGCGAATATCACGAGAACCATGATAAAGACTTTGCAATACTTCAAGATTATAGAAATTACATAATGACAACATTTTTATAGGTATAGTTCTTCACGTAAAATGTGAAAAAAAATCTTATAATGAAAGTATAGTAGTACGGTGATTCATTTACTATTGTACAGACCTCTAAGATTCTAAGAATAAAAAAATAAGTCTTTACAGGCATAATCTCTCACAGAGAAGCCCTATCATGCGGAAATATTTCAGAATAGAGTCTCCATGGAATGCCAAGGAATTCCATATCAAGCTTTCATCACTTAGATCAAATGACGTTCAGGCAGTACAAAGATGGATTGGTAATGGTGAGTAAAAAAGGTTTGCGCTGGTTTTATATGGATTGTTTATTTCCACTGTCTTATTTCTAAACCAGGGATGATCTTATATGGTAGAAAATAGACCACTTGTGGAGCACATATAAATGTCGACATTAGTGAAAGATGATTGATGGGCAGTATTGGGGTCACAGTTTTGCTCTACCATATAACATGCATTTTGGATTTGGAAAGAAAAACTTCAATTTTAGCATTTACTTGCTACAAAGCCGGGTAAAACACGATATAAATAAAAGAAAATTGGGCCTGGTGTTACAAACCAATTTAATAACCTTACATGCGATGTCCCGACGAACAACGTCAATTGTTGGATATGAGAAGTCATTGAAGAAGGTCCTGAAGTTGATATTAGCTGATAAACCTCTTGTTATAGGTGATACGTTTTGGTATAATTAAAAGAAAGAATCTATGTTAAATCTTGGCGGATGTCCTTAGTTTAAGAGACTAAGTAACCAGTCAAGTGTTAACTTTATTGAGTATCTAATTGGCAGATGTAGTCCAATATCAAGATTTGACGGAGGGTACCGGTATATCATTTGGTTTCCTTCACCGACACGTAGCGGCTGCTTTTACCAGTAAAACGGATGGAAAGACCTTAGTATAGACGTAAAGCAAACTTTGAGAAACAGGGCCACATGACGGAAAAAAGATGTTATCGCTAACAGTGTAGTATTTAAATATCCTTTATGGTTAATCTCATTGCTTGACGGAATAGAATCACTGTTTGTAGTGAAATAAATATCTTTAACAAAAACCATAATAGACTGTTCTTGTATAAAAATACGAAAAATGTCCAAAAACCTTTCTTTTATGTCATTTACCTAAATTGATCATTTTAATCAGGCATAAAAACAAAAAGGCAAAAAAGATATGGTCTATATAATTCAGTGGGTTTATGTGTAAAAATGGTTGGACTCCAGATAAATCTTCTCATGACGTGTGGCAAATTATGACATGTACGTACATATTTGGGTGCATTCCAAAACAATGAAGAAAGAATGTTTTTCCCAAACGAGGCCAAGACGAAACATTGAGAGTGGGGGTTTATCAGAACTGACCAGAACTAGTATGGAACTGTCACAACACCATGGGTTCACATGTTCTTGGCACTGTAAATATCAGAGAAACCTTACAAGAAACAGGCCATTGACCCATCGAAGTAAAGATCGTTAAAATGTGTGCTATGGGATTGTTGTTTTATATATATATAGGTGAAGTTTTCCGATGGTCATTGGTTTGTTTGTTTGTTTTGGGGTTTTACGCCGCGCTCAAGATTATTTCACTTATATGGTGGCGTTGCCAGTTTTATTGTGGGATGAAACCGAGCTCTATGCCAGGAGAAAGCCCACGACCTTCCGATGGTAACTGGCAACCATCCCACATAGGTCGTTCGAGTGAAAGCCCAGTCAGAGGATTTAGGTAATTAGCCACAAATCAAAACCTTAACATTACCGCAAATGGGAAATGAAACTGTATCATGTAACCTTAAGGAGTTATATTTTCCGGATTCATTTGCACCCATTGCTATGGTAATGATAATCGATTGAATTCACTGGGCGGTACAGGGCTTTTAGTTGCTGCCCCTGTGGTGCATTCTCGTCTGTTTGTTTACCGAATGTTAGACAGAAAACAATAGCAACAGTAACTCACTTTTGGTCTTTCATCCGACACTGATTGTTTCTTATTTTTCTACTCATCTGATGATTAACGGAAAGTTACTCAGGCGGTGTGTCCTTTTAACGAATAAAAGCACGTGCCTATTTTATGACCACGTGGATGGCAAAGATGATTGCGATTTCCAGAAGGGGGTTCAAAGGATGAGGTTGACATAACCGTAATGTGACGTAATGTAAAAATGGGTTTGACTGGATTCTAACCATAGCTTTTGATACAGTCTGATTCATTTCTATTGAAATTGTTTGGAAATAAAGATTATCCGTGTGTTGTCAAGTCTATTCAATGAGATGTTTGTTTTCGAGGTGTAGTATTCCTGGCTGAAATGTAGGTACAGACAAACTTCACCATTGAAAGAAAACAGTATATTTGTCCTTGTTTTGGAAATACTGTGACATCTGCATTGTATAGATTCAAAACTCGAATGATAAATAGTCCATCTGGTTGCGTGTACAAAATTAATTGTTGATTTAAATACAAAGTGTCGAACACCTGAACATATCTCCTTTGATATACGATTAAGGTTTAGAGGACGTTAGCACTAGAATAAGGAGTGGGCAGGTCATTTAAAGATTACAATATTTCAAATGTTTTCATAGAATTTACCTTTCGAAAAATCGCCGCTGTGTCGCCATTTTTCCCCGTTTTAAGATGACGTGATGTTGCAGTAGCTATTTTTTTTTATCAACAATGAAGTATTTTGGCCGCTCTCTAATCTATGATGGTAGATTTAGGTACAAAAACATGTCGACAAACTTGAAGTGGGAAGATTGCTTCAGAATATTTAGGTCAGTCCTGCAACTCTATGACGCACCTAAATTGTATTCACCAATGATTGGATAAAACTAATGAAAAATTGGTGGCGGCCTTGTGAATGGTCCATAGAGCTTATTCTCTATTGTAACATCTTATTCAAATTTCAATTATACGCTTACGAGGGGATAAAATTGTACATTGGACAGTTGTTTTAGACTAAATGAACTCTACTCTTCCCATCTAAACTAGTCTAACGTTACAATTTGCTTTCCGTTTAATAAGCATTAGTTAGGTAGACACAAAGAGAACCTTCGTGGTCCCGTGAATTAAAATATTTATCATTTGTCTAATTCTACACTCACGACTTTATTTACAGAGTATAGCAAAACGTGTGGAAATACAATTTGCATGTACAACTGACAACAAAATAAGACATTGTCTTCTAGCTGAAGTCTTGTGTGATAAGGTTTGCTTGGAAGACCGAGGTTATTTTGTAATGGTTGAAAGATTTATTCACATGTATGTCTACAGCTTAGTTATAACTGCCTGGCCTGAATGTCACAGATCAAATAGTATCTGGCTATTAGATTCATAAAAAACCGAGAAATTTCGTATAATGGTAGATATTGTTATCACGATGTATACTACAGTGTATATCTCACAATGCAGGCGGCCATTCGACTTGTGACGGGGTTTCATCATAACTTAATACCAATGTTAAGTCAAGGTGTCTCCTTCGCTGTAAGACCATTGATGACTTTGTAAAAGCACTTTTATAAGGGAAATCCGTGTTTGTAGAAAAAAATAATCAAAACCATTTTTGCATCACAAGGATATTGTCTCAGAAATAAAATATGATGGATTTGATCTGCAGTGCTCACATTACCTAGAGCTTGTTCTACAATTAACGTGTTAACAGAATGAAATAGGTTATGAGATAATGTGGATGAAACTGACTGATTACTCATTACCCATATTCCCATGCAGGATTAGGTTCTGCTTACAATTAAAAAAGACCGGGATATATTCTTGTGGAGATAAATACAATGTATCTTTGTTCGAATTTTAACATTCAACCAACAAAAAAAGTTTCTTGTAATTAAAAGACAAACAAGAGTGTTCTTGGATTAACCGAATTTCTTAACTTAATAACCCTGAAAAATCGTCAGACAGGGGAAAATGAATATCCCTGTATTTCGTCCAATAGTCTCATATTGTAATCAGTCAGATATTTGGAATGATTTCCGGAGCAGAAGACTTTAAAGTCTGGCCGTCAATTGTATGGTTTCAATAGGTTCTCTATATGCTAAGTTTATATGGCTTGTACCTCTTGTCATTGAAACCTGTTCAATATAAATATTTTATACGTGTTATGTTGAGACCAAGAAGCGGATTTTAATAGGCAGTTGTAAACAAGTACAAACTAAGACACTTGGCACAAACAATTCAACGGATAATAGAATTTTTTATAAGCTTCTTTTTGGCTATGTACACAATATACGGTGTCATATTAAAGAATCTATCTTAATCCAAAGAACAAATAAAAACCAATCCATTTGAAATTGTGTTAGTTACCAGCCTCCGTTTATAGCCCAATATTTGAAACAACTTTATTGCCTGTGAAGTGCGCAAGTGTGTAAGGTGCTAAAGATGACACATAGTTCTAAAAAACAGTTAAATTATCAAACATGTGTTTTTGACATTTAGACGGAATCAATATTTAACAGGATGCTTTCAAACGTACGAGTGTGACAAAAGCCAGTTAATCCTGAGAAAAAGCGTGATTGTCCATAAAATGGTCCACCTAAACTATAAAGAACACAAACGTGTAGTTTTTTCTCAAATGTTCAAGGTCCGGTTAACATGAACTTTATAGAACCCGGAGTATGGTTCCTTCTAAAAAGTTATAGAATTGGTTAACATGTATTTTAAAGAGCCTGAAGTTTAGTTCCTTCTCAGTTTCCTTTCAAATTTTGAAGAACCGGTTAACTTGAACTGTACAGAAAAGCACAATCACAATGAGCCAACCTGAACTGTTGGCCCACCATCAGAACGTTACCGTTGAATTTTGATCATTTTGCCATTCCAGTGGAAATAAAATAACGTTTTTAATATCATCAAAATATATTTACTCGCACGATGACAGCGAAATAGGCATCGCATGCTTCAAACATCAATGGCTACAGGAAACCCACAGAAAACCGATTAAAGCCAGAACGATGCTGATTATCCGATGTTGAACCACAGCTGTATCGCCAGCCAATCATTTATAATATTAAGGTCAGCGATGTTATACTAATACCAATATCTAGCCAACTTAAGCGAAACGTTGATAGGTCAACCATAAAATTGCCGACCTTAGCACAACTTTAAGCCAGTTTTAGGTTACCGACGCTTAGGCTAACTGTAGGATGGCCGATAATTTTGTTAACCGTTATACTATGTTCTTTCTTGTAAGTGAAATTAAGTCCACCGAATGAACAATTCGTATGATTAAATAGATTTTATTTACCCTCTTCCGATGTTACTTGTTGATGTAAATATTTATTCGAAATCAATCATACGTTTTTTTCTCTCAAATGCCATATCTTTTCAAGAAAACAAATATTGTTACTTTTATTGTAGGAAATATGAAGTGATTTTGTTACATCTGTGAATAGCATGTAGAGGGATCCGGTAATCCATGTTATACACATGCATTTTAATGAGCTCCACAAGGACGTGTAAACTAGAAAAACTGCGTGACATTGCTACATGAATACAAACACTAATAACTTGGCCTAAGTATGTATTCCAGCAGCTTTAGTATAAACATCAATCGTATTCCTAAACCTTTGTTTACCATTCTGCCCCTTCAGTGTTATACTGAAATTTAAGTGGAACGTTGAAATAGAAAATATCGGTAAAACATTAACCTACATGAATCGAAGAATGGACAGAATGTAAATAGCCAGGATGCATAAAAGTTTTTTTAGACATTTAAAGCGAAACGTCTGACCTGTATAAAAATCGGTTTAAACGTAACATTGGGCAAATCAACGACAGCTTGTTATCTGTAAAGTTTTACGGATTATTAGAAAAGGCCATTAGTTTTAAGAAGGAGATATGTGTAATGTGATATCAAGAGCGACAGGATAAAAGCCTTTTTCTGTCTACCGGCTATGTTTAACTCAAGATTTAAGCTTATCAGTATTTAAGGCATACTCACAACAGCACAAATTCTGGGTAATTTAAGGTCGTGTTTTTCTGAGAACACAATTTTACGTGAACGTTTTTTCTTAAGGAATGTTATATATAAATTCATTTGGTTTGCGTGGTAATACAGAGTCTCCTGCTCAATATATGTAGCTTTCACTTGATCTGTACCCTAATCAAAAATGAGAAACATCAAGAAAATAATCTCACAGTATTTACGTATTTTTAAGAACTGTCACGACGTCCCGTGGTAACAACGTTGATCGGTGACTGAACGTTCAGGTACATGTAGGCAATGGCATGCATATGTCAGAAAGGTAATATAGTGTAGCAATTGTTTGTAGTAATCCAGCATTAGCCATTCTTGAAGTAGAAATTAGTATATCACGTGGTTGTAAAAAATACCAATGGAGATATCAGACCAAGTCTATTCGGATATATATATTTATTGAACGAGTGAATATTCAATGTTTTACTGCGAATGTATACAGTTTAAATGGTTTAGGCCAACTTAAATGGTAAAGAGTAAAAATGAATTATTTCCAAGATTTCAAAGAGTCTAGTAGTTTCAACCACTTTCCAAATATAGTAACAAGTGCACAAGATGAAAAATAATGCGGTTGTTCATTGTTGAATAGTTTATGGTTGGTTTTGGTCGGCGTTAATATTGGCAATCCTAATTGTATCTCAATGTTTGTATACCATGGAGTTTTTCCCCGAAGAAAGACATGTATGACCCATTTACTCGTGCAATATATTGATTTATATGCAGATATTAAATTGTTCATTCATTTTTTTCATAATGGTATTCAGCGGAAATTAGTGGTTTACATTACCATCGGTACTTCATACAACATAGGTGGAAAATTGGCATGGTATAAAATAGGACAAGAAGACCGGTGATAAGTTACCCTGTGTGACAAAGGATAGAGATAATACTGTATGAAGTTGATCCTTTACAAGAGTCGGTAATATTATTACATATATCGACCAGCCCTGCCACGAGTTAGCTGCTTTATAACTTCTTAAGACACAAACAGTCTATAGAGGATTGTCTTAGTCCACTATAAGGTATTAAATAGACAAACAGCTGTTTCTGATATTAAGATGGAATCAATAATCTATATTTTACAAGAAGATTTAAAGCAAGCAAAGTGTGAACGTCCAACTAAGCCTGGCAAAGAACAGCGGCTCTGGACGTTAGTGCAAAGGCCACCCGGAAGTGACGGGTTTCTTCCGGTTATCGGAACAATCTAAATGTTCAATAATCATTAGGAGAAAGAGAGAAATGGAAGATAAAATCAGTATTTAAGAAGAAATTGATAGACGTCTTGAGAGAGGGTTAAATGACAGACTGGAGTGTCGAGGGAGGGGTGATGTACCAAGGCAAACAACAATTTATCAAAATGGGCAACGTTAACAATTTTAGTTGTGAAAGAATCAATTCTGCACGCCCATTGCGACATACAACTAGGATTTATTTTCTCGAACCGCACGAAAACCTTACATGGCGTGAAAGATTTCTGAGTTAACATATTCGCAATTTGCAGAATCTTGCTATATTTCTAAAGCTGTCCAATAAATATCAATTTTAAATACTGGTATCGATGTTTTACTATGAAGTGTTTAAAGATATGACGAAACGGTGTAAGGAAATATCGTAAACAAATCGATAACAGAGTGGTTTCACTATATAGTGGATCTTAGTTAACTCATCAATGTGTACTCTTACTATCTTTGGTCTGATTCAGTGTTTGCTGCCAGCTTGACTCAGCTCTCTACAATTGACAGGATGTAAACTCTTGCCAAACTTGGTAAATGTATGGCTTCGAGGCAAGTAAAGGAAAAGATTCATTCCGTCCGAATTGTAGAATATTGCTTTGGGAATAAACTATTATAGCAGAAACGCAAAAAAAAAAAACGATGAGTTCCATTTCTGAAAGTGGTAAGTCTTATCTTTATCCCGGAAGAATGACTGATTTGCATGAGGTTTTTTAACAGCATTTGGAAGTTGAAAAGTCTGATACAAGGTTTCCTGATTTATAGCCCAGCAGTCATTACATGGAAACTAACAATTTCACAGCATCACCATTCTACCAACACCTGCTGTCGAAATGGTTTTTGCAGTTCGCTGGAAATAACACTTTTGACTCGGATTAAAGTTTAACGCAGATACAAGTTTTAAAATATGGACCCGGCAAGATGTCGTGAAAATGTTTTATTTCATTTGCATTACCATTATTTCTAAAGTGGTTCCACTTTAAGCGTTCAAAAAGTTTTTATACATTAGGGCGAGGAATTATGTGTGGATAACAACTTCTTCTAACTAGAAATTGGGTTTGTTTTGACAAACAGGAAAGCAGCCCCTCTGCCCCATCTCTTTTTGAAGCACAAAGCTACTCCTCACCATTAATTTTTTTAAAAATTCTAAAAATTCGAAAAAGGCGTTTTTCTAAGAAATGGCTTTAGCTCATGTGTGACCTCTCGGTGACCTTCAGTATAACAAGGCCAACATCGATACGACCAAGATCATAGTAGAAGAATACAACAGGGCTAAACTACTCTACCTGTTTTCTACCGAGGTATTTCTGGGGGGGGCCAAAATTTTCCCTTTCATCTTCCATGATCTTATGCGGTTCAATCGATCGATATGCTTGCCAAAG
The DNA here is from genome assembly GCA_963971465.1 of Lepidochitona cinerea. Taxonomy (NCBI): domain Eukaryota; kingdom Metazoa; phylum Mollusca; class Polyplacophora; order Chitonida; family Tonicellidae; genus Lepidochitona; species Lepidochitona cinerea. Next base: position 34,897,294 of record OZ020556.1, on the reverse strand, counting down.
TTGAGGATGAGTAAGCATTGTCAATATATTACAAAGTGTTCCAGAAAATTCTACTTAGGCCAAGCACCTGTCTGTCGTCAACCTAATGAAAAATTATGGGTTTTAGTTTATTACAACAACTTATGAATGGGTATAAAGGTTAAAATGGTATAGGCCTACCCCTTTTTTTTAACTCAATTAGAAACTTGCTTAGACAAAAAGATTTTCCCAGTGCCCGTGTGTTTTAGTGCTCATAAATATGATGGAAGCATGTCATACCAAAGCCTATATCGCGTTGCCCTTCATAGACCTATGGTAATTCTCTTAGGGTAGAAATAATCTTGTAAAGACACTTTAAGATAAGTAAGCCTGAACGTTAATAGCAACATACCGTAAAGCAATTGGAGTAGCTGATAATCACTGTTTCCATGGTTATTATCTTGCACCAGTCGTTATTTCCGGTTGTTCCGCACTAAATGATAATGAGACATTGCTATTTCTTCGTGTCTATAATCTGGATAGGGGAGATTGGGTTAGTTGTCTAGTTACTAACTTAACAAGGTTACCAACTCGACCCGATGTCGATCAAGAATTTATATGTATAATGATATACAAACTGAACGGTACCTGCCATATCTTTTACCTCGACTATGGCTACAATGCTCTCAAGAAGTCACCTTTAGAGACAATTCCGAGGCAACAATTAAAGCAACAGCACTATGCTTAACATGCCAAATTTCTGTTGGAATTGTGCTGGTCCTTTTAATTGTCGTCGAGGAGAACAAATGGACGATACGAAGAGATTTGGCTTCCATAGAGGGGGCAATGAGAAGTGAAGAAGATCCTAGCTATCTTATAGAAATTACACCCTAGTAGACACGCTTGAGCAAATGTTTTAAATAGACTAATTCGATGCGATCAGGACAATATGTATAACAGAATTGAACTAGGAGAAAATAATTTGTTCAATATCAAGTTAGTTGTATCTAATGAAGGCTGGCTGGCTACTCGAGCTGCCTCAAAATCACATGGCATAACTATATGTTACAAAAGCATACATCCTCTTCAAAGATGTCATTATCATGCTCGAATACCTTCGATACCTGCTGTTTCTATAGAAATACATTAGATCTCCAGTCAGCTTGAATGATACTGAATCTATTAGCGTTATCAGTTTCCTAGATGGAAATCTCACAGGATTTTTTTAGGAATGCTTTATAGACCTATGGTAACCCATATTTTGAAGATTTTTTTCTCGCCAAACTGTGACAAAAAAATTTGGAAAACACCAGAGAATGACTTACTAACTCGGTGACCATCTTTACAGCAAGGCTTAGAGGTGAGCCTCGTTCGTCCAATCAGCTGACGCATGGCTCACCAGTCACTATAAATTGGTGAACTCTGAAAGTATGCCATTTAAAATTAGGTCAATTTTAGTCATTGCAAGGCCCTGATAACTAAGGACAATCATACGGAGGCCTATTAGTGCCATGGGTGGAATTTTTACTTTCCAGTGTTTTTCAGTCTTTAACAGCATTTCGCACAAGCGGAAACTTGATTTTGAGACGAGAGATTCTGTATGTCGAAGAAAATCAAGCGTGTATCATTAGAAGCATACCTTTAAGTAAAACGATTTACAGAGAAAGTCGAAAAACGATGTGAGAACTGTCAAATCAAAAGAGAAACATTTCCACGGCGGTGGAAAGGTTCTCATCGCGGTGGAAATATTTACACCGCGGAGAAAACTTTTCTCCGTGGTGAGAACTTTTTCTCCGCGGTGGAAATGTTCCCCTTGTGATTTGACAGTTTACATCGCTTCTCGACTTTCTCTGCAAATCGTTTTACTTGAAGGTATGATTCTAATGATACACGCTTGATTTTCTTCGACAGACAGAATCTCTCGTCTCAAATTCAAGTTTCCGCTTGTGCTAAATGCTGTTAAAGACTGAAAAGCACTGGAAAAATAAAAATTACTAATAGGCCTCCGTACAATCACTCTGACTTCTCTAAAATATTTACCGGCTCGTAAAGCAACCTGCATTGGGTGTTTACGCAGCTTGTGGAGGTCGTGGAAATTGCAATCAAGGTAGGCCTTATCTGACCACTGATATTGCAGGTTATTTTCATGCAAGGCGATAAACTCGAACCTTTTCTGGTCAAACTGTTACTGTTAATGACGAGCTCCAGTGACAATTGGACCAGAGTTGGTCTGACAGATTCATTTTCAGTTTTCTTATGAAACGTAAACCACGTGTAAGATTCACCCACATAGAAATGATGCGCTATGTGAGCCGGCTCGATACAGGTAAATGACAATGTCATCAATAGTAGGCCTATAGCTTTTATGTTTATTCAAGTCAGAAGAGTCGCATTGTTAAACCTGCCTCTAGTCATGCGAATTTCTTGGTCCATTAAATTTATCTCGTTGTTCTGGTTACGTCAGTGCAACAAATCAACATGGTCACTCACAGAATGGTTATGCATAATTGGGAGATACAGCCAAGTATCGTTTTGATGTTGGTTGCCCTTCAAAAACGCAGGGGAAACAATTCAATTCCCGATTGTAGATTTTCCTTGAAAAATGTTCAAAATATCACAGAAATTGTTCATTAGAGGAAGACATTAGTACTTCCTTGTACGTTCGTCGGTTATAGATAAAGAGTGTCTCTCCTAAAGACATTTAATTGACCCAAAGCAGCACACAAAAAAATTACAGTTTTCACTTGTTGATATCATTTGATTTGTTTAGGGATGCAGTTTTTATGGAGTTTTTATTGAACACTAAAATTTCAGTTCTTACCACAAAAGCGTAAACAAAGTCACACCTTTGTGTTATAGAAAAATTACTAAACTATAAATGATTTTATTTCTAAAATGGTTTCGCTTTAAACGTTCAAAAGGTTTTTACTTTAGGGTGAGGAATTACTTGTGGATAACAACTTCTTGTAATAAGTTATTCCTTGCCTTATTGTTCCCGTTCAAATGTCATTGAAAGATTTGGCTCTTAGTTTGATACATGGGAAAGAAACCATCCAATCAGAGGCCTGGAAGTGAAGTGCTGATTACCATGGCAACAATACAGGAACAATTCTGGTTTTTGTGTACTCCGAAATAATTACAAGGCATTGTGATGCTCTAAATTTAGATATATAACGACAGATTTGTTTTTCACCCTTTTACTGGCGATGGATGATTTGTCGATGATGAAACACCAAAATCGTCATAGAAAGATAAACCAAGTCCGTATGCCTTTTTATGATTGAAAAATGTAATACACCAATATAATGAAAGGTCAATACAATTTGTTTGAAATGGAGATTGTTTTTCAGAACATAACTTCTGCTCACTGAAATTCCTAATCCAGAGTCATTACACTCTCACATATATTTTTTTTATTAATATGTAACATGTTGCATGGATTACTTATCCCAAGAACGGCTTAGCTTGGATTTTACTTTCCTGATTACGTTACAATCCTGAAAGGAAACACAAAACGTAGACTGACAATTGGCCGATACCATTCTCACCAATATCACATAGAATCATCCAGGTATCGAAGCGTCTCTATGGATATAGATCAGACGACAACTTATCCAGCCAGACGTTACAAACCAACTGGTGTAATGGCTGGTTTCTGGTTCCCAACACGGCTGATTGGACCAAGTAAGCTACAGTTAGTTTGTTATTTAATTGCCAGCTAGTCATCTTAAGTCCAATAGTGGGACTATATCGAACCAACTCACGTTGTTATCAATAAATCATCGTAAACAAATATCGTAATTCCATTCAAGTTAGGGTTTGTAGGCGTAAGACAACATGTTATATGGTCCTTAACCATAAATCTTTGACTTGGTTACATTTTTCATGGTCGTAAAACGACAACGTATGGATTAAACTCAGTTGAAGTACCTTATATCACAGGTTTGGCCGGAAACACAAAACGACCATGAGAGTACTACTGTTTGCTCGATACGTTCTCACAAATATCAAATAAAGCATTCAAATGTTGAAGTGTATCAATGTTTTTGTGCAACTAATAAATGCATGTATTCTCAATGGAAAGTCAACGTTTCAAAATTAAAATGCTTACTTCTTTTCAGTCTCCTTTTATTCTTTACGTATATGGGATGGAATAGTTTGTTTGCCTGTGTGTGTATTAAAATAAAGATATTGAAGAAATGTACATAGGTTTTTGATATTATAGCGAACTGGATGCCTAAATATCTATATTAGTTGCAAGCTCATAGAGAAAATCGATTACTATGAAAACGAAAGTTTATTCAGCCACGCACAGATTTAATTTACAAAAACCTATTCAGGAATTCCTTGATGATGATTGCAGCTTGCTCTGGTAACACTGACATCATCCCGAATGAAAATTATAAATACTTATTTTAGTGGGCTTGTTTTAAGCTTTGTGTATATAAGAGAATATAACGAGCGAACCGTTGCTAGCAGAGCCGGGTAGCTTTTGGTAGGGCGATGGGACGGTAACCCTAAGTATGAGTTTCTACCCTGGAAAACCATGTTATATAATGGTTGAACATATAACAGCTTGGTTGCCATGGCTACAGTTGTACACCAGACTTGTTTCCGGTTATTTTATATATCAAAGGTTGAGACATAATGAAGCGGTATATTTTTGTTTATGTTTCGTAAACAAAGCTTTAATTGGTTTGCCGTCTTTCTGTTAAACTATCCAAAACTGCCTGGAAGTTAAGTGCTGATTACCATGGCAACAATACACGAACAATTCTGATTTTTGTGTACTCACAAGGCATTGTGATGCTCTAAATTTGGATATATAACGACATATTTGTTTTTCATCCTCTTACTGACAATAGATGATTTGTCGACGATGAAACACCAAAATCGTCACAGAAAAATAGGTCAAATCCGTAGGCCCCCTATATCTTTTTATGATTGAAAACTATTATACACCAATATAATGAAAGGTCAATACAATTTGTTTGAAATGTAGATTGTTTTTCAGAAAATAACTTCGGCTCGCTGAAATTTCTAATCCAGAGTCATCACACTCTCACCTTTCCGATAATTTTTTTCATTATTACCGCTGGCAACCTGCTCTATGGAGTATTTATACCAAGAATGGGAATCGTCAGTAACGGCTTATTTTGTATTTAACTTTCCTGAGTACCTTACAATCCTGAAAGGCAACACAAAACGTAGACTGACAATTGGCCGATACCATTGTCACCAATATCACATAGAATCATTCAGGTATCGAAGCGTTTCTATGGATATCGATCAGACGACAACTTATTCGGCCAGACGTTACAAACCAACTGGTGTAATGGCTGGTTTCTGGTTCCCAACACGGCTGATTGGACCAAGTAAGCTACAGTTAGATTGTTATTTAATTGCCAGCTAGTCATCTTAAGTCCAATAGTGGGACTATATCGAACCAACTCACGTTGTTATCAATAAATCATCGTAAACAAATATCGTAATTCCATTCAAGTTATGGTTCGTAGGCGTAAAACAACATTTCATATGGCCCTTAACCATAAATCTTCGACTTGGTTACATTCTTCATGGTCGTAAAAGGACAACGTATGGATTAAACTCAGATTAAGTACCTTATATCACTTGGTACAGATTTGGCCGGAAACACAAAACCACCTTGAGAGAACTACTGTTTTCTCGATACGTTCTCACAAATATTAAATAGATTATTCAAGTGTTGAAGTGTATTAATGTTTTTTAAGCAACTAATAAGTATATGTATTACCAATGGAAAGTCAACTTTCAAAATTAAAATGCCTACTTCTTTTTCGTCTCCTTTTTGGTCTTTGCGTGTATGGGATGGACTAGTTTGTTTGCCTGTGTGTGTATTAAAATAATGATATTGAAGAAATTTACATAGGCTTTTGATAATATAGCGAACTGGATGCCTAAATATCCATATTGGTTGCAAGCTCATAAAGAAAATCGATTACTATGTAAACGAAAGTTTATTCAGCCATGCATAGATTTAATTTACACAAACCTATTCCTTGATGATGATTGCAGCTTGCTCTGGTAACACTGACTTCATCACGAATGAAAATTATAAATACTTATTTTAGTGGGCTTGTTTTAAGCTTTGTGTATATAAGAGAATATAACGAGCGAACCTTTGCTAGCAGAGCCGGGTAGCTTTTGGTAGGGCGTTGGGACGGTAACCCAAAGTATGAGTTTTCACCCTGGAAAGCCATGTTATATAATGGTTGAACATCGAACAGCCTGGTTGCCATGGCTACAGTTGTACACCAGACTTGTTTCCGGTCATTTTATATATCAAAGATTGAGACATAATGAAGCGGTATATTTTTGTTTATGTTTCGTAAACAGAGCTTTAATTGGTTTGCCGTCTTTCTGTTAAACTGTCAAAAACTGCCTTGAAGTAAAGTGCTGATTACCATGGCAACAATACAGGAACAATTCAGGTATTTGTGTACTCCGAAATAATTACAAGGCATTGTGATGCTCTAAATTTGGATATATAACGACAGATTTGTTTTTCATCCTTTTACTGACAATGGATGATTAGTCGATGATGAAACACCAAAATCGTCACAGAAAGATAGGCCTTTTTTGTGATTGAAAAATATAATACACCATTACAATGAAAGGTCAATACAATTTGTTTGAAATGTAGATTGTTTTTCAGAAAAAAAACTTCTGCTCGCTGAAATTTCTAATCGAGCCCGAGTCATCACACTCTCCCATTTCCGATACTTTTTTTCATTATTACCACTGGCAACATGCTGTATGGAGTACTTATCACAAGAATGGGAATGGTCAGTAACGGCTTAGCTTGGATTTAACTTTCCTGATTACGTTACAATCCTGAAAGGAAATACAAAACGTAGACTGACAATTGGCCGATACCATTCTCACCAATATCACATAGAATCATTCAGGTATCGAAGCGTCTGTATGGATATCGATCAGACGACAACTTATTCAGCCAGACGTTACAAACCAACTGGTGTAATGGTTGGTTGTTGGTTCCCAACACGGCTGATTGGACGGCTGAATCATCGTAAACAAATATCGTAATTCCATTCAAGTTATGGTTCGTAGGCGTAAAACAACATTTTATATGGTCCTTAACCATAAATCTTCGATTTGATTAGGGGCATCCGTAGCTCAGTAGGTAGAGCGTTGGACGCTCAATCCGAACAGCCTTCCACCAATGGGTCGCGGGGTCGATTCCCACTCAGTCCAAAAAATTGGAAAATTTTCTGACTGGGTTTTCACTCGAACGACCTATGTGGGATGGTTGCCAGTTACCAACGGAAGGTCGTGGGTTTCCTCCGGGCATCGAGCCCGGTTTCCTCCCACAATAAACTGGCAACGCCGCCATATAAGTGAAATAATCTTGAGCGCGGCGTTAAACACCAATCAATCAATCTATCGATTTGATTACATTCTTCGTGGTCTTAATGATATTGAAGAAATTTACATAGGTTTTTGATATTATAGCGAGCTGGATGCCTAAATATCCATATTAGTTACAAGCTCATAGAGAAAATCGATTACTATGTAAACGAAAGTTTATTCAGCCACGCACAGATTTAATTTACAAAAACATATTCACCCGTGGACTGCAAATCTGACTAAACTGGTTTACAGGTTAGCTACAAGATCTCGTGATATCTCGTGACCCGTGACACTATTAGGAACGTTTTGGAAACGTAACAATTCCATTTAAAAGTATTTGCTCCACACTGGTTATGACAGCAACAGTGACAGGACATTTGTGGAATCCATACGAGACTTCTTATCCGTATTCCAGCGATAAGAATCATTCAAAGGAACATATGCAAGAAGGATTAATTTGTTAGTTAGAACATTTAAGAATTAATTTCCCAAGTTGCATACACCGTTACGTTTCGTGTAACTTTCGCAAACTTCTTAATAAAAAACGTATCTGACGTAATGGAAACAGCTCCCGTAATGCACATCCCCCGGGCAAACTTCATCCACGGATGAGGAAACAAGCTGGATTACGGGAATATCCCCATGCTACATATACCTACCAAGAAAACCCAATAACATTCCACAGCCGCCTCTCAGAAGCAAAGTCTAAGAAGATTACAAAAGGACGGGATTCGAGTGACAGGAAATATCTTATCACACTGCTTCTCGAAATAAACCAAGAATGGCGTCAATATCAGATAGCTCTGAAGCATTCGACCTAATACGGAGATTAATATTTACTTGGACATCTAACTGCTTACAGTTTGTAAGTACACTTTCAACGCCAGTATAGAACAGAAAGGCATAATACAATGTGCATATAGTCTGGTTTATTCATGTCCCGAGTTGAATACAAATGATTAATAATACACAGCCATATTTTGTAATTACAGTCATTGATTCATTACACGTATGTTTACAACTATCAGGTTGCGTCATATCTAAATCTATGCAATCATTATTTCTAAGTAAGTCATATACGTTGACTGAATAAACTATTCGAGAAAGCTAGAGGGTTGCTCACAACATAAACGTATCGATTTATAGCTTTTGAGGTGACAATGAGCTGCTAAAATGTTGATATTGTTTGCTTGAAAACAAAATTTGTAATTATCGGTTATTTTTCTCCAGAAATACAATTTTCCTACCTTCAAGCCCCGCTTACTGCGGGAAAATAAAAATATGAAAAAAGTGTGAATTTTTGGCAGCTCAGTCCTGCTTTGGTATTTCACTGATGCGAATATCTTCAAAAGTCAAAGGGCCGACGGATTTTTTTTTTCTTTTTTTTTTTTGCTCCTATACATTTTACATCGAGGTTGTACTCAAATGGCCAAAAAACGAAATCAATGAAGAGCCCTTCAGATTTTAAGATATGTTTAGCGTTAACGAGAATGATATAACTACAGCCTTTTAGCGTTAACGGGAATGATATAACTACAGCCTTTTAGCGTTAACGGGAATGATATAACTACTGCCTGTTTGTACCAAGTGATCACTTGGCAGAAAACATTCTCATAAAGACCAACATCAGATCTGCCAGGTGTCCAAGCGGATCGATGGATATCGATTCACCACCAAGAATACCGCTTACTCGCTCAAACACAGACTGAACATGCCCATATGTGAAATGTAATAATAACGTTTCCTTTATATTGCACAAAGTAAATCCTCATTTCTAATGTCAATTCCATTCATTTGAAAAAAAGGGAAAAAATGTAGTTTAAGACTTTGGTTGATGGAAATACAAAATACAACTAGAAATTGCTGAAGCAATTGCGATTCAAAGTGTGAATCCGAACAGATAAGAGTTTCACATACTCCTTGACTTTTTTTCCGAAAAGTAATTAAACCGCCGGAAAGATGTACATGTTTTTCGTTAATCGCCAAAAGAAAAAGCGCGGAAGTGAAAGAAAAATTCCTTAAATTTTAAAGATTAAATTAACGGAAGACGTTGGCTGATGAACTGTATCTACTGCATCATCGCTGTGAAATTTCGATTCAATTGGCTATTTAGTGTTTAATTTATACCGTTTTGAATACAGGATTTTCGTTAATCACCAAACGATAAAGCGCGGACGTGAAAGAAAACTTTTTCTAAATTTTAAAGATTCAATTTACGGAAAACGTTGACAGATAAATTGTATCTATTACATCTTACCTGAGAAATTTTGATTCAATCGGCTAAACAGTTGTTAAGTTATTGCGTTCTGAATACAGGATTTTCTATAATCATCAAAGGAAAAAGCGCGGACCTGATAGAAAACATTCTCTAAATTTTTAAGATTTTATTTACGGAAGACGTTGACTGATAAACTGTATCAAGTACATCTTAGCTGTTAAGTTTGAATTCATTCGGGTAAACGGTTTTTAAGTTATAAGGCTTTTAAATATGTGTGACGTCATAAAATCCAAATCTTCGTTTATTACTTATTGAGCCAGTGTTTTCAGTTTGTTGATCGTTGAAACTAGTTTTATTTATGCATATTATGTGTTTACACTGATATATGTTATCTCTTTTGCTCTATAAAGCGTCATTTTTCCTCGGCATATGTGAGAAAGTCCAATAGTACACCTGAAAACGACTAAGTCCAACAATTTAAATTTTGGAACAAAGATTAGAAGTACTTATGAAAATGATAGAAAGCATTTGGCGGTATGTTTGTCTTCGTCTTTTCAAGGGCTTTCAGATCACATATAATAAAAGTAACAAAAATCAGTTTTAGAAAAATTCACACTATTATTGATGACGTCATCAATTTTAAATACCAAATATCTCCTATGGTTTTTATACAATAAACTTCAAATTTGCATTCATAATAGATTATGCATTGAACTATCTGATGTTACCAAATAAGAGCAAATACTTCTTTTTTTAGGGAGAAGTAAAGCTTTACGTCTTTGAAACACGATCCAATATGGCGGCCAAACTATTTGTCCAATCAAAAAACCGTTGACATTTTGTGATTAACAAATTTCCTTGTCTCTTTAAATTTGAAAACCGTTTCTCTCTATCTATATTATTGGCGAAATTAGCATTTTTATAGATTTTAAAAATTTATAATGATGTCATGGTCACGTGACCTTGATTTGGATTTGACAAATTTAGGATATTAATCAGATGGATACAATCTATAGATGTAGAAAGTTTTGTTACGTTAACTTCAATAGTTTTTTAGTTATTGACTTTTGAAAATTGAAGTGATGACGTCAAAATTTCGACCAATAGCGAGCTTCTAGAGTTTTCAACTGAAGTACTTGAAAGTTGCAACCGAGATGCGCTGAAGTAATTCCGACCTATGTATTAAATTTAAAGTCAATCCATTGAGTGGTTTTGGAGAAGAAGTCCTTTGAAGGTTTAGTGCGGTGCCAAGATGGCCGCGAACGTAGCCCTAGAGAAACAATAGAAATATGCGCATGCCTAATCCATGGAAGTTTTGTCGACGAATCTGTAGTTTGATAAAGTTGCGATTTCTGGTTTTCGAGGAATAAGGTCTCAACATCGACGCAAGAAAAAAAAAAAATAATAATAATAATAATAATAATAATAATAAACACAACGAAAACAATAGATTCAAAGTTTACACTTTGAATCTAAAAAGTGGTATTTTGGTATTTTAAGTCTAATTATTCTGCTTCAAGAGGAACAGAATAACCAAACTGTTTTGTCCGAGAAGACATTTTATGTCGTATATCTAATCACCACGAGAACACGTGAATCGGTATATTGGGACAATTACATGTACATGTATATTGACACCTCTCAGGAAAGGTAAAAAGTTCCCGTTTTGACAGGTCGGTTTATCAAATCTTTCAATGGCATTTAGAAGTTGATTTTACCTGCATTTTAAGACTTTGGTCGGTATAAAGAGTGTTCTGGTTTATCAAGGTATCAGTTAAGCCCCCATTCGCAGATATAACTATCATACCCCTCATGATTACCCTAAACAACCCCGAATTATGAGGCATGGGACGACGTATAGGGGAATGAGCTATTTGTTCGTCATTTCTATCAAGAAGTGTAAACTAAGGGCTTTCCGTTAAGAAACCAATAATTGGGATATATGTTGAGGTAACAAAAAACCTCCTAAAATGTACACAAAATGCACACAATCAGTGGGGGAGGAAACGGGACTCTGTGTCTTAAACTATCAGCGAGCACCTGGCAACTCTTCGCATACGAAAACAAAGTAAATATGGACAATTGAATGTGGACTATAAAACCTTTTTACGTTTAAAGTGGCATGAGCTGCCAAAATGTTGATATTTGGACGTTAAAACAGAATGTTGAAATTATTGGCTATTTTTCTCAAGACGTATAATTCAGAAGTTTTTAGTGCTTCTAGTCTCCAAAATGTACGATAAAGTATTGGTTTGAACTAACTTTGGTTTAGAATGAATGAATGCTCGTCCGGGTTATTTAAATTTTGTTTACTTTTCGAACACATTTTCGCTTCGTACAGGCCACATATTGTATGGATTTTCCTCATTCCAACGCCAATCATTTAGTTTTTCGATAACCTTGCAAGCCTCTTAATGCCGTGACGATCAGCAACTATGAATTTTGGCAGCTCATGCCACTTTAAACAAAATAAACTCTTGTTGACATGTTGAAATATGTGTATAGGCGACGACGGCAAGCAGATGTTACTCAATATTTGTGACCGAACATTCACTCATGTTTCAACGTAGGTTAATTTCTTCGCCGACCCGTATGGTGATGAGCCGGATGCTCTTACACGGAACAGTGAAGTCTCCCAGGAGCTCAGCAGTTACAACTCCTTGGGAGATTTTAGCCACCAAGCTGTCGCTCACGGCTTCAATCAAGGAAACACTTTTTGCCCGTCCTATAGACGATATCTATATGGAAACATACAGGAACTTCACAACATCCCCTTAAATGCCTGAAGATGTCTAAGGATTACCATAATGTAGTTTCTGTTGTATTTTGTGGAAATGTCTCTCCCCGTTTTTTTCAGAATTTAACTCCCGAAATAATTAAGACCGACTGACGTTGTCGAACGTGCCCCACGTTCTTGACCCCCATCATATAGTGTCATGTGATAAAAAAATTAACTTTTCAAATCATGAAGCGATGAAATTATCAAAGAAAATATTTTAGGTCCAACCAGGCATCATACGACGACTTGAAACAATCGTCCGCATAACTGTTTGCTGTGAAAAAAATAATTGTTTATTAAGTCATAAGTACGAAAATTGTCCACAGTCAGTATAAATGCGAGCACAAAAATGTATCGATTTATTTAATCGTTTAATGAAATCAACATGGGATGTCAGAATTCCGATTTTTAAAATAATTTCCGATTGGCGAAGTTCAGCGTTTGTTTGTTACTTTGACATTCAGTAGTTATACGTACTTTCTCTTTCATTATATACATGTTTTCTCTTATATCATTCTTCCTCCGGATAAGCAGTGTTTGACTGATCAGGAGAGAAATCGATCAGTATATCGTATACTTTACAAGGTGTTCACTCCAACGATTGATACTTTTAAAAAATCGCTAATTGGAGATGACATTAACCGGAAGAAAACACGCACCGTTGATGGAGCGTCTATATACTTAATACTAAATACTGAGAGTAATTTGTTTAGTCATTATTTCCAGAAAGGGATTTATAGGATGAGTAAACAAATCCCCTAGATCGTATTTACTTATTGCCGGACAACAAATAAGTGGAATCGCCACGCTTGGAAATCATATGTATCATTGTGAACTCAAACCTATTTGTTTTTGCTGACAATTACCAATAAAATGTTCTTACCATGTCATTTATTCTCAATGTAATTTATTTGTAAGCAAGCGTATAACAAGCTAAGAACAGTCCTCAAACTCAAAAGTCAAAACCCGGGTTTGACTATTTCTTCATGGATCATAACCCTGTAGACAAGACGAATGTCAAGATTTCAACTGTATTGGCGTTCGAACAATAATCGTATTGCGTATCTTCAATATTGTTAACAAATATCAGACAGGTGGTATTGGTTAATAAAGATAGCATGGTAATAGTTTAGTGGAAAATTAAAGTAATTTGCGAGAGGGGAACTTACTGGATAGTTTAAGATATATCAAACGTACATGGTACTCAAGCTGCAATCGGCGTCAGGGAAATTACTGAATTAGTAAATTACCAACACTAATGATAGGGGAAATACTCCGGGTCACTGTAAGAATCGAACTCACGACTGGATCGGAATTTTTTCCGGGTCATCAGTGTCGGTTATTTATTAATTCAGTAATTCCTTGATGACGATTGAAGCTTGCTCTGGTAACACTGACTTCATCACGAATGGAAATTATAAATACTTGTTCTAGTGGGTTTGATTTAAGCTTTCTGTATATAAGATAATCTAACGAGCGAACTGTTCCCAGCAGAGCCGGGTAGCTTTTGGTAGGGCGTTGGGACTGTAACCCTGAGTATGAGTTTGATTCTCACCCTGGCCCAGAATTTATTTACTTATTGATTAAATATACTTAAGCTGATTCTTCAAAAGAAAAAAAATATACTTAAGCTGATGCATTTTGTTTTCTCTTTATTGTAAGGGATATTTACAAAGAAATGTTGGGAAAAGCCATGTTATAGAATGGTTGAACATCCTGGTTGCCAGTCTTGCTTCCAGTTAATTTATATATATCAAAGATTGAGACATAATGAAGCGGTATATTTTTGTTTATGTTTCGTAAACAGAGCTTTGGTTTGTCGTGTTTCTGCTAAACTGTCCAAACCTAACCAAACAGGTTTGAAATATTGCTTCCATTATTGACCAGGCATTCATTGTCTTAAGGTAGAGCTTACACACATGTTTAAAGTGGCATGAGCTGCCAAAATTCACACTCTTTTCATAATTTCTGATCGTCACGACAGTAAGATTCTTTGAAGGCAATGGAAAAACTAAATGATTGGCGTTGAAATGAGGGAAATTCATACAGTATGTGGCCTGTACGAACCAAAAACGTGTTCGAAGAGTAAACAAAATTTAAATAACCGGGACGACCATTCATTCATTCTAAGTCAAAGTTACATGTAGTTCAAAACAATACTTTATCGTACATTCTCGAGACTAGAAGCACTAAAAAGCTTCTGAATTCGTCTTGAAAAATATAGCCGATAATTTCAATATTCTGTTTTTACGTCAAAATATCAACATTTTGGCAGCTGATGCCACTTTAAGTGTAATTCACCTTTTATTAAGCGACAGGTGTTACACTGTAAATCCATTGAGAAAAATAACCCATCGTCCGATTTACGTTAAGAATAAAGTTTCCGGGTTATTTCGCAAAACAGAACTTTTGGAAAGGAGATTTGTCTACACCTGTATTATAAATTTTGCATCTCAATCGTGCGTGCTTGTGAACAGATGCTTCGCCAGTTTCCTAATCTATCCAATTAATTGAATCTCCTTCATTTATCAATAAAAATCCAAGGAGATCCACTAAAGTTGAAACCATCCCTTCTATTAAAATTGCCTTTCATTGTAAGTGAGCCAATATTAAAGGAGGGAAAATCTCTAGAAATACATAGGGATTATCGTCGATAACAACCTTCAAAGTGCTTAAAACATTTCACGTCAATTACCTCCAGTGACCCTCAAGCTAATAAAAACAGACAGAAGTATGTCCTTTCAGTGGCTTATCTGTGTAGCCATTTTTCCGTTTTAGGATGACGTGATGTTGGTGTAGCTATTTTTAGATCAATAATGACGTATTTTTACCGCTCTCTAATGTATAATGGTAGATTTAGGTCCACAAAACATGGCGACAAACTTGAAGTGGGAAGATTGTCTCCGAATATATAGGTCAGTATGCAACCGCACGTCATTGCTTAGCCAGCCATTGGCTAAATTGCATCACATGACTAATTTTTAACGCACAACTAATGAAAAAATGGTGGCGGCCTTGTGAATGGCCGTTGGAGCTTATTCTCTATTGTAACGCCACCTTCCAATTTCAATTATTCGCTTACGAGGGGTTAAAACATACATTGGACAGATGTTTTGGACTAAATGAACTCTACTCTTTCCCTCTAAACTAGTCTAAAGCTTAGATTTTATTTCCCTTTAATAAAGTCATAAAAGCCAGTTGAGATAACCTCGATGATCTGTATTCATTCCTCACGGAATACAATACACAGAAAGTCTTCATGGCATCGATAACCAATAACATATCACAAAAAACAACACAGGTGTTGAGGTGTATCGATGAATATCGATCAGTGTGAAGAAGCTAGCTTCAGACAATGTACCTATTTAGATATCACATGGACGTTCGACAAAATCAAAACAAAAAAATAATGATACGACCTAAAGACATAAACACGTTCCTGTAAACGTGTTGACCATTTGATATGAGGATGCATATATGGTTATACAATCATATATTAACGTAAATATCACAGGCTAAGTCAGAACTAATTGCTCATATGGTTATTCAACGTTTACTTCATGGTAAATGACGTAATGGCGTCCACAGTAATACGTGATGGTAGCATCCCATAATGGTTACCAATGTGTTCCACTAAGCTGTTAACAAAAGGACATCCCGCATCATTGATACGCGAAAATTTTCATGGCTTGAACATTTACATGTAGAAATATAGTTTTGATAAAAAATAAGTACCAATAAGTTCTAAGTTTTAATAAGGTAACGCGAATACGTGTTTATGAAATAAAACAACGACGATGACTTAACCACCCTGTAATGTCATCCGTTGTTTTTCTTATAGCTAACCGATAGATATCAACAACCAATCAGTGCTGCCGGAACCAGATCCATGGAGAAACAGATTAGAGAGGAATAACTCTCGGATAAAAACAAATATACTATGTGGTTGGTGGAAATGTAACAGGCTGGAAACAGGATTGTGGTC
Organism: Lepidochitona cinerea; assembly: GCA_963971465.1. Lineage (NCBI taxonomy): Eukaryota > Metazoa > Mollusca > Polyplacophora > Chitonida > Tonicellidae > Lepidochitona > Lepidochitona cinerea. Next base: position 34,880,944 of record OZ020556.1, on the reverse strand, counting down.
AGTGAATCTTTATATTGTATAATAGGTCACAACATGATTCATTTGTAGAATGTTTATAATTAACCATATCAGATATATGGAAGCCGTACCATGAGTAGGCTATGGTCTGAGTTGTAAATGTATAAGGAGGCCCTCAGATCTAACATTGTTTGTTAGTGACTATCACAAATACATCACAAGACTAAACCCAGAGTATTACAGAATGGCATAGTAAGAATTGACCACTTGGCGTTAATATGAATTCGTGTAAAACCATGACAAGTAATCTGGTATTGATAAAATAGTAGATTTTGATACAAAGATGTGACAGATAATAAATCTCAAAGGGCATACAAAATCGGTGCACACGCCAATCGCTCTTAACTCGCTGCTATTCAATAAATTCGGTTACATATATAAGAACACGCTGTTTGGTAGTCACAAATCATGCTAAAATACGTGTGTATAAAATGACAGATTTCAGTATGTGTGATAAAAAGCATAGGATCCGATTACCACTAACTATACTGTCAATGAGACAAATAATTATACCTATAGACATGGTTCACACGGAACGCCGCTTCCTTTGTTGGATTTAATTATCCCCTGTGAAGTGGAAATGGTTGGTCTGAGATCAGACAGTCCAATTATTCGGTACATAACTCAACACGATAGACAACTACCAAGTACAAACATCATAAAGCCTAATTTGTGGCAATTCGGAATTTTGACAGAAAATCCACGCTTGCGTCATCAAAATCTTTGATTGAAAGAATGATATGGGACTCAATTTTGTAAAATAAATGGCATAAAGCCAAATATGAATCAACTGTAAGCTATCGTGGTGTAATGCTATCATTTTAAAAACGTGTAATGAGAAATGTGGTAACATGAAGTAACACATGATTCAGCTGTATAGTAATGCTGTTTTCTCACTTTAGTCTGCTACGATGTTATAGAGGAAATGACAAAACAAACACGATTCTATGATCCATTGTGGCATTACGTCGGTAGCATTTGGATCAACGCGCTGGGTTAAATGACATCAAATAAAACAGAAATAACTGCAGTCATGTATAGGAATGGTCTTACCTGTGTTGTTGTGGAGAGCAGCGGAAAATCAGTCCCTAAGGTATATCCAAAATGGTCGTCAAGAGCCAGTAAGATTCAAAACACGAATGGAAACGCAACAGGTCATTGGCTTTCCTATCACTGGTACTTTTTAACCAAGATTGATGAGTAGGCCATATGGAAACACAAATTAATATTGGTTTCTAAGCTCCATAAGCATAAGCCAAGCTCGCCGCTGGTTTTCATCTCTGTTCTGAGGCGGAATTTGTAAAGGTGTTTTGCGTTTTAAAATATCCTCTTACACCTTAATCAGACTAATAGTACTGATGCTCAGGTAGACCTCTCATAATATACTAGGCCTTCATTACTGACGAGCAGAAAGCTGTTGAATGGCTAGCTTCAGACCGCCCATATAAACATCTGCCTGCTTCTTCTCATTTGAACCAAGTATTGATCCGTCAACTATAACTCAGAGTGTCAAGTCTTCTCTATACTACCTTAGTGCTTCCGCAATCACTGTTTTCTATTCACTGTTTCAAAGGTAAGTCGTCGCCGGTCTCTTTCCAGACAACCTATGGCAATAAAGGTACGAAGAACGCTGGTCCAATTAGTCATTTGAGAAGTCCTCTGGTTCCCAGTCAATCAGAACAAAGCTCATATTGACATACAACACATAAAGCATGGCCTTTGAGGATATCGTCCATCGGTCATTCCGGACAATATATGACAAACACTCTCCGTATGGATATTCAACACATTTCCCCAATGGGATTTTGATAACAACTAGTTAGAATCGGAATGTATCACCGCAACTGTAAAAAAAATTAATTGAATACTTCGAATTTAGCACACCTGTTACTTAGAGAAAGTGACCATAAGTGAGAACCCTGTGACCTATCGCCCAATACGATATGAATATATAATGTAACTATTCTTGTGAAAAAGATAGGTGATTGATTAGCTTGAATGGTTAGTTTAGGGCCATCTTACAGGGCAACCTTTAGGCAAGTCAATACGTAAACAAATCTTATTCAAAAAATACTAATTAGCTTGATTGACGAACGTGTTGAATACGATTATTAGCAGGTAGATCATGGTTAGTACAACATCAACAATGGAAATTGGATTTAAAAAATGCAGAAAATTTCAATATGAATAAGGAAAAACACAGAAATTCATAGAGAAAGTGAAAGCATAAAAATACAATTTTAAAAGGGAATTCAGATTGAAAAAAAACACCAAAAATGAAGAGAAAATGTGCAATTTGAAACTGAAAATTATACAAGTAAATAAATAAAAAAGAAATTGATAAGGAAAGGAGAACTGACAATAAGATAAAGGTCAGGTATTCAGAAATGAAACAAAGGTCCAAAAGGCATTGCAACTTTGATCTAGCTCAAACTATTATTTTAGCTCCACCAAATAACAAATATTTTCGATCTTTCGAAAAAGTGACTGAAAATTCAAAATGGTCAAAAAGAATCCTGGGCAAATGTTGCATTAGATGCAACTGTTTGTTAAAGTGGCATGAGCTGCCAAAATGTTGATATTTTGACGTTAAAACAGAATGTTGAAATTTTCCGCTATTTTTCTCAAGACGTATAATTCAGAAGCTTTTTAGTGCCCCTGGTCTCGATAATGTACGATGAAGTATTGTTCTGAACTAACTTTGGCTTAGAATGAATGAATGGTCGTCCCGGTTATTTAAATTTTGTTTACTTTTCGAACACGTACGGGCCACATACTGTATGGATTTTCCTCAACCCAACGCCAATCATTTAGTTTTTTGATAGCCTTCCAAGCCTCTTAATCTCGTGACGATCAGCAATTAGAATTTTGGCAGCTCATGCCACTTTAATATCTAGAATAAGGGATCCTTATATATTTATGAGAAACTTGCGGATCTTAATTGCTTAGTTAAAACTCCTGATCGGCTCAAAGCCTCTGTCATATCAATATGTTAAAACCAATTATAGATAGAAATGACGTTGACCAGTTAATACAACTTTGGCTGACCCTAACTTTCCACTAGCTGAACAGTCAACATTGACGGATTTTGCAACACCAACGTTCGATTCCAAGCTACAAACACGGTCGGAGAATTTTGAAGATCATACTCATCGAAGAGTTTCATTCAGAACCTTGCCAACAGGACCAAAACGTTAACAGTGTCACAAAACCAGAACTGTCCAATAACGAGGGTAAACGACTGTCTTCACGCCCTTGGTAACGGAAAATATGTGTTGAACTTTACCCCCCAAAAGACTTCAGAAATGTCTGCCTTCACAACGCCACAACAAGCTATGCCCTTTGGTATGCGGAAATCGCCAGTCACCTTTCAAAGACTCATTAACCAGGTCATATCCGGTTTACAAGGTTGCCGAGTCTTCATCAATGCATCTTCAGTGAGACATAAGACGACTACCTTGACCACATAGTCGAACTTTTCAAGAGACTCCGTCAAGCCAAGTTGACTACTTGTTTTCCCCAAAAGTGAATTTAGGTGTAACACAGACATCTCTTTGTTTTTGTATTACCGGGTAGGCCTACCTTTTTAAGAGGGAAAGTTTTGTTTCATGAAGGGGAAGGGTGTCATGATTCAAACCATTTAATAGTTTTCCCAGGCTCGTTGTTTGTATACGTTGCGTATACCTAGCAAATCAAATCTTCATTAGCACATTTAAAATATAAAAACATGTCAAAACTATTAAATTTTAGAAAAGGATTAAAAGTTGTTTACTTCTTCTAAATGGAAAAAGGGCGTTGTTATCGATAAAGTATTAAGCAAGAAAGTTCTCTTTTGGAGAGTTAGATGTCCTATCCAGTCCATATGTACTGTTAATTACAGTCCTCTGGGTTAGGTGTGAATATTCCTGTTTGGACAAACACTGGGACAGTGTTCTACCATTTCAGTCTTTAGGACTTTACTTGCATGAATCCTCGGATCTTCTACTTTGATGCTAGCACACTTGGTGAAAATTTATGGATTGCTATTTTCGTATTTCGGAATTCCTTTCCTACTTACTATGATAAAAGTTTAGCTTTGTAAGTAATTCTTGATTTATGTTTTCTTTACACTGGTTTCGTAATATTTTCGTGTAGATACGTTAATTTTTTTAAATAAGTTTAGATTATAATGTATGGAAATGACACAGTTTGTACTACATGTAGCATACTTCATCTAATTCCTGATATCCCATGTTCACTTAGTCGATATCTTCCATAAGCAGAAGATTAAACTTCACATCCATAGTGAAGTAGTATATGTATCTCTATCAACGTGTCATTGGGCGAAGGGCTTGTTATACGATTGCTTACTAATCAATTACATAAAGAATAAATGAATTGGTAAGAACATTTTATTGGTAATTGTTAGAATAAACAAATACGTTTGAGTTCATAACGATAAACATGATTTCCAAGCGTGGCGATTCCACTTATTTGTTGACCGGCAATAAGTAAATACGATCTAGGGGATTTGTTTAATCATCCTTTAAAACCCCTTTCTGGAAATAATGACTAAACAAATTACTCTCAGTATTTAGTAAAGAGTATATAGACGCTCCATCAACGGTGCGTGTTTTCTTTCCGGTTAATGTCATCTCCAATTAGAGATTTTTTTAAAGTATCAATGGTTGGTCGGAAAGCCTTAAAAAGTATACGATATACCGATCGATTTCGCTCCTCCTCGGTAAACATTGCTTTACCGGAGGAAAAATGATATAAGAGAAAACATGTATATAATATGGAAGAGAAAGTACATATATCTACTGAATGTGAAAGTTACTACAAACGCAAGCAGATTTATTTACACATGTTAAGTTAATCCAAAGCCATTATTATTAGTTCAAGTTTGTTTATTAGGCTTTAGCCCTATTGGGCTCTGGCCTTTTCCACAATTGGAAGTGGCCACATGTACATACTATAATATACAACAACTGGTATATATGGAGAGTTACAGCTATAAAATGTAATATTACAGATTAAAGACAATTGAATTATTGACTTAATTAGTTACATTCATAATTTCCTTTCTTCTTTCCATAGAAAAATAAATATATTTTCCTAAACTATTTTGTATTTTTCTATTGGAGGATCCCATAATTGAGGTAAATTTATTTACGGTTGGCCAAGAATGATAATAGCGAGGCAGATACAGTCGTCGTAAATCACTATAGAAAGGACAACTCAGTAGAAAATGAAATTCATCTTCAACTCTTCCCAGATGGCATAATGAACATAATCTATTGGCTCGTACGGTGTTTGTGAACCTTCCCTGTTCAATTGCAAGCATATGGGAAGAACAGCGCAAGGCTGTTATAGAAGAACGGATTTTAGAATTTTTACAGTTTAATAGATAGCTTTCAAAGGCAAATTCCTTTTTGAATTGTCTATAACTATCTAATTTTGTGCTATCTATCATTTTACTGAACCAAACCTGTTTGTATTGGTCAATTACCCTCTGCTTCACAGTTTCGAACCGCAAATTGTCAGCATTCTCAGATAGCCAGATATAATTAAAACCCAGACTATTCAACAATGTTCTCACCCGTTCCACCCATATATGCTTTGTATTTTGACCTGAGGGGAGTTCACGTGCGTGTCTGTAGACAGTATATTTAGTATCGTTTTTATTTATTACCAATCTGAACCAATATTTCAGCAATTTAATATTGCTTAAAATAGAAAAGGGTAATCTACCTGTTTCGCCTAACACGGCTAAGGTTGGGGTTTGTTTTCGGACATTTAACACTTTTTTACAAAATCTTAAATGCAATTTTTCTACTTCTGGAATGTTATCGGACCCCCAAACTTCAGCCCCGTACAGCAAAATAGGTGCGATTAACTTGTCGAATAAATCAAATTTAGCAGAAGTAGTAAAGCTTAACCTATTGAATAAATTATACAGGTTATACAATGCTCTGTTGGCCTGGTTTGTTAAATTTCTTGGGGCACTTTTTAGACAGCCATCGTGATTTATTGTCACCCCAAGATAACTAAAATTCCTGACTATTTCTAACTCTTCATTATCATAATAAAAATTAACATTTTGTTGCGCCCAACGTTTCTGAAAAATACACACCTTTGTTTTACTTATATTCACTTCAATGTCCCATTTCTTACAGTAAACACATAAATCATTCAGAAGCTTTTGGAGGCCATTTGAAGTGTTACTAAATAGAACAGTATCATCTGCAAATAGTAGCATAAACATGCATAATTCATTTAGAAACTCATCTGTACTCTCGTTTGGTGTTATCTGGCTTTCAACATCGTTTATGAACATAAGAAAGAGAATGGGTGAAAGTGGTTCACCTTGTTTAATTCCAAGTTCACTATTAAAGAAGCCAGATAATTTGCCATTAAGACGTACAGACGATTTAACATTAGCGTAGATTGATCTTAACATTCCTATAATTTTCGAACTAAAACTTCCATTTATCATCTTTAACCATAAGGCATCCCTGTCAACCCTATCGAAAGCTTTGCGGAAATCAACAAAAGAGACAAACAATTTTTTTTTCTCCGAAAGGTATTTCTCAATAATTATTTGTAGGATAAATATGCAATCAATAGTTGATCTATTCTCACGAAATCCATATTGTTTGTCACAAAATAATTCATTGTTTTCCGCAAATCTATTTAGTCTATTTCGGAGGAGAAGAGAAAATATTTTAGCAAATACGTTAATGAGAGTTATACCTCGATAATTATTTGCATCCGATAAATCACCTTTCTTAGGGATGGGAATAATTATTCCATTTGTCCAGATGTCAGGGTACTCCTGTTTCATATATACAAAATTACACACTTCTAATACATAAGGGGCGACGACATCCCGACAGTCTATAAATAGCTCAGCTGGGATGTCGTCAGTACCTGGCGACTTATTTCTCTTTAATTGAGATATGGCTACCAAAACTTCACTAATGTCGAACTCCTTATCCAATTCGTCTATACTTAATTCACTGATCTCGGCATTGCTTAGACTAAATCTGGTTTCATCAGACTTATTAGGATTATAAGAGGATTCTTTGAAAAAAATTTCAAGATCTTCCAAAGATATTCTCGCCTCTTGTTTGTTTTTAGTTTTAGCCGATTTAATTCGGTTCCAAAACATTTTAGGGTTATCTTGGGCTAGCTTCCGTAGTATCTCTTGCTCATTTAAAGAATACTTGTGTTTTGCATTTCTCTTTACTCTGTTGTACTCCTTTTTGACTTTTAGTAGATTATGTACCAGTTTATTGTTACTCGTTTTGTTGTAGTTGTTCTTTATGTTGTTATATTTCGTTTTAGCTACCCGACATGCCTCATTAAACCATGGTGATGTTCTATATTTCTGCGTTTCTTTTCTCGGTGTATAAGTTTTAGTACATTCCTTCGCTATAACATTTTGAAAAATGGCCGTTATATTTGCTATAGAATCAGAAACATTTACTTTCTCCTCCTTCATTTGAGACAGAGCATTGTTTAGTTGGATACTTTTTCCACACAATTGTGCCCTAATGCTATCTAATTTATCATTCTGCCACTTTATTCTTTTATAGCTTGATGCCGACTTATTATCCAGAGTGTGTTTATATAATTTCAAACTAAATAACAGTGGCCTATGGTCTGAAAATTCAGTAAAATTCCCTATCGTAAAATCGCTAATGTTGTCAAAGTTTGTTTTTTGGGTTAGTAAATAATCGATCACACTTTTACCATTTTTACTTATATATGTAAATTTACCCACCCCCTTATCGCCATGCAACCTGCCATTGACTATACGTATGTCAGTCGATTTGCATAAATTTAGAAGCCTATTGCCAAATACATTAACAGTTTGATCGTGTGAGCTTCTGTCGGGTATATTCAATATATCAATATTTTCGAATTCCTCTGGGAGGTTGTTTAAATATTTAGTCAAGTTTACATCTTCGAGACTATCACTTTTACCACCAGTTCTGCAATTTAAATCACCGCAAATAAAAATGTTGCCCCTGTCTGCATATCTACCAATTTCTAGTTCCAAAATATCAAAATAGTCAATATCTTCATTATTTACATAGGTATAAAATGTTGAATTCTCGGGATAGATATATAAAAAACATAAAAAAGTATCGTCCGGGGTACCCAGATATTCTTTTTTCAACCTAACCCAAATTATACCTGTATCTGTATTAAGGGAAAAATCCAATGATTCTTTGAGTTCATTTCTGAAAAATATAGACACTCCACCACTGTGCCTCTTAGCACGTCTGTTCAATTTATTACCTGGACAGTGTGCACTTTGATAACCATCTATTGACACTTGATTACAGTCATTTTTGCTTAACCAAGTTTCAGAAAAAAATAAAATTCTATATTCTGTAACAAAATTTAGAAAGTCACTATCCTTTATTATTATAGAAGCAATAAACAGAAAACATATATAAAAAAATACTTTTCGAATTAAGGGAAAACTTAAGTATAATCACAGCTTAAGATGACGTCGGAACCATATTGACTTGATATTGGGGGGGGGGGGGGTCGTTAGTTTTTTTGCTACTTCGAAATGTCTTCAGATAATAAATTCTACTATGGAGTGGTTTTACTAAAGCCAAAACACATAGGACAACTCTTACTATATTGTACATGATGGTGTATATTTATGAGCTTTCGAGAGTAGCTACTCTCATCATCAGATATACAACACACAAAAGACTACAGGCATTATATATAGAGAAACACATATCATAGTTAATACTTTAAAATGATAGAATAAGTAGGATAAGCAAAATTAGGCTTCCAAAGTACAAATGAACAGGATCTGTACAGATTAAAACCATGGGGGGTGTGTTGTAATATTGGGACAACAACACAGACATAATCCTTAATGGAGACATACAGTTATACATTAAATAAACGGAGAGGAATTGATGAAATGTGTACATTTAAATCAGGGTTTAATTTAGAAATATGAAGTGACTCTTTAAAAGCTTCAGATAAATGCATGAGAGTGGCCTCAACGGAAACTTTCTAAATTGCAGAAAACAAGTGAACAATTTTCTAAATCTGTGTAAACGTAAATTAACCGAAATTTGGCAGATTATGCCCCTATAAACCACATACATTCTTTTGAATGTTCGAAAAATAAAATCCTCAATTTTATGTGGTTTTCCTTTGAATAAATCTGTTTTTAATTTATTTTATTAGTTTATTTGTTTCCGTTACCGGGACAAACTGCGGTAGCATATTTAATTGTGTTATTTGCACCGGATCTAATTTTTTATCATTACAATATGAGTGCTATTGATATTAAAAATGGGTTTGTTTGGGAGATTCTAGGTCGTTGGAGCTACAGAAGATATCAAAATTCTACCAGATTTATTTTAACTGTTTATGATGATAGTGGATAAAAGTTGGCCTCCTGGACAGATGATTTCAGTAATGTTTTTCACTAACACAGGAGTATAGACTACCAAGATTTGTGGTAACCTATGGACTGTCTCTGTCTTTTTTATTTTCATAGATATAGGCCTATCAGTACCGGGGTTTGATCTGCACAGATTTACACTTACACATTGAAATAATGTTCATAATGTTGATTATTTGATTTAAATATATATTCGAGGCTTTTAAATTGATACTGTCACTGTTAAGCTAAGATTCGTCACATTATACGACCTAAATCATACGGGACTGTTTGGTTAAGTCTAAACGCAAGACATTATATATAAAATTGCCTTCCGGTTAAAAAAAAAAAATTCTACGGGCCAGCCGCTAAATTACCAAATATTTACTATTAATTTATTGAAATTAAAATTAATTCCCAATCCCAGAATATTACATCTATATATTTTTTTTTTTTGGTAATAGTTTCCAAATAATAAGCGCATCTATTGTTATAATTTATAAATCTACCCTGGCCTTCCTTCATCTACTTCGAATTATTAACAAGTAGTTAATGGGAGGCAACTCAAAGTAGTTAATGGGAGGCAACTCGGTCATCATCAACCCCATTTAGGAATATACTTCCGGGCTTGTGGCGGGTGTGTGTATTTGCCGGAGGCCAGTGGAAGGAGATTGAAAAGTACCGTAACTCGGAGAGTGTGAATAAATTCCCGCCGTATTCGTTGTTGTGTTATAAATGAACGCTGACTCTTAAACGAAGACCGCAAATTTAGTTATTACACTTCCTGTCAAACATACGATGTGGGGTAATCAGGGAGGTGAGATTGAGTGTAGTTAGATTTGAAATTACTTTAGTGTTCGTCGCTTGTTTGTGTACAAATTAATAACTTTCTGACGTATGGTATCAGGCTCCGTTGTTGTTGCAATGCAAAGATATAGCCTTATAGGGCCTACAATACAAAGATACATCCTAAGTTCCTAACCAATTGTCAATCTAGCTCTGGCATGTAGAGTTATACTTATAGTTGAAGTTCTTCAAACTCTGTTGCAAAAAGATATTGATGATGGGTGGCAAACCCATCATCAATATCTTTTGGCAACAGAGTTTGAAGAACTACAACTAGCAGAGTTAATGTGAGGCCGGGGTACCGTTCAGTTGATTGTATAATCTACTTATTTGCAAAGAGAAAGCTTAAGAAGTATAAGCAGACATAAAACATATAATAGAATTTAGAAACTATGTTTGGTTTTGGTTTTCGAGTCTATGTTATTGAGTAGAGTCCTGGGAGATGTGGATAATTTCTTTTTAACTTAACAGTAACACATCAGAGACTTCACACCTCAGTCTAGTTGGAGATCTCCGAACTCTCAGTCTGTGGCCAAAGTATATTGATGATGGGTGACCAACAGAGTTGGAGGACATGCCACATTCAAACATTTGGAGAAACAACACTTTGTTCGCGGATTTTCTCTCAATTTAAGCAAGAACCAACCGACCCAAACTTTACACACATTCAATTTGATCTTTTCGTTCTCCGTTTCACCAAAACAATGCGTTCAAACACTCACGTTTGTGTTGCACCCTCCTTGTTTTTCCAAGCACAGCCCTAATCTCTCGCTCGCCTCCTCGTTTCATTCAAAATTAACTTGGGAAATGTACGAACACAAGTTGACCTCTGAGCCTCGCTTTCGGATTAAACAACTATGTTTATCAAGAAAATCTGAAAGCTAGGCTCAGAGGTCAACTTATGTTCGTAAATTTCCCAAGTTCATTTTGACGGCAGCGGGGTAGTAGATTCGGGTTATCCTTGGAAAATCGACGAGGATGCAACACAAATGTGGGTGTTTGAATGTTTTTTTTCTGGTGAAACGGCAAACTAAAAGATCGAATTGAATGTGTGTTGCATTGCTTAAATTAGGAGAAATTGAGCGAAAATGTGGTGATTCTAATGAGTTAAATGTTTCAATATGGCAGGTCCTCCAACTCTTGGTCACCCATCATCAATATACTTTGGCCACAGAGTTTGGAGATCTCCAACTACATGTTACCTCAGCCTAAAATTAAACTCCTCCACATCTCCGAAATCTCTATTCAGCAATAGAGACTCGAAAACCAGATTCTATCTTTAAATCAAAACTCTAAAATATAGGTGACAATAACATAATTACAACACCCTGTTGACTGGGTAAAAAGGGATAAATGACATACCCCCTTTTAACACAACTAGAAACTTGTCTCCATGGTTATTTTAGTCCAGAAGATTTTCCCTGTGCCCGTGTGTTTTATTGGCTATAAATATAGTAAGCACTTTGAGCCACGGAACATTGAATGAGCTTTGACAGTTATCTGCCAATGTTTTTACTTTTGTTAGACATGCTAATGCATAGTTTAATTTTTCAACTAGTCCAAACTAGTATTTTTTCTTGTAGAAGAGTTGACTAATAGTCGTGTTTTTGAACATGTTTCAGGCTTCACCAGTTATGATCAAGGAGGCCCCACAGAGCAGGGTGGTGGATACATGTCTCCTGGGGGATTTGGTACTCCACAGCAATCTCAGGATAGAAAGGTAATAATATAAACATTCATTTTTTTTCTGCTTTCAAGCCCAAAAGGCTTTGCTTAGATTTCATTTTTTTTTTTTGTTAAAAACTGTTCCTGATTAGTGATTACCTTTTATTGTATGAATGGTACCTTGTCTAATAATTGCCAAAAAAAATCAACAAAACACAATTAGAACCTTGTCTCCATGATTATTTTAGATTTTCGCTGTGCCGGTGTGTTTTAATGTTCATACATGTAAATTATATAATACAACAAAGTTATCTTTTTGTAGAGCCGTTCCCGAACACAGAACATTGTACCATGTACCGTAGCTCAAATACTCGGTGCTACTCAAGAAGATGATAACAAATTTGTATCAGGGGAGGCAGAAATATCACAGGTAAGTTATTCTGATAGAGCTAACTGGTTTTTGTTCGCTTGAAAAGTGGTTAGTTTTAGCTGTAACAAAAAAGAAGATTCAAGATTTCACTCCATTTATGGTTTTGATTATACCAAAGTTAAGGTTATCCAAACATTGGCCAATATATTATATACATCTTGGCCAGACTGAACTGTAAAACTAAAATAGATTTTGAGTATGGAAGTATTTTCCACTCTTTGACTGTGTTTGTCTTGGCTAACATTTGAACCAATGGATTATCTTTACTGATCAATGGATTATCTTTACAGATCAATGGATTATGTTTACTGATCTCAATCATTGTTTCAGGTATCAATAATTGGTTTGGTACGATCAGTCAAGGAATCTTCAACAAGAATTGACTATGAGATAGATGATATGTCCGGACCATTATTAGAAGTCAAACAATTTGTTGACAATGATGTAGGTATCTATTTTACCATCCTTTCTCGTCACGTTTAATAATCAGACATTAAAGTGGCATGAGCTGCCAAAATGTTGATATTTTGACGTTAAAACAGAATGTTGAAATTATTGGCTATTTTTCTCAAGACGTGTATTTCAGAAGCTTGTTAGTGCTTCTAGTATCGAAAATGTACGATAAAGTAATGTTTTGAACTAACTTTGACTTAGAATGAATGAATGGTCGTCCCGGTTATTTTTTTTACTTTTCGAACACGTTTTCGGTTCGTACAGGCAACATACTGTATGGATTTTCCTCATTCCAACGACAATCATTTAGTTCTTCGATGGCCTTCAAAGCCACTTACTGTCGTAGCGATCCGAAATTATGAAAAAAGTGTGAATTTTTGCAGCTCATGCCACTTTAATGTTTTTCTCATATGTGAAGCTAAATCGGTACTTTGTAAATCTGATGGCTAATGATGCTGTGGTTCACATTTTCGTATAGGTCAAGAGTTTGTTTTTCATTCCATATACTGTAAAGGAATGAACGTCTACGTTGATATTGATAAAGTATTTATTTACTATTTTTTGTTTGTAGGAAAATGCTCCAGATGAAGAGCGGGTGCAGGCCATGAGAGAGAATACATATGTACGTGTTTATGGACATGTGCGAGCATTTCAGGGAAAACACAGTGTAGTGGCGTTCAAACTAATGCCACTTAAGGATATGAATGAATTGACATGTCACTTACTTGAAGTTGTCCATGCTCATATGGCTATGTCTAAAAGTGCTGCGGTACGGTCTTGTATTATATGTTCTGTTAAAAATGTTATTTCAACTAACTTACTCAACCCCCCCCCCCCCTCCATTGGTAAACAAAAGAAAGAAATCATTACAAGTTCATAATTTAACAAAATTCATCTTGATTGTGATGCAATGTTAAAAACTGCAATTGGTATGCAGTTTTAACTAATGAAATATCATAGGTTTGGTTTGTTACGACAATTTATGGGGTGTAAAGGTGTAAATCTTTTTAACACAATTAGAAACTTGTCTCCATGGTTATTTTAGACAAGAAGATTTTCCCTGTGCCCATGTGTTTTAGTGATCATAAATATATAAATGTATAGGAATGTTTCTTTCGTTAACCAGGATGATGATACCGGTATATCACAGCATCTGGATATTACCATCTTTCTACTCAATCTCTGAGTCTCTATAAAGGCACATGATTTTTTTTTCGTTCATTTATAACAGGGTGGTGATGCTGGAAATGCCACTACGTCAGGATTCCAGACACCTGCCAATCATATGAATGGGGAGTTAACTGGGGGACTTACAGGTACTCAACAACAGGTAAATATATACTTCTGTATTTTCAATGTGAAAGGTACTACCACAGCTGTTAAGATATAGTCAGTTCAACTAATCACTTGATACATTTTTAAGATAGGTTCATGTCAACATTAGTTTTTGGTCTAAATCTCTTTGTTTATTATGTTTATTTTGGTTATAGGTTCATCAAATTATAAAGAGTAATTTTACTGACCAGGGAGCAGACATAGATTCCATATGTCAACAGTTGAGAAGTGTGACCGAGAAAGCTATCAGGTAACAATGGAACATCTTGCTTTAAACTTAAAAACTTAGCCAGGTGCTCACTGAAAGTCGGGCGTTTCCTCTGGGCAAAGTCATTTTTTCCCCCACTAAACCTGGCAACGCCATCCTACAAGTGAAATAATCTTGAGTGCGGCGTAAGACCTCAATCAATCAAACTTAAAACTCTAAGTACAATGTAAATGGTTCTCTAATCGCTGATCTCTATCAATCTTACGTGAAAAATTAGCGGCTCGCCCGTTGTCAATTACCACTCTGGTAAATACTCTGTATCCCCCCTCCATGAACCATGATAACGATTTTATTATTTCGTAGAGCGTTACTTTCGCCTGGAGGCGGCAAAATACCAACCGGCAAACACCAGACCATTTAAATACTATGTTATCTAGATGGAAATGTCCTGGTAATTGTACTCCAAAGTTTATAAACCTATAATTCCTGCATGAGTCCCCTTCAGGTGCATTGGGAAATCAATCTGGCCAGTTTCACATCTGAATGAATATAGGTCTCTTGAGAACAGCAATAAAGTGCTTAGAAATGAGGGTCAGCAACATGAAAACCTGATTAACAAACTCTTCAAGTTGAAGCTTTTTCACTCGGTCGCTGTATGTGGAAGAGTTTCCAGGTACTCGCCGAAGGTCAAGGGTTTCCTTTTGCTAATAAACCTGGTTTCCTCACCCACGTAACCTGTCGGTGCCGCCATATAAGTGAAATAATCTTGAGTGTGGCATAAAACATCAATCCGTCAAATTGAAGCCCAGGGTTTGGTTGTTTAAAAGACTGTTAAATTACCAGGAGCTTATTAAATAAATGTGTAACGGTATCATTCTGTTATCTTGGCTTAAGGCACTGTTATAGATGAGTACATGTATATGGATATTTACAAGCTCTTTGTTTGTGTTTTGTCAGGGATGCCATTGAGTTTCTCAGCAGTGAAGGACATATTTACTCCACTATTGATGAAGACCATTTCAAAGCTACAGATTCGTGAAATATATAGGACACTAAACAGACTGAATATCCGGCATACAGGAAGACTCAACAGGACAACTGAGAATCATTTCATAAACATCATTAGCTATTCTGTGTATTCTAGGATTAACACTAAAGGGAAAGTTAGGGTCAGATAGATCCAGTGACCTTGTGAGAAAAACTCTTGATGGCTAGAGATAAACTTTGATGGGAGATGAAGGAGGTTGTCCTTCACTACTAGTTGTTATATTAATGTTTCCTTTTAACTCCCCCATCAACCTGCTCGTACTAATGAAAACTGTTTGCAGATCTTAATAAATTATACCTGCAGGCTCCATGCTAAGTTCTGTAAACCACTATGTATTTTTCTTATTTACATAAAAAATATGAATTCGATCAAATACCCTGTGTTGTTATTTATTGAGTTAAGCACTAGAGATCAAGTGTAACCTAGATGTAAGCGTTTGGTGCCGGTTGTCTAACACACAATTTGACAAATCCTCAAGTCTGGTGTTGGACTAAACTTCACCCCATCAAAAAACAAAATCATAAAATCAACAACAAAAATCATCTGTCTAAATAAGTCTGTTAGTCTCATGATCATCGATATAAAGTGGAGTCGTTTATTTTACTCTACTCCGGTTTCCTGTACCTGTTCAATAATCTCACCATTTCTGCAGAAGGGCAATAAGCTTGGTTTCTTCCCCAACTAAACATGCCAATGCCGCCATGCACGGGAAATATTTTTTCAGTAAGGCAGAAAAAGGTCAATCAGTGTGACTGGATTTCTTTTAAATCCTACAGAAAAAAGTATATGTTTTGTACAGCATGAAAACCTTGTATACAAACTTACATGTATGACTATGTCCAACTTGGGTTTGCAGGAAGCTCAAGTACATGTAGACCGTATTCATGTGGCCTCTGTGTTGGCATATTCATAGTTATTTTGAAATGAGATGTGTATAAGATAAAATTTGAGGCTTATCTCTAAAATATTTCAGATATTAAGTGTTGGAATTAGGACAAAATATTAAAGCTTTGAACAATTTAAGACATTAACATGACTGGCTCCCAAAGGAAGAATATGGCAACCAAGCCTTATAACAATAATCTCTAAAAATGTTGTGCTATTGAACTGATGATAAACAAAATACATCAATCCTCCAAGGTTGAGTACAAAATTACAAATATCTCGTCAAGTCTCTTCTAGACAAGGTTAATAAATATATTTTTGTGCGTGCTTTTGTTTTTTTAAGGTTGTATTTTTGTACAGGCGTTTACTGAATAAATGCCACGGTTTAACCAACCTTTGCCGCGAATGTATTCCTCAGGTGACCAGGTATAACTTTTTGCTAGGTTGCTAAATTATATTGATGAAAAAGAGGGGAAGAAACATCCCCCACTGAATCTAACAACTCCATATAAGTGAAATAATCTTGAGTGCAGTGTAATACATCAATCAATCTTTATGGCAGTTCTTACCTTATCAATTTCTAGCGTCTCCTAATGGCATTATTATATAAATACCCTTTGTATCTGACGCTCGAATTATCGTTCTTAGAAAAGTGTCATGATTTACGCTTCATTGTAAGGTTAATACAGTTGAAAAATATGGCCTCAACAACTGCAATAAACTATGACTATTTTCAACCAATCAAAATGGAGAGTTATCGATCACCAAGTGCAGAGCTGCACAGTTTACATCATGGCGGAAAAGGTGCTCTAACGTCAACTGCTAAAAGAAAACGGAAGCACACATGTAAAAGTAGTGAAAAGTTCAAGATATGCCTCCTAAAAAACCTCCCCCTGCAAAAGCTCCACCGAGCAAAAGCCCACCAAAGGCTGTGTCAAAGGGAACTGGCATAAAAAAGACATCTAGTAACACTGCAGGTAAAGTAAAGTCTAGCAAGTACGGGTATCCGATCAGTTATCGTACACTTTTGCCGGTTTTTCAATGCTAAAATTTACATCAGTGTTTGCATTGACAAGAAATTTCACAGAAGTGAAGCTGGGCTCAGCCGACTTTTGTTATAATAGTTTAATTTCTCCCAAGACTCTGAAATAATTTTTTAGGGACCGGACATTCACCCGCTCATCTGCATGTTTTTGTTGAGTGACGGGGACCAGTTATCGTACACCCAACGTGAAAGCTGTTGTGACATCATCTTTCGTGTTCGAAAATTCCCCGACACGGCCAAAGGCGACTATTCGTGCATCGCCTGACAAATGTAACTTCATAAAAAGTTCTATTAATATTTGGAGGTTGAAATTTTGCAAGAAGATGCATCAATGAGTAGCCTAAGCTGGCTGTCATCGACTGGAAGACCCGATCGCTTGGGTTAAAGACGCATAAGTGTTGGGTGTACAATAATTGGTTCTGTACGATTACTGATCGGATACCCGTAGCCTACGGCGTAGCATTGTGACTCATCGTCAG
The DNA here is from genome assembly GCA_963971465.1 of Lepidochitona cinerea. Taxonomy (NCBI): domain Eukaryota; kingdom Metazoa; phylum Mollusca; class Polyplacophora; order Chitonida; family Tonicellidae; genus Lepidochitona; species Lepidochitona cinerea. The sequence continues at coordinate 34,863,123 of OZ020556.1, read as the reverse complement.
ACTCCAATATATATATATCCATGTAACTGTAAGTAAGAGTATCCGATCAGTTATCGTACACTTTTGCCGTCTTTTCAATGCTAGAATGTTGAATGTTTGCATTAATTAGAAATTTCGCAGAAGTGAAGCTTTGCTCAACCGACTTTTGATAAAATAGTTTAAAGCCACTGGCACTAGCACTTTTATTTATAAGGCACACTCGCCGCAAAAATCCAGAATGCTGTTTTGCTTACAAATTACTTAAAAGACTATATTTTTCTCCAACCAAAAAAGTTGGGAACTTTCTATTTTTACCAAAAATTGAAAATTTTAGCATCATTTAGTATTTTTAATTTGAAATTGAAAATTAGAAAATTAGCGCCTTGGCTTAATGAATTATTGAATAGGTACTGCTTTGAGTCGGTAAGTGATCTAATGGCATGGTATAATTTTGACTACTTTATCTGAGAAATACAGAATAATAATTAAGGTAAGAGGGACTAAGAAAGCCTGTCCATAAATTTTAGAGTGTAAACTGCAGACAAAAAGCCATGGATTGAGGGTCATCCAACGTTTATTTTCCATCCAACATTAAAGCTGTTGTGTTGTCAAAATTCCCTGACATGGCAGAAGGCGACTATTCTTGGGTAGCCTGGCAAATGTAACTCCATAATAAGTTCTATTTTGAGGTTGAAATTTTTCAGGACAATACCTTCATAAGTAAACCGCCTGTCATTGGTGAGAAAGTGTTATCTCTTGGTTTAAACACACATAAGAGTTTGGTGTACAATAATTGGTTCTGTATGATAACTGATCGGATACCCCAGTGTTTTACTTCCCCCCCCCCCCCCCCCCCGCCCCCCTCCCCCAACTTCCTGTTCACTGACAGGTATTAAAGTGTCAGTTTTATGTGAATAAACGCATAAATAAAGTGTAAATATCAAAGTATTCCGTCACAACTTCAGGACAAATGAGCCCTTTTTTCTTTTTCATTTATTTCAGATCTGCTGTGCCATTCCTTGCTAGTAGTAGTAAAGTAGTGGACTGATTGATTGACTAATGTTTTATGTCACGCTCAAGATTATTTATCTGTTAATTACAGTGTACATGTAGACCCGAGCCTGGAGGTAACAGTAAAAATGATGACCTAACACCAACCGATCAATCTACAGTAGTGGAATAAACACTAATTTCTGGACGTAATATTAGTTTACAATTTCAAATTTATTGACAAACTTTTTTACGTCCCTAGAAGCAAAGCCTTTATCTGTATTTCTCAGAATCCAAAGCTAACCCCAATGTTAGTTTACAAACATGCCCAGGCTTACTGTTGAAATTGTCTTCTTGATAAATGAAATCAATCGATTCCGATACAAAATGTACCAAAACTTTTGAATTTCCTTACTTCTTATGTCTGTGAAAAAACAGAGAACCGTCTGTTGTTTTTTATCTATGCAGTATTTGGAATTGGCAATTGTGACATTGATTTGTAGTTGGCTCACATATGTTGCCTCAAAGATAATTGTGTGAACGATTAAACACAAAATTCTTCTCCTGTAGCTGGAACTAAAGGAAAACCAGAAACCAAAGGGAAAGTTACAACCAAACCAAATCCTGCCCCAAAACAAAAAGCCTGGACCAAAGAAGATGAAGCGGCTAGAAAAATTCAAACCAAAGCTCAACAATTTTTGGCAAGACAAAAACTGGAAAGTAAAAAGAAAGAAAAACAAGAATATGAAGAGTTGATGGATAAATTAGAGCGAGAGGTTGGTAGCAGCTTTTTGACAGCATTTTACTGAAGACTCATCTACTCGATAAAACTTGTGTTGTACATACATGTAGCATACATCTACATTGGGCACTCTGCATTTTTCACAACTTTCAAATAGTCATTTTGGTCGGCTTTCTTGACAGCTACATTCTAAGCACAAAACTTTGGCATTTGATAAATTTTAAAATATCATTTAAGAAGAATGAAATTGTTTTGTTGCCATCTAGGCATACATATATGAAATCTGGTTGCCAGGTTCTATTTTTAGCTGTTAAACCCTATTAAATTATATCAATGATAATGTATATTTTACTTTTATTGTTTTTTTGTTTGTTTTTAAAACAATCTTATTAGTCCAATACTACATGTGTGTGTCTCAAAGTTGAGGAGTTAAAATGACTGTTATCAAACTCATTAAAGGCATTTGCAAAACTGGTGAAAATGGAACAAGAACAAGCTGAGAAAGAAAGACAGAAAGAAGAAGAAGAGAGAAGGAAGAAAAAAGAAGCTGCCCAGAGAAGAAAACGAATGTTAGAGGCGTCATTTGATGGAGATAATGATGAGATACTTTGTATACTTAAAGAGGTCAGACTGCAGACCTCTCACGTTATCATGGAAACTTATGTAACGTTCGTGATATTTACTTTTAAGAGGAGTACATGTATATGGTCAGAGCCAAGGTTCCTACTTTAAAAAGCCTACTCAACTGCTATAGAAGTGAACATGTCATTAAATCAGAAGTATCCAATCTCTAAGACCAGGGGCTCGTTTCACAAAGCAGTTGCATCGCAAACGAAGCCTAGTTGCCACTGGATACCATATTGAAGAGATACGACGTCATGGCAACTGCAATGGATCACACTTTGCGACGGCTTCGTGAAACGGCCCCCAGTTACTTTAACAAAACTGGAAGCTTATTTCTTATCATGTGTATGTTGTTTTTTATTTGTGTGTATTGCTGCTTTACTTGTATCATGTCTTATTATTGGTTTATATCAGGTATCTGATGCTGATGATAAGGCAGGTCTAGGTAACGATGTGATTGGCAGAGCTTTGAGAAATAAACATCTACTAGACATGGTAGATTGTGAAGATGCTAACAATAATACTCCTCTCTCTGAGGCTGCTAGTAAGATTTCAATTCTTTCTACTTGACCAATATTTCTGTGCACTGTTCACGATTTGGAAAATATCTCATTTAATTCCTAGTCGACGGCTGATAAGGAATATATTTGTTTAGTTATGAATCAGGATCCAACTAAAGAGAGTTTGATAACTGCTGCAGCACTTGAAGACACATTGATCATGAACTGATTCTTTTGTTATATATTTTCTGTGTGATTGTTTTCTCTTTTTTTTAATTCGTTTATCTCCTAATTATTTTTCAATATTTAAAAATGTTTTATATGTATTATGTATTCATAGGCTTTGGGTTTTTTTTTTCTTTTGTTTTGGTGGTGGTCATGTTGAAACTGTCAGACTGTTGATAGAGCGAGGGGCTGACCCTAACAGTAAAGGTCAATTTCAGCGCACACCTCTTTATCGCGCAGCTTTTGCAGGACATCTAGAGGCGTGTGAGGTAAGCAGTTGCACTTACATCGTCTGCTGTTTGAACAAAACATTAACTTGTCTAGCAGAACTGGACCAACTGAGAGCAATGATTAGTTTTATAATTAGATATTGACACTTGAACAGCAAACAAACTTAGTCTTTTTCAGCCATTAAAAACTTAAATAAAGGAAGCCAATTAAGGTGTCAAAAGAGCCTTGTAGATTTGTGTGATAATTTTCCCGTTTAAAGCTTTGTTATCTCCCTTTCAGTATTTATTACAGAATGGTTCTGACCCTAGGTTGTATGCCAGCGATGGACAAATCCCTGAACATGTAAGTTCTTGAATTAGAGTCATAGTCCTTCAGTCCGACACAGGCCTTCCATCCTTGTGACTCGGGATGGAATCGGACCGACCAAATAAAAAATGTTTAATTTCTGAGTGGATGTTTCAATTGGTCACCATATGTGGAAGAGTTGCCAAAGGTCAGGGTTTTTCATCCGGGCAAAGAGTCCTGTTTCCTCCCCCACCAAATCTGGTAATGCCTCCATTTAAGTGAAATAATCTTGAGTGTAAAACATCAATCAATCAATGTAATGTCATCTTACTTTATCTTTTCATCTTGATTATGAATATTGGTTCATTTTCTAGAAAGCAATAGCCAAATGCAATAACACTCACTTGTCAAGGTTTTTGTGTCGCCTGAAAGGGGGCACTTAGGGATCACTTTGACGGCGTAGTCTGGCGGCGGCGTCGGCGGCCGGATTGGTTTCCGTGCAATATCTTGAAAACCACTGGCTTAATTTTTTTCAAATTTAAATGGGAAGTTTAATACCTTAATACCCCGCTCAAGTTCGACTTTCGCTAAAATCCGCGCATATTTAATTATTGTACAGGCTTTTGATTGGCTGATACAAATAACTTGGTTTCCGTGCAATATCTTGAAAACCACTGTCTTAATTTTTTTCAAATTTAAATGGGAAGTTTATTACCTTAATACCCCGCTCAAGTTCGACTTTCGCTAAAATCCGCGCATATTTAATTATTGTACAGGCTTTTGATTGGCTGATACAAATAACTTGGTTTCCGTGCAATATCTTGAAAACCACTGGCTTAATTTTTTTCAAATTTAAATGAGAAGTTTAATACCTTAATACCCCGCTCAAGTTCGACTTTCTCTAAAATCTGCGCATATTTAATTATTGTACAGGCTTTTGATTGGCTGATACAAATAACTTGGTTTCCGTGCAATATCTTGAAAACCACTGGCTTAATTTTTTTCAAATTTAAATGGGAAGTTTATTACCTTAATACCCCGCTCAAGTTCGACTTTCGCTCAAATCCGCGCATATTTAATTATTGTACAGGCTTTTGATTGGCTGATACAAATAACTTGGTTTCCGTGCAATATCTTGAAAACCACTGTCTTAATTTTTTTCAAATTTAAATGGGAAGTTTAATACCCTAATACCCCCCTCTAGTTCGACTTTCGCTAAAATCCGCGCATATTTAATTATTGTTTTTGATTGGCTGATACAAATAACTTGGTTTCCCTGCAATATCTTGAAAACCACTGGCTTAACTTTTTTCAAATTTAAATGGGAAGTTAAATACCTTAATATCCCGCTCAAGTTTGATTTTCGCTAAAATCCGCGCATATTTAATTATTGTACAGGCTTTTGATTGGCTGATACAAATAACTTGGTTTCCGTGCAATATCTTGAAAACCACTGGCTTAATTTTTTTCAAATTTAAATGAGAAGTTTAATACCTTAATACCCCGCTCAAGTTCGACTTTCGCTAAAATCCGCGCATATTTAATTATTGTACAGGCTTTTGATTGGCTGATACAAATAACTTGGTTTCCGTGCAATATCTTGAAAACCACTGGCTTAATTTTTTTCAAATTTAAATGGGAAGTTTATTACCTTAATACCCCGCTCAAGTTCGACGTTCGCTTAAATCCGCGCATATTTAATTATTGTACAGGCTTTTGATTGGCTGATACAAATAACTTGGTTTCCGTGCAATATCTTGAAAACCACTGTCTTAATTTTCTTCAAATTTAAATGGGAAGTTTATTACCTTAATACCCCTCTCAAGTTCGACTTTCGCTTAAATCCGCGCATATTTAATTATTGTACAGGCTTTTGATTGGCTGATACAAATAACTTGGTTTCCGTGCAATATCTTGAAAACCACTGTCTTAATTTTTTTCAAATTGAAATGGGAAGTTTAATACCTTAATACCCCCCTCAAGTTCGACTTTCGCTAAAATCCGCGCATATTTAATTATTGTTTTTGATTGGCTGATACAAATAACTTGGTTTCCCTGCAATATCTTGAAAACCACTGGCTTAACTTTTTTCAAATTTAAATGGGATTGCACTGTAACTTGTTAAACCTGCCACGACATGTAAGTGTTTCTTATCATTAGAACCTTCATATCATTAGAACCTTCATTACAGTATTTCAACAAATTATAAGTTATTCAGAGTTGCCACTCTCGGTATCGCCAGAAAACATCTCCTGATATATGGGAAGAACTTACGTATGGATAACAACTTCTGAGTATATCCACGAAATATACTCAGAAGTTGTTATCCATACGTAAGTTCTTCCCATATACCATACCCCAGCTTTTAAATGCCACTTAAGTATTTATTCATCTCCTGAGACTATACCATGTATAAATGTACAATATCTTGAAAATTACAAAACAGTTCTATTACCATCAATTTTCCTTTCAGGAATTTGCTTTATGTAGCACCAGGGCTTCTGAACTGCATTACAAATTACGACAATCCCTCCGCTAATTATAGCACAGGATGTATCACTTTAAATCTGTTTGTCTAAATACTTTCTTAGTGTAATGAATAGCTTTTTGTGGAATTCTGTACAGAAGAATATCACTAATAAATTTTTATTCAATAAATACATATTTTGCATGTTTTAAGTTAATTGATTTTACTCTTTAGACAACCAATAATGAAACCATTCATTCAGTCAAGCTTCCATTTGCAGGGGAGCCTCCGTAGCTCAGCTAGTAAAGCTTTTTACTCGCATCAACATAACCCTTCCACCAATACCGCATGGGTAGGATCCTTGTCAGGCCAAAATTTCATACTGGATTTTTTCGCAAAAGATGAAGGTATATGTGGGATGGTCGCTCGGAGTCCATGAAATGTTGGGGATTTCTTATAAATGTGTAATCTGACGCAGATTATTATTTAATATCACATATTCAGGTAACATCTTACACAGCATGATATACATATATTCACAAATAAAGTACAACAGTGAATTTTTTTGTGAAAGGTGATGTACCTTCTCCTTGTATATTTATCCTGCCAGGCGACACTTCTACTTCAGTTGAATTCTAGTTTAATATCTCTATCTCAGTTATCATTTTGGGATTCCAATTTTTATGATAGATTTATGATCATAGTTCATGTTGTGACATGCTATGGAAATTACTATTTTTTTTATTTTCTTTTTGTAAATGTAGGTTTTGTTTTTATAAAAAAAAACTTGTCATATTTTGTTTAAGCTGTTCACACTGGACTCACAAATGGTATGTTTCAATTGTGTTATTTAAATCTGACTATAATGTGATTTTTTTACTGCCTCAGGTGGCCTCAGTGGGGGGTGTAAAAGAACTCCTCACCAGCTGGGACATTTCACAAACTGAGATGCTGCTGGAGAAATTGGAAAGTGCCAAAGAGAGGAGAGCAGAAGAAGAACGGAAAAGGAGAGAAGCCGAAAAAAGCAAGTGAGTGGTTAATCCTGTACATATTCAAGCAACATTTTGTTGACGGTGCAATTACAGCACGGTTGACAGGAAATTAATGACCTTAAGCGAATACTAAACTTGAAATGTCAAAAACAAACTTAACATTGAAAAACTACTTGTAGAAATAAGACAAAGGCTCATAATTACATCACAATGAATGATAATTTGTTCACTTTAAAGTGGCATGAGCTGTCAAATATAGAAAACATTTCATGTTTTTTTAGAATAATTATTTAGTCAATCACCCTAAGGTGTTCAGAAAGAACTTGGTATTTATCCTTTAAAAAGGATTTGGTCATGCATGTAATATTACAAGTATTATATAAAAACATAAAGTTATATAGACTGTATGAGATTTAGAAATGTTTATTTTGTCTTTCAGACTTGAAGATCAAATTGCTGAGGCTGACAAGGAGTATAAGTCTAAACAAAAACAGGTAATATATTCTAATTCTCTCAGATCCTCTCAGTATATGGAGAGCATTTGATGCACAGTCTATCAATCGTCAGGTTTTCTCTTTCCTCCTCTTTCTGAAGGAATAATAATAATAATATAATAATATTTGAAGGAAGGCAGCTTTAGTGAGAAAAACAACATATTTTGAAGTGAATTCATACTGACACCAGGACATTTTAAAGAATGATATTTCTGATTTTTTAATTTTGTGTTTCAGTTGGATAGAGCATATTGTGAGTTAGAGAAACGTATTCGAGAACATGACGAAGCTGTTGGGGGAGGATTTGATAGGCCAGAACTCACCCTAGCTGTAAGTATACTGTATGACTTATGATAATGTGACCTCCATCGCTGTGCTATGTGTGCTTCCCCTTCTCTAACATCCATCAATGTGCCACATGTGCTTTCCTGGCTCTAACATCCATCAATGTGCCACATGTGCTTTCCTGGTTCTAACATCCATCAATGTACCACATGTGCTTTCCTGGCTCTAACATCCATCAATGTGCCACATGTGCTTTCCTGGTTCTAACATCCATCAATGTGCCACATGTGCTTTCCTGGCTCTAACATCCATCAATGTACCACATGTGCTTTCCTGGCTCTAACAGCCATCCATGTACTAAATGTGCTTTCCTGGTTCTAACATCCATCAATGTGCCACATGTGCTTTCCTGGCTCTAACATCCATCCATGTACTAAATTTGCTTTCCTGGCTCTAACATCCATCAATGTGCTAAATGTGCTTTCCTGGCTCTAACATCCATCAATGTGCCACATGTGCTTTCCTGGTTCTAACATCCATTAATGTGTCACATGTGCTTTCCTGGCTCTAACATCCATCAATGTGCCACATGTACTTTCCTGGTTCTAACATCCATCAATGTGTCACATGTGCTTTCCTGGCTCTAACATCCATCAATGTGCCACATGTGCTTTCCTGGTTCTAACATCCATCAATGTGCCACATGTGCTTTCCTGGCTCTAACATCCATCAATGTGTCACATGTGCTTTCCTGGCTCTAACATCCATCAATGTGCCACATGTGCTTTCCTGGTTCTAACATCCATCAATGTGTCACATGTGCTTTCCTGTGTCTAACATCCATCAATGTACTAAATGTGCTTTCCTGGCTCTAACATCCATCAATGTGCCACATGTGCTTTCCTGGTTCTAACATCCATCAATGTGTCACATGTGTTTTCCTGGCTCTAACATCCATCAATGTGCCACATGTGCTTTCCTGGTTCTAACATCCATCAATGTGCCACATGTGCTTTCCTGGCTCTAACATCCATCAATGTGCCACTTGTGCTTTCCTGGCTCTAACATCCATCAATGTGCCACATGTGCTTTCCTGCCTCTAACATCCACCAATGTACTAAATGTGCTTTCCTGCCTCTAACATCCACCAATGTACTAAATGTGCTTTCTTGGCTCTAACATCCACCAATGTACAAAATGTGCTTTCTTGGCTCTAACATCCACCAATGTACAAAATGTGCTTTCTTGGCTCTAACATCCATCAATGTACTAAATGCGCTTCCCTGGCTCTACATCCACCAATGTACAAAATGTGCTTTCTTGGCTCTAACATCCACCAATGTACTAAATGTGCTTTCCTGCCTCTAACATCCATCAATGTACTAAATGCGCTTCCCTGGCTCTACATCCACCAATGTACTAAATGTGCTTTCTTGGCTCTAACATCCACCAATGTACAAAATGTGCTTCCCTGCCTCTAACATCCATCAATGTACTAAATGTGCTTTCTTGGCTCTAACATCCACCAATGTACTAAATGTGCTTTCCTGGCTTTAACATCCATCAATGTACTAAATGTGCTTTCCTGCCTCTAACATCCACCAATGTACTAAATGTGCTTCCCTGGCTCTACATCCATCAATGTACCAAATGTGCTTCCCTGGTTCTAACATCCACCAATGTACTAAATGTGCTTTCCTGGCTCTAACATCCATCAATGTACTAAATGTGCTTTCCTGCCTCTAACATCCATCAATGTACTAAATGTGCTTTCTTGGCTCTAACATCCACCAATGTACTAAATGTGCTTTCCTGGCTTTAACATCCACCAATGTACTAAATGTGCTTTCCTGCCTCTAGCATCCATCAATGTACTAAATGTGCTTTCCTGGCTCCAACATCCATCAATGTACTAAATGTGCTTTCTTGGCTCTAACATCCACCAATGTACTAAATGTGCTTTCCTGGCTTTAACATCCACCAATGTACTAAATGTGCTTTCCTGGCTTTAACATCCACCAATGTACTAAATGTGCTTCCCTGGCTCTACATCCACCAATGTACTAAATGTGCTTTCCTGGCTCTAACATCCATCAATGTACTAAATGTGCTTTCCTGCCTCTAACATCCATCAATGTACTAAATGTGCTTTCTTGGCTCTAACATCCACCAATGTACTAAATGTGCTTTCCTGGCTTTAACATCCACCAATGTACTAAATGTGCTTTCCTGCCTCTAGCATCCATCAATGTACTAAATGTGCTTTCCTGGCTCCAACATCCATCAATGTACTAAATGTGCTTTCTTGGCTCTGACATCCACCAATGTACTAAATGTGCTTTCCTGGCTCTACATCCACCAATGTACTAAATGTGCTTTCCTGCCTCTAACATCCACCAATGTACTAAATGTGCTTCCCTGGCTCTACATCCACCAATGTACTAAATGTGCTTTCCTGGCTCTAACATCCTACAATGTACTAAATGTGCTTTCCTGCCTCTAACATCCATCAATGTACTAAATGTGCTTTCTTTGCTCTAACATCCACCAATGTACTAAATGTGCTTTCCTGGCTTTAACATCCACCAATGTACTAAATGTGCTTTCCTGCCTCTAGCATCCATCAATGTACTAAATGTGCTTTCCTGGCTCCAACATCCATCAATGTACTAAATGTGCTTTCTTGGCTCTGACATCCACCAATGTACTAAATGTGCTTTCCTTGCTTTAACATCCACCAATGTACTAAATGTGCTTTCCTGGCTTTAACATCCACCAATGTACTAAATGTGCTTTCCTGGCTTTAACATCCACCAATGTACTAAATGTGCTTTCCAGGCTCTAACATCCATCAATGTACTAAATGTGCTTTCCTGGCTTTAACATCCAGCAATGTGTCACATCTGCTTTCCTGGCTCTTAACATCTATCAATGCACTAAATTTGCTTTCTTGGCTCTAACATCCACCCATGTCCTTTCCTGGATCTTACATCCACCAATGTGTCACATCTGCTTTCCTGGCTCTTAACAGCTATCAATGCACTAAATTTGCTTTCTTGGCTCTAACATCCACCCATCTCGCCTTCCTGGCTCTTGCATCCACCAATGTCCTTTCCTGGATCTAACATCCACCAATAAGCCACATGTGCTTTCTTGGCTCTAACATCCACCAATGTCCTTTCCTGGATCTAACATCCACCAATGTCCTTTCCTGGATCTAACATCCACCAATGTGCCACATGTGCTTCCCTAGTAAATGCCTACCAATGTGTCATTATATTTACATTCTAGATTATTTTCAACAAATTATTATCTTTCGCCTTGGTAATCAGGGATATATTTTATATATGATTTGATATCGCCAGATTTAACCAGATTTGTTATAACTCTACTTTAGAAATATATGGAAATCAAAACTTTTAATTTCTTCAGACTGTCCATGATGCTGAGGCAGAGGTAGAAATTATCAAAATGGACTGTGAAAAGGCAAGAGACAATTTAGCACAAGTGAAACTCAGTTTACGTGAACAACAACGACAAGGAATGGGTGAGTTGATTGAATAGAATTGAATTTTTCACCATCAAGTCAATCATTTTTTTTTTTTTTCAAATCAGCCATATTCATAAAGCAAGGCTGTAATGATTAAGCCGTTTGTGCATATCAGATTTGAGTGAAATGAGATCATTTGGTTCAGGTTCCATCTTCACGTCAAGCTGGGCTGCAAGTTGAGCTTACATGTATAGAGCTTACAATATGTTACATGTAATTGTTCATGTTTAATAAGCTGAAATGTTTTTGTTGAAGATAAAGTTTTAATATTTTTTACTTGTTTTTGAGATGAATAAATTTACCATCATATCACCTGCAAAATTACTTGAGCCTTTTTTCTTAAAATACAATGAACATATGAAGCATTATGTTAAACTTGACTATTGGTTAGCCATCCATCTCACCCACAACGGGAAATTTTCAGACGTTTTTATTCAGTCAACATCTATGTAAATGTTATCGTTATATTTTGCTTTCAAACTATTTACACTGTAGGCGTTTCCCTAGTGTAGAAATGATATCAACTCATTGAGCATGACCATGCCATCAAAAATGCAATAAAATTGAAAGCAGCATAAAAAATCAAATAATCCATACTTAAACTACCATGGTACTACTCATAAAATTTTGACCTGATATGATAATGAAATATGTTGCCTCCTCCTTCCCCATATAGCTTCATTGGGAGAAGATGAGTTACCTGGTGTTAAGGTTATGGTCAGAGAACTGGATGATGTTCTACTTAGAGATGTGGGAAATAAGATAACAGATTCTGGCAAGTAAGTCCAATTACACTCTCATTTCAACTTGGGATAAAGTGATGGTCTCTCAGTTCGAGACAAGCCTTACATTGATTTCTGGCTGGGCCTCGGTGGTCGAGTGGGTTAGAGTGATGGTCCCTCAGTCCCACACAGACCTTCCATCTATGCGGCACTGGGTTCAAATCACACTCAGACCAAAATAAAAATTGAACAATGTCTGAGTGGATTTTTCACTTGGTCGCCGTATGTGGAAGAGTTGCCAGGTACTCGCTGAAGGTCGGGGTTTCATCCAGGCCCCTGGTTTGCTCTTCCACTAAACCTGGCAATGCAGCCATATAAGTGAAAAAAATTTGAGTGCGGCGCAAAACATCAATCAATCAACCATTGATTTCTGGTTTGGTTGTTCAACCCATGTGGAAAAGTTGTCAAGTTTTCACCCAAGTCATGTGTTTCCTCCCCAGCTAAACATGTCAATAAAGCCATACAGTGTATAACAGAAATAATCCTGATTGCAACGTAAAACATCTACAGTATCAACCTACGGTTCATTACGAGGATTTAAATCTGTCTGATAAAAGATCATTTGTCACTCATTAGTGTCCTCAATTTGTGGTCTACATCTGAGCTGATTTACTTCTCAACCAAGGCAAATCACTAACACACAAATAAACATCAGAACCTTGCAAGGGATGCATTGGAATTAATTTTACTTTTGCATAATGAAATTACAGAAATTATGATACATTTGTCTATGAAATACAGTAGCCTACTCAACAGCTACTGCAAACACTATGAATCTTGCATTGTGACAAAGCATAACAACAAAATGTTAAATAGCTCAACTGGCTTTCCATACTATTGGGGCAGTTTCCTCTGGGTTTAGAGCTTGCTTCCTCTGTCAGTGTGTTAGTTTCACCTGGGTTTAGAGCCTACTTCCTCTATCAGTGTGGGAGTTTCCTCTGGGTTTAGAGCCTACTTCCTCTATCAGTGTGGGAGTTTCCTCTGGGTTTAGAGCCTGCTCCCTCTATCAGTGTGGGAGTTTCCTCTGGGTTTAGAGCCTACTTCCTCTATCATTGTGGGAGTATCCTCTGGGTTTAGAGCCTACTTCCTCTATCAGTGTGGGAGTTTCCTCTGGGTTTAGAGCTTGTTTCCTCTATCAGTGTGGGAGTTTCCTCTGGGTTTAGAGCCTACTTCCTCTATCAGTGTGGGAGTTTCCTCTGGGTTTAGAGCTTGTTTCCTCTATCAGTGTGGGAGTTTCCTCTGGGTTTAGAGCCTACTTCCTCTATCAGTGTGGGAGTTTCCTCTGGGTTTAGAGCTTGTTTCCTCTATCATTGTGGGAGTTTCCTCTGGGTTTAGAGCCTACTTCCTCTATCAGTGTGGGAGTTTCCTCTGGGTTTAGAGCTTGTTTCCTCTATCAGTGTGGGAGTTTCCTCTGGGTTTAGAGCCTGCTTCCTCTATCATTGTGGGAGTATCCTCTGGGTTTAGAGCCTACTTCCTCTATCAGTGTGGGAGTTTCCTCTGGGTTTAGAGCCTACTTCCTCTGTCATTGCGTTAGTTTCACCTGTGTTTAGAGCCTACTTCCTCTATCATTGTGGGAGTTTCCTCTGGGTTTAGAGCCTGCTTCCTCTATCAGTGTGGGAGTTTCCTCTGGGCTTAGAGCCTGCTTCCTCTATCATTGTGGGGGTTTCCTCTGGGTTTAGAGCCTACTTCCTCTATCAATGTGGGTGTTTCCTCTGGGTTTAGAGCCTACTTCCTCTATCATTGTGGGAGTTTCCTCTGGGTTTAGAGCCTGCTCCCTCTATCAGTGTGGGAGTTTCCTCTGGGTTTAGAGCCTGCTCCCTCTATCAATGTGGGAGTTTCCTCTGGGTTTAGAGCCTGCTTCCTCTATCATTGTGGGAGTTTCCTCTGTGTTTACAGCTTGTTTCCTCTATCAATGTGGCAGTTTCCTCTGGGTTTAGAGCTTGCTTCCTCTATCAGTGTGGGAGTTTCCTCTGGGTTTAGAGCCTACTCCCTCTATCAATGTTGGAGTTTCTTCTGTGATAGAGCCTGCTTCCTCTATCAGTGTGGGAGTTTCCTCTGGGTTTAGAGCCTACTCCCTCTATCAGTGTGGGAGTTTCCTCTGGGTTTAGAGCCTGCTTCCTCTATCATTGTGGGAGTTTCCTCTGGGTTTAGAGCCTACTCCCTCTATCAATGTTGGAGTTTCCTCTGTGTTTAGAGCCTGCTTCCTCTATCAGTGTGGGAGTTTCCTCTGGGTTTAGAGCCTGCTTCCTCTATCAATGTGGGAGTTTCCTCTGGGTTTAGAGCCTACTTCCTCTATTAATGTGGGAGTTTCCTCTGGGTTTAGAGCCTCCTTCCTCTATTAATGTGGGGGTTTCCTCTGGGTTTAGAGCCTGCTTCCTCTATCATTGTGGGGGTTTCCTCTGGGTTTAGAGCCTGCTTCCTCTATCAGTGTGGGAGTTTCCTCTGGGTTTAGAGCCTGCTTCCTCTATCAGTGTGGGAGTTTCCCCTGGGTTTAGAGCCTGCTCCCTCTATCAGTGTGGGAGTTTCCTCTGGGTTTAGAGCCTGCTCCCTCTATCAGTGTGGGAGTTTCCTCTGGGTTTAGAGCCTGCTTCCTCTATCAGTGTGGGAGTTTCCTCTGGGTTTAGAGCCTGCTCCCTCTATCAGTGTGGGAGTTTCCTCTGGGTTTAGAGCTTGCTTCCTCTATCAGTGTGGGAGTTTCCTCTGGGTTTAGAGCCTGCTCCCTCTATCAGTGTGGGAGTTTCCTCTGGGTTTAGAGCCTGCTCCCTCTATCAGTGTGGGAGTTTCCTCTGGGTTTAGAGCCTGCTTCCTCTGTCATTGTGGGAGTTTCCTCTGGGTTTAGAGCCTACTCCCTCTATCAGTGTGGGAGTTTCCTCTGGGTTTAGAGCCTACTTCCTCTATTAATGTGGGAGTTTCCTCTGGGTTTAGAGCCTGCTTCCTCTATCATTGTGGGGGTTTCCTCTGGGTTTAGAGCCTGCTTCCTCTATCAGTGTGGGAGTTTCCTCTGGGTTTAGAGCCTGCTTCCTCTATCAGTGTGGGAGTTTCCCCTGGGTTTAGAGCCTGCTCCCTCTATCAGTGTGGGAGTTTCCTCTGGGTTTAGAGCCTGCTCCCTCTATCAGTGTGGGAGTTTCCTCTGGGTTTAGAGCTTGCTTCCTCTATCAGTGTGGGAGTTTCCTCTGGGTTTAGAGCCTGCTCCCTCTATCAGTGTGGGAGTTTCCTCTGGGTTTAGAGCCTGCTCCCTCTATCAGTGTGGGAGTTTCCTCTGGGTTTAGAGCCTGCTTCCTCTATCATTGTGGGAGTTTCCTCTGGGTTTAGAGCCTGCTCCCTCTATCAGTGTGGGAGTTTCCTCTGGGTTTAGAGCTTGTTTCCTCTATCAGTGTGGGAGTTTCCTCTGGGTTTAGAGCCTGCTTCCTCTATCAGTGTGGGAGTTTCCTCTGGGTTTAGAGCCTGCTCCCTCTATCAATGTGGGAGTTTCCTCTGGGTTTAGAGCCTACTTCCTCTATCAGTGTGGGAGTTTCCTCTGGGTTTAGAGCCTGCTTCCTCTATCAGTGTGGGAGTTTCCTCTGGGTTTAGAGCCTGCTCCCTCTATCAGTGTGGGAGTTTCCTCTGGGTTTAGAGCTTGTTTCCTCTATCAGTGTGGGAGTTTCCTCTGGGTTTAGAGCCTACTCCCTCTATCAGTGTGGGAGTTTCCTCTGGGTTTAGAGCCTGCTCCCTCTATCAATGTGGGAGTTTCCTCTGGGTTTAGAGCCTACTTCCTCTATCAGTGTGGGAGTTTCCTCTGGGTTTAGAGCCTGCTCCCTCTATCAGTGTGGGAGTTTCCTCTGGGTTTAGAGCTTGTTTCCTCTATCAGTGTGGGAGTTTCCCATGGGTTTAGAGCCTGCTCCCTCTATCAGTGTGGGAGTTTCCTCTGGGTTTAGAGCCTGCTTGCTCTATCAATGTGGCAGTTTCCTCTGTGTTTACAGCTTGTTTCCTCTATCAGTGTGGGAGTTTCCTCTGGGTTTAGAGCCTGCTCCCTCTATCAGTGTGGGAGTTTCCTCTGGGTTTAGAGCTTGTTTCCTCTATCAGTGTGGGAGTTTCCTCTGGGTTTAGAGCCTACTCCCTCTATCAGTGTGGGAGTTTCCTCTGGGTTTAGAGCCTGCTCCCTCTATCAATGTGGGAGTTTCCTCTGGGTTTAGAGCCTACTTCCTCTATCAGTGTGGGAGTTTCCTCTGGGTTTAGAGCCTGCTCCCTCTATCAGTGTGGGAGTTTCCTCTGGGTTTAGAGCTTGTTTCCTCTATCAGTGTGGGAGTTTCCTCTGGGTTTAGAGCCTGCTCCCTCTATCAGTGTGGGAGTTTCCTCTGGGTTTAGAGCCTGTTCCCTCTATCAGTGTGGGAGTTTCCTCTGGGTTTAGAGCTTGTTTCCTCTATCAGTGTGGGAGTTTCCCATGGGTTTAGAGCCTGCTCCCTCTATCAATGTTGGAGTTTCCTCTGTGTTTAGAGCCTGCTTCCTCTATCAGTGTGGGAGTTTTCTCTGGGTTTAGAGCCTGCTTGCTCTATCAATGTGGCAGTTTTCTCTGTGTTTACAGCTTGCTTCCTCTATCAGTGTTGGAGTTTCCTCTGGGTTTAGAGCTTGTTTCGTTTATCAATGTGGGAGTTTCCTCTGGGTTTAGAGCTTGCTTCCTCTATCAATGTGGGGGTTTCCTCTGGGTTTAGAGCCTACTTCCTCTATCAGTGTGGGAGTTTCCTCTGGGTTTAGAGCTTGCTTCCTCTATCATTGTGGGAGTTTCCTCTGGGTTTAGAGCCTGCTTCTTCTATCAGTGTGGGAGTTTCCTCTGGGTTTAGAGCCTGCTTCCTCTATCAGTGTGGGAGTTTCCTCTGGGTTTAGAGCCTACTCCCTCTATCAGTGTGGGAGTTTCCTCTGGGTTTAGAGCCTGCTTCCTCTATCAGTTTGGGAGTTTCCTCTGGGTTTAGAGCCTGCTCCCTCTATCAGTGTGGGAGTTTCCTCTGGGTTTAGAGCTTGTTTCCTCTATCAGTGTGGGAGTTTCCTCTGGGTTTAGAGCCTGCCTTCTCTATCAGTGTGGGAGTTTCCTCTGGGTTTAGAGCCTGCTTCCTCTATCAGTGTGGGAGTTTCCTCTGGGTTTAGAGCCTGCTTCCTCTATCAGTGTGGGAGTTTCCTCTGGGTTTAGAGCCTGCTCCCTCTATCAGTGTGTGAGTTTCCTCTGGGTTTAGAGCCTGCTCCCTCTATCATTGTGGGAGTTTCCTCTGGGTTTAGAGCTTGTTTCCTCTATCAGTGTGTTAGTTTCACCTGTGTTTAGAGCCTACTTCCTCTATCAGTGTGGGAGTTTCCTCTGGGTTTAGAGCCTGCTCCCTCTATCAGTGTGGGAGTTTCCTCTGGGTTTAGAGCCTGCTTCCTATATCAGTGTGGGAGTTTCCTCTGGGTTTAGAGCTTGTTTCCTCTATCAGTGTGGGAGTTTCCTTTGGGTTTAGAGCCTGCCTTCTCTATCAGTGTGGGAGTTTCCTCTGGGTTTAGAGCCTGCTTCCTCTATCAGTGTGGGAGTTTCCTCTGGGTTTAGAGCCTACTCCCTCTATCAGTGTGGGAGTTTCCTCTGGGTTTAGAGCCTGCTTCCTCTATCAGTGTGGGAGTTTCCTCTGGGTTTAGAGCCTGCTCCCTCTATCAGTGTGGGGGTTTCCTCTGGGTTTAGAGCCTGCTCCCTCTATCAGTGTGGGAGTTTCCTCTGGGTTTAGAGCCTGCTTCCTATATCAGTGTGGGAGTTTCCTCTGGGTTTAGAGCCTGCTCCCTCTATCAGTGTGGGAGTTTCCTCTGGGTTTAGAGCCTGCTCCCTCTATCAGTGTGGGGGTTTCCTCTGGGTTTAGAGCCTGCTCCCTCTATCAATGTGTTAGTTTCACCTGTGTTTAGAGCCTGCTTCCTCTATCAGTGTGGGAGTTTCCTCTGGGTTTAGAGCCTGCTTGCTCTATCAATGTGGCAGTTTCCTCTGTGTTTACAGCTTGCTTCCTCTATCAGTGTGGGAGTTTCCTCTGGGTTTAGAGCTTGTTTCGTTTATCAATGTGGGAGTTTCCTCTGGGTTTAGAGCTTGCTTCCTCTATCAATGTGGGGGTTTCCTCTGGGGTTAGAGCTGGCTTCCTCTATCAATGTCCGAGTTTCCTCTGGATTTAGAGCCTGCTTCCTCTATCAGTGTGGGAGTTTCCTCTGGGTTTAGAGCCTGCTTCCTCTATCAGTGTGGGAGTTTCCTTTGGGTTGAGAGCCTGCTTCCTCTATCAGTGTGGGAGTTTCATCTTGGTTTAGAGCTTGCTTCCTGTATCAGTGTGGGAGTTTCCTCTGGGTTTAGAGCCTGCTTCCTCTATCAGTGTGGGAGTTTCCTCTGGGTTTAGAGCCTGCTTCCTCTATCAGTGTGGGAGTTTCCTCTGGGTTTAGAGCCTGCTTCCTCTATCAGTATGGGAGTTTCCTCTGGGTTTAGAGCCTGCTTCCTCTATCAGTGTGGGAGTTTCCTCTGGGTTTAGAGCCTGCTTCCTCTATCAGTGTGGGAGTTTCCTCTGGGTTTAGAGTCTGCTTCCTCTATCAGTGTGGGAGTTTCCTCTAGGTTTACAGCCTCCACCCTATTAAACTGATAATCTTCAGTGTGTTATCAAACACCTATCAATCATCAATGTTTCTTTCAGATGGCCACTGATTATAGACCCCTCTGGACAAGCAGCAACATTTTTACGTTATCGGGACACCAATTATCTACAGACGCTCAGTCCAGCCAACATGCATCCTGATAAAGTTAGATTAGCCATCTTAGGGGCCATCAGGTAATTCTGAATTATTTTTCAACATGTGGTGAAAAGTCACTACGTCATCAAAATAACTACTCATTTTTCCCTCAATTGTGTAGAAATAATATTTTATAAAGATAACCTGAGGAAGTAAATATGGTTTGCTAAAATTCATGTTTGATGTTTCCTTTAAAATTGAAATTTTTTTAATTATAAAGAGTGTTCTTTGATTAAGTCCTTAACATAAATCTCAATTGTTAAACACACTTTTAAAACACTGTTTTGAAATCTTTATGTGTTTGTTTGATACTATGTGAACTGTACAGTTATACAACTTAAGGGAAATATCACCAATGTCACTTTAAAAGTGGTTGGACCCAGCAAAAAGCTCAATTGATACTTTTTTTCTATATTTTATAGATTCGGTAAGCCCTTAGTACTTGATATGATGGAAGTAGATATGTTTGATACAGTCTCAGATAGGATTGATGAAATACAGCCTGGTCTCATGGACTCCATAATGGATAAAACAATATTGGAGGAAGAAAGGTGGGTTTTTAACTGACTTATTTCCCTTAAAGTAAGAGTGGGGCCTGCAGTACAATTAAAGCCTAAGAAATAGCATTGGAATGATTACTGTAACAATATGAGGTTACCCAGATGAGTTGACTTTTATCCCCAGTATTGCCTATCCAATCGCATGGGTAATTAATATCATCCTGAGTGCAGCGTAAAACACCAATCAATCAGGGCTAGTAGAATGATTTCATTGGGAATAGATTTATATCTTTTTCAGACAATCATTGTATTGTACTTTAATTCAAATATGGCCTTTATTTTCAGGTACCTCAAACTGGTAAAGAAAGAAGATGGGGAAGATTATGTAAAAACAAAATTCAACGACCTTCGAACCAAAAATTTTAAATTGTTTATAATTACTAAAAATCTTTTTCCACCAGAAAGTCTGGTAGAAAGAACTTATTTACTGCGCATTTTTATGCCATCAACGTGATAGTATTTCATTTTTTAATTCTATTCTAAAAATACTTGTGCCTAAATAATGATTTTAAACTATTTTTTGCTAAAGAAAATTAAATGTCAAAATAAACAAAAATATTCATATTTTCCAATCTACTGTTATCAGTGTTTGATTTCCAAATTTGTTTTTTTGGGGGGGTCTCTTATTTTGAGCATTAGAAACTAAATATAAGAGCCAAAAAATCAGTTCTGATTGTATGAAGCTGGTTGTTTTCCTTGTCTGTTGTTCTACTCAAAGGATTTCTAGACACAGAATCCTAGTCGTGTATGTTTTTAGAAGAGAAATGTATCTTGCTCCTAGCAACTTTCTATCTACTAGGCATTACTATATCTCGATTAACTCTGTGTTAAAGGGTCTTCTCTAGTCAGTGTGACTGGCCGCTTCTTGGAGAGACATTGAAATAAGAAGGGAGCCTTGGTGGCTCACTCGGTAAAGCATACTCTCTCAGAAAGACTCGAGGCTTCCATCGATTGTTCCAGGGAACAAATCTCACTCAGCCCATAGACAAATTTCCGAGTGAGGTTTTCACTTGAACGCCACAGTAAGGTTGCCAATGTCGCTATATAAGTGAAATAATCATGTCAGTCGCCAATCAATCTAAGACATTTGTGATTGAAACTTGATCGTTGACCCCACCTATAGCCTTTTCTTGAAAACCCTGACCATAACAGTATTTTACGCCCTGGCTAGTTTTCTTATGAAGTGCAATTCAGAAGGTTTCTAGTGCCACTGTCTCGTGAATGTACCTAATGCATGTATGTAATGTTGTGAACTAACTTAGGCTAAGAATGAATGAACGTTCGTGTCGGTTATTTAAATTGTAAACTGTTTCGCACACAGATTGCACGGATTTTCCTTATTCAAACGTGAATAATTTTATGTTTGAGGACTTTAGGAGCCTTTGTCGATCATGGCAATCAGAATTTATTTTCGGTTGGTTCGTATAGGTTACTGCAATACGTGTAGCGTTTGTGACACCGCCAACCATTTAGTTTTTCAAAACACTTCAAACGCTGAACTTTCCAGCTCAACTTAACACTATATAGTAGGATTAATGTCTTTCAATGGATGTATATTAAATCGTTCAATGGTATTTAGTTGAACGGTTACAGTAAGGTGAAGAATTACTTATTGATAACAACTTCTTTGTTTATTGGGTGATGGCGTTTTTGGGCTCGAATACAGGTTACTTACTAAGCCGAAAGGTCTAGCCTATATAGAACCGTATATTCAAAATAGTCGCATGTTCTTAGGGCTATAGTTCTCAGGTAAGTTCAGTCACAAAGTTATATCGGACGTAAATGTTGTGAGAAACAGTGTTCTTTGGGTAATCTCGCGACCTTGCCTTATTAACTGACCTTGACCTTAAGATTTAGTTACGGACTTAAACGCTGTCCACTTAAATGGACCAAAGCACACGCAATTACTATCTGTATTTAATTATCATAACAGCCGACCAATATTCTTGTTGATATAATTACCGGAAATGAAACCTTCTTCGGTTTGAAATAGTGTTTTGACAACAACGAACGAACCATAACCGATTTCAGTTCCGCATGAGTTGCCGCTGTTTTTACACTACAAGAATACTAGCTATAGTCGAAGTGCCAAATGTATATTGTTTACGTCAATCATGACAAGTTAGAATCCAACATTGGTTGGCTAATACAAGGAGTGTAAAATAGGATTACCTTGTTGTGGGATTAGTGAAATCTTACGGATTAGTAACGAGAGGTAACCCTCGAATGTCCGTTTATAGTTTCAAGGAGTCCTGTCGCGAGTTTTTACCTGGAACGTACCAGTGATATTTCTACTTGCATATACACAAACGGGTGTTTTAGAAAAGGACGTGCTTTTTAGATATTGTTCAAGAGGTCCAAATTCAAACAAAATGCCCCCAAAGAAAGCTCCGCCAAAGTCTACAAGCAAAGCCAAGGCAATCCCATCAAAAGCCCCAGCGACTACCAAGCCATCGTCAATTACCAAGAAACCCACTGAGAAAGCTGCACCAGGTAAGTTTAAATTCCACATTCTCGATACGATGTGAGCTTTTTAGGCCTATTCTTTCTGTCACTTCTCATTTGTTGATCAAAGATTGTAATACATGAGAACTTTGTCCCAAATACATATAATTGAGCTATTTCCCTATCTTTTTTTTAATTCTGTTGGACAAATCAAACCATTTGCAGACTTTTCCAAAAACAAACACACCAAAGCTTACATAAAGGACAATGAATAAGAAAAATACATCATTTTATTGCTCTTTTTCGTTATTGAAACAGGCCATAATTCCAATGTTTTTCATATGGATTAAGGTAATAACGTCATGGTGAGCTGTGTGTTGCTGAAAATTAAAACGGTCAGTGGCGAAAGATACCACTATTTTGGGGCGAGGACCTCGTTTATTTCTAATCTATCTTATGAAAATTGTAAGGATTTTAATTAGAAAATCAGCCTTTCCAACCTGTATACGAATTTTCACACCCTCCCATAAGTAAACTGAGCCAATGAGAAATGTCTTGGAGCAACCCATATGTAGAAAGTATACCGTCATACAGTTTGAATCTTCTGACATGTTGGAAACTATAACTCATATATGGTATATCTCTTTGGGTTAATACTTTTCCATCTCATTTTACTCCCATTTTCATCATCCATCACACAGAACCAATATTTTCTAGACTAAAAGTTTTACCTATTTTGCTTCTGGTTGAATATGTTAATTTAAAATTGACTTATAAATTTTTCCACAATCTGCTAAATATTTCATCTTCATTTTCGAACTACTTGGTGAGGCACCAGGCAAACATTTTTCGATTTCTCCATTCCGTTTTGTAGAATTAACGCATCCTATTATCTTTTCAAACCAGTCGGTCACAGGGCATGGACAAAATTACTAACAATATTAAGATTAATAGAATCTTCTTCACTATTTCAAACCAAAGTTGAAATTAATTTACTAACTTTAATCTCAGATTGTTATTAAAATAAATTATTCGCCTACATAATAGAATAACTATTAAAAATATAAAAGGCATTATTTGAAATAGTGTAGCTTTAATAAAGGGATAGAACAAGTCATGAGAGCGTTATTCCCGACATATTCTCTATTGATTGTATTTTTATTTCCTTGTGCAATCGCTGAGTAGCCAATAAATGACATGAAAATTGGCTGCGCTGTCCACAAAATGTATATAAGCCCCTACTGTCCTGATTAGGTGGTCAATAAATGAAATGAAATGAAAATTGGCAAAGCTGTCCACAAAATTTATATACTGACTTGATTTTTTTTTTTAGTTCAACCCAGTCCTGTTCGGAATATATCCTTGAAACAGTTGGCCAATGTTCTGCTTACTGATGTAGATGGCACGGTCAAAGAATCAGGAAAGTAAGTCTGACATCAGTGTTATCATTCTCTTTCTGGTCAAATTTATGTAATGTATATGCAATTAAATATTTTATTGATTTGCCACCCCCTCCCCCACCCTCCTCCCCCAAGAACACTAACTGACATGGAAACTCATTCTGTAATGGATTCAAGTCAGGACCCCCCCCCCCCC
Source organism: Lepidochitona cinerea (assembly GCA_963971465.1). Lineage (NCBI taxonomy): Eukaryota > Metazoa > Mollusca > Polyplacophora > Chitonida > Tonicellidae > Lepidochitona > Lepidochitona cinerea. The sequence goes on along the minus strand of OZ020556.1, from coordinate 34,839,626 downwards.
CCCCCCCAATTTAAAATACAAGTAAACTCTATTTCTATATTCTAGGTTTACGTTCTTTGAAAGCAGCGTAAAACACTAAAAATGTAAGCCAGCATTTTCCCTACCAGAAAGTGTACATATCGTTACGTGTTATGATTTTACTATATATTGTAGTTTTCAATTTTTATTTGAGATATTAACTTATTTGATAGTTCTAGACGAAACTCAGATGATAGATTACACTACTGAAATATCTTCTTCAACTATAGGTGGCCATTGGTGATAGACGAAAGTGAGAACGCGGCTACTTTCTTAAAATATCGTGATGTGAATTACGTGAACACGATTGACCCAGGTCACATTCAACCGGACAGGCTACGACTAGCATTACTGGGAGCTATTTGGTAAGACATGGTTTAAACCCAGTTATCCATAGCTATATGTAATTATCAAACCAGCCGACACGAGCTTACTAGCAATAGTTCGATCCGATCAGCAAACTCCGGTTGGATTTTTACTCGATCTCCATTTGTGCAAGCAATCTGACTAAAGTCGAGATGTTTATTGTTCTTTTCGACGAACATCCCGACTTCATTCAGATTGATTGATTGTTTGGTGTTTTACGCCGCGCTTAAGATTATTTCACTTATATGGCGGCGTTGCCAGTTTTATTGTGGGAGGAAACCGGGCTTTATGCCCGGGGGAAACCCACGACCTTCCGGTGGTAACTGGCAACCCCGACTTCATTCAGATTTGCAGTGGAAGATTCTTGCTGGCCCATTTTTCTCTCATTAACTTTGTCAAACCGCTGTGCACATGAACATATATTATTGAGTAAATCGTGCATTCTACTTATTGTATAAGAAATTTTACCTGACAATCCTCGAAATAAAACCTGAATACATCATGTTATTTGAGGATTACCCACTGCAACCTTTTGAGTTTTCGTTCATTTCTTTTCACCCCGAGTTATCTCCCATTATGTTATAAAGGTTTGGCAAACCGTTGGTTCTGGATATGGGGGATGCTGACATGATGAAGGTTGTCACTGAGAAGTTCGATGAGGTGGAGAAAGGGTTAATGGATTCTGTGTTTGACAGGTCAATCCTCACTGAAGAAAGGTAAACCAAATCCAGAACTCTGTTGGTGTTTCTTTATTTCCTTACACGATATGGATTATCTATATATATTCCATAGAGATATTTGCCCCCCACCTTACACCTTTGATAATGCTCTTCTTCCCCTATTACTTTGCGTGACTGTGCCCAGATTTAACAATGTTACCGTTGCTATGTGGAGTGGTTGTTAATTGTCGACCGACTGTCGGGGGATCCTATACTCCAGCTGGCCCTATTCGTATAGCGGCCCCCTCAAAAAGTGAAGTAATTTTGAGCGTAACATATCCAACAAGTATTTAGAACACAACTTTCAATTTGTAGCTGTTTATCAACAGTCAATGTTATTGACTTAAGAAACCGTCTATGACTATTCAATCACTAAAGGATTATTATACACAAATGTTATGTTTTAAATGGTTTCTCTCAAAATCAACTTAAAGACGAAACCGTTATTCAATCCTGAGATGGCGAATTCTTCTCAACGTCTGGGAATAAATCCTAGCAATATGAGGCCTATCATGTAAAGTTTGTTTTCCTTTTTCAGGGTATTGAAGTTAGTTCGAAAACCAGATGGAGAAATGTACGAATCAAGATATCTGGACGAGTCCCGTTTTGACAACTTTAAATTGGTTATTTTAACAAAGATCGAACCAGAACCCTCTCTGGGTCAACGTATGTATCTTATAAAGATCGTCTGATGATTTGATTTTGAAATTTGTTCCTTTTTTTGGATTTTGATATATATAATAAAGAGTGGTTCTTCTGTAAAAACCTATAGCTTTTCACTGCTACCCACAGTCAATCCGAACTCCTTGTCCAGTCATTACCTACTAGCAGAAGTCTATAAATGGGAAAGTGTGAAACGTTCCATTACACCATATTCAGGGCACTGACACCTTTTAACCCAGAGGTTCCCCTAAACAGCACAACTCACCTTCTCTTTGGTACCGTGGCTTTTCATATCTTCCTCGTATGAACTATCACGGGATGCATACGAAAAAGAAAGACGGAGAACGTTTTAGATGCGACAACAGTAGGCCAGTAGTTTCCAAAGAACTTCATTTAGTTTTTAACGATTTAAGTCGAAATTGAGATATTGAAGTCGTGTGCCCGTGAAGCTTTTAAAAGGACCGAACAGCGGTTAATGTGAGTGTCTATTGATATGACTTAAATTATTTATAAACCACATAGACGTTTAACCGATTTCATAACACTATTCATGTCTTAGTTCATCAAGTAACGTATAGATAAGCCTACCATCGGGTTGATACCATTGTGATCAATAATAGAGTTCTATAAGAACAACAATAGAGTTCGGGATCCCGTCTGCATAAAGATGCACAAAGCCCTACACTGCCGTTCTTATAGTTTTAACAGAGGTTTATGTCAGGCATAACTTACACGACCAGAATGCCGTTCTTATAGTTTTAGCAGAGGTTTATATCAGATATAACTTACACGACCAGAGTGCCGATCTTATAGTTTTAACAGAGGTTTATGTCAGACATAACTTACACGACCAGAGTGCCGTTCTTATTGTTTTAACAGAGGTTTATGTCAGACATAACTTACACGACCAGAGTGCGGTTCTTATAGTTTTAACAGAGGTTTATGTCAAACATAACTTACACGACCCGAGTGCTGTTCTTATAGTTTGAACAGAGGTTTATGTCAGACATAACTTACACGACCAGAGTGCCGTTCTTATTGTTTTAACAGAGGTTTATGTCAGACATAACTTACACGACCAGAGTGCCGTTCTTATAGTTTTAACAGAGGTTTATGTCAGACATAACTTACATGACCAGAGTGCCGTTCTTATAGTTTTAACAGAGGTTTATGTCAAACATAACTTACACGACCAGAGTGCCGTTCTTATAGTTTGAACAGAGGTTTATGTCAGAAATAACTTACACGACCAGAGTGCCGTTCTTATTGTTTTAACAGAGGTTTATGTCAAACATAACTTACACGACCAGAGTGCCGTTATTATAGTTTTAACAGAGGTTTATGTCAGACATAACTTACATGACCAGAGTGCCGCTCTTATAGTTTTAACAGAGGTTTATGTCAAACATAACTTACACGACCAGAGCGCCGTTCTTATAGTTTTAACAGAGGTTTATGTCAGACATAACTTACACGACCAGAGTGCCGTTCTTATAGTTTTAACAGAGGTTTGTGTCAGACATAACTTACAAGACAAGAGTGCCGTTCTTATAGTTTTAACAGAGGTTTATGTCAAACATAACTTACACGACCAGAGTGCCGTTCTTATAGTTTGAACAGAGGTTTATGTCAGACATAACTTACAAGACAAGAGTGCCGTTCTTATAGTTTTAACAGAGGTTTATGTCAGACATAACTTACACGACCAGAGTGCCGTTCTTATAGTTTGAACAGAGGTTTATGTCAGACATAACTTACACGACCAGAGTGCCGTTCTTATAGTTTGAACAGAGGTTTATGTCAGACATAACTTACAAGACAAGAGTGCCGTTCTTATAGTTTTAACAGAGGTTTATGTCAGACATAACTTACACGACCAGAGTGCCGTTCTTATAGTTTTAACAGAGGTTTATGTCAGACATAACATACAAGACAAGAGTGCCGTTCTTATAGTTTTAACAGAGGTTTATGTCAGACATAACTTACACGACCAGAGTGCCGTTCTTATAGTTTTAACAGAGGTTTATGTCAGACATAACTTACACGACCAGAGTGCCGTTCTTATAGTTTTAACAGAGGTTTATGTCAGACATAACTTACACGAATAGTGTACCGTTCTTATAGTTTTAACAGAGGTTCATGTCAGACATAACTTACAAGACAAGAGTGACGTTCTTATAGTTTTAACAGAGGTTTATATCAGACATAACTTACACGACCAGAATGCCGTTCTTATAGTTTTAACAGAGGTTTGTGTCAGACATAACTTACACGACCGGAGTGCCGTTCTTATAGTTTTAACAGAGGTTTATGTCAGACATCACTTACACGACCAGAGTGCCGTTCTTATAGTTTTAACAGAGGTTTATGTCAGACATAACTTACACGACCAGAGTGCCGTTCTTATAGTTTTAACAGAGGTTTGTGTCAGACATAACTTACACAACCAGAGTGCCGTTCTTATAGTTTGAACAGAGGTTTATGTCAGACATTACTTACACCAGCTTTTCATGACAGGGTCAGAAAGCACCTGTTGACGGTTTAGCCTGATTGCTCATTGTGTTATTTTTACTTCTCACGGGGCCTCCGTGGCTCAGTAGGTAGAGCGTTGGACGCTCAATCCGAACAACCTTCCACCAATGGGTCGCGTGTTCGAATCCCACTCAGTCCAAAAAAATTGGAAAATGTTCTGACTGTTTTTTCACTCGAACGACCTATGTGGGATGGTTGCCAACGGAAGGTCGTGGGTTTCCTCCGGGCATAGATCCCGGTTTCCTCCCACAATAAAACTGACAACACGGCCATTTAAGTGAAATAATCTTGAGCGCGGCGTAAAACACCAAACAATCAATCAATCAATCTTTTTACTTCTCATATCATATTTCCAAACCTCTTTGGTTTCCGTATAGACGCAATGCATGACATAAAAACTCCAATACACAGGAAAACAGAATAATTTATTTAAAGTGGCAGTGAATATCAGAACAAAGAAATAAACCGAATTGAAAATGGTGTAATTCTTATTTTCAGGAACCGGTCTCATACAATGTACCTTTTCTGTAAATATTTGATGTAAACCTGGTTTGAAAATATTCGGATTTCATACGCTGATTGCATGTAAAGGGTAAAAGAAAATAATGTAATTTCATAGAAAAATGCGATATAAATTAAGTTGTGCTGGGAAAATATTAGATAGCTATTAGGCACTTTATGATAACAATAAGTTGAAGAAATATTGTAGATAAACTATAGAAAATATGCAATATCTTCTTGTACATCTTTCGTATGATTGAGGTTTCAATCAAATCAATTAAAACGTTTTCTACAATAATAGTTCACATATTAATTGTCTAGAAAAAAGTTTACAATGTGTTGTACGGAAATTGCACAGAAATAGTTAGACATTTATAATAATAAATATTAGCGTAGGGTTTCGCAATATAAACAGCCTTCTACCAATGATCTAAAATATATACATACATGTACCAGATTACATCATTATAATTAAGGTATTTAGATTTTCCCTAAACAACGACCCAAAGGATTACCCATCAATACAATAATAGAAAATTATTATTAAAAAATAAAAACCATTTTGCATTTTGAACTATTTTCCGAATATACAAGATTAGTTTTTGATGATGCCCAACCATTTTGGGGCGATTTTTATCAATGAAATAAGGCACTCTCGTTATTTTTGGATTAAAATTTCTTAAAAAACATGGCAGAACTTCTTCTGCCGATTTTGGATGACGCCCGAAACGGGAATATAACTCGCGTCCCAGAGTAAAGCACCCATCGCCAGAACTGAACGCTCAATTTCTTATCTATTCAGTTAGGAATAAGGGTTATGGTAAACTGTTAAGCCTATAAAAGTAATCGTATGGTAGAGAGAACTTTTCGTGTCGAATCGGACCTTCTCTCGTCCAGGGAAAACTGAAGTAAGTCTGACGGTGGGTTCCATCCTGCATTATCCAAATGCATCCTCTGGTGTCCAATTCGAAATACTATACTCCATCAACTTGATCTCATGACAAACTTAAATACATTCCCTTGGTATGTTTTTTTGATTTGGTGAAAATACAAAATCAAATGAAAATAGTTCCGAACCCTTTTCTTCGAAATTTTGTCCGACCATTTTCTAATTTTTGAATCTGAATGATCACAAGCAAGTTGAATTAAGTTGACATAGAGTCATAGATATCATCTTTATCTTTCAATTCCAGAGTAGGTTACGAATGAAGGAAGCCCTCTATTTAACACAGTATCTGTAGTCTGTCTATTAATTCAAGAAGATGTTAAGAGATAATTGGGTTAACGAAGAGTTTATCGGATCCTAAATTTCCGTCTAAGTTTTCCATATCGAGTGTTAATAAGACGGTTTCCCATAAACCGAAGGTTGCCCACTTTCACCCAGGCACCGACAACAAACGATTCTATCTGACACTCGTTCTCTCCTCGAAGGATCCGGAAATAACCATTTTCTCCCCATTGGACACCCCAGCTATTAGCACAGAGCTACAAAAGATAAATGAAATAATGCCCATCGTTGGTGGTTACAATTCAAAGTGGTGTAAAAGATTTGTATCATCTGATAGGGTCCAAATTGTTTCAGGACAAACTAGGCTTAAGGTGGGGTTCTTCAAATTTGAGAAAAGCTTTACGCGGAAAGGCAGCCTCAAACGACGGTCATCTAGACAACATACACAAAACTGTACGTCTGTAGATCTCTGGCAATGGTAAGGAAGGAACATTTAATAAGTTGTTTACGTTTGTACTGTTTTCTTTTATAATGAAGATAGTTTTTTCCTATAAAGATAGGATCTTACCCAGTATTTCACGGGTCGTCCACTGGCAGCGATATCTACGCCCCACCTTTGTGAGAGAAAAAAAATATAGAACATTTGAAAGACAATAAACATTGGCTATTGGAAGTCAGATTAGTGGAAGCAATCATCAAAGGGTTCTTTCCTCGGATATGAAGAATATATAGAATACCCAGGAATGCCAAATACAACTGCACATACTTGACCTTCATAGTGTGCCTGTAATATTGGAAAGGTAAGCAGTTATTATTTTTATCCTACGTGTACTTTTCAGCAGTTGTGTAGTCTGATATAACGAGAGTTCATGCCTATATGCGACTATATTACTTATAAATAAGATACAAGTATAGCCTAGAGAAAAAAAGTTTATCGTCGAATTCAATGTTGAAACAATGCACATCTCCTAGCTGTACAGGGCCGAAACTACAGACCTTTATCGTTTTCAGTCTGTGTTTTCCGAATGGAATTCACGAACTGCTGTCATATAACGTTTGAGGCATCATTGAATACGCGTACATCTATCATTGAATCACACATATGTCTTGGATTATTATGAATATTTTGGTGACCACCACGGACTGTAAGGAGAGAATCACTCATTTTAACCCTTAGTTAGGGAATATCTGATACCCATGAGCAATATTAGCGACAATGCCCGTAAGGAGTTGACTTCATCCCTAATGTTGTATGCTACATATTTCAAAAGATAAAGTCACTTACCCTAATATTCGAACAGAATGATATCCAGATTCCTTAGCACTTTGATCAGATTGAGCCACATCGGCGTAAGAATAAACACCGGATTTGTAACTGTAAAAATCCTCTTTCACTTTAAAAGTTGCTACAATTTATAAGAAAACAAAATACATTATAAAGCATGTTATTGTCGTTTATTCATTTCTCGTTTACGGGATCTTAGACCTATTGCTAAAAGCAAATTGTCCAAAATATGGTATTCCTGACAGATGGAAGGACGGCCGGACATACAGCCTCTAGCATTTGATCAAATGCAGTGGATTATAACATTTTCTACCAATAAACAACAACCAGGCTTCGGTGAGTACCCTGGCAACTTAAAAACGAAAACAGTTTTCTCACCTTGAACGGGACCATTGGTTTGAATCTCTCTCATAATGGAAATCTCCTGCAAACACGAAATAACTGATCAAGTATGATTTATATAGTATAAACAGTGGATATAAACGACAACTCTCAATACGTCACGGGTAAATTCAACTAAACTAGTCAAATATTGAAATAAAGGGGGAGAAATTTCAACCAGAGAGAAATATCGTCTTAGAGAAGTAACGTATATTACCAAGAACCATCTAACAGGAGTGCTTCCTTTCCCTGATAACCCCATGAATGATTAAAGGCAAATGCGACAAAATGAGTATTAACTAAATGAAAAACCAGTCAGTCTTCTGACTTATCTCAGTTGAACATTTCTCTTACATTTGGAGCGATTCTATATGGCGGGGTGGATTTGAAAATCAGTTCTGGTTTGTATTCTTTTCCCGTGGGACACATGCCTTCCTTTTGACCTCTCTTGATATAACATTGTCCTTTCTTATCCGTCTGCCCGCTGGTATAGGGATAACATTCTTCCTCTACAACACTAAATACAAAACGATAAATGATAAAGACGCTAAGAATATGTCACTATTGTTGTTGTTGATTATATCCATGAAGCGGTACGAATCTGAAGTTGTTTTGTTTTAGTTATAGGCCTATAGCAAACAATTATTATTTTTTCCTCTAGATATTCTGTAATAAATAGTTGCCTCAGAAAACCAAAAAATAGCATGTGCATTTCGTTGTTGAGTAAACTTATAGGTAATTTAATGTTCTGGAATGGAAAAATCGGCACTGTTCTTCGAAGGTGTTTTCTGTTCATTCTTGGTGGCCAAGCCAGATATGGTTTAAAGATGGAGGGTCTGTGACTCTCCTCGAATGCTTATCTCATCAGCGTTCGTAAGAAAACCCGTATGTAAATGATACAACCTTTTATGAGGTACCTGACTACAATCTAGTCCGTCTACACGACTTTTTTATTGTTATTATAAAAGGACACACAGGGATTTAGTTAAACGGATGGACGATTGAATGTACAAAATCAAGTCATGTACCCCGTTTTCCTGAGAAACCACCATGCCCTATCCAGGGAGCCACCCTCACAGCCCCTCTGTTTGCGGGTGTTACAGGATAACATGTGTTGTGCTGAGAGACGACCCTTAAACATCCCATCCGATTGGATAGCCAAGCGGTCAGAGGCCACAGCTGAAAGGTCAATGGAATCAGGATAAAGACAAAATAGTATTCCACACAAGAAATATCGAAATCTTTCAATGGCATTTAGAAGTTGAAAGGTTACAATAAGGTGAAGAATTACTTATGGATAACAACTTCTTGGAAATATTTGTCACCTTCCAAGTGGATTAATGCTTTAAATGATGTGACCATTGCAATAAAAATATTTATCAATTTATCTTTAAAAATGTTATTGTTGGTATTAGCGGCTATATTAACTAGAAATAAAGGAAGAGATATATGAGTTCTATGCGAATGTATTTGGTCTTGTACTTATTAACTCCTATGCAAATATTTAGTTCTATTCGGTCTAAATTATAGTTCCTTTGGTTAATAACTATGAAACTCGTTAAATATATATTTATGATCACTAAAACACACGGGCACAGGGAAAATCTTCTTGTCTAAAATAACATATAAGTATGTATGCTTATTAGGTTATGGATTAATATAATTGTTTGTATATTCAATTGTGGTCAATTGTCACCGTTTCTACGTGGCCCTAGGGTGTAGGTTAGCATACAAGATTTTATATCTTAGTTTATGTTTGAGTAGGGATTAATTACAGTTAATAAGGGTTTCTAACAAGCAAATAATCTCAATGCCGTTACAGTGCACCATGGACATCAGTAGAGGTGGCACGTTCATGCTAACTTCCCTATTGGAGCTTAAATTCTTAACAGGGGTGTATAAAACATAGTTGAATTAAACTAAATAAGCCGTGTTAAAGATTGGAGTAGTGACCAGTGTTATAAAGACCGTACGGTCGTGCGTAGGAATAGATTTGTTACATGCAAGTAATGTGAGAGGGGCTAACTATTGTGTATAATTACACATATACTAAATCCGCTGACCTCATGGAATCTCATTGTTAACATTCCGACCATACAACCCCGTATTGTGAGTATTTAGGTCATTTCATGCCAGGAATAATTTGACCTCATTTTGGCAGTAATGCAACTATGGTGATAATCCTGCAGATAAACTTTGTTATGGCACATTTAGATTTGGTACAGACTATTTTAAACAACAGCTGCTGGAATGTTATGTCAATGTTAGTCCATAGGCGAATTTACATATATTTTAACGTTTGTTTTTCCTTCTAACTGAATTACTAGCAAAACATGCATTCATTCTCCACCATTGCGGTTAAAGTTATCATTGGCAACATAAACATCAAATATCGAAATGGTTAATTCATGCTTCGAGCATTTAGGACGGGTTAATGATGAAAACTGGTGTCTTTTCCCCGAAAGTGAGACGTTTGGCCGACTAATTTTAAATCGGAGCTTTGTCTGTTAAACTTTCAGCGTAATATAACTCCGTTTTCTAGTTTTTAGGAAGTGTTGAACTCACCCGTTGTTGAAAAAGCCCAGGAGGCTCCACAGTTTTCCTGGTTCTCAACCCCATGTACTTTATCCCCCCAAACTGTCCTGGCGTCAAACTCATCCGGAATGATCTCATTAACATGCATGTTAATAGGGGTCATCTTCACGACAGGTTGCTCCGGGGCGAAAGTTCCCAGGCGGTATTTGATGCCATCTTTTAGGGTCATTCCCCATAAGAAGGAGTAGTTAGCAGCTCGCCATCTGCTCGTGAATGAAATAAAGGAATGATAACACAGGCCTAAAAAATAATGTACCATTGTGAAAATCATTTTCTCAACTATTAACGAAATAAAAATAATATTGCTTCACAGGTTGAAGACTATACAGTTTCCATTAGAATAAGCATTAGACATGCGGTAAAATGCATTTTTTTTTCAATGTACAACACTGCATGGTTTGTAAATTATTTAAAATACATTCTGTAGATTCTCTTTGTAATAAGTTTAGGACAACTTGAAAGTATTCAAAATATGTCATTTCTAAACATATATCTTCAGCAAAAACGCATGCTGTTTTGTAGCACGATTCTTCTACTTTTTGGTCCTTACGAATTTGGTCCAGAATTCACTCTGTCAATAATGGAGGGCGATATGAGACATGCGTGTTTGGAACAGCGCCAGGAATATCCGGTCGTATCCGGGTCACCGGAACCCCCGACGTAATCATTATCACCGGCACAAACACTGCAAAATGGGAATGTAAACAGTGTATGTGAATCAGCATTTATATTGAGATATGGACAAAGATTAAAAGTATATAAAGAGTTTTTCGCTGGGAAGATAAAATATTTCCGATAGGTGGCTTATACTGGCATTGTCGAAGCATCCCAACCTTTCGTAGAGTATATAGCACACAATACTTATGAGTATTATTGAGTACAATTAGAACTGGAAACCAGGCTGACTGGGTGTATAGGTGAAGAGCAGAAAGATTACGAATTTTCAAATATCCGTGCACATCTCTTGTCACACAGGATGTGTTGGTGTCTCATTTGAACTCTTTTCTATGGCGGCAAAATTTGAAATACAGCAGTACGAATTCAGTATATGAGATCAATTACACTGTACATGTAACTTGAAACAAGTGTAATATAGCGGAAGAAAGCAATCAAAAGAAATACATTTCGCCCATCATGTTTTTCTTACTCTTTTCAAATGTCCGTAAAACAAATACCTCTAACTAGTTTTGCCAATTTTCTTACAAAGCACCATTTTACCAAGTTACCTTATTTCCAATATGCTAATTAAGACACATAATAACGAAAGCCGTATTCCTTAGTGGCATGAGGTGCCAAAGTGCACAAATTTTGCAGTTAAAACAAAGTATTGAAATTATCGGCTAAATTTCTCCAGAAATGCAATTTCGAAGCTTTTAAGTGTTTCCATTGTCTCGAAAATGTACGATTAAGTATGTTTTGAACTAACTTAAGCTTAGAATGAATGAACCTTCGTCGCCGTTACACTATTTCGGATCTTAAATGTCACAGTCTGTACATGGATTTGTCTCATTCGAACGTCAATCATTTAGTTTTTCGATGACCAAGGTCGTGACAAACATAATTTACGAAAAAGGTTCAAATTTTGACAGCTCATGCTACTAAAAATATACATTTATACAACAAAAACTTTTACTAAATTTACTACTTGAGTTTTTAAAAATATGAAAAAACGTATAAAATACAATAAAACAAACTGCTATAATGCCAACAAAAGTATTATTTACCATTCGTTGCAACTGTCTTTGTGGACTGTACCCGGCAGGTGAATGACTCCATGTTTCAAGCACTTATCTGCAAATTGACAAATGAAGAAATTTCAGTTGTTTATCCTTAAAGACCCACTTGTGAGCACAAACTTTAAACTATTTAAATTAACCAAAGAGTTCTCTATCTGAACGTCTTGAAAAATGTATGGGCTTTAAATTGTTTTTACTAAATATCGCAAAGGTAGGTCTATGTCATACAAATACAGCGATCCAAATGTAATAGCAATTCAACGATTTCAAAGTATGGGACATGTACGACAAATAAAGGTGAATGGCATTTAAAGCAAAAAAACAGCCATAGTCTAAATTTCGATAAATTGGACATTGTTAACGAAAAAAATAACTCGAAATGCAGAATAGTAATTGTATGGTTTCTGAGAATGTGATTGGCCATATGATTCCAGTTCTGTACAATTTAGACATACAAATACGCGTATCATTTGACGTCTTTGATTGATCTATCGATTGATTTATGTTTTACGACGCACTCAAGATTATTTTCAGTTTAGTTGAGAGGAAACCGGGTTCTTTGTCCAGAGGAAACCCCCGACCTTTGGTAAGTACATATAGTAACTCTTCAACAGAGAGCAATCGAGTGAAAAAAACCCTTTCAGAATTTGTTATTCTTTATTTGATGTGAATGGGGTTCGAACCACCGAGCCTACCTAGAAATGTTTAATGTAACACAAAAGATATAGTAAAGTAGCAGACATTATACCAGGACAAGCAGGTACAGAAATGCCCTTGTCCCATAACTGTTATCTGGAGACGGTAAGGGGATGTAATATTACACCAGCTTGACACGGGATTGACACGGACTTGACCAGAATTAACTCATCAAATTCCACAGACTTTCTGTTATTTTTCCATACAACATGTCTCCTGGTGTCATTAGCTGTTTATCGTAATAATACAAGCCATGTTTGTTCGACATGTCCCATTGAAAAAGACAAGAACTCTATCGGGATCAAATAGATTAGCAACATTTACCTTTCTGTTACATGATACTTATAAACTTAATGCCATTAAGAGGTTATACTTTGGCAATGAATAGATCTACAGAGAATCCCCAAAACTGCCAACAGTGTCTTTTGTATTTCTCATGAATGATATTTGACTTAACATACAGTTAAAAACAACCCTTAGTCCACTAAGAGGACCAAAGACCCGATGGTAAAATTTCCCAACAATAAAAATGTATGCTCATGATGGTCTCTATTAAAAATGAAGTATCAGCAATGAGCCATAACGATTTGTCACGCTGGATATATGGTTCTATATACCGAATACTGTCCCCATCCGATCGTTACCCCATAGGCCTACATCTACAGCCTGTTACATTTTTGACATTGTTTCCAAATACACTTTGAACAACATTGTTTTCCCCATAATATAATTAATTAATAATGGCTACATTACTTACATTGATAGTTGGTAACACAATTAACATGATCGTGTTAATTTTGTCCAGTTTGAGATGGAGAAATTTTAGGTTAGTATTCATACAGCATTGGAAATTAACAAGTTATTTCGGGTCACACATTCATTGGTTTACGCTGTGATATCAAGCAATTTGCTGTTTATATGTTGCTGGTTCGGTTATTGACCGCCAGTTTTGTGGTCGGTCAATCGGTCGGTTTTTATTATTATACAATACTTACGGGTTATTACACAAAGTTTTTTCATTCCCGTTTATCCTTTGTTATTTTCTATCTAATTATCTCATGTTACAAAACCATGATACGAAATACATGTATGCCCTTTTTGCTATTTCTGATCTTGACTAGATTTCCAAATTGTTTTTAAATGTCAGAAAAGTCTCGCGAGACCGGAAACAATCAAGTAAAATTCTCACGAGGGCCTTAAACAGCTTATATTAGCCAAGACTTTCCCGATTGTGCCAAGAACTGTCAGCTGTATGTGTATAGGAGGTTCAGATTCCTATTTACTGATACATCTCTTTGGAGAATTTATTTGGAAACGTTGCATAACGTAATATGCCTATCAGGTTAGCTTCTCCATAGCTGTGGAAAGCTATATAAGCTGGTATTTGTAGCTCAATATGTTCTCAGCTGTCAAACGTCTGTTATGTACAGTGATCTGGTTTTTGGTCAAACTTCGATAAATGTGGGTCCATACTAAATTTATGACTCTGTAAGTTTATTACCTCCAGCTTTGTTGACTCAAACAATTGTGGTAATTATTTCAATCGTTGTCAAAATTATAATATGTAATCATCGAAACAATTTTTCTAAAATACTTTTGCAGAGAAACAATTGCGAGTTTTACTGTGATACTAACATCAGCAATTCTATTTTGAAAAGAGAAAACAAAGCAACCATAAAATCGAATGTCCCACCAAATTCTCTGAACTTTGTCACTTGATACTGTTTTTAACAAACAATATATTCTTTGTTCATTTGTAGCTTTAAATGAATTTATTCTTGCCAATCGGAATTAATGATAGTTTCCTCATTTCGCTACGTTAAGCCATTCTAAAACTATATAGTTTACCAAGGTATACAAGTCATTTTAAACATAACCAAAACTTTCAAAAACTCATAATACGCCCACAAGTGCTGCTCATCGTTTAAATATATGTGAATCTAAACTGATGAAATGAATCTACACATATAACCGTAAAGCAAATGTACTTTAGATTTGGCGAATTTGGGGTTATCTAAGGTATTGGGAGTTGTTTAAGGGTGTTTTTAAAGACAATATTGGGGTATACTCTAAAGCATGCAATTTCATTAAACATCTTAATAAAATGGATGCCAGGTGGCTGTTTGGTCCCCGCATTACTAAAAGGTTTCTAAGAAATTTGTCTTTCATATTTTGAAACTTTATGTGACCAATTAACCACATTCTTTTTGATCACACACGCCGAAAGACTTTGTATCTGTTTTGGATCGTAAAAAAATATACATCTAAGCCAAATTTAGATTTTATGCAGTATAAAACTTCGTCAGAAAGTGGATATCAACTCTAACAAACATCTCCAACCATACAATATTTCTATTGGTAACAAACAACAAGCTTGCCATAACCCAAATATATAACGCAATCAAAGCCTTTTTAAATTAACCTAATGGTTTAATATTTGGTACAATTTTGGTATAACTCACATCGTTAACCGACAGGCTACTTCTTGAGAAAACAAATTTCAGAGCAGAACATATTTATTTGAACTACTTCATACCTTAGTGACTATTTTGGGCTCAAAAAAACGAAACCCCAATTCAAATTTGGTACATCTGACATCGTCTATATATATAAGCTATAGTTACATTTGAAAAAAAAAGCAGTTTTAATCTGTGCTATGTTTTTAAAGGTATGGGGCGGAAACTATTTGTTTAAACTACTGGATACATTAAAGCCACACTCGCCGAGAAAAGGCACAAACTGTTTACGTTAAAAAAGGAAGACCATTTTCTGTATTTTGCAAGTTAGAACAGTTCAGGATCTCCCATTTACATGTATGGCCAGCATTCAAAAGTTATGACGGTATTGCCCCTGCTTAATATTAGAGACTTTTTTAATTAATCTTACGTTTACGGAGCAGAAACTATTTCTTTTAATTGCTTTTTAATTAATAAGTATTAATTTTAAGTATTTTTAATATATGTAGACGACAAGTAAATTCAAGTCGGGTAAATGACACATCGTCTACGTATAAGATACGTGTAGCTACAATTCAAATAAATTTAAATCCATCCAAAACGCGAAGTCGGGACGGTCAGGCAGACCGACGGATAGGCGGACAACATTATACCGATACAGTGTATAACCCGGGGCTGATCAAAATAAAACTCTAGCTTCCCACATATCAATCAATTAATGAAATAAAGTTGACTAGGCCTACTTTAAATCTGGATAATCTTTAAGATCTCATTGGAAAGGATGGAAAGGGTGTATTGATATAGTGAGATTTAGGTTACTATCAAAATTTGTGGAAAAAAACAGGGTTTAAAGTATTTTGTTGACATTTGAGAAATGCGATTCGGAAAACTTGGTAAGGGGTAGAGCTTGAATTACAGAGGGAAATACAAGAGACATCTGATCAGCTTAACTGACTCCATATGTGAGATTTTGAGCTTTTGTGAATCAACCGAACTCTTTGAGTACATTATATTTATGAACACTAAAACACACGGGCACAGGGAAAATCTTCTTGTCTAAAATAACCACTGAGACAAGTTTCTAATTGTGTTAAAAAGAGGTATATCATTTAGACCTTTATACCCCATCATAAATTGTTGTAATAAAGTAAACCTATGATATATCATTAGGTTGACGACTGACAGAAGCTTGGCCTTAGTCAGTAGAATTTTCTAAAAACACTTTGTATTACATTGACAATGCTTACGCATCTTAAGCTATAGTAAGAATATCGTCAGACTATATATTATGGGGTCATGGGAAAAGACAGAGAAAATTAAAACCCGGTGAAACCAAAACCCGTCAGTTCGGATATATTGCTTTGGAATCCTTTCTCGTCTGATATTTTCACGACGTTCACACGATACTCTTGGTTGTATTAATCACATTGTAATATCGCCTATGGTGTAAACTATAGCGTCACCTTTCACCAAGGTTAAAAATGAGTTGTTTTTTTTTCACAGAAAGGCGTTCCTTTAAATCACACCCATGGGAATTACATTTGTGACTGGAATCGGATTAAGAAAACACTTTGACATTGTCGGAATGTTACAAACTACAGATGAGAAAACACACGTTTTTTTCATATAGCTGGCTGTCGGTCGGCATGTTTTTTGCAGTTGTTAGGTCTAGCTACATTTTCTAACCTATTCAACGCCCACAGAAAACCGCTCTTCTTCTATCTATATATCAACCTGGTACAGGCCTGAAACCTTAGAAAAAATATATATTTTTGCAACAGTAGGCCTACTTTAATGTAATACAAAATGATTGTTAAAAGTAGGAGTTTTACGATATTGTCAGACAATATTTATTTAAAATCTATAAAGATAATCAAAGTCGAAAAAGCTACCAAGTGCTGGTATGAGGCGCTCAGTTTGTATACTATTGGTATGGGGCGCTCAGTTTGTATAGGCCTACTATTGGTATGGGGCGCTCATTTTGTAAAATGTTAGTATGGGACGCTCAGTTTTCATACTTTTGGTATGAGACGCTCAGTTTGCATATTGTCGGTATGAAACGCTCAGTTTGTAAACTGTTGGTATGAGACGCTCGGTTTGCATATTGTCGGTATGGGAAGCTCAGTTTGTAAAATGTTAGTATGGGACGCTCAGTTTGTATATTGTTGGTATGTGACGCTCAGTTTGTATACTGTTGGTATTGGACGCTCAGTTTGTATACTATTGGTATGGGGCGTTCAGTTTGTATACTGTTGGTAGGGGACGCTCAGTTTGTATACTGTTGGTATGGGACGCTCAGTTTGTATACTGTTGGTATGGGACGCTCAGTTTGTATACTGTTGGTATGAGAAGCCCCGTACGTATACTGTTGCTATGGGACGCTCAGTTTGTATACTGTTGGTATGGGAAGCTCAGTTTGTAAAATGTTAGTATGGGACACTCAGTTTGTATACTGTTGGTATGGGGCGCTCAGTTTGTATATTGTTGGTATGTGACGCTCAGTTTGTATACTGTTGGTATGGGACGCTCAGTTTGTATATTGTTGGTATGGGACGCTCAGTTTGTATACTGTTGGTATGGGACGCTCAGTTTGTATACTGTTGGTATGGGACGCTCAGTTTGTATACTGTTGGTATGGGACGCTCAGTTTGTATACTGTTGGTACGAGAAGCCCCGTGCGTATACTGTTGGTATGGGACGCTCAGTTTGTATAGTGTTGGTATGGGACGCTGAGTTTTGTATACTGTTGGTATGGGACGCTCAGTTTGTATACTGTTGGTATGGGACGCTCAGTTTGTATACTGTTGGTATGGGACGCTCAGTTTGTGTACTGTTGGTGTGGGATACTCAGTTTGTATATTGTTGGTATGGGACGCTCAGTTTGCATACTGTTGGTATGAGACGCTCAGTTTGTGTACTGTTGGTGTGGGACGCTCAGTTTGTGTACTGTTGGTGTGGGATGCTCAGTTTGTATACTGTTGGTATGGAACGCTCAGTTTGTATACTGTTGGTATGAGACGCTCAGTTTGTGTACTGTTGGTGTGGGACGCTCAGTTTGTGTACTGTTGGTGTGGGATGCTCAGTTTGTATATTGTTGGTATGGAACGCTCAGTTTGTGTACTGTTGGTGTGGGATACTCAGTTTGTATATTGTTGGTATGGGACGCTCAGTTTGCATACTGTTGGTATGAGACGCTCAGTTTGTGTACTGTTGGTGTGGGACGCTCAGTTTGTGTACTGTTGGTGTGGGATGCTCAGTTTGTATACTGTTGGTATGGAACGCTCAGTTTGTATACTGTTGGTATGAGACGCTCAGTTTGTGTACTGTTGGTGTGGGACGCTCAGTTTGTGTACTGTTGGTGTGGGATGCTCAGTTTGTATATTGTTGGTATGGAACGCTCAGTTTGTATACTGTTGGTATGAAACGCTCAGTTTGTGTACTGTTGGTGTGGGACGCTCAGTTTGTGTACTGTTAATGTGGGATGCTCAGTTTGTATATTGTTGGTATGGAACGCTCAGTTTGTATACTGTTGGTATGAGACGCTCAGTTTGTGTACTGTTGGTGTGGGATGCTCAGTTTGTATATTGTTGGTATGGATGCTCAGTTTGCAGACTGTTGGTATGGGACGCTCAGTTTGTATACTGTTGGTATGAGACGCTCAGTTTGTATATTGTTGGTATGGGATGCTCAGTTTCTATACTGTTGGTATGGGACGCTCAGTTTCTATACTGTTGGTATGGGACGCTCAGTTTGTATACTGTTGGTATGGGACGCTCAGTTTGTATACTGTTGGTATGGGACGCTCAGTTTGTATACTGCTGGTATGGGACGCTCAGTTTGTATACTGTTGGTATGGGACGCTCAGTTTGTATACTGTTGGTATGAGAAGCCCCGTGCGTTTACTGTTGGTATGGGACGATTAGTTAGTATGGGACGCTGAGTTTTGTATACTGTTGGTATGGGACGCTCAGTTTGTATACTGTTGGTATGGGACGCTCAGTTTGTGTACTGTTGGTGTGGGATACTCAGTTTGTATATTGTTGGTATGGGACGCTCAGTTTGCATACTGTTGGTATGAGACGCTCAGTTTGTGTACTGTTGGTATGGGACGCTCAGTTTGTGTACTGTTGGTGTGGGATGCTCAGTTTGTATATTGTTGGTATGGAACGCTCAGTTTGTATATTGTTGGTATGGGACGCTCAGTTTGTATACTGTTGGTATGGGACGCTCAGTTTGTGTACTGTTGGTGTGGGATGCTCAGTTTGTATATTGTTGGTATGGAACGCTCAGTTTGTATACTGTTGGCATGAGACGCTCAGTTTGTGTACTGTTGGTGTGGGATGCTCAGTTTGTATATGGTTGGTATGGGATGCTCAGTTTGCAGACTGTTGGTATGGGACGCTCAGTTTGTATACTGTTGGTATGAGACGCTCAGATTGTATACTGTTGGTATGGGACGCTGAGTTTGTATATTGTTGGTATGCGGCGCTCAGTTTGTATACTGTTGGTATGAGACGCTCAGTTTGTAGACTGTTGATATGGGACGCTGAGCTTGTATATTGTTGGTATGGGACGCTCAGTTTGTATATTGTTGTTATGAGACGCTCAGTGTGTATACTGTTGGTATGGGACGCTGAGTTTGTATATTGTTGGTATGGGACGCTCAGTTTGTATACTGTTGGTATGGGACCCTTAGTTTGTATACTGTTGGTATGGGACCCTCAGTTTGTATACTGTTGGTATGGGACACTCAGTTTGTATACTATTGGTATGAGACGCTCAGTTTGTATACTGTTGGTATGGGACACTGAGTTTGTGTACTGTTGGTGTGGGACGCTCAGTTTGTATATTGTTGGTATTGGACGCTCAGTTTGTATATTGTTGGCATGAGGCGCTCAGCTCGTATATTGTTGGTATGGGACGCTGAGTTTGTGTACTGTTGGTGTGGGACGCTCAGTTTGTATATTGTTGGTATGGGACGCTGAGTTTGTGTACTGTTGGTGTGGGACGCTCAGTTTGTATATTGTTGATATGGGACGCTGAGTGTATATACTGGTGGTATGGGACGCCCAGTTTGTATACTATTGGTATGGGACGCTCAGTTTGTATATTGTTGATATGCGACGCTCAGTTTTTATATTGTCGGTATGGGACGCTCAATTTGTATATGTTTGGCAAGAAGCGCTCAGCTTGTATATTGTTGGCATGAGGCGATCAGGTTGTATATTGTTGGCATGAGACGCTTAGCTTCTATATTTTAGACATGAGGCGCTCAGCTTGAATATTGTTGGTATAAGAAAGTCGGCTTCTATATTGTTGGTATGAAGGCTCAGTTTGTATATTGTTGGCACATGTATGAGAGGCTCAGCTTGTCTATTGTTGGCAAGAGTATATCAGTTTGTAAACTGTTGTTATGAGAAGCTCAGTTTGTATACTGTTGTTATGAGAAGCTCAGTGTGTATACTGTTGGTATGGGACGCTCAGTTTGTACATTGTTAGTATGAGAAGCTCAGTGTGTATACCAATGGTATGAGAAGCTCAGTTTGTATACTGTTGTTATGAGAAGCTCAGTTTGTATACTGTCGGTGTGAGACGCTCAACTTGTATATTGTCGGTATGAGACGCTCAGTTGACATACTGTTGATAAGAAGCTTAGTTTGTATACTGTCGGTGTAAGACGCTCAACTTGTATATTGTCGGTATGAGACGCTCAGTTGACATATTGTTGATAAGAAGCTCATTTTGCATATTGTCGGTTTGAGACACTCAGTTCACATATTGTCGGTTTGAGACACTCAGCTTGTATATTGTTTGTATGAAAAGCTCAGTTTGTATATTGTTTGCACGAGAAGCTCAGTGTGTATACTGTTTGCATGAGAAGCTCAGTGTGTATACTGTTTGCATTAAGGTCAGTGTGTATACTGTATGAGACGCGCAGTTTACATACTGTTGGTATAAAAAGTTCAGTTTGTATACTGTTGATGTGCGAAGCTCAGTTTGTGTACTGTTGGTATGGGACGCTCAGCTTGTTTACTGTTGGTATGGGACGCTCAGCTTGTTTACTGTGAGAGTAGATGCATATCTAGTGTTTTATACTAGTGGGAACGGATCGGCTTACTTGTAGCTATTTAATAAATGTCCGCAGCTAAATTGTATGATTCATTGATAATGTAATTGTATAATTATATATGGGTGTAAACTCAATTTTATCGCATGTTTTAATATCTTAAGAGGTTAAGTAGTTCTCAAACGTACTAACACATACTCCTGTACAAAGGACCAACCATCCGAACATTGATGGTGGAAATCAATTTGTCTTATTAAATGAGGTACAGAAAGCCGCACGAGGAAAAGCAATCGAGAAAGACACGCTTCTAAAGCAAAAGAAACATAAAATAGCCGAATACAGGACAGCGATGATAAGCGGTCAGCTTTAAGTGATACGTATCTGAGATGAAGTAAAGTAAATAAAAAACTCAAGTGAACATATTATACACTCAAGTGTCATATCCGCGCTAAAAACAACTTACTTACGCCCACCTCGCGCTAATAACACGTGTTTACATTCTGACGCGTGCAATGCGGGCCTTTCGGTAAGGTTGGCCTAAGTCGTGTATTGGACCGAAGAACATATCTATATTAACATGTGGTTTCCATTTCACCTTATGTGTATTCTCACAGCCTATATTTATTGACCAACATATAATAAGAGCCGGGAGTACCTATGGGGTCAGCACTTCCTTGGCGAAATGATCGTCCTCAACTCAGACCAGATGCTATTGGAGAAAAACCTCATTCAGCCTGCAGGGCACCTATATGTAATCCCAGGACAAATTACTGTGCAATAAAACGTCAATTAATACAATGCAGTTAAGCAGGTGGTTTAAATATCTTTGACAGTAATATTTTTATAGAGTATAAGTTTGGAATCATATCCTTTCAATGTAAATCGAATTCACTTAGTGGTGTTTTACGCCGTAATCATGATTATATCTCGAGCTGGCGTTAAGTTAGGCAGGAAAGCGGGCTCTTTGTCCAGAGAAAACCTTCGACCTTCAGCGAGTACCTGCCAACTCTTCCACTTACCGCAATTGAGGGAAAATCTACTCAGAATTTTTTTTATTTGGTGTGAGTGTGATTCGATCCCGCGCCGCATCAATGGAAATCTTGTGTTGGACTGAGGGACTTTCACTCTGACCGAATGAGCCACCATGTCTTTATATTACCAGTATTGTTTCACAGGCAATCATTCCATTCTCTTCAAGTGGGGAAACTGTATTCAGGAATTAGAAAAGTATTATACCACGACTCAAAACCGGTAAAACACAGCATGTTTGCAAAAACTACACCACGTGTAGGTCTACATGTGCGAATGACGTAACCTGTCATGATCTTCAGATGGTCGAATAAAATGATGACATCCAAATGTTTTCATTGTGTCCGTAAACTATACAGTTATAGGAAGATTTGAGCACAATCCTTTTTACAATTGATATTATGCATAACCATAAAGGCATGCGCAGGTGTTTTCTATAGGGTTTAATGTTAAAAATCATTTTAAAATCATATTTATAATCATACAGTTCTCGAAAATGCCCCTATCGCTAATGTGAAAACCCTGAAGACGACCAATTACCAGGCTGTCGTTTTCTGACAAGATTGATTGGTGTTTTACGCTGAACAGAATAATTTTACTGATATAAAGGCGTTGTCAGGTTTTGTGGGGATGAAACTGGGTTCTGTCCGGAAGAAACCCCCGACTCTTCACGAGCACCTTCCACACAGAGTCCTGTCCGGTTTAATGGAAATAATCGCATTTTTTTTAAATGTCCGTAACAAAATAAATTATTGATAATAATATTTAAAAAGAAAGTTAACACAGGTACGCCTAAGTGATACTCGGACAAAGAAAAACAGACACTGAAGGTAAAACTTGATATTAGAGTGTGAATCATTATCTGCCAAAGGTTATTTACAGTAGATATGAAGCTTGACCATAGACTATAGATGGCCGAGAAAATCACCTTTTAAAGGCCAGCGATAACGTGAAAAGTCAAGTGTCGAATGTTTTTTCGCATATACTGCATATAAGATACGAAAATTTATAATTAAAAAAAACGCCATTGAATAACCGCACAAGTTCAAAATTGTTTCCTGCGTGTATGCCAATACCACTTTCAAAAGTATTTGCAGATTAAAATTTTGGTTAAGATTATACGATTAATACTGTTACTACAGACGTGGAATGAATGTGTGCCTTAATAATCCCACTGGTTACCTTTATACGTGTTAATTAATAGGATCAGTGAGCTTCGTAGTTAAATTAATCTAAAAACTAAAACCTGTAAATGAAAAAAGGGGTTAACATTAACAGGTATCCGAAATGAGGTCATGTAATTAGAGTGGTTTGTGAGATTTTCTCAGGTAAATAGGTCAGCTCAGGTGGTAAACTAGAGCAGGTGATGTTTGGGGATTTATATACAGGTGAGAACTGCTATTGTCGGTCAGTTCGCCAGGTAAACTAGTATGTAATCATTATACAGATGGGTGTCCGGTCTAATTAGACAGACGTCTTTAATGATGTCCCTATAAGTGTGAGCACGAGTCTGTCAATAGAACTTAGCTACCGGTTAAGAATTGCCCGTGACAGGAGGCGCCATAAAGATCAATTAAACTATGACATGTAAAGTCCACCTTCCACTGTTAGAATTCTTTTGATTATTATAGAGTTTTCCTTACATCTGTCAATGAGAATATATATAGCGTAGTTATTACATAAATAACAAAACTTATTATTTATCCAAAACATTGAAAGACAGAAAAAGATTTAAATTCAAATCTAAACCATGCACCAAATTTGTTGATTTCTATGTAATGTTTGTCTCGTGTACTAGTAAAGCCACACACATGTGAACGCTAAGTTTACCGATACGAGTTTATTGCAGTTTGAAATTCAGCTTTTTTTTTAACTCGCTTGATCTAAATGTTAAAATTGTACATACCAAGTTGAACATTTTGGCTAAATTTTATGTTATATATATAGCATGATAGATTCCTCTATGGGGCGGCTTTACCGGGAAAGCTTTTACTACTTTGTACTTGGTGGTATTCAATATATTCCAGTTTTCGAAACAACCTTTCTTTGTTGACCGTTTGTATGGGTTTTGTTCATTCTTCTTGCTATGTATGATCTTGAAATAGATTTCAGTAAAGCTTCGGTTGTTAGTAAGTTTGAAAATGTACAGAAACTCAAATAACCCTCTAATCCCCATCTACTCTGTGCGAATGTCTTTGAAAACGTTTATTGCGAACAATTTGTTCTTTAAGCCAATATGCACTATGATTTTGACAGTGGGATCATGGCTGTCAAAGAGACAGAATCATTGGATGTTCAGGGGTTGCCAACTTAATGCCTTCGCAAGGTGCCATTTTTTTCCGTTCCACTAAACACTTTCAGCTGATCAACTTCTAAGGTTTATAGATCAATGGTGACTTATCAACTCAAGAAAATCACAGTAACTTGTCTAAATAGCTGTTGTAGTAAAATATCACTGTTGTTAATTTCCCTGCGCCAGAGTGATTTTATTTTCAACAGTATATAATGACTGTTTAACTATACTGGTCTTAAACTGATCTTAAAACTAATAGGCTTCTGTACAAAAGAAATTGTTAAAAGCCGCCATTTAGAAATGCGTACAATTTGCATGGGCACCAGTAAACTCAACACAATCTCGACACCAGGTATGGAGGCTGGAATGACCGGTTATGTAGAATTCCCATGGCTCGAGAAGATGTAGAAAGCAAGTTTCTGTAATGAGGAGGTGATAACTAAACTGATTGGAATGGTTTTCTAACGGGATTAACAAGATAATCTATAGCCTTTTGATCCTTAACCACCAATCAGTTGCTAATCAGTAATACAGATATCTGACAAATTGATAACGATAATGAATAGCCATGTATCCATAACCCACTGAAATAGAAGTAAAATAGATAGGCCGCAATTCCGGGGTTTAATGGGCACCTTTATAAATAACAAGCTATGGGTTCGTTGAGTATGATTCAAGGTAACAATTTGGGGATTACTGTTAATAGAATAAACTTCTGCATTTAGTGGGCACGTAATTGAAATATTTAAAAAAAATGACTTTTTATTATTGTGATCATAGTGTAGTTATTTTTTATTAAGAGTGATCAATTGTATACGAGGCACAGTTCTGTCAAACTATTTTCGCGGAAATGAACATAGCAGCAATGGTAGGCATAAGAGTTTTATCACGTCCAAAAATTTCGTTTAAAACGAGATTTGAAGAGAGAAAACATTTTCTCAGAAAAACTAGCAATTTCACAAGCAATAAGACAATATAGACCTTGGCAAACTTCCAAATTCAAACGTAATCTTTCACTTTAAATACCGAAGTTTATTTTTGGAAATTTACTGATAAAACTTATATAAATAGAACATAATTCTAGGCATACAGGGTAAGATATTTCTCGCCCCCACAAATTGTGACTGACACAACATAATAAAGATCTGAGCGCAAACTTTCGGGTTTACTTTTATACTCGTATTGTTGACAATCATTGGTATAGGAATAGTTTTGTAACACTAAACACTGACGTAGAGATTCACAAGTTGGAAGGGCGGAGATGTCTTATGTCCATTTTAGGTAAATTATCACTACACACTGTTTAAAGCTTCTCACATAAAGTAAATATTTTGCTCTAATAAAAGTGGCAAGAGCTAGAAGTTTACCCCGATAACAGTAACAGACCAAAACAATCTGAGCAGTTGGCTTACAAATATTTATCACAGTCCAAGTAAAACAACACTAAGGCAGAGAATTTATTTGCTTTATACCACTCTGAGTGTTCTGCTGATGGTGTATTAAGAATGATGGTTTGCAATTCAACTGTAATTTTTAAACTTATGACAATGCCATGTCTAATCAAACTAACTGTAGGCTAGGATTTCTCATGAGCGTGGCAAGATGGCAGAGAAGAACCTCATCTTCTTATACTATTTCAAAAGATCCCAGGAAACAAACATTGTGACAGCAACCTGTTTTATTCGCTGAAGTCCTTAACAAGCTGTAACAGTATTGGTGTGATCTCAGATATATTGGTCTCCTACACCTTAATATACATATGACCAGAAACTTGTTTTAAAAGCAGATGATGGGAATTTTAGTAGTTTCTGTGAGACCGCAGACTGCAGATGTTCAACAGGTTTCTCGTCAATTCGCTTTGCGCAATCTTACTTCTGGACGGATGGGTGAACCTTATGTTATTAAACACAAAATTGGTCAAACGAAATGAATTATCGGAAAACAAGGTGCCCCAAACGTTACACGTTTAACAATTACGTGACCGTATTCCGATCAGTTATGTAATTTTATCCAATGTAATAGTAATCAGACTTTGCTATGCAAGCCCACGAAAACAGTCAAACACAATTATATACGGCCCTTCGTGTGCAAAGGGGGCCTCGGTGGTCCAGTGGGTTACAGTGATCGTCCTCGGTCCCCCACAGACCTTCCATCGATGCGGCGCGGGTTCAAATCACACTCCAAAGAAAAATTTAAACAACAAACAAGATCATGTACCAATTATATGCCAAAATTTCGATAGATTTTCGATGAACATCGAGAACAAAATATGTCAGCTCTATTCTTCCATGAAGAGCAAATTAGAATGTACAATTAGGTAATTTTACAAAAGTCTCAAATGAATGAACGTGAATCTCAATATGATTGAATTAAATGCCGGCATAACCATATAGGGGTAATACGGAGTTTTACCTCCCGGGAAGAGTCAGACTTGTCCTATGATCTGTAGGATACAAACAACACTACACACCTCCCAGATAACTCTCCATCGCCTGTGCCATTAACAGTGGCTCCAATACTGATGGGGGTATTAAGATCTCAATATCAAAAAGATATATATTTTTATCATTTTGCGAAAATGACCGGTACATTTAAACAATGGTAAAAAATCTTTAAATAATTCTACTAAGGCCATAAAACAATGTCTTGATAGGTCCATGTCGATTTGTGAATCGTGATTGCAATACAAAACTTTGCAGTTTCTTGTTAGTATCCAATGAAAATGTCCCAATTCGTTGTCGTTTAAACGTTCCCATCAACATTCAGCACCACACAAGTAGGTATAAAAGGTGTACACAGACAATATACTCGAATCTGTGCAAATTAAGCTAATAAACAGATAGTTGGTATTGAATCCTTAACTTATGGGCGTTTTCAATTGTGTTTATAACAATGGATATGATAAAAGGTTAACGTTTTTATCCCGTCTCGCTGATGTAGTATTTTCAATTAATTTAGTGTATTTGAAACAATGCTTATGCGGTATACATTTTGCCTACAAATATCACAATGCTCTGCATGTTAATGTCGTTTTCGGTTTCCATTGTTTCCTGTATGGTAATACGTGAACAAGGTGTCGTAATTTGTCGGTTATTTTCTAGAAGGCTAACATTGCATGCATCCCACGGTGTGTCAGCACACACGGTAATGGTTACAGCACCTCCAGATAACCTCGATGAGCGCAGCAGTTTCTCGTTTCTACAACCTTGTCTGGTTTGTAAGATGTTTATTTGTCTGACTGGCGCATTACAGACCAATAACGCGTTATTATCAACATCCCAAGTGTTTCGCACAACATACCGAAAAGTATTTTGCGATACGCCCGCTATCGGTCAACAAGGTGTCATGTGTTGTTATACAGTTTATAAAAATACACCAACGAATTAAGGGGGTCAGAATATTCGATTATATCCCCCTTGTCCAATGCATCTTTGTTTTGCAAATGCGAGGCAAATTGCAATACAATTCGTGTCTGACATCGGTTAAAACATGTAGGCCCAGCTATAGCCTTGACCCAAACTACCAATTCAAATGATGACTTCATCGTCGTTCCTTAATAACAATTAGTCAAAATCCTTTAACGTATTATAAACGTTATCTTAGCACTTAGATATATTGGGTCAATGACATCTCTAACATTGTTTTGGTTTTAGAAAAACTTTATATAATGGTTAAGCTTCAATAATTGTATGTTCATATAACTATATGTTTCAGTAAAAGCATATCCGAGCACATTTAGCCTTTAACAGACTGATGTACATCTCGATTTATTTATACGTAAGTATTTTATCGGCATCGACCCAGTAATGCTGCCTTAGACAGATGTCTCACATCTGTATGGCAAGGAGTGTAAGATTAGTACATATCAGCCATTGTTCACCGATACTGTTTATAGTTCACTTTGATAAAACGGATTAACTTTCCAGGACAATCCAGTGACTGGTCTTTCGTTAGAATACCTCACATACTACAACATGGACATAACAATCGGTAAACATACAAATATACTACCCCAAATCCTGACCGCATGTCCAATTATCGACCGATAGGGGGCGCTACTAAATCCTCGTGAAATCCAAGACCTTATGGTTTGATATACAACCACGGCAGTTCGTTTATATGTTGACCACATCATGTTGTTGTTATATTGAGATTGACATCTTTAATGGTGTAAAAATATTTTATTAACACTAATCTAAACAGATGTTTTATTTGGGGCGATTCCAGGTTTCCATGTGGTTGTTAGATTAAATGGTAGAAAATCCAGTGTGACAAATGGAGCCTTAGACAAAAACTGTATAGACTATTGTCTGTCTCATTTAGTAAATTACACGTGAGTGATTGATTAAAATTCTGTTTTATTCACGCAATATAATAAGCCAATTTTATTTTTCGTGCTATTGTCATCCACTGACACAATGCATCGAGTGATCAAATGTTGATGGGCATTGCAAATAAATCATCAACGATTTATGTTGCCAATGAAGGGGAAATATCTAGATAAGTAAAATTGCATATATTTCTATTTAATAGATAACGCATTTCCCTCCTTGAACTCTGCACAAACATATCAATGATCTTACGGTTCACAATAAATATCATCCAAACAAACGAATACGTGTTAAAATGGCTGGTCTTTAGAGATTGTAGAGATACTATTATTGTTGGGAAAATTGTATCTTTTTTAATATGATAAATCATCCAAACAGTCTTATTTTTGACAATTTAATTAGAAGACTTGAAAACCTTTGGGCAGAAGATAGAGTCATTGTAAGATATGTGTCTCAAACGGTGATTGATACGAGTCAGTTGTAATCATTTAACCCAAATATGACAGGTAAGTCGGAAAATGAAGATGGACGAAGGCTAATTCCGGTCAATTGTAACTAGGGTTTTTCATTATACTTATATCATTATGTTTATATGGGTCGGAGTTTTTTATGATGGGACATGTGTTGTTAAGATGCGCGTCTATAGCATATATATCTATAGCATATATATATCCTATATGAACTCTGAACGCTGTATACTTCTTTGCAGCCACGGAGGGAAGTAGTTATAAGTCTTAGGCGTCGATGTGGCCCTTCTGGCAATGAGACGGTGGTTCTATATGCTGTAATCAGGCCCATGTCCCGAATGCGTGAAATAATCTTAACCATTACAAGTAGTTATATAATCCAACAGACGTAATGTGTTTAACATAATGACTTAGAGTAAATTAGGGTAGTTGGATCTGATTTGATAATACCTATACTAAATACCTCGAGGGGCCCCATAATAAAAAAAAATACCATTTCATATTTAAGTAGGGGCCCACATAATTTAGTAGGGGCCCCATAATAAAAAAAATACCATTTCATATTTTAGTCGAAAAATTATTTCTTAGGATTAGACATTTTGAATGCAACGTATTCGTTTGTTCGGCATTTTACGAGGCGATATAGATCAATATAGTTCTCTATATATATTACATACATGTAAATGTGACAGCATCAACAGAGGACCCAAGCAAACATGGATTTTAACCCGTCGTCCAATAATGTTAACATAACAAAAATGGGCCCTCTCGACCCGTCTATTTAAACAACAAATATTTAATCTGTGTAAAACATGAAAAGGTTTACGGAAAAGACAGAACTATTTACACAAGGTCACTGAGATGAAAAGATGATGTTCAATAGGCTACTATTGCCATCTCACTCTCGCCACAATGCTCAACACATGCAGATCAAATATCACGATTGAGGGGCAGTATATTACCGGGCTCCTTTTTTTTTAATATATGTTTTGTAGGATTAATTTATTTCAAAATGTAGCAATCACCAATCTCTTGAATCATCTCAGAACATAAGAGACTATAATCTACAACCAAACGGTAATTGTCTATTGATGATAGCCGTTGATAGCTCAATTTCAACTTTCCTGAAAATAATGATTGCTTGATATTAATACCGGGATGCAAATTTAATGTTACTTACTGATCGCTGTGGTCTCAGGGGGGTAAGTAGGAGGCACCTCTGTCTCTGCTCCGGACCCCGCGGCCCCAAAACAATGAGCCCAGAAATCAGGACAGCAATCAAAAACAGTTCTGTTACAAAATATATCACAATAACAGATTGTATCCGCTATAGGCATATAGCACTGATCGTCTCTCCCTGGACAACACTGTTCCCCTCGCCGCCGAGAACAAAAATCACCTTGAATATCCCGAAAAATATTATCTGCAGGTGGCGGTATAAAATAGGCTAAGGAAAATTCCGCTAGAGCACAAATAAGGCAAGTTAGAAGAATTCCTGTGCTTGCAGACTTCCTTAATTTTTTTATAAATAATGTCCCAGGTGATAATATTTCCAGTGTTCCCATTGTACCAACTTCTCCGATCGTGTCACGCCGGTTAATGTTACTTCTAAACACTCCACCTCCTGGGCCTTACTGACTGGCCGTCGCGGTTACTTTGCCTCTGTCTCTACAGCTTTATTCTCCTTCTCTCTGTCTTGCTTACCTCACACTGGATATGAAACAACAGGGGTTTGTCTCTCGAAGAAGCATCAGAAATACCGAGCCACGCCCTACAAAACAGGGCTATCTGTTGGTCGATTGGGGTGGATACCTTAAATTTTCCCACTTTGTTTATTATACCATTCTACAAAATGATAAAAACATACGACCATTATTTAAATACTTGTGGTTTTCTGAGATTTATAGGCGTAAAAACTAAACTACCCAACCCATTGGAAGAATTCACTCAAGGCACACACATAAAACTGTTTTAAATCCTGTTATCTAGAGAAAAGCAAATTAATAAGACCATGGTATAGACTGGTATTTTGTTTCTATGATTACAAAACATTTTTGTTACATTCTATGTTAAAAAGCAAGCTTATATTCACGATAATATATACGAGACTTTATATATGGTAGAAGTTATCTTGATAAACTTTGAGAAGCACTTTGGGCGATTAGATAGCACATTTGTGTAAATCTTGAAACGGTTTAAATGACATCGTGTAACAAAGATACACATTAAAACCGGTATTAAGCCTGATACACTATTAAACAACTGGTCCCTGGTAGAGTTTCGATTGGACTACTGATTACGTGTTGAGTGAGGAACGGAAAAAATAAGGTAGGCCTAATATTCTAATGATTTTTCCCCCATAAACTTTTCTAGAATATAAATATTGAATGTCCGCTTTTAAAATCCTATTGTAAGTCCATGGGTAAATTTTCTTTTTCAATACATTTTATTGATAAACCACATACATGTAACTTATTTTACTGATAAATCACATACATGTAACTTATTCTACTGATAAACCACATACATGTTACTTATTCTACTGATAAACCACATACATGTAACTTTACATTTAAGCGTGTTTAAAAGTCTTACCTGTGGAGTTGGGACCCATTAAGAATGAAGTCAGACGTTTGTTTCAAACACGACCTTGCTAGGGAAACTGGACGCTAAGAAAATCCCACGACAAATAAACTGTGTGGAGAGAAAGTGTTTCCCTTGTAAAGTGAGGCTGGACGGTTCAGACTTTATCACCATCACACAGGAGATCGACATTTAGCTAGACGATTATATATATTCCAAAATGTAACAGAAACTCATAAAACGACGATTTATTTTTATAATATATTCGTCCCCACGATATAATAAATTCGCTTAATCGCCAGACAACTGATATTCATGTGTTGATGTTTGAACCGCCTTTCTACCAGTCTGACCCCTCTAACCTCTGATCACGTGATCGTATCAACGTGTTTATCGATCCAGTGTGTTAAAAAGAAGTTCACACTTGTAAGCTATTGGTAGTGTAGATTCTTGGTAATGATAAACATATCTAGGATACATAACCTAGTAACAGAAAGACAAGCAGTGTGGTTTTCAGAAAATAATTGAACAATGAAAATTAATGTGCGGGTTATTTTGGCATGAGCTGCTAAAATGTTGATATTTTGTGGTTTAGGCAGTTTTAAGGTGGCATGAGCTGCCAAAATTTGGGTATTTTGTGGTTTAGGCAGCTTTAAAATGGCATGAGCTGCCAAAATGTTGAAATTGTGGTGCTGAGACAGATTTAAAATGGCATGAGCTGCCAAAATGGGGGGTCACGACCCCCCCCCCCCCCCAGGAATTAACACCGATCAAAACGTACCATTATATATGCAATCTAATGCAAGGTCTGCCAGTTCCATGTCATCTTTAGTTTGACGGTAACCATTAACCACGGTAACTATGTTGATATCTTTCTTTTTGAATATTTTGCACATCATAGTCCGTGTTGCAATGTTAAGCAACGTGTTTCATAGTTCTAGCAATGAACAAGATGAATTTTGAAAAATGCAATTTCTGGATGTAAAGAATCACACAAAATTCAGTGATCATCTCGTCCCACAAACGAGTTTCATACCTAATAAACCTATATTCGATTATAAACACTGAAACGATGGCGTTATCTGACAGGAATATGGCACTCAAGATAGAGAAAAAAACTATATACACCGTTCTTTGTTTAGACATATTTTCGGTCATGAAGAGCTTTAGAGCCTCATCAATGGCGGGTCGTCGATGATTTATACACAAGATTTCTCTGAGAAAGTGTCTTCAGTACTGGAACTGTTACTTTCAACAAAGTATAACGAAAGTCATGGACAGTGTTTTGCTTGATGATTTTAAGAGCCAAGGTGGCCCGTGGACCCACGCCTGCATATAGGCCTACTGGGTTTCGGTAGTCTGCCACCTTGCCACTTTCAATAAAGAAAACTATCCACGGACCCTTTTATGTAGCACAAGTATGTAGTTTTCCAATATAATTGCCCAAATCAATATAAAACAAACCGCGGGCGCTTCTCTTGCTTGTCTTATTTTGTTTTATTAGAATTAGGGAAAGCAAAATCCAGAAATTATTTACTTGCAGAACAGCATCAGAACGTTTCTCATGCAATCTAGAACCCCTGAGTTTCCGGTGCCTAAGTGGCCCCTGGGCCCTCGCCTGATGCGTGGGGATAGTCATCCCCTACCCCCATGCTTAAACACCGTTTTATAAGGCTTCGTCTATAACTTTGGTTGGTTGGTTAGTTGTTTTAGCTTATTGGCGCGTCCATTCGTATGAATTATGTACGCCATACCTTGGGCGAGTAAGAAAACTGTGATGTTTGAACACAATATAACAATAATCTATAACTTTGGAACATAACGATTTTACTGTTATTTTTTAAAGTGGCATGAGCTGCCAAAATTCGGACTATTTTCATAGATTCTGATTGTCACGACAGTAAGAGGCTTTGACGGTCATCGAAAAACTAAATGGTTAGCGTTGGAATGAGGAAAATCCACACTGTATGTGGCCTATACGAACCGGAATAGTGTTCGAAAAGTAAACAAAATTTAAATAACCGGGACGACCATTCATTCATTCTAAGCCTAAGTTAGTTGAAAACAATACTTTATTATACATTCTGGAGACCATAAGTACTAAAAAGCTTCTGAATTGTAAGTCTTGAGAAAAACAGCCATGCCACTTTAAGGAGAGCAAAAATTGTTAACATTTTTAGTTGCAGAACACCCTCAGAACGCTTCTCGGGCAGTCAAGATCTCCAGAGCTTCCGGGGCCTAGGCGGCCCCTGGACCCTCGCTTAATGCGTTGGAATAGTTGCCCCCTTCTCCATGCTTAAAAGTGTCACAATGCTTCACTTAAAACTGGGGAACATAACGACTTTACTGTTATTTTTTAAGAATTAAGGAAAGCGAAATCCGCAAATTATTACCATTTTTAGTTGCAGAACACCCTCAGAACGCTTCTCGGGCAATCAAGAACTCTAGAGCTTCCGGGGCCTAGGTGGGCCCTGGATCCTCGCTTACTGCGTTGGAATAGTCGCCCCCTTTTCCATGCTTTAAAGCGTCACAAGGCTTAACTTAAAACTGGGGAACATAAATTAACGACTTATCTGTTATTTTTTAAGAATTTAAAGGGGCATGAGCTGCCAAAATGTTGATATTTTGACCTTAAAACAGAATGTTGAAATTATCGGCTATTTTTCTCAAGACGTATGATTCAGAAGCTTTTTAGTGCTTCTAGTCTCAAAAATGTACGATAAAGTATTGTTTTCAACTAACTTTGACTTAGAATGAATGAATGGTCGTCCCGGTTATTTAAATTTTGCTACTTTTCGAACACGTTTTCGGTTCGTACAGGGTATACTGTATGGATTTTCCTCATTCCAACGCCAATCATTTAGTTTTTCGATGGCCTTCAAAGCCTCTTACTGTCGTGACGATTAGAAATTATGAAAAAAGTGTGAATTTCGGCAGCTCATGCCTCTTTAAGAAAGCAAAATCCGGAAATTAGTAGCATTTTTAGTTGCAGAACACCTTCAAAACGGTTCTCGGGTAATCAAGAACTCCAGAGCTTCCGGGGCATCGGCTATGCGGTCCCTGGGCCCTCGCCTAATGCGTTGGAATGGTCACCCCCTTCTCCGTGCTTTAAAGCGTCACAATGCTTCACTTAAAACTGGGGAACTTTACTGTTATTTTTTAAGAATTACGGAAAGCAAAATCCAGAAATTATTAGCATTTTTAGTTGCAGAACACCTTCAAAACGCTTCTCGGGTAATCAAGAACTAGAGCTTCCGGGGCGGCCCTGAACCCTCGCATAATGCCTCTTTTAAATTTATTATGTTTCTGTAATCGAAGGGCCTGGGACCCCCTCTTTCGTAAAAAGCTGGATCCGCCCCTTTTTAAAGTGGCATGAGCTGACAAAAATGTTGCTATTTTGTGGTTTTAACAGATTCAAAATGGCATGAGCTGCCAAAAACTTTGGTATTTTGTGATTTAGGCAGGTTTAAAAAGTGCGGGTTATTTTGCGTTGTTTAGGCAGGTTTAAAATGTGCGGGTTATTTCGTGGTTTAGGCAGCTTTAAAGTGGCATGAGCTGCCAAAATGTTGATGTTTTGTGGTTTAGGCAGCTTTAAAGTGGCATGAGCTGCCAAAATGTTGATGTTTTGTGGTTTAGGCAGCTTTAAAGTGGCATGAGCTGACAAAATGTTGATATTTGTGCTTTAGACAGCTTTAAAGTGGCATGAGCTGCCAAAATGTTGATAGCTTGTGGTGTGGGCATTAAAAAGTGGCATGAGCTTCCAAAATGTTGATATTTTGCCGTTGAAACAGAAAGTTGAAATTATCGGTTAATTTTCTCATGAGGTACAATACAGAAGCTTTTAGTGTTTTCAGTCTCGAGCATTTCGGTTCGTATAGGCTATACAGGCATAGGCTTGATTCTGCTCATTTCGACGTCAATCTTTTGGATTTTAAACGACTTTTCATGACTGTAGTGACAATCAAAATTTATGAAAAGAATGTTAAGTTTGGCAACACGTACCACTTTATTCTGAACACTTTATAAAAAATTTAACTTCATGATTCATTTTCCCCAGGTTTCAAAAAAACTTTTGATTATTTCCGGTGACTTTGCTGAGAGGAAATACGATTGAAAATTTCCAAATGTCAAACAAATTGTCACACAAATATGTGCACAACTGGAATGCTATATTCTTATCGGTGTCAAATATAAACTAATCAAAATCATTGCTGAAATATATACCCACCTTTCTGTGGCACGTTTCACTTTATTTCTAGGAACAATCAACCAACTTTCAGGAAATCATTTCAAGGTCAATATTGTCTTTAGGGTGGAAAATTAATGCATTTAAACTAAAGTGTTCTTTTTTTAAAGGCACAATCGCCACCGTGACCATTGTGATATTTGTGAAGAAAACTAAGTTATACAAGGTTAACAATAGTAAAATCCCTCAAACTAAACTCGAGATACATAAAATACGTCCAATTATGTTTAAAATGTCTAAATTATGGTGGAAAGGCATCACCAGATATGAAGTTTGCACGTCATCCATCGATCACAAATTGCATAGGTAATGCAAGGTCCGGGGACCGCTAAGGCACCGGAAGCTCAGAGGCATTGGCATTACTTTATTCAGCTCAAAATTCCATCGCTTGATAGCTGAAAAATGGTAGACTCCCTGTTAAAACACTTCCGAATTACACCACAACCTCCATCGCTATTCAATTTGCGCTGATGGGGAAATGGAAAACTGAGATATATTACAAACTGTGAGTTATTGCTCCAAGAAGGGGATCCCTAACTAGAGGTTGTTGAAGTTGCAGCGGGGCAACTTCAATGTCCAGGATCCCCATGCAGATAAGTTTCTATCAGTTCATTACTTGGAAGTTTGGGTCAAAAACTCTAATCGAAAAATTATAAGCCCGAAAACTAGGACTTTGTGTTAGCTCCACCACTAAAGCCTCACTGAAAAAAATCTCTCGATAAACACAAGAAAAACATTTCACTTACTTTTTCGATCACTTAGCTTGAAACAAGTCGTTAATTGTCCTACTGTGGCGTTTTGACATTGTACAGCACCATCCATGAGAAAACTTTAAATGTCTTAGTCACAATTTGATATGATACAAATGGAAAATTTGAAGACTTGAAAACGAGCTCAAGTGTTTATCACAGTGACAAATAATTTGCACAGAATATTACTTTCCAATCACCTAACTGTGATTACACGTCTCGGACAATGTAAACTGAATACAACAGCTAGTGTACTTATCTGCTTTATTCTGAAGTTCATTGTAGAAAACCGGCCTATTCTAGCCTTTCGCTGGGCAACAGGAAATGTATATTTCAAAGACCTGTTGTCTACAAACACTTTCCAAAACCTTGTTTTCCCGCGAAAAATTATTCAAGAACCTTACCAACATTTCATTTACTTTTGATATTTTGAGAAAGCAAATATAATGAAAACAAAAATACTAAAATTGCACAAGATGGATTGAAGATCGTTTTGTTTTGGCAAACTAATACCACTCGTATAAAACCATTTTTTGCTCTGTAAACAATATTAACGCTTTCATTTGGAACGTGTTGTATTTGTATTTGTACTTTATTTCAAGTCCATATTTGTATGTAAGAAAACTGCAAAAAAATATTTTGCCAAAAAAAAAAAAAAATTGGTAGGCCAAAATTTGGGGGGGCCTGCTCCGCGGTCCCTGCTACTTCAGTTCGTATAGACAACATACTGAATTGATTTTTCTTATTTCGACGTCAATATTTTAGTGGTTCGATGAAAGTCACATCCTTATTGTCATGACAATAAGAATTTATGAAACTTTCTTATTGTCGAATTCTTACTTCGTCGAAAACTTGGTAGACTTCTGACATTTATAAATGCCCATCTTTAATGTTGATAAACTCTGTAGAATTCATGCCAGTATGAATGGAGCAGAGGAAAGACAGTGATCCTGTATACATGTATTGGTTTCTGGCAACTTCATCTATTCCACAAATTACGTGTATTTGTTTATTGACCTTTCTGGAGTATTTGCTAATCATATTTTCTTATTTGGGTGTTTTCGTAAAGCTTCATGTAAACCCATGCAGACCCTTCTCGGAAGCTATTATTAGCTAAGACAGCTTTTTATTATATCATTTGAGTGCGATTTCCGTGTTTATATTTGCTAACTTTTTTGAGTGATATATACAGCCATTTATTTGACCGGAGAATTATCCTTATCTGAGAAAGAGTTAACCAGTGTGTTTCCAGGATTTTAATCTGTGAATTATATTTCTTGATCATCGGATCTATACTGCTTTACCAGTGAACTTTTTGTGAGTTTTCGGATTACAGCTTTCTTTCTCGGAACTTTCTCAGTTCTTAATTTGTAAAAGTAATACATTTTGATATATGTTTTTCTCCACTTTTTCGATAATATTTTCCAGTAAAAAAATTAATCTATTTTTTTAAAATATCAATCAAAATTTATACATAAAATCTGCTGGTCGTTTGTTACTTCATCCTTTATTGTTTTGTCTATTAACACATACCTCAACACAAATATGCAAGACATTATTGTAAGTGATCTGTGTTATATGATCGATAGATGATGGTCAAGATGTTTACCTGTACTCCTGATAATTTCACTTACATGAGAGCGTTGTCGGGTTTGGTGGAAGAGGACGCGTCGACCTTCTGAGGTACCTGGCAACAATTACACATCGGGAGATAAGAGGTGGGGATTTTTTTCGAAAACCTGTAACTTATTTATATATTTATGAACATATTTATGAAATTTAACACAATATATTGCTGCGACCCGACCAGACTGGAAAATCGCGTCGCGTCGTGGAGGAAAAAGTAGTGAGTATGAATCTGTAGACCAATCAGAAACTTCACTGTAGTCAGGTGACATCAAACAAACATCTTTTTTTACCTAACTCCCCTAGAGAGTTCCAAA
The DNA here is from genome assembly GCA_963971465.1 of Lepidochitona cinerea. Classification (NCBI taxonomy): domain Eukaryota; kingdom Metazoa; phylum Mollusca; class Polyplacophora; order Chitonida; family Tonicellidae; genus Lepidochitona; species Lepidochitona cinerea. Next base: position 34,800,742 of record OZ020556.1, on the reverse strand, counting down.
TATCTTGTCTCCCGATGAATTCAGTTGCATGCAATGTACACCGCTCGTCGACGCAACTCAACTCAAGCCTACTGAACCCGACTCTAGCCTACTACAGTCAAAGAGAGTAGATTGACAAGAGTGGTCACTTCGTCCGCGCCATGTTGAATTTGAACTGACACGATTCGAGTGTTAGGAACCTCATTTCTGTAGGGGGGGGGGGGGGGCGCCCTACAGTCGAATCGTGTACAGTCGGAACACCCTTCCGCTAGGGGGCCAGAAGAACATACCGGCAAAACTGATTGGAGGAAGTGACCACTCTTGGCAATCTGCTCCCTTTGGTACAGTCGGGTCAGGTCGGGTAGGGTCGGGTCGCAGCAAGTATACCGGGCTTAAAATAACATGGAGACACGTTTCTAATTGTGTTAAAAAGGGGTATGTCATTTAGACCTGTATACCCAATCATAAGTTGTTGTAATAAACTAATCTAAACCCATGAATTTCATTGGGTTGACGAGTGACAGGAGCTTGGCCTTGGTCAGCAGAATTTTCTGGAACACTTTGTAATACATTGACAATGCTTACAGATCTTCAGCTATGGCAAGAATATCGGTAAACTGAGATTGAACCCCATAGAATCATGGGAAAAGAAAGTGAAACTTTTAGTCCCCCAGAAAAACCTACGTAGAAGACAGACAAGGGAGTTTATCTATGACCAGTATATCTGTCAAATACTTGTTCTTTTTATAAGCTATGACTGGCCTCTGGGTCAGAGGTCGAGCCATTTTACTTTGAAGTAGTTTGTATTCTTCTACTATAATCTTAGCCATAACGAGGCTGGCCTTGCACAGCGGAAGTGAGAAAGGTTTTTTTTTTAATGGGCATGATTTTAAAATGGTCCTTGACCGAATGACCTATGTATAAGGTGGGTAGGAACCCCATCCCTTGCCTTACCAAAGCCATCTCTTTTTTTCAACTGCTTTAAATATACATACAACAAGATACACGATTTATACTTAACGGTGAGCCCCACGTGTCTACCAATTCTCGTTGGATAATTTCTATACTAAAGTACTGATTTTTTCCCAACACTGACATTTGAAGTGGGAAGTCTGTGATGAAACAACATTTGATAGTGATTTACCCCAATCCGACGTTTGTAAGATGTAGACTCGAGACGAAAGAAAAATAACGAAACTCTTATGAAGTAACAGATGCGTATAGCGAAGGCCTTGACATATCATGATACACCAGGGATACAATTCCCTGCTCTGGGTATGTTTCTCACCGCTTGTTTTTTTTTAATTTGCGTCTATTTACTATTGCCTTCACTCAGCCACTCAGACTGCGTGGTTTACACGGCGATCAAAACGGTAGATGCCGCTTATTTTAATAATCTTTTTTAATAGAAAATAATCAAATCATGGGTCAGCATTTAAGATTTGTTTTGATTTCCTACATGACGTTTCACACGATTTAAAAAAAACGTTATATATATTGAAAGAGTTGGAGTGTTCTATTGTTCAGGTAGACCTAGAGCTTTGAGGTGTACGGGATTTCCCCAGAGTTTGGCAAACATCTCTTTTTCTACCAAAAGCTTGTCCTTTCTTCTCTGATAGGAATTTTGGTGAATCAGTTGTTTAGCAGCTCTGGTTGTCAGGGTACTATGTGGGAATTTGTTGATTAACCAGTCTTTTGCCTGTAACAATGCGGATTCAGAGCAGGTATCATCTACAACAAAGTTAACAAAACCTATCTTTTCTGCTTCATCCATATCTACAGACCTTGAGGAGGCGAGTAAATCCAAAGCCATGTTCCGTCCCAGAATATCAAGGAGTCCTGTGCCACCACCAAAACCTGGCAAGGCGCCTAGCTTTGTATGCAGAAACGCAATCCGTGTGCCTCTTAGAGCCATTCTAAAATCACAGCATGTGGTGAGCTCTGCCCCTCCCCCAAGAGCCCCGCCCTCTACTAACGCCAAACTTATCATGGGTAGGGCTAAAATCCGTGACGTCACTTCCTGCATAACAGTTGGAATGGCGAGAGTGTTTAAATCTGAAGTCAGTGTATGAAGGACCATCTTGAAATCGGCTCCGGAACAAAAAAATCCATTACTACCTCTTAGAATTACAAATCGACCGTCTGTCCACTTCTCAAGGTCACACACTATATCCAGCAAATTCAGCATCATTGTTCCTGTAAATTAAAGTTCAACTTTTAACATCTAGTAAAAGAAACTCATTGATAAAATGACTGTTTTGAATAATTTTTACTTTAATTCATTAAGCTCGTGTGTGATTAATTCCATCCAAAAGGAAAACTTAAAATTAGACACTACCATAAATTTTGAACACACAACTTCAAGATCAAAATTTTATCAAAACAAAAGAAGTTTACATTTTATCTCACACTTATATCCTATAAATTTCTCATGAAACAACTTAAAACGGTGAGATATTTCAAAATGCACCATGCCTGGCAGTGTTGGCACTTCCAGCTAACATTCACTTGATAGCATGCAGTACTTAATAGACCAACGGTAACTAGCAGCCCTTCCAAATACAGCAATTGATGCTTTACGCCAGGTTTAGTGGGGGAGGAAACCGGGCTCTTTGCCCGGATGAAACCCTTGACCTTCGGCGAGTACCCGGTAATTCTTCCACATTGAGTGGAAATTGGTCACATTTTTTTCCTTTTATCTTTAGTCACGGTTTGATTCGAATCTCCGACCCATGATGGATGAACTGTGTCGGATTGCGAGGCAGAGGCCCCCAACGTACATCTGGAGAATGCAAGCTGTTGGTTTCTTGTCTTGTACATTTGTCACTATATCAAATCTGTTTAAACCGGTACAAGACGCCTTAAAGGCACACTTGCCGCGAAAATCAGGAATATTGTTTACATTAAAAAAGAAAGACCGTATTCTGTATTTTTCCCAGACAAAATAAGTTAGGAACTTTCTATTTTTACCAAAATTTAAAAGTTTGGGCGTCACTTTGTATTTTTAATTTGAATTTGAAAATTTGAATTGTTACGTACCCGGAACGTAAACAAACCGATCTGCCCCCTATTGGCGATTTTATGTTTCAGTCGAGTGAGTGAACTAACGGCACAGTGTAATTTTACGTAGGCCTATTTATCTGAGAAATACAGACTGACGATCGGTTAACAGCGATTGGAAAAGCCTGTTTGAGTGTAAACCACGGATACAAAGGCCTGAGAGGAGGGTAATCCAACACGAAAGTTGACCGACACTGATCGTTGTTGTTGTAATCAGGCTTCGATTCTTTGTTTGATTTTCACCCCATTTTTACAGTCTTAAGCTAACTAGACATGTGTTATGTGTCCTATGTTTAAGTTTAGTGGTATTAGTCGTAGTAAGCTCATGTAAATTGGTTTTCTTAGCAAATTTAAACAGGCTACGGCGGCAAGTGTGCCTTTAATTAAAGTGACATGAGCTGTCAAAAGTCACACTTTTTTCATAATCTCTGATTGTCACGACAGTAAGAGGCTTTGAAGGCCATCGAAAAACTAAATGATTGGCGTTGGAATGAGGAAAATCGATACAGTGTGTGACCTGTACGAACCGAAAACATGTTCGAAATGTAAACAAAATTTAAATAACCGGGACGACCATTCATTCATTCTAAGCCAAAGTTAGTTCAAAACAATACTTTAACGTACATTTTCAAGACTAGAAGCACTAAAAAGCTTCTGAATTATACGTCTTGAGAAAAATAGCCAATAATTTCAACATTCTGTTTTAACGTCAAAATATCAACATTTTGGCAGCTCATGCCCCTTTAATTTAAAGCCATAATATAATAACAAGTTGAGAAGGAATGCATTTTCTTGTTTTGATATCTATGGAAATGACAAAATTATAAAGAGTTTTTGTAGGCTGGCGTTATTGTTAGTCATGGAATAAAATTGTGTTCAACCCTTATGAAATGTTGATGTCTTCAATTGTTTTACTGTAACGTTACCTTACCTGATATTGCATTGCGTTTTTCTGGGTTATTCAGTGTTATGACGGCAGTTCCCTGTGCTGGGTCTGTGTCCAGATCTACCGAACCACCGGGACATCGCTTCAAAACGGAGGTAGCATCATCAAGTGTCATAAGGGAGGGACGAATAGAGGAAGTGGAAAACTCGACTAAAAATAATAAGTGTGCATAAGAAACATTTAGCAGCATTTTATGTGTTTATATACTTTATATCATAATCCAATTGGCGTGTAGAAAAATACGATTGTTGTAAAGTTTATTAATGTCACCTACCCCCCCCCCCCCCCCCCCCCCCCCCCCCCCTCTCTCTCTTCTTCAACCAGGCCAGTTACCACCGGAAGGTCGTGGGTTTCCTCCGGGTATAGAGCCCGGTTTCCTCCCACAATAAAACTGGCAACGCCGCTATATAAGTGAAATAATCTTGAGCGCGGCGTAAAACACCAAACAACCAATCAATCAACCGAAGTTTCTATCTTGAAAATCAAGTGGCTTTACCTTAGCAGGATGTTGAAACCTGTGATAAATGGTTTAATTACACGTCAGCCAGTCGAAAAGGTCTAATCGGTGGACAAAAGCGGTATAATACCGCAAGAGTTATTTCCCTTATATTGTTGATGAATATATTGATATGAGTTTTTACCTTGACGATGGGATCTAAGAGTGGACGATAAGCAAGTTTTCTCTGGCCGTTTTGTATTTCCGCCAGGGAATGACGGGATACGGTATCCGAACTTGTAGAATCTATGACACCAACTAAGTTTAAACACCATGATGACAACTTATAGATGGACTGAAAACAGACGAAAATCTTTTGTAAATTTACGGTCGTTTTGGGTATAATTGAAAATTAAAAAACCGAATTCGTTTTCTATTTATCCGACATTTGGTAAACGAGCAGGCCTTACTTTCCCTTTGCGATTAGATCAAAACGCCTAAGTAAAACTCAAACGGATAAAAGACTTTCAGACAAAAAATAAGCAACAGAAATTAATTTTTAAAACCCCCCAAAACTAAGGGTTGAAGTTATGTCATAGTACAAAATCGCTTCGACTTTCACTTTAATAATCCCCCACAATTCAGATATGTCTGGGCTTAGATAAATTAAGCCAAACAAACAAAAACTTATGAAACGCGGGCCTTAATACATTTTCTTAGTGTTCAGCAGTTGGCGCCCATTTTCCGACTAAGCTTGTGTAAGTTGAGTTATTTATATAGATCTCCCATTGGGCTACGTACGCTATATTTTCATCAGGGGGAAGTTATTCCCTCGTTGTGCTTTCTATTGAAAGGAGATATTATTACCCCTCTCTCTAGCCGAGAAATCTGGGCTCTGTCGAATTTCTGCCGTGAGATTCCTGGGACAGCTAGTCGACACGCGTAATGTTAACTAAATGGGAAATTGTATCTGCAGACAAGCCATTAGATCAAAATATTTTTTTCGGGATTTAACATCGAATAGTAAAGATAAAAATACAAACGGTTAATTAATTCATTAAAACCAGAAGACATGAAAGAAGAGTTAATTTGCAACTGTAATAGAGGTCAAATATTTGACCCAGGGATAATATTTTAGACAGTAAGCGACGGAGCACTTTGCTTACCTCCCCTTAATGACACCATTTGCTATCGACTCTACCCAAACGGGAGCGAATTGAACTGAGTGGCATAGAGATTGTTGTACTTAGAGCAAATGTTCAACAAACAAAGACACAAGCGAAGCTATAAATGTTGAATTTACCTTTGAAGGCTTATGATATCGCTGCACCGAACCGGGGCATATATGATTACATTCCCTAGGTGGCGCTGTCATTTCACATCTTCACTACAATTTATCCGGGATAGAATATTCATTTGAATGGTTGAGTTTAAAAAATGGGGATTGATTTCTGCTAAATCTAGCAATAACACTTACCTGTAATTTCCTAGCAAAATTGTCAGAGCCCATATTATATCATTTTATTTGAGCTACACTGATGAAATGACATATATACAGCGCGATGTACGGCCTAGGCCTAAAATAAGTATCCGGTAGGCGTAGACTTATTTTGTCTTTGTTCTTCAGTTAAAGTGGCATGAGCTGCCAAAATGTTGATATTTTGACATTAAAACAGAATGTTGAAATTATTGGATATTTTTCTCAAGACGTGTAATTCAGAAGCTTTTTAGTGCTTCTAGTATCGAAAATGTACGATAAAGTATTGTTTTGAACTAACTTTGGCTTAATAGAATGAATGAATGGTCGTCCCGGTTATTTAAATTTTGTTTACTTTTCGAACACGTTTTCGGTTCGTACAGGCCACATACTGTATGTATTTACCTCATTCCAACGCCAATCATTTAGTTTTTCGATGGCCTCCAAAGCCTCTTACTGTTGTGACGATCAGAAATTATGAAAAAAGTGTGAATTTTGGCAGCTCATGCCTCTTTAAGATACATAGTAGGCCTATTTCATTTGATAGTTTATAAAAAAGTTTTGATGATGTTCATATTTCTACAAAAGCTATGGCGTATTTATGCTCGTAACAGCGATTTAAATGCTTCTCGTTGTTACTTTTGTCTGGTACAGGTCAAGTCTTAACGCTAGTCTAGCTCTACGAAGGGATTATCAAAGAAGCTTTCGGACAAAATTTTAGGTGAGTAATGTTTAAAAATTGCGAGTTATCATTTTTTTTTAAATTCCGAGAGCAACTCTTAGATTTTTCAAATGCACCCTATGTTGACGTGGTATTGAAGAAGCCCGTGCGGGCGTATCTGAATTTATCCTTCAATCCACTCAACATATTGCGGACTAGTCTTAACACTTGATTTAACAATTTAAGTATCAGTTCAGTTGAAATATAAATTCTCGGCAAAGTTGTGGATGTATAATACCGGTAGTACAGCAAACCTTCACATATTGCATTTACGAACTAGGCAGGATCCAGGGCATGTTAAGTGGATAAAACAATTCGTCTTTATTATAGCATTAAGCTTTTAGGTCTCAATTAGTCCGCTATTTGTTCAGCGGATTGAAATCATTCTGATGCCCATAGTACTTCTTCAATACCACGCCAACAAAAGCTAACTTTGAAAAGGAATTTGTCCAGTTTAAATTCCTTTTTGTAATAAAACAAATTTTCCTCTGACGCCATCAATCGTTTCGTATCAAATGACACTCTTCAGATTTACTCTTAGATTTTTTAAAATATAATTTAGGTTGACATGGTATTAAAGAAGCACCATGTGCGCATCCAAATTACTTCAACGCACTCAACATAGTGTGGACTATAGGTCTCCTAACATGTACATATATATAGTGGATAGAAAAACGCTTCTTAATTAGGCATATGACACATGTGGCAAAAATGATGTGGCAACCTTTTACCTTCACATTAACCCAATATACCTAGGCTATAAGTCTAGTCACGTTGGCCAAATTTGGTCGGACAAAGCTATGTTGTCGTGGTAATATCGAGTAAGCCGATATATCAAGTTTAACAACTGTAACAAAACCTTTCACGAAATTTAAATCATTTTTAGCTGCCTGAGTATAGTCCGCACTTCCCACATCATAATACGAATAGAGTTCTATCTAACTGTCAGAGTTCATAAGTTTGGTTTCACTCTATCCCCAACAAGTCGAATCGCAGAAGTGGTTTTCATTTCCTTTAAGTCCTTTAATTGCCGCATGGCACATCTTTTAAATGTTATTGTCACACCAAAGTTGGTCATTCTATAGAAACCTCCGTGGTATCAGTGGCTACACTTTGTTGACTCTCTTGCCAGTTCAGTCTTGGTCTACAAGTAAACTCTATTGAATCATTTCTCCGTGGGGCATCATTTATATCGCCAGGCTGTAGATCGGCTTCTGGTTCGTGGTGACGGATTTTTGGAAGCGCCAGTTGCATCATTGACCAGAATTTCTTGATGGCGCTGGTATCAGTGTTTTTAGGATACTCGATGTAAGTGACGGATGCAAGGATATGCTTCAAAGTGGGATCTTCAATTTTCACATCGGAAATATTCCTAAAGACAATAGGAATGATTTTGTGTCGAAGGGACAGCATTTCTTGTTGTGCCTTTTCATACTCCAATCTGGTCCATTCACTTTGTACATATAACGGACTTAGAACCAATATCGTCCTTCGACTCTTCTCTACCGCCCACATTATGTTACTAGTGATCGCTGAAATGATACAAAAATAGCATTGAGATAGTGTATTTACATTAAAGTGGCATGACCTGCCAAAAGTCACACTTTTTTCAGAATTTCTGATCGTCACGACAGTAAGAGGTTTTGGAGGCCATCGAAAAAGTAAATGATTGGCGTTGGAATGAGGAAAATCCATACAGTATGTGGCATATACGAACCGGAATAGTGTTCAAAAAGTAAACAAAATTTAAATAACCGGGACGACCATTCATTCATTCTAAACCAAAGTTAGTTCAAAACAATACACTGTACTTCATCGTACATTCTCGAGGCTAGAAGCACTAAAAAGCTTATGAATTATACATCTTGAGAAAATTAGCCGATAATTTCAGCATTCTGTTTTTACGTCAAAATATCAACATTTTGGCAGCTCATGCCCCTTTAAAGGGATAAACACATATCTGCCTTTTTAATGATAGGGCTTGGCCAGTTATTCTAAAAACTCTAGGGAGAGTCAGAAACGTTACTCGTGAGCTGATTGGAGGCATGGAGTGGTTTGCTGTGCCAACCGATGCCGTTCTGTCAAGAAGTTCCGGGTTTACCAACTCCGATAAAATGTAACAGATCTTTATCCAAGATGTAAATAGGTTGGTCGGCATGAACTTTGGGATCGGAGGGCCATCGAGGCGAAGAACTTTGGGATCGGAGGGTCATCGGGGCGAAGCGTCCATATTCTTTCAAATAAGCGAAATACTTTTGCTTGGGAATTTATAGCCAAGCTGTGCCAATAATGAACAACAAATAGCGGCGGGTACGTTTGTAACAAATGACAAATGTCTGAGAGAGTTTTCAACTTTTTTGTAACTATTTTAACTTTTTTGAACTATTTTAACTTTTTTGAACTATTTTAACTTCTTTGAACTTTTCTGAACTATTTTAATTTTTTTGAACTATTTTTTTTTTTTTTTTTAATATTTTAAACGCGGACTGAAGAAGCGCAATATGTAACTGAACAAACACTACTTGAACTGTAAAGACTCACTTTCTCCAGGCGGGAAATCTCTATAGTGCACACATAGTTTGTAAGAGAGTTGTTTTTCTAGAATTGGTTGCAGTATCTGGAGTACAAATTTTTCATCTTCACTTTGCGAATAATCTGTGTTTGTACTCTTGTAGGATATGAAAGCGTCAAAGAGTTTCCCATCTGAAAACAGAAATATATTGGGACATGTGTTATCATATATTTATGATCACTAAAACACACGGACATAGGGGAAATCTTCTTAGAAAGCCAATAAAGTTTTTATAAGGCGGGCAAAAGCATAGCGCTGTTTAATCGTAATCAAAATTCACACGCATCAGAATTGAACCATATTCATAAACAACCCGGAAAAAAGGGAAAATAAAATGCCTGACTTTAACATACACTTATTAACATATGTTCGTCAAAAGAAAATGCTTGCTATGGTTGGTTGGTTGTTTTAGCTTATTGGTGCGTCCATTCGTATGAATGATGTACGCGGTACTAGTGAGCATGTTTGCTATAGGTTAAACATAATATAAGAAAAACATTTATCTCGTTGATATTTTCACTGTTACTAAAAGTATGATTATGAAAACGTTTAAGTGGCACGAGCTGCCAAATTTAGGCTCGTCATTATAAAGTTGAGGTGTGGAAGTACCTTAGAAAATCAAAAGATTGACATTTTTGGAAAAATTGGTAAAGCCGGTCACCCATACGAACCGACAGAGTGTGCTAATAAAGGCCAACATTTCAAATAGCATGGATGTATGAGTACATATGAGTCTTTGCTGCTTATAAAAACTACTTTATAAGTATAACGTTCACATCCTGGATTGATATGAAGAAAGCTCCTATTTCATAATTCTTGACAAAAATGGCGAATAATTCGCCAACTCTGTCTTAACAATTTTTGTCTGTATCTGGTGCCACTATAACAAACGTAATTTATACCTGGCACCTGACGTTAGCGTCCCACTGGGGATTCGAATCCCGAATCTGGTCAGAGATAGGTGAAAGCTTCGACTTTCAAATCCGGAGTACCGTATTTAGATATTGGATTCGGGATTCCAAAATCAAAGTTTGCCCTTATCTTAGTTATTAACATCACATATCTGCGAGCGGACATCGGGATTGAAATCCCACACGTTGTAGATAACGCCGGAATTGGAATCCGACATCCCGATCGGAACACATGTCCGGAATTCAAGGGATCAATAAAACCAAAACCGAAGTATATATGTACCTATCTCTGGGATAAGCATCACGTTTGTGTGAACGGGCAGCGGTATTGAAACGTCACATGTCGTAGTTGAATCGAATCCACAATTTGATAACACACGCGCCAAGAAGCTAAAACAACCAACCAACCCCAATTTGATGATAATTTCAGACGCCTATATATTTAGACCATCTTCGCTTTAACCCTGTCTTCATGAACGGTTTCTAACAGTGATTAACACTGAAATAAGTGAACTATCCGCCATTTTTCAAGAAGGTTTAATCCCAAAAACATTGAGAACACCAAAATTCACTTCCCCAAAAGACACAAAGTTAAATATATGCAACACGATATAGTAGCAATTAAATGAAAGAAAACTCATAAATGCAGATGAATGACACGTCCAGGCTTGTGTCATTCATTTCTTTGATTCCTAACCCGCAAGCCGAGATTTAAAAGCTTGTTTAGGTTGAAAAAACTTAATAAGGGGTATACATGTACATTTGAAATGACAACTAAGCATAAAACCATTGTGATACACAAGAAATACAATACTATATATATTACGCAAATTTGTATAATCTTTACCATCGTCTTCGTACGGCTGAAGTACTCGAAACATCTTTGTCACAAGAAGGGATCTCCATCGTAACTTCATGAGGATAAGATATATGGACAGAGCCAATGCAATGAGGCTGAATAGCACTAGAACTGGAATGAACCAGATGGGTTGTGATCCATTTTGAGAAGGTAGCCCTGATGACGTTAATGACGGTGTACAATCTGGGGGGTCGGTGCCTTGTGGACAGGCACAGGTCTGATATCCTTCAATATTCACACAGGTTCCTTCAGAGGGACATTTTAATGAACATTCAGTTTGACAATGGATACCCTCAAATCCATCTTGGCATTCACATTTTATTGTGGAGTTTTGTGGGTTAAATTTGTCAAAGTCAGAAGAACATTTGCCGCCATTTTGGCATTTGAAATTAGGGGTGCAAAAGGCCGGGTCATCTATCCAATTTGTAACGTTTTTCCCTGGATCACTATCTAATCCAACAAAGCCCTGGTTGTTTATTTCACTGATGGTAAGAAGTTGTGGATCATCCCCTGTGCCGTTTCCACAAACAAACACACATTCCCTGGCGTCTGTCTCCCTTACACCAACACACTGACCAGAATCACAAAATATACCTGGATCTTGGAAACACATCAACCTTTCAAATGAACATAGAGGTAACTCTGTAAACTGTCTTTTATATCTGTCACTCTGAGCGACAACAATGCTTACATACACAAGTAAACTTCTTCCCACAAACAGCTTTCGGAAAATCTCCATATTCAATAGAAAATATCAGGCATGTTTCCACAGTTCATAAAACTATTCACAGTTGACTGATAGAGACCAGATTCAAAATGTTTCACGTTCCTACAAAAGTGTGGGTAAGCAAAAAGACTACAGTCCTCATATCCTCAAAAATTGCATTTTCCAGGTCTAACATTGGCAAGTAATTGTATTGGATAATCCAAAATAGATAAATGACAGGTATAATCCAATTTTGAAGAGGTGTGTTTATATCAAACAGAATAAAGAGAAGGCCTACACAAAATAAAATCAGTAGGCCTATTTAGGCCTATTTCACACAGGGAACTCATCTCGAGACATCTACAAATGTGAGCAACGAACTAAATAATTATATACTGGCAAATACAATCTGTACAATGCCGCCATCAAATGCTGAGTAAATTGATACTGGGTTGTTTCACACGTGTAAATCTGGAAATGTAAAAACAATGACATTCAGAATAATGAAGAAAACAAATTGGTCATGCATGGTTGATTGCCCTCGTGCATAAGCTAAGTCGGACAGAGAAAAAGACCTATAAAGTAAACCGGCTAATTTCCGTGTTCTATTCATGCCTATTGAGAAAATCCCATTTCTCACTTCCGCTGCAGATACGAAGCACAAACGTTTGGAAAGGGAAAGTTTTTGGATTCAAACATTACAAACTATTTATCCTTTGGGTTTGAACTTGGACCCCGGAAGATGTCGTGAAAAAACTATAATACCATTTGTGTTTCAGTATAACAAAGCTAGCATCGCTATGGCCAAGATTATAGTAGAAGAATACAAACTACTTCAAAGTAAACTTGCTCGACCTCTGACCCAAAGGCCAGTCATTGCTTATAAAAAGAACAAGAGTTTGAAAGACATACTGGTCAGGGCTAAACTCCCCTGTCTGCCTTCTACCTAGGTTTTCTGGGAAAGGGTATGGGGGGGGGGGGGGGGGGGGGCATACTATATAGTCTGACGATATTCTTACTATAGCTTAAGATGCGTAAGCATTGTCAATGTAATACAAAGTGTTCCAGAAAATTCTACTGACAAAGGCCAAGCTCCTGTCAGTCGTCAACCTAATGAAATATCATAGGTTTACTTTATTACAACAATTTATGATGGGGTATAAAGGTCTAAATGATATACCTCTTTTTAACACAATTAGAAACTTGTCTCCGTGGTTATTTTAGACAAGAAGATTTTCCCTGTGCCCGTGTGTTTTAGTGTCCATAAATATATATAGTGGATAGAAAAACGCTTCTTAATTAGGCATATGACACATGTGGCAAAAAATGTTGTGGCAACCTTTTACCATCACATTAACCCAATATACCTATAAGTCTAGTCTCTATGGCCAAATTTGGTCGGACAAAGCTATGTTATCGTGGTAATATCGAGTAAGCCGATAGATCAAGTTTAACAACTGTAACAAAACCTTCCACGGAATTTAAAGCATTTCTAGCTGCCTGAGTATAGGACTGTTCTTCCAATTGGCTACGACATCGTAATGCGAATAGTGTTCTATTTAACTGTCAGAGTTCATAAGTTTGGTTTCACTCCATCCCCAACAAGTCGAATCGCAGAATTGGTTTTCTTTTTTTTTTCATTTTTGCACTTAAGTCCTTTAATTGCGCATGGCACATTTTTTAAATGTTATTGTCACACCAAAGTTGGTCATTCTATAGAAACCTCCGTGGTATCAGTGGCTACACTTTGTTGACTCTCTTGCCAGTTCAGTCTTGGTCTACAAGTAAACTCTATTGAATCATTTGTCCGTGGAGCGTCATTTATATCGCCAGGCTGTAGATCGGCTTCTGGTTCGTGGTGTCGGATTTTTGGAAGCGCCAGTTGCATCATTGACCAGAATTTCTTGATGGCGCTGGTATCAGTGTTTTTAGGATACTCGATGTAAGTGACGGATGCAAGGATATGCTTCAAAGTGGGATCTTCAATTTTCACTTTGGAAATATCCCTAAAGACAATAGGAATGATTTTGTGTCGAAGGGACAACATTTCTTGTTGTGCCTTTTCATACTCCAATCTGGTCCATTCACCTTGTACATATAACGGACTGAGAACCAATATCGTCCTTCGACTCTTCTCTACCGCCCACATTATGTTACTAGTGATCGCTGAAATGATACAAAGATAGCATTGAGATAGTGTATTTACATTAAAGTGATAAACGCATATCTGCTTGGCCAATTATTCTAAAAACTTTAGGGAGAGTCAGAACCGTTACCCCAGAGCTGATTGGAGGCCTGGAGTGGTTTGCTGGGCCAATCGATGCCGTTCTCTCAAGAAGTGCCGGGTTTACCAACTCCGATAAAATGTAACAGATCGGTATCCAAGATGTAAATAGGTTGGTCGGCATGAACTTTGGGATCGGAGGGCCATCGAGGCGAAGAACTTTGGGATCGGAGGGTCATCGGGGCGAAGCGTCCATATTCTTTCAAATAAGCGAAATACTTTTGCTTGGGAATTTATAGCCAAGCTGTGCCAATAATGAACAACAAATAGCGGCGGGTACGTTTGTAACAAATGACAAATGTCTGAGAGAGTTTTCAACTTTTTTGTAACTATTTTAACTTTTTTGAACTATTTTAACTTTTTTGAACTATTTTAACTTCTTTGAACTTTTCTGAACTATTTTAATTTTTTTGAACTATTTTTTTTTTTTTTTTAATATTTTAAACGCGGACTGAAGAAGCGCAATATTTAACTGAACAAACACTACTTGAACTGTAAAGACTCACTTTCTCCAGGCGGGAAATCTCTATAGTGCACACATAGTTTGTAAGAGAGTTGTTTTTCTAGCATTGGTTGCAGTATCTGGAGTACAAATTTTTCATCATCACTTTGCGAATAATCTGTGTTTGTGCTCTTGTAGGATATGAAAGCGTCAAAGAGTTTCCCATCTGAAAACAGAAATATATTGGGACATGTGTTATCATATATTTATGATCACTAAAACACACGGACATAGGGGAAATCTTCTTAGAAAGCCAATAAAGTTTTTATAAGGCGGGCAAAAGCATAGCGCTGTTTAATCGTAATCAAAATTCACACGCATCAGAATTGAACCATATTCATAAACAACCCGGAAAAAAGGGAAAATAAAATGCCTGACTTTAACATACACTTATTAACATATGTTCGTCAAAAGAAAATGCTTGCTATGGTTGGTTGGTTGTTTTAGCTTATTGGTGCGTCCATTCGTATGAATGATGTACGCGGTACTAGTGAGCATGTTTGCTATAGGTTAAACATAATATAAGAAAAACATTTATCTCGTTGATATTTTCACTGTTACTAAAAGTATGATTATGAAAACGTTTAAGTGGCACGAGCTGCCAAATTTAGGCTCGTCATTATAAAGTTGAGGTGTGGAAGTACCTTAGAAAATCAAAAGATTGACATTTTTGGAAAAATTGGTAAAGCCGGTCACCCATACGAACCGACAGAGTGTGCTAATAAAGGCCAACATTTCAAATAGCATGGATGTATGAGTACATATGAGTCTTTGCTGCTTATAAAAACTACTTTATAAGTATAACGTTCACATCCTGGATTGATATGAAGAAAGCTCCTATTTCATAATTCTTGACAAAAATGGCGAATAATTCGCCAACTCTGTCTTAACAATTTTTGTCTGTATCTGGTGCCACTATAACAAACGTAATTTATACCTGGCACCTGACGTTAGCGTCCCACTGGGGATTCGAATCCCGAATCTGGTCAGAGATAGGTGAAAGCTTCGACTTTCAAATCCGGAGTACCGTATTTAGATATTGGATTCGGGATTCCAAAATCAAAGTTTGCCCTTATCTTAGTTATTAACATCACATATCTGCGAGCGGACATCGGGATTGAAATCCCACACGTTGTAGATAACGCCGGAATTGGAATCCGACATCCCGATCGGAACACATGTCCGGAATTCAAGGGATCAATAAAACCAAAACCGAAGTATATATGTACCTATCTCTGGGATAAGCATCACGTTTGTGTGAACGGGCAGCGGTATTGAAACGTCACATGTCGTAGTTGAATCGAATCCACAATTTGATAACACACGCGCCAAGAAGCTAAAACAACCAACCAACCCCAATTTGATGATAATTTCAGACGCCTATATATTTAGACCATCTTCGCTTTAACCCTGTCTTCATGAACGGTTTCTAACAGTGATTAACACTGAAATAAGTGAACTATCCGCCATTTTTCAAGAAGGTTTAATCCCAAAAACATTGAGAACACCAAAATTCACTTCCCCAAAAGACACAAAGTTAAATATATGCAACACGATATAGTAGCAATTAAATGAAAGAAAACTCATAAATGCAGATGAATGACACGTCCAGGCTTGTGTCATTCATTTCTTTGATTCCTAACCCGCAAGCCGAGATTTAAAAGCTTGTTTAGGTTGAAAAAACTTAATAAGGGGTATACATGTACATTTGAAATGACAACTAAGCATAAAACCATTGTGATACACAAGAAATACAATACTATATATATTACGCAAATTTGTATAATCTTTACCATCGTCTTCGTACGGCTGAAGTACTCGAAACATCTTTGTCACAAGAAGGGATCTCCATCGTAACTTCATGAGGATAAGATATATGGACAGAGCCAATGCAATGAGGCTGAATAGCACTAGAACTGGAATGAACCAGATGGGTTGTGATCCATTTTGAGAAGGTAGCCCTGATGACGTTAATGACGGTGTACAATCTGGGGGGTCGGTGCCTTGTGGACAGGCACAGGTCTGATATCCTTCAATATTCACACAGGTTCCTTCAGAGGGACATTTTAATGAACATTCAGTTTGACAATGGATACCCTCAAATCCATCTTGGCATTCACATTTTATTGTGGAGTTTTGTGGGTTAAATTTGTCAAAGTCAGAAGAACATTTGCCGCCATTTTGGCATTTGAAATTAGGGGTGCAAAAGGCCGGGTCATCTATCCAATTTGTAACGTTTTTCCCTGGATCACTATCTAATCCAACAAAGCCCTGGTTGTTTATTTCACTGATGGTAAGAAGTTGTGGATCATCCCCTGTGCCGTTTCCACAAACAAACACACATTCCCTGGCGTCTGTCTCCCTTACACCAACACACTGACCAGAATCACAAAATATACCTGGATCTTGGAAACACATCAACCTTTCAAATGAACATAGAGGTAACTCTGTAAACTGTCTTTTATATCTGTCACTCTGAGCGACAACAATGCTTACATACACAAGTAAACTTCTTCCCACAAACAGCTTTCGGAAAATCTCCATATTCAATAGAAAATATCAGGCATGTTTCCACAGTTCATAAAACTATTCACAGTTGACTGATAGAGACCAGATTCAAAATGTTTCACGTTCCTACAAAAGTGTGGGTAAGCAAAAAGACTACAGTCCTCATATCCTCAAAAATTGCATTTTCCAGGTCTAACATTGGCAAGTAATTGTATTGGATAATCCAAAATAGATAAATGACAGGTATAATCCAATTTTGAAGAGGTGTGTTTATATCAAACAGAATAAAGAGAAGGCCTACACAAAATAAAATCAGTAGGCCTATTTAGGCCTATTTCACACAGGGAACTCATCTCGAGACATCTACAAATGTGAGCAACGAACTAAATAATTATATACTGGCAAATACAATCTGTACAATGCCGCCATCAAATGCTGAGTAAATTGATACTGGGTTGTTTCACACGTGTAAATCTGGAAATGTAAAAACAATGACATTCAGAATAATGAAGAAAACAAATTGGTCATGCATGGTTGATTGCCCTCGTGCATAAGCTAAGTCGGACAGAGAAAAAGACCTATAAAGTAAACCGGCTAATTTCCGTGTTCTAGTAAAATAATTTAACAGTTCTATTGTATATTTGTTGGAATTGTGTATCCAGGATATCAAAACACTTTTACAAAAAAAAAGCTTTTGTTTTAAATGTATGGATATATAAGCTTATGTTCAACTCTAACATAGGCGTGCAAGGTAACCAACCGATACCATCATTGGCATAATAAAGAATGAAATGTCGTGTTTTGCTGTGTTATAATTAAACTTATCCTAACAGGAATAATGATTACAAGGGTTATGACCCAAAGCCGTACTCGATGAAAATCTAAAACCAACAAGGCAAATGCTTTGTGGCTAAAACATACTAAACAAAAACAAAATAAATACTTTTTCCATTATACCAAACTTGTATAGTTTATGACGGACACAGGCTGAAAGTTAAAAGAGAGGGAAAGGAAAGAAATTAGTAAATTCAGTACAAGCGCGGTAAATTTTCCTTGCCAACGGTTCCAAAAACTTATCTCTAAGACTTTTCCTCGCAAAACTGTTCTGAAAGAAAATTGCGAAGCATCATCGGGGAACGACTTAAGGCCCGCTCTCACTGTGCGATTTGTCGTACCAGTTTGTAGCATGCGATTCAAATGGATGCATTTGATTGGTTGACAAATCGTATCGACCAATTAAAAGCATGCATTTTAATCACATCCTACAAGTTGGTACGAAAAATCGCATAGAGAGAACGCTATCCACTCTGAAATAAGCATAGGTTAATCCTAGGTTCATTTCAATCATTTCGAGGCGCTGATAACTAAAGACAAAGAAAAAAATATATACTGGCTTATATATTAAAATATAGGAGAGTAAGCAATCCGAAGAAAGACACCTAAGACCTTGCAAACATTTTGTCTTACAAGGAAGAAACTTCACGTTTTCTTACTTTCGCTATGAGTGATTGATTGATGTTTTACGCCGCGTTCAATTTTATTTCACCGGGCTCTTTGCCCAAAGAAAAAAAACTTTATTTTAGTGAGTACCTGACAACTGGTTCAGGTACGGCGATCGAGTGAAAGATCCACTCAGAATTTTTTTCAATTTTTATTTGGTATGAGTGGGATTTTATCCGGCACCGCCTGGGACTATCACTAAG
Organism: Lepidochitona cinerea; assembly: GCA_963971465.1. NCBI lineage: Eukaryota > Metazoa > Mollusca > Polyplacophora > Chitonida > Tonicellidae > Lepidochitona > Lepidochitona cinerea. The sequence goes on along the minus strand of OZ020556.1, from coordinate 34,782,078 downwards.
GCCTCCGATAATTGCCTCGAGTCCTGGTCAAATTTCACAATGGTACAAGTAAGCGATTGGGTCTCGTTTTTTTTGTGTTTCTTTATTTTCTTATTCTTGCATTTTTTGTTTTTGATTGAGCCCGAAGAAAACAAGAAATGTTACCTGTTAAACATTGTTTTCTTATTTTATACTTAATCGGACCAAGCTAAAATGCGAGAATAAGTAATGCCACCATACGTCTTTCATTAAGGATTAATAATTTTCCACTGTCCCTCAAGGATTTGAACAAAATTGATGTCACTCAATATATAGGCAACTTCGGTGGAAAACGTTCCATATATAGCAATAGGCAGTGGAAAACACAAAATACCCTGTCAAATAAATAATGCTGATGTTCTCTACTCGAAATTCAAATGTTATATTAAACTTGGTTCGATAAACTGCGTTAATAAAAAAAAATCACTTAAAACATATTTTGATCAGCTTCCAAATTTAGTCTCAATAGCATCATTTTGCATTCTGGCTTTCGCCTGTGAACAGACCCAAGGGGCGCTACTCTTGACAGCCTATGTCGATTCCTCCCACCCTTTTTGTTATAGATCTTTCTATCCTCTGTTTGTCAATAAGTTAAAATGTTTTGATGAATGGGATTTTAAAAATAAAATAGAATTAGAATTACTTAAGATAGAATACAAAAATCATCAAAATATAACATATAAGACTGCTGGGGTGTTGAAGGAGTCTAAACTATTTATACGAGTTTACTAAAAATTATCTTCGTGCATACTTCCACCTATATCTAACGTAAATGCATGCGATTAGCTACGATTATTCCCCTGAATGTTTTTTTTTTTTGGTCAAAAAAGAGAGCAGAAGTGATATTTGCCGGTAGTTGATATTTTCACTCAGTCCAAATGAAAATTGAAAAAATGTTGAGTGAAAATGGGGGATTGTGCCAGGTAATCACCGAAATAGGCCAGGGGTTTCCTACGGGCAATTAACAAGCAAGTTTCTACTAAATTCTGATAAAGACTAGCACTGGAAATACCACGTACAGATCCAATCCATTTATAATTGAGTTCCATTGTGACTTTGTGTCTTTTTGTAAATAAGTTTGAAATCTCAAATCGATCGGCAGGCTTCACATGTCTCTCTAACTAAATCTTTGGTCTTTGATACTGAGATAACGCCCCTTTTATAGGTCTACCATTTGCTCTTCTATATACGACAACATACAAAATCATTCACATGACTTATCTATTTGGAAAAATACAGAAAACAGTCTCCTTTTTTAATGTAAACAGAGTTCTGAATGTTAGTGACCAGTGTACCTGTATAGAGCACGACAAAAGCGACCAAAACGTGTTTGGTTTTCAAATGTGAGGTTTCCGGATCACCATTGGTCATAGCTCCAATTGACTTCATGATATGGAATTTTATTTGTGACCTCTTTTTTCTTCTTTGTAATGGTATAGGCCTATGAGAATTTATGGCATCAAACCTTTTTACTTGAGCGTGAAGTGCCCACCATAGGCCTATATAGTCTGTTGCCACGTTGGTTCGCACCAGGAGATATCAGGAAACCCCCAAAACAACACGGACTTACAGTTCAGAACGAGGACTATGACTTTTTTACGATCAAAGGAAAAGTCAAAGTATTCAAATTAATATGTAGAAGAAGGTATCGCTGTTCGTGTCAGAATTATCACGTGTCAGAAATACATCTGAAGCACTGGGATAGCATCTCACAGCCAACTCAACACCATATTGCCTTTCTGACATTTGAAAGTAAGCGAATTTATAGGAGCTCACTGCAAATAAAATCACTCAAATCAAACATCGGGCACAGAAAAAAAGGTTCAATTATCTTTAAAAAATGAAAATGGTGATGTGAAGGCATACCAAGGACTGATGTCCGAACGTCCACATCGATCAATGATCAACACGGCCGTCTTTATTTCTCAGGTTAGTTCCGGAAATTGGGTGCATGAAGCGCCAACTGGTCTTAAATTCACGATTCAAACCACTTAAGACGCTTATATAAGCGCATTGCCGGGTTCGTCCTTTGTCTACATTGCGGGCACCTAACAAATCAAATTTTCATTTTCAAATTAAAAATACAAATTGATGTCAAAACTTTAGAATTTTGGCAAAAAATTAAAGTTTCTAACTTCTTCTAACTGACTTGTTTATGTGTCATTTAGAAGTTGAGCATACTAATAAGGAACGAAAACTCTTGCGTATGGATTTGCAACTTCTTGGTTTATTGGGAACACGACGTTTCGGTGTATCAGAATGCAAAATGAGGCTATTCCTGGGAAAATACAGAAAACGGTCTTCCTTTTGAAGTGTGAACAGTGTTCTGGACTTTTGCAGCGAGCGTGTCTTTGACTGATTCGTCGTAGTGAGTTTATCCTGAAAACAAACGACTTGTATTTATTGTATAGAGATAAGAATTTAGACCACACTATGTAGCCGCTTAAAGTGAATTCTTAAGATAAAAACATATTTCATTTCAAAGAGAGAATCCTTCTGCTGTGAAAAATAGCTTTTGACGAGTTTTTGGTAAAGTATACTTAGCGCCATTAAAAACGCACGACCCAAAGAATGTAAAATATTTTGAGAAATGTAAAGTAAATATTGTAAGTACTCTTAAATTGAAGAACAAGGCATTGGTCACAATGAGACAAAGAATTGACAATATGTGAAACCCTGATGACTTTTATTCCTTATTCCACAGAATGTAAAATATTTTGAGAAATGTTAAGTAAATATTGTAAGTACTCTTAAATTGAAGAACAAGGCATTGGTCACAATGAGACAAAGAATTGACAATATGTGAAACCCTGATGACTTTTATTCCTTGCAAACAAATCGTTGATACAGAAATTGAAGGTGTCACCATTCAATTATGGGTATGTCCACCTCGGGCATCAACGCAAGCAGTACATCTGCGACGTAAGGACCTGATGAGTGTGGCTATTCTGTGCTGTGGGATCCGGTCCCACTCTTCCTGCACTACCTGGATTAATTCACGTCGGTTGAGTGGCCTGGGTTGACGTTGTGCAACGGCATTCTTAAGCTGATCCCACAAGTGCTCTATGGGCGATAGATCGGGGGAGTTAGCTGGCCATTCCATGATGTTCACAATTTCTGTTGCAAGAAGTCTTGTGTCAACCTTGCAGAGTGTGGGCGCGCATTGTCTGGCTGAAACGTCGTGACGCCAGCATTGGCTTGGAGGAATGGAAGCAGCACAGGTCGAAGGATGTTATCCATGTAACCCTGAGCATTCAGGTTGCCATCAACAATGACAAGGGGAGATCGTCTGCGAGAAGTGATGCCTCCCCACACCATAACACTACATCCACCCCAGAGATTTCCTTCCATCACACATGCATTTGCGAAACGTTCACCACCTCTACGCCACACACGTTGACGTCGTCAGAGAAAAGGACAGAGTTCCAATCATTGATACGCCATCTCTGATGATTTCGAGCCCATCGTAAACTGTTTTGGCGTGCGGCGGGTGTCAATATGGGCCCTCGGTAGGGGATGCGTGCATGCATCTGTATCTGTTGGAGACGGCGTCGGATGGTGCTGAGGCTTATCCTGGGTCTTCCAATTCCCACTGTCTCACGAGCAGTCTGTGTCAAGGTGCGAAATCGGTCACGTGTGTGCAACAAACCGATGTACCGATCCTGGCGGGCTGTAGTGACTCTTGGCTGACCAGGGCGTGGTCGGTCGGCAACATTGCCAGTTTCATGTTCCCTGATTCTGAGGCGACTAATTGTGGAGGGATGACACTGCATGTGACGTCCTACGGCGGCACAACTGAGACCCGCCCGTAACATGCCAATGGCACGTTCCCTTTGTTGTGTCGGGGCATGGTAACGTTCTCTGATTTTTTTTTTTGTTTTTATGCTGAGCTTCGTGTTAAGTGTTGAACCCACGACAAATGAGCCCTGAAAGCTGTTCTCAGTGACGGTGAAACACTCAATGGACGTTATTAGGAAATGTTGCGTAATGTTCACGACAGGCGCGTCGGGAACACCACAGGTTATCCAGTTATTACAACTCAACTCGAACTAACAATAAACAACAAAACGTAAATGACCAATAGCCTTACTGGGGTAGAAACATAAAATTCAACCGTGCGTTTTTAATGGCGCTAAGTATATGTATGAAACGTAACGGACACAGGAAAACTTTCTTGACTATAAAATAACCATAAAAAATAGAATTTTTCTTAGGTCGTCACAGCCCCGATTACTCGCATATTGATATTTTATATTATGTATTCTGTCCCGCCTCAAAAATACGGCGGCGCAAATGGAGATCACAATTTTCATTGGTAAGGGAAGATAACCTAGGGCCATTGGTGAATATATAGTGTGGAGGGATAAATCAGTTTTATAATAAGCCATTAAGGTCTTTAAAAATCACATGCACTGCGTCGCCTTACGTAGGCTACGTACGGACTTCCTTGTTTTTTTCAAGTGTATTACGGAGCTTATCAGAATTAAATAAGGGTGACAAAAGGTTCTGTGATTGTTTAAGAATGACTGGTAATCATTCGAGATTTGAGTAGTAGTATTGTTGTTTTCTTTAACAACGCAGCTGCATTTTCTAACCAACGGGACTGTGTTATTATTCGGATGGCCTTTACATGTATCTGCTGTTTTTTATTAGCATAATGAGTTCAAATGAGTCAGATATGTAATGAACCAAATGATATTGCAATATGATAATACGTATAAACCAGGACATAATATACAGAATGTAGAGCGTTGTATGGTTACGTCATTTTCTTACATGACTTAAAATATACCTATATGTTGCCAGATATTCGTTTAGACAATTCATTGATATGGATATAACATTTTAATATAGGAAAAATATAGATTCCTAAGAATGTGTAACTGGTAAATTTGTCAAATTCAGGGGTCATCTATTTTAATGGAAATATTTTTGTCATTTTAGATTTTTTGTGCGGCTTGAACAACATGAATCTAGTTGTCTAATGTAGGATGGTTGGATAACAGCCACTAAGTTCCTTACAGATCATGTAAGGCTGTATCTCTTCCCGAAAGTATAAAACGCAAGTATCGTCAGTAAATAAGTTAGTATTTAGTATTGTAGATGCCTTTTTTACATCGTTTATTTATACACGTAGAATACATTTTAAAATTTTCTGTGTGTGCTTTTGACTAGATTGCTGTTTGTGGAGGAGTTGTCAGGCACTCGTAGAAGTTTCCTCCAAATAGCCCGGTTTCCTCCCTATTAAACCTGGCAACGTCGCTATATAAGGGAAATAATCTTGAGCGCGGCGTAAAACATCAAGAAATCGATAAATTGAATTATCAGGAGGCAGAAAACGGTAAAAAGTGGGTTTATTTTAGCATTTACGGTGAAAGTAGCGGGTTTTGCTTTCGACATTTAACACTGGATGGCCTCGTGAACAGATCTAAGAGAGCGGATTATGAAGTTCAAAGGAGGAGGGGTCGTATAGAAGAACGATTATCTAAACATCACACACAGACCTTTTCCTTTTTTACAAATCTCCGATATACAAGTCCAAACATTACACCTTCCTCGATCACTTAACCCAATTTAACCAGCGTTTGTTTTGGAATTAACCCAAGCTCTGGTACTCGGACTGAGCGTGTATAAAGAAGAATAACCAGGGTACTATGACCCAATGTATGAATGTGCATAGTAGAAACGTAGAGGGCAACTCAAATAGCTTCAATGTGGGATAGCTGGGGGCATGTTTTGTAGTTACTGTTACTGAAAGCTAAGTGGCGTGTATGTAAAGTAAGGTAGTACATGAAAGGGTTATTTTAAATACAGCTAGAGGTAATAATATCCAGTGACATAATTCTCCATGCAGTAAACGGACTCTGTAATTCCCAAGCGCGTGTGTTGTTTGCATACATATTGGATTGAATTTATAGTCGTTATCAGCATACATCTGAGCCTTTTGTTACACAACAAAACTTGTAAGCAAACAGTTTGATTCGGCCAGCCCATGTCAGCCTTTCTTCAGCAGAATGCCATCACCAAACTTTTCTTCAGTTACTTGCTTGAATAACTCGTGACACTGAAGACTGGTGATCCACTTGTCCGGACTGACAATACAAGTTTACGATTGGTCAGTTTATTACAGACCTTGATGTGGTCATTTTTTCCCTCTTCTCAAAAGACGGAAGACCGTTCAATTTACCGGGAGGTCTGACACCATTCAGGCGAAGTCAAAGTTTTCGTTGTTACTCCTTGTGTTATCGTCGGCAAGACCTCGCATATACCTGAGAAAAATTTGGTCAATAGAGCGCTCGAGCTCAATTAAGGCCAGGTGAGTCAGCTAAAGAGGATCGTCTTATTTTGACACCTAGGCTAGGTTCAAACAGGCTACACTATAGGATGGTCCGTAAAACGACACTTCTTAAGGATATCCCAGTCACCTGTGTTCATTCCGACATTTCTAATATTAGACGTGCTCCTTTGTGCACAGTTTATTTCTTCGCTGTATAAGGGATAAAACTTGGACCCCCTGGTGATGGATGTGACTCTGGATTCATTTGTGGACCCTTAACAGTATCGAATATTCATCTATTTTTTTACAATACGGATTGATCGTGGTGTTTTCATCATTCTAAAACTATTGCAAAAGCTTTTTCGTGGAGTTTTTTATTTTCCTATCTCATTTATGCTCTCCTATATACACTTGGACTTGAAAGGTAAATGAGAGTTCTTCATACCCATCATATTTTTTGAAGCTTCAATGACGTTTATTTCCAAGATGTAGGCCGAGAACCATAAATCAATGTCCCTGTCAATTGATACTATTTTCTCTATATAGATACTGTATTGTTTGAGTGGCGTTACCATTACATCGACTTTATAAGTTTCCCATATGCTGACCATGAAAGCGGACCGGGCAAATGCCAACACTATAGTGATCAACTTTGATCCGCCTACAGATACCGACACTGATGGCGAGGACTCTCCGCCTCCCTTTAACCGACAGCCATCCTCCCGACATGTGTCATCTGCCTCGTCTGGGTATGGGACACTGGGGGAAAGCGGGGCACCCAAAGCCCGGGTTAAGCTTCCCTCAAGATACTTAATGGGATTAAACCGTCTACAGAAAGAGACGGACGTTAATTCGAACCCCACTGTTGACTCAACTCTACCCGGCGAGAAGGAAACCAGAGAGAAGGATTTAGATCAAGCTTTAAAGTGGATTAGACAAGAAATAGTAAGTTAAGAATGTTCATTTTTACTTTGCCAGGACCCTGTTTTACAAAGCGACGTAGTGTAAGTTTTTACGTAACAGTCATAGCAACCCATACTGTAGAGATACGTTAGTATGAAAGTTACGCAAAAAATACAACTACGCCGTTTTTTTGTGAAACATTTGACGGAGACAAGGCCAAACCCGAACCCCAGTCTACTTTCATGTAAATATTTGCTGGGTTTTCATTACTCAGATTTAGTCTGTAAAATTATTTAGGATTCAGACTGAAATAGCCTGCCAAATCCAGTCTCAGCTAAAAGATTATCATGAAATGACTTTCACAGGCTGTACAATACACTGTTTTGCAGAAATTAGTGAAGTTACTCCAGTTTAATTAGAGTCAAAGTTATCTCTTTGTGTTAGCGCTTGTGTCAAGTTATATAGGGGTTCCGTAAACGGCTAATCCGGGTTACATCCTAGCATAACACATCTTGGAATCTTCAGGTGTATATACTGTCAATGGAAATGTACCTGGAAGCAACTTAATGCCATAATGAACACGTGAGGTACCAATTTTACACGTACTTTGCTGCCACGATGTTATTAGCATAGGCACATGCATAAGATTTACACCCATCTTCTCGGCGCAGCATTTATGCGAATTATTTTTCATAGCATCTGATTTTCGAGATAATGAGAGGGTTGATTTTCATCGAAACACTAAGCGAAAATGCTTAGTCAGTGGTCTGTACCAAGCGAAATAGTTAGGAAAAGTAAACACAACACGAAGGTTGGTTCATTTGAGACCAAAGTTAAACCTACATCTAAATTCTATTATTAGGTACATTCTCATAAAAGTAAAAAGCTTCTAACATAAAGACATAGTTTTCTGGATAACTACTTCTTAGGTTTATTTCTCACAACGTAAACCTAAGAGGGAGTTATCCAGAAAACTATGTTTTTATGTTACTTATTCCCTACTTGTAAATGTCTTTCAAAAGTTATAAAAAGCTTCTACTTTGTACTTCTTAAAAGTTAGGAATTAATTTTTTTTTTTCGGGATAATATCAACATTGTTGACACCTTTAAGTCACGTAATCCCGATAACGCGTTTGCTGGTGTGGCGTAATTTGGTATACGCTTATAAGTGAAATAATGTCAGTAGAAACTTATCATAGATAAAGTTAACTCACTGAAGAGTTATGTTTCTAGAACAACTTCAATATATCCTGTATGTGAATGAAATGCAAATTATGAAATTATGAGATGCCAAAAATATTGCTGGGTAAATAAATAAATGATACAATAGAGAACCACACACATTTCTCATACCCACTTCTTGATAGAAAAAGATTGCTCATAAGGCTTTATTATTGTGAAAGTGATATCAATCAAACATTTTTAGTTCACTAAGACTCTTTTAGACACACATTTAAGTGGCTTTAATTTTAAGTTCTGTTAGATCAATTGTCATTTAAAGTGGCATGAGCTGCCAAAATGTTGACATTTTGACGTAAAAACAGAATGTTGAAATTATTGGCAGTTTTTCTCAAGAAGTATAATTCAGCAGCTTTTTAGTGCTTCTAGTCTCGAAAATGTACGATGAAGTATTGTTTTGAACTAACTTTGGCATAGAATGAATGAATGATCGTCCCGGTTATTTAAATTTTGTTTACTTTTCCAACACTATTCCGGTTCGTATAGGCCACATACTGTATGGATTTTCCTCATTCCAACGCTTATCATTTAGTTTTTCGATGGCCTTCGAAGTCTCTTACTGTCGTGACGATCAGAAACTATGAAAAAAGTGTGAATTTTGGCAGCTCATGCCACTTTAACAATTTGCCGAAGATGTGCAGGCGGAAGCCATTAAAATACAAACATGCAGAATGAATTCCATCCCTGGCAAGGATCGATAAAACATATGTTACAATGAATACAATATAAATCTTCAACAATTACAATCCAAGGAAATCCATAAGTTATCAATACAACCTGTCGATTTTAGGTTTGATATTTGTGGGATAAACTTGAGGGTGAATCCTTTGGAAATAACCAAGGCCCACAAAGCGCAAACCCCAGCAATTGATACCAATTTTTCTTAGGAGTAAGCAATCCAATAGCCAACACAATTGTGGACAGAAAAGCGGATGTTTTTAACAAAAAGACTATACAGTTTGTTTGACACGGTTAACTTACACTGAATGTAAACCTACTGGGCGTGTTTTATCTATATATAGCCGAATCATTCTAAAGCCCTTTGATGGAGGAATACAGGACAGTTTAGGATATAGAATATCAACCATTACATCCAGTTATACTGAAAAATCTTTTCCTTTCAAAGGGTATAATACCCTCGGTCAACATAGATTAAGATATTACGTGATATAAATAACCCTCTATATTAACCTAGATATATACACATTTCTTAGTCCGGAATATTAACCCAGCCTGCAAAATACATATTGCACATTTCCGTGGGTTTCGCGATGTTTTTATCTCTGTCATCTCTCCTGATGATGGTATAATAAATGCCGAAATATTGAATCAATATGAAAAAGTCGCTTTTCATGTTACAGCAGCATACGCTGCCGAAATTCGCACTTTTTGATAAATTCTGATTGTCACTAGTCTTTGAAGGTCATATGAAAACTAAATGATTGACCTCGGATTGAGGGTAATCCATACAGTCTGTGGCCTGTACGAACCAAAGTAGTGCTAAACAAGTTCATTCATTCTAAGCCGACATGTTAGTTCAAAGCAACACTTTACCATATATATTTGTCCCCAGGAGGCATTAGCATTTACACTTCAGACATATTTGCCCCCCCAGTAGGCATTAGCATTTACACTTCAGAAATATTTGCCCCCAGTAGGCATTAACATTTACACTTCAGACATATTTGTCCCCAGGAGGCATTGATATTTACACTTCAGACATATTTGTCCCCAGGAGACATTAACATTTACACTTCAGACATATTTGTCCCCAGTAGACATTAGCATTTACACTTCAGACATATTTGTCCCCAGGAGGCATTAGCATTTACACTTCAGACATATTTGCCCCCCCAGTAGGCATTAGCATTTACACTTCAGAAATATTTGCCCCCAGTAGGCATTAACATTTACACTTCAGACATATTTGTCCCCAGGAGGCATTAGCATTTACACTTCAGACATATTTGCCCCCAGTAGGCATTAGCATTTACACTTCAGAAATATTTTCCCCCAGTTAACATTTACACTTCAGACAAATTTGTCTTCATTAGGCATTAACATTTACACTTCAGACATATTTACCACCAGTAGGCATTAACATTTACACTTTAGACATATTTACCACCAGTTGGCATTAGCATTTACACTTCAGACATATCTGCCACCAGTAGGCATTAACATTTACACTTCAGACATATTTACCACCAGTTGGCATTAACATTTACACTTCAGACAAATTTGTCTTCAGTAGGCATTAACATTTACACTTCAGACATATTTGCCCCCCAGGAGGCATTACTATTTACACTTCAGACATATTTGCCCCCAGTAGGCATTAGCATTTACACTTCAGACATATTTGCCCCCAGTAGGCATTAGCATTTACACTTCAGACATATTTGCCACCAGTAGGCATTAACATTTACACTTCAGGCATATTTACCACCAGTTGGCATTAACATTTACACTTCAGACATATTTGCTCCCAGTTGGCATTAGCATTTACACTTCAGACATACCTCCCCCCCCCCCCAGTAGGCATTAGTGTTTACTTAATGATATTTGCTTTAGTGACATTTACCCCAATAGACATATGATCTTAAAAGACAAATTTGTCTTCAGTAGGCATTAGCATTTACACTTCAGACATATTTGTCCCCAGGAGGCATTAACATTTACACTTCAGACATATTTACCACCAGTTGGCATTAGCATTTACACTTCAGACATATTTGTCCCAGTAGGCATTAACTTTTACACTTCAGACATATTTGCCCCAGTAGGCATTGACATTTACACTTCAGACATATTTGCTCCCAGTTGGCATTAGCATTTACACTTCAGACATACCTCCCCCCCCCCCCCCAGTAGGCATTAGTGTTTACTTAATGATATTTGCTTTTGTGACATTTACCCCAATAGACATATGATCTTAAAATATTTCGCCCCATACATGATTCAAAATTTGCTCAGCTCATACTATTTGTCAAAACCGGCAGTAACATTGGCTATTCTAACATTTGCGTGAGAATGCATAATTATTTACTCTCATTTGATCTGCCTCAATAAGCGTTAACAATTGCTCCCCCCCCCCCCCCCCCCCCCCGCGCAAAAATGTTAAGATTTGATCTTTAGATATCTGTGCCAACATTAATAACATTTGTATTAGAGGTTGTCTCTAATATGTTTATTGCTAATCATTTCCGATTGATAATGACTGCCTTATTATATACCTCCTTAAATCCCTATAGGGGATAATTGATCATATGAATGGCATGGTCTGCTATGTAATGACGACATGAAGCTATTTGATTCGACCCCTTCAATCATAGCTGGCGCCGGCCAATCATTGAAAGAGAATTATCTTGAAAGTTATCAGCATTGGATTGTAGTACATTACATTTTCCCAAATACGTATTTCTATAGATCAATCACCATAGTTAAAAAACCCTCTATATAGTACAAGGAAAGTCTGACGGATCGGTATGTTTACATGGTCTCTATCTGACATAAACTCATTGTACATCATCCAGAGTAAACATAAAAACTGTCCCCATACATCAAGTCATGTCAGATTTGATATCTAATAGACCCTAGAGTTATAATAGAACTGAGTGGTATCCCCGGAGATTCTCTATAAAAGGTATAACGTCACTATAGTAGAAATTGGGCAAGACGTTCGACAACATTGCTATTAACTGCTGAGAGCAAGAATTGGGAATTACGAAGCAAAGTAATCTGATGATAATCTCACGCTTTTTTATATACTTTCTATATTGTTAAACCAGTCCGATTCTCACTTGCTCCTCTCTAAGCCTTAACCCTCTATCAACCCACTCTGGCCTGGTATTTAATCCCAATCGGTCCACCAAACGAATTTGGGTTAAGTCTTACAACCAGTAATGTAATTTAGATTATTGCGCAAAAAGAATCCAAAGATTCGTGTACACATTCCTAATACTCTTTTGTTGATATAATTTTAGTAGTAACCTTAAGTAAATTCAACTCCAGGGTTTTTTCCCTTCTGCATATTGCCGGTTTTGTTATTAAGCAAAATCGAAATAACTATTCTTTAAAACGCCTATCTGTTGAATTATTGATGGCCTATAATTGAAAGGATTTCCGAATAGAATCTTGTAATCCCACCATATTGTTTCCATCCAAATCCATAAGCTGATACACTAGTTGGTTTTCTGATATAGTCCAACTTCTCTCCCCAAAATATAAACACAACCGCCGGAATACATACATAATCCGGAGTATTATGCAAAACACCATGTGATCAATCCTTCCTGATCGTCTTGCGGTTACACGTGAATGTTTATCAAGATGCTCGACTGTCACTTTTCATGTCAGTCTTTTCTTTTTTGACTGACAACTGTCAAAGTGTGTGGCATTTACATTCTCCGTGTGTCTAGTAGACCTACCTACCACCAGACAAAAGCTCAATTCATTACGTTTTATAGGTAAATTGACCTTATTAAATCCTCAACTGCCGGGGAAGTGACTGTTTCTCCATGTATCTAGTATAGACATACCTACCACCAGACAGAAGCTTGATTCATTACGTTTTATAGGTAAATTAACCTTATTAAATCCTCAACTGCCGGGGAAGTGACCGTTTCTCTGTGTTGTCTAGTAGACCTACCTACCACCAGACAGAAGCTTGATTCATTACGTTTTATAGGTAAATTAACCTTATAAAATCCTCAACTGCCGGGGAAGTGACTGTTTCTCCGTGTGTCTAGTAGACCTACCTACCACCAGACAAAAGCTTGATTCATTACGTTTTATAGGTAAATTAACCTTATTAAATCCTCAACTGCCGGGGAAGTGACCGTTTCTCTGTGTTGTCTAGTAGACCTACCTACCACCAGACAAAAGCTTGATTCATTACGTTTTATAGGTAAATTAACCTTATTAAATCCTCAACTGCCGGGGAAGTGACTGTTTCTCTGTGTTGTCTAGTAGACCTACCTACCACCAGACAAGGGCTTGATTCATTACGTTTTATAGGTAAATTAACCTTATTAAATCCTCAACTGCCGGGGAAGTGACCGTTTCTCTGTGTTGTCTAGTAGACCTACCTACCACCAGACAAAAGCTTGATTCATTACGTTTTATAGGTAAATTAACCTTATTAAATCCTCAACTGCCGGGGAAGTGACTGTTTCTCCGTGTGTCTAGTAGACCTACCTACCACCAGACAAAAGCTTGATTCATTACATTTTATAGGTAAATTAACCTTATTAAATCCTCAACTGCCGGGGAAGTGACTGTTAAGCAGATCAAAAGATACTTGGTGGCGAGATATAAAAATAGTGTTCCAAGCAAGCTAAATTTCTGTACCCGGATATAGGGGAAACAAAGATTTTTAAACGCCTCTTAAATATTTTTGTTTTAACCTGGGATTCAATTGGATACAGTAATTTATCCCCTGTTTAATCCTTTGTTATTACACATTAGAAAAATATTAAAAGGTGACGTGAAATGTTTGATTTCAATCCAAGTGCTTTGTTTGAAGATTTTGTTAAAGAGATATATATGACGTCCCAGCGAGCTCTGTATAAGGGTCTCTGGCCAAAGATACCACTGTGGACGAATAATAGGGGTATCTTTCGAGATATACGGGGAATAAACAAGCAAGAAGAGATTCCATTTTTGTGTCTATAAGGCAAAAAATTGTACTTTTAACAAATTATTTAAATGGTTAATGGGGCGAAGTCCAAAAAAGACTTCTTTGATCAATCAGAGATAAAGCCCTTAATTATATCTGAATAATTTCCTCCGAGAAATATAGATTATAACTTAAGAATAGTAAACTTGCTTATGAATCATCTTTCCACTATAACAACATGAGGCAATGAAATGTCTTGGCTATATAATGCTAGATGTGTAACGTCGAGATTGATTGCTTTCACCTCTGCCATGCATTTAATCCAGGATTATATACACCAAAGTAGAAATCTTTCGAAAAAGATCGGCCTGACCTTAAAGGCCTTTTAAGCGTTGAAATCTAAAAGTACTGAGTTTATTTATAAATTGATTATATTATTTATTTTAAAAAACTGGAATAGTTAGTTTGCTGATTCTTTCAAAACCTGCTGACGATTTTAGCTCATCAAAATTTATGTCTATACCAATTATATTTAATAAAGGTGACTAGAAAGATTTATTGGTGAGATATTGGTAAATTCCTCTGATTGATTTGATTGGGAGCTGATATAAATCTGTCTGAGGCCGACTCCTTTGGTTGTCTGGCGCATTATCCACTTCGTTGATTTCCTCGTGGACGGTAGGGTGAACTCGAAGTTCTATTTTTAAAATTGTTTTGCTAGTTAAGATATAAGGTCATAAATTTATTTAAAATATGTCAAAATCTATAAAGAAAAAAAAGTATGTGTTCTTAATCGTTTTGAAAACAATATGATTATTTATCACGATTTAAGTACGTTTTGGGATGAGTCACGTGACTGCTATGGACGATTAATCATATATTCACTCAAGCATAACAATTGTACGCTTTGTTTGGAAAAATTGTTCTAATAACATTTTACAAAAGAAATCTATAAACTTTCAGTATATGGTGTCAGAAACTTTTCAAAAATTGCACTGCAGGTACTATCGAAAGGTGGGGGATTTCCCTTGGATGATACAGTTCCTCTTTTACTAAATAATTTTAAATGCGGCGTACAACCTAAACCCTCATACCTACTGATCTATATGATGTTTTTTTTAAGAAAGACCGATTATGTGTGCAATAATGCTTAGGGTTTTGTAATCGTAGTAAGTGTTAAGTACAGTCTGCCTTTTGACGAAGAATTGGTTCATATTCCAGTCAGAACAAACTGTTTTTCCCCCGATTCCATGACTAGTACTGTCCATTGAAAAGATCATAGGGCAATGGTGATTAGGATGTACAATCGATTACTTTTATATTTGGTTGATATGTGTAAGCAGAAAGTGGATTTTCCTAGAAGGTTTCCATGTAGGCCTATTTCTGAATATGTCTGTATATTATGGATAGCATACATATAGTCAGCGAAATGTTTGGTGCTCCTTTCGGTTTTTAAATGAGTATCTTAAATGTCTTACGGATATTGTTAAAACAGTTTGATGTGTACATCTTTTTAAACTGACGTGGATATATTTTAAAACAAGGAAGATTAGTTTGAAGTGATCGTTTTGTATCTCACGTAGGCCTACAGAGGCTAATATAAATCTTCTGGAGGTCCACACTCTAAACGGGAAGTCTGTACATATGTTCGTTACGTCTGTCATGTAGGTAGTCGGTAGTTTCTAGAGATTTAGGAACGTGATGCCCCATAAACTTATCGTAACTGTAAGAAGATATAGCAAATACCCTCAATAGTGAGATTTAACCTAACAAAATATACACCTTCTAAAAGCACACACTTGAATGTGATGTTTACTTTTCACGGCTAGATGCTATTCAACCCTCTCATAGCAGTAGATCGGTTTTCATATCATATGATTTATATATACTGTCTAAGAATGCAGAAATGGGACTCAGTTTGCGTCATAGTCACAAACAGGGGCAAAATGTCGTATAATCCCACTCAAAAAACAACCCCTTTGTATAAAATAACGCTTTCAATTGTGTCTCGAATGGTAACCTAAATATCTAAGCTAGACTTTGACTGCTGAATTCCCCGTGCAAACGCAGCTTTGACTGCTGAATTCACCATGCAAACGCAGCTTTGACTGCTGAATTTACCGTGCAAACTTAGCTTTTACTGTTGAATTCCCCGTGCAAACGCAGCTTTCACTGCTGAATTTACCGTGCAAACGCAGCTTTGACTGCTGAATTCCCCGTGCAAACGCAGCTTTGACTGCTGAATTCCCCGTGCAAACGCAGCTTTGACTGCTGAATTCACCGTGCAAACGCAGCTTTGACTGCTGAATTCATCGTGCAAAAGCAGCTTTGACTGCTGAATTTACCATGCAAACGCTACTTTGACTGCTGAATTTACCATGTAAACGCAGCTTTGACTGCTGAATTTACCGTGCAAACTTAGCTTTCACTGTTGAATTCCCCGTGCAAACGCAGGTTTCATTGCTGAATTCCCCGTGCAAACGGAGCTTTCACTGCTGAATTTACCGTGCAAACGCAGCTTTGACTGCTGAATTCCCCGTGCAAACGCAGCTTTGACGGCTGAATTCCCCATGCAAACGCAGCTTTGACTGCTGAATTCACCGTGCAAACGCAACTTTGACTGCTGAATTTACCATGCAAACGCAGCTTTGACTGCTGAATTTACCGTGCAAACGTAGCTTTTACTGCTGAATGCAAGTGGGTTGTGTTTCAGGACAACGCCTTTAGAACTATTTCATTTCCAATAAAATTTTAAACTTCTTAATAGGGAGTAATATTACTTGGCACTGCCTATAAACAATGAACAAATAAACGTCTGTTGTATTCCAATTCATTCTAGGCGTTGGAATTCCGATCAAGCTAGTCCAGATAAAAATAAATTCCTGGCAGGGTTCTTCACTTGAGTTTCTTCTGGACAAAGAGCGATAAAGCTGCTATGTAAAGGAAATAATCTTCAGTGCTACCTAAAGCGTCAAATAATTTTTATCAGGTATACTAGTATATTCAAGTTGGATAGCTCTAACAATTATTCAACTCTCTGTACAGAATGGATTCAATTTAATGTGATAGTCAATTATTGTCTCTTTGAAAATCAAAACAATTAACCAACCCCTTTATTACTATTCTGTTTCAGTTATTGATGCGAGAGCAGGACAAAATGTTGACGAGTCAGTTTATAGGTCTGAGGTCCCGGATCCTACAGCTCCGCTGTTGGCTTGAGATATACGGATCTACGTCAGACATGAGTAGCTTGGATGGAAGCTCCATGTCCCTTGAAGAGAGTCGCAGTTCCTTGAACACCACAGCCCACTCCTTACTGAGTCCCGATAACGAACTGGAATTTAGAAACCGAACCTCGTCAATGAGAATCACCCGTAGACCTCCCTCCATCTGCCCGAGAATCTCAGAAAAAAGACGAAGCAAGGAATACACGTGATATATGTGTCTACACGCCTTGAAATATTTCGCATGTAGGAGTGCTTAATATATGTGGAACCAAAGTGATGTGAAGCACGTATCACAGAATTAACCAAACAAACGGAACCATGCCTGTTCTAGTGTCACAGGCCTCTAAACTGAATTAACCAAACAAACAGAACAACCACTGACCTGGTGTCATAGTCCTCTAAACTAAATTAACCAAACAAACGGAAACATGCCTGATTTGGTGTCATGGTCCTCTAAACTGAATTAACCAAACAACTGGAACTATGCCTACTCTGATGCCACAATCCTCTAAACTGAATTAACCAAACAAACGGAACTATGTTTGACCTGGTGTCACAGTCCTCTTCACTGAATTAACCAAACAAACGGTACCATGCCTGCCCTGATGTCGAAGTCCTCTAAACTGAATTAACCGAACAAACGGAACTATGTCTGATCTTGTCATAGTCGTCTAAACTAAATTAACCAAACAAACGGAACCATGCCTGACCTGGTGTCATAGTCCTCTAAACTGAATTTACCAAACAAACGGAACCATGCCTGACTTGGTGGCATAGGACTTCCTCTAAACTGAATTAACCAAACAAACGGAACCATGCCTGACTTGGTGTCATAGGACTTCCTCTAAACTGAATTAACTAAACAAACGGAACCATGCCTGACTTGGTGTCATAGGACTTCCTCTAAACTGAATTAACTAAACAAACGGAACTATGCCTGAGCTGATGTCATAGTCCTCTTCACTGAATGAATCAAACAAACGGAACCATGCTCGACCTGGCGCCACAGTCCTCTTCCATCGACATTGGTGATTGCTTATCATATATACAGTGCCTTCTGGTAGTGGTATACGATGGGCAGTTCTTCTTGAGAAGCAATACATTGTGACCATAACCCTCCTGTTAGTGTATTCTGAATAAGTCCATTTAGAGTGGTGGAATTAGGAGTGCTAATATAGGGGATCCGTTGATGTGGAAGATGTTATGACGACAAAAGCCCATTGGTTACATGTCCACTACTTGCTGGCCATCAAAAGTTCTTTGTTAAGCGAATAAATGGGAAACTTAACAATATAACACTGTGTCTTTTTGGCTATGCAGCCATGCATGTTGTAATGGGCATTCTGCTAGTGGGCCATTCAACACGAATTATATATACGTTTCCATTTATGTTTTTGAACACTTTGTATTTGTTTGTGAACAGCCTTCAGAACAAATAATGAAAAAGGACTTAGTATTGACAATTTGAAATATTATTTTATTGACGCAGTGCATCCTTTTGTATAATTCTGTTTGCGAATTTTGTTTGTTTACATTTATTGTTGTTGGCATACCAAATGGTTTCATGAATCTCCATAGAATTAAGTATTTTTGAGACGGTGTTTATATTTTAGTTACAATGCAATCTGTATATATTACACCCTGAATTTATAATTATTTTTGCGTTACTTCGTAATAAGAAACAATTGTATATACATGTAAGTGTTAACATAGAGGTTTTTTTTTTTCTTTTTTTTACTTTGCAAAAATGAAGAAAAGATCCTTTCACACCAAACGTTCCGACTGGCAATGAGTTTTGTTCAGTTAAGTCCTTTAGTCTGATACTGAGTCTAGACAGGGTTAATACATTCCCAGTTATATCAACGTAATCCTTTTGATGGGTTTTAAACCAGTAGGCCCCTATTCAAGCTTCATGGGCACACAAGTTTCCCGTCGATTTGTCACGGGTATGATTTTCACTCAACCCGAAGAAACTTCGTGGATTTGTAGCATTGCAAGCATTGCCATTAGTATAGTCTATACCTATCTGTTTGTGTGTCTCCATAAACACATATACTATAAAGTCGCTCTTCGCCGGCGATATATTGGTAATGCTTTCAATGCTAAGTGGATTGGTCATCCGATCGCCGCACGTGGTAGAATTGATTGGTAGGCCTACTCCTAGAAGGTCGTGTGTTTGCTTCCTGATTTCCTCCCCCACTAAACCCCATATTCGTGAAATAATCTTGAGTGCGTTTAACTCCAGCAAACAGTGTTCATGTGAAAGCCACAGGCCCGAGCTCCACAGGGGAATCATACAGGAAAACTTGCACCGAGCGATCTGTGTTAGCACCGTCTTAGCTTGCCGAGAAAAATGACGGCAGCTAGAAAAACATGAAATATTTCAATTACCGG
This sequence comes from Lepidochitona cinerea, assembly GCA_963971465.1. NCBI lineage: Eukaryota > Metazoa > Mollusca > Polyplacophora > Chitonida > Tonicellidae > Lepidochitona > Lepidochitona cinerea. The sequence goes on along the minus strand of OZ020556.1, from coordinate 34,762,400 downwards.
CACTTATCCGCGAAAGAGTGATTGGATATCAAGTGAGAAAACTCGGATGAAAATCTATGCCATTTATCGTATACATCAGTGTAAACTGTTATTGTAAAAAAACAATCGGCGATATGGACGGGAAATCTTCTATAATGCATGGTCGCTGCAGAGCAGCTTATACGAGCATTGTTTTTCTTCAATTAGAGTGCGTTCAATCCCTTCACGAACCCCTATGTTTTACGAGCTGAGTTTAAATAGAAATGTGATACTGGCCAACATATACTGAGTGACATGATCTGCAAAAGTTCTGTCTTTCTTTCATAAATTCTGATTGTCCTGAAAGGTCGCGAGTTAAAGTACCTTGAAAAGCTAAAGGAGTGACGTTGAAATAAAAAAAATATCGCCAAAACCAGTAACCCGTACGTGTTACGTACATTCCCAAGATTGGTATAAACAGATAGCTCTTATTTAGTACTTCTTGGTGTAAATTAGGCCTACGAACAACAAGCGAATTCTGTGTCAACGAAATTTTCTCTTTATTTGGCAGCTGATGCCACTTCAATATAAAAGGATTCAATATAACACAATAAAGTGCGGCCGAGTTTTTTTAAATATATATATATATACATATATATATTTATGAACACTGAAACACACGGACACATGCAGGGAAAATCTTCTTGTCAAAAATAACCATGGAGACAAGTTTCTAATTGTGTTAAAAAGTGGTATATCATTTAGACCTATATAGGCTAGCCTAGACTCATTCACCGCCCTTAGCTATTGTGGATTACTAAAGTAAACCGGGTTATAAATATGATTTAAAGTTTAATCATTATTTCAAACAAGTCTAAGACTACTGTGAACACAGCACACCGCCAGGTTTTAATTAAATTTCGTCCTGAGTCATGATATTAGTATTTGCAGTCATATATCACCTTTGTTCAATTAGTGAACAGAAAACAAGACAGCTTGTAAAAACCTAGCTCGCAAAGAATGTGCTGCCAGATGGCCTCTTACAAAACAGTTACTTGCCAAACCCAGGCAGAAAATATTTACCCCGGCGTTGAAAGAAGTCAAATTGAAGTGCTAGTAACTAATCAACAGACCAAGAATGTCAAGGAAACATAAATGCACATTACCTGACGTCATGGGATATCCATGCTAAAAATAACGTCAACACAAGGCTTATACAAAAGGCTTATAAGAAACTGCACTCGTTGTTCGGAAGATTGATTGACGTTTTACGCCGCACTCAAGATTATTTCACTTATATGGCGGCGTTGCCAGATTCAGTGGGGAAGGAGACCGGGCTCATTGCCCAGAAAAAAACCGAGACCTTCGGGGAGTACCTGGCAACTTATCCACATACGGCGACCAAGTGAAAATCCACTCAGAAATGTTTCAATTTGTATTTGGTTTGAATGTGATTTGAACCCGCGTTGTTCGGAAGAACAGGGCGATGAAGAGAAGACCCTGACTGAGTGGGGATTCTCTTCCCCTTTTTTAGGCCTTTGTTGGTGTTAGCTACCATCTCTTTAAGCAACTGGGCCAATTCCCCCATACACCCCCAATGAAAAATGGAACTATTAATTTAACTATGTACTGTAAACGATATGTACTATGAACAAAATTATAAGCTAGCAAACGATATTTTCAAGGGAGACGATTCCCAGTCCTTCTTGCCTATTTTTTTGTTACCCCCCCCTGAACAGGTAAAATCAATATGCATGATGTTACTTTTCTATTTGATACAATGTTGACATTTGGTTCGGTCATTTAGTTCGAATAATAGAAAGATTCTCTAAGCAAAGCGCTTCTAAAAATACAGAAAAATGGTAGAGGGTAAATCTTTACAGTCATTTAGTTTTTCGATGTCATTCAAAGCCTCTTACTGTCGTGGCGATCAGAAATTATGAAAACAAATTTGAATTTTGGCAGCTCATGCCACTTTTAACAAAAAAATTACTATTTTGGAGGTTAAAAGAAAATGCAATAAAATGGTCTCCAAACTAGCTTCTGTAAAAAGTATTTGTGTATATTGCAATAAAAATTTAACTTTTCTGGTACAGATCAATCTGCTATAAAAATGTGACAATGCTTGTTGAAAAACTCCCGCATTGAGTTTGTCTTGAACAGGAGATCTCTCGCCAAGGCAAACTCCACATACTCTGAAGAAACATGCTGGATGTCGGATCAGCTACCATAAGGGATGCACACCGAATGGGGATTCAAAAATAAAAGAAAGACGCAGATCACAAACTGTCAAAGTTCACCTTGCTGTTATGAGCCAAATTACTGGGCCCTGTCCTGATAAATATTATAAGACAAACCATGACTGGTCTTACTGTTATCTGTTAAATGTCAGCCTTAGAGGAAGGAAAACAAGTGCTGGTTTAGATAGATTCCATTTTTTAAAGATTAATTACATTTACAGAAGAAAGTTTGACAACATTGTTCAGAAATGTTTGAAACTCTCTTTAAACGTGGGTTCCATACTAATGATAATTGTAATTATAATCATTCATTAATGATAATGATAGTTGTTCAAAAACAACTGACGACGTGGTGATGTCTTAATTTTTTTTTTTTTTATCATTAACATTGTTCAGGTTTATAAAAGGTATATTTGTTACTCCTAACCCAAACATCCTACTTTGTTGAGCTTACGCAAACAGGTGATAAGACTTTTCCAACTTCTTAGAAAAATAATATAAAAATGGAGAGACTAAGGTTATGTTTTCCTAATGCCTTTTGTGCAATTTTTACATTATAGTAATTTGTCAAACTAACAATTTCCAGAGCAAAAAATAGACTACACAAATGTACTCTAAGAGCACATGGAAATACAAACTGCATAATACATAGGTGTCCATATTTTATTTACAAAGCCCTGGTGTAACATCAAAATCACATGAATGATCCTTCGGCAGTAAAACTTCCAGTCAGATAACTACATAAATCAAGTTGACATTACATTATAAATGCTCTAGGAGTAATCTTTTGGATTATAGGTGCGTTCACAATCTAATAACTTGATCTAAAATCAGGAGCATCCATGATTTAGCTTCACAAACAAAACAGAAGGGGATGTTGTGACTGCAAAAACAAAACAGAGTAGGATGAAGTGACATCAAAAACAGAACACAGTAGGATAAAATGGATTCAAAACCAGAATTGCTAAGAATGAAAGCAAAGGTTTATTGCTTAATGAATTCATTTAAAATTATTTCACTTATTGCCGGGTTCAGTGGAAGAAGAAACCAGGCCCAGGAGAAACCACCAACCTTTGGCAAGTACCTCGCAACTCTTCCACATACGGCAATCAAGTGAAAAAATCCACAAAAAATTATAAATTTTATTTGCTTTGAGTGCAATTTGATCCCCGTCACATCGATGGAATGTCTATGTCTGACTGAGCCACTGAAGGCCCATAAAAACAAAGGACGCACAAGATTAAAAGCTCATTTGCTACCCCAAACTCAAGTACGATAAAGATATTATACATGATGTCCTAAGGGTCAACCCGGGTCAACTCTGTATAACATGAATTCTTTGATCCTCGCTATATTTCAACCTCCCTTGTCTGAAAAGGGGTTCTTCCTGCTTATACCAGTCAGAAGTGTTAAATTCAGGGAAGAAAAATTGTATTTCCCTTGCAGCCGATTCATCAGAATCTGAAAAAAAAACAAATTAGTTAAAAATTACAAGAAAATATTGATGTGTTTTTAAACAAGCTTCTTAGTCAATACATCTCTCTGATCAGATGAGACTGTGGTGAGATGTGAAATGTTGAAATTGACTTACATAGTTACATCTAAATGATCAGAATGAACTGGTAGAAATTGGTTCATTGAGTGATGTTATGTACTGGACTCAAGATTATTTCCCTTATATGGAGGGCTTTTTACCCCTGACCTCTGGCAAGTATTTGATTGATTGATTGTTTGGTGTTTTACGCCGCGCTCAAGATTATTTCACTTATATACAATGTAGCAGCGTTGCCAGTTTTATTGTGGGAGGAAACCGGGCTCTGTGCCCGGAGGAAACCCACGACCTTCCGCTGGTAACTGCATTCGGATTGAGCGTCCAACGCCCTACCTACTGAGCCACGGAGGCCCCCGGTGAGTATTTGGAAACTCTTCCACACAGGGCGTTCAAATAAAGAAAAATCCTGAGTGGGATTAGTACCTCTATGAAAATGTGTAGAATTTGAAGAAGAAATACTGAAAACTTTTTGTGTGGAGATGCAGTTGACTGCGGACTACGAGATAACTTAAAAGTGTGTGGGCTCTCCCATTTGCCATTCAAGCTTGTTACGCGTATGGACCATGTCTGTTTACTGTGCTATTTTTAGCAACACACAGAGTGGTTTCCCTTAATGCTTTGTGAGAAAACCGACGCACGAGATATGTCATATCTGGCAGTGAGATTTAATCGTTACATTTAGTACGCCAAGAAGTATAATCATTCTAAAAGATATCTATGTTAAGGTACGAGATAATTCGTGCCTGCAGAATCCGGTGCGCCTGCCATTGCGAGATATCTCATAGTCGGCAGTCAACGTGTTAAAATATGTAGGTAAGTACTTACCAGAGCCATGAGTACAATTTCTAGTATCAGTAAGTCCAAATCTCCCTCTAATACTGTCAGGCTGCTCATATATTGTCCTGTTGACAAAACATGTAATGTTTGGAATTAAATTAATGAGTACGGTATCTTGATTAAATACAAAACAAAAAGCTTATCACAGCATACACTGAATTGAATGGTACAATTATGTAACATATTTGTCATGAGTTTTGTACCTGAAGTAAGGTCAACTGGTTCAGGAAACCCGCGATATTTACGTGTACCATGATCCAGGCTGCTAACAGATCATGTTAAGGTGACTTCAGATCTCATATTGAAAAGGTTTTACTTTTGTTTTTCCAACTCCTCAAATTCGAGACCCGTTTGATATTGTAATTGAGACATCATAGATATAGATATAGAATAGACATATTTATTAATAATCTACACATCTTTTCACAATTTTTTTACAAATATAATTGTATTAGAATGTGTGTCCATACTAATGAGAAACAATTAGTATGTAGTGATGCCTTAATTATTTCACTTATTTTCAATTTAAGTGGGGTAGAGTACCATGCACTATGCCCATAGAAAACCCCTATAATTGATGAGTACCTGACAGCTCTTCCACATGGTGATCAAGCGAACAATACACCCACTATGAAAGGTTTGTGTCCTACTAAGACAATGACTCTGCAGACTAACAAACCACTAAGAGTTGAAAGTCGTTACCTGAGTACTTTAGTCGGCCCCATCAACTTCCTCCATTCTTCTACTGCATTTTCACCAGCTAATATGTGTGCACTTAGAGGACCACTGAAATAAGTTTAGTTAGATCTTTCTATGATCAAGGCATAAGATCATGTCTGAGATTTGCAACTTGTTAAAATTGGAAGTCGTCATCCTTCCACTGTGACTCGCTAGATTAATTGATTGATGTTTTACGCCGTACTCAAGATTATTTCACTTATATGGCGGCGTTGTCAGGTTTAGTGGGGGAGAAAACCGGGCTCATTGCCTGAAGGACAGCCCCTACCTTCAGCGAGTACCTTGCAAATCTTCCACAGACAGCGACCGAGTGTGACTTGATAGAGATCTACTGGTTGGGTGCTCATCAACAACGAGACCACTGTTATAAACTTACTGCCTGTGCTGACAGTTAATCCCTTGTGTTTATCAACATGGCTGATATAAACAATAATCAAACGGATACATTTTGTGTAAAGAACTATATTTTACTCATGTACTTCTTCAACGTGATCCATTTATCACAATGCTAATGGTTTTTGTCACTTTTTTATACAAACAAATTTTGATTTTTACTAGGGTAATGCATATTAACACATATAAACAGGGAAAGGATTGATTGATCGATGTTTTACGCCGCACTCAAGATTATTTCACTTATACGGCGACGGAGTGAAAAATCCACTCAGAAATTGTTCAATTTTCATTTGGTCTGAGTATGATTTGAACCTGTGCCTCATCGATGGAAGGTCTGTGTGGGACTGAAGGACGATCACTCTAACCCATTGGGGCACCGACGCCCCCAACATGGAAAGGAAGAGGAGACTTAAAAAGAAGCTCTACAAACCTGGACATAAAATTCACCAAACGTCTGTGGAAGAATTTACCTGAAAAAAAAAAGTTATTAAATGTTGTTGATGAGATCTGAGCTTCAAATCGCTTAAAGGGAAAAAATTGAATAGATGCCTGGTCCAGCAAGACTCAGATATTTGGGTAATCCAGCCAAACATGTACATTCAATAAAGGCAACCTAATAGTTACCGATAGGAATGTGTGGTTTATTCGTACGATTTTTAAATAATTAAAATTTAGCTTAACCAGTTTAAACGATAATGGCAGTAGATCATTCATGTTGATTTCGGCAATCCCAAGCTTGCTTTGAATCTGCCATATTGAGAAGTCGCCACTGATTTCTATTCACCATTTGAAATACATAGAGCTACATTTAAACTGGCCATATTCAATCAAAGAAATGTTTTAAAAATTAATTCTACTGCGTCTGACCCATTTTACATTACATTATATATTATTGAATTCAGTTTTATTATGCACTTCTTAAAAGGGAGGTAACTAATTGTACAAAAAAGATTGCTTATGTTTGTGAATGAATATCTCTAGCTAAACCTGGCAATGCTGCCACATAAATTAAATAATCTTGCTGTGGCATGACAAAAATCAATCTAGATACATATGCTACAAGATTACAGTTGTTTAAATTGTAAGATAAAAGAATCAAAGCCAGTTGAGCTTAAAAGTAAAGGGAAGTAATTCATTGCTGTAAAAGTCATGCTAAATTCTAGATATATATGGATACAGGTCACAGTTTGTCACTTCCGGAAATTCCTAGGGACGAAAGAAGTTCCAGATATTTTTGTGTGTTTTTTTTTATTATTTTTTCCTGGCCCCCTGCATTTTTTTTCTGGGCATTTTTGTAGTTTTTATGGAAGGACAGGGGTTGAATTACTGTCTGGAAATGATTTTAGAAGTGGAATGGGACCAGTTCAGGTGGATGGAGATCTGGTAGTTGGGGGTGCTTTGGTTTCTTATGAGCGGAGGTATATGTTCAAAGACACCCCTATCAGCTGATTCTACTCGTATCTCAAAATTTCTACCTTCAACATATGAAAAAATTGTGCTTAAAATACTGCCAAAGGACTGTTCAAGGCCCCCACCGAAGGATTTGGTTCAACGAAAGTTAGGGAAGGTGCAATGAGAGCAGACATTAACATTACCGCAAATGGGAAATGAAGGAAAATGAAATTGTGACCTGCTGCCATATATGTCAAAAGTAAAGGGAAGTAATTCATTGCTGTTAGAATGGCCTTAAATTCTAAATGTATATTAATAATCCTTCGATATATCAACGGAAAGAGTAATTCTGTTTCACCTTGATTTGACAGCTCATGCCATTTAAACATCTCGGTATATACACAGTAAGATATTATCAAAGTCAGTGATCTTAAAAAAATGGAGATTGTTCATCAGAAATAGATAAATATATACCTTCATGATCTTTATAAAATTCAGCAGACTTTTCTCGAGACAATCTTGTGTTTTTGGATCGTACGATGAAGAGATTTCTACCAAGAATCATTGAAATAATCTCCTGAAGATAACAAAAACAGCAATATTTTGGAGAGTGAATTAAGTCGGAAGAGATTTATGTCAGACATATAGCGTAATGTAACTCTCATGGAAACATACACACCGTAGTCAAGTTACAGCTAACAGCAAATTTAAGTCAACAGCCCCTCGTCTTAAAGCGGATGAGCTGCCAAAATTCACATTTTTTTCATAATTTCTGATTGTCATGACAGTAAGAGGCTTTGAAGGTCATCGAAAAACTAAATGATTGGCGTTGGGATGAGGGAAATCCATAGTCTACGGCTTATACGTACTGAAATAGTGTCCGAAAAGTAAGCAAAATTTAAATAACGGAGATGACCATTCATTCATTTATCGTTCATTTTCGAGACTAGAAGCACTGATAAGCTTCTGAATTATACGTCTTGAGAAAAATAGCCAATAATTTCAACATTCTGTTATAACGTCAAAATATCAACATTTTGGCAGCTTATGGTTTTATAGCATTGTAACTTCAGTCATATCATAGTGTGGGTTAAACATACAAGTACGAAGCTTCTTAATATCATCTACCGGTACTGTATTTAACTGCTAAATCGTTCAATCAGAATGTCATTGATTTTGTTCAAAGTTTAATGCTACAGTCTAGACTGATATAGCAAGTATGATTACCTTAATGATATGTGGCTGTGCTGTGACATCAGGTTTGAAGATGCCCAAAGTCAGTTGTAGTCTGGCAACACACATACCGGGGTACTCCACAAACAACTATTAACATAAATTCAATGATTCTAATCTACAGATCAATTGATTGATTTTTGGTTTATGTCAAACTCAAGGTTGTGTGCATCTGGACAACTTCATCATAACTGACTCAACAATTTGAGTGACATCACTATGCTTAGTGCTAAATTTCTGCTTTAATTCTTAAATTGTGCATAGAGTTCCTAATATAGTGCCTTATAGAAAAATGGTGGTTCAGTTTTAATAGTTGAAACTCTTCGGGTTTTTCTCTAGAAAAGTTTACATCACTAGGCCTAGTTATGAAATCCCTCAATAAAACAAGTTTTAAAAATAATTAAAAACTGTGTGCAGAATAAAAATGCAACGATGGTCACTACTGACCATGGTATAATGGACCAGACTGGCAATATTTAAAGACCTCAAATTCACATGTCAGGGTCAGTAGCTTGAATGAACGACGGACTGTCATCACGTGGGAAGCACGCGACACTACAGACACCAACCTTGAAGTTGAATTTTAAACATCACATGCTAAGATAAACATTTATTTTGACGTAGTTATGGCTCGTTGAAAATGGTGAATTCATATTAGGCGATTCTCCGTGACTTTGAAGAACTCAAAGTGCAAAGTGACGTTATGTCTAAAACATGTGGCGTTATGTTAATTTTGATTGGGTGATCAAGATTTTGTCGCCGTCAATTTGCCGCACACTGGGCGACTCATCAGCGACAGTGGAGGACTTCTGAAAATAAAACATACCAGATGTCTCAGCAATCTCCCACTGGCGGCAACAGTGGCTCAAAACCACCGCACATTTGGCGATTAGCTAGTCGGCCACTGTCAGCAGCTCAGAGAGTTTTACTCCCGAACTAGTTGGTTGATTGATTGATTGTTTGGTGATTTATGCCACGCTCAAGATTATTTCAAATATTATGGCGTTGCCAGTTTTATTGTGGGAGGAAACCGGACTCTATGCCCGGAGGAAACCGATGACCTTCTGGTGGTAGCTGGCAACCTAATTCAATAACATTAAATGTCTACAGGTACCTCGTTATTTATGTTTGGATATTTATTGGTCGGTACCAGGTCGACGACCAATAAATGTCAGAAATTATAAATAACGGAGTAAGACCTTTACTAAAGTGAAGTACTGGCAACCATCCCACATAGGTCGCGAACTAGTTGGAGATCTCCAAACTCTGTGGCCAAAATATATTGATGATGGGTGACCAACCGACCATCATCAATATATTTTAGCCACAGAGTTTGGAGATCTCCAACTACTCCCGACCAGGAGTGGACTTCCGTACGGTACGTTTCCGCAAACTGGTAACACTAACCAGCTAACAACAGGTGAGTAACTGAGTAACTTTACTAGACTTAAAAAGTAGGCCTACACCAGGAGTTAAATCTTACAGACTCGTTAAAACTAATAAATCTCGTTAAGCTAACTATAAGTGCATCATTGTAAAGTAAGAGTATCAATATTATCACTGTTTTCCCCTTTCATCGTGGTAAGATCAGTGATAATGACATCGAAAGTGAAATCACAAGGCATAAATACTCGCGGCAACAGCAACCTTTATTGGAAAATAAAAGTACAGCTCAAAATACCAACGAAATCGGACAGTTAAATATTTTACCCTTTTTCCCCCCACTTTAACAGCGATAATAATTTTCCATTTGACCGATGATCATTCAAAAATATTTTGGTGGTAAATTAAATTTTGCGTTAAAGTTACATTTTGTATTTTACAGTTAGTGCTTTGAGTTTGTGGATATTTGATTGTGACGTCAGCATTAAAAATGTCGACATGACATTGTCATAAAGGCGTCCTTTGATTGGTCAGTTTCGAGGGCTTGGCGAGGGTGTGTGGTGGCGTGAACACGTTTTAGGCCAAACAGTAAACAAGGTGAAATGCCACAGGCGTAAAAGGAACATTTGTGACACCACGAAGAACAAATCGAACCCCATAAAGTCGATATTACCATACGTCCATACCCGATCCAAGCCAAGGTACGGTCTTAATAATTCAATAATGCTAATACATGTAGTACTAATGTATAGCCCCAGGTGACTATCCTGCCATTCTGTTATGAAGTAATATAAAACACCCTGGGGCTAATAGTAATACTGTAATGGCGCATCATTCCATTTCCAGTCTCAAAGACTCTTCCTGACCGGCAAAGTAAGTAAAACAGGATGAGACACAGTGACATGTGTGCGGCTAAGACTCAAACAAGACGATAGTCAATATGGTGATCACAGATCGGGTGTCTATATACTAATATATCCTCAAACTCAAACTCTATATCATGGCCAAACGACTCAATGTAAATTAATGTTGTGTTGGCCAGAGTTTGGAGGTTTCCATTAATTCATACATACTACCAGCAGACCCCTACGTTACTTGGCCTGCACCAGACCAGTCACCTGGTCACACGAAGCAACGATGTGAAGGGGGGCATTGACCATTGGGAAGGGGAGCATAAGCTCGATGGAATATAGATTATAACTATATACAATATTATTATATTATCTATATATATTGTATTGAAGTTATGCCCCCTTCACACCATTGCTTCACATGACTAATACCAGATACATGTACACTTCCATATGGAACAAGTCGCCGCGAAGTTCACTGAAAAATAGCAGTTAAGCCTCTTTGCCAATACGAGGCAGTTGAAATTAACATGCGTGTAAATTGGGAAAAATCTAATTTTCATTTGTAAATAAAACTTGGTCCAAGATTAGATATGGAACTTTTGCAAGTCATCGGGAATGCTATTTTCTTGAATATACTGAAGTTTGAACTCGACTTATATCACAGAAATCACTGGTTGCAAAAGTAAGATAAAATCCATTTCGGATCAAATACTACAAGAATTTAAAGAAAATGTGTGCCTTTAAAAAAGTATAGCCAATTAAAAAAATACTGCATATTGTGTAACTATAGGCCCCTACATGTAATTAGTATCTCTAGACGGGCTTAACTTATCAAATTGGTATCAAAACACGGCCAGACATATATAGACATCTATGTCAAAGATTATTGACCTATTCATACGTGTATGGCTGTAAACATTAAACAGATGTTTCTTCAAATGTGCTGTGACCGTGAATGTTAATTCCATTTCAATACTAATGGATGGCTGTTTGTAATTTGACATTTGTGAAAACAGCATGAATATCTCAAGGCAAACAAGGTAACATCTGCAATATGATAACATAAAAAACTAATCTTAGTTTAATGATTCTCTCACTCACTTCCTTATATTTCTTTTTTTTTTGTAATTTTTTTTCTATTGGCCTGTGAAATATTTCTTATCTAAAAGGGGCATGAGCTACCAAAATGCTGATATTTTGACGTTACAACAGAATGTTGAAATTATCGGCTATTTTTCTCAAGCTAGGTATAATTCAGAAGCTTTTTAGTGCTTCTAGTACGATAAAGTATTGTTTTGAACTAGCTTTCACTTAGAATGAATGAATGGTCGTCCCAGTTAATTTTTTTTTTCCAAGACGTTTTTGGTTCGTACAGGCCACATACTGTATGGATTTTCCTAATTCCAACGCCAATCATTTAGTTTTTCGATGGCCTCTTACTGTCGTGACGATCAGAAAAAAGTGTGAATTTTGGCAGCTCATGCCACTTTAAACTGTATGAAAGAGTATTCCAGCAGTCAAACTGATCATGTTTTGTACCTGAATGAATTGGCCCGTGGAATAACATGTTACCTCATACTGCACAATCATGTTACCACCCCTCCCCCATACTGAACAATCATGTTACCTCCCCTCTCCACTATACTGAACAATCATGTTACCTCTCCTCCCCCATATTGAACAATCATGTTATCTCCCCTCTCCCATGCTGAACAATCATGTTTATGTTACCTCCCCTCTCCCATACTGAACAATCATGTTACCTCCCCCTCACCTATACTGAACAATCATGTTACCTCCTCTCTCTGCCTCATACTGAACAATCATGTTACCTCCCCTCTCCACTATACTGAACAATCATGTTACCTCCCCTCCCCCATATTGAACAATCATGTTACCTCCCTCCCCATACTAAACAATCATGTTACCTCCTCTTTCTGCCTCATACTGAACAATCATGTTACCTCCCCCTCACCTATACTGAACAATCATGTTACCTCCTCTCTCTGCCTCATACTGAACAATCATGTTACCTCCCCTCTCCACTATACTGAACAATCATGTTACCTCCCCTCCCCCATATTGAACAATCATGTTATCTCCCCTCTCCCATGCTGAACAATCATGTTACCTCCCCTCCCCCATACTGAATAATCATGTTTATGTTACCTCCCCTCTCCCATACTGAACAATCATGTTACCTCCCCTCCCCCATACTGAACAATCATCTTACCTCCCCTCCCCTATACTGAACAATCATGTTACCACCCTCTTTCATACTGAACAATCATGTTACCTCCCCTCCCCCATACTGAGCAATCATGTTATCTCCCCTCCCCATATTGAACAATCATCTTACCTCCCCTCCCCTATACTGAACAATCATGTTACCTCCCCTCCCCTATACTGAAAAATTATGTTACCTCCCCTCCCCCATACTGAGCAATCATGTTGCCTCCCCTCCCCCATATTGAACAATCATGTTACCTCCCCTCCCCCATACTGGACAATCATGTTATCTCCCCTCCCTCATACTGAACAATGAGGTTACCTCCCCTCCCCTATACTGAACAATCATGTTACTTCCCCTCCCTCATACTGAACAATCATGTTACCTCCCCTCCCCCATACTGAACAATCATGTTACCTCCCCTCCCCCATGCTGAACAATCGTTACCTCCCCTCCCCCATACTGAACAATCATGTTACCACCCCTCCCTCATACTGAACAATCATGTTACCTCCCCTCCCCCATACTGAACAATCATGTTACCTCTCCTCCCTCATACTGAACAATCATGTTACCTCCCCTCTACTATACTGAACAATCATGTTACCTCCCCTCCCCCATACTGAACAATAATGTTACTTCCCCTCCCTCATACTGAACAATCATGTTACCTCCCCTCCCCCATACTGAACAATCATGTTACCTCCCCTCCCCCATGCTGAACAATCGTTACCTCCCCTCCCCCATACTGAACAATCATGTTACCACCCCTCCCCCATACTGAACAATAATGTTACCTCCCCTCTCCCATTCTGAACAATCATGTTACCACCCCTCACCCATACTGAACAATCATGTTACCTCCCCTCCCCATACTGAACAATCATGTTACCTCCCATCCCCATACTGAACAATCATGTTACCTCCCCTCCCCCATACTGAACAATCATGTTACCTCCCCTCCCCCATACTGAACAATCAGGTTACCCCCCCCCCCTCCCCCTATACTGAACAATCATGTTACCTCACCTCCCCATACTGAACAATCATGTTACCTCCCCTCACCCATACTGAACAATCATGTTACCTCCCCTCCCCTATACTGAACAACAACCATGTTACCTCCCCTCTCCCATGCTGAACAATCATGTTACCTCCCCTCTACCATACTGCACAATCATGTTACCTCCCCTCCCCTATACTGAACAACAACCATGTTACCTCCCCTCTCCCATGCTGAACAATCATGTTACCTCCCCTCTACCATACTGAACAATCATGTTACCTCCTCTTCACCATACTGAACAATAATGTTACCTCCCCTCCCCCATTCTGAACAATCATGTTACCACCCCTCGCCCATACTGAACAATCATGTTACCTCACCTCCCCATACTGAACAATCATGTTACCTCCCATCCCCATACTGAACAATCATGTTACCTCCCCCTCACCTATACTGAACAATCATGTTACCTCCCCTCCCCCATACTGAACAATCATGTTACCCCACCTCCCCCTTGTTGAGCAAACATGTTACCGCTTCTTCCCCATGTTGAACAAGTTCGATTTTTAAAATTCTGCCTAATGGATGTTACATTGCTCTACATCCGTCATCATTTACCCCTCTGGCTGCTATATTATGGTTGACTGCAGGTTAAAACTGGTTCTTTTTTTTTAGTTATAAATATAGCAGCATGAACATTAATAACTTTTTAATTTTATTTTTTTTGCTCTCAGAATATAATATCCTTTTAAGTGATCGTATGATTTAATCTATTCACTAGTGCAGTAGTAATGCTTACACATGTGGGTTGAAAAGTGTATGATTCACAAGGTAATATTAATAACACATATTGAGAACATATGGAGTGTAATATTGGCAAGGTTTTTACACTTGGGGAAATAACGTGGATGTGCTCATGCATGTAACTCATGCTATATATTTTTCTTTTTTAGGACAAACTCTACAATTGACAATTGACATAGCATTTTAAAGCCAGACAGATTTTATCATTTCATTCTGCAGAATTTTATTAATTTCCCAGAGTGCTGTCATGCTGTCACACAATATAGTTTTAAAAGTGGCATGAGCTACCAAAATGTTGATATTTTGGCGTTAAAACAGAATGTTGAAATTAATGGCTATTTTTCTCAAGACGTATGATTCTGAAGCTTTTTAGTGCTTTTAGTCTTGAAAATGTATGATAAAGTATTGTTTTGAACTAACTTTGGCTTAGAATGAATGAATGGTCGTCTGGTTATTTAAATTTTGTATACTTTTCGAACACGTTTTCGGTGCGTACAGGCCAAATACTGTATGGATTTTCCTCATTCCAACGCCAATCATTTAGTTTTTTGATGGCCTTCAAAGCCTCTTACTGTCGTGACCATCAGAATTTATGAAAAAAGTGTGAATTTTGGCAGCTCATGCCACTTTACTGTTCAACATGACCAGAGTTTCTTCAATGTATCATGATTTGATATACCGGTGAGGTCGTTGACGGTGATTTAATATTTAAATGGCATTTTTTTCGAATAAATTGGTATCCATTCCATTCTTGTTTAATATGTCAACCTCTAATTTTATTCTTTGTAAATTTCAGACTCTCCAGATAATTTGTTGACAATCCCCTCTTCAGAACTTTCGGAAGCCAAAACTTTAAGAAATAAACTGCCATGTTTTCCAAGATTTTAAGACTAGCACCAAGGTTTGGTTCAGCTGTTTCCTGTCGTAATTTAAGTGTAGAATTACCTGCTCACTTAAAACATGATGTTCCCAAAGTCCTCATCACAGGTAAGAGCTTTACTTAAAGTGGCATGAGTTGCAAAGTTTCCAAGAAAAAATTTCAAAACAATATTAAAAAATTGTTTGATATTTATCTAATGAAGAGCCAATGAGGAATTTTCCAAAGATGGAATCACCCGTTATGATTAATAAAATATCGTTCAAAATTTAAAAAGTCTGAATAAGCATCGATTGTATTCCGATTTTCTTTGTTATTCACACACATTTTCAGTTTGTATGCTAACATAATCAGTACTTTTCATTTCAATCTCTATCATTCTCAGCTTCTCGGGGTACTTCAAATGTTTGCATTTTCTTAATTAGCAAAGTCTGTTTAAAAATAATTTTTACAGCTCGTGTCATTTTAAAATGGTTGCCAAAATATTGATATTTTTGTAACAACAAAATTTTGAAATTATTGATTATTTTTCCCTGGAAGTGCAAGAAGTAGTTATCTTGTTATATAAATCTCCAACTTACGTTAAAGTAATGAACAGGCATTTACATGTATCTCTGTCTAAATTTTGTTTCCTATTAAAAAAAAAGTTCTCCATAGTACAGGTCATAAACTCAAATAACACTTCTTTTTTTTTAACGCTGATCTTTTATAAAAAAATTCCGATAAAAAGATAAATTTGTTTTTTCCCTGTAAATCAGAATTTATCTATAAATCATGCTAACTGCTCACTCCACTTTAATCTTTGACTGAGTTGTGAAAATACTTTTTCAAAATATAGTCTGTAGAATCAGAATTTTCAACTTTCAAAAAATAGAATTTGAAGAAACCTAAAGTGTTGTGAAATATCTCAATGGTTTGTTATCCCATACACCTCATTGATGCATTCTGACAATTTTTTTTCCCTCTTATAATTTTGTAGGAAGTTTGGGACAACTAGGAACAGGTCTCGCACATCTATTACGGTAATACACATTATTCTCAACAGAAACAAATACCAGTATTTCTATGTTTAAAACTCCACTCTAGTATTTGTTCATAATTAAAGATGGTTAAACCTGTGTAAACTAACAACCTGATAAACCGAGACAGTAACTAATTTCCTTCTGTATTAAATTGAATGTTAAAAGTGGCCTTGATAAACAGACACCTGTCTTAACCGACATATTTTTCTTTCCTTAAGATGTCTCGATATATACAGGTTTTATTGATCTGGGGGGAGTTGTTCAACAGAAAATTAGCTTAAAACCAGGTTAGATGACGTGGCGAAACATAGAAATTCCTTGTGACCAGACATCATCTAGCCTGCCGTTAAGCTAATTTTCTTTTGAACAACAGGCCCCTGTACATTAATTCTTTCTACCTACCACTATTTAAGCCACTATACAAATAACATGTATCCTTTGGAATAAGTGTAGGGCATTTAATTGTCAATAGACTCTTTTATATAGCTACATGAATTCCATTATTAAAGATCTCTACCAGTCAAATATTATTGACTTACAAATTAATAATGTTGTTTTTGACTTTTCACTAAATAATGAATTCCACCAGTCCCTGGCTCCGACTTTCTGCTAATCTTTTTATACATTTTCATACAGGATACGATATGGCCGAAATAATGTCATTATGTCTGATATTGTGAAACCACCAAGAGAAATAGCTGAAAGTGGTATGTTTAGATTTATTAAAAAATGTTTGTTCAGATAAATTAATATAGGATGGCAGTTTTCTCTTTTCTTTTTCTATATTCCTGGGGCCTCCGTGGCTCAGTAGGTAGAGCGTTGGACACTCAATCCGAACAACCTTCCACCAATGAGTCGCGGGTTCGAATCCCACTCAGTCCCAAAATAATTGGAAAATTTTCTGACTGGGTTTTCACTCGAACAACCTATGTGGGATGGTTGCCTGTTACCACCAGAAGGCCGTGGGTTTCCTCTGGGCATGGAGCCCGGTTTCCTCCCACAAAAAACTGACATCGCTGCCATATAAGTGAAATAATCTTGAGCGTGGCGTAAAACACAAACCAATGAATCAATCAACTTATTCTATATCCCTTCAAAGATCTCTGAGACAATTTTAGAAATCTGTGGCTATCAGATTTGATCCATTCCTTATAAATTTAGTGAGGCGATGCTATAAAAAAACTAAATTTAGATGTGTCTTTAAGAGTCCAGCTTTAAAACGCCTGGTAATATTTTTTTTTTATCATAATTCATTACATTACATTAGATTCAAATCATATGTTTCAGAATTCTATATGTTTTTATTTTCTGTTGATTTTTTTCAATCTAGGTCCATATCTTTATGCTGATGTTTTGGATTTTAAAAATCTTCAAGAGATTGTTGTCAATCACAGAATTGATTGGATAGTTCATTACAGCGCCCTCTTGAGTGCAGTTGGAGAGAGTAATGTCCCCTTGGCAATGAGGGTCAACATTGAAGGACTTCATAATGTTTTAGAATTGTCCAAGCAGTACAGACTTAAGCTTTTTGTTCCCAGTACAATAGGTAAGCAGAAGATGTTTAATTCTTGGTTAAAAGAAATAATAAACCTAAACCTTATTTTAATGCTGTTTTATCATTATGCCTCACGATTATTTTACTTAAATGTATTTGTCGACTTTGCCAGGTTTAATTGGGGAAGAAGCGTTAAGCAAATATCTGTTAATTCTTCTACATGTTTATAGGGTTAAGCCTAATTCTACTGCATTTATTTCTATAGTCAACCTGTTTGTTAGTCAAAAGCAATATGACCTGTTAAACACTAATGTTTCAGCCTGTCTGAAAGATCTGGTTTCAATTTATTTGTGAAGTATTATATAGATAGTTAGATAGCTAATAATCATTAAGACCTATAAGAATATTAAGATACACTTTTGATTAATTTCTTCTCTGCATTATTTTTATTGCACATCACAGTTTTTGTGATTCCATTCTTCTCATTGGCCTGTTTATACTTTAAGGTGCTTTTGGGCGAGACTCCCCTCGAAACCCTGCCCCTGATATCTGTATTCAACGGCCACAAACTATCTATGGTGTTTCTAAAGTACACGCTGAACTCATGGGAGAGGTAAGAGTATTCGCAAGTCTTTCATCAAAAAAATTATCTGACTGGATTAGTCAATTTTCCTATGTGGTATGGTTTCTGGGTATCATACGGGGGGCCTCCGTGGCTCAGTAGGCAGAGTGTTGGACGCTCAATCCGGACAGCCTTCCACCAATGGTTCGCAGATACGAATTCCACTCAGTCCAAAAAAAAATTTGAAAATTTTCTGACTGGGTTTTCACAATTACCTATGTGGGATGGTTGCCAGTTACCAGCAGAAGGTCGTGGGTTTCCTCCAGGCATAGTCTAGAGAAAACTGGCAACGCCGCCATATAAGTGAAATAATCTTGAGCACGGTGTAAAACCCCAAACAATCAATCAATCTGGGTATCATAAGAAGGTCAATTTGGTGTTTTACGCCGCGATCAAGGAAGAAGGTCAAGGGTTCCCTTTTAGCACAGAACCTGACAATGTAGCCATAAAAATTAAATAAACATCAACCAGTCAATCAATCAGATGTTTTTTTGGTTATATTTTGTTTACACATGTGCAATGTGAAGTCGTGAAAGATTTTCTAATTGTTTGTTGAAGCTCATACAAGACCATTTTACGTTTCAGTATTACCATCACAAATTTGGTCTTGACTTTCGTTGTTTGAGATATCCCGGTGTTATTTCTGCTGATACAAACCCTGGAGGGGGGACTACAGGTAAATATCACAGAAATACCTTTAATACAAGGGCCAAAACCCAATACATACCATCTTACTATTCTATTTGTATTTTGTATTTATTTATTCACCTCTTACATATTATGAAACGGAGTACAAAAAAAATGTATTTCAGAAGCGTGATTAAAGCTCCAGGGAGCTTGTTCTATCCCTATTATCTGTTTCACTGGTTTGCAGCATTTTGTTTCACTATTCTATCATTAAGCTGGCATGTATTGGTTTCTATACAAACCTTTTTAAATGTTTAACCTCTATGGCTTAGAGTGATAGTCTTCCAATATGACACAGGTTTTCTATCTAGGGGTCTAATAATCAGGCTCACAGCAGAGGAAATTGAAAAAAAAATCTAGGTTTTTTTTTCACGTATTCACAAAGTGCATAAAGAGTTGCCATGGAATGAGTCACGAGGCCCTTTCACTTTTGGTCTTTCCCTTGTAATGCTAGAGAGAAAAACCAACTAAAAAAAATGTTTTTTTCCTTAACTTGATTTTTTTGTGCTATTATAGATTATGCCGTTCACATCTTTCACGATGCCATTAAAGGAGGCGTGTTTAACTGTTTTCTCGAACCCGATACACGATTACCTATGATGTTCATTGACGATTGTTTGGAATCCACCATCAGCTTTCTAGAACAACCAAATGAGGCGCTCACCCAGAGGACGTACAACGTCAGCGCCATGAGCTTTACACCCGCTGAACTCGTGACTGAAGTGAAGAAATATGTTCCTCATCTACAAGTGAAATATAATGTAGATTCCAGACAAGACATAGGTAGGTTTTGCAACAGCCATGTTAGCAGGGTTCGGTTCTGGGGGCCGTTTCACAAAGACATCGCACTGTGCGATCAATCACAGTTGCCATGACGTCGTATCTCTTCAATATGGTATCCATTGACAGGTAGGCTTCGTTTGAGATGCGACTGCTTTGTGAAATGACCCCCTGGTCAGATTTAAAGGTTGCTTCTTTGGTGATCACTAAGTGAGCTAATATGTATCAGATTTTGACTGCCAACAGAGCGATGATAAGGGGGAAAAGGACAGCAACGTCACATTTACTTAGTTGTGCATTATGATATTCAAACCTTGTACGAGTTATTTCCTCAGTAGGTTGAATTTGTGACCAAAGGCTGATTTGGGCCAATTTTTTCATTTATTTCTGTGAAGCAAATGATTGATATTCATTCTTAACCTAGGGAAACAGATTATACTTATTGAATAAGAAAAGGAATTCATTATAAAATCGCGAAGTGTGATCAATCGCAGTTACCATGACGTCGCATTTTTTCAGTATCCATTGGCAACTAGGATTTGTTGTGACTGCTTTGTTAAACGAGCCCTGCCTCCTTCCAATTCCATGTATCTTTTTATCACATTAACAATGTATTCTATTTCTAAGATTTTTTATTTTGATCGAAATCCTATTTTTCTAAACAACCTTGGTGGCATTTGATTGATGGATCACAAAATCAAATCCCACAAATTGAAAAATTTCAGAGTGATTTTGGTTAACGGATAAATCTAATCCTGCTATTTGTTTTATTTCCAGCTGACTCCTGGCCAGAAGTCCTGGATGACAGCAATGCCAGACGGGACTGGAACTGGTCACACAGGTACAACATTGAGGACTTATGTAGGGTCATGTTTGAGGCTTTGAATTTCCAAGTACCTGCTCAACAAGCTAATGCATAAAGCATGTTGGACATTCCCAGGAAATTCAACAGAATATTCTACAGTTCATTAGACCTTCATTACAACTGGACCTTGTTTATAGCACTGACTTAATTAGGGGAAAGCTGAAATATAGAACAAAAACACAGGTTGGACATTGTATTAATGTGTGCTGGAAACAGGTAGTGAGAGTGAGAGTTTTGGGATCATGACATGAAGATTTTATGACTGTGTAATATTGTCAAAATTATGTGGAGACAAATATTAACTGTGTTGATGTTGTTAGACTGACATTTATATAACTGTTTGAGCTGTCTTTAATAGTTTTACTTTGTCTGTTGATGGGCGTGGTTGGATAGCAACATGTTGCCTTTATTGGGCCTCTATGTTGTATTTTTATACATTCCGTTTAATATTATTTTAATAGAAGCCTGTTTGGTAGATTATTTAGATACATTCCAATCTACATTAAAAATGATTATTTATTTTATTGCTTTGTGCCATTTTTAAGTACCTTAAATGCTTTTAATAACCTATATACAATTTTTTGGATAGTCAACTTAAAGCCTAAAAAAGTTTATATTTTCTGAAAAATCTCTGATTCAAGGTTATTTAAATTTATTGCAACTGTACCATTGTTTATGTACATGTATATAACTGATCAATTTGTTGATTTTTTTAAAAAATCACATTTTAATCTTCTTTATAGAATCTCAGAGACAAAAAAAGATAAAAACCACTGTCTTGTCTCTTTATAACTATTTATTATCCAGTATATAAGTATAGGGTTGCTTATAATAACACAGTGTGGGAATGATACATTACAGGGTCTCTATTCATAAAGAAACTGAACTGATTGTTCTTAAAGCTAAATCAATTGAAAAAAAACAATTTTGGACAAAATTTTTCAGACATATAGTTGTATGTACATATATCCTGTATGTAAAATGTTTCTTTTTAGAAATTGGTTCAGATTTTGTTTGTTGCAACCCGATAAAAATATAGTCAAACATAAGTTTTTAAATTAAGTTTCTTTATGAATACATAAATACCTGCTCTTTTTATGTATATTTTGTGGATCAAATAGTTATATCTATACTTTTATTATTTATCTATGTCAAGTTAGAGCATTTATAAGATTTACAAAAGTTGTAATTTGAAAGAAAAGTTTGTCTAGTGTATCTTTTCAGAATCTCAATGTACATGTATGTAAATCTCAATATTTGTCATTTAACATTAACCTTTTTTGTACCACCATTTTTGAATCTCAATTGTTATCTTTTACAAGAAATCGTGTTAATGTCAATTTATTGACTTACAATTGTACACAATAACTTGATTGTGTACAGGTATGTTCTGTTAACGCTGGTTTATGTGTACACAGGTTTACACAGTTCGCTACTTAACTTTATAAGGTTCCCCATCAGCGCCACATGTTTTACCCAAACGTTCCAAAATGTTAGACAAACTCAAAGTGTTGGCTGTGTGACGTCATGATGTCATAGAGCTATTTTGCTGAGTTTGTCCAACCTAATAGAACGTTTGGTGTGGATACGTGGCGCTGGAGTGGAGAGGTCAGTTGTATACCTGAGGTAAACAGGTGAGGGTCCAGGGGCTTCTCTGGTTCTAAATTGCATAAGATACTTTTTTCTTTTTTTTTTTGGGGGGGGGGGGGGGGAGGGGATAATTAGAGGCTGGAACCCGTCTTATACAGGGTAAATACATCTGTGATGAGCTTACTATTATACTCCATGTTCCTCAGTGTGCAATGATAGGTTTGACATTCCAGTCTATGAGATATTCATTCCATTGTCAAACTATATCAGTTTACCTTTTTAAATGAAAAGACTATCTGACCAATACATGGACATTGTATGGACTTTAATACATATTGTTCATATTCCACAGTTTAAAAGCTTATTTACGTTACTATGATATTTTTTTCTTGTAGCTATAATTGTGTTGCATACGTAATATATATACATGTATATCTGTTTGTAGGTTTGGTGTTGCTTCGTTATTTTACTAATAAACCATTCAATTTCTATATTCAGTTGGTTATTGCCTTCATGAAAATAGACACTGTTTTTACTTAAAGTGGCATGAGCTGCCAAATATATAAGACATTTGTTGAAACCATATTAGCTAATATTATTATATAATAGTATTATATAATACGCTGGGAAAGGCACAGTAACTGCAGACATACATGTACATTTGAATTTAACTTTCAAGGTGGAGGAGGTGTAAGCTTGGTAAAAAGGCCACGTTATGTCAACAAAATGAAATCTTAAATCTACATCAAAGCTGTTAGCACTACTGATAAGAACTAGTGTATCTTTACATGGTAAATAGAACAAGGCTGAGTTCCCTTTATCTGTAGATAAAACTGGAGATTTAATTTGATTAAAACGTTATTGATTCATTCAAGAATAGTTTTTTTTATCAATTTAGAAACATCATTACAGTTTGAAAAAATCTTTTTTGGATGAGAATCGGACAAGTAGGACCGATTTTTCAATTTTAATGTTACATGTAAATTGAAAGTAAGAATAAAAGGGAATATTACATAATCCAATATTAAGCAATACAATGTCGTAAACAATTTATTTGCATCTATTGTCCATAAGGTACACAATGTGAAAGAATTGCCCAGATTGTATCAAAACTGTAGTATTTATTGAGCAAAAGGGAATATGGCATAACCCAACATGGTTGCTGTATTATGCAAAATGCGATGCAACAAACAATGTTTGACCCACCGCCTGTAAATATGGTATGTAATGTGAAAAAATTGAAAACATCGGAACAAATAATTATTTGTTTAAGTTATGGAGAGAAAGAGTAAATATTACATAATCCAATATGGCTGTCAACGCAACGCAATGTATGATGTCAAAAATAGTTTGCCGGACACCAACTGTCCATGAGGTATGCAAATCTGAAAGAATTGTCCAGATTGCGTCAAAACTGTAGACATTATGGGGCTAAAGAGAATATTGTATTATATGTTATTAATCGAGTGTTTTCGTATTGCCTTGGTATTGGCCTGAGGGTGGCGGTAATGGCCCGAGGCCGCAGGCCGAGGGTCAATGCAACCACCGGAAGGTACTATAGGTACCAACAGACATTTCTGGGATACGATGATTCCGTTGAGTGAGGGGTATTAGGAATACTATGGGTACCAACAGACATTTCTGGGATACGATGATTCCGTTGAGTGAGGGGTATTAGGAATACTATGGGTACCAACAGACATTTCTGGGATACGATGATTCCGTTGGGTGAGGGGTATTAGGAATACTATGGGTACCAACAGACATTTCTGGGATACGATGATTCCGTTGAGTGAGGGGTATTAGGAATACTATGGGTACCAACAGACATTTCTGGGATAAGATGATTCCGTTGAGTGAGGGGTATTAGGAATGCTATGGGTACCAACAGACATTTCTTGGATACGATGATTCCGTTGAATGAGGGGTATTAGGAATGCTATGGGTACCAACAGACATTTCTTGGATACCATGATTCCGTTGAGTGAGTGGTATTAGGAATGCTATGGGTACCACAGACATTTCTTGGATACGATGTTTCCGTTGGGTGAGGGGTATTGGGAATGCTGTATGTACCAACAGACATTTCTCGGATACGATGATTCCGTTGAGTGAGGGGTATTGGGAAGGCTATGGGTACCAACAGACATTTCTTGGATACGATGTTTCCATTGGGTGAGGGGTATTGGGAATGCTATGGGTACCAACAGACATTTCTCGGATACGATGATTCCGTTGAGTGAGTGGTATTGGGAATGCTATGGGTACCAACAGACATTTCTTGGATACGATGATTCCGTTAAGTGGTAGGTATTTGGAATGCTATGTGTACCAACAGACATTTCTTGGATACGATGTTTCCGTTGGGTGAGGGGTATTGGGAATGCTATGGGTACCAACAGACATTTCTCGGATACGATGATTCCGTTGAGTGAGTGGTATTGGGAATGCTATGGGTACCATCAGACATTTCTCGGATACGATGATTCCGTTGAGTGAGGGGTATTAGGAATGCTATGGGTACCAACAGACATTTCTCGGATACGATGATTCCGTTGAGTGAGTGGTATTGGGAATGCTATGGGTACCATCAGACATTTCTCGGATACGATGATTCCGTTGAGTGAGTGGTATTAGGAATGCTATGGGTACCACAGACATTTCTTGGATACCATGATTCCGTTGAGTGAGTGGTATTAGGAATGCTATGGGTACCAACAGACATTTCTTGGATACGATGATTCCGTTGAGTGAGTGGTATTGATAAAGCTATGGGTACCACAGACATTTCTTGGATACGATGTTTCCGTTGGGTGAGGGGTATTGGTAATGCTATGGGTACCAACAGACATTTCTTGGATACGATGTTTCCGTTGGGTGAGGGGTATTGGTAATGCTATGGGTACCACAGACATTTCTCTGATACGATGATTCCGTTGAGTGAGGGGTATTGGGAAGGCTATGGGTACCAACAGACATTTCTTGGATACGATGTTTCCATTGGGTGAGGGGTATTGGGAATGCTATAGGTACCAACAGACATTTCTCGGATACGATGATTCCGTTGAGTGAGTGGTATTGGGAATGCTATGGGTACCAACAGACATTTCTTGGATACGATGATTCCGTTAAGTGGTAGGTATTTGGAATGCTATGTGTACCAACAGACATTTCTTGGATACGATGTTTCCGTTGGGTGAGGGGTATTGGGAATGCTATGGGTACCAACAGACATTTCTCGGATACGATGATTCCGTTGAGTGAGTGGTATTGGGAATGCTATGGGTACCATCAGACATTTCTCGGATACGATGATTCCGTTGAGTGAGGGGTATTAGGAATGCTATGGGTACCAACAGACATTTCTCGGATACGATGATTCCGTTGAGTGAGTGGTATTGGGAATGCTATGGGTACCATCAGACATTTCTCGGATACGATGATTCCGTTGAGTGAGTGGTATTAGGAATGCTATGGGTACCACAGACATTTCTTGGATACCATGATTCCGTTGAGTGAGTGGTATTAGGAATGCTATGGGTACCAACAGACATTTCTTGGATACGATGATTCCGTTGAGTGAGTGGTATTGATAATGCTATGGGTACCACAGACATTTCTTGGATACGATGTTTCCGTTGGGTGAGGGGTATTGGTAATGCTATGGGTACCAACAGACATTTCTTGGATACGATGTTTCCGTTGGGTGAGGGGTATTGGTAATGCTATGGGTACCACAGACATTTCTCTGATACGATGATTCCGTTGAGTGAGGGGTATTGGTAATGCTATGGGTACCAACAGACATTTCTTGGATACGATGATTCCGTTGAGTGGGAGGTATTTGGAATGCTATGGGTACCAACAGACATTTCTTGGATACGATGTTTCCGTTGGGTGAGGGGTATTGGGAATGCTATGGGTACCAACAGACATTCCCTGGATACGATGATTCCGTTGAGTGAGGGGTATTAGGAATGTCATAAGCATGCATTGTATCTCTCTATCTGCACATGTTTGTGACGTTCTTGGGTCACTGCTTTTATATTAGAATTCTGATTCAATTTACTGGTGAAAAGTGAGATTGAAACTTTTAAAATAAAAAAACCCACAAAGGTAACTATTATTAGAGTGTAGCTCAGCTAAATATTGGCCAATCGCTAGCAGTTTTAGGGCTCGAAATTGTTGTTGAAGTACATGAGCCAGATTATAAAAGCCGATGAGGTTGGCTGTAGATGTCAAGCATGGTTAATTTGAAGAAAAGCAAACAAAACAGCAAACTGAAACACTTAGAGGGCATTAATATCGCGATGCTGAGGTTTGGACGGACAGAGAAGAAGAGTAATAGAAGTAACAAATGGTAAATCCGTTAACCAGAGATGTAATGTGAGCCAGAGGATAATCGATTGGAGTTTGCACAAGCAATGTCAGTCAGTATGATCTCACAGAGTTTCATTCATACACTGTACCGCCCATTCTACACTATTAACCGAACATTATACAGTTCCTATGCAAAATATTGGTCAATTCTGGAATTGTTTACCTAAAGAATGTTGGCCTTAACTAAGATCCAATAGAGATTTTATGAATATAAATTGTTCTATGTACTAATCCATGAAGCGAGATTATAGACACACTGTTCTATGGGTCTAGATGTAGCTATAAATGCAAGCCGTTCCAGATATCGATCGAAGTGCTCATAAAACCAAGGAATTCATTGACTAACATTGAGAGTTAAACCAGCCGAATGGAATTGAGGGAGGGAGGATGTAGCTTTGATGGCCATTCATCACACTACATTCCACGAAAACCGAACACTTGAATTGCTATTGTTGAAGACAGCTTGTTGATTATAGAAATGGTCCTCAGTTGGAATACGTTATTATAACAGATGTTGACCCGTCGTTTGTTGTTACCCAGCACTAGAATGTTTTGCTTTTCCTGTTGATTATTGATCATATATGCCGATGGAACATGCAGCATTTCCAATAAGACATTCTTCCTCTATGCCACTTATAGTGCACCTTCCTCGCCGATATGATGTGTATGATGAACCCATTCCACGGAGAAGATCCAGTTTACAGGCTAACGAAGGTAAACCTAACCCGGCGATGATAGAGTTAAGACGTGCCAGTCTACAACTCGATGGTATCAGCAATGACGAGGATTTGAGGCAACTTAATTTAGTCCAAGCAATGCAATGGCTTAAACAACAATTGGTGAGTTTCGATGATTAAGTCTTCACACTTACATAGCCTTTAGCTGCTTATGTTCGTCAACATTCAAGTATAATTACCTTGCCGAAAACACTCCAATGAAAGTTCTTTAAAGTGGCATAAGCTGCCAAAATGTTGATATTTTGACGTTAAAACAGAATGTTGAACTTATTGGCTATTTTTCTCAAGACGTGTAATTCAGAACCTTTTTAGTGCTTCTAGTCTCGAAAATGTACGTTTAAGTGTTGTTTTGGACTAACTTTTGCTTAGACTGAATGAATGGTCGTCCCGGTTATTTAAATTTTGTTTACTTTTCGAACAAGTTTTCGGTTCGAACAGTCCCCACACTGTATGGATTTTCCTCATTCCAACGCCGATCATTTAGTTTTTCGATGACCTTCAAAGCCTCTTACTGTCACGACGAGCAGAAATTATGAAAAAAGTTTGAATTTTGGCAGCTCATGCCACTTTAATATAATTATGTAATAGGTCAAAATTACATACCCCCTTTTTAACACAGTAAAAACTTGCCCGTGTGTTTAGTGTTCGAAAATAGATAGAACTGTAATCCCCATTTAAGCGATACAGATCAGGCCCACAAAGAATACAATTTCTGTACAATTATACACCATGGTAAAGATGCCCTATGGTATTGACGTTTGGTATATATTGAAATCACTGCATCAACCTCTAACTGGTTTGTGATATTCTCCAAATAACTGCATGCTCGTGAATAAAGCGATTGTGAAACAAGTATATAGTTCCTGTTATGGTAAGGCCGTCTTAATTTGTACAAACACTTTGTACTGCTACAACATTTTCGTTTTGATTGATTTTCTTCCAAAGTATACTTTAGTCTGCATGAAGTAACATACATTTTATAGGAAAATTCAGCATTTACAGGCTGCTTCTTCTAATCAGTTGTAAACCCCATTACAAACTAAATGCCACCATGTATATATATACCTAGCTTTAGACAAGAAGTTTTTCCCTGTGCCCGTGTGTTTTAGTATTCATAAATATACCTAGCTCCATATTGTAAAAAAAGTTATATTCAAAGGCACTTGCAAGTTCCATTATGGGTAGTTGTATAGAGAAAAGCATTGATGTGTGCGTGTGGTAAATTAATTCCACAGATTTGGACTCAAATATATAGGCCTACTCTTTATACAATAAATTACAATTAACCTTTATTCAAAATCGATAAAAGTCCTGTGATAACCGTTGGTTCAGGTCCTTTTGATGTGAATAATCGGCAGGCAAAATACTTCGATCAGTTTGATGATACTTTATTGGTCAGAGCATAACAGTACTTCGCACAGACAAACCGCCATTACGCCAAGCGTAAGAATCCAAAACTAAAAAGTAGTGCTAACCAAAGTACTCTATTGTATATAAAGAAAGGGTGCCAGTCAGGTTACGACATTCCTCCCTCCTTAAGTTAAATGTCTCCTGACATTTAGAGTCTAACATAACTGTAATAACTTAAGATATCTAAATTTAGACAGTAATTCTTATTTTGAAAACAGACTAACAATTGCTAATGAAAAACTATCAAAGCATTAAAATAAAGCAAATCAATAACTTCAACAAGAAAAATTACAATAAAAATGTTCAAAGCAGTTGTGATCTCTTCCAAAACTATACTGACCGAAACTGAATATTAACCCCCTTCCCTCCTCACATTTAGAGGATTGAGCATCCCATCTACATTATGCAATGGACATGCAATCATCGGAGGTATTTGAGCAAAGTGACTGGTAGGGAAATATTTACTTCTAATTATCTGACGGATCAAACCTACGAATTGGTTTTGGAATACGCGATGAACGACGAAGCGAGGTATTTGTCGATATGTTAGGATTTACGGTAGGGATACGGGTCGTATTCGCAGGTTCTTGGCTACTTACCCGCGGAGACGTGGATATGTTTCTCGATTGTCCCACTGTTTGGGAATCGCAAATGTTTCTGAACTGACCTTGAAATGCTAAGATATCTTCGGCTATGTCGGACTCATGGTCTAAAGCACGGTCTTTAGTAAGATAATGAGGTTTCTCTAATGACGGTGTCAATGTCTCTGTAGAGGTGTTATGTCTGATTCTGTCGGGTATGCACGCTTCAAATTTCTGAAATTTGCAGTAGTTATATGGTCGGTAACAGGGCAGTAAATTTTGTATGTGGATGGACCAAGAACGGCAATAACTGTATATGGCCCAAGCCATCTTTCTGCAAATTTCTTGCTCTCTCCTGTTGTGAAGACTTGCCGCTTAAGAAAAACAAAATCGTCAACTAGATACGGCTGACCACGAAAGTTTGTGTCATACTGGGCTTTCATTCTGTCACGTGAAATGGCTGTGTGTTCTTTTACTCGGTCAAATGCAGTTTGAAGACGTTGTCGCAGTTCAAGGGCATATTCGTTGACCGAATTTTCTATTTGAGGGGATGGGAAAACCATATCAAGAGGTCTGCGTGGTATCCGACCGAAGACAAGGAATGCTGGAGCATACTTTGTGGACGCATGTTGAGTTGTGTTGTATGCCATACAAATTAATGGAAGGTATCTATCCCATTCTCGGATGTTTCCATCGGCACATTGTTTGGTAACAATACAGAGAGACTCAGCGATGACCTTGTTAGACCTTTCCACCTGACCATTACAACTTGGGAGTGTAAGGTGCTGTTTGGGTTTTCTTTATCTTTTAAAAATGACAAAGGGAAGTCATGAGTTTGATAGTAAAATTTGCTCCTTGGTCTGTGTGAATGGTTTCTGGTACGCCGAAATGTGGAATGAAGCGTTCCATCAATATGTTTGCGACAGTGGTGGCTTCTTTGTTAGGAAGAGCGTAAGCTTCGACATATTTCGTGAATTTGCACTGAATCACCAATATGTACTGTTTCCCTGTAGTTGATCTTGGTAATGGACCTTGGAAATCCATAGAGACAAATTGGAAGGGACTATCAGCAATGATGGGGTTAAGAGGTGCTTTCATGGACGGTGTTGGTGATTTACGCGTAGAACAAGGAGAACATTCTTTGCAAAAGCGTTTAACATCTTCACGCCAACCTGGCCAGTAAAAACGATTACGAATGTTATCTATTGTCCGAGCTTCACCAAGATGACCAGCTGTTGGGTTGGAATGAGCAAGACGTAAAATTTCAGGAATCAATCCAGATGGAACAGTTGGCAGGAATTCCCGGCATGGTTTGGAAAAATCACTGTCCTTTTTATAAAGAATCCCATCTTTCACCCGGAGGTGTTGAAAACATTTCCAATAATGCAACAACTGTGGTGAAGATTTAACAGACTCTTGTGTTGGGCGTCTTCCACTTACAACCCAGCTGATGATTGTCTGTGTAATTTGATCCTCCTGTTGAGCTACTTGGACAACAGTACTGCTACCTGGGGCTACAGCACATGTAGGTTCAATAGTCTCTTGGTCGTCGGTCAAATGATCCGAATTAGGCTTGGAAGGAGTTTGTTTTCCTGGCCCACCAGAGTTGACAGTGTGGGTGTTTTGGACTGAGTGAAAGGGGCGACGAGACAATGCATCCGCATTAGAATTGCGAACACCACTTCGATAGTGTATTTCATAGTCGAATTCTTCCATTTCAATTCTCCACCTGGACAAGCGAGAGTTCACATTTTTTTGCTTGCGTAAGTAAACCAGAGGTTTATGGTCTGTTAATAGAGAAAACGATCTGCCATACAAATATGGGCGGAACACTCTGCAAGACCAAACGATAGCAAGGCACTCGCGCTGGATAGTAGGATAGTTTTGTTCAGCTGAATTGAGCGCTCTTGATGCGTATGCGATTACTCTTTCGTTGCCATTTTGAGTTTGAGACAAAATCGCACCAATAGCATATAGGCTGGCATCAGTGTGTAGCTCAAATTTCTCGTTAAAGTCAGGATATGCTAGTATCGGTTTAGATGTCAGTCGGTCTTTCAATGTTTGGAATGCTATTTCACAGTCCGTTGACCATACGAAGGAAGCGTTTTTCTCTGTAAGTCTGGTGAGAGGTTTAGCAATGTGGGCAAATTGGTGAATAAACCGGCGATAATAACCAGCTAGTCCCATGAAACTACGAATTTCACTGGCATTACGTGGGGTAGGGTAAGTTAGGACAGATTCAGTTTTTCGCGGGTCTGGGGATACTCCATCGGCAGTCAAAATATTCCCTAAGTAAGTCACTTTCGGTTGAGCAAAATTGCACTTTGACGGTTTTAATTTTAACCGAGCTTGTCGTAAGCGTTGAAAAACCTGTGTAAGTCTTGTTAGGTGCTGCTCAAATGTAGACGAGTAGACAATAATATCGTCCAAATACAGGAGACAAATTTCCCACTGTAGACCGGACAAAACCAGCTCCATGAGGCGCATAAATGTAGCCGGTGCGTTTGTTAATCCAAATGGCATTTTTCTGAAATGATAAAGGCCTCCGTCTGGTGCTGCAAAAGCGGTCTTTTCCTTTGACTCTTTGTCCATCTGGATCTGCCAATATCCACTAGCCATGTCAAGTGTTGAGAAGTAGCGTGAGCCAATAAGAGAATCCAGGGTTTGGTCGATTCGGGGTAGTGGGTAACTGTCCTTACGTGTAACAGCATTGAGCTTTCGAAAATCTATGCAAAAACGCATATTCCCATCACGCTTTTTAACTAAGACTATTGGAAAACGCCAAGGACTGTTACTGGGCTCAATAATTTCTTGAGCAGACATCTCGTTTATTTGCTGTCGTACTGTTTCTTTCAGTGCGTGTGGAAGGCGTCGGTTTGGTTCTTTTATCGGTGATGTGTCGCCAGTATTTATTGTATGGTAAACTAGATGTGTGCTACCTAAGATAGTATCAGAAGTTGCAAAGACATCTTTAAAGTTGTTGAGAAGCGACTGCAGACGTTGCTTTTCATCGGCAGAGAGTGTTGGGGTATCCTGAACGGGTATGCTACTAGATAAGTCTGAAGAAGGTTCTTTTGCTTGATTGCTCATGTCTGAAACAGAGCATGAGCTGAACGAGTTTTCATTTGCTCGAACGTCACACGAAGTCCACGGCTGCATCTCGAGAACTTTTTCAGCCCATGCAACTTGGAAACCTTTATTCAGATTAACAGCTTTTTCGCTGGCATTGAGAAGCATGATGGTAGCATTATTACGTTGTACTCTGGTCAGTGTGTGTCCAATCAATAATCCGTATTTTTCAGAAGTCCCGCAATGTGGTTCCAGAATGACGTCATAACAGAGATGTTTTGCAGAGCTGTCAACTGAAACTGGAGTTATGATTTGTTCACCAGGATGTAACTCAATGTTTTGGCAAAGGGATACCCGACAAACAGCAGGAGCTCTGGAATCTGATACGATTGGTATGACGGAGGAGGTGTGATCTTGTAATACTTCCACTGTACGATTACCGTAGTTAATACGAATGTTGTTTTGCTGAAGAAAATCAACACCCAAGAGACACTTACCAAATAATGAGGGAACTACATAAACATGGTGAATTCCTGTCGATGGTCCAATAGTGCATTCTACAAGAGTTGCTCCCCTTGGTGAGAAATGTGTGTTGTTAGCAGCTACAAAGGAAGCGTCTACTGGCTTCAATTCCCATTTCCTTGATTCTGGAAGAGAATTATAGAATGCTTCGTCCAATAAGGAAATATCTGAACCACCATCCAAAAGACAATGTATTCGTTGTCCGCCAATTATTGCTGGAACAGTAATGGGCTTACCTGACTTGTTATGTACATTGCGAAAGGTATTTTCCTGGGCCAATGTCCATTTTTGAACTGCATACGACCTTTGTCTGGGATTATCAGGACAATCTCTTGCATAATGATCCGAACAATCGCAAATGTGGCAACCACCGAACCTCACTCGGGGTCGATCAGACCTTGGACTAGAAGGTTTTCTAAAATCAGAATACTCACCGTGTGTATAGTATGTCATAGGCACAACTTCAGACTGACGATCTCTGATTGGACTACAGACTCGAGGGGAATAATTATTCCGCCGAGGAGAAAAATCACGTGACCTTGAATAAGGTTCGTGAGAAAGATAGGAACCATCCTGGTTATGAGAATAATTATGACGAGATGGACTGGGACTACGGTGCATATACTCACCTCTCTGATTAATGTTCTCTCTCGGCGATGAGCGTTTGTAGTAGACATCTCGTGAATCACGAAATGTGTCAGGGTTAGTTCGTTTTATGTAATCCGAGCTAGCTGAGTGTCTACGCGGAGAAAAATCATGTGATTCGTCCGATTTCCTACTAGTCGAGTGATTATTGGTGTCGGAAAAATCATCACGTCGATCCGGTGAAAGTAATCGATTTCTGTCTGTCATTCCGTAGTCTGGTTTACGAAAAGAATAGTCTCGGCGCGACTCGCGTGAAATAGGTCCGAACGCGTAATTTGCACGGTTTTTATTTCGAGAGCGATCGAATGGAATGTTATCACGATCAAAGCAATGTGTTGATTGATATCGGTCGATGTGGCTATGGGGAGATGGGCTGCGCGATTGTTCAGAAGAATTTAGTCGGTTATAGTTATTTGAATAATCGGGCGCACGAGAATGTTGTTGAATAGATGAAACCGAATTGCTGACCTGTAAATTATCAATTGCATCTTTGGTTCGCGCCATGTCAACAAGTGTATCGAACGTTGCTTCTTGTAAGTCAATGTTTTTCGTGTGTAACTGCTGGTATATGTACTGTCTCATCGGTACACTAATTGTATTTAGAAACTTATCCTTAACAACCAATTCAATTTGCTCATTTCCCATGGATGAATAATGCTCAATTGCTAAAGTACGTAAACGGGCTGCATATGCGATATAACTTTCGTCAATTTGTTTGATAGCCTCATTAAATAATATTGAGCGAGTGTGTTTCTGAAGAGGACCACTGAAACTTTGTTGTAGCATATTAACAATAGACATGTAATCCGTCTTAATCTCATCGCTAAGGGTTTCCCACTTACGACGAGCAAAACCTTCTAGGAGTAACGATAACACCTTTCCTTTACAATTTGTATACAGAGGATTATCTAAAGCTCGATCAACTTTATCTAGAAATACCTTAAGGGTTTCATCAGTACAGTTTTCACCATTAAAAGTACCAGTATAGTCTTTTACCTTTCCATATACATACATGTGGTCGTTCTGTATCCGTTGTTCTGGAAGAGTTGTTGCCCTTGGTGTTTGTGAAAGTTCGGCAATTTGTGAGCGCAATGTTTGGCACTCCACGACAAACTGCGTACTGGCCTCCTCAACAGCAGCAGAAATGGCAGCTTGTTTGTCTTCCTCAACTTTAGTAATTAGGTTTTGGAATTGTTGTTGTAATTGTTCAAACTCTGCTTTAGTTGGAGTTGCCATGATTGAGTTGAAACTTAGGTAAAATATGGTAATTAATATGTACAATAAAATACAAAAAAAAAATAGGCAGCAGTCTAGCACTCAGCTTTTGACAGAAAAAAAAATCAACAGCTTGCCTTCGTTACAACAAGAAAGATAGAAAAAACAATGGAAAAAAACCCAGAACGTTATGTTAATTTGAAAAATGGATGAACTGATGAAGAGTGAGGTAAAACAAAAAGTTTAGGTCTGAATTTACAATGTTTCTGTTTGAGAATAAAATAAAATAATGAAAAAAATCGTATATTTTGTAAAACAATACAGGTTTTATGACGTATAGCTAATAAGCTATTGTCATGCAAAGAGAACTCAATTGAATTACAAGAACAAGCAAATTACATAAAATTGTTATACATCTGCATATACTAAACAAAATTGAATATACCCTTCGTGGAAGAAAGTCAGTTTTGTTTGTGTAACTGTAATTTAGAGAAGGGTTCACTAGTCCGAAGGTTCACCAGTCCGAAGGTTCACTAGTCCGAAAAACGGGTTCACTAGTAAGAAGGTTCACTAGTCCGAAGGTCCACTAGTCAGAAGGTTCACTAGTCCGAACGAGAGGGTTCACTGGTTCGAAGGTTCACTAGTCCGAAGGTCCACTAGTCCGAAGGTTCACTAGTCCGAAGAAGTACCGATCATCCTCCAAACGATAATATAGCCCATAGGGCATAGGCCTACCCATACCCAAGGATAGTTTCCTCAGCATCATTTTTCCACGAGACAGTATCCCTTAGTCTTTGCTGGTCTGTAGTCGAGACAATGTAAAGTTAGGAATTCATGATCCCTCCAAAGAAAAAGGAAATATATAATTCGACGATTTTATGCACAGCCACGGGCGTACATCCCGGTAGCAATGTAGAATGGTGGTGGTGGTGGTGGGGGGGGGGGGGGGGGGGGGGGTGCAGGCTGATGAAGAGAAAGACAATGAATTTCCTGAGGAACTCTACAGGGCTATACGCATGACATGACATGTTCAATTTAATTCCATTTATTTATAAGATAATTTGAAAAGTTGGGAAAACATTATTAAAAAGATGACATATATATATATATATATATTTATCATCACTAAAACACACGGGCACAGGGAAAATCTTCTTGTCTAAAATAACCATGGAGACAAGTTTCTAATTGTGTTAAAAAAAGGTATATCATTTAGACTTTTATACCCCATAAATTGAACAAACCGTGAAGAGTACTTTTTATTTTTAATATCTGTTCAAGTATACCTACCGCTACTCAGATTTTTTTAATTGCTTCAATAAAATGGTCTTATTTGAGATATAGCGCATTATGTCTGGGATGTTCGGACTAGTGAACCTTCGGACTGGTGAACCTTCGGACTAGTGAACCTTCAGACCAGTGAACCTTCGGACCAGTGGACCTTCGGACTAGTGAACCTTCGGACCGGTGAACCTTCGGACTAGTGAACCTTCGGACTAGTGAACCTTCGGACTAGTGAACCTTCGGACTAGTGAGCAGTTCCCGTAATTTAACCCGTTGGTAAAGAAAATATAATAAAGCAGAATAAGCTCGTTCGCTGATAAAGTCTGTCCCCCAGCAATGGCGGAATGTAACGAACTGTCACTGCATACACTGTTGTGAAAGTTTAATAAGTTTGAAACTTCACTGATTTTAGTGTAAAACACAGTGTTTATATAGCACATACAATGTAGAAATAAGTGGGCCTGATCAATACTGTTATATCAGCTACAGAGTGTCACAACTAGAAACAATGTTGCAAAAATATATCACAGTCCACTGTCTGGTAGAATCACGCTTTTCACGGAGTGATTGAGAGTCAGGAATCTGAGGAGTGTACAGCTTTCAACAAGGCTGGTTTCCGATAAAGAGAACTGGTTCCCGATGAAAATTTTCCCAAGATCAATAGAATTGAACTGTTGATGTTTTGTTTGATTTGTTTTCGTTTTTTCCTTCTGTTGTCAACAATACTTTCCACACAAAAGTATGATACTTGTGTGATATTGTCACGATTCCCGTTGAAGAGAAGCGTAGAATAAATTGATGGCATTACCTTCTCAGGCGTTCCTTGAAGGAAGGGCGGTACCGCAGGCTGTGTCGCTAGAAGCGAGATGACTGTCGCCTGATAAAGCTTACTCCGATACTCGAACTGCTTGGTTGAAGAACTCCAACGAATCTGCACAAGCCGATCACTCACTTGTTGTCAGCTCGCAGCGCCAAATGTGATAACCGTTGGTTCAGGTCCTTTTGATGTGAATAATCGGCAGGCAAAATACTTCGATCAGTTTGATGATACTTTATTGGTCAGAGCATAACAGTACTTCGCACAGACAAACCGCCATTACGCCAAGCGTAAGAATCCAAAACTAAAAAGTAGTGCTAACCAAAGTACTCTATTGTATATAAAGAAAGGGTGCCAGTCAGGTTACGACAAGTCCATCTAATTAAAGAAGTAATAAAGGTTTCATTTATTTATTTCGTTTGACTTTCAGATATTTCTTCGACAGCATGACCTTCTATTGAGAAGACAGTTTTTGGAAATCAAAGCATCTTTAGCAGAGTTTTCTGGCAGGCAACACACCGATAGTTGTTCCTCTGAGAAAACATCTTCGGGAGTTTCCGAGGAAGGTACGGACATTGACGAAGATGACGACGATGAAGCCAAACTGGAAATGTTCATGTTTCGATCGGCTTCAAGTTATACGACATTACCGAACTCCAGCGACTCGGACGATTCCGAGGAGTTCAGTTTTCGATCTTGTACGTCGGTAACATCATTAGAATTTACCACGGATACGAGACAAAGTGGCTCGTGTAAAGACTATCTGGTATAAAAATATCTCAGAACTTATTTTTCCTTAGGCGTACCAATATTCTCGGGAATATACTTTTGTAATCTTATAAGTTTAAAGTGGCATGAGCTGCCAAAGTTTCGATTTTCAAGAGACTTGTAGGTCTACCTGAAGAACTAGAGTTGACCGTGAAAAAAAAAATATCGGTCAAGCCAGAAACCGGCTGAAACCTGTTTGTACTTCTTGTCAAAAATTACTAAAGCCTGTTTCAACGATATATTTTCCGATAATTTCCAAAAGGAACAGTATATGCATTTCATCTATATTTGTAATGTTATTTCACACGTACAGACAATCGGTCTTAGAAACGTATAGATCTGGGACCATACTACCAACGTCAGTATCAATTTAATCTAGCCATGCATTCATGAGATGATTATTAATATCGTTACAATCCAAAAGTCTGGGTAAAAAGTTATATCTGTTGCTGGTGTAATGGGATGTGAATCTACTAAATAGTGTTACATTGGAATCTTTTTACTCTGGTGTTTACATTTTTAATTATACTCGAAACCATCAATCATGTACTTAATTGAGTCCCGGTAACTCATTCAGTGTGGAGCTTTAAACAGGCAGTTTGAGAGGCTTGTCACCTTTCGGCGAGTTGCCGGTATAGCAATTCAGCACAGATCATGGATTGATATGGGTTTTTTTTACACCTAGATCATTTTACTTATATGGTGGCATTTCAAAGTTTAGTGGGATTTTAAGCCAACTATTGAAGGTCCGTAAGACTATCGCCCTGGAAACTAATCCACCGAGACTCTCAATGCCATGGGTTAAGTGCTAATACTTTACGTCGCACTCTAGCCCGGATTATCGGTCTAATGGCGACTGATTAATGGGCGGTAATGTCTCTCGTCGCCCTATGACCAAGTCGGAGAAGCTAAAAAAAATCGGCAGAACCCAGATTTCTCGGCTACGATTCGGAGAGAACAACATTTTCTCGGCTACGCCGTACTCGAGTTTTTTTTCAATTATGTTGCCGGATTGATAAGTTTAGTGGGAAAGTAGCCGCACACATGTGTCTCATCCTGTTTTACTCACTTGCCTGTCAGGAAGTGGGAAAGGAAACCCGGCTCTTTGTCTGGGATAGCCGAGAAATCATGTCCGTGAAGCTGTCACCCATTACCCATTACCCAGTTCCCGATTCAAAACTAGGTCAATGTAGAGGATTAGTCCATTTGAAAATAGGGGTGAGAGCAAAAACACACGACATCATACATAAACCGCAATACAGCCTCAGGCAAAACAGACGCAGATCAATTGGGTAATGGGTAACAGTTGAATTTGGTAATGGGCTACACAACGCCTACAAAGTGATAATACACGAGCAGGGAAATGGGGGATGGACGAACTGGGTAATGGGTGACAGACAGGGGCGAATTGGGTAATGGGTAACAGTCGAATTGGGTAATGGGCTACACAAAGCCTCCAAAGCGATAATACGCAAACAGGGAATAGGAAATTGACGAACTGGGTAATGGGTGATAGGCAGGGGCGAATTGGGTAATGGGTAATGGGTGACAACCGAATTGGGCAATGAGCTACACAACGCCTCCAAAGCGATAATACGCGATCAGGGAAATGGGGGATGGATGAACTGGGTAATGGGTGACAGACAGGGGCGAATTGGGTAATGGGTGACAAGCGAATTGGGTAATGAGCTACACAACGCATCCAAAGCGATAATACGCGAACAGGGAAATGGGGGATGGATGAACTGGGTTATGGGTGACAGACAGGGGCGAATTGGGTAATGGGTAATGGGTAACAAGCGAATTGGGTAATGAGCTACACAACGCCTCCAGAGCGATAATACGCGAACAGGGAAATGGGGGATGGACGAACTGGGTAATGGGTGACAGACAGGGGCGAATTGGGTAATGGGTAACAGTCGAATTAGGTAATGGGCTACACAAAGCCTCCAAAGCGATAATACACAATCAGGGAATAGGAAATTGACAGGCAGGGGAGAATTGGGTAATGGGTGACAAGCGAATTGGGTAATGAGCTACACAACGCCTCCAAAGCGATAATACGCGAACAGGGAAATGGGGGATGGATGAACTGGGTAATGGGTGACAGACAGGGGCGAATTGGGTAATGGGTAACAGTCGAATTGGGTAATGAGCTACACAACGCCTCCAAAGCGATAATACGCGAACAGGGAAATGGGGGATGGATGAACTGGGTAATGGCAGAAGTCTATGAACAGGGAAGTGTGAAATGTCGCATTACCCCATATTCAGGGCACTGGCGCTTTCAGCCTGCTTATACTACATTATGTGACGTTTATGCGCGGTAGATTTTGAAATTGTCAACGGTTGCGCAATTTCAAATCAGAAAATAAATTCATTCTCCACTTACTGCATCTGTCGGCAATTCCAGTAACCGCAGTTCGGAGAATGCATTGGTTTTTATAAAAGCTTTACCGAACATGCGACTCTGATATCTCCATTTGGACTCAAATCGTTCCAAACAAGTCTTCTTGTCTCATTTTCAACTTTATGAAGTTCTTCGGAAACTTTAACTTTTGTTCCATCAAGTACTGTTATCATAAATAAAATGTTCGCCATGTTTTTTCTTATGCATCCCATAATAGTTCATATGAGAAAGTGAAGAAAAGCCACGCTTTCTGACTAACCGAGAGAGGGCTCTGTGTATGGTGACCTCTGGGTCAAACGGCGCCAATGCCCTCAATACTATGTAATGGAACGCTTCACACTTCCACATTCATAGACTTCTGGTAATGGGTGACAGACAGGGGCGAATTGGGTAATGGGTAACAGTCGAATTGGGTAATGGGCTACACAAAGCCTCCAAAGCGATAATACGCAAACATGGAATAGGAAATAGACGAACTGGGTAATGGGTGTCAGGCAGGGGCGAATTGGGTAATGGGTAATGGGTGACAAGCGAATTGGGTAATGGGCTACACAACGCCTACAAAGCGATAATACGCGAACAGGGAAATGGGGGATGGATGAACTGGGTAATGGGTGACATACAGGGCCGAATTGGGTAATGGGTAACAGTCGAATTGGGTAATGGGCTACACAAAGCCTCCAAAGCGATAATACGCAATCAGGGAATAGGAAATTGGCAGGCAGGGGCAAATTGGGTAATGGGTAATGGGTGACAAGCGAATTGGGTAATGAGCTACACAACGCCTCCAAAGCGATAATACGCGAACAGGGAAATGGGGGATGGATGAACTGGGTAATGGGTGACAGACAGGGACGAATTGGGTAATGGGTAACAGTCGAATTGGGTAATGGGCTACACAAAGCCTCCAAAGCGATAATACGCAAACAGGGAATAAGAAATAGACGAACTGGGTAATGGGTGACAGTCGAATTGGGTAATGGGCTAAACAAAGCCTCCAAAGCGATAATACGCAATCAGGGAATAGGAAATTGACAGGCAGGGGCAAATTGGGTAATGGGTGACAAGCGAATTGGGTAATGAGCTACACAACGCCTCCAAAGCGATAATACGCGAACAGGGAAATGGGGGATGGATGAACTGGGTAATGGGTGACAGACAGGGGCGAATTGGGTAATGTGTAACAGTCGAATTGGGTAATGGGCTACACAAAGCCTCCAAAGCGATAATACGCAAACAGGGAATAGGAAATAGACGAAATGGGTAATGGGTGACAGGCAGGGGCGAATTGGGTAATGGGTGATGGGTGACAAGAGAATTGGGTAATGGGCTACACAACGCCTACAAAGCGATAATACGCGAACAGGGAAATGGGGGATGGATGAACTGGGTAATGGGTGACAGACAGGGCCGAATTGGGTAATGGGTAACAGTCGAATTGGGTAATGGGCTACACAAAGCCTCCAAAGCGATAATACGCAATCAGGGAATAGGAAATTGACAAACTGGCTAATGGGTGACAGGCAGGGGCGAATTGGGTAATGGGTAATGGGTGACAGTCGAATTGGGTAATGGGCTACACAAAGCCTCCAAAGCGATAATACACAAACAGGGAATAGGAAATGGACGGACTGGGTGACAGGCAGGGGCGAGTATGGTTGGCTTGCCCTTGAAGATTATATAATGATAACAACAAAAATAATATTTCTAATAATAATGTAGGTTATTGTAAAATAGGTACAATAATATAGATAAAGCTAATAATAAAATAGTTTTAACATGAATATGATTTAACACTACCATGTAGGCCTACATTCCTGTAAATACATACTAATTTAATAAATTAATTAGCTAAGCTCAATAGCCTACCTATGCATGCATATCTGAAGTGCGTTACACAATAAGAATCACACATGTACCCAAGTTATCAATTAAATATCTATACACTTATATGTACAGGGTACTACAAAATAGGTAAGTCGAGTATTAAGGGCTGTATGGACTCAGCTGCAAGTTCCCAACGAGCCCGGCCAATTGTGACCAAATGTGGAACTAATGGTATGAGTGTGTTGGTGGTGTAGCGCGGTGTATGTATACTAAGTTTGGCGACCTTTACCTTTGACCTTTGAAAGATAAATCTTGTTTATTTGAGGGAAACGACCAAACAGACAAATGGAGCAAATTCAAATCAAATTGGATTTGTTTTGTGGAAGCTATAATTTATATGTCTGCGTATTATCGCTTTGAAGGTGTTGTGTAGCCCATTACCCAATTCGCCTGTCACCCATTACCCAATTCGCCCCTGTCTGTCACCCATTACCCAGTTCACCCATCCGCCATTTCCCTGTTCGCGTATTATCGCTTTGGAGGCGTTGTGTAGCTCATTACCCAATTCGCTTGTCACCCATTACCCATTACCCAATTCGCCCCTGTCTGTCACCCATTACCCAGTTCGTCAATTTCCTATTCCCTGTTTGCGTATTATCGCTTTGGAGGCTTTGTGTAGCCCATTACCCAATTCGACTGTTACCCATTACCCATTACCCAATTCGCCCCTGTCTGTCACCCATTACCCAGTTCGTCTATTTCCTATTCCCTGTTTGCGTATTATCGCTTTGGAGGCTTTGTGTAGCCCATTACCCAATTCGACTGTTACCCATTACCCAATTCGCCCCTGTCTGTCACCCATTACCCAGTTCATCCATCCCCCATTTCCGTGTTCGCGTATTATCGTTTTGGAGGCGTTGTGTAGCTCATTACCCAATTCGCTTGTCACCCATTACCCAATTCGCCCCTGCCTGTCAATTTCATATTCCCTGATTGCGTATTATCGCTTTGGAGGCTTTGTGTAGCCCATTACCCAATTCGACTGTTACCCATTACCCAATTCGACTGTTACCCATTACCCAGTTCGCCCCTGTCTATCACCCATTACCCAGTTCATCCATCCCCCATTTCCCTGTTCGCGTATTATCGCTTTGGAGGCGTTGTGTAGCTCATTACCCAATTCGCTTGTCACCCATTACCCATTACCCAATTCGCCCCTGCCTGTCACCCATTACCCAGTTCGTCTATTTCCTATTTGCGTATTATCGCTTTGGAGGCTTTGTGTAGCCCATTACCCAATTCGACTGTTACCCATTACCCAATTCGCCCCTGTCTGTCACCCATTACCCAGTTCATCCATCCCCCATTTCCGTGTTCGCGTATTATCGTTTTGGAGGCGTTGTGTAGCTCATTACCCAATTCGCTTGTCACCCATTACCCAATTCGCCCCTGCCTGTCAATTTCATATTCCCTGATTGCGTATTATCGCTTTGGAGGCTTTGTGTAGCCCATTACCTAATTCGACTGTTACCCATTACCCAATTCGCCCCTGTCTGTCACCCATTACCCAGTTCGTCAATTCCCCATTTCCCTGCTCGCGTATTCTCGCTTTGGAGGCGTTGTGTAGCTCATTACCCAATTCGCTTGTTACCCATTACCCAATTCGCCCCTGTCTGTCACCCATAACCCAGTTCATCCATCCCCCATTTCCCTGTTCGCGTATTATCGCTTTGGAGGCGTTGTGTAGCTCATTACCCAATTCGCTTGTCACCCATTACCCAATTCGCCCCTGCCTGTCACCCATTACCCAGTTCGTACATTTCCTATTCCTTGTTTGCGTATTATCGCTTTGGAGGCTCTGTGTAGCCCATTACCCAATTCGACTGTTACCCATTACCCAATTCGCCCCTGTCTGTCACCCATTACCCAGTTCATCCATCCCCCATTTCCCTGATCGCGTATTATCGCTTTGGAGGCGTTGTGTAGTTCATAACCCAATTCGGTTGTCACCCATTACCCAATTCGCCCCTGCCTATCACCCATTACCCAGTTCGTCAATTTCCTATTCCATGTTTGCGTATTATCGCTTTGGAGGCTTTGTGTAGCCCATTACCCAATTCGACTGTTACCCATTACCCAATTCGCCCATGTCTGTCACCCATTACCCAGTTCGTCCATCCCCCATTTCCCTGCTCGCGTATTATCGCTTTGTAGGCGTTGTGTAGCCCATTGCCCAATTCGATTGTTACCCATTACCCAATTGATCTGCGTCTGTTTTGCCTGAGGCTGTATTGCGGTTTATGTATGATGTCGTGTGTTTTTGCTCTCACCCCTATTTTCA
Source organism: Lepidochitona cinerea (assembly GCA_963971465.1). Lineage (NCBI taxonomy): Eukaryota > Metazoa > Mollusca > Polyplacophora > Chitonida > Tonicellidae > Lepidochitona > Lepidochitona cinerea. The sequence goes on along the minus strand of OZ020556.1, from coordinate 34,717,833 downwards.
AATGGACTAATCCTCTACATTGACCTAGTTTTGAATCGGGAACTGGGTAATGGGTAATAGGTGACAGCTTCACGGACATCGAGAAATCTGGGCTCTGCCGAATTTTGTTTTCTCTCCGTGTTCAGCCATATAATACCAGTCGCCGTAAGACCGATAATCCGGGCTATGTCTGGGACAAACTCCGGACCGTCAGAGAGTACCTGGCAACTCTTCCAAACAGGGCGACCAAGTTAAAAATCCCAGTCAGAAGTTGTTGATATGAACCAGCGATCCATTGATGGAAACACGGGTCATTGAGGTGTCGAACCGTTAACACAACTTAACTGACAGTTTGCCACCAAAGCGAAATAAATCAAATAATCCCAATAGTTGGCTGAATCTCCGTCCATTAGTTACGCGACCTTCCTCTAACCACCCCGGTTTCAAATATCAAGTCTTTGATCCATTCGCCAGGCAATTGAATTTCTTTTCCGAAGACACATACGAAAGTTTATTTGTCCTACTGTTTGGGGTTACCAAAAATCCCAATAAACGTAAGAGGTTATTGGAACAGTAAGACTTCAATACTTTAGTATTAATACTCAACACCATAGAATAAACGAAGCTCAGCCCAACAAACGGACCAAACTTAAGTTGATTATTGAATAAGGGTATTAGTGGGAGTTGGTCTGCAGAAGCCAGTTTCACAAAGCGGAGATTTATTTTTTGCGTAACTTTCTTACTAACGTATCTCTACAGTATGGGTTGCTAAGGCATTTGCGTAAAAACTTACGCTACGTCGCTTTGTGAAACAGGGTCCAGGGATTGTTAGAGAAGGTTAAAACGTGGAATTAAAGTTATTTGGATATAAACAGCCAATTTACACTTTTTAACGGCATTCTTCAAGATCAGAATAATTGACAACGACACTAGAAGTTTGCGGACTGAGGGGAAGAAACTCCGGATTTTCGTTGATTTCAGAAAACCCTCTCACTCTGTCGTCATTTTGCCAGAGATATCCTATATAAGAACTAAAGAAACCTTTACACAAAAGAATAAACAAACTCAAGAAGTATGTATGATTTTAAAATTTATTTAAAGATTTGCGTGAATGTTAGCTAATATTGCAACAAGAACAATTTTCAACATCAAGGAATGTTTTAGAGATAAATAACAAGATTAAAGTTTTAATATTATTCAAACTGGAGTGTAAATCTTAACAGTGTCATTTCCATAATATTTCTATTTTACAATACATTTACATTCAATACTAAGTTCCTATAATACATTGACAGCTTATGGAGGTTTTCTGGTTTTAAACAGAGTTCATTAAGTACCGATTGGTTGATGTTTTACACCACACTCTAAGATTATTTCACTTATATGCCGTTGCAAAATCCCTTTTTTAAGGTTTCTTGGGGTGATTTTGTTGGGACATTAAACGTAGCTAGATCTACCTCCAAATATGGATTTTGTTTATATTATTATTTTTATATTATTGGCCATTTCCCCCAAAACCGTAAATTACAAGTTGATTGAATTTTAGTTCTGTTTGACAATGTTTAACGGAATTCTTCAAGATACATCCAAAGTGACCGTGTTTTGCTAGCTCACATCACTTTATAAAATAACAATGTTCCCAAGTTGTGTTAGGGAAGGAAAGAGACAACTTGTACTACTTTATACAGAGATGATGGTGGTATTTAATATGAGCTTTAAGAAGCAGCTACTCTCATCTCCAGAAATTACAACATAGAAAAATTCCTACAGCGACACGTGTATATTAGAAAAGTGTCTTCATGTTTATTTTAGACAAGATTTTCCCTGTGCCCATGTGTTTTAGTGTTCTTAAATATATATTGTATGCTGTACTATACCGATGTTTTTGCACCGTCATTTCTGGTGATGAAAGAAAATGTAGCTGCTCTTGAAAGCTCACGGTAAACACCACCCGGCCTATACCAAGTGGTACAAGTTGTCCTATGTGTTTTGGGGTTTACTATCAATGGAATAACAGGAATAATCTTCTTACATTCTACAAGATAGTAATTTTGGTTAACAATAAACAATAGTCCAAATGGTCAACATGACTGTAGAAACATGTTTAAATTATATTGCTATTTCTATAAAAACTCCCTTATTTATTTTTATTAAAAACTTTCAACTTTCATTAAAATCAAAAATCAATAAATTGATCACTAACTGAGTGTGTGCTTGAATCATCATCAGAGAACAAAACTCCCAGAGTTGTAAAAAAAACATTAAAATCTGTACAAATAAAATCAGTCATTAACAATGGTAAATTCTTCACATAACTGCTATGATTGAGATCATAAGGGTTATTATGTACAACAAAACTTCTCATATAAAAAATAAAATATAAAAATCTAATGATATATCGTTTTACATTCTTTACAAGCGATATAAATAAAACATTTAAAATAAAAATGACACTTTTAGTTACCTGGGGCTCGTTCTACTAAGCTGGCGTAAGTTGCACCAGTCGCAAACGCATGTTAAATTATAGAAACTTGCGCATTTCGCAAGTCTCATGGCACAACTTTACGCCAGCTTAGTAAAACAAGCGGCTGTAAGGTGACCAAACCCTATTCTTGAAAATTAATTTCCTGAATAACTACTTTGAGTTTACTATACATGGATTTCTGCCTACGTTTAAACAGGTACTTGTTTATCAAAATTGACAATCAATTTAATAATGATGGTTTGTGAGTATAATTAGTATATTGTGGTCACTTTCTCTAAAAAAATAAAACAAAGAGACAGAATCTGCCTAAGTTCAGGGCTAAATCAGTGCTCATTATGTGAAACTTGTTTCATCATATTTTACATAAATAAAAAAAAACAACTAAAGAATTAAATAAACTAATATATATATGAATATCTATAAAATAAATACATTTAAAATGGTGGCACATGAGACAAGACATGGGTTGAGGCTAGGGGGCTGATTATCTTGTAAAACTATGACACAGTTTTAATGTTAAAAATGTACAATGCATTTGATACTGGTGGTTACAGTCAATAAAAAGATATAGTCAATATCTACATAAATACCTAATGGACATTATATTTAGGTTGGGTCACGGTTTTAATATTATAGGGTCAAACTTTAAACTATACAATTAAAAAAAAACTGTAATATAGATATAACTTGTGTTTATCTCAATTGAATTTCAGAAACAGTATTGCTTTCTTGACCAAATGTTACCTTTTAACCATTATGACAGTTGTAAAACAATTTAACGACACAAATACAGGATTTCTGACACTTGAAGTTTGGTCTGATGAACAAAGTCTACAGTTAACACTATATACAATTACCTAGTTAAGCTCATAAGCTTTCTTAACAGTTTCAACTACTTGCATTGGTCTGTGCAATTATGATCAATTCTCAGTATTTGCTGTTCAACTAACCCACAGAAAACAGTTACACTCATGTGGACTGTGTTGTTATAAAGGCCTACCTGATCACCTTATACTCATATAACTGACATGAATATGGACACATCTGAAGGGTTTTGTTAAAGGCTTTCTACTTAATGATTCCTATATTTAAGACTCTACGGTCTGTTCTGACTCTGGGAAGCTAAACCCATCAGAGTTACTTGCCCCTTGTGGAGTGTCTGGAGGTGAAACTGCAGTAGCCTCGCCGGTTTCAATCAAATTGAGCTGGGTGCGAACTGCATGAATACGGAAATGAAGGCGAGATTCTAAAGAGTAGCTTTTGTAATGTTTTCTGAAATAAGAAAGTAATGATCAGAATTATAAATTGATGAAAAGAGTTTTACCTCATACTCAAGCTTATTTCAATGTGCCAGAGAAAGTTGTCTGATGGCTTGCAAGTAATGGAAACTAGATTAATAATAGTAAAAATATATTCAAAATTATTTGAACTTTGAACTGAGTTTAATTCAAGCTGAAGGAGGGAAGGGTTGAGGGGGTGGGGGTATTTCTTCCTATTTTAATTAACTGCTTTTGTCCGAGAATGGTTTTGAACATATTCCATAAATCTCCCTATCCTTAATAACAAGACTATTTCTGTTAGAATTTATAAATGTGTCAAATACAACCCTAATAATGTTCATCATACGGTGGTGTTACCTTTAAATCCCGATTGGAAAGATGTGGTTTATAAAACACTTACTTGGCCTTGTCCAGAAGTTTATGTACATCTTGTAACTTCCCTTGAGAGAGATAGAGTAGAGCCAACTCCACAGTGGCATAAGGGGGCAGATAGGAATCCTGCTTTATGTCCTTCTCACTGAAAATCATTCAAACAAGGGAGATAAATCATCAAACGGGAGAGATTAATAACACAAACAAGAGCATTGTAAAATATAGTTCAAAATGAAATAGACATTCTTTGTTCAGATTTTGAACCTACTTGCTCGCCTAATTATCATTTTTCTCAAATGCAACGCTTCAATCCGTTCTAGCACGTACATCCATAATGTAAATATCAAAGAAATAAGAGGTGAATCCGACAGACAGGGGGGAGATAAAGTATAGATATAAGAGGTGAATCCTACAGACAGGGGGGAGATAAATCATAGAAATAGGAGGTGAATCCGACAGACAGGGGGGAGATAAATAATAGAAATAGGAGGTGAACCCGACAGACAGGGGGAGATAAATCATAGAAATAGGAGGTGAATCCGACAGACAGGGGGGAGATAAATAATAGAAATAGGAGGTGAATCCGACAGACAGGGGGAGATAAATCATAGAAATAGGAGGTGAATCCGACAGACAGGGGGAGATAAATCATAGAAATAAGAGGTGAATCCGACAGACAGAGGGGAGATAAATAATAGAAATAGGAGGTGAATCCGACAGACAGGGGGAGATAAATCATAGAAATAGGAGGTGAATCCGACAGACAGGGGGAGATAAATCATAGAAATAGGAGGTGAATCCGATAGACAGGGGGAGATAAATAATAGAAATAGGAGGTGAATCCGACAGACAGGGGGAGATAAATAATAGAAATAGGAGGTGAATCCGACAGACAGGGGGAGATAAAGTATAGAAATAAGAGGAGATGTACAGACAGGGGGAGATAAATTATACAAAGGGAGATAAATCACACACACAGAGGGGAAAGCGTTAATAAATCAAGCTGCTTTAAATAACTCTCATAGTAAATAACAGGCACCAAAGTAAAAATGCATGCCTTCATGTAATTAACTGAACTGTCAACTTATGGTTACCATCCATAGGCTCAAGAAGGAGAGCTTCTAGGTGCAACAATGGTTATTGTAAGCCTATTGGGATTGCAGGGCTAATGCACATGTTACATACAAAGCTGAAAGAGCTGGATGACTGGCAAAGATGGAATATAACCTTAGTCAGTAACCAAATTTCAACAGTTATACTGATAAGTCTAATGTAGTACACAAGTGCTGTTATTCCGAAGAAAAAAAATTCACACAGGAGCTCTTGACTAAATAAAAGTCAAAATATTGAGTCACTATGAAGTTTTTCTTTTTCAGAATAATACTACTTGTGTATGATGTACTTACTGTTCAATAACCTCTAGAAAACACTGCTCCGACTGGAAAGTTTGTTTCCTGAACTTGAGACATATTCCCTTCATCAGTAATACCAGACAGTAGTCATCCCAGTAGTAAGGACGATTATCTGAGGAGGGAAACATTTAGACAAATATATTCACCCATATACTGTACAAAATTCATATTTGATGGACAGTTATGAAAGATAAATAAAAAACACAGTCCTAAAAAGGATGGCTTGCATCAAGCCAACAAAATTTGATCATTACTTGGATGACTGTTTGATTGTAGAAAGATATGATATACAGCTTACATTATATCATATTTTTTCCATATCATTTGTATAGACCAATATAATAATACCAATATTAACGAGATTCTTGTTTAAATTGTGGCAGTATGTAGAATTCGGCATCACACTTTTCGTTATAATTTCCTTTCTTCACACAGTTTGCCTATCATCTCAAAGTTGAGTGAAAATTGACTGGTTGAAGACATGTGTTGAATTTCAATTAAGCATGAGGTATCAAAGACAAAACAAAACGGCCAATCTTTGCCGTACCTAGGCATGTTTAATAGGAGTAATCAGATGGAATTCAAAACAATTTTTGGAAATTTACACAATGTCGGATTTTGAATCAAAGCAACAGGCTCCAGGACAAATAATATGGAGAGCAATTCTTTGAGGATAAACACTTCCAAATAGAATGGGTATGGTGATGCCAATTCATTTTTGTACTAATTTCCCTTTTGTTTCTTTCATGCCTTTATGCTGCATTCTGAATGTACATGTAAGTGATAAGTGAAATAAAGATCAACAAAATGTGATTCATTGCAAACTAACCTTTATCATTGATGACATCATTAATGGTGGTCTCCAGTAGAATTAGCATAGGGTCTAAAAGCTCTTGTTTCTGACCAATGATAGAAAACCCATTCCACACATACACCAGTTCCTGTTAATAAATCATAACCATCTTTACTCAAATCAGATTGAAGGATGGGGCTTTGTAAACCTGCTCAGGTGTAAATAAGTTACCAAAATGATCAGGAAACAGGGTAAAGGTTCATTCTCATTTAAGCCTTCCACTAATACAACACGGTTTGCCAACAATTACAGTCAACAACAAACATAAAGAGGGATTGATTGTTTGGTGTTTTACACCGCGCTCAAGATTATTTCACTCATATGACGGCATTGCCAGTTTTGCCCGGAAGAAACCCACGACCTTCCGGTGGTAACTGGCAACCATCCCACATTGGTCGTTGTGTGAAAACCCAGTCAGAAAATTTTCAAATTTTTTCGAACCCGCGACCCATTGGTGGAAGGCTGTTCGGATTGAGCGTCCAACGCTCTACCTACTGAGCCGTCATAAAGAGGAAAAAGAACTTTAAAAAATCAGGCTTCAATTAGAAAACAGTTCTACAGTGGCCATCTGTGCCACTGATTTTGATATGTGTGCGTTGTTTATTAAGTACAGGTAAAACTTGAACACTCTCCATTAGTGTTAATTTGTGGCTGGTTATAAACAACTCCAAATGCCTGTATATTTATGACTCACCAAGGCAGGTAATGTTAAGCGACGGTTCTGTTCATTATAACGATGGACTTTCTTCAGAGCAAACTTTTCAATGGGTAACGACTTGCCAGCTATTCTCTGTTTTAACTTGGGAACTTCCCTGTACAAAAAATAATTTTAAAAGATCATGAAGATAAATTGAAGATTTCAAAGGCACCAGAATTAAAAAAAATTATCTGATTATATTGTACAAACATACACTGGTTTCGTTCATTAGCAAAACAAAAGTTGAAAATGTTTAAATACCCTTTGAATACTATGTACCCCCAATGTACCCCTTGAAAGAAAGCTAATTCCTCCTATTAGAATACTTGTGTTCACTGACCCCATTAGAAAGTCTATATGACTCCTTGTAGTAGAATACTTGTGTTAACTGACCCCATTAGAAAGTCAAAATGACTCCTTGTATTCGAGTACTTGTGTTCACTGACCCCATTAGAAAGTCTATATGACTCCTTGTATTAGAGTATTTGTGTTCACTGACCCCAGTAGAAAGTCTATATGACTCCTTGTGTTAGAGTACTTGTGTTCACTGACCCCATTAGAAAGTCTATATGACTCCTTGTATTAGAGTATTTGTGTTCACTGACCCCATTAGAAAGTCAAAATGACTCCTTGTATTAGAGCACTTGTGTTCACTGACCCCATTAGAAAGTCTATATGACTCCTTGTATTAGAGTACTTGTGTTCACTGACCCCATTAGAAAGTCTATATGACTCCTTGTATTAGAGTATTTGTGTTTACTAACCCCATTCGAAAGTCTATATGACTCCTTGTATTAGAGTGCTTGTGTTCACTGACCCCATTAGAAAGTCTATAGGACTCCTTGTATTAGAGTGCTTGTGTTCACTGACCCCATTAGAAAGTCAAAATGACTCCTTGTATTAGAGTACTTGTGTTCACTGACCCCATTAGGAAGTCTATATGACTCCTTGTATTAGAGTACTTGTGTTTACTGACCCCATTAGAAAGTCTATATGACTCCTTGTGTTAGAGTACTTGTGTTCACTGACCCCATTAGAAAGTCTATATGACTCCTTGTATTAGAGTATTTGTGTTCACTGACCCCAGTAGAAAGTCTATATGACTCCTTGTGTTAGAGTGCTTGTGTTCACTGACCCCATTAGAAAGTCTATATGACTCCTTGTATTAGAGTACTTGTGTTCACTGACCCCATTAGAAAGTCTATATGACTCCTTGTATTAGAGTACTTGTGTTCACTGACCCAATTAGAAAGTCTATATGACTCCTTGTGTTAGAGTACTTGTGTTTACTGACCCCATTAGAAAGTCTATATGACTCCTTGTGTTAGAGTACTTGTGTTCACTGACCCCATTAGAAAGTCTATATGACTCCTTGTATTAGAGTATTTGTGTTCACTGACCCCAGTAGAAAGTCTATATGACTCCTTGTGTTAGAGTACTTGTGTTCACTGACCCCATTAGGAAGTCTATATGACTCCTTGTATTAGAGTACTTGTGTTCACTGACCCAATTAGAAAGTCTATATGACTCCTTGTATTAGAGCACTTGTGTTCACTGACCCCATTAGAAAGTCTATATGACTCCTTGTATTAGAGTACTTGTGTTCACTGACCCCATTAGAAAGTCTATATGACTCCTTGTATTAGAGTACTTGTGTTTACTGGCCCCATTAGAAAGTCTATATGACTCCTTGTATTAGAGTACTTGTGTTTACTGGCCCCATTAGAAAGTCTATATGACTCCTTGTATTAGAGTACTTGTGTTTACTGACCCCATTAGAAAGTCTATATGACTCCTTGTACTAGAGTACTTGTGTTCACTGACCCCATTAGAAAGTCTATATGACTCCTTGTATTAGAGTACTTGTGTTCACTGACCCCATTAGAAAGTCTATATGACTCCTTGTACTAGAGTACTTGTGTTCACTGACCCCATTAGAAAGTCTATATGACTCCTTGTATTAGAGTACTTGTGTTTACTGGCCCCATTAGAAAGTCTATATGACTCCTTGTATTAGAGTACTTGTGTTTACTGGCCCCATTAGAAAGTCTATATGACTCCTTGTATTAGAGTACTTGTGTTTACTGACCCCATTAGAAAGTCTATATGACTCCTTGTATTACAGTGCTTTTGTTTACTGGCCCCATTAGAAAGTCTATATGACTCCTTGTATTAGAGTACTTGTGTTTACTGGCCCCATTAGAAAGTCTATATGACTCCTTGTATTAGAGTACTTGTGTTCACTGACCCCATTAGAAAGTCTATATGACTCCTTGTATTAGAGTACTTGTGTTTACTGGCCCCATTAGAAAGTCTATATGACTCCTTGTATTAGAGTACTTGTGTTCACTGACCCCATTAGAAAGTCTATATGACTCCTTGTATTAGAGTACTTGTGTTTACTGACCCCATTAGAAAGTCTATATGACTCCTTGTGTTAGAGTACTTGTGTTTACTGACCCCATTAGAAAGTCTATATGACTCCTTGTATTAGAGTACTTGTGTTTACTGACCCCATTAGAAAGTCTATAGGACTCCTTGTGTTAGAGTACTTGTGTTTACTGACCCCATTAGAAAGTCTATATGACTCCTTGTATTAGAGTACTTGTGTTTACTGACCCCATTAGAAAGTCTATATGACTCCTTGTATTAGAGTACTTGTGTTTACTGACCCCATTAGAAAGTCTATAGGACTCCTTGTGTTAGAGTACTTGTGTTTACTGACCCCATTAGAAAGTCTATATGACTCCTTGTGTTAGAGTACTTGTGTTTACTGACCCCATTAGAAAGTCTATATGACTCCTTGTATTAGAGTACTTGTGTTCACTGGCCCCATTAGAAAGTCTATATGACTCCTTGTGTTAGAGTACTTGTGTTTACTGACCCCATTAGAAAGTCTATATGACTCATTGTGTTAGAGTACTTGTGTTCACTGGCCCCATTAGAAAGTCTATATGACTCCTTGTGTTAGAGTACTTGTGTTTACTGACCCCATTAGAAAGTCTATATGACTCCTTGTGTTAGAGTACTTGTGTTCACTGACCCCATTAGAAAGTCTATATGACTCCTTGTGTTAGAGTACTTGTGTTTACTGACCCCATTAGAAAGTCTATATGACTCCTTGTATTAGAGTACTTGTGTTCACTGACCCCATTAGAAAGTCTATATGACTCCTTGTGTTAGAGTACTTGTGTTTACTGACCCCATTAGAAAGTCTATATGACTCCTTGTATTACAGTGCTTTTGTTTACTGACCCCATTAGAAAGTCTATATGACTCCTTGTATTAGAGTACTTGTGTTTACTGACCCCATTAGAAAGTCTATATGACTCCTTGTGTTAGAGTACTTGTGTTTACTGACCCCATTAGAAAGTCTATATGACTCCTTGTGTTAGAGTACTTGTGTTTACTGACCCCATTAGAAAGTCTATATGACTCCTTGTGTTAGAGTACTTGTGTTTACTGACCCCATTAGAAAGTCTATATGACTCCTTGTATTACAGTGCTTTTGTTCACTGACCCCATAAGAAAGTCTATATGACACCTTGTGTTAGAGTACTTGTGTTTACTGACCCCATTAGAAAGTCTATATGACTCCTTGTATTAGAGTACTTGTGTTCACTGACCCCATTAGAAAGTCTATATGACTCCTTGTATTAGAGTACTTGTGTTCACTGACCCCATTAGAAAGTCTATATGACTCCTTGTGTTAGAGTACTTGTGTTTACTGACCCCATTAGAAAGTCTATATGACTCCTTGTATTAGAGTACTTGTGTTTACTGACCCCATTAGAAAGTTTATATGACTCCTTGTGTTAGAGTACTTGTGTTCACTGACCCCATTAGAAAGTCTATATGACTCCTTGTGTTAGAGTACTTGTGTTCACTGACCCCATTAGAAAGTCTATATGACTCCTTGTGTTAGAGTACTTGTGTTCACTGACCCCATTAGAAAGTCTATAGGACTCCTTGTATTAGAGTACTTGTGTTCACTGACCCCATTAGAAAGTCTATATGACTCCTTGTGTTAGAGTACTTGTGTTTACTGACCCCATTAGAAAGTCTATATGACTCCTTGTATTACAGTGCTTTTGTTTACTGACCCCATTAGAAAGTCTATATGACTCCTTGTATTAGAGTACTTGTGTTTACTGACCCCATTAGAAAGTCTATATGACTCCTTGTGTTAGAGTACTTGTGTTTACTGACCCCATTAGAAAGTCTATATGACTCCTTGTGTTAGAGTACTTGTGTTTACTGGCCCCATTAGAAAGTCTATATGACTCCTTGTATTAGAATACTTGTGTTTACTGACCCCATTAGAAAGTCTATATGACTCCTTGTATTAGAATACTTGTGTTTACTGACCCCATTAGAAAGTCTATATGACTCCTTGTATTAGAGTACTTGTGTTTACTGACCCCATTAGAAAGTCTATATGACTCCTTGTGTTAGAGTACTTGTGTTCACTGACCCCATTAGAAAGTCTATATGACTCCTTGTATTAGAGTATTTGTGTTCACTGACCCCATTAGAAAGTCTATATGACTCCTTGTATTAGAGCACTTGTGTTCACTGACCCCATTAGAAAGTCAAAATGACTCCTTGTATTAGAATACTTGTGTTTACTGACCCCATTAGAGAGTCTATATGACTCCTTGTATTAGAATACTTGTGTTTACTGACCCCATTAGAAAGTCTATATGACTCCTTGTATTAGAATACTTGTGTTCACTGACCCCATTAGAAAGTCTATATGACTCCTTGTATTAGAGTACTTGTGTTTACTGACCCCATTAGAAAGTCTATATGACTCCTTGTGTTAGAGTACTTGTGTTTACTGGCCCCATTAGAAAGTCTATATGACTCCTTGTATTAGAATACTTGTGTTTACTGACCCCATTAGAAAGTCTATATGACTCCTTGTATTAGAGTACTTGTGTTCACTGACCCCATTAGAAAGTCTATATGACTCCTTGTATTAGAGTACTTGTGTTCACTGGCCCCATTAGAAAGTCTATATGACTCCTTGTATTAGAGTATTTGTGTTTACTGACCCCATTAGAAAGTCTATATGACTCCTTGTATTAGAGCACTTGTGTTCACTGACCCCATTAGAAAGTCTATATGACTCCTTGTATTAGAGTACTTGTGTTTACTGACCCCATTAGAAAGTCTATATGACTCCTTGTATTAGAGCACTTGTGTTCACTGACCCCATTAGAAAGTCTATATGACTCCTTGTGTTAGAGTACTTGTGTTCACTGACCCCATTAGAAAGTCTATAGGACTCCTTGTATTAGAGTACTTGTGTTCACTGACCCCATTAGAAAGTCTATATGACTCCTTGTATTAGAGTACTTGTGTTTACTGACCCCATTAGAAAGTCTATATGACTCCTTGTGTTAGAGTACTTGTGTTTACTGGCCCCATTAGAAAGTCTATATGACTCCTTGTATTAGAATACTTGTGTTTACTGACCCCATTAGAAAGTCTATATGACTCCTTGTATTAGAGTACTTGTGTTCACTGACCCCATTAGAAAGTCTATATGACTCCTTGTATTAGAGTACTTGTGTTCACTGGCCCCATTAGAAAGTCTATATGACTCCTTGTATTAGAGTATTTGTGTTTACTGACCCCATTAGAAAGTCTATATGACTCCTTGTATTAGAGCACTTGTGTTCACTGACCCCATTAGAAAGTCTATATGACTCCTTGTATTAGAGTACTTGTGTTTACTGACCCCATTAGAAAGTCTATATGACTCCTGGTATTAGAGCACTTGTGTTCACTGACCCCATTAGAAAGTCTATATGACTCCTTGTGTTAGAGTACTTGTGTTTACTGACCCCATTAGAAAGTCTATATGACTCCTTGTGTTAGAGTACTTGTGTTCACTGACCCCATTAGAAAGTCTATATGACTCCTTGTATCCTCTGACTGCTCATCACACATCATGAGAAAACTGGCTTTCTGGTAGGAATATGTCGCTTTACTCCAGCGACTTTCACAACAAAGCTTTTCTGCATACTTCATACCCATCAACCAGTCACCTTTAAAACTGTAATAGAAAAACAAAAACACGGTCTCTTAAATCGATTATAATTAATGAGTATCGATTATAATAAATGAGTATCGATTATAATAAATGAGCATCGTTTATAATAAATGAGTATCGATTATAATAAATGAGTATCGATTATAATAAATGAGTATCGGTAATAATAAATGAGTGACAAAATGGCAAAATTTCGAATCTTATAGTTCCATATACAATACCAGATCGTTTTCAATTAGTATTGATTGATTGACTAGTCCTTCTTACACACCTGTCAACATTGCCAGGTTATTGGGTACGGATGATTTTTTGGAGTGTGAATCTAACAAACAACCTATTGATGTAAGGCAAACTTACTTTTGCCATTTGAGCAAGTTGATGAGGGTCTCGGTGGTCCAGTGGGTTAGAATGATCATCCCTCAGTCCCACACAGACCTTCCATCGATACAACACGGGTTTAAATGTCACTCAGACCAAATAAAAATTGAAAAATTTCTGGGATGATTTTTCACTCAGTATGTGGAAGTTACCAGGTACTCGCCGAAGGTCAGGGGTTTCCTCTGGGCAATGAGCCTGGTTTCCTTACTCATTAAATCTGGCAACCCTGCTATATAAGTGAAATAATCTTGAGTGCGGCGTAAAACATTGATCAATTGAGCCAGTTCACACATTCCAATTCCATGATCAGAAAATTGCTATTAAAAATGTTGTATTATATGAGGTGCTAAATTCGGATACCTGTAAAACACAAACAAATCATGTGAGACTTACCAATGACACCACATCAATTCCCAGAAACACAGATGATGAAATTGTCTCCATTCTTGCTGAGAGTCTATAGATTCTTCAAACCTCATTATGGACTGATTAATGTTACCTCGGACTTCCTCAACTCGACCAGCAAAGAAAAGGAATAGTGCACCCTGGGTAACAAACAGAAATTACATACACAGCTTGCTATTTACACATCTTTAATTCTTCTCATAAAATGATGGGTAGATTTAGCCACACTGAAGATTATTTCGATTATACCGAACATGTTTGTCAAAAAGAATTCATTATAATTTAAAAAGGGCGACTTTTTCAGACAGGAAGCCAGAGTTTTGAAAGCAAACATGTTAGCTCGGATTGAAAAAAAAAAAGGTTTATTATTAGCACAATTTGTATTTCTATTGTGTATAATTGAATTCTGGACGATAGTCCGACAAAAAAAAAATCCCTTTCCTTCTGAACCCGTATCCGAAAATGTTTTCAACGCATGGGGACTACCAATATTAAGGGGGGAGTCTTAGTCAAACCCAACCATCATCACACCTCTCAATTGGTTTCCAGCCAAGTATCTTTTAAAAAAAAATACTTCTTTGGCTTTTTAAATATTCAGCCAAGGCATATACATGTATTGCCTTCATTGAAATGCTGGCAGTCTCATTCCTCTGGTCAACTTGCACTCAGATAACATTTTCTTTTAACTTGTTCAACTTTTGTTTCATACAAGTTGAAAGTATAACTGCTTGGTTATATTGCCTTACCTTTGGATAATTTTGGAGACAAGGAACTAATAAAGATGAGGCTAAATCTATATCCCCATCAGCTAGACCTGTCAACATAAGTTACAAACAGGTTTACTTTAAAACTTCAATAATGGAATTATAAATTCAAACTATTACTTATTTTATACTAAAGGGTTTCTGTAAATCTATTGTAATAAATAACTCCTTTTAATAATTTCACTTATATGTCGGCATGGCAACTCTTCCACATACAATGTTTAAGTGAAATAATCCAATCCGTCTGATGGACTGCCACTCTAACCGACTCCCTCCTTTTAAAGATTAAATGAAATCCACTATGAGATTTTAATTTAGAACATTTCCCATATTCATGTACTTACCTAATACATAGCTGACTACAGTGTGATAAGCTATTAATATTATAGAGCATAATGGTCCCCGTAAACTGTGCCAGAGTTCTGTACCCTTTTGTAACTCTGTCAGGCCTATTTTCTGAAGATAAAAAATGAATGATTATCGAAAACAAAATAAAATAATAACAGGTATTGACCAGTGAAGTTTATATATATGAAATGATTAAGCCTCATTGGCTAGCTTGTTGATTGATTGATTGATGTTTTACGTCACACTCAAAAGTACTTCACTTATATGGCGGCGTTGCCAGGTTTAGTGGGGGAGGAAACCGGGCCTTTTCCCGAGAGGAAAGGCCTGACCTTCGGCAAGTACCTGGCGACTCTAGATAGAGTGAAAAGCCCACTCAGAAATTGCCTTTCCTATCAACAAGAAGTAACTACGTTATTTAACTGAGCCACTCATAGGCTTAAGGGTTTAATACCGCCGTAGCGGTGTTTGTTGCGTAACCCGATACCGCTGAACGTTGGTTCGTACCGAGTCAAACCACGAGAATGCGCAGCATTCGAGGGGTTTGACGAGGTGCGAACCAACGTTCAGCGGTATCGGGTTATGCAATAAACACCAAGACGAAGGTATTAAAGTCGATTCTACCCCGATAATTGAGAAAAATGAGGGAAAAGTGACTTGTTGTTGATTGCCGTTCCTTTCCCCTCCCTCGGGCAGAGTGGGAACTTTTAACCAATCAACGATAAGCTTTGGTCACGTGCAACGCTTGACCCAGATATTTTGAAGCAGAATGACATAATGTCACTATGGCTACCGCTTTGACAGGCTGGGTTGCTGACGACGCTAGCAGGGGAAATGTTGTGAAATCAACCCTTTGGTGACTGTATACGTTCATGACAGCCCAGTTTTCAATAGAAAAGGACAGAATATAACCACACTCACAACATTATCAGGTTAAATCCTTCATTTTGTATGATAACAAGCAAAAGATCACTTCTTCCGGGGGAGGTAAACCTACCAGCCGATGATGCACTACAGACTCGATGTTGTTTGAAAAGTCATCTCTACTTAACATGTATATTTGCACACGGCACGCACATGCAGGAGGGGTAGAATTCTATTTTAAAAACAGTTCTTAACTATTTTATGTAAATATCAAAGATAGTCTGATTTTGAAGTTTTTGTGATAGTTTTAGAGTTTAACAAGTAGGCATACTGGCCAAGAATAAACCAGTATTGTTATAGAGGAGATTCTAAACATGTATCAGATGCAGATGACCTACTTTATTTCCTGAAAATCCCACAAATTCTAACAGTTTTAAAATCTTCCCAGGCAACAGGGAGATCATCTGAAAATAAAAAGAGGAATCCAATAGTATAATACATATAAGTAATAAAACACAGGTTAATACATTTAATTTTTGAAAAAAATAACAATGGACGTCAAACAGACAGAGTCAGTCTGTTGAGTGATAAGTCCTATACTTACACAAACCTTCCATTGATCAGCTGTAGGTTTGAATACCACTCAGTCAAGAACAGGAAGAAAAATCTAAATGGCTTTTTATTTATTATGAGGATGTGAAATCATTCAATTAATTTTCATTTGGACACAAAGTGTAGTGTAAAACAACGCTAGAGCTGCCAAATATAGGAAAGTTTCCGTTGAAGCAGAATTAGCTAATTGTCATATAATCAAGAAGTACAAAATACGAATTTTGTGCTGATACTAATCTCAGAGATGTATGGTAAGGTAGTTTTTATAAACCAAAAAAAACCCAACTAAGATCTACTCGTGCATGCCGGATATTTGGATTTTGCAAGTTAATAGCACACATCTTCGGTTTGTACGTGTTATTGTCTTTAACGATATATTTTTATTTCAACCTGAAACCTTTAGAACTGGTATTATGAAAGCAATGAATCAGAAATTGCAAAATTCAGAAAGGACTTTGATGACTTAAAAAAAATGGCACCATGCTGACTTTCTAAGAAAGCAAACATAATGCTGTTATAATAAATAAACCTGAATTACCAGATTGAAAGCCCCAATTCCCATACAAACTCCACTTTCAAAATGCATCTTGTCTTTAGGATCTGTCCACTGGCGGTTTAATAATATCTTATGGCAGTCTCTGAAAGGGAAGTAACTTTTGGTCATCATTTAAAATTATTACAAAGATATCAAACATGAATAGCTTGCCCAACAAGTACCTGTTGGAGATTTCAGATGTATACATCTTTCATAAATGTGTCACTTTACACCTGCTTTTTAAAACAAGAGCCCTATAAATACTTTGATAACTTTAGAAAATTGCTTCCATATCTCTGAAAATAAAATAACAGAATTTTAAAGATAGTAAAAATAAGAGCCAAATACCACTGTAATTGTCTTACTTGTAACATTTGTAGCACTCCCTAATCTTCAGACCACCTTTAACAAAACTGATGAGGTTTTCATCCTGGACAAATGTGAGTAGGGCACGTATGAGGAGACACTCAGCATAACACAGCTCAGCATGGATTTCCACTGACAACAACAACAACAGCAAATTCAACATTCCACCAACTCTTCCACATAGGGCAATGAAGTGAAAAACACACTCACAAATAATTTGATTTTGTTCTTTCTCCGAGTCGGAATTGAACCCATAACCTAATAATGTCGCACTCAAGATCACTTCACTTAAATGACGATGTTGTCAGGTTTAGTGGGGGAAGAAACCGGGCTCATTGCCCGGAGGAAACCCTCGACCTTCGATTGATTGATGTTTTATGTCGTACTCAAGGTTATTTTATTTATATGGCAGCGTTGCCAGGTTTAGAGAAAACCCCCGACCTTCAGCGAGTACCTGACAACTCTTCGACATACGGCGACCGAGTGAAAAATCCACCCAGAAATATTTCCATTTTTATTTGGTCTGAGTTGGATTCGAACCCGCGCCGCATCGATGGAAGGTCTGTGTGGGACTGAGGGACGATCACTCTAACCCACTGGACCACCAAGACCACTCCCCCTTATCGATAAAGGGCCTGTCTCTAACTGAGAGACTATGTCTTAAACTGAACCACTAGAACATAGCCAAAAGCCTACCTTCAGTATAATCATTATAGTTGACTTTGCTGGCCATTTTACTGAGTGACCCAATCATAGTGGATTTCTTCCTATGTTTGTTACATAATACAACAGCCTTCTTTATCACTTCTATAGCTGCTTCAATGTCTGTCTGTTAACAAGTGTGGTCAAAGTCAGGAATACAAATATTTAAAAAGACACATTTTTGTTCCTGGAGTACCAAGAACATATACACCAAACTTTACACGTGACAATACTGTGCTGTGCGTCAGTACCCTTAGATCTACATTATCATTTCAAGGGAATAAAACCACTGAATAAGCCTTTAACAAACAAAATATTGTACCTAACTGTACATATTTTATCTCATTTTTTTAAGAAATCCATTAAAGCATATAACAAAAATTCACAGATTTATAAAAAGATGATAATAAGTTTTTTACTCTTACCATATCAAATGTCATAACAGCCTGTATATACATTATAGTTCCATAGCCTAAAGCATGGTACATACTGCTATCAGCCCTGTCAACAAAAATACAACAACCTCATTTATCAGTGATATTTATATGTTTGTAATAAGTTCATATCGCACAGTCATTGCAAATTCGTTGTCTGCAGCCATTTCAGCGAAAAATGATAACGCTTTTCACGATTTGAAATGCTGGGTGTCAAAAAGTTAGATGCAGCCAAATCAACGAGGATGATTAACATTGTGTGTACAAAGTCCTTGATCTCAAAACACTGATTAATCAATCGATTGATTGCTTGATTGATGTTTTACATCATACTCAAGATTATTTCACTGAATGATGGCATTTGTCAGGTTTAGTGGGGAAGAGAACCAGGCTCTTTGCCAGGAGGAAACCCCTGACCTTCGGTGAGTACCTGACAACTCTTCCACATACGGTGACCAAGTGAAAAATTCTCTTGGAAATTTGTATCCAGTCCGAGTACTGACTAAGCCAAGGATTTAGTTTTAGATAATGTACATGTAAAAAGCTAAAAGCTAACTTACTTTATTATTTCTCATAGAGTGGAACCCACATTCAAATAAAGTTTCGAACAGTTCTGAATTTACCAGAAATATTGGCAATTGAGCATGTTGGGGGAGGAGGAGTGCCTGGCAACTCGTTGCTATACGTGAAAAAGCTCTATATTAAACTTGATTCCATTGATTCATTTACTTCCCACTAAAGATTATTTAACTTTTATAGAAGGTTTAAAAGACCTACCAAGGTGACATACGATCCTTGGCCTCCTGATAATGGTTGTTCAGGAAGAGATTAAGTGCTATACCGGCCTGTTCTATTCCAGTCTGCAGATCTATGGTGGATGCCCTGGGTAAAAAACAAAATGAAAATTAGTTTATGGTACAATGTCATTGTCATTACGTTATAAAACATAAGAATATTAGTATAGAAATGTGACCCATTTGTATAGGCTTCTCCAGTATTTTTTATACATCAGTGGTACAGGAACTCCTTTTCTTTCCACTAAAATTTTATCAAATAATGTTTTTGTGAACCTTGAGACAAACTACGTGCCATTGTCTCTTTGACATTTCAGAAGAAAGTGAAATAGCAGTAAAATCACCCAAATTAAACTATTAGTATTTTTATTTTTTGAATTTCGGCAAAAATGGAAGTTTTCAAACTTCTTCCAGTTCACAAAAATTCAGAATATAAAACTGTCTTCTTTTTTAAATGTAAACAATTTTCTGCATTTTCTTGGCGAACATGTCTTTAAAAACAACTTACATTGTACAGAAGTAACATTACAAAAACAGAATTAGGGCAACACAAAAATATGTGACTGTTTTTGTAAACAATACATAAATTTTATAGAAATGATGATGGCAATGCCCAAGAACATTCTAAAATTAGATTTGTGAGTGCTTGCTACTGTTGACATTTGAAGATTGGAGAGTTGGCCAGATCCGTCGTGAATAAATGAGACAAGTTAACATAGATGATTACCCCATCAGAATAATCAATACAGTCAAACACATTCCTTAACACTGATATTATTCACACCCACACAACTTCATGCCAACTCAACCAGCTTTTAGAAGAATGTCAATCTACTTTAGCAGGTTACATTTACCCTTTGCACAATTTTTTTCTTAATGTTTTCCCTACATGTAAAAGCTTAATGCCTTCCTTATTCAGAAGGTCTAACCACACAGCAGATTTTATTTTATATTAAAAGATTGCCATCTTTTTTACAACAACCTGGCTGTTTATGAGAGGTTGAATCTTGGTTGGAATATAGAGGGAAGTTTATCAAGGAAAGAAGGGCGCATTTTTTCCCTAAAGGAAGTCCCTCACTTCATCTTGCAACACAACTTGACGTCTTTGGGACTGAAAGGGATTGGAACCAGCCGCCAACTCTCTGCCTGCCTTATAATGCCCCTATTGTTTAGCATTTTATAAAAAATATCTTGATGATTTTATAAAAATCATCTTAATTAGTTGAAACACTGAGGTCTACAGTAGTCGACTTCCTTCTTTAGTAAATCATCTCCAATGATTGTGTAATATACGGGTACAGGTGGGGTTATACAGGAAACTAAGGCAACAGTGATACCTGGAAATTCATGGCATTGTCATACAACTTTATTCTCCACATAATACTGAAAACAGCACTGAGGAACATATAATTTGTAAGTTTGCAAACATCAATGTGACAATAAGACAGTAGCAGTGATGTACTAATGTTAAGTCATCCATGGGCTATGTTAACCCACTATTAAGTACTGGTATATGGATGTTAGCAGGGTAAACCATTAATGAGCCTATTGATTGGATCCGTTGAGAAATCACATTATCTTTGACCAGTAATTAGATTAAGTGCCATACTTTCATGTACAGGCTGTATGTGGAAATATCCAAAGTACATTGACGTTGTGTTGGCCAGTAGAGCTAGAATATGCAATGAGTTGAAAAACATAACTAAGAGAATCACCCCATTTTTACTGATTTTCTCCCAATTCAAGCCAAACAACTGCTCGAAATTCCCAGTGCATTCCAACAATTCCAAAAAATGGTGTTTTTCTCTAGGCACGTTTTTCAATGCTGAACACTTTCCTACTCTACTGACTAGCATAACTTGAATATACTTGTACCATAGAGTTTGGATACTACATGTAACTTCTATGTAGGGAATCCATGAGTATGCATTTACAATATCGAGCCATGGAGCCTCAAAATCACACATTACTTTGATAAAAGTCCAGTCATCGTATTAAGTGACATCATGTCCTGTTAATGCTATTGAACATTGTATTGACCACAATACTGATTCTATGGATTTCCGTCAGCTCTGACATGCCATTGAATTGCACCAGAGTTCAATGAATGACCAGGGTCCAAACTAATGAAAAATGCAGTACATTCTGTAAATATTAGCATGTTGGGAAAAGGTTGATCGATTGATTGATGTTATATGCTGCACTCAAGATCATTTCAACCATATAGCTGTGATTCCAGGTGCAATTGGGGAGGGGGAGGACAGGTGGGATTTGAACCCATAGATGGAAGCCCTATGTCTGACCGGGAGACTAAGACATCGAGGCTACAGTTTGGAAAAGAGGGTCATTGTTTCACAAGGAGTGAGGTACATAGCGTATTATCATTTTAATCCAAATAAATTTGTTGTAATATTCTCATTTGGTGAAGCGGGACAAAAGTGCTGTTACAATATTGTTTGAGGCTGGAGATTTGTGGTGTTTACCTGCAAGGTTAAAATAATAGTAGTATTGTTTGAGAGATCCAGAAATACACGAGCTGGACTAATTTTGTCCAGAAATACATGTACATTGCACACATGGAGAAAAAATATAGAAATCAATGTGTGTTTTTGGTGTAAATATTTTTCAGGGCTATTAATATTTCTAAAATGAGACACCTGTTTGCCTAATGATACACTATGAAAATCAGACAGCCAGCCAACAGCTTACAATGTGCATTCATATTGAATATTGGAAGGCTTTGTGTAGTATGTAAAGTGTATGTAAGTGTACTATAATTGTAGACAAACAAAAGCATGAGATCAATATACTAGGCTCAATGACATCACCTATAATGTTCAGAGTAAACCAGACAATGTGTTGCCAATTGATTGTGTTCTGATCAGGTTGTCCTCAATATTATATTCACAGTTCTGAGGCCTTCCATTGTTTATGATATATAGAGTAGAAACATATTGAGCAGGTTAAATAAACAAAAGATATTTTACATTAATTACTTATGAAGTGTACATGTCACTGAGCAGCAATAGGCATTAATTCTACGGACGGATTTTATTATTTTCAAATTCAGTGTTTCAGTGCAAGAATGACAGGTACTTTTTTGTTATACCTAGAAAATCACGATTTTATCACTAGTCACAGATGATCTTCTCTTGGTTTCACAAAAAATAAATAATGCCCTACATGATAAAGCTGTCTTGCATGTCAGATATGCCGGTTTACAGACAAAACATTTCTGCACATTAATGTTAACTTTGTAGTAGCCTTATCCAGAAGCAAGGATTTTGGAGGACAGTGATGGATGGTGAGGGTGCAAGGTGGGCGATGAGACCAAGTTACAGTAGCCACAGGTTCAGGTTCAAAGCAATCAGCCTTAGTGGTTATTTAAAAATGCTCAAAAATAGTTCTAATGAAGAACATCTATGTAGTAGACATTTATTGTGGACTTGATAAAAGTAAGAGCCAAAAAGTGACAATAATTATAAAATCTAGAAAAGTAAGAACCCTAAAATGACACTGACTGCAGACCCCATAAAGTAACAACAATTATAGAATCCAAAGAAGCTGTTGTGATTGTTCAGTTTTAAAATTCCCATTCCCCCAATTTGGTTGTACATATGCTACTATTGTCCCCATCGGTAATGTAACTGATCAATTGGTTGGGGTTCAACAGCTTAGCTTTGAAGGCAATTAGATGGAACATATGATTAACATATTACCCCCTTCCCCCCTCTTAACTCCCGCACATGTTGGTCCAACTCCACCCCTGCCCCCTCCCACCCCTCTAGGCTCTACCCCGAACACACACACGACAATAACAGACTACATGTAGATATACATACAGGATCACGATGGCTAAGGAATGTAAGTTATTTGCATGGTACTTTCCACTAATATGGAAGAGGCATACAATGTTACCAGTACCCGGGCAGCCATATCTACTGGTGAACTAACCTTGTTGGCACTGGACTGGAACCTGTACTGGAGATGCTCTGAGTATCAATTTGGAAATCTGCTGGGTTAATGTCCGACAGTCTTTCTGATCTATCATCATCTAGACTTAAATTGTCCAAATTGTCAGAGCAATCCTCTAGATTAAATGAAGGTACTTCTGCAACTATTGTCTCAGTGCTCACATCACTTATTGATTCCATTGTAACTTTGTGCAAGATAACAGGTCAAAGAAATGTTACATATGATCCAATAGTCTCATTTACTGTAGCATGCAGCAATATATGTCATTCATTCCATAACACCCTAATAACATATCCTGAACACTGTAGAATCACAGACAGTTGTACCTTCAGCAGCCTGTTCAATGTTCACCATTAACATAATTCCTTCACACTTCTTTACCCTGTGATAGTTTTCATGACCAGCTTTCTTCAGTAGACAGCTACAAATCACTATAAACTATATATGATCGTCAGGGCATTTTCAAAGATACAGCTTGGCTAGCTCACTCTGCTGTAGGACAGGGGGTATAGAAAAGTATTGATTTAGTGGAAAAGCCTTTGATTGGCAGACAGACTTGGCAGTGGTGCAGATAACCTATACTAGTATCGCCCTGCACTGTGGGATCATAATTCTCAAACGCATTTGGGTCCTTCAAAAGAATGAGCCAAATGTTTGGGCAAGAAATCTGAAGTGGTTTTCTTGATGGAGAAACTATAAGGTAACTTTTGCTTTAGCAATGTCTATAGATGACTAGATAAGCAGAGGTTTTTTAATTTGAACCACTTACTCATATTGCAAACCTACTACCATACTGTATGAGGGATTGTGAGTAATCAACCTATGGCTATTTTATCTTTTCTGTGACCAAAAATCTATAAAGGTTTCCCCCTTTTCCCCTCTATTATGGGTTTTAAATAAACTGGGGACTCCCTTTTCAGTTTTGGCCACATTTCAAGATGATTCCAAGATAACTAATAATAGCGAAAATACATTCAAAAAGTAGTTTATAGTATAAAGGAACAAATGTTAGACAACATAATGATAACTGTATACAGGTCTGAGTTGTTCAAAAGTGTATTAGGCTTAATACCGGTCTAAATGATGTCGCGTAATGTTAATGAAATTCGTAACGTTGTAAATTGTAACGTTGCAAAGTTATACCGGTATTAAGCCTACTACACTTTTGAACATCCGGCCCCAGAACTGATACTGGTTAGGAGAAGTGTCACTTAAATAGAGGATCTCACGAGTTTAGTATTAAGTTTTGAATATGTTGCGAGCTTCAACGAAGAAAACTAATTAAAAATTGTACCGAGCGTAACGTCATTAGAAGTTATAAATAGACAACAGCCGCAGCACTGCTGAGTCCGTTGAAACAATAAATTAGATCAATGTCAATCCCACTTAAATTTCTAGGATAAAAACATAGACTAGTTTAAAAAATATAAATTAGAAAAATCTAGAACGTAATTTGATTTTAGCAAACAAAGATTTCGTTAAAATTTGTTCTGAAGTTATCTAGGTCACAGCTACATGTAGCCTGCGTTCTCGTTACAAGTATAACTGGAACCGGATAGCGAAGAGTTGACCTATATATTCCTAGCTGACTCGTCACTAGGGCTTTGGCAAGGATGATTCTTTTTTTAAACAGAGACTTTTAGGCTGTGTGTCTTACAATTGAAATAACTAATAAGCTTTCTCCATTTTATATGTGTTTGAGTTGACTGGGAAATCTCTATGTGCCATAATACAGATCATTTTGACAGGTAATCGAGAGATCAACACATAAAAACAACAACAACAAAAGTCCCAATGGCGCCCGTATGAATAATTTTCTCACGCTCTCAGCCAATCATTTTTATTGAAAGTGTTATGTAACTAGTTACATACCATATTTACCACATGGGTTTATGTACGTGAATAACAACACAGTTATGTGATAAAGGGAATAATCATGCAAATAAAAGAAAAAAACTATTGAGATAATATTTGAGTAAACTTTCCGTAGAACCTTTCAGAAAAGAGATGTTTTAGATTGTGGCCTGCTGCTGTAAATGTGACCATAATGCCGAGGTTTGTGAACATGGCCATTAACATAATTTTAATTGGGTTATCCATGTATACATGTATATTTAGCCAATAAAGAGCCATTTGGCCGAGGATGAAAATCAATAAATTAATTTGAGAAGCAGGAGCACTTAGTATATGACAGCTGTTTGTACCAGCATACATACATGTAACCCATATTGACATGTAACCCATATTGATAGGATACAAACTATAAAATCAATTGGGCCAGTTTCATAGAGGGTTTTCACAGTAGTTAGGGAAGGCAATAGTTATTTGTGAATAAAATGATCAGAACCACCTGGTCACATTAAACCTTTGAACAAATTTCTAACAAATTACATGGAAGGTCCAAAATCCTTTGTACCCTGGATGATTATGTGAGCCAAATTTTTTAATAACTTTTTGGGTTGTCACTGTCACATTTTGAGTTCACATACATGTGCATACTGTATGTATTTCCAATTCTACATGTACTTGCCAAACAAGGCATTGCAAGCAATTCACACATTATTATTATTATCTTATTTGGCTGCAACCTCAGTCCTTAACAACAATGTATGAAGGAAAGTGAAAAGTTCCAGCATTGTAAGAGATCAATTGGCAAAGTCTTCACACATCTGATGTACAGTATAATTGACGAATATATATTTATGAACACTATATAAAAGACATGGAAAATCTTCCAG
This sequence comes from Lepidochitona cinerea, assembly GCA_963971465.1. NCBI lineage: Eukaryota > Metazoa > Mollusca > Polyplacophora > Chitonida > Tonicellidae > Lepidochitona > Lepidochitona cinerea. The sequence goes on along the minus strand of OZ020556.1, from coordinate 34,691,782 downwards.
ACTAAAAAAACATAGACACAGTTTCTAATTGTGTTAAAAAGGGGGTATATGCCATTGAGACCTTTTACACCCAATCATAGTTGTCATTATAAAGCAAAACTCATGATATTTCATTAGGTTGAAGACAGGTAACAGTTTGGGTTGTCAGTTGAACTTTCTGGACTATAAAATACAAGTTTCCACATAAAAGCTGTGACATCTACATGTTGTAACACAAACAAACAAAACTAAATCCCAATTATCTGGCCTAATTAATATGTCATGAAAATGTTAAAGTCCTTCAGTGATGAAACTTAACCTTTTAGGGTGGTTGCCATCAGGGCAAGCTGAATGGCAAAACTGGTTGCCTGCGCCAAGATTGCAGTTGCTAAGATTTATCATAAATGTTTTTAAGCAAATGAAAAGGGACTTTGTTGAGACAGAATATTAGACGTCGCTGTTTGTTTGGACCAACTGAAGGCAGTGTTACTGTACTTCATTTATTAGACTAACATCAGGCCATTTAAATCCAAATCTTAACTTGCTCCAAAAGTAACTTGCAAGCGGGGCAAACACTTTTTAGGACTTGCTTGCCGGCAGACCAAATCACTTGCAAAATGCATGGGGGCAAGTAGGAAGTACCAGCACTGTAATTTTTTTTTCAGGTTTATTTGTATTCTTTATTTTGCCAGGGAAACATAGATATTACAAACTGTGTAATGGTACTTCAACTTTGTGGGTGGGGTGGGGTGGGGGCGGGGGTGGGGTGGTGGGGAAATGGTCCATAAAATAACAATGTGTTTGAGAAATAACTAATTGAAATATGTATTTGGTAAATTAACAAATAAAAAAGATCAACTGTAATACAATACTAGAACAAAGTGTACTTGAGCCTGTATCAAAGATTGAAAATGTGTTTTTGCAAGATTTCGTCCTTAGCATCAAATCCTCAAAATACATGTAGTTATATGTCGACAGATATATCAACAGACCAAATTATCTTACCCTGTGACATCGCACTATATTCAATCCAAATTTGGCATCTATTCTTAATCCAAAATATTCACATAAATCATCGGTAATGTAAGATTTTCAAAGGAAAATGTGGTTTCGAAACATCTGCAAAAAGGACAAAGATAATAAAAGATACTTACATCTGTATTGTCTCCGGAGCATCTTCAAACACCTGAATAATGAAACCAAAAACAATCATAGAGGTAAAAAGTAAATAATATAAAAACACGCCTCATTCTGACACACCTTAAATCTAAAACTCTGTTATGTTTTGGGGATGAGACATAATGCACAAGTTGTGATATTTCGAGAAAACAATATTTTTTAATATTTTGACTTTTATTCTTATATTCAATAATGAGTCGGTACGGAGATTTTGTTTTTCGGAATAACACTATGTGTGTACTGCGTTAAACTTATAAGAGGAGCTACTGGAGTTTATGTATGCCCTTCATTCTTGTAAATAAGATAGGAGCATATTTTTCGAATGAAATATGCTCAGTTACATGAGTAATAATAGCACTGGAATTCTTATTGCCTTATGGCCCCCCAAAATTGTAAGCAGTCAATATACAAACACCATATGCTAGCGACTTGATCAGATCACATCAGCCATCGAGGATAAGGTTGCGCTGCCAAGGTTTTAAATATAATTATTAAAAATAAAAGTAAGCGATCAAATTGAAGTTCATTAATCAAACGTTTTTCTTGCATTGATTTTCTTGAACATAGCTAAATTGAACTACTAGTACTAGTTATTATAGCTGTCTTGGCTACTTTCCCTACCTGTTCAGCTACATGTACATTCCCTAGCTTGATTATTCGTCATTTAAGGTAAATGAAGAGAAAAATCAGAGAAAAATGGTGTGATTGAAGATTTTCTGAGTTACATTTTTCAACGTATTACACCTCCTACCTAGATCAATGATGGTCAACTACAAATTATACGGACTCAAACTGGAGTCTAAAAATACTTCATATTACAGGAAAATAGTACATGCAACAAATTTGTGCATCAGAGATACATGTAACCATATAATGCCAGTTAATAAAATTTAATCCAATAGGCCAATGGAAGTCTAGGCACCAAGAGTGCTCTCCCCTTAAGACATATTTCGTTTCAAAAAGGATTTGGGTTTTAAAAAATGCTTATGGAGCTATAAAATTAATCTTTCAGTGCTTACATAATTTCTATTTGATTTAAAACATTTAGCAATATCCTAGAAAATAGTGATGGTTTTATGAAAGGTGATGTTAAAAACCAGATTTTGAAGTACCAGTACCGACTAGTAGCATGCCATTAAAATGGATGCCTTTTTTTGGTAGATACGATTTGTCAACCAATCAAATACATTCATTTGAATAACATGCTACAAGTGAACAAGCAGAACCTGAAGCCCTCCCAACCAAATCCAGGTGTTTCCCATAGCCATAATCGGTGCAGTTGTGAATATACATGTAATGACCAGAGTATATTTATGTTGTGCCGGCCATTAACATTGAGAAAACGATACTTCTGAGGCAGCAAGTCTGAGATTTTGAACCTCGGATAACAGTGAGGATATCGCACAAAAGTGATTCTTTAACAGGTTTTATATTAAGAAATCAGAGAACTAAAAGATCAATTAGGATGCATAAAAACTTTCGAGCAGTTGCGTAACTAAAATTAGGAGAAAATTATAGAAAAATAGGATGATTCTTGGGAGTTATTTGTTAATTTGTTTTAAAGCGATACACCTTCTACCTCACAGGTTGTCACAAAAATATATACTTTGGGCACAGAGAAAAGATATAAATTCCATTAGATATGATTGATAGCTGGAAATATCTAAACTCTATAGCCAAAGTACATTGACGTTGTGCTAGCCAGTTAAGTTGGAAAGCTTAAAGGGGCATGAGCTGCCAAAATGTTGATATTTTGAGGTTAAAACAGAACGTTGAAATTATTGGCTATTTTTCGCAAGACGTAGAATTCAGAAACATTTCAGTGCTTCTGGTCTCGAAAATGTACGATAAAGTATTGTTTTGAACTAACTTTGGCTTAGAATGAATGAATGGTCGTCCCGGTTATTTAAATTTTGTTTTCTTTTTAACACGTTTTCGGTTCGTACAGCCCACATACTGTATGGATTTTCCTCATTCCAACGCCAATCACTTAGTTTTCCAATGGCATTCAAAGCTTCTAACTGTCGTCACGATCAGAAATTATGATAAAAGTGTAAATTTTGGCAGCTCATGCCTCTTTAATGTATTGAAAAATGTAACTTTTATCATCTTGTCTTTCTCCCCCCCCCCCCCCCCCCAAAAAAAAAACAAAAAAACATGCAAATGCTCAGCTAGCCGGTAGCCGGAAGAAACTCTTGGTTTCAGAAGATTTCAGAATGCAGTACCGGTAGTTATTCTGATACGCCCACACAGCCTTCTTCAATACCACGTCAACAAAGGTTACATTTGAATTTTTCTAAAACCCCTCACCTAAAAATGTGTCAGGAAGCTTGTTTGATAATCCATTCGTATAGCTAAACCATAATATGTTGCCTTACACAACGTCAACAACGAATTTCGCTAAGTTTAAATTCCCTCTTGCATTAAAACCAAATGCCGTTACCGATGTAGTGGCGAGCATGGTTTGGAACTTTCTTAGTAATAAACGTTTTGAACACAGACGGCATCTGAACAGCGAAATTCATTGCTAACAGATTCTATGGTAGTAGGGCTACAGATGATGGTTTAGCTCTACGAAGGCCAAAGAGGCTTCCTGGTTTTAGGAGAGTAGTGTTTACAAATTTAGAGTTGTCATTTTGTTTTTAAATTCCGAGAGCAACTCTTACATTTTTTTCAAACGTACCCTATGTTGACGTGACATTGAAGAAGGTCGTGCGGGCGTATCACTAACTTCAATCCACCGAACATATTGCGGACCAATCAATAACTTGAATAAGCCTCAGGCCCAGTCAGGTTGACAAAATGACAGGTGATGCCTTCCTGACTCCTTCCAAGTAAAGACATGTCCCTCTTTGGAGAAAGTTGTCTAAAGCAACTTTTGCTGTTCCCTTTTGATTTTTATTTTGTAAGCCTGGTTAAATTATATCTAAGAATGATTAGACTCACATCTTCACGGTCTTGAAGGTCTTCTGATTCATTAAGTTCTGCCATCTTGGTTGCTAGTGTCACAGAACGTGTAAAAGTATCATCACAAAAACAACAGGTGCTACGGACAGGATTTTACACTTTCCATGGACCGTGAAGTCAAATTAACCACACAGTTTATTTCATAAAAAGTTTAAGGGAATGATTCTTCATTTCGCAATGGTAATTCAAGTCATAAACTGTCTAAATCATTTTTAAAGAATTAATTTTATAACCCCATTGTTATTTACAAATTGACATCACATGCACATGCTTTCAATTGATCCTGAATTTCCATTCGTCTTTACTCATGAATACATGATACTCAGGTGTTTCTTTGTTGTTTGTTATTTTTTTCTAATTTAGGTCTAAAAAAAATGAGAAATTTGTTTCGTTTCGGTTTTAGGGGCTTATCTTTAGATACACTTGCCGGCTGAATCGACAGTACACAACGAGCACAGGCAAACTCAAAGGTCCCGGAAGTACCAACACCTGGGGCCCTTCGTATGTCAAGACTGAATAGCCTCCCCTTATTAACTCAGCTACATAGATATCCAGTCGGAACTCCCTTCGGCTATCTTCGCTCACTACCGGTCGGCTTTGACACGCCTCGGGCAGTCTGCGCTTTCTATACGGTAAATCACCGTATTTTTGGGCTGAATATCGCCAGTATGCGGATTAGCCGAAAATAAAACTTGAAAGTTATTAATTAATTTTAAGAATCAAATATTTATTAAAATACAAAAATAATAAAGTAATAGTTCAATGCTGTAATTATACATATATTAACTTCTTGATGTTACTCATATTTAGCCCGGAGACCTCTTAAAATCTAGTGGAAAGAAATCATTAATGGAGTCCGACAAACAACTTTCGTTCGAAACAGCTTTGAATTACGCCACAGCCTCAATTGGAATTCAGTTTGCATTGAAGGATAAGCAAATAGAGACATTGCGATCGTTGTATCACGGCCAGGACACAGTTGCTGTGCTCCCAACTGGATATGGAAAGAGCACAATTTTCCATCTTTTACCGTGGCTCTTTCAAGTAAAGTTCAAAAGAGATTCGCCGATGATAGTCATCATTGTGTGTCCACTGAACAGCATTATGGAGGACCAAGTCCGGACACTGTCTGAAATGGGACTGTTTTCCTGCTTTCTTAACATTGAAGGTTCTTCTGGGAGCACTTATGCAATCATTAAATCAGAAAAGCAGGATATTGAGAATAGCGATGAAGAGAGTGAATCAGAGAATGGCGAAACATTAACTGGTTTTAACCAGACAGACTCGAGTACGTCAAGTGATGTCTACACTACCAAAGATGTTGACCTTCAAGATATTAAGGTGCGATCAATTCTTTTTGTAATATATTTGGTACACATTTAATTGTATTTTCTTAAGTAAAGCGCACTAAAAGTTCCATTTATTTTATAATTTCCAACATTCATTGGAAGTGGGTTAACCTACATGTAGACGAACCGTTGATTGATTGAATATTTCCGGACAAAATTAAATAGCGAGGTTTAGGTGGACTTTCAAAATTGTTAAATAATGGTAGAACTGATAACTACCAGGTTACTACTATAAATATAGTTAAACCCGTTTAAAGCGGCACCTCTAAGCCAAGGAAATTTAATTTTAACCAAGTGAAAGTTTAGACGGTGCTGGTTCATCAACTTGATGATCAAGGGGGTGCAGGTCAATTAGCCCGCTACCATGATATGGCCTGCTGGTCTCCGTCAAATAGAATAAAAAATCTTCAGGCTAGTGATCTTTTGAAAGTGAAATACCAATCCTATAGTTTTTTTATTTGTTTTATTTAAATCAGTTGCATGAACTGATGCTGGCCAAAGTTCGGACTTCTATTTTTTTTACAAAAATTATGTTGTGTTTCTACTTGTGTGCCGTTAAATGCATTGAATCTGTTCACCCATTGCATGGTTTTATTAATTTATCCATCCCCATAAATCAATCCAAGAAACTAAATGACAAAATAAATAAAAAAATTTCTTTTGTTTAACAGTCCGGGAGATACAACTTGATATTCGCTCACCCAGAAACAGTCGTCCAAAGGAATGTGTTACAGAAAATTCTCCGCTCACCGTTGTACCAGACAAATGTGTGTTGCACTGTCATTGATGAAGTGCACATGGTTTCAGAATGGTAAGGTCTCACTCCCCTCACTTAATTTCCGCTCTACTCAATTATAATAGTTTTACTTAATCTATGCCCCCCCCCCCCCCCCCCACCTTCGAAACATTTTGATATTAGACTAGTTTAGATGGAAAGAGTAGAGTTCATGGAGTCTAATTAAACAGCTGTCCAATGTATGGTTATAACTTTTACCCCCAATCAGCAAATAATTAAAATGTGAATGTGTTGTTGTAATAGAGAATAAGCTCCATGGGCCATTCATAATGTCGCTACCATTTTTTCATTAGATTCATCCAATCTTTGGTGAATAAAATGGAGATGTGTTATAGAGTAGTCAGGGGATGCAAATTGGCAAATAGCTTGCCTAGAAATTACGTGCAGTAACGAGTTGCAGCACTGATTTACATATTCCGAACCAAACTTCCAGTTTTGAAGTTTATTGCCATAGTTGTGGACCTAAAATCTACCAACAAACATTAGAGAGCTCTCAAAATAGCATAATGTCAGCAGAGAAAATGGCAACACAGTTAAGCTGCTGGAAGGTCTTTTTCTTAGCATGCGGCTCAGGGTCACTGGTCGTAATAAACGTTGGATGTTTTAAGTACTTTGTTATCAAAGTTAAACCTTGTCTTTTGGAGATTTCTTTTCCATAAAATTGTTGTCCTCTAAGAGGGGAAAAAAATTATTGACTTCATATTCAATGGTTTGAGATTTATTGTTCATGCAATTAATTCAATACATTTTGGCTTTCATATTATAATCGGCCTAAGCAGGATGGTTAAATAATGTATTAACATTGGCTGGGAAATGAAAACATGAAGCTGCGCTAACCAAAACCCCTCAGCCCTAGAGTTTTTTTCATTGTATTTATAAAACCTTTCTTTCTTTTAGGGGTGATGAGTTCCGAAAGGATTTCAAGCGTTTGGGAGAATTGACATGCATATTCACAAATATTCCCCACTTGGCCGTTACAGCAACAGCAACAGAATCTGCCATATCCATTCTTTGCCACACTCTGCAGTTTCGAGATGTAAACAAAGTGCTTGCCAGCCCTAACCGACCAAACATTTATATAGAGAAAAAACAAAGACTTCCAAATATTCACAAGTTTGCCAAGTATGATGACATCTTAAATCAGCTGGTGCCAGATTTGAAGGCAAAAGGCCCAAACTATCCTGTAACTGTTGTGTATGTGGATAATCTTGATGCCATGGCTTATTGCTACAGATTTACAGAGGATGCATTGGGAGAGGAAGCATACAACCCCAAGGATTCAAAATGTCCCGAAAACCGTATATTTGCGCAATATCACAAAGACTATACTGATGCAATGAAAAAACATATTATTGGGGAATTAAGGAAGGAAGACCCCACCCTGAGATTGGTTTTTGCCACAGTAGCCCTTGGAATGGGTCTAAATTCAAAGTGTATAACAAATATTTGCCATTTTCGTCCCCCTACCACACTTGAAAAATACCTGCAAGAAATGGGACGAGCAGGAAGAGCTGGTCAACCGTCAAAAGCAGTTGTCTTCTATAACAATACAGACATTGCCTCCAACAGACCTGGCTTGAGTCCAAAAGTCAAGGAGTTTGTGCTGACTAAGTCTTGTTTACGTCAGCACCTACTGGCCTACTTTGGATTTGAATGTCCGCCGAACTCTTCAAGTCCCTGTTGTTCCAATTGTACGCCAGGATTCAATACTGTTTGAAATCATCTTTGAAAGTGACAATTGTTAACTTGTGTACATAAAGCCATCATAATTGTTCGCGTCCAATTGCTTCTTTTCAGAGAAGGGAAATGATACCCAGTAGTACTGACAATTGTTCTTATACCTTAACTCTTTTTCAGTACATATGTGCCATTAAAACTGAATAATTTTGCCTTTACAATAAAATTCTGAAATAAACAGTCTGTATTAATAAGTTATGTTTCTTTAGAAAAATCGATCAATTTGCATTTAATGAAAAACACACTCACTGTGTATTCTTTCAGAAATTGGTGGAGAGCGAGTATTTACAAGATATTTACTTTAAATCACTAACGTTAAACAAAAGGCAAATTGTGTATATCCACCATTGCTAAACAAAATTTGGGAAGGTTGGCAGTTACCACCAGAAGGTCGTGGGTTTCCTCCTGGCATATAGCCTGGTTTCCTCCCACAATGAAACTGGCAACGCCGTAATATAAGTGAAATAATCTTGAGCACGGCGTAAAACACCGAACAATCAATAAATCAAACAAACAAAAATCTGAAAACAGTCATAATTCATTGAAATGAAATGTACTTTATTTTTTTCTTAAAGTTAAGCAGGGGGTGGATGGATGGATAGGCTTTATAAAATCATTTCTGTTTAGAAATCAGTAATTAATTTTTTGTAATTTCACTTAGTTTTTGTCTTATTTTGAACATGCTCCATTGTGAAAGGAGGAACGATAAATGATTAAGACAAAATGAGTTTTAAACGACAAATATACAACATATATATTAATTATCATGAAACAGTGGTTATAAAAACCCTGAAATCTTCCTTGTACATTTATAAAAGAGAATGGTAAAGAAAGAAATACATGTATATTAAAACCACGATTTGCAAATATACAACATTAGTATACATGTACTACAAAAAAAAAAAACAACGCATATACCAAAGAAATCATCCTCTATTCTTGTTTAGACATTTTTTATATGAGAATGGTACACCCATTTAATGACAAAGAAGACCATAGTATAAAAACAAACTATATAAAAAACATGATTTGCTTCACATCCCAAATACATATAAAAACCATTTTGAATATATCCTCAAACAAAAAAGATAATGGTATTAGCAAGGGAAAATTCAGTGTATATCACTTCACAGTCACTCATACTTTGTGTATGAAAATAATAAACTTGGTGGACGCGTGTACGCAACCTTCTTAAACAGTCTATTCTTAGTTAAAGTGGCATGAGCTGCCAAAATGTTGATATTTTGACGATAAAACAGAATATTGAAATTATTGGCTATTTTTCTCAAGACGTATAATTCAGAAGCTTTTTAGTGCTTCTTGTCTCGAAAATGTACGATAAAGTATTGTTTTTCAACTAACTTTGGCTTAGAATGAATGAATGGTCGTCCCGGTTATTTAAATTTTGTTTACTTTTTGAACACGTTTTCGGTTCGTACATGCTACATACTGTATGGATTTTCCTCATTCCCACGCCAATCATTTAGTTTTTCGATGCCCTTCAAAGCCTCTTACTGTGGTGACGATCAGAAATTATTTAAAAAAAAGTGAGAATTATGTCAGCTCATGCCACTTTAAAAGAAAAACAATTGTTTTAAATGAATAATATAAACATTTTGACAGCTCACATGTATGTCACTTTATTATACAAATGACAAGGTAGATCTAAGCATCCAGAATGAGTAACATGTCACATGTTACCCTCTGATGCTGTTTATCCTCTAATGTCCAATAAACCTAAAAATTACTTCACACATCAACATTTCTTTCATCAAAGCAGATGTAATAGTCATTCATCCTCTGGAGTGATCTCTTCATCATGCATCTCAACATTCAACGGTAAGTTCCTTTTCAAACGGTTGGCAATATTCATGATATCATCTGAAAACTTTTCACAATCTAGTTCTTCAAAAATATGAGCTTTAATTCCTTTGAATCCATGCAGTTCACGACCTGGCCTGTTTACGAATGGTCTCAGTGCACGGAGACATTCACATAGCACCTTCAGTTCTTCGTCCTGGTCCTTGTGTTTATGAGTTGTCTTTATAGAAGTATAGCCAATCATTCTGTCAAAGTTCTCTACAACATCAAGCACAACAGGCCCAGCACAACATATCATCTCGATGGAGTTCTCGGTTTTGTTAGCACCCAGACCACGAATCAAATCTTTCAAAAACTTAACCTGGTGTTCTTTCTCCATGTCTGTGGCCACATTCTTTCCAATCCCACCACGTAAGTTTACATAACTTGCACACCTAACCTGTAGAGCTAAATTCGGTGGCAGCATCACTTCAGTTTTTAAAATGTAGTCCATGCATTCAACTAGATATTTGGAAAGTTTAGAGTGGGCATAAAAATAAGGAACCATGAGTTTCAAAACAATATTTGTTCGAAAAATATCTCCCTCGGCAATTGCATCTCCTATAGTCGCCAGAAGAAAATACCACTGAAGAAAATTACGGGCATAATTTCCCAAGTCATCTGGTTTTGGTATCACATATTTTACCATTACATCCTTTGAACACCCTGGAAGTTTTATGAACACTTTTCCCAAATTAACCAACTGAGCTCTGTCGATACTGACTTTGAAGACTTTCCCTCCCATCTCTATCGACAGAGCCACTTTCTCAGATGGAGATTTAATTGTTGATTTATAAGTTGAGGCCCCAACTGTAATTTCTAAATCCATCTGTGTGGGGATACTTGCAACTCTCTGCACCTGTAATAAGAATCGAACATTTCTAATGAGATACATTATCATTAATCTCTATCTTTGTGTACAATGACAATGGAAACCAAACCAAATGTCCTTTATTATACATGCAACTACAACCCCAGCCCCCCCCCCCCCCCCCCTCCCACCCCCACCCCCTCTACCACACATGCCCATAAATAAAATAGAACAGAAATCCACAAAAAGATCTTTTTTTTCAAACAAATATACTTACATTAATTGTAGTGGGCCCCAAAATGAAGTTAATAAATCCTTCCATCATGCTCTCAAAAGAATCCTCACGTTTTCTTCTGTGACATCTTTCTATGCCTGGTGGTGGAGTATGCAGCGTTGGCCGACTGTCTGAGGACTCTAAACCAAAATATTCCTTGGCAGCTTCAATAATATACGCCTTGCCAATCAGCTCCACAAACTCCTTGTGGGTACCAAATCGGGATTTTACGTTGTTGTTGACACTGCTACGATCAATCAGCAGACGTAGGTGTGCCAATGATCCAGGATCTCTTGCTTTCTGTAAGAGTAAGAATTTCTTACACAATTTCTGAAGAGAAGAAAGGGATACAAAGAATTAACCACGATAAATGAACAGATTGCAATTACTCACACAGAAGTAATATCAAACATGTTGTTTTTTATTTACCACTAATATTAATGCTTTATAGTCATAACATAGATATCAATCGATTTAGTGACAAGTAGAAATAATACCAATATTGGATTTAAATTCTTCATTGCCCTTTTAATCATACAAACAATTAGGTTATGTCACAAATAAAAATTAAAATAATCTACAAACGATTTATCTTTTATAATTGGTGGGTTTAGCAGTTTAATAATAACTTTCACATTTCTTAAAGTAGCATGAGCTGCCAAAATGTTTGATATTTTGATGTCAAACAGAATGTTCAAATTATTGGCTCGAGAATGTAGGATAAAGTATTATTTTGAACTAACTTTGGCTTAGAATGAATGAATGGTCGTCCCGGTTTAACTTTTCTTTACTTTTCGAACACTATTGAAGTATTCCGGTTCGTATAGGCCACATACTGTATGGATTTTCCTCATTCCAACGCTAATCATTTGGTTTATCGATGGCCTTCAAAGCCTCTTACTGTCGTGACGATCAGAAATTATGAAAAGAATTTTGGCAGCCCATGTCACTTTAATGTGTATAACATTTTTGGGGGTAACGTCCAGGTGCCAGAGTGTTTTAAATTAGAAAATATGAATAATAACTCATAGAAAAATGGTACTGTGATTATCCGATGTCGTATGATATATATAGTAGGATGAAGCAGGATGGAACTTATGATTGGCATAATGACTTCATCCTGATGACATATTTAAAAGCTATGCATTATTGAAATGACATACATGTATTATGGTTGCTATATTATATGTTTAATCTTTTCATTGGTAGTATGTGTTTTTCTATATATAATAAACGAAAGTATAATGGTTACCTGTAGGAAGTCCATTTGTGTGTGAAACAGTTCCACAATAATGGGCTGGAGAACTTCGAACCTATCCTGTTCTGTGTGGGAACCAGCTCTGAGTGCTTTGGCACCTTCTAGTCTCACACGGGTCAACTGATCACCCCCAACTGGAACTTTTAATTTCTCAAAATCACGGGCTAAAAATTAATATCATAAGAATATTACAGTACTTACTTTAAATTGCAGGAATAATAATATAGCTTGTTCCCAGATATGTATAATTGGAAAAAATATCTAAAAAAGTCACACCTTGTTCAAAGCCTAAATAAAGTGATTTAATATTTGAACTAACTCAGTTTAAACACGGTTTTCTTGCAGTTTTAAGTCAGTGGAAAGAAGAATCAACTTTAATTGAGGATAAGTTTCAAACCCAAATGCATTAAGTCTTAAATTAAAAAATGAGCAAAGATTGTTGGTGTACAAGCCAAAACTGAATATGTCTCTAAAGCAATGTACATATTTTTCATAAATAGAAAATAAGCAATTTCCCCCCCAAAAAATATCTACCTTAAATGACATGTAACTTCAGATCGAATTTCTCAGCATCTCCATGATTAAAAGTCATTTGTAACTGACAAACAGAATTAATAAACCTGTTAATTCAAGGAAAAAAAATTCAACAAATTAAAACAAAAACATGCAAATAAAATTTCATGCAACAGCAATAAGAAAACCCTGGCCATGCATTAAGCCTAGGGCTACCTTTAAATTGTTGAATTGAAAAGCAATGTTAATAAAACAGAACATGAAACAACAATTTAAAATTCAAGCTAGGACTTTTGAGTTACAATTTATCCATATGGAAAAGGGCAATTTTAAACCCAATAATTCAGGAGATTTTAAGAAGTGTTTTTCTTGAAACAATTTTTTTACCTATGTATATATATATATACTGCATAGTGGATATATACATGTATTATTAATTATTATTATATATATATACCATGTACATGTACATTTAATAATATGTATTTAATAAAATAATGTTATCAAATTTAGCTCCAAGAAAATAGTTTGCAGATCTAAATACAAGTACTTAAGTTTATTTCAAATATTTTTCTTTAAATTCCCTCTCAAATTATATTGTTTAGCTACTAAATGTCAAGGAAAGAAATGATGGGCTTCAGATTGGTATAGAGTTCTATGCAAAAACTTAACCTACAATATTGGGGTTTCCAAAGTGGATGTGGAAAACCATTAATCATATAGAGGATTTTTTTTTTAAAATACAGAATCAATGATTCTAAATTAACCATCACCAATATGGCAAAATTCAACAAGTAAACTTTAGTTTCATGCAAAAGTAATACAAATATCCATACCTCTGCCAGCTTTTGTGTACCAGCTACTGAGTTGAGCTGAATAAGACTGCATAATGGATATGCAATCTTCATGTTTGATTTCATTTTTTAACAGCAGTGGCATGATATATGGCACAGACTTGGCTGACATTGCATCAGAGTATTTATGATGAATATGATTTGGCACAACCTGCTTCATCCATGCAAATTCATCAAAGTAACTTATCAACACTCTTGCTAACAGGACTTTCAGATTTTCTCTGTACTTCATGATTTCCTCATCGGTTGGTGTGAATGTTTCCAAGCTAACTTGCGCTGGATCACCAAGTGTACCTGTGGATGGTAGATCACCACATACCCGAAAAGGAGTCCAGTCAGAGGCAAAAAAATGATAGTCTGAAGATTTACTTTTCATTCTCTGGTCATTTGTAGATACTCTCAAATCTAGATTGTCCCCATTTATTTTGCCATCTTGACCAGAACTTACAGCGTGAACAATCCTATCTTCGCTATGATGGACAAAAGTCTGAAGCAGCTTTGCCTTTTCAAACAGCATTAAATGTGTTTTGTTAAACCGTTTCATCAGCTACAAAAAAAAATTACCAGAATAATCAACTCTTATTGATTATTGTACATGTATCATGGGAATATTTTGCCTGTGCCATGTTTTAGTGTTCACAAATATACATGTATCATGCAATTTGATTTATCACAACAACTTATGTATGTACATTAAAAACAAGATAAATCAGGAATGAGAAGTTATACATGTACCTAGCAAGCCACCACATAAAATTTGAAGTAAAATTGATGCAATTCTTTAGCACAGATCACAGTAAACTCAATGCCACAGGCATTTTACAAGTTGAAAGAACCCAGGTCAATTGTAATTACAAAATTGAACCTGAAAATGCTATAGAAATAATTTTAGTATATGAAGTGGCTGCAATTATATCTTATGGGTTGCAGGTTTTCCAGTTAAATTCACTTGACAGAACTGTACCTCCTAAATATTATTTTGGTTTGTTGTTCAACCTTTTTGAGGATTTTAACTGAAAGTAGATTTTAACTGAATTAAGAAATACCTCATTATCTGCATGACAGCGGACAGCAACTGTTGTATATATCCTCTGCACAATTGAGGCTTGCTTGTCTCTGTGATGCATTAACATACCAATAACAGTAGCAATGGTGGCCATGTCTTGGTCCGTTCCTTTACACTGGCCTGTTGAGCCAGCGAAAAGAGCATTCAAAATGTCTAACAAAAGTGGTGACTTTTCTTTTGCCTCTATAATTATTTTGGCAAAAATATTTTCATATGTTAGTGATGTACATCCTTTCTTGTAATGAATACTGTCTCTTGTGAACAATGCCAATCTTTCGGTTATTAGGCGTTGTATAGTCCTTTGCTGCAGAGCAAGCTGTAGCCTGGGTATAGATTCAATGTTCTGCACAATCGATTTTACATCACCACTCTTTAAAATGCTGATTACTCTCTTTATGTCATTCTCATTTAATTTCTCTTGACTGTTCAAGCTAACAAGTCCACTTTTCTCGCATAATATTTCCTTTCCTAAGGTAGAATTCTGCATCGACTCCTCTAGATGATCTGTGCGTGAGGTTAAAACCTTGGAATATCCATGATCATCCATTTGTAGTCTTTTTTTGGCTTTTGTTTTCTTGGAGTCTAACGTGTCTTTTGCTTTAAGTTTTTCTATAGATCTTAAAAGTTGCTCAACAGTTGTTGTTCTCCCTTTCTCTCTGTAAATAAAGAGAATAAAAGTTACTTACTATCTCTAGTTATTATAGTGTCAAAATCAGTTATTATAGTGTCAGAGGTCTGGTGAAGTTCAATCTAATCACCCAAACTAACCCAAAGGGAAGCATACTTACAAACGAAAGTTAAATTAATACAAACAAAAGGAAAATCTACCATAGAAAACTAGAGAGGAATCAGAATATTTAATTTTATGAAAATTCTAACAGATGAAAAACTGTTTATAAATATCAAGAAGATTTCATCGAATCAATATCTAACAAACAAACAAAAAATAGTTTTCTGAGGACTCTGTGTGTATTTGAAGGCTATGCTTCATTTTTTGTTTCATTTTCCCTTTCAATAGTTTCATTTGTTTTTGTAGAGTTACAAATTACAATCTGTTGAAAGGGGGTAGTCAAGTTGAGAAGGATGAACAATTATGGCATTTACTTTGTTTTACCTCTGTTGCCAATTTCTGAATAAATGTGAATTTTTAAAAAAAATGGGGTATCAAATCATCTGTTTTTAATTTGTGGATATGAGGTACATGTACTTACCTTTCCTTAAGTTTCTCCACTGAAAGAATTATACTACTGGCAACACTCCGTTTTCGCTTTGGTGTGGGCTTGCTACCAAGTAATGGCAATGTCCGTTTTTGCTTAGAAAAACTATGCAATATACTTTCAGTTTGTTCTGCTTGTCTTTCATCTTCACTTAATAAAAGAGAGTTGAGTGACACGACTGCTTGACACTTGAAGATTTTGAAAGACGACAGTTTGTTCACACAGACATGACAAACATAACAATTCTTCACATGTTCAATGTTTAAACCAGTTAAATCATTAATACTTTCGATATAATTGAAATCCGTTGATTTCCGTCCATGTAGACTGTTGGCATAGCGTTTTTCTGTAGATTTTGAACACAAACAACAGTGCAACTGCAAGCGACCGCTTGATTCGGCAGCCATTTTGACAACAAACACAATCACGTGACCTCAACGTCACACAAAATGTCCTGCAACCTGTCCGAGGGTATTTGCAGTCCGAAAATCCCCGAGGATAGCCGAGTGCATAGATATCTTATAATAATTATAAGATCAGCTATGTTGATTGAACTGTACTTTGTCCAGTGTGAATGTTGAAAAATATAAACTACACAGTGTTCGGAATAAATTTCTAATGGTTGTCCCAATCGAGGGCGTAAATATATGTTGGTCTGAGGAAAGTAAAGAGAAACGAAGGAATAGGGTCCCCAGTTGTGTCTTAGGCCGAGGCCACACCACGAGCCGCGCTTTGGAGAAGCTTTGGCCAAGCTGTAGCCGAGCTACGAGCGACAAGCTTTGGGTGGCCACACCACGAGCTGTAACAATAAGCTGTCAGCTAGCGGCCAGCTAGCTAAAAGCTCCTAAAAGCTGGTATGGCCACATTGTAAGCGGTTATTGCTTGATAGGCTGCTAGCGTACAGCTAGCTCGAACATGTATCTCATATCCTATTCATACAGAAGTTTAAATAATATGTAAAACTAATTACATGACGATATCATGGTTACTTGAACTGGTGCCACATTATCGTTGAAAGATTGTCAATTTTTGATTGTTTAATGATGTTGTAAACCGACAAATACTTCTGAGCAACATGTTTGCATGGAAGAATGGTCCTAGCGGTGCAATTTCTTGCCTATGTCTGTTCTACTATTTCAATTTGTAGCAACGCTAATTAAGATTGAAATTGAAATAAAAAAATAGTGGTAAAGTCGGTAGCCTGTGCGAACCGAAGACGTGTGATAATAACGTACAAAATTCAAATAGTCGGGATAATTTAAAATCGTATGAGCTGCCCAAATTCGGACTTTTTGTCATAAATTCCGATTGCCAAGAGAATTCCAACGTTTGTTGAAACTTGAAAATTAAAGGATTGGCGTTGGTATGAACAGTATTGGTAAAGTCAGTAACACGAACGAACCGATGAAGAGTGCAAATGACTGACAAAATTAAAACAGCCGGGGTGTATGAGTACATTTTGGTATTTGTCGTTCCTTATAAAACTACCTAAACATACATCTGCAAGGTTGGCATCAACGGATTGCCTCTATCTTAAACTTTTTGATAAAAATAACGAAATAACGAATAAATCTGTTTCTACGAAATTTTCTCCATAGCTCATGCCTCGATAAATATATTTTTCTTCATAGTAAAATTGTATATTTGGAATAATTGTGTCGCCTTTGACACCCAAAGGATTGTCCCTTCTTGTTATTCAATCCCAGGGCTTCATACTTTTTCTCAATGGAGACTGGTTGAATTTAAAACTGCATGAATACTATTCAGGAAGTATAATAAGGCAAGGTTAGGTGCAGGGTGGAAATCTAAAAAAAATATGGGATTCGGTCTGTTGACAAAAGACCGATACATGTAAGATGTTTTTGTCTGGGGGACAAAATTTGTCCAGTGATCAAATTCTGTTCGAGACCCCCACAACGGCAGCGGAAAGCATGAGTTTATTGATGTTTTAGGTACCCCCGATCTTCCTATGGCAACGAGTTCATGTTCAAGGGCTAGCAAATGAAAATCGAGTCAGAATTTATTTATTGGATTGAACGACATTTGAACCCATTTACCGATCGATGTAAGGCATCATAAAATGTCACCTCAAACAACCAACAGCAGGAAGCCACGAAATATAATTGAAGACAATAGAATAATTCAATGTCGATCCGAACTTGTACCTGTCTACATATATAACATATATACAAGCTGCAATTTGCAGGAACAAGAAAGTTATTGTATCATGAATAATTGTAGTGCTTTGATTAATAAATTAATAACATTTCACTCCAAAATACGATGATTAAAACATTTCTTGAAGCCGATCGTAGCAATCCAAACCCCCCACCCACCTATGGTCTTTCTGATTAAAGAAAGGCACCTTGGTTCGTTCGCAAATATTCGTGAATTATCGTTGCTTTCTGCCAGATTTTTAAAAATAACCTTTAAAAGTACGGCTCGAGCTTTGAGCGGCGATAAATGTAGGGAAGTAAAGCGCCGCTCAATGCTCGCCTGCTGCTAGCACCCACTGCTAGGCTACTGCCCACAGTATGGCCGGTTCAGTGTAAATCTATACAATGTTTTTCACGGCGCGGCTACAGCGCGGCTACGGCGCGGCTCAACGCTCATAGTGTGGCCTCAGCCATGAGCGGGGTCCCCAATGTGAATATGAATAGCTGCATAATTTGAGGATGATTGTTATTTCTTACAGCTAACTAAATAGCTGAAGGTCCCAGCATGAATGTAGCTTGTACATAATAAACCGCAACTTAGATGGGGTCCCCAGAATCGATATATACGGTGCATCTTACAAATCAGGACAACTGTTAGGTCTTAGGGTAATTGTAAACAGCTGTAGGCCCCCAGGATGAGTCGGTAAGTAAAACCAAGCTTGGGTCCAAAGGGTGGATGCATGGTACATGTAACATGTTACAGACCAAAGCAATAACGTACGTTATTCGCCTGGCTGTATGTAGATCCCGGGATGATGTAACTTGTTTATGTTAACCGAAACATATATGTATATTACTGATCGAATTAGTAAATAACCGACACTAATTGACTCGGAAAAAATTCCGGGCCAGGATGGGAATCGAACTCACGACTTAAGGTTTCCGTCCCACCGCTCTACCAACTGAGCTACCCGGCCCTGTTGGGAACGGTTCGCTTGTTAGATTCACTTATTCTCGCTATATATGTTTATATATGGTAATAGAAGGAAAAGAACACCCCCCCCCCCCCCCCCGCGCCTCAAGTTCCATAAAGAACAAACCTTTCCGGGCACAACCCAGGTATTATCAGGAATAAAATTGTATTTATAAATACGCTTTACGCTACAGCCTGTTGTTAAATGGTAGATTGTCCACTTTGGATTTATGCCTAAATGGAAAGGGATGATCGAAGTACCAGGAAATTAAATATATTGTGTGTAGAATTTTTATATTTTTATAAGATTTAAAAGAATAGCTCTGTTTTAACGCTTCATTACATCTTAGAAAAAGTCCAAAAATCCAAACACACAAAATGATAACCCATCCACGGTTCTAGATAATCCTTAGTCTGGTCGGTTCATTTATCTCTATTCTGAAAACTTATCTCAGTTTTTCTTTTATACTTTGATTTATAATTGCTTGGCGTTTTCTGTCACTCTCAAAACTGTTTCACTTGTATGGTGATGGAGTCAGTCTGTGCGAGCTGAAGATCACTGCTGTAGAGATCTGGGAGGGCTCAAAAGTCGTTAAAATGAATGTGTTTCCAGGGTGTATGCATTTCGGTGCAGGGAAGGATCATAAAAACCCGGGTTCCTCTCCAAATTAACCGGACAACGCCGCCATATAAGTGAAATAATCTTGAATGCGGCGAAAACGTCAAATAATAAATCCAGGGGCGGTGGAAAGTTTTTCATATTGGGGGGGGGGGGGGGGGGGGGAACTATCCCAGCACAACAGGCGAGGGTCCAGGGGCCGCCTAGGCCCCGTAGGCTCCCCGTAGGCTCCGAAACAGGAGAATGTCATACATGCGTTCTGGGCCATTTTCAAGGACTAAAAGGTGAAATTTGATGTATAGATTTTTGACCGGTTAACTTGGAAATCTACTCACTTTGGTTAATCTGCTAAAGGCCATTGCGCGGGATATTTTTGGGATCTGTAACAACGGACGTAGTAGATAAAGTATGCACCCAAAAAACTTTCAAGGCTTTCAGATAATAGGTATACTCTCCCTCAGAATCGTAGCCAGGAATCTGCCGACAGATGGGCCACTATGACAGCACAATCACGCGAGTGTCCAGGTTTGAGATTGCCGGCGATGCGTTCCAGGCCATTCCTGGCATTGAAAAGTTGACATTTCAAAAAGTAATTGTCAAATTTACAGTAGCAAATATTGTAATAAGGCGATCGACTAACAAAATAATCTTACAGCAAGACAGTTGGAGTTGTAGCAGTTGGCGTAGCACAATCACGCGAAGGACCAGGGGCTGCCTATAAGCCCGGAGAGCTGGCGGGTACTAAATCGCCGACATCTATAAATAAGCCATTTCTGACATAGAAAGATATAGATTTTTCTCAGAAATTTTACTGAAACGTAGAGTAGCAAACATTGCGATCAGACGATGGACTATCACAAAACAACCCAACGTTAAGATAGATTGAGCAGTGAGGCGAGGTTTTGTTCTTTTAGCGCTCAGAAACTGTATATTGGTTGAATTAATCTAAGATTTGCGGTGAAGCCGCTAAAATAATTCTGTGTCTCTAAACTCCAGTTTTCAACTGTATCTGCCCTTCAATCCCTTAACTGCCCTGTAACTATCATGTTTGAAAATTCCATAATTTCGCCCCTGCAATCTAATGTATCCCACAAGTTTTATTCATCTTGGGGAGTACAGTTATTAACATACATCCCGCGACCCGAGTTTGCCATTTCGGGTGGTTTCATACAAGTTATAAGTACACCAATAGGCCTACAGGGCTGAGCAGTTATTTGCATCTATCCTGCGATCCACGCCTGGCTTGTAAGATGCAAATTATATCCACCCCGGTGACTTAGTTTTGTGAGCACTGATGACCCTTTTGCTTATGGCCCAGTCACAATGTCAGCGATCTGTCGGGGATTAGTTGTGGCCGGGGGTCGTCGTAGAAAATAAAGAATCCTTGAACAATCCTATCAATAATCCTAATAAAAGTGGAGCAGTCACATTGTCTGAAATTTTTTCAAGGATTTTGACCCGGTTTTGTCGAAAAATCGTGGGATTAGCCTCCGATCGCCTCCGGTTGCATCGTAGGCGATCGGAGACGATATCTGCGAGGGTCTTTTCTTTTAATTTCCCATCACCCTGGGTATATGTGGGGCTAAAGGAGGGTTTTCTGACCACGTATCTGTATTTCTTCCTCTACACATTAGCGTGGTATCCTTCATCTGGTTGTACATAGAACAGTCACTTCAACGATTAATCGGAGGGCATCGCAGGTCATCGGAGATTGTGTCTTGGATGGCCAAAATGGGTGAAAAATCTTGCGAGCAATCTTAAAATTTTAAGTCTAAAGTTGGGGACCGCGACGACTGTGGCGATGCCTAAAAAATCTGCGACAAGCCGCAGGCGTCCGGAGAGTGCCTCAGACAGGTGCAAAATCGTGGGATCTGTCTCAAGATTTTGTTAAAATTGTCCGGGTTTTACCCATCGCCGACGCATCGCAACTGATTTGTGACTGGGGCATTAGTTCTGGTTTATTTCATCCATCCGGGGCAGAAATTTTTCACATAAACTAGTACACCATTTATGGCACCGTTAAACTTCATTAAAAGGGTCTTGTTCGTTATTTTATACAATCTGACATTTATTGGGTTTTATAGTAGGTCAACAAATATAGCTTCGGTAGGTCTGAACGGCGAACCAGATGATCGAATGGGATGTGTTTAAGTTTAAGCCGAAAATTAGATAAAAATTGGGGGATTCTAAATAGTTACATGTTTCAATATGGAACCACCACTAGCTCTGTTGGCCACACGTACATCATCAATATGGATACAGGTCACAGTTTCTCACTTCCGTAAAATTCGAAAGAAGTTCAAGATAGTTTTGTGTTTTTTTTATTATTTTTTCCTGGCCCCCTGCCTTTTTATTTCTGGGCATTTTTGTAGTTTTTATGAAAGGACAGTGGTTGAATTACTGTATGGAAATGATTTTAGAAGTGGAATGGGACCAGTTCAGGTGGATGGAGATCTGGTAGTTGGGGGTGCTTTGGTTTGTTTATATGCGGAGGTATATGTTCAAAGAGACCCCTATCAGCTGATTCTACTCGTATCTCAAAATTTCCAACTTCAACGTATGAAAAAATTGTGCTTAAAATACTGCCAAAGGACTGTTCAAGGCCCCCACCGAAGGATTTGGTTCAACGAAAGTTAGGGAAGGTGCTAGAGAGCAGACATTAACATTACCGCATGGGAAATGAAGGAAAATGAAACTGTGACCTGCTGCCATATACTTTGGCCACACAGTTTAAGACATCTCCAGCTATGGGTCTATATTTTATATCGTTCAATTCTTTCTTTTTTAAATGGACTGAATCTATTTCCGGAGGCTTTCGCGCTTTGAATCGTCTGGTGTTACAGCTTTGAGTAAATTTTCGAATGATTTGAAACTATTCCGACCACCCATTGTATACAAACAGCACTGGCCTTACGATTTACACCAGGGGCGGCTATTCAGTATGAAGGGACCGTGGTGGATGCACTTCCGGAACTGTGGTGGACTGATGAGATCGCTCGTCAACCTTACTCTTTCTGTTCCGTGTATGTCGTTGATGTCAAAATGACGACTGTTATAAATAATTCGCAAGATCCAAGAAGACCCAACAAGGTGGTTAGGTAAGAAAACTATAGATTAATTCAAGTAAAAAAACTATTTTGTTGATAGGGTATTCGTTTGCTACAGAACTTAGCTTCATTTCTTTGTTAAATGTTTACCAGGTGTTGTTGTTGTTCTGGGCAGGTTGGGAATAGTAGGCTAATTAGTATACATTGCCTACAGGTACCTCTTTATTAATGTTTGGATATTTTTGGACAGGATATAGAATACGTCCGTCACTTTGAAAACTTCTTCTGTCAATAAGAAATGGTCGGTGATCGTAAATATTTTATAATAGCCAGGGGGGCAAGCTTTTTCTTTTTTTTATGAATTTTTAATAACGAAGAAATTAAAACTCGTACATTGTCCTGTCACATACATTAAACGAAGCAAAGATGGCGAGGCGAGTGTTTGGAATTGCTTGTGTGTAGAGTGAAATCGGCGAATTAGTAAATGTAGGCGAATTTTGTGCAAGTAAAGACGGATTTTCCGATTAGGGAGTTCCTTAAGGTATTATTCAGAATATTTGAAAGGAAACTATGTGTTTTACTGTAAGTTGCAAGTGACGGACGTATTCTATATTCGCACCATATTTTTTTGTCGATAACTGGTCGACGATCGACAAATGTCAGAATTTAATATAATGTTGTAGACAAAGCCTAGATCATGTAGATGCGAATCCGATGAATATTCCCTAGTTGGAGAAGATGCCAGGATGTGTATCAGGTTAGGAAACGTCGCCGATCCGCGGGTTGTTCATCGATCGGTGGCTGTAAACTAAACCCCCCCAACAAAAATGACAATTTCCTCTCTGTCTGCCCTCTTTTGTGTTTTCGCCGAACTATCGAGCTCTACGACAACAGTGCATGTTACAAGCTCGTTGCGATTGACTAGTTCTTTTCTTCAGCGCACCGCATATATCATAATACGGGAGTACCAAGTACGAGACCCCGTGATTTCAAATCAAATGCCCTGAAACAGAGTGTGAACCTGATCGAAATCGTCCGTCACTCCCCCTTTAAATGAAGATAAAATAATCTCATATTTTGATGGAAGTTTTTCTTTCAAACAGCATTTTTACATCGCTGTGACACAATACTATGAGTAGTTCAAATATGAAGCTATTGAAATATTTTTTCTGCTCCAAGACCGTTTACCCACGTATCGAGATAAGGATCCATGTCATCTGTGCAACAGCTAAACGGCAAAGCAAATGGTTTATGACTGGCAATTAGGGTTTATAACTCAACCTCAGTGGTGTTCGCCGGTACGCTACCAACCACAAGTGTACGCTTCCAGTTTCAAAATAAGGATTCATGTACGCCTTCCAAAAAATACTATTTTAAATAGTTATCTGCAGCACTGAAGATACATTAGAAGCATCTGTTGAGATGAAAATATTTATATGTCTTTATGGTATCATGTAGCTAAGCTATGATGTTGCCAAGGGGCCATGGTGACTCATTCGGCAGAGCAATAGTCTCTCAGTCCAACACAGGCCTTCCATCAAAGAGGCACGGGCCTTAAAACTCTCTAGGTATAGAGACAAATTTTAACTTTTTTTTTTTAAGTGCCTTATGTGTACTGGCAGGGGTTGCCTCCTGGCAAAGGGACTGGTTTGTTCTCCCAACAAACCTGACAATGTGGCCATATAAGTGAAATAATCATGATAATATCAATCAATTAATTTTGTCCCAGTCACATTTGTCCAAAAAGTTTACATTTTTGTTTTACAGATACAAACCAACACCATCTGGTGGTCCACTTGATGATCCTACCCCTGACTACATGAACCTACTCGGCATGATTTTCAGTATGTGTGGTCTCATGATGAAGGTAAGGTACTCTGGTACAGTAGTCATATGTGTATTATTACATGTAAAATGTGCGTTTAATAATTACGACCAAAGGAAGAAACAGTCACTTCTCTGCTCAACCAGTATAATACGGTCTCTCACAGTGACTCAAATCAAAACAAAAATTGGACAATTTTCTGACTGGATTTTCACTCGAATGACCTATGTGGGATGGTTGCCAGTTACCAACGGAAGGTCGTGGGTTTTCCCCTGGGCATAGAGACCGGTTTCCTGCCACATTAAAACTGGCAACGCCGCCATACATGAACTTATCTTGAGCGCGACGTAGAACACCAAACAATCAACCAATCAGTCCGAAAAAAAGTAGAAATTCCTGCGTGGAATGTGGAATGGTTGCCTCTTTATTCATAAATCTCCGGTATTTAAGTGAAATCTTGCCTAATTATTTACTTGTTATTTGTATATATCCTTAATTTGATTAATAATTTATGCCATTGCTAACTTTGGATATAAATATCACAGTTTTCCTCACCAGTGACCTGTGTAAAAGATTTCATACATTACCACTAGCCCTGATTTTCGGACCGTCTAACGGCGACTGGTATTATATGGCTGGCAATGTGTCTAACATTACCACCATCCCCTCTACACTTAAGTTACATGTAAGTGTCTTTAACAGGATAGCAATATAGTATGTACTATATTATTGACTTGGCAGAACGTCAAGTCAATTCTACTTTGTGATTTGTTAAAAAATATTTGCTTTTTGTTTCAGTTAAAATGGTGTGCATGGGCTGCTGTATATTGTTCATTTATCAGTTTTGCAAACTCCAGAACATCAGAAGACACTAAACAAATGTTAAGTAGTTTTATGTAAGTGTTATTTATTTGTTCCGATTTCACTCTAGAGAAAAGATCTCAAACCTTTTTCCACTAATGGCAAGTAATGCAATTTACTTGTCAATAAATTCCTGTGTATTTTCACACTTTTGGAAAATTGACCTGCCCAGATACATGTTCACAGCTCTAATGCCTCCCTCTAACTGTTGGTCCTCATTGCTACAGTGTATAAAGCAGTAACAGTCATTTTAAGTGGTGTGCTCCCTCAATTTTCCAATGCAGGTGGTGTGAAGTTTTCTCACAACACAGAGCACAGTTCAACCCTCACGGGGGCCTCCATCGCTCAATCCGAACAGCCTTCCACCAATGGGTCGTGGGTTCGAATCCGGCTTGGTCCAAAAAAAAGCAGAAAAATGTTCTGACTGAGCTACGACCTACATGTATGTGGGATGGTTTCCTCCCACAATAAAACTGGCAACGCCGGCACATAAGGGAATAAATCTTGAGTGTGGCGTAAAACACCAATCAATCAATCAATCAATCAACCTTCACACAATGGTGTCAATAGGAGTCAATAAATCTTGATTGGAGCATAAACTATCGATCAATCATTTCATTGTTCCTCAGCATTTTTGTCAGCAAATACTATTGATAAGTCCATGATAGTGACAATTTGTTGACAGATTATTTTGTTGTTGTTGTAGGTTATCAATATCAGCTGTGGTAATGTCATATCTCCAGAACCCACAGCCCATGCAGCCACCATGGTAACACAAACTTGTTTAGGTCAACGTTTCATTTTTGTAAATCAAGTTAAAACTCATCTATTATCAACTGGACACTACCAGGCTGTGCCTGTGTGTGCTGTCCTGGTCTTGTGCTTTCTTGAAAAACACAGTTTGCTTGATGATGCTGGGGAGATAACTGGAATTAACCGATCAGTTCGTGAGAAGATTGTATTCACAGATTGTACATTGCTATGAAAAATATTGAAAGATACTTATGAAATGAACATTTTTTTTCCTTTTGAAATCTTGACATCAACAATGTATTGGTGATGTCTACAGATTTGTACTTGTATATCTTTGAAATAAAGAAATTCCATTGTCAATTGGATGTTTTTTTGAGAAAGTTTCATGTCAAAATTAAGTGTAGTGTCCTATAATTTGATACAAATTCAATAAACATAATTTATGTTGTATCCTATCGGTGAAACTCAGGGGGACTATAGGTTTGTGTTCCGCCTGTCAGTCGCTCAGCCATAAGTTTCCCATAAAAAAAATAAAATTATTTTTGTCTGCCATTATGAGTTACAGATCAAGTTTACTTTTTGTTACAAATTTAAGTTTTCAAATTTTTTTTAAACCTTTAAGATATATTGTGTTGAAACTTATTTCTATCCAATATTTGGTCCTTAGACTTCCGAATTTTCATGGAAATTTCATTTTTCCTGACTTTGTTTCCAAACACTTAAAGATATTGTTCTGAAATTCTTTCTTTCCCCATAAAAACATCCATTAGTGTCTTTTCCATGGTCAAATGTTAAATGGCTCAGTCATTACAATTGAATTTTGGGTGTTTTCTATTAAACTGGTTTAAAATTACGAACAGGCTTACAGGATGGATTTTCATCTCCAGACTTGCGACCATGCACAAGTTCATATTACTGAACACTGAGGCAACTTACTCCAGCTTATTAGAACGACTCCCTGACCAAAGGGCTCTTACTCAAAACATTTATGTCCTAGTAACTTTGCGACTGCAGAGTATATATTGCCATGACATACCTTACCCAAAACTGTAGGTTGAGCGTATATGAATGCGTTTCGAAACAGCCCTAATATTCTTACCTTGAACACTGGTTGCCTAGTAGGCCTACCAATTGTGGGGTTTTCCTCATCATGAGTGCCTGGTCTCGAGTCCCAATGTCAGAGAAGATGATTAGGTACGTGGCCAAACAACTAGTAAATAATCATATTTGCCCTCTACATCAGTGAAATTTGTGAAGAAAAGCCGAGACGAAACAAAATTAAGGGATTTAAAGTTTATTTCTTGGTTCGCTTCATACAAAAAAATTGACGCAATCCGTATTTTACAATCGCGTGACCATAATATGGACGTGTATGTCAGTCATTTGTAAATCAATATGGATGGAACGTCCATGAAATTCGACTTGGCTATAATAAATTGATATCCCTCTATGCTGGGTTGTTCACCCGGCGACAAACAGCTTGTACAGAACATCCGCCAAGAAGACACCGTCTGTTCAACGAACACGTCCCACTTCGAGCATCAATCGACGGAAACACGATGAATAAGAAACTGAAACTGCAATACAGAACGCAATTCAAACAATACCAAAGAACAATACCAAAGAAAAAACTTCCAAACTCATGGAGTTACCAAGAAGTAGCCGAGAAATCTGGGCTCTGCTGAATTTTTTTTTCTCTCCGTGTTCGTCAGGCGACAAGACACATTAGCAGCCACATAACACCAGTCGCCGTAAGACCGATAATCCGGGCTAACAAGAAGGTACTACGGCCCCCTAATCGTTTTATTGACCATCGTTACGACCTTCTACGAAATGAAAATCTTTCCTTACATGGTTTTAGCTTCACAAATATTGAGAAATGTTCGTTGGAACGCAGTTAGCTAATTGTTCGACATTTTGATAAAGAAGTGGAAAATAAAGAGTTTTCCGCTGATATCAATCTTTTTAGGAGCAACAAAAACCCTAAAGTTGAATTTTGCCAGTGGTCGGCTCCCACGTCTTACTGGCTTTACTATTTTTTTATCCCAACGTCAACGTCAAATTTAGCAGTTCATCCTCTGCTAGTATAAAATCTAATCACAAGGAAACTGGAGGCATTTGGGATACCAATGAACAATTATTTAATTATTGATTACTTACAGGCATGTTCACATATTCAAACTACCCCTTACTTAAAGGAGGCGAAATCTCTAGAAATACATAGGGATTATCGTCGACAACAACCTTCAAAGTGCTTAAAACATTTCACGTCAATTACCTCCAGTGACCCTCAAGCTAATAAAAACAGACAGAAGTATGTCCTTTCAGTGGCTTATCTGTGTAGCCATTTTCCCGTTTTAGGATGACGTGATGTTGGTGTAGCTATTTTTAGATCAATAATGACGTATTTTTACCGCTCTCTGATGTATAATGGTAGATTTAGGTCCAAAAAACATGGCGACAAACTTGAAGTGGGAAGATTGTCTCCGAATATATAGGTCAGTATGCAACCGCCCGCCATTGCTTAGCCAGCCATTGGCTAAATTGCATCACATGGCTACTCTATAACGCACTTAAATTTGTATTCAACAATAATTGGATAAAACTCATGAAAAATGGTGGCGGCCTTGTGAATGGCCTATGGAGCTTATTCTCTATTGTAACGCCACCTTCAAATTTCAATTATTCGCTTACGAGGGGATAAAACATACATTGGACAGTTGTTTTGGACTAAATGAACTCTACTCTTTCCATCTAAACTAGTCTAAAGCTTAGATTTTCTTTCCCTTTAAATATCTGCGATATTCCAAAAGAACAGCATACCACTGTTTCTTCAATATTGGCCGTTTTAAGACCTGCCATGGGAACTTAACACAGCATGCGGTAACGGTATAGGGCTATCAGAATATGAAGAAATTAAAAAGAGAGTTACCTGTTTCTATAGAAGCAGTTGACGATTCTGTAGTTGGCAGGACATGTTACTTGAGGTTCTCTTTCAGCGTTTCCGCTGTTTTCAAAGACATATTCCTCTTCATCTCCTGATGCACAGATGGCAATAGCCTGTGTGATAGAGAACGTTAATAAATGGTAACAGTGTCATCTGAGCGATTAGAATCCTAGACTAAAACGATGAATTATCCTATATATGAGAGGAATGATTTTTATACATGTGTTCTTCCTTACCCTCTGCCCATCGCCTCGTCTGTTGTTAACTGCGCGACATTCCCTTCCGTCGACGTACGTCCCTTGGCTTGAACTGGCATCAGAAGCTACACAGCTGACGGGAAATGTGCCTCTTGGACACCTGGCCACCGACTCATCACCGTTACTGTTTCCAGAGTCTGCACCAGCTCGGCGCCGAGCTAAAAGGAATGATTTGCATTCAAATTAAACATTTACAAAAGCGTAAAAAGCACTCAAACAGTGTACATGTATTTCATCCATATTGAAAGAAAACCTTTAATCATGGAGATGACGTATGTTGTCTCATAGCCTTTGTATATAAAATGACTAGTTGGTTATCTTCGAGTTTTTAAGTGGCTACAGGCATATTTCGAATATTCAGAATTATCTAAATTTATCTTCAAAATGGTAAATTGGGAATTTTGATGAACGCTAAACGCGTTATTTGCCTTGACAAGCGGACAATCGGAGGTAAGTTTGAATTTAGCAGTTGACGCTGACGTGCATTTCGTCTTTACAAGCTGCTCATTTTCTCCAGATGATACTTACTGCATCGGTCAGAGGGATTCACGCAGTCCACGTTCTCGGGATAATCACACACCCGGTTCTCCAGGTCGAAGTAGAGACCACTGGGGCAGTTCATGAGGTAGGCAATACCATGAGCACACTGGTAGAATCGACCACAGTTCGTGGGGTCTCGGAGGTATTCATCCTCTGGACCACACGTGACTTGAAATTGTTCCGCATCTTTGTCGTCATCAGTTTTTGGAATGTTGGCCGAAGGATCTGGCACAGTCGGATTTGTGTTCAATGCCAGTCCATTTGCCGAGCAAAATAAGAAAAACGCAAAAAAAAGAACGGGATAATGAGTCTGGAAGTCCATTATCACTATATAGTACTAAATTATGATCGATTAGAATTAGCCAAGCAGAGTTTCTGTGATATTCTATTGAAACTTTCTATATTTATATACCATCAATATACTTTATTGGTTTATTCTGGTTGTAAATTTCTCTTATTAGACATAACGATTGGACCATAAAGTGTGTAAAATCTGAAGTTCACATCCAATGATTAACGGTCCTCACATCGCATGATCACAGGTTTAAGCAAAGGGTGTCAGTCACTGCATCGCACACAATTTTGTAACTGTTCTCACCAAACTTTAAAGACCCACTTGCCGCCGTGGCCTGTTGAACAGTTGTCAAGAAAACCAATTTACATGAGCTTACTGCAACTAAAACCTCTAAGATTAAACATAGGATACATAAAACATGTCCAGTTAGGTTTACCACGTAGAAATTGGGGTGGAAAACAAACGAAGAATCGAAGCCTGATTACAACAACAACAATCAGTGCCGGTTAACTTAAGTGTTGGATTACCCTCATTTCAGGCCTTTATATTTGTGGTTTACTCTAAAAAAATTATCGACAGGCTTTTCAATTCACTCTTACTCGATCGTCAGTCTGTGTTTCTCACATAAAGTGCGTAAAATTATAATGTGCCGTTAGATCACCCACACGACTCAAAACATTAGAATGTTCAGATTCGGGGTTTGTTTACATTGCGAGTACTTGATAAATCTAATTTTCAATTTCACATCAAAAATACTAAATGGTGCCAAAACTTTGAAAAAATAGGAAATTCCTAACTTCTTCTGCCTCTGAAAACCCGCCCACTGTTTTTTTTTTTTTATGTAAACAGTTTTCTGGATTTTGGCGGCAACTGTGCGTTTAACCATAACATTTCAGAAAATTGCCTGAAGTAATTCTGATTGAGACAAGCATTCAACAACCAATGGAAATATCCGATTTTGAGCCTAACGGAAGAATGGACGGACATATCCACACCAAACCTTGGTCAATATTTATTAAATTAAGATCCTCGCCAATAAGTTAACATGTTCCTTACAAAATGTCCTAAAATTCCGACCAGCGGTTTAAAGGGGATATCTTGCAGACAAACAACAACCAATGAATATATCTGAATTTGAGGCTAACGCAAAGGCGTAATACAGACACTAAAACTCGATCAATCTCTAAGATCCTCAAAAAGTTGACGTATACAAATTTAAGAATTTAAAATATATTCCCACACTTTTTATTCTGATATAGAGCCCGAAATGCCAATAGTGAGGTCATGAGATTCTAATCGTCCAAAATTGAGTTAAGCCACTTTCTACTTGTCCCTTTTGGCAAATCCCGACGTCGCAAGAACTCTATTTCGGTAAAGTATAGTTCACTCCGACTCACGAGGTATTATATAAACATGACGGTACAAATGGAGAAATTTCCCAAATGGGAGTTCCCAACAGTGGAAGACAGACCAATTAATCTATCGACATCTTGTTTGAGTGTTTGGCAGGTGTGAACAAGATAAATTGTTATATTTGTTTATTGATCTTATGCAATTGCTTTTACAACTGTATATATGTATATATAACCAAAATATACCATTGTTCGAGAAGAATTTTGGTAATATTTCGGCTAATCTGATAAGACAGGTTTGAGGACAACTTAAATTAGTTTACAACTTGTCTAAAGGTGGTGCTTGAGTTTACAACATTCTATCTCAAGGTCATTTAAAATGCACGAGTACAAAAGGTTATAAATCACTTGTATACCAACTATCAGAAGTCGGACTTAAATTAAATGTACCAACCAGTGGACGTTTTATTGTCGTACTGAAATAAGAATTTGTTCGCTATTTTTCTTAAGGAGTCCATTGAACGCGATTATAACATATATATATCAAGGAGCATATAGGCCTAGGCCTATGTTAAAGGGGCTGTTTGTTTAGAATTGTTGACATTTTTGCTAAAAATTTCTGCCAAATAGAAATATACGATTTGATTAACTTTTTAGTGTCGAGCGAGTCATAACCAGTGACCAGTGATACACTGAGTGTCGAGTGAGTCGGAACCAAAGGCCAATGATACGCTGCATGAGTGTCGAGCGAGTCCTATTCGGTGACCAGTGATACGTTGTGATTCGAGTGGGCGAGAATCAGTGACAATACACTGGGTGTTGAGCGACAGAGCGAGTCACAACCAGTCACCAGTGATACACTGACAGTCGAGCGGGTGAGAATCAGTGGCCAGTGATTCAAAATGAGAATATCTCGGGAAATTGACAGCTTTTCGTTTAACGCTTCTTTCAATTCCAAGTAGATTTTAACGTACAGTGTAACTTTTTAACAAAATTATAAACATGTCTCAATGGTTATTTCAGTCAGGAAGATTTTCCGGATTATTGTATGTTTCTTATACCTTTAAAGTGGCATGAGCTGCTAAAATGTTGATCAATATTTTGACGTAAAAACAGAATGTTAAAATTATCGGCTATTTTTGTCAAGACGTATAATTCTGAAGCTTTTTAGTTCTTCGAGTCTCGATAATGTACGATAAAGTATTGTTTTGAACTAACTATGGCTTAGAATGAATGAATGGTCGTCCCGGTTATTTAAATTTTGTTTACTTTTCTAACACTAATGTTAAAATTATCCGCTATTTTTGTCAAGACGTATAATTCAGAAGCTTTTTAGTTCTTCCAGTCTCGATATAGGCCACATTGTATGGATTTTCCTCATTCCAGTGCTAATCATTTAGTTTTCCATTGGCCTTCAAAGCCTCTTACTGTTGTGACGATTAGAAATTATTTAAAAAAATGTGAATTTTGGCAGCTCATACCACTTTAAATAATGTTACTCAAGCTGGCATCTAAAAATCCATGCGCTATGTCGAGTAAGGGCCAACGAGGTTCATCATACTCGGATAACTTCGGGGATTTACATACGTCAAATACCCTCTGACAGGCTGAAGGTCACTTCGCTTCGTCCCGTAAAGGCGTACGAGGTCTATCTTAGCCACGACTAAAGAAGACTTTGCGAGAATATAATTGCTCGGAAGCCTTTACACGACATAGCTCAGGGATTTTCAATTGCCAACTTGGGTAATATTTTTAAAGCTATAGGAGATATTTTACGCGAATATTTACTTTCAATTAAAAGAAACGCGAAACAAGTAACAAAAAGGAGTGTCACTTTCCCGAAATTGTTGGCGAAAAAAGATGGCGACGCTCCATGTCGACCTGATTCCTCTTGAACTAACCATTGTCATATAAGGTCCACAAGTTGTCTTCAGTGTATTTTTCACTAGTGTCTGATAGGTTGGATGTAACTAACGATATTTCTAGTTAAGTTTAGACCTAGGAGAGGAATAAATTCGAGCGAACGTCATGCAGGTTGACCTCAGTTGACCTATGGGGTGGACTGTCCAATCCGATTCCAAAAGATTTTAATGGCCACTTTTGGTCCAAGAGGTTACATCTAGGCTATAGGAATATATGGTGATTTCTAATTTTAGATTGGGGTCTAAGCCACGGCTAAAGGAGATCTCGCGCGAATACGATTGAGCCTATTTATCGGTGATCATATTATAAGCGTTACAAGCGTGTGCGTGCTATGTGCGTGCGCGTGTGTTTGGGGGTGGGGTGAGTGGGAGTTTGTTGGGGGGGGGGGGGGGTGTTGGGGGGGGGGGGGTGTTGGGGGGGAGGGGAGGTGGTATGTATATAAACTGAAGTGAAAGTATGTGGACAATGAATGCATTTATTGTTTCACACTACCGAGTCCGACCGACTGTATAGGGTATCATTATGCAATGACACGGGTTCACCTTTACGTATAATATGTAAGCCACTTTATACACACCCTTGCCCCAGATGTCTATAAAAAACGGCTATTTAATTTGCTGAATTATTTTTCTGGGACTCAGTCCAGTAAATGTATTCGTAGTAAGTTCTTACAAAACAAAAACGCTATCTTCGCAAATGTCATAAACAAGTTAGGCCTGGCCGAATGGACCAAGACAGCTCATAAGAGGCAAACTCTCCGTTCATGGTTCAAAACACACGGTGAATTACAAACCCTGGATTTTGATCTTCACAACTGGCCACACTGTAACCGTGAACAATAACTTACATAATCCAGTTAGTTGAGTCGTGTGGCATGGCCTAAACTCGGATAAACACAGTAGCCTACCTACTGCTGGCGTACATATATATACTGACCACTGCATATTCTCTTCATTTGGTTTGACCAACCTTTGTATCAATTGGGTCAGAATATCGGGTATTTACATTGCCAAAATGTCTATCTTGACACGGAGAATCTTCAACTGGACATCGAGAACTAGATGCCTTGTAAGACAAAGCTGTGTCTTAGTTGACAACAGGTAATGTTGTTCTGAACCATTTAGATAAAAAACTTATTTAAATGAGGGTCGCGGGTTCGAATCCCACTCAGTCCAAAAATTGGAAAATTTTCTGACTGGGTTTTCACTCGAACGACCTATGTGGGATGGTTGCCAGTTACCAGCGGAAGGTCGTGGGTTTCCTCCAGGCACAGAGCCCGGTTTCCTCCCACAAAAAAACTGGCAACGCCGCTATATGAGTGAAATAATCTTGAGCGCAGCGTAAAACAATCAATCAATCAATCCATAATCCTAAAGCAGCGTCAGATGCTCCTTTCTAGCTTCAGAAACCGCGTTTTTTCTTTGACGGCGGAGGGGGCGGCATAACATTTCGGTTGGAGCCTGACACATGCAACCACCAGTACACCGATGTATCATAAACCTGATCACATTCAGTCCTCTACTGATTCTTACCTGTCCTTATATAAGCACGAACGTAGCACATCTAGAGTATTTAAATAGATTATGGGATCTGGGATTATTATTTATATTAATCCCATCAGATGGGACGGAGCCCGTAAGAATTGGACTTCCTGTACCTCTAAATGACCATGTTGAATTTCTATTTGTATGTCGGCGACAAGTAGTTGCTGTTTTCATAAGTTTGTGTCAATTTGTTTTTATTCGGAGTGAAAACGTGACTTGAATGTCCTTGGCGTTTCTTACATGATTTATTTGACGATTTGAATAGCGATAACAGCTAGAGGTTGCTCCAACATCATTATGTTCTTTTAAGTTGGATCAGCAGTATCTAATCATACTGAACGTCTACATCCCGTGCCAATCTGTTGTCTAATGATAAAATAGTATCCTTGGGCTTAATTTGGGCAGACGAAGCTTTGTAACATCGGGCAACCTGATGATTCAATTGCCAGACATGGACTTTTGACTTATTTGATAATAATATTTCACCATAACAAAAACCTTTTATTGGAAACTTCCCAAATTTAAGAGCTTACAGTTGATATGTGTCTGATTGGGTCCAGATCTAATTCTAAATATATACATCCTATCTCTTATGTCAGCCTCTTGTGGTTTTCTGATCAGAAACTGAATCGTTCAGACCTAAACGTGGTATCTGTATACTTAATTTGCAGTTTTGTACGACTTGTGGAATTACTAAAAATCGAAGACGACATTTGATCCTTCTGTCACACGCAACACTCGTAGACAGGTTATAAATAGTCCGAAAACTTTAACGTGGGTGTGAGTTATACTGTCAGTATGATTGACTTACGTTTGGCATCGCACTCAAGATAACTTCACTTATATGGCGGCGTACCCAGGTTTAGTGGAAGAGAAAGCCGGGATCTTTGCCCGGAGGAAGCCGGGGATCTTCAGCGAATACCTGGTACTCTTAAATCATTCACGGAAATCCTCGAAGTCCACTTGATTCTCCCTGGCTGGAAATATCCAAACTCTATGGCCAAAGTATATTTATGATGTGTGGCCAACGGAGCTAAAGGACGTGCCATATTGAAACATGTAACTCTTCCGAATCACCCCCATTTTCCCTGGTCCGCCATGCATTTATAAGGGCATGGCATAATGCATTATTAAACTGTTCATGAAATTATTTTTTGCATAATTATGGTATGTTCCTTATATGCAAATGGTTTTGCTAGGTGGGTAGCGAAACCTTCGTTTTATAAAAACCAAATGAAACATAGATTTGAATACAATAATTAAGTTTATTCAAACCAAAGTATAATGGGATTGTTGAGAAATTATAACCTTAGATAACACCTTAATTTGTTTTTTTGTTTTTTTATCACCAGGCACATAAGTCATGAAAAGTTAACATTTAGACAGATGATTAAAGAAGACATACCTGGTGTCCGGGATGTTCTACACGACCACTTCTTCACCGAATCTCCTCCCAGTAAACTCCTGAAGATACAGCCTCGTGTAGATAACCAGTACCTGATAGAGCGGTTATTAAGTGGTACATCCATAGACATGTCAGTTGTAGTAGAGGACGGTCCATTCAATATTGTCGGGACGAGTCTACAAAATATAACATATAAAAGTCAAACTACATCATACCGATTTTCCCCTCTCGGTAAAGAAGCCACAGAAAAAGAAAAGACCATGCACTATTTTCAAGCGAGTTTCTTGGAAGCCATTTACGAATCTGGTGATATGTTCAAAAGATATGACGTTGATAGATACATTCGTTTGAGACAAGGGGTTGTGCATATGGATTACGTTGGCAATGGCATTTTGCAAAGACTTGTCAGAAAAATTGAAGAGATTGCAAGCGAAAACGAAATCAAATGTTTGGTTAGTACGGCTGTAAATCCCGTTTCGATTAAATGTTTGGAAAGACTGGATTTTGAGAAAGTTTCCAGCTGTTCGTTTAAGGATTTCGTGTTTGAGGGTAAACGAGTTTTTAACGACGTTGAACGGGAAGTTGTCCTTCTGGCGAAGCGTTTATGAATATAGGCTGCTGTGCACACAAAACAACAGAAATACCCAGATTAGCTATCTGCCTACAAGAGACAAACAGCTTCAGAAAAACGATCGATTTAAAAACCTTCGAGGAAAACTTTGTTCCGAAGACTTGAAAACCTCCTGAAGCAAACACTATCGCTGCTTTACTTCACTCAAGTTAAGGACTTCATCCGTAATTTAATATTTTTTTTAACATTTATTGGTTGTCGACAAGGTACCGACCAACAAATATCCAAACATAAGTAACAAGTTACCTATGGACATTTGATAGTATTGAATTATAACTGATTTGGCCAACCATGTATATAGCAGATATGTACTCTCAACTTGACAATTGTGTTACAGCCTCCTGCTGAACCTGTGTTGCCTGTCTTGCCTTCCAGAATGTCGACTGTTAATTGTAGTATAAGTAATTCCCTTTCGATCTCCTTGCGGGTTTCCGGCTTTCATATCAAAGCCGCCCTCTTTTTCTCCGGAAGGGCCTCGGTGGTCCAGTGGGTTAGTGATCGTCCCTCAATCCCACACAGACCTTCCATCGACGCGGCGCGAGTTCGAATCACACTCAAGCCAAATAAAAATTGATAAAAAATTCTGAGTGGATTTTTTACTCGGTCGCCATATGTGGACTATGTGGGATGGTTGCCAGTTACCAACGGAATGTCGTGGGTTTCTTCCTGGCATAGAGCCCGGTTTCCTCCCACAATAAAACTGGCAACGCCGCCATTTAAGCGAAATACATGTAATCTTGAGCGCGGCGTAAAACACCAAACAATCAACCCTATGTGGAAGAGTTGCCAGGTTATCGCCGAAGGTCGTGGGTTTCCTCTTGGCCCAGTTTCCCCCCCCCCCCCCCCCCCACTAAATCTTGCAACGCCACCATATAAGTGAAATAATCTTGAGTGCGACGTAAAACATTAATCAATCAATCTTTTTCTCTGGAAAAATTACATTTACCGCTATAATCTTGTCAACCTACTGTTAAATTATAGCTCAGGGCCCACTTGCACACAAAGCCTTTGTTGCTGAGTACTTTTTAAAGTTAATCAATACCTAGCAGAGGTTGGAACATTTTCCCTCGTTTGATTGATTGATTGATGTGTTACGCCGCACTGAAGGTTATTTCACTTTTATGGCAGCGAATATATGAACACAGGCTGCTATGCACACAAAACAATAGAAATACCCAGATTAGCGATATGCCTACAAGAGATAAACATCTTCAGAAAAACGATCGATTTAAAAACCTTCCAGGAAAACTTTGTTTCGAAGACTTGAAAACCTCCTGAAGCAAACACTATCGCTGCTTTACTTTACTTAAGTTAAGGACTTCCTCCGTAATTTAATATTTTTTTTACATTTATTGGTTGTCGACGAGGTACCGAACAATAAATTTCCAAACATAAGTAACAAGTTAGTATTGAATTATAACTGATTTGGCCAACCATGTAGCAGATATGTATTCTCAACTTGACAATTGTGTTACAGCCTCCTGCTGAACCTGTGTTGCCTGTCTTGCCTTCCAGAATGTCGACTGTTAATTGTAGTATAAGTAATTCCCTTTCGATCTCCTTGCGGGTTTCCGGCTTTCAGATCAAAGCCGCCCTCTTTTTCTGCGGAAGGGCCTCGGTGGTCCAGTGGGTTAGTGATCGTCCCTCAATCCCACACAGACCTGACCTTCCATCGACGCGGCGCGAGTTCGAATTACACTCAAGTCAAATAAAAATTGAGTGGATTTTTTACTCGGTCGCCATATGTGGACTATGTGGGATGGTTGCCAGTTACCAACGGAAGGTCGTGGGTTTCTTCCGGGCATAGAGCCCGGTTTCCTCCCACAATAAAACTGGCAACGCCGCCATTTAAGCGAAATACATGTAATCTTGAGCGCGGCGTAAAACACCAAACAATCAACCCTATGTGGAAGAGTTGCCAGGTTATCACCGAAGGTCGTGGGTTTCCTCTTGGCAATGAGCCCAGTTTCCTCCCCCACTAAACCTTGCAACGCCACCATATAAGTGAAATAATCTTGAGTGCGGCGTAAAACATTAATCAATCAATATTTTTCTCTGGAAAAATTACATTTACCGCTATAATCTTGTCAACCTACTGTTAAATTATAGCTCAGGGCCCACTTGCACACAAAGCCTTTGTTGCTGAGTACTTTTTAAAGTTAATCAATACCTAGCAGAGGTTGGAACATTTTCCCTCGTTTGATTGATTGATTGATGTGTTACGCCGCACTGAAGGTTATTTCACTTTTATGGCAGCGAATATATGAACACAGGCTGCTATGCACACAAAACAATAGAAATACCCAGATTAGCGATATGCCTACAAGAGATAAACATCTTCAGAAAAACGATCGATTTAAAAACCTTCCAGGAAAACTTTGTTTCGAAGACTTGAAAACCTCCTGAAGCAAACACTATCGCTGCTTTACTTCACTCAAGTTAAGGACTTCCTCCGTAATTTAATATTTTTTTTACATTTATTGGTTGTCGACAAGGTACCGACCAATAAATATCCAAACACAAGTAACAAGTTACCTATAGAAATTTGATAGTATTGAATTATAACTGATTTGGCCAACCATGTATATAGCAGATATGTACTCTCAACTTGACAATTGTGTTACAGCCTCCTGCTGAACCTGTGTTGCCTGTCTTGTCTTCCAGAACGTCGAATGTTAATTGTAGTAAGCAATTGACCGATTGCTTGATGACGTCACTTGGAATTTACCCGCAAAGCATTTCGGGGGATTGAGGGATAATTTTAAAATAAAGCGGAAGAAATATAACTGTATTGAGAAGAAGACGTAAAAGGGGTAAAGTTACCAGAAAATGTGTGCATAAAAACAGGTTATGTCATCAATGCTTTCCAAAGAAGTGACATCTTAACAATTAACAAAATGGCGAATTGAGGTACATTTTATCCAGAAAGTTTTGCGTACATCTATGTGACGTTATCAGGCGCGGCGGTAATTCCCTTTCGAGTTGCCAAGGCAGCGAGGATTCTAGAACAGCCCCGATCAAATGATTGCGGGTTTCCGGCTTTCAGATCAAAGCCGCCCTCTTTTTCTCCGGAGGGGCCTCGGTGGTCCAGTGGGTTAGATTGATCGTCCCTCAATCCCACACAGACCTTCCATCGATGCGGGCGGGTTCGAATCACACTCAGACCAAATAAAAATTGAAAAAAATTCTGAGTGGATTTTTCACTGGGTCGCCCTATGTGTAAGAGTTGCCAGTCGCCGAAGGTCGTGGGTTTCCTCTTGGCAATGAACCCAGTTTCCTCCCCCACTAAACCTTGCAACGCCGCCATATAAGGGGAATAATCTTGAGTGCGGCGTAAAACATTAATCAATCAATCTTTTTCTATTGAAAAATTACATTTACCGATACAATCATGTCTACCTATACTGTTGAATTATAGGTCAGGGCCTAGCCGAGACATCTGGGCACTGCCGAATTTTTTTTTCTCTCCGTGTTCGTCATAAGACATATATAATACGAGTCGCCGTAAGACCGATAATGCGGGCTAGGTCAGGGCCCACTTGCACACAAAGCCTTTGTTGCTAAGAGTACTTTTTAAAATTAATCAATATCTAGCAAAGGTTGGTACATTTTCCCTCGTTTGGTTGATTGATTGATGTGTTACGCCGCACTGAAGATTATTTCACTTTTATGGCAGCGTTGCCAGGTTTAGTAGGGGAGGAAACCGGACTAATTGTCAGCAGGAAACCCCGACCGTCAGCAACTCTTTCACGAAACAGTACTGTTATTGTTCCAAAATGTAGGAAGACCAAATGGCTTTAGATTAAGGGATGGGTGCGTGTGCTGGCGGGAGAGGAGTGGGTGAATTGTATATATTCAGAGTATCGAAATAGATTATTTGTCGAAGCCCCCAACAAAAGACAGAAAGCATAATGTCGTCACTCATATGGAATGAAAGAGGGATCTTGAGTGACCGATTGGTTAAGTCCTAATTTGAAGTTACACGCATGACTGCACACCTATACTTTTCCTATGGATTTTCGCCATTTTATCCATCCCATGGCGTCATTAAAGGAGGGGAAATCTCTAGAAATACATAGGGATTATCGTCGATAACAACCTTCAAAGTACTTAAAACATTTCACGTCAATTACCTCCAGTGACCCTCAAGCTAATAAAACAGACAGAAGTATGTCCTTACAGTGGCTGATATGTGTAGCCATTTCTCCGTTTTAGGATGACGTGATGTTGGTATAGCTATTTTTAGATCAATAATGACGTATTTTTACCGCTCTCTGTGTAATGGTAGATTCAGGTCCAAAAAAAACTTGAAGTGGGAAGATTGTCTCCGAATATATAGGTCAGTATGCAACCGCACGCCATTTCTTAGCCAAGCGGCCCCAAGCCATTGGCTAAATTGCATCACATGACTACTTTATAACGCACTTAAATTTTTATTCAACAATAATTGGATAAAACTAATGAAAAAATGGCGGCGGCCTCGTGAATGGCCTATGGAGCTTATTCTCTATTGTAACACCACATTCAAATTTCAATTATTCACATACGAGGAGATAAAACATACATTGGACAGTTGTTTTGGACTAAATGAACTACACTCTTTCCATCTAAACTAGTCTAAAGCTTAGATTTTCTTTCCCTTTAAGGAATCAGTCTATTTTACTTCATTAACCAAAATTGTTTTTAAGACATCTGTATGGTCATCCCAGTTTGGCGGGGAGGGGCGGGGCAATGCTTCGCATGGGGTTTTGAGGGAACACCATTTAGTAACTGAGCTCTCATGCAAATATATTTTTTCACTAAACACACGGGCACAAGGAAAATCTTCAGCTATGGCAAGAAGTCGGGTAAACTGAAATTGAACAAAATATGATAATGGGAAAAGAAAGAGAACATATGTAATTAGTTGCCTAGATAGAGGAAAGACAATGCAGTTTAGTGCTTCGGCCTACTAATTGATCTTTCAAACTCTTGTTCTTTTTATAAGCAATTTATAAGCTCAGAGGTCGAGCCATTTTACTCTGAAGCAGATTGTTTTCTTCTTTTATAATCTCCTTTTTGAATTGTGCTTTATCGAAGACAGAGTTTTATATAAAACAGAATGAATATTTGAACCATGCAGGCGTCTGCGAGTACCATGCATGAAAACAGTTCTTTGGCTGTAACATGAACGTACATGGAGAATATCAAGACCTTCGGGCAAGATTCAAGATTTTATTGTTCAAAACGTCATGTGAGAAAGATATGCTGAACATTTGCATAAAAATTTAAGAAAAACGAGAACCAAATAAATACGGTAAAATCTCAAAATTTAATGCTGGCAGAACTGTAATGAGGGATCAAAAATCACATATGAAGACGATAAAAATCAGTTGATATCGGGAACTTCTACCAAACGCTTGAATCGCAGTTTCCAGTCGCATACCCCTCACAAGACGAGCAGCTGACGACACGTCCCCATGTAATGCTCCTTTAAATTCCGGCAAATTTTGAGTTCTGACATTGAATCGTCGTTGGCCATGGAATGTTCTGGATAGCATTGCATGGTCGGGATAAACTGTCTCACTACTCCAGAACGAGGGGACGATATCCTCCATGAATAGTGGTCTGGTCAGTGGTGGCTAATGGGCGATAAGGAAAATGTAGAGCGACAACTGAGTCGAACAGTTCCTGGATGTAGAAAGCCCCTGCCAGATTGCCTTGTGTGGTCAAATGAGGAAGAACCCCATGCCATAACAGATCCACTGTCATATGGTAAATTTGGCATGATGTTTTTTGTTGCATATAAATAATTAATAAATAAGTATCCAAATTCTAATTCTTCCATTAACAGTATGCGGAAGGACTTTGATCTCGTCGGACCAGCAGGTTCTTCTCCACGATCCTAAGTCCAATCCTCTCTGGTTACACCAATCCAGACACTGTAGGCGTTGAGTGGTCAGCGGTCTCATTGCCCAGAGAAAACCGCCGGCCTTCGGCGAGTATCTGGCAACTCTTCCACATTTCACCCGATGCCCCTTGGTCTGCTTGAAGATCTGTTTTGCCTTATGTCATTTATTTGTTTATGTTTTCGGACCAAACGGCTAACTGTGGAGTTGTTCTATTCCTCTTCCAATCTGATTGAGGGAAAGTCCGGCTTTGTGCAGGCCAATAATCTGCCATTTTATTGTTTCGGGCATTCGCATATTTGCTGCTGCAATGGGCAAGGCGAGATAGTTTTTATAAGCGATGTTGGCCATGCATGCCTAGATAGTGCATTTAGCAAAATCACGTCATATGGTTTATAGTTCCAGATTGCTACGTTTGAGCGATCGTGTTCCTCGGGAAAACATAACGGATTCAAAGGCTGATCACGATTAAGTAACTCGCTTCAAGGGCAATTTCGAATGATTAAGAATTTCTAATGTTACAATAAGTTCATTTGGGGGTGCAACACTTTTTATGAATGAATGGTCGTACGGTTATTAAAATTTTCTTTACTTTTCGAACACGTTTTCGGTTCGTACAGGTCACATGCTGTATAGATTTCCCTCGTCCCAGAGCCAATCATTTAGGGCGAATTCAACTCCCTGTTCTCGTGTTACCCGAGTGCAATGTTCTCGTGTCGGCTTTCTCGAACACGTTGATTGTTCCCGTGTTACCCGAGTACAATGTTCGCTTGACTCGAACGTCTTCGCTGTTCTCGTGTTACCCGAGTGCAATGTTCCGTTGATTCGAACAGGAAAGTGTTTACTCACATCTCAACGTGTGATTTATTTTGATATGGCTCTTCTACAAGAGATAGTGTATTTAAATATGCTCTTTGACGACGAAGAGCCCGAAGAGCGCAACGAGGAAACTGTTACTGTTGGCAGTCTTGCTATTACATAAATCAAAGCATAGTCGTGTAATAGGTTTTGTTGAAAACGTTTCCTCCATGTCAGGAGTTGAATTTTCGCGACATTTTCATCTTTCAACTGGGACATTTGAATACATTCTCCAGATCGTACATGATGATCTATAACCAAAAGCTCCCGTTGGAAATTTGGAAGCAATATCCCCTTCTAAACAACTTCTGACATTTCTTTGGTATATATGGCAAACCAAGACTCAATGCGAGAGTTGGCCATTCTCTTTGGTAGGCCTATGTCGGAAAGTACTGTTCACAAAATCATAAGAAATGTATCAGATTCGCTTTGTGGGAAAAGAAAATCTTTTATTAGGCGGCCATCTCAAACCAGGAGGAGAGAGATCGCTGGTATAGCTTCCAAGAAATCTCTTGATTTAACGGTATAGTGGGTGCAATTGACGGAACTCACATACGCATGTTGAATATGCCTGGCGGAAATTCGCACTATATTAACAGGAAGAAGTTTCCTTCTATCCAGGCTCAGTAGGTAGAGCGTTGGACGCGCAATCCGAACAACCTTCCGCCAATGGGTCGCTTGTTCGAATCCCACTCAGTCCAAAAAAATGGAAAATTTTCTGACTGGGTTTTCACTCGAACGACCTATGTGAGATGGTTGCCAGTTACCAGCGGAAGGTCGTGGGTTTCCTCCGGGCACTGAGCCCTGTTTCCTCCCACAATAAAACTGGCAAAGCCGCCATATAAGTGAAATAATCTTGAGCGCGGCGTAAAACACCAAACAATCAATCAATCAACCTTCTATCCAGCTGCAAGTCCCTGTTGATGCTCT
The DNA here is from genome assembly GCA_963971465.1 of Lepidochitona cinerea. NCBI lineage: Eukaryota > Metazoa > Mollusca > Polyplacophora > Chitonida > Tonicellidae > Lepidochitona > Lepidochitona cinerea. Next base: position 34,647,118 of record OZ020556.1, on the reverse strand, counting down.
TCATATGATGGCCGAGAAGGGACATCGCGTTATACATACTCAACCAGGCTAAATGTAAGTCAATAAGACGCGATTAAAAATACAGAAAGATTTATTTTCGTGTTATACTTTATGAAATTGGCTCACTCACTGTGTAAAACACGATGAAAAATACTTTTCATTGCGTTTTACTTACTAAACCGCCTATATTTTGATCTCAGAAACACTATGGAAATGCGATGGTATAAAGCGATTGTAAATATTTACCATCGCATTTCCATAGTGTTTCTGAGTCCAATAAAGTCTGCTGTCATTTGCACTATTCGACAAAAAAGACTTTTGGGGGGATTACTGTTGCATTTTATTTTACGAATTCTTTTTTCGGATAAACCATAAACACGATGGAAACGCGATGGTAAATATTAACCAACGCTTTACCATCGCGTTTTATCGTGTTTGTGAGTAAGATTGAAGAAAGATTTGAAAGTAAACCGCGGCGTCCCTTCTCGTCCATCATATCTTAACCAACACATATGTTAGTTTGTCAGGTAAATGGCCATTACTGTCTTTGTCCGACACCAAATTACAAGTGGAAAGCGAAATGAATGATTACATATTTGTTATTTAAAAAAACAAATTAGTTTTGTGACGTTATATTTACATCAACACGATTTTTCGGAGGAAAAGGTTAATATTCAGCAGAAAATGGGGATAGTGCATATTTAATATTTGCCCGTATTCTTCGATGTTATCACTTAATAAAACAGGCCTTCACTCGTCGCCTTTCATCAAGGCGGCTGATAAATATGTTTTCTACGCCGTTATCACAAGCCGCCATCTTTGTTCTTGGTAGGGGCCTACTCCTCAGTCACACCCCGGATAGGTGGGGAGTGGAAATCTTGTTCGCGAACAGTGTTCTTGTCTCTGCACTTGCCATTCGTAACTGTGTTCTCGTGTTATCTTAACACGAGAACAGGGAGTCGAATTCGCTCTTAGTTTTTCGATGGCCTTAAAAGCCTCTTACTGTCGTGCGATCAGAAATTATGAAAAAAAGTGTGAATTTTGGCAGCTCATGCCCCTTTATCTTTAAATAAATTTCGATTGGTGTGACCATAACTCTGAGCAGCTAAATTATATAGGTTCAGGTTCAAAACTTCACTTGTCGGTTATTTAGTAGAAGACTAGATCTCTACAAAGTAATTAAATGAGCGATTTGAAAAAAATATTCCTAACAACTCGGCTCTAATCTTAGTCATATTGCGCATCTGGTTTAACGTTAATGAGTCAGGGGAGATCACTCATCCCGCCTGTGTCCAGATCTCGTTTGTCGTTTTCAAAGCAAATAACAATGCAGGTATTTAGATTGTTTTTTAAATCGTGAATACTTAAATTCCACTCTTATTTTTTAACGCTATTGCATTGTTTATCCTTGTAGTTTAAGCGATCATTTCAAGATCAAATCATCGATAAAACTCATTGAACAGGTTTATACAATGTTTGTTGTTGTTGTTGTTATTGAAAATGAGATAGCTTGGAACATCTCCTCGATGATGGGTGTTGGTCATCCATAATCAATATACTTTGGCCACAGAGTTTGGAGATCTCCAATTAGTTGGAACTTCCTGAACAACGACGGGTTGGTCATTTGTTTTCATTTTTTTTTCATCCCCTATTATGTTTAAATGAATATGATTAAGATTATACATAGCTAAACCTAACCTTCTTTTGTCTACGATCCCAAACCCTATAGTTATAAGTCCGTTTTGTGCATTGTCAATTACTGTCAACTCCATAGTGACGATCATATACAAAAAACAACAAACTCAAAGCACTCTCTTTAACGTTATTTTATTCACAATTGTCGATATTCTGCAGATTGTTCAGATACTCCGTTAACAAAAAAAAAAACACAAACAAGCAACCACATCATTGACCTTTTACATTTGATAGAAATGCGAACAAAGACATATATTTTCTCTTATTTGAACCCATAGATGTCTCTCTCCACAAGTATGTACACAGAAGTAAAAGATTGTATTGTGAATTTGGTAACTTCAAAAATGACAACAGTTACAAAAAAGGTTCAATATTTATAATTATCAAGTAAATTTGATGGTTTAGCTAATCTTACAAACTGAAACCAACATAACCTTAGTTATTTTGAATGACTTGCCTTAAGTAAGCTAAGAGGAAATCAAAACGTTATAAAACCGCACTGATAAATGCTCGGCAATAGTTATTACATGTATGTCTAGATAGAATATGATTGAGGAGGTAGAACGGCATCGAAACAACCCTTTATTACCAAAACCTTGATCAGGAAATTAGGCCTGAAAATATTGGACATTTTAAGTGAATTCTTCTTCTCATGAAGAAAAAGTCTATCTTAATAGAAAGCAGTATTGCTATTTGGAAACTGGCCTTAATTCTGAAAACGGGATCTTCTATATTTCGAATATACACAAACCCATTGGAAAATGACTCAATCCTTCAATGCCCCCAGGGCATCCCATTATCTCGGATTTTGGTATTGAACATTATACAATTATTGACTCTCATGCCAGTTAATATGATGTTATAATGACCTGGACAACTTATATTGACCGATGCCGAAGGCAGAGGTTAATATAAGTTTTCCAGGTCATTATAATCATCATATTAACTGGCAGGAGAGTCAATAATTGTTTTATTATATATCAAGTTAGCGTATATATTTATTCTAAACCTTCACAGAATTTCAGGCAGATGTTATATTTACATAATTCACATAACATAGTACATAGGCATTACAAATCCAATGGGTTAAATTACGTCATGTGGATTCCGTTTCAACGCTCAAATCTGATGTCATCGGAATGACGTCACAGTAATAAAGCTACACAAATTATGTTGCACAACAAAGAGAATGTGACGTCAAATCTTATATTAACCAGCAAGTCATGTAATATAAGATAATATTAACTGTCATGTGACCGCCTATTGACCAATGAAATTGAAACACTAACTCCAGTTATATAATAATAAGGAATATCAGAGCTAATACATGTAGATCACTATCTAAAAGCTATAGCAAAAGCTAAGTACATGTTAGCTTTATCAAAATACTGATGTTTTGTTGCCAATTTATCTGTTCCAGGAAATTCTACTGACAAAGGCCAAACTCCTGCCTGTTTTCCTTGTGCCGGTGTGTTTTAGTGTTCATAAAAATATATTAACACCATGACGGCATGGCACATGTACATGTACACCACCATTGCCTGTTCCACTTTCAAGAGACATTACAACATCTTACAGATGATAATCACATTACAATGATATTCCATGTTTGTTTTTAGCGGGATGAGAAACAGCTGAAGAGTCTACTGGAGGATATTATACCAAAAGTTCAAGATGTCAAAAATTCCCTGGGTACATTTTTAATGAAACTTGAGAATGAATACACCACGATGACATGGTAAGTCAAAAAAAGGGTCTGTATCACTATTTGTTGAAAGATATGTACGTGTATGATCCATCACAATTTGTTGAAATATATCATTATGAATGGGGCCTCAGTGGTCCAGTAGATTAGAGTGTTTGTCCCTCAATCCCACACAAACCTTCCATCTATGTGGCGCAGGTTCGAATCACACTCAGAGCAGACCAAATAAAAAAAATTGAAAAATTTCTGAGTGGATTTTTCATTCGGTCGCCTTATATGGAAAAGTTGCCAGGTTAGCCGAAGGTTGGGGGTTTCCTCCCCCCACTAAAGCCATACAAGTGAAATAATCTTGAGTGCGGCCTAAAACATCAATCTATCAATCATTATTTGTTGAAAGAAAGATTCATGATACAAAATATATTCTCATTTTTCAGGCCTACAGTACTGGATAACTTTGCTCTACTTTCTGGTCAACTAAGCTCACTTAGCCGTCTTTTAAAGAATGACAAATTGCCCAAGTTGAGGAACTATGTCTTTTTGCCATTAGAGCTCAATCTGGAAAGGGATGTAGAGTTGGAAGTCAGTAATATTACATTTATTGATAGTTTCATTTGTATAATAATATAGTGTTAGATTGATTGATTGATGCTTTAAGCGACATTCAACATTATTTCACTTATATGACTGGGCTGCCAGGTTTAATGGGCGAGAAAACGCCCGACCTTAGGCGAGTACATAGCATGACCAAGTCAAACATCCACTCAGAATTTGTTTTATTTCTAGGATTCTTACATGTAGCTGTCACCCACAACTGCCTTATTCTTACATTGGTATTTCTTTAAGGTAATAAATACTTAGCAGTATGCATTAAATGATTGATTACAGTTTTCAAACATACAAAGCTGCCTGATGAATTCAATCCAAAATATGTCAGAATTTCATCCAATTACACTACGAGCTCGTCAGATACCATGGCATGGTTGAGATTTCTACTGATATAGGGCTATATAAACAAAATAACTGTACACCAAACAGGAATGTATTAGAATTTCCACTGACTAGCTTGACATAATAAGTAAAGTGAGCAATCCGAAGAAATCACTACTTCTGATGATGGTTTGAGAATAAACCGAAACATTGAGTTAATAAGTCTTTCTTTGGTTTGCTCACCCTACTTTAAAGTGGCATGAGCGGCCAAAATTCACACTTTTTTCGTAGTTTCTGATTTTCACGACAGTAAGAGGATTTGAAGGACATCGAAAAAATAAATGATTGGCGTTGGAATGAGGAAAATCCATACAGTATGAGGCTTGTACGAACCGAAAACGTGTTCGAAAAGTAAACAAAATTTAAATAACCGGGACGACCATTCATTCATTCTAAGGCAAAGTTAGTTTAAAATAATACTTTCTCGTACATTTTCGAGACTAGAAGCACTAAAAAGCTTCTGAATTATACGTCTTGAAAAAATTAGCCAATTATTTCAACGTTAAGTTTTAACGTCAAAATATCAATATTTTGGCAGCTCATGCCCCTTTAAAGATGAATGTATATTTATTATGTAATAGATTTTTTAGTGTTCCATGTACAGATAAATCATTGTAAGTGTCTTTTCTCACAGAAACTGACTGAGGGTAGAGTCATGGCCTTTAACCATGATGTTGTGCCAAATTATCTGAGAACCAAACCAGATACAGCTGTAGAAGAGAAAATTCAACATTTGACAGCAAAGGCAGGTTCAGTGACCAGTGACAACGCTCAGGTATTCCCTCACAATATAATCTGTTGTTTGCCATTTTGCACTTGTATGATACTCAGTAATGTTGCAGAGATTATCTGGGAAGGTCTTAATTTTTTTTAACTGGTGTCTACATGTATCTTATTTATAGAGACTTTTAACCTATCTACATGTCAGTCAAGAGTTGATGGTGCTGTGTTGACCATCACCCAATGATTGTATGCTTCAATGTTAGATGTCAATCTCTGAGTGCAAACAAAATCTTCACTGGATATTTGGAATAGATTCAAGTTACTTCTAGGTAACACAACCGTGGTAACAGAAGGTGGTGCCGAGCACAGAATATGGTTTCCTCGTTCATAAACTTAGTAAGCTGCCATACAAATGAAATAATCTGGAGTCATTAAAAGAACCATCCAATCTGCCAATGATAAGCTTGGCCAATCAACTTTCTCCTAGTGTTTAAACTAACATGATAACTATGGAAATTCTTATTGCTGCAATTTGTTGATAACCATCGCTTCTGTTTCAGAGACAGACAAATGCCGTGAATAAAATCACCAGTAATATTTTAGACATCATAAATTCAGCCAGAGAGGAATGGGACAGTGAAACAAGTAAGTGTATCTATTATCACAAACATAAATATATTATCACAAACATAAATATATTATCACAAACATAAATATATTATCACAAACATAAATATATTATCACAAACATTTGTTGAATTTAGAAAAATTATTACTGAATTTTATGATTGGGTATTTACAGTGATATTTAAAGCCTTAATCCAGTTAATTTCATTAAACCTTTTTTCGGAATCAATTCATTTGCTCAGTAGGTAGAGATATAGTTTCTCATGCTGGCATAATCCTTCCATTGTTTGGTCCTGGGTCTGAATTGGACTCTATCCAAAACAATCTGGGTTTCCATTCTATGTGGAATGGTTGCCAGGTACCTATAAAAGGTAGGTTGGGGGTTTCCTCCCTCGCTTAACCTGGGTAAAAACAAATCTTGTGTGCGGCTTAAAGCATCAATCAAACAATGAAATCAATTTCATGGTTGGGGTTTCCATGGAAATTTTAGTTTCATTAACTTGATCTATTTTATGAAAATATTTAGTGGTTTGAGCAACTAATCAGACGGAAAGCTCACGACATGGTCATCTGAGGCCAAGTAGGGCAAAACATTATTGGGGTATTGATGGAGGCGAGTGGAATTTAATAGAGTTGAATATGATTCTTGATCTGAGCAGGACAGATTTATTTATTTGGATAAATACAGGTAGATTCTGTAAATAAACCCACAACAATGCGAGCTTTGACATTTATTTTTACAGCAAAAAAGTCAACGCCAATTCCTACCTTTAATCAGAATGACACCCATTCTCTGATAGCTGCCACAAGTTTTGGAAAGGGATTAAAACAACTAAGGAGACAAGATATGATGCCCCAACAACCAACCATGAGCCAACAACAACAAGCAATGCAGCAGAAAGGTCATTATACTTTATTTCCTTCATTGCAAATTGATCAGGTGGTTTTGATAAAGCAGCCCTGGGGTTGGTGTGAATACATTCTAATTTCTTAAGTGCTAAGGGCTTATGATTCCAGCATTGCTTTGCTCTACCTGTAAAGCAACGGCCACAACTTCAGGAATTAGACTTTATGGATTCTTGTTTTTAAGAGTTAAATTTTCTTTTATAATGGAACAAATGAGGACATATTTTGGTCCATCTATACATGGTAATAAGATAACATGTTGTTCTTAACTGTTTAAATACAGGTGAATTGTTCCAATACATGTGTACATGCTATAAACATCTTTATTGCATCATCTGTTCAACCTTTAACGTTGCTTACAACTTTCATCCTATTTAAATTTAATAATTCACTATTTTGTTTTGCAGGACCTCATGGTGGCCCCCTGAAAGCCCCCAGTATGATCAAAACTAACATCAAGTCTGCCTCTTCATATCATCCGTATCAAAAGTCATGAGATTAAGACAACAGTTATCTCACAACAAAATGACTGGGGCTCATTTCACATATCATTTGCCACTCCAACAACCTATGTGGGATGGTTGCTAGTTATCAGCGGGAGGTCGTGGGTTTCGTTCGGGCACAGAGCCCGGTTTCCTCCCACAATAAAACTGGCAATGCCGCCATATGAGTGAAATAATCTTGAGCGCGGCATAAAACACCAAACAATCAATCAAATATCATTTGCAACTGGATGCCCTAGTAAAAAGAAATGACGTAATGGTAACTGTTTGATCCCAGTTTGCTACATCTTCTTTAAACGCTCCTCTGAAGAGGACCTGTTGTGGGTTTCTATGGTGACAAATCATCTGATGTGATCTGAAACTCAATTTTACAGACGGGGCAGTTTGGGTGACCCTTTATTGTCAAATTTAATCTGCTGGACTGGTGAACATGGCAATGCTGGATAAAATTTACTTGCAATGATTATGTTCAAAATGTTGTAAAACTTTGTCATTAGATTTGTTTCCCTCCTTGTTGATTACATGAATTTGTCCAAGTGGCTTCATTAATGTGGAGGTTTTTGTAAAAACGAAAAGAAATAAAGATGTGTGGCCATTGATTATGATCATGGTACTTATTGTGTTCATTGTGTTGTAAGCCAGCAAGATACTACAGTACTGTCAGTGACTAAGTATCAATCCTCCGCCGTTCCCCCGCAGAGCTTTGCTAACACCTCCGCGGAGGATCGGTGACGGAAAATCAGAAGCTCTGCGGGGCATTTCTCTCGCCTCCGCAGAGGATATGAACGGGAAATGTGCCGGCTCCGCGGGGGAACTGAACTGCATTTGAGACATTGATGCAACTGACGACAGACTGTAACAAACCTTGCAACACAAAAGTTTAGGCTTACCACGGCGAAAACTAATGTGTAAAATGGAAAAGAGGAAATGCTTAGTTTGTCTTACTTGTACGTCTGAGGCGGGAAACTGACTGTCCGTAATCAATTAAATTCATCTTCCCGTTTTATTTTTTCTTATTCCACGAGAAATAGCTTGCATTTGGAAATAAGTAGCGATTCACTCAGAAAAAGGTGATTTCTGTTAAACCAATATTATCTAAAAGTTTGTATATCCACCGTCTGTGTGTTAAAACCCATGCCCTGTTTAGCAGCAAGGCAGGTTGAGTCCATCTCTGACCCTTTTGAGTTTTCAAAGTTTTTATTTTGAGTTTTTATTTACATGCACGTCCAACAAGAAATATAGCTTATTTATAGCATATTTAGTTGAAATTCCTTTAAGTAGTTTCGCAATTGTTAAAAAAAAAATAGAAAAAATAAAAATTCTACAACACCAGTTATGAAGGTATCCCCCCCTATATGTAATGAGACACAACTATTGTCATGGAGACAACATATCCAGACAGGTTTGGCGCCAGGGTACTAATTGAAGGTTGAACAATGTTCCAAGTGTGGGAAAATTGTCACCACAACAAAGCAGGTCATTTTCCACTGTAGTGTAGAGCTATACACGGCATGTACTATCCTTGGTTATTTTCAATGTGCTATTGAAACAAGTAAAACTGTAATTAGGCTTCCAGCAGAAAGCTGGAAGCCTATTATTATTGTATTGATTGTTATTATTATTATTAGGCTTCCAGCAAAAAGCTGGAAGCCTATTATTATTGTATTGATTGTTATTATTAGGCTTCCAGCAGAAAGCTGGAAGCCTATTATTATTGTATTGATTGTTATTATTATTATTATTATTATTATTATTATTATTATTTTTCTTTTCCGCCAAATTTGTGTAACGCATAACTCTAAAACCGTAACAGCCAGCATCGTGAAACTTGAACTACTGATGGTCATCGCCCTTCTTCATCTGATGTGAAAAATGTGGGTGCGACCTTGACCTACTTTTCTCGTAACCTTGAAATAACCCGAAAATCAATTTAAATTTGAAAAAGTTTCTTCTCCTAAACCGCTCAACCGATGCAGCTTATTTTTCATATACAGTTAGTGGATGTCACTGCCAATAAAAGTTATAACTTTCGTTAATATCCGGGATCTTTCTGCTAGATTTTCATTGGTCGAAAAATGTGATGTCATCAATTGTTATTTTATCTCGGAAAGTATCGATCCGATAAAAACCAAAATCGGCATAAACCAGCTCAGAGAAGGTTTATACCACAAAATGATGTCATAACGAGCGAATTATAAGTCATGTGACCGTGACGCCATTTTGAATGTTAAAAATTTATAGACTTCTATCTTAACTATAATGGGAGATAGGACAACGGGCATTCCACCATTGACTTAACAGAGAGACTGCGCATGTTCAATACATTTACAAGTTTTTGATTGGACCAACACTTTGGCCGCCATTTTGAATTGTTACGGAAATCTATAAAACCCAATAACTTTCAAACAATGTAACCAATGAACTTGAAACTTTGCAAGTATAAAGTCTATAGACAGTCCTTGACACTGTACAAATTTCATTAATTTATATTGAGAATTTTTTTTTATTTTGATTGGTTAAAAATATCGTTTAATTAGAGTTGATATAAAATGTTAATAGCTGAAAATATATTTATTGCAAACTAATGAAATTTTGGAAAATTATAGTTGTACTGTAGCTAAACCTTGATGTAAATTTTCAATTATCTACTGCAACTGGATTTTGAATAAAGCTAGATTGATTTTTTCTTACTTTCGATTTCATAATAATAAGCTTAAAATTGTAAAATCGGTTCTACTTGTCCGATTGTAATCAAACAAGGATTTTTTCAAACTGCAATAATGTCTCTAGATTGATTAAAACTACCTTTGAATCAATAAAAACCGTTTTAATCAAAGTAAAAACAGATATAAAGATTTTAAGTTTAATCTACAAACAAAGAGATAAGGCTCTTAAGTAGCTGGGCCTGTTCTATTTGCCATGTGTACATACATCAGGTCTTATCAGCAGTGCCAGCTGCTTTGATGTGAGCTAAGCATCTACCATCAAGACCATATACAAATAGGCATCTTCCCTCTGTTATCCAGACCGTTTACAAGTAGTGGTTATTTTATATATAGAGCAGCAAGCGAGAATTGATTTATGAAATTCATACACACGTTCAGATATATTGTTTTTATAATAATAAAACAACAGCTTTCATCAAAAGTATTTAGCATTTAGCATTGTATTTAATTTTTTTCAGTTGATTAAAAATTGTTGTTGTAAACCAACTCAATCGCATTATTCAATTAACTCCAGTGGAATTACTGGAAGCCGCAGACCTGTACCGTGTACAGTTCTAGTTATTATTATTATTATTATTATTATTATTATTATTTTTCTTTTCCGCCAAATTTGTGTAACGCATAACTCTAAAACCGTAACTGCCAGTATCGTGAAACTTAAACTACTGATGAGCATCGCCCTTCTTCATCTGATGTGAAAAATGTGGGTGCGACCTTGACCTACTTTTCTCGTAACCTTGGAATAACCCGAAAATCAATTTAAATTTAAAAAAGTTTCTTCTCCTAAACCGCTAAACCGATGCAGCTCATTTTTCATATACAGTAAGTACAGGTCACTGCTAATAAAATTTCTGGTTTTCTTGGAATTCTGGGAATTTTTTACTACATTTTCATTGGCCGAAAAATGTGATGTCATAATTTTTTTTTTATCTTAGAAAGTATCCATCCGATGAAGCTGAAACTCGGCATCGACGAACTCAGAGAAGGTTTATACCACAACATGATGTCATTACGCGCAAATTTTACGTCATGTGACCGTGACGTCATTTTGAATGTTAAAAACTCATAGACTCCTATCTTAACTATAATGAAAGACAGGACAACGGGCATTCCACCATTGGCGTTACAGAGAGATTGCGCATGTTTAATACATTTACAAGTTTTTGATTGGACCAACACTTTGGCCGCCATTTTGAATTGTTACGAAAATCTATAAAACCCAATAACTTTCAAACAATGTAACCAATTCAGTTGAAACTTTGCAAGTATAAAGTCTATACACAGTCCTTAGCACTGTACAAATTTCAATAGTTTATATTGAGAACTTTTTTCTATTTTGATTGGTTAAAAATATTGTTTAATTAGAGTTGACGTAAAATGTTAATAGCTGAAAATATATTTATTGCAAATTAATGAAACTTTGGAAAATTATAGTTGTACTAGAGCTTAACCTTGATGTAAATTTTCATTTATCTACTGCAAGTGGATTTTTAATAAAGCTAGATTGATTTTTTCTTACTTTCGATTTCATAATAAAAAGTTTAAAATTGTAAAATCGGTTCTACTTGTCCGATTCTAATCAAACAAGGATTTTTTCAAACTGCAATAATGTCTCTAGATGGATTAAAACTACTTTTGAATCAATAAAAAACGTTTTAATCAAAGTACAAACAGATATAAAGATTTTAAGTTTAATCTACAAACAAAGAGATAAGGCTCTGAAGTAGCTGGGCCCTGTTCTATTTGCCATGTGTACATACATTCAGGTCTTATCAGCAGTGCCAGCTGCTTTGATGTTAGCTAAGCATCTACTATCTAGACCATATACAAATAGACATCTTGCCTCTGTTATCCAGACCATTTACAAGTAGTGGTTATATTATATATAGAGCAGCAAGTGAGAATTGATTTGTAAAATTTATACACACGTTCAGATATATTGTTTTTATAATAATAAAACAACAGCTTCCATCAAACGTTTTTAGCATTTAACATTGCATTTAATTTTATTCAGTTGATTTCAAATTGTTGTTGTGAACCAACTTAATTGCATTATTGAATTAACTCCAAAGGAATCGCTGGAAGCCGCAGACCTGTACCGAGTACAGTTCTAGTTATTATTATTATTATTATTATTATTTTTCTTTTCCGCCAAATTTGTGTAACGCATAACTCTAAAACCGTAACAGCCAGAATCGTGAAACTTAAACTACTGATGGTCATTGCCCTTCTTCATCTGATGTGAAAAATGTGGGTGCGACCTTGACCTACTTTTCTCGTAACCTTGGAATAACCCGAAAATAAATTTAAATTTGAAAAAGTTTCTTCTCCTAAACCGCTCAACCGATGCAGCTGATTTTTCATATACAGTAAGTAGATGTCACTGCCAATAAAAGTTATAACTTTCGTAAATATCCGGGATCTTAAAGCTAGATTTTTATTGGTCTAAAAATGTGATGTCATCAGTTTTTATTTTATCTCGGAAAGTATCGATCCAATAAAAAACAAAATCGGTATACACCAGCTCAGAGAAGGTTTAAACCACAAAATGATGTCATAATGCGCGAATTTTAAGTCATGTGACCGTGACGCCATTTTGAATGTAAAAAATGTATAGACTCCTATCTTAACTATAATGAGAGATAGGACAACGGGCATTCCACCATTGACTTTACAGAGAGACTGCGCATGTTCAATACATTTACAAGTTTTTGATTGGACCAACACTTTGGCCGCCATTTTGAATTGTTACGAAAATCTATAAAACCCAATAACTTTCAAACAATGTAACCAATGAACTTGAAACTTTGCAAGTATAAAGTCTATAGACAGTCCTTGACACTGTACAAATTTCATAAATTTATATTGAGAACTTTTTTTATTTTGATTGTTTGAAAATATTGTTTAATTAGAGTTGATATAAAATGTTAATAGCTGAAAATATATTTTTTGCAAACTAATGAAACTTTGGAAAATTATAGTTGTACTGGAGCTTAACCTTGATGTAAATTGTCAATTATCTACTGCAAGTGGATTTTGAATAAAGCTAGATTGATTTTTTCTTACTTTCGATTTCATAATAAAAAGTTTAAAATTGTAAAATCGGTTCTATTTGTCCTATTCTATTCAAACAAGGATTTTTTCAAACTGCAACAATGTTTCTAAATTGATTAAAACTATTTATGAATCAATTAATAACGTTTTAACCAAATTAAAAACAGATATACAGATATTAAGTTTAATCTACAAACAAAGAGATAAGGTTTTATAGTAACTCTGCCTTGTTCTATTTACACTGTACACAAGACACCAGGTCTTATCAGCAGTGCGGATCCCTTTGATGTGAGCTAAGCATATGTCTGTCCAGACCATATACAAATAGGCATCTTGCCTCTCTTATCCAGACCGTTTACAAGTACATGTAGTAGTTATATTATATATAGAGCAGCAAGCGAGACTTGATTTGTAAAATTTATACACACGTACAGATATATTGTTTTTATAATAATTAAACAACAGCTTTCATCAAAAGTTTTTAGCATTTAACATTGTATTTAATTTTTTTCAGTTGATTTAAAATTGTTGTTGTGAACCAACTCAATCGCATTATGTAATTAACTCCAGTGGAATTACTGGAAGCCGCAGACCTGTACCGAGTACAGTTCTAGTTTATAACTAGTCTTTAAGACGGTCACATAGGCCTACCCCTGCAAGACTGTTCATTCTTCCTCAATGCCTTGGATCAGCTGAACAAATAAATTGTCTTCATCTGACAAGCATTATATGTCAATTAATGAATTTCTAAAAAACATTTTTTTTAATTTGTATGTATTTAAAAAAAAAATAGATAACGCATTGTTTCTTAACTAGGTCATTTCGCTGATTGCTGATTGGTTTAAATATCAATCAGGTCATGTTCCCGTCGTCTGATTGGTCCAAACTGAATACAGCTCACTTAATTTATGTCAAACTGGAATCCTCTCGATCTTTTCCTGCTGTGTATTGATGAGTTTTCTATCCATTTGAAAGTTTTACGAAATAATGAATGAAGTTAATTTCGATTTATTAGAAAATTCCTGCTGTTCCCATTCAATTGTGAAACTAAAACAAGATTCTTTGCAATGTTGAATAGTGATTTGTGCAGTGCTCATACAGTACGGCCGTAACGGTGTAATCCACACGTGGCTATTCTATTTAAACCACCTTACGAAATATGACCGACTGCCACTGTCAGCTGACGGACTCCAGAGCATCAGTGAAGGCATAGAAAACCTCCGCGGGGGATTTTTGTCGGCTCCGTGGAACCTCCGCGGGGGATTTGTGTCGGCTCCATGGAACCTCCGCGGAGGATTCGAGCCGGCTCTGCGGAGGATTTTAAAAAGGTCCGGGGATGTTCCGCAGGGGATAAATGCTGGGTCCGCAGGGGATCCGCAGAGGATTGATACTTAGTCACTGACAGTACTGTAGCACTCTTTACTAGTTCAAGCTTGCAGGAAAACCGGCAGTTAGTTTCTTTTTATGAATATCTCTGGTCATAAAAAAATTAAAGGCACAAAACTTTCAATTTACGATAAATTAAGCCATCTTCTATATTTTGCCCAGTTTAAAGTTATAAAACAGGACATTTTTGTCAAAATTAAAAAATAACATTTCGTGTTTTAATTTGATTTTGTTAGGTACCTGCTATATGAACAAACAGAGTGACAGGACATGCACACAAGATTATGGCAGACTTAATCTGAGAAGCACATGTAAAGAATTTGTGTGCAGGGATAAAAAAGCTTCCTGGTAAATTCTAGATATACGTGTGATACAAAACTGTAAATAAAGAGTATTCCAACACAGAAGTAGCACTGGTTCTGATCAACCAATTGGTCGTTGGACTTAAGCCTAGCACACGAGAGGCTGAGCTGCCAGATGGACTCTGACCAGCTTCATTGCCCGGAGATAACCGCCAACCTTCGGCGAGTATGTGGCAACTCTTCAACATATGGAGACCGTATATGAAAATAAATGTGGCCAAAGAATATAACTATGTGTTCGCCACCCATGTACTTTGGCTATTGCGTTTAGGTATTCCCAACAAACTTGGACAATACCAGCATGTGAATGAATATAACTTGATATGGATGTCATGCTTGCCCAGTCAATAACTGCCGGTACTGCAGGGCTCAAAATGGGAATTTTCCAGCCCAAAATAACATTGCATGTCAAATGTAACATCACCTGCTGATAATAAAATTGAACAGCTATTTTACAGATGACTGATAATTAGGAATAGGCGGAGTCGCTGTTTGTCCATTGAAATAGACATTCAGGACAGATATGACTTACATGTAGTCATGTACGAAGTTTTGTTTCTAAGATTCCAGAAAGAAAAGCTTCCTCCCTGAAGACTTACAAATTACACTATATAATATCTCAATAGAATCATTGGCTGTTTTTAAGTTGTGGAGAACTATGGCATGTTATTTTTCGTAGAATTTAGCAGGTTATTTTCAACATGGCCTGCTACCTACAATTTTCGAAAGTTTTTAGCCATTAGCAGGCCATTTCGAGCCCTGTACAGATAGGATAGGTTAGACAATTGTTGTATCCAAATACCAATACTTAGTAATGGTGCTGCTCGACTACAGGAACGGTGATATCGGACAAACAGGCGTTTACACAGACTACTCTCCAACATCGATTTCTTCCAGGTTAACATTTTTAGCCGAACCAACCTTCCCTCTGCAAGTAATACACATGCTTTTAAATGGCAGGAGCTGCAGAAATGTTGGTATTTTTCAGCTAAAATAAAATTTGGAAATTATCGGCTATTTTTCTCAAATACAAATTAGAATGTCAGAGGCATGAGCTGTCAAAATTCGGATTTTTGTCAGGTGTTGGTATAGCACTTGTTGATCCTGTTGGAGTGACAGTGGTTGATACTGAAGCAAACAATAAATACATTTTTTCTGATTGTCAAAAGAACTTGAACGTATGCTGCTTATAAAACCACCTTAACGTACATGCTCAAGATTGGTATCAACTGAAAGTTATTATGTAGATTTTCCCTATATTTGGCAGCTCATGCCACTTTAAGTGTCAAAAAAGTAGCCTACGTAAGTGTTCTGGGCTACTTTAGACCTTGAATAGTTAAAGTAACTTTCGGTTAATACAGTCCAGAGAATCATTTACTTTTTCAATGAACTATACACCCTGCGATAGTCCGACAATCAGAATTTAGGAAAAAAATGCAGAATTTGGCACACAGGAAACCTCACACCTCCAGATTGATTGTTTCAAGTGAATTTAACCTACATTGAGGCATACTCTGGATTCAGTCGAGAAACTACTTATGTTGTAGAGTTGTCTGGTTTCCTTTCAAATTAAACCTGAAAACGTGGAAATAACACATTGAACTTCAACCTCAGAACATAACTTCTCCATATGGCCATTCCATGTTTAACCTTGGTAGATTGTTCAACTCGTAAATCGAAAAAACTCCCATTGGTGGAATATAGGAGATTTCTTTCCTAACCTAACAAAGTGTTATGAATCAACACTCGATTACACAAAAGTTTAAGAGATTAACATGCACTGCCATATTCTGGTAACTTCAAAGATTTAACTTTAGACAGACGGCAGACCATTTTGAATGTGGCGTCCAAAAAGTTAGACTTAAATGTCGCCTTTGTATTCAGCCGAAAAATACGGGGATTTACCTTATATAAAGCGCCGACTGTCTAAGGCATGTCAAAGCCCACCAGTAACGAGCAAATACAACCTAAGTTTGTTGCAACTGGTAGTCAAGTTTCAAAGTGACATAATAAAGCAGCTATCCAGTTATGGAGCGGAAACCAAATCCATACATTAAGAATAAGGTAAATTGGTAAAAAGTTAAATAATCTTGAGCGCGGTGTAAAACACCAAACAATCAACCTATACAATCGGAAAAGATCAGTTAACTCTGAGAATAATGAAACTAGCGCAACCAAAATACATGTAGGTGCACATCCTTAAATGATATCCAGAAGGTCCACTTAGTTTGGAAAAAATTAAAGGAAAAACAGTGGCAGGAGATGCGATGACAAGAAATGAATACGGACAGACAGACAAGCTGATGGCTATATCCGCCATATTATATATCAACAAGCATATTTATATGAATAAATACAAACAAATGGTTCGATAAATAGTGAATTTTTACTTTTTTATTCATCTACAATCCGCAGATTTAAGAATTTATTACAAGAACATGAGCATGTGTAAAAATGTCAATGTAATTGAGAATGTAAATGGTTCAACAGATGTAAACAGTAATTAAAGTGAACTAACATGATCTGTACATAAATGGGCCGGCTTCGACACAGCAAGGAGCACAGGTAAATATTACAGGTCATTAAGATATCCACACGGGGACGGACAAAGCCGACCAGAGAAGACCAGCACTGACATGACAACTGTCTTTCGTTTTCCTTTGATTCGTTCAGTCAATAAACACTTCGCCAATGATAAAATGGTAACAAGATAACAGAACAAATGGTAACAAGGGGAAGAGGTCCCCTTCACGGAAAAAGTTCGCAATCAACTTGACAAAACATTCATGATATTTCTGGAAACTTTTCATGTTGAAACTGCTTCAGCCTTTTCCTCAGTAGCCATAGGGACATCTTTAACAGGTTCCTGAAAATAAAAATGTTTTCAAATATATTTTCGACTGCCATTCTGAACAAGCAGCACAGCCAATAGGTCCCACGCCATGAAAATGTGAGTAAAAAAGGAAATGAAAAGAAATAGAGTCAAAGATGCTGGTCAAAAACCAATCCAATCTCCATAGTATGAAGCAATTGTACAAGTTTGAGCGAGTGAGAGTGATTTGGGTTTTATGTCCTGCTTAACAGTATTTCAGTCATATGAAGACGTCTCCTTGTGGCAGGGCAGATATCCACTGCTCTTTTTATTTGGTGCTGCCTCACAGAGACGACTTGCCGAAGACACCCAGCAAGCCCCCTCACATTATACTGTACAAGCTACCACTGTACAAGCTACCACTGTACAAGTCTTTGATTTGACTCGACCCAGGCTTGAACCTGGATCTCCAAGCCAAGTGCAAGTTTGAACTTGAGCAGATAAAAACTGTTTCAAAACAAAATCAGCTTAAGGTCTTTATCAATTACATAGTGGTCAAAATCAAGCCGATCCATCTTCTCTATGGTATGAAGCTTTAAGCAAGTTTGAACAGATTATTTCACTTATATGGCAGCCATCGCTGGATGGTGTGATCAATAGACTGGCTCGTCACAATACTAAAGCAATTAATATTATTACATATACCTTTATAGTGATTTAGTATACCCTCTCTAACTGCAACTTACTTTAGTTTTCTCTTCTTCGTGTACTCCATTGGTGGCAGGGGGAGCATCTCCACTACCGTTCTCTTGTTTCGATTTTTTCGTCTCTGCTTCTTCCTCTACATCAGATTCTGGTTTCCTCTGAAAATAAATAAGATTTAAGTAAAAAAAAAAAAAAAAAAAAACGTCACAGTTTAGATTTTTCTCTTCTGTAGACTTGCTCTTCTGTACCAAAAAGTATTTCACGAGTTAACATCCAAAGCAATTTATTAACTGTGGAAAAAAGATTTTACGATAGCAGTCACAGCAGCATTGCATATTGCTGTGGGGAATGAGAGCTCTGAGTATAGCAGTCACAGCAGCATTGCATATTGCTGTGGGGAATGAGAGCTCTGAGTATAGCAGTCACAGCAGCATTGCATATTGCTGTGGGGAATGAGAGCTCTGAGTATAGCAGTCACAGCAGCATTGCATATTGCTGTGGGGAATGAGAGCTCTGAGTATAGCAGTCACAGCAGCATTGCATATTGCTGTGGGGAATGAGAGCTCTGAGTATAGCAGTCACAGCAGCATTGCATATTGCTGTGGGGAATGAGAGCTCTGAGTATAGCAGTCACAGCAGCATTGCATATTGCTGTGGGGAATGAGAGCTCTGAGTATAGCAGTCACAGCAGCATTGCATATTGCTGTGGGGAATGAGAGCTCTGAGTATAGCAGTCACAGCAGCATTGCATATTGCTGTGGGGAATGAGAGCTCTGAGTATAGCAGTCACAGCAGCATTGCATATTGCTGTGGGGAATGAGAGCTCTGAGTATAGCAGTCACAGCAGCATTGCATATTGCTGTGAGGAATGAGAGCTCTGAGTATAGCAGTCACAGCAGCATTGCATATTGCTGTGGGGAATGAGAGCTCTGAGTATAGCAGTCACAGCAGCATTGCATATTGCTGTGGGGAATGAGAGCTCTGAGTATAGCAGTCACAGCAGCATTGCATATTGCCATGGGGAATGAGAGCTCTGAGTAAATACAAAATAGGTAAGTTGAATCAAGTTGACAAGAGAGCCATTCCCCCTGAAACTCCGGTGATTGATGAGCTATGCTCAAGTTGTTTCACTCAAGTTTATAGTGAAACTCAATTGGGGGAACTATAGACTATAGAAACCCTGACCCTCAGTTGGCACTTGGCAGATATCACACTAGAAAATTGTCCAAAATTTTGGAATTCAAAAACCTTTACTGATTTAAATCTGCTTAGATATTGAGTTCCAAGCCAGTAATTTGATGCAAAAAATAAACCAACCTTTTTCCTGATCAAATGACTGATGTCCGAAGCTTGAACTCCATTCTCACTCTGCAAAAGATAATTCAACAAAATTGCAATACTTGTGATTCTTATTGTTTGTTGCATCAGTGTTGTATTCCACTAAAAGTTCATAAGAATCACGTCCTGTTGAAATTACAACAAAGGTTCTTTCCATTTAGAAATCTGAGCATTCTTTAAGTGAATAATAAAACACGATTGTAAACAGTTTTCAGATTCAAAATCCCCCTTCATGGCAAAAATGTTCATACTTACAGACACTGGTTTGGTTCCTATTGTCTCTGCTTCGGTGTTCTGAAAGTAAATACAGAAACAAAAGGCAACAATAAGTGATTCAGACATTGACTTGATAGAAAGGGTGGGGTTAGGGAGAGAGAGAGAGAGTTGTGTAGAACTCAATTCTTTAGTCGGTGGGTTAAGAATAATCTCATGTGTATGGTAGCAAGGAGTTCTACCCTCTGCATTGTAGCACAACCTTCCACTCGCATTTTGCAAGTGAACTGGCTCAGAAGTTTAGTGAATGCTTGTTCTTGAAAGGCCAGCGATTGTTAAGAAAAGATTTATGAAATTTTATTACCATAACTATTTCTACTGAACATGCGAAATACTGACAAAGCTATAAAATCCATAACCATTAGTTCTTATCATGAACATAGCAATTGTGAGTTAAGTATGCAGGTAGAGATTTTAAGCAAACTATGACCCAAGCAACCAGTTTTGCTATCTTCTTGCGCTCATGGCAACCACTCCAGTTAAGTTACTGCACTGGAATGACTGATTTTCGTGATAAAATAATTTATGTTTGGATCTATCTGCACACAACACACATTAGTGAAACGTTCAGCCAGACACTTTTGTGATGCCCTGTTTGATACTATCACTCACCAGTGTACTTGTAAAGACATCCTTTGCCATTGTCTTTAAAACATCCATGTTCTTCCTCTCCTCAACGACATCTTCAATCTGCAAGAACAAAGATTACCAGAATGAGCTAAATCTATATTACTTATTAGTATACAAGAGAATTAAACCATGGATGACTTTCCTTGTTATCTTCAGCGCAGACGATTATCTCTTCGTCTCAAGCAAGTTCCTGGTCACTTAAGTTCACTGAACGACAAAAATGTCACTACCCAGTGTTGTAACTTAACTTTTTGGGCTGGTTGCCACCAGGGCAAGCATGTTTTAGAAACTTGTTGCCCTGACTCTAAATCTGGTTGCCCAGAATTTTTAACTCCGTTTCATATATGATTCCAATAAAAAAAATCTAAAAATACATAAAATCAATTTATTAAAGGTAAAATTAAAGCATTCTAATGAGTTTCATTAAATAAGTTATATGAACACATAAAATATATGTTCAGTTGTCTACATGTACACACCTATTATTGTTATTAGTTGGTGTTTTTTTATTTTATTAAAGCAAATTAAGCATTTTGATCGTCCATATAGTCTTTATTACTTATACTTATAGATATACATGTAGAACACACGATGTATTAAATTGAAGCTGTGTCCAAATTCCTTTCAATTCTGTTGCCCACGGGAATGAGTTTTTCCATGGTTTGACAAATGTACTTTTATGTTTATAATTGTCGTATTCATTATTTGTCCTTGTCGATGATTTTGCCAATTTTCAACTAAACATCGCTCCATTTTTGTATTGCAACAACGAGGTATTCGAATGACCGGTGTTTTGAGCTTTCTCCGCCTGAGGCTTGACGGGACAGCACGTGTGCGATAGCGTGTAGCCGACTCGTGGAGAGTACATATCAGTGGTTAACCAAGAGCCTCGTTTTGATTACAAGGAAATCCCAAACAAAATGTCTGCCTTGATACAGCGTCGTAGAAGTTTATGAGCTATTTATTTCGAATAAATTATTTCTGTCGTCCAGTTTGAGAAATGGTTTTGCCTCTCGTGCGTCTGCTATAGCAAGATTACAGTTGACACGGTTGGTAAAAGTCACTTGCCCGACCGGGCAAGCATTTCCGAAAAGTTACTTGCCCGAGGAAAGATGTAGTTGCCCCGGGCACCGGGCAAGCGTTAAGTTACAACACTGCTACCCTTGTTCTGTAATATTCCCACTGGGGAAACGAACATACAATTTGTCTCTGGTCACCACGGCTGTCAGATCATGTGTGTAAATGGTGACAGTGCCCAACACGATACTTTTCTAACCGTCATGAGGCAAAATTGTAACCAAAAGTTACAAGCACAAGAGTGTAACAGCTGATCTCTCATCAACTCTGGTTTAGGTTTATTGATGTTTTACGCAGCACTGAACATTTTTTCACTTATATGGCAGCGTAGACAGGTTTAGAAGAATCCAGGCTCATTGAAACCCTCAACCTTCGTCGAGTACCTGGATAATCTTCCACACATGACGACCGAGTGAAAAATCCACATCGATGGAAGGTCTGTGTGGGACTGAGGGACGGTCACTCTGACCCATTGGACCACTCAGTAATTTTTTAAGTGCTATTAACATACCTTTGAACGAATGTCTGGCAAAATTTCCCCTAAATCCTCTATTTCTTTCTGTGCTGCTTTGATTGGATCAACTGGGGCTTCTGTATAGGGTAGCAACAAGAATTTGGTTAGAAGTGTTTGATGATAAACTGGGCTGAAAAAATAAGTTCTCAACGATATTTGTTGAATTAATTTTCTTCGGGCATTGCACTGAACTTAAGAACCAAATACAGCCTGCAGAAGTCAAAGGAGACAAGATTTAAATATTCTCCTTCAATTATTGATTTGTACCTTTTTCTTCTGAACAAACATCCTTCTCTTCACTTTTTTCTGATGTCTTTTCCTCGGCTTTGTCCTTCTCTTCAGATTTATCCGCTTTTTCACCCTCAGCATTTTTATCAGTTTTCTCACCATCTTTACTTTCCTCTGCCTTGTCACTGGATTCTTTCGCGGTTTCGTCTTTCTTCGCACCTTCAACTATTTGCTTCAGTTTTCCTGTGGATGTAACCTTACATGTAAACCGCAGTAAGCAGGATTTGCATGATTATGATTGCACTTGGTTGATTTATTTATGAGCACTAAAACACACGGGCACAGGGAAAATCTTCTTGTCTAAAATAACCACGGAGACAAGTTTCTAATTGTGTTAAAAAGAGGTATATCATTTAGACCTTTATACCCCATCATAAATTGTTGTAATAAAGTAAACCCATGATATTTCATTAGGTTGACGACTGACAGGAGCTTGGCCTTAGTCAGTAGAATTTTCTGGAACACTTTGTATTGCATTGACAATGCTTATGCATCTTAAGCTATAGTAAGAATATCGTCAGACTATATATTATGGGGTCATGGGAAAAGACAGTGAAAATTACCCCATCCCCCCCCCATACCCCTTTCCCAGAAAACCTAGGTAGAAGGCAGACAGGGGAGTTTAGCCCTGACCAGTATGTCTTTCAAACTCTTGTTCTTTTTATAAGCAATGACTGGCCTTTGGGTCAGAGGTCGAGCAAGTTTACTTTGAAGTAGTTTGTATTCTTCTACTATAATCTTGGCCATAGCAATGCTAGCTTTGTTATACTGAAACACAAATGGTATTATAGTTTTTTCACGACATCTCCCGGGGTCCAAGTTCAAACCCAAAGGGTAAATAGTTTGTAATGTTTGAATCCAAAAACTTTCCCTTTCCAAACGTTTGTGCTTGGTATCTGCAGCGGAAGTGAGAAAAGGGATTTTCTCAATAGGCATAATTTCAAAATGGTCCTTGACCGAATGACCTTGAGTATTGAAATGTTGTGCCACGGGTACATCATGTTTAAGTCTTATACTAGATAAATGGTTGGCTGCTCTTTGTCGTAGAGAATTTTGAGCTTGGTTGATTTATTGATGTTTTCAATGTACAAGATCATTTAACTTTTATCGTGGTGTTGCTTGGATGATTGGGGGGATTAACAAATCTTCCACAAACAGTGATTGAGTGAAAGATCCACTATGAAGTTTGATTTAGTCCAAGTGGAATTCGAGCGCGAGCTAACATCGATGGAAGGCCTGTGTGGGAGGGAGAGAAAGAGTTGTGTAGACCTCAATTATTTAGTTGGTGAGGAATAATTTCATTTGTATGGGGTGGTAGTAAGGATTAATGTTGGAATATCACCTTCCAAGCTGATTAACTGATTCAGTAATCTAGTTCTACCGTCTGCGTAGTGGCATAACTTTCAACTTGCATTTTGCAAGTGAACCGCCTCGGAGATTAAAGGAATGCTTGCTCGTAAAAAGCCAACAATTCTGGTGCTCTACCCACCATACAGACCAGGTTATCCTGTTGATATCATTTTGGTATCCTGTCCACATCACATAATTTGTAACTTTTCTTACCCATTCTATCTTCAATTACTTTGATCGCTCCTCTAAAACTGTCAATAGCTTCATCAAAGTTCTTGTTAAAGGAATATGCCAGACCTAGTTGATACTGACTGAGGTGGGTTAAGGAACAAAATTATAATTGAAGTTTTGTGGAATCTTGACAATAAAACAGCAGAGACCGTCCAGTTAAATTATACTGGACCAATTTAAAGGTACACTCACCCGCGAAAATTTAAACAAACTGTGAACTTGAGCATGCACACAAACACCCTAATGTTTGTAGCCATGTGAGTAATCTTACAGCACAGTATAATTTTACATAATTTATCTGAGAAATATACGGACGAAAGGATACGTTTCAGCGAGAAGTCGGTCATCCTCCGCTAACTGTTCCTTTTGTATCTTCAGACACTCCCCTATATCAGATATCGCTTGATCATATTGCTCTGAAATACCAATAAACAATAAGCAGGTGACACCAGTATTAAATGTTCACTTCACTTAGGGTCCTTTAAGAAAGGGCTCAAATAGAAGACAAGGACATCTGTCTTGACACATACACTTATTATATTTGACAGAATTGATTACTGCAGTCAAGATAATTTCATTTATATGGTGGTGTTACCAGTTTTTGGGTAGGAGGAAACCTCTGTGCGTGTAGTACCCGAAAATTCTGCCACACAGAGCGACTGAGAAAAACTCCTTGGACAGCGTGGTATTCAAAAGATAGAACTATTTTTGTCATAGCGAGACTATCTTTCTGAAGCCTCCCTATTCAACAAGACAAGCTGGACCACAAATGTCATAAGTTTGCCATAATTAAAACCTGGCTCTGATTGAATCTTACCAGTTTCCAGGCTGACTTCTCCCAGTTTTAAATATGCTTGTGCTGCTTTCAGTTTCATCTCTTTGTCATCTTGTCTGAAAATACAGTATTTCATGAAATTTTCCACTAAAGTTATTGCTTTGTGAATTTTGGTTTGTTTAAATGGAGTCAAATAAACGTTAATAAAAAGCTTTGAAGGTTATAAGAAAACCGTCCGGACAGGAAAAGAGCCGAATCAATGTTGAATACCGGATTTAAACTTCTTATACCATAGGTCACATCCAAAACCAAAAGCAGGGTCTACTCAATTGAATGAATTGAAAAGATGCTGATTGAGAACAAGACTTAGTGAAAGTCCACTAGATAAATTCAAAAAGAACTTTTCTGAATAGCCAGCCTTCTTTGAAACTCACTTGAGGTAGATAACCTTGGCCAACTCCAGCATTTCCCAGGACAACTGAAGGTTTGAAATGTCATCTGGATCCTGAAAAGTAAACATGAACTTAAAGATTTAGTTCTAACTAATAATACTCAATTTTTGTTTCAGTTATATTAAATTGCAACAAGATGAACTTGCAATTGACCATTCTACGTAAGAATTTTAAAGTGGCATGAGCTGCTAAAATTCTCACTTTTTTCATAATTTCTGATCGTCACAACAGTAAGAGGCTTTGAAGGCCATCCGAAAACTTAATGATTGGCGTTGGAATGAGCCAAAAATCCATACAGTATGTGGCCTGTACGAACCGAAAACGTGTTCGAAAAGTAAAAAAAATTTAAATAACCGGGAAGACCATTCATTCATTCTAAGCCAAAGTTAGTTCAAAACAATACTTTATCGTATATTTTCTAGACTAGAAGTACTAAAAAGCTTGAGACAAATAGCCAATAATTTCTACATTCTGTTGTAACGTCAAAATATCAACATTTTGGCAGCTCATGCCACTTTAAGGTTTCAGGCAAGAAGCCATAGACTGGTTTCAAGTGGTTTCGACTATAAACATATAAACAACAAAAATCGTAATTGGTATGGGTGATTCGACATACCTCTTCCTTTGGGCCGGAGCTTGTTCCTTCGCCAGGGTCTGCATTGTCTTCCCCTTCCTCAGTGGCTCCCTCTTCTTCCTCCTCAGTCTCACCATCTTCACCCTCCCCTTCTGCATCATCACCTTCCTTCTCTTCTTCCTCTACAAACACAACAGTCAGAAAATTATTTAAGGTTGAATAATGTAGCTTTCCATTGGTCGCTAATAATTTTCCTTAAGGAAATCCGTCGCTTCGCCAACCCCTTATCACACTGAAGTTACCGAGGTGAGAAAATGTTTATTTTAGTAGGTTTGAGCCAGAATATTTGGGTCGAGTTCATAAGGCATATGTTCTGAAAGCATGAGCTTTAACTAGTCATGTATCTTTTCACGTCAAACTAAGGAAAGAAAATCTCACTCGCACTGGACCATAAATATTTGTTATTTATCAATGGATTTTGGATATACCAATTAGAAAAAAATTTCAAAGTGTCAACCCAATAGGATTTATAATCCGGAAACAGTTTTGTACGGCCGGACGTATTAACCTAAGTCGATGGAGTTAATTCAAGATTTGACCTGGCCAGTTTTGAATATAAATTTGTCAAATATGGTTGAAACTTTCTTTTCCTGGAGTTGTTTCTGTGAGGTAAACCTAAGCAATATCTTATTTGTATAACCTTCATTGTCTGTATTATGACCTTACTTCACACGCATTAATATTTACATTGTATATCACACAGTGAGACATCACCAAATTTGAAAATGAGTAGCCCAAAAAGAAAATAAAAAAATAAGGGAAAAACCAATGTTAGTCTGAAAGAAACTTACTTGCCCATGGAAATAAAGGCTATACTAATAAACCTTCATTAGAACCATCACCAGTTTCAAAATTAGTTTGGATTAGTAAACAACTTCACTGATTAAATATAAATATAACATTGGGACTGGAGTTTGTCTTCGGGTTGGGGAGGGGAACAGCGAAGGTAGTAAGAAGATTAACTTCAATGACAGTTATGATGAAACTGAACGAGAACTACCAATAAAGACCCAAACATAAGGCTTACTGCATTCAGTTGCTACTTCCATTTGCTCTTCATCTGCCTTCTCTACGTTTTCCTTTTTAACATTTTCTTCAGAGTTGGTTTCTTTCTCTTTGGTTTCTGATTTTTCAGTTTTGTCAACCAATTCTTTCCCAGCGTTGGAGTCCGCATCCTTTTTAGATCCTTCCGAATCTTTTTGAATTTCGTCTGAATTTTTTTTACCGTCTTCACCATCTTTCTTCACGTCTTCTTTAACATCTTCTGAATTCCCGTTAACAATTTTTTCTGAATCTGGTTTTTTATCTAAATCTTTTTCAGCATTTTCCGAGATTTGTTCGTTTTGTTTATTCATTTCTGCGGTTTTATCTGCTAATTTATCTTCCTCCTTTTTATTTCCGCCCTCAGAATTTGTCTCCAATGGTTTCTTACCTACTGTTTCTGTTTTATCTTTCACGTCGTTTTCTACATTTTCTTTGTTCTCCTCTGTTTCCATGGTTTCCTCTTCTGTTTTCTTTTCTTCACTACCTTCAGCCTTAGTGTCAGCATTACCATCAGCTTGAGATTTGGCATCTTCAGACATAGCATCATAAACTTCATCTCTAATCTTCTCTCGCTCCTCTCCTATTGGTTAGTATAGAGACCACACCAACATTACACCACAACATACAAACACAGAATTTCCCACTAAACATTGCCATTTAACATTGAAAAAAATAGAGATTTCTATTTCACGTCACCGAGTTCACTATTTAGTTATTCTTAACTGGCATGTTGAACATATCTTAAATTTACATACTTTGATGAAAAAAAAATTAAGCATGAAAGCTGTTTGCAATGATAAACTAATGTGTTTTTAAGTCCATGAAGACAAATAGAATTGGGGTTTTGCTTTCTGAATGTTGAGGATAATCAGCTAATTATGTATTCATGTCCAGAGCTACCAGAATTCAGGCCTTTCTAATAAAATTCAAGTCAATAAAAACATCAACGTTGAAATATTAAATATTTGTAGCGTATATAGCCAGAGGAATATTTATCCAGATTTCATATTTTTTAACCTGTTTAGACTGTCTTGGTAACATACCAATTGGCGTTTCAAGCCATATGGAACAATTTTTCCTCATAACCGTAACAATGTTATCCAGAATTTTAGCTTAGCTGATGTTTAAATTTTAACATGCATAACTTTTGTACTTCACTGCACTATTTGATGAGCCAGAAAAAAAATGTTCTGATTTGTGTTCTGTGGAAAGTGGCAGTTACATGTAAGTAGTATGTGATATAGGTAAGTTTCCAGTGTTTGTACTATGTGACTAAGGTGATGGTGGTGGAATATACCCACCTGTCACCTTTTCAGCACTCTCAAACTGTTCACTTGGCTCTGCATCATCCTCAGTGTCTTCTTCAGGAACTGCCAGTAATCACATTAGGTTAACATATAGACAATTTCCTCTCGAAAACACAAACCATTTCATATCAATAACCATTACAACCAATTACAACACCTCACTGACACCAACTTTACCATAGCACAGACTAACTAGGGATTAGACTGAGGAGCTTTGTTATAAAAACAATGTCAATCTACATGATGGTTCATACTAAAGAGTGCTAATGAAGCTACTGGTTACGTACAACAGCAAATAGGAGAAAAGACAAATACCAAAGGAAAAAGAAGAAACGATTGGCTCGTTTTATAAGCTGGAAGACACTAGCTAAACTTGAAGGATATAATTCTTTAATTCCTTCAGTACTTCTGAAAAGTCTTGTTCATAAAATAGAAGCAGAGGTTTGTAGTTTTTACATACCTCCTTGTAAAGCATTCCCCAAAACTCCAGTCTCCATTCGGGCCAATTCCAACAAGGACTGTCCATAATAAAAGTAAGATTCTCCACATTCTTTAGCAGTCTCCCCAAAAGTGGCAGCTCTTAAGACAAGAAAATATTTCAAATCATTATTTAGTCTGCTGTAGTTTAAAAAATAAAGATCAAGCACTGCCACTACTGTCTACAGTCAGTCTTATTTTTTATTAATAGCTTATTCCAGATTGATTGCATAAGCAGTACTTCTCATTAAGTCTGTTCTATGGTAGCATTGCTATATCAAATGTGGAGAAAACCAGGCTCTTAGCCCAGACGAAACCTACACACTTCAGCGAGTACCTGAAAATCCACACACATAGGACAGACAAGTGTACAGTAGAATATAAATGCATGCCAGCCATAGTGTTAGCCAGCGACCCGTCTCCCCGTCTTTGGGACGGGAGAAGTCGCGGTGAGGATATGAGACGGGAGGATAAAAATTGAGACGGTACATAGTTTTTGATACATTAAAATTTGTATATCGGAGACGGGAAGGTTTTCCGGCCGAGTGTGGAACACAGCCTGTACATAATACAGAATCCGGACGTCTCCGTCTTATCGGTACCCTCGCTAGCCGGTCGCCGCGATGTCTGCTAAACAGTGTTCACCAGTCTACAAGGGAAGCCGACTATGGCCTACGTGTGTGTGAGAGCTCCTACACGGCTGAAGTCACACTCACAGTAGCGGGCAACGTCAAGTCAGTTCTGCTGGCAAGATTTATATAAGCTCTCTGAAGTTTTGGGGAATAAAAATCTTTTACAACGTTTTCCCTGCGAGTTATTTCTTGGTTGTGTAATTTCCATAGTCGGCAAGTAGTAAGTTGTTGTTGCTTCGATCCCATACGACTTACGGAAACTGCAAGAAACTCAGAATTTTGTATGGTAGTCTATGGCTAGACATCTAAAGAAAGTTAACTACAAAATGGTATGCTTATCGCATAGCTACTTCCAAAAATTTGTTGAATGATTATATTTCCGTGAGCAAACATTACACGAAACACAACGCGTGGGCTACGTGACCATAGAGACCGGGAAGGTAGATAGATGCCTTCATTCAAATCAAACTCACGGAGCCGCTTCTTGTTGAGACAACTGAGGAAGTGGAGTTCAATTTAGTATTTTAGATTTCAATGACTATCTTCCAATACACTAGTTATTTAATACTGAGTGTCAGTAAACATCGACGATATGTTACATGAACTATAATTTTACTATCACGTATGTCGTCGTTTAGTCCGAGTTTCCAACTCCAAAATGACTTTTTCATATACTGACGGGAGTATTTTGCGCCCGTCAGAATATAAGAATGTCATTTTGGAGTCAAGACACCCGAACTAGTCTTCGTTGTGATGATTTATTTCTTATTAGAATCTTTATTCCAGTTTAGAAAGAACGTCAGAAAATGTTCACAGATACTGGACTAGAGCTCGTAGTCTTGTTTCCCATAAAATGTTTTTAAAAACTGGCATGCAGATTTCTCATCAGAACTTGATTTCCCTCTGATAAGTCAGAACGCCATGTGCACATGAGCTAGTGAAACAATTTTAAATGTGGCATTCAATACCAAACAATCAAGCCATAAAGTCACGATATTTACATACAAAATATCGGTACTAAATGAATTATCTATACACGCGGTAAGTAAATATAAGCCAGTGTTTTAGAGCTAGAAGAAAAAAAGACAAGACGTAGGTCCACGTAAACCTACAGATTTATTTTCAGAATTTTATTTGTGTGGCAAGCGTAGGCCTAACCTGAAATGTTCTGGAATAATTTATTTCAATTCAAACTGTATCCATACACACCCATCTCACATAGAACTATTCAACGGACAGTAAATACGACGCTGACGAGAAGAATTTTTGGGAGTTATTACACCTCTTTCGAGATTATTTCACTCAAATATCAGATTGGTAAGAGACGTTTATTCCGTACTTGGTCACAACGGTTGATTGAGGAATGAGGATCTACAAAGTCTTCAAGTTCAATACCGACTACATGACGATCTTTAAATGTGGTTGATTGACAGGTCAGATTTAATTTAACGACGAAAAGGTTTAGTCGATGTGGTAGACTTCTACAGATGAAACTGCTTTATTGGCATTTATGTTCAAACAATCACATTCACGGAAAGATCATCCCGAGACAGAAATATGCTAATGGGAGAAAAAGAGATCAAGAAGTTTCCATGCAAACAGATAGGGCTGTGATCACGTCTCGCTGGAATCATGGAGCTAAGTTCTATACTGAAATGTAGTGGAATGTGCGTACATTGACAAGTTGACGACACCCGCTTCACATGTGCTGTCTGACAGCAAGCAGCAACACGTACCGATGGTCAACGGTGTAACAAAAAAGAAGTAAGATTACAGTTAGTATAATGTGGATGTAATCAAACGTATACAAAGAAATGAGATGAGTTTAAAAAGTATCTGGTATGTTTTGACCAGCGTAAGATACTAGACCATTGAGCTGCCAGCTTTCACAGTATGTCAGCTTCGCGCATGCGTCAGATATTACCGATCGACTTTCGTTTTCATCAATCTGAATGGCGCGAAAGCCGACACGCAAATTGAAAATACATAGATAAAAGCGTCAATACGGTTGTGTGGGTAAGTTAACTTGTCATACATCAGTCGATTACAGCATTTAAATATCTTGTCTGTATAGCCTAACTAGTACATGAAAACAGTCCTAAGTTTTCAGATCTAGGAATGCAGGGCATAATCCACCATTTTTGGGAAGGGGCCCATGGCTGGTCCATTGGGAAAATTAAACGTCGGTACAGAATAGATTTGGGAAAAAGTTACATCATATAAACAATATCTTGTTCTTTTCTGTCTGGTTCATCGGATATCCTCATACCATTTAAATTAATTGGTGAAAAAAAAACAACACTTTGTTTTGCAATAGATCAACCAAAATGTTTTATTTAAGACTGTGTATATGCCGAAACTATCAACACTGAGAGCCAGTAGAAAACAATAAAAATATAATTATAAGGGACTTTATAGTCTAGGTACATTCTCTCATTCAGCACCAGTTGGAAGTTTTCTCTTAAATAATTCCTTTAATACTTCTGATAAATTCATAATTAAAAAATAAACCCTAATCTATTGTCTTAGCATTTTCTTTTAAACTACATGTAGAGAGTTTCTGCAAAAATCAGGAATTTAGTTGTTGAATGGTTATCGTTAGAAATAGGAATTTTAAATAGCAAAACTTCCAATAAAAGTTAATATTATTAAATTCCTATACATTTTGCACAACCACGTCATAGTCACACAAAGGTACAAATATCAGTTAATCAATTCACGTGTTACATATAATTCCATCAAATTACCTCCTTTTATAAAACAATATGACCTGCGTTCACGCTTTGACTTTTGGCAACATAAACTGCGACAGCTATAACAATAACATACTTCAACGTCAGGAAAAAACGTTTACAAGCTTTGTTATTCTTTATTTTTGAGCTAATTATCTTCCACTGTCGCTTGGAATAAGTTTTTCAACGGCCACAAACAGAATACTTACGTGAATCAACCGGAAAAATTACTTCTCCAGCATGAGCAGGATACAGGAAGTCACAAGGTCCACCATTTTCGCGCGGAATACAAGGTCAACGATTGGATGAAAACAAAAACAACCGCCAATGAAAATAGCGCTCTTTCCGACTTCAACTATTCACTTCCTGTTCGCGAACACGGTGACAGTTATTCCCTTAAATTTACAGTATATTTTCCTGCGGTAATTCAAGTTGTATCTGAATAGCGATTGACTATTTTTACGGCAAATAAATTGGGAACTTGCAGGCTTTTGGGAAATTCGTTTACCAGTTTTGGGAAAAAGGTCTTTGGGAATGGGGCCGAATATCGGCCCCTACAACATAGGTGGATTATGCCCTGGAATGACAAACTCAAAGACCCGCACTATCGTATCGTTGCTCACAAACCATACCGTTGCTTCTGACATACTGAAATTTGTCCGCAGATTCATAATATACCACTTTATTTGCAAGTGCATGTACATGTCTCAAGACATTTTATTGTTTTGGGTGGCAAGTTGTAAGTCTAAATTAAGAGCCCTAAAGAAAATCGTAGACATAAGTGCTAGTTGTGGCAAAAGTTTATTGCAGTGTAAAAAGGTCTTGTTTACCTATAAATTCAAAAAACTCCCCTGTCTGCCTTCTACCTAGGTTTTTCTGGGTAAGGGGTGAGGGTGGGTGGGGGGCAAATTTTCACTGTCTTTTCCCATGACCCTATAATATATAGTCTGACGATATTCTTACCATAGCTTAAGATACGTATTAAAGCATTGTCAATGTAATACAAAGTGTTCCAGAAAATTCTACTGACTAAGACCAAGCTCCTGTCAGTCGTCAACCTAATGAAATATCATAGGTTTACTTTATTACAACAATTTATGATGGGGTATAAAGGTCGAAATGATATACCTCTTTTTAACACAATTAGAAACTTGTCTCCATGGTTATTTTAGACAAGAAGATTTTCCCTGTGCCCGTGTGTTTTAGTGTCCATAAATATATAAATTCAATAATATTAAATGCCGACAGGCACCGCGTTAATATGTTAGGATATTTATTAATCCGTACTAATAAATGTAAAAAATTATTAAATAAAGGAGTCAGACCTTTACTTAAGTGAAGTAGCTAATACTTACAGTTGTCTGTTTTCAATTTATAAGTCTTGTAATTTATTAACTCTGAAATTTCGCGATATCTTGAAACATTATGTACTCAAGAGATGCTCAAAATAGCTGAAATTGCATGCCTACCTAACCAAGAAATCTGTGCTCTGCAGATTTTTTTTTTTTTGGTATTCATCATAGATTTACATTGACAGCCAGGGGGGGGGGGGGAGCTTAACAAAAATGGTTGTAAATGGAATAACTTTGCTTTTTCTGCAAATTGCTTCATGAACTCAATCAGAGGCCTTATTTTTTTCACAGGTTCACGTTGGCATGAAGGACCCACTGTTCGTGGAATTTTAAGTGATGTAACAGACTTGTTTGGTTAAGTCAGCAAAATATGGCATAACCATCATTTTGTTGACCGACATGGTAAGGCTTAACAAACATTTGCTTCAACGCTTCACTGCTTGATTTGTGTCAGTGAAGTTGACAATTTTCTTGTCTTGAATTTACACTCTATTTTCATTCAACTATATAAAGTGAAAATAAAATTAATCTTCATGAAGAAAGAGACAAGAGTTATCAAATATCGTTTTAAATGTTTAAATGTAAGTTTAATGTATTTAAGACTAAGTGTTTATTTCAGTGATCTCGCTTTTTACATTTTTTGTGACCGTTCATGTGAATTTTTTTTTTTTTGCAGAAGCTACACCACTGAACGATCCTTAGAATGAAAAAATAAGACTTACAGCATGGCCGATGCCTCTTGAAGCTGATTGACCGCTGTGGGTATCTCCCCACATAACAAGTTCCTCTTTCCTTGTGACAACAGCTTGATGGCTTCAATGGCAGCATCATTGCTGAAAAAAAATGTTGAAACAATAGAGTAATTAACCAAGTCAATCTAAGTGTAAATATTAAAGGAGGAGAAAACAAAAAAACAACATGCAATTGTATCGAACGGGCTCCAATAGACCATCGTATTCATGTGTGTGAGTCTTGCACGTGGTTTACGGTGTGAAAATACAATGAAAATGAATCTGCCAGACAAGCTCGTGCTCGATCGTCAGTGGAGCGCGCCATTGACGGTTTGAAATTGACCGGAAAAAGTATTAGTAGATTACTTCCCTTGCGAGCTTACCATATCTTGTATGGTTATAACCTGCAATGTCAGCGGTAAGACTACCTTTTCTGAAAATTCTACAACGATCCCCACAAGTCGCGTAGACAATATATGCAGCCTGTCACGTCTTCCCAAAAGGTTGATTTACTAGCTAGTGTACATTTCAGAATTGTTAGAGTGTTCGTCTTCTCTTTTTAGCGCCTCGAAATGATCGAAATTAACCTAGGTTTAAATGGCAGACTTTCAGAGTTGACCAATTTCTCTTACGCTAGTGAGTGACTGGTGGCCAGGCGTATGCTGATTGGCCGATCGAGACACACAGCTAAGCTCTGCTGTGAAGATGGCAGCCGAGTCAGTTTAGACGTTCTTTGATAACGATTGTTAACTTTCTTATAGCACAGTTTGGCGAGGAAAAATCGCAGAAATATGGTTTTGGTACCGTTAGAAAGGAAAATGTGTCGCGCCTGTACTGTATTTACTTAGTTCTTTCCTTTTCTTCTCCTTTAAATAGATGTGCAAACTGGACAGGATTGACATCAAGTCTGTACGTAAGTTTTTTCACAAGCACCTGGCCAAAAGCATGCCTCGGAAATTCAAAAATTTACTTAACCCGAAAAAAGGTTACGCAAAAATGACTACGTAACCCATTTTTCGTATTAAAAATGATTTGCTTAACATATGGGTATGGTTATGTGAAAGGGGTACATAGAAAACGGTTAACACAAAATTTGTTCAGTTAAAAAACTTCAAATGCTAGGCCTAACCATCGCCGATATTGGCAATTGCATTTTCCGGGTCCGTCAAATCACCAAAAGATCGAATGGCAAGGAACTCACTCAACGGACCAGCATTGAGTTGAACTGAAGTGAAGTTGAACTCACAGGACATCAGGAAGGCACCTTTGGATATCATTGTTAGGTGCTGGAAACAGATTTCATGGACTGATGTCTCATATCACCTTTGACTTTCACTTTATTAAAGAATTCCTCTCTGAACTGGCAGATTTTTGATGTTCTCGAATCAAATATGAGATGTGAAATCGGTCGCCATGTTTGTAGCACGTGTTATAGATGTTTACCTTGTTCTAGCCCAAATCTACTACCCGCTGCCTTCAAAATGAACTTGGGATATGTACGAACACAAGTTGACCTCTGAGCCTCGCTTTTGGATTTGATTGATAATGATAAGCATAGTTGTTTAATTAGAAAACGAGGCTCAGAAATCAACTTGTGTTCGTACATTCCCACGAGGCTAGCGGGAGATTCGGGCTGTGACGAGTGTCCTTGGAAAAACGACGAGATGCAACACAAATGTGAGTGTTTGAACGCTTTTTTTTGGGGGGGGGGGGAGGGGGGGGGGGTGAAATGAAAAGATTGAATTGAATGAGTGTAAAGTTTGGTCCGGTTGCGATTCTTAAATTGAGAGAAATTGAAAAGAAAGTGTTGTTTCTTCGAATGTACATGTTTCAATATGGCAAGTCCTCCAACTCTGTTGGTCACCCATCATTAATATACTTTGGCCACAGAGTTAGATCTCCAGCTAAATAACTCCACTCAACATCTTGCACACAAATCATCAAAATACATTGGCCACATGTTCTGGATATCTCTAGCTAACACTACATTGAAACATGTACCCTGCATTATATCCACATATTCATCGCGCTCGCATCTAGGCTTTGCCTACATCATATAATTTAACACTGAAAACAGGATAAAAATCAAATGAAATGATTGTGGTTCATGCAGTCGCCAAAATGAAAATGGCCAGGTTACTTGGGATGAAAGAAAGACAATTTGCATATCATTTGAGTACCTTTCTTTGTTTTCAACGCTGTTGCCGACAGCTATGGGAGCGCTCTCAACTTCAACAGACATATTTACAATTTAGTCTGGAAAATGTGCTTTACTGAAGATAGCAGGAAGCCAAATGAACACTTGACAATAGCTTGGACCTTTCCCGCCGTTCTATGCAATCACTACACTGACGTCATCAGAAATTGTGTATTATCTTTGTGACTTTATTTCATATATATTTGGTTGATCCTTCATTTTTTAAAATTTAACTGAGTGAGCTATTTCCAAAGCATAACAAATATTATGATGCCACACCTGGCGACGATATAGGCTATTTACAATTTTCTTGTTTGTGCTAATCAATGTTTTTAAGAGTATAGATGACTCACGCTTTCTTGCGTTCACACGAACCTGTGACAACATCGTTCTTTCCTGCAGCCATCTTACGAACCTCGTGGGTTGTGAGTAAAATCTGCTTGTTTAGAAAGTATTTTCGAACATAGATTGCGGGAAGATTATATAGCCTGAAAGCTGGACAATCTAGATTTCAGGTTGTTGAGTTAAAAAGAATATTAAGGATGTCATTGATCGCTAAAACTGCCGTCTTCACAAATTTGTGATTGATGGTTGTCCGAAAACAAAATATTTTCTAAAAATAGCCTACTGACTGTCTTACTGAATATTGTCGAGCGAGCATGTTAAGTTGTGACCAGCTCCACATAAAAGGTTTGGCTTATATGGGCAATGCGTAATTATATTATACTATTTCATCTCCGAACCATATGTAGTCTGGTTTCTGACCGAAAATAACAACTTGTGAAAGTGTATATTCTGATTTCTTTTCAGACTGTAAATAGTGCCAAAATGAATGTGGATAAACTCAACAAACTATCTCAACAAGTCCGAATAGGTGGCAAGGTAAACTTTTTTTGTTAGTTATTTTTTTAAAATCCCTAACAAAAAGGAAGAACTAAATATTTTGCTTTCGATTTCGGACATCCGGGCACTGTACGTTACGTGGTCTCCGTATTCCTAACAACCACTTAATGTTGGTTGAAAACAACTCGGTGAGCGCCATTTTGTTCCAGCTTAGCCGCACACTACTTCACTTTAGTAAAGGTCTTACTCCGTTTTTTATAATTTCTGACATTTATTGGTCGTCGACCTTTACTCGTCGCCATGTTACATCCTGTGCGCATACTTGCAGAGACGATCGTTCAAGAAAGTATCGTGTAAAAAGAGGACTGCCTGTTAAACCGCAACGGCGCCAACTGACAGCGACAGAGTGACTGTTGCAAGATAAATAATTCCCGTTCTTCCAAATTAAAACGACAATCGATAATTAATAAATAACCGTTTGTCTTGATATCCAATCGTCATTTTAACACTTATTTTTAAATTTACTGCTGTTTTTTTTTAAGCATCGCCGGACAGTCGTGAGCATCTTTTTAACCAAAAATGCTTTCATTTGGTGTGGTCAGCTGGTAATTGTTATTCAAAACCGTGCACAATATTGACTAGACCTTTAGTCTTAAAAATAAACAAATGAAAATGTTAAAAACTTGATTGATTAAACCACGGACTAGTGAAAGTAACCATGTGTTGGCACAGTATTGACAAGACTTCGGCGGACAGTCGTGAGCCACTTTTTTGATCTAAGAATTTTTAGTAAAATTTTTTGAAATTATGATGTCATTAAATGACAAAAGATTTAAAAAAGTACTAAAGTTTTAAAATTATCCAAACGATTTTCAAATTTCTGTAAAAACAATTCAAAACACGCCATACAAGGATGTGATCACAAACCAAATAAATTTTTCTCCGCGAAAGGGATCAGTCATTATTGCATACAACTCTATGTGAGTATCGGCAATACTTTTCCAATGAAAAGCAACAATGATTGCTCCCTCGAGATAGAAATGTTTTTCAAACGTTACCAAACTTTCGTTTTCTGCCGAACTGAGGGCATGTAGGCAGAAATTTTCAACAGTTTTGAATTAGTGACAAACAGCTGTTATCGTTTTGTTATTTCCCAAGAATAATTTATCAACCTGCAGCTGTGAAAAAAACAGTGAAAGATAGGAAAATGAAAAGCCATTGAAAATTGCGGTCATTTTGTGACACTTTTACTTTTAGGGACGCTCACGTGCAACCTGTGGACATGATTACACGGTTTAGTACGCAAAATAAGCCAAACTCTACATGTATTTTTATATTCTTTTTCTAGATCAACCTATTGAAAGGCA
Source organism: Lepidochitona cinerea (assembly GCA_963971465.1). NCBI lineage: Eukaryota > Metazoa > Mollusca > Polyplacophora > Chitonida > Tonicellidae > Lepidochitona > Lepidochitona cinerea. The sequence goes on along the minus strand of OZ020556.1, from coordinate 34,608,683 downwards.
AATGGTTATTTTAAACATGAAAATGGATACATTAACTTCAAATAGAGATTGCGTACGTTTATTGCAGCAGTCAAATTTAATGAAATTTTCGGTTAGCGGTAACTTACATTTTGAAACCCTATGTATGATATAAAAACACGTGGCATGATTACATTTACATGGTGTTTCACGCCACACTGAAGATTATTTCACCTATACAGGTATCAGGGGTGGGGGTTAAAAGACATCAAATGAAAAATGCGTAAACAGATTTGTAGTTCATCAACTAAACCAGAGAATTCTTCATAAAGTTAAAATGTTTCCTGGGGAGCATTGCCAGGGAACAGTCTGCGTATATAAAGTTGAAATTATCTCCCCTTGAGCACTCTTCTGTGCATGACGTCTATTTCGTCAAGCTGGAGGCAGTTATCTTTATCAAGAAACCGCAAAGTCAAACAGAATCCGTTAAAAAGGGCAAGTATTTTCTTGTAGATGATCAATTTATAACTTTTACTTTGACAAAACCGTTGTTGGAGCAACTAGGAAGCTGGAAAAACATTGTTTAAGACTGAAAAGTCTGTGTATATTGAGATTTTGCTCTGCGCTCATCGACGTGGGTAATGCCGATTAAATGTCGACCTGGTACCGACCAATAAATATCCAAACATAAATAACGAGGTACCTGTAGACATTTAATGTTATTGAATTAAGCCGCACACGTCTCCTCATGTTTTAGTTACTTGCCGGTCATGAATAGGCAGGTGTCTACGTACGTCAAATAAGAGACAGCGTATTCCTACAGTCCTATCGCCGTAAGCCGGCAAATCCCCAGCCGACCACTGCGGTAGACAGCCTTTGGAAGCTTCCCCGAGAGTTGAACTTGCCCTGCAAAACGGCTAATAATGAGTGCGCTATTGAAAGTAGTCCGACTTAAAATTCGCTATACGGGATACATTTAAGCGTTATTTTTGTATGAAAATGTCAACAGATTTCCTTTTAGTCTTATATTTATCAATCTTCAATGATAAAACAGTATTTTATTTAAGATTTGTAACTAAGCACCCACGAACTGTATGTGTTACTTTACCCTGGGACAGGCCGTCTGTGTGTCTTCAGTGAACTCCAGCAGAGCTTTGACTACTCCCTGTGGCAGACAAACCCATGGTCTAACGACCGATTAAAACTAGCCCCTGCAGTTTACGCGGAAGGTGCTTATTGTTGTCTTAGACCTGTGTTCACTCAATTTTAATTTTATTAATATTATTATTAGGCTACGGCAAAAAAGTTGCCGCAGAAAAGTCTGTTTTCCCCGTAATCAAATGAATTTGTCGTTTTCACGGATCTTTCCTTTTAAAATTCACATGAAATGTCTTTCATTTGGAAATAACTGGTTCCTAAATATCTGATCCTGGTGATTAGTCACTCGTTCTGTAAAGTATTTTTTCCACAAATGAATCTCTAAACACAACCTAAAGGGATATTCACCGTTTGCGTGATAGTGCACGGTAAAAATCCCAATAAAGACACATGCGCAGTTGATCAAGCCTGGTTGAGTCCATTTCTAACCTTTTCTGTGGAGTTTTGGAGGTTTTTTATTTACATGTATGATCAACAAGAAATATGGTTATTATTGGGTAAGGATTTCTTTAAATCGTTTTACATTAAAAAAAAAAATAGAAATTAAAATGTTCGACTATTTCTAAGACAACAGCTACATGTACATGGCACATGAAGGTTACACCCCTATTAATATTAAATAAGGATTACCCAATGAGACTTTACTGACAACTGTCATGTAGACTGTATGGCGTCACCTGGATCGAGTTGTAGAGGGTACAGACCAATGGGAAGTCAGAATATTAATTGAGAGTTGAAACTTTCCAAGTTGTCTATAACTGTCACTTCACAACGGCAGGTTTATGGGGCTAGGTGTCCTTAGTTATATTGTGGTCAGATTAAATACAAACAACTGAGTGGTTTCTTTATTAAATATATGTAATTCAACAGCTGAAGTAAAGATAAAACTAATACTTGTACAAATCAGAATTCGTATAAAGTATTCTGATTCAACGGCTATTCCCAAGATGAATACATTTTTTTTTATCGTTTGCGGCATTTTTGATGGCCGTGGAAAAGCAGGGTCGGGGATGAGCCCGATTTCCTCCCCCACTAAACCTTACAACACCGCCTTATAAGTGAAATAATCTCGAGTTCGGCGTAAAACAGCAATCAATCTAAAAGCTCATGAACTTACACGTGTCAAAATATGAAGGTGAACAGATCATGTTTATTTAAGAAGGGGCAGCTGATTACCTTGAGTTAATTCTGAGTTGTTTTCAACAGAACCCAGTTTTAAAAAAATGCTGTGAATACTCTCACCATGTGTTCGGATTTATTATATAACGACACCATTTATAGTCTCTAATTACCCGGCGCTTGAAAATAACATGCGATTAACGTAAGGGAAATTTCCAAGGGAGTGTTGCTCAACACAGCGTGAGCATATAAATCATACTGTCAACAGAGTGTTATGGATATATTTTAAAACAAACAAAAAAGAAAGCAAGAAAAACACAAAACTAGATTGTGAAATATGTTCTGTATTTAATAACTGCATTTTTTACCGACAATCTCTTGTGTATGAATTAAACTCTTTGTTTGACCTTCTTGGGCATTTTTTTATGTTACATGAGCTTATATTTGATTACGTTTTCTGTTACATCTCCACGATCCAACATTCATAATGTTTGTCACTTGTTTCGCACAAGGTATCGATTTCATATACCGTCATACAACGATTCAAAGCTTTACAAGTTAGGAATTCTGAATTTCCACGTCGTATTTTATTAAAATTCCTCCCTTACTCTGTACTAAACATTTTTAGAAGCTATTTTTATATAAATGTTATTCACAAATTCAGTCCGCCTTTTGAGTCGGACTCATTTTCAAACAGAGCGCATGGGCAAAATATACCATAATGATACGCGATTTGTGAAAGTAATCAAACCATGCATCAGGAAAATCAACGATATGGGCTTTTTGATTAAAAATATTAGGTTTTTGTTGACAAAAACTATGCATGGCGTAAATTTGACTAAAGCCCAATGTAAGCTGAAGTGACTGGACTGGCTTCCGCGTTAACGAAGACACTATGGGAGCTCGGACGCAGTGAATACACACCTCTCCAGGCGACCTGAACTACTTCTGAAATACCTTCCGCGGACAAAATCTCACCCAGCTGTGAGAATAAGCGTGAGTTCAGACCAGTTTCCTCGAAAGCTACCGAAAATTATTTGCCGGCTTACGGCGATAGGACTGTAAGTTAAAGTAAACTTTGTAAAGGGTGTCGCTGCCAGTTAGGGTCGTGTGCATAAAGGTCGAGAGAAGCCCTCTTAAAAAAAACATGTGACTTAGGAAATTCACGTGATACGTTGTAGTTGTATGGGGAGACTTTGAAATCTGCCGGACAACATTTTTACACTGTTTTTTACGAAGAGGGAGTTAGTAGTTTAACGAGATCAGAAAAAATCAACTGGTACAATGAAAAGAGGAATGTTCAAAATGTATTTTAGGAGGTAATAGCTAAAGGCTATTACACCGACCTGTTCCAATTTTAAAGCTGTAACTAGTTGTCCAACGATTGGTGGATAAACCGCTGAACGACGGAGAATAGACCCCACTGATCGATGGATAAAGTTTGGACAAAAATGACAATTTTGTCTCTATCTGCCATGGGTATTTTGTGGAACTATCGTCCACTGTTCTTCGACGACAGTGCATGTTCTAAGCTTGTTGCAAATGGCTAATTCTACCTAAGTCAGCTCGCCGTGTGCGCTGAAGGGATTTAAATTTTTTTCTTCAAAGTCTCAAACAAACTGCGCCGTTTTAGGCATGTTTTTGTTTAAATAAAGCAAAATATCTACATGTGTACTGACTTGTCCTAATGAGGCTGAATTCAATGAATATATGTTTTGTTTTTTTTGTTGATTTATCACCAAATACTAAAATAGGTTACCTTAGTTTTTATAGGAAAACCTAAAAATGGGTTATCATACCTCAGTTTGCGAAACCATTATTGGGTTACCATGAAAAGAATTCATTCAAAAACCTGACATTTCAGTTCTAAAGACTTTTGGTTTCTTTCTTTTTTTTGTAGTTTTTGTTTTATAGTACAGGTATAATAAAGAAAATGAGGAATATATTTTGGAATTTTCTTTGTTGATGTATTATATATTTTTTACTAACTAAAGGGCACACAAAGGAGAAAGAAGAAGGTTGTCCACAGAACAGCAACAATAGATGACAAAAAATTGCAGAGTTCTCTAAAAAAATTAACAGTATCAACTATCCCAGGAATTGAAGAGGTAATTAGCTCTTAAGGCCCGTTCTCACAGTGTGATTTGTCGTACCGACTTGTAAGATGCGATTAAAATAGATGCTTTTAATTGGTCAATAAGATTTGTCAACCAATCAAATGCATCCGTATGAATCGCAAGCTACAAGTCGGTATGACAAATCGCACAGTGAAAACGGGCCTTTATTTGAACTCATTGTCCAATGTTTTTGTCTAGCCCTACTAATGAGACATAGCTGTCACTTTTGCCAGTTTAGTGTCTGCATGTGATGTGTGCTTATCCCACAAAATATGCAGTTCCTTATGAAAATATGCTAGATCAATTTATTAAAAATCACTTTGCAAATAAAGACTGAAAGTGTGAAGGCTAACAAAGAGGATGCTGAGGCACTATATTGATGGTTTAAGATGGCTAGATCAGGTGACGTTCCTCTTTCAGCCATTTTTGGTAACAAAGCCCCAGGAACTTATCTACAAATTGAATAATGAACTTGAAAATAAAATTCAATCCGTTATCGGAAGGAAAGAAAAACCAGCAACCATAACTTTATTTCTAATACGTTTTGGGGCCTCTGTATTCCAGTGTGTTCGAGTGATCGTCCCTCAGTCCCACACAGACCTTCCATCGGTGCTGTGCGGGTTTGAATCACACTGACCAAATAAACAATTTCTGAGTGGATTTTTCACTCTGTCGCTGTATGTGGAAGAGTTGCTACGTATTCTCCAAAGGTCAGGGGTATCCTGGGCATTGAGCCTGGTTTCTTCCCCCACTAAATCTGGCAAAGCCGCCATATAAGTATATATGGATAAGAAGTCATGGGAGACAACTGTTGAATACTAACCCTGTTAAAGTGCCTTTGCATATAGCATATTGCACATACTGTAGTTAGGTCTTCCAAATATGTGAATGTTTGTTTGTTTATTATCAGGTCAATATGATTAGAGAGGATGGAACTGTACTTCACTTCAATAACCCTAAAGTTCAGGCTTCCTTGACATCCAACACATTTGCTATCACAGGTCATCCAGAAACTAAAGGTACCATATCAAACAATTAAAAGCACCATTTTAACGTTTGCCTGTCTAAATTTAAACATGGGTCCTCAAGGCAGCATACTCTAGTATTCTAATTTTAAAATGTATCCATGACCCTGGTGAATGATCTACTTATATTTTCAATGTTGTCTCTACCAAAAAACCAACAACCATAATGAGAAATAACTAAGACCTCACCATAAGCCAAGTTTCTCACTCCTATGCTGATCAGAGTTTCAAATATTATAGTTCTCTGTACTAAATAAAAACTATTCATGCTGCTGCATTTTACTGGTAGCTGGTTTAAAATGTTTTTATTCATTGATAGCCATTGGTGATATGTTGCCGGGTATTTTGAATCAGCTTGGAGCAGAAAGTTTGAGCAGTTTGAAGAGCATAGCCTCAAAAATACCAAGTAAGTCTCATCGTTTGGTTAGCTCCTCCAGTAAATGGATAGGCAATTAGGTCACAAATTGTTTTAATAGCTCGGTCTGTTATTTTAATTTTACCTTATTGGTACTTTGCAGGAATGGACAAATATCCACATTTTGGCAGCTCCAATTTTGATAAAGTAACATCTGATGTTCACCCCTTCTATAATCTTGAAATCCTATAAAATGAAAAAAAAAACAATAATTTAATCAAGAGTAACAAGGTACACAAAGACTGATTTTTCTCCAAATTTCCAGTAGCACTGAAGGGTTTGAAGATTTTTGGTGAAATAACTAACAATTCTGACTTACATTTAATGATGTTGCATTTTATGATTTACTATTACCCTTTGAAATAGTTTTTGATCATCAGAGCAACTCCTTTAAAGCTAAGCATAAAAAGTGTGCTGAAATATGATATTTTTTTCAGTATTTTTTGCATCTTGTTTGATTCCTCAGTCAATGTTGTTTATCTTGGTAAAACGTTATATGTATTTTGATTGTGTAGCTTCTGGAGGAGATAGCAGTAGGCAGGCTACGGATGACATTGATGATGAAGATGTACCAGGTAATTTAACTACAACTAAACGTTTGAAGGTTCAGATTGATTGATTGATGGTTATGCTGCACTCAAGATTATTTCACAAATAGGGCGGCGTTGCCAGGTTTAGTTAGGAAGAGTGTACCCTGATCTTCGGCGATTACCTGATAACTCTTCCACACACGCTGATCAAGTGAAAAATCCACTCGTAACTTTTTCAATTTATATTTGGTCCGAGTGGGATTTCTTCCAAGGCTGCAAACGACCTATGTGGGATGGTTGCCAGTTACCAGCGGAAGGTCGTGGGTTTCCTCCGGGCACAGAGCCCGGTTTCCTCCCACAATAAAACTGGCAACGCCGCCATATAAGTGAAATAATCAATCAATCCAAGGCTGCATGGTCAAAAACCAGACGGCTTTTGATTAGTACCTTCCGCACTATCTAAACTTGTGCTTTACAACGCACTCAAGATTATCTCACTTACATGGCAGTGTTCCCAGGTTTAGTGGGGAAGGAAAACCCTAACCTTCTGCAAGTACCTGGCAACTCTTCCATATATGGCAACCGAGTGAAAAATTCGCTGAGAAATTTTTCAATTTTTATTTTGAGCAGGATGTGAAACTCAAATCAACCATTGTTTTTTTTATTTTTTTTCAGATTTGGTCGAAAACTTTGACGAGGCGTCAAAAGGCGAAGGGGTCTGAAGTGGTTATTTAAAGTTTTGCATCCATCGTCTCTTTTCTTTCTATCCGTTTCCAGTCATCTGCTTAATAAAGTCACTGTAACCCATCTGAAGAGGTTATAAACACCACCCTCTGGCTGCTATACAAATTTCACGGATAAGAACTATTGAGAAGGTTACCAGTGCTTGTGAATCTTATCCCAAATAGGTTTCTTTTTGATATATTTAATATAATTGTGCGAACTGAAGAAATTACAAATTTTAAAGTTGGGGATAATTCTGCATTTGTTTGTACATGTATTACATTACTGGGGCATCTAACACAGGGTTGTCGAGTACCCATATTCAAATATATGATCAAAATTTCAGTCTTTCGTTTTCCTCTTATATATTTAAGAACTCTAAAACACACATATACATGTATATTGGTTGATTTTGGTTCGTACCAGGAGCCTGTTTTTCTGGTGCCTGATTTACAGGATGGTGTTAAAATTGCACACTTACTATGATTTAGCCCAGTCAATCAGGATAGAGGGTCTGACCTATAGACTAGTTCTCTTGATTGATAATGTCTCCTTGTCCTTTCTCCGTTCTATTCTCGAGAAAAGTTAAAGCAATCAACAGTGGATGCCTTCTATTTCATTCCAACCTGGTTCAAGACCTCTGGAGAACCATTGTATGAGGATATTATTCTTCCCTTCATTGGTGAAATCTTTGAATGGCATTTGGAAGTTAATCTGAATTACTCCTGGATAACAACTTCTTGGTTTATTGGGGGGGGGATGACGTTTGATAATGATGTAAGAACTACATTGAAACGTCTTCAGGCAATAAACCAAGAAGTTGTGATCCAGAAGTAATTCATCTTATTGTATAGGTGTACGCCTTACGCAGAGACCCGGCACAGTGTGCTGTGATAAACTCCGACAGGAAATCCACATTATAAACATGGATGTAAAGTTATGGATGTATTTTACGATAATCACAAACATATGTCAAAATCAATTTTAATATGAATCTCCCCAAAATCCTTATGTACAGCAACACGCCACAGGCTTGATTGGATGCAGCAGCTAAACAGGCATTTTCAATGCATTGTAAAAAATATAAATCGCAAACCTGTCAACATTTAAGCCTAGCGCAGACGAGAGGCGCCGGCTGAGCTACAAGGCACGCGTGGCCAAGGGAGCAGCTACAGATTTCAGCGCAGACGATGAGCTCTCGACTGAGGCAAGTTCTTGGTCACCCAAGTTCACTGATCTACACAAGTGTCACTACCCGTGTTACGTAATATTCTAAGTGGTCACATGATTTAATAGGCACACGCGATTGGACTATCCCTCAGCTCAGCCGGCAGCTTACGTTATGCGCACACGGTGAGATTCTTGCCACGAGAGGCAGAAAATATCAAACATGCTAAATACTTTCCTCACCGCCTCGAGAGGCGAAAATCTCACCAAAATTTACGGGCACACTGGGGAAACAGCTTAAGCCTAGCGCACACGAGCTTCAAATCTTCTGGATCTATTTTTATTTGCCGACGACACTAGTGCAGTCCACTCATCTGATAATATTACTGATACCATCAACATCATGAACACAGAGCTCAACAAATTATACAACTGGTTTTCAGCCAACCGACTCTCCCTTAACCTAAACAAAACTAAATGTCTCCTAGTCCTCCCTCACAACTATAAACTAAAACAACCAATACCTTCCATAATTATAGCTAATACTGAAATAGATCTTGTTACAGAATATAAGTTTTTAGGAATCATCATCAACAGCAAACTGAATTGGACACCCCATATAGGTTGTATTAGTCAGAAGCTTTCCCGCAATATCGGCATCATCCAACATCTCAAACATTCATTAAACAAAAAATCCCTCTTTCTACTGTATTATAGCATAATTTATCCTTATCTTATCTATGGTAACATCTTGTGGGGTAGCACGTATTCTACTCATCTGAACCCATTAGTCGTACTCCAAAAACGAGCTGTACGTGCAATCACCCTTTCTTCACCCTTAGAACACACAGCACCCATTTTCGTTAAGTTAAACATTTTACCTTTACCTTCCATAAATTTTTATTGTAATATTCAACTCTGTCATAAATTCTTCTATCGGCCAGATGAAATTCCTCACAGCTTCTCTAATTACCTTTTTAAACAATCTGCTATTCATCAATTTTGCACTAGAGCTCAAGCCTTAGATTTCAATAGGCCATTTCACCAAACAAACTTGTCATTCTATATTTTCAAATCTGCAGGCCCCAGAGAGTGGAACAAATTACCGAATTCATTGAAAACTATTTTTTCGTCGTCATTATTTAAATCTAAACTTAAATCACATCTGATTTCTATGATTGGAAACTAAAGCACTAATCTGTTGCACTTGTAAAAATAATAATTGTATGCTATTCTCACCTATAAGATATGCCATATCTATTCTCATTTTTTTGTACTTCAGGGATAGAACAAGCTCCCTGGAGCTTTAATCCCGCTTCTGTAAATCATTTCTTTTGTACTCCGTTTCATAATATGTAAGAGGTGAATAAATAAATACAAATACACGAGAGGCGCCGGCTACGCGTGGCTGAGAGCTAAGCTGTTTCCCCCGTGTGCGCGTAAATTTTGGTGAGATTTTCGCCTCTCGAGGCGGTGAGGAAAGTATATAGCATGTTTGATATTTTCTGCCTCTCGTGGCAAGAATCTCACCGTGTGCGCACAACGTAAGCTGCCGGCTGAGCTGAGAGGAGGGATAGTCCAATCGCGCGTACTTATTCAATCATGTGACCACTTAGAATATTACGTATTACGGGTAGTGACACTTGTGCAGGTCAGTGAACTTGGGTGAAAAGGAACTGGCCTCAGCCGAGAGCTCATCGTCTGCGCTGAAATTTGTAGCTGCTCCCTTGGCCACGCGTGCCTTGTAGCTCAGCCGGCGCCTCTCGTCTGCGCTAGGCTTTAGCTCTCAGCCACGCGTAGCCGGCAGCTCAGCCGGCGCCTCTCGTGTGCGCTAGGCTTAAGATTCCCCGCTTCGAATTTCCCTCAATTTTGGTGTTTATATGCCCGCTACTTAAAGGGGCATGAGCTGCCAAAATGTTGATATTTTGATGTTATAACAGAATGTTGAAATTATCGGCTATCTTTCATAAGACGTATAATTCAGAAGCTTTTTAGGGCTTCTAGTCTCGCAAATGTACGATAAAGTGTTGTTTTGAACTAACTTTGGCTTAGAATGAATGAATGGTCGTCCCGGTTATTAAAATTTTGCTACTTTTCGAACACGTTTTCGGTTCGTGTAGGCCACATACTGTATGGATTTCCCTCATTCCAACGTCAATCATCTAGTTTTTCGATGGCCTTCAAAACCTCTTACTGTCGTGATGATCAGAAATTCTGAAAAAAGTGTGAATTTTGGCAGCTCATGCCCCTTTAAGGTGGCGGTTTCCGAACAAAGAAACACCACAGCCAAGATTTCTGCCCTGAGCGGGGCGTATATTGGTATATAATGGGGCGTTTTGTGTTGAATTGTTTACATTTTTGCTAAAACCTCTGTTAGATAAATAAGATTTGATTGACTGGGTGAACGGTGTTAGCTCGATTTTCAGCGAAAATGTTCAATTAACGAGCAATTAGTGCGAATTCTGTGGTACATTGTTCACTTTCTGACAGACCGTTTGGGTTAATGTAAACAGAGGTCCTACATCCTATCTGATAAACTGTAAAGAGCCGACATTCTTCAGTTTAATTCTTCGGGACAAAAAAAAAAAACAGGTATAATTCAGAAGACTACGAAACAATCGGCCAGCCTTTAAACGTGCAACGGCTTGCTTTGTAGCCTCTGATAGAAAATCCAGTCTGCCTGAAACTGAAAGTAAACTTATCAGCTGCAAATGAATTCAAAAATCTTATCAAACTAGTCATTTAACGGTCTATCAGGGGAAAGAAATTTACCAGTGACCATCCCAACACCTTCCCAATATGTGTACGACAGTAAAATGTCGGAATTTGTTTGATCTTTAATTTGCCTCCTACCCACGAAGTTGACCAAATGAGTTGCAGAGCATAATTAATTGAAACTGCTGTTTCCCAATGTAATATGACTATGGTGTATATAACCACTTTTGTGAGTAGCTTCGATGACCGCATGTCCGTCTGCCTGTCTATACGATGAGCGTCCTACCCAGTCCGGGTTTCCGATCCCAAAATGACTTTTTTATACCGACGGCCAAAATACGGGGTCAGTATGAAAAAAAAATATTCGTTTTGGAATCCGAAACCCGGACTGGTCCTACCAAAATTCAATTGGAGGCTCAGTCGGCTAGAGCAATATGGCCCCTAAGTCCGATTCTGGCCTTACATCGATGCCGGTTCGAATCCTACTCGGACCAAATAAAACATTTGAGTGGATTTTTCTCTCGATCGCCGTATGTTGAATATTTGCAAGGTACTCGCCAAAGGTCCCATGTATCCCAACCCGCCCCTCTATTGGCTATAGGGGCTTCGGTGGTCCAGTGGGTTACAACGACCGTCCGTCAGTCCCACACAGACCTTCCATCGATGTGGCGCGGGTTCAAATCCCACTCAGACCAAGTAAAAATTAAAAACATTCTGAGTGGATTTTTCACTCGGTCGCCGTATGTGGATGAGTTGCCAGGTACTCGCCGAAGGTCGGGGGTTTCCTCTTGGCAATGAGCTCAGTCTCCTCCCCCACTAAACCTGGCAACGCCGCCATATAAGTGAAATGATCTTGAGTGCGGCGTAAGACATCAATCAATCTATTGGCTATATATACGGGTCTGTTGTGCGCCGATTGTTCGCTGATTGTTCGACAACCTGCAGTCGATATACTTGAAGTGAACGTTATATCAAATGGCGCCATGCAGTATACCATCAAAAGACAAGTGCGTAGCACAAATAAGCTTGATACTCTGGGAGATGGTCTGGTTTGATTGATAAAAAAATGATTTTACATGTGATTTAGCAGGGTTTTCGAAACTGTTCGCAAATTGGTAAGGGGTGCCTTTTTTATTATACACGCTTGATTCATTTGATGAATAGAATCTTTACTTTCATAATTAACTTTAAACTTATGTAAAATTCTTTTAAAGGCTAAAAACACTGTTTCCTTCTTGTATGGAGCAACCCCACCTCCACTAATCCACACGACTCCGCCATGACAATCACAATGTTGACATTTTATCGTTGAAACAAAATTTGTGTGCATTAAAGTTATGCCTAAAATGAAAAAAATGTTTGTCTTGGTTATGTAGAGTGGAATGAGCTGCCAAAATGTTATTTTCTAGTTACATCTAAATTTTGAAATCAATGGCTATTTATAAAAAGAAAATACACTGAAAATGAATCTGTCAGACAAGCTCGTGTTCAGCCGTCAGTTGAGCGCGCCATTGATGTTTTGAAATTGACCGGAAAAAAGTATCAGTAAATTACTTCCCAAAATGTTGATTTACAAGCCAGTATATATTTCAGAGTTATTAGAGTGTTTGTCTTCAGTTAATAGCGCCTAGAAATGATCGAAATTAACCTAGGTTTAAATGGCAGACTTTCATAGTTGCGCTCCAAACAGCCTTCCTGTAAACGCTAAAGTAGCAACGACCGTTGAATCTTGTACACTTCTCTTTATTTTATTCTTTCCTTTGTTTGTCCAATACAGTCTCATAACTGAACCCGCAGGTTGACAAAATACATCTTGTAGAATAAACTGACATAGTACTTGAAGATCGTGAATAGTATTATGCGAAGAATGAAGAATGAAGGTTCAAGCTGAAGAAAAAACGAACATTAAACTTATTAATTCAAACCGAAGTTATCGCTAATTGCTTGTGGTATACGGATTATAATATAATTAGATTAGCTCAAAACAACAAATAATCTAGCAAGGGTCGCCTAAACATGGTCGCCGAAACATTAGCTGATTTAAAATGTGATAGGCAAAATTACACGCGTTGTAGTTGTAAAGCGAAAATGAAAGTAACACGTATATCAAACTCTACTCACAAAATTTCTGGGCCGAAACTACCGTAGACATCAATGATAGCTTGTTCTTGGGTATTATTAAATGGTTTAGGTCTTGTGGATGCTGCTTTCACAGAAAACTGATCTTAAGGGCTTATTTCAGCCGAAATCTAAGACACTTACAACACTAAGCACAGCAGATCCTTCTAGAACAATCGAATTCTGACAATCTGCTCACAGTGGCACCAATACTACCGTCAATCTGCGCACAGTAGCGACCAAATATGAGTAACCTCGTAAATAAATTCTACATTACCGGCCCCTAAATGTTGAGTGTATAAACGAAACATTTACCTAAGCTATAACAAAACACAATTCAAAAGTTAAAGGGAGAGTTCAAAATATAGTCTATTAAACAGTTCCAAGAGTGAATCAGGAAATCTACTCTTTAAGGCATTCCAATAGGCACAACTTATTGACTGGTCTCTTAAGGATGGCAAATCGGGTCTTCAGTTCCACAGAACGAACAATTCCATCTTTTCCAGGGAAGGTCTTCAGCACTCTACCAAGAGGCCAGTTACGTCGGTGGACGTTCTCATTCAAAACCAAGACAATGTCCCCTTCCTTGAAGTTTCTCTGTGGTTCGAACCATTTTTGTCGAAGCTGTAGCGTAGGTAAATATTCTGACAACCACCTCTTCCAAAAGCAGTCAGCCAGGAATTGAACATGCTTCCAGCGTTTTCTATACACATCCAAAGATCCAAATTCACCATAAGGCAACACTGGGCCCGACCTGAGCAGTAAAAGGTGATTCGGCGTAAGCGGCTCAAGGTCGGTAGGGTCGTCAGAAACTGTAGTAAGAGGTCTACCATTCACAATTGATTCTGCCTCACAGAATACAGTAGCAAGCTCTTCATCACTGAGGTTCTTATCTTTTAGGGTATGGTCTAGGACACGTCTAACCGATCTGATTAGCCGTTCCCAAACCCCTCCCATATGGGAGGCAGCTGGGGGGTTGAACTCCCATTGAACATTCTGTTGTTGTAAGTGTCGCTCAATCTTATCTTGGTTCCAATCGGCAATGGCAGTAGACAACTCCCTTTGTGCACCAGTAAAATTAGTGCCATTGTCCGATCTTATTTTTTCTGGTCTACCTCTACGACACTGAAATCTTGTGAAAGCATTCAGGAACGAATCTGTGTCCATGCTATCCAGTTTTTCTAGATGTATTGCCCGAATAGACATACACGTGAAAATACATCCGTAGCGTTTAACAAAACTCCGGCCCCGTTTCACCATAAAGGGACCGAAACAATCTAGTCCTACACAAGAGAAGGGAGGTTTTAAAGGAGTTACCCTATCAGCTGGTAAGTCCGCCATTCTCTGTGGTTTAGTTCTTTTATATTGTCTTTGGCAGGTGACACAGTTTCGTAAAACTTTCTTTACTGTAGAACGAGCATTTATGACCCAAAATTTCTTCCTTAGCTCACTCAAAACATGTTCTTTGCCGGAATGAATGAGAATTTCATGATAGTGTCTGATAAGTAGTTGAACTGTTGGGTGTTTCTTCGGTAAGATCCGAGGATGTCGGGCTTCTGATGACACTGGAGCTAATGGTAACCTGTCACGAACACACATAACCCCTTCAGAATCCAACACTGGTTCTAGCGTGAAGATGTTACTTGATTTCTTGATAGCTTTTCCTTTTGATACAGCCTGGAGCTCCTCTTGGAATGTTGAGTGTTGTACAAACTTCACTATCTCTGTTTCAGCTCGTTTGAGATCAGCCACCTTAAGGTTACCTTTGTTCCAAACAACTTGCAAATGATCACTAGCTCTCACCTTTTCCAGAAGTATGTCCTTTAATCTCAGGAGCCAAGCAACACCTCTTTTAAGTCGGTACCAGGAAGAGTATCTTGTAAATAGTTTATCCAAAGCACCTGTCTCAAGAGTGGTGTGGATCTTTACATCACGTTTTACTTCCGTGTCATTCTCCAAGAGAGATCCATCTAGGCGTGGTCTTGGGGGCCATTTGTTCTCAGGTCTATGTAGAAAATCCGGCCCCGTGAGCCATCTCGTTTTTGTAACTATTTCTTGTGCGGTGAGGCCCCTTGATGAATCGTCTGCAGGATTAGACGCAGAATTTACATGTCGCCACTGTTCTGCGTCACTACCACCATGAATCTGTGTAACCCTATTGGCAACGAACATCTGGAACCGTTTTGTGGTATTTGAGATATAATGTAGCACAATCATACTGTCAGTCCAGAAGACAGATTTGCCTACCTCAATTTTCAGTTCTCTGCGGATCATACTGTCAACTTTGACTGCCAATACAGCCGCCGACAATTCTAGTCTTGGAATGGTTGTCTGCTTAATGGGGGAAAGTCTTGACTTTCCAATAAGAAATGCAATGTGAATCTTTCCTTCAGAATTTACAGTTCTCAGGTACGAGACTGTACCGAAGCCATCCAATGATGCATCTGCAAAATGATGAATTTCACATTGTGAAAAGGTTTGAAAGTCCTGAGGTCGAATGCATCTATCAACCTTTAGATCACTTAACTTGTGAAGGTCTTGCAGCCAACACTTCCACTGGTCTTGATTGGATGGGTTTAATGCTTCATCCCAGCCTTTTTTGGATCTGCACTCATTTTGAAGTAGCTTTTTAGCCTGTAGAACAAAAGGGCTTGCAATTCCTAATGGGTCGTAAATGGAACAAATGACACTCATCATACCCCGTCTAGTAAATGGCCTGTCTTTCTGTTTGATGTTGAAACTAAACTGATCGGAGTGCATATCCCACTGTACACCAAGTGCTCTCTCGACTGGAAGACAATTATCGAATTCCTTTACTTGTTTTCCTCTATGTTCTTTAGGAATAGCTTCCAGGAGTTGTTTATTATTACTAACAAATTTAGTGAGGTTGAATCCTCCTTTCAACAAGAGCTGTCTAAGTTCCTTTACAAGGTGAACAGCTTCATCCACCGTACTGACAGACTTTAACAAGTCGTCGACGTAGAAGTTTTTCTGTACAGTCTGGGAAACTGACTGGTCAACGTCAAGAGCATTATCTTCTGCTGTTCTCTGTAGGGCAAATGAGGCGCAGCTAGGAGACCCAACACCTCCAAATGGATGAACAGTCATGCGAAGTATTTCAGGTTCTTGGCTCATGTCGTCTCCTTTCCACCATAAAAATCTCAACACGTCTCTATCTTCTGGGGCTACTTTCACTTGGTGGAACATGGCCTCAATATCAGCCATTATGCCCACTGGCCACTCCCTGAACCTAAACAAAACGCCAATCAAAGAATTCGTCAGATCTGGTCCTTGTAATATGTAGTCGTTAAGTGACCGTCCCATGTACTCAGCCGAACAATCAAAAACCACACGCAGCTTATCTGGTTTGTTGACATTAAATACTGCGTGATGAGGTAAATACCAGACTTTTCTGAATTCATTAAACAGTTCATCTTTGGGGACAATTTCAGCATAACCATTTCGTAAAAGTCCTTGAATTTCCGTCTTGTATCTCTGAAACATTGCTGGTGAGCTCCGCAGCTTACGTTCTAATGAAGCCAGTCTACCTTTGGCAACAATAAAATTATTTGGAATGAGGTCGTTTTCTCTCTTGAATGGAATGTTCAATTGGTAATGTCCATCAACAATTAATGACTTATCCTGCCATAAGTCGACCACTTTCTTGTCATTCAAAGATAATTGCAGCTCACCTGTACTGGATTCTGAAGTCTCCATTGTCCAAAACCTTTCCACTTGGGATGTCAAGGTTTGATCACTGTGAATAAAATTGCTTACAATAGTTCTCTGAGCTAATGATTGTAGTGGGCCATTTAAAGTCCACCCAAAAACAGTCCTCGTTGCATAAGGCTAATTACCTGTGCCTGAGCACACTTCCAATGGAATAAGGGCACCAGGATTATCTTGACCAATAAGCAGCATCACCTTATCTCCATCAACTTCTGGAAAATTGATGCCGCTCAGATGTGGCCATTTACATACATCTACTACTCCAGCAACATTGTCTGCCAGTGATGGTAGCCTCTGAGTCATATACACATGGGGCATCTGCAGGGTATTCTCAACACAAACATCAGCGACTTCAAGAGAAAGTCTCTTTGTTTCCGTCGTTTGTCTTTCACTGCTCATCGTTGTGAGAGATAGCGTGGTACTAAATCCGCCGCCACCAAGCTGATCAATTAGTTCTTGAGTACAAAAGCTGTTTGTACTCCCTGTATCCAACAAGGCAAACGTGGTAATAAATTCTTGATTTTTATGGGCTCTTACTTTCACGGGTACCACTGGCAGGGCTACTTTATTGTTGACTGATGTACATGTTGAATTATGCACTGCAGCTATCCTTTGATCTTCTTTGGAGGTGGTTTCATGATTGATGGCTTGTGAGGGTTTCTTTTGCATGTGTGAGTTGGGCTGTTTGTTTATATGTAAATATTTTGAGTGTTTACCTTTACAGTCTGGGAAATCACACCTACCCAATTTATCACAGGTATTCGACATATGGTTGGCTGAAAAACAATTAAAACAAAGTTTCCTTGTCCTCACCCAATCACGCCTTTGATCGACACTCAAACCTTTGAACTGTTGACATTTGTGTAATAAGTGATTTCCAGAGCACATGTAGCAAGGAGGGAGTGATTCATCCATTCGCCTGTCTTTGTTGGTATGGTTTTCAGGATTAGTGGCTTGAACGTTGAAATTGGTACTTTGTCTCTTTGAAATAGTTTGCCACTTACGTGATTGATCTTTAACGTCATTTCTTGAAGACCCTTGTAGACTGCCATAAACTGGGTCGTTTATTTCTTGAGCAGACTTCTCAATAAATACTGCTAAGTCTTTTATATCTGGGTATTGTCCTCTCAACCCCAACAGATCAATGGCATTTTTTCGCCATCTGCCTTGCAAAAAGAAAGGTAGTTTTTTCAACCATTTTAAGCATTTTTGATTGATTGTCAATAGCTCCAATTTTTTCCATGGCGTCCAAAGTTAAAACACAACTATTCACGTCATCGGCATACTGACGAAGAGCTTGTTTATCAGAGGGCTTGATACATGGTCCGTCTGTGACCTTTTCAACCCAAGCCTTAGATATTTCAAATTCATTACCAAATCTTTCTTTTAAAAGTCGCCATGCCTGAATATAGCCTTGGTCAGGAGGCATCAATGAACAACACTGTATCACCGAAAGGGCTCGGCCGGTGCAATACTGAAACAGTCTGTTAAGCTTAACATTATCTGAAACTGATGTTGAATCCACACTACCTTGGAATGATCTCACAAACGCCCAATACTTGAGTGGATCGCCGTCAAATGTCATAAGTTCAACCCTTGGCAATTGCACAACTTCCAGCATACGTTGTTGTAGAATAAGCATGTTGTTTTCTGCAGGGGACATATCACAATGATTGGAGGCGGCATTTCTTGTGCCACTTTCAGCCCCATTAACAATAGCTGATAATATAGGTACACTTTGTCTTTGTGTAATAGGTGTTGTTTGTTTTGTGACGTGATTGTTTTGTTTAGTATTTGTAGATACCTCAGTTAATAACAAACTGTCAACCTTAGATTGCAAAGCTTGTATCAAACTATGCTGGCTCTCCAACGATTGTTCAAGCCCCTTGGCGTGTGCTATATAATCAATATGGCTTTCGTTCTTAATATAATTTATTGGGGTTTCAGTCTGGGTGTTGGAATAAAATATAGGAGCCTTTGGATTTAATTTAGAGTCAGCATTTGGAATTTCTGAAATATTTGTTTGACCAGTGGGTTCCAAAATACTTGTTTTAAACTCAGTTATCTTAACTTTGTGTTTTGAAGATCTACTTCCTGTCTGGCTTTCATGTTCTTCGTAAACCTTTTCTTCAGCCTCAACAGCAGCCAACTCTCCTTCAATCTGGGCGGCTTCCTCAAGCTGTTGAAGCTCTAGCTGTTTTAATTTCAATGATTGTTGCTTACTCAAAGCCTGGGCCTTAGCTAAGAGCATTGCCTTTTTTGCCTTAGCTCTGAGCTTAACACTGGATAGCGAACTACCTTTTGTCATCTGGCTTGCAGAATCTTCAGGTATTATGTCATCATGTTTATCTAGAGATTTATCACTTTCATGTTTAACTTGCATCCACTCTTCTACATGTTTGATGAATGTTTCTACATTTCTTGAAGTTGTGTCATAATATTCATTAGCAGTTTGAAATTCTTCTGCATCAGAGTCTAACAAATCTTTGTATTGGTTATGCTTTTCTTGGAAATGTGTATATGTTGCTTTATATTCTTGTAAGATAGCAGAAACTGCGTCATTATCTTTACCTTCAAACATTAAATCTTCTATTTCCTGTTTCTTTCTTGTTAGGCTACCTTTATATCCGCCCCTTTCCTTTCTTAGTTGATATAATTTCTCTGACATATATCCCTCCACATCATCCATTTTTTCTTTTTCTTTAAAATCATTAGCCTTCTCAGCCATCTTGTATAGAATTCCTTCTAAAATTTTCTTGAACTTTTTGATGTAAACGCTAAAGTAGCAACGACCGTTGAATCTTGTACACTTCTCTTTATTTTATTCTTTCCTTTGTTTGTCCAATACAGTCTCATAACTGAACCCGCAGGTTGACAAAATACATCTTGTAGAATAAACTGACATAGTACTTGAATATCGTGAATAGTATTATGCGAAGAATGAAGAATGAAGAATGAAGAATGAAGGTTCAAGCTGAAGAAAAAACGAACATTAAACTTATTAATTCAAACCGAAGTTATCGCTAATTGCTTGTGGTATACGGATTATAATATAATTAGATTAGCTCAAAACAACAAATAATCTAGCAAGGGTCGCCTAAACATGGTCGCCGAAACATTAGCTGATTTAAAATGTGATAGGCAAAATTACACGCGTTGTAGTTGTAAAGCGAAAATGAAAGTAACACGTATATCAAACTCTACTCACAAAATTTCTGGGCCGAAACTACCGTAGACATCAATGATAGCTTGTTCTTGGGTATTATTAAATGGTTTAGGTCTTGTGGATGCTGCTTTCACAGAAAACTGATCTTAAGGGCTTATTTCAGCCGAAATCTAAGACACTTACAACACTAAGCACAGCAGATCCTTCTAGAACAATCGAATTCTGACAATCTGCTCACAGTGGCACCAATACTACCGTCAATCTGCGCACAGTAGCGACCAAATATGAGTAACCTCGTAAATAAATTCTACACTTCCACCAATGGGTTGCGGGTTCGAATCCCACTCAGTCCAAAAAATTTGGAAAATTTTCTGACTTGGTTTTTACTCGAACGACCTATGTGGGATGGTTGCCAGTTACCAGCGGAAGGTCGTGGGTTTCCTCCGGGCATAGAGCCCGGTTTCCTCCCACAATAAAACTGGCAACGCCGCCATATAAGTGAAATAATCTTGAGCGCGGCGTAAAACACCAAATAATCAATCAATCAATCATAGTTGCGCTTATCAGTGACTTAGCGTTGATTTTCAATAGGCTTCTTGTACTTGCTGTATTAAACAAATATGTGAAGTTTCAAAGTTGTAAGTTAAAGACTTTTTTAGATAATGTGTTTACAAGGACCAATGGACAGATGGACGACGGAGGCAACGACAATACCCTTCGGGCAAAATTTGCCCGAGGGGTAAAAAACTATGTTAATGTAAGTCTAGGAGAATGATTGAACAGCATAGCAAATTTACGAACTCTGCATGGTCATCTTTTTGTAACTGCAACTGTAAGCAAGACGGAGAAGCGGGAAAGGATAGCCCCTTAGCCATGATAAGCAAGCTTTATAGAGTACAACAATATGCACATAGGATGGGGTATGTATATGCACATGTATGATAAAGATGGAGAAACAGCACCAAGAGGAGGAGACACATGAATTGGGCATGATTTAATGCTACGTCTGTGACAAATGATGGAGTAAGACAAAATATCATGCAAAATACTCCTTGCTGGTCATGTTTAGTTAGCATCGACTATGAGGCTGCTTGCTGATCCTGTTACCAGCACTCACTACGAGAAAGTAGGCTATCAAGAGTGCCACAAGCACAATAATGAAACATGCAGGCTTATATGACAAGCACAGCAACTACCGTACAACTGTACAATGGGACAAAATTGTGTCTACAAACAAATGTATGAACAGACAAATGGCAGAACAGAGAAATGTCAAAAGGAGTCCAAAATGTCATAAATATGTAAAAATATCTCCTTGCAAGTAGGACATGGACAACTTCATATCATTGGTAACATTTGTCAAGTTTCATTCAAAAAGAACCAACATCTGGGAGGAGTATTTTGGACAAAATTGCGTCTACGGACGGACGGAGGGCACAACGATCAGACAGATGTATGTGTGTACATACAAACTTTATGCCAGCAGAAGGGGGGGGGGGGGAGGTAGGGAGGAGGGAGGGAGGGGCGATAACATGATAACCCTGTCTTCATATGGAATGAGACCCATTGGAGGAGTATTTTGGACAAAACTGTGTCTATGGACGTACGGACGGACAGACAGACAGAGGGAACAACGATTGGACGGATGTATGAGCGTACATACACACTTCATGGCAGTAGAAGGGGGGGGGGGGGAGGTAGGGAGGAGGGAGGGGCGATAACACGATAACCCTGTCTTCATATGGAATGAGACCCCCAAAAGTCCTATAAGTCAAAAACGTCATAAAAATGTGAAAAAAGGAAATATCATCCTGTAAGTTGGGCATGCACATCTACATACCATTGGTAACATTGTGAAATTTCATTGAAATCAAAGCAAAATCTTAGGAGGAGTAGTCCGGACAAAATTGTGTCTACAGACAGACAGACGGACGGACGGACAAGCCGATTCCAGTATACCCCCCCCCCCCCCCTAACTTCGTTGCGGGGGGTATAATTATATATTGATTGATTGTGTTGTCAAGACAACCAGAATTTCTATCAAAATAATAAGGATTATGAAATTATGATTTTTATAATATATCGATCTTTTAAGGTATCAGAGATGTATACGATCGCTTTTGATGTATCCATAATATGTTGATGCAGGGTAAGGGGGGGGGGGGGGGGTAATTGGGGGACAGTAAACACACATGTGCAAATTTTCAAGACCTTTTTCGTAATATTTGGTGGCCCTAAAGAGGGCCAACTTTTTTAGTTGCCTTTTATTTTAGAGTTCGTCTTCGTTCGTGTACTGTCAATCCGCCGCCCCCTAGCCGTTCTCCTCTTCCATCGGGAGAACGGCCGGCGTTATCTTCTTCGTTCGTGTACGGTCAATCCGACGGTACGTTGTTGTACTTCATCGATTCCCCCATGGTGGTTCTTCGATCAGGCCCCCATGGAGAATGCGACTTTTCCAGTCACTCCCAACACCCTCAGCAACACTCGACGCACATGTAGTTGCACCCTCCTTTCCTCAAAGACTGGGAGCAGGAAGGTGACTTGTACGGCGATCCGTGTTGGGACATCATTATGACGTCAGCTGGTTGCTCAGTCGACACTGAGAGATGAATTGGCCTATTCCTCGACGTAACAGCGTTCGCTATACCAAAAACGCGGACGTCGGAGAAATACAGCGTGACGTCTTAAGGATTGAAGCCTTTTTTTGACAAGAGTGTGTTTCCGGTATACCGGGTTATTCGCTATTATCCTTACATTTATGAATAAACACTGCTATGTTTATATTTATAAGGATTATTGTTCCTTTCCACGTAAATGTTATGAAGTGAAATAGAAACAACTGGCACAAAAACCCTTAATTTACCGTTTGACTTGCTTTGCACAGATTTAAGCTACTATCAATGGCCACTAAAAGACGCCCAACAACTGAAATTCTTATCAAAAGGACACAAAACTTCTCATAGATTAAAGACAATACCTAATCTTTGTAAAGAATATATATTTTCACCTTTAAATCCTTGAAAACGTTGCAAAAAATAGGTTTTTTTTCAGAAACTTGTGAACAATTTTGAACCATTGTTACGCTCCAGGAGGACGACGTTAACTAACTCCTATATTATCATGACGCCAGTTTCTTGATTACGTAACATTACGCTCAATACTTTGTTACGTGACATTAGAATATCAGAAAGCATTGCACTTCATTGCGACACAGTAAATCCAGACAGGCCCCATTTGGGTATTGATACCGGACTAAATCGGATGGGCGTCTATATTAAAGTGACATGATCTGCCATATAAAATGTTGATATTTTTACGTTGAAACAGAATGTTGAAATTATCGGCTATTGTTCTCAAGACGTACAGTTCGGAAGCTTTTTAGTGGTAGTAGTCTGAAGAATGTACGTTAAAGCAGTGTTTTGAACTAACTTAGCCTTAGAAGGAATGAACGTTCGTCTGGCTTATTTATATTTTGTTTACACACAAACTGTATGGTTGTTCCGCATTTCAACGTCAATCATTTAGTTTTTTGATAACTTTCAAACCCTCTTACTGTCTTGACAATCAGAATTTGTCAAAAGGTGCGAATTTTGACAGCTCATACCACTTTGTCATTAAACAATTATTAACTAGGAATAGTAGATATTTGATCAGTTTTCGATGTCTAACTCTAATGGATTTCAGTAATTTCCCTGATGATGATTGCAGCTTGCTTTCGAAACACTATAAAAAACTTCATAGTATGAAAATTTAAATATACATGTTCTAATGGGCTTAGTTTAAGCTCTGCGTGTATATGAGAATCGAACAAGCGAACTGTTCCCAACAGGGCCGGGTAGCTCAGTTGGTAGAGCGGTGGGACGGTAACCCTAAGTCGTGAGTTCGATTCTCACTCTGGCCCGGAATTTTTTCCGGGTCAATTAGTGTCGGTTATTTACTAACTTTAATGGATTTGATACAGATATTTCTTTTAAAAGGTCATCAACATCTTAGCAAGTGAATTGGGTGAACCGAGGTCAATAGCTCAGGAAAAATTGGATCGCCTGGTTCTCCCCCCCCCCCCCCTCTTCAAACCTTCCTTCGTGGGTTTACATCGTCGAGAAATAACCAATTATACCTTATACCTTTCCATAAATAATATTGATTTTTCTCGCGGCGCAATAATGTTGAATTTGTGTATGGTTGAACATACGGAAGCTGAAAGTCACAGCATTCGAGATTGATTATAATGCAGATGACAAGAAATCTGAAATTTGAAATTGACAAATTCCATTTCGACTTTAAACAAATTAATTGTGAGTTTACAAAACATGGCGACATCAAAAATGACAAACTCGATAGCTTATATATGTAATTACAATTTTTTAAAATTCTAAACTCACATTCCGATTTCCAATTTCAATATTTGAAATTCGAATTTGGAAATTGAATTTCGAGATTCGAATTTTAATATTTGAAATTCACGTTCCAATTTCGAATTTCAATACATGTACATGTATAGTGAAATCGCTGGCCTAGTACCACTACCAGTGTACATGCATTTCTGCGGCAATCATTTTGTTTTTCGACGAACTTTATGTCCTCGGATTGTGTAGACATCGGAATTTCTAAAAAAAAAAGATAATAATGTTAGCAGCTGCAGCTATTTTAGCTAAGTGAAACTTAAAACACAAAACAACTACTAGGCCTATATATCAACATTTATTTCGCAACTTCTGATTATACGAAAGTTATCCTAAATTTGACTGGTCAGGCAAATATCGGTTTACCATCCCAGCAAATAAAATTTGTCAATTTAATTATAAAAAGTCTTCCATTTTTCGCTGATTTTATTGCATTTAGGCAACACTCGCGACAGAGTTGTCAGCTTTTGATATATAAACCCTATGGTTTGGAACTGACAGATATACTCCGGTGCAACGAAAAACGAACCACATGGCCCTTCCCCTAGATGAAATGGGAAGTAAGACACTCGTATTGAATCTGATCCCCATTCAGCTAGAGTTTTGCTTCAGAAATTTTAAGCCGTTGAACTTTGTGGGATAATTTTGCACAGAAGACCAGTCCGCTTGTCAAAGTTGTCATGTTTGATTAACCAAGTTGGATAGGCCGAGCTTGCATAAATGCGTCGTAAACATCCAACAATTAATCGATTTTAGAAACGATTCCGATTTTCATCCCTAAATTGTTATCCCTGGCCGAAGGAATTCATAGTAACCTTGGGAACACGACTGTGTACATTTGCTTGGCAGGAGAGTTTATCAATGAATGAATCCAATGAGATGGACATTGATAACGTTGAAATCCGTGTGATAGTGACGAAGATAGCGTGAATGGAAAATAAAAAAGAGGATTTGGTAGTTTGTATTAGTGTACCATTTCCTAATTATACCAGTGAGTTGGCCCCCTAAACCGCACGTATCGTGACGTGTTCCTCATCGCCTCGAGTAGCAGTCAGCAAACTGCCTCTCAATGAAGCCGAGAACGCTCGGCGTTGCCGGGAGCGAATGGGCAAATACAGAGGAACACACGCTGTTATGCATTGGGAGAAGCTATCAATACAATTAAGTTGATGAGTGTATACGTGTGCCTGGCCAAGTCATTATTGGTGTGCAGGCTGGACTTTTTTTCTGGCAACTGTAATTTTTTAACATTTCGCTCCTAGATTGGGTCAACTTTGTCTCGTCACTTCTATTCGAGAAAGTATAAGGATGTGGTATTTTAGAAAAACTGATCTGACTGGATATTTATTTATGTTCTTTATAGTTTACTCACTCTCAGGTATATTAATGCCGGCTGGAGCAGGTAAGACGGAATTTTATCAATATACTTTTACGCTAATTGCATTATTTCTAATTGATTTTCCCTGGTTTGTGTCTTTGACCAATATGGTTGTAAATAAATGTTTAAACTTTACTGGTCATTGCTTCTAAACAAGGGGAATTATTCATACTGTCAAGCACTACTTGAATAAGCTGTTAATACGTGTTTAGAAGCAATGACCAATAACGTTTGAAGTGGCATGAGCTGCCAAAATGTTAACATTTTGGCGTTAAAACAGATTGTTTAAATCATTGCCTATTTTTCTCAAGACGTATAATTCAGAAGTTTTTAGTGCTTCTAGTCTTGAGAATGATTGATAAAGTATGTTTGAACCTACTTTGGCTTAGAACGAATGAATGGTCGTCTGGGTTATTTAATTTTGTTTACTTTTGGAACCCTATTTCGGTTCGTACAGGCCACATACTGCATGCATTTTCCTCATTCGAACGCCAATCATTTATTTTTTCGATTGTCTTCAAAGCCTCTTACTGTCGTCACGATCAGAAATAATGAAAAAAGTTTTTATTTTGGCAGCCCATGCCACTTTAAACCTTTAGTTATAGGCATTTAGTATATGAATTAGTAGGTGGTTGGGGGCGGGGGGGGGGGGGGGGGGGTATTCATAGTGTAAAGCACTACTTGAGTAAGCTGTTAAATGTATGTTATTCTTAGACAAATAATTAATGCCTAAAACATAAACCAATCGATTTTTATCGCCTGCATATGGTTCTGCTTTATCAAGTGTTATGGATTTAATGGAGAGAGCAGCCAGTGGGTCAGAAGTATGATGGGCTTCTTTCGTAATTTTATAATTTTCTTTTCAAATCTCAGTTGTTCTACACTAAGATGAAAGAGATATATCATTCTACTAAGCCCAACAAACATAAAACTTGACATTTAAACCCCTTCACTCTCGCCAATAGTTCTATAAACAAATAACGGATTTTAGCTAACCTTTCTTAGGGGAAAATATAATGCTAAACTAAACAAGCCTTTATTTGAAATTTCAGGGTAAACAAATGCAACTTTAAAGGTCACATGTTCTTGGTGGTTTCTGTTAAACCTTTTTGTGTAAAATAATAACATTTTCTTTGCGGAACTTGACCCCCCCCCCCTCCAAAAAAAGTTGTGAGTGGAGGAGGGGGGGGGGCTGTTTTGTTATGAATAGGCAAAATAAATGTTGTCCAGCATTATTACTACCGTGGGCCATGGAGTATGGAGGATTCAATGGCGAGATGAAATGCAGAGGTGAAATTGATCACTTTGAAATCTGTAGTCAGAAAGTAAATTGGTTTCTTGCACTGATCACCCCATCCAGACAATGCCTCTTTTTACTACGTACAACAAGCTTGAGTTTAAACGCAAGGCAAAATAGTTACCCACCAATAGGACATAGATCTTTATACAATATATATAGACAAGACATGTTAGAGATATTCGAAGTGATTCAGACAGAGGAATTAAAGTGACAGATGTATCGCCTCTAACCAAATAGACCTATCACTTTATATTGATTATTATTCGGAAGTTTCATAATATGATAGCAGACAACCAACTTGACACGAAAACACAATTATAAAACTCCTATTTGGTCAGCATGGTTTGTATAAATTGCCAAAAAAGTCCGAAAAAATATCATCTAAATAATAGTAGACGTTTCTCTAGAAAGTTTCTGCTTGAGCGCGGCGTAAAACACCAAACAATCAATCAATCAACCAAAGTTTCTGTACAAGATGTGTGGCTTTACTGAACATGTCAAATTAAACACGGAGGATGCAATCGATCTATATTTCCTCTGAATTATTTATAAAGCTTTTTTAACATTGCACATGCACAATCAGTCAATTTAGAGACCTAATCTGAAAAACACAGAAAAAAGATTTGGTTTGAGGGACACAAAAAGCCTGCGGATAAATTTGATTGTGGACAGAAAACAAAAAGACTTGAAATGAGTGTAATCCAACGGTTTCGGATCCATTGGTTGATGTTCACTATGGATTACTATGGCAGTTATGTAAAAACTGACGCTACACCTCTTTGCGAAACAGGCTCCAGGACATTGTTATGCGCACCATGTTGTATAGGTAGTATTGATTGCACTCATGTTAATTGTGTTTCATCACAAATATTAGAAAGGATAATGCGACGAGTGCATTCTTTAAAGAGGCATTAGCTGCCAAAATTCACACTATCTTCATTATTTCTGATCGTTACGACATTAAGAGGCTTTTGAAGGTCATGGAAAAACTGAATGATTAGCGTTTGAATGAGGTAAATCCATACAGTATGTGACCTATACGAACCAAAATAGTGTTCGAAAAGTAAACAAAATTTAAATAACCGGGACGACCATTCATTCATTCTAAGGCACAGTTAGTTAAAAAATACTTTATCGTACATTATCGAGACTATTAACACTAAAAAGCTTCTGAATTATACGTCTTGAGAAAAATAGCCGATAATTTCAACATTCTGTTCTTACGTCAAAATATCAACATTTTGGCAGCTCATGCCACTTTAATATTATATTTCCTTTGGCCAATGTAACTTTGTCGATTTTCAAAAGACAAAATGTGTTTTGTAAAATTAATGCTTATATTTACAATTCGTTTTGTAAATATTTCAGCTGTTAATTCCCTATGTGCTTACAATACACCTTGTGCTAACAACTCGTACTGGTGTTACCCTAACCTCCGTGGTGCCCAGCCCAAATGTCACTGTCATACTGGTTTTACACGGTCAACATATATCAGCCATGGCGCCTGGAATTGTATAGGTACAGTCTCATTTGAATTCCTATCAAATTGTTCGTGTTTTATGTTATTTTTTGAGTGTCGTTTTTTTTTTCATTTGTTTTATGAAAATTCAACTCATATCCAAACATATAATTAGGTTAAAACTCAATTATATGTAACTTTTGCTGGTTAGAAATGGATGTCATACAGAATACAAGTAACAGTCAAGCAGTCTTCTTTGCAGGTACATAGAGTTACTAAATCAAACATATCCTATACAGTAGTTTGAGTATTACAGATTACACACAGATTTTATACTTATGTGTCATATTTTTACTCACGTTATTTGAGGTTCCAAAAACTCCCATAAAATCCGACAGAAAATGAGCGCTTGAATCTCCTGGAATTGAAACGTAGTGTGTACGACCAATGGTGTAGTCTACTAGATGTTCGAGCAATACCTAATGACCGAGCTACACCTAAAAACTCCCCCAATGGTGCTACGAACAATGAGCTGTGACTTGACATAATGTCATGCTAAATATCAAAGCGTTTTCTTTTTCTGTCCCCATCACTTAGTCCATTATTCAAGACTATGTTTTCTCTGTCCTATGGGATTAGTGTGAGGTTAGGCAAAATAATAATTATTAGAGCTACCATTATTAATTCTCTTTCCTGGGTTTTTAACTTTATGTCTTGTTATATATTTATGATCACTAAAACACACGGGCACAGGGAAAATCTTCTTCATAACGTCATATGTCTTGTTATAGATATAGATGAATGTAAAGAAGGGTTGGTAACCTGTTCGTATGGATCCACGTGTATGAACACCCAGGGCAGTTATAAGTGTCAATGTCCGCCCGGACAGGTGTATACAGGTGTCAAGTGCACAGGTATGTAGAACAATGACGCTGTGAACTACTACATATTTACAGTACAGTAATTTGAACGTTAAATTCAAGGGAGTGAAACTATTTGATACATTAAACCGAAAACAGTTTTTGACTGTGCAGTATTTTTTTCAAACAGTAGATATCAACGGATGAAAGTTCCCAAAAACATTTTCCGACGACCATTGAGGCATCAGGAACTTTAGATAGTCACCCTCATAGTTTTCAAAGATATCGTTGTTGTTGGCAATTTATTTTCTCAATCACTGCATACACGTATATGTCAAAATGACCCTGATTTAATACCCTAAATTGTTGTTCAGATTTAGATGAATGTGCTACTGGTCATCATCGTTGTGGTTTAAATACCCGTTGTATTAACAACGAAGGATCTTACCGATGTGTATGTCTGGAACCCGAACGACCTTTATTGAGATCAGCCAAAACCGGAACGTTTTTCTGTGAGGGTAAGTCCTTTATCATCCCATGAATGCTTTCGTTTTTAATATCATTTTACTTACTCAGAATGCTGTGGTATGGGTTTTGGTTACTCCTTTATTGTTCATACGATGTAATTGACTCAAGGTACAGCTAGACATAGGGTACCTATTCTTATTTTTCTAAAGATGCTGAAGAACTGATTTGTTAAGCTCGAGAGAGAGAGAGATGCTTCAAATGAGAAATGTTGATTATAATTAGCTCGAAAAAAGCTATCCTTTCGTTATCAAAAACACTCTGCCATCAACTTTCTTTCAAAACGATTGTACGCTCGTGTACGCCTGTTATCTTATGCTACCATTAAATGATCCGTTTTGATCGGGATGCCTTTCGGCTCCATTAACACTCCTGTGTCATTTCACAACACTATGGAATATGTATGTTGGCGTTTGTCATAGGCAGATAAGAAGAAAGGATATTCTGTTCGTTTTTGAATTTCATGTTTTCTCTTTAAATATTTCCACATGGAACATTTACTTGGAAACTCATTAGAGTTGATATATTCCGACAGACTTAAAACAAATGTAAACTCAATCTAATGTTGGGGAGTTCATTGAAGATAAGACATCTTGACTTTCGTCAGATCGATATGAACTAGGCCTATTCAACAGAAGGTATATGGAGAAATATTGTAGTTTTCAATGTTTTTGTTCAGGTGATTGTCATTATGGTGATGAAATGCCAGTGTGTTCTTACAACGCTGTCTGCATGGGAAACCAAACACATTTCACATGTCAATGTCAACATGGTTATCACTTGTCAGTTGAAGGAATATGTGAAGGTAAGATTTAGTTGATCAATCTAACAAACAAATCAATCGGATCAGTCATAAACAATCTGTTGACAAATCAATTGTGCACCTTAACTATGGATGAAAACTTGTTTGTTTCAGGTGTTCCAGGTATGTGAAAATAAAATCGTTGAACAAAATCAGAAACACAGGCCAGTGTCATCTTTCTTTATTTCAAGTAGTTTGCATATGACAATATGATAACTTTCGTGGGTCTCATAAACAGTAGATGGAGATAAGTTATTACAAACTTGCAAAACCAGAAGATATATATTTTTTATATTTAAAATTTGGACTTCGATAGAGCGAATGACCATACTAGTCTTTGTTTAGTTCTGTTTTTTTTAATTTGAATCTTGAATCATCAACTTACTCAGAAGGTAAAAAGATATTTGTCTCTCAGGTTTATCCCTATTTTCATGACTATTTTCCCAGAATGTAACAGTCGAGATCCGTGCCACGAGAACTCTGAATATTGTACAAAGAATGGTAAATCTCGGTGTATCTGTAAGGAAGGCTATGAACCCGATAGACGTGTGGGAAACTACGCTATTGCCTGTAAAGGTATGCACTTCTCTCTTTTTGGTGATTAGTTCATTTAGCTAAAGCATGTATTACTTCTTTTATCTAATCAGATAAAGTTTTGTTTGTTGCCTGCACAAGATCTATACAAACTACCAGCAATATAGTCACATCAACAAACTAAACCAATGGAAATATTTAAGCCCAAAATTATCCATTCTCAGTAAAGAGCAGAACTGTTATCATCAACAAATACATGTACAAGCCTTCTACAGAAGTTCTGATCCACGTCTTCAGCGCTGGGTCTTTGAACTAGAATTCTTCAATGTTAACAAGATGGGGCCGTCGGTTTGAACTTTCCGCACATGACTAAATGTCTGGAGAATTCTTGTGGATCTTGACCATATTCAGATTGGTATCTAGTGCCTGTGCCACAACCCCTTCGTATATTCATTTACCTCACACTATATTCTGTTTACTGCCATCATTTTCTTTATCCCTTGTAGACATTGATGAATGTGGTGATATGGAAACTTGCCGAGATACCTCCGTTTGTATAAACACTGATGGGGGATTCTTCTGTCAATGCCCAGATGGCTACCAGTATGTGAAACAACGTTGTGAAAGTAAGATATTCTAAATTTGTCACAGAATTTCGCTGGGTATTGCCTTAATTGGGTGAAACACACGTGGGTGAAAAATGGAAACGAAGTATTTCAAGATTCTCTGTAAGTTGCAATGGATACAAATGCATTGTTTTGGTTTGATCCCAAATCTGGTAACTGTTTTTTTCATTGGGATCGTCATGGTTTGATTCTTTCCATGCATCAAGGGGGCACAAAGCTTGTATGCTACGGAAATACCTTAGGGGGTTCTGGAGCTTTATGCTCTTGTATAACTAACTTTGGAAATGCATTCTAACTGACCAGACAACTAATGTGACAGTATTGCGAATCTGAATTGCTTCGTTCTCTTAGCGTTATATGCTAAGTGCACGACGCACTACAAAGACTATCAATATATAGTAAGTAATCTGGCATCTTCTCTTCCTAAAACTCACTGCTTTCAGTGATGCCTACAAGTCACTGAATTGCAGGTGAAAGATACCTTAACTAAAACATGGCTACTAATTTATATTTCCCAGAATGTGAAAGAAGAGGAAAATGTGGTGAGAATTCCTATTTCTGTGGCCATGATGACACTGTTAGCTGCGTGTGTGAAGATGGCTTCATTGTTAACCAGATCCAAGGGGAGATTACTCATTGTAAAGGTTAGTCTCTTCAACCACACCACCATAAGTTACTGACCTAACTCCAATATATTATTGAGTGTCTCTATTCTCTACTCTTAACCAACAACATGTTTTTCGTCAAATCTTCATAGCTATTCAAAATAACCTGGGCCAAAGTTGGATGTAAATCTGTCGAATAACTACAGAAACTTTTACCCGGATTGCAACTGCTCTAACGTAGGTCTATGCCTAGTTTTACGCCAGCTTCTATTAGACAGGCTCCCGGAAAGTGTTTCTCAAAACATTTACGTCAGACACTATTCTATCTGCCATGACAACGAATACGTTCAGCATTACGTTGGGAATTATCTCCCCTTGATCTTTGTACTTACTTTGATCGCAATAAACCTATTGTATTGTATTGTACGTTACGACGAGGCGCAAAGTAACGTCGGGCATCATTGTTTTTAGAAACAGTCTTTATGCACAGGGCTAAATATCAAGAAACTATTTATATAACAAATTAATGTGTTAATTAGACTAATGGACGTATTGATTGGTTTGTTTTAGATATAAACGAGTGTGACATATTACCCAGTACATGTGGCAGCGGAACAGACTGTATAAACACCCCGGGATCCCATGACTGTGTGTGTAAGGCAGGGTTTAGTCACCAGACGGGAGATCCAGACAACTGTCAAGGTAAAACTCCCCTTAACCTCCCATTTTCACCAATATTCTGTGTTTTATCTGGACTATTTTTTATTGAAAATAACACTATAAAATATAACTATAAAAGCGTTACGGAAAAACAAGGTTTGGCTGATTTTCTGTTCATTGATTGAAGTACATTTATCATTTGGTAAGAAATCCATTCTCCATGATTTTACCATATTCACTCGGGTATCAATCACCATTTTATTGTAATCAAAGTTTATTTACCTTCACCTACAACAAGTTAGAGAAAACGCGTATAAAGTAAATGATTACAATATTTTGTGATACATGCAATGGATCATAACGTGCCCCCCCCCCCCCCCCCCCCCTCTCACCTCAAGTACATCGTGAATAACCGAGCAGCTTGTCATCTTTCTCAAATAAACTGTGGACAAATTTGTTTGTCATGTCGCTCGAGTTTTGCGATTTTTTTCTAAATAAGTCGAATTGATTCCAATTGACTATGTTTCTCTTGAAATCACCCGAAATCAACTCTGACTGCCTATGTGATACCCCAGTGTCCCACACTCTTCATAAATTAGCTTACGGTTGGTTTGGAAATCTATTGCTTACAGACATCGATGAATGTAATGGGACTGTTGTTTGTCAGGGTAACTCCTCTTGTACTAACCTTCCCGGCTCGTACAACTGTATTTGTCATGAGGGTTATCAACTCAGGGGAGACAACTGTGAAGGTGTGTTTTTTCTTCTCCCTCCATCTGATGTAAAATAGTTGTATTTGAGAAATTGAACTTTTAACGTTTGTGATCTTAGTTTGCAACGAAACCTACATGTTATTTTAGTTTCTTTCCTTATCTTTGTCTAGATCATTAACTTTGATAATTTGTAATAATCTTACAAGCCGGTAGTTTAAGGATCAAAACGACAGAAAGAGGAAGCGTGTTTAATATGACTCTTGTGTCTGTGTTGATATTGTAGATATAGACGAGTGTTTTAACAACACGTCGAACTCGACCGTATGCCCATTTGGTGCTATATGTTACAATCTAATGGGCTCGTATGAGTGTATTTGTAGCGAAGGGTTTGTAACTGGCATTAACACTACGTCATGTGAGGGTGAGCCATGCTTTTCGTCACAATTGCAGCCCCGAGAACTTTCACTTTGACCTTAAAGGATTTGTGAATAGTGTAAGGACGTACCTCCTATTTTGTTACTTATCAGTTTACAGCATGTATACTTTACAAACCTGTTAAAAACGGAATCTTTAGCGCAAAACATACAAAATTCTAGAAATTGCATGTAATTAGCTCAGTGATTTGAACCTATGACGTCATACCTGAGATCTGCTGTGTATATACATGTACACTCAGTGTTGTTGTGTTATGAAGGCGCTGCGTTGATTAAGTGCGTATTCACGACCTTCTGATAATAGAACAACCTTCGAAAAATGACATCAAATAAGCTACAAACGAGGTGACGGGAATTATAGCCTACATATTTTCAACCGGGTAGAAAGCCCATAGGGAACTGGCCTTGTATCAAGGCATTACATATTTAATTATTGTTCACCAATCCTTTAAGTCGTCATTTTCACGGCTTATGTTGTTAGTATTTTACTTTATATGCACTTTATTTACATAGATACGATAATATATTTTTGAACACTAAAATACACGGGCACAGGCAAAATCTTCTTGTCTAAAATAACCATGGTAGTATACATTTGTATGTCACCACGACTTTACGGATGACCATTCGAAGCAACGCCATGTGTTTCTCTTGCACACGTTTATTTTAATTTCGCTCGTTGAAATATAATCCCCAGAGTAATGTTCATGGAAGATATGCATTAAATAAGCATAAGAGTTTATTAAATGAAGACTGGATTTGAATCATAAAACGCCACGTTACACGTCGGACATGTTGTTGTAATTCAAGCATACTATTCTACTGTTTGTGATTGGATGATTGATGATCTCCATGGTAACAAGTAATTTGTTAAAGACCCCCACAACATTATCTAGCTTCTTGAATAGGAATCGCCTTTATAATTATCTCGGGTGGTTGATAGACGACGGACAGCGAGGATGTCGTATGCTTTTCAGTGAACGTTGAATAAGGTTATTCTAAGAAAAAATCGCAAAGATTGATTTATTACGTCACGAACCACAATCTAATTTCCGTTTCTTTTGAACAATCTCCAAATTTTAAGCTAACCAGGAAGATGGACTGGAATTTAATAAGTTTGTCCAAGACAAGGCTCCGGGGGAGGCTTCATCATGGCGTGTCGTCAGAGTGCACTTCGCTACAAGGGGCTTGTAAAACAGATTAAAAAAGCAAGATCCATGATGTATTTCACCTTTTTTCGAGTGACGTCGTTAGGCTTTGTGCCTATTCCATATTTTGTGAACGAGTCGAGAATCTCACATGTTGTTTTTAGTGAAGGTGGTATTACACGCTTGACCAAAAGCACACGTGGGAGCCTTGTGGCAGCTAAAGTTCGTCATCTGGAAACTATAGTGTACATATGACAGTTCATTAGATGAACAACTAATTCATCTCTCCAGATCGTCTCTAGAAAAGTATAAGGTATATCCCTCCCCCAAATAAACAATTTGCATTTTAAGAAATCAAAATGTGATGCAATAAAATCCTGGCGTCAGCAGAAATTACAACAATTTGTGAAGAACAATCAGTCTATTTAAGCGAAATTCTACCCCGCTGAGAAATTCTGAAATTACTTTTTGGTTATGCTCATTGACATCGAACTATGTAAATGAAGACTTCCCAGCTAACGACATTGATAGGCGGGTAAATTGTAGAAAATGTCGGTTTATATGACCCGAGTATTGCGGTCTTTGGTGACTTCAGTGATAGACAAAACATTGCCTATATATGATCAACAATGTACAGAATAGATAAAAAAAATACGGTTTCCATAAGCTGTTTTCTCCCCCATCTTTTTTTGTTTCATGGCTTGTTTGCTTTAGGTCATTAGAATTCATTATGCACTTTGGGCATCGATAAATAGGTGAACTACACTGCTTGTGTGTGCCTTATTGTGGTCTCATATACGTATAATAGTCGGGTTTATCACTCACTTTGTAGTCATATTGGATTAAATCACAAGTGTTCGCTGTGTATTGGTTGGTTGGTTGTTTTAGCTTATTGGAGCGTCCATTCGTATGAATCATGTACGCCAACTGTGTATTTAATGTGTAGTCCTGTTTACATATAATCTGAACCATTCAGTTTATTATTCTCTGCATAACACATGCAGTGTCTTCAATCATCGTAGCACAGGCATGTTTGAGATAGTTGAAATTTGAAGGTGGCGTTACAAAAGAGAATAAGCTCCATAGGTTATTCACAAGGCCGCCACCATTTTTTCATTAGTTTTATCCAATTATTGTTGAATAAAAGTTTAAGTGCGTTATAGAGTAGTCATGTGATGCAATTTAGCCATGGCTGGCTAAACAATGGCGTGCGGTTGCATACTGACCTATATATTCGGAGACAATCTTCACACTTCAAGTTTGTCGCCATATTTTTTTTGGACCTAAATCTACCATTATACATTAGAGAGCGGTAAAAATACGTCATTATTGATCTAAAAATAGCTACACCAACATCACGTCATCCTAAAACGAAAAAATGGCTACACAGATAAGCCACTGAAAGGACATACTTCAGTCTGTTCTTATTAGCTTGAGGGTCATTGGAGGTAATTAACGTGAAATGTTTTAAGCACTTTGAAGGTTGTTATCGACGATAATCCCTATGTATTTCTAGAGATTTCCCCTCCTTTAAGTTAATCTTTAACATGACATCCAATGATAGACTAACGGTGCCTGATTTTTCATTCCCACTTCACATCTACAGATATAGATGAATGTATTGAGGAACATGGTTGTGATTTACGTGCGGAATGTGTCAATATGAATGGGACATATACATGTGAATGTACAGACGGTTATACTGGTAATGGTTGGGAATGCAAAGGTATAATCAATAATTCACAAATCAGACTATATTTTAACACCTCTTTTATTCACAACTCTATCACTTCATTTGGCTGTTAGAGCATTCTATAAAAATGAGCTAAACCACATTCAGTTTTCTTTGCTGTACCTTTGTCTGGTTTTTTCTCTTTCTTATGGAGCCTGCTAGTGCTAAGCTGTTTCAAAATGTCCTCACTACTTTCCATACTCTTTATAATGGGACATTTATTAAAGCAAACGCTAACGTAGTAGAAAAAGGGCCAACTTGTTGAACATTTCCTCTTATAATGATCCTCCATTGAGCGATTGAGACTGTCTCTGTATGTGGGCCTATACCTTCCAAAATAAAGTTTTCTTGGCGTTTACGTGTATTGATCACTAGGGAAATACCAGCCGGAGCAATCAGCCTCTATGCTATTGAGAGTTCAACATAGTCCTACACCCTCTGACGTTTGCACCACAGGTATAGAAATACAGAAAAAAAACACACAGACAAGACTTCTCGGCAAGGGAAATACCAACGTTCTGTTGCCTCTGGCTTCTCCTGTTTATAGATATCGATGAGTGTAGAATTCCCCCAAACCCGTGTTTAGATTCCACAAATGTCTTGTCACCGCTGCTGTCAATGTACGTCGGAATTCTAACATGGCGCTTGCCTCTCGGTAGTGGAATAACGTGTGTCAACTTGATTTGCAACGTCACTTCCAAACCCTTATAGATCAGGATATGCTTTCTCTGGGACATCAATGTGGAGAAGCATATTGGCCAATGCATATATATGTATAGAGTAGAACCCTGGCTCCATGATTATTTTAGACAAGAGGATCTTCCCTGGGCCCGTGTGTTTTAGTGTTCATAAATATATATGTAAAGACTATGTCTGTTGCGGAAACATATTGAGAAATTTCGAAGGAAATGATCCATGCTTTGCTTTCCAAAAAGTCAAAAACTGAACATGTTCCCAACTGTATGCAGATTAGGCATAAAACTTCCGACTTATGTTTGTTGATAGTATAGTAACAGTTTTCGTGAGGCGAACTGTTCTTTTACAAGTGTCACTTATCCATGGTTTATACAAATGCGATTTGTGTCTTGTTCCAACGTGTAGGTAATATAGGTCTACTAGTTTACTCAGTCAGTACCTATCTGTTCCATTACATAATCGATGTGTTTTCGCTGTTAATAAGTGCGTAGACTGGATATTTCATGTAAAATATACTTGTGTCAGGCTAAATTGCTCTCCTTATCGAGTAGTTTTGTGTGGTAAAAATTCACGGTTCAATAAATCTCAACTGCTCTGCTATCGTTTTCTGTCTGAAGCCTTCTCAAAATCAGATACAATGGTAGTCATCCTCACAAAACTTTCTGAAATTTCAATCAATACATGATTGTATATCCCCGGTCGTATTTTCGCTAAAAACATTAATCAAAACGCATGATACTCAGATCAACGATCTGTAGACAAATAAAACTTGCTGGATTTAGAAGGAACAAATAATTTACCACTCGCCATCTTCATCACTCTCCCGTCCAAAGAAAATAAAAAAAATCTCGCTGTATTTGGGTTCGTATTTAATAGTTCAGCACTGTATTTACACTGGAGCGCATTAGACCCTCCCAGTGAAATAGCTACGATGATCTCTAAATTTATTCATGACTGTTTTCAAATGAGAAGCAGTCAATAATATATCTTGATTATTTGTTATTGTTATATTGTTATTGTTATTGTATTGCCATGTTGTACCCACCCCTTTGTGGGCTTTGTATTCGTACAATAAACTTTGAATTAAATTCAGTAATTGGGATCATGCAGTAGGCCTACTAAAGGAAGTTAGCTATAGGCTATATTTAACAGCTTATCCATTAGGTTAGTGATCAGCATTCGGTACAGATAACAAGACGTTGTTATCCATAAGCAAGTCCCTTCCTTCTCTTTGACACTGCATTTGTGTTTTTGAATCCAATATTGAAATTGTTCCACTTTATTTTGATTATCAATCACCTATAGTGTATAATTTGTTTTGATATTTTGATGACATTTTTGATTTTGATATTATTTTAACTATCTTTCACCTATAGTCTTTTTGTTGTTGTTGTTGATAAATTGATGATATTTTTAGCAATGGTATTTAGTAGACTATTGCTGTTACATGTTACAATTATAATTACAGTGTATTTTTTATTACTTTTATTTCGATAAGTTTTATCTTTTCATCTCAATCCACGAATCGAAACATCTGGCAAGTTAGATAATGCGGTCTTACGCGCAATGCATTATTAAATCTAACCTTATTTTCATTATTCTGGAATTGGAGATGAGATTTTCACAATATTCCAGAAAAATACAAATTTTTCCTGGAAATTTTGTTAACCCAAATATTTAAAGTAAATCCTGAAGCTCTTAAAGAGTATCGTTCAAGGGAAGTGCTTCGTTTGCTTCGTCCATGGTAATCCTAAATTGCAACAGATCTACTTTATTTCTCTTTCCAGATATCGATGAGTGTGAATACATGAACCCATGTGGCCAAAACGGAATTTGCCGAAATGCGAACGGTAGTTTTGAGTGTGAATGTGAAGACGGCTTTACTGGGGATGGCTTCAACTGTGTGGGTAGGTGTAAAATGATACAACAAAAGCACACGGACACAGGGAAAGTCTTCATATCTCAAATGACCACAGACAAGTATCTGATTTTGTCTAAAAGGGGTCCTGTCAATTGGACCGTAATACCCAATCATTAGTTGTTGTATATAAACTAAAACCCATGATATTTCATTAGTTTGATGATAGGCAGGAGTTGGGCTTTAGTAAATTACATGTATACGTATAATTTGGTTCAATCAGAAATACTTAGCGGTCAACTTCACAACCCCAAAAGTTCTGATCACAATCTAAGAAACACTTGACATTCCCGGCTACAATGAAACCCTCCATATTACACAAATGTGACGATTGATCTT
This sequence comes from Lepidochitona cinerea, assembly GCA_963971465.1. Taxonomy (NCBI): domain Eukaryota; kingdom Metazoa; phylum Mollusca; class Polyplacophora; order Chitonida; family Tonicellidae; genus Lepidochitona; species Lepidochitona cinerea. The sequence continues at coordinate 34,568,611 of OZ020556.1, read as the reverse complement.
TCATAGATAGAAGGGGGCTCTTTTTGTCCATAGCAGGCGATGGCGGGTTCTGGAAGCTCCAAGGCTCTTTTGGAGTTAAATTGAAAATGTGATAAATTTTACTTCATGAACGACCCTAATCAGGCTCCACGATCGGGTGGATGAACTATAATGGTGCATGGCGAAATGATCTTCATGGCGAAATGATCTTAGTTGGCTTTACATATGATATAGATCTGTGCAATTTTCCGTCTAAAAACTCTCGGCCTAAGATTACTCAAGAAAGGTTATAAGTCATTTTTAGCAAATATGATTGGCATCATTTAAGATACTTCAGAAAGGTATATTTCCTTACGATCGGCCATATTAACACAATAAGGCTAGGGTCCAAGGGCCGTCGAGCCCCAAGAAAACTGAGAAGTAATTGGATCATGTAATTAAATGAACTAACTTTGTATTAATGGACATTGATTACTCTCGATTTACTGGATCGTCCATTGCTTGGTTAGTTTAATCGACCCATAGGCTGTCTGTCTCACATCGTCTGACAGGAACCCGGACTTAGTTTTAGACCCAAACACCCTATATGCCCGAGTTGTAAATTCGTATCAGAATATAAAACCCCGTTGGGTAAGCTTGGACAACCAATATTGTAGCAGATCGTTGTCGTTCCCATGCCACATTGTGACCGAGTTTTGTTTTTCTTTCCAAAGATATCAACGAATGTGTGGAGAGAAATGTTTGTGTATCTGGGGAGGAATGTATCAATATGATAGGTGATTATAAGTGTGAACCATCAAAAGCCTCCTCAACAACTTTGGAGGACGAATATATCCCATTTGATGGCGAACCGAGTAAGTAATGATGAGACAATAACATATACACGTACTTCACCTCATAGTGTTTATATACAACGCCTTTTATTTAGATTTATGAACACTAGAACACACAGGTGTAGAGAAAATCGTCATGACTAAAATAACTATGGAGTTAAGTTTCTAAATGTGTTAAAAAGTGGATATGATACAAAGACCTGTATAGCCAGTCCTATGTTTTTCTATTAAACAACAATTTATGACCGTTTTATTTATATATACGCCGTAGTCTGCAGGTTTAAAACATTCTCTATTTACTGTTGAGTATTTACAGTCCACCATATAACTGATTTTGGAATTGAGTAAATTGTTCTTAATATGTAGCATAAGCTGTCAACATTAGTTGTTAAAACAAAATGGTGATTTTTAGGCTATAACGCTATGAGGTAAAAAAAATTAATGGTTTCTAGTTTTATCGATCACGGAAATGCCTTCAAAGTAATGTTCAGAGGTAATGAAGACAAACGTAAACAAACCGAAGCGTTATTTTTGGTTTCAACTACAATCATTTTAGTCCAACATTTTGCAGGGGGTGCCACTTTAAGTTCTGATTGGGTATCAGTTGATTTTGAAACTTTTGGATGGGAAGTCGACAAGTAAAGCTCATTTTCTCCCCTTTTTTAGACTGTTGTAGGGGAAAGGGGGGGGGTATATATCGCCTATTTATCAAACATGGATGTTGTATTTTCAAAACTAACCTTTTCTCTGTTTAGGACCAAGTGGAAGTCGTGCAGATCAAGTAACGTTTGGTTTGGCCAGTTTCGGATGTATCGTTTTACAGCTGTTGTGGAGCTGATAAGAAGTCCATCTTGTCGTCGGTTCTAAACTCCCAGGAGGATAACCATTCCGGAAACCCTTGTTCTTCTGTCATCCTGTACAGTTAAGACTATGTATAACGATTCCGGAAACCTTTGTTCCTTTGTCATTCTGTACAGTTAAGACTATGTATAACGATTCCGGAAACCTTTGTTCCTTTGTCATCCTGTACAGTTAAGACGCTGTATAACCATTCCGGAAACCCTTGTTGCTGTATCGGTAAATTACTAACCAACAACCAAGATAAATGTTTATATGAAGGCTATTATGATTACCTGTGAATGGATTTGGATGAATACATACATTAAACCATGTGCAAGTGATGTGGTTTGCGGTTCGTTGAAACTGTTTAAGCAGATTGGTTGGAAGTGTGTACCGATAGCAGAGCCGTTTATAATACATCCATGGAAAGTCGATGTGTCGGTATCCTCAAGTTTGCAGTTGGATAGAAGAATTCTGTGGGCGTGTTTAAAGCCAGTTCATATATTAACCGGGAATAATGTTGAACCAGTTTATCTTGCATGGGACGATTGTGAATGTTAGGGATCATATCTAAATACAATGTTCTGGAGTTCCACTTGAGATTCAGTAAAATGCTTTATGATGTTCGTATTATCAATGATTGGATACATAAGTACTCTTGTAGGGGGTTGGCTGGATTGTATAGATGAGTGTAGCTTTTGGAAATAATAATCCTTAGCAGATTTAAGCAAAACTAGGACATAAAATTAGTCCTGCATGGGTGAATTGTTCATGTATTACTGACACGGACTGTTTCTAAACGCAACATTCACTCGCATACAAACCTTGTAAGAAAAATTTGGTCCCCAATTAACATACCTTTCATAACATTCAAAACAAATTCTATCAGAAAGGAAACCACAGGGCCATAATTTTGCTTATTTTTTTGGTCGCCCTATGCCAGATTTGCCAAGTACTTGCCAAGGTCGAGGGTTGTCTTCAAGGAAAGAGCCATGTTGCGACCGAATAATGCATCACATCATGTGAGCGATAACGGTTTAAGTTTGGTTTAACTCTTTAATAATGCAATACAAGGGAACAAGTTAGACAAAAACAATCTCTTCATATGGTATCTTACCAGGTTTTGACGCAAGTTTATTTTTTATCTTAAATTCGATTGCAGTCTTCAGTTTGTAGAAAGGGCCATGGTGGTTGAGTGGACAGAGTGATATTCTCTCAGTCCGACACAGGCCTTCCATTGATGGGTCGCGGATTCAAATCCCACTCAGGTTTTTTTTACCTGATCGTATATGTGGAAGAGTTACCAGGTACTCGCTGAATGTCGGGTGTTTCCTCCCGTCAGAGAGTCCGGTTTCCTCCCCAAGCAATAAACTTGGCGGCGCCATATAAGGGAAATAATCTTGAGTGCGGCGTAAAACATCCATCGGTCATACTAGACGGCCTCCGGGCTAAATAAGTACAGCCTTAGGCAGTCAATCCGAACAGCTTTCCACCAATGGGCTACCGGTTCCAATCAGTCTCAGTGCAATTAATGGAGAGAAATTATTAATCACTTTTCATCCGATCGACTTATTTGAGATGGTTGCCAGGTATATCCAAGCATTGCGCCTGGTTTCATCTCCCGATAAACCTTATACAATGTGGCAATATAAGTGGAATAATATTGAGAGCGGCGCAAAACGCCAAACAATCAATCAGTGTCGTACATATAGAGAATGACGCTATATTAAGCAATACAAGTAGTGGTATGCTTGGTTGATTTTAAATGCTTTGTCGAACGGCTGGTATAGGATCTTAAATGTATTTTGGCGGTGTTTATTCTACCTGTGTCAACTGTTTCCAAGCGTAATGTGTATATCAGGCATTTGTTTAAGATCTTACCTGGATATGATCTTTTGATCGATTTCCCAGCTAATTGTCTTCTGATTAAAGTCTTGTAACTTCTGCAAAACATTTTTATCATTTTTTTTTTTCCATTCCGCAAATTGAACGCAAGCAGATTGCGTGGCCTTTTTGGGGTTCATTTTGTTAGATTTGTTAGGGATTATTGCTGCGTGCACAGGTTGCTTAATAACGTACAGTTTATAATGTAAGTAAACTGTGCGTCGAGGATTCAAATGTGGAAACTGTATATATGCATGGTTTGTTCGTTTTCACACTTCAGACAATTTCTTGTAGGCCTACATATATAATTGTTGTGGGGTGATCATTTACCAGGGAATTCATTTAAGGACCGAAAAGTGAGATCACTTAAAGTATGCGCGTGGCGCATCCATGTGAAAACCCAACCGTTTTTCCCTCTCCATGTGTGTAACGTGAATAAAAAAAATCATAATAATTTTTACAATTCTGTTATTACTGCAACTGATTAAATCACCTCGATGGTTTGATAAAGTCTTTTTGTCTGTTTGGTGATGACTCTTACAGAATTTCATGAGCATGCAGTTATTTATTAAAGGGGAGAAACACAAAAAAACGAAACAAAAAAACAACAACAGCATGCAGTTGTATCGAACGTGCTCCAATATGTCATCGTATGTGTGTTTGAATCTTGCACGTGGTTTACATTGTTTAAATACACTGAAAATGAATCTGTCGGACAAGCTCATGATCGGTCGTCAGTGGAGCTCGCCATTGACATTTTGAAATTGACGGGAAGAAGTTTTGCTTCCTTTTCGAGCTTAATGTATCTTGTATGACTAAAACCTGCATTGTCAGCACCAGCGGTAAGACTACCTTTTCTGAAAATTCTACAACGACTCCCATAGTCGCGTAGACAATAAATGCAGCCTGTCACGTTTTCCCAAAATGTTGATTTACAAGCCAGTATATATTTCAGAGTTATTAGAGTGTTTGTCTTCAGTTATTAGCGTCTCGCAGTATATATTTCAGAGTTATTAGAGTGTTTGTCTTCAGTTATTAGCGTCTCGAAATGATCGAAATCAACCTAGATTTAAATGGCAGACTTTCAGAGTTGATCAATTTCCCTTACGCTAGTGCAGTGTCTGCAATCTAACATTAGACCTTAACCTAGCTAGTCTTAAAGTCCAGCTAAGCCAAGTCTAAAAGAAGAGATAGGCGTATGTTGATTGGACGATCGGGACACGCTTTGCCGTGAAGATGGCTGCCGAGTCGGTTAGACAGTCTCAGATAAGGCTTCTTAACTTTATTATAGAGCATTTTGTGCAGGAAAAATCGTACAGATGTGGTTTTGATACCATTAGAAAGGAAAATTTAGCGTGCCTGTACTGTATTACATACTAAGTCCTTACATTCCTCCTTCTTTAAGGGCTTAAAGGAAAATAAAACAAACAAACATAAAGTCGGCTATTAACATTGCATTCATTTCTCATACGAGACTACTAGTAGGCCTATCTTACCTACAGGATTTGTCGAAAGCGCCCCCCCCCCCCCCCCTCCCCCTTAAAGTAAAAATAAGTAAAATTGTAAAACAATTACATAGGTCAAGAGAACACAACGATTATGTACTCGAAATGGTCGAAGTCTCACCAAAGACTCATATAGGCCTATAGGCTTTATCCTTTTTTCGAACCCGAGACCCCTAGATAGAAGACTTGTGTCGGACTGAAAGGCTTGGTGTAAATCACTGTAAGCCCTAAACTGACGACACAAACCATAAACAGCTCTAAATTATATTAGAAGGTCCATAACGAATGGCTTAAATTTGTTATTCTGGTATTGCTTGTTGGGAAACAAGAACAACAACATAGCATAGAGATGGAAAATGATGGAGCTTTCAGTTCTGAGTGTGACCTATAAGTAGGGATTTCGTAATTGTTGTCAATAGTTTTCTTTTTGTCAAGGACCACGCGAAGGCTCATGGAACCGGCCAAACAACGCCACAAGAGGAAAGTTAAATCTCTCCGACTGGAAAACCCTATGATCACAGGAGGCAGGGATAGGTCTACTCTTAGTCTTACTTATGAAACTCAATTTAGAACTTTAGATTTGGACTAAAAATTCGGACTATCTGTCCAGCCAAAAAGTCGGAAATGATAGGAAACAATTTGTCCAGTTGAAATACCATTATTGTCTTTTAACTTCTGGATATATCAAGTAACATGTCCTACATGGTCGCAGATATTCCGTAATTTAAGTGACTGTCAATCCACTTATGATTCCGACTTATTTATACACCTAACGTTAACGTGGCGAAATTATAGATGGGGAGCTGAACATAATAGTGATACTTTCGGGTTCGGTCTCAGCACACCGATATTCTTGCTGAAGATGCGTTAGCATTATCAATATATTACAAAGTGTTCCAGAAAATTCTACTGACTAAAGCCAAACTCCTGACTGTTGCCAACCTAAAATAATATGACTTGTTTAAGTGGCATTTAGAAGTTGAGCATAATAATGAAAGAAAGAAAACTCTTGCGTATGGATTTACAACTTCTTGGTTTATTGGGAACACGACGTTTCGGTGTAGCTCCTAACACCGTTATCAAGTGATGACACCGAAACGTCGTGTTCCCAATAAACCAAGAAGTTGTAAATCCATACGCAAGAGTTTTCTTTCTTTCACTAAAATAATATCATGGCTTTTAGTTCATTACAAGAAATTATGATTGGGTAAAAAAGTCTCAATGATATATCCCTTTTAAAACTTGTCTTCGTCATAGGCTTGGGCTCTACGCGCACATGCCCCGTACCAAGTTTGTGGAAGGTAGTGTCCTTTTCGCCCATGCGCAGTTGCAGGTCTACGACTGCTTAATGGCGGCAGCAGTTTGATTACATTGACAACCAGCGCCAACGAAACCTTCGTTTATTTTCAACTTCAATTCAGGACTGGTGAGACATTTTTCATGTGTTATATATAAACCAATAATAGCCAATTTTAACCATTTTAAGAATGAGGTGTCGTTTGTTTGCGCTGTTATCGTGTAAGGTATTCCGTAAAATTCGGAGTGTTTCGTGTTTTGACATGAACCATAAAAAACACCTAAAACAGGTTACTGGAGGTCCAATTATCGTGGTTTTTTTAAGTGTTCATTCAGATACATTTTACTTATTTAAGCAGTATAAAATATAGATTGGGCTGTTATAATAACACAACGTTTGGTAATTAATTTTATTTGTTAAAGATTGTGAGTCGGTTATCTTTATTTAGTACACAATAGACCATTTCGGTTTAAGAATTTAGTAGCTTGTTTTGAATGGCAAAAGGACGCTATATTGAAATTTTAGATAAATCTGACGCTGAATTAGTGCTCAATTTATGTTTTTCGCAATACGATAGATGGGTTTCACAGCACGTGCAGTGGAATGACATCAATGATATACAATTCAAACAACGTGAAAAACATCTTTTTAACAAAAATGGTCTATTGCTGCTTAAAAGTAGTATGGTATAGAAAAAAAATATAAACCGAGCCCCTCCTTCTAGGCTTGCATCTCTGATTTTTTAACTTGACAATGTCTTCAAATTAGGAAACTAATAGTGAATGCAGCGTAAAACATCAATTGATCAATTGTGTTCAATTTTTGTTCTCTTTATGAAGCACAAAACCGCCTGCAGGGGCCTCCGTGGCTCAGTAGGTAGAGCGTTGGAAGCTCATTCCGAACAGCTTTCCACCAATGGGTTGCGGGATCGAATCCCACTCAGTCCCAAAAAAATTGACTGACAAGTTTTTACTTGAACGACCTATTTGGGATGGCTGCCAGTTACCACCGGAAGATCGTGGGTTCCTCGGGGCATAGAGCCCAGTTTCCTCCCACAATAAAACTGGGAAAGCCGCCATATAAGTGAAATAATCTTGAGCGCGACGTAAAACACCAAACAATCCATCAATCAACAAAACCGCCTGCATTCTGGCTAAATTGACAGTAGCCCTTAGATTTGAGAGGAGATTGATGCTGTTATTTTTCTTACTTGTGTATTCTAATTTCTTAGTCAATGCCAACGATTATCCTCTCTTTAGTTTATTGTTGGTTAGTAACTGGGTACTTTATAGAAATGGAATTTATAGAGTCAAAATTGACTGATTCCATTATAGGAAATTATCTGCAGATTTGCACTGTAATTTACCAACATAAAATAGATTTTCTTTACTTTCTATAGAAATATAATCATGTCTCGACGTGTGAGTAAAAGTTCTGCCTCCAGTAGGAGAGAGACCTCTGATGGGGATGTATACCAGGATTGTAAAGCAGCCTTTCTAGCTATTTATGATGACCTTCAAGATGAGATAGAGAGCAAAGACCAACTGGAAACAGGTTTCTATTTGTATATTATGTTATTATCTACTATTTAAAATTTAGCCATTGATTTTCCTTCTCCTTATTACTTTATAAATTGTACATGTGTGTTTTAGTGTTCATAAATATATGTATATCGAATAGATTGAAAGAAGTAGCAGGGTTAATGAGTACTTCAAGACAATTTTTAAATGAACCATGACAGTGGCGCCGCTGCCTTTTCAGTGAACATCAAACAGTATTCAATCCTTTGTTGATTGACCTAACCAATCTGCTTTCTAGATCATAAACATCCTCTCATGTAATAAATTTGTTAGCCTGAATTTCTAGTTATTCTTTTTACATACCGTATTTCTTAAGATTCAGTCACTTTTTTCCTCAGAAGGATTCGACCATTAGAAAACAAATATGCTAAATGTGGCCAGAAAAATTTGCCCATTAGAGGGAATTTAAGGCAATATAACCCACCGTGCAGTGTGTGAAAATGGTTATCCTTAAACACTCCACGTCTCAATTTTTGTCTGACTCAATGGAAAATTTAGGCCATTAGAATGGCTGAATATTTAGAAGAAATACGGTAGTAATATTGGCTATTGTAACTAACTTTTCTGTTTAAGATAACTTTTTGATCTTTTTGAAGTACATGTTTGTTTTTTCTCTGTCTCAAACAGTGTTACAACAAGCTGGTCGAAATCCAACCGAGAGAATGCTGAAGAAATACTGGCACAGCTCCACTGGTCAATATTCTTCATTTAAACTTCTATCTACATTTCATACACATTTTGGCAAATACAAAATATCACTGATAACTTAGTGTAACAGCTTCTAATCTGAGTCAGTTCAAATCTGAGTCCGCCCAAGAGAAAAATGGAAGAATTCCCACGTACTCGCTGAAGAACAGGTGTTGTCCAACCTTGGCACTCCCGCTTGGTTACCCGTACATATAAAGGAAATTATCTTAAATAAAGCCTAATACTTCAATAAATCAAATTCTATGGATTGCAGAAAAAATGCTGACTGGGTTCTCTCTTGGCAAGGCAAGCTTTCTAGAGTGTCTGGCAGGTAACCCCAGACAGTCATGGATTTCTGTTGATGTCCAGAGGCAGAGAGCCCAGTTTCCTCCCCAACCAAACTCTATTGATGCCAACATATCAGTGAAATAATCTTATGTGCCGTGTAAGCAATAAATAATTCAGTGTTAGGCTTAAAAGGTGACACTGCCTAAGTTTGTTCTGATTCTCTGTTGACCTTCAGAGTAGTAGAAAATAAACCAGTGATCAATCTCAGATGAAAGACTGTAAGAGGACTTTCCACCAAAAATGTACATTTAAAGAAGTTATTTAGGCAATTCCCTGTTGGTTTGTTTTTTGTCTGACAGTCAGTAAACAAACAGCTGAGAATATACCACATACACACACACAACTGGCTTGTACTGCACACCTAACTAAGGTCAATTCTCAGTCAGTAAACAAAGCAGACTAAGGATTCCCCAATTAAAACCCGTTGTCCAGCAGTCCGTGGGAACTAAGAAAGTTACCAATGGTCATCTGGAAACCTCATCTTTATATAAATAACTTTTGAATAGCACACATTTTTACGATCCTGCTTCCAGGCATGTCCCTTCAAACCGATGTTTCTGTTTTATTTTGCAGAATCTATTTCATTTGATGAATTTGTGGAAATCTGCCGAAAAGAACAGAGCACATCAACAGAAGAATTGATGAAAGCTTTCCGTAAAATAGACACAAATGGGGATGGCTACATCTCTAAAGAAGAACTCTATGAAATGATGACAACAGTAAGTTCACATCTAATATCATCTTTATACTGATTATACTAAATACCCCACTTTTATTGATTATACTAACTTTTGCATTTGAGAGGGTGAAAAATACTGACACCCAGAACTGCATGTATTTCATCCAAAAAAAATTATGACAGTTACAGTTTTTATACCCCCCGCAACGAAGTTAGGGGGGGGGGTATACTGGAATCGGCTTGTCCGTCCGTCCGTCTGTCCGTCCGTCTGTCTGTAGACACAATTTTGTCCGGACTACTCCTCCTAAGATTTTGCTTTGATTTCAATGAAATTTCACAAATATGTTACTAAATATGTTGCCCAACTTACAGGATGATATTTCCTTTTTTCACATTTTTATGACTTATAGGACTTATAGGACTTTGTCATTTTTGGGGTCTCATTCCATATGAAGACAGGGTTATCGTGTTATCGCCCCATCCTCCTCCCTACCTTCCCCCCCCCCCCCCCCCCCCCCCCCTTCTACTGCCATGAAGTGTGTATGTACGCTCATACATCCGTCCAATCGTTGTTCCCTCTGTCTGTCCGTCCGTCCATAGACACAATTTTGTCCAAAATACTCCTCCCAGATGTTGGTTCTTTTTTAATGAAACTTGACAAATGTTACCAATGATATGAAGTTGTCCATGTCCTACTTGCAAGGAGATATTTTTACATATTTATGACATTTTGGACTCCTTTTGACATTTCTCTGTTCTGCCATTTGTCTGTTCATACATTTGTTTGTAGACACAATTTTGTCCCATTGTACAGTTGTACGGTAGTTGCTGTGCTTTTCATATAAGCCTGCATGTTTCATTATTGTGCTTGTGCAGCCCTCTCAATTCAGAAATTTACGTCGGCAAAAAAAATTGCTGTGGCAGAATAATTTTGCCTCGGCAGAAAGTTGTTTGCCTCGGCAAATTCAACTGATGATAAAAAAAACAGAAACTGTTTGTCCTGTGACCTTTATTGGGCCTTTCTATGATTAAATAACATACTTTATTGACACTTTGAGTGTCCCGCTTGCATTTCCAATGGTAAAAATCTAAACAAAAGTATAAATACTCTTTCTACGGTCCATTTTGACCTACGATACCCGTAAACACATGAGGAAAACAAAATGGCGATCGATCCCTCTGTATGACGTACTGTCGTTTCGTATCAAATTTGACACAATATCCATGCGCACGCATGCGCGCCACTGTTAAGTTTCAGTTTGAGATACGAAACGGTGACATTCTCCAAAAAATAACGGTCGCCATATTTCGTTTGACAAAACTGTTTTAATCGATATTGTGGGTCAAAATGGATCGTAGAAAGAGTATTTAGACCTTTTATTTTTATTAAATTGAAAAGGAGAATGCAGTGACGAATGTACATTTTTAATAAACATTAGCCAATCACTATAATCAGTCTACAAATTTAACCGCTTCTGAAGACCTGCCACGGCATTTTTTTTTGCCGTGGCGAACCGGCTGTGCTACGGCAATCACCTCGGCAATTGCCGATTGCCGAGGCGAATTGAGAGGGCTGTTGTGGCACTCTTGATAGCCTTCTTCCTCGTAGTGAGTGCTGGTAACATGATCAGCAAGCAGCCTCATAGTCTACTTTCTTGTTGTTGTTGATTTCAAGAGTTATGCACCTTACATTGCCGACTTTTCTTGCAGAGCGGGGGGTATCTCAGTTATGTCTAGTTTTTTTTAGTTTTACATATTTAAAGTTGTTATACTGTGTAACATTATGTCAATAGAAATTTGAACCCCAAAACATTTAACAATGATAATGATTCTTCTTTATATTCTAAAAAGAAAATAATCAATTGTTATTTGGTTTTTTTTGCCTTTTTGCCTTTAACTATATTAGTTTATGGGTTATTATTCATACTTATACTCCTCAATTTGAACTTATGTTTTCATCATATCTTCAAATAGTCATTTTTGTTCTTCTTTTTTTTTGTAAAATAAAGAAAGGTGAGAAGATGACAATGTCAGAGGTCAAGGCCATAATAGATGAAGTGGATGAAAATAAAGATGGAAAACTAGATTACCTTGAGGTAAGATCTCTCAGACAGGGTAACATTCTCGCTATTAGGGCAGATAACTAAAGCAAAAACACATATGACACCTCATGCCGTATTGTACATGTACATGATGTTGTATTTATGAGCCTCGGAGATCAGTTATTCTCTTTATATATAAAATGGCTGTATGGTATCTATGCTAGGATATTGTGTATATAGGGCCTTTGAGATTTGGTGATATCCGGGCGGTGACAGATGACGTTTTATAATGACGTCTGTTCGATTGACTTTTTTGTGAGCGTCACATTTGAACGATAAAGGCTCCCCACAGGCGTAAGGACAACACCGGTGACAGGAAATTTGTGGAATTGTCACGTTACTCCCGCTCCCTGTTGTTAGTGATGGTTGAAACAAGGAGATTGGGTAATCAATATCATAGCAATTAGATTTATTTCTCAATCCATTTTCTTTTAGTTCTGCAACATGGTAGTCAGTACTGCTAATGAATGTAAGAAAATGTCCAGACGAGTCATGGAGAAAAAAGAAAGAAAGAAAAATAAAATGGCTTCACGACGTGGAGAAGATTCACCAAGATCACAAAGGAAAAGTAAGTTAATTTAAAAACAATTTTGTTAGCTTTTAACTGTTTAGATGTTTGACTACATAATAGTAGTTATCTCCCCTTTCACACTTATTTTCTCCCTTCTATAGTAGTACTCACCTCCTGGTTCCTTTTAGTTGTTTTTTAGTTTAGGTTGCTATTGCAAGTGGATCAGAACTCTTTATGTTTTACACTGGATAAGAGAATTCTTTCAGTTTTATGCTTTAAGTTCCTCTTTTAACATTTAAAGAATTCCATATCGGGATATTATCTGAAAACAACAGTTGAACAGCTGTTACTGTGTCATTTCTCAATGAGCACTATTGTAGAAAATATTGATTAAGGAAGACCCATTTTAAATCACTTTTCTTTTACCTCTTCAAAGTAACTCAAATTTTTAAAATATGCGCATATATTGGTATACTGTTGTCTGTCTGTCCGTCCGAGACTCACAGGTTCATGTCTGCTCCATAACCTCAAACCTATTGTCTGCATTTAATTTTTTTTCCTGCTATATTTATGATCACTAAAGCATATGGGCACAGGGAAAATCTTCTTGTCTAAAATAACATTTTCCTGCTATATGTAGGTTATGGGTAGATCATGTGTCACCAACGAATATTTGATTGGGGTCTAGATATTTGTGTTGACCAAAACAGTCACCCAGCCTTTTGGTCTTCAGTAACTCAGGAAATATTGCATGGATTTTAATTCAGTTATAACTAGCTTACAAGTAGACGATGTGTCCGTACTAAACGTAAATTGTAGTCTAGCTATTTGTGGTGTCCAAAAACAGTCACCTAGCCTTTTGGCATTTACCGTAGTAACTCAGGAAATATTGTATGAATTTTAAATTTCTTTTTCAGTTATAAATAGCTTATGAGAAGACAATGTGTCCCATCTCAAAATTAAATTGGAATCTCGATATTTGAAACGACCAAAACAGTTCCTCAGTAGTTTAGCATTCAGTAATTCGAGAACTATTGCATGAATTTTAAATTATCTGACCAAATGAGACGCTGTGCACCTTTTTTTTTTATTTTATCCATCATTAAATGAAATTACTGTTGTCTAATATTGTGTGCCTGTATGCTGTAAAGACACGTGCAAGTAGCTTTGGTGACTACAGATGTCTGTCTGTCTGTCTGAACCAGATTAGTTACAGTTTTTAGATTAAGGAAGTTTATAGATAGGTGATTTGTCGAAGACCCAAATAATACTCGATAATTTTGGCAGTATGGCTTCAGGCTGATATACATTCTTACAACTTAGTGATAAGTCCCTAAGCTCAAGTCTTTTTAGGTGACCGAAAGATTCTTCCAGCAAAAATTCTTTTTAAAGCACATCTTTAATATTGAATATTCAGATTGTGTGCTACAATGAATTTACCGTTGCTGGTGTATCATGAATTTCTTAAACGTTTGTTGAATTTCAGAAAAGAACTTGATGTTTTCTTATTATTCAGATTTTGAGTTTCATCCAGATCTGTTTCATAGTGATTTTGCTGAAGTTAAAAATGGTTTGGTTTTATTTGAACAAATGCTTGCTTATGCATTCATTTTAAATGCTTAAAATATGGCTGTGCTTCATTATGAGGAAAAATTAACAGATTTTTGCGATTGGCAGTCGTAAAACTAATTTTTTTTTTTTACATAGTCAGCTGTTTCTCCTGATACACAACCATATCCTCACAACCTCCACAACAATTTTATGCTAAGCTGTTTAATGCTGATCACATGTATCCTGTTATCATATTTGGTAATTTTCTTGCACTATTTTATAATACACTTACCTTTTGTTTAAAAAAAAAACATTTTGTTAACATTGCTGAATATGTGACTAAGTTAGAAACTGGGTTTGTTCACAGTTTTGCTGAAAGTGAATATAACTATCACAATATCTTTTTTCTAACACTTTCTGGAAAAATGGCTGAAAAGTTTTCCAGAGACAAATTTGTTTCAATGCATTGTTGCAATTTTCTATTATCTTTCACAAATTTTCCCTCCATAAAAATAAAATTGGTTTGTAGTTTGTTTAATTGCCCAAAATATTGTATTTTTTTTGCACTGTGATTTGTGGTTCTCAAGAGAGAAGATCTTACTACTGGGAACGTAGTAAAATTAGTCAAACTCTTTCTGATGATGTATAAAGTATTTAAATATCCCATTCATATTGTACCCATACTTTGTGTACTTTCTCCTTGTGTGCCTTTGCTTCAGTTATAACCTATTTTATCCAGATACCTAAACCATTGAACTACTGACATTCTTTGCTTTTTTCTGACATTTTTAAACTTTTAACAATGACTTTACAAACTTAAATGATTGATTGATGTTTTACAAACAAAGACAAACAGCAGATGGTATTGACTGTATTTGATATTTCAATCATTTTGTTAGTTTTTGTAAAAGCCTGTTATTCAAACTTGACCAATGTTGGGTGCTGACTGACAGTGGCCCTGCGTATCAATCATTCTGAGGTTCAAATCTCCCTATGTATATTTCTATGACTGTTTTGATTGGATGTTTTATGATGACTAGGTGGTAGCAATACAATGGCAAGGATAAAGCCAGATTCCCTCCTTGTACAAACCGGGCAACGTTGCTATGTATAAGGGAAATTATTGGTTTCACAAGCCGCCAAAATTTGATGTCTAATTTAGTTCAAAACACTACCTTAACATATATTCTCGAAACTAGTAACACTAAAAAGCTTCCGAATTGCAGATTGTATATTTTTCTCCTGTCATCCTTTTTTTTTTACTCTTTTGAAAGCTGAATTTTATTTATACTATTTATCCAGTGTAAGAGTTTTGCCAGTTTTGGGATAGTTACTTGTTCTACTAGAACTCTTTTCCCCAGAGAATAAAACCCTACATCACCGACACCTGCATAGCATTTTATATTTACACTTTTTATTATGTAACATATTTCAGTGTTTGATATGAGATGCCAACTTTTTAATAAACAACAATCATATTGTTTTTCCAGCAGACTCTATTATAAATGATAACAGTCCACCATTATCAGCTCGTTCCCACAGATCGGAAGCCAGTAAGCTCTCCCAATGGTTGTCATGGTTTACAAATAACATCACCTAACTACATGATCTGGTTGTGTTACTAACCACAATTTGTGAAATTTTTATTTGTTATCAACTAACTTTTGATCCACACTGATTCGAGGAATAATGGAGAATATAAAGATGCTGATTGAGGCTGTTATTGTCAATATATTATTATGACTTTTAACATTTGGGTACTTATTTACCAAAGTAGGGTATGGGTGTCAAAGGGGGGGGGGGGGGTACAGTATATATAGTATATGTTTAACGTGAAACACTCTGAGACACACCTGGATTGTGAATTTAAGAAGTTCAGAAACACTAGAGACTATAAATATATATTTATTTATTGTAGATTTTTGCAAATACATGTAATTGTCTAAGCACTCAAAATTTGTTAAATATATGGCACAAGTATGTCTGGAGGGGTGCACGCGGGATCACTTGCCTTATATGGCCGGGGCCTGAAAATGATGACTGATAAACCTAGGCCTTCTCTATAGACAGATTGATTGATAATGTCATTGGGAAATAAGGAGGTGAATGTATAAAGTCTGGGAATGTATAAAGTTTGTGAATGTATAAAGTTTGTGAATGTATAAAGTTTGTGAATGTATAAAGTTTGTGAATGTATAAAGTTTGTGAATGTATAAAGTTTGTGAATGTATAAAGTTTGTGAATGTATAAAGTTTGTGAATGTATAAAGTTTTGTGAATGTATAAAGTTTGTGAATGTATAAAGTTTGTGAATGTATAAAGTTTGTGAATGTATAAAGTTTGTGAATGTATAAAGTTTGTGAATGTATAAAGTTTGTGAATGTATAAAGTTTTGTGAATGTATAAAGTTTGTGAATGTATAAAGTCTGTCAATGTATAAAGTTTGTCAATGTATAAATTTGTGAATACTGCCTTTACTTATTTCCGTGAACCTGTATGTTGTTGTGTTTGAAACTAAAAAACAGAAACAAACAAATATGTAGCAAGACCCATTTACAAATAATGTTCCAATAAGTGTTTTTATAGGCATTGCATTTCTTGCATTCAAGTAAAAAAATAAAGGTGAACGTTGTTTAAGGGTTTGATTAATCCTCTATCCTATGTTGTTGTGTTTACAGATGAGAGTACTCCACCCAAACCAGCAGCTAGACGGAGGACAGAAGACAGAGCTCGCTCACCTGTTGCTGGTCGCAGGAGTAAACTACAGGAACCCAGAAATCTCAAGGTAACAACTACTGACAAATACATCATACGGGAAAATACGCCTTAATGAATTTACCTGAGAATGAAAGTACCTGATATTGAAAATACCTCATTGAAAAATATCTTATACTGAAAAATACCATATACTGAAAATACCTGATGTTGAAAAATTACTTGATACTGAAAAATTACCTGATACTGAAAAATACCTGATACTGAAAAATACCTGATACTGAAAAATTACTTGATATTGAAAATTTCCTGATACATGTACAGAAAAAATCTATGATACTGTAAAATACCTCTGGTGGGGCAAGTATTGGATGGAAGAGGAGTGCTGTGGGCAAAGCTGTGGTTTTACATTTATTAATCATATTTTCAGGATTGGACCCACATATTCCGTAAGGGTTGTTTTTTCCTGGAAGATGATGCCAGTATTGTAAGTCACCAGTACACCCTACATTTGCCCGAGGACTCCAATGTCTGGCTCACCATACAACCATATAAAGTCTCCTCAGGTAAGTGTATCATAAGACAATTTGTTTACATAAATAAGAAGACTGACATATACAAATTAATGTTGAAAGGTCTTCTCCTCCAATACATGTATGTCGGACAATGTCACTCTGTGCAAATAAATCTTGAGTCTCGAGTAATAAAATGTCTCGGAATTACAGAAACAGTCCCCTGTTCAGAAAAAAATGTTAAATTGTGCATGAGAAGAATCAAGAAATAATATTTATAAGTTGATATATTGGAGAGTGACATCAAAGTGAAAATCAAAATAAACCCAGATTTGAGTCACTATAGGTTCATCGCGGTTTGGTTGAGTTAGTTTTTAGATGTTTTTATATTCATATAAGACTGTGTTGTTGTTGTTGTTATTCTATCAGACCTAAGTGATGACGGAGCTCCTGTTGATACGGCCCTCTTCATTCTCCGAGATAAAGAATCTGGAAATTCTGGCCTCGTTACCTTTACAGAGCAGAGAAATCCAACAGGGGTAGGTTACAGTGTTACATTTACATGTAGATTCCTGTACACGTACGTTTGCATCTGTTTAGATGTTTATATTGAACATATTCTCTCCACAAATGTAGTTGATTGTTGTAGACCATAACACTCATGGTAAATGTGTTTGAAGGTTGGTTGTCAGGAATCTAATATGGGTGACAATTACAATGTATAAGTGGGGTTAATGTTTGCTGTTCGCCACAATGTAGACTTTGTATCTAGCTACAGTTTAACATACTCAACCGTTATGAATCATTTAGATTATGTACTCGTACCCGGTCATTATGAAACATTTAGATTATTTACTCGTCATTGTGAATCGTTTTGATTACGTACTCAACCATTGTGAATTATTTGGATTATGTACTTGTACTCGGTCATTGTGAAACATTTTGGTGATGTTCTCTACCATTGTTACAGAAATATGGAGTACGATGTGACTTGAATGCCGGCACCTATACCCTCTGTCCAATGACTACAGGCTGCCGTTTGAAACCACGGAGAGCTGAGCCAAAAACTGAGGCCAAACTGATGAAGACAGATAAAGATGGGAAAGTGGTACTGTCTAAAGCCTTCAAGTAAGACATACATGCCTGAACCATGTTACTTTACCCTTCAGGTTATCCTTCAGTTAGGAGGGGGGTCCTTTGAAGGTAGCAGGGTAGCGGTCCTCTGGGTAGCTGTGCTTGTTTTTAAGGATTTTTTTTAAGGATTGAAGGGTTTGCCTGGGTTATTTGAGAGTTGGAGTGCTTTGAGTGGGGTGAGGGAGGGGATCCTCACATAACTAAACCATCTGAATGTTGGATTTTCATTTGTTTTTAGATTTTTTATATGTTTTGGAACAGAAGAAATATTTTATGTATATCAGTAATCTGTATCTAATGAGAAATGATTACGGCATCACCACAAAGTAAGTTGTTTGTGAACAACACAAGCTTTCAACACCTATACCGGTCAGTGTTACAGACCACTTCGTGCTGGTGTTTAATCATTTCTCATTAGTATGGAACCCACGTTTAAAGAGAGTTTCAAACATTTCTTGTATCTAAGTACATATTGTGTTGTTTACTGTTATATCAGGAAGGCTTTGGAAGATATTTTTGATATTTCTGACTTGGACGGAAATGGCCTGCTAAATCGTGAAGAGTTCAATTTGTTTAACGTGAGAACCAGTGGTGAGGAAGTGGCTGATGATGAATGGGGTGTGGTAGAAGGTATGTACATATCAACCATAAAACTTCACATAAAACCAACAAACTTTAAAGTGGCATGAGCTGCCAAAATGTTTATATTTTGACGTTAAAACAGAATGTTGAAATTATTGGCTATTTTTCTGAAGACGTATAATTTAGAAGCTTTTTAGTGCTTCTAGTCTTGAAAATGTGTGATAAAGTATTGTTCTGAACTAACTTTGACATAGAATGAATGAATGGTCGTCCTGGTTATTTGAATTTTGTTTACTTTTCGAACATCGTTTTCTGTTCGTACAAGCCACATACAGTATGGATTTTTCTCATTCCAACGCCAATCATTTAGTTTTTGGATGACCTTCAAAGCTTCTTACTGTCGTGACGATCAGAAACTATGAAAAAGGTGTGAATTTTGGCAGCTCATTCCGCTGTAACGTTTGCCTAAGATCATCCCCCTTATGAGTATCTAATGCCCTTGTCTGTTTAGTACGATAAGAGGTTTCTTAAATTATTGGCAAAAAGTTTGATAATCAAAGTCAAGTTATTGACCTATAAGTTAAAAAAAGGGAAACCCTGTTGTGGACTAACTTTTGTTACCAGAGACACACAATTAAATACCAAAAACAATGGAGGGATTGAAAGCCCAAATTCATGATATGAGTTAATATTTGTTAAAGATAATGTTCCGATGAAGAATGGTGAAGTAACGAAGGCAGGATTTCTTCGTCTGAATGAAATGGAGGCTGAAGATAATGATGGGGACACAGAAGATTCCTGGATAACCCTCAATAACATGGGCTTTAGTAAAGGTCTTGTTCTGGATGAGGTAAGGGGCTGTTATACTCTCTGAATATCATGAGGGAAACATCCTCAACAGTTTATTTAGGGATTATTACATTCCTGAAGGCTTCAATATCTATTTCTAACACTGGAATCAAGAATGTTAATTTTTTCACAAATATTCAACTTTAAGCCAAAGTATTTGATATTTTATACTTTCAAGATTCGATGCATTTGTAATAAAAAAATCATGAACATCTTTTAAACTTTAACATTGAATAGCCATGTTTAAATCTCCAAATATACCAAAGGAACGGTAAACTTTAATAGCCTCAGTAAAATAGTTGTGAAAATGCAGTAAGACAAGTGAGAAAATGTGGAGTAGATATGACATACCAAACCTGTCAAAACGCTTATCATATATTCTACATTGTGGTGAACACATCGTAATACTTAAAATAAACACCATAAAGTACAGAATGATATGATTTGGTCCTCTACGAAATAATTACATCACAGTTACAGGAAATACTAAAGTAAATTATGGGATGGAGGAGATGTGCCACTTCCTATGATCTCATTAAACAATCAGTCTGTTACCCCTGTATATTTCAGGCCTGTCCATTCCAGTTGGATGTATATGTACAGGATTGTTCACGAGCCAGTGTCAAAGTTAGAGGACTAGAGGCAGCCAATCGGAGACTAGAGAATGCTGTTTGTGCATCCATCATTCAAAAAGTGAGTCATGAATGGGAACTTTGCTTGGTGTTCTTCTTTACAAATTGCAACCAGAATTGTGCATTAACCTTTAATCATTTACATCCCCTCCCTCCTCCCTCAATCAGATTTACCTTCCTACTTTTATAATAAGTGGGTGGCTCAGTCGGTTAGAGTGATACTCCCTCAGTCTGGCACAGGCCTTCTATCTATTCGGCGTGGGTTCGAATTCTATTCAGACCAAAAAAAGATCGTACAATTTCTGAGTGGATTCTTTACTCGATCACCGTATGTGGAAGAGTTGGGGGAGTTTCATCAGGACAAAGAGCCCGGTTTCCTCCCCAATAAACCTGGCAACGTCGCAATATTAATAAAGTAATCTTGAGTACGGCGTAAAGCATCAGTCAATCAACCTAACAACGACTTATATAATTTTTAGAGTGTGCTTAAATCCGGCTAGGGGTCTAATCACACTCAGACCAGTTAAATCAATTTGATTTTTCACTCGATCGCTCTTTGTGGAAAAGTTGCCAGGTACTCACCAAAGGTCATTGTTTCCTGCAGGCAAAGAGCCCTGTTTCCTCCACCGCTAAACCTGCCATATACACTGCCCTATTAGTGAAATTATCTTGAGTGCAACGTGAAGCAATCAATCATTAAAGCTCATCAAAAGAGTTTTCTGACTGGGTTTTCACTCAAACGACATATGTGGGATGGTTGCCAGTTACCACCGGAAGGTTGTGGGTTTCCTCCGGGCATAGAGTCCGGTTTCCTCCCACAATAAAAATGGCAACGTCGCTATATAAGTGAAATAATCTTGAGTGCGGCATAAAACACCAAACAATAAATCAATCATCAAAAGAGAAATAACTCTTGAGAGGGGGCTAAAACATGGAGCAGTCAGTTTGTCAAGGACTTATATTATCTTATATGTCTGATTGTCAGGGTGATGGGAATAAAGTGAAAGGAACTAAAGATTTAACCCTCTATACATATCACGGAGATGCCAGGTCATCGGCTGTCCTCGAAAATAAGGTACTTCTTTCTCCATTTTCACCTATACAATTGAACTGATCTTGTTAAAAACACCTGCAATCAATCAATGCAAATATTGGAATTGGTATGATTGTTTATTTGACTGGAATAGCCCATTGATCCTGGCTCCATCTACTAATGCATAATGTAAACATGCCAGAGGAACAAAACATCAGTTACTTTTATTTGGCCTAATCTATGTAATGCTGGATATTCCTACTTGTCCTCATGCTTTTTGCAAATGATTTGGCCTGCGGACAAGTAAGATCAAGAAAATGCTTTCTCTCCATGACAAGTGGGCTTTTAAGTAGAGATTTAAAATGCAATTACAAAACTTAGAATTGTGTTAATTGAACATTGTGAAATACTCGAAACGTTTTTCAATTCATAATTATTCTTACTATTGCTAGGACAATTTTGTATGCAGTTAAAGATTTCAGGCAACCCAATTGGTATGCCGCCAATCAATTTTGTTATCAGGCTTACCAATATTGGACCTGCGTCGTAAAGTGAAGTCCCAGCACTGATATTTATGAGGTTGAGCTTTATCAAATTATTTCATCTTCTAGAAAGCAATGGTAAACATATTTGTGTTTATTTTATCAGTCGCACAGTGGAGTTGAGGTTCAAGTGGACTGCTCGAAGAGTCGTAATGTCATCAGTAGTAAGGGGAGCTTAAATCACACCGTGGAACTTCCTGGACGCAGTATGATGGTACGACATTAACTTCTCCTCACTTCCCTTATGTACATACATAAACACTTTGATGAAGCCAAAAGTTAGAATGACACATTCATAATTGAGATTGGGGGAGCCAGTATTGGCTGTCACAAATTATTCCTGGTTCTATTTCTTTACTACATTGAAATTCAAAATATTGTTTTCATTAAACTTTTTTTATGTTTAACTATATATTAAATAGTTTTAATGTTCAAAATCGTTGGTCTCCACTGTGTTATAAGTATACATGTGAAACCACTCCTGGAAAAAATATAAAATCATCCTGGATAATCCTGGAAAACTCCTGGATTTTTGTAGAGGTGCAGATGTATGAACCCTGTGATAAACATAAATAAAAAATTTAAATCAAAGCAATAAATATTATGGCATACTTGAACGACTGTTACCTACCTATGATTCACAAAGACTCTACAGGCAATGGTTTTAAAACCACGGCAGACAGGCTGACAACAGTATACCATAATAAACTCGATTTCATCTAAAATTGAAAATATCTTGACAAACTTACTATTTTTATTTTCTGTACAGGTTGCCCAGCATCTTTTACCAGACGACGAGAGAGCAGAGTGGATGGTTCATTTTGGTGATGCCAATGTCAGATAATTCAACAACAACAACAGAAATGACTCTCATTCCAGTACAATCATACAACCAGTCTCTCTCATTTCTCCACCCATCTTTCCCAATGGAGAGAAACATAATAGATCACAAACAAACTAACTCACAAGTAATTCCCTCTATAACATTGACTGTTGTTATTATGTATTCTGTTAGTGGTGCTGTTGCTATAAATTAACATCAAGAAATTGTAAAAAAAAAATTATGATATTTGAGGTAATGTAATAGATTTCTGTTTTCAAACATAGAAATAAACACATAAAATTATATCTGTTGATAAGACAAGCAAATAATGACTTAGGTGTTGAAAGCTTGTGTTGTTCAAAAACAACTAAGTACGTGGTGATGTCTTAAATTTTTATCATTAGGGATTTATAAACTGCCGATTATACTAATTTATTATGTCCCTATTGACAATGAGGTTGTGGTAGTTAGAGCACTTCCTGAAAGTGGGTATATTCTCTGATACTAGGAAGACCAGCAAACTGTACCCATGTGATAGGTTTTCTTGTATCAATTATTTTATTTTTTTGTTCGATTCATTCATTTAATGCAGGTTCCCTGTCTGTCTGATACCCACCATTACCATCCGTGCTGCATACAGAGATTACATATTTTTCATCTTATTGCATTTTAGATTTAGCTTCCGATCGTTGATTTGTTTTTATTTAGCATTCGCTGGTCGTCTACTTAAAAAAATAACTTTTACATTTGAAAGATTTGGTTTAGATTTTATAGTATCTATATTTATGTCTGTTTAATCATGGATTAATCTGATCATTTTTTTTATGTTTTTTTTAAATTAATTTAAATAGAAATATAATATTTATTGAATTATGCCAGAGATGGTTATTAAAGTTATTTATGTTATCTTGTCTTTTGTGTTATTTAACTGGTGTATATTGTCTTACATTAGATCGTCCCAATATAACTTTACCATTTATCCCCTGTGTTTACTGGTTATCATTTTTGTTTCCACCGCTGTGGAAAACCTTTCAAAATTCCACCCATGACTAATAGAAAGCTGTTCACACATTATGTAAAATACATTTAACTTCAGTTTTAAAAAACGGTGTTTACCAGACATTTTTTTTGGGCACTTTTCTCTTACCAGTTTTGAATTATTTCCATGCACACTCGCCACAAAATCTTTACAACTGTTTACAATAAACAGGAAGATTATTATCTGTATTTTCAAAGGTTTTGACATTTTGTATTTTTTAATTTGATTTGTGAGGTAACGGCTATGTAAACAAATAACTATCGGCTGATGTACCGTCTTTACTTTTAGGTATACATGTACCTTTACACCACAATTTACACATTTTAAAAATAACTTGATGGTTTACTGATGGTAAGTTCATATAAATTCGCTTTTTCACAAATATTAAAAAGGCTACGGCGGTGAGCGTCATCAAGTAAAGAAACCCGTCATGTTTTAACGTAAACGGTATTGTGGATTATTGTGCCGAAACTTAATATCTAACTCTGAAGATAGAGGCGTGAAATATGTATATTATTTGTGTCTCATATGATTTGAATATAGAAACGGAAAGCTACACAGAAATTTGCATGATAAGCCACAGATTACAACCATTACATTGTTGCAAAATGGTAAATTATAAACTGAAACTTGCAATGTTGAAGGGTTCGTAGGTACCCGCGGAAAGATCTACGCATAAAAAACAGACAAAACTTCAGTCTTGATTAAAAAGCACTTCAAATTACTAAATTGTTATTAAATTATGTATTGCTTTTTCCGCTTGGCTTATTTTCTAATTTGATTGTATATATAGACGACACGTTTTTACAAATTACATGTCATGTGGTCAGAGATTTAGATAAATCATGGCAGATAATAAGGTATATAATAATGTCACGGTTAACTGGATACCACCTGACCCCAATTCATTACTCTTAATTCCCAAATAACACAAACCATTGTACAAGTTTCAATTATCGCTAACATAAAATCATGTGCTTAATAAGTAAGGTCGACATTGTGAACATGACAAACTGTTCTCCAAATTGCCATGTCAAGAGGTGTAGGATTGAAGAAAAGCTTCTGATGATATGCCCAACTTCAGCCAAAATGAACAAGATTCTTTTTAAGACTAAACTAAAATGTGTGAAGTATGTTGACTCAAATAATGTTTCCTGGGCGGTTTAAACCGCTGATCTGATGGAAGGATTTGCCAAATATCCTACATAAAATACAGTCCTTGTATGACCCTGAACCCATGACAAACTGAATTGCTGAAACTGTCCTTGTATGACCCTGAACCCATGACAAACTGAATTGCTGAAACTGTCCTTGTATGACCCTGAACCCATGACAAACACAACTGCTGAAACTGAGTCCTTGTATGACCCTGAACCCATGACAAACTGAATTGCTGAAACTGTCCTTGTATGACCCTGAACCCATGACAAACTGAATTGCTGAAACTGTCCTTGTATGACCCTGAACCCATGACAAACACAACTGCTGAAACTGAGTCCTTGTATGATCCTGAACCCATGACAAACTGAATTGCTGAAACTGAGTCCTTGTATGATCCTGAACCCATGACAAACTGAATTGCTGAAACTGAGTCATTGTATGACCCTGAACCCATGACAAACTGAATTGCTGAAACTGAGTCCTAGTATGACCCTGAACCCATGACAAACTGAATTGCTGAAACTGAGTCCTTGTATGATCCTGAACCCACGGCAAACTGAATTGCTGAAACTGAGTCCTTGTATGATCCTGAACCCACGGCAAACAAACTGAATTGCTGAAACTGAGTCCTTGTATGACCCTGAACCCATGAAAAACAAACAGAATTGCTGAAACTGAGTCCTTGTATGATCCTGAACCCATGACAAACTGAATTGCTGAAACTGAGTCATTGTATGATCCTGAACCCAAGGCAAACAAACAGAATTGCTGAAACTGAGTCTTTGTGTGATCCTGAACCCATGACAAACTGAATTGCTGAAACTGAGTCCTTGTATGACCCTGAACCAATGACAAACTGAATTGCTAAAACTGAGTCCTTGTATGATCCTGAACCCACGGCAAACTGAATTGCCGAAACTGAGTCCTTGTATGACCCTGAACCCATGACAAACAAACAGAATTGCTGAAACTGAGTCCTTGTGTGATCCTGAACCCATGACAAACAAACAGAATTGCTGAAACTGAGTCCTTGTGTGATCCTGAACCCATGACAAACAAGCTGAAACTGAGTCCTTGTATGATCTTGAACCCATGACAAACTGAATTGCTGAAATTAAGTCCTTGTATGACCCTGAACCCATGACAAACAAACTGAATTGCTGAAACTGAGTCCTTGTATGATCTTGAACCCATGACAAACTGAATTGCTGAAACTGAGTCCTTGTATGACCCTAAACCCATGACAAACTGAATTGCTGAAACTGAGTCCTTGTATAACCCTGAACCCATGACAAACAAACCGAATTGCTGAAAATGAGTCCTTGTATGACCCTGAACCCATGACAAACTGAATTGCTGAAACTGAGTCATTGTATGACCCTGAACCCATGACAAACTGAATTGCTGAAACTGAGTCCTAGTATGACCCTGAACCCATGACAAACTGAATTGCTGAAACTGAGTCCTTGTATGATCCTGAACCCACGGCAAACAAACTGAATTGCTGAAACTGAGCCCTTGTATGACCCTGAACCCATGACAAACAAACTGAATTGCTGAAACTGAGTCCTTGTATGACCCTGAACCCATGGCAAACAAACAGAATTGCTGAAACTGAGTCCTTGTATGACCCTGAACCCATGACAAACAAACAGAATTGCTGAAACTGAGTCCTTGTATGATCCTGAACCCATGACAAACTGAATTGCTGAAACTGAGTCCTTGTATGACCCTAAACCCATGACAAACTGAATTGCCGAAACTGAGTCCTTGTATGACCCTGAACCCATGACAAACGGAATTGCTGAAACTGAGTCCTTGTATGACCCTAAACCCATGACAAACGGAATTGCTGAAACTGAGTCCTTGTATGACCCTAAACCCATGACAAACTGAATTGCTGAAACTGAGTCCTTGTGTGACCCTAAACCCATGACAAACTGAATTGCTGAAACTGAGTCCTTGTATGACCCTAAACCCATGACAAACTGAATTGCCGAAACTGAGTCCTTGTATGACCCTAAACCCATGACAAACAAACTGAATTGCTGAAACTGAGTCCTTGTATAACCCTGAACCCATGACAAACTGAATTGCTGAAACTGAGTCATTGTATGACCCTGAACCCATGACAAACTGAATTGCTGAAACTGAGTTCTTGTGTGACCCTGAACCCATGACAAACAAACAGAATTGCTGAAACTGAGTCCTTGTATGACCCTGAACCCATGACAAACAAACTGAATTGCTGAAACTGAGTCCTTGTATGACCCTGAACCCATGACAAACTGAATTACTGAAACTGAGTCCTTGTATGGCCCTGAACCCATGACAAACAAACAGAATTGCTGAAACTGAGTCCTTGTATGACCCTGAACCCATGACAAACAAAATTGCTGAAACTGAATCCATGTGTGACCCTGAACCCATGACAAACAAACAGAATTGCCGAAACTGAGTCCTTGTATGACCCTGAACCCATGACAAACAGAATTGCCGAAACTGAGTCCTTGTATGACCCTAAACCTATGACAAACTGAATTGCTGAAGCTGAGTCCTTGTCTGACCGTGAACCCATGACAAACAGAGTTGCCGAAACTGAGTCCTTGTATGACCCTGAACCCATGACAAACAAACTGAATTGCTGAAACTGAGTCCTTGTATGACCGTGAACCCATGACAAACAAAGTGAATTGCCGAAACTAAGTTCTTGTATGACCCTGAACCCATGACAAACAAACGGAATTGCCGAAACTGAGTCCTTGTACGACCCTGAACCCATGACAAACAAACTGAATTGCTGAAACTGAGTCCTTGTATGACCCTGAACCCATGACAAACAAACAGAATTGCCGAAACTGAGTCCTTGTATGACCCTAAACCTATGACAAACTGAATTGCTGAAACTGAGTCCTTGTATGACCCTGAACCCATGACAAACAAACTGAATTGCTGAAACTGAGTCTTTGTATGACCCTGAACCCATGACAAACAAACAGAATTGCCGAAACTGAGTCCTTGTATGACCCTAAACCCATGACAAACAAACTGAGTTGCTGAAACTGAGTCCTTGTATGACCCTAAACCTATGACAAACTGAATTGCTGAAACTGAGTCCTTGTATGACCCTGAACCCATGACAAACAAACTGAATTGCTGAAACTGAGTCCTTGTACGACCGTGAACCCGTGACAAACAAACTGAATTGCCAAAACTGAGTCCGTGTATAACCCTGAACCCATGACAAACGAACTCACTTGTTGAAACTGAGTCCGATAGACAAAAGAACACTTTTCAATCAGAGTGCCATATGTATGTCGTTATTTTGGGTTATTGGGGTTTAACCCGGGAAAGACGGGACATATAGGCTTATATAAGCATATACCTGTAGTGGTACAATAGGTGACAGTGCTTGTATCACAGCGTGAGAACCTTTATATTACCTTTTGAAGCTTTTTATACCGTGTGAATGACAGGTCTCACTCCACAACCCACCTTCTTTATAGAATTACTCGTCTATTGA
Source organism: Lepidochitona cinerea (assembly GCA_963971465.1). Taxonomy (NCBI): domain Eukaryota; kingdom Metazoa; phylum Mollusca; class Polyplacophora; order Chitonida; family Tonicellidae; genus Lepidochitona; species Lepidochitona cinerea. The sequence goes on along the minus strand of OZ020556.1, from coordinate 34,540,271 downwards.
TATCTTAGATCTTGAAGTAGAATTTTCAGCCATTAAAGCCTTTACTGAGGGTCAATGCGGTCAGCACTATACGTGCTCCTCAAATTGACGATAACATCTTTTTAATTTTGAAAACATGCATTATCAATGAGCAGGCTACAGTTGGAAGAGTCATTGTAGCCACACTTAAAGGCCAGTAAAAGTCCAATTCAATATCAGTCGACTGAACATACACGAAATTGATAAATATTTAAAGTTATCTGTCTTTGGAGATCAATACATTCAGTTGTGATTTGAATCTAAAGGTTGTCATTGAACGACGGTGTATTGGAAATATTAATGAAGCTTATTTGTTTGGTTCCCATAAGTCAGTTGTTGTGTGTTACAATATAACTATAGACTGCTTTTTGGTAAAACCAACGGCTATACGTAGGATCTATTGTACTTTATGGTATGTTTTATGGTATTTGTTTATCCTCATGTCTTATTCTGAAATGGAATCGGTAATTCCAATACCGACGTCTCGAGAATTTTGGTTCCCCAGACAAAATTTGTGATTTACATTTAGACAAAGGTACGTCTCCAAGTTGCGATAATCTCGTATGGGACATGCACTGGTAGATAAAATGATTGGCTGTTATGTGTCTTTCGTCATAATTTACACTATTTCGGTTTAATAAGGAGCTACTTTTATTTTATAGTATAATAAAATCATCCACAACTTCCCTTCGGATACCTCGCAAACACAACACAACGAGTGACACTGTAATAAATCATATAGGTTTTTTTTTTATTTTGGCTGCCTGTTTTTGGATAATTATTTTAATTTGTAGGCTAATATAAAGTAACTAAACTATATAAGGTGTTGGAAGCCTGTATAATTACGACCCCCCCCCCCCCCCCTCCTCCCCCATCCCTGCTGATAGCATTTACATGCGGCTGGCTAATTTAGCTTTTGTTGAACTGAAACATTAGGGTTGGAATGTTGGGGGTGTCTTGTCACCTCAAGTCACGCTCAATGACCCCGGTGACCTCCACCGTCTCCGTCACACCTGAGTGAACCTCAACCTATAGTCCCTTAAACCATAATGAGATAGTGGTGTTATTGCAACTCGTCGTCGGCAGTTTGAAAAGATTTCCCGAAAAAAGCGGGTAAGTAGACAAGATAAAAGACTTCGTCGTTATACTGACTTTAAATTGAATTCAATTTTCTGTAACAAAAATATATTGATTGGAAAAAAATAGATTTTTCTCATGGAATGTTTTAACACAGATAAATAACAAGTGCTACACATTAATGAAACAAGTTTAAATTCAATACAGACGCCATGAGCAGGCCGAATGTTTTATTAACTTCAATGGATATAGACAAAGTAAATAGTTATTCGCTAATAAGTTAATGCAAACCTGCTATTTACGGCAAATGCGTGATTCAATCTGAGGTATGAAACTTAATTAAACTGCACCAGTAATGCATGACTATGTATGTAATTAGTAGATGCAATGTTAAGATTTACTTCACTTACTGGAGGAGAGGCTATGTATCGTTATTATATTTACCTTGAGGGGAATTTGTTTATAATTTACGGAACTCACGGAGCAGAACAGAGACTTGTTTGTGAGGAGGTTAAATGAACCCTTTCAGATAGCTAACAGCCTTCACGTTGACATACATTCCATTTTCATCTGGTTTTATAACATTGCCAGCATTTTAAATATGACCAGTTCTAAAAATAATCTATAAATCGATACAGGGTAATATTTATCTCTATACGCCACATTTCCACATCTCTTTGGATTCACTACTTTCAATAAGTTCATTTAAACTGCCTTTATCTGCTTGTCTTGTGAACCGCATAAAAACGTACTGATATATTATATTTATGTTCTTTCTAAAGGTTGACCTATCTACGATATTGGGACGGTCTGACGGAACCCCGCCCTTTACAGAGGTGACGGTGTAAGTCGAGGGCTTGGGAAAACAAGCCAGTTCACTTCCGTCATTGTCTACCTGGTATATGCTGTGATTCCGTTTTGTCGAGATAGTATTGGGGTTAATTCAAAGCTAGTGAAATCCTCATCACCATTATATCTCATGAATTCTTTCAGTGATTTGTCGGCGCTGTGTCATCATCATTTACCTGAATATCGTCGGATTTAGTGGTTGTCAACTAAGGAAGTGTCACACCTGTGTACCCGATATTTCTCCTCTATTCTTGTTATACAGGGTTACATGGTGACACGGTTTCTCTTACCTGGATATCTATAGCGATTTAGTACAACTTATATTTACGACTTTTGCCACCTTTAAATTCGTCTTACTTGGACTTATATGAGACGGGTGTTTGACATATATTCACCGTTTAACATTAAAGTGTACTTTTTGTGTAGGCCTACTGCTTGGAGAAACACAGCTTACCAGAAGTCATCTATGTTATAATAACCAAAAATATCATGTATTGGAATAGGAAACATTCAGTGAATACCAACATGTGTAATTAAGTGGAACTGCTAAAGCATGAGATTGGAACTAATCCAAGACGATGAGTAAAAAGACGGAACTGTTTAATCGAAAGAAGGGCAAACCTTCAGACACAAACTCCGTACCTTCAAACACTGGGTACCAATGGAGTAACCAATCGTATACGCTAAGGGAGATCGTTGCCAAGTTTAAGCTGCCTTGTGTTGTAAGATGTAATGTGTCCAGCTGCTCGCTGTCCTGGGAGAACTTCTCCTTTGATATGAGACAGCCAGTCTTACTGTATTCACCCCGGAAAGTGGAGAAGGTATACGCCCGGACATTACAAGTGGACCCTGTTACAACGGAGTATGTTCAATATGGGCCAGCCATTGTTATCCCTCAGGATTATATGGGTAAGCTGAAGTTTTGATTCGAAAATCGTGAGATATAAAAATCATCGATTTATCATGAATATCTTTGGTGAAATTCTTTGAATGGAATCGGTAATATGAGCGGTGATGTAAAAAAATCAATCCGGATATACTATCGTTCACAACCGCATCTTTTATTAAAGAAGGTCATGGTTTAAATTGGATTCTATATTGTACTTTGTTTGTAAGCAAATTTTATGTCGCCTACGTGCAGCCTTATATTCTTAATGGCAAAATGCTGAAAAACTATCTGTATGACAAAGGACTTCGACACTATCTTGACTTAATGACCCTGGGCTGTAAAGTTATCTTTAAGACAAAGTGTTGGAAACTATCGTTATGACACGGAACAAGAAAACTAAATTTAAGGCATATGGCTGGAAAGGGTTAGAAAACTATCTTGACTTTATGACCCAGGGCTGTTAAACTATCTTATAGATATAAGGCTGCAAAACTATCTTTTAAATATTGGAAACTATCGTTTTTTACATAGTACTAGAAAACTAACTTTAAGGTATATGGCTGGAAAACCATCTTTATGACGAAGGGCTGGAACACTATCTTTATGACAAAGGGTTGGAAACCGATCTTTAAAACAGAGGGTTGGAAATCTATCTTTATGAAAAGGGCTGGAAATCTATCTTTATGAAAAGGGCTGGAAATCTATCTTAATGAAAAGGGCTGGAAATCTATCTTTATGAAAAGGGCTGGAAATCTATCTTTATGAAAAGGGCTGGAAATCTGTCTTTACTACAAAGGGCTAGAGCATTATCTCAATGACAAAGGGTTGGATAACCATCTTTAAAACATCACTAACTTTAAGAGCTAAGACTGGAAAACTATCTTTACGAAAAGTGACTAGAACGCTATCTTTATGACAAAGGGTTGGAAACCGATCTTTAAAACAGAGGGTTGGAAATCTATCTTTATGAAAAGGGCTGGAAATCTATCTTTATGAAAAGGGCTGGAAATCTATCTTAATGAAAAGGGCTGGAAATCTATCTTAATGAAAAGGGCTGGAAATCTATCTTTATGAAAAGGGCTGGAAATCTATCTTTATGAAAAGGGCTGGAAATCTGTCTTTACTACAAAGGGCTAGAGCATTATCTCAATGACAAAGGGTTGGATAACCATCTTTAAAACATCACTAACTTTAAGAGCTAAGACTGGAAAACTATCTTTACGAAAAGTGACTAGAACGCTATCTTTATGACAAAGGGTTGGAAACCGATCTTTAAAACAGAGGGTTGGAAATCTATCTTTATGAAAAGGGCTGGAAATCTATCTTTATGAAAAGGGCTGGAAATCTATCTTTATGAAAAGGGCTGGAAATCTATCTTAATGAAAAGGGCTGGAAATCTATCTTTATGAAAAGGGCTGGAAATCTATCTTTATGAAAAGGGCTGGAAATCTGTCTTTACTACAAAGGGCTAGAGCATTATCTCAATGACAAAGGGTTGGATAACCATCTTTAAAACATCACTAACTTTAAGAGCTAAGACTGGAAAACTATCTTTACGAAAAGTGACTAGAACGCTATCTTTATGACAAAGGGTTGGAAAGCGATCTTTAAAATATAAGGTTGGAAAACTTTATTCAGCAGAAACAACTGGAAAACTAATTCGAAGAGATAAGGCTGGAAAACTATATTTATGACATGGGACTCCAACTGGAACACTATCTTTAAGACTGAACAATTATTTTTATGACATAGAGCTGGAACACTATCTATATGACATGTGACAACGATATTTATGGCATAAGGCTTGGAAACTATCGTTTTGATAATAACTTTGAAAGGATTTTAAATACTTAAAGGATATCCCCAACAATATTTCCAAATTTACTTTCAAAGCCAATGTTGCACACCAGCTGATCCCCGATGAATGCTTTCAGTTTAAATCCAAACACTTATTGGGACAAGTTTGGGTTTTTTTTTCTATACTCAATACAAGTTGATATGGAATCTCAATCAAGTTGGGGCCATAAAGGCGGTTGGATTTAATTGTCAACTTTAATTAAGGTTTAGTTGATTATTATTCAAATTTTGTCGAAGGAGTTCCTTGTATTACTGTCAAGCAAGTTGACCATGTAGTTACTCATGGCATATATTTGGTGATTTACAAAGTTAAGCTCGTTGATGTAAGCCCTGTTTTCCACGTATAATTCGACAGTCGTTATTTTCAACGGTGTTTTATATTTTCTGAAACAATATTTTTTTCTCACGTTCAAAGAGTGGTGTTAACCAATTGTCCTGATAATATGTAATATTAGTATAGAATGTGTGTTGTGATTTATATCTGACTCACACGCAATAGTTGGATTTATCAACTATGAAAATCTTGTCCTAAAAAGGTTGGTCGTATAGGCCTAAGAAATAACTGAATTAAATTGAATATGTAGAAGGCCTATTTAGTTTACATATACCAGAGATAAATTTTCTCGGTATATTTCAACTTTTTTCAGGATTCCTAGGCCTGATTATTCTTTAAAAGCGCATGGTTGATTTTTCATGCACGTTCATATTGGCAATATCATTCCTATGTGGGGCATAGAAAGCAGTATTCAGTACACACTTGGTACTCAACACAAAGGGTATAGAATAGATACCAGGTACCTATATATTTGAGTTGACACGTCGACATAAATATCGCATTACCACAGGAATGTTATAGACAGTAAGTAAGTAGTTCACCTGAATATATACACTGTATCTTTGTGAGTTATTGTGGTGATTAACCGTGTTGTATCTTCCCACCACAACACTCTAACTTGCTTTATCGACGAGGGGACATCAAGATCTGTCTTTTACTTTGATGATTTTCATTGTTCATTGATGAATGTTTCTTTCACACTCCGCACGAATCGAAATATTCTTTGTGTATTTGAAATCCAATAACATTCAGTGGGCATTTTGGGTCTATTGAATTAGATCCTTGAATACTGCTCTTAATTATTTATACATTAACTTCAAAAGTTTATACTACCATATACGTCAAATAATCTTGAGCGCGGCGTAAAACACCAAACAATCAATCAAAAGTTTATAAGACCTAAACGTAAAAAAAATCGAATTTCTATATCTTTATGTAATTTGGTCCAAACATCCCGACAGCCTGTTTGACCTGGAGATGTTGTAATATCACCGTTTACATATGTAGATTAAGCCTAGTCTTTTGTCAGGTACATTGTCTTTTAATTATATCAATTATTAATTGATATAATTAAAAGACAATGTACCTGACAAAAGAATTTATCCTAGTTAGGGGAATTATCCACACCAACAATCATTCGAAAACATATCTATATCTTAAATTAGTGTTATCTTTGAGCAATGTAGATAGCTATTCCTCATCTTTAACGTCAAAATTATTGGCTATTTTTCTCAAGACGTATAATTCAGAAGCTTTTTAGTGCTTCTAGTCTCGAGAATGTACGCTGAAGTATTCTTTTGAACTAACTTTCGCTTAGAATGAATGAATGGTCGTCCCGGTTATTTAAATTTTGTTTACTTTTCGAACACGTTTTCGGTTCGTACAGGCCACATACTGTATGGTTTTTCCTCATTCCAACGCCAATCATTTAGTTTTGCGATGGCCTTCAGAGCCTCTTACTGTCATGACGATCAGAAATTATGAAAAAAGTGGGAATTTTGGCAGCTCATGCCACTTTAATTAGTTAGTCTTATCTATAAAGTATAATTTATAGGTAAGGTGTAGGTGTCGTATTAAAGAATTTAAGTGTTTAAATTCACATTATAAAAAGACTATTTTTTGCCTCATTGACGATCCAAAATGAGCCAATCCATCATCTATAGTATAAAACGCCTCAACATCCCATAATTAATTATGTCACCGGGCTATCAGTAGAACTTATTTTTTATCAGTGAATATCTGTAAATAATTCATCAAAACGTCACACTTCCCACGAACTTCCTTGATACGTAATTATAGTTTAAAAGTCTGTCAACGTGTTTATGAATTATAATCGGACGGCTGTGGCATATCTGGAGAAATTTTGATTGTCTACCCAGGTACAGATATAAGTCCCCGGAAAGAACATGTCGGCCTACATGATGAAATAGTGTCTAAACTCAATGGTGTCATACAAGGGTGTTTGTTTCCATCAAATCCATCGGTTTGCTTTAGCAATACAATGTGGCTTCTTCAATTTAAGACAAAAGACTGGTGGCTAGAATTATTAGCTTGAACAACTACATGTATATTAGCCACTGTGTTTATACGCGTTTACGCGACGTTAGAAAAGGATCAATTTTGATCAACAATTACATAATTTATGATTTCTAAATTCCAATCATCAAGAAAGTATTTTCAGGATATCTCCACATCACAGTTTTTTTAAGGTGCATGTCTGCTTCCCACTAAACTGCGTCGATATGAAGTTATATTTTATTCATTACATATTCCTCCATATTTTGATTCACGTTCAGCCAGAAAGGATTTTGTAATTAACAATCATTGTTTTCTCTCATATTCATTTTATATTTTTAGAAACGTCTGTAATTATGTAAATAAACGTGTAAAAGATCAAATTGAGCCTATATAGCCAAACCTTTCATTTCAAAATCGTTCTGTTCATAATTGAATATTAACAAATTTATCTTAACCCAATCATCAGATTTCCTCTTCTTTTCTTCAATAGGATGGTTTGCTGTAGCGTCTGAGAACCCAGATGGTACACATGTCCACACTACACCTGAATCCCTAACCAAGCATGGCATTAGAAGTTTCCTGAACACGACCCATGTCGCCGCTCTTCAGATGCAACCTTCATTAGAGGGCCCAATACAGTTTACACAGAGGGCACTAAACCCCGGAGAGATATTCCGTGTTGGTAAAATCTACATCGGTGGTGTTTCGGATGATAAGAAAAAGAAAACCGGAGTCCCCAAGAAGTCGAAGGATTTGAAAGAAATAAAATACTTGTTATGTTATGATGACAAAGACTGGGAAGTTCTTATTCCTTTTGGAACCAGTTGTAGGTTTTATGAAATTTCTTCAGAGAATAACAACAAACCGTCTGAGGGTGCAGTGTTGAGGATAAAAGACGTGCTCCAAACCAAAACATTCCCTGCTCTTGCGCAGATGATTTTTGGAGAACTCCCAGCTCTTTTGTGTTATTTTACTGGATCTTTACATTTGTTGAATAAATTTGAAGAAGAGACAATTGTTGCCGCCACTCTCGGTGAAGACGTGAATATGATGTTTGAAATCGGGATGGCTTCGGCCATTCGTTATAACCTCGCCTTAAACGAGACCGCGATCCAGAACAGCGACTCCTACCGGCGAGCAATGTCTCTATGTGATACAGACGTTCAGTCTTACGTCTCCAACATGAAGATGGCGTTTAAGTTGAAACCCGAGCTGGAGGAGCTAGATGACTTGAATCTGGACTTTTATGACTTAGACAGTATCCCGAGCTACAGGGATGAGACAAATAGCATTCACTCGACGATGGGAGAGAGTTTAAAGGGCTCGTCACATGAAAACGTTAACCTCCCGAAATCATCAGCTCCCAACGTAACGACTTTCAAATATGACACCGTATCCATCTAGATCGAAGGCTATTCTGTATTGAAGTCCATTCAGTATGTCAGTATTATCGAATAGGTATGGGTGTAACACATGACGATAAACAGAGAGCTGTATTTGAACGCAACTATACATGTTATTGAAACCTTTGCAGCCGGTTGCAACCCGAAATATGGCTTACTACATGGACCAATTATAATGCCTCCGAAGCTCACAGGATACCGTGGAATTAAATGGAAGACATCGGTATCCTTATTATTTCACATGTATTACTCAATTGACCCAGAATAACTAGGGGAGATAAATCCTACGACCTTACACCAAAACCCCATGGTCTAAAGAAACCATCTAATTTAGGCCTAGTATACAATGAACCCATGAACCTGTAATCTTGCAGAACTCATTTTAGCGTTGCTTTTGTATTTGTTAAACACTATTCACTAATCTTGCAGTGAAAAACAATTCAAATGTCAAGACCAAAACCTGTTTTACGTCAAACTATAGGGTATCATATGGGGCGGCCATTTTCACTCTCATGATTTGTTAGACTTATATATTGATACAACATTTGTTTCACTTTAAAGTGAAAATCGGTCTGATAAATAGCCCCAGGCGTAATATGTGGAATATAAGACTGTGTCGTTCTCAAGCGCTGCTAATGGCGTCATAAACCTAAAAGTCTGTAAAACCTTGTTTGGGTTGCCGTTTTATCTTTTGGACTGGACGTAAATAAAGAAAATGAATGTATGTCTTAATTTGTCTTTTTTCAAATAACACAATGGCCGTATGTGTTATTCTATGAAATTAATGTACATCACACCCAATCATGATGACGAGCCTATATTTGTGTACTCAAGTACTGACAAGTCTTGATATGCACACATGTAGATAGCCGCGTCATCATTATTGCCTCACAACATTCCTTCAAAATCTTGCCGAAAATTTCAGAATATTGTTTATCGATCATAATCACAACTTCGTAACTAAGAATTCCACCCATAAATTTGAGAAACACTGGTAGGGAGGGCGGGAGGAAATGTTAAAAAGCGAATAAGAATTTAAATAAACAAGTATGCCTACAAAAGGCTAGAAACTTATCTCCATGGTTATTTCAGTGAAGAAGATTTTCCATGTGCCATGTTTAAGTGTTCATAAATAGCTACAATAAGAGGATCGTTTCAACTCCATAGAAACATACAATTACACGATCCGACTCGGATCTGAACTATATAGGACTATAGTGTCGTTATGGATTAAAGGGACCCAAAGTCCATTTTCAGGTTGAATAAAATCACACATTTTGGGGTACACATTCACTGACCAGCCGTTCATTTAATTAACATTAGTGTTTATAGAGATTGCCGTTTGTCTTTGAATCTTTATTACAGAACCATTTCTTTTAATTATCCAAATTGTTATTGTGAAACACACTGACATATATCGGAGAACAATCCCGCAAGAAATATAAAATTACAGAGGCCCTTAATTGCGACTCCTCTAACATCGTGTATGTTATTAAGCGCAACAAGAAAAGTATCAGTAAAACTGATGGATGCTCCCCGGTTCCCCATCGCAGATATACGCTCAGTAAATTTGACCAAATAATGAGAAAAGGGCAATAACTCTGCAAATATCCATTTTTCTGGAGATGCTTATAGAATAAATCATATCGCGCTATATTACATTGTAAGGATTTGTCAAAGCAGGAGAATGGAGAAAAAACAGATTATTGATTGGTTTGGAAGGCCATGAGTGGGCCATCCCAGTTTACTGACATTTAAAGAAATTAAACAGAAGTATATCAGGTACTGTTCATTCCAAGACAATCCAAATGCATTCATGGTCTGCAAAATATGGCGAAGTCAAATGGAGCAATGCCTTCCTATCTTTAGTCAGACAGACCTGGTCTAGTACGACCCCTGCTTTGTGTGTTGGAGAAGATATCAGCTTGGTGAGAAATTTGACAAATTGAAGAAACCAAGGGCAATTACTCTAAAATTATTCTCGTCACGGAGAGAAAAGCGTATCACTGCACAAGGTCTTGGTAATGACTATATACCAGCCAAGTTTCAAAACAATCCTGACAATATTAACCAAGGTATGGCCCGGACAAGCAGTCTGGGTAAAATTTGACAAATTGGAGAAACCAAGGGCTTGGTAATGACTATGTACCAGCCAAGTTTCAAAACAATCCTGACAAGAAATCCGGACGGACGGACAGACAAAGCGGCGACTATATGCCTCCCGAAAGTTTTCGGAGGGCATAAAAAATGCCGCAAGCAATACGTAGGAGAAATTCAGAATTCTCTACGATAAAGAGGCGCAAATCGTTGTTCGTGGCATAGCATTTAAATACCTCAGGGCATTGGATTAAAGGATTTATGAACAGGATTTAAAGCTGGTTTGTGTTTGTTTATGGAATAAATGTATATTTGAAAAACATCAGTTGAAACGAAACAACCTTCGTGTTAGTTCCCTGGTAGTCAAAAAAAGAACGGGGAGGAAATATGCATATTTTCCGTATTTTTCGTAACTACTCGGAAAAATGACGTCATACACGACCTTTAATGTGTACAAACTGCCACGAAGACGTACTGAGACAACAGAAATCGTTTATTACGTCATCGCTGTGAGGGTACGTACACAACGGAGGTCGTGTTTGTCGTCATAAGTCTCTGAGATAATTAACTTTCGTAAGCATTGTAGATCGGCAAACGTAGCTTGAATTTTGTATGGGCTGCGACCGAAATTTAATTTTCTTTTTGGCCAGACTTTTAAAGTACATGTTCTGCAACACACCTAACCCAAATTAGAAAATATTTCCAAAGGTTGTTCATATATCCTTTAAGGACCATTTTTAAATCATGTCCATTGAAAAAATCCATGTTCTCACCACCACTGCAGATGCCAAGCACAGACGTTTGGAAATGGAAAGTTTTTGCGTTCAAACATTACAAACCATTTACCGTTTGGATTTGAACTTAGACCAAGAAAGGTGTCTTGAAAAAGTATTATACCAATTGTGTTTGAGTACAATAAGACCAGCATGAATAATGAATATGTCTCAGATTATTTACGAATATACTAACTACTACAGAATAAAATTGCTCGACCTCTGACCCAAGGTTCAGCCATTGCTTAAAAAAAGATCTGCTAGTTTGTCTTCTACCTAAATTCTATTTTAACTTTCGTTTCCGATTATCATATTCTGTTTAATTTTAGTTTACCCAACTTCTTTCCATAGCTGAACATTCGTACAACTTTTCCAATATATTGCAAAGTATTCCAGAAAATTTTAAAACAGCTAAAGTCACACTCCTGTCTGTCTTCAACCTAAAGAAATACCATTGGTTTTAGTTTATTACAACAACCTATGATTTGGTATATACTAAAAATGTCTAAATGGCAAACCCCGCGTTTTGTCTCCATAGTTATTATATTAAGCTATTTGAGTAAAGTTATGGAATGAGTCGTTTTCAAACAAAGCTTTAATAACATTATACATTATATCAACCGGAATCAATCTGGCTTCGTTCCCTCAAATACAACTGTGGCTCAACTCTTAGATATTTATTTCCAAGTAACTAAACAAACAGAAAGAAGTTTTATACCTTAGAACGTAGGAAAAGTCACAAGCTGTTGTTCTATAAAATGGTAAATGGCATGTGTTCACAATATCTCTTTGAACTCGTTCCACCACGCGTCTCCAGTAGAACAGGCTATCCTGTTCGTAATATTACCAATTTATCTCTACCCTATACTGCCGGACAAACGTATTTGCTAAGTCGTGGGTTATTTCTACAGTCAAACTGTGGGATACTTTAGATGAGGAAAAGTCAAAAGATCGAGTTTTAGTAACATTGTAAGAGTGAAAAGGAAGTAAAGGTAAAGAGTAGCAAGCACATTAACACACTGAGAGACATTGATGAAATTCCAAACCATAAGAGAACGGTAGCCAATTTAATAGTGCAAGAAATCAAAAACGTTTTAGATGGTACAGAGAAATCACAATCTTGGATCAATCGTTCTTAGCCCAAAGTATCCGCAGCAGTGGTAATATTACAATAAAGGCCAAGCTGGGGAAGGATAAAGCAGTAGAAACAAAATTAAACATGAGTGTTGGTTTTATGTAGTTAAAATAATTTTAAATAGATTTTTTTACAAACATTATTAATTTGGTTAATTGTAGTAAACAATCCTCTATTGAACCATCTCTTTACAACTGATTCAAGGGTAACGTACGGACTCATTTTACGTGTGCCTCGAGTTAATCCCTATCCTGAAGGTAATATAACATGTTTTACGTCAACATTTTAAAAGTCTTTATATAAGGGAGAGAACTCTCAGAGCATTATGAATAATCGCATTCTACCTTATAGCTGGGAGGAAATTTGAAATAATCGTGCACTTTGTGACCAGTTTTTAAATTTTTGCATGGTGGTAGGGATGGGTACAAGGTTTTCAGAAACCATCGCAAACAAGTTGAGATCGCCCCCTAGCGGCCTGTGTGCATATAATCCAATATGGCCGCCACGGGTAAGAGTTCAGGGGCAAATTGATTACCTTACTTGTGACAAAACCTTTTATTATCCCCAATGTTAATGTTTTAAAGGGATCAATTTAAGTTCCTGATATATGCAAAAAAAAAGGTCAAGGCCATTCCAAGGTTCAAGGTCATTTACAAGGTCAAATGTAATTTTCAAGGTCAATGGTTATTTTTCCATGAAAAAGGTATAGATGTAGGATTTTCTTTCTGTATTTTGTGGGAACCTGCAAATAGAGTGTTGGAAGATCAATCTAAAACTCCCTCTGCCAGGTTTGAATTTCACTGAGCACCATGCATCTAAGGTTCTTCCCTGAATGGGCATGCAAAAAACCACCGCGTAAGTAATAATAATCCTCAGCGTGGCAATAATCACAAACAATCGTGGGACAATTTTATAGCAATCAAATTTCAGTGAATACAAATTTCTTAAGTCACTCCATATGAAATTTTACTCTTTAAAACAAATCCCACAACTTGCATGAAATCTGAAATCGATCAACAACAGCAAGAAATGCTGGCTGTCCCTCCCCTAATAGTAAAGTCAAAATATAACTTTGTTACCCATATGCTCTTTCAATATCATTTGGTTTATCCCACACACGAGCCCATAGAGACTTTCAACTCATGGTATAGTACTTAATAGATTATCACCCTCAAATAGCTAGCTTCTATTCTCTAGTTAAGATACATATGGATACAGATCACAGTTTCTGACTTCCGGATTTTCCTAGGAAGAAGTTCCAGATATTTTTTGAGTGTGTTTTTTTAATTATTTTTTCCTGACCCCCTGCATTTTGTTCTGGGCATTTTGGTATTTTTTATGAAAGGACAGGGGTTGAGTTACTGTCTGGAAATGATTTTAGAAGTGGAATGGGACCAGTTCAGGTGGATGGAGATCTGGTAGTTAGGCGTGCTTTGGTCTGTTTACATACGGCGGATTATGTGCAAAGTGACCCCTACCCGCATTTTCTGGTCGTAGTTTAAAATTTTTACATTGAACCAATGAACAAATTGTGCTTAAAATACTGCCAAAGGACTGTTTAAGGCCCCCACCGAAGGATTTGGTTCAACGAAAATTAGGGAAGGTGCTGTGAGAGCAGACATTAACATTACCGCAAATGGGAAATGAAGGAAAATGAAACTGTGACCTGATACCATATAAGAAACTGGTCGTTGTCGCTGTCATCCTATAGGGATCCCAATACCATACACAGATGGTCAGTTTAGCTCCATTGTGAAAATACGATCGACACAAGTTTGCGTTTAACCAAACCGCTCAGTCTATACTAAGCAATTGAGCTACATGAGAAAAGGTATGCTTTCACACGGCTTATGACTAAGGTACTCCAATACTTAAGTTCTTGATATATATATTAGTTTGCCGAGTTTTGCATGAAAGTTTCACGGAATGACACATACGGATCTGACAAGACAATCGATCACAATGACCACCGCATTGGTCACAAACGCAAACCTAAACGTTGGTAGATAACAAAATATATCGTCTAAAAGTCTTTATGTATGGAAAAATTACCAGTTCAAGTTCTCCCACCGAAGCAAGGAAGTTGAGTTCACGTTTTATGATGTCACCAAGACACGAAGTATACCCTCTTCATAGCAACAAGCACAACTTTGAATGCCTTCCCAGAGAGCCCAACCAGAAGGAACAAACCTGAAGCCAAAGGTTGTTGTGTCGTTGGCCCACGACCAGCCTTAAACGTTGGGTTTTGATATTTTGCTCAGCGTTCTAATGTTCACCCAGTAATTTAATGTTGGTAATCAGTTGACCCAACATTGGCGTATGGTGGGTATAATGTTGTACTCGGCCGGTGAAGTGTCTGTCTATAGTTGGCATATTGTTAGCAAGGTGTTGACTGACTATCGTAAAATGGTTGGATTAAGATTCAGTATATCCGTTGGGCCAACATCCTTCCGGTAATAGCACAACGATGGTCTTGAATTTCCACAATGTAGATGAATAATTTGACAACTGTCGACCTCTGATGTACTGTTGATCTAACTTTGGAGCATGATATTTTGCTAAATTGGTTTAGCCCACCCCCAATGAACGTTGCAGGCTGAAGCTGGCCTAACTGAAGTGAAAGTGGTGTTTCACCATTGCAAAGGCATGCAGTCCGTTTAGGAATGTACACAGTCCGCTCCGAGAGCTTTCTTGAACTCCCTTTGTTTCAGTAAAGAGATCAAAGCATTTCATAAAATAACAAAACTTCCCATGCCCGCAATCCATAGTTTTTCAGCTGGTTTCGATGTAAGTGGAAATAAAAGAATGTTTTTAATATCATCGCATGCTTCAAACATTAATGGCTACGGAAACCCCACACAAAGCCGATTAAAGTCAGAACTATGCGGATGACATATATCCAAAGTTGGGCCACAGCTGTATTGCCAACCAATCACTTATAACCAAAGTAGGTAAAAGTTGATAGACCAACCAAATGGCCGACCTTGGCACAGTTTTGGGTGGCCGACGCTTAGGCTAACCATAGTTTGGCCAACCTTGCCAATATACAAGCAACCATGGATCAATGACCAGCGAACCATTTGCCGACTATTAGTCGGCTAAAAGAGGGTGGTCGTGGTATAACGTTGGGACAACTGTGGGTGACTGAGGCTAAATTAATATGAAATGAGTCATTTTAAATGACTGACAAGGCTTTACCAATCCAATACAGCAAGCCATAAACCAACCATAATAAAACCACATAAATGCCAACTAGTTACATATTTTTGGTCAATGTTAGCAGACTGGTGATTAACCCTTCGCCAATTGACTAACCACGGTAAACTTGGCCCAACATTGGCTCAGCCTTGAACACCCATTCATTCGCCAACTTGAACCAATACAATCTTGCCACTCGAAATCCAACGTTGATCCAATGCTGGTAACGTTGAAATTGACCAACTTAACCAACCTTGGTCCAACCATGCAGACAAAATGCCAATAATGGCACAACGTGTTTGTGCTGTCTTTGTTGGTCGATTTTATTTTGAATTTTCTCTTCAAACGAATTCAAAGTCCAAAAGCAAAATTCAACGCGCTTCACACTAGGTGCTATTTGAGAGGCAAATGGAAAATGACAAAGAGTCCAAATGACGTAGGTCCAAAAATGCTTTGGCAGAGCTATGACATTATCGTGGGTACAAAATAGTCCAAATAGCGACCGCATCTAGACGTTTTTCTTTAACAGTTTCGGTGTTCTTTATTCCAAGAAATATTGTTACATTTATATTGAACATATACACTTGAAATTATATCATATTCTTAATAGATAGTTATAAAAATAACTAAGTTGTAATCCTTTGGATTTTAATTTGGCAAGTCTCAAGATCTCCCCCTAAAATGCCCTTTCCACTTCAAAAATAGCCTTCAAACCAAAGATTGGCGTTCAAAAAAACTGATTGCCTCTCAATAGATGATTAAAGGCGTGTCGCATGATGTTCAGTGCCAAAAGAAGCCGCAAAATAGGATATATCGTAGGCCAGGGTCGCCATTTTGGATTTTTCATTCATATGCCACCAGGGGGCGCTGTCAACTTGTTTGCGATGGTTTTAGAAAATCTTGTACCCATACCTAGCCCCATGCAAAATTTCAAAAACTGGTCACAAAGTGCACAATTATTTAAAAAATCCGCATATCCCTTCCCCGCTATTAACTGCTAGCAAATGTGAAGAATTTCCAATGAATAAAAACAAACACGATAACCGTCGGAAGAAAAGCCCTTCTGGGCTTATGTTGTTCGTTTTCTTGTAAACCGACTTTAAATAAAGTTTCTTGTATCTTGTATCTTGGATATACTGTATTATTCTTTTTAAAAATCAGAGGCCTGCCTTTAAACGAAAAAAAACCTTTCGAAATGTACCATAACATATTTTGTGATTTACATTCAGGTCTCGCCATATTTAAAACGAATCGACGTAAGTATATACGATTTGAAGACTTGATTGATTGATGTTTTACGCCGCATTCAACATTATTCCACGTATATGGCGGCGGAAACCAGCCGCATTGCCCCGATAATGACATTCGGCGAGTACCTGGCAACGATTTTGTTCAATTTTTTTTTGGTCTGAGTGTAATTCGAACCCACGCCACATCGATGGAAGGTCTGTGCGGGACTGGGGGACGATCACTCTAACCCACTGGACCACCTTGGCCCCCTGAAGACCTGGAAACCAATTAACTACTTTTGGGGAATTAATGGCGTGAATAAGTCTGGAAGGTTATTTTTAAAAAGGATACCGTCCGTTAGAGGAAAGTTACACATTAAAAAACTCACATTTTAATGCCATGCACAAAAGGCGCATAAGTCTACAACACGGACCGGATTCGTCCTGGTGCAAGTTACCATAGTTTTGGCACTGATTTACGACCGACGTAACTTACGCCAGCTTCGTAAGACAGAGCCCTGCTTTGTTTACATTTAGCTTCAGCCAGGCGGGAGTTTCTAACATAGGCTCGCGGCTGTTTCTCAACACACTTTGCGCCTGGTGGTAACGTAATGTTGAAGGCATATGTTGTCATAACAGTTAGGTCTTGTATTGGATCCACACATAAGACCACACGTAGGGAGAGTTTCGTGAGGGTATGGTCAAACGTATAGATTGTTCTGATTTAGTTGAAATGAAACGGATTATATTGATACATAGTTATAAATTCAACTTCTGCTTAGTTTAAAGTCACACTTGCCGCGAAAATCAGGAATATTGTTTACATTAAAAAAAAAAGTCCGTTTTCTGTATTTTTCCCAGACAATATAAGTTAGGAACTTTCTATTTTTACCAAAATCTAAAAGTTTGGACGTCACTTTGTATTTTTAATTTGAATTTAAAAATTTGAATTGTTAGCGTAACGTAAACAAACCAAGCTGCCCCTATTGGCGATTTTAAGTTTCAGTCGAGTGAGTGAACTAACGGCACAGTGTAATTTTACGTAGGCCTATTTATCTGAGATATACAGGCTGACGATCGGTTAACAGCGACTGGAAAAGCCTGCTGATAATTATTTGAGTGTAAACCACAGATAAAAAGGCCTGAAATGAGGGTAATCCAACACGAAAGTTGACCGACACTGATCGTTGTTGTTGTAATCAGGCTTCGGTTCTTCGTTTGTTTTTCACCCCATTTCTACATACTAAAGCTAACTAGACATGTTTTATGTGTCCTATGTTTAAGTTTAGTTGTATTAGTCGTAGTAAGCTCATGTAAATTGGTTTTCTTAGCAAATTTAAACAGGCTGCGGCGGCAAGTGGGCCTTTAAAAATAATTCAAAATATGTTTTGTTATTCGGTAATATTAAGTACGTCCAAGTATGTCCATAGCCAGTAAAATTCCAAATTTATAGGTTTAATTAAGTTTATACCACAGAATAGGTGGGCTTCGCCCTCAATTGTAATTTGGCAATGTTGTCTAATGTTATCCGCATCGTTTCGTTCAATATAAATATTTACAGAACTTGTATGGATAGCCCAGATATTGCCCAAGGGTTTGCATGTAGCATGTTGGATTTAGGCTACATGTGAAAAATAACAGGCAAATTTATGATAAACAAGTTAATGAGGTCGATTGTTGGCTTTATTATACGATAAAGGTTATTTGTAATTTACTCTGAGGTACATCTTAATGACAGGATAAATGAGACTAGAAACTGGTATTTATGTGAAAAATAGAAGCCGACGTTTTGTTGATTAAAACGAAACATCCGCTTCTGTACTATATGCATTGGCTGCTAAAGAGCTTAGTCCGAAAAACGAGCGAGGTTCAAGTTCATTGGAGTCAAGAAAGCAATTCAGCGACAATTGACCGATTGCTTGATGATGTCACTTGGAATTTACGCGCTAAGCATTTCGGGGGATTGAGGGATCGTAACATAATTTTAAAATATGCGGGAAGAAATAATACTGTATCGAGACGAAGACGTAAAGTTACCAGAAAATATGTGGATAAAAACAGGTTATGTCGTCATCAGGCTATGTGACGTCATCAGGCTCGGTGGTAATTGGAGTTAAGGAAGCAATTCAGCGACCATTGGAGTGGAGGAACCTATTTTGTGCCCATTGGAAGTGAAGGGACGAATTTAGCGACTACTGGAGTGAAGGAACCACTTTAGAGAGCACTAGTTTGAAAGAACCCATTCTACGACCATTGGAGTGAAGGAACCACTTTAGAGACCACTAGTGTGAAAGGACCAATTCTACGACTATTGAAAGTGAAGGGACCAATTTAGCGACAACTGGAGAGAAAGGACCCATTCTGCGACTATTGGAGTGAAATGAACAATTTATCGATCACTGGAGTGAAGGGCCAATTTATCGATCACTGGAGTGAAAGGGCCAATTGCGCGACGATTGGAGTGAAGAGGCCAATTGTGCAACTAATGAGGAGAAGGGACCAATTGGAGCTACCACTCGAATGAAGGAACCAATTTAGCGACAACTCGTGTAAAAGGACCGCTTGAGTCACTATTAGAGTTAAGGGACCTATTCAGTGACCTCTACACGACGGGACCAATTCAGTGACCACTATACGAAGGGACCAATTCAGTGACCACTATAAGAAGGGACCAATTCAGAGACCACTGGAGTGAAGGGACCAATCCTGCAACTCTTGGAGTTAATTCAGCGACCACTGGTGCGAAGAGACCAATTCCGCGACCACTAGAGTGAATAGACCAATCCAGTGACCGATGAAGCGAATGGACCAATTCAGGGACAGCTGGAGTGAAAGGACCAATTCAGCGTCCACTGGAGGGAAGGGACCAATTCAGTGACCACTGGAGTTAAAGGACCAATTCAGTGGCCACTAAAGGGAATGGACCAATTCAGCGTCCACTGGAGTGAAAGAACCAATTTAGTGACCACTATACGTAGGGACCAATTCAGCGACCACTGGAGTGAAATGACCAATCCTGCGACTATTGGAATGAAAGGGCCGATTCTGCGACTATTTGAATGAAGGGACCAATTCAGTGACCACTGGTGCGAAGGGACCAATTCAGCGACCGCTGGGGGGAGGGACCAATTCAGCGACCACTCGTGCGAAGGGACCAATTCAGTGACCACTAGAGGGAAGGGACCAATTCAGCGACCACTAGTCCGAAGGGACCAATTCAGTGACCACTAGAGGGAAGGGACCAATTCAGCGACCACTAGTCCGAAGGGACCAATTCAGTGACCACTAGAGGGAAGGGACCAATTCAGTGACCACTAGAGGGAAGGGACCAATTCAGTGACCATTGCTGCGAAGGAACCAATTCAGCGACCACTGGCGCGAAGAGACTAATTCAGTGACCACTAGAGGGAAGGGACCAATTCAGAGACCACTCGTGCGAAGGGAACAATTCAGTGACCATTGCTGCGAAGGAACCAATTCAGCGACCACTGGTGCGAAGGGACTAATTCAGTGACCACTAGAGGGAAGGGACCAATTCAGAGACCACTCGTGCGAAGGGACCAATTCAGTGACCACTAGAGGGAAGGGACCAATTCAGCGACCACTCGTGCGACGGGACCAATTCAGTGACCATTGCTGCGAAGGAACCAATTCAGCGACCACTGGTGCGAAGGGACTAATTCAGTGACCACTAGAGGGAAAGTACCAATTCAGTGCCCGCTGGAATGAAAGTACCAAGTCAGTGACCACTATAGGGAAGGGACCAATTCAGAGACCACTCGTGCGAAGGGACCAATTCAGTGACCACTAGAGGGAAGGGACCAATTCAGCGACCACTGGTGGGAAGGGACCAATTCAGTGACCACTAGAGGGAAGGGACCAATTCAGCGACCACTGGTGCGAAGGGACTAATTCAGTGATCCCTAGAGGGAAGGGACCAATTCAGAGACCACTCGTGCGAAGGGACCAATTCAGTGCCCGCTGGAATGAAAGTACCAATTCAGTGACCACTGGTGCGAAGGGACCAATTCAGTGACCACTAGAGGGAAGGGACCAATTCAGTGACCACTAGTCCGAAGGGACCAATTCAGCGGAAACTAGTGCGACCACTGGAGTGAATGGACCAATTCTAGGACTATTGAAGTTAAGGGACAAATTCAGCGACTATTGAAGTGACCGTAGCATTTCAGCGACATGTGATTGTGCACATTAGCAAAGACTAAAAGGTATACAAAACTTGTGGTTTTGATTATTTGATTATTATCGTTGTCGTTGAAATGAAAAAAAAATCATATAGTGTGTGTGTGGTACGGCTTGAACTATTCTCCGAAAAGAAACCCAAATTTAAATAACCGGGACGGAGGTTCATTCATTTTAAGCCTAAGTTAGTTAAAACACTACTTTAAAGTATATTTTCAAGACAAGTAGCTCTAAAATGCTTCTGAATTGCACGTCTTGAGAAAAATAGCCGATAATTTCGACAGTCTGTTTAACGAGAAAATATCGACATTTTGGCAGCTCGGGATCTTATACTGTTCAATGAATAGTCAGCTAGGTCGCTTTTACACCTGTGACGTTTGATTTCAGGTAAGTTAATTACAGAAACATGACTCGTGATAGTTACATCAACACACCCAGTGTTGCGCAAAACATGGGAATCGATTTCTTCCAATATTAGACAAGCATAAATCCATAAAATTAATGGCAAATGAGATGCAATAATTGTGTATTAACCGGTTATTTACGTCAGAGTAATAATCGCTCGTTATAACGTATAGGTGAGAAGAAAGTCTGCCAGGCGAAGTGTTATCTGGGCCATATTATGTCTATAAATACAATCACCATCAGTGAAAGTTGATATCTAGGATGTTTGCTCTGATAATGTAAACCTTACAGGTGTGGCGGTCGTTTTGTCAGTGGTTATGATTTCTCAGAGAGCTGTCGTTCTAATCGTGATATCAGAAGTCCGCAAACTTTAATAGTAAGTCTGATGTGAACGTGGCTTAAACCTGTCTGGTCGGCACGTCAGTAGAGTGTTAAACCGATAGGTAAAGCGACTGCTGTGGTATGTGGTTTGTATGATGTCCACAGCTGACAGACCGTCACTAATCCACAGCAAGTTTATTACTTTACCTGCGGCGCTAAATGGCTTCCGATGGATTTCCAGTCAGTTCCACGGGCACTGGTCAGTAGAATTGCTGTGGGGGAGTTAGTGGGCAACCTTGGTCACGGATGGTTGGAATCTATGTCAATAGCTTGACCACAAGGGGCCTGGTGAATTGCTTTTACTGTACGTAAACAACGTGGACAGGAACAGGTTCGGCTCTTCCGTGACTTCATTCCCGTTCCAAGGACACAAAGAATAGTGATCGTTCTGGTGACAATAGTAATCATTATGATATTGTACATGTGTAGTATTCAAATCTGAGCGGCAATTTGTTCAGGCAAGTGACGAGAATTTAAAGGAATTGTTACGTCTCTATTTGTTTAACGAAGTTTTCAGTAATTTACCTTTCCCTGTGACAGAAGCTGGAGACGTTCAAAGGGGTTTACTAAATCCTTCAGGAATATCAACCGGGACATTGGACAACAGGGATAAAAATGACGCGATCCGTCAGCGTTTGAAACTTCCCTTTTTGGTTGTGTTTGATAAGGAGACCCGAGAGGATTTCAAGATGAATCGTCGTACGTATGATTTAGGAAATGCCAGACGTAAAGAGACTGTGTGCCAATGGAGTTCCCAGTCCTACACACTCCAAGGAATCACTAAAAGTTTCTCATTACCAATGGTTATTAAATCCGACGTGGAGTCATGCTCACTCGCCGGACAACAATTCAAACTACGCCTTTCTGAGAAACCTATCCTACTGTATAGCACACGGAGCAAAACTAAAATAGTAGCTAAACATTTGCAGTATGATGGTCAACAAGGAATGGTTAGCGATGGTGGACAAGGAAAAACAGACACACTTATTATCCCTGAGGACTATCCAGGTAAATATGCTACTTTATATAAACCTGAATAAAGCTCATGTATATTGAAATTAAGTACACATTCCGAAATGAGGTTGATAACGCCATAGATACTGTCAAATAATTGACAGAGTACAATATTGGCTAAATAATTATATGAAAGTTAACACATAATTGTTTTTAAAACTTTATAGAATGTAATAGCTAGGGCACAACTATGCAAAAGTCCTCTGTTTGTAATGAGGCTGTTCATGTTTCAAGGTGCCTCGGGGTATTTGTTCTATTATATGTGTCTCACATATGTGCAAATACCAAAAGCAAAAATTATAAAACAATACTTAATTTGCACAACATTTGATTTTCAAATCACTTCATGACAATCAACATATAAAGAATAGCGACAGCATTAGATGGGAACTCATTAAAATAAACGCCTCCAAATAAAACATCAATCAATCAATTCACATAAAACTTTGGTAGGATAAAACGCTTTGAAATCATTTTGAACAAGTCCTGATAGCTGTCAGTAAAAGGGGTGTCAAATAAGGCATTCATTGCACCCGACCCACTTTCCCGCCCATTAAAACAATTAGTGTCACTACTTTTATGGTATTCATTGGTGACATTGTGGTGCAATGGTAACGCCTCGCGGACCGAGAAAATACACTTCCTTACCACGTCAATTGTGCCACACTTTATCCTGTTGAGAATTTTGATATTAGAAAAGGTTAAATGAGGGGCTGTTTTAATAGAGGTTTATTGTTGTGTTTTGTTTAATTGGTGAACAGTTGATTATAAACGTGTCCTTACAAGTAGGAACACCTGTATAGTTTACATACAGGTAGGCTACTATAAATCAATAGACTGTCAGAATGAATGATTGTTTATCTGTTAAGGGACATTATTTTTGTCATCCCCGCTTATATTTCCAAGTAAGCTATTTATACTGATAAAGGGGCGAAAAGTTATGCTTTTTGCCAATTGTCTATTTGTGTTTTTGAAATAATGACCCGCAGTTTACAGTGGTATAAGCTGCCAAAATCTGTTTCTTCCGTTAAAACAAAATGTTAAAATTCTCGATTATTTTCTCAAAGCAGGAGCCTTTTAATTCATTGGTATTGGTCTCAAAGTTACGCGCTCGTCTCTTGTCTACCGACTTGAACTTTCTCAAGTTCGCCATATGGATAAAACACAGTCAGAATGACCAGGCACGTCGGTGGTATGAAGTAGGGAAAGGATAATTTAACATGGCTTCTCTATAGCTCCGAGAACTGTTATGGTACACTTGTCGGTCGGTAAACGTGAAAACATATAGAGCTTAACATAGGTCTCGGTGATCTTACTGTATCAAGAGAAATGATACACTCGATAAGGCTGATCAAATCTGTCAAATTATCAGTTACATTTATCTGCAAAAGTCACTTCCTCAAAACTACAAACATCAGCCCATCTTCTTATTATCATTACAATATACTATCTTCAAATCACCTGCACATGTTCAGCAAAGATAGAGGTTAGAGTTACAGCTGTGGGGACAAGGGGGGGGGGGGCTGATATCGCTGATACCTTCTCTTACCTAGCACTTATTGATACTGCCATGTGTTATTACCATAACCACAGTTTACTTAGTCCAATCGTATTTTGATGGCAGACTTTCACTTATTGGGTCAGTCTCTATCCCTGCATCTCGTTATACAAGCGGCTGCGAAGGTAACAACCAACTGTCCTATTTTTTTAAAATAAATTTTCTTATAAAAAGGTCATTCTGTTCTGTTTCCTCGCGAAACTTTCATATAGGTAAAAAAGGAATGACCGAAAGGAATAGTAGAATTACAATGTTACCAGATGACACTTTTTCCTAGAAGTATCTAGACTTCAGTCAGATTGCTATTGAAGCTACACCCGCTTGTATATGGTTGAATGTTGTCATATAGCATCTAAAACATTCCATATAAACTAAATCCTCTTAAATATATTTTAAGCCATTTAACTCAATATATTTATAGCTGTTTAACTTGTTACGGACACAAATATAATTATTTATAGCTGTTTAAGGTGAGTTTTCCGACTCCATTTTATTTAAAATTGGAGAAAAACCAGGATATTATCAGTCTTAAATTGTATTTTTGATTGTCGACACTTCTGTAATCTTTTCGTTTGGTGTTGGGACTCGAGGACGTGTAGTAAAGTACAGGAGAAATGCGTCTAAACTTCTATACGTGACAGTACAGGCTATGCACATTATTAACTTAAACTAAGACTGGTTATGGTGGCGACAGAACTAGTTTTTTATTATCTCAAAGAAATGCTGCTGGCTTTGTTGGAATAACAAAGCAGAGTCTGGATTGAAATGTTTAACTTTACAGAGGTTGTTTGCTTGCCTGAATTAGGTCTTCTTCTGAGCAATATAATGGCCACTCCAATGCATGTGGTGTGGTCAACTGTATAGAGGATTTTCCAGGGTTCTTTAGGGTGGGCAAACTTAATGGTCCGTAATGGTCAGGAAGATAGGCAATTAGTAATCCATATATATATCCCCATATCCAGACAATGAATAGTCGGCTGACAAAGATTGATCAGCAAACAAAACCTAAATAAAATACAAGGCTCAATAATACGGAATTTGATTCCAGAAAATACATGTCGAAAAGTAGACAAACAAATGACAGAGTTGAGTATAAGATGGATCGCCTGCAGATCTGGTATTGAACGATGAGTATAAGATGGATCGCCTCCAGATCTGGTATTGAACTATGAGTATAAGATGGATCGCCTCCAGATCTGGTATTGAACGATGAGTATAATATGGATCGCCCCCAGATCTGGTATAGAACGATGAGTATAATATGGATTGCCTCCAGATCTGGTATTGAACCATGAGTATAAGATGGATCGCCTCCAGATCTGGTATTGAACTATGAGTATAATATGGATCGTCTCCAGATCTGGTATTGAACTATGAGTATAAGATGGATCGCCTCCAGATCTGGTACTGAACGATGAGTATAAGATGGATCGCCTCCAGATCTGGTATTGAACGAAGAGTATAAGATGGATCGCCTCCAGATCTGGTATTGAACGATGAGTATAAGATGGATCGCCTCCAGATCTGGTATTGAACGATGAGTATAAGATGGATCGCCTCCAGATCTGGTATTGAACGACGAGTATAAGATGGATCGCCTCCAGATCTGGTACTGAACGATGAGTATAAGATGGATCGCCTCCAGATCTGGTATTGAACGATGAGTATAATATGTATCGCCTCCAGATCTGGTATTGAACGATGAGTATAAGATGGATCGCCTCCAGATCTGGTATTGAACGATGAGTATAAGATAGATCGCCTCCAGATCTGGTATTGAACGATGAGTATAAGATGGATCGCCTCCAGATCTGGTATTGAACGATGAGTATAAGATGGATCGCCTCCAGATCTGGTATTGAACGATGAGTATAAGATGGATCGCCTCCAGATCTGGTATTGAACGATGAGTATAAGACGTAAAGAAGTCTCTCAATGACATTTTGAAAAAGATAATGACGCAATCTGCACATTTGAACGTATTCTTAAACCTCAATCATTTCTTTATAATCGTCTGATGTCACTTTTTGCAGTCCTTAAACGAGCTTTAAAGTATTAAAATAATATTACTATAAAACGCAGTATAAAGGGCTTTGTTTAAGGTGTTCACTTTGAACGGGCTATTAAAGTGAGTTTATGTTTAATTTCATTCTACATAAAGTTTACCTTACCTTCATTAGCGATTTCGTGTTGTGATAATTGACACGTTTTTTAATTTCTCTACGAGATAAGCAATTGAAATTATCGATCCTTTCTCGATACGTTTATCAGATTTCACATACCTGTATAACGAATGTCCTACATTATTAACCATATCACGCTGTAGGTAATTATGGCTATATTTTTTCACCTGAGCAGAAAGGTAAAGATTGTTAAGTTTCGTCTTGAACCGAGGGTGAATTTACATAAAACTACTTCCGCACAAAACTTGCTTTGGGTGAAATTAATTTATTTACAGGCGTATCATCATCAATAATTGGAGTGAATTAAAAGGAGAGAAAAAACATCGCCTTGAGATTTCTGATTGATAACAAGTACTCAGTTTTTATCTGAAGCTAGAAATAAACTGTTAAACAAATAAACATGTTTAACCCCACATGGAGTTGAAAAGACGTGATGGTCATGTAGTGAGTCAGCTCACTCATCTCAACACAAATCAAATAAGTCTAATAACATTTCTCGACTGGTCAGCTTTTTGTCCCAGCTGCACTCAAGAACACAGCTTGTCAGACTCTGTCCTGGATATGCCAATCAAAATTTATTTTTACCATCTCTAAATAATAACATTGAAAAACTGCAACCGGGGCAAACACGAGCAGTGATGTTAAACATAAATTATTGTAACGTCGACCTAAATAGTATTTCGAGACTATGAGTGAAATAACATGATCCACTTTGAGGGAACTCGTTTATTAGTATTAAGCTTAAACGCTCATTTTTTGTAGCATGGCATGGTTATTAGATTCGTGATGAACTTGAAAATCTACCTTTATTACAGTCTTGGGGTAATAAATTCGCCTGCACGATACATGTAACATGTTTTGTTTTAGACAAGAACAATGTTGATTGTTCTGAATAAATAGCCTCTGGCATATGTAAAGTTCATTTTCGAAAAAAAATATATTGGCAATAGCTTTTAATAAAACTACAATTACATAAACGTCATGATGTTGAAAGAGACCTGAGGATTGCGCTTGTTGTATTGCAGTGTTAATTGTCTTGATTTAATCTAAAGCTTTAGTTACCTGATGACACTGACAAATTCTACTATATTATACGACTTTGAACAGGTTTAAGTTTCGTAATTTTTTGTATAAATTTTAAAAGAAGTGGTATCATGTATAAGAAATTTGTGCATAAATCTTTTTCTGTAAAGCACCAAGTTTAAAGTGACACGAGCTGCCGAATATAGAGAAAATTTCGTCCAAACAGGTTTAGCTCATTGTTGGTCATTTTAGCCAAAAAGTACAAAATCAAAGCTTTCCGTTACAGATGCACACTTTGGTGATTTTATAAACACAAACAACCCCAAAAATGTACTCCTACATCCCGGCTATTTGAATTTTGATCGTAATTTTCAGACTTCCCAGGTCCGTATGGGTTACTACCTTTACAAATCTATTTATTTCAATATCAATCCTTTCGGTTATCGAGGTACTTCAAACGCTGAACTTCATTACATCTTTTGACAATCGGAATTTATAAAAAAAAATCCGAATTTGGGCAGTTCATGACAATTCAAATTATTTTTAGTATTGTCACATCTGTGTGAACTATGTGAGAGAAGTGGAGTCCCAATCAACCTGCCCTGACTAAAACCATTATAGTCACAAGTCAATCTTATTGACCATTATACCTGCAACTATAACAAACCAAATCTCTATTAGAGGCTTGCAGATAAGATTGTTGTCCTTTTAATGTAATCAAAATAAATTCCAATAGTCATAAGACATATGATGTAATCATCATCAGGGAAATTGCTGAATTAACAAAAAGCACATGAAACTAACATAAACTTTCTCGTTATCTCAGTAATGTCATTATGGTGCTAATGTAATGACTTGCTGGGCAGGTGCTAAAATCCACCTCGGAGAAATTGCTCTTAATGAGAACAAGAGTTGGAATTAATTAGCTGTAATTACTAGTCTTTATTTCTGGGAGTCGTTTTGCTATCTAAGTCACGCCTCAGGTGAACTTCTGTTTTTTGCTTATCTATATAAAATATTCAGCTCGATGCAAATCGATTTTATATATCGGTGTTAATTGTCATAATTATAATAATAAGAGTTTCGATTAAAGATTTATTAAACTTATAATCTACATTTTTTGCATTATTGGGCAGTTACTGTTAGGTTTAATCAAGTTTCCTGTTAGTTATAAACACGAACCTAATTGCTCGACACTGTATTTAGAAGTAAAAAAAATAAGAACTTTCTGTTCATGCCAATCTCGAGGATTTGCCGTAAGGTAGTTTTATAAGCAACAAAAGTAACACCTTAAATGCACTCACACATTCCGGCTATTTGATTTTGTCCATTATTTACACACCTTTTTGATTCGTATTGGTTAGCTTTTTTGACAATCAGAATTTATTAAACAAGTACCAATTTTGGCAGTTCTTGTCACTTTAGATATATAATAGATAATATACCAATGTACATGTCTCCATGGTTATTTTAGACAACTAGATTTTCCCTGTGCACGTGTACACATTATTTGACGCCACTGAGCTATAAACCACACACGTCTCATCTGACTTAACGTTAAAAGTTCAGTTATACAGTTCAGCTAAAACATGAAACCCTTGAAGAAAGTAAAGATTATTTGGTCCCACTCATCCAATGACAATTCATGATAAATGTAAATAACATCTGTGTAGCTTATAAAGACTACCTTAAAGTGGCATGAGCTGCCAAAATTCACACTTTTTTCATAATTTCTGATCGTCACGACAGTAAGAGGCTTTGAATGCCATCGAAAAACTAAATGATTGGCGTTGGAATGAGGAAAATCCATAAAGTCTACGGCGTATACGAACCGAAATAGTGTCCGAAAAGTGAACAAAATTTAAAGGCACACTTGCCGCGAAAATCAGGAATATTGTTTACATTAAAAAAGAAAGACCGTATTCTGTATTTTTCCCAGACAATATAAGTCAGGAACTTTCTATTTTTACCAAAATTTAAAAGTTTGGACGTCACTTTGTATTTTTAATTTGAATTTGAAAATTTGAATTGTTACGTACCCGGAACGTAAACAAACCGATCTGCCACCTATTGGCGATTTTATGTTTCAGTCGAGTGAGTGAACTAACGGCACAGTGTAATTTTACGTAGGCCTATTTATCTGAGAAATACAGACTGACGATCGGTTAACAGCGACTGGAAAAGCCTGCTGATAATTGTTTGAGTGTAAACCACAGATACAAAGGCCTGAAAGGAGGGTAACCCAACACGAAAGTTGACCGACACTGATCGTTGTTGTTGTAATCAGGCTTCGATTCTTCGTTTGTTTTTCACCCCATTTTTACAGTCTAAAGCTAACTAGACATGTTTTATGTGTCCTATGTTTAAGTTTAGTGGTATTAGTCGAAGTAAGCTCATGTAAATTGGTTTTCTTAGCAAATTTAAACAGGCTACGGCGGCAAGTGTGCCTTTAAATAACCGGAAGACCATTCATTCATACTAAGTTAAAGTTAGTTCAAAACAATACTTTATCGTTCATTCTAGAGACTAGAAGCACTAAAAAGTTCCTGAATTATACGTTTTGAGAAAAATAGCCAATAATTGCAACATTCCGTTTTAACGTAAAAATATCAACATTTTGGCAGCTCATGCCACTTTAACGTACATCTCCAAGACTGGTATCAACGGGCAACTCTTATTCTGTACTTCTTGATAATAATGATAGGACCAGCGATATTTTCCCTGTTGAGGGCCTATTTTGTAGCTCGTGCCATACTAAAGGAGATAAAAGCTTAGGCAACAAAAAATAATTTAAAGTTCATGACTTCATGGAAAAGCTATTGCAAATCTTCTAAAGCTTGGTTATTTTGAAGCAGATATACATGTATGCTTATGTAAGAAAAAAGTTGTGGATAAAGTTGATGTGTATTGGAGTTTGTTTGTCAAAAGATATGTAATCGCTGAAGATCCGTGCAACTTTGTCAATATTTATATATGAATACTAAAACACACGGTCACAGGGAAAATCTACATGTACAAATTATTCCAAAAAATTATACTGACTAATTAAAGCCAAACGCCGGTCTGTCTCCAAACAATTGTTTTATTACAACAACCTATGATTGAATAAAAAGGCCTCAATGCCTCAATAGAATTAAAAACTTGTCTCCCGGATTTTCCCAGTGCCCGTGTGTTTTATAGTGTTGATGAATATATATGGTTGAATAGAGAAATATAGAATAACGCCGAATTATTGAGTAAACTATGGTATCTGGTGTATAGTTATTCATCTTACCACACCCTGGTTCAATAGATTTCACTTACTTATAGAAGAGAAGACCTACTTCAACATGAGTACTATTCATAGGCCTTTCAGTCACACGATATGAACTCTTCATTAATGTGTACTTTGTCAACAACATCGCCCAAACATATACAAAGATAGCATATAGTCTATGCATAAATCCACAACCCTGAATCACATTAACGATATACGTAAAGATACTGTAATGTTCTCACGGAATCTCGCCATATAATTCTATACACGGTTGATGGATATGTGTGGAGAAAAGGAAGCCGAAAGTAATAACAAGCAACTAAACATGTTTGAAACTGTTCGTGTTGGTTCATACCAACTATACACACAGACCCATATTATACAGATAGGATACTAAGACAAATGAATTCAATTAAATTCTGCCTTTCACATAAATTCTAAAAGGGAAAACTATCTTTTTATTAACCCTTTCACTGAATGAAACAGTAGCCGGCTGTTTCGTCTGTTTGTTTTTACAATCACAAACTACATTTTTTTTTCTTTTTTGTTTATTTACAGGTTGGTTTGTCCACCTAAAGCCCTCTCCCGGAGGAGTAAAGTGCTACAATTCCATTAACGCCCTTTGTACAGCCAAATTAAAAGCATTTGTTACTGGCAGTAATCTGCACGGGTTACAGGTCTCTCATCTTCCCGAGGGCAGATTACAATACAAACCACGAAACTTCTTACCGGGTACCGTTTTCAGAGTAGACAAGGTATACGTTGGAAAGGTACGAGTTCAAGCTGCAAAGTTCTTTTTGTTTCGCAAAACCAAAGTGCAGGATGTTAAATACTTAAAATGTTACGACGTCCATAACAGAGAAATTCTACTTGCCACAGACAAGCCAGGGAAATTCTTTGAAATTGGCCCAGTTTTTATCGCGGGAAGTAATAAGGAAAAGTTTGTCTTTAATACGGAGGAATTGTTTTCATTGAGATATATTCTCTCTCCAGTAATGCTCATTCACGGTCAAACACCCCGTGTGTCAAACTTTTCTGGAATTTTACAACTTCAGAGGACATTCCTGGATGAAACAGTGGTCGCGGCTACAACAGTTCATAGGAACCAACATGTAGTCCTGGAAATAGCTGTATCATCAGCTTCCACTTTTCACCTGGCATTAAATAGTAAAGAAGTGATTCGCCATGGAGAGATGGGAGCTGCATTCAAGCATTGTAAACGAAAAGGTGACCAATTTGTTCAGAAAATACGGGCTCCTTTTGCAATGTCACAGGAAAACAGTCGCCAAAATGGAGGCGGTAGCAGTGAGGTGCTTATGTTTGGAAACAAAAACAGGCCTCTTGATTCAATAAGTGAATCGGACGAAGAAGAGGAAGAAGATTTCCACACGAGTAAAAGGAGTTCATTTGGGAGTCTCATAAACATCGTCTCCCTGGACGCTATGAACAATAACGAGGGGTCAGACGAACCAACGCGAGGTGAACTGAACGGTAACGAACAATCTTCGAACACAGATTGTGATCACAAAAAGGACATTAATACAAATGCCAACTCGGGTGATTTCAACGAAAAGACCAACGTGGTCAGTCACAATTGGGTGAGGGATGATAATAATACTCCTACAAATCATAACGATGGCTTCGAAAACATGGCAATCGAAATAAAGGCAGAGGGCAACGATGATGCCATTTCAAATGACAATCTCTCTGAAAAAGATTTGCCACTGGAAGCGGGTGAAAATGAAGATGGCGAAGCTTTTAAACCTCAAAATAACAATTGTGCAATAGAATTAAACGATAGTACTGCAAACTTATCATCGAATAATGATAAACACGAGAAGAATTTTGACCTGACAGCGTCAGAGGAAGACGTTTCTCAACAAATGATTGGAGAATGGTCAGAAGTATCAGTCGATTATCACAGAAGTGATTCAGAAGGAAGTTCGAGTGAAGAAACCCACACCGAAGATGAACAGGAATTTCTTATAGTGATTGAAGAAGAAAAGTTTATTGATCTTAAGACAATGCGTGAAGTGGACCCAACCTCCGTAACAACAAAATTCAACGTAGCGGAGCAACAACCAGAGAAAAGCGAGTTGGTAATGAGACGATCGAATGGAACGAACTTTGAATATTCTGTGAACGAGAAAGATGATACCGATTCGATAAAAACAAACTCATCAGATTTCACCGACTCAGGGAGCAATGAAAGTTGTCCGGATTCCGACTCTGGGATAGACGAGAACAAAAGACAAACCAATAAGGATATTGTAACCCGTCTCTGAATGACTGGCGAGTATATGGTAATCTGTCATTCGGGGGTGAGGAGGGGAGGCTAACCATCCCAAGATATACCAGTCACGGTAACCGTTAAGCTATAAACGTTATACAATGTAGTTCAAAGGGGATTTTGAGAAAAGACAATTATGCGCATGATCAAATGAAGTGGTGATCTCTAAAACACGTGTCTGTGATTTGGAAGAATTAACAGCTATTTTGTTTATATGTTCCTCTATTATAAGTCGACGTTGCAAACGTCAAAGTCAAGACTATATAAAGCTTTAATTTATGATATTCACGCATAACAAAAGTTATCTTGTATTAGTACTATATTCAAAAGCTGCTAATATTTCACAACAGAACAGTTGAACTATATACTCTATATAATTGCAATTTAATCTGCAGCCTATTTACGTTTTACCATGTGCTTTGGAAGGCAAGTCGTGTATTTCATAAGTAATGTATACGTATAAATCAAAATGTATGAACTATTTACTAATTGGAATGATGTGTGGAATGATTGATAAGAAAGCGATCAAACAATTTCGTTTGGGTATAAAATCGTGATGAGACAATATGCTGGTTTTTTGTCGTTTATGATTCAAATATTATTTTATTATATATCCTTTTCTGATTCCTTATAGAATGAGATTTTGGCTTAAGCTGCGTTTCCACTTGTGCGGATACGGGTGCGGATACGGACGCGGCAAAAATCACTTTATAGTTAGAGTAGAGGTAGTGTTTCCATTTGTACGGTTGCGGATACGGCTGCGGATACGGTCGCCGGTGCGGTAAATTTCGACCGGACCATGTAGCGATCGGCACGGTGCCGCATGCGGAACCGGATGCGGAACGGACAAATGGAAACACTCTGTACGGCTATCTGTACGACAATTCCCCATATTATACCTTACATTTTCATGAAAATATTGTTTTGCACAGGAACTTTTGCATGTATCTCTCAGAACTTAAACAATAGTAAAATATACATATTCGTCACCGTTGGATAGCAAAGATTAGGCCCATCGCACATCTGAACATGACAATATATTTTTTTTCTTTTTCCCTTTTAATCCTGAACTCACCAATGCTCCTTGAATTTCTCGTCTTAGTTTTTCTAATAATGCACACGAACTCGGTAGTTACCAAACCCTCATCTAGATCAATAACCCGAGTCATTTAGATTTTTTACAGGCGATTTTCTGGACGAAATAAGATCAGATGCCGTACGGACAACCGCATATATGGAAACACACACGCCGCAGAGTCTACCGCGCGGCTTTACGTACCCGCACCGTGTCCGCATCCGCACAAGTGGAAACGTAGCTTTACGTCGATAGGTTGGCAACTAACCATTTCAGTTTTCAGGAAATTGTTTGAATCGCATACAACATTTGTTTTTTTTTTTTAACATCAATCCTTTATTTTTTTAACTTTCTTGACAATCAGGATTTATGAAAAAAAATTGCCAGCTGATGCAAATTTGGCAGCTACATACCGGCCTTACTGCCTGATAAACGCGTTTTCAGTTCGAAATAGCCGTTAACGAAAATATAAAGTTTACTATGTATTATATGTTTATTTACATAAGTGCCGTCAACAAATTTAAATTTAAAATGAGGTGAAAATATGGCTTCACGGACATTTAAGTTTGTTCTTTTACATAAAATTCAAACGAAAGTTTTATATTCCATCCCTATGACCATACTCTCCATCGTTTTGGTTTATAGTGGCAAGATATTGCTATCAAAAGGTGTGTGTGTTTTTTCGTTACCAAAAGACTGCTATTTTTCAAAATAAGAGGCAAATATAGAAGCCTGTTAGTGATTAGCTTATAGAAGTAACTTAGGGCTAGAATAATAAATTTGAATCAATTGGTTAAATTTACTTCCGGGTTTACTTATGTAAATTATGCAGACTAGGCTATATTTTTAAAACGTGAAGATACAAGGGGGTTTACTCAGCCATCAATACCCGTGATGAACTCAACCGAACAAAGGCAGATATCGGACCCAAATGTTTGGAACAGAGAGCACCACGGGGGGTTCTCTCTAGACTCCACCCCCCACCCCCCCTACCACTTCCCCGGCCCAACACCACTTCCCCGGCCCAACACCACCACCATGCGCCCTCGCGGCCTTATTCTCTTATTGAAATAAGATATGTAGCATATTAGGGGTTTTGCTAAACTGTTTTCAGACTGATTTTCTACTTGCAATAAAATACACCAACCGAGCATGATTAGATAATTCCCAGAGGGCAGATCTTCAATTCAATTCAATTCAAGTTTATTCGCTCAAAACCACACTGGGGTGGCGTGAGAGGTATACACATTGTACAGTTTTATACATGGCGAATTAACATAATAGCTGTAAGATATAATACAATAAGTATTCTATATTATTAATACTTAGCATGATGGTGTAGTACTTTAGAAATAAACACACATATCTTATTCAGTAAAATCTTTTTTTCTGTTTGGAACAATTCACGCGCTTTAATAGCACTGGGGTTTGTGTAGCAGAATCTGGGCAAGTACAGTTGGCGTAGACGTTTAAATGCTGGACAGCAGAATAGTACGTGATATTCGTCGCCAATTACCGCCGAGCCTGATGACGTCACGTAGATTTACGCAAAGCCTTCTGGGTAGAACGTACCTCAGTTCGCCATTTTGTTTATTGGTTCTTAGCAAAATGTCACTTTTTTGGAAAACATTGATGACAGAGCCTGTTTTTATCCACACATTTTTCTGGTAACTTTACGCCTCTTACGTCTTGCAGTATGATTTCTTACGCCATATTTTAAAATTATGTTCAGATCCCACAATCCCCCGAAATTCTTTGCGCGTAAATTCCAAGTGACGTCATCAAGCAATCGGTCAATTGACTTTCCGTCGCATAACGTACAGACTCGTTCATTTCGTGGTATTTTATGCCAGCGTCCCTTTTCTATAGGAAGATGATGGTTTTCCTGTTCGGAATCTGGCTAAGATTTTTTGGTTTTTCAAATTAAGAGTGGTTATATAGGATTCAATCCCAAATTCAAATTTGATTGTTTTATAAAACGAACCTTTTGAAGAGGATGCTATATCTGAATAAAACTTTTGAATGAATTGGTCCTTTAGCGTTTGTTTGACTAGTAAAAGTAATGTACTGCCGTTGCCCACATTCTGCGTGTCCCATACAACATTTAAACCAACATTGTATAAAATAGATTTTACATGTTCCATCCAGCGAGTCTTACATACCTTGTTTTGGTACAATCCAAATCTATATATAATAGATGACAATTTGGATGTGTCTGCTTGGACAAGTTTTATCCAGAAACTTACCATTCGGACACAAATTGTAATATATATAGGGTAGACACCCAGTTCACCGTTTGGGGTTGATTTCTTTAACGATAAAAGGTTTTTACAAAATTGGAGAAAAAATGATTCTATGGCTTTAATATTAGAGAAGCCCCATACTTCACATCCATACAATAATATAGGGGCCACCATTTGGTTAAAAAGTCTAAGTTGACAATCTATAGGAAGAGACAAATTATATACTTTGCGTTTCATGCCAAACATGGCCTTATTTGCTTGACCTATCAAATGTTTCACGGTGGACGCAAAGGACCCTGTGTACCTGAGTATAATGCCTAGATAACAATACTCATCTGTAACTTCTAGTAATGTGTTATTAACATAGATATTAGGAGGCGTTCGTGGTTTTCGCTTACAAAATATAACTATTTTTGTTTTATCAGTGTTGATTTCAAGTTCCCATAAATTGCAATACATCTCGAAGGCTGTGAGTGCATTTTGCAGACCTTCTTTTGTTTCAGCCATTAGTACAGTGTCGTCGGCATACAATAGAACCATTAAACGCACATACGTAAAAATTGTATCACTAATAGCATTACTAACAAAAGGAAGTCCATCCATATCACTACCTATCAGAAAATTGTCAAGGTCATTGACGTAAAGGGAAAAAAGCAAGGGAGATAAATTTTCCCCCTGGCGCACACCGACCTGGCACAGGAAGTAGTCACTTTCATTTTGACCCTGAGCTACGCATGATTTTATTGACCCATACAGGTTCTTTAATAGCTTTATACATTTACCGTCAATACCTTCAACTTGTACCACAAGCCACCTCTCCAGACTCTATCAAAGGCCTTTGAGAAATCAATAAACGCACAGAACAGTTTACGTTTAGAACTTAATAAGTATTATATTAGTTGATTCAAAAGAAAAACATGGTCAAGGGTTGAGTAACCTTTTCTGAATCCAGTCTGAGTTTCATTTAATATATTATGTGAATTACAATAACTTGTTAAACGCCGGTTAATGATAGAAGTAAATAATTTGCCAAGGCAACTAAGAATAGTAATGGGCCGATAATTTTCTGGGTCATTAATAGGACCTTTGTTTTTGTAAATTGGTCTTATAATTCCATTAAGCCAGGTCTCTGGTATACAACCCCTATCAAACACAATATTAAAAAGCTTATGATATAATGGTAACATAATCAGGTCCGTAGCTTTGATATATTCATTAAGTACCTTGTCTGGCCCTGCAGCTTTACCGTTACGTAAATGTTTGATAGCTGTCTGTATCTCAGGTATACTAATTGCAACATCTAGCTCGTCGTTACCTTGTGATACATGGTATTTGGTTAAATCTAGGTTTTTGTTATCATTATCATTGAGAGAATTTAATTCTTTAAAGAAGTTGAAGAGAACATCTATATTTATAGTCTCAATCTTTGTTTTATAATTGATACCATTTAGAATTTTCCAATATTCTCTGGGACTGTTAGATTCTAATGTATACAACTTTGATATAAGTTTTTCTCTGTAGTTACTATAGCTTTGTTTTAACAGCTTCTTGTAACTCTTACTACATTCTTTCAAAATCGAGACACTCGAGTTAATAAGGGAAGAATGTGCACATACAGATGTATACCTTCATATAGCACATACAAAGCCTACTATAGCCATCTAAACATTGAACTATATACTTGGAATGGACACGTCTCATTGAATTTGAATTTATAAAAGCACTGTCATTGCCACAAGATACGCGAGCGCGTGACCTTCACCACGATTTAGATGATGAAATATACAGTGCTTTAATAGCACTTTAACGAAATATCCCGAGAATTCATAGTATGTGTGCGTTGCAGGCCGAAATATTGTCCGAAAAGTAAAAACAAAATGTAAATAACCGCGACGATCGTTTATTCATTCTAAGCCTAAGTTAGTTCAAAACACTACTTTAACCTATATTTCCATAACTAGTAATACTTAAGAGTTTCAGAAATGCAAGTTTTGAGAAAAATAGGCGATAATTTCCGCATGTTGCTTAAACGGAAACCTCTCAACGTTTGGGCATCTCATACCACTTAAACGCACAACCCTGGATTGAAAGCTCTTTCTTTGGACTTCTGGGTAAATGAAGAATGATTGGCTAAATCTGTTTCCCGATATAGTGCGAGTCATGTCGCTTAAAATACACGTATTATCAACGTAAAGTATAATCTATTTTCAGGGATTTAATGGAGGAATTCGTGAAATTCAACAAAAGTGCAGAGAGCAAGTTAAATTTGAAACTTTTTCGAAGTAAATGTCTGGCCCTTAAAAGGGCCTTTGGAAGTGAGAGACAAGCTCTAGCCTCTAAAAAGAATTTACTTCTTAGCTGGCTTCTTGGCGGCCTTCTTTGGAGATTTCTTAACAGCCTTTTTGACGGCGGGTTTCTTTGCAGCCTTAGTCTTCTTTGGTGTGGATTTCTTGGCTACCTTTTTTGCTGCTGGCTTTTTGGCGGCTTTCTTGGCTGGAGACTTTGGTTTCTTAGCCTTGACGGTTTTTTTGGTGGCTGGTTTCTTGGCTGCTGGCTTCTTTGTGGCGGGTTTCTTGGCAGCGGCCTTCTTTGGCTTGACAGATTCTCCAAGACGGAAAGATCCGGAGGCACCTGTTCCCTTGGACTGTTTCAATAAGCCATTCTTGACTCCATTGCGAAGAGCCACTTTAAGGTGAGTGTTGACGGATTTCTCATCTCCGACTTTGTAATTAGCGACGATATATTTAAGAATCTTTTGACGAGATGAGCCTCCTCTCTCTTTCAGAGCTGCAATGGCTGCTGCAACCATCTCGTTGTATTTTGGGTGAGCGGCAGGCTTCTTTGGCTTGGAAACCTTCTTTGCCTTCTGGACAGGTGCTACGGCGGTATCTGCCATGTCGACAAAATTTCTGCTTGTTGTAAAGTTTACACAAAGACGTGTTCCAGTGAACTGATGATTCTCACTCAGATCGCGGGTTATTTTAAAGTAGAGCGCGGACCGCGTCGAAAGCAGGTCATCGTTTTTTACCCATCTCGTTAACTCGATCAAAATTGTGTTTGTTAGATCAGAGTAAATGTTCATTTTCTCAGCCGCTTTGTTAAGAATTTTGTTGAAACTTAAATTATGGCACAAGTATACAATTTGCCAGCGTTCTGCAAAGTTTCGTGAGGATATATTAAGCGGTCACGGTCTAAATCTCTTCTTGAATGTGCTAATTGTGGTTGTTACTTACTATGTTTGTTGAAAAATCAGTTTTAAATGGTATTTATTTTTAAACAAATGTCTAAAACTTACAATTTTCGTAATTTTGGATATTCTGTCCACATTTATATAAACAATGAAGTTAATCGGTTGGATATTATAAACAGAAAATTAACCTGCAAGTGACCCTCTTCAGACGTATGTTACGATCATCCATGGCATTTAACCGGGAAAACCTGAACAACCTAGTTTATAAAATTCAGAGATATATACATTTCACTCAGAAAGTTTGGCCGTTTTCCAAATATATTCTATAAACACATGTCATCTAATATTATAGTTTCAAGAGATTTTGGTATTTTTTTAGTAAAATATTCATAATTGAGATCACACCAAATGTATCATGCTTTGGCCTTGTATACAGAATTATCATACACAACGACATGCAGCATTCATCAAATATTAAAATCAGAATGCTAATGCCAAGGATGCTATGAAACACAATAAGCAATTAATAAAAAATACTTGATAAATATGATGTACAAAGTAAACTAAATATATGGATAGTAAAAAAAACAATCATAGAAAAAAAATGTATCTCCAATATGCATCTCTTGAAAATAAAATAGTTTGGTATGTTGATAATAATTAATTAAAATCTTTCAATGGCATTTAGAAGTTGGAAGCACGAATGAAGACGACGGTTACTTATGGATAACAACTTCTTAGTTTATTCGATGTAGTTCTTACATCGTTATCAAAGTCAATATCACTTTGATACACGATGTAAAAACCACATCGAAACGTCGTCACAAAATAAACTAAGAAGTTGTTATCCATAAGTAACCGTCGTCTTCAATTAATTTAAAGTTGGATGGCAAAGGAGTTGGGTCAGTGAAAACACGACAGTTTATTAGATTCAAGCAACAACACATTTTAATTACAAGGTCCATGGTAAATGATCTCTTGTTGTATGCAAACTACGAGCAGTCTCCACTACGGAAAGGGTCAAGTTTAAAAGTGACAAACAATACTGAACTGGTTGTGTCATTTTCGTAAAGAATGAATATAATCGGTTAAATAATGGATCCTTTGCAGACCCCATGCAGTAAAATAGATGATTGTGAAGAAATAATCCAGCTGTGTTTTCAGTTACATAATGGGTCGGGAAATCGGGTACAAAAAAGGCAACCTGACTAAAGTCGGGATGTCCAATGAACATTCCAACATTAAATTTTTGGAGATAACATTGCATTTTAGGAGATCCAGGGGTGGGTTTCCAAGCATATAAACTCGACACCTGTTGGTTTACTACCCGACGTAGCAAGTAAGAGCATTTCTTTCTCTTCTACACATGGAACGGTTTAGATTGTAACTCTTTGGTTGGGGAATATTGCTGGCCAACTTCTCTCAGATTTCGTTTTTATACGACAGACTTCAAATAGCTGGTCTTATCTCTATAATAATTCATGACATTTATTGGTCATCGACTACCAGGTACCATCTTCCCCAGCCAAGTCATTATCTTCCTGGAATCCCCTCCGTGATGGGTTCCGTGAAGATTTTGACATGATGACCAGCATCGTCAGAGTCCACGGTTAAAACACTCACGCTGACTTTAATACGGAGCTTGTCGAGAATTTAACACCGGGCATCCGAGGATGGATTAATGTATTAATGTACCGACCAATAAATATTCTAGTCCGGGTTTCTGACTCCAAAATTACCACTTTTTTAAACCGACGGCCGTCAATATAAAAAAAATAGTCATCTTGGGGTCAGAAACCGGGACTATAAATATCCAATCATAAATAACGAGGTACCTGTAGACATTTAATATTATTGAAATAAGAAATGTTTGAAACTCTCTTTAAACGTGGGTTCCATACTAATGATAAAAAATTAAAGACATCACCACGTCCTCAGTTGTTTTTAACAACACGAGCTTTCGGCACCTGTGCCGGTGCCTTCGTCAAGTGTAACTGAATTTAATGTTTCAAAATATTGACATATAGGGCGTACTTGATTGACGTGCTCACAGCACAGCGGTAGTTGCTGTCAGCAGGGTGCGAAACAAGTGAACTTTCAGCGCTGTAATCGTTCTAAAATGGTGGATGAAATAACTTCTTTTTTTAAATCTTACAGCTTCAATAATAGACAGTGAAATACATCAGTCATACTTTCAATAAAGTTTTACTTCTTTTGTGAAAAAATTAT
Source organism: Lepidochitona cinerea (assembly GCA_963971465.1). NCBI lineage: Eukaryota > Metazoa > Mollusca > Polyplacophora > Chitonida > Tonicellidae > Lepidochitona > Lepidochitona cinerea. The sequence goes on along the minus strand of OZ020556.1, from coordinate 34,498,346 downwards.
CAAAAGTCAACACTCGTATCACACAAAATTTCATTTTGCGGTCGGTTGCTAGGTTGATCACGTGACCTGAAGCAAGCTGCTGAGGCCACACTACCTTTTGGCTATGAGCAGTCTCAGCACGCTATGAGCATGCTGAGGGTCCAATCTAGTGCGACGTAGCACGCTGAGAGCTGCTTTGAGCGGTGAATCAAGTACGCCCTTATACAAAAGAAAAGAACAAATGTGTTAAGTGGCCAATTAGGGAATTGTTTGCAGCAGTTACTATGTTAGCAATAGTCTGACGTCGGAAACTACAAAATGACATCATCAAGAATGACGTAAATCTTTAACGTTATAATACAAAATGACGTTATAACCTAACGCTATAATACAAAATGACATAATAAGTTAACGTTACAATTCAATGCATCATAATAAACAAGCTAAATAAAAAATCAATATAGATAATAAGTTTTTACATAAAAGTTGTTACATGTATTTTACAAATTTATTCCATGTTTTACTTATCTGTATACCACAATCTCTATTTAATGAAGGGTTATGTTTTTTAATGAAAAAAGCTTCTTTAATTTTTCTTTTCCTCCAGTGTTTATCTGAAGATAAAGTTTTTACCTCTTCCCATTTAATACGTTTAGTACATTTGAACTTGTGTTCTGCTATCGCAGATTTGTTAATGTCACTAGTTTGAACAGCCTTCTTATGTTCATTTATTCTAAGGACAAACGGTCTACCTGTTTCACCAATATAGTTTTCGCCACATTCACAGTTTACATTATAAACACTATACTTTTTACAGCAATGGGGCTCTTTGTCTTTAACATCAGTCAATAAATTACCAAGATTTCTGTTATTAGAAAAAACAACTCGGAGGTTTTCTTTTCTTAAAATACGTCTCAACTTTTCACTTAAACCCGGTAAATATGGTAGTGTAATGGTTCCTGATTTTCCTGTCCTGTTGTCTGAAGAGCTGTGTTTGCATTTATCTCTCATTGATTGATTAATGACTTTACTAACTGTAGTCTTTTTATATCCATGGTCGATGAATACTTTGGTTAAGTGATCCAGTTCTGCTTTTAGACATTGTTCATCACACACATTTATCGCTCTTTTTACTAAACATCGTAACGTACCGAGTTTAGTGTCTCTTGAATGGCCTGATGAACTGTGAATATATAAATCTGTGTGGGTTGGTTTTCGATACACTGAAGTCCTGATGTTTGACTTTGTTTCACCAACCTTTTCAACTAAAAGTTTTAGAGGGATTTATCATTTATGGCTTTGGGAATATTTTTCAGGGGTGCATATGAAATTTAAGGTAGGTGCTTGAAATTTTTATATTTGTTATGGCGATTTTGTTACTTTTGGCTGTGTTTCCTGTGTGGAAGGAGAGAGCACTCCATGTGTCTGGGATCAATCTTAGAGAGTAAAGTCTTTGTTGATCACGATAACCCAGAATAGGTAAGAGAGCTCGTGTCACTTGTCTACTGGAAGGTAGTATTTTGTCTTAAGACAACTGTCGAGAACATAACAAGCAGGAGTGTGGAGCCATTTGCATATGGGGTAGTTCGATTTTACCGAACTTATGGTGATATTACATATACCAACGTTAAGTCTACGAATTTGATATCAGGTGGAAATGATGCTTAAATTACAAGCCGTGTAAATATTATTGTAACTCATCGGTATGCACGATTCCTACCTCAGAATTCTTCAAAACTCATAAATTATTATTACATGTAGCTATTCAACAGGGCGTACATCTGGTCTCAAACAACAACAGACTGTCATTTCTTGGAGATTTGCCGCCACTTTGCGTGACGTTCGAACTGGGCGGCAGAGTCTCCAAGAAATGTAGATAGTTGTGGTATAATATTTTCATGGCTTGTAATTTCCGACAAAAGTTCGTCGGACTTTACCGACCAGAGCCCTGTCTTACGAAGCTGGCGTAAAGTTGCGCATAGGGCTACAACATGGACCAGTTGCGACTAGGGCGTAAGTTCCTATAGTTTTAACACTGATTTACGTCCGACGTAACTTACGCCAGCTTTGTAAGACAGGGCCCTGCATTTCAAAATTCAGACTGAACGTTGGTATATGTAATATCTTCATAAGTTCGGTAAATTGAACTACATATGGGGCTATTTTTAAACAGCCTGCGAATTTATAATGTGCATGAACCTTTTTCGTGTTATTTGGTTGGCCCTGAAAAGGGCCGTTGGAAGAAGATCAGGGAATAGTTGACTTAAGCACGTTCGCCTCGGATACGTCTGGCCAGCTGGATGTCCTTGGGCATAATAGTGACTCTCTTGGCATGGATGGCGCACAAGTTGGTGTCTTCGAAAAGACCGACCAAGTAAGATTCGCTGGCCTCTTGAAGAGCCATGACAGCAGAGCTCTGGAATCGGAGATCGGTCTTGAAATCTTGGGCGATTTCACGAACTAACCTCTGGAAGGGCAATTTGCGGATCAGAAGTTCAGTGGATTTCTGGTAACGACGGATTTCACGGAGGGCGACTGTTCCAGGCCTGTATCTGTGTGGTTTCTTTACACCTCCGGTGGCTGGTGCACTCTTTCTTGCTGCCTTTGTGGCCAACTGTTTACGAGGAGCCTTTCCTCCTGTAGATTTACGGGCGGTTTGCTTGGTACGGGCCATTTCGAATGCGTCTCTCTCTGCTGACAAAGAATTGAATTCTGCTGGGCTAATTTCACATTTAATAGCCCGCTTCGCACCAACGGCTGTGCTTTGATTGGTTCAATTTTTTGGCGCATGAGTTAGCATTGGTCCGTAACACTCTGTAACCATTGGTTCACAGCCTTCCAATTTGATTGGATAGTTTTTGCGGGAACCGGCAAATTGGATCGAATTTTCAATCCCTGTCCTTCATCTTTAGTTCAAAATAGTGTTTATAATTCGTTTGCTCCGAAGTGTAATGAATACAACATGTTAGACGTCAGTAAAATACTAGGTTAAGTATGTGTGCGTAAACGTGCTACCCATTACAGCTGTCTGAAAAATATAAGATAAAATATCACGTTCACACCAACAAACATACAGCTAGTTAAACCTGTAATAAATTGTGGGTTTTTAGGTTGAATTTTAAGTCAACAAAAACGAAAAGCGGGATTTAGGTTCGCCATTATGTTTATATATCTTAAAATGTCTCTAAAAACTACATTAGGCACAGATAGAGTTTCTCATTTTGATTTCATCATGAAAGGTTTGGTTTTTAATACAATTTAAATGCCCACTTTCAATTGAGGCTGTTTTGGTTACGATTAAATGAATGTGGAGACTAAAAAACCTTTAAAGCCTTAAGGGACACAAGCGAAACAAAATTTTGAAATCTTTTTGATTGTAGAGGGCTCTAAATTTCCATAACTTGAAAGACCGTCCTGGTAACGAACAAGACAACATCTCTGTTTCCTTTGTTTGTTATCGAGATTGTCTTTTCAGGTTCGGTAATTAGCACTCTCTACAGTTAACAGACTTCAACATTTTCTTTTGCCCGTTAAACGTGTTAAGGATGATTGAAATTTTTAATAAACAAAAATGGTCAGCTGTTTTGAAACTTTGAAACATGTATTTGCAATCCGTTTACTCCAAACGTTAACAATGTCGATCGATCTATAAGCCGTGACATAATTCACCGCTCAATGCATTCGTCCGGACAAAGACAGGATACCACACATCGCGCCTAAATCTCAAGTTCTCTCGAGTCAATAAAAGCTACCCCACAGGTCCATTGCTTTAAATTATACACAGCATGCACCCCCCCCCCCCCCCTCACCCCTATCTGCCCGCCACCTATGTTCTTTGTTTTATAGACTCTATCTCACAACCTACAATAACAAACAACACAGTTATAGACTCCATCTCACAACCTACAGTTAAGAGGACAAAAACTATCCATCTCATAACAATTAAAGGCACACTTGCCGCCGTAGCCTGTTTAAATTTGCTAAGAAAACCAATTTGCATGAGCTTACTACGACTAATACCACTAAACTTAAACATAGGACACATAAAACATGTCTAGTTAGCTTTAGACTGTAAAAATGGGGTGAAAAACAAACGAAGAATCGAAGCCTGATTACAACAACAACGATCAGTGTCGGTCAACTTTCGTGTTGGGTTACCCTCCTTTCAGGCCTTTGTATCTGTCGTTTACACTCAAACAATTATCAGCAGGCTTTTCCAGTCGCTGTTAACTGATCGTCAGTCTGTATTTCTCAGATAAATAGGCCTACGTAAAATTACACTGTGCCGTTAGTTCACTCACTCGACTGAAACATAAAATCGCCAATAGGGGGCAGATCGGTTTGTTTACGTTCCGGGTACGTAACAATTCAAATTTTCAAATTCAAATTAAAAATACAAAGTGACGTCCAAACTTTTAAATTTTGGTAAAAATAGAAAGTTCCTAACTTATATTGTCTGGGAAAAATACAGAATACGGTCTTTCTTTTTTAATGTAAACAATATTCCTGATTTTCGCGGCAAGTGTGCCTTTAACAATCAACAAGGTTATAAACTCCATCTCACAACCTACAGTTAAGACAAAAAACAATAAAACATATAAAAGAAAGTAAAATATATATAGCAATTAACAAGGTTATAAACTCCATCGCACAACCTACAATTAAGACAAAAACAATAAACACATATAAAATAAAGTAAAATATATACAACGTTTTACAGTAAGGATACATAGCATAAAACGGAACTGCACACGGTTGACTGGAAGCTTTTCGGGATAAATTTGCTGAATATAGTTAGTTCCTAAGAACAGACAAATAACCGGGATGTATGAGTATATTTTCGGGTCTTGTTGTTTAGAAATAACTACTTAAATGGATGAGCTGCAGAAATTTGAAGCATGAATTATGATTGTCACCACAGTAAGAGGCTTTGAATAACATCGAAACCCTGGTTGGTTGTAGCCACACCCATGTGTCTCTTTCCTGTGTTACTTACTTGCCGGTCAGGAAGAGCCACACATTAAACCACCAATAAAAAGGTGGGATAATTATTCTCTTGTCAGCAGACTTTTCAAAACCCCACAATCATGTGATGCGAGAGTTAAGTTGTCATCAAATTGTCCAGCTAATTCCCGGACATACTGCGGACCATGTGACAGGTTGCTATTGTACGAGGAGAGTTTGAAATCTGTCAGGCCAATTTAAAAGTTTTCTTCTTATGAAGAGGGATTTGCTAGATTACAATGACATTTGAGCAAATAAATGAGTAAAATCTAAAGAGGAATGCTTTAAATGTATGTTGAAGGTAAAATCTATAAGGCAGTTAAGATAAATAGATTTTTGAAACTTGGGTTAAATCTGAAAGCCGGATTCCTTCCAAATAATTCATTTAAAAGCCGTAACTAGGTTGGTTGGCATTGGAATGAGGAAAATTCATCTTTACCAGCCGAAATATTATCCGAAAAGTAAATAACCGGGACGACCGTTCATTCATTCTAAGCCTAAGTTAGTTCAACACACTACTAATGACGTTAACCTACATTTCCATTACTAGTAATACTTTAAAATATAATCTATTTTCATGGATGCAATGGAGGAATTCGTGTAATTCAACAAAATTAAATACCTCGTTATTTACGTTCCGATATTTATAGACCGGTATCGGGTCGACCGATGGATATCAGAAATCATTAAATAACAGATTAAGACATTTTCCCACAGGTTAGTCTAGTCCGGGTTTCTGACTCCAAAATTACTATTTTTTATAAAATACGGCCGTCAGTATAAAAAAAATAGTAATTTTGGAGTCAGAAACCCGGACTAAGGATAGTCCTGCTAGTAACAAGTGCAGAGTGCAAGTTAAATTTGAAACTTTTTCGAAGGAAATGTTTGGCCCTTAAAAGGGCCTTTGGAAGTGAGAGACAAGCTCCAAAAAGAATTTACTTCTTAGCTGGCTTCTTGGCGGCCTTCTTTGGAGACTTCTTAACAGCCTTTTTGGCAGCAGGTTTCTTGGTAACCTTAGTCTTCTTTGGTGTGGATTTCTTGGCTACCTTTTTCGCTGCTGGCTTTTTGGCGGCTTTCTTGGCTGGAGACTTTGGTTTCTTAGCCTTGGCGGGTTTTTTGGTGGCTGGTTTCTTGGCTGCTGGCTTCTTTGCGGCGGGTTTCTTGGCAACGGCCTTCTTTGGCTTAACAGATTCTCCAAGACGGAAAGATCCAGAGGCACCTGTTCCCTTGGACTGTTTCAATTGACCATTCTTGACTCCATTACGAAGAGCCACTTTAAGGTGAGTGTTGACGGATTTCTCATCTCCGACTTTGTAATTAGCGAGGATATATTTGAGAATCTTTTGACGAGATGAGCCTCCTCTCTCTTTCAGAGCTGCAACGGCTGCTGCAACCATCTCGTTGTATTTTGGGTGAGCGGCAGGCTTCTTTGGCTTGGAAACCTTCTTTGCCTTCTGAACAGGTGCTACGGCGGTATCGGCCATGTCGACAAAATTTCTGCTTGTTGTAAAGTTTACACAAAGACGTGTTCCAGTGAACTGATGGTTCTCACGCAGATCGCGGGCTTTTTGAAAGTAGAGCGCGGACCGCGTCGAAAGCAGGCTATCGTTTATAACCCAGCTTGTTAACTCGATCAAAATTGTGTTTGTTAGGTCGACATAAATGTTCATTTTCTCACCCATTTTGCGATAAGTTCCCTTAAAACTTAAGTTACGGTACAAGTATGTAGTCTACCTAAGTTTTGCAAAGTTTCGTGAGGATATATCAAGCGGTTACTGTCCAAATCTCTCCTTGAATGTGGTAATCGTGGGTGTTGCTTACTATGTTTGCTGAAATATCAGTTTAAAATGGTATTTATTTTCAAACAAATGTCTAAACCTTACAATTTTATTAATTTCATATATACTATCCATATTTATATAAATAATAAAGTAAATCGGTTGGATATGATAAACAAAAAATTAACCTGCACGTGACCCTCTTCAGGCTTATGTTCCGATCATCCATGACATTTAACCGAGAAAACCTGAACAACCTAGATTATAAAATTCAAAGATATATACATTTTACTCAGAAAGTTGGCCTTTTTCCAAATATAAACTATAATCACATGTAATCTAAAATTATTATTTCAAGAAATTTTGGTAATTTTTAAAAATGTTTATAATTGAGATCGCACCAAATGTATCATATATCATATAATAAGAAATTACTGAAAATTACTTGATAAATATCATTTTCAAAGTAAACTGAATATACACAAAGAAAAAAGTTAAGCACCCCTCTGTTTCACCAATATAATTTTCACCACATTCACATGTTACGTTATAAATACTGTACTTTTTACAGTATAAACATTGTAGGAAAAGAAAAATGAAAGAAGCTTTTTTTATTCAAAAACTCAACCCTTCATTAAATAGGGATTGTGGTATACAAATAAGTAAAATATGGAATAAATTTGTAAAATACATATATATATTTTACTCAGAAAGTTTGGCCGTTTTCCAAATATATTCTATAATCACATGTCATCTAATGTTATAGTTTCAAGAGATTTTCATAATTGAGATCACACCAAATGTATCATGCTTTAACCTTTTATACAGAATTATATGCACGACGACATGCAGTATTGATCAAATATTAAAATCAGAATGCTAATGCCAAGGATGCTATCGAACAAAATAAGCAATTAATGAAAATTACTTGATAAATTTTCACAAAACAATGCATGTATGTTCCCTCTATGGTCTCCGTGTGTCCGATATAAATACATGTATGTTCGACTCTCGTAAAATCATGACCTCAGGGCCCTGTCTTACAAAGCTGGCGTAAGTTACGTCGGACGTAAATCAGTGTTACAGCTATAGGAACTTACGCCCTAGTCGCAACTGATCCATGTTGTAGGCCTATGCGCAACTTTACGCCAGCTTCGTAAGACAGGGCCCTGGTGCCGTTTCAAAATATAAAAAAAAATTAAAATGAAAAGTTTGTGATCATTGATTCTTGAACCACTGAATGGATTTCCCGTAGGATGTATTTGTGCAAGATAATTTTTTTATTAGAATAAGGCAAAAAAACATTTCAATTACATAGTACACGATACATGATCTTTTGCTCTATGAAAACTACGAGTAATGTCCACTGCGGAAAGAATCAAGTTTAAAAGTGACGAACAATAGTGAACGGGTTATGTCATTTTCGTGAAAAAAGAATACAATCGGTCAAATAATGGATCCTCGGCAGACCCCAATAAAATAGATGACTGTGAAGAAATAATCAAGCTGTTACTTGCAGTGTGTTTTCAGTTGCATAATGGGTCGCGAAATCGGGTACAAAAAAGGCAATCTGACTAAAGTCGGGATGTCCAATGAACATTCCAACATTAAATTTTAGGAGATAACATTGCATTTTAGGAGATCCAGGGGTGGGTTTCCAAGCACATAAGCTTTACACCTGTTGGTTTACTACCAGACGTAGCAAGTAAGAGCCTTTCTTTCTTTTCTACACATTGAACGGTTAAGATTGTAACTCTTTGGTTGGAGAATATTGCTGGCTAACTTCTCTCAGATTTCGTTTTTAAAAGACAGACTTCAAATAGCTGATCTTATCTCTATAATAATTCATGACATTTATTGGTCATCGACTACCAGGAAACATCTTCCCCAGCCAAGTCATTATCTTCCTGGAATCCCCTCCGTGATGGGTTCCATGAAGATTTTAACTTACACCCACGCTTAGCCTGGATTATCGGTCTTACGGCGACTGGTATGACGAACACGGAGAAGAAAAAAAGATTTCTCAACTTACGCTCACTTTTATACGGAGCTTGTTGAGAATTTAACCGACTACAAAACTACTACTTTTTTAAACCGGTGGCCGTCCGTATTAAAAAAATGGTCATTTTGGGATCAGAAATCTGGACTATAAATATCCAATCATAAATAACGAGGTACCTGTAGATATTTAATATTATTGAAATAGTTTTAGGGAGGGTTTATGGCTTTGGGAATATTTTTCAGGGGTGCATATGAGATTGATATGTGCTTGAAATATTTTATTTTTTGTGGCTGATTGTGTGAAATTGGCTGTCTTTCCAGTGTGGAAGGGGAGGGCACTCAATGTGTCTGGGATCAATCTTAGAGAGTAAAGTCTTTGTTGATCACGATAACCCAAAATAGGTAAGAGAGCCTGTGCCACTTGTCTACTGGAAGGTAGCAGTTGTCTTAAGACAACTGCCGAGAACAAAACAAGCAGGAGTAAAAATTTTAATATAAAGGATTTAACCTCAACGTTGTTTATTAATAAGCAATGTATGGAGACATTTGCATATGGGGCTATTTTTACCCCACTGTGAATTTATATTTATGATCATTAAAACACACGGGCACAGGGAAAATCTTCTTGCGAATTTATAATATGCATGAACCTTTTTCGTATTATTTGGTTGGCCCTGAAAAGGGCCGTTGGAAGAAGATCGGGGAATAGTTTACTTAAGCACGTTCTCCTCGGATACGTCTGGCCAGCTGGATGTCCTTGGGCATAATAGTGACTCTCTTGGCATGGATGGCGCACAAGTTGGTGTCTTCAAAGAGACCGACCAAGTAAGATTCGCTGGCCTCTTGGAGAGCCATGACGGCAGAGCTCTGGAATCGGAGATCGGTCTTGAAATCCTGGGCGATTTCACGAACTAACCTCTGGAAGGGCAATTTGCGGATCAGAAGTTCAGTTGATTTCTGGTAACGACGGATTTCACGAAGGGCGACTGTTCCAGGCCTGTATCTGTGTGGTTTCTTTACACCTCCGGTGGCCGGTGCACTCTTTCTTGCTGCCTTTGTGGCCAACTGTTTACGAGGAGCCTTTCCTCCTGTAGATTTACGGGCTGTTTGCTTGGTACGAGCCATTTCGAATGCTTCTCTCACTGCTGACAAAGAATTGAATTTAACTGGGCTAAAATCGCATTTAATAGCCCGCTTCGCGCCAACGGCTGTGCTTTGATTGGTTCAATTTTTTGGCGCGTGAGTTACCATTGGTCTGTAACACTCTGTAACCATTGGTTCACAGTCTTCCAATTTGATTGGATAGTTTTGGCGGGCACCGGCATATGGATCGAATTTTCAATCCCTGTCCATCATCTGTAGTTCAAAATAGTGCTATAATTCGTTTACCCCGAAGTGTAATGAATACAACATGTTAGACGTCAGTAAAATACTAGGTTAATTATGTATGCGTAAATGTGCTACCCATTACAGCTGTCTGAAAAAATATAAGATAAAATATCACGTTCACACCAACGAACATACCGCTAGTTAAACCTGTAATAAAGTGTGGGTTTTCAGGTTGAATTTTAAGTCAACAAAAACGACAAGCGGGATTTAGGTTCGCCATTATGTTTATATATCTTAAAATGTCTCTAAAAACTACATTAGGCACAGATAGAGTTTCTCATTTTGATTTCATCAAGAAAGAGTTAGTTTTTAATACAATTTAAATGCCCACTTTCAATTGAGGCTGTTTTGGTTACGATTAAATGAATGTGGAGACTAAAAAACTTTTAAAGCCTTAAGGGACACAAGCGAAACAAAATTTTGAAATCTTTTTGATTGTAGAGGGCACTAAATTTCCATAACTTGAAAGACCGTCCTGGTAACGAACAAGACAACGTCCCTGTTTCCTTTGTTTGTTATCGAGATTGTCTTTCCAGGTTCGGTAATTAGCACTCTCTACAGTTAACAGACTTCAACATTTTCTTTTTCCCGTTAAACGTGTTAAGGATGAAATTTTTAATAAACAAAAATAGTCATCTGTTTTGAAACTTGTTCGGAAACGGAGACATGTATTTGCAATCCGTTTACTCCAAACGTTAACAATGTCGATCGATCTATAAGCCGTGACATAATTCACCGCTCAATACATTCGTCCCGACAAAGACAGGATACCACACATCGCGCCTAAATCTCATGTTCTCTCGAGTCAATAAAAGCTACCCCACAGGTCCATTGCTTTAAATTATACACAGCATGCACCCCCCCCCCCCCCCCACCCCTTACTGCCCGCCACCTATGTTCTTTGTTTTTTGTTGAAACAGCTGCAATTTACAAAACTCAGCAACGCTTCAGACAAACGATTGGATTTCAATGTAAAATACAGGACACTGGCGAATTGTCCAAGATAGATAATATAACATATAGTGCTATAATAGCACATTAAGCATCTCTTCCAAGGGTATGGATACGTAGAGGATAGGAGATATATGCAAAAGACCTGAATATATTTATGATCACTAAAACACACGGGCACAGGGGAAATCTTCTTGTCTAAAATAACCATGGAGACAACTTTCTAATTGTGTTAAAAAGAGGTATATCATTTAGACCTTTACACCCCATAAATTGTTGTAACAAACCAAACCTATGATATTTCATTAGGTTGACGACTGACAAGAGCTTAGGCTTGGTCAGTAGAATTTCTGGAATCCTTTTGTAACACATTGACAATGGTTACGCATCTTAACTATGGCGAGAACATCGGTCGACTGAGATTGAACCCCATAAATTGTTCTCACCCCCCCCCCCCCCCCCCGGGACAGACAAAACTATGTAACAAACAACGAACAAAAATACATCTCATAACCTACAACCAGCACAAAAAACAAGGTTATAAACTCCATCTCATAGCCTTTTTCTAGCAAACAACAAGGTTGTAAACAACATCTCATAACCTACAACCAACACAAAAAACAAGGTTATAAACTCCATCTCATAACCTACTTCTCGCAAACAACAAGGGTATAAACTCCATCTCATAACCTACAACCAGCAAACATCAAGGTTATAAACACCATCTCATAACCTACTTCTAGCAAACAACAAGGCTATGAACTCCATCTCATATCCTACAACCAGCACAAAAAACAAGGTTATAAACTCCATCTCATAACCTACCTCTAGCAAACAACAAGGTTATTAACTCCATCTCATAACCTACAACCAACAAGGTTATAAACTCCATCTCATTACCTACAACCTAAAAATAGCAAGTTATAAACCCCATCTCATAACCTATGATTAACAAACAGCACGGTTATGACAAAACAGCACAGTTAATACAAACAACATGGTTAGAAACTAGGACAGTTATAACAAACAATATGGTTATAAGCTCCATCTCACAGCCTACAATTAGTCATAACAAACAACATGGTTATAAACTACATCTCATAACCTACAATTACCAAACAATGTTATAAACGCCATCTCACAACCTACAATTAACAATCAACAAGGTTATAAACTCCATTCCACAACCTACAATTAACAAACAACACAGTTATAGACTCCATCTCACAACCTACAATTAACAATCAACAAGGTTATAAACTCCATCCCACAACCTACAATAAACAAACAACACAGTTATAAACGACATCTCACAACCTACAATTAACAATCAACAAGGTTATAAACTCCATCCCACAACCTACAATTAACAAACAACACAGTTATAAACGCCATCTCACAACCTACAATTAACAATCAACAAGGTTATAAACTCCATCCCACAACCTACAATAAACAATCAACAAGGTTATAGACTCCATCTCACAACCTACAATAAACAATCAACAAGGTTATAAACTCCATCCCACAACCTACAATTAACAAACAACACAGTTATAAACGCCATCTCACAACCTACAATTAACAATCAACAAGGTTATAAACTACATCTCATAACCTAAAATTACCAAACAAGGTTATAAACGCCATCTCACAACCTACAATTAACAATCAACAAGGTTATAAACTCCATCCCACAACCTACAATAAACAAACAACACGGTTATAGACTCCATCTCACAACCTACAATAACAAACAACACAGTTATAGACTCCATCTCACAACCTACAGTTAAGAGGACAAAAACTATCCATCTCATAACAATTAACAATCAACAAGGTTATAAACTCCATCTCACAACCTACAGTTAAGACAAAAAACAATAAACACATATAAAAGAAAGTAAAATATATACGTTTTACAGTAAGTAAAGGATACATAGCATAAAACGGAACTGCACACGGTTGACTGGAAGCTTTTCGGGATAAATTTGCTGAATATAGTTAGTTCCTAAGAACAGACAAATAACCGGGATGTATGAGTATATTTTCGGGTCTTGTTGTTTAGAAATAACTACTTAAATGGATGAGCTGCAGAAATTTGAAGCATGAATTATGATTGTCACCACAGTAAGAGGCTTTGAATAACATCGAAACCCTGGTTGGTTGTAGCCACACCCATGTGTCTCTTTCCTGTGTTACTTACTTGCCGGTCAGGAAGAGCCACACATTAAACCACCAATAAAAAGGTGGGATAATTATTCTCTTGTCAACAGACTTTTCAAAACCCCACAATGATGTGCTGCGAGAGTCAAGTTGTCATCAAATTGTCCAGCTATTGATGAAATTCCCGGACATACTGCGGACCATGTGACAGGTTGTTATTGTACGAGTTTGAAATCTGTCAGGCCAATTTAAAAGTTTTCTTCTTATGAAGAGGGATTTGCTAGATTACAATGAAATTCGAACAAATTAATGAGTAAAATCTAAAGAGGAATGCTTTAAATGTACGTTGAAGGTAAAATCTATAAGGCAGTTAAGATAAATAGATTTTTGAAACTGAAAGCCGGATTCCTTCCAAATAATTCATTTAAAAGCCGTAACTAGGTTGGTTGGCGTTGGGGACAGGATATAGAATACGTCCGTCACTTTGAAAACGTCTTCAGTCAATAAAAATGTCGGTCATCGTAAATATTTTATGATTGTCAGGGGGGCAAGCCCTTCTAGAACCCCCCAAGATTTCTTTTTCTTTTTTTAATTATGATAAAGGAAATACGTGTACCGGTAGGCCTACTGACGTACTGTAGCCTGTGCCTACGGGCGAGAAATAAGACTGAAGTCACAGTAAAAAAAGGTGTAGAGCCCTATCGGCGTATCAGCCGAACACTGACGGAGAGACAAGCTCGTACATTGTCCTGTCTCATGCATTAAACCTGGGATGAATATTCATCCCAGATTAAACGAAGCAAAGATGGCGAGGCGAATGTTGAAATTGCTTGTTTGTAGAGTGAAATGGGCGATTTTAGTAAATGTGAGCGATTTTTGTGCAAGTAAAGACTGAGTTCCCTAAGGTATTATAGAGAATATTTGAAAGGAAACTAGGTGTTTTACTGTACGGTCCAGGTGACGGACCTATTCTATATTCGCACCGTAAAATATAATCTATTTTCATGGATGCAATGGAGGAATTCGTGTAATTTAGCCCCAGGTGACTATCCTGCCATTCTGTTGTATAGTCACAGATCGGTGCCATTTGGCTCTGTAGGACGGTTCAAAATTTTGGTCTTGTAGCTTTATTAGACCTTTCTATGATTAAATAACATACTTTATTGACTGTTTGGGTGTCCAGCTTGCATTCCCAATGGTAAAAATCCAAATAAAAGTTTAAATACTCTTTTCATGGTCCATTTTGACCTACGATACTCCTAAACATATCTGACGAAAACAAAATGGAGACCGCTAGTTAGTCTAGTCCGGGTTTCTGACTCCAAAATTACTATTTTTTATAAAATACGGCCGTCAGTATAAAAAAAATAGTAATTTTGGAGTCAGAAACCCGGACTAAGGATAGTCCTGCTAGTAACAAGTGCAGAGTGCAAGTTAAATTTGAAACTTTTTCGAAGGAAATGTTTGGCCCTTAAAAGGGCCTTTGGAAGTGAGAGACAAGCTCCAAAAAGAATTTACTTCTTAGCTGGCTTCTTGGCGGCCTTCTTTGGAGACTTCTTAACAGCCTTTTTGGCAGCAGGTTTCTTGGCAACCTTAGTCTTCTTTGGTGTGGATTTCTTGGCTACCTTTTTCGCTGCTGGCTTTTTGGCGGCTTTCTTGGCTGGAGACTTTGGTTTCTTAGCCTTGACGGGTTTTTTGGTGGCTGGTTTCTTGGCTGCTGGCTTCTTTGCGGCGGGTTTCTTGGCAACGGCCTTCTTTGGCTTGACAGATTCTCCAAGACGGAAAGATCCAGAGGCACCTGTTCCCTTGGACTGTTTCAATTGACCATTCTTGACTCCATTACGAAGAGCCACTTTAAGGTGAGTGTTGACGGATTTCTCATCTCCGACTTTGTAATTAGCGAGGATATATTTGAGAATCTTTTGACGAGATGAGCCTCCTCTCTCTTTCAGAGCTGCAACGGCTGCTGCAACCATCTCGTTGTATTTTGGGTGAGCGGCAGGCTTCTTTGGCTTGGAAACCTTCTTTGCCTTCTGAACAGGTGCTACGACGGTATCGGCCATGTGGACAAAATTTCTGCTTGTTGTAAAGTTTACACAAAGACGTATTCCAGTTAACTGATGTTTCTCACGCAGATCGCGGGCTTTTTGAAAGTAGAGCGCGGACCGCGTCGAAAGCAGGCTATCGTTTATAACCCAGCTTGTTAACTCGATCAAAATTGTGTTTGTTAGGTCGACATAAATGTTCATTTTCTCACCCATTTTGCGATAAGTTCCCTTAAAACTTAAGTTACGGTACAAGTATGTAGTCTACCTAAGTTTTGCAAAGTTTCGTGAGGATATATCAAGCGGTTACTGTCCAAATCTCTCCTTGAATGTGGTAATCGTGGGTGTTGCTTACTATTTTTGCTGAAATATCAGTTTAAAATGGTATTTATTTTCAAACAAATGTCTAAACCTTACAATTTTCTTAATTTCAGATATTCTATCCATATTTATATAAATAATAAAGTAAATCGGTTGGATATGATAAACAGAAAATTAACCTGAAAGTGACCCTCTTCAGGCTTATGTTCCGATCATCCATGACATTTAACCGGGAAAACCTGAACAACCTAGTTTATAAAATTCAGAGATATATACATTTTACTCAGAAAGTTTGGCCTTTTTCCAAATATATACTATAATCACATGTAATCTAAAATTATTATTTCAAGAAATTTTGGTAATTTTTAAAAATGTTTATAATTGAGATCGCACCAAATGTATCATGCTTTAACCTTTTATACAGAATTATATACACGATGGCATGCAGTACCGGTATTGATCAAATATCAAAAACAGAATACTAATGCCAAGAATGCTATGAAATATAATAAGAAATTACTGAAAATTACTTGATAAATATCATTTTCAAAGTAAACTGAATATACACAAAGAAAAAAGTTAAGCACCCCTCTGTTTCACCAATATAATTTTCACCACATTCACATGTTACGTTATAAATACTGTACTTTTTACAGTATAAACATTGTAGGAAAAGAAAAATGAAAGAAGCTTTTTTTATTCAAAAACTCAACCCTTCATTAAATAGGGATTGTGGTATACAAATAAGTAAAATATGGAATAAATTTGTAAAATACATATATATATTTTACTCAGAAAGTTTGGCCGTTTTCCAAATATATTCTATAATCACATGTCATCTAATGTTATAGTTTCAAGAGATTTTCATAATTGAGATCACACCAAATGTATCATGCTTTAACCTTTTATACAGAATTATATGCACGACGACATGCAGTATTGATCAAATATTAAAATCAGAATGCTAATGCCAAGGATGCTATCGAACAAAATAAGCAATTAATGAAAATTACTTGATAAATTTTCACAAAACAATGCATGTATGTTCCCTCTATGGTCTCCGTGTGTCCGATATAAATACATGTATGTTCGACTCTCGTAAAATCATGACCTCAGGGCCCTGTCTTACAAAGCTGGCGTAAGTTACGTCGGACGTAAATCAGTGTTACAGCTATAGGAACTTACGCCCTAGTCGCAACTGATCCATGTTGTAGGCCTATGCGCAACTTTACGCCAGCTTCGTAAGACAGGGCCCTGGTGCCGTTTCAAAATATAAAAAAAAATTAAAATGAAAAGTTTGTGATCATTGATTCTTGAACCACTGAATGGATTTCCCGTAGGATGTATTTGTGCAAGATAATTTTTTTATTAGAATAAGGCAAAAAAACATTTCAATTACATAGTACACGATACATGATCTTTTGCTCTATGAAAACTACGAGTAATGTCCACTGCGGAAAGAATCAAGTTTAAAAGTGACGAACAATAGTGAACGGGTTATGTCATTTTCGTGAAAAAAGAATACAATCGGTCAAATAATGGATCCTCGGCAGACCCCAATAAAATAGATGACTGTGAAGAAATAATCAAGCTGTTACTTGCAGTGTGTTTTCAGTTGCATAATGGGTCGCGAAATCGGGTACAAAAAAGGCAATCTGACTAAAGTCGGGATGTCCAATGAACATTCCAACATTAAATTTTAGGAGATAACATTGCATTTTAGGAGATCCAGGGGTGGGTTTCCAAGCACATAAGCTTTACACCTGTTGGTTTACTACCAGACGTAGCAAGTAAGAGCCTTTCTTTCTTTTCTACACATTGAACGGTTAAGATTGTAACTCTTTGGTTGGAGAATATTGCTGGCTAACTTCTCTCAGATTTCGTTTTTAAAAGACAGACTTCAAATAGCTGATCTTATCTCTATAATAATTCATGACATTTATTGGTCATCGACTACCAGGAAACATCTTCCCCAGCCAAGTCATTATCTTCCTGGAATCCCCTCCGTGATGGGTTCCATGAAGATTTTAACTTACACCCACGCTTAGCCTGGATTATCGGTCTTACGGCGACTGGTATGACGAACACGGAGAAGAAAAAAAGATTTCTCAACTTACGCTCACTTTTATACGGAGCTTGTTGAGAATTTAACCGACTACAAAACTACTACTTTTTTAAACCGGTGGCCGTCCGTATTAAAAAAATGGTCATTTTGGGATCAGAAATCTGGACTATAAATATCCAATCATAAATAACGAGGTACCTGTAGATATTTAATATTATTGAAATAGTTTTAGGGAGGGTTTACGGCTTTGGGAATATTTTTCAGGGGTGCATATGAGATTGATATGTGCTTGAAATATTTTATTTTTTGTGGCTGATTGTGTGAAATTGGCTGTCTTTCCAGTGTGGAAGGGGAGGGCACTCAATGTGTCTGGGATCAATCTTAGAGTAAAGTCTTTGTTGATCACGATAACCCAAAATAGGTAAGAGAGCCTGTGCCACTTGTCTACTGGAAGGTAGCAGTTGTCTTAAGACAACTGCCGAGAACAAAACAAGCAGGAGTAAAAATTTTAATATAAAGGATTTAACCTCAACGTTGTTTATTAATAAGCAATGTATGGAGACATTTGCATATGGGGCTATTTTTACCCCACTGTGAATTTATATTTATGATCACTAAAACACACGGGCACAGGGAAAATCTTCTTGCGAATTTATAATATGCATGAACCTTTTTCGTATTATTTGGTTGGCCCTGAAAAGGGCCGTTGGAAGAAGATCGGGGAATAGTTTACTTAAGCACGTTCTCCTCGGATACGTCTGGCCAGCTGGATGTCCTTGGGCATAATAGTGACTCTCTTGGCATGGATGGCGCACAAGTTGGTGTCTTCAAAGAGACCGACCAAGTAAGATTCGCTGGCCTCTTGGAGAGCCATGACGGCAGAGCTCTGGAATCGGAGATCGGTCTTGAAATCCTGGGCGATTTCACGAACTAACCTCTGGAAGGGCAATTTGCGGATCAGAAGTTCAGTTGATTTCTGGTAACGACGGATTTCACGAAGGGCGACTGTTCCAGGCCTGTATCTGTGTGGTTTCTTTACACCTCCGGTGGCCGGTGCACTCTTTCTTGCTGCCTTTGTGGCCAACTGTTTACGAGGAGCCTTTCCTCCTGTAGATTTACGGGCTGTTTGCTTGGTACGAGCCATTTCGAATGCTTCTCTCACTGCTGACAAAGAATTGAATTTAACTGGGCTAAAATCGCATTTAATAGCCCGCTTCGCGCCAACGGCTGTGCTTTGATTGGTTCAATTTTTTGGCGCGTGAGTTACCATTGGTCTGTAACACTCTGTACCATTGGTTCACAGTCTTCCAATTTGATTGGATAGTTTTGGCGGGCACCGGCATATGGATCGAATTTTCAATCCCTGTCCATCATCTGTAGTTCAAAATAGTGCTATAATTCGTTTACCCCGAAGTGTAATGAATACAACATGTTAGACGTCAGTAAAATACTAGGTTAATTATGTATGCGTAAATGTGCTACCCATTACAGCTGTCTGAAAAAATATAAGATAAAATATCACGTTCACACCAACGAACATACCGCTAGTTAAACCTGTAATAAAGTGTGGGTTTTCAGGTTGAATTTTAAGTCAACAAAAACGACAAGCGGGATTTAGGTTCGCCATTATGTTTATATATCTTAAAATGTCTCTAAAAACTACATTAGGCACAGATAGAGTTTCTCATTTTGATTTCATCAAGAAAGAGTTAGTTTTTAATACAATTTAAATGCCCACTTTCAATTGAGGCTGTTTTGGTTACGATTAAATGAATGTGGAGACTAAAAAACTTTTAAAGCCTTAAGGGACACAAGCGAAACAAAATTTTGAAATCTTTTTGATTGTAGAGGGCACTAAATTTCCATAACTTGAAAGACCGTCCTGGTAACGAACAAGACAACGTCCCTGTTTCCTTTGTTTGTTATCGAGATTGTCTTTCCAGGTTCGGTAATTAGCACTCTCTACAGTTAACAGACTTCAACATTTTCTTTTTCCCGTTAAACGTGTTAAGGATGAAATTTTTAATAAACAAAAATAGTCATCTGTTTTGAAACTTGTTCGGAAACGGAGACATGTATTTGCAATCCGTTTACTCCAAACGTTAACAATGTCGATCGATCTATAAGCCGTGACATAATTCACCGCTCAATACATTCGTCCCGACAAAGACAGGATACCACACATCGCGCCTAAATCTCATGTTCTCTCGAGTCAATAAAAGCTACCCCACAGGTCCATTGCTTTAAATTATACACAGCATGCACCCCCCCCCCCCCCCCACCCCTTACTGCCCGCCACCTATGTTCTTTGTTTTTTGTTGAAACAGCTGCAATTTACAAAACTCAGCAACGCTTCAGACAAACGATTGGATTTCAATGTAAAATACAGGACACTGGCGAATTGTCCAAGATAGATAATATAACATATAGTGCTATAATAGCACATTAAGCATCTCTTCCAAGGGTATGGATACGTAGAGGATAGGAGATATATGCAAAAGACCTGAATATATTTATGATCACTAAAACACACGGGCACAGGGGAAATCTTCTTGTCTAAAATAACCATGGAGACAACTTTCTAATTGTGTTAAAAAGAGGTATATCATTTAGACCTTTACACCCCATAAATTGTTGTAACAAACCAAACCTATGATATTTCATTAGGTTGACGACTGACAAGAGCTTAGGCTTGGTCAGTAGAATTTCTGGAATCCTTTTGTAACACATTGACAATGGTTACGCATCTTAACTATGGCGAGAACATCGGTCGACTGAGATTGAACCCCATAAATTGTTCTCACCCCCCCCCCCCCCCCGGGACAGACAAAACTATGTAACAAACAACGAACAAAAATACATCTCATAACCTACAACCAGCACAAAAAACAAGGTTATAAACTCCATCTCATAGCCTTTTTCTAGCAAACAACAAGGTTGTAAACAACATCTCATAACCTACAACCAACACAAAAAACAAGGTTATAAACTCCATCTCATAACCTACTTCTCGCAAACAACAAGGGTATAAACTCCATCTCATAACCTACAACCAGCAAACATCAAGGTTATAAACACCATCTCATAACCTACTTCTAGCAAACAACAAGGCTATGAACTCCATCTCATATCCTACAACCAGCACAAAAAACAAGGTTATAAACTCCATCTCATAACCTACCTCTAGCAAACAACAAGGTTATTAACTCCATCTCATAACCTACAACCAACAAGGTTATAAACTCCATCTCATTACCTACAACCTAAAAATAGCAAGTTATAAACCCCATCTCATAACCTATGATTAACAAACAGCACGGTTATGACAAAACAGCACAGTTAATACAAACAACATGGTTAGAAACTAGGACAGTTATAACAAACAATATGGTTATAAGCTCCATCTCACAGCCTACAATTAGTCATAACAAACAACATGGTTATAAACTACATCTCATAACCTACAATTACTAAACAATGTTATAAACGCCATCTCACAACCTACAATTAACAATCAACAAGGTTATAAACTCCATTCCACAACCTACAATTAACAAACAACACAGTTATAGACTCCATCTCACAACCTACAATTAACAATCAACAAGGTTATAAACTCCATCCCACAACCTACAATAAACAAACAACACAGTTATAAACGACATCTCACAACCTACAATTAACAATCAACAAGGTTATAAACTCCATCCCACAACCTACAATTAACAAACAACACAGTTATAAACGCCATCTCACAACCTACAATTAACAATCAACAAGGTTATAAACTCCATCCCACAACCTACAATAAACAATCAACAAGGTTATAGACTCCATCTCACAACCTACAATAAACAATCAACAAGGTTATAAACTCCATCCCACAACCTACAATTAACAAACAACACAGTTATAAACGCCATCTCACAACCTACAATTAACAATCAACAAGGTTATAAACTACATCTCATAACCTAAAATTACCAAACAAGGTTATAAACGCCATCTCACAACCTACAATTAACAATCAACAAGGTTATAAACTCCATCCCACAACCTACAATAAACAAACAACACGGTTATAGACTCCATCTCACAACCTACAATAACAAACAACACAGTTATAGACTCCATCTCACAACCTACAGTTAAGAGGACAAAAACTATCCATCTCATAACAATTAACAATCAACAAGGTTATAAACTCCATCTCACAACCTACAGTTAAGACAAAAAACAATAAACACATATAAAAGAAAGTAAAATATATACGTTTTACAGTAAGTAAAGGATACATAGCATAAAACGGAACTGCACACGGTTGACTGGAAGCTTTTCGGGATAAATTTGCTGAATATAGTTAGTTCCTAAGAACAGACAAATAACCGGGATGTATGAGTATATTTTCGGGTCTTGTTGTTTAGAAATAACTACTTAAATGGATGAGCTGCAGAAATTTGAAGCATGAATTATGATTGTCACCACAGTAAGAGGCTTTGAATAACATCGAAACCCTGGTTGGTTGTAGCCACACCCATGTGTCTCTTTCCTGTGTTACTTACTTGCCGGTCAGGAAGAGCCACACATTAAACCACCAATAAAAAGGTGGGATAATTATTCTCTTGTCAACAGACTTTTCAAAACCCCACAATGATGTGCTGCGAGAGTCAAGTTGTCATCAAATTGTCCAGCTATTGATGAAATTCCCGGACATACTGCGGACCATGTGACAGGTTGTTATTGTACGAGTTTGAAATCTGTCAGGCCAATTTAAAAGTTTTCTTCTTATGAAGAGGGATTTGCTAGATTACAATGAAATTCGAACAAATTAATGAGTAAAATCTAAAGAGGAATGCTTTAAATGTACGTTGAAGGTAAAATCTATAAGGCAGTTAAGATAAATAGATTTTTGAAACTGAAAGCCGGATTCCTTCCAAATAATTCATTTAAAAGCCGTAACTAGGTTGGTTGGCGTTGGGGACAGGATATAGAATACGTCCGTCACTTTGAAAACGTCTTCAGTCAATAAAAATGTCGGTCATCGTAAATATTTTATGATTGTCAGGGGGGCAAGCCCTTCTAGAACCCCCCAAGATTTCTTTTTCTTTTTTTAATTATGATAAAGGAAATACGTGTACCGGTAGGCCTACTGACGTACTGTAGCCTGTGCCTACGGGCGAGAAATAAGACTGAAGTCACAGTAAAAAAAGGTGTAGAGCCCTATCGGCGTATCAGCCGAACACTGACGGAGAGACAAGCTCGTACATTGTCCTGTCTCATGCATTAAACCTGGGATGAATATTCATCCCAGATTAAACGAAGCAAAGATGGCGAGGCGAATGTTGAAATTGCTTGTTTGTAGAGTGAAATGGGCGATTTTAGTAAATGTGAGCGATTTTTGTGCAAGTAAAGACTGAGTTCCCTAAGGTATTATAGAGAATATTTGAAAGGAAACTAGGTGTTTTACTGTACGGTCCAGGTGACGGACCTATTCTATATTCGCACCGTAAAATATAATCTATTTTCATGGATGCAATGGAGGAATTCGTGTAATTTAGCCCCAGGTGACTATCCTGCCATTCTGTTGTATAGTCACAGATCGGTGCCATTTGGCTCTGTAGGACGGTTCAAAATTTTGGTCTTGTAGCTTTATTAGACCTTTCTATGATTAAATAACATACTTTATTGACTGTTTGGGTGTCCAGCTTGCATTCCCAATGGTAAAAATCCAAATAAAAGTTTAAATACTCTTTTCATGGTCCATTTTGACCTACGATACTCCTAAACATATCTGACGAAAACAAAATGGAGACCGCTAGTTAGTCTAGTCCGGGTTTCTGACTCCAAAATTACTATTTTTTATAAAATACGGCCGTCAGTATAAAAAAAATAGTAATTTTGGAGTCAGAAACCCGGACTAAGGATAGTCCTGCTAGTAACAAGTGCAGAGTGCAAGTTAAATTTGAAACTTTTTCGAAGGAAATGTTTGGCCCTTAAAAGGGCCTTTGGAAGTGAGAGACAAGCTCCAAAAAGAATTTACTTCTTAGCTGGCTTCTTGGCGGCCTTCTTTGGAGACTTCTTAACAGCCTTTTTGGCAGCAGGTTTCTTGGCAACCTTAGTCTTCTTTGGTGTGGATTTCTTGGCTACCTTTTTCGCTGCTGGCTTTTTGGCGGCTTTCTTGGCTGGAGACTTTGGTTTCTTAGCCTTGACGGGTTTTTGGGTGGCTGGTTTCTTGGCTGCTGGCTTCTTTGCGGCGGGTTTCTTGGCAACGGCCTTCTTTGGCTTGACAGATTCTCCAAGACGGAAAGATCCAGAGGCACCTGTTCCCTTGGACTGTTTCAATTGACCATTCTTGACTCCATTACGAAGAGCCACTTTAAGGTGAGTGTTGACGGATTTCTCATCTCCGACTTTGTAATTAGCGAGGATATATTTGAGAATCTTTTGACGAGATGAGCCTCCTCTCTCTTTCAGAGCTGCAACGGCTGCTGCAACCATCTCGTTGTATTTTGGGTGAGCGGCAGGCTTCTTTGGCTTGGAAACCTTCTTTGCCTTCTGAACAGGTGCTACGGCGGTATCGGCCATGTGGACAAAATTTCTGCTTGTTGTAAAGTTTACACAAAGACGTATTCCAGTTAACTGATGTTTCTCACGCAGATCGCGGGCTTTTTGAAAGTAGAGCGCGGACCGCGTCGAAAGCAGGCTATCGTTTATAACCCAGCTTGTTAACTCGATCAAAATTGTGTTTGTTAGGTCGACATAAATGTTCATTTTCTCACCCATTTTGCGATAAGTTCCCTTAAAACTTAAGTTACGGTACAAGTATGTAGTCTACCTAAGTTTTGCAAAGTTTCGTGAGGATATATCAAGCGGTTACTGTCCAAATCTCTCCTTGAATGTGGTAATCGTGGGTGTTGCTTACTATTTTTGCTGAAATATCAGTTTAAAATGGTATTTATTTTCAAACAAATGTCTAAACCTTACAATTTTCTTAATTTCAGATATTCTATCCATATTTATATAAATAATAAAGTAAATCGGTTGGATATGATAAACAGAAAATTAACCTGAAAGTGACCCTCTTCAGGCTTATGTTCCGATCATCCATGACATTTAACCGGGAAAACCTGAACAACCTAGTTTATAAAATTCAGAGATATATACATTTTACTCAGAAAGTTTGGCCTTTTTCCAAATATATACTATAATCACATGTAATCTAAAATTATTATTTCAAGAAATTTTGGTAATTTTTAAAAATGTTTATAATTGAGATCGCACCAAATGTATCATGCTTTAACCTTTTATACAGAATTATATACACGATGGCATGCAGTACCGGTATTGATCAAATATCAAAAACAGAATACTAATGCCAAGAATGCTATGAAATATAATAAGAAATTACTGAAAATTACTTGATAAATATCATTTTCAAAGTAAACTGAATATACACAAAGAAAAAAGTTAAGCACCCCTCTGTTTCACCAATATAATTTTCACCACATTCACATGTTACGTTATAAATACTGTACTTTTTACAGTATAAACATTGTAGGAAAAGAAAAATGAAAGAAGCTTTTTTTATTCAAAAACTCAACCCTTCATTAAATAGGGATTGTGGTATACAAATAAGTAAAATATGGAATAAATTTGTAAAATACATATATATATTTTACTCAGAAAGTTTGGCCGTTTTCCAAATATATTCTATAATCACATGTCATCTAATGTTATAGTTTCAAGAGATTTTCATAATTGAGATCACACCAAATGTATCATGCTTTAACCTTTTATACAGAATTATATGCACGACGACATGCAGTATTGATCAAATATTAAAATCAGAATGCTAATGCCAAGGATGCTATCGAACAAAATAAGCAATTAATGAAAATTACTTGATAAATTTTCACAAAACAATGCATGTATGTTCCCTCTATGGTCTCCGTGTGTCCGATATAAATACATGTATGTTCGACTCTCGTAAAATCATGACCTCAGGGCCCTGTCTTACAAAGCTGGCGTAAGTTACGTCGGACGTAAATCAGTGTTACAGCTATAGGAACTTACGCCCTAGTCGCAACTGATCCATGTTGTAGGCCTATGCGCAACTTTACGCCAGCTTCGTAAGACAGGGCCCTGGTGCCGTTTCAAAATATAAAAAAAAATTAAAATGAAAAGTTTGTGATCATTGATTCTTGAACCACTGAATGGATTTCCCGTAGGATGTATTTGTGCAAGATAATTTTTTTATTAGAATAAGGCAAAAAAACATTTCAATTACATAGTACACGATACATGATCTTTTGCTCTATGAAAACTACGAGTAATGTCCACTGCGGAAAGAATCAAGTTTAAAAGTGACGAACAATAGTGAACGGGTTATGTCATTTTCGTGAAAAAAGAATACAATCGGTCAAATAATGGATCCTCGGCAGACCCCAATAAAATAGATGACTGTGAAGAAATAATCAAGCTGTTACTTGCAGTGTGTTTTCAGTTGCATAATGGGTCGCGAAATCGGGTACAAAAAAGGCAATCTGACTAAAGTCGGGATGTCCAATGAACATTCCAACATTAAATTTTAGGAGATAACATTGCATTTTAGGAGATCCAGGGGTGGGTTTCCAAGCACATAAGCTTTACACCTGTTGGTTTACTACCAGACGTAGCAAGTAAGAGCCTTTCTTTCTTTTCTACACATTGAACGGTTAAGATTGTAACTCTTTGGTTGGAGAATATTGCTGGCTAACTTCTCTCAGATTTCGTTTTTAAAAGACAGACTTCAAATAGCTGATCTTATCTCTATAATAATTCATGACATTTATTGGTCATCGACTACCAGGAAACATCTTCCCCAGCCAAGTCATTATCTTCCTGGAATCCCCTCCGTGATGGGTTCCATGAAGATTTTAACTTACACCCACGCTTAGCCTGGATTATCGGTCTTACGGCGACTGGTATGACGAACACGGAGAAGAAAAAAAGATTTCTCAACTTACGCTCACTTTTATACGGAGCTTGTTGAGAATTTAACCGACTACAAAACTACTACTTTTTTAAACCGGTGGCCGTCCGTATTAAAAAAATGGTCATTTTGGGATCAGAAATCTGGACTATAAATATCCAATCATAAATAACGAGGTACCTGTAGATATTTAATATTATTGAAATAGTTTTAGGGAGGGTTTACGGCTTTGGGAATATTTTTCAGGGGTGCATATGAGATTGATATGTGCTTGAAATATTTTATTTTTTGTGGCTGATTGTGTGAAATTGGCTGTCTTTCCAGTGTGGAAGGGGAGGGCACTCAATGTGTCTGGGATCAATCTTAGAGTAAAGTCTTTGTTGATCACGATAACCCAAAATAGGTAAGAGAGCCTGTGCCACTTGTCTACTGGAAGGTAGCAGTTGTCTTAAGACAACTGCCGAGAACAAAACAAGCAGGAGTAAAAATTTTAATATAAAGGATTTAACCTCAACGTTGTTTATTAATAAGCAATGTATGGAGACATTTGCATATGGGGCTATTTTTACCCCACTGTGAATTTATATTTATGATCACTAAAACACACGGGCACAGGGAAAATCTTCTTGCGAATTTATAATATGCATGAACCTTTTTCGTATTATTTGGTTGGCCCTGAAAAGGGCCGTTGGAAGAAGATCGGGGAATAGTTTACTTAAGCACGTTCTCCTCGGATACGTCTGGCCAGCTGGATGTCCTTGGGCATAATAGTGACTCTCTTGGCATGGATGGCGCACAAGTTGGTGTCTTCAAAGAGACCGACCAAGTAAGATTCGCTGGCCTCTTGGAGAGCCATGACGGCAGAGCTCTGGAATCGGAGATCGGTCTTGAAATCCTGGGCGATTTCACGAACTAACCTCTGGAAGGGCAATTTGCGGATCAGAAGTTCAGTTGATTTCTGGTAACGACGGATTTCACGAAGGGCGACTGTTCCAGGCCTGTATCTGTGTGGTTTCTTTACACCTCCGGTGGCCGGTGCACTCTTTCTTGCTGCCTTTGTGGCCAACTGTTTACGAGGAGCCTTTCCTCCTGTAGATTTACGGGCTGTTTGCTTGGTACGAGCCATTTCGAATGCTTCTCTCACTGCTGACAAAGAATTGAATTTAACTGGGCTAAAATCGCATTTAATAGCCCGCTTCGCGCCAACGGCTGTGCTTTGATTGGTTCAATTTTTTGGCGCGTGAGTTACCATTGGTCTGTAACACTCTGTACCATTGGTTCACAGTCTTCCAATTTGATTGGATAGTTTTGGCGGGCACCGGCATATGGATCGAATTTTCAATCCCTGTCCATCATCTGTAGTTCAAAATAGTGCTATAATTCGTTTACCCCGAAGTGTAATGAATACAACATGTTAGACGTCAGTAAAATACTAGGTTAATTATGTATGCGTAAATGTGCTACCCATTACAGCTGTCTGAAAAAATATAAGATAAAATATCACGTTCACACCAACGAACATACCGCTAGTTAAACCTGTAATAAAGTGTGGGTTTTCAGGTTGAATTTTAAGTCAACAAAAACGACAAGCGGGATTTAGGTTCGCCATTATGTTTATATATCTTAAAATGTCTCTAAAAACTACATTAGGCACAGATAGAGTTTCTCATTTTGATTTCATCAAGAAAGAGTTAGTTTTTAATACAATTTAAATGCCCACTTTCAATTGAGGCTGTTTTGGTTACGATTAAATGAATGTGGAGACTAAAAAACTTTTAAAGCCTTAAGGGACACAAGCGAAACAAAATTTTGAAATCTTTTTGATTGTAGAGGGCACTAAATTTCCATAACTTGAAAGACCGTCCTGGTAACGAACAAGACAACGTCCCTGTTTCCTTTGTTTGTTATCGAGATTGTCTTTCCAGGTTCGGTAATTAGCACTCTCTACAGTTAACAGACTTCAACATTTTCTTTTTCCCGTTAAACGTGTTAAGGATGAAATTTTTAATAAACAAAAATAGTCATCTGTTTTGAAACTTGTTCGGAAACGGAGACATGTATTTGCAATCCGTTTACTCCAAACGTTAACAATGTCGATCGATCTATAAGCCGTGACATAATTCACCGCTCAATACATTCGTCCCGACAAAGACAGGATACCACACATCGCGCCTAAATCTCATGTTCTCTCGAGTCAATAAAAGCTACCCCACAGGTCCATTGCTTTAAATTATACACAGCATGCACCCCCCCCCCCCCACCCCTTACTGCCCGCCACCTATGTTCTTTGTTTTTTGTTGAAACAGCTGCAATTTACAAAACTCAGCAACGCTTCAGACAAACGATTGGATTTCAATGTAAAATACAGGACACTGGCGAATTGTCCAAGATAGATAATATAACATATAGTGCTATAACAGCACATTAAGCATCTCTTCCAAGGGTATGGATACGTAGAGGATAGGAGATATATGCAAAAGACCTGAATATATTTATGATCACTAAAACACACGGGCACAGGGGAAATCTTCTTGTCTAAAATAACCATGGAGACAACTTTCTAATTGTGTTAAAAAGAGGTATATCATTTAGACCTTTACACCCCATAAATTGTTGT
Organism: Lepidochitona cinerea; assembly: GCA_963971465.1. NCBI lineage: Eukaryota > Metazoa > Mollusca > Polyplacophora > Chitonida > Tonicellidae > Lepidochitona > Lepidochitona cinerea. The sequence continues at coordinate 34,469,059 of OZ020556.1, read as the reverse complement.
AACAAACCAAACCTATGATATTTCATTAGGTTGACGACTGACAAGAGCTTAGGCTTGGTCAGTAGAATTTCTGGAATCCTTTTGTAACACATTGACAATGGTTACGCATCTTAACTATGGCGAGAACATCGGTCGACTGAGATTGAACCCCATAAATTGTTCTCACCCCCCCCCCCCCCCCCCCGGGACAGACAAAACTATGTAACAAACAACGAACAAAAATACATCTCATAACCTACAACCAGCACAAAAAACAAGGTTATAAACTCCATCTCATAGCCTTTTTCTAGCAAACAACAAGGTTGTAAACAACATCTCATAACCTACAACCAACACAAAAAACAAGGTTATAAACTCCATCTCATAACCTACTTCTCGCAAACAACAAGGGTATAAACTCCATCTCATAACCTACAACCAGCAAACATCAAGGTTATAAACACCATCTCATAACCTACTTCTAGCAAACAACAAGGCTATGAACTCCATCTCATATCCTACAACCAGCACAAAAAACAAGGTTATAAACTCCATCTCATAACCTACCTCTAGCAAACAACAAGGTTATTAACTCCATCTCATAACCTACAACCAACAAGGTTATAAACTCCATCTCATTACCTACAACCTAAAAATAGCAAGTTATAAACCCCATCTCATAACCTATGATTAACAAACAGCACGGTTATGACAAAACAGCACAGTTAATACAAACAACATGGTTAGAAACTAGGACAGTTATAACAAACAATATGGTTATAAGCTCCATCTCACAGCCTACAATTAGTCATAACAAACAACATGGTTATAAACTACATCTCATAACCTACAATTACCAAACAATGTTATAAACGCCATCTCACAACCTACAATTAACAATCAACAAGGTTATAAACTCCATCCCACAACCTACAATTAACAAACAACACAGTTATAGACTCCATCTCACAACCTACAATTAACAATCAACAAGGTTATAAACTCCATCCCACAACCTACAATAAACAAACAACACAGTTATAAACGACATCTCACAACCTACAATTAACAATCAACAAGGTTATAAACTCCATCCCACAACCTACAATTAACAAACAACACAGTTATAAACGCCATCTCACAACCTACAATTAACAATCAACAAGGTTATAAACTCCATCCCACAACCTACAATAAACAATCAACAAGGTTATAGACTCCATCTCACAACCTACAATAAACAATCAACAAGGTTATAAACTCCATCCCACAACCTACAATTAACAAACAACACAGTTATAAACGCCATCTCACAACCTACAATTAACAATCAACAAGGTTATAAACTACATCTCATAACCTAAAATTACCAAACAAGGTTATAAACGCCATCTCACAACCTACAATTAACAATCAACAAGGTTATAAACTCCATCCCACAACCTACAATAAACAAACAACACGGTTATAGACTCCATCTCACAACCTACAATAACAAACAACACAGTTATAGACTCCATCTCACAACCTACAGTTAAGAGGACAAAAACTATCCATCTCATAACAATTAACAATCAACAAGGTTATAAACTCCATCTCACAACCTACAGTTAAGACAAAAAACAATAAACACATATAAAAGAAAGTAAAATATATACGTTTTACAGTAAGTAAAGGATACATAGCATAAAACGGAACTGCACACGGTTGACTGGAAGCTTTTCGGGATAAATTTGCTGAATATAGTTAGTTCCTAAGAACAGACAAATAACCGGGATGTATGAGTATATTTTCGGGTCTTGTTGTTTAGAAATAACTACTTAAATGGATGAGCTGCAGAAATTTGAAGCATGAATTATGATTGTCACCACAGTAAGAGGCTTTGAATAACATCGAAACCCTGGTTGGTTGTAGCCACACCCATGTGTCTCTTTCCTGTGTTACTTACTTGCCGGTCAGGAAGAGCCACACATTAAACCACCAATAAAAAGGTGGGATAATTATTCTCTTGTCAACAGACTTTTCAAAACCCCACAATGATGTGCTGCGAGAGTCAAGTTGTCATCAAATTGTCCAGCTATTGATGAAATTCCCGGACATACTGCGGACCATGTGACAGGTTGTTATTGTACGAGTTTGAAATCTGTCAGGCCAATTTAAAAGTTTTCTTCTTATGAAGAGGGATTTGCTAGATTACAATGAAATTCGAACAAATTAATGAGTAAAATCTAAAGAGGAATGCTTTAAATGTACGTTGAAGGTAAAATCTATAAGGCAGTTAAGATAAATAGATTTTTGAAACTGAAAGCCGGATTCCTTCCAAATAATTCATTTAAAAGCCGTAACTAGGTTGGTTGGCGTTGGGGACAGGATATAGAATACGTCCGTCACTTTGAAAACGTCTTCAGTCAATAAAAATGTCGGTCATCGTAAATATTTTATGATTGTCAGGGGGGCAAGCCCTTCTAGAACCCCCCAAGATTTCTTTTTCTTTTTTTAATTATGATAAAGGAAATACGTGTACCGGTAGGCCTACTGACGTACTGTAGCCTGTGCCTACGGGCGAGAAATAAGACTGAAGTCACAGTAAAAAAAGGTGTAGAGCCCTATCGGCGTATCAGCCGAACACTGACGGAGAGACAAGCTCGTACATTGTCCTGTCTCATGCATTAAACCTGGGATGAATATTCATCCCAGATTAAACGAAGCAAAGATGGCGAGGCGAATGTTGAAATTGCTTGTTTGTAGAGTGAAATGGGCGATTTTAGTAAATGTGAGCGATTTTTGTGCAAGTAAAGACTGAGTTCCCTAAGGTATTATAGAGAATATTTGAAAGGAAACTAGGTGTTTTACTGTACGGTCCAGGTGACGGACCTATTCTATATTCGCACCGTAAAATATAATCTATTTTCATGGATGCAATGGAGGAATTCGTGTAATTTAGCCCCAGGTGACTATCCTGCCATTCTGTTGTATAGTCACAGATCGGTGCCATTTGGCTCTGTAGGACGGTTCAAAATTTTGGTCTTGTAGCTTTATTAGACCTTTCTATGATTAAATAACATACTTTATTGACTGTTTGGGTGTCCAGCTTGCATTCCCAATGGTAAAAATCCAAATAAAAGTTTAAATACTCTTTTCATGGTCCATTTTGACCTACGATACTCCTAAACATATCTGACGAAAACAAAATGGAGACCGCTAGTTAGTCTAGTCCGGGTTTCTGACTCCAAAATTACTATTTTTTATAAAATACGGCCGTCAGTATAAAAAAAATAGTAATTTTGGAGTCAGAAACCCGGACTAAGGATAGTCCTGCTAGTAACAAGTGCAGAGTGCAAGTTAAATTTGAAACTTTTTCGAAGGAAATGTTTGGCCCTTAAAAGGGCCTTTGGAAGTGAGAGACAAGCTCCAAAAAGAATTTACTTCTTAGCTGGCTTCTTGGCGGCCTTCTTTGGAGACTTCTTAACAGCCTTTTTGGCAGCAGGTTTCTTGGCAACCTTAGTCTTCTTTGGTGTGGATTTCTTGGCTACCTTTTTCGCTGCTGGCTTTTTGGCGGCTTTCTTGGCTGGAGACTTTGGTTTCTTAGCCTTGACGGGTTTTTGGGTGGCTGGTTTCTTGGCTGCTGGCTTCTTTGCGGCGGGTTTCTTGGCAACGGCCTTCTTTGGCTTGACAGATTCTCCAAGACGGAAAGATCCAGAGGCACCTGTTCCCTTGGACTGTTTCAATTGACCATTCTTGACTCCATTACGAAGAGCCACTTTAAGGTGAGTGTTGACGGATTTCTCATCTCCGACTTTGTAATTAGCGAGGATATATTTGAGAATCTTTTGACGAGATGAGCCTCCTCTCTCTTTCAGAGCTGCAACGGCTGCTGCAACCATCTCGTTGTATTTTGGGTGAGCGGCAGGCTTCTTTGGCTTGGAAACCTTCTTTGCCTTCTGAACAGGTGCTACGGCGGTATCGGCCATGTGGACAAAATTTCTGCTTGTTGTAAAGTTTACACAAAGACGTATTCCAGTTAACTGATGTTTCTCACGCAGATCGCGGGCTTTTTGAAAGTAGAGCGCGGACCGCGTCGAAAGCAGGCTATCGTTTATAACCCAGCTTGTTAACTCGATCAAAATTGTGTTTGTTAGGTCGACATAAATGTTCATTTTCTCACCCATTTTGCGATAAGTTCCCTTAAAACTTAAGTTACGGTACAAGTATGTAGTCTACCTAAGTTTTGCAAAGTTTCGTGAGGATATATCAAGCGGTTACTGTCCAAATCTCTCCTTGAATGTGGTAATCGTGGGTGTTGCTTACTATTTTTGCTGAAATATCAGTTTAAAATGGTATTTATTTTCAAACAAATGTCTAAACCTTACAATTTTCTTAATTTCAGATATTCTATCCATATTTATATAAATAATAAAGTAAATCGGTTGGATATGATAAACAGAAAATTAACCTGAAAGTGACCCTCTTCAGGCTTATGTTCCGATCATCCATGACATTTAACCGGGAAAACCTGAACAACCTAGTTTATAAAATTCAGAGATATATACATTTTACTCAGAAAGTTTGGCCTTTTTCCAAATATATACTATAATCACATGTAATCTAAAATTATTATTTCAAGAAATTTTGGTAATTTTTAAAAATGTTTATAATTGAGATCGCACCAAATGTATCATGCTTTAACCTTTTATACAGAATTATATACACGATGGCATGCAGTACCGGTATTGATCAAATATCAAAAACAGAATACTAATGCCAAGAATGCTATGAAATATAATAAGAAATTACTGAAAATTACTTGATAAATATCATTTTCAAAGTAAACTGAATATACACAAAGAAAAAAGTTAAGCACCCCTCTGTTTCACCAATATAATTTTCACCACATTCACATGTTACGTTATAAATACTGTACTTTTTACAGTATAAACATTGTAGGAAAAGAAAAATGAAAGAAGCTTTTTTTATTCAAAAACTCAACCCTTCATTAAATAGGGATTGTGGTATACAAATAAGTAAAATATGGAATAAATTTGTAAAATACATATATATATTTTACTCAGAAAGTTTGGCCGTTTTCCAAATATATTCTATAATCACATGTCATCTAATGTTATAGTTTCAAGAGATTTTCATAATTGAGATCACACCAAATGTATCATGCTTTAACCTTTTATACAGAATTATATGCACGACGACATGCAGTATTGATCAAATATTAAAATCAGAATGCTAATGCCAAGGATGCTATCGAACAAAATAAGCAATTAATGAAAATTACTTGATAAATTTTCACAAAACAATGCATGTATGTTCCCTCTATGGTCTCCGTGTGTCCGATATAAATACATGTATGTTCGACTCTCGTAAAATCATGACCTCAGGGCCCTGTCTTACAAAGCTGGCGTAAGTTACGTCGGACGTAAATCAGTGTTACAGCTATAGGAACTTACGCCCTAGTCGCAACTGATCCATGTTGTAGGCCTATGCGCAACTTTACGCCAGCTTCGTAAGACAGGGCCCTGGTGCCGTTTCAAAATATAAAAAAAAATTAAAATGAAAAGTTTGTGATCATTGATTCTTGAACCACTGAATGGATTTCCCGTAGGATGTATTTGTGCAAGATAATTTTTTTATTAGAATAAGGCAAAAAAACATTTCAATTACATAGTACACGATACATGATCTTTTGCTCTATGAAAACTACGAGTAATGTCCACTGCGGAAAGAATCAAGTTTAAAAGTGACGAACAATAGTGAACGGGTTATGTCATTTTCGTGAAAAAAGAATACAATCGGTCAAATAATGGATCCTCGGCAGACCCCAATAAAATAGATGACTGTGAAGAAATAATCAAGCTGTTACTTGCAGTGTGTTTTCAGTTGCATAATGGGTCGCGAAATCGGGTACAAAAAAGGCAATCTGACTAAAGTCGGGATGTCCAATGAACATTCCAACATTAAATTTTAGGAGATAACATTGCATTTTAGGAGATCCAGGGGTGGGTTTCCAAGCACATAAGCTTTACACCTGTTGGTTTACTACCAGACGTAGCAAGTAAGAGCCTTTCTTTCTTTTCTACACATTGAACGGTTAAGATTGTAACTCTTTGGTTGGAGAATATTGCTGGCTAACTTCTCTCAGATTTCGTTTTTAAAAGACAGACTTCAAATAGCTGATCTTATCTCTATAATAATTCATGACATTTATTGGTCATCGACTACCAGGAAACATCTTCCCCAGCCAAGTCATTATCTTCCTGGAATCCCCTCCGTGATGGGTTCCATGAAGATTTTAACTTACACCCACGCTTAGCCTGGATTATCGGTCTTACGGCGACTGGTATGACGAACACGGAGAAGAAAAAAAGATTTCTCAACTTACGCTCACTTTTATACGGAGCTTGTTGAGAATTTAACCGACTACAAAACTACTACTTTTTTAAACCGGTGGCCGTCCGTATTAAAAAAATGGTCATTTTGGGATCAGAAATCTGGACTATAAATATCCAATCATAAATAACGAGGTACCTGTAGATATTTAATATTATTGAAATAGTTTTAGGGAGGGTTTACGGCTTTGGGAATATTTTTCAGGGGTGCATATGAGATTGATATGTGCTTGAAATATTTTATTTTTTGTGGCTGATTGTGTGAAATTGGCTGTCTTTCCAGTGTGGAAGGGGAGGGCACTCAATGTGTCTGGGATCAATCTTAGAGTAAAGTCTTTGTTGATCACGATAACCCAAAATAGGTAAGAGAGCCTGTGCCACTTGTCTACTGGAAGGTAGCAGTTGTCTTAAGACAACTGCCGAGAACAAAACAAGCAGGAGTAAAAATTTTAATATAAAGGATTTAACCTCAACGTTGTTTATTAATAAGCAATGTATGGAGACATTTGCATATGGGGCTATTTTTACCCCACTGTGAATTTATATTTATGATCACTAAAACACACGGGCACAGGGAAAATCTTCTTGCGAATTTATAATATGCATGAACCTTTTTCGTATTATTTGGTTGGCCCTGAAAAGGGCCGTTGGAAGAAGATCGGGGAATAGTTTACTTAAGCACGTTCTCCTCGGATACGTCTGGCCAGCTGGATGTCCTTGGGCATAATAGTGACTCTCTTGGCATGGATGGCGCACAAGTTGGTGTCTTCAAAGAGACCGACCAAGTAAGATTCGCTGGCCTCTTGGAGAGCCATGACGGCAGAGCTCTGGAATCGGAGATCGGTCTTGAAATCCTGGGCGATTTCACGAACTAACCTCTGGAAGGGCAATTTGCGGATCAGAAGTTCAGTTGATTTCTGGTAACGACGGATTTCACGAAGGGCGACTGTTCCAGGCCTGTATCTGTGTGGTTTCTTTACACCTCCGGTGGCCGGTGCACTCTTTCTTGCTGCCTTTGTGGCCAACTGTTTACGAGGAGCCTTTCCTCCTGTAGATTTACGGGCTGTTTGCTTGGTACGAGCCATTTCGAATGCTTCTCTCACTGCTGACAAAGAATTGAATTTAACTGGGCTAAAATCGCATTTAATAGCCCGCTTCGCGCCAACGGCTGTGCTTTGATTGGTTCAATTTTTTGGCGCGTGAGTTACCATTGGTCTGTAACACTCTGTACCATTGGTTCACAGTCTTCCAATTTGATTGGATAGTTTTGGCGGGCACCGGCATATGGATCGAATTTTCAATCCCTGTCCATCATCTGTAGTTCAAAATAGTGCTATAATTCGTTTACCCCGAAGTGTAATGAATACAACATGTTAGACGTCAGTAAAATACTAGGTTAATTATGTATGCGTAAATGTGCTACCCATTACAGCTGTCTGAAAAAATATAAGATAAAATATCACGTTCACACCAACGAACATACCGCTAGTTAAACCTGTAATAAAGTGTGGGTTTTCAGGTTGAATTTTAAGTCAACAAAAACGACAAGCGGGATTTAGGTTCGCCATTATGTTTATATATCTTAAAATGTCTCTAAAAACTACATTAGGCACAGATAGAGTTTCTCATTTTGATTTCATCAAGAAAGAGTTAGTTTTTAATACAATTTAAATGCCCACTTTCAATTGAGGCTGTTTTGGTTACGATTAAATGAATGTGGAGACTAAAAAACTTTTAAAGCCTTAAGGGACACAAGCGAAACAAAATTTTGAAATCTTTTTGATTGTAGAGGGCACTAAATTTCCATAACTTGAAAGACCGTCCTGGTAACGAACAAGACAACGTCCCTGTTTCCTTTGTTTGTTATCGAGATTGTCTTTCCAGGTTCGGTAATTAGCACTCTCTACAGTTAACAGACTTCAACATTTTCTTTTTCCCGTTAAACGTGTTAAGGATGAAATTTTTAATAAACAAAAATAGTCATCTGTTTTGAAACTTGTTCGGAAACGGAGACATGTATTTGCAATCCGTTTACTCCAAACGTTAACAATGTCGATCGATCTATAAGCCGTGACATAATTCACCGCTCAATACATTCGTCCCGACAAAGACAGGATACCACACATCGCGCCTAAATCTCATGTTCTCTCGAGTCAATAAAAGCTACCCCACAGGTCCATTGCTTTAAATTATACACAGCATGCACCCCCCCCCCCCCCCCCACCCCTTACTGCCCGCCACCTATGTTCTTTGTTTTTTGTTGAAACAGCTGCAATTTACAAAACTCAGCAACGCTTCAGACAAACGATTGGATTTCAATGTAAAATACAGGACACTGGCGAATTGTCCAAGATAGATAATATAACATATAGTGCTATAATAGCACATTAAGCATCTCTTCCAAGGGTATGGATACGTAGAGGATAGGAGATATATGCAAAAGACCTGAATATATTTATGATCACTAAAACACACGGGCACAGGGGAAATCTTCTTGTCTAAAATAACCATGGAGACAACTTTCTAATTGTGTTAAAAAGAGGTATATCATTTAGACCTTTACACCCCATAAATTGTTGTAACAAACCAAACCTATGATATTTCATTAGGTTGACGACTGACAAGAGCTTAGGCTTGGTCAGTAGAATTTCTGGAATCCTTTTGTAACACATTGACAATGGTTACGCATCTTAACTATGGCGAGAACATCGGTCGACTGAGATTGAACCCCATAAATTGTTCTCACCCCCCCCCCCCCGGGACAGACAAAACTATGTAACAAACAACGAACAAAAATACATCTCATAACCTACAACCAGCACAAAAAACAAGGTTATAAACTCCATCTCATAGCCTTTTTCTAGCAAACAACAAGGTTGTAAACAACATCTCATAACCTACAACCAACACAAAAAACAAGGTTATAAACTCCATCTCATAACCTACTTCTCGCAAACAACAAGGGTATAAACTCCATCTCATAACCTACAACCAGCAAACATCAAGGTTATAAACACCATCTCATAACCTACTTCTAGCAAACAACAAGGCTATGAACTCCATCTCATATCCTACAACCAGCACAAAAAACAAGGTTATAAACTCCATCTCATAACCTACCTCTAGCAAACAACAAGGTTATTAACTCCATCTCATAACCTACAACCAACAAGGTTATAAACTCCATCTCATTACCTACAACCTAAAAATAGCAAGTTATAAACCCCATCTCATAACCTATGATTAACAAACAGCACGGTTATGACAAAACAGCACAGTTAATACAAACAACATGGTTAGAAACTAGGACAGTTATAACAAACAATATGGTTATAAGCTCCATCTCACAGCCTACAATTAGTCATAACAAACAACATGGTTATAAACTACATCTCATAACCTACAATTACCAAACAATGTTATAAACGCCATCTCACAACCTACAATTAACAATCAACAAGGTTATAAACTCCATCCCACAACCTACAATTAACAAACAACACAGTTATAGACTCCATCTCACAACCTACAATTAACAATCAACAAGGTTATAAACTCCATCCCACAACCTACAATAAACAAACAACACAGTTATAAACGACATCTCACAACCTACAATTAACAATCAACAAGGTTATAAACTCCATCCCACAACCTACAATTAACAAACAACACAGTTATAAACGCCATCTCACAACCTACAATTAACAATCAACAAGGTTATAAACTCCATCCCACAACCTACAATAAACAATCAACAAGGTTATAGACTCCATCTCACAACCTACAATAAACAATCAACAAGGTTATAAACTCCATCCCACAACCTACAATTAACAAACAACACAGTTATAAACGCCATCTCACAACCTACAATTAACAATCAACAAGGTTATAAACTACATCTCATAACCTAAAATTACCAAACAAGGTTATAAACGCCATCTCACAACCTACAATTAACAATCAACAAGGTTATAAACTCCATCCCACAACCTACAATAAACAAACAACACGGTTATAGACTCCATCTCACAACCTACAATAACAAACAACACAGTTATAGACTCCATCTCACAACCTACAGTTAAGAGGACAAAAACTATCCATCTCATAACAATTAACAATCAACAAGGTTATAAACTCCATCTCACAACCTACAGTTAAGACAAAAAACAATAAACACATATAAAAGAAAGTAAAATATATACGTTTTACAGTAAGTAAAGGATACATAGCATAAAACGGAACTGCACACGGTTGACTGGAAGCTTTTCGGGATAAATTTGCTGAATATAGTTAGTTCCTAAGAACAGACAAATAACCGGGATGTATGAGTATATTTTCGGGTCTTGTTGTTTAGAAATAACTACTTAAATGGATGAGCTGCAGAAATTTGAAGCATGAATTATGATTGTCACCACAGTAAGAGGCTTTGAATAACATCGAAACCCTGGTTGGTTGTAGCCACACCCATGTGTCTCTTTCCTGTGTTACTTACTTGCCGGTCAGGAAGAGCCACACATTAAACCACCAATAAAAAGGTGGGATAATTATTCTCTTGTCAACAGACTTTTCAAAACCCCACAATGATGTGCTGCGAGAGTCAAGTTGTCATCAAATTGTCCAGCTATTGATGAAATTCCCGGACATACTGCGGACCATGTGACAGGTTGTTATTGTACGAGTTTGAAATCTGTCAGGCCAATTTAAAAGTTTTCTTCTTATGAAGAGGGATTTGCTAGATTACAATGAAATTCGAACAAATTAATGAGTAAAATCTAAAGAGGAATGCTTTAAATGTACGTTGAAGGTAAAATCTATAAGGCAGTTAAGATAAATAGATTTTTGAAACTGAAAGCCGGATTCCTTCCAAATAATTCATTTAAAAGCCGTAACTAGGTTGGTTGGCGTTGGGGACAGGATATAGAATACGTCCGTCACTTTGAAAACGTCTTCAGTCAATAAAAATGTCGGTCATCGTAAATATTTTATGATTGTCAGGGGGGCAAGCCCTTCTAGAACCCCCCAAGATTTTTTTTTCTTTTTTTAATTATGATAAAGGAAATACGTGTACCGGTAGGCCTACTGACGTACTGTAGCCTGTGCCTACGGGCGAGAAATAAGACTGAAGTCACAGTAAAAAAAGGTGTAGAGCCCTATCGGCGTATCAGCCGAACACTGACGGAGAGACAAGCTCGTACATTGTCCTGTCTCATGCATTAAACCTGGGATGAATATTCATCCCAGATTAAACGAAGCAAAGATGGCGAGGCGAATGTTGAAATTGCTTGTTTGTAGAGTGAAATGGGCGATTTTAGTAAATGTGAGCGATTTTTGTGCAAGTAAAGACTGAGTTCCCTAAGGTATTATAGAGAATATTTGAAAGGAAACTAGGTGTTTTACTGTACGGTCCAGGTGACGGACCTATTCTATATTCGCACCGTAAAATATAATCTATTTTCATGGATGCAATGGAGGAATTCGTGTAATTTAGCCCCAGGTGACTATCCTGCCATTCTGTTGTATAGTCACAGATCGGTGCCATTTGGCTCTGTAGGACGGTTCAAAATTTTGGTCTTGTAGCTTTATTAGACCTTTCTATGATTAAATAACATACTTTATTGACTGTTTGGGTGTCCAGCTTGCATTCCCAATGGTAAAAATCCAAATAAAAGTTTAAATACTCTTTTCATGGTCCATTTTGACCTACGATACTCCTAAACATATCTGACGAAAACAAAATGGAGACCGCTAGTTAGTCTAGTCCGGGTTTCTGACTCCAAAATTACTATTTTTTATAAAATACGGCCGTCAGTATAAAAAAAATAGTAATTTTGGAGTCAGAAACCCGGACTAAGGATAGTCCTGCTAGTAACAAGTGCAGAGTGCAAGTTAAATTTGAAACTTTTTCGAAGGAAATGTTTGGCCCTTAAAAGGACCTTTGGAAGTGAGAGACAAGCTCCAAAAAGAATTTACTTCTTAGCTGGCTTCTTGGCGGCCTTCTTTGGAGACTTCTTAACAGCCTTTTTGGCAGCAGGTTTCTTGGCAACCTTAGTCTTCTTTGGTGTGGATTTCTTGGCTACCTTTTTCGCTGCTGGCTTTTTGGCGGCTTTCTTGACTGGAGACTTTGGTTTCTTAGCCTTGACGGGTTTTTTGGTGGCTGGTTTCTTGGCTGCTGGCTTCTTTGCGGCGGGTTTCTTGGCAACGGCCTTCTTTGGCTTGACAGATTCTCCAAGACGGAAAGATCCAGAGGCACCTGTTCCCTTGGACTGTTTCAATTGACCATTCTTGACTCCATTACGAAGAGCCACTTTAAGGTGAGTGTTGACGGATTTCTCATCTCCGACTTTGTAATTAGCGAGGATATATTTGAGAATCTTTTGACGAGATGAGCCTCCTCTCTCTTTCAGAGCTGCAACGGCTGCTGCAACCATCTCGTTGTATTTTGGGTGAGCGGCAGGCTTCTTTGGCTTGGAAACCTTCTTTGCCTTCTGAACAGGTGCTACGGCGGTATCGGCCATGTCGACAAAAGTTCTGCTTGTTGTAAAGTTTACACAAAGACGTATTCCAGTTAACTGATGTTTCTCACGCAGATCGCGGGCTTTTTGAAAGTAGAGCGCGGACCGCGTCGAAAGCAGGCTATCGTTTATAACCCAGCTTGTTAACTCGATCAAAATTGTGTTTGTTAGGTCGACATAAATGTTCATTTTCTCACCCATTTTGCGATAAGTTCCCTTAAAACTTAAGTTACGGTACAAGTATGTAGTCTACCTAAGTTTTGCAAAGTTTCGTGAGGATATATCAAGCGGTTACTGTCCAAATCTCTCCTTGAATGTGGTAATCGTGGGTGTTGCTTACTATTTTTGCTGAAATATCAGTTTAAAATGGTATTTATTTTCAAACAAATGTCTAAACCTTACAATTTTCTTAATTTCAGATATTCTATCCATATTTATATAAATAATAAAGTAAATCGGTTGGATATGATAAACAGAAAATTAACCTGAAAGTGACCCTCTTCAGGCTTATGTTCCGATCATCCATGACATTTAACCGGGAAAACCTGAACAACCTAGTTTATAAAATTCAGAGATATATACATTTTACTCAGAAAGTTTGGCCTTTTTCCAAATATATACTATAATCACATGTAATCTAAAATTATTATTTCAAGAAATTTTGGTAATTTTTAAAAATGTTTATAATTGAGATCGCACCAAATGTATCATGCTTTAACCTTTTATACAGAATTATATACACGATGGCATGCAGTACCGGTATTGATCAAATATCAAAAACAGAATACTAATGCCAAGAATGCTATGAAATATAATAAGAAATTACTGAAAATTACTTGATAAATATCATTTTCAAAGTAAACTGAATATACACAAAGAAAAAAGTTAAGCACCCCTCTGTTTCACCAATATAATTTTCACCACATTCACATGTTACGTTATAAATACTGTACTTTTTACAGTATAAACATTGTAGGAAAAGAAAAATGAAAGAAGCTTTTTTCATTCAAAAACTCAACCCTTCATTAAATAGGGATTGTGGTATACAAATAAGTAAAATATGGAATAAATTTGTAAAATACATATATATATTTTACTCAGAAAGTTTGGCCGTTTTCCAAATATATTCTATAATCACATGTCATCTAATATAATAGTTTCAAGAGATTTGGGTATTTTTTTAGTTAAAAAATATTCATAATTGAGATTGTGCCAAATGTATCATGCTTTAACCTTTTATACAGAATTATATACACGACGACATGCAGTATTGATCAAATATTAAAATCAGAATGCTAATGCCAAGGATGCTATCGAACATAATAAGCAATTAATCAAAATTACTTGATAAATTTTCACAAAACAATGCATGTATGTTCCCTCTATGGTCTCCGTGTGTCCGATATAAATACATGTATGTTCGAGTCTCGTAAAATCATGACCTCTGGTGCCGTTTCAAAATATAAAAAAAAATTAAAATGAAAAGTTTGTGATCATTGATTCTTGAACCACTGAACGGATTTCCCGTAGGATGTATTTGTGCAAGATAATGTTTTTATTAGAATAAGGCAAAAAAACATTTCAATTACATAGTACACGATAAATGATCTTTTGCTGTATGAAAACTACGAGTAATGTCCACTGAGGAAAGGGTCAAGTTTAAAAGTGACGAACAATAGTGAACGGGTTATGTCATTTTCGTGAAAAAAGAATCAATCGGTAAAATAATGGATCCTCGGCAGACCCCTGTAAAATAGATGATTGTGAAGAAATAATCCAGCTGTTACTTGCAGTGTGTTTTCAGTTACATAATGGGTCGCGAAATCGGGTACAAAAAAGGCAATCGGGATGTCCAATGAACATTCCAACATTAAATTTTAGGAGATAACATTGCATTTTAGGAGATCCAGGGGTGGGTTTCCAAGCATATAAACTCGACACCTGTTGGTTTACTACCAGAGGTAGTAAGTAAGAGCCTTTCTTTCTCTTCTACACATTGAACGGTTGAGATTGTAACTCTTTGGTTGGGGAATTCTGCTGGCCAACTTCTCTCAGATTTCGTTTTTATACGACAGACTTCAAATAGCTGGTCTTATCTCTATAATAATTCATGACATTTATTGGTCATCGACTACCAGGTACCATCTTCCCCAGCCAAGTCAATATCTTCCTGGAATCTCCTCCGTGATGGGTTCCATGACGATTTTGACATGATGACCAGCATCGTCGGAACCCACGGTTAAAACACTCACTTTAATACGGAACTTGTTGAGAATTTAACCCTGGACATCGGAGGATGGATGACCAGGTACCGACCAATAAATATTCTAGTCCGGGTTTCTGACTCCAACCTTACTACTTTTTTAAAACGACGGCCTTCATTTTGGGGTCAGAAACCCGGACTATAAATATCCAATCATAAATAACGAGGTACCTGTAGACATTTAATATTTATATTATTGAAATAGTTTTAGAGGGAATTATGGCTTTGGGAATATTTTTCAGGGGTGCATATGAAATTTATGGTATGTGGTTGAAACTTTTTATTTGTTGTGGCTGATTTAGTGACTTTTGGCTGTGTTTCCTGTGTGGAAGGGGAGGGCACTCCATGTGTCTGGGATCAATTTTAGAGAGTAAAGTCTTTGTTGATGAAGATAGCTCAAAATAGGTAAGAGAGCCTGTGCCACTTGTCTACTGGAAGGTAGTATTTTGTCTTAAGACAACTGTCGAGAACAAAACAAGCAGGAGTAAAAATTTTAATATAAAGGATTGAACCTCAACGTTGTTTATTAATAAGCAATGTGTGGAGCCATTTGCATATGGGGCTATTTTTACCCCACTGTGAATTTGTAATGTGCATAAACCTTTTTCGTATTATTTGGTTGGCCCTGAAAAGGGCCGTTGGAAGATGGTCAAGCAAAAGTTGACTTAAGCACGTTCTCCTCGGATACGTCTGGCCAGCTGGATGTCCTTGGGCATAATAGTGACTCTCTTGGCATGGATGGCGCACAAGTTGGTGTCTTCAAAAAGACCAACCAAGTAAGATTCGCTAGCCTCTTGGAGAGCCATGACGGCAGAGCTCTGGAATCGGAGATCGGTCTTGAAATCCTGGGCGATTTCACGAACTAACCTCTGGAAAGGCAATTTGCGGATCAGAAGTTCAGTTGATTTCTGGTAACGACGGATCTCACGGAGGGCGACTGTTCCAGGCCTGTATCTGTGTGGTTTCTTTACACCTCCGGTAGCTGGTGCACTCTTTCTTGCTGCCTTTGTGGCCAACTGTTTACGAGGAGCCTTTCCTCCTGTAGATTTACGGGCGGTTTGCTTGGTACGAGCCATTTCGAATGCTTCTCTCTCTGCTGACAAAGAATTAAATTAACTGGGCTAATATCGCATTTAATAGCCCGCTTCGCGCCAACGGCTGTGCTTTGATTGGTTCAATTTTTTGGCGCGTGAGTTACCATTGGTCCGTAACACTCTGTAGCCATTGGTTCCCAGCCTTCCAATTTGATTGGATAGTTTTGGCGGGCACCGGCATATGGATCGGATTTTCAATCCCTGTCCATCATCTGTAGTTCAAAATAGTGCTATAATTCGTTTACCCCGAAGTATAATGAATACACAATGTTAGACGTCAGTAAAATACTAGGTTAATTATGTGTGCGTAAATGTGCTACCCATTACAGCTGTCTGAAAAATATAAGATAAAATATCACGTTCACACCAACGAACATACAGCTAGTTAAACCTGTAATAAATTGTGGGTTTTTAAGTTGAATTTTAAGTCAACATAAACGAAAAGCGGGATTTAGGTTCGCCATTATGTTTATATATCTTAAAATGTCTCTAAAAACTACATTAGGCACAGATAGAGTTTCTCATTTTGATTTCATCAAGAAAGAATTAGTTTTTAATACAATTTAAACGTCCACTTTCAATTGAGGCCTTTACAGGCTGTTTTTGGTTAGGCCTACTATTAATTAAATGTGGAGACCAAAAGACTTTTAAAGCCTAATGGGACCTATAATCCACCTTATATATGTGATTTGTTCACCTTACGGGAATCAAACTATGAATTACGGGGCCAAAAAAATACTAAAACTTCCTCCTGCTAAAACCAGTTCTTACGGATTAAAATCTTTTTCTTACAAAGGCGCCAAAGCCTGGAACGACCTAACTGACACCCAACGAGAGACAGACTCCCTTTCTTTATTTATGGGTCTGTTATAAAAGACTTGTTTGGTTGCAAAGTATTATTTCTTTTTTACCATTGTATTAAAAAAAATGATAAATTTTTACTATTGTATATACAAACTCATTATTTTAATGTGTTTAATCTTATAATTGTATAAAGTTTCTTTTTCATAAATAATAATTAGATGAAGAATTAAAAAAAATGGAAAATTTAGTTTTAACTACCAAATATCAATTTATTATATGATGCTATATTTACTTTTAGTTTATATTTGTATTATGTCCTGTATCTATTTATATGCCTGTTATGTTTGCATGTCGATAATAATAGTCCCTAGTGGACTAATGTATTCTGTTGTAACATCGACGATAAATAAAGCTATCTGGACACAAGCGAAACCAAAGTTTGAAGTCTTTTTGATTGTAGAGAGCACTAAATTTCCTTAACTTGAAAGACCGTTGTTTGTTATCGAGATTGTCTTTCCAGATGCGGTACTTTAACACTCTCAGTCTCTACAGTTCACAGACTTTAAAATATTCTTTTGCCCGTTAAACGGGTTAGGATGATTGAAATTGGTAATGTACAAAAATGGTCAGCTGTTCTGAAACTTGTCCGGAAACGGAGACATGTATTTGCAATCCGTTTACTCCTAACGTTAATAATGTCAAACGATCTATAAGCCGTGATATAATTTCCCGCTCAATGCATTCGTCCGGACAAAGACAGGATACCACATATCGCGCCTAAATCTCAAGTTACTCATTAACAAAGAACACATAGCGAAGGTCTCTTGGATCAAGAAAGCTACCCCACCCATTGCTTTTAATGATACACTGCACCCCCCCCCCCCCTTTCTCTGTCCGCCACCCCCTGTATGTCACTATGATTTTGATGGGGTTTTTTTACCAGCCGTAATTTACAAAACTCAGCAACGCTTTAGGCAAAAGGTTGGATTTCATTATAACTTAGGACACTTGCGAATTGTCAAAGATGTAGATAATATAATATATAGTGATATAATAACACTTTAAGGAAATATTCCGAAGGTAAGGATACGTAGAAGATGGGAGCTAAATGCAGAAGGTCTAAATATAATTAGTACCCAAGAACGGACAAAATTCAAATAGCTGGGATGTATGAGTATATTTTCGGGTCTTGTTGTTTAGAAAAAAACTACTTTAATGGATGAGCTGCCGAAATTTGAACCATTTTCATGAATTCCGATTCTCACCACAGTAAGAGGTTTTGAATACCATCGAAACCCTGGTGGGTTGACATTAGAATGAGGAAAATTCATCATTGCAAGCCGTAATATTATCCGAAAAGTAAATAACCGGGACTATCGTTCATTCATTATAAGCTGAAAGGGGGTGAAAACAAAAAATCACTTATGGGTTCATAAGAAGCGCGCTAATGTTTCCTTTCCAACGCTACCAAACACATATTTTTGCGATACCAAACACATATTTTTACACCTGACAGTGAAGGTAATAAAAGACCCCAATAAGCAAAATAAATTGGTCAACTTTCAAAATATCCCATTTAACTTTTAAGCCTAGGTTAAATTCGTCCTCTTCATGGCCTTCGTGACTCTCCGATATGCCACGCATACCATTTTCGTGCTATAGCCACATATTCCTCAAAGCTTTCTTTATAATGTAATGTAAGTTTTGAGAAACTAAAAACAATTTTCTTGAGATAGGAATACTTTGAAGACAGTGAAATTAACCTGGGTTTAAATGGGAGATTTTTAAAGTTGACCAATTTCTTTTGTGTATGTAACATAATGCGGTATTTTATAAACTGCATCATGTCCCATGAACAAATAGCAAAAATGTGTTTAGTACCATTGGAAACGAAATATAAGCGCGCTTCTTCTGAACCATAAAGTATTTTTTTTGTTTACTTCTGCTAGTTCAAAGCGCTACTTTAAAGTGGCATGAGCTGCCAAATTATTGATATTTTGATGTTAAAACAGAATGTTGACATTATTGGCTATTTTTCTCAAGACATATAACTCAGAAGCTTTTAAGTGCTTCTTGTCTCGAAAATGTATCATAAAGTATTGTTTTGAACTAAGTTTGGCTTAGAATGAATGAATGGTCGTCCCGGTTATTCAAATTTTGTTTACTTTTCGAACACGTTTTCGGTTCGTACAGGCAACATACTGTATGGATTTCCCTCATTCCAACGCCAATCATTTAATTTTTCGATGGTCTTCAAAGCCTCTTGCTGTCCTGACGATCAGAAATTATGAAAAAAGTGTGAATTTTGGCAGCTCATGCCACTTTAACAATAATTAGTAATACTGAAAAGATTCCGAATTGCGAGTTTTGAGAAAAATAGCTAATAATTTCCGCATTTTGTTTTAACAAATAACCATCAACGTTTCGCCGTCTCATGCCACTTTAACGCACAACCCTGGATTGAAAGCTCTTACTTTGAACTTCTGGTTAAAATGAAGAATGATTGGCTAAATCTCTTTCCTGATATAGTGCGACCCATGTCGCTTAAAGTGGCATGAGGTGCCAAAATACACTTTTTTCATAATTTCCGACCGTCGCAACAGTAATAAGCTTTGAAGGTCATCGAAAAACTAAATGATTGGCGTTGGAATGTGGAAAACCAATACACTATGTGTCCTGTACGAACTGAAAACGTGGTCGAAAAGTAAACAAGATTTAAATAACCGAGACGACCATTCATTCATTTTAAGCCAAAGTTAGTTCATAACAGAACTTTATCGTACATTTTCGAGACTAGAAGTACTAAAAAGCGTCTGAATTATACGTCTTGAGAAAAATAGCCAATAATTTCAACATTCGGTTTCAACGTCAAAATATCACCATTTTGACAGCTCATGCCACTTTAAAATACACGTATTATTAACGTAAAGCATAATCTATTTGCAGGGATGCAATGGAGGAATTCGTGAAATTCAACAATATTACATGTCTAGATACCTGTTATTTACGTTCCGATATTTATAGACCGGTACCGGGTCAACCTATATAGATATCAGAAATCCTTAAATATCAGATTAAGATATTTTCCAATAGGATCGACGTGATAGTTAAAAGTGCAGAGTGCAAGTTAAATTTGAAACTTTTTCGAAGGAAATGTTTGGCCCTTAAAAGGGCCTTTGGAAGTGAGAGACGAGCTCTAAAAAGAATTTACTTCTTAGCTGGCTTCTTGGCGGCCTTCTTGGGAGACTTCTTAACAGCCTTTTTGGCAGCAGGTTTCTTGGCAACCTTAGTCTTCTTTGGTGTGGATTTCTTGGCTACCTTTTTCGCTGCTGGCTTTTTGGCGGCTTTCTTGGCTGGAGACTTTGGTTTCTTAGCCTTGACTGGTTTTTTGGTGGCTGGTTTCTTGGTGGCGGGTTTCTTGGCAACGGCCTTCTTTGGCTTGACAGATTCTCCAAGACGGAAAGATCCGGAGGCACCTGTTCCCTTGGACTGTTTCAATAGGCCATTCTTGACTCCATTACGAAGAGCCACTTTAAGGTGAGTGTTGACGGATTTCTCATCTCCGACTTTGTAATTGGCGAGGATATATTTGAGAATCTTTTGACGAGATGAGCCTCCTCTCTCTTTCAGACCTGCAATGGCTGCTGCAACCATCTCGTTGTATTTTGGATGAGCGGCAGGCTTCTTTGGCTTGGAAACCTTCTTTGCCTTCTGAACAGGTGCTACGGCTGTATCGGCCATGTCGACAAAGTTTCTGCTTCTAGTAAAGTGTACACAAAGACGCGTTTCAGGGAACTGATGTTCCTCAAGGAGATCGCGGGCTTTTTGAAAGTAGAGCGCGGACCGCGTCGAAAGCAGGTCATCGTTTTTAACCCATCTCGTTAACTCGATCAAAATTGTGTTTGTTAGGTCGGCGTAAATGTTCATTTTCTCAGCCGCTTTGTTAAGAATTTTCTTGAAACTTTAATTATGGCACAAGTATACAATTTGCCAGCGTTCTGCAAAGTTTCGTGAGGATATATTAAGCGGTTACTGTCCAAATCTCTTCTTGGATGTGCTAATCGTGGTTGTTACTTACTATGTTTGTTGAAAAATCAGTTTAAAATGGTACTTATTTTTAAACAAATGTCTAAACCTTACAATTTTCGTAATTTTAGATATTCTGTCCACATTTACATAAACAATGAAGTTAATCGGTTTAATATTATAAACAGAAAATTAAACTGCAAGTGACCCTCTTCAGACGTATGTTACGATCACCCATGACATTTAACCGGGAAAACCTGAACAACCTAGTTTATACAATTTAGAGATACATTTTACTCAGAAAGTTTGGCCTTTTCCAAATGTATTCTATAATCACATGTCATCTAAAATTATACTTTCAAGAGATTTTGATATTTTTAGTAAAATATTCATAATTGAGATCACACCAAATGTATCATGCTTTGACCTTGTATAAAGAGTTATAGACACGGCGACATGCAGCATTCATCAAATATTAAACTCAGAATGCTAATGCCAAGGATGCTATGAAACACAATAATCTCCAATATATAACTATCAATTCTAATGGATTCTTCTGATTTTTAGTTTGCAGCTATCTCTTGAAAAGGGTCGCGAAATCAGGTAGACAAAAGGGAAATTTGACTGAAGTCTGGATGTTCAGCTTTAGTCAGGTTGGGAATTGCATTTTAATAGATAGCAATCCAGGAGTGGCCTTTTAAGCCTGTTCGTTGACCATCCACCACACATTAAGTAAGTAGGAGCCTTTCTTTCTCTACGACATATTGAACGGTTGAGATTTAACCTGTGTTAGGAGAGTATTGCTAGCTAATAACTTGTTGATCCACCGAGCAATAGTAAAGTAACTCCGAACTGCTAGTTAATTTCTCTCAGATTTCGTATTTTTTACAAAAGGCTTGAACTAGTTGGTCTTATCTGGGATTAATATGGGCCTTATTATGGGTGACCGTCCTTTGTCTGTCTGTGAATGCCCACTTCGTTGAGTAATTAATATAGGCCTATAGCATGTTTCCGCACCTAAAGATTAGTTCCAACTAAAATGGCGAACAGCTTGTAATCTCTTCTTATTGACAGCCATCATCAGATGGTTCCCTTTTTCATCCCGCTTTGATCGGTGGTCTGTCGTGTCTTTTTGTTTTTTTATTCATCTCGAATTCCACCGGACGGATTTTTACAAATATTTACACGTATGTTTCCGTTATGGTTGAGTTTTCCAAGGTAGGTTTATTTTATAATTTGCATAAACATATAGCCACCGTAGACTTTTTAAAATGAAAAGTAATCGCATAGTCTAAACAATTAGAATTTTCACAAAACTGTGCACGCATGTTCCTTCTATGGTCTCCGTGTGACGGATATAAATATGTTGTTCGACTCTCGTAAAATCATGAGCTCTGGTGCCATTTCAAAATGAATTTTTTTTTAAAATGAAAAGTTTGTGATCATTGATTTGAACCACTGAATGGATTTCCCGTAGGATGTATTTGTGTAAGATAGTTTTTTTCTGATCTGCATAAAAAAATGCCAGTCGGCTGTCATTTTATTACTTGTGATTGGGAATTCTAGAAAATTGATTCTGCAAAACTGATGGACAGATGTACAGATTCCTTCTACAGTTTTTTTGTGTTGCTATTTTTTTTTAATTTCAAAGAAAATGGTAATGAGCTTGTTTATGTATTTGTGATTGCGAAATCTAGAAAAAATCTGGACTGATTTTTGCTAGCATGTTCCTTTTCATGGTCTAGTTTTGTAGAATATCATATTTGTTTTATTTGGGCTCGTGATGGTTGTAAGCCTCGTTAATTAATGGACCTTATAATTTGCGCATTGATATCGGATGAATATCTGCTATATCCTACAGATATTAAAGTGGCATGAGCTGCCAAAATGTTGATATTTTTACGTTAAAACAGATTGAGAATATTGAAATTATCGGCTATTTTTCTCAAGACGTATAATTCAAAAGCTTTTTAGTGCTTCTAGTCTCGAAAATGTACGATAAAGTATTGTTTTGAACTAACTTTGGCTTAGAATGAATGAATGGTCCTCCCGGTTATTTAAATTTTGTTTACTTTTCAAACACGTTTTCGGTTCGTACAGGCCACATACTGTATGGATTTTCCTCATTACAACGCCAATCATTTAGTTTTTCGATGACCTTCAAAGCCTCGTACTGTCGTGACGATCAGAAATTACGAACAAAGTGTGAATTTTGGCAGCTCATGCCACTTTAAACAAGTTTGAGAACATTGCCTTATTTTGGAACCCAATCCCATTCTTTGTCCACTAAAGGGTGGATTAGAACCGGGAACGCTGACTTGCCAGGGCAGCTCTTACCCCCATACCACAGCTAGTACCTTACAACCCTTCCACATACCGAAACCTGAGACCCACGATCCATTGGTGGGAGGCTTGTGTCGGTATGGGAGACTATGGCTATAAAAATCAATATAGTATAGTGCCAAAGTAATCACATGTGAGTGAATAGCTGAGGTGCCAATATACTTGCTTCAACCTACCGTTTAGTCCAATGTATTGTTTTATATACTTTTTTAAATGACACCTAGATCTGAGTATTATCGGATGTATTGTTTGAATTCCCGGTGTATGCATACCTTCTTTCTCCGTCAACGCGCCCCTCTCCTCCTCCCCCAGTTATCATCGTGTCACGTCTGTGTAATATATGTTTCATTTTTATAACAACATCGATTGTTTATAGTGTCATAGCCTATAAATTTGCCATGGGATGAATTCGGCCAAATGCCTGGGAACACCAAGTGCGGATCCAAACAGAATATATAGTTCGTACAGTGTATTTGTAATTTACAGACACAGTCCTCGCTGAACCTTGCTAAATTGAATGTGTAATTATTTTGTTGACTCCAAAAGATTATGTTGTTGGTTGTGGAGAATTCCATCAAAGGCAATTTATAGATCTCTCTTGTCTTGATGAGTGACACGGTCAACGGAGCCGTTTGTGAAAACAGGTTTATTTCATTTTACGGCAATTGGATTCTTCATTGAATCATGAGTTCTTTACTGCAGATTTTAGTCTTATTGTTTTTAACGAGTACGACAGCCAAACGTCCCGTTCCTGAACATGTCCGAGGTCAACGAATTCAGATTCCAAAACCAAGAATTTCAGGGACTGATGCAAGGATTGACACTCCTCTAATGGTGCCCTGCTTGAAAGTAACAAAGAAAACCACACCGGTCTACGCACCTCACACTTTTCTTAAGAAGGCGTACTTGATGCTTGAAAGCAAAAACGAAAACGAGCTGAGCTCCCCTGAGGATGATCGACCTCAAACAGTAGAAGGATTCTATCCCATTGAAAGTAGGTTCACCTTGAAGTTTTTAAAGTGGCATGAGCTACCAAAATGTTGATATTTTGACGTTAAAAACAGAATGTTGAGATTATTGGCTATTTTTCTCAAGACGTATATAATTAAGAAGCTTTTTAGTGTTTTTAGTCTCGAGAATGAACGATAAAGTATTGTTTTGAACAAACTTTGGCTTAGAATGAATGAATGGTCGTCCCGGTTATTAAAATTTTGTTTACTTTTCGGACACTATTTCAGTTCGTATAGGCCTTAGACTTTATGGATTTCCCTCTTTCCAACGCCAATCATTCAGTTTTTCGATGGCCTTCAAGGCCTCTTACTGTCTTGACGATCAGAAGTGTGAATTTTGGCAGCTCGTGCCACTTTAAATTACCTGGAAACTTCATTCGTCTGCATTCTTTCTCCAAGCATTGTCGTTTTGTGAACACAATATTCAAGATATTAATAGCTGAATTCTTAAGAACTACTGCACCCTGAAACTTCAATATCCTGTTAGATCCACCAATGAAGGTCAGAATCAGGTTTATCTCTCACGGTTAGGAGTGTCGAAAGTCATAAGAACACACTTATCAACAGTTATATTACTTCTTTGTATTTTCCATAAATAAAAGTGCAACACACTTGTAAAACATTAGAACAGGGATTACAACTTTTATAATTGGATTAACAATATAATTATATATTAGAAATTAGGTAGGTTATAGCAGCATTGGCTGTTGCACATATCTCAGGATCTAGAAGAGCAATCCGAAGCACTACTTCAGTTTAAAGTGGCATGAGCTGCCGAAATTCACACTTTTTTCATAATTTCTAATCGTCACGACAGTAAGAGGCTTTGAAGGCCAGCGAAAAACTAAATGATTGGCGTTGGAATGAGGAAAATCCATACAGTATGTGCCCTGTACGAACCGAAAACGTGTTCGAAAAGTAGCAAAATTTAAATAACCGGGACGACCATTCATTCATTCTAAGTCAAAGTTAGTTCAAAACAATACTTTATCGTACATTTTTGAGACTAGAAGCACTAAAAAGCTTCTGAATTATACGTCTTGAGAAAAATAGCCGATAATTTCAACATTCTGTGTGTACGTCAAAATGTCAACATTTTGGCAGCTCATGCCCCTTTAAACATGATACGACACTACTATAGGAAAAAGGTAAGTTGGAGTTCTGAAAGGCAGCCCCATTCATCCAATTTTAAAGTGCTGTTAAGGTTGGGCGTCTTTTCGTGAAATCGGATTGTGAAGAAAATTTGATCGATTGAAATACCTTTTCAATCTGAAGGATTACCGAGGAAATAAGAACACCAGTAAAGTGCGCTAACCCGCGCGCATGAACAGAAGATATCTTCTCAAAATTGACAGAATTCAAATATATAGCCGGCAGATTGGAGTTTATTTTCGGGTTGTTGCTGCGTATAAAAACTACCTTAAAACTACAGCCCCGACAAACTATCGAAATAGATGAAAATATGTAATCTCCCCATTATGAGGTCTCAAAGATATCTTAAATCGACCGTCGAAAATTAGACATGTAGCGATTCCTTGTTAACACTTTATCTATGATCAACTTTCCTTTGTAAATCTTTTGTAATACCAGCATTTTTTCATTTCAGTTTCAAAGTTACGTGGTGGGGTGGCCTTTTCTCTTATATTTTTCTCTGGTGCTGGATTTGGCAGACACAATTATACAGAGCTTAAACTCTACACACATGTTAAAGAATGGAAAGGAGATGTGAAGTTGAAACTGACACTGACTAATGGTATTAGAGTACGAAATGGTAAGCTGGGGAAAGTTTTTTTTTATTTCTCTCACATTCCTCCGGGATCAATATATTATCAAGGATATATATGTAATTTGTGTTTATATATTTATGAACACGAAAACACACAGGCACGGGGAGAATCTTCTCGTCTAAAATAACCATGGAGACAAGTTTCTAATTGTGTTAAGAAGAGGTTTATCATTTAGACCTTTATACCCCATAAATTGTAACAAACCCAACCTATGAACACACGGGCACAGGGAAAATCTTCTTGTCTAAAATAACCATGGAGACAAGTTTCTAATTGTCTTAAAAAGAGGTATATGATTTAGACATTTATACCCCATCATGAGGTGTTGTAATAAACTAAACCCATCATATTTCATTAGGTTGACGACTGACAGGAGCTTGGCCTGTGTTTATATAATGGGCCAATTTCTTTAAATAACTAATATTCTATTGGATTGCGGCGTTGAAGGAAGTACATAATGGGGAAAATCAATACTGCGAAGTAAACGTATGCGGTAAACCATAAGCAAATTGACAACATGATTATTTCACAGGTCAACAAAGTAGCCATTGGATTCATTGATGTTCAGAGATCATTTCTATTAGACATACTATAGTTTATTTGAACTTCTGTCCTTTTTCTTACAGTGATACACAAGGTGGATTCCGACCAGCATTTAGATCCCATTGTAATAGACGTATCAAAAGCGTTTCGCCCCTTTGGACAAGACGGTTGTCCAACTGTATCTGTGACAGTTCGTCTTTTTGCTCTCCACGACGGTAGGGAAATGAGGAGATTGAACGCTTATAGACACTTCAGATTTCTTCCTGCCACTCATGGACCGTTGTTAGTAGAGTATTTGAATTTATCTCCTGAATCAATGAACAGAAAAATCAGCTCGAGTCTTGCAGCTGAGAGAAGAAACAAAACCCGGAAAGTTCGTTCAGTTGAAGAAAATGGGTGTTCAGTCCGACAATACTCATTTAAGATGGAAGACATCGGTTGGGAGCCTTCCTTTCTGTTTTATCCACACGAGTTTAAACTGAATTACTGTGATGGTACGTGCTCCCCTCCGCCCGCTACGACTGGAATGAATTTCTATGCTTTGATGAAATATCTCTACTTACAGAGAACTAAGAAGTTATCATCCCTTAAACCACTTACCTGTGTCCCCAATGGGTACTCTAAATGTAGTTTTCTGTATCACATACCTGAAGAGTACTCTACATACGTGAAAAATTTGGCCAATGCCATAGTTAAATCCTGTCAGTGCCTATAGGACATTACTCAGACTACGCACAGGCTGACAACAGTTCTTCTCAAATTTGGACAGGAAAACCTCCAGTTTTGTTTTTCCTTCACGCAATGTTTACAGTCCGTCTTTTTGCGAGGTATCGGATTGGAGTGATTGATCGATTGTTTGGTGTTTTACGCCGCGCTCAAGATTATTTCACTTATATGGCGGCGTTGCCAGTTTTATTGTGGGAGGAAACCGGGCTCTATGCCCGGAGGAAACCCACGACCTTCCGCTGTTAACTGGCAACCTTCCCACATAGGTCGTACGAGTGAAAACCCGGTCAGAAAAGTTTCCAATTTGTTTTTGGACGGAGTGGGATTCGAACCCGCGACCCATTGGTGAGGTATCGGATTGGAAGTCATCACGTCCTTCAGCTAAACCAAAGATTGTTTGCTGTTTTACGCAGAGCTTGAGATTATTTCACTTATATGGCGGCGTTGCCAGTTTTATTGTGGGAGGAAACCGGGCTCTATGCCTGGAGGAAACCCACATAGGTCGTTCGAGTGAAAACTCAGCCAGAAAATTTGCCAATTTTAAACCAAAGAAGTAACTGGCGAACAAAACTTATTTTAGACCACACCTTAATAAAAACCATTGCCAATCCATGTGACGGTTTCATAAAAGCATTTTTGTACATTGGATTCAGTTTTCAATGTCTTACTTTTAATTCATGTATGGACACAGAAAATAAAGCTACATGTTATCTTACGGAATAGAACGGATTTCGCAACACAAGGTCCTGAAAGGCCATACCACCAAAATCTGTTGTGGTTTAACGTTTTCATTGACCTAGAGTTTAGTAAAAAAAATCAATAATCAGATATATAAATATGAGCTTCGTTCCGGTTATTAACATTTTGTTTAATTTTCTAATACATTTTCGGTTCGTATACACCGCAGGCTCTATGCATTTTCCTCATTCCAACGTGCCATTTAGTTGTTCGATGGCCTACAAAGCTTCTTACCGTCGTGACAACAAAAATGTATGAACCTGAAGCTGCGCTAACCAAAACCCGTCGGCCCTAGACTTTTTGTAACAAGAATTTAGACCCAGCAGCACTCAATTCCTATCCATATACTTCAGATTATATGGTAATAAGATAATTCAGCATTGGATGTAGGAAGGAACGTACTTACGGACGGACAGACAGACATTAATGACAATGACTGTATGCTAAATTAGTTACGTGTAGTTGAAATAAAACCAAAAAATAGTACATAATATAAAGTGAATAAGTCATACAATAGTTGCCAAGGGGCATAACTCTATGAACAATTATCCGGCGGCATTCATTTTCAATAGGGCCTAGGCTTCCTCCTCATACGAACTCAATTAGTTTCCGAGATAATTCGATAACGGACGTATATGACGACGATACCCTTCGGCCAACTTTTGGCCGAGGGGAAAAAAGTGCGAATTTTGGCAGCTGATGCCTTTTCGATATACTTCGTTCAAACGTTCAACTTTTAGGGACAATCGACGTTTAAGAAAAAAACAAGTCAGATTGTTGGCAGCTCATGGCACTTTAATGATTGATTGATTGGTGTTTTACGCCGCGCTCAAGATTTTTTCACTTATATGGCGGCGTTGCCGGTTTTATTGTGGGAGGAAACCGGGCTCTATGCCCGGAGGAAACCCACGACCTTCCGTTGGTAACTGGCAACCATCCCACATAAGTCGTTCGAGTGAAAACCCAGTCGGAAACTTTTCCAATTTTTTTTTTTGGACCGAGTGGGAATCGAACCCGCGACCCATCGGTGGAATGCTTTTTGGATTGAGCGTCCAACGCTATACCTACTGAGCCAAGGAGGCCCCGGCACTTAATGAAGCATCATTAATTAAACAAGGTTTGCCTTTAGTGACAAGCTTTTAACAAGCAACGCCTCGAGACAAAGGTCGTAGAAAATTCGAGCTTGCCTTTATTTTTTTATGAAAACCGGTCACAATCTCCGATTCTAGACAAAAGGCATCATCATATCCTTCACACTCAACTGACCGGTTTCTCTATTCTACATAACGCAGCCAACATTTGTCGCTAGAGAATCTATTGTTAATCTTAGATAAAGACTTATTTGCCTTCAATCCAGGGATCAAATCACACTCCGACCAAATTAACATTTTTCGCTCAATCGCTATGTATGTAAGAGCTGTCAGGTGCTCGCAGAAAGCTGCTCCTCCCGGTTTCTTCGTCCACTAAAGCTGGCAACGCCGCCATATAAGTGAAGTAATCGTGAGTGCGACGTAAAACAATCTTTGTGAGTGGAGGGAGGGACGGATTTCTCAGGTCGGATGTTTGTCAGGTATCCGGGACAGGATCTTTCTCCATAAAAAACTGGAATATCATTGTTACAAGTTACATTCTTACTTTCAAATATTTACATATGTTGAATAAACTCCAAGCAGGACAAAACATAACAAAAAGATAAACTCAGTTATTTTGTTCTTCAACTAAGTGGATTGTACAATTCTTTTTTTATATACAACATTTTATATCAACAGTGTAAAATGACACACAAAACAGATGTTTACAAAATAACACAAATATACACATAATAATTGTTTAGCAAATAGCACTATAGAAATCCCCGTAACGTTATCAGCCTAGGCCATCAGTTAACTTGGGTGTGACAGACAGTGATTCACCACATGTTTGAGGAAGGATTTGTAACCCATTGTTTAATGAGAGGAAAATGCTGATCCAAAAGTTCAACCAAATACATTAATGAATGGGCAGAAGGAGTTCTAATTTCCAATAATAAACTGCTCGGAATCCCCCCAGTGAACTGACCAGGGACAATCTTATTTACAGGCAGACAGGTGGCAAAATGTGGAGTTTTTTTTATTTAGGGATCTCAATTAAGTTAAGTATTTCAGTCTACAGGGGAAATAACTCCTTCAAGATTAAATTCAATAATGTGGAAATTTGAAGAGCAATGTGGCTGAGTTTACTTGGAAGGATACCGCTCCACAATCATCCCATGACCCTGTAAAAAGAAAAAGATAAACTTCAGGAATGTTGTTCTATTTCCACAAAAAAAAAATATATTGTATGAATAGACTAGAAATATGTGCGTTAACAACGATTATAATATAACTGGAGTGAGTCTTGCAATTTCATTGGTCAATTGACGGTCACATGAGTCTATGGCCGAATATCCCACACACGATCAGAAAAGAACCCTAACCCTAATTTTTTTTTTCATGGCTTTTGCAGGAAAGAGGGGATTAACTTGACTGTGGGTCGAGCCAGGGGGCCTCAGTGGCTCGGTCAGTTTTAGATACATGTAGTCCTTCAGTCCAAGACAGGCCATACATCGATGCAGCAAGGGTTCGAATCCCACTTGGACCAAATCAAAATTGAATACATTTTTGAGTGGCTTTTTCACTCGACCCCCATATGTGGAAGAATTGCAAGGCACTCGACGAAGGTCGTGAATTTCCTGCGGACAAAAAGTCTGGTTTCCTCCTTGTTACAGTTAGCAGCAGCCCTATAAGTGAAATAATCTTGACATGAATCAACTGTTTGAACCAGAAGGGGATGTGCTGGGCTGAGTTGTTCAAAAGTGTATTAGGCTTAATACCGGTCTAAATGGCGCCGAGTAACAAAGAAATTCAATTGTGACGTTACAAAGTTGTACCGGTACACTTTCTAATACACTTTTGAACAATCGGCCCCAGAAGTGACCATAAGGAAATCGCTATTATATTTTTATTAATAAACCGACTGCTCAACGTTCTTAAGAGGGAAAGTATATATGCCCGGAGGAAACCTATGACCTTTCCGGTAGTAACTGGCAACCATCCCACATACATGTAGGTCGTTTGAGTGAAAACCCAGTCAGAAAATGTTCCAATTTTTTTTTGGGACTGAGCGAGATTTGAACACGTGACATAATTTTTGGAGGGATATCAGTAAGCTCTAGGTCTATTGTATATTAGTGTAATAGAGTAATAAAATATGGATTAATGGCCTCGGCACAAGGTTATTTCACTTATATATCAGCTTGCCTTGTTTGATGGGGGAGGAAACCATACAGCCACTAAGACCCTTCTGCCTGAGGAATACCTACCAAACCTCCAGCAGCACATGCAGTCACTAAGACCCTTCTGTCTAAGGAATACCTACCAAACCTCCAGCAGCACATGCAGCCACTAAGACCCTTCTGTCTGAGGAATACCTACCAAACCTCCAGCAGCACATACAGCCACTAAGACCCTTCTGTCTGAGGAATACCTACCAAACCTCCAGCAGCACATACAGCCACTAAGACCCTTCTGTCTGAGGAATACCTACCAAACCTCCAGCAGCACATGCAGCCACTAAGACCCTTCTGCCTGAGGAATACCTACCAAACCTCCAGCAGCACATACAGCCACTAAGACCTTTTTGTCTGAGGAATACCTACCAAACCTCCAGCAGCACATGCAGTCACTAAGACCCTTCTGTCTGAGGAATACCTACCAAACCTCCAGTAGCACATGCAGTCACTAAGACCCTTCTGTCTGAGGAATACCTACCAAACCTCCTGCAGCACATGCAGCCACTAAGACCCTTCTGTCTGAGGAATACGTACCAAACCTCCTGCAGCACATGCAGCCACTAAGATCCTTCTGTCTGAGGAATACCTACCAAACCTCCAGCAGCACATGCAGCCACTAAGACCCTTCTGTCTGAGGAATACCTACCAAACCTCCAGCAGCACATGCAGTCACTAAGACCCTTCTGTCTAAGGAATACCTACCAAACCTCCAGCAGCACATACAGCCAGTAGACCCTTCTGTCTGAGGTATACCTACCAAACCTCCAGCAGCACATGCAGCCACTAAGATCCTTCTGTCTGAGGAATACCTACCAAACCTCCAGCAGCACATGCAGCCACTAAGACCCTTCTGTCTGAGGAATACCTACCAAACCTCCAGCAGCACATACAGTCACTAAGACCCTTCTGTCTGAGGAATACCTACCAAACCTCCAGCAGCACATGCAGCCACTAAGATCCTTCTGTCTGAGGAATACCTACCAAACCTCCAGCAGCACATGCAGCCACTAAGACCCTACTGTCTGAGGAATACCTACCAAACCTCCAGCAGCACATGCAGCCACTAAGACCCTTCTGTCTGAGGAATACCTACCAAACCTCCAGCAGCACATGCAGCCACTAAGACACTTCTGTCTGAGGAATACCTACCAAACCTCCTGCAGCACATACAGCCACTAAGACCCTTCTGTCTGAGGAATACCTACCAAACCTCCTGCAGCACATACAGCCACTAAGACCCTTCTGTCTGAGGAATACCTACCAAACCTCCAGCAGCACATGCAGCCACTGAGACCCTTCTGTCTGAGAAATACCTACCAAACCTCCAGCAGCACATGCAGCCACTAAGACCCTACTGTCTGAGGAATACCTACCAAACCTCCAGCAGCACATGCAGCCACTAAGACCCTTCTGTCTGAGGAATACCTACCAAACCTCCTGCAGCACATACAGTCACTAAGACCCTTCTGCCTGAGGAATACCTACCAAACCTCCTGCAGCACATACAGCCACTAAGACCCTTCTGTCTGAGGAATACCTACCAAACCTCCAGCAGCACATGCAGCCACTAAGACCCTTCTGTCTGAGGAATACCTACCAAACCTCCTGCAGCACATACAGCCACTAAGACCCTTCTGTCTGAGGAATACCTACCAAACCTCCAGCAGCACATGCAGCCACTGAGACCCTTCTGTCTGAGAAATACCTACCAAACCTCCAGCAGCACATACAGCCACTAAGACCCTTCTGTCTGAGGAATACCTACCAAACCTCCTGCAGCACATACAGCCACTAAGACCCTTCTGTCTGAGGAATACCTACCAAACCTCCTGCAGCACATGCAGCCACTAAGACCCTTCTGTCTGAGGAATACCTACCAAACCTCCTGCAGCACATACAGCCACTAAGACCCTTCTGTCTGAGGAATACCTACCAAACCTCCTGCAGCACATACAGCCACTAAGACCCTTCTGTCTGAGTAATACCTACCAAACCTCCAGCAGCACATACAGCCACTAAGACCTTTCTGTCTGAGGAATACCTACCAAACCTCCAGCAGCACATGCAGCCACTAAGACCCTTCTGTCTGAGGAATACCTACCAAACCTCCAGCAGCACATGCAGCCACTAAGACCCTACTGTCTGAGGAATACCTACCAAACCTCCTGCAGCACATACAGCCACTAAGACCCTTCTGTCTGAGGAATACCTACCAAACCTCCAGCAGCACATGCAGCCACTAAGACCCTGTCTGAGGAATACCTACCAAACCGCCTGCAGCACATACAGCCACTAAGACCCTTCTGTCTGAGGAATACCTACCAAACCTCCAGCAGCACATGCAGCCACTAAGACCCTTCTGTCTGAGGAATACCTACCAAACCTCCAGCAGCACATGCAGCCACTAAGACCCTACTGTCTGAGGAATACCTACCAAACCTCCTGCAGCACATACAGCCACTAAGACCCTTCTGTCTGAGGAATACCTACCAAACCTCCAGCAGCACATGCAGCCACTAAGACCCTACTGTCTGAGGAATACCTACCAAACCTCCTGCAGCACATACAGCCACTAAGACCCTTCTGTCTGAGGAATACCTACCAAACCTCCTGCAGCACATACAGCCACTAAGACCCTTCTGTCTGAGGAGTACCTACCAAACCTCCTGCAGCACATGCAGCCACTAAGACCCTTCTGTCTGAGAAATACCTACCAAACCTCCAGCAGCACATGCAGCCACTACAGCATATTGACCGTCCTCTTCATGAAGGCGATTAGCCGCTGTGGTGGCTAACCTCACCCCTGTAGCACCAAATGGATGACCCAATGATAATGATCCACCCCAATTGTTCAACTTCTCCATGGGAATTTGACCAAACTGTTCATCAGGAAAAAAAATAAAGGTTTAAAATTGAAATAACATGAAAAGGAACCCAGAAAGACTAAATCTAGTATAGGTAATGTCAAATTCAAGTGTAATCAGAAAACCCAGGCTCTTTTTTCCCCTCAAAGAAACATGCATAGGACGATAAAGAGAAACCTGCTTTAAAGGTGTAATTTTATTTGGATGGGAGTATAAGAAGACCATTGGTGTATGTTTTTATCTTATCTAAACATATATGAAAAAATCATCCAAAACAAATAACGCATGTTCAATTCAGAACATTTGTGGAAATTTAGATTACACGATAAGTGCACTGTAATGTAGTTAGATCAGTTTTGAACATTTAATAAGAAAATTTTTACTTGCATGTCAGGGTAAAATGTACTGGTATGTTGAATGAGACTACTAGAAGACATGATAATTGACTCACAGTCATGTGAACAGGATTGTCTCCCTTGTTCTCTAGCAAATTAAACTAAGTGCAAATGATATTTTGTGAAGTTTATGGCGTTAACCATTAATTACAGCTGAAATTGACAAGTTCATACAACAAAACACATTATGTGACAGATGTAATTCACTCACCTTAGATGATCGCCCCATTAAAGTTTTACAAAACCAGTCAGAATCCAGAGCTTTTAAGTTGGACAACACTTGACCCTGGAAGATAAAAGATCGATATGACAAGATTTTTTCAACTACATGGGAGCATTGCCAGGTTAGTACGGGCAAAAACCAGACTCTTTGCCCTGAGCAACTCTTCCGCATAGGGCCACTCAGAAATTCAGCAATTTTATTTGGTCTGTGGGATTCGACCCAGAACCATTACCCATCAATGGAAGACCTACCGGTATGCCGAACTGAGGGACTATGACTCTGCAGACTGAACCCCCGAGGATACAGATTAGAGATTAAAGATATTAGGTAGGGATGATGGAATGGATAAAACCATATAAGTAAACTACAATGGAGGAAGAAAAAATACAGCAGGATTTCTGTTCGTCCAGCACAAGATAATTTCAATTATATGGCAACAGAAAGAAGGCCAACCAGAAAGCTCTTTTAACATTACAATATATTGAAATTAAAAATACACAAACAAAAAAACATGAGTATAAAAAGAGGACATATCACAATTATCTCCAAAACTGGAATTATCTCTTTCGGTAGGTTCAATAGAATTATAAACAATTTCTCTAAATATTTTTTTCATTATATACAAAATTTCAGCAAACAAGTTCTTAAAAGTACAAAGGTCTTAACCACATGCCATTTAAAATGTTGCCCCGAGGTAAGTCGCCTAAAGTCGGCTCTTAAAATCAAGCTTGCCTATGAGCTGCACAATTGGTCAATTCTTATAAACCGTAATGAAACCCAAATCATCTCTTATGACTTAAATGATGGTATGCAGGACATTATTGGAAATTATGTCATCAACTGTGAAGATCTTAATTAGTCCAACTTACAGCAAAGGCCTCATGTAGTTCAAATACATCAATATCGGAGAGTTTCAGACCAGATTTCTCCAAGACTTTAGGTGTTGCATAGGCTGGTCTGAAATTGGAAAAGGAGAAATAAATAGTAAAAAATGCTGCAGTTTAAGGTTATATTTCAATGTGTTTCGTGTAACAGGCATGGTTATAGCACATGTGGATAGGCATTTCATATTTTAACGTAACATCATGGAACTTTGTGATACATGAGAGGATGACCTCAAAGAGCTCTTAACGTGAAATCGTGAAATCTTAGAGAAAACTTACAGGCCTTGTAAGGTTGATTGATTGTTTGGTGTTTTACGGCGCGCTCAAGATTATTTCACTTATACGGCAGCGTCGCCAGTTTTATTGTGGAAGGAAACCGGGCTCTATGCCCAGAGGAAACCACGTCCTTCTGGTGGTACTGGCAACCATCCCACATAGGTCGTTGAAAACCAAGTCAGAAAATTTTCCAATTTTTTGGGGGGGACTGAGTGGGATTCGAACCTGCGACCCATTGGTGGAAGGCTGTTCGGATTGAGCGTTCAACGCTCTACCTACTGAGCCACAGAGGCCCCAGCCTTGTAAGGTAATAATGGCCTACCTGGTGTTACACTAACCAAAATAAATCCCCATCATACTGTTATTGTGTCTACAGTTCTAATTAACTCACCCTAATAGAAGTTGGTCATTTGGATCCTGAGCTACATAGACAAAGTCTCGAAGATATGCCTTAGGTTTGAATCCTAATTCCAGGGCCTTATCTTCTGACATAATTAAACAAGCTGAGGCCCCATCTGTCTATAAAACAAAAATAACCCATATTGATATTTTCATATCAGTTTATCATTGCAACGGCAGATACAGCATACTGCCGAAGTTTTAAGCGGTGGACGGCCAAGGTGTTAACAAAAGAAGTTTGTAACGTAGGTTTTTATGTAGAAAATTTGACCAGTCTTTATAATCAGTTATTATTTAGAACTACAAACTCAATTAGCAAATGATCTTTGACACTTCAAATGGTAAGTATGGGATCACCTTGTCAAAGCCAGAACATTTATTGATTTTCTGATGCGACTGAATGAAAGAGCCACTAACCCATCGAGGGAAGGCTTGTGTATGATAAAGTAGGATAAAGAGACTGTATCACTCTGCCGACTGAGCCACCAGTTATTTTGGTTATTGTCTACTATAGCCTAAGATCTACAGTTTTTAAAGAGCCAGAAAAGCGACAATGTTTACCAGAAAAGAAGCATTGGCAGCTGTGATTGTTCCATGGGGTTTGATAAAGGCTGGTTTCAAGCGGGCCATTTGTTCAGGTGTTGATGGTCTCACCCCATTGTCTCGCATCACAGTCTTCTGTTTACCTGAACAAATCAATGAATCTATTAGTAAATCAAGAACTAACGACTTTCAAGGTTCAGCACAAGATCACTTGGAAACGATCTGGCTTCTGTTTCTTTTTTTCTTTCGCTCCATTTAAAAAATGAGGCTGAAATTGTCAATTTCCAAAAGGGCTAACTAACTTTGGGTTAGACATATAGAATAGACATAAAGAGTGACCTGCCCTTAGTTGCATTTGTTCTCGTGACCAAATCTTCATGACATCAAAGTTTCTAAACATGAACACTTGAGATAAATACATATTCCATTTCAAAGACAATATGCTTTAATTAACTAACAGGTTAGTTCAGAAGAATGTCAACATAATGTCTTCAATTCTAGTTGACAAGAGGCTATATATAGACTAGAAGTAAACTAGAATACCTGGAACTTTGTAAGGAATGAGATCAGAAAGTAGTCCCTTGTCGCCAGCTTCCTTAGCCAATGTATGTGAACGTGTAGCAAAATCATCCTGAAACATAATCCATCAAAACTATCAAACCACCAAAATGTGACCAGACAGTTAGTAGACAGGATCACCAGGAACTATCAAACCACAAAAATGTGACCAGACAGTTAGTAGACAGGGTCCCAAGGAACTATCAAACCACAAAAATGTGACCAGACAGTTAGTAGACAGGATCACCAGGAACTATCAAACCACAAAAATGTGACCAGACAGTTAGTAGACAGGGTCCCAAGGAACTATCAAACCACAAAAATGTGACCAGACAGTTAGTAGACAGGATCACCAGGAACTATCAAACCACAAAAATGTGACCAGACAGTTAGTAGACAGGGTCCCAAGGAACTATCAAACCACAAAAATGTGACCAGACAGTTAGTAGACAGGATCACCAGGAACTATCAAACCACAAAAATGTGACCAAACAGTTTTGTAGACAGGGTCCCCAGGAACCATCAAACCACAAAAATGTGACCAAACACAGTCCCCAGGATGTTACATGTACTCAGATCTTCAGGAAAATCAAAACGATTATGTTCAAAGGGATTTTAATACATTAACTTAAGTAAAGATGAATCAATTTAAGTGCGAGCTTGATTGATTGATTGTTTGGTGTTTTACACCGCGCTCAAGATAATTTCACTTATATGGCGGTGTTGCCAGTTTTATTGTGGGAGGAAACCGGGCTCTATGCCCGAAGGAAACCCAAGACCTTCTGGTGGTTACTGGCAACCATCCCACAGAAAAGTTTCCAATTTTTTTGGGACTTAGTGGGATTCAAACCCGCAACCCATTGGTGGAATGCTGTTCGGATTGAGCGTCGAACGCTCTACCTACCGAGTCACGGAGGCCCCTATAAGTGCCAGACATTTCTTTCCTCAGATATACGGCGCAATTAACACAACTTACTTGTTCTTTACGTGAAATTCCAAAAGCTGCACAAAGTCTGTCGGCTGAATGTCCCATTGTCTCCCCTGATGAGAATTCAGCTACTGCAGGTAACTAAAAATTAAAGATGATCTAGTACAAAAAATTGCAGCTTACAGACAAACCACGTTTTCATTCAACTTGGACTCAGAAGATACAAAACTAAATATTTGTTATGGCAATATTTATCTTAGAAAATGTAGCTACAGGCAAAAAATTTAAGGAATTTAATTCTTCAAGTTATTTAATACCACCAAGACCAAACCGCCCTTGAAAATGGGTGCCCCTAAGTACCCTAAATCCAAGGCCTGTAGCTATGTTGGTTTCAAAAACATTATTAACATAGATATTTTTCTTTTCTTTCAGTCAATAATTCAAGCTTATTTTCAAATTTTACTTTATGTAAAGTAAATCTTGATTTAGATTTTTTTTTTGTTATCATTCATGGCACGTCAAAATAAGATTGAGGTAATTTATGATTATTGTATTGTCATTTTTATTTATTTTTTTTTTCAAACTATTTTGCTAATACAAACTAAGTTCTACATTTCTTGATTGTTTAGTTGATTTTAACTTATCTACATGTAACTGGTTAAAACCTCTGTCTTTCGCTATATATATATATGACTATCAAGGGAAAAGCCCAGTCAGGAAATGTTCCCAATCTTTTACTGAAGCGGTGACAATTAAACCAGAGACAAACCGTTTAATTAATTTTAAAATAAGTGACTGTCGCCATCAGGACCCCTCGGGTCTGGGCCAAAGAAACCGAAGATATATTTATTTTCCAGACAATTTGTTGCGAGTTAAAAATTACTCCACATACATGCATCACATTTACAAGGAGGTTTTTGGCAGTTTTTTGACAGTCATGTAAAGGGCATAACTCTTGAAAAAAAACATCCGAGCGCGTTGATTTTCAATAGGCTTCTTGTACTTGCTGTATTGAACAAATGTGTGAAGTTTCAAAGTTGTAAGTTAAAGACTTTTTTAGATAATGTGTTTACAAGGCTTTTTACAGCAGCGGTAATGTAAGGGGCATAACTCTTGAAAAAAAACATCCGAGCGCTCGATTTTCAATAGGCTTCTTGTACTTGCTGTATTGAACAAATGTGTGAAGTTTCAAAGTTGTAAGTTAAAGACTTTTTTAGATAATGTGTTTACAAGGCTTTTTACAGCAGCGGTAATGTAAGGGGCATAACTCTTGAAAAAAAACATCCGAGCGCTCGATTTTCAATAGGCTTCTTGTACTTGCTGTATTAAACAAATGTGTGAAGTTTCAAGTTGTAAGTTAAAGACTTTTTTAGATAATGTGTTTACAAGGCTTTTTATAGCAGCGGTAATGTAAGGGGCATAACCCTTGAAAAAAAACATCCGAGCGCGTTGATTTTCAATAGGCTTCTTGTACTTGCTGTATTAAACAAATGTGTGAAGTTTCAAGTTGTAAGTTAAAGACTTTTTTAGATAATGTGTTTACAAGGCTTTTTATAGCAGCGGTAATGTAAGGGGCATAACTCTTGAAAAAAACATCCGAGCGCGTTGATTTTTTTAGATTATGTGTTTACAAGGACCAATGGACAGACGGACGACAGAGGCAACGACAATATCCTTCGGGCAAAATTTGCCCGAGGTGTAAAAATTCTATAGCATTTGATTGAAAGAATGGGTTCCCACCCCTGATACTTTGGCAGAATCTTTTTGGGATGGAATGTTTTAAACGGAGACATCGCTTAACATTAGTTTGTAGTTCTCCTTTGAATTTCAAATGAGTAGAAAACAAAAGATTGGGAACATTTCCTGACTGGGTTTTCCCAAGATGGTCATATATACATAGAGAAAGACAGAGGTTTTAAACAGTTACATGTAGATAGCAAATATACAAATAACATACTTCGTTTCGGGCGTATCCTTTATAGTGTGGCATGAGCTGCCAAAATGTTGATATTTTGAGGTTAAAACAGAATGTTGAAATTATTGGCTATTTTTCTCAAGACGTATAATTCAGAAGCTTTTTAGTGCTTCTAGTCTCTAAAATGTACGATAAAGCATTGTCTTAAACTAACTTTGGCTTCGAATGAATGAATGGTCGTCCCGGTTATTTAAATTTTGTTTACATTTTATACACTTTTTCAATTCATACACGTCACATACTGTATGGATTTTCCTCATTCCAACGTCAATCATTTAGTTTTTCGATGGCCTTCAAAGCCTCTTACTGTTGTGACGATCAGAAATTATGAAAAACGTGTGAATTTTGGCAGCTCATGCCACTTTGATTGTGGAGTTTCAATGGCCTTACAAATCAGAATGTCCAGTAAAAGTATACATTACCTCTGGTGTAAGTGCTTGTGGACTTAACATCTGAGCAACCAATCCTAAACGAGCTGGTAGAGTTTTAGCTTTGTTCATTGACAACATAATCTTCCTCATCTTACGACTATGTCTGATTGGAACGTCGGACATAAACTCCACACCCCCAGCAACTATGGCATCGCACTGACCAGATGTGATCATCCCAATCCCTAAAGCAGATTACTAAACATCATTATTAGGCCCAGGTGACTCTTCATCTCTTTTGTTGTAGACATAGATCTATCGTATAGCATATCTCAGACTGAACATTTACATTGCATCCCATATTCATTATTAAAATATGAAACTACGGAAGGGCATACAGAGCTAACAGTCATCTTTTTTCTTCCACTCAAATGTGTTTATCGATAACATAGGTCAAAACAGATCATGGGGACAGCAATATTGATCAAGCTTTAAGTCAATTTCACAATTTAAGTGAGTGAGTGAGTGAGTGATTTGGGTTTATGTCCTGCTCAACAGTATTGTAGTTATATGAAGCCGTTGTCTCCTTGTTGCAGGGCGGATTTCCACTGCTCTTTTAGGTGCTGCCTCACCGAGACGACTTGCCGAAGACAACCAGCAAGCCCCCCTCACCCAGTCACAGTATACTGACACCGGGCCAACCAGTCGCTGCTCTAACTCCTATTGCTGAGCGCCAAGCGAAGCAGCAGCAGCTCCCACTGTTAAAGTCTTTGGTCTGACTCTACCCAGGCTTGAACAATCCACCGTTCTCGTGAAATTTAACCAGCGTAAAAGACCGTTCGGGTACGTGACAAAAATGTTATCAACTTCATTGCCATTAAATAATGCTATTTTTATTCAACTTTTGGTCAACACACAGTCACAATTTCACAAACTGGCCATTGTAAAGAATGAGACCCGTAAATATTCAACATCGAAACATCAGTTGACGTTGAAGACAGCCTTCGCACGAAAACGGGTCACGTGCTACGGAGCACTAAACAGAGTTAGCCTGTAGACTTAGTTTCGTAAACTGGTTTGCTTAAATTTTTGTAAGTTCTTGGCTCGTTTTAATATAGTATTAACCCGTTTATTAGCAGATTTTGGTTGCTTTTCTTACTAAAAGATTTAATTATTTCCAAAGTATCGCATTAGCACTGGAAAGACTGCAGCAAAGCTGAGGGAATTCAGACCACGGCTGATTGACATTCAACATACACTCGCGTGTACAGCGGAGTCTGTATGTTTAGCTTTCATTTTCAAAACGGACAACTCAAAGCGGCTTTGTTTTGCGCCTGACTTGTCGCATGAACCGATTTAGCGCTATAAGGTATTACAATCGGTACATAGCAACTGATGTTCGTTCAGTGTTCTTAGTCTTTCCTGCTTTTGATTTTTTTATTTTTTTACAAATTGCTGATTTACCCTGCGTTTTGTTTTTGCGTAACCTCCACGTAAGCGAACTATCGTTCGCGTAAAAAAATAAGGCCTGGTGATGCATACAAAATCCATTGATGAAAGGCTTGGTAATATGTACTCTTCGGTAAGTACTTTTTTACAAGACAAAAAGCATCTTATAAAAAGAATTATAGTTATAAATCATGCAGCTAAAAAAACGTTTAGACAAACTCTTCTAATCAGGATAAAAATATTTGTTGGTTGATAAAGTGTGAGGTTTACCTGTTGTAATGGCTTGGTTAGAGGAGATACAAGCCTGAGTTACAGTATGAGCAGGTGTCTTATCGGAAAACCCAGCACCAAGGGCAGCCTGAAAATAAGGGTCAGTTTTAGTAGAATTCCTTTATTTCAAGATTTATTTATGATCACTAAAAACACATGGGCACAGGGAAAATCTTCTTGTCTAAAATAACCAAGGAGACAAGTTTCTAATTGTGTTAAAAAGAGGTATATCATTTAGACCTTTATACCCCATAAATCATGTACTTCTTTGAAAATATTATCTTTTATCCCTGCACTGGAGGATCCCACCACTCCCTTTCCCAACCCCCTTAACAGGTCATATTTAAATTCCTTATATATAGATTTGACTAGTTCAGTACACTAAATGAGGTACATCGGAACAGTTTTGGTTAGGTTTAGAAAATGAAAATGGTTTACATATATTTTGTCTACAAAACCATTTCAATTTTCATAATCTGCACAGGAACTTTAAAAAATGTCATGACGAGAGGAACAATAAAAATGTGCCCGAATGCAATTGCTTACTGGTCCCCATTCTTATTTTCAACAGGTGATGAATATGTCATTGGAGACTTACCTCCCTTGCCACATTGCTGGTCTTCACTTCCTGGATAACAGTGCCATACACAATGTAGTCAATAATATCTAAAGAATTTGAAAAAAAAAATGACATTAAAATTAACGTTTTAGAAAGTTTATCAACATTAAAGAATAAATAAAGAAATAGGCAAAAAATAAATGTTCAGATAAAGCAAACACATTAAAAGTTTAAGACAATACCTCCCAATATTTTGTAATTAATTTAAGAACATGTACTGTACATGTACTGGCCAAGTCTATAACATACTTTGGACCAGACATCCCGTGTTTGTAATTTACCATCAGATATTATAATTGACCTCAAGTCAGAGATGTGTTTGTAACTTACCTCAAGTCCAATATGTGTTTGTAACTACTCAAAATGTGTTTGTAACTTTCCAGGTCAGATATTAGTTTGTAACTTCTCAAGTCAGATATGTGTTTGTAGCTTACCTCAAGTCAGATGTGTTTGTAACTTCTCAAGTCAGATGTGTTTGTAACTCCTCAAGTCAGATGTGTTGGTAACTCCTCAAGTCAGATGTGTTTGTAACTTCTCAAGTCAGATGTGTTTGTAGCTTTCCTCAAGTCAGATACATGTAGGTGTTTGTAACTTCTGTCAGATAGATGTTTGTTACTTCAAGTCAGATGTGTTTGTAACTTCTCAAGTCAAATGTGTTTGTAACTTCAAGTCAAATGTGTTTGTAACTTATCAAGTCAGATGTGTGTTTGTAACTTATCAAGTCAGATGTGTGTTTGTAACTTCAAGTCAGATGTGTTTGTAACTTATCAAGTCAGATATGTGTTTGTAACTTCTCAAGTCAGATATGTGTTTGTAACTTCTCAAGTCAGATATGTGTTTGTAACTTCTCAAGTCAGATGAGTTTATAGCTTACCTCAAGTTGGATGTGTTTGTAACTTACCTCAAGTAAGATGTGTTTGTAGCTTACCTCAAGTCAGATATGTGTTTGTAACTTACCTCAAGTCAGATATGTGTTTGTAACTTACCTCAAGTCAGATATGTTTTTGTAACTTACCTCAAGTCAGATACAACTGTATGTGTTTGAAACATACCTTGCGTCAGAGATGTGTTTGAAACATACCTTTGGCTAGATATGTGTTTGAAACATACCTTTGGCCAGATATGTGTTTGAAACATACCTTTGGCCCGATACGTGTTTGTAACTTACCTCGCTCTACCTTGGTCTTGTTCAGGAGACCCCTAAAATAATAAGAGGCAAATTAGGGACATTTGAATTCTCCATTTATTAAACAATAATTGAGCCTTTATTCTGTATTTTTCCTAGTCCTAATAGCTTATATGATGCATAATGAGTCAAACATGGCTGAACATGTATATAGTACACTTTCACACAGACATCTTAAATACAGGTTATAAAATACCACCTTAAAGAGACATGAGCTGCCAAAATTCTGACTTTTTCATATACATGTATTATTCATTGTCAAGAGAAGTGGAGTGGAAGAAAATTGAAAAACTTAAGGATTGAAATTGAAATGAACCAAAGATTTGTGCTAACAATTGACATAATTCAAGTAGCCGGAATGTAGGAGTTCAATTTAAAGGTTTTCTTGCTTTTAAAAACTATGGTACCTTATTCCTA
Source organism: Lepidochitona cinerea (assembly GCA_963971465.1). Classification (NCBI taxonomy): domain Eukaryota; kingdom Metazoa; phylum Mollusca; class Polyplacophora; order Chitonida; family Tonicellidae; genus Lepidochitona; species Lepidochitona cinerea. The sequence goes on along the minus strand of OZ020556.1, from coordinate 34,424,163 downwards.
AGATTGGTATCAACGAATAAATCCATTCAGAAGTTTTTGAATTATTTGGTCTGAGTGGGATTCAAACCTGTGCCACATCGATAGAGGGCCTGTGTCTGGCTGAGGGACTACCACACTAACCGACTGAGCCACAGAGCCCGCGGAGCAAAATGAAATCCATAAGCTATGGTAGGCAAGTTTAATGTTAAACAGAACCAATTTACTAATGATTTTCAAATGGGATTAATTTAGAGGACATGTACACTCTGAACAGCCAGGGCAATACAAAGTGCATCTAGGCATATATAACTATTTCTTCAGGAAAATATAATGCATTGTGCTTAAGGTAGTGAAAACAACCCATTGGGTCCAGAATCCTGTGTTAAGAGCTTGACATTGAATCATTTATAGTTGTTCATTGATTCACTCACAGCAGTGCAGTCCTGGCCAAGTCATGTGGCATGAGAGAGGCATATTCGGTACCAGACATCAGGAATGGGGTTCGCACCCCATCAACAAGGACAACATTACGAATATTGGGCTTCTCTAGGGTCTTCTTCGCTGAAATAAAAGAAAATGTATGTTGATTGCTTGAATGCCAACATATTAAAAACAAGTAACATGATCACAATATTAACAATGGAATATCCATTGGTTATTAGGGCTGAATTAAATAATTGATTGTTATAGCCAGGTTTAGTTGTGGAGGAAATCGCTCTCTTTTACCAGGAGGAAACCCACGCCTTTGGCGATAAACTCTCCCACATAAATCAATGTACATGTAGGTGGCCTGAATTCAAAACTTACAAATGTACAGAAAATGGCAGTTAAAAGTAATTGTGTGATTGTAAGGAGAGTTATTTAGAAGTTCTAACAGTGTTAAAATTTGCTTTATCAAAATGAAACACCAGATCTCATTAAGGTGATCGTGTATATAAACTAACTGTCCCCATCTTGACAGAATAAGAATTTTTGATATTGACCAGGTGATGATATTCCATTTTGATTGGTTACTCAGCCAACCAGTCCATTCCCTCAATTGGCAATTGGAACCCTTCATTTTTAAAAAAGCAAACTTTCCTTCTCATTATATATACATAAATACCGCCCCCACCCCCAATAAAAAAAATGAATTTATATTTATAACATACTTTTAGCTTGTGCCTGTAAGGATGAAGTTGTAGAAACACATCTCGAAACATCTGGAAAAAAAATGCATAAAAATGAGCAGACTCAGCAGAGCATGATCACATGAACAATATCCTCCCTGCTTCCCAATAAACTACAGTATTTGGATATTTTTCCTCACCAAGAGTTACCAGGTTACTTCAGAGTATGGACCAAATGTTAGCATTTGCATCACTATCCTGTGGGATGGCCAGTACACCAATATTAAACTTATTTACCCAATTTTTGGCCACGTACATTGTTTTTTTTTAAAATCTAATTGCAACTTTATTATTACCTACGTTAGTCCGCAATAAGCAGATTGAAGTTATTCTCATAAGCACACACAGGCTTCTTCAATACCAAGTCAAGATAGGGTACATTTGAACAGAGTTGCTCTCAGAATTTTCAGAAAATGATAACTCGAAACTTCTGAACATTACCAACGGCACATGAAACTGTCTGATAATCCCTTTGTGGAGCCTGACGATCATCTGTGGCCCTAAAATCTGTTAGTTACTGAATTTGGCAGTTTAAATTCTGTGTTAAAAACCATTTTTCTCAGAAAGTGACACCGCCGTCTACCGAGAAGTTTAAAATAAGGCTTGCCATAACATCGGTAGCGGCGGTCAATGAAACTGTTTTGACACAGGGAATTTAAACTTTTGTTGCTGACGCTGTGTAAGATTGATTGGTGTTTTACGCCGCGCTCAAGATTATTTCACTTATATGGCGGCGTTGCGAGTTTTATTGTGGGAGGAATCCAGGCTCAGTGCCCGGAGGAAACCCACGACCTTCCGCTGGTAACTGGCAACCATCCCACATAGGTCGTTCTATGACCGGAGGAAACCCACAACTGAGCCATGCTGTGTAACACAACCGATGATGGTTAAATAGCTCTATGAAGGGATTATCAAAGTATTTTCCTGACAGAGTTTAACTTAGGAGAGTAGCCTAGTGTAGGGGTAGAAAAAGAAATACTAAAGTGCTCAGAAATTCACAAATTCGCCCACCAATCCATGAATGGTAATCTTGCAATCACTATGAGGAGTATAGAACTTGCCTTTGTGAAGTTGTAAATCATCAAGATTGAATTAAAGTTTCCCTTCATCAGATAGTTGCATACAACTTTAGTTCTGGTGGCAAGCCACTTGGCCCCCTTGTGTCATATAAAAAAGTAACTAGGGGGAATAACTCAGATTAGTGAATTTTCAAAGATCGGAACACTGGTACATTTTCTCACAGCACTCTTTAACATGGGGAAAATGTACGAGTTTTCGTTCGGACTGTTCTCACACTTTGAATATTTCACTAGCAACTCATCGTGTTCCCGATTGTAGGTAGCTCAGTTCTAAACCAGAAAATAGCAATTCTCAGAAAATTTGAATAAAAAATTCAACGGAATAATGTGGTTACAAGATTTACAGGCCATACTCTCTAACCTGTGCTTTCTTCTTTGTCCTAATTTGCAAGAAAGCTGATCAAAAGTGAGGAAATATGTCTGTTGTTGTTGTTCAAAAACAAAGTTGAAACTCTGGTGAGGTTGTTTCTAATCGGTAAACGTACTTAAGTCTGAGAAATGGTTTTCAGCAAAAAATGTTAAAGACTACATGACGTCACGAAATCCAGGTACGGCTTGTTGCAAGTTTCAGGTTCAGTTGAGCTATCGGCGTGATGAGATGCGCAATCGGTAGGTTCGTATCCCTACTAGCCTAGTGTTTATAAATTATGGTATTGGAGAAGCTTGTCTGCCTATCAGTATCAGAATAACTTCAATCCTCTTAACCTATTCAATTGCAAACTGTACCTAGCTGGATATATCCAAACTTACTCAGTCGCTAAAGTTTTTTATTTTTTTATTTCAAATTTCCCTGAAGTAACAGAATATCAATGTGAATATTCATATAAAAGTTGAAACTGAATGAATCCGAATGTCAGAATGTGTGTGCGAAGTTCTTACATTGATAACACATAATGATAAAGGGAGCAAGAGCATAATTAGTCCTGTTTGTGAAACTCCCATTTAATTCTTATTCAATTACACTCAAAATTCAACCAGTTTTAGAACTTACTAGTTCGTGTTTGAAGCGACAAAAGTGAAACACCGGTTCGTAATGCTGCCATGCTGCTCACTGCTTGTCTTACACTGATGGACTTTGACCTGACTGGACTCGAACATTGCGAAAAATCTTCATTAATGACATTACTTTGACAAAGTACGAGTTAGAAAGAAGAAAAAAAACTGGTCTGTCCACACTAAGGAGCATAGATGGACTCCTTGGTCCACACTAAAATAACAGATCTCGACGGTCCTTGCGTACTGGGATTAATTAAAATACTAATAGACCTGTGTATTCAGAGCCGTAGAAAAAGGGACATGGCCTTTCTTCTTCTTTCATCTGTTTTCCGTTCGTCTTAAAAAGTATCTTGTTCCTTCAACATAATATCCTGATCCCACAAAATAATATCTTAATCCATCAAAATAATATCCTGATCCCACAAAACGATATCTTGATTACTCAAAATAATATCTTGATCCTTCAAAATAATATCTTGATCCCTCAAAATATGATCTTGTTCTTTCAAAATAATATCTTGATCCTTCAAAATAATATCTTGATCCTTCAAAATAATGTCTTGATCCTTCAAAATAATGTCTTGATCACTAAAAATAATATCTTGATCACTCAAAATAATATCTTGATCCTTCAAAATAATATCTTGATCCTTCAAAATGATATCCTGATCACTCAAAATAATATCTTGATCCTTCAAAATAATGTCTTGATCACTCAAAATAATATCTTGGTCACTCAAAATACTATCTTGATCCTTCAAAATAATGTCTTGATCCTTCAAAATAATATCTTGATCCTACAAAATTATGTCTTAATCCTTCAAAATAATATCTTGATCCCACAAAATAATATCTTGATCCCACAAAATAATATCTTGATCCCACAAAATAATATCCTGATCCCACAAAATAATATCTTGATCCCTCAAAATAATATCCTGATCCTTCAAAATAATGTCTTGATCCTTCAAAATAATATCTTGATCCCACAAAATAATATCTTGATCCTTCAAAATAATATCCTGATCCTTCAAAATGATGTCTTGATCCCACAAAATAATATCTTGATCCTTCAAAATAATATCTTGATCCTTCAAAATGATATCTTGATCCCTCAAAATGATGTCTTGATCCCACAAAATAATATCTTGATCCCACAAAATAATATCTTGATCCTTCAAAATAATATCTTGATCCTTCAAAATAATATCTTGATCCTTCAAAATAATATCTTGATCCTTCAAAATAATATCTTGATCCTTCAAAATGATATCTTGATCACTCAAAATAATATCTTGATCCTTCAAAATTATATCTTGTATCCTCAAAATATAAATATCCTGATTGTTCAAAGTAATATCTTGATCCCACAAAATAAAATCTTGATCCTTCAAAATGATATCCTGTGTCCTTCAAAATAATATCTCGATGCCACAAAATAATAGCTTGATCCCACAAAATAGTATCTTGATCCCTCAAAATATTATCTTGATCCTTCAAAATAATATCTTGATCCCACAAAATAGTATCTTGATCCCTCAAAATAATATCTTGATCCTTCAAAATAATATCTTGATCCCACAAAATAGTATCTTGATCCCTCAAAATAATATCTTGATCCCTCAAAATAATACGTTGTTCTTTATCTAAGCTCATCAACTAATGGAAATATAGTTTCTATTTTGGTACCTACGAATTATTTACTTAAAAAAAAAAAAACGCGCACCCTACGTATAGGCTACTACAAGTGAATTCAGACTAATTAATGGTGAAAGCTTAGAAAATAAGCCACATTTAGGCCTACAAAAGCAGAAGAAAATTTAAAAAAAGGAACGATTTGCAGTACGCCATAGGCCTGAGATATGGCATCTTTGGTCATGGAGTCTGTTCTACCCGTTTCAATAAATTAAACTGGAGTTGGAGTGTTCCTGTTTTGATGAATAATCAATAACAATTCATTGACAGTGCACTGATGCTGATGTGTTATGTCGGAACCATAACCCTCCATTTTTTGAGGCCCCCAAAAATATGAATGAACATCAATTGAGTGAGGAGGCTGTTTTGGGGATTGAGAACCACTTGATATCTAAATAGCGCTTATTATATAATTTCTACCAACAGGAATTGAAAGCTAGGCCTATTTGTGATCAGGTTATATATACATTCCTAGATCGCAAGTAAATAGTGTACTTTTTCATTTCAGATCGAGTAGGCCTACATTTAGTATGTGCCTAACTATCGACAGCTTTGTATGTGACTTATTGAAATGGCCAACGATTGATTGGTGTTTTACGCCGCGCTTAAGATTATTTCACTTATATGGCGGCGTTGCCAGTTTTATTGTGGGAGGAAACCGGGCTCTATGCCCGGGGGAAACCCACGACCTTCCGTTGGTAACTGGCAAGCCAACCATCCCACATAGGTCGTTCGAGTGAAAACCCAGTCAGAAAATTTGGACTGAGTGGGAATCGAACCCGCGACCCATTGGTGGAAGAAATGGCCAACGAAGCTAACAAGATTTCTTAATTTTTGCACTCAGTACTCCCAAAGCTCTCCAAAAATAATGCGAATCTTCAGGAAAACCGCCAGAACGCATCACCCATATGTCTGGGAGCTTCCGGGTCCTGGGCGGATCGATCCTGTTGAGTATAGATCGTCTCGTTGGTCATCGTATTGAATCAAATATTTGTTCTTGTACCGGGCATTGAAAAATAGCGATTCAACGCCACATCGGAGCGTAAAAGATCTGGTATATTTGAACAGTTTTGAATTTAGACAGTTCTTGAATTGACCGACGGGGCTTTCTTTCGGCCTACGATTTCCGAAATTTTGAAAAACTGTCCCCCAAAAGTACCGGTAATCATTTGTTTTTGGTATTTCTAGCCTCAAGAACACCCAGGTATAGCTCCCTAGGCCCTCCACTTTTGACCGTTGAGGTCACCACATCAACCCCAAAACGCTCCACAGGCCTTGTATCTCATATCAATTACATTTCAAGGATTAAACAGTAGCAAAACTAGCACGCAGATGTGCTTAAAGTTTGATTTTCTATGGATGCTGAAGCTAAGCCCTTGTCCAGAGGATTGATTGATAGATTTTTGGGCTGCACTCTAGATTAATTCACTTATATGGCGGGTTGCAGGGTTTAGTGGGGGATGAAACCGGGCCCATTGCCCACAGGAAACCCTCAACCCTTTGCAAGTACCTATAGTAGCTCTTCTACAAAAGGCGATTGGGTGAAAATTCCACTCAGAAATTTTTCAATTTTTTTTCCAAATGAGATTCGAACAAGCCTCATCGATGGAATACCTGTATCGGACTGAGAGACTATCAGACTGACGACTAAGCCGCCTATAGAAACTTTGTTGCTTGGAGGTTCTGGGGAACTAGCAAACCTTAGATATCTCTCAACAAATCCGACTTTCTCTGGATTCCATTCTTGGTGTTGCTCCTCCCTTTCAAAGACTGGGTTTTAAGATTCGCTTGCTTAAAACACTTGTCATTTTCCAGATGTTAGCTCAATACTTGAATCAATATATCCTCTTGAACTTCGCTGGCACACCTGTAAATCACTATACTTGCACTGTATAAGTGATGTGCAATTTAACTCAGATTTTAGGCAAAACTAAACCGGTTTCTGTTAATTTCAGTCCAATCAAGCTGGTGTTCTTGATTTTTGGTAAAACCAAGCTGGTTTCTGTTCATTTCAATCAAATCAAGCTGGTATTCTTTATGATTTTTGACAAAACCCAACAGCTTTCTATTGATTTTGGTCAAATTCAAGCTGGTATCCTTTCAGATTATGCAAAATCCAGTATATTTTTTTTTGTAGCAATCCCGCTGGAAGTCTTTCTTTCTTCGTCAATCAATCAATCCTTTTTAATACATTTCAGATTGTATCGATTATTTGGCGTTTTACGCCGCGCTCAAGATTATTTCACTTATATGGCAGCGTTGTGGGAGGAAAGGAAACCCACGGCCTTCTGGTGGTAATTGGCAACCATCCCACATTGGTCGTTCGAGTGAAAACCCAGTCAGAAAACTTTCCAATTTTTTTTTGGACTGAGTGGGATTTGCACCCGCGACCCATTGGTGGAAGGCTGTTCGGATTGAGTGTCCAACGCTCTACCTACTGAGCCACGGAGGCCCCCAGATTGAATCGAAATGCACTACCCAAAGAACTATTCCAGGTTGTGACTCTCATTAGGTGTCCCACTCAAGCAATAGCAAGATAAGAACTTCTCCGACCACCGACAGGTGTACAATAGTGCTTCCATATATCCCAGTTCAAAGAGCCATGTTGACCATTTTAACACTTTGCTTGTGACATAAGATGATGGGCAATAAAGAGAAAGACAAAGCAGAGAAAATACCTTGAAATATATGAGAAAGACTTGAGTGTATCAAAGCTGTTTATTAACAGTCAAACACATAAATTACAGTGCAGTAGTTTGTAAAAGTAAATGCTATCAAGACAGGAACTGGCACTAAACCATGATATCATCAGTTTTTGAATTTTTGGAAGATAACCACATGAATGGTATATAAAACTCTAACAAAGGATTCCCGAGGAGTATTTACATGTTAAATTTTAAACAAATACACCAAAACAGTACAAATTAGACGACTTAGAAAAAGAGTAGTAGATGGGACTAGTTTTCAGTTATCTCCCTTTCCACTAAGATCTTTAGTTCTTGGAAGCAAAATACTCTTTACTTCCTTTGGGGTCTGCTTTCATGGTTTTCTGTCCTGGTTTCCAGCCTGCTGGACAAACTGTAAAATAAAGAATTAGATATTTCAAAAAATGAATTGTTCATTAATGTATAAAACTAAGTCATGACTTAACATGCTGGGTAATTTGGTCACCATAAAGGGGGACCTTCAGTTTGGACAACATTCAGCAAATAATTCCATCTTTTGCAAACAGGCTGTTCACATGAATTTCTTTAAAGGACACTCTTCAAAGTTGAGGAGCATTTGGTGGTAAGAGTGGGACAGCCTCCTTCTCGTTATAATGCAAAGCAATAAAGACAATAAAAGAGATCTATTTACAGATAATTTCGTTACGGTCAGGTTTCAATGAATTATTTATATCTTTATAATTTTATTTTTACTATCTGAGGTAAAATCAAAAAAAATAGTTTGATCTTTTAGCCTGTCAACAGTTTTCTGTACAATTCCCTCTTCATTTAACACTAGGCCTGTCCCAGAAATCACCAGAGAGTGGGAAAATGCTTCCTCCTTTCAATAGAGAGCACAGCAAGGGGAGTAACTTTTCCTTGATGGAAATATAACGTATTGTGAAAATGTTTTATAAACAAAACTGCTATAGCGAGATTAGAGACTTGCTAAGTCGGGCGATGGATAACTTACCTTCTCCATGTTTGTCTGTAAACTGGAATGCTTGAACTAATCTGAGGGTCTCATCCACTGAACGACCCACAGGTAAATCATTAATTGTCACCTGACGTAAATTACCTGAACCATCAATAATAAACAGACCTCTGAAGAAATAAAACAAAATCTAGATTATTAATTGATTACCAAAAATTCTTTATAATATTCATCTAATTTGTAAAACTATTAAATACAACTACGTTTAACTTTAAATGATAGGTGCCAAACAGATAATTTGATGATCAATTCATCAATTCAATGATTGGTTAATGACACATGCAACAACGCATGATTATTCAATCACTTACATAGCAACCTTGCCAAGTTTTTTCTGTGTGTTCCAAAATATGCCTTTAACATCACTATACCGTCCCCTGCCCATTTAGAACTCTGCATCTCCAAAATCAGTTTGTTCAGTAAATTTGATATCCCGTTCCAAGTTCCCAAGCCACACCTGGAAATCTCTTCCCCAATAGGGTAACAACTCACCTGAATGTAACCCCCTCATCCTCCTTATAAACACCGTAGGATTTAGCTATAGAACAGTTTTTATCAGATAACAAGGGGATATCCATCTCACCAAGACCACCTTGTTTTCGGGGTGTGTTTACCCTGAAATTGAAAATAATAAACACAATTCTAAAAATGCCTTTAAATAATTAATTCTTGAGGTTCCCCTCAGTTCCACAATATGATTGATTGATTGATTGTTTGGTGTTTTACGCCGCACTCAAGATTATTTCACTTATATGTCGGCGTTGCCAGTTTTATTGTGGGAGGAAACCGGGCTCTATGCCCGGAGGAAACCCACGACCTTCCGCTGGTAACTGGCAACCATCCCAAATAGGTCGGTCGAGTGAAAACCCAGTCAGAAAATTTTCCAATTTTTGGACTGAGTGGGATTCGAACCCGCGACCCATTGGTAGAAGGCTGTTCGGATTGAGCGTCCAACGCTCTACCTACTGAGCCACGGAGGCCCCGTTTCTTCTAGACACTAAAGCCCTGTCCCCTCCTTTACCAACAAGTAACCTGACAGCCCTATTTAAATGGGACTAAAAAAAAATTGAGCATACCCCTTTTTAACAAAATTATAAACTTGTCTGCATGGTTATTTTTGAAAAGAAGATTTTCCCTGTGCTCATGTGTTTTAGTGTTCATAAATAAAATAAATTTGAATCAATTCAATAGGATATGGACCTACCAGGCAAGATGGCAGAAATGGCTGTCAGTAGAGCAGGCTACAACTTCACAACCAATGTTTCTAAACTCCTCAGCGCGGTCACTATACGCAATGATCTCCGTTGGACAGACAAAAGTGCTGTGAATAGAAGATAACCCAGAATATGAATATCTATTGTTAAAAAATCTGTCACATGGACGACTGGAATCCATGTGTAATTTCTTTTACTTGTAATAGGGTTTATAGATCAATAATGTTCTAATTAAACAGGTTGGTCTTCCTTGTGCTTTTTGGTTAATTTGATGAACACTTATCTACGTTCTCTAGTAAAGGTAAGTATAATTGCAGGGCATTATCTAGACTATCTGATTTCCTGCTTCGTCTAACAATTAGTCTCCTAGTGAATACATCTACAACAGACACGGTACTCTTTCAACATACAGAAGAGTCAAGGCCAAAAATCCAATACGAATCCTGCACAAATTTAATGATCAATACCAAAGAAATCCATTTCTGAACTCTCATTGATTGATCGTATTGAACGCAAATGTCATCAATACTTACAAGTCTAATGGATAGAAGAAAAAGACCAAGTATTTTCCCTTGTAGTCAGAGAGCTTGATTTCTTTAAAGGTGCCTTTGACGACGGCTTGGCCACAGAAATCTGGGGCAGGTTCAGTGATTTTGGGAACAACATTATTGGCCATTTCGGTTTCTGGTTCCTGGAAATTGAAAATTATAAATTACATTGAAGTCGGCTGTAATAAACATAAATTTTGGTTTCTGGAAATTAAAAATTATATTGAAGTCTGCTGTAAAAAGTATATATTACATTGAAGTCTGCTGCAATAAATATAAATTGCAATAAAGTCTGCTGCAACAAATATAAATTGCAATAAAGTCTGCTGCAATAAATATGAATTTATACATCGAACTCTGCTGATATAACTATTTTTGATTTGATTCATGGTGTCACTCAAAAATTATGGCATGTAAAAAGAGTCGGCCCTATCATACAGTTTCTTATCGTACAGTTTTCTTCCCTATTGTTGTACAGCATTGTACAGTAGGTACGTGCACCAGAAGACAGAAGGTAAAAGTGTAAATTACCTGTAATCTGTAAATAAATTAAGCAAGGCATCTGTTTTTAAATTTAAAGTCAAAAATTTCATCTGATAAATACAAACAATAGAGAAAATAAGCATTGGAATGGTATAGATTTTTAACTAGTTCTACCTGTCCTAATTACAACGGATGTTTACGGTGATATTTACACAGGTAAGTATAAACCATACAAGGAAAGAGGAAGTGTATTATTCATTAAGAACATCATGATTGACATGTGATAGGAATTATAGGATTAAGTATGAATTATATGCCCAAGGTACAGTGAACAATACATTAGTAAAGCTCTTCAAAAGGCAAATTATGTGGTGTGCATTGGACAGCCACATAGTCCTTATAACGCACATCAATACAAACAATGGAACAGATCTATTTACAGATACTTTTTTATGATTTAATTTTACGCCTTTATTTTGCTCATTACTGGATTTTTCTTATCATTCCAACGTTTATGCTTGTTGTCATGGAGCTGGTCCGCGAGGTCAATTAGAGAATGATTGAGACACCGTTCTCTGCTGAAACACATCCAATATTTAACAGAGTAGGCAAGAAAACCCTTGATTAGAATCTTGGAAGAAGTCAAAAAATGTGGCTAGAATAAGAGCTGGAGAACAAATCCAATTTACCCCTAGGCTACAGATTTAGAACACAAAAAACTGCTTGCCATTCAAAACAAAAGCTATATATGAAGAATCAATAAATATAAAACAAGACAAGATAGAACATGTTCAAAAGGAATTCATCTTACGTGAAAGTTGGACGGAATAGTCTGCAGATAAGACACAGACGAAATCTCAGAGCCTAGTCCAGAGGAATCAGCCCTAAACTCTTCCTTCTTAGCTGTATGAAATTCCCACAAATTTCTAATGGCCTCAAACGATACCGTATGGTCACAAATTTCCCCGTTACTGAGTGCTCTTCTATATGCCTGGTACATTCCTCACCAAAATGGACATCCCATAATGCAATAGTCAGGTATGTAAAGGAGGGCAATAATTGACCAGTGTAGTTGACAATAAAAGACTCAATATATCCATAGGCACTCCAATTGGCCCTGTATTGAACAACCCATTCAGATTTGATATGTTGTCATAGCAACACTGCTAAAGGCAGTAGCCATTGTTGCCATGGAAATGGAATTGCATCAAAGAAAAGATGAACGACACTCCTCATTAACTAGCTGAGTGTTGACATTGATGAATAAAAGAATTCAATGTTTAAGGCTACGGTTCAGTTAATACAGAGTACATTTTTGATTAATAAAGCAATTCATTTAGACAATGTGTCCATTTAACAGGAACAAGTGACCATACCAAAAACCATCTACCAGAAAATTGGATGCAAAAGGGGACAATCTGGGATCTAAATGAAAGTAAACAATCCTCGATAAATGCTTGAGAGAAATCAGGAAGCTGTAGACATTATATATTAAATATGTATGACTTTGCTATAGAGTGTTAATGAATCTAACTTATCAAATGTGGATAATTTCTCAGGCATCTGACCGGAATAAAAGCAAAGCAATCACATGCCTACTGAGCTCAGCTTTACAATCATATGTACACTTCGGACAACCTTCAACATAAGATCCATGTGAAGACGTGGTGGATTCCATTAGATCAACGGATTGGATTAGGTCACCATCATTTATAGTAACATGCAACCACCAAGAACATCAAACAAAGCAGAAAATGAGTAGATGGTTTAAAGTTATTTTCTAAAAATTTCAATGAAATCAATCCCTCTGAAAGCACAAAACTACCCAATCTGACTAAAGTCAAATGCTCATTGAAAATAGTCTTTTCAATGAGCATCTCGACTTTAGTCAGATTTAAAACTACCAAGACCAAAGATAAATGTTGTAATTTACAATGGAAAAAGTTCATTCAATTAAAACCACTTCAGTTAAAAAAAATATTTCAACAAATGTTTATATTTCTGAACGCTAAAACACACAGCAGAGGAAAAATTTTCTTGACTAAAATAACCATGGAGACAAGTTTCTAATTGTGTTTATAATAAAAGGAAGGTTTTGTTTGCGAAGTGTTCTGCTTTATATAGTCCTAATTGGTAGATAATAATTACCTGCTCCTCTGCGTCTGTAGAATCTGTTTGAGCTGGCGTTAATGGTGACTGATCTATAATTACAGGTGGTAAATTAACACTAATGTCTTCATCAATACAGGTATCATCAATAACTATCTCAGGTATCCGACTATCAGGTGTTTTTACAGGTGAAGTATCAGGTTTTGTTTCCACACCTGTGTTTTCAGACAGATTATACAATGTATCACCAGGATTATGTTTACCCTCGGTTGCTTTTGGCTCAGAGAATTCCTTAGGTACCTTGGAATCAATATTATCATATGCTTTGTTTTCTGCGTAGCCGAGGTTGGTTTTGGTGTCCTTTTTCCTGAAATCGTAGACGGGAGTTGTGTCTAAATCATAGGATTCCTCAGTATCACAACAGCTACAGCCCAGTCGTTTCCACATCAGGCAAAATGTCCAATCAAACTACTATCTACCTGGCCGCAGACCTAACACCTTAAATACCTTACAGGCATGCAGCCAGCCTAACTAAGAATAAAACTTTAAGCAGGCCAACCTGCTGGGAGTTTATCAGTTTAACCAATGGGTGGGTGAATATAAGCATATTTTCATGCTTCCCTCTTTATTTACAGAGCAATATTGACCTCATATTGTTCCCTGCAGGAGTCCAGCCAACAATTGGCTTATTTCAATGAATGTAGACATAAGACAAATCATATGCGGGTCATTTCTTTATCATCCTATACACATCTAGGCCATTATACAACCTTCAAAATGCCACTTTCAACGATATCAAGGTTTTACGATTGGCAGCTAATAAATATCTACCCAGCTCTGTTATACAGCTTTCTTAACCTGAAAAAAAAATTATACAGCCTGACTTTTTTCTCAGGTAAGATATTTGTTGTCGATTAACATACCTTTCAATTCTGAGCACACATTTAAGGAAGCCCTCTTGACCCAGGTTTTGAATTATGGAATTAGCTTGGCCATGATTTACACAGCATTAAAATGTCTCACAAAGAATTCTCATATAAGGCCGTCCTTAAAAAATGGTATAAACTTTTTTCAAACAATGAATACAAAATGAATAGAATTGCTACAGTAACATGAAAATTTTGTTCTGAAGCAGTATGTCTGTATCTGTGGCCTTTTTTATTATGATTAAGACTTTAGGATAATCGGATCTACACATAGTATAAAAAATTGGAAAATATATATCAAAAAAAAAAGGCTACATACCTACCCAAACTTTACAGAGAGGGTCAGGTTACGGGAAGCAAACTTATTTCTAAGGACAGCCTAGGACAATAAGATTCATTTTTCTCATGATAAGCTATGCCTATATTACAAAGGTTTATTAAGGGAACAATAAATAACCATCATACTTAACTTTTCGTTTGTATCTTTTTAGATTTTACCAACAATTAACAAATTTCTGTATTTCATGCATTTAAAGTTATTTCAGTAAAATTCCAATTAAGTCATTCACTCTGAGAGAACAAGATAAACTTTACAAATTCTTTTGACATCTAATATACACACTCTCAGTGTATATTAGATCTATGTTGAATCATCAGCCAGGATTGGTTAAATTGACAAACACAAGCATTCAAAAGTCAGGTTTGGTGCCAAATACAGAGATGAATCATGATGAAGAAAAATATTACGTATTATTTGCAATTATTTATTTTTCTTTAAAACCCAGGGTACATAGTACAGGATGTTTTGTTTAAATGCTCTTTTTTTCAGTCCCAGTTACCGTACAAATCACCTTTAAGTGTTCAGAAAGAACTACATGTAGTTGTTTCTCCTGACCTTATATGCTCTTACACTCTACATGTATCAGTCGTTCTTAGTAAATGAATAGAATTATTAAATAAACCAAAAGCTACAACCTACAATTAATACTTCATTAAAGTAGAAAATGGAATGTATAGTTTGATAAAGGCAAGGGCACAAAACCAAAATATTTTGCTCATCAGAATCACTGGGTTTGAAAATAAAAACTCACATCACTCCTTAAAAAAACTTAATTGCAGATATTAATGTAGCATGGAACTATTTGATTTCTGGCAACTAAAATACTCAATTGGACTTAAAATTGACTCAAAACTTAGGTAAATATGTCAGCATTGCAAACGAAGGTGGTCTTCTATAGAAATAGTATCCATAAAATCAATTAACTATATTGAGAAAAAATTCATGAAATATCTTCTTTTTTTTTCAAAACATACATTTAGATATTTCATCAATCATATTAAGAGAGAAGTCAAACATATTTAGGGTAACTTCAGTGAGAAGGCGTTGTAGGAAAATGTTTTTTTGTTAAATGTCATTTCTGATCTTATTATATCCCAAAGTTGTTTGATTTTGCCCAGTCACTCTGGTGAAGGTGTTTTTCACCTGGCTCATGACAGATTAAATATCAAGGTAGTTAAAACACCTTTAGAACGTGACCAACAATTACAACTTTAGATTAACATCCAGAAGACGGAACGATGGAAAGCTGTGACAATATCTACCTGTTCATTAAATTACCTGTAACACAGATGTAGATTTATCCATACAAGTTAGTTGAAGATATTTATTTTTCCAAGAGGACATTTTCTCTGATAATTTAGTTAACACCCTTGCTTTATCTGAAATCAATTCATGGGAAAACAGATCTTTTTCAAGGATTATTATCATAACATATTTTGTTTTATTAATTAACTGAGAAATGTTAGCTGTGAACTTTGGATATTCAAATAGAGGCCCAAATAAATGAAAGTGACAAAGAATGTTGCTGCAGAAGATATAAAGATGAAATTATTATTAGTACATGTAAACTTTTTTCCCTGTGCTCGTGTGTTTTAGTGATCATAAATATATATACATGTAATTATTAAAATATGAAAGCACTAATTACCGGCCTGCTTAGCAGCGGCCTTTGTGGACATCAGTCATTACAGGTTACCATTATATCTTTGAGTCTTTATCTCATGGCTTTGCATATCAATTCATATGACTAAAAAGTGTGAATTGTTAGTTAAAGTGTTTGAGCTGCCAAAATTGAGAATTCGATGTATAAGGTACTTTGAAAAATTTAAGAATTGGCATTGAAATAAAAAATGTTGATAAAGCTTGTAACCCCTTCGAACCAGAGAAGTGGGCTATTAACGAACAAGACTCAAATAGCCCAGGGGTTGGAGTTCATTTCAATGTTTTTGTTGTGATTATAAATACTCGGCACTATTTTTCTCGTAGTCATTTTCTTTTATTTTAAGCTCAAGATAAACATTTAAATATATCTATGAACACTAAAACACACGGGCACAGGGGAAATCTTCTTGTTAAAAAAAGGTGGGGGATATGGGGGATCTTATTTAGAATGTTTTACCCAATATTAAAAAGAGGTTGTTGTAATAAACCAAAACCCATGATATCATGACCTTTTAATGTGTTATATAATATCATAAAATAATACATTTTCATAATAGTACAAATAATGTACATATACATTGTATAGATCTTATTAATATGAAAATCGGCTTAAAAATTGACTAACAATTGCATTTTGTAACAAATATATATAAAGACCCTTATCAATGTTATGCTAAAGATGTTATCTAAGTTGTCTCTCTGTTCCAGCTGTTACATGGTGACAATGTGTGTAATCAGATACCTGGCATATAGAATATACTAGAATATACTCCACATGGATCCACAATAAAACCAAGCGTTATGGCCTGGTTGAGTTTAGTATGTACATGTACCTCAACGAATCACCTACTATTAAATGAGAAAATTAAAACCAAGCTACATGTATCATAATTTATACCATAAATGGTGAAATAAAATTTAGCCACTAATAATTTAGGGCCACCCTTCTCATTTTTTACAAAATATGTTCACACAACGATAATATACAAAATTTTAAACAGAGATATGGAGGCCTAATAGTGCCATGAGTGGAGTTTCGACTTTTCCAGTGTTCCTTCCTCGTTAACAGCATTTTGTAAAAGCGGAAACTTGGTTTTGAGACGAGAGATTCTGTATGTAAAAGAAAATCAAGCGTGTATCATAAGAATCACACCTTTAGTTAAAACAAGAAAAGTATCAGTAAAACTGATGGATGCTCCCCGTTTCCCCATCGCAGATATACGCTCAGCAAATTTGACCAAATAATGAGAAAAGGGCAATAACTCTGCAAATATCCATTTTTCTGGAGATGCTTAAAGAATAAATCATACTGCGCTATATTACTTTGTAAGGATTTGTCAAAGCAGGAGGAGATCGAACAGAAATGAGTAACGAAAGAAATATGCTTTTGTTAAAAACAAGTGAACCAAGTTTTCAAACAATCATCTCAATGTTAACTTACTGAGAACAAAACGATAGCAGTTTTGGCCACTGAAGTGGATGCTCATGTCTATTTTTTGCGAAATTATTATTAGAACCCAACAGGCCAAGCAAAAAAAATTATTTTGAAAGTCAAAGTATCAATCCAAACAACAAGTACAAAACTGATACCACCAATAAACAACAAAACATCTAATAGCTGGTCTAATTCGCTTCTTTTACCTGTCTCTTTCTATAGTGATTCCATTTTGAAGCTAGAGTAAAACATTCTGGTTCAGGAGAGGGTCTAAATGAGGGGACAACTTTGAATTGTGATATGACTTTCGTGAGCAATAAATGTGTTCCTTCATTTGAACCCTCACACTTCCAAGTGAACTTAAAAATATTGTGTGGAGAACTGAATTATGGGCATATTTGGAACTCTTGTGTGTTTAACCAGTTCTACATTAGCAAGCTGAGACTTAGTTGGGACACTTTGTTGATCTTCCTAGAGTTTGACTGCCAAGGTTTGGTAATGGTATAAATGGTCAATTGTAAGGTACTTTGGCATCTGCTTGATCATTTCCATCCATTATTTAATACAAAAAGTGTAATTTTATGCTGCACATCCCTATTATAGGTTTTTTTTTATGGTTATATAAGTTATAATGCTGCCCAGTGACACTGGCAGTAACATCATTTATTTCTCCTGTCAAATTATTAATTTACCTTTGTTCTATTTAAATTTCAATCACTAAAATTTGAAAGGATCAGAGATTTAGAGAATTAGGCCTAAGAAATAATGATAGTTACTTAGCAAAATGTACAGTTGTATCCTCCGTTAGGATAATCAAAAGTCTTCACCCGGACATGTACTCTAACTATGTCAAAGAAGGCGGATTTAGATCATACTCCTAAGTCACGCTGACGTATTTAAACATGGGATGAAATCAAAGAAACACGTGTGTTGTTGTTGTTGCCGACTAAAATCGTCCATAGATTGAAGAAAATATCGAATTTGTCTGGAATAGAAAAAAATCCATCAATGCAAATCATTGAACGGTTGAGAATTCGTGTCATTGTAAATAAATTTGAGCCACAATACTTACAAGGTATCGATTTTCTAAGAGATGAATATCCAGCGATGTTGACCGGTGCCCGAATGACAGGAGATGTGAAAGAAGTCACGTGCACGCTAACTTCAAACACTCATGAATATTCATGCCGAAAAATAAATCACAAGGACAGGGAAGATCACCGGAGGAACGTGCGCGTAGGCTATATATGTTACATCAATATCAATCTTAAATCAAAATCATCCATTTCCTTTCACTTCTCTTTTAAATAGCATTGCAAGACCGACTTTACCGGTACAAGTTTGATTAACCGTACCGTACTGTTATATCCAAGTCTTTACTTTATATTCATTGAAAAGAACATTTTTTTTTTTGGCCGTTTGGATGGAAAAATCCTATCATTAGTATCAATATTCAATGTAAATATAACTTTCACTTTCATTAATTAATTATTTTTCCAAAAAAATATAAACTTGTAGGATCTGTCTCTGACCTAAAATAAACCACACAGCTTTCGGCAATTCAAACTTTTCTTTACTCTACCCGTCTGGGTGCGGCAAAAAATAAAAACAACCAGTAGGCCCTATATGCATAGGCCCTATATACATAACATCAAAAATAATTATTAAAACAGAACTTTTAAGTGAATGTTAAGATTCCATATGCATATTGTAGAAAAGTAGTAAGCATGTCACTGCTGTCCAGTTTCGGTAGTCACTTTAGGCCAGTTTCGCCCGTCACTTTAGGCCAGTTTCGGTAGTCACTTTAGGCCAGTTTCACTTTAGGGCAGTTAAAGTGCTTTTATAATGTAGAACAAATTACTATGTAAATGTGAAGATCGTGTTCTATATAAATTCATTTAGAAATAGCAAAAATCCGTTTTTAAAAAGATAGACAAATAACGTCGCTACATCGTGTTAAAAACTTCGTTTGCACCTGTCTCCGATCGTTTCCGAATCTGCTTGCCGAAACTTCCGGTAAATCCCAACACGAAAGCGTGACGTCACTTTATGAACGGTTGTTGTTGTTGTTGTAATGTACTAGGCGTACAGCATGTCAGATACCGAAAACAGTGGTAGCGATTTGTCTCTCTCCTGTGGCTCGTCGTCGTTTGAAGGCGACGATGATTTGGACAGTGACGATGGAGCGGTAGGGGCACACGGTAACGACATATTACCAGTGCCATACCAATTTGAACCCTACAATACTAGTTCCGACGACGATGTAGTTCCTGCACCACCAGTACCGGCAGTGGCCCCAGACGAAAATCGCATGACAGACAATTCATGGTAATAATATAGTAAACAATTCAAAAGTGGATATTATTTAATAAAGTTCAGGTTGATAACTCAAGGCAGTTTGGCTTATTTGTGGTTATAATTATAATATGCTTCTTCAAGGTCGAATTTATGATAAAACGAAGTTAAAGTAGAAGTAACATGAAGTTAACAGGGCTTGAAATGTTTGGGTGTCCACCTGTCTCGGACAGGTAAATTGTTCAAGGGACAGGTAAAAAAAAATAACAGCTGTCGCTTGTGACATGTAGAACTACATAAAAGTGAATTGAATAAACGAGCCCAATGCTAATAAGCTTAGTTAAAATCCTATTGGTTCTAATGTTTTCGACAGCAACAGTTGAACGATGTTTCGGTTTGATGAAGCGGGTTAAATCAGATTGGCGGGCAAGTCTGAAAACAAGCACTCTTAATTATCTTAGCTATGAGTAAAGATTCTGTTGAAAGCTGGTTCTAGGTCAAAACTGAGCACAGACTCCGGCCCATCTGATGAGATGGTTGAAAATTCTGACAATAATTCTGATCAATCAGATTGATCATGTACATATAGACTCATAATGAAGGACATGTTTTTTCAATATTTATGCATTTTAATTATAGAAAATTCAAATTAACTTTAATTAGATTTATTATTTTCTGAATGTAGTCTCACATATATTGAAAAGGAATAAATACTTTTGCACGTCACTGCATATGCAGCATTTATGTTTAGTACTAGGATCATCATCAGTTTGCTTGTCTAATAAAACCAAGAAAATACAAATAAGAAGACATACTATGTTTTAATCTTTTTTTATTTCCAATATGGTATCCAAGTAGAAAATGAATGGGACAGGTAAAAATAATATCTACCTGTCACATGAGACAGGTAGAAAAAACAAAACATTTCATGCCCTGAGTTAAGTAATGGTAACACTAACAGTCACACTGTAACTAGTTACGGTACTGTAGGCGCCTATACTACTACTACTATATTATATAAGACTAGGCTTAGTACAACTATTTACTAGTAGTACTGCCATTGGTACGTTGACTTGAGTGCAGTAGGCCTACTACTATTTCATTTGCACAGGCTTATACTGCCACTGGTACGGAACAAGAACTATTATTTCATTTGCACAGGCTTATAGTTAAGTTATACCACGAATTATTACGTTTTCACAAATGTTCAGGTGTCAATGTGGAAACTGTCAACTTATGACAACAGCAAGAGAGTGTTTGTGCTGTTCAGAAATTGCAAAGGTCACCACTGTGAGAGACGAACACCCAGACTCCCAGTGTATATTAGATCACCCAGGATTTCATCCAGTCTGTTTGGACATCCATGCCCTGAGGGTGGCCTATTACCAATACAGACAATAATTTGGAGAAAGGCCAGAGCAAAACAACGAGTAAGATCATTATTCTGCAATTCTCAAGATACAACCGACTTCTGAAAAGTGCACCCGTATATTTATCTTTTTTAAATTAATTGACTGGTGTGTAATGCTGACACGAGTATTCTGCCTTGCATAACCACATGTCCAGGAAAATAAATATTTATTTATTTGGCTTTCTAATCATAAAATAATAACTCTCACCTCTTAAAAGGTTTACCCGACACAGTTTTTGCAATCACTCATCAACATTTTCCAACAGGCAAGTAATAATCAGGAGAGACTCATTGTATTATCTAAGTAATCAGGATAGCGTGAAACATTTTCATACTTGTTCACAAATTAATTGCTACATGTAACAGCAAGTGGCCTGTATGGGCTCCAGAGACAGTTTGATGTCGTGGATAACATAATAACTACTCTTTTTAATACTTGCCACAACCACATAGATTGTTCAGATTTGTGAAAAGCTATATACAATTTTAAATTTTCTGAAACAAACTGTCCAACTTCTGGTAATACGGTTATAAAGTTATACATGCACAGTCCCTATTTTCTTCTCTGCCAGGCGCCATCGTTATACAGCATACAGACAATTTGTCAGATGGATTTGGCAATTTTTAGGCAGAGAAGTGCGTGTAGTCATTCCATCTTGTGTAGTGTGTAGGATCCGAGCAGCATTTCCTGACGCAGCCCAAAACTACACTGGCTTTCAAGAGTTAGAGGACTGATTGAATCTGCTCAGAAGGTTTTGAACAGCAGTTTCACGGTCAGGTCTGTTGTATTCACTACACAAAGGAGGTGGAACTTCTATCTCCAACCGGACTCCCCCTTCGTTCATATGAGAAACACTTGCCATCTTAAAAACAGTTTCCATCAAACTGTTGACATATTCTGAAAGATTTAAGCATATTAGTATTAGTCAGTTGTTAAGATATATATATGTTGAGGATGTCACTGATCATAAAATTTAAATGCTAAGAAATTAAAGGGAATGTTAATTATCTCATTATCATTATCTCCACACTCCAATGTACATATATATTTTTAAATGGCAAATCCCAACCATAAGGTAACAGACTTGACAGAACACATGCACATGTTATAGAAACTGTAACTAAAAATGTAAGTACATGTAACTAAGTCTAAGCCCAAATTAGCTTTAAAAGTACAGGAAAGAAATTATGAAACAAACAGCTATGTCGGCCTATTAACAGTAACATGAATACAAAAAAAAAATTTTCAAGTGTAGATTCTATTCAAAAGTATTGTAGTGGGCTGGGAAATACATTACGATTTTTAACCCCGAAATGATACCCCCAGGAAGGGATCAGGTCACTGATTTTTTGGAATATGACTTTGCCTTATTAATTGCCTTTTTATTTTACTAACCTCATCAGAGCTCACCACTTCTAATTCAAGGTCTTCTGTCTTGTTCATCTGTCTAGCCTGTTCTTTGTCGTATTCTGTTTAATCTGTATAAAAGTAAAACTATTACATTTAGTCAACTGATTAAATTTTTTAAAAAATTATTCTCGTTAAAATTAAAAACCGTCAACTTATTCAAATATTGTAACCGAAGCCTACAGCTAGTACTAGTATTTAACTACTACGGCAAACGACATGTACTATAATCTATAACTCCAGTGTTACCTGGTAATAAAAAAAATAATATCATTAAATTTATCACACGACTAAAATTATACATAAATCTTTCCCTGAGTTGTAATAAAATAATAATACAGTCTAACTCAACTGCTGTTACATTCAGCTCAGCCTCTGGTAGTTATAATTGATTTATAATGATCAATGATGATTGTACTTATTGTCAGAACTTAAAAGTTAAAGCAGTGATTTGTGCCATTGTGGCATAAGTAAACTTCAATAAATTATAGATTAAAAGTACAGTATTTTTAGTACACATCAATACAACTAAATTTACATGTCGACAGTGTAAGCTTATAATATACAGTCTACTAGTAAGACTACTACACAAGTACATATGTGACAATCACATGTCAACAACAAGGAAACATATTATTAGTAATTCAACTTCAAGACTTACCATTGCAGCTTCCCTTTTAGCATATCCAAGCCTAAGTTTTTGGGGAGGTGACCTCTGAGTCTGAGATGTGGCCGAATGGGAAGGGGACAACATGTCTAATCGCGGCATTTTACTGGGGTTTGAAAAAGTTGAAGATTTGTGACTGTCACTGTCAGACTCTGTGGCAACAGTTTGAAATTGAGTTACAGTACAGGCATCAATTGTAGGAACGGCATCGCAGTTCAGTCTGGCATTTTGGGGGATTTTTTGGATGTGTTCGATTTCAAACCTGTGCCTAAATGGATAGCACTCAAGTGAAATGAACATATCGCCGAATATTCTGTAGGTCCATTCCAATGGCCGCGTTCGTTTTGACGAAATCTGTCCACTGTCTCCTTACTGACGGATCCTTCGGAAAAGAATGGACTGAAACTCCGTCGGCACTTGTTTTTCCACACCCAGCAGCTACACATCTCACCCCCATACCCCTACTGCTTCCCCCACGATCTCCTCAAGGCATACTTCTACTTTAGAACTTTCAAAATGTAATCAAGACTGCTGTCAGTTGTCTTCCAACGTGTAGGCAACAACAACAACACGCCCTGCGTTCATAAAATGACGTCACCTCCTCGCAGTCGGCCGGAAACTCCCGATTGAATCAACCACTCGACAGTACAGAACACACCTGAGTCGGCGTCTTCGTTAAAATGGCTTATTTTAAAATCATTTTTTTTTAAATCACTTATTGGATTCATAATTATTTTAAATATTCATAAATAATGCTATTAAAATCTGCATTGTAAAGGCTCTTTAAGTCGCTTTAGATCAGTTTTTTTTATAAAAAGCCAGCATGAGAACTATCTTAAGAATGTATGTATAGGTTTAAAAAAAAAAAATAAAAAAAAAAATAAGTATATATATGCAAAATAGTGTATAGTGGTGTAACAACGGTCAAAGGGAGATAATCCTGGCCTGAAATACTTATTGGAGTTACCTGCCTTGGTCGTGTCGACATGTCTGGGCCCTGTTGTGGTTTTTCGATCTAGCATGTCTAGGCAAGTTTGTATGATCGCCCCGAAGAAGTCTGGGCACGCTTTGTAGTTTCTTTTTATCACGTTTAGACACGTGTGTATGATGTAGATACTCCTGCTTTATAAATTCTAAATCTGCAAAGTAGTGTTGAGTGTAGTGGTGTAGAAACGGTCAAAGGGAGATAATCCTGGCCTGGAATACTTATTGGAGTTACCTTCCTTGGTCGTGTCGACATGTCTGGGCCTGTTGTTTCGGTCTAGCATGTCTAGGCAAGTTTGTATGATCGCCCCGAACAAGTCTGGGCACGCTTTGTAGTTTCGTTTTATCACGTTTAGACACGTGTGTATGATGTAGATACTCCTGCTTTATATGTCTGGGCCTGTTGTGTTTGTTTCATTCTAGCACGTCTAAGCACGTCTGTATGTCTGAGCTACTCCCGTAATTATAACCAGGTTTTTAAAAAATAATAGTCTGTATAAATCTGCAAAATAGTGTTGAGTAGTATAAAAACGGTCAAAGGGAGATAATCCAAAGATAGAACACTTTGAGGTATTGGGAGAGTTACCTCCCTTGGGTACTGAACAACGTGTCGATTCGTCTTTAAACGGGGATTCCCCAAGTAAAACCCAGGCAGGTCTTATTGCACCACCGCTATGAAATGGGGATTTCCCATGACGTCAGAAGAACAGTTTCGGCCGTCGCTTTAGGACAGTGAGTGATAATGATGAGGGTTGATAGTTTTTCTATTATTAAATCTATAAATATATACTCTACATGCGTCAATAGAGAGATTGTGTAAAGCTATAATCTATTATACATCAGTTAGCTAGTAACACTAAATAAATACAAAGAATGATATAACAGTAACTGTAACCAGCATGGTTATCGTTCTAATTGCCTGGCACCCCGACAAGTCTGGGAGGGTGATTACAGTTATTACAGCCGACATAATGGTTTAGAATGTAGAAAATTAAACCTTGAAAGAACAGACTTTTAGAAATGCTCTCAATAACCGATAGGGAAAATGGTGTAGGTTAAAATATACATGTAATTACTCCAGATTTAGAAAGTAAGGAAATGAAACAACTGTCAGTGTCCATTCGCTGCTATGATAGAAAATGACCTGTGAAATGTTCTTAAAGCATGTAACCTTACTACCACTAACAGAAGCCCTGCGGGCGTTAAGCGGGCGCCGGACGTTAAGCGGGCGCCAGGCGTTAAGCGGGCGTTCCCGGGCGTTCATTCAAGACGAAAGGTTATTCGTACCATTACCTTAAGCATTACCTACGGCCGCTTTACGCCCGCCGGGCGTCTGTTTTATGCGCCCACAACGCCACCTGGGGGGAATTATATGCTATATAGAAGTACATCTCACTATACCAATATTATTAGTCAGTCGAGTGCCGTACATTAGACATGGGACTGTTTACATGCACCGAGTGTGGTCAAACTTTTACTCGGGATCATGATATGCGACGTCATCAGGATAGGTATAACCATCATACAACATCACTTCAAAGTCACAATGAAGATCAAAATACTTCCTCAGAATATGGGAAACATCACTTCAACGACAATGTAGCGAAAATCACAGAGTCAGAAAACAATGATTCTGCGGATAGTTGTGCAAGTCAAGAGACCTTAGATGAAAACACTCTGTCGTCAACGGAGGAAGAATCACAGGAAGGTGAAAGCCTTTCCTCGGCTGAGGAAGAGTCACAGGAAAACGGAAAGGCATCCTCAACGATGTGGGATAATCTTGTAACCAAGGCGGTCGAACAGCACATCCCTGAAACAACTGACTCTATCGATGAAGAAAATGGTGACTACGAAACTTTGAGGCCAAAAATAACAAATACTCTGATGTCTTTATACAACGAAGAGAGTTTGCTTTTAGAGTCTATGAAAAAAGATCCAATCCATAAAAAAATTATGGCCACGAAACATTCACTTCAAGACAATTTTGACTTATCACCGAAAGAGGCCCTGTATAATGCTATAAAAATGAGGAAACCCTTATTTAACGATCTTTTACCAGCCACATACTCTGACACTCAAGAAAATGAGGACAGTGACTAAATCTAACCTTAACATACAATTTTTATATATATGTTTTAAATTTGTTAATATAGTTTTGACTTTACATAGCCTAACTCAATAAAGATGTTGAACTATAAATAGAATGTCGAGTTAGTCATGTCTTTGGTCATTTACATACTGCCTTTCGTCTTGAATGAACGCCCGGGAACGCCCGCTTAACGCCTGGCGCCCGCTTAACGTCCGGCGCCCGCTTAACGCCCGCAGGGCGTCTGTTAGTGGTAGTAAGGTTACATGCTTTAAGAACATTTCACAGGTCATTTTCTATCATAGCAGCGAATGGACACTGACAGTTGTTTCATTTCCTTACTTTCTAAATCTGGAGTAATTACATGTATATTTTAACCTACACCATTTTCCCTATCGGTTATTGAGAGCATTTCTAAAAGTCTGTTCTTTCAAGGTTTAATTTTCTACATTCTAAACCATTATGTCGGCTGTAATAACTGTAATCACCCTCCCAGACTTGTCGGGGTGCCAGGCAATTAGAACGATAACCATGCTGGTTACAGTTACTGTTATATCATTCTTTGTATTTATTTAGTGTTACTAGCTAACTGATGTATAATAGATTATAGCTTTACACAATCTCTCTATTGACGCATGTAGAGTATATATTTATAGATTTAATAATAGAAACACTATCAACCCTCATCATTATCACTCACTGTCCTAAAGCGACGGCCGAAACTGTTCTTCTGACGTCATGGGAAATCCCCATTTCATAGCGGTGGTGCAATAAGACCTGCCTGGGTTTTACTTGGGGAATCCCCGTTTAAAGACGAATCGACACGTTGTTCAGTACCCAAGGGAGGTAACTCTCCCAATACCTCAAAGTGTTCTATCTTTGGATTGTCTCCCTTTGACCGTTTTTATACTACTCAACACTATTTTGCAGATTTATACAGACTATTATTTTTTAAAAACCTGGTTATAATTACGGGAGTAGCTCAGACATACAGACGTGCTTAGACGTGCTAGAATGAAACAAACACAACAGGCCCAGACATATAAAGCAGGAGTATCTACATCATACACACGTGTCTAAACGTGATAAAACGAAACTACAAAGCGTGCCCAGACTTGTTCGGGGCGATCATACAAACTTGCCTAGACATGCTAGACCGAAACAACAGGCCCAGACATGTCGACACGACCAAGGAAGGTAACTCCAATAAGTATTCCAGGCCAGGATTATCTCCCTTTGACCGTTTCTACACCACTACACTCAACACTACTTTGCAGATTTAGAATTTATAAAGCAGGAGTATCTACATCATACACACGTGTCTAAACGTGATAAAAAGAAACTACAAAGCGTGCCCAGACTTGTTCGGGGCGATCATACAAACTTGCCTAGACATGCTAGATCGAAAAACCACAACAGGGCCCAGACATGTCGACACGACCAAGGCAGGTAACTCCAATAAGTATTTCAGGCCAGGATTATCTCCCTTTGACCGTTGTTACACCACTATACACTATTTTGCATATATATACTTATTTTTTTTTTTTTTTTTTTTTTTAAACCTATACATACATTCTTAAGATAGTTCTCATGCTGGCTTTTTATAAAAAAAACTGATCTAAAGCGACTAAACTGCCCTAAAGTGAATGTCACTGCTGTCCAGTTTCGGTAGTCACTTTAGGGCAGTTTCGCCCGTCACTTTAGGCCAGTTTCGGTAGTCACTTTAGGCCAGTTTCACTTTAGGGCAGTTTAGTCGCTTTAGATCAGTTTTTTTTATAAAAAGCCAGCATGAGAACTATCTTAAGAATGTATGTATAGGTTTTAAAAAAAAAAAAAAAAAAAAAAAATAAGTATATATATGCAACATAGTGTATAGTGGTGTAACAACGGTCAAAGGGAGATAATCCTGGCCTGAAATACTTATTGGAGTTACCTGCCTTGGTCGTGTCGACATGTCTGGGCCCTGTTGTGGTTTTTCGATCTAGCATGTCTAGGCAAGTTTGTATGATCGCCCCGAACAAGTCTGGGCACGCTTTGTAGTTTCTTTTTATCACGTTTAGACACGTGTGTATGATGTAGATACTCCTGCTTTATAAATTCTAAATCTGCAAAGTAGTGTTGAGTGTAGTGGTGTAGAAACGGTCAAAGGGAGATAATCCTGGCCTGGAATACTTATTGGAGTTACCTTCCTTGGTCGTGTCGACATGTCTGGGCCTGTTGTTTCGGTCTAGCATGTCTAGGCAAGTTTGTATGATCGCCCCGAACAAGTCTGGGCACGCTTTGTAGTTTCGTTTTATCACGTTTAGACACGTGTGTATGATGTAGATACTCCTGCTTTATATGTCTGGGCCTGTTGTGTTTGTTTCATTCTAGCACGTCTAAGCACGTCTGTATGTCTGAGCTACTCCCGTAATTATAACCAGGTTTTTAAAAAATAATAGTCTGTATAAATCTGCAAAATAGTGTTGAGTAGTATAAAAACGGTCAAAGGGAGATAATCCAAAGATAGAACACTTTGAGGTATTGGGAGAGTTACCTCCCTTGGGTACTGAACAACGTGTCGATTCGTCTTTAAACGGGGATTCCCCAAGTAAAACCCAGGCAGGTCTTATTGCACCACCGCTATGAAATGGGGATTTCCCATGACGTCAGAAGAACAGTTTCGGCCGTCGCTTTAGGACAGTGAGTGATAATGATGAGGGTTGATAGTTTTTCTATTATTAAATCTATAAATATATACTCTACATGCGTCAATAGAGAGATTGTGTAAAGCTATAATCTATTATACATCAGTTAGCTAGTAACACTAAATAAATACAAAGAATGATATAACAGTAACTGTAACCAGCATGGTTATCGTTCTAATTGCCTGGCACCCCGACAAGTCTGGGAGGGTGATTACAGTTATTACAGCCGACATAATGGTTTAGAATGTAGAAAATTAAACCTTGAAAGAACAGACTTTTAGAAATGCTCTCAATAACCGATAGGGAAAATGGTGTAGGTTAAAATATACATGTAATTACTCCAGATTTAGAAAGTAAGGAAATGAAACAACTGTCAGTGTCCATTCGCTGCTATGATAGAAAATGACCTGTGAAATGTTCTTAAAGCATGTAACCTTACTACCACTAACAGAAGCCCTGCGGGCGTTAAGCGGGCGCCGGACGTTAAGCGGGCGCCAGGCGTTAAGCGGGCGTTCCCGGGCGTTCATTCAAGACGAAAGGTTATTCGTACCATTACCTTAAGCATTACCTACGGCCGCTTTACGCCCGCCGGGCGTCTGTTTTATGCGCCCACAACGCCACCTGGGGGGAATTATATGCTATATAGAAGTACATCTCACTATACCAATATTATTAGTCAGTCGAGTGCCGTACATTAGACATGGGACTGTTTACATGCACCGAGTGTGGTCAAACTTTTACTCGGGATCATGATATGCGACGTCATCAGGATAGGTATAACCATCATACAACATCACTTCAAAGTCACAATGAAGATCAAAATACTTCCTCAGAATATGGGAAACATCACTTCAACGACAATGTAGCGAAAATCACAGAGTCAGAAAACAATGATTCTGCGGATAGTTGTGCAAGTCAAGAGACCTTAGATGAAAACACTCTGTCGTCAACGGAGGAAGAATCACAGGAAGGTGAAAGCCTTTCCTCGGCTGAGGAAGAGTCACAGGAAAACGGAAAGGCATCCTCAACGATGTGGGATAATCTTGTAACCAAGGCGGTCGAACAGCACATCCCTGAAACAACTGACTCTATCGATGAAGAAAATGGTGACTACGAAACTTTGAGGCCAAAAATAACAAATACTCTGATGTCTTTATACAACGAAGAGAGTTTGCTTTTAGAGTCTATGAAAAAAGATCCAATCCATAAAAAAATTATGGCCACGAAACATTCACTTCAAGACAATTTTGACTTATCACCGAAAGAGGCCCTGTATAATGCTATAAAAATGAGGAAACCCTTATTTAACGATCTTTTACCAGCCACATACTCTGACACTCAAGAAAATGAGGACAGTGACTAAATCTAACCTTAACATACAATTTTTATATATATGTTTTAAATTTGTTAATATAGTTTTGACTTTACATAGCCTAACTCAATAAAGATGTTGAACTATAAATAGAATGTCGAGTTAGTCATGTCTTTGGTCATTTACATACTGCCTTTCGTCTTGAATGAACGCCCGGGAACGCCCGCTTAACGCCTGGCGCCCGCTTAACGTCCGGCGCCCGCTTAACGCCCGCAGGGCGTCTGTTAGTGGTAGTAAGGTTACATGCTTTAAGAACATTTCACAGGTCATTTTCTATCATAGCAGCGAATGGACACTGACAGTTGTTTCATTTCCTTACTTTCTAAATCTGGAGTAATTACATGTATATTTTAACCTACACCATTTTCCCTATCGGTTATTGAGAGCATTTCTAAAAGTCTGTTCTTTCAAGGTTTAATTTTCTACATTCTAAACCATTATGTCGGCTGTAATAACTGTAATCACCCTCCCAGACTTGTCGGGGTGCCAGGCAATTAGAACGATAACCATGCTGGTTACAGTTACTGTTATATCATTCTTTGTATTTATTTAGTGTTACTAGCTAACTGATGTATAATAGATTATAGCTTTACACAATCTCTCTATTGACGCATGTAGAGTATATATTTAATGATTTAATAATAGAAACACTATCAACCCTCATCATTATCACTCACTGTCCTAAAGCGACGGCCGAAACTGTTCTTCTGACGTCATGGGAAATCCCCATTTCATAGCGGTGGTGCAATAAGACCTGCCTGGGTTTTACTTGGGGAATCCCCGTTTAAAGACGAATCGACACGTTGTTCAGTACCCAAGGGAGGTAACTCTCCCAATACCTCAAAGTGTTCTATCTTTGGATTATCTCCCTTTGACCGTTTTTATACTACTCAACACTATTTTGCAGATTTATACAGACTATTATTTTTTAAAAACCTGGTTATAATTACGGGAGTAGCTCAGACATACAGACGTGCTTAGACGTGCTAGAATGAAACAAACACAACAGGCCCAGACATATAAAGCAGGAGTATCTACATCATACACACGTGTCTAAACGTGATAAAACGAAACTACAAAGCGTGCCCAGACTTGTTCGGGGTGACCATACAAACTTGCCTAGACATGCTAGACCGAAACAACAGGCCCAGACATGTCGACACGACCAAGGAAGGTAACTCCAATAAGTATTCCAGGCCAGGATTATCTCCCTTTGACCGTTTCTACACCACTACACTCAACACTACTTTGCAGATTTAGAATTTATAAAGCAGGAGTATTTACATCATACACACGTGTCTAAACGTGATAAAAAGAAACTACAAAGCGTGCCCAGACTTGTTCGGGGCGATCATACAAACTTGCCTAGACATGCTAGATCGAAAAACCACAACAGGGCCCAGACATGTCGACACGACCAAGGCAGGTAACTCCAATAAGTATTTCAGGCCAGGATTATCTCCCTTTGACCGTTGTTACACCACTATACACTATTTTGCATATATATACTTATTTTTTTTTTTTTTTTTTTTTTTTAAAACCTATACATACATTCTTAAGATAGTTCTCATGCTGGCTTTTTATAAAAAAAACTGATCTAAAGCGACTAAACTGCCCTAAAGTGAAACTGGCCTAAAGTGACTACCGAAACTGGCCTAAAGTGACGGGCGAAACTGGCCTAAAGTGACTACCGAAACTGGACAGCAGTGACATGCTTACTACTTAGAAACTATAGCCAAAACACATAGGACAACCCGTACTATATTATATATTTATGATCACTCAAACACACGGGTACAGCGAAAATCTTCTTGTCTAAAATAACCATGCAGACAAGTTTCTAATTGTGTTAAAAAGAGGTATATCATTTAGACCTTTAAACCCCATAAATTGTTGTAACAAACCAAACCTATGATATTTCATTAGGTGGACGACTGATAGCAGCTTAGCCTTGATCACTAGAATTTTTCTGGAAGCTTTTTGTAACACATTGACAGTGGTTACGCATCTTTTCGAGACTGTCACGGCTACTCTCATCATCAGATATTGTAATATATTATATAGGCCTACGAGTTGTCCTGTGTGTTTTGGCTTTAGTAAAACTACTCCTTCGTAGAGAACACGAAGGCATTTTGATAGTTCAAATAAACCCCTCTTCATTAATGGAGTAGTGCGTGGGCGCCTATATAGGCCTACTTCCTTATCATAAAACTATTTTTTTTGTCATTATACAAACAATTATAGATAAATTGAATTAATTAGTGTCTTTTAGAAAGTGGGTATAATGTTCAGTATTCTCGTTATTTTGGGATTACACTTTCTTGAAAATATGGTAGAAATTCTTCTACCGATTTTTTGGGTGACGCCCGAAACGGGAATCGAACCCAGGTCCCGGTGGAGGCCGGTTGGCTGAATGGTTCCATAAGGTTGGCTGAATGGATAAGGCAGCCGGCATTTAGTGCTGGCGATATAGGTGCCATACTCTGGGACCTGGGTTCGATTCCCGTTTCGGGCGTCACCCAAAAATCGGTAGAAGAATTTCTACCATATTTTCAAGAAAGTGTAATCCCAAAATAACGAGAATACTTTAGATAAATTGACAAATATTGGGAGAAAATTATGCATCTGCTTGAACAAATCAATCTTGCAAGACGAGAGGGAGCAGAAGCGTATCCAGAAATTTACCAATTGGGGTTGAGATCTAGCCGAGAAATCTTGGCTCTGCCGAATTTTTTTCTTCCGTGTTCGTCATATGACGAACACGGAAGAAAAAAAATTCGACAGAGCCAAGATTTCTATGACGAACACGGAAGAAAAAAAATTCGGCAGAGCCAAGATTTCTCGGCTAGGTTGAGATCATGATAATCCACAGGTCTGATGTTCTAGATGGCTGGAGATGCGTTCTAGGCCATTTCTGGAAAATAAAACTGAACAAATTTCTCTAAAAAGAGCAGTTTAGTACAGATAAACAATAGGACCTTAAGCATTTGGGAAAAAATATTTTAAACCGGGTTTATCAATCGATCAATTCCTAAGCACTCCGCGGACGGATGTTGAATAAATAAGATTTGAATTCAATTTACTGCCGAAACTTTTGAACATCTGACCAAAAATAGTTTGACAATCATTGTGATATCTGAGCTGGAAAGCATAAATGCAATCATGGTATCGGTAGGCCTAATCGAAGGCTTGGTATCGGTAGATGGTAGCCGTAGTGTTCAAGAGGGATAACTAAGGAAGTCGGTTATATTGAATCAAAAATTATCCAGTTATCTCCCCTCTAATACACTTTCTATATCTGTATTCATGAAGTGCCAGAAACATGGACCTGCGCACAAAATATTAAGATGAAGGCCGTTCAAATTCACCGCAGGTTTGATGAATGTTGCAAATAACTTGACACTTTTTGAGCGGGTTTTTTTTCGGCCTCAGAGTACACATTTTTTTCATTTCCTTACGATGCCCTTTTCTACGGAAGCCTATTAGTGCCAGGGAAAAAAAATAAATCAAAAATCGTTTTAACGAATTTCTTGAGCTACTAAAAATAGAATCTAAAAAAAAAATTCGTTATAACGATTTTCTATGTGAAAAAATCGTTTTAACGAATTTCTTAAATTACTAAAAATAGAATCTAAAAATAAAATTCGTTATAACGATTTTCTATGTGAAAAAATCGTTTTAACGAATTTCTTGAGTTACTAAAAACAGAATCTAAAATTAAAATTCGTTATTTCGATTTTATTAAAGGACTGAAAATAGAAACAAGAAAATCGTAATAACGAATTTAATTTTTAGATTCTATTTTTAGTAATTTAAGAAATTCGTTAAAACGATTTTTTCACATAGAAAATCGTAATAACGAATTTCATTTTTAGAATCTATTTCTAGTAACTCAAGAAATTCGTTAAAACGATTTTTTCTAATAGAAAATCGTTATAACGAATTTTATTTTTAGATTCCATTATTAGTAACTCAATAAATTCGTTAAAACGATTTTTTTTTTCAATTTTTTTTTCCTTGGCACTAATAGGCTTCCGTACTTTTCCAACTCGGTTTGGCAAAACATACTTTTTATATACTTGCCTTAATTTGTGCTATCCTTAGATAGGGGCCTATTTAGTGCTTTATATTATGAAGAAAGTAAACGTCTGAGGCTGAACATTCCTATATATGCAAACTGAGTATGTTGACCACGTTATTTAAATCTAAATCCTATTATAAATGATTGAGACATTGATGGTATTAATTGCGGACCTTTGATCGGAAATTTCAATATTAATACCCTTTCTCGATGTACGCTGATGTGTCTATAATGGATCGTACATCAGAACATAATCAGAGCTAAGTGATCGGTAACGGAGATTACGTCGATATCTCTGGACAGAAGATGGTCAAAAACTGACACCCTGTCCAGTCGTTTATCATCCACACCATACAAAGTTATCGATTATTCCACTGAATTGAACAGACCAAAGAGTCCTGCTATAGAAATCCGATATAGTGTGAGAATACAGCGATAACTGCCTGTAACCATCATTTTCCCTTTCAAATATTGACTTGGTAATTTGCACCTTGATCCAAGGTTTAGGAGCTAATTTGGATATAGTTACGGCTTTTAAATTAATTATTTGGAAGGACTTCGGCTTTCAGATTTAAAGGGGCATGAGCTGTCAAAATGTTGATATTTTGACGTTAAACCAGAATGTTGAAATTATTGGCTATTTTTCTCAAGCCGTATAATTCAGAAGCTTTTTAGTGCTTCTAGTCTCGAAAATGTACGATAACGTATCGTTTTGAACTAACTTTGGCTTAGAATGAATGAATGGTCGTCCCGGTTATTTAAATTTTGTTTACTTTCGAACACGTTTCCGGTTCGTACAAGCCACATACTGTATGGATTTTCCTCATTCCAACGCCAATCATTTAGTTTTTCGATAGCCTTCAAAGCCTCTAACTGTTGTGACGATCAGAAATTATGAAAAAAGTGTGAATTTCGGCAGCTCATGCCACTTTAAGCCAAGTTTCAAATATCTATTAATCCTACCTGCCTTTTAGATTTTACCTTCAACACACATTTAAAAGCCTTCCTCTTTTCCTTTTACTCATTAATTTGTTCGAATTACATTGTAAATCTACCAAATCCCTCTTCATAAAAGAAAACTTTAAAATTGGCCTGACAGATTTCAAACTCTTCTCGTACAATAACAACCTGAATTTCCTCAACAGCTAGACAAATTGATGACAACGTAACTCTCGCATCACATGATTGCGGTGTTTTAAAAAGTCTGTTGACAGAAAATAGTTATCCCACCCCTTTAATGGTGGTTTAATGTGTGGCTCTTCCTGACCGGCAAGTAAGTAACACAGGAAAGAGACACATGAGTGTGGCTAATTTGGATAATGAATGTGTATCCATAGGATGGGAATAGTACATGTACCTCTTATATTTCATTCACATTTTTTCATTATTTTCAGGTCTATTTCATTAGGGTGCCATCTACATGACATATATCTTACGGGAGGGTGTGGGGCTGCGCAGCGGGAGTGGAGGTTGGGGTGGTAGTGGGACTAATTACCGAACCAAATTTTGATGATCTAGGGGCCTTTTTTTCAGAAGGCAATTATAAATATGTGCCCACAAATGTTTTGCCTTGTAGTAAAACAATAAACAAAATTGATTTTTAGGCTGTTTCAAAGTTTGTAAAAAATTCCTCAAATTCGCGCCCCAATCTTGAAAATCGCTCTGAACGATTACATTCTATTCCATGGTTAAAACTTGATGAGACCCCTACATGGCAGATATAATGCAGTTGAAAAGTAACTGATACATTCAATTAGAAAAGAATATGTTCCCTCTGCCCGTGTATTTTAGTGTTTATAAAATATAAGAAGCCAGTATCGATTAGGCACTAAACCCATTCACTCTATGTTAGTATAGATAACGTTATACCGTCTGACTTATACATTAAAGGGGCATGAGCTGCCAAAATGTTGATATTTTGAGGTCAACACAGAATGTTGAAATTATTGGCTATTTTTCTCAAGACGTATAATTCAGAAGCTTTTTAGTGCTTCTAGACTCGAAAATGTACGATAAAGTATTGTTTTAAACCAACTTTGGCTTGGAATGAATGAATAGTCGTCCCGGTTATTTAAATTTTGTTTACTTTTCGAACACGTTTTCGGTTCGTAAGGGCCACATACTGTATGGATTTTCCTCATTCCAACGCCAATCAGTTAGTTTATTCATGGCCTTCAAAGCCTCTTACTGTCGTGACCATCAGAAATTATGATAAAAGTGTGAATTTCGGCAGCTCATGCCACTTTAAGGAATAGTATTGGCAAGAAATCTGGGCTCGGTCGATTTTTTTTTCTCCGTATTCATATTACCAGCCAAATATAATTAATACAAGTCGCCCTTAGACCGAAAAGCCGGCCTAGGAATAGCAGTTTATTTTCATCTATGGACGTTGTCCTTTTAAAGGTGTGTCTTGGGAACTTTAGAGCTACCTTGAAATTGGATGTTACTTCTTCCCTTGTCCCCAGCGGCCCCGGAATCTCTGACGTTCAAGATGGACCAAGAGATACGTTCTAAGCCAATTCTGGCCGCTTATAAAAATGGGACTTTTAACTCAATGTCCATGAAATAAGCACATATATTTGTTGGGTTCAACTATCTTTTAATTGTTCAAGCGAGGGTCCAGAGGCCGCGCAGGCACCGGAAGCTCCGAGGTCCAAGATGCCCAGAAATACATTCTAAGCCGATTCTGTGTTATAAAAATTGGACATAATTTTCATAAAAATTTTCTAAAATAAAACAAATACCTGTACATATTTCGTGTTGCCAGGGTTTTTCAAGCTGCTAGATTCAACTGTGTTTACATTACAAAGGCAAGGGACGCTACAAACTGCTATAGATGTCGGGAATGAGCTCTATCAGTTTCATTGAAATATATATTAGCAACTCGAATACAGACTGAGGAATATAAATATAGGCAAATTATGATGTATTCTGACAGAAATTGTTGTTAATGTCTTAGTCAGCTTGGAAAAGAAAACAATAAATTGTTGGCTACTTTGAAGTTGTGATTTTAATTTGGCCTGTTCGTGTGCTTTTCCAATGTGTATGTTGCGAATGTGAGTGGGCCTTCGCAACTGACGAATTGCCTGATTATATTGGGCGATGAGGTTGACTGGACTATGATATCGACAAAAAATATTTTGGGGCGAAGGCAATATATATAGCTTATTGCTCCCGGGAGTTGTGGGGTCTTTGGTTAACCATTTCTGGGAACTCCGAAGGCAGAGTCGGGCGCAGTTAAGGAAACATACAGCTCGTTTCGGCGGCGCAAATTTCACAACAAATAAGCAAAGAATAAAATATTTACCACTGCATTCCGATAGTATAGACCACGAAGAAGGAGTTTGTCAAACTTATGCCGCTGTAAAGTGACTAAAGATATATGATTGAAGTATTTCTACGACGCCCCGCACAGTTTAACTGGTCGTTTAAATGTTTTACTATGGCGGTTACGTCAGGTTGAAAGCCAGTGGACTTCGAAACAAATATTGACTGCATAAGGGAAAGTTTACCACTTCACAGCGGCATAAGTTTGACAAACTCCTTCTTCGTGGTCTATACTATTGGAATGCAGTGGTTAATATTTTATTCTTTGCTTATTTGTTGTGAAATTTGCGCCGCCGATTTTTTCGGCGGGTCTTCTTAACAAATATCACTTTTTTACTATGGAAGTGATCTTGGCTATGACGAACACGGAAAACAAAAAATTCGGCAGAGCCAAGATTTCTCGGCTAAGTTTTGTGGACCATTCCAGAGTGATTGTTCAGCGTTCGAATACCCCAGAAATACTCTTTGAACAGATCTGGTCGTACCTTGAGACAGGAAACTCCCACTAAAGAACAACATGAGTCCCTGGATCCACGCCTGTCGAACCGAAACACCCTAATCTTGACATGAAATTCGATGAGGATTTCAATCTTGAGTGAAACACAAAATTTGAACCTATTTTGCATAAAGCTCAAAATAGATGACAGTTGACCAGATGCATGAATCGATGTAGGCCCTATTGTGTAATTTGTAACTTTTCAGTTATCAGGGGCGGGGGTAAGATTGGATATGGGTTAGAGCTGACATTTCATGGTCTCAAATGACATTTTAGTTACGATCATATTAGGTAAATCTTTTCGATCTTCAGTAAATATTCATCTTACATATCCGATACTTAATTATGATCAATAAAACACACGGGCACAGGGAAAATCTTCTTGTCTAAAATAACCATGGAGACAAGTTTCCAATTGTATTAAAAAGAGGTATATCATTTAGACCTTTATACCCCATAAATTGTTGTAACAAATCAAACCTATGATATTTCATTAAGTTGACGACTGACAGGAGCTAAGCCTTAGTCAGCAGAATTTTCTGGAATCCTTTTGTAACACATTGGCAATGGTTACGCCTCCTAACTATGACAAGAACATCGGTGGACTGAGATTGAACCCCATAAATTTAGACAGGAATTCTTCATCTAAATAATCCTGCATTTTTTTGTTTGTTACATAGTTCTCATCAGGCGTTTTTGATTCCCACCATGTATATTATTGTGGTTCCTGGATGACTTAATGTTATACTCGGGTCAATATAGTAATGAAATTATAAATGAACTGAAATAGTTTGTTTCAAAGTGTTATGGCGCAGTGGTAAAATCTGATGGCGCCGTGACAAAATGTCTACCCGTTGGCGTTTGTTGTTCATGAATAATACAACAAATACGGTGTTTTTTTGTGGGAAATCAGACTTTTAGACGACGTTTGGTGTGTTTGCAATGAGATACCCGGTAAAATAGATAAATACAAAGCGTTGCAACCTTTTTAGAATGGTACCGTTTAATTCCTGTGGAAGCCTGTATGGCTTCCCGTTCATTGATATAACTTGTTTTTTAGATTTATAATCATCGTCAGATTTCTACATATTATACATCTGTTGATAATCCTCAAGTAAAAAGATCCTGTATGTTACAGACGGTTGAATGACACATTTGGTATTTACATATTTTCTACTCCAACATTTGGTTATAACTTTACGAGTTATCCTAGATCATTATAGAACTCGATGAAACAGATTGAAAACAGACTTTATCTAAGAAAATGACGACAGTTGATTTAAAAGGAAGATTATGTGCGCAGAGTAAAACGAGTACACACTGTTAAATACTATGCTTACCGACTATTTTACTTGTTTGTTTTTACGGTTGCTTTTTTTCTTTGACTTCAATATTATCTCATCAAATATGTCTGTTATATTGTTTTGTACGGATGACGCTTTGTAGGAAACACCTAGCTTGATCAGACGAATTAGGTTGGCGAGTAATTTTATTAACATGAACCTTCGTCACGTTGACGAGTGAAACGAACCGCGGTGTATTATTTCAAACTACCATCGTGACAAAGGTTCATGTTAGAAATAACTGTCAGGTTGTTACTTATCTACTCGGACATGAGAAATATAAAAACAGAAGAAACAGACTATTTGATCCGGTATACATATATTGTATCATAAAAAACAGATATTGGATTCTGATAGTCCTGTACAGTCAGTTGTTTAGTTGTTGTCGTCCAACACAAGAAAAAGCTTTACGAATTTTCTTCTTTAAAGATTTCATCATTATGTGACCAATGCCAGGTCTCTTCATGACTATATCTGGATTTGGGGCCGTTTTTGGAATATTTTTGATCTCCGTTTCTTTGTGTTCCTTTAAGAGATCTCCTCCTGGTTGTGTATTGAAAGTTTCCTGGCAACCTGTTTTATCCAATGGCCTCCGATGATCAAGAGATGGTCTAACTTTTCTCTCGTCATAACATTTGCCTAATTTGTTTTCAGGCAACCATGGGTCCAAAGATTCTGAAGTAATTGATAGACGCGTCAGCATTTCAGGTGTAACATGGTTATAGAAATACTCAGTGATCGCCCCCTTGGCAAAAGGGTTCAGGTATTGAGGATAATCCTCAAATGTTTCCCAGGACTTCAGAAATCCAATCCTCCGCTTAATATTTTGGTTAAGTCCCGTGGAGAGTTTAGCTGTCCTGTCAGCAATAAGGAGACTGAAGTTTTCTGCTATCGCCTCCTTGGCAAAGGGATTCAAATATTGGGGATAGTCTTCAAAGGTTTGCCACTCTCTATGCAAGATGTTACCTCTTTTTCTGTTGAATGACTCCGTCTGTTGGCCGACTTTCCATCCAGTGGTCAACTCTCCAGGGTTTATCTTGTCAATCATATTCTTTCAATTTCGTGATATGCTCTATAATCGTTTGACGTTCGTCAAACATGTCCAGTAGCTAACTACACGAACTGTGATTATGACGTAGTCCCTGGAAACATGTGTGTATAACGTCACCGACTCAGTTTGTGACGTACAGCGATATTTGTATAAAGCGGCTTTAACGACGCAAAATCCCTTTCGGCTTAGAATGACGTTTTTATGACGTTGTTCGAACTGTATGGCATTGACGTCATTTGCAGGCGATTTACACACCTCTATCACATTGCGTCATAAACAAAATAAACACGATTCCAACGTCAGATTAATCCAAAAACTCAATGTAGCGTCAATTTGCCATACGCAGAAGATACTGCGCAAGCGTCAACCCTTAAGCCGAAAGGTCCTATTCAAAATTGTACAACTTAAATTATGTGACAAACTGGGGCCGGGTGTTCAAAAGTGTATTAGACTTAATACCGGTATAAGTTTGCAACGCCACAATTGAATTTCTTTGTTACGCGACGTCAGTTATACCGGTATTAAGTCAAATACACTTTTGAACAACTCAGCTCAGAAAAGCAACTTTTTTTCTAGTGGAAGCTTGGTTTTGAGACGAGAGATTCTGTAAGTTGGAAAAAAATCAAACGTGTATCATAAGGGTCATACTTTTAAGAAAATCGACTTGCAGAGAAAGTCGAAAAAAGTATGTAAACTGTCAAATCAGGAGGAAAACATTTCCACCGCAGTGAAAACAGCGTTGTAAATATTTCCATCGATGCGAAACTAATCTGTTCTCACGATAGTGTTTTAGTTCTATGGATTGACTTAGCATTGAGTTCACTGTCTTATATTCCTGTTAGTCCATGTTATTCATTTTATCTGGCCTATGCTGAGGTCTGTGTATTGGCCAATCATTAAACAAACGTTATCATACACTTTGTTGTCTATCTGCGTTGGCGCCTCGTGTCATGACTAATTAGAATGTTGGAGGGATATATAGAAATGACTGTCTTGATTACTATAACTCCTAAGGCACAGGCCTAAAACCAATTTTTTAAACGCAAAACGAGTGGCGCCAGTGTACATTACAATCGGCAAATGTATGTCTCCTATCAATTAATTGCGGATATTAGATAAATTCCAGTAGTGATTATGCAGTTATTGTTTTAGAAATTCTATAATATAAACGAAAGGGCCGTCGGTTTGTGAGATGTTGCTTGATTGTAAAGGGCTGTGTATGTCACTTTATCCGAGTCCTAAGTAAAGATCTGATTAAACGAATTATGGAATGGAATCATGGGCGATATACGGATACTATAGGCTGATGTTCTGTGAACGAAATGTTCCACGTGTTCTGTAATCCACTTCAAGTCACCAAGTTAAAATTGCATGACTTCCGAAGGCCTCCATAACACTTATTACGTCGTGTAACCTCACGCGCTACAAAAAAGAGACTGCAACAACCATATTCTAGATATATCCTGTGTAGATTTTTATTCACTTCGCGTTTCTAGAATATATGCAAGAATGGGCGTAAGAGTCGTTGAATAACCATACAGTCAAATCAACAGAAAAGAGGTTACTTTAGTAACAATAACATGCGTACATCATCTGCTGTAATTCACTCTATAAGACTGATGCACGACCAATTTAATTAAGAAAAGATTTTGAACTGAAGTTCGGCTTGTTGGTTAGGCTATTGATCAGATTATAGGCTACCATTTGATTTCCTCAATATCTATACATCTAGTTTGTCTTCATACACTGTAAAATGTAACCCGTAAATTTTACGGTAGAATACTGGCAGCTGCCAACTCTCTACCGTAAAAATAAGGGTAGACCGTAAAATCAACTAGCCACATTCCTAATCAGTGAATGTGAAAAAAACATTATGAAATCAGCAGGCTAAGAAATACAGGACTTTAAATCGTCAACCCCAGCATGGATCTGTTAATGTAGATTTTCAAATGTTATGTACCCCCAACGAAATAGTAAAACTGACTACTTCTGCAAGTTGACAAACATATATTTATTTGAAAAAAATTGAAATAATGCTGATGAAAATTGTCGCTTAGAGCAGGTATCTCAATCTACGCTTTCAAATACAGCTATGTTAAATTAACTATCTTAGCCTTTAATGACAAATTTTTCTTATATTAAATCGCCTTCGGCGGGATTCGATCCTAACCTCCCATACAGGAGCTGCGCAGAACTATGTGCGCACTAGCCATAACCGTAGCCTTTAACCACTACACTAACATTAAATATGTAGGGATGGTGGCCACATTTCCATGCCTTACTAGCGCTTCGGTGTGCGCACCCTTTGATCCGCAATGACGTATTTTGGACGAATCCTTTACGGAAACAACCGAGGAGATCAGATCTCGTTAGCTCGGAAACGACAACTCTGTCTCAAAGTTATTTTACGGCACACGACCGTAAAGCTTCCACTGAAGTATAAAACGGCAATTTACCGTTAATTTTAAAATATTCTACTGTAGAATTGACGGTAAACGGTTACAGTGTAATATCCGGGGCTTTGGCTTCCAAGTTTTAACAGTTGAAAACATTATACCCTTAATCAACCTGTGAAACTAGTTCTTGTCATCTATCTGAAATAAAAATAAAAGGGCTCATGGTGGTTCTTAAAGGATAATACTCATGCACGTATTTCCTTTACCGATCTTCAAGCTTGAAAGTAGTTTATTTTAACTTTGCATGTGCTTCCCGTTTTTGTAGGGTTGAGGTAACCGAAAATTGACGTTCTTTGAAGCAGTTTATTATAACTATGTGCTTCCCGTTTTTGTAGGGCTGAGATAACCGAAAATTGGCGTTCTTTGAAGCAGTTTATTATAACAATGTGCTTACCGTTTTTGTAGGGCTGAGATAACCGAAAATTGACGTTCTTTGAAGCA
Source organism: Lepidochitona cinerea (assembly GCA_963971465.1). Classification (NCBI taxonomy): domain Eukaryota; kingdom Metazoa; phylum Mollusca; class Polyplacophora; order Chitonida; family Tonicellidae; genus Lepidochitona; species Lepidochitona cinerea. The sequence goes on along the minus strand of OZ020556.1, from coordinate 34,380,724 downwards.
GTTTATTATAACAATGTGCTTACCGTTTCTGTAGGGTTGAGGTAACCGAAAATTGACGTTCTTTGAAGTAGTTTATTATAACTATGTGCTTCCCGTTTTTGTAGGGCTGAGATAACCGAAAATTGGCGTTCTTTGAAGCAGTTTATTATAACAATGTGCTTACCGTTTTTGTAGGGCTGAGATAACCGAAAATTGACGTTCTTTGAAGCAGTTTATTATAACAATGTGCTTCCCGTTTCTGTAGGGTTGAGGTAACCGAAAATTGACGTTCTTTGAAGCAGTTTATTATAACTATGTGCTTCCCGTTTCTGTAGTGTTGAGGTAACCGAAAATTGGCGTTCTTTGAAGCAGTTTATTATAACAATGTGCTTACCGTTTTTGTAGGGCTGAGATAACCGAAAATTGACGTTCTTTGAAGCAGTTTATTATAACAATGTGCTTCCCGTTTCTGTAGGGTTGAGGTAACCGAAAATTGACGTTCTTTGAAGCAGTTTATTATAACAATGTGCTTCCCGTTTTTGTAGGGCTAAGGTAACCGAAAATTGACGTTCTTTGAAGCAGTTTATTATAACAATGTGCTTACCGTTTCTGTAGGGTTGAGGTAACCGAAAATTGACGTTCTTTGAAGCAGTTTATTATAACTATGTGCTTCCCGTTTTTGTAGGGCTAAGGTAACCGAAAATTGACGTTCTTTGAAGCAGTTTATTATAACTATGTACTTCCAGTTTCTGTAGGGTATAGGTAACCGAAAATTGACGTTCTTTGAAGTAGTTTATTATAACTCTGTGCTTACCGTTTCTGTAGGGTTGAGGTAACCGAAAATTGACGTTCTTTGAAGCAGTTTATTATAACTATGTGCTTCCCGTTTTTGTAGGGCTAAGGTAACCGAAAATTGACGTTCTTTGAAGCAGTTTATTATAACAATGTGCTTACCGTTTCTGTAGGGTTGAGGTAACCGAAAATTGACGTTCTTTGAAGCAGTTTATTATAACTATGTGCTTCCCGTTTTTGTAGGGCTAAGGTAACCGAAAATTGACGTTCTTTGAAGCAGTTTATTATAACTATGTGCTTACCGTTTCTGTAGGGTTGAGGTAACCGAAAATTGACGTTCTTTGAAGCAGTTTATTATAACTATGTGCTTCCCGTTTTTGTAGGGCTAAGGTAACCGAAAATTGACGTTCTTTGAAGCAGTTTATTATAACTATGTGCTTCCCGTTTTTGTAGGGCTAAGGTAACCGAAAATTGACGTTCTTTGAAGCAGTTTATTATAACTATGTACTTCCCGTTTTTGTAGGGCTAAGGTAACCGAAAATTGACGTTCTTTGAAGCAGTTTATTATAACTATGTGCTTCCCGTTTTTGTAGGGCTAAGGTAACCGAAAATTGACGTTCTTTGAAGCAGTTTATTATAACTATGTGCTTCCCGTTTTTGTAGGGCTAAGGTAACCGAAAATTGACGTTCTTTGAAGCAGTTTATTATAACTATGTGCTTCCCGTTTTTGTAGGGCTAAGGTAACCGAAAATTGACGTTCTTTGAAGCAGTTTATTATAACTATGTACTTCCAGTTTCTGTAGGGTTGAGGTAACCGAAAATTGACGTTCTTTGAAGCAGTTTATTATAACTATGTGCTTACCGTTTCTGTAGGGTTGAGGTAACCGAAAATTGACGTTCTTTGAAGCAGTTTATTATAACTATGTGCTTCCCGTTTTTGTAGGGCTAAGGTAACCGAAAATTGACGTTCTTTGAAGCAGTTTATTATAACAATGTGCTTACCGTTTCTGTAGGGTTGAGGTAACCGAAAATTGACGTTCTTTGAAGCAGTTTATTATAACTATGTGCTTCCCGTTTTTGTAGGGCTAAGGTAACCGAAAATTGACGTTCTTTGAAGCAGTTTATTATAACTATGTACTTCCAGTTTCTGTAGGGTATAGGTAACCGAAAATTGACGTTCTTTAAAGCAGTTTATTATAACTCTGTGCTTCCCGTTTTTTGTAGGGTTGAGGTAACCGAAAATTGACGTTCTTTGAAGCAGTTTATTATAACTATGTACTTCCAGTTTCTGTAGGGTATAGGTAACCGAAAATTGACGTTCTTTAAAGCAGTTTATTATAACTATGTACTTCCCGTTTCTGTAGGGTTGAGGTAACCGAAAATTGACGTTCTTTGAAGCAGTTTATTATAACTATGTGCTTACCGTTTCTGTAGGGTTGAGGTAACCGAAAATTGACGTTCTTTGAAGCAGTTTATTATAACTATGTGCTTCCCGTTTTTGTAGGGCTAAGGTAACCGAAAATTGACGTTCTTTGAAGCAGTTTATTATAACAATGTGCTTACCGTTTCTGTAGGGTTGAGGTAACCGAAAATTGACGTTCTTTGAAGCAGTTTATTATAACTATGTGCTTCCCGTTTTTGTAGGGCTAAGGTAACCGAAAATTGACGTTCTTTGAAGCAGTTTATTATAACTATGTACTTCCAGTTTCTGTAGGGTATAGGTAACCGAAAATTGACGTTCTTTAAAGCAGTTTATTATAACTATGTACTTCCCGTTTCTGTAGGGTTGAGGTAACCGAAAATTTACGTTCTTTGAAGCAGTTTATTATAAGTGTTTGCTTCCCGTTCATTTTTCTTTAGTCATTTATTGAGATTATTGAGATTCTTGGTATAACAAATCTATTGATTCCAGTGAACTGATTGTCCGTGTTTAGTCCACTTGAAGTGTTAATCCGATCCTATAAGGGATTGTCGATATACCAGATCAATCAAAAGGTATGACGTAGAGTTATCCGGTTGTTATTTCATTGTTTGCCATAGCATCGATATATATGAAATTAATCTTTAAAAGGTATGATCTAGAATAGTCCGGTTCTTATTTCATTGTTTGACATAGCATCGATATAGATAAAATTAATCTTTAAAATGTATGATCTAGAATTATCCGGTTGTTATTTCATTGTTTGACATAGCATCGTTATAGATGAAATTAATCTTTAAAAGGTGTGATCTAGAATAATCCGGCTGTTATTTCATTGTTTGACATAGCATCGTTATAGATGAAATTAATCTTTAAAAGATATGATCTAGAATAGTCCGGTTCTTCTTGAAGATTGGATATGCGGTTAGGGTTGATATTTCATTGTTTGACATGGCATCGTTAATTAACCCTATAGGTGAACCTTTTCGATCTTCAGTCAATATCCACCTTATACGATAATTAGTGTTTACTGGTCTGTGACAAAGGCATCTTCTCGAGCCAAGGTAAAATCTCTAGTGGAATGTAATGTCTGTTTGGTTTTCCCTTCATTTATGAAGACTAAAACACATCATTGATAGTCGGTTTTTTTAGATATCTTCATATTATTCATCTATGTAAGAACACTAAAACACACACACACAGGGAAAAGCTTCTTGTCTAAAATTGATAATCCTCAAGTAAAAAGTTCTTGTATCTTACAGACGGTCTAATGACACATCTGTTATTTACATAATTAATACCCCAACGTTTTGTTATCACGTTATCCTTCACAATTAGAACTTGAATAATATGGTTGAAAACAGATTTTACCTAATAGAAAAAGACGACAGTTGATTTAAACGAAAGGCCAATGCGCTGTGTAAGATGAGTTCACAACGTTAAAAACTGGACTAGCACCTCATTCACTTGTTTGTTTTTGCTTATTATTATGTCGTGACCCCTGTTTTCCATCCATATTATCTCAATATTTTTGTGCACGGATGATTGATTAATGTTTTACGCCGCACATAAGATTATTTCACTATATGGCGGAGTTGGTCGGGGAGGAAACCCCCAACCTTCCTCAAGTACCAGGCAACTTGCCCACATGCAGGGATCGAGTGAAAAATCCACTCAGAATGTTTTCAGTTTTATTCTTGGGGTTCGAACCCGCGTCGCATTGATGGTGCATTGATGAAGTTTTTTAGGTGAGAGGTAGCCTGGTAGATAATTTACATCGGTGAGTATTTGTATTTACATGGATCTTGGTCACTTTGTTGATAAAAAAAAGACAAACTTGTTTATGGCAAGAATATTTCATCGAACCGAAGTGTCTCATTTCAAACTTTCATCGATTACTTCGGTATTGATTAGATGAAATCTTTAAAAGTATCCACAACGTGACAAAGGTTCATGTTGGAAATAACTGTCAGGTTGTTACTTATCTACTCGAGCATGAGAAATATAAAAACAGAAGAAACAGACTATTTGATCCGGTATACATATATTGTATCATAAAAACAGATATTGGATTATTATAGTCCTGTACAGTCAGTTGTTGAGTTGCTGTCGCCCAACACAAGAAAAAGCTTTACGAATTTTCTTCTTTAAAGATTTCATCATTGTGTGACCAGTCCCAGGTCTCTTCGTGGCTATATCTGGATTTGGGGTCGTTTTTGGAATATTTTTGATCCCTGTTTCTTTGTCTTCCTTTAAGAGATCCCCTCCTGATAGTGTATTGAAAGTTTCCTGGCAACCTGTTTTGTCGAATGGCATCCGCTGATCAAGAGATGGTCTGACTTTTCTCTCGTCATAACATTTGCCTGATTTGCTTTCGGGCAACCATGGATCAAAAGATTCTGAAGTAATTGATAGACGAGTCAGCATTTCAGGTGTAACATGGTTATAGAAATTCTCAGTGATCGCCCCCTTGGCAAAAGGGTTCAGGTATTGAGGATAATCCTCAAATGTTTCCCAGGACTTCAGAAATCCAATCCTCCGCTTAATATTTAGGTTAAGTCCCGTGGAGAATTTAACTGTCCTGTCAGCAATAAGGAGACTGAAGTTTTCTGCTATCGCCTCCTTGGCAAAGGGATTCAGGTATTGGGGATAGTCTTCAAAGGTTTGCCACTCTCTATGGAAGATGTTACCTCTTGTTCTGTTTAATGGCTGTTGGCCGACTTTCCATCCAGTGGTCAACTCTCCAGGTTTTACCTCGTTAATCATATTCTTTCAATTCCGTGATATGTTCAATAATCGTTTGACGTCCGTCAAAATGTCCAGTAGCTAACTACACGAACTGTGATTATGACGTATAGTCCCTGGAAACATGTGTGTATAACGTCACTGACTCAGTTTGTGACGTACAGCGTCATTCATATAAAGTGAAGTCAACAACTGACGTAGATAATGTACGCACCCAAAGCCGCAAATCTTATATTGACAGTTTCTGAGGGTTTTAAAGAACAAAACCTCGCCCCACCCCTCAATCTGTCTTGATGTTGGGTAGTTTTGTGATAGTCCATCGTCTGATCGCAATGTTTGCTACTCTCCGTTTTAGTAAAATTTCTGAGAAAAATCTATATCTTATATGCCAGAAATGGCTTAGACAGGTGTCGGCGATTTAGTACCCTCGAGCTCTCCGGGCGTAGGCAGCCCCTGGTCCTTCGCGTGATTGTGCTGTGATTTTGTCTCCCACGTAATCAATTTTTTTTCCCGACTGCGCCCAACAGCTCAAACTGTCTTGCTGTAAAATTATTTTGTTAGTCGATCGCCTTATCTCAATATGTGCTACAGTGAATTTGACAATTTCTTTTTGAAATGTCAACTTTGCAATGCCAGAAATGGCCTGGAACGCATCGCTGGCAATCTCGAACTTTGGAGTCCCCTGGGCTCTCGCGTGATAGTGCTGCCATAGTGGCCCACCTGTCGGCAGATTACTGGCTACGATACTGAGTAAGAATATACCTATTATCTGAAAGCCTTGATAATGGCCTATAACAAATTTTTTTTCTTCCAAATGGAGTAGATTTCAAACTTTACAAGTCAAAAATCTTTACATCAAATTTCACTTGTTGGGCTCTGAAAATGGCCCAGAACGCATGTATGGCCTTCTCCTGTTTCAGAGCTCCCGGGGCCTGGGCGGCCCCTGGAACCTCGCCTGTTGTGCTGGGATAATTGCCCCCCCCCCCCCCCAATATGAAAAACGTTCCGCCGCCCCTTAGTGAGATGTGTGTTCTTGGTTTTGAGACGAAAGAATCTGTATGCCGAAGAAAATCAAGCGTGTATCGTAAGAATCATACACTTCAGTTGCAGAGACAGTCGAAAAAAAGCTTGTAAACTGTCAAATCAGGAGGAAAACATTTCCACCGCAGTGAAAACTGTTCTCAGCGGTGTAAATATTTCCATCGATGCGAACTAATCTGTTCTCAAGTGTTTTAGTTCTATGGATTGACTTAGCATTGAGTTCACTGTCTTATATTCTTGTTAGTCCATGTTATTCATTTTATCTGGCCTATGAGGTCTATGTATTGGCCAATCATTAAACACACGTTATCATACACTTTGTTGTCTATCTGCGATGGCGCCTCGTGTCATGGCTAATTATCGAATGTTGGAGGGATATATAGAAATGGCTGTCTTGATTACTATAACTCCTAAGGCACGTAAAACGAGTGGCGCCACTGTGCGTTACATTTGGCAAATGTATGTCTCCTATCAATTAATTGCGGATATTAGATAAATTCCAGTAGTGATTATGCAGTTATTGTTTTAGAAATTCTATAATACAAACGAAAGGGCCGTCGGTTTGTGAGATGTTGCTTGTTTGTAAAGGGCTGTGGATGTCACTTTATCCGACCACTGAGTCCTAAATAAAGATCTGATTAAACGAATTCTGGAATGGAATCATGGGTGATATACGGATACAATTGGCTGATGTTCTGTCAGCCGAGATGTTCCACGTGTTCTGTAATCCACTTCAAGTCACCAAGTTAAAATTGCATGACTTCCGAAGGCCTCCATAACACTTATTACGTCGTGTAACCTCACGCGCTACAAAAAAGAGACTGCAACAACCATATTCTAGATATATCCTGTGTAGATTTTTATTCACTTCGCGTTTCTAGAATATATGCAAGAATAGGCGTAAGGGTCGTTGAATAACCATACAGTCAAATCAACAGAAAAGAGGTTACTTTAGTAACAATAATATGCGTACATCATCTGCTGTAATTCACTCTATAAGACTGATGCACGACCAATTTAATTAAGAAAAGATTTTGAACTGAAGTTCGGCTTGTTGGTTAGGCTATTGATCAGATTATAGGCTACCATTCGATTTCTTCCATATCTATACATCTAGTTTGTCTTCATAATATCCGGGGCTTTGGCTTCCAAGTTTTAACAGTTGAAAACATTATACCCTTAATCAACCTGTGAAACTAGTTTTTGTCATCTATCTGAAATAAAAATAAAAGGGCTCATGGTGGTTCTTAAAGGATAATACTCATGCACGTATTTCCTTTACCGATCTTCAGGCTTGAAAGTAGTTTATTTTAACTTTGCATGTGCTTCCCGTTTTTGTAGGGTTGAAGTAACCGAAAATTGACGTTCTTTGAAGCAGTTTATTATAACTATGTGCTTCCCGTTTCTGTAGGGTTGAGGTAACCGAAAATTGACGTTCTTTGAAGCAGTTTATTATAACTATGTGCTTCCCGTTTCTGTAGTGTTGAGGTAGACGAAAATTGACGTTCTTTGAAGCAGTTTATTATAACTATGTACTTCCCGTTTCTGTAGGGCTGAGGTAACCGAAAATTGACGTTCTTTGAAGCAGTTTATTATAACTATGTGCTTACCGTTTCTGTAGGGCTGAGGTAACCGAAAATTGACGTTCTTTGAAGCAGTTTATTATAACTATGTGCTTCCCGTTTTTGTAGGGCTAAGGTAACCGAAAATTGACGTTCTTTGAAGCAGTTTATTATAACTATGTACTTCCAGTTTCTGTAGGGTATAGGTAACCGAAAATTGACGTTCTTTGAAAAAGTTTATTATAACTATGTACTTCCCGTTTTTATAGGGTAGAGGTAACCGAAAATTGACGTTCTTTCCACAATATAACCATTGATTACTTCGCTGACTGGTATAGAGTTCAAACAATGTAAATATGACCATCTGGAAATCAACCAGTTTCCTTTTTAATTTTGATTCAATGATCCCCCAAAATATAACTAAACTTTCTTAGAGGGTCAGTGTGGAATCAAGAGCCCGATCAAGAAATCGTGTCTCTCTCATGGACCCAATCAGTACATAGAACTATCATATTTCTTTAGTAATTTATTGAGATTAAATCAAAACAAAGGCAAATCAACACCAAATCAAATGTACGCAATGTAGGACAATTACCTGGGTCGTGGAAGTTATTCCGGGTTTTAAAAATAATCCGATGGTGGTTTGAACATAATGTGGTCTGGGACAACAATTTTTTGTCTAACATCGTATTGTTGGTGCCTCATGTTATTATCGGTAAAATTATTTAATAACGATTGAACGTGGCTGCCTTTGTATTTTTAGAAAAAAAAGTTTTGTAATATTAAAAAGATTTCATCGAATAATTCTGTTAAAAGGTCTAATTTTAAACTAATGCTAGTTACTAAGATGACGATTCAATGAAATCTTCTTGGTATAACAAATCTAATGATTCCAGTGAACTGATTGTCCATGTTTAATCCACTTGAAGTGTTAATCCGAGGGATTATCGATATACCAGATCAATCAAAAGAACGTAAAATTATCCGGTTGTTACTTCATTGTTTGTCATAGCATCGTTATAGATGAAATTAATCTTCAAAATGTATGATCTAGAATAGTCCGGTTGTTATTTCGATGTTTCACATAGCATCGTTATAGATGAAATTAATCTTAAAAAGGTATGACCTAGAATAGTCCAGTTGTTATTTCATTGTTTGACGTAGCATCGCTATAGATGAAATCAATCTTAAAAAGGTATGATCTAGATCTAGAATAGTCCGGTTGTTATTTCATTGTTTGACGTAGCATCGTTATAGATGAAATCAATCTTAAAAAGGTATGATCTAGAATAGTCCGGTTGTTATTTCGATGTTTCACATAGCATCGTTATAGATGAAATTAATCTTAAAAAGGTATGACCTAGAATAGTCCAGTTGTTATTTCATTGTTTGATGTAGCATCGTTATAGATGAAATCAATCTTTAAAATGTATGATCTAGAATAGTCCGGTTGTTATTTCATTGTTTGACGTAGCATCGTTATAGATGAAATCAATCTTAAAAAGGTATGACCTAGAATAGTCCGGTTGTTATTTCATTGTTTGACGTAGCATCGTTATAGATGAAATTAATCTTTAAAAGGCATGATCTCGAATTAACCGATTGTTTTTTCATTGTTTGACATAGCATCGCTATAGATGAAATTATTCTTTAAAAGGTATGATCTAGAATAGTCTGGCTCTTCTTGAAGATTGGATATGTGGTTAGGGTTGATATTTCATTGCTTGACATGGCATCGTTTATTAACCTTATAAGTGAACCCTTTCTATCTTCAGTCAATATCCACCTTATACGATAATTAGTGTTTACTGGTCTGTGACAAACGCATCTTCTCGAGTCTCTAGTGAAATGTAATGCCTGTTTGGTTTTCTCGTCATTGATAATCGGTTTTTTTAATGTATAATCCTCGTCAGATTTCTACATATTATACATCTATTGATAACCCTCAAGTAAAAAGATCTTGTGTGTTATATTTTCTACTCCAACATTTTGTTATAACGTTATCCTTGACTATAAGAACTTGAATAGTAATGGTTGAAAAAAGACTTTGTCATGGAAAATTACGACAGTTGATTTAAGCGAAAGGCAACACGCCCTGTGTAAAACGAGTACCGTAAACTGGGGTAACTTTGAACGGCGGGGTATCTTTGACCAGTCAAAGATGAAAATCTAAATTTTCGCTATTTGGTAACAAAGACTAAGAAAAGTGGTAATAATTAAGCTGCAATCATCATCAGGGAAATTACTGAAATAGTAAATTACCCGACACTGATTGACCAGGAAAAAGTTCGATTCTCACCCTGGCCAGGAATTTTTTCCGGGTCAATCAGTGTCGGTTAATTTACTAATTTGGTAATAATTAGGTTTTTAGCTTTTCCAGTGGTGAACCACTTTTCTTAGTATTTGTTACCAAATAGCGAAAATTTAGATTTCCATCTTTGACTGTATAAAGATACCCCGCCGTTCAAAGTTACCCCAGTTTACGGTACGCAATGTTTAAGACTATAGCTAGCCCCTTATTCACTTGTTTGTTTTTGCTTAGGCCTATTATTATTTTTTGCTTTCTCGTGACTTCTGTTTTCAATCCGTATTGTCTCAACATGGAGGCTCTCATATATTTTCGTGCATGGATGATTGATTGATTAATGTTTTATGCCACACTATATGGCGGTGTTGGCAGGTGTAGTGAGGGAGGAAACCGGGCTCTCTGTCCGGAAGAAATCCCCAACCTTTCAGGCAACTCGCCCACATACCGCACACATGCGACCCACATACCGCGATTGAGTGAAAAATCCACTCGTGCGATTCGAACCCGCGTCGCATCGACGATGCACCATGGAATTTTTTTTTAGGTAAGAGGTAGCCAGGAAGATAATTAAGGTTGTTGAGTAATTTGATTAACATAGACCTTGGTCTCGTTGTCGATTAAAAAAAGACAAACTTGTTTATAGCAAGAATATTTCATCGAACCGAAGTGTCTTATTTCAAACCTTCATCGATTCGATATTGATTAGATGAAATCTTTAAAAGTATCCTCAACGTGACAAAGGTTCATGTTAGAAATAGTTGTCAGGTTGTTACTTATCTACTGGGACATGAGAAATATAAAAACAGAAGAAACAGACTATTTATATACATATATTGTATCATAAAAACAGATATTGGATTCTTATAGTCCTGTACAGTCAGTTGTTTAGTTGCTGTCGTCCAACACAAGAAAAAGCTTTACGAATTTTCTTCTTTAAAGATTTCATCATTGTGTGACCAATCCCAGGTCTCTTCATGGCTATATCTGGATTTGGGGTCGTTTTTGGAATATTTTTGATCTCTGTTTCTTTGTCTTCCTTTAAGAGATCTCCTCCTGATAGTGTATTGAAAGTTTCCTGACAACCTGTTTTATCCAATGGCATCCGCTGATCAAGAGATGGTCTGACTTTTCTCTCGTCATAACATTTGCCAGATTTGTTTTCAGGCAACCATGGATCCACAGATTCTGAAGTAATTGATAGACGAGTCAGCATTTCAGGTGTAACATGGTTATAGAAATTCTCAGTGATCGCCCCCTTGGCAAAAGGGTTCAGGTATTGAGGATAATCCTCAAATGTTTCCCAGGACTTCAGAAATCCAATCCTCTGCTTAATATTTTGGTTAAGTCCCGTGGAGAGTTTAGCTGTCCTGTCAGCAATAAGGAGACTGAAGTTTTCTGCTATCGCCTCCTTGGCAAAGGGATTCAGGTATTGGGGATAGTCTTCAAAGGTTTGCCACTCTCTATGACTATGGAAGGTGTTACCTCTTTTTCTGTTGAATGACTCCGTCTGTTGGTCGACTTTCCATCCAGTGGTCAACTCTCCAGGTTTTATCGTGTTAATCATATTCTTTCAATTCCGTGATATGTTCTATAATCGTTTGACGTCTGTCAAAAATGTCCAGTAGCTAACTACACGAAGTGTGATTATGACGTAGTCCATGGAAACATGTGTGTATAACGTCACTGAATCAGTTTGTGACGTACAACGTTATTTATAATCAAACGTCAACGACGTAAAGATAGCACAAGCACAACGTAAATTATGCGACAAACTGCGAACTGTTACGCAACTTGGTATTTTTATATTTTTTCTAACCATGTAGGTCTACTATGATGACTGAGCTGACCAGTCTTATTCTTGTGTTTCAGCTGGCACTTTGTATACAATATTTTAACATAACACCGGGAGAATCAAAGAAATGCATCCTAGCTATTTGATTTGAATACACAAAAGGCGTGTATGAATGCCGGCAGTTTGGAACTTCAAAGAAAACTTCAGCAACATGTTACCTATAAGACATTTTTCATTTGACACAAAAAGCTTTCAGCACCACACAATTCCATCAATCTCTGCTCCATTGGTTTCCGGAAAAACAGAGAGAAGTTTCTGCATCTATCCTGAGGGTTATCACTACCCTCAGCAGGTTTTACACTGGAAAGATTAACGCTCAATTGTTTGTTTCGTTTAACTATCGATAATGGATTTGTCCTAATTTAACAACCCCCAATATAAGACTCAAGATTTCATGACGGTTGTGTATCGAGTCGAGATATATTTCTTTGCTAATTTATTGAAATTGAAACCTGCATATTCGTATTCTTGTTTTCAAACTAACGAAATTACATAGGCCTATATCATTTTTCCGTTGGGCAAAATTATGTTTGGACAACTAATATTGTACCGACGTCGACAAGACCGAACTACAACCATGTATCATCAGCAGTTGATTTATTCATTGGTGTCTTACGGTGTACTCAAGATTATTTCACTTATATATGCGGCGTTGCCAGGTTTAGTAAAAGGAAACCGAGTTCTTTGCCCAGAAGAAACTCACAACCTTTGGCGAGTAGGCCTACCTGGCAACTCTCCCACATACGGCGATCGAGCGAAAAATCTACAATTTATTTGGTTTGAGTGGGATTCAAACCCACGTCGCATCGATTGAGACCAGTGTTGGACTGAGGGACGATCACTCTAACCGATTTAGCCACCTGGACCCCCGATCAGCAGTTGAAACTGTGCTCAAATTGAGTTTGAACTGGCGGTATCGAACCATCCATTGGAATATAATGTGTGGTTTCTGTACTCGATATACTGTTTCAGAGGTATCAGTTGATACCTAACACACAGAAAGCCATCGGTTATACCATCAACTGACTCTATATACGTCATTACAACCAAGTCATTACAACCATGTGCCATTCCCCAAAAACACATTTTTGAAAAACGCAACGAGTGGCGCCATTTTGCATTATCATCGGCAAATGTATGTCTCCTTGATTAATTACTTTAGACGATGAATTCCAGAAGTGATTATGCAGTTGTAGTTTTAAAGAGAAGAGTCATCGGGTTTTGTGATGGTGCTTGTTAACAAAGGACGTTGGATGTCACTTTATCCGATCAATGAGTCCCAAAAATGTGATTCAGCGACTTATGGAATGGAATCATGGGTGGCATGTGGAAACTGCTGCTTGATAACTAACAGATATCAAATCAATTGAGCCACATCATCTGTTGTATGATTAACCTTCGTGGATGAAAAATTCAACTAAGAAAAGATTTTGACCTGAAATTCGGCTTGATGGTTAGTTTATTGATTAGATTATACTATCCGATAGCTTTTCTCCATATCACATACATGTAGTTTGTATTTAAAATGTCCCCGAATTATATTCCAATCTGGCTGATTAAATCATTCAATTAACAAACAGGATAGAAATATGATTTGGGAAGCTAAGTGGTTATATGATTGATATAACAGACAGATATGTCTCCCAGATTGCAAGGTCATTCAGCTAGTCAATTTCACAATGGCGCCCTGTTACATTAGCAGCTTCGGATTCAGAGATAATATTTCTAGCACGCTATAGCGGTACTTTTGTATGTACTAATCCTTGGTGACCGGGCTTCTGCTTCCAAGTTTCAACAGATGAAAACATTAGACCACCAATCGCCCCATGATGAAATAAATTGTATGTCGTTCATTTATCTGCTAAAGTCAAAATAAAGGGCCCCGGGTGGTTCATTCGAGTAAAACATTGGCGAAGTTTTTCCCATTCCAACAGTGCCGTAACCCCATGATAAAACATGTTGTGTGTCGTCCATTTGTTCGCTAAAATCAAAATAAAGGGCTCTGGGCCGAACAGTGGAGCAAAAACTTGGTGAAGTTTATAGATTCCGTATTTGATGTTGTGATTTGTTGATTGGCATTATGGTTCCGTATTTGATGTTGTGATTTGTTGATTGGCATTATGGTTCCGTATTTGATGTTGTGATTTGTTTGATTGGCATTATGGTTCCGTGTTTGATGTTGTGATTTGTTTGATTGGCATTATGGTTCCGTGTTTGATGTTGAGATTTGTTGTATTGACATTATGGTTCCGTATTTGATGTTGTGATTTGTTGATTGGCATTATGGTTCCGTATTTGATGTTGTGATTTGTTTGATTGGCATTATGGTTCCGTGTTTGATGTTGTGATTTGTTGTATTGACATTATGGTTCCGGGTGTTATGATTTGTTTGATTGGCATTATGGTTCCGTATTTGATGTTGTGATTGGTTTGATTGACATTATGGTTCCGTATTTGATGTTGTGATTTGTTTGATTGGCACCATGGTTCCGTATTTGATGTTGTGATTAGTTTGATTTGCATTATGGTTCCGTGTTTGATGTTGTGATTTGTTGTATTGACATTATGGTTCCGTGTTTGATGTTGTGATTTGTTGTATTGGCATTATGGTTCCGTTTTTGATGTTGTGATTTGTTTGATTGGCATTATGGTTCCTTATTTGCTGTTGTGATTTGTTTGATTTGCATTATGGTTCCGTGTTTGCTTTTGTGATTTGTTTGATTGGCATTATGATTCCGTATTTGATGTTGTGATTTGTTTGATTGGCATTATGGTTTCGTATTTGATGTTGTAATTTGTTTGATTGACATTGTGGTTTCGTATTTGATGTTGTGATTTGTTTTATTGACTTGATGGTTTCGTATTTGATGTTGTGATATGTTTGATTGGCATTATACTTCCGTATTTGATGTTGTAATTTGTTTTATTGACATTGTGGTTCCGTATTTGATGTCATCATTTGTTTGATTGGCATTGTGGTTCCGTGTTTGATTTTGTGATTTGTTTGATTGGCATTATGGTTCCGCGTTTGATATTGGGTTTTGTTTGATTGGCATTACGGTTTCGTATTTGATGTTGTAATTTGTTTGGTTGACATTGTGGTTCCGTATTTGATGTTGTGATTTGTTTGACATTATGGTTCCGTATTTGCTGTTGTGATTTGTTTGATTTGCATTATGGTTCCGTATTTGATGTGATTTGTTTAATTGACATTATGGTTCCGCGTTTGATGTGATTTGTTTAATTGACATTATGGTTCCATATTTAATGTTGTGATGTGTTTGATTGGCACTATGGTTCCGTATTTGATGTTGTGATTTGTTTGATTTGCAATATGGTTCCGTATTTGATGTTGTGATGTGTTTGATTGGCACTATGGTTCCGTATTTGATGTTGTGATTTGTTTGATTTGCATTATGGTTCCGTATTTGATGTCATCATTTGTTTAATTGGCATTGTGGTTCCGCGTTTGATATTGGGATTTGTTTGTTTGGCATTGTGGTTCCGTGTTTGCTTTTGTGATTTGTTTGATTGGCATTATGATTCCGTATTTGATGTTGTGATTTGTTTGATTGGCATTATGTTTTCGTATTTGATGTTGTGATGTGTTTGATTGGCACTATGATTCCGTATTTGATGTTGTGATTTGTTTGATTGGCATTAGAGTTCCGTATTTGATGTTGTGATTTGTTTGATTTGCATTATGGTTCCGTATTTGATGTCACCATTTGTTTAATTGGCATTGTGGTTCCGCGTTTGATATTGGGATTTGTTTGATTGGCATTGTGGTTCCGTGTTTGCTTTTGTGATTTGTTTGATTGGCATTATGATTCCGTATTTGATGTTGTGATTTGTTTGATTGGCATTATGGTTTCGTATTTGATGTTGTAATTTGTTTGATTGGCATTGTGGTTCCGTGTTTGATTTTGTGATTTGTTTGATTGGCATTATGGTTCCGCGTTTGATATTGGGTTTTGTTTGATTGGCATTACGGTTTCGTATTTGATGTTGTAATTTGTTTGGTTGACATTGTGGTTCCGTATTTGATGTTGTGATTTGTTTGACATTATGGTTCCGTATTTGCTGTTGTGATTTGTTTGATTTGCATTATGGTTCCGTATTTGATGTGATTTGTTTAATTGACATTATGGTTCCGTGTTTGATGTGATTTGTTTAATTGACATTATGGTTCCATATTTAATGTTGTGATGTGTTTGATTGGCACTATGGTTCCGTATTTGATGTTGTGATTTGTTTGATTTGCAATATGGTTCCGTATTTGATGTTGTGATGTGTTTGATTGGCACTATGGTTCCGTATTTGATGTTGTGATTTGTTTGATTTGCATTATGGTTCCGTATTTGATGTCATCATTTGTTTAATTGGCATTGTGGTTCCGCGTTTGATATTGGGATTTGTTTGTTTGGCATTGTGGTTCCGTGTTTGCTCTTGTGATTTGTTTGATTGGCATTATGATTCCGTATTTGATGTTGTGATTTGTTTGATTGGCATTATGGTTTCGTATTTGATGTTGTGATGTGTTTGATTGGCACTATGATTCCGTATTTGATGTTGTGATTTGTTTGATTGGCATTAGAGTTCCGTATTTGATGTTGTGATTTGTTTGATTTGCATTATGGTTCCGTATTTGATGTCACCATTTGTTTAATTGGCATTGTGGTTCCGCGTTTGATATTGGGATTTGTTTGATTGGCATTGTGGTTCCGTGTTTGCTTTTGTGATTTGTTTGATTGGCATTATGATTCCGTATTTGATGTTGTGATTTGTTTGATTGGCATTATGGTTTCGTATTTGATGTTGTAATTTGTTTGATTGACATTGTGGTTTCGTATTTGATGTTGTGATTTGTTTTATTGACTTGAGGGTTTCGTATTTAATGCTGTGATTTGTTTGATTGGCATTATAGTTCCGTATTTGATGTTGTAATTTGTTTTATTGACATTGTGGTTCCGTATTTGATGTTGTGATTTGTTTGATTGGCATTATAGTTCCGTATTTGATGTTGTAATTTGTTTTATTGACATTGTGGTTCCGTATTTGATGTCATCATTTGTTTAATTGGCATTGTGGTTCCGCGTTTGATATTGGGATTTGTTTGATTGGAGTATGGTTTCGTATTTGATGTTGTAATTTGTTTGGTTGACATTGTGGTTCCGTATTTGATGTTGTGATTAGTTTGATTTGCATTATGGTTCCCTGTTTGATGTTGTGATTTGTTGTATTGACATTATGACATCATTAGGTTGACGACTGTCAGACTGGACTTTAGTCCGTAGACTTTTCTGGAGCACTTTGTAATATATTGACAATGTTTATGCATCTTCAGCTATGGCAAGAATATCGGTAACCTGAGATTGAACGCTTTAGGACCATGAGAAAGGAAAGTGAAAATTTTGGTTCCCCCAAATCGAAATACCTATAAGTAGAAGACAGGCAAGGGGAAGTAGTTTGCATTCTTCTGTTATAATCTATGTATGATCTAGAATTATCCGGTTGTTATTTCATAGTTTGACATAGTATCGTTATAGGTGAAATCAATCTTTAAAAGATATGATCTAGAATAATCCGGTTCTTCTTGAATATTGTATATATGGTTAGGGTTGATATTTCATTGTTTGACATGGCATCGTTTATTAACCCTATTGGTGAACCTTTTCGATCTTCAGTCAATATCCACCTTATACGATAATTAGTATTTACTGGTCTGTGACAAAGGCATCTTCTCGATCCAACGGGAAATCTATAGTGGAATGTAATGCCTGTTTGGTTTTCCCTTCATTTATGAAGACTAAAACACATCATTGATAGTCTGTTTTTTAGATATCTTCATATTATTCATCTATTTAAGAACACTAAAACACACGGGCACAGGGAAAATCTTCTTGTCTAAAATTGATAATCCTCAAGTAAAAAGTTCTTGTATCTTACAGACGGTCTAATGACACATCTGTTATTTACATAATTAATACCCCAACGTTTTGTTATCACGTTATCCTTCACAATTAGAACTTGAATAATATGGTTGAAAACAGATTTTACCTAATAGAAAAAGACGACAGTTGATTTAAACGAAAGGCCAATGCGTTGTGTAAGATAAGTTCACAACGTTAAAAACTGGACTAGCACCTCATTCACTTGTTTGTTTTTTCTTATTATTATGTCGTGACCCCTGTTTTCCATCCATATTATCTCAATATTTTTGTGCACGGATGATTGATTAATGTTTTACGCCGCACTTAAGATTATTTCACTATATGGCGGAGTTGACAGGTTTAGTCGGGGAGGAAACCCCCAACCTTCCTCAAGTACCAGGCAACTTGCCCACATGCAGCGATCGAGTGAAAAATCCACTCAGAATGTTTTCAGTTTTATTCTTGGGGTTCGAACCCGCGTCGCATTGATGGTGCATTGATGAAGTTTTTTAGGTGAGAGGTAGCCTGGTAGATAATTTACATCGGTGAGTATTTGTATTAACATGGATCTTGGTCACTTTGTTGATAAAAAAAAGACAAACTTGTTTATGGCAAGAATATTTCATCGAACCGAAGTGTCTCATTTCAAACTTTCATCGATTACTTCGGTATTGATTAGATGAAATCTTTAAAAGTATCCACAACGTGACAAAGTTTCATGTTGGAAATAACTGTCAGGTTGTTACTTATCTACTCGAGCATGAGAAATATAAAAACAGAAGAAACAGACTATTTGATCCGGTATACATATATTGTATCATAAAAACAGATATTGGATTATTATAGTCCTGTACAGTCAGTTGTTGAGTTGCTGTCGTCCAACACAAGAAAAAGCTTTACGAATTTTCTTCTTTAAAGATTTCATCATTGTGTGACCAGTCCCAGGTCTCTTCGTGGCTATATCTGGATTTGGGGTCGTTTTTGGAATATTTTTGATCTCCGTTTCTCTGTGTTCCTTTAAGAGATCTCCTCCTGATAGTGTATTGAAAGTTTCCTGACAACCTATTTTATCCAATGGCATCCGCTGATCAAGAGATGGTCTAACTTTTCTTTCATCAAAACATTTGCCAGATTTGTTTTCAGGCAACCATGGATCCACAGATTCTGAAGTAATTGATAGACGAGTCAGCATTTCAGGTGTAACATGGTTATAGAAATTCTCAGTGATCGCCCCCTTGGCAAAAGGGTTCAGGTATTGAGGATAATCCTCAAATGTTTCCCAGGACTTCAGAAATCCAATCCTCCGCTTAATATTTTGGTTAAGTCCTGTGGAGAGTTTAGCTGTCCTGTCAGCAATAAGGAGACTGAAGTTTTCTGCTATCGCCTCCTTGGCAAAGGGATTCAAATATTGGGGATAGTCTTCAAATGTTTGCCACTCTCTATGCAAGATGTTACCTCTTTTTCTGTTGAATGGCTGTGTTTGTTGGCCGACTCTCCATCCAGTGGTCAATTCTCCGGGTTTTATCTTGTTAATCATATTCTTTCAATTTCGTGATATGTTCTATAATCGTTTGACGTCCATCAAAATGTCCAGTAGATAACTCCACGAAGTGTGATTATGACGTAGTCCCTGGAAACATGTGTGTATAACGTCACAGGTTCAGTTTGTGACGTACAGCGTTATTTATAAAGAGACGTCAACGACGCAAAATCGAGATTGCACAAGTATAACGTAAATTATGCGACAAACTGCTAACTGTAACGCAACTTTTTTTTTTTAATTCTTTCTAAACTTGTAGGACTACTGATGTTGACTCGTGTTTCAGCTGGCATTTTGTTAAAAGTATTTAAGCATAACACCGGGAGAATCAAAGACTCTACAAATGCATCCTAGCTATTTGATCTGAATACGGTAAAGGTGTGTAAGAATGGCGGCAGTTTGAAACAAATTCTGCAACATACTACCTAAGACTTTTCACATTTGACACAAGAAGCTTTCAGCACCACACAATTCCATCAATCTCTGCTCCATTGGTTTCCGGAAAAAAGAGAGAAGTTTCTGCATCTATCCTGAAGGTTATCACTACCCTCAGCAGGTTTTACACTGGAAAGATTAACGCTCAATTGTTTGTTTCGTTTAACTATCGATAATGGGTTTGTCCTAATTGGACAACCCCCAATATAAGACTCAAGATTTCATGACGGTTGTGTATCGAGTTGAGATATATTTCTTTGCTACTTTATTGAAATTGAAACCTGCATATTCGTATTCTTGTTTTCAAACTAACGAAATTACATAGGCCTATATCATTTTTCCGTTGGGCAAAATTATGTTTGGACAACTAATATTGTACCGACGTCGACAAAACCGAACTACAACCATGTATCATCAGCAGTTGATTTATTCATTGGTGTCTTACGGTGTACTCAAGATTATTTCAATCATATATGCGGCGTTGCCAGGTTTAGTAAAAGGAAACCGAGTTCTTTGCCCAGAAGAAACTCACAACCTTTGGCGAGTAGGCCTACCTGGCAACTCTCCCACATACGGCGATCGAGCGAAAAATCTACAATTTATTTGGTTTGAGTGGGATTCGAACCCACGTCGCATCGATTGAGACCAGTGTTGGACTGAGGGACGCTCAATCTAACCGATTTAGCCACCTGGACCCCCGATCAGCAGTTGAAACTGTGCTCAAATTGAGTTTGAACTGGCGGTATCGAACCATCGATTGGAATATAATGTGTGGTTTCTGTACTTAATATACCCTTTCAGGGGTACCAGTTGATATGCAACACATGTAGAAAGCCATCGCTTATATAATCAACTGACTCTATATACGTCATTACAACCAAGGATTCCTTATGTACCATTCCCTCAAAACACATTTTTTTAAAACGCAACGAGTGGCGCCATTTTGCATTACCATCGGCAAATGTATGTCTCCTTCTATATCAATTAACTGCGGAAAATGATTAATTACTTTAGACGATGAATTCCAGTAGTGATTATGCAGTTATAGTTTTAAAAAGAAGAGCCATCGGGTTTCGTGATTTTGCTTGTTAACAAAGGACGTTGTATGTTACTTCATCCGACCAATGAGTCCCAAAAATCTGATTCAGCGACTTATGGAATGGAATCATGGGTGACATGCCGAAACTGCTGCTTAAAGGTTTTTGAAGGAACACCTTGAAGTCGCAAAGTTAAAATTGCACGACTTCTGAATACCTCCATAACATTTGTGTATTGCGGCAATTATATTATTTATAAACACAAAAAGACACAGGGAAAATTTATTTTATTGAAAGACCTTTGTCGTTATTACTCACATCGCATTTCTAAAATATATGCATGTAAAAATCGTCGTGGGTTAAGGGTCGTTGAATAACCAGTCAGACTAACAGATATCAAATCAATTCAACCACATCATCTGTTGTATGCTTGACCTTCGTGGATGACAAATTCAACTAAGAAAAGATTTTGACCTGAAATTTGGCGTGATGGTTAGTTTATTGATTAGATTATACTATCCGATAGCTTTTCCCCATATCACATACATGTAGTTTGTATTTAAAATGTCCCCGAATTATTTTCCGGTTATACAGTCTGGCTGATTAAATCATTCAATTAACAAAAAGGATAGAGATATGATTTGGGAAGCTAAGTGGTTATATGATTGATATAACAGACAGATATGTCTCCCAGATTGCAAGGTCATTCAGCTAGTCAATTTCACAATGGCGCCCTGTTACATTAGCAGTTTCGGATTCAGAGATAATATTTCTAGCACGCCATAGCGGTACTTTTGTATGTACTAATCCTTGGTGACCGGGCTTCTGCTACCAAGTTTCAACAGATGAAAACATTAAATCACCAATCACACCATGATGAAACAAATTGTACGTCGTTCATTTATCTGCTAAAGTCAAAATAAAGGGCTCGGGTGGTTTCTTCGAGTAAAACGTGTTTCCCCATTCCGACAGTGCCATCACCCCATGATAAAACAAGTTGTGTGCTGTCCATTTGTTAGGTTTTTTGTTTGCTGTTCCATTTCTTCGGGCAGAACTTTGGAGCTGAATGATTTGTTTGATTGGCATTATGAATCCGTATTTGATGTTGTGATTTGTTTGATTGGCATTATGATTCCGTATTTGATGTTGTGATTTGTTTGATTGGCATTATGGTTTCGTATTTGATGTTGTGATTTGTTTGATTGGCATTATGATTCCGTATTTGATGTTGTGATTTGTTTGATTGGCATTATGATTCCGTATTTGATGTTGTGATTTGTTTGATTGGCATTATGGTTCCATATTTGATGTTGTTATTTGTTTGATTGGCATTATGGGTCCGTATTTGATGTTGTGATTTGTTTGGTTGACACCATGATTCTGTATTTGATGTTGTGATTTGTTTGATTGGCATTATGATTCCGTATTTGATGTTGTGATTTGTTTGATTGGCATTATGGTTTCGTATTTGATGTTGTAATTTGTTTGATTGACATTGTGGTTTCGTATTTGATGTTGTGATTTGTTTTATTGACTTGATGGTTTCGTATTTAATGCTGTGATTTGTTTGATTGGCATTATAGTTCCGTATTTGATGTTGTAATTTGTTTTATTGACATTGTGGTTCCGTATTTGATGTTGTGATTTGTTTGATTGGCATTATAGTTCCGTATTTGATGTTGTAATTTGTTTTATTGACATTGTGGTTCCATATTTGATGTCATCATTTGTTTGATTGGCATTGTGGTTCCGTGTTTGATTTTGTGATTTGTTTGATTGGCATTATGATTCCGCGTTTGATTTGGGATTTGTTTGATTGGCATTATGGTTTCGTATTTGATGTTGTAATTTGTTTGGTTGACATTGTGGTTCCGTATTTGATGTTGTGATTTGTTTTATTGACTTGATGGTTTCGTATTTAATGCTGTGATTTGTTTGATTGGCATTATAGTTCCGTATTTGATGTTGTAATTTGTTTTATTGACATTGTGGTTCCGTATTTGATGTTGTAATTTGTTTTATTGACATTGTGGTTCCGTATTTGATGTTGTGATTTGTTTGATTGACATTGTGGTTCCGTATTTGATGTCATCATTTGTTTGATTGGCATTGTGGTTCCGCGTTTGATATTGGGATTTGTTTGATTGGCATTATGGTTCCGTATTTGATGTTTTAATTTGTTTTATTGACATTGTGGTTCCGTATTTGATGTTGTAATTTGTTTTATTGACATTGTGGTTCCGTATTTGATGTTGTGATTTGTTTGATTGACATTGTGGTTCCGTATTTGATGTCATCATTTGTTTGATTGGCATTGTGGTTCCGCGTTTGATATTGGGATTTGTTTGATTGGCATTATGGTTCCGTATTTGATGTTTTAATTTGTTTGATTGACATTGTGGTTCCGTATTTGATGTTGTAATTTGTTTTATTGACATTGTGGTTCCGTATTTGATGTTGTGATTTGTTTGATTGACATTGTGGTTCCGTATTTGATGTCATCATTTGTTTGATTGGCATTGTGGTTCCGCGTTTGATATTGGGATTTGTTTGATTGACATTGTGGTTCCGTATTTGATGTTGTGATTTGTTTGATTGACATTATGGTTTCGTATTTAATGCTGTGGTTTCTTTGATTGACATTATGGTTCCGTATTTGATGTTATGATTTGTTTGATTGACACTATGGTTCCGTATTTGATGTTGTAATTATTGATTTATTTGATTGGCTTTATGGTTCCGTGTTTGATGTTGTGGTTTGTTTAATTGACACTATGGTTCCGTATTTGATGTTGTGATTTGTTTGATTGACACCATGGTTCCGTGTTTGATGTTGTGATTTGTTTGATTGACATTATGGTTCCGTATTTGATGTTGTGGTTTGTTTGTATAGTATATATGCGTGTAAACTGAACTACTGACCCCGTGTCGCTAATTTAGATTAGTGAGAAGGCATCGAGGAATTGAACCGATTTCTTGATAGAATTACCAACACGAACTGCCAATCGATATCCATTTGTCCGTAAGGCGAGAGTCAATTCTTCTCGGATTAGCCAGTGCTCGAGATAGATCGACAGTAATTCGGATTCCTGCTTTTCGTGCTTTTCATTTTGAAATCTTTACGTTTCAATATTACCAGGAGAGTTCTTTGTGAGATCTTTATAATGTTGTACTGATATATCTAATAGCTAAGGCCAATACTGAAATATTAGTAACAACATAGAACACATTGGATCGACCATCTCTCATTGCAGTATACACACTACCGAAGATATAGACACCTTTCTACAGACATACGCCAGGATACACCTATAACAGGTGTTGTCTATGATAAAGTCGCATGATTGGTTCTTGGGTTCTTAAAAAGTAGCATCCTATACATTTTAAAAAAACATCTTTATTCATTGAATATTAACGTCCCGGGTGTCAATTTCGGGTATATAATGACCAGCCATTTAGGTTTTAAACAGCTTTTTTATATTTACAATCTCACGTCGGTGGAGGATATATTTCTAATTTCCCCCAAAAGATGCTAATCTATGGGGCGTGTTTTGGTGAGAGTAATAAAGAAAGCCATGGAAATGAAATGATTTTCAGGAGTTAAAAATCATCTTAAAAACCTCTGCCTAATGGATCCAGTCTTACATGTCAAAGCGGCTGGCAGCTTTACTCTCCTATAAAAATCATCAGTGTTCCTGAAATGGGTGTACTTTTGTTCAAATCTCCTAGAAGACGTTGTAAATAAAGGTCTTAGTGTATAATTGTAGTCAACATTATGTTGTATATATACTATCATACAATACTGACAATTCCAAAAACTTAAACGAATCATACAAATAAAAATACATTAGAGAATAAAGACAGCCCAAGGCAATGTGATAATCCAATTGAATTGGCTGCTCAGAATGTTGGTGAATAGGAATTGAATACGTAGTGTCGTGTCTACGAAGAGATTTAGAAAACCGTGAAGAATTGAGCTAACATCTTGATGGTATTGCCAACACGATCATGCCAATCGATATCCATTTGTCGGTATGGCCAACGTCAATTCTTCCTGACTTTGAGTTTTGCGAAGATCTCACGCCTTACTACTTAGCAAGCTTTTAACAGTTTGTTTTCTCTGTGTTTATCGGCCTCTAGTAAGTCGTATTTTTGAAGATTGCTGTCTGCGGTATGACGGCAGCTGGTCCAGAACTTGAACAAACTAAAAGGTACTTATGAAGAATTAATGACGATTGAGGCTGTCCATCACAAATGCGTTGTGTGAACAGAGGTTCATGCAACAAAACATCACTATTAAGCTAAATCTTAATGCTTAATACATCGAAATCGCGCTTTAAACATTTCTCAAATCACTTAATTTAGACAAATGTTTTCTCGGCTAAATATTTATGAACAGTAAAACACAGCTATATAGATATCCAAATCACCCAATATTAAAAAACCCAACATGGACAACGTACTAAGCCCTACTAAACATACCACCGAGGTACATCACTGTAATAATTACTCACTAGTATGGCGCACATCATTTATACGAATGGACGCGCCAATAAGCTAAAGCAGTAGATAGGAAAAGGCCGGTTGAAAAACACCTATGACGTCATACGAGGTGGAAACATGTTACGTAATATCCGAATTCCGGGTCAAAGACGCCCCGAGTGGTCGAGGTCAATAACTAGCACATCTCATTAACATCTAAGCTCCCGGCTGTTGGTCGCGCTTGACTACACATCTAATTAAAATCTCCTAACAAGAGGAGGCAATGGCTTGAACTGTGAGGTCGAGGTCAATAACTAGCACATCTAATTAAAATCTTAGCTCCCGGTTATTGGTCACGGTTCGCCGCATGTCTAATTATAATCTAAACTCGCGGCTACCAATATTAAAGCACATGTGCACCTATTCTTAAAAAAAAAAATATGCTGAATAATACACTCCCGACCTCGGGGATCTGTTCGTCAGATGGACGGAAAAAATATGCTTAGTAATGCAATACTGGTCTAAAGGACCAATTAAACCGACTGACACTGGTGATAGACAATATATAATAAACGAATGTATAAATAACCTTGGACTGTATTAACTCAACGTATAGATCATATCGGTAAGTATGTGTACATCAGTTAGCTGGCGGATATTGTTTCGCGCTCCACTGCACATCTCATTAAAATCTTAGCTCTCGGTTATTGGTCACGGTTCGCCGCATGTCTTATTAAAATCTAAGCTCGCGGCTATCGGTTCACTACGGTACACATGTCATTAAGAGTAGAATCTAAGTTATTTATTAAATTATCTCAGTGGCATTGCATATCAAAAATATACTACGTATAATACTTAAGTCTTAACCACTGGTCATCAACCCGGAAGTCACCGGAAGTTACCCGGAAGTGAACCGGAAGTGACCGGAAGTGAACCGGAAGTGTACCGGAAGTGACTGGAAGTAACCTGAAGTGAACCGGAAGTGACCCGGAAATGACCGGAAATAACCCGGAAGTCACCGGAAGTAGACCGGAAGTGACCGGAAATAACCCGGAAGTCACGGGAAGTGGACCGGAAGTAACCGGAAGTGTACCGGAAGTGACCGAAAATAGACCGGAAGTGACCGGAAATAATCCGGAAGTGGTCGGAACTAACCGGAAGTGACCGGAAATAACCTGAAGTGGACCGAAAGTGACCGGAAATAGACCGGAAGTGAACCGGAAGTGAACCGAAAGTAACCGGAAATGAACCGGAAGTAGCCGGAAGTGACCGGAAATATTCCGTAAGTGGCCGGAAGTGACCGGAAATAATCCGGAAGCGGCCGGAACTAACCGGAAGTGACCGGAAATAACCTGAAGTGGACCGGAAGTGACCGTAAATAGGCCGGAAATGGACCGGAATTGAACCGGAAATAACCAGAAGTGAAGTGATTGAGCCAAAAATAAGTTCCAAGCCCGGAAGTAGCCAAATTCTAACCGAATTCGGTCGTGTTACATATCAAAGGAAAGGCTGTAAAGATGTCTGCAAGACTTACTATAGCTCGTGGTTTTCTCAATTCTGGTTTTACACAAATCGATTGAAACGTTCAAATCTAGCATTAGTCGGAGAGCTTAGGGACTAACGCCATTCACCTTTAAACGGTCCGACTTCGAACCGGAAGGGACGTTATCGAACCGGAAGTCGTCCGTAATTTTGTTACTTTTTGTTTTAGAGCTTAGGGACTAACGCCATTCACCTTTAAACGGGCCGACCTCGAACCGGAAGTGACGTCATCGAACCGGTAGTTGTCCGTAATTTCGTTATTTTTTTTTGTCCCACAGCCTAGGTACTAACGCCATTCAATCCGTTACGACATCATATCCGCTATTGTGCGGCGTAAAACACCAAACAATCAATGACTCTAAGCAGTCGTCCTACATCAGGCGTTTTTCACCCCAGAACTGTATTGTGAAAGTCTCAACCAATGCCTTAACATAAAAAAAAAAACATAAGACATCGTTCGTTCTGATGAACATTTTATTATCTTCATGGTGAACATTCTTCAAGTACATCGTTTCCGGTTTTCGTAAGGGTATTCGTCCGGTGATGACTGTTTATGGAGGGCATCCCTCGGATGAAAATACTTTAGAAGATGACCGTAAAGTTTTTCTAACGAGGATCATTACGCCCGCTAGCGGTATGGCTGATACAGTTTCCGACGTATGGGACGACATTGTGAAGGAAGCTATTCAAACTCATATGTCTGTTGACGGCTGCAGTTTGCAGGAGGAATACCGACGGCGCAGGCCGGAAATAAAGAAAACCTTGATGACTATATACGGATAGTACAACACTATTTGGATGCATTTAATGGGAGACCCGCTTCACCGAGAAATTGTGAAAACTAGGGATTTTTTACGCGGAGTAATTGGCCTACCTATTGACGAGGCATTAGCGAACGCGATCAAAATACGCTATATGTTATTTGATAAGGTTTTACCGGACGAATACCCTTACGAAAACCGGAAACGATGTACTTGAAGAATGTTCACCATGAAGATAATAAAATGTTCATCAGAACGAACGATGTCTTATGTTTTTTTTATTTTATGTTAAGGCATTGGTTGAGACTTTCACAATACAGTTCTGGGGTGAAAAACGCCTGATGTAGGACGACTGCTTAGAGTCATTGATTGTTTGGTGTTTTACGCCGCACAATAGCGGATATGATGTCGTAACGGATTGAATGGCGTTAGTACCTAGGCTGTGGGACAAAAAAAAATAACGAAATTACGGACAACTACCGGTTCGATGACGTCACTTCCGGTTCGAGGTCGGCCCGTTTAAAGGTGAATGGCGTTAGTCCCTAAGCTCTAAAACAAAAAGTAACAAAATTACGGACGACTTCCGGTTCGATAACGTCCCTTCCGGTTCGAAGTCGGACCGTTTAAAGGTGAATGGCGTTAGTCCCTAAGCTCTCCGACTAATGCTAGATTTGAACGTTTCAATCGATTTGTGTAAAACCAGAATTGAGAAAACCACGAGCTATAGTAAGTCTTGCAGACATCTTTACAGCCTTTCCTTTGATATGTAACACGACCGAATTCGGTTAGAATTTGGCTACTTCCGGGCTTGGAACTTATTTTTGGCTCAATCACTTCACTTCTGGTTATTTCCGGTTCAATTCCGGTCACTTCCGGTCCATTTCCGGCCTATTTACGGTCACTTCCGGTCCACTTCAGGTTATTTCCGGTCACTTCCGGTTAGTTCCGGCCGCTTCCGGATTATTTCCGGTCACTTCCGGCCACTTACGGAATATTTCCGGTCACTTCCGGCTACTTCCGGTTCATTTCCGGTTACTTTCGGTTCACTTCCGGTCTATTTCCGGTCACTTTCGGTCCACTTCAGGTTATTTCCGGTCACTTCCGGTTAGTTCCGACCACTTCCGGATTATTTCCGGTCACTTCCGGTCTATTTCCGGTCACTTCCGGTTACTTCCGGTCCACTTCCCGTGACTTCCGGGTTATTTCCGGTCACTTCCGGTCTACTTCCGGTGACTTCCGGGTTATTTCCGGTCATTTCCGGGTCACTTCCGGTTCACTTCAGGTTACTTCCAGTCACTTCCGGTACACTTCCGGTTCACTTCCGGTCACTTCCGGTTCACTTCCGGGTAACTTCCGGTGACTTCCGGGTTGATGACCAGTGGTTAAGACTTAAGTATTATACGTAGTATATTTTTGATATGCAATGCCACTGAGATAATTTAATAAATAACTTAGATTCTACTCTTAATGACATGTGTACCGTAGTGAACCGATAGCCGCGAGCTTAGATTTTAATAAGACATGCGGCGAACCGTGACCAATAACCGAGAGCTAAGATTTTAATGAGATGTGCAGTGGAGCGCGAAACAATATCCGCCAGCTAACTGATGTACACATACTTACCGATATGATCTATACGTTGAGTTAATACAGTCCAAGGTTATTTATACATTCGTTTATTATATATTGTCTATCACCAGTGTCAGTCGGTTTAATTGGTCCTTTAGACCAGTATTGCATTACTAAGCATATTTTTTCCGTCCATCTGACGAACAGATCCCCGAGGTCGGGAGTGTATTATTCAGCATATTTTTTTTTTTAAGAATAGGTGCACATGTGCTTTAATATTGGTAGCCGCGAGTTTAGATTATAATTAGACATGCGGCGAACCGTGACCAATAACCGGGAGCTAAGATTTTAATTAGATGTGCTAGTTATTGACCTCGACCTCACAGTTCAAGCCATTGCCTCCTCTTGTTAGGAGATTTTAATTAGATGTGTAGTCAAGCGCGACCAACAGCCGGGAGCTTAGATGTTAATGAGATGTGCTAGTTATTGACCTCGACCACTCGGGGCGTCTTTGACCCGGAATTCGGATATTACGTAACATGTTTCCACCTCGTATGACGTCATAGGTGTTTTTCAACCGGCCTTTTCCTATCTACTTAAAGCAACCAACGAAATTACCCAAAATTACTTCATGAGTGGAACCCGAGGACATTCGGTTCCATCGCCATTTTTATGCCATCTCTTATGAGTTCGATGAACAAGCAGTTGTTAACGCTTACATTTTGCTAAAAAGACTTATTGCATTATTTAAAATTTTGAAATCTACCAAAACTTCACAAACCAAGCAAACAGAATATGGTATACGATCTTTTTATTACTCTTCTTGGACTTGAAAAATAATACATCGCGAAACTAGGCTCCACTATACCAGATGGCTGAATGGACACAGATTTGTTCCGGAAGAAATGCGATAGCTGAGGTAGGATTCATCCATATAGAAATGTAATAGCTGAGGATGGATACGTCCATATAGAAATGTAATAGCTGAGGTTGCATACGTCCATATAGAAATGTAATAGCTGAGGTTGGATACATCCATATAGAAATGTAATAGCTGAGGTTGGATACGTCCATATAGAAATGTAATAGCTGAGGTTGGATACGTCCATATAGAAATGTAATAGCTGAGGTTGGATACGTCCATATAGAAATGTAATAGCTGAGGTTGGATACGTCCATATAGAAATGTAATAGCTGAGGTTGGATACGTCCATATAGAAATGTAATAGTTCAGGTTGGATACATCCATATAGAAATGTAATAGTTCAGGTTGGATACAGCCATGTAGAAATGTAATAGCTGAGGTTGGATACGTCAATATAGAAATGTAATAGTTCAGGTTGGATACGTCCATATAGAAATGTAATAGCTGAGGTTGGATACGTCCATATAGAAATGTAATAGTTAAGGTTGGATACAGCCATGTAGAAATGTAATAGCTGAGGTTGGATACATCCATATAGAAATGTAATAGCTGAGGTTGGATACATTAGTATAGAAATGTAATAGCTGAAGTTGGATACATCCATATAGAAATGTAATAGCTGAGGTTGGATGTATCCATATAGAAATGGAATAGTTGAGGTTGGATACATCCATATAGAAATGTAATAGTTCAGGTTGGATACATCCATATGTAAATGTAATAACTGAGGTTGGATACATCCATATAGAAATGTAATAGCTGAGGTTGGATGTATCCATATAGAAATGTAATAGCTGAAGTTGGATACATCCATATAGAAATGTAATAGCTGAAGTTGGATACATCCATATAGAAATGTAATAGTTCAGGTTGGATACATCCATATAGAAATGTAATAGCTGAGGTTGGATACAGCCATATAGAAATGTAATAGCTTAGGTTGGATACGTCCATATAGAAATGTAATAGTTCAGGTTGGATGTATCCATATAGAAATATGATAGCTGAGGTTGGATACATCCATATAGAAATGTAATAGTTGAGGTTGGATGTATCCATATAGAAATGTAATAGCTGAGGCTGGATGTATCCATATAGAAATGTAATAGCTGAGGTTGGATACATCCATATAGAAATGTAATAGCTGAGGTTGGATGTATCCATATAGAAATGTAATAGTTCAGGTTGGATACAGCCATGTAGAAATGTAATAGCTGAGGTTGGATACATCCATATAGAAATGTAATAGCTGAGGTTGGATACATCCATATAGAAATGTAATAGCTGAAGTTGGATGTATCCATATAGAAATGTAATAGCTCAGGTTGGATACAGCCATGTAGAAATGTAATAGCTGAGGTTGGATACATCCATATAGAAATGTAATAGCTGAGGTTGGATACATCCATATAGAAATGTAATAGTTGAGGTTGGATACATCCATATAGAAATGTAATAGCTGAAGTTGGATGTATCCATATAGAAATGTAATAGCTGAGGTTGGATGTATCCATATAGAAATGTAATAGCTGAGGTTGGATGTATCCATATAGAAATGTAATAGCTGAGGTTGGATACATCCATGTAGAAATGTAATAGCTGAGGTTGGATACATCCATGTAGAAATGTAATACATGCGGTTGGGTAATAGCTGAGGTTGGATTCAGCCATATAGAAATGTAATACATGAGGTTGGATTCAGCCATATAGAAATGTAATACATGAGGTTGGATTCAGCCATATAGAAATAAACTCAAGATGATGAATGTGTTCAGGACTATGATGTGAATATGATAGCTCTACTTTTTCTCCGCCAATACATACATCATCCAAAATAGCCTTTAAACCTATAGGATCAAGGTGCGAATTACCGAGTCAAGATTTGAAAGGGAAAATGACGGTTAGAGGCAGTTATCGCTGTATTCTCACACTATATCGGATTTCTATAGCAGAACTCTTTGGTCTGTTCAATTCAGTGGAATAATCGATAACTATGTATGGTGCGGATGATAAACGACTGGACAGGGTGTCAGTTTTTGACCATCTTCTGTCCAGAGATATCGGCGTAATCTCCGTTACAGATCACTTAGCTCTGATTATGTTCTGATGTACGGTTCACCTTAGGCACATCCTCTCTGAAGAAACGGGATTATTACGACAACGTTCTGTCAATGCTCTTATATTTATGCCTAACTGTCCTTATCCGGTTAATTGACAATTTCGTCTATATAATTGTATACCCACGTAATCTACTTCATTACATTCTAGAATGGCCAAATTGACGTAAGATCGTCTGTGAATAAAACAACAATACTTTAATTACACTTGGGTATATGTTATCGCACTAAGTTGTAAATTTTGTATTGTCTTAGGGAATATGTTAAATATCCGATCCCATATAATATCTATATGACCTGGACTCTATACTGAGTGGAGATTATTTAAACTGAGATCGAACACATTAATAGGACCACGGGAAAAGAAAGTGAAAAATTTGCTTCCCCCAGTTTGAAATACCTTGGTGGAAGACAGGCAAGGGGAAGTAGTTCGTATTCTTCTGTTATAAGCTGGGCCGTATTTATGTTGCATGGCCTTATTATAATGAAACACAAATGGTACCATAGTTTTTTTTCACGAAATCTTTCCGGTTCCAAGTTCAAACCCAAAGGATGAACAGTTTGAAACGTTTGGATCCAAAAACTGTCCCTTTCCAAACGTTTGTGTTTGGTACCTGCAGTGGAAGTGAGAAAAGGGATGTTTTCAAAGGGCATGATTTCGAAATGGTCCTTAACCGAATGACCTATGGTGTTGTTTATATAGATGGTGTGATTATATATGTCACTTCATTCAACCCGGGCAAACGCAGTCTGATAATTACAGTAATTTGTATGATTTATAGAACGCCAACCACAAGGTCAAATGCGTTTTATCTTTGACAATTAAATGGCAAAAAAGTCACGTCTGTAACTTCATATGTCTGTATAACTAAACCAACAAGTATTATTTTTGGTTGTCATTCTACTGAAGAAACGTTTGAATTCCAAAGCTGGCCGAATGTTATAAGTCAGAGCGAAAGCACAAATCACCAAAACGTGCAACGGATATATCTCTGTGTATATAAAATAGTAACCATGTGCACAATTCAGCAGTTTTCTTGTTTTGTTTTTTTCTGACCCTGCATGAGTGTGAATGTATTCTGTAGACGCCAAAGCAGTTGATTCGCGACTTTCTCTACCCCGCCAAACACACCAACCACGTACGCTAATCAATTTGATACAAAAATATTATTTATTAAAAATATTTCATTCGCGTCCTTAGCTACCTTGGCGTGGCTGGCGGGGGCGAGAAAGTCGCGATTCTAATCCATTCGCGACTTTCTCGACATTGGCGGGGTCGCGAAAAACCCCAAGATCGCGAAACACGCTAAAGAAAAGATATTATTTTCTTCAATCCCGAAGGGCGACCTTCGCGTGCTTGGCGGGGTCGCGAAAGGGGCGATGCTCGCGAATGTCTCGAGGGTTGCGAATGTCGCCAATCACGCCAAAGCTAAGTTAAGCATCGAGTTTACACAACACATTAAAAGTTCACTAGTTTGGTGACCTTCACGTGGTTGGCGACCTTCTCGACCCTCGCGCCCTTCGCGACCCCGCCAAGCACACGAAGGTCTCGATTCGGGATTGCCAAAAAAATACTATCTTTTTTTTTAGCGTTTTTCGCGACCTTGACGTGTTTGGCGACCTCGCCAAGGTCAAGAAAGTCGAGATGTCTGTAGGCCATCCCCGGCTTCCATACTAGACTCCCACTAGCCTACATATAGGCCTAGGGAATCATCTATAAAACAGAGTTTTTCATTCGTTGAAACAATGAATGACGTTAATGTTGCTTCTCAATATACTTACGCCAGTACTTTGCTCTGCGTCGTAACGTAGGCCTAGTGTTGAAGGTCTATGTTGCCATGACAATTAGGCCTTGCATTGGACTTAACATCGGCGTAAATGTTTTTAGATATGAGGAATCTGGGCTTGTATTTCACGTAACCATGGCATAAATTCGCGTTATAAACGAATATTTAATATTCGTCGTCATGTGAAGTTTTAACAAGCATTGTTTCCCCACTGGCATCGAAGAACAACAAGCCCGGGAAAAAGTCTGTTTTTGCTTGGTAGATCTACTGTTTCACTTTGTTAGGGCCTATCTGATGGGTTTATGGTCGAGATAATCGCTTAACAATAAGCTTATTGGTTTATTTTCAACAAGTGGTTTCTACATAATATTCTGATTAGTGCTGTATTTTTGTAGCTTAAGTATAGGCCCCTATACATTGTCATAATAATTTGACTAAACAATATTTTTGTTGTGATCCTTGGTAAGTGCCTATTGAGATTATATCGATCTTCCAATTACGGGGGGTATAATTGTGTTGCACAGTCTAATTTGCTGCGTCTAATTAAATACATGTAAATGTGTTAAAATGCAGCTAATGTGAATTAATATATTGATAATATTTGTAGACTTATGCCTTGTTTCAAAACGAATAGGCCTATTTAATTTGGTGCCTAGGCCTATAAATATACACTATCGCGGATGAAGTCCAAGTGGCCTAGCATGATTCATTTTTCATTCATATTAACGAGTATTTCATTAATTATAAAACTATAATCAGGAGTAGGAGTAATGAGTAATCTACTTTTGTTTTGATATCCCACGCTTTTCCTATGAACGACGCAAATGACAAACCACCCTGGTCCTCCCCGCCAGCAATAGTGTGATCTGCCCAGGAGAGGTCAGAGTTGAACCGAGTTGACAAGCCTCAATCTCGTCTACTGTTACTCAGACGAAAGTGAGAAATTTGGATCGCTAGAGATATTTTTCAAGAATGACCAAGTATTTTCTGAACCTGTGTTGACTACCTGTGTTTAAACCGTTTTTCATAGAGCGCCATTGAGTGTATATTTTAATTTCCAGTATATTTACCTGTGAACAAGTGGATAAAAACAGCTTTAGTCAGTTTAGATACGCCAGGTAAATTGTGTCGCGAAATCGACGAGCCCGCCATAACACAAACAGTAGTAGACAAACTCAACAGTGAGCTGTCACTGGCAACACAAGTACGAGTCTTACCTGTTGATGTTAAATTTACAGTTAAATGGTGAGACACTTTGAATTTCTCCTGTATAACAAAAATAGCCAGAACTACTAGTACTATGGTATACATTAAGATTCTGTTCATTATCAGTAAATTTTATTAATTATTATAATAAATTCTAAGGCGTAACTTAGTACTTTAGAAAGTACCGGTACATGTAGTAGCAGTAGGCCTACTTTGTATTGTAAATTGTAGGTAATGCACTTGCAGTAGACTGTAGACTAGTGAGTAGTGTATGGTGACATTGATGTATGTCATTATTACTTATACATTGAGCTGTTGAGGTTATCTAAAGAGAGCCAGTGTTTTATGATGAATATCACTCGAGTCTATTAGTTTTTCAAAGTCGCAAGGAAATTAATAATAATATTATGATTTATAAACTTATATAATAAACGAAAGGGATATTCATTATAACACACTGCCTCAAGTTGGATAATCTTTTTTTCACACGACATAAAAAATACAGCGCTTTGACTTTTATTTTGAAAATGCAGCTCTCATGAAAAAGTATGTGAATGTGATGAGGTCGCTCCACTTTCAAGAATCTGAATGACTGTCTTAAGAAAGAATGGATGTAGAATTGTAACGTTAAAAATGATGATTAACTTTTTATCAATGTGTGCCTATATTCCAATTGATCCAAAACTTTGAAGGCTCTTGTTCTGTCCGAAAATCAATCTTTACATCTACAACTCAGCGGGTACCTATTATGACTGAGTATTAAAGTGGTTGGACTCACCCACAGTCACTCGAATTGATGGTGAATGGGGTCATTATTATGGTATATGGAAGCCTAAATTCGATAGAATATGTACATGTATATAGATAATATGAGAAGCTAGAAAAAGCTTTTTTTACCAACTCTCAAAAGAGTGCAAATAAACACATTTTCGATCTAAAACTTAAACCTGAACAAATCAAGAGCCCTCAAAGTCCTTAATCGCTTGGAATAGGGAGCGAGAGTATCGTATATATATTCCACAAATTTCCTGTCACCTGTGGAACCGTACGAATGTGACGCTCATTTCTGACGTAGAATAAAAAACTTCTATCGAACTGACATCATCATCAAAAAATGTGATCTGTCCACGGAGATGCTTTATAATGATTTCCTTATTTATAAATGACACCTACATACTACGGTACCCATTGCCATAATTGACTACAAGTCTTAAAGTATACAAAAAGAAAAACATTTGTCCCATTGAAAACTTAAGCCGTATTTGGAATGTGGTTTTAAATTTGGATATTTGTCAGAGGTTTGTGAAAAATGTCTGCTTAGGTAATGGCCTTTACAGAACACTTTTGTTGATGAATGGCAAAAGTCACAGTGTGATTTAAAAGATTAACTTCACACAATGTATAATATACAATACATGTAGGTCAGGTATGTAGTACACAGGTTTTGACTGACAGCTATTAAATAGTCTCCCTAGAGTACCGGCATTGTCGTGTAATAGCAAGTCTGTCAGAACTGTTATTTACCCGAAAATACTTTAAGTTATATATGTAGATCAATTTCCGAAGTATGGCTAAATGTTTACCCTTACAAGTTGCCAGACCATTTTATCATTCCTCAATTTATTTCCTAATCGATCTTAAATAATAAATATTCAAACTAAGTTGTCAATAACTATTCTATATTATTGAAGTTTTCGATAGTAAGTATTACGAAGAGAGAATATTTCTTTCTTATCATCAAATTTGTATCACGCTGTTGTCCAGGATCAGGTCAGGTCACAGGTTGAACATTTCAAGTTCTGACCTCGTTTGATTTGAAACCTGATAAAATTTTAGGAGCAAAGCTTTCTGGTTATACAGAACATCTTGTCTATTGTCCAGTCACCCAAAAAGCTAGAAGGAAACCTTGGCTTTGGAAACATCACTTGAAATTAATAGTAACCTATTATTTTTTTGCCCTTTCCAACATTGTAGGAAGACCTCTTCCATGTTTAATATGCCATGCAAACTATGATGCATTTATACATGTATACTGTTATTATCCACTCGCGACGAAGTCGGGGAGGGGATATAGCGTTCCGTTTGTACGTACGTAAGTACGTACGTACGTACGTACGTATGTTCACCCTTTGTCAGCGCTCTAGCGACTTCGTTTTTGAACGGATTCTGACCAAACTTCCTATATGGGTCCAGCATGGGAATACCTCGAACAAGTTCATATTTCAGGGTGCCAAGGTCAAGGTCAAGGTCACCGTTACTATTTATAGAAAATCTTTGTCAGCGCTCTGGCGACTTCATTTTTGAACGGATTCTGACCAAACTTCCTATATGGGTCCAGCATGGGAATACCTCGAACAAGTTCGTATTTCAGGGTGCCAAGGTCAAGGTCAAGGTCTCCGTTACTGTTTATAGAAAATCTTTGTCAGCGCTCTAGCTACTTCATTTTTTATCGCGACGAAGTCGGGGAGGGGATATAGCGTTCCGTTTGTACGTACGTAAGTACGTACGTACGTACGTACGTATGTTCACCCTTTGTCAGCGCTCTAGCGACTTCGTTTTTGAACGGATTCTGACCAAACTTCCTATATGGGTCCAGCATGGGAATACCTCGAACAAGTTCATATTTCAGGGTGCCAAGGTCAAGGTCAAGGTCACCGTTACTATTTATAGAAAATCTTTGTCAGCGCTCTGGCGACTTCATTTTTGAACGGATTCTGACCAAACTTCCTATATGGGTCCAGCATGGGAATACCTCGAACAAGTTCGTATTTCAGGGTGCCAAGGTCAAGGTCAAGGTCTCCGTTACTGTTTATAGAAAATCTTTGTCAGCGCTCTAGCTACTTCATTTTTTATACGCCCGGCTTGAAAAGCGGGCTGTATTATGGTATTATCTCCATCCGTCCAGCTGTCCGGCAGACTATTTTTAACATCACTGGTTACATAATATGGGAATTATATTGGATTATGTAATATTCCCTTCTGCTCCATAACTTCTAAAGTTTTGATTCCATCTGCACAATTTTTTCTGAGTATATACCTTATGGGTAGAAGGTGTGTCACAAACTATTTTAAACATCACTGGTTACATAATATGGGAGTTATATTGGATTATGTAATATTCCCTTCCGCTCTATAACTTTCAAAGTTTTGATTCCATCTGGACAATTTTTTCTGAGGATATAGCTTATGGGTAGAAAGTGTGTCAGCTTCCTTGGATAATTTAGTGATAGCTATGGTGGCCAAAACCTAAAAAGTTTAGAATTAGAATTATTTCTCTGTTTTAAAGGCTCTTCAATTCAGTTTTATTACCCATATGGTAAAGCAAATATAGCTGCTTAAAGATATGTTTGACAAGGTTGTAAGTGTAAACAGATAAGACTTGTATATTTACACACCATTGACCATCTCAGAGATTAGGCTCTGTTCAAATATAGCTATATTAAATGTGGCAAACATCCTGGTCAGTGATTGAACCCACTGACCAGTCAGAATTAGCTGGACTCCAAGCTGAAGACCTGGACATTTAACACCAGATGAGATTTCATATTTGAAGGACCCATTGCATATATTCAAAAATATTTATATGGAAGGATTTGTTTTGGTATGGCTACAGTGACTGCCTTTCCGGGCGTATTTTGAGTTTCCCGAAACGGTTTGTGACCAAACTTCATATATGTGACTATATTGCATTCTATATTTTTCTTTAATGGGTCTCCATCCAAGAAAATAATCATGTAGAATGCCAATTACACCTTCTGCACAAATGAGAATGCACTTAGATACATACATAATTATAATCACTTTCAGGAAATCAAGCTGTTGGTGTGATGCGTAACCAGATATTGTTGAATGAATAATAATATATACCATATTTATCAGACAATTAGCCCATGCCTGATAACATGTCTTTTGCAGTTCAGTGCAAATGACAACTGATGTTATTTCAATGTCCTGCAATAACCCCAGCCCCCATTTTGCATCAGAGTTCTTGTGTTTGCACGCGAGGGGATTTGTATCGTTTGCGATGCCTTGTTATTTTTTTTTTTTACAAATTTGCCCCAGTGAATTCTATCACTTTTTTGGGGCTTAAACACTTTCAATTTTAGTGGAATATATTTGTCAGAACTGAGTTATTAAGAAAAATGTCACGTAACCATGTGTACATGTATCTGAAACAAAAATTTGACAATCTACACATGACTTGTGGCTACATGTAAAAATATAAACTTTTGCCTCTTCTTTTTTCACAATATTGAACTTGTTTTGTTGTGGACTTGATTCTGCTCTTAATGTGAACTATTGTGCTATTGAACTCTGTGGACATTTTCCTAATGTAGTTGGTTTTGAGCTGACTGGCAGCATGTCTCTTGGACACACTGGTTAATTGCTGGATGAGTCTAGAAGGAAATTGGACTGCACAAAGTTTGCAAGCTGCAGATGAAGCTTTATTTTGACACTGTGGACCCTTGAAGATGTCACTCATTGGACAGTGACTCATTTCGTTAATCTCTCAGATTATTGACACAAGAATACAGAGATATCAAATTCCTCCAGGCTAACTTGAGGACATGTTGGGGGCTTAAGCATTAGGAGTCATGCCGCCTAAGGGGTAATGCTGATAATACCCTTTTGGGTGTCATTTTGCATTTAGAATGGAAGTGGCGCCAGTCATCTACTTAACTTCTTTGGAGGCAAATTGCAGACTGCTTTCACACCCTTTTAAATTCAATTTATCAGACCATAAAAGGCATATATTATAGTAAGTTTCTCCTAAGGCGATTTATTAATTGATAACTTCAATAAGGGGATAGTTTTGTCAAACTGTTAAAAAAAAAATGTCTGATCTTAATAGTTCCATTCCAAAGAATTTATTAGATGCTTATATGCAATGTAGAATGAATTAATTTTTGGGATGCAAATTTAAGGAAAATATTGCCATCTTCGTTGAATCAAAATTTAATTATTCAGTAAAAATGGAAGTACCTTACTACCTGACTCATAAGAGGAAAAGTTGATAAGATGCATATCTAGGTCACTGTGACCTGATTGTATAGCATCTGCAGAATAGCCATTGTTATAATACACACATGTATTGAGTCATGTAAAAGAGCCTGATTTACATGCAGATTACATCTTGATTATCATACTGTTACTGCTGCTCTATCAAATATTACAAATCTAAATCTATAGATTGCATCAATGTCCAGCTGTTGCTAGTTTGTGAACATTACTGATCAAAGTATTTTTTTATATTTATGTCTCGCTAATTCATGCTGATGATTAATGCTGGGCAGGTAATACAAGAATTAGTAAATTAACCGACACTGATTGACTCGGAAAAAATTCCGAGCCAAGGTGAGAATCGAACTCACAACTTAGGGTTACCGTCCCACGAGGTAATACAAGTACATGTGTTAGCAGTACCTGTATCAGGAGAACAAATGGGTTTCTTTGATTTCAGACAATTTTAAGACTTTTTAACATATAATTCACTTAAATGTATTTCTTAGGAAAATATAAAAACACATTTATTACTCAAGGCTTTCTAAATTATCTTTTCAAAAGAAAGATATATATATTTTTTTGTATCATCTAGTGCTTTGTTGATTAATATGTAAAAGGAC
Source organism: Lepidochitona cinerea (assembly GCA_963971465.1). Taxonomy (NCBI): domain Eukaryota; kingdom Metazoa; phylum Mollusca; class Polyplacophora; order Chitonida; family Tonicellidae; genus Lepidochitona; species Lepidochitona cinerea. The sequence goes on along the minus strand of OZ020556.1, from coordinate 34,340,067 downwards.
CTTGCAGCAAGTGTGTTTAATACAATATACATGTAAGAATGTATAATGTAAGAACTGATAATTTAGAAAGGGGTGCTTGATATTAAAACATTAAACTGCAGGCTTTGAGTTTGGAATGATTTGGGACATCCATGTTTGAGGCCAGTTTGGCTTAAGTTGTATAAAATATAAACATGGAGAAACAAGGCATGGAGGCCAAGAGGGTGGGTAACAAATTTGAGGCCTGAAAGTGATTTTATATACACAGAACAAAATGAACCTGGCTTTAATAGACAAGCTGTGTTAAAACAGGTCTCTTTGTGTTTACTCTTCTATCAACTCTTGTCACTTATAACATGTACATTATTTATAACTGGTTGACACTCAAGTCCTTAGCTTCTATGTATGCTTTACCACATATATTTAATGTCCAACAACATCGTATAAAACTGGTTTTCTTCCCAGTAGAATACAACCCGGTTGCATAGTTATGAAAAAACGGGGCTATATTTAACTATTTTACTGATCTAGCTTATATGACAAACAAATGAAGTAAAAAAACATTTTAAAAAATGTGACAGCAACTGTAAATATGTCGTCTTATGCAAAACGTAGTTCCCTTAGTTTCACCTGGTCTTGTAATACTTGATTTATATCTATTGTTCTTTTTAACGCATTTTACAGAGTTGTAAAGGTACGTGTAACTCTTGTCATATAACCCATGACGTAAGCATTGCCTTTCTACAAATTGGCTTTAAATTTGTAGTGTCCTCATTTCTTCAAATGTTTTATTTGGAATTGTTATTCTTTCAGGTCAGAGTGAAACAACTGTGAATTAAAAGGTAGGTCATGATCTTGAGTTTTAAATGTCTTTGTCCAGGGCCCTGTTTCACAAAGCGGCGTAGCGTAAGTTTTCACGTAACTGCCATAGCAACCCATACTGTAGAGATACGTTAGTATGAAAGTTACGCAAAAAATGCATTTACGCCGCTTTGTGAAACGGGACCCTGTTGTCCACAATTTCTTCATTAAAATTTTCAACTCAATATGCACGGTTCGAAAAGGTGGATGTCACGTGAAGAAATAACATGGATAACAACTTCTTGGTTTTTTGGGTGACGACGACTTTGATAATGATGCATGAAGAACGACATCGAAACTTTATCAAAGGCAATGACTGTCTATGATAACAATGTAAGAACTACATCAAATTGTTGTCACTCAATAAACCAACAACCTCTTATCCATGAATAATTCTTCACCTTATAAATTATTGTACCATTAAAAGATTTAATATGCACATTGTTTTTATAGATCTACAGAATTCAAGGGCAGTTTGTCCTTTGTAGTATTAGATAACCTGGAGAAACAAATAAGATACTTAGAGGTTGGGCAACGAAGACCATTGGCCTTACTTTAATTTGAGGCCTGCATAAAAAAAAAAAGGTTAAGTAAGCGAGACGAATGTTCATTCATTCTAAGCCCAAGCTAGTTTAGAGGGGCCTCCGAACAGCCTTCCACCAATGGGTCGCGGGTTCGAATCCCATTCAGTCCAAAAATTAGAAAATTTTCTGACTGGGTTTTCACTTGAACAACCTATGTTGGATGGTTCGTGGGTTTCCTCCAGGCACAGAGCCCGGTTTCGTTCCATAATAAAACTGACAACGCCGCCATATAAGTGAAATAATCTTGAGCGCGGCGTAAAACACCAAACAATCAATCAACCAAGCTAGTTTAGAACACTACTTAAACGTACCCTTGAGACCAGTAGCACTAAAAAGATACAACAGAAAACAAATCTTTTGAAACCTTGAGGTATATCAGTTTATTTTTTCTTATATGCAAGACAACTCTAATCAGATATATAAAATTTCACTCTGAATTATAAAATTTAACCTACATAATAGGTGCACTATTTGTTCCCTAACTGTTCATGTACAGTTTTAATCCGTACTAAATCTGTATTAGATTTCCTGTCCTTGTTTGTAGGGTGTCATTCTGTTAAAAGTATTCTAAGGTCAATATTAGAACATGATTAGGTTTTATTGTGCTAACGTTAACACATTGTGGTATTGGGATTTCTGTCTGTTATTGACAAAATGGAACCAGAATTAATTCCTGAACTGGTAGGGACCCATATGTTACCGCGGAAACCAGAAACAGATCTGCATGCAATATGCACTCTGAGTTGGAATTCATATTCACATCACGCTAACAGGGCCTGTTATTCTCAGTGGGTCGCTATCATTTGTTATTACTCCTGCCATTTTTTCTTTTTCCCTTTTTTGGAGGTTTGTTCTTATTGAATATTCCTTTTTTTAGAAGTCTGAATTTCTGTTTATTTTGGCTGATGTTGGAATTCAATCAATACCAACTAATGAGCAGCTGTTTGTATTCTTATGATGGATTGTTTTCTTGCGCATGTTAAAATTCCGTTAAGGCTTTTGCAATTTGTAATCTAGAAATTAAAAAATGTGCTGGTATTCAAGATTTCTCAAATGTTCTGTCTTTAACTCTGCCTTTATATCTTATATCTACGGTGCCAATAATTTATGTACTTTTTTTGTTTAAACAAAAACTAAAAAGTTGAGGCTTTTTTATTGCTTTCAGCCTTGATAGTGTTGAAGTAACGTGTATCCTGGTAATAAAAATTTTGTTTCTATAATTTACAGACCTATTCCATAGGCTCAAGCCACAGACTGGATGTATTTGTTTTAATGTGAATTATTTAAGTGGCATGAGCTGCTAAAATGCGGATTTGGAATGAGGAAATACACGAAGCTTCGGAATGGTTTTGACTAATCGTTATTTACATGTATGAAAAAACCTGAAATGTCTTAAGCTCTTTTTTTTTAATTTATTCATCTTTTGTGAGACAATCGAGACATTTGTTGTAGCTCAAAACACCAGAATTGTTGAAACTTTCAGTAATGCATTATACATTATTAAATACAGGTGACTGATTTAGCCAATTAAAAATAATCCTTAAGTGATGATAGGGTGACGATATTCCTGGCAACATAACGTTCCTTGTAATCAGTACCGGTATAAATAGTCCCGGATTTCCGAGGTTATCAGATTTAAATCCAAATCGTGAGATAATCCAACCCTCTCAACTGTTCATCCTATAAGTGTATTGTATCCGTTACTGGTATTTAAGTCAGGAAGAGAGTGGTTGTAACATGGGTTAAAATTATTCAGTTATATACAGTTGAATTGGTTGACCTTAGACAGGATGTTGTAGGCTTCCGAACCAGGCCATAATAACGCTAATCTCAACTGTATTTCTTACTTCAATACAGTTCATATGCTTTCCTCACATTACTACATCATATGCTGGTTTTTTCTACCTAAAACTTCATCAGAAGGAACAAACTAAGTGGAACGTTATCTATATTTATGAACATAAATATATTTATGAACACTAAAACACACGGGCACCTGGAAAATCTTCTTGTCTAAAATAACCATGGAGACAATTATTGGCCAACATACATGTACATGTACTCTGCAGATTTGCACTGAAGTGAGAAATCAATCCTATGTATTCATAAAGAGGTGTATAAAACCTCTCCTATCCAGTGTCTTTATAAGGAATAATGATAGTGGTATTGACCTTTAGTATGTTTATAATAAAACATATTGTTTGTATATGAGAATCACCTGGACACCCCAAGGCCATACATGATCTCATACCTGGGCATTTATAGTCTGTAATACTATAGCCTGAAAGCGTGTTTGCAAGTGGTCAATGGTCTTACAGAACCCAATGTGGAATGTTTCCCATGTACTTATAGGAGCTAGGAGTGTGTGTGTGTGGGGGGGGGGGGGGGGGGAGGGGGCATACAAGTCAAAGAATCTTGAAGAATGGTCAAGGAAATGTTTATTAAAAATATGACTAATCTTTTAAAAATTCTCATCGATGTTTCAACCAATCATGATGATTATTGACGTAACAGCAGTTTTGTTTGACATCACAACACTCAAGTTATATTATAAAGTATAACCTCACAACAATGCGCTAAGTAATGTCTTGAGATGTCATGAAGAGTGAAAGTTTATTTTCAAAATATATATATTTTTGAACTCTATAACACACGGGCAAAGGGAAAATATTCTTGTCTAAAACAACCACGGAGACAAGTTTCTTATTGTGTTAAAAAGGGTAATATCATATAAATGTATCTACATGTACTCTTCAACTGTATGTTTAATGAAATTTTAATGTAAATCTTCAAAAGTTGATACAACCTGAAAGTTTTTAGGCATATATGTTGGACAGAGGATACCATTTTGTACATGTAGGCCTTTATCTCCATTCTGTGAACTTTATTTGGCTGTTTGTATGGACTTGGTCTGTTGCCAGTCTTTGGGTGGATGTCATTAGACATTGTGGCAAAGAAGGGGCCATTTCTCTTCACAGAATTATACCTATTGTCAGTGATTATCTTCCTAATCAATACCATCAGCTTGTTCAGAAACGACTTATCACTGGTGTTGTCTACCCCATTTTTTATTCTGTAGACGATTATCAGTGACACGGTCACCAATTGATTAGTATGGCTTTGTTAAACTACTTCGGATGATAATTCACTTAGCCTCAGTAAGATGGGTCAGTCTTGGTATATGTGATAGGAGCTGACTAGAATGGGAATTGTCAGAAAACGAGGCTTTGCCAGACAAACAGGCGTGAACTTTCTATTAACGGTAACAAGTTGACTTTCCACTTACCAGAAACAAGTCTCACCCTCCAAGAGCAATCCAATATGAGAGTTTCTACAAAACAAACACTTCATCTGGAAAACTATCTTTAAATACACTGAGATTCAAATTGTAAGATTGAAATAAAATGATTTGTTTCATTGTTGACAATTGATTCTGATGTTAGAATAGTAGTAAAGTAAAGTATCTTGGCTTACATATAAGAAAAAGGAAAGTGAGTAATCTGCCTACCAATTGATAACCAGTTGACTCAATCATACCAGAAACATGCATTTCTCCCAAGAACACTACAACAAAAGATTCCTGATTTTCCAAGATATTAAGGTACATGCATTTTTAACACAATAAGAAACTTTTCTCTATGGTTATTTTAGACAAGAAGATTTTCCCTGTGCCCATGTGTTTTAGTGTTCAAAAATAAATTACAGAAAAGTGTTGTCTCTGGAATATTCCCAGGAAATAAGAGTTGATTTTGAAGGCAATAAGTATGATCCTCACAGATTTCACAATATGACGGGACAGAGGTGGGTTTTTTTTTATAACATCTTGAGGATGTCTCTCCAAGTGACATATTTTGATTTGTTCAGATCATTCATCATGCAAAATGAAAACTGTCAGGACAGAAAAATGTTGGAATTCTCACAAATCCTAATCTTTGAATCATCTTTTGGAAGGATGTAAAAAATTAAGACACAAAGATGTTTCATTTTAAGACCTAGAACTCCAGGATTCAATTTATTTGTATCTGATATATATAATATATACAGTGTATCTAATATTCCAACTGGCTTTGACCTGTGGTCACTAGAATAGACGTCAATTTGTATCTCTTTGGAAAACTGTTTTATTTTGATATTCTAGCTAAATCATTTTGTACTTTAAAATCTGCAATAGAAAAAAGAACTTTTGTGAAAATATTTGTCTGGACGGATCCACTCAGAATTCATGAGAAAAGTCTTGATGTTTATTGTTGGCAACTTGGCAGCTCATACTCTTCAAGTTATGTACATGACAAATGAAAATTATCAGAAACATCTAGTGTGTGTCGTTAAACTTTTTTGGAATACATATATACATCCTGATACTATATGGACGTGGTGTGATTTAGATTGCCCTTGATACCAGCATATAAATAGGTTATTTACTTATTGCATAATAAGAACATAATGTACTTAACTGAAAAGAGATGCCATTGTATGTATTAATGTATTTGACTTGTCCCAGAGGCCTTATGGGGCTCTTGGTGTAAAATCTATGCTGATTGTATTTCCATGTGATTTACTTTATGGCCTACGAGAATACGCTCACCAACTTAACTATGTATTGACTTTCGTTTGTCTTTGTCAAATTCCATGAAACAGAATTAACACCTTTATGTCTCGGTTTAAAAAATGGAATATATTATGCTTGAATTTTTTTTTTTGAAAGAAAGGTAATTCTCATTGTAAAGTTCATGTAACTAGTTACAAGAAAAGAGACAACATAAGAAAGGTAATTCTCATTGTAAAGTTCATGTAACTAGTTACAAGTAAAGAGACAACATAAGAAAGGTAATTCTCATTGTAAAGTTCATGTAACTAGTTAGAAGAAAAAAGACAACATTTTCTGAGCAGGGTTTGATAGAAAACTTCAAATGAAGTATAAAGTCTTACATTTTGATATCCTTGTCATATTTGAAAGATATTTTTTTCGCTTTAATTTGATTCAATATAATTTAAGTACATGTAGATCCAAATGTATCAGAGTTAAGTATTTTGTGGTGGTGCTGCATTTCCTATATATGATTTATTGCAGTGCTTTGCCGCTCGCTGCATTCCGATATAAAAATGAAAGATTCAAGTGTTACAGGAAATTCCAGAGATCGCAGAGTTGTGGAAGATTAATATTTATATAATAACAGTTTTAAGGTCAACTTTTTGGAACTTGTTGACCTGAATAAATTATGACCCCATGTTGCACCAGAAAAAAATCCTCTGATACGTGATTGGTCAGTTGCACAATTATATTTATTTATCAACACTAAAACTAACAGGCACAGGGAAAATCTTCTTGTCTAAAAGAACCATAGATAAAAGTTTCTAATTGTGTTAAAAAGGGGTATATTAGTGAAGGGAGTGAAGTTTGACATAAACATCTCCTTCCTACAAACCATCAGGTCACTAAATGTTTTTTTTATTTCAACGCCTATCATTTAGTTTTTCAATGTTAAACTAGTAACACAGTCTACACTCAATTTTTTTTAAATGACTAATTTTGAATACCTGGATGCATAATGAATTTATGAAACTTGAGTGTTTTTATTAATACTAACTCGACAATTATGAGTTCCCTAGGCTGGTATGAATGAAAAGTTCCCTATTGGTAACTTTTGGAAAGTGTCCTTCTGTTTCCTTATTCTTTGTTAACAAAAAATATCTCTAATTTCATAATTTGGCAGTTTTTTGACTTTGATAAGATTAGACCCCTGAAAACAGATAGTTTCAATTTCTGTGATAGCGAGAGTATGGTGTGTGTGGTATATAAAACTCGTTAACCAGACTAGTTATGCAACTATTACTTAATTACATATCTTCCCAACCATATGTATCTTCATTTGTATTGTAAAATTCTATTTTGTCAAACTGTCATTGTCTCTCTATAGCTGGTAATTGCTTTTGAAGGAACGTTAAATGAATGTCTTTTTTGTCCGCCTGTCTCTTAAAGTTCTCTGGCTGGATTCAACATTTGAATAAAATTGAGATCTGTTATACCTGCTCAAATCGGATAACAGTGACAAATCAATATTATTTTTTTCGTTACAACTTTATTGAGGGAAAGATTATATTTTTACAAAAGCTCCTTCATAATAAATGATCAGAGTTCTAGGTGGGGTTTTTTAAATAAGGAAAATAGTAATAAGATTCTCGGATATTCAAATTGCAAGATTTGGTGAAATATTGAGCAATTTTTGCAGCAGTTGTTGTTAAGGGTTGGCATGGTACCTCTTGATAAAGCTGTTGACTTCTTCTGTTAGAATATAAATATATTATTACTCATTTTAAAAATAAATGCATAGTTTTTGCATTTTATATCCCGATTCTATCCCAGATGTTGTGCTTGTGATAGAATTTTTAACAGCGATCATTAAAAAAAATTGTACAAATTCTCTTGCGACCTGCATGTAAGTAGTGATGCATTTTGGGGGGAATCACTTATTCTACCTGTACTACAGTATTGCAGCTTCTGGCATAAACTGTTCATGTGGGACAGTGGGAATGGATGATTGACAGACTGGTATGATCGTATCAGCAAAATGGATGATATTTTCTCTGATCTTTGAGACTGGTTTACTCTTGAGTAGAACATGAAACCTCCACTTTATATTTAGGAACACTAAAACACACAGGCACAGGGAATATCTTCAGGCACGCAGGCACAACCACTTTATAAGTGGGCCAATCTGCAGCATGTCGATTAACACCTAACTATCCATCAATCAACTCATGATATTATGTTGTTATTTGGTAGTTGTATATTATATTTGGGGTATTGGACTTGATTCCTTAATTTAAAGGGACGCCAGTGAGAGTTTGAAATCTGAAGATAACTAGGCCTAATTAGGGAACTTACGTTGGTGTTTTTACCGTTGTACATCATGTGTTTTATGTGGATGATAATGATGTGCAATCTAAGCATTAATTGGAGGCAATATATTTACATGTGGATGACTTGCCAATCCTACATTATCGTAATTGCCATCTAAACGAGTTCTAAATGGCTGGCTTAACTTCCTGTAATTCTCTAACTACTGGGCTATATCCTCAGCTAAGGAAAACATCGTCAGCTCGTTAATTAGCCCTGTCAGAGGGAGGGACATGTAAATTAGGAACTGGCAACTAGCAACAGTGAGAGAGAGAGCAGATAAAAAAAGGAGCTACACTTACATTCAATAGAAGAATATATTTTGGAGACAATTCTATGTTGTTCTTGATTTGATCAACTTTTCTGATTTTCTGTTTAGCTTTAGAAAGTTGAATTTTATTTCAATGGTTTAAAGATATCTGAAAATGATACTATTATCATTAGATTTGTAGATTTTTCATCATAGTTACAGTGTTCTTGTTGCCAAATTATCTGTTCCAGAAAATTCTACTGAGTGACCAAGGCCAAACTCATGGTTTATTATAACAACAATAAGAAACTTGTCTCCATGGTTACTTTAAACAAAAAGATTTTCCCTGTGCCCATGTGTTTTAGTGTTCAAATATATACTATTCATTACCGTGAAAAAATGTTCATGTCATCCAAATTCAAATGATTCTTTAATTGGAAAAATACCCCAGCAGTCCAAAGTCAAAGAAGCAATCAGCAAAATTTTATATTATGACTTAATTTAAATAACCTTTAATAGAAACGTAAATGCATTCTGGTTTTGCAATCTGAAAAGAGGATCATCAAATTGACAGATGGTTTGGCAAGAGAAACAATAAACACGTTTCTTTGTCTTAAAGGGGCATGAGCTGCCAAAATGTTGATATTTTGACGTTAAAACAGAATGCTGAAATTATTGGCTATTTTTCTCAAGAGGTAGAATTCAGAAGCTTTTTAATGCTTCAAGTCTCGAAAATGTACGATAAAGTACTGTTTTAAACTAACTTTGGCTTAGAATGAATGAATGGTCGTCCCGGTTATTTAAATTTTGTTTACTTTTGAACACGTTTTCGGTTCATACAGGCCACATACTGTATGGATTTTTCTCATTCCAACGCCAATCATTTAGTTTTTCGATAGCCTTCAAAGCCTCTTCCTGTCGTGACGATCAGAAGTTATGAAAAAACTGTGAATTTTGGCAGCTCATGCCTCTTTAATGTGTCTTATTTATATAATTTATTTTACATCTAGGGCTTGAACCAGTTAATGAGGAAGCTATCTAACCAGTTAAGGGGGTTGTGAAATGTCAGGTTAAAAACTGCAATTTACAAACCTACCTTTAATACAATGCCACCAAATGGTATGTGAAAGCTACATTTACAGAGGAAAAGATGAAGTGGGTAAAATACCCATTTCATCTTATGATGGACCGTTGTCAGTTTTAAACATGGGGTAAATAGGAAAAGGAAATATTTGGGCACTGCCTTCAAGACAAATTGCTTCAAAAATGGTGATTTGGATTCCCAATGTTTCATCATGTTGCATATTTGATATAGATTTATCCTTTACTGAGAATTATCTTTAACAACAATCACTGTACATGTTTGGTCAAATAATGAACGAATTAGTATTGAGACATCTATTGTCTAAGTTTATTGTCAGTTATCTTTAAGTTCTTCCAGATCTGACAATACCATTTAGCGCTTGACATTGATGTGGTCCTTTGTTAACAACTTACTATCACCTTCCTTCAACACCTGGATAATAAGTTTTTTGACTGGCTTTTACTTACACTTCCTTGGTCAGCCTGTTGGTATCTGTGAAGTAGCTGACTAAACTGATAACAAAATACATTTACTGGTGTGTGAACTGAAGGGCAGACATGGGTTTGTGTATATCAGTGAGGCTTTGTCCATTTGGAGTTAATCAGATCATGGCTGATAACCACTGACATACTGATACTAGAGTGACCAGTCTAAAAGGTTGATGGGGCATAGACAGTACTTGTGTTTATTGACAGAGACTTTTTCATCAAAGCATTCCAAGTCACAGTTTTCCCACTGATCAGACTCAATAAGTGCTCCCAAAAGTTCAGACATGTTTTTTCTTTGTTAAATTTCAAACAATATTGCAGATTAAACTGTGTATATATAGGTTAAGTGTGTTGAACAATGTTCTTAATTGTCTAGAAATCAGGATAAACATGGTAAAACAAACTTTGGTTGGAATGGTCGTCACCAAGACCGAAGGAACAAGATAAAACAAGTTTTAGTTGTACTTGTTCTAGATTCTTTTGAAAGTGTAGTCACATGGCTCTGTGAAAGTAAGGACTAAGGAGAGTTGGCAAACAAGATCATAAAAACAGAATAAGTCAATAATTAAACAAAATGTAGCTATATTAGAATAATACTATGCTTTACGACCTGTGTAATCAAATCATACAAGAGTATACATGTACATGCATGTGACAAACTAGATAGAATGAGTCCTGGGTAAAAACAATTTATCACTTTCTGATATGTTATCTAAGCAAAGATCTAAGAGTTAAGAGAAAGCCTGTACCTATTAACCTGGTGCTGGCTGTGTGTTCTCTCAAATGTCCACCGGCTAGTTAACATAAGAGTTACTTACTGTCAGACATATGTTTTGATTCACTTCACTGAACAACACGCAGAATTATTACCTACATCTACCTGTATAAGGAAACCTTCAGGTCATTTAATTGTTTACAGTTAAGATTTATGGTACACGTAGCAAAATGATAGTACATTTATGCCGTGCACAATTTCTTGTAGATGCTAGAAGAAAGATTTGGTAGATTTACTGAGCATTTTTCAGGCTCGACACTCGCAGATTTCTTCTCAAATACAAAGGGGCTTCCAATCTTAGCCAGGCTGTGAAATTTCCTGATAAAATATAATGGAGCCAAATTTGATTAGGGTGTTTCTGTGTGCCTAGAAATTGAGTTCCTTGTTAAGGGATAACCTCAATGTAATCAATGAAGTTAAATATATCTACAATAACATTAGCTGCCTATCACAGCCTTATGGCCAAACAACCTTATACCTTACCTCAAATCCAATATTTAGTTAAATCTGAGTGTATATTTTGTGTTATATATTTTTGAAAACTTTTCTGATAAAAACTAAACTAGTTTAACACAGTTAAAAACTGATTCAAGACACCTGCAATGTGAAAGGTCAGACAGATTCTGTCACTGTAAACATGTCACCTGTATGTCTGTATGGATGTATATAACAAGTTAAGGCTGACTAGAGAAGTTCACATTTCTTTCACACTTTCTTTGGTTGGAAATTCAACCATGTGCAAAATCCTCTATTGTGATACATTCAAAATGTGCTGATTCAAACTGTGTATGATCTATACAATGTACTACTGAAATAAAGTTTGCAAGGGATAAATGTTTCAGTTCAACTGCACATAGAATTTCTGTTTCTAGCATTGTTTATGGATGTTCTACAATTCAGCAATTCAACTCCAAATGGCTCAAGCTACAAACTTGTTCAATATTTTATTGTTTCAAATTAAGTTTTTTAATCGGCTTAGAATTTATTATTTACCTATTCAAGAAAATACAATTTATTGGCATTTAGAAGTTGGAGATATAACTAATAAAGAAGAAGTTGTTATCCAAAAAGTGTCTTCCTTACTGAGGATTTTCAATGTGCATGAACTGCAACAATTTTTTCATAAATTCGAACTTCATAAAAAAACTACATGATAAAGCGTGCACTCTGTGCAAACAGAAACAGTGTTTGAAAAGTTAACAAAAATGAAATAACTTCCACCAACATTCATCAATTTTATTTATAAATTAATTGCTTTAAAATTGTCCTTCATTTGAAAAAAGAATCAACATTTTGGTAGCTAATATAATGCCTTTTATGTCCAATCCATGTATTGTGTACTCTTCCATGTGCACTAACTTACATTGTAGTGTTAACATGCTTGGGGTGATTTTTTTTTTAATATCTACTCCTGCGCCAATCTTTTCTGTGGGTATGACTTTCTACCAGAAATGTTCAATGATTTGGTGAAACTAACTGTACCTACACAGTATTCTGAATACTTCAAAAGATCTCTCTCATATTGTTTCACAACAGGCAGAGTTGTCCTTAAAGATTGCCTGTTTGTTATTGGGCCACTTGGCAGGGATAATGGCAGTTCTAGGGGCCAGTGAAAGCTGTTTAGTCAGCCTGCTGTCTTTGCCTCTCTGATGATCAACTCTGGCCTGTTTACACAGCGTAGAGCCCACCTGACAGAGGAGAGCCAGTGAACTGCACACAGCCCTTCATACTGCAGGCATATGGTGGGCAGTCCAAGGCAGTGTATTCTGTTCCCAGGGCCTCAGCCATTGTATTCCAGACACTCCTTGGTCAGTGGCAAAGAACATGTGTTTTTTTATTGCCAGCTAAGTGTTATAGCTTTTGACATACATATATGTACATGTATGTATATCCCCTGTGCCAGTGTTTTTAAGGTTGTTAATGCATGTGAAGTTATGTAGGTGTTCAACTGGCTATAGTTGACATGTTTGTAGCCCTAGCAGGTTGAATTGGGGTAATACTATTGACCGCTGTTTCTATTGGAATGTACTAGGTTTTTACCCTGGGGGGTTTTGTATTTATCACCAGGTAGGTTTACAACCACTATAACCTGATACATTAAGTTAATACACCAAGTCTCTGATCCAATCACTTCTATACTCTCTTTAGTACAATGGACAGAGAAATCAACCAGTTGACAAAATTTCAGAGTAAACTTTCTTGGCTCTTATCTTAATAATGTTCTGTTTCTATCATGATGATCAGTTACCCAGCACCAATTTTAACAGCTTCAGGATCCATTTATAAAGTAAAGCTAAGAATGTAATGTCCAAGTATATGTAAACATGTCTTTCCTGTTTAAAGAATATTGTTTGTAATTTCAATTAACTCTTCAGCTTTTCATAAACAAAGGCAGCTCAATTGGTATTTCATGTTCTTTTCATGGCCAAGTTTTGTTTATCTTTGATGTGGTCTTACTCTAGAAAGTTGTTTATAAATGGTCAATTTTCTGGTCACTTTTGAACATGTCTAATGTCAATGTCTAGTTCCTACATGTCAGTATTTAGTGGTTGGGATATATGTACTCCTGATAAACAGTGGTCAAGCTCTCCACTTATTATTTATACAGTACTAGACCTTCATTAAGCATGTTTATTCTGCCATATAAGTGAAACAATCTTGAGGTTGTGTAACATTGATGAAAGTAATGATCTTCAGCGTTCTTCGCTACCATTTTTAATATAACCGTCTTAACAAAGAAAGTTTAACGTTACAAAAAACCCAACAAGTCCGTAAATGAGGAAAATTCTTCCTGACAGGTTAGATACGGAGGGAGAGAAAAAAACTTGTACAACTTTTCCAAACAGAATCTCATTTGAAAAGCCCTGTCAATTAGTGAAGTTCTAATTCTGTTCTTTGTTGTCTCTTGTTAATGGGAAAAATGTTTCTTTTCAAGTTTTCCGTGATTGTTTTACTGTTTCTTTTCAACTTGTCTAATTGAATAGTAAGCTGTGCAATGAAGCAACACAAGTTATTTTTCTTATTGGCTACCATTCTCATTATGACCTGACCTGTTGTTAAAGATTTTTGTGTTGAATTGATATTTTTATTTGTTTTTTTCTTCAAGCCCTTGAAGATGAAAACTATTTCTGTTAGCTTCAATACATTGGAGTTTAAGCAGTTAAAAAACATAATAAAAACATTGATTTTTAAATATATTTTATTCTTCATATAACCTATGACAGATTTCTCAATCTTTTCCAAAAAAGATTTTATCAAAATAATAGGAAACGGCCTTAAAGGGATTCAATCCAAATACTATAAATGTAAAATAGCACAGTGATGATGAACATGTAAATGTTGATATACTTGTAGATGCAACAGACTTGTTTTTTATTCTGTTATGTTTTTAAACTATCTAAATTTTCTGGATTGTTGGGCATTTTACTTGATTTCTTTATTTGACCATAACTAATATATGTATCTCCCCTTTTGTTCTTTTCTCAGGTCGAATTTAACGTGCATGGATTGACCTCTGGGATCAGTATCAATGTAGTTTCTGTGGACTTAACAAATATTGGCTGTTACTACAGTTACGTCAATTAGAATGGATCACTGGGGCCGTTTAAGCAGGTTTCGTACCTTTATCAGGTGGGCTGTTATATTGTTGCTGATGGTTCCAATGATACAGTCCGCCTCTCAGAAATCATGTAAGTAAAACTATATTGATATTGCATTTTACAGTTCCTGTTGTCTTGGACATATTCTTTTATTGAAACATCCTCAAACCTGTTTAAGTTTTTAAAACTGATTTGTTGGTTTTGTATGGTTTATTTTTGTAAGGTCTATGTTAGTAGTTTGGGTGGTAGATATATGCCCCATCCATCATCGCTGTGTTAACACCAGTGTTACAAGTACTGACTGAGCCTATCCACATGGGAGGAAATATAAGTAATGATGATATATGGCTTATCACCCTAGTACAAGAGTGATATATAGTGCATTCTGGTTTACACTAACACAATAGTCCCTTGTGATCCTTAAAGCTACATTTTTATCACCCAGCCCTGTAGCAATATGGACTGTAAAGTCATAGGAGAATTGTAGGCCATTATCACCTATTTAAGTGCATTATGACCCTTGCAATTGCTCTTGTGTAACTTTTGTGCCTCTTGAAACGGAGTAAACTTGTTTTTGTTTATGCTTCCCTGTTTTGTCATCTGCATGCATGTTGCATTCTTTGTTACATGTAAATTGATTTTTCAAGTGTTGATCAATTTTTTATTTTTTTTTGGTTTATGCATTTATTCATGCATGTGGTCATTTTACATGTTCATCTATTTTGCATTTTTTTAGAAGTTGATTTTACAAATGTAAATCTGATTGTCTCCCAACCGTGGGTAATTTACTTGTTTAACAGTGACCAGACAGCACCTGTTACAGTTTACTTTACAATTACTTTACTTACACGGGATTTGTACCCTTAATTGAAACAGGAAAATACTATCAGGAAATACTATTGATTTTCCATGTTCCTTATGTGGAAAGTGAACATATTGAATTGGCCATTAATAAGGGAAAGAGAACAAGCAAGAGAGTTTGCAATATCAATATAAATCTCAAATTTGTTCAGAAAAAAATCAATTCATGTAAATTTACAAAAGCAAGTTTTCCTATATGTTGTGAGTACAATTTGATTTTAAAAGGGACTGATCTCTACTTGAAATGTTCAAACATAGTTTATACTGGGTTTAAAACAGACAGTTTCTGATTTCCTTTGAGTGATGTACATGTACACAACCTTGATCTATACCTTCATAGATGTTACAGTTTAGCCCAGAAAATAAAGCAAATTTTTATGAATGTCTTCCAAACCAGTCACAGCTATAATATACAGTGTAGGACATGGCGATGCACAAAATGGAATGTTAATAATACAACAGATCTTCAAATTCTGTTTGTTTGCTTTTCTCAGTGTTTCCTTAGGCTGCAGCAAAGTGCTTAACCATCTTGTCAATGAAGCAGTTATAATTCAAAGCATTCCCAGTTGAATATCGGCTTTGCCTAGGGTAATGTCAAAGAATTTTCTCTAGGTTAATCCCATTTGGTATGCCACATCCCCTGTATGCCCTTTAGGAAGCTAGTCACAGTTTTTGTTTGGGTTATTTTGAGGGGCGCAAGTGGTCATCATTGGTGTATGCGTCGACTCTGCAAACTATAATCATATGACTGCTCCCTCAGGCCTCAAACCCGCACATGTGTCTAATTTGTTGTCTCCCCTAATCCGGGCCCTCAAGGTATAGGTGGCCCAGTTTACTGCATCGATGTCAATTGACCAGTCCTTGAAAGAAATGTGGTGGTGGACGGATGAAATTAGTGTTTAAACTGACACAGTTTGATCTGCTTTTATTTCCAAATGATCTTTCAATAGCATTACAGATTACTTTGCAGTTCTCATCTGATTCTTGTGCCAATTATGGCCGCACACGATTGATTGATTGATTGATCGGTGTTTTACCCCTCACTCAAGATTATCTCAGTTACATGTATAAGTTGACTTCGCCTGGTTTAGTGTGGGACGAAACCAGGCTCTTTGCTCGGAGGAAACCGTCAACCTGGCAACTGCTCCACATACGGCAATCAAGTGATTTTTCAAATTTTATTTGGTCTGAGTGGTTTTTGATCCCACGTTTTTTTTAGACCTTTGACAGAATGATGGACTATGTCTAACAGACTGAGCCACAGAGTTCCACCCGATTGCATAGGAACAATCATTAACATTATAATGGATTCCAACGCAAGTGCAATGGTTTTCCTGTACTGAGTTATACATGATAAAGAACATGTCTGAGACCATGCAATTTATTGTGGGTTTTTTTTTCCATTGGTGCCCTATATATAATATCATGTATTATAGCCAGTCGCTAATATAGCCAGTCAGTATATTGCGCTATTATTGTCATTTAGATGGTTTAATTCCATCAGTTAATATCCCTGATTTTATTGACACCATGGTGTCTGAGTGAAGTGTGCCTAACATGACTTACATAAAGATGGTGTGGATTTCTTTACCATCATATAATTCAATCAACAAACAGCCCATAGCTAGTTTTATCAGCATTCCTACAGTTACTGTGGGGACATGCTCGTTCGCTAATCATACCGATCATTTCTTATTTCTCAACCATTCATTAACTCCCTTTGTCCTGCTCTTTAGTTCCCAGAATCACTTCATTATTTGGCATATTGATTATTTTTCAGTCATTCCGTTCAATGTGAGTGAGTTTTGTCTGCTTCAGTATTGCTATCTGACTTCCTGAAAGCTGTTAATTAACAGTTTCTAGTCACTGCTCTTTCTCAAGGTCACGTCCATAGCTGAGGAATTAAGTTGCCACTGAAGGTTTTGTGCTTCTTATGAGCAATAAGTTCACTAAATTGGCTGTCTATTACCCTAATGTTTGCTTTTATGATTGGAGGTTTTTGGATATTTTGGGTTTCAGAAGTTGAAAAATATTTGCTTAGATTTCGATCATTTCTCTATTGAAGTCTAAAAAAAGGAGATAATCTTTATTTGATTTTCTACATAAGGAAGAAATTTTCTTCTGTTAAACTGTTGGCAGTTAATCAGTTGTCCTAGACTAGTTGAATAGTATTGGTTAATTCACATAAAAACCAGTATTACAATCTGTAGTTATTCATAACTTCTGTACAATGGTGAGTCTTAGCCAGGTTGCTAATTTAAATGTCTCTTCTGATGACAGGGACCGGACCTCTTAGCTTCACAGACATTGATATACCTGAAGCTTAAAGATGTCTTTCCCAAAAATGTTTCAATATTAAATGGGTCTAGTTTGAAGTGTTACTGGTCCTTATAGAAACATACATGAATGGACGCCAAAATACTTTTCTGTGCAGATTACTGTCCATCGGCCATGTTGAATCCTCAATACACCCCAATAGTGAGCGCAAGTCACGTGTGAATTCCACATATTTCCTGTCACCAGCACTGCATTTTACGCATGTGACTGAGTGTTTCTCATTCCAACATGACGTTTAAATCTGACGTTATGGAGCAAAATACATCAAATAGAATTGCAACGTCATCAAAAATGTTCTTAACGGCGTCATCTATCACCGGATATCACACGATGTCGCAATAATTCTTATGAGACTTGCGCTCCCCCTATAGCTTCATTAAACGATCAGTCTATGAAAGCAATTTAATGAAGATGTTGTTGATATATTATACAGAGGTGCGATTTAAGAACCATTCTTCTGACTTACACAAAACATAAAACTTATTGGATTGAATGATACTGTCAACATATCATTAGTGCTTTGACAAATGTCACTTCTACAAACCTTAGCTTGGACTTTGTCTAGTTTCATGATAAACTTATGTCTGCCTCTCAAACCAGTTGGCAGCCCTTTGATGTGGGCAAACATTGACCACATGAGAAAATAAACCCATAATAGTAGAAGTGGTCATACAGTACAATGACCAGTGGTGATACCACAGGAGGTATAAGCTGACCAAACAATCAGTAGAAGTTTCCATAAGTCAGCAGGTTACAGCCATTGTCATCATACTTGGCCATGGTTTGATTGCTTCCGGCCTTCAACATGGCATGCTGGGAAATGAATCTGGTTCCTTTTAGTATAAGTATAGTGCTACTAGAGAAAATATGATAAAGAAAATGTATCCAATGTTTTCAAATTATTTTGACACTTTAAATCTTTCTTCCTGGATATTTTGGCACACTTTAGGTTTTTAAAAGTCCAAGAGTTTTGGTAGCATAAAACTGAGAGTTTTTATTATACCTATTTTATTTCTTTTGTTTCGCCTTCATTTTGTGTAATTTCTATGTACATGTAACTGTCTTTTATCTGGTGAAGGTAACGTTTTAAAGCAATCTGCCAATTAAGCTTTTTATATCTGTTAATTCTCTACTGATCTCATGAATGTTTGTCAATGGATCTTTTTGCATACATTTTTTCACCTAATGTATAAAATGAATTGATTTAATTTCCAGTAAGGAGACGAGGTATAAGTAATTCCTCAAAAGACGATATTTCATCCGGCCAAGGCGGTGTTGATTTTATCAGCAAGTTCTTTCCAGACGATGAAAGTTGTGAGTGAAATAATTGTGCTGCGCGCTTTTGATTGTCGTACACGTCTTGTCAATTTGACTATGCTTTTGACCACCATTTTTGCCACATCGCTCGCTTTCCATGTATCTCTCCCATAGCCAGAAAGCACAAAGAATTTGTAAAACAAATAACACACATTCAAAAGCATATAACGAAAGAGCATGTTCTTTTGCACATTATGCACCCATTTGTATATAAGAAATTGTGAAATTCTGATAATAAGCCATAGTTATGAAAGCATGGTGTTATGTTCAATTAGAATCAGTGTTCGCAGATCTGATAATGTGTTCATGTGTTGTGCAACATGACAGAAACCATGTTGATCAAATGCATGTTTATGTCAGTATTAGTAGTCTGCTGCAAGAGAGTTGCAATTAAGGCACTTTATCTCAATCTGTCCAATATATAATATTTATGAACATGCTTTGGATTTTTTGTGTGTTTGTAGAAATGTGAATTGTCGTTCCTGTAAAACGTGTATTGCTATTCTTTCATAAAAACGCTGTTTATATCTAAACAAAAAATTCAACTGTTACTGTTGTTGAAACAATAGGCCTTACTGACGTCACTTGAAAAACTATGGAATATTTGACATGTTTTTTTTCTTCTTAAGTAATTGCTTGGTTATTATTTATAAGCCCCTGCAGTGACACACATGGCTGCAAGCCTATTAATTTTTCTGTGGAAAATATTATTTATCGTCCATTTCCTGATATGCATTCTTTAGTTTGCCCCGTTGATGTTATTTACCTTATTAAAGTCAATAAAGTTTGTTTCTGTAAGGTATGTACTTACATGTATGCTGTACGCAGTATAAGCATGCTTTGCACATTTTCCAAGTTTTTTGTTAGGTTTTCTTAAACCAAGTATGGCTCTTATGGTGCATTATCAAATAACATGATGGTTTCCATGTTCCAATGGAAAAATAACAATGGAAAATAATTTTGAATGAAGTGTGAACCATTTTGAGTATAAGGGTAATGAAGCATGAACAAAATGACATTGACCACTATTTATGATGGTATGACATGGCTAAGGTTATAAATCCAACCAGTTCTAGGAATGATTTGTTAAGAGGGAATATAGTGGGGAAGTCAGTGGAAAGACTGTTGTGCCAGGATAGAGGGCCACATGGAGCATGTCAGGCTAGAGGCTCCAAGAGTTCTGACAGAGATGTTACCATTTATCCCATATCAGTCCCCAACTGCTCTCCCAGATTAACTCATATCTCCCATACATCATCTATAGGGAAATGACACAAAATGGGAATTTAAACTGACAATTATCTACCCTGAAGCTGTATAATGGGTTGTAATTAGAGATAGATAATACTTACCCCTGTGTGTAGGGTATACTGGAAATGTTATGTCAAATGGACCACCCACTTAACCTCAATCCTGGGGGGTTTTGGTCATAGATTTATCTCTTTCGTTTTCGTTAGATCTACACAAATTAGACAATTTTAATAAGCAATTTGTCTTTGATATGTGTTTGTTCTATCAGTACATGTGCTGGTATATATACATGTAGACTATGTCATTTCTCAAATATTGAGATAAGACGTAAAGATTGATTTTAATCGGTAAGCTAGTTACCTGAACAAACCAAAAATGTCAGCAAATAACAGACAAAATTCAAATAGCCAGCATGTAGAAGTACATTTCGGAGTCTTTGTTGCTAATAAAATCTACCTTAACATACTTACAAATACAGTATAAAATCTCGTATTTCAAACTTTTTGACAAAAATGCTGAACATTATTTAACTTGGTTTCAGCAATATTTTTGCTATATTTGGCACCTCATGCCACTTTAAGATGTTATTATTTGACTGTCTATAAAGATGTTTTAGTAGCCTTTTTCTTGATGTTTACCTGTATTCTAATTTCTAGAACTTAATTCAAAGAAGCTAGATTCGCAGCATTTTTTTGTATTTGGGCCATGACTCTTAAGTGAAACTACCTTATTGCCCCTGAGGCAGGCGTTACGCGTATATCAAAATTATATTTCTTTAACTTGTATTTTGTTTTTATCTGTCCACGATGGTCATGCAAACATTGCATGTTAATAGTAGGACAAACTTAAATTGCCTTGCCTTATGAGTTGCATGTAGATCTAAAACCTGCTTTTTTAGGAACTTGATATCATTGTGTGAGCCACCCCAGGCCTTTGTGATTTGAAATTACCACAAATCTGGGGAACTGCCGTAAAGAACATTGTGCACCAAAAAGATTTTCTTAACTGTAAAGAAAAAAATTGAAAGGTTTCTGATAGAATAGTTCTTGACTGTATTTGTTGTCAGTGTTTGGTCATTAGTTATATGGCTGAGTGACCAAGCAAGCTTATTGAGGGGTTTTATGTCAATGACACAGAGCTTTTAATCTGGCAGCTTCTTATTTGTTTAAGAACACAGGCCTTTGGTGCTAAAATCTAAAACTGTATTGAAAGCCTACTAGGTGGTCAGCAGAGTATTGTTAGAAGTCCATGTACAGTCTGAAAGCCACCTCCTGAATATCAAATTTCATATCTCAGTTTGCTTTATAAGAAAATCCATTTCTGAAAGTTTTTCTATATGCATTATCACCTTTGTTGGCTTTATTTGCTGATTAAGCGTATGCTTTAGGCTGAATAAGAATCGGCTGGGCTGCTGTCTGATCTGTGCATGTGATAAACACAACACCTCTGCCTAATATCAAATCCCAAGCCAGGGTGATACGTGCCATATTAGCCCTGGAAGTCACCTGTCAGGGATTTCCCCATTCAGGTTACAGCCTTCAGAAGACTTCACACTCATTATTCTGATTATATTGCACAGATGGACTTGTTTTAACAGTACAGTTGCTGTGTGATTTTGTATCAAGTAACCTATCCAATCAGATTACATTTATAACTATGAGATCAGCTTTCATAAGGCAATATTGATCGCCTCTAGAAATTAATTATAAAATAGATATTGCATTTTTTACTTACATATTCACGACACATATTCACGACACATATTCACGACACATGTACAATGTAGTTAGTTTAAGGATCCCAAGGTAAACACAATTCGGTGGAAGGTTTCCTCTGAGCTTAAATTCTAGCTTCTTGGCCAATTAATTCTCACACTGCTTCCCTATTAGGAAAATAATGCTGAATATGGCATAAAACAAAATCATCGACCAAAGCAAGGACTTTGTTTCTTAAAATGGCATGAGCTGCAAAATATTGGGAAAATTTTGATTACCGTAAATGCTCGACCCTTTCAGCGATTTTATGGGGAGGTGGGGGGAGTGACTCTGACAGCTCAAGTCTTCTATTTACTCCCGATCGACGAAAACTTCAATGACGCCGACTAGAGAGGGGTGGGTAATTGGTTTCACGCCTGTGTCGGGTAGATGAACAAACATCGCGCCAGGTGGGCACCAGTTTGAGAGCCACGTGTGGGTCTATAACTGCCTAGCATCAGCGGACAGTCGTGAGACACTTTGTCCATTTTCATGTTTAAAATAACCATCTGCCTTTCAATAGGTTGATTTAGAAAAAGAATATAAAAAATTCATGTAGAGTTTGGTTTATTTTGCGTACAAACCGTGTAGTCATGTCCACAGGTTGCACGTGAGCGTCCGTAAAAGTGTCACAAAATGACCGCAATTTTCAATGACATTTCATTTTCCCATCTTTCACTGTTTTTTTTCACAGCTGCAGGTTGATAAATTATTCATGGGAATAACAAAACAATAACAGATATTTGTCACTAATTCAAAACTGTTGACAATTTCTGCCTACATGCCCTCAGTTCGGCAGAAAACGAAAGTTTGGTGACGTTTGCAAAACATTTCAAGCTCGAGGGAGCGATCATTGTTGGCGTTCAGTGAAAAAGTATGACCAATACTCACATAGAGTTGTATGAAATAATGGTTGATCCCTTTCGCGGAGAAAAATTGATTTGGTTTGTGATCACATCCTTTTATAGTGTGTTTTGAATTATTTTGACAGAAATTTTAACACTGTTTGGATAATTTATAACTTTAATACTTTTCTAACTCTTTTGTCATTCAATGACATAATTTCACAATTTTTACTAAAAATTCTTCTATCAAAAAAGTGTCTCACGACTGTCCGCCGAAGTCTTGTCAATACTGTGCCAACACATGGTTACTTTCACTAGTCTGTGGTTTAATCAATCAAGTTTTTAAGATTTTAATTTGTATATTTTTAAGACTAATGGCCTAGTCAAAAATGTGCAGGGCTTTGAATAAAAATTACCAGCCGACTAAACCAAGTGAAAGCATTTTTGGTTAAAAAGTGGCTCACGACTGTCCGGCGATGCTATATCCCACTGACGTCTTTTGGCGACAGCCTCCAGTTGACTCTTTCAGTTCGCAAAATTTACCCGTTAATAAACCAAATAAATATTTACTATTGTGTTTTTTTTATATGTTGGGAACATCTTTTTCGTTTAAATGGAAAAGTTTCACCCGTAAAAAGGATGAGAAATCACGTAAAACGTAAGGGTTGTAATTTTGTTTACTGCCGATATGACTTAAGTTGCACGGTAAAACGGTCGTGTTCATAGAGATATTATAGATATTTGCAAATGCCGACATCGCCCAAATTTAAACTGGATAAACACTTATGAATCTGATGTAGACTTTTGTTTGGTTTTTACAATCTGGTTGTACCGAAAACAATATATCCGATATATTTTCTGACTGGTGTTTAGTGGATCTCTTGCTGGCTTTACACAAGCTCCATTGTCGATCTGACAGCGCTCCCCTCAACAAGCATATTAAAGTGGGCTATAAGCTGCACAGTGAGTGGCCTACTTTATCCATATAAAGCGGCCCGTAGTTGAACTCTAGTCAAGGCGGCAAATTGTCCGATGCGTGAACTGCTGACTATTTTATAAACCGCTTGTACTTCGTTATTTCGCCCTCGTAATTATCATTAACTCATTAATTATGCCGATATTGAAAATACTCCCACAAGTTATGATTATCGATTCCCATGAAAACACAACGGAGTTAAAATATATTGTTGATAATAAAAGAAATATTTGAATTTATGTAGAACCACCGGCCTATAGGCTTATATTTTATTATTATAAGCCTGACTTGCATAACAATCAATCAACCAAATTAACGTAGGGTTTGGAATTGTATGAAATATGAGAAAGATTCTGTGTTTTCTGAAAATTAAAGCTTATAAAAACACCAACAAATTTCACGAGTATGACTTTATTTGAAAACCACATATGGTAATAAACGCATCTAGGCCTACCGAGGTGAAATAACTATCGGCCGTTGTCGGTAACGATAACCCAGACTACAGTTATAAATACGGGGACAAATCTCAAATTCATTCCTCAATCAAAATCTTCATAGCCTTTTGTTTTTCTAAAACCATTATCAAATGCGATTTTCCCCAGACTTTGTGAGATTAGTCCAAATTCCTATCCGATAAACCACAGCCTAGATCATTTTTTATAACAAAATAGATGAACGTATTTTCTCATTTCACGCCACAAACCGGTACATTGACGAACGAATGGACTGGCTTGCAGGTTAGTCCGTTGTCACTGTGTGAGCTCAGGCACTTTGAATATCACATGTGGGTTGTGTATTGTGTGTTTAGCACAACACCAATTTACCACCTGTGGGTAGGCCATTATACTTTTTCTAGTCTGCGAAACGGATTATCCCCACATTCCCCATTTTAGTTTCTATCATATGCTCTCTAGCTTTTCGGCGATATTCCCCCCTGGCATCGCCGAAAGGGTCGAGCATTTACGGTAAACAGAATTATCTAATTGTTTGTCATATGTCAACAAATATAAAATAGGAGCTTTCCATTGATATCAGTCTTAGTTAAGGTACTTTTTGTAAGTAACAAAAGCCCTAAAATGCACTCAAAGCATCCAGACTTTTTATATTTGTCAAAATATGCAATGTGACTGCAATGCTGTCATATAAGCTATATAAAAATAATTGTGAATGACATCAAACACCAAGCAATCAACCAATCATCTAATTATTCATCTTCTCTAGCCAAGATAAAATCTGCATGTCCCCATTCCGTGTTTTACCTTGGCGGACTAGTCCACTTGAACCCGTAAGTCGAACATCTCGTTTTGATTGGATGCGAGTAAAACTTCTCGCAGCTAATCAAATCCTCGGGCGCTTACACTGAAAATAACATAATGGCGGCTGTGTATACCTTGAACTTTTGTTTAACGAGTGCTGATTGGCCAAGACCCTGTAAGTATAGGAAAGACAACTCTTACATTCTCACCAGTGGGCGCTGTTCGATTTACGGGTTGGAGTGGAGTAATCCGCCAAGGTAAAACACGGAATGGGGACATGAAGATTTTAACTTGGCTTGCGAAGATGCTAATTATTATACTGTCTTTGAAGATGAAAGTATTTGTTACATCTCCCATACCTGACCAATGTTACGGTTAATTAGAAAGTCTCTTCAGCTGCAATGTGTTTTATTCTGCCAATAATGGAGCCTTTGTTGTGATAGATTAGATCTGGTCTTAACATGACATTCTTGTCATATTTGTTTTTGACCATTCTCAGTGTAACAGTATTAAAGTACGATATATAGCATGTGGCCAATATTTGCCTGTATAATTTGACAATAAATTCAGCCCAGTTAGATTAAGGTTCCGCCAAGCTACAGAACTCCCTTCTTGATTTGACACGCCAAACGTAGTATTGAACTCATTTGCATAAAGAATCCATATATTAGGTGATGGTTGCTTCGGACCCAAGACAATATCTGTCTTCTACAAATTAAGTTTTCAAATTTATTCCTTTGTGGTTAGCTTCAAGACACTTATACATTTTCTGTAAGGAGAGACGCCAGTTATACTCCAGTCTTAATTAATTCCCTAACATGTTGTGCCGCTTAAACTAGGTCAATTTGTGAAGAGAAGTTATGCGGAACCAGTTTTATAACTCGGTTCTCTGAAAATTACTGTGCTATATTGGCTGGTGAACATACCAAAAATTGAATAACAAATCCATCACTTATGTTCAATTCATATATTGGTTTTTGTAAAAAAAAAATTATATTCATATCCAAAAGAAATAATTATGAATGCGTGTACTGTTTCTTTACTTTTGGAGATTTTGATAAAAATTCTTATTCAAGATAAATTGAAATAAAATCCATTTGGATAATGGCTTTTAGGATACCCGTACAATAACTAATTATCATTTAGTCTGCACATTACACAAAAATTACAGCCTTTTATTTTAAAATATGGCTATGTGATTACATCGCTCTATTTTCAAGAATGTTCATCTGAAGAAAGACTGTATAGTGCATTACAACCAAAGCAGCGACATTGGCGACACCTTTCAATATATAATTTCTGCTGAAGGCTTCATCTTAACACAAAAATCACTGATGACGAAAGTCTGTTTTAACAGCAATTTCTTGAGTTTAAACAGTAATTTCTTGAAGTCCTAGTATTCCTTTGACAAGAAACGCTAAACACTCTACCATATCTCAGTTAATTATTTACTTTTCATACAGGTGCCTACCTTTCAATGTAAACAAAATGTGAAGTGCTCAATTTACTTTGATTTGATCTTCTCCCTATTGTAGTGTTCTGATTGATAAGGATAGGCTTCTTTTATTTCTCTCTATTCAATTAATTTGATACTTGAGAGACTTTCATCTTTTTTTGCCTCTATTAAATCCTTTACACTCTGTCTTCATGTAATTGGATGCAGCACATTGGTTGAATGTCTTCTCTCTTGTGGTGCTGGTGGTGAAATAGAGAAGTACTACCAGTATTAGAAGTAAGGCCTGTGGTGTCAGTAAGTCAGATGCAGTGATACTTAAAAGATGTCTGGAAACCAAAAACTTGAGGAATCTTGGAATCTGCACTTCTTCCCTTGACTATGTGACTTTGTTTAACTGTATTTGTTATTACAGACAGTCTTGGATTGTCTCTGGTCTGTAGTCCATTAAACCCTCTCAGACCCTGGTGTCGGACAAAGTGTCAATTTGTTACCATCTTCTGATAGGAATTCTCCATAAAGGCCAAAAGAGTAACAGCTCTTTCATTTCAGACAGATACTTTTGGGAACCGGAAACTCCCCTTGGAAATACTTGTGTAGAAGAAAAACTACAGTACATTTCCCCTCACATGCTACAGGAAAGCAAAAGAGGAAAATCAGTTTGTTCAAAATAAACATGTAGAATAATAAATTAAGTATTACTAATGAGTACATTGTATATGCAGGATCAAACTTTTCTTAAGCTTTTGGAATGTCAATTTTTAAGATAACAGATTATGATAAGCAGTCTAAATAATATAAATACATTGAAATGAAGGTGATGATCATTAATAATCAATTTTCTGGCCTTAACATCAAGTAAAAAATGTAACAAAAAAAACCCAAATGAAATCAAATAAACAAAACTGCTAATTTGAAAAATAATTGAAATTGAATTTATTAGCTAGAGAGAGATGATACAACTGCTCTGAGCATGTAGTTTGATATGAGTGGTGTGTGTTCAGAGAGTCCATGAATAGAGAACACCAGTTGATGGCATGAAACTTGACAAAAAAGCTTGTTTTGTATCCTCATTTGTCTTTGACGTAACTTGTCCCAGGGTTGTATTGTGAAAACCCTTGTCTCCGTGCACGCTCAGAAAGTGTGTAATCTTTATCTGGTGACGTTAGGTCATGCCTCCCTCCCCCACTTCCCGTCTTTACTCTTGGCTTTATTACTCATCAGACTCGCCAGTGTTTATTCATGGAAAAACAATATCCTGTATGCAGGGTTCAGCTTCATGTATTGTAACCTTCAATGTAGTCTACTGAAATGAAAGCCTGCAGGGTCTAGGGTTTCAAACGATTGACTGTTTTCATAGAAAATAGATAAACCTGAACATGTATATTTAATGGCAGGTGTTCCTTTGACTCTGTTTTCATCAACTCACTCAATGAATATTTTACTAATATTATTTCTGATAAGGTTGAATAAAAATTGAATCATGAACTTGAGTCACGAAACCGAATTTGTTGAACTTTCTGAAAGTTACATGTACAGTCCTCAGTCCTCTGTAACCTAAATAAAAGTAATAAAAAACATTCAGCTGATAGAAGACAAAAGTTGGTTGTGTTTTGTAGAAGGTGTCAGAGGAAGATTGATATAGGGTCATTTACCCTAGATAATCTGACAGTATATTATGAAGGAGTGTCTCCACTCAAAGTCACACTGTTCTTAGCCCCTAGTCACAAAGTATAGCGGGTCTATTTACAGTGGCCCTCTATTCCTCTAACAATAGTATGATGTTTTAACAAAGAGTTGATGATGCTCCTTGTTAGATTTTTTCTTTCTTTAGTTTCCCAATCTATTTCTTTAACCTTTATCAAAAAAAATCTAAGCCTTGAAGAGTCTTCAAAGTGTTGGTTTGAGTGAAAGTCCCTCAGTCCAACACAGGCCTTTGGTCCATGCGGCGGCGCAGGTTTGGATTTCTCACTCAATTGTTGTATGTGAAAGAGTTGACAGGGCCTGCAGACAAAGAGCCTGGTTTCTTGAATGTGGCATAAAAATCTGAATTTTGGCAGGTCATGGCGCTTAAAGTAAATGGAAAATATTTTAAAAAAGAGATAAAAAACTAAAAAAAAAGCTTCTTGACCATGGGTCATCAATCTAGAACAAGTTTCTTTTACTAGTTTATTTGGCCCACTATTAAAAATGTTTGGAAACCCCATTTTCAGATTTGATCATAGCCTAAAAATGAACTCATAGCAAAGATTAGGACTTCATAATTTTTCATCTGTTTTAAAAACTTGCAATAAAAGCTAGTGTTTTTTTTTTTGTCTCTATGGTATATACATGTATGTACCGTGCTATGTTACACTGACTCCAATCTATAGACCAGATTTGATTTCCCATTGACAAAAAATGTTGACAGTAATTCATGAATCCTTGATTAGCCTGAGAGACATGACAGTCAATTTTCCATGGCTTGTAGTCCGAGGATTTTTGTCTGATTCTATAGCTTGGTATCAACCTGCATAAAAAAGGAAGGAAGCTGCAGTGAAGTGATCCATTCAATGGAATTGAGAAGGGATCAGTAAAAAGAAATTGCCCCCTCTCTAATCCTATCAAGAGATCATGCTACCCGGCTATTTGATCTCGACGGAACTCGTTTTCTATCACACTCAAACCCATTTTAAAATTCACAGTGGCTTACGTTTTTATTGGCAGTGGAAAAAAATGATCGTCTATCATTGATCTCTTTCCAATTTCTCATCGTAGAAGTTCCTTTTTTCTCGTCAGTGTATAATTGCCGGGGTGGCATTACTGTCTAATCAAAGGCCGATCTCTATTGGTTTTTATACCGCCGGATTTCTGATAGAATCTCTGTAAGATGAACTGCTGTTGGTGGTCATGTTTTATTGTATTCCAATTCAACTGGGATGAGAATAATTCCACTTCCTGTCAGCCATGATTGAATATCTTCACATCCAGCTCTACTTTTCTTATTCAACACTTATGATTGGATTGTCTTTCTCTAGCATAAATTTCAGGTTAACAAAAATTTACCTAGGAATTTTTTTTAAAATCTTTTTTGGAGAGTAATTTGCAGGAATGGCTTTCCCTTGGCAAGCAATAACTGATTTAGAAATAATGTGCAAGACCGGAGATTAGAGAAGAGATTACAATAAACTCCTGTTTATATATCCTAGGCACTTTATTCTTTCTCTTATTCTTATATGATGATAAGAAAATGTTTGATCATCTGTTATTCTTGCAGGATATTATTAATTTATAGTTATTCATACTTTGTCATTTATTTTAGTCTTGAAAAACAAATACTTCTGAGAAATCAGTAAATCTAATTGTTGACTTTAGATTGTGTTTGATAGTTCTGCTAGCACAGAAGTCATAATACTTACCCTAAATCATAGTATTGTCACATGCACTGAAATTTAATACTGTTATATACAAAATGCATAGAAGCCATTTCATAAATCTGCCAATGTTTGGAATTGTAATTTCTCAATTACATGTAGTATATATTTAACTAGTTTATATCAATGTCCAAAATCTGTTCCCTTTGTCTCCAAGAACATTTAAATTGTATCAATTTTTATGACGAATTGCTTTTTATTATTTTTTTTAGCTTGGTTGGGTCCAAAACGTCCACGAGATCAACAAACTGCTTATGCTTGTGAACAAACTCCTCTGGAAATCCAGTGTGACGCTGATAAAGGGGAGGTAATCAGAATAATCCGTGCAAACTACGGTCGTTTTAGTATTACGATTTGTAATCCTCATGGTATAACAGAAGGATGGAATCTCCAGTGTATGTCCATGAGGTCTTTGAAGATTGTCTCAGACAGGTATAACATAATTTTCTTTAAAATTTATGGTCATAAAAACCTTATAACTATTGCAAATATATCAATGTTAGTTAGTACTGCTCTATGTTTTAACTTTGAAAATATGATAATTTACCCATTAGTATGCAAGTAAATGTTATATAATTCTTTTTCAAATATATTCGGAAGATCAAATTATTGTTTTAAGTTATCCAGCCTTTACACGACTCATTGTCTTTTCTACTTGATAAATGTTTCAATTATTTTTGTGATCCTGTTTCTGGAGACAAAACAGCCATTAAATGTGAAAACATCCGGTTTTCTGTTGATACAAACTGTCATGATATTTTTAAACCTAGATGTGAGGGTCAGACAAAATGTCGGCTTATTCCCTCCAATGCCCTATTTGGAGAACCGTGTCATGAAACATATAAGTATTTGGAAATTGAATATTTCTGTTCAAAAGGTGAGATCAACCAATCAGAATCAAGCTGCATGGTTCTTCTTGGCTGAAACTCCTCCTCCCATTATTGTAACCCTCTCCAGCCCTCCCCTACTCAGTGACCTATGTTGTGACACTAACATCACCTTGAAACCTAACCAACTTGATCTTCTGGTCAAAATTATTGTTGTTCTTTTATCTATGGGCTGATACAACTTGGCCTTAGTTAAGTGCGTTATTAAAGCCCAAAATGATAAAAACAAAAAGAACAGTTGATCTATTTTTGCCCCTGAGTGTTTTTTCTTGGTATATACTGTTGTTGTTGTATCTAACAAACTGCACGTTGTCATGGAATTGACTCCCTTCCCTGCATGCTGTAGGTGTGATGGATGGACGCGCTGTAAAATTATGACGAACAATGGCTTGTTTGGCGACCCCTGTCCGGACACCTTTAAATACCTTCAGGTCCAGTACCGCTGTGCTAAAGGTAGGGTCTTTAGCGATGCATCACATCAAACATGCTCAACTAACTATTGCAAATTACTCACCGCCTTGGTCACTCTTGAGCATTCTTAGACAAGGAGTTTTTCTCACCAAACAAACAATCTTATTGAAATAATTCTCAGTTCTAAGACAACAAAACCTTCAGTTTTACCAGAATTGATCATTGGATTGATCCTTCAATCTAAAAGATCTCACTTGTCCTAAGTTGTTTGACTAAAATAAAATCACTTTAAAGCAGAACAGTGTCATAGTGTTGGAGTTCTAAGGAATATGGGGATAAACAGGAAAAAAAACTATATCTCCAACGGGCTTTCCAGCTGAAACCATGCTTGTTTAACCAAACTTTTTTCAATATACAGTACGTATCCCCAAAGGTCGTACCTATTGACCTTGTTAACTGTAAAACAATAAAAATCACTTTTTAAACATAGAACTACAGACAATGTTTTATGGCGGTTCCTTTGCATGCTTGTAATATGTGTGATTCACATTTGTTAACTAACCACTGGGTGCATTAAAAAAAATTTAAAGTCTATCATCACTCTAATTATAGACTAATTCCCATATATAATTCACTTGTATCTTTCAACAAATTACAAATTGTTAAAAAAAACTTTCGTTCACAGTCATTTGAATATCGTAAAGAGAATATTTAAGTATTATTTTTTTCACATTCTTCAAATATTTAACTTGATTTTAAAGTTTTATTTATAATTTAAGAAAAGAAAAATAAATAAATCAGTTATTAATCTAATGTGTACCTTTTGTTACTAACCAATTTTTAGTGTTGTTTTTCGTTATATTTGAAAGTGTTGGCCTCAAGCGTATGGGGTTTAAAATATTTGAAAATCAACATGTTCTTTTCACACATATGCTTAGTAAAGTTTATATTGAATAAAGTTTCATCTGAAAGATAGCAGCATGTAGATATTTCAACAGTATTGTTTAAATATACATATTACCTACTGTGTCAGATTTATTGCTTATCTTTTAAGTAAATGTTATTAATAGGATCTACATGTAATCACAAATTTAGTTTCAGTATTAGAATTTTGTTCAAATTACTTTTTGAAATGATTTACTGGCAATGTCCTATTTATTAACAGAAGCCCCATCCTCGACCAGAAGAACCACGACTACACAAACGACCACCACTACAGAGACTCGTAAGCACTTTATCAACTTCATTTCTTTTTGTAATTTATATTTCTGTAGTTTCCCTTTATGAACTATTTACATATAATAACATAGCTGCCAACATTTGCTAGTTTTTATTTTTTTATTTTTTTATTTTTTTTTTGATTTTTGGTGGGTTTTTTTGTGTTAATTCTGATCATAAAGACAATAGGGAGGGTTTCAGTTCATCAAAACACTGAACGATTAACATTGAAAAGCGGCATAAGCAATAAAAACCCTTAAAGGTAATCCTACATTCCTGTTATTGGAATTTTGGGGAATAGCTGGGGAAGTTTTATGTGAAGTTTTATGTGTAAATCCACTGTTTGTAAAAGCAACAGAATAAAATGTTATTCAACTTTTCTTTGAAATATTTGTTTCTTAGATTATTTTTTTGATTTCTGATTATTGCACATTTATTCCATCCCCAAAAGTCATAATAATGAGCAGTTTTGTCATTATAATTGACATTTATTTTAGTATGCACTGAACTATTTTTGTTGGCTTGATCAATGCTATCCCCCCCCCCCCCCCCCTCTTCCATTATTTGTTGATCATGTGCCTTACTTTTTTGGTCTCTTTGGAATAACTTCAAATAAGACTTCATTTAAAAGCAATCTCTTTTTCCAATAGGAAACGTCAGTCTAAAATTGTTAATCTTTGGAATGACTTACACAACAATTCCATTCCACTTTAAGTGGACGACTTTTTCAATCAGCGTCGATAAAGAGCAGGCCACTTTTCATCGGATATTATCAATAGACTTGTAATGAAATGTTTGACTGGAGCTGACAAATGGCCTTCAGACTGCCTTCTCCATAGATCTAGAAATCTGACACAGCCATTATTGTAAAGTGAAAAGCTATCAAAACCAACATTTCAGTTTTACTTTTTAACACGGGCAATATGATTTCAATTTAATGTCCATGTGGTACAACCTATAAGTGTCAAGTACAATTGACAGTTCGCTAACATTGCACCAGAAAATCAATAACAATTTTTTAAAGGCTTTCTATGAAGTAACTTTTCTAAGAAATTTTATACGATCTTTGGTCCATGCAATAAGAAAGGAAAACAGGCCTCCCTTTCGCATTTAGATTTATTTATTTTGGATAACCTCTTCATTGCTGCTAGTTGAAAATTAAAACAAAACATGATAATGTTATGATATCGTTTGTAAATTTAGTTGAAATACTTCCTAATTCCAACAAATAAATAAAAAACAGGAAAAGAAATCCTTGCATGTTGACTTGCTGTTTGACAGCCACAAAAAAATAATCTGTTCCTTTGAAAATAGAAAACACAAATCTGCTGCTGAAACATTCCTGGTTTCTGTTTGCAAATCCATTAAGTTTACACTGGTAACTATAGCAACATGTGACTAGTAGGGAGGTGTGTTGATTTGTCTAGTGACTTGCCATATTGTCTTCCTGGAATCATGGTGGGCGCCTTATGGGGTCTCAATATACACCAGATGTTTTACTTCACTTCAATTCTCACACATGTATTTGTCTCTCGCTTAAACCTTATTTATTGAAAACCACATTCCTTTTCTAAATATTTTTATTGCTGGGCTCATTTTTAATCTGTCTTTAACAAAACTGTTTTCCCTTAAAAACATTTGTTTTATATTAAAAATCCATTAAGTAGAATTTGTAAATGAATGTCTCATGTCCCTAAGTTGACCTCTCTGTCTGCCATCCAGTATGGACAATTCAGTTTAATGCTTTATCTTATAAATTCAATTCAAATTGAAATATGCTTTGATAAGACATCTGTTCTCTTTGAAAAAGGAGACCAGACGATTTGATCACAGAATATAGAATATAATGTTTGCATTCTTATAAGAAAGCATATTTTATCAATATTTACTCTTTATTTAGTGTAACATCCTTCATTTTTTCAACAGTTTATCCCCCCCCCCCCCTCTCCATAAAAAAGATTGTTAGATATATTCAATGCATTTCTGCGCGCGGCGACGCGCGCGACGACACTCCAACGTTAGGGCTGCGTTCCGTGTTGCACCATTTATATCTCGTCAGCAATAACATCTGCTAAAGCCATAGAGATCCACTCTTCAGGTAGTATAATCAAGGGTTTCCTTGTAATTTCTTTCGTTTGTTTGATATAGCTATAGTTTAATATGAAGATATTTACGTTAATTTGGTGGAAAAGATGAATCGCGTGTTGAGGTATTGTCTATTGTCTATAACATCATCCAAAGCTCAACTTTCGTAGCGAAGTTTGAAATGGTATAAATTAGATTAGATAGCAATTCTTATTTTGATACGGCATGCCCAACGTTAAGTTGGAATAAGTGTACAATTTTATTAAGGCTTTAAATGTTACCACAAAGCAAACTTAACTAGGTCAGTTACTTGTGGGCTATGTATGACTAAGCTGTTTATTTGTGAGAGTTACCTCCCTTGAAGTTTGTATTTGGTTTGCCAGACAGAATTGTCTCCCTTTCACCATAATTATTTTCTTTGTAATTTAGTCAGAGATTTCATGTTTTTAACATGTGGACTTGAGACATTAACACTTGTTAAGCATATTGTAATTATCTTTTTCTGTTTATTACAGAACCTACTTTTACACAATAAAGGTGTATTCAGTTTGTTACTGAAAAATCAATACTGGCTTATTTGGATTTCCTGTCTCTACCAAAATTTCTGAAGACTTCTGAAGAATTCCAGTTTTCTTATTGGGAGAAAACTGACGGTGACCTCAGCGTGTCGACTGATAGACAATTGTATGGAGGTTCTTTGGTGAGATAAGGTTTTCCTAATATGAGCAACACAAAACAACGCAGCGATATGGAGTCATTAGAGAGAGGCAGCCATCAGTTAAGTATCTCTAGTGATATTCAAAGTGAGAGCGATGGCCAGGCCAATGATGCTATTGGACAGAATTTGTCTGTCCCAAATGAAGGCGACTCTTCAAATATTCAGAGTTCAGAGGAAATTCACCTGAGAAATAGAAGAAAGCAGTTAAGGGCGAAAATAACCAGGTCTATAAATAGATTACGATTGTCCATTGCCGGGGAAGACAAAAATAAAAGGCGTATGGCGAAATTCATGGAAGAATTGAAGTTAGACTATAAGGCAGCGTTGGAAATCCATGGACAGTTATATGACTTTGTTGATCCATCTCAAATACCACGTCTTGACCAATGGGAAACTGACTTGTGTAATGACGTTTATGCTGTGGAGGAGAGTGTGGAAGATTATTTGGTTTCTTTCACTGATGATGTCAATTTGAATAATAACACTAACACTACCACACGAGTTAACACACGATTAGCTTCCAAAACAACAGGTTATAATTTACAATTCCAAACTGACAATCCAACATCAACTACCCTACGTCAAGACATCCAAAGTGTGTTATCTGATTCGGGTATAACGCCACAAGGCGCGTCACATTCAATGGCGCCACAACCTATGCCAGTGCTAGACGAACGTCCCATATTAGATAGTCACGTAGTTCCATCTTTGGGAAATAATTCCATTCATTCAATACAGGGTACTAATTTTGATTCTTGGATAGATGCTCTTGTTGAATTTCAAGAGACTATATTGCCCAAATCGATCGATTTAACCATAACTGAGGCATTATTTAGGCTTGAAGCCAGTAGAGATATTCCTACAATTAAGTTAGATAAATTTGATGGGAACCCCTTGAACTACGTCGATTTCATAGAGAGGTTTAAATTGCATATTCACGATAAGTCACATTTGTCGGACGACATGCGAATGGTGCAACTGAGAATGCATCTCACGGGAGACGCAGAGCGCGCAATTTCGGGATTAGGTGCGAACGGCGTTATGTATCCTACCGCAATGAAAACTTTAAAATATCAGTTCGGACAAAAGAGCGCGATTGCACGAGCGTGTTTAAGAAAATTAACGGACGGGCGCAAATTGAATGATCGGGATAAACAAGGCTTACGCGATTTTTCGTTAGACGTCATTAATTGTATTTCCGTCCTACAGAGAATTTCGTATCAGAGCGACATAAATTCTAGCGATAGTTTACGCCTGATCGTGAGACGACTTCCAGATTTCCTCATAGGTAAGTGGAAAAACATAGCCGCGGACACACGTGAGAAGGGCGAGATTCCCACAATATACCAGGTAAGTAATTTAATTAGGAAACAGGTAAGTGCGGATTTCGATCCCGATTTTGGAGATATTCCTACAGGCTATAAAGTTGATTTGAGTCCGGGTAAAGAACGTCGTAAGGGTTTGCATTCCAACCAGGTAAGAAGCAGGGAAGCTCAGTGTAATTTTTGTGAGAAAGGTCACGTGATTTCAGAATGTGCCGAATTTAAGAAATTAAAGCAGGTTGAGAGATATGATTTTGTTAAAAAACACAGAATTTGCTTTTCGTGTTTGGGAAGAGGCCATACAATTCAAGAATGTCGCTCTAGGAGGCAGTGTTCAATGGAAGGTTGTTCGAAATCCCACCATAGTTTATTACATCTTGATTCGGTTTCAGCAAATAGGGTAGCATCAGTTCTCGATAGAGATGGCATTTTGCCAGTTGTGAGAGTACGATTTCATGCACCTAATGGTAAGGTGCGTCAGGGGAACGTGCTAATTGATAGTGGTGCGGGAACTACCGTTATTAGACGGGATTTTGCGAGAACTTTGGGTCTTCAAGGTAAGAGAGAACCATTAGATATATCTGTTGTCGGTGGGGAAACGGTAGCGCAACCTAAGAGTCGGAGAGTTAAATTTTCTATTTCATCTTTGAATGGGAATGAGGAATATGCTGTAGAAGCCCATGAGATAGATAAAACCATTCTTAGCGTTCCGCCTTTAAATCGGAAATGGATTCGGTCATATGCTCATTTGGAGGATTTGGAATTTAGTCATATGGGGGGTCCAGTAGATTTGATATTAGGGGTCCAATATTCACATCTTCATACT
This sequence comes from Lepidochitona cinerea, assembly GCA_963971465.1. Taxonomy (NCBI): domain Eukaryota; kingdom Metazoa; phylum Mollusca; class Polyplacophora; order Chitonida; family Tonicellidae; genus Lepidochitona; species Lepidochitona cinerea. The sequence goes on along the minus strand of OZ020556.1, from coordinate 34,302,619 downwards.
GATAAGGAAACTAGGCAAGGTCAACCATTTGAACCGGTTGGCAAGAAAACGCCATTAGGTTGGTATGTTATTGGGTCAGATGCGACAAAAAGGGCAACCTCAGTTTGTTCAATAGGGTTTATGGAGAAAATTGATTTGGATAAATTCTACTCAATGGAGACTTTGGGTATTCAGGGACCTGATTGTAATTGTAGTTTGAAGGCAATGTCGCCAGATGATAGGAAAACTTTGGATTTATTTGAGAAGTCTTGTGAGAAGAAAGGTGATAGATTTACTATAGGGTTGCCGTGGAAACATGACCCGGCGTTGTTGTCAGATAACTATCAGTTGGCTGAGAAGCGTTTGGTTTCTTTGGAGCGAAGTCTCTCTCGAGACCACAAGAAAGCCCAATTGTATAATGACGCCATAGGGGAATATTTGGAAAATGGTTGGGCTACTAAGTTAACTGACGAGGAGGTTAAGCAAAAACCTGCCTATTATCTGCCTCATCATGGCGTTTACCGACCGGAAAAGAAAAGTACGCCCCTGAGAGTAGTGTTTGATCCAGCGTGTGAATACAAGGGCATATCGCTGAATTCAATGTTGTATAAGGGTCCTTGTTTGATAGGCAATTTGCTGGGGGTTTTAATTAGGTTCCGAGAGGAGGAAATAGCCTTCATGGGGGATATATCTAAGATGTATTTGCAGATATGTTTGCCTGAGTCAGATACCTATTTACATAGATTCTTGTGGAGAAACCTCGACACAACAAGGAAACCATCAGTGTACAGATTGTTGAGGGTCACGTTTGGTGACAAACCATCGCCTGACATGGCGAGTTTTGTCATTCTTCGTATAGCACAGGAAGCTAAAGAAAATCATCCGGATGCCGCTTTAATATTAGAGAGAGATAGGTACGTCGATGACGTAATTCATTCGTGTTCCTCATACGAGGAAGCAAGTAGGAAAATGGAAGATTTGGACAAGATTCTGGGTGATGGTAGCTTTCGCATTAAGAAATGGTTTTGTTCAGGAGAAAGGTCATTTGACAAAGAAAACAAAATGGAGGACGCGGACATTTTGACGAAAGACGTTTCGCTTCATAAGCAAGATTCCACTAAGGCATTGGGTATTGTTTGGGGCGTCCAGGAAGATGTGATAAAGTATGAAGTCAAGAGGTTTGAACCAAAGCCCTTGACGAAGCGTTTAGTCTTGTCGAGGATTTCGGGTATATTTGACCCTTTAGGACTTGTCTCAGCAGTTACCATTAAAGCTAGGATAGCTTTACAGGACATTTGGAGGCTTACAGATATGGACTGGGACGATGAATTACCAGAGGAAATAAAGTCAGAATGGGAGAATATTTTCAACGAACTACAGAAACTTTCTGGAGTTTCGTTTCCTCGTAGTTTAAAACCCAATTTTGTAACAGGAAATCCGGAACTTCACGTATTTTCAGACGCGAGCGCACTCGCATACGGAGCTGTGGCTTATATTTTGTGGCCGACTCAGAATGGACCAGAAATAAGACTGGTTTCAGCGAAGGCCAGAGTGGCGCCTTTACGTCAAACAACCATACCTAGGTTGGAGTTAATGGGCGCTCTTATTGCGTCAAGGTTAGCCAAAACATTATGTGAGGAATTTAAATTGGATTTGGAGAGAGTTATTTTATGGTCAGATTCACAAATTGTTTTGCACTGGGTTAATTCTGATTCAGCTTTGCTGAAAGCATTTGTCGGTGTCAGAGTGGCCGAGATTCAGTCGTCGTGGGAAAATAATTGGAGATTTGTCCCTTCTGGTCAAAATCCAGCCGACGATTTGAGTAGAGGTTTGAGTGTCGAGGATTTGAATGGAAGGTGGAAAACTGGTCCGGATTTTCTTCGTAAACCAGAAGAGGCTTGGCCACAAATAGAAATGTTCACTCCACAGGATGACATAGAAAGGAAAAAGTCAAAGGTTGTGAGTGCAATTTCAGTTTGCAGTCCCATTATCAACGCTAGTGATTATTCAAGTTGGCAGCGTTTGGTCAGAGTTATGGCCTACGTTAACAGATTTTGTCACAATGTTAGGAAAACTAAGCAAGAGGATAGATACTCGGGGGCATTATCCCGAGAAGAAATAGAACATTCTGAACGTTACTGGATTTTACAAACTCAAACAGAGTTGTTAGATAGTCAAGCTAAGTATCGAGATTTAGCACCATTTGTAGAGGACGGAGTAATCAGAGTGGGAGGAAGGTTGGGAAGAACAAGTCTCTCCTACGATCAAGTTCACCCCATACTCTTGCCGTCATGTTGTATATCCAAATTAATAATGAGGGAGGTCCATTTCAAAATGGGACATGTGGGTCCAGAGCGGGTGTTAAGTGAAACACGCCGCAAATTTTGGGTCATGAGAGGACGTAATTTGGCGAAGTCGATAGTCAGAGAATGTGTCGTATGTCGTAAGCTTCGACAACCTCCACATCTAACGCTTATGGCGGATCTTCCTCCAGAAAGGATGACACCGTTTTCTCCGCCATTTTCGGTGACTGGCGTTGATCTGTTTGGCCCTTTTAATTTAAGATACGGTCGGAACAAGTCACAAAAGGCATGGGGAGCAATTTTTACCTGTGCTACGGTAAGGGCAATACATTTGGAGATTGTTGACAATTTATCAACACAGGCATTTATGCAAGCGTTAAGAAGGTTTGTGGCACATCATGGATGGCCGAGCACTATTATTTCCGATAACGGAACGTCTTTCGTTGGAACTCAGAAGGAGTTGGCTAAGTTAGTTAAGGAAGGACGACGACAGATTGAAGACTTTGCTTCGCTCCATAAAGTCAATTGGAGATTCATTACGCCCTTAAGTCCTCATCAGGGAGGACTATATGAAAGTCTGATCAAGCAAGTGAAACAAGCTATTAAAGTAGCAATTGGACAGCAACTTCTGTCATGGGGAGAAATAACAACAGTGTTTTCAGAAGTGGAATGTCTGATAAATTCACGACCTTTGGGGTATTCGGCGGATAATCCCAACGACCCACAACCTTTAACCCCGAATAATTTTCTGATCGGGCGGTCAGGAATAGAGATTCCTCACGGTCCATTCCAAGAGACAAAGAATTTAAATAAGCGTTTTGAGTACGTTCAAGCATTGGTTCGCCGGGTATGGGATAGGTTTATTCGAGAGTACGTTCCAACCCTCATGAGGCGCACGAAATGGCTGAGTAAAGGTAAGCAGTTAGAAAAAGGAGATATCGTTCTTCTTGTAGATTTTAATCTTCCCAGAGGTAAGTGGGAACTTGCTAAGGTAACAGATGTATATCCGGGTCATGATGGAGTGGTTCGTAACGTTAAGGTGAGAACTAAATCAGGCGAATATAAGCGATCCATTCAAAAATGTTGCCTTATTCTAAATAACTGAGCAATAACAATCACTTTGTGTCCCCCCGGAGGATTTGTTAGATATATTCAATGCATTTCTGCGCGCGGCGACGCGCGCGACGACACTCCAACGTTAGGGCTGCGTTCCGTGTTGCACCATTTATATCTCGTCAGCAATAACATCTGCTAAAGCCATAGAGATCCACTCTTCAGGTAGTATAATCAAGGGTTTCCTTGTAATTTCTTTCGTTTGTTTGATATAGCTATAGTTTAATATGAAGATATTTACGTTAATTTGGTGGAAAAGATGAATCGCGTGTTGAGGTATTGTCTATTGTCTATAACATCATCCAAAGCTCAACTTTCGTAGCGAAGTTTGAAATGGTATAAATTAGATTAGATAGCAATTCTTATTTTGATACGGCATGCCCAACGTTAAGTTGGAATAAGTGTACAATTTTATTAAGGCTTTAAATGTTACCACAAAGCAAACTTAACTAGGTCAGTTACTTGTGGGCTATGTATGACTAAGCTGTTTATTTGTGAGAGTTACCTCCCTTGAAGTTTGTATTTGGTTTGCCAGACAGAATTGTCTCCCTTTCACCATAATTATTTTCTTTGTAATTTAGTCAGAGATTTCATGTTTTTAACATGTGGACTTGAGACATTAACACTTGTTAAGCATATTGTAATTATCTTTTTCTGTTTATTACAGAACCTACTTTTACACAATAAAGGTGTATTCAGTTTGTTACTGAAAAATCAATACTGGCTTATTTGGATTTCCTGTCTCTACCAAAATAGTGTTTGTTTTCTATAGATGGGGCTACTTGGACCCAATAAACCAAAACAAGCCTTTCACCAATAGACACTGGGTTTAACCCAGCGTTTACTAGATAAAATGTATGCCGGAATGGTCAGGGGTTTCTGGCACCAATAAGTTTGAGTGTTGTGTAACACATTTCATCTATCTACTTTTTGTATAGATACTAGTCTTTTGATTTGGATTTACATTTTTTATTTGTTGTTCTCTTTAAATAGACTTGTATTTTTAGTCAGATTTCATTTTTGCTTTATAAAAACTTAAATTCTGTTTTTCTTTTCTTTTTTCTTTTGGTAACCTAGTTCCCCCATTTACCCATACAACATCTGACGTTTCCCCCCTTATCACTGCACTGTATCCCACTACAACAACAACGACCCCCAGTATTCCCACACATCAGGAAACCCCCCAACCTACACCCACTATTTCCACACATCAGGAAACCCCCCAACCTACACCCACTTCTTCCCAAACATCCCTCTCTACCATCCAAAACAACCCCTCCAATCCGTATACAGGAACTCAAAGTTTAGCAACCCAAACGCAAGGTGCAAATTCATGTAAGTTATGTTTTACTTTGTGACTTGTGTGAAATTTAATAAAAGCAATATCATTAAATTATTTCCACTATGGCTGTTAAGTTGAATGTGCTGCTCTTATTTCACCAGTGTTCACGTCAAGTTTGCTAAATAGCACATAAAATCTCATCTCACATCAGACTCTGATATGCATGGATGTAATCAATGTTTCACATGCTCCCGTCTTTGAATGTCCAACATATGTATCTCACTCAGAGAAGTATGTACCCGAAACTCAGGGACCCTCATGAATGGAAATGCTGATTGTGACACAAACCTTCTATTAGAGAGCCAGAGTGTTCAGTTCAAAGTCTTCTATTGAAGGTCGTGGGTTTCCTCCGGGCAAAGAGCCTGGTTTCCTCCCACAATAAAACTGGCAACGCCGCGATATAAGTGAAATAATCAATCCATCTATGGAATGACTGCCAAGTACCAAACGAAAGTTGTGGGTTCCTACAGGCTAACAGCCTGGATTCTTCCCTGAGTAAACGCTTCCCCAGAGTGTTCAGTTCAAAGTCTTCTATGGAATGGCTGCCAAGTACCAAACAAAACTTGTGGGCTCCTACAGGCTCACAGCCTGGATTCCTCCTTGACTAACCTGGCAAGGCTTTCATATAAGTGAAATAATTATTGGTGCCACATACTGTAGACCATCAAACGGCCAGACTTTGGGCCTGATTTCAATATGGCTGTAATGTTAACTGCTGCTCCTATTTCACTAATCGTTGTATCACACATAAAATCTCACCCCTCACCCGACTGATATGCATGGATGTAACCACTGTTTTACATGTTCCTCTGATTGAATCTCACTCACAGAATTAAGCACTTTTAACTTAAAGGCCTTCTTGAAAGGTATTGGGGGCCTCTGTTGCTCGGCCTCTTATAGCTGCAAATGCTCATGCCAACTCAATGGGTCAAACTCAATGGTGACTTCCAAAGAGAAAAATTAACAAATTTCTTATTTTATATTTCCACTTGAACAAGAAAGGTAATGATCGAAGGCTGGAGGTTTTTCTCCTCTACTTAACCTGCAAATGCTGGCATATAATGGAAATAATCTTTAATGAGGCCTGTCAATGAGTGCAGTCTGACTTGGTCTACGAATTCCCTATCATATGACGAGGTCTTTCAGAGATTGTGTTCTAATGCACGTTAATCACACTAACATGGCTGCCATATTGATTTGACATTTTCATGTGACTAGCATAACTGATATAGAGATAGGTCTACATGTGTTTATATATTGGTATAATAAATCTGAATGTCACAAGTATTATGAAGGGATTCTGTTCAATTAAATACACATGTTTGTTTAAAATCTGCATGATCTGAGTCAATATAATGTTACCAATTTCTCTATAGATTGCCAATCAGAATGTCACCACACATTTTGCACTTATTCAACAAATTATATAATCTACCTTACCAGAAGAATATTAAATTTGGTGGATTAACTTTCACACCTTCAGATATATATTTCAATTATAGTTCTCTTGGTTAATATCAGAAGATCAGTCTAAATTTGAAAATAAAAACCCTATATATTCTTCAGCAAATTTATTGAAAAAATTTGTTCAATTGATTTTAGTGAGGATTCACCACCATTAGTTTAATTGATTTTGGTTGAGATCAAGAAACATGAACTAATACATATTATTTTGTTGCATTTGTTTTCATTTGAAAGTTTATTAACTTTGCACACATATGTTTTCAAGCACTCCCCTGATGAAAAGTAAAAAATTTGCTTTAATTTTTAGCTTCCACTACGGCCCCTCCAACTACAGCCCGACCAACAACTGTAACAACAACAACCTCTACAACGACTACATCTGCGAAACCATTCAATGAGCCATCAGGGGGAACAACTCCATCACAAGGACCCATACCAATAGAACTTACGTACTGTAATGCTCGGCTCAAAGATGGTGTCAACTGGCCCAGGACCAATGTTGGAATAAAGGCCCTTCTAGATTGCCCTGGAGATCTCATTGGTTAGTTGTTATATAAGTTTTCGAACACGTTAAAAATATTAGTTGACAAGGCTTTGTTTTTCCGTATGAGTTCATTATATTGCATTAATGTAAAATACTGCTTGACAAAATAATTTCCCTAATCTTTTATTGGTGATTTCATCAAGGATTCGCGGCTCACCTAGGTGCTAGGGTGTCATTGTGCCATAGGTCTTTCATCTATGGGTCTTGAGTTCAAAGCCCACTCCCGGTGTCCTTCCACAAAAAAATGGCAACGCCGCCATATAAGTGAAATAATCTTGAGCACAGCGTAAGACACCAAACAATCAAGCAAAGCCCACTTAACCTTCTGACAAGGTGTTCACATGATTGCCTGATGAGGAACGATCACATGGAATTGTGCTATTTAATTTCTGCATCTGTTATCAGTTTGCAAACACAACACTCCATGGTTATTTTAGACAAGAAGATTTTCCCTGTTCCCGTGTGTTTTATTAATCATAGATAAAATGTGAGTGTTTTTTTTTTGTATTGTAGGTGTGATAACGTGGGATTGTAGTAAATATGGCTGGGTTGGAAGCCCAGATGATAGTAACTGTAAATCAGCCTGGTTGAAAGATGTCATTGAGGAAGTAAGTCTTGGAAAACAACCGCTAGGTTTCAAATTTCAAAGATTTATTTACACCAATATTCTTTCATTTTTGTTTTTAGTTAGTTACCTTTATTTTTTATGAAAGTGTAATTCAGTTCACACCATGGGAGAAAACTTTCACATACTGTAAGGTTACAAAAGTGGTCTCCCTTAAAACCAAGATTATTTTTGAATTTTTGAAAATTAATAAACGAGAGTGATATCCATTATAACACACTGGATCGAGTTGAATAATCTTTTTCTCACACTACAAAAACAATGTGTAAAAAATGCAGTTCAACTGGGGAAAATAGGTGGTGACACTGCTCTATTTTCAACAATGACTGTCAGATGAAAAAACTGGATAGCACTTTGTAATGTTAAAATGACGTCACCAACAACAGCAACATCCCGGACTCTTCAATGTCTGGTTGCTGATGGACACTTTATTGTGACATCATAATGCCCTAAGACGAAATCCTTTTTGTGAAGTCAGTTTTGACAGTTCTTTTGTCAGGTCATACTTGAACGTGTTACTTGAACCATAATTTCACACGTTCATTATGAAAAAAAAAAAAATAACACACTGACTGAGAGTCGAAATATGGGCGATGTAGTGTGGGAAACTAATTTAATTATTATCCTTTAATTCCATTCACCTCTCTCACTTTCTGAAGACAAATTTATTTCATTTGCCATTATATTGTCATGTACCATTTTATCCTTCATGTATGTATTGAACCATATAACGTTAATGCATCCAATCTATAGTAAAATGACATAATTTGTTGTGAAACTGATCGTCAGTATTATTTATTTCTTGACATTCAGGTTGAAAGCCGAAGCCCTGTAGAAGAGGTGATGAAGGACATAGAAGATAAAACTTCCAAACATATCCTCAAATCTGCTGACTTGAAAATCACTGCTAAAATTATCAACAAAATGGTGGAGAGGATAGCCGTGGAAGAAGCATCCAGTGAAGCTATGAAAACAACCGCTGATGTAAGTACACTCATCTCCATAAGACAATGTCATGTTCATTAATTATGTTTGGGGGGTATCTGACTACATTTTGTTTTCCCTGTAACTACACAACCTTTTCAGAACTTACTTTCAAGATATGTATAAAGGTAAAGATGGTCAACAATTAAATTATGATAATGATAAAAAATTAAGACATCACCACGTTGTTAGTTGTTTTTGAACAACACGAGCTTTCGACGCTTATCTAGCAATTAACTTATCATAATAATTAATTTATCATGCAGTACACTTTTTAGCCACTGGGATATTTTAATATTTTTGATATTCTTTACTTTTCCATGATAAAAGGTGACCATTTCTAAAAATCTTCTAACAAAAATGATCAAAATAATGCTTTATTTCAGCTAAAATGTTGATCTTTCTAACACTTAACTGGTATAAACTAAATAAAGACAATCTAAATCAAACCATTTTCATAACCAATCCTTCTAGAACAACTCCCTTTTTAAACAATTAGAAACTTGTCTCTATGGATTTTCTTTGCCTTTGCCCGAGTGTGATATCTACTAACACATTTTTATCACTTTAAGATGAATTGTGTGTTTTACAGGAAATGGTACACACTATGAGTAACTTGCTGGCCACTAAACAGAGAGAATCATGGAGTAACCTGGAACAAACAGAACGCACCAAAGTAGCCACTTCCCTGGTCATCTCGGTGGAAGACACTGCCTTCGCTCTCGCTAATACAGTTGATGTTCAGATGACAGCCAATGAAAATATACGTAAGATAACCATGAATAGATAGAGATCCTTGCTGAATGTTTTTCAAAGTGACTTTTCATTACCACTCTCGGAAAACAAAGCTCAAGAAGTGGCATGAGCTGACAATTTATTTTATTGCTATTTTTTTTTTTCAAATAAATTCTGGAAACTATCTGCTTTTTTCTGAAGAAATGTTTGAAGCTTTTGTCATCAAGTTTGAAGCTTTTTTTGTCAAATAAGTGAAATCAAGTGCAAATAGTGTTTAATGTGTATCATTTAGCTTTTGATGAATTTTTATAAAAATCTAAATTTTTAATAAAAAAAGTTAAAATTTCAGCAGCTTATTTCATTTTGAGAGGAATTCAAAATTTAAAAAAGGTAACCTGTTATTATAGCGTCTATGTGCAGAATCTGTTAATCTTTTAAGGATTTTGAACTCTCCTTTACAGGGATTTTGTTGGCACTCAAAGTGACCAAAAATTGATACATATCTTTTCGTAACTTGTATCTGTATTCTGTTTTGCAGTGGTTGAAGTGAATGTTGTGAAGTCAGTGTCACATGACCTCACACTGCCCTCTATGGTCCAGAGTCATTCATCATGGGCCAGTAACTCTGACTCTATCACAATTCCTAAAGAAAGTCTTGAACAATACAGTCAGAATGGTAAGTTTTTCAGACCTAAAACATACCTCTCTTCAATACTAAATTGTGCTTTAGATTATTAAAGGTTCAAGGTTAGAGTTCTTTTTTACTCAAATACTTAGGGAGTGTCCCCATTAATCGTTTTTCGCGAAGGCGCAAAAAACGATGAAAAAAAACGATGCCGGCCTACACCTATCGTTTTTTGTGTTCACGCTTGACTGGCTTCGTCGCGGCGGGTGTCGTTCCCAGGCGCGCAGTAATATACAATCAATCAGCAAAGTAAAAGTTTGCTGTAATTGGGTTAAAAATAAAACGCAAAGAAAAATATAACGTATTGAAATATAGTTTGATTACAAAAAGAACATTTACCTGTTGTTGTTGTTGTTTTTTAGCTGTCGTACGGTGGTTTTTGCGCAGGTGGCTGTTAGCTCTTTTGAATGGAATGCCCCCGTTGATAAACATGTGTAGGCTTCATGGGAAGTCAAAAATTTCTCAGTAGTTGTTCATAAAACACTAATTAACAGTGTTAATCCTCTCATTTACGTTCCAAACACCGCGTCAAAGCTCATCGGTAAACCGGATGTTTGTGCTGTGAAATCAGTTGTCTGCAGACACCCTGTCACCAAACTCGTCTGAGAGAAGTCTTTAAAGCTTTCGCTGACTTTAATTTGATTTTTTTAATTATTAGAGACCCTTTATAGTAAAAAAAAGTCAAAGGTGCATAGAACGAATACGGCCGAAATGATTTAAATGTCCAGTTTTATAACTGCGCCCTGTGTCGTCATCTATGTATACAAACACGCATTCATGTAAGTCTAGAAATATCGACGCAAAACGTATCCATATGCATGATGTTTATGAAAACGAAATGCATACTAGTATTTAAACCGTTTTTCATTATTTTTTCAGTGATACCTTCGGGCACAGTGATAGCTAATAACTAACATCAAATAAAAACAGAGAACAAATAATTCTTCATAATATTCTGTCTTGAGTGTAGGAATACTAATAGGGCCTATGCCGGTAGGTCTACGGTAATAATTTCTGGGTTTTATTATGTATACTGGAAACATTTCAATCCATCATATATTTCCTCTCAATTCGTTTCAACTTTAATATATTTTAGTTAAAACTTGAACTTCAACCAGTTCGATGTGTAATGCCTAGTTACGAGCGTATATTGTATGACTGCTAGGTGAAGAACAAATGTTTGGATGCTCCAAACAATGACTACTCCACGTGTAGACTATAATCCACCTGGCATAAGCACGCTAACGTTTTTTTTCGTAGCCCACTTCCCCCCGGAAAAAGTCCCCACCTGAAATTCAAATCCCCAATAGTTCACCCAAAATAGAAAATATTAAAGAAATGAAGGTATTAACTACTTATCATTTGCAATCGCCTTTGAAAAAATTCGCCGGTAGTTGGTTTTTAATATGAGGTGGATATTCTTACGACGACATTGGCTCACGTAAAGATAGATAACAAATAGGACGTCTGTGTACAGGCTGAGAATTGCACTGTGCAATTCAATGAAATATGTTATCTTCTGCTGGATTGTTGAATATCAGTGCCGTTACATGTATAAAGTCTGGTCAAAAGTACTGATTTTGTACAGGTAGTAAAGTGGGCCTATGATATATTTAATTTTTAAGAAATGAATGGATGGAATGTTTTTTGTGAAGTGGCTAGATCGACGCCTCAATATTATTTTACTTACAAATAGCCATAATCTTCCGCTGGTACATAACAATAGATCCACTGTAACGCCGATTGAATGATGATCAGTCAGAAAAATGTATTTAGAATGTGAAAGAGATGTACAGGTAAACAAATAATCATTCGACATTTTTACCGGTTTTTCTCAAAGTCATGACTACACACACTCATAGAAATGCCCGTGTGTTATGGTAAAAAATACATAGAAATGTATTTAGTTGCAATTGTTTGTTTCATTGTTTCATTGAACGGGGCAATATTTACTATACTTGCATAGAATTTTAAATAACATGTTCGTCTCTTCTATATCTTTATAAAAACATAAGATGAATACATTTTATTTGCGGACAATTCTTATCTACACTTTTTGGGGAGAAGATTAAAACAATCGTTTTTACAGCCCGAATATAAAAAGGGTAACCAGCAATAAGTTATCATTATACAGGATTATTAAGATTTCCGGACACCCTCACAGTGTTTACTAGCTCATTACCTATTTCGTCTGAAAAAAAGGTTTTCATACGTTTTGAAACATTTACCACGAGGGAGAAATAAATTGGCAAGGGTTGATAGGCCCACTTGTACTGTTTGACAAGATCTTTAGACTGACTTGCAGTCCTCTTTGATGCTGCTGCAAAAATAAACACGTTTGGTTGATGTTTGCTATAATGTGTGCAATTATTTTAAATGTAGCGAAAATGAAATATTCAAATGATTAAATGTAAAACATCAATGGACGATTTAATAATCGGAATGGTCCATGCTTTTTGTTGTTTTCCGTTTTGATAGTTACATTTTGGTTTTTAATGTCCGCATGCTGCTCTCAAGTGTTGATATTTTTACCCAATAGCTTGTTGGTTTTCATTACATATATTCCATAAGTTTTCTGTATATTTAATGAATTCCGATAGACAAACCACTATCAAATCCATGACGTTTAGCTAGTCTTTTTAATGTCTTTATATGAGTAGGCCTACACTGGAAACTCTTTAGGGCGTGGAGTTACAAAAGTTAACATTGCAGTTCGTTGCCGTTTTCGGAAAAAGAAATTAAACATACAAATAAATTATAAAGATCGGGAAGGCGAACTATATCACAAAAATGGAATGTGCCGGCGAGACTTTCTGGCAGTGGTAGGTCTTTATTGCGAAGCATTAGTATAAACACTACAGGACAGTCAAGCTGAGTGGACCGAGTCGGTCTCTGACAGCGCGTTACAACTGAACTCAAGCTATCCGTCATAGTCGCACAGCGGACTACTTTTAATCCGAGACGATCACATGCTGTGAATATCCCGTTTCAAATTATCGTCTTTTGTTAGCGTCTTTACACCTATCGTTTTTTGCTTCGTTTTTTTTCATCGTTTTTTGCGCCATCGCGAAAAACGATTAATGGGGACGCTCCCTTACTATGTTGTATTCAATACCTCGTACTGTCTGAGGGGCCTCGGGTGGCCAAGTCGGAGAGTGATAGTTTTTCAGTCTGACAAGGTCATCGATTGATGGCTCGCGGGCACGATTCACATACAGTCTAAAGAAAAACTTTCCAGAGTGGGTTATTTCCCTCAATAGCCCTATGTTAGTGTGTACCAGGTACTCGGCCAATGTATGAGGATCCTCTCGGACAAAGAACTTGATTTCTTCTCGCAATTACAAGAAATAAGATTCAGTGCAGCGTTAAACATCAATCAATTAATCAAACTGTATGTACTTCACAGAATGGAAGCAGAACCTAATATTTATATCATTTGCAGAAAACAATCTCCACATCATTCAAGTAACTCTTGCTTTTGGAAATAGAAATTCTGGCTGCTAATTAAATTGTTTTTAAACACCTTCAGGTAAATCAAGAAGACATAACAAACCTACCATTTAATTAATTGTTCCCCATATTTTAGGTAAAGTGTCTGTGGTGTTTATTGCTTATAACAACTTGGGAGAATGGATGACATCGGAAGCCAGTAATCCACCAAGGGACAAAGTTACTGACGGTGAAAACAAAATAACTGACTCGGACAGCCATTCCTCCAAGGAGACAGAAACAAGCCCTAGCTGGATGGTTAATACAAAGATAATTTCAACGTCACTTAATAATCGTGCTCATACGATTCCACTGACCAAACCTGTCACGTTTGTTCTCCAACACAATAATGTACGTCATGCTGCAATAGTAAAATATCTCTGAATTTATTTTTACATATCACTTAATCCTTTAAGTGTCTATTCAACAAATACTATATGATTGAACAACAATTTACAGGGTAGATACCAAAGATTGATTGTCAATTTATATTTCAGATCTATTTTATAGTGTATTATTATTATGTTCTGTTGTTTCGAGAACCTGCTTGCTGAAATTTTATAATAATAAAAAATCATATTAGCTTATTGATTGAAGATTCGGGCCTCAATAATTGATGAAGTTTGGTGTTTTATATGTCCACCCTTTCTTCCGTAAGCCTCCAAATTGGATATTTCATTGGTTTTCTGTCAGAATTCGGTCAGAATTTTATGAAAGTTTATTAATAGCTTGTTGGTGGGGAACTTAGTAATTGGTCAAGCTTTGGTGTCCATGTCCTAAAATTCGGATATTTACGTTGCCTGCTGCTGGCCTACAGATTTCTACTGAACCACTCTGCAGAATTTTATAGGAATTTGATCATGTTTGCCATCTGTAGTTCTAATAATTTCATTGGTCCCTGTTTGGGCAAAATTACTTTTTCTGAAATATGTTTTTGTTGGTCTTTTTGCTGTACAATTGTCTTTATTTGTGGTGGAGACATGTGGTTTGATATCAAAACGTTTTAGTTTTTTTGAAATATTTATTCATTTAAAATGTTTCATTTTGTTTTTAGGAGTCTTTCAATCTGAATCCGAAATGTGCGTATTGGAACTACTCAGACACGTAAGTTACATGTTTATATTACAATAAATAAGACTTAAATTTATATTCAGAATCAGAATAATAATTGGGAGATAAATTTTAATTCATGAATATTAAATCAAAGTGAACTTGGCAGAAGTATTTTTGTTACTTTTGGCACAAGATTATATTAAAACAGGCTTTAAACGAAATGCTATTGAATTAAACATAAAGGTGCAATAAGTAACAGGAAGCATGTATGTTGTTGTGTTTGAGGTAATTTGTTTGTTATACTTGTAGAACTAAGTTGGGTCATTGGGCTGAAGATGGGTGTCGTCTGGTGGGTAATAACAAGACACATACGACATGCCAATGTGATCATCTCACTAACTTTGCTGTACTCATGGATGTGGCAGGAACTATGGTAGGTAACCAGTTGCAATAAACTACAGGAAAACTAAATGGTTGCCTTTTAACTAAAAAATAACAAATCTGATTGGGTTTTCACTTGGTTGCTGAATGTGGAACGATTGTCAGGTATACTGTGTGTATAGTCTTATTTCCTCTTTTACTAAACCTGGCAATGCCACATAATAAGTCAAATAAAACTTCAATCACTAAATCAAGAAAGGCCAACTCTGTATACCTCTAAACACTCAGACCTTCCATCAAAGACTTTTTTCTGTCTCAAAAAAAAACATTCTTTAATGATTGGAGCAAGTGTGTGAGATAACTACCAACAGAAACTTCTGTCTTCCACATAGAAACACTGCCAAATAATGGCACAGTACAGTTGCAAACAATTACCAGATGAACTAGAAAATAGTATTACACACTCTTTTTTTTAACAAAAATGATATTTCTTTCTGTTTAAAGTATGTCTCCTTGTTCAATGAAGGGTTTTGTTTTAATTATATTTATGAAAAAAAAAATCACATCAACTCAATATAGGGATAGTTAAATGAATAAATCTGTTATACTTTGATTTATTTCCTCTGTGTTAATATTAATCCATTCAGATTACGGTAAATCAGTATTTGTCATTTGAAATATGTTCCCGTTTATGTCTCACCCAGCTGCCTGCCCACCATGAGCTTTCCCTACAGGTCATCACCTATGCTGGTTGCCTCGTCTCCATCTTCTGTCTTATTCTGGCCTTTATCACATTCTTCATCTTCAAGTAAGTCTCACTGTGGGATATTTCATCTTTTCTCTGGGGGCGGGGAGGTTAGTCTTCACAAACTTCCCACCTATTACCAAACCAATCTATTAATGATGTTTTCCATGAGCTGGTCTTTGGATACCACTCACAAGGGGGCTCTATGTTAAAATATTCTATCAATGTTTGGTCGTTTTCAATGCCACATAAACATCAAGTAATGAATATAATGTCATTGTACGTTTATCTGTCCAGCTTGTCCATTATTCCAAAATTATGGTTTTGATTTAGTCATTTATGCAATATATTTGATGTACAGTCTTGAGTTAAAAGAGAAATTAGATACCCTCTCTGTAAATATTAGATATGTCAATTTTGTTGTTTTGTTAAAAGAATTGAACTAAACCTTACCTTATGTTTTTGTTTCTAGGAACCTGCAATGTGATCGTAATACCATTCATAAGAACTTGGTGCTAAGTCTGTTAATAGCTGAGTCTATTTTCTTGGCAGGAATTCAGCAGAGTGAAACACCTGTAAGGCACATTCATTATTTCTAACTTCATATAGTTTTTATATGGGTTCTTTCAAATGGTTGTGGCGGGGCCTGTGTGGTCTATAGGGTTAGTGATTGTCCCTCAGTCCCACACATACCTTCCATCGATGCGGCGCGGGTTCAAATCACATTCAATTGAAATCTTGAGTGGATATTTAACTCGCTCTCCATACTCACCGAAAATCGGATGTTTCCTTCGGGCTATGAGCCCGGTTTCCTCCCCCCGCTAATCCTGGCAATGTCGCCATATAAGTGAAATAATCTTGAAGATGACTTACATGTAAAACATCAATCAATTAAAAGGTTGGCGGTATGACCCCCCCCCCCCCCCCTCCTACGTTCTGCATTTAGAATGTGCATGTATTCCATGGGCTAACTAAAGGTTTGACACAAGCCTAGTCTCTTCCTTCAAGTCATGCGGTGGGATGGTTGCCAGTTACCACCAGAAAGTCGTTGGTTTCTTCCGGGCTTAGAGCCTGGTTTCCTCCCACAACAAAACTGCCAACGCCGCTATATAAGTGAAGTAATGCGGCTGTAAACCCATATAAGGAGAATCATCTTTAGTCACATCCATTATTATGGCCCCATCCTACAGATTCTATTAATAAATTTCTATTTTAATGTTCAAATTGCTACCATATTTATTTGCAGGTATTATGTTCTGTGATTGCTGGTCTCCTGCATTTCTTCTTCCTCGCCTCGTTTGCCTGGATGTGTTTAGAAGGAATACAGCTATATGTAATGTTAATAGAGGTGTTTGAGGCGGAGAAGTCACGAGTCAAATGGTATTACTTGTTTGGTTACGGTGAGTAATGATGTCATCCATTTCTATGGACCTCAACCTGACAATGCCGCCATACGGTGGGCTTCATTAGACACGCCTTATTTTTTCATGCAAATAATCTTTGTTGCGTCTCTATGTACCGGATCTAATTTACTACATCAGTTCATGCAACTTATGTCAGGCAATGTCGTTTTGAGCTGTCCTCTTTGAAAATGAAAGCTGAACATACTGGCTCTGCCATACGCTCGAGTGTACATTGGCTGTCAAACAGCCCTAATCTGAATACCACTGCTAACTGCAATATCTTCAAAATATTTAAATCCTTTAATGAGAAAAGCAACCAAAATCTGCTAAAAGGTGATTCAGGAATATTTTGAAAGCCTAGTTGAACGAAGAAGTTACAAAAATTTAAGGGAAGCAGTTTACGAAACTACATGTATGTGTTCTTAAGCATGTGACCCATTTTCACTGAAGTTTGTGATGTTATTTGATATAAAGGTCTGTTTTTGGAATCATCAGTTTGTGTTGACCAACAGATGAATAAAAATAGTATTTATTTAACTGACAAGCAGAAGATCAATTCCAGCAATGGTTTATAATGTACATGTAAGTTTTCATTGTGTTTGTTTCTACATGTAGGTGTGCCAGCAATCATAGTAGGCGTCTCAGCGGCTGTTGATCACCAAGGATATGGAACAGACAAACAGTATGTTGATTATTATTTCTTCATTATTATTCGATATGACACTACTGAGTTATTCCTGTAAAAATATACTTAGTATCCATGTTATCTTTATTTCACTATATTTCAGTTGCTGGTTGAGGACTGATACATATTTTATCTGGAGTTTTGTTGGTCCAGTGGCAGCTGTCATTACTGTAAGTATGACGTTTTATTAACATCATTGAAAATGCACCACCATTTTGGATTTCCAAGATCAATTGGTGTTAATATAATAGACTCGTAGACCAATAATTGGTATAGAAAACAAACAAAGAACAACATCATTACAACCACAAATGATACTGTTTATCCGCAATCATGGCTTTGTCTTGCTAAGAGTCCAACCTAAGGAAGTTGACATCATAATGCTGCCATTCAGCACTGAACACGGATCAAACCCTGTCGCCCCCTGGACACTTTTGGTGATTATGGTGGCCGACAACATCTAACAAAGGGACCTCAATGACTTAAGTCGTCGCGATAGTCTCTGATACCGACACAGGTCCTTTATGGACGGGCCACCTTTTGAGTGGTTCTGGTAGCCGACAACATCTAACAAAGGGTCCGAAAGGGACCTCAATGACGTTGGAACGGTCACAGGTTGGAATGCCACAATCCCACAAAAATGTAATTACCAGGTATTCGCCAAAGGTCATTGATTTCCTTGGGGCAAAGAGTCCGGGTTTTTTGCCCTCTTTCCTCCTGGCAACGCTCCCAGAGTACATTGAGTAAAATAATCTATTTAAGGACCCCGTGTATTTTCCCAAGGTTTGTGATATTGATTGATTGATTGATTGGTGTTTTACGCCGCGCTCAAGATTATTTCACTTATATGGCGGCATTGCCAGTTTTATTGTGGGAGGAAACCGGGCTCTATGTCCGGAGGAAACCCACGACCTTCCGTTGGTAACTGGCAACTATCCCACATAGGTCGTTCGAGTGAAAACCCAGTCAGAAAATTTTCCAATTTTTTGGACCCATTGGTGTTGTGATATTGAGCACAACTTTAATTGTTGTCTCTTATGATCGTATTTTATTTTTCAGATTAACATAGTAATGTTAAGTATTGCTATATACATGATGTGTCGTCACACAACCTCTATTCCTGCCATTAGAACCAAGGATAAAAACAAACTGGATAAATACAGGTGAGTTAATGTGAAGTCTCTTTAACCTTATATAGTAAGTTGAACTGATCAAAGACCAATTTAATAACTTAATTGACTGTTAACGAGTTGTAAGCTACTGGGGCCGGTTGTTCAAAAGAAAATTAGCTTAACGGCAGGTTAAATGACTTGGCGTAACAAAGAAATTCCTTTGTGACGCGATGTCATCTAACCTGCTGTTAAGCTAACAGCGCTTTGAACAATCAGTAACGTTTAACTGCCTAGAAAGGCTCAGGATAAGCCATGGTACTTTGTAGCGACCAATTCCTAATGGATGGGACTGCTTTCAAGATTCTGCAATACATGTGACTGTTGATACAGCTTATTTAACCGGTCTAAAAGCTATGAACCTGTGGTCAATCACAGTATGTGAAATCTATAACCTGTATTACAGATGGCGTTTGTTACTAATGTATCTCAGGTGTCACACCTGTCTTTGTGGCACCTGTATGCAGCCTTGCTGTTACATTGTGTCAGAAATATACCAATGTGAAACATGCTTTAAAACAATTACGACATGTTTTATCCAATGCGTCACAAGCATATTCTGAACAGGGAGCGCAAGTCATGTGTGAATTCCACAAATTTCCTGTCACCGGCACTGCATTGCGCATGTGACTGAGCGTTTTTCGTTCCAAAATGACGTTTAAATCTGACGTTATGGAACAAAATACGTCAAATGGAATTGCAACGTCATCAAAAACGTTCTTAATGGCGTCATCTGTCACCGGATATCACAAAATCTCGTAATAATTCTTATGAGACTTGCGCTCCCTATTTCAGCTGGTTAAAGCTCATTAATGAAACCACCCTTCCCTTCATTACATGTAGGTGTTACACACTTTTTATGTTCAAATTATAAATTGGAGTACTGCCCACAAACATCTCTTTATCTGTTAATTTATCAATGTGCCCCCTACCTCCTATTTCCTATTACTGTGGAAATAATCTAGGTACTTTTGGGGCATCATTCTAAAATGTACGAAGCACATGTTTTATTATTATCTCCCCTTGCTTCACTGATACAGTAGTCAGGATACTGAGAGCGGCTCCAATCGACTGTCCAAGTCTATCAGTGACCCAAAGGTCAAACGAATCTCGGACGCCCCGTAAGCTTATTTGTGATCTGTGGTTTTGTTTTTGATTTCAAATTTAGGTTGTTTCCTTTTTATCAAAGTCAAATAGATTAGTTTTTCTTCTCCATTAATTTCATTTCCTTATTTTTTTTATCTTTTTAAGTTTTTATGTGTTACCTGGATGTCTTTACCTTTTTGTTTATTTAAAGTTTTGTTTGGTGTAGTGAACAGTCTTTTTTTATCCATTATAAATTACTATTTTTTGTCTTATCAGGAGCATGGAATTTTAGATGTCAGTTTGTGTGTTTTTTTGTTTTTTTTATTATAGAAATTTTGTTTTGGATTTGGTATTTATTAGTATTGGTCTTAAGTGTTATTTGGATTTGTAGTTAAAGAGTTTGGTAATACACTGTAATTTTTTGATCAGTTTAATATTTCCGGTTTTATAGCTTTAACTTTAGTTCTCTGTAATGTGTAAATTTGTATGATAAAATATTTCAATTGGTGAAAACATATTCCTATCCATAACCACTCTGGTTGTACTTAAAATTTGTTTGGATAAAGAAAAACAAAACCGTTTTTGAAGGATTTTTTTTTAAAAATACTGAATATAAGTGATTTGCTTGGAGAGAAGTTGGTTATTTGTGGAATATTCTCCTTCTGCACATGGTTCTGTTATTTTGAGGTCATGTTTTTCTTTTAATGCTGCTCTCCTGACAGGGAGTTTTCTTGTGGGAGTTTAGACAGACTCCAACCATCTCCAAGTGACAACTCCATGGCTAAGAGTGTACACCTGTAAGCAGATTACCTTGGTGTTGTCATCATATTGTATCAATGGCTCAGTGGTCCAGTGGGTTAGAGTGATCGTCCCTCAGTCCCACACAGACTTTCCATTGATGCGGCGGGGTTCAAATCACACTCAGACTATATATTTCTGAGTGGATTTTTCACACGGTCGCCGGATGTGAAAGAGTTGCCAGGTACTTGTCGAAGGTTGGCGTTTCCTCCGGGCAATGAGCCCAGTTTCCTGCCCCACTAAGCCTGGCATTGCTGCCATAAAAGTAAAATAATCTTGAGGGCAGCGTGAAACATCACTCAATCAATCAATCGCTCAGAAATGAGAGCCATGCTAATTTAAAACGTAATTTATGTTGCAGTCTGTAATGTAGAATAAAGGAAATAATCTACCACTTAAAAAAACTAATTATCCATTCGTGTGAGTTAGAGAGTTTTATTGCGTTGATGATAATAATTCATTCATCGTTCCCAATTATTTGTGGTATTCAAATTTCTAGGAAAATTCACAACAGGGCTATGTAATAAATACATATATTTCAAAGGGTGTGTTTTATTAAACGTTACAGATATCTGCTTGATTTTATTATCAATTGCTTTGTGATTGTGAACTTTAAAAATACTTTTTAAGATTTTTAGACCACCATGATCTCATGGTGGTCTTATCAAATCGCTTTTTGTCCGTGGTCCGTCGTCCGTCGTCCGTCGTCTGTCGTCCGGTGTCTGTAAACTTTTCTTGTGATCGCGATTCCAAGAGAACTACTGGTCGGATCTTCATAAAATTTTACAGACATGTTCTCCTTATGGTCTAGTTGTGCAACATCTATTTTGTTTGCTAATTTGCATATTAAAATGGCCGCTGGCGGCCATTTTGTGATTTTTACCTACATAGTTTGTGATCGCGGAATCTAGAAACCCACCGGGCCGATCTTGATGAAATGTTTTTGTGTTAGTTCCCCATATGGTCTAGTTGTGCAACATCTATTTTTCTGAGCTCATTTGCATATTAAAATGGCCGCTAGGCGACCATTTTGTTTTTCTATTTTTTATCACTTTTCTCTCTTGTGATCGCGATTCCAAGAGAAGTGCATGTCGGATCTTTTTTAAATTTCACACGCACGTTCCTCCTATGGTCTAGTTGTGCAACATTTATTTCATTTGCATATCAAAATGGCCGCTAGGCAACCATTTTGTTTTTTGTACTTTTTATCACTTTTCTCCTAAAGTAATGAGAGGATCTTCGTAAAACTTTGTACGCAGGTTAACCCTATGGCCTCGTTGCGTACTATGTACTTTTTTGCTCATTTGCATATTAAAATGGCCGCTGGGCGACCATTTTGTTTTCCTTTTTTTTGTCACTTTTCTCTTATAGTAAAGAAAGGCTAGGATTTTCGTAAACTAATTTACGCACGTTAGCCCTATGGTCTCGTTGTGCACAATGCACTTTTTTGCATATTCAAAATGGCGGCCACTGGCCATTTTTTTTTTTATCACTGTTCTCCTAAAGTAATGAAAGGATGTTCGTAAAATGTTATACGCAGGTTAACCCTATGGCCTCGTTGCGCACTATGCACTCGCTGCTCATTAGCATATTAAAAATGGCGGCCAGTAGCTTTTTATGTGATTTCTATCTACATAGTTTGTGATCGCGGAATCAAGAAAACTACCAGGCGGATCTTAATGAATTTTTTTGTGTTGCTTCCTCATATGGTGAAGTGATGCAACATGTATTTTGTTCGTCGTTGATGTTTTCATATAACACATTCGGTACCGCTGTCGCCATATGGCGTTAGAGTGCTAGCCTGCTTCATTACCGAAGACATCGTATGGCGACAGCAGAAAAATTGGCAAAAAGCCTACTGACGCCGTATGGTTATTTTTTCTTACAACTTCAACTAATTTTGAAAATGAACAAATAAAACCACATGTTGCATCTGTTGGTTGCTTTGTGTTTTGTTTTTTCAGTCTTCGAATACGGTAAAGAGGTTTAATTTACTTAGTTTAAGGGACGTGTAATTCACTGATAACTTCCAACGTTGTCTAGGTTAGAACGGACACTTCAAGCATACGTACATAACAAGAAAAGGAATTCCTTATATTTACAGCTTCAGATCTCAATATATATTTTCCTTGTCTCCAATATACTGACTGTGAGTGAGAGATTTAAATATCTATGATTAAAAAGTGCTAAAATCGGGTGGTGAAATTAGTTTGCTAGTGAAGTTTCTGCCCCTACCAGGCATTTTAAAAGCACGACCCAGTTAAAGACAGATTAGCTATTTTTGGCACTGAGGACGTTATTTTGGAATTTCCGAGTCCAGAGTAGTGAAAAACAAGACATTTATCGGAGCTTTTATAAACCCCAGAGTGAAATTGCAATCCTCAGGTCATTTTAAAACGTATAAAAATCGACTCCTTTCAGATTTCCAAGGCGACTAGTATAAGAAATAGTTTATTCTATGCATGTTGCCGGCCGTGGCTTGTTCGAAGCCGGTAAAATGGCCTTCTCGAATTTGGATTTTAAACGCCTAATTTCTTTCCAAAAATGTAACAATAATAAGTATTTTTAAAGGAGAGTGTTCCCTAAGACACTTAAGAAGATCCATATTGTATTTTTCGGAGTGTGAAAGTTTGGAATATTTCAAAATGAAATGAAATACACGGCAACGTACAATCACTATTTTGCCGATCGAATTTGCATTCAGGCAGCTATGTACAGCAACTGACTTCGCAATTGTAAATGCTATTTACCAATAAAGTAACTGAAATGTTTTTATTCAATCATGTATTTATATCAAATCGTGCATGAAGATTTTTTTACAAGAGTTTACTAATTTCTGAACGAATCGGGACATTTTTTGCCATTAATTTTTAAACTGACTTTCGTCATGTGTAAATTTTGTCAAGAGTGATACGTTGCCCATTCTTCACTTTTCACGGGTTATTTTTGACAGATATACATTATCTTTTGATTTGTAAACAAACACTAAATGCATCTTAGTAACATGTGTACAATCATAGTTGATTTTGTAAATTTTAATTGTGTACAGGACTCAAACAAGCGATATCACTGACTGGCCTGTGTGCATACAATGTACATGTAGGCCCTACTATGTAGCTCCGGTAAGTAGCGTTAATGTGCGGCCTCCTTGAAGAAAGTTGGTTTTGAGTTTTCAGATAACAGCCACTATCTACCGAAGAAACTTTGTCCTGTCCAGCCAGCCACCAACTGAAGAAATAAATTTCACATATCAAATTTGCGATCCGTTTACAAGCAGCCTCACTTTCTGATAGTGTTCTATGGTGGTCGCCTAGATCAGCTTTACTGATCTCTTGTATTAAAAGTTATCTCGTTAATTTTATTGCCCAATGTTTTTTTATAAACCTTCCATTGATGGGTCGCAGGTTTGAATCCCACTCAATCCAAATAAACAAAAATGTTTTTTTTCACAGGATCGCCATCATCACCCTATTGTCAAGGTCGGAGTTTCCTCCTGACAAAACGTCCGGTCTCCTCTATCACTAAACTTGGCAACACTGTCATATAAGTGAAATAATCATCAGTGAAACATAATCCATCCATTAAATTTCTATGAGCTTTGCATGTTAAGATTAGTAAGTGTGTGTTTATATTAACGGTTACAGATGCCTGGTTAATTTCAGAGCCTGGATAAAAGGAGCTGCTGTTTTGGTGGTGTTACTCGGCCTCACCTGGTCGTTCGGAATCCTCTACATTAACGAGAATACTGTAGCCATGGCGTACCTGTTTACCATCCTCAACAGTTTACAGGGACTCTTCATCTTTGTATTCCATTGTCTCATGAATGAAAAGGTCAGCAGTTAACAAGTCCTTACATCTTTTGGTGTCGACATTTTATTTTCTACTCAGCCGGGTCCACTTTCACAAAGCAATCTTAGCTTAAGGTGATCTGTACCAATGGCAACGTATACCTTCGTATACCTGGGTTGCCATGGTAGTTAAGATCACACTCAGCTAAGATTGTTTTGTGAAAGTGGTCTCTGGTCTATTACATGAAAATCAGTTTTTCAGGTGTTTTGTCTTCAATTCCTAGATTACTACAATACAGGATACTTAAAACAGTTATAAATTTATAGGAAAAATTTTGCTTTTGGAAAATTATTCCTAAGCGTGCCATTGGAAGTTTCCCCTATGTTTTCATGTTACTGTGGTATTGACCAGGCCTGTCAAAATGGCAGACATATGCAGATAAGAAAGATTTGTTCTTATTCAGATTGAAGTTTTCAGCATAAATTCTGATTTCAAAATTTATGGAGTCACACCAAATACGAAGTGCTGCTACTGTTGTCTATCTATAACCCGACTCACTCCAACAAAAATTTCTGAGTGGGTTTTTCACTTGGTTGCCTCATATGGGAGAGTTGACAGGTACTCCGCGATGATGACTGTCAGGGTTTATTCCGGGCAAAGAGCTTGGTTTCCTCCTCTACTTAACCTGGCAACCCTGCCAGATTAGGGAAATGAGTGTATCATAAAGCGATAATCAACCAACCAATGTCTGATTTTTATTTTGCCTTTGAATAATCTTGATAAACAAATTTCTGTCTAATTTCTGTCACTGTTAACTCTTCCCAAGTGAGTGCCAACTTACACAGGTTTCACCATACTCCGTGTTCATATAATTGTGTAAAATAATCTCTTTATATAATTGCAGGTTCAGAAAGAGTATCGTAAAGTTGCACGACGAACATCTTGGCTACCTGAGTGTATCCGTGTGAAATATGGCGGATATACTGGATACAGCCAATCAACAACTCCCAATCAATCCTCATCATCTGGTAACAATGTAAGTACGACTTTCGTAAGAATTGAAGAGCAGCAAATGTAGCAGGGAATTTTGTAGGTTCTGCTCCAGAAATTTAATTTTTGTTTTGGTCAGACTTGTAAAGTACAAGGTTATTCAAAAACCTTTTAGGTTATTTACCATAATTTCAAGTAGATTGTTCTGAATTACCTAATGGAGTTTCAGTGCTGCTTATTATCTCACACTTATTTGACTTGTGCTGTTTATTATGTGAATTTTATTTCTCCAGTGCTGTATATTACTTCTGACCATGAAATTATATTCCGTCATATTTTCAGTATTTCTCCAAATTATGGAGTGGTAGAAAGAGAAAGAAGTCAACATCCTCTCTGCTTGCCAAGTCAAATTCCTCCCCTTCCAGAAGTAAGACCCCTAGTTTTATTTTCTCTCGTATCAGAAAGTTTTGTAAGCTACTGTTGAATTATTTAGTCACTATCTAAGAGAGTTACCAAGTACTCAGTACAGGTTGGGTGTTTCCTCTGGTTAAAGACACTATAATTTAACATCAATTGGATTATTTTGTAGCACTATCATATACTTCTCACAATGTTCCTCTGTGTTCCTCTGAGCTAAGAGCGCACTTTCCTCCACTACAGAATCATGCAAACCCCACCATATAAGTGCAATAATCTTGAGTGTGGCGACAAACATCTACATCCCAAACATCCCATAGTTTAATATAGTAGCCAGGTACTGACACAAAAGAAAGAGGCCTGACCTCCAATAGAAGTGAAATCCTCACAGTTGTGATGGAAACATATATTTAAGTAGTGTGAATCACTGTTCTACTTCATATTTCCTGCGGTACAATGAGTTTAGAATGGTTGTCAAGAATATATACAGAACCCCTTCATTTTATTTCCTGTTATTTTTCAGAGAGGAAGAGTAGCCGACCAATATCTGGTAGTCGTGACAGCAGCAGTGTCTTGACTCCATTGTCCAATCAAAATGGTTTTGTCTATCAACCAAATGTTCAGAACGGAGATGTGAAGACGCCGCTTCAAGACCACGGTGGGATAAATGGTGATTTGTCCGTGGTGGATTGCTCCGTGGTTGACAGTGAGTTCGTGTCCGAGTATTGCCGAGAAAATATGAAATCTCATAAAGACACACCCAAGGGGAATAACCAGGGTGAACAAACATATAATCCTGACGAGTCTATCTACCATGTTTATGAAGAACCCGTCTTCAAGAATAAAAAGAATCTTCATAATTCTGCTGACTCCATCATCAAAAATCGTTTGTCGTTCATCTCCACGGATACCAGAGATGGCATCCATTATTCTGAAGTCAGCGATGACGAATTGTTTAGAATGACAGAGAAAGA
The DNA here is from genome assembly GCA_963971465.1 of Lepidochitona cinerea. Classification (NCBI taxonomy): domain Eukaryota; kingdom Metazoa; phylum Mollusca; class Polyplacophora; order Chitonida; family Tonicellidae; genus Lepidochitona; species Lepidochitona cinerea. The sequence continues at coordinate 34,275,866 of OZ020556.1, read as the reverse complement.
TAAGCGTATGAGCGAGTACGAGAGGGAACCTTTGGTCTCCGCCTCTAAATCTGAACGGCAGCTCATTGAGGAGACGGGAAAACAAACCAAAAATTCACCGACGTCTTTACGGTTTACCCAGGAAACCTCGCCATCTTTGTCAGATTTAAGTCCCGAGGGAAAGTCTGATGAGGAGAAGAATCTTAGTACCCCCAATTTGAAATACAAAGACACTTTACCCCGTGAGGAGGGGGAGGGTGGGGTTAGTGACCCAATGTTACAACCTAAATCTAGTCTGCCTAATATCACTGTAATAGATGAGGGGGAAGAACTGACATTCGGCTCGTTTGACGAATCAGTTTCAACCGAAGATAGGTCCACGAATGGACGAAAAGTTAAAAGACTAAGCTCAGATCTAAAGACAAAATTTGATCCACATAGGTATAAATTAAACACCTCTAGTGACTGCTAATCTCATTTCAAAGAATTTTATTTCATCCTTCCCTTTTCAAAGCTCACATTTCTTTCATTTTAATGCAAAAGTTGGTAAACAGATCAGTTGGATTACAGATGAAGTGTGAGACAAAGTTTGGTCTGCTTCCTGACTGAAGAGTTCGCTTAGAGTATGGTGTGTTTGTAGGACTCATGGACTTGAAATTGCTGTATTTTCTACCCCTCCTGCATGTGCGTGCCGTGTGCAAATATACATGTTAAGTAGAGATGACTTTTCAAACAACATCGAGTCTGTAGTGCAACATCGGCTGGTAGGTTTAACTCCCCCGGAAGAAGTGATCTTTTGCTTGTTATCATACAAAATGAAGGATTTAACCTGATAATGTTGTAAGTGTGGTTATATTCTGTCCTTTTAAATTGAAAACTGGGCTGTCATGAACGTATACAGTCACCAAAGGGTTGATTTCACAACATTTCCCCCGCTAGCGTCGTCAGCAACCCAGCCTGTCAAAGCGGTAGCCATAGTGACATTATGTCATTCTGCTTCAAAATATCTGGGTCAACCGTTGCACGTGACCAAAGCTTATCGTTGATTGGTTAAACGTTCCCACTCTGTCCAGAGGGAGGGAAAAGGAACGGCAATCAACAACAGGTCACTTTTTCCTCATTTTTCTCAATTATCGGGGTAGAATCGACTTTAATACCTTCGTCTTGGTGTTTATTGCATAACCCGATACCGCTGAACGTTGGTTCGCACCTCGTCAAACCCCTCGAATGCTGCGCATTCTCGTGGTTTGACTCGGTACGAACCAACGTTCAGCGGTATCGGGTTACGCAACAAACACCGCTACGGCGGTATTAAACCCTTAAACATATTGATGTTTGACTCTGGCTTTAAATTATCCATTATTCTTCTAGAACAGAATCAAAGATTGTGTGACAATTTTTGTTGTCTTAAATGAGGTGAATTGTTTAAAATGTTCACCAGACCAAATGTTGATTCAGAAGGTACCAGCTATCTGGAATGAAACTCTAGAGGAAATATGAAATGACATAAGGAGAATGATTTTTAACATAGAAGGACTTCATTTTATCTCTGAAAAAAACTGAAGCTTTTAGTGCAGTGGTTGTTGATGTATTTGAACTGTTTTTCAAGATATGTCATTATATTCAGTGTTGTGAAGCCTCTATCTAACATTCCATTACAAAAGACAAGAAATGCTAGGGGTTTTGTATTTGGCATTATCATTTTTGCTGAGGCACATTCATCAAGTATTTAAAAGATTTTGCATGTAAAAAATTTTATTGATCAGAAATTGTAATTTTATTCTGCTATATATATGTACATAGCTTCAGAGTCAGGTCACACTAAAATGTTGTAAATATCATATTGTGGCCTCTTGAATGTGTCTCTCTTGTCAATCATTTCATATGGATACTGGATATGTTGTTGTTGTTTTTTTCTCTTTGCTTCATAAAAGTCACAAAAAGGTCACAAATCTTATTTTCTGAAATATTTTTTCGAAATTTCCAATTCTTTTTCTCTCAAACTATTCCAATGTGTTTTTCATGTACTTCAGTATCACCTCATGATAAAATCATTATTGTATTAGTTGGTTATTTTGTCAGCTGCTGTGAACACAATTGATGGGGTTTTTTTTGTGACAAGTGGAGTTTCTTTACATTTCTCAACTCTTCAGACATCTATTTCTCAAGATACTTTAACTTAAGCCCGACGTAACTTTGCAACTGGTCTTTATGTAATGTTAAAGGTATTTGTTTCATGACAGTTACACGTTACACTAGATGGTATAAATGTTTAAAGAAACAGCACCCTGTTCTTGATCTGTATTTCACTTGATCATACTTTGTAGAACGATTGCCAGTTATCGTAGAAAGTCAGTGTTTGGTTTCGGCGATGCACAGATCCTGATTTGCTCACTAAAACTTACACCCCAGTGGCCTGTCTTAAAAGGCTGGCGTAAAGATGCGCATCGGCCTACAACAAGGACCATTTGCGACTAGGGCGTAAGTTCTTTTAGTTTTAACACTGATTTACGTTCGACGTAACATGTTTCAGCTTTGTAAGACGGCCCTGTATGTGAAATATTATTGACTGTAGCATAAAGCATTAATCAATCCTAATTCTATAACAATGATCAAGAAAAGTCTTGCTTAGAAAGTAGAGAAATAGAAACCCAATCAAATTGGTTTAAATAATCGGTCCCTAGAAAAACTACCATGTAAAATCTTTCTAAAAGAGAGATATTACCAGAAAGTATTAGGAAAAAAGTTGTTTTAGTTTGAAAATGTCTTTAACAGTTTGTTCATGTTTTTTTTTTGTTAAATCTGTTTTACTACTAAATGGCTTCAAGTTTCTGTTTTCTTTATGTTTAGTGTTTTTTTAGGTTTCAGTTTGTGGTTGTTTCTTTTCTGAATATTTTACTTTGCTTGAAATTTTACAAATGAACAGCATCTCAATTTGATTTTTCAAATCAGTTTTCCATCTTCACCCAAATAAAGCACAAATTATCTGTAGGTACGTACTAAAAGGATACAGTTAAATGTAATTATACTCTTACTGATGATCTTAACTCAAAGAGCTTTGTTGAAAGAAGTCATTTTAGTCAGAATTTAGTTTTTATTCAAAATGTCCAATACTGTAGTTTCATACCGAGTATTATAACCTCTGGTTTCTTGTGTTTTGGCTAACATCAGAAAACATTTTGATTCCGTTACATTTTTTATGCTCACTTTCTATATAATTCATTGTTCAATCTCCTTTTGTAGACATCTGTTAAAATAACTTTCTCCCTTTGTAATTAGCCCCCCCCCCCCCCCCCCCCTTCATTCTCTATAAGAGTGTAGGTCTTGAAAGATGGTTTCCCCCATTGTTATCAGGATACGTTTTTAATAGCCAACAAAGGTGAAATTCCTGAGAGCGGGGAGGGGTGTAAACTAAAATCAATCTTATGTGATGTAAGCTAATATGCCAAAGTTTAGTGATCCGTGACACAGTAGTTAGTTAAATCAGCTGAACCACTTGCTTCAACAGTTACTGTCACAAAACCTCCTAGTGTGAAAGTAGCTGAGGTGGCATATTTCTATCACTGTGATGTTTTTAGGAAAAAATGAGCTTTTTGGAAACACTCCCCTGCTGTGGTACATGTATTAGAAAATACCTTTATCAACAGGGAAAAGTTAATGCGTATTCTTGCATTCCTCTTCTTGCATGCCTCCTGGTTTACCATCTATTTTGTCTCTATGGCCTTTGAGTGTGTGTGTGGTGCAATCCAGACAGCTATAATCAAAATGAAAAAGCTATAAGTGCTTACAATGTGTGATGTTTATATTGAGTATTGATCATGTGTTATAATGTAATGGTATATAATTGATGAGTATTTATTTTGTCAAGAAGGACAAAGATTGGGTATATGTTTTGTCTAATTCCGGTTGGAAGTATCATCCGAGGCAATTGCTCATACCCAGCAAGGATAAGATTGTTTGAAACTGTGTATTCTCTTTTAAATCACATCCTATCACAATTAAATGGTTCGTCAAACGTCCCCTTTGTCTTTTCTAAATTGTATAACTTCTCTGTTAACCACCTTAAAATGCATGGCCTAACAATTAGCGATTATATAAAGAGCCATTGTATTTCACAATGTAGAAAATCGCTTTTTGCTTGCGTGATTTGAAGAGTTGCTTTAAATGACTGTATTTTGTTCGGAAACGCTGGTCAGTTGGAAGCTTTAATCTTTACAAATCTTACCTTTGTTCTGGTTTTTATCTGGAATATGCATTCTGTTATATAGCCCAAAGTTTACTCTATTCAATCTGTACAAAATAAGGTAGCACACAAAATATGAGGCGTTTTAACCTATTTCTCTAGGAGCTTGTTGAATCGTCTACATCGCCCGAGAAAGGCAGGCTAGCAGTTTGAAAGTTCTTTGACCCTTGTTTACGGTAACCATAGCTTTGTTATAATTCATAATGTAAAGATGCAATGTCCATGCGAATTTTTAACAATGTAAAACATGCCTATATGTCTACCATATGATTCTATTATTTGTATCAGTCGCTTTCCACATTGCTGTAAATTTTGCTAATCATTTTGGTTGTGTTATACATGTCTTCAGGTCTATATCATTCCATGTCGGTATCATCAATTGTCAATAATTTTTCATTCAAAATCTATATTATTCTTACAATTGAAGTTGTGATTTGTTGTTTTGGATATAAAACAGATACTTGTTTGTAAGATATGTGTCCTTGTAATATTGTTTATTGTCTTTCCTGTTTGGTGGACTTTCTCCCAACCTTTTTATACGCCCGGCTTGAAAAGCGGGCTGTATTATGGTATCATCTCCGGCAGTCCGGCTGTCCGGCGTCCGCTGTCCCTTCCGCTCCATAACTTCTAAAGTTTTGATTCCATCTGCACAATTTTTTCTAAGTATATACCTTATGGGTAGAAGGTGTGTCGCAAACTATTTTTAACATCACTGGTTACATAATATGGGAGTTATATTGGATTATGTAATATTCCCTTCCGCTCCATAACTTCCAATGTTTTGATTCCATCTGCACAATTTTTTTTGAGTATATACCTTATGGGTGGAAGGTGTGTCGCGAACTATTTTTGACATCATACATTGCGTAATATGGCAGCCATATTGGGTTATGTAATATTTACTTTTTCTCTCCATAACTTTAACAAATATGATCCGATGTTTTCAAATCTTTCATGTTACATACCATATTAACAGACAGTGTGTAAAAAAAATTTGTATGATATCAACTATTGCAAATTATTGGATTATGTACATTCCCTTTTATTCCTACTTTCATTTTCATGAAAATAACCTTTAAATTATAAAATGGCTTCTACTTTTCCGATTCTCATCAAAAAAGGATTTTTTCAAATTGCCATAATGTTTCTAAATTGATTAAAACTATTCTTAAATCAATATATAACGTTTTAATCAAATGAAAAATACATATAAGGATTAAAGTTTTATCTACAGACCAAGAGATAAGTATCCCAGCTTTGGTCTATTTATCTTGTCAACTTACAGTTAGCTCTGTCTCTCTCGAGAGATTTACGGCCCTGTGTACATGTACCACATGGCCTCCAAAAAACAGTGGGTGACATTAGCAATGGACCTATAGCCAAATCTATTGTAAATCCATTTGGTCTATGAAAAAATTAGAAGTAATAACCTGTAGGTATATGGGGAGATTTAGAATATTGTCAAGATGTCTATGGCCAAATAATGTAGATAAAAAATATTATGAGAAAAATTGTCAAATCTACTTGAATTGGTGTGAGCTGTGAAATTGCCAATTAATTACATTTGTTTAAGTATGATTAGTAAATTATAAACTGCTTTTCTAAAAAATTTAAACATTTTAGTGCAACCTTTATTGACAACAAACAATTTTTAACATCGTGATTTAACAGTAGCGAGAATTGATGACTTGTACCGTGTACAAATCTTGTTAATAATTGATGATCCAAATAGCCCATTTTAAATTTGATACAGATGGATTTTAAAGGTTTTAGTGGTAAGATTTCATTTTGTTGACATAACATCACCTTTTACCAAGCTTCACATAATAAAACGCCGCCATATACATGTAAGTGAAATAATCTTGAGCGCAGCGTAAAACACCAAACAATCAATCAATCATTTACCAAGCTTCAACCTCTTCCCTCTGAATTTTGAAAATTAAATTCAAATCAATATGGAAGGATTTGTTTTGGTATGGCTGCAGTTACTGTGCCTTTCCGGGCGTATTTTGGGTTTCCTGAAACTCTTGTTAATGGATACGAGGTTCTGGCACATTCGGGATTTGCCATAAGTACGAGTAGAATACGTCTCATCGTCACCCCGTTAAATCAGAGGCAAGGATTCTCTTACCATCGATATTGGCCTTGTGGGCTGTGTTATGGAATATTATGGGGTGTTATATGTGTGTAAGATAGGACGAAATGTAATAAAACATACTCCAATTTTTTTGCGAGTATTGCAATTGACAAAAAAATTGTGTACAAAATCTGAAGATTTTAAGCTATACGTGGCACAAAGAATGAGGTTTGCAGTTTTAAACTTCAGTTTAGAATGCGTTTGTGGAAGAGTTGCCAGGTACTAGCCGAAGGTCAGGGTTTCCTCCGGGCAAAGAGACCGATTTACTCTTCCGCTAAACCTAGCAACACCGCCATATAAGTAAAATAATCTTGAGTGTGGTGTAAATCACCACCATGCAATCAATCAGTTTATAGAATGCAACTGAGTATTTTGATTTTACCAAAATGCATCTGTATAGGTTCGGTTGGTCTACTAAAGACCAGGTAAAATGCATATAACCAACCCTAACCCGTTAATCGAACAGCGACATATGATTGGTTCTTTGATTGGCATTTATAAATTGGAAATATAAGTAAGGAAGACACTTTTTGGAGAACAACTTGTTAACATGGGTACGTTTCGATAGAGCTACTTCAATCATAAGCATCCATAATGCGAGAAAAATCCCTCGCATCTAATCAAAACCCCCAGCAAATCCCACACGCTTTCGCAAGTAAACAGTGAATTATCTGCAATCATCATCAGGGAAATTACTGAATTAGTAACCAGTGCTATCCATAAAACTATGGCTCATGAGTCATGTAGCGAAACAGTTGATTTCATGTCAGTCCCATCTCCACTTGCTTAAATTTTTCTGAACTTAACGCCAAGGTTTTATTCTCCGTATAAACGTTGAACCAGATCAGTCAATATAGCGTTCTTTCAGGAAGATTATTTCACTTATATGGCGGCGTTGCCAGTTTTATTGTGGGAGGAAACCGGGCTCTATGCCGGGAGGAAACCCACGACCTTCCGCTGGTAACTGGCAACCATCCCACATAGGTCGCTCGAGTGAAAATCCAGTCAGAAAATTTTCCAATTTTTTGGACTGAGTGGGATTCGAACCCGCGACCCATTGGTGGAAGGCTGTTCGGATTGAGCGTCCACCGCTCTACCTACTGAGCCATGGAGGCCCCTGCAAGAATCTTGGCAATTGATAGTTTCCAATGTTGGCCCTCCCTGTGCCTTCATTGAACGCTGTTCGGGCCTTCAATGGCGTAAGATGCAAGGAACTGCTGACACAATATGGGACACGAAAGCAAGATAATACTGGGACAACCTCTGTTACCGGCTGTGGTCCAACAAAGATCTATAAAGGAACTGATAATTCGTGTCTTCGGCATGCAACTTTTTGAGAAAGCTATTAAAACGGTTCGCGAAGTAAATGCATGCTTATGAAATTTAAACTATTTATATATAGTTAATAATGATTGTCTGGATATCTTTCAAAATGACTATGTTCAAAAAGCCCCAATTGCTTCTTTCGAACCACCAGATATATTGTCCAAGGTATAAATTGGACTATCCATCGCTGAATAGACATAGAATTTGCCTTTTCTGGAGGCTGTTTCACAAAGCGGCCTAGGGTAAGTTTTTACGTAACTTTCATAGCAACCCATACTGTAGAGATACGTTGGTATGAAAGTTTCGCCAAAAATACATATACGCCGTCTCGTGAAACCGGCCCCTGGACGTGGCTTATTGACGTAAATCGTCTTACAATGTCAGAAAATGCAGTTTGACAAAAGTGCGTTCATGCACAACACAGCCCAGAAACGTAACAGCCTCCATTGTATGGTATAAATAAGAATCACAGCAACTTGTCCAAATAGCTTTTCTAGTGTTAATGTCCATGTGCCAGTGTGACTTTATTTTTAAACAGCATATCGCCAGTGTAGTCTATATAGCAGCTTCATTTATGCTTTATCCATTCAGCCAGCGGCCCCCAGAACCGGCCATATCTTGGTGCCTCTATTATATAGAGATGGGTTCATGATTTTGGTCAGACGTAAAAAAAAAAAATGCTGGACGAATGTCTTCCCTTCTTCATATATAGTAACTCAATGTAGTAACTCATATCAAGTGTATTTTTCTTTTGAATATATATCTTTTTTGTCGCTGTATGGTCATATGTTGGTGACATTTATACTAGTGAGAAATATGTTATCTGCAGTCAGATATACTCTGTGCGTTCATTTAACCAGCATTGTAAATCAAGCCAGGAATGCGAACTATAATTAAAAAATACTTTAGTGACAGTTAATAGCCGGTGATTAGAAAATGTAATTTGACACGCATACACAGCATTGTAGCAGGAAACTAGTCCATTTGTAAAGTTTCATTTCTGGTTCCAATGAGCTTTGACTATTGCTTCCATATTGACTTGACTCACTGAAACAGCGAATGTCTTCTTGGCTAAAATTATTTTGGAGACAAGTTCCAAAATATATATATTTTTGTGTTAAAATTGATGAAGCCATGATAGCATTTTGTTAGAATTTTTCTGTTCATTGCAGGTATACACTTTTTTTTAAAAGAAATTTATAATTTTATAATTTCTACAGTTGATTCCGCCTAGTTTTTTCGTCATTTAGGGGAGAAAAAAAACGGGTGTAGTTCATATTTATTCAAGCCAAATTTATTCAAGCCTAATCCTTTTGTTTCTTACACTGCTGTATTGGCATTGGGAAACAAGCATCTAACACATCTTGGCATGGTATTGTATCGGTAAATAAGCAATCTGACTGCACGAGCATGCAGTGTCACTCCAAAAAACGTCTCAATCGATTTCGAATGGATTCACTCAACCTCAACTTCATGGATTTCGAAATATTAAGTTAACATGGGTCTTACGGAGTAATACTACTCGATCAGGCAAAACTGATCAGTGGAACAAATGGAATCAGTCGGTATACATGTTCATTTGTTGTTGTTTTCACTGAACATCCCGACTTTAGTCAGATAGTTGAATAAGGTGAGAGAGCGAAGATTTAGTATCGCTTTATCAGTGTTATTGTTATAGGATATTGGTTAATAAATGCGTATATATTGGCATTTCACCTCTTAATTACTCACATACATAGCCTATAAAACCCATTACAACCAGATGAGAAATCCTCTATAGAAACATTTTATTATATGTTGGCAGGTGAATGAACTTTTCGCATATTCTTTGCAATAACACCATCCAGCGGCTGTTCGTTCCATTGTTGCTGTTATTCATTGTACGGTCGATGCTTACACAAGCGAGACGGGTCACAAATCCAAAGCAATGTCTTATGTCTCTACGCACATAGGGTTGTTCAATGTAGTATATATATGGCCGAGCCTTTGTTGGTATATACACAAGGTCTATGCACACATTCAGACGTTAAAAGGGGTAAAAAGGTCAAAGGATATGCCGATAAGCAAAGTGGGGTGTATGTGAAAACAAATCGCGCAACGTATAAGTCGATCCATGTTGACTTTTCTATACAGGACAAGGGATTAGCTGCAAACTTTGATGAACGTCTGTTATAGTTTACCAGATTAATTTTGGCTGTAGCGAATTGTGAATTGTTTACTTCAAGGTCTTCTGTGACTTTATTGATAACAGGCAATGTACATTTTACGATTGATTCGAGTCTGTATTTCAGGGATTGACTTCCATGTTGTATAAATTATATACTTTATGGAACACAGATAGGCCTGCAGGTTATTCGGCTCGTCAAATAGAACAGCTTGTTTCAGTCACAGAGCGATCCTGCAAATGAATTTCTTGAAAAGCACCGTCTTTGAAATCAGTGGAAATACACATTGGTTAAAACTGGACATTTACTGCCGCGAATGATAAGTGTGGACTAAGGTTTTAAGAGTGTATGGGGCAGAACTGTGGAAATCTCTAATATTATTCCTGTTAGATTTTGAGGAATTTGCATACCATATCCAAATGGGTAAAAGGGGGAAGTACCAATATTCCATACCGATGCACAGAGTGGAACGGTTGCCGCTTATCAGAGAAGAATCTCCAACAAAATTGTACACCAAAGACCCTTATTCCGACTTTGTACCGTATAAACACCACAGTGTTGGTCACCTACCAGAAATATCAGCGTCCTTCCCGCCTATATCAAAACGTCAACGCTCTCCACTTGACGTCGATCATACGACGTTACGCTGGTTAATCTCAGATTACCTCAACTATGTAAAACATGAAAACGAAGACAATTTTCGTTTACCTAAAATTCATCATTCGCCGACATGCAGGTGTTGTATGGATAGAAATGTGGAGAATTTGACACAACGTGGAAGTTTTGAACCATCAAGTTACGAAAAGCTTCTGATGGAACGGATGAAACAGAAACACAATACGAAATATGAGACATTGATTCCGAACCCAAATAGGGCAGGCTATGACATATACGAAAGGGACTTTCTAAAAAATGCTGATATGTATGAGGGTGGTCGCTATAAATACTTAAGAGCACAAGATCCTTCTGACGAATGGATTCCTCGTAGACGTGCTCCTTATGGTTACAGCTATCTACCCCGGGAGTATCTCATCCCCAGTCAACTCCGGTCTGTGTTTGGCTACGAAGATCTAGATGATTACATCATGAGACTGAACCAGTTAGAAATTGGAACATCGGGAAATGTATTAGACGCTGACGAAACTTACAGGTCCTCAATGAAGAAACTCAGACAACATGTTTATAGATTGGACAGATAGTACTAACAAAGGCATCGAGGCTTAAATGTAGCAATAACCATCATGATGTGTATAGATCTATGTGGGTTTTTTTCACGTTTACTGTTAACATAATGTTGTATTATATGTTGTTTTGACATTCATTGCCCAATGTCAAAATGCAAGAGCTATTGGACAAAACAGTACTTCCATTACAAGTAATGACTTATGCTTTTTGCCAGATTGTGTCAACCTTAAGTTTCCGCTAGACTCCTCCAAGTCACCCAAAAGCGTCACCATTTATAAGCGGATCTTCGGCTTGACATATGGTAATAAAACACGAACTTTTTCACAAAACTAACTTTATGTATCCCTCATTAGAATGACACCCACGTTATCCTTGTTAAAACCGTTTTAAAAATGTTTTGCTGTCTATAGTAGATGGGCATCGAAAAATGCAAGATATCGGTAATGTGGGTGGTCCGCATACAGTCAGACTGACCCATCCAGTTCAGATGTGGAAGAAATATTAAACAGCAAATTTAGACTCTTTAGAGAGCAACACAATTATCATAATAAAAAAATGATGAAAAAAAAACACAACAGAACACACCCGCACACACTAGTGGATTAAGGGTTATGGAAACCATTATCGTATACATATTCCAGTCCTATGATCTACCATGGAAGTCCGAAGACCAAATGTTTTTAATATGTCATTTCAAATGTTTCAGCTGTGCATGAAATGCCCAGAATCTATAAAACAAAACAAACACACAACTAGAATACATTTCATGGCAGGAAAACATTATGTCTTCAGACATCACCGAAGTCTAAGTTGTTACATAGCCCTGTGTGTATTTATTTTTGGCAGCTAGTCCCACTAAGTATAATTTGATACTGTCAAGAGTTATTGCAATTTACTTTTATTGGTCATACGTGTATATAAAGTTTCTATTTCACCACGACTTGACCTTATCTTCGCCAGTCTTTCTCGAAACTGCAACTCCCGTGTTGTGTTTTCATCTCCTTTTAAAGGACGACTATATATCGGTTTAGAACGAATGTCAATAATTAAAGTTACCTACTGACTTCCTATTTATACATGCTTTTTGTTGTCAATGGATCTATAGAACGAACGTTGTGTAATGACGTCAACGTGTTTTATGGACCGCATTTAGATGGATTCGGCCAGGCAATCGAAAAGTGTTCAGCAAATAACGGGCTCGGTGTGCAATCCTGTATGTCGCTATACATTGATTGTTCAATGGATCTTTACCCGAGATTTTTTTCATCAATTTTAATTGTCATCAGAAGTTGGGCGTTTGAAGTACCGGCACCCTAAAAAAAACTCAAAGATTGACGTTGAAACATAAAGTCAATTAACTTGTGCTAACGGATAACGTGTGCTCATGACAAACAAAATTTTATAAGTCGGGATGTAGGCCTAAGAGCTCATTTGTCAGAGCCTTGTTGCTTATAAAGCAGCTAAAATATACATCTGCAAGATTGTGCCTGTTAACGGAAAGTTCTTATTTTGTACTGTTTCAACGAAATTTTCCGTATATGTTGCAGATCATGACACTTCAAATAACCTTTGATACATCGACGTATGGTAACTCGTTAACGCAATTTTACATATATGCATTAGGGCCCATTTGAAAATATTGGCCATACTACGCGATGACTGGCCGAACTGATATGATGGCACCAGGCGGTAAATGAAAAAAAAAAAAAAAAAAAAAAAAAAAAAAAAAAAAAGCATTTCTCCAGAAAACTAAACGTGGGGCCGACAGCATGCCCAAATAGAGGGGCCTATACACACGAAGGATCGATACGTTGCTCGACCAACGAATTGACAGTATATCCTATGTATCATGAGGTTTAACTTATCATGAATTCCACCGTGACGGAATCACAGTTGGGACTGCGTTTTCGAACTATAAATTGAGGTATAGCAATAAATTGAAGGTAGAGGAAAATGAAGTTGTGTTTTTAGTAAACTTAGGTATTGAAGCTATTCATAAGATCTACATAAGTTTTTTTTGCTGTATATAATTCGTCTTATTATTAGTGTTAAAGTTGCCGTGACGGAATCACATCATTTTTGTACAACATTAATGTGTGTCCAAAATCTCTGATTTGTGAGTGAGAAACTACTTTATGAGATAGAATTCATTTAGACAGAGGTTTGGGAAATATAAAAACACAATTACCATAAGCAACAAGTTAGCTGTTTTTTTATGGTGACCTAAATAAGAACCGTGACGGAATCACAAACTGTCCGTGACGGAATCACAAGTACAGTTTATACAGTATTAAGGGCATTTAACACCAAAACACCACTTGCAATATAGACCATATGAACTAATTTATTCGGTTAGAACATGTACAATGTAGCATGAGGAAACACAGTAGCAACGTCTTATGAATAGTCAGTACAGAATAATCAATGATTATTTGTATTATTGGAAAAACACTCTATTAAATGGTTTAGATTGTTTTTCAGTTCGAAATAAACTTAAATCTATAAGTTATCCATTTTTATAGACAGTTGGAACAAGTGAATACAGCGTCATCCTCTAAAATCCCAAACATTTCAGCGCACGATTCGTGAAACCATTTGTCGCAGCTGCATTTCAACCAGTCCTCGTGAAGTTTTGGGTCGAGTTGGTCTCCAAACACCCACCCGCATTGGCCGCATGGGTATTTCAAAACCAAACTATTTTCTTTCATCATTGCCAAAGGAATGTCGTCGGATTCATCCAAACAAGATGATGCTTCATCGTCAACCTTTGCTAGCGGCATCACAATCGATTTCTTAAGATGGTGTACCTTGCATGTCCTGGCAGATGTGTAAAACTTGGTGTTCACTTTACCATTTCCACACGAAGCAACATGGTGAGTGTTGATGGTACCAGGAACAATTGGTGTATCAGACCAGATTTCGTCAAGTTTTAATAGCGTACAAGTGTTTTCAATGTCATTCTGGGTGCTCAACATGACGTTAATGTTACTTGTTGCAGAAGTCACAGTATTTACAAAGGACACGGCGTCAGTGACTACAGCCTGTCTGGTTAGCACTCGTTGTTGAGCGATTCTTTTTACATTTCCTCCAAGGCCATCGTTCGGCCCTTTACCATGACTTGTTGCCGAGAAATTCCAAGTAATGCTCAACTGCAACTCATTTTCAAGGATTCCAATGAGGGAAAAAATGTATCTGTTTTTGAACTGGCTGCTGGGCCCATCTGTCCAAATGTGCACAGTTTTCACAAAAGGCATATTTGCCATTGTTCTTTTAAGAGCCATACGCGTGTACGTGGCAACCGAACGCTTGTCATGTTCCATAACATCAGAGACGATAACAGATGAATCTGTGGTACCACGGCACCATGCCATTATAGTAAAAATGCTGATCTGTCGCTGCTTCCAATGAGCGGACTGAATTTCATCTTGAAATGATGCCGTAAAATTTTCTGCAAAGTCCATTTGCATCATGGAAGTGGTGCTGTCTGGATTTTTAGCGCCAGCCTTGTCTTCTTCATACGATTGTGATTGTTTGGTTTTAATAAAAACATGCCAGCAAAATTTAGGTAACTGATTTTTAAGTCTTTCCAAAGCATCTTCAATACATCCATCCTGGGGAGCCTTAACAAGATATCCACTGGAGTCCTCTGTCCATTGAAACCACCGACAACATTCCTCCAGAGCCTCAACTTTCTCAGTGAAGTTACTCTCAAACAATTTTCCATCGCTGCACACTTCACACTGGTTGGCCATGCACATTTCAGACATAAGATCACAGACGCACTGTGACAGAAATTCCTCTTTTGAGTACAGAGGAATCATGGGGCGTTTCCGATGAAGACATTCCAAAAGAAGGATGACATTGTTGTGGTATTTACAGCCACACACATTCTGTGGCATTTGGGAACTTAGTAAAACGAACTTTGGACGCAAAGCAGCGAAAGAGGATTTACCTACTTGACATCCAGGATTGTCCGCTTTAAAGAGCTGAAAGGCTTCTGAAACTGTCATCGTCATGTGCCGTTTTTGAAGTTTGACCTTGATACCATTGTCGTCCTTCATGGAAACAACATCAGCTTTGCCAGGAGTCATTCGTGAAATGGTGTCAGTTTGGTAATAGTCATTCACAAGCGTTTTGGTCATTGAGTCCAATCCCCTGATTCTACTTACAGTAAAAGTTGGCTGGAATTTCACTGACAAATACCGTGAAGCAATTCCTTCTACAACCGCGAGTCGTTTGTGTGGACTAACCGGAAGAACATTTTCTACCCTTTGTCTTGCTTTTCCAAAGGCTTGAGCCGATTTGTAGGGTGTTTCCATAGTTTTACTCACTGCTGATTCAGTTGACTTTGCGCGCCATGCACGAGTATTTAACATAGTCCGGTATCGAAGGACAGCACTCTCGCCAGGTGTCATCGATGCCTTTCTCTTCTGTTTTCTTAGTCTGTCTTCCTCGTGATATTTTTCTAAGGCTTCTTTGTTATTCTTTAAACGAGCACGCCTTTCTTTTTGTCGCTCTGCGGGTGTTTTTTGGCATCTTGTTACTGAAATAAAAACATAACATAAATGTAGGTCTAACTTTGAAAAACATTGACAAAAATATTTCACTATTTTTTTGCACATCAGGCTATACGGGACGGAAAGTGCAAACAACGAGTGCCTGAAGAGCTTTCAACAGGGGTGTCCATTGGTGATACATTAAGTTGTGACGGAATCACTTATATTTGGTGATTCCGTCACGATTTTTGTGATTCCGTCACTTAAAATTTTCGGGCATGCAAACAGAAAATGACTCAGATTTTTGTGATTTGCAAACGCCCCGGTAAATCTTACTTTGAAGTTTAAAACTTTTAGAGTTAAAGTTTAAAAAAAAAAACTAAAAATAAAAAATTCCCATTTTTCGTGACGGAATCACAAAAATCGCACAACCCTCAGTTACAATGTAGGCCTTTCTGATGGCATTACATTCTTCAATATTAACTCAAGAAACATTACGATATATATATATTCTTAAAGCTTCTCGTCTGTACTTTAAAACGATGTATGGTTTGTGGGGTATCTTTAACAACTTACCGAGGATTTGACTGGATTAAAGCAAACTTTTCAGCTGACAATTGCACGCTATAGCCGCCACAATAGACACGAATTTCCGGTTGCACTTAAAAGTAGAAATAGCGCGAAATACGAACTGTATTTAATCAAACGAAGATTTTTCAAACCATTTTGGCGATCGTTTACACTGTCCAAGTTATTTTGTTGGTTTAAAGGGAGGTTGTATTTTTGGTGTTCATGTCCGTTTTCAGTGGAATTCATGTCATGTAGGCCTAGGCCTAATTAGTGACAGCATTGCCAAGTTTAGTGGCGGTAGAAACAGGGATCTTAAACAGGGAAACTCTTGATCGGCCTTTGGAGGGTACGTCTACCTGGCAACCCTTTCAGATGTAGCAGGCCTATACAGGGAATTTGATAGATTGACTGATTGATTGATTGATTGATTGGGGCTTAACGTCGCACTCAACAGCTAAGGTTATATGGCGACAAAAGTACCAACCGACCTAATCCAACCCCCCCCCCCCCCCCCACCCCGCCCCGTTGTACACGGGGGCCCAAATGTGGTTCTTGAAATGTTAATACAGCACACTAGGTCATTATGTCTTTTAAGAGGGTAAAAAAGGACTGATTCAGATTTCGAGATTATTTCATTCATTTCTTTCAAGGGATTGATTTCCTCCAGTCACGCTACACAAATCCGATAGGCCGCGACGGATGATTTCAGTCAGCAGAGGCGGATACAGGATTTTGTGAAAGGGGGGGCGCAAGTCCTACATGCGGTAGGTAGCTATGAGTCTTGCGAAGGGGGTGGGGGGGGGGGGGGTCAACTATCACAGCACCATAAGGCGTGGGTCCAGGGGCCGCCTAGGCCCCGGAAGCTCTGGGATCCTAGATCACCGGAGAGGCGTTCTAAGCCATTTCGGCGTGTAAAACTAGACATTATTTTTCAGAGTACATCTTCATAAATATAGCCGGTGACAAAATTTCTAAGGGAGATGGCGGAAAAATGTTTTACCAGAAAGATGTTTTAGCTTAGAGCCACGTCTGAATAAACGGGAAGGTCCAATGGTGGATTAATGAAGGCCTACATCATAAGCGTGATACCTCTATTCCCTCTCGAGTATCACTTATTTTAATCAAGTATTTTAAATTCAACCTAAATAAAACGTTACAAAATTGTTTTTGTTCAAGTATCTGATAATGAATTATCGGTTGCTAACTTTATTTGCGGAAAAAAATAATCAAAATGGAACTGTGTATTGTTTTGCCTGTTTACATAATACTCTCAAATACTCTACAATTTCAAAACAATGTCAAGATTAGGGCCTAATGGCAGTTTCAGAGTTCTGTATAGCTTTAAAACGACAGCTTGCGGTTTTTGCGCGAAAATTCATCCATAACTCTGGAATAATTCAGCGGCAAATCTTTATTTACATGTACATGCAGACGAGCAAGTCCATTCATTCTCTCCTCTCCCATGGTCCACAGTTTTCAAATGTTATTTTATGCTATCTACAAGTTAATGATCCCATCTGATTTTTAAGTGATGACGCATTGATAATTATGATAACATTAAGCGAACAGTGGAAGGGCATGTGCTTTCAATCGGGTGCAACAGTGCTATACGAGTGCATGCACGAAACCAAACATTTCAGTTAAATCCTCAACACGCATTTTTTGGTGTGTGGCCGATTATCCTTGGGCCCAATGTCCCCGCCATTTGCAGCGCTTATATATTGTTTTGACTCTAGTTTCCCCAGTTACAATAGACTTTCATAAGAGTAAATAATTACGATTTGCGATTTCTCTCTTGATGAAACCCCAGAAATTATATTTCTAATTGTGAATAAAAACGCTACCAGTCCACATCGCTTAGCTTCGTGTGGCTTTGCGCCCCCCCCCCCCCCCCCCCCCAACCCATCTCCTTACCACTTCTCCAAGAACCTGGTGTTTTAAATATTCAACACACATAGGCACGGCCCGTACCGATGGGGCAAATATAGGCAAAATTTAAATGTTATCGCAGCTCCATATAAAGTTTCCTTCTTCATAGCATTGTAATGTAAGATATTTTCGTTTTCCTACTCTCTTTTTCTCTTTTCCTTCTCTCTTTTTCTCTTTTCCTTCTTTTTTTTTTTTTTTCGTTTTTTTATTGGTCGGCTGTTCTTCATAGCATTGTAATGTAAGATATTTTCGTTTTCCTACTCTCTTTTTCTCTTTTCCTTCTCTCTTTTTCTCTTTTCCTTCTTTTTTTTTTTTTTCGTTTTTTTTTTGGTCGGCTGATAGGGGGGGGCGCGCGCCCCCTGCGACCCCCCCCCCCCCCCCCCCCCCCTAAATCCGCCACTGGTCAGATGTGGTACCAACACAACCAGGGTAGGCCTATCTGCTTATCAGTTCAAAGCACTGGATCTTTTTGTGGAGAAAATGTTTGTGAAGAATAGTTGTAATCTCCCCTTTATTCCTAGAGCCTAATACGCATGCGTTAGGTGTGACACATTTTTAGTCATATCCTGCAAAAACGTACGACGATTGGCGCCTGTAAGGTGGTTGGAGTGACATTATTTTAGGGGGTAAGAAATGTTAACTTTCTTTAAAACTTGAAGTACACAAGATCTTCTGATTATTTGAACATATCTCTCTTGAAAGAATCTGCTACATGCCTTGATACTCCAATTGGTGTTGGTCGCTGAGTTAAAATAGTGGATGATTGTTTTGAACTGTTTCAATGTTTTGTTCGGATTTCTCCCGTCCGCTGTCCGGGTGTGATCGGGGAGTGTTTAAATTCGATGACTCGAATCGGTCAGACGCCAACAATGAATAGCCTAGCCCTAGTTTCGACTAAGCTCGCTATTGTAGTATGTACTATTGTAGAGGTGAATTTGTTTCTAAAGTAAATTGCTGGATAAACTTGTACATTGAAATACTCTTCCTGGAAGTTGAAGGGCTGTCAGTGTCAGACTGGACACTTACTTAGTACACGGCGAACTGAAGAGTGAGAAGTGAAACAGTGTGAATTGATAGGGACATAGTTTAAATATTTAGCATTCCATTTCCTTATTTGGGAGTTCTGGTAATTTTTCCTCCCCTTGTATCTGTATTTATGAGGTATCAGTGTCATTGACATATGATATCATATATAGCAAATTTATTTATGACATCATTAAATTTACAACCCAGCTTTACACCTGTGCACAAGCCTTTGGCTGCAACAATATTATTTTCATAATATAGTATATAATAGATAACGACAGTCTCCACAATATGTTTTATTTCTTGTTCGTATTTTCCTTTTCTTTCCTTTCCACCTTTTCTTCTAAAAGAGTAAAGGCATTATTCTTAGCTTTGACTGTAGGTCACAGAAATTCTCGTTCGATCAAAAGGTTTGATTTTTAACTAGTGAAATTTTAGCTTTAGCAAAACTGGTACCCTGTACTTAAAACATCCCCCCCCCCAAAAAAAAAAAGGTGCAACAATACTTTGCTAATCTTTTAACAAAACAGTACTTATTTTAAATAACTAAATTCCCATTAATAGAAATGCTTAAAAAAAAATTGAAAAGGAAATTGGTTTAGAAGCTGGGAATTGTTTACATTAAAGTACAGTAAGCACACTGATTATGTGTTATAGAAAAATTAATGTACATGTAGTTACAATAACTGAAAATATTTTAACCACAAATAAAAATTATACTCAAAGATTATTTTATACCCGGCAGTTAAATTAAAAGCTAGATCCAGGGATTTACCGGACCCGTAAAACCTGCATCTTTGACCCTCATTTTCTCACTTGGACCCAAAAATTGCAATGAGGAGGGTCCCATGGCATGCAATTAAATAGCAAAATGTTATACAAGTACAACAATACATATTTAAAGGCCCACTTGCCGCCGTAGCCTGTTTGACATTGGTTAAGGCACACTTGCCGCAAAAATCAGGAATATTGTTTGCATTAAAAAAGAAAGACCGTTTTCTGTATTTTTCCCAGACAATATAAGTTAGGAACTTACTATTTTTACCAAAATTTAAAAGTTTGGACGTCACTTGGTATTTTTAATTTGAATTTGAGGTGGCCTGGGAGGTAAACAAACCAAACTGCTTGCAGAGGCGATTTTATGTTTCAGTCGAGTGAGTGAACTAAAGGCACAATGTAATTTTACGTAGGCCTATTTATCTGATAAATACAGACTGACGATCGGTTAACAGCGACTGGAAAAGCCTGCTGATAATTGTGTGAGTGTAAACCACAGATACAAAGGCCTGAAATGAGGGTAATCCAACACGAAAGTTGACCGACACTGATCGTTGTTGTTGTAATCAGGCTTCGATTCTTCGTTTGTTTTTCACCCTATTTCTACATTCTAAAGCTAACTAGACATGTTTTATGTGTCCTATGTTTAAGTTTAGTGGTATTAGTCGTAGTAAGCTCATGTAAATTGGTTTTCTTTGCAAATTTAAACAGGCTTCAGCGGCAAGTGGGCCTTTAAGAAAACCAATTTTCACGAGCTTACTACAGCTAAAACCACTAAAATTAAACATAGCACACATAAAGCCTGTTCAATTCGGTTTAGAATGTATAAATGAGGGGGAAAACAAACGAAGAATCAAAGCTCGATTACAACAACAACACCGATCAGTGTTGGTTAACTTAAGTGTTGGATTACCCTCATTCAAGCCCTTTTAGTCTGTGGTTTGCACTCGGCAGGCTTTTATAGTCCCTCTTACTCGATCGTTAGTATGTATTTCTTAGATAAAGTTCGTAAAATTATACTGTGTCGTTAGATCGCCCACACAACTCAAACCATTACGGCACTTGTGCACGCGCTCAGCCGGTTCCAAGTTTGTTTACATTGCGGGTACCTGAAAAATCTGTTTTTTAATTTCAAATTGAAAATACTAAATGATGTCATAACTTTCAATTTCTGGTAAAAATAGAAAGTTCCTAACTTTTTCAGTCTGGGAAAAATACAGAAAACCGTCCACTGTTTTTAATGTAAACAGTCTTCTGGATTTTCGCGGCAAGTGTGCCTTTAAACACTAATTGGACCCCACCTAGTGTATATTGGACCCTACTTTTTATCTGATGGGGATCCAATGAACCCCAAACAATCCAATGAACCCCAAACATTGTGGGAGCAATGAGAAAGCCTGGACTGATGACGTCCATTGTTTGACTTGGGCACAAATACTGCAATGAGATGGGTCAGTGCCATGGTTTTCAAACAAACTGAAACAAATAACAATACCACTTTACCCGTTAAACTTCTAAATGACACTGAAAGATTTAATTAGACCCAACATGATGTATATGTGTCCCTCCTATTGCTCTGATGAGGGTCCACTTGGAATTAATTGATTGATTAACGTCACACTCAACAGCCAAGTTTTAAATGAGCTGCCAAAAATTGCATTTAATATGTCTTTTCCAAAGATTTTGAAAAACAAAATTGAAACCAATTCAATTGGACTAGCCAATATTTTTGCATTCAAGCAGGTTGAGAAATAACCGAAATTATCAGCAATTATTTCAAATCAGTGCAAATTATAAGCTATTTACATTGGGCAATGGGCTAATGTACATGTACACTAAGGTAGCATTTTTAATGAATGTAAAATTTGTAGAATACACAAGTCACCATATTGCTGATTATATATGTAAGTTTTTTTTTTAAATTTCCCTTTAATTTTTTCAGATTTAACAGTAAAAAAAGCAAGATGTCGAG
Source organism: Lepidochitona cinerea (assembly GCA_963971465.1). Lineage (NCBI taxonomy): Eukaryota > Metazoa > Mollusca > Polyplacophora > Chitonida > Tonicellidae > Lepidochitona > Lepidochitona cinerea. Next base: position 34,254,061 of record OZ020556.1, on the reverse strand, counting down.
TCGCAAAACAGCCAGTAAGAAGCCCACAAAGAAGAGGGCACAGAGGGCAACTTCTAATGTGTTTGCTATGTTTGACCAAGCCCAGATTCAGGAATTTAAAGAAGCATTTAATATGATTGATCAAAACAGAGATGGGTTTATTGATAAAGAAGATCTCCACGATATGTTGGCATCATTAGGTAAGTTACGCAGGAGAATTTACAAGGGTCAGGGCTTTGGTATTATTTGCTTAATCTTAAGAAAGGTTGTTTGAATGGGTTAATCGAAGACGACATCATATGAAATAGGTTACTAAAAGATTGATCAAAGTTTCATCACGTAAGTGAAATATAGTGCACGCCTTGCAATCTGTCTCAACCAGGTATATATCCAGAGCATTGTCTGTTGTCTCTTTTAGACCTCCCACCGTCAAAACTCCTATAATCCTGCAATTTGGCATGAAAAATATTTATCAGTATGTCCCCACCATCACGAGTGAGTCAGTTTGGACTGGTGTCATTTTTTTAGACATATATATCATAAGTATATATTCATAATTGGTTTATTATTTATAGGTAAAGACCCAACGGAAAAATATTTGGAAGAAATGATGAAAGCGGCTCCTGGTCCTATCAATTTTACAATGTTTCTGACAATGTTTGGAGAAAAACTCAATGGCACTGACCCTGAAGATGTTATACGAAATGCATTTGCTTGTTTTGATGAAGATGGAACAGGTTAGTTAATTTGTGTATATGGGAGTCTCATCACAGTAAGAGACTGGTCTACCTAAGGACTAACTAACAGGGGTAGTGACATTTATGAATGTCAGTGAACTTGGGTGACCAGAAACTTGCCTCAACCGAGAGCTCATCGTCTGCGCTTAAATTTGTTGCTGCTTCCTGTTGGATGGTTGTCTGTGTTAAGTTAAACCCTTAGAGATCTGCTTTCTTCTACCTAGGGCAACGCCGCCTTATAAGTGAATCTCAAGTAGGGCATAAAACATAAATCAGTCTTCGACCCAGACTTCGAAGCAGACTGATGTTCATTGTTGAAATCTGATGTAGCAAGTTTGGAGGTCAGTTTTGGGTGCTCAGAGTATGCCCTGCCTCCAATGAACCTGATAGAATCACCTATATGGGAAAAATCCATAAGTAGTCCTGAGTTTATATAAGAAACTTTAAAATCCCAAGCTGTGTTGTAACCTGTAGTTTGAATCTATCATGTGATTTCCAACTTGTTAATATTACAATTCACTACTCAGGATAAGTTGTCATTCTAGCTTACCTTATTTGGATTAGAATCATTAGATCTTATTTTTGTGACTATTTTCTTCTCAATTCATAGGTTATATTCCTGAAGAAAGGTTACGAGACCTTCTGACAACAATGGGTGACAGATTCACAGAAGATGAGGTAAGTCAGTTCAATCCTGGGAAACTTAATTCTCTCTGGTCTTGCTGGAACCATATGGGCTAAGTCTTATTGGGTTTATATTGTCTTGTGCATCAGTGAACAATTTTTTAGACGTGATTTGATAATGTTTAAAGTTGTGAATCTGATAGACTTAGTCAATGTTAATTTGCCGTTTCTCAGCACATGTATAGCAAAAGATGTACCTGTGTAAAATTGTTCAAAATGTGTCACTAATAACACCTTGGGCTCGTTCTACTAAGCTGGCGCAAGTTAACTTGTGCCAGTCACAAACGCGTGCTAAATTCTATGAACTTGCGTATAGTCGCAAGTCTGCAGTCACAACTCTATGCTGTAAACCTGTGCGTAACTTTGCGCCAGCTTAGTAGAATTAGCCGCAGACTTCAATCTGATTATGATCTATTTGTCATAGTTAAGGACCCTTACTTGTTAGAACCCCCTCTGTCAAAGTGTTTTAATCATTCTGAGACACCACAGAGTTTTAATAGGAGAGGAAAAATGCTTGTTAAGTATCTATCTAGGAAAGCCTGTTGTCCTAAAATAAAATCATAAATCTGTAAGTCATTCTAGAGACGGCGTTTAAAAACATGGTTTATCACAATCAAGGACAATTTGAAACTTCCATAATCTTGTCTAAAAAGTTCTATTCTTGGGATGGATCACTCTGCAGTAGTACCAATTTATGGTGGGTGACTGCCTTCCTACCTCTTGTGGGGCCTAGGTGATCCAGTGGGTTAGAGTGATCGTCCCTCAGTCCCAGTCAGGCCTTCTATCGATGCGGCGCGCAATCGAATCTCACTCAGACCAACAAAAAAGTGGATTTTTCACTTTATGTGCAAGAGTTGTCAGGTATTTGCCAAAGGTCAGGGGTTTTCTTAGGGGCTGATGAACCCTGGCAATGCCTCCATATAAGTCTTGAGTGCGGCGTAAAACATCATTCAATCAATCCATCCCCCTTGTATTAGCTTAGCAGAGCCCTGTACTTAGATGTAATACTATTGAAGGAAATGTCATTTATGTCTGTTTGAGATTATAGTTAAATAAAAGTGAACTTATTTCCAACTTTAATAATTGCCATTTTAGGTTGATGAAATATTCCGGGATGCACCTATCAAGCGAGGAGATTTCAACTATGTGGAATTTACCCGGATTTTGAAACACGGAACCAAAGACCAGGATTAGTGTTATACATAATACTGTAATTTGGGAGTTGTTTTGTATTATATTATTATGTCTTGATTACTTTTATATTAAGCCCCAGCAGGCTTGGTTATACTTATTATTAGTGTAGAAATCACATTCTTATATTACATCCATTGCACTATACTTAGTGTAGATGTTGGAAAAAGCTACATGTCGCTGCCTTGCAATTTAATCTTTCATAAATAATTTTTTTATTGAGGACTGTTGTGATAAATTACAGATTTATAATTCTATGTTCCAAATAATTATATTATTTGAATGATCTTAAAATCATATTTAGTGTATAGGCAACTTTAAACAAGTACACCAATTTGTTTAATTAAATCCCCCGTTGCAAAAACGTTACCAGGAGACCTTGTGCCACCATGTCAAATATTGTTGAGTTTGGTAAAAAACACTCAATCAACTGAGATACATGATCAAAATTCACAAGCCATCCACAAATTGTGACTTATCAAGCTTGGGGTCATTGATAAACAATGGATGTATTCATGCCCGGAGGTATTTTGCCAACAAGCAATCACTCAAACTTTGCAATAGTAACATTTGTAACAAAATTGTTAAACATGTATATTAATTGTCCTGAGAGCCAGGAGTTAAATGTTCAGATGTACATGGAATTATATTTGGGTGTTTACAGCATTTACAGTTTAGTGTTTATAGTCAGGTGTTGCAATCTTTTTCTTAAAAAGATATTAAGATTTTTTTTCCCATTTGTTTTGGTATGAAGGTGAAATTAACTTTTTGGATAATGTTGAATAAGTTTTTGCAATATTTGTTTTGTCTCCTATGTCTTCAGTTTTTGTCGTTCAACTCATTTTGTTTTTCATGTAATTTGATGGTTGAGGTAAAAGATTTTGAGAATTTGATTACGAAAAATACAAATACTATTTTCAACTTATGTACACATTTGGGACCAAGGTATATTAAGTCAAAGTAATTTAAATGGATTTTTGACCAATTTGCTTTTACGGCCAGTCTTATGATGATACAAAGAAAATTGTTAATGCATAAAATAATTCAATTAGAATTTAGGTATTTGAGATAATGCTACGTAATGGTTTATCGTCAAGCACATACACAGTATTATGTGCCACTACTGGGTGATTCCCAGGGAAGAACAGAATGCTGCAGATGTCTGTCGGAAAGTTTTCCAGTTAACGTACACCAATCGGCAGAACGATAGTCTCTCAATCCGACACAGGCCTTCCATTGATTGACCATGGGTTCAAATCCCACTCAATCTAAATAAAAATTAACAAACTTTTGTGTAGGTTTTTTTTTTGATTGCCGTCCTCCATGGAAAAGAGCCTGGTTACCTCCCCTGATAAAACCTGGTACGGTACCATTGAAATAAAATAACCTGGGGAGCAACATATGGTATAAGTTATTGTGTAAAACACTCTCAGTACTGCATCCTGTTTTGGGTATTTTATGTCAAACGTCATGGACAACTGTTTAATGTTTGATAACCCACTGCTACCTTGATTTCTGCTTTCTAAAATTGTCTATGGTTGTTTTTTAAATTTTATTAATTGCCAACATTTGATGAGATGTTTTTCAGGAACAAAGACAAGGCTATAGTGTTGGGACCCTTCATATAACCCAAAGCCTGTTAATGGAAAACCGTTCATTCCTTTACGGTTATATTGTTATTGAAATAATTTTGCTCAGTATCACCATAAGTATGATATATAAAATTGTCTAACTATACAAGATCCCGCAAAGGCGGTTTCTTTCTTACCTGCCTTAAAAGCTAACAATTATCTTCGTCTTCTAGCAAAATAAAGAAATACAACTATTACTAAAACTTGACTTTGTGCATGTGTTTTCATGTTGTTGTAACATTGAATTTTATCATTCTTACATTGTGTTGATCCATACATGCAGGAGAGGCATTGAAACAAACATTGATACTAACCCCCCTGTGGTTTACTCAGGCACTACAACATAGGATCCCCATGTTTAATTTCCAGAAATAACTTAATAAAGTTATAAGGAATCTACAGTTCCCGCATTGAATCGAGAATATCGAGGCAATACGAAAACTCTCGATAAATAACACTAAAACGCACGGGCACAGGGAAAACCTTCTTGTCTAAAATAACGATGGAGACAAGTTTGTTATTGCGTTGGAAAGAGGCATATCATTTAGACCTTATATACCCAATCAGAAGTTGTTATAATAAACCATAACCCATGATATTTCATTAGGTTGACGACAGGCCTGAGTTTGGCCTCAGTAAAATTTTCTCTCCATTTTGCTATAGGATTTAGATAGTAATCAATTAGCTCTGATGTTCTTTAAAGGAGGAGAAATCAGTAGAAATACATAGGGATTATCGTCTATAACAACCTTCAAAGTACTTCAAACTTTTCACGTCAATTACCTCCAGTGACCCTAAAGCTAAACAAAAACAGACAGAAGTATGTCCTTTCAGTGGCTTATCTGTGTAGCCATTTTTCCGTTTTAGGATGACGTGATGTTTGTGTAGCTATTTTTAGATCAATAATGACGTAATTTTACCGCTCTCTAATGTATAATGGTAGATTTAGGTCCAAAAAAACATGGTGACAAACTTGAAGTGGGAAGATTGTCTCCGAATATGCTTAGCCAGCCATTGGCTAAATTGCATCACATGACTACTCTATAACGCACCTAAATTTTTATTCAACAATAATTGACCGATTGCTTGATGACGTCACTTGGAATTACGCGCAAAGCATTTTGGGGGATTGAGGTATGTTCACATACTTTTAAAATATGGCGGAAGAAATAATACTGTATCGAGAAGACGTAAACGGCGTTAAGTTACCAGATAAATGTGTGGATAAAAACAGGTTATGTCAGCAGTGTTTTCCAAAAAGTACTAATAAACAAAATGGCGAACTGAGGTACATTTTACCCAGAAAGCTTTGCGTAAATCTATGTGACGTCATCAGGCTCGGCGGTAATTGGATAAAACTAATGAAAAAATGGTGGCGGTCTTGTGAATGGCCTATGGAGCTTATTCTCTATTGTAACGCCACCTTCAAATTTCAATTATTCACTTACGAGGGGATAAAACATACATTGGACAGTTGTTTTGGACTAAATGAACTCGACTCTTTCCATCTAAACTAGTCTTCACGTTTAGATTTTCTTTCCCTTTAACGTTCACTACCAAAATCCGAGATAATATGACGCTCTGGGGGCACTGAAGGTAGGTATCTAGGATAGTGGCGCTTTCCATTCATTTGAATGATGCACGCCATCGCTTTGGGTTGAGTTTCTTTCTACAACAAAACAATCACGTTATCGAAGTAAGTAGGTAATCGTTAGTATTTGGACACCGTTGGATATGGTGATTAAAGATAAAAATATTTGATATTGGGTAAGAAAATATTTCGTAGGTAGTAATGACTTAAACAGTCGTTTGATGTAAGTTAAAATCTATGTGTTCGATCAATAAAATTTGCAGAGGCTTTTTTTACCCTGTTCTTTGAGGGGTTGAAAATATTCCACATGTTAGGATGTCTTAATCCAGCTGTAGCAAGTTCCAAATAATATATTTCACGCTCATTATTAAACATATCACAATACAATAAATAGTGTTCTATTGATCACATCTGCCCCTTCCTTTTAACACAACTATGGTTATTTTCGTCATGAAGATTTTCACTGTGCCCGTGTATTTATTTTAGTGTCTATAAATAGCCTATATCAATACTGTAGATCATTTTAAACACTGAATTGCCACAGAGAGTAGATATTTCTATCTAAACGTTGGCGATACGCATTACTGCACACGCATACATGTACTTTCCTGCGCAGATCGATTAACATGCGGCGCAATTTTTATCCCTCTAATGACGTCATTACGCAATCAGTCTAGTATATTTGCATTCGTTTAAAGGAACAGAACGCCTAGTTTTTTTGTTGTCTTTTGCTGATTTTCAGATCACCAGTTGTAGAAAAACTTAAAAAATTAATCTCGGTTCATTTTCCGGCTAAAAAAGTACATTTAGATCTATAGAGCTACTTAGGAAATTCCAGAGCAGCTATATATAACCCACGTCAATTATTATAACCACAAGAAAGAAGACAAAGCCATCTCCAAATAAAGCTACGTATACCCAGCGTTCCATGGAAGCTAAGAAAGTTACCAACGGTTATCTGTAAACCTCATTCTTACATATAAACAGTCGAATGGCACACGTTTTAACGATCTTCATTTTGGCAGCTCAAGGCAAAGAGCCAAAGACATGAGCTATTGGAATTTTTTCTCTTTCATAAACTCCGACAGTAAAGTTTGAAAACAATAAATGGAAATACAAAAATCTAGTAACCCGCCCGAACCGAAGATGTGTGCTAATTTAACGGACAAAATTCAAATAGCCGAGACGAGTAGGCCTACATGTTACCCTGGGATTAAGATGGGAGCCGTTTTAGGTTAAAAAACTGAATTGACTATATTAGATTGAAAATACTTGAACAAAAGTGATTTATAGATTCCAAAGGCATGAACAAAAACGATGCGGTTAAAAAAATGTCATTTGACGCTTATGAAAATGTTTACCATTAACAATTATCTGGACACATATTTAGGTGACGGAGATAGAGCTCTATTCGTTCTTTTTAAAACCGGGGATCACAAAGGATCCGGAAGCTTTAATAACAGTGGAGGTCATCGGGCGTTCTTACCCATTTCCTGACTGTAGTGTTACGGAGAAGAAAAATCGACGAAAATCATGTCTGTCGTTCGACACTTTTGAAATATTTTTTCCATTATTGGCACAAAGGTTTCGGACGGATTAACCTGCTGTTAAAGGCACACTTGCCACCGTAGCCTGTTTAAATTTGCTAAGAAAACCAATTTACATGAGCTTACTACGACTAATACCACTAAACTTAAACATAGGACACATAAAACATGTCTAGTTAGCTTTAGACTGAAAAAATGGGGTGAAAAACAAACGAAGAATCGAAGCCTGATTACATCAACAACGATCAGTGTCGGTCAACTTTCGTGTTGGATTACCCTCCTTTCAGGCCTTTGTGTCTGTGGTTTACACTCAAACAATAATCAGCAGGCTTTTCCAGTCGCTGTTAACCGATCGTCAGTCTGTATTTCTCAGATAAATAGGCCAACGTAAAATTACACTGTGCCGTTAGTTCACTCACTCGACTGAAACATAAAATCGCCAATAGGGGGCAGATCGGTTTGTTTACGTTCCGGGTACGTAACAATTCAAATTTTCAAATTCAAATTAAAAATACAAAGTGACGTCCAAACTTTTAAATTTTGGTAAAAATAGAAAGTTCCTAACTTATATTGTCTGGGAAAAATACAGAATACGGTCTTTCTTTTTTAATGTAAACAATATTCCTGATTTTCGCGGCAAGTGTGCCTTTAAGCTAATTTTTTTTTGAACAACCGACCCCAGGTGCAAAGTTACGACTAATCACTGAAAAATAATGTACTGGAATTTCCATTAATAAGTTACCATTTCAATAGTGACATACTCGTGAACCATTTGCAGCACTTGGGGTAAAAGTTGGAACTATATATATATTGAAATTTTGCATTTGTTAAAAAGTCTTGCGTATAAATGTATAAGCTATTGGCCTATAGGGAAAGTGACATCTGTAAAACGAAAAAAAAACAAAAAAAAAACATCAATTGACATCAGTCGAGTTTCCAGCAATTCTGGCAACAGGCAAAAAGTTATTTCAAGGTAAGAAACAACTTTTGAGATAGGCCTATAGCTAGGCTCTCTGTAAAATTTGGAGTGACGTTATTTTACAACGTTTTGTAGAACGACGGACCATTTCACGGACAACACTACATAGCTAATCGAGATTGAAAGGTCGACTGCGACGCAATCTGCCATCCCATGGTAATGGTAAAATCTAAAATTAGAAGTCACCTTAGTCCACAAGTCCAGATGTGACATCTAAGGGCAATAGGTTAACTGGTCATCTTAATCCTTCTCTATCTAAGCCATGTCTAAATGAGATCTCGCGTGATTCATACGATTGAACAATGGCAGATTGCAGCACGTACGTCAGACCCAATCCACAATCAAATCCTATATCTTACTCCGACCAGGTTATACTATTCTGATCATTTAATCCCCTAAAATTTCCCCGAGAATGAATGGATGGTATATTTACTTCTCGAACACGTTTTCGGTTCGCACAGGCCACATATAGGCCTACTGTATGGATTTTCCTCATTCCAACGCCAATCATTTAGGTTTCCGATGGCCTTCAAAGCCTTTACTGTCGTGACGATCAGAAATTATAAAAAAGAGTGATTTTTTGCAGCTCATGCCACTTTATTGTTGTCATTCTTAAATGCATGAGTCCTACTGAAATGCGTTGATGTCAAAATTTTCATTTTGCATTGGTCCCCTCAAAAAGTCCTCCATGCAACAATTAAGAGGGAATAATTTAGTTAGCGTCATTTAAAAAGTGACTATAACAATATTCTCGTCATCTTTTGGGGATAACACTATCTTGGAAAATGTCAGAAATCTTTCACCCGATTTTAGGTGACGCCAGAAACGGGAATCGAACTCGGGTCCCGGCAATGAACTTATAGATCTATAGTCTTATAGACTATAGATTATATATAGGTCTAGAGTCGTAGAGATGCGTGGAATGGACACATGGTCGCATTGGCTGGTTTGGATTTGACTTTGTAAAATGTACCGCCATTGATAGTTAACAGATCTGGATTGAAATTGGACCATCTCCTAGTAATGGTTGCATTCGATGCAAATCCCTTCTGATCACCGTTGGCATAAGATTTAACGATGATCCATGCAAGCATGGAATCCATCTATGTGTTAAAAAAAGAATCGCTGCCAAGGGAGAGCACTGTGGAGAAATATTTTTCATTGTTATTCCATGGGCTCCCGATCAAAGGCTGAGAGACTGGGTCACTTATAGTCTTGATCAAAAGCACCCTTTGGGTGGTTGGGTTCATCTAGGTCCGTATCCAACAGCGAGGAAGTGGTTTCAATACAAGGTTAACGGAAAGTCGTACTTGATTTGCCAGTTGTGCAATATTTTCACAGCGCCAGGTCAACCGTCTTCGTCTGACTGAATGGCTGAAGTTCTGCCCATAAAAACTGGCTACAACACAAATACTGTCAACATTCCACCGTGATCCACATACATTGACTGATCGAGGTTAAAAAAAAATTACAGCCGGTAAGTTTGACACATTACTGCTGACTTCATAAATCACTTATCAAAGCCGGGGACCCGTGTGTGCAGACTAGCCTGATTCCGGCTGAACATGACAACGAAATCAAATGACATGCTGTATGGTTGCGACTCATACGTCAACCGTTTTAGATATTGCAGAAAAGGCATCTCATCCCAGCTATGAATGCTTGTTCATTGTCAACTAGTTGGGTAGAGACATGTCGATGACAATCCTCTATTTTATTTCTTTCTAACAGGCAAGTAAGCTAAACAGGATGAGACATATGAGTGCGGTTACCTCTATTCAGCATATGCGTTGTTGTTGTTATTGTCATGTGGGGAGTGGCATGTAGGTAGGCCTACATATTACTACATGTAGGCTACACTGACAGTGGGACAGGTAGCAATGAACTACATGCGTGGAATGGTCACGTCACCTTGGTTAAATTGAATCTGGCGTGCTAAAATCGCCCTCATAATTGAAATATGGGATGTTATCTCGAAACGCAAATAACGTTCTTGTACAAATTTATGACACCACAATGAACTGTCAAAATTCATGTCACAAAAGTGATTTGTCATCGTGTAAAGTAGTCGTCCTGTCATGTCAGGGCTAGTGAGGCCGTTCTCTTTTGCTTCCTCTGCAACGTCAGATCAGTAGTGCCATTGCATAATAATGGCAGCACTTGTTACAACTCAAAGGTGATGTGATCTCCATTCCATGCATATATAGTTCATTGACAGGTAGCCTACTAATTAAAGTCCTTGTTGGATAGCGGAGAAATATGCACCCTAAGCAAAGAAGAGATTATTTGCCTCTACAGTCTAATAGTATGGGTTTAAAAAGAAAATGTTTGCCAACCTTGTCAGACTATGTGATACTTTGTCTCTCTGGCATGTGCAGTCGAAGGCAGCCCAAAGTATGATTTCCCTGACTTTCTGTTTAACATATTCCACAATGAACTGTTGATACACATTGGCCATGTATCACGTTGGCCTGATTCGAGTCTACTGGGAAGTCTGTGGTGTTTAATATTGTAGTTTATGATGATGGCACTTAATTTAAACATTTTCTAACAGGTTCATTTTAATTTTTAAAGCAGGAGTTGTACTAACAAGAGTTTTCTAAAACTCTGTGGTTTGATAGGTGGGGGGCTGATTCCCATTTATGACATTGATGGCGTTGAAAATTAATTGCCAGAGCGCATGCATGTCTTTAAACCAAAGTTAACTATCAATTTACTTATATCAATTTCCAAAGAAGGTGTGATTGGGGCTCTAGGGTTCAAACGTTTGGGAATGTATGTTAGATTCTCAACACCATAGAGACTGATTTTTAGAGCTACTAAGTCTCATTATACATTATTTACGTTTGAAAAGTAAGTTTGTCTATCAAAATTTGGTCCAGTTCTACTCATGCTTACTCTTGTAAGCCATAACCTCTCTTGTCCTTATATTAGCTTGTCTTATTTATGAGGCAAACAAGGGGCTTTTTATGGGAGAGGCAAGAGAAATGAAATTATAAAATACAGCACATGCCTGGTAAATTTTTGCTCGAGAAACTGTGCTGAAAGAAAGTTGCTAGTAGTTATTAGAGATAGATTTATCTGCAGCAATCTATACAACAAAGCTTATCTGTGTGTCTTGTTAGTGCTATGGAAAAATCCTTAGCTGCCAGGTACCCACAGAAGATCACGGTTTATTCCGGGCAAAGAACCCACTTTCTTCCCAAACTAAACCTACCCACATCAGCATATAATTGTAAGTGTGGCATAAAATCTCAATCATTAAATGTATATTTTTTTATCCAAAGTCAATGAAATAAAAGGTATAAATTTAATTTGAATTTACATTGTACATCTACAGTGAAACTTTTCTAGAAATCACAAGTATTGTTAACTATGCTTTTTGGTTTTGATGCCGCCATATAAGAGAAATAATCTTGAGCGCGGCGTATAAAACAAAACCAATCTTTTTGGTTAGATTTCTCATGATAATTACAATTTTTTTAATCGCCCTATAATTTGCAAAAATGTAGTCCTTTCTCATATTGGACACTTTCTCGAATAGATGTATGATATACAACCATAAAATATACATACTGAGTTTAAATCTAAATTCTATTCTAAATAAATCTGTTGTATTTAAAAGTGGCATGAGCTGCCAAAATTCACACTTTTTTCATAATTTCTGATCATCACAACAGTAAGAGACTTTGAAGGCCTTGGAAAAACTAAATGATTGGAATGAGGAAAATCCATACAGTATGTGGCCTGTACGAACGGAAAACGGGTTCGAAAAGTAAACAAAATTTAAATAACCGGGACGACCATTCATTCTAAGAGAGAGTTAGTTCAAAACAACACTTTATCGGACATTTTTGAGACTAGAAGCACTAAAAAGCTTCTGAATTATACGCCTTGAGTAAAATAGCCAATAATTTCAACATTATGTTTCAACGTCAAAATATCATCATTTTGGCAGCTCATGCCCCTTTAAGGGTAGCTTTTGTACCAATAATTCAAGCCCCTTGTCAATGTCTAGACTATGGCCAGACTGCTTGTGTACATGTGAATTTGTGAAGAGTTATATAATGAAAGCTTGCTTTTGTACAATACTGAATGCAAAATGGTCATGATTGAAGACTATTTAAAATCACTGTGGCTTACAATATCTCAGTTTCACCAATGGATAATTATAATATAAAGTCACTCCTGCATATCGTGTGTCATTTTATGTACCACAGGCTTTATATGTAATGTTATTTCTCATAATCCTGTGTTAAGCTTGGTAGTCCAGTGGGTTAGAGGGATCGTCCGTAAGCCCCACACAGACCTTCCATCGATGGAACGCTGGTTCGTATCACACTCAGGCCAAATAAAAATTGAAAAATGCCTGGGTGGATTCTTCACTTGGTCACCGTATGTGGAAGAGTTGGAGGTGCTTACCAAAGGTCGGGGGTTTCCTCCAGGCAATGAACTTGATTTCCATCCTCACTAAACTTCGCAACGCCACCATTTAAGTGAAATAATCTTGAGTGCAGCGTAAAACATCAATCAATCAGTAAAAACTAAGTTGTTACTAAATGTTCCCATAATTAACCTTTAATACAGAATAACATTAATCAAGTAATCAATCAATAAATCAAGGGATCTTAAATTTATTATTTTCTGTTCTTTATTTCAGTTATCTTTGATTCCCATGAGGCTGGAGGTGAATGGGTGTATTTTCTCGACTGGAGGATAATTTCCCGTTGTAACATGATGAAAAAATTTTACTACCGTTTTTCTCGGGTTATTTTCATACTTGTTGCTATTCCCCTCTGGCTTCTATTGCGTCAGAGAATCAAGTATGCTTTAAGTGATGCTATGCCTGAGCTACCATTCTTACTACTTAATGATGCTTCAAATATAGGCATTGACCACGAACCTGTTCTTGAGAATGAGCCAAGGTCGTTTGGCTTCCCAACCGGAAAAATATATACCAAAGAGGATGTTGTTCCACACGGTGAAATATTTCCCAAGTCTGCAAAACCACCACTTACAATTCATTTACCGTTCTTGATTGAGAACCAACATCTATGTGCACAATATAAAAGTGTTAAATATGTGATCCTGGTACATTCATCAGCAACAAATTTTGAATTCCGAGGTCGACTGCGAAACACATGGGCGAAAGCTAACCTGTTTTCAGGAATAAATAGTGTGACGATTTTTGTTCTTGGGAAAAACTCCTCAGAAGCAATCATGGATAAAGTGAGCGAAGAAAACAAGGAGTTTGGAGACATTATCATTGGTGATTTCATTGATTCTTATGCCAATATCACTCTAAAAGCTACGATGGGCATGAAATGGCTGTATGAAAATTGCCGTAATGCCGAATATGTCATTAAAGCTGATGATGACACTTTCATTAATATATTTCGTTTGAAACATGTGTTTACTATGCTGGATGCTAATCCCAAACAGTTAATATGCTCTGTTATAGATCACCCACCGATAGTAAGAGGCGAAGAAAGTTATTTATATATTCCTCCAGATTATTTTAAAGGGTTTGAAAACTACCCTGTTCCTATATGTTTTGGATACGCTGTCTTTTACAAGTTTAATTTAGTTGTTGAATTGTTTGAGTTAGCCAAAGTCACTCCATTTTTTAAGCTGGATGATGTTTACTTTTATGGAATAATAGCAAGTAAGATTGAAGGACTAACATGGAGACATGGTAGACGGTTTATAATTAAGGTGGAATGGAGTCCAGAATTCTTTTCCTGGTACCCTCCTAATCAAATGCTTGTTGGGTCTACAAAATCCACTAAAGTCATGTATGAAATGTGGAATACAATTCTAACAAAAACGAAGAGAAATAATCCAAGCAGAGACATTTATACATGGTAATATCATCATTGTTGACGTGCCCAGAATTTTCCCTCAGCTCAGTATATCAAGATAGTATTACTAGACATTTGAGACCAAATATATTATAGCTAATTTTAAAACATTTAGCTTCCTGTAGTAATATGTGTTTACTGTTGTGAATCAGTGGTGTGCAGCCAAGGCCTTCACACATGGTGATATAGTGAAATCTCAACGGAGACATTTTTCTTTGGATTGAGTGGGACTCAGACCTGCAATCCATTCTTACTGTGCTTTTGAACTCCAACATCACTGTCATTTAACGACAAATTAACCAGAGATCTTCAACCAGAGAATTCAACAAAAGTGAATAAAGACTCGATACATATTGTCTTTAAAATGAAATGAAATGTCTGCAGTTCATTTCAGATTCCTTATACATAAGATTTCTGATGGGGTGTCATTGACCACCTTCATGACTGATTAAAAATGTCATTTTAAAAAACATGCATGCTTTGTTTTTGTATACCAGTCAGTATCACATATTTAAATGTAATTAGGAGGTGTTATGATGAATATTTCGCAATGTCTTCTGTGAAGAATTAACCCTTTTCTCTACCAGTGCTATTTTGAAAATATTTCGTCGTTACAATTTGATCTCCACTCATTATTACAAACATTTATTACAATTTGTAGTAATATTTTTCCTATTTTGTAGCTGCAAGGTTTTTTTTTACTTATCTTTAAAAATCATAATAGTTATCAAGTTACAGTCTGAATCATTTTATTGTCAATATCATGCATCTTTGACTAGCATATATGTCAAAAATAAATTGCAGATGATTATAGAGATGGACAGAAATCAAAGAAAAGAATTCTGGCTTTCCACTAGAATGGACCAAGGTTTCCCCTTTCTCTAGTCTTTGTAGTTGCTATATCATCCAACTGATTTTATGAGCACTACAAAGTTTACATCTCCTCAATGAAACCTAGCAAAACAATGCTGACAAGCCCTGGATTTTTATGGTGGAATGATGAGTCACTAAACACTGTAAATTTCAAATGTTCTCATGTAAATTGATTTAATTGGTTCCCATGAAGCTCTGTAGATTACTATTGATTTCATTGGTTCTCATGAAGCTCTGTACATTACAAGTGATTTCATTGGTTCTTGTGTTCAAATCACTGTACAAACAAGTGATTTCATTGGGTTTTATAACTTATCTCTTGATTTCAAGTTTTCTCATTGGTTTTTCCCAACAGTTTAAAATTCCCACGAAGCACTGTAAGATAAAAGTGATATTTATTATTGATTCTTATATAGAAGATATGTAGATTACTGGTGATCTCATTTGATGTTGTGGGTGTATATATGTATCACAATTATTTTTTATCCAAGAGAGCCAAAGTGTCCACCATTTCCACCATTTTGATTCACGTTTTTATTAAGGCCCGTTCTCACTGTGCGATTTATCGTACCGACTTGTAGGATGCGATTAAAATGGATGCTTTTAATTGGTCAATATGATTTATCAACCAATCAAATGCATCCATTTAAATCGCATCTTACAAGTCTGTACGACAAATCGCACAGTGAGAACGGGCCTTTAAGTGAATTTTTTGTGTGTGATGCTTTATCGTTTATTGGTTTTTGTCTTTCACAGAGAGTGGGGTTAATATAATGATCATCATTAAAAACATACCTGGTTATATAACCTAATAGTGAAAATACACAATTGCACAAAGAAATTTCTTTAAAAATAATGAAATGGAGATACATGTATGATATTTGCCCAGGTTCCATGTTATTAGTATAGGGCAACCATATCAAGCCAGTCGGTAATGATATTGCACTTAGGTTCTCAATAGACCCTTTTGGCTTAAGAATTGATGCTTGCAGCCTCAGTGTATGGCTAAATGACATAGTTTTGAATTCAATTTGGCTTTGAAATTGTGCTGGTTTTATCTATGAAGCTATGTCATACATGTAGATGCATGTTGCGCGTGCATCAGAGAAATTACATCAATGGCATCCAATGCCATACTTCTAAACTGAAATGCTCTATTAACTTCAGGGAAAAAACTATTTGGTGCAGTTGTTGATATTGTCAGTGGCGGGGATATCCAACCTCAATTTACATACAGGTGCCAGTAATAGCCAGTCAAGGAATGGTCTGGCACCTGTTCACATAGAGCCAATACTGTTTTATTTAAATGTGTAAAGCTAAATAAGACTTGCCAGCTATTCACTTGCCAATGATAACAGGTGCATAACATTTATGTATTGAGACTAAAATATGACGTACTAATGTAAGGCTTACAGAACATTGCAGGTGTGCTGAGGATAGTCTCTTTGTGAACACCTGGCAGGGATTTGTAACTGTATGGACTAAATAGGTATTTAAAAACATAATTTTGAAACAAAACAAGCTTCCTTTAAGGTCTCAGGGTGTCATAGAAAAGTGATTGGGAATATGCATATCTTTTGTCACCAATCAGAAATAAATCTGTATTTAACGTCATACTTGACATTTGAACGCTTTCTGTGTCATTTTAACCAATCATGACAACCCCCTGACTCAATGTCGGTCGCGTATGACGTCACAACAATGGTAATGTACATATCAGATGTCTACTATGACGCCACGACGCTAAGCTTATCAATTTCCATATAGAGGTAGAAGGGAGAAAAAGAATGCCTTGGATTTTGTAGGTTCTGTGCCAGTAATCTTATTTTCTTTTGGGCCAGGTTCATACAGTTTATGTTCTTGAACAAACCGATTACAAAATAGGAGTTATTGTCTTGAACCTATCATTTATCCTTAAATGTATTTTTTTAAACCTTGCTTCTTATCAGTTCTATTAATTCAATTTTTGATTTCAAAGTAATTGAAAATTATTTTATGTGCTTCAACTACCTTCAATCGGCCATCACAAAGTATTGTATTTTGGACAACTGGTCCAGTTCATTTACTTGCGTAAATGATAGATATACCAAAGTTTTTTTTCTTCCCATTTTTATAGGTACATTATATATTTAACTCAAGACAGTGGGCAATACATATTTACAATATTATAACGATGGACAAGTATCCAGTTGAATTTCTAAATTTATTTAAAAATTCTTGGTTGAAAACAATTGGATTATTGTATATCTATGTGTGATAGTCAATATGATTTCTGAACTGATTCACTGCATTTTTTATAGTGTTTTTGAATACTGATAGTTAATAGTATAGCTTCATATATATGTATATGGTAAGATTGATTAATTGATTGTTTGGTGTTTTACGCCACGTTCAAGATTATTTCGCTTATATGGCGTTGCCAGTTTTATTGTGGGAGGAAACCGGGCTCTATGCCCGCAGGAAACCCACGACCTTCCGGTGGTAACTGGCAACCATCCCACATAGATCGTTCGAGTGAAAACCCAGTCAGAAAATTTTCCATTTTTTTTTTTTGGGGACAGTGGGATTCAAACCCACAACCTATATGGTAAGAAGAGAGGGGACTATGTTACTTCGTGTGCAATTACAACTGCCATTCCATTTTTTTTAGTTCACAATGCTTTAAGTTGATGTTGTAATTTTAAATTATATCATAATTATGCCATAAACAGTTAATGATGTCAATATTATATTTTATGTTTTAAAGCCACTAAAGTAGCATGAGTGCCAAATATAGGGAAAATTTCCATGAAGCAGAATTAGCTACATGTAATTGTTCGCCAATAGTCATCAAGAAGTACAAATTAAGACCTTGTTTCACAACGCGATCTTAGCTAAATGTGATCTTAACTACCATGGTAACCAATGCTAAAGGTATATGTTGCCATTGGTAATTAAGATCAACTTAAGCTAAGATCGCTTTGTGAAACTGGGCCCTGTTTATACCAATCTTGGAGTTGTATGTTAACGTAGTGTTTATAATCAAGAAAACTCCTAAAATGAACTCGAACATCTCGGCTATTTGAGCACACATCTGTGGTCCATACAAGTTACTGGATTAACCAATATTTTTATTTGAAAGTAAATCCTCTAGTTTTTCGGCCCTCAGGGTGGAGCATTGTGGCTCTGCTTTAGCCATGTATGCTGACCCAGCAAGGAAGCACATTAAGTATGCCACATACATTAGCCTTCCTGACTTTCTATGGTCTGTGTAATGTCAAAATTAAGATCAGGGTGGGTGAGAGGGGGGGGGGGGGGTCTTATGGGCGTTTGGTCGCCATATAACCTTAGCTGTTGAGTGCGACGTTAAGCTCCAATCAGTCAATCGATCTAGTTTTTCGAGGTAAATTTGGAAGTTTGAAAACTAAATGATTAACGCTAAGAAATTTTTTTTAAGTAAAGCCAGTTGCCCGTAAGAAGCCAAAATGCGTAAAAAAAAACTACCAGGATGTGATAATACAGTCTTTACTGCCGTTAAAAACTATCTTAATATACATGTTCAAGATTAATATATGAAGATAGCTCCTATTTCATACTTTTTGATGAAAATGACGAACATTCAGCTAATTTAGTTTCAACGAGTTGCAGAAAAGTGTTTATCTTGGCAACGTCATAATTATATTGACTTGAAGGTTATTTCTGCACACCTTTATTATTTTCTATGAAGACTACTTCCCACCTGCCATGTTAATTCTTTAATACACACAGATGACATCATTAAGCCATTGGTATATAAGTTAGTAAGAGAGGGCTGCAAACGTCTTTTTTATATATGACATTTCAGTGCTGTAACTTACATTTTTATTGTTTTATTGTTAAGTCATTGTTTGTTTGGGCCAACCAAAGGCCCTGATACTTCATCAGATCATTGAAATCGAATGCTATACTTGCTCCACAACTAACTTGCCAAACAGGGCAAGCACTTTTGAGGTCTTGCTTGCCCGCAGGCCAAATCATTTGCCAAATGCATGTGGGCAAGTGGAAAGTTTCCAGAGAATTGGTGATGTTTGGTGCTTACTGTTGGTAAAATTGCTTAATTGTACCAGAGTTGAACTCTAGATGTGACGAAGTTGTAAGTATTTTTTAGAGCTGTTATAATTTCAGAACAAATTTATAGTAGACTAAGTGATCAAAATTTCACATTTTTGAGTTTATTCATGAAGTTTTGTATGAGATTGTAGGCTCAAACATCAGCTCAGTTTGTGGTGATATTAATTTAGAAGCTCACTCATAAATAATGTATTGTAATAATGAACAAAATTGTTTAATGCTCAAAATGTACCTCATAAAACGGTCTGATTAAATCTTCTTTAATATCTTATTTGAACCTTTTCTATGCTTACTTACTTCCTTTTTCTTCTTTCAATTTTACATTTCCATTCTACATGAAGTTTGGTTTGAAGATTAAGGAATGAATGCCTCCACAATAGGCCAATTACTTGCAAATGACGTAAATTAGCGACGTCACAATTACGCCCTAAGTGGTAGACCGGACAAAGCATCCATCTGTTTTTGACTAAAATATTTCAGCTTTTTTCAGCAATTGATGTAGAATGGCACACAGTTATGCTCTAATTATTTTGTTCGTGATAGTTGCAAAATGTTACCTGATACGAGTACGTGGTACGACGGCACTAAATAATGTTCGCGCTATGCCATATGATGTCGTGAGTGTATGAAAATAAGGTTTTACCTAGCACATCCAATACCAGTATTTATCTGAGGGCAATTGACCAATCAGATTGCAGAGAATATTTTCTGAGGGATAATAATGCAATACAGCCAGGTGATATTGTTACTAAATCTGGTACAAAGAGGGAAGTTACCTCCACTGTTTGCTTTAATCTTTCTAAGTACATCTTTGACTGAACAATTGGCTATTTTGCCTTGATGGCCAGGAATTTTAAAACTTACTGGTACCGGTAATTAATTTGTGTTGTATTAATATTATTAAATAATTGTTGTTTATTTTTATTTAACTTACCAAGGAGCTTTATGTACATGTATTATGTGTTAAGATTACCAACTATCTTGTTTGTCTTATATATGTGCTGTTGTATTGTTTTTAAGCTACACAGTGCTTGAAATTAAATTCATTAGTGTTAAACTGGAACATGATGCATGGATGAAATTTATGTAATAAGCACCAATAAATCCTAGGCATTGTTCACGTTCAGGTTTTTGATCTTATTCTACTTCTATATTCACTTTACATTGCTTATTGTTTTTATCTATGTATCTTCATACCAAATAGACATTTTTTGTGGATAATATAAAGAAAGAAAAACATATCTGCTTTTTGGTTTCTTTTCTCTTTTTATTATTATTTGAATGAACAGCATTCACTAGCAAAAACGAAAAACAAACTAACGGCTTAAAGGTCCTGGAAACAAAAGTCAAGAAAAAAGTGGAAATAAGTATCGAAAAAAAACCTAAAAGCATAAAGTTTCTTCGATTTGAGTTGTATTGGTAAAGTTCTTTGGGGCTACAGCAGCTTGAGTTGCTAAAATGTGGAATTTTTCTGATATGTGGAAGGCTTGTTTGATCAAAACTGTCTCATTTGAAGCATAAACATCAATCAGACCACCTTCTGTTTTGATGAAAGCCAACCAGGGTTAATCAATTGTGTTCCCTTATAGTATTTTTGAAAAAAATCTACTCCTTGAAATATTGTCAGTGCAACGCTGTCATTCAACCTGTCGTTAAAGGAAAAAATGCCTTCGTTCTCTGAACACCTAAGCTGATTTATAACTGTAACTAAGTATGTATTATTTGCTGAAACAAAAAAAAAGCCTCCTATAAGTTCCATGGGCGTCAAAGAAAAGCGATCGTAAATATGCATATCTTCCGTCATATCTTATGATTTGACATTATACTTGAATTTGAACTCTTCCATCGTCATTTCAGCCAATTACGTAGTTTCGCTGATTAAAAGCCAGTCATATCAGATGTCAACTATGACGTCACAACTATAAGCTAAGAGAAAAAGAATGTATTTTTGTAGAAAGGCTAAAAAAAATGTTCTTTTTTCGGCTGAGTTCCTACTGTATATTCTCTGATTTCTAAAACAAATTGAGGAATTGTCCTGAACTTGTCATTTATTCTCTTAGTTAACTTTGATGCCTGGCAGGTTATTTTTCAATCAATGTGAAAGTCAGAATTAAGATTCAGAGGAATCCAAGGAAGTAAAGTTAAGACCTCAAGGTGATTCAGCTCATTTGGGTACAGGAGAAGTCTCTTGATTTTCTTGTTATCTTTGGGTGGGTGTTAAACCAACAAGGTAAAGCAGTATGTGCTCAAAGTGACACAAGCTCTCAAGGTTAGAATTCTACTGTGCTTAAAAAGCAAATTTCACTGAATCCAGCAACTAAAGCATGCACAGGTTGTGTATAACAAAAAGGTAGAGGGACCTGTTGATAAGATGGATAACGTGTACATTTCCAATTACACAAAATGATCAGTGCCACAAGTATAATCCAGCCACTAGTAAAAACAACAAATAGTGAAATAAAATTGCTGACAGGTTTCATGTGAAACCGTTTGAGGTTCACCTGAACCGCAGAGAAAACCATCATTGTTATGGTATAAATAAAGTAATCCTGTAATAGAAGTAGATTAGAAAATTTTATTAGGGGATATAGACACCTGAGTTGATCTAGACCATGGTAAATCCAC
The DNA here is from genome assembly GCA_963971465.1 of Lepidochitona cinerea. NCBI lineage: Eukaryota > Metazoa > Mollusca > Polyplacophora > Chitonida > Tonicellidae > Lepidochitona > Lepidochitona cinerea. Next base: position 34,232,274 of record OZ020556.1, on the reverse strand, counting down.
CCCTGGTGTGAACGTATGACTGTTGAAGAACCCAAGGTTTAATTTTGAACTTTTTAAAAATCTATGGATTTACTTATATATAGTAATTCTGTGTGTGTGTATGTAGGGTGTGTGTGTGGGGGGGGGGGGGGGGATATGAAAATGGTAATCAGTAGAATTTATATGACATTTTCAAAAGGCATGAGGAGGAACAAAATGTGGGCTGTAGTGTAAACTGTCAAGGGGGGACAATGTAGACTGGCCACATTACCTCCCTTTACCGCCTTCTTTAAACTGAAAGAAAAGCCAAAAGGCGGCTGTCTTCGTAGGAAATATGGCTCAAATAGCCATGATTCCGTCCGTTGGGGACACAATACAACAAAGCACAGAAGATCGAGTTGATGGCGTTGTCAAGGAAATCTTGGTATGTACACGGACATGAGTAATTTTAGCGTCATTTAAAAGTACAAAGAAATACCACTACAATAGCGTTATTCAGATCCCAATATTCGTGACCATATACGGAAATGTTATTTTTTTGGTTAATGTTATAATTAAGCTTTTGGTTAAAATATGTCAGTAATAAGTCCTAGTCAAAGTTAAAGGGGTTGGGGGGGGGGGGGTGGATATAGAATACCAGTTGAACCATTGTGGGGGGAAGGGGGGGGGGGGGGGGAACAAAATTAAGTCCATGCCATTGCCTAGTCCGAAATATCTGCGATGATGATGTAACTTGTAAGACATTTTCTGACAGATAGGCCATCATCATCATCAGAACGCATTCGATAAATTTTCTGGGAATTCCTTGACACCCTTCAGGCTGGCAAGACGGTGTACAAACAATTCGACCGCATGGATAATTCGGCTGCCAGGAGTTAGGACTATGGCTCACAAACCCGTACGTTAATGGCTTCCGCCAATTTCGCGCCAATCTGAAGTCTGTACGTCGACACAAGCCATAGATCTGCCCGGTTAAATTTCAAACTGTAACAAACCTTTAGTTTACAAAAGTCTCCATCTGCATACTCTCATTGATACGTCACCATATTCGCGAAAGGTCAACCTGTCACATGACTACCCCACTAGAAGGCGATATAGTTCATTGGTCGTGTTGTTTTTTTGTTGAAGTCACTAGAGCCTGCTAGTGGGGTAGTCATGTGACAGGTTGACCTTTCGCGCATATAGTGACGTATCAATGAGAGTATGCAAATGGAGACTTTTCTAAATTAAAGCTAGCAGTGTAGCGTAAGTTTTTACGTAACTGTCATGAAAACCCATACTGTAGAGATGCGTTAGTATGAAAGTTACGCAAAAAATACATCTACGCCGCTTTTTGAAACAGGGTCCTGGAATCTAATAGGCGGAGTTATAAAAGAAACACCTAAAACGAAGTTCACTGTTGGATTACACTAGTTTCAGGTCTTTTAATTTTTATTAGTTTACAATCTCATATTTATCTGCAAGCCTTCTTGTGTTCCTTACTTACACATGCAACCCTGATTCAAATCATTACAGTGTGCATGGTCAGACTCTACTTTGTTGATGGTGCAGGTATATGACAAATAAAAATTTCCATTTCAAATTAAAATACAAAATGAATCGATGCGAAACGTTTCAATTTTGGCAAAAGTAAAAAGTTTCTGTATGGGTACAATACAGAAAATAGCATTTTGGTTTTAATGAAAGCAATACTTTGAATTTTATTGACAATCTGTGTGTTTCATGTTCTTTTCTATTTAGTCCCAAGAGGCTCTGGAGGGGGGGTTTTGGGATCTTTTAGCCCACACACCAGAAACTCAGAAATGGAAAAAGGAACGCTCCCTGGAAACTTTGAAACAACTCTGGTCTTCATTACCACCTGTAAGGAGAAAACTAAATGAACATTTATTGCTAAAATAGCTCAGTATTGTGTACAGATTTGAAGGCATAAATATACTCTGTTTGTTTTATTATCCTAGTGGTTACACTAATTTAGACATCCTAGTTTTGACTTCTCACTCTACAAATATCATATGCTGTCCGTGGAGTATGTTTGTTATTGGTTGTTTGATAGGCTGAAGAAAAAGTTACATCTATAGTGTACTCTTTATCAAGAGTAGGCTATAACAAACATATTTAGGAGCTTGGCCCTTCAGGCACTTTCTTGTGGGTGATAAAGAACATAGGTGTAAATGAATTTTTAAACGATTTATTTTTCATGCAAAGGGATAATTATGTTTTTCTGTTTTTCATTTGGCTAAATATTGCATCTCTTTTATCACGATTTTTTGTTGAAGATTTGCTCTCGGTTGATTTCTTTCCTGAATGTTAATCTTCACCCGTAGTCACAGGCTGTATCTAGCAGACTAAGCAGAGGTTAAGCAATCACATTTTTTAATTAGACGAGAGTTTCTGTGGCCAAAATAAACTTCTGTAATGATTTGCTCTGTTTTGTTTTAGGACAATTACGAAGTTGCAATGAAATGTTACGTTTCCTGGATGTACAAACAATTGAACAGTAAAAGGGCTCAGATACTGTTTGATCTATTGGAGTGTTTAGTCAGGGACAATGCCCTCTCCGCTAAGTATGTGCTCTTTAATATTTGTCCACAAAATGTATATACATGGGTGATGCAACCCTCGCAATTCACCTCAACAATCGGCAGTACTGCAGAGAGTACTGTTGTCAAAATGCTTTTCTGTCGGAAGACGGAAGACAGACGGAAATAGTTTTCAGGTCACAACCTTCAACCGTCATTGGATTGTCGTTTACTGTCTCCGTATGACAATGAGATGTTTTCCTTTCTTTTCACATGATCATATTTTGTTTAATTTCAGTGTACATGGGGCTGGTTTCACAAAGCATTCGCATTGCAAACAAAGTGTAGTTGCCAATGGATACCATAGTGAAGAGATACGGAGTCATGGCTACTGTGATGGATCACACTTTGTGAAACGGCCCCAGACTTCTTGCCATATCTGAATATCTATAATACAGATTTGTCAATATATAACAAAGTATTCCAAAACATTTTCTCTGACTAAAAGGCTAAACTTCTGTCTGTCTTCAACATGATGAAATATCATGGGTTTTGGTTTATTACAACAACCTATGATCGAGTACAAATGTCTAAATGGCATACCCCCTTTTTTAACACAATTAGAAACTTGTATCAATGGTTATTTTAGTCAAGAAGATTTTCCCTGTGCCTTTTTTTTGTTCATAAATATATATTACATTATATAAATACATGCAGTACAGGGATTCATACACGTCCAATTTACTTACCGATATTCGGTTCGTAAAATTGAGTTTAAAACTGAATTTGGTGTTGAAAAACTCAATATTTTCAGTTTAAAATTTCCTTTTGAAAACTAAAATTTCCAAACTCAATTTGGGCGTGAAAAACTGAATATTGCTTGATTGATATCCACTGTTTATGATGAAAAAATCCAAGTTCAAGGGAAAAGTTTATTTAGAAACCGCCGTCAAACGACCATGGCCGTCATTCTCTTGTTGTTGTTGTTTAAATACTGAGAAACATACAGCCACGTTTTCAGTGTCTCCACAACATGGCTTATTTTGCACTTTGAACGTCTTTTTAATTACCTAAACATTTCTAAACTAAGCTTATTTTGATGAACTGATAAATTTTGGGGAGTATTACCCACAATTAACGGAATCATTCGAGACTTGTTATAATTATTCGGCTGTTTTTTGCCGTATAGAAAATAAAAGGGGAGACAACTTTTTTTCTTTTTTTTTTAATGTCTTACAACATGAAATATGTTAGTTACCTCCCCTGAACCATAGTTCTCAAATAGTTCCATTCATTTGAAAAGTAAATCATTGTGTATTTTCTTATTGTTACACATGAAGAAGGGATAACTTTGATCTAGGTTTGACATTACATATATTCTATTATCATTAGTTTTTTGTCAAACCTGTTTTTTTTTCTTGGAATTCATACTTTCATGAAAAAAGAAATATTAAATTGGAATTGGTTTGTAACATAGATTTTAACTCAATTTTAACCCTAAAATGGTCGGTAAATTTAAAAAAAACTGAATTTCACCTTCTAAAAAACTGAATTTTTCAATTTCGGTTCGTAAATTTTGGACTTCTATGAATCCCTGGCAGTAGTCAACAATTAAGATATTCTCTGGCACATGTGATACATGGCAGTATGGGATACTAGAATGAGAATTGCTGTGGTGAATCATTTCTGACGGGTAAAAATGAAGTTTTTCGAGGCCATATATTTTTAAGCTGTGATAAAAGTCTGAATTACGAGGGTTGCATTTGTTATGTGAAGATCAACCTCTTAATTTGATAGGTTTTAAATAGAAATGATGTTAATAGTGAGAGACGTTATATGTTGTTGTTGTTGCCAAGATAGAAGTCTAACATGGCACTCCAATAGTGATTTTGCCTCCAATATGGACTGAAACGGGATCATATTTGGTACAATCAATCAATCAATCCATTTGTAACTTCGTTTTGGATGTTTTGTTCAGATTTTTTGATTAATAACATCCTGTAATCCACTTTTTATAGGTTGATTTGTGAGACTGTTTTGAACAGTGAACATCTGGATTACACACGAGGAACTGTCTGGTGCGAGACCTTTGATTTAATACAGAAAATTCTTGGAGGGGTTGATTATAAGGTATGCCATGAGGCTTGTCAACAAAATGTCTTTGCATATACTATCAACTACTCAATGTTAACTGTATGTTCATTGAATTTATGGGGTCTAATTGTTGAATTAATTTGGTTTGTTAATTAAAGTGGGTTGATCTGCAAAATATAGCAAAAAATTTCGTTGAAACTGCTTTATCTATTTGTTTTTATCAAGGAAATTTATCTTGGAAATATAGGTTAAGGTAGGTTTTATAAGCATCCAAACCCTAAACTGTATTGTACATGTAAGTCCGGCCCGGCTATTTGCATTGTGTCCACATCTTAGCTTCCTGGCTGAACCGATAACTTTTATTCCAATGTCAAGCCTTTAGTTTTTCATAAGTTTATGAAAGAGGTCAGAATTTTGGCTGCTCATGCCATTTTAATCATTGTAAACTTTCATGGTTTTGCCTAACTATGAATGAGGTGAAAACGACAGGATCCTCTTATCTGCAATGTTTACTTCTGACCTTTTAATATCCTAATCATAATGATAACCGTTATTTATTTTTTTGTCATGTTTCAGGGCTGTCGAGATCTCTTGAGACTGATATTGGATAAATGTCAGATGATTCCCCAGTCAGAAAACATAGCTAGTCTGCCACAGATTGACTCAGTTATAAATGTAAGGACCACATAGTCAGAGAACATACCTAGTCTGCCACAGATTGACTCAGTTATAAATGTAAGGACCACATAGTCAGAGAACATAGCTAGTCTGCCACAGATTGACTCGGTTATAAATGTAAGGACCACATAGTCAGAGAACATAGCTAGTCTGCCACAGATTGACTCAGTTATAAATGTAAGGACCACATAGTCAGAGAACATAGCTAGTCTGCCACAGATTGACTCAGTTATAAATGTAAGGACCACATAGTCAGAGAACATAGCTAGTCTGCCACAGATTGACTCGATTATAAATGTAAGGACCACATAGTCAGAGAACATAGCTAGTCTGCCACAGATTGACTCAGTTATAAATGTAAGGACCACATAGTCAGAGAACATAGCTAGTCTGCCACAGATTGACTCGATTATAAATGTAAGGACCACATAGTCAGAGAACATAGCTAGTCTGCCACAGATTGACTCAGTTATAAATGTAAGGACCACATAGTCAGAGAACATAGCTAGTCTGCCACAGATTGACTCGATTATAAATGTAAGGACCACATAGTCAGAGAACATAGCTAGTCTGCCACAGATTGACTCAGTTATAAATGTAAGGACCACATAGTCAGAAAACATAGCTAGTCTGCCACAGAGTGACTCGGTTATAAATGTAAGGACCACATAGTCAGAGAACATAGCTAGTCTGCCACAGATTGACTCAGTTATAAATGTAAGGACCACATAGTCAGATAACATACCTAGTCTGCCACAGATTGACTCGGTTATAAATGTAAGGACCACATAGTCAGAGAACATAGCTAGTCTGCCACAGATTGACTCGGTTATAAATGTAAGGACCACATAGTCAGAGAACATAGCTAGTCTGCCACAGATTGACTCAGTTATAAATGTAAGGACCACATAGTCAGAGAACATAGCTAGTCTGCCACAGATTGACTCAGTTATAAATGTAAGGACCACATAGTCAGAGAACATAGCTAGTCTGCCACAGATTGACTCAGTTATAAATGTAAGGACCACACAGGCTCTGTGTTAGAACAAAGGCCATCAGGAAGGGGAAGTAATGAGCCTAATTGTGTGAACTGTAGCTAGCGTGAAGTTCTATAATGATGTATTTGAACTCGTTGCCTAATTGTGTGAACTGTAGCTTGAATGAAGTTCTATAGCGATGTATTTGAACTATTTTGTAGAAAGTATACCAAGCTGACTAGGGTCAATGGAACCTTTAGTCATTGGCAGGAAATATTGAACTTAACTTCCTTATTGGAACTAAACATACTTACCCTGTTATTATGCTACCTATTTTTGATCTATTGTTAAAAATATATACGATAAACTTGTTTTTTTATAAGGTGATATTTTGTTGTAGGTTGTAGCATATATATTAGACAGAAATGCCTGCTTACTTCCGTGTTACTTTGCTGTTAATGAAATCACAAAGGTCTGCTCAGATGACAAATCTTGGCTTCACTGGGTAAATATTTACCTCAATTCACATTTTATTTCAGAGTACGTTCTATTTCCATTAGGGAATAGTTACCCCCCCCCCCTTGTTGTGCTCTCTATTTAAAGGAGGAATCATTTCCCCACTCTGGCTAGATTTCGGAATAGGGAATTGTACAGAAAACAGTAGACAGGCCATACGCTCAAAATATTTCTTTGGATTTTACCTCAGATAGTTGAAATAAAATATAAAGGTTTAATTAATTCTTTAAAACCTAACGAAATTAACTGTAAATAGATCTCTTTCATTTTTTTGTATCCCTGTGCATTACAATGAGAAGGAGGCTGTCCCACTCAAACCACTAAATGCACCTCCACTTTGAAGAGTTCTAATAATAGAAATACATCGTATAGACTCTAATGCCATCACAAACCCCTCATCACTCAATCACAATTTAGCTGTATCATTCACTGAGATGATTATCAGTTTTAATTACTGTGGACTTTAGATGTTTGTACCAATATGAACATGTGTATGAATATGGTAGATGTGTTTTTTACTTTCAGAAAATGGGCACACTTTTGTCTGAGTTTGTACAAGGATTTCAACCTACAGCACAGATGGTCTCCATCATAGGTAAGCTATATTAACTACTGGATCATACAAGTCAATTGTTACTAGAAACCATAGGAGAGAGAGAAATCTTTTCTGTTACTTTGATAAGATTGATTGATTGATTGTTTGGTGTTTTACGCCGCACTCAAGATTATTTCACTTATATGGCAGCGTTGCCAGTTTTATTGTTGGAGGAAACCGGGCTCTGTGCCCGGGGGAAACCCACGACCTTCCGTTGATAACTGGCAACCATCCCACATAGGACTTTGATAAGAGGATAAGAAAGTTCTCCAACATAGCACATTATCTATACTACCTGTGTCTCCTCCCATCTTACTTCTCTCATGTTTTTGTCTAATTTGTTCTGTCATTTGTTTCTCATTCTTAGGTCGTTCTCACCTGATGCCAGTAGTAGGCCACTCTTTATCCACGGGAAATGTCTGGAGACTCAATCATAACACACTCAAGTTTACCCTCAATGGGCCCCTGCCATACAGTAAGGTATGTCTCAATCATAACACACTCAAGTTTACTCTCAACAAGCCCCTGCAGTACAGTAAGGTATGCCTCAATCATAACACACTCAAGTTTACCCTCAATGGGCCCCTGCCATACAGTAAGGTATGTCTCAATCATAGCACACTCAAGTTTACTCTCAACTGGCCCCTGTCGTACAGTAAGGTATGTCTCAATCATAACACACTCAAGTTTATTCTCAACGGGCCCCTGCCATACAGTAAGGTATGTCTCAATCATAACACTTTCAAGTTTACCCTCAATGGGCCCCTGCAGTACAGTAAGGTATGTCTCAATCATAACACACTCAAGTTTACTCTCAACGGGCCCCTGCAATACAGTAAGGTATGTCTCAATCATAACACACTCAAGTTTATTCTCAACGGGCCCCTGCAATACAGTAAGGTATGTCTCAATCATAACACACTCAAGTTTATTCTCAACGGGCCCCTGCAGTACAGTAAGGTAGGTCTCAATCATAACACACTCAAGTTTACCCTCAATGGGCCCCTTAATACAGTAAGGTATGTCTCAATCATAACACTTTCAAGTTTACCCTCAATGGGCCCCTGCAGTACAGTAAGGTAGGTCTCAATCATAACACACTCAAGTTTATTCTCAATGGGCCCCTGCAGTACAGTAAGGTATGTCTCAATCATAACACACTCAAGTTTATTCTCAATGGGCCCCTGCAGTACAGTAAGGTAGGTCTCAATCATAACACACTCAAGTTTACCCTCAATGGACCCCTGCCGTATAGTAAGGTATGTCTCAATCATAACACACTCAAGTTTACCCTCAATGGGCCCCTGCCGTACAGTAAGGTATGTCTCAATCATAACACACTCAAGTTTACCCTCAATGGGCCCCTGCAGTACAGTAAGGTATGTCTCAATCATAACACACTCAAGTTTACTCTCAATTGGCCCCTGCCGTACAGTAAGGTATGTCTCAATCATAACACACGCAAGTTTATTCTCAATGGGCCCCTGCAGTACAGTAAGGTAGGTCTCAATCATAACACACTCAAGTTTACCCTCAATGGACCCCTGCCGTACAGTAAGGTATGTCTCAATCATAACACACTCAAGTTTACTCTCAACGGGCCCCTGCAATACAGTAAGGTATGTCTCAATCATAACACACTCAAGTTTATTCTCAACGGGCCCCTGCAGTACAGTAAGGTAGGTCTCAATCATAACACACTGAAGTTTACCCTCAATGGGCCCCTGCAATACAGTAAGGTATGTCTCAATCATAGCACACTCAAGTTTACTCTCAACTGGCCCCTGTCGTACAGTAAGGTATGTCTCAATCATAACACACTCAAGTTTATTCTCAACGGGCCCCTGCCATACAGTAAGGTATGTCTCAATCATAACACTTTCAAGTTTACCCTCAATGGGCCCCTGCAGTACAGTAAGGTATGTCTCAATCATAACACACTCAAGTTTACTCTCAATTGGCCCCTGCCGTACAGTAAGGTATGTCTCAATCATAACACACTCAAGTTTACTCTCAACGGGCCCCTGCAATACAGTAAGGTATGTCTCAATCATAACACACTCAAGTTTATTCTCAACGGGCCCCTGCAATACAGTAAGGTATGTCTCAATCATAACACACTCAAGTTTATTCTCAACGGGCCCCTGCAGTACAGTAAGGTAGGTCTCAATCATAACACACTGAAGTTTACCCTCAATGGGCCCCTGCAATACAGTAAGGTATGCCTCAATCATAACACACTCAAGTTTACCCTCAATGGGCCCCTGCAGTACAGTAAGGTATGTCTCAATCATAATGCACTCAAGTTTACCCTCAATGAGCCCTGCCGTACAGTAAGGTATGTCTCAATCATAACACACTCAAGTTTACTCTCTATGGGCCCCTGCCGTACAGTAAGGTATGTCTCAATCATAACACACTCAAGTTTACCCTCAATGGGCCCCTGCCGTACAGTAAGGTATGTCTCAATCATAACACACTCAAGTTTACCCTCAATAGGCCGCTGCCGTACAGTAAGGTATGTCTCAATCATAACACACTCAAGTTTACTCTCTATGGGCCCCTGCAGTACAGTAAGGTATGTCTCAATCATAATGCACTCAAGTTCACTCTCAACGGGCCCCTGCAGTACAGTAAGGTATGCCTCAATCATAACACACTCAAGTTTACTCTCAACGGGCCCCTGCCGTACAGTAAGGTATGTCTCAATCATAACACACTCAAGTTTACCCTCAATGGGCCCCTGCCGTACAGTAAGGTATGTCTCAATTATAACACACTGAAATTTACCCTCAATTGGCCCCTGCCGTACTGCAAGGTATGCCTCAATCATAACACACTCAAGTTTACCCTCAATGGGCCCCTGCCGTACAGTAAGGTATGTCTCAATTATAACACACTGAAGTTTACCCTCAATGGGCCCCTGCCATACAGTAAGGTATGCCTCAATCATAACACACTCAAGTTTACCCTCAACGGGCCCCTGCCGTACAGTAAGGTATGTCTCAATTATAACACAGTAAGGTATGTCTCAATCATAACACACTCAAGTTTACTCTCAACTGGCCCCTGCCGTTATGATAAGGTATGTCTTAATCATAACACACTCAAGTTTACCCTCAATTGACTTCTGCCGTACAGTAAGGTATGTCTCAATTATAACACAGTAAGGTATGTCTCAATCATAACACACTCAAGTTTACTCTCAACTGGCCCCTGCCGTTATGATAAGGTATGTCTTAATCATAACACACTCAAGTTTACCCTCAATGGACCCCTGCAGTACAGTAAGGTATGCCTCAATCATAACACACCCAAGTTTACCCTCAATGGACCCCTGCAGTACAGTAAGGTATGTCTCAATCATAATGGGGGGCCTTGGTGGTCCAGTGGGTTAGAGTGATTGACCCTGTCCCACACAGGCCTTCCATTGATGCAGCGCGGGTTCGAATTCCACTCAGACCAAACAAAAATTGAACAATTTCTGAGTCTCAGTGGATTTTTCACTCGGTTGCTCTATGTGGAAGAGTTGCCAGGTACTCGCTGAAGGTCAGGGTTTCCCCCGGGTAATGAGCTCGGTTTCCTCCCCCGACTAAACAAGGAACGCAGCCATATAAGTGAAAAAAGCTTGAGTGTGACTTAAAACACCAATCAATCAATCATAATGCACTCAAGTTTGACCTCAATTGACCCCAGACATATACGTGCAGATAGAAAGCTAGTTTTTGTTCTGACAAACTATTCTCCTCAGAAAGCAGGAGCCTGTTTCACGAAACGGCATAGATGTATTTTTTGGCGTAACTTTGATAGCAGCGCATCTGTACAGTATGGGTTACCTAAAAACTTACGCTGCACCGCTTTGTGAAACAGGCCCCAGGGCTTTATTTAGTCTTTTAATTTTCTAATAGAATTGAAAATCTCGTTTTGTATCATTAGCAGGCATTGTGATCTTCTAACGTCATCAACATGTGAAGGATCAACAAGTTCTGTTTAAAGTTTATACCTTCTCTATATGATATGTGTTTTTCTGTGTGCAGGAGTTACTTGAACCTCAGACAGGACTACTCAGATATGTCCTACAACAACCCTATTCAAGAGATATGATCTGTAACATGCTGGGTTTGAATAAACTGGTGAGTAGCATACACACAGAGAAGATTTGTTTTCTCTATAAAGTTTACGTCCAGCCATAAAATCATGTCCAAACACTGTTTATTTTCTACCACTGTTGATACTATCCTCATTAAATAGTGGAATCTTATAAGCTTTTTATATGCCATTAGTCAAAACTAAGGATAACCCAGAAATACTCAAGAGTTAGTCAACTATCAAATCCCTGTATTTAACGTTAATTAGTACCTATTAAAAGACTCAATTCTTTACACCTGCCATTAAATTACTGATCTGAATTCATTTATTTTTTTACTTATTTCTATTTCAGTCCAAACAACGCTGTCCTGTCTTGGAAGAACAGTTGGTGAATTTGGTTGTATTGGCTATGGAACGGTCCGAGAAGTCAGACTCCACTGATGATGACAGTCAGTTACTATGGCAACATCTCTCCAGTCAACTCATTTTCTTTGTACTTTTCCAGTTTGCCAGTTTTCCACACATGGTTCTCTCCCTTTATTATAAAGTAAGACTTCACAAAATCCTTTTTTTTCTGGTGCCTCATGGACTGGCTAGATGTTTGAAAAAGTTAGACAAATCCAACATGGCAGCTTTTTTGCCCCACAGAGCTGTGTTGCTGAATTTGTCTGACCTCTTCAAATGTATGGCTGTGGCAGAAAGGTCAATGAATAACCTTTAATCAATTATACTGTTGATATTCGTTAACATTTTTTTCTTCATCTGTTTTGATATATTTGCAGTACAAAGTTAAACTAATAAATCTTTTCATCTCACGATATTAGGCCTTCAGTCCAACATTTTTTGAGGTACATTATATAATGACTTAGATTAACTCATCACAATTCTGACATTTTTTCTTTTCAATTAAATTTCAGTTAAAAGGTCGTAACCTAAAGAAGGGCAGAAGTCACCTAATGTGGATTCTCTTACAGTTTATATCTGGCAGTATACAGAAAAATCCAGTAAGGGAATTTGATTGCAATCTGTTTTATTGAACTGATGGATTGATTGGTTGATTGAGCACGCTTGATTTTGCACTAATTAAGTAAGGTTAAAGATTAGGTTGCCATAAGGCCTAATGATTGGCGTTACATTCCAGTGCAATTTGATTTTAATGATTACAGTTTAAAGAAAATTAAATAAAGTATCTTAAGTTTCATCCAATCACATGGGAGTGTGAAGATAGCAATGGACCGCTAGGTTCCTCCTACGATAAACCTGGCAACTGCACCCTTTTAAATGAAATAACCTTATGACATCAACTGCACCATTTAAACGATGGATTGATTGATTGATTGTTTGGTGTTTTACACCGTGTTCATGATTATTTCATTTATATGGCGATGTTGCCAGTTTTATTGTGGGAGGAAACCAGGCTCTATGCCCGAAGTAAACCCATGACTGGCAACCATCCCACATAGGTCAATCGAGTGAAAACCCAGTCAGAATATTTCCCAATTTTTTTTGGGACTCAGTGGGATTTGAACCTGCAACTCATTGGTGGAAGGCTGTTATAAGACGTATAAGACAGCAACTACACCCTGAAGAAATAATCTTAGATAAGGCTTTAAACATAAAACAATCCAACCAAAATGTTCAGATGATCAAGGATATTAAGGGCTTTGTTCACAGTATGTATGTGTCCTTTGTTATCGTCTAACATCAGGGTTACCATCTCAACAAGATGGGCTGATGTGAATATACAGCATTTTACTGCGGACATCCATGTTTGTAGCATTGTGACACAAATCGTCTGCTGCATTTTTCTGAAATTTCCCTAATACTATTGATTTATTGATGCATTCATACAGCCTTGTTTTACTCTCTGTAGTTGGCTGATTTATTGATGAATTCATATCACCTTGTTTTACTCTATAGCTGGCTGGTGTATTGATGAATTCATATCACCTTGTTTTACTCTCTGTAGCTGGCTGATCTATTGATGAATTCATACAACCTTGTTTTACTCTCTGTAGCTGGCTGATGTATTGATGAATTCATATCACCTTGTTTTACTCTCTGTAGCTGGCTGATCTATTGATGAATTCATACAACCTTGTTTTACTCTATAGCTGGCTGATTTATTGATGAATTCATACAACCTTGTTTTACTCTATAGCTGGCTGATTTATTGATGAATTCATACAACCTTTGTTTTACTCTATAGCTGGCTGATGTATTGATGAATTCATACAACCTTGTTTTACTCTATAGCTGGCTGATTTATTGATGAATTCATACAACCTTGTTTTACTCTATAGCTGGCTGATCTATTGATGAATTCATACAACCTTGTTTTACTCTATAGCTGGCTGGTGTATTGATGAATTCATACAACCTTGTTTTACTCTCTGTAGCTGGCTGATCTATTGATGAATTCATACAACCTTGTTTTACTCTCTGTAGCTGGCTGGTGTATTGATGAATTCATATCACCTTGTTTTACTCTCTGTAGCTGGCTGGTGTATTGATGAATTCATATCACCTTGTTTTACTCTCTGTAGCTGGCTGATCTATTGATGAATTCATACAACCTTGTTTTACTCTCTGTAGCTGGCTGGTGTATTGATGAATTCATATCACCTTGTTTTACTCTCTGTAGCTGGCTGGTGTATTGATGAATTCATATCACCTTGTTTTACTCTCTGTAGCTGGCTGGTGTATTGATGAATTCATATCACCTTGTTTTACTCTCTGTAGCTGGCTGGTGTATTGATGAATTCATATCACCTTGTTTTACTCTCTATAGCTGGCTGATTTATTGATGAATTCATATCACCTTGTTTTACTCTCTGTAGCTGGCTGATCTATTGATGAATTCATACAACCTTGTTTTACTCTCTGTAGCTGGCTGGTGTATTGATGAATTCATATCACCTTGTTTTACTCTCTGTAGCTGGCTGGTGTATTGATGAATTCATATCACCTTGTTTTACTCTCTGTAGCTGGCTGATGTATTGATGAATTCATATCACCTTGTTTTACTCTCTGTAGCTGGCTGATCTATTGATGAATTCATACAACCTTGTTTTACTCTCTGTAGCTGGCTGGTGTATTGATGAATTCATATCACCTTGTTTTACTCTCTGTAGCTGGCTGATGTATTGATGAATTCATATCACCTTGTTTTACTCTCTGTAGCTGGCTGATGTATTGATGAATTCATATCACCTTGTTTTACTCTCTGTAGCTGGCTGATGTATTGATGAATTCATATCACCTTGTTTTACTCTCTGTAGCTGGCTGGTGTATTGATGAATTCATATCACCTTGTTTTACTCTCTGTAGCTGGCTGATGTATTGATGAATTCATATCACCTTGTTTTACTCTCTGTAGCTGGCTGATTTATTGATGACTTCATACAACCTTGTTTTACTCTCTATAGCTGGCTGATTTATTGATGAATTCATATCACCTTGTTTTACTCTCTATAGCTGGCTGATTTATTGATGACTTCATACAACCTTGTTTTACTCTCTGTAGTTGGCTGATTTATTGATGAATTCATATCACCTTGTTTTACTCTCTGTAGCTGGCTGATTTATTGATGACTTCATACAACCTTGTTTTACTCTCTGTAGTTGGCTGATTTATTGATGAATTCATATCACCTTGTTTTACTCTCTGTAGCTGGCTGATTTATTGATGAATTCATACAACCTTGTTTTACTCTCTGTAGTTGGCTGATTTATTGATGAATTCATACAACCTTGTTTTACTCTCTGTAGCTGGCTGATTTATTGATGAATTCATATCACCTTGTTTTACTTTCTGTAGTTGGCTGATTTATTGATGAATTCATATCACCTTGTTTTACTCTCTATAGCTGGCTGATTTATTGATGAATTCATACAACCTTGTTTTACTCTCTGTAGCTGGCTGATTTATTGATGAATTCATATCACCTTGTTTTACTCTCTGTAGCTGGCTGATTTATTGATGAATTCATACACCCTTGTTTTACTCTCTATAGCTGGCTGATTTATTGGTGAATTCATACAACCTTGTTTTACTCTCTGTAGCTGGCTGATTTATTGATGATTTCATACAACCTTGTTTTACTCTCTATAGCTGGCTGATTTATTGATGAATTCATACAACCTTGTTTTACTCTCTGTAGCTGGCTGATTTATTGATGAATTGATACAACCTTGTTTTTCTCTCTATAGCTGGCTGATTTTTTACCTGTGATGAAGCTGTATGACTTACTCTACCCTGACACTGAAGTTATACCTGTACCAGACGTGAACAAATCTATTTCCACTCATGAGATGGCCGTCACCTGTATTTGGATTCACCTTAATAAAAAGGCTCAGTCGGACAAGGTGCGACTACAACGCCCCATTCCTATAGCTCTCAATGAACATATGGAGTAAGTAGCAAATCACATATGTATGGGTATGGATATTAATGGTTGATTGATTAGTGTTTTACGCCGCATTCAAGATTATTTCACTTATATGGTGGCGTTGCCAGGTTTAGTGGGTCGATAACAGGCTCATTACCCAGAGGAAACCCCCGACCTGCGGAGGGTACCTGGCAACTCTTCCACATACGGTGACTGCGGTCTGTATGGGACTGAGGGACGATCATTCTAACCCACTGGACCATGGAGGCCCCTATATAGTAATGTATAAAAGTAACATAAATGTTGTTTTTTCACATAAACTGCCCTCATTTCTTGGGAGGGGGGGGGGGGGGGGAGGGCTCGGTGGCTCAGCCACCAGAGTGATAGTATCTCGTATCCCACACAGTTTAATAAAAAGGAAAAAATTCCCACTTGTTTTTTCACTTGATTGTCCTGTCTGGGAGACTCACCAAAGACTGGGGGTTTCCTCTTGACAAGAAGCCCAGTTTCCTATCCTCGTAAACCTGCCAACCTTGACATATAAGTGAAATAATCTTGAGTGCAACAAAAAACACCAATCAATCAACTCTGAGATGAGAAATATAATCATTAAACTTCTACTTTTATATTTCAAAACTTGTGGGATAATTTGACAAGAAAACTAGACTATTACACCAGTAGTATTTTTTTATAGTTGGACAGTTTCAAGTCATTAGTATTTGTTTCTTTTCAGATTTTTAAAACAAAACAAGCCATTGACCAAAAATGACTACAGAATAGCTTTGCTGTGTAATGCATGTAAGTATACATGTATTGTATTGCTAATAAATATCGAAAATAAAAACAAGAAATTGGCAGAGACATTTTTAGATTACGATTTTTAGTTAGTAGATTATGATCTATCTGAATTTATAATGGAACCGTTTATTTAAGGAAGGTCTAGTTAAAAAACAATCACATTCATTTGTTTGGTTTGCCCCCAATGATGATACATTTTTCACTTTCTCTTTTTCCTAGACAGCACCAACACTGACATATTCAGTGTTCCTATGTCAATCCTTGTGGAGACTATTAATGGTAACATAAAGAACAAGACGTCTTTACCGGGTGGTCTGGAAGCCTCCGCCCCCACACAGCCCTTATCAATGAGTCTGCTGGATTCTCTCACAGTACACGCTAAAATGAGGTAAAATTACACATAATACAAATAAATCTGCTAGACTCCCTCACAGTACACGCTAAAATGAGGTAAAATTACACATAATACGAATAAATCTAAACAACAGTGAACAAAAAAAAGAAGAAAAATTTGAACAATCAAATTATATCAAGCTTTATTACTTATTTCTGAAAAATCACTTTTTTCTAAAAATATATGTTTAGCTCAAGGTACAGTATTTTGTGATGTCAACAAAAGCACAAATCGTCAGCCTTAGAATGTTAACTTTTTTGAGGAATATAAATTATTGAATCGTAATAAATCATAAAGAGTAAAAAAAGAGTTGAAAAAATAAGTCTTAGATTAAAATTGTATTTGACGAACATTGTGTTTTCTTTCTTTCTTAGTTTGATCCACAACATCGTTACCAAAGTAATCCGTCTTGCCAGTAATCGTGGTTCTGTAGCCCTGGCACCCGCCCTGGTGGAAACCTACAGTCGTCTTCTTGTGTATATTGAAATTGAATCCCTTGGAATTAAAGGCTTTATCAGTAAGACTATGATCTATCAGTATTCTCGTTATTTTGGGATTACACTTTCTTGAAAGTATGTTAGAAGTTCTTTGGGTGACGCCCGAAACGGGAATCAAACCCAGGTCCCAGAGTATGGCACCTATCGCCATCACTAAATGCCGGCTGCCTTATCCATTCAGCCAACCGGTCTCCTCTGTTATATTCACTTTCTAAAAGACACTAACTAATTATGATCTATCATTTTAAAATTGAAATATCCTCTTATTGATAGAACAAATACACCTAATTATTCCATGTTTAAAGAGACAAGAACATGCCTACCCAGCTGATTTAGACCGCCAATAACGAGATTGTTGTGACCCTCTCTTCTGAGTACTGGCAGTATTTTGAAAATAGGTTGGGCTTCCAATCACTTTCAGACCTCAAAATGTTTCATTGATTGATTGATTTTTTTACGCCGCACTCAAGATATTTTGAGTTTCGAAGTTTCAGAAGAAACCCCAGACCTTCAGCGAGTACCTGTGACATGTTTCAACTGTATTTGTTTTTATGCATAAACATGTGTTTGTTGGTAGCAGTGCAGAGGTCAAGTCAACCATATAAGGGAAATAATATTGAATACCAAACAATCTATTGAGTATGAATTAAAAACTATGAAAGTGTTGTTGTCAACCATATAAGGGAAATAATATTGAATACCAAACAATCTATCCATTAAAAAGCGTTGTTGTTGTATATTTCAGGTCAGTTATTACCGAATGTGTTTAAGAGTCAAGCCTGGGGTATTCTCCATACATTACTGGAGATGTTCAGTTATAGGCTTCACCATATACAACCCCTGTACAGAGTCCAACTATTGAGTCAGCTTCATTCTCTATCATCAGTCCCACAAACAAATCATAACCAACTTCATCTATGGTAATAACATGACTTTTATCTTATTTATGAACACTAAAACACACGGGCACAGGTAAAGTCTTTTATCTTATAGTGTTTTTGTCAGTCTCAGTTACATACATTTCAAACCCTGTGTGCCCATGATTGGATTTAATTTCTTGTCATTAAATAAGTATACTTTGGACGACTGAAATATATTCATTGCTTGATGTGTTGATAATGTAGGATTTTATTGAAAATCAAAATCAGGACTTTGTCACTGAATTGTAGTTTAATTAGCGTACAAGTATGGTTTATCCTGGGATGTTGTGTTCCTGTATTCATTGGGAGGGTTTTTTTTTGGCCTGGGGAGGTGGGAGGTGGACGGGCTACTTCCTATTCCTGGCTAATGGCATGTTTACAGGTCTCTCCAGACAAAGCTCACTCTCCCCAAATAAATTTACCGCACATTTAGTGAGGTTACTACATACATATGTACTTATGATTTTACTTAACAACACCAATGGATGAGTCAATGTTTTTTACAGCGTTGAGAGTACAGGATTACGCCTGATAACTGGTCTGGGCAGTTCTGAAGTACAACCACAGTTATCCCGAGCATTTAATGAATCTAAATGTCCTGCATTTCTCTCTCAAGAATCTGAGGAGTTGAACCGTGCACTCGTACTTACCCTCGCCAGGGCAATGCATGTTACAGGTATGAAAATATCGTTATATATACATTTTATCAGATGCTCTAAATGACTTGGTGTGGAAATGTAATGTTATTACCATAGACAGGCTAGTTCTCTGTTTGGTAAAAAACCACATTTATTTAATACTTCTGTGGAAAAAAACAAACAAGTGCAAAGAATAATTGATAACAATAATCGTTATATATACATTTTATCAGGTGTTGATTATGTTCTTAACACACATGACTTATATAAATTCATCATTTGCATGAATCAGTGTATTACTGGATGTCACTGCGTTTGAGTGATCATGATACATCACATTATCAATCATAAAACCAGAACCTTTCTCATTATCACAAAAACACAATTTTTATTATTTATTTTTCTTTGTGAAAATAGTGAATATCCATTATATCTTGATTAAATAGTGAATATCCATTATCTGTTGATTCAATAGTGACTTGCCATCATTTGCTCTTCTATAGGCTCAGAGACTTTTACATCTAACTGGTGTCGTGAGATTTTAGTGAACATAATGCAGAATACCCCACATAACTGGTCCTCTCATACACTGATGTGCTTCCCACCCAGCCTCGCAGACTTCTTCCAAAAACATGGAGCCCCAAAAGAGGACAGATCACAACTTAAGAGAAGTGTGGAGACGGAATACAGGAAATGGAAAAGTAAACAATTCTATTTATTCGTTCTATTATATGTGGATCTAAGGATATCCTTGGACCATTGTTAGTAGGCTTTGCTTCATTTCAACTGACTTAAATCTAGATATGCAGAAAGCTTTGGTTTTTTTTTCAGTTTTCAGATGTCAACTCAGAAAAGTTAATTGGCATTTTGTACTTTTTAATCATCTAAATTAAAGTTAACAAATCTCCTGACCTCTGTGTTCTTAAACAAGTCAAGTTGTGCACTTTCTCTACAATATCAACATTTTTCAACACTGTAAAAGTAAAATTTATAAAAAATATGTTCTTCCGTGTTTGTTCATCTTTCCATGAATACTAGGTGTGGTACAACATTGAATTAAAAACCAGTTCTCACTGATTGAGAATATTGAAGGTTTTGTTCTTTATTTCTTTCAGCCATGGCTAATGAAAATGACATCATCGCCCACTTCTCCATGCAAGGGACATCACCCTTGTTTCTGTGGTAAGTGATACGCACACTGGTCGGAATGTAATGTTGAAGGTATATGTTGTGATGAGTTAGGCCTTACATTGGACTTACGTCGGGCGTAAATGTTTTCAGAAACAGCCCCCCGTTCTTTATATCCCCCCCCCACCCCCCTTGTACCTTCAGGTTTTTATTACGTGAGGCGGAATGGTATCCCTGTGGTTTTTGTGGTTGTAGCAAAACTCAAAACTTTGAGCTCTTTGCAAAAAAAAAATATATATATCCTTACATCTGGGAATATCAATAGTCATAGACTAAATGTTAAGTGTCACCGGCTTCTTGTGCAATGGCTTATGGGTAATCCGAGATTCCACATGGCAGACTGAACATATTCTCTTCACAGTAAAGTATAGATAACTTATGGTCAGTCATGTTTGTCGTTTTGAGGGTTATTTTCAAGGGGGTCAGTTCATGGACCCACAATGCAATTCAACCATTGGTCCTCAGGGTCTACTCAGCACTGTTTACATGGCATTTTCTTGACACTTTAACCTCACAAGCATTTCAACTGTGGTTGAACCCTCAGCATTATATTGTGTAGGAAAACTCTGCCTTTGAGAATATTCATTTCCATTTATGTTTTTATTTATTTACTTTTCAGTATTTTATGGAAAAGTTTACTGGATGACAACAGGCTTACTCCAACAGCTTACAAGTAAGACTTTACAAGTTTCTTTTAATAAGTCACAAGTTTTGAAGCTGTTTAAAATGTTTTTTTTAAGTGAAATCATTTTTTTTTTATTTCGTGTAGAGTAACTAACAAAGTTTGACATAGGATTCAAATTTCAAGTTGATAACATTAATTTGAATAATGTGACAGACCTTTAAGTGTTTCCCCATGTTAATTGTTATCAGGACAGTTTCCATGGACATAACCAATATATCGAGTGACTTCAAAATTGATAAAATTAATGATATAAACTTGTAAATAAATTAAAGAAAAAAACATA
This sequence comes from Lepidochitona cinerea, assembly GCA_963971465.1. Taxonomy (NCBI): domain Eukaryota; kingdom Metazoa; phylum Mollusca; class Polyplacophora; order Chitonida; family Tonicellidae; genus Lepidochitona; species Lepidochitona cinerea. The sequence goes on along the minus strand of OZ020556.1, from coordinate 34,211,033 downwards.
GTTAAGGACCAATTTTATCTTTCCGCCAACATAACCAATATATCGAGTGACTTCAAAATTGATCAAATTAATGATATAAACTTGTAAATGAATCAACGAAATAACCAATTTTATCTTTCCGCCACTTGTTTTTGTGTATTAAAAAAGATAACACCAGTATATACAAATTATTGCAATTTTTTTATCTGTTTGATTTTATTTCTCTTTTTAACTTCAGTAAAAATTTGTTTAGACATATCCTGTTCCTGCCATTAGTCTCCTATGTATATCTATTTCATTAGAGTATTAGATCGTCTAGGACCACGTCTTTTATCTCTTCATCTTCGAACATTTGCGGACTATTTAGTACAGGAGTTTTCATCCTCACCAGGCACTCAACTTGTCAATAAGGTAAGGATAAGTCCATTTTTATTCAGATCTCTCAAAACATATTTGTTATACCCATTCAGTTAAAACAAACACAGTTTTTGTATGTCTCCTAATGTAAGCTGATTTCCGGTTCCCACTCAGTCTAAACAAGGAAAATCTTCTTGACTAAAATAACCATGGAGAGTTGTGTTAAAAGGGTGGTATGCCATTTAGACATGTATTCCCAGTTATAGGTTGTTGTAATAAAGTGAAACCCGTGATATTTCATTAGGTTGAAGACTTGAACACAAACAGGAGTTTGGCGTTTGGTGTTCACAGACATGGGAACAACAGAAGTCTCTTCAAGATTACCGCCATTTTTTTAAAATTTTTTTTACACTATCAAATTTTAGTAAGATCGAAGTGTCTGGTGGATTGGCCTGAAGATCTAATAAACCAATGATTTGCTGAAAAATAACAGAGTTTGTTGACATCATCATTGTCCTAAAAATAAACTCCCACTCACAATAGTGTACGTTCAACCACTGATCTATAAATACTGGCTCCCATACAATGCAATAGCCACAAAAATTCAACAGTGAGGGCTAACATAACCGTCCACATTGAAAGCCGTTCTGTGTTTTAATGACTTTGGTTGGTATTGCTTAAGTTACGTTGTTTTATTTCTGGAGTTTGCTATGTCTATAACTACATGCTTACTATTTTATTACAGTTAGTTGCTGCTCTAAATGACTTGGTGTGGAAATGTAATGTTATTACCATAGACAGGCTAGTCCTCTGTTTGGTAAGAAACTACATTTATTTCCTGGAGAAAAAAAAAACAAGTACAAAGTATAATTGATTACAATTTTTGATTGATTAAATACACACCATTTTCATACAGGTACTGGTATAGTTACACGGTTTCCTGGAAGTCAAGTTTTGAGTTCGAATATCTGCCCCAAAATGACCATAAAAACTGAAAGCACTCCATAAAAAATTGAATTGCTTTTAATTTAGCATGAAAATATTCAATTTCTAGAAACTAAAATACTCAATTTGACTTTAAATTAACTAAAAAGTTAGTCTTATAGCCTCAAAACTGTGGATTTCTATGAAACTCTGAGTTATTAAGCATGAAATTTTTCATCTCAACTTTTCTATGCCCTTAATACAGAATATTAGCCAATCAACATTTAGTATGATATGTTACCGTGTTCAGAATGGGTTATATAAGGAGTTATATGTTCAAGCTCATTATAACAAACTTTTTGTTAGCACAGTTTTAAAGTCTGTAAACTGTAAAATGTGATTTATTTATTTTGTAAGGCATTAAGAAACCTGGAGGGTAATGAGGCTCAGGTGGCTTTCTTTATCATACAACTTCTTCTCATTCGTCATACCGATTTCAAAATGAGGCTCACAGATTTCATACGAGAGGTAGGTGGCTATATATACTATGGTTATATTTATGAACACTAAAACACACGGGCACACGGAAAATCTTCTTGTCTAAAATAACCATTTCTATAAATGTACAATTTTGGTAGAACTACAAAATGTGGGGTAAAAAACAACTCGAAAAGAATCCCTATATAATCTAGTCATTTGATAGACTTTTGTACTTTACACAATTTATACTTGAACAGACAGTATTGATATTAAGTGATGTTTTGTGCTGCACTCAATGGATTATTTCCCATTGTATATGATGGTGCTGAAAGGTTTGGTGTGGATGTCTTTTGTCCTAGTATACGACAGGTACTTGGTAAGCCATAAGGTGATCAAGTATAAACCCACTCAGAATATTTGTTCTTCCGACTGAGACCCCCCCCCCCCCACCCCAACCCTATACCCCCATCCATCCCTCAAACTAAAGAGTTACTCTGTACCAAAAGATAGTAAGTTGTTTATATTTTTATTTTCAGAATTCTCCAGAGCATTGGCTTCAGACCAACTGGCATGAGAAACACATGGCTTTCCACAGGGTAAATCTATGCCTTTTGATGTAGAACAATGTGCCTATAGCTTTTAATCAATCCAACATTTCTTATTTAATTGGGGCCTCCGTGGCTCAGTAGGTAGAGCATTGGACGCTCAATCCCAACAGCTTTCCAATAATGGGTCGTGGGTTCAAATCCCACTCAATCAAATAAAATTGGGAAAATTTTCAGTCTGGGTTTTCCTCTAGGCATAGTGTCTGGTTTCCTCCCACAATAAAACTGGCAACGCCGCCATATAAGTGAAATAATCTTGAGCGCGACGTAAAATACCAAACAATCAATCAATCTTATTTAATTTGCCCAAAACCCATTCAGTCAGCAGCAAGTGGATGGGTTAAACTTAAGTCATATATTTATGGCCAGCAAAAAGTAATTTGTTTGTAAAGGGCTGTAAGTATGTACAAACAATAAAAGGCAAATGTAATTTAGAAAATTTACTGAAGTATAAACATTTCTCCAAATTTTCCACTTGATCATGTTGTTAGTTTCCTATCACATGCTCGATATTTAGATTACGACCCTAGAAATTCCTTTTTTCAATTGTTATGTTCTGTATTTTTTATGTATTTAGAAATACAATGAGGTGTTTTACTACGAGGCTTCACAAGACACTGCCAACATGTCACAACATTCCTATCTACCTGTCTACTTTGGAAACGTTTGTCTGAGATTTTTACCTGTAAGTTACCTTTGTTACACTTCTCTCCTATATTTATTTCACTCAATCACCTCATAAGGAAGAGCAGGTTCGAATCCCATTCAGTCCAAAAAAATGGGGAAATTTTCTGACTGGGTTTTCACTCGAACGACCTATGTGGGATGGTTGCCAGTTACCAATGGAAGGTTGTGGATTCCACAATAAAACTGGCAACGCTGGAAATAATCTTGAGCGCGGCTTAAAACACCAAACAATCAATGGATCATAAGGAAGATTTGCCAGGTACTCGTCAAAGGTCTGTGGTTTCCTCCAGGCAAAGAGTCTGGCTTCCTCCTCTCTAAACCTGGCAATGCTGTCATATATGTAAACTAACTTTGATTGTAGCTTAAACATCAATCAACCAATCTCTGTTATAGACAAAAACTAAATTTTGGAATCTAAGTAAATACTTCTTTAAAACCTATTTATATTTATTATTGTTTATAATAGTAAAAAAATGGAAGCTTGAGTTGAAACAGGGTTATCAAACTATACTAGATATTGACTTGAAAACGGTGTTAGTATCTACACCGAAACGTCGTCAGAAAAATAAACGGAGAAGTTTGTTATCCATACCAACCCCGTGTTTATACTAGATATCATTGAAATATTTTTTACATTAATACAACATCACAGTTAGTGAAATGAAATTTTGTTTATTTTCTCAGGTGCTGGACATTGTCATCCATAGATTCTTGGAGCTTCCATCTGTGGGGAAATCCCTAGAAAACATACTGGAACATCTTGGGGGTCTCTACAAATTCCATGGTATTTTTATTTTAACATTTTGTATAATATTTTACATGTTTCTATTATTAAGTTGGCGAGACAGACAGCGTTTCATTCTTTTTTTGGCTTCTTTTCTGTCTTTATAGATAATTATTTACTTAATGATAATAAATTAAAACTCTTTTATATACTAATCATCTTGTCCCACTACAAATGTGTATTTGATACAGTAGAACAAGGTTATACGAACACATCTATACCCCGACATCTTGTCAAGTCTGACCTCTTCAGACGGTCCCAAACGTTGAATAGATAGACCAACATTTTAGACGGTCCCAAACGTTAAATAAATAGACAAACCCTTATTCTTGTCTATTCCCCTTACATTTCAGATCGGCCGGTCACTTACCTGTATAATACTCTGCATTATTATGAGAGGAAACTAACATCACATCTGAAAAGGAAACTGGTCCACTCAATTACAGGTTAGTCCACAGAGTTACCTCCCTTCATTTATGATCACTTAATAGGCTGCTTTCTTACATAGTCCAATAACTACAAAGGCCAGGAGCTTGTTTCACAAAGCGGCGTAGCGTAAGTTTTCACGTAACTGCCATAGCAACCCATGCTGTAGAGATACGTTAGTATGAAAGTTACGCAAAAAATACATCTACGCCGCTTTGTGAAACAGGACCCTGGGGAGTAAAACATTAAACTGTTATTTCTGTAAAAAGACTTCCTCTAAAGTTTTCTAATTTTTACAATTTTAACATAACTAAGATACATTGTAATATTTGGCCCAATCAAAAGTACAGGTTAAGTAAATGTCATTTCTACTCAATCTGGGGTTGGATATGGTCATGTATTCTACCTGTGTTTGCAAATCCTATAAAATATAGCAACGTGTAAAACATCATCTATGAATAACAATGAATGTTATTGCTAAACTAATTGGTTGTTACATTTTTATTTACTTTTTTCTGGTAAAAATCTGAAAAGTACTATTTCCATGGAAACACCATTCAAAAAAATGTTTTGTTTTATGCAGGTGCCCTGAAAGACATTCGTCCAGCCAACTGGTGTTTAACAGAAGATTATCAGAAGTTTTTGAGTGAGCCAGCAGATGACAATAGTTGGACACCTCCACCTGAATACTATGTGAATCTATTAGGAAGGCTTGTTGATAATATCCTTTTAAATCTATTGACATTGGACTATAGGATGAATCTCAAATATACATATATACCAATGTCAAATGATTGGAAAATTGTTTAAAATCCATATGGTAATATTATTTTCTGACACTGTTTTCTCTCAAGCTTTGATTCAGTGTCAGACGATAAGTAATTTACTAACTCAGTTTCCTTGGTGTTGCGCCTTGATATTGCCTTTTAGGTTAAATGATCTTTAGATTGATTGATATTTTACGCCGTACTCAAGATTATTTCACTTGTATGGCGGCGTTGCCAATTTTAGTAGAAGAGGAAACCCCCGACCTTCGGTGAGTACCTGGCAACTAAATGATCTTAAGTGTGATGCGAAATACTAAACAATCTTAACAGTACCTTTAGTGGTCTTAATTTAGAATATTACATGGCCATGACCTATCTTATGTTGAATTGTCCTTAACTATGTTACCCTTATCAGGGAAATCTCCTCCTCCATTCCCCAACTGTGACTGGAGATTTAATGAGTTCCCTAACCCTGCTGCCCATGCACTGTATGCCACCTGTGTGGAGTTGATGGGACTACCTGTACCCAGTCAGACTGTGGGTGGGGCACTCCTGGATGTCGTCATGAAATGGTAAAATCACCTATATTGTTCATGTTAATAGTCTGGGAAGTGTTTGGTTCAAATCATCTCAAAGCTGCATCAGGCCTATTTATCCCCAATTAAATCAACGTGTTATTTTTTTTATCTGTGCTCTGAGCTGCACATGAACATGTGTGGGGGTCATAATTGCCAATTTCATTTGTAGGCGTTTGAATGAATTGTTCTCTGGTAACCGTTAGGGGTTCTGCAAAATTGGGTGTGATAAACCATTTTTAGATTTCCCTAGATTGATTGATGTTTAACGCCACTCTCATGAGTATTTCACTTTTATGGGGCTGTTGCCAGGTTTATTTGGGGGAGAAAACAGGCTCTTTGTCTGACAAACATGTGACATGTTCGATATTTAATGTCTGCCTTCACTCTCAACGTTTCTGTTAAAATCTGGTTTGAATCTTCCATTTCTTAAATTTCTCACTGCTGATCTCAGTTTCAAACAACTGCCATAATTACATGTGACAACCATGTACAATTAAACAAAATAAATATAAAACAAAAACAAGCTTGAAAAGTGTTCAATATTTCACAGCAGGTCTGATTTATTTCTTTAGTTTATATATTTTTTTGTCAGGCAAATGTCCCTGAATCACTCAAATGAATTTTTCATATCCTCCATGTGGACACTTTCAAACGATGGTTATTCATTCACATACCTTATTGGGATGTCTGCTGAAAGACAATACACCTTTGGATCTTAAGGAAACCTGTATTAATTAGCCTGCATTTTAAGTTGCTTCCTGAATGTGGTAATGGCATTATTATTGTATACACAATGTATATATATATTTTCTATCTATTTTCTTGCCAGTGGAACTCAGCTGCCTAGAGATAAGATCATGTCCTGGATGAATGCCATTGGATTGGTTTTAACAGCTCTACCTGTAAGTCATACTCCTTAATCAATGAGACCATTGGATTGGTTTTAACAGCCCTACCTGTAAGTCATACTCCTTAATCAATGGGGCCATTGGATTGGTTTTAACAGCTCTACCTGTAAGTCAAACTCCTTAATCAATGAGACCATTGGATTGGTTTTAACAGTCCTGCCTGTAAGTCATACTCCTTAATCAATGAGACCATTGGATTGGTTTTAACAGCCCTACCTGAAAGTCATATTCCTTAATCAATGAGACCATTGGATTGGTTTTAACAGCTCTACCTGTAAGTCATACTCCTTAATCAATGAGACCATTGGATTGGTTTTAACAGCCCTACCTGTAAGTCATACTCCTTAATCAATGAGACCATTGGATTGGTTTTAACAGCCCTACCTGTAAGTCATACCCCTTAATCAATGAGACCATTGGATTGGTTTTAACAGCCCTACCTGTAAGTCATACTCCTTAATCAATGAGGCCAGTGGATTGGTTTTAACAGTCCTACCTGTAAGTCATACTCCTTAATCAATGAGGCCATTGGATTGGTTTTAACAGCTCTACCTGTAAGTCATACTCCTTAATCAATGAGGCCATTGGATTGGTTTTAACAGCCCTACCTGTAAGTCATACTCCTTAATCAATGAGGCCAGTGGATTGGTTTTAACAGTCCTACCTGTAAGTCATACTCCTTAATCAATGAGACCATTGGATTGGTTTTAACAGCTCTACCTGTAAGACAAACTCCTTAATCAATGAGACCATTGGATTGGTTTTAACAGCCCTACCTGTAAGTCATACTCCTTAATCAATGAGGCCAGTGGATTGGTTTTAACAGCCCTACCTGTAAGTCATACTCCTTAATCAATGAGGCCATTGGATTGGTTTTAACAGCTCTACCTGTAAGTCATACCCCTTAATCAATGAGACCATTGGATTGGTTTTAACAGTCCTGCCTGTAAGTCATACTCCTTAATCAATGGGGCCATTGGATTGGTTTTAACAGCCCTACCTGTAAGTCAAACTCCTTAATCAATGAGGCCATTGGATTGGTTTTAACAGCCCTACCTGTAAGTCATACTCCTTAATCAATGAGACCATTGGATTGGTTTTAACAGCTCTACCTGTAAGTCAAACTCCTTAATCAATGAGACCATTGGATTGGTTTTAACAGCCCTACCTGTAAGTCATACTCCTTAATCAATGGGGCCATTGGATTGGTTTTAACAGCTCTACCTGTAAGTCAAACTCCTTAATCAATGAGACCATTGGATTGGTTTTAACAGTCCTGCCTGTAAGTCATACTCCTTAATCAATGAGACCATTGGATTGGTTTTAACAGCTCTACCTGTAAGTCATACTCCTTAATCAATGAGACCATTGGATTGGTTTTAACAGCCCTACCTGTAAGTCATACTCCTTAATCAATGAGACCATTGGATTGGTTTTAACAGCCCTACCTGTAAGTCATACTCCTTAATCAATGAGGCCATTGGGTTGGTTCTAACAGCCCTACCTGTAAGTCATACTCCTTAATCAATGAGACCATTGGATTGGTTTTAACAGCCCTACCTGTAAGTCATACTCCTTAATCAATGAGGCCATTGGATTGGTTTTAACAGCTCTACCTGTAAGTCATACCCCTTAATCAATGAGGCCAGTGGATTGGTTTTAACAGCCCTACCTGTAAGTCAAACTCCTTAATCAATGAGACCATTGGATTGGTTTTAACAGCTCTACCTGTAAGTCATACCCCTTAATCAATGAGGCCAGTGGATTGGTTTTAACAGCCCTACCTGTAAGTCAAACTCCTTAATCAATGAGGCCATTGGATTGGTTTTAACAGCCCTACCTGTAAGTCATACTCCTTAATCAATGAGACCATTGGATTGGTTTTAACAGTCCTGCCTGTAAGTCATACTCCTTAATCAATGAGACCATTGGATTGGTTTTAACAGTCCTGCCTGTAAGTCATACTCCTTAATCAATGAGACCATTGGATTGGTTTTAACAGCTCTACCTGTAAGTCAAACTCCTTAATCAATGAGACCATTGGATTGGTTTTAACAGTCCTGCCTGTAAGTCATACTCCTTAATCAATGAGACCATTGGATTGGTTTTAACAGCCCTACCTGTAAGTCATACTCCTTAATCAATGAGACCATTGGATTGGTTTTAACAGTCCTGCCTGTAAGTCATACTCCTTAATCAATGAGACCATTGGATTGGTTTTAACAGTCCTGCCTGTAAGTCATACTCCTTAATCAATGAGACCATTGGATTGGTTTTAACAGCCCTACCTGTAAGTCATACTCCTTAATCAATGAGACCATTGGATTGGTTTTAACAGTCCTGCCTGTAAGTCAAACTCCTTAATCAATGAGACCATTGGATTGGTTTTAACAGCCCTACCTGTAAGTCAAACTCCTTAATCAATGAGGCCATTGGATTGGTTTTAACAGCCCTACCTGTAAGTCATACTCCTTAATCAATGAGACCATTGGATTGGTTTTAACAGTCCTGCCTGTAAGTCATACTCCTTAATCAATGAGACCATTGGATTGGTTTTAACAGTCCTGCCTGTAAGTCATACTCCTTAATCAATGAGACCATTGGATTGGTTTTAACAGCCCTACCTGTAAGTCAAACTCCTTAATCAATGAGACCATTGGATTGGTTTTAACAGTCCTGCCTGTAAGTCATACTCCTTAATCAATGAGACCATTGGATTGGTTTTAACAGCTCTACCTGTAAGTCATACTCCTTAATCAATGAGACCATTGGATTGGTTTTAACAGCCCTACCTGTAAGTCATACTCCTTAATCAATGAGGCCATTGGATTGAACGACACTGATAGTTTGTAGAACTGGGGACGGTAACCCTACGTCGTACGTTCCATTCTCACCCTGGCCCAGAATTTTTTTCGGGTCAATCAGTGTCAGTCAATTTACTAATTCAGTAGTTTTCCTGATGATGATTGCAGCTTGTCTTTGTTTAATTGGCAGATTGATATTAGTTTGATGTTCATTGATACCATTCAACCGTGTTTATTTACAGGATGCCTATTGGCAGGTACTGAATGACCGAGTTCTCAAAGTGATACAGAGTCCCATCTTTGTTCAGTCTGTCAGTAATGTGAATCCATTTCAACTGTTTGATTTCTCCTACTGTCACTCTGTGTTTGCTGAAATGCATCCTACCTATATGCTGGCTCTGTGTCATGCTGTGTGGCACCACGCCAGTATCGGACAACTCTCTCTCATTCCAAAGTAAGTCTAAAACTGATTGTATTTCTTAATCGCAATAAAGTAAAAATTTCTCACTAGTGTGGCGGACATCATTCATGCGAATGAACGCGCTAATAAGCTAAAGCAACCAACAAGCCAGGTAGATTTTAGAATATTGTCAACATTGGATTTGCGTAAAAATGTGCATGGGTAAATTTTTCTAAAACAAACAAAGCTCTTTACATGGATACTTCTTATTACAGTCACTGCTTGGATGAACGGCCATCTCAAATGTTGACTGTTATAGACATTTAAACAAACTTAACTTATTCAAAATCATCAAATATATTTTGCCCAATGTAAGGGGGTTGGCCTTTGCAAATAACTATGAATCTCACTAGCTTCCCACAATTCCATGTAAATCTTTGTTTACATGTAATATTTAAATGAATTTAAATAGATGTGAATGGCCTCAGTGGTCTGGTGGGTTAGAGTGATCGTCCCTCAGACCTTCCATCGATGTGGCGTGGGTTCGAATCCCACTCAGACCAAATAAAAATTGAAAAAATCTTTAGTGGAATTTTCACTCGGTCGCCGTATGTGGAAGAGTTGCCAGGTACTTGACGAAGGTCGGGGTTTCTTCCAGGCAATGAGCCCGGTTTCCTACCCAACTAAACCTGGCAACGCCGCCATATAAGTGAAATAATCTTGAGTGGGGCGTAAAACATCAATCAATCAATCTATTGAATAGATATGTGTGTTAATGAAATCAACCACTCTTGAAAATCTTCTGACAGAAACATTTTTCAGGGTAATATGAAATAGGACCAAGACAGATTTTGTTAAAGTTTGTGTCTCTTTGTGATCACAGATTCATGGAGCAGAAGTTAAAACCTGTCATTCAAACTGAGGAACAGTTCTTATATCTGTGTCATCTCGTCGGACCTTTTCTACAACGCTTCCATGCAGAGAGAACCAGGTGTCTACTGGAGGTAAGAGTTCATCAAATAGGATACTGGCGGGAGGCATAGGTTTCTTAAGGGCTCAGGATTGGTGGGGAAGGAAACCAGGCAGTACGCCGTTAACAAGAAAGAATAAGAAATACCTGATCATATAATTTTATAATCTAAAACCCAATCGGTGGACGAAAAACATTCTGCACCAAACTGACTATGTTAACAAAATCACTTTTGGACTATTATGCTTTTACATAATTTTGATAATTAGTTTTCGTTAATCAGCTATTACTGATATTAAAGAGCCATGCTTTTAAAGACCTTGACACTGTGTTGTTGTTGTAGTTGACGGTGGAGTTATATGAGATCTTGGAGAGAATCAATAAGACATGTGTTCATCTTCACTACATTGAACCAATAACAGACTTCTTGTATCCTTTTCAACATTTTTCTTTTAATTAGGCTGAAATAGTTCGTTTTAATGCAAATTTCCCTATTGATTGCTACAAGATAATATCAAGAAAACCTTTGGCTTCCATTATTATTTTAAAGAAATACGATTGTGCTTTTGAGAGGAGTCCATGGCAAGTTTAGTGCTGGAAGGTGTGTTTTTGTATTTGTCTCTGTAAAAAAATAAAATAAACAAAAAAAAAAGTTAAGTGCTAAAGCCCAGGATATTTGTCAAGACATTTACCAATACATTGTGGTTACAATCCCACTAAGAACATGGGCTTTTTTTGCTTTTTTTTATATAGGATGAATGAGTACTGAGAGTTGCCAACTTGCCTGCTTCCTCTGATAAACCGATTAGACAGTCATCTGAAAACAGTTAAATTTTCTGTTTTGTCATCATTATTTTCCTTAACTTTGCCTTTAGATACCATATCAAGTATATCTTTGTTGGAGATGGCGTGAAATCGGAAGTCAGTAAAGTGATCATGAACCTTCGACCCGCACTGAAGTACCGTTTACGATTCATATCACACATAAATGTTGACGAACCTTTGTCAACTTGAAAAAATGTCAGAGTTTCTCAGGAAGCTGGTGCTGTCATCTTTTATCAGTATGTGTAATGTTCTTTCCATTACGACCATGCATTTATCATATCAAGTTTTGTCTACTTGACAAAGGGATAATTTATGCATTTTGTGATGGAAACTTGGATAGAAACGTGCCTGGTTTAAATAAACACTGAATCTCTTTGAAGTACTAGTGCAATATGATTCATGGTGGCTATTCTCCATGCACAACTTCCTGCAGGCAGACCTCAGTCGTTAGATCAATGGTCACTATTCCGGGTTCAAATCAAGCTCAGAACTAATAAAGCTGTAAGATTTCCAAGTGAGGTTTTCATTCAATCGCCCAGGACCTATGTGGAATAGTTGGCAGGTGCTTGCGAAACATCAGGGTTTACTCCAGACAAAAAGCCTGATGTCTTCTTCCACTTAATGGTAGCTCGGCAATGCTACCTTGTAGGTAAAATAATCTTAAAGTGCATCTCGAAACATGAATCAATAACTGAATCCCACCAGTCATTGAAAGAGAAGGGAAATGAGAGATGGGGTTTCACTTCAAGTCATCCTGGGGGCCTCGGTGGCTCAGACGGTTATAGTGATTGTCCCATAGTCCGACACAGGCCTTCTATCCATGCGGCGCATGTTCAGTTCCAAATCAGACCAAATAATTTTTTTTAGATTTTTCACTTGATCGCTGAATGTGGAAGGGTTTCCTTCGGGCAAAAAACCTCAATCTATCAACCAATCAATCAACCGAATCATCCTACGTATATGGAATGGTTACCAGGAGCGACTGGAAGGTTCCTCTCTCACCAAACCTTGTAACACTTGGATATGAAATAATCAAGAGTACAGTATTAAACACCAATCAATCAAAGCTTTTAGAATTGTCCTGCATTTTGACATTTATTTTTACCAGAATTTGTTAACATCAATAAAAAGGAATTGAAAATTTGAGTCGGTTTTAGTGATAGTCATTCAGTCCGACACCGGCCTTCCATTGATGTTGTGCGGGATGGAATCATACTCAGACCAAATACAAAATTTCCAAGTGGATTTTTCACTTGTGTTGTCCGGTACTTGCTGGCACAAAACCTGGCAACGCCTCCATAAAAGTGAAATAATCTTGAGTGTGACTTCAAACATTAATCAGTCATCTAATGAAATCACATTCAGTCCAAAGCAAATGCTGATAGGTTTTCACTTGATCGTGTATTTCCTATCTGTCAAAATGATTGTTAGAGATGTTTGCAGTTTCCGATTGCAGATAATAAATCCTACTAAAACCATAAGTTCTTCTGATGAGTTTCCCATAATACAGAAGAAGTCTTGAAATTACATGGCAACACAGGCTTTCCATCGATGGGTCTCAAGTTTCACTTGGTAGCTCTGTGTGGAAGAGTTGTATTCGCGGAACCATGGGGAAAAGAGGCAGGTTTTCTCTCCCACTTAACCTGCCAATGATGTCATATAATCTTGAGTTTAGTGTAAAAAAAAAACCCAGTCAATTAAGCAAATGATATGTCTATATTAGTGTATTACATTTTTATTTCAAAGAATGTGTATTACATTTTTATTTCAAATTATGTGTATTACGTTTTTATTTCAAATAATGTGTATTACGTTTTTATTTCAAATAATATGTATTTCATATTTAATAAGGAAAGTATGTATGACCTACTTATTTCACATAACATGTCTGTATTAAATCATCATTTGATATTATGTGTGTGTATTTTGTCTTCATTACCAATTATATAAGTGTGTTCATTGGCAGCACCTACCAAAAGGGAATGGTAGTAAGCTTATCATTAATCAAGTTTCCATGAATTTGTTAAAGTTTCGCCTTTTGTAACATTTAATTTCTTTTTATAACTTGTATCATAAATAATATGCTTACGTATCTATATGAAATTTGTTTTTGTTTCTGACTTCTTTTAGCTCCGAAAAATAACCATTGAGCCGTATCTCTGTTGTTGTATGACACTGATTTGCATATGGCATTAGTTCAATGGTACACCGTACTGATTTTGCGCTTTTCGTACACATATCAAACCAATTTCATAATTTTTCATAATTTCTGATCGTCACGACAGTAAGAGACTTTGAGGGCTATCGAAAAACTAAATGACTGACGTTGGAATGAGGGCAATCCATAAAGTCTATGGCCTATACGAACCGAAATAGTGTCTGAAAAGTAAACTAAATTTAAAATAACGGGGACGACCATTCATTCATTCTAAGTCATTGCTAGTTCTAAATAATACTTTATCGTACATTCTCGAGACTAGAAGCACTAAAAAGCTTCTGAATTATACTTCTTGAGAAAAATAGCCAATAATTTCAACATTCTGTTTCGACGTCAAAATATCAACATTTTGGCAGCTCATGCCACTTTAACATTCAGAGTACCCTTTTAATAAGGTCAAGTGAGTCATTCTGCCCTCCTTTGTTGGCAGTCATGCTCTGCATTACTTTCAAAAGTATTAAGTTTTCATAGTAAAGTAGTAAGGAAACTATATATACTCATGGTGTAATCTCTATACGTTAAATGGATCAATTTTTTCACTTATCTTTTCTAATATTACTAATTGGATTTGACCTATAATATAAACTTGTTTTAGTTTTTAGTTCTATGATAGTATCAATTATAATCACTATCCTACTCAGAGATTAAAAGTTCCGAGAACTGTATACCAAGTAATATAAATGCATGTTTGTATAAATAAGTTTTATCTGGTAAAAATCTAAACGTGAACCGTAAGCCTCTGAAATGTTGGTAAGTCCCGACGTCTCTCGTAAAATTAAATTGGTTAAGTTTAGTAGCTCCCTCATATTTAACTCATGTAGATATTGCATCCGGCGAGCTTCTAATATTGATTTTAAATGTAGGGGATAGCGCGAACGCAGTCCCCCTGAGTAAAAATTACGCACCCGAGTCGCCCACATTTGGGGCGATCGCAAGCGTCAGCCCACCGAAGTGCAATGGGAAGGCCTCGACCTGGGGGAACCGCCTTCTTGATCACGGTATCCCCTGTGCCAGGTAAGTATGCGTAGCTGGTGGGGTTAAGTTAAACCAGCTCACACACGATGTGGCTTCAATGTGGGTATTTAGTTTGATAAAGAAAGCACTTCAACCGTAATAGATAAAAGCAGGTTATGTATAATTCCGTATCTTTTCCTCTCTAAACATTTTAAACAGTATTGTTCAAATTTTGATTTTATTTTTGAATCTATATTGACCTGTGTTATTAAAACAATGAGGTATGACTGGTAAACGTTGCCCAAAACGTGTTTGCTCTTGACAAGTTATTTAGAGTTACCTCCCCTTATTATACCGTATGCATCTGACAACACTCAGAAAAAAAGAGTATTTGGAATGATCAAAATTTAAAACAAAATTAAATACCTTTAATGGCTTTTTACAATGCAAACTATCTGAGTTAATAGCTAATATATTTTGCCAGATTTAATACAAATTATCTTACTTAAAATCATTGAAATTTATTAGTTCCACTGATTAGTTGTACTACACAAAAAACAAAAATTCAAAATCAACTGAGGACGTGGTGATGTCTTAATTTTTTATCATTAGTATGCAACCCACGTTTAAAGAGAGTTTTAAACATTTCCTACACAAGTAGTGTTATCCCGAAAAACAACAGTTTCATATTGACTCAATATTTCGGCATTTGACTGGCAAACAACATGGGTTATATATTTCCATGTACATAGAAATCATTTACATATCAAAGAGACCAAACTTAGAGAGCATTTAAAAGCAAAAATTACACTATAAGCTTAGCGACAGGGGGTCAAGTTTATATAACAACATTGGCCACAGTTCACATTATGCCTAAGGTTAATAATCATTTAAGTCTAACGCAGGCTTTAGTAGAATAAATAGATAAAAATTACCTAAATAAAAGTCCAGTACTCGATTTAAGAATGGTTTAGAATGGGTTTACATCTACGTATACACAAGGCCTCTTCAAACAAAATATCAGACCATTCATAGGACGTGTTACTTAGTATAAAATCACCAACATCAGGAAGTTAATTTTGACTCGAGTTATCCGGCATACAAAGTTGAAACAAATCAAATTGGAAATACGATTATTATTTTCACTATATTTATTCCCACAGGCATGTTCTTTGTTCCTTGTAAAGATACATCTGTTTTACCTGTACATATTTGGCTGAACAGTCTGGACATGGAAATTTATACATTACAGAGCTTTTATATTCTTTAGGAGTAAGGTCTTTAGAAAGCAAGCAGCAATCAACATAAGGGAAATTGCTGAATTAGTAAATTAACTGACATGACTGACCCGTAAAAAATTCCGGGCCAAGGTGAGAATCTAACTCACGACGATCCTAGAGCGGTAGTAGAGCGGCGGGATGGTAACCCTAAGTGGTGAGTGCGACTCTCACCCTGTCCCGGATTTATTTCCGGGTCAATCAGTGTCGGTTTATTTATTAATTCAAGGTCTTTAGAGTTAACAAAGAAATGGACTTTTGTAATCTCTCAGTGACAAATAAAGCATAACTAAACTTTTGGGTTAGCGGGGGACGTTAGCCGTTGGGCTTTTGTTAATTCCTTACTGTGCGTTCTTTGTCATTGAGTACCGTGAGATTATGGCGCGATATGTGGTATTCTGTCTTTGTCCAAACGAGTGCATGGGAAGGAAGGGGGGGGGGGGGGGGGTGGCAGTTGAGCGGGAAATTATATCCTAACTCCCGGAAAAAGAGTAAATCGTCTGCAAATATATGTATGGCTTATATTTGAACTCATTAAACCGTACAGATTTCTGGACTCTCAGTAAAATAATAACTGTCCTTTTTCACATTATATATATTGTTGTCCAACAAAACAGAACACGGTGTCGATTTTCCTTTGTATGCAATTCCAGGTAATTTATGGATCCGGGACATTTCGGCCTGGGACATTTCGGTACGGTACATTTCGGCCTGGGACATTTCAGCACAAAGTGATGAAGGGGACATTTCGGCCTACCTTGGTTTTTATTCTATTTAATTGTATATTTTCTCATTTCTTTCTCCATATTCAGCAATTTTTCAGCTATAACAGTAATACTAGTGGGCTTCTGGTCAATCTTACCATTGTTTTAATAATTTAAATTGATGTGCGAATTTGCAAAATTGTTTCCATTGTTTCTAGTACAATACTCTATTATCATGTTTTCTGATTTTTTTACTACAGGTAATTACAAAATGGTATGAATTTCAAAGCTTTCACTTTTTAGTTTATGCGCAAAGCCTTGACATGTACTGCAGACAATTTTTACTTTATTATAACGCTTTTAACAATAAAATATGAATAAATTTGTCTATCCTGGGCAGTTTGGCTCAGTGAAATATATTGTATAGTCATGTAAACTTCCTAGCTTTATCCACAAAAATAAACCTGTAACAATAAGATGAGCAATATTAAGCATGATAAGGGTATGTAATCAAAGAGGCAAAGATTATCTCTTTTGTGACCTCCTGAACACTCAGTATGTGGCCAGCTTCAGAATGTACCTGCTGGTCACCTTATCAGATGGAAGCCTGTGATTGATCCCATGATGCTTATGTAGTGGTGGCCTATATATGTAACCTATTGTGGTTACATAAATTTATCAACTTGAGCTCAACTTAATGAACATATATATATTCATATAGAATAAGAGAAAGAAACGAGAAAATGTGTAATCAAATATAATTAAAACCAAGGTAGGCCGAAATGTCCCCTTTTTCACTTTGGACCGAAATGTCCCAGGCCGAACTGTCCCAGGCCGAAATGTACTGTACCGAAATGTCCCCGGCCGAAATGTACTGTACCGAAATGTCTGGATACCGTAATTTATAACCCTTCTAAACCTAACTTCAAATATTTATTTCTTTATTTAGTCACATGTAGCCAGTCTAACGTAGAAAGCAAACTTTTGAAGCAGCGTGCACACACACAAAACAAAAACAAAACCCCAACTGATTTTTTAAATAAAAAGACGCAATGCAAATTTGGAAAGTTTCTTTAATGTAGAATGCTAGGACAAAATGTCGTTACCTGAAAAGATAATCCAGTTAAAAGTAATAATAATAAAGCTTTATTCAGACATAAAAAGTTCATAGTTAGCACACTCCAAGATGTGTTTTATATATTTTTAAATCAGATAAGCCTATTAAGAATAATGATGAACATTTTCCCTTTTTTGTTGACTCAAAATTCAACCAAAACGCACACTTTAGCCTATCACAAGTAAACACAATATTATGTTCTTTAGGGTGAAGGTGATATTTTGTCTAAAATTTTCCCGAAAGGAATGCATATTTACGCACACATGATGATTAACCTAGCATTTGAGTTTTTCACTGCCAAGCAATGTTAATCTATTACAATTTTAGTCTAAGCGAATTATATACGTCATTATTTTGAAGCAAATGTAAAATACAGGGATTGAAGGTTCCCTTGAATTTCCCGGAGTCCGCCCAAACTATCCAATCAGATTGGAAGGCCGTCAACCAATGGTAAAAGGTTGAAACGGACCAATGGTAATTCACGCGCCAAAATATTTACCCAATCAAAGCACAGCCGTTGACGCGAAGCGGGCTATTAAATACGATAGTAACCCAGTTCAGGTTAAGTTAATTCTTAATCAACAGAGAGAGAAGACATCGAAATGGCCCGTACCAAGCAAACCGCCCGTAAATCTACAGGGGGAAAGGCTCCTCGTAAACAGTTGGCCACAAAGGCAGCCAGAAAGAGTGCACCAGCCACCGGAGGTGTAAAGAAACCACACAGATACAGGCCTGGAACAGTCGCCCTCCGTGAAATCCGTCGTTACCAGAAATCAACTGAACTTTTGATCCGCAAATTGCCCTTCCAGAGGTTAGTTCGTGAAATCGCCCAGGATTTCAAGACCGATCTCCGATTCCAGAGCTCTGCCGTCATGGCTCTCCAAGAGGCTAGCGAATCTTACTTGGTCGGTCTTTTTGAAGACACCAACTTGTGCGCCATCCACGCTAAGAGAGTCACTATTATGCCCAAGGACATCCAGCTGGCCAGACGTATCCGAGGAGAACGTGCTTAAGTCAACTATTCCCTGATCTTCTTCCAACGGCCCTTTTCAGGGCCAACAAACTGATACGAAAAAGATTTTATTAATGCACACTTACTTATTTGTCTAATTTGTACATACATGCATGCAGTATAACATAAATTGGACAGGATTTAGAACTGGTCCGTCACTCCCAAAACATTCTAAAAGAGAGATTTTTTTGATGGGGCCTGAATAAAAAAAGTGGGGCATGGTTTTTCGTGGGGGGAAAAGAAAGAAAGAAAGTAAAAAAAAAATTAATTAAAAAAAAAAATGAGAACAGTTTGGGTATGGAAAAAAATCGACCAATGGTGTATTTATGGGGGGTAATCTTTCAGTTAAACGCGTGATTTTGACTTATGAAATCCTAAAAGGTTATCGACAGGAACTTTGAAAGAAAACCTTGCGATCTATTGGGTTTTCTAGGTGATGGACCAGTTCTAAATTCGCACCCATAAATTAAAGGGGCATGAGCTGCCAAAATGTTGATATTTTGACGTTAAAACAGAATGTGGAAATTATTGGCTATTTTTCTCAAGACGTGTAATTCAGAAGCTTTTTACTGCTTCTAGTCTCGAGAATGTACGATAAAGTATTGTTTTGAACTAACTTTGCCTTAGAATGAATGAATGGTCGTCCCGGTTATTTAAATTTTGTTAACTTTTCGAACACGTTTTCGGTTCGTACAGGCCACATACTGTATGGATTTTCCTCATTCCAGCGCCAATCATTTAGTTTTTCGATGGTCCTCAAAGCCTCTTACTGTCGTGACGATCAGACATTATGAAAAAAGTTTGAATTTTGGCAGCTCATGCCTCTTTAAAGTATCTGTCGACTGCCACAATGTTATCGATAATATGTAGGAATGCCGATGACTCCCAAAACTAATTAATAAAATAAAAACATGTAGTGGACAGAACGCTCAAGGCTAATTTATGTATGCATAAGAGTGCTAGACAACAAGTATCTTCCTTTTAACCCCCAACACAAAATTGAACGTTTCGTTGTCCCGCGTTGACATCCCTCTGCCGTCTGAAACTTCGAGGATTCCTATTTACGTTCGTGAAATATATCCTCTGGCAGAATGTCTAGAAACGAACAATTTCGAGATTAACGCTACCCATGTAAATAGAAGGGAACAAATCACTGTTAATTTTCAGCCTCGATCCATTATATAATTGAAGCATTGGGGGGAATCCTGATATGTCCCGAAACTGTCTTTGTGTTACAAATTATTGGGATGAATACTCATGGTGTCTGGAAGTACACATCAAAACATTTAGCCTAATGAATGATCAAAATAATTAAAAAAAAACCTAAATTAACCAAATGTATAAAGTTATTTGATTATATATTTTATAACACACACAGGCCCTGACACAGTTTCTGTATATATATGTTTAGGTTTCTCCAATGTTTGAATTATAAATGATTGAGACAGTAGGTACAGTATAAGTATAATAAGTTAACAAATAAAGGGTTTCGGTCCCTTATATGGTCACGGGCATTTTTGTTGGGTCCCCTAAATTATATAAGAAATGTTACTTTTTGCCACATTTAAGATGACCTGGTGCCCGTTTCACAAAGCGGCGTAGTGTTAGTTGTTATGTAACTCACATGGCATCGATACTGTGGAGAAATGTGGCTAAAACAATTGCATTTACTCTATAATGAGGTTCCAGCTGTCTGCCTATTTCATGTACGGATACCCCCTTATATAGTTATTGGAGTGACATTTTGCTTTAGGAAGATGAAGAAATGAATTCGTGTTTTTAGTTTTCTGGCACTGACGAAAATAAAGACAGTTTTCTATAAATTGAAACAATCTAAATATATATCTAAAATTACTATGGCAGTTTGATGCGTAGTGTCCATACAACTTGTGCATTTGTAGTTGTAACTTCTTGAGTAGGCCCTATTTCAGTGCTCGAGAGACAAACGTCGACGATCGAAATTGGCAACAGTTAAGATTTAAAGACACACTCACCGTCATACCCTTTATGACATTTGTGAAAAATACTAACTTACACGACGTTACTTATAGTGAAACTAATATCATTAAACATGTCTACTTTTGACGGTGTAAATCATATATAGAAGATACGTAGAAATGACGGCCGAACACCAAATGAAACCTTGTAACTTTAGGTGTGTTTTATCTGTGATTTGGTGTAACCGGTATTATCTGTGTAAAGCTATCGTCGGAACCCACGGTTACAATTTACGCTCACGCTAAAAGGTGAGCTTGTTGAGAATTTATCCTGGGTATCCGAGGATGGTGTAACAACTGTGCATTAATCAGTTATCAAAATAATACCAGTTTTGATTCTTCCAAAAATAATGGTTAAAATGTAAGAATTATGTTGTCATTGTGATACATAATATAACTAGATATAGGTTACACAGGGCCCAACATTATGGTATGTTCAGTTGTTCACAGTTAATCGAGACTAAAATAACTATACAAGTTGTATGCAGTTTTCCCGGGTAAATCCTATGGCCAGCAACGCTTGTCGTCTAGACACAGTGAGCGATAAATCAGATTTCAGTGAGAAATATCTCATCAAATAGCTTACGATTTGGCAAACTGATAAATCAGATATTATATAATTAAACACCGAGATATTTGTATATTTATTTTGACAAATAATAAGCTGTGAAGTCGTAGTTTGTAGGACAAAAGCATTTGTTAACCGATATTAGCTCTCTTTAAGCTTTATTTACTTCACACTTATACGACTGATCTATTTAAAATCATAGCAGTAGTTAGGGCAGAATACAAAGACAATATGGTTGCAATTTCGTGGTCATATCTTCACAACTGTTGTAGAAATGACACATTTTGTCGGTCTCATACGCACACTTTCTGATAAAAATTCTGTAGGTTAACAATGAGAGGGACTTGCTTTCGACGCGGTCCGCGCTCTGCTTTTATATTTGCCTGTTATCAGCACTGAGGGCTATTTCTGTTCTCATTCACTACAACTATCAACGACGATCACAGCAATTTCGACAACATGGCCGATACAGCAGCACCAGTTCAAAAGGCAAAGAAAGTTTCCAAGCCAAAGAAGCCTGCTGCTCACCCCAAATACAACGAGATGGTTGCAGCAGCCATCGCAGCTCTGAAAGAGAGAGGAGGCTCATCTCGTCAAAAGATTCTAAAATATATCCTCGCCGGACAGGATATAGAATACGTCCGTCACTTTGAAAACTTCTTCTGTCAATAAGAAATGGTCGGTGATCGTAAATATTTTATGATAGCCAGGGGGGCAAGCCCCCCTAGAACCCCCTAAGTTTTTTTTTTTTTTTTTTTAAATGAATTTTTAATAACGAAGAAATTAAAAAGGACAGGATATAGAATACGTACGTTGAAGTTGGACACTGGCGGAGAGACTCGTATTTAGGCAAGCTCGTACACTGTCCTGTCTCATACATTAAACGAAGCAAAGATGGCGAGACGAGTGTTTGGAATTGCTTGTGTGTAGAGTGAAATCGGCGAATTTAGTAAATGTAGGCGAATTTTGTGCAAGTAAAGACGGATTTTCCGATTAGGGAGTTCCTTAAGGTATTGCACAGAATATTTGAAAGGAAACTATGTGTTTTACTGTAAGTTCCAGGTGACGGACGTATTCTATATTCGCACCTCCTCGCCAATTACAAAGTCGGAGATGAGAAATCCGTCAACACTCACCTTAAAGTGGCTCTTCGTAATGGAGTCAAGAATGGCTTATTGAAACAGTCCAAGGGAACAGGTGCCTCCGGATCTTTCCGTCTTGGAGAATCTATCAAGCCAAAGAAGGCTGTTGCAAAGAAACCCGCCGCAAAGAAGCCAGCAGCTAAGAAACCAGCCACCAAAAAACCAGTCAAGGCTAAGAAACCAAAGTCTCCAGCCAAAAAAGCCGCCAAAAAGCCAGCAGCGAAAAAAGTAGCCAAGAAATCCACACCAAAGAAGACTAAGGTTGCAAAGAAACCCGCCGCCAAAAAGGCTGTTAAGAAGTCTCCAAAGAAGGCCGCCAAGAAGCCAGCTAAGAAGTAAATTTTTTCTAGAGCTTGTCTCTCACTTCCAAAGGCCCTTTTTAGGGCCAAACATTTCCAACGATAAAGTTTCAGATCTAATTTGCATCTTGCACAAGTAGCTAATATTGAGTTTATTCTGTGAAATTGTGGCTGCCAACGTTGTACGGCAGAACAAGAGCATTTGTTGAGGCAAAATTAGAAAAAAAATCTGTCGAACTTTTCCATATATACTCCCCTTGCTGTCCGTTTAATAAATAGAAGACATACATTTACGTAAGAAGAAAAAACGCTTCGAAGTTGTCAAAACCCAACGGAGACAACACAAATACGAGTGTTATTTTTGTGTTTCTAAAAGAAATTACTGAAATAGTACATTAACCGACATGATTGACCCGGCTAGGGTAAGAATCGAGCTCAGTCGTGAGTGCGACTCTCAATCAGTGTCTGTTAATTTACCAATTCAAGGTCTTTTGAATTAACAAAGAAATGGACTTTAGTAGTCTCTCAGTGAAAAATAAACACAACTGCTTTGTCCAACAGTTAACTTATTCTAGATAGAAATCTAAGAAGTGTGCGTACTATGCGTTCTTTGTCATAGAGTAACATGAGATTTAGGCGCGATATGTGGTATTCTGTCTTTGTCTGGACGAGTGCCTGGGGGGAGTTGAGCGGGAAATTATATTATGGCTCTAGAAAAAGAGTGAATCGTCTGTAAATATATGTATACCTCACATTTTAACTCATTAAACAGTACAGATTTCTGGACTCTCGGTAAAATAATAACTGACCCTTTTCACTTTAGTGGTTTATTATAACAACTTATGATTGGGTATAAACGTCAAAATGATATGCCCCTTTTTAACCCAATAAGAAACTTGTCTGCGTGGTTATTTTAGACATGAAGATTTTCCCTGTGCCCCATGTGTTTTAGCGTTCAATATATATGTATTGTTTCCCGACAGTTTTCCAACAAAAAATAACACCATGTCTATTTTCCTTTGAATGCAATTCCTGGTAATTTATAACCCTTCTAAACTTAACCTCAAATATTTATACCTATGCTTAGTTACATGTAGACAGTCTAACGTAAACAGCAAACTTTTGAAGAAACGTGCACCCCCCCCCCCCCCCCCCCGAAAAAAAAATTCAACGTATTTACTGCAATGCAAATTTGGAAAGTTTCTTTAAAGGGGCATGAGCTGCCAAAATTCACACTTTTATCATAATCTCTGATCGTCACGACAGTAAGAGGCTTTGAAGGCCATCGAAAAACTAAATGATTGGCGTTGGAATGAAGAAAATCCATACAGTATGTGGCCTGTACGAACCGAAAACGTGTTCGAAAAGTAAACAAAATTTAAATAACCGGGAATACCATTCATTCATTCTAAGGCAAAGTTAGTTCAAAACAATACTTTATCGTACATTCTCGAGACTAGAAGCAGTAAAAAGCTTCTGAATTACACGTCTTGAGAAAAATAGCCAATAATTTCAACATTCTGTTTAAACATCAAAATATCAACATTTTGGCAGCTCATGCCCCTTTAATGTAGAATGCTAGGACTAAATGTCGTTACCTGAAAAGATAATCCAGTTAAAAGTAATGACAATAAAGCTTTATTCAGACATAAAAAGTTCATAGTTAGCACACCAAGATGTGTTTTATATATTTTTTAAATAAAAAAGGCCTATTAAGGAAAATGCTGAACATTTTCCCTTTTTTGTTGACTCAAAATTTAACCAAAACGCACACTTTAGCCTATCACAAGTAAACACAATATTATGTTCTTTAGGGTGAAGGTGATATTTTGTCTAAAATTTTCCCGAAAGGAATGCATAATTACGCACACATGATGATTAACCTAGCATCTGGGTTTTTCACTGCTAAGCAGTGTTAATCTATTACCATTTTAGTCTAAACGAATTATATACGTCATTATTTTGAAGCAAATGTGAAAGACAGGGATTGAAAGTTCACTTGAATTTCCCGGAGTCCGCCGAAACTATCCAATCAGATTGGAAAGCCGTCAACCAATGGTAAAAGGTTGAAACGGACCAATGGTAATTCACGCGCCAAAATATTTACCCAATCAAAGCTCAGCCGTTGGCGCGAAGCGGGCTATTAAATACGATAGTAACCCAGTTCAGGTTAAGTTAATTCTTAATCAACAGAGAGAGAAGACATCGAAATGGCCCGTACCAAGCAAACCGCCCGTAAATCTACAGGGGGAAAGGCTCCTCGTAAACAGTTGGCCACAAAGGCAGCAAGAAAGAGTGCACCAGCCACCGGAGGTGTAAAGAAACCACACAGATACAGGCCTGGAACAGTCGCCCTCCGTGAAATCCGTCGTTACCAGAAATCCACTGAACTTCTGATCCGCAAATTGCCCTTCCAGAGGTTAGTTCGTGAAATCGCCCAGGATTTCAAGACCGATCTCCGATTCCAGAGCTCTGCTGTCATGGCTCTCCAAGAGGCTAGCGAATCTTACTTGGTCGGTCTCTTTGAAGACACCAACTTGTGCGCCATCCATGCCAAGAGAGTCACTATTATGCCCAAGGACATCCAGCTGGCCAGACGTATCCGAGGAGAACGTGCTTAAGTCAACTATTCCCTGATCTTCTTCCAACGGCCCTTTTCAGGGCCAACCAAATAATACGGAAAAGATTTTATTAATGCACACTTACTTATTTGTCTAACAGATTAATTTGTTAATACATGCATGCAGTATAACATAAATTAAAGTATCTGTCGACTGCCATAATGTTATCAGACATTATGAAAAAAGTTTGAATTTTGGCAGCTCATGCCTCTTTAAAGTATCTGTCGACTGCCACAATGTTATCGATAATATGTAGGAATGCCGATGACTCCCAAAACTAATTGATAAAATAAAAACATGTAGTGGACAGAACGCTCAAGCCAGGCCGAATAATAAGGCTAATTTCTGTGTGCATAAGAGTGCTAGACAACACGTATCTTCCTTTTAACCCCCAACACAAAAGTGAACGTTTCGTTGTCCCGCGTTGACATCCCTCTGCCGTCTGAAACTTCGAGGATTCCTATTTACGTTCGTGAAATATATCCTCTGGCAGAATGCAGGTCATTTTGAATGTGGCGACCCAAAAGGTAGTCTAGAAACGAAAAATTTCGAGATTAACGCTACCCATGTAAATAGAAGGGAACAAATCACTGTTAATTTTCAGCCTCGATCAGTTATATAACTGACGCGTTGGGGAAATCCTCATATGTTCCGAAACTGCCTCTGTTCTAGTGTTACAACTTATTGGGACGAATACTCATGTTGCCTGGAAGTACACATTAATAAATGATTAAAATAAAACAAAAACATAAATTAACCAAATATATTTGATTATATATTTTATAACACACACCGGCCCTGACAGTTTCTGTATATGTTTGGGTTTCTCCAATGTTTGCATTATAAATGATTGAGAAAATAGGCATAAGTAGGTATAAGTTAACAAATAAAGGGTTTCGGTCCCTTTCATGGTCACGGGCACTTTTGTTGGGTCCCCTAAATTATATAAGAAATGTTACTTTTTGCCACATTTAAGATGACCTGGTGCCAGTTTCACAAAGCGGCGTAGTGTACGTTGTTACGTAACTCCCATGGCATCCCATACTGTAGAGATATGTTCCTATAACAATTACATAACATTTACTCTATAATAAGGTTCCAGCTGTCTGTCAGAGGGTATTTCATGTACGGATACCCCCTTATATAGTTATTGGAGCGAAATTTTGCTTCAGGAAGATGAAGAAAGACATACAATGATTTGCTACTCGTGGTTTAGTTTTCTGGCACTGACGGAAATAAAGACAGTTTTCTATAAATTGAAATAATCTAAATATATATCTAAAATTACTATGGCAGTTTGATGCGTAGTGTCCATACAACTTGTGCATTTGTAGTTGTAACTTCTTGAGTAGGCCCTATTTCCAATACTCGAGAGACAAACGTCGATGATCGAAATTGACAACAGCTAAGATTTAAAGACACACTCACCGTCATACCCTTTATGACATTTGTGAAAAATACTAACTTACACGACCTTACTTATAGTGAAACTAATATCATTAAACATGTCTACTTATGAATGTGTAACCCCATCATCGGAACACACGTGAATAATTTACGCTCACGCTAAAATGTGAGCTTGTTGAGAATTTATTTCGGGCTATCCGGGGATGGTGTAACAATTGTGCAGTTAATTGTACATAATATAACTAGATATGTATTACACAGGGCCCTACATTATAGCATGTTCAGTTGTTCACAGTTAATCGACACTAAAATAACTATACAAGTTGTAAGCAGTTTTCCCGGGTAAATCCTAGGGCCAGCAACGCTTGTCGTCTAGACACAGTGAGCGAAAAATCAGATTTCAGTGAGAAATATCTCATCAAATAGCTTACGATTTGGCAAACTGATAAATCAGTTGTTATATTATTAAGCACCCAGATATTTGTATATTTATTTCGACAAATAATAAGCTGTAAAGTCGCAGTTTGTACGACAAAAGAATTTGTTAACCGATATTTACTCTCTTTAAGCTTAATTTACTTAAAACTTATACGACTGATCTATTCAAAACTGTAGCAGTAGTTATGACAGAATACAAAGACAATATGATTGCAATTTCATGGCCATATCTTCACAACTGTAGTAGAAATGACACATTTTGTCGGTCTCATACGCACAATTTCTGACAAAAATTCTGTAGGTTAACAATGAGAGGGACTTGCTTTCGACGCGGTCCGCGCTCTGCTTTTATATTTGCCTGTTATCAGCACTGAGGGCTATATCTGTTCGCATTCACTACAAATATCAACGACGATCACAGCAATTTCGACAACATGGCTGATACAGCAGCACCAGTTCAAAAGGCAAAGAAGGTTTCCAAGCCAAAGAAGCCTGTCGCTCACCCAAAATACAACGAAATGGTTGCAGCAGCCATCGCAGGTCTGAAAGAGAGAGGAGGCTCATCTCGTCAAAAGATTCTCAAATATATCCTCGCCAATTACAAAGTCGGAGATGAGAAATCCGTCAACACTCACCTTAAAGTGGCTCTTCGCAATGGAGTCAAGAATGGCTTATTGAAACAGTCCAAGGGAACAGGTGCCTCCGGATCTTTCCGTCTTGGAGAATCTGTCAAGCCAAAGAAGGCCGTTGCAAAGAAACCCGCCGCCAAGAAGCCAGCAGCTAAGAAACCAGCCACCAAAAAACCAGTCAAGGCTAAGAAACCAAAGTCTCCAGCCAAAAAAGCCGCCAAAAAGCCAGCAGCGAAAAAAGTAGCCAAGAAATCCACACCAAAGAAGACTAAGGTTGCAAAGAAACCCGCCGCCAAAAAGGCTGTTAAGAAGTCTCCAAAGAAGGCCGCCAAGAAGCCAGCTAAGAAGTAAATTTTTTCTAGAGCTTGTCTCTCACTTCCAAAGGCCCTTTTTAGGGCCAAACATTTCCAACGATAAAGTTTCAGATCTAATTTGCATCTTGCACAAGTAGCTAATATTGAGTTTATTCTGTGAAATTGTGGCTGCCAACGTTGTACGGCAGAACAAGAGCATTTGTTGAGGCAAAATTAGAAAAAAAATCTGTCGAACTTTTCCATATATACTCCCCTTGCTGTCCGTTTAATAAATAGAAGACATACATTTACGTAAGAAGAAAAAACGCTTCGAAGTTGTCAAAACCCAACGGAGACAACACAAATACGAGTGTTATTTTTGTGTTTCTAAAAGAAATTACTGAAATAGTACATTAACCGACATGATTGACCCGGCTAGGGTAAGAATCGAGCTCAGTCGTGAGTGCGACTCTCAATCAGTGTCTGTTAATTTACCAATTCAAGGTCTTTTGAATTAACAAAGAAATGGACTTTAGTAGTCTCTCAGTGAAAAATAAACACAACTGCTTTGTCCAACAGTTAACTTATTCTAGATAGAAATCTAAGAAGTGTGCGTACTATGCGTTCTTTGTCATAGAGTAACATGAGATTTAGGCGCGATATGTGGTATTCTGTCTTTGTCTGGACGAGTGCCTGGGGGGAGTTGAGCGGGAAATTATATTATGGCTCTAGAAAAAGAGTGAATCGTCTGTAAATATATGTATACCTCACATTTTAACTCATTAAACAGTACAGATTTCTGGACTCTCGGTAAAATAATAACTGACCCTTTTCACTTTAGTGGTTTATTATAACAACTTATGATTGGGTATAAACGTCAAAATGATATGCCCCTTTTTAACCCAATAAGAAACTTGTCTGCGTGGTTATTTTAGACATGAAGATTTTCCCTGTGCCCCATGTGTTTTAGCGTTCAATATATATGTATTGTTTCCCGACAGTTTTCCAACAAAAAATAACACCATGTCCATTTTCCTTTGAATGCAATTCCTGGTAATTTATAACCCTTCTAAACTTAACCTCAAATATTTATACCTATGCTTAGTTACATGTAGACAGTCTAACGTAAACAGCAAACTTTTGAAGAAACGTGCACCCCCCCCCCCCCCCCCCGAAAAAAAAATTCAACGTATTTACTGCAATGCAAATTTGGAAAGTTTCTTTAAAGGGGCATGAGCTGCCAAAATTCACACTTTTATCATAATCTCTGATCGTCACGACAGTAAGAGGCTTTGAAGGCCATCGAAAAACTAAATGATTGGCGTTGGAATGAAGAAAATCCATACAGTATGTGGCCTGTACGAACCGAAAACGTGTTCGAAAAGTAAACAAAATTTAAATAACCGGGAATACCATTCATTCATTCTAAGGCAAAGTTAGTTCAAAACAATACTTTATCGTACATTCTCGAGACTAGAAGCAGTAAAAAGCTTCTGAATTACACGTCTTGAGAAAAATAGCCAATAATTTCAACATTCTGTTTAAACATCAAAATATCAACATTTTGGCAGCTCATGCCCCTTTAATGTAGAATGCTAGGACTAAATGTCGTTACCTGAAAAGATAATCCAGTTAAAAGTAATGACAGTAAAGCTTTATTCAGACATAAAAAGTTCATAGTTAGCACACCAAGATGTGTTTTATATATTTTTTAAATAAAAAAGGCCTATTAAGGAAAATGCTGAACATTTTCCCTTTTTTGTTGACTCAAAATTTAACCAAAACGCACACTTTAGCCTATCACAAGTAAACACAATATTATGTTCTTTAGGGTGAAGGTGATATTTTGTCTAAAATTTTCCCGAAAGGAATGCATAATTACGCACACATGATGATTAACCTAGCATCTGGGTTTTTCACTGCTAAGCAGTGTTAATCTATTACCATTTTAGTCTAAACGAATTATATACGTCATTATTTTGAAGCAAATGTGAAAGACAGGGATTGAAAGTTCACTTGAATTTCCCGGAGTCCGCCGAAACTATCCAATCAGATTGGAAAGCCGTCAACCAATGGTAAAAGGTTGAAACGGACCAATGGTAATTCACGCGCCAAAATATTTACCCAATCAAAGCTCAGCCGTTGGCGCGAAGCGGGCTATTAAATACGATAGTAACCCAGTTCAGGTTAAGTTAATTCTTAATCAACAGAGAGAGAAGACATCGAAATGGCCCGTACCAAGCAAACCGCCCGTAAATCTACAGGGGGAAAGGCTCCTCGTAAACAGTTGGCCACAAAGGCAGCAAGAAAGAGTGCACCAGCCACCGGAGGTGTAAAGAAACCACACAGATACAGGCCTGGAACAGTCGCCCTCCGTGAAATCCGTCGTTACCAGAAATCCACTGAACTTCTGATCCGCAAATTGCCCTTCCAGAGGTTAGTTCGTGAAATCGCCCAGGATTTCAAGACCGATCTCCGATTCCAGAGCTCTGCTGTCATGGCTCTCCAAGAGGCTAGCGAATCTTACTTGGTCGGTCTCTTTGAAGACACCAACTTGTGCGCCATCCATGCCAAGAGAGTCACTATTATGCCCAAGGACATCCAGCTGGCCAGACGTATCCGAGGAGAACGTGCTTAAGTCAACTATTCCCTGATCTTCTTCCAACGGCCCTTTTCAGGGCCAACCAAATAATACGGAAAAGATTTTATTAATGCACACTTACTTATTTGTCTAACAGATTAATTTGTTAATACATGCATGCAGTATAACATAAATTAAAGTATCTGTCGACTGCCATAATGTTATCAGACATTATGAAAAAAGTTTGAATTTTGGCAGCTCATGCCTCTTTAAAGTATCTGTCGACTGCCACAATGTTATCGATAATATGTAGGAATGCCGATGACTCCCAAAACTTATTGATAAAATAAAAACATGTAGTGGACAGAACGCTCAAGCCAGGCCGAATAATAAGGCTAATTTCTGTGTGCATAAGAGTGCTAGACAACACGTATCTTCCTTTTAACCCCCAACACAAAAGTGAACGTTTCGTTGTCCCGCGTTGACATCCCTCTGCCGTCTGAAACTTCGAGGATTCCTATTTACGTTCGTGAAATATATCCTCTGGCAGAATGCAGGTCATTTTGAATGTGGCGACCCAAAAGGTAGTCTAGAAACGAAAAATTTCGAGATTAACGCTACCCATGTAAATAGAAGGGAACAAATCACTGTTAATTTTCAGCCTCGATCAGTTATATAACTGACGCGTTGGGGAAATCCTCATATGTTCCGAAACTGCCTCTGTTCTAGTGTTACAACTTATTGGGACGAATACTCATGTTGCCTGGAAGTACACATTAATAAATGATTAAAATAAAACAAAAACATAAATTAACCAAATATATTTGATTATATATTTTATAACACACACCGGCCCTGACAGTTTCTGTATATGTTTGGGTTTCTCCAATGTTTGCATTATAAATGATTGAGAAAATAGGCATAAGTAGGTATAAGTTAACAAATAAAGGGTTTCGGTCCCTTTCATGGTCACGGGCACTTTTGTTGGGTCCCCTAAATTATATAAGAAATGTTACTTTTTGCCACATTTAAGATGACCTGGTGCCAGTTTCACAAAGCGGCGTAGTGTACGTTGTTACGTAACTCCCATGGCATCCCATACTGTAGAGATATGTTCCTATAACAATTACATAACATTTACTCTATAATAAGGTTCCAGCTGTCTGTCAGAGGGTATTTCATGTACGGATACCCCCTTATATAGTTATTGGAGCGAAATTTTGCTTCAGGAAGATGAAGAAAGACATACAATGATTTGCTACTCGTGGTTTAGTTTTCTGGCACTGACGGAAATAAAGACAGTTTTCTATAAATTGAAATAATCTAAATATATATCTAAAATTACTATGGCAGTTTGATGCGTAGTGTCCATACAACTTGTGCATTTGTAGTTGTAACTTCTTGAGTAGGCCCTATTTCCAATACTCGAGAGACAAACGTCGATGATCGAAATTGACAACAGCTAAGATTTAAAGACACACTCACCGTCATACCCTTTATGACATTTGTGAAAAATACTAACTTACACGACCTTACTTATAGTGAAACTAATATCATTAAACATGTCTACTTATGAATGTGTAACCCCATCATCGGAACACACGTGAATAATTTACGCTCACGCTAAAATGTGAGCTTGTTGAGAATTTATTTCGGGCTATCCGGGGATGGTGTAACAATTGTGCAGTTAATTGTACATAATATAACTAGATATGTATTACACAGGGCCCTACATTATAGCATGTTCAGTTGTTCACAGTTAATCGACACTAAAATAACTATACAAGTTGTAAGCAGTTTTCCCGGGTAAATCCTAGGGCCAGCAACGCTTGTCGTCTAGACACAGTGAGCGAAAAATCAGATTTCAGTGAGAAATATCTCATCAAATAGCTTACGATTTGGCAAACTGATAAATCAGTTGTTATATTATTAAGCACCCAGATATTTGTATATTTATTTCGACAAATAATAAGCTGTAAAGTCGCAGTTTGTACGACAAAAGAATTTGTTAACCGATATTTACTCTCTTTAAGCTTAATTTACTTAAAACTTATACGACTGATCTATTCAAAACTGTAGCAGTAGTTATGACAGAATACAAAGACAATATGATTGCAATTTCATGGCCATATCTTCACAACTGTAGTAGAAATGACACATTTTGTCGGTCTCATACGCACAATTTCTGACAAAAATTCTGTAGGTTAACAATGAGAGGGACTTGCTTTCGACGCGGTCCGCGCTCTGCTTTTATATTTGCCTGTTATCAGCACTGAGGGCTATATCTGTTCTCATTCACTACAAATATCAACGACGATCACAGCAATTTCGACAACATGGCTGATACAGCAGCACCAGTTCAAAAGGCAAAGAAGGTTTCCAAGCCAAAGAAGCCTGTCGCTCACCCAAAATACAACGAAATGGTTGCAGCAGCCATCGCAGGTCTGAAAGAGAGAGGAGGCTCATCTCGTCAAAAGATTCTCAAATATATCCTCGCCAATTACAAAGTCGGAGATGAGAAATCCGTCAACACTCACCTTAAAGTGGCTCTTCGCAATGGAGTCAAGAATGGCTTATTGAAACAGTCCAAGGGAACAGGTGCCTCCGGATCTTTCCGTCTTGGAGAATCTGTCAAGCCAAAGAAGGCCGTTGCAAAGAAACCCGCCGCCAAGAAGCCAGCAGCTAAGAAACCAGCCACCAAAAAACCCGTCAAGGCTAAGAAACCAAAGTCTCCAGCCAAAAAAGCCGCCAAAAAGCCAGCAGCGAAAAAGGTAGCCAAGAAATCCACACCAAAGAAGACTAAGGTTGCAAAGAAACCCGCCGCCAAAAAGGCTGTTAAGAAGTCTCCCAAGAAAGCCGCCAAGAAGCCAGCTAAGAAGTAAATTCTTTCTAGAGCTTGTCGCTCATCTTCCAAAGGCCCTTTTAAGGGCCAAACATTTCCAACGATAAAGTTTCAGATCTAATTTGCATCTTGCACAAGTAGCTAGTATCGGGTTTATTCTGTGAAATTGTGGCTGCCAACGTTGTGCGGCAGAACAAGAGCATTGGTTGAGGCAAAATTAAAAAAAAAAAAAATGCCAACTTTTCCATTTATGCTTCCCTTGCTGTCCGTTTAATAAATAAAAGACACTTACGGTAGAAAAAAACCCCAACGAAATGTATTAAAAAAAAAAAAGACAACGATTCTAAACCTACAGAGGGACTAGGGCATGCTTTGTAATCGTATATACACTGGATATATATTTTAGAGGACGGGGTGGGTTTAGGGGTAAACTGGGCATTTATTAACTCAAGTGATGTTCTTTGTCAATGAGTAGATTGATATTTAGGCGCGAAATGTGGTATCCTGTCTTTACGATTGAGTGCACGAGGATCGATCGACATTGTTTACATCTTAAGAAAGAGTAAATTGTCTGCAAATATATTCCTCACATTTTAACTCATCAAACCGTACAGATTTCTGGACTCTCAGTAAAATAATAACTGTCCTTCTCATACTATATATATATTGTTTTTTCCGACTGTTTTCCAACAACAGAACACCATGTCCATTTTTAATTGTAGAAAACAATGGTCTAACCAGCTGGGAGCGGTGACCATTGTAGAAGGAACGCCATTTTGTCGTAGTTACAGGCCGGGTGATATTTTAGCTCCGGCCCCTATTTTCCTACGAAAAAATTGTTTACCGATGCAATAAATGCCTTAAAATGAATGACCAACCTTTTCTGTCTTAGTATCCATTCCCCTTTTGTCGAACTATAGGCTTGGGTTGTTGCATTCCATCGATATCGAAAGTGGGTTGGAACATTTTCCCGCGAACAAGGCGGCCATATTGCCTGTGGAATCATGGTTAATTTCGCATATTTAAAAATGGCTTCCTCCCGTAGCGTTCCGCCCTTCGGGTGTCACAATAGTCAATAACGCTACATACCGGAGCTAGTCCATTTTCCTTTGTATGCAATTCCAGTTAATTTATATGTATAGTATACAAATCAGGTATACCTCTGACAACACCCAGAAGAAAAAAATGTGTATTTGGAATGGTCTAAATTTAAAACAATATGAAATGCCTTTGATGACGTTTTACAATGCAAACTGTCTCAGTTTATAACTACTATGTCTTGCCAGATTTAATACAAATTATCTTACCTAAAATTATTGAAACCCATTAGTGGCACTGATTTGTTTAACGTAATAGCAGAAGTCTATGAACAGGGAAGTGTGAAATGTCGCATTACCCCATATTCAGGGCACTGGCGGTTTCAGCCTGCTTATACTACACTATGTGACGTTTATGCGCGGTAGATTTTGAAATTGTCAGCGGTTGCGCAATTTCAAATCAGAAAATAAATTAATTCTCCACTTACTGCATCTATCGGCAATTCCAGTAACCGCAGTTCGGAGAATGCATTGGTTCTTATAAAAGCTTTACCGAACACGCGGCTTTGATATCTCCATTTCGATTCAAATCTTTCCAAACAAGTCTTCTTGTCTCATTTTCAACTTTATGAAGTTCTTCGGAAACTTTAACTTTTGCTCCATCAAGTACTGTTGTCATATCTAAAACGTTCGCCATGTTTTTTCTTATGCATCCCATAATAGTTCATAGGAGAAAGTGAAGAAAAGCCACGCTTTTTGACTAACCGAGAGAGGGCTCTGTGTATGGTGACCTCTGGGTCAAACGGCGCCAATGCCCTGAATACTATGTAATGGGACGCTTCACACTTCCACATTCATAGACTTCTGGTAATAGTAAATACACAAGTAGTGTTAACCCGAAAAACAACAGTTTCATATTGACTCAATATGTCGGCATTTGACTGGCAAACAATATGTGTTTCAAACCATTTAAAACCAAAAATTACATGATAAGCTGAGCGACAGGGGGTGAAGTTTATCTAACAACATCGGCCACAGTTCACAGTATGGTTGAAGATCATTTAAGTCTAACGCAGGCTTAGAATAACTAGATAAGAATTACCTAAATAAAACAAGTCCACTACTAGATTTAAAGTGGTATGAACGGCCTAAATGTGGATATTTTGGCGTTAAAACAGAATGTTGAAATTATTGGCAATTTTTCTCAAGACGTATAATTAAGAAGCTTTTTAGTGCTTCTAGTCTCGAAAATGTACGTTAAAGTATTGTTTTGAACTAACTTTGGCTTAGAAAGAATGAATGGTCGTCCCGGTTATTTAAATTTTGTTTACTTTTCAAACACGTTTTCGGTTCGTACAGGCCACATACTGTAAGGATTTTCCGGATTCCAACGCCAATCATTTAATTTTTTTGATGGTCTTGATTGATTGATTGTTTGGTGTTTTACGCCGAGCTCAAGATTATTTCACTTATATGGCGGCGTTGCCAGTTTTATTGTGGGAGGAAACCGGGCTCTATGCCCGGAGGAAACCCACGACCTTCCGCTGGTAACTGGCAACCATCCCACATAGGTCGTTCGAGTCGATTCGAGTTGATGGCCTTGAAAGCCTCTTGCTGTCGTGACGATCAGAAATTATGAAAAAAATGTGAATTTTGGCAGCTCATGCCACTGTAAGCCAGGTCGAGTTAAGATCCGATACGATTGTTTCCGATTGAACCTTAATTATAAGACCGTCCATGTCGACTGAGACCGGTTCATTGTGCAGCCTACTGTTTCCTAACTGGTTGTATTGTTCTATGCGATCATTTAATCGGAAGGGAACTTTGTCACCATACTATGCAGACTGACACGCGACTTATTGTTCTTATTTAACAGTTTTGGAAGCTCATGACACGGGAAGGCGCCTGGTTCTACGATCAATCAAAACCACAAAAAATGGGCACGTCCTCGTGGAGGTGAAATACTGTACATGCCCTTGCAATAAATCATAGGAGGGGGGGGGGGGGGGGGGGGGGGGGTGGTAAAATAATAGCACAATTCAAATATAAACTTTGACAAGCGTTCTGTGCTTTATTCTTGAAAGGAGACATCTCTTAAGTTTGTTGTAGTTCTCCGTTGACCTTCAGATTATTAGAAAAATACAGAGTGATCAATCTCGGATAAAAGACTGTCTGATAGTCAGTAAACAAACAGCCAAAAGTGGACCAAATGCGCAGCCAGAAAGGGCTCTACTGTGGACTCGATTCTTTTTTACCACAACCAAGCAGACATTGGAATCCTCAAATAAAACTAGGGGTCTCGGTGGTCCAGTGGGTTTCGAATCACACTCCGACCAAATAAATATTGAACAATTTCTGAGTGGATTTTTCACTCGGTTCCCGTATGCGGAAGAGTTGCCAAGTACTCGCCGAAGGTCGGGGATTTCTTCCAAGCAATGAGCCCGGTTTGCTCCCCACTAAACTTGACAACGCCGCCATATAAGTGAAATAATCTTGAGCGCGGCGTAAAACATCAATCAAACAAATAAAACTCCCTATCCAGTGGTCCGTGGGAGCTGGGAAAGTTACCAATGGCCATCTGGAAACCTCATCTTTATATAAACAACGGTAGAATAGCCCACATTTTAAAGATATTCGTTCTGGGCACTATTGTATGTGGAAAGTATGACCTACTTTTTTCACAAGACATTATTCCGAAGCTTTTTAATGCTTTTTTTCGGACACTATTTTAATTGTTCAATGCTGATACTGTATGGGTTTCCTAATTCCAATGTCTGTCAGTTAGTATTTCGATGACATTCAAGCTCTCTTACTGGCGTAAAATTCCAAATTGATGAAAACAGCGCGATTTTTGACAGCCATTCCAGTACCTAACGCAAATTATGCCAGCTCACCCATGCAACCTGAACAACAAAAAATAAATCGACAGAACCCAGACTTCTCGGTTAGGTTTGTTAATACACGTTAGTTGACATGTAACTTCATATATGTTTTTATGTTTCGACATCGTTCCATTTACGGATGAACCTTATATTAAAGCTTTCAAATAGCCTTCGGGGGCCTCCGCAGCTCAGTAGGTATAGCGTTGACGCTCAATCCGAACAGCCTTCCACCAATGGGTCGCGGGTTCTAATCCCACTCAGTCCAAAAAAAAAAAATGGAAAATTTTCTGACTGGGTTTTCACTCGAACGACTTATGTGGGATGGTTGTCAGTTACCAGCGGAAGGTTGTGGGTTTCCTCCGGGCATAGAGCCCGGTTTCCTCCTACAATAAAACTGGCAACGCCGCCATATACGTGAAATAATCTTAAGCGTGTCGTAAAACACCAATCAATCAATCAATCAATCAAATAGCCATCCGTTATTGGCATCTAGGTCAAATTATAGGCGGCCAAATACATACTGATACTGTGCAAATATAGCTTTGTCTGTGTTATGTCTATTTATTACTTACTTTTATATTGGATTAAATGTTTTCTTGTGTTTCTGGCTGCTTTGTCATAAATTGAATATACCTTATTATATAGAGAAAACATCTCAAACGAGGCCTCGTCGGCTCGTGCCTACAGAATCGCTAGAACCTTCTCGCACAGCCAAACGACTCACACACGAGGTGATATAGAGGGTGGCGGGGGGGGGGGGGGGGGGGCTTGTTATGGGAGTGGTTGTTTTACTAAGGGATGGCACGCAGATGTGAAAGTGAGCTGACAAACTGTTAGCATGAATCCGTGTCAAAATCGATAGTGTCAAGCGCACCCCCGACCACCCAGAGTGGACTCGCCTTGCTTGTGTAAATTTACGGTAGTGTTTATACATTAGACTGTATTGTAGACGCGTGCATACTACAAACTGGGGTGTGTGTGATTTGATGATAGTGCAATACGCTATGGGTAATATACACAGGGAAAGGTAATGGAGGTTTCCCATGGGGGGATTCGGGACAGTTTGCCCTCATTACCACTGGACAGATCTATTCCCAAACACCTTTTGGCTCAAAGACGTGGTGCTATATCCTTCTGTGCGAGCAACTCCTACTATGCGGTTCCCAGATGGAAGGTAAGCCATTTCATACAATACCTATCTATTAATCATTATAGGCCTATGTATCAACTGACTTACAACTATCAGCTGGTAATACAATACCGTAAATGTTAAAAAAAAAAAACCTAGCCCAATAGGACGGTGAAATTTCACGTATTGAGTGTTTCAGAATTGTCAAGTTACCTCTGATGCTCTTAGTACAAGTGTATGGACACACGTTTTACTTTTTAGTCTATATGGTACGATGAACATTAAGTTTAGTAGGGCTTACCGCCTGTTGCCAGAGAAAGGGCCGTGGGCTCGGGAACCGGGTCACATCTTAGTAGGTCATGGCCTTAACACCCAAACAAAGGCGAGCGATGTATTATTGCTGTTTCGTGCAGTTGTAGCCTGAAAAGGCTGACCAGTTGTGACCCTCGAGCCCTTCCTTTTTAGAGGGAAGATGAAATGTGTTACCCAGCAGACCACCCCCTCTTGTAGTACGTCTGGATCGCACGTGTCTTATCAAGTGGTCCAGGCCTACTCTTACTGAATGCGCCTGTAACCAACTTTGTAGAATATGAGCTACAGGGTCTTGGGGAACAAAAGTATTATTTCCCGAACTGTCTTCCTGACCGAAGACTTGTTTTAATTATGAAAAACTGTGGGATGTAGGTCTAACATCTTGAATCTGCACATACGTGTATTTATGTAATGATGCTAAAGTTATCGGCCTTGAAACCCTGAAAAGTTTTGTCGATATAAATCGCAACGATAGGGAGAGGGTATTACAACTGATTTAATAATTGATACCCCCCGCCACCCCCCCCCCCCCCCCCCCAATCTTAATTTGTTAGTCAAACAGCTATTTAAAAGGACATACCGGGGAGCTAGGAAAGTTACCAATGGTCATCTGGAAACTCCATCTCAATATTAACAACAGGCCAATAGCACACATGTTCAATAATGGTTTTAGTTTGGGCCAGGGAATGTCCCTTCTTCATTATCTTTTAATTTATGTTATACATTAAATGCTCGCCATCCATTTGTAACAGCATCCCTATTTTCTGGCGTGTATAATTCCATGATTGAGAGTTTCAACCGATTGTTGTATAGTTCATGTTCGTGAGTAATTACTCATTAATTTCCTTAACGAGAATTTACCTTATATGAGCGATGTATACAGTTGGACACATTTGCAAATGTTGTTTAAAAACATGATTGTATTGGCAGTGTATATTGTGACTTGTATAATTTGATATTGAGGGTACATCTGGTTCCATGTTATATAGATACTTTGCCTACTCGGTTATAAAGGACATCATGTTTTATTTCCTGCATTTATAATAGCTACCGCTCTATATTATTATTAACCGTATAGTATTACCCAACCGTGTGTTAACGAGCAATGGTTTGCTGGTGAGAGCACTCGCGCCGCATCACAAGAAATCTCCAAATCAAATATGGTCGATTTGGCAGTTTCTCGAACTTAGGGGCCTACAAGAAGTACGCCAAATTAAAAAGCTCTAAGGATTCTTATACTTATTGTTTTTCTCTCTCTCTCGTTTGCCGCATGTCGTGACGGTGAGCGAGAAAACAGCAAAACGGCTATTATAAATTCCCCAGAGAAGTTGCCGTTCAGGGGATTTCAGGTGTTGAAAGTCATCAAAATGAACCTTTTTTTGAAAGGTTGTCGACAACGTACCAGCTTTCGGCCGTTTCTCGCGCCGTCTTTTGTCGACCTAGCAAAACAAGCAACGCGAAATATCGCCAAAATATGCAACTTTCAGTTTTACCAAACGTAGGGTTATTTTACATTTGTTTGGTGAAGTCGATCGACGTTTTATAAATATATCGGTTTATCACTTGCTCAACCCATTAAGCAAATAAACGGATACATTTGTTGCATTAGGCATCGGGCCTATACTTGCATGGAATCTCGCTGTAATTGCATACAGCAGTCTGCACCTGTAAATTAAACGTTTGGATATTTTCACTATTTATATAATTTTTTAAAATTATATATTATTTGTTAAGCTATAAATCTGTTGTATATTATAAGTTTTAGGTTATTTCCAAAGAAAACAATTTTCGCACGTGAGGTTCATGTTCAACCCTTAGATAACAAACTGAATATGGTTATTGACCTAGGTTTTGACTTAGATTATGGATGACAGGCCTACCTCGTTTTACCTTCTGCCCTACTTTGCCCCCAGGTGTTGAATTGAAAGCAATAGGGAAGTTTTCACTTAAGTCTTTTTTATAGTCTCAATAATGTCCTGACGTTCTTTTAAAAAGACAGTTATTACCAACTCTTGTTAGTTCCACCATTTTAAACACAGAAACCACTTAGAGGCCACCCCTCATCAATACATGAACTCTGGTTATCAGGTCAAAACCACTGTCAAACTCATTTAATTACTTTGAAATAAAAATTGCGCTTGAAGCCTATACGAGTAGAACTATAGTGTTCAAAAAGTGTAAATAAATGAAATAACCGAGACGAAAGTTTATACATTTTAGACACAAGCTTCAAGTTTCAAATAGAGTGTCATTGTCAATATACGGACTTAGGCCTAGTCATTTGATCTAATTTACATCAAGAACAAATGGAAAATGGAATTATAAAGTGCCCCCCCCCCCCAAAAAAAAAACCCATAAAAAATACAGTTCCAATGGCCCACTGACCGAGTTATACACACAGATTGTATAGTATCGTTTTGATAAGAGGTCCCTTCAAAGACTCTCAACTTATTTTAACTTTCTAACAACTTCGGTCCATCATGAATGAATGATTGAATATGTATATAAAAAAAATTATTCCAAAAAATCTTCGATCTGCCAATTGATCAATCAATCAACTAATAGAGATCAATTCATCATTCATCCATTTTTATTTGGTCTTAGTGGGATTCGATCCCTCGCCGCATAGATGGAAGGCCTGTGTTAGCTGAATATCACTCTAACTCACCAAGACCCCTGATAAGGTTTTGGATAAGACTTCCTTGTGAAAAGGCGGCGTATGTTTATTTTATGTGGGTTTCTTACGTATAAATATAAGTTTGAAGGTCATTGTATCTAAAGGTGATATCGACATGCGAGAGCTTCTTTTCGTCTAACCGGATGTGTGTTTAATAAAAGTTAGGACACAGTTTTGATATGTTAAGGTTGATGGGGATTAGTTTCACATCATATATAAGAGCAAATTTTAGACAACAGGCCACGGCCTTGAACATTTTAATTTCATCTGACATTTAATGAAATAATATAGGCCTACCGTGACAAATCTGTGATAAACGTATAAGACAAGCTATATTGTTCTTTTTCTAATTGACTGTGCGAGATATTACCCCGATACTACCTACTACCTTATAACTGCAGATGGATCTATTCTGTATTAGCCCCCCCCCCCCCCCCCCCCCCCTATAGGGCCAGTACAATGTGTTGGCCAAGTTCAAGTCGTATTGGCTGAATGGCGTTCGTAGCTCTCAAAGTATTTCCACAGTAATGCTTCACTTTGTAAGTTAAACCTTCGTTAAAGGCACACTTGTCGCCAAAATCCAGAATACTGTTTACACCAAAAACTGTCGGCGGTTTTCTGTATTTTCCTCAGACAGACCAAAAATAGAAAGTTTTGGCATCATTTAGTATTTTTAATCTGAAATTGCCCGCAATGTAAACAAACCCGGAACCTGACCATGCACACAGGCACCCTAATGTTTGAGTGGTGTGAGTGATCTAACGACACCGTATAATTTTACGTACTTTATC
This sequence comes from Lepidochitona cinerea, assembly GCA_963971465.1. Lineage (NCBI taxonomy): Eukaryota > Metazoa > Mollusca > Polyplacophora > Chitonida > Tonicellidae > Lepidochitona > Lepidochitona cinerea. Next base: position 34,168,612 of record OZ020556.1, on the reverse strand, counting down.
TGAGAAATACAGACTGCCTATCCGATAAGAGTGAGTCGAAAAGCCTGCCGATAATTGTTTGAGTGTAAACCACAAATAAAAAGGCCTGAAATGAGGGTAATCCAACCACTAAGTTAACCGACACTAATCGTTGTTGTTGTATCCAGGTTTCGATTCTTCGTTTGTTTTTAACCCCCATTTCTACATTCTAAACCTAACTGAACATGTTTTATGTGTCCTATGTTTAATTTTAGTGGTCTTAGTCGTAGTAAGGTCAAGTAAATTGGTTTTCTTAACAAATGTTCAACAGGCTACGACGGCAAATGGACTTTTAAGTTTTATTAACCGAGAAATCTGAGACGATTTTTTGTCGGAATTCTAGGGCGCCAACGCCAGGGAGTGCTTGTTCGATTCTCAGCACCATATATACACCGATTTTTCGAGATATAAAAGTTTGATATACTTTTGACACCCCAGTAGCAGCTCCGGGAAACTCTGGTCAGAACTGCCACCCCAGGCCAATACCAGTGCAATACGAAAACTCTCGATTAATAACAAATTGAATCCGATTGATCAAAAACCACTTCACCTCAACGTGGAATTTCTCTCGTTTCAAGTATTTCCGTCAAACAGAATTTCAAATAAAATGGATATAGCGTTAGGTCGTTTAGATCGCCTACCCAAGAAATGAAATGGGTATAGCGTTATGTTGTTCAGGTCGCCTAAACCTAACAAATAAAATGGATATAGCGTTAGGTCGTTTAGATCGCCTACACAAGAAATTAAATGGGTATAGCGTTAGGTTGTTTAGATCGCCTAAACATTACAAATAAAATGGATATAACGTTAGGTCTTTTAGATCGTCTGCCTAACAAATGAAATGGGTATAGCGTTAGGTTGTTTAAATCGCCTACCTAACGAATAAAATGGATATATTACTACCTAATTACAAATAAAATGGATATAGCGTTAGGTCATTTAGATCGTCTATCTAACAAATAAAATATAAAGTTGTTCTGTCTGGGCCCTTGGGGAAAATTTATATAGTCCGTTGCAATTGGAAGTAGTATAAGGTTCAGTACATTGATTTCTATATTGCCTGTCGTTGCTAAAACAAGTGGAGATGATCATATTATTTACATTTCTTGAATCCTAAACAAAAGTGTTCTTCTGCAAGACGCTGTAATTTATGGTGGCCGAAATTCAAGCTTATATATACATATATATTTTTTGTCGAGCGTTTGGAATTTATTTTAAAACACCGAGCTTTTTGCCTTTGGGAAGCGAATTCCTTTGCAAATGATCACTAAGTTTAAATATTCATTCATTCTATGCCTAGATATTAAATTATTTCATTTACAAGGCTACGCTCCCAAGTTTATTGGAAATGAAAATAGGCGCTGTGCCGAGTGGAAACCCCGGAACGTGCATGCAGTTGATCTATACCATGCAGCAATGGAAGACCTATAAAAATGGGTCTATATAAGAAGGACTGCATTGCACCACATATTTCCAAGAACCGTGTGATTGAAACCAGCTGCACTGATTTGGAGAATGCCACATGTTAATTTTTAAATGACAATGGAGAAATTTCTCATATGATATCACGATTGAAACTTTTATCCAGGGAATTAAATAAACAAACAAACAAACTATATGCTTTCATTCATTGTGCAGGGGTCGCGTGGGACGGTAAGCTCCGAAGCTCCAATTCAATTCAATCAAATTTATTCTTCCTGACCAGGCATAAATCTATTGATCTACAAATATATTAATCAACCCATACTGCCAGGACAGTAAAGGGCAATGGGTAAAAACAGTACCAGCAAATATCAACACATGGCGGGATACAGTATATAACATCCTACGATTTTATACTAAATAAATGGTATATTTCAATACGTTTGAGTAATTTGCAAAGTATTTTGCAATGTATCTTTCTCAACATTTAAAACATCTACAGACACATAGTATTCGTTCCGGATCAGGTAAGCATTGCGAAGTTATCAATATCTGTTTTCCCTGAGGTTGTATTCTACGAGAAAGTTTCCATTGGTAGCGGGTGGTTCGAGGTCCTTTGTCGCAACAAGGAGTTGCTTTAAAATGATATCAGTTTGGTCAGATGTGTTCCTGGAGCAAAATTATGTTTTAAACTCAAATAATAGCCACTTTTCTATAACGTGAGGGCCTCGAAAGACTGGAAAGCTTGGTCAGTAAGGTTTTGTCATGCAGTCAGTCCGAACCATTTTGGTTGGAGTTTATCTCATCTTCACATATGTCCATGGGTTAGAGTGGCCGCCCCTCAGTCTCACACAGACCTTCCATCGATGTTGTGCGGGTTCAAATCACACTCAGACCAAATAAAAATGGAAAAATTTCTGAGTGGATTTTCTACCTGTGGAAGAGTTGCCAGGTGCTCGCTGAAGGTCGGGGGTTTTCTCCGGGCAATGAGCCCGGTTTCCTCCCCCCACTAAACCTGCATGACAACGCCCCCATATACGTGAAATAATCTTGAGTGCGGCGTTCAACATCAATCAATCAATCAATCATCTTCACATACATAGGGTATAGACCACACTGATCGAGAATCTCATTTACTTTTACTATTACCCCCGGAGAGCAAACTGGTTCCATTTTGGACAGTTACAAGTTTGGTGTAATATTTTGCTTTCATTGTACCAGAAGGCTATTATGCGGTCAAGCTCATGTCAGTCGTAAACCTATTGAAATATCACGGGTTTAGTTTATTACAACAACTTATGATGGGGTATAAAGGTCTAAATGTTATACCTCTTTTTAACACAATTAGAAACTTGTCTCAATGGTTATTTTAGCGTGTGTTTATCGTTCATAAATATATTTACATTTAAATCAACATATAAAGGCATTTTACCTAATTCGCCTTTTTCTTTTAAACCATGCTGTAATTGGAACCTTTCTATATAGCTAAGAGTTTTCCGTTGCCCGAAATTTCACTCCGGTATAAAATAATTTGTTTTATAAGGGCATCAAATAGTTGAATGACATGCACAATCTATTAGAAGATTCAATCGGTTTGCTTTCTGCAGAAGAGAAAACGTTGCCCCATTGTCTTGGGATATTAAATGCCTTTGTGCTTGAAGAAATCTTTCGTTTTTTGGTAAAAAAATAACGCCAAGGTAGGCATATCTAGACTATTCACTATCTTTTTTTCCAAAGACACATTTCGATTTTGGGATTTCTTCTCTTTCAAAATCATCAATTTTGTATTACTGATGTTCACTTTCAGTCTCCATTTCTGACAGCATTCAGAAAATGATTTCAACATGTATTGACGTTTTTGTCGTTGCAGCAAAATACTTTTGTATTTAAGAAATTCTCACTGGGATTTTCACGTGTTCCACGTTGTTGATATTACCTTGGTTACATTTCGTTGGAATATCTTATACCGTTTATCACCATGGAATACGATATATATGTATGAACACTACAACACACGGGCGCAAGGAAAATCTTCTTGTCTAAAATAACCATAATAAAGTAGAGTGAGCAATCCGAAGAAAGACATGTAAGACATATTAACTCAATATTTCGGTTTATTCTCAAACCATCATCAGGAGTAGTGATACAATGAAAATAACGGTATATATAGGCAGTAGATAAAAATTTAAAACAACACATGTAGGGTAATGAAACGATTAAAGGTTATGTACAGCAAGAAGATTAAGGAAGAACAGCATGGGGCATACAGGTGGCAGGTAATAAACATGGCATAGTAAGAATATAGTACGTTAAGATAGCTAAGATGGTAGATACTAAAGAGATTGACAAGTGTTTGACAGGTATTTACTGTAATGAGGCGAGACAGAAATTTTACAGAAATAAACTAAATTGTTTGGAGGCCTTTAGGCCAGTGTTAAGTTCAGGGTTGTGCTTTTTGATGGCATAAGCCTCTTTAAAGAGAAGCTCATTCCAATGACCACGGAGACGTAAAATAACCACGGAGACAAGTTTATATCATTTAGACCTTTATACTCCATCATAAATTGTTGTAATAAAGTAAACATATACACGTATAGAACATGTATGGTCAACGTCATGGAATAAAATATGGTCCACCAACTTCGGCATTATTTTTTACCCAGCAAACATGCACTGGATATAAAATCCAGTATTTTAAACGTTAGTCAGTTGCGTACCGGGTATAGGTCTATGTACATCTTGTACTTGAGAATGTCCTTACGTACCAAGATGTAATGAAGGCGGTGTTCGGAGCATGTTATCGTTCATTGTAAATGTTATAGTTTATCTTATCTGTAAATAAAGACAGTTTCTCGGGATGGTTGGCTTTGATGCGATATTCTATTTTCTGTGCGTCACATCTGACGTCAATACAGATAAAAATCAATCGAAATCAGATCAGTTCATTAGGTTATATAGTTTTGAAGTTTTCCGGGGGTGCTTTTATCGATCTTCAGCCTGATTTTATACGATATTCCTTAGCTTGATGTGTAATCACTCCCAACAGAATGATGTCATCTTACGTGCTTCCCAAAATGCCACAAAACGTTTGATTTAAGTAAGAAACGGGAGCTATATTATTAGCAATGGGAAAAGCGTGAGTTGGTGCTTTTCCTTCACGTTTGCTTCTGAGGCAGTTGCTGTCTGGGGTCTAATTTAGACAAATTGATTACTGTATATCATACAGCCTATTGGGATTATACGGGGGACTGATGGTTGCAATTACGATTATGTGATGACGACAATGCCCTGTCAAACGTGCATGACTGGTTGAATCCAATTAACGGGCACGTGCACACATTTCCAACCCTGGAAGCGTATATTGTGTTAGCCTATATATCTTGCCCTCTCCCCACGCAGGGTTCATTTGTTAGCCTATTTGTACCAGTTATTGTCTGAAAGTTAAATAATGATAAAAGGTGTTAGCGTTGAAATAAAAATAGTGACATGCGAACTGAGGATGTGTGCTGATAAAGGACAACCGGGAAGCATGTTAACATTTTAAGGGTTTTGATGCTCACAAAAAAACTAATTTAATACGGAGGTCTACATTCTCGAGAAAGGTATACCCAGGTCGCCAAATAATGCATTGGTAGACCTACACGTAATATATAGCCTTTTTAGGCATACCAGTCCAGGGGCGGATCCAGCTTTTTACGAAAGAGGGGGTCCCAGGCCCTTCGATTACAGAAACATAACAAATTTGTAAAAAGAGGCATTAGGGTTAAGGGCCGCCTAGGCAACGGAAGCTCTGGAGTCCTCGATTGCCCCAGAAGCGTTCGGAGGGTGTTCTGCAACTAAAATTTCCGGATTTTGCTTTCCTTAATTCTTAAAAAATAACAGTAAAGTCTTTATGTTCCCCAGTTTTAAGTGAAGCATTGTGACGGCTTAAATCATGGAGAATGGGGTGACTATTCCAACGCATTGGGCGAGGGTCCAGGGGCCGCCTAGGCCCGGAAGCGCAGGTAAATCTAGATTGCCTGAGAAACGTTCTGCAACTATATAAAAATGCTAATAATTTCCGGATTTATCTCTCCTTAAAGGGGCATGAGCTGCCAAAATGTTGATATTTTGATGTTAAAACAAAATGTTGAAATTATTGGCTATTTTTCTCAAGATGTATAATTCAGAAGCTTTTTAGTGCTTCTAGTCTCGAAAATGTACGATTAAGTATTGTTTTGAACAAACTTTGGCTTAGAATGAATAAATGGTCGTCCCGGTTATTTAAATTTTGTTTACTTTGCGAACACGTTTTCGGTTCGTGCAGGCCACATATTGTATGGATTTTCGTCATTCCAACGCCAATCATTTAGTTTTTCGATGGCCTTAAAAGCCACTTGCTGTCGGGACGATCAGAAATTATGAAAAAAGTGTGAATTTTGGCAGCTCATGCCACTTTAATTCTTAAAAAATAACAACAGTAAAATCGTTATGTTCCAAAGTTCTAGATGAAGCCATGTAACGTTTTTGAAGCATGGGGGAGGAGATGACTATCCCAACGCATCAGGCGAGGGCCCAGAGGCCGCTTAGGCCCCGGAAACTCAGGGGTTCTAGATTGCCTGAGAAACGTTCTGAGGCTGTTCTGCAAGTAAATAATTTAAAAATAACAAAATAAGACAAGCAGGAGAGGCGCCCGCGGTTTGTTTTATGTTGATTTGGGCAATTATATTGTGCTACATACTTGTACTACATAAAGGGGTCCGTGAATAGTTTTTTATTGAAAGTGGGAAGGTGGCAGACTGCCGAAACCCAGTAGGCCTATATACAGGCGTGGGTCCACAGGCCACCTATAGGCTTTTAAAATCATCAAGCAAAACACTGTCCATGACTTTCGTTATACTTTCTTGAAAGTTGCAGTACTGAAGACACTTTCTCAGAGAAATCTTGTATAAATCATCGACGATCCGCCATATTTGACGAAGCTTTAAGGCTCTTCATGGCCGAAGAAATGTCTAAACAAAGAATGGTGTATATAGTTTTGTTCTGTATTCTTGAGTGCCATATTCCTGTCAGATAAGGCCATCATTTCAGTGTTAATAATCGAAAATAGGTTTATTAGGTATGAAACTCGTTTGTGGGACGAGATGATCACTGAATTGTTGTGTAATTCTTTACATCCAGAAATTGCATTTTTCAAAATTCAGCTTGTTCATTGCTTGAACCATGAAACACGTTGCTTAACATTGCAACACGGACTATATGATGTGCAAAATATTCAAAAAGAAAAATATCACCATAGTTTACCGTGGTAATTAGTGGTTACCGTCCGTCAAACTAAAGATGGCATGGAACTGGCAGACCTTGCATTAGACTGCATATATATAATGGTACGTTTTGATCTGTGTTAATTCCTTTCTCCTCTTGCTCCTTTTTTTTCTCTTTCCTTTTTTTTTGCTCAGAAAAGGGTGTGTGTGTGTGTGTGTGTGGGGGGGGGGGGGGGGGGGTCCTGATCCTCTGGATCCGCCTATGCAGTCATATAAAGCATTACGTAATTAGTTCTCGATCTTGACAATCAGTGACTCTCCATCTATTAAACCATTTGCTTTGAAAATTAGAATCGGGGCATTTGCATGGTGAAGTAGGCCCTACATATTGGTGCGATATGCCATCGACACAAAATAAAAGCCCCATTTATTGAGCCTATGCCTTCCAGAGGGCCTACAACTTTTCCGAGGAGCACTAGATTGGAGTTAGGGTGAACGTAGCTAGAAAAAAACTGAAGGTATATGGTGCTGTGTTTGCACACAGCGAGACATTGATTGATCGTTTGGTGTTTAACGCCGCGCTCAAGAGTATTTCACTTTTATGGCGGCGTTGCCAGTTTTATTGTGGGAGGAAATCGGGCTCTATGCCCGGAAGAAACCCACGACCTTCCGGTGGTAACTGGCAACCATCCCACATAGGTCGTTCAAGTGGAAACCCAGTCCGAAAATTTTCCAATTTTTGTTTTTGACTGAGTGGTATTCGAAACCGCGACCCATTGTTGGAAGGCTGTTCGGATTGAGCGTCCAACGCTCTACCTACTGAGCCACGGAGGCCCCTCGCAGCGAGACAAAGCATCCCATATACGACCATGGTCCGACAAGGTTGACAAACATTTTCTTTTTAACCCATACCAGCAAACTACAGTGGTAATTAATCTCTTCTTGTTCATCTGTTGAGAAATTCGCGCCGCCGTTTTTTTCGGCTGGATTGATTCGAGAAAATTATTTCTTCTTTAAATTTAATCGAACTCCGTAATCTTGCCAGTCTTGGCTCTGACGAATTCACAAAAAAAAAAAAAAAAAAATTCCGCAGAGCCCAGATTTCGGCAAGGATAAATGTGACCTATTCAGCTGGCGAACTTCGGGTTTTTAGTAGGCCTATGGTTTAAATATTTTCTGGAAAACAAACGAAATCTGTAACTTAGGCAAGACATAGCGAAACTAGAAACACTTTTTCTTGGAGACGGCCTCATTATCTCTTGTCGCTGATTGGTTGTTATTTGACTTCCGTTTTCGATTTACACCAGACAGCAGAGATTCTCGCAGGTATTTTGCTCTACATTTTAAATTTCCCGCTAAATAGATTATATTATTATTAACTGTCTACGGGAACTTTATTATTAACCTTCGGATATTCATTGGCCATTACGACGTCGACGTCGACTGAATTTCAGAAATTACTAAATAGCCGAGTGTTAAAATCGTAGACCCTACTGATGTACCGAGACCCTACTGATGTACCGACAGTGTAGTCTGTATCCGCACACATCTGACCGAAGTAGGCCTACCGGTAACACAGGAATGAGACTACCTGACCGGCAAAGTAAGTAAACCAGGATAGAATGAGACACATGAGTGCGGCTGGTGTCTCATTCTGTTTTACTTACTTGTAGCCTAGTCTGTTGTGTAGTGTACTGTACTACTGTAGCCGGCATGTCAGTAGTCTGCGTTTCTGACTCCAAAATTCAGGTGGCCTAATAGTAATATTTATAAACGTCAGTAGGCCTATATAAAAAAGTAATGCTATAGAATCGAGGCATCTGCGTGGCGAAGTACTTTGTGGTGGAGTTGCCTTCGACATAAAATAAACCCCCCATTTATTGAGCCTTTGCCTTTTGGAGTCAAAAAAACCCGACTAGGATGTCGAGTCAAATTTTAAATCTTGAAGACCTGACCTCATTTGTTCATATAAAAGTTTCAAACAATCACCAGGACATCAAGATTCTGAAAAAATCGGTCTTCAAACGTTGCGATTTCAGTAGCTGGAGATATCCTAATCTGTTGCATCAGAATTTTTCCTTAACGGCTTTACCTGGCAGACCAAGCGAATCTTCCTGACCGACAAGTAAATAAAACAGGATGAGACAGTAACTGTAGGCCTATTACATATTAAAGAAAACTTGCCTTCTGAGAGCTGTTCGAATCAATCCTATAAGAATTTTTTTTTATATGCCTGCTGATAAAGTGGGTGTATATTGGTATAGGCCTACTGTTGTCTGTCCCGGATTCATGTCCGCTCCATTACTTTAAACCTTGAATAGAATAGAATATTTATTCACCAGGGGCGGCGGAACCGGGGGACCTATCTTTGTTAGTCGGTCGCCTAAATCACAACTTATGTGCTGCTCTGAATTTGGCAATTTCTTTTTGAAATGTCAACTTTTCAATGCCAGAAATGGCCTGGAACGCATCACTGGCAATCTCAAACTTTGGAGTTGTCGCGGACTGCAGGCCCCTGGACTCTCGCGTGATAATGCTGTCAAAGTGGCCCACCTGTCGGCAGATTCTTGGCTAAGATACCTATTATCTGAAAGCCTTGAAAGTTTTTGGGGTGCGTACATTATCTACTACAGATATTTTTTCCTCCAAAGTGAGTAGATTTCAAACTTTCCAAAAATCTTTACATCAAATTTCACCTGTTGGGCCCTGAAAATGACCCAGAACGCATGTATGGCCTTCTCCTGTTTCAGAGCTTCCGGGGCCTACGCGGCCCCTGGACCCCCGCCTGTTGTGCTGGGATAGTTGCCCCCTCAATATGAAAAACGTTCCGCCGCCCCTGTTCACTGATAGAATATACATGTATATATGTATTTAATTTATACAGGTGCTGTATACAGGCGATGTGTCAAATACTAAAATTAGTCAAGCCCCAGTCTTTTTAGGTGACATTCTGTTTAAAGCACGTCTTTAATATTGAATTTGAAGATAGTGTGCTACAATGAATTTACCCTTGCGGGCATATTATGAGTTTCTTAAACTCATGTTTATACAGTTGGTGACGTAGTTATGGCCTCAACCATCAACATGATTTGATATTTTGCTGGTGTGTACAAACGCAAGTAACAAACGTCCGCAGTATTTGTTCGCTTTTAGACGGTTTGACGTGCCTGGGACATTCTGCGCTCTTTTATATCAGAGTAATGAAATAAACAGATCCATTACAAAAATGATCATCATGTAGGCTTCTTCAACTGTTCGATGTAAACAACAGGGCCTTGTTTTGTTACAGTTTATAATTAAATTGATTGTACACCAGGAAATATAAGAATCCACATAGATTTGTAGTAACTAGGCTTATCAATAAGCAGCCTATCATGATATCTCTAACATCATGATATCATTTTACCTTGTTAAAATGGACGCATATTTAATGACATTATTTTCCATATCTCTTCACAATAGGATGTGTTTGATTATCGGGTTTGTTTTGCACATCATACAAGTAATCTGCAGGTAGTTTGTGAAAGCATAGCTTTATTTGGTCAGCTTTTGAACCCTCCGATCTATATACCTGCAATAACCATAGCAACCAGTGTACATAGAGGTAAAGTGTGCCACTACTATCATCAGGTGAGGGGCCAATTATTACTGATGATTTATCTGTTTACTTTGGTATCAGATGCATTTAGTGTCTCACCTAATTTCACCTGCCATGTGCTCCTGTCGATTGAATAATTATACAGTGCATGCAACAATTTGTGATATTTTTGTGAGGGGAGATATGTTATTCAGGATATTACCGGTACATGTCTTTTTATTCTTACTTTTCTAAGTTTATTTAATACATAGAAGCACTATACATACATGTAAATATCTGTTTGATTTGAAGGATTAACTTGTTATATTAAAATAGTATAGTTTTTATGATTTAATAAGAAATGATACCCTTATAAATCGTTGAAGTATAATTATAATACTTTGCTAGCCTTAATTCCTTATACATACATGTATCCATCCAATTGTTTTAAGAGATTTGACCTGTGGCTCGCCGCTGTTGCTTCTCTTTTAACATGAATGAGATTTGTCTTCAAGGGATTTTTTTTCTAAAAATTGAAAGTTCAAATCCTATTTTCTGTCTCTAGGTAACCCTGTTGGGGTCGCCTAGTGAAAGCTAAACAGCCGCCCCCTCTTCCTGGCCAATCATTGGTTTGTCAAATCCACACCTATGCATTCCATATTGCTGGTCTAATATATTATAAAAGCCTAAGGTGATATGTTGGGAGACAGGTGTAAGGAATTGTCGTTATAGTAGGATTAGTAATAACTACCCAGTGTATTTAATAACATACTCCATCCAGGTCACCTATCATTAACATATTTATTTAGTTATTAACTTGTAAATTGAGGAGGTGGGCGTTTTCTGTCCTAAACTCAATCTTTAACTGAATACAGGCTTAATTTAGTCTCTCCCATTTAACAAGTTGAAAAAAAAATATAATAAATTCTGGCTCTTTTGTCACTCACCCAGCCTATGTGAAATTGTTGTCCCGTAACACCACAAGGTCTGGGGTTTGCGAGCCAGCCAGGAAAAAGAAACTATTTAAAATGGCAAAAGCTGCCAAATAGGGGAATTCTGTCTTAAAATGTAATAAGCTATTAAATTGTTTGTCATTTTAATCAAAAAGTACAAAATAAGAGCTTTCTGCTGAAACTGGTAAATCCCAAATATTTCAATTTTGACCATTATTACCACAGTGCACACATCTTTGGCTCTTACGGATTGCTGGCTTTACCAATTTTTTATTTCATCATTAATCATGTAGTTTTTCAAGCTACTCCTATCATTCAACCTCTGTTCAATGTTGACCATTCAAATCCATGCTAAAAGTTCCAAATTTCAAACAAAATAATTTTGATTGCTACATCAATCAAATTAATACACAAATTTAACCAAATGATAGAGTAATGAGTATTATAATTAACAATCATGATAATAATAGCGGTCGCAATGGTAATACAAAAAACAGTAATACAAATGGTTACCTTTACCATTGCTAGAGTTATGGCACCAAGGGAAACAACTCTTACAGGCATGTGTGAAACTGTCATGAGTTTCCTCCAAGAACTCAAGATTTTTTCTGGAATTGAATGAAGCTAGGCAATGCTAGCCAATGTTTACACAAAACTTCTTCTCACTTTTATAAATTTTTCTTGGAGGAAAATTTTTAACTAAATTTGTTGATAAAAGCTAAATATTTCAGAAAATGTGATTGTCTGCTTATACTGTATCTACAGAATAACATTCCTGAAGTTATTACCTGGTATCTCATTATGGATCGAAAAGGATTTTATAATTTTTTGTGGTACAGATTCTTTTCTTAAAATACATAATGGAAATTTTTATTCATTAAATGATGGTTTAATATTATGAAATATCCAAAATACAGTGCTTCAGTTGTAAACGTTTCTCTATATATGACACCCTGTGAAGGTTTTCATGTTACCAGATATAGAATTGTTAGAATTATGACTATATTATCGAAACAAAATAATATATATCTTATCTGTCCTCTGCAGTATAAGAAAAATAATTAGTATGTTTTTTAATTAATTTCTAGGAATTTGAATTTTGGAAACGGTCTTTTTTTTAGTATTACAAAAAAACTATTGAATACCAATTAGGGACTTAATCTCTATGAAAGATTTATACTAGACTGCAAACATTTTCCAGTAAATTTATAATTTCCCGGTATTAGGTTGTGTCTAATTCAACAATATAATTATTAACTGTCTACAGGTACCTCATTATTTACCTTCCCGAATTACATTGTTTGTTACTTGGTCGACTCCCAATGAATATCAGAGATTATTAAATAGCCGAGTGTTAAAGGGGCATGAGCTGCCAAAATGTTGATATTTTGACGTAAACACAGACTGTTGAAATTATCGGCTATTTTTCTCAAGAGATATAATTCAGAAGCTTTTAAGAGCTTCTAGTCTCGGAAATGTACGATAAAGTATTGTTTTGAACTAACTTTGGCTTAGAATGAATGAATGGTCGTCCCGGTTATTTAAATTTTGCTACTTTTCGAACACGTTTTTGGTTCGTACAGGGCACATACTGTATGGATTTTCCTCATTCCAACACCAATCATTTAGTTTTTCGATGGCGTTCAAAGCCTCTTACTGTCGTGACGATCAGAAATTATGAAAAAAGTGGGAATTTCGGCAGCTCATGCCCCTTTAAGTACTCAAGGTTTTAAAGTTAATTTCTAGGAATTTGAATTATGGAATCCTAATAATTTTTTTTAGGATAAGAGAAAACTATCGAATCCTAATTAAGGACTTAATCTCTATGAAAGAGTTTCTATTGGGGTTGTTTTTGTTATTTCAATCTTTGATAGAATTAGTTCTCAATTAGAATACATGTTGAATACATGTCATACCACATTCATGTCCTTTCCCAAATAAGATACTAGCAAAGGCAATGAAAAAATTTATATCCTCCACTATTTCTCTACCAAATACAGTAGCTAACCTTGAAACTAATTTGCAAGCCAAGCTCAATAAATATTTCAACTTCAATGTAAATAATTTCTAATTTTGCTGTCAACTTTAAATATCTTTGTTTTTTATTGGCAATAGGAATTTTTAATTTTGGGAGCTCAACACCATTTTAAGCATGATTCATTTCTGGTATTTTTGTAATTGTCTTGGACCCTGCCTGAAGCGTGAATGGTAAAATGTGTTTCACCAGGCTACCATCATGACTGAACGATAATGAGTTTAATTTACTGTGCGGTCCCAACTGATCTTTCTGAATTATGTCCTCAATTCATTGAGTCGGAGAGATGTTTTCCAAGCGAACAGCTAATAATGTAAGCATGCATGGAGTGCCCCTCGGCATGTATGCAGAATCCAATAAGTACTCCCACTGCTCTCGGATAAAGTGTGGAACTATGTGAAGACTGATTAATACTATAATGAGCCCTCTGCTTCCAATGATATTTTGTTATGAATGGTGAATTGCTAATGTTATTATGTTCTATACTCCTGGCATGCTGCTTGTTTATGTCACATGACTATCTTGTAGATCTTGGTATTGTTTTCTCGTTCCTCGGACTAGGTCCAATTGGGTAGCCGTCTCCATAGACTCCTACTGATTATGAATAAAACAGCTTTGCTATTTTCTTTTCTTCCCGCTGACCTGCTGTAAGGGCTTACCATTATTGTTTTCTGATATCCCTGCTGGTTTTTATTAGTTCTGAACAATAATTTAAGTGCATATGTTGTCATTCTAATGAGTTGTTTCATTTGAATACCATCACCAAATTATATTGTCCATACTGACAGTAATTTAACAAAGAAATCGGTGATATGGGCATAAAAATTATTTTGAAGTTCATTCCAATAGACCTGGAGGTTAATGATGTCACTCCCAAAAAATATGGGATATTTGAGGGCCTGGCTTTGCGTTCGCGATTTTTCCGCTTCTGCTATCCCAAGGAAGCCGTTAAGCAATCAGTCTATTGCAAACAAGAAATGTTCCCGATTACTTACCATAACTACCTATTGCTTAGGTTGTGTGAGCTGACGAAAATTATATTTTGGGCATGAATTCTGGTTGTCTAGAATATACAAGCATTCAAAGTTCTTTAAGAAACTAAATGATTGATGTTGACATGGTAATATCAGTTAGGCCTGTAACTTTTATACATATGTACTGAAATGGATATTTTGGAGTTTTATTTGAGCCTTTAATATTTTTAATTGTGCTTTATTAAGTTATGATATTATTATCCCTAAAAAATTGTTCTTGTTTTAACATTTTAAAAATTTTAGTTTTGGATTTAAAGATGTTGTTTATCGGCATGTCATTATATCTGATATTTTCATGTAATAATCAGGGCAATGTCACCATAGAAATAAAGGGTAGTGTAAAACATCCCTCAACCAACATTTTACTTGCCCTAATTTTGACCTTGTCCCTGAGACAGATTTTGTCTACATTATATCTTGCAGTGAGACATAACTGTTCAGACAATGTTTCCGAGCTTTATTAAAAGAAGCCGTCGACTACTGATCAAAAGTCATTAGAGGAAAGATTTTAAGAGCAGTTTCCGTCCTGTAATCGGAAAAAGATTTTCATAGGCATGACTTTTAAGGTCATTGATAGAGTTATCCGAGAACAGATCCATTAATGCTGAGACTCGTTGTCTGTTCTTAGAATCACATCACGCACACTTACATGTAACTTTCCTTCAAGGTTTCACTCAATGCTGTCTCAAACCATTTTCTAGTTCAGCAACATTTTCACTTAATATAACAGAATCATTTCATGGCCAATTTAAGCTCCAACACATGTTTTTTGCCATCATAGATAGGAGAGACTGAGTCAGTTTCCATCCCTTTAAGCCTATTGTCAAGGCTGTCATATTGCTATGGTTGTCAACATTTGCTGGGCTTCCAGACATAAGCTATAAATAACATTGTGATGAGCAGAAATATAAGAAAACTAATAATATAAAAAACCATGAAAGATTTCGTGATAATCACTTACTATTGAACAGAAAGGATACTTATTTTGTTTTCCATTCATTCATGAAAAACATATTTTGGCCCTGAATTTCAGAAAGGTGGCTTTGCCAGTTGGTCTTCAGGCCAAAACGTTTGGAAAAGTCCCACAAAGATCCCACAAATCCAGCGGTGGTCCTTTTGTAACAAAACGTTTCACAAATCCATCTCGCTAATATGTCGGTCAATATACCCTGTTTTTAATAGCCTTTGGAAAGTGATAGATCATTATACATTTCTGTGTCCAATTGTTGAAATTTTACTAAAGTACATCGACATAGAAATGATTGAGGTTATCATATGATGTTATCTGACAAACCTTGTGACTGTTGGACTAATCTGGATTGTGTTGGTGTGAACTTGTTTCATAAGTCACAGGTTAATACTACAAACACATGCAAATACCAATAACCGCTTGGAGAATTGTACAATTGGAATTTCAGGCTGTAAGGTTTCTGATTATTTCTCATCTGTTTCTTGAGGTAAGGGATTTGTATGTTCTAGATACATTGTACAGCGACAAAACAAAAGACAAAAATGTCTCTTGCCAGTTGTCATCTATTCATTCACACTTAATTGGTAAATTAAGCGACATTGATTGACCCGGGAAAAATTCCGGGCGAGACTCTGCGAGAGTGAGAATCGGGCTCACGACTTAGGGTTACCGTCTTCACACCAGCACGGGAACATCACATAGGACAAACTTGTCAAGCCATTGGTGTACTTATTATGAATAATTTCATTCCATCCGACAGCATAAATTTATTTAAATACCTTTAAAGATGGTTGCATCTAGTCACCATCAGAAACCTGAAAATTTCTGATTGTGTTATGATTATAAATGTGTTTGACTACCTTTAAGGTGGTTGTCTTACCACCAGGAACCTGGAAATTCTTGATTGTGTTATGATTATAAATGTGTTTGACTACCTTTAAGGTGGTTGTCTTACCACCAGGAACCTGAAAATTCCTGATTGTGTTATGATTATAAATGTGTTTGACTACCTTTAAGGTGGTTGTCTTACCACCAGGAACCTGAAAATTCCTGATTGTGTTATGATTATAAATGTTTTTGACTACCTTTAAGGTGGTTGTCTTACCACCAGGAACCTGAAAATTCCTGATTGTGTTATGATTATAAATGTGTTTGACTACCTTTAAGGTGGTTGTCTTACCACCAGGAACCTGAAAATTCCTGATTGTGTTATGATTATAAATGTGTTTGAATACCTTTGAGGTGGTTGTCTCTAACCACCAGGAACCTGTCATTGTACTTGGGTTCCTCAAGAATCCAGATTTAGTTTGACAGATATTGGGTCATCTCAGTCATATCATATACTCGGAATAGTATAATGTAAAAGATATATAAATTAACTGTGGTGCCATTTATTTATTTTCCATCCAAGTATCTTGTCTTAATGATGGTCCTAGTGAAGTCAAGAGTGACAAAGTAAACTCATGTTTCCTTTTATGTGTTGGACACTACTTTTAATAAACTTAGTTCCAGTGTTTCTTTTAAAAGGGGGGAATCTCTGGAAATATATATGATCATCTAACTTATATTGTAAATCAAATCTTTCAATGGTATTTAGAAGTTGGAAGTACAAATCAAATCTTTCAATGGTATTTAGAAGTTGGAAGTACAAATCAAATCTTTCAATGGTATTTAGAAGTTGGAAGTACAAATCAAATCTTTCAATGGTATTTAGAAGTTGGAAGTACAAATCAAGACGACGGTTACTTATTGATAACAACTTCTTAGTTTATTGGGTGACAAGTTTTCGATGTAGTTCTTACATCGTTAACAGTCATTGACTTTTTTCGATGTAGTTCTTACATCGTTATCAAAGTCATTGACTTTTTTCGATGTAGTTCTTACATCGTTATCAAAGTCATTGACTTTTTTCGATGTAGTTCTTACATCGTTATCAAAGTCATTGACTTTTTTCGATGTAGTTCTTACATCGTTATCAAAGTCATTGACTTTTTTCGATGTAGTTCTTACATCGTTATCAAAGTCATTGACTTTTTTCGATGTAGTTCTTACATCGTTATCTAAGTCATTGACTTTTTTCGATGTAGTTCTTACATCGTTATCTAAGTCATTGACTTTTTTCGATGTAGTTCTTACATCGTTATCAAAGTCATTGACTTTTTTCGATGTAGATCTTACATCGTTATCAAAGTCATTGACTTTTTTCGATGTAGTTCTTACATCGTTATCAAAGTCATGTAAGATAACGTTGTTATCCATAAGCAGTCGTCTTGATTTTAACTTACATTGTAAAGCTTAAATAACGGAAATCATCCTACATTTGTTAGCAGTTTTCAAGATAAAAAAAGATATAAAAAGATCTAACAAAAGGCATCTATTGGTGATCTCTTTTTACTTCTGTCATCTGTGTAAAGGTAGGTTTAGGTCTACAAATATGGAACTGAATTTAAGGCGTTACAGGTGTATAGGTCAGAGCATGTGACCGTGTATCATTTCTCATCCAAGTCATTGTCATACATACATGTATAGTCGTAAAATGTGAGAATTTTGTTTCTCATCTTGTTTTTACATACATGTATCCCTCATTTGTTAAAAATGGACTATGGAACTGTATTGTGTATTGTTCTAGCACATTCAAATATGACTGAGGCTTTTTAAAAGGACTATGGAACTGTATTCTGTATTGTTCTAGCACATTCAAATATGACTGAGGCTTTTTAAGTGGACTATGGAACTGTATTCTGTATTGTTCTAGCACATTCAAATATGACTGAGGCTTTTCAAATGGACTATGGAACTGTATTCTGTATTGTTCTAGCACATTCAAATATGACGGGGATTTTTAAAAGGACTATGGAACTGTATTGTGTATTGTTCTAGCACATTCAAATATGACGGGGATTTTTAAATGGACTATGGAACTGTATTCTGTATTGTTCTAGCACATTCAAATATGACGGGGATTTTTAAATGGACTATGGAACTGTATTCTGTATTGTTCTAGCACATTCAAATATGACGGGGATTTTTAAAAGGACTATGGAACTGTATTCTGTATTGTTCTAGCACATTCAAATATGACTGAGGCTTTTAAATGGACTATGGAACTGTATTCTGTATTGTTCTAGCACATTCAAATATTTCTTATTTCTAATTATGGGGATGAGGAAAATATTTTACCATTAAATCTCTATTAGTGAGAAAAAACTTGTATAACTTGGCATTAAAGAAAATGTTTTCCAACTTTGTAAACCTTTTATTATTGATTAAAGACTAACTAAACATAGTTTTAATGGAGTTCTTAACAAATATAAAAAAAAGATGAAAAAAAAATTTTCTAAGAAATATTTATTATTTCTGCTCTTATTGGCTGTATTTTCAAAA
This sequence comes from Lepidochitona cinerea, assembly GCA_963971465.1. Lineage (NCBI taxonomy): Eukaryota > Metazoa > Mollusca > Polyplacophora > Chitonida > Tonicellidae > Lepidochitona > Lepidochitona cinerea. Next base: position 34,149,976 of record OZ020556.1, on the reverse strand, counting down.
TCCTGTATTATTGGAGAGTTTTCCAAGGGTTCTTGGTTGTCTTGGTGACTTTGAAGCACTCCCTTCCATTATCCAAGATCTCAACTATAAAGCTAACTCTTGAATGAAGTGTGGAGCACTTGAAGTTAAGATGTGTCCTTGTGAAACAGGTTGTTACAGAGGCCATACTTCCTGGAGTCCTACCATAGCATATCACCAAGGACTTGTCATTGATAGCCTTTTTGTTCAAACCATTCTGACAATACAGCACATTTGGCTGCTGGAATTCCTGTCCATTTGCCGATGATATGTTTTTTTTTGGTTAAAGCAAGAATAAAAATGTCAAACCGTATCTTTTCTAAACTTGACAACCGTTAGTTTTATAGACAGGTTTAACTATCCATCCATAGATACAGCTAAGACATGTAGATTTTCCTTCTGTGTTTTAATGTTTATAAATATAACTCTCTTAGTATTGAAGTTTAGGTTTTAGTGGCTTTAGGTTTTAGTGGTAAGATTTCATTTTGTTGACATAACATGGCCTTTTACCAAGCTTAAACCTCCTTCTTTTGGAATTTTGAAGGAAGGATTTTTGGGGTCTGTCCCCAGTTACTGTACCTTTCTGGACGTATTTTGGTTTTCTCGAAACCCTTGTTACATCCTGCTACCATAAATCTTAATACAGTGAAACTAATATAAACTGACACCTTGATAAACGAGAACCCTGTCAAAACCAATAATATACCCAATTTCTGAATTAGTAAATAACCTACGTAAGGGACCCTAAGTCGTGATTTCGCTTCTTACCCTGGCCCGGAATTTTTTCCGAGTTAATTAGGGTTGGTTATTTACTAATTCCCTGATGATGATTGCAACATTCCCAAATTTCCTTCTGTATTAAAATGCATATAAAATAACCTTGATAAACTGATACCTGTTTAAACCAACATCTTTTTGTTTTTCTGGTATATACAGATATAGTTTTTTTGCTAATTTTACTGCATCAGGGATATTGTTATAACTTGCCATCTGTGATCAGTTAAGTGCCTACCATTAACTTAGTTTGAATGGGATATTGTTTGTCACAAAATACCTAGAAAAATAGAGAACTCTTCAGTTATTCTTACAGAGACTGTCCTGATGGTACGCCCTCTGCTATTGGCTGTCACTGGTTGTTACAAAGACCATTGTAGGCCTGTAGAAATGACAGATGAATGCAGTATTAAATGACCATATATTGATCCTATCATTCTGGTAATGACTTGATAAATATCCACTGGATACAACTTTAACAAAATTTGTGTCCTTTTTTTGCATACTAATTCATCTTAAAAAAACAAAGCGTGGCAAAGGCCTGAATATTCAGTCGACAATTTCAGCGCCAATCCTTATTCCTACAGTTTCCAAAGTACTTCAAACTGCTCAACTTCTGTTTACAATCTGAATTCATAAAAAAATGAATTTTAGCCGTTCATACCAGTTTAAGTCTGGGACTTATTTAGAGATAAACTCCCCATCTAAGGAGATTTTACTGAACCAAAACTGCAATGTTTTTTCCATTTCAGTTAATTCAGCTTTATCGTGAAGATAAAATAGATACACTGATCAGACACAATTTAGCAAAACAATTATAAACTCTTAGCATACAAAAACTTACAATTAAAGGTCACGCCATCTAGAAAAGATTTAAGTTAATAAATAGATTCTACCTTTAAATGTACTGTCTTCAGCCAGGTATATGTCCTTGATCGGCCGAAAAGACTTGGGGGATCAGCTGCTACCTAAGTTCTCTTGAACAATTAATTATCTTATTGGACATTGTAGAGTGAAGCAAGTGCTTTTAAAAAAAAACTGTTTACACTTGGTGATGCTCAGTGCTTTTACTAAAAAAATATATCATGGAGAAAAATAAATCTAAAAACATTTGCCTGAATCCGAAACCATCTTTATCTTCAAGTAAATTATTATTGCTAAAATCTGTTACTAAAATTTAAATTTTTGTTGTTGTTGAAATATTAACATTGTCTAGAAGCAAAAGCCAAGCTTGTTTTATTCAAGTTTCAAAGTCATTTAAATAAAACTTAGATTATGTCTTTTCATTTTGAAATACAATACAGAGAGCTGTGTTTACAGAGATTCCTATTGCTTGGATGTCAATGTCCTGTAAATTTGGAATTGTATACTAAATACTCCCATTATGACAAAATGCCCAGAATCAACTGTATCATGTTCCCAAATGCTGCTGGCCTTGAAGTGGAAATGAACAATGAAGAAACACCAGCACTCGGGTTGACGTACATGTACATGTATAGTTTTCACTGTGCCTGTGTGTTTTAATGTTTATACATGTAGATGTAGTTTAACATCAAATTTTCTCTGTGCCTGTGTGTTTTAATGTTTATAAATATAGTTTAGCATCAAATTCTCACTGTGTCTGTGTGTTTTAGTGTTTATAAATGTAGTTTAACATCAAATGTTCACTATGCTCGTGTGTTTTAGTGTTTATAGATGTAGTTTAACATCAAATTTTCTCTGTGCCCTTGTGTTTTAGTGTTTATAGATATAGTTTATGGTATGTTTTCTTCATCTAGCTTTTCTAGTTTCATGTAGCCAGTATAATTAATTAGATGTGCAGGGCTTGCCAATAGAATTCCTTCTCAGGGAAACATTTATTAAATTTCCACCAAACAGATACATTATGTTGAACAGCTTATAATGACTAATTTACCAATACCAATCAATTTTTGTCTGTTGTCTAACTAACTTTTATTGCAATCAAACTGTAAATGTCTGCTTCAATACACTGATTGATTGATTGTTTGCTAATATACATAGGACTTGGCTATCCATACAATTTTTAATTATCTGCTTTTACGACTTGAACTTCTAAATGTCGCCAAAAGAAGTTGTTCAATACAGGCATGGTCAACAGTTATCTATAATGAATATATTATCTCTCATACATACGTGAGACATTTCTCGGAACCTGAAGGTTAAACCATTTGTGTTAATTTTATGCAACTCAATGGTTTAACATGAGTGTATCAGATACATTCAATGCATACATAGCTGTATATATATAATATCTTTTGTGAAGACTACGTGTTCATTTTTTTGAAACGACAAAGCCTTTTATTTGCTATGTTATGTACCTAAGTGAACTATAAAGTTTTGAGTGGAATGGATTTGAGAAGGTGGATATAGATATACTGTAGTTGTAAGTCATGCCTGTTAACCAATCTGATGAGTGAAATTGTGAGCATCTGTATTTAAATGAGCAAATGGAAGCTGTATCAGTGAGACTGTCCATTCAGGTTGAGACAGTATGGCAGATACAATTGGAATCTACCTTTATACTAGCCTGGGCCATTAGTGTTGGCAGGGCTTAAAGCTGCTGTATTGTGACTGCCTAAGATCAATGCTGCCTACTTACACTGGCCAGAGCCTGAGACACTTTCACACCATTGGAACCTAATGAAATAGCAGCATTCCACAGCGACAATTACACTGAATGGAAGAGACATTAGGTGCTGGTTAGCAAAAGGGAAAAGACTTATATTGGTTTGTGTTGATTTATTCCATTGGAAAGAGTGGCACAGTTTGCCTGGAGATGGCTGGTATATGTTAATACCGGTAACAGCTGTGCTTCATGTCCGTTGAATGTTGGGTGAGAGAAACTGTTGTGAAGATTATATTGGATGATCAGTGGTGATAATGGTTCAACATGCCCTCCCTACCCTATTCAACAGGCCGACATAGTTGTATGATGCAACTTATTCTACAGCGTGGCCAAGGCTGTGAAGGTTAGGTGATAATAGGACAGATCCATGCACACGGCCACGTCCTTTTGCCATCTCAAGTCATTTTCATTGCTCATGATTTCCCTTCAAGTGTCTGTGTTCGTTTGACACCTACTTTTAATTACTGTTTGATAATACTGTTGTATTGTATGAGGTCATTACTGATAATTTATCTAATTGCCAAGCAATTAACAACTACTAAGTGGACATCCAAGCCAACTCCTTCCAGATACTCTTGCTGTATATTTCTGGATTTTAGCTGAACAGAAAACACAGATTTGGTCATCAGAATCACAGCTTTGTAGGATTAACGGTTTAATTGTGAGGAGTTTTCATTCCAAAACAGATTGGCAAAAAGCACCTATAGTGTATAGTATTTAGGATATATTTGTTTGACAGCCTGTTTTCGCTGTACAGTACCTCCACAATGACTACTGTCACTTGTACAATAGGTAAAAGATCAAGGTAAATCTTCTCATTATAAGGTGCCTTATTTGTCTGTCATTGTGCATTTGTATTTGACCTTTTGACTTATAAGCAGATGTCTTTTCTCAATGGCTATGTATCAGTAGTCAGATGTTTGTACCATTAACAACGAGCATACAGAATTATAGCTAATCTGTTCCCCCAACAAGACATCACTGTTGAAATACGCCTTGTGGTGCACATATTTAGATGATTTGTTTATAGCGACAAGGCAAAAGAACACATTACTCTGCATGTTATCATATTGAACTTGAGAGTTAACCATAAAATGAACTCCACACAGGCATTATTTTCTCATTCTGTGGAAAATTCGATGAAGGATTTAACAACAATTATATGTTGGTATTTTTGAAAGAATCATAGGAAGCCCACAAGATGATTACAATTGTGCAGTTTCTACCTGGATTCTAATCGGAAAACAGCAATTTTGATTCTATTTTCTTTGAGGATTTTTTTGACGGATTTATTGTGAAGATCTGTGGAAATATTGCTCTGTATTTAACCAACCACCAGTTTGTTCACAAACAATTTTAAATGATAAAGCTGTATCCATGTTGAGATTTGATAGAAATAGATTAGACTTGTCATACAGCAAGTCCTCTAGTACTGGCTATGATACCTTTTACAACGTGTATGTGTTGGGGTAAAAATGGTCTGGCATATGGTTGGAGTGATACAGCATCTGTCATTCCAGCATCTACGGATCAAGATGTACCTCATCCAGAAGGAGAAGAGGTGAGTTAATTTACCTGCACAAGTGCGAGTGTTTACTGAAATCAACCAGGCATGTCCATTACAACTTTAACCCCAATTATTTATATCAATATCAATTTTTTTACCTTCTTTCAAGATGCTGAGATTTTCAGTTGACTAATTAACGCCTAAACAAGATAAATGGCTTATTGATTGTTATAAAAAAAGAGCTCAGCAAAGTATTGTGTAAAAAACAAACAAGTGAATTAAATTTGATAATTTTAAAATTAATTCTTGGACAAGAACTTCGAACCTTAAAATCAATGCAACTGTATGCTGGTCAATGATTGACTTTTAGTGATAGTTTTTTTATTTCACCTTCCTCCCAATTATACCACTTACTTAAATATGTTTGAAAACACCCAGTCCTCTCAAACTGACTGTCTGCATGTCTACCTGGATGGGTGAACATCTTTAAACCCCCATGTTTGAAGCACCCAGTCTTCACAAACTGAATGCCCTTCCATCTGGATGGTTGAACAGGTAGATGGCTTATCTCCATGTTTGAAGCACCCAGTCTTCACAAACTGAATGCCCTTCCATCTGGATGGTTGAACAGGTAGATGGCTTATCTCCATGTTTGAAGCACCCAGTCCTCACAAACTGAATGCCCTTCCATCTGGATGGTGAACAGGTAGATGGCTTATCTCCATGTTTGAAGCACCCAGTCCTCACAAACTGAATGCCCTTCCATCTGGATGGTTGAACAGGTAGATGGCTTATCCCCATGTTTGAAGCACCCAGTCCTCACAAACTGAATGCCCTTCCATCTGGATGGGTGAACAGGTAGATGGCTTATCTCCATGTTTGAAGCACCCAGTCTTCACAAACTGAATGCCCTTCCATCTGGATGGTTGAACAGGTAGATGGCTTATCCCCATGTTTGAAGCACCCAGTCCTCACAAACTGAATGCCCTTCAACCTGGATGGTTGAACAGGTAGATGGCTTATCCCCATGTTTGAAGCACCCAGTCCTCACAAACTGAATGCCCTTCTATCTGGATGGGTGAAGAGGTAGATGGCTTATCCCCATGTTTGAAGCACCCAGTCCTCACAAACTGAATGCCCTTCCATCTTGATGGTTGAACAGGTATATGGCTTATCCCCATGTTTGAAGCACCCAGTCCTGACAAACTGAATGCCCTTCAACCTGGATGGTTGAACAGGTATATGGCTTATCCCCATGTTTGAAGCACCCAGTCCTCACAAACTGAATGCCCTTCAACCTGGATGGTTGAACAGGTATATGGCTTATCCCCATGTTTGAAGCACCCAGTCCTGACAAACTGAATGCCCTCCATCTGGATGGTTGAACAGGTAGATGGCTTATCTCCATGTTTGAAGCACCCAGTCTTCACAAACTGAATGCCCTTCCATCTGGATGGTTGAACAGGTAGATGGCTTATCTCCATGTTTGAAGCACCCAGTCTTCACAAACTGAATGCCCTTCAACCTGGATGGTTGAATAGGTAGATGGCTTATCCCCATGTTTGAAGCACCCAGTCCTCACAAACTGAATGCCCTTCAACCTGGATGGTTGAACAGGTAGATGGCTTATCCCCATGTTTGAAGCAGCCAGTCCTCACAAACTGAATGCCCTTCAACCTGGATGGTTGAACAGGTAGATGGCTTATCCCCATGTTTGAAGCACCCAGTCCTCACAAACTGAATGCCCTTCTATCTGGATGGGTGAAGAGGTAGATGGCTTATCCCCATGTTTGAAGCACCCAGTCCTCACAAACTGAATGCCCTTCCATCTTGATGGTTGAACAGGTATATGGCTTATCCCCATGTTTGAAGCACCCAGTCCTGACAAACTGAATGCCCTTCCATCTGGATGGTTGAACAGGTAGATGGCTTATCCCCATGTTTGAGGCACCCAGTCCTCCCAAACTGAATGCCCTTCTATCTGGATGGTTGAACAGGTATATGGCTTATCCCCATGTTTCAAGCACCCAGTCCTCACAAACTGACTGCCCTTCTATCTGAATGGTTGAACAGGTAGATGGCTTATCCCCATGTTTGAAGCACCCAGTCTTCACAAACTGAATGTCCTTCCATCTGGATGGTTGAACAGGTAGATGGCTTATCCCCATGTTTGAAGCACCCAGTCCTCACAAACTGAATGCCCTTCCATCTGGATGGTTGAACAGGTAGATGGCTTATCCCCATGTTTGAAGCACCCAGTCCTCACAAACTGAATGCCCTTCCAACTGGATGGGTGAACAGGTATATGGCTTATCCCCATGTTTGAAGCACCCAGCCCTCACAAACTGAATGCCCTTCAACCTGGATGGTTGAACAGGTATATGGCTTATCTCCATGTTTGAAGCACCCAGCCCTCACAAACTGAATGCCCTTCAACCTGGATGGTTGAACAGGTATATGGCTTATCCCCATGTTTGAAGCACCCAGTCCTCACAAACTGAATGCCCTTCAATCTGGATGGTTGAACAGGTAGATGGCTTATCCCCATGTTTGAAGCACCCAGTCCTCACAAACTGAATGCCCTTCCATCTGGATGGTTGAACAGGTAGATGGCTTATCCCCATGTTTGAAGCACCCAGTCCTCACAAACTGAATGCCCTTCCAACTGGATGGGTGAACAGGTAGATGGCTTATCTCCATGTTTGAAGCACCCAGTCCTCACAAACTGAATGCCCTTCCAACTGGATGGGTGAACATGTAGATGGCTTATCCCCATGTTTGAAGCACCCAGCCCTCACAAACTGAATGCCCTTCAACCTGGATGGGTGAACAGGTATATGGCTTATCCCCATGTTTGAAGCACCCAGCCCTCACAAACTGAATGCCCTTCAACCTGGATGGTTGAACAGGTATATGGCTTATCCCCATGTTTGAAGCACCCAGTCCTCACAAACTGAATGCCCTTCAATCTGGATGGTTGAACAGGTAGATGGCTTATCCCCATGTTTGAAGCACCCAGTCCTGACAAACTGAATGCCCTTCCATCTGGATGGTTGAACAGGTAGATTGCTTAACGCCATGTTTGAAGCACCCAGTCCTCACAAACTGAATGCCCTTCCATCTGGATGGTTGAACAGGTAGATGGCTTATCCCCATGTTTGAAGCACCCAGTCCTCACAAACTGAATGCCCTTCCATCTGGATGGTTGAACAGGTAGATGGCTTATCCCCATGTTTGAAGCACCCAGTCCTCAAAAACTGAATGCCCTTCCATCTGGATGGTTGAACAGGTAGATGGCTTATCCCCATGTTTGAAGCACCCAGTCCTCACAAACTGAATGCCCTTCCATCTGGATGGTTGAACAGGTAGATTGCTTAACGCCATGTTTGAAGCACCCAGTCCTCACAAACTGAATGCCCTTCCATCTGGATGGTTGAACAGGTAGATCGCTTAACGCCATGTTTGAAGCACCCAGTCCTCACAAACTGAATGCCCTTCCATCTGGATGGTTGAACAGGTAGATTGCTTAACGCCATGTTTGAAGCACCCAGTCCTCACAAACTGAATGCCCTTCCATCTGGATGGTTGAACAGGTAGATGGCTTATCCCCATGTTTGAAGCACCCAGTCCTCACAAACTGAATGCCCTTCCATCTGGATGGTTGAACAGGTAGATGGCTTATCCCCATGTTTGAAGCACCCAGTCCTCACAAACTGAATGCCCTTCCATCTGGATGGTTGAACAGGTAGATGGCTTATCCCCATGTTTGAAGCACCCAGTCCTCACAAACTGAATGCCCTTCCATCTGGATGGTTGAACAGGTAGATGGCTTATCCCCATGTTTGAAGCACCAAGTCCTCACAAACTGAATGCCCTTCCACCTGGATGGTTGAACAGGTAGATGGCTTATCCCCATGTTTGAAGCACCCAGTCCTGACAAACTGAATGCCCTTCCATCTGGATGGTTGAACAGGTAGATGGCTTATCCCCATGTTTGAAGCACCCAGTCCTCACAAACTGAATGCCCTTCCATCTGGATGGTTGAACAGGTAGATGGCTTATCCCCATGTTTGAAGCACCCAGTCCTCACAAACTGAATGCCCTTCCATCTGGATGGTTGAACAGGTAGATGGCTTATCCCCATGTTTGAAGCACCAAGTCCTCACAAACTGAATGCCCTTCCATCTGGATGGTTGAACAGGTAGATGGCTTATCCCCATGTTTGAAGCACCAAGTCCTCACAAACTGAATGCCCTTCCATCTGGATGGTTGAACAGGTAGATGGCTTATCCCCATGTTTGAAGCACCCAGTCCTCACAAACTGAATGCCCTTCCATCTGGATGGTTGAACATGTAGATGGCTTATCCCCATGTTTGAAGCACCCAGTCCTCACAAACTGAATGCCCTTCCAACTGGATGGGTGAACAGGTAGATGGCTTATCCCCATGTTTGAAGCACCCAGTCCTCACAAACTGAATGCCCTTCCATCTGGATGGTTGAACAGGTAGATGGCTTATCCCCATGTTTGAAGCACCAAGTCCTCACAAACTGAATGCCCTTCCATCTGGATGGTTGAACAGGTAGATGGCTTATCCCCATGTTTGAAGCACCCAGTCCTCACAAACTGAATGCCCTTCCATCTGGATGGTTGAACAGGTAGATGGCTTATCCCCATGTTTAAAGCACCAAGTCCTCACAAACTGAATGCCCTTCCATCTGGATGGTTGAACAGGTAGATGGCTTATCCCCATGTTTGAAGCACCCAGTCCTCACAAACTGAATGCCCTTCCATCTGGATGGTTGAACAGGTAGATGGCTTATCCCCATGTTTGAAGCACCCAGTCCTCACAAACTGAATGCCCTTCCATCTGGATGGTTGAACAGGTAGATGGCTTATCCCCATGTTTGAAGCACCAAGTCCTCACAAACTGAATGCCCTTCCACCTGGATGGTTGAACAGGTAGATGGCTTATCCCCATGTTTGAAGCACCCAGTCCTCACAAACTGAATGCCCTTCCATCTGGATGGTTGAACAGGTAGATGGCTTATCCCCATGTTTGAAGCACCCAGTCCTCACAAACTGAATGCCCTTCCATCTGGATGGTTGAACAGGTAGATGGCTTATCCCCATGTTTGAAGCACCCAGTCCTCACAAACTGAATGCCCTTCCATCTGGATGGTTGAACAGGTAGATGGCTTATCCCCATGTTTGAAGCACCAAGTCCTCACAAACTGAATGCCCTTCCATCTGGATGGTTGAACAGGTAGATGGCTTATCCCCATGTTTGAAGCACCAAGTCCTCACAAACTGAATGCCCTTCCATCTGGATGGTTGAACAGGTAGATGGCTTATCCCCATGTTTGAAGCACCAAGTCCTCACAAACTGAATGCCCTTCCACCTGGATGGTTGAAGTTACATATAGAAGGTTTACCTCCATGCTAGAGGTAACTGATTATCACAAGCCGTAGATATGTACAGGAAACCCTGATATTTATTTTGGAGAATCATGGTTACAATACCAACATATACTAAACCGTGCAACACCTGAAGATAGCTTAGAAATATATTATAAAGAAGAGAGACTTGGATCAGATTATTTTTAGGTATTGTGTTGGTAATCACTTTTGTCAGGAGGTTCTAAGCCTGAAGGAGTGTTTATAATTCTATGTACAATCCATGTTAAACCTTTCAATAAATCTACCATATATTTGTTGTTGTTGTTGGTGGTGGACATAGCAAGCCTACAAATTAATCCTTTAATCTTTTTGTACCTGTTAATCCACTTCTGAACCAATGACCTTTAGTTATTGTATGTATGCATGTGAATACAACAAACACCATTCAGCCTTGAGCAACATTATCAAAGTTTCAGTGCATGGACTGAGGGGAAATACTGCATTTCTGTCAAATAAAGTGCACAAAAGTGTTGAGAAGTGTGCAATTTTAATGTTTTCAATGACTGCCTTGGGCTTTGCTATTATTGCATGGAATTTCCTTCACCTTCAGAGACAGACATTGTAAGTTGGTCTACATACAAGTAGTTATCTTTCTTATTAAGTATTCCAGAAATGATAGTATAGTTTTACTTTCAACCGAGCATACAGTGTGTTTAGTTCAATGGAAGAAGGTAAAATAAAATGATAACCTATTTTTTTTTGATGGACGAGTGGGGGTGCATTAAATCAAAGTTGTGGAGTTGAAAACAAATGGATACATCTCTCTGATGTATGGTTTGGCAGATTCATTTGATAGTTGGGATTTTGAGCTGAAGAATTTAGATGGAATAAATGATTTTTGTCATATATAGAGGCTATAGAGACATGATTGTAAACTGTGGGTTGGTATTCTATGATCACTCTCCAGTTAAAGTGGACCATTGGCTTTTATTATTAGTATGAAACTACCTGTTCATAAATCAGAATTTACCCTCATCAACAGGGCTAAATTGTTCTGTTCAACTTTGTAATGTCACTTGTAAAGTAAATAACCCAGGAATCTTGGCTGATTGAGAATTTGTTCTTATTTTATATGTACATCTGCAAGACTGTATATGAATTGTGTTTATTCATCAATAGTCCAGAAAATTCATATATATTTTGATATACATTTTCAGGCTATAATCCCCTACTAAAACTGACAATTCCGTTGTACCTGTATAAATGAAATAATCCTAAATGCAGCATAAAATTTCAATCAATCAACCATGCTTAAAGTAGACTAAATAGAAAAAAATATGTTATTATAAGCTGACAGGAGTGATTATTATAGAACTTTTGTTTATTGTTTAATAGTTGAGGAGTGTTTTAACGTGTTTCACTGTTTGAGTCTAAATCACCATGTGTTCCATTACAATAAAACCCATCCTCAAGGAAGCGCTAAACACAACTTTAAAATTTTATCCTAATTTTTTTTCTGGTAGATTTGACCCAACTTTTACATTTTTTTATCATGTATTTACTGTTTGATATTGCTGGTTAATTAAAGGAAATCCGTAAATAACCTATGCTTCTTCAGACACACTTGTGAACATGTAATTCGCATGGCTCAATTCTGTATTTGTATACGTCTGACAGCAGGTTGGATCATCTAAATGACTTAATACTTCACTTTTTATTTGAGGAAGATTTATTTAAGTTAGATGCTGGGGATAACCCACGTGGTTGGTGTTAGAGTATGTTGTAACCGCACACGAATTACATGAGCTTTCTTTTTTTATCCTATCTAAACATGCGGTTATATTTGTCACTTGAAAAAAGTACAATAAAGTATCATTATAAAAAGGATTGTCGAAAATTTTAGTTCAATCTGCTAATTTAATTAGACGACTATTAAGGTCTAAAGGACTTAATCACTGTTCCGTTCAGCTTCTTGCATCCCTACGGGATTAGGGGTTTGGGATGAAACTACACATATTTCACAGATACCCTTCTCTCGGGTGTGATGAAAAGGTACCTTTTGATAACACTTGTTAAAATTATGTTGGTTTTATTTTGGCCCTTCCTTTAGTTGTATAGTTTTTCTCTAAGGGAAACCTGTTTTTATTTCTTAAGGGATGGGGTTAAATTTAAACCAATCCTGTTTTCTTGTTAAAACAGATTTAATCTGATCCTGGTATGTTACACCTACTAAGTGTGATATTTGTATTTTATATATTTTTGTTATAATAATTGATAGTAAGGTACCTAGTAATTTTTAAGAATTTCTCTCACAATAATTTTTGTAGAGAAGACAGGGTTTGTTTTAACACTGAGCATGGATACACAGACAGCTATATAATATTACATTTAAGAAAACTAAAACACAGGGAAAATCTTCTTGTCTAAAATAACCATGGAGACAAGTTAAGGGCCTATACATATGGAAACTTTTTCAGTCTATTATAAAAATCAAGTCACATTGGGACATACTTCAGTCAGGCAAAGGTCTTCCTCCGTGATTAAATAATTTTTGACATTTATTGGTCGACTACCTGGTACCGACCAATAAATATCCAAACATAAATAACATGGTACCTGTAGACATATGATTGAATTAATTGGGACAGGGACATTAACTTTTTTCCCACAATGAATAATTCTATAGTTTACTATGAACTGACTATGTGGGATGGTTGCCAGTTACCAGCGGTAGGTCGTGGGTTTCCTCCGGGCACAGAGCCCGGTTTCCTCCCACAATAAAACTGACAACGCCGCCATATAAGTGAAATAATCTTGAGCGCGGTGTAAAACACCAAACAATCAATCAATCAACTATGAACTGACACAATTCATTCTCTCATAATGTTTAATCACTATAGAAATCATATCACTGCATGGTCTATCACTCTGGGAAAATCATTACCTGAAATTAATAGCAAGTATGATTGAACCTGCACTGTTATGTTGAACAGTTTTCTGTCTTAATATTTCTCCTGACCTTAATGAAGCCAGTTTGACTTGGGTTTGGTTTAGTACAGGTATGGACTTTGAACTTCCATCTCGGAGGTTATTAACAGAAACCTTTTGATCTTTACATACATCTGAAGACAACTTGACACTTTAATACCATCCAAATCAGTTTGATAGATTTTATTTTCAATCTTTGGCATTTCAAGCCAGGTCGCAGTAAAAGTCGAACAAATACAGTCGTTTATGACATAGGCTAATGGGTTGAGATTAGTTTTATATTTAAATCAGCATCAAGTATGACTGCACCTATTTCATACATTGCTATGTTTAACTGTGTCTTTAATTTCATATCACGACATTAAACCTAACTAACCTAACTAACTTGGGTTTGGTTAGTATAGGTAGTAGAACAAATACACAGTTTGACTTGGGTTTGGTTAGTATAGGTAGCAGAACAAATACACAGTTTGACTTGGGTTTGGTTAGTATAGGTAGCAGAACAAATACACAGTTTGACTTGGGTTTGGTTAGTATAGGTAGCAGAACAAATACACAGTTTGACTTGGGTTTGGTTAGTATAGGTAGCAGAACAAATACACAGTTTGACTTGGGTTTGGTTAGTATAGGTAGCAGAACAAATACACAGTTTGACTTGGGTTTGGTTAGTATAGGTAGTAGAACAAATACACAGTTTGACTTGGGTTCGGTTAGTATAGGTAGCAGAACAAATGCACAGTTTGACTTGGGTTTAGTTAGTATAGGTAGCAGAACAAATACACAGTTTGACTTGGGTTTGGTTAGTATAGGTAGCAGAACAAATACACAGTTTGACTTGGGTTTGGTTAGTATAGGTAGCAGAACAAATACACAGTTTGACTTGGGTTTAGTTAGTATAGGTAGCAGAACAAATACACAGTTTGTCTTGGGTTTGGTTAGTATAGGTAGCAGAACAAATGCACAGTTTGACTTGGGTTTAGTTAGTATAGGTAGCAGAACAACTACACAGTTTGACTTGGGTTTGGTTAGTATAGGTAGCAGAACAAATACACAGTTTGACTTGGGTCTGGTTAGTATAGGTAGCAGAACAAATACACAGTTTGACTTGGGTTTGGTTAGTATAGGTAGCAGAACAAATACACAGTTTGACTTGGGTTTAGTTAGTATAGGTAGCAGAACAAATACACAGTTTATCTTGGGTTTGGTTAGTATAGGTAGCACAACAAATACACAGTTTGACTTGGGTTTGGTTAGTATAGGTAGCAGAACAAATACACAGTTTGACTTGGGTTTGGTTAGTATAGGTAGCAGAACAAATACACAGTTTGACTTGGGTTTGGTTAGTATAGGTAGCAGAACAAATACACAGTTTGACTTGGGTTTGGTTAGTATAGGTAGCACGCGAAGCAGAACAAATACACAGTTTAACTTGAGTTTGGTTAGTATAGGTAGCAGAACAAATACACAGTTTGACTTGGGTTTGGTTAGTATAGGTAGCAGAACAAATACACAGTTTGACTTGGGTTTGGTTAGTATAGGTAGCAGAACAAATACACAGTTTGACTTGGGTTTGGTTAGTATAGGTAGCAGAACAAATACACAGTTTGACTTGGGTTTGGTTAGTATAGGTAGTAGAACAAATACACAGTTTGACTTGGGTTCGGTTAGTATATGTAGCAGAAAAAATGCACAGTTTGACTTGGGTTTAGTTAGTATAGGTAGCAGAACAAATACACAGTTTGACTTGGGTTTGGTTAGTATAGGTAGCAGAACAAATACACAGTTTGACTTGGGTTTGGTTAGTATAGGTAGCAGAACAAATACACAGTTTGACTTGGGTTTAGTTAGTATAGGTAGCAGAACAAATACACAGTTTGTCTTGGGTTTGGTTAGTATAGGTAGCAGAACAAATGCACAGTTTGACTTGGGTTTAGTTAGTATAGGTAGCAGAACAAATACACAGTTTGACTTGGGTTTGGTTAGTATAGGTAGCAGAACAAATACACAGTTTGACTTGGGTTTGGTTAGTATAGGTAGCAGAACAAATACACAGTTTGACTTGGGTTTGGTTAGTATAGGTAGCAGAACAAATACACAGTTTGACTTGGTTTTGGTTAGTATAGGTAGCAGAACAATTACACAGTTTGACTTGGGTTTGGTTAGTATAGGTAGCAGAACAAATACACAGTTTGACTTGGGTTTGGTTAGTATAGGTAGCAGAACAAATACACAGTTTGACTTGTGTTTGATTAGTATAGGTAGCACAACAAATACACAGTTTGACGTGGGTTTGGTTAGTATAAGTAGCAGAACAAATACACAGTTTGACTTGGGTTTGGTTAGTATAGGTAGCAGAACAAATACACAGTTTGACTTGGGTTTGGTTAGTATAGGTAGTAGAACAAATACACAGTTTGTCTTGTCTCTGCTACTTATACTAACCAAACCCAAGTCAAACTGTGTATTTGTTCTGCTACCTATACTAACCAAACCCAAGATACGCAGTTTGACTTGGGTTTGGTTAGTATAGGTAGCAGAACAAATGCACAGTTTGTCTTGGGTTTGGTTAGTATAGGTAGCAGAACAATTACACAGTTTGACTTGGGTTTGGTTAGTATAGGTAGCAGAACAAATACACAGTTTGACTTGGGTTTGGTTAGTATAGGTAGTAGAACAAATACACAGTTTGACTTGGGTTTGGTTAGTATAGGTAGCAGAACAAATACACAGTTTGACTTGGGTTTGGTTAGTATAGGTAGCAGAACAAATACACAGTTTGACTTGGGTTTAGTTAGTATAGGTAGTTGAACAAATACACAGTTTGACTTGGGTTTGGTTAGTATAGGTAGCAGAACAAATACACAGTTTGACTTGGGTTTGGTTAGTATAGGTAGCAGAACAAATACACAGTTTGACTTGGGTTTAGTTAGTATAGGTAGCAGAACAAATACACAGTTTGTCTTGGGTTTGGTTAGTATAGGTAGCAGAACAAATGCACAGTTTGACTTGGGTTTGGTTATTATAGGTAGCAGAACAAATACACAGTTTGACTTGGGTTTGGTTAGTATAGGTAGCAGAACAAATACACAGTTTGACTTGGGTTTGGTTAGTATAGGTAGCAGAACAATTACACAGTTTGACTTGGGTTTGGTTAGTATAGGTAGCAGAACAAATACACAGTTTGACTTGGGTTTGGTTAGTATAGGTAGCAGAACAAATACACAGTTTGACTTGGGTTTGGTTAGTATAGGTAGCAGAACAAATACACAGTTTGACTTGGGTTTGGTTAGTATAGGTAGCAGAACAAATACACAGTTTGACTTGGTTTTGGTTAGTATAGGTAGCAGAACAATTACACAGTTTGACTTGGGTTTGGTTAGTATAGGTAGCAGAACAAATACACAGTTTGACTTGGGTTTGGTTAGTATAGGTAGCAGAACAAATACACAGTTTGACTTGTGTTTGATTAGTATAGGTAGCACAACAAATACACAGTTTGACGTGGGTTTGGTTAGTATAAGTAGCAGAACAAATACACAGTTTGACTTGGGTTTGGTTAGTATAGGTAGCAGAACAAATACACAGTTTGACTTGGGTTTGGTTAGTATAGGTAGTAGAACAAATACACAGTTTGTCTTGTCTCTGCTACTTATACTAACCAAACCCAAGTCAAACTGTGTATTTGTTCTGCTACCTATACTAACCAAACCCAAGATACGCAGTTTGACTTGGGTTTGGTTAGTATAGGTAGCAGAACAAATGCACAGTTTGTCTTGGGTTTGGTTAGTATAGGTAGCAGAACAATTACACAGTTTGACTTGGGTTTGGTTAGTATAGGTAGCAGAACAAATACACAGTTTGACTTGGGTTTGGTTAGTATAGGTAGTAGAACAAATACACAGTTTGACTTGGGTTTGGTTAGTATAGGTAGCAGAACAAATACACAGTTTGACTTGGGTTTGGTTAGTATAGGTAGCAGAACAAATACACAGTTTGACTTGGGTTTGGTTAGTATAGGTAGTTGAACAAATACACAGTTTGACTTGGGTTTGGTTAGTATAGGTAGCAGAACAAATACACAGTTTGACTTGGGTTTGGTTAGTATAGTTAGCAGAACAAATACACAGTTTGACTTGGGTTTGGTTAGTATAGGTAGCAGAACAGATACACAGTTTGACTTGGGTTTGGTTAGTATAGGTAGCAGAACAAATACACAGTTTGACTTGGGTTTGGTTATTATAGGTAGTAGAACAAATACACAGTTTGTCTTGGGTTTGGTTAGTATAGGTAGCAGAACTAATACACAGTTTGACTTGGGTTTGGTTAGTAAAGGTAGCAGAATAAATACACAGTTTAACTTGGGTTTGGTTAGTATAGGTAGCAGAACAAATACACAGTTTGTCTTGGGTTTGGTTATTATAGGTAGTAGAACAAATACACAGTTTGTCTTGGGTTTAGTTAGTATAGGTAGCAGAACTAATACACAGTTTGACTTGGGTTTGGTTAGTATAGGTAGCAGAACAGATACACAGTTTGACTTGGGTTTGGTTAGTAAAGGTAGCAGAACAAATACACAGTTTGACTTGGGTTTGGTTATTAAACCCATTAAACCGTCATTTGTAGCTTTGGCTCAAAAAAATGGGAGATTTTTTATGTCCAGGGAGATCGGAGTGTCAATTCTTTATTATAAAGTTCTTCATGAAGGGTGATATGTCCACCATGTACACCACTGGACCTTCCAGGTGTGTGCTTATTCTACCACAGATTGATTGAATGTTTTTTTTTTATTTTGCCTCCTACCCAATCAGTTATATAAGATTCAAGCCTTTGGCCCATTGGTGGGAGGCTATATCTATAAGATATAATGTGAAATTCTGGTAAAAACCCAACAAAGAATGATGTTCACTGTATAAAAAATGCACTTTATTTTGAGGTGAATCTGTGTAAGGAGTGATTGATTCAGTCTGTATTTACTTACATGCTCTGTAAGGAGTGATTGATTCAGTCTGTATTTACTTACATGCTCTGTCTTTGTAAGGAGTGATTGATTCAGTCTGTATTTACTTACATGCTCTGTCTTTGTAAGGAGTGATTGATTCAGTCTGTATTTACTTACATGCTCTGTCTTTGTAAGGAGTGATTGATTCAGTCTGTATTTACTTACATTCTCTGTCTGTGTAAGGAGTGATTGATTCAGTCTGTATTTACTTACATTCTCTGTCTGTGTAAGGAGTGATTGATTCAGTCTGTATTTACTTACATGCTCTGTCTTTGTAAGGAGTGATTGATTCAGTCTGTATTTACTTACATGCTCTGTGTAAGGAGTGATTGATTCAGTCTGTATTTACTTACATGCTCTGTCTTTGTTCTACCTTTCTTAAGCCATTGTTTTTTTTTTTACATTTTTTTCTTTCTGGTTTTTGTCTGTAGCTCTTTTCTTTTTGTCTGTGTAAAAGGTTACCTGTTCAACTCCACTTAAGACTGGGTAAGGACTCATTTAAGGCCTTGGCTGTGTACTTAGTGTTAAGAAGTCGCACTGAGGACAGACGCTGACTACTCAGTGGGACTTCCGCCCGTCTAGTTTAATCTCCATCCTTCACTGGCTTCTAGCTTATATAGTATAGGTTTATATGTGTTCTGACATACCAGGCTGGGGGTAAGTTTTGTCCATTTAATATATGCAACACTTATATGTAACTATCATCGTTATCTTGAAACTGTAGTTGTCAGTCTGTCTGGTGGTCAGGCTGCCTAGAGTAAACCAATTTTAGCCATTTTTATTTTTTAAGTTTATATTTCATGTTTTATATAGACAGATAATGTATTGATATTAAAGGGACATGAGCTGCCAAACATAGGAAAACAAATTGTTGAAACTGAATCAGCTGATTGCTCGTCATTTTGATCAAGAAGTACGAAATAAGAACGTTCTGCTGATATTAATTTTGGAAATGGACATGAAAGTAGTTTTATTAGTAACAAAAGCCCTAAAATGCACTCATACAGATTATACATCCTGGCTATTTTAATTTAGCTTGTTACATTCTATTTGCACATCTTTGGTTACTATGGGTTACCGGTATTGGATTCACCAATATTTTCAATGAATTCTAAACTTCTCTTGACTTAAGTCAGATTTCACAGAAATAAAGAACAACTTATTATGTCTCGGCAACTCGGCATACCAAAACTTTTGCGCTCATGTCAACACTGCGGCATTGACAGACTCAACTCATATTGTCATCATATTGTAGAGTTGTCTTTGCCTGTTATTGGGACATTACTTGACAGACAGTTTTTCATCAACCTGTAGTTCGAAATATCTGCGACGATGATGTAAGACATTTTCTGACAGATGATGATGGCCTATCTGTCAGAAAATGTCTTACATCATCATCACAGATATTTCGGACGAATCAACCTGTAGCTTTGAGTGCATTTGTTAGTTTTGATTCTTGAAAATGAAATATATCACTCCTTTTGAATAGTTTTAAATTGTTTTACGTAGTATATGCAATAGTAAATAAATTACAAGGATTGAACTCAATCCTCTCCGTTAATAACTTTTTCATGAACTGCAGATCTATTTAGTTTGCACCGGGGCTTGTTTGTTTATAACTATGACCCTGAAGAAACGTTGAAGTCAATCTTTAGGCTCTATGTAAGATCCCATACAGGTGCACTGTGACAAAACAGGATATATAAAACACGTTTAGTATAGTGCTGGCTGTTGTATACAAAAGATGCACTTAAGTTGACCATGACCATTCACACTAAAGAACCTTGCAAATGAATGATAACTATATGTAACCTTGAGGTCGCCACTTTTAAGAGATCTCTTCCGTTGTGGTATGACTAATTTGCAACACTTAAAGGCCATACATTGGGATAGTTTTGCATCCCTACCCACTATCATTGTAGAATTGAAATAAAGGCCTTCGGCCTTGTTTTTATCGTATGCCTTTTACTGTCTCAATGATCGATTGATTGATTGTTTTGTGTTTTACGCCATGCTCAAGATTATTTCACTTATATGTCGGCGTTGTCAGTTTTATTGTGGGAGGAAACTGGGTTCTATGCTCGGAGGAAACCCACGACCTTCCGGCCGTAACTGACAACCATCTCACAGCTGTCTCAATGATCTACAAACACGATCATATTTACCCAAGTAATGAGTTGGTTCTATCAGCAATATTATTAGATGAAATTAAAATGATTTTGGTGAGAAAAGGTAACTGTTTTGTGTCAGGTGTGTGTTTTTTTTACACACTTATATTAGTGTTCATAAATCTATAATGAATATTTCAACTGGTAAATAACTCCAATGTAGAAAGGTTGTCAGGTATACCTGCTAAAGTCTGGCCACAGACCTCAATATCCTCCCCACTAAACTTCCCACTGTCACATATCATCATGATTCAAACCCCCAACCCATTGGTGTAAGGCTTCTAATGTTATAGTAGTCCAGTGGGTTGATCGTCCCTCGGTCCCACAGAGACCTTCCATTGAGTGCGACATAAAACATAATCAATCTAATCTAACTCCATCATCCCTGGCCTATAGTTCACGTAAATCATCTATTTCATTCTATTTAATGGTTAAGGAAGAATTAGGTGTATTATATAAGCTAAATGAAGCTACATATTCTAGCAGTTGTTCTGAATGTTGATAAGTTTAGCTTAATAAGGCACAGTAAGCAATCCTTAAAAAGGAAGATGGTTTGAACAAATAAACCAGCATATGGATTATTTTAGACAAGAAGATTCTCCCTGTGCCTGTGTGTTATAGTGTTCAAAAATATAGAATCCCTATGAGTTATATGTCATTCTTTGGATAGGTTACTGGGCCTAATTAAGTTACTCTAAGCTTATTAATTTTTTTATTCCATTTCTTCAAGGTCATAAACAATAAAGAGAGCCTTGAAAGGGGGCTATTAACAATGGATGTAAAATTTCTTCCCCACTTATAAGGATTTGATTAAGCTGAACTGGAGTAGTTATAAGGTTGTTAGTCGATTACGTTTGGACACTTGTCGGTGATTTATTAATACCAGTAGACAGCTGCTGATTTGACGATCAATGAGTAGGCTGATAACATGCTATGAAATATGTATGATTAGGTAATATTATTTAACTGGGCTATCTCTAATAATGTCTAGGCTAACCAATATCGAATTTTAAGGAAAACAATGGAAAATGAAGTAGTTCACAATCGTCCCGTCTACATTGCTTTAGTGTATTAGAATTGAGCTTTCCTTCAGCTGTAGAAATTGAGGTTTGATAAATAAATCATATTCGGGTTGGGATGCTCATAGTTTTGAAAGGCGGCCATTACATTATCTCCATATATACTGTACCTCCAATGTACATCTCTTCATAATTATGAGCTTATTTATATAAGATAATAGATAAAGGATAAACCGGCCAGTTTTTCCAATTTATGACCTTTGGGTTGTGCATGTTTAAGAACTGGGATTTGGAAAGTGGCTGTAAAATTTAATTATTGGTCTCGTAATTGTCAAAGATTCCTATCGTGTTCCCCTTTTTCAGATGCCCCATTTTCTCTGATCGTATTACTGTCTACAGACTGCAAATCAGCAGTTTTTTATTCTGTTTTACATCTATAAAAGTACATGGTAACCTATATAAAGTTGGTTATACACTTTCTATAAATTTTTATATATATCAAACCTGTTATTGTGTCTGATAAAATTTGTTCTTGTTTTTTTCTATCATGCCATTTAAAAAAAAATGTTGATGTCACAGCCTTTGATCACCATATCTTTTTGAACAGCTGATGATGTTCTTTTTACACTATCATGACCTGAAGAGTACATATAGCTTGTTCAACTTTCTGGAACAATTTAAAACGACTTTTTATCATAATCTGGAACATTTGTTTTGCCAAAGAAATAATGATGAGTTGTTGATTGTGTCTGCTGAGAAGTGAAACTGAGAATACAGTGGACTGTGAACAACATTACTGAATAAACCAAATAAACTGAATTTTTACCTGACATTTTTGATAATGTTTTTTCCTCTCTTATTTCCAGAGACGTGGTGGCATTTCATTTGACAGATCTGATAAGACTGCCTTGTATGTGCGGATGCTTGGTAAGTAATCATTGAATGGGTTACATTTGAGAGGCATGGCTCAATATACTACCGGGGGGGGGGGGGGGGGGGGGGGGGGGGGGGGGGGCTTACATGTAGGTTTTCTAGTTTTTTGTGTAAATGTTGAACCCTTCATGGTTTTTGAGTCATCATGTAGGATTCATGTTCATTGTAATATCTTCTTTCTCTCTTTACTCCAGTCTTCATTTAAAAGGAAAAATAAAGACAGTAGACCTACAGTATATAGTCTGCCTAAGATGACCTCTTTTTGTTATTTTTATTTCAACTGATAGAAGATAGAATAAAATAGTGCACACAGTTTTAAATTTGAAATCTATTAATCTTACCTTTCACTCAATAGGTATTTAATCTAATCAAATTAACCTGAAAAATGTCTTACTTTCCTCCTAATGTTCATACTTGTAGCAAGCGTTTTTAAAATTATATTTGAAAGACATTTGGATCACAGTATTTTTCAGTTAGATCCTCTATTATGCATAGTTCAAAAAGAAATATATTGTATTTTAAAAAAATTTCTTTGTACAAAAAAAGAATTTGAAACCATCGCATCTGTTAGGATAACAAAACTGTTAAGTGCAGAAGGAGAAGAGGCCAGTGCATGGAGTATTACAGAGATACATGTATGTAGTGCCCAGAACAAAAAGACGTGTGATGTACATTTCCTTAATCAGCCATTATTAAAAAAGAAGAAAAAATCTGGAAAAGCTTAGAGAGAAAGTGAGACAGTAATTAGCATTTGACACGAGACCCGAGACACCTGGTTTAACCTAGTTAAAATGTAGGTTAGTAGAACACACAGGGCACTTTTATAGACCACCTTTCCTGATGTGAAATAGGCCTAGTTTATAAACAAGAATTAAAAGTGTCTACCCTCTAAGGGGAATCATGCATTGCTTATTAAAAATATACATGGGACAGAGATTTTTACCGGAAAACATATAAATGCAATACTCTTTTTGCAAAAAAAAAAAAATAAATCAAATGTTTTCGACAAATTGTAATACCTGCAAAGAAGGTGTTACAATTGTCATATTTCCTTAGACAACTTGCAATGCATGCGAGTTGTTTGACTTCTTAGGTTTGATTTTGATCAGAAGAAATATAACGTTACCAATTTTCCTTTAGACATATTTCCTTGAATTGTGTGAAAACATAGGTATTTTGCTGAGAAGGAAATCAAAGTTCATTTTATTTGTTGAATGGGTCACATATGGTGTGCAGAAAGGTGTTTGTCACATGGGGGAAGAGAGAGAGACGCTCTGTGTTCAAGTTAGAAATGAAGGTAAACATAGCGGACTTCCCCGGACCTTGGCCCACATACGTCAGAGGAACGTGTCTTTTCTAAATGTTCCTTGTAAATCTGACGTAAATTGTTAATCCTATCATATTGTGTTTCATATAGAAGGGGAAGACTTTTGTTATGTTTGAAATGAAGGTCTGTTATTGTACGATATGTGATATTTAAATAGGGAAGTTCATGTCACCAAAGTTTGAAACCTCGTCAGATTTTTGTCTCAATCTGGCTGGCACAGAAAATGTTTGGCTTACATTTATATATCCTTTTGAAAGGTGGCCACAATCTATTATCATTTAATTATTGTACAGTCAGGTGTTTAATAGAAAAACAATATTATTTCTTCAACATGGCACACAAGGCAAGGTGGGGGGGGGGGGGGGGGGGGGGGCGTCAGGGTTTTTTGTTATATATTTGTTACTCTGGATTAAGAAAACTGCTGGACTGATCTTGAAATTTTTCATTGAGATATTGACTTATTTGGTGCCCATTGAAGCTAGTGAACTAAACCCTCCCCACCAATCCCCCCATCCCCCACCACCCCTACCCCCACCACCCCGTCCCCCTTGTTAGTTATATCTTAAATTACTGCCCATTTGTTGATCGCTTGAAGCCAGAGACGACCTGTGAACTTAGTCTTTGTACATCTTAGTCCTGTCTTACAATTGAGATGTTGACTGTCATTTGCTAACCTCTGAAGCCAGGGACGGAGTCGCGTGAACATCTTAGTTCTGTCTTGTCCAATCCAATCTTAACTGGCCAGTGACTTCCGATCAATCCCCTTGTTAAGCAGAGTCTAGATGAACTACTCTAATCAAACCTTTACATCGACTCTTCAATACAGGATGATGTAGCAATTTATTTAATGTCTACTTCAATATTCTGACTTCGGCAGCCTTTTGGTGTTCAGTTAAAGACATTCTAGATTAAATACTGTTGACTGCCAAAACCAGCTGCTTTGTTGACTGTAGCTGGTCAAGACATCTTTGCTGATAAAACCACAAATTAACTCACTGGTCATAAGAAGACATTGGTGTCCAGTTTCAGCCAATAACCTTTTTGACTTAGATAGTTATTATCTCTCTATTAGATGTCATTTCTTATTCCTCATAACACAGGAAATATAATCCTGGAGGTTTTCCCCAGTGCACCAGGACTTCAAGCCAGAAAGCAAGACAGACAAAAAATGTGAATATATGTGATTTGTTTCCATCCAGATATTTTAAACAGGCTAACCGCTTCCATCTGAGGAAAGTATGGTTCAGTCACTGTTTTAGCCATTGTTGAGTTATGTTCACAATTTTCAGAAAAACACAAACTCTGAACCAACAGCCTGTCATTACTTATGAAAAAAGAACAATAGTTTGAAAGCATAGACTGATCCAGAGACATTTTGATACCTGTATACAGGTATGGGCGCCCAAACTCACAAGCAAAAAATCCGCCCAAATTCTTAAAACCAACAGATTTTAGTGTCAAAATAGCATTTAATGTTGAATTTTGGGCCAGAGATGTCGTTTTTGTCTTATTGTAGGAACATTTTGAACCAAAATGGTATGCCCAAATTTTCCCTGGATCAGTCCCTGGAAAGATATATTGGTCAGGGTTAAACTCCCTTATCTGTCTTCTACCTTGAAACCCAATTATATATTTTAACTTTTTCCATTATCACATTTTGTTTAATTTCAGTTTATCAGGCTTTTTGCCATAGCTGAGTATCTGTACAGCTTTGTCAATATATTACAAAATATTCCAAAGAAAGATTCATTAAGGTCGTAATTGTTATTATATTCAGAGGTATTTGAAAGATAACTGGATATAAAATTTCTCAGAACAGCATTAATTTTCTGTAAAATTTTGGTTCACATAATGTTAAAGACCAGTTAGTTTAAAAGGAGACTGTTCGCATAAGTTTGTTGTGATTCTCTGTTGACTTTCAGATAAGTAGAAAAATAAGAAGTGATCAATCTCAGAGAAAAGACTGTAAGTCGACTTTCCGCCAAAAAAATACATTAGAAGAGTTATTTAGGGAATTCTGTGTTTCTGTTTTTTTGTAATTTTTATTGTCAAAGGCACACTCACAGCATGTGCATTAAAAACACCAGATGGCTTTCTGTATTTTCCCAGACACAAAAGGTTATAAACATTTTTTGCCATCATTTTGTTTTTTCAATTGGAAATTGAAAATTTGATTTGTTAGGTAATGTAAACATCCTCAAAGCATAGTCTTTTGTATATATAATTCTGTCGTTATCCAGTTGACCACGATCAAATCTATATTTCACCAATGTCCCATGAGTCTATATTAGACTATTTGGTTTTGGATGATTGCATGAGTAATTAATAGTTGTAGATCTGTCTTACTTGGGCTTTGTCTCCACATTTATATCTTGAGGGTTTGTCTCTGGTTAACCTAATAGTGTGGCATAAATCACTAATCAAGCAACAGGTCTTTTGACTCGGTATAAAGTTTTAAATGACATGCCTCTCAATAGCACACTTACTCCCAATATTTATTTAGCAGTAGTTTAAGGATGTCAGTGTCAGAGTATTACTTTGAGTGTTTTAGAAAATGAAAATGGATGGTAGAAAACAATATTTATTTTGGTATGTAACTTATAAAATAAAGAAGAAAAAAATCAAATAAATGCAGGCAACAGTACAACTTTGTTTCAAGTGTATTCTGTTTTGACAGTAGAATATAGATGTATTTCCAGACAGTCCTGTCTTGGTCTGGAATGATGACAACATACAGACAGTGTATATATGAGTACCAGTGTCAGAGTTATTTATTATTCAGGAGTCCTAACTGACAGCCTGTCTATGTCCCAATCCTATATCATGTATTACTAACAGATGCTCAATAAACAATAGCATGTTTATTCTATATGTCATCCAGCAAACAATAACACTTTCTATTCAACTCAGTGGCTGAAATATGTCTAGCAAGTCATAACTTTATACATGTTACATATCACAGCAGCTACTAAACAGGTACTTGCATGCCTCAGTGGGCCTCAATCTGTACACCATTTTAGGATAAGCAAGGAGCCTTCAATGGTGAGCTGTTATTTCATGAATTGTTTAAGGAATATAGCCTCTGAAATAATCCACCTAACATACCTGTAATCCTCATTACTTTGAAACTGAAGTGGCAAACTTCCAAATTTACTGTTCATTGCATATAAGTTCACCTGTGATAGTGAATGCTTTTAGTCAGAAAATTCTTCAAGTACATATATAGAGCACTACTGGTTTTCTCATGTTAAATTGTGTTCAAACGCTTGTCCACTCATTTTATATTACATGTCTAATATCATAAACGACATACATGCCGGAAGGCAGGTTTAATGTTAGTTTATTTTATTGACCATTTATTTTATCCAAAACCATAGCATAAACTATTTACCATTTTGTTGACCATTCATTGTGTCCAAAACCATAGCACAAATTTATTTACCATTTTGTTGACCATTCCTTGAATCCAAAACCATAACTTGAAGCTATTTACCATTTTGTTGTCCATTCCTTGTATTCAAAACCATAACTTGAAGCTATTTACCATTTTGTTGACCATTCCTTGTATCCAAAACCATAACTTGAAGCTATTTACCATTTTGTTGACCATTCCTTGTATTCAAAACCATAACTTGAAGCTATTTACCATTTTGTTGACCATTCCTTGTATTCAAAACCATAACTTGAAGCTATTTACCGTTTTGTTGACCATTCCTTGTATTCAAAACCATAACTTGAAGCTATTTACCATTTTGTTGACCATTTATTGTATCCAAAACCATAACATAAAGCTATTTACCATTTTGTCGTCCATTCCTTGTGTTCAAAACCATAACAGAAAGCTATTTACTATTTTCACTATTTATTGTATTTTTCATGCTGGTATTTCAGGCGATGTCCGCATCCGAACCAAACCAGAAAGCAGGACAGAAAAGAGGCGAGTCTCATTGACAGAAGCTGAGGATAGGTGTTTAGAAAGTAAGGATAAGATAAATTATTCCTAATTGTGCAATTCTTTTAGAAGTTATCTCGATTTCTTAACACCATTTTATTTTACTTCATCCACACATTTGAGGCACATTTGGTGGTGTGAGTCAGTGGCACAGCCTCGTTTTCTTGTAATACACTAAAATGCAAACAAATAAAGATGTCTAAAGATGTCTATATAACCCTGTTTGTGGTAAAAGATTGACATCTTTTAGAATAATTAGATAAATTATTTAATATAGATTTTTATTTTGCTATGCTTCTTGCTGAATGTGATAGTAAGACTCTGAGTGTAACTGCCCCGAGCTTGCCGTAAAACACCAATCAATCAGTCAATAAATCTGTCAGTGGTAGATTGATTGAGTGATGTTTTACGCCAACCTTCGCTTGGCAACTCTCCCAAATATGGCAATCAAGTGAAACATCCACCCAGAAAGTTTTCAATTTTTCTTTGACCATGTGGGATTCAAACCTGCAATCCATCGATGGGAGGCTTGTGTCGGACTGAGAGACTGTCACTCTGTCGACTAAGCCATCGAGGCCTGCTGTTAGTGTTGAATGGCCTCCAGTTATGTGTATGGATAACCTTTTTATTTCAGAATTAGCATTAAAAGAATACAAGACCCGGTGTGGCTTACGATTCCGTAGTGTTCATAAAAGTAGTCGCAGGCGACAACCCATCATGAAACTCTCGCCTGAGATTATCTCCCTTTTAGATGGTCACTACAGTGGTCAGGCTCAGGTAAGCAAACAGTTTCTGTTCTAAACCTTTTGTCCTCGTGTAGAATTTAGAAATTTCTGTCGAATCCAGTAGCAGAAGCAGAAAAAAGTTTGGTCCATTTTAATGTTTCATTTTGATGCAATCTTATACCCCCCCCCCCCCACACACACACAAATAAAAAGCCTTTAGTCTGTATTCTTTTTGTTTAAAGGTTTTAATGTTTTTAGAAAATGTAGCAATTATTTTATAAATGACACGCTTTTGTCAATGAGGCAGTGAGGCGAATTAGATGGGCATTGAACACAATTGGACTGTGGCTTTCCTCACATTTGGGGCCGGCATTTTATTGTTATAAAAAGGTTTTTGCATTATCAGAATGCTTGTTATGAATTTTCCAAATGGCTTGCATTTTGATTCATGTGTTATTTTGCTTGGTTATATATAGTATATCTTTGAAGTCTTTGGTTTCCACAAGAATGGCGTGGAGCATTTGTCTCTCTACTTTATATGAGTCTGGAAGTTGGATCTTGTTGTAATACGGTTTAATAATCTGGAGTGTGTGGAATCTCACTTTAATTAGAGGATTTTTCTGCCTCGATATAGTGTTCTTGTCTTCAAGTTTTTGCAGATTGAGTTGTCGACAAATTTCATTCCCTAGTGGAACTCATTTCTAGATTATTGAAATGTTAGCCTGTCATTTTGATGTCCCTGAGGCTCAGGTGGCAGACTGAGGTCAACCATTCAAAGACCTTTCCTTGTATGATATAGAATAACAGATTTAGCCTATTTGTAAGGTGTTTTTTGCCATGAAAGCTGTGTTGGCCTTTAACTAAAGAGCTGGGTACCATGGGGCACATGTGGGTTGTCATGTCCCTCCTAATAAAGCAGACCAAGTGAGTGGGAGCTCTATAGAAGGTCAGTCTATTGATGTGATGCTTCCTCAAGGTCATTCAAAGCTTAGGGCATTTCTCTAATTGCATAGACCCAATATTTGGCAGGGAAGAAGCTCCTAGACACTGGGTAACATGTGTATAAGGAGACACACAAGTATCGGCCTATTCAGTTGCATAATTGTGTGTGTTTAAGAGCTGACGTATTTGTGACGCACAGCGAACAGACCACAGCTCTTTGTTCTCTTTGCTTTAAGGGATACAATACGAGCAGCAATAGAATGACGTACATCACCACACTCTCAGGCCTTTTTTAAAAAAAATCAAATGTAATTATTATGTATTTTATGATACAAAGACACATACTAAAAAATACACATAGCATCCAAGACTTTGCCAAATGTTAATATAAAAGCTACCCCCCAAAAATGATTATCGAAAACCATTAAATGTTCAGTGTAGAAGTGTTTTATGTTGAGTTCAGGAATTTTGAGTTTTTGGAAAAGTGTATTGACATGTTTGATCGTGTACTTTCTCATTTTAAGGGCAACCAAAAACACATTTTTTTCATTATAATTAAACTGTGACTGTGGATTTTAACATTTGTCTTCCTGTAATTTGATTTAGAATTACGGA
Source organism: Lepidochitona cinerea (assembly GCA_963971465.1). Taxonomy (NCBI): domain Eukaryota; kingdom Metazoa; phylum Mollusca; class Polyplacophora; order Chitonida; family Tonicellidae; genus Lepidochitona; species Lepidochitona cinerea. Next base: position 34,119,963 of record OZ020556.1, on the reverse strand, counting down.
TAAAATGAGCTACACAGTAAAATACATGGGAAAGTCTATGCAAGTTAAAATTTACTAAATTGTGAAATGTTCCCTTGGAATTTACCAATTTAAAAAAAAGTGAAGATTTTGTATGATTAATGATGGTTGTAAGGTCCGCATGTGTTAAAATCTGTGTGTGAATCTGAATGACCTTGGAAAGGAAGTAGTTGGTTATTAACACTGGCATATTGAAGCTAATATGATTTATTGATAACCTTATAGGATCATGTAGCTACTGACGTCATTACACCATCGATATTCATTAAATATTGTGTGAAAAATGACCAATCAGTGTCAGAGTCTTGTCAACAGCTTTTTTGTGCGGGTAAAATTCGCCATTGACCCAGCTTGGACTTATTGTGAAGAAGATGTGAAGTATGGCAATATGCTGATGTTTACTCTGCCGTGATTTACTTGATCAAATTTCACTTAATGGTAGTTTGATATAGATGAAGAAATCTTCTGTGAAGGGCCTTCCTGTTGATTTTTCTCTGAATAATTCATGATTTTAAGGGTACCTTCTCTGGTCTCCCTTTGATTGATATCTCCTCATACAAAGCTAGTATACAATGTCACCAAGGACAAACTTTCCCCTACTTAGTCATGCCATATTTGAAGTTATGGCCAGTAAAGAACTATAACTTTACCCCTGAGGAAAAAGAACTCCACCTCTGAATTGTCATGGTTTAAACGGAATTGTACACCAAAGCCCCACTAAAACAGTTCCTGTATGATTTAATGTGTGGATCAATATGACTTATCTATTAACGTAACAAATCAGATTCGGATGGAATTAGGCAATATTCCTGAGGCAGTGAGTGTATACGTTAAGTAGGAATTGTGAACATCCTTTATGTAATACATGTAGCTTTGTACAGAAACCAAAGTAAAGTAAAGAACTAAAACCATCTAACTCACATATATGACAGCTACTTACTATTTTTTGCTTGTGAGAAAATTAACGGGATGGTATGCAGTGTTCAAAATGGTTATAATGGGTGCTGGACTCTGGTATTGTTTTAAATGTCTGTTTCATAAACTGCATGGACTATTCTGTAATTTTCCAAAACTATTTATACTCCAAAATGAATGCTTCCATAGTAGTGAATTTTTTTTTTTACCAAAAACAAATTATTTTAGCCCACCAGAATTTTTAAATTAGATTTGAAAATGTATATACAATACTTTGCAGTTTCAAATATGTATCAACATTTACTTCAAAAACCTATGACTGGGTATAAAGGTGTGAATGAAATACCCCCCTTTAACACAACTAGAAAATTGTCTCCATGGTTTAATATTTTAGTCAAGAAGATTTTCTCTGTGTCAGTGTGTTTTAATGTCTTTAAATATATAAACATTTACTTTTATTATTCAACAAAATACTAATGATGGGTAAATAAAATGTATTGATTGTTGTTTTATAGTGCCTTCTCAGTGGTGCCAGTGATTGGACATTTGATGTTTTCCAATTAGACAGAGTTACAGGTGGTAAGTTATCCATCATTTCTCGAATTTCTCGTTAAAAACTGAACATTACAGATTATCAATTGCTTTCATATGTTTTATTCTCAATTTACTTCAAAACGAGCACATTACAGTAGGCCGACATTTGTGTTCTCAGAATTGCTTTATTATTTATCAATCTGTTGTCAAGAAAGACATTTCTTTAAAGAATTTTCTATAAATGAATGTCACAAGGTTGAGATTTTAGAAATGACAATATATTGAGGATAAAAAAATTAAGGCATCACCACGTAGTTATTTGTTTTTGAACAACTCAAGCTTTCGACACCTATACCAGTGTCTTCGTCAAGTGTAACTAAATTTAATATTTCAAAACATTGACATAAATACTTAAGAAAAGAACAAATTTATGTGTAAGGTGGCCAATCAGTGAAATTGTATACGAGAGTAAATATGTTAATTATAAATTTAATAATAATTTTAAAGAGAGTTTCAAACATTTCTGATAATATACATTGGGTCTAGTGTGCTGTTACCTGATACTGTCTGAGACAATTGTATCTTCTATTGTTGCAGGACGATCCCTGTTCCATGTGGCACTGCATGTTTTCCAAGAACATGATCTTATACGTACTTTCCAATTAGATATTGTCAAACTTATGAGATGTATTAGTAAGTATTGAATTTCTACATATGTGTGTCTATAGGATTATACATGGCTGTGAAACCATTCATGACCACTTGGAACGTTTACGGCTGTAAAAACGTTCATGACCACTTGGATCGTTCACAGCTGTGAAACTGTTCATGACCACTTGGATCATTCACGACTGTGAAACTGTTCATGACCACTTGGATCATTCACGACTGTGAAACTGTTCATGACCACTTGGATCATTCACGACTGTGAAACTGTTCATGACCACTTGGATTGATCACAGCTGTGAAACTGTTCATGACCACTTGGATCATTCACGACTGTGAAACTGTTCATGACCACTTGGATCATTCACAACTGTGAAACTGTTCATGACCACTTGGATCATTCACGACTGTGAAACTGTTCATGACCACTTGGATCATTCACAACTGTGAAACTGTTCATGACCACTTGGATCATTCACGACTGTGAAACTGTTCATGACCACTTGGATCATTCACGACTGTGAAACTGTTCATGATCACTTGGATCATTCACGACTGTGAAACTGTTCATGATCACTTGGATCATTCACGACTGTGAAACTGTTCATGATCACTTGGATCATTCACGACTGTGAAACTGTTCATGACCACTTGGATCATTCACGACTGTGAAACTGTTCATGATCACTTGGATCGTTCACAACTGTGAAACTGTTCATGATCACTTGGATCATTCACAACTGTGAAACTGTTCATGACCACTTGGATCATTCACAACTGTGAAACTGTTCATGACCACTTGGATCATTCACAACTGTGAAACTGTTCATGATCACTTGGATCATTCACAACTGTGAAACTGTTCATGACCACTTGGATCATTCACAACTGTGAAACTGTTCATGACCACTTGGATCATTCACAACTGTGAAACTGTTCATGATCACTTGGATCATTCACAACTGTGAAACTGTTCATGACCACTTGGATCATTCACGACTGTGAAACTGTTCATGACCACTTGGATCATTCACAACTGTGAAACTGTTCATGACCACTTGGATCATTCACAACTGTGAAACTGTTCATGATCACTTGGATCATTCACAACTGTGAAACTGTTCATGACCACTTGGATCATTCACGACTGTGAAACTGTTCATGACCACTTGGATCATTCACAACTGTGAAACTGTTCATGACCACTTGGATCATTCACAACTGTGAAACTGTTCATGACCACTTGGATCATTCACAACTGTGAAACTGTTCATGATCACTTGGATCATTCACGACTGTGAAACTGTTCATGATCACTTGGATCATTCACAACTGTGAAACTGTTCATGACCACTTGGATCATTCACGACTGTGAAACTGTTCATGACCACTTGGATCATTCACAACTGTGAAACTGTTCATGATCACTTGGATCATTCACAACTGTGAAACTGTTCATGACCACTTGGACCGTTCACAACTGTGAAAACGTTCACCATTTGATCATTTACGATTGTGAAAGCGTTCATGACAAAGTGAATCAATGAGACATTTTGTGATTGATGAATTACTGAATTTACTTACTTAAAATATTGATTAGATAATTCAGGTAAATTATTGATATAAAATATGAAGTTTATTTGATGACTTCTAGTATGGATTTCGAATGTTAAAAAATGTAAACTCATGCCCTGTTCAGGAAGTAAGAGGTGAACCACTGATTAATAATGGATCAATAATACAGTTTTTATTTTACTTGAGCTGTGTGAATTCATATCTAAATCTCCATTTGTGATAAGTGTAATCCCTAAAGGCCTAAAGTCAAGGTGAATATCAGAGTGTTTATTATGTTACATGTCCAGCTCAATCCATTTTAAACAAACCTTTTGGTCTTTCCCAGCTAAATCCCTAGCCTTTTCATTTTATGAGCTTTAGAAAGCTCTTCCCCCTAGAGAGACGCCCGATGACGTCAGTGGGCAATATAGTGCCTGGTATTCTAGGTGGGGACATTAGAGGAGTGAATGAGAGTGTTTTTAGGTTGAAGACATAGTAGTTTTGTGATCTGTAGCCTTCTAGGGAGGTTTGAATATTTCAACATGGTAATGGATAATATAGATCTCTTAGGCTTTTGTCATAATGCAACATGAATCCAACTTACACATCAAGTAAAAAAAACCTTTATCTTTTATCATGGATATTTTTCCCCTGACTACACAGGGACTTTTTGATAAACAACGTAGAGATAGTGATGCTCTCCTTGTGGCTACACTACGTCATCTTATGCCCTAGGCCTATAGGTGATCCAGGATGACTGTGAAAGCTCTAGGTTCCAGGAAGCTACCAGATTAAATTTTCCATTTTTTTCTTCTTTAATATTCATTTCCTTCTAGAAATTTGGTGACTTGGAGTGCATATCTGGCAGTAGAAAAAATATGTATTGATATGTTATGCGACAAATTCAAATGTTTCAATTTATACCCAATACAACTATTTGGTAGGTACTGTGTGTTTGCTGATGGTATTAGACAGCCTGTTCATAAAATGTTCAGTGTCACCTTTATGATGGGTTTTTAAAGTCATCAATTTGTCTAATGAAATAAATTTTATTTGTAGCGCTGATAGAAGAAGGTTACCACGGAGACAATCCATACCACAATGCAGTTCACGCTGCTGATGTCACTCAGGCTATGCATTGCTACCTCTTAGAAAATAAGGTGGGTTCCACTTCATCTTCCTTCATTCATTGATTTTTTATCTCAATTCTCTTGTCTGTCCAGGTTTGTATCGAAGGTGAATATGCAAACAAACGGAGACAGTCTCCACGGTAATGTGGATTTAGCCACTAGGTGGAAACATGCTATAGGAGAATGTTTTAACGTAGAACATTAGCATGGAATCTTTGACCTTGGCACAGGAAACTGGCTTATGTGTAACAAATTGTTCTCGTTAATAATTAATCCCATCAGTTTATGTGTGAAAGGAGTTCCTCAAGGCATAAAGTTAAATACCCCCCCCCCCCCCTCTTAAACCTGCCCATATCAGTCCAATAATAACCAGGACTGCGTTGTAAAAGATCATTCAATCAATCAATCAATCAAATATTGGGTCTGTTTTCTGTTACCTACATCAACTCAAGTTTCTGCTACAAATGTTAATTCAGTTGTGAAAAATATCAACTCCCCTTTTTTCTTACAAATAACAGCTCAATTATTCTGTAACAAATATCTACTCTCATTTTCTATTATAAATATCAACTTCTGTTTTCCATTACAAATATCAGTTTTATTTTTATGTTACAAATATCAACTCCTGTTTTCCGTTACAAATATCAGTTTTATTTTTATGTTACAAATATCAACTCCTGTTTTCTGTTACAAATAACAGCTCAATTATTCTGTAACAAATATCTACTCTCATTTTCTGTTACAAATATCAACTCTTGTTTTCCGTTACAATTATCAGTTTTATTTTTCTGTTACAAATATCAACTCATGTTTACGGTTACAAATATCAACTACAACTTTCTGTTGCAAATATCCTTTTTAGTTTTCAGCTACAAATATCAACTGCAGTTTCCCGATGGAAATATAAACTCCAGTTTTCTGTTACAATTATCAAAGGTCTTAAAACATCAATCAACTTGGTTACCTATACTATCAACTTGGTTTACAGATATCATTCCATGACTGTCCTGTGGTTTCAGTCACCACGTCTCTACGAACATTGATGTCTCTTAAAATCTTAGTCAGGAGATCATAAGCCTGAAGTGGGAAATTAAATTCCATATCTGTTTGATTTATTAAGCTTTCAGTAGGATATGCCTGGCATCCGCGTCTGTAAACATATCATGCACTGACATCTATTCATTGATTTTCTTTATCCCATCTCTTTACTACCCCATATCAAAGGTGGAAATGTAAACAAACGGAGACAGGCGTCACTGGGAGCTATTAGAGGAGAAGATGATCAGCATTGTCTTACTGGCTGCAGGGATACAGTGGGGTTTTACCCTCGCATTAGTCCTCATAACCTTGTCATATTTAGAAAAATGAAAGACACTCACACAGAGACATTAGAAACTTTGCTTTGTATAGAACAAAGTTATTGATCAGGCCTTGATATACCAGGTGATTGATAAGGCTGATTGCCTGCAGATCACCTAAAACAATTTCAATGTATTAATGACCTGTAAAACCACATTTGGTCCGTTTATTTTTCTTTTGTCATTATTATTTTATTTGTGCTTAATCAGCAGTTTACCTCACACATTAGCTTTAGTAGACTAGATGGTCAATTTCTTTAAACTTGAAAAACCTCCGTCATATACGTTTGATTTTTAATCGATTGATTGATTGTTTGGTGTTTTATGCCGCGCTCAAGATTATTTCACTTATATGGCGGCGTTGCCAGTTTTATTGTGGGAGAAAACCAGACTCTATGCCGAGAGGAAACCCATGACTTTCTGGTGGTAACTGGCAACCATCCCACATAGGTCGTTCGAGTGAAAACTCAGTCAGAAAATTTTCATTTTTTTTATTACTGAGTGGGATTCGAACCCATGACTCATTGGTGGAAGGCTTTTCGGATTGTAGGTACAATGCTCTACCTACAGAGCCACAGAGGCCCCTTGGTTTTTAAAGGCATTTAAATGTATTATTACAAGCCCATTGTACCATGGTTTAATGTGAATCCTTATTAAGAACATTATTGCTGCGATCACATGACTTATGACAATTGTTGTAGTAACAAAAACTTAATGGTCTATTTCTCGGGATGGTTTCAGCAGAAAATATGACCAGATAATGAGAATTTTGATTGATGTTTAAAGATAGTGTGCAGAAATCAATTTGGCTGATATAGTTGATTTGGCTTATGGTCTACTTATGATAAGGTTGAAGGTCACCAGTGAGGTTACCAGCGGCCATTAATCTATATCTAATGATTTCATTGTGAGGAGACAATGATGGGAAAATAAATAGTCTAATGAAGGGTCCTGCCGAGAACATGTTGGCACAAAGATCGATGTGAGTCCAGCTTAGTTACTCCCCTTGGATAGAAAAAAAATATTGGGAAAAAAGACCTCTCCGGACAATGTAACATCAATCTAGAGTGTAAGATTTCAAATAGAGAAGAAAGCGGGGAAAAGGCTTTTTGACAAAAGGATACAAACATCAATAAGCTTGAAAGTGGAATTCCATTGATTGTGTTAACAGTGTTTGACAGTAGCGTGAAAAAAATAGATGAGTACTGATATTGGAGAATGTTTTACATTGGCTAATCGAACTGGCTGTAGAACTGGTGGGAGTTGTATTGTGGGAAGTAATCACCATGGGGGAGCGTACTTATTACTCTAAACCATCTTCATTCTGCCATTGGAGAATGTCTCGCCTCCAATTAGTACATGGTATTGCTTACCTCCCCCAGGCCTTTCATTGTAACGGCTCCAGTTGCAATTTTCTACCTATGATGAAGCTTCTCGCAAACCGTGACCTTGACACTTCTTATTGAAGTACATGCAGTGTTATCATTCCTCTCACAATGATTGGTCAATAATGCTTGTGTCTTCAAATATACATGTATGTATTGTTTGACATCTTTTTCAATCACATTACCCAGGACTTGTCTTCGGCTATTTGTCTGTGAACAAATTGACTTTGGAATTATTCATGTGGGGATTTCAAAATTCCTATTATCTTTCTCAAAGGTTTATTACTGTCAAATGCTTTTATCAAATCTCTTATTCAATTAGTTTTTATTCTGTAAAAATGAGTGTAACAGCTTAATATGTCAATATGAAGCATTTAACGCTATTATAGATAACTAGGTTTATTATGTTTCAGTCATTTTGTAACAAATGCATTGTTTAATTGATTCGATCGGGGATGATTTGAGTGCTGCGTTTAAGTCAATCAATCTATCCATGATACATTTAGAAATTGATATCTTCTTTCAGCGGCTGTAGTCTCATTCCTTGATTTTCTTCTGAAAAATATACCTTGGTTTCTTTTCTTTGAGTTCTTTGACTATAAGTACTTGTAATCCACACAGGGTATATATATCAGACTGACAACGGTGGAATCTCACTGATTGTCTATTAAAAATCTATGTTCTTAATTCTTTGTGTAACACCCAATAATGCTAAGATCCCACAAAACATGGTTATCATTTCATACCTTGATAATAATAATTACCGGTATATGCTTTCTATAAGGAGGGAGATTGGTAGAAAGGATAACATAGTGTGGATGAAAGCATTACTTAGATAGCTCACTAATGATGTCGGGGGCCTCCTTGGCTCAGTATGTAAAGCAGCCGAACAGCCCTCCACCATTGGGTCGCGGGTTCGAATCCTGTTCAGTGCCCCAAAAAATTGGAAAATTTTCTGACTGGGTTTTCACTCAAACGACCTATGTGGGATGGTTGCCAGTTACCACCAGAAGGTTGTGGGTTTCCTTCCACCATCAAACTGGCAACGCCACCATAAAAGTGAAATAATCAGGAGCGTGGCGTAAAACACCAAACAATCAATCAACTAATTTTGTCTGTCCTCAATGCTGGCTGATTATATAACGTTACTTGAACTTTTCTTTTTTCTGGTTCCACAGCTACGAGAGCATTTGACTCCGTTGGAGAAATTTGTGGCCTTGTTTGCAGCCATGACACATGACCTTGACCACCCAGGGGTCAATCAGGCATTTTTAATCGCTACATCCAATCATCTGGCTTCATTGTATAATGTAAGTATATTAAGTTTACAAAGAATTATGTGTGGTATTTAGCTTATAAGATACAAGAAACTGATATTGAATAGTATTGCCGTCTAACGTTCAGTGCTGTCATTCTCTGAAAATTATGTTTTGGTCTTATTTATTCAGCTTTAAAACCTGTGCCAAATCGCAGAAGTAATTGAATAACATTTGAAAGAGAGTGTATTTAAAAACTACTGCTTTTGTTTATTTATTTGTTTATCTGTAGAATATTTGGTTTCTATAGGTCTCAAATAATGAAACACTACCTTACTATTGGCCTAATATTTGTTAAACTATTTTTGTTGACAGAATAGTTCTGTATTAGAGAATCACCACTGGCGGACAGCGATGGCTGTTTTATTGGAATCCGAATTGCTCACTCAACTTGATGCTCAACAGTGGTAAGTCATTTCTATGTAGATCAGCTCTACGAGGTCAGCTTAACTGTCTTACTGCCACCAATAATGCAAATTGTACTAATACCAGCAGACCAACAGGATCAATTTACGATTTAAGTATTGAACGTTAACTAATGCGACAAAAACTAAATGTTTGAAAATGCAGATGACGGTGTAAGTGGGACCTCATTCATAACTAATAAAATAGTTACCCTTATTGAAGATCAACCATTCTACCTATATAGATAATTACTTTCAATCAATAAAAAATTAATAATTTTTCTAAGATTCTAAGCAGACAACAGGAACCATTTACGAATTCAGCACTAAATGTTTACTAATGCGACAAAAACTAAATGACGGTGTAAGTGGGACTGGACCTCATTCATAACTAATAAAATAGTTACCCCTATTGAGGATCAACACTATTCTAGCTATATAGATAATTACTTTCAATCAATAAAAAATTAAACAATAAATAATTTTTCTAAGATTTTTAATCATCGTCTCCAAAATGTTTACAAAATGGCTATATGAAGATATCAGGTGAGATCTCTACTACACATCAGGAAAAGGATACAAAAAAAAGCCCCTTTTAGAGAAAAGGCAAGCTGTGAACTGACATCATTGTGTTTGGTCCATAAGGTATACTCTGCCAGAATGATTGATTGTGTTTGGGACTTCCCTGTCTTCCTGGCTAATATTTCTCCTAGCAGGAGATGCCTAGCCAGCCTATTTACTACAATCACATATTAGATGACTAACAGGGAAGGAGTTTGTGTTGACAGTTCCTCTCATATAACAAATCTTGGTCTCTTTAATATATCAATGAGCTCAGTACTGGTATTTCACCAACTCTTATTACATTACTCTGTATGAGTTGATATTGTCAGTCCTAATTTGTCTATATTGTTTCTATACACACCACTAACAGGATGGCTGTTTGTTGTATCATACATGTATATATCGCGGCTGCCTGATGTTGGCACCTCATGTGAAAATGACATTAAGCATACCAAAACAATTTCAAGCCCGATTGTTTTTTTACACAAAGCTAGCAAAGTCAAAGTGAAAAAATGGCAAAAATTTGTTTTTTTATCGGACTGGTAAACATTACCAGTCTGGGAATTTCAGTAAACAATACAGAAATCGCATATGCGCTTTCCAGGTCAGACACTGCTACCTGTTATGATCACCTCACTGCCAGGGGCCAGAAAATTAGCTTAGCGTCAGGTTAGATGACGTTGCGTCTCTACAGAATTTCTTTGTTACACCGAGTCAGTTAAGCTAATTTTCTTTTGAACAACCTGCGCCTGGAGAACAACTTCAATCTTGTTCAAGGTGGAACTGTCCATTTTAATCTTGTATAAATCAATTTACTCTGACACGGCTTTCATCAGAGGGACATTCATGTTGTATATGGGGCGACCCTCAGCTCCCAACAGAAGGTCATATGTAAATGACACAGATACACTTTTTAACATGAAAATATAGACAGCTGAGATAAGTTCTTAATCGTTCTGTTTATCTTTCAGGCAAAGTATTGAATGGCAGTTAAGATCATTGATACTGGCCACTGATATAACCAGACAACAGGAGTTTCTCTCTAGGTTTAAGGTAAATATACTCTATTACTGCACATACATTTAAGAAACAATTTTAGTTTCATCTGTCAATTCTGGCCTCTCGCAATGCATAATGACCTTTTCTTTGATGTTCATGAAGCTGATAATACCCTGGTTTTGTTGAAAATTTTGTTTTTGGAATACATATTTAGTCAGCTTGCAGGCACTGTGATACGCCTCTATTGCATTGCGTCATAAACAAAATGAGCATGATTCCGCATCTGATTGCCTCATTTTACTATTCACGAAGGCTACTGCGCAAAGCGTCAATCCTTAAGCCAAAAGGGTCTATTGGGGGCGGGAGGACTTTTCAGTAATGCTTTGAACGTCACAATCAAGGTTATCTCAAATTTCACATGCAAGTGCAAATTAAGAGCTTTTATGGATATCCCTCTTGGGCATATAATTATATATAATATAATCAGTGTTAAAATAGGAAAAGTACCCTGGTCATTTTAATTTTTGTCTACAGGCTTAAGCAATATTTTCCATTTCTACGTCAATAATTTAATTTTGGAGTAAACTTCAAAGGGTAGCATTGTCTTGTGTATCCAGATGTACGAAAAAAGTAAACAATTTGTGAGGTCATCCCACTCTAGGAAGAGCCATGTTATCCAAGTTATTGACCAGCTTGAAAACTGTGGCATTTGGTGGTTATTGGGGAATACATTTAAACCTATCTTTATCCTTGTTGTCATTTCAGAGATATATAGATGGAGACTTAGAGTTTGATTATCAATCCAACTTAGAAACCAGGCATTTTGTTTTACAGGTAAAAAAAACTTGTGCCTATACATAAAAAAAATTATTATTTCCGGAATTTATTTTTGTAAATTTTAATATTATAAAAATTAGTGACTTTCTAATATAAAATGTAATTTAACGAAACTTTTTTTTGAAATATTCAAAATGAAGGATCCTAAAATACAGACGACTTCTAATTTTTGTTTTTGCAGATTGCTTTAAAATGTGCTGATATCTGTAACCCTTGCCGACATTGGGATGTCAGTAAACGCTGGGCACAACAAGTCTGTGAAGAATTTTTCAAGCAAGGTAAGTCTGAAAACTAGATCTTTTTTTTGTGAAAATTGGCTCAATTAGCTTCAATGCCCACTGCCGTGGCTTCCATGTCCCATTTTTTGTCCCCATTTTAATTTTCAGTTGGGACTTTTTATTGGATTTTTCAATTTCCATCAACCGCTTTCTGTCAGATGTTTTACCAAGCCATTTATAGACTTTGATGGTAACATTTCCCTTTTTTTTCTCATCAGTTCTAAGGCCTACTATCCCAGCAATTATAATGCGCTTGTGAATTTATAGGCTTTTAAGCATTATATAAATTTATATCAATAATATTTTACTGTTATTAGAAAAGTATGAAATTTTCTATTCAAATGCATGTATTATTGATTGTAAATTATTTTGTTACAAGGTGATTGTGAGCGTAAGCTGCAGTTATCAGTGACACCAAACTGTGATAGAAATCTCACTACAGTGGCCAAAATACAATCAGGTGAGTTTGTCACAAATATCAATTTGCCTTAAATGTCCCAACAGAAAGTTACGAAGAGCATGAAATACTTTTAACTGTATTCCATGTTGAGTTTTTTCTGAAGAATAACAAACTTCTGGTAGCATCATATGGCCAGGTTGGACACATTCAAACTAACAGCTTTGTGACATCATGACATTCTTTCCATTACAATGCCACATAACTAGATATGGCTTACATGTACCTTTTTGTATGTTTCTGCCTGGCCATGTGTACTTGAAAAAGAGGTCAATTTACTAAGACTTAATAACGAGAGAGTTAGACACTCCAGTCAAAACACCTACCAATGGCTTGTAGCTTTAAAGCAAACTCTACTTATTATGAAAAGAAAAGCAGGCTTAGTACTTTATTCTTGCAAGTTCAAGTTTTTCTACCAATATGTAGGTCTATTTCCTTGAATGATTTACAAACATATCTCAAACCAACTGCCATACTTTATTTCAGGTTTCATGGAGTATGTAGTTTGTCCATTGTTCAAGGAATGGTACAGATTTGAACCATCAGAAACCAGTAGCCAAATGATAAAGAATATAAATCGTAACAAGGTTAAATGGCAGGCTGTTATTGAGAGTGATAAAGAGGCTCTGATCGTGTCCCACATTACTGTGTTACCACCGGTGCCTGTTGTTGGTGATGAAACAGGGGAGATAACTGAGGAGGAAGAGGACCACCATTTGAATGAAGATAAGGAGAATTGCCCTATTGAAAATCCCCATGATGAGGAGATTGTCGCCATTACTCAATATCGTACAATTGTCTTTGGTGATATAGAACCCCGACAAGAGGATCAACTGCAGTCTACATGTCGCAGTCTATCTCCAGTCTCTGAAGATCACTCTGTACCAGGGCGACCCGTACCCACCCCAGGACGTAGACACAGCATGCCTCACTCCAATATCAGACGAGAATATACTAGGTTAACAGTTCGTCGGGAAAGTTTCCCCAAGGCTCAATTCTCCCGACGTAGAAGTCTCCCTAAAACACAAATCTATCAGGCTACCTCATTCGAGACCTTAGTCGGTAAACTCTCTATGTTTGAAGGAGAGAAAGCACCGTCTAATGGTAACAAGACACTTTCGTTAGAAACCTTAATCTCAAGACCAAAGATATCAAACCTAAGTCCCAATGTGGAGGCAAGTCAACTAGCTGCAAGTTTAACTAAAAGACGAGACAGATTTCATGTTGTGTCTCAGCGACCAGATTCAACCAAAAACTTCCTTTTTCGGCGGCCATCTTTGGAGTCTCAAGGAGTGACACTATCAAACCCACCAGTCTCCTCCACGGGTGTACATGTTAACAGAGATTCTATAGACTCTGATAGTTCTCTATTACATTCCTCTCATTCTCCAATGTTACATCCTAGTCTAAGTGAACCTATAAGTTTGTCCAATTCTCCTGGAACTCACTGACTACAGAATCTCTGTCTCCATCTTGCTTCACTCAGGTAAGGGGACATAACTCTTTGTTCAGGTTGAATTTTGTTGGACCAGGTAGACTTATCTCGGCTTCTGAGTAATATTTTTTTTTTGGTAAAATCTGATGGCTGTATTTTTAAGTTAGGGTTCATTGCAATCAGGAGCAGGCCGCCCTCTTCTGGTCGGTCAGGTATGTGGTCCAATTTAGACAGTGAAATGATAATATAAGCTGCTCCAATCGCGTCAAAATGTCCATGAATAATTTATCTTTCTGTAACATAAATTTTACATTTCAAAACTTAAGTACAACCAAACATTGTTACATCATCAATAGCAGGGAAGAGACTCGAAAAGGCAGTTAGTATTGAATTCATGAGATGATTAATATTTACTGAATGATCCTGCTCGTCTAAATCAGACACTGGTAGTGAGCTAAATTGTTAATGAAATCAAATATGGTCGTTTTCAGAGGATTGAAATAGCTTGTATTGATATTTCACTTGTTAAATCGCACCATCTACTGATTGCTCAAAAGCAGGCAGCCTACTGCAGCTTTTGAATTGCAATTAACTCTGACCACAATCAGTATATAAAATGCCATTTAGGAGTCAGAAACCTGGACTAATAAATAAATTGATATTAAATCTTAACTATCAAGGTCAAGCTGGTTGCCTTTCAGTGTTACATAATTTGTTGACATTTTGGGAAAGTAACTTCAGCTCAACACATTACCATGCAGACATTACCACATGGCAAAATGGCAGCCATTAATATTAAGGCAGTAGGATCAATCTCAAGATTGTTTTAATTCACTATTGATCATATGATGCATTTTTACTGGAAATTGATGGAATACTCTACTTTAATAATTATGTGTTAATTTTATGAAGGCACGATAAATATTATAACACAAAAACAAACCATTTTATTATAAAAATTCTGGCTTACACAAAACCTACCCATTTAACACTTAGTATTTATTTATCTTGGCCAATTGACTTTGTCCAATTCTAAAACCAGGTCTGCTTTAAAACATATACATGTAAGTGTATCATGTCATTTTTAATTGTAGGGATATGTGAAAGAGGCCATTTTGGACGTATGAAGGATGCTTCATAATGTAAATTTCCTTTTCTCAGATAGTGGTCATCTTCAAGATATGTTAAATAAAGCCAGGTTGAATTTTGAAAAGAGAACACTGCTGTGTAAATCACATACCCGTACCACAACACAAAATGTGCAGCTGTGAAACCAAAGTGTTCGGATTTGTAAATCTGTGTGATTTATTCAAAATGTGGTGTAAAAGTACATTGTTAATGTATAGAATTGGACAGTTTACAGAAGATCAATGGACTGCATTTTATAGTGGATATTGTGTGTTGTTGGACTGTAGACTAAGGGGAGAGTACTCTGTAGAGAAGTGTAAAGAGGTTGGAAATGATGCTACATTTAACCTGTTTCAGGTCATCCAAACCGGTCATTATAAGTTCCAGCCTTAGTAGGTCTTCAAAGTCAGTCGTCAATCAGGCAGAGATTGTCCTTATAACAACTGATCCGTCTCCAGTTGTGATGACGCAATTACTTTTCCGAACTAACTGCTCACATCGACACTTGCCTGACTAAGAACACTATGTTGAACGGTGAACCAGTCTTACTTTACAGGACAGGTTTTAAGATTCACTCAGCAACTGTCAAACGAAATCTTCAGTTGACCGGAGTTAGGTTTTATTTAAATGTGTTAAATATGGAAAAGCTGACAGAAAGAAAATGGTGGAACTGTTGTTTAGAATTTAGATTGAAGAAAGTTTAGTATCCTATGAAAGTGAAACCATCTAAAGTTTGACTGGAATTAAAACACAGTTATGTGAATCTGTTAGCATTATTAACTAAGGACACCCAAATACTTTAGGCAGTGATTTTTAGCCCGCCATCATTCTGATGGTGGGGTATTCAAATCGCTTTTCCGTGGTCCGTCGTCCGTCGTCCGTCCGTTAACTTTTTGCTTGTTACCTTTATTCCAAGAAAACTACCAGTCCAATCTTAACCAAACTTAATATACAACATCACCCTATGGTCTAGTTGTGCACCGTACGTTTTCATCTCATTTGCATATTTAATGTGGCCACCAGGGGGCGATATTGTTTTTTTTTGTTACCTTTATTCCAAGAAAACTACCTGTCCGATTTTCACCAACCTTGGCTGACATTATCTCCATATAGTCTAGTTGTGCATCCTATATTTTCATCTCATTTGCATATTCAATATGGCCGCCAGGGGGCGATGTTGTTTTTTCTTTGTTACCTTTATTCCAAGAAAACTACCTGTCCAATCTTAATCGAACTTAACATACATCATCACCCTATGGTCTAGTTGTGCACCGTACATTTTCATCTCATTTGCATTAACAATATGGCCGCCAGGGGGAGATGTTGTTTTTCTTTGTTACGTTTATTGCAAGAAAACTTTCGGTAGTTACCTTTATTCCAAGAAAACTATTTGTCCAATCTTAATGAAACTGAACATGCATCATCACCCTACGGTCTAGTTGTACACCGTACATTTTCATCTCATTTGCATATTCAATATGGCCACCAGGGGGCGATATTGTTTTTTTTTTGTTACCTTTATTTCAAGGAAACTACTAGTCCGATTTTCATCAAACTTGGCTGACATTATCTCCATATAGTCTAGTTGTGCATTGTACAGTTTCATCTCATTTGCATATTCAATATGGCCACCAGGGGGCGATGTTGTTTTTCTTTGTTACCTTTATTCCAAGAAAACTACCTGTCCAATCTTAATCAAACTTAACATACATCATCACCCTATGGTCTAGTTGTGCACCGTACATTTTCATCTCATTTGCATATTCAATATGGCCGCCAGGGGGCGATGTTGTTTTTTCTTTGTTACCTTTATTCCAAGAAAACTACCTGTCCAATCTTAATCAAACTTAACATACATCATCACCCTATGGTCTAGTTGTGCACGGTACATTTTCATCTCATTTGCATAAACAATATGGCCGCCAGGGGGAGATGTTGTTTTTCTTTGTTACGTTTATTGCAAGAAAACTTTCGGTAGTTACCTTTATTCCAAGAAAACTATTTGTCCAATCTTAATGAAACTGAACATGCATCATCACCCTACGGTCTAGTTGTACACCGTACATTTTCATCTCATTTGCATATTCAATATGGCCACCAGGGGGCGATGTTGTTTTTTCTTTGTTACCTTTATTCCAAGAAAACTATTTGTCCAATCTTAATGAAACTCAACATGCATCATCACCCTACGGTCTAGTTGTACACCATACATTTTCATCTCATTTGCATATTCAATATGGCCACCAGGGGGCGATATTGTTTTTTTTTTGTTACCTTTATTTCAAGGAAACTACTAGTCCGATTTTCATCAAACTTGGCTGACATTATCTCCATATAGTCTAGGTGTGCATTGTACAGTTTCATCTCATTTGCATATTCAATATGGCCACCAGGGGGCGATGTTTTTCTTTGTTACCTTTATTCCAAAAAAACTACCCGTCCAATCTTAATCAAACTTAACATACATCATCACCCTATGGTCTAGTTGTGCACCGTACATTTTCATCTCATTTGCTTAAACAATATGGCCGCCAGGGGAGATGTTGTTTTTCTTTGTTACGTTTATTGCAAGAAAACTTTCGGTAGTTACCTTTATTCCAAGAAAACTATTAGTCCAATCTTAATCAAACTCAACATGCATCATCACTCTACGGTCTAGTTGTACACCGTACATTTTCATCTCATTTGCATATTCAATATGGCCGCCAGGGGGTGATATTGTTTTTTTTTTGTTACCTTTATTCCAAGGAAACTACTAGTCCGATTTTCACCAAACTTGGCTGACGTTATCTCCATATAGTCTAGTTGTGCATCGTACAGTTTCATCTCATTTGCATATTCAATATGGCCACCCGGGGGCGATATTGTTTTTTGTTGTTGTTACCTTTATTCCAAGGAAACTACTAGTCCGATTTTCACCAAACTTGGCTGACGTTATCTCCATATAGTCTAGTTGTGCATCCTACAGTTTCATCTCATTTGCGTATTCAATATGGCCACCAGGGGGCGATGTTTTTTTTTTTTTGTTACCTTCAGCCCAAGAAAACTACCTGTCCAATCTTAATCAAACTTAACATACATCATCTCACCCTATGGTCTAGTTGTGCACCGTACATTTTCATCTCATTTGCATATTCAATATGGCCGCCAGGGGGAGATGTTTTTTTTTTTTCGTTTATTGCAAGAAAACTTTTTCTTGTTACCTTTATTCCAATAAAACTATCAGTCCAATCTTAATCAAACTTAACATACATCATCTCACCCTATGGTCTAGTTGTGTCCAATACATTTTCATCTCATTTGCATATTCAATATGGCTGCCAGGGGCGATATATTTTTTTTGTTACTTTTTTCCAAGAAAACTACTAATTCGATTTTCACCAAACTTGGCTCACATTATCTCCCTATAGCCCTGTTGTGTACTGTACATTTTCATCTCATTTGCATATTCAATATGGCCGCCAGGGGGCGATGTTTTTTTTCTTTATCTTTGTTCCAAGAAAACTACCTGACATTAATCAAAATCAACATACATTATCACCCTATGGTCTAGTTATGCACCGTTCATTTTGATCTCATTTGCATATTCAATATGGCCGCCAGGAGGGCGATATTTTTTTTCGTTTCTTCTATTCCAAGAAAACTACTGGTCTGATTTTGAACAAACTTGGCCGACATTATCTCCCTCTGATCTTGTTGTGCACCATACATTTTCATCTCATTTGCATATTCAATATGGCTGCCAGGGGCGATATCTTTTTTTTGTTACTTTTTTCCAAGAAAACTACCAATCCGATTTTCACCAAACTTGGCTCACATTATCTCCCTATAGCCATGTTGTGTACTGTACATTTTCATCATATTTGCATATTCAATATGGCCGCCAGGGGGCGATGTTTTTTTTCTTTATCTTTGTTCCAAGAAAACTACCTGACATTAATCAAAATCAACATACATCATCACCCTATGGTCTAGTTATGCATCGTTCATTTTGATCTCATTTGCATATTCAATGTGGCCGCCAGGAGGGCGATATTGTTTTTTCGTTACTTCTATTCCAAGAAAACTACTGGTCTGATTTTGACCAAACTTGGCCGACATTATCTCCCTCTGATCTAGTTGTGCACCCTACATTTTCATCTCATTTGCTTATTAAATATGGCCGCCAGGAAGCAATGTTGTTTTTTAACCAAATTTGAAAATGAAACTTATTATCATTATTCCAAGAAAACTACTGACCTGATCTTAACCAAACATGACACACATCATCCCTCTAAGTTGTAGCTGTGCACCGTACATTATCATTTCATTAGCATATTGAAGATGGCTACCAGGTGGCAATGTTGTTTTCAACCAAAATTTCAAGGGGAGCTTAACTTTGCAATTCACAATTTAATTTTCCTCAACAATAGTTATCTCCTTGGAATAAGATTTATTATGTAGGCCCCAATTCCTATATCCAGTTATTGCTGTAACAATCTTTAATATGAATAGACAACCTATGTGGGATGGTTGCCAGTTACCAACGGAAGGTCGTGGGTTTCCTCCGGGCATAGAGCCCGGTTTCCTCCCACAATAAAACTGGCAACGCCGCCATATAAGTGAAATAATCTTGAGCGCAGTGTTAAACGCCAAACAATCAATCAATCAATCTAATATGAATAGATGAACGCGGGCGTTAAGATCCCTTTAAGGGATCTCTTGTTAAAGTTAATAAAATAGTGTAACTGAGAAAAGACCATTTCACGTAAGAAACTTGGACATGGGGTTGATATATTAAAGAATAAATTTTAAAAATCTCGGCTGCCATTTAATATATTTTGGAGAGCATTTGAAGAAATTCAACATGTTTTTATGGATATTGCAAAGGCTTATGGGGTCCTTGGTAGATTTATGTATCACAATCACTGCTGACAACAGTGGGGAGTGGGGGGAAAAGACTTCCCTGCGTTTTGGCCATTTTGTGATAACATCTAAAACAGGAATACTGGTACAACCGAAGAGAGTAAGGAAAAAATACTACAGAGCAAGTTACATGTACTTGGTTCTTGCCATATGTAATCAGGTTATATTGGATTCAATTCTGAACAATCCTCCACTACATAAAGGAAAGTCTTTCATTTACCATGCTTTCCCTGTGCATATTTCTCTTTATATTGACCTAGGTCCCTGTATCAAGTTTCCTGGTTTTTCCTGTATTTAGGCAATTATCCCCCCCACCTCACTATATGGTTTCTTATACCAGAGAAACTAAGAGCAATGTATCAGGGACCATATATACCAGGAAACATGTACCAGGGACCATATGTACCAGGAAACATGTAACATGGACCGTATGTACCAGGAAACATGTATCAGGGACCATATGTACCAGGAAACATGTATCAGCGACCATATGTACCAGGAAACATGTATCCGGACCATATGTACCAGGAAACATGTATCAGCGACCATATGTACCAGGAAACATGTATCGGGGACCATATGTACCAGGAAACATGTATCAGGGACCATATGTACCATGAAACATGTATCCAGACCATATGTACCAGGAAACATGTATCAGCGACCATATGTACCAGGAAACATGTATCGGGGACCATATGTACCAGGAAACATGTATCAGGGACCATATGTACCAGGAAACATGTATCGGGGACCATATGTACCAGGAAACATGTATCGGGGACCATTTGTACCAGGAACCATATGTACCAGGACACATGTATCGGGGACCATATGTACCAGGAAACATGTATCCGGGACGATATGTACCAGGTAACATGTAACAGGGACCATATGTACCAGGAAACCTGTATCAGGGACCATATGTACCAGGAAACATGTATCCGGGACGATATGTACCAGGAAACATGTATCCGGGACGATATGTACCAGGAAACATGTATCCGGGACGATCTGTACCAGGAAACATGTATCCGGGACGATATGTACCAGGAAACGTGTATCCGGGACGATATGTACCAGGAAACATGTATCAGGGACCATATGTATCAGGGAAACATGTATCTGGGACCATATCAGGTAACATGTATTGGGGACCATATGTACCAGGAAACATGTAACAGGGACCATATGTACCAGGAAACATGTATCTGGGACCATATCAGGTAACATGTATTGGGGACCATATGTACCAGGAAACATGTAACAGGGACCATATGTACCAGGAAACATGTATCTGGGACCATATCAGGTAACATGTATCGGGGACCATATGTACCAGGAAACATGTAACAGGGACCATATCAGGTAACATGTATCGGGGACCATATGTACCAGGAAACATGTATCAGGGACCATATGTACCAGGAAACATGTAACAGGGACCATATGTACCAGGAAACATGTATCAGGGACCATATGTACCAGGAAACATGTATCAGCGACCATATGTACCAGGAAACATGTATCGGGGACCATATGTACCAGGAAACATGTAACAGGGACCATATGTACCAGGAAACATGTATCAGGGACCGTATGTACCAGGAAACATGTATCAGGGACCATATGTACCAGGAAACATGTAGCAGGGACCATATGTACCAGGAAACATGTATCAGGGACCATATGTACCAGGAAACATGTAGCAGGGACCATATGTACCAGGAAACATGTATCAGGGACCATATGTACCAGGAAACATGCACCAAGGAAACTGAAGCATGGACTTATCTGCAAATATTAAACATTTTAACTTTTCATTGAATATTGCATTAAGCTTTTGTACAAAAAATTATTGTGTGTTGAAAGAATACATCTAAGAGTCGTATATTATATTGTATGAATTTGACTAACCTAGTGCTATCTCGGTACAAAAATCCATGAATGTTTGTTACACAGTTCTGTGAATCAAACAGCTGTGGTTGTGAGTCTAACTTTTTCTGAATTTTCTATTGGTCAATGATGTGTGCCTGTGAGTAAGACTGAAGCTTTTTTAAATATTTATTATTCCAGTAATTTTGTGTCAAAAATGAACTCTCTTTATTCTGTATTTGACAAAGACAACCAACCATTCCATGTGGTAATTGTATTATCTTCAGTATTTTCCATACAATTGGCTCTAATCTCGTGTTTTGACTGAGATTAAGATTTTGCATAACTTTCACCACTAAGAACCATAGTTAAAATTTTATATTGCACCAATCAATACCATTTCTTGGGTAACAGTGTTTTTTTTTGTCATTGCATACTATATATTTATAACTTTTTCTCATCTACTGTATAGTTTAGGAAATCTTCCACAGTTCCACTTCGAAAAAAAATTCCATCTGTCGACTGGCTCCATTTTTTATCAAACCTTTTTCTAGAATATTGGTTCAAGGGCCAATACATATATATATATATTAGGATTTCTCTCAGTACATGTTTGCCATGCTTCAAACGATCAATTAAGTAGGGAGGGGAAGT
Organism: Lepidochitona cinerea; assembly: GCA_963971465.1. Classification (NCBI taxonomy): domain Eukaryota; kingdom Metazoa; phylum Mollusca; class Polyplacophora; order Chitonida; family Tonicellidae; genus Lepidochitona; species Lepidochitona cinerea. The sequence continues at coordinate 34,097,551 of OZ020556.1, read as the reverse complement.
GTTCTGTTACGTATCTCTGTTGAAACCATTTTGATATGTTTAGGTTGATATTTGATCATTCCTGCCTACACTTTAAATAAGGGTATTTGTTTTGGACATGATCTCATCTTTCTTTTCTTTCAACTCATTGTAATTTATTTATACCATTGTAAAAAATAAATCTAAAAAATTTCCAATTTCAACCTTTTGTTCAATTGGTATTGTTTTTGACTACGAATAAGCTTTAAGGGTTCATGTGACCGAACGTATCAAAACCAATGGGAAGCTACATGTATGCTACTAATGTGATTGACATGTGGTACAATCATATCTGTCCATATAGTAGCCGAAATTACTTTTTAAGTGTGATATTGCAGGTCTATCCGGGCAACAACAATATAAAAGGTAATTACGCTGATGATTGGTGAACATATCTCACAGCTGCAGAATATATATGAACTTCCAATCCGATATGTGGTTTGAGTGCCGCGCCACATCGATGGATTGTTTGGTGTTTTATCCGAGCAAGATTATTTCACTTACATGGCGGCGTTGGCAGTTTTATTGACTTAGGTCCCCATTTGTTTTTGGTCTGAGTGGGATTCAAACACGTGACCCATTGGTGGAAGGCTGTTTGGATTGGGCGTCCAACAATCTACCTACTGAACCACGGAGGCCTATCACTCAAACCGACTGAGCCATCAAGGCCCCACCTTGATATGGATACAATAGCTGGGAAATTATGAAGTAAACAACACAGTAAATTTATCAACACACCATATCGGATAACAAAGTGATAAAACTTATATTTACACATATGACATATACACGCCGAAGTCATACAAGGATTTAAAAAATTAAAAAAAAAGGTTGATTATGGATTTACCATAAAGAGAGGTCGAGTGAAAACCCACTCTCCTTTTCTATGAACGAATAGGTATAATCTGGTGTGTGTTTGATGATGGAACGTGTAGATCAGTGAGAGATACTTTTAGGAAAGAGAGTAAGAAGGTTATTATTAAATGTACATTTTGGATTTTGGAAGATAATGTAAGGTTTTGGAATACCATTTACCCTGAGTATGAAGGACATATCAGTGATGATATGTATTTTTAAAGTAAAGGAATTAATACAACAAACCTGACGAAAATTTGAGCTTGTGCACATATGTACATGTAATTAACTGCTAAAACTTGAATATCAAAATCAGGTGGATTTCCAATCAAATTTGTCTATATGTCCAACAAGCCAAAAAAATAGCAGTACAAACACAGTTATTTAAGTCAAATATTAATGTTGTTGAGCAAATCAGATACATGTATACTTCGTGCACTGTAATGGAGCTTTTAATGAGTGTGGCATGAGCTGCCAAAATGAGCTGCTGATATTTTCCCATAAATTCTGATTGTCAAGAGAAGTTCAGTGTTTGAAGAACCTTGACATAATTATACAAAATTAATTACAGCAGATCACAGTTTAAGTTGACATCATCAAATCCTCATGTTTTTATCTCTAAGTGGGGCAGATTGGATTATATCTGTAGTGTCCCTACAAAGGCTGGAGCGTCGGCGTGGCATCCTTTTCTTCAACAAATGTGGTACAGGCTGAAAGCACAAGGAAAAGCAGGTTGATAGGAACAGTTCTCCGCTGGTGTACAGACCATATATTTGTGCCACCCCAGACGATATGTTTGTGCTCCCCTATACGATATGTGTGTGCACCCCTATACGATATGTGTGTGCACCCCTATACGTTATGTTTGTGCACCCCTATACGATGTGTTTGTGCCAACCAAGACGATGTGTTTGTGCCACCCCAGACGATGTGTTTGTGCCATTCCAGACGATGTGTTTGTGCCACCCAAGACGATATGTTTGTGCCACCCAAGACGATATGTTTGTGCCACCCAAGACGATATGTTTGTGCCACCCCAGACGATATGTTTGTGCCACCCCAGACGATGTGTTTGTGCCACCCCAGACGATGTGTTTGTGCCACCCCAGACGATGTGTTTGTGCCACCCCAGACGATATGTTTGTGCCACCCCAGATGATATGTTTGTGCCACCCCAGACGATATGTTTATGCCACCCCAGACGATATGTTTGTGCCACCCCAGATGATATGTTTGTGCCACCCCAGATCATATGTTTGTGCCACCTCAGACGATATGTTTGTGCCACCCCAGACGATATGTTTGTGCCGGTATCCAGACATTTCGGCCTGGGACATTTCGGAACGGTACATTTCGGCCTGGGACAGTTCGGCCTGGGACATTTCGGTCCAAAGTGAAAAAGGGGACATTTCGGCCTACCTTGGTTTCAATTATATTTGATTAAACATTTTCTCATTTCTTTCTCTTATACTATATGAATATATATATATGCTCATTAAGTTGAGCTCAAGTTGATAAATTCTAACCACAATAGGTTACATATATAGCCCACCACTACCTAACGCCAAGCATCATGGGATCAATCACAGGCTTCGATCTGATAAGGTGACCAGCACCATTCTGAAGCTGGCCCCATACTGAGTGTTAAGGAAGTCACAACAGAGATAATCTTCCCCTCTTTGATTTTAATTACTGGGCCAATCAACACAAGCTTACCTACCCTTATTATACTTAATAATGATCATCTTATTGTTACAGGTTTATTTTTACATGACTATACAATATGTTTCACAGAGCCAAACTGCCAAGGATAGACAAATTTATTTATATTTTCTTGTATTTTATATTTCACATCCTTTTGTAATTACCTGTAGTAGAAACAATTTTGCAAATTCGCACATCAATTTAAATTATTAAAACAATTTTCATTTATTTGAGTAAAAAGATATACCTCGACAAGTTGGACAGTCTGGTATTTGTTTAAAACCTAAATTTCAGTGGGATTGACAAACATCAGAATGATTAACATAAAGTTCTGAAATCGACTTCTTGGTGTATAAATAACTAACATCGGGTGTTTACAGAGAGAACCCAGAACTTAACAATTTTATTGTTTCTGATAGACTATCTAATTAGTTGAGGTAATACAGTATATAAAAAATGTATTCATTAGAGAAAATATACAATTAAATAGAATAAAAACCAAGGTGGGCCGCAATGTCCCCTTTATCACTTTATGCCGAAATGTCCCAGGTCGAAATGTACCGTACCGAAATGTCACAGGCCGAAATGTCACAGGCCGAAATGTCCCGGATCCGTTTGTGCCACCCTAGACGATATATTTGTACCATCCGAGAACATTTATGAGAACTAATACATTAGAATCAGTGATCACAACAATGAAAAAGTGGACTACAGTAAAATTTTATATTTACCGGGGCTTTTGGTGTAGTTTCGGTGGAGGAAGAACTGAACTCGTTTTCTTTGTCAGTGTCAGGACTGCCATGTACATGGTGGAGAGCAAACTTCTTTTTGAGGGCTTGAGCAATGAGGAACGTAGGATCAGTATGAGACACTTGTTTGGGGGCAGATCTCAAAGGGGTACCTCCAGGTGACCTGCAATAATATTTCATTTACATATTACCTTTGGAAAGCAAGGGCCCATATTTGATATGTAATGGTTACAGTTAAAGGCACACTCGCCGCGAAAATCAAGAATACTGTTTACATAAAAAACAGTGTGCAATTTTCTGTATTTATCCAAGAGAGAACAAGTTAAGAGCTTTCTATTTTAACCAGAAGTTGAAAGTTTTGCTATCATTTAGAATTTTTAATTTGAAATTGAAAAACAAAATTTTCAGGTACCTGTAATGTAAGCTTCGATTCTCATTTATTGTACATGTTTTAAGTGCCCTGTGTTTAATTTTAGTGGGTTTAGTTGTTGTAAGCTCATGTAAATTGGTTTTCTTTACAAATCTTCAACAGGCTACGGCAGCAAGTGGACCTTTAAGGTAAGATTTAGCTTTGTACACAGCCTTTGGGGAGTTGGGGAAAAGATTCCTACATACTTCTATAGTGCACAAATCAGAACTAAATTTTTGAAGCAAAGAAAACAAGGTCTGGTTAACAAAAGATACTACCTTTCAATAGATCGTAGTTTAACCGACCCAAGTCCACGTAGCACATCAGTCAAAGTGGCTGGAGCCGATGGTTTTCTTGATTCTTTATTCCCTTCAAGCTCTTCTTTCCTCTGACAAACACAGACAATAAAATACTATCATGAGGAAACATTTTGATAACATTTACCTTGATCAGCCCAATAGACCCTTTTGGCTTAAAGGATAAATGGCAAGTTTAAGTCGATGCCTCCTATTTGGTAATCAATTTGTACATGTACATGTACCTTATAGACCTACGAACTACAAAATGAGATTCTACAAAATTCAAGGCATTCGTTTTCTCTCTCCTAGAACCTAGATAAAGAAAATAATTAGCTTTAGCAATTAGCACCATGATATCATAGTGGACATCTGATATTTACATAACTATTGTCGCGACGTCATACACAAACGACAGGGAGCCAGGGCTCTTCATGGCTGGTTGAAATGACGATGAAAGCATTCAAATGTCAAGTATGACGTCAAATATTCGATTGGTGACTGGATATATGCATATTCTCAATTTGTTTCTCTATGACACCCGGAGACCTAACAGAAAGGTCGTTTTGTTTCAACATTATGTTTTTAGATATATATTTAGTCAATATACAAAAGTAAATCACCAAAATTATGCCACATTGAGTTTTTGCATTAATCTGATGTCAGAATCGTACTGATTTTGTCTATGACGCAATGTGATAAGAGGCATGTCACATCACCTGTAACAGAGAAATGATACCAATGCCATTTCTAACCAGAAAGGGTCTATACTGATTGATGATTTTGCAGCACTTAGGATTATTTCACTTATACAGCGACGTTGCCAGGTTTAGTTGGTGAGGAAACTCGGCTCTTTTGCTCCAGCTAGTACCTTGCAACTCTTCCACATAGGGTGATGAAGTGAAAACCCTACTCAGAGATAAGTCTAATGTAAGGTACTTTGGAGCAGAGTACAGACAAGTTTATGATTTAATTGCATGGCATAGTTGGTGATATTATAAATAACAGGATGCCAAAGGGCACTTTTATTGGTGTAACTGGACAGCAAGATAATTTTGGTAATAGAATGTATTTGTCACAGATTGATGAAAAACATACTCTTATCGAGGTAAAAAAACAATTTCAATTAATCTGAACAAGAATTTTACCTTTGATAGAAGCTGTGATAATGGGGTTTTAACTGTTTGTGGGTGGACCTTGGAAGTTGTGGGTGTGGAGGGTGGAAGAGGTGGTGGGGGTGGGGCTGTGTGAATCGGGGGAGGACAAGGGGCTGGGGGGATAGTGTTAGTGAGGATAGGGGGAGTGGGTACATCAGTGACGGTAGACAACAATGGAGGTGGAGAAGGTGGTACAGATTCAGTACAGAGGTCAAAGTTCACTTTCACAGGTTGTTCTTCACCCCCATCTACCGCCTCAACACCATGGCATTCTCCGCTTAAAATAGATGCAGATTCTGAAAACAAACAATATATTATTTCAATCAAATTTTGTCACAAAGTGGCATTATTGCAATCTAGCCCAGTCATCACGAACACTTAATGAAGTTTTGTATCTTTTCAGAAAAAAATATCGTAACAAGAAAATACACAACCAAATACTGTTTGAAATGATGGTTTTCGTGACTTGTACAAAACAGTATTAAAACACAAAAATAGATTTTGATACATGAAATATCGTCAAGCAATGATTTCTCAAAATTGTTACCTGGGAAAACAGTTGACTTTTGAAACGTGTTGTTTTCCTGAGCTAAAACAATCTCAGCAATCTGTAAACGTAATTTTGTTAATTCATCTTCAAGGACTGATATTTTCATCATGGCTGCTGGATCAGTTTGTGACGTGGTGGACAGTGATTGGTTGATGGGTGTAGATGTTTGCTGCTCTGGAAATTTACGCATGACAAATAATCCTTTGTCCATTTCTTCCACCTTCTCCTTCTTATCAACACTTTGTCTGTTTTTGGGCCTAAACACGAAAAAACAAAACATTGAAATGTATAAAGATTAAAGAAACAAGTTTTGTTTTCTAGGTTGAAGTAAAAGATTTTCATGAAATATTTTAGGTTTTATCATCCAGGCTCTCAAAATTCTCCACAGACAAAATTCTATGGAGACTGTTTCTAATTTTTTTCAATGCCTTCCTTCCAGGGCCTGATGCAGGCCGTTTTTGAACCCGTTACAACGGGTTTGGGCGTCGGCAGTTTGGGCGCCCAAACGACGAAACGTAGGGAAGAAAAAAAATAAAGAAAGCAAATTTAGTTGAAAATATCTCTTTAATAGTGACTGCAACGCTAAGTAGGCCTAGGCGCAGGACGTAGCTAAAAACGAAACTATATTCAAGACATAATTGTGCGTCTGTTTTAATACCTTCCAAGCGCACGGAATGTCTTCGCGCAGTGTTGACTGGTAACTCAAAACTCGCTTGGCAGCTGGGCTACTGCCTGCGCGGAGAGTGGCGCTCTTCATACAATGGAGGCTAAATAGGCCTACGCAAAGCTAAAAACAAATTGTTTGAAGGCAAGCATGCTTCGACCGAAAACTAGTCGAACAAATATTCGCCAATGTGATGAGAACCAATTTGTAGATTAAAATGATCTGCCAGATACAGAGAAGGGTTCATTGGCAGACTAAGCTGACATCGCCTGACTGACACAGTGACGGCGACTGAAGCCCTACTGCCCGTACCGCTGGTGCGGCCGTAGCGTTACGAAGACTGGAGCACTGGCGCTCTGTGCCAGTGTGTGTACATTTGGCAAAGCTCATTTCACTTTCTGTTGATGATGGTACCTAAGAAATAAAGTATTTGTTCATTCTTTAACCTCTAACACACTGTTATATTGAAAAACGAGGTAACTATTTGCCCATAAAATTGCAACAACAACAAGAGGAAAAGGTACTCTCTGTAGCACGCAATGCCTGTCACAAAAACTTACTTCAGCAATCGGCAGGCACGTTCTGATAGCCTATCGTTGTATTGTAATGAAGATTGATATTACATTAGATATTATTAATATGTAGGTTAAAAATACAGCCTTGATCTAGGTTAGCATTGTACTTTTTCAAACAACATTCAATACAAATGCCAATTGATGATACTACTACTTTAACTACTAGAATTTACATTTATTCTCTGTGTAAGTCTGTACAAAAAGTATAAAAGGCATACAAATAATATGGAAAATTGTGTTTTTCCTTTCAGATTTAAACGTAGAATTTGACCCTCTAAAATGGTCACAGTGCACATACGGCGATCTAGCCCCCACTAGCGTCAAGGGGCCGCGGCGTATTGGCTGGGATAGTAGACCCCATTCTAATTTTCTATGGGTGCCCAAACTTTGACCCTAGAATAGGCCCTGCCTTCTCCTTAAATGGAACGTGTGAACTGTGAAGATTCCAAGGGTCAGCCAAGAAGCTTGACCATATAGTCTACTACAAATATGGCTTAGTTGCGGATATATCAACGAGCAGGCAAGGAATAGACTGTTTCAATACAGGGCCCAACTGAGAAAGTGTGAGATTGTGCTGGCCTTTTTGATAAGATGCAATGGGTTTTGTTTGCATCCAGTAAAATGTCGCTGTTTGATTTACTGCTTGTACTCGTAAGATTTGTGTTCTGCAAAGGTACTATAGGGAATGGCTGGCCATGTAGATTTTCAGTCATATAAAATCCAAATTTAAACAAAGAATTATGTATGTAGTTTTATACTCTATTTCAGATAGACCTCATTAATATCAGCGAGCTTTACAACATAAAATCACATACCTCAGCTGAATACAGTTGTTTCCCAGGTCTTCTTCAACCCACACAAGGTCATCTGTAGTCAGGTCACCAAGGTCATTTTCCAGGTCATCGTGGAATGATGTGTACAGACTCCCATATTCTATTCCGTAGCAATCGCCTCCGATCAGGGCAGGCTAAGAAAGAAGAGAATTTATTGCACAATTTCATGGTTAATCCTGGGCATTGTTGCAGGAAATAGAAGTGTTGACAAATATGAAACAATTTATTGATCTATGGGGTGCAGGACTTTTTTTCATGCGATCGATAGTTCGTTTACGTGGAGTATATGCAACAAAAAATCATCAATTTGTAACCCAAAAAAAAAATGAAAAAAAAAAGTCAAAAGCATTAAAGGTTAAGTAAGAGAACACTTAACTCTTACAACATACTGGTTGTAATATGTTATCATACTACATCAGCTCATGCAACTTAAGTCAGACGGCAAAGCAACCCCGCTATGATAATGAAAGCTACGGCATTGTTTGGCGCCAGACTTAAGTTGCATTAGCAAATGTTGTACGATAACATATTAGAACAGATGCTTAGTAACTTTTGTTCCGTGTTCTCCTACTTCAGCTACCAATGCCTTTCATGCTTTTTTCCTTTTTACAAATTGCCAAATTACCCGGTGTGAACGATGATCGCTCGCATGAAAAAATAAGGCCTGAATTAGCAAGGCTGATGAGGTTTCAGCACAGTATGTCCTTACAAGGGCTCACTTAAAACCTTTAAAACCTCACAACACTCTTTTTTTGTGACAATGGGCTTCATGAGGCTGTTCCTCCTCCTCCCAAACGATGCCATATAAGTGAAATAGTCTTGAGTGCGGCGTAAAACATCAATCAATCAATCAAAATATTTACGCCCAACGTAACTTTGCAACTGGTTGCAACTCAATGTTGAGGGTATATGTTGCCATGACAGTTAAGTCTTCCGTAGGACAGGTCGGGCGTTAATGTTTTGCGAAAAAGACGGCAGTTCTATAGCAAGTGTTCACCTGGAGATGCAGGCGCCTTGCTGGCTTGGGAGGTAAAAGTGTCGCTATGAGTCTGACCAAACTGCGAGCTCGGAATCTCAACTCCTCTCGTCTTTGAAGCCATTCGGGATGAGGCTGGAATTAAACAAGGCAATTTTGTTTAAACTGAAAATAAAATTTTCAAAATTGTAATGGGTACATCCAAAATACTGCCATGTAAATAATTTCATTAAAAAAAAACTTTTTTCGCCTTCAATTACATATTTTGTCTTTTTTTTTTGCATGTCATACAAAGTTCTGGCATGCAGATATTGCAGCGTGAAGTCAAATCCCCTCCAAAAAATGTCTTCAGGCTTGATGTCATTGGGGGGAGGGTTTTTCACATTTGATTCTTTATCCGCTTCTGGGTATGTTATCGACAGACATGTAAATAGTAAATTTCTAGTATGTTCACCAGTCTTCAGGGGAAAAATGATAAACAATTACAGGGAATGGAAGTGCAAACTTGTCACCAGGTGAAAACTTCACAATGTTCACTTGGGGTCGCTTTGATTTAACAATCATATATATGAAACAACCACTGAGCAGATTGTTTTATGTTTCACTCTGTTATACGATGATATTGCCAGGTTTATTAAGAGAGTAAACCAGGATATTTGCTCAGAAGAAGGTTATCTGTTAGTAACTTGCATCCCTGCACATTCTAATAATCAACATTTGTTGAGCATAATATAATGTAGTATCTTGAGACAAGCCAGACTTGTCACCTCTTTAACAGCCCATGAACTTTATAGCCTCTCTGTTTACATTCTTTACATTCTCTCTAATCACTATAAGTGTTGGCTTGTGACCAGCATCACTGCTTGCTTTGTACCTCAACTAGTGTAGACTCTTTGACTGTAGTAAAGCCTTAGTTAGAAATCCAGCTGTGTTTGTCATTCAATATATAACAAGTGGCGACGAGGATGGCGAATTTTGCCAAATTTGAAGAATTTGATGCAAACTCAGGAGACTGGATTGAATATATAGAAAGAATTGAATTTCATTTTGATGCTAATGACATTGTTGATGACAGCAAAAAAAGATCACTGCTTTTAAGTGCATGTGGAGGAAAGACGTATTCCCTAATTCGTGGCCTGGTAACTCCGGGGAAGCCGGGAACAACGTCTTACAAGGACATTGTGCAGATTGTGACAAATCATCTCAATCCACGTCCTTCTTCAATTGTACAACGTTCCAAATTTGGAACCCGGGAACGTAAACCTGGCGAAAGTGTAAGTGACTTTGTGGCAGACCTTCGCAATTTGAGCGAATTCTGTGAATATGGCAGCTCTCTTGATAACCAAATCAGAGACCGCATTGTCATCGGAATAAACAATGAGCATATCCAAAGAAGGCTTTTATCCGAAAAGGAATTGACATTCAAAAAGGCATTTGAAATTGCTTTGTCAATGGAACATGCAGCCAAAGACACGGAGATGTTGAAAGGAGCTGCAACCAACTCACAAGAGACCCTAAATAGGCTACAAACAAACAGGTATCAAACACAGCATAAAGGTAAGCAGAAATTTTCTCCACCTAAGAATAGAGCCAAACAGTGCCACAGATGTAATGGAGACCACCCTCCAGATCAATGCAGATATATTGATGCAACTTGCCATAAATGCAGCAAGATTGGCCACATTTCTCCAGCCTGTAGATCAGGCAAACAGCCAACTTACAGGCAACATTTTAAAGGAAATAAATCTAAGCAACACCCAAATAAGTCACAAACTCATACTCTACAAGAAAACAACTCTACTGAAAACAACAGTGAATATGGACTGTATACCATCAAGTCTACTAAAATTCCACCAATTTATACAAATGTTACAATTAACAATGTAACCATAAAAATGGAAGTAGATAGTGGTGCAGCTAGGTCGGTTATAAGTGCTGAGACATTGTCTAAATTACCTAAAGTACATGTGAGATTACCAAAAACTGTCCTACGTACTTACACTGGAGAAATTGTGAAAGTGCTCGGAGAAATTACGGTGGATGTTCAATATAATGGACATGTTAAAAGTTTACATTTGATTGTTGTGCCAGGGAACAGTCAAAACTTGATTGGTAGAGACTGGTTAAAGGAATTAAGAGTAAAATTAGATGGTGTTGAAGTATGTGCATTAACTGATCAACAATCGACAGTTATAAGTGAATATGTTGTAAATAAATATCCTGAACTGTTTAAAAGTGAACTTGGTAAATTAAAAGGGACTACTGTCAAGATTCACATCGACCCGACAATAACACCAAGATACTTCAAACCACGTCCTATTCCTTACACTCTGCAGGAGAAAGTTGAACAGGAATTAGAACGACTGGTTGAGGAAGGTACTTTATCACCAGTACAATTCTCAGAATGGGGCACTCCCATAGTGCCAGTGTTGAAACCTGACAACACAGTTAGACTTTGTGGAGATTATAAAGTGACAATCAACCAAGCAGTTAAAACTGACAACTACCCTATACCCAAAATAGAGGACTTATTTGCTTCTCTGTCTGGTGGTTTGTTATTTTCTAAGCTTGACCTTAGTCATGCTTATCAGCAACTTGTGCTTGATGAAGAGTCAAGAAAGTTGACAACTATAAACACACATAGGGGTCTATTTACTTTCAATAGATTGCCCTATGGAATTTCTTCATGTCCTGCCATTTTCCAAAGAACTGTTGATGGACTTATAGGCGGAATGAAACATGTGGTCGCTTACATGGATGACATTCTTGTCACTGGCAAAAGTCAGAAAGACCATGAAAATAATTTAGACTTGGTCATGTCAAAGTTATCTGAGGCTGGGTTAAGATTAAGACAGGATAAATGTCACTTCTTTGAAAAGGAGGTGAAATTCCTGGGATATGAATTAGATAGTGAAGGGCTACACCCTATTGCAGATAAAGTCAAGGCTATAGCAGAAGCACCAGCCCCTAAAAATGTCACAGAATTAAAATCATGGCTTGGTATGGTGATGTATTACCATAAATTCCTGAACAACTTATCAGGAAAACTTGAACCTTTGCATAAGCTCCTACGCAAAGGCGTGCCCTGGAAATGGGGAAATAAACAAATGGCAGCATTTAATGAGTGTAAACAAGCTTTACAGTCAGAACAAGTACTTGTGTACTTTGATCCACACAAGGAATTAGTACTATCTTGTGATGCTTCACCTTATGGTATAGGCGCCGTACTGGCTCACCGTTACCCTGATGGTACCGAACGACCAATTTGCTTTGCATCACGCACCTTAAGTAAGGCGGAGAGAAATTATGCCCAAGTTGACTTAGAAGGACTAGCGGTCGTTTTCGGAGTGAAGCGGTTCCATCAATATGTATATGGAACACCAGTGGTCATATACACTGATCATAAGCCTTTAATTAGCTTGCTGGGAGAAGACAAAGGTGTCCCACAAATGGCATCACCTAGAGTCCAGAGGTGGGCATTAACTCTGGCAGCTTACCAGTACAAAATTCAATATCGCCCAGGTAAACAAAATGCTAATGCAGATGCACTAAGTAGATTGCCATTACCTGAGGTTCCTAGTCATACACCTATGCCGGGTGAAATGATTAACCTTATGGAATCTTTGGATAAGTTTGAAATAAATAGAAAACAAATTCGCACTTGGACCAGACAAGATCCAACATTAGCCAAAGTTTTAGAATTTGCTCTGAAGGGCTGGCCAAGAAGCATTCAAAATCCATTGCTGAAACCATATGTCTCACGCTCAACTGAAATAAGCGTGGAAGATGGAATACTTTTGTGGGGAGCAAGAGTTATAGTTCCTGAAAGAGCTAGACTCTCAATTTTGAAATTACTCCATGACTGTCATCCAGGTATGACAAGAATGAAAAGTTATGCTAGAAGTTTTGTCTGGTGGCCAAAGTTAGATTCGGATATTGAGTCAACAGTGAAAACATGTTCAAGCTGTCAAGAACATGGCAAATCACCACCAGAAGAACCTATTCGACCATGGAATTGGCCTGAAAAACCCTGGAGTCGAATCCATATAGATTATGAAGGGCCGTTCCAGGGTAAAATGTGTCTGGTAGTTGTGGATGCTCATTCAAAATGGATGGAAGTTAAACCAGTTAATTCTGCAACTTCTAAATCTACAATACATCACCTGAGGGAAATTTTCTCTACTCACGGTTTACCAGAATCTATTGTTTCTGACAATGGAACACCGTTTACAAGTGCAGAATTTAAGGAGTTTACAGATAAGAACTGTATTCGTCATATTTTTTCACTGCCATATCATCCTTCATCTAATGGATTAGCGGAAAGAGCAGTGGGAACATTAAAATCAGCTCTAAAGAAAACAGATACTTCAATCCCACTTGAGACTCGATTAGCCCGAATTTTGTTCAAATATCGCAATACACCACACTGTACTACGGGTGTAACACCAGCGGAATTACTTCTCGGAAGAAAACCAAGATCCCATCTGGATGACTTAAAACCAAACCTTGGAGAAAAAGTTCAAAGGAAACAAGATAAAATGAAGGAACATCGGGATACGCACTCAAAACACAGAGAGTTTGAACTTATGGGGAAAGTGTATGTGAAGAACTTTACACAAACTACACCAAAGTGGATCCCTGGAATAGTAATCGGTTACGTTGGTTCGGTTACTCTAACAATTAAACTGTTTGATGGTCGTGTTGTAAAACGCCATGTTAGTCATGTAAAAAAGAGACATGATCCCTCAAATCCTACAGTGCCAAACATCCCCATGGAAATCATTCCTGAAAACAATTTTGTGCCGAGGGAATCTTTCTCTGAAGAAACTGATACTGCACAAAGTGAAAACACACAACCTGAAATGCCTTCAGTTCCTCCATTACGACGTAGTGAACGTGTTAGAAAGAAACCCGAACGTTTAGATCTGTGAAAATCAGTATAGAAGACTGATAAATTTTTATGTATGCAGAACAGTAAAATTTAGCACAAGAACTTTAACAAATTACTAAGGTTCAATGATATATCAAATACTTAAGATGTTGGTTTACATTGTTTCATAAATTGAATGTTTTTATACAAGACCAAGGAATACTTGATGAACTATTCTAAAATGTTACCTATAAAAAAGGGAACTTTAAGCTAAGGGGGGAGAGTTGTAGTATCTTGAGACAAGCCAGACTTGTCACCTCTTTAACAGCCCATGAACTTTATAGCCTCTCTGTTTACATTCTTTACATTCTCTCTAATCACTATAAGTGTTGGCTTGTGACCAGCATCACTGCTTGCTTTGTACCTCAACTAGTGTAGACTCTTTGACTGTAGTAAAGCCTTAGTTAGAAATCCAGCTGTGTTTGTCATTCAATATATAACATATAATATGATAGGTTTATCTTAATTGGTGTATTAGATACGTAGTGCTTACCAGCTCATCAAAATCAACACCAACATAATCCAAAACAGTCCTTAAAACTGTGATCAAATGATCAACAACATCCATATTGGTTCAGTCCCTTACGGACAGAGGTAACAGAAGGTGTTTTCAACTCGAGAGTGGATTCTGGAAAAATAAATTATGTAAATTAGAATATCAGAAATGTCTACTGAGACTGCTCATAGCGTTCGAGGACCTGCCATATTGATTATTGAAGCATGTACCTTCGGAGAAACAACACTTTGTTCACAGATTTTCTCTCAATTTAAGCAACGCAACCGGCCCAAACTTTACACACATTCAATTCATTATCCCGCTAGCCTCCTCGTTTCCTTCAAAATGAACTTGGGAAATGTACGAACACAAGTTGCGTTGCTTAAATTAGGAGAAATTGAGAGAAAATGTGGTGATTCTAATGAGTTACATGTTTCAATATGGCAGGTCCTCCAACTCTGTTGGTCACCAATTTAAAAATATACTTTGGTCACAGAGTTTGGACTCTGAGATCTCCAACTACGTACAGGTATCCGATCAGTTATCGTACAGAACCAATTATCATACACCAAACATTATTGCGTGTTTAACCCTAATTGTAGTAAACAATCCTCTAATGAACTGGAGTTCAGGATTGTAGAATGGACGCTATTTTCTCCCTTTAAATAAATACCTTAAAATGAATGACCAACCTTTTCTGTCTTGATATCCATTTCCCTTTTGTCGAACTATAGGCCAGAGTTATTGCATTACATCCATATCTAGAGTTCGTTCAAACACTTTCCCACAAACACGGCGGTCAGGCACACGGAGTGCTCTCCCCTTAATATATATTATATGTATTAGATAGAGGGGTAAGGGGAGAGCACTGTGTCTCAACCATTCAGGAAGTTTACTTTTTGAAACATGGCTACCCTCCGTAGCGTTCGGCCCTCGCATTAATGCTACATGCCGGAGCTAGTTTAACCCAAGTGATCAGGCTTTCCCGCCGATTACTTCCGGCTTACTTATTGCAGCATCTTCTTTCAAAAATTCAACCTCTCAGCTGACCCAAGAATAGTCGCCTTCGAACACAAGTCGAACACAAGAAATGACGTCACAACAGTTTTAACGTTGGATGTACGATAAATGGTTCCTGTTACTCTACATGCAGACGAGCGGGTGAATGTCTGGTCCCTAAAACTTCATTTCAGAGTCTTTGGAGAAATTAAACTATTTTAACAAAAGTTTGCTGAGCCCAGCTTCACTTCTGTGGAATTTCTTGTCAATGCAAACACTGATGTATTTTTTAGGCCTAATAATAGTATTGAAAACCCGGCAAAAGTGTACGATAACTGATCGGATACCCTAGTTCAATTTACCGAACTTATGGTGATATTACATATAACAACGTTCAGTATACGAATTTGAAATACAAGGTGGAAATGACAAGCCATGAAAATATTATTTTAACTCCTCAGTATGGACGATTTCTACCTCAGACTTCTTTAAAACTCATAAAAGATTATTCTTGTCCGCTTTTATTACATGTAGCTATTCCAAAGGGCGTACACCTGGTCTTAAACAACAACAAACTGTCATTTCTTTGAGACTTTGCCGCCATTTTGCGTGACGTTCGAACTGGGTCAAACGGTACATACCAAATAAATAAAATAAATAAAAATAAATAAAAGAGGACAAGAATAATCTTTTATGGGTTCTAAAGAAGGGCTTGGGTAAAGAATAGTAGGTAACGAGAAAGTTGCAGTCAGTCAACTCATTGATAAAGTGGCCCCACTGTGCGTAAGGCGTGGCTGTGGTCGATGACTGTTGGCCTTTGGCACTATGCCAGCTCTCCAGAGACGGAGGGTCACTACGGTGTGCCCCAATTGTCAACAACTTTTTTTATTGACAAAACGCCAAAGACGAACCTAGGATTAGGGACAGGGTTTATTGACAGAATAAGGTTAGGTTTTGGAATCTTTTATTGACAACGTTAAAGACGGATTTAGGGTTAGGGACAGAGTTTATTGACAGAAAAGGGTTAGGTTTAGCCATGCTTATTTACAAAACCGAAGGATCCTCTTGGATTCGTCCAAATACATCATCGCAGGTCAAAGGGTATATAAATATGAAGTGCGCATGCGTGTATCGCAGTTCAGGTAACACACAGAAATTTAATACCTCTAACGCTGTGTTGGAAATTAGTCTAGTGGAAAGATGCTACGGTCTTATTGAGTACGCATGTGGTTCTGCGCAGCTTCAGATTGGAAAGGTAGGCGTTCGAGACCCGTTGAGTGCGGATTTAAATAGAAAAAAAATAATCTACTAACTTGGGTGTGTTGCAGTGAAGGGAGTTGTCTACCGTAAGACCCTAGGAGGCGCTGTTGTATACAGCAAGAAGATAGGATGAAAGAAACAGTTCACGCTTCCAAACGTCCCCGTATACTACTTTTGTATACTCCTTAAATATCCAAGCTCCTGTCATTATAGACCGTTTAGTCAAGAACCAATGAATGCAAGCCAATTAAAAACTTTCCCACGGCTGCTCCGCCCACATTGGCTCACCATGTATTCTTTACCATTCCCTAAAGAAGTCTGGGGTAGAAATTGTCCATACAGAGCAGTTACAATATTATTTTCATGGTTTGTAATTTCCGACTAAAGTGCGTCGGACTTTACCGACCAGCATTTCAAAATTCGTAGACTGAACGTCAATTGAACTACGGATACCCCCGCCGCACTTGTGTGACTCTATCCTGGTTTTACTTACTTTGACGGTCAGGTCGACAGGCTGTTCAAAAGCAAGGAGTCACGGGATGCGAGGATTCGTGTCGTGTGCAAAGGCCAGTTATTTTAAGATCTCGATGGGGAAGCCCCAATGAACTATATGCGGGGAATGGACACGTCTCATTGGCTGGTTTGATCTGACTTAGTAAAATGTGCCACCATTGATAGTTGAAGCGAGCGTGCATAACAGACCTGTATAGAAGTCGCATCATTTCCTAGTAATGGCGGCATTCGATGCATATCAAATACCACGTGACCTCCATTCCACGCATACAATTCATTGGGAAGCCCTCCGAAAAAAGGTCACGTTACTTGGAAAAGTACCGAGAAAACCCGAATCATGTGATATGTTGTCGTTGTTCGAGGAGAGTTTGAAATCTGACGGACAAATTTTTGACACCGGTTTTTAAATTGAGGGATTTAACAGTTTAACAACGGAATTCGAAGAAATTAA
This sequence comes from Lepidochitona cinerea, assembly GCA_963971465.1. NCBI lineage: Eukaryota > Metazoa > Mollusca > Polyplacophora > Chitonida > Tonicellidae > Lepidochitona > Lepidochitona cinerea. Next base: position 34,080,116 of record OZ020556.1, on the reverse strand, counting down.
CGGGTTCAGTGAAAAGAGGAATGTTTCAAAGGTATAACAGGAGGTAATAGCTGAAAGGTAAGTGAGATTAAGGATAGTTAAGACTTAGCTTCAATCTGTAACGCGAATACTTTCGACATGTTTCATTTAAAAGCTGTAACTACGGATACCCATAGACTGATCCAGAGCAATTTTGATACCTGTATACAGGTATGGGCGCCCAAACTCAAAAGCAAAAAATCCGCCCAAATTCTTAAAACCAACAGATTTTAATGTCAAAATAGCATTTAATATTGAATTTTGGGCCAGAGATGTTGTTTTTGTCTTATTGTTGGAACATTTTGAACCAAAATGGTATGCCCAAATTTTCCCTGGATCAGACCTAATTCACCAAAGTGAATTCCTTACCCGCCTCCTTGTTCAATAATCGGATTTTCATTATGTCGTCAGAACGGAATTCACTATCCGCCATTGTTTAACTAGTAATGTACTGAACCGACGAAAGTCCAATGGGATGAAAATATCTTTGCGCATGATCGAGATCGGTTGCCATGGTTGACTTCGGCGACCCCAATATTCGTAGGAGGTTTAGGTTGTGTTGAAAGAATGTTAAAGTAAAATTATCTGCTTATTTGATGAAATAAAAAATAAAAAAATCTGTCATTTTGCATTTTTGTCAGCCACGTGCTATCGCCAGCTTCAGGGATTTATCGGATAGCTTGAAAGTGTGCAGCCATTGCGAGACTGAACAAGACAATTACCCCCCTTTTAGTTAAACGGTTCGTTGTGTTTGTGGGCGTTGTTTTTTTGAAAGACACGATTTGAAATTGTCTGTAACAAAACAACAAATATTTCGGAATTTTACCGATAAAAACCACTAGAAAACTATGAAACATGTTGTCATCAACACAGGAATCTTAAGAAATGAAAATTCTGACTTAAAGGGGCATGAGCTGCCAAAATTCACAGTTTTTTCATAACTTCTGATCGTCACGACAGTAAGAGGCTTTGAAGGCTATCGAAAAACGAAATGATTGGCGTTGGAATGAGAAAAATCCATACAGTATGTGGCCTGTATGAACCGAAAACGTGTTCAAAAGTAAACAAAATTTAAATAACCGGGACGACCATTCATTCATTCTAAGCCAAAGTTAGTTTAAAACAGTACTTTATCGTACATTTTCGAGACTTGAAGCATTAAAAAGCTTTTGAATTCTACCTCTTGAGAAAAATAGCCAATAATTTCAGCATTCTGTTTTAACGTCAAAATATCAACATTTTGGCAGCTCATGCCCCTTTAAGGTAAAGTTTCATATTTGTCCAAAACAGCATTACATAAAAGGTGTCGGAGATGTTAAATTCCGACGACCAGCAAATGTCAGAATATAGATAACGAGTCGGATTTAACTTGTTGAATTAGATCAGACCCTGATACCCATACTGTAAATCTGACAGCTAACTGCCCTGTCAGAAGTGGGCAGTCTACTTAGACTTTTTGATTGCAATGAGCCCTGAATCTAAAATACGACCGTCAGTACAAAAAAAATAGTCATTTAGGAGTATTATATTTTTTAATTTGTGACTGTGAGGGCCGCAGTGTGTAGTGTTGTTGTTGTAACATGCAAAAACAGGTTTGATAATATCAAACTAGTTGCCGTCTATTTAACATTAAAAACAATTTGCAATTCAAAACTAAGAACATTTGTTTAATTGTGATTCTTAAAGTACCACCAACTTACCAAATTATGAAATCTAACATATCGAGGGAGACTCCACTTCGATTTTGATTTCGAATCGGCCGGCCATGCGGTTTGAAAGATGTCATGTGACTCTTCTCAGCCAATCTAAACCATCATACTGAAGCTTCCAACCAATCATAATCAAAGCCGTTTTGGTCAGGGAAATTCAAGAAAGAGATTGACGAAGGTGAGACATCAGTTATCAAGAAATCAACATTTAATTTCAACACTTTTCTTTCAATGGTCAGCTAGAATGGGATGTCCCTTTGTACATAATTTCATTTAAACTGTTATAAGATATGTGAGCTTTTTAAAACTAGAATTTAATAAATTAAACTAGGATGGACATAAAAGGCAAGCGGGGGTCCTTTCGGTTTCGTGAACAACAAATATTTTACCCTCTGCTAAACCTTATTTTATAAATTATATAACTTATATCGGACAGACTATAGAATTGGTCCGTCGGTCTCAAACCGCTATAATCTTCATTATAAGGCAAGCCCCCCTGCAACCCCCCGTTTTATTCATTTCTTCTAGAACTTAGGACTAATTTGATATCATATTACAAGCTTAAATCTAAACTATCCCTACTAAAACAGCTAAAAGAAATAGCATCTAAAGACGAATTTGAAGAGAAGTTAAAAACGACGGACCTATTCTATATTTGCACCATGGCATGACAACCATGGACTGCTGAGTAAAACGGTAAATTAAAGGAAAACATTTGGAACAGCAGGCAGCCTATACCTACATGTATACTAGTCTAGTTTCCGCTGAAGCGAGGGCCTCCGTACATGTAGCTCAGTAGGCAGAGCGTTGGACGCTCAATCCGAACAGCCTTCCACCAATGGTTCGTGGGTTCGGATCCCACTAACGTGACTAAGTCCCAAAAAATTGGAAAATTTTCTGGCTGCGTTTTCACTCGAACGACCTATGTGGGATGGTTGCCAGTCACCAATGGAAGGTCGTGGGTTTCCTCCGGGCATGGAGCTTGGTTTCCTCCCACAATAAAACTGGCAAAGTCGCCATATAAGTGAAATTATCTTGAGCGCGACGTAAAACAACAAACAATCAATCAATCAATCCTCTGAAGCGGGAGATTCGGGCTGTCCTTGGAAAAACGTCGAGGATGCAACACAAATGTGAGTTTTTTTAACGTTTTGGCTGGTTGCGTTGCTTAAATTAGGAGAAATGTGTTGTTTCTCCGAATGTACATGTTTTAATTACATATGGCAGTTCCTCCAACTCTGTTGGTCACCCATCATCAATATACTTTGACCACAGAGTTCAGAGATCTCCAACTACCTATATCATCGCCATTAGCACAATACTAGGAGTATAGGTTAGTAGGCTTAATGTAGTAATGTCACTTCCCAATCTCACTCAGTCAAGTCACACAGTAAGACACTTGATTTGATATTTAATTTTTGAACTCACATTTGTTTTTTTTTTAACTTTTATGGTCAAATACCTTATACCAACATTTGATGACATCACCCACCTGTCTATTTTCAGAAAAGAACAGTGAATCATATTCATCATGGTGTCCTCGAACGCTATAGCTGCGATGAAATCTATTGCCACTGATCCAAAGAAACGGCCAGCTTTAATGCAGGTACAAGATACACCTCGTGCTAAGATAATCCATTTAATAAAAATCGAAAGTGATTATTTAAATGTGAAATCTATCCAGAGTATTTTGTTAATAAGCCAAAGACTTCTCTTTGCCCAGTTTATTGGGAATCACCAAATACTAAATGCTGCCTAATCATCTCAGATTCTTTTTTGATATTTAACTGAAGAAACTTTAACAGAGTGAAAATTTATGGACACTATCATGAACAGTTATTGTTTTTGTTTTTTAAAGGATTCTGCATGTTTAGGAGGGCTTGTCATGGTCTTATCAAACCCGGATCCAAAAATAGTTAAACTTTCCTTGGAGGTTTGTGGACATATGTACTTTATTTTATTTTCCAAAGTTTTGAATTCAATTGATGGCTGATTGATTATATCTGTTGTTGACAAATTCAATGATAAAGGTATATTTTCTTTGCAGACATTAAATCTACTTGCTGACAGTGCTGAAAACCGGACTCCTCTTAGAGATTTTATAGGACTTGTTGATCAACTAGATTCACTTCTTGTCAAGTATGTTCACCAGCTATATATTTCCCACAAATTTTAATGAATTATGGCAGTTACGACAAAAATTCAATGCATCCAAGCACATTTTCCATGTAATTATGTGGGGTTTTTTTTACCCTCAATAAAAGGATTTTGTTTTTTGCCTTAGAAAAAAAAGCAAAAATAAAAAAAAGGATCCTTTGTGAATTTCCCTTTTCTGTGCAGAAATACATGTATGAAATTTATCTTTAATTCTTTGTGCTCATGACTTGCATAAATTTGCTGCCTTCAGGTGTAAAGATCAGGTTATTTTGAACTTGGCAGAGAAACTGTATACATCAATAACAAGTGTGGAATTAGCTACACCTTTAAAAGATTCCAAGAATACGAGCAGGTATGTCTGGGATATATTACATTGGTCTTTATGAGGCTCACTATACCAATAAATTTATCTGATGATCATGGGTTAATCAAGTCTCTGGCTTCGTTACTTCCAACACTTGATAAAACATTCAGCCCGTACTTGGAAACATTGAATAATCAGAGAGGAATTGATGCAATTTGTATATTTAATTTGGGCGTTTAATTTAGAAATAAGAATAGTTTTTTGGAAAGCTACCTATGTCACACAGGCTATTGATGGTATCATATCAAGAGAAGTTTGGAAGAATCAATTTGTAGTAAAAATAAAATATACAAATGTAAGGAGTAAGAGCCATTAAACTGTGCACTAAAATTGAAATGGTTGGTTTGATTCATTTATTGTCTGAAAGATGATTGAATTCTAGTCAAACATTACTTCTTACTTTTGATTGCTTCTTGATTCCAAAAAAACTTTGTTGACTTTCTTCAAGGACTGTTTTTAAACTTCAGGAAATTTTCATTTTTGTGGGTTTCATGTTTTTCTGATTACAGACATAATGCTAGTACTTGTTCAAGCAAAAGCTTTACAGGAAAACATGGGGGTCGAGCCAAGACAATAGTCCTGCAGATTAAGGGCATGTTAGACAAGGTATGAGGTAAACCCGTAGTTAAATGAATTCTTTTGACTCAGGTGGCCTCGCTGGTTCTATCTGTACAGCAATATTCTCTGATGAATGAATGACTGTACTGTAATGTATACCTGATCAGTGTCAAAATCCAACATAGCTTGATATTTCAATCATTCTCAGTAGTAAGCTGCGTTAATTAGACAAGTCTAATTAATTTGTATAAACACAACTGAAAACAAGTGTCACATCATTTCATTCATCAGAAATATATTGAAAAAAAAAAAGCAAAAAAACTTCTGAGCAATCCAGTTGATATTTCCTGTGCCGTGTTTTGGTGCGTATTTCACTGAACATTTGTGTACTTACAGCATGATCGTGAAGTATGTATGAGATTGTTATTACAAGTGAAGGGTATCATCAGTGTAACCTTTGACCTGAACAAGAAGAGGTGTATTGCCAGAACACGGACAGATATCAAAGCTGAGGTATATTTCTTTCCAAATTCAGATCATATTTATGTAAATCCAAAATCACCCTTATCAATCGAAACATCTGTTTCAAAGCATCGGTTGGAGTGATAGTCCGACACAGGCCTCTCTTTTATGGGGCCCAGGTTCAAATCCCACTCAGACCAAATAAAAATTGAAAAATTTCTGAATGGTTTTTCACTCGATCTCTGTATGTGGGACAGTTACCTGATATTCAACAAAGGTCAGGGATTTCTTCCGGCCAATGAAGTCGGTTTCCTTCCCAACTAAACCTGGCCACGCCTCCATATACACCTTGTAAGTGAAATAATCTTGAGTGCGATCTAAATCACTAATCAATCAGTCAATCAAAACAACAAATAAGTTATCAAGCCATGAGGTACATGTCAAATGCAGGGGGTAATCTCCAAGCAAAAAGCCTGGTTTCCTGCACCAGTAAACCTAGCAACTCCAGTGCCATATAAGGGAAATAATCTAAGAAATTATAAGATACTGTTTAGAAGTAATCTATGTCTTACTCTAAAATGAATGAATGAACGCTTATTTAAATTTTGTTTACTTCTCTAAAGAAATTTGGACTCCTATAAGCCCACGTAAATGAATTCAGTTCTCTTAATTTAGGGTAAAAGTGCCAACACCCTTTTGGCTTAAGAATTAATGTTTGTATTGTAGCCTCTGTGCATGGCATTATGACCATACACAGGGCATAATCCACCATTTTTGGGAAGGGGCCCATGGCTGGTCCATTGGGAAAATTAAACGTCGGTGCAAAATAGATTTGGGAAAAAGAAGTTACATCATATAAACAATATCTTGTTCTTTTCTGCCTGGTTCATCGGATATCCTCAAACCATTTAAATTAATTGGTGGAAAAAAAAAACAACACTTTGTTTTGCAATAAATCAACCAAAATGTTTTATTTAAGACTGTGTACATGCCCGAAACTATCAACACAGAGCCAGTAGTTGGGACAGCTGTAAGGTGGACAATTGATATAATTGCCCAAATTATTCTTACAATATGCCTTGGTGGGTTCACACTTGGGGACATAGTACTTTCCATTATGACTTGACATTGCCAGTGAGTCTGAAAACAATAAAAATATAATTATAAGTGACTTAGTCTAGGTACATTCTCTCATTCAGCACCAGTTGGAAGTTTTCTCTTAAATAATTCCTTTAATACATCTGATAAATTCATAATTAAAAAATAAACCCTTATCTATTGTCTTACCATTTTCTTTTAAACTTGAGAGTGTCTGCAAACTGTCCTACAAACGAAGTTAAATAATTTAGGCAGATTAATCAAACTGAACAAAAAAAAAATTATTGAAACAAAAATATAAGTTAATCAATTCACGTGTTACATAGAATTCCATCGAATTACCTGCTTTTATAAAACAATATGACCTGCGTTCACGCTTTGACTTTTGGCAACACAAACTGCGACAGCTATAACAATAACATACTTCATTATATCAACGTCAGGAAAAAAAACGTTTACAAGCTTTGTTATTCTTTATTTTTGAGCTAATTATCTTCCACTGTCGCTTGGAATAAGTTTTTCAACTGCGGTAATTCAAGTTGAATAGCGCTTGACTATTTTTACGGCAAATAAATTGGGAACTTGCAGGCTTTTGGGAAATTCGTTTACCAGTTTTGGGAAAAAGGTCTTTGGGAATGGGGCCGAATATCGGCCCCTACAACATAGGTGGATTATGCCCTGCATACATTGAGTTTTTGGATCAATCTGTGGTCAGAATCTTGCTTATTTTTGTCTATGATGCAATGTGATAGAGGTGTGTAACAGCGCCTGCAACAGAGAAATGAAGTCAATGCCATACCGCTCGAACAGCGTCATAAAAACGTCACTCTAAGCCAAAAGGGTCTATTTTAAGCTGTGCTGAATTTTTACTATGATTATTATTTTTGAAAAAAAAAAAATGGAATATAATTTCTTTGGGATTGCTTTTATTTCAGACTTTAGTCCAGACGATATCCAGATCTCAAACAATGTCAGCACAGCAAGTTATAAAGGATGATAAAGGAGCTGAGGTCAGAGTTCAAGTAGAAGTTATAACAATATTTCTGGGATTGATTTACATTTTACACCACATTCAAGTTCACACATTATTTGGTTAATTTGGATCTTAAGGTCCTCTTTATAGTTAGAGGGCTTGAAATTGCGAATGCAAAAACGGGTGTAAAATTATTTCAGTACAGCCAATCACTAAGCAGTGGTTGCACTGGATGCATGTAACTGAAATAGCTTTTCTAAAAAAGCAGACATTGATGTCCTCAAATTACTATGAAATGCTGAAACATCTTTTATAAAAGTAAAATCATGCTCATGTTCCTCAAAGCAGATCTTGGCTTAAAGTCTCACTTTGGAGATATGTTAAATCTGGAGTAGTATTAATCAGATTATATGGGATTGTTACAATGTATAAACAGAGAAACAGAACATTCTTCTGGGTTTCCCTGCCTATATCACAGTTTCTATCTAAAACCTATATTGGGTTTTCACTCGAACAACCTATGTGGGATGGTTGCCAGTTACCACCGGAAGGTCGTGGGTTTCCTCCAGGCATAGAGCCCGGTTTCCTCCCACAATAAAACTGGCAACGCCGTCATATAAGCAAAATAATCTTGAACAATCAATCAATCTAAAACCTTTAGCAAATCGGCGTGTTAGCTTTACCAAAAATACTGATGATTTGTTGCCAAATATCCTTTTCCAGAAAATTCTACTGACTAAGGCCAAACTCCTGCCTGTCGTCAACCTAATGAAATATCATTGGTTGTGGTTTATTATAACAACTTATGATTGGGTATAAACATCTAAATGATATACCCCCTTTTTAACACAATAAGAAACTTGCCTCCATGGTTATTTTAGACAAGAGGATTTTCCCGTTTTAGTGATCATAAATATATATAATCACTCCTCAATTATAATTTCAATAATTGCTTACCTTTTCCATTTCCAGGTTCTGCTGTCATTTGGAGTGAAGCATGATGAACTGGATAAAGAGAACAGTGATTTACCGGGTTATTTGTCGGATGATTCTAACAGTCCAGTTGTTGATGCCAAAGCCATTTCTAGGTCAGGACGACCTGATAAAAAGTCCAGCTGGCTTGGGGCAGCAGCTAGTTTTCTTAGTAATTCATTCTATTGGTGATCATCCTTATCTAGTCAAACCTGATAGACATTTGTGAGATGGGAAAGAACTTGGAAACTATTCCAACTATTGTTAATTTTGGTCTTGTGATTATTTCTGCCATCGCTTTTAGTATTTTCTGTGACATCTGCTTTTTAAATACATACCATATAAATATATGTAAAATAAATTACCTCCAGGTTTTATCTTATCAACAAATTTTAATGGTTGCTTAACATACTGTACTGCTCTGTTCCTGAGAAATATTGTCATGATTTTACAGTTAAATAATTTTTTTTATCCCACAATTTATTTTGAAATACAGCTGTGTGTATCTTAAGCCCCGCTCAGGTCGAGTTAAGATCCGATCCGATTGTCGTAAGCTCCAGTGTAGTGAATATGTGATCAATCAGTCGGAGAACGTTTTTCGACATGAGCGGCCTTAAGACTCTTCAGAGTGGTCTCAGACTGATCAGTCTTGCGATCGTAAGGATAGAGCATGTTCTATTTTCTCCAGATCAATCTTAAAGGAGAAGAAAAGGAAAGAACTAAGTAAATACAGTACAGGCGCGACACATTTTACTTTCTAACGGTACCAAAACCATATTTCTGCGATTTTTCCTCGCCAAACTGTGCTATAAGAAAGTTAACAATCGTTATCAGAGAACGTCTAAACTGTCTCGGCAGCCATCTTCACAGCAGAGCTTAGCTGTGTGTCTCGATCGGCCAATCAGCATACGCCTGGCCACCTGTCACTCGCTAGCGTAAGAGAAATTGGTCAACTCTGAAAGTCTGCCATTTAAACCTAGGTTAATTTCGATCATTTCGAGGCGCTAATAAGAGAAGATGAACACTCTAACAACTCTGAAATGTACACTAGCTAGTAAATCAACCTTTTGGGAAGACGTGACAGGCTGCATATGTTGTCTACGCGACTTGTTGGGGTCGTTGGAGAATTTTCAGAAAAGGTAGTCTGACAGTGCATGTTATAACCATACAAGATATGGTAAACTCGCAAGGGAAGTAATCTACTAATACTTTTTCCGGTCAATTTCAAACCGTCAATGGCGCGCTCCACTGACGATCGAGCACGAGCTTGTCTGGCAGATTCATTTTCATTGTATTTTCACACCGTAAACCCTGTGCAAGACTCACACATATGAATACGATGGTCTATGGGAGCCCGTTCGATACAATTGCATGTTGTTTTTTTGTTTTCTCCTCCTTTAAGGTCGCAGCCAATCATTGACTTATACTTCATTAGATGTTCTTTTTTTCTCGACGTTTTGGTGACGTGGTAGTCCAATGCCAGTCTGCCTAATATAATAACGAAATTCACATATATAATGACGAAATTCACCTGAGAGGGGCTTAAGACTTATCAGCTGGAAATTGTTTGGCTGAAGGATTAACCAGTCTCGACATGAACGGTCTTAAGATTCAGTCGCCGACAATCGGATTGGATCTTTACTGGACCTGAGCGAGGCTTAAGGTACACACAACTTTGTCTGTTTGAGGCATCTAATAATGTCTCATGTTAAACGGTTTTCTGCTCCCTTGTTAAAACAGTAAAACCCCTATCTGCGTCTGTAATACCTCCCACACTACAGTGAAGCCTGTATATACAGACACGTCCTACCTCCCACACTACAGTGAAGCCTGTATATACAGACACGTCCTTGTGAAAGAAAAAGATGTTGGTTTAGACATGTGTCGGTTTATCAAGATTATTTTAACAAGCATTTTAAATGCAATTTGGTTCTAACATCAGTTTGGACAGGTTTCTTGTTTATCAGGGTGTTGGTTTACACAGGTTTGAAACCGTTTCACTGCATTTCCAATAGTGGAGCTCTTGAAATAAGATATGCATTTGGCGGTGTGAGTGGCACAGCGTCATTTTCTATGCTGTGTCAATAATTCCTGACATTTCATTGATGGAAGTAAATGTATTGACAGATGCTAAAATACATGTATGTTCTCAAGCTGTCATAACTCACACTTGGAAACAACCTAAACATTTTGACAGTTTTTATGAAACTTTTAAGAGGGCCAGACGAGTTTCATCATTATGATGATCACTTCGCATAAAATCTTTTTCGCTTAATACATTCGTTGTTGATATTTTCACATTCACTTACACACTCAGATCCTTGCTATGCTATCCATTTCTCTTTATGTAAATCTGCACCTATCTGTCCCCTTTTCGCTGGTTTCCGTTATGACCATTGACCAATAAAATTGTATACTGCCATCTTTACTTTAGACATGTAACCACTCATTGTCAGGAACTGATAGGTGTTAATGTAGTTACGATAAAGTAATTTTCCTCTGGTCAAAGGGAACAGTTTCCTCCTCCTTTTATTCCCCCTACAAATTTCTGACATTCTCTTTCTCACCAGTGTCTCAAATGAACGCTACAACTGTATTTTCTTGTAGTTCATAATTTCTACATTTAACAATATTATGTTAAATTCCTCTACAAACAAGTGTAAAAATTGCTGTACAATCAATGTATTCATTTTATGTCTGTGTTTTGTACATAATGTTATTTCATATGAGTTGCATTAAAATCAACTTTTTACCTGATTCATGGCATTAATTTGTTCATTGTATAATGAGGAAATAATATGTTAGTTGATGATAGGTATTTTATGAAGGATTCGGCACTATGAAATTGATTATTTGGTTTGCAGGTGCAAGATTCAGTTGCAGTTGGATTTTGAGATAGCCCCCTGTAACGATGTCTTTAATCTGGTTATCCAAGCTCGTTGAAATAATTTATATAAATCACCTTATAAGCCTTTCTTCATTAGTGTCTTACCAACCAGTCTCTACTGACTGAGATTTGCAGTAATTTATTTTTCCTCCAGAGTAACTCTTAGCTGGCTTGGGTCTGGTTACATTAACCAGCTATGCCGAAAATGCTGAATTTTTCATAATTCTATTGTTCAAAACAGTATTGAATTGCACCATTTTCGGATTATTATAAAAACATAATTCAAAAATTCCTTATTGAGTAGAACTTATAAGTAATTAGATATTAAAGAGTTAACATGAACATCTCGTCAAAAAAAAATGTGTGTCAGAGCACAGCACAGAGCACTGTTTGATTGCAACAACAAAGTTGCACTTTGTAATAATTGTTACAAATTTGAATTTCAAACATTCAGAGAGACTTGGTGAGGGGTACCTAACCAAAGTGTAGTTCTAGGTGGATGTTAGTCTCTTCGAGTTCGAATGTATGAAAATCGGAAGTTTGGGTCTCCAAACAGAAAAATTTCCAGGGAAGTGTCTTCCGGTACCTCCAGTTTGGGATTAGCGCTCTATGGCGCTTTAGCAGGGCCCATTGGCGGATCTATATATATATAGAAAAAAAATGAAAAACAGGCTCATGGAGAATGATAACAAAATAAACGAATATTGATTATGAAATAGTAGATCTTCCTGTTTTTGAAAAATAAGTCGGAAATAGAAAAATAAATCTTCACAAATTAAGTTCAGATTTATTCCCTGGAAAACGCTCAGAACGCATCTCAGGCGATCTAGGACCCCAGAGCTTCCAGGGCCTGGGCGGCCCCTGGACCCTCGCCTTGTTGACCTGTGATAATTGGCCCCCCCTTGAGCCAATTTCTGGCTACGCTACTGTTTGTGGCCATCAAACAAATAACTGTCAATCAAGTGTATCTTCATCGATTCATTTTTTAATATGACAGTGTGCATATATTTGATTCAAGGGGTCAAAGTGTATGTACATTTATGACTAATGCTGAAGAAATGCACATGCTCCCCAAAGAGAGTAGGTCAATCTACTCTCTTTGTGCTCCCTCTGCTGATTATCTCCCTTGAATACACCTCTTCTTATCAATTTTTAAAAACTTTGACAGATGATAAGAAAGTTTCTTCTGTGGTTTCCTTTATGCTGAGGCTGTAACACGACTTCATTTATATTGCCATTACAAATTGTAAGATTAATCAACACCTAACCATGGCACAGAGGCGCGGGGGTAAATTTGGTGGGAAGATAAAGCCATTCGGAGGGCGCGGAGATGATACAACAACAACATCGTCAACTATCCACCCCAAGATTTTAAAACAGGCTCGTCAAAGCGGCCAATTAAATTTGTCAGGCAGAAGTTTAGAGATTGGTAAGTGCGTTTATTTCAACACCTTTGTGAATACCGTGTGTACCGTGCCTTAAACGTCTTCAAACTCAAATGCTCTTTGTTGAATGACTGAGTCACTCAGTCAGGGCTCATTCATTGCTAGTCCGGGTTTCTGACTCCAAAGTTTCTATTTTTTTATACTGACGGTCGTATTTTGGAGTCAGGGTTCATTGCAATCAAAAAGCCGGAGTTGGCAGCCCGCTCAGAAGCGGGCAGTATGTGGTCTGATTTAGACAAAGAAATAGCAAATAACCTACGCAGATCGTGTCTAAACGGTCAATTCACGTTCATGGATAATTTCGCTACCTACCAGTGCCTGATATGGGCGAGTAGCATCCGTCAGTAAACATTATTCCTCCCCTGAATTTACTTTTGCCTTCCCCAAGTCTCGAACTCTCCGCCATTGATGACGTAACACTGTTTAGCGGTTTTTCAGTTTTTAAACGTTAAATTCACTTACAAAAATGCTAAATTATTAATGACTGTCGTACTGACACTATTTGAGTTAGTTATGTTGTTATTTACTATCTAAATCAGACCGCAAACTGCCCGATCAGAAGCGGGCAGCCAACTCCGACTTTTTGATTGCAATGAGCCCTGACTCCAAAATACGGCCGTCAGTATAAAAAAAATAGTAATTTTGGAGTCAGAAACCCGGACTAATTCATTGCAATCAAACAGTCGGAGTAGACTGCACACTTCTGATTCGACAGTTTGCGGTCAGATTTAGACAGTAAATAACTAGTCCAAAATATCTCCGATGATGATGTAAGACATTTTCTGACAGATAAGCCATCATCATGGTCAAAACGCTAATTTGATTAATTTTCTGGGAATAGAATGGAGAATAGACCCCACTGATCCATGGTTAACGTTTGGACAAAAGTGACAATTTCCTCTTTATCTGCCGTCCTTTGCGTTGGCTAGTTTTACCTTCTAAGCCAACTCGCCGTGTGCGCTTAAGTGGTTGAAATTTGTTTCTTAAAAGTGTCAAACAAATTACGTCATTTTAAGCATGTGTTTTAAGTACTTCACTTTAGTAAAGGTCTTACTCTGTTATTTATTATTTCTGACAATTATTGGTCGTCGACCTGGTACCGACCAATAAATATCCAAACATAAATAACGAGGTACCTGTAGACATTTAATGTTATTGAATGAGTGTTTTAAGATAAAACAAAATAGCAACTCACATGTTTGACCTATCTGCATGCAGCGCATGCTCTGTAGTTTTCTTGATTCCACCAAGCATGAATCCATATCCTAATTAGGCTGAAATTGTTCAAGAACTGAAAGCGACAAACATTGAGCTTCCTGGCACTCTTCTGATTGACCTCATTTGACCTTTGGTCAGATTCCATGTTCGGTAGAGGTCACTTCCACTTTTTCCAACCCAATCACCTTATCTGGAACATGCATTTGTCGGGTACCAGTGGAAGGTGCGGATGGTTCCCTCACTCCATCTGTCTTTGATGGCTGCTTGGCACAAGGTGGATGCTGGGGTCCTTTCACTCACCATATCTGAGAAGGTTGCCATGTACCAGTGGAATCGAGTGAAGAGCCGAGGTCAGCTAAATCACCCTGTCTGGAATAGTTGCCAAGTACTCTTGGAAGGTCAACGGTTTCCTGAATACACACACAGCACGGTTTCATCCATTCACTCTACCTGGCAATGCTATCATGTACTGAAATAAACCTGGGTGTGGCAAGAAATCAATTAATCAATGATAACTGTCTGTGTGAATAATGAATAGAGTGGGATTCATTTCACATTGTATAACTTCTATAAGTGAGCTTAACAGTTTTTTCAACAATGCATTATTTTTTTTTTTCAGTCCCTGATTGTGTGTGGAAAATAAATCAAGATCTTCCAGAGGAAGCTAAAAGTGTCAGTTTGGATAACTCAGATGATAGATGGTGGGAACAAACTGATCTCACCAAACTTATCTTGGCATCTAATATCTTGACTGATATTTCTGAAGACATCTCCTTGCTACCAGCACTGACAGTTTTGGATGTAAGCTTTTCTCTTTTGGAATTGTTTTATTACCTTTTTCTGTTGCTCTTGTTCCTCAGCTGAACGTTGATAATTAGTGTTGCAAAATATTAATTTTAGTGGTATGTGAACGTAAGAAATTTACTTTATTATTCCCCGAGCTGATCTTTTGTTGTATATGAATTTGTTAGCACATATCAAATTATCATTGCAATCCTATTTTCAGATACATGACAATCGACTTGTCTCTTTACCAAAGTCCATCCAAGAGCTAACACAGTTACAGCGAGTCAACCTCAGGTATTATCAATAAAACCCTATAGTAATGTTTCCCTTTTTCTCTTGATAAATCTTAAGGTCACAGCCAATCAGCAACCTATACTTCATCATGTGATCATTGTTCCTTGTCATTTCGCTAACGTCATTCCTAATCGCGTGCTAGTCTGCATAATATGACAACTAAGTTCCGTTCCAATTAACAATCGACCTGCCCGGGGCTTCCGACTTATCAGTCGGGAAACAGAAGGCTAAATGATACATCAGACTGAGTCGACATGAACGGTCTTAAGATTAAATCGCCAACAATCTGATCGGATCTTAATTCATCCTGAGCTTAAGTAAACTATATGTAATGACCATTGTTTACTTAATTTCATTTACCCAATGACTTTTATTTCAGCCATAATAAGTTAGAGCTGCTTCCGTCAGAACTTTGTCGGTTACCAAACCTAACAGTCCTTCAACTTCAACACAATTCATTAACACAGCTCTGTGATGAGATCGGGGATCTTACTTGTCTAGAGGAACTTGTAAGTTGTCTTTAAAATTAAAAACAAATTTATTTTCAGTTTGAATTTACTTATAAATGTAGTTTTGATTTGCTACATGTATATTATCCTCCTTTTGGCCTTGTTAGACAGTTTTCCCCATTCTCAACATTTCCAAAATGTAGCCAATTTCAGGCTGGCAAAGTGAACTAAACTTTTCTATGTTGCCAATAGCATGATGGTGGTGTTAAGTAGACGCTGTTATGCGACGTTTTTAACACATTGAAATACAGACAAATAAAGGTGACCGACATTTTACAATATGCCTTAGATTAACAAATACTTTTATTTTCTATTTTTCCACATGTAGGATTTATCGAATAACCTGCTCTCAGATTTAACGCCCAATATTGGATACCTGACAAAACTCAGGAAGCTCAACTTGGCTCAAAACAAGATCACAAGCATTCCTGTGGAAATGGGTGATCTTCGATGTAAGTTTTGACAAGATTTTGTTTTTGTTATGTACGGACCAGAAGCTCAATGTACATTTTTTGTTAGCATTAATCATGAATTTATGACAAGATATTGATTCTGAAACAGTTATCCCTGAGTTACTTCCCCTTGGCCATGGTTTCCTTGGGCTATTTATCCATGTCACTATGTATTTCCTTGACTCTCCAATGCCATCTAACTTTTCATCAGGGGTACATGTAGGTAGGATCAGTACAAAAAAACGAACAAATGTTTATAGTTTACAACCCTAATAAGCATCATAAAATCCCCACATCATGCTGTCAACCCTTATATCATAGTTGAGGGACTTTGGTGAGGACATTCAACAAATATGTCACCCAGGATAGTGTGGTGCCTATCTGTTTTGTGAATTTATTGTGGGTATCACAGACATGTGGTATCTAGACATACCTTTTAGAATATTATCATCACTATCATAGTCTATTCAATATCTTAGATAGGTTTTGTAAACTAAAGGCTGAAGTTAATTTTGGTTCATTAATAACCAGTAGTATCTAGACACTAATTTAAAAGTGATTATACAAATTATTGCTTTATTTAAAAGAAGCATTTAGTGCAAAGTGCATTTAGTGGACGTTTAAATTTAAAGTTAAAGTTTTAATTTAAAGTCATATTTTAAGTTTGAAACTAACGTTGAAATAAAAATGAGAGCTCACAACATAATTTATTTATCTTTCCAAGGTTTACGGATGATGGAGTTTACACATAATCAACTGAGAAGTCTGCCAGCGGAATTAGGGAATTTAAGTCAGTTAGAACAGTTGTATCTACGGCACAATCAACTCAGTTCCATACCCTCTCTACCAAACTGTTCAAACTTAAAGGTAAGTGTTTAAGTGATATCAATTGGATTTATTTTGGTCATGAATTCTGATTTTCAAGAGACAAACTGCATTTGAAGTTCACTAAAAATAAGATGATTTCTATGACAATTATCTATTACGCTTTGGCATTTATGAATTTGAAATGTATCCATAGTCTTACTTAGTTCAACTAACCCAGATGTATAAGGTGTCTGCTCTTTTACTTCTAGATCCTAATTTCTCATATTCTTCTGATAATGATATCAATAAAAAAAATGTTTGCACTGGACGGGACATAAGGGCTACTTATAAGCTCTATTTCCTTTATTAGATCTGTTTATTGAATTGGTGGTGTGAGTCAATGGCACAGCCTCGTTTTCCTGTAATACGCTAGAATACAAACAAAGAGATCTATTAACAGATAATTTTCTTTGATTTTAATCAATAAATAAAACATCTTTATCTTTGTTAATTATCTGAGGTAAAAACCAAGAAATAGTTTGATCTGCATGTATCAGTAATGGCCTGTGCACATTTTTATGTGGAATTTCCCATTCATTAAACATTAAGCCTCTCTCAAAAATCTCATGAGAGTCTGCCAATTTCTCCCTTTAGTATAGAATACGGTACAAGAAGGGGGATAACTTCTTTGATGGAAACATAGTATATTGGCTTTTTGTGTTGAGTCAAAAGAAAAGGTGATTTTTTTGTCTCATTGTTCAGGCTTTATCTCTATGACATATCAGATACCTTGTTGACCTTTACACAAAATAAGTTTAGTACCATATTTTCACACTATGTTTTTAAAGTTTACACTGATTTGGTTTCAGGAGTTACATTTGGGTAATAACCAATTGAGTGAGGTCAGCCCATCAACCTTGAACCAACTGACCTCTGTTAGTGTCCTTGACCTTAGAGATAATAAGATTGGGGTGTTACCTGATGAGATTACCCACCTGGAGGGATTAGAGAGATTAGATCTTACTAACAATGACTTAGCTGGGTGAGATTCATTTGCCTTTGATTGTGCTTCCCATGAATTTATGAAATTTCTTTCCTAAATTTGTTTCTAATTTATGTTTCTGTTTAACCTGAAAATCCTAAAATAGAATCTGCAGGTGTGTATTGCCAGTCACACATAGTGATGTCAACATTTTGGCAAAAAGAAAAATGAAATTTGGAAGAAGAAAAATAATTAAAACAAAAAAAAATAAAAACAACAAACAACTCAAATGATTGATTTTCTCAAAGAGTTGTCTCTTTTTTGTTTCTACAGATTACCTTACGGTTTGGGTAATTTACAGAAGTTGAAATCCGTGGTACTTGATGGAAACCCCATGAAATCAATCAGGAGGGATATTATTATGGTACTTAATTACTTAATCAAAGACACTTGTTCTTTCTGAACTTAAATGGTGATTTGTAGCTGTAAATTGACCAAAACTGTATTCTAAATAGTAATGCTGAAAAGACCTTGGTTGTGTATGAGGTCACAACAATGATAATGTACATATCAGATATCAGTTACGATGGCATGGGTGCTAAGCTAATTTATTTCTGTTTAGAGGCGATAGAGAGAAAAAATGACTTGAATTTTGTAGGTTTTGTGACAGAAATCTAGTCTGTACAGTACTGTACAGTGTGCTTCAGCACTTATACAACCCCCACACTGGATATTCGGCTAAAACAACCAAAACCTCTTATATTTCACAATTACATCTACCAAATGTTCATTATAAATTCTGAAATATTTGCAAATGTTTTGTCTAATTTTAGTTATAAAAAGATTTATTCAGTTCCCATATTTTATTGTGGATTTGATTAATATATGTTTTTTCCAGTTTTGTTTAATTTTAGATTGACTGTCTAAATAAAAAAAAATATTGTTGAAACAGAATTCGCTAATTTTTTAGACAAAAAAGAGCTTTCCATTGATACCAATCTTGCAGATGTATGTTTAGGTAGTTTATAAGCAGAAAAAACACCCAAATAGAAACATCTCAACTATTTTAATTTTGTCCGTTATTAGCACCCAGTTGTGCTAAGGGGCTACCTACAGTAATATTGTTTTAAGCTTCCATCACACGTTTATCTGTTTTAGAGGGGTACGAATGAACTGAAGAAATATCTTCAAAGTCGTATAGAAGAACCAGCTGAAGACAAACAGGATGTAGTGAATGGGAATTCTGGGAGATCCACAGGGATTATCGGCGACCATAGTGCGTTAGATCTGCATACAGTTAATCAGTTCAAAACAGTCGATTTCAGGTAAGACCTAAACCACCAATGGCATTTAGTAGTTAAACATGTACAGTATGATGAAGAATTACTTTAGGTTGATTGGATGATGATGTTTCAATGTAGTTCTTGCACCGTTATAAAAGTAAATAAACTACACCAACATTTAGTCGACCAAAGAAAAACAAGATTTTGTTATCCATACGTAATTCTGGATCAAAACAATCTTTATTTATTTGCAAATATATATTTATATATATATATATGAATCTGTTTCAAATATATATTTATATATATATATATATATATAGCTTTATCTACTGAGGGTAAAATGTTATAATATGTAAACTCTGTCAGTTTAATAAAACTGTTCTGCCCAGAGGCCCTCAAACAATAACAAAAGTAAACAAAAATCAAACAAACAAACAAAAAACAATGATAACAAATGATTAATGTAAGGAATAATAAGAATATATTTACAAGAAGTTTTCATCTGATTTAAATATTTACAAAACATGTCACACTTGAGGAATTCTGATATTTTCTAAGATATTTTTTGTATGATGTTGGCAGAAAGCTTTGATTGAGTCAGAATTCCTAAAATACAAAGTTATTGCAATTGGAAGAGATGCCAGGTACTGGTCAAAGTATGTGGGATTTCCTCCAGATAAAGAGCCCAAAAAGAACCCTGAATCTTGACATTCAAATCTGTTCCTTAGTTTTTAGGTACTTTTCAAAATGTTGAGGTCGTATTTCCTATTTTGATGTTTAAGATAATGTTTCTGATGATGAATTTCTGTTTGTCCAGTAATAAAGGTGTGTCAGAAGTTCCAGATGAGGTGTGGGAAGCTGCTGTTAAGGCAGGGGTTCTATCCATTAACCTTAACAAGAACAACATTACACAATTACCACCCAAGTAAGTCTCGAATCAACCAACAGGTTTCTTTTAAAATTACAGAAGGTTGTTTACTTTGATTAACCATTTAAAAAAAATTTTCTCACCCTTTTCAACGTTCCAGTAATCTGTAGTTAACTGTTCGATCGATGGATTGATGTTTTATGCTGCACTCCAGATTCTTTCACTAAAGTAGCGTCGTTGCCAATTTTAGTGGGAGACCAAACCAAGTTTTTTGCCCAGAGGAAACCCTAACCTTCCGCTGGTAACTGGCAACCCTTCCACATAAACAATCAAGTGAAAAATTCACTCGCAACCCATCGAGGAAAGTCTGTCTTGGAGAGATTATCGCTCTGCCGACTAAACCCCCTCCCCCCCCCTTTAAATGGTTGAAAATATTTAATGTTCAAGAACATGCTACTTGTTTGAGTGAGATTTAGTAGTTGACAAGTCTCAAATCCATGGGTCTCAGGCTGAAACCTCACTCGGTCCAAGGAAAATTGAAAAATGTGAGATGCCAGATTGTCTAATACTCACTGAAGGTTGGGGGTTTCCTCGGGGCAAAGAACCCAGTTTATCCACCTACTAATACTGGCAAAGCCGTCCTACATGTATAAATGAAATAATTTTGATTGGGGAGAAAAACATCAATCAAGGTGTAATTTTCTGTTAGATTTGTCACCCATAAGAATGCATGTTTCTGTACAAGATGTTAATTTTTCTCTGATTTTGTTTTGCTTACTGTTGGGTTTCTAAATCAGTTACATCTTCAATACCTGTATCCATTTTCCAGACTGATGGTTGTAGTTGACAGTCTAAAGGAGCTTTACCTTGGCTTTAACAAATTGCAAACCGTCAATCCGGATATTGGACTGTATTTGAAATTAACAACTCTGGACTTCAGGTATCCTACAGTTGTTTGATCAATCAAAAATATTTTAAATAAATATAATTTCCTTTTTCCTCTAAAATTGCACACATTTGTTGGACATTATTCTGATAGTGGTCCAAGCACATTATTGCCCTTTCTTATTTCAATTGTTCGATTTTAATAGTTAATCAAAGGTGACACTTACTTCAATTGAAAGGCTCTAAAATAATTAAATTAATTTTTCTTGCTCTGAAAAAATATAATCTTTGAAAGACTCTTTCTAGAAAATAAAAAGATACAAGTGGTTGAGATTTAGGTTCAGTGTTTTAATCAGAGAAAAGGTCACATAAAATAAATGACATGTACAGCTACTCATTTGTCTTTATCTGACTTAACAATTAAATCACAAATAAATTGGTTACAGAAACAACAGATTAGACAGCCTTCCTTCTGAGATGTCATCACTACAAAATTTGAGGGAATTGACAATCTCAAATAACAGGTACATGTACAATTTTTATTCTATTTTTCACACTGAAGAACAAGTGAGACTCCCTAAGTTCTTTCAAAGGCTATAGTAGATTTCCAATACTTTGATACACTCGGATACAAGCTATGTTTTGATCATAGCATATGATGATAGCTTCATGAATTCTATCTCTAATATAGAAGCATGATGTGTTAAATTGTGGTTTAAAGATTGATTGATTGATTGTTTGGTGTTTTACGCCGCGCTCAAGATTATTTCACTTATATCGCGGCGTTGTCAGTTTTATTGTGGGAGGAAATCGGGCTCTATGCCCGGAGGAAACCCACGACCTTCCGTTGGTAACTGGCAACCATCCCACATAGGTCGTTCGAGTGAAAACCCAGTCAGAAAAGTTTTCGATTTTTTTGGATTGAGTGGGATTCGAACCCACGACCCATTGGTGGAAGTGGTCAAAAGAAGACTTTATACTTCTTGTTCATTTAATTGCCACTTTTAACATCTTTGCCATCACTGATTAGCTTCAATTTCATGTTCGTTTCAGATTTATATCCTTGCCAGATGTTATCTATTCCTTAGAAAAACTGGAGATTCTTTTTGCTGCTGACAATAAAATTACAGATATCCATGTTCCTGGATTGATGCAATTGAAGGCCCTCGGTACCCTGGATTTACAAAATAATGATATAGGCAAAGTTCCTCCTGAACTTGGCAATTGCTCTTGGATAAAGTAAGTGGTCTCCCTTTTACTAGTGATTTTTCTCCTAACGTCAACGTATGTGGGATGGTTGCCAGTTACCAACGGAAGGTCGTGGGTTTCCTCCGGGCATAGAGCCCGGTTTCCTCACACACTAAAACTGGCAACGCCGCCATATAAGTGAAATAATCTTGAGCGCGGCGTAAAACACCAATCAATCAATCTAACGTCGACCTTAGAATTATTTTGTCCACTATCCTTTATAGGAAAACCAGGACATGTGTTTTGGAGAAAAGTTATACCAAAAGTTATAGTGGTCCTCCAGAGTGATCAACGCATACTCTTAATAGCTCTCCACCAATAGGGGCAAGTTTGAATCTCAATGAGAATACACAACCGTATACACCCATAAGGGTCATTATGCACATCTGTCGATTCACCGTCACATTCCAAATGTTTTCATTGGTTGTTGCCTGTCAGATTGCATGATATCTCCAGGAATGCTAGACGAAATTTCATGAATTTTTTAAAGCTTTTAGTTGATCAAGTAAACTGGTTCACTCTTTCGTTAATTTTCATTGGTTGTTGTTTTGTGACTGTTATCTAAAGCATAAATACAATAGACAATTTTCTGATATATTTTTTACAGCTCATTGGTGTTCTCTGTAATTTATCAAGTGTTTTTTGTCTGTTTGGCCAATTAATCTTTTTGATTATAACATTGTACATTTTTCTTTATTGATGGGGGGAGATCTATCCCAGATTGCTAAAATGCGAATTAAGGTCTTGGATGTTGTAGAATTCCACAATAATGTTATAGAATGTGTCTCAACAAAACATTTCTGAACATATTTGTTGTAGGTCTCTCCAACTGGGTGGCAATGCCTTCAGAAATCCCCGTCCAGCAATATTAGATAAAGGCACTCTAGCACTTTTGGAATATCTTCGCGGAAGGATCGTTAGCTGAAATTGACCAAAAATCTGTTGTTATTTCATCTTCTAAATAACGTTTCTTTGCATATTTTAAACCTTAAAACTACTTAATGTTATCATGTATATAGCTTTTTTAATAAAAATTATGAAATGCTTGGTCTTTCCAATTCAAAATAATAAATTTGGATGTATTTGCAAAATATACTTAATACATTTATTACGATACAGCCTTTGTTAACTCACTATCATCTCAATATATAATACTGAAATAATGTCCGAAGCAAGTGTTCTTTCACTCTATCAGTGTTAACGGATTTGATGAAAGAAAAACTCTATTTTCCTATCCATGTTATTGAATGATTCATTAATGTTTGACACCACACTCAGCATTATTTCACTTATATGGCGGCGTTGTAGGTTTAGTTGTGGAGGAAACCATCCTCTTTTCCCGGAGGAAACCCCTGACCTTCAGCGAGTACCTGCCAGCTTCTCCACATATTGGGCAATCAATAGAAAAATCCACTCCGAAATATTTCAATTTTTTATTTTTGACCAAGTGGGTTTCGATAACGTGCAGCATCGATGGTAGGCCTGTGTCAAACTGACAGGACTATGCTCACTATAACCGACCCCCCCCCCCCCCCCCCCCCACCTGCCCCAACATGTTATTGAAACATTGTCTGTTAATTACCACCGAAACTGTATGTGCAGGGGCACTTTGATATGATACCGTTGTATGTCAGCTGTCTGCCCGTCCATACATCGTGTCCTATCCAGAACTATTTTGATTTTTTTCTAAATTGGTAGGTTTACAGTACAGGTAGAGTCGCCAAGTCTTTAGGCATTGAGTGATTGAAAGAAACTATGTCTGCTGTACAACTTTAAAACAATTGCATGGATCTTAATTTTGATACGCCCCCGTTCATTGTAAGCCATACATGTAGTTCAAAACCATATTTTATCGTACATTCTCTGAGTTATAAGTCATGTGGGAAAATAGCTGATAATTTTCATGATCAGCAGTTTACATGTAGGTTCACCTAAATGGTGAGTAGCAGATAAATGTCTCTTTAGAGCTATCTGATAAGCTTAATTTCATTCACACAGAGCTCACGTTAGAGGTGAACTTATGATGAAAATTTAGTCATTCATGTAGATACGCCAATATTCAACGTGTTTGATAATATTGTTGCTTGACAGACTCCCCTTTTGACACAGTAATCAGTAGACGCAGAAAGTTCTTGTATTTTTACATAAAAAAAAAAGATTTCCGTATATTGTACCCCTGGGAGTGTTTGATCCACACTCATTACCATATAGAGAAGAATTGTTTATACCCAGAAGCAATTTATTAAAATGCTATTAGGACTTAAAACAAACAAATAACTAACATAATTGATGAATCATAGGCCTATATGATATAATGTTATCGACGTCAGTCAATGAATGTTACATACATATAGGCGATTTTGGATCTTTGTGAAAGGAGTTTGAGTTACCCTCAACAAACCCAGTCTATTTTATTGTCAAGTATACATTATCACAAACCGCACCAAACAATACCTGAGGGACTACCATACACGAATAGTCATCACAATAAAACCACCCAACTTGTCTCGCCCAATTACAGTGGCACGAGTTAAAATTTGGACTTATTACATAAATTTTGATAGCCGAGAAAAGTTGAGCGTTTGAAGTCTTGAAGGATTGGTGTTAAAAAGATAAATATCAGTAAAGCCACTAACAGGTACGAACCGATTCCATACAAATAATGTACAATTCAAATAGCCGTGGTGTTTGAATATATTTGGGGGTTTTGTTGCTTATAAAATAGTCCGAAATATCTGCGATGATGATGTTAGACATTTTCTGACAGATAGGCCATCATCTGTCAGAAAATGTCTTACATCATCACCGCAGATATTTCGGACTACTTATAAAACTGCCTTAAAAACGGTTTGGAAGATGAGTTTCCTTTGTTTGATTTTTTAGGGAAAAGGACACCTGTTGTCATAATCCTTCAGAAATCATGTGAAACTGTATTCAACTCCATCTCTACACGAAACCGCTCGATTGTTTTATCTCCAAACTCCTGTATAGGCCACTGTTTTTTTGTGATTGCCATGTTTTCATGCGAATTTGGTTACTCTGGATCTGGAGTTTATGTATATAAGCATTGGGTCCCGCCAGGGACATTTCTAGATTTGTTTGAGTTTCGCTTAAATGCTGATGGCTTTGATTTCAATGGTGAGATTATGAAATGTGCTATGGGAGGGCACTTTAGTCCCAACTTTGCCTTCATTTTATTGATATAGTTGTAATTGTTACAAACAACATTTCATTTACCTTCTGTAGCTGCATGACATTTTTTTTACCTTACTTCTGTGGACTTTTTTAATATAACTGTCAACTAGGGCCATATTTTGCTTTTCAATCAAGGCTCTTCTACCCAGTGGGTATTTGGTTAGATCAGTCCGAACGATCAGGCCTGACACATTAAGACAAATTGCTCCCCCCCCATTTGGCTCCCAATACGCTTGCTCATTGCCGTCCAGCGTTGCTCTCTGGTGCATCAAGGGTGTCCTTTGTGACGCGAGTGCAGGCTCGAAATGTGCGTGCCGGATCGTGAAACCTCTTTTGGAGAATAAACCCGCACCAAATATCAAATGACAGGAAACATTTATTGTGTCTCGTTGTCTTGTCGCGTGCGGCGGATGTCGCATGTGGTGCGTGGGAGAGGCTCGTTGGTCTCTGGAACATGGAGCCGTCCGGTCATTTGATTGGTGGACCCCTATTAGACTTGGACATGCTGTATTCGTGGCACAGCATTTCAACACTCTATGTCATACTGTGGAAGACCATTTCCACATCGTGCCCATTCAGAAAGTCCTTTTTCTCACTTCCTCTGCAGATGTCACGTGCAAACGTTTGGAAAAGGAAAGTTTTTGGATTCCAACGTTACAAACTGTTTATTCTTTGGGTTTGAGCTTGGGCTAGGGAAGGTATTGTGAGAAAAGTATTGTACAATTTGTGTTTTAGTATACCAAGGTCAGCTTGAATATAGCCCAGAGGGATACAGACTGCTTCAAAGTAGGGTAGCTCGATCTCTAATCCAAAGGCCAATCATTGCTTATAAAAGGAACAAGAGTTTGGAGGATCTGCCAATCCGGGCTTGGCTCCTTGTTTAATGCTGTACTAACAAAGTTAACGGTCAAAGGGAAGAAACTCTAGCTGGACACCGAATACTATGTCTCCTTTGCTAGCTGCGCTACGTCACAGTTAGTAAAGTTTCATTTAGCAGTCATTTCAAATGTCTTCTGATACTTTCCTTTATTTCCTACTCTCCCCAGACATTATGCAACCGTTACCGGGTTACACTCCCTTTGTTTCTCTTCTGTCTGTTACTACGTGTGTTAGTTTATTGACCTCTCTAGAGCTGATTGTTTTCGTAAATATTTTGTTATGACAGTTATGACATTGTAGATTTATTCACAAATGTACCAACACCTGAAGCCATGCAAGAAATTAAATCCAAACTTGAATCATCTCCACACATCTCCAACCTAACAACTGCAAGCATACTTAAGCTTTTACATATCTGCATCTCCTCTACATACTTCACATGGCAAAACAATACATATGAACAAATCCACGGACTACCCATGGGATCACCTCTTTCACCTATAATTTCTGAAATTTACATCACTGAACTTGAAAACTCAGCATTAGCAACCTCTCCCATTCAGCCCTTCTTCTGGATTAGGAAAGTCAATGACACATTCGTCGCTCTCAAAGACATACACTCTGCTAAAACACTTTTAGACCACTTAAACACACAACACCCTATGATAAAATTCACCATGGAAGAAGAACACAATCATCAACTCCCGTTCTTAGATGTACTCATCCACCAAACTGAACATGGACCACAGACTACAGTGTATCGCAAATCCACTCACTCAGATCAGTACATTCACTACCAATCTAACTATCCACCACAAGGTACCATAGCTACACTAACAAGAAGAGCTAAAGCCATCTGCAGCACAGACCTTGACAAAGAAATCCATCATATCAAAACCGTCTTCACCACCCAAAATGGCTATCCAACCAAATTAGTTGACTCAATTATCAAACAAACACTTAATAGCACTTCAGATAAACAACCCAGACCACGAGAAGAAGGCCCTAATATTAGAATCAGCATACCATACATTTGAGCCAGCCAGTCAGTCATAAAATTGCTCGTCTGATTAAAACTAAAACAGGTATTAACACTACATTCAAATCAACCAAAACACTTAAAACACATATGCAAGCCACAGGAAAAGGAATTTCATCAACAAGAGCAGAACCTAAAGGAGTAGTGTACAGAATTAATTGTAGTTGCACTGCTCATTACATAGGAGAAACATGCAGACCCCTCAACATTAGAATAAAAGAACACCAAACATCTTAACAAACTTGATTACAAATCTGCCATTTCTGAACACATAATTTCCAACCCTACTCACCACATCAAATGGGAAACCACTACAACACTATCTGTCAACCAGCACCATTGGAAGAAGCGAAAACTACAGGAAGCCATCCAAATCAGAAAAACCAAGCCCAGCATGAACAGAGACCAAGGATTATATATCCCCAACTGGTATAACCTTTTGATCCTCCAAAACAACCTTCAACGATCTTAACTCACCATACTTAAATCTATTGTTACTTCTCTTTATTAATTTATACTATTATGCACCTGTTCCAACTTGTAATTCTCTCATCTGCTATATAAATGAATATTTTTTGTTGTTTGTCATTGACTTTGATAACGATGTAAGAACTACATCGAAACGTCGTCACCCAATAAACCAAAGATCCTTATCGAAATCTGTTATTAGGCCTACCTATGACATATTTTTCTCACTTTGCCGGCTGACAATTGCAATACTGAGCTAAGCTGGAAGCTAAAATATGTCAAGTTTCTATAGCTATATATTTTATATACACAAAGAAAAAAGTTAAGCACCCCCCTTGAAAGTCTGCCTCGACCGATAAAATCATTATAGGGAGATTGTTGGCAAACTGATGCAGAAACGATTGTGATCATAAAGAGCAATATTCTGGCGATAAAAAGTCATCATTAATGGCAATAAGCTATACAATTTATTCATGATAACCAAATCAAAAGTGTAATTTAACAAAATAAAAAGATGCTTGTAAGCATGAAACTTCCATCTGGCTTCACAGGGCGAACTTATTGAAGTAAAAATGTCACTTTGAGTGTGTAGAACACATCCCTAGAGCAGAAGGTCAATCACGCGCATAGCCTCGATTAGCTTCCAGCCTACGTCTCAACCCTCCAGTGAGATGTCGGATCTGTTGAAGAAGGGTTGAGACGCATTATATTTATAATGCAAACAGTTTCCAAAATTTAGGACACAAACACACTCTGATACTCAGGGTTTCGTTTGAAATTTTCAATTAGCTAAAGCATCTTCACAATTGTCTATATCAAAATCCTGCAGAATCACGTGGCTGAAAGAAGACCGAATTGGTCTGCAGGAGTCCCAGGGCGGGTCCGATAATGAAGGCGCCTTAAAATCTAACGTGGTGACTTTAACTTGGTGAATCTCCAATCTATGTTTTCAAGTAAGTGAGCAATAAATCTGGTAGCAGTTTCGATCAGTATCGATCCGATGATCACGAAATATAAATATCCACAGAATAAAATCTTGAAAACACACTGGTAAATCTACAAAAGAAATTTTTATACCGGAATTGTCTGTTCTTAGTTTGTAAATGCAAGTCATTTTGATATATATCTTTCTAATGTTTGTATAATATTTGCTGGTAAATACGTTCCTCTATTTTTTAAAAATATAAATCAAATTTAAGCTTGAGCCTCCGTGAGGGGGGGGGGGGGGGGGGGGCAAACCCATGTTTCCTGCTCCATCGCCGCTGTTATAATTTATAATGTCATTTTATCATATTTTTTAGCGATCAGCTTAATTATGTTTCCAACATTGTAATGAATACAATTGTTATGCTTTCTTTTCTGTCGTCCATAGCAACTGCAAATCGACTGTGGCATTCCTCAAAAGTCCATGTCAGTTATTTGATTATGGCAAAGTAATATTGATGCCTGGTATACGGAGATCTTTCAAAACAATCGTTATTGATGATTTTATTATGTAAATTTGTATCATTTGTTAAGGTTGGTTTCACCTTCCTCATGCTGATTTGGTTCCCGGCTGACATTACGGAGATAATTTCTACTTAAAGTCGACAACGTAAACACTTACCTCACAGAATTTGCCCCACAAAAATTTATGCTCGATCCCCCTGACACTAAACATGTCAGAAAAATATATTTCGTAACCTGATACCTAAATCTTGCATTATAAATCATCCCAATGCATACAATCCGTTCTGGTGTAAGAGATTTAGTATTTTCAGGACGGTTGATTAAAAAGGCGAACCGGTCTACTATCCTTAAAATGAGTTCATGGACTTCATACAATATTATTTGGGAGAGTGAGTGTTTGTTAAAACTCCAGATAGCATCTTTGACCATAAAAGGTCATCTCCTTATTGGTTGGAAATGAATGGAAGGAAAATTGAATATTGCTATATTGATATGTTTTATTTACCAGAAAATAACGCAGAAATACAGATATATATAAATGCATTAAACAGATCATTAATACGAATAAATACTAATTTCGGAGATTTGGGGTGGAATAATTCCATAATCGTGAAATATAATAAACACAATAATATAATTGTTATTATATACTTTTTTCTTAGCTGACTACGCTTTTAATATACTGAACCGCAAAAGAAACGTCACCCTATTCAAATGTCGCTAAATGCATATATTATCATAATTTTCAATAATTTTTCTCTTTTGATATCCTTGCTAGACCTGGTTTGAAGCCAGTGGTCAGGAAAGTTTGGTTTCTGATCATGTTACTAATATGCAAAAAACTTCGTCAAAGCACAGTTACTAAAGTAATGATGGGGTGCTTTTCGGTTCGTTTTTCCTGAAGGTCACAATGCACGTGTGTTGCGAGGTGTCATCCCTATAAAAAAGCCACCGAGCATGCACCGAATTATTCACAGTTTGAAGTAGTGACATGAGAGACTTCCTCCGTCAAAGCAACATAGGCTACAGACTCTTCAATGGCCTGTTCTCAGTCCAGGCTTAAATCCGATAGAACTCTTGTGGGGCGAGATTCAAAGGATGCTCAATCTCGTGCGTCCAAGGCCGACAACTGCAGCTGAACTCACTCAGACGTATCACATAGTTTAGGCCCAAGTTCCTATCATCTTTATTAACCGTTTCACCCACTCAATGTTCAGACGATGCAACGCAGTAATCAACGCCCATGGTGGCCATACACATTATTGACTTCCAGATCGCACTGTGGCGCCACCTGTCCTCACTTATGGTTGGGTATAAAAGTCTAATTGACATACCCCCCCCCCCCCCCCCCCCCTATTTTTAACACAACTAGAAACTTGTCTCCATTTTAGTAAAGAAGACTTTCCCAGTGCCCGTGTGTTTTAGTGTCTACAGGTTAGTTTTCGATGGAGAGCGATTAAGATTGATGTGATGAAATCGTGTTGGGCACTGATGAATGTGTGAAACGTGCGTAAAAGATTGGTGACAACTGATTTGTATAATGTATGAATTTACGTGATAATGATTAAAGCTTAATATCATGCAGTGGCAATATATAGAACATTTTGAAGTTAGGGACAGTACGATGATGTTTTTGCTAAGGTAATTACTTTAACTCTCTACGTTTCTGTAAAAGTAAAGAGAGGATGTAGACGAGACGGGTAAATATTACCCCAGAGGACAATGTCATGTTTTTGATATGAGGTTATTTTCCCATACGCTCCTTTTATTGATATAAAATGTCGAAAGCACAGCTGAGAGTATAGTTCTGTTTTCAATAAACAAGTACAGCTGATTTAAGTCATATTATCAATAGACATGTAGAGGGGGCATTTAAAGCGGCATGACCTGCCAAAATTCACACTTTTTTCATAATTTTTGATCGCCACGACAGTAAGAGACTTTGAAGGCCATCGAAAAACTAAATGATTAGCGTTGGTTGGTTGATTGTTTGGTGTTTTACACCGCGCTCAAGATTATTTAATATAGGCCCCTATATGGCGACGTTGCAGGTTTTATTGTGGAAGGAAACCGGGCTTTATGCCCGGAGGAAACCCACGACCTTCCTACCCACATAGAATTAGCGTTGGAATGAGAAAAATCCATACAGTATGTGGCTTATACGAACCGGAATAGTGTTCGAAAAGTAAACAAAATTTAAGTAACCGGGACGGCCATTCATTCGTTCTAAGCCAAAGTTAGTTCAAAACAGTACTTTATCGTACATTCTCGAGACTAGGAGCAGTAAAAAGCTTCTGAATTATACGTCTTTCTGTTTTTACGTCAAAATATCAACATTTTTGCCGCTCATGCCAGTTAAAGTATAGGCTATTCATGTTATCGACAGACAAGTACAGCGGACATTTAAGTATTGTTTTGTTATCAACAGACAAGTACAGGTGGCATTTTAGTATAGTCCTGTTATGAATATGCCATTGAACTGACATTAAAAGGGACATTAGCTCAGGAAGTACAAATAAGAAGGTTTTAAATTGGACCTGCTCTGAAAATGTAAGTTAAAGTGGATACATAGGTCTAAAATGGATGAACAATCGTCAAGGTTATTTAAATTTGGTTTACTTTTAATATGTTAGCAGTACAACTTGGATGTATATGTATATATACAAACTATCAAGCTAATGAAATATCATAGGTTTGGTACAATAATTTATGGGGTATAAAGGTCTAAATGATATACCTCTTTTGACCACAATTAGAAACTTATCTCCGTGGTTATTTTAGACAAGACGATTTTCCCTGTGCCCGTGTGTTTTAGTGATCATAAATATATATACAAACTATATATACAAACTATCCTAACGTACATCTCCAAGATTGGTATCATATCAGTGAACAGCTCCTATCTCGTAATTGTTAACAAAAAATGACTAACAATTAGCTTTAATATTCAGTTTCAACAAAATTTCCCCTATAATTGGCAGCTCATTTTACTTTTAGAATACTACGTTGTGGTTTCAAAAATATCACAATGGACATTTTTTGGGGAAATCTAAAATCTGAAACTATAGCGTTTTGTCTCGAAGAAATAGATATAGCTCTCTTTTTCGAATTGGAAATATGTAGTACAATCCTTTTTTTTTTAGCCTAATATAAAATTCAGGGCCTCGACACCTTAGTTAACTGGTGAATTTAACACGTCTGTTCACAAAATATCCCCCCCACTTTTTGGAGAAAAAAAATTGTATATATTTATTTTGACATTATATGTTTTATTCAATCCTTGTGATACTATTTTATTCCAACTTGACTACTGATTTAAAATTGTCTGGATTGTATGAAAACATAAAAAAATCTTTGGAATATTAAACTTTAAAAAGAAGAACCAATTTCTTATTGCTAATCTTAAGTATATATTTTCTAAACAGGATAAATTCGATTATATGCTTACAAACCCAGACGATTTGTTTTCCAAAGTCAAGTTTGGGTCATCAGAAACCGCACCAATCAATGCCCGAGAGATTGCACAACACGAATAGGGATCTCAATAAAATCAGCCAGCTTGTCTTGCCCAATTCATCACTGAAGCAGTATGTTTTCCACATCTTTGTCCAATTTATGTTCCACCTAGAAGTGTCAACTCTCGTGAGAAAACTGTTGGAGAATTTTTTTTCTATGACAAGAGATCATTTTTCCTCGGAAATATTAGAAAGTGTAAACTTCAACAGATATACTCAGTTATAAAATATATTAACAAAAAAGTCACGGACTTGTAGTACTGGTTTCTTTGAAGGCGAGGTCGTAACTTGAAAGTAAATCTAATTTTGTTATATTCACTAGTGTGCAAGGTTGACAGGATTGTCTTACATAATCAGTACCTTTTTTAACTCCGGGGAGAAAAACTAATCGTGAATCTATAGTTTCATATATACTTTTTTGAAAATAATTTACACAAGAAGACTTCTTAATAAATATGCCTTTAGAAATAAGAATTTGAATAGAACATCTTGATTTTTTTCTCTCATAACTTAAACTCGTTTGGGAAGCATTTTTGTTCGATCAAATAATTAATCTACATTGCATATAGCCTGTACACTTCAAAGATTTGTTTGGCCCGAAGTATGTATAGTTTTAGTAATGTTATTTAATATTCCATTCATTTGCAAACCTTCACAACGGATTCCTTTCCATGTATATAATTCAACCTGTTGATGTAAATCACCAACGTAAAACCATTGCATCTGATCAACCATATTTATGAATGACACGAAACTTAGTTTTCCTCCCTTATGTCAAATATATCACCTGGCTTCACGAAGTTCTCCGTGTCATCAAAATGATCTAATATCACCCTATCTGTGCTACAACACAGACAATTCCGTCTGGATGAACCGTGGTTATTATTTATTCACTGGTAAACAAAACATTAACCTAAATCAATTTTGGTTGTCCGAGTTCACACCATCAGTCATTTGATTATGGCAAAGTGAAACTGATACCTGCATTATAAACCGAGGTATTTCAAAACAACCGTTATTTATGAGTCAAATTATGTAAATTTGTGTCATTTTTTAATCTAGGAATCCATCTTTTTCATGGTGACCGGATTTAGCGCCGATATTTGAGAAATAATTTCTACTTAAAAGCGACAACGTAAAGTAGTTTATAGAATTTTTTCATGGCTCTTGGTTTAATCATTTTGCCGAAGCTGACAGGCAAATCTTGGATTGTTGATTTGTGTTTGGATCATCGTAACACATAGGCTACTTCAAATCGGTTCTAGTAAGCAGCCAATATTTACGTTATGTCTTTCCCATATTGAATTTAGTAGGAGAGTAAAAATTCATCCCAAACAACCCTCTAAACCTCAAAATAATGCCCCTTTTACACATCCAAATCGAATCGTAACACTATAGAACATGAAATTATATTTTAAAACATATTAAAAAGTAAGTTTTCAAGCTGACGGTGATCACGTATTAAGTATCTAAAGGACTAAAGTAACTTTAGTGCACAGGTACATTGATAATTTGATTATTAAGATGTGGAGCATTTCTCACGGCCAACTTTCGGAGATTTAATTTCCAGTTTACATTTGGGAAATAATTTCTACATCAGCTTGACATGATAAACTGCTATTTTATAGCCATTAAGTCATGTGGGGATTTAACCTGTAGTTGTCATAAGCTAATGATTTATAGAGAATTATATCTGGTTAGTTCACAGACAAATGCTCCGATCCAGACAATCCTTTTTTCTTTTTCTAACATAAACGAGAAGATATATTGCTCCGATCCAGTCAATCCTTTTTTCTTATTCTAACATAGACGAGACGATAGCTGTAAACGTTCACTATATATATTGTAACCATGTACCACCAGTCCCCAGTGATTTGATCAGTCCACACAGCATTGTAACATGAGGTTTCAGTAAGGCAATATGCCTATTAGTCATGTCAACCTATCGTAAAAGTTCACCAAATCCTACGTTTATTATTCATAAAGTTCCCTTTCCTAGAAGACAGCCAATGGAATATTTGTCAACCAATAACGGTGTATATTAAACACCCATAAAAGATAACGAGGGAAAATTGAAAATAAGAAATCGAAACTTAGTTGTCAAATTCGAATTCAAACAACTGAAATAAACGTTCGATTGATAAAACTATCTTGTACAAAATGTCAGATGATAAATATTTACATTGGTCCTGTATATTAAAAAACTTCTTGAAGACAGCTTGTCTACAAAAATCATTTCGGCACGCAGACTTTTTTGTAGCATTTCCAGGTATTGGCAGTGGAATAAACAAGTATGCAAAAAGAGCGAGGTATCTTATTTTTAATTTGGATAGCCAATGGGAAAACGATTTTAATAGAGCTTGGTACTGTCTGGCAATCTGTAATTTGTATTGATTGATCAAGCCTTTCTGGTGACAAAAAACGCTCTCGCTTACATTTAAGCCTTAATCAAAGACCACACAACTTAATCATTAGTCTGACCAGTAACAATATTGTTTTTCAGTCCTTTCTGGAAGCTTGACAAGCAGTAGCATTGAATGTGCCAACAACCTAGTCTGGCCTCCACACAATTCATGATCTATAAAATTGGATATATCTTATTAGTCTGGGGATTATTGTTAAGAAATGCATGTCAGATGTACTCATGTTCAGGGATATAATATATATTGTGCCAAATCAACGCAGTTTTCTTAATCGTCCAATGTAATAACAACTCACTAGTATGGCGTACATCGTTCTTACGAATGGACGCTCCAATAAGCTAAAACAACCAACCAACTAATACATGTCAGGGTCTATGTATTTTTAGGTCATATCTTTATGGACAAGAACCATGAGTTTATTTCTGCCACTGGTAAATCACGTCGAAACTACTTGAGTATTCATAAGACAATTTGTTTCATAGTTCCCAAGAGTTAAATTTCTATCAAACATTCATGGACACTGGTTTTATGTTATCATTACTCAGGATTATTCAGATTTCTCGAAGAGGATTGTTTCTAAGTTAGTTGAATTCATTGTTACAATAAGCTTAAATATGTTGATTTGTCTTTTACAAATTTGGATTGATAAATTCAATTCAATTCTATTTCACTCAAGACCATTATGGGTGATGCGAGGGTCAACAACAGTACAGTGTTTTAGTGTTCATAAATATATAACTTAGCGTTAACAGTATGATTTGTACACAACCAAGTGGATTTGAATATATCAAAGGTTAACGCACTTTGCATATTTGTGGTAAAATGGTAACACGCTGCCTTTTTAGAATGTAGTAAGCTCCCCATCCTTTACCTGATTTTTAAAGATTATATATATATTTTTATATTATTTTATTGAAGCATTCAACAGATGATCTTGATGCTTTAATAGATGGTATTAACTCCCATGTGCCTATTATCAAACCACCGTCAAATATAAATCCTAGTTTTGTTGATTTTTAAAATGTAACTCTTTACGAAGAAAAAAATTCCCATAGAACCGGCTACCATGATTACAAAGTTTTCTTCAAGACAACTGATACCCATAAACTACTCCAGACGGATTCTTTTTATCCAAAGCATATATTTAAAGAGCATTGGAGCATTTTGAAGCATTTTGAAGTTAGGGACAGTACGATGATGTTTTTGCCAAGGTAATTACTTTAACTCTCTATGTTTCTGTAAAATAAAGAGAGGATGTAGACGAGACGGGTAAATATTACCCCAGAGGACAATGTCCTGTTTTTGATATGAGATTATTTTCCCATACGCTCCTTTTATTGATAAACATGTCGGTAGAGCTGGCAGCGGGCGTTTAAAGGCACACTTGCCGCGAAAATCAGGAATATTGTTTACATTAAAAAAGAAAGACCGTATTCTGTATTTTTCCCAGACAATATAAGTTAGGAACTTTCTATTTTTACCAAAATTTAAAAGTTTGGACGTCACTTTGTATTTTTAATTTGAATTTGAAAATTTGAATTGTTACGTACCCGGAACGTAAACAAACCGATCTGCCCCCTATTGGCGATTTTATGTTTCAGTCGAGTGAGTGAACTAACGGCACAGTGTAATTTTACGTAGGCCTATTTATCTGAGAAATACAGACTGACGATCGGTTAACAGCGACTGGAAAAGCCTGCTGATAATTGTTTGAGTGTAAACCACAGATACAAAGACCTGAAAGGAGGGTAATCCAACACGAAAGTTGACCAACACTGATCGTTGTTGTTGTAATCAGGCTTCGATTCTTCGTTTGTTTTTCACCCCATTTTTACAGTCTAAAGCTAACTAGACATGCTTTATGTGTCCTATGTTTAAGTTTAGTGGTATTAGTCGTAGTAAGCTCATGTAAATTGGTTTTCTTAGCAAATTTAAACAGGCTACGGCGGCAAGTGTGCCTTTAAGAATAGTTCTGATATAAATAGACCCGTACAGCGGACGTTTAAGTATATTCTTGTTATCAATAGACACGTACGGACGTTTAAGTATATTCTTGTTATCAATAGACAAGTACAGGTGACATGTAAGTATATTCTTGTTATCAATAGACACGTACAGCGGACGTTTAAGTATATTCTTGTTATCAATAGACACGTACAGCGGACGTTTAAGTATATTCTTGTTATCAATAGACACGTACAGCGGACGTTTAAGTATATTCTTGTTATCAATAGACAAGTACAGGTGACACTTAAGTATATTCTTGTTATCAATAGACAAGTACAGGTGACAATTAAGTATATTCTTGTTATCAATAGACAAGTACAGGTGACATGTAAGTATATTCTTGTTATCAATAGACACGTACAGCGGACGTTTAAGTATATTCTTGTTATCAATAGACACGTACAGCGGACGTTTAAGTATATTCTTGTTATCAATAGACAAGTACAGGTGACACTTAAGTATATTCTTGTTATCACTAGACAAGTACAGGTGACATGTAAGTATATTCTTGTTATCAATAGACAAATACAGGTGACATTTAAGTATATTCTTGTTATCAATAGACAAGTACAGCGGACGTTTAAGTATATTCTTGTTATCAATAGACAAGTACAGGTGACATTTAAGTATATTGTTGTTATCAATAGACAAGTACAGGCGGCATTTAAGTATATTCTTGTTATCAATAGACATGTACAGCAGACGTTTAAGTATAATCTTGTTATCAATAGACAAGTACAGGTGGCATTTAAGTATATTCTTGTTATCAATAGACAAGTACAGGTGGCATTTAATTATATTCTTGTTATCAATAGACATGTACAGCGGACGTTTAAGTATATTCTTGTTATCAATAGACAAGTACAGGTGACATTTAAGTATATTCTTGTTATCAATAGACAAGTACAGGTGACGTTTAAGTATATTCTTGTTATCAATAGACAAATACAGGTGACATTTAAGTATATTCTTGTTATCAATAGACAAGTACAGGTGACATTTAAGTATATTCTTGTTATCAATAGACAAGTACAGGTGACATTTAAGTATATTCTTGTTATCAATAGACAAGTACAGGTGACATTTAAGTATATTCTTGTTATCAATAGACAAGTACAGGTGACATTTAAGTATATTCTTGTTATTGATAGACACGTACAGCGGACGTTTAAGTATATTCTTGATATCAATAGACACGTACAGCGGACGTTTAAGTATATTCTTGTTACCAATAGACAAGTACAGGTGACATTTAAGTATATTCTTGTTATCAATAGACAAGTACAGGTGACATTTAAGTATATTCTTGTTATCAATAGACAAGTACAGGTGACATTTAAGTATATTCTTGTTATTAATAGACATGTACAGCGGACGTTTAAGTATATTCTTGATATCAATAGACATGTACAGCGGACGTTTAAGTATATTCTTGTTATCAATAGACAAGTACAGGTGACATTTAAGTATATTGTTGTTTTCAATAGACAGGCACAGGTGACATTTAAGTATATTCTTGTTATCAATAGACAAGTACAGGTGACATTTAAATATTGTCCTGTTATCAATAGACACGTACAGCGGACGTTTAAGTATATTCTTGTTATCAATAGACAAGGACATGTGGCATTTAAGTATATTCTTATTATCAATAGACAAGTACAGGTGACATTTAAGTATATTCTTGTTATCAATAGACATGTACAGCGGCCGTTTAAGTATATTCTTGTTATCAATAGACACGTACAGCGGACGTTTAAGTATATTCTTGTTATCAATAGACAAGTACAGGTGATATTTAAGTATATTCTTGTTATCAATAGACAAGTACAGGTGGCATTTAAGTATATTCTTGTTATCAATAGACACGTACAACGGACGTTTAAGTATATTCTTGTTATCAATAGACAAGTGCAGGTGGCATTTAAGTATATTCTTATTATCAATAGACAAGTACAGCGGACGTTTAAGTATATTCTTGTTATCAATAGACAAGTACAGGTGACATTTAAGTATATTGTTGTTATCAATAGACAAGTACAGGTGGCATTTAAGTATATTCTTGTTATCAATAGACATGTACAGCGGACGTTTAAGTATAATCTTGTTATCAATAGACAAGTACAGGTGGCATTTAAGTATATTCTTGTTATCAATAGACAAGTACAGGTGGCATTTAATTATATTCTTGTTATCAATAGACATGTACAGCGGACGTTTAAGTATATTCTTGTTATCAATAGACACGTACAGGTGACATTTAAGTATATTCTTGTTATCAATAGACAAGTACAGGTGACGTTTAAGTATATTCTTGTTATCAATAGACAAATACAGGTGACATTTAAGTATATTCTTGTTATCAATAGACAAGTACAGGTGACATTTAAGTATATTCTTGTTATCAATAGACAAGTACAGGTGACATTTAAGTATATTCTTGTTATCAATAGACAAGTACAGGTGACATTTAAGTATATTCTTGTTATCAATAGACAAGTACAGGTGACATTTAAGTATATTCTTGTTATTGATAGACACGTACAGCGGACGTTTAAGTATATTCTTGATATCAATAGACACGTACAGCGGACGTTTAAGTATATTCTTGTTATCAATAGACAAGTACAGGTGACATTTAAGTATATTCTTGTTATCAATAGACAAGTACAGGTGACATTTAAGTATATTCTTGTTATCAATAGACAAGTACAGGTGACATTTAAGTATATTCTTGTTATTAATAGACACGTACAGCGGACGTTTAAGTATATTCTTGATATCAATAGACATGTACAGCGGACGTTTAAGTATATTCTTGTTATCAATAGACAAGTACAGGTGACATTTAAGTATATTGTTGTTATCAATAGACAGGCACAGGTGACATTTAAGTATATTCTTGTTATCAATAGACAAGTACAGGTGACATTTAAATATTGTCCTGTTATCAATAGACACGTACAGCGGACGTTTAAGTATATTCTTGTTATCAATAGACAAGGACATGTGGCATTTAAGTATATTTTTGTTATCAATAGAAAAGTACAGGTGGCATTTAAGTATATTCTTATTATCAATAGACAAGTACAGGTGACATTTAAGTATATTCTTGTTATCAATAGACATGTACAGCGGCCGTTTAAGTATATTCTTGTTATCAATAGACACGTACAGCGGACGTTTAAGTATATTCTTGTTATCAATAGACAAGTACAGGTGATATTTAAGTATATTCTTGTTATCAATAGACAAGTACAGGTGACATTTAAGTATATTCTTGTTATCAATAGACACGTACAACGGACGTTTAAGTATATTCTTGTTATCAATAGACAAGTGCAGGTGGCATTTAAGTATATTCTTATTATCAATAGACAAGTACAGCGGACGTTTAAGTATATTCTTGTTATCAATAGACAAGTACAGGTGACATTTAAGTATATTCTTGTTATCAATAGACAAGTACAGGTGACATTTAAGTATATTCTTGTTATCAATAGACATGTACAGCGGCCGTTTAAGTATATTCTTGTTATCAATAGACACGTACAGCGGACGTTTAAGTATATTCTTGTTATCAATAGACAAGTACAGGTGACATTTAAGTATATTCTTGTTATCAATAGACAAGTACAGGTGACATTTAAGTATATTCTTGTTATCAATAGACACGTACAACGGACGTTTAAGTATATTCTTGTTATCAATAGACAAGTGCAGGTGGCATTTAAGTATATTCTTATTATCAATAGACAAGTACAGCGGACGTTTAACTATATTCTTGTTATCAATAGACAAGTACAGGTGACATTTAAGTATATTCTTGTTATCAATAGACAAGTACAGGTGACATTTAAGTATATTCTTGTTATCAATAGGCACGTACAGCGGACGTTTAAGTATATTCTTGTTATCAATAGACAAGTACAGGTGACATTTAAGTATATTCTTGTTATCAATGAGCAAGTACAGGTGACATTTAAGTATATTCTTGTTATCAATAGACAAGTACAGGTGACATTTAAGTATATTCTTGTTATCAATAGACAAGTACAGGTGACATTTAAGTATATTCTTGTTATCAATAGACAAGTACAGGTGACATTTAAGTATATTCTTGTTATCAATAGACAGGTACAGGTGACATTTAAGTATTGTCCTGTTATCAATAGACACGTACAGCGGACGTTTAAGTATATTCTTGTTATCAATAGGCAAGTACATGTGGCATTTAAGTATATTTTTGTTATCAATAGACAAGTACAGGTGGCATTTAAGTATATTCTTATTATCAATAGACAAGTACAGGTGACATTTTAGTGTATTCTTGTTATCAATAGACACGTACAGCGGATTTACTGGTGAAATATTTTTCAATTTCTAGCATTGTTATACGCCATAGTTTTTATGTGTCTATTTTAACATAATGTGGTAAAACCATAGTTTCTGTCTAGAAGTTTTTGAATGAACCTCCCTGCACAACTTTTACCATGCGAAACAAAATGGCTAAGGGGGTCATTCGGGGTATATTGGGACATAACTGTCGGGGTCCATTGGGCCATGGGATAACGGTATCATAATGCTTACATTTCCACCACAATACAACTATAATGTTGATTTTCCCCTATATTTCAATGACTAAGTCTAGTACAACCATTCTTTCAGTTGCATGTAATTTTTCAAGCATAATTTTAATAAAGCTATATTTTGATCAGTCCCATGCTCTTATAGTGCCAACTAAAATTCTTTTAAGGGCCATTTTGTCTAATCGGTTGTATTCAACTTTATCGTTGACAGACACCGTTTGTAGGCTATTATTCATTTGTTAAAACGATAAAGAAGCAAAATTCCTTCAAGCAATCAGTTAATTTCATTTTTACTTTAACGTTGACGCTGTCCGAATATACCCCAAAGACAATCCCAATTTACCCCACCCAAGGGGTAAATTGGGACACTTTTTAGAAAAAATGTAAATGCCTATGTCCTCGTAAATATACATAAAATAGCCATTGTGTTTCATATAAATGTTTTCTTTTAGTTTTATGTGCATCATTTTTCTGTCAGACTTCAAAAGTTTGCCAAGTGGCCCAATGCGCCCCGGTCTCCCCTTCAGGTGGCATTTAAGTATATTCTTGTTATCAATAGACACGTACAGCGGACGTTTAAGTATATTCTTGTTATCAATAGACAAGTACAGGTGACATTTAAGTATATTCTTGTTATCAATAGACAAGTACAGGTGACATTTAAGTATATTCTTGTTATCAATAGACACGTACAGCGGACGTTTAAGTATATTCTTGTTATCAATAGACAAGTGCAAGTGGCATTTAAGTATATTCTTGTTATCAATAGACAAGTACAGGTGACATTTAAGTATATTGTTGTTATCAATAGACAAGTACAGCGGACGTTTAAGTATATTCTTGTTATCAATAGACAAGTACAGGTGACATTTAAGTATATTCTTGTTATCAATAGACAAGTACAGGTGACATTTAAGTATATTCTTGTTATCAATAGACACGTACAGCGGACGTTTAAGTATATTCTTGTTATCAATAGACAAGTACAGGTGACATTTAAGTATATTCTTGTTATCAATAGACAAGTACAGGTGACATTTAAGTATATTCTTGTTATCAATGAGCAAGTACAGGTGACATTTAAGTATATTCTTGTTATTAATAGACACGAACAGCGGACGTTTAAGTATATTCTTGTTATCAATAGACAAGTACAGGTGACATTTAAGTATATTCTTGTTATCAATAGACAAGTACAGGTGACATTTAAGTATATTCTTGTTATCAATAGACAAGTACAGGTGACATTTAAGTATATTCTTGTTATCAATAGACAGGTACAGGTGACATTTAAGTATTGTCCTGTTATCAATAGACACGTACAGCGGACGTTTAAGTATATTCTTGTTATCAATAGGCAAGTACATGTGGCATTTAAGTATATTTTTGTTATCAATAGACAAGTACAGGTGGCATTTAAGTATATTCTTATTATCAATAGACAAGTACAGGTGACATTTTAGTGTATTCTTGTTATCAATAGACACGTACAGCGGACGTTTAAGTATTTACTGGTGAAATATTTTTCAATTTCTAGCATTGTTATACGCCATAGATTTTATGTGTCTATTTTAACATAATGTGGTAAAACCATAGTTTCTGTCTAAAAGTTTTTGAATGAACCTCCCTGCACAACTTTTACCATGCGAAACAAAATGGCTAAGGGGGTCATTCGGGGTATATTGGGACATAACTGTCGGGGTCCATTGGGCCATGGGATAACGGTATCATAATGCTTACATTTCCACCACAATACAACTATAATGTTGATTTTCCCCTATATTTCAATGACTAAGTCTAGTACAACCATTCTTTCAGTTGCATGTAATTTTTCAAGCATAATTTTAATAAAGCTATATTTTGATCAGTCCCATGCTCTTATAGTGCCAACTAAAATTCTTTTAAGGGCCATTTTGTCTAATCGGTTGTATTCAACTTTATCGTTGACAGACACCGTTTGTAGGCTATTATTCATTTGTTAAAACGATAAAGAAGCAAAATTCCTTCAAGCAATCAGTTAATTTCATTTTTACTTTAACGTTGACACTGTCCCAATATACCCCATAGACAATCCCAATTTACCCCACCCAAGGGGTAAATTGGGACACTTTTTAGAAAAAATGTAAATGCCTATGTCCTCGTAAATATACATAAAATAGCCATTGTGTTTCATATAAATGTTTTCTTTTAGTTTTATGTGCATCATTTTTCTGTCAGACTTCAAAAGTTTGCCAAGTGGCCCAATGCGCCCCGGTCTCCCCTTCAGGTGGTATTTAAGTATATTCTTGTTATCAATAGACACGTACAGCGGACGTTTAAGTATATTCTTGTTATCAATAGACAAGTACAGGTGACATTTAAGTATATTCTTGTTATCAATAGACATGTACAGCGGACGTTTAAGTATATTCTTGTTATCAATAAACAATTACAGCGGACGTTTAAGTATATTCTTGTTATCAATAGACAAGTACAGATGACATTTAAGTATATTCTTGTTATCAATAAACAAGTACAGGTGACATTTAAGTATATTCTTGTTATCAATAAACAATTACAGCGGACGTTTAAGTATATTCTTGTTATCAATAAACAATTACAGCGGACGTTTAAGTATGGTCCTGATATCAATAAACAAGTACAGCAGACGTTTAAGTATGGCCCTGTTATCAATAGACAAGTACAGCTGATAGTCATGTTATGAATATGCTATTGAACTGACATTAAAAGGGGCATTAGCTGTCAAAATGTTGTTATTTTCCCCTGAAAGAAAATATTCTAACTATCGGCTATGTTTCTCAGAAAGTACAAATAAGAAGGGTTTTAATCGGACCTGTTCTGAGAATGC
Organism: Lepidochitona cinerea; assembly: GCA_963971465.1. Lineage (NCBI taxonomy): Eukaryota > Metazoa > Mollusca > Polyplacophora > Chitonida > Tonicellidae > Lepidochitona > Lepidochitona cinerea. The sequence goes on along the minus strand of OZ020556.1, from coordinate 34,035,726 downwards.
AAGTTAAAGTGGATACATAGGTCTAAAATGAATGAACAATCGGTAATATAAATTTTGTTTACTTTTAAATCGAGAATATGTTAGCAATACAACATGGATGTATGTGTATATGAAAACTATCTTAACGTACATCTCAAAGATTGGTATCAGTGAAAAGCTCCTATTTGGTACTTGTCAACAAAAAATGACTAACAATTAGCTTTAATATTCAGTTTCAACAAAATTTCCCCTCATTTTACTTTTAGAATACTGCGTTATGGTTTCAACATATCACAATGGGCATTTATTTGGGAAATCTAAAATCTGAAACTATAGCGTTTTGTCTCGAAGAAATAGATATCGCTCTCATTTTCGGATTGGATATATTTAGCACAATCCTTATTTGTTTTAGCTTAATATAAAATTCAGGGCCTCGACACCTTAGTTAACTGGTGAATTTAACTGTTCACAAAATATCCCACCCACTTTTTGGAGAAAAAAAATTGTATATATTTATTTTGACATTATATGTTTTATTCAATCCTTGTGATACTATTTTATTCCAACTTGACTACTGATTTAAAATTGTCTGGATTGTATGAAAACATAAAAAAATCTTTGGAATATTTAACTTTAAAAAGAAGAACCAATTTCTTATTGCTAATCCCCTTGGAGTTTTGTTGTTGTGCAGAATGTATTGGTGTCAACGTTGGGTTGATTTTTCCCAGAAAACGTTTTTTTCTAAACAGGATAAATTCGATTATATGCTTACAAACCCAGACGATTTGTTTTCCAAAGTCAAGTTTGGGTCATCAGAAACCGCACCAATCAATGCCCGAGAGATTGCACAACACGAATAGGGATCTCAATAAAATCAGCCAGCTTGTCTTGCCCAATTCATCCCTGAAGCAGTATGTTTTCCACATCTTTGTCCATTTTATGTTCCGCCGAGAAGTGTCAACTCTCGTGAGAAAACTGTTGGAGAATTTTTTTTCTATGACAAGAGATCGTTTTTCCTCGGAAATATTAGAAAGTGTAAACTTCAACAGATATACTCAGTTATAAAATATATTAACAAAAAAGTCACGGACTTGTAGTACTGGTTTCTTTGAAGGCGAGGTCGTAACTTGAAAGTAAATCTAATTTTGTTATATTCACTAGTGTGCAAAGTGGACAGGATTGTCTTACATAATCAGTACATTTTTTAACTCCGGGGAGAAAAACTAATCGTGAATCTATAGTTTCATATATACTTTTTTGAAAATAATTTACACAAGAAGACTTCTTAATAAATATGCCTTTAGAAATAAGAATTTGAATAGAACATCTTGATTTTTTTCTCTCATAACTTAAACTCGTTTGGGAAGCATTTTTGTTCGATCAAATAATTAATCTACATTGCATATAGCTTGTACGCTGTAAAGATTTGTTTGGCCCGAGGTATGTATAGTTTTAGTAATGTTATTTAATATTCCATTCGTTTGCAAACCTTCATAACGGATTCCTTTCCATGTTTAATATTCAACCTGTTGATGTAAATCACCATCGTAAAACCATTACATCTGATCAACCATATTTATGAATGACACGAAACTTAGTTTTCCTCCCTTATGTCAAATATATCACCTGGCTTCACGAAGTTCTCCGTGTCAACAAAATGATCTAATATCACCCTATCTGTGCGACAACACAGACAATTCCGTCTGGGTGAACCGTAATTATTATTTATTCACTGGTAAACAAAACATTAACCTAAATCAATTTTGGTTGTCCGAGTTCACACTATCAGTCATTTGATTATGGCAAAGTGAAACTGATACCTGTATAAAATAACGATGTATTTTAAAACAATCGTTATTTATGAGTCAAATTATGTAAATTTGTGTCATTTTTTATCTAGGATTCCACCTTTTTCATGGTGACCGGATTTAGCGCCGATATTTGGGTAATAATTTCTACTTAAAAGCGACAACGTAAACTAGTTTATAGAATTTTGGTCATGGCTCTTGGTTAAATCATTTTGCCGAAGCTGACAGGCAAATCTTGGATTATGGATTTGTGTTTGGATCATCGTAACACATACTTTAAATCAATTATTTACATTACGTCTTTCCTATATTGAATTGTGTAGGAGAGTAACAATTCATCCCAAACAACCCTCTAAACCTCAAAATAATGCCCCTTTTACACATTTAAATCGAATCGTAAAGCTATAACATGAATGTATATTTTGAAACATTATATTAAAAAGTCAGTTTTCAAGCTGACGGTGATCACGTATTATGCATCTAAAGAACTAAAACTAACTTCAGTGCAATTTTTGTTTATATCAATACATCTATAATTGATAATTTGATTATCAAGATGTGGGATATTTCTCACGGCAAACTTTCGGAGATTTGATTTCCAGTTTACATTTGGGAAATAATTTCTACATCAGCTTGACATGATAGACTGCTATTTTATAGCCATTAAGTCATGTGGGGATTTAACCTGTAGTTGATTTATAGAGAATTATATCTGGTTAGTTCACAGACAAATGCTCCGATTCGGTCAATCCTTTTTTCTTTTTCTAACATAGACGAGAAGATATATTGCTCCGATCCAGTCAATCCTTTTTTCTTATTCTAACATAGACGAGACGATAGCTGTAAACGTTCACTATATATATTGTAACCATATACCACCAGTCCCCAGTGATTTGATCAGTCCACATTGCATTGCATAGTAACATGAGGTTTCAGTAAGGCAATATGCCTATTAGTCATGTCAACCTATCGTATAAAGTTTACCAAATTCTACGTTAATTATTCATGAAGTTCTCTTTCTTAGAAGACAGCCAATGAAATATTTATCAACCAATAACGGTGTATACTAAACACCAATAAAAGATAACGGTGGAGGGGGGGGATTTAAAATAACAGATCAAAACTTAGTTGTCAAATTCGAATTCAAGCAACTGAAATAAACGTTGGATTGATTAAACTATTTTGTACAAAAACTCAGACCGATAAATATTTACATTGGTCCTGTATATTAAAAACTTCTTGAAGACAGCTTGTCTACAAAAATTATTTCGGAATGCAGAATTTTTTTGTGGTATTTCCAGATTTTGGCAGTGAAATGAACAAGTGTGTAAAAAGAGCGAGGTATCTTGTTTTTAATTTGGATAGCCAATGGGAAAACGATTTTAATAGAGCTTGGTACTGTCTAACAATCTGTAATTTGTATTGATTGATCAAGCCTTTCTGGTGACAAAAAACGCTCTTGCTGAGATTTAAGCCCAATCAAAGACCACACAGCTTTGTTAATCATTAGCCTGACCAGTAACAATATTGTTTTTCAGTCCTTTCTGGAAGCTTGGCAATCAGTAGCATTGGCTGTGCCAACAACCTAGCCTGGCCTCCAAACAATTCATGATCTATAAAATTGGATATATCTCACTAGTCTGGGGATTATTGTTAAGAAATACATGTCAGATGTACTCCTGTTCAGGGATATAATATATATATATATTGTGCTAAAACAGCACATTTTTCTTAATCGTCCAATTTAATAATTACTGACTAGTATGGAGTACATCGTTCTTTGAATGGACATGCCAATAAGCTAAAACAACCAACCAACCAACATGCCAAGCACTTTTTATTTTATAGGTCTTATCTTTATGGACAAGAACCATGAGTTTATCTCTGCCACTGATAAATCACGTCGAAACTATTTGGGTATTCATAAGACAATTTGTTTCATAGTTCCCAACAGTTAAATTTCTATCAAACATTCATGGACACTGGTTTTATGTTATCATTACTCCTAATACATATTCAGGATTCTCGAAGGGGGTTGTTTCTAGGTTGTTGAATTCACGAGCACGTTGCCGTAGTTTGTTAATGTTACAATACGCATAAATATGGCGATTGGTCCTTTACACATTTTGACTGATAAATTCAATTCAATTTTATTTTACTTAAGGCCATTATGGGTGGTCACACGAGAGGCATCAGCAGTACAGTATATAACTTTACCATTACAGTATGATTTTCATACAACCAAGTAGATTAATACCCAGATGGTGGGAAACCTTTTACCTATATGTATTCAGTGTGGCTTATATTTGAAGCATCTATACATACACATATAGATAAATATATGTATTTGAATACTTACTAATATCATCTGTTCACATTAAATTAGCTCGTAGGAAATATCCTGACAAAAAGAAGTCTTAAAGACAGCGATTTTTTAGGTCTGTCAAAAAATGACTAACAATTATCTTATTCTCTTTCAACAAAATTTCCCCAGCTCATTTTAGAATACTGCGTTGTGGTTTCAAACATATCCCTATGGACATTTATTTGTCTCGAAGAAATAGATATAGCTCTCATTTTAGGATTGGAAATATTTAGCACAATCCTTTATTTTAGCTTAATATAAAAGTAAGGGCCTCGACACCTTAGTTAACTGGTAACTGTCTGTTCACAAAATATCCCACCCACGTTTTGGAGAGAAAAAAGTAGAGTTGGGTATATTTGTTTTTACACTATTTGTTTTATTCAATCCTTGTGATACTATTTTGTTCAGTTTATGCCAACTCGACTACTGATTTAAAATCGTCTGGATTGTGTGAAGAGATAAAAAAATCTTTTGACTCGAGAGAAAATGTCAAATGTTAAAAAGAAGAACCAATTATTGATAATCCCCCTGGAGTTTTTTGTTGTGCAGAATGTATTGGCGTTTAAGTCGCGTTCCATAATCAACGTTGGTTTGATTTTCCCAAAAAAACTTTTTTTCCTAAACAGGAGAAATTCGATTATATGCTTACAAACCCAGACGATTTGTTTTCCGAAGTCAAGTTCGGGTCATCAGAAACCGCAACAATCAATGCCCGAGAGATTGCACAACACGAATAGGGGTCTAAATAAAATCAGCCAGCTTGTCTTGCCCAATTCATCCCTGAAGCAGTATGTTTTCCACATCTTTGTCCAATTTATGTTCCGCCTAGAAGTGCCAACTCTCGTGAGAAAACTGTTGGAGAGATAAATTTGTCTATGATGAGAGATCATTTTTCCTCGGAAATATTAGAAAGTGTAAACTTCAACAGATATACGCAGTTATAAAATATATTAACAAAAACGTCAAAAGTCACTTGTAGTACTGGTTTCTTTGAGGAGAGGTCGTAACTTGAAAGTCAATCCAATTTTGTTATCTTCACTAGTGTGCATGGTCTTACATAATCAGCACCTTTTTTTAACGCCGGGTAGAAAAACTAATGGAGAATCGATAGTCTCATATATACTTTTTGAAAATATTATTCACAAGAAAACTTCTTAATAAATATGCCTTTAGAAATAAGAATTTCCCGCCTCGCCCCCCCCCCCCCAAATTAATTCCAAGAATACTGTACATTATTCTGTAATTTATCAGAGCCATATAAAATATCCCCTTCACATGCACATTTTTACATTATTCCGTAATTTATCAGAACCATATAATATCGCCTTCACATTTGCATTATTACATTGTTCCGTAATTTATCAGAACCAAATAATTTCCCCTTCACATTTGCATTATTACATTATTCCGTAATTTATCAGAACCATATAATATTCCCTTCACGTTTGCATTATTACATTGTTCCGTAATTTATCAGAACCAAATAATATCCCATTTACAACCTTAGATTGCTTCCATGAAAATGCTCTTCGCGAAGACAATATGAATGGGGAAGTGTGAAAGGTCCCATTACTCCATATTCAGGGCGTTGACGCCTTCAGCCTGCTTATACTACATTATGTGACGTTTAAGCGCGGTAGGTCTTGAAATTGCCAACGGTTGCGCAATTTCAAATCAGAACATAAGTTCATTATCCATTTGCTGGACTATCATATCTATCGGTCAGTAACCGCAGTTCGGAGAATACATTGGTTCTTATAAAAGCTTTACCGAGTACGCGACTTTCGACTCAAATCGTTCCAAACAAGGCCCCTTGTCTCACTTTGAACTATATGAACTTTATTAACGTTTGCTCCATCAACCAATGTTGTCACATCTAAAAAGTTTGCCATTACATCGTTTTTCTTATGCATCCCATAATAGTTCATACGAGAAAGAGGAGAAAAGCCACGAGAGAGGGCGCTGTTTATGGTGTGACCTCGGGGTCAAAAGGCCTAAATGCCCTGGATATGGTGTAATGGGACGTTCCACACTTCCCCATCCATAGACTTCTGGTATGGGCTATATTCCTACAGTATCTATATATATCTTTTTCGTATGAGTGATGGCTTCAAACTATCGTAACGGATTCGAATTTCACTTAAAAGTTGATTTCACGATTCTGTTCTTTTATTTGTTTGACGTAGACTTAATTTGAATAGAACATCTTGATTTTCTTCTCTCTTAACTTAAACTGGTTTAGGAAGCATTTTTGTTGGATCAAATAATTCATCTACATTGCATATAACTTGTACGCTGCAAAGATTTGTTTGGCCCGAGATGTATAGTCTTAGTAATGTTATTTAATATTCCATTAATTTGCAAACCTTCCCAACGGATTTTTTTCCAGGTTTAATATTCAACCTGTTGATGTAAATCACCAACGTAAAACCATTACATCTGATCAACCATATTTATGAATAACACGAAACTTAGTTTTCCTCCCTTATGTCAAATATATCACCTGGCTTCAGGAAGTTCTCCATGTCAACAAAATGATCTAATATCACCCTATCTGTGCTACAACACAGACAATTCCATCTGGGTGAACCGTGGTTATTATTCATTCACTGGTAAACAAAACATTAACCTAAATCAATTTTGGTTGTCCGAGTTCACACTATCAGTCATTTGATTATGGTAAAGTGAAACTGATATCTGCATTATAAACCGAGGTATTTCAAAACAATCGTTATTTATACGTCAAATTTTGTAAATTTGGGTCATTTTTTATCTAGGAATCCACCTTTTTCATGGTGACCGGATTTAGCGCCGATATTTGGGAAATAATTTCTACTTAAAAGCGACAACGTAAACTAGTTTATAGAATTTTGTTCATGGCTCTTGGTTTGATCAGATTGCCGAAGCTGACAGGCAAATCTTAGATTATTGATTTGTGTTTGGATCATCGTAACACATACTTCAAATCGGTTCTAGTAGGCAGCCAATATTTACTTTATGTCTTTCCTATATTGGATTGCGTAGAAAAGTTGAAATTCATGTCAAACAAACCCCCCAAAATAACGTCCTTTTTACACATTCAAATAGAATCGTAAAACTATAACTTGAATGTATATTTTAAAACATTACATTTAAAAGTCAGTTTTCACGTATTATGTATCTAAAGAACTAAAACTAACTTTAGTGCAATTTTTATATATCAATACATGTATAATTGATAATTTGATTATCAAAATGTGGAGCATTTCTCACGGCAAACATTCAGAGATTTGATTTCCAGTTTACATTTGGGAGATAATTTCTACATCAGCTTGACATGATAGACTGCTATTTTACAGCCATTAAGTCATGTGGGGATTTAACCTGTAGTTGTCATAAGCTAATGATTTATAGAGAATTATATCTGGTTAATTCACAGACAAATGCTCCGATCCAGTCAATCCTTTTCTTATTCTAACATAGACGAGAAGATAGCTCTAAGCTTTCACTATATATATTGTATCCATATACCACCAGTCCCTTGTGATTTGATCAGTCCACATCGCATTGTAACATGAAGTTTTAGTAAGGCAATATGCCTATTAGTCATGTCAATCTATCGTAAAAGTTCACCAAATCCTACTTTTATTATTCATGAAGTTCTCTTTCCTAGAAGACAGCCAATGGAATATTTGTCACCCAATAACGGTGTATACTAAACACCCATAAAAGATAACGGGGGAAAATTTAAAATAACAAATTGTAACTTAGTTGTCAAATTCGAATTCAAGCAACTGAAAGAAACTTCCGATTGATTAAACTATCTTATACAAAAAGTCAACCGATAAACATACACACAGAAAAAAGTTAAGTACCCCACTGGAAATTCTGCACCGACCGATAAAATCATTGGTGTAGGGAGATTGTTGGCTAGCTGATGTTACAGAAAGGATTGTGATCTTAAAGGGCAACATTCTGGCGATAAGAAATCCCCATAATTTATGGCAATAAGCTATACAATTTACTCAGGGTATCGTTAGCCAAATCAAAAATATATTTCAACAAAATAAAAAGATGCTTGTAAGTATGAAACTTCACAGTCCATCTGGCTTCACAGGGCGAACATCTTGAAGTAACAATGTCACTTTGAGTGTGTAGAACACATCCCTAGAGCACAAGAAGGCCAGAAGCGCGTATAACCTCCATTAGCTTCCAACCTGCGTTTCAATCCTCCAGTGAGACGTCGGATCTGTTGAAGGGGTAACCGCCGCCAATATCGATGTAATGCAGCTTCCAATTCCTGCAGATTTTGCACAGGGGGCTCGAGGACTTGAATGTTTCTGCCCATCATATCCCAAATGTGCTCTAAAGGATTCGAAACCGCGCAGTTACCCCTTCAACAGATCGGACCTCCCACTGGAGGGATGAAACGCAGGTTGGAAGCTAATGGAGGCTAAACGCGCTTTTGACCTTCTGCTCTAGGGATGTGTTCTACACACTCAAAGTGACATTTTTACTTCAATATGTTCGGCCTGTGAAGTCAGATGAACTCTGAAGTTTCATACTTACAAGCATCTTTTTATTTGGTTAAAATACACTTTTGATTTGGCTAACGGTACCGTATCCTGAATAAATTGTATAGCTTATTGCCATTAATGGTGATTTCTTATCGCCCGAATGTTGCCCTTTATGATCACAAGCGTTTCTGCAATATCAGTTTGCCAACAATCTCTATACACCAATGATTTTATCGGTCGGTGCAGACTTTCCAGTGGGGTGCTTACCTTTTTTCTTTGTGTATATTTACATTGGTCCTGTATATTAAAAACTTCTTGAAGACAGCTTGTCTACAAAAATCATTTCGGCATGCAGACTTTTTTGTGGCATTTCCAGATTTTGGCAGTGGAATGAACAAGTGTGTAAAAAGAGCGAGGTATCTTGTTTTGAATTTGGATAGCCAAGGGGAAAATGATGTTAATAGAGCTTGGTACTGTCTGACAACCTGTAATTTGTATTGATTGATCAAGCCTTTCTGGTGACAAAAAAAGCTTAGATTTAAGGCCAATCAAAGACCACACAACTTAATCATTAGTCTGACCAGTAACAATATTGTTTTTCAGTCCTTTCTGGAAGCTTGACAATCAGTAGCATTGAATGTGCCAACAACCTAGTCTGGCCTCCAAACAATTCATGAAGCTTGACAATCAGTAGCATTGAATGTGCCAACAACCTAGTCTGGCCTCCAAACAATCCATGAAGCTTGACAATCAGTAGCATTGAATGTGCCAACAACCTAGTCTGGTCTTCAAACAATCCACGAAGCTTGGCAATCAGTAGCATTGAATGTGCCAACAACCTAGTCTGGACTTCAAACAATCCATGAAGCTTGGCAATCAGTAGCATTGAATGTGCCAACAACCTAGCCTGGCCTCCAAACAATTCATGAAGCTTGGCAATCAGTAGCATTGAATGTGCCAACAACCCAGTCTGGTCTTCAAACAATTCATGATCTATAAAATTGGATATATTTTATTAGTCTGGGGATTATTGTTAAGAACGTAATAATAACTCTAGTATGGAGTACATCGTTCTTTGAATGGACATGCCAATAAGCTAAAACAACCAACCAACCAACATGCCAAGCACTTTTTATTTTATAGGTCTTATCTTTATGGACAAGAACCATGAGTTTATCTCTGCCACTGATAAATCACGTCGAAACTATTTGGGTATTCATAAGACAATTTGTTTCATAGTTCCCAACAGTTAAATTTCTATCAAACATTCATGGACACTGGTTTTATGTTATCATTACTCCTAATACATATTCGGGATTCTCTCATTTATTCAGTTAAAGTTGAATTTCCAATTGACCTTTGTTTAGACCATTCAACATTGAATCGACCCCAACTGTACAGATAACACCGTTAAAATAAGTCACCAGACAGTTCTTTAGAAGTCGGAGAATCTTCCCACATCATAGTTAATTTCGTGTCGCTGAAGCAAACATACATATTTTCTATATCATAAGTACCAGTTATTTAAATGACAGAATTCATGAGATCGGCATTGTCTATAATGATACTGGACATGAGCGCCAGAAGCTGTATCTTATCCGTTAGAAATCCATTCCAAGTCCTCAAATCTTTATTTTAACAAACATGAGATTATCACGTTAGTTTCCACAAGAACATATTAAAGCAGTCATACCAAATCTACTTACCTGATAATACCTGGTAAATCTGCTTGTAAGAGTATTTAAAGTGGTATGTGCTGCCAAAATTCAGACCTTCGTCTTTAGTATAAATTGTCAGGGGTATTTCAGTGGTTAGCTTCTTTAAGAAAGCGAGTATAACAGTATTCTCGTTGTTTTGGTTGTAACAGTTCGACTTCCCGTCACCCAGAATCGGTATTAGAATTTCTGCCATTTTTCAAGAAATTGTAATCTCAAAATAACGAGAATACTGGTACAACATCGTCTACTTCAAATAATTAATACTGTTCAACTATGTTTCTATATATTTGGCAGCTCATGCCTCTTTCACTTCATATTATCCACAAATAAGCCACAAATAAGTCTTCAATGTTTGAATTTTGTCCCAAAATAAAGCACTACTTTCTATTTTTATGTACTTGTATGATATCAATTCCATTTTCCAGGTGAAAGTCCACGAAGACCTTTGGTGTTTTTAGTTCTAGAATTACATTACAACATGGTTTAGAAACTCAGAATTCAGATCGACTAAACACATTCTCCATGTTGACCGATCGTAGTAATCTATTTTTCCATTCACCATAAGACTCAAATTGGTATAATTAATTGGTATTATTCTTCGGTCCAAGAGAAATAAATTCAATCTGCTTGACAATGGGATGCGAACGTTTGAAAACTGAATCACTCCCACGCTCATTAACTCTAACGTTTAGCAGGTGCGTGAAAGGTTTAGAAAACATCGTGTCCTAATACACATAGTTAAAATGTAATTTTGTATGGTGAAAAAGTTAGATTAGATTTACACTATAATTATAGGTTAAATCTACTTTATTTCAGTATGATTGGCTGATCTTCTATCGAGAAAAAAATCCTGTTTAAAAGTATCAATGTAAAAACCAGAAATCCTTTGACTGTGTCGACTTTATTTTAAAGCCATTGTTGCGTCATAAAAAAGACAGAAAGACAGAATTGGAATATTTTTTCAACCAAAAAGTTGATTGCAAAGGTAAAAAGTCAATGTTTTATCGCTCAACAAACCCCCGGTGCAGCGCCGGTCATTACTATCTTCACCCGAGAGACTTTCTTTAAGACTGTAAAAATGTCAATAATACGTGATTGAACTCTTTGCAATGCGACCGTGGAAACTCGTTTGTTTTATCTCAGGACCATGCGATCTTAGGCCCAATTTCGAGTGTCCAGCCAAAAAATGTCCAATAAGCCTTGATGTTTACAGAGACACAAATTGGCAAAGGAAGACGACTCTATATCCCCAGAGGTTTTCAATATTTATCATTTTATACCATGTCTTTGCATATATCTTTTTGTCTTATTATCCTTCATTATATAAATCACTTCAACTTGTTTAACAGATTAACAAATTTATGTTGATCAGTTAAAAATTAATACGTAACTGCTCAGTTGCTTTTTGTAACTTAAACTTCACCAATAAATATGTCTATGACAAACAGTTATATGTACACAGGCAGAAGTCTATGAACATTCATAGACTTCTGACACAGGTTATTAACAAACTGTCCATGTAATCTATAGAAGTAATCAACAGTGTATCTGTGTAATGTTTGAACGGAAGTAATTAACAATGTGTCGATGTAATGCACAGAAGTAATTACCAGTTTATCCATGTAATGCACAGAAGTAATTAACAATGTATCGATGTAATGAACATAAGTAATTAACAATGTATCCATGCAATGTACAGAAATAATTAACAATGTATCTATGTAATTTTCAGAAGTTTATCCATTTAATGTACAGAAGTAATTGGACGTAAAATATAGAAGTAGTTAAGAATGTGTCGATTTAATGAGCAGAGGTAATTAACAACGTATCGATATAATGTACAGCATTAATTAACAACGTATCGATATAATGTACAGAAGTAATAACAATATATCGATATTATGTACACAAATAATTAGCGATGTATCTATGAAGTGTACATAAGTAATTATCAATGTATATATGTAATGTATATATCGATATAATGTAAAAAAGTAATTAATTCCATGGATGTGGCGCAGGTTCGTATCCCACTCACAACAAATACAACTGAATATTTTGGAGTGGATTTTTCACTCGATCGCCGTATGTGGAAGAGTTGACAGGTACTCGCCGAAGGTATGGAGGTTTCCTACTGGCAAAGAGCCACGTTTCCTGTCCCATGAAACCTGGCAACGAAGTGAAATAAACTTGAGTGCGGCGTACAACACGAATCAATCAAATATGTGACACCTTTTTCAGAAATTCTTATATAAATGAAAATTCAAGGGAAAAGAAAACAACATTGATTTTTTTACTTTGCCAACCATTGTTGCTTGTAGAATGCAAAAAGAAGTCAAATAAATAACTGAGATGCTAATTTAATAATATTAAGTCTTACATAAGCGTACATTCTGTGGATCAGTATAACTGGAAGGTTTCCAATTTTATCTCACTGAAAAAACATTAGTGAACAACTTATTTTGTTGGCTCTAAAATATCAACACCTTTCCTGCTCATGTACTTTGATGTAAAGAAATTAGTTTTATGTGCGAAAAAGATTCCCTGAAAGAGAAAAAATCATCAAAAGATCTTGATGAAATGCTCGTTTTCCTGTTGCATATTCGTTCCAAGATTTAATATTTACTGATAACGTCATTCTCAACATTACTGGCCATCGAACAATTCTGAAAGATCTAGCTGCGGCATTTTGATTTTCTCAATGTAAAAAAAATAATTCTTATAACCTAGAATACTCGATCTACGGGTGGTTGGAAGTAACAAGTTGGTTGGATCTTTGTAGTTTTAATATTTGAATTTTATTCAAAGGCGGATTGACACGAAATCCAATTTCATTGCATGAAGCTTTCATCTTGTGTGTATAGATTTATGGCCCTTGAGTTGAGATATTGGCACTCGGATTTTCAGGGTTGAGCGGAAATTAGCTCCAACGACATTTGGTGGTCTTTGAAATCAGGTAGTCGAAATTGTATTCCAAACAAACGCTTCTCTGAGTTCAAAGATTTTATACTTCATTATATTTTTTAACACTATAACACACGGGCACAGGGAAAATTTTCTTTTCTAAAATAACCATGGAGACAAGTTTCTAATTGTGTTAAAAAAGGGCATATCATTTAGACGTTTATACCCAATCATAAGTTGTTATAATAAACCACAACCCATGATATTTCATTAGGTTGATGACAGGCAGGAGTTTGGCCTTAGTCAGCAGAATTTTCTGGAAATGATAATTTGGCAACAAATCATCAGTATTTTTGGTAAAGCTAACATGCCGATTTGGTATAGGTTTTAGATAGTAATTAATTAGCTGTGATATTCTTTAACGTTCACTACAGAAATCCGAGATAATAGGACGCCCTGGGGGCATTGGAGGCTTGGGTCATTTTCTCAGTGGGTTTGTGTATTTTCGTTGAAACAGAATGTCGGCTATTTTTCTCAAGACGAATAATCCGAATCTTTTTAGTGCTTCTAGTCTCGAGAATGTACGTTAAAGTATTGTTTTGAACTAACTTTGGCTTAGAATGAATGAATGGTCGTCCCGGTTATTTAAATTTGTTTACTTTTCGAACACTATTCCGGTTCGTATAGGCCACATATTGTATGGATTTTCGTCTTTCCAACGCCAATCAGTTATATATCTCGATGGCCTTCAAAGCCTCTTACCGTCGTGACGATCAGAAATTATGAAAAAAGTGTGAATTTTGGCAGCTCATGCCACTTTAACTAATTGTTCGTCTTTGAGTGTCCGTCCCCGACGAGTGCTTTATTGTTGAGATTAAATGTCAAAATGGTTGTAGAGTTCTTTAAATATATAACATTTATGTAATACAATGTATAATAGGACACCTTATTGAAAATCATCATAGTGAATTTCGCTTTTCCGATATTTTGCCGGTTTTTGTACGTTGTGTTTTTCGTTAGAAGGATTCCCTGATCTTCAATTGTATATAACCAGTGTGGAACCAGGTACTAGCAAAACGTAGGGGTTTTCCTCCTGGCTGAGCCCGATTTGGTATTAATATAACTACATATATTTATAAAATAGAACATGCTCTTGGTCCATTTGTGAGAACATCCCTCTTCTGTGAAACCAAATTCCTTACTCTCTCTCGTGTTAAAAGAATTGATAATTGTGAACTGATTTGGCATTCAATCGTTTGTAGTTCGCGGAGTAATCACGTATGCCTGGCATATCTGACTATCCTTGAGTAAACCTTCCTTGGAGAGCAATTTGAAAGTTAGAGATTGTCTTTGTACATATATTTAAATCATTGGTGCTCATTTACATTGTAATAATCAGTCTGCCACCAATGTGATTTATACGGGTCAGCCATTCGATGTGTTTATGATGTACACTTTCAACTCCAGAAAATATCAATTTGCGGAAACTTATGAAAAGCAAAGCTCATGACTGACAGTAACATATATTTTTAAGTCATGAAACTGAGCATTTGTATCTTTCACATTAATAAAACAAACAACATGATGTTGATAAGCGAACGGAAGAATGAACTAGTGACTATCATATTGTATAAAAAGTAGTTTCATTGCACGTGTCGGATGCCGTGGACACTGTGACATAGAAGACAATTAATGCTAGTGGAGCGAATAGGTATATCGCATGATTCGATCTTCCTTTTAGTGACAAATTGGCCAACATGTTTTCATACTTTCTAGTTGTATAGATTTAACCAATGGGGTTAGCCTACCGTGATGTAGAGACTAGTGGCTTTCCCGAAATATCTCTGGTTTTCTTTTTTACATGGATTCAGTTCAAGTTGATTTCACCAAATTATTGACCTTATGATGAAGGGTCTTGGTGTTGATTCTGTGTTGAATCGATCCAAACTGGCCGGATAACACTGTGACAATAAGTTTAAACTTCACCAGACAGTTCCTGATTAGTCGGACAATCCCAGGTTCATTGTACCTTCTCACTGTTAAATCAATTTCCTTTCCCTAAAGGCAGACACACGTACTATATAAACCTTGACAGAAGTTGATTAGAGCAGGGAAAGATCAAACTGACAGTTATTTAAATCACCAAATCGATCGACATTACCCAGTATGATATTGTCTTAACACCTGCGCAAAACTGTTTCAGAAAGGTATCATTTACATTTTAACATGCTATTGATATGGACTCGATATTACGACGAACAGATTGTAATGAAATTAAATGGCCAACTTTGGAATCTTTATTCCAGTCAAACGGGTTTGTCATTTAGACCAGCATTTACGTTTTTTCGGAAATAAAGTTTATCAATTTAAATTCTGGTTAAATTTCGAAACAATGGTGAATAAAGAAATCGAGCTGTTCAGACTGTAAATTTCATTTTCCATTTGTACATTTTAGCGCACGACATTAGAATGAATTGTGAAAAGCGGATGCAGGTGTTAGTTAATTTCCAAAGTATCACTACTCAATCTCCTGAAATATTTAACTTTCTGTCTCATGGGATTTGTTTCCAAAATAATAGCATTTATTTCCCATTTATCTCGAAGTGAATATATACTGCTTAATAAAAGTTGTCAAAACCCATCAAATGTTATTAATGGAACGTTCTTTTTGTGATGTCCAGGATAAAGTTCAACGGAATCTAAGACTTAAATATTGTGTGTTAATAAATGGGAGACTTTGAAAGCTGACCAATTTGTTTAGTTTGTTATGATTGTTAATTAACTTAACCGTCGGCTGTAAAAAAATCCCCAAAATATGTGTCTGCTACCGTTGGGAAGTACAAATAAGCACGCCGTTTTTGGAGGGGGGTAAATACAGACACTGAAATATTTTTCTTGTTATTTTTACTGGGGATATAATTCGCCTTAGCAACTTTATTTGTATATCACTGGGCATTTGGAAGCATCAGTGAAATTATGCAAATAATTTTCCCATCCAGCATATAACAACGATATGTTACATAGATATTGATTGGGCACCCTGTGCTGTAGTTCTACCGAAATCAAAGATTTAATTTCCATGGAGGAAACCGTGGCATAAAATAGGTTGTACGTCAAGGTCATTTGTTTTTTAAAAGCAGAAATATAATTAGAAATTGTAAAATGCTAATTGCAGCCTACATTTGAAGTTAATGTAAATAATAGTTCATGAAGTGATGCAATATATCTGTAGTGGAGCTGTTTACATTTAATAGTAATCTTTACTTTAGCAAATGTACGAGTCAACATATATATACTGGACATCCACGACAGAAAACTTGCATGACGCTAAATGAATTGGATTTCATGCATCCAGTACAAATTCTTAATGATGCGCATTGAATGCAGTTTGGCTTTTATACTCACGCTCGCGGAGTCGTAAGCCTCGCATCTGTAGTTAATACTGGTTCAAATTAAGGCACGATACAATAAAATTAGACGTCTGATGGCTCCCCAAAATCGACAAGGAATACATATCATAGGGTTAAGAGCCTTCCGATATTTAAAATTCGTCCTACCAGGTAAGACTTCTATCCAAAACAATGTCAATATATTTACATGAGTTATATATATATACACAAAGAAAAAAGTTAAGGACTCCCGCCCCCCCCCCCCCCCCACACACACACACCTGGAAAATCATTGATGTAGGGAGATTGTTGACAAACTGATGTTACAGAAACGATTGTGATCATAAGGGCAACATTCTGGCGATAAGAAATCACCATTAATGCCAATAAGCTGTACAAGTTATCCAGGATATCGTCAGCTAAATCAAAAGTGTATTTTCACAAAATAAAAAGATGCCCATCTGGCTTCACAGGGGGAACGTATTGAAGTAAAAATGTCACTTTAAGTGTGTAGACCACATTCCTAGAGCAGAGGGCCAATGTTGCGTATAGCCTCCATTAGCTTCCAACCTGCCTCTCAACCGTCCAGTGAGACGTCGGATCTGTTGAAGGGGTAACTGCGCGGATTGGAATCCTTTAGAACATATTTGGGATAGGCTGGGCAGAAACATTCAAGCCCTTGAACCTCCAGTACAAAGTCTGCAGGAATTGGAAGGCGCATTACATCGGTATTGGCGGCATGTGCCCATTCAACAGATCCGACGTCTCACTGTAGGGGTGAGACGCAGGTTGGAAGCTGGTAATGGTGATTTCTTATCGCCAGAATGTTGCCCTTTATGATCACAATCGTCACAATCACGAACTTATCATTACCCAACAAAACGAATTTTACCAACTGTACAACATCATTATTTATGAACACTTAACCACACGCCCTCAGAGAAAATATAATTAGTAACTTAAAAGATTTATGAACAGTGCTAAAAGCTTGTTTGTGTGAGACAACCTTCGCTTTAGTTCCCTGGTAGTCAAAAACGTATAAAGACGAAACATGTATATGTTCCGTAATTTTCGTAACTACTCGGCAAAACTTGTTAGAAATGACGTGAAACACGATCTTCGATGTGTACAAAGTGCCACTAAGGCTCACTAACACAACAGATATCGTGTTTTACATCACTACTGTGAGGGTACGTACATAACTGAGATAATTAACTTTCGTAAGCATTGTACAGCGGCGAATGGACCGTTGCACATTGTATGTTTTGCGCTAGAAAAGTAACTTGTAAAGTACATGATCTAGCTACAACTTACTTAACGCAAGTTAGAATATATTGCCAAAGGTTGTTCATGAAACCTTTGAGTCTGGAGCCATTACTGCACAAGAATGATACCACAAACGTGCTTCACAGTGACATTTATCGTCAAGATCCATCCTGTTAGAATTGTGACAATCCTGGTTATATTCCAGTGTCTAAGTTAGAATATGTCAAGAATCTCCATAAGGCCATTTTCAATTCGTTTTTTTTTTAAATATACACTAGCCTCTCCTTTAACATAAAACTTCCATTTCAGCAATATTACAGTGTTTGGGACAAGAGCACTAAATTTTAATAAGGCCATTTTCAATTCGTTTTTTTTTAAAATATACACTAGCCTCTCCTTTAACATAAAACTTCCATTTCAGCAATATTACAGTGTTTGGGACAAGAGCACTAAATTTTAATACTAACTTATTTCTAGTCAAGTTTGGGCAATCATGTACCAAAGATATAAACCACTTAGTTCAAGGAGATAAAATAGATTAGTAGACAATTATTATTCATCAGCTTATCATATTGTTATATACTTGTCATTTGCTAAAAGTTTATTTGGTATCGTTGAGGAGAAGTCTTTGAAGGATTGTGAAATTCACTTACAAATTAAAATAGTACATGTATAATAGGCGTTTTCATCTGATAAACCTGTCCCTTGATTATAGAGCCCACGGATTTATCAAATGTTTTGCCAACTAAGGAGAAAGCTTAACTTTAATTTTAGTGAACGACTCGAACCAAGATAGTGAACGTAAAAATATATACTAATGATCATAGGTATGAACATTTTTGTCGCATTAGTCTTGACTCAGAAACAAACTGCAAATGGATCGATGTTTTAGAGATAACAATTCACGCTATTATATCGCGGATACATTTTCTATATCTTTCCAATCGTTAAAGGCTGTGCTGACATGCGTATATTGAGTAAAGGTTCTAATGGCGCATGAATGATGGATCTATAAAACTCATCAAGCGACAAGATCGAGCAAAACATTCCTATTCTATTCTCACAGGCAAAGTGGAAATGGTAAATTTGATTTAAGCTTTCCGTAGTGCAGTATTGAAAACAAATGTTAGAAGAAATATCAGTAGGCCGATGTCTGCAATAGGATTGGAACTCATGGGATGCCTCAGTGAATCAATTTGATCCCGAACCTGAAACGTCCCAAGAATCTCGAAGCGATGGCAGTTTTGTAAATGTCAAAGGAAATACCAGTAGCAATAAATCTGTTTTGATAGAACTTCGACTTCAAGAGGACAAATAAGGTTTCATTTTTCTACCAACTTCTAACTATGAATGAAGTGTATAGCATTGGTCAGAGTAACATAAACATCCGAAGCGGTGCGACCAAATATCATTTCCATTATAAACTTAGACATTACTAGCTGATTTTAGGTTCCTTCTATAACCACATTAATTGTATTTACATGTACTTGGAAAAAACGTTCATAAGTAGTCTTTAGGAGAGTATAAACAAGTTGTAATTCACGGACAAGGAAGTTTCCGGCCATGTATAAAAATAAATCAAATACTGTCATAAACTCTGACTTTTCCATTTATTACAAAAACCACTAAGGTTTAAGTGCCATGAGCTGCCAAAATTCAAACTTTTTCAAAATTTCTGATCGTCACGACAGTAAGCGGCTTCGAAGGCCATCGAAAAACTAAATGATTGGCGTTGGAATGAGAAAAATCCATTAAGTCTACAGCCTATACAAACCGAAATAGTGTCCGAAAAGTAAACAGAATTTAAATAACCGGGACCACCATTCATTCATTCTAAGCCAAAGTTAGTTCAAAACAATACTTTATCGTTCATTCTCGAGACTAGAAGCTCTAAAAAGCTTCTGAATTATACGTCTTGAGAAAATAGTCAATAATTTCAACATTCTGTTTTAACGTCAAAATATCAACATTTTGGCAGCTCATGCCACTTTAAGAAAATCAAATATCAGCAGAAAGTTTATTTTGTACATTATAAATATGACGAACGGTGAGTTTATTCGGTTTCAGGGAACGTTTTTCAACATTTGGTAACTTATGCTACTTTACCTGTATTCCAATGCTTACAAATCTGGATATTATTAGTTATATGACGCCCTTGCGTGGGTATACGGGTAGATATTTGGTGTCTGACATTAATATTTTTTCCGAGGCGAAGCCGAGGAAAAATATCTGTCAGACACCAAATATCTACCCGTATACCTACGCAAGGGCGTCATATAACGAATTTATCACCATCCAGAGCAGTTTGTTTACTTAAAACTGAGTATATTCTGCTGTTCTCTATTCGATTAGTTCACAAAATGTCGGTCTAAATCAAGGAGTATAGATAGTCTATCTATACTCCTTGGTCTAAATCACGTCGCGAAAGAAAAAAATTCTATTGTGACGTTGCAAAGTTATATCGGTTTTCACGATCTTTGAGACAATTAAGCATAGCGTTCAATGCTGACGAAACGACATTCTAAACTGACGTCACGATAGGATTTCGTCTTGACTGAAGAATGCTGTGACGCACCAAGACCTTCACTCCGTGGTAATAACAGCGCGTGAGATCTTAACTCCGGGGTTATACAGAATCAAATATATACACGGAAAGCACTGGGATGCAGACTCACATTCTGGGCGTTTCGACCAATCAAATGCCAAGAAATTTCTCTCAATGGTGATAAGTTTGTATATTCGTGTTGTCCGGATAATTCTACCGATATTGCGATTTATATATTTATGAACACTAATATACATGTATGTTCTGTCTGTGCAGCGTTCTTATTCTGTTTTGTTTTGTTTCCGCTACAAGCAATAATCCTTCCCATCGTCGGTGAACACTACGGTTTTTATATGTATGTTTCATGTTTCAGTAGAAAGAATAGCCATTTAATTACCTTCATTCAGCAAACAGTTGTTTTCTGGAGGAATTAGATGGTAAACAACTCCACGCTTAAGGCAAACGTAAGATCGATAAGTTTCTAATGCGTATTGGTAAGTTAACCAACAGATGCCTACGACCTCTATGCGAGATGTGACAGTTCTCCACAAAACCTCTAACTACATCTACCTTCCCATCAACATGGCTTCTGGCTACATTTTGGTCTTGGTTGGACTAGTATTGATGGATGGAACTTTGGGCAACCGGTTTTAATATTTTAGATTCAATAAATCGAGAAAAAGAACGCAGCATCAGTCTCTGCAGGATAGGCAGAAAATATAAATGGAGAAAAATGAAAAATATTAACAAAAAGCTGGAAGTTATATTAATTGTGTTTGTTTACAGTTTGTTTGATGTCGCTATCATTTCATTACGACGTTATCATGTGAAGGGCACGGACTACATGGTATGATGAAACTCTGAACCTCTTCTGATTTGTGACAAAACCTCCAAGTAGCCCCTAGGCTTGTGTGTTATATTGTGTATTTGATAATGTTTTCGTGGCGAAGAACTAAGTGACATTCTATCGTCTGGTTTGCCCATTGCTGATGGAGACTGTTGTATTTTGTATTTCATTTTGAATGTTGTATTTCATCGGACTACATTTTCCTTCAAAAAAATGATGCCGATTTCATTTACAACACGAAATTTGTTTTTTTTTCTCTCAATATTATTCAGTGCGTTATAGGCATAAATGGAACAGGAGAACAACTAGTAATAACATCGATCAACTAAGATCACAGCATTTCAAACTATTTTTTCGAGAATCGATAATCATAACAGATTTGAAATTGTATAAAGTACTCACTAAAAACAGTAAATATTGTAACCTGCAAACATTATTTATTCGTCAACAAGTATTTGATTTAAAGTTCCAATAATTAAAATGCATATCGGTAATCGTTGAAATTGACTCGTCTTAAATCATAGCACAATTAAATGTTAATTGTCGGCTAGACGCTGGAGAAAAATATCGCAAGGTTTTGGTTAAGGTGTCAAAAGTATTTATATTTTCTACGGCTCTGTTTTTTTTAATGAAATCTAATTTGAAAATCGATCAAGATTTTTTGCAAGGACGCATTCAAATGTGACTTTAGGAATTCTCTGTTTATATATAAATATTTATGATCACTAAAACACAAGATGTGTAATTTAGCTTTGTTGTATTCAGGTATTCCTATATCCAATCCTGTATGTTTGTATGAACACCCAAACACACGGGCACAGGGAAAATCTTCTTTATCGTGTATATTGTTATCGAACCAACCAAAATAACTTGTGTCTTTTAGATTTAGAAGAAGATGAACTAAACCATAAATAACTAAAGAGAATCAGCTTCAGTCAAGTAAACTGTCCTTCACCCGTACTGAAACTGTACCTTGTGTTCTGGATTACACTTTATTGAAAAAGGGCAGAATTTTTTCTACTGATTTTGGGTGACGCCCGAAACGGGAATCGAATCCAGAGTATGTCACCTATCACCAGCACTAAATGCCGGCTGTCTTATCCATTTAGCCAACCGGCCTCCTGATGCTGACTGAGACCGATTTGCGTTGTAGACTGGTATACACTACACTTTTTCTCGTCGACTCGACTCGATTTTCCAGTCGGGTGGGGTCGGGTCGCAGCAAACCTCTCAGTGTATACCGGGCTTTAGAAGTGTGACAATCCCCCCATCTTTTCCAGTGTCTAAGTTAGAATAAGTCAAGAATCTCCATACGGCCATTTTCAATTCTGTTTTTTTAAAATATACACTAGCCTCTCCTTTTAAAATAAAACTTCCATTTCAGCAATATTATACTGTTTGGTACAAGAGCACTAAATTTTAATACTAATTTATTTCTAGTCAAGTTTGGGCAATCATGTACCAAAGACGTAAACCACTTGGTTCAAGGAGATAAAATGGATCAGTAGACATAATTTAGTCATCAGATTATCATATTGCTATATACTTGTCATTTGCTAACAGTTTATTTGGTATCGTTGAGGAGAAGTCCCTGTGGTACATGGATGTGGCTAGATAATTTTGGTAGTTTTTGTCATCTGATAATGGCATTTCTGTATGTGTTAAGTAGATGTGTGAAAATGAGCTTTTGAAGGATTGTGAAAATCACTTATACAAATTAAAATAGAACATGTATAACCGGCGTTTTCGCCTGATAAACCTGCCCCTTGATTATAGAGCCCACGGATTGTGACAAATGTTTTTGCCAACTAAGGAGAAAGCTTAACTTTAATTTTAGTGAACAGATCGGGATAGTGAACGGAATAATATAAAATATTGATCATGAGTCTTAACTCATGGAATTTATGGCCAAACTGTATATGATCGATGTTTCAGAGCTAACAATCCACGATATCGATCAAGAATACATTAAAACAGCCAGCTATTATATCGCTGATACATTTTCTATATCTTTCCAATCGTTAAAGGCTGCGCTAACATGAGTATATTGTGTAAATGTATTAATGGCGCATGAATGATGGATCTATGAAACTCATCAAGCGACAAGATCGAGCAAAACATTCCTATTCTATTCTCACAGGCAAAGTGGAAATGGTAAATTTGATTTAAGCTTTCCGTAGTGTAGTATTCAAAACAAATGTTAGAAGAAATATCAGTAGGCCGATGTCTGCAATAGGATTGGAACTCATGGGATGCCTTAGTGAATCAATTTGATCCCGAACCTGAAACGTCCTCAGAATCTCAGAGCGATGGCAGTTTTGTAAATGTCAAAGGAAATACCAGTAGCAATAAATCTGTTTTGATAGAACTTCGACTTCAAGAGGACAAATAAGGTTTCATTTTTCTACCAACTTCTAACTATGAATGAAGTGTATAGCATTGGTCAGAGTAACATAAACATCCGAAGCAGTGCGACCAAATATCATTTCCATTAAAAACTTAGCCCTTACAAGAAGATTTTATCTTCCTTCTATAACCACATTAATTGTATTTACATGTACTTGGAAAAAACGTTCATAAGTAGTCTTTAGGAGAGTATAAACAAGTTGTAATTCACGGACAAGGAAGTTTCCGGCCATGTATAAAAATAAATCAAATACTGTCATAAACTCTGACTTTTCCATTAATTACAAAAACCACTAAGGTTTAAGTGCCATGAGCTGCCAAAATTCAAACTTTTTCAAAATTTCTGATCGTCACGACAGTAAGCGGCTTTGAAGGCCATCGAAAAACTAAATGATTGGCGTTGGAATGAGAAAAATCCATTAAGTCTACAGCCTATACAAACCGAAATAGTGTCCGAAAAGTAAACAGAATTTAAATAACCGGGACGACCATTCATTCATTCTAAGCCAAAGTTGGTTCAAAACAATAATTTATCGTTCATTCTCGAGACTAGAAGCTCTAAAAAGCTTCTGAATTATACGTCTTGAGAAAATAGTCAATAATTTCAACATTCTGTTTTAACGTCAAAATATCAACATTTTGGCAGCTCATGCCACTTTAAGGAAATCAAATATCAGCAGAAAGTTTATTTTGTACTTTATAAATATGACGAACGGTGAGTTTATTTGGTTTCAGCGAACGTTCTTCAACATTTGGCAACTTATGCTACTTTACCTCTATTCCAATGTTTACAAATCTGGATATGTTTGTATATTCGTGTTGTCCGGCAGCACAAGTTATTTGCATAATAAACTAACTACATTGAAAAACAACTATTGATTCTGGTAAGAACCTGAAACCCTTTCCCATGAACCTTTTTAGTCAGCTCCTCGTGGAAGGAAATGTGATATACAAACGATATGAACAATTTTCATTTCTCATTGATTTGATTGATTGTTAAACGAAATGTTGCAGGATATGCTAGACTTGTAACAACTCCTCATTCCGACTAGCACTTAAATTCGTTGAAAATGTACTAACCTCTCGTCCAATCACCACAGAGTATTAATTCGGCCCAGAAAGCACTTGGTATTTTTCAGGACTTTCTTCTTTGGGTTTTTCTTTTATGATATAGAATGACCAAATTCTCTCCAAACACTATTCAAGAAATATCTTTAGACTAAATGACCGATGTTTATAAAAGAGCGAGACAGTATTAATCATATCGTTCTGAAACACGCCAACTGTTTTTCCAGATATCTCTTCCTCCTTTGTGATACTGGACATTCTAATGACCGGATAGCGTTTATCCAATATTTGACAGAGAAAGGCGTCCGGTCACTGATGTCCTCGGGGTCCTATAGAGGATTGAAATGAGACTTTTACCGTTTGTCCATGTTGATACAGAGGCACCAGAATTGTAAGATCTCGACAAATGATAAATTTATCAGAAAGTTCTACAAATGGGGAATCAATCTACTTTATAACAATAGTGTATCCTTTACCCAAAATCAACCCAAAACAATTCCTTTTTACAAAAATTATCAAAATTGGTGTTTAAATTTCAAGTGGAGCTCTCTCGATCATGTTCATAACTCGACAGTTGAGTAGCCAAAATAGACGTTTCGATGCAAAATGAGCAAATATGTTTTGTTTGTTTGTTTGTTTGTTTATTCACCACAAAATGCATTTATGTACATACAGATGAAAGAAAATATATTAGTCTAGAACAATAAGCCAATTGATATGGTGGCGGGAATAAAGTCCCTAAGGACTTGTTCTATCCCTTGAGATATAATACATTGGATTCCGTAGGGTAAACAATAATAATCATGACAAA
This sequence comes from Lepidochitona cinerea, assembly GCA_963971465.1. NCBI lineage: Eukaryota > Metazoa > Mollusca > Polyplacophora > Chitonida > Tonicellidae > Lepidochitona > Lepidochitona cinerea. The sequence continues at coordinate 34,010,124 of OZ020556.1, read as the reverse complement.
ACATAGGTACATGGTTAACTGAATTAAATTGATAAGAGATGGTCTTTAAGTTTGGACTTAAATAGTGAAATGGAAGAAGTACTTTTTAAAACTGTTGGTAATCTGTTCCATTCGCGAGGTCCAACTAATCTCACTGAATGAAAAGAATAATTAGATTTATAAAATGGTCGATAAAGATTATATTGTTGGGATCTTGTTGAGTATGAATGTATACTGCTTTGTTGAATGAAGAGAGATAAAAATGATTTAGGTAACAAGTCTGGTCGGTGAAAATATTTATACACTAAAAGAAGGATTGACTGAATAGCTAAGTTTCTGACATTAAGAATACCAAGAGATTTAAATAGGGGAGCTGTGTGGTCAAACTTCTTAGAGAGGGTGATGGTTCTCACAGCTCGTTTTTGTAGCAATAACAATGGTTTGGTATGACTGGAATATGAAATTGCCCAAAGAATATTACCATAAGTTACAAACGGATGAATAAGTGAGTAATACAATAATAACAATGACTTTTTATTCAATTGTTTTTTAATATGCTTAATTAGTCCTAAATTCCTTGAAATCTTGCTGCTTTACGGTTTAAGTGCCATGAGCTGCCAAAATTCAAACTTTTTCAAAATTTCTGATCGTCACGACAGTTAGCGGCTTTGAAGGCCATCGAAAAACTAAATGATTGGCGTTGGAATGAGAAAAATCCATTAAGTCTACAGCCTATACAAACCGAAATAGTGTCCGAAAAGTAAACAGAATTTAAATAACCGGGACGACCATTCATTCATTCTAAGCCAAAGTTGGTTCAAAACAATAATTTATCGTTCATTCTCGAGACTAGAAGCTCTAAAAAGCTTCTGAATTATACGTCTTGAGAAAATAGTCAATAATTTCAACATTCTGTTTTAACGTCAAAATATCAACATTTTGGCAGCTCATGCCACTTTAAGGAAATCAAATATCAGCAGAAAGTTTATTTTGTACTTTATAAATATGACGAACGGTGAGTTTATTTGGTTTCAGCGAACGTTCTTCAACATTTGGCAACTTATGCTACTTTACCTCTATTCCAATGTTTACAAATCTGGATATGTTTGTATATTCGTGTTGTCCGGCAGCACAAGTTATTTGCATAATAAACTAACTACATTGAAAAACAACTATTGATTCTGGTAAGAACCTGAAACCCTTTCCCATGAACCTTTTTAGTCAGCTCCTCGTGGAAGGAAATGTGATATACAAACGATATGAACAATTTTCATTTCTCATTGATTTGATTGATTGTTAAACGAAATGTTGCAGGATATGCTAGACTTGTAACAACTCCTCATTCCGACTAGCACTTAAATTCGTTGAAAATGTACTAACCTCTCGTCCAATCACCACAGAGTATTAATTCGGCCCAGAAAGCACTTGGTATTTTTCAGGACTTTCTTCTTTGGGTTTTTCTTTTATGATATAGAATGACCAAATTCTCTCCAAACACTATTCAAGAAATATCTTTAGACTAAATGACCGATGTTTATAAAAGAGCGAGACAGTATTAATCATATCGTTCTGAAACACGCCAACTGTTTTTCCAGATATCTCTTCCTCCTTTGTGATACTGGACATTCTAATGACCGGATAGCGTTTATCCAATATTTGACAGAGAAAGGCGTCCGGTCACTGATGTCCTCGGGGTCCTATAGAGGATTGAAATGAGACTTTTACCGTTTGTCCATGTTGATACAGAGGCACCAGAATTGTAAGATCTCGACAAATGATAAATTTATCAGAAAGTTCTACAAATGGGGAATCAATCTACTTTATAACAATAGTGTATCCTTTACCCAAAATCAACCCAAAACAATTCCTTTTTACAAAAATTATCAAAATTGGTGTTTAAATTTCAAGTGGAGCTCTCTCGATCATGTTCATAACTCGACAGTTGAGTAGCCAAAATAGACGTTTCGATGCAAAATGAGCAAATATGTTTTGTTTGTTTGTTTGTTTGTTTATTCACCACAAAATGCATTTATGTACATACAGATGAAAGAAAATATATTAGTCTAGAACAATAAGCCAATTGATATGGTGGCGGGAATAAAGTCCCTAAGGACTTGTTCTATCCCTTGAGATATAATACATTGGATTCCGTAGGGTAAACAATAATAATCATGACAAAACATAGGTACATGGTTAACTGAATTAAATTGATAAGAGATGGTCTTTAAGTTTGGACTTAAATAGTGAAATGGAAGAAGTACTTTTTAAAACTGTTGGTAATCTGTTCCATTCGCGAGGTCCAACTAATCTCACTGAATGAAAAGAATAATTAGATTTATAAAATGGTCGATAAAGATTATATTGTTGGGATCTTGTTGAGTATGAATGTATACTGCTTTGTTGAATGAAGAGAGATAAAAATGATTTAGGTAACAAGTCTGGTCGGTGAAAATATGTATACACTAAAAGAAGGATTGACTGAATAGCTAAGTTTCTGACATTAAGAATACCAAGAGATTTAAATAGGGGAGCTGTGTGGTCAAACTTCTTAGAGAGGGTGATGGTTCTCACAGCTCGTTTTTGTAGCAATAACAATGGTTTGGTATGACTGGAATATGAAATTGCCCAAAGAATATTACCATAAGTTACAAACGGATGAATAAGTGAGTAATACAATAATAACAATGACTTTTTATTCAATTGTTTTTTAATATGCTTAATTAGTCCTAAATTCCTTGAAATCTTGCTGCTGATGAAGCTAATATGAGCAGTCCAGGAGAGTGTTGATTGAAATACAATACCCAAGAATCTAAACTGCCAAACACGATTGATTTCAGTACCATTCAGAATCAAGGGGATTGTGGGATCGGCTGAATGAGTTGAAGGTTTTATTAACATAAATTTAGTTTTACTTATGTTTAGTGAAAGGCGGTTCGATAATAGCCATTGGTAAACTGACTCAAGCTCATGGTTCATTAGCTCAAACAACTCAGCACAAGATGGCGAGGAACAAAACACACTTGTGTCGTCGGCGAATAAAACATACTTTAACGAATGGGAAATGTTCCTAATGTCATTGATATAAATTAAAAACAATATGGGTCCTAGGACCGATCCTTGAGGAACTCCTAGGTTTATATAATTTTGTGGAGAGAATATGGAGCTAATGTGAACAATTTGTGAACGGTCGGTTAAGTAGCTCTTAAACCAATCTAAGACAATTCCTCTAAAACCATAATGTTTTAATTTATCTAAAAGTATGTCATGGTTTACAGTGTCGAATGCTTTGGATAGGTCGAGAAATGTAATGAGACTGTAAAATTTCTTATCTTTGGACTGTACTAAATAATCATATAAGGAGTTTGCGGCCAATGCTGTTGAATGGTTTGTACGAAAACCGTATTGATCGTCACATATAATGTTTTGTTCGTTCAGAAAGGATACGACTTTTGATGAGACTATTTGTTCAATGATTTTGCTGATATTTGAAAGTACTGATATTGGGCGATAATTCTCTATGCATGCTTTATCTCCTGCTTTAAAAATGGGGGTTACTTTAGCTAATTTGAGATCCTTTGGGAATAAGCCAGTTGTTAAAGATAAATTGAGAATGTGAGAAATGGGCTTTGATATATACTGAGATACAAGCTTAAGTTCAGAAGCAGATATTCCATCGATACCCGATGACGCTTTTTTCAATGTTGAGATTGTAGAGTGGACTTCATTTTCTGAGATATAAGGGAAAGAGAAACTATCACATATAGGTTCACCGAGATAAGTATGGAAATCAAATGTATTGTCAGGGATCTTTGAATCAAGGTCAGTGGCTACTGTTGTGAAATAGTCATTAAATGCCCTGGCTATATCAGATTTGTCAGAAATACTTTCCCCATCTATCATAAACGATTCTGGGAAGGACGAGAAGCTATCTTTTCCCATCAGCATATTAATAACTTTCCAAGTTTGCTTTATATCATTGTTGGTTTTGTTAAATTTATCTTCGAAGTATTTTACTTTTGTTTGTTTAATAAGACTATTTAGTTTGTTTCTGTACTTTTTAAATTCTGTTCGGTTGAAATCAGTTGGGTTTTTCAGTTGCTCACGGTAAAGTTTATTTTTCTTAAAAATTGACTGGAGTATCCCCTTCCCAAATTTAGGGAATTTGTTTATGCTATTTAGATGAGGGGGCGAGGCATTAATTGACATCAATTGGACCTTATAAATCGACAATACATCTTGCTCTCGTTGTGTTAAATAGTGACTTTGCGTTCGATGAAAATAACCCGATTTCAACATTAACCTGGCTAATGACACTTACTCAATTATAGCAATACATCATTGTGTACCTGTTGAACCCGCTTATCTCTTCAATAAAGATCATAAATGGCAGGTTTGAGACAAAGTGACGGAAAAACAAAATATATATTTGACAGACCCAAACGCAAATGATACCTGGAGAAAAAACAAACTTTAAGAATATTTCTACCGATATTGCGATTTATATATTTATGAACACTAATATACATGTATGTTCTGTCTGTGCAGTGTTCTTATTCTGTTTTTGTTTTGTTTCCGCTACAAGCAATACTCCTTCCCATCGTCGGTGAACACTACGGTTTTTATATGTATGTTTCATGTTTCAGTAGAGAGAATAGCCATTTAATTACCTTCATTCAGCAAACAGTTGCTGTCTGGAGGAATGAGATGGTAAACAACCCCACGCTTAAGGCAAACGTACGATCGATAAGTTTCTATTGCGTATTGGTAACCAACAGATGCCTACGACCTCTCTGCCTGCGATATGGCAGTTCTCCACAAAACCTCTACTGCACCTCTTACCTTCCCATCAACATGGCCTCTGGCTACATTTTGGTGTTGGTTGGAATTTATATTGATGGATGGAACTTTGAGCAACCGGTTTTAACATTTTATATTCAATAAATTGAGAATAAAGAACACAGCATCAGTCCCTGTAGGATAGGCAGAAAATATAAATGGAGAAAAATCATTTCATTTCATTACGACGTTATCATGTGAAGGACACGGACTATATCGTATGATGACACTCTGAACCTCTTCTGATTTGTGACAAAATATCCACGTAGCCCTTCGGCTTGCATGGTATATTGTGTATTTGATAATGTTTTCGTGGCGAAGACCTGAGTGACATTTTATCGTCTGGTTTTGCCATTGCTGACAATATTGTATTGCATCGGACTGCATTTTCAATGACAAAAATGATACTGATTTAATAAACAACACGAAATTTGGTTATTTTCATTATTATTGAGTGCTTTTTAAGCCTAAATGGAACAGGAGAACAACTAGTAATAACATCGATCAACTAAGATCACAGCATTTCAAACTATTTTTTCGAGAATCGATTATCATGACAGATTTGAAATTGTATAAAGTACTCACTAAAACAGTAAATATTTTAACCTGTAAACATTATCTATTCGTCGACAAGTATTTGATTTAAAGTTCCCATAATTAAAATGCATATTCGTTGAAATTGACTCGTCTTATCTCATAGCACAAATAAATGTTAATTGTCCGCTAGACGCTTGAGACAAATATCCCAAGGTTTTGGTTAACTTGTCAAAAGTATTTATTTTTTCTACAGCTCTGGTTTTTTTAAATGAAATCTAATTTGAAAATCGATCAAGATTTTTTACAAGGACGCATTCAAATGGGACTTATATTGATATGTGTAATTTAGCCATGTTGCATTCAGGTATTCCTATATCCAATCCTGTATTTGTTTATCGTGTATATTGTTATCGAACCAACCAAAAGGGACTTGTGTCTTTTAGATTTAGAAGTAGATGAACTAAACCATAAATAACTAAAGAGAATCAGCTTCAGTCAAGTAAACTATCCTTCATCTGTGCTGAAACTGTACCTTGTGTTCTGAAAATGTGAACCCTGGGAATACAACGCGAGATTTATTTTCCGTACTCAGGTATTGTCTACTCAACGCTATACACGAAATCTGACGACCCAGAATACTAAACGACATTTCTAAAGGGATGTGTATATACAATCTTGAATCGATCCTAATGACTGTCTAACATTGTGACAATAAGGTTAAAGTTCAGCAGACAGTCCCTGATTAGACAATCCCTTGTTCCCTATTGCTTCAGAAAGTTAAAATCAAATCGGTGTCCCTCCACGTACACATTTACATCATCTCAAATATTATATGGTTTATGGAAATGTAGCATTTGTGGAAGTCGTTGGGTAGAAACAGTAGGATATATGGTTTCTCGTGATTTTGGGGATTACACTTTATTAAAAAAGGGCAGAAATCCTTCTACTGATTTTGGGTGACGCCCGAAACAGGACTCGGACCAGAGTACATGTATGCCACCTATCAGCAGCACTAAATGCCGACTGCCTTATCCATTTAGCCATCCGGCCTGTTCAAAAAGGAAGTAGTTGGCTGGTAGATTTTACAGCGGACATTTTCAAGAAAACGTAATCCCAAAAAAAATACGAGAATATTGTTATATTAACTTTCTAAAAGACCCCCAATACTTGCATGTAGCAAGGTACTGTCAACGTGTCAGGAACGATTCCTGGAGAGTTAGTCGGCGTTTTAACATCTACCTATATTTAACCATAAAGTGGCATGAGCTGCTAAAATTAAGATATTTTCATCAATTTACATTGTTAAGAGAAGAAGTGACTTTGCAGCTCATCGAAAAACTAAATAAGTTACAAAGAATCAGAAATTGTTCCAGGAGTACATACTTTGTATTAACTGGAAGAGGCCAGGCGATATGGCTGATCTTTCCCAAGCAGTTCCGCCTGTCGGTTCCTTGTCTACCCCGAGAGCACACCAAGGATGCTTTTAATCTAATTAGTTAGTGTCTTTTAGAAATTGAGTATAACAGTATTCTCGTTATTTTTTGGGATTAGAGTTTCTTGAAAATGGCAGAAAGTCTTCTACCGATATTTGGGTGAAACCCGAAACGGCAATCGAACCCGCGTCCCAGAGTATGGCACCTATCGCCAGCACTAAATGCCGACTGCCTTATCCATTCAGCCAACTGGCCTCCGGTAGAATTTCTGCCATTTTCCACGAAAGTGTAATCCCAAAAAATAACGAGAATAATGTTTTTTAATGTCCTGGACTATATCCCCGGAATATCTATCTGATTGCAAAGACTGCTTTTCGTCAAATGACGTTCTACATGAGTTTCTTTTTGTTTGTTTGATATATAGAGGTTAACTAACGAGAGCCCGTTTGTTACGATGTATATCACTCGAGTCTATTAATTTTCAAAGTAACGAGCCTCTGGCGAGATTAATAGATGAGAGTGTGATATTCATTGTAACAAACGGACTCGAGTTGGTCAATCTTTTTCTCACAATACACAAAAATACTGCATTTTATTCTGAAATATCGGTTTACATGTATTTTACCGGCGTGTTTATTCAAACATCAATGACATAAACATCTATATTTTCAAAGCATATACATATTTTATTTTTAATTGTTTTTATTTTGATATATTATGAAATAACAAGGGCGGTATTTGACGATCAACGTAGATGGTTTGCCGCTGGATAGCTACCGAAGGCCGATATGTCCTCAATGCCAAGATCTAAAGAACTAAACACCGTAATGTAAGTGGAATAATCTTGAGTTCGGGCAACCAGCCAAACAACCACTTAACTAATGTCCACTATGTAATGGTAGATTATCCCGAAATATTGCAAATTTTATTGATATGCTGCCCTTTTTTACAATGTCCTTTGGCTAAATACCAGGAGCGAAACACATTTTCGATATTAAAAACCCTGTGCTTTTATTAATTATATATATTTTACTGAAAACGACAGATGTTCTTCCAGATATCCTGCTTTTCTTTATGAACGTTGGCTCGGTCTTGTCGACCCTTACTCACTACGACAGACATGGGAGACATGCCATCACATATATCACTGGTTTCCTCAGTCTTTTATATAAATAATCAATCTGGAAAAGCGTCTACCTAAATGCTATAGCCTCTACCCAAATGATATAGCCTCAACAAATGTTTAATTTACCCGAAACAACGACAGAAATGGAGATCCATATATACATTATTGAATGTAGCCATATCTTATCTGCGACGAGTTAAATACGATATTTTACCGTACCTTCTCTTTGTCTACATAGTTTAATAGTTAAACACAATCACTGATCGATTTTTGTATCACCCACAGAAAAATGTTTGGTCTTCGACGTTTCCCAATAAGTCCTATCTTTGAAAACAGTAGTAGTCTTGTAGTCAACCAGTTGTATATATCTGCAGACTGAGCTAGTTGCTGTCTTCTGGCTCATCGGGCGGTTGAAGGGCCCTCAAATAGTTTTCCTTAGCCCGGCGTAAAATCACAGCTCCCGGGAGCATCAATTTCCTCATTTCAAATTACACGAGTGCTTATCAATTGCGATGACGTACTTATAAGGCTTGTACTTATAAGTTACACTGGGAATGTATATGGTCTTCTCTGCCGATCGCAGTAGTCTCGATCACGATATGTGGGAGAGTTTCCAGGTATTCATCGAAGATCGGGAGACACCAGCAACACCTCCATGTAAGTGAAATAATCTTGAGTGCGGCGTAAAACATCAATCAATCAATCTTTCAATGGTAAAATCAATTTATAGTTCTTAGTCACCTCTTCATTAAACAATTTCATACTGATGTACCTAGCGCACCAGACAAAAAACTACACCAACTATACGCAAAGAAAAAAGTTTAGCACACTCCCCCGCCCTGGAAATTCTGCACCGACCGATAAAATCATTGGTGTATGGAGATTGTAGGCAAACTGATGTTGCAGAAACGATTGGGATCATAAAGGTCAACATTCTGGCGATATGAAATCACCATTAATCATAATGGCAATAAGCTATACAATTTATTCAGGATATCGTTAGCCAAATCAAAAGTCTATTTTAACTAAATAAAAAGATGTTTGTAAGTATGAAACTTCAGAGTCCATCTGGCTTCACAGGGCGAACATATTGAAGTAAAAATATCACTTTGAGTGTGCAGAATACACCCCGAGAACAGAAGGTCAATAGAACGTAAAGCCTCCATTAGCTTACAACCTGCGTTTCCCTCCAGTGAGACGTTGGATGTGTTGAAGCGGTAACTGTCGCCAATACCGATGTAATGCGACTTCCGATTCATGCAAATTTTGTACAGGGGGCTCTAGGGCTTGAATGTTTCTGTCCATCTTATCCCTAATGTGCTCTAAAGGATTCAAATCCGCGCAGTTACCCCTTCAACAGATCCGACGTCTCACTGGAGGGATACGCGCTATTGACCTTCTGCTCTAGGGATGTGTTCTACACACTTTAAGTGACATTTTTACTTCAATATGTTCGCCCTGTGAAGCCAGATGGACTCTGAAGTGTCATACTTACAAGCATCTTTTTATTTTGTTAAAATACACTTTTGATTTGGCTAACGATATCCTGAATAGAACTGAATCAAACAAATACTTCACTTGTCATAGGACACTTGGAACACCCTTCGGCTATCTTCGCTCTCTACAGGTCAGCTTTGACACGCCGCGGACAGTCTGCGCTTTTTATACGGTAAATCACCGTATTTTTGGGCTGAATAAAAATGGCGTCGAAAGTAAATATCAAAATGTTTTACTACAGACGAAAAGAGAAAATAAAAATAATTATAAATTTATTAAATGCTAATATCATTTAGAAAGATATTTGTTTATATATTTTATTTAGCCTCAATTATATAACTGATCGAGCCTGAAAGTTAACAAACTGAGTGTTTCGGTCCCTTACATTATCACGGGGACACTTTTGTGGGACCTCCAAGAGGATTTGGGAATTGTACGCTTCACGGCTACCTATTTGGTTGCCATATTCAAAATGATCTGCAGTCTATCAGAGGGTATTTCACGCACGTAAATCCCCGAAGTTATCAGACTGGTCATAGGATTCACGATAGTAGAGACATTCAGCTGTTGAATGCCCAAACTTGGAATGTTTTCTATACAATCATCCACCTGTGTTGTTCTCTATATACAATAGTTAAACCCTCTATTTCCGTTTTCTACCAACGGTTGAATTCAGTGCATGTACTTAATAGAAACCAGTCACAATTATACACCAGAACCAGTCTGATAACTTCGGGGATTTACGTACGTGTCAAAGCCGACCGATAGCGAGCGAAGATAGCCGAAGGGAGTTCCGACTGACACCAGAACTAGACAGATCTCTTGTCTTTGTTCCATCGATTAACCCAGACTTGATGCTTTTGCAAACATCACATGTACCGGGGTATGCGTGCATAGTTTTCTCTGCCTTGATAAGCCGGATAACACAATAGCAATACGGTTTGGTTTGGCGACAAAGTTTTAAAGAAGGTATAACATTATATACTCTTAGAAGCTTCCAACCGGTAAATCAATTTCCTGTCCCTAACCAGAAGCAATCTACATACCGTTACAATTTACACCAAATTAAGGGTTAGTTTAGTAGCGCCAACGCATCCAGCTCTCCCATCCACATGTCAAACAAATGCATTGAAACTATAGCAAATTTCTGACACGAAGCCCACACGTACCCTTTTGTCTTAAATGAGTATTTGAAAGTATTTGTGGTTTCAGTGCCTCTGGTATTGCTACGAATATATTCAGTTACATCTATACTTCGTTTTAGACCTACATGTCACCAGCAGGGACTTTAAAATACCAAAGGCGATAGTTAAATATAAAGATTAAACAAATACATGAAATTTCCAGAGGTCCGTTCTGGTAAGGTGGCTCATGTTACTCATGTCGAGCTTAGCTGAACAGAGCACAGCGATTTTACACGGCTAATGAATTATAACCAGAATAAACTCAATGCTCATTTCTTTCAACTTAGTCAATATAAATTAGATTACGTGATCGGTACAATTGTGTATGGTGAAATTTATTTTTTGATTGTGTTTCAATATTGATAAAAGCAGACATATACTACACGGGTATTTATTGTGCCGTGTTGTCTTAAAGTGCATGTAAACTGAATATTTTAGCTATAGTCTACAGCACCATTGGTAGACACAAATATCTCAGTAGTTTTTAAATGATTCCTCACGGACAATTTATCAGATGTGATTTCTTAAATTAACTGAGCAGTTTCACACCCCAGCGTTAATCGCTAAAGATTTTTTTAGACTATACGTTTGAACTAGTTAGTTACACAATACATTATGACAAATGTCGTATTGGCATGATTTCACCCAGAATAGACCGAATACAAACAGTCTTTCTTAAATGTTCAAATAATTATTAATGTTTTCATTTGTTCCCATATTAATGGAACTCATATTTTAAGAGAGTTTTGATCAGTAGCTATATACTCGTGGTTATCTTACTTTACCAGTCGGAACAACGATGGGTTGGTGAAAATTGAGTTTATTCACTAAAGTTTTACTGAAAGGTGAAGAGTTTGTGAACTTGAGTAGGACTCGTGCATCCAGAGAGTTGGGAAAAAGGTTTTATCTGCGCAAGATAAAAATACACTGATGTTAACTGAAACACAAGAGGATGTCTTATACATTTCTCTTAGTAATTTATTGAATTTAATTTCACCTAAAAATGATAATAGCTTTTGACGATTTTTGTTTACAAAATTTCAATTTTATTCTATAATAATATTATTGACCAGTAGTAACATTGGCAATACAAATTTGAACGCAAACTATAAAGATGTACATTTGTTGAAAAGGTCACAGTCAAATTCTAAAACTCATCAGGTATTGGTGTTTAATCAAGCCACACACACAATTAACATTCTTTTAGATAATTGTATCTATAAAAAACATCATATATATAGTAAACAAATTAGGTTTTCGATTGATTTTGTGATGAACTGTTGGCATAACGATCGCTCTGCGTTCCGGCAAAGGTTTTTTGAGATGAAAAACTTGTCTTAAATGTAATTGGAAACTGACTACCTAAGAGTGGGTAAGCGGCACCAGGTATTTGTAATTGAGAAGGTATATAATTGGAGAGAAATCAAGCCTGAGAAAGAATCTACTTGGAAAATAATCAGGCCACTGGAGTACCACTTGTGAAAATTGGATTACCAAAAAAACGGGCATAGTTTCGTCTTGCAACTGTCGATGCAGACTTACACACGTTTTATTTCTTCGAAAGTGGTGTTTGATTTTCTTGTTCAGAAACCTGAATGTTTTAAACAAACTGCATTTATCCTGTAATGTAAAATCACACGAGATGTGTATCGATTGCTTTAAACAACAAATGTTTTAGTAGTAGACTTTTTGACTTTATCCGATTTTTTGGGAACAAGGACACAGTTATTACAACAGCATGGGCTGCCAAAATGTTGATATTTTTCCGTTAAAACAGAATGTGGAAATTATAGACTATTTTTCGCATGACGTGCAATTCAGATTATTACATTTATATGGCGCGATCACTCAGCTGGAAAAGCTTTCTAGAAATGGTTCACTATTCTAAAATAGGCAAGATACATGTGAGCTCTTCTGCCCATAGGGGAACTGTACTTTGCGTAGTTCACCTTGTGTATGTAAATGACACGGAAACGATTTATATTTATTTTGTAGTAGGAAGGTCTTAGATCTATGTCCCCATGTAGTTTGTTAAGCTGAGACGCTGGCAAGAGTCAAATTAGCTCAATGAAAATTAACTGGCCAAAGAAAGCAAGCCAATTACTGAGATGACATTCCAATTTTTTTAACGTCCAATAACACCCACAAAACGGTTTTCGCTATTTGTTAAAAAATGTCAATTGATGTTGGTTATAGAAACACTTTTCAATCCCTTCTCTGATTACTTCTGGGGTTTAATGTACTAGAGCGCATGCGGATACATGTGTTTCTGGAGGTATAGTTCGACCCAAACTGAAATACAACGCGGGAGGCAATTTTATGGATAATAACGATTTGGAATAATTAAATACGCAACGTTTCAGCAGTACAGGTATCAGTGCCGTTATTAGGTAATAACGGCACTAGTACCTGTGCTGAAACTTGTTTCCACTGAAACCTGTACCTAAACGTTGTGTATGAAAGCTTTCCAAGAAATTTTTTATCCATAAAATTGACTCTCGAGTTGTCTATCTACAACTTAGCATGTACATGTATACCCTTTAGATTGCCTGTATTTTAATTTGCCAGGGATTGGATTCAAGCAAGTGCCGCTACTTAGCCAATAATTAAGTTATTGCAATATAGATTTCATAAAGATTGAAAACGGACGTTATAGTATAATTTATTGGCTAGGGTTGTTGCTATAATTACATATAGATTGGAATCGGACCTTGGTGGATAGTTTACTGGTTTGTGTTATTGCTATAATTACACGTAGATTGAAAACGGACCTAAGTAGACGGTTTACTGGTTATCTCTTGACTTTGTTCGCTCAGAAAAGAAACCGACACGTGACAAAGAATCCACCATGAAACATAAGGAGACATGACTTCCCGACACACAATGCTGCCATATATATAGACGTAATGTGAATTTGTCAGTTTGAGAGCATCTAAGTAAAGCTTTTCCTGAACACAAATAATATCCCCTGAAAGAGATGAAGATGAAAACTACTTTTGTTTTCCAATCCTTAACACATATACTCTGTGTTATACTAAAAAACTACAATGAGAGTAAAAATAACACATATACTCTTTGTTATACTAAAAAACTACAATGAGAGTAAAAATAACACATATACTCTTTGTTATACTAAAAAACTACAATGAGAGTAAAAATTACACATATACTCTATGTTATACTAAAAAACTACAATGAGAGTAAACATAACACATATACTCTTTGTTATACTAAAAAACTACAATGAGAGTAAAAATAACACATATACTCTTTGTTATACTAAAAAACTACAATGAGAGTAAAAATAACACATATACTCTATGTTATACTAAAAAACTACAATGAGAGTAAAAATACATCTGGATGTTCATTTATACAAGCCTGTTTACCCATCTACGTTCCCTGTTTTATATTTATGAACACTAAAACACACGGGCACAGGGAAAATCCTCTTGTCTAAAATAACCATGGAGACAAGTTTCTAATTGTGTTAAAAAGAGGTATATCATTATACACACGGTCAGAGAAACGGTTATCAGCTATAGTTGTACCTTTTCAATGTCCGGACCCCCGTTGCAATAGGAAAAGACACATAACAAAACCTACTATGGACCGAATCCATCCAATGTTTTCTAGTTGTCAAATTCTTGCATTTGGTATGCTCTAGATAGACCGACTGGAAATAAACTACCATGGGATAGATTTAGGTGTCAATGTCCACTTAACCGAAATAGGTTATTCAGACAGTATGTCAAGGTTTTGATTATTAAAGAACCGTTAACTTTTAATTAGTGCGAGTGTAACACTAACGCTCCACACAAATGTCAGATTTGTGTTCAGATTTTGTTGTTTTGGTAATCTTTCCATAAACGGAGTAGAAGGGCCAATGTTTAAAAGAACCATCCGGGTTATAAGTAGGCGTTGGCCAATTCTGGAATATTACACTGTCCGTTTTCCAATGTATATTTACATTTGAAGTGATCAATGCCTTTTTCTATATCTTGTTCTGGAAAAGGTCGACAAAGCGATGCTGAAAGCGAAATTCAAAGATTCCAGAAAATCGAAATAAGGCAATATTATACAACGAATACTATTATAATCAATAATGCTTGATGATGAGAGCAATCTAGTGAGATGATTTAAGATATTAGACACACTTGATAGTAATCCGAATTATTTTCATCATAACGTTATCAGCTGTCTTATTTCACCATGAGGTATATAACTTATCCATAACACTAGATGTATCGCGGTCTATCACACATCCACATAGGCCTACAAATACTATTCGTTTAAATTATAGTCCAGTGCATGGAAAACTTTAAGTGTATGTTTGTCAAAGAATATCAAGCACCATTGAAGTAGGCCTAATACTTTCAACTAAACATGATGTGCAAAAAAATCGTAAATCTCCTGAAAACTGTTAAAAACATGTAAAACATTTAGCCCAAAAGGAAAAAAATGTCCACATCGTTTCAGTTAAACTTATGTTTTTTGGTGGAACACACTTGATTTGTGTGGAAAACGTCTTCAAAAGAGCGAAAACGATGGAAATATCAAATATCGATGCTTGACACTATAACAATTTTATTCTTAGGTTATTTGTTTATTGATCATATAACGTGTGGGAAAGTTAAAACAGTTTGCAACCCATGCCACTTAGGTAAAACTTAACTCATATCAATGATGCATTATGTTTAATAAGCAGGCATATCTTATACACCAGAAAGGCGAGACGGGGGTAGAGGTACAGTCCAAGGCGGTCACTTGTGACTGGATATATGTTATTATGGTTTTACGGTCAAAATCGGTCAACTGTTGCCAACCGTCGCCCTGGGATCCTATTTAGTAAAGAGATGTAAATGTTAGGTTAGGTTTCCAAGGTGCAATTGACTGACAGTTGACTGGCAGCCAGTCTGAAGATGTGTAGAATTGAAGACTGTGCAACGTCTTGTGAGTCCCTTTGGAATAAGGATGTTGTATAATATCTCAACCCGACTATCTTCTGTGACATTTACCAGCAACCATGATATTCCTATGGCAATTACTACGGAGATTTAGGTTCCTCTAAGTGATAATGTTGACATAACCCATTTATCTCATTCATTTGGAAAGTCATGTATCTTAAGTATGTGATAACCCCACCTGGGGGAGTATTGATGAGTTATGATGTCACATTTGTACTCTAACAGGACATTTTATTTTAAAAAGTCTCTTTTGTTGTAAAAAGATTTCATCAGCTGCTCAGTGAAGCTTACTCAGGGAATACCTGCGTCAAACCACTGGAAGTCCCCTTCACTCATAGTTAGTGTTATAATAACATGGGATTATACCAGCAAGCATTCGGGACATGTTTACAAAGGAATATCTTACAATTAACAATGAGGAGCCGGGAAACGTCCCTTTGGTTTGGGGTATTCAAAAGAAAATAATATCCGAGACGTTAAGCGCCGAGGACATATATTTTTTGGAATACCCTCTGCCCCGGTATTTCTCTATTGCGCTACGTCACCGTTCTTAAGCCTAGCGCAGACGAGAGGCGCCGGCTGAGCTACAAGGGACGCGTGGCCAAGGGAGCAGCTACAAATTTCAGCGCAGACGATGAGCTCTCGGCTGAGGCAAGTTCCTGGCCACCCAAGTTCACTGACCTGCACAAGTGTCACTACCCGTGTTACGTAATATTCTAAGTGGTCACATGATTGAATAAGTAGGCGCGATTGGACTATTGGACGAGAGGCAGAAAATATCAAACATGCTATATACTTTCCTCACCGCCTCGAGAGGCGAAAATCTCACCAAAATTTACGCGCACACGGGGGAAACAGCTTAGCTCCCAGCCACGAGTGACCAGCAGCTCAGCCGGCGCCTCTCGTGTGCGCTAGGCTTTACACATACATGGTGACCTTCTAATCAACCAAAGGAGAGCTTCACGGAAATAAGGTTTAACCAAAAGCAGCTCAAATTGTCAAAATAGGAACAGTAACACAAAGGTTTGCCTCAAATATTATATGGCACCTGAAGACCGCCCCCTTTTGAAATAATTCAGGTCTATTCATTGTCAGAGGTCAAGTGAGACAATAGCACAGAAATGATAACTGAATTAAAATGCAAAAACAGTATTGCGGTTGTGTACATGCACGCCTCTGCAAAATCCGCTCATTGTCTTTACCGTGAAGTCGGATTTCCTTTCAAAGTAGAGTACTGATAAATAGTTAAAATATCAGAGATCATTACTCAGGACAAACTTTATATCTTTTAAATAGTAATAGAAGATAGGTCACCTAGGTCACAATCTGTACAGGTCCTGTTTGCACAAAATGTATTTCTATGCCTATGAACTGACAAGCTTGGAATCATGCTGAATTTAACAATGATTCCAATAACACAATGCATTGATCCTAGATGAAGTAATTATAAATCTGAGAAATCTTAATTGAAATACATGTTTTAGTTTGGGTTGAACCCTGTTATCACTTTCGTGATTACATACTTTGAACACCTTGGCACCTTCAGAACTCTTCTCTCGATTTAATTACACTTTACATTTTACACAAACTGGAACAGCAATATGGGCAAGCTTATTGCTCTCCTCCGTCCGACTCACTTATAATTGAAGAGGGAGTCAACCTGTTTGATAAAGGTGGCTCAAAGCGTTGTCCCGATGTGTAACACGATCAACGAGGGGGTCAATTTATACCCTTCAAGATTGATGTTAGTTTTAAAGTCTGTTGGCGCCATTAGGTTTGATTTATACATTGATTCAGGGATATTAGAGACTTTATAATGAAGTTATACTACTATGTGAAATTGTAATTGTTCAATTTTTATTGATTTTATTGAACAAAACCAAACAAATGTATTCACACATCAGACTTCATATCCTACTAGTTTTATTATGCTGTTACAGATGCTACCAATAGACAATCTAGACAAGGGCTGAGCAAAATTTTCCAGGAAACGACCGGAGACAATATTGGTCATTTTAGAAATGTTGATATTTCTCATTGGATTTGTAGCTATTTACGTGCTTAACAGCTCAAAACATGTAGGTCATCAGGACCATTGTCAATCATTTCTGGGCCAAGCTATTGGCTTAGTTGCACCAGGGAACCAGTCAAAATCGCATATTGTTTTTTATTCAACGTTGATTTGATAGATTGAATGAGTAAATTTTTTATTGGTGAAGTTTTTCAATCAGCAATTCCGTTGAATATCTTTTATTTTTCTAGGCATACAAATTAGTCATTCCACGAAAATGGGACAGTCAAGCTGTTTTTGGACAAGCAAAGTGGAGCAGAAAATTGATTTGTCTAAAAAAAATATTATTAGATGTTACCAACCCATATTCGATGCAGGGGACCTTAAACAAATGACTTGTATTAAACTACTGTAAATTGCACTTGCATTTTAAAGGGGCATGAGCTGCCGAAATTCCCACTTTTTTCATAATTTCTGATCGTCACGACAGTAAGAGGCTTTGAAGGCCATCGAAAAACTAAATGATTGGCGTTGGAATGAGGAAAATCCATACAGTATGTGCTCTGTACGAACCGAAAACGTGCTCATAAAGGAGCACAATTTAAATAACCGGGACGACCATTCATTCATTCTAAGCCAAAGTTAGTTCAAAACAATACTTTATCGTACATTTTCGAGACTAGAAGCACTAAAAAGCTTCTGAATTATACGTCTTGAGAAAAATAGCCGATAATTTCAACATTCTGTGTTTACGTCAAAATATCAACATTTTGGCAGCTCATGCCCCTTTAAAGTAACATTTCAGATGTTAGCGGAATGGCTTATAACAATATCTTATATTACCTATGTTGAAAGCGACTGACTTCCTGAAAACTTTCGGGTCTATAACAAGTTTTCTTAATTCGTACATGTATGTAGGAATAATGTAACGTTCAGTAGCTTTAATTTCATTCGCCATTATTTAATTATTTTGATAATTTTCATTGCAATTCTGATTAGGCATATAAGGCTGTTAAAGTTGTCTTCCATTTGTACCTTTGGTATGTTGATATTTAGAGTCAGTGGCAGATAATAGCGGTAAAATGAAATGTTTGACATAAGCTACTGTTTAAAAATGTACTTGGAAATGTCACGAGCTATCTCAATTTCTGCCTGTCCTTTTAACTTAATAGTTTGTATTTCTACTTTCAAATAGTTATATTTCCACTCTAATTGGACATCTGTCATGGGAGTCATGTTTCAACTGTCACAGGAGTCACTTTTTGGGGTTTCACCCCACAGCTTACGTTTTCAGCTCATGCTATTAAGTTACAAAATTGGGGACAAATGTCTTTTGTCAAGGTATAGTTAATCCTGTGCGTAACGAGAATACTGTTAATCGGAGTAAGTGAAATACTTAACAAGATTAACAGCCGTAATGAAGAGTCACAGAAACTCGATATGGACTTTTATCATTTCATTCTTAGGAAATTTTATAGGCCGTATGCTTGCAGGTGTTATATCGATAAGTGCGGTTTTACCTGTTTTACATACTGGTTACGGAAACCATTCATGTATATATGATAGGTCTCAAGAGACTATAAACTCTCAGTATTACAGTGTAATGCACAGGATAGAATCCCAAAACTGCCTTCATTTGTCATAAACGCTTCTTGAATCAGTATCCAGAATAAGAATTAATTTGAAATTTTCGAAAAAAGTTAGAAAACCCTTCGATAAAATCACGTGACTTTAAATGCCAAGACCATTAGGCATTTTAATTGCATTCAGACAAGAGATGTTTAATTTCCATGATGATTTTTTGTTTGCACAACATGGTTTTATCAAAAAGGGTCTGAACGATAGCTTTTCTTGTGAATTTAATCTGCCGATAGCGTGTCGTTTTCATTTTTTGCTTTTGTACACTGCCGCGATAATCGATAAGGTATTAAAGTTATCAACGGAAAACTTGAATGACAGAAAGTACCCACTTTCCCAGGTTTTATATTTATTCGCAAATAAGTTAGATTGGGAACAAATATCGGTCCCATGTTCATGGAACGTAAAGTTCGCCGAGCTATTATTAGATGTAGATATAAATACAAGAACAATGTATATGATAATAGTTCAAACTAGCATGCCTAAGACCGGGTTGACTTTAGCAATATAGCTCTACAGCGGCACAAAGCTTTCAGAAAGCCTTTCAGACCGAAGGGCAGTTCCGGATTGTTTTCATTTCTTCCAGTGCCTTTGTTGTCTTTTTGGTCTTTAGGGTTACAAGAGCACGTATAGTTATGATTTCATCTAACTAAGATCTTAATGCACAACTCCAATCTTCTAAATGTAGAGGCTTTGTCAAGCATGTAGATGATTGGTCGACCATCGACAATAGAAAGATGTGTGAGGCCGGCTTTTTGCATCATATATGTTCCAAGAACTGGATCTCCTCTATTCACTCGAATGATTGATGTGCTGGAAAAAAACGCCAGGTATGGCAGAACGGTGGCACAGAGGGGCATTGACCAGTCAACCTAAATGCACGGTTGGCTAACTCTTTGTCCAAGTGGACGATTTCACATACCACACAAATGATTGTAATACTGTCAAAAGTTAGCAGGCCGTATAAAAAAATCAAAAAGTTATATACTGTTGCTTACTGTAGCATACTAACAAAAAAATCATAACTGACCAGCTGCCAACTGACTGACTAAATACGAATTAAAACCCTTAAAACGAAAACGTATGAAGCAAGTTTACAACAAATGTCATACACATATTGGGAAGGTGTTGGGATGAGCACTGGTAAACTTTTTTCCCCTGGCAGATCGTTATAGGACGGGTTTTATTCTATTTTTGAATTCATTTGCAGTTGTTACGTTTAATTTTAGATTCAGCCAGGTTGGAGTTTCTAATAGAAGCTCCAGAGCTAGTCGTTGCACTTTTACAGCCGGGTCGATCGTTTCGTTGACTTTTATGTGTTTTTTGTCCTGACCAATGAATGGCGACTCTCTACAGTTTACAAGATAGATCAATATTAGTAAAGCTTTCACAACTCATTACAGTAGTGTTCACCCATGTAGGACCTCTGTTTACATTAACGCGAAACAGTCTGTCAGACAGCAAACAATGTACCACATAATTCGCACTAATTGCTCGTTAATTGTACAGTTCTCGCTGAAATCGACATACCACCTTTCAGCCAAAGTCAATCAAATCTTATTTAATTAGCTAGCAGAAGTTTTAGCAAAACTGTTCAAAGTTTACACAAATAGTCCCTTTAAATACATACACAAAAAATAAAGTTAAGCACCCCCTGGAAAGTCTGCACGGACCAATAAAATCATTGTTGTAGGGAGATTGTTGGCAAACTGAGTCCATCTGGCTTCACAGAGCGAACATATTGAAATAAAAATGTCGCTTTGAGTGTGTAGAACACATCCCTGGAGCAGAAGGTCAATAGCGCGTATAGCCTCCATTGGCTTCCAACCTGCATCTCACTCCTCCAGTGAGACGTCGGATCTGTTGAAGGGGTAACTGCCGCTAATACCGATGTAATGCGGCTTCCAATTCCTGCAGACTTTGTACATACCTGTTTTGAATATTTCTGATTGCTTAAGTTTACAAAGTGATTTAGATAAATTATACAATTGGTGCTGGGATTGGCAACTACTGTTAAATGTTAAAAAGTGCTACACTGTAAATTTTAATTTGGAAAGAACTCCTCTACAGTTCGACTATACACAAAGAATTGAATCTGTTCAACGAAATTTTGTAAAATTTTTGTGTTAAATAAAGTCAAGTACTGTATATCACAGAGACGACTATATCCGTCTTTGTTGTCACTTTAATCTTCCAACGCTTGAATCTAGGCGTAAATATTTTGGTATGATGTTTTTATTCAAATGTGTCAATAGTTGTTTTAATTGTATGTATTTGACAAGTCAGATTTTTTACAGAGCACCTTACCGAACTTCACGCTCAAAATGTTTATTTTATCCCCGTGCTAGTCGAATTCAGGCTAGGCAAAAAACTATTATGATTAGACCACAAGAAGGTTTTAATGTGCTGTGCTCTGCCTCTGATATTGATGTCATTGTTCCTATGTCTGAATTCAAATCTACTTGTAGGCAATTACTGTATTTTAAATAACTTCGCATTGCATTTTGTTCTGTCTCTTTTTTGTCAATTGTTATCCTCCGTTATCGTTATTTTTTATCATCTCTGTAATTGGACAATTGTAGTCTGTATGAGTATGAATGAATAAACTTAAACTTAAACAGGAGGCTCTAGGGCTTGAATCCGCGTAGTTACCGGTCAACAGATCCGACGTCTCACTTTAGGGTTAAGATGCAGGTTGTAAGCTAAAGGAGACTATACGCGATATTGACCTTCTGCTCTAAGGATGTGTTCAACACACTCAAAGTGACATTTTTACTTCAATATGTTCGCCCTGTGAAGTTTCATACTTAGAAGCTTGTTTTTATTTTGTTAAAATACACTTTTGAATTGGCTAACAATATCCTGAATAAATTTTATAGCTTATTGCCATTATTGGTGATTTCTTATCGCCAGAATGTTGCCCTTAATGATCACAATCGTTTCTGCAACATCAGTTTGCCAACAATCTCCCTAAACCAATGATTTTATCGGTCGGTGCAGACTTTCCAGGGGAGTGCTTAACTTTTTTCTTTTTGTATATTTCGTAGTACATCCTGTCCTGGATTTTGGGTACAACTGAATGGTCATTTGACGAAAACAAATGTGGAAAATTTAGCCCCATGTGCTAAAAGTAAACACTTGACTTGCAGAAGGAACAACACAAACTTATAAGACAAGAAGATTTGAGAAAGCCTAAAGCACTCGTGTTGTTCACAAACACTTACTTCGTGGCGATGCCGTAATTATTTCACTATATGCATGTAATTGAGAATGTGGGGAAATCTTTTTTTAATTAAAAATCATGTGGAAATATTAAAAAAATAAACAAACAGTGTTTATGTACCACACGCGCAGCTATAAGGAGTCTGTGTCTCGCATGGTCGATTTCCATTAATCACAAAAAGAGGACGAAGGAATTTCCAAGTAATACTCCGTACCCTAGGATCGATGGGAGCTAGGAACGTTTCCAATGACCATCTGCAAACCTCATCTTTATAAAAACAAACGTTGATTAGCACACAGTTTAACGATCTTCCTTTTGGTCTTTCTGGACACTGTCTTGCTACTAAATGAATTTACTCTACGGTCGAGTTCGATTATGCCTTCGGCTCACAAACAGTAAATTGAACGACTTTCTTCAGACGAGAATTTGTGTATCACGTCACTGATTTATGCGCCCCACGTAATCCCCAAAAGCCAGGTGGCTCACGGATTTCAAGATGGCGCCCATTATTTTAAAAGGCAGGTGAACAAGTGGTCATGGCAAACGTGGCGTTTGCTGTCATAAGCATATAAATCTTTGTATCTCATAAGCATATACATCTCAGAGGCACATAAATACCTAGTGAGAGGAACTAGGCAAACTATTTATTTTTTCCAGCGCTGTAACATAATGAAAAGTAAATATGTAATTAAATAAGAAAACATACATTTTGTTTGTTTGTTTGTTTTATTCACCATAGCATAACATGTATTGAATATATTACAAGGTATGTCTGATAGAAAATGGCGGGAATAAAGTTCTAGAGGAACTTGTTCTATCCCTAGTTGTAGAATAAGATTAGTTTACTGTTGCAGTATGGTAATTGTAACTCAATTAAATGTATTTTTAACACTATATGTATAGTGTACATGTAACTCACAACAATTAGAAAAAGAAAGAAAAAAAAAACAACAAAAAAAACAAAACAAGCGAAATTGGTAAACTATTGATTTAGTAGGCAATCTTTTAGTCTGGATTTAAATAAGGATGTTGAATCTATAGCTTTCATCAAGATAGAAAGTTTATTCCACTCTCGGGGAAGTGCAATTGGTAAAGTGTGCAATGAGAGGGCGGTGCAATAATGAGGTTGGTGGAGATTTAAGTTTTGTGTTCGGGTTCTATATTGGTGAACATCAGTTTTCCTTCTAAACAATGATTTGAAATGAAGCGGAAGTTTGAATGAATGGTATATGAGCTTATGAGCTTGAATCAAAATATGGAATGTATTCAATTGGTAGATGTTTAAAATTTGTAGTTCGTGAAAAAGAGGTTCAGAAGGATGAAGTCTATGTTTGAACGATATGATTCGTAACATACGTTTTTGCAGTAGAAATAAAGGATGAAGATGAGTTTTATATGTATTTCCCCACAAAATGTTGGCGTATGACAAATATGGATAAATTAAGGAAAAATATAGGATAAGTAATGTTTTTCTGTTAAGTGCTTTCCTGATATGATGAATGATGCCAATGTTTCTGGATATTTTATTACAAATGTACTTGATATGAGATGTCCATGATAATTGATTATTAATGATGATGCCAAGGAATTTGAACTGGCTGACAATTTGTATGGGTGTATTATTTAGGTTTAGCGAGGGTAAGTTTTTATCCAATGAGCGACGAGTAGGTTTGATGAGCATGCACTTTGTTTTAGAGATGTTTAATGAGAGACGATTTGCATATAGCCAGAGTAGTAAGGATTCTAGTTCTGTGGTCATAGTATTGAAAGCTTCGTGGATGTCTGCACAGGAATATGACACGCTGGTGTCATCTGCAAAAATAGTAAAATGGAGGACGTCAGATGAGGACAAAATATCATTTATGTAAAGTAGAAAAAAAAATGGGTCCGAGGATCGACCCTTGGGGCACACCACAGTTGGTGAAATATGGATCTGAAGAAAACCCCCCGTACTTAACTGTCTGTTTTCGGTCAGAAAGATAGCTTTCAAACCAAGAACTTAGAAAACCATAATGACGTAGTTTGAGAAGAGGTATACTTTGGTCGACAGTATCAAAAGCTTTAGAAAGGTCTAAAAAGGTAACTATGCTAAAGTGTTTTTTGTTTTTTGCTGCCACTAACTGTTCGTATAAAGAAATAGCTGCGAAAGTGGTCGAATGGCTTGGACGGAACCCATATTGGTTACTGGAGAGAATAGAATTCTCTTCGATGTACGTCATTATTTGGTTACAAGAAATTCTCTCAAGGATCTTACTGACAGATGGTAAAACTGAGATGGGTCTGTAATTCTCGAATTTATTGGGCTCGCCTGACTTGAAAACTGGTGTTATTTTAGCTTCTTTTAGAATATCAGGGAAAATTCCAGAATTGAAAGATAAGTTGGCTATATGCATGATGGGTGCAGAGATAAGTTGAGAAACACTTTTTATTGTTGACATTTTAACTCCATCAATACCAGGCGAAGTGGATTTTAGATTAAGAATAGTTTCCTCGATTTCACTTTTTATTATTGGAGAGAATACAAACGTTTTGTTATTATGGGGAGGGAGGTAGTCGGCAGCATTGATCGCTGTCTCGGGGATTTCGTCTTTTAAATTTTGGGCAACGGTACTGAAGTATGAGCTGAACTCGTTTGCTATTGTCTGGCTATCGGTGATTTCGTTATCTTTATTCATGAAGCTCTTCTGCGTCTGTTTAAACCCCTTTCGGTTCATCAATTGATTTAGTGTTCCCCATGTATCCTTAATGCTGTTCGTTGATTCATTAAATTTTCTTTCAAAATAATATTGTCGAAATTTATTCAGTAGGTTGTTAAGTTTGTTTCTATAGCGCCTGTAGTCAGTTTTTATTTTGGGGTCTTGAGTTAATAGGGAGTCGCGGTAGAGTTTGTTTTTCTTGTATATTGATGTAAGTAGACCGCGACTTATCCAAGGCTTTTTTATTGGTCGCTTAGATGTAACGAGAGAACATAATGGGAAACAATTGTTATGTATTGCGGTAAAGGTGGCGTTAAAGGAATGTAATGCTTCTGTGACGTCCGTTTTATTTAACGTATCTTCCCAGTTGACTTCCGTTATTTTAGTTCTTTTCTTTTTGTTCAGGTGTTGTTTTACGGTAGTAATGTACTGATTGTGATGATGGAATAGAGCGATGTGTTTTGTGGACATGGATTACAGGGTAGTGGTCAGTAATATCTGTCAGTAAGATCCCAGAAAGAATATTTTCATGGTAGTTGGTAAATAAGTTATCTATTAGAGTGGCTGTTCGATTATTGACACGAGTTGGCTTGGTGATTAGTGGGAAAAAATAATTGCTTCTCAAAAGGTTCAGGAACTCATTAGATGGTAGATGGGAGGTGGTTTTAAATAAATCGATGTTGTAATCGCCCATAAGAATACATTTACTATTTTGAGGAATTGTTTTAAGATTTGAAAAGAAGTGGTCATTAAATTTACTCACGTCTTTTCCTGGAGGTCTGTAAATTAGTCCCACGATATATTGTTGGCCGCAGTGGATCAATTCAACAAAAAGTGATTCGTATTCTCCATTGTCCGAGGTATAGGATAGGTTCTCATTTACTCGACAAGATTCAATGTGATTATTAACGAACAATGCTACACCTCCGCCTTTCCTGTTCACCCTCATATCTCAATATGCGGACGACATGGCCGTGTTTGTAGGAGAACAGGGGGATTTTGGCAGGCTGCATAACATCCTGAACACTTACCAAGGGGCATCAGGGGCAAAAGTAAATCGGTTGAAATCCAAAGGACTATTTTTAGGACCTTGGAAAAGACGGACCGATGCACCACTTCAGGGGCAAAAGTAAATCGGTTGAAATCCAAAGGACTATTTTTAGGACCTTGGAAAAGACGGACCGATGCACCACTTGGATTCCAATGGTCCTCCGAGTCGATCGAGCTTCTAGGAATTTCTCACGGAGGTACTAATCTTCCATTACGAAACTGGGAAGAAAAGGCTAAAAAGCTTACCTCCACCTTGCGAACTTGGAGAAAACGTCCATTGAGTGTTTTCGGAAGGGTCTTAGTCCTAAATATAATGAGCCTCTCTAAACTATGGTATTTGGCGTCCGTCTTTAATATCCCCAATTCTGTAGAAATTTCTCTCAACGATCACGTTAAGTCTTTCCTATGGGAGGACAAGAAACCCCTTGTCCGCAAGGAAGTTTGCGAGCTACCCAAAGGCAAAGGCGGGTTAGGTTTAGTTAATATAAGGTATAAAGTTAAATCACTTAGACTAAAATTTTTATCTCAACTTCTCTCCAGCGAAGCACAGTGGGCATCCCTGGCCCGAGCATTGTGGAGAAGGCGTCTTTCCCCACTTTCGGCGGAGCATCTATTTTTAGATTTGGGAGATCGTCCGCAAGTCACCCAACTTCCCCGTTGGTATAGCGACATCGCTAGTGAGATTTTAAATATTGAACGTGGGATAACTGAGCCGTCCTGCTGGCAGGAAGCTCTGGCACAGCCGTTATATCTCAACCCGCTAATTCGAAATAAAGCCGGTGATATGTTTCCAATCGGAAGTCTAAGGCCGTTGGGGGTCAGGAACTTTAGACACATCGTCAACAACAACCGTTCTTGGAAAAGCATAGAAGACATATGTCAAACATCTGAAAGGAGACTTAGTAGTGTAGACCGGCAATTGTTGGCCTTGCAACAGGGAATTCCGTCCGCATGGTTGGACCTTCCGGACTCCCCCGTTAAAGGAAAGGTTTGTTACACGGTGAAGGGCAACAGTCTTGGAGCATTGTCTTCGAGGTGGTGGTATGCTTACCTATTACAAAAGCAAACACCTACTGTAGCCGCACTCGCTAAGTGGGAAGAGCAGGGACAGCACCCAGAATCATGGGAAGGCAGTGTTTCAAAATTAGCCGAGTCACGGGTCGACAATTATGCTAGAGAAAGTGTATGGCTTTTGTGGCATAGGGTTTTGTGGTTGGGGCCGAATCTGGTCCGAGCCGGCGTCACTGATGACGACACTTGCCCGATGTGTAAATCGGATAGGGAGACTTTCCAACATCTGTTTCTGCACTGTGCAGAGACAAAAAAACTGTGGAGTTATGTTGGAAATCTTCTTTCCTTGGTCGGGGACACAAAAGTAGCTCTATCACAGTTTCGGTTTTTGTGAGAAGAACTGCCACAGGACTCCAAAGTAAGGAGGCAGGTCATATGGGAGTGCATTGTTTTAGCTGTGGGCACTATCCGGCGGCATCGCAATTATGTTGCGGCCCATGACGAACCCTTCGACCATAGGAAAGCTCTGCAGTTTCATTGGCGCAGAGACTTAACATTACATATTATGTGCCGTTTTAAACATTTTAAACGCATCGGGAAAATACATGTGTTTGAAACCGCTTGGTGTAAAGGTCACATCCTTGCCGAGCTTCGGGCTGGGAATTTGATTTTAAAACTGTAATGTGGAACGTGTGCAGGACATACTGGGTTTATTTTTAATATCTGAGTGTAAAAGAATAAGTATAAATGTGTTCTTCGTCCATCCGGTAGAGATACCAGTAATCCATCTTCCGGTTGCATCGTTTTAGTTGCACTTAGATAAGCAAGCCTTGTCCTTTCATGTAGATGCGTTGTAGTATCGTTTAAATATCTCTCGCAGCCTAGTCTGCTGCGAAGCAAAAAAAAAAAAAAAAAAAAAAAAAAAAAAAAAAAAAAAAAAAAAAAAAGAATATTTAGAATAACCAGGTATGTTAATAATTTCTTCGGAGCAATCATCTAACCAACTTTCTGAAAAACCTAGTACTGAAAATTCATGGTTAAGATTTTGTAAGAGTCCAGTGATTTCGTCAAGGTGCTTTTTCAGACTTCTCGCATTCATATGTAAGACGGAGAAATGACCTTCGGTTGAAGATGAGGGTATTGATGATAAGGCATGAGTAAGAGAACTTTCTGAATAATATTTACAAATATTCTCATTGAACTGGCCCCAATGCGCCAGTTCATGTTCATTATCCTCTATTTGGGAATTACCACCACCTGTATTTTCAAGTTCGAAAGGATCGAAACACATGTTGTCTAGGACATCAAGGCTTAGAGATTCAGTAGTGGATGAAGATGATGAATGAACTAATGGTTGGGGTTCATTATGGAAGGGTAGATTGGGATACAGGTTAGAGAGTGGAGTATGCTGTGATGTTAACTCTAAAATACAAAGATTATTAATTCATTGTAGATAAGATTGCCGACCAGACATGATGATTGCAGATTAACAATTTACAAACACAAGCAATGAAATTTCACATTTATGAACAAACATATATACAAGGTATAATACAAGGTCATTTCTTTAGGAAACAACCAAAGGCTTCAAAAAACACATGACCTTTTTGATAAACAAACTGAAAAATAGACCTTTACTTATCAAAACCTACTGGATCAAAACGCTCAAGTCAACTTAAATTATAACTGATTAATCTAATTAACAATATATATACATGCAATATTTTCAAGACGTATCAGATGAACATTTATTAAAAATAAAAGTAAACACTATCATTATGTATTGAACAAAACATGAGGCCGCAAGACCACATGTCTGCAAAAGTAGTAGAAGGGAAGCGATGAAACTCTGCTCGTATTCAGCATAGGATTGATGACTTAAAGGCACACTTGCCACGAAAATCAGGAATATTGTTTACATTAAAAAAGAAAGACCGTTTTCTGTATTTTCCCCAGACAATATAAGTTAGGAACTTTCTATTTTTACCAAAATTTAAAAGTTTGGACGTCACTTTGTATTTTTAATTTGAATATGAAAATTTGAATTGTTAGGTACCCGGAACGTAAACAAACCAAACTGCTCGCTGGGGCGCATTTTATGTTTCAGTCGAGTGAGTGAACTAACGGCACGGTGCAATTTTACGTAGACCTATTTAACTGAGAAATACAGACTGACGATCGGTTAACAGCGAATGGAAAAGCCTGCTAATAATTGCTTGAGTGTAAACCACAGATAAAAAGGCCTTAAATGAGGGTAATCCAACACGAAAGTTGACCGACACTGATCGTTGTTGTTGTAATCAGGCTTCGATTCTTCGTTTGTTTTTCACCCCATTTCTACATTCTAAAGCTAATTAGACATGTTTTATGTGTCCTATGTTTAAGTTTAGTGGTATTAGTCGTAGTAAGCTCATGTAAATTGGTTTTCTTAGCCAATTTAAACAGGCTACGGCGGCAAGTGGGCCTTTAAATAACGAAATAATTTTTATTACATGAAACGTCTATTTAACACTACTTTATTTATACACAGCCAAATCACCCAATTAAACTGGGAAATGACAAAAGGTACAAACCCATTGTAGAACTTGTTATTACATTTGTTTAATACAGAATATACTACATTATATGGTGTGCAATCGAACGACAGTAAAGTGTATTTCTTAATGAACCTAGCCAAGAAATCCTAAAGAGGCCGTACAAAATTACAATTAAAAAACAAATGCTCAATGCTTCCCAATGGGCTTTAAAAAATAAACAATAAAATGGCAGAAACCCAACGCATCTTGTGCAAAAGCCCTCCGGTATATAAAATATGGTTAACCGATTTAAAAAGAAAATCTTTCACGTTGTTCTCCAAAATATTAGACGAAGTAGCACTTAAACACTGAGCAAAACTAAATGGGGGTACAATTTTATAACGAAAGATCTGACAGCAACAAATCTTTGGCGTGAATCAGACCAATTTTGTTTGGAAAAAGCCAAATAATTTAAACAAACAAAAGCAACAAATCTTAGCAAAATGCGATACGTTTTTGTTATTTGTTAATTGACAAATATTACAAATTGGGGCTAAACTATAAAATGACGATATGTAGACAGCAGAATTATACTTAGAAACTAAACGTTTAAAGGCTCACTTGCCGCCGTAGCCTGTTTAAATTTGCTAAGAAAACCAATTTACATGAGCTTACTACGACTAATACCACTAAACTTAAACATAGGACACATAAAACATGTCTAGTTAGCTTTAGACTGTAAAAATGGGGTGAAAAACAAACGAAGAATCGAAGCCTGATTACAACAACAACGATCAGTGTCGGTCAACTTTCGTGTTGGATTACCCTCCTTTCAGGCCTTTGTATCTGTGGTTTACACTCAAACAATTATCAGCAGGCTTTTCCAGTCGCTGTTGACCGATCGTCAGTCTGTATTTCTCAGATAAATAGGCCTACGTAAAATTACACTGTGCCGTTAGTTCACCCACTCGACTGAAACATAAAATCGCCAATAGGGGGCAGATCGGTTTGTTTACGTTCCGGGTACGTAACAATTCAAATTTTCAAATTCAAATTAAAAATACAAAGTGACGTCCAAACTTTTAAATTTTGGTAAAAATAGAAAGTTCCTAACTTATATTGTCTGGGGAAAATACAGAATACGGTATTTCTTTTTTAATGTAAACAATATTCCTGATTTTCGCGGCAAGTGTGCCTTTAATGTGTAAGCTTGTAATTTACCCACCTTGCTTATATCATTATATAAAACTTCACGCTTTAGACATTCATGGATTTTGCCCCAGATAAAGGTAAGCACGCAATGTTTTATAATTTTTAAGAAATTATAGGGTAATGGTAAAACAGATCTCATGTGCCATAATTTGGAAAGCGCTAATACATTGCCCCTCAACGAAAGATTCCACATATTAAAAAGATTGGCAAATGTATCAGACGGTTAAGTAACAAATGCTTTTACAATTCTTCATTCCGTTGGTATGAAAAACGGAGCGAGGTATTGTAATATACATGACACACTCGGCGGTTGTCCAAGTTTTTTCCTCATAAACACATCAGCGCGGGACAGATATACGAGTCAACCCTATTCAGATGGAAGATCAAATTGCCCTTAACACCTGATGTATTGCATTGCATAAAGGTGCATTGAATCTTTTATTCTTTTCAAATAACCGTAATTCACAGAATCGGTTGAATATTTTTTTGCACGTGAAAATAAAAAAGTTCTTATTTTGTATGAGTTCATAAGTTAAAAGGTTAATATCGTTGCTATCAAATCGGAAATCGTTTTATGCACTCCCAAATGAAACCATTGGTACATTACAAAATCTAAACCTTTTGAAGGTATATGAAGTTATTTAATTGGGATCTGCCTTTTGAAGCGTTATTTTTTCTTCAGGTTTATAAAATTTGCCTCAATGCTCGATGGGGATTTCTCAATAATGTTAATAACACATTAGAAGTGCATAGCCTTCAATACATTTGTCTGGTTTGTTCATGTAACATGTTCGCAATTTGGGCATATTCTGAGATCTAAATTCTTAGGTTGAATAATACGAAGTCTTTAGTTACGAATTTGCGGCTCATTGGTGTTCTATATATCTGCCTTGAGAGAGTCTCAATTTAATTTGTGAATAGTTTGACTGTCTTTCCTGACTTGTTCGGTATACAGTATCGTGCTTTACACTCACAAAGGAAAAATATAAAAGTGGCTAGAGACTGCCGGAAATTTGGAACTTTAGATTTGCAAGCACTTGAAAAACTAAACGATTGGCGTTAAAAAAGCTTTAAATAAATGTTAGGTCTGGGGGCTGTTTCTCAACACACTTACGCCCGTCGTAACTTTGCGCCTGGTCGTAACGTAATGTTGAAGATATATGTTGCCATGGTAATTACGCCTTGCATTGGACTTACGTCGGTCGTAACTTTGTTGAGAAACAACCCCCAGATTACTTCAGATCAATACCTAAAGCACATTCTAGCGACTGATATATCTAAAAGGATTCACTTTCTGGACAAAGTAAACAATATATTACGTTTATCTTGTCCATAAAGAATTTTGACAACTCATGCTACTTTAAGAACCGAAAAGTACATTATTTCTTGTTTCCAAAATACAAACCAGTTTCAAAGAACCATCTGACAACGGAACCTTATTTACGTTATGTCTGGTCAATGTTTCCTTTTGTGTTTTTTTTTCAATGCAAACAATCCTCCGAATACAATGCAATGTATACGACGTGTTTCGTGTTTCCATAAAGACAAATACCTCGATGTCCTTGCCTTCATACAGTAAACAGTTTCTGTCTGGAGGAATGCGATAGCATGCCTATGGCACAAATCAAATCGATCAGTCCCTATTGTATCCTGGTAACCAACAGGTGTCCGTGGCCTCTCAGACGGAAATATGGCCATTCTAAACCAACGCCTCAATTATGTCTCATTGAACGAGGCCGCTGGCTCTCGCTTATAGTCTCAAACAAGTTGACACTGATATGTGAACTGTACCAGAATTGTCTTTATTGTCTTATTTACTATTTATCCTAAACCCATGCATTTTAGTACTCCGTCCATTTTGATCAAGTAATAAAAAAACTTGAGAATTTGGCTCGATTCGGGTGTAGTTATTATAATGATTCTATCTATAGAAACATCAGCATCAGAGCTCGTGTCACAGTTGTGTTTGATTACACACATCTGTGTTCTTTTGGTTTTTAGTTTACAGCATAACATTTATCGGTTGGCCGTTTTTGTCCCTTATATCTCTCAGATTAAGTCCATGCAATTGGTGTGCAGCAAACTCGTTTAAACGTTTTTTTTAAATTTGTGTCAGCTTTATATCGTTACTTAGAAAAAGTGATACAATCATCAATAACAACAGCCTTAAAATAAACGGGCTTGTCACATTGGATGACGGTTGACCCAGGGTCCCAGGTCAAATCGACTTCAATAAATGTTTGTTTTTAGTGGAATGTTTTTAATAAAAGTCTCTAAAGCTTTTCTTGGATTGGCATTTATGACTCATCTACCTAATGATTCATCTTCACTCAAACGGTAACCACACTATCTTTAATGTTTACAATTAAAAAACCAAGCTTAATTAGAATCTATCTAAATTACTCAGTGTCTGTTTCGACTTATTAACAATTATTAATTTATTGGCTTCGTCTGGAGTTATTACACTAAATGTTGTAAATGTTGACCTGCCATCTTTGATTCGTTATCTGTTGTATCCAATAAATTTATTGCAACATACAATGGCAATATATGGTTGTCTAGAATGTAGCTGTTGAATATGTATGCTTACCACATATTCATAAAGCACATTTAAGCCGAATGGATGAGATGTTTTAATCGGCTTCAAAAACTGTATCATTAATGAACGATTTAAAAATACGACCCATTAAAAGCATCACTTTCGAGTTAACTTAATATGAACCAGCTGAAATCATCTTAACCAACAGTACCAACAACCTTGATCAACGATAGCCACACCTTTAGACCACGAAGACACCAGAAAAGAGTTTTAGCAAATTATGCCCTTTGGTATGCGAAACTCGCCGAGCACATTCCAAAGACTCGTCATCCTAGATATATTGTTGCCGTGTATTTATCGATGACATCATCTACAGTAAGACTTTAGAGCCGAACTCAATTATGTATTCGGCGTACGCCGAGGGCAATGTCTGACGTAAGCAAACTGTGTTTGCTCTTCAGTTTTGAAATTGAACGTGAAGACACCGCCGGAAGTAACAAACGTCACGGTTGCCATGACAACTTGTTTATCTGCATTTGAATAACATGGTCGCCATCTTGAAATCATAGTGCACCCTGGATACTTGGGGATTACATGACGTGGATACACAAACTCTCCGTTGAAGAAAGTCGTTCGGTTTACAGTTTCTCACGTTCGGTGACCGCCGAATGCAGAATTAAACTCGACATAGAAAACCAATTTGACATGATAGACAAACTTTTTGAAAGATTCTACCAAGTTGTTTACCTATCTTGCCAGAAGTGAATTCGGATGTGTCACAGTCATATATCTTGGATTTGTCTTCGGTCATGGTCAGGTCACACCAGTCATGCTTGACTGTTTATCTCAGGAAAAGAAGAAAAGATGGAGGTTTTCGTTGGCCACTAAGATAGGATATAGGTAAGCTGACAATGGGCCTGGATAAATTACACCAATATAAATTGACTGTCAGCTACATAGATTGTCGTTTGAGACAAGTTAACCGCCTTGAACCTTATTACATTACATATAAGTAAAACGCTATATGAAAGAAAGCATATAGTTAACCTTTCTGGCGAATAACCTTTGTACCAACCACAGTGAAATGATGAATCTGAATCTTAGTATGAAAATATTGCAGCTACCAGCAAAAGCTTCCATTGTATCTAACCGTAGAGTTCACACAACGGGCTACACTCCACGAGCTTTGTCCAACCCTCTTGAATACACTAACATAGGTAGACGAATGCAAAATAAATAGTATGACAAACTAACAAGTTATATATATAATTTATTAACAAGAATATAAAAGATATGTCTACTTACTGTTCAAAGTATTATACTATTTGTGTTTCAATATAATAAGACCAGCATGAATGTGGCCCAGATTATAAAAGAATAATAAAATGTCAGTCATTGCTTATATAAAAAAAGAGTTTGAAAGATCTATTTGTCAGCACTAAAGTCCCTTGTCTGTCCTCTACCTGGGAACTAAATTATATACTGGCCTTTTCTTTTCCCATAATCATATTTTGTTCAATCTCAGTTTACCCGACTTCTTACCATTTTGTCTATATATAAAAAAGTATTTCAGAAAAATATTTACGGACTTTAGCAAAATTCATGTCCGTCTTCAACCAAAGGAAATATCATGGGTTTTGGATTAATGCAACAACCATTGTTACAAGAGTACCCACAACCTGTATCAGTAGGTCTCTAAACACTAATTCAGCCATCAGCAGTATACCGAAGAAATCAGTGGATTCTTTACACAGATCTCAGGTCCCATCGATGTCTCTGTCTACACCAATCAAGATGTTCAGTTTGACCTTTTTCCGCCATGAGCGGATGTTTCGCGTGGACTGTCAATGACGTGACGTTGGTCTGATTCAAGTTTAATTTTCTTTCTTTCTTAGTGACTTTAAATCCGCCGTGGACGATGACGCATTATTTACACATTTTATGCTATAAAACATGAACTCTACTAAAAATGTTTATTTAAAACGCTCGGGGACAGATAGTCAGTGAGGATTTCCATATATGGGATAGATGACATTCCATCATTTTAAATTTAACCAACAGATCGCATGCTTATCTTTAAAGCAAAACAAACCTTCAGTTCATGCACTCCTATGAATTTCAAAAGGTGTGATTCGGACTCTACGGTGCAAACTTCAGGGACCGTATGCTAGATTCTCAGCACCAATGAGACCGTTTTTTGAGCTATACTAGCACCAACAAACTTCTGTCACATTTGTTCGAGGTTTTCAATCCCTGGTTGAAGGTATGTGGCTACTTGGACAGAGTCGACCGTTTTGGCACCAAACGGCTTACTGTGGAGTTGTTACGTCCAGTGTCTCCATTGTAAAGTGTCACGAGCTGCCAAAATGTTGATATTTTGACGTTGAAACGGAATGTTGAAATTATCGGTTATTTTTCTCAAGACGTGTAATTCCGAAGCTTTTTAGTGCTTCTAGTCTCGAGAATGTACGATAAAGTATAGTTTTGAACTAACTTTGGCTTAGAATGAATGCATGGTCGTCCCGGTTATTTAAAGTGGCATGAGCTGCCAAAACTCACACTTTTTTCATAATTTGGAATGAGGAAAATCCATACAGTATGTGGCCTGTACGAACCGAAAACGTGTTGGGAAAGTAAACAAAATTTAAATAACCGGGACGACCATTCATTCATTCTAAACCAAAGTTAGTTCAATACAATACTGTATCGTATATTTTCGAGACTAGAAGCACTAATAAGCCTCTGAATTATACGCCTTAAGAAAAATAGCAAATAATCTAAACATTCTGTTTTAACGTCAAAATATCGACATTTTGGCAGCTCATGCCACTTTAAATTCTGTTTACTTTTCTAACACTATTCCGATTCGTATAGGCCACATACTGTATGGATTTTCCTCATTCCAACGCCAATCATTTAGTTTTTTGATGGCCTTCAAAGCCTGTTACTGTCATGACGATCAGAAATTATCAAAATAAGTGTGAATTTCTGCAGCTCATGCCACTTTATGGAAAGTCCAGCTGTTTGCAGGCCAATTATCTGCCTCTTTACTGCGTCAATCTTTTGTCTACCCGGTAGACTGGATAAAGAACAGTTTTTAATGTCAATATAGACCATAAAAAGTTCCAAACGAAGATCTCAATTGAATAACTGGCTTTAAGAGCAATTTCGAATGATACAAATTTTGTATAGCAGCAATTGTTTTCATTTGGACAGGGAGTGGGGGTGGGGGGTGTGGGGGTGGGTGGGAGGGGGGGTCACCTTTGTAATACATATATTTCGTTGTAACAAAACCGTATAACGGAGTGAAAAATATCACCGATTTATAATTATTTAAAGTCTAATGTCATGTTCAAATTTGTCCATTGGTTTCTTTCGAATTAATCGAGTTATTCCACTTCTAATTTAGTAGTGTGTTTTGGTCACCAAAGATAACACCTTTATCATGAACACAGTTGCAGTTTAGGCCGAGCCTACTCTACCAATGATGAAGCCCCGATTGTCAAAACCTACCAACGTAAGACTATGTTATATATATCTGTTATAAACAACAACATAAGTAGTTATTGTTTATTAACTCTCTGGTAGGGACTCCAAAACCATTGGTAGGAATTTATGTCGCACGTTGTGGGACCTTGTAGTTTACAATGAAGTGGAATGGATTTCTATTTTCAAAGATGTCCCACAGGACTAGTCCGTATTTAGACACTTCCAGACATGTTTTATTGGTTATTTCACGGACACGTACACAGTGGAGGCGTTGCCAGGTTTAATATAAAAAGAAATCGGATTCAGTGCCCACATGAAACCAAGACCTTCCAATGGTATCGGCAACCATTCCATATTGCCCGATCGATTGAAAACGACGTCAGAAAAATACCTCCAAGACCTGAGCCCAAAGGCCATATTGGGTGATTTTATTTAATGTCATTAAATGTACTATTCCCAGATACACAAAATAAAGTCAGTGAAAAAAGAGTTTCAGAGGTTTGTAGAGAAAATCAGAGTTTCATAATTAGGGAAATATTATCTCGCCTCAGAACTACGAACAGTATAACATCACGTCGATGATGAGAGAAAAAAGAACCACAGTTCCATGCTTAAAAAACGAAAATAGTTGGATGGTGGATTTATACCAAAGCTCTTTCGCTTTACTTCTATAAGGCAGAACTTCTTGTAGGAACGACCAGCAGGTTACTGCATTAACAATCGTTGACATCATTTACTAAGTCATAAGTTTGGAAGCTATTTTAATTTGTTTTTTAAGTGAAATCTCTTTTTCGTTTTTTCTTAAATTCATGCAGTGTAACCACCTTTATTAATTGACCGTGCAAGTTATTACCCGAATACGACCTTTGCGGCTGGGTAATATCAGCAGCCGAATCAAGTTCATATTAGCCGTGGGCTGTATTGGCCGAGTTCAAGTCATATTGGCCGAGTTGAAGTCATATTGGCCGAGTTCAAGTCATATAGGCCGAGTTCAAGTCATATTGGCCGAGTTCACGGAGTGCGGCTGAAGACGCAATTAACATGTGACGTCTGAGTTTGACAGAAACAGACGACAGTTGTTGATATCAAAATTTCTACACTAGAGCGCGTTGTACAAGGTCTTATTGACAGGATATTAGAGCTGGAAGAAAAAACTACTGTAAGTGAATCCGATTGCCGTTTTAGTACAGCTCAAGAGGAAGAAACTTCTCTACTTATCCAGGAACAAAAACACAGAAAGAAAAACAAGGTCGGACGTCAATTTGTTTAAAGCATCCAACAAACGAATGGAAATAACTTCCACAGTCTATTAATAAAAATATTATGAATCGAGTGTTTACGTATTGCCATGGTATTGGCCTTCGGGTGGTTGTATTGACCCTCGGCCTCGGGCCAATACGGCCACCCTCAGGCCAATACCAAGGCAATACGAAAACACTCGATTAATAACATATAATATTTGCCATGTGGTTTATTGGCTCGGCTTTTAGTGTTTCCTTTAGCATGGCCTGTATATCGAGTGACGTCAAAATTTCTCTCCATCCGAGAGGTCAAATGTCACAGGGCGACATGCATTTGTGTCACCACGATCATATCCTATACCCCAAGGTCGCATATTAACATTATTTATTTACCACACCTCCTGACAGTTGACCTCACCGATTTGAATTCCTTTTTGCGTCAATCGATATTTTGGTTTTGATAAAGAAAAACCAGCAATTAACACGGGTAAACACAAATCTATTTCTGAAACCCTATTTCACGACTAAGGTGATTAGATCTATATACAGGTGAATACATAATATGGATCTACGAACGCTTCAAACCATTAACAGGGCGGTGTACCTATATTTCCAAGTTTAATTAGCCGTCAATTCATTCCAAATAAGCGTCATTAAGTTTTCCGACCTGAAGGGACCAAGAACACATACAGTAATCGCATCAACCATCTAAGATCATAGTGTACGAACCCAATCTTGTATTTAAACGTCTATATGATAGATCGATAAAAGAGTTAGACTGATAAAGCCGAACAAACGACCCCGATACTCCTGCACAATCTTCAGGGCCGAATGCATCACATTTTGCGTTACATTTGTTTTTGTACATGCACTTTATAACTAAGATAAAAAGAACATGAAATTGCTGGGGTAAAACAATTTTATCTGCACCTTTACTACCGTTATGAAAATATATTAGCTCTGTGGTGAGACGTCGGATCTGTTGAATGGGTAACTGCCGTCAATACCGATGTATTAAATCCGGGCAGTTACCCCTTCAACAGATCCTAAGTCTCACTGGAGGGTTGAGACGCAGGCTGGAAGCTAATGGAGGCTATACGAGCTATTGACCT
Source organism: Lepidochitona cinerea (assembly GCA_963971465.1). Taxonomy (NCBI): domain Eukaryota; kingdom Metazoa; phylum Mollusca; class Polyplacophora; order Chitonida; family Tonicellidae; genus Lepidochitona; species Lepidochitona cinerea. The sequence goes on along the minus strand of OZ020556.1, from coordinate 33,970,827 downwards.
TCTGCTCTAGGGATGTGTTCTACACACTCAAAGTGACATTTTTACCTCAATATGCTTACACACAATATGCTTACAAACTGTGAAGCATCTTTTTTGTTGTTGAGCCTTGGCTAACGATATCCTGAATAAATTGTATAGCTTATTACCATTAATGGTGATTTCTTATCGCCAGAATGTTGCCCTTTATGATCACAATCGTTTCTGCAACATCAGTTTGCCAACAATCTCCCATCACCAATGATTTTATCGGTCGGTGCAGACTTCCCAGGGGGGGTGCTTACCTTTTTTCTTATATATAGGCAATCTAATGCAAGGTCTGCCAGTTTCATGTCATCGTTAGTTTGACGGTAATTACGGTAATTATATGCATAGAACCCCTCAACTCCATCTATAATTTTGGAACATTACGATTTTACTGTTATTTTTAAGAATTAGAGAAAGCAAAATGCGGAAACTATTAGCAATTTCACTTGCAGAACAGCCTCAGAACGCTTTCGGGCAATCAAGAAGCCTAGAGCTTCTAGGGCCTAAATTTGTTAGGTTTCTCTAACTGATGGGCCTGGGACCTTAGGTCCTGGTTTCAGCTCTGTATATATAAGACAAGCAAACCGTTCCCAACAGGCCGGGTAGCTTAGTTGGAAGAACAGCGGGACGGTAACCAAAATTGTAGTTCGATCCTCACACTGGCCCGGTTTTCTTTTCCGGGTCAATCAGTGTCGGTTATTTACTAATTCAGTATTACATCACGTGGTGAAGACAATTTAACACCTCAATGTCTGTATATCTTTGTCACCGGATAACACTGTTACAATAAGTTTAAACTTTAGATACTCGCTGATTAGTTGAATGATCCCAGGTTCCAATAGCCTCTAACTGCTAAACCAATGTCCTGTCCCTAAGGGCAGACATGAATACTATCTAAACCTTAACAGAAGTTGATTAAAGAAGTCAGATGTCAGGCCTAAATGAAGAAGATTTTCTGTAAATGAATAGTTCTGCTTTAGTCGCTGAGTGGCAAGGCTAGGCTATACTGAATATCCACACAAGATAACAGGAATAGTTTACTTAACAGATATGCCTAACTATTCCAAGAACAATAACTGTCCAGCATAACGGCAAGATGTTGTCAATCTAATCTGAAACTCATTATATAACCAGTTTACTTACTAAGCTGAGGTTCAATGTAACCAGTTACTGTTGAAATATGGGGGATTTCTCACAGTAAGTTAGCTCGCGTTTAACAACCTTTCCTCATCATATATACTATTCCTGAGATTCAATAAATCCGATGTTTCACAAACGTCAAATTCGTACATTTAATTACTCATGAACTATCTGGAAAGACATTACGATAGAAAAGCCTTGGTCTACAAGTCTCACCTTACTGATATAATCTAACTCTGGACCAGCGTTGAACAAATTATTTTAAGTTTCGACTATATATAAACAACTAAAAGTTTAGCAATATGACTCTGACTTGGCTGTGTTTATCTTTTAAGTAACATACAAATATTATTTAGTAGGACTTATATACACTTATACTTATATATAATTTTGAAGATTTTGTGTTGACACAGTTGTCAAACGTAAAACATGGAAACATTACGCTGTTTGGTTTTCATAAGAAACATACAAATTGACTGAAACTGTTAACTGAAATGAAAAAATAGGTGAACTTTCCACAGGAGGCTTTATATTCGTAACTTGACAACGAACACGTTTGTAATTAATCCGCTCTGTTGATGGCAAAAGCTCTTGTGACGCCATGTGATTTATTTGATATACTTAAAGGAAATCCAAGTTTTTCTCTAATATAGCTATTCTTGCCGACAAATACATGGGCCAAACCTGATATTATTCAGTGAGTTTCGTATCGCAAAACCACACATCTTCTTCAGCACCTGATGCACTACATTCCATCTATAACTCAGATTTTTTTCTATTCTTTTTAACTAAACATTTATTTCATATGTTGAATATTTTTTTCTTACAAATAAATATCAGCTAAGACGTACATGTGTCACTCAATATTGGTCAACATAAAAAATAATATGTCTTAGAAATGAATTTATTTTTATCGCACGATAAAACTGTGTTATTTCAAAATAATTTCCACAAAGTAAATGTGCTGACTCATAAACCAACAATCTAATATTGTTCCGTTTTAATTTTTATCAAATATTGAGTATTTGAACGTTCCATAACGGTAAAAATTAGAGCTTACCCGAGTTCTTCACGATCTCGATCATATTGTCTGATTCGTTTACCTATACGGTATGGGAAAATCAGACACGAGGCTGACTGGCCTCAAGATCTAGTAAAATGAACTGTTTGACGGAGAAATGTTTCGTTTATTGTCTAGGTATTCTTCTAAAATGAAGTACATGTACCACAAGCATTCACATAACGAGCACATATTTTCAGTTGATGTAAGCAGTATTTCACATAACGTCTTCCAACTGTCAAAAAATGGAGACAATGATAAGCATATATCTATATCATATCAAGTAAACTTCGAAGTCATCGGGGGCCTCGGTGGTCAAATGGGTTAGAATGATCGTCCCTCGGTCCCACACGGCTTTTTCACTCGGTCGCCGTATTTGGAAAAGTTGCCAGGTACTCGCCGATGGTTGAAGATTTCCTCCGGGCAATGGACCTCCTTCCTCACTAAACCTGGCAACACCGCCGTATAAGTGAAATAATTTTGAGTGCGGCGTAAGAAATCGATCAACCAATGCACAGATTTTGGCATTAGATGTGGCATCTGAACTGTGGGACTAGAGTGGCTTCTAATTTTAGATTGCAGCGAATCTCCCCTGCTATTTATAGAAAAATAATGTGTCAATATTAGTTGGCTTGATTATAGACATCAGTGGGTATTGGATATGATGTACGATCACATTGAAGGCGGAAGCTAAAATTTGTGAATGGATAGATATTGTCAGAAGTTTGGCGTAAACTGTTCTTGTTTCTATGAATAACTTGTAAGGGTTGCCATTAACTGGCCTGAGGTAGAGATTAAGCTATACTAGGTCTAAGCTGATGTCTATGAAATGACCGACCACCAGTCTGAAGATGGGTTGATTTTGGAAGGGACACAGTATCTTTACATGAATCTTCGAATTACGCTAATGTTTCCACTGCCCGTCGCTTTCCTGTCATATTTATCAGCAAACGTCGTCTCACTATGATAGCTTTTGTGGAGACGTAAAGTGGCTGTCAGAGATAATGGAGACATAACCTGTTTATCTCACTTGCTTGGAGAGTATACAATTAACCTACTTAAGGAGGCATTTGTCCATAGTGGCTTATACATGATGATGCCAACTCCTACTGAACAACATGTATCAACCCGTGACTATCATGTTTGAATTTCCTATTACCGAATAAGTTTTGAATTTTAACCGTTCATAGTTTTACATCGCTCACTCGCGGTACTGCCAAAAGACAACAAATAAGTGACCATTTCGTTCGATTGACTAAATAATCAAAATATTGCCCAATGTTTCAAGGCTTGGGTTGTTTTTTAAATGCTACTTTTGAATTCCACATCTACGCTAATGTTCCTGTTTATTTCCTTGAAAAAGAATGCTGAATTTGTCTTGTGTGTTAAATTGATCACATATTTTATAACGGGTGTCAGGATTTGATGGTATATGGTAGACGGTATAACAAAGAGAGAGACGCTATAACAGAGAAGATAATTGATCTACATGAACTAGGTCACTAATAATTTAAGAGGGAGTCAAACTGGTTAATAAAAGTTGTTCAAAGCGTTGTCCCGATGTGTAACACTACCACTGAGTGACAGCTGGATGACAGTGGAACCGACTAAATTCATACCATTCCAAAGAGATGTCAGTTGCACAGCTTGTTGGCTCCATTAGATTTGATTTGTAGATCGATTCAGCAGTTCCAGATACTGAGAAATGAAACAGCCAGCGCATGTTAGAAAGTTTGATATGTTATTGAGACGTGGATAGGAAATGAAACAGCCAGCGCATGTTAGAAAGTTTGATATGTTATTGAGACGTGGATATTGAACTATGTTAGGTTGCTGATTACTTCGCATGTAAATCACCAAGATAATGTTTATCTTTTTGATAAAATATTTATTAAAAGCACCGTAATATACACAACAATGGCAAATTATTTTCTAAGAGAGTACCCACTTTTGGTTGTTTTCGCGGCTTATAAAGCAATGGGTAATGGGTACGCTGATATGTGGCTTCGGGGACATCCAACTGATTAAAGAGGGAGTCGACATTGTCCCCTAAATGTTGTTTAGAAGGATGCAAACTGAGTAATACAGTCAAAGTGTGGCAGCTTGGCGACAAACTGTCCGGTATCTTATATGGATACAGGTCACAGTTTCTGACTTCCGGATTTTCCTAGGGACGAAAGAAGTTCTAGATATTTTTGTGTGTTTTTTTATTATTTTTTCCTGGCCCCCTGCATATTTTGTTCTGGGCATTTTTGTAGTTTTTATGAAAGGACAGGGTTTGAGTTACTGTCTGGAAATGATTTTAGAAGTAGAATGAGGCCAGTTCAGGTGGATGGAGTTCTGGTAGTTAGGCGTGCTTTGGTCTGTTTACATCCGGCGGACTGTGTGTAAAGGGGCCCGTATCACCTGTTTGTAATGATAGTGAAAATTTTCTACCTTCAACCTACGAAAAAAAAGTGCTTAAAATACTGCCAAAGGACTTGAAGGCAGCACGATTTAAATCAAGAAAGCATGTAACGTTTCTATGGAACAAAAACAGAAAATTTGAATATGCATCCAGTTTCTTCAGTTCTTTACCATAAGCAAGATAGATTGTCTTTATTTTACGGGAGCACACTTTATAAAAAAACGTCTGTCTGTGAAAAACGGAAGCATTCTTAGGCTAGGGCTGAAAACACCATCCCATTGTTGACAAGTTAAAAACGTATCTCTTAGGTATTGGTTTCACATCTCGTCTGTCTTGGATGTTTTTATGTTTTATGACTTGACCAGCCATATATTACTAGCTATAGAATACCAGTCGGTCCAAATGTATTTTCGCGAGATTTCCTTTGGATGTGATTAAGATAGACCTCGCACGTCTTTACACGACATAGCGCAAGCATTATCACATGCCTGGTTGGGTAACATATCTTAAAGCCATAAGAAAAGGATTCCAATCCCGTTTACACACTGTATGTGAATATTTACATGGGATTAAACAAACGTCAAACAAGTAACGAAAACTGAGAGTCAATGTTACGAAATAGTTCATTTTTTAAAGGAAATTATAGCGTCGTCGAGATTGACTCTGAACTGCATGGTCACTGTTTTAGCTTGCACGAGGAGTTTACAATAATTACTAGTGTCGATATTTCTAGTTAAGTGTATGTAATGAATACAACGCAGGTAAATGCGAGCAATCACCAGACAGAATTTCGTGATGTCTTTTCGAATGATTAAAAGTCACATGATCAATTGACCTCCGGAGTGACCTCTCCAACCGTATTCCTATTTGGCATTAGAGGTGACATCTGGACTAGATTGGCTTCTAATTTTAGATTCTAGTCGACCTAAACAATAATGCAAGCGAGATTTACACACGCGTGGACAATCTAAAATTGGAAATTACCCTAGTCCTAAAGTCCAGACTTACTATAGTAACCTCTAGGGCCCATAGTTGCCATTGTTATCGGAAAAATTCATTGGAGTTGGCTTGGAGAGTTCACCTAGGAGCTCAACTGATCATGTGACTTTTAAGCATTCGACAAAACAACAACATCGTGGAATTTTACCTGGCGTTTGCTCACATATACCCGCTTTTCTATTGCTCCTTTATACTGGGCTAGATATATCGTAAGCTACATCGAACATTTCAAACACTAGAAACTATTGGAAACGCCCCGTGGAGCCTGTAGTGGCCAGTTTAAGGTGAATAGGGTCGACAGGGAACGTTGCCATCTTGCCCGTTTCCGTAAAAATGGGATTATTTCGTAAAATTGACTCTTCGTTTTCTTTACTATTATAACGTTTTCTTTAATTAAGTATATCTTCACATAAAGTCTGATGTCGGGTTTATTGTATTTTTAAAGCTTTTAAAACTGTTACCCTAGATGACACGCGAAAATCACTGCGCTATGTCCGGTAAAGGCGCACTAGGTCTATCTTAGCCACGTCTAAAGGAGATCTCGAATACGATTGGCGTTCAGAGAAGTCGTTTGCCTAGATACACGTGGGTATTTATCTCCCCTTCTATTTATAGAAAAATAATGTGTCACTATTAGTTGGCTTGATTATACACGTAAGTGGGGATCGGATATGATGTACGATCACATTGAAGGCGGAAGCTAAAATTTGTGAATGGATAGATATTGTCAGAAGTTTGGCGTAAACTGTTCTTGTTTCTATGAATAACTTGTAAGGGTTGCCATTAACTGGCCTGAGGTAGAGATTAAGCTATACTAGGCCCAAGCTGATGTCTATGAAATGACCGACCACCAGTCTGAAGATGGGTTGATTTTGGAAGCGACACAGTATCTTATGAATCTTCGAATTACGCTAATGTTTCCACTGCCCGTCGCTTTCCTGTCATATTTATCAGCAAACATCGTCTCCCTATGATAGCTTTTGTGGAGACGTAAAGTGGCTGTCAGAGATAATGGAGACATAACCTGTTTATCTCACTTGCTTGGAGAGTATACAATTAACCTACTTAAGAAGACATTTGTCCATAATGTCTTATACATGATGATGCCAACTCCTACTGAAGAACATTTATCAACCCGTAACTACCATGTTTGAATTTCCTATTACCGAATAAGTTTTGAATTTTAACCGTTCATAGCTTTACATCGCTCACTCGCAGTGCTGCAAAAAGAAAACAAATAAGTGACCACTTCGTTCGATTGACAAAATAATCAAAATTTTTGACAAATTTTCCCAGGCTTAAATTGTTTTTTAAACGCTACTTTTGAATTCCACATCTACGCTAATGTTCCTGTTTGTTTTCTTGAAAAGACAATGTCGATATTATTGGAGAGATACATGTAGATTTTCTAAAAAGCTCTTTTTCTGTTTTTTGTTGTTGTCAGGATACAGAATGCTGAATTTGTCTTGTGTGTTAAATTGATCACACATTTTATAACGGGTGTCAGGATTTGATGGTATGTTGTAGACGGTATAACATAGAGAGAGAGACGTTATAACAGAGAAGATAATTGATCTACATGAACTAGGTCACTAATAATTTAAGAGGGAGTCGAACTGGTTAATAAAAGTTGTTCAAAGCGTTGTTCCGATGTGTAACACTACCCCTGAGTGACAGCTGGATGACAGTGGAACCGACTAAATTCATACCATTCCAAAGAGATGTCAGTTGCAAAGCTTGTTGGCTCCATTAGATTTGATTTGTAGATCGATTCAGCAGTTCCAGAGACTGAGAAATGAAACAGCCAGCGCATGTTAGAAAGTTTGATATGTTATTGAGACGTAGATGTTGAACTATGTTAAGTTGCTACAGGTTGATTACTTCGCAGGTAAATCACCAAAATAATGTTTATCTTTTTGGTAAAATATTTATTAAAGGCACGTTAATATACACAATAATGGCAAATTATTTTCTAAGAGAGTCTACACTTTTTGTTTTCTCGGCTTGTAAAGCAATGGGCAATGGACACTCTGATAAGTGGCTTCGGGGACAACCAACTTATTAACGAGGGAGTCGACATAGTCCCCTAAATGTTGTTTAGAAGGATGTAAACAGAGTAATATAGGCAAAGTGTGACAGCTTGGCGACAAAGTGTCCGGTATCTTATATATGATTGACAGAGTAGTATCCTATCCCCATTACATCTGATTTGTCTTTCGAATCCTTGGTTCCAGAAACTGTATTACCACCCAGTTTGACAGTATATTATACAGATTACTGGTCAATGTGACATTTTCAACTCCGTTTAGCAGTCTACGATAGTGCCAGTAATAACCTATTTTACAGACACAATTGGTACGACTGCCAGAAGATTGAAAAATGCAACCTGTCGATTGGTGGGTATGATTTGATCAAATGAATTATAGCACAACGATTGGTTGTCTTATTTAACGGTATGTAGAAGTAAGAACGATAAAAACCCAGATTAACTACCAATGTGTTCATTTTGCATTGTCAAACAATATACTTTGCCTTATTAAAAAGTCCCCCGTACTATACCATCAACTCATAGTATGGTTCCACGGGGGGTTTGGTACAGATTAGCATATCTGGATGGTTATAACCAGGCAGCTGTAATTGCCAATAAGCATTCGTCCATGTTGTCGTGAGGGTTTTTTTTATGTGTAATATGTGCCCCTCGTCATTATCAATGAGTGAAATTATTACTGTTTCGGAATGACTTTATCCAAAGAATTAGGTTATAATGAAATGTATTCAAATAACCAACAATGTTTCTTATACAAATTATAGATAACAGAAGATAGAATCTAGTATTCGCACAGTTCAAGTATAGACGAAGCAGGCAAAACTTGAATAGAGATATAAATCTCTCTAATACATAGCTGTCAAAGGATGAACGGGAAGCGTTCGTTTTGGGGTGATGTAATAGCTACATGTCATAGAGGTAATCCAATGTCTCCTTTCCTTATTTCCATAGGCACATCTAGTCCAGAAATAAAAAAAAAGTTAAAAAGAAGTTTCGACGAATGTTAAAAAACCGTTCGATCGAATCACTGGCAATAGGGGATCTCTGGTCGATTTGGACAAGAGATGAAATCCTAAAAAATAGTTTCCGATTCAACATAGATCTATCAATAAAAAAGCTGTGTGATAGCTATTTTTGTTGATTCAAACTGCTGGTATCCTGCCATGTTTTTTATCTAAGATGCAGGGGGTTAATTACTGCTCTTCACGTCTACCTAAAGAAATGATAACATGCTGAACCGGTGGACGAGAAGAAAGGAAAAGACTAGAGATGCAGTTTCTTTAAACTGCTATCTTTTAAGTAGTTTTTAACCCAAATATAAAGCCTATATGAGAAAGTACATTTCATCAGTAAGACATTTAGGATAAAAATTGAAGAGTCAATATTTTGTGAATTTAAGCAGTTTCAACTCTGTAAATATATTTTTTATATAACACGATTAGTAAAAAAATCGCGTGTTTAGGGATTTCATTGATGCACCGGAGAGGAATGTTAGGCGGTAATAGTACACTCGTGAAGGAGCAGCAAGAGTGTCGGGGCTGAAGGGGTGAAATAAATTGTATTAATGTGCCAGATTTGATCCTTCGGAGTAACAGAATGTCCCCTGGAGAGAAGAGCTTTGAAAAAAACTGAACAAACCTGATTAAAAAATCTAAAGAACTACAGTTTCTATAGAATCTAAAACCCTGAGACTTAATGACTCCCTTGACAATGTGGGGAGGATGGTATGATGGTATTTCAAACAGATTGTGACAACAATATAGGAGAGCAGAAAACTGGCCTCGCTTTCCCTTCAACATTGCTATTTAATGATTAATTAAGTTTTAGAGAGCGATGTTTAACTGTTTAAAGAGTGTAGCAAACCCTGGTAATTTTAAACCGTCGTTGTTTGTCAGAGAAGCAGCTTGTCGGCTTCATCGGCTTTGATTGGATCTGAGAACAAATTAACTAACTGGAATATCATTGATACTACTGACCTAAGTAACATGTTTAGCTGTGGTCAACTAATAAAGTTACTGGTTCATCTTGTGTACAGTTTGTGGGTTTATCCGTCTAGTTGATGACTATATATGTAGAAAGTCTTTCAACGTTTCTCAGCGCGTTATGATGTTGATTGATAATACCAATAGCAGGGATTTCGAACAGTATTGGTCGGAAGCAATGTTGGCTTGAGACTCAGTCGCATTCGGGAGAATCTCAGTAGAATTTAAACGGAAAAATATCATTATATCAATACGTGACACCAAACAAATACGACCGAACATCAGTATAATAGCTTTATGCCAAGAAGCCAGGGGCACAATTTTGCATTTAATATATCGGTCGAGATAGCGATTAACATAATTTTTGTTCACTTTTAGAACAGATTAGGATGGTTATTGAAACGTACAATTTTTTCAAAGCGATAACATTTGGAACATGCTAGTATAAGAAAGGTTTTTTAGTTATATAATTTAGAAAACGTCTCATTATTTTCTTTTTAGAGTTTACAGGTATGTGATACAGGCTTGTCAAATCTGATTCTTTTATGGATTTGATTTCATGGATAAGAAATACCAATGATGAATTGGGGTCAGTCTTACACAACAATCCCTAAAACACAATATGATTGATGATATAACGGCACTCGGATGCAGGGATACAACATGTGCTCTTATCGAGTTGTTAGTACCCCTTGGAGAACTGAGATGGTGACACTAAATGCGATGTATTCACCAACAGACAAGAATAAAAGAGAAGACAGTCATAAGCATCGATTACCCAGAGGGAATAGCATATCTAAAAATAAATAATCTTAAAACGATCCGTTTATTTAGTACTAGGTTTGAATAGCAGACAGAGCTGAATTGCAAAACATGTGTTGGATAACATTTATTGGCGGGAGTATATTATTCGCATATACTGCTTCCAGTCTTTGTGGACATACACGTTTAAAGAAAGGACATGATATAAACGGCATAGGGTACCATATAAACATAGAGTGGGCGAAGTTGTCATTCACAATGGACGAGATCTATGTTGAATCAATAATAAGCAGCTGCTCTGGCCTCTAATCTACTATTCTATGGCCATCTAATGGCCATGGGTGTCTTGATTCTAGCGTCAACAAGAACATGTTGCCATTACTAGGTAGACGTTATTTGTCTTTAGCTATTTAAGTCTATTTTGGCCGAATATTTTTTCTGCCGAAAATTGTTTCTCGTCTGTAAGTATCCAGAAGGGACGTTTATAATTATTTTGCATATTAAAACCAGCACATCTTAAACATGATCGCCCCCATCATACATTGGCTATTTCCTAAATCGTCTGGAAACGAAAAACGAACTTGATAACGCCACTGACCGCCAGCTGGACTCGGTCGGCCTATACATGCAGTTATAACATGGGTTATGGGCCAATATCGGATCTAATTTCGATTTCGTTTTATGTATAGGGATTTTGGGTGAATATTTGGCTATCAAAAAGGGTTTGGAATTGCTACATTGATCAGAACTAAACACCTAATTATAGAGCTTATTGCTAATTAGTATACTTCAATATGTTGTGCAGGATCTAAATCGCCCTAAAGATTTATTTCAAAAAATTGAAATAGATCTCACACACGATATTTATCAAGTTATATTATGTTACAGCCGACATTGTTTAAAACCAAGATGGCGGGTTGGCAAGGCGAGTAACGTCACACTTCGGCTCTCTATATATCAGTCCAACAACATGGTATTTTACATATCTCTTAAAACGAGACGTAAGTTGCATGTGTGAGATGTAGTTTTCCATATTCACCTATAATTTAAGGAGATTTATTGTACGACGTACAACAAACTGATATTGCTAGCGCTATAAATCAAATAAAAGAAAAAAAATAGACGTTATAGTTCCAATGTTTTCAAAGTTTGGTTTGGTATAAGTCGAAAGGAAATATAACCAAAGTATTATTTTGCTCTTAAACCCAAACGTTGCATTTTGTATCTATGTCCAGTGAGAGATTGCAGTAATGGTCTAGAGATTGTTAGAACAAAAAGTTTTTTTTAGTATTTTGGAGTTTTATTATCATTACCATTTTTTATCTTTAAAAACTATTAGTGTGTTTGTATGACGAGAGACGTGTTGTTTGATCCAATTGCTAAGAAAAAGCCATAGCAAAAATGGTATTCACGTGGGGGGGGGGGGGGGGGGGGGAACAACGCTGGCAGCGAGCAATGTACTTGATACTATGATCGTCTTTTCCAGAAATTCTAATTGCCGTTTGTTTGGTCGATTTCAAAGCCATCTTCTCATAAACCCTTTTATGTTCGATTTTCAGATGAAAGGAAGCCGAAATCAAACCGTCGCTTACTCATTCGAGATGCTTTAAGAAAACGGTTTCATCAAGTCATGTTACAAGGAAAGTCAGGCCAATGGATGTGTTTTTGTCAACCATAGATTTATCACAACAGGTTTCAAAGCTAGTTATTCTTGTCGATTTAATCTGCTCATCGTCTGTTGTTTTCTTTCTATTGGTTAAGTGGTGCGTCAACAGGAGGTAAATTACTACTCCTAACCATTGATAATGGGTCAGCTATTCGGCAGATTTCAGAAAATCTAAAAAAGCCTTTGACAGACTACCCTTATTCGCTATTTCGAGGCATCTGTTTATACGATCAAAGTGTTTCAGTCCTGTTATTAACATTTTTTGTTTTCTTTAATTCCAGGGAAGATTGATGTCAAGGCCAGAAGACATAAAAGTAGAAAGAGAGTTCTGATACTCAGCCAACGTATTGGCCAACACATACATGTACTATACATTCTGATATTTCTAACTCTTATTAATTTATCTTTCAGTTCTGTGAAATTTATTAAATACGATTGATGTGATGAATTAAGCCCATTAGAATAATTATAGTTCATTCTTTGTACATAAATTATTTCACTGAATATATGGCGACGTTGCCAGGTTTAGTGGGGGATAAAACCGGACTCATTGCCCGGAGGAAACCCCCGACCTTCAGCGAGTACTGAAACACGATGAAAACGCGATGGTAAAACAATGGTAAATATTTTGATAGCATTATTATTGATATTTACGTCCTAAAATCGGGTTTAAAAGAAAGTCGCAACCCTATGGAAACAGACGATAAAGCTATAGTAAAAATTAACAACTGGGGGTAATTAACAAGTGGGTTTGCTATTTTAGCAGAACGCTCAGGCATCTTTTGTTCTGAAAAAGTCGACGATTTCTAAGACGGTATGTACAACGAATGGGAGAAGATAAACAGACGAATTGCTGGTTCTTCCAAAGGCATGAGAAGCCTATCCAAAGCCCGTTTAGACGAGGTAATTGACTGATTTATGTTTTACGCCACACTTAAGATAACATGTCGGCTTTTTATGTTTAGTGGGAAAGAAAACCGGAAATTCTGCACTTCGATTGGCACATGGCAAACATCAAATGTTGAACTATATCAACAGGCCATTAAAGTGGCATGAGCTGCCAAAATTCACACTTTTTTCATAACTTCTGATCGTCACGACAGTACGAGACTTTGACGGCCATCGAAAAACTAAATGATTGGCGTTGGAATAAGGAAAATCCAAACAGTATGTGGCCTATACGAAACGGAATAGTGTTGGAAAAGTAAACAAAATTTAAATAACCGGGACGACCATTCATTCATTCTAAGCCAAAGTTAGTTCAAAACAATACTTTACCGTACATTCTCGAGACTAGAAGCACTAAAAAGCTTCTGAATTATACTTCTTGTCAAAAATAGCGGATAATTTCAACATTCTGTTTTACGTCAAAATATCAACATTTTGGCAGCTCATGCCACTTTAAGGTAACATTTGAGATTTCGAATCCTTCAAAAACATACTGGCTAAATGATCGCGAAGTATACATACTTGTTTCCTTAGACTGCGCAACACGAAACTCAGAACGAATGTATACACCGGATACTGTCATAGCTATGTTATTAAAATACCCTCAAGATGTAGTAACCTATTTCTTAGTATAAAAACATTTAACGACAGAGCAAATTATGTATGGTGTAGTTTGAAAATAGCTAATGTTGGGTGACGTCATTTAGATATTGCATAGATTATAGTAGCAGACAATGTAGAAACAACGTCAGCCGGTACAATCGAAAGCTCAAATCGATTTTACTTCTATTGCTAATTAAATATAATAATTATCTCTTCCAATTTTATTTTTTATTCTTTTATCTCTTACAATCTTTGCAATTAGAATAATGGATATAACAAATCTTTGAATTCTTGAATAAATATAAATTTTAGGCAACATGAATTAATCCAGATATACTTTCGAGAAAAAAAAACATGCACATCTCCTGTATCGGTTACATGTACTTCCTAGGACAATGTCGATATGTGTATATGTATTTAAAAACATGTTACCTTGTGACACCTGTATCAAAGGTTATCATATTAAACAACGGCAACTTCCTCTTTGTATGTATTTAAGGTTTTAAAACGTATACTTTCATGTAACAATAACACTTGTAAAAGATGCTTTAACATTATTAGACCCATGATATTAGAGTGTAGCTATACCCGAACGAAGAAGTTCTATCGTAAATTAATTGGAGAAATAGTATCAACTATGAAAATGCGCAATGCTTTTTCGTTGACATTAATGACAATGCACAATGTGTCCCTAATGTCCAAACGTTAGTACAGAAAGTAATCTTTTCAAAGAAGTAGAATTTTTATTTCTTAGAATAAATTGCATTTAATTTTACATGAGATTTTCTTCAAAGTAACTCTGGGTTAATCATTGTCCAAGGCGATATGTATATCCCCAAAATAATAAAATATCCCATTGTTGAGCCATAATAAATTGTTTCTATTATTAAAATGACATTCACTGTCGAAGACAAATGCTTATCGGGTTAATTTTTCATTGCGCAATGTAACTTTATTTACAACACAATGATGTGTTCTTTTCTCTTATTGAATTTACATTGCCTTCTGTACCGTTCTACCATTGATTTAGATTTAGATTCATCTCATAGATAATAACCATGGAAACAATCATTGAGCTCCATTTGATTTGAAATAGTCAGAATCCCAGAATCATCGCGCGTTTGAAATATTAACATAATATCTATTGAGTTCGATATCCATACTTTTGAAAATTGTGATCTGAGCTGAGTAGGTTCATTCAAATGCTGTATCGGGCGTTTTTATTCTGCTTATGAAGAATTTTCAAAACAGTTAATCAATTTGAGTCCATAGCGTTTCAAAATAATAGCAAAGCTTTTATTGACATGTGAGCTACAATCCAGAATAATCATTACAACTCAGCGCAGGGCCTGGCTATTCCAAACATGGGATTTTGATTAGATTTTATATAAGTTCCTTAGATTTTATTTTCACAAAAATTACTCAACTAATTGCTATTCTTAAGAATTACGTATATAATGATTGTCCGACAGATAACCCACGCAGAGAAAATAAAGCAAGTATATAATTGCCTTAAAAATGAAGTATACCGACATTACCAAATGATTGCCATATACCCAGCAAACCTGGAAACGACATTCTGTTTTAACTACTGCAATCATAGCAACTCACATGGGAACATTCCAGTTTAATGGACAAGCCCACAAGGAGATATACCACGAAGATTGTTGAGTCATTGATGATAAAAAGCAATCTATTTTGTTTCTTTATGCCTTACAACAGAAATAACTAAACTGATTGGTATGATTAAGTGTCTTTGTGTGACATATGAGGACAGTTTCGACAAACCCCAGATATACCATAACAATGTCATAGAGTAATTTTTGTAGAAACTAACATATTTGTTCATTGTGAATGTTAGATAAAAGCTGATGTGATCCACCACAAGATTTTGTTAAATTTACTCATCCAGAATACCAAAAGCAGATGGATATTGCACCACGAAGTTTCAACCCTGACATTAAGGTTGATTTTTCCTACTCTCAAAACCCTCTAAGCCGGATTCTTCTAAGTTTGGGTAAAATTATGCTCATAAAATGATACACAGGCGCCAGGTTCCAATAACCATCTACGAAAGAAGTCCTGCATTATTTGAAATTTCCCTGCCATTGCGTTGATTGTCACGTGACCCCCAAAGAACAAGTAACTTCTGGTAATTGGAGATATAAAGAGATTCAAACCCTCCAAAGCAGTCAAAAAGATAGATTTGGAGACATCCGAACTCTCTTGAGAGACGGACAAAATCAACACCTGGTGACAATTGTGTGTACTGTGTTAAGGATGTGTGTGTATTCCTTACTATTGTGTCTTTGGTTTATCTCATAGATAATTTCTATAGCAGATTTTGAGAATGAAATATGTGAATATAACGAGTTTTAAAAGCGTACAGAACATTGTCAAACCTATACTGGTATAGTTCGTGAAGCCTGCTAGATGAATGGATAAATCCACTGTTTCAGTTTTAATGTAATAGGCATGTGGAGCTTTCTGTTGCAAATTCTAAAAAAAGGTTGCCTTGAAACCATTCTAGTGGTACGAGATACCAAAATGTTATTAAGTATTGAAAATAAGACCTTATCTAACAAAATGGAAAAACAGTCCATTATTGAATCTTAATTGCCTATATCAATATGGACAGACCGTAAATCCATTTGATTATCAAGGAAACAAATACTCCATAGGATTAATTGTTTAATAAATTTGCTCATTTTTCACACAGCATGAAACAACCAACGTAGGTCAGATCTGGCATTTGTGTATTACCATTTAATCATTCCTGATTACCTTTCAGACTATGTAATGATTTCTCGTCTTTGGGGGTGTCTGTACAATCATTAAGGTCCCAATACCATTTGCAAACTCTACTGGAAACCATTAATGTTTTATATTTCAATTAGGTGAAAATTAAGACAGTCTTCCTCGTCGTCTTTCACCGTGAGCAAGTCAGACTTATATCCGAGGTATAACTGTGAAGTAGACCTGAGTTGTTGATCATTCTGACAGTCGACAATGTACACAATTTTTCCACCTTCATTCCATGCCGTTTATTATCTGTGAAATTTGCATTGCTATTCATTCGGATGATAAACGTAACGGAATAAAATGAATGCTTAAAAATACTAAATAATGAATCTATTAATTTGTGAGTCGGAATTGCCAAAAAGAAATGAGACAAGCAGTCACTCTATATGCTAAAATTGTAAATGATCGAAGCCTGTTCGGTTGGTTGGTTGTTTTCGCTTATTGGCACGTCCATCCGTATGAATGATGTACGCCATACTAGTGAGTAATTATTACCTTGAGCAATTAAGAAAACTCTGATGTTTGAACCCAATATACGATTTACAGATAAACAAATATACAGTGGTGAGAAGCCTGTTCGGTATATGTGGAGGTGGCAATATATATGTAATATTAATACTGGGAATTCTGAAATCTGGTGTCATTTGAATAAAGCGACCAACTTTTTATTGACTTTAGTTGGGTTTATGATTTATATTTATAAATAGGGATCTAACTTGTAAGCATTTGCTTAGGAGAGACTGAATCAACCAGCCAATTGGTCATTGGTCGAGGAACTTTGAATGTAAATTTAGGAAACTGTAACGTTTGGATGGATGGATAGAATCAACAGTCCATCTGTGAATGTCATCTATGTGTTCAAGTACAACACTATACAACTTCTTGGAATTGGTCCTGACGTCTGTAATAAAGAATCAAATAGAACCAGCATGGAGTATACTTCCCGGAGTCAAGAGAGCTGTTACCAGCTCAAGAGAGTCTTAGTAGAACAACCAAAAAGAAACGTTAGAAAAACTGTGTTTTTTCAAATCGTGTCGAACAGATCTAAATCTATACACTGAAAAAATAATTTGAAATGATTGATGTTTTTCGTGGTTGTGTAATTATCGTATACGATCGATCCAATATCCAACAAATGAAATTCTGCTGTTTTCCGAGAGACATTATTGGGATCCCAACTTTCGGGATGTTTTTTGTTATTTTGTTTATTTTTTCTCACGTATGTGTTGTCTGGTGTGTGACATATTAAAATGATTGATATCTGACATCTCCATTATCTCTAGTTATTTTGAAGATTACAATTTTCTTTTCAACAAAGGTATAACCCCAAAAATAACTAGAATACTGTTATACTCACTTTCTAAAAGGCACTAATTAAATCTGCTTTCTTCATCTTTGAACCATCTTTTTTGATATATGTCTTGTTTTTGTTGATAATAAATGTCTTGTTACAACTTACTTGATCTTGATGAACTCGGGTTAGGTTCTCTCGGAGACAGGTGTATTTCTGAAATGTCAATTTATATCAGTATCACTGTATCTCGCGGTATTTTTGTTTCTTTGTATAGAAGACTCGAGTAGTTCGTCATCCGTCAGGATATGTAGCATCAAGATCATGATTTAGACTTTTGACTGCTGAAAGTGCATTGTATTTATTCTTTTCTGTCCCTATTCTGTCTGTATTCAAATTACCAACAATCTTTCTTATACAAATTAGAGATAACAGAAGATAGAATCTAGTATTCGCTCAGTTCAAGTATAGACGAAGCAGGCAAAACTTTAGTCCGAAATATCTGCGATGATGATGTAAGACATTTTCTGACAGATAGGCCATCATCATCGTCAGAACGCATTTGATCAATTTTCTGGGAATTCCTTGACACACTTCGGGCTGGCAAGACCATCTCTCGTTTCTCATAAAAAATATCAAGATTCTCTACATAACTTTTAAATATAAAATTACAAACCCGTACTTTAATGGTTTCCCTTTCTCCTCGCACCAATCTGAAGTCTGTACGTTAAATTTCAAACTGTACCAAACCTTTAGTTTACAAAAGTCCCCATTTGCATACTCTCATTGATACGTCACTATATCCGGCAAAGGTCAACCTGTCACATGACTACCCCACTAGTAGGCGATATAGTTCATTGGTCGGGTTGCTTTTTTGTTGAAGTCCCGTGAACCAACACGACCAATGAACTATATCGCCTGCTTGACCTTTCGTGCATATAGTGACGTATCAATGAGAGTATGGAAATGGCGACTTATGTAAATTAAAGGTTTGGTACAATGTGAGATTTAACCGAGCAGATCTATGGCTGGTGTCGACATACAAACTTCAGATTGGTGCGAAGAGAAAGGGAAATCATTAAAGTACGGAATAGCAATTTTATTTTTTAAAAGTTATGAAGAGAATCTTGATATTTTTGATGAGAAACGAGAGGTGGTCTTGCCACCTCGAAGGGTGGCAAGAAATTCCCAGAAAATTGATCAAATGCGTTCTGACGATGATGATGGCCTATCTGTCAGAAAATGTCTTACATCATCATCGCAGATATTTCGGACTAAAGTTTTGCCTGCTTCGTCTATACTTGAACTGAGCGAATACTAGATTCTATCTTCTGTTATCTCTAATTTGTATAAGAAAGATTGTTGGTAATTTGAATACATTTTATTATAACCTAATTCTTTTGATAAAGTCATTCAGAAACAGTAATAATTTCACTCATTGATAATGACGAGGGGCACATTATCCCTCACGACAAGATGGACGAATGCTTATTGGCAATTACAGTTGCCTGATTATAACCATCCAGATATGCTAGGCTGTGCCAAAACCCCCGTGGAACCATACTATGAGATGATGATATTGTACGGCGGACTTTTTAATAAGACAAAGTATATTCTATGACGATGCAAAATGAAACCACTGGTAGTTACCCAGATACGATCTTCATGGGTTTTTAAACTTGAATATAGATATAAATCTTTGTAATACATAGCTGTCAAAGGAGGAACGGGAAGCGTTCGTTTTGGTGTGATGCAATAGCTACATGTCATAGAGGTAATCCAATGTCTCCTTTCCTTATTTCCATAGGCACATCTTGTCCAGAAATAAAAAAAAGTCAAAATGAAGTTTCGACGAATGTTAAAAAACCGTTCGATCAAATCACTGGCAATAGGGGTATCTCTGGTTGGACAAGAGATGAAATCCTAAAAAGTAGTTTCCGATTCAACATAGAGCTATCAATAAAAAGCTTTGTGTTAGCTATTTTTGTTGATTCAAACTGCTGGTATTCTGTCATGATTTTTTTATCTTGGATACAGGGGGTAAATTACTGCTCTTCACGTCTACCTAAAGAAATGATAACATGCTGAACCGGTGGACGAGAATAAAGGAAAGGACTAGAGATACAAGTTTCTTTTAACCGCTATCTTTTAAGTAGGCTTAATTCATAACCCAAACATAAAGCATATATGAGAAAGTACATTTTATCAGTAAGACATTTAGGATAAAAATTGAAGAGTCAATGTTTTGTGAATTTAAGCAGTTTCAACTCTGTAAATATATTTTTTATATAACACGATTAGTAAAAAAAGCGCGTGTTTAGGGATTTCATTGATGCACCGGAGAGGATTGTTGGGCGGTAATGGTACACTCGTGAAGGAGCAGCAAGAGTGTCGGGGCTGAAGGGGTGAAATAAATTGTATTAATGTGCCAGATTTGATCCTTCGGAGTAACAGAATGTCCCCTGGAGAGAAGAGCTTTGAAAAAAACAGAACAAACCTGATTAAAAAATCTAAAGAACTACAGTTTCTATAGAATCTAAAACCCTGAGACTTAATGACTCCCTTGAAAATGTGGGGAGGATGGTATGATGGTATTTCAAACAGATTGTGACAACAATATAGGAGAGCAGAAAACTGGCCTCGCTTTCCCTTCAGCATTGCTAGTTAAGACTAACAGTACATGATTTTAGAGAGCGATGTTTAAATGTTTAAAGAGTGTAGCAAAATCTGGTAATTTTAAACCGTAGTTGTTTGTCAGCGAAGCAGCTTGTCGGTTTCCTCCGCTTTGATCAGTGTCTCAACCCATCAAATCTGAGAACAAATTAACTAACTGGAATATCATTGATGCTACTGACCTAAGTAACATGTTTAGCTGTGGTCAACTAATAAAGTTACTGATTTAATGTCCTGGGTCGCCATATGTACAGTTTGTGGAATTATCCGTCTAGTGGATGACTATATGTGTAGAAAGTCTTTCAACGTTTCTCTAACACAGCGCGTTATGATGTTGATTGACAATACCAATAGCAGGGATTTCGAACAGTATTGGTCGGAAGCAATGTTGGCTTGAGACTCAGTCGCATTCGGGAGAATCTCAGTAGAATTTAAACGGAAAAATATCATTATATCAATACGTGACATCAAACAAATACGACCGAACATCAGTATAGCTTTATGCCAAGAAGCCAGGGGCACAGTTTTGCATTTAATATATCGGTCGAGATAGCGATTAACACAATTTCTGTTCACTTTTAGAACAGATTAGAATGGTTATTGAAATGCACAATTGTTTCAAAGCGATAACATTTGGAACATGCTAGTATAAGAAAGGTTTTTTAGTTATATAATTTAGAAAACGTCTCAATATGTTCTTTATGGAGTTTACAGCTATGTGATACAGGCTTGTCAAATCTGATTTTTTATGGATTTGATTTCATAGATAAGAAATAGCAATGATGAATTGGGGTCTACATTCATTGTACTGGGATAGCAGTTTTACACAACACTCCCTAAAACACAATATGATTGATGATATAACGGCACTCGGATGCAGGGATACAACATGTGCTCTTATCGAGTTGTTAGTACCCCTTGGAGAACTGAGATGGTGACACCAACGGAGTTCTATTGATCAACAGACAAGAATAAAAAAGAAGACAGTCATAAACATTGAATACCCAGAGGGAATAGCATATCCAAAAATAAATAATCTTAAAACGATCCGTTTATTTAGTGCTAGGTTTGAATAGCAGACAGAGCTGAATTGCAAAACCTGTATTCGACTACATTTATTGGCGGGACTATATTATTTGCATATACTGCTTCCAATCGTTGTGGACATACACCTTTAAAGAAAGGACATGCTATAAATGGTAAAGGGTACCATATAAACATAGACTTGGTGAAGTTGTCATTCACAATGGAGAAGATATATGTTGAATCAATAATAAGCAGCTGCTCAGGTCTCTAATCTAGTATTCTAGGGCCATCTAATGGCCTTGGGTGTCTTGAGTCTAGCGTCAACAAGAACATGTGGCCATTACTGGGTAGACGTTTTTGTCATTGGCTATTTAAGTCTCTTTTGACCGAATATTTTTCTGACGAAAATTGTTTCTCGTCGGTAAGTATCCAAGAATGAACATTTATAATTATTTTGCACATTAAAACTAGCACATCTTAAACATGATCGCCCCCATCATACATTGGCTATTTCCTAAATCGTCTGGAAACGAAAAACGAACTTGATAACGCCACTGACCGCCATCTGGAGTCGGACGGCCTATACATGCAGTTATAACATGGGTTATGGGCCAATATCGGATCTAATCTCGATTTCGTTTTATGTGTAGGGATTTTGTGTGATTTTATGAATATTTGGTTATCAAAAAGGGTTTGGAATTGCTACATTGATCAGAATTAAACACCTAATTATAGAGCTTATAACTAATTAGTATACTTCAATATGTTGTGCAGGTTCTAAATCGCCCTAAAGATTTATTTCAAAAAAGTGAAATAGAGCTTAGACGGGATATTTATCCAGAGTTATATTATGTTACAGCGGACATTGTTTATAACCAAGATGGCGGGTTGGCACGGCGAGTAACGTCACACTTCGGCTCTCTATATGTCAGTCCAACAACATGATATTTAGATCTCTTAAAACGAGACGTAAGTTGAATATGTGAGATGTAGTTTTCTATAATCACCTAACATTTAAGGAAATTAATTGAAGGAAAACTGATGTCGCTAGCTCTATGAATCAAATAAAAGAGACGTGTTGTTTGATCCAATTGCTGAGAAAAAGTTTGTTTGTTTGTTTGTTTGTTTGTTTATTCACCACAAAATGCATTTATGTACATACAGATGAAAGAAAATATATTAGTCTAGAACAATAAGCCAATTGATATGGTGGCGGGAATAAAGTCCCTAAGGACTTGTTCTATCCCTTGAGATATAATACATTGGATTCCGTAGGGTAAACAATAATAATCATGACAAAACATAGGTACATGGTTAACTGAATTAAATTGATAAGAGATGGTCTTTAAGTTTGGACTTAAATAGTGAAATGGAAGAAGTACTTTTTAAAACTGTTGGTAATCTGTTCCATTCGCGAGGTCCAACTAATCTCACTGAATGAAAAGAATAATTAGATTTATAAAATGGTCGATAAAGATTATATTGTTGGGATCTTGTTGAGTATGAATGTATACTGCTTTGTTGAATGAAGAGAGATAAACATGATTTAGGTAACAAGTCTGGTCGGTGAAAATATTTATACACTAAAAGAAGGATTGACTGAATAGCTAAGTTTCTGACATTAAGAATACCAAGAGATTTAAATAGGGGAGCTGTGTGGTCAAACTTCTTAGAGAGGGTGATGGTTCTCACAGCTCGTTTTTGTAGCAATAACAATGGTTTTGTATGACTGGAATATGAAATTGCCCAAAGAATATTACCATAAGTTACAAACGGATGAATAAGTGAATAATACAATAATAACAATGACTTTTTATTCAATTGTTTTTTAATATGCTTAATTAGTCCTAAATTCCTTGAAATCTTGCTGCTGATGAAGCTAATATGAGCAGTCCAGGAGAGTGTTGATTGAAATACAATACCCAAGAATTTAAACTGCCAAACACGATTGATTTCAGTACCATTCAGAGTCAAGGGGATTGTGGGATCGGCTGAATGAGTGGAAGGTTTTATTAACATAAATTTAGTTTTACTTATGTTTAGTGAAAGGCGGTTCGATAATAGCCATTGGTAAACTGATTCAAGCTCATGGTTCATTAGCTCAAACAACTCAGCACAAGATGGCGAGGAACAAAACACACTTGTGTCGTCGGCGAATAAAACATACTTCAATGAATGGGAAATGTTCCTAATGTCATTGATATAAATTAAAAACAATATGGGTCCTAGGACCGATCCTTGAGGAACTCCTAGGTTTATATAATTTTGTGGAGAGAATATGGAGCTTATGTGAACAATTTGTGAACGGTCGGTTAAGTAGCTCTTAAACCAATCTAAGACAATTCCTCTAAAACCATAATGTTTTAATTTATCTAAAAGTATGTCATGGTTTACAGTGTCGAATGCTTTGGATAGGTCGAGAAATGTAATGAGACTGTAAAATTTCTTATCTTTGGACTGTACTAAATAATCATATAAGGAGTTTGCGGCCAATGCTGTTGAATGGTTTGTACGAAAACCGTATTGATCGTCACATATAATGTTTTGTTCGTTCAGAAAGGATACGACTTTTGATGAGACTATTTGTTCAATGATTTTGCTGATATTTGAAAGTACTGATATTGGGCGATAATTCTCTATGCATGTTTTATCTCCTGCTTTAAAAATGGGGGTTACTTTAGCTAATTTGAGATCTTTTGGGAATGAGCCAGTTGTTAAAGATAAATTGAGAATGTGAGAAATGGGCTTTGATATATACTGAGATACAAGCTTAAGTTCAGAAGCAGATATTCCATCGATACCCGATGACGCTTTTTTCAATGTTGAGATTGTAGAGTGGACTTCATTTTCTGAGATATAAGGGAAAGAGAAACTATCACATATAGGTTCACCGAGATAAGTATGGAAATCAAATGTATTGTCAGGGATCTTTGAATCAAGGTCAGTGGCTACTGTTGTGAAATAGTCATTAAATGCCCTGGCTATATCAGATTTGTCAGAAATACTTTCCCCATCTATCATAAACGATTCTGGGAAGGACGAGAAGCTATCTTTTCCCATCAGCATATTAATAACTTTCCAAGTTTGCTTTATATCATTGTTTGTTTTGTTAAATTTATCTTCGAAGTATTTTACTTTTGTTTGTTTAATAAGACTATTTAGTTTGTTTCTGTACTTTTTAAATTCTGTTCGGTTGAAATCAGTTGGGTTTTTCAGTTGCTCACGGTAAAGTTTATTTTTCTTAAAAATTGACTGGAGTATCCCCTTTGTGTTCCAGGGTTTACGGACTTTTGGTGTTGTCGTACATGTATATGTCAATGGGAAGACGTCTTCATATATATTTTGAAAGATTGAAGTAAATTTACTAAGTGACTCTGAAGCGTCGGTTGATTGAAGAATAGAAGTAAAGTCCTGGTCTGCCATTCTGTTGTGAAATTCAGTCTGTTGAGTAGAGGATTTACGGCGGAAAGTGTATGAGGTAGTGGTTGGTTTGGTAACAACGGCATCTAACATATGGAATATAGGAAAATGATCCGATATATCAGAGAGAAGTATGCCGGATAAGATATTTGAGTCATGGAAGTTGATGAAAAAGTTATCAATAAGAGTTGCTGAGTAATCCGTTACCCTTGTTGGTTTTGTAATTTGGGGGTAATAAAAGTTTGTTTTCAATACCTCTAGAAATTGTTTCGTGAGTAAATTGTGGTCAGACTTAAATAAGTCCACATTGAAGTCACCCATGATAATACATTTCGTAGTCTGTGGTAATGAACAAAGAACGGATTGAAGATGAGTATTGAAATTTTCCAAATTTTTACCTGGTGGGCGATAAACAGTACCAACAATGTAAGAGACTTTGTCAACACTAAACTTAACAAAGAGGCTCTCAAATGCGTCAGATTCGAACGTGAGATCATCCAGTACAACACAGTCCTTAATGCTATCACGGATATACAATACTATACCCCCGCCCTTTTGGCCAGTGCGGTTTTTCAGAAATTGTTTGTAACCATTAAGAGTATATAATGAACCACTGGCATGATTTAACCAACTTTCTGTAATGCCTATACAACTAAAATCGTGTTGTAGAGTGTCCAGATAAGATGTAAACTCATCATAGTTTTTAGCAAGACTTCTTATGTTTATATGCAGAAAGGAGAGAGGGTTTTGCACATCTTGATGTTTTATCTGAGTATTGAAGCTCTCTTGAGTATAGTATTGTGATTGATGGTTATTTAACTTTTGCCAGTTAGTAGACTCGTACACGTTATCATCAATTACTGTTCTACAAGTTTTTTCTTCATTTAATTGAATCGGATTAAAGCACATATTGTTTATGGATGTTAAGTTATATACAGGGGACTCCAAAGAATCATTGTTGGAATTAAACATATCTGAGTCAGGCAGAAATTGTTCTTTATGAAAAGGTAAGTATGAGAGTAAGTTGATATCAAATGGGACAGATTGGTCTACTACTTCTAGGTCATCCATTAGGATAATAACGATTTCGCTTTGGATTTGGTATAGACCATCTTGAAAAAGTTAACACAAGAAACCTAATGTACACATTAATAGAAGTCAACAAGCAAGTAAGATGTACAGGCAAAAAACAAGACTTTAAGAAAAGGTGGTGAAAATTTGTTAGGAAAGAAATATTTAAGAGGAAATATCCTGTGTTTGAGAAATAAATATTATATACAAAAAATGCATCTCTGGACACGAGAATCGGGAAACAAAAGAAAAAACTAAGATATAAACAAAATATCATTATGGTAATGGGGTTTGTGCATAGACGGCTGTTGGATTTAAAAGCGACTGATATGAGAAGCATTTCAAATTTCAAGGCAATACAAACCACTACTCTTTATGCAATGTCCACTGTCCTATGCCATTTGCCGGTCTGACTTCTAGAATAACAGATGTGTCAACAACACGAATCCTGGTCTGCTTTGCTTGGGTTGTCCTCAGGTTGTAGGCCAGACTGGCGAGCCGACCACGGTCTCTCTTCATATCAGGGGGCAGGTCAGTCCTAATTGATTTCTTTGTTCCTCGTAGTTTGGGGGAAGCCTGGAGAATTCTGTCCTTGTCCTTGTAATGTACTAGTTTTATAATAATAGCAGGTGGTGACTGGCTTGTACTGTGGGCTTGAGAACGGCTAGGTAAGCGGTGGACGTTTACTATAGGCAGTGATTCAGCCCAGGCTTGGTCAAGTTCAAGATTTGACCACAGGAAATGTCTGACAACAGATTCTGTATTTTCGTTGACTTCAGTATTTGGAATCCCATACAACAGTAAATTATTCTTCCTGTCATGAATCTCCATGCGAATAATCTTTTTTTCAAGATCAGAAATGTAACTGTTAAGTTTTTCTTCGGTGGCTGGTAATTGTTCTTCTATATTCTTTATCTTTTCACATGAAGACTGAATAGAGGTGTGTATCGCCGGAATAGTTGATTCAATACTTGATACTCTATCGGTAATTCCATTCAGATCAGACTTGATATTTTTGACGTCATTTTCTATCGTATTCAATTTAGTGCATATATTCTTATTCATATCAAGAATAGACTGGTTCATGTCAAATATAGACTTCTGTAGGTCGAGAAGAGTTATTGTATTCGTTACCTGTTGCTGGGTATGAGAGTCTAGGCTCGTAGCTGTTGTTGTTCGGGATTTGCCTGACGTTGTTGTTGTCTTTCGATGTGGTGAAGTAAGCGGTTGAATATCATCGATTTCTGAGTTATCGGAATCATTTGGCGGATCTTGTTGGTGTAGACTGTGATTGTTTTGCTTCTTAGTTCTGCCCTTGCCTTTAGCTCCAGCCATACTTGAATACTATACTTAGATTTTGCCGGTACACACTAGAGAGATTTTATCAAGCTACCTCTACGGCGGCCATATTGAAAAAAAAAGTCATACCAAAAATGGTATTAATGTGGGGGAAAACAGCGTTGGCAGCGAGCAATGTACTTGACACTATGATCGTCTTTTCCAGAAATTCTAATTGCCGTTTGTTTGGTCGATTTCAAAGCCATCTTCTCATAAACCTTTCAATGTTCGATTTTCAGATGAAAGGAAGCCGAAATCAAACTGTCGCTAACCCATTCGAGATGCTTTAAGAAAACGGTTTCATCGAGTCACGTTACAGGGAACTTCGGGCCAATGGATGTGTTTTTGTCAACCATAGATTTATCACAACAGGTTTCAAAGCTAGTTATTCTTGTCGATTTAATCTGTTCATCGTCTGTTGTTTTCTTTCTATTGGTTAAGTGGTGCGTCAACAACAGGAGGTAAATTACTACTCCAAACCATTGATAATGGATCAGCTATTCCGCAGATTTTAGGAAATCTAATGAAAAAGCCTTTGACAGACTACCCTTGTTTGCTATTTCGAGGCATCTGTTTATACGATCAAAGTGTTTCAGTCCTGTTATTAACATTTTTTGTTTTCTTTAATTCCAGGGAAGATGGATGTCTAGTTCAGAAGTTTCTCAAAATACATCAACAAAAAAGAGCTCTGATTCTCAGTCAACGTATTGGTCAGCACATACTATACATTCTGATATTTTAACTGTCACTTTGACATTGGTTAAAGTGGCATGAGCTGCCAAAATTCACACTTTTTTCATAATTTCCGATCGTCACGGCAGTAAGAGGCTTTGAAGGCCATCGA
The DNA here is from genome assembly GCA_963971465.1 of Lepidochitona cinerea. Classification (NCBI taxonomy): domain Eukaryota; kingdom Metazoa; phylum Mollusca; class Polyplacophora; order Chitonida; family Tonicellidae; genus Lepidochitona; species Lepidochitona cinerea. The sequence goes on along the minus strand of OZ020556.1, from coordinate 33,942,724 downwards.
AAAACTAAATGATTGGCGTTAGAATGAGGAAAATCCATAGAGTATGTGGTCTGTACGAACCGAAAACGTGTTCTAAAAGTAGACAAAATTTAAATAACCGGGACGACCATTCATTCATTCTAAGCCAAAGTTAGTTCAAAGCAATGCTTTGTCGCAAATTTTCGAGACTAGAATCACTTAAATGCTTCTGAATTATACGTCTTGAGAAAAATAGCCAATAATTTCAACATCCTGTTTCAACCTCAAAATATTAACATTTTGGCAGCTCTTGCCACTTTAAATGGGTCGTTACAATCTTCATTTTGTAAAGACCGAGAACATAAAAAGGCAATGAAAGTTACGTTCTCCGTCTATTGTTCGTTTTTTATTATCAGATTGTTGATTTATCTTTCAGTTCTGTCAAGTTTTTTGAATACGATTGATATGATGAATTAAGCCCGTTAGAATAATTATAGTTCATTCTTTGTACATAAATTATTTCACTGATTATATGGCGGCGTTGCCATGTTTATTGGGGGATAAAAACGGACTCATGGCCCGGAGGAAACCCCCGACCTTCAGCAAGTACGGAAACGCGATGGTAAAACAATGGTAAATATTTTGATAGGATTATTATTGCTATTTACGTCCTAAAATCGGGTTTAAAAGAAAGTCACAACCCTATGGAAACAGACGATAAAGCGATAATAAAATTAACTAGTGGGTTTGCAATTTTAGCAGGACGCTCAGGCATCTTCTGTTCTGACAAAGTCGAAGATTTCTAAGAAGGGTGTGTACAATGAATGGGAGAAGATAAACAGACGAATGGCTGGTTCTTCCAAAGGTATGCGATGGTTATCCAAAGCTCGTTTAGACGAGATAATTGACTGACTTATGTTTTACGCCACACTTAAGATAATTGAATTAAGATGTCAGCTTTTATGTTTAGTAAGAGAGGAAACCAGAATTTTGCACTTCGATTAGCACATGGCAAACATTCAATATTGAACTATATAAACGAGTCATTAAGTTAACATTTGAGATTTCGAGATTTCTGAGGACAGTTTATCCAATAGTAACATATTTCGTAAAGTATAAAAATATTTAACAAAATAGCAAATTTTGTATGCCGTAGTAAGAAAATAGCTCATGTTGGGTGACGTCTTTTGGATATTGCACAGATTATAGTAGCAGACAATATAGAAACGTCAGCCGGTACAATTGTAAGCGCAAATCGATTTGACTTCTAATGCTAATTAAATATAATTATTATTCCGTTACAATTTTATTTTTATTCTCTTTATCTCTTGCAATCTTTGCAATTAGAATAATGGATGTAAAAAATCTTTGAATTCTTTAATAAATACAAATTTTTCAACAACATAAATTAATCCACACATAGTTTTAAGAACATGCACGTATCCTGTACTGGTTAATTCCTATGATAACGTCTATATGTATTTGAAATCGGGCTATCTGGTGACACCTGTATCAAAGGTTATCCTATTAAACAACGACAACTTCCCCTTTGTATTTGTTTAAAGCTTTAAAACGTATACGTTCATATAACAATAACCCTTGCGAAGGATGCCCTAAATCATTAGACCCATGCCATTACAGTGTAGCTGTACCCGAACAAGGACGTTCTATTGTAAATCAATTGAAGAAATTGTATCAACGATGAAAATGCGTAATGCTATCTTTTTCATCGACATTAATGACAGTAGTAAGTCCCTGGAGATGGCCCCATTTGACCTTTTTGACCCCTAGATGTGACGTTACGGACCTATGGATGACGTCACCGGAAGTGCCGCCATATTGGATGACGTCACCGGAAGTTCGGCCATTTTGGATGAAGTCACCGGAAGTGCCGCCATTTTGGATGACGTCACCGGAAGTGCCGCCATCTTGGTGACGTCACCGGAAGTGTCGACATCTTGGATGACGTACCCGGAAGTGCCATTGAATGACGTAGCCGGAAATGTTGCCATGTTGGCCGGAAGTGTCGCCATGTTGGCTATCTTAAGGACGGGGTTTCCCTCGGAAAGTAAATATAAACGAGGTTCCTTGACGTCACGCATGTCATCAGAATTATTTTTAGACGGGAATTTCCGGAGAACGCTCTTTAGGAGAATGTTTTTCTCAAAGAGAAATCAAATTAAAGACTATAACACAAGGTTGAATGGATTTTAGATAAAACAATATATTTTATTATAAAACAAAGACATCAAATAATTTGTACGAAATTCTAAGGAAATCGTACAAAGCATAACAGTGTGGTCAAATAATTAAGTAAAGATAAATAAAGTATTAGAAAAATTACATAATAATAGGACAAATAATACAGGCGATATTTTTGGTGTTTAATATAATTTACAAACAATCACAATGACGTTTGGAAGCAAAACTGTATAAAATAAAATCGTTTCTCGGTCTTACTGAAACCGAAAAATTCGCAAGTACTGACATGAACAAAAATATGAAAGATACAGTTTACATAATAAGACGAATTATAAATATTATGTCCAAACAATCACAATATTTACACGCTTGGAAGCATTTACAAAACTATACCATAAAATCATTTCTCGCCCCAACTGAACCAAAGATAAAAAAAAATTGTTAGCGAGTACTGACAAAACAGAAATATGTAATATAAAGGTATTTTAAAAAGAAATGTGTCACAAGTGCGAAGAACTAGACGAAACATAGACTTTAAGAAACTGCCCTTTTTATTTAATATCCATAGGGTAGTGTATCTAAATCCGCTTGAATGACACGTTTGTCATACACTACCCTATAGTCTTTTTTCTCTACACGGTTAAAGACGGTGGTGGTATGTCTGTTTCTACATATTTTGTTTTCGTTAACAATGGTGGCTCGTGGACCACATGTCGTACACAACATTTTTGCAGGAACACAGACACACTGAACACCGTCCGCGTTTCGAACCATTCTTCTAACGGTTTCAAAATTAATGGTTTGAGAGTTTTGGTGGTTGAGAGTAAACCCCCTCACTTTACAAACTGTTCGATTACCGTTATCGTCGGGTTCAGCCAACTCATACGCGTAATTTTTAGCCCCACCCGTCACAAAATTCGTTATGTAATTCCCTCCCAACTCGTCCGTTAGTTCCCCAAGATTGTCTCCTAATTCTACATCTACACCACCCGGTCTAGTCACGTAAATCACCGAGTCGGTGTCGAAATAGAGTACATTTTTCCCTAACTTTTCTAAAATTGAATACAGTTTTAACCGTGCCTGAGCAGTCGTGAATGCAGCGACATAAATACTGCTGCTGGACACAGCCTTTGAAAGGTCTTCTTTTGTATACCAATCCAGTAAGATCAAGTTGTCAGTCAAGCAGTGTACGTCATGTACTGTCTTCGTCGGGTCGAACAATAAGTCATAGAAGTCAGATAACTCATTAACATATGTGCTCTGTCTCAAATTATTTCGCTGTCCAAGTTTGCCCCACAAACTGTTCAGCGCCAGTTTACTCACGCTTCGCAGTCCGGGGTTGTACGCGATTTTGTCTTTTTCTAAACATATACCCTCGTGTTTCTTGTAGTCGTTGATGTAATTGTCCTGGTCGTCGGGCGTTTTCACGTGAGAGGGATAGCCACTAGCTTCCTGTTTTATTTTCAAAAATGTATTGATGTAGCTTGTAAATAAGCCTGCTTCGCCCGTGTCAGGGTTGTACTGTAATGTCTTTTCAAAAGCGTAAACTTCGAAGACTTTGTCAATAATATAGCCTAGTCAATAGCTTTCCATAGTTCAAGGGTGACGTAGGTACCCACCCACGATCTCTGTTCGTCCGTGTGGTCGCATTGTGCCTGTTGTGACTCACAGCAAGTTCTGCACAGTGGGAACATCAACTTGCCGTTACATCTATATGGAAGTAACGGCATGTAAAGTCCGTGAGGTGGTGTAACACGTACTTTTGCAAATCCGACGTATTCGGTCAAGGGCTTAAAGTCAGAGGACACCACCGTGGGGAACCCTTCCGGAAAAAGTCCACGCTTATTAATAAAGGGATAGAGCGAAGTAAAGTCTACGTACTTAATTTTTTAGTCCGTCTTTGCCTCGTAATAAAGTCTAGTTCCGTTTACTCGTCCGCCGAAAAACGCGTCTCTAGGGTTAAGCCGTGTCTGAATGTCTTGTTTTTCGGCAAAATCCTTCAGTCGAACGTCTTCTTTTAATAATTTTTCGAACTGACACTGGTAAATGACTACAAATGTATACCCCAACCTCTCTATGAATGCTTGTCTCCTATTCGTCCGGTCATTCTGGTCTGCCATTGTCAGCCCCGAGGTCATGCTGGGTGTCTCTGGCGTATAACACTTGGTACAACCGTGCCAAATACACCCATGGAAATCATAGCATGTCCTGGTGTCTTCGTCGTACCCGTCTACCCGATACTGTCTTATAACCTTTTCCCCACCATTGAGAGCGTGTCGAATGCGAAGACTCGAACCCGACTCACGCGCTTCATGCATGCGCCACTCCAACCACAAGATGGACATTTTTGAATACTGATCGGTGACTATGCCTTGTGGGGTAACTTTGGGCAAAATATCCGGTTTTAGAAAAGCGTGCCTGAAAATCGAAAAACACACGCTAGCTATGGTTAATTTAGTAAATGGGTCGACACCTTGTGGTTGTTTGCCCTGTACAGGGCGCATGCTCACGTCGAGTATTAACCTTCGATATTTCAAACAACTTCGACGTAAGATGTCAACATCCGAGTTACAATAGTCGTGCATTTCTTTGGCAAAATCAAATACTACGTTTGCAGCCTTTTGCTCGGCATGCCACTTAAGAAAAAGTTCTCTGTCACCTTCAAACATTTGATTGACCCCGTAATAATGAGCGGCTGGTATGGGGCCGACGTAATTTTGGTTAGCTTCTGTATTGAAAAAATGTGGGAAATAACCCTTGCAAAGTGTGTTTAAACCGAACGCTTTAGAAAGTTTCGACAATGCCATGGGCATATGGTTCAGACTATCTATAACTCTGACGTTCACACCAGTCACGTGAAGGTACATGATCTTGCTGTTGTTAAATATAATTTCAGGCGCTACGCCGTTTTTAGTGAGGTAATTCAGCAAGAACATGCCATCGAAAGACCGAAGGTTATGCGCTATAACGGTATATCCCGAGTTAAAATCAGAAAAAAGCCAAGAACAAAAATCGTGTTCTGTGGTTAAACCTTTAAATATTATTGTTCTTTCGTGTCCCTCAGGACAAGGAGACGTACAATCGTCTAGTTCTTCACACTTGTCGCACACTTTATGCACGATACAATAATTAGGAACATGTGTACCGGTTTCCTGAACTGTTTCAAAATCGAAAAAAATTAGTTTGGCACAAACTGAAGAAGAGATTGTGGGCTGTATGTAGCATAGGTGGGGCCCCATATAATATTTGTCGCACTGACTACAAAAGCTTTCACCGCAACGATGATCCCGTCTACCTCGACTTTTGGAAGAACCCGGTTACATTTAGTGCATTTCCACGATTTGCTACATACATTCCCTTGGTCTTTACCGTTAAAGAAATTAGTTATTTTATGCTGTTCGAAACAGCGATCGCTTTGACAGGTTTTGTTACAATCTTTGCAGGTTTTCTGAATACCCGGTACACAGTTAAACGTTTGACAGACTTGACATAGAGATGGGCATTTATGACGATCTAGACGAGAAAAAGGTTTAACACAATAATGACAGTAATATTTGTCACCGTAAAAACCGCAAATATTTACAATCGCATCGAAATGGTTGTTGTGAAAGTACAAATAAATAATTTGGTCACTATTTACGTCAGTGCAGCCCTTATAAACGACAGTGTTAAACTTTTCGGACTGCACTACGCGAATCCTGACGTCTAAAAGCTTTTCAAAGCTAGGAAGGTCAGCGAAAGAAGCGGGTAGTCTATGGTCGACTTGCGCTTTTACACACAAGTCGCGTGCCTTTATTGTTTGCCCGGGCCGATCACTTCTTCTTATATATTTGTATTGTGGGTCGTTTTCAAGTTTTGCCAGGCAAACAATAATGGCACGTGCCATACACATGTTGTCGCCATTTCGTATCTCCACGATACTACGTTTACTAACAACACAATGTGCGATATTAGTAATTTTCTTACCCGCTCCTCCGCCCCCCTCCGGCAGTTGAATCGTAGCCACGTGGATCACAAGGTTGTCTTCTATCTTAAGGGACTCGTTCGACTGCAGCACCTTCTCAACAGCGTCCATGATAACTTCAACAGTCATTTCGGGTTTTCGCATTAGGGGTAGTACTATTGGATTTTCTGTCTCTGATTGATGTAAAGTCGAACGAGTCCCCTGTTATCTAGATGTTCGGTCGCTTTCGAAATCGTTTGCTCAAAGGCGGCTACCAGGATCTCTAACGCGTCGTGCCATCTTCGGCCAATATATCGAGTATTTAAGTTAATCTCGTATATTCTCTCGTACACGTTAAACATACGGCTGAAAAGGCCGTCTTTTTCAATGATTTCGAAAGCGTCCTCCACCACACCTTGCTCTCCATCTTGAGACACCCGTTGATCGTCAACACTGTAAAGAAAAACATAACTAACGTTAGCATTTCATAGAGCCACCATGTTTGATGACGTCTCGGAAAGTGTCACCCTATTGGGTGGAGGGTGGCGGAAGTGCAGCCATATACCTCCCCGGGTAGTTTACACTTTCTTTATGGCAGATGGCCGTGCTTTGAAAACCGTTGATTTACGTTATGAAAAGGTTTGATCTTGATCTTCTAAAAGAAAACATAAATCGCTTACCTGAATTCCTAATACACGTGCGTTCACTTACAGGAGCTTGTTTCGAATGGTGCGTGATGCAGTAGCTACCCGCTATATCAGAGGGATGTTGCTAAGCGACACACATGGTTTTAATTGGGCATCAAATTATTTTCTATTTTTTCCGGAAATGGCACAAACTATTTTAAGCTCTGACAAATCCATTCCTGTTCGCGTTATATGTCAACCCGCACATGTGGTTTTAATTGGGAATCAAAAAACAAGCACTTTAACATGGTGGACATAGGAAAGTAGAGTTAATTGGGACGTTTGTTAGCGTTCTTTAAAATCAAACTTGCCCTACATTCCCTATGTACAATATTCGAAAAGTAAAGTCTTTTAAAGGGGTGTTACCTCCCAATGTTTTAGTTTTGCTTTTCATTGACAGAATGTACTATAACGTGACACTAATCAGAAATATTTTGAACGTAGAAATGAACGAACAGACGCTCCAGATATTTAAATTATCGTTAACTTTACACCGTAAAAAAAAATGTATGTTAGAACTACAAGAAAAACTTTGGTATTTCATCACAGGAGAATGTGTTGTAAATGTTTTACCCCTGAGTGCGATGTTATTATATTGGCTATCATGTAAATTTACGTAAACACACTGTAAATATACACAGATTTGCAAAAGTACACATAAGTATTGTTGTTTTACATGTAACCCTGTAACACTTTTTTGGTTAATTTACAAATCTACACAACAATCTTGGAAGATTAACACAGAAGATACTTGTATTTAAAGAGAGCAGAAAGCACAAAGTGCAGTAAATCCACTGTTTCACTGTAAATCTACTAGCACCACACATATTCACATATTCGCACAGATGTAAATCTACAGCAAATTTTACTTGTCCTACGATTGCCCGCGAACTTTGCTGTAAAATTACAACTACATTTTTTACAGTGTAGTCAACGATGCCTGTTCCTACAAACCGCAGACAAAATCGTTTATTTATTTACTGTTTTATTTATTTCGTGTCTTTTATATTTTCTTAAACTGAATTTAAAGCGGTGTGAACTGCCAAAAGGTTGATACCTTCTATTAAACAAGAATTTTCTACTTTTTGCGGAAATGGCACAAGCTATTTTAAGCTTTGACAAATCCATACGGGTTCGCGTTATATATGTCTACCCGCACATCAGGTTTTAATTTGCAGTCAATTTCAAACGTTTAACACGGAGATCATAGGACGGCAATCTTTTTTTTTTCGACCGACCGGTACATTTTGTTACTATCATTAAAAGTCTGTGGAAGTCATACGGGACAAATACCCGTTTCCCTAAAGAAACACATAACACATATTTGGTGACAAATGTCATTTTCAAGGGTTTTATTCAAACGTGGTGAAATTACAAATATTTATTAACAGTATTCCTAGCGAAGTGTACATCAAACATTGGAACCTCTTGAAGATTGAATCGCGCATTGATGTAATCGAATACCAAAACGTCATTGTCTCTTGTACAGTTAGAAAACATATTTGTAAATGTGTCAAGTGGTATATTTCTACACCTCATGATGAGAAACGTTATGACCCAATGACCACACACTGTCGAATTAAAACTCTGTAAGGTTAGACGGTTAAAGGTCCAAGTTAAGCAGTGCTTATTAAGAAATTTTATAATTTCCGTATGTACAGGTGGTAATCCATAAGAGTCAAAATATTCTCCGTGTTCCTTGCTTATGTAGATCGCGATCCAATGTTCCCCCGGAGCGTCGCGTTTGTCGGTATTACATACTATCAGGTTCACCTTTTCCTTGTACACAGGGGCTTGTATTAGTGTATCCCTCGAGTATACACCACGAAACGATTCTCGTGTACATCTGTCTTTTGTTAGTGCTTCCTTTATCTGTAGTGAGTTCATTTTACGTGGAATAGTCGTAAATGATATTGCGATGTTTATCTACATGCACCACATTGTCAAACTCCGCGTAACAAACGACATTGACTGTTTCCGGTAACGGTTTGGCCAGTCTCAGTTCCAATCTCAAATTTCCGTGTTTAACAGGGGTTGCATGTTCGCCGTCGTTTAAATCTCCACTGAAATCAACGGCAAACAAGGTGTAGCCTTTTGGGTAGTCTGTTCGGGATATCTGATTGCCGTCGTCTTTATAAAACTGACCCGTTGCTGTGTATAAACTCGTAAACGAACGGACGTAATTCTGGTTTTTGAAATCTGGCTGAAATGGTTTGGAAGGGACCTGCTTGCCGTTCACATGAAAAGACACAAAGTTTATGTCTAGGTGTTTGAAATCAAACGGGTTTTTATTGTAAAGACCGTTGAACGATCCTGTCTCAACACATCCAAATACTAGTCTCCGCGGTAACTGTCCTAAAAATAAGTTCTCTTGATTGATGGTGAGGTTTCCTTTTGGTATGCTAAACACCTTCATACCGATACGTCTAACGGGGTAATGTGCCGGGCTCTTCAATAATGTCGCTGCGTGTCCTAAAGTCACAGAAGGATTAACGTAAACAAAAATCGTCCCTACTACGTATCAATTTTAACTTTAGATTTACACCGTTCAAAAGATATCGGGGCTGAAAGAACATGTCGAGGTGTAGCTTTCCTATCATATCGAAGGTCTTGCTCTCGGCTGTTAATTTCTTTCTGTCTTGATAACCTTTATTCCCGTCTACCGGACCCATAAAGCCTGCCGTGTCTTTATACCACATCCCAGCCGTTAACCAACTATTCTTAGGATCTTCACCGAAATTCATCAGCGTTTCCAAGTGGGCTCTGTAGGGATACACGTTTGAGCTGCTGGAAATCAACCTATCGTTTAACGTCAAATCGACCTGCTGCCATAGCGCGTTGACAAAACCGTTTACTGTCGAGACGTTAACGTCTTGGTCAATCGCGGTTCCGTCGGCGTTCGTAATTTTGGCTGACACGTACAAGTAGGTGTTAGCTAAATCGATATATTCTTCGCCTGAACCGGAAATATTGAATTCAACAGGTCCTCGATCGATAATCGTTGACATTGGTAAATGTTCCACAAAAGATCCATCCTCCACGCTCGTTTGTAACCCTGGCTTCAAAAATAGGTCTAATTCCGAATTGGTGCACTCGCAACTGTGATTATGAAACATTATTGGAATATATCTCTAGTCCTTTCCCGCCGCTTGACACGTTTACGACTGGCAGATTTTCGAGGAGCTTGACGTTTTATAGATGGGCCCAGTATAGTCTGGCGTACGTTTCCCAATACCTCTGAACCGGCCTGTCTCGTTCTTCTGGACGCAGACTATTTTAAGTTCTCACCACCTAATACATCCCCTGTGATATCTAATCCGGTTTTCAAGGCTTGTCTTCCTAACGATTTGACGCCTCGAGATAAGATTGGGGCTACGGACTTGAACATATTGCCGAGTAATCGACCAATTCCATGGCCTCTTTGATATCTGGCACCCGCGAATACAGGTAATCCGTTGCCCGCCTGATTGGAAACCTTGGTCGTTTCTAACACACCGCATTATTACTCGAAGTGCGGAGAGCGCAGTTTCTTAAAATGTAACGTCACCGATACACGCCCGTACTCGAATGGAACGGGCGCACCTGTCCCATCCCTTATAAGGATTTCAATGCTGTTAATGTGTTTCTTCTGTAAAGGAAAATATCTGACCGTATCAAAGTCTTTAAAAACGTTTTCCCCAAAAACCCCTTCCACGGGAATGTTACGTAACAGAGGTGCCATCGTATCACCTACAATTTGATGTTCTATAATGTCCGTATACACATAGAGCATGTCTAACCCTCTGTGAATATCCACAGACGCTCGGCTATATTCTCCCTCGCTACTAACTTTGGAGTTGCGAAACGCCAGGATATCCTTTAAATCTTCACTCAGAATCAAAAGCATGTCCTCCGCGACCGTCACCCAACATTTCATCGAGTGTGGGTTGTAATGAAATCTTATCTTTTTTCGAATGCTAACGCGATTTTTCATCAATATGTTTAGGATGGAGATTAGTTCCTCCGCGGACTTGTAATTCCCCTTTTCCACGACGAATTGCGCAGTTCTCTTGTCTTGGGTGATCACTTGGAAGAAAAGGAACGACTTGTTCACGTTCGGCCATGCGTGTGGATTGTGAATCTCTACGAGACCGACGTTCCAGCCTGGCCCCTTAAACTGTAATTCACGGGGGAGTTGTGTGATATATCTAGTGAGTGTGTTTTCGGGATGATACTTCATCGACGAATTAGAGGGTAATGTGACGTAAAACATCCTTCTTCTCTGACGTCTTTCCCAAAACTTTACGAGTAAAATGAGAGGTCATTTCTTTTATACATATTTTAAAACGGTGACCACTTAACTAAAGGTTTCCTTTTTCGCGGCGTCTTTCTCGCTGTTTTTCCATTCAGTGGGGTGTGAGTGATTTTTTCCACCTCTTGTTCGGTTTTAACGGGTTGGATGGTTGTTGTCGGTCGCTCAACGAGTTCGATTTTCACAGGTCGTCTCTCCTCGTCTATTTTGTTTCTGTACGTTAGATATTTTTGCAGTGATCTGTTATATAAAGCTGCCTTGCTGGTGACATCTAAATCTGTTCTTTGCAGAACCTGTTCCATTTCTTCATCCAATCCGTGTAAAGAGGTAACCGTAGGGTTCGTAGGAACAGGTGGTTGTTGGAGCACATGTAACATCCGTTCGTCGACTAAAGCCATTTTCTTAAAGGCACTCATTCTAACCAAATATTTTGGATACTAAAGGGCCTATCAACCCCGCCAATGGCGCCAATAAAGCGGATAAGAAACCGCCTTTTTGAAGAAGATTTTTATTCTTTTTGAGAGTGACAGTTTTCTGACTGAGTTGTCGTAGTGCGGCCTTGTGTTTGGCTAAACGGGTTTTCTGTCGAGGGGATAACGGTATGTTTCCGTTTAGGACGTTTAAACAGACTTCGCAAAGACAATTCACCAAATCCCTGTCCGCGTTTTTAATCACCGACTTACACACAGGCTTTACCTCTGTTAAAAGCTTCAAGGTCGGAGCGTGTTTTTGCAATCTGCTCGACATGATCGCCAAGTTCCGAATGATGAAGATAATTTAGACTGTTCAGACTATATAATTACACCCCAATTATATGACAAAAAAACAAAACAACAACAACTATGCTTATTGCTTTATTTCGGAACATAAACGACCTGGATCTCTCCGGGGAAGATATTTGAACGTAATCTTAGGTGTTCCGGGGTAGACTGATAGTACGAAAATGTTTGTTGTGGAAAAACAAGTTTTGTGTGATAAGCATGACACTACTGTCCGTGTGGTGAGACAGTTTTGTGAATAATCGCGAAACATCTTCGTTGATGTCTTCTGCCAAATCGTCCAGTACCAACAGCTTTCTTTCCCCTGCCGTGAGGTGTTTGATAACATCTAGGCCTTCGGAAAACTGTACGTGAGGGAATTCATTATAAACGTCTTGCCACATGCTGTAACACCAAATAATTTTCTCAGGAGGAAAATCCATCATTTGTTCCACATGCCTTAAGAAATTCGTTATGAACGTCGTTTTTCCCGATGACGTAGGACCGCATATTATGGATGTGAAGGGGTGTTTGAACCTCACGTCCATATTCCCCGTGTTCTCTTACCAATGTTCCACAACAACTAGCGCAAAGTGAGTAAAACAAACACTATTTATTCTTCTGTTTTCAAACCATAAAGTCTTTAGCTTCGTAACTGGAAATCATTCGGGATTACGTTCGTCAATTTCAAGACGGGTTAGATTAAACTGTGCGAACAAAGTTTCCCACTGTTCATCAGCCAGCGTTAGGTTTCCGGTTGTAGACTTTAGAGATATCTTGTCGTAAAGACAAGTAGCTGCTGCATGTAGATCATCTGTATCAATCATTTTTTCGTGAAGGTCATATAGATTTTCGTTGTCGAATGTTTCGTTCTCCTGTGACGTCTGTGGCAAGGTTACGGGGTTAATAAAACCTTGTCTGCCGTGAGTTATTAAAAGCGAAGCTGTCACTATGAAGGATATCAGGGTTGTACATAAAGTACCTACAGACAACCCTGTTCTTCGTCTGTCCATCTTCTTTGAAATGAATATTTGTAACTTTTCAACGTATTTATATACGTTTTAAATCGTTGCTATTGACCCAAGAATTGAAGATAGCTGGCCATCCGAGCCATTTCACCAAGTGTTCCGTCTTGTTGCCCTTCTTCTTCGTCTGTATAATTTTTTCTTTTTGGTAATATCCGTCTTCGGGTAAGCGAACTGGCTGCAATTCTTGTTCGTAAAACACGCCTTTCAGAACATCACCATTTAAGTCTTCTAATCGATAAACGGGAGGTATACGTGCTAATCTCCTTCTCACTCGAAAAACTTCTCTCGTCCAATTAGCCAAGTAGCCTTTTTCAAACTTTCCTTTGATTTTGCTGATCCTTACCATATCGCCTTGTTTAAACTTGTATATTTTTATCGTTTTATCGCTATAAAGATGCTGTTTTATCATTTCAGTATTGTACTGGTTGACTTCGACGGGTGACATTCTGATGCTTCTGTGGAATGATTGGTTATACGCCCTGACCAAACAGGGTAACACGTCGATATATTTGTAGGTGTTGTTCGCGGTAAAGTACCTGTACATTTTCCCCTTCAATGTTCTGTGCCATCTTTCTACCACGCTGGCCTTCGGATCGGAACTTGTGAAATACCAGTATATATTATGTCTTTTCAACAGAAGTTGAAATATCTTATTGATAAATTCCGATCCTTGGTCGGTTTGAAGGTATACAGGTTTTCTGCCGTTTTTTAAAACGTGTTTGAACGCTTTAACCACTGTAGAAGTTTTTTTTTATTTTTCAACGTTATTGCCCATGCAAATTTGGAAAAGGTGTCGATTACCGTAAGTAAATATTTCGTGCCTTTATTGAACCGGATCAGGTCACTCATATCTACTAAATCGGCCTGCCACAGATAATCGATGCCTCTGGATACTGTCTTATTGCGTCTAAAATTTCTCCTGACGGGTTTATGTAACGTGTACGCATCTTCTCCTTTCAACCAATCTTTTATATCCTCGTAAGTGTAATTTTTACCATCCGCTTTGGCTCTGTAATACAGGGTTTTTATACCGCCAAAAGCCGTGTTCTTTTTTAAATCATAAAAAATCGACCTCAAATATGCGTCTTTACTCTCCGAATACATCGTTAGGAATGATTACAGTATTACTACAAACGCATTGATAAATAACAACTCAGTTTTTTTTTTCTTTTACTAAACAGAAAAGCCAAAGCAACAAATCCTACAAATAGACACTACATTCATCATTGAAAAAAGTCAAAGGTTCAGAAAAGTCAAAACGACCATACATCAAGTTATGGGACCTTTAGATAAAAGTTAATAGGATTTTTCTTCCTCTTTTTGAAGAGCTGCCAACAGTTTATCGCCCCACTGTGTTTTCAGTCTCCCAATCCAGTTTAGCTCACAAAAGTAGTATCTTAAAGGCACACTTGCCGCCGTAGCCTGTTTAACTTTGCTAAGAAAACCAATTTACATGAGCTTACTACGACTAATACCACTAAACTTTAACATAGGACACATAAAACATGTCTAGTTAGCTTTAGACTGTAAAAATGGGGTGAAAAACAAACGAAGAATCGAAGCCTGATTACAACAACAACGATCAGTGTCGGTCAACTTTCGTGTTGGTTTACCCTCCTTTCAGGCCTTTGTATCTGTGGTTTACACTCAAACAGTTACCAGCAGGCTTTTCCAGTCGCTGTTAACCGATCGTCAGTCTGTATTTCTCAGATAAATTGGCCTACGTAAAATTACACTGTGCCGTTAGTTCACTCACTCGACTGAAACATAAAATCGCCAATAGGGGGCAGATCGGTTTGTTTACGTTCCGGGTACGTAACAATTCAAATTTTCAAATTCAAATTAAAAATGCAAAGTGACGTCCAAACTTTTAAATTTTGGTAAAAATAGAAAGTTCCTAACTTATATTGTCTGGGAAAAATACAGAATACGGTCTTTCTTTTTTAATGTAAACAATATTCCTGATTTTCGCGGCAAGTGTGCCTTTAAGGAATCAGGTAGGTCTTGTTGCAGTACTTCTTTCACGTCGTCCATAATTCTTGAAACATCCATACGTTTCAGAGCTTTGTCTAAAACAGGTTCTACACGGTCTGCATACACTAACTGGCAACAATCGTGACGGCGCAAGCTGTCCACACCCGTAGTACATCCAGAACAGTAGTAAGTGACCAATTCATTGACATTATTTATTATCCTTTTTGTCATACTGGTTAAAATTTGTTCTTCCACACGATCTTGCTGGGGTACTTCGTAACGAATAACTGCTAAATGATTAGGATCGGGAGATAAAAAGTTATTCACTCCGTCACACGTTGAGAGGTCTGCATCGATCAGAGCACTGTTCTTCATCAGCTCGTTCCAAAAATCCTGCGTCATTACTACACCCGTTTTCTGAGGGAATATTTTGATTTTTGGAAAGTGTCCGGTCTGCCATTTGCGAACGTGAACCAACATCTCGCCATTGTATTCGCTTACGGTCAAATACACGTTATTGTCCAATGGTCTAGGCGAATCTGTACACTTCCGTGTTTTCAGGCACTGTTCGACCTCATCGAAATTATCTTTAAAACGTCTCCAAGCTTCTACGGTTAAAGTCAGGTACTTTGTCACACCATCTTTGCTCGGAGTATGACGTCACCTACACAGGTCCAGACATGTTCTACTCCCCGTGTTGGGTGAAAAGTAAAAAGCGGTTGTATATCAGCGCAATGGCGTTTGCTTCTGTACAGGACACTCTTTTACATACATCTATAGTAAAACGCCGAAGTACATATAACCGACTAACGCTTATTTTCCCGTCTTCAAACATTGTACGTAATGTCACCCTATACCCTTCAGCATTTTTCACTTGAGACACTAAGCTATACCAATAACACTTTGTTGAAAACCTAGACGTAATCAACCACGTGAGTATGATCATCTTTTATCACTGCCTAACACTTGTTGGTTTAATTCATACTATTTCTTTGAGAAAAACATTCTCCTAAAGAGCGTTCTCCGGAAATTCCCGTCTAAAAATAATTCTGATGACATGCGTGACGTCAAGGAACCTCGTTTATATTTACTTTCCGAGGGAAACCCCCGTCCTTAAGACAGCCAACATGGCGACACTTCCGGCCAACATGGCGACATTTCCGGCTACGTCATTCAATGGCACTTCCGGGTACGTCATCCAAGATGGCGACACTTCCGGTGACGTCACCAAGATGGCGGCACTTCCGGTGACGTCATCCAAAATGGCGGCACTTCCGGTGACGTCATCCAAAATGGCCGAACTTCCGGTGACGTCATCCAAGATGGCGGCACTTCCGGTGACGTCATCCATAGGTCAGTGACGTCACTCCTAGGGGTCAAAAAGGTCAAATGGGGCCATCTCCAGGGACTTACTACTAATGACAATGCACAATGTGTCTCTAATTTTCAAACGTTTGTACAGAAAATAGTTGGGATAGGAAGGAGATTTTTGATGTATTAGAATTAATTGCATTTAATTTTAAATGAGATTTCCTTCAAAGTAACTCTGGGTTAATCATTGTCCAAGGCGATATGTTTATCCCCAAAATAATAAAATATCACATTGTTGAGCCAAAATAAATTGTTTCTATTATTAAAATGACATTCACTGCCGATACAAATGCTTATCGGGTTCATTTGTCATTGAGCAATGTAACTTCATTTACACCACAATGATGTGTTCTTTTCTCTTATTGAATTTACGTTGCCTTCTGTACCGTTCTACCATTGATTTTCAAAGTTTAGATTTATCTCATAGATAATAACCATAGAGACAATCATTGAGCTCCATTGGATTTGAAATAGTCAGAATCCCACAATCATCGCGCGTTTGAAACATTAACATTATATCTATTGCTTTCGATATCCATACTTTTGAAACTTGTGATCTGAGCTGAGTAGATTCATTCAAATGCTGTATCGAGCGTTTTTATTCTGCTTATGAAGAATTTTCAAAACAGTTAATCAATTTGAGAGAGTCCATAGCGTTTTAAAATGATAGCAAAGCTTTTATTGATACGTGAGCTACAATCCAGAATAATCATTACAACTCAGCGCAGGGCTTTGCTATTCCAAACATGAGATTTTGATTAGATTTTATATAAGTTCCTTAGATTTTATTTTCACAAAAATTACTCAACTAATTGCTATTCTTAAGAATTACGTATATAATGATTGTCCGACAGAAAACCCACGCAGAGAAAATAAAGCAAGTATATAATTGCCTTAAAAATTAAGTATACCGACATTACCAAATGCTTGCCATATACCCAGTAAACCTGGAAACGACATTCTGTTTTAACTACTGCAATCATAGCAACTCACATGGGAACATTCCAGTTTAATGGACAGGTCCACAAGGATATATACCACAAAGATTGTCGAGGGAATGATAATAAAAAGCAATCTATTTTTGTTTCTTTATGCATTACATCAGAAATAACTGCACTGATTGCTACCATTAAGTGTCTTCGTGTGAAATATGAGGACAGCTTCAACAAACCCTACATATACCATAAAATAGTGTCACAGAATTTTTTTGTAAAAAGTAACACATATGTAGACTGTGAATGTTAGATAAAAGCTGATGTGATTTATCAAGAACAGTTTTGAGAGTTTGCCAAATTTACTCATCCAGAATACCAAAAACCAGCGGAAAGTGCAACACGAAGTTTCAACCCTGACATTTTAGGTTGATTCTCCCTACTGTCAAAACTCTCTATAAGCCGGTCCCTCCGGATTCCCCGAGGTTTCGGTAAAACTATGCTAATAAAAGCGATACACAGACGTCAGGTTCCAATAGCCATCTACTAAAGAAGTCCAACATTATTTGGAATTTCCCTACTATCCGTTGATTGTCACGTGCCCATCAAAGAGCAAGTGATTTCTATTAACTGGACATTTTAAAGAGATTCAAACTCATTTCGTTACAATGCACTTTTGATTTGGCTAACGATATCCTGAATAAATTGTATAGTTTATTGCCATTAATGGGGATTTCTTATCGCCAGAATGTTGGGTGTGAAGATTTCTCGTCCCACAAACGAATGTCATACCCACGCGTGTATATAGGCCTACTGGGTTTGGATAGTCTGCCACCTTCCCACTTCCAATAAAGAAAACTATCCACGGACCCTTTTATGTAGCACAAGTATGTAGTTTCCCCTTATAATTGCCCAAATCATTAAAAACCAACCGTGGGCGCTTCTCCTGCTTGTGTTATTTTGTTATTCTTAAGAATTAGGGAAAGCAAAATCCAAAAGTTATTTACTTGCAGAACAGCCTCGGAGCGTTTATCAGGATATTTGCATTTTTACTCACAAAACGCTTCTTAGGGAATCTAGTAGCCCTGAGCTTCGCGGGCCTAGGCGGCCCTTTGACCCTCGCGTAATGCGTTGGGATAGTCCCCTTCTCCATACTTCATAATCTTTACTTTGGAACATAACGATTTTACTGTTATTTTTTAAGAATTAGAGAAAGCAAAATCCGGAAACTGTTAGCAATTTCACTTGCAGAACAGCATCAGAACGCTTCTCGGGCAATCAAGAACCTCAGAGCTTCCGGAGCCTAAATTTGTTTCTGAAATCGATGGGACTGGTCTGGTTTCAGCTCTGTACGTATATGAGAATCGAACAAGCGAACCGTTCCCAACAGGCCTGGGTAGCTCAGTTGGTAGAACAGTGGCACGGTAACCCTAAGTCGTAGTTTGATCCTCACACTGACCCGGATTTTTTTCCTGGTCAATCAGTGTCGGTTATTTACTAATTCAGTAGATAATTTAACACTTCAATGTCTGTATATCTTTCTCACTGGATAACACTGTTACAATAAGTTTAAACTTTAGATACTCGCTGATTAGTCGAATGACCCCAGGTCCAAATAGCCTCTAACTTTTAAATCAATTTCCTGTCCCTAAGGGCAGACATGCATACTATATAAACCTTAACAGAAGTTGATTAAAGAAGTCAGATGTCAGGGTTAAATGAAGACGATTTCCTGTTAATGAATAGTTCTGTTTTTGTCCGCTGAGTGGCAAGGCTAGAATACGCTGACTAGCCACACAAAATAACTGTACTGGTTTACAATATACTTACCTGTCCCAAAAAGTGTACTGTCCAGCATAATGGCAAGAGACTTGTCGCATGCGATAAAAATGGATGTATTTGATTGGTGGACAAACCGTATCAACCAATTAAAATCATCCATTTTAATCGCATGCTGCAAGTCTGTACGATAAATCGCACTGTGTGAGCGGACCTTAATCTGAAGCTCAATGTGTAACCAGTTACTATGGGAGATTTCTCACAGTAAGTGATTTCACAACCCGTTCTCATATATAATAAGCGTAAGATTATAAGTGTAATTAACTGTGGGATCTCCTACCCTACATCAAGTTTAGTATTATATAGAATGTTGCATAACATATCATTCAATAAATCCGATGTTTCACAAAAGTCAAAAAGTACATTTAATTATTCATGAACGTATAGACTATCTGGAAAGACATTTCGATAGAAAAGCCTTGATCTACAAGTTTCACCTGACCGAAATAATCTAACGTTGGACCAGCGTTAAACAAATTATTTTAAGTTTCGACTATATAAACAATTATAATTTTAGCAACATGACTGTGACTTGGCTGTGGTTATCTTTTAAATAACCTGACACAACATAAAAATATCACCTAGTAGGACTTATTAAAACGAATTTTGTGTTGACACAGTTGTCAAACGTAAAACATGGAGACATTATGCTGTTTGGTTTTCAAAAGAAACATATAAATTGACAAGTTAAGGGATATGAAAAAAAAAAAAAAAAATAGGCGAACTTTCCACGGGAGGGTTTATATTCGCCCGTCTCATATTTTAAAAAGAGCGAGTTTACGGTTATGTAACTTGACAACGAACACTATTGTAATTAATCCGCTCTGTTGATGGTAAAAGCTCTTGTGACGCCATGTGATTTATTTGACATACTGGAAGGAAAGTTTTTCTCTAATGTCGCTATCCTTGCCGACAAATATATGGGCCAAACCTGATATTATTCAGCGAGTTTCGTATCGCAAAAACCACACATCTTCTTCAACACCTGATGCACTGCCGTCCATCCATTACTCAGATTTAGTTTCTATTCTTTTTAACTAAACATGTTTACCGTAGGGCCTCACATTTAATTCAAAGAGTTGAATATTTTTTTTACAAATAAATATTATCTAAAACGTACATGTAGCACTCAATATTGGTCAATATAAAAAATAACATATCTTTTTTCTTTCAGTTTCGTTAGACACAAATTTATTTTTATCTGTATGCACAATAAAACATTATTAACAAAGCAAATGTTTTTGTTATTTCAAAATAATTTCCACAAAGTAAATGTGCTGACTCATAAACCAACAATCAAATATTGTTCCGTCTTGAAAGTTCCATAATGGTAAAAGTTAGAGCTTACTAGTTCTTCACGATCTCGATCATATTGTCTGATTCGTTTACCTATACGGTATGGAAAAAACGATGCTGATTGGCCTCAAGTGAATTGTTTGACTGAGAAATGTCTTAGTGTATTGTCTAGGTATTCTTCTAAAATGAAATACATGTACCACAATTAATTCACATAACGAGCACATATATTCAGTTGATGTAAGCAGTACCTCACATAACGTCTTCCAACTGCCAGAAAAATGGAGACACTAATAAGCATATATCTGTATCATATCAAACAAACCTCGGTGGTCCAATGGGTTAGAGTGATCGTCCCTCGGTCCCACACGGATTTTTCACTCGGTCGCCGTATTTGGAAGAGTTGCCAGATACTCGCCGAAGGTTGAGGATTTCCTCCAAGCAATGAGCCTGGTCTCCTTCGCCACTAAACCTGGTAACGCTGCCATATAAGTCAAATAATCTTCAGTGCGGCGTAAAAATCAGTCAATTAATCAATCAATCAATCAACCAATGCACAGATTTTGGCACTAGAGGTGACATCTGGACTTTGGGACTAGAGTGGCTTCTAATTTTAAATTCTAGTCCACCTAAACAAGAATCCAAGCGAGATTCACACACGCGTTGAGTGATGGTTTTTGCCTAGATACACGTATGTATTTATCTCCCCTTCTATTTATAGAAAAATAATGTGTCACTATTAGTTGGCTTGATTATACACGTAAGTGGGGATCGGATATGATGTACGATCACATTGAAGGCGGAAGCTAAAATTTGTGAATGGATAGATATTGTCAGAAGTTTGTCGTAAACTGTTCTTGTTTCTATGAATAACTTGTAAGGGTTGCCATTAACTGGCCTGTGGTAGAGATTAAGCTATACTAGGCCTAAGCTGATGTCTATGAATTGACCCACCACCAGTCTGAAGATGGGTTGATTTTGGAAGGGACACAGTATCTTATGAATCTTCGAATTACGCTAATGTTTCCACTGCCCGCGGCTTTCCTGTCATATTTATCAGCAAACATCGTCTCTCTATGATAGCTTTTGTGGAGACGTAAAGTGGCTGTCAGAGATAATGGAGACATAACCTGTTTATCTCACTTGCTTGAAGAGTATACAATTAACCTACTTAAGAAGACATTTGTCCATAATGTCTTATACATGATGATGCCAACTCCTACTGAAGAACATTTATCAACCCGTAACTATCATGTTTGAATTTCCTATTACCGAATAAGTTTTGAATTTTAACCGTTCATAGTTTTACATCGCTCACTCGCAGTACTGCAAAAAGAAAACAAATAAGTGACCATTTCGTTCGATTGACTAAATAATCAAAATTCGGACGAATATTTCCAGGCTTAAATTGTTTTTTAAACGCTACTTCTGAATTCCACATCTACGCTAATATTCCTGTTTATTTTCTTGAAAAGGCAATGTCGATATTATTGGAGAGATACATATAGATTTTCTAAAAAAAGCTCTTTTTCTCTTTCTTGTTGTTGTCAGGATACAGAATGCTGAATTTGTCTTGTGTGTTAAATTGATCACACATTTTATAACGGGTGTCATGATTTGATGGTATATGGTAGACGGTATAACATAGAGTAAATGTGCTGACTCATAAACCAACAATCAAATATTGTTCCGTCTTGAAAGTTCCATAATGGTAAAAGTTAGAGCTTACTAGTTCTTCACGATCTCGATCATATTGTCTGATTCGTTTACCTATACGGTATGGAAAAAACGATGCTGATTGGCCTCAAGTGAATTGTTTGACTGAGAAATGTCTTAGTGTATTGTCTAGGTATTCTTCTAAAATGAAATACATGTACCACAATTAATTCACATAACGAGCACATATATTCAGTTGATGTAAGCAGTACCTCACATAACGTCTTCCAACTGCCAGAAAAATGGAGACACTAATAAGCATATATCTGTATCATATCAAACAAACCTCGGTGGTCCAATGGGTTAGAGTGATCGTCCCTCGGTCCCACACGGATTTTTCACTCGGTCGCCGTATTTGGAAGAGTTGCCGAAGGTTGAGGATTTCCTCCAAGCAATGAGCCTGGTCTCCTTCGCCACTAAACCTGGTAACGCTGCCATATAAGTCAAATAATCTTCAGTGCGGCGTAAAAATCAGTCAATT
Source organism: Lepidochitona cinerea (assembly GCA_963971465.1). Classification (NCBI taxonomy): domain Eukaryota; kingdom Metazoa; phylum Mollusca; class Polyplacophora; order Chitonida; family Tonicellidae; genus Lepidochitona; species Lepidochitona cinerea. Next base: position 33,920,249 of record OZ020556.1, on the reverse strand, counting down.
AATCAATCAATCAATCAACCAATGCACAGATTTTGGCACTAGAGGTGACATCTGGACTTTGGGACTAGAGTGGCTTCTAATTTTAAATTCTAGTCCACCTAAACAAGAATCCAAGCGAGATTCACACACGCGTTGAGTGATGGTTTTTGCCTAGATACACGTATGTATTTATCTCCCCTTCTATTTATAGAAAAATAATGTGTCACTATTAGTTGGCTTGATTATACACGTAAGTGGGGATCGGATATGATGTACGATCACATTGAAGGCGGAAGCTAAAATTTGTGAATGGATAGATATTGTCAGAAGTTTGTCGTAAACTGTTCTTGTTTCTATGAATAACTTGTAAGGGTTGCCATTAACTGGCCTGTGGTAGAGATTAAGCTATACTAGGCCTAAGCTGATGTCTATGAATTGACCCACCACCAGTCTGAAGATGGGTTGATTTTGGAAGGGACACAGTATCTTATGAATCTTCGAATTACGCTAATGTTTCCACTGCCCGCGGCTTTCCTGTCATATTTATCAGCAAACATCGTCTCTCTATGATAGCTTTTGTGGAGACGTAAAGTGGCTGTCAGAGATAATGGAGACATAACCTGTTTATCTCACTTGCTTGAAGAGTATACAATTAACCTACTTAAGAAGACATTTGTCCATAATGTCTTATACATGATGATGCCAACTCCTACTGAAGAACATTTATCAACCCGTAACTATCATGTTTGAATTTCCTATTACCGAATAAGTTTTGAATTTTAACCGTTCATAGTTTTACATCGCTCACTCGCAGTACTGCAAAAAGAAAACAAATAAGTGACCATTTCGTTCGATTGACTAAATAATCAAAATTCGGACGAATATTTCCAGGCTTAAATTGTTTTTTAAACGCTACTTCTGAATTCCACATCTACGCTAATATTCCTGTTTATTTTCTTGAAAAGGCAATGTCGATATTATTGGAGAGATACATATAGATTTTCTAAAAAAAGCTCTTTTTCTCTTTCTTGTTGTTGTCAGGATACAGAATGCTGAATTTGTCTTGTGTGTTAAATTGATCACACATTTTATAACGGGTGTCATGATTTGATGGTATATGGTAGACGGTATAACATAGAGTAAATGTGCTGACTCATAAACCAACAATCAAATATTGTTCCGTCTTGAAAGTTCCATAATGGTAAAAGTTAGAGCTTACTAGTTCTTCACGATCTCGATCATATTGTCTGATTCGTTTACCTATACGGTATGGAAAAAACGATGCTGATTGGCCTCAAGTGAATTGTTTGACTGAGAAATGTCTTAGTGTATTGTCTAGGTATTCTTCTAAAATGAAATACATGTACCACAATTAATTCACATAACGAGCACATATATTCAGTTGATGTAAGCAGTACCTCACATAACGTCTTCCAACTGCCAGAAAAATGGAGACACTAATAAGCATATATCTGTATCATATCAAACAAACCTCGGTGGTCCAATGGGTTAGAGTGATCGTCCCTCGGTCCCACACGGATTTTTCACTCGGTCGCCGTATTTGGAAGAGTTGCCGAAGGTTGAGGATTTCCTCCAAGCAATGAGCCTGGTCTCCTTCGCCACTAAACCTGGTAACGCTGCCATATAAGTCAAATAATCTTCAGTGCGGCGTAAAAATCAGTCAATTAATCAATCAATCAATCAACCAATGCACAGATTTTGGCACTAGAGGTGACATCTGGACTTTGGGACTAGAGTGGCTTCTAATTTTAAATTCTAGTCCACCTAAACAAGAATCCAAGCGAGATTCACACACGCGTTGAGTGATGGTTTTTGCCTAGATACACGTATGTATTTATCTCCCCTTCTATTTATAGAAAAATAATGTGTCACTATTAGTTGGCTTGATTATACACGTAAGTGGGGATCGGATATGATGTACGATCACATTGAAGGCGGAAGCTAAAATTTGTGAATGGATAGATATTGTCAGAAGTTTGTCGTAAACTGTTCTTGTTTCTATGAATAACTTGTAAGGGTTGCCATTAACTGGCCTGTGGTAGAGATTAAGCTATACTAGGCCTAAGCTGATGTCTATGAATTGACCCACCACCAGTCTGAAGATGGGTTGATTTTGGAAGGGACACAGTATCTTATGAATCTTCGAATTACGCTAATGTTTCCACTGCCCGCGGCTTTCCTGTCATATTTATCAGCAAACATCGTCTCTCTATGATAGCTTTTGTGGAGACGTAAAGTGGCTGTCAGAGATAATGGAGACATAACCTGTTTATCTCACTTGCTTGAAGAGTATACAATTAACCTACTTAAGAAGACATTTGTCCATAATGTCTTATACATGATGATGCCAACTCCTACTGAAGAACATTTATCAACCCGTAACTATCATGTTTGAATTTCCTATTACCGAATAAGTTTTGAATTTTAACCGTTCATAGTTTTACATCGCTCACTCGCAGTACTGCAAAAAGAAAACAAATAAGTGACCATTTCGTTCGATTGACTAAATAATCAAAATTCGGACGAATATTTCCAGGCTTAAATTGTTTTTTAAACGCTACTTCTGAATTCCACATCTACGCTAATATTCCTGTTTATTTTCTTGAAAAGGCAATGTCGATATTATTGGAGAGATACATATAGATTTTCTAAAAAAAGCTCTTTTTCTCTTTCTTGTTGTTGTCAGGATACAGAATGCTGAATTTGTCTTGTGTGTTAAATTGATCACACATTTTATAACGGGTGTCATGATTTGATGGTATATGGTAGACGGTATAACATAGAGAGAGACGCTATAACAGAGAAGATAATTGATCTACATGAACTAGGTCACTAATAATTTAAGAGGGAGTCGAACTGGTTAATAAAAGTTGTTCAAAGCGTTGTTCCGATGTGTAACACTACCACTGAGTGACAGCTGGGTGACAGTGGAACCGACTAAATTCATACCATTCCAAAGAGATGTCAGTTGCACAGCTTGTTGGCTCCATTAGATTTGATTTGTAGATCGATTCAGCAGTTCCAGAGTCTGAGATATGAAACAGCCAGCGCATGTTAGAAAGTTTGATATGTTATTGAGACGTAGATGTTGAACTATGTTAAGTTGCTACAGGTTGATTACTTCGCATGTAAATCACCAAGATAATGTTTATCTTTTTGATAAAATATTTATTAAAAGCACCGTAATATACACAACAATGGCAAATTATTTTCTAAGAGAGTACCCACTTTTGGTTGTTTTCTCGGCTTTTAAAGCAATGGACAATGGATACTCTGGTATGTGGCTTCGGGGACATCCAACTAATTAACGAGGGAGTCGACATTTTCCCCTAAATGTTGTTTAGAAGGATGCAAACTGAGTAATACAGTCAAAGTGTGGCAGCTTGGCGCCAAACTGTCCGGTATCTTATATATGGTTGTCAGAGTAGTATCCCGTCCTTCCAATCCTTGATTCCAGAAACTGTATTACCACCCAGTTTGACAGTATATTATAGAGCTTACTGGTCAATGTGACATTTTCAACCCCGTTTAGCAGTCTACGATAGTGCCAGTAATAACCTATTTTACAGACACAATTGGTACGACTGCCAGAAGATTGAAAAATGTAACCTGTCGATTGGTGGGTATGACTTGATCAAATGAATTATAAGCACAACGATTGGTTGTCTTGTTTAACGGTATGTAGAAGTAAGAACGATAAAAACCCATGAAAATCTGGGTAACTACCAATGTGTTCATTTTGCATTGTCAAACAATATACTTTGCCTTATTAAAAAGTCCCCCGTACTATACCATCAACTCATAGTATGGTTCCACGGGGGGTTTTTGGTACAGCTTAGCATATCTGGATGGTTATAATCAGGCAACTGTAATTGCCAATAAGCATTCGTCCATGTTGTCGTGAGGGATTTGTTTATGTGTAATATGTGCCCCTCGTCATTATCAATGAGTGAAATTATAACCGTTTCTGTATTACTTTATCCAAAGAAATAGGTTATTATGAAATGTATTCAAATTACCAACAAAGTTTCTTATACAAATTATAGAGATAATCTAGTATTCGCGCAGTTCAAGTATAGACGAAGCAGGAAAAATCTCTCTAATACATAGCTGTCAAAGGATGAACGGGAAGTGTTCGTTTTGGGGTGATGTAATAGCTACTACTTCATAGAGGTAATCCAATGTCTCCTTTCCTTATTGCCATAGGCACATCTTGTCCAGAAATAAAAAAAAAGTTAAAATGAATTTTCGACGAATGTTAAAAAACCGTTCGATCAAATCACTGGCAATAGGGGATCTCTGGTCGATTTGGACAAGAGATGAAATCCAAAAAAATAGTTTCCGATTCAACATAGATCTATCAATACAAAAGCTTTGTGCTAGCTATTTTTGTTGATTCAAACTGCTGGTATCCTGTCATGTTTTTTTATCTAAGATGCAGGGGGTAAATTACTGCTCTTCACGACTACCTAAAGAAACGATAACATGCTGAACCGGTGGATGAGAAGAAAGGAAAAGACTAGAGATACAGTTTCTTAAAAATTGAATCTTTTACCCTGTTGATAACCCAAATATAAAAGCCCATATACTGAATATTTGTGGGCCAGCGTAAGGGCGTTGAGAAAAGGGATGTTTTTACACCTCACTCAACATACACTGAATTGATGGCCTTGCCTGGTTTAATGGAAGAGGGAGGGAGTATGCTGTGCGAGAAAGTATATTTTATTAGTAAGAAAATTGAAAATTCAATATTAATTTGTTGAATTCAAGCAGTTTCAAATCTGTCAATATTTTTTTTTTGTGTAACACGATTAGTGCATTCAAATACAAGTACAATAAAAAACGGCCGATATTGATGATTTTAAATTGGTCTGTCTTTTACATAAAAGGCGTAATGAAGAAATGTAAACTGCGTATCCTACCCAAAAATAATACCCTAATTCTTTTTATCACAGTTTTTTATAGTTTTTTCACGACATCATTCAGGTCCAAGTTTGAACCCAAAGGATAAATAGTTTGTAACGTTTGTATCCAAAAACGTCCCCTTTCCAAACGTTTGTGTTGGGTATTTTTAGCGGAAGGGAGACAAGAGATTTTTTTCAATGGGCATGATTTCAAAATGGTCCTTGACATGTTTTTAGTGTTGAAATGTTTTACCACGGGCAAATCATTTTTAAGTCCAATGCTTGATACATGGTTGGCTGAACTTTCTCCGACGTATTGCTTGTGATATTTTTTGCACGTGATAACATACACGGTGTTAGAGGAGTCACAACTAAGATTCTCTACCATTTGATATCTGTTGCGAGATTGTTCTCCGAAAATTGTTCCACGACCTGACACGTATACATCGAGTTTTTAGATATTTCATTGATATACCGGAGAGATATATTGGCCAGTAATGATACACTATTGAAGGAGAAGCAAGCCTGTCGGGGGGCTGAATGGGGAGAAATGATTTGTCCTAATGTGTCAGATTAGATCCTTCGGAGTAACCTAATATAGTACCCCATGGGGACAAGAGCTTTGAACAGAACAGAACAAGCCTGATTACAAAAATCTAAAGAACTACAGTTTCTATAGAATCTAAAAACCTGAGACTTAAAATGGCACCATGGGTAACAGGTAAATTAAAGATAAAATATCATCAAATGTAGAAATAAATTAAAATACGTCTAAACCTGTCGATTGGTGGGTATGATTTGATCAAATGAATTATAGCACAATGATTGGTTGTCTTGTTTAACGGTACGTAGAAGTAAGAACGATAAAAACACAGGAAGACCTTATCTGGGTAACTACCAATGTGTTCATTTTTGCATCGTCATACAATATACTTTGCCTTAAAGGCACACTTGCCGCGAAAATCAGGAATATTGTTTACATTAAAAAAGAAAGACCGTTTTCTGTATTTTTCCCAGACAATATAAGTTAGGAACTTTCTATTTTTACCAAAATTTAAAAGTTTGGACGTCATTTTGTATTTTTAATTTGAATTTGAAAATTTGAATTGTTAGGGGTACGTAACGTAAACAAACCAACCTGCCCCCTATTGGCGATTTTATGTTTCAGTCGAGTGAGTGAACTAACCGCACAGTGTAATTTTACGTAGGCCTATTTATCTGAGAAATACAGACTGGCGATCGGTTAACAGCGACTGGAAAATCCTGCTGACAATTATTTGATTGTAAACTACTGATAAAAAGGCCTGAAATGAGGGTAATCCGACACGAAAGTTGACCGACACTGATCGTTGTTGTTGTGATCAGGCTTCGATTCTTCGTTTGTTTTTAAGCTAACTAGACATGTTTTATGTGTCCTATGTTTAAGTTTAGTTGTATTAGTTGTAGTAAGCTCATGCAAATTGGTTTTCTTAGCCAATTTAAACAGGCTACGGCGGCAAGTGGGCCTTTAATGAAAAAGTCCCGGTACAATATCATTATCTCATAGAATGGTTCCACGGGGGTTTTGGCACAGCTAAGCATATCTGGATGGTTATAATCAGGCAACTGTAATTGCCAATAAGCATTCGGCCATGTTGTCGTGAGGGATTTTTTATGTGTAATATGTGCCCCTCGTCATTATCAATGAGTGAAATTATTACTGTTTCTGAATGACTTTATCCAAAGAATTAGGTTATTATGCAATGTATTAAAATTACCAACAAAGTTTCTTATACAAATTATAGATAACAGAAGATAGAATCTAGTATTCGCACAGTTCAAGTATAGACGAAGCAGGCAAAACTTGAATAGAAAATTAATATAAATACATAGCTGTCAAAGAAAGAATGGGAAGCGTTCGTTTTGGGGTGATGTAATAGCTACATGTCATAGAGGTAATCCAATATCTCCTTTCATTATTTCCATAGGCACATCTTGTCCAGAAATAAAAGAAGTTAAAATGAAGTTTCGACGAATGTTAAAAAACCATTCGATCAAACCACTGGCATCTTTTAAGTAGTTTATAACCCAAATATAAAGCCTATATGAGAAAGTACATTTCATCAGTAAGACATTTAGGATAAAAATTGAAGAGTCAATATTTTGTGAATTTAAGCAGTTTCAACTCTGTAAATATATTTTTTATATAACACGATTAGTAAAAAAATCGCGTGTTTAAGGATTTCATTGATGCACCGGAGAGGAATGTTGGGGGGTAATGGTACACTCGTGAAGGAGCAGCAAGAGTGTCGGGGCTGAATGGGGAGAAATAAATTGTATTAATGTGCCAGATTTGATCCTTCGGAGTAACAGAATGTCCCCTGGAGAGAAGAGCTTTGAATAAAACAGAACAAACCCGATTAAAAAATATAAAGAACTACAGTTTCTATAGAATCTAAAACCCTGAGACCTAATGACTCCCTTGAAAATGTGGAAAGGATGGTATGATGGTATTTCACACAGATTGTGACAACACTATAGGAGATCAGAAAACTGGCCTTGCTTCCCTTCAGCATTGCTATTTAAGACTAACAGTGCATGATTAATTAAGTTTTAGAGAGCAATGTTTAACTGTTTAAAGAGTGTAGCAAAATCTGGTAATTTGAAACCGTCGTTGTTTGTCAGCAAAGCAGCTTGCCGGCTTCATCGGCTTTGATTGGTGTCTCAACCCATCGAATCTGAGAACAAATTAACTAACTGGAATATCATTGATGCTACTGACCTAAGTAACATGTTTAGCTATGGTCAACTAATAAAGTTACTGGTTCATCTTGTGTACAGTTTGTGGGCGTATCGGTCTAGTGGATGACTATATATGTAGACGGTCTTTCAACACAGTGCGTTATGTTGTTGATTGACAATACCAATAACAGGGATTTCGGAAGCAATGTTGGCTTGAGACTCAGTCGCATTCGGGAGCATCTCAGTAGAATTTAAACGAAAGAATATCATTATATCAATACGTGACATCAAACAAATACGACCGAACATCAGTGTAATAGCTTTATGCCAAGAAGCCAGGGGCACAGTTTTGCATTTAATATGTCGGTCGAGATAGCGATTAACACAATTTCTGTTCACTTTTAGAACAGATTAGAATGGTTATTGAAACGTACAATTTTTTCACAGCGATAACATTTGGAACATGCTAGTTTAATAAAGGGTTTTTAGTTATATAATTTAGAAAACGTCTCAATATTTTCTTTATAGAGTTTACAGGTATGTGATACAGGCTTGTCAAATCTGATTTTTTATGGATTTGATTTCATAGATAAGAAATAGCAATGATGAATTGGGGTCTACATTCATTGTACTGGGATAGCAGTCTTACACAGCAATCCCTAAAACACAATATGATTGATGATATAACGGCACTCGGATGCACGGATGCAGCATGTGCTCTTATCGAGTTGTAAGTACCCCTTGGAGAACCGACTGGTGACACTAAATGCGATGTATTCATCAACAGACAAGAATAAAAGAGAAGACAATCATAAACATCGATTACCCATAGAGAATACCATATCTAAACATAAATAACCTTAAAACGATCCGTTTATTTAGTAATAGGTTTGAATAGCAGACAGAGCTGAATGGCAAAACATGTATTGGACAGCAGTTATTGGCGCGAGTATATTATTCGCATATACTGCTTCCAGTCTTTGTGGATATGCACGTATAAAGAAAGGACATGATATAAATGGTATAGGGTACCATATAAACATAGACTTGGCAAAGCTGTCATTCACAATGGAGGAGATATATGTTGAATCAATAATAAGCAGCTGCTCTGGTCTCTAATCTACTATTCTAGGGCCATCCAATGGCCATGGGTGTCTTGAGTCTAGCGTCAACAAGAACATGTTGCCATTACTAGATAGACGTGTTTTGTCTTAAGCTATTTGAGTCTCTTTGGGCCGAATATATTTCTGCCGAAAATTGTTTCTCGTCTGTATGTATCCAGAACGGACATTTTTATTTTTTTGCACATTAAAACCAGCACATCTTAAACATGATCGCCCCCATCATACATTGACTATTTCCTAAATCGTCTGGAAACGAAAAACGAACTTGATAACGCCACTGACCGCCATCTGGACTCGGACGGCCTATACATGTAGTTATAACATGGGTGATGGGCCAATATCGGATCTAATCTCGATTTAGTTTTATGTTTAGTGATTTTGTGTGATTTTATGAATATTTGGCTATCAAAAAGGGTTTGGAATTTCTACATTGGTCAAAATTAAACAGCTAATTATGGAGCTTATTGCTAATTAGTATACTTCAATATGTTGTGCAGGTTCTAACTCGCCCTAAAGATGTATTTCAAAAAAGTGAAATAGAGCTTACACAGGATATTTATCAAGTTATATTATGTTACAGCCGACATTGTTTAAAACCAAGATGGCGGGTTGGCACGGCGAGTAACGTCACACTTCGGCTCTCTATATGTCAGTCCAACAACATGGTATTTAGATATCTTAAAACGAGACGTAAGTTGTATATGTGAGATGTAGTTGTCTATAATCACCTAAAATTTAAGGAAATCTATAGAAGGAAAACTGATGTCGCTAGCGCTATGAATCAAATAAAAGAGACGTGTTGTTTGATCCAATTGCTTAGAAAAGGTCATATCAAAAATGGTATTCATGTGGGGGAAAACAGCGCTGGCAGCGAGCAATGTACTTGACACTATGATCGTCATTTCCAGAAATTCTAATTGCCGTTTGTTTGGTCTATTTCAAAGCCATCTTCTCATAGCTCTTTCTATGTTCGATTTTCAGATGAAAGAAGCCGAAATCAAACTGTCGCTAACTCATTCGAGATGCTTTAAGAAAACGATTTCATCGAGTCACGTTACAGGGAAAGTCGGGCCAATGGATGTGTTTTTGTCAACCATAGATTTATCACAACAGGTTTCAAAGCTAGTTATTCTTGTCCATTTGATCTGTTCATCGTCTGTGTTTTCTTTTTATTGGTTAAGTGGTGCGTCAACAACAGGAGGTAAATTACTACTCCAAACCGGAGCATCGATAATGGATCAGCTATTCCGCACATTTTAGGAAATCTAATAAAAAGCCTTTGACAGACTACCCTTATTGGCTATTTCGAGGCATCTGTTTATACGATCAAAGTGTTTCAGCCCTGTTATTAACATTTTTTATATTCTTTAACTCCAGGGAAGATTGATGTCTAATTCAGAAGTTTTTCAAAATACAACATAAAAAAGAGTTCTGATCCTCACAACCTTCAGCGAGTACTGAAACACGATGAAAACGCTGTGTTATGTTTAGCGGGGGAGGAAACCGGAATTTTTGCACTTCGATTGGCACATGGCAATCATCAAATGTTGAACTATATCAACGGGCCATTAAGTTACCATTCGAGATTTCGAATCCTTCCAGAACATACTGGGTAAATGTTCGCGAAGTTTACATACTTGTTTCCTTAGACTGCGCAACCAGAAACTCAGAAAGAATGTATACATCGAATACTGTCATTGCTATATTATTAAAATACAATCACAATCTTTTTTATTTTCCTTTTGCGTTATGATACAGCATTATCCCACTTATTGCTATCAGTGTCACTTCGTGCAGCATCTGAGGACAGTTTATCCAATTCCCTCAGGTGTAATAACCTATTTTTTACAGTATAAAAACAATAATGGGTGACTTTGACAGTCTTTTAGATATTGCACAAATGTTACCTGCAGACAATGTAGTATCAACGATAGCCGGTACAATTGAAAGAGCAAATCGATTTAACTTCTATTGCTAATTAAATATAATTATTATTCTCTTACAATTTTATTTTTATTCTCTTTATCTCTTACAATCTTTGCAATTAGAATAATGGACGTCACAAACCTTTGAATTCTTTAATAAATATAAATTTTAGGCAACATGAATTAATCCAGATATCGTTTCGAGAAAAAGAAAAAAAACATGCGCATCTCCTGTATCAGTTACATCTACTTCCTATGACAATTCCGATATGTCTATATGTATTTAAAAACATGATACCTGGTGACACCTGTATCAAAGGCTATCATATTAAACAACGACAACTTCCTCTTTGTATGTATTTAAGGTTTTAAAACGTATACTTTCATGTAACAATAATCCTTATGAAAGATGCCCTAAATCATTAGTCCCATGACATTACAGTGTAGCTATACCCGAACGAAGAAGTTCTATTGTAAATCAATTGGAGAAATACTATCATGCAGCAATGAAAATGTGTAATACTATCTTTTTCATCGACATTAATGGCAATGCACAATGTATCCCTAATGTCCAAACGTTAGTACAGAAAATAGTCTTATGAAAGAAGGAGAATTTTTATGTATTAGAATTAATTGCATTTAATTTTAAATGAGATTTTCTTCAAAGTAACTCTGGGTTAATCATTGCCCAAGGCGACATGTATATCCCCAAAATAATAAAATATCCCATTGTTGAGCCATAATAAATTGTTTCTATTATTAAAATGACATTCACTGCCGATACAAATGCTTATCGGGTTCATTTGTCATTGAGCAATGTAACTTTATTTACACCACAATGATGTCTTCTTTTCCCTTATTGAATTTACGTTGCCTTCTGTACCGTTCTACCATTGATTTTCAAAGTTTAGATTTATCTCATAGATAATAACCATGGAAACAATCATTGATCTCCATTTGATTTGAAATAGCAAGAGTCCCAGAATCATCGCGCGTTTGAAATATTAAGGCCCGTTCTCACTGTGCGATTTGTCGTACGGACTTGGAGAATGCCATTCAAATGGGTGCATTTGATTGGTTGACAAACCTTATCGACTAATTAAAAGTATCCATTTTAATCGCATCCTACAAGTCGGTACGACAAATCGCACAGTGAGAACGGGTCTTTAACTTAATATCTATTGCTTTCGATATGCATACATTTGAAAATTGTGATCTGAGCTGAGTAGATTCATTCAAAACTGTATCGGGCGTTTTTATTCTGCTAATGAAGAATTTTTAAAACAGTGAATCGATTTGAGTCCATAGCGTTTAAAAATGATAGCAAAGCTTTCATTGACACGTGAGCTACAATCCAGAATAATCATTACAACTCAGCGCAGGGCCTGGCTATTCCAAACATGGGATTTTGATTAGATTTTATATAAGTTCCTTTGATTTTATTTTCACAAAAATTACTCAACTAATTGCTATTCTTAAGAATTACGTATATAATGATTGTCCGACAGATAACCCACGCAGAGAAAATAAAGCAAGTATATAATTGCCTTAAAAATGAAGTATACCGACACTACCAAATGATTGCCATATACCCAGCAAACCTGGAAACGACATTCTGTTTTAACTACTGCAATCATAGCAACTCACATGGGAACATTCCAGTTTAATGGACAAGCCCACAAGGAGATATACCACGAAGATTGTTGAGTCATTGATGATAAAAAGCAATCTATTTTGTTTCTTTATGCCTTACAACAGAAATAACTGAACTGATTGCTATGATTAAGTGTCTTTGTGTGACATATGAGGACAGTTTCAACAAACCCTAGATATACCATAACAATGTCATAGAGTAATTTTTGTAGAAACTAACATATTTGTTCATTGTGAATGTTAGATAAAAGCTGATGTGATCCACCACAAGATGTTGTTAAATTTACTCATCCAGAATACCAAAAGCAGATGGATTTTGCAACACGAAGTTTCAACCCTGACATTAAGGTTGATTTTTCCTACTCTCAAAACTCTCTAAGCCGGATTCTCCGACGTTTGGGTAAAATTATGCCGATAAAAGTGATACACAGACGTCAGGTTCCAATAACCATCTACGAAAGAAGTCCTGCATTATTTGAAATTTCCCTGCCATTGCGTTGATTGTCACGTGACCCCCAAAGAACAAGTAAATTCTGGTAATTGGAGATATAAAGAGATTCAAACCATCCAAAGCAGTCAAAAAGATAGATTTGGAGACATCCGAAGTCTCTTGAGAGACGGAAAAAATCAACACCTAGTGACAATTGTGTGTACTGTGTTAAGGATGTGTGTGTATTCCTTACTATTGTGTCTTTGGTTTATCTCATAGATAATTTCTATAGCGGATTTTGAGAATAAATATGTGAATATAACGAGTTTTAAAAGCGTACAGAATATTGTCAAACCTATATTTGTATAGTTCGTGAAGTCTCCTAGATGAATGGATAAATCCACTGTTTCAGTTTTAATGTAATAGGCATGTGGAGCTTTCTGTTGCAAATTCTAAACAAGGTTACCTTGAAACCATTCTAGTGATACGAGATACCAAATTGTTATTAAGTATTGAAAATAAGACTTTATCAAACAAAATGGAAAAACAGTCCATTATTGAATCTTAATTGCCTATATCAATATGGACAGACCGTAAATCCATTTGATTATCAAGGAAACAAATACTCCATAGGATTAATTGTTTAATATATTTGCTCATTTTACACACAGCATGAAACAACCAACGTAGGTCAGATCTACCATTTGTGTATTACCATTTAATCATTCCTGATTACCTTTCAGACTATGTAATGATTTCCCGTCTTAGGGGGTGTCTGTACAATCATTAAGGTCCCAATACCATTTGCAAACTCTACTGGAAACCATTAATGTTTTATATTTCAATTAGGTGAAAATTAAGACAGTCTTCCTCGTCGTCTATCACCGTGAGCAAGTCAGACTTATATCCGAGGTATAACTGTGAAGTAGACCTGAGTTGTTGATCATTCTGACAGTCGACAATGTAGACATTTTTTCCACCTTCATTCCATGCCGTTTAGTATCTGTGAAATTTGCATTGCTATTCATTCGGATGATAAACGTAACGGAAAAAAATGAATGCTTAAAAATACTAAATAATGAATCTAATAATTTGTGAGTCGGAATTGCCAAAAAGAAATGAGACAAGCAGTCACTCTATATTCTAAAATTGTAAATGATCGAAGCCTGTTCGGTTGGTTGGTTGTTTTCGCTTATTGGTACGTCCATCCGCAAGACTGATGTACGCCATACTAGGGAGTAATTATTACCTTGAACAATTAAGAAAACTCTGATGTTTGAACCCAATATATTGAATCTTTCTGTACAGGGGTATACGTTAGTACGTTTGAGATCTACTTAACCTCTTAAGATGTATAAACAACCATTGCAATTGAGCTTACACCCGTATACGATTTACAGATAAACAAATATACAGTGGTGAGAAGCCTGTTCGGTATATGTGGAGGTGAATAGAATCAACAGTCCATCTGTGAATGTCATATATGTGTTCAAGTACAACACTATACAACTTTTCGGAATTGGTCCTGACGTCTGTAATAAAGAATCAAATAGAACCCGGATGGAGTATACTTCCCGGAGTCAAGAGAGCTGTTAAGAGCTCAAGAGAGTCTTAGTCGAACAACCAAGGGGAGACGTTACAAAAACTGTGTTTTTTTCAAATCCTGTCAAACTGATCTAAATCTATACAAGGAAAAGTAATTTTGATGTTTTTCGTGGTTGTGTAATTATCGTATACGATCGATCCCATAATCAAATGCAATTTTGTTGTTTTCCAAGAGACATTATTGGGATCACAACTTTCGGGGTGTTTTTGTTTATTTTTTCTCACGTATGTGTTGTCTGGTGTGTGACATATTAAAATGATTGGTGCGTATAAGGAAGAAAATGAACTCGAACAAGGAGATTCTTTCAACAAGTATACACAGCTGTATTTTTAACAAAAGCACAACTACTGTGTACACAATGTTCTGAAATATAAAAACAGAAATCAATTTTACACATAGATAAATTCACACAAATCATGAAACATAGAAAATACACAATAACCAATTCATTTAAATATCACAGACTATTGCCAAAATATTGCACACTTCCGTGGATAATTTCATATTTCATTTTATAATTTCACATTTTCTATTTCATTTGGTATATTAACATCAAACTCTCAAATACTTCATTTTTATGTAGTTTTTAGTTTTGTAAAAGCTATCAAACATTTAACCTCAAAATAATTACATACAATACATTACATACATCAAAATCACCGCAAAATATACACACGTTTTTACAACTTCGAACATGGACTCGCCCATAAGGGGTGAAAGCTAAGTTCACGGCTAAGTAAAATATATCGATTTAGACACCGAACTTAACCTAATATAGAAATACGTTTTGGAAATCAATGAACACTGCACGATAGAACATTAAACGAAATATTTAAAGGTTTTCAGTGATTAAAAATTGTCATGTTACCATAGGTGCGTTTTTCTCGCCCCCACTACGTAATGGACTCTTCCGAAATCCTGCTCAGCTGTATCTAATTTATACGTGTAAAGCCTAGCGCAGACGAGAGGCGCCGGCTGAGCTACAAGGCACGCGTGGCCAAGGGAGCAGCTACAAATTTCAGCGCAGACGATGAGCTCTCGGCTGAGGCCAGTTCCTTGTCACCCAAGTTCACTGACCTGCACAAGTGTCACTACCCGTGTTACGTAATATTCTAAGTGGTCACCTGATTGAATAGGTACGCGCCATTGGACTATCCCTCCTCTCAGCTCAGCCGGCAGCTTACGTTGTGCGCACACGGTGAGATTCTTGCCACGAGAGGCAGAAAATATCAAACATGCTATATACTTTCCTCCCCGCCTCGAGAGGCGAAAATCTCACCAAAATTTACGCGCACACGGGGGAAACAGCTTAGCTACCAGCCACGAGTGACCGGCAGCTCAGCCGGCGCCTCTCGTGTGCGCTAGGCTTAAGAAATAAAGTTGTGTGTACGATTATTTCAGATAAGATTGCATTAAACTACATTGAAATGTGTAATAGTTGCATAGAATGCTTTACCTAAAGAGTGGGTCTTCTCCCTGTGAGACACGCCAGCTAGCAGAGCGATCTACCTCGTGGTAACAATGACTTCAAAAGTGAAGACGCACGGGCAGAGATGCTCCAAGTAAGGTGTGGTCACCTGACAGGTCACATGGGAGAAACATTAATATGCAACAGATTGACTAACAGGCATATATTTACAACAACCCTCCCCCCGCCAAGAATAGGGAATATAACTACTGAGTTTCAAGAATTGGACAACATTGTTGTACAGACCGCTTATAAATTGCAGACTTTGTTTGAACTTTAACATTTCTAATGACGTCATCACGACCTGGATAAACCTCTATCACCCTAGCCAAATTCCACTTTCCTCTAGACACATTCGGATCAACCAAGAGAACTACATCACCAACCTGCAACTGTCTACCCTTAGTTTCCCACTTAGATCTACGTGACAATGTCGGAATATACTCCCTAACAAATCTTATCCAAAACCGATTGACCAGAGACTGAACAAAAGCAAACCTCTTGTGTAAATCTTTTGTTTCCTTAAAAGGACCTTGAGGTACGTCAGCTGAAGCTCGACCTAGTAAAAAGTGATTAGGTGTTAATGGTTGAATATCATTAGGATCATTGGAAGAGTAACTTATTGGACGTGAATTTACCAAACATTTGACTTCAGCAAATACAGTAGACATTTCATTCCAAGACAATGTTTGCTGTCCAACTGCCACCTGGATAGCCCGTTTAGCCTGTTTAATTAAACTTTCAAAGAATCCCCCTTGGTGAGGACTGAGAGGAGTATTAAATAACCATTTAACCTTGTGTAACATAGCAAACTCACTTATTTGTTTTTTGCCTTCTAGAAAAAGACTCCTTAGCTCTCGCTCAGCACCAACAAACGATGTGCCGTTATCAGAAATAATTGTCTGAGGCCCCCCATGATTGGAAACAAAACGCCGCAAGGCCTGCATGAACGACTGAGTCGACAAACTTTCTACGATTTCAAGATGTATGGCACGAACCGTTGCACACGTAAAAAAGCTCCCCAAGCCTTTATGGTTTTATTTCTACCATACCTTAAACTAAACGGCTCAAAAAAGAACTGTCTTGTCAAAGTTGTCTATGCTTTATGATCCATTAGGGCTTGCTTCTGTTGTAACGATTAAGGCAAAGGTCGCTATGCAAGCTATTTGGAGGCAGAATAATCTCGGATGGGATGACATTTTTCCTGAGGAAAGGCGTGAGCGATGGGAAAGTGTTTTTAAAGAATTAAATCAACTTAGGTCTGTACGACTTCCTAGATGTTTAAAACCCAGTGACGTCAGTGGTGATCCTGAGTTGCATGTATTTTGTGATGCGAGTTCTTCAGCCTACGGTGCTGTAGTTTACATTCTGTATCCCGCACATTCTGGTCCATGTGTCCGATTGGTGACATCAAAGACCCGGGTCGCTCCACTTCATCAAACAACTATTCCGAGGTTGGAGCTCATGGCGGCTTTAATTGCGTGTAGGTTAGCAAAAACGGTTGTAGAAGAGTTTCGGGTTAAGGTCAAGGTTACCCTGTGGACTGATTCGCAAATAGTTTTGCACTGGATTCGTTCGGAATCACTTGGTATGAAGGCTTTTGTAGGGGTTCGTGTGGCTGAAATTCAGTCAACTTGGGAAAGTAAATATTGGTTATTTGTTCCGACAAAGCTAAATCCGGCAGATGATCTCAGTAGAGGTTTGAAAGTTAATGAAATGGGTGGCCGTTGGTTCAACGGGCCTGACTTTCTTTTGAGACCCAAGAGTGAATGGCCTGAGCAGCCAACGTATTCCCCTGCTTGTTCCGATCCTGAAAGGAAAAAACCTAAACCAGTATTGTCTAGTGTCAAATTAAAGTGTCCCATTGATGTGTCTTTAGAAATTACCACATCATTTCTTTAGAAATGTGGTGCGTATAAGGAAGAAAATGAACTCGAACAAGGAGATTATTTTTGTATATTTATCAAGTTCAAAATCTTTAACATCAAAATGTAAGGTATCCCCTGATGGATCCCAACATACACCAAGGGCCTTCACCGATGCTGCCAAACAAACACTGTTGGAACCTGGACCTCCGATTGGGCCCTCACTGACCCCTAAAGAGTTGTACCCCTTGGCCACCTCTTCAGTTGCTGACTTTGAAGAACAAAACCACTCCTTAATTTTAAAACCTCCAAAACCAAGAATTTCATTTAACCCAGTCATTCTACTAACGGCTTCACTTGAAGAACCACACGAGTGAATAAGATCGTCCACATACCTATCTTCCTGAAGAATTTTTGCACAACTGGGAAATTTAGCTGCAAATGTTTCAGCGATTTTCAACATAACAAAGCTTGCCATATCAGGAGATGGCTTATCACCAAAAGTAACCCTAGTTAGCCTGTAAATAGATGGTTCCCTTTCCATATCCAAATCTCGCCACAAAAACCTGTGAACATGAGAGTCATCATCAGTTAGACGAATTTGCAAAAACATTTTAGATATGTCCCCAACAAAGGCTACTGGTAGTTCCCTAAATCTCAACAAGACCCCCAGAAGGTTCCCTATAAGACACGGACCTTTAAATAGGAAAGAATTTAAGGACACTCCCTGAAATGTACAAGCGGGATCAAAAACAATGCGTAATGGTGTACTAGGCTTATCAGCCCGATAAACTCCATGATGTGGTAAATAATAAACAGGCTTATCATAATTATTAACCTCGTCAGGAAAAACCTCTACAGCCCAACCATTTACCCGGTACTCTAACAGGACATCACAATACTGTTTTGCTTTCATGGGATTTTTTACAAGATTTCTCTCAAGTGAAATAAGCCTTTTTTCAGCCACAATATAATTGTCAGGCAAATGAACGGGATCTCGTTTCCAAGGCAACCCAATTGTATACCGGTCACCTTCCTTAACACAAGAACTCTGAAACAAATCCATAGCTTGCTTATCTTCGTGCGAAATAACATTCTTTGGACAATTACAATCCGGAGCACGAATTCCTAGAGTTTCAAGATCATACAAATTGGACAAATCAATTTTCTCAACAAAATTTACTGAACATACAGATTGACCACAAGTATTGTCAGAACCTATAACAAACCATCCGAGTTTTGTAAGTTTACCAACTGGCTCAAAGGGCAGCCCCTGTCTAACTTCCTCTTCAGCATGTAAATGACTGTATTGAACACCTAAAATTAGGTCAATTGGACCGGCTTTGTGTGAAAACTTTAAATCAGCTAAATGTGAAAATGATTCAAGCCATGGTCTATCTAACGCATGTACACTAGCAACAGTTTTGTCAATTTCATGAGCCTCAATTTCAAATTCCTCTAAACCACCAATTGCTGACAACCAAACCTTAACCCTTCTACTGTCACTTTGATCAAACCTTTCGCCACCAACGACCGACAACTCTAAAGCTTCCCGCCGACCTTGAAGGCCAAGAGCCTTTGAGAAATCTTTACGAATAATAGTCGTTGCAGCACCGCTATCAATAAGTATATTACCCTCTTTTACACGACCATTCGACGCTCGAAAGCGACATCTAACCACAGGCAAAATACCGTCTCTATCAAGGGAAGAAGTGGCACTAGTACTGGGCGGATCAGTGTGAAGTAAAGGATGGTGCATTTTCGGACAACCATTTTTATCACAACTTTTTCTAAGCCGACAGTCTTTGGACATATGACCTCGAATTAGACATGAAAAGCAAAGACGATTGGACTGGGCAAGCTGAATTCTTTCAGAAATAGTAGAATCTAAAAACGTTGGACATTTAGTTACGCCATGGGCCTCATCACATACAAAGCATTTTACAGTACGTTTAGCAAATGGTTTTGTTTGTGTAGAATGAATACCACGTTTATTGTTGGATGCTTGTTTATAACCCTGATCCGGTTTCCCTCGAAAAGTTTCAAGGTCGCCAAAATCTGGGTCGAATAAGGTTTTAACGTGTTTTCTCAAGAAATTGCTTATGTGTTCAAGAGATGGAGAAACCCCCTTAACACGAATATCTACAACATGTGTTTTCCATTGCAAAATTAAGTAATCAGGAAAACGTTGAACAACTTGCCTTAAGGTTTCTATGGAGTTTGCGTCTGAAAAATAAAGCAAACGTTTTAATGTGGCTAAACAAGTGATGATGTCAAGAGATAAATCTCGTAAAGCTTGTTTGTTATTTGGTTTGAGTTTTTCGCCTTTAGCAATGTTGTTTATTAATGCTCTAGCTATTACACTCTTCTGACCAAACTGATCTTTCAGTATTTTTAAGGCTGTTGCGTACATGGTACCCCCAGAACCCAAACTATAGATTGACTTTTCGGCTTCCCCTTTTAAATGCATTTTCAATTGAACCATTCTCATATTATCAGACAAGTGTTGTTTATCATGGACATGGATTTTAAATGTTTCAATAAATTCAACATAATGTATAGGATTACCATCAAATTTCAATATTGTTACATTTGGAATATCTTTGCTAGCTTCCAAACGATAAAGTGCTTCAGCCACAGACATAGTTTTAGTATTAACATGTAAATCAGTTTCTTTAAATTCTGTTAGTTCATTTATCCAGTTATCAAAGACAAGTCCTGAGTTTTGTGAAGCACTAAAGTCATTAGCAAGAGAAACAGTTTCATTTAAACTAGAGTGTTCTTGGGAAATTTCAACATAGGGAACAGTTTCAGATTTTAGTAAATTGTCATTAACACAGTTCTGGTTGGGGTCAGTTGATTCGCTCTTGCTTACCTCCCTTGGCATCTTTCTTGACTCGGCATCGTCAGTCAAAGAATTTTCCAAAGTTAAGAGAAAGTCATCTAATTCTTGCTCAAAGGAAAAGAAATCGTCTGCCATCTCAGTTTCCCATTTATCGAGTCTTTCGGTTTCAGTTTCTGGAACGTAGTCATACAGCTCACCATGTAGTTCTCGAAGTTTAGAATAGTTCTCTCGTATTGCCGTAGTTTCTTGGAGATATCTTCGTCGATTTGTTTCGCCACCAGCAATCATCTGACGAACACGTTTAATTGATCTGGTCACCCGGCCTCTAAGTTGTCGCCTCTTGGATTTTATTTCATTGGCCCGTTGTTCATCTAGTTGTTCCTCATCTGACAAGGCTCCTAAAACATCGGCTCTGCTGCTACCCTCTGCCATTGTTGACGTCTTTAAATTTTCCACCAAACCACCAAGCTGGAACTCCACCACAGTATGCTAAGTCGACTCCAGTTCCACTCTTTAGAAATTTGGTGCGTATAAGGAAGAAAATGAACTCGAACAAGGAGATTCTTTCAACAAGTATACACAGCTGTATTTTTAACAAAAGCACAACTACTGTGTACACAATGTTCTGAAATATACAAACAGAAATCAATTTTACACATAGATAAATTTACACAAATCATGAAACATAGAAAATACACAATAACCAATTTATTTAAATATCACAGACTATTGCCAAAATATTGCACACTTCCGTGGATAATTTCATATTTCATTTTATAATTTCACATTTTCTATTTCATTTGGTATATTAACATCAAACTCTCAAATACTTCATTTTTATGTAGTTTTTAGTTTTGTAAAAGCTATCAAACATTTAACCTCAAAATTAATACATACAATACATTACATACATCAAAATCACCGCAAAATATACACACGTTTTTACAACTTCGAACATGGTCTCGCCCATAAGGGGTGAAAGCTAAGTTCACGGCTAAGTAAAAAATATCGATTTAGACACCGAACTTAACCTAATATAGAAATACGTTTTGGAAATCAATGAACACTGCACGATAGAACATTAAACGAAATATTTAAAGGTTTTCAGTGATTAAAAATTGTCATGTTACCATAGGTGCGTTTTTCTCGCCCCCACTACGTAATGGACTCTTCCAAAATCCTGCTCAGCTGTATCTAATTTATACGTGTAAGAAATAAAGTTGTGTGTACGATTATTTCAGATAAGATTGCATTAAACTACATTGAAATGTGTAATAGTTGCATAGAATGCTTTACCTAAAGAGTGGGTCTTCTCCCTGTGAGACACGCCAGCTAGCAGAGCGATCTACCTCGTGGTAACAATGACTTCAAAAGTGAAGACGCACGGGCAGAGATGCTCCAAGTAAGGTGTGGTCACATGGGAGAAACATTAATATGCAACAGATTGACTAACAGGCATATATTTACAACAATGATTGACATCTGCTATCTTCATTATCTCTAGTTATTTTGGAGATTACAATTTTCTTTTCAAGAAAGGTATAACCCCCAAAGTAACGAGAATACTGTTATACTCACTTTCTAAAAGGCACTAATTAAATCTGCTTTCTTCATCGTTGAACCATCTTTTTTGACATATGTCCTGTTTTTGTTGATAATAAATGTCTTGTTACAATTTTGATTTTGATCTTGATGAACTCGGGTTAAGTTCTCTCTGAGACTAGCGTATTTCTGAAATGTCAATTTATATAAGTCCTCTTATATAGTATCACTGTATCTCGCGGTATTTTTGTTTCTTCGTATAGAAGACTCGAGTAGTACGTCATCCGTCAGGATGTGTAGCATAAAGATCATGATTTAGACTTTTCATCGTATATTTGTCGAAAGTGCATTGCTTTTATTCTTTTCTGTCCCAAAACATAAAAGAGCAACAGTATATTGCCAGATATAGCATGAATTCCATTTTCTGACATTCCTAAGTGTATATTTTATGAATACATATCTTAATAGATGTATCTTTTGTTTTATGAATTTAAGCCAATTTATTTAGAAGGCCCTGAATCTGAATGGAAATACGGAATCATCAACAGGTATACGACACCTCCAATAAAAACAACCGGGCTCTAGACAATAGGTTTGAAGGAGAATGAAGTACCAGAAGAAAAACGTTACACGGTATTTTCATCTTCTTTATTATAGAACGACCATGTAAATACCGAGGCTGCTAACATGAACGCCAGACCGAAGCTGTCTCGTTTAAGTGCCTGGTAACTTGCAATATGTGTATGTATAACAACTAGGGGCAAATCAAATTTCATCGAAGGATAATCAGATTACCATAATCTCGTTTCTTCAAATTGAGAAACATTGTTCCATTCTGATTAGTTGTTAGTTCTTGATGACTTGAATATGTCAATTTTCCTACTTTCCTCTACGATAATTAATACAGTATCGACACTTCTCTGAATGTAACGTCCCTCACATTGATGGAATTCATTAAGAAAATTTGGTGTCAGTTACAAAAAAGTAAAAACAAAAACTTTCCCTTTTCGACAATTCGCATCATTTTTTACTTTTAATTTGAAATTTAGAATTTATAGGTTGTTAAAAAAACACTGGCCCTGGATGCGCATAGACGTCATGAATGATTTAAATTTCAGTTAGGGTCTTAGTCTGATTTTTTTCATATTTTATTCAAGAACAACGAACTTATTGGCCATATTAGACTTCAGTGTCTTGGCACTTACCCCAGTGAAGTAGGTCCGAAAAAATAATTTGTTCCACACCACTATCGGTCAAAACTGAGAGGGAAGAGAACACATAAGATTTCGAACTTTTTCAGACAAAAATAAACACAAGGTGCCTGTATGTCCACCTTTGAAGGTAGAAAAAGTATTATGAAATTATATTTGTAAACGCTGTATTGAGCTATTGTGTATGTGTATCAATAGGAACCCCACATGTATGCAACAGGATACAGGAATACTGAATTAATCAACCGATTTTAGTAATTGAATGTAAATTTAGGAAACTGTAATGTTTGGATGGATGGATATAATCAACAGTCCATCTGTGAATGTCATCTATGTGTTCAAGTACAACACTATACAACTTCTCGGAATTGGTCCTGACGGCTGTAATAAAGAATCAAATGGAACCCGGATAAGGTATACTTCCCGGAGTCAAGAGAGCTGCTACCAGCCGAAGAGAGTCTTATCCCAATTAACTGAGGGATGGTAGAACAACCATAGACGGAAGTTGGTAAAAATGTATTTTTTTCAAATCCTGTCAAAATGGTCTAAATCTGCACACGGAAAAAATAATTTGAAAATGTATAAAAATGAATGGTTGTGTAATTATTTCAGATCCATTATCCAGCTTTATTTATCACAATCTCTGCTCTGTTTAAAAACAATATTCTGTAAAAACCGAATTCACCTGTTTTTAGAGAGTCATTTTTGGGATCAACACGTTTCGGGGCTTTTCTGGTATTTCATTTATTTTTCCCACGTATGTGTTGTCTGGTATATTCTAATGATTGATATCTGTTATCTTCATCTTTGAACCACAATTCTTTGGCTTATTTCCTGTTATTGATTGTAATAGATATCTTGTTACAACTTACTAACATTGTACGTGGTATCGATAATGTCGGTTCTCTCTTAGACCATCAGGTGTCTTTCTGGATTATCATTGTTGATTTTAAAGGAGACTAGAGTATAATGCCATCCCCCATGATATACAGCACTAATATTATCGTGAATTTGGCACTGTTGCTTTGAAGTCACAAATGATATATTTACAGATTGATGTTTTACGCCGCACTCAAGATTATTTCACTTATTTGGCGGCGTTGTCAGAATTTGTGGGAAAGGAAACCGTGTTTACTGCCCGGAGGAAACACATGACCTTCCGCAAGTACTCTTCCACATAACGGCGATGGAGTGAAACATTCGCCCAGATAATTTTCATGTTTGATTTCGTCTGAACGGGATTTGATCCCGCGCCGCATCCATGACAAATATTAGAGGGCATGGCGATTTTGAATATGTTCGGTATTAGAAATTAAGCCAAGAAACAAAACATCTTGACAACGAAGGAGCCAAGATCTCAACAAAATATAATTACAAAACTGTCGTTTCTATTAAAATTTCATGACCTTTAATCGCATTATGGTAGACTAAAAAAAACGTTTGAGCACAATATATCTAAACGTTTAGAAAAAGTTTGACAAATTTGTATGGGCCACTTTTGTGTTAAAATAAAAATGTACACTTGATCTGTAAATCATCATGGAAGACTAAGTACCGGAAAACTGATTTCCAGACTGACGGATTTACGAACGGAACACAAACTTCTAGTCCAAACACCAAAGCAATGTAAGTCTTCACCCAGATTATTTCTGACATGTGTAAATTCATATATTCCAAATGTTTGGGCACCAAAAACAAAGTAAATCCTCACCCGGATTGTTCCAGCCACATGTAAATTCATCTATTCCAGCTGTTTGGACACCAAAACAGCATGGGTCCTCTCCTGGATTTGTCAGGGCATCTGTGAGTTCAAGTCGTTTAGGCACCAAACCAGCGTCAGACATCTCTGGACTTCTGTGATTAAGGACCCAATATCAGAACCAAACAAGAATGGCCAGCAAAAGTACTGCACCCATTTTATCTGCAAGTGAGTTTATTTTTCTGCTATTGAAAAAATACCAAGGTCGCTTTATTTATATTGTTACCTTTATATCATTGTTGTCTTTTACTGCTATACGTATGGTTCAAAATAAGTTTAATTAATTGATAATGTGTGAATTTTATTGTTCGGGGAAAGGCGCTAATACCTTGTGGAAACTCTGGACATTTCATGGGTAATAACAATGTGAAATAAATTTGCGGAAATCATGAAAACTTTGACACCATGAAGTTATCCCTTTGTACATTAGACGGTAAGTTGCCTTATTTCGAATCGATGTCAAGAGGTCTAAGTAAACTGTGTGGAATCGTTCAAGGAAACCTGAATTAAGCAACCCATTAACCGTAGCTGGTCGATGAACCTTAACTAATCAGTTTTATGGGATACAGTGACTGAAGGATGGACTGAATCAACACACGGTCTGTAAATGTCATCCAAGTGTTTGAGATCTAACCATTGTAAGTATACTCACCGGAAGTGAGTCTGACGTCTGTAACAAATAATCAATTATCCTTTATTGTATGAATTGTAGGGGCTTGATATGGAGACAGGGCATTGTGGAAGAATGTACAGTGTATAAGCTTCATACTGTATGTAGTTAGTCTGTTTGTCAGTTATTAAACACAAGACCTAAGTGGTAGATTGTTCGCCTACCATCATGCACTTGACAAAGTCGTTTTAAAACTCATCTTTCTACTCGGTTGTTGTTTAGATGAAAATTGTTACGGCAGTTGATATGTCGTAAAGTTTTGTGAAGAACACCCGCTTTTCATATCTATACCGATGTCTTCGGCTAAGAAATGTTTGCGCTTAGCAAATACAAAAAAGGTTGTCCAGGTTGTATAGGGAGCGCAAGTCACGTGGGAATTCCACATATTTCCTGTCACCGGCACTGCATTGCGCATGTGACTGTGCGTTTTTCGTTCCAATATGACGTTTAAATCTGACGTTATGGAACAAAATACGTCAAATGGAATTGCAACGTCATCAAAAACGTTCTTAATGACGTCATCTGTCACCGGATATCACAAAATCTCGTAATAATTCTTATGAGACTTGCGCTAGCGACAAACCTTCAATATTTAGCCTTTCAGTAAATCTGGTTGCTACTGTCGGGTTTATGTTGTCAAATTCATTGTCATAACATCATGTTGTTCTTCTACTCAACTTCTTGCAATAGCTCAAGATCCCTGCAACTTTATTACAAAGTATTACGAAAATTTCTACTGACTTAAGTCATACTGCTGTCTGTCTTCAACCTAATGAACTATCATGCATTTTGGTTTATTACAACAGCCTATGATTTTAACACAATTAAAAACTTGTTTTCATGGTTATTTCATTCAAGAAGATGTTCCCTTTGCCCGTGCCTTTTAGTGTTTATTAATATATTTATATATATCATGGTATGGTAAGCTGATAAATCAAGTGCTCGAGAGGTAGAACGTTTTGACCAACGTTTAAAATGTATATTTCACTGCAATAAAACCTTTAAACCCAAACTGAGCAAATTTCAGGTATTTATAGTAAACATTTTATATTGATATCTTTTGCAATATTTGATTTATTCAACTTCTAATTTACTAGCGTTTTTGAAAGCCACCTGTTATATTCCCTGGTGTTTTATGAAATAATCAAATAAATCTAAATCAGTTCTGTAACTGTTTATTTGGAAAATCTAATAATTCTGCATCTGGTGATTTGATTTATCCAGACTTATTAGGTCATACAATCTCGCTTTGTGTCATTAAATTAGTTTCATTTACATAATGTAACTTTTGTGTTTGTGTGTGAAGCATCGGTCGGTATTGGGATCCTTATAACGACAAAGAAACATAATGATTTAGAAAACAAATGATTTTCCACTCGCTTATACACAAATATAAATAATTGCATTTGAGCTAAAATAGAAAAATTAACATTGACTAGTTGGTGGATATGTGCCGGAGAGAATCTTTATGTTGCTTTGTGGCCAGAACTCTAAATCAAGCCAGAAGTCCATTAATGACTGCCCAATATTTACTTAATGACAAAAAAGGAAGAACTTGCCAAATCAGATAAAATACAAATAGGAATACACGTGCGACGAGGTAGCATAGAAATGTCAAGTATCGCCATCATTAAAAAATTACAGTTTCTAAAATTTCGAAGAAAATGACAAATGTACGGATGTCCCAATCAGATGTAATTCGAATATATACCGACGCACAAGGATCGAGGAAACGTTTTAATATAGAAAACGTAAGACCCACACTAACCGGCGGTGCGATGTTTTTTTCAGCTGCCCTTAATGCAAGGATTTAGAGATAGTTGGACAAACGGATTTCGAAAGCCATAAAAAAACACATACAAACTAAAGCAACCCATTAACAGGGCAATTTTGGGTGTTACGAAGCTTGATGTTTATAATAAGCAATTTATGACCATCTTTAGAAGTACTTTATAACATTGATAGCTTTGGGTAATTCTCGCCGGGATACAATTAGTATCCACTTATTATCACTACATCTTCATATAACTCAGTCATTAGACGTTGAGATGGTTGATACTAATAGCCCTGGTGACGGTAATAACGTGTGTAAACGTATTTAGAACTAATCTCTCCAGGTAATATCAACGCTGTATAAGTTAAATCTAAACCAGACTACTGATAAATACAAAAATAGAACGGGACGTTTTTGCTTACGGTTTAAAAGTATTTGAAACCGACTTATGTTTACAGACATCGTTTAACTATAAACGCGAATTCATATAAAATAAAGGGTTTATATGAGACAAAGTAAGCGATTTAGAAGTTTTCGTGCTATGTGAATATATCTGATTTTGTTCTAGGGGGTTCAAAATCATAATATCCAAACTATTAGATTTAAATTGAGGAAATCCGCACCCAGTTAAGAAAAACAAGGGCGTTTAGCAGATGTGAAAAAGAATATTAAATACCTTCCACAGACATAAACAGGTAACATATTGTGTTCGTTTTAAATCATAGAGAATGTCGGTTTCCCAATAAAGGAAATATTCATGTAGCATTAGCCACCTGGGGCCTTAGTAACGAAAGACATAAATCAGCCATATGGACCGTAAAGATGAAGGAACTTCAGCCTAGGAAAATATGATCTACGACTTCGGGGAAAAAACGAGGAATCATGTTTTTTCGAATTGAAAACTTATTCAGTTAAACCATAATGTTTTACTGTTTACAATGTATCATTGATATTTATGTTTTTAAAAATCATTTTACAATATCGCGATGGTAGATATATTCTAAATATAATTTGATAAGTATCCTGTAAATCGCCCAATCAATTTAGTGAGGAGAAGGGAAATATATAGGTGATACAATTCTGGACTATAACATCGATAAATATTTTCATTCCCAATGTTCCAGATGAATGGATTGAATGATTGATGTTTTACGCCGCCCTCAAGATTATTTCATTTATATAACGGCGTCGCCAGGTTAAGTCTGGTAGGAAACCGGAATCTTGTCCAGCGGAAGTCCCTGACCTTCGGCAAATGCCTGGCAACTCTTCTACATACGGCAAACGAGGGAAATAGTGAAAGAGAAAAATAATATATACTAATGGTGGTTAAAGGCAGCTTTTGTTATTTTCTACCAATTTGGTTTTTAAGGACATTCGTTAATGTGGCAGTACACATGTAGTTGTCAAAGTGCTGGTATTTTTTGGAATACTAGGATAAAAGGGTATTATCGTCTGTTTCACCAACGGGTGGAGTTTAGCTACACCAAATGGGACAACGCGTGAATACTAAAGCGGTAAAAAGTAACCTAGGCCGATAATGAATGAACTTGAATCCGGGTTATTCAAATGTTGTTTACATTTCACAGATGAATTCGCTCCACAATGGTCACAAGCTCAAAGAGTAGGATTTAGTTTTTCGATGACGTTCAATCAATCAAATTGTTGCAATGCTTGAGATTGGTGAACCATTTCAACACTTGATAAATGCACTATTACAGTATTCGACTTGTTCACGGGGCACCAATTAGCTTGGCCTGTGAGAGTTATTAATCATAATTAATCTAGGGACAATCTCTATAAATAACCTAAACATGTTTTCCAATCAGGTGGACGTGTTGTATTCAAAGCTAAGTATGCTATATTTTTCTAGAGCTGTTCACAAATAAAACCATTATTCGCATTATTTTTAAAAGAAAAAAAAGTCAGATAGTCTAAAATAGAAAGAATCATATTTGATCCATTTTGATGGGTTAACACGTGTTAACAGAGTGTTTTCACGTATTACATCGTTTCCTTAATGTTCCTGTTTTTAGGAATATAAAAGTTTAAAGTGCTTTTAGATGGAAAATGCAGAATATTTTGTATAAGAAATGTGAATCAGTTGCTAAGGAGATGCATGTAGTTACTATGGTTTGCTAGGGGTCAAATGGTCATCTTGGTTTAAACCGGACAAACCTGTGGTTAAATCGTACACCTGGTGACATCTCAAAGGAAATACTCTCCATCTGAAGACAGATATAATGAGTGACCACTAAATTAAGATTGATGGCCCGATATACGGTTGTAAATGGATGTCGATAGACCGGGAAGTATCAGAAGCTTGTAAGATACAAATAAAATGTATTTGTACTCGTGTTTCCAACCACATACAACTCTATCATGTATTGACCTTATGAGCGTTTAGTTTGTTTTAGCAGAAAATGGAATTTAACCGTAATAAAAAATCCTCATAAAACACTGTGAAAAAGTTGTTGAACATTACGATTTTTGATTAGATTTGTAAATGGATTTCGTGCCCAGACAACTAAACAGTCTTCTCAGAGTTAGTCAAGCTATCAGGAAATTCCATTGTTTATAATAACATTTTATTTATCTTATATGAATCTTACATCATTTCTAGCTGTATTTTTGTCCATGATATTTAATTCCCATTCCAGATCAAGGCCTTAAATTAACGGGTTTGACTGGAATATTCTAAGGAAAATTGTGTAATTGTGTGCTTTACGAGACCATAATCGTATTCAACTGGTGGTTGTGGAGCAACTCCTACTTCTCAAACTACACATGTTCTATTCGACTGCTTGCTTGGTTTGCACAAACTCCTCGTGTGTGCACGCTCGAAGTGCTCGCTGATTTTGAAAGAGTAGAGAGCGGGGATCTGCCGTTTGGGAAAGTTTTTGAAATCTAAAGTGAGACCTTTGGAAGCGTGTGAAATCAAAGGTCAGCTAGTATTTTCCTATTGGGTTAGGGGAAGGGAGTAATCATTGATTGCGGCTTTGCTGGGGTAATTGTCGTCACACAAACAATGTGAGGCATGTGAAGACAGTCCAAAAGTATGTCCATGTTTCAACCCGTCTGTTTTGAGACATTGTACTGCTGTAAGTTATTGACAACGGGAATGCTTTGTTCGCCCATTTATTAGCGTTAACTATCTTAGATTTGTCCCTTTCTCAGAGGCGGCGTGATCACGCAATTTGACAGAGGAAATCGTCGACATTTTTCCAGACAAACGTTCGAGTATATCTTAATTGGGTTCGATGCTTTTAAGAGTGGAAATAAATACTTAATGAAATCCATCTTCCCATACATCTATGAGCGATTAACAATTCTAAAAGTTATTTTCGAAAGATATTTCCATGGTCATTCTTTGATAGGAATCTGGTACCATGTGTTAAAGTGGCATGAACTGTTAAAATGTTGATATTTTTCTGTTTAAAGAGAATGTGGAAATTATTTTTCTCCAGAAGTTCAATTAAGTAGCTTGTTTAGTGCTACTAGTCTCGAGAATGTATGTTATGGTAGTGTTTTAAACTAACTGAGGTTTAGAATGACTTTAACGTTTTGACTTTTCACTTAGTTTATTTAGTATCCGATGTCCGTCGGTTCAAGCAATCTGTGGGAGATCGTTTAAGGAAACCCATGTGAAGCAACCCATTAACGTTGGTCGATGAATCCTTAACTAATCACACTAAGGATACAGTAACAATCGATAGAATGTAAACACAATCTATGACTGTCCACAAAGTGTTTGAGAACCCAACATTGTGAGGATACTCACCGAAATGGATTCTAACGCCCATAATAAAGAATCAATTATCTCTTATTGGATGACTTTAAGGGAATTGGGATAGAGTTCCGAATAAATGCTACACCAATTCACCTAAAAACATTTTGTTCCTCACCAAAATGGAGAATCTTCTGCAGTTTAATTCTAGTTATGTATAGTTTACGACTTATATCGAAGATATACAGAGCAACAAGGCACTACAATTAGCAGAGCTACTTGAAATATCAAACAAGATGTACCAGAAACAACATTTGGCGTACATCATTCATACGAATGGACGCGCCAATAAGCTAAAACAACCAACAAACCGACCAACCTTTTTACATTTATCCGTAATCCAACCACAGTCATTCAAAGCAATATTGTATATTCCATCGAGCTTATTCCAGCAACCAAACCATTAATACCCCCCCCCCCCCCCCTCACACCTACATCTTTGCCAATGCCTCCCTTGCACCAATGCCTCGAGTGGCTGTGATCCAACAGAATTTAGTTCATGTTTTACGCTGGTCATACTTCAATTGGCGGTTGACCTTAGAAATTTTGCTTAAAACTGACTTTAGACTTTCCGGCACAAAATAACTGATACTTTAATATAGGTTTTGAATACACAAGACTACTGTCTTATCCCACATCAACCTGTGTTCTAAGAGACGATACCAGCGCTGTTACAGACCTAGATGTTTTATGTAGATACATATGTTTTTCAGTGTGTCTTACATTATTGTGATTGATTCTGTCTCCATCTATAGATCATATTACTGCATGTTATAGATAATGAATATCTTCTTATATATTTTATTTAAGAACAGCGGTATTAACTTTTTTCCCGACTGAAATAAACATGATTGGTCACGAACACACAAGACAACTAATTTATTAATACTTTGCGTATTCTTCTGATGAATTGATTGATTGGTGTTTTACACCGCATTCAAGATTATCCGACTTATATGGCGCTGTTGTCAGGTTAAGTTGGGAAGAAAACCTGGCTCTTTTTTCCGGAGGAAACGCCGACCTTCAACGAGTACCTGACAACTCTTCCACATCGGGTGATCGGGTTCAATTTTTCTCAGTCTTCTGATTCCTTGAGTAAACCATATTAATTATGTCAGCATGTCTTTAACCAAAACATAGTTGTAATTTCATCAATACCAAAGACTAAGGAAAAACTAGGACATATAAACCATACCAAATTTGAATGATTTCATGGCATTTGTTACATGTAGTTTCATCTTATTCTAAAAAACAGTCCACCAAGCCAGTATGGGTGAAGCGAGAATATGCCATCTTTTAACAGTTATAATTAAACATCTGTTTAAGTCATCAGAATGGGTTTTCATTTATTTTAACATATGATAATTTTTACAGGAAGTTTCATGTGATTGCTTTTTCATGTTAACTTAGCTAAGAGTTGTCTCTTCGGAACAAAGCAGCGATATAATAAATTTGCAGAGGAGGTCGCCGAACTTTCAGGAGGATGAATACACTTTCATAATAACAAATGAACTTCTTATAAGAAATCATGTTTCCATAGTTAAAGGGGCAATTAACCACGTTGTTCCCGTGAATTTCAGACTGTATCGCTACTGTCATCATAAAAACGATTGTGCAATGACGGCTGACATCTTGTCGTATCTTTACATGATATTAACACATATGAATTTCTTTGAACTACAGCTATTATCATGTGTTAAATGTTGCCTTTAGTGACTTGTCATTTAGCAAATTTCGGAGATAGCATTTGTGTCTTAAACTGGATATAGATTGAGCATAGATTTTCGATTGAGTAAAATAACTGAAATGCTTTGATGATCGCACACAATTTAAAGGCACTTTTTAAAAATCCCTTAATTTCATTTAATGTCCTATGTTGAGAAAAAATATACCTGTGATAAATCCAAGCTGTTTCTTACGGAAGCCAGTTAGTGCCACTGTGAAAGAAATAAAAATTGAATTTTAACGCGAAATTACGACATAATCATCTCGAAATATCGCGATACATAACTCGAAATTTCGCGATACGTAACTCGAAATTTTCTCGATCAAAGAGGATACATGTTACCATGACAATATCTATGCTATATTATTAGTATAAAGCTTACCAGACTGAATATCGATGATTGTATGTCAAACGTTAATACATATGTAGATACACATTTATCCTACAGTTGTGTAAGTACGTCTTGGGTTACCTAATTTTAAAAATAAAGCGATATGAAAATCATGCACAGCGTTGATGTGTCGTCTCCATGGTAATTGGACGCCTTGCTTGGATAGATCATGGCTTAACCAATAGCCATTGGCCAACTTTGGTATAAAGTTATAAAGAAGAATTTATGAAATATAACTTTGTTTGGACCTGTAATGCACAAGCACTATTATATAGCTGCTTGGCCTTTACTGTCTACTCTTCTAAGATAATTTGTCATTGGTTATGCAATTTCTTTAGTTAAAGATAATTCATTTTCCCACACAGAATTCACGATAATCTGAAAATCAAATTAAAAGAAAATACAAGAAGTTGGTTAACACTAGCATAGTTTGATTATATGTGCAAATGGATTTCGTGCCTCGACTAGTAAACAGTTTCTTTCGGTCCATCAAAGATTCAGAATCTGTTAATTTTATTCTTTAGAACAACAGTCTATTTATCTTACAATAATGGGTTGACCTTTCTTGCTTTACGGTTGGGTCAGGTTCTGGCGAATTCATTCAACATCAATAGTCCATCTATCCCCAGAACTTGACACATTGATCGTCGTATTTTCTCCATAGACAATTCTCGTTTTATTAGAACACTAGGATTTTACGATTCGTATATATGTAACTTGAGCAATTTGGTTTAAAGTGGCATGGTCACTATTTTTAAATTTAGGGTTTTATATTTCAAAGCGCCGCTTTAACGTATATAGATAAGCATGATATCAAAGACAAGCTAATTTATGGTGTTGTCTTTTTGGGGAACATATAAATTTGTTTCTAATTTTGAAACGTTGTTTTCTAACGTTGAAATATACAAACCACACTTACTCGTATTTTCGCAAACACAATTCTACCTACTTTACGTTTACTTGATGAGAAAATGTTCTCACGGCATTCTTGGACATTATCATATTTGTTACTAATATTTCCAAAACTCTTGTCCCTAGTTATTTCTAGGTGAACCCCGACAAGTACTGTTTGGAATTAGTCTGTATATTATTTGGAGTTAAAATTGTTTGGCTTTTGCCTGACCAGAATCCGGTGATGGTCGTACAATTGCGGAAGTAATGGAAGCCGTCATGCGATGACAAACGGTTTCCTGTTTTCTTCTGAAAATAATTATACGATAGACTGTTTAACCTTGTCTGATCTCGTCTGACATTTGACTTCTAAGTCATTTTGATATAATGGATACAACTTTGAACATGAACTCGCAAATATTAGAACATCAAAGTACGAAGGGGCCACAGTGTTGAAGGCACACTCATCATCATGGCCTAGCTTACTAACATCTGCAAAATAGTGAATTTATTTGAGTGAACAAAAGTAAAGAAACTTAATTTATTTAACAGGTCATGTTTTCGTTTTCAATCTAAAACCAAAAGCCATTATTGTATTTCACAGATGACGTTGCATAAAATAAGATACTCTTGGTTCCAATCATTTAGGGTGCCTGTGCTCACGCTCATGGTTTACATAAATCGAGGCTATGTGAAAAAATCAAATTGTAAATTAAGCTAACAAAAGAATTTTTTTATTTTGGCAAAAGTGGAATTTTTCTAATAAAATCATGTTTTTTTTCATTTTAGTTGCGATCTTTATGAGGTTTTCTAGACGAAATGTCGTATGTTTAGACAAAAATATTGGCTCAAAACAACAACAACTAATTATTGTATTCAGCATTGTGTTGTACCTTCAACCGTTCAAGTCTATCGATTACATATACGGATTTTGGATATCATGTTTGATCAGTTGTAAAGACACAGAATTTCCCTTAGGCAATTCGACAAATAAAATGAGCAAACCTTAACATTTGATTGATAGCGATGTATTAGAGTATATATGGAATATTAATACTTCTACCGTCTACTTGGTAAAGTTCATTCTAACTCAATGAACTTTTCTGGTGGCATGGGCTTGCAAAGTTTTGCATAAATTTCGATTTAAAAGAGAAGTTTAAGGTTCCCAACACTTTTCAAAAAAGTAAAAATGCTTTGAAATAAATAGAAGTAAAACCAATAACCCGTACAAACCAAAGGTGTGTGCTATTAACAGACAAACATTGGTATCAGGGGAAATCTGATTTTTTACTTCTTGATAAAACTTACAAACAATGAGCTAATTCTGTTTCCACGAATTTCTCCTATATTTGACAACTCATACCACTTTGTTCGCCAATTTATTAGCGTTAACGTCAAGTACCTTAGATCTGTGCCTTTCTCAGAGGCGGCGTGATCACGCCATTTGACAGAGGAAATCGTCGACATTTTTTCAGACAAACAGCGTTTCAGACAAACAGTCGAGTATATCTTAATTGGGTTCGATGCTTATAAGTGTGGAAATAAACTACTTACTGAAAACCATCTTCCCATACATCAATGAGCGATTAACAATTCTAAAAGTTATTTTCGAAAGGTATTTCCATGGTCATTATTTGATAGAAATCTGGTATACCTGTTCTGACAGTTTACATCTAAACCTAATTATCACATTATTCAAAACTATTTGCAATAAGCGATAGATGTTAAAGTGGCCTGAACTGCCCAAATGTTGATATTTTCCCCTGTAAACAGAATGTGGAAATCATGTTTTTCCAGACGTTCAATTCAGTAGCTTGTTTAGTACTACTAGTCTCGAGAATGTATGTTATAGTAGTGTTTTAAACTAACTGAGGTTTAGAACGTTTTGACTTTAAACTTAGTTTACTAAGTATCCGATGTCCGTCGGTTCAATCAATCTGTGTGAGGTCGTTTAAGGAAACCCATGTGAAGCAACCCATTAGTTTTGGTCGATGAACGTTAACTAACCAGAAGGATACAGTAACAATAGATAGAATGTTAACACAATCTATGCCTGTCCACCAAGAGTTTAAGAACCGAACATTGAGAGGATACTCACCGAAATGGATTCTAACGCCCATAATAAAGAATCAATTATCTCTTATTGGATGACTTTAAGGGATTTTGGATAGAGTTCCGAATAAATGCTACACCAATTTACCTAAAAACATTTTGTTCCTCACCAAAATGGAGAATCTTCTGCAGTTTAATTATATTTATGTATAGTTTACGACTTATATCGAAGATATACATACCAACAACAAACTACAATTAGCAGAGCTACTTGAAATATCAAACAAGATGTACCGGAAACAACATTTGGCGTACATCATTCATACGAATGGACGCGCCAATAAGCTAAAACAACCAACCAACCAACCTTTTTACATTTATCCGTAATCCGACCACAGTCATTCAAAGCAATATTGTATATTCCATCGAGCTTATTCCTGCAACCAAACCATTGATCCCCCCCCCCCTCCCCCAACTACACCATTGGCAATTCCCCCATTGCACCAATGCCTCGAGTGACTGTGATCCAACAGAATTAAGTTCATGTTTTACGCTGGCCATACTTCAATTGGCGGTTGACCTTAGAAATGTTGCTTAAAACTGACTTGAGACTTTCCGGCACAAAGTAACTAATACTTTAATATAGGTTTTGAATACACAAGACTACCGTCTTTTAATATCCCACATCAACCTGTGTTCTAAGAGACGATACCAGGGGGGTATTTCATAAATCGGTTTAGACGGCTAAATTAACCTAGCCGACTAGAATAGCACTGCTTTAACATTGCGGCTTAGTCGACTATCTGACCGTAGTCGGCTATATGTGGTTTATGAAATACCCCCCGGAGCTGTTACAGACCTAGATGTTTTATGTAGCGTTTTCTCGTTTGTGTTTTTCAGTGTGTCTTACATTATTGTGATTGATTCTGTCTCCATCTATAGATCATATTACTTATAGATAATGACTATCTTCTTATGTATTTTATTTAAGAACAGCGGTATTAACTTTTCCCCCGAAGGCAATAAACATGATTGGTCACGAACACACAGGACAACTAATTTATTAATACTTTGCGTATTCTTCTAATGAATTGATTGATTGGTGTTTTACACCGCATTCAAGATTATCCGACTTATATGAAGGTTAAGTTGGGAAGAAAACCTGGCTCTTTTTTCCGGAGGAAACGCCGACCTTCAACGAGTACCTGACAACTCTTCCACATTGGGCGATCGGGTTCAATTTTTCTCAGTCTTTTGATTCCTTGAGTAAACCATATTAATTATGTCAGCATGTCTTTAACCAAAACATAGTTGTAATTTCATCAATACCAAAGACTAAGGAAAAGTTAGGACCTATAAACCATGCCAAATTTTAATTAATTGATGGCATTTGTTGCATGTATTCTCATCTTATTCTAAAAACAGTCCACCAAGCCAGTATGGAGGAAGCGAGAATATGCCATCTTTTAACAGTTATAATTAAAAATCTGTTTAAGTAATCAGAATGGGTTTTCATTTATTTTAACATATGATAATTTTTACAGGAATTTTCATGTGATTGCTTTTTCATGTTAACTTAGCTAAGAGTTGTCCGTTCGGAACAAAGCAGCGATATAATAAATTTGCAGAGGAGGTCGCCGAACTTTCAGGAGGATGAATACACTTTCATAATAACAAATGAACTTCTTATAAGAAATCATGTTTCCATAGTTAAAGGGGCGATTAACCACGTTGTTCCCGTGAATTTCAGACTGTGTCGCTATT
The DNA here is from genome assembly GCA_963971465.1 of Lepidochitona cinerea. NCBI lineage: Eukaryota > Metazoa > Mollusca > Polyplacophora > Chitonida > Tonicellidae > Lepidochitona > Lepidochitona cinerea. The sequence continues at coordinate 33,882,144 of OZ020556.1, read as the reverse complement.
ATCATCATAAAAACGAATGTGCAATGACGGCTGACATCTTGTCGTATCTTTACATGATTGGTAACATATATGAATTTCTTTGAACTACAGCTATTATCATGTGTTAGATGTTGCCTTTAGTGACTTATCATTTAACAAATTTCGGAGATAGCATTTGTATCTTAAACTGGATACAGATTGAGTATAGATTTTCGATTGAGTAAAATAACTGAAATGCTCTGATGATCGCACACGATTCAAAGGCACTTTTTAAAAATTCCTCAATCTCATTTAATGTTTTATGTTGAGAAAAATATACCTATTTCTCGATCAAAGAGGATACATGTTACCATGACAATATGCATACTACATTATTAGTATAAAGCTTACCAGACTGAATATCGAGGATTGTATGGCAAACGTTGATACATATGTAGATACACATTTATCCTACCGAGTTTTACAACAGTTGTTTAAGTACGTTACCTAATTTTGAAAATAAAGCGATATGGAACTCATGCACAGCATTGATGTGACGTATCCATGGTGATGTGACATCTTCATGGTAATTGGACGCCTTGCTTGGATAGATCCTCGCTTAACCAATAGCCATTGACCAACTTTGGTATAAAGTTATACAATAGAATTTATGAAATATAATTTTGTTTGGACCTGTACTACACACGCACTATTATATAACTGCTTGGCTGTTACTGCTTACGCTTCTAAGATAATTTGTCAATGGTTATGCAATTTCTTCAATTAAAGATAATTCATTTTCCACACATAGCAGAACTCACGATAATCTAAAAATCACATTAAAACAAACTACAAGAAGTTGTTTAACACTAGCATAGTTTGATTATATGTGCAAATGGATTTCGTGCCTCGACTAGTAAACAGTTTCTTTCCGTCCATCAAAGATTCAGAATCTGTTAATTTTATTCTTTAGAACAACAGTCTATTTATCTTACAATAATGGGTTGACCTTTCTTGCTTTACGGTTGGGACAGGTTCTGGCGAATTCATTCAACATCAATAGTCCATCTATCCCCAGAACTTGACACATTGATCGTCGTATTGTCTCCACAGATAATTCTCGTTTTATTAGAACACTAGGATTTTACGATTCGTATATATGTAACTTGAGCAATTTGCTTTAAAGTGGCATGGTCATTATTTTTTAAATTTAGTGTTTTATCTTTCAAAGCGCCGCGTTAACGTATATGCATGAGCATGGTATCAATGAAAAGCTTAAGGTATTCTCTTTTTTCCAATTTTATTTACAACACAATTGTCCGAAAATTTGCAACTTAAACTATGTAAAAAATACCGAGCCATTGACAAATGTTCCACAGATGGTCTGCTTGTATGTGTATAACGATTGAGCGACGTTGAAATATGCAAACCATACTTACTCGTATTTTCGCAAACACAATTCTACCTACTTTACGTTTACTTGATGAGAAAATGTTCTTACGGCATTATCTTGGACATTATCTCTGATCATATTTGTTACTAATATTTCCAAAACTCGTGTCCCTAGTTATATCTAGCTGAACCCCAACAAGTACTTTTTGGAATTAGTCTGTATATTATTTTGAGTTAAAATTGTTTGCTTTATGTCTGACCAGAATCCGGTGATGGTCATACAATTGCGGAAGTAATGGAAGTCGTCATGCGATGACAAACGGTTTCCTGTTTTCTTCTGAAATAATTATATGATAGACTGTTTAACCTTGTCTGATCTCGTCTGACATTTGACTTCTAAGTCATTTTGATATAATGGATACAACTTTGAACATGAACTCGCAAATATTAGAACATCAAAGTACGAACGGGCCACAATGTTGAAGGCACACTCATCACCATGGCCTAGCTTACTAACATCTGCAAAATAGCGAATTTATTTAAGTCAACAAAAGTAAAGAAACTTAAATTTAACAGATGGGTTCAGGTCATGTTTTCGTTTTCAATCTAAAACCAAAAACCATTATTTTATTTCACAGATGACGTTGCATACAATAAGATACACTTGGTTCAAATCATTTAGGGTGCCTGTGCTCACGCTCGTGGTTTACATAAAGCGAGGCTATGGGAAAAAAATCAAACTGTAAATTAAGCTAACAAAAGGATTTTTTTATTTTTGGCAAAAGTGGAATTTTTCTAATAAAATCATGTATTTTTTCATTTTAGTTCCGATCTTTATGACGTTTTCTAGACGAAATGTCGTATGTTTAGACAAAAATATTGGCTCAAAACAACAACAACTAATTATTGTATTCAGCATTGTGTTGTACCTTCAACCGTTCAAGTCTATCGATTACATATACGGATTTTGGATATCATGTTTGATCAGTTGTAAAGACACTGAATTTCCCTTAGGCAATTTGACAAATAAAATGAGCAAACCTTAACATTTGATTGATAGCGATGTATTAGAGCATATATGGAATATCAATACTTCTACCATCTACTTTGTAAAGTTTCATTCTGTAACTTAATTAACTTTTCTGGTGGCATGGGCTTGCAAAGTTTTGCATGAATTTCGACTTAAAAGAGAAGTTTAAGGTTCCCACCACTTTTCAAAAAAGTAAAAAGGCGTTGAAATAAATAGAAGTAAAACCAATAACCCGTACAAACCAAAGGTGTGTGCTATTAACAGACAAACATTGGTATCAGGGGAAATCTGATTTTTTACTTCTTGATAAAACTTACAAACAATGAGCTAATTCTGTTTCCACGAATTTCTCCTATATTTGACAACTCATACCACTTTGTTCGCCAATTTATTAGCGTTAACGTCAAGTACCTTAGATCTGTGCCTTTCTCAGAGGCGGCGTGATCACGCAATTTGACAGAGGAAATCGTCGACATTTTTCCAGACAAACAGCGTTTCAGACAAACAGTCGAGTATATCTTAATTGGGTTCGATGCTGTGGAAATAAACTACTTACTGAAAACCATCTTCCCATACATCAATGAGCGATTAACAATTCTAAAAGTTATTTTCGAAAGGTATTTCCATGGCCATTCTTTGATAGAAATCTGGTATACCTGTTCTGACAGTTTACATTTTAAGCTAATTACCACATTATTCAAAACTGGGAATTTTCACTGTCTTTTCCCAAGACCCCATAATATATAGTCTGACGATATTCTTACTATAGCTTAAGATGCATAAGCATTGTCAATGCAATACAAAGTGTTCCAGAAAATTCTACTGACTAAGGCCAAGCTCCTGTCAGTCGTCAACCTAATGAAATATCAAAGGTTTACTTTATTACAACAATTTATGATGGGGTATAAAGGTCTAAATGATATACCTCCTTTTAACACAATTAGAAACTTGTCTCCGTGGTTATTTTAGACAAGAAGATTTTCCCTGTGCCCGTGTGTTTTAGTGCTCATAAATATAGATAGATGTTTAAGTGGCCTGAACTGCCCAAATGTTGATATTTTCCCCTGTAAACAGAATGTGGAAATCATGTTTCTCCAGACGTTCAATTCAGTAGCCGGTTTAGTGCAACTAGTCTCGAGAATGTATGTTATAGTAGTGTTTTAAACTAACTGAGGTTTAGAATGACTTTAACGTTTTGAATTTTCACTTAGTATCCGATGTCCGTCGGCCCAAGCAATATGTGGGAGATTGTTTAAGGAAACCCATGTGAAGCAACCCATTAGCGTTGGTCGATGAACCTTAACTAATCACACTAAGGATACAGTAACAATAGATAGAATGTAAACGCAATCTATGACTGTCCACCAAGTGTTTGATAACCAAACATTGTGAGGATTCTCACCGAAATGGATTCTAACGCCCATAATAAAGAATCAATTATCTCTTATTGGATGACTTTAAGGGATTTGGGATAGAGTTCCGAATAAATGCTACACCAATTCACCTAAAAACATTTTGTTCCTCACCAAAGTGGAGAGTCTTCTGCAGTTTAATTCTATTTATGTATAGTTTACGACTTATATCGAAGATATACATAGCAACAACAAACTACAATTAGCAGAGCTACTTGAAATATTAAACAAGATGTACCAGAAACAACATTTGGCGTACATCATTCATACGAATGGACGCGCCAATAAGCTAAAACAACCAACCAACCAGCCTTTTTACATTTATCCGAAATCCAACCACAGTCATTCAAAGCAATATTGTATATTCCATCGAGCTTATTCCAGCAACCAAACCATTGATACCCCCCCCCCCCCCCCCAACTACACCATTGTCAATGCCCCCTTGCGCCAATGCCTCGAGTGACTGTGATCCAACAGAATTAAGTTCATGTTTTAGGCTGGTCATACTTCAATTGGCGGTTGACCTTAGAAATGTTGCTTAAAACTGACTTAGACTTTCCGGCACAAAATAACTAATACTTTAATATAGGTTTTGAATATACAAGACTACTGTCTTATCCTACATCAACCTGTGTTCTAAGAGACGATACCAGCGCTGTTACAGACCTAGATGTTTTATGTAGCGTTTTCTCGTATGTGTTTTCAGTGTGTGTTACATTATTGTGATTGATTCTGTCTCCATCTATAGATCATATTACTTATAGATAATGAATATCTTCTTATATATTTTATTTAAGAACAGCGGTATTAACTTTTTTCCCGACGGAAATAAACATGATTGGTCACGAACACACAAGACAACTAATTTATTAATACTTTGCGTATTCTTCTGATGAATTGATTGATTGGTGTTTTACACCGCATTCAAGATTATCCGACTTATATGGCGCTGTTGTCAGGTTAAGTTGGGAAGAAAACCTGGCTCTTTTTTCCGGAGGAAACGCCGACCTTCAACGAGTACCTGACAACTCTTCCACATCGGGTGATCGGGTTCAATTTTTCTCAGTCTTCTGATTCCTTGAGTAAACCATATTAATTATGTCAGCATGTCTTTAACCAAAACATAGTTGTAATTTCATCAATACCAAAGACTAAGGAAAAGTTAGGACCTATAAACCATACCAAATTTGAATGATTTGATGGCATTTGTTACATGTATTTTCATCTTATTCTAAAAAACAGTCCACCAAGCCAGTATGGGTGAAGCGAGAATATGCCATCTTTTAACAGTTATAATTAAACATCTGTTTAAGTCATCAGAATGGGTTTTCATTTATTTTAACATATGATAATTTTTACAGGAAGTTTCATGTGATTGCTTTTTCATGTTAACTTAGCTAAGAGTTGTCTCTTCGGAACAAAGCAGCGATATAATAAATTTGCAGAGGAGGTCGCCGAACTTTCAGGAGGATGAATAAACTTTCATAATAACAAATGAACTTCTTATAAGAAATCCTGTTTCCATAGTTAAAGGGGCGATTAACCACGTTGTTCCCGTGAATTTCAGACTGTATCGTTATTATCATCATAAAATCGAATGTGCAATGACGGCTGATATCTTGTATCTTTACATGATATTAACATATATGAATTTCTTTGAGCTACAGCTTTTATCATGTGTTAAATGTTGCCTTTAGTGACTTATCATTTAACAAATTTCGGAGATAGCATTTGTGTCTTAAACTAGATATAGATTGAGTATAGATTTTCGATTGAGTGAAATAACTGAAATGCTCTGATGATCGCACACAATCCAAATGCACTTTTTAAAAATCCCTAAATCTCATTTAATGTCCTATGTTAAGAAAAATATACCTGTGGTAAATCCAAGCCATATCTCGATCAAAGAAGATACATGTTACCATGACAATATGTATGCTTCATTATTAGTATAAAGCTTACCAGACAGAATATCGATGATTGTATGTCAAATGTTGATACATATGTAGATACACATTTATCCTACAGTTGTGTAAGTACGTCTTGGGTTACCTAATTTTAAAAATAAAGCGATATGGAACTCATGCACAGCTTTGATATGACGTCTCCATGGTAATTGACCGATTGTTTGATGACGTCACTTGGAATATACGCGCAAAGCATTTCGGGATATTGAGGGATCTTAAAATAATTTTTAAATATGGCGGTTGGAATAATACTCTATCGAGAAAAAGGCGTTAAGTTATCCGAAAAATGTGTGGATAAAAACAATGTTTTCCAAAAAAGTGACCGCTTGCTATAAGTACCAATAAACAAAATGGCGAACAGAAAGCTTAGCGTAAATCTAATGTGACGTCATCAGGCTCGGCGGTAATTGGACGCCTTGCTTGGATAGATCCTCGCTTAACCAATAGCCACTGGCCAACTTTGGTAAAAAGTTATAAAGTAGAATTTATGAAATATAACTTTGTTTGGACCTGTAATACACAAGCACTATTGTATTACTCCTTAGATTTTACTGTTTATTCCTCTAAGATAATTTGTCATTGGTTATGCAATTTCTTTAATTAAAGATAATTCATTTTTCCACACATAACAGAACTTGCGATAATTAAAAAATCACATTAAAACAAACTAGAAGAAGTTGTTTAACACTAGCATAGTTTGATTATATGTGCAAATGGATTTCGTGCCTCGACTAGTAAACAGTTTCTTTCGGTCCATCAAAGATTCAGAATCTGGTAATTTTATTCTTTAGAACAACAGTCTATTTATCTTACAATAATGGGTTGACCTTTCTTGCTTTACGGTTGGGTCAGGTTCTGGCGAATTCATTCAACATCAATAGTCCATCTAGGCCCAGAACTTGACACATTGATCGTCGTATTGTCTCCATAGATAATTCTCGTTTTATTGGAACACTAGGATTTTACGATTCGTATATATGTAACTTGAGCAATTTGCTTTAACGTGGCATGACCATTACTTTTTAAATTTAGGGTTTTATCTTTCTAAGCGCCGCCTTAACTTATATATATGAGCATGGTATCAATGAAAAGCTTAAGGTATTCTCTTTTTTCTAATTGTATTTACAGCACAATTGTCAGAAAATTTGCAACTTAAACTATGTAAAAAATACCGAGCCGTTGACAAATGTTCCACAGATGGTCTGCTTGTATAACGATTGAGCGACGTTGAAATATGCAAACCATACTTACTCGTATTTTCGCAAACACAATTATACCTACTTTCTGTTTACTTGATGAGAAAATGTTCTTACGGCATTATCTTGAACATTATCTCTGATCATATTTGTTACTAATATATCCAAAATTCTTGTCCTTAGTCATATCTAGGTGCCCCCGAACAAGTGCTTTATGGAATTAGTCTGTATATCATTTTGAGTTAAAATTGTTTGGTTTTTGTCTGACCAGAATCCGGTGATGGCCGTAGAATTGCGGAAGTAATGGAAGTCGTCATGCGATGACAAACGGTTTCCTGTTTTCTCCTGAAAATAATTATAAGATAGACTTTTTAACCTTGTCTGATCTCGTCTGACATTTGACTCCTAAGTCATTTTGATATAATGGATACAACTTTGAACATGAACTCGCAAATATTAAAACATCAAAGTACGAACGGGCCACAATGTTGAAGACAGACTCATCATAATGGCCTAGCTTACTAACATCTGCAAAATAGTGAATTTATTTGAGTGAAAGAAAGTAAAGAAACTTAAATTTAACAGATTCGTTCAGATCATGTTTTCGTTTTCAATCTAAACCCATTCTTTTATTTCACAGATGACGTTGCATAACATAACATACCCTTGGTTCAAATCATTTAGAGTGTCTGTGCGCACGCTCTTGGTTTACATAAATCGAGGCTATGTGAAAAAAAACAAATTGTAAATTAAGCTAATAAAAGGATTTTTTATTTTGGCAAATGTGGAATTTTTCTAATAAAATCATGTTTTTTTTTCATTTTAGTTGCGATCTTTATGACGTTTTCTAGACGAAATGTCGTATCTTTAGACAAAAATATTGGCTCAAAACAACAACAACTATTTATTGTATTCAGCATTGTGTTGTACCTTCAACCGTTCAATACTATCGATTACATATAGGGATTTTGGATATCATGTTTGATCAGTTGTAAAAACACAGAATTTTTTCTAAGCGATTTGACAATTAAAATGAGCAAACCTTAACATTTGGTTGATAGTGATGTGCTATCGTCTATATGGAATATCAATACTTTTAGAGTCTACTCTGTAAAGTTTCATTCTGTAAGACAATGGACTTTTCTGGTGACATGGGCTTGCCAAGTTTTGCATAAATATCGATTTGAAAGAAAAGTTTAAGGTTCTCAGTACCTTTCACAAAAAGTAAAAAGGCGTTGAAATAAATAGAAGTAAAACCTTTAAAGGAGAAGAAAAGGAAAACAACTAAGTAAATACAGTACAGGCGCGACACATTTTCCTTTCTAACGGTACCAAAACCATATTTCTACTATTTTTCCTCGCCCAACTGTGCTATAAGAAAGTTAACAATCGTTATCAGAGAACGTGTAAACTGACTCGGCAGCCATCTTCACAGCAGAGCTTAGCTGTGTGTCTCGATCGGCCAATCAGCATACGCCTGGCCACCTGTCACTCACTAGCGTAAGAGAAATTGGTCAACTCTGAAAGTCTCCCGTTTAAACCTAGGTTAATTTGGATCATTTCGACGCGCTAATAAGAGAAGATAAACACTCTAACAGCTTTGAAATGTACACTGGCTAGTAAATCAACCTTTTGGTTAGACGTAACAGGCTGCTATGTTGTCTTACCGACTTGTGGGGATCGTTGTAGAATTTTCAAAAAAGGTAGTCTTACCGCTGACATTGCAGGTTATAACCATACAAGATATGATAAGCTCGCAAGGGAAGTAATCTACTAATACTTTTTCCAGTCAATTTCAAACCGTCAATGGCGCGCTCCACTGACGATCGAGCACGAGCTTGTCGGGCAGATTCATTTTCATTGTATTTTCACACCGTAAACCACGTGCAAGACTCACACACATGAATACGATGGTCTATAGGAGCCCGTTCGATACAATTGCATGTTGTTTTTTTGTTTTCTCCTCCTTTAACTCTTACAAAGCTAAGGTGTGCGCTATTAGACAAAATTGGTATCAGTGGAAATCTGTTTTTGTACTTCTTCTTGATAAAACTTACGAACAATGAGCTAATTCTGTTTCCAAGAATTTCTCCTATATTTGACAACTTATACCACTTTAGTCTAACTAGCTGGTTTGTGTGTTGAATGAAGTGCGAATAAATTCCCGATCCAGGTCTTTCCTTATTCCCCTGCCATCGGCAGCCTGTTCTTAATAATCAAACCACAGCAATCTCATCTGCCTTGGATGAAGAGCCACCAAAGGTCGTCAATGAGTTTACGGTTGGTCTAAAGACACACCCGAGTATATATAGTTGACCGCACAATTTTGGATGATGTGTCTCGGCTACACTCATGTCACTGACCAAAGATTGAAGCTAACCTTGTCGCGTGTTGGTCTGGATTCACTGTTTGTTCGTCGTCCACAAATCGGCCAATTCCAGTATGTCTACCGAACTACCGCTATCAAACTTTACAGAAATTTATTCTAATGTAACGGAGTATTTCTATGAGTATGATCCGTCATTTGATATTGACCCGGAAGAACTTGTTCCAGTATCATTAGTTTACGGAACAACTTTGGTTTTGGGTGTCCTCGGAAACACCCTTGTTATTTTATCTGTAACCCGTTATCGCCGTATGAGTAATATTACCAATATATTCCTACTGGGCTTGGCCACAGCGGATTTATTACTATTATTAATATGTGTACCAATTAAGGTAAGCGCTATGTTTTTACCAATAAATTATTGCCAATTGTCAAATGCAGATGTTTCCAGTGAAAACTTTACCGTTTTAGTCTGATGATGATGTGTAGTGGCTCGAGACCCACTACACAATAAATAAGTCTTGATATTTACTGTTATTTTGTTTACCGTATTGACAAACAGTTATCTTTGATGTTGTTAACATATCACAATTTATCTTGATATCATCGTATTATGGTAATAATATGTCGAAAAAATGCTGGTCATGTATAATAAGATAAAATGTACACATCGACATTGACCTACATGCATCAGGCGTGAATTTCTCAGTCCCAGCTCGCTTCAACCTCAATACATCTAAAGATAAATAAAGAGCATGCACCATTTATCTGTTCTCGTCAATGTCCTAATTCCTTGCAAATACCCGTCCTCGGGAACAGCTATTAATGGCAAGAACGGGGGTTAAATGCTTCGTATTAACGTGGGCCACCTTGCGGGCTCTAAAACAAACTTTAGCGATTTTTTCCGTTATTAGTTTTAATCCATATGTATTTTATAATATGACTTTTATATTGTAACAATATATCGTATAGAAGAGGATACCAAATGAGATTGCATTTGTCAATTTATGCTTAGGCATTATAAGAACAACAAATCCAGTGCTCAGAAGAATAATTTAGAAGGACTTGAAATAGGTAACATTTATGACCGGCACCGTAAGACAATGTTATAAGCACAGCCATATCTGGTATTCAATTTCTATAGACACATCACTATTACTTATCCTACTAGTCGGTATTTTAATCTTCAAGTCGATATGCGACAAATCGCACAAAACGGACTTTAACTAATAGTTGGGGAAATGATCATCTTTCGGTTTTGATTTTTTTTAAACCATTTAATCTGTTTGAAAAAATGAAAGATACGTTTACACAGCAAAGGCTTTTTGTGAGAATCTATATTTATAACGAAGGCTTATCTGTAGCTAAACTTTTTGAGAATCTGTTTGGTTTCATTGTCTAACTCAGCTATGGGGGGGGGGGGGGATCTTTCAACAACACTGATCTACATTTAAAGAGAAAGTTTTATTGATCATTGATCATTTGCGAGGAAAGCTGACCAAAATGGCAAAGCCGACATTACAAGTGAGGCCAATTATCGAGTATTGAGGGGTGTTTATGTCTTTGGTAAATAATTTACTTTGTTAACGTTTTTAATATTGCATTTCCAGGCGGTTATTTTTCATTTGCATTTTGGCGTATATTGTTATATTTTAATTAGGCCTTATTTAGTTTGTATTTCGTTTGCTTAATAAATAATTCACATTTGAAAAATCAAAAAAAAATAAATAAAAAATCAAATGAGGAATAATTTGTAGTATAAGCTATAGCACCCATGGCTGGATTGGGTGCTAATGGTTTAGTGAATAATCAATGTTTATCAATCATATAATTTTATTCTGTTTAAATATGCTCTATCTGATGATAAATATGATTATTTTGAAAGTTCGTTATTTGGAAGCCAGTTCAAGGTTAATTTTGATTACATCCTCGCGTTTGCTCAACCACATCAGCTTACAGGAAGATTACACACTGGGTCATCCTAGCTAAAGCAACTAATTAAACTCCCTCAAACATGAATATATAATTAGGTTTTATTGTGTGGTCATCTGAATGATATTTTGCAGACACTCTTCAAAACGAGGTATGGTGGGCCGTCGAAAACAATCGGAACCAAAATATGCTCAGCAAATATGCTTCTAGGCTTCTCGTCCTCTAATCTTTGGTGTAGACTGAGTTTATCCGAATTTGTGTAGTCTAAAATATGCACCGTGTTTTAATCCATATCTTGAAATTCGTATGAATGATGTACACCATAATAGTGATTAATTTTTACCTTGAGCAATTAATGAAACTATGATGTTTTAGCACAATATATTGAATGTCTCTGTACAGGAGTATATGTTAGCACGCTTGAGAACTACTTAATCTCTTCAAGATATTAAATGTTCTCAATGTGACGGGTCTTGAAATGTTATGCTGATTTTAGCTCAATTCCGTCTCTAACATTTATCTTTAAGCCAAATTTTACCGACGTAAAGGGAATATACAAACCCATTTCTCTGTTCAGGAGTATATGCTAGCACGTTTGAGAACTACTTAAAGTGGCATGAGCTGCCAAAATTTTGATATTTTGACGTTAAAACAGAATGTTGAAATTATTGGCTATTTTTCTCAAGACGTATAATTCAGAAGCTTTTTAGTGCTTCTAGTCTCGAAAATTTACGATAAAGTATTGTTTTGAAGTAACTTTGGCTTAGAATGAATGGTCGTCCTGGTTATTTAAATTTTGTTTACTTTTCGAACACGTTTTCGGTTCGTACAGGCCACATACTGTATGGAGTTTCCTCATTCCATCGCCAATCATTTAGTTTTCCGGTGACCTTCAAAACCTCTTACTGTCGTGACGATCAGAAATTATGAAAAAAGTGTGAATTTTGGCAGCTCATGCCACTTAAAGCTCTTTATAAAGATATTAAACGTTCTAAGTGTGACGGGTCTTGAAATGTTATGCCGATTTTAGCTCAATTCCGTCTCTAACATTTATCTTTAAGCCGAACTTTACCGACGCAAAGCGAATATACAAGTCCCTTTTCACTCTACAAACACACCAACCCAAACATACCTCTTTAGTTGCCGACGGCAAATTCAAATATCAATCAATTGAACTTTTCTTCTTGAGCACAGATTGACAAAAATAATAATATCATTATTAGCATACGTTCCATGAATGTGAAGGGTTTGAACCCTGCTTTTCTTGTGCTGGAATTACCAATCATTTCCAGACGAGCGAGTGTAGAGTTCCTGTCTCATCCACATAACTCTCCTCAGCTGCTTGTCATCGATGGCCAATACACTGCTTGATCTAGTCGATGTCACGGTCGAGTCAAAAGCAATCTTATCCTAGCTCGCCTAACAACAGTCCTCTGTCGTACCGTTATTTCGTCAGGAGCTATCTGTTATCTGTAACTTCAAGGTCTGTCATACAAATGAAGTCCATGACCATTGGACAACGTCTCCGATGTGCTGTCTCTAATTTTGATTATCAGGATTGTTTACATAATGTCTTCCACGGAGTTTCCTCAAAAGAATGTTACAGAAATTTATTCTAATGTAACGGAGTATTTCTATGAGTATGACCCGTCATTTGATATTGATCCGGAAGAACTTGTTCCAGTATCATTAGTTTACGGAACAACTTTGGTTTTGGGTGTCCTCGGAAACACCCTTGTTATTTTATCTGTAACCCGTTATCGTCGCATGAGTAATATTACCAATATATTCCTCCTGGGCTTGGCCACAGCGGATTTATTACTATTATTAATATGTGTACCAATTAAGGTAAGCATATCTTTTCTATATCGATACATACACATTTAGATTTTTTTAGCTTTGTGCTTTCAGACAACCGTAACCTAAAGGGACATTTTCAAACTTACTGTAAGACTTCTCTTAAAGTTTACTTGTATACCTTAGTTTGCTGAGTGATTCTAAGTCAAATAACGGTTCTGCCAACTGAGCTGGCACTAATGCATGCTTGTGTTACGTTAATATCGGTTGACTTTCTTACTAATATATGCAAACAGCAAATTATCCAGACATGTAATGAAATGGATTGGGGATATAGATCATTACTTGACAAACTTGGTAAGTGGAAGTGCTCAAATAAATGTACTACTTTAACAACGCAGTATTTTGCATTCAATAGTTTTTGGCCGCATTTTAAAATTTCGTCATATGCTTTTGCGTGAGTGTTGCTGTTACGCTTCATTGCTTTTATGGTACATTTCTATACTCCTGAAATAAATGTATGCCTTAAATAATTCAGTTTTCTACTTTCAAACGCGATAGACCAGCTATTTCAATTTGGTCATTAGAATAATGGCAGAAAAAATAAATGCTTTTGATTGATTGTTTTACGCCACACTCAAGATTATTTCACTTATATGGCGGTGTTGTCAAGCTTAGTGGGAGAGGAGGCATGTTTTTGAAAAAGTGTTTGGTTTACATACGAGTTTCGGTTCATTGGGACAGGTTTCATTGACAGGTACATGGAAAACATCAGACGTGCAAAGTTTCGTCAAAATTACTTAAAAATCGTTTACACGCTACGGAAATCCTAGATTGCCACAGAAATAAAGATATCTGCTGAAATTTCAAACCGCCTTCAATCTTTAATGTTATTGGCAGCTGGAATGTGACTTTTTGTGGGATATAACACCCACCTTTTCTTGTCAAGGTATATTTTACAAGTTCTGGGTTATCTACAAACATACAAAACGTATTAAAAATGCAACGTCTAAAAAGGATCGGTAAAACAGTCTGTATGTTACGTACACTCGGCATACACTGTGTTTAATTGTGCAATTGGCAAACATGTACGATAATGGGCTAATTCAAAGCTAGTACACCATTCCTTAGTAAGCCTAACATATGATAAAACGGTGGAAATGTCCTCTCAAAAAATAAAAAAAACTGGCTTATCTCTTTATGTTTTGTCAGGGAGACTTCTGGTTGCGTTTTATCTTTGTGTTCCTGCTGTTATAGTGTTTAGACATTTTACCGTTGAAATAGTGTTTGTTTTAACACTAAAGGTTTCCCTTGTAAGGTTTTTCACAACGAATATAAGAAAATTTAGCCCAGAAGGGGCTCTCAAAACGGATTGATTTGCAAAACAAAAAATTATGGTGTCCGTCAATATATACCACTATTCAAATTAGTACAAATATTCTCTTAAGGTTTTTACCCCTCGGGCAAATTTTGCCCGAAGGGTATTGTCGTTGCCTCCGTCGTCCGTCTGTCCGTCTGTCCATTGGTCCTTGTAAACACATTATCTAAAAAAGTCTTTAACTTATAACTTTGAAACTTCACACATTTGTTCAACACAGCAAGTACAAGAAGCCTATTTAAAATCAACGCGCTCGGATGTTTTTTCAAGAGTTATGCCCCTTTTATTACCGCTGCTATAAAAAGCCTCGTAAACACATTATCTAAAAAAGTTTTTAACTTACAACTTTAAAACTTCACACATTTGTTTAATACAGCAAGTACAAGAAGCCTATTGAAAATCAACGCGCTCAGATGTTTTTTTTCAAGAGTTATGTCCCTTTTATTACCGCTGCTATAAAAAGCCTTGTAAACACATCTAAAAAAGTCTTTAACTTACAACTTTAAAACTTCACACATTTGTTTAATACAGCAAGTATAAGAAGCCTATTGAAAATCAACGCGCTCGGATGTTTTTTTCAAGAGATATGCCCCTTTTATTACCGCTGCTATAAAAAGCCTCGTAAACACATTATCTAAAAAAGTTTTTAACTTACAACTTTAAAACTTCACACATTTGTTTAATACAGCAAGTACAAGAAGCCTATTGAAAATCAACGCGCTCGGATGTTTTTTTCAAGAGTTATGCCCCTTTTATTACCGCTGCTATAAAAAGCCTTGTAAACACATTATCTAAAAAAGTCTTTAACTTACAACTTTAAAACTTCACACATTTGTTTAATACAGCTAATACAAGAAGCCTATTGAAAATCAACGCGCTCGGATGTTTTTTCAAGAGTTATGCCCCTTTTATTATCGCTGCTATAAAAAGCCTCGTAAACACATTATCTAAAAAAGTCTTTAACTTACAACTTTAAAACTTCACACATTTGTTTAATACAGCAAGTACAAGAAGCCTATTGAAAATCAACGCGCTCAGATGTTTTTTTCAAGAGTTATGCCCCTTTTATCACCGCTGCTATTAAAAGCCTTGTAAACACATTATCTAAAAAAGTCTTCAACTTACAAGTTTGAAACTTCCTACATTTGTTCAATACAGCAAGTACAAGAAGCCTATTTAAAATCGATGTGTTCAGACATGTTTTTCAAGAGTTATGCCCCTTACATGACTATCAGCCAAAAACCTCCTTGTAAATGTGATGCATGTATGTGGAGTAGTTTTTCACTCACAACAAATTGTCTGGAAAACAAATATATCTTCGGTTTCTTTGGCCCAGACCCGAGGGGTCCTGATGGCGACAGCCACTTATTAACCTATTTGAAGCCTTGTTTCTGATTCTATGCATTTTATGAGGCAAACTTTCAGAGCAAAACCACACAAGAGCCGTTATGGTGCGTTAACGATTCTCTTAAACAATAAATACAATGTCTGATTACTTCATCGATAAATGAACAGGTTCCTAACGTTATGTATCTCCTTGTCGAAGATGACAAAAACTAGTTAAGTAGAAAGCCTTATATGTCTGTTACCGTTAAGATGCCAGCAATCAATTCCTTTATATACAGGGAAGCCAAATATGTTGAAAGACTTGCGGATTTTCCAAACCTGAATGGGACGATGAAAACATTCTACGTGCTTGAGGGATAACACAAGTCATTAGTATGTCTTAAAAAGCTTTGTCGACTGCCAGTTAGTTTTTTCTTTTTTTGTTTTAAAAACGGTATTTGTGTTTTTTTTAATAAACATGTCTCTTTCTTAAGGCACATAAATACTAAATAGACTGGCTTGTCTACTACACTATTTTTGGTGACAGAGGAAATTTTCCCTGTGGTCATTTCGGGCTTCCGCAAAATGTCTTTCCGTTTCAAGTCGCGATTACACAGCTAAGTTTGGGTTTAGCTATGTTCTGTAGAATATTTACTTGAAACTTAAAGATTAAATGTAATGGGGGTTTAAACTGAGTTTATTGTGAAAAAAATGATTTAGAGGGTTCCTGTTAATAACTTAGGAGCACAAAAATGAAGTTTTACGGATAATTTTATGTTTTATTGAACTCCAAAAAACATGGTATTTTAGGCCTCGCACAAACAATGTTAAAAGCCATACATGACTTATCTTCCCTGAATTTGGCGCTGTTAGCAATCTTTGGTGACGTCAATAGAGTTGTTTACATTCAAGGAGTCTATCGGTTTCATGTTGTTTACCATGGACGATGGCGGAGTTTTTAAAAAAAATATTAGCTCCGTAGCTCCTCATCAACTGAAAACGACAATTTTCCACGCCCGTATACATGTATATATGAGCCCACTGCCAATAACGCATCACGCGAAGCAGACGGTGGAATGTTAGGTTGGGATAAAATTCGCCCACTTCATCTTCACTAACCATTTTTTCCTGAGCTCTTCATCTTTCGGAAAATGATGGAAACTGAGTCCAACCCGGTAAGTATTCCTGGAGTTTGTTTAGGGCAGTGCAGAAGGGCATCTCCGAACGAAAATGTAAAGAGTCGTTGCTTTTGAAACTCGTTAGTACTCATAGTCATACGTTATGAAGTAGAAGCGCGCCGGAAACCAATCTCTAGTGACGTCAAAGATCAAAGGAAGATAACTCATGTATTCATTTCGATTCTCGGATTTCAAGAATTTACAGGCTTGAATTATTTAATTATAAAAAACATACAAAAATGGCCTAATACGAGACAAAAGCTTGTGCCTGGCTAACAGCCACATGCATGAAGGTAATGTATGAGCAATTCGTTCCAGATTTCAATGAATTATTTGCATTTCACCTTTAAGAACTGGTAGAAAATCTCATCGAGACAGAACCCCGTCACTTTCCAAAATTCGTTCTTATATTTTATGAAACAAGTCGTTCTATCGTTTTTCTAACGGCTGGTTATGATAGATCATTGCACGCACTTCACGTGTTTTATATCTTGCTTCTATTATAAGGTCCGGGTCACGCATTGAATTAGAGGATATAGTGACGAGGGTTGTTTTGATGAGAAGATTTTGGTTAGTTAACAATAAGAAAACTAAATCAAACTTAAGCATTACAAAATTATTAACTAAGTGTTATTTTACGCCGCTCTCTTTGTTACGGGAGAACGAGTCCAGTATATATTTCCCTTTTTTTAAAATTACAAGTACACTGTTTATGCATAACCATTTAAATATTCTAGATCAGTCTATGGGCAGCTTCATTTTCTGTTTTCCTTCGAGGTCGCTGCTAAAACGAATATCTTAGCCACTCACGACAAAAGATGACGATTTATTAGCTTGCCTCACGGCACGAATCATTAGGCTTCGATCGCATTTGGGTTACTTTTGATTTCCGGTTAAACGGGTCTATAGTTCCTCGCTGATCTGTAGAACACCATAGTGCTAGGTATTCTTCATGGCCAAACTTAGTTTGATATGGCCGATGTCCCGTAGAATAAAAGATGACCATCTCCACTCTCTGGTTCAAATTAAAAATATTCGATTTAATATAGAATGAAAGTTAAATTCTTTCAGACATATGAAATCGTCTGTTCACCGTTTATCATCTTTGCTCTCCAACTAAATACCGGAGATCAGGTAGCGCTCATCTCACTTGGCTTAGCATCATTTTAAGCAACCTAGCATCAGTTTAGATGCAGCATCCCGGCACCTACAGAGTGATGACGACCGGAAGGCAATGTTTTCTAAACAGACCGATCTCTACACATCTGTCTAACTCTTACTTCTCCTAGAAGAACATGTCATATCATGGATTATTTTACGCCACACTCTTGACTACAGGAGAATTAATCCAGTAGATATCACACTGAGTTTATGAAAATAACAAGTACTGTGTATATGTATAGACTAGATCAGTCTATGGTCAGCTTGTTTTTTTTTCTTCGTTCGAGATCGCTGCTAAAACCCACATCCGAACCACTCACGACAATAGATGAGGATTTATTAGCTTGCCCACAGCACGAATCATTACGCTTCGATCGCATTTGGGTTACTTTTGATTTCCGGTTAAACGGGTCTACAGTTCCTCGCTTATCTGTAGATCACATTGGTGCTAGGTTTTCTTCATGACCTAAGTTAGTCAGAAATGCCCGATGTCATGGTCGAATCAAACATGCTCATCTCCACTCTCTCATACAAATTAAACATATTCGATTAAATAAGTTAAACGACCCTTGCAGTTCATTCAGACATATAAAATCGTCTGTTTATCCTGAATAAATACCATGCTCTCTCATTTTTCTAATGATCTAACTTTGTTGAACGATGAAAAGCTAACACAATAAGTCTTCTTAGCATAAGTTTAGATGCAGCATCCTAGCAACTACAGAGTGATGACGACCGGTCTTCGTTTATGTCCGAAGGCAATGTTTTCTAAACAGAGCGATCTCTACACATCTGTCTATCAGCAATTCATTTATTACGGATGTTAACTTCTGTACAGTTCAGTGGATTTTTAATTAATTACTTTCTCTTGAATATGATACTATCTGCAGTAAGAAAATGGATGTAAATAAGAGAACATCTAAATATATACACCGGTGACCATTCGTTATCATAGAAGAAGGAGTTTAATCGAACATGTAGCATTGTATTATAATACTATTAACAATTTGAACACATTCAATACCGTTGCATATTTTGTTTTATCTATATTGATGCGTTTGACCGTCCTGCTCTCTTACTTTTCCTAGAAGAACATGTCATATCATGGATTAAGGCCCAAATGAAATAAATGTTCATTCAAAACCGATGTCATTCCTTGCGTGGAGTTTCGAGTTCAACTAGTTTTCTGTAGATAAGAGAGTCATACTGACCATTTTATTTCATACACTTTAATTTGTAAAAGGCGGATATGATAGCTTGTTGAAGACAACAGTAATCGAGCTTTATAAAGTTCTTAAAATTATATTAATGACTAATAGAATAACAGAATGCTAATGTATTTTGCGCTGTCGAATGCGTCGGGGATACCTTACTGAAAATACGGTGCAAGAAGTGCTAATACATTTGAGTATACCACTTCCATCATTGACAAACTCTCTCTCTATATATATACTTGCATACCAATGTTTATGTTTGGTTCATTAATCTGCTCTCGTCCCTTCCAAGCTCATTTATAGTAAACTTTAGATGTTTTATGTTACTGCTGTTTTTAATGACTTTCATATTAAGCTAGGGTGGATAAATTGGTTGGCATACAATCTCAGACGTCTATTTCCTGGAGGTAGTAGCGAGGCATACGATTCGGTTATTTATATAAATATATAGGGAAACCTGTTGAAAGATTTGTGGAAAATCCCAACAAGACTTAAGGATGGGAAACATCTTGTTTGCCAGAGGCAATGAATTCAAGTCATTAGTATCCGTTGAACTCTTTTTTTGTTTTGGCAATCAACATGGATAATCATTTTCTGCTTTGTCTGATTGCTATTTGTCTATACGCTACTTGTGTTTATTGGAAACGTGTCTCTTTTCTTATTTACTCAGAGGGTAACATTTTTTTTCGTGGCATGTGAAAACTTAAAAACCTTCACAACCAAGCTACTATCTACGAAAGATGTTAGTATGTTAACCAGATGTTAAATGTTAACAAGATCAACAGTTTAAAATTAAACAAGTAGATAGAAACCTGTCCACCGGGCAGTGTAATTGGACGAAGAAAAGCCTTATGTTCAGAAAAAAAGGGGTGAACATTTAAAAAATTCCACTGAATTCATCTATTTTGTATTTCAAATAGGCCCTATGTTTTCCAGATACAACACCATCAATGTTGATTGTTTGAGAATACCTATCGCTCTGCAGACTGAGTCGTCGAGGCTACCCTATTATAACATGAATCTGAAAAATTGACAAATGTAATCAATTACCATCACCGAGATAATAATTATAGGTTACAGGAAACAGTTTCATTTAGTTGATTTAGTTAAGGATCATGTTTTCCACTTTCAAAACGACCCCACATGACACATGCTTGCCAACCAAATAAAGTTAACATTGTGCAGGCTGGTTTCAAGCTACACACGATTCAACATAGGTATCGCCATTTTGAAGCCTATAAATTCTCATTTAAACCAAAAATGTTCAATCAAGTATTGATTAAAAGCTTAATATCCCAATGGTCATATAATTCAGATGCAAAACCAGCGCCAAACGAGCCACTCCAATCTCTAGCGTAACCCAAATCAATTTCCATTGACTGGAAACAGGAATCTGTAGAAATCTAGAAACTCTTCGTACGTAAAGTTGAGTTCATGTTGAAATGCGTTTGGTTCATTCATAAGTTTGTTACATTTCTGTAGGTAGCCATGGTCAAGAATAGTAACTTACAATAACTTTCGTAAGAGAAACATTGGTGAATAGTGATTCTACATAAAATGACACAAATCTATAACTTTGCAGTAATCGTTCTTGCTGAAGCTGTTGGATTAATTAACGGCATGATAAACTCTGAAAAGTCTGTGTCTTTGTTCGATCGGTTTGGAGAAAACAGAATTTAGTTTATCAATATCAAAGAATGCTTGTAATGTAGAGAAATAAGTGTCTTTATCCATAAGGACTATACCATTTTCTTTAACGGGTTTCAGTATGGCAAACTTTGGTTTTTCATTGCTTTAAGCAAACGGATACCATGGGAGTCAGTCACTACTTTTTTGTCATTAAAATCAAGAGTGTTGCAGCATAATACCATTTTTCACTTTTTCTTTTTTCATATATCATGGAGGAAGAATACTATGACGCTGATGTTTGTCATAAAATATTTCAGCAGACATTATTACATCAGATTTATTTAATGTCTTATTCATGTTTCGAATTTTTCGTAAATAGCATCTTTACACAGGCTTTTGTGATATTTGCTCCGCAGAAGTGGTGCCTTAGATTTCAGATTACTCCAACGTACAATGTATGGATTTGGAAAGTACACCATTCTCTTTACATCGTCCAATTAAACTGATGCCGAACTGTGCTTTCAATTAAAACTAATGCAGATCTACATACTTAAAACTTTCAACCCACGCTTAAATCAACATGTTGTGTGTGTGTTTTTTAATATAAATTTTGAACCAACTTTAATAATAGTACGGTTTGGCTGAGAATGTGTAAGCTTCAAATTGTCGATAGTTGAATCGTGTGTAGCGTGAAACCGGCATGCAGTATAACTTTATTTGGTTTACAATCTGTTGCTAACTTTGCTCACAGTTACACAGTTACGGATAAGTTTATAGATGAGCACAACTACACTCTAGAATATACCTTGTTAAAATTTGATGCTATTATAAAACATCAGCATGTCCGCTCTGCCGTCCAAGCATACAAGAACAAACGCCGAGAGGAGAGGTGTATGATTAAGTTAATATAATCTGACCTGAGTTTCCATTTTGAGTTCACATAAAATACTGTTAGTCGCTTAAATAGCCACTTGGTATGAATGGTCTCTGTTTCTGCCTACAGACGCTTTCACAAATTTAAAAAGTTGGATTTTTTTGACAAAGAGGGACGGTTTATTAGCTTGCTTAACAGCGTTAATCCTTTTTTCTCAACCACATTGGAATTTTCCATCATTTTCGGTCGAATGATCTCGCAACTGTATTTTTTCGCAGTGACCATACTTAGCGTGATAATGTCGATATGACGGCCAAGTTAAGACTATCTCACCTTCGTTCACTTATATGGAAACAATTACAGCAATCTGTGCAAAATACGATAAATTCAAAGTGTATATCCACACGTTTCGTTCAAAGCAAATATAATTTATACTAGGATACAATTAGTCTCTGAAAATAAAATCTTCCAGAAATCAAATCGACAATAAATGGTCTTGATTTTTACATTTCTTTAACTGATATATTTTTGCTCTCGATGAAAGGGAACGGTTTTTAGTGAGTTCAACGGTTTGAAAACTTTTGCTTCATTTGCTTTTGATTATCCACAATTTCCATCTGAGTGGTCCTCAGTTACAATTGGTAATGTTTCTCCATCTGTTTTCTCAGCAGCCGAATTAGGCTGGGTCTGCTTGCAATCTAAAATAGAGATTGATCCTACTGCCATTCGTTGAGATATCAACTCTAAAACGATTGAGTGACATGTTGCTTATACACAAAGGGAGACCACTGCTGTCCACGTCCTTAAAATTGTAAACAACGACACGTGACACTGATAGTTGACTAGGTTGTGTAGAGAGATATTCGATATAATTCTGGTAGGTAACAACCAACCGCCGACAACCTGTTTTTGTTATATTGATTGCTATTCTCCTAATACATATAATATACCTTGAAATACCTTGAAGTCCATATCATGTTTTGCCTTGACATCCATCCATCTTGTTTTAGAATGTATTTAAGAGCTGATGTAGTGCCGATTATATTTTTGATTTTTAACAAGTATTTCTGCCCTAAGAACCTGCACTGCAGCATATTATGATAGGGTTACATGTTTGCGAACAGAATAGAACAGATAAATAAATAGTATATAGATTAAAATTTCTCAGTAGATTTCTTGCAGTTAACTATGCGCAAAATGGAGTGCGACGGCTCTCGAGCCATGTCTCGAGTTGAAGATCTCGTAGAGTGGCACGAGATCTCGATTGGTCTGCTTGATGACCCAGTAAAGTTGAAATCAACACATCTTTACTGACTGATCACCAGACCTTTAATACGTGTCTATAGTGTTTAGTTGGTGTGTTCGTCATTTACGCGTCTTTCTGGAGGAACTAAGTTCGTGTTTGTGTTTGCGTCAAATGCTTTTCCCGAAGACTTCTGTGTACCCATTAAGAGATAGAGAGAATAAAAATAAAATTGATTTATGACCAAATAAAATGAATGTTTATTGGAAATTGATGACGTCCTCTTTTATAAGACTGACCTATCAAATTCATCCATCGGTTGTTTTTTTATAGATAAAGATAAATAAGTCCAATAGATAAGAAACCCATCTATTATATTGCATAAGCTACTGTAATAGTGGGAGAGGATAACTTGATGGATGCCATACAAGCATTGTCGAGGTTATCGCTAAGAAATATCTGGGATGGTTAATGTGAAGTGAACTGTATGTTGGCAGGATAACAAAAGCTGACAACAATACACAAATCAATCACAAATGAAAACTAGACCTAAATTAATTTGATGCGATGGTTTTTAGGGAAAAGAGAAAATATAATAAAAACATAGAAAGCCACTTCGATCGGGTATTATTTGTTATACGAATTTATTCAGCTGTGAATGATAGGAGCAACAGGCTGCTTTCTTTTTCCAAACCAAAAGAATGTTCTCATAATGTTGGAGTCTCCGGCGACCATTTCTGTGCAACACTTCGCAGCTGATATGGCTGCAGGTCACAATTTCATTTTCCTTCATTTCTCATTTGCGGTAATGTTAATGTCTGCTCTCACAGTACCTTCCCTAACTTTCGTTGAACCAAATCCTTCGGGGAGGGCGTTAAACAGTCCTTTGGGAGTATTTTAAGCTCATTTTTTTATAGGTTGTAGGTAGAAACTTTGAACTACATCCAGAAACATCTGATAGGGGTCACTTTGCACATAGTCCTCCGCATGTAAACAGACCATGTAAACTACCAGATCTCCATCCACCTGAAATGGCCCCATTCCACTTCTAAAATCATTTTCAGACAGTAACTCAACCCCTGTCCTTTCATAAAAACTACGAAAATGCGCAGAAAAAAATGCAGGAGTCCAGGAAAAAATAAAAATAAAACCACACAAAAATATCTGGAACTTGGAAAAACCGGAAGTCAGAAACTGTGACCTGTATCCATATATGCGCATTGGGTCATATCAATTAACAACGCAAAACGCCTTCTATTTATAATATTTTGTTCCCACTCTCATCCATGCATACTAAAGAACACGCTAAGATGAAATGTGTATGATAAAGTTGATCTAATCTGACCTGTGTTTCTGTGTTGCGTTCACATACAATTACGGTTGGTCGCTTACCTAGCCACTTGGTTCCTCTGTCTCTGTCTACATACCATTTGAAAAACTATACAGTTGACACTTTCGACGACGAGGGACGGTTTATTAGCTTGTCTAACAGCGTGAATCCTTTTGCTTCGATCACATTGGACTTTTCCATCATTTTCGGTTGAATGATCTCGCAGCTGTATTTTTTTGCAGTGACCAAACTTAGCGTGCTAAGGTCGATATGACGGTCAAGAAAAGACAATCTCACCTTCGTTCGCTTACATGAATACAGTTACACATATAGATCAGCAATCTAGGCAAAAAACGGTAAACTTAAAGTTTATTTCCACACGTTTCGTCCACATCAAATATAATACATATTATGACACAATTATTCTCTGAAAATAAAATCTTCCAGAAGCCAACTCGACAGTAAATGGTCTGTTTATTTTTATGGATTTTACATCTCTAAAACTCTTCGTGACGACTCTATGAGCAATGTTATTATGTGGTTTGTTAAATATTTATATATTTTTTCTCTCGATGAAAGGGGACGGTTTTAGCGGATCCAACGTTTTGAAAACATTTGCTTCACATTTTCAAAAGCTTATCAGAGCGTTTAGCTTGTAAAAAGTCTGGCTATTTGCTTAATGTGGACGACAAATCTCGTATATTTTTTAATCATATTTAGTTAGGTAATAAACCTAAACTGTACAAATCAAATCAAATTTTATTTAAAGTCGGGTGTTACAAACAGTAGAACATTAGCGTGAAGTCTACTTGTCCTGACAAAAGGTTAAAAAGAAAAGGATTAAAATTTAATACGAATTTATACAATTAAAGTGGCTTGAACTGCCAAAATGTTGATATTTTGACGTAAAAACAGAATGCTGAAATTATCGGCTATTTTTCTCAAGGCGTATAATTCAGAAGCTTTTTAGTGCTTCTAGTCTCGATAATACACGATAAAGTATTGTTTTGAACTAACTTTGGCTTAGAATGAATGAATGGTCGTGCCGGTTATTTAAATTTTGTTTACTTTTCGAACATCAGCATGTCCCCAATTTGTATGATAAAGTTGATCTAAGCTGATCATGCTGTGTTGGGTTCACATAAAATACTGTTGGTCCCTTACCTAGCCACTTGCTTCCTCTATCTCTGTCCGTAAACCCTTTCAAAAACTATACAGTTGACACTTTCGACGAAGAGGGACGGTTTATTGGCTTGCCTAACAGCGTGAATCCTTCTTCTTCGATCAATTTAAGTTTTCCATCACTTTCGGTTGAATGATCTCACAGCTGTATTTTTTCGCAGTGACCAAACCTAGCGTGCTAAGGTCGATATGGCAGCCAAGTTAAGGCAATCTCACTTTCATTCACTTATATGGATACAGTTACACATTTGGATTAGCAATCTACATGTAGGACGATATACACGAAGTGTACTTCCACACGTTTTGTCGATACAAAATGCGTTTTCTGGACTCGTTCATTTTTATACGGCATTTATAAGTTGTGCATTTAGTTAAAAGAACTGTTACACAGGTCCAATAAGCAGTCTTTCACATATCCGATGTACCCGTATGTCGTGCTCTCTTGTCCTTATTAACTTATTAACAAAATAAAAAATGCCTTAGCAAACTTAGCAATCCGTAACACAATGTGAGTCAAATAATGTACTTTGACCAATGCTATTATGCGGTGTGTTAAATACAAGTATATTCTTGCTCTGGATGAAAGGGAACGGTTTTAAGCAGATTCAACGGTTTGAACATATTTGCATCTCTTGCTTTTGACTATCCATCATTTCCGTCCAAATGGTCCTCAGTTAAAATTGGTGATGTTTCTCCAACTGTTTTCTCAGCAGCCGAACTAGGCTAGGTCTGTTTGAGGTCCCAGTGAAGTTGAAATCCATCATCTTTACTGACTGATCAGCAGTATCTAAATACGTATCTATAGTGCTCAGTTGGTGTGTTCGTCATTTATGCGTCTTTCTTGTGGAGCTACATTTACGTCAGTTTTTCTGTTTGCGTCAAATGCCTTTCACTCTGTAGGAGAAAGAGAGATTAATAATGAAATTGATTTATGACCAAATAAAATGAATATTCACTGGAACTTGATGGCATTCTCTTTTATAAAACTGACCTTTCCAATTTATCCATCCGTTGTCTTTTTTATAGATAAGGGAGTCCAATCGATAAGAAACTCGTCTATTATATTGCATAAAGTACTGTAATAGTGGGAAAGGATAACTTGATGAATACCATACAAGCATTGTCGAGGTTATCGCTAAGAAATATCTGGATGGTTAATGTGAAGTGAACTGTATGTTGGCAGGATAACAAAAGCTGACAACAATACACAAATCAATCACAAATGTGATCACAATCACAAATAACCCTAAAATACTTTTCTGCTATGGACATTTTTTTTAGGGAAAACAGAAAATATAATAAAAACGTAGAAAGTCATTCTGATCGGGTATTATATGTAAGAACATATTACGATGCTTTCTTTTTCCAAACCGCCCATGTGCTCATCTCCAGCGACCATTTCTGTAGAACACTTTCCAGCTGATATATGCGTATTGGGTCATATCATTTAACATCGCAAAACACCTTCTATATAACACAATAGTCAGTGGCAAGCTCATGAGAGAAACGGGTTATTATGGCATTCCCATTGTTTACTTTGGGAAGCACTCTAGTATAAAAGGACAAAACATCGTTACATTTTCAATAGCTTATCAGATTAGTTTAAAGCTTGTACAAAAGGTTGTTCTTGGCCTAGTGTGGACGACAAATCTCGTGTATTCATCAAGCATATTTACTTAAGTAATGAAAGCCAAAAGCCTACAGAGGACTACGGATATCTACAAGTGCCATTTAAACCTTTAGGCTAAGCCGATTTGCATAGTAATTCGAAAAACACATGTAAAGTGTCGAATCACAGGGAAAACATTATCACCGCGATGAAAAGGTTTCTACCGTAGCGAGAACATTTTAACCGCGGTGGATTTTGTTTTCGTCGCTTTAAATCGGTTTAGTAGGACGTGTGTCTTTATAATGCACATTTGAATGACTTTAGACGAACATCAGCTCATAGGTCATGGTCGCACAGGAGTTCAAATTTTGGACCCAAAAGCTTGTTACCATGTTTAACATAATTGTTGTTTCAAATTTCATGAAACTTGGATATATCATCGCCACACTTAGGTTTCATTTGAACAAAATTGGACAAAGATCGGCAGTTCACAGGGGCGTCACACATAGACTAAAAAGCTTGTCACCACGTTTTTCAGAAAACCGTTTTTTTTTCAAATTCGTTGAAACTTAGGATATAACATCGTTGTAGTAAGGTAAAGGGCTAAATGACTTTGGACGAATATCTGTCCAAAGGTCAAGGTTGCACAGAAGTTTAAATTTTGAACCCATGTTTCAAATTTAATGAAATTTGGGATATATCATCAAAACACTAACGTTTTAATGTGATCAACATTTCATGAAGATTCCTCGTAGGATCAATGTCACCGAGAGCTCACACATTAGCTAAAACATTTATTAGAAAAACGCCTTAATAAATTTCTAGATTTTTTTTTAAACTCTAGAAAATTTGGATATATATCATCGCGGTATACTAATGGTGAGAGCTGAATTACTTTTGATAAACATCGGCCCAACGGTCAAGGTGACACAGGATTTAAAATTTGGGTCCAAAAAATCTGTTACTATGTTTAACAAAACTGTTCTATCAAATTTCAGGAAACTAATTCATCGCTACACTAAGGTTTCAATCTGAACAAAATTACGGAGATTTGTTCAAGAGGCAAGGTCACAAAGAGGTCACAAAGAGGTCACTTTGGTTAAGAAGCTTGTTACAACGTTTTTCAGAAAACCGGATTGTTCAAATTGGTTAAAACGCTATGCTAAGATTGGGAGCTATTTGGCTTATGATGAACATTGGTTTAAGGGTCAAGGTCGCTGGGAGGTCGCACAGAAGCTAAAAAGCTTGTTATCGTGTTTCCCAGGAAACAGCCGCTTTATAGGAATTATATAAAATCGTGACTTCTTCTGAATCTATTCAAAGAGAAAATTTCCATTACCATTGTTTACGCTTTTTATGAGTCTTGTGAAGTAAAACTTTTGTCTGTTTGTTTTTTAATGATGGTAGCCATGGTAACTGGCAATCAGCCCAGGAGTATTTGCATTGTAATAATTAGTGTAAGCACAAACGACATATACATGTATCAAATAATGACCTTGTTAAATCTCCTCAACAAGTATGGATATTTCGTCTACATTAAAGTGGCTTGAGCTGCCAAAATTCACACTTTTTATAATTTCTGATCATCACGACAGTAAGAGACTTTGAAGGCTATCGAAAAACTAAATGATTGGCGTTGGAATGAGGAACATTCATATAGTATGTGGCCTGTACGAACCGAAAACGTGTTCGAAAAGTAAACATAATTTAAATAACCGAGACGACCATTCATTCATTCTAAGCCAAAGTTAGTTCCGTACATTTTCGAGACTAGAAGCACTAAAAAGCTTTTGAATTATACGTCTTTACAAAAGTAGACAATAATTTCAACATTCCGTTTTAACGTCAAAATATCAACAATTTTGCAGCTCATGCCACTTTAAGGCTTTGGAAAAATGCCTAACATATTATTTTAGACCGAAAAGTGAGGAAAAAAAATCGTGACTTACATTGCATACCGATGGGCAAAGGGTGGTTTTATGCTTCAAAAACAGATGGGACAGAGATGGCTGCTTTCGTATTTGTCAAAACAAACACAATTTCTAGTATTATCTCTCGATTAATGAAGAAACGACCAAGGGAAATGATATATGATATTAAGTCTGTATTAATTTCGTGTTGTGTAACACTGGACATTAAGAGGATTCGTTTGTCAAATAAATGTATGTTACTGCTAGGCTTGTAATCGGTTTTTCTTGTATTACTTTAAGAACATTATGAAACAGAAACATGTTAAAAAAGTAAGCAGCCATGATCGTACTTAACTACTTAGTACATGTTGTATGTAGAAGATAAGCTACTGGTCTTCTAACGAAAAAAATTTTTAGGCAACATATTATGGAAAATATGTATTTATTGACTACAGGAGATTTGCAAGGGTCCTGAAACCAGAAACTTGTAAGAAAAAGCCCTATTAACACGGTCGTCTACATGTAGATACGTATATATCTACATATCTACTTTATGTGTATATCTACTTATATATAGATTTATGAACACTAAAACATTCAGGCGTAGGGCAAAAATAGCTCATTGTCTAAAATAACCAAGATTCTAATTGAGTTAAAAGAGGTATCATTTAGACCTTTATACCTAATAACACGTTCTTTTAATAAATTAAAACCCATGATATTTCATTTGGCCGACGGTGGACAGGGGTTTGGGTTTAGTCATAGAGTTTTCTGGAACGCTTTGTTATATATTGACAAAGTTAACGCATCGAAAGCTATGGCAAGAATATCGGTATACTGAGATTAAACCCAATAGAATCATAGGAAAAGAAATTGAAAACTCTCGGATCCACAGAAATACCTAGGTAGAAGACAAGCAAGGTAGTTTAGCCCTGACTATTAGATCTTTCAAATACATGCCCTTTTTGATTGATTGCTTGAGTGATTGAGGTTTTACGCCGCATTCAAGATTATTTCACTTATATGGCGGCGTTGCCATGTTTAGTGGGAGAGGAAAGCGGGCTCATTGCCTGGAGGAAACACCCAACCTTCGGCGAGTACTGAGGGGCGATCACTTTAACACACTGGACCACCGAGGCCCCATTTTACTTGAAGTAGTTTGTATTCTTCTACTATAAGCATATCGATGCTGGCGTTGCTATACTGAAACACAAATTCTTGAAAAGTTTTCTCGCGACATCTTACCGGGTCCAAGATAACACCCAAACGGACTAACAGTTAGTAACGTTTGAAACTCAAAACTTTCAGTTTCCAAAGGTTTGAATTCTGCTGCGGAATTGAGAAAAGGAATTTTTCAATGGGCATGATTTCAAAATGATCTTTAAGCGAATGACCTAGAGTGTTGAAGTGAACGGGCATATCATGTGTAAGTCTAATGCCATTTTGGTTGGCAGCTGTTTGTCGCAGAAAATTCCTACATATTACTCCTACATATTGCTTAAGACATTTTTTGCACGAGACAACACACACGATGCCAGAGGAGTCGAAATCAAGGCTCTCTGCAATTTGATATTGGTTGCCGGACTGCTCCCCTCCCAATCGATCTAAAACGCACTCACTGAGTCAACATCACGTCAAAATTCATTCCACTGATGTACCGGAAATGTATTCTGGGTGGCAACGGTAATCTTGCGAAGTAAAAGGGAGCTTCATATCGGTTGGTGGCTTACCTAGCCACTTGGTTCCTCTGTCTATAAGCTCATTCAAAAACTACATAGTTGACACTTTCCGCGAAGAGGGACGGTTTATTAGCTTGTCTAACAGTGTGAATCCTTCTGCTTCGATGAATTCGAGTTTTCCATCATTTTCGGTTGAATGATCTTGCAGCTGTATTTTTTCGCAGTGACCAAACTTGGCGTGCTAAGGTCGATATGACAGCCAAGTTGAGACAATCTCACCTTCATTTACAGTTACACAGATCAGCAATCTAGGACGATATACGCGAAATGTACTTCCCCATGTTTAGGCGATATCACATGGATTACATGATGAGACACAATTTCTCTTTGAAAATGAGATCTTGCAGAAACCAAATCGACAGTAAATGTTCTTCATTTACTTCCTTTAGAACATATCTTTAGCTATTCATGGCGAGTCTTTTTGACAGTAAGACTGAACTATGATCGATGTGTAACGTTTCCGGGCTCATTTATTTTATACCGTAACGGTATTTTTGAGTTGCACAGCTCCAATAAGCAGTCTTTCACATTTGCAATGTGCCCGTATGTCGTGTACCCTTTTTCTCGTTAACTTATTAACAAAATAAAAGATGCCAGTTCGTTTCTTAGCAAAGTTCTGAATCCGTAACACAATGTGAGACCAGAGTCATAAAATGTGCATAATGTACTTTGAGCAATGCTATTATGTGGTGTATTAAGTACTAGTATAATCTTGACCTCGATGAAAGGGAACGGTTCTTATTAGCGGATCCAAAGGTTTGAAAACTTTTGCATCACTTGCTTTTGAGTATCCATCATTTCTGTCCGAGTGGTCCTCAGTTACAATTGGTAATGTTTCTCCATCTGTTTTCTCAGCAGCCGAACTGGGCTTGTTCTGCTTGATGTCCCAGTGGAGTTAAAATCTACACATCTTTACTGACTGATCAGTATTATCTATATGCGTGTCTACAGTGTTCCGTTGGTGTGTTCGTCATTTATGCGTCTTTCTTGGGGTAACTAAATCCGTGTTTCTGCTTGCGTCAAATGCCTTTCAGGAAGACTATGGTGGCAACGCTAATCTTGCGAAGAATAAGCGAGCTTCATACCTAATTAAATAGACTATTTTATATCTACATATACAGGGGCGGATACAGGATTTCGTGAAAGGAGGGGCGCAAGTCCCACCCGCAGTAGGTAGTTATAAGTCTTGTGAAGGGGGGGGGGGGCAACTATCACAGCACCATAAGGCGCTGGTCTAAGGGCCGCCTAGGCCCCGGAAGCTCTGAAATCCTAGATCGCCGGAGATGCGTTCTAAGCCATTTCGGCGTGTAAAACTAGACATTATTTTTCAGAGGACATCTTCATAAATATAGCCGGTGAAAAAATTTCTATGCGAGATGGCGGAAAAAATATGTCTACCAGAAAGATGTTTTAGCTTAGAGCCACGTCTGAATAAACGGGAAGGTCAAATGGGCCTACATCATAAGCGTGATACCTCTATTCCCTCTCGAGTATCACTTATTTTAATCAAGTATTTTAAATTCAACCTAAAGATAAACGTTCCAAAATTGTTTTTGTTCAAGCCCCTGATAATGGATTATCGGTTTCTAACTTTATTTGCGGAAAAAAAATTAATCAAAATGGAACTGTGTATGTTTTGCCTGTTTACGTAATACTCGTAGTAACAATTTCAAAACAATGTCAAGATTAGGGCCTAATGGCAGTTTCAGAGTTCTGTATAGCTTTAAAACGACAGCTTGCGATTTTTGCACGAAAATTCATCCATAACTCTGGAATAATTCAGCGGCAAATCTTTATTTACATACAGATGAGCAAGTCCATTCAATCGGGTGCAACAGTGCTATACCAGTGCATGCACGAAACCAAACATTTCAGTTAAATCCTCATCACGCATTGTTTGGTGTGAGGCCGATTATCCTTTGGCCCAATGTCCCCGCCATTTGCAACGCTTATATATTGTTTTGACTCTCGTCTCCCCCAGTTACAATAGACTTTCGTAAGAGTAAATAATTACGATTTGCGGCGAAGCCGCGGAAATTTAGCGATTTTTCTCTTGATGAAACCCGAGAAATTATATTTTTAGCATATCTGGTCTAATTGTGAGTAAAAACGCTACCAGTCCACATCGCTTAGCTTCAAGTGGCTTTGCACCCCCCCGACCCCCCCTACACCACTTCCTTACCACTTCTCCAAGAACCTGGTGTTTTAAATATTCAACACACATAGGCACGGCCCGTACCAATGACAACGAGGCAATGGTACGAAAAATTTAAATCTGATCGTAGCTCCATATAAAGCTTCCTTCTTCATAGCATTGTAATGTAAGATATTTTCGTTTTCCTACTCTCTTTTTCTCTTTTCCTTCTCTCTTTTCCTCTTTTCCTTCTTTTTTTTCGTTTTTTTTTGGTCTGCTGATAGGGGGGGGGGGGGGGGGGGCGCCCCCTGCGCCCCCCCCCCTAAATCCGCCACTGATATATACTTATATAGACACGTGTATAATTACATATTTACTTATATATATATATATACATAACTAATTATATAGACTACACAATCATATATCTTTTTGCAAGGTTGATTTGCTTTGTATATTAATTGACATTTTGTTTAAAATTTTCGCTCAAAATGGTTTAATTTCTATAGTGTCATAAAGAAATGATCTATATGATCAACAGAGTTACAAAAACTGCGTTTGTCTCAGGTAATTTATAATACACGTTGAAAATATCCCACTGCAATTCTCGTTTCACTTGTCACCGCAACCGCTATTTGCCATATTCTATTCCAAGGCAAATCTTTCAATTTACGATTCCAATAATTTTCAAAATGTGGTCAGTATACATCAATATTTATAACATTTTTACAAAATCTTTCTTGGGCAGTTTATTTCAATCTAAATCTATTTCTTTTAGGGCTGTTTTCACAGCATTATATGCAAACATAAATCTTCCATAAAGAAAACAAACTGTTAACTCTGCTACATGTATAAACGTAATTGTTAAAGGTGTGATAAAGCAGATGTTTTAATCTGCGACCTGTGTGCAACCACAAGCAGATGATATTCGATCAAAAACCCTTCTAGTGAAAGTTTTAAACACAAGCCTTAACGGTCTTCTCGAATTTGCAAGACTCCCTTCATGTTTACAACCAATGTACATGTAATACAGACGAATTCAGTTTCTATGAAAGGTTGTACTGCTGATTCACTAAAATGACATAAAGCAGCATATATTTATTCTCTACACAGTCTTGAGTTCTTGGGATTCCCATGGGAAGGCTTTAAGGGGGGGGGGGCAATTATTATAAACCTATTTAGAATCGTTTCATTTGAATGCATTTTCCTTGTACTATACTTGATGCCTATACTGTAAATGTGAGCATTATATTTTTAATATACAAACTGAACGACCAATACAAAATTATTATCACCAATTTGTATCATGAAATAAATAACGTTGTCATATAGAATCGATGGAGGGTGGAGGGTTACCCATGTGAATTTAACCTAATAATGATAACAATTTATATCATTTTTAAAATCATGGCAGCGGCACCACCTACGAGGAATGATATGGTATGTTTTGCCAAATTAAAAAATGCAAACTATGGTGAGCACGGTTGTCTGTATTGTATATAGTGTTAAGAACCTTTCGTCAAGTGGTTGGTTGGATGACTGCTTTAACTTATTAGAGCGTCCAACCCATTGGTCAAATCATTTCTGTGTGTGTGAAGACACGTTATACACTGGTTTCAATTGACGCTTATAAAACACAACACATTAAATAATAAAACTGAGGCATCGAAGCGAAACCTGGATTGTGCTATCATTTGTTTTTTTGTCTCGGTGAGAAAACAAAACCCAAACTGTCATTCATTTAGAAGAAAACAGAGTTTTTTTTAACTCTCAAAATATATATAATTTTTCTGCTTCATTCGTTTTTCAGTAATCCATCCATTTCATGTGACGGTGTGTTCGGTTTCTTATCGATCTAACGTTTTCTGGCCAGATGTCTCTTCTCAACGATCTAACACAGCTTGATCTTTTCGTTGTCAATAACAATCTCGTCTCCAATGCTAGACAAGAGTCATGGACGTGTAAATTACCCAAGGGCATTCTATTGGTAGTGGTTTGCTAAGTATTTGGTCTTGATCAGCAAAATGTCTGTTTTCAACATGCAACACGGATAGTGCAGTTTTTCTAGGATTAATTATAATTTTGTGAGTTATCTGCAGATAACTTACTCTGGATATGTCTTTTAGAGTATTTTTCATAAATGTATCCAGTGTCTATTCCAGTATAGTCCGTGTAAAAAGGGTCTGCAACCCCAAGCTTGTACTCGATATAGTTTCAAATTAATCTTTAACATTAACGGTGTTCATCAAGTGCGTGGAAACATTCCGTATATATTTTCCTTATTAATATTGCATTTGTTCACTGCATTTCAATTCAGACGAATAGAATTGGCAAATCCTGAAGCGTTACGTAGGCCTACACATGTATCTAAAGTCATAAGCTAGCCATTATGTCGTCTGGATTGGTGGTTGGTTGGAGGGGGGGGGGGGTATCTAGCTTTTTCTTCTTTGCCACGTTCATATTCTCCACGAAGTATTATTTATCAGAACTGGAGTAACATCTGCTCTTAAAATCTCCCTTGGGCTACCGTTTTGGTTATTAAACATATAAATACAGTTTTCTTTTGTAGTTTAATTGCTAGAGTTTGAAAATGCCTGTGCTTTTAAATATGTTTCCAGTACATCTCCTTTTCTGAAACCAAGAAAATAAACTGGAAAACTACTGTCACAGAGAGCAGCCAGAACTTCATGAAGATGATATCAAGCCATTTTCTTAACAATAATCTAGCGGTTATAAAATATTGTATTCACGTATAAAATGACTATTGAGAAAATGCTCTTCGGAATATTACTAATTCGAGTTTGTATATTTAGATACTTATATGAATTTGAGTTTATCGGCGTGACTACTATGGTGATATTTCTTGTTATGTTATCGACATAAAATTTGATAAAATACATTTGTCATTGACTTTGATAACGATGTAAGAACTACATCGAAACGTCGTCACCCAATAAACCAAGAAGTTGTTATCCATAAGTAATTCTTCACCTTATTAAATTTGTAAGCATCATTTAAATCTGTTTAGGCTCAGAATCGTTAATAATGGTCCTCCAATAAATACTCTCCCTATGGTAAAAAGGAATAGATCTGGAATCTCGTTCAAGCGATTTCCCCAAATCATTAACCCCAAAACAGAACAGTTGGTTCTATTGAGATTTTTATGAAAAACTTGTATTTTGTTATATATGATTTTAAAGGCACACTTGCCGCAAAAATCAGGAATATTGTTTACATTAAAAAAGAAAGACCGTTTTCTGTATTTTCCCCAGACAATATAAGTTAGGAACTTTCTATTTTTACCAAAATTTAAAATTTGGACGTCACTTTGTATTTTTAATTTGAATTTGAAAATTTGAATTGTTAGGTACCCGGAACGCAAACAAACCAAACTGCTCGCTGGGGCGCATTTATGTTTCAGTCGAGTGAGTGAACTAACGTCACAGTGTAATTTTACGTAGGCCTATTTATCTGAGAAATACAGACTGACGATCGGTTAACAGCGACTGGAAAAGCCTGCTGATAATTGTTTGAGTGTAAACCACAGATAAAAAGGCCTGAAATGAGGGTAATCCAACACGAAAGTTGACCGACACTGATTGTTGTAATCAGGCTTCAATTCTTCGTTTGTTTTTCACCCCATTTCTACATTCTAAGGCTAACTAGACATGTTTTATGTGTCCTATGTTTAAGTTTAGTGGTATTAGTTGTACTAAGCTCATGTAAATTGGTTTTCTTAGCAAATTTAAACAGGCTACGGCGGCAAGTGGGCCTTTAAATTGAATTTATAACCATACCTGTACATGTTTGACATCATTTGTTTTAGAAAGAAATTCATTTAGGCTTTTGATAAAATACGTTTGTCTAAAATATAGAATTTAGCTTAATATATTATACTTGTGCAGACATGGAATCAATTATTAAACACACAGTTAAGTTCTTAACTTTAACTAGCCTAGTATTATCCTAGTCCAAAGCCTGGAAAAGTCATTCCGAAAACTAGCACAAAGCTAGCGTAAAACACGGAATGCATTCCATGAAGATTTTAACTTGGCAGGAGAAGATGGATGAGTACCAGCCGAGACATGGTTTAACATGTGACGTAAAATAACGACTGCACGCCAATCAACATAAATTATGTCTAACAGCCAACCAGATCATATAAACAACATAATGAACTGTAATCGCATAATATACAAATTTTGCGGAAAACTATTTCATATTGATAAACAAAACATATCAGTAAGGACATTGTTATGATTGGACAAATGGTTTCAGATGAATACCGTGGAGCCATCATCATTGGTAAGCAGTTCAATACAGGTCTGAATCCCTTCATCCATAAACCAGAAGTCTGATAAGAAAAAAAAACAACAACTATTTAGAACACAAGCGTCCATTCTATGTGGATAACTACAATTTATTCAGTTAATCGATGTGAAGCCAAATGTTGAAGAGATTTGTATTAATTCCTTTGGGCTTGTCGCACTCAAGACTTGGCTGGACGACGATGGTGTAATAACTTGCAGATTTAATCATTTGTTTGGCAATTCACATCTATTGTCTATCTTGTTCTTGTCTGGCTTTGCTAATACGAAATTTGCCTTTGTGATGGATTCTCGGCTGTCTGTCTCTTCAGCTATTAATATACTAGACGTTTTCCACTTGTAAAGTTATTTAAGTATCCAAGTATACATTTAAACGAAAGTTAGTTATCTGTTAAAACAGCTTTCAGAAAATGGTCGCAAAGGGTTTTTTGCTTCAAGATTTTATGCAACAATAACTATTATTTTATTTATTTCAATAAGTGGTCAGTTTTTGTTGTTACGTTTGAAATCAGTTCCCTTCAGTTATTTTGTCACATGATGGACTCTAGATTTTGGAGGTAAAATACAAATTCATTTCACATTTCCATAATGTCAACGTTTTTACTCTTCATACCAACCATATCTTCTTTAAGCTAAATCACTTAATGTGTGCCTGTTGGGCACACTTTCGAAATATAGAAAAGAAAGATATTGCGATGCACATACCAAAACCTCTGATCTTGTTTCAAGAACCCCAACTTTCAGATCTTTATCCACCTAACTTTTCTTTTTGTACTTCTAAATTCAGTATTGAATTCCACTATTTCCTCAAACTACAAAATATAAAATTCACAGAGAAAAAATAATATAAAATACACTTAAATGTCACGCACTTCTTTTGTGCCTGTTGAAGACGAAAAGAGAGACCTGTGTTCTGAACACTATTCGTAAATGAACAGTTTGTTTGAGCTACTTCATACTAGTTTTGAAGTATCAATTATCAAGAAAAGGACCCCTTGATTAGCACGTAAACTTGAGTAACTCAAGATGTAGCCAATCAGCCCACCTTTCACATTTCATGGAAAGTAACACTTGTGTTGCCAACACAAAGGTAAACACGATGTCAATAGATTGTCCTAAAAACAACAATATCACAAATGTCAAGACTTTTTGGTAGTATGTCGTAACCAATTAGTTTTATTCCTACACCTGAGCATTTTCACAGACAGACAATTTAGCAGTCTCTTAACGTATTTAACGATAGCTTCTTTGAACAAGGAAGTAAAACCTATTTGAAAATCAGAACAATATTGTGTATCTAATATAAAAAAGTTCTTTTTAATTACAGATGAATGTAATAACATATAGTCTTTTTGTTATTTGTCTATCACAGTGAATTCATATATTAACCACAATAACAAAACACACATGATATTGCTTATTGTTATTAGATGTACTTCCGTAGTTCCTACATGTATTGCTAAACAATTATTTTAAAAGTGGCAACTATATTATAAGTGTAGGGAGGCCAGAACCAAGCGTACAATAGAATCTGCCATTGCATATATGTGCATTGCATAAGCGACAAAAAAGTAAAAATCTACCTCGAGTCCTCACAACACCATCACTTGCTTTTATTGGCAGGGGTTCGAGATTCATATTTGGCAGAAGGTCACAATTTCCTTTCCCATTTGCGGTAATCTTAATGTCTGCTCTCACAGCACCTCCCCTAGCTTTTGTTGACCCAAATCCTTCGGTGGGGGCCTTAAACAGTCCTTGTGGAGTATTTTAAGCGCAATGTATTCATAGGTTGAAGGTAGAAATGTTTCACTATCATTACAAACAGCTGATAGGGGTCACATTGTACAGTCCACCGGTTGTAAACAGCCCAAAACACGCCGAACCACCAGATCTCCATCCAGCTGAACTGGTCCCATTCCACTTCTAAAATCATTTCCGCACAGCAACTCAACCCCTGGCCTTTAAAAAGAACTACAAAAATGCCCAGGAAAAAAATGGAGGGGCCAGGAGAAAATAATAAAAAAACAAACACGCACACAAATATCTGGAACTTCTTTTGTACCTACGAAAACAGGAAGTCAGAGATTGTGACCTGTAGCCATATCGTTGAATCTAGCAAAGCCCGTTTTACAACAACAGCACTGAAATGACAATGAAAACAACTTAAAGCATTGTGTTAGATAATATAATGGTTATTACAAGACAAACTATTTAAGGAGGGTGTAACAAAAGACCAGAAGAATTTATGTACAAATTTTTATTCAAATAAAAAAAATTAGAGTAACTTATTGACAGGCAAATACTATGCAAAGAGTACAAACAAGACATATAACAAAATGACTTACAAAAATATGCTCTAGAAATTTCGAAATAGAAAAATATACAAAGTTCACTAGGAGGAATAGCAGTATAAACTAGAGGATCTCAAAACCGATTCACAAAATGAAATCCTGGAAACAAACTGGTAAACTATGTGTCCAAATAGAAGAATTCACAGAAAACAAATGTAATTGCAATACTGGTAAGAGTTGACACACCCAAATAGGTAACTTAGAAAAAGAAAGAGTATTAGAAGTAAAAATACAAAACAAAAAACAATCATATTCAAGTTATATGACATTCCAAAAGCATACTGTGATAGAATTACTGAAGCACACTGGGGCAGTTGTGAACTGCCTGGCTAAATATAAATCTGACGCCCAATAAATAAGCAACTAGAAATTTCAGAACTATCTCATTATTACGTATATCACAACAGTTACATAACTATGTAAATTTGACATATTTAATCTTCTAGAAGAAGTCATAACCCTTTCAGCGCAATGACTTAAACATCACTGGCTTGGATATGAGTCGACACTACATGAACGCCTAGCTGTTGACGGAAGCAAGAATGGAAAGTACATTAAAGGCACACTTGCCGCAAAAATCTAGAAGATTGTTTACATAAAAAACAGTGGACGGTTTTCAGTATTTTCCCCAGACAGAAAAAGTTAGGAACTTTCTATTTTTATCAGAAATTGAAAGTTTTGACATCATTTAGTATTTTTAATTTGAAATTGAAAAGCAGATTTTCAGGTACCCGCAATTTAAACTTTGAACCTGAGCGTGTGCACAAGTGCCGTAATGGTTTGAGTCGTGTGGGCGATCTAACGACACAGTATAATTTTACGAACCTTATCTAAGAAAGACATACTAATAATCGAGTAAGAGGGACCATAAAAACCCTCATTCAAACAAAAACGCTTAAATGAGGATAATCCAACAAAAGTTAAGCAACACTGATCGGCGTTGTTGGTGTAATCCAGCTCCGATTCTTCGTTTGTTTTTCACCCTCATTTATACATTCTAAACCTAATTGGCCATGCGTTATGTGTGCTATGTTTAATTTTAGTGATTTTAGCTGTAGTAAGCTCGTGCAAATTGGTTTTCTTAACAAATGTCAAACAGGCTACGGCGGCAAGTGAGCCTTTAAAGACAGACTTGGGAAAACAACAAACCAAAGAATCAGGAGAAGAAACGAATAAACTTTATAATGGCATAATGTATTGAACCAATGTTCATAGTTTTTCCATTTATAATTCGGCAGTCAGCAGTTAACTCAAAGTCGTTTATAGGATGCCTTTAACTGTAAAATCTTACACAATATATCAATATATCTACAATTTATATCACAGTTTCGAAGCAGAAATCAGTGATTAGATTGTGTTGAACACCGTTCTACCTAGATCGCGTCAATTGATACTATAACATACCATCGCTGCTGATGTGGCAAAGCATTTACATAATATTTTGTTCATTTTTATCCCCCCGGCATATAATGCGGGGGGATATAGCGATCAGCTTGTCTGTCCGTCTGTCTGTCTATCTGTCTGACTGTCTGTCTGTCTGTCTATCCGTAATCATTTCTTGTCATCGCATCTCCTCCCACAGTTTTTATCAAATTTTTTTGAAACATTGGTGGACTTGCTAGATATCATTCGAGGATGTGCACCTCCTATTTTGGTTGCGCTGGTTTCATTATTTTTAGAGTTACTGCCCTTTTCCGACAGCATAAGACGACATAGGCAATTAGTGCTTGTCATCGCATCTTCTCCCACAGTTTTTATAATTTTTTCCCGAAACTTGATGGACATGCTGGATATCATTCGAGGATGTGCACCTCCTATTTTGGTTCCGCTGGTTTCATTATTTTTAGAGTTACTGCCCTTTTCCGATAGTATAAGACAACAATTAGGGGTTGTCATCATCGCATTTCCTTCCACGATTTTTATCAGATTTTTTCGAAATTTGGTCGACTTGCTGGATATAATTCAAGGATGTGCACCTTCTATTTTGGTTGCGCTGGTTTCATTATTTTTAGAGTTACTGCCCTTCCGACAGTATATGATGACATAGACAATTAGTGGTTGTCATCGCATCTCCTCCCACAGTTTTTATTGAATTTTTTGGAAACTTGATGGACATGCTGGATATCATTCGAGGATGTGCACCTCCTATTTTGGTACCGCTGGTTTCATTATTTTTAGAGTTACTGCCCTTTTCTGACAGTATAAGACAACACTTAGTGGTTGTCATTATCGCATTTCCTTCCACGATTTTTATCAGATTTTTTCGAAATTTGGTCGACTTGCTGGATATAATTCAAGGATGTTAACCGTCTATTTTGGTTGCGCTGGTTTCATTATTTTTAGAGTTACTGCCCTTTCCGACAGTATATGATGACATAGACAATTTGTGCTTGTCATCGCATCTCCTCTCACGATTTTTATCAGATTTTTTCGATACTTGGTGGACTTGCTGGATATAATTTGAGGATGTGCACCTTTTATTTTTGCTGCGCTGGTTTTATTATTTTTAGAGTTACTGCCCTTTTCCGACAGTATAAGACGACATAGACAATTAGTGGTTGTCATCGCATCTTCTCCCACAGTTTTTATTAAATATTTTGTAAAATCGTTGGACATACTCAATATCATTCAAGGATGTGCACCTCCTATTTTGGTTGCGCTGGTTTCATTATTTTTTAGAGTTACTGCCCTTTTCCGACAGTAGAAGACGACCTAGACAATTGGTGCTTGTCATCGCATCTCCTCTCAGGATTTCTATCAGATTTTTTCGAAACTTGGTGGACTTGCTGTATATAATTCGAGGATGTGTACCTTTTTTTTTGGCTGCCCTGGTTTTATTATTTTCAGAGTTATTGCCCTTTTCCGACAGTATAAGACGACATAGACAATTAGTGGTTGTCATCGCATCTCCTCCCACAGGTTTTATAAGATGTTTTTGGAAAATTGGTTGATATGCTGGATATTATGAAAGGATGTGCACCTCCTATTTTGATGGCGCTGGTCTAATTATTTTCAGTCCTATTGCCCTTTTTCGACAGTATAGCATAGATATCTTATAATAACTTAAAATAAATAATAAATCTTATGCGGGGCCGGTGGGATACGGCATCTTCTGATGACTCTTGTTCATTGAATCTTTCGTATTTTCTGTGGACGCGCAATCCGAACAGCCTTCCACCAATGTGTCGCGGGTTCGAATCCCACTCAGTTCGAAAAAAAAGAAAAATTTTCTGACTGGGTTTTCAGTCGAACGACCTATGTGGGATGGTTGACAGTACATACATGTACATACATACATAATTTGATTATTTGGCGGCTCCATTCTGTTGAATGATGTGCGCCATGATGGTTGACAGTTATTATTGTAATATGGATTCATTCCTAAAGTGGCATGATATGCCAAAATTTGCACTTTTTCATAAATTCAGATTGTCACGAAAGGAAGGGGTTTTGAATGTCAGCGAAAAACTAAATTATTGTCGTTGGAACGAATGAAATCTATAGTGTCTAGTATATTAGCAGCGAAATAATCTTCGAAAAGTAAACAACATTTAAATAACCGGGACGAACGTTTATTCAATCTAAGCCTAAGTTAGTTAAAGACATTAATTGAGACCAAGCAGTAGCACTTGAATTGTATGTTTTAAA
Source organism: Lepidochitona cinerea (assembly GCA_963971465.1). Classification (NCBI taxonomy): domain Eukaryota; kingdom Metazoa; phylum Mollusca; class Polyplacophora; order Chitonida; family Tonicellidae; genus Lepidochitona; species Lepidochitona cinerea. The sequence continues at coordinate 33,838,900 of OZ020556.1, read as the reverse complement.
AAAAAGCTGACAATTTCAACATTCTGTTTTAATGAAAAATATTAACATTTTGGCAGCTGATGCCACTTTATTTGGTTGAGCGAACCCGGCACCTCTTTGGAGTTCTGATCAATTCATTTGAATTTATTGGCGTAAAATACCCAAGAGATTTATTTCGAATGTCTAAGGCATTGATTTCATTACTTTATCCATAATAACAACAGAATTCTGCGACATTAAAGCGGGGTGGGAATACAATATGAGAGATTCAGTTTGTAGCCATAGGTCGAAAAAAAATAACTTCTTCATATCCAGAGTATTTAATAAGAATCTAAAAAAAGATTCCACAAATATGTAGTCATTATTTCTGACACTTCTATTAACGGTAAATCTTTAGCATAAACATGTTTTCCCCTCAAAACCCAGAGGATGTAAACTTTTGTATTCTGGTCAGACATCATCAATAGACTTCTGTGATAAATGAGGGTATTTACGTTCTTTGTTATATGATATCTAATAAACATGTATGTTTTCTATTCAATTTCAATTATTCACCTAAAATAAATTACACACACACAAGAAATCAGTATTCTAAATTGCCGAGGGCGCGATTAAAGCCAGAGGGCTTGTTCTATCCCACTTAATTGTCAAATTATCAAAAATGGGGGATGGGGTTGCAAAAAGATTCCAAAGAAGTTTAAATGCATATAGATATATGTAACAATTTCGGGTCATTTACGTTCAACTTTCTCTTTAGGTCGTATGCTAATATAAAATAATATATCGTCCAAAGTATTTATTTGAGATTTAAACTTGACTACATGTATGTGATCAGGAGATTTATAGCGATAAGAAAAAAAAAACACTTGTCTCTGGTTGAATATGGTCATTACATATATGCGAAAGACAAACAAACAGGAAAATGATCTAAACTGTCCGTAAGTAAAACACCTAAAATGAGTTTATTGAAGTTTGTAAATATATTTCTATTACTGTTGTTGAATTTCTTGTAATAAGGGTCGGTTTATTTATCAAATAACCAGATTTCCCAAGATTAATGATTTCGCCTGAAGGTTGATGTATTACAGATTTAGGAAGATCGATATTTAAATCGCCTATAATGATACAAATGTTTTCTGGAGTAAAGAAGTTGAAGGAATTTGATTAAATGCTCATTTTAAAATATGTAGACATGTTTGAAGGGGGCCATATCGTACACGACAAGGCAGCTTTTGCCATTTAACATTAAATCAACTAGTCTCGTTTCCATCTAAGAATGTTGTCATCACGAATAACACAGTCTTTGCGGCATTAGAGATATTTAGTGGTACACCACCACCCTTCCTATTGTCCTGGTGCACACAGAAGTGATTGTAACCCGGAATGTAACAAAATTATTTTGGTCTAACCAGATTTCTGAGATTAAACGGATCATCTAATCCATTCAGAAGACCAAATAGTCCATCGACCTATTTATAGAGACTTCTAGGAATTAAGATGAATGACAGCTTTTCATTGAAAGATTGTTGAGAATAATAAATGCACTCAATGGCTGACTTTAAATGGCGAATTAAGTTCTGGAATGGAACAAAACAGTATTCGTCATCATTCATAGGGATATGTAAGAAGGGAGCTGGTAAAGAAAATCCATACAATATCTAAACTGGTTAACATATGAAATGTATGTAACTGAAGAAAGTTGTGAATCCTTACTATACGTAATTTGTAAAGGTTTGTGTAAAAACTTGTCTATATTGGGATAGCCAAAAGATAAAAAAAGTATATTTCTGAAATTTCGATCAACAGCATCAAAAACACATAATGTTATAACACTGCACACTTATCAGTCATAATGGAGTACTTAGAAAAGGCATTGCATTTATAGGATAAACCAAATGTCAAACATATAACTATGTCCTACCGAATAACGGTGGTACATACATAACTGTTGAGATAAGGTTTGAAATTACGAGAACAGACAAGTAAAGGGGCTTTCACAATTGAGATACGGCGGGTTAACGGCTCTTGCGGTCATGAATTTTGGCCTTCCGTACGATGGACCGCAGCCTTCCTTGCGGACAGCCGCACCTTACCGCGCGGAATTTTTGTGCCGCAAGAGCCGCAGAAAAGTTTGGTGTGCACATGAAATCCAATTTTCGGCCGTGCGAATTTTTTTATTACCTCTGATCCGTGCGGGCACTAGTGCGTTCACCGTAAACCGTTGTATCTTGACGCGCGGTTGTTGCACGATTTTTTTTGTGCCGTAAGATGCTCCGTACGGTGAAATTTCTTGTTCCGCCAACCTTGCGGCAGTCGCAAACCGTTGAACTATTCGCCGTCTCGGTCTTGCACCGCCTTGCGAGAAATACCCTCAGGTGTGCTACAGGTATATATTGTGGGGTGCTTCATTTTATCTCACAACAGTTGAAGCTTTTACAATGGATGCTGCTCTACCTGTGCCACCTCGTCGATTGCTGCGGTTGCTGTTTTTTTTTTTTTTTATCTCTGCGCCTTTTTATACTGCAATCACGTCTGCGGAGCCCAAAATCGCCGAACGATTTGACAAAACGCCGTAAGGCGCCCGCTCATTGGTGCGCGGCGAAAAACAATAACGCACGATGCTTCTTGCGGCACGCCGCACGTTCCAACGAATCACGTAGCACCTCCGCGCAACTGTCTCATGGATCACGTGCGCTAGACGTGCGTTGCTTGCGTCACTCGGCGCGGTTCACCGCAAGAGATTCGTGGATTAAAACGTGCGGGAACCTTGCCACGCCCTTACGATGCCCCGGCCAATCGTAAAATGGATTATTTTCTTGCGGTAATTTTTCCGATTCTACTGTGGCCCGAAAATTCTTATCTCCACCGTGCGATCGATTTCAGTATTTTGACCATGCGGCGAAATCCCCTGAAGTTTCTCGCAATGACGTGATAGCTTCTTCAAGATAACGTAAACTAAGACCATTAGTCTACTTGCGTTCTTGATGGGCACTGGCGTGGGTTTACCGTCGTGCAGACATTTTCAGTTATTCTTATTTTTATAATTACTATGTAGGAAACACATGTAGTATAGATTTTACTTGAATAATGAATATTTTACCAAGCCTTAAAAATGGTCTTATTGGATTCTATGAATGTATCATGTACCGTGTTAGAACGAGCCTCGAACGTGTTGTTTGTATTATGTATAATGACCTGCAGTACCTAGTTTGTTTATTGTAAGAAGCCTGTGCGTTCGGGTGGAAGTCACTCTCGTCTATTAATGTCAAAGTCACTTGTTAGAGGTTGGAGAACTTGAAAATAGACTCGAGTGATATCCAACGTAACACCCGGGCTCTCAATTGATAACCACAATTGATATGCCATATATAGCATATAAAATGCCAGACTGTTAAATAATTCTTCTTCAGTTCGTGCTCCTTTTGAGACAGAGCAGACAACCAGAGACTATCTTACACCTTGCCAACATTTGGAGAAGTCGTAGACAGTGTTCTCTTAGGTCAGTTCCCATGGGACGACTCTCTTCTAATCGCCCATACAGCTGCTGGTCACTTTGTATCTTGACCCGTCGAACTACTATTGTATAATGTATCCTTTTGTCATCTTCTTGAATTTGGATCCATGAGGAAAGTTTTTATATGGAATAAATGACGAAAAGAAATAAATCAAAGGGACTATTGTACATATTTTAAGCTTTGTCTGATTGAATATTTTATTTGTGTTTTTATTAATTTTTAACCAAATTTGAAATTACTACAGTTTGGCTGAGAAAATGTAAGCTTAAAATTGTCAAAATTGCTTTACCCATGTTGAATGGCGTGTAGCATGAAACCGGCATACACTACGTCAACATTATTTGTTTGTAAAGGATGTCTCATGAGTTGATCTATTTGAAAATAGAAAGGAAAAGCCACAAATGAAAAGGTTAACATTACCGCAAAAGGGAAATGAAACTGTATCCTGTAACCTATCGGGTTCTGTGAATGTATCTTATACCGTGCTATTTGTATCACACCTTGTGTATAATGAACTATAGTACCTATTTTCTTTCTTGTGATTAGCCTCTGTGTTCTGGTGGAATTTGGTATTAATTTTCAAAATCGACGGTCAGAGGTTTCTGTATTTATTTTTAAATACACTCGAGTGATATCCGTTATAACACCGGGGCATTCGTTTGATAACCTCTACATACAGCATACAAATGATAGACTTTTAAATAATTCTACATCAGTACGTACTCCTTTTGAGATAAAACAGACAACCGACCCATGCGGACTATCTTACACCTTGCTAATTCGTGGAGAAGTCGTAGACAGTGTTCTCTGAGGTCAGTTCCCATGGGAAGACTGTCTCTTGTAATCTTCCATACATCTACTGGTCGCTTTGTATCTTGACCTCTCGAACCACATTTGTATATTGTACCCTTTTGTCATCTTCTTGAATTTGGATCCATGACGAAAAAGGATGGATCCAATGGACTATTGTACATATTTTAAGCTTTGTCTGATTTACTATTTTATTTGTACTTTTTTTAAGTTTTAACCAAATTTGAAAATACCACAGTTTGGCTGAGAATATGTAAGCTTAAAATTGTCAAAATGGCGGCACCCATGTTGAATGGTATGTAGCGTAAAGCCGGTATGCAATATGTCAACATTATTTGTTTGTAAAGGATGTCTCATGAGTTGATCTATTTGAAAATAGAAAGGAAAAGCCTTGACGAGATTCGTGTAATTAGCCACAAATTAAAACGTTATCATTACCGCAAAAGGGAAATGAAACTGTATCCTGTAACCTATCGGGTTCTGTGAATGTATCTTATACCGTGTTGTTTGTATCACACGTTGTGTATAATGAACTGCAGTACCTATTGTCTTTCGTGTGATTAGCCTCTGTGTCCTGATGGAATTCACTCTAGTCTATTAATTTCCAAAGTCACTGGTCTTATAAATAAATACAATGGAGTGATATCCGTCGCAACAACAGGACATTCGTTTGATAACCTTTACATACAGTATATAAAATGCTAAGCTTTTAAATAATTCTATATCAGTTCGTGCTCCTTTTGAGACAGAGCAGACAACCAGAGACTATCTTACACCTTGCCAACATTTGGAGAAATCGTAGACAGTGTTCTCTGAGGTCAGTTCCCATGGGAAGACTGTCTCTTCTAATCGCCCATACAGCTGCTGGTCACTTTGTATCTTGACTTTCTTACCCTTTGAACTGCTATTGTATAATGTACTCTTTTGTCCTCTTCTTGAATTTGGATCCATGAGGAAAGTTTTTAGATGGAATAAATGACGAAAAGAGATGGATCAAAGGGACTATTGTACATATTTTAAGCTTTCAATCAATGTCTGATTTAATATTTTGTGTGTGTGTGTTTTTTAATGTTTTACCAAATTTGAAAATATCACAGTTTAGCTTAGCAAGTGTAAGCTTAAAATGGTCAAAATGGCGATACCCCATGTTGAATTGTGTGTAGCGTGAAACCGGCATACACTATGTCAACTTAATTTGATTGTGAAGGATGTCTCATGAGTTGATCTATTTGAAAATGGAATGGAAAAGCCTTACCAAGATTTGGGTAATTAGCCACAAATGAAAACGTTAACATTACGGCAAATGGGAAAGGAAACTGTATCCTGTAACCTATCGGGTTCTGTGAATGTATCTTATACCGTGTTGTTTGTATTACACCTTGTGTATAATGAACTACAGTACCTATTTTCTTTCTTGTGATTAGCCTCTGTGCTCTGGTGGAATTCACTCTAGTCTATTAATTTTCAGTCACTGGTCAGAGGTTTCTGTATTTGAAAATAAATACAATGGAGTGATATCCGTCGCTACAACAGGACATTCGTTTGATAACCTCTACAAAGAAAATACAGCATATAAAATGCTAGACTGTTAAATAATTCTACATCAGTACGTACTCCTTTTGAGATAAAACAGACAACCATGAAGACTATCTTACACCTTGCTAATACGTAGAGAAATCGTAGACAGTGTTCTCTTAGGTCAGTTCCCATGGGAAGACTGTCTCTTCTAATCTTCCATACATTTACTGGTCACTTTGTATCTTGACTTTCTTACCCTCTGAACCGCTATTGTGTAATGTATCCTTTTGCCGTCTTCTTGAATCAATGATGAAGGTTGTTTTATGTCGTCAAATTCCCTCCCATCCATCAAGATCCTTCTTAGGCTTGGCAGATCCGTTAACTGATCGCTATGAAATAAAAGACAAAAAGGGATGGATCAAATTCAAGGTGACAGAGCAGCTTGTAACACTTTGATTTCTACTTAAACCGAAGAAAAAGAAATATTATACCTCTGATCCTACCATAAATAATAACTAAACAAGATCGTTTTAATATTCTTCGAGGTTTAAGACGATGTTGCTGATTATGATTGTTTTTCTCTCAATTTCTCGAATGTATGAAATAAATATAAGAACCCGTAGAGCCAAACTATACATTTCTCTACTATACTTTGTGAGATTGCTAACTGTAGCACATATATATACAAGGTAGCCCAAGGAAATAATCAGCATATGGTGTTATTAATTGCTAAATCCGTCTTGTTTCTTCCTTATGTTTTAGTTGGCATCCTTCCTCACGTTTACCTGGCAGTTTGGAGAATTGTTATGTAAAGTGGTCTATTACTTCCAAAATGTATCAGCTATATGTTCGGTTACAACACTTACGACGATGAGCATCGAGCGGTATGTCAAATATATTTATACAAATACCATAACAAATCCTCATATCGCAATTATTTTCTTAAAGCCTATGGCAACCTCTCTCTTTCTTTGTTCTATGTACTGTAAAAAAGTTCCTGGTATTTGTAGAAGGTGGCGATAACTACACGTGTATTTCTTATTGTTTATATGTTGCCATCAGTCTTACCTATCGCATATTTACATATATGAAAGGCAAATTACATGAAAAATAGAAATAGTTGTACTTTTTGTCTTTCAATTCTTAATCTCAAGAAGTTGAATTACTTAGTGTATATTTAGAAAATGAGTATAACAGTATTCTCGTTATTTTTGGGATTACACTTTCTTGAAAAGAGTCAGAAATTGTTCCGCTCTGAGGAGGCCGATTGGTTGAATGGATAAGACAGTCGGCATTTAGTGCTGGCGATAGGTGCTATACTCTGGGACCCGGGTTCAATTGCCGTTTCAGGTCTCACCCAAATTCCGCAGACGAATTTCTGCCACTTGTCAAGAAAGTGTTATCCCCCCCCCCAACAAAAAAACAAAACAAAACGAGAATACTCTCAAGAAATATTCTGTAATAATTAATATGTCTGTTGATTAGTGTTTTACATTGGACTGAGGTAGACGTAGGATGTTATTTCAGTAGATGTGCGTTGAATATTACTGTTCATCTAGTCACTCCGCAGTTAAATTTGGTCATATACTGATAATTCAAACAAGATTTCCATTGAAGCTGGGTTCCAGGCTTTTATATCAAAAGGGAAGATCTTGAGAATTGATCAATGTTTATACACATTGTAATTTTCCTAAACTTTATTCAAGTTCACTTTAAGGAGAAAAGCGAAAGAAACGTATATTTGATTTATTGAATGTGTACGTGTGTTCTGTTTCATTAAAGGGTTGCACAATAATGTGAACTTTTAAAATGAAACGAAAACAAATGGTATTCCCATAACATTTAACGAAATATATCGTAGTTAGAATGAAGATAAATCACCTTCACAGTTCAGAACAAATAATTGAGATATAAATATTGAATATCTAAATTGTGGAAGAACCTAAAACAAAATATTTTATACGATGGAGATAAACTAATATTCTTCGAAAACTGTTTTCGTATTTGTGACACAAACGTAAATTTATAACCCAACTCACGACACGTTACGCAGCTATTCTGAAAGCAATCTTACTTTTTTACGCAACTCGTCCAGTTGACATTTATCGGTGCTGTGAACATATCACAAGGGCTTAAATTCGCTCTTATAATAAATAAGTACCCCCTTTAAGTACGTTAATTGCATACTTTGTAGACGATAACTTTCTCTCGAGGCAAGTGATATAAACGATTTTGTCTTTAATACCCTTGACAGCTACTTTAAGCATTCCCATCAGCTACCATAAGAAGATAATGTTTGATCGTAGATATGACGGGTAAGCGGCGGGAAGTAAATCGGTTTCGGACATCTTATTTTCATAGTGGTCCAGGAGCCGTGATATCGTTTCCGATATGTGAACCTCTTATGATGCGTGGCTTGTCAATTTCAGACATCAAATTGCCAACCTCATTGACACTACACGCATCTCCATTTAATCAGTTGGCCAGAGCAGAACATTCTAGGACAGACATTTCAAATAGTTAATAGCACCAATTACTATGCTGTGATTTGAGCCAGGAAATGTAAATGTCAACTTCACGTTAAACACTCCTCCTATTCGGGTGACCTCTACGTTTCGCTCCCAAAAGGTGTGTATATTAAAAGAGGATATCCAACCTGTTTAGATAATATTCGCCCAGCCTTTGATAAATCAACACTATGGTCAAGCTTTGGTTATATTATCGTCATAGGACAGATGAAATACGGCAGTTTTTTACCTACAGTTTCTATAATCATTGCGTACATAAAATATGAATCAATTAATCAACCCATCAATCAATTTGATACGATCGATTTAGAACGCTATTTGCCTTATTCAAAGCGTAAGCAATCCCCTTAGTAATGTTTACAACCTCTTTTCCACCATTAGACACTGAGTCAAAGAACTTAAGAACTCTAACCCATGATATTGCTATGGTGGTTACGAAAGCCATCTTTGCTGTATGTCAATTTAACGTGGTGTTTATGGAATCTTAGCGATTTGGAGAATTAGTAGCTGCTAGTTAAGTCATACATGTAATTGTTCTATTTTCAGATACTATGCAATTCTCCATCCATTGAGAGCAAAGTACAAATGTACTAAAGGTAGAGCTAGAAAAGCAATTGTGGCCATTTGGATGTTGTCTCTCATACTTGCTGGACCGGTTCTACATGTTAGAGTAAGTCATCTTATTTATGGCGCCAATGATAACAGAGTTAATTTGCTTTTTGTCCAATGAATGAATTAACCGAGTATACAGCGATAGCACCCGCCTGTCTGTCTGCTCGTCAGAAGGTTTTGTCATATCACTTTGAAACTTGAAGCTTAGGGAAAGGACGAACGGAATTGCTTCTCGGGACTCTACGGAATTTCAGACTCACTCCACACCATATTTACATGATTCCCAAAGTATTCTCTTTAACTAGAAAATGGTTTGTCAAATCGTTTTCCTTTTATGTAGTAACTTCTTCAATACCCGAGAAGTGTGAACTTGTGTGGATCGGAGTATGCAATATTCTGATGACTCACGTTAAAGGGATAGAAAATCTAAGCTTTAGACTAGTTTAGATGGAAAGAGTAGAGTTCATTTAGTCCAAAATAACTGCCCAATGTATGTATTATCCCCACGTAAGCGAATAATTGAAATTTAAAGGTGGCGTTACAATAGAGAATAAGCTCCATAGGTCATTAACAAGGCCGTCACCATTTTTTCATTAGTTTTATCCAATTATTGTTGAATAAAGATTTAAGTGCGTTATAGAGTAGTCATGTGATGCAATTTAGCCAATGGCTTGGCTAAGAAATGACGTGCGGTTGCATACTGACCTATATATTCCGAGACAATCTTGCCACTTCAAGCTTGTCGCCATGTTTTTGGGGACCTAAATCTACCATCATACACTAAAGAGCGTTACTAAAGTCATTATTGATCTAAAAATAGCTACTGCAACATCACGTCATCCTGAAACGGAAAAAATGGCTACACAGATAAGCCACTGAAAGGACATACTTCTGTCTGTTTTTATTAGCTTGAGGGTCACTAGCGGTAATTAACGTGAAATGTTTTAAGTACTTTGAAGGTTGTTATCGACGATAATCCGTATGTATTTCTAGAAATTTCCCATCCTTTAAAATAATTTGAGCTCAAGATATTATGACTTTATTATATGCTTCCGTTTACAGATGTTACGCGAAGTGGGACAGTATGGGGCATATTACTATTGGTGCCAGAAGCAGTTCAGTTTGCCACTCTACCATCAACTGTTTGAAGTCTACATGGCCTGTATTTTACTCATCATACCTGTTGCCGTGATGAGTTTCGCTTATATCAGTATTTGCAGGGAATTGTGGGTGATGACCTACCGAAGATCGGCCATGCGCAGTGGAGGGTATTTTCATATTTCTCTTTAGATATGGTCTTGTTCGAGGTTAAAGGATAAATGCCAAGTTCTTTCTGAACACCTAACAGTGATTTGTAGCAGTAACTTAAAATGGCATGAGCTGCCAAAATGTTGATATTTTGACGTTAAAGGATTTATGAACAGCTTTTGGAAATATTCTCTAATTTGCGTTAGGTGTGTTGTAGAACATGTACTTTAAAAGTCTGACCAAAAAGAAAATTAAATTTCGGTCGCAGCACATACAAAATTCAAGCTACGTTTACCGATCTACAATGCTTACGAAAGTTAATTATCTCAGAGACTTAGGACGTCAAACACGACCTCCGTTGTGTACGTACCATCAGAGCGATGACGTAATAAACGATTTCTGTTGTCTCAGTACGTCTTCGTGGCAGTTTGTACACATCGAAGGTCGTGTATGACGTCATTTTTCCGAGCAGTTACGAAAAATACGGAAAATATGCATATTTCCTCCCCGTTCGTTTTTTGACTACCAGGGAACTAACGCGAAGGTTGTTTCGTTTCAACCGATAATTTTCAAATATATTTTTAGTCAATAAACAAGCACAAACCAGCTTTAAATCTTGTTCATATCTCCTTTAAAAGAGAATGTTGAAACTATTGCTATTTTTCTCAAGACATACAATTCAGAAGCTTTCTAGTGCTTCTAGTCTTGAAAATGTATAGTGAAGTGTTGTTTTGAACTAACTTGGACTTAGAATGAATGAATGGTCGTCCCGGTTATTTAAATTTTGTTTTCGAACACGTTTTCGCTTCGTACAGGCCACATACTGTATGGATTTTCCCCATTCTAACGCCAATCGTTTAATTTTTTGATGGCCTTTAAAGCCTCTTACTGTCGTGATGATCAGAAAATATGAAAAAAGTGTGAATTTTGGCAGCTGATGCCACTTTAACAAATTATATTAAAAAAAAAACAACAACAGAATATTGGAATAAAACAAGCTGTCCCAGGGGGAGTCAAAGAAAATGTTATTGAAAATATGCATATCTTCCGTCAACTATCAGAAATATTTTCTATATTACGTCATACTTGGCTTTCGAACGCTGTCTTCGTAATTTCAATCAATCATGAATTCTGGCTGGTCTATTTTAAGGTACCACTTTAACGTTATTGACTACAAAATTTGAGCTATGGTCTTCAGCTGGTCACTTATCCTTTAAGTTAGTAAACTGTCGTGTGTATTTATCGCCAAAGCTAATTATTGATAACATTATATTAAAAGAGTGTTTAATTTTGTGTCTTTCATTACAGCGACTCACCGGCTAAAACTAATGGAAAACGAATCAAATCCAACTATTTCGACAGTCCTATGAACGAAAAATATCCAGTCCTTAAAAAGAATTTCGTTAAATATTCATCAGAGGACGATAAAACCAGAAAACAGGTAACTAAAAGATAAACTTGATTTAGTGTTGTTGTATATATTTAAGCAGGGCAATCGAAATAACTATAAGCATTTGAATGTACCGACCAGCGGGCCGGAGGGGGGGGGGGGTAGTTTTTTCTCCTGTTATAGATTCTTGTTTCCTCCGTTAGTCTTTGTGAACAAGGCTCGAAAATGGGACAGGTACTATGGAAACAAATACATAATTATATACACTGATGACTGGTAAATATTAACTGGTAATTTATTAGTGCATATCTCACTAATTCTGGAGCTCTTTCATTCTTTATGGGCCTCGGTGGCTCAGTCAATTCGAGTGATAGTCCCTCAGTCCGATACAGGCCTTCCATCGATGAGGCGTGGGATCAAATACCACCTCAGACAAAATAATAAAAAAATGAAAAAAAAATCTGACTGGGTTTTTCTTTCGAACACCGTATGTGGAAGAGTTGCCAGGTACTCGCCGAAGGTCGAAGGTTTCCTTTGGGCAAAGAGCCCGGTTTCATCCCCCACTAAACCTGGCAACGCCGCCATTTATGTGAAATAATTTATAGTGCGATGAAAAACATCAGTCGAATAATCCATTCTTCATACAAACACGACTATTAAATATGGCATAAAATCCCGACCATGAGTCTGTAACAAAACCTTCGTAGTAAATTGATTAGATATTAAAACGTTTTTTTTTCTCATTCTTGACTTTTCTATTTGCCTCAGGTTATCAAGATGCTGGTTTCCGTAATCGTTCTATTCGTTCTTTGTTGGTCTCCAATCCTCGTAAACAATCTTCTCGTCTCGTTTGGTGTTCTCGATGAGCTCAACAAAGGATATTTAAAACCTATGAGAAAGGCATTCTATATCCTTGCATATGGGAACAGTTGTGTTAATCCCATAGTGTACGGATTTATGTCCAAGAACTTCCGAGACACTTTTAAGCATGCTTTATGTAGCTGTCTTCCAGGGTGGTATAAAAAAAGACACGAAAAACTTAATCGCCAAAGCTCAATGCAGTCACGCTCAACCCACACAGAAGCAACGACTGGATTCAGTAGAACTGATTTTGAACTGCAGGTAAACACTGCGCAGGTCAAGCAGGAACTTCGTGACGACACAGTCTATGATTCGGATGGACCAATTCTGGAATATCTATAGGACGATTTCTGGTTGATTTGTATTGTATATTGTTTGCATTATTACTGGGTTTGGTTGGTTGGTTGTTTTAGCTTATAAGCGCGTCCATTCGTAGGAATGATGTACGCCAGATTATTACTGGGGTATAAAACTATTTTGTTGAAGTTGATCATTTGACGTGGTATTAGTAGATGAATTATTTATTTCTTTAAAGTGACATAAGCTGCCAAAATACGCACGAATTTTTCATAAATCCTAATCGTCGCGACAGTATCCCTTGGCAGTTTCTGTTACTTTTTAACTATTAACATATTCCTAATTTTTCAAACTGTAATGATTGATTGGGACTTTATGTCGCACACAACAACTACGTTCATACGGCGACAAAAGTGCCAACTGTCTAGAAGACCAGCATACCCACATCCTACAGGTTTTGACATTATGCCCCACAAACGAGAGCTTGTAATAACATATAATGTATAAGTAATGTAAGAAAACCTTAATGATGATATTGAATTTAGATCGAAGGTAAAACAATCATACTTGCTGAAAATATTATAGAAGAGTCCAAACGACAAGAAGTTACAATGTCTATTTCCGGGCGGAATTTATCAAACCAGTAAATTATTGTACACTAAACGCATGGTGTATGATAGAACAATGTGCATTTTGACACATTTCGTTTACGTCAAGGTCAAAGCTCTCGAGTTCAATCTCATCTATGTTCCTTTATTAAAAAGTAGTCGAAACTCTCTTACGTTATTTAAGGCAAAATATTCGTAGCTGATGCATTTTTTTAAAAGTTTGTACAGTTTGTAGTAAGTTTGCGCCATAGGCGCAGCGTGGATTTTCCTTATATATATCGTAAGGCGCCATTTATGCGATATACTTTCCAAGTTATCCCATGCTTTATGTTGACCATATAATAACCCATAGTCTTCGTTAAAAATCTTGGTGAGGCTTTTCAGATAAACATAAACACTTTAAATGGGCCAGGTTATCCTGGGCGTATGTATTACAGTGCATGTCAAACAATAATATTCCGTGATCTGTAAAGTTTGACCAGAACAATGATGGGGCTTAACTTTTTACAAAAAGTCTTAAAAAAAGTAAAACACGAAAAACAATAAACCTAAACCAGTGTTAATTACGTCTAATGGGTAATATTAGACATTTGTGGCATCGGACAACCAGTTTTCATCTCTTTACCTTGAGGATTTTGTACCCTGATTCCCTCTTACCTTTAATAACATTCTCTTATCAATTGTAAATCGACTGCATGTGTGTTGGTGATTACCGCGTATCGGATGTATTACTGATTTGTTCATTCAGATATCTGTATTGAATTAAAGATTATATTTCGAAATGGATTTTTTTTTGTGTAATGTTAACATTGTTTTTCGTTTTTAATCCAACTACCTGTGGTGACTGTTAACCGAATTTATATCTTACAAAGTTGAATTAGGCGAAGTTTGACATATTCCTGAACACATTTTGTCACCTGCGTCTGATTTTTATCAACAACAAAAAAAAAACGCTAATTTATTGGTGCATCTGTTCGTTGAACGCTTGGTTTACGACTTCAAACAGGGGCCTTGGTGGTCCAGTGGTTTAAAGTGATCGTCCCTCAGTCCCACACAGACCTTCCATCAATGCGGCGCGAGTTCGTATCCCACTCAGACCAAAAATGAAAAAAATTCTGAGTGGATTTTTCACTCGGTCGCCGTATATGGAAGAGTTGCAAGGTACTCGCCGAAGGACGGGGGTTTCGGCAATGAGCCCGGTTTCCTCCCCCTCCCCCACCCTTAACCTGACAACGCCGCCATATAAGTGAATCGACTTCAAACATTATTTTAACTGTCAGGGAGCCGTTTCACGAAGCCGTCGCATAGTGCGGTCAATCGCAGTTGCCATGACGTATCTCTTCAATATGATATCCTTTGGCAACTAGGCTTCGTTTGAGATGCGACTGCTTTGTGAAACGAGCCCCAGAAATCTCGTTTGACAAATACATAATCATTATCAATTGATACACCTGAAGAGGTCCATGGCACGTTTATATGATTACTTGATTGTTTAGTGATTTAACCAAAATCGCTGCCCTTGCCAAACGTGTGTGCTTGGTAGGCCTATCTGCCGCAGAGGTGGAAAAGGGGATTATCTAATAGGCATGATTTCGAAATGGTTCTTAACCGAATGACCTAAGGTGGAGATTTTGTGTCAAGGTCACAGAAATATCAGATAAACTGTTGGCGTCTCTCTGTCATATTCATGGCGACATTTTTTGCACGTGATAAAGTACACGATCTCAGAGGAGTCGCAATTAAGGACTTTGTATGGCGACTTACGACATTTCATTGATACATCGGAGAACAGCGTTGGGCAGTAATGATACACAGGTGAGGTGGGAGCAAGCATGTCGGGAGTAAAACGTGGGTGTGTGTGTGTGGCGGAGGGGTTGGGGTAAAGAAGGTTGTGACAATTGTTCTTAATGTTTCAGATTTGACTTTTCGGATAATTCTAACCAAATACACCTTGGAGAATAAATACAGTTTTTATAGAACATAAAAAACTGAGATGGTATGGCTGACCATGTAGCAGCTGATGCGTGTCAATTGATTCGAGAATTTAGTTGATGATTGGATTCCTTCAATTTAGTTGAAAAAGTCTTCCGAACTTCTCTCATCATATTACGATGTAAATTAACGAAATGTCTGACTCAGTAGTTGTCTTGTTATTGAGACCAATATTTAAGATAACCTTCTCAAGTTTGGAACCTTGATGCTTTTGAATAAAAGTCCGAAACGAAATGAAATTGACATTAAGAAAACATTCTACCTGCAAATTGGGGGTGGGGAGGGGGAGGTGTCAATGTTTATTCTAGATAGATTAGAATCCCAAGTTCTTTTTAGTTACATTAGAAGAAAGATGCGCCGACATTGTACAAATATAGAATTTATCAAGTTATTTCGAGAGTTGCGCTGACCCGTTGCCTTCAGTATACTGTCGGATTGACCGGCAAAAAAAAACGGTTTACAAGAAAAAGCGTGAATGTTTTACTGATTTCTTTGAATGCTCACAGCAGAGATCTCCTCTGGATACACACACAGGTTAACAAGAACCCCAGTGGGATAGGTATCTCTCTCTGTGTGTGATGTAGTGAATATCAAACTGATTGCATTTATCGCGTCCTCGGGTAAATCAATACGACAAAGTAAGGATAGTCAAGCTGTGTTTAATCTTTGGGGGACGCTTTAGAAAACGTTTTGACCACACCAAAGAATAGTTAAAGATTTCAAGCCAACGAACAGTTTGGCCGTCGTTATTTCAGTTGAAAAGAAGTTAAATATATCTCGGTAGATTTTAACTCTGCAACTATCACCAGGATAGAATAATGATGCCAGAATTTACTTTTCAGACTAAATGCAGAGTTGTAATTGACAAAGGAATGTCAATTGCAGTTAGTAGTTGAACATAAGGATCCGACTCTTCAAAGCTATCAGTCCACACAACTTTCTCAAGTTTGGAACCTTGATGCTTTTGAATAAAAGTCCGAAACGAAATGAAATTGACATTAAGAAAACATTCTACCTGCAAATTGGGGGTGGGGAGGGGGAGGTGTCAATGTTTATTCTAGATAGATTAGAATCCCAAGTTCTTTTTAGTTACATTAGAAGAAAGATGCGCCGACATTGTACAAATATAGAATTTATCAAGTTATTTCGAGAGTTGCGCTGACCCCTCGGAGAGGTGCTTATTGCGTCTGAATTTGATCTCATAGGGGAGGAGGCTGAGACAATTGGTATAGATTGAATAATTTACATATGGTATGCATTGGAATAGAAATAAATGACGTCCTGGTGAGCTGTGTGTTGCTGAATAAAGTGCCAGTGGCGGAAATACCACTGTTATTAGAAGACTCGGGACTTCGCTCCTCCCTCTCAAATAGTGGTATCTTCCGCCACTGACCCTTTATCCAGCAAGACACAGCTCACTAGGACGTTCTTTATTTCTATTCCAATGCATATCATATGTAAATTAATTCAATTTATATCAACTGTCTCAGACCTCTCAGTTCTGACGGGGTTGGGCAAAAACCGTCAATCTAGCTGACAACGTCAACAAAAAATGTTTTATAGGCAAAAGGCAAGGCATACATCAAGGTTTCACATCCCCGCATGCGTTTAGGTGATGACGTCATCCAGTCACGTCGTATTCCATCAAGCCACTAAACGTTTAAAAGGATGACATCGTTCAGTCAAAGAGAGTAGGTTGACAAGAGTGGTCACTTCGTACAACCAGCATTGCCGGCGTG
The DNA here is from genome assembly GCA_963971465.1 of Lepidochitona cinerea. NCBI lineage: Eukaryota > Metazoa > Mollusca > Polyplacophora > Chitonida > Tonicellidae > Lepidochitona > Lepidochitona cinerea. The sequence continues at coordinate 33,821,803 of OZ020556.1, read as the reverse complement.
TTCTTCTGGCCCCCTAGCTGAAGGGTGTTCCGACTAAACACGATTCGATTGAAGGGCGCCCCCTACAGAAAGGAGGTTTCTAATAATCGAATCGTGTCAGTTCAAATTCAACATGGCGCGGACGAAGTGACCACTTTTGTCAATCTACTCTCTTTGGTTCAGTGTCAAGGCGTTTGACGTCACAATGAAAACGTTATCGGCCAGTTTATACGCCAGCTTTGTCCTATCTCACAACTTGTAGGGAAATCGCCCATGTGATAGAATAATATATTTTTTTATTTACATATAATTTAATTTCCAGTGTGTTTACAATGAATGCTTCAATTTGATTGGCTAATCTGCTTTAGTTCATAATCCGATGAACGAACCAGCTGCGGACTATTTTTACAACGATATACATGAAACACGGACGAAACAACAATAGGCATACTGCTATTTATTGAAACAGAGCAAGCAATTGATTTGAAGATAGGCCTATGTTGATTTAATACCTGCTTATATTTATTTTTTATTTCGATCCGATTTCAAAGACATAAAGAACAACTTGTTATGTCAGCTTACGAAAACGTTTCCACTCATGTAAACACATTACACTGATAGACTCAACCAATGAACTATATGCGTGGAATGGACACGTCTCATTGGCGGGCTTGGATCTGACTTTGTAAAATGTGCCGAAATGGGTAGTTGAAGCGTGCGTGCATAACAGATCTGGATAGACTTTGCATCATCTCCTAGTAATGGCGGCATTCACGCACATCAAATACCACGTGACCTCCATTCCACGCATATAGTTCATTGGACTCAACCATATGACGCGAGATGACGTCATCAAGTTGTACAGTCGCTTTGCCTGTGATTGTGACGTCACTTGGCAGAGATCTTTGACATCAAGTGTAGCTTTGCGCGCGTTGGTTTGTTTTGATTCTTGAAAATAAAATATATCACTCCTTGTGGATAGTTCTTATTGTTTTTCGTAGTGTATGTGATAGTAATTAAATTATAAGGATTGACTCCAATGTTTCTTCGGCTCATGGAGTTATGAACGAACTGGCCCCTGTGCAAAGTTTTCATAAACCGCTTCGCGGATTTATTTAATTTGCACAGGGGCAAGTTGGTTCATAACTCGATGAACCGAAGAAACATTGAAGTCAAGGCTTATGTAACTGAACGCGACTGCAGTCAATGGCATCTCCGGACCAACTTCTCTCTTGTATACTAATTAATGTCTCCTGTATGAAGTACGGCCGCATATAGGAAGCCTTTTCAGTCATCTCTAGATTTCAAATAATTTATTTGAAACTAAAGACAATAGATTGTCAATAGCGGATCGGTCAATCATTTTAAATCAACACTTCATCTTTGGTCGTCTCTTGAGAAAGTTGTGTGGACTGATAGCTTTGAAGAGTCGGATCCTTATGTTCAACTACTAACTGCAATTGACATTCCTTTGTCAATTACAACTCTGCATTTAGTCTGAAAAGTAAATTCTGGCATCATTATTCTATCCTGGTGATAGTTGCAGAGTTAAAATCTACCGAGATATATTTAACTTCTTTTCAACTGAAATAACGACGGCCAAACTGTTCGTTGGCTTGAAATCTTTAACTATTCTTTGGTGTGGTCAAAAAGTTTTCTAAAGCGTCCCCCAAAGATTAAACACAGCTTGACTATCCTTACTTTGTCGTATTGATTTACCCGAGGACGCGATAAATGCAATCAGTTTGATATTCACTACATCACACACAGAGAGAGATACCTATCCCACTGGGGTTCTTGTTAACCTGTGTGTGTATCCAGAGGAGATCTCTGCTGTGAGCATTCAAAGAAATCAGTAAAACATTCACGCTTTTTCTTGTAAACCGTTTTTTTTTTGCCGGTCAATCCGACAGTATACTGAAGGCAACGGTGCTAACCTTACTTGATTCTAGTGAAAAGTTATGTTCCCAGATTGTTCCAATAGGCAAAGAACAAGCAAGTATAAGGATACCAGATTTACGTAATCCGTCCCTTTATCAATCAGAAACACTAGCATACAATATGTAAAGTTGACTCAAAGAATTGTCAATCAGATGGCAAAGAATTTAACCACAATGTTTTTTTTCGTTTCAAATCCGAACCACCAACGTTGATACTGGGTCTAGTGATGTCACAATTTATTCCAATCCTAACGGTCGAAGGTGTGAAGCCTGTGCGTTATGTCGCATATTAAGGGACCTAAAAAACCCCATTTAACAACCATTTTAGGCGATCGTCGACTTTGTTCGGTGCCAAGTTGAAAGTCGTAAAATGTTGAATATGTAACACTGCTTCGATTATGAATTGCTCAGGTTAACAGAAAAAGGGTATTCCGCTCAATTTATTATTCATAACAATTTTAAACATTGTTCAATCGTGTACGGTTCCAGCGTCAACTCAAAATTCGACTACAATGTCAAACGTTATTTGTATTACACTTGATGTAAGGAACAGTTGTTTCGCCTAGTCACGATTTGCTTCAATACGACCAGAAGTCTATGAATGTGGAAGTGTGAAGCGTTACATCATATTCAGGGCATTGGCACCTTTCGACCCAAAGGTCTCGGTTAGTCAGAAAGCGTGGCTTTTCTTCACTTTCTCCTATGAACTATTATGGGATGCATAAGAAAAAAACATGGCGAACGTTTGAGATATGACACCAGTACTTGGTGGATCAAAAGTTAAAGTTTCCGAAGAACTTCATATAGTTGAAAATGAGACAAGAAGACTTGTTTGGGACGATTTGAGTCGAAATGGAGATATTAGAGTCGCGTGTTCGGTAAAGCTTTTATAAAAAGCAATGCATTCTCCGAACTGCGGTTACTGGAATTGCCGATAGATGTAGTAAGTGGAGAATGAATTTATTTTCTGATTTGAAATTGCGCAACCGTTGACAATTTCAAAATCTACCGCGCATAAACGTCACATAGTGTAGTATAAGCAGGCTGAAAGCGCCAGTGCCCTAAACATGGGGTAATGCGACATTTCACACTTCCCTGTTCATAGACGTCTGATACGACATGTGGTGGAAAGTGAAATAAGATATACAATTCTCTTTCCAACTTCTACACCAAAATCAGGAGAGATATTGGTAAAACTTTTAAGAAAGCATAATCCCAGAACTGAAAACAGGCATGTTATACATCGCTTTAATGTGGAGATTTCTTGGAAGGTGAGATTGAGTCCACCTGTAGTTGTGGTGAAGTGTTGATGACGCTTTTGAAACAGAAGGCTGTTATACAAATATCCACACCTTGGCAGAGACAACATTTAAACCACTCAGACAGTTTCATACCTTGTCAGGTACTGACCATTTAAAAGTCATAATTCTGTCAAATTACCTCCCTATAGTAAAGTGTCATCTGTTCAAATGCCATGTCTCCATGGTCGAAGTAATACACAAGCTCTCAACAAACACACGATCCTCTCGCCAAAGGACTGTCTGTGACGTTAAACTCTTTTAAAAGATTGTTTCGCATTAGTACTATTCATAAGAAGTACATTTATTAAGCAGGCTATCACATTCGTTTTCAAGAATCTTATTCCTTTGTATAGATTCCTGGTAGGGTATTACACCAGGGTATATTTCGATTGATGGAGTTTACTGATCACAAATATATCTAATCGAACGTAGCCTAAATTCAGCTATTCACATGATCTCATCTGTTTATTGGCGTGGAAGACATGTTTGAAATTCAGGGCAGAATCCACCTGAGGACAAGACATGTGAGCAATCAAACTGATGGTATGATACTTTTATTCAATAACCCCTTATTTGTCTTCGTCTACAAATTTAGTGAAGGTTTTGTCAAGTTATGCTTTATAAATGATTGGCATTGGAATGAGGAAAATCCATACTGCATGTGGCCTGTACGAACCGAAAACGCGTTCGAAAAGTAAACAAAATTTAAATAACAGGGACGACCATTCATTCATCCTACGCCAAAGTTAGTTCAAAACAATACTTTATCGTACATTTTCAAGACTAGAAGCACTAAAAAGCTTCTGAATTATACGTCTTGACAAAAATAGCCAATAATTTCAACATTCGCTTTTAACGTCAAAATATCAACATTTTGGCAGCTCATGCCACTTTAAGTAGACTTTGTCTCAATGCATTCTGTCCCTGAACTCTGAACTAAACCAGCCTATTACCTATAATAAGGTTTATTAAATGCCTGATATTTTACGCCCCAATCCCAGTGGGGCAAGCTTGGGACCCGGAAGAAACCCACCATCGTAAGTTACCATTGCGTATGGGGCAGTCGAGTAAAAATCCAGTCGGAATTATTTGTATTTGTTGAGTTGGACTCGAACCCGCAACTCAACTTGTATCGGTATTACAGACTATCGCTCTACCGACTGAGCCAAATATCCAGGTTTCCATTTGAAATATTATTTAACGGAGAGATTATCGTCAAAATGAGCATGTGAAGACTCATGAAAAAAGACAACTACCTTCTTCCGTGGATCAATTACACACTTTGATCGGCTATGAAGGTTTCCTCTCAGACAAGTCAACTAAACGGCTGTAGTCTTTAATACACTTGACAGCCACTTGAAGTCTCCACATCAACTACCATAAAGAGATGATATTCAGTCGCAGATATGAAAGAAAAGGGACGGGAAGTGAACTATCTTTAGTAATCTTAATTTCAAACGAACCCAGGAGGCGTTGTATCGTTTCCGAAATCTGCCAGCTTTTAGATTTGCGGTCTGTCAATTCCAGACATCACAGTAAGATCTTTATTGGCCCTGCACGGTATCTTTTTACAATCCCAGAGCCTAATACTTTCTGAAATAGTAGTCCTAAATAGTTAATAGCACCCACTACTGGAAACTAGGCTAGGTTGATGACTACCCATGATAAACTTTCATCCATCAAAAGTGACCAGTTCATTGCACATGAGGGACGATAATAACGATCCGTGTTGAAGGGAGCTCTGCTGTCACTGGTATACGTTTTTGTTTAAAACAGATACCATTTAGTTCCATGTCATTAACATTCAGTTACTCAAGATACATAGATATCAATCATCTCACATTTACAGTTGCTTTACATAAATCGCGACTTAAGATAGAGACTGAACAAATTCTTATCAATCCATCGCTTTGCTTCTGTAGTATTTTTTCAAGCCATCGTCATAGAAATACGCGGAACGCTAATTTATGACAATACGCTGAAAACCCCTTTCTATCCCGGTAAGGAAACTAAACAGTGGGAAGATTTCAGACTTATATTATATCGTTAGAAATACATGTATTTGTACAGGATGGTGCTGTTAGTATGCATTCAAATACGAATAGTTTAGGGGCGCTTACGTCACAAAAACCATCTTTCCACGAAAGGACAAAAAATTGCTATTATATAAGGTTTACTTAGCTTAACATTCCACAAAATATAAAAACAAAACGTTTTTAGTTTTTGTACGAGTGATCTCCACCATACCAAGGCTAAACACAAAAAAATGCAGAATTTTGTTTAAATTGAACGAAAATGCATTTTATTTAAAATGTTACGCCTTTTCATGGTTTGAAGAGTCTGATAAATTCATACAGAAACACAGCACGGGTTATCATCAGTTATGCCGTAGTTTCTGTACGGAGTGATCTCCCTCATGCCAAGGCTATTCACAAAAAATACAGAATTCTTTATTAAAAAAAGGAACACTTTTTTAAATTTAACGAAAATACATTTTATTTAAAATGTTACACCTTTTCATGGTTTCGAGAGTCATACACAGTACGGGTTATCATCAGTTATGTCTGTTGTTCCGGAGTTCCGTTGAGAATGATAAATACAACAAAAAGGCAACGACGTGACAACAGGTACTTTAAATATCAGTTATTTTCAAACATCAGTAAATGCAAAAAAAACACACATTTAAAACGTGACATAAAGCCAGTCTCCTGGGAAAAAACTAAACACATTGTAAAACCAACGTGTCCCAGTGGTGTACTGACTGTGAATTATGGGATATGTCTCTTTAATAAACAAAATGACATAAACATAGCAGCTTGTGAGTAAACGAAACTTGAAAAGTTGCTAATATGGCAAACACGAACGTGATATGACCCCGAATACCAATGGCACACAAGTTCAAATCAATCCGATTTATGTAATGGCGAGGGGGGGGGGGGGCTGTAAAACCTGGACGTTTTCGAAGACGAATAAAGTTCCTCTAGTCATTCCCCAGTGCGTGTAAGCATACCTGCTATGAAGGTGAACACAGTTCAATTAAGAAACCAAACGGCTTCAACCGGTTTACGTTTATAAATGTTATATTTGTTATCTAATAACACATTATTTACCTGGCAGCATCGGTGACATTGACAAATAGCATTTATAGCTCATTGAGAGTAGAAATATTAAAAGACGATATTCAACAAAATCTACGTGAAATTGAGTCTGTCAAATCCCTAAGCAACAGATCGCTGAGATTTGAAAATAATGTTGATTTAACTGTCGTGCTGTCCCCCAAAATACTAGATGGAATTGAGGCTTTGCATATCAGTTACATAAAACATGGAACTCTGCCATACCATGCTTCGGTGAAAATTGGAAACGACTGAGTCCGTTACTGACTCTTATGGATTGTTAACAAATGCTTGCATCAATAATCTAGATTAAATGCTTCAAATGTATGTCTCGTGCACATCTTTGCAATTATCATTATCAACGAAGCACGCACCTGAAGCACAATTATGTTCATTGTGAAAATTTGGTCTCACGTTTTTTGTTCTTGTTTTTCTTTTTTAGTCAATTTATTAACTGAATATTTTTTTCTAGCCTTTTGCTCAAGGCATGATGATGTCGACTCTACAGTAGACCGATTAAAAACAAACTAAAATATTTAAAATCATTTACCAGAGCTGTAACAGTTATGGGTCGTTATCTTGGACCTTGAGGGTTTAACCCATATCTTATTTCAAAAACTCAGCTGGGAGATACAAAACAACTATCCTAATCAGCAATTATACGGAAATAATTTGGTGGTTCAATCTCAAACCGATATACTTTCCTTTCTGATTAAATCTCCAAATCATATCAATGAACTTTTCTACTATATCATTTTAAAGACCACATGAGGTACACCTGAAACTGATTGAGCTGTTTTGTAGGCGCCAGAATTCCTGTGCAGTTAGAAATATTTTAAAAAAAAATTCTCATCGTAGTAACTGTATGTGCAACAGAATAAGGAACAAAATAGAACCACTTATTAAAAGTTTATTCACTTACTGATTGTGATTGATAACTTAAACAACCTCCCCATGAAGTGTTCGATTGGAATGTACACCATTAACGTTGGAACTAACAACCTGTATATAGTGTAACTATCGTTGTGTATGTATGTCAAAATCAATGAGAAATGATTAATTATTTACAGACACTAAAGCGCACGGGCACACAGGCAAATCTTATTGACTATAAAAATAACCACGGAGACAAGTTTCTAAGGTCATATAGGCCTTTATACCAAGTCATAGGTTGTTGTAATACACTAAAACCCAATATATTTCCTTAGCTTTGTCGGGGTCTCTTTGGAATGCTGATTTTATGGATTGTAGGTGCAAGTCTATGTCAATGTTAGCCGCACTCGTGTGTCTCTATCCTGTTTTACTTAGTCGCCGGGCAGGTAGAGCCACACATTAAACCGCCATTATAAGGGTGAGATAACTCGTGTAACCTCATTAGGCCAATTTGTATGCTATGCTTTACAAAGAGCGATTTAACAGTATGCCAGTGTTTGTATATATAGACTCCACATCTAGGGTTACCAAAAGCACATTCTGTAGGATGGATTTCTCTGATAATTTGGCCAACAAATCATCAATATATTTGATAAAGCTAGGAACTCAAAACCGCAACCAACTATCTTTGGAAAACATTGATGTCAATTGTCTAAAATTTAAGGCACAAAATCGCTCACTCTACCAAGATTGTACTCTCTTTTGTGCAGAGACACGATTGATAATTCACTCTAAACTCATCCTGAGATACCCAGGGTTAAATTCTTAACAAGCTCACCTTAAGCGTGACCGTAAGTTTTAGTTGTGGGTTCTGACGATACTCTAACTCTGCAGAGTACAAAAGTAATATTTGTTGAAATTTTGACGATATCTCTAGCCAAGTGAAGGAGATAGGTAAAAAGTAATATTTTGTCTCATTGAATTTGCTAGAAATAGACACGAACGCATCCCTGCCAATCTGAAGCTTCAGAGCTCCCGGGGTCTATCCGGCCCCTGAACCCACGAATATTATACTGTTTAAATCTCAGATTTTTAGATTCTATAGAAACTGTAGTTCTTTAGATTTTTTTAACCAGGCTTGTTCTGTTCTTTTTAAAGCTCTCCTCCCTAGGAAGTATTCTATTAGATTACTCCGAAGGATGAAATCTAACACAGTGAGACAAATCATGTTTCCCCCTTCATCCCCCGATACGCTTACCTCCCCTTCACGAGTGTACCACTACCGTCCAACATTTCTCTCAGGTACATCAATGAAATGCCTTAAGACGCGATGCAAACTCGATATATACGTACCCGATCGCGGAACCTTTTTCGGAGAACAAACTCGCAACAAATATCAAATGGCAGAGAATCTTAATTGTGACTCCTCTAATATCGTGTATGTAATCACGTTCAAAAAATGTCGGAGAAACTCAGAATTCTCTACGACAGAGCAGCTAACCATTTATCTAGTATAAGACTTAAACATGATGTACCCGTGGCACAACATTTCAATACTCAAGGTCATTCGGTCAAGGACCATTTTGAAATCATGCCTATTGAGAAAATCCCATTTCTCACTTCCGCTGCAGATACGAAGCACAAACGTTTGGAAAGGGAAAGTTTTTGGATTCAAACATTACAAACTATTTATCCTTTGGGTTTGAACTTGGACCCCGGAAGATGTCGTGAAAAAACTATAATACCATTTGTGTTTCAGTATAACAAAGCTAGCATCGCTATGGCCAAGATTGTAGTAGAAGAATACAAACTACTTCAAAGTAAACTTGCTCGACCTCTAACCCAAAGGCCAGTCATTGCTTATAAAAAGAACAAGAGTTTGAAAGACATACTGGTCAGGGCTAAACTCCCCTGTCTGCCTTCTACCTAGGTTTTCTGGGAAAGGGTATGGGGGGGGGGGGGCATAATATATAGTCTGACGATATTCTTACTATAGCTTAAGATGCGTAAGCATTGTCAATGTAATACAAAGTGTTCCAGAACATTCTACTGACTAAGGCCAAGCTCCTGTCAGTCGTCAACCTAATGAAATGTCATAGGTTTACTTTATTACAACAATTTATGATGGGGTATAAAGGTCTAAATGATATACCTCTTTTTAACACAATTAGAAACTTGTCTCCATGGTTATTTTAGACAAGAAGATTTTCCCTGTGCCCGTGTGTTTTAGTGTCCATAAATATTATACTGTAATACTCGATTACCGTGATCTGTCCACCGAGCAGCAATGCTGTCTAACAGATGCCTTCAGTATCACCAAGCATCTACGGAAAAGGCGCTTTGTCCTGGCTTAGTATTTTTGCACTTATCCAATAGATGTAAAATAACTTTAAAAATTGTGACATTACTTTTAACACGAATTATTTCGCCATGCCCACCAAGATATTTGGTCACAGATTTGTTCTTGTGTAGCGGTAGTTGTACTTCGGTCTCGGAGTTTAACCCCAAGAAACTGTGGAGAATTTCAGCTGATATCGAGTTGGATATTTGTTTCCAGAGTGCATTCTTTTTACGATTTTGTGGTTCAGGTTCTCTTGAAATGTCAATCGGAAGTGATATAGGTGTTCTGATTGGACCGCCGTGAGCTACAGACAGAAATGCAATGATCCGTAACATACTCTTTGGTACCTACTGTAAAACCATCACTTACTAATCAACAAATGTGCGAGGCAATGTCGTTGAGTGCGAATGGGGGCGGGGTTGTATGTTTAAAACAACAATAACTTAAAGAATTTATAAACAAGTTTGGACAATATTGTTTCCAATTTGGGATAAGTGTGTTGTATAACATGTACTTAACAAATCTGTCAAAAAATTTAAATCATTTTTTGTGCGCAGCACATACAAAATTCAATGCTACATTTACTTTTTGAAAAGAAAAAATGAAAATTGAAATTTGGCACACACAAATCAAAAATTCATTTTTCAATTAGCCTTTTCGCTCTACACGAAACGAAACAAATTCTTTTAAAACGGTAGAAAATGAAAATTTAATTAACGAACGTTACAGGGATCGTATACATCTGTGGGTAACAAAACAATCAATTCTTCAAGCTCATATTAAGTAAATCAGTAGATCAGGTTTTACAACGCAGATATAAAATTCAGCCTAGTGTTATTCTCTGGACTTCGACATTGAGGGTAATGATAAACCGTTGAGATAGGTTGCTATACGAAAATCCCGAACTCGATCAAACCAAAAAAAAATTCTGTCATATAATTTCCCAGAGAAGTGCCATACATCATCTCAAGTCAGCAATAAGAATGCATGAGCATGTTATGCCAAGGTTATTAAATTAAAGGAAAAATCAATTACTATTGACGTGAGATAAATTGTTAAATCTTCAATTTTCAATCACTTGGTTATTTTTTTGTCATACGAAATATTAGCAACAGCCGAAATTAATGGACAGACAGGTATTGATGTTTCTGTACACGTAACCAAATTAAATAATCATATTAGAGATGTAGAATTGAATCAACAAATCGTAGAGTTTTGCAAATGTCAACTCAGCTATATTGATATGGATTTACCATGTATAGTGTGTTGATGAAAATAATTGAATGCTTTATATGGGTTGAATCATCTTATTGGTTAAAATCTAAGATGGTTCTACCAGTTTTGAAAGAGCCTATGCAACCAAGCCTTAGAATTCAAAACGCTTTGCGTAAATTTGTTCTGATCATGGACGTTGTGATATATAAAGCACCGTGGCACACTCTGGCTCCGGTTTGTGGAAGTTTTTGTGTTCAGTTTTATACATCGATACTTGTCAATCCTAGATACTATATATATTTCTCTTCACATGGAATATACATGTACACTGTATTTCGGTATCTTGTGGCATAAGTTAAATCTGTTTGAAGAAGATTGCAAATTATAGTTAGTTGTCTGTGAGATCTGTTTGGTGTATTTTGATTTCATTGGTCGGAAGTCGGAACATGGCACTTCCCTCGAGGATACTGCTTTAGGTCAGAACAGATTTACCTTCAATGTTAGCGTCTGTGTTAATAAAGACGTCAAAATGCCTGGGCAGCCAGCAGAACATAGCCTCCTTTACCGTAGTTGTCAACAAACTACTCACATGTAAAATATTTCAAATAACCATGTACAAAGAAGATTATCGACTATTCAAGTTCATGTGTGTAACGAGGACAAACATATTCATACATATTTCACTTTATATACTGTTCATATATGATTATAATGGATAACCTCTGCTATTATGGATAGTGCGTTGATAGCAGAAGGCTATTAAGTGTCAGATAGTGTTTGGACGCAGAACGAGCCTACTAATTGAATATGCATCCCTTTATTTTGTCTCTTAACCATACACATCTTCCGCATGCTAAAGGTCTGGTGTCCATCTAGGTCGTTTTGTATTTGAATGAATTAAAAACGCTGACGTATAAATTACGATAAATCCAAATTTGACAGCTTGTACACCTGTATAACTATATGTGTAACATGTATGTACTAAGTTACTTATGCAATTTGACATTCAAGCCAAGGTTATAGAAGCGTGATAGTTTCGATTCATGTCAATCTTCAAATCAAGGAGGATTAGTCGAGGGTCATATATCTGACTCAAACAGAAACAAAGTTTACACGGGCAAATCAAACAAAGATCCTCCGACTCCCATTACTTTATTCGTAACATCTACAGCGTGTCTGCTCTCATTATTTCAAAATCCACTAAATCAATCAATTCAGAAGGTTAAATATATCACTAAGTTTCGACGTCCTGATCTAAGTATCGTAATGTTGTTATCTATTCTCGAGGAGAAATCTTGAAAAGCGTACAAAGTCCTGCTGGAATTCAACAATGCTCATCCAATGGTAGCTGCACACATGTGTCTCATTCCTGTGTTACTTACTTGCCGGTCAGGAAGAGCCACACATTAAACCACCATTAAAAGGGTGAGATAACTTTTCTCTATCAACAGACTTTTCAAAACCCCGCATTCATGTGATGCGAGAGTTACGTTGTCATCAAATTGTCCAGCTATTGAGGAAATTCTCGGACATACTGCGGACCATGTGACAGGTTGTCATTATACGAGGAGAGTTTGAAATCTGCCAGGCCAATTCTAAAGTTGTCTTCTTATGAAGAGGAATTTGGTAGATTTACAATGAAATTCGAACAAATTAATGAGTAAAATGAAAAGAGGGATGATTTAAATGTGTGTTGGAGGTAAAATCTAAAAGGCAGGTAGGATCAATAGATATTTAAAACGGGGTTTAAATCTGAAAGCCGAAAGCATGTCATGGTGCTAGTAGGCAATAAATCGTCAATTACAAAAACATAAATTAAAAAAAAGATATATTCACAAGCCTTCAATTGATTGCAGTTGTGCAACCATTTGTTTTGCAAAAATCGCAATAGCTGCTATACACGAGTTACACCCCAACTTGAAATTACGACCGACTGACACAGCGACTCATAGAGCTGCTATTCACAGCTAAACTGTATTGTTTTTGTGTTAAAGTACTGGCAAGCAAAATCTGAGAGTCATTTGTCGATATGTTGATTTAGGCCATGTTTGTTCAAGCGAGTTGTTGTTCTTGAAGTTGCTCAGATCTAGTCACCTTAATAGCCATATTGCACTTGATACAACGATTATTGATCAGATGGTCTATATTGCCGCGAAAATCATTTAGGGTTAACGTATAAACAGGGTGCTTTAGAATGACAAATGGACTTCACGATATGGGTTTAGTTGAATAGTTATGTTGCAAATTGAATCAGACAAAAAGTACATCGTCACTATCTTAAAAAAACCTGTTTTTCAAGAAAGCGTAATAAACAAAAAACGCAAAGCAAAATGATGGCGTAAACGTAGTCAATGGTGACTAACCAACACAGAACAATGGAAGACACACTCTCTTCATCCAATTTTGTTCACAAATCTAAACTAAACCAGTCGTAAACAATCAGACGTAAAAAAATAAAGTTAATATATAATATTAATACAGATGGATTGTTTGTCTGGTCTTCCACTTCGGGTAGTATTTGTGACGACGTTAAATTACGTCATTAATGAGTAATTGACAAATCATACAATGTCACCATTACACCTGTTCTGATAAACTGCCTTTGTCAAGGAGATCTGTCTTTCTCTGGTATGTCTACTGAATGGTTCTTCTTTGATCTAAGTTTGTTTTATTCGAAAAGGAAACAATCTCAATTTATTCACATTAGCCTGAGTCAGTCTTGTAATTCTAAGATGTCAGTTTGATTTCAGAGAGTAGATCTGAGTTCATGGTTATTCATGACTTTTACGTCCATCTTTTTCTCAAGATCTATTAACTTAAATTTGTTCGAGTAAACCTTTTGTTGATTAAGAAACCTGCAAGATCCTTCAAATAAATGTAAAAGACAACTGTAAAATTATCAAGCGGTCATACTTCGATGTATTTTATTTTCCTACACAGACCAAATAAAAATCGAAAATTTTCTGAGTGGATTTTTCAATCGATTGCCTTACGTGAGAGAGTTACCAGGTACTCGACGAAAGTTGGAGGTTTCCTCCGGGTAAAGAGCCTGGCAACACCATCATATTATGAGTGAAATAATCTTGAGTGCGGTATAAAACAGTAATCAATCTCAATTATATCTATTAAAAATCATATTTTACCAGTGAACAGGATATAGTATATCAATGATATATACATCATTCCACAAGACAGATATCTTTTTCTCTTCTCCATACTGAAATAGTCACAGGTCCTCCAGAGTGGAATAATCTTCCCACAAAATTGCGTCCCAAATGTTTAATGATGTATTTATTTTCTTTCTTTTTTATGGTAAACACAATAAAACAAAATGAAAAAAAAGAACTTACTGGACTTATCCGTGTTCTTGGTGAACAGTTCAAAGTGGTTTACAGTTGCGATTTATAAATTTCCTGACGTGAGGAAAATAATATTGTTTCTGCACCAGGTCCGACTTTGTCGATATATTGGTATTGTTGTATATACATGTACTGAATAACATTCAGATCTACTTTTGGTTTCCGATGATGATTTTCCAACAAGGATGTGGTTAGTAGCGAACCTATTTCGACGTAAATTCTCGCAAAGACATATTTCCGTTTGACATTTCTCAAAAGTTCGATTTAGGCCTAGGGCATTATTCAGCTACCATTCTTTACATTGGATTTAATGAGCCTTACCTTTCACAGTCTGAAACTCTTGTCGTCTGAACATCTTAAAACCTCTTCATATAGAAAGCATATTTACCCCAAATGTTAGTCGATGGTGTGAAATAACTCGTTTTACTTGTACTATTTTATTGTGTAATTAAAGTGGCCTTACATTGTAGCTGCCAACATCCGCATCTTTTCATAAATGTACATATCAATAAGATGGGCTAGAGTACATCAAAACATAAACGTATTAATGTTTATGATATTGGAATATTATGGCATTATACAGAATGGTAAGTAAGTGTTATTATTACTATTTCTAAAGTGCCTGATTATTCCGATATTTTTAGAAATAATAGTTTCTGTTCACGCTTCTCTTCCTGTCGAGTCTTTTTGGGATAAATGGTTATTTATGAACGCGTTACTGCAAGTTGTGTTTTGCAGAAGTACAAGTGTACTTGCATACAGTCAACAAGTCTTAACAAGTGAACTTGCTGAATCTTGAGTGGAGAGAGCAGTTCTTATTCACCTCCGTAATGTGTAAAGTAATCCATCTCGATTCGAGGATATAAAACCGGATGGCAGGGGGTTTAAGCATGGTCTCGTTTGATGGACTGTTCCCACGAAGTTCTTATGGATTTATGTTTGTTGAACGAGGGAGAAGTGTAGCTGTTAGAACGTTAATGAAGTGTACAGCGCCCGTGGATTTAAAATACACCGATTACAGAGTGCAAAGAAATCCCAGTCCAGATCTATTGTCACTATCATTTTTTGTCTCTAGAGATAGTTCAGTGGTTCGCAAGCAAAACCGAAGACCGAAAGAAACCCAGACTGTTTGCTATTTACAGAATTTATGAGCAGGGCTTAAAGTTAGTACGTGTTTGTTTATAGACTCACTTTATTTTTAAAAACAAAAACATCAGTTTAAACGAGACAACCTCCCCATTAGTTAACTAAAATTAATCCAGAAATTTGGAACAATCTTTCTCATTTCACCAAGTCGAACGTTGTATAAACTGGTATTGCTATGGTTAAGTGTACTGCCGAATTAGTGAAGTCTCTTGCCAATCCTTCCAGTGGGGTCAGTGGTGAGAGGCTATGGCATTCATAGGCCATGTAGTAGGTATGTGCATCATACAATTTTAATTCACACTTTGTGAATGAAAGAGTGAATGGAAATGAACAAACGTATGCCAAAATGCCTTACAATTGACATTTACATTGCAACTCGACAGATAATAGGGATGCCTTACTTCAGTGAGCATGCTCATGGTTAGATACCAGGTCCACCAACAACCAATCGTCCGATGACCGGAAGTGTTATGTTATACTGCCAGGTCTCGCATTTTGTTCTAATGTTTAACTGTTTGTAACCTCTAACATTAAATAAAATTTCATTTATAGACAACCTACTTACCATTTCCTACTAAGTCGTTTGGCTACACATCAGTCATGTATCTTTTTCTTCAGATTGCCGGAGTTATTGTGAAAAGTTAGGGATTTTTATCCCATAAAACCCTGCCAAAAACAAATTGTGGCGAAATTCCACAAAATGTATTAACAAATATGTTAGAGTTATCCTTCCTCCATCTACCATAGGTTATACTAACCACATTTAAAAAAAAACATGGATGGGTGATCGAATGTCACCTAATTCTACACCTGTCCGTGACATATATTTTGTTCAGAAATTGACAACAAAGAATACAGTTAAAAAAGAAACAAACTCCCGAGTTAAAACGAAAAGTACAAATAAAAAACTGGGAATAACAAAGTGTTGAAATACCTCCCCTTGAAAAAAAAAGACATACAAGTACAACACAGATATCCCTAGAGGAACCAATGACACAAAGGCCTATGATTTCAGTTTTAACTGGTCAGCTGATATATTCATCCCCCAGCATTAAAACAGCAGAGGTGTGGGTAATAGTGCTAGGAGATGAATATAGGCCTTTGTGTCATCTTCACCATCAGCCATTTTTACAGGATCATCCAATTTGTCAAACACGCAGTCCACATCTTTTACCGAATTATCTCAAGTTTTACCTTCTCCCCTTCAGATTTCAAATTTTAAAGCAAAAGTGAAGAAAACACGCCATGCACTAAAAGAGATGAAAAAAATACTAGAGCTCGAGAGGCACCCTTTATTAAAAACAACCACCAATCAACTCGTGAACTGAATCAAACTCAAAGGAAACTACAACGATTGCAAAGAACAAGATCAGCTCAAGTATCACTTATCTCCAAGAAACTAACATCTACGAATTCCACCCAAGATTGTTTACAGTGCTTCCAATTGCAGTTCGTTTGCGATGCGACTGCTGTGTGAAACGAGCCCCTGATGTGTTTTAGCTCTCTTAGACCATCATGTTGCCTCTTCCCACATACCTGCAGTCATTTTTGCGATATTGTTCTGCCATATTGAACCTGCTAAAAATGTCCGCCTCTGTCTTACCAACAGGAGATGAAATGAGGGAAAATGCGGATGCCACTGAGTCAAATAGTTGTTTTATTCGTATGTGTTGTAAAACGTTTTACCAAAGGGGTCGACGAGAAAAGTGGTGTGTTTTTACCTGTTGTGACTTTTTTTATCTGCTGTGGATATTTAAGAGCATCTTCTTAATTTTAAAGGAAATCGTTTTAATATTTTATTCCACAATGCTTCTGCTTTATATCATCTTCATCCACATCTATATGTTTTTATACAAAAGTACTGGGATACGTATAGTCTTCATTTAAAGGCCGTTGCAGACGGGTTACAGTCAGATTTAAACATGGCACACATACTTTTAACTAAACCACTGTGGTCGCAAGCAATGATTTTAAGATAAACCAAACACAAGGAATTCCGTTGCATCTTTCAAACGACGAAAGAAGGGCGGACATTTTAACCGAGCATCAGTTTTAATACATTCAACCTACTTTAATTTTAATAAGACAGGCAACAACATCTAAAAGTGAAAGAGTTAGAAAAACTACAAAAAGAAAAGTTGCAACTGAAAAAAGGAAGATCAAACTAAACACATTGTTAAGCATGGCCTTGGGCAAAGATTGATTCCCGTCTCAGCACATACACAAATAAGACTCTAGAAAATGAAAGCGCTTAAGGGACAACTTAATTTTAGGCAAAATATCCTACTGTAAATTCCAGGAAATAGAGACTTATACAAATTAAAAACAAAACACCCAGAAAACAACATACCTGTGAGCAATTAGCAGAAAACTGTAAGCGTCTTATTGCTAAGGCGGGTGAAAATTCCTTCGATCATCCAACCAGCGGCGGATCTAGCTTTTTACGAAAGGAGGAGTCCCAGGCCTTTCGAGTACAGAAATATAACAAATTTAAAAGAGACCTGTAACGAGGGCAATAGGCGAGGATCTAGGGGCCTAGGCTTCGGAAGGTTCTTGATTGCCCAAGAAGCGTTCTGAGGCTGTTCTGCAAGTAAAATTGATAATATTCTCAAGATTTTGCTTTTGCGAATTCTTAAAAAATAACAGTAAAATCGTTATGTTCCCAAGTAATAAGCCAAGCCTTGTAACGTTTTTGAAGCATGGAGAAAGAGATGACTATCCCAACGCATTGAGCGAGGGTCTAGAGGCGCCTAGAACCCGGAAGCTCAGACGTTCTAGATTGCCTGAGAAGCGTTCTGAGGGTGTTCTGCGACTAAAAATTCTAATAATTTCCGGCTTTTGCTTTCCTTAATTCCTTAAATCGTTATATTCCAAAGTTATAGATGAAGCCATGTAACCTTTTTGAAGTTTGCTGCAAGTAAAAGAAAATGCTAATAACTTCCGGATTTTGCTTTCCCTAATTCCTAGAAAATAGCAGTAAAATCATTATGTTCCAATGTTATAGCTGAAGCCTTGTAACGCTTTTGAAGCGGGAGGGTATAACTATCCCAACGCATTAGGCGAGGGTACAGTGGCCGCTTAGGCCCCGGAAGCTCAGGGGCTCTAGATTGCCTGAATAGCTTTATGAGGTTGTTCTATAACTAAAAATGCTCATAACTTCCGGATTTTGCTTTACGTGTACGTGTAACGTTTTTGAAGCGTGGGAGAGGGGAGGGGGGATAACTATCGCAACGCATTGGGTAAGGGCCCAGGTGCCGCTCAGGCCCAGGAAACTAGGGAGTTCTAGATTGCCTGAGAAACGTTCTGATGCTGTTCTGTAAGTAAATAACTTCTCGATTTTGCTTTCCTTAATTCTTAAAAATAACAAAATAAGACAAGCAGGAGCAGTGCCCACGGTTTGTTTTATACTGATTTGGTCAATTATCTTGGAAAACTACAAACTTGTGCCACATAAAAGGGTCCGTGGATAGTTTTTTATTGAAAGTGGGAAGGTGGCAGATTACCCAAACCCAGTAGGCCTATATACAAGCATGGGTCCACGCGCCGCCTAGGCTCTTAAAAACATCCTACAAAAATGTCCATGACTTTCGTTATTCTTTCTTGAAAGTGGCAGTACTGAAGACACTTTCTCAGAGATATCTTTTATACGAATTATCGCCGATCCGCCAAATTTGATGAAGTTATAAGGCTCTCAATTCGTGACCGAAGATATGTCTAAAAAAGAACGGTGTAAATAGTTTTGTTCTCTTTTTTTGAGTTCATATTCCTGTCAGATAAATGTTTAAGATGCGGCTTATTTATACCCTAGTAAAGGCCAAGACCATAATTTCAGTGTTAATAATCGAATGTAGGTTTATCAGGTATGAGGTTCGTTTGTGGGATAAGATGATCATTGAATTTTGTGTTCTACACACCAAGAAATTGTATTTTTCAAAATTCAGCTTGTTCAGTGTTAGATTCATACAGCAAAAATATTAAAAAAGAAACATATGACGATGGTTATCGTCAAAATAAAGATGACATAAAACTGGCAGACCTAGCTTGCATATATAATAATACGTTTTGGTTCTGTGTTAACTCCTTTCTCCTCTCCCTTTTTATCTTCTTTTTTTTGTTTTGCACAGAAAAAGGGGGGGGGGAGGGGCTGCACCATCATATCTCATTGGAAAAAGAATGCGGCATTATTTTTTCGTGGATGACGAACATAAAAGTGATCCCCCAATTTCCGGAATGGTACAATGCAGTATTAGATGAAGAGCCTGACGATTCTGGGGATCCGTTCTTACTCGGTAACTAATAATTATTCGTCCATTTGTGCACTGACCTACGCACATTTTTTATTAACTTGCCGTAACCATATGAATGCAATAGTGGCAGGCCTCGACATTTTTTTAAATCAGATGGCTCAAAATCGTGATTTTGACTGAATAGACAGTTCAACTTACATCAACTTAAAACAATTAAATGTTTTTCTTACAATCAATATTTCTGCTGTGTATTTAATCTTACCACCAGGTCGAAAAAGCATCCACTAAGGACCACAATTTTTCATTTCCTTTCAGATTCGGATGGTCTTGAAATAAATTAAATAAAAACAACAGTTGTTCCTGAGGGTTTCAATCTGAAGTGGGGGAACAGTCTTTAAGGCCATGTATGCTGAAAGGATCTGTCCTTTGTAAGACTTTGTAATTAATTACCCGACGTAAAATGCTTCTTAAGTTTACGTTCCGGGTTTTTCCACAGACATATCCACATAACGATCCTACCTTGGAAGGGTTTAGGCGACTTTTTACCTTTAATGTTGATTACTCGGATGTTATGTTGCCTAAAGAAATAATAGGTTTAAAAGTAATGTTAGTTTGAAGTAATTCATGTCAATAGGGACGAGACCACTGTGGTTAAGGTGTTGAAATAGATACAATATCATTAGTTTTTTAACATTATATTTAAACAGAAGACCTACAAGAAATGGGTATCTCATTCAAAGTGCCGTAAAGCGTTAAGACACAATCTTGTCAGTTTCATAACTCTCTCTTTATGTTTAGAACCTCTTAGGCTTACATTTTGCTGTGTTTTATTAGTAAAACATCCTGTAAACATAGAGGATTAAATGTTAAAGAAGCTAAGTAATGACGGAGAGAAAAGGGTCCGAATTTTTAGCAGGCCCTATCACTCTTCAGATTGGCTGTACTATCTGTTCTGTTTCTAAAGCTCTAAACGCGTGTTTTTTCTACAAAGATTTAAAAGTTTAAATGACAAATGTCATCCCACATCTTTCCACCCTGTGACAAGTCAAACAATTCAACCCATTAATGGCTAACTAAGGTGGCTATTTTGGTTATATATCTGAAAAGGTGTACTTTTTGTGTCGACATCTACCCACTACCAGTCCGTTGTTAGTCCAATATTGTAAGTCCTTGTTGTGGGATTGTATATTATTACCCCATTCCCTTCAGGCACTGTAAAATTGATCGGTGCTTTTTAAATATTAAACTTGCATAAAAAAACATGAATTGCCGCATCCGTCTTCTTATGGAGGGTGGCGATTTTCTTAATAAATTTGGACACTTTTACTTAAGATGACAGTCTTGTCGGGTGTAAACTTACTACTTTTCAGGCGCAATATAAACTCAAGATTGTCAAGCAATAGAAATGTGCCTCAAACATTTTTAAGGCATTCTCCTTAAAGCGGGGATGGTCATGAGAGTGGCTAAAATGAATTTTCTCGCCCTTGGTATTATTTTTCCCATAAAGAGGAAACTTAGACGATGCTTCTATCCAAATTTCAGGAAAATCTTAACGCAGGTTTTGCCGTATGAAATAAATTTCCTATAGGGGCCCCCACGAATTATTACAATAGATTTCAAACACCGCCTCGATCCTCCACGGAAGTTCTATATTCACACATGCGCGCTGACCAGTAAACATTGATAAGCGTGGCGAGTATGAACAAGAGAGGAGCGTACGACAAATAAAAAGACTTTTACAACTCAATGCATCACGTGATTCGACTGTTTTGACAGGTCTCGGAAGTGCATACATGTCGAGGCCATGTTCACAGAAGTAAGCAGCGGTGAATGACGGGTGAATGAAGCTTAGTTTTCGTCATAATTGCTCATTATTTTTTAATGAAATTTTGTGCCATTGTTTAAGTATGACATCTTTCATTTTGCCCACAGGTTCGGAGATTTAGAATTATGCTTAATTTTAGCCACCCTCATGGCCCTCCCCGCTTTAAGAATTGGCTGGTGTATAATCCGTAGAATTGGCTAATGTATAATGTCATCTATACACAAGGAAAAAAGTTAAGCACCCCATGCTGAATTATTATAAAAACCAATCAATCAATTGATTAACGAATTGGTTTGGCAAGCTAACAAAATCAGTGAAAAGGCCTTATACCATATTTAAAACCTCATAGTCTGAAGTTATAAGTGCAGGAAATGGTTATTCTGTCTACTATGAGACTACCAGTAACTTTACAAAGAACTCTTAGAGAAAGATAAAGCATATTGCTAACCGAACTTGAGTCATGTGGGGTAACAAGCGAGATAACTTGTTGCTGGAGTTCAACGCTCCTTTTCGTGGGTAGCTCTTGTTTGTCCAGCCGATGTATTACTTGCCTCGTCCGCAAAAAACAAATGCTGGTTGGCCACTCTATTAAAATCTGCAACCTCGGGACCTTTTGGAAACAAATGTATGGCGCTTTTGGAAACCTATGTATATGCCCCCAATAGCCTTCTTAACAGTTTTGTTTGTAGCTATAATATTGCTCTGTTCAGATCGCAAATTATCACCGAAAACAAAATTAGTCACAGGAACATGACTTGCACATAGTGCCTTGTAAACATTGTTGAGATTAATGTTAGGTCACGTCTTTGGCGGGAAAGGTCACAGTTTTGTACATGTAGGGATGCGCACCCTGGATTGTTCTGGCAACAAATGATTCATACTCAGTTGAATAAAAAATTGCCACAGGTCCTGGGCACATTTACATACAAAAATAGTCTTCAACTCATTTTATTTTCTTGAGTGCTTGTGAACTGTTATGATTTACCAATTGGTTGTACACATGAAATCTAAAAGCAACAACAGAATAAATATTCAGTATTTTGGAGCTGAAATACAAGGTCTACGCCAAGCAAGAATACTCTGACCCCTTCTGATTTATTTTGTTATAAATTGTTTATGCTTTTGTGTGATGTCAGACATACATGTACATAGGTATTTCTGGCCTATTGTGATTGGTTTTCTCTATGTGAAATCACTCGGAATTGAATCAGGACTAATTTCATTGGAAGTAAAACTGGAAAATATAAAGATCCTTTGGAATTACTTTAAACTCTATAAGAGTTTCTATGATAAAGTAAAGCGAAACATTTAGCTTCGAAGACAGATATCCCGTTATATATTTTCTGACATTTTTCAGGGAAGCGAAAAATTATAGGTAAAGCCAAAGTCGGTCACATTCTGTACATATCCACTTGTGTTTAAAATGTCTAAATTGTGATGTAAACGTTCAATTTTAAGTTGGAGTTTCCAGCTAACCCAAATTGTTTGCATGTATTTGTCAGATTAAATCTTGAAAACACTTAAGTATACATTTAGCTGTTAGCTTCAGGACTACAACGTCCGCTGTTATACAAGGAGAGTTATAATGCGCGGTCTATGACTAGCTACATGAATGACGATGTGGCATGGCGCCAGTTTGCGCATTGTTACCATTTAGCTGGTTATCCTATCATAGTTTGTCATTTATGATCACTAAAATACACGGGCACAGGGAAAAGCTTCTTGTCTAAAATGACCATGGAGACAAGTTTCTTAAAAAGAGGTATATCATTTAGACCTTTATACCCCATAAACTGTTGTAACAAACCAAACCTATAGTTAGTCATTAGTTGGTGTCGGAGCTGTAATTCTTATTTTGGTTCAGTTCTAATTTTTGATGTCATGGTTGCTTTGGCTACCAAACAATCATGTATCAGAAGGTTGTAGGCCGACCAGCCCTTCTCTTGAACGCTTAATTAACTGGGGCAATTTCAAGTTAATGCCAAATTACGTCCCAACGGTCGAAAAGCTCAAGAACAACCTGGGTTAATTTGAATTGATGGCTAGTTCCATCCTCTTCAAAAACAGAATGAAATCAAGAAACCCAATCCGGCTCTTTTATCAACGAAGATTTGCTGCGCTGAAGTCGGGTAGCACAAACACTATCGAACCATTGGAAGATCGTGGGCACTCTTTAAGAATAAAACGCTTATAAAGTGATCTCGAAATGCGCCAGAAAGCAGTAGTTTTCTTAATTTCCCGACTGACATCGTATCAACAGTACTCTATAGAACAGATACATGGCTTACCAAAAGAGTTGTTTTACATTCAGATGGACAGCTATCACCTACTCCCTTTTTGTGGACAGTTACCAAGATGATTTATATAGTTGAATGAACAAATCGCTTAGTCCACCAAGTGACTTACTGACATAGACCTCGCACAACGGACCTAATAGAAGAGAATGCTGCACAAGATATGCAGTCAGTTTACGAACACATTATTACACAACTCACCCATCCTATTTTGAAGGCTCTTGTTTTACTTGAACTTTCTTTGTTTCAGTAAAGATGTGTAATCATTTATTGCAACTTATATTTACCATACCCGTAAATCATGCATTTTCAGGTGTTATTATATTTTTCCGGCCAAAAATAATCTGTATGATGATAGGAATTGACGAATTTTCGTTCAAATTACGAGCCAATGCTGCTTAAAAACACGGTAAATGGAAAAACAAACGAGAGTGCTTCTAATCAACCCTATTATCCGGTCATGTTTTCTGAAATATCATCTCAAAAATGGTCTATTATATATTTAATGTTGTAATTTATACCCTCAAGGTGTTGATGCGATGTCCAACGCTATACCGACCTATCAACAGAGCTGCTAATGCCACCCATCAACATACATATTGCATGCTATATCCTCGTTTTTGTCTGAATGAGTTCCTTACTTAAGCTAAAACCGGATATACCTTGATCCAAACTTCCTTCATCTTAAGAAGCCGATAAGTAATTGCATCACGATTGTTAAGTGCGTATCGATGTCAGCAGATTAGCGTTAATTGTGCTCATAATATCCACTCTAATACAGTGTTAGTTTTTTTTAAAGTACAGAACATTATAACATGATCGGATAATTCACTCCACTCTTTTCACTGCCAGCAACTTTAGTTGCGATAAGACATAAATAATCTTAAAAGGGACGTTGAATCTTCTATCCCTCACTCACTTTCCAACAACTGTATGATATTTACTACATATGGTACTAAAGGTATAAATTAAAACAACAACTTTTCTCTATTGCCGATAAATTTCAAATGAAATTTAAGCCAGCATTTCTATATTATAAT
The DNA here is from genome assembly GCA_963971465.1 of Lepidochitona cinerea. Taxonomy (NCBI): domain Eukaryota; kingdom Metazoa; phylum Mollusca; class Polyplacophora; order Chitonida; family Tonicellidae; genus Lepidochitona; species Lepidochitona cinerea. The sequence continues at coordinate 33,797,127 of OZ020556.1, read as the reverse complement.
CTAATACACACTAGAACAGTGAATGCCTTTTTGACTACATGTATAATAAGATGAGTTCCAAAATGTCTATTGGCCACACAATGAAGTATAATCATGAACGTATGGCAAAACTTGGAGTTGGGGTATATCAAATATGGTACTTTTGTATTCAAATTAATGTTCTTAATCTTATGTCTAATTAAGATTTTAGGTGTGTTTTTTAATTTTTTAACCCAATATTAAAATAACACAGTTTGGCTGAGAAAATGTAAGCTTAAAATTGTCACATGTTGAATTGTGTGTAGCGTGAAACTCACATGCACTGTGTTAACTTTATTTGATTGTAAAGGATGTCTCATGAGTTGATCTATTTGAAAATGGAAAGGAAAAGCCTTGACGAGATTCGTGTAATTAGCCACAAATTAAAACGTTAACACTACCGCAAATGGGAAATGAAACTGTATCTTGTAACCTATCGGGTTCTGTGAATGTATCGTATACCGTGCTATTTGTATCACACGTTGTGTATAATGAACTATAGTACCTATGTTGTTTAGTTTGATTAGCCTCTGTGTTTTGGTGGAAATTACTCTCGTCTATTAATTTTCAATCACTGGTCAGAGGTTTCTGTATTTAAAAATGAATACAATGGAGTGATATCCGTCGCAACAACAGGACATTCCTTTGATAACCTCTACACACAGCATATCAAATGCCAGACTTTTAAATAATTCTACATCAGTACGTACTCCTTTTGAGATAAAACAGACAACCATGCAGACTAAATCTTACACCTTGCTAATACGTAGAGAAATCGTAGACAGTGTTCTCTTAGGTCAGTTCCCATGGGAAGACTGTCTCTTCTAATCTTCCATACAGCTACTGTATCTTGACTTTCTTACCCTTTGAACTACTATTGTATAATGTATCCTTTTGTCGTCTTCTTGAATCAATGAGGAAGGTTGTTTTCCTATCGTCGAATTCCCTCCCATCCATCAAGATCCTTCTTAGGCTTGTCAACTGATCATTATGGAATGAATGACGAAAAGGGATGGATCTAATGCAGGTTGGCAGAACAGCTTGTAGCACTTTGATGTCTACTTAAACTGAAAAAGAAAAGAAAAGATTATACCATACATAATAACAACTAAACAAGACCATTTAACTATTCTCCGCGGTTTAATACGATGTTGCTGATTGGGATTGTTTTTTCTCTCAATTTCTCGAATTTAGGAAATAAATATAAAACCCGTAGAGCCAAACTACACGTCAGTTCTCTACTATGCTTTTGTGAGATTACAAACTGTAGCATATATATTTACAAGGTAACCCAAGGTGATCCAAATAATCAGCATATGGTGTTACAACTGACTAAATCTGTCTTGTGTCTTCTTTATGTTTCAGTTGGCATCCTTCCTCACGTTTACCTGGCAGTTTGGATAATTGTTATGTAAAGTGGTCTATTACTTCCAAAATGTATCAGCTATATGTTCGGTTACAACACTTACGACGATGAGCATCGAGCGGTAGGTCAAATATATTTATACAAATACCATAACAAATCTCAATTATTTTCTTTAAGCCTATTGCAACCTCTCTTTCCTTTTGTTCTAAGCACTGTACTAAGTTCCTGTTATCTGTAGAAGGTGGCGATAACTACCCCAGTATTTATCATTGTTTATATTTTACTATCAGTCTTACGTATCGCATATTTACATATAGGAAATGCAAATTACATGAACAAATATAAATAGTTGTACTTTTATGACTAAAAATATTTTTGTCTTTCAATTGTTAATCTCAAAAAGTGTAATTACTTAGTGTATATTTAGAAAATGAGTATAACAGTATTCTCGTTATTTTTGGAATTACACTTTCTTGAAAAGAGTCAGACATTGTTCCGCTCTGAGGAGGCCGATTGGTTGAATGGATAAGGCAGTCGGCATTTAGTGCTGGCGACAGGTGCTATACTCTGGGACTCGGGTTCAATTGCCGTTTCAGGTGTCACCCAAATTCCGTAAACGAATTTCTGCCACTTTTCAAGAAAGTGTTTCCCCTCCCCCCCCCCCCCCCCCCCCCAAAAAAAAAACAAACAAAAACAAAACGAAAATACTCTCAAGAAGTATTCTGTAATAATTAATATGTCTGTTGATTAGTGTTTTACATTGGACTGAGGTAGACGTAGGATGTTATTTCAGTAGATGTGCGTGAATATTACTGTTCATTTTGTCACTCCGCAGTTAAATTTGGTCATATACTGATATTTCAAACAAGGTTTCATTGAAGCTGGGTTCCAGCCTTTTATATCAAAAGGGATGATCTTGAGAAGTGATAAATTTTTTTATACACTGTAATTTTCCTAAATTATATACAAGTTCACTTTAAGGAGAAAATCGAAAGAAATGTATATTTGATTTATTGAATGTGTAGGTGTGTTCTGTTTCATTAATTAATGTGAACTTTTAAAATGAAACGAAAAGAAATGGTATTCCCATAACATTTAACGAAATATATCGTATAAATCGTAGTTAGAATGAAGATAAATCACCTTCACAGTTCAGAACAAATAATTGAGGTATAAATATTGAATATCTAAATTGTGGAAGAACCTAAACAAAATATTTTATACGATGGAGATAAAATAACATTCTTCGAAACGTAAATTTATAACCCAACTCACGACACGTTACGCAGCTATTCTGAAAGTAATCTTACTTTTTAAAGGAACTCGTCCAGTTGACATTTATCGGTGCTGTGAACATATCATAGGGGCTTAAATTCGCTCTTATAATAAATAAGTACCCCCTTTAAGTACGTTAATTGCATACTTTGTAGACGATAACTTTCTCTCGAGGCAAGTGATATAAACGATTTTGTCTTTAATACCCTTGACAGCTACTTTAAGTATTCCCATCAGCTACAATAAGAAGATAATGTTTGATCGTAGATATGACGGGTAAGCGGCGGGAAGTAAATCGGTTTCGGACATCTTATTGTCATAGTGGTCCAGGAGCCGTGATATCGTTTCCGATATGTGAACCTCTTATGAGACGTGGCTTGTCAATTTCAGACATCAAATTGCCAACCTCATTGACACTACACGCATCTCCATTTAATCAGTTGGCCAGAGCAGAACATTCTAGGACAGACATTTCAAATAGTTAATAGCACCAATTACTGTGCAGTGATTTCAGCCAGGAAATTTAAATGTCAACTTCACGTTAAACACCCCTACTGTTCAGGTGACCTCTACATTGCGCTTCCAAAAGGTGTGTAGATTAAAAAGAGGATATCCAACCCGTTTAGAGAATATTTACCCAGTCTTAGATAAATCGACACAAATGGCCAAGCTTTGGTTATATTATCGTTATAGGACAAATGAAATATGGCAGTTTGTATACCTACAGTTTCTATAATCATTGCGTGCATAAAGTATCACTCAATCAATTAACCAACCCATCAATCAATTTGATACGGTCGATTTAAGACGCGAAGTAGAGCTTCAATTGAATCATTTTAATTTGTACTTCATTTGACGATACTTTTGAAATTCTCAGATTTACTTGTGTTATGCCATTTGCCTTATTCAAAGCGTAAGAAATTCCCTTAGAAATGATTACAACCTCTTTTCCACCATTAGACATTGAGTCAAAGAACTTAAGAACTCTAACCCATGATATTGCTATGGTGGTTACGAAATCCATCTTCGCTGTAGGTCAATTTGACGTGGTGTTTATGGAATCTTAGTGATTTGGAGAATTAGTAGCTGATAGTTCAGTCATAAATGTAATTGTTTTATTTTCAGATACTATGCAATTCTCCATCCATTGAGAGCAAAGTACAAATGTACTAAAGGTAGAGCTAGGAAAGCAATTGTGGCCATTTGGATGTTGTCGCTCATACTTGCTGGGCCGGTTCTACATGTTAGAGTAAGTCATCTTATTCATGGCGCCAATGATAACAACGTTAATTTGCTTTTTGTCCAATGAATGAACTAACCGAGTATACAGCGATAGCCCCTGCCTGTCTGTCTGCTCGTCAGAAGGTTTTGTCATATCACTTTGAAACTCGAAGCTTAGGGAAAGGACGAATGGAATTGCTTCTCGGGACTCTACGGAATTTCAGACTCACTCCACAGCATATTTACACGATTCCCAAAGTATTCTCTTTAACTAGAAAATGGTTTGTCAAATCGTTTTCCTTTTATGTAGTATCTTCTTCAATACCTGAGAAGTGTGAACTTGTGTGGATCGGAGTATGCAATATTCTGATGACTCACGTTAAAGGGATAGAAAATCTAAGCTTTAGACTAGTTTAGATGGAAAGAGTAGAGTTCATTTAGTCCAAAATAACTGCCCAATGCATGTATTATCCCCACTTAAGCGAATAATTGAAATTTGAAGGTGGCGTTACAATAGAGAATAAGCTCCATAGGCCATTAACAAGGCCGTCACCATTTTTTCATTAGTTTTATCCAATTATTGTTGAGTAAAGATTTAAGTGGGTTATAGAGTAGTCATGTGATGCAATTTAGTCAATGGCTTGGCTAAGAAATGACGTGCGGTTGCATACTGACCTATATATTTCGAGACAATCTTGCCACTTCAAGTTTGTCGCCATGTTTTTTTGGACCTAAATCTACCATCATACACTAAAGAGCGTTACTAAAGTCATTATTGATCTAAAAATAGCTACTGCAATATCCTGTCATCCTGAAACGGGAAAAAATGGCTACACAGATAAGCCACTAAAAGGACATACTTCTGTCTGTTTTTATTAGCTTGAGGGTCACTAGCGGTAATTGACGTGAAATGCTTTAAGTACTTTGAAGGTTGTTATCGACGATTATCCCTATGTATTTCTAGAAATTTCCCATCCTTTAAAATAATTTGAGCTCAAGATATTATGACTTTATTATATGCTTCCGTTTACAGATGTTACGTGAAGTGGGACAGTATGGGGCATATTATTATTGGTGCCAGAAGCAGTTCAGTTTGCCACTCTACCATCAACTGTTTGAAGTCTACATGGCCTGTATTTTACTTATCATACCTGTTGCCGTGATGAGTTTCGCTTACATCAGTATTTGCAGAGAATTATGGGTGATGACCTACCGAAGATCGGCCATGCGCAGTGGAGGGTATTTTCATATTTCTCTTTAGATATGGTCTTGTTCGAGGTTAAAGGATAAATGCCAAGTTCTTTCTGAACACCTAACGGTGATTTGTATCAGTAACTTAAAATGGCATGAGCTGCCAAAATGTTGATATTTTGACGTTAAAAGAGAATGTTGAAACTATTGGCTTTTTTTTCTCAAGACGTATAATTCAGAAGCTTTCTAGTGCTTCTAGTCTTGAAAATGTATATAGAGGATATTTGTTGTTTATCGGTAAATACCATTTATATTTCATCGAGTGGATTAAAAAATATGTATTTTCACGATTGGCGAAGCCAAGAGTGAAAATACAACATTTTTCAATCCACGAGATGAAATATAAATGATATTTACCGATAAAACATCAAATATTCTATTTATTATATAATTATTAGTGAGATTTTCGAGTATTTTCTGCGACAAACTGAACAATCCGCTGTCGTCAGTTGACCTACATTTGGGCTCATCACACATAGGCATGTACGGCGTAGGATAAAATAGCGCGTCGTTTGGGGGTTCAAAACAACAAAAACATATAACTTTGCATCGAAAATTATTATTTTCACGTTGCAATTCATACATGTAATCAATGAAACAAGTTACAGTTAGAACAAAATACTTATTTCGTGGGAAAAACCTGCGTTTGCCTGTGCGGAAGGACACACGGTGCACGTGCGACAACAACATCGAGGTTCGCTGTCATCGACGGTGAAGTTGAACATTTCCTACACTTCAGTTTTTAATTAAACTTTTAAGTGGTGAAGTCTTGTTATTTTAAAATGAAGATTTACTAGATTAAGTGTGTTGAAATGTGCTAGGATAAATTAGATCTTTAATTTCTCGTTACCAGAATCAATCGAGTCGCTTCTTTCACACTGGCATTTTCGCCCAGAGCGAGAGTGACGATCAGGCGGCACTCAGAGTCAGACCACATCCCACAGTCTTTGGTTGCAATGATTTGCGTCGGTTCTCGATACGTTTTCTATATTCTTGAAAATAATCAATTTCAATGTTCCAGGTGTGCCACATTGTTTTACATTAGGCCCTGTAAAGTGGGGTAGATTTGCAACACGTTTTCACATTTAGCGAATCTTGCTGGCTCAGGCCTAAGAATACCCCGGCGAGCACCACAGAATTTCAGAAAGGCCAAAGTAAAAAAAATGTTTGGTTTGTGTAAAATTGTTTAACACCCAATTTATAATGCTAAAAAGTGTTCGATAATATATAAAAGGAGACTTGATTCCAAATTTTAGCAATTTTCACAAATGAAAGATTTAATTATGAGAAGATATTTGCAATTCCAATGAAAATAGTTCCGGCACTGGCGGTGATGATATAAATGTTATCGGTAAAAGTGGTGATATCACTAATATCAGAGCTGTATAATTCAATATCTCACTACTAATTATATAATAAAGTAAAGTATTGTTTTGAACTAACTTGGACTTAGAATGAATTAATGGTCGTCCCGGTTATTTAAATTTTGTTTTCGAACACGTTTTCGCTTCGTACAGGCCACATACTGTATGGATTTTCCCCATTCCAACGCCCATAGTTTAATTTTTTGATGGCCTTTAAAGCCTCTTACTGTCGTGATGATCAGAAATTATGAAAAAAGTGTGAATTTTGGCAGCTCATGCCACTTTAACTAATTATATTAAAAAAAACAACAGTATATTTGTATAAGCTTCCTATAAATGTCCCAGGGGGAGTCAAAGAAAATGTTATTGAAAATATGCATATCTTCCGTCAACTATAAGAAATATATTCTATATATATTCTATAGCTTTTGAACGCTGTCTTCGTAATTTCAATCAATCATGAATTCTGACAGGTCTATTTTAAGGTACCACTTTAACGTTATTGACTACAAAATTTGAGCTATGGTCTTCAGCTGGCCACTTATCCTTTAAGTTAGTAAACTGTCGTGTGTATTTATCGCCAAAACTAATTATTGATAACATTATATAAAAAGAGTGTTTAATTTTGTGTCTTTCATTACAGCGACTCACCGGCTAAAACTAATGGAAAACGAATCAAATCCAACTATTTCGACAGTCCTATGAACGAAAAATATCCAGTCCTTAAAAAGAATTTCGTTAAATATTCATCAGAGGACGATAAAACCAGAAAACAGGTAACTAAAAGATAAACTTGATTTAGTGTTGTTGTATATATTTAAGTTGGGCAATCGAAATAACTATAAGCATATGAATGTACCGACCAGCGGGCCGGAGGGGGGGGGGGGGGGCTGTTTTTTCTCCTGTTATAGATTCTTGTTTCCTCCGTGAGTCTTTGTGAACAAGGCTCGAAAATCGGACAGGTACTATTATATACACTGATGACTGGTAAATATTAACTGGTAATTTATCAGTGCGTATATCACTAATTCTGGAGTTCTTTCATTCTTTATGGGGCCTCGGTGGCTCAGTCAATTCGAGTGATAGTCCCTCAGTCCGATACAGGCCTTCCATCGATGAGGCGTGGGATCAAATACCACCTCAGACAAAATAAAAAAATGAAATAAAAATGTGGAAGAGTTGCCAGGTACTCGCCGAAGGTCGAATGTTTGCTTTGGGCAAAGAGCCCGGTTTCATCCCCCACTAAACCTGGCAACGCCGCCATTTATGTGAAATAATTTTGAGTGCGATGAAAAACATCAGTCGAATAATCCATTCTTCATACAAACACGACTATTAAATATGACATAAAATCCCGACCATGAGTCTGTAACAAAACCTTCGTAGTCAATTTATCAGATATTAATACGTTTTTGTTCTCATTCTTGACTTTTCTATTTGCCTCAGGTTATCAAGATGTTGGTGTCCGTAATCGTTCTATTCGTTCTTTGTTGGTCTCCAATCCTCGTAAACAATCTTCTCGTCTCGTTTGGTGTCCTCGATGAGCTCAACAAAGGATATTTAAAACCTATGAGAAAAGCATTCTATATCCTTGCATATGGCAACAGTTGTGTTAATCCCATAGTGTACGGATTTATGTCCAAGAACTTCCGAGACACTTTTAAGCATGCTTTATGTAGCTGTCTTCCAGGGTGGTATAAAAAAAGACACGAAAAACTTAATCGCCAAAGCTCAATGCAGTCACGCTCAACCCACACAGAAGCAACGACTGGATTCAGTAGGACGGATTTTGAACTGCAGGTAAACACTGCACAGGTCAAGCAGGAACTTCGTGACGACACAGTCTATGATTCGGATGGACCAATTCTGGAATATCTATAGGATGATTTCTGGTTCATCTGTATTGTATATCGTTTGCATTATTACTGGGTTTGGTTGGTTGGTTGTTTTAGCTTATTAGTGCGTCCATTCGTAGGAATGATGTACGCCAGATTATTACTGGGGTATAAACCTATTTTGTTGAAGTTCATCATCTGACGTGGTATTAGTTGACGAATTATTTATTTCTTTAAAGTGACATTAGCTGTCAAAATACGCACGACTTTTTCATAAATTCTGATCGTCGCGACAGTATCCCTTGGCAGTTTCTGTTACTTTTTAACTATTATTATATTCCGAATATTTCAAACTGTAATGATTGAATGGGACTTTATGGCCATACGGCGACCAAAGTGCCAACTGTCTAGAAGCGCAGCATACCCACATCCTACAGGTTTTGACATTAGGCTCCACAAACGAGAGCTTGTAATAACATATAATGTACATGTATAAGTAATGTAACAAAGCCTAAATGATGGTATTGAATTTAGATCGAAGGTGAAACAATCATATTTGCCGAAAATATTATAGAAGAGTCCAAAAGACAAGAAGCTACAATGTCTACTTTCTGGGCGGAATTTAACAAACCAGTATATTAATGTACACTAAAACACATGGTGTATGATGGAACAATGTGTATTTTGACACAGTTCTTTTACGTCAAGGTCAAAGCTCTCGAGTTCAATCTCATTGATGTCCCTTTATCAAAAAGTAGTCGAAACTCTCTTACGTTAATAGTAAGGCAAAATATTCGTAGCTGGTGCATTTTTCTTAAAGTGTGTACAATTTGTAGTAAGTTTGCGCCATATACGTAACGTGGATTTCCCTTAAATATATCGCAAGGCGCCATTTATGCGATATACATTCCAAGTTATCCCATGCTTTATGCTGACCTTATAATAACCCACAGCCTTCGTTAAAAATCTTGGTGAGGTTTTTCAGATAAATATAAACAGTTAAAGTGGACCCGGTTATCCTGGGCGTATGTATTACAGTGCATGTCAAACAATAATATTCCGTGATCTGTAAAGTATGACCAGAACAATGATGGGGCTTAACTTTTTATAAAAGTCTTAAAAAAAGTAAAACATGAAAAACCATAAACCTAAACAAGTGTTAATTACGTCTAATGGGTAATATTAGACGTTTGTGGCATCGGACAACCAGTTTTCATCTCTTTACTTTGAGGATTTTGTACCCTGATTCCCTCTTACCTTTAATAACATTCTCATATCAATTGTAAATCGACTGCATGTGTGTTGGTTATTACAGCGTATCGGATGTATTACTGATTTGTTCATTCAGATTTCTGTATTTAATTAAAATTTATATTTCGAAATGGATTGTTTTTTAATAATGTTTACATTGTTTTTCGTTTTTAATCCAACTACCTTTGGTGACTATTAACCGAATTTATATCTTACAAAGTTGAATTATGCGAAGTTTGACATATTCCTGAACACATTTTGTCACCTGCGTCTGATTTTTATCAAAAAAAAACAAAAAAAAAACACGAACGCTAAATTAATTGGTGCGGAAATACCACTGTTATTAGAAGACTCGGGACTTCGCTCCTCCCTCTCAAATAGTGGTATCTTCCGCCACTGACCCTTTATTCAGCAACACACAGCTCACCAGGACGTTCTTTATTTCTATTCCAATGCATATCATATGTAAATTAATTCAATGTATATCAATTGTCTCAGACCTCTCAGTTCTGACGGGGTTGGGCAAAAACCGTCAATCTAGCTGACAACGTCAACAAAAAATGTTTTATAGGCAAAAGGCAAGGCATACATCAAGGTTTCACATCCCCGCATGCGTTTAGGTGATGACGTCATCCAGTCACGTCGTATTCCATCAAGCCACTAAACGTTTAAAAGGATGACATCGTTCAGTCAAAGAGAGTAGGTTGACAAGAGTGGTCACTTCGTACAACCAGCATTGCCGGCGTGTTCTTCTGGCCCCCTAGCTGAAGGGTGTTCCGACTAAACACGATTCGATTGAAGGGCGCCCCATACAGAAAGGAGGTTTCTAATAATCGAATCGTGTCAGTTCAAATTCAACATGGCGCGGACGAAGTGACCACTTTTGTCAATCTACTCTCTTTGGTTCAGTGTCAAGGCGTTTGACGTCACAATGAAAACGTTATCGGCCAGTTTATACGCCAGCTTTGTCCTATCTCACAACTTGTAGGGAAATCTACGGAGCCGTAAAAGTGACATTGACATTTATTTTTTCGACAAGCGAAAAAACAATGCATCGAATTAGTAAGTCCTAATTAGGAGATAACAAATAAATGTTTCGAATTAGTATCTCCTAATTAGGAGATAAAAAATGAATGCATCGAATTAGTATCTCCTAATTAGGAGATAAAAAATAAATGTTTCGAATTAGATACTAATTCGATGCATTTATTTTTATCTCCTAATTAGGAGATACTAATTCGAAACATTTATTTTTTCGACATGCGAAAAAACAATGCATCGAATTAGTAAGTCCTAATTAGGAGATAAAAAATGAATGCATCGAATTAGTATCTCCTAATTAGGAGATAAAAAATAAATGTTTCGAATTAGATACTAATTCCATGCATTTATTTTTTATCTCCTAATTAGGAGATACTAATTCGAAACATTTATTTTTTATTTCGCATGTCGTAAAAATAAATGTCAATGTCACTTTTACGGCTCCGTAGAAATCGCCCATGTGATAGAATAATATATTTTTTTATTTACATATAATTTAATTTCCAGTGTGTTTACAATGAATGCTTCAATTTGATTGGCTAATCTGCTTTAGTTCATAATCCGATGAACGAACCAGCTGCGGACTATTTTTACAACGATATACACGAAACACGGACGAAACAACAATAGGCATACTGCTATTTATTAAAACAGAGCAAGCAATTGATTTGAAGATAGGCCTATGTTGATTTAATACCTGTTTATATTTATTTTTTATTTCGATCCGATTTCAAAGACATAAAGAACAACTTGTTATGTCAGCTTACGAAAACGTTTCCACTCATGTAAACACATTACACTGATAGACTCAACCAATGAACTATATGCGTGGAATGGACACGTCTCATTGGCGGGCTTGGATCTGACTTTGTAAAATGTGCCGAAATGGGTAGTTGAAGCGAGCGTGCATAACAGATCTGGATAGACTTTGCATCATCTCCTAGTAATGGCGGCATTCACGCACATCAAATACCACGTGACCTTCATTCCAGGCATATAGTTCATTGGACTCAACCATATGACGCGAGATGACGTCATCAAGTTGTACAGTCGCTTTGCCTGTGATTGTGACGTCACGTGACGTGCGGAAATACCACTGTTATTAGAAGACTCGGGACTTCGCTCCTCCCTCTCAAATAGTGGTATCTTCCGCCACTGACCCTTTATTCAGCAACACACAGCTCACCAGGACGTTCTTTATTTCTATTCCAATGCATATCATATGTAAATTAATTCAATGTATATCAATTGTCTCAGACCTCTCAGTTCTGACGGGGTTGGGCAAAAACCGTCAATCTAGCTGACAACGTCAACAAAAAATGTTTTATAGGCAAAAGGCAAGGCATACATCAAGGTTTCACATCCCCGCATGCGTTTAGGTGATGACGTCATCCAGTCACGTCGTATTCCATCAAGCCACTAAACGTTTAAAAGGATGACATCGTTCAGTCAAAGAGAGTAGGTTGACAAGAGTGGTCACTTCGTACAACCAGCATTGCCGGCGTGTTCTTCTGGCCCCCTAGCTGAAGGGTGTTCCGACTAAACACGATTCGATTGAAGGGCGCCCCATACAGAAAGGAGGTTTCTAATAATCGAATCGTGTCAGTTCAAATTCAACATGGCGCGGACGAAGTGACCACTTTTGTCAATCTACTCTCTTTGGTTCAGTGTCAAGGCGTTTGACGTCACAATGAAAACGTTATCGGCCAGTTTATACGCCAGCTTTGTCCTATCTCACAACTTGTAGGGAAATCTACGGAGCCGTAAAAGTGACATTGACATTTATTTTTTCGACAAGCGAAAAAACAATGCATCGAATTAGTAAGTCCTAATTAGGAGATAACAAATAAATGTTTCGAATTAGTATCTCCTAATTAGGAGATAAAAAATGAATGCATCGAATTAGTATCTCCTAATTAGGAGATAAAAAATAAATGTTTCGAATTAGATACTAATTCGATGCATTTATTTTTATCTCCTAATTAGGAGATACTAATTCGAAACATTTATTTTTTCGACATGCGAAAAAACAATGCATCGAATTAGTAAGTCCTAATTAGGAGATAAAAAATGAATGCATCGAATTAGTATCTCCTAATTAGGAGATAAAAAATAAATGTTTCGAATTAGATACTAATTCCATGCATTTATTTTTTATCTCCTAATTAGGAGATACTAATTCGAAACATTTATTTTTTATTTCGCATGTCGTAAAAATAAATGTCAATGTCACTTTTACGGCTCCGTAGAAATCGCCCATGTGATAGAATAATATATTTTTTTATTTACATATAATTTAATTTCCAGTGTGTTTACAATGAATGCTTCAATTTGATTGGCTAATCTGCTTTAGTTCATAATCCGATGAACGAACCAGCTGCGGACTATTTTTACAACGATATACACGAAACACGGACGAAACAACAATAGGCATACTGCTATTTATTAAAACAGAGCAAGCAATTGATTTGAAGATAGGCCTATGTTGATTTAATACCTGTTTATATTTATTTTTTATTTCGATCCGATTTCAAAGACATAAAGAACAACTTGTTATGTCAGCTTACGAAAACGTTTCCACTCATGTAAACACATTACACTGATAGACTCAACCAATGAACTATATGCGTGGAATGGACACGTCTCATTGGCGGGCTTGGATCTGACTTTGTAAAATGTGCCGAAATGGGTAGTTGAAGCGAGCGTGCATAACAGATCTGGATAGACTTTGCATCATCTCCTAGTAATGGCGGCATTCACGCACATCAAATACCACGTGACCTTCATTCCAGGCATATAGTTCATTGGACTCAACCATATGACGCGAGATGACGTCATCAAGTTGTACAGTCGCTTTGCCTGTGATTGTGACGTCACTTGGCAGAGATCTTTGACATCAAGTGTAGCTTTGCGCGCGTTGGTTTGTTTTGATTCTTGAAAATAAAATATATCACTCCCTGTGGATAGTTCTTATTGTTTTTCGTAGTGTATGTGATAGTAATTAAATTATAAGGATTGACTCCAATGTTTCTTCGGCTCATGGAGTTATGAACGAACTGGCCCCTGTGCAAAGTTTTCATAAACCGCTTCGCGGATTTATTTAATTTGCACAGGGGCAAGTTCGTTCATAACTCGATGAACCGAAGAAACATTGAAGTCAAGGCTTATGTAACTGAACGCGACTGCAGTCAATGGCATCTCCGGACCAACTTCTCTCTTGTATACTAATTAATGTCTCCTGTATGAAGTACGGCCGCATATAGGAAGCCTTTTCAGTCATCTCTAGATTTCAAATAATTTATTTGAAACTAAAGACAATAGATTGTCAATAGCGGATCGGTCAATCATTTTAAATCAACACTTCATCTTTGGTCGTCTCTTGACAAAGTTGTGTGGACTGATAGCTTTGAAGAGTCGGATCCTTATGTTCAACTACTAACTGCAATTGACATTCCTTTGTCAATTACAACTCTGCATTTAGTCTGAAAAGTAAATTCTGGCATCATTATTCTTTCCTGGTGATAGTTGCAGAGTTAAAATCTACCGAGATATATTTAACTTCTTTTCAACTGAAATAACGACGGCCAAACTGTTCGTTGGCTTGAAATCTTTAACTATTCTTTGGTGTGGTCAAAAAGTTTTCTAAAGCGTCCCCCAAAGATTAAACACAGCTTGACTATCCTTACTTTGTCGTATTGATTTACCCGAGGACGCGATAAATGCAATCAGTTTGATATTCACTACATCACACACAGAGAGAGATACCTATCCCACTGGGGTTCTTGTTAACCTGTGTGTGTATCCAGAGGAGATCTCTGTTGTGAGCATTCAAAGAAATCAGTAAAACATTCACGCTTTTTCTTGTAAACCGTTTTTTTTTTGCCGGTCAATCCGACAGTATACTGAAGGTAACGGTGCTAACCTTACTTGATTCTAGTGAAAAGTTATGTTCCCAGATTGTTCCAATAGGCAAAGAACAAGCAAGTATAAGGATACCAGATTTACGTAATCCGTCCCTTTATCAACCAGAAACACTAGCAAACAATATGTAAAGTTGACTCAAAGAATTGTCAATCAGATGGCAAAGAATTTAACCACAATGTTTTTTTTCGTTTCAAATCCGAACCACCAACGTTGATACTGGGTCTAGTGATGTCACAATTTATTCCAATCCTAACGGTCGAAGGTGTGAAGCCTGTGCGTTATGTCGCATATTGAGGGACCTAAAAAACCCCATTTAACAACCATTTTAGGCGATCGTCGACTTTGTTCGGTGCCAAGTTGAAAGTCGTAAAATGTTGAATATGTAACACTGCTTCGATTATGAATTGCTCAGGTTCACAGAAAAAGGGTATTCCGCTCAATTTATTATTCATAACAATTTTAAACATTGTTCAATCGTGTACGGTTCCAGCGTCAACTCAAAATTCGACTTCAATGTCAAACGTTATTTGTATTACACTTGATGTAAGGAACAGTTGTTTCGCCTAGTCACGATTTGCTTCAATACGACCAGAAGTCTATGAATGTGGAAGTGTGAAGCGTTACATCATATTCAGGGCATTGGCACCTTTTGACCCAAAGGTCTCGGTTAGTCAGAAAGCGTGGCTTTTCTTCACTTTCTCCTATGAACTATTATGGGATGCATAAGAAAAAAACATGGCGAACGTTTGAGATATGACACCAGTACTTGGTGGAGCAAAAGTTAAAGTTTCCGAAGAACTTCATATAGTTGAAAATGAGACAAGAAGACTTGTTTGGGACGATTTGAGTCGAAATGGAGATATTAGAGTCGCGTGTTCGGTAAAGCTTTTATATGAACCAATGCATTCTCCGAACTGCGGTTACTGGAATTGCCGATAGATGTAGTAAGTGGAGAATGAATTTATTTTCTGATTTGAAATTGCGCAACCGTTGACAATTTCAAAATCTACCGCGCACAAACGTCACATAGTGTAGTATAAGCAGGCTGAAAGCGCCAGTGCCCTAAACATGGGGTAATGCGACATTTCACACTTCCCTGTTCATAGACGTCTGATACGACATATGGTGGAAAGTGAAATAAGATATACAATTCTCTTTCTAACTTCTACGCCAAAATCAGGAGAGATATTGGTAAAACTTTTAAGAAAGCATAATCCCAGAACTGAAAACAGGCATGTTATACATCGCTTTAATGTGGAGATTTCTTGGAAGGTGAGATTGAGTCCACTCGAGTTGTGGTGAAGTGTTGATGACGCTTTTGAAACAGAAGGCTGTTATACAAATATCCACACCTTGGCAGAGACAACATTTAAACCACTCAGACAGTTTCATACCTTGTCAGGTACTGACCATTTAAAAGTCATAATTCTGTCAAATTACCTCCCTATAGTAAAGTGTCATCTGTTCAAATGCCATGTCTCCATTGTCGAAGTAATACACAAGCTCTCAACAAACACACGATCCTCTCGCCAAAGGACTGTCTGTGACGTTAAACTCTTTTAAAAGATTGTTTCGCATTAGTACTATTCATAAGAAGTACATTTATTAAGCAGGCTATCACATTCGTTTTCAAGAATCTTATTCCTTTGTATAGATTCCTGGTAGGGTATTACACCAGGGTATATTTCGATTGATGGAGTTTACTGATCACAAATATATCTAATCGAACGTAGCCTAAATTCAGCTATTCACATGATCTCATCTGTTTATTGGCGTGGAAGACATGTTTGAAATTCAGGGCAGAATCCACCTGAGGACAAGACATGTGAGCAATCAAACTGATGGTATGATACTTTTATTCAATAACCCCTTATTTGTCTTCGTCTACAAATTTAGTGAAGGTTTTGTCAAGTTATGCTTTATAAATGATTGGCATTGGAATGAGGAAGATCCATACTGCATGTGGCCTGTACGAACCGAAAACGCGTTCGAAAAGTAAACAAAATTTAAATAACAGGGACGACCATTCATTCATCCTACGCCAAAGTTAGTTCAAAACAATACTTTATCGTACATTTTCAAGACTAGAAGCACTAAAAAGCTTCTGAATTATACGTCCTGACAAAAATAGCCAATAATTTCAACATTCACTTTTAACGTCAAAATATCAACATTTTGGCAGCTCATGCCACTTTAAGTAGACTTTGTCTCAATGCATTCTGTCCCTGAACTCTGAACTAAACCAGCCTATTACCTATAATAAGGTTTATTAAATGCCTGATATTTTACGCCCCAATCCCAGTGGGGCAAGCTTGGGACCCGGAAGAAACCCACCATCGTAAGTTACCATTGCGTATGGGGCAGTCGAGTAAAAATCCAGTCGGAATTATTTGTATTTGTTGAGTTGGACTCGAACCCGCAACTCAAATTGTATCGGTATTACAGACTATCGCTCTACCGACTGAGCCAAATATCCAGGTTTCCATTTGAAATATTATTTAACGGAGAGATTATCGTCAAAATGAGCATGTGAAGACTCATGAAAAAAGACAACTACCTTCTTCCGTGGATCAATTACACACTTTGATCGGCTATGAAGGTTTCCTCCCAGACAAGTCAACTAAACGGCTGTAGTCTTTAATACACTTGACAGCCACTTGAAGTCTCCACATCAACTACCATAAAGAGATGATATTCAGTCGCAGATATGAAAGAAAAGGGACGGGAAGTGAACTATCTTTAGTAATCTTAATTTCAAACGAACCCAGGAGGCGTTGTATCGTTTCCGAAATCTGCCAGCTTTTAGATTTGCGGTCTGTCAATTCCAGACATCACAGTAAGATCTTTATTGGCCCTGCACGGTATCTTTTTACAATCCCAGAGCCTAATACTTTCTGAAATAGTAGTCCTAAATAGTTAATAGCACCCACTACTGGAAACTAGGCTAGGTTGATGACTACCCATGATAAACTTTCGTCCATCAAAAGTGACCAGTTCATTGCACATGAGGGACGATAATAATGATCCGTGTTGAAGGGAGCTCTGCTGTCACTGGTATACGTTTTTGTTTAAAACAGATACCATTTAGTTCCATGTCATTAACATTCAGTTACTCAAGATACATAGATATCAATCATCTCACATTTACAGTTGCTTTACATAAATCGCGACTTAAGATAGAGACTGAACAAATTCTTATCAATCCATCGCTTTGCTTCTGTAGTATTTTTTCAAGCCATCGTCATAGAAATACGCGGAACGCTAATTTATGACAATACGCTGAAAGCCCCTTTCTATCCCGGTAAGGAAACTAAACAGTGGGAAGATTTCAGACTTATATTATATCGTTAGAAATACATGTATTTGTACAGGATGGTGCTGTTAGTATGCATTCAAATACGAATAGTTTAGGGGCGCTTACGTCACAAAAACCATCTTTCCACGAAAGGACAAAAAAATTGCTATTATATAAGGTTTACTTAGCTTAACATTCCACAAAATATAAAAACAAAACGTTTTTAGTTTTTGTACGAGTGATCTCCACCATACCAAGGCTAAACACAAAAAAATGCAGAATTTTGTTTAAATTTAACGAAAATGCATTTTATTTAAAATGTTACGCCTTTTCATGGTTTGAAGAGTCTGATTAATTCATACAGAAACACAGCACGGGTTATCATCAGTTATGCCGTAGTTTCTGTACGGAGTGATCTCCCTCATGCCAAGGCTATTCACAAAAAATACAGAATTCTTTATTAAAAAAAGGAACACTTTTTTAAATTTAACGAAAATACATTTTATTTAAAATGTTACACCTTTTCATGGTTTCGAGAGTCATACACAGTACGGGTTATCATCAGTTATGTCTGTTGTTCCGGAGTTCCGTTGAGAATGATAAATACAACAAAAAGGCAACGACGTGACAACAGGTACTTTAAATATCAGTTATTTTCAAACATCATTAAATGCAAAAAAAAACACACATTTAAAACGTGACATAAAGCCAGTCTCCTGGGAAAAAACTAAACACATTGTAAAACCAACGTGTCCCAGTGGTGTACTGACTGTGAATTATGGGATATGTCTCTTTAATAAACAAAATGACATAAACATAGCAGCTTGTGAGTAAACGAAACTTGAAAAGTTGCTAATATGGCAAACACGAACGTGATATGACCCCGAATACCAATGGCACACAAGTTCAAATCAATCCGATTGATGTAATGGCGAGGGGGGGGGGGGGGGGCTGTAAAACCTGGACGTTTTCGAAGACGAATAAAGTTCCTCTAGTCATTCCCCAGTGCGTGTAAGCATATCTGCTATGAAGGTGAACACAGTTCAATTAAGAAACCAAACGGCTTCAACCGGTTTACGTTTATAAATGTTATATTTGTTATCTAATAACACATTATTTACCTGACAGCATCGGTGACATTGACAAATAGCATTTATAGCTAATTGAGAGTAGAAATATTAAAAGACGATATTCAACAAAATCTACGTGAAATTGAGTCTGTCAAATCCCTAAGCAACAGATCGCTGAGATTTGAAAATAATGTTGATTTAACTGTCGTGCTGTCCCCCAAAATACTAGATAGAATTGAGGCTTTGCATATCAGTTACATAACACATGGAACTCTGCCATACCATGCTTCGGTGAAAATTGGAAACGACTGAGTCCGTTACTGACTTATGGATTGTTAACAAATGCTTGCATCAATAATCTAGATTAAATGCTTCAAATGTATGTCTCGTGCACATCTTTGCAATTATCATTATCAACGAAGCACGCACCTGAAGCACAATTATATTCATTGTGAAAATTTGGTCTCACGTTTTTTGTTCTTGTTTTTCTTTTTTAGTCAATTTATTAACTGAATATTTTTTTCTAGCCTTTTGCTCAAGGCATGATGATGTCGACTCTACAGTAGACCGATTGAAAACAAACTAAAATATTTAAAATCATTTACCAGAGCTGTAACAGTTATGGGTCGTTATCTTGGACCTTGAGGGTTTTACCCATATCTTATTTCAAAAACTCAGCTGGGAGATACAAAACAACTATCCTAATCAGCAATTATACGGAAATAATTTGGTGGTTCAATCTCAAACCGATATACTTTCCTTTCTGATTAAATCTCCAAATCATATCAATGAACTTTTCTACTATATCATTTTAAAGACCACATGAGGTACACCTGAAACTGATTGAGCTGTTTTGTAGGCGCCAGAATTCCTGTGCAGTTAGAAATATTTAAAAAAAAAATTCTCATCGTAGTAACTGTATGTGCAACAGAATAAGGAACAAAATAGAACCACTTATTAAAAGTTTATTCACTTACTGATTGTGATTGATAACTTAAACAACTTCCCCATGAAGTGTTCGATTGGAATGTACACCATTAACGTTGGAACTAACAACCTGTATATAGTGTAACTATCGTTGTGTATGTATGTCAAAATCAATGAGAAATGATTAATTATTTACAGACACTAAAGCGCACGGGCACACAGGCAAATCTTATTGACTATAAAAATAACCACGGAGGCAAGTTTCTAAGGTCATATAGGCCTTTATACCAAGTCATAGGTTGTTGTAATACACTAAAACCCAATATATTTCCTTAGCTTTGTCGGGGTCTCTTTGGAATGCTGATTTTATGGATTGTAGGTGCAAGTCTATGTCAATGTTAGCCGCACTCGTGTGTCTCTATCCTGTTTTACTTAGTCGCCGGGCAGGTAGAGCCACACATTAAACCGCCATTATAAGGGTGAGATAACTCGTGTAACCTCATTAGGCCAATTTGTATGCTATGCTTTACAAAGAGCGATTTAACAGTATGCCAGTGTTTGTATATATAGACTCCACATCTAGGGTTACCAAAAGCACATTCTGTAGGATGGAATTCTCTGATAATTTGGTCAATAATTCATCAATATATTTGATAAAGCTAGGAACTCAAAACGGCAACCAACTATCTTTGGAAAACCTTTATGTCAATTGTCTAAAATTTAAGGCACAAAATCGCTCACTCTACCAAGCTTGTACTTTCTTTTGTGCAGAGACACGATTGATAATTTACTCTAAACTCATCCTCGGATACCCAGGGTTAAATTCTCAACAAGCTCACCTTGAGCGTGAGCGTAAGTTTTAATTGTGGGTTCCGACGATACTCTAAACTCTGCAGAGTACAAAAGTAATATTTTGTTGAAATTTTGACGATATCTCTAGCCAAGTGTAGGAGATAGGTAAAAAGTACATTTTTTTGTCTCAGTGAATTTGCTAGAAATAGACACGAGCGCATTCCCGTCCATCTGAAGGTTCATAGCTTCCGGGGTCTATCCGGCCCCTGAACCTACGAATATTATCCTGCAATACTCGATTACCGTGATATGTCCACCGATCAGCTATGCTGTCTAACAGATGCCTTCAGTATCACCAAACATCTACTGAAAAGGTGCTTTGTCCTGGCTTAGTATTTTTGTACTTATCCAATAGATGTAAAATAACTGTAAATGTTGTGACATTACTTTAAACACGAATTATTTCGCCATGCCCACCAAGATATTTGGTCAGAGATTTGTTCTTGTGTAGCGGTGGTAGTACTTGCGTCTCAGAGTTTAACCCCAAGAAACTGTGGAAAATTTAAGCTGATATCGAGTTGGATATTTGTTTCCAGAGTGAATTCTTTTTACGATTTTGTGGTTCAGGTTCCCTTGAAATGTCAATCGGAAGTGATAGGCCTATAGGTGTTCTGATTGGACCGCCGTGAGCTACAGACAGAAATGCAATGATCCGTAACATACTTTATGCTACCTACTGTAAAACCATCACTTACTACTCAACAAATGTGCGAGGCAATGTCTGTGAGTGCGAACGGGGGCGGGGGTTTAAAACAACAATAACTTAAAGAATTTATAAGCAACCTTGGACAATATTGTTTTCAATTTGGGGTAAGTGTGTTGTACAACATGCACT
The DNA here is from genome assembly GCA_963971465.1 of Lepidochitona cinerea. Taxonomy (NCBI): domain Eukaryota; kingdom Metazoa; phylum Mollusca; class Polyplacophora; order Chitonida; family Tonicellidae; genus Lepidochitona; species Lepidochitona cinerea. The sequence goes on along the minus strand of OZ020556.1, from coordinate 33,775,602 downwards.
TAACAAATCTGTCAAAAAATGAAATTTATTTTTTGTGCGCAGCACATAGAAAATTCAATGCTACATTTACTTTTTGAAAAAAAAAAGAAAAATGAAATATTGCACACACATAACACATAAATCAAAAATTAAAAAATGACGGTCATTTTTCATTTGCCTTTTCGCTCTACGCGAAACGAAACAAATTCTTTTAAAACAGTAGAAAATGAAAATTGGATTAACGAACGCTATACGGACCGTTTGCATTTGTCGGTAACAAAACAATCAATTTTTCCAGCTCATATAAAGTAAATCAGGTTTTACAACTCATCTGTAAAATTCAGTCTAGTGCTATTATATGTACCTCGGCATTGATAGTAATGATAAACAGTTGAGATATTTTGCCAAACAAAATCCAGAACTCGATCAAACCAAATTTTTTTTTCTGTCATATAATTTCCCAGAGTAGTTCTGTACATCATCTCAAGTCAACAATAATGATATATGAGCATGTTATGCCAAGGTCACTAAATTAAAAGAAAAATCAATGACTATTGACGTGAGATAAATTGTTAAACCTTGATTTTTCAATCACTTGGTCTTTTTTTATGTCATACGAAATATATATTAGCAAAAGCCTAAATTAATGGACAGACATGATATTGATGTTTCTGTACACGTAACCAAATTAAATAACCATATTAGAGCTGTAGAATTGAATCAACAAGTCGTTGAGTTTTGCAAATGTCAACTCAGCTATATTGATATGGAATTACCATGTATAGTTTGTTGATGAAAAGAACTGAATGCTTTATATGGGGTGAATCATCTTATTGGTTGAAATCTATACGATTGTTCTACCAGTTTCGAAAGAGCTCGTGTAACCAAGCCTTAGAATTCAAAACGCTTTGCGTAAATTTGTTCTGATCATGGATGTTTTCATGTATAAAGCACCGTGACACATTTTGACTCCGGTTTGTGCTTGTGTTCAGTTTTATACATCGATACTTGTCAACCCTAGATACAATATACATTTCTCTTCACATGGAATATACATGTACACTGCATTTCTGTATCTTGTGACATAAACTAAATCTGTTTGAAGAAGATTGCAAATTATAGTTCTTTGTCTGCGAGATCTGTTTGGTGTATTTGATTATCTTTGGTCGGAAGTCGGAACATGGCACTTCCCTCGGGGATACTGCTTTAGGTCCAAGCAGATTTAGCCTCAATGTTAGCGTCTGTGTTAACAAAGACGTCAAAATGGCTGGGCAACCAGCAGAACACAGCCTCCTTTAATACCGTAGTTATCAACAAACTGCTCACATGTAAAATATTTCAAATAACCATGTACAACAAGATTATCGACTAGTCAAGTTCATGTGTGTAACGTGCAAAAAAATATTATGCCTAAACTTTCATACATATTTCACTTTATATACTGTTTATATATGATTATAATAGATAATAGTCAGCAATAGTTTGGATAGTGCATTGGTATCAGACGCCTAAGTGTCAGATAGTGTTTGGACGCAGAACGAGCCTACTAATTGAATATGCATCCCTTTATTTTGTCTCTTATCCATACACATCTTCCGCATGCTAAGGTCTGGTGTCCATCTAAGTCGTTGTGTATTTGCATGAATGAAAAACGCTGACTATGTTATCTATTCTCGAGGGGAAATCTTGAAAAGCGTAAAAAGTCCAGCTGGAATTTAACAATGCCCATCCAATGCCCATCCTCATTCCTGTGTTACTTTCTTGCCGGTCAGGAAGAGCCACACATTAAACCACCATTAAAAGGGTGAGATAACTATTCTCTGTCAACAGACTTTTCAAAACCCCGCAGTCATGTGATGGGAGAGTTACTTTGTCATCAAATTGTCCAGCTATTGAGGAAACTCTCGAGCATACTGCTGACCATGTGACAGGTTGTTATTGTACGAGGAGAGTTTGAAATCTGTCAGGCCAATTTAAGGGTGTCTTCTTATGAAGAGGGATTTGGTAGATTTACAATGAAATTCGAACAAATTAATGAGTAAAATGAAAAGAGGAATGCTTTAAATGTGTGTTGGAGGTAAAATCTAAAAGGCAGGTAGGATTAATAGATATTTATAACGGGGTTTAAATCTGAATGCCGAAGTCCTTCCAAATAATTCATTTAAAAGCCGTAACTAATCCAATGGCCGTACCGAGATAATACATATAAGGCACGAATCGTTGATTCGAAAGCATGTCATGGTACTAGTGGGCAATAAATCGTCAATCACAAAAACATAAATTAAAAAAAAGGATATATCCACAAGCCTTCAATTGAATATATTTGTGCAACCATTTGTTTTGCAAATATCGCAATAGCTGCTATACACGAGTTACACCCCAACTTGAAATTACGAACGACTGACACAGCGACTCATAGTGCTGCTATTCACAGCTAAACTGTATCGTTTTTGTGTTAAAGTACTGGCAAGCAAAATCTGAGAGTCATTTGCAGATATGTTGATTCAGGCCATGTTTGTTCAAACGAGTTGTTGGTACAACTATTATTGATCAGATGGTCTATATTGCCGCGAAAATCATTTGGGGTAAACCTATAAACAAGGTACTTTAGAATGACAAATGGACTTCACGATATGGGTTTAGTTAAATAGTTATGTTGCAAATTGAATCAGACAAAAATAACATCGTCACTATCTTAAAAAAACTGTTTTTCAAAAAAGCGTAATATACAAAAAACGCAAAGCAAAATGATGGCGTAAACGAAGTCAGTGGTGACTAACCAACACAGAACAATGGAAGAAACTCTCTTCATGCAATTTTGTTCACAAATCTAAACTAAACCAGTCGTCAACAATCAGACGTAAAAAATAAAGTTAATATATAATACTAATAAAGATGGATTGTTTGTCCGGTCTTCCACTTCGGGTAGTATTTGTGACGACGTTAAATTACGTCATTAGTGAGTAATTGACAAGTCATACAAGGTCACCATTACACCTGTTCTGATAAACTGCCTTTGTCAAAGAGATCTGTCTTTCTCTGGTATGTCTACTGAATGGTTCTTCTTTGATCTAAGTTTGTTTTATTCGAAAAGGAAACAATCTCAACTTATTCACATTAGCCTGAGTCAGTCTTGTAATTCAAAGATGTCAGTTTGATTTCAGAGAGTAGATCAGAGTTCATGGTTATTTATGACTTTTACGTCCATCTTTTCCCAAGATCTATTAACTTAAATTTGTTCCAGTAAACCTTTTGTTGATTAAGAAACCTGCAAGATTCTTCAAATAAATGGAAAAGACAACTGCACAATTATCAAGCGGCGATGTATTTTATTTTCCTACACAGACCAAATATAAATCGAAAATTTTCTGAGTGGATTTTTCAATCGATTGCCGTACGTGAGAGAGTTACCAGGTACTCGACGAAAGTTGGAGGTTTCCTCCGGGTAAAGAGCCCGGCAACACCGTCATATAAGTGAAATAATCTTGAGTGCGGCATAAAACAGTAATCAATCTCAATTATATCTATTAAAAATCATATTTTAGTAGTGAACAGGATATAGTATATCAATGATATATACATCATTCCACAAGACAGATCTCTTTTTCTCTTCTCCATACTGAAATAGTCACAGGTCCTCCAGAGTGGAATAATCTTCCCACAAAATTGCGTCCCAAATGTTTAATGATGTATTTATTTTCTTTCCTTTTTATGGTAAACACAATAAAACAAAATGAAAAAAAAAGAACTTACTGGACTTATCCGTGTTCTTGGTGAACAGTTCAAAGTGGTTTACAGTTGCGATTTATACATTCCCTGAGGTGATGAAAATAATATTGTTTCTGCACCAGGTCCGGCTTTGTCGATATATTGGTACTGTTGTATATGTACTGAATAACATTCAGATCTACTTTTGGCTTCCGATGATGATTTTCCAACAAGGATGTGGTTAGCAGCGAACCTATTTCGACGTTAATTCTCGCAAAGACATATTTCCGTTTGACATTTCTCAAAAGTTCGATTTAAGCCTAGGGCATTATTCACCTACCATTCTTTACATTGGATTTAATGAGCCTTACCTTTCACAGTCTGAAACTCTTGTCTGAAAATCATAAAAACTCTTCATATAGAAAGCATATTTACCCCAAATGTTAGTCGATGGTGTGAAATAACTCGTTTTACTTTTACTATTTATTTTTCAATAAAAGTGGCCTGACATTGTAACTGCCAACATCCGCATCTTTTTCATAAATGAACATATCAATAAGATTGGTTACAGTACATCAAAATATAAACATTTTAATGTTTATAATATTGGAATATTATGACATTATACAGAATGGTAAGTAAGTGTTATTAAGACTATTTCTAAAGTGCCTGATTATTCCGATATTTTTAGAAATAATACTTTTTGTTCACACTTGTCTACCTATTGGGTCTTTTTTTTTTTTTGGATAAATGATTATTTATGAATGCGTACTGCAAGTTGTGTTCTGCAGAAGTACAAGTGTACTTGCATACCGTCAACAAGTCTTAACAACTGAATTTGCTGAATCTTGAGTGGAGAGAGTAGTTCTTATTCACCTCCGTAATGTGTAAAGTAATCCATCTCGATTCGAGGATATAAAACCGGATGGCAAGGAGTTTAAGCATGGTCTCGTTTGATGGACTGTTCCCACGAAGTTCTTATAGATTTATGTTTGTTGAACGAGTGAGAAGTGTAGCTGTTAGAACGTTAATGAAGTGTACAGCGCCCGTGGATTTAAAATACACCGATTACAGAGTGTAAAAAATCCCAGTCCAGATCTATTGTCACTATCATTTTTTGTCTCTAGAGATAGTTCAGTGGTTCGCAAGCAAAACCGATGACCGAAAGAAACCCAGACTGTTTGCTATTTACAGGATTTATGAGCAGTGCTTAAAGTTAGTACGTGTTTGTTTATGGACTCACTTTATATTTTAAAAAAAACATCGGTTAAAGCGAAATAACCTTCCCGTTAGTTCCCTGATAGCCATTATATTTTGCAACTAATCGGAAAAACTCGTCAAAAGTAACGTCATACACGACCTTCGATGTGTACAAACTGCCATAAAGACGCACCCGACACATGGTCGTGTATTACGTCACCACAGTAAGGGTACACACACAACTGAGGTCGTGTTTCGCGTCATATGTCTCTGAGCTAATAAACTTTCGTAATCATTGTTAAAGGTCCGTTTTTATAGTGCGATTAAAATGGATGCTTTTAATTGGTTGATTTGATTTGTTAACCAATCAAATGCATTCGTTTTAATCGCTTGCTACAAGTGGGTACGACAATTCGGACCGTGGGAACGGGCCTTTGGTGGCAAATGAAGCATTGGATTTTGTATGGCCAGACTTAAAATGTACATGTTCTACAACACAACACGCAAGTAAGAAAATATTGCCAAACATTGTCCAGTAAAGAGACTGGGAGAGAATTACTCACCTTCACTAATACCTACGTGCTGCAGAAAACATGTTCATTAAGTTTGGATTAAATGTTATAATAATTTATAATTGCATACACGAAAAAAAGTTCAACAAATAAGCCTGTTTTATAGTCAAGGATATGCTGCGTTATAACATTAAGTCAATTAGAAATAATTAAGCTATCACGGGTGGTTTTGTAAATCCCTTAATTTCATACATTCTAGCTGTTGACCATACTAGTGTAGGCCCCTACATAACTCAAATACCATTCACAACAATGCTGCATTAATGTAATTGTTTTACTTTTAAGTAAAGGTTCAAGAAGCAAATGCATAAGAACAAACTGCTAAAAATTTCCGCCTCTTTCTTACCAACAGTAGATGAATTGAGGGAAAATGCAGATGCCACTGAACCATTTAAACCTGGTGGATTCATTCGCTCAAGAGCCAAACACAACACTTTATAGCCACAAAACAAAGAAATACGACAGACAATATGAATCCTATATTTCTAAAACCACGAGAGATTAAAGACAATGCGACATAGATTAACTTGGTGACTTATATGTAATTATTTTAGGCCTTGATATAGCAAATTGCGATGAATCATCAGCTGGTCAGAAGATTTTAACAAACACCAGAAATACCATGTCAGATTGAGGTGCAGCAGAAAAGAGCTTCCCTATTATCTTGGAAGAATATCGACAAAGCATTGTCCCTTCAATCATAGATTATAGGAATGATTCCTATCATTCCTATAAGAAGAAAAGAAAGAAGAAAAATGAATTCTTGAAAGTTAATAACTTATTTTGTGGACTACAGCTCCTTGTGAACACGGAGGATAAAGTGAGCCATTCATTGGTTGGTTTCGAAAAAAAAATACAAGTGAAAACACTGAGAGGCAAAGTGTTGTTTTATTTGTATGTGTTGTAAAGCTTTTTCCAAAAGGGGCGATGAGAAAAGTGGCGTGTTTTCACCTGTTGTGACTTTTTATACATTGTGGATATTCAAGAGCGTCTTCCTAATTTTAACGGAAATCGTTTTAATTTTTCATTCCACAATGCTTCTGTTTTATATCATCTTCATTCACATCTACATCATTTCATACAGACGAACTAGGGTACGCCTAGTATTCATTTAAATGCCGTTGCAGACGGATTACAGTAAGATTTAAACATGGCAAACAATCTTTTAACTAAACCACTGTGGTCGCACGCAATGTTTTTAAGATAAACCAAACGCACGAATATTTTTAATGTAAAGTAGGAATTCCGTTGCATCTTTCAAACGACGAAAGAAGGGTGGACATTTTAACCGGATTTTAAACATTCAACCTCCTTTAATTTTAATAATACAGGCAACAGCATCTAAAAGTGAAAGAGATAGAAAAACTACAAAAAGAAAAGCTGCAACTGAAAAAAGGAAGATCAAACTAAGCAGATTGTAGAGCATGGCCTTGGGCAAAGATTGATTCCCGTCTCAGCACATACACAAATAAGACTCAAGAAAATGAAAGTGCTTAAGCGACAACTTATTTTTAGGCAAAATGTCCTACTGCGAATTCCAGGAAATAGAGACTTATACAGGTAAAAAAAACAACCCAGAAAACAACATAGCAGTGAGTAATTAGTAGAAACCCTTAAGGCGGGTGCAAAATTCCTTAGATCATCCAACCAGGGGCGGATCTAACTTTTTACGAAAGGATGGGTCCCAGGCCTTTCGATTACAGAAACATAACAAATTTAAAAAAGGCCTGTAACGAGAGCAATAGGCGAGGGTCCAGGCACCACCTAGGCTCCGGAAGCTCTGGGGTTCTTGATTGCCCAAGAAACGTTCTGAGGCTGTTCTGCAAGTAAAATTGCTAATATTGTCCGGATTTTGCTTTTGCCAATTCTTAAAATTCATTAAATTGTTATGTTCCCAAGTTATAAGTGAAGCCTTTTAACGTTTTTGAAGCATGGAGAAGGGGGTGACTATCCCAACGCTTTGGGTGAGGATCTAGGGGCCGCCCAGAAACCGGAAGTTCGGTGGCTCTAGATTGCCTGAGAAGCGTTCTGATGCTAATAATTTCCGGACTTTCTTAATTCTTTAGAAATAGCAGTAAAATCGTTATGTTCCAAAGTTATAGATGAATCCATGTAACCTTTTTGAAGAAACTAGGCGAGGGTCCAGGCGCCACCTGAAGGGACAGTTACTAACTTATATAATTGGATACATAATCAGTTTCTCTTTATTTTGTTAGAGAAATGTTGTTGTTTTATTCCTGTTTTATCTTGTATCTATACATCTGTTCAACAGTTTAAGTATAGATTAGATAAAAACAACTGGTGTTCTTGAGGGTTTAAACCTGAAGGTCTATAAGGCCATGCATGCTGAAAGGATCCTCCCTTTGTAAGACTTTGTAATTAATTACCCGACGTGAAATACTTCTTAAGTTTACGTTCCGGGTTTTTTGTCCACAGGCATATCCACATAACGATCCTGCCTAGGAAGGGTTTAGGCGTCTTTTTACATTTAATGTTGATTACTCTGATTTTACGTTGCCTAAAGAAGTAATAGGTTTAAAATTCATGTCAATAAGGACGAGACCACTGTGGTTTAGGTGTTAAAATAGATACAATACCATTAGTTTTTTTAACATTATATCTAAACAGAAGACCTACAAGAAATGGGTATCTCATTCAATGTGCCGTAAAGCGTTAAGACACAATCTTTTCAGTTTCGTAACTCTCTGTTTATGTTTAGAACCTCTTAGGCTTGAATTTTGCTGGGTTTTATGAGTAAAACATCCTGTTAAATGTTAAAGAAGCTAAGTAATGACGGACAGAAAACGATCCGAATTTTTAGCAGGCCCTAGCACTCTTTCAGATTGGCTGTACTATCTGTTCTCTAAACACATGTTTTTTTCTACAAAGATTTACACTTTTTAAATGTCATCCCACATCTTTCCACCCTGGGACAAGTCAAACAATTCAATCCATTAATGGCTAACTAAGATGGAGCTTTTGGTTTAATTTCTGAAAATGTGTTGTACTTTTTGTGTCGACATTTACCCACTACCAGTCTGCTGTTATTCCGATGTTGTATGTCCTACGTTGTGAGATAGTATATTCTTGCCCCATTCCCTTCAGGCACTGTCAAATCGATCGGTGCTTTTTTTAAATATTAGGCTTGCATAAAAAATATTGAATGGCCGCATTCGTCTTCTTATGGTGGGTGGCGATTTTCTTAATAAATTTAAACACTTTTACTTAAAGTAGTATGAGCTGCCAAAATAATACTTTATCGTACATTTTCGAGACTAGAAGCACAAAAAAGCTTCTGAATTGTACGTCTTGAGAAAAATAGCCAATAATTTCAACATTCTGTTTTAACGTCAAAATATCAACATTTTGGCCGCTCATGCCACTTCAAGTTTGGTCTCCCAGATAGTCGAGTAATAGAATTGTGTCTCAAACATTTTTAATAATACATTGGTATTATTTTCCTCATAAAGAGGAAACTTAGAACTCGTAGAAAAGGCAAACTGGTCAGGTAGAATTGTCTGAAAGTGAAAACGGAGTGAAAAAACAACAGAGATTGGGCGAGAGATTTACTGGACAGGTGAAATTCAAAGTGTCAATCCAAGTAACACGTAGAAAACTGTTACCCCCAGTAAAAATAAAAGCATCTAATGACTTTTACCTGTGTTATTTGATCGGTTTTCCATTTTGAAACAACCTGGCCTAGTAGAGGGGCCGAATGAGGGGACAACTTTGGAATTTGGTATTACTTTTTTAAGCAGTAAATGAGTTCCTTCATTTGTACCCTCACACTTCCTTTGGCGTGTTTGTCTGAGAATATTGTGAGGAGAACTGAATTATGGGCATTGGAACTCTTGTGTGTTTATCCAGTTCTACATTTGCATGCGACATTTCCTCATTAAAGCGAAGGGACGGACCGTATAATTTATTAATGATTAGAAAATAAATACAATTAACTTACTGAGAACATGACTTGACAATAATTCTTTTTACTCTGACCCCCTTCCTAATCATTTTGTTATTAATTGCTTATGCTTTTGTGTGATGTCAGACACACATGTACATAGGTATTTCTGATTTATTGCGATTGGTTTTCTCTATGTAAAATTACTCGGAATTGAATCAGGACTAATTTCATTGGAAGTAGCCTTCATTGTAACTTATGCAATAAAACTGGAAAATATAAAGAATCTTTGCAATTACTTTAAACTCTATAAGAGTTTCTACGATAAAGTAAAGCGAAACGTTTAACTTCGAAGACATGACAACTTCGAATCCCGTCATATTCATATATTTTCTGGCATTTTTGAGGGAAGCGAAAAATGTTAAGTAAAGCCAAAGTTGGTCATATTCTGTATATATACTTAAAGTGTCTAAATTGTGATGTAAACGTTCAATTTAAAGTTGGAGTTGCCTTATTTCCATTTAACCCAAAATTCTTTGCAAGTATTTATCAGATTAATCTCTAAAACACTTAAATATGTATACATTTAGCTGTTAGCTTCAGGACTACAACATCCGCTGTTATACAAGGAGAGTTATAATGCGCGGTCTATGACTAGATACATGAATGACGATGTGGCATGGCGCCAGTTTGCGCATTGTTACCATATAGCTGGTTATCCTATCACAGTTTGTCATTTATGATCACTAAAACACACGGGCACAGGGCAAATCTTCTTGTCTAAAATAACCATGGAGACAAGTTTCTAATTGTGTTAAAAAGAGGTATATCATTTAGACCTTTATACCCCATACGTTGTTGTAACAAACCAAACCTATAGTTTGTCATTAGTTGGTGTCGGGGCTGTAATTCTAATTTTGGTTCAGTTCTAATTTTTGATGTGATGGTTGCTTTGGCTTCCAAACAGTCATGCATCAGAAGGTTCTTTGTAGGCCGACCAGCTCTTCTCTTGGACACTTAAATAACTGGGGCAATTTCAAGTTAATGCCAAATTATGTCCCAACGGTCGAAAGGCTCAAGAACAACCTGGGTTAATTTGAATTGATGGTTAGTTCCATGCTCTACAAAAACAGAATGAAATCAAGAAACCCAATCTTGCTCTTTTATCCACGATTTGCTGGGCTGAAGTCGGGTAGCACAAACACTATCGAACCATTGGAAAATCGTGGGCGCTCTTTAAGAATAAAACGCTTATACAGTGATCTCGAACTGCGCCAGAAAGCAGTAGTTTTCTAAATTCCCCGACTGACATCGTATCAACAGTACTCTATAGAACAGATACATGGCTTACCAAAAGATTTGTTTTACATTCAGATTGATAGCTATCACCTACTCCCCTTTTGTGGACAGCTACCAAGATGAATTATATAGTTGAATGAACAAATCGCTTAGTCCACCAAGTGACTTACTGACATAGACCTCGCACAACGGACCTAATAGAAGAGAATGCTGCACAAGATATGCAGTCAGTTTACGAACGCGTTATTACACAACTCACCCATCCTATTTTGAAGGCTTTTGTTTTACTTGAACTTTCTTTCTTTCAGTAAAGATGTGTAATCATTTATTGCAACTTATAATTACCTTACCCGTAAATCATGCATTTTCAGGTGCAATTATATTTTTCGGCAAAAATAATCTGAACGATGATCGGAATTGACGAATTTTCGTTCAATTTACGAGCCAATGCTGCTTAAAAACACGGTACATGGAAAAACAAACGAGAGTGCTTCTAATCAACCCTATTATCTGGTCATGTTTTCTGAAATATCTTCTAAAAACGGCCTATTATATATCTAGTGTTATAATTTATACCCTCAAGGTGTAGATGCGATCTTCAACGCCTATCGACAGAGCTGCTAATGCCACCCATCAACATACATATTGCATGCTATATCCTCGTTTTTGTCTGAATGAGTTCCTTACTTAAGCTAAAACCGGATAAACCTTGATCCAAACTTCCTTCATCTTAAGAAGCCGATAAGTAATTGCATCACGATTGTTAAGTGCGTATCGATGTCAGCAGATTAGCGTTAATTATGCTCATAATATCCACTCTAATACAGGGTTATTTTTTCTATAGTACAGAACATTATAACATGATCGGATAATTCACTCCACTCCACTTTAGTTGCGATAAGACAGAAATAATCTTAAAAGGGACGTTGAATCTTCTATCACTCACTCACTTTCCAGCAACTGTATGATATTTACTACATGTGGTATAAACCTATAAATTAAAACAGCAGCTTTTCTCTATTGCCGATAAATGTCAAATGAAATTCAAGCTAGCATTTCCAGTGCATTGGATGAGTCCATATATTATAATCTAATACACACTAGAACAGTGAATGCCATTTTGACTATAATAAGATAAGTTCCAAAATGTCGATTGGTCACGCAATGAAGTATGATCATGAATGTAGGGCAACATTTGAAGTTGGGGTATATCAAATATGGTATTTTTGTATTTTAATCAATCTTCTTAATCTTATTTCTTGAAGACTCTTTCTTGTAAATTTTGTTTTTAAATTTGTTACTAATCTAATAATCTATTTCACGATATTCTACAACTTAAACCACGTCTTTTAACATCTGATTTCACGCGTTAGTTCACACACAAATTACCTATTTTATAAGGATTATCTATCCGAAAAATAACAACCACTTTTGTGAAAAGGGTTGAAAATGGCGAAAACGTCACGTTCGTCTAATCCATCTGTTTCTTGAATCATTGAGTGAATTTAAGAGCAATTTTACTCCTGGTAACTACATAGTTATGACGAGAAAAGAGTCATCACAAATCCTTAACCTGTTCCATTAAAACCTCCTGTCGAACAAACTTTATATAATTAAAACCACTTCTGTAATCACTTCAACGTTAGATTGTTTCTCTCTACAAAATAAAAACAGAATGCAACAGCATTCGGAGAATAAAATGAAGTCATTGTTCAGTCCTTGTGCCTCCAAAAAATTAAGCAACTAGAATGAGTTTTTGGATGTCAAACAGGCGATCCCAAAACCAGAAAACGACCTTTATTTCAATTGATGTATTCTTTCATTTCTTACGAAAACGGAATCACATGTAAATGATGGGGTATACCTCCGTCTCTGTATGTTAGGACTGATAACTTAGAAGCTCCATCTATATGTGTGTGTTTAATAAATCAGGATATATAATGCTCAGACCAACATTATGTGATATTTAGTATATTTCTATAGCATACGAATATCTTATCTTCAACCTATCATCCAAAATCAACCGTTTCTCTTTAACAGATAAGAAAAGGTAGCAAGGTATTCTTAATTATTCATCTGACGTATAAAACAGTACCCGATTGAAAACATCTATAGGGAGCGCAAATCACGAGTGAATTCCACATATTTCCTGTCACCGGCACTACATTGCACATGTGACTGAGCGTTTTTCGTTCCAATATGACATTTAAATGGAGCAAAATACGTCAAATGGAATGGCTATGTCATCAAAAACCTTCCTTATGGCGTCATCTGTCACAAAATCTCGTAATAATTCTTATGAGACTTGCGCTCCCTATTTACCTAAAATACTGCGCTTTTCATTAGAAGCTGCTGTTTATCGCGACTTGGTTTTAGACCATTAGACTTATTTGAGCTTCGGTATTTCTATGTACCATAGCATGAAACACAATTTTTATCGGGTCTTTCCTTCCAGAATCCAAAGCTTTCTGAAATGGAGCATGACCTAAATTCCACAAAATGCCAGTTACAAAATTAGCGGGACCAGTGGTGTTGGCTACCTTGTTTCGGACTTTTATCGTAAATTCCACTGTCAAATAAATTAGAATGTTTTTTCCGAATTTTGGCAGATTGTTCCCACACTGACGATTCTTATCTCAACACCACTCGAATGTTTAAGGGGCGACAACAAGTAGAAATGATTGTTTCCGATTGTCTCCCTTTCATTCGAATTATTAGTAGTCCTGACATATTCTTTTACTGTAATAACATACAAAGTGTTGATATCTTTCAGTTTCCAATAAATCAAATCACTTAACCTCTAGGGAGAGGGATTATAATTCCGTTCAGGAGAGTGATGAGAAGGAAGCCCAAAAGAAGTTCATATCAAATACGCTGCTAGTCATTTTCGGAACTAATCCGAGAAAAACGAAAAGTATCTCAGTTTCTGCGGTGGATATTCAGGCTTCGTTGGTTTTTGAGTAGGCCTATGCCTACCCCATTTAGACATATTAAACATAGTTTGACGTATTTTTTTGTGTCCCACCTTTACTTAGTCCGAGTTTTTTTATACTGACGGTCGTATTTTGGAGTCAGGGTTCATTGCAATCAAAAAGCCGGAGTAATTGATTGCCCGCTCAGAAGCGGGTAGTACGTGATCCCATTTAGACAGTGAAATAACAATATAACCTACCTAAATTGTATCTAAACGGTCATACTCGCGTTCATGGATAATTTCGCTACCTACCAGTGTCTGATATAGACGAGTAGGATCGGTCAGTACACATTATTCTTCCCTTGAATTCACTTTTGCCTTCTCCAGTTTCAAACTCTCCGTCATTGATGAAAGTAACACTGTTTAGCGGTGTTTCAGTTTTAAAACGTTAAATTCACTTTACAAAAGCTAAATTCTTCATGATTGTCGTAATGATACTATTTGAGTCAGTTGTATTGTTATTGACCGTCTGATCAGAAGCTGGCAGTCTACGCCGACGTTTTGATTGTAATGAGCAATCTAAAATAGAGATTGATCCTACTGCCATTCGTTGAGATATCAACTCCAAAACGATTGAGTGACATGCTTTAACACAAAGGGAGATCACTGCTGTCCACGTCCTTAAAATTGTAAACAACGACACGTGACACTGATAGTTGGCTCGGTTGTGTAGAGAGATATTCGATATAATTCTGGTAGGTAACGTTTAAGCCGCTGACAACCTGTTTTGTTATATTGATTGCTACTCTCCTAATACATATAATATACCATGAAATACCTTGAAGTCCATATCATATTTTGCCTTGACATCCATGGGCGCTGCCATCTTGTTTTAGAATGTATTTAAGAGCTGATGTAGTGCCGATTATATTTTTGATTTTTAACAAGTATTTCTGCCCTAAGAACCTGCAATGCAGCATATTATGATAGGGTTACATGTTTGCGAACAGAATAGAACAGAGAAATAAATAGTATATAGATTAAAAATTCTCAGTAGATTTCTTGCAGTTAACTATGCGCAAAATGGAGTGCGACGGCTCTCGAGCCATGTCTCGAGTTGAAGATCTCGTAGAATGGCACGAGATCTCGATTGAGCAATGAGCCCTGACTCCAAAATACGCCCGTCAAAAAAATAGTCATTTTGGAGTCAGAAACCCGGACTAACGTTTACTTATATTGATCTGACATAGTCAGTTCGTGTAAATTCACTTCTTTACAAGTATCAGAAAGGCTACGATGTTGAGCGGGCATTTAAATAATCGCCTAAGGTTCTAGCGTACTGGTATAAAATGATCCCTGGTGTCCGTGACAAGTTTCTCATTTCTCGCAGAGAATTATATAAGATTATATAAGGTTAAAGCTTGTAAATACGTGTTTTTTGAGGGGCTTTTTATGTAAATTGAAATTTTTAAAATTTGATGACCGTTTGTTACTTATTATTTTATTAGGCAACATATAGGTTTAGTTTTAATATACGTTTTAGATACTGGCGACTTCTAAAATTCATTCACTTGACCTTTATGAACTTAAAACAGCATTATTTGGACATTTCTGCCCTTTTCTGTTAGGGAAATTAAAGAGTAGGTGGTTAAATCCCAGGGCCAATGATAAATACCAGCTTATGCGTTAATTGATTAATGTTTTACGCCGCACTCGAAGAAACCGGGCTCTTTGTCCGGAGGAAACCCTTAAATTTCGGCGAGTACCTGGCAACTCTGCAGAGTGACTACCACTCTGCCGACGGAGCCTCCCCAACAAAGTAACTTACAGAAAAACCCTTATGTGAAAGGTCATTTTGTTTTTTTTATATAAAAAACTCACATCGTTGTCCTGAAGCGATGGGAATATATCATGAGAGCTGTCAGATAAATTATTATTAGGGAGAACGCCCTGAAGCAGCTCGCAAAACCAGCCTCTAATTATATTTCCCGCTCGGGTTTGTAATTAAATAATGCACATATAGGAAATAGAACAGCACTCTGACTTGAGACGTTGTATTGTCGAAAATCAAACGGGAATACTAGAATCAAAACACACGCCCTTATTCAAAACATGAGATTGTTATGTATCTGGTTTACTGTTTTACTCTGCACTCAAGATTATTTCACTGCTGACATTGCTGAAGTTTTATGAACAACATTGGAAATATTTTCTAATTTGCGTTTAGTGTGTTGCAGAACCAGTACTGGCTAAAACGAAAATAACATATAGAATTAAGACGGAGGACAGAATATGCCTTTCATAACTATGTAACTATATAAGAACATTGAGACAGAACAAACACAATTCACTACTACATTTGATGCTCTTCAATGCTTACGAAAGTAAAATGATCTCAGTGACATACGACGTCAAACACGGCCTCCGTTGTGTACGTTCCCTCATAGTGGTGGCGTAATACACGATCTCTGCTTTGTCAGTGCGTCTTTGTAGCCGTTTGTACACATCGAAGGTCGTGTTTGATGTCACGTTTGACGAGCAGTATATTCCCTCCTCTCTACTTATTTCAATATCAGGGAACTCACGCGTTTGAGCAAACACAAAACACAGTAACCATATCGTTCACAATGCCGTATCCTGGTTTATGTCATCATCACTAAGACATTCTGAATCTAGAAGAGTTAGGTTTTGACCGTATTAAAACCCCGTATAGTGAGACAATTGTCAACAAAGTTCATATTACTATGATAATGTTCATAAGTAAAATATACAATGGAATTATTTGTTATAGGAAATATAATCTTTACAAACCCAACATTGCTAATTTCATATCACGCCTTACCTTTATGTACATACTTCCCTCAAATAAACGCTCTTGGGAAAATTTTCCACAAACAAAAATTGCTCGCACCATAACTCATTCTCTATAACTTCTTCATTGTCCTTCGATATGCAAATGATAAAGCTGGAGTTTTTTTCTATATCCATTTTACTTCTCATTCATCATTTCTAAAAGCTCTCTTTGACCGTGGTTTCATTCTGATAAGAAACAATTAATGCATTCGTACGAAGTAATTCTTTGTAAAACAAGACGAGCTTTGGCCACAGATTACAGTTGGGGAAAACATCGGTGTACGTGTGGATTTCTCTAAGAAAAAAAGCTCTAAAAAGATTTCGTTCCACGAATTACTATTTCGTTCCACGAATTACTATTTCGTTCCACGAATTACTAAATCGTTCCACAAATTACTATTTCGTTCCACGAATTACTATTTCGTTCCACGAATTATGATAACCAATGGCTGATGGCTTTATAACTTGCCAGCTAACCAATGAGGATGAACATTGCATATTTCTTGGCTGGCTTTCGTCGATGATTCACAGCTAATATACTCACGATGTTCTTGTACAACAACCCTAATTCAAAATACATAGCAATAAGTTCATCCCTTTCCATGTTTACCTGTACGCATAGCCTCACTTTGAGAACCTATTTCTAGGACAACAACAACGGAAACCATAATTCGTGGAACGAGTTAGTAATTCGTGGAACGAAATCTTTTTTGAGCTTTTTTTTGCATGTTCCCTCTACGGTTCCGTAAAAACACAAGGCACAGGGGAACATATTGAAAGGTGGTAGACCGGCAAGAGACTTCAGCCATGACAAGTAGATCCCCCAAACGCCTGTTTGCAATGACTGGCCCCTGAGGTCCGCTGAGTCATCTCATTTTGAAGTAGTCGTATTCTTTCACCATGATTTTGACCAAATCGGAGCTGTCCTAGATATACTGAAATAAAAATACATATGGTAAAAAAGTTTCCTCACGACCCCTTCCCGGGTCCAAGTTCAAACCAAAGGATAAACAGCCTGCAACGTTTCACTTCAAAAGCGTTCCTTTTTCCAAATGAGTCCAACACCAGGCAAATGGCTGGTAGCTCTCGGTTGTAACAAATCAGAGTTTCTCCCACGCATTGCTCGCGACAACAAACACAATGTCAGAGAAGTCGCAAACAGGATTCTCTGCCATTTGATATTTGATGCGTTAGTGTTCCCTGAAAGAGGTTCGGCAATCTGGCACGCATTCATCGCGTCCGCAACGCATCCGAAGACATTCCACTGATGGACAGGAAGTTAACTATGCATGATAAACACGTGAAGGAGAAGTGAGCACGTCGGAAGCCGAAGGGGACAAATGACTTTTACCAATGTTCTTTTATGTTCTTTTATAGTTATGAAAGGCTAATTCTGTCCTCCATCTTAATTCTGCATGCTATCCTTCGTAGTCTAGCCAAAATTGGCCACCAGATATCAGCCCGATGGTATTCCACAGGTATGATTAGCCCGTATTATCGGTCTTACGGCGACTGGTATTATATGGCTGCTAATGTGTCTTGTCGCCTTATGACGAACACGGAAAGAAAAAAAAAGTCGACAGAGCCCAGATTTCTCGGCTAAGGCCTGATAAACTCGTGTAGACATTTAGTTGACCATCAACAAAGGTGACGTTTTTCAGTTCTTAAAAGCATTATGAACAACCGTGGACAATATTTTTTGCGTAAAGTGTTTTATAGCATGTAGCGTACATGTTTATGAATTTTAGAACCAGTGCAAACATTAATAAATGCTTTATTTACCATATTGCGGTGATTACGTAAGGTTATTAGCTTAGTGACATATGAGGTCAAACGACTAAGGGATAATCTTGGACGATATCAGTATAGATTCCATTGCGAATGTAAAGCTTCACTAACCTGTCATAATGTATCCATGTGTCTAATTTCTGCTTTACCAATTTGGTTTCTTCTAGGTTTGATTCTTCGCCTGAATACACTTTGAAGTATCTGTTTGTTAAATACAACTTGTCTACATTACTAATAGCCTGCTATCTGATACGTTGAGGAACCTATATTTCCCCAGGAACTGGCGTACATTTGACTAAATTTAAATTCGACAATTCCTTTTTTCTAGAATTCAATGTTTGTGAAAAAGCCAAATCTTACACTTTTGCATTATATAACATCTGTATTTATTTCTTGGATAACCGGTATGAATGTGAATATTTGTAATTTGTTTCACGCAAAGAAATGCCTTTTTGTCTAATTTACCATTTTTGTGCAATTCTGTGTTAAATTTTTAACAGATTAAGACACTTTAAGCCTTTCGTAAAAGCGATATCTGATCTTTCACTATTTTTATCTTTAGTTTCTGGTATCAGGATACCTTCGTCCATGTTCTAATCTCTATAGTTCTAATTCGATCGTTTTTTTTAATGTTAATATGTCGGACATCCCCCTTTGACCGGTATGTCATTTGGTAGGCCCCTCCCAGCCAACCCATCAACACCAAGACGGAATCATAAAAGAATGATATCCATTTTTGGGCCCAACGATGAAGCATTTTTTAGGTCAGTTGACTTTTTTTTTTTGGTTGACATCATCGTGGAGCTATTTGGTTGGGTGTATTGAGGTGAATCCTACAGCCAGTTTCGGTTACCAACCTGGCAGTAAACCCGTGGCTGTGTCACCAATACCTATCTATCTATCTATCTTCGTGTTATTGTAGGGGAGTTATTTTCTGTAAGGCGACACGGTATTTATCAAAGTGTGATATACTTCCATAATAAGACCATACGATTTCCTTAACACTTCCTTACACGTATTTTAAAATACAAATTCTCCCAACCTGATTTGTATGGCAATGGAAGAGTTGATTTTGTTTGAGGACGGCTAGCTAGAATGATTTGTTTAATGGGTTTTAGTGTGGAAAAGTAAACTTCTTGTCGGTATTAGGTTTTTATACCCACACGTCTTTACGGGTCAGGGAACGTTTTCCTATTGAGAGACAAACCGATCGTTAAAGAAAGGGCCATTCGTACAGAACCGGTCTCCTTTGAAAGACGGCTTTGTGGAGATGACATGAAAGTATCTCCAAACCTACCCATAGTTTGAACATGCTTACTCATGGAGCAGTCAGCCATATCTAGGTTTTTAATAACCCCCAATATACACCCGGTATCTCAATTTATCACCGC
The DNA here is from genome assembly GCA_963971465.1 of Lepidochitona cinerea. Classification (NCBI taxonomy): domain Eukaryota; kingdom Metazoa; phylum Mollusca; class Polyplacophora; order Chitonida; family Tonicellidae; genus Lepidochitona; species Lepidochitona cinerea. Next base: position 33,755,997 of record OZ020556.1, on the reverse strand, counting down.
TTCGAGGAGATATACAAGTCCTTATTTTTACACAGTCTTGTGAAGTTAGCAAATCAGACAGTTTTGTCTGTATCAAGCCGGACCAACACCTGCACTTCAACAGACCAACTGTTAACTCAGCACAGGTATGTGTATACTCAACAACTATCAGAGGTTTGGTGGTGGAAGATTGTAGCACGTATCTATCAAGAGTTGACTATCTTTACTTGATCCCATACTCTTCCAACAGAAAAATGATACCACATATAGTCACGTGGATGACTGGTGTGTCTCGGTGGCTTTCATGATAACGATAAAATGGGGAGCTTATTTACTGCTTTTAAAATCTTTTGATAACTGAAAGTTTCCTTTGCCATTACATAAGTAACTATTTCATGAAATAAACTTTGTAAAATCTAGGGACATTCAAAGGCGCCAATTGTTTGTATTAGAATTCCCACTATTACCGGCTTTTTACTTCTGACCAAAATGACATCCTTCTTCCAAAATTCTACAGTATAACTGTCAATCCTTTATATAATACACTAACATGTATTGCTGTTTTATAGAAACTGTCTTCATGCTATTCATAATGTTCTCATCTAACATAGGCATATTGTTCTTCGTAAGAGTGGGATTATTATCAGGTATCAGTGGACTATCAAGTTTTTTTCTGGCCATACATGTAGATCTAAGCATAATAAAGAATAGTTAGAGTGGTGTTAAACAACAAACAGTCAGTCAACAAATCATTCAACACTTAAACGAAATGACGAGCAGTATACAAAAAATACACTTCCATTTCAGATCCAGCAAGAAAACTAGATTGATTGATGGGCAATTGATGATGGATGATTGCCGGATTGATTGTTTAGAGCTTTACATCGCGTTCGATAATAACCAGTGACTCTTGAACACGCTTTAAAACAGAGTTTGAAATTAAATTGTGAAACGTTTAGTTCCCACAGTTGATTGTATTTATACATTATCGTCACAACGTATCCTTATTTAATCAAGCCTTTCAACTCAGATTAAGGTCACTGCAAAGGGCCCTGGGATATTCAAGGAAGGTTTTATAGCGTTAGTACCTGGGTGTGGTCCATTTTATTTATTATCTCTTTTTTCTCACAATGTTGAAACATGGCTTATATTTATTTGTGGTTTCTTAAAATAAACTACTAACTACATGTATATTGATATTGAATCCACAAGATGTGATTTTGGTTACTCTGGATGTGGAGTCTATGTATACAAACATTGACATAGATTTGGGTCTTAAATCCATAAAATCAGCATTCCAAAGATATCCTGACCACCGTCGTCCGGATAAAGACATTTTAGAATTGCTGGAACTTAGCTTAAAAGGTAACGATTTTGAATTCAATGGGGAGATCTTTCAGCAAATTAAAGGGTGTGCTATGGGGAAACGTTTTAGTCCTAACTTTGCCTCTATTTTTATGGCTGAGTGGGAGAGTGATATTCTTCACAAATGTCACCTACAACCTTTTATTTACCTTCGGTATCTGGATGACATTTTTATCATTTGGCAACATACGTTGGAAGACCTTCATATTTTCATCGATACTCTTAATTCTCACGACTCAAGCATTAAATTACAGCCTACTATTGATCACACTTCTGTGGATTTTTTGGATGTAACTATTTACAAGGGTCATACATATCATACTACTGGGTATTTAGATTACAAAGTATTCTTCAAACCTACTGACACGCATCAGCTACTACATGCTGGGTCATACCATCCTCCTCACACTTTCAAGGGGGTCATTAAATCTCAGATTTTTAGATTCTATAGAAACTGTAGTTCTTTAGATTTTTTTAACCAGGCTTGTTCTGTTCTTTTTAAAGCTCTCCTCCCTAGGAAGTATTCTATTAGATTACTCCGAAGGATGAAATCTAACACAGTAAGACAAATCATGTTTCCCCCTTCATCCCCCGATACGCTTACCTCCCCTTCACGAGTGTACCACTACCGTCCAACATTTCTCTCAGGTACATCAATGAAATGCCTTAAGACGCGATGCAAACTCGATATATACGTACCCGATCGCGGAACCTTTTTCGGAGAACAAACTCGCAACAAATATCAAATGGCAGAGAACCTTAATTGTGACTCCTCTAATATCGTGTATGTAATCACGTGCAAAAAATGTCGCAAACAGTACGTCGGAGAAACTCAGAATTCTCTACGACAAAGAGCAGCCAACCATTTATCTAGCATAAGACTTAAACATGATGTACCCGTGGCACAACATTTCAACACTCAAGGTCATTCGGTCAAGGACCATTTTGAAATCATGCCTATTGAGAAAATCCCATTTCTCACTTCCGCTGCAGATACGAAGCACAAACGTTTGGAAAGGGAAAGTTTTTGGATTCAAACATTACATACTATTTATCCTTTGGGTTTGAACTTGGACCCCGGAAGATGTCGTGAAAAAACTATAATACCATTTGTGTTTCAGTATAACAAAGCTAGCATCGCTATGGCCAAGATTATAGTAGAAGAATACAAACTACTTCAAAGTAAACTTGCTCGACCTCTGACCCAAAGGCCAGTCATTGCTTATAAAAAGAACAAGAGTTTGAAAGACATACTGGTCAGGGCTAAACTCCCCTGTCTGCCTTCTACCTAAGTTTTCTGGGAAAGGGTATGGGGGGGGGGGGGCATACTATATAGTCTGACGATATTCTTACTATAGCTTAAGATGCGTAAGCATTGTCAATGTAATACAAAGTGTTCCAGAAAATTCTACTGACTAAGGCCAAGCTCCTGTCAGTCGTCAACCTAATGAAATATCATAGGTTTACAACAATTTATGATGGGGTATAAAGGTCTAAATGATATACCTCTTTTTAACACAATTAGAAACTTGTCTCCGTGGTTATTTTAGACAAGAAGATTTTCCCTGTGCCCGTGTGTTTTAGTGTCCATAAATATATTGATATTGAAAGAAGATGAGCGGGAGCCTAGACCTACATCTGATGACTCCCCAGATTTGTAATAATAAAGATGACGATATGCTGACAGAGAGAGTCGTATACAGCCCCCCTCCCCGCTCCCATAGTTTAATTTGTGTTGCATTTGTTCTCTTCGACGTTTACCAATGCTGAATAAAGACGCTTTGTCTAGATCACTAATGTTAATCATCCTAGCTATGTAAAATGGGTATCCGTTTAACGATTACATATGAATATACAATGACGATTAAGATAGTGATAAAATTATGTGTGTCTTTCTTCCGCCACGTATGACCTTCAAACTTAGATCAGGAAACTGTATGTATTGAGTTTTCTTTTAAATTTTAAAGAGGTTGGTAACTATATCTGTTGTTGTTTTTTCTTTCTATGACATGAAACATGCACCTGAGTAAAGAAACTAGCAAGGTGGAACTATCACACGAGAAATCTAATGAAAACTGATTAGTTCTCGGTCTGTTATATACCTTAACAAGGCTTTGTGCTTTGCCCAAGGGCCCTCGGGTTAAATAGCCGGTGTACACTGATAAAATGTCGTTGGGTCCACGTAGATAGACTTACTGTTACCTGCCAGTGTAAGAACGTAATGTAGAGCAATCAGTGCTTGAGAGGAATATCTGTAAATATTGCAGTCAAATGTACATCGAACAGAAATTAACACACACCGTTTAATATTTCTGACGTAATTTATTATTTGGTATTCAAATTAGAAGGTAAGTTATTCTTTGCATTTGACTTTATCGTCTTGATAATAGCTTACGTGTGTGCCAAAAAGTCATAACAATTCTAGTTCAAATATATTTAAGAACACTTAAACATGCGGGCACAGGGAAAATCTTCTTGTCTAAAATAACCATGGAGACAAGTTTCTAATTGTGTTAAAAAGATGTATATCATTTATACCTTAATACCCCATCATAAATTGTTGTAATAAACTAAACTTATGATATGTTATTAGGTTGGCGCGTGATAGGAGCTTGGCCTTAGTCAGTATAATTTTCTGGAACACTTTGTAATACATTAACAATGTTTACGCATCTTAAGGTATGGCTAGAATATCGGTGGACTGTGATTGAACGCCATAGGATCATTGGAAAAGACAGGGAAAATTTTAGTTCCCCCCCCCCCCACCCCCGCCCCCTCCCCAGAAAAACCTAGGTTGAAGACAGACAGGGGAGTTTATCCCTGACCAGTATGTCTTTTAAACACTTGTTCTTTTTATAAGCAATGACTGGCCTTTGGGTCAGAGGTCGAGCAATTTTACTTTGAAATAGTTTGTATTCTTCTACTATAATCTTGGCCATAGCGATGCTGGCCTTGTTATACTGAAACACAAGTATTATTTTAGTTTTTTACGACATCTTCCCGGGTCCAAGTTCAAACCCAAAGGATAAATAGTTTGTAATGTTTGAATCTAGCTCGAATATAGGCAGCCCAATTGCTACCAGCATCATGGAACTTACTAAACTTGTAAATGATCTATATGTAATAAATCTCACTTGAGGCTGGATTTGTTTGAGATGAGAGTGACATCATCATATCATCATTGCCTTAAGTATATTTTACACATACACTTTTGATAAAAGCCAGATGTTAAATACGGTATCATTTTATTCAATGTAGAATTTGAACTTTCTCATTTTCCTACATTTTACCTTGAGTTGATAAAGGTTTCACAAGATATAAACATAAACTGCATTTTGACCAGGAAAATTTAAATAGCTTCTTTTCGGAATCTAGAGTAGCCCATCTTCCCACAATCTTCTTTTTAATAAATATCACGCTCCAGTTGGCAGTAGGATCCGACCTTTGGAGGTAACAATGGCTTCAGTTGATATATACACATTATGTTACCTTTAGCAGTTCACACATCAACGACCAGCGTGCAAACATACCCGTAGTACATCTCATTAACTAATTGATTGTAGATGGGAATGTACTGCTTTACTGGTCGAGAGGATTCTAATGTTGTAAAACTAGGACACCTTTGTACATTAAAGTGGCATGATCTACCAAAATGTTGATATTTTGAGGCTGAAACAGAACGTTGAAATTATTGGCTATTTTTCTCAAGACGTAAAATTCAGAAGCTTTTTAGTGCTTCTAAACTCGGAAATGTACGATATAGTATTGTTTTGAACAAACTTTAGCTTAGAATGAATGAATGGTCGCCCCGATTATTTAAATTTTGTTTACTTTTCGAACACGTTTTCGGTTCGTACACGCCACATACTGTATGGATTTTTCTCATTCCAACGCTAATCATTAAGTTTTTCGATGGCCTTCAAAGCCTCTTACTGTCGTGACGATCGGAAATTATGAAAAAGGTGTGAATTTTGGCAGCTCATGTCACTTTAAATAAACTGCCATTATTAAGTTTCTTATTGTTTTAAAAAGGATAAGTGGGGGAGGGGGTGTCATTTAGACCTTTATACACATCCATTATTCACATCTTTACGTTCTCTCTTACAGATATCAATGACAGATGCCCATAGTTTCAGGAGCTTTGACCTGTTTATTCTGTGCAAGAAGAAAACTGCTGTGTGACATTAAATCCTTAAAAACTGTAATTAATGGAAATTCAAACAGCGACATAATTACTCCTGAGGGTCTACCTGTGAAATAGTTCGAGAAGTAAAACGAAACTTAATTGTATTGCAAACAAACGTGTACCTAAAGTGATATTTGTGCCAATATGATTGAATTCAGTTTGGACTGACGTTTCGCCTATGTAGAAATACATCGTAACGAAACAATAAAACCCCGTGATTCGTGTTGATCTACAAGCATAATGAACGATCAATTCATTTGGGAAGACCATCCAAAGACAATTAAAGAGATTCTCTCAGATGCCTTCCTCCCTCAGGTAGTGAAGGTATACCGGGACATAGAGGCACCTAGAGACGGTCCCCAGGATGTGCTAGTTCTGGTGAGAGAGGTTGCAGGGAGCAGGGTTCTGGCACGGGTGACGTTATCTGACCCCAAAGCTCCGGCAGAAAATGACGAACAACGACTGGCTTTAATACCAGCGGAATATGAAGGTAAGGAAAATGATTCTGAATTCTACAAATCACAGATAAATTATCTTTAAATTGCTGACACTATTGCACGTGTTATTCGTATATAATCTATTGAACCTTATTCTGATAATCGGTGGCCTGATCGCGACCTTTCACACTTCAATGGTCAGGCATGAATGGCACATTGCCTTCTGGACTCCAAATACCAGAGAGTATCATTCGTGCAGACATCCAGTATCAGTGCACTGTTAACACACCTGTCTGGAGGTTTACTCGTGACACACGGTGGATGTGTTTCAAAATAACTGGTTTCAAAACCAAGAGAGCATTACGCCCCATGATTGGTTTAGTTCTTGTCTCCATACACTGTCAAGTTCTGTAAGCCTAGTAGTTTAATTGTCCATAAATTCTTTAGTAAGTTCCCTACTCCTAACCATGTTCTACTAAGATTACACGGATATCTGCCGAGTGTTACGATAAGAAGTTTTATAATTGTATCCTGGTGTTTTGTATGAACCCTCTTGAAACACCCGTCAAAATCACCGTTTAAAAAATTTCTAAGTTTGACATAAAAATATCCGGCATTAGACTTTAGTTAAGTATGGACAACTAAACAGAGTCAGTAAGGTCTCATACTTGAAAGCTTACAACGGTTCAAACTCCACTTATAAACTAACAACACAGAGAAAATAGCCTTAGGGTTTTCATTTTTTGTGAAACTTTGCTGGATTTAGCTGAATTTAACATCCTTGATACAAAGCTCAGCTGGTATGATTCTCACTCGTGAGTTTAGTATGAGCTCTTTCTCACCTATATACTTTGGGGGATGGTTTATTGAAGCGGATATCTCCTGGAATTAGGAATTGTTCTAGTTAGCTTGAAAAAAAAAGATCCTGTATTTTACAAAACCCACATCCATGTTTTGTTACAGAGGTATGGCCGTGACACACGGGGGGGTGTGTTTCAAAAGACAATGACAAAATAAAATTCAAATATTGAGTCAGTATGAAGTTCTCTTTTTTCGGAATAACACTACTAGTTGTGTATTAGTGACTTACTTATATCCCAACATACAGAAATGGGAGAAACAATCTGCAATCCTAAGTGCATACCATATACTTGGCCGCCCCGCTGATGATTTAAAGTAGTTAAAGTATATTTGATAACTTATCCTCTACTTTACAGATACTGCCACTTCACTGTATATCAACTGAATACATGTCCGTAAACCAAATGCTTTAGAAAAGTATATATTTTATCTATTGTGTTCGTCAAAATGTAACTTTGGAAATGTTTATATTTTACAGGATGGTTTACGTTAAGTGAAACTCATAATGCAAACAATACGGATGTTATAAAGTCTCTTGGTAAAGTATTGGAGATCATGCCACATGTCTTTCTCACATGTTCGCGTATCACGTGTTATTTTGAGCTCTCAAAACCGGAAAATGGCGCCGACTACATCAAAGGACACATCGATGCTAACGAGTCCGTCACAGTGAATTCTATGTATGAAGGGTATATCAAGTACAGTAACTTGAAAAGCAAGGTCAAACGAAAACTGGAACGATTTTTAAAAGTGTCAACAAGTACTCGTAAAATTGCATTGGTACCAGTAAAGCAGGAGGGCAACTTTTACATTGTTGATTTAGGCAAGAACCGCCATACGGATACTTATGACGGTGTCAGTGTTAGACGAGTAAAAGACATTCTAGGAAGAAACGAATTGCCTATCAAAGTATATCCTCTGGGAGATAGAGATGAATTTAAATTTAGCAAACGATCGGTAAAGAGACCGTTAAGGACGACTGTAGAATTGATAGAAACGGTCCCGTTTCGAGCTGCAGTGGCGTGCACTCTTCATTCCCGAGGTAATCAACTCCTTGAGTTACCCTTGCACTCTGACGTAAAATACATCCGGGCCATACAGACTCCACGTGCGAAACACCACGAGGGTTTAAGAAAAACACTCATCTTTGCTGATAGCCACGCGGATAAATTCCTTTCAGAGGTGAAATACAAATCGGAAAGCGTCTAACTGGAGGAATCATTTGTTCTTAAGAATACTTAAAGTAACTTTGGAGATGTATCCATTGCTGACTGATTTAGATTGACGTTATCATTCTGCAGCCACCGATTGTGCGTCTTATACCAATATGGCTCTGACAGGGCCGATTTACTGCTGTGCAAGGGAGAATACTCGCTATCAAATACACTTCTCAAATAGTCCAGGGTTTGTATATATCATATGGCAATTCAAAGGAAGCATTTTTCATGTTCGTCAAGTGCGAGTCATCTTAATACAACTCAGGTTTTCTGTGCAAGGGAGAAAACTCGCACCCTAACACACTTATTCAATAGTCGAGAGTTTGTATATATTCAAAGGAAGCATTATTTCATGTTCCTCAAGTGCGAGTCATTTAATGCGGTTTATGTTTTCTGAGTGATAAACTGAATTATGAACTAATTGAAAAATTGCACAACTGTACCATTTCGGACATCTGTGGCACAGATTTAAAAAAGGTTACGAAATTGTAAACAGCATTTGTGTTCAGATGTGATTAGACTGAAAGTGTAACATTAGATATTGAGTGTTTTAACCCGTTTGATAAAACGGTTGTGAAAATATGTATAGCCTTTACCTACGTTTACCTATTCAACGTCAATCCTTTTTAAGCGTCGCTATTTGTGTAAGACAATGTTTATCGTAGTAATGTATTGCAGTTGTGTAACTATATGTTCATTTTAATTTCGCTTCTTAAAATGGTGGAGCCGTTAAGCTGTTAACTATTTAGCTGAAGATTCATTAAGTTTTATGTCAAGCTAATACATTGAAAATAAAAATGTAAAAATATGTATAAAAGAAAATACTATTACTTTTAACCATTTTAACTATAAAATTACAATCAGTAAAACGAAAGTATTCCCTTTACATGTTGTTTCAATGTAATTTCCATTGGTTCTTTCACGAGTGTTTTCATCATACGATCATGCAGGGGCCGATTTGTCCGCTAACTATGCTTGAATAAAAACGTTAAGCTAGATAAACTTACCTTGTCTGAATAAAATTACTAATATTTAGAATTACAGCTTAGACGACAGCTTAATGGGTTCTGAGAATTGGGTCTTAAGGAATTGGAATTTATTTTTTACCTATATCCTAAAGAAATACCTATGGATGGGTGATGGAGATTTGTACAGATTCGTTACAAGGCAGAAGTCTGCACGCTATTTACAGATGTCCATCGTTGATACTATTTCCCCCTTGGTTATAAAGCCACCTAACGTTGCCAACGTCCGACAAACGTTATTCTGAAACCATAGGTACTAAGGTAATATACGGGAAACATAACCTGATGAATTGCCTGGTCAGCGAACGGTAAATGCATATCGACTGGTCAACTAAACATCCTTGACGAAACTTCCGGTACCAAACTTGCAGGCACAACCGTTGGTAAGATTTAGAATACTGTTTAAATTCAAAACACCGAACCATCTTCTGTATTTTGCAGTTATAAGCTCGCTCATGTTGCCCGAATTTAAACGTTGTGGCAACAACTGTCTGAGAAGCGCTGACGAAAAGTTTGAGAGACATTGTTATTTTGAGATTGTACAGTAAGGGCGAAAATATAAGATTAAAATGATTACAAATTAATCAAATGCTAAAATCACCCATAAAGATAGGTATTTATATATGTTATTCAGCCAGGTAAACCCCATGCTGTGTAACAAGGCTTCACTTGATGGAGGGACAGAGTGTTTCGGTCCCTTACACTATTCCGGGGCCTTCAAAAGGGTATGGAAAGTGTTCGCTTCTGTGCTACCTTTTGGTCGCACCATTCAAAAAAATCTGCAGTTTGTCAGACGGTATTTGACGTACGTAAATCCCCGAAGTTATTAAAGAAGAAGTTTCACACCACGAAATTGAAGGGTCACATCGTTTTGTTTTGTTTTTTGTTGTTGCCAAAATGGGGGATCCAAGGCCTTTGCCTTACAGAAACGCAACAGAGTCTGGTTAATACCTCACCCCCACCCTTCCCCAATGTGTATAGTCCTGGGGCCGCTAGGCCTCGGAAGTTGGTGGGCTCTATATTTACTGGGAAACTAGAAATAAAACTAACCGTAACTCTTACTGACACCTAAACGTCATTAATTGTGCATAGTTTTTATTTCAACCTATTTTGAACCTAATTCAAATCTGCAAATGGAAAAACGAAACACAAAATACATCGGTCATCGATGCTAAGTATACAAGGGACGTAACTCTGTATGCCGTTGATCGATCCGTTTGACAGAGGTTCTCACACTTTGACAGTAGATACATGTGTGACATATCTCGAGATATTAGCTTTGGTTAAGATATATAAAATAAATAAATAGACAAGCTTGCACAAAACGTCGTAACTCTGCATGATTAAATTACCACTAATAAAAGTACCAGCTAGTAGGCCGATAGCGGTTGAAAATGAATCTGAGACAATTCTCTGTCTACTACGGTTTTCAGGTTTCGGGATAATAAATTTGTCATTGATATTTTACCCTGGGTGTATGTATCTGTTATGACCCTTCTTTTCCTCATAAAAATATCAATAACTTATAATATACGTATATTAAAAAATCAGTCAAACGTAGTGGAAAATATTCTGAAAGGGCGAGATAACAATATCAAAAGTGTTCTCTATCGCGTCCCATACCTATGGCTCATATCGTTGAGACGTTTTCCTGTTTCTCTTTTTAAGAATACATTAAATTGAACGAAAACTCAGAACCATGGACATGTTTTCAAAAAAGTTTATTTTGTAACGTATAACACGATTGCATAATTTATATGATACAACATTCAATATTGTAAACATTAGATTAGATTAGAATAAACTAACAATGTTAAAATAGCTTTGTATGGAAGACTGATATTATTGAAGACATTGAGATTTGATTTTATTGCATTCATAATAAATGTATGATAAACGGTAGCTTAGATAGAACATATATCCAAGACATGCATTAGAGATGCATATTGTATGACAGCATATCCTTGATAAATGGGGGGTTAAAAGATTCAGAAACAGTTTTATCTGAATACCTAAAGATAAATTGTAGACATAAATTGATTAAATACGTATTACAATATTTTTGAAACAAAACATACCGAAAAAGTCGATTATAAATGTACATATTTTCTATCAACACCAGAGGTTTTGCACAGGAATTTGAATTTCTCTTGGATCGAGTTCATACAGTACATGTTATTAACAATATGATTTCAAAATAGGAGGTGTGATCTTTAACTATATTATATGTGAATCTTTCGGTCCTGCTATAAAGAAGGCGGCTGCTAACGCAAAGGGCTGAAAACAACCCTAAAGATAGATAGAGACGAAATATATATTATTATCCCCTAGCCAAGTGTCACGGCAAATGTTTTGCCTCTTAAAAATGATAGCTATGGTTGAAAAATAAAACATTATGTTGATTGATCTCTTTGAGCGATGCTTTTTCTTGGTAACTCCATATCAATTAGTCGTGTTTCTTTACCAAAATTAATGTCATCTCATATAATAATATCGCTGCTGGTGTCACAGCAAATATAATTTTTATAGCTATCCCGCGTATATATTATTGAATACTATAACACGCGGACACAGGGAAAATCTTCTTGTTTATAGTTAGGCTTGTTCGGAGTTTCCGGCAGACCGGTTGGTCTTCTACAGAGAAATCAATTTGGGAAAGTAAAACATATGTCACATCAATTAACTGGACGATCAATCTGTAAAACAGGATATTAACTAGCTGTCTTTTGTTTAGGGAACACGAATACAGGTAAACGATTTAATAGTTCCACTGTGAGTTGCGCTGCCATTTGCCAAGGCGAGTGGTTTTTAATCCTTTTCAAATCACCCACTTTACAGCCAAAAGTTATTCAAGGGAGATAACTTGAGAAGTAATTGTACGTACTTACGGGAAAGCGGGACAAGTTATATATCACACAGCTTCTAAATAAAAGCTTATTTCAAATTAGTTGTTGCGTCAACTTATCTTTTTACTACACGCAATTGGCCATACCAATTCGATGAGTAAAAAAATTAATAATCCAGTGGTCCATTTCATTAACACACAGTTAACATAAATTTTAAAACAGACGTAAATTAGGCCATAAAAGGCAAAATAAAAAAATAACTGGACAAACTCGCATCGAATTAAAGGTACCTTCGCCGCTCTAAAGTCGAAAAATGTTTTACATTAAAAACAACTAGATGTATTTTACGGGCGAGAAAGCAGGGTAAGTTGTGTATCACACAGCTCATAAATAAAAACTTTTTTAAATTCGTTCTTACGTCAACTTATCTTATTACTAGATGTAATATGTCATACCATTTCGATGTGTAAAAAAGTAATAAATATAGCGTCAAACAGTAACCATCAGCATTGTCATAACTCCAAAGTTATTTTCTAATATAATGTCCATGTGATACCGGGAATTAGTTGAAACAAAATATAAATAAAAAGTTGGATATAGACGGACTTGGATGACAAGATATTAACAGTAGTTTTTAATTGGCACATATTGATGACGATATATACATTATGGAATTAACAAAGGGTTTCAGCCTTTTTGTCATCATCCTTAATCAGTTCCAAAACCTTTCCATCATCATCAACATTAGATTCAGCTTGACTGACGCCATCACTATCAAACATGGCCGCCTCCTCAGATTCAGCAATATTCGTATCCTTAATAAGATCGAGTGTGTTTAGATTTTCAGTCTGAGATTGTTTACGTGACCTTGGTTTATGTTCTATCATTTCATGATTGGTGTCCATGTCGTTAGACAGCTTAATCATGCTCTCAAAAGGCATGGCATATTTTCTACACAGTCGCTTGGCGTCTTTAAACGTATGCAAAACGTCAAACTGGTTGTCGTCGCTGGGGAGAAATACATTGCACTGGGTGTCAACTGGTATCTCAAACAAAACATTTCGTTTGTTAACCATTGTGGACGCAATAATTGTCTCCCTCTCAGAAGCACTTTTCAGCATGAGAAGACCCGTAAAAATACACGGCACAACTGGGGCTTTACCGTACAACAATCGCACCATAAGCGGTAACTTGAAATCTCTTGTAAGGTCTTTCAGTCTATATATGGCATTGACTTTTTCATCTTTGCGTGTTCTCTCATAGATAGAATTAAATTTACCACTTTCTTGAAAAGCAACCATGATTTCTTTTCTGTCTGGTGTTTTACATCGTAAGTAGTGGATTTCCTGTGTCATATATTCTTTCTCCTTAGCTTTGAACAATCCAGACTTTGTCTGTGTCTTCCAGCGAGCCTTGAAAACATCGTCGGTTTTCAAAATAGCACCAGCGGGGATTTTCTTCTCTCTGTAAGACTCTTTTCCTTCTGCGTTTCTGGAGATAGATACTGCATTTATTGCCGTTCGGGTGAAAAACCTCTTGGGCAATGCTTTGGCTACTTCTCCAATATTGCTGAAATAGCCTGCTCTACCAAAGGTATCGGGAACCAGCTCAAACCAACCTGCAAACAAATAAATACATGTATTATTTATATTAATTTGACATCAATACAAACATGTTTTATTTCAGAATAACACGCCAACTAAACTTTACTTGAACGCATAACGTATCTATGTAGATATAACAGTCTTTGTTAAATGGTACTTTGACAAACACAACATGCACATTATAGCATGGAAACATGTTACTCACAAGCACAGCAACTAAAATTAAAATAATGACACAATATATGCCACTTAAAGTGAATTGAATGGCCAGTGATTTTAACCCACTCCACCATAAAGAAACAAGTCGGGCTGTTTACATACAGTACAATGAATTCATATATAGCACAGATAGAATTTTATTGTTCAGACAATATTGCAATATTCCAATTTGCCATAAATACTGTTGAACAACTTGCCATGATATATACTTACTCATATAATACTCGCACTGTTTTCTTGTGTTTTTCTTAGCTATACCACCTTATTGTAACTTGTTAAACCCGTTCAGTATTAGCCCATGTGTCACAATGGTTTTCTGTATTAAGAGTGGTTTTCTGTTTTTAACTGGATCTAACGAGCAAGTCACGTGTATGTGGGACATTGCTCAACAGAAGATTTACTTAACGATTTTCAACATTGGCAAAAGTATTGTTTTGAATTCTTCAAGTAAAGATATTTGTTACACTGAGAAGATATAATCGAGGTAAACTTGTTATATGGCTGTTTAAGAACTTACATAAAAATATAGATATCTATTTAACAGAACAATGATGTAGATGCCATTATCGTCGATATTGGATATAAATATATATATATTTATGAACACTAAAACACACGGGCACAGGGAAATTCTTCTTGTCTAAAATAACCATGGAGACAAGTTTCTAATTGTGTTAAAATGGGTATATCGTTTAGACCTTTATACTAATTTCCTGGAACAGATAATTTGGAAACAAATCATCAGTATTTGTATAAAACTAACATGCTATAGGTTTAGATAGTAATCAATTAGCTCTGATATTCATTAACGTTCACTACCAAAATCCTAGATAATAGGATGACCTGTGGGTGGCATATATATATTTATGAACACTAAAACACACGGGCGCAGGGAAATCTTCTTGTCTAAAATAACCATGGGGACAAGTTTCTAATTGTGTTAAAAAGAGGTATATCATTTAGGTGGCACATATATGGTTGATTGATTGTTTGATGTTTTACGCCGAGCTCAAGATTATTTCACTTATATGGCGGCGTCGCCAGTTTTATTGTGGGAGGAAACCGGGCTCTATGCCCGGGGGAAAACCAAAGACTTTCCAGTGGTAACTGGCAACCATCCCACATAGGTCGTTCTAGTGAAAACCCAGTCAGGATTTTGTTTTGGACTGAGTGGAATTCGAACCCGCGACCCATTGGTACGGATTGTACGGATTTAACGTCCAAGAAATTTGTCCATATCCCAATAATTGACTCTCATTCCTTTATTTTTAATCCTTTCCGTTACATTCGTCTTGGCTTGTAAAGAGAGTACTGAATATTTTCTCAAAATTAGTTCCTCTTAGAACCTGGCTTTGATAAATTCTAAAATTATTGCATGTCTAATTGAAGGTATCCTATATATCACTTAATATCCCTCTAGGTGGAATACTATTAAGGCCAGCCAAATCGATGTGTTACAGCTTACCTTCGTAAGTTTCAGGAATAATCAGTGTTTGCCCAACTTCAAAGTATTTCCCGTTCGTTTTGTCACGGTAAACAGTTCTGGCTGAACAGTCTTTCTTAGTGGCAGAGTGGTCGAGAAGGACAGGTTGTCGTAGATATTGTCTAAGTCCTGGGCTGATTGCCTCAATATCCTCTTCTTGAATTTGGACGACTCTTGGTAATTGGTCGTTCGATGTTAAGTCTGGTAGTATGTATACTTCTTCCTGCCAAGAAAAGTTTACTTCTTCCGACCTTTTTGACCGGAGGCTCTCTTGGTCATCGTGTTCGGAAGAAGTCTTATCGCTCGTCTCTACCACCGACGTGTCGGCCATATTTCAAGGTTAACAATCTACCTGGGGTTAGAGAAGCCATACACTTTCCTAGTGTATGGGGACATTATTAAGCTCGAATATGGACGGCCACTAGAATATAACTTGTCTTACAATATGACATAATTGAAACACATGTAGGTATGGTTAGTTGTTCACGTGTAAAGTGCTGTATAACGCACGCTTGGTCTCTCTATAGGATAAATCATTAAGGAATGCCCTTCTATTAATAGACCTGAATAAACTCGAGCAAAAGACTGGCTCGAAAACCGGTTTTCTAAGCCACTTTGTTCAGGTAAGAATAAACAGGGTTTTATATGCTATCACCCTGCCCTGGTTCATACATGATCTGCGAGGTGTTTTGACTGACTAACAGTTATTGTATTTTTTCTGCCCACTTGTGGATAATTAGTTCAAAGGTCGGCAACCACACTCGGTGATCGCTATCACTAGGCCTCTAGAATCCGTTAAACACAAATTTACATCTCTTCTATTACCTGAAAACAGTATATTTATCAGCGAGCTATTAGCAGGTAATTAAAACCGACATTTATAGCATTTCACTAATCTGTGACGTGTAGAGCATTTATGATTAAGGCTATTATATGCATATGCACCATTTGTTGAATGGATGTCATGTTATACGACTCGAACTATAAAGTAAGCCCTAACAAGGTTTTAACTGTGTAATATTTTCAGTCCATTCACGTTTGAGTCTTTGCAGGATTATCTCGCACAACACAAGATTCCTCTCGAAAGACAAACTGCTCGTCCAATCACTGATCTTCGTCGGTTGAAAGAATACAACGTAAAACTAATCGTATTCTATAGAGATGATCTTTATATGTAGCTTCAATAGATCTTATAGGCCTTTCCCAGTAAAACTACTACAATAATTTCAAACTAAGATTTTCTGAACTCTAAAGCTTTCAACAAAAACTTCAAACTTCATAATTTTACTGCTAATATTTGGGTAAATTTCTATGAAACAAAATTAGCTTACTGCTCATCATTTCTATCATGAAGTACAAAATAATATCTTATCGATGATATCTGTTTTTTTTGTTCCGTGTTTAAGTTGGGCGATTTTACTAATGGTAAGCTCATATAAAGTCGCTTTTTCACAAATATAAGAGAGGCTATAGCGGCGAGTCGGACTCAAAACTTGTAAATACATAACATGTTGATATTTTGGATGATAGAAACAGTTGGTTTAAGTTTATGGATGGGACAAGCCTCTCATTCGGACACTTGTTCACGTTTAGATGACATTAGTAAATATTTCAAATTCTCCAAAGAGCAAATGCGTTTGACAGATACGGAGATATACGAGCACGGTAAAGGATGATGAATGTTTGTTTATTCAGACATTTCCTGATGTCGTATAATCTCAGTATTACGACTTGATGTAATTAAAGTGGCATGAGCTGCCAAAATTCACACTTTTTCATAATTTCTGATCGTCACCACAGTGTGAGACTTTGAAAGCCATCGAAAAACTAAATGACTGGTGTTGGAATGAGGAAAATCCATACAGTATGTGGCCTGTGCGAAGCGAAACGTGTTCGAAAAGTAAACAAAATTTAAATAACCGGGACGACCATTCATTCATTCTAAGCCAAAGTTAGTTCAAAACAATACTTTATCGGACATTTTCGAGACCAGAAGCACTAAAAAGCTTCCGAATTAAACGTCTTGAGAAAAATAGCCAATAATTTCAACATTCTGTTTTAATGTCAAAATATCAACATTTTGGCAGCTCATGCCACTTTAGTGTCATTATGTGAGATGTCCGTGTCAGTGTTTCGTTTAACATTATTCCTAGAAATTCAAATTCATGTTGTTGAATATTAAGTCAGCATATTTGTGAGCTTGTTTTCGATTCAGATGGGGTTTAGATATATTCAAGGGGAGTTGATTTGTTTCTTCATAATATGTTTTGCGCTAAGTATATTATCGGACGAGTAACACACGGTGGCGATGTCTGAGAAAAAGATAATAATTTAAAAGAGGAGAACAACGAGTAATGCCATTAATATAAACGAAATAATGTCATTTATATAAACCAAACAAATTGAACATCCTAGTGCTAATATCCAATTAATTTATCTATTTTGTCCCAGTTTGAATCTTCTGTGATTTCAGGAAAAGTAATAGTTATGTTAATGGTATGAGGTGTTGAAGTGGCTGATGAAGCTCTATGGCGAAAATGATGATATAACGGGCAGTTGTGTCAGTAACTAATGACCCTGCCAGTATACGGTCTTCACGAAGATTGCTAAATACGTTACCGATTAAAGGGGCATGAGCTGCCAAAATTCACATTCTTTTCATAATTTCTGATCGTCACGACTGCAATAGCCTTTGAAGGTCATCGAAAAACTAAATGATTGTCGTTGGAATGAGAAAAATCCATACAGTATGTGGCCTGTAGGAACCGAAAACGTGTTCGAAAAGTAAACAAAATTTGAAAAACCGGGACGACCATTCATTCATTCTAAGCCAAATTTTGTTCAAAACAATACTTTATCGTACATTGTCGAGACTAGAAGCACTAAAAAGCTTCTGAATTGTACGTCTTGATAAAAATAGCCAATCATTTCAACATTCTGTTTTAACGTCAAAATATCAACATTTTGGCAGCTCATGCCTTTTTAAGGGATATAGGCGTTATCAGTATCAGTGTAGTTTGTTACATGTAATTGCATTTCATTGTTAAATAAAAATATACAGTGTAGTACTTTGTTACTGACATTTCATATATGTAGAACGAAACAAAGATTGTAACATTTTTAACAAAAGTTTCAACTTTTTTACAAGCAAGGTGCAAAGATGAGAACACTGAAAACAACAGTTTTAAACTACTTACAAGCAAGGTACAAAGATCAGAACACTGATAACAAAAGTTTCAAATTACTGAAAAGCAAGGTACTAAGATTGGAACACTGATAACAAAAGTTTCAAATTACTGAAAAGCAAGGTACTAAGATTGGAACACTGATAACAAAAGTTTCAAACTACTGAAAAGCAAGGTACTAAGATTAGAACACTGATAACAAAAGTTTCAAATTACTGACAAGCAAGGTACAAATATTAGAACACTGATAACAAAAGTTTCAACTTACTTTCAAATTATTGGTAATAACGTATCACATCTTATTTTCC
Organism: Lepidochitona cinerea; assembly: GCA_963971465.1. Lineage (NCBI taxonomy): Eukaryota > Metazoa > Mollusca > Polyplacophora > Chitonida > Tonicellidae > Lepidochitona > Lepidochitona cinerea. The sequence continues at coordinate 33,737,282 of OZ020556.1, read as the reverse complement.
ATTTAACATTCATTTCACGCTGACGCCCCCCCCCCCCCCCCCCCCGACCCCCGCTCGCCCTCTCCCATCCCAGCAGACGGTTTGCAGATTATTTTGGACAATATTTATTAAACAAACAAAAAACTATGAACAAATGATATAGAATATGACATAACATATATTTTTTTCAAATTAACAATTCAAGATTGTGTTGGTCGATACGATTCCTATGGGAATTAATATAGTAATTTGATAGACTATTTCTGTTTTTTTAGATTTTTGCCAATGGCTGTGATATCAGGTTTAATCATCTATGGTTCCGGTTCAACACATCGGAGTCCCTTGACTCGAGTTATCCCCCTTGAATCGAATAAAACGATATACGATTCGGCGTGTCATTTATCCGTCCCCTTGATATTCCACTTCTCTCGCTCTTTGTGAAATAAAGAAAGTTTACCACAGTCGGATTGGGCACAGATGACTGGGTATAGGTGTTACATGTTGCTGAAAGTTACCTTACAAGGTTTCAGATATATACACAAAGAAAAAGTTAAGCACCCCCTGGAAAGTCTGCACCGACCGATAAAATCATTGGTGTAGGGAGATTGTTGGCAAACTGATGTTGCAGAAACGATTGTGATCAAAAAGGGCAACATTCTGGTGATAATAAATCACCATTAATGACAATGAGCTATACAGTTTACATAGGATATCGTTAGCCAAATCAAAAGTGTATTTTAACAAAATAAAAAGATGCTTGTAAGTATGAAACTTCAGAGTCCATCTGGCTTCACAGGGCGAACATATTGAAGTAAAAATGTCACGTTGAGTGTGTAGAACACATCCCTAGAGCAGAAGGCCAATGCCGCGTATAACCTCCATTAGCTTCCAACCTGCGTCTTAACCCTCCAGTGAGACGTCGGATCTGTTGAAGGGGTAACTACGCGGATTTGAATCCTATAGAGCATATTTGGGTTAGGATGGGCGGAAACATGCAAGCCCTAGAGCCTCCTGTATAAAAGCTGCAGGAATTGGAAGCCGCATTACATCGGTATTGGCGGCAGTTACCCCTTCAACAGATCCGACGTCTCATTGGAGGAATGAAACGCAGGTTGGAAGCTAATGAAGACTATACGTGCTATTGACCTTCTGCTCTAGGGATGTGTTCTACACACTCAAAGTGACATTTTTACTTAAACATGTTCGCCCTGTGAAGCCAGATAGACCCTGAAGTTTCATACTTACTAGCATCTTTTTATTTTGACTTGGCTAACGATATCCTGAATAAACTGTATAGCTTATTGCCATTCATGGTGATTTTTTATCGCCAGAATGTTACCCTTTATGTTCACAATCGGTTCTGCAACATCAGTGTTCCAACAATCTCCCTACACTAATGATTTTTTATGTCGGTGCAGACTTTACAGAGGGGTGCTTAACTTTTTTCTTTGTGTATATGTTCGGAACGAATCTAAGAGAGAATTGTATGTCTGTTTTCTTGCTAAATAAGCGCATACTGGGTTTGACTGGTGATTTCACAAAGACATTCTTGCAAAAGTTCAAAAACATTAAGAAATGGATAAATACATCTTGTGTAGATTATTTTGAAGGTTTCTTGTCCAGGCGATATTTCACTCACAGAAATTATTGAATTGATGATGAAATAAAACGATGAAATAAAATTAGCAATAGAACTATTAATACTCCTACAACGGTTAAACCTAGATGTTTTTGGGCCCCTGTTGTGGTTTTACCAATTAAATGATGTCGATTGACTATGGTTGGTGACATCTAGAGCAAAGAACTGTCTTCGTTTTATATCCATTAAAGTGCCATGAGATGCCGTAATTCGGACTACATGTAGTTTTTTTATCTCGTCAAGAGTTAATGTGTACTTAAAATGGACAATAATCCAATAGACAACAGTCGTCACTGTTTGTCATTAAAATGTTATGCAAATCATCGTAGGATAATAATACCAAGATTAACAAGCATACCAAGAAGACCATTTTTGCAAAACTGGATAAAAGAGTATGTAAGAAAACCAAAGTTGTGCCAATTTACCTACAACAGCCTCAGCCTTTGTGTTTTGCGTGTGAGTATATAACTGATGCGGTGATAGAGCCGATGAGCTGGGTTTATGTGGGAGTATAGTTCAGGGCCACTCATATAACTGCCTTCATTCAGATTGATGGCTTGATTGAAGTTTAAAGCCGCACTGGCGGCGAAAGGATTTTTCGTCGAACAGACCCATAACTAGAAAGACTTGGGTTAAGTCAAAATAAACAGATTGTGAAAATAAAATTGCCTGATCTCATTCTCATTCCAAACAACCCTTTGGGATTTTTACTCAAAACCAAGTGAATACGTTTTTTTCCTGAATTTCAGCCTATCAAGCTCTCTGTTATTGTGGTCTACATACAACACTATAACACTGTGAACTAATATTCCGTTAGTGTTCTGATGACGTCACATATATTTACACAAAGATCTGTGTGTAAACTATGTACCTTGGTTCGCCATTTTGTTTTCCAGTACTTGACAAGGCGTCACTGTTTTGGAAAACATTGGTGACAGTAGGTGTTTTATCCACGCATTTTTCTGGTGACTCTGCGCCTGTTACGCCTTGTTTTTGATACGGTATTCCTTTCGCCTTTTTGTAAAATTTCAAACATACCTCAATCCCCCGAAATGCTTTGCGAGCCAATTCCAAGTGACGTCATCAAGCAATCGATCAATTAACTAACCAATTTAAAAATCGAAATTTTTTTTAATTGGCCTATTCTACTTACAGGAAGGAATAAGATCAAATGTATCAAGGTCTGGGAATATAGGCCTATTCGATCTCCTGATGGGGATTATGGGATGCGTTTTACCCAGACAAAATTTGACAATAGTAGAGAGTGTTAAACACTCGAGAAATCATTTCAACAATTCACGTTTAACTGTTTCTGCGGACTATTACCTTAATCTCTTTTTAACACAATTAGAAACTTGTCTCCATGGTTATTTTAGACAAGAAGATTTTTCCTGTGCCCGTGTGTTTTAGTGATCATAAATATTAATATATATGTGTGACTCTGTTGATGCGGGGTTGGGAAACAGATAGATTTCGATTGTAAGGGTCCAAGTTTATATTCTTGCTTGGTTAATGTGCGAATTCATGGAATAAATTCGTTAATATTGATCCTTTTGAAAATGAATATATCAGTATTTTCATTTGTTTTGTTTTTTTGCCTCACTTTCCAGAACTTAGCAAGATTTTTCTACCGATTTCAAGCGATACATGTACAGGTAACCAAACCTGCGTACCGGAGCAAGGCACCAAAATGTCGAATGTCTAACTGATTCATCTTCTCGACCCAAGTTAAAATCTCAATGGCCCGATCCCGTGTTTTACCTTGGCGGACTACAACACTCCAATCTGTAAATTGAACAGCTCCAATTGGTGGGTAAGTGAGAGGTCTTTCCTACCCTTACAGAGTCTTGGCCAATCAGCACTCGTAAAACAAAAACTCAAGGTGTAAACAGCCGCCATTACGTTATTTCTCTGCTGGTTGAAGACTGTAAGTGCCCAAGGGTTCGATTAGCTACGAGAAGTTTTATTCGCATCTAATCAAAAGACGCTGTTTGATTTACGGTTTTCAGTGGAGTAGTCCGCCAAGGTTGGGCCATGAAGGTTTGAACTTGGCTTGAGCCAAGCCTTTTGGCTGAATGGATAAGATAGTCGACCTTTCTGAAATACGGGTTTAGTTCCAGATCCGGTAGGTCACAAAATCGACGGGAGAATTTTTCAATAGAAACCAATCCTAAAAGTTGAAAACTTTGAGAACTCGGGTGGGATTTTTTACATTGGAAGTGGAATGCAATTATCATACATACTTATTACAGAAGCAAACTCTTGTTTTGTTTATTTTTGTTTGTGATACCGATTTATTCCTCAATAATTGACAAATCATTGAAATTACCCTCAATATTCTATAATGACAATACTGAGAACTCGTTATATTGCACATAATATATTAACAGTAGTTAACAAGCCAAATGAAATTGCAACAAAAATAAATAAACAACAATCACCAATTATGCTTAAATAAATATGATAAATATTACATTATGTGAAGTGGATTTATAGTAACTGTAATCTGTTATGTCGAACAATCACAATATCTTACCCTCTAAATACAAACTATGATTGAGAAAATCAATTCTTGTAGTGATGTTAGGAACTTAATGGCAATGGAAACATATAATGTTTCAAGAACATAGGCAAACCAGATGAGGTAAAATATACCAAACGGAGAGCAAGTAAACGATTTTAACAAGATAAATCTTGGTAGATATTTTAAGCTAACAAAAAATAGAAAACAACTGTTTGGAATGACTTGATAAGTTAAGTTCTGTGAATGTCAGTATAAATAAAAAATAACAATCAAAATAAACAATAATCAGTGGGGAACTTATAAATAACATTGTCCCTAGAGTTTGTTGTGACTCAATATTAACATATATTTTACAACAGGCAAACCATATTGCACACGTTCTCTTATAATACAGGAACATATATTTGACCTTAATTGTACAAGGTTTCTTGTAGCGGAAAAGCAAATTCAACCATGATGTGTTTAAAACAGTATAACCAGGACATCTGGACAACCCACAGTAAAATCAGAGTTGTCATTTTCTGTAAATATCAAATTTTTTCTCCTAACACAAAACATCCATTTCAACTTATTATGTTAAAAACAAAACCTCAACAAACTAAGGCACAGAGCTAACCATAGATGGAAATGATGGGTTATCTTTCTTCAATATGCTTTGCATGTTCTTGTAAAAGCACACACGTAACATCCTGACTTAAGCTAATCTCGCTTAAGAAACTCTGTGATAATCCAGATCAAAACTAGTTTAACAGGGTCTTTGAAATCTACTAGTGCGTTCAATTAAACAATATATTAAATAAAAGCAATATATCCGTCCATACCCCAGGGTAAAAAGAAGATTTAAATATAAATATATCTGAGCAAACATCCAATATTAAATCACAACCGGTTCTACTGGAGTTATCTCCCATAGAACAAACCTCTTTCTTGGAACAAATCCAGTCAAATTCTCTAGCTTTGAACTATACTTTCACAACCAAAGTAAAATCACATTTCTTTCACAATAAAACATATAGTTCCTTCATAATTAATTGTTATCCCCACCCTAGCAATTATATACAGTTACCATTAAGGAATGGCTAAATAAATTACAAAAGAAATCTTACAAAATAGATGTATAAATATTATTTCAATATATTAAGAATTTTTCAATAAAGCAACAAAAAGCAAGAAAGGAATGTGTTTACATTAAATATAATATGGTAAGGATCCGTTTTAAATCGCCTTTTAAAATATGAATGTTTCTGACAACTGAAATCAGGCAACCAGATCTTTATGCCAACATTTTATTTTTACACTATTTACAATCTATACGAGAGAGGGTACAGCGAGATGTGAGAGTTCACTTATGGAACATAGCACTAAATACCGTTAAACAACCGATCGCTGTTAAAATTCTCGCTATGCCAATTACGACAAAATGTCTAAGCATAAAATATGGACCTACCACACTATGGCCTTGGAGCCAAGAAGTGGGTGTCATAAATGTCGATCCATATTTAAGTTTATTCATAATTTAAAAAAAAAACAAAATCAAAACTAGGGCAACAAATATGGTAAGTGATTACATAATAGAATCCACGACCAAACAAGCCACGGACAAATCCATTATTAATCATAGAAACCCATTCCTTAGCAGCCATGTACAAATGAATGATCAATCTTAGAGCCCCAGTTCTGGCGAGTCATGGACAAATAAATTGTCAACCTTAGAACCAAAGTTCCGACCAGTCATAGACAAATAATTTGCTAACCGTATAACCCCAGTTCCAACCAGTCATGGACAAATATGTTATCAACCATGGAACCCCAGTTCCAACAAACCATAGACAAGTATATTATCCTCCCTATGATATTACAGTCAGGCCACCGATGTCCGAAACTTTCAGTTTTGCTGAAGGAGCAACTGTTCTAATTCATCAGCTGACCTGTAAAGGAAGGCGGCTGATTCCCTGTATCCGGCTATCAATTGCTTGATAGTGACCAACTCACTTGGACTCAACTGATTCTTCGAATTTTGCTTCTTCAGGCTTAAATCTGTGGGCCCTGAAAGGAGAAGAAAAAAAATCATCATCAAAGGTGAACTGACAACATAATGCAGTTTAAAAGTATGCTAGACAAGCGCATCTTTTGTTAAAATAATAAACATGAGAAAAATATCGTACATTTACCATTTTGAGTGTGCTGGAGTGACTGATGTGGTACAATCTGAGGATGGTGGTGAGCAGGAGGTTGATATCCGGGAGGAAAACCAGGGCGAAATAATCCATTTCCGTTGGCAAAGAATGGCGGATGGAAGTCGTGCGGAGGCCTGAAAGCTGTTGGTGTATGCCGAATAAACTCTGAGGCTGGTGCCATGGCTCGTTCAACGGTGCTGGACTGTGTTGGGGTGTGTGCTTTAGGAATAGCTGCTTGAGGTGGAGGCGGAGGGGGTACTGGCTGAGGTGGAGGAGCTGGACGCTCTTGAGCTGCTGACTGGGTTGGTGTGGTGCTGACTGGGGCTGTAGGCTGAGGTTGAGCAGCTGGTGTCGTTTGCTGGGTGCTTGTTGGACCATTGCTACTCCCACGAGTTTGCATTACAGCAGCCTAAATACACATAATGGTTAGAAATTTAGCAAATTTAGCAAATCAATAAAGCATGTGTATGTGCAAAACTTCACACAATACTAACTCAACTGAGTATAATAGTTTGCATCCTCCTAAGCTAATTAAGTCATCATTAGCACAAAGTCTCCATGGTTATTTTAGACAAGAAGATTTTCCCTGTGCCCATGTGTTTTAGTGATCATAAATAAACACAAAGTTGAGATTTCAATTAAATAGGCAAAACTTTGAAGCTGTATTAAATGATGTCTTATGCCCAAAGTGTTATTTGTATTAAATAAAAAGGTGTCCTATTTAAAATAATAAAAACTTACAGGCAAGGGATCAAGTCCCATTCTCATTCTCTTGGCATTGTTGCTTTCATTCTCACAAGCTAGTGCTAAAATGCTCTCAGCTGCTGCAGACGTAAGATGAGGAGGGGTTGGTCGCAACTGAAAAGGAAATATCCAGATGAGTGGACGAGAAATACTCAACACAAGAGCAAATGGCTACAATAATGACTTCGTAATTTGTATTGTAAGGGCTAAGTTTATATTCTTGTTTGGTTAATGTGCGAATTCTGGTCAAATTTGGAGATACTTTTAAAAATATAAGTTGTTATTAACTACTTTTCATATTTGTGCAAATATGATCCTTTACATGGTTCAGTGGGTATATTCCCATAGTGACAATGATTGGATTACTGGTGACAGCATTACTCAACATACCGGTTCCCATCCATTCGACTCCTTTGAGCGTCGCATTCTTCGACAAGACTTGAGATAGGTGCGGATTCTTTTTCGGGATCTCTCGTGGAATTCTGGGAATTGTCTATCACAGGCTTCCAGGATAGCTTGGATCTTGTCCTTAGGCTGCTTTGATATAGGTACCATTCGGTCTAAATTCTCATCAACGAAAAGTCTGACGAACATCTGAGGTAAACAGCAATTTGATTCACTTTAAAGTTAATTCACAAGTAAAGCATTTTTACTATTTGACAGTGTCTATAGAATCTTATCTATAGTGAATACTTTACATAAAATACATTATTTAATGATTTGTTTACTTATGTAAATTTCTTGATGGTTAATTGTTGTAGAAATCAATGGAGTCCCTGACTTGTGAATTGTGATTGGTTTATAGTCTAAAAGGAGAGTTGTATTTTAGCTGTGTACAGGTTTCGGTCTCTTGACCTCATGATAGTCATAATAAATCATTAACACATTTTATTGAGACCAGGTTACGTGTCTTTAAAAGGGTGGTTAATACATAGTAAATGTAAATAGAGCTTACATTAAATGATTTGAGCCTCTCGGGGTCAATATTCTGCCCAGGTAACACTTTATCTTCGTCATCATTATCGTCATCGTCGTCATCATCTTTTGTAGTTGTTAGTTCGTCAAGATTTCCACTCTCACTGGCTTTTGTGGAACTCTGTAAAATATGGACTAAGTTAGTTCAACAAAGACAAGAAAAATGTAATCTTTATCGATAACAAAGTATAAAAAGACGTTTTAAAAATTCAATGTGCCACTCAGTATTTTAATTATCAGATTTGTAACATTAGAAATCTGGCCAGTACACCTTACAATATAAAACCAGGACCAAGACACTGAAAACAAGATGTTATCTAGGAAACTACTCACATCCATGCTTAATTCATCGCTAGCCCGCCTTTTTCTTTCACATCTATCACTTGGTAATCTTTCCATAGGAGGTTCTTCTGCCTTCAGAGGAGATAGGCTTGACGGTTCTGACTGATCACCCGTACTCGTTGGCGCAGAGTGCTTTTCCATAGCAATATCGTCATCCAGACGGGCACACTTGGCATTGGTAGCCATATTAATGGGAGATCTATTTGATTCCTCAGTACCTGGAAATAATTAAATATATAATGATGAATACCTCTAGCAGTCTGATAAGCTATTGGCTTATATTTCACAAGGTAATGCGAAACTCCATCTCCATGTGGTGGTCGGATAAAAGTTTTGTTTTGCACAAAGCTGTCCACGTTATTGTGAAAAATGTCAAAGCCGAACTCTGAGAACTGACTATACAAAGCCCGTTTCTGTCAGGTAAGCTGATTTTCAGGGACTAATCTCTACCCCTCCGTGGAACAACTAAATCAATGGCATCATGTCCCTGGTCATTATAGAAAATGTTTTACCTCTCGCGTCTGAGACAGCGATCGATACGAGGCCAGATTCCTAAGGCAATAAGATGGCAGGTAGCAGGCTTCATTGTGGGATGACAAGAGAACCAATAGACCCAGATCAACGCCGCTCAACTTATTCTAATCTACGTCAGCGCCTCGCTGCTCTCTTGCCGAACCTTTTCCAAGAGAATTTCCAACTGCCCAGCACATAGGAGACCACACTATATCGATCGTCTGCTTTTAAAAGGAATAGATAATTGTCTCGGTCATTTCTGCCTGATTCACTTAAATATTGGCAATCCGCCTAGAGGAAAAGTGGGATAAAACTCTGTTCCCTTGATTGTCCCCTATTCGCACCTGTAAGGAAGACTCATCAATGTAGTAATTCACCATCGACTGTTAGCTTGTGAAGAGAAAAGATGGTCAGCTTGGAAACCCCCTCATTCAATTCCCTTGACGACACCTACAAGAATTCTAAATCTCTATCACCTTGGTTACAGGGAACAGTCATCACAAAGCGGGTTGTCTGAAGAGGAACAGACCGGTGTGCTTTCAGTTCCTGGCAATACCTGATAACAAGCCTCTCAGAAATCCCTAGCCAGAGGAAGTAAGTCATTCAAAGACAAAACCATATGCTTCTTTTATTTGTATACATCTTAAACCGGATAAAATAATTCCTTGGAAATAACAAAAGACAAAGGTATATGGAACCTTGCCTGAATGGTCAAGCTTACTAAAATATACTTTCCCCTCATCATTTATTTAAGGCGCAAGGCTTGAGGGATCCAACAATGTGATTGGTAACATTAGGCTGTTCCCATTACCTGGATAGCTAACATGAACGACAGATCGAATGACTCTATTCACCTGGGTTAGCGGTACACTGTAGATTGACAGGCACACCTTTCAGTCCTCTTCTGCTTCAGTCAACAAAGGCTGGGTTCAATATTAGCACAGCCTGTCACCGCCAGAGACAAAAGCCGAAGACAAAGTCCGTGCATACATCAGTCCTAGTTCCACACTACTTCCTCTTCACGCATCTTACAGTCTGCAGATCGACAAGTACCCCCTCACTTAAAATAGCCCAGAGCTGGCCTAGCCAGTGGAGTCAGCTCAATCAACCAAACGTACAGGTACAAACGCAAATCCAATATAAGGGGGCGAAAGGAAAGCTCATGGCAACCACGGCTGTTACAAGACACAATAGCAGGGGGAATAAATTTTCTGCTATAAAAGCACGCCCGATACTTATCAAGAGGGTTTAATGTAAACCCCTTCTGGTATCCTAGGAAACTGTATCTGTGTATCGCTTAGACTGAGTAACTTTGTGTGTCACAAAGCCGTCATCAGCACCCCGAGATGTTAACATATTGTAGAAATGTGTCCGCTATCTCTGTAACTTTAACATTGAATGACAGCAATAGTCTATGTATCACATCTCTAAATGTTTACCTGTAACCATTAAGTCTATGGACAAAAGACTGAACATTCGAGCATTCTTGTTCAAAACAAATGAAAAAAATAAGGAAAAATTGATTTTATATACCGTTTTAATAATGATACATGCAGGAAACAAGGTTGTGGATTTCATGATTTTTGTAATGTGTTTAAAGATCATAGTTCGGTAAAACACAAAAAAACTCTCAAGTTGTTTCTATTTATAACAAAGATGTAATCCTATTTTACCTGCCATCATTCGATTTTTCATAAACTGTCAGTTTTCCAGTGTATAATTTAATAACATTAAACTTAAGAAATGACTCAATAATGCGTATTTTAAATCAAAATCTGGCTAGTAAATTTCCACAGACAATTCCTGTTTTTTTTAATCGGTTTCTTTCTATAATGGTATAATAGGCTTTATTTTTGTCAATTATGAGGTCCTCTAAAAAACGGGGGTTTGGGAAATTACCTATGGTGTAATTTAAATTGAGGTTTTATATGAAAATTCGATGTAATAATTTGTAATGATTGTATCCTGACAACATGTCATATTATTAACTTATTGGTAGAACTTATGTCAGTGGTCGGAACTCGGTACACTTATATATATATATATATACAAAACTTGTTTTGACTGCACTGTTATAAAGCTGTGTTACTTATTAACCAGTATGCTATTGTAAATCTAAGAAGCCTTCAAGGAATGTATTCACCTGTTCAATAACGTGGGTCGATCGATTTTAACATACTTTTGAATTTTATCCAAAGCATAGCCAGGTTCGAACAGGGCTACGTACTTCGTTGTGCTCTTTTATATAACCTGGGCGAATGCCTATTTATTTCCAAAAATGAAACACATGCCAGATCAAACCGTCCCATAACCAGCCGATCACTTGTTTAATTCATGACACAGTTACTTGGAAGATTGTTGGACTAAAGAATGGTTCAATACCATAACAGTCTTACCTGACTTGAGAGTACTGCTCAACAGTTTGTCCTGTGGCGATGAGCTTCTTTCTCGATTAATCATACTGTCATCACTGGATACACTGTCCTGTCAACAACAAAAACATAACATTAGTATGGAGTTGGGAAATTTTGGTTATTTTTTTTAAGAAAAACAATAAAACAAATTGTAATGGTAAAAGTTTAGAAAATACGGGGTAAAATAAGGTAACTTAGGAAAATAAATCAATGTACCCGTCTTTTTTTTCAATTTTTGTTTTCTATAAAAGAAAACTACTTCAGTACATATTTGCCACAAGCTCAGTCGGTGTGCTTCTCAACGTCAGTCATTTGGTTTGTCGATCATCTCGTAATCTCTTGACAATTGCAATTCACAACAAAGTGCGAATTTAGACCCCCCTTACCCTTATCACAATTGTTAACACGACCCTGATTGACATACTCATTCGTGTTTCAACGTACTACCCGCTGAGCTTGAGAATAATACAGTCAAAAAGGGCACATGGATAGGCTATATGTCTAACTTATCCATCATAAATTCAAACAGGTACAGCTGACAAACAGATAATTGGCACCTTATATGTGCTATTAACATTGTAAAACAGATCAAGATACCCTCAACCATATAGCATCATTTGTAACAAAACATAATAGTAAAAAAGCAAGCAGAATAACTAGTTATAAACAGTGTTTGAATAAGTCGCAAGTATGGTAGCTGATTAAATGTTTGTTTTATGTCAAATCTTTTTGCTTGGATTTATCCAGTGTAACAAACCAAGTTTGACAAAGGTTTCGTTTTTCATATTTCCAGTTGATAACATTAACATATAGAATTTCACAGAGCTTTTTGTCATCTCTCATTGTGATTGCGATAAGGACAATGTATCAAGTGGCGCCATTTTTACAAATCATTGAGGTCGAGGTTTGGAAAATTAATAATCGGGAAGGACTGACGACGTTTGGCCAATGAGTAAAGGATGTGATCATGATGACAAGGAGCGTAGTTACCCAGGCCCCTCCTAATATCATTTGAGGCCTCCAATCGAAATAAATCGTGAAATCTGAAATCTTAAAAGTTGATAAGACTCCAAACTAAAACGTGTATGGATCTTGGCAGTGTGGTGGAGAACCCGTGTTGGTCGATGTAAAGTGTCCTAATAATCGGAAAAGGGTCCCCAGAGCTCAAGGAATACGGCATAACTTTAAAGAATATTCTTTCCACAGTGAATCAATCCTTCAGTGATCGTCCAGTTGATGTAGTGGATTGTGGTAATGGCACTTGACACCAAGACAATATATTAGAGGTCATCGATCGCTTCAGTAAGAGGAACTATAGGCCATTGCAATCCACCAAGTACACTAGGTTTCATAAACATTCATACATATACCGAATAATTCGAACAAATACCACCTTTGACCATACTATATTCCAATGGAAACTTGTGTATACAGAAGGAACTTAACATTCTCAAACATGCCGGGTGAAACCAAGAGAACAGAAACACAACATAAAACAACACAAATCATAGGATACGCTCTAGTTCCATAATCAAATAAACAGGTTGGATAACGTCATAGTTATTTATCACAATTCTAAATTCGGGACATAAGACACACTTTTCACCGTTGGCTGCCGACTCCTGTCATCGCTATACTATTTGATTAGAAAGATTCATACGAGTTAAAAAGGACCTTTGTGTTCTTACCATCGATGTCCCCCCTGCTTTAATTAGACTACGGTATGACACATTCAGTCTAGATAAAACATTCGAAATGAGGTGTTCGTTAAGACTTCATGGTAGAGTGGAGGAGAGGGATAATAAAAGGATGGCATGTTTAAGTTCTGCATGGATGCACCGGTACATATGAGGACCGGAGAGTTACCTGGAAGCCAAAGCATCCCAGCTGTCTCCATCTCCACTTACCTACCGTATACTGAATCACAATATAAACATGCTACATTGTATCAACAACCCTGACAAGGGAACCTTTTGAGCCTTGATAAATGAAATTAAATGCCATCAAAATACATCATTTCTTTAAGACAACAAAATGGTAATCTTCAGTAGTTTGAACAAGGGACAAGCAGATTTGTTTTAACAAAGAAGATTGCAAACGTCTTGTAAATCTATGTTTTTATCGGAGAATAAAACTCGATACAATAAATTACATTATGATGAGATCTTGGACACTTTCATATGGGATACCAAAAAGCTGGCCGTGTCTCCTGTTAATTAAAGCGCTATATCAATAACTATGTCAATATCCCAAGCTTGTTATCAAAATATACATTATGAGTGCACATCAAATATGGTGTAAAAGAAAACATTAAGCAATTCGTCTGTGAATCAAACGGTTGTCATTATCGGTGTCGTCCTGTTCGACATTCATGTAATGATTTCTTCAGTCCGCTCTGCTGTATGTGAATGAGTTGTCATTATTGGCATGTGTTATATCTGAAATTCATGTAATGATTTCTTCAGTCCTCTCTACTATATGTGAATGAGTTGTCATTATTGGCATGTGTTATACCTGAAATTCATGTAATGATTTCTTCAGTTAGCTCTACTATATGTGAATGAGTTGTCATTATTGGCATGTGTTATACCTGAAATTCATGTAATGATTTATTTAGTTCGCTCTACCGTATGTGAATGAGTTGTCATTATTGGCATTTGTTATATCTGAAATGCATGTAATGATTTCTGCTGTCTACTCTACGACTAATACCGAATTGCTGTGGTGTGCTTCTTTCAAAAGAATGGAGCTAAAAAATCAAATTAAGTATGCATGTGTGTAAGTTAATTTACGTGTGCATGTATTGAGGAGTGAATTAACTTTGTTATTGAACTCCGTTGTTTTCTGAAACCAGCTTACTCCACCCATTCTCTATCTTAAATTATTCTAGCAGAAGAAAACTTTTTTTTGTTCGACTCGAACCTGCGACGTATTAATAAAAACATAGGTAATTGTATTCTTCTAGTGTCGAGTGCACAACACGCAGAATTGTATATAGTTCAAACAGGATTATTGTAGTATTAATCGATACCGGGAATGAGTCCAGATTTAGTTCAATAGAACGATTTTCACACGAATTACACTGTAGGCCATGGACGCACCTGTCGCGACACGGGGTTAGTCCACACGAGATTTACGCTTCGTTGACTCGTCAGAAAAAGTTTCTCTTCTGCCCCCCTTGCCATTGTTAGACGTTCCAACTACATGCCATTTTACTTCGCGTTTATGCATTATTTACTTAATGCTTCTGACAATAGGAACAAAGTCGAAGGGCATTTGTTCGATAAAACTCACTTACCTGTTTTGTTCTATAAGACAACAATAAATAGCACGGCGTATTAGGTAGGACAACAGAAAGTTTAAAAGTTAAACTTACGGACAAAATCAAAATGTATTGATTCAGATCAAACAATTCATTTATTATGTTTGATTGAGATTAATGCAAACAAATGCGTTCCAAAGATGAATATTAAGAACTTAGAAAGGTGTACAGTTCAATTACTCAAGACGATGATAACATAAGTGGAGAGATAATTGCTTAAATAAGACAGCTAGATAAACGTGGTGGTAAGGCGGAAAACTGTTATATGTTATCAGAAGAAGGAGAGGACGGAAGTTAGCAGTACCAGCTGTCAGTGTCACACCTCTATATCGCTTGACACTAGTGTAGAGTCAAGCCTCTATACCGGCACGCGACAGGCTAGTCCTTACACCCCAGTCGCCATTTTGTACATGTTCATGTAAACAATAGAAGCAGATAGTTATTACATATGTGAATAAATAGATGCTGAACGATAACACCGTTAGATCGATAGAGAGTCAGTAAGGCGAAATGTGAACGAAACCAGACAGTTTAAACTGATAAAAGAATTTACCTC
Source organism: Lepidochitona cinerea (assembly GCA_963971465.1). NCBI lineage: Eukaryota > Metazoa > Mollusca > Polyplacophora > Chitonida > Tonicellidae > Lepidochitona > Lepidochitona cinerea. The sequence goes on along the minus strand of OZ020556.1, from coordinate 33,722,097 downwards.
TGTTTTCCCTTTAGCTTGTTTGCCAGATCGTTTTGACATGCCGAACAGTCTCCGTTATACAGTAGCAGCAAAGCCTGTTACCAGCAAACTGGCGATCTCCGTTATCCCCTGTGCGACCCCCTTCAATGGTCCCTTTCTCTTTGATACCAGTAAAGTGAGGATATCGGCAGTCTATCACGGATTACCTATACACTGTGTAAGCCTGACTGCCTGTATGAGGTGGACATATGATGTAGTTTGTCTGTGAAGGTATATCTCTATTCTTGTTGATAGGCACCGATTAAAAGGTGAGAAGACTCCTGCAGGTAAATATGGGATGCCAGTGGAACGATGTAGACCTCCTCTTCAATGGTTGTCAACTATCTCAGACAACGACATCTACACCATTTGGTATTTGTTGGGAATTAACAAAAACCGCTAGAGGCTGGAGAGGTGCAGCAGCCGGTGACTTGCACACAAACAATCGGTAAAGGGGAACAGAGTAGAAGAAAGGCGATTCGACTCAAGTATCCCCCTGGTCATTGCTGGACCATATGGAGCATGCGTGGATGGTGTGATGGGCCCGGTGCCACGGCAGCGGGGCTATATTTAGACCAATCGGGTTGCAGAGGGGTAGACGAGAAGAACAGTGAAAGCCTGAATGCAGGCTAGGAAGGATTAATGATGTTTTGTAGCGGTGACTGTGTTATCAACCCGGAGGCTTGCTTACCCCTCTCTAGTATCGATCGTTGGTAATTACAAAGCAAAGCGGATTGAGACTAGTGTAAGGCAAACCTTGAGTTTCGGTACACGGATGGTCTGGCCAGAGGTCTGGCATTAAACGGAGGTGAGACGCATCGTCGCCATTCTCTAGTCTGACAGCCAACTGAATCTCCAAAGACTCTTCTTCGAACTTTGAAATTCCCATATGGGTGTTGTTTTCCACTGAAGTGAATATGGCCTTTGAATATTGAATTGCTCGTTGTAAGATGCAATGGTGTCCACATGGACTTCCATCTCCTTATTTTAATCTTCAATCCACAATTGTGATAGTCTAAATACTAATAAATAACTCCTAATAAATATAGGTATCAATGGCAACAAGTGCGACATTATTACCAGTGGTTTTAATATCAAACTGTTGCCAGGGATAAAAAGGCCACGTGATCTATACCTTTGAGATAGTTTATTTATTTTTTTAACATAGATCTGGTGACTGAATATGTGACAGCGTTGATGCTGTACTACAGTGGATGGGGTGGAATAAGCTGCTGGTAGGCAGGCAGACACACGTTCCCCTTGATAGATATTGATAAAAGCCCGGTCACAACACCAGGCCCCTGCTGAATAGTAAACGAGGTAGAGCTTTATCGATTTTTAGTCTGAGCAGGCTTACTTTTGCCTGCTTTGCCAGGTATACTTGAAACGAAACGAGGGCAACTTCCACAACTATATAGAGGCTATAACGGACATCGCTTGTTGAACTGATAGACATGTCGTATGTTAAAGTGACTGGATTTATTGAACCGCAGCTCTTTCAACACTAACACTCAGTCTCTTCAAATTGCCTTTACTTCCCCCCTGCATACTATATACAGTGTCCTATGTATCACATAGCATAGCCAGCTTATTAATACATCCATATATAGACACTAGGCATATAGCTAGTTACATTGTTAACTTTGTATGGACTCATATTCAGGGGGGATGCTATCTGACTTCATTCTGCAAAACACGTTCAACGCAATGTCCATATAATACCACAATTATTATAAGTTTACAAGGCAACTTATTTTCACGCTTAAAGTGGCATGAGCTGCCAAAATGTTGATATTTTGGCGTTAAAACAGAATGTTGAAATTATTGGCTATTTTTTTCAAGACTTATAATTCAGAAGCTTTTTAGTGCTTCTGGTCTCAAAAATGCACGATAAAGTATTGTTATGAAAAAAACTTTGACTTAGAATTAATGAATGGTCGTCCCGGTTATTTAAATTTTGTTACTTTTCGGACACGTTTTCGGTTCGTACAGGCCACATACTGTATGGATTTTCCTCATTCCAACGCCAATCATTTAGTTTTTCGACGACCTTCAAGGCCTCTTACTGCCATGACGATCAGAAATTATGAAAAAGCCTGAATGTTGGCAGCTCATGCCACTTAAAACATAAAAACGGGAGTTGATTTTTCCCCAATTCCTATTGTTGTTTCGGCTTAAACATTTTAAATAAATATTCAAAATATGACCTTACAAGTGGCTTTGGACAGTAACGCCCACTAGTATTTATGTTTTAGTTAATGCCCTCTTTGGTTAAACAAAAGTATAACGTCACGTTGGTAAAAATAACGCCCGTAACACAGAAAAACATAAGACGTTCTGTGAAATTATCCATGTTAATGATATCAACTCAAAAGTGAACCCTCTGTCAGATTTTTTTTGTTACAATGTATGAATTAATGAGATGAGATTCCACTTTAAGGCACACCCATCACGGAAATCTTTCTCCCAATTGGAAAGACAGGGAATTCGTGAAAGTTTATTATTAGAAAAAGGCAGGGCACTTGTGCGCATGTTCAGCCTAGGAGTTGGTTTACAATGCCGATACCTAACAAATCAGTTTTTCATTTCAAATTGAATATACAAAATAATACCGAAGCATTCCAATTTTTTTTGTGAAAATACAGAAAAGCATCTGCTGTATTTAATGTAAACAGTATTCTTGATTTTATATGCGAGCGTATCTAAACGATTTTAAATCAGCTTCTGAACTTACTGACAATTATAACAGACAATAATTAGTTGCAATGGACATGGGCCATGGAAATGTCTCGTTAAACTCACTTTACTTAATTTGTCATTTGGCGCGATTGGTTAATTGATTGTTTGATAGTTCACCCCACACCGACGATTATTTCTCTAATATGGCGGCGTTGCCACGCTTATTAGAGGCAACCGGGCTCTTTGATCCGAAAAAAAAATCATCCATTTCATTTAACGCGGAGAGTCGACGTCAGTATGACAATCACATTTACTCTAAATATCATACAAATTACATACAAGAGACATAACGCTGTCGACGTCAGCATGACATTTACTCTAAATATCATAGAAATTACATATGAGAAGCACAACGATGTCAACTCAGTAGAATGTATACTTTAATCAAAATAGATATTTCAGATGTCAGACATAACGTTGTTGACGTCAGTAAGATGTTTACTCTAAACAAAGTAGAAAATTCAGACGTGAAACATGACGCTGTCGACGTCAGTAGGAAGTTTCCTCTTATAACAATAGACATTTCGGAAATAATCCTGTCTAGACATACATGTAATAACTATTGCCGAGTATTTATCAGCAGGTTTTATTACGATATATGTTTAGATGTCCCATTAGTTTACTTAAGACAAGACGTTCTGACTAAGTAAGGTTATGTTGGTTTCTAGCATTAGCCAAACCATCAAATTTCCTTGATATAGAGTCATGACATACGTTTGTATTTGGATCATACATATGAGAAGGGGGCGTGTAGCCACTTCAAGACGTAAAAAAACTATTCAAGAACAATAAATCACACGGGCACAGGGAAAATCTTATTGTCTAAAATAACCATGGAGACAAGTTTCTAATTGTGTTAAAAAGAGGTATATCATTTAGACCTTTATACACAAACCTATGATATTTCATTAGGTTGACGACTGACAGAAGCTTGGCCTTAGTCGGTAGAATTTTCTTGAACACTTTGTAATACATGGACGATGCTTACGCATCTTAAGCTATAGCAAGAATATCGGCAGACTGAGATTGAGCCCCATAGGATCATGGGAAAAGACAGTTCAAAGAATATTGGTGGATATCACCCAAACCTATAATTCTGGATAAGTCCATAACATGGACTAATTTACTAACAGAAAGGTTCCTATCAGATAATGATTTTGGGCAAAGCAGAAATAAGTCCTCTATTGAGTAGAGATATAGCATCAGCAGTGAGTTCCTCATTACTTACATTAGCAATATTACTTCCTATGCCGAAAGTAGGGCGGCACATGCCCTATCCCAGATTTAGTTTAAATCAAGTGTCTGAAGCTAGTGGGTATACAAGCAATTTGCTGTATCTTCGGGCCAGTGAATTTTGCCCGTTAATTTGGCAACAAATCATCAGTATTTTTGGTAGAGCTAGCACGCCGATCTGCTATTGGTTTTAGAAAGAAATCAATTAGCTGTGATATTCTTTAAAATTCACTACCAAAATCCGAGATAATAGGACACCCTGGGGGCATTGGAGGCTTGGGTCATTTTTTCAATGGGTTTGTGTATTTTCGAAATATAGAGTTCCTTGTTTTAAGAATTAAGGTCAGATTCCAAAGAGCAATACTGCGTTTTATTAATATAGCCTTTTACTATAAGGGAACGAAAAATTTCCGTATCAATTTTTCGGTAATAAAGGGTTGTTTAGCTGCCGTTCGACCTCCTCAATCATAATCCTGTCTAGACATACATGTAATAACTATTGATAAGCATTTATCAGCAGGTTTTATAACGATATATGCTTTGATGTCCCATTAGCTTACTTTAGGCAAGACGTTCTGACTAAGTAGGGTAATGTTGGTTTCTAGGATTAGCTAAACCATCAAATTTCTTTGATACATATACATGTACCTTCGAATAATAGTATTATGATTGGCTTATTTGGTCTGAATATGCCAAAACGGTGCACCAATGTCTGTAATGAACAAACCCATCTTTTAGAATAACTAATCAGAACTACTTGGAGCACGATCGCCTTCGATTATAACTAATAATTTATAATAGTATCAGTGAAGTAATACTTACATCATCGTTCTCTGACACTTTATCTCGGAATGTGTTTTTCCTCATGTGACTGAGATAAGTTTGGGTGATGGGTAGTCCGTAGTCAATATCGGGGATGTCATCGGGTTGACTAGGGGGAGATTTGCTGTTGTTATTGTTATTCAACATTTCCGATGACAAATGCATTCGTTTTTGGCAGTCCGAACATGACATAAGAAATCTGGTCACTGCTTCCCGCGGCAAAAAGGCATATGTCTCTGCGATCTGGAAAAAAAGACAAACCAATAATCACTTTCACATGACAAAACAACATTCATTATAAATCGAGGAGCAGTTATATAGAAGCACGTGTAATATGAGGTATATCTACACCTGAAAGGGTATAATAAAAATAAATGAATTGAAATAGTATTCCAACAAAATTTTATTTGGATATTTAAATTTACAAATGGAGGCTAAAGCGATATGATGTATATGATCATCTTGAATCAACCTAAACTATACAATTTCACACTAAACTATACAATTTGTTGAGGCCCTAAGAGAACAAATAAGTTAATCCACTTTAACCTGGAGAGAATATTTTGTGCTCATGAGCCACTATTGGTGGACGATGGTTAAAGTGACATGGGCTGCAAAAATGTATTACTTGCTTAATAGGCATTTAGAAGTTGATTTATGAAACACAAAACATCTTTCGTATGGTAATTATTCTAATTATGTATACATAGCTACTACATGTATATATGTATTGTATATACATGTATATAATAAGAAGTTGTCTTACCATACGAAAGATGTTTTGTGTTGCAAAAATGTAGACAGTTTGCCCTTAAAGCAGAATGTTAATATTATCAGCTGTTTTCCCAAGACCTACAATTCAGAAGCTTTTTTGTGGCGCGGGTACTTGCCAAAGGTCGGGGGTTTTCTCCGCACAATGAGCCCGGTCTCCCCCTCCCCCACTAAACTTTGCAACACCGCCAAGTGAAATAATCTTGAGTGTGGCGTAAAACATCAATCAATCAATCCATCAGAAACGTTTTAGTACTTCTAGTCTCGAGAAAATACGATAAAGTAGAGTTTCTTCATTCCGACACCAATCGTTTATTTTTTCGATGACCTTCAAAGGCTTTAAAGGGCAGTTAAATAATAGCCGGCATTGTCGGGAAACTGGACAACGGCGTGACCGACTATGGGTGTAATACACGTTTCCTCTTTAGAAGTGTAAATCTATGGTTCAATCATACTACCATATTGGCAGTGTGATATTTACACGGATTGAATGGTTACACGTGCATATCATTTAAAAGTTGACAGAATTTGTCTACTCTCGACATGAGACAGATTTTTTTTATTTATGGTACAGCTGATTGATAATCTACTATTGCCTTTCAGTAAGGCCTGTATAAAATATATCGGTGCACACATATGTTTTCAGGGATGGGCCGGCTTTTATAAAGGATTGGTTTTGACAGATTGGTTGAATCCAAAGAAAACCGCTTTTGTTTATACTTGTATTATGGGTTCAACGATCGTTTGCTATTAGGATTAGACGCACCACTGCACGGTGCCTTCGAGACTCAAGAACAAGAAACGGTTGTCTCCCTTTGACTGGACGGAAGAATCCTATGTGATCCAATTGTACTGATCTGTGATTATACAACACACACGTGTCACTTTCTTTTAATTGTTGCTATCGGATTCACCTGTTTTGCGTTATTCTACGCCTGCTCTAATATAATTCACTTATATGGCGGCTATGCAGATTTAGTGGGAACTGAAAGTGAACTATTTGCTCAAAGAAATCCTGGATATCGAGAGAAAACACTCTGAATAGGATTCGAACCCGCGGTCAATCGATGGAAGAAATGTGTCGGACTGAGAGCCCATAGCTCTGTCGAATGAGCTCAGCAATTTGAAAAACACCGTGAAACAAAACTAAAAACCTCTGTCGACATCAATTAATGTATCCAATCCAATATATTTCACACAGAGATATCAAAGTAATCTAGATTCCCCAATGTCTCAGGGAATTGACCCAAGTAATCTAGATTCCCCAATGTCTCAGAGAATTGACCCAAGTAATCTAGATTCCCCAATGTCTCAGAGAATTGACCCAAGTAATCTAGATTTCCCAATGTCTCAGAGAATTGACCCAAGTAATCTAGATTTTCCAATGTCTCAGGGAATTGACCCAAGTAATCTAGATTTCCCAATGTCTCAGAGAATTGACCCAAGTAATCTAGATTCCCCAATGTCTCAGAGAATTGACCCAAGTAATCTAGATTTCCCAATGTCTCAGAGAATTGACCCAAGTAATCTAGATTTTCCAATGTCTCAGGGAATTTACCGTCTTCATATGACGGAAATACTGAAAAGCAGGACGTAAAAGCCAAATCACTCACTCATTCACTCAGGGAATTGAAACGTCTAAAACTGGTTGTTATGTAAAGTTAAAGTGCAAGAGTAGCGTCCAATCAACTTTTGTCTAGAATATCTCTTTTATTCGTTTCATGGGTTGAAGTTGAAACATTAAAGAAATCGTTTTTAATACATTCTGTGAGATATAACGGGAACGAAACCACGGGCAGATGATCAGACGACAAGCCCAAGACGCAACATTCAAAAACCTGCCTGGACTATTGCAAACGTTATGGGTGGAGTCCTAGTTGATTTGAGCTATTGCATGACATCCAGTCAGAGTCTTTTGCTTTCAAAATACATTTGAAGAGAGATATAAAAGAAATAATGTCGTCGTTCTGTTTTGAAGGATCTGTTTAAATCAAAATGCTCCCATGATCTACAGTATAATGGTTAATTATATATACATGTGAAAACCTAAAGCTAATGTTCATTTTTTAACAATTGTTTCTGTAGTTACACATGTATGTATGTTTGCTGTTTTGGGTTTGTTTGTTGTTTTAATTTACCCAAACGAGTGTTGAGTAAATAAATTTGAATTTGAATTTTCTCGTCCTGTGTCCTGGGATTAAGGTAGAATGTGCACGAGTTTCACATATTTAGAACTTGGAGCTAGCGCATCTTGTTCGAAAATAAAACTCGCCCACATTATCTATCCTAAATCCCACAATATCAACTTCGAACGAACGAAGTTACGTCATAAAGACAGAGATATATATATATTAGTTGATTGAGAAAAAGAAATGGAGAAAATCCCCCAGATTGGGAGAAGTTAAATAGAAAATAAGAAATAACGGCTTCTCAACTTTTTACATTCTGTATATTCCGACTGCAGTTTCAAACTTAGTGGTTATTTTCAAGGAATATGTTTTTGGCTATGCTAGAATTTCCGCTCTACTAGCACTTTAAAACGCATTATACGGGTTGGGATAAGGCTATATGTTAAGAGATTTTTCTTCAAAAGGGTAATTAAATTTTGTGCCATCAATTTTTTTTTTACTATTTATCGATATCTGTAGGCCTACATGTTATTTACCGTAAAAAGTTCGCTGCACTAGTATAACGACGGTACCTGACGGCTCCCCGTTGCACTAGTTAAATTGTGACAGCAGTAATCCCCCTTTAGTTTGCAGCTTCCCCGAGTAGCCTCCCTTATAACAAGCGTGTGTCGTGAAAAGGTATTTTTTTCTCACGAAAGTTATATTTATCAAATTGCCATTCACAACAAAATTCATACTTCAGTTTTATTGAAGCATACAGATGAACTTATTCCTTACAAAACTACAAAATATAAGTTTCCTCTATTTACGACACCACTTGCTTTCTGGATATCTTTGCAACGTCATGGCAAAGTTATAAATAGAATAGGCTTTATGTTTTGGTCAAGCTGTTCGTAACTCTCCCAAGCTCGTGCATTTAAGAAATAATGGATTGATTCTCTGCGTATACGCTGTGATAACTGCAAGAAAAAAGGAAGTGTCCATTGTTTTTGGACGAGGGCCGGAGGCCCGAGTTCAAAAAGTATTGACACTTCCTTTTTTCTTGCAGTTATTACAGCGTATACGCAGAGAATCAATCCATTATTTCTATTCTAACACATTAACTTTAATGTAAAGAAAAACTTAATTTTAGTAGTTTGCTTTATTTTCTACTTCAAACTAAAAAAAATGACAACCCCTACGTTATAGATGAATAGTTTTACCCTGATTGGCGCATGGACGAATCTATTTCTCAAAAATGATAGGGGTGCTAGCTTCAAACAACTGTTTTATGTGTTACCATTTATAATCTACTAACAGACCTGATAACTTTTTAAAGATATAATTATACTTTTAGCTTATGTAAGTTCCTTTTCAAGTCTTGCCATCGCTTATTAGCACCCTCCTGCACTCACGATTTAGTTTGAAGGCGAAATGCCTGGCTTACACAACAGTCTGGCATCCCCACTCGCGTTTAGGTGATGACGTCACCCGGTGACGTCGTGTTCCATCACGTCAACAAAATTTAAAAATGATGACGTCGTTTAGTGTCAGGGCGTTTGACGTCACAATGAAAACGTTCTCTGCGTATATGCTAGTTTATACGCCAGCTTTGTCCTATCTCACAACATGTGTTAGAATATCAAGCATCAGCAAAAGAATTACATTAAACATTGGAATTATAACATCATGATATTAAAGTGGCATGAGCTGCCAAAATGTTGATATTTTGACGTAAAAGCAGAATGTAGAAATTATTGGCTTATTTTCCCAAGACGTATAATTCAGACGCTCTTTACGATAAAGTATTCGCAGCTCATCCCACTTTAAACCCAAAAGTTTGCAATCCACGAAAGTGTATTTTATGTTTAATAGTTACCCAATTTTTAGATGTCAATTAAGTAAGCTTCCTAACACATTGAATCGGAAATGTAAACATATATATTGTTTGTTTGCACATAACTTGCGAGAATCATTTGAAACAAGCCGCTAGATTCCGTTCATCGGAAATTCTTAATTTCTATCTCGAGGAAAATTAAACCACCCAACTTCATTGCTGGTCGATTTGACGGTCACAAATAAGGATGTAATACAATAATGGGAATATCAAAAACAATTTCTGATTCGCTATAACTTTCGAGATTTGGGAAAATACGGTATATAACTCTCATATTTTTTTAAAATATACCTTATGTTGAGGTGGTATCAAAAAAGTTCATATTATGGGCGAATCCGAATAACTTATATTCACTGAACATATCGCTGACTACCAAGGACACGTGTGCTACTTTAAAATGAGTTGCTGAAATCTTGCTTTTGGCTAAAATCTCTCTACTTCGACGACTACAACACGTTTTTATGACAATGACTGGTTAATTCTGAAACATGGGGTCACTTTCTTCTGGTGGCCTCATCAACGTGAACGAACCTCTAGTGGTAGGCTTATTTCGGTTACATTTATGTTCCAACGTATGGCCTAGCTGCATAGTACATGCTATAGAAAAGTACAATTTTTAAATCTGATTTGTGCCATGTTTGCTAAATACCAATCTAAGCTAAGCTCTGTTATGAATGATGAGGCATCATATTTCACTTCCGTCCTCTGTGAGATCGCCCCCTGGTGAACCTCGGATAAAACACGGCTTGTGGTCGGTTATCAGGAGACAAGGAATCAATAAGACGGGTTCTATATCATTTAGGTAATCCTTTGCAGGGAGATACACCTGAGGCATGTCGGGGGCTCTAGAAGCGCTGATATGAGGGATTTGGATATTATACTCACCATGCACTAGCCCAATAAAATAAACACATAGACTGGACGTGTGTTAAGTGGGCTCCCAGATAAGATAAACACTTTTTTCAAACATTACAAAGGTATTTCTTTGTGAGGTAATGAAATCACAGAGCTAATTGGTGAAACAAAGTCTAACAACAGTTATTGGAAGTTGGTAGATTTATCTATGGAATATTTCGTCATGACTAGAATACATAGGTATTACCCAACCTGCACTTTTGGTCAATATACTTCCTAAAGCACCTGGAACAATATGTTTACATTATTAATTATGTGGGCCGAGGCGTAGAAGAAATCAGAAGAGATTTGTATTACTCTCAAACCATTTAGTTCTATGATTGTAAAAGCATTGAGACCATCGTGCAGTTCAAGAGGCAGATGAAAGGGGTTTGTGTTTTGGAATGATGGTAGATCATTAATCAGCTTACCGCTCTGTATGTCCTCTTTTGTCCGGCGTGCTTTCCCGTCCTGCCATCCATCTCAACGTGAACATTGTAAATAATGTCGAAGAAATCTTCAACAATAGCCACCTTTTTTAATCCTTTATCCACAGCAACAGGCCCGCATTCACTCTGAAAATAAAAACCCGATATATTATAATCTCGCTTTTGCTGAGAACTGAGATTTTGATATACCGTTTATTGAACGACTTGATGTTCGTTCGGTTGATAATTTGTTCTCCAAACACCCGCGTCGTGTTTAACAGTTTAAGCGATTTCAAGTAGAGTTTGTTTGTTCTAACCATAAGCAACCGCTTACTAATTGTATTTGGTGGAGAAACTAATGTTGAGGAACTCTTCATTCAGTTTTCATGCCTGGAGAGTTTTGTCTGGTGTTCCAACGTAGACTACATTCCAGACCCAATTATTGACCAGGGGTGTGGTTGTAAAATGACAGGAAGCATGCATGTATAATACACTTGTTTTAAGTTTTAGTTCTACACCACACTCTGCAATACAGTTCGTTTTAAACAGAACAGATTACACCATTTGGCTAACCTTATACACTATGCATGTCTAAAACGGTTACCCCTGCCATACATCTCCGAGCTATCAACAGTTAAACGGAACTTCTCTTTCTGTATTTTTCCCAGTTAGAAGAAGTTGAAAACTGACTTTTTTCTCCGAAATCCAAAGTTTGGACATCATTTTGAATTGGACAAATTTGATTTGTTACGGCCCAGGTATGCAAATATATACGCATAATTGTCTTTAATGACTTTAATCATGACTTTAAAACCAGATGGCAGTTGACCCATTTTACGAAACTAACCTGCGAAATATAGACGACAGTTTTTATTTCAGGGACACTAAAGGTCCTTGCAATGAGTTTGAGACAGTACATTTATAACAAACAGATGTGAAATGAGTGTAATCAAACATTTTAACACAGTTTTGATCAGTGGTTGACACTCGGACTACAGATCTAATAATGCTTTTCCAGCAGAATTTCGAGATTTTAACAAAATTGTGCGTATTTTATGTATCTCTTGTTTTACTTTAGTGACTTTACTATTGATAAGCTCGTATAATTTCGCTTTCTTCACAAATATCAGAATAGCCATGGCAGTGGATATGCTTTTAATCTTTTCGATTAAAAAAAAAATCCCGCCCACAATGAGGGATACGGGTTCAATAACAGTTTTATTCAAACCACGTTTTTCAAGTAAAGTTGTCACGGTTGACATGATTACATTTTCTTATCAAATACATTCCCAAATTTGGTCCTAGAAATAAAGCATATGATGAATAAGTTGATAAACTTTATTAACATTTAGAATAGAGACTCCAATACATTGTTGGAAATCTGTATCTTAAATTAATAAATTATTAATCGAACCAGTTAACGTATTTTTTTTAAGACAGACCACCAGAATTAACATTTTTACAAAAGCTTAAGATCTGATATGGTAATTCCTAATACTATTATATCATTGCTTACTCTGTCTTTCCTTTACTTGTATTTATACCAATGTTGTTGCTTATGTATCTCACTCATGGCGACTGAATAAAAATCGAAACAGAGTCCGTATGAAGTTTTCGTTTTTAGGAATAACGCTACTTGTGTACTACGTTAAACTTATAAGTGGACTATACTAAACTGTAAATGTTCAGAAGAATAGTTAATGCAAAACAAATTTAACAAAAAATAACCTTACTCCCATGCCTCAGCGTGTAATTTATAGCAACACGGCGTTACATATATATATATTTCCAGAAGCAGCCTATGTGTTTGATCATAGTTTCTTTTATATGTATTTTATCTACATTGTTCCACAGTTGTTTGACTTAGATGCTTTTGGCTTTTGATGTAGAACTATAAGTAGAACTATTTCATTGTAAAATACATCCTTGCAGTTTTCAATACGTCTGTTTGCAGCCAATTCTAACAATCTTAAAACAAAATCCCGGTTGTTGATATTAAACATTAAAGATGATTTACTGTTTTTTCCAGGCAAAAGAAGTTCTGAATTTACTATCTTCATTGTGTATTTTGAATTTTATGTACAGGCAATGCAAACTTCTAGCTTGAGCATGCGCATGTGCAAGCACCCTAACGCTTTGAATCGTGTAAGCGAGACAGCGGTAGAATTATTTCAAGTATTTTATCTCAGAAATGCAGAAACGGTTTTGATTTTAGCTACACAAAAGCCTGCGTATAAATTTGAGACTGAAAAAAGAAAGACCTGAAATGAGCGTAACTCAATGCTTAAGTTACCGGGTTTCTGGTCGATAGGTTGTATTGGGACTCTCCCCGTACCTTTCTACCACAATTTTGACATTTTGAACCTAAATGGACTGGTATAATGTAGTCCATGCTATTTAATGGTTTTACTAAATGTTACGGCGCCGAGTGCGCAATTAAAGCAAGCTGAAAACTAGTACCAATTTAAACTTCATTTTCCCAGTAATTACACGAATGTCTTTTTTTAGTATGGTGTTACCCGTGTATATGCTAGATAACTTTGAGAGTGTTTTGTAGTTTAAATACCCCAGCTGTTAAACGCTGAATGTTTCTCTTGACTTTTTAGCTAGTTGTATCACTTGTCCTTAAATCACATCAGATGTGTGACTTGCCAATATCATTTGTATCGATTGTCGAGACCCTGGAAAAGTAGATTTGAAAACACTTGATATCATACAATTTCAAATTGAAAACAAAATAGTCAGCGCTGGTATAGATGTTATTTTCTTTCTTTTCTTGCTTCTGATGAAATTTGTATGTTCTGGAAATTCAGCTCGCCTCCTTCATCATGGGACATTTTAAAATCTTCAACCGGCTTGGGAATTTCAAGTTCTCTCTCCTAATACCCTTATCCCGGGTCAGTTGTCTGTTTGGATAGCAGCCTATTACATCTCTCAGGTCGCTATCCATGCCTTTACGGTGCTAAATTATTCATGGCTTGTCTTTGTGGATTGCGATGGCCCATCATTTGGCAGACTCTGTGGACAGGACTCATCTGTGTAGGCCACAGAACTACTGACAGCCCATCAATATGGACAAGTAGAAAAGAGAACAAGAGATATCGGCTACAGGATGTGCAACATGTAGGGCCATATTAACTTGTATCGTCTGGGTAATAAATGCACTAGCTGGGCAAATCTGTGCCTTCTCCTTGATCAACTGCTCACCAGATTCACGTGTTCATCCCAGCTGCCATCAGAGCCAGAATGGTTGGCAATTAACTCTCAACGGTGTGCCAGGGTAATTTCGTTTCAATGACTGCTGTACACGACTGTCCTTATAATTCCAATCTACCGGAAGTTTCCAATTCGTGTATAATTTACTTTGGGACGAGGATGAGCCCTAAAACTACTAAATGTTTTATCCCGAAGTCTGAATAAAATGAATTTACATCATAGTTTATTGAAATTAATATGCAATGTTCATCAGATAGATACCCCGAATAGATAAAGAAACAGCGATATATGATTGTCACTCTGTTGAACACGAGTATCGGTTTGGATGACCTGGAACAGTCAACAACCGAGGCCAGGCCTTCACCCACATTCAGGATGAAGTCCCCGCTGGCTGCAATCTCGCTGTTATAGGCAAAACATAATACCAGCTCCAATTCATCCTAAACGCAGTCTTTTCCCGGGACCCATATGGCCTTGTGTGTTGCAGGGAGTTTGACAGATTCCAGGGTATCAACCATCAGATGTTTGGAGGTAACCTACAATCACCTGATCTATTTAACTTGGCTTGAATAAGTCGGGCTTTTGACACAAATACAGGATCTTTTCTCTGACCAGCAAAGTGGAATGACAACTTCTCGTGTGTTGTAAAGGATTTCTATTTTGTCCGATACACTTTAATACAGATCTAGCAGCTGATAGCCTCATACAACGTACTAGCTGTTTATAAAACAAGGATTTGGGAAGATTGTATAGTGTAACATTCTTTTCTAACATTTTTAAAAAATCTAAATTTGTCACATACAAAGGGATCCAAAAGAGAGTTTAGTGTAGAATTAATGATTCACAACAACAAATACAGGGAAGCAAATGCAAATGCAGATACGAAACCGGTCCCTCGGAGTTTGGGTGAAGAGGTGTTGGGGGGGGGGGGGGGGGGGGGGCAAAGGTGTTCGAGTGTTCGAGTTTTGGACAATTCCCAAACAAATACACACGATTGAAGAAGAGTATTCACTTATAGGTTGAACCTACCAATAAACCATCTGGATAGATTCCGATGGTTAATTAATCTAAAGCGCGAAACCAAAAAGCAGGTGTCGAGACAGTTTGCATCCATTTCACTCCTGTAACATTTTGTCTTTGCCGACGCAATACCCACAGATAATTACTTGCCTTCAAAAAACCTTTAAGACCGTTGCTAACAATCACACTTTTCAACTATAACTGTACAATTAACGAGTAATTAATCGGCATTCCGTGTTGCATTGTTTACTGTCTGACGGACAGTTTCGGGTGGAGGTAACCAGAGTTCATATATCGGTGAGCTCTGCTGTATTAAGTTGTGAAAGCGTAACTCATATTGGTCTATTTGATAAACTGTTAAGTGCCCACCATTTTTTAGTTATTTCTACATTATCGAATCAGGACAAAAATAGAAGACGACGAAGTGACTGACCAGGCTGTAAGCGTTCAAGGGTATTTTTTGCGAGATATATAGTCTTGAATAACAACCCACAGAAAATTCTCTCTGGGGCCTCTGTTAGAAAATAAACCAGCTGCAAAGGGAACTCAAACCCCTTTGTAAACTCGCTATAAACCGGTCTATCGTGAGAAAGAAGTTTACCGCTGATCATCCCAACACCTTTTGAATTAAATGCACCACATTAAAATGTGGGAATTTTGTTAAACTGTAATTTGTCGAAGACGTACGGTGCTCTTTTGATAGATTAACGTCAACGGGTGACTAGTGACTAGATTGCAATCAACTAGATGCATTTGTTTCCGTGTTTCTTGCAAAAGTGTATTGAACAAAGTTATGTGTACCGACCAACTAATCACATTTTCTAACCAACCTAAGAGCTCTTGGTGGAAAGGTACAAATGTATTAGAATAAAAAATGACTTTGTTTCTCTTGACTCTTATGTTTGTTTAAGTGTAGCATTTAGCTATGGTTGTGAGAGGCGAGAGTGATCAATGTTGAGCGGAGGTCATGAAACTACTTTTGCCACCTTTCAATCAATACCAGATGAAAGCCACTTCAAATTCTAGAGTATCTATCTATACATGTTGGAGTTAATAATTGCCGGATGCTTGTAATCTTATCCGCTCTCATCCGATCACAGGCTGGTCTTGCCATTTATCGATACTACCACTAGACAATTAGTACGTCTATATCATCACACAGTCTGTTTAATTTCAGCCTTGTAATACCAGAGGAGTCGACAAATTCACTGACGACTTACCCTGACCCGCTCACTGACAATTGCCCCCCTCTCTACCTATTGGCTGTCAATGGGACGTCAGTAGAATATAATTGACGGGTGGCTTTGATATCAAGAAGCTGTGCACACGAAAGGCCTCCGGCGTGCCTGAAGAATTCATTAGATTTCAGAGAGCCTTTGGCAGATGCTAGAAGACCCGATCAGTCCCAACAGAGTCCACCGGATAGCACTACTCTCGTTTCCATGGTGATAGAGGATGGGGTTGGGCTGTAGTTGAGTAGAATGTTATAAAACGTGACAGCAGAAGGTAGTCGGTATTGTCTTGTCTTCACTACAAACCATCCATAAGCAACTTTCACAAGATTTGGAGGATGTAAGTCGCCCCAAGACTAAGTTATTGACAATCCTCTCTTCTTCCTAGCCTCTGCTTTATTAACCATCCTTAACACTCGCCCGTCAAATAGTGCCTGGGAGTGTTTCTTACCGAACAGTTAATGGGTCCCGATGAATGAGGTTTTGTTTCTAAGGAACAAATCTAAAAGGTAGTCTAGTGAAGAAATACAAG
This sequence comes from Lepidochitona cinerea, assembly GCA_963971465.1. Taxonomy (NCBI): domain Eukaryota; kingdom Metazoa; phylum Mollusca; class Polyplacophora; order Chitonida; family Tonicellidae; genus Lepidochitona; species Lepidochitona cinerea. The sequence goes on along the minus strand of OZ020556.1, from coordinate 33,705,187 downwards.
GTTTCCCAGCTCAGTTGAGAGCAAAGTGTCAGTAAAAATATATTCTAGAAATATTGGCAGCATCTTGTCCCGTAACTAACGAACAATAAGTCCTAAGGTGGCTAATTAACTTAAATTCTTCATCCACGTAAAAGCAGTAATCATAGATGGTTGCTATAGCAACCACTAAGACTTGTATGTACATTGCCATAATAGAGAGTTGTGGACATTCCATGTAAGGGTAGATACAAAAGGCAGGAGGACAATAACCCGGATGAGTTGGATTCTCCGGGAGGGGTATCTCACAGGTGTCTCTCAGCAGTCCATTCATCCCACATAGGAACGCTAGATAATCCCAGATTTACACCAGACGTCTCTCGGATTCTTCATCACCAGTAAAGTAGTATTTATTGCTATCCTGGAGTCTCGCTTCTCCGCAGATGTAAAACAAGGAACAGAGATATTCACCAAACTAACCCGGCATATTGGTTTCCACTCTATTTGACATATCGGTTCAGCCAGGAAGGCAACGACGTTTGCATCAAAACAAAATGGCTCGAATTAAAATGAGTACTTGTATATCCAAAAGAATAAAGAAAGAAACATTTAATTCACAAATATTTTTATTTTACGAGATTTATAGTCTTGAATAACAACCCACAGAAAATTCTCATTTGCACCGTTTTATATTTATGTTTAAAATTGATTGAAACAATTTGCTTCTCATTCTGTGAATGAAAATTAGGGCCATCAAAATATTGGACGATGGGTCACATTTCTACCGGGGTAACGTAATTAGAAAGATGTTCCTGATTTGATTCTTAATGCTTGAAAACAAAACAAAAACTTATATTCTAAATCCATTCAGATAGATTGTGTCACTTTATTCTAGTCGTTGTAATTCGAATAAATATGGCATCTATAATAAAATAAGGAACTATTTTATCACGCTTCGTTCGTCATAATTACATATGAAGCTATATGGCGCGTCCCTTTAAATAAAACAAAAGTTAAGTTACGCTAGTTGTGTAAAATTCTTGGTTGAAAAATTGAAGAAATATGTGCAACTCCGATAAGACCTTTTCAAACTCCATAATTGCAGCGATATTCTTGTAATGGTCTGAACATTACGTTTCAGATACTTTGATATTGGATTTTAGGTGTATAAATAAATATTCCGCTTTAGTTTAGAAATATGTCGCAGTCGTTTGTAAGCAGTTTTATCTTGGTTAGCAAACCGTTTTGTTAGGGTGTTCGTGAAAAAGAAACATATACTGTAATTTGAATAAATAAATACATGCATGCATGCGCTGAATCTGCAGTGAAAAACACCCGTGGACAAAATCGTGCTAATTTCATCTGAAATACATGGCTGTTGTCAACTAGATTTAAGTTAAGGAAGAAGTACGTAAGTTTGGACACTTTTGGTAATGATAAGAATTTTTTGGGGTGTTATTTTTGTTTCTTTTTTTGGACCTTTGATAGGTTACTTTATCAAAATAGTCAGGGTTATACATGGTGGAGAAGACGGACCACGAGGAGATGTCCAGACCAAGGTGTAAATCTTGCCTAAACTTCATTTCTTTAGCCCGCCGTCAACGTATCGATCGATGCTTTGGGAAGGATAGTTAACGGTTTTCTGAGCGAAGTAAACCACATGCAGGGATTAATAAAGCAAACATGTGTTTATTTTGGCGTTGTGCGTTCACGCTCTTCCGAGAAGTGCGTAGTGACCAATAATTCAGATAGTCACAATAATTGTTTAGTTCAACATTCTAAAACACAACAAATTTAAAAAACAATCGAAATTTTCTGTGATTTTCTCATCGCGAGTCTTTACAATGGGAATTATTTAATCAAATAACACTACAATCCAAATAACAAAACATTATTTCATTGTACTTTCTACTAATTTTAATAGATACCTTTCCTTTTGCTTTCGTACCCAGACCTATGTGTATGCCCGGGCATAGATCACAATTATTTTAGCTGAAGAACTAAATATGACCAATTGTTGCAATTGTTTTGGGGTTTTCTTTTTGTGACGCAATCTGTGTTAGCAATTTTGGATTTTTGTAAATGCAGTAATCTATCTCAATAACATATTTCAATGATACGAACATAAGATATTTTAACATGGCTGTTCTTTAGTAATACACTATTACGGATATGGTTTGATATATCAGGGCAAGCCTAAGGGGAATATATTACAAAGACGGTTTACCTTTCAGGTATAATTAGTGAAGATTTAAACATACATACAATACATTTAGCGTAGAACTAACATTATTCTGATCGGAGGCAACAAATCCCTTAGGGACTTCTAGAGACTTGAAAACACGACACTTCAATTTCTTTCACGTAACCGATTAAAAAAAACTCGCGAAGTCCGACAACATTTCTTCATTATCCCCGAGGCGTATGATGAAGGGATGTCTGTAAGGTTTCAAATGAGCCTATCGACCCGTTTCACTGCTCCTTCGCCCTCTCTTCACATGCTCAAAGACGTAGCAAGGTTTGGGGCAAGCTCTACCGCCAGAACTGGCCAAATATGCTGGTATTGATTGAGAATACTGGTGGGACAGACCGGATTGAATTTTGAGAGGGTCTGCTGCAGTGAAATATCCGATTCAGACCATCATTAAAGTTGAAGCCTTAGGTTTGCTGTGGACACTTGAAGAGACAATATTAAGAAAAGACGGTCCCGGGAGAAACGCTTTAGACGCTTTTTGGTGTGGCTTCAAATGGCAAAGCTACAACGGGCTTGCCTTGAAATGCCACTAAAGAGACAAACTGGCTAGACAAAATCACCAGAGAGTCCCAGAATGAGCATCTCTCTTGTAGTAAATAGTAGCAATATGTGCGGTTTATAAATTCCCTATAAGAAAATCTACCATAAAACCATTGGAATGTATGTATTTTTCAAAAGTCTGCCCAACAGACATGATAAGGTTCCGCTAACCTCACCATCCCTATACCTTGAACTAAATCGATCGATAAGCACATAGCTAAAACAATATGATGATAATTTAGTAGTGAATCGAGGCAAAGATAAATTGTCTTACCGGCACTCTTGTTGGGACGTATAGGTGGTAGGTGTCCCGTCTATCGACCTCTTCGTCCACACCAATACGGAAACCTTTAGCTTTCACCCAGAAACGAAATTTGGAATTTTCGGCTGTGGACGGTTCTTCACCTTTTAATATATTCACTATCCTATGGTGTTTTCTTCTAGTAACTGTCTTTGTTTTTCCACTGTCTCCATAGTTCTGCAGTGCCCATGTCTGGAAAGTTTGGAACATGCCTGGTTTCGCTAAATCTCCATCTTGGGAAGCCTTGCTTGATGGGTTTACAGTTATATCGAGCATAGGGCACATATTGAGAGCGGATTCGGTAAGGGACGGGGCGATGGACATTGTGTGACAACTGTTAGCCGTCTACCGACTATCCCAGACCAGAGTTGTACTGGCTGGTGATTCGAGCAGGAACTGACAGTCTGCAGATCAGAACAGCCTTCAACTCTCAGCCTCTGTCAGGATGTCTCCAATTTGCTAGAGAAAACCTAAACCTGCTCACAGACGAGGCTATGTTCGTGCCACATCAATTAACGTGCTCTCGGCTGTGTGCCGGCTGCATCTGATGTGACCCTGGCAGTCCTGTCATTAACTGACCGCGCCCAGTTCTCGACGAATTTATTCGACACAGTCCACGCCAACGGGATGTACACAGATCTACCTCTGAACGAATATGGTGCAACTATGTCCCATTGTAAGAAAGCGTCCCATAAAAATCGACCGTTGTTGACGAAAACCACTGACTCAGTTGTCGGCTAAGATAATCGTAAGTATTTATGTAATGAGGACTAAATGCGTAGCAATTAGGAATGTGGCCGATGGGAGATGAACCTCAGCCGATTGGACAGATGTACGCGTGTTACCAGGGGTTCTAGTTATGAATGTGATTCGGACAGGTGATCGACAGTAACGCGGGCCAGTCACACAAACCAGCACCTGGTCAGTCAGTGTCAATTACTGTTAATTAACGGTTACCTGTCATATGGAGTATTTTGTCCTAACCAGGTATTCCTGGCTTAAAGAAATAAAACATAGAGACCTGACAAGCTTGCATTGAGTTTTGGTTATCTCTAGAAGATGCAGTTAGACATACACCAGGCTCAAGATTATTTTTCTTATATTGCGTTGCCACGATTAGGTGGGAATGCTACCTGTTCGAAAACACATACCTTGGAATCATGCCACATAAGGCGATCAAGTGAAAACAGATTCAGAAATCTCACCGTTATTTGTGGCACTATATATAAATATTTTAGTGAATCAGTTTCGTATTTGTAACCACCCCAACTGTGGCGCGTGCAATCTGACTTAGGTCGGAATTTTCATTGAAAATAAATAAACATCCCGACTTTACTCAGATAGTCACATATCAAACTTATCTCTTCTCTTAACAAATATTCATAAAGTAAAACTTTTCTTGAAAAAAAACGGAATTTATGGTGAAAAATCCGAATTTTGTCGTTAAAATGAGGAAAATTCATACACTACGTGTGCTGTACAAGTCGAAAGCGTCCGAAATGTAAATAACATTTAAATAACAGAGACGAATGTACATTCATTCTACGTCAACGTTTAGTTCAGAACATTACTTTAACGTACATCCCGCATGCTCGAGACTAGTAGCACCGAAAAATAGCCGATAATTTCCACATTCTGTTTAATCGGGAAAATATCACTTTAATATTATGTTATTTAATGCACTCTCCTGCATAGAATACCTTTTAGACTAACGTGGAATATTAAATGACTAGCTCCTTATGGACATTGACATAGAGCATGTCGCAGTGATCTAACGTGTTAATTAACGACCAGTTGATTTGTGGGACATTATTGACACCTCGCGCTCAGTTCACTTCTTATTGACTTGCTCCACTCCAGTGGTCATGAGTACTGCCGTAGGGTAAGGGTGGTTTAAATGGCCCACAGTCAACTTGGTGGTGCGTTTTAGTACGTTTAGAGGTCGAGAAGGTTGAGGGTGGGTGTGTGGGGAGAGGGTGGGTGTGTGGGGAGAGGGAGGGGGGGTGGGGAGAGGGAGGGGGTGAATATGGAACGCTCTTGTCCAAAGTTTATACTTGGTAATCAACACAGCATGCAAGGCGATATTAAACTGACTATGTTTGGTCGAGGTGTTCCAGGGAGCTCATGTCCCATTTGCCTGTTGATCTTCTCTAACAATGCCGATTGATCAACAACACAGTTACATGAAGACCTCTCCTCAATTAACACATCCTCACGCTGCCTGTAACTGCACCTGCCTTAGAAACCGCTACTTCATAACATATCGCTTAACGACAGGATTTTTTTCTCCCTCCCTTAACCGAACTGGTCAGAGAATAATTACTAAGCTCTCAAAATACTAAACATTGTAAGAAATTGTCATGATAATAATTAACCAAAGCTATAATTATTTGTAACACCATATAAAGTTGAACGATAGCACGTTACAGACAGTGTGGACTTGGCGGAGTGCTGACAGTTGTGGCATTTTTTTCTTTTTAAAAAACTTGATACTTATTTTAATCGGCGCAATTTTATTACAATATAATATACAGGTAAATTACAATCACTCCGTAGGCCAATTACACACTTACAATCACTAGTCCAAGCACACACTTACAATCAATCTGTTGTCCAATCACTCACTTACAATTACTCCGTTGTCCAATCACACTAAGGTCAAGAATTACTTATGGATAACAACTTCTTGGTTTATTCGTTCATTCCTTAGCTTTACCTCAACTAATTCTTGTTTAATTTTAGCGATGGTGTGTGATAGGGGGGGGGGGGGGGGGGTGCTGCTTATGTAGATAGGTTGAGTCCCTCGTTACGGGGTAAGTTGGGTGTTTACAATTTGAACATTAATATATGGTTTCAATGGTTATACTAACTACTCATTCCGGTGGGTTTCCGACCAACAGGGAATAGTAAGGAATCCTATAGAAGCCGTACCCTCTCTATATGCTTCTATGAAGACGACCATTAAAGATCTTGCTCGTACACACATAGTGAAATGAAAGCCATATACAATGCATGCTACTATAGGACTTCACTTTTAACTAATTACAAATGAATGAAATGTCTGAACAATTAAAATAGTTGGATTACACAAACCGATCCAAGAGAATGGGAGTATCTTCTACTCCGTGTTTAGTAAGACAAATATGCAATAACTCACTTGATAATATATTTCTATTTTTAACATTTCCGTTTAACACCTTTGTCCGAAAAGCTAAGGGTCTCTGTCACAGTACTTTAGAATCCACCATACACGGTTGATGATTATGTAGATGAAATCCATGCAATCTCAGTAAAAGTACTTCAAAAATGTCACGGATATGAGTTGACAGAGAAAACCAAAAAGTAACAAGTTGATATAGTAATGTGATAGGTGATAATACATAGTAAAGGTCTACCAAATAAATATAACCAGATAATCAGAGAAAGAACTGATTGATTGATTGATTGATTGTTTGGTGTTTTACGCCGCGCTCAAGATTATTTCACTTATATGGCCGCGTTGCTAGTTTTATTGTGGGAGGAAACCGGGCTCTATGCCTGGAGGAAACCCACGACCTTCCGTTGGTAATTTTTTTGGACTGAGTGGGATTCGAACCCGCGTCCCATTGGGAGAAAGAACTGAATTAGTTATTAACACACACAGAAAGTTTGATTCAAACCCGGATCCAGACCTTTTTGCGGTACGTTATTAAAAGTTGCATCACCTGCCAAAATACGGAGTTTTCTTCATTGTCCAGAGATCCTTAGCGTTTGAAGTAGCCTGCAAGACTAAATGATTGACGTTTCTTATAAAACTACCTGAGCGCGTACGTCTACAAGTTTCTAATAACGGAAAGATCTTATTTTATAGTTTCTGATAAAAATGTCGAATAATCATCTACTTCATACCACTTTTCAAAATAAATGACGTCATAGTGAGCTGTATGGATGTTTCAACGGAAGTTTTTGAAATTCCAAGTGTGTTTAGTCACTATGAGTCTGATACACTATAGAAATATGTAGACTGATATCTTTCTAAATAATAGAGTTATTCAATTTCTTATTAAGTAGCGTTTGTTCAAACCACCCGATATGTGTATCGCAACTTCCATTACCCCGTCCTTAGAAACACACAGAACATTAGAGATGCCCCGAAGAAACAGGAAACCATCAAAGGCTCTTAGTATTGTATGATTTTAGACCACTAATAAATTCGGATTATTTCATTACTCGATAAAAAGTAAACACATTTTTGCCTGGGGGATGTTTCCCTTACACTATAGTCCCATAGCGGGACTATGCCCAGTATCATGCATAATCAGACTACCATACAATTTACACCTTTAAAAACTGGCTATTGCATCAATCTGTGTTATAGTCAACCAGTCCATTCTGTTAATCCTTTATAAACGCGTGCAGCAGCGTGGGACCATCCACAGCGCACATGTCTACTAATTACATTTACTAATCCTGAAATGTTCATTTAATGCTTGAAAACTTCTTTACTCTGTATTTCATTTCCATTTTTGTACTTGAAGCAATAATAACAACATTGATACCCAAGATATTAAGGGTATATGTGCAAAATTCGCACTCGTTTCATCGATTCTGATCGAGTGTCAACATAATAAAAGCATCGAAGTTCGTCGAGAAAAAGGCAACAAATGATTGAGGCTAACACTGAGAAATATCCACACAGTCCATGGTCTGTTCTAACAGAAAAAAAAAGTGTTCGAAAAGTAAACAAAATCTAAATAACCGAGTCATTCATTTCACGATTCTTTTTTCTTCAACCAATGGGTCGCGGGTTCGAATTACTTCTAGAATCTTATAGACACTACTTTGACGAACGTTCTCTAGAGTAATATCATTAAATATCTTCTAAATTGAACTCCTAGTGAATAACTGCTCTTTAACACAAAAATAGGGACTTTGGCGGATCCTACCACTTTACTTGTCCGAACTGGTTGTTTAGGTGGAAAATTACGTAATCGTTGAAGACTTACAGAGAGCACAACTTATTTACTAGGTTACTTTCTAGTTCCACATTTAGGAATTATCAACGTATTGTATGTTTTCTCGTTATTGTCCAGCTAATCAAAGTACTAATTTTCAGGAAGATGTGACAATCAAAGCACTATATTTGTCTAATAGAGTTAACCATTCTCCTAGTCACTTTGCATATTATGTTAATCAAATGGATCGGCAAAAAGCAATTATTTTATAATTTTGTAAAAACGTTTCCGAAAAAAATATATATCTTACTGAGATTGCTAATAAAAGCTATTAGTACTATTTGTTACTTGCACAATCATTGGGTCTGCAATCAACTATGGTGAAAATAACCGAGAAATCCTGTATGTGTGTTTTTTTTTTTCTTTATTTCTATATGTGGTGCAAAAGTCAGGGTGTGTATGTTAGATTCTCAGCACCATACAGGCTGACTGTTCGGGCTGTAGTGAAAATTACAACCGAAGGTGGGGAGAGGAGGGGTTGGGGATGGGGGGGGGGGGGGGGGGGTGGGGGGCTTGGGTACCACAATTACTCACAAAAGGATACGACATGTACATGTTATCAATATATATCCCTACTTTGTCAGTTTGACGTTTAATCTTATTTCTACAAACATATACACTTATTAACTTACCTTGTTGACGATAATACTCGTCGCTTATTAAATCTCTACTTTTAGGTATAAAAATGCATGTTGAGCTGGGGTTTTCTTGTAATCTGTTCTATTTGACAACTGTATACCGGTTGTTATTATTTTATGTGCGCTATTTTGGTTTTTGGCAAGGTTGTTACAACCCATTAAAGTGGCATGAGCCGCCCAAATGTTGATTTTTGTTAGTGTAGAAATTGCGCATTATCTTTTTTTTTCATTATCGTTCTCCAAAAGTACATGTTTCAAGATTTTTAGCGCTACTAGTCTCGATATTTTACGTTAGCAGTAGTGTTTTAACTAACTGCCTAGAATGAATGAACGTTCGTTCCGGTTATTTAAATTATATGGATTTTCCTCATTCCGACGTAAACCCTTTAATTTTCCCGTGATCTTAAGCACTAAACATTAATCAAAAAATGTAAATTTTGGTAGCTCATGCCACTTGAAGACATGCAGAAGGCTTTGTTTATCAACGATAAAGAAAAACAAGCTTTCCTCTTTCTTAGTTCGAAGGCTTTCTTTCCATGTATGTTACACTGGCTAAGGACTGTAACTGTATGTTCTTCGTTGTGATAGTGCTTGTCACTTGTTGAGCATAAAACATGGACTACATGTGAATAATTGCATCTTATCCTGTCTCTGTACGAATTGTCTTTTGCATCCAGGATCTCCGAACGATAGAGGGCGTGTTCCCATCTTTTTATTGTCCCCAAATACCTCACCTCAGGGAACGTAGGGTCTCCGGAGACTTTCTGAAAGGTCCATTAAAGCAAACATGGAGTTGTGTAACTTTGTAGCCCTATTATTGATCGGGAGAAGTATTATCAGCGGTCTAATGCCGAATCTCAACTTTCATTCCACCCTGGATCGCTATGTGGTGTTACTTGCACGTCGCTGTCGGCTCTCCCCGCTTTTTCTGTCCAGTTAAAAGTGCCCAAAGCCTCAGCTGTCCGCTCCAAGCAGAGGTTTCCCTTTCTCGGAGAACAGCGCTGTAATTATCGCTCTAATGGGGACTTGGTGCTGCTCTGAAATCACCGGTCCTCCATCGATCGAAGGAGCAGAGAAAACAGAGATCCACGCGGCAGTAATCATGTGCCTCTTATTATCTGTTGTGTGAGATCGCCCTCCTTACAGGCCAGGTACTGCGAACATCTTAACACGGTATGGCTGTCCGAGGAAAACAATCGAAGACACCGTCTTAACATGAGTCGGCAGGATGGATTTCTCTATTCGTGTACCGAACATCTTTCTTCCGTGCATCATATCTCCACGAGCGCACTCAACCGTGTCTTTTGTTCTCCATTGTCGGTGTTGTTCATCTCTCGTTGAACCTGATGATGGTAATCATAGAATAACCATTTCACCTTAACTATAAAATCCTTTTACATTACACATATAACATGGTAAATACGTTCCGCGAATATAACGGCTTGGAGTTACTGTTCGTAGGTTCGTGCAATAAAACATGGTCTTTCGAGGAAACTTTAAGTTGCATGAGCTGTCAAATTGTAGATAAATTTCGTTTAAAACAGACTCTTGAAATTATCTTTCTTTTTTTTTTCTCTGAAGAGGTGCAATTCAAATGCTTTTTACTAGTCTCTATTCTGGAAAATGTACGTTAAAGTAGTGTTTGGGCCAACTTAGGCTTAGAATGAATGAACGTTCGTCTCGGTTTTTTAAATTTTGTTTTACTTTCGGACACTATTTCACTACGTACATGCCACATACTGTATGGATTTTCCTCATTCCAATGTCAATCATTTGGTTTTTGAGGTAATCTTCAAACCCACTGGCTGTTGTTACAATCCAAATTTATGAAAAGTAGGTTATATCTCATTATATGTGGAATTAGTTGAAAATAGAAAAATTGCAATATGTATCAATAACTGAGAGACGTATTTCATATATTCCGTTTGTTTGGAAAGAGGCGATGGAGTGTTCCGGCTTGCTATTACGCTTAATAAAGTGGTAAGATAAGGTGAAGAATCACTTATGGATAACAACTTCTTGGTTTATGTCACTCAATAAGCCAAGAAGTTGTTATCCATAAGTAATTATTCACCTTATTATAACCTTCCAACTTCTAAATGCCATTGAAAGTGGTAAGAGCTTCAAATATTGTGTGGCGAGAAAAATGTGAAATAGCTTGGAAAACTCAGCTCATGCCACTTTACCTTATTTGCGCTGTCCATAAATAATACAATTACACTATCTTAATATAAGAAAAACATTTCGTTCTCCTTTTTAACAACGAATATCTTGTTTTTTAGCTCGTACTTATTTGTAGGTGTCATGAAGTGCCCGTAAGGTTGAATTTTAACGAATTCATAAAATCAAGAAAACTATCTTTACTCGTCAGAAGGTATATAAATAAGTTTATATCACTTATTTCAGTATCCGAGAAATATAAAAAAATGATCAATACAATATTTAATGAATATTTCTCTACTATCACAACTCTGTTATGCCAACCGCAAAAGCAAACTTAAATATACCTATAGGCTAACCCATCCAATAAAAAGTTCAATTTTCAACCGTCAAACAAATGATATTTAATCTATCATTTAAAAAAAATTAAAAAGTATACAGTAAAATGATGATAACTTTTTTTTCCAGTTGAAATATAAACACATGGTCGATGGTAAACCTTACTCTTTATGAGTTATAAATTTATGAACACTAAAACACACGGGCACAGGGATAATCTTCTTGTCTAAAATAACCACAGAGACAAGTTTTTAATTGAGCTAAAAAGGGGTATATCATGAGTAATACATATGATATAACAATGCTTCAATTATCTTAAATTTACACTTTTTGCTGATGACATCTGCGCTTTTTCTTCATCCTCAAAGACAAGCAACTGAAGTTATGTTTCTTGAGTTAAATAAATCAAATGACTAGTTAACAGCATACAAACTGAATATCCAGAAAACAAAACGCATGCCAGCAAAGCAAGCATATATTAATTACGTTAAAGTGGCATGAGCTGCCAAAATTCACACTTTTTTGATAATTTCTGATCGTCACGACAGTAAGAGACTTTGAAGGTCATCTAAAAACTAAATGATTGGCGTTAGAATAAGGAAAATCCATACAGTTTGTGGCCTGTACGAACCGAAAAAGTGTTGGGAAAAGTTGGAAAGGTAAACAAAATTTAAATAACCGAGACGACCATCCATTCATTCTAAGCCAAAGTTAGTTCAAAACAATACTTTATCGTACATTTTCGAGACAAGAAGCATTAAAAAGCTTCTGAATTATACGTCTTGAGAAAAATAGGCAATAATTCAACGTTCTGTTTTAACGTCAAAATATCAACATTTTGGCAGCTCATGCCACTTTAGCAAAAATTACTTTATCAATTATACTATATCAGAAAACATAACAGAATATAGTCATAATTAACCATATAAAAAAGTACCAACAAATGAAATATTTAGTTTTTATTACATTATTGTTTTCATCTCATCTGCCTTATGCTAGTATTACTAAAGGCAACACATCCATTACTCTTTCTTCCTCAAAAGAGTATACTGTCTGCGCAATCACTTACTCCAAACAGTTAGATCACACATCTCCTGCATATAAAAACCTAAAATCTGACAATAACCGTATTCAGTCCTTGTAGTCCATAAGTGTATACGACGTCTTTACGACTTTATTCCCGCCTTTCTTAAATTTGCTGTTAACATATGATTTAAAATACCAAGAGGCGAATAAAGTAAATTAAATGAATGAAATAGCAAATAAACCACATGCCGTTATCTACAGACATGCTTTGAAATGAGTGTAAAACGGTGGTTATCTGGTTAAACATAACTTGACATACATATTGTGTCCTATGTTTACCAAGTGCAGTAAACTCGTTCAAATTGGTTTTGTTAACAGATTTCAGAAAGATTACAGCGGAGGGTGTGTCTTTAAATACCATCGATTCATTCTCATTTCTCAAATTTAAAACCAACGACCCTAATACAAATTCCCTCATTGATAAGTCACTTTCGAGTTTGGTCAAAATCACGCGAGATCACGCGAAACAAGAGTTTACGGCTAAAACTTACGGCAAATTTTCACTGTCTTTTCCCATGACCCTATAATATATAGTCTGACGATTTTCTTACCATAGCTTAAGATACGTAAGCATTGTCAATGTAATACCAGAAAATTCTACTGACTAAGACCAAGCTCCTGTCAGTCGTCAACCTAATGGAATATCATAGGTTTACTTTATTACAACAATTTATGATGGGGTATAAATGTCTAAATGATATACCCCTTTTTAGCACAATTAGAAACTTGTCTCCATGGTTATTTTAGACAAGAAGATTTTCCCTGTGCCCGTGTGTTTTAGTGTTCATAAATATAATTGAGTTATCTGTACTATCGCCTATTCTCTATTATAAATATATACACTATTTCTATTCAACTTTTGATAGACCATGTCCTTAGTTAGCTTTAAATTTTATAATTCTTTTGTTATGGTTAATAATAGACTTCAAAAATCAATTTTCTTCATTACTCATTGATAAATTATTAAAAAGTTGTTTATGGTGGCTGTTCAGTTCGCATTATTAGGAAGACTGTATTGTATAAGCTTGGTAATGTAGAATGGCGAGATCTGTTACGATTGTGTACAATTGTTATATAGGTAATTACGAGCTGGTTGTTTTGTTAGAGTTTTTTGAACTGAAGACCATTTTGCGCCTGGAAATTTTTACCATGATATAAGCAACATGTTCGTACCATGATCTTATCAAAACAGTACAGGCCGTCACATGCTATGTTCTATATCTCGAGCCTTATTAGATTAGTACTATAGAGCACTATATACAGTGGCTCAAAACACGATACTAGATTCAAAATTTGATAACGTCGTTATTTCATTTCATGTTATTGGGGTACTACAAGGCAAGCCGATTACTCAAGTGTTCGAAATGCTTCTTTTTAGGACGTTTTCTAATAATTTTTTTCCAGTCATTAATTGTTAATAATCAAGGAATCATAGCTGATTTTTTCTGGTCAAATACTTTACATTTAATTTATTAATAAGACACTATTTGATAAGCCTCCTCAGCAAATGAGTCGACCATGCAGCTTAAGGCCCATTCTCATTGTGCGATTTGTAGCACCGACTTGTAGCATGCGATTCAAATGGATGCATTTGATTGGTTGACAAATCATATCGACGAATTAAAAGCATCTATTTTAATCGCATCCTATAAGTCGGTACGACAAATCGCACAGTGAGAACGGGCCTTAAGCAGGTAACTAAATCATTATTTACACCAAACGCAAGCCTTTTCCATCAACGTGTACTTTGATATGTCCATTTCTTTGCTATTTCATATGGCGCAATAGCTCTTTAATTTTTATCCAGCCACGGATTATTTAGTGCATATAAACAGTGTTCTTTAAATCTGCAGAAAATATTTTAATGATTTCTCATCAGTTTTTCGAAGAATACGTGAGCAATGTAAAGACATGTTGTTTGGCCTTGAAAAGTCTATAGATTGATTTTAATCAATTTGAGTGAAACTAAACTTGTTGTCTTTTAGGCATAATGCGTTATGAATGACTGGTCGATCGTTCTCATGAGGCTGAAGTCATGTTTGAAAGCCAGGTTAAATCCTCTCCCACTCTTTAACACTGGTGAACCAAAGTAAGTCCATTGGTTACGTTATCTGGACCACTTGAGATAGGCTGATATATGTATTTATAAACACCTCAAAACGTACAGATTCTCATTCAAAGTATGATACTTTCAAAACTGGTTGTAAATTGAGAAGCAATTTTCAACCAGGCGTTAATTAAAAAGATTAACGGTATACTATAGATCTGCAATATTCAAATAACCGAGATACAAACTGTCGCTAAGCAAGATACTTCCTAGCACTAACTGTGCCGAAACACTGAAACTGGGTCCCATAATATATGTCATTTATCATGTATGATATCTCTGGGATTGGTCAATGGCTGTTGGTGTCACATGATAGAACGTTAAGACAGAAGTGACAGGCCCGCCACAAATAACGAGAAGATGTTCATTGGACAGGTCATGTTTACTCTATACTATAGAGTCATTGGACTCTATACAACCTGGGTGACGCTTAACGACCGATTATTAATCAGCTTATAAATTTGGGACCAATTGATAGAAACGGATAAAAATAGGAAGTGTGGTTATATTATTCGATTTAGACTAATGTTGCAATTATAATTGCGACGCGCCTCTGGATGGGCGGAAAAGGGTGGCAACGTTACGGTCCCCTGATTGTTTCAACGTAAGGGTGAGGAGGGGGGGGGGGATTGATGAACGATAAAGGTTTCGAAAATTTTCGAAGTGTATTTTTGAGGCGTTCCCCAAGTACATATGTATATTGTGGGCGTTTACCTCTAAAACAATCTAATCGCATGACTATATAGAAATCAATATTTTTTTTCTGTTTTATTCTTATAATTATTTATTGATTTAAAGTCGATTGAATTTATAATCAATATTGTTCCAAAGCTCTTTTCGCATGTGAACCTATATTGGTGTTTTCCAGCCGTAAACCGGACGAAGCCAATGATGGTGTGACAATAGACTCGGATCCTGACAAGCAGACAAACAAATTACTATACAACATCAGCAACACAGTCATTCGAACTGCTCTACCAATAGTGATCACTAAACAAACAGACACGTCCGAGCAGCCAACGATACCTGAACAGACAGAAATTTTGACACGCAATTTCCTTTGTAATCTATCTGGAAAGCGTGTTAAACAAGTTCAAGTCTGCATTTTACTAACGTGATTGATTGAATTTCATGAAGGATAGATTTTTTCTTAGAAATCTGAAATTATATTTTATTTCAGCAATCAAGTTTTTCCCTAACACAACCCTCTTTTAATAAACATGACTTCTTACATCTGTTAATAAGAAAAAAACAAATGCATAGATATAGTTTGATTTTTATTGGTAATGTTTATAATAGTATCAAAGAAATTTGCAATCCTGTCTGTTTTGGAAACAGTAGTATTACTATAGTCAAATTACCTTTATTAAATAAATAAAATATCCAATTTTGGTCTACAAGTGGGCTCAAATTGCTCCTGTTGCATGTACCTCAGCTCACCAGGAAGCGGGAAAAAATGTTTGCCCAGACAAGTCAATGAAAACTTACTTTGATATTTGTTTATTTGCTTGAAATTCAACAATTACGAATTTTGGTTGCGTTAGGTAATTTAAATTCAGATCACATTTATTTCTGGAGTTTGTCTTTTTTCTATCAAATTAATAACATCAACAACAAAAACAGCAAAAAGAGTGCCCCTAATAGTAAAGTCAAAATATAACTTTGTTACCCATATGCTGTCTTCCCTAACATTTGTGTTTACCACACACATAAGTTAAGATTTTTATAAGGAACTGGTTGTTGTTGGGGACATCGTATAGGGTACCATACGCAGGTGCACCAACATTGCCGAGTGTGGCATGATACTTTCCCGGAATGATCAGAATGACTCCATGTCGACTACATCTGTCAAAAACGCAAACCTCAACGCTGGTAGATAGCAAAGTATATCGTCTAGGAAGTCTTTAGGCCTATGTATTGAAAAAATACCAGTTCAAGTTCTCCCACCGAAGCTAGGAAGTTGAGACAACGCTGGATTGATTGATTGTTCATTGACGTTTTGCGCCGCTCCCAAGATTATTTCACCAATATTGCAGCGCTGCTAGGTTTTAATAGTGGGAGAGGAAAGCGAGTTCTTTGCCTGGAGGAAGCCCCCGACCTTCGGCAAGTACCAGGCAACATAGGAATCCGATGAAATCCATCTATCACCAATCAAGTATACCCTCTTCCATACAACTTGCAAAACTTGGAATGCTTTCCCAAAGGCCACAACCACAATGAACCAACCTGAAACCAACGGTTGTTGTATCGTTGACCCACGACCAGCCTTAAACGTTGGGGTTTGATCATTTTACTCATCCTTCTATCGTTCACCCAACTGATGGTTCAATGCTGGTAATTGATTGGGCGGCATTGTTGAATTTAGGGTTTGTATAACTCTGACGGTTAATCTATTGTTGGCATATTGTTGCTAAAGGCCCGTTCTCACTGTGTGATTTATGTACCGTTTGTCTAACTTTGGAGCAATACTGTTTGCCAAATTGTTTTAACGTTGGTTACTCATTGGTGAATTGATGTATAGGCGCCGGTAAATTGTTCGCCTGCCCCCGATGAACAGCGCTGCTGAGGTTGACCTAACTCAAGTGTCTCCATTGCTCAATTAAAGCATGTAGTCTAGTTCGGAATGCATTATTTCTGTAGCATGAGCACATACCGTTCTAAAAGCTTTCTTGAATTTCCTTTGTTTCAGCGAAGAGGCTAAAGCATTTCATAAAATAACAAACTTCCAATGCCCATAATCCATATTATTCAGACTGGTTTCCTTTCGAGGGGACATAAAAGAATGTTTTCAAAATATATTTACTAGCAATATTATACAGAAAGGGGATCAACCTAGGACCAATGCAATACAGCGAACCATAAACCAATCATAATACCATGCACCTAAATGCATGTTACAGGTGTTTGGCGAATGTTTACCAGCTGATGGTCAGCCCCCAGCCAAGGTAACCAACAATGGATCAGCGTTGAGCACCCATCCATTCGCCAATTTGAATAAATACAACCTTGCCACTCGAAATCCAACGTTTTCCAATGTTGGTAACATTGCAAGCGACCGTCCATAAAGTTTACCAACTTATCCAACCATGGTTCAAAGTTGATGCTGGACTGTCGACCGCGACTATTAATCAACCATGCCGTCAAAATGTCAATGTTGGTCCAATGTGTTTGCTCTGTCTATGTTGTTTCCGATTTGATTTGTAATTCTTTTTTAATACGATTCCAAAATCCTAAGGCAACATTGAACGCACTTCACTTTGTGTGCTATTTGAGAACCAAATGGAAAATGATAAAGAGAAAAAACGGTGTGGTTTTATAAATACTTTGGATACGCCAACATCGTGTGTACAAAATAGTTCAAATAGCGACCGCATTTTTATTTTTTACCAGTTTCTGTGTTCTTCATTCCAAGCAAGATTGTTACATTAATATCGAACATATACACTTGAAATAAAAAGGTTATCCTTAATACCTCGTTATCAAATAACCAAGTTGTAATCTTTTGGATTTTGATTTGGCAACTTTTAAGAACTATCCATAAAATGGGCTTTGACCTTCAAAATAGCTTTCAAACTAAAGATTGGCGTTGATGTAAGCTCATTGCCTCTCAATATATGATAAAATACGTGTTGCGCGACGTTTTAGTGCCAAAATGAGCCGCAAAATATAGGATATATCGTAAACCACGGTCGCCATTTTGGATATTTGGGTGCGCTGTCAATTTGTTTGCGCTGGTTTTAGTAAACCTTGTATCCATACCTAGCACCATGCAAAATTTCAAAAACTGGTCACCAAGTGCACAATTATTTTTAAAATTCGCATTTTCCTCCCCCGCTATATGTTTATCGTGCCTTTGGTATTGACAGAAGTCATCAATAGAATTTGTCTCCACGTCAGGCCTTGTTTTGGTTGGTTGGTTGTTTTAGCTTATTGGCGCGTCCATTCGTATGAATGCCTTGTTTTGGAATTTATTCTAGAATGAACTTTGGAAATGTATACATATTAGAAAGGATCAGAGGCGCACAATGACAGACAACTCTGATGTGTGGTGACAATTAAATAATTAGGCCTATATTCTAACCAAAACTTCAATCTATAGGTTTTTTGTTCTCGCCTGTTTTGCGTTTTCATTTGATTAAAAGTATTACACCATCTGTCTGTAGGAGTTCGCCACATACCTATTCAGACACTATTTCGGATCGCACAGGAAAAAGTGCGATCTCAGCAGCTCAAATCACTTTAATAATTCCCAAGAGATTTCATTCTGTGACGTAGGCAGGGGTTAGAGCCTGGACATGGCCTAACATCTATCGGCAGATTTGTCCGGGTTTCTGGCCTCCAGATGTGACCACAGTTACCCAAATACCATGTATTTTAGGAGTTTAGATTTAACAATATAATACCCGATATAATGACGATATCGGTAGAAAACAATCATTATATCAACTTCTTGTGGTAAAATGGAGATAGGCCTACTGGAATTTTTTTCTATATTTTTATAACTTTGACTCTCTTGACAGCATTTACCTAGCTGTTAAGCGTCATCCACACTATAACAAGTCCGTTCAATGGAGTCAAACACAAGTGTATCTGTGGTTATGGTCGCTGAGGGTTCCATTTTAGCAATTTTGGTAGGCTTATTATTTTAAGGAAAGGCAGTGGTAGATGATCTAGGAACTCTACTTTCAATAAGTACTCCCTTGCTCATGCACCAACGGCAATATGTATGATTGTGTTCCATAAGCTTGGTCTCTACATGAAGGCAGTCACCTGTTTTTGATCCCTATTGATTCCCGGTTCTTCATACATTGATTGTTATCGGATCTTTCCGCGGCAGGTAGATTCGTTACATACCCAGAATCGCGGTAGGATCGCGTGTCGACTCAGGTAACAGAAATCCGGCTAGTCACACAAATCTGCCGTCAATGTAAATTAGTACAAACGTTTTCTAGCAGGTCTCATTAAAATGACGCCTAGTTGAAGGAGTGTGATGGAGCAAACAGATCAGTGCCTGGGTTATTGTCTATAAGTGGAGTAGTAAGATGTACCCTTTATATACATAGACCAAAGGCTTCCGTGATCAGCCAAACACAAAAAGACAGTGATTTGAGAAATAGTATACCTGGAAAGTTCAGTGTTTCAAATTCTGTTGGAACGATTTGACTATATGTTGATTTTTTGTTGCGTGTTTTCCGCCTCAATAAACACAGCGTGTAGATTTAAGAATCTGACTTAGGCATTTTCTTCAATATTAGCCATATCCAGGAACCACTACCAGGAACTTCGAGTCAACTTATAGCAATATCTCACTGAGTGTTACTGTTGACCCGGAATCTATCGCAAGAAGAAAACCACCACCATAGATAATGTTACAGCCATGCTCTTCAAATCAAGTGGATCCGAACCCATACAGAAATAATCATAATTTCGTCAGAATACCTGTTTTTCAAAACCACAAGTTTCTGTGGATTTGAAAGCTGTTGATAAATGTACTTTGATTCTGGTGTTATGTTTTTTGGAGGGTATTTCAAAACGATTTTCAATAATTCAATTTACCGACGTTAATAATTGGACTGTTAGAATTGCATTAACTTTATTGACCATAATACAGAAAACTCTGAAAACACTTTTATAACGTTTGATTGGGTGTTTAGACACTGCTTCAAAGCAATCAGCAAAATCTACGCTAATAAATCGTGAAATGCAACCTTTTACTACAATAGCGAACGTTGGCATACCACCTGGTCCAGCTCTTCGCATAGTTCCAGGCTACCCGTAACTCACGGAGTAGTATTCCCCTGTCTTTTTTTTAAAATACAACAATATGTAAAATCACGTCAATCATAAACATGCGGATGTCTTTCTGATATACAGTGCCGTTCGTTAGCTTGACTTCTATTGCAACACGAAGGATATACACATACAAGACACCACACAAAATGCATTTAACAATTTTAGAATGTATCCGTTTTGATTTCGAATCTGATAAGTATATAAATTAAACAGGAGTTAAAAGTTAGGTGTTGACTTTCTTCCTCTTTAAACCAATTGAAAAACATCAACGAGGATTCTAGCTGGCCAATTCAACATCAATATACTTTATACCACAGGTTTTAAATATCTATACGATGATTCCTGCATGATGACTGCATGATGACTCAAAATGGCTTGTTTATCCAATGTGGTGGGCAGGACGCCTGGCATTGCTGGGGTTATTTCATTGTTGGGATCATCCCTCGACAACATTTATTTTTAAATCGAGTTTGAATTTTAATCAACTTTAGAGATGAGTTTGTTCTTTCTATAAATTCTTATTTAGAAAAGCGAAAAACGAAAAGAATAAAGCATACGAATAAACAACGTGAATATATATGTCCCCTGTTTGTCTTAAATATACAACATGAATATGTATGTCCCCGGTTTGTCTTGAATGTACAACGTGAATATATATGTTCCCGGTTTGTCTTGAATATGCAACGTGAATATATATGTTCCTGGTTTGTCTTGAATATGCAACGTGAATATATATGTTCCCGGTTTGTCTTGAATATACAAAGTGAAAATATATGTCCACGGTTTGTCTTGAATATACAAAGTGAAGATATATGTCTCCGGTTTGTCTTGAATATACAACGTGAAGATGTATGTTCCTTGTTTTTCTTGAATAGACAACGTGAAGATATATGTTCCCGGTTTGTCTTGAAAATACAACGTGAAGATATATGTCCCCTGTTTGTCTTGAAAATACAACGTGAAGATATATGTCCCCTGTTTGTCTTGAATATACAACGTGAAGATATATGTCTCCGGTTTGTCTTGAATATACAATGTGAAGATGTATGTCTCCGGTTTGTCTTGAATATACAACGTGAACATGTATGTCCCCGGTTTGTCTTGAATATACAATGTGAAGATATATGTCCCCGGTTTGTCTTGAATATACAATGTGAAGATGTATGTCTCCGGTTTGTCTTGAATATACAACGTGAACATGTATGTCCCCGGTTTGTCTTGAATATACAACGTGAAGATGTATGTCTCCGGTTTGTCTTGAATATACAACGTGAAGATGTATGTCTCCGGTTTGTCTTGAATATACAACGTGAAGATGTGTGTCCCATGTTTGTCTTGAATCTACAATGTGAAGATATATGTCCCATTTAGAAGTTGAAAGGTTACAATAAGGTGAAGAATTACTTATGGATAACAACTTCTTCGTTTATTGGGTGACGACGTTTCGATGTAGTTCTTACATCGTTATCAAAGTCATTGACTTTGATAACGATGTAAGAACTACATCGACACGTCATTGACTTTGATAACGAGTCATTGACTTTGATAACGATGTAAGAACTACATCGAAACGTCGTCACCCAATAACCCAAGAAGTTGTTATCCATAAGTAATTCTTCACCTTAGTGAAGATAGATGTCCCAGTTTGTTTTGAACACACAACGTGGAAATATATGTCCCCAGTTGGTCTTGAATACACAAGGGAATATATCCGGTTTGTCTTAGCAATGGCATAAATAATGTACTTGATTTCATTATGTGATGCAATCATATTTTTTTTACTAACAAATATAGTTTTGGCGGATATAATATGCTCTAAATGTGTGAGGGTTTCTGCGACGCTTTGAAGAAAATCTGATTAGAAATCGGATCTGTTTACTATCTAAGAAACATATTTGTAAGGTAAGCGTTGTGTTTTCTTTTCACCTGACGTAAATATATGTTTTATACTTTCAAGGGTCAACGTTTTCCTTGTGGCTTTTGCACTAAAGATGCCTTAACTATATACCAATGATACTGTTTTGCCATTGGATGCTTTGATTTAATATTGATAAAGTTGGATATCGATTTAAAACTTTGGCTAGGTTTCTAATATATCGAAAGAGTTTCCTGGGAATAGTTGCGATTGAAGTAAATTGTCAATGTGTAGGTTAACGGGACGTACGGATCACAAGAGGTAATGTCTCAGAGGCTTTATGATTGATAATTCTTGTGGAATTGCATGTAGCCATCTGCTGTGGACCACAATCTGAAGCATTAGACCATTTCTTTATCCTGATATTGGGCCATTCCAACCTGTACCAAAGAGTCGCACATGAATATTTCATCGACAATTCTGCTACGTGCTTTGCTAATGGCTGTTAAGGCTTGATTGGCCGGTGGAAAGAACATATGCACCAACGCATTTACCATTTTCCTGGCAATTCGAGATTTTATTCAGTAAATGGGGATGGGAGATGCGTAAAGGTCCCAACACGGGTACTTAGTCGGGCGACTAGGCGTAAACACCCTTCTTATTAATCAAGGGTGATCAAGAGAGGAGAATCCAAGGTAACCATAGCAACGGAATGTAATCTCTACGAAGTGTGGTGAAAGGGAAAAATGCAGAAAGCACAGAGGGGCTTCCCTTTGAATCCTACTAAAGGATGGGATAATCAATAGGAGAGAGTAGCTGGAAGGGGTGGAATGGCGGAATGGCAGTCTATCGGATGAGCACGGCTTCACTCCACTCAGGCAAAACCTGCTATCCGAGACCCTAACAAAGAATCAATAGGAAGCTATCGGCCAGTCCAAGACACAGCGGTACGGAAATGACAGGTGATTTTAAAGGAGTCTTTTAACAGGCCAGAAGCAAAAGCAAGAGACTTAGTGAGCCAGTGCACTTACTAGAAGTCTTTGATATCACATAAACATCTGATGGACTAATCGATATTTAACAATGCCTCAACGCACCCTTGTCAAGTGATGGAACCTACCTTTGCTTATATGCATTTCAATAACAGTCGTTTATTAGAAAATAGTAACATCAAGTAACAATCTGTTCAACCAATCATTTATTGATTTATCGCCCGGTCTTAGAACACACTTCAAAACACCTGTTGACCTAGAATAATTTAATTCTATGGATTTGAAACTATCGCAGCAGAAATTTAATAATTGTTTTTATCTTTCTCACTGTCCACGACGACGTCCATCCTTAGTAGTAATTTTGAAACGAAGCATTACATTATTTCTGGGTAAATGCTTATTTATTACCAAAAAATATTGAAGTTTGTGAGATAATGGCATATGTCAATCCCAGAGTGAGAGTCACAAACAATGTTGGTACTTATATTCGATGCATGTCTATTGGACACGATTGACCATTGGATTAAAATTGGGGCTAAATTCACTTGAAGAAATGTCCCATATGCAAGAATGCTAATCATTATTTGACAAATGTTGTAACCCATCGGTGTAAGTAAAATATTATTCAGTGTAGAGCAAATAAGATTTCCCTGTGCCCGTGTGTTTTAGTGTTCAAAAAATATATCATATTAGTTGATTGGTTGATGTTAAAACAGCACTCAAGCTTATTTCACTTATTCGGCGGCGTTGCCAGCCTTAGTTTGGGAGGAACAGAGTCCTCCCAGTTCCTTGCAACTCTTCCACACATAGGCCTACGGCGATCGAGTGAAAATACACTCACAAAATTATTCAATTTTCAATAAGTACAAGTGGGATTCGAACCCGCGCCGTATCGATGGAAGGCATGTGTCGGACTATCACTCTGCCGAATGAGCTACCAGGGCCGTAAAAGTTAAATAGAATTTAATTTTTTTGTGATGAGGTGCCATTCTGCCTTCTTAAGTTCTTAACGTCCGACTACCTTTGCTGTACAACAAGACCCAACTTTTATTGTGTGACGTTTACAATCCTGCATGTCACTGTCTTCTCCGTGCAACATTTATTTTGTGATGTTTTCAATGTTGCATGCATGTCCCTGTTTACACCGGGAAACTATTGTTTCAAGCTGTTTAAGTGACGGGACAATATTCCAAATCGAAGCCAAATCATAGACTTTATGGCTGTGCATAAGGTTTCGTCTGTTACGACTATTGTTGCAAGAGAAGGCCGTCCAAGAAGCCCTAGAAAATCTACATTTCCAAATCCTATTCTATCAGTGTCCCATTTGGCCTCATTCTAGGAGTATACTCCCATGGTGCATGCAGTATTCGAGTGATTCAATCAATTTTACACAGCTTTACACTGATTATTTCCATAGGTGTTTTTTTAGGAAGCTCAATGTTTTAAGTAGCATTGCAAGCATATACCGCAGGCGTAGAGCGACATAGTATATACGAAGTCGCTCTACGCCTGCGGTATATGGTAATGCTTGCAATAATATGTTTAAGTAGCTGAGAAAACATCAATCAATCAATCAAAATGTTGAGCGAAATGCGAAGTTAATAATTTCGAAAAAAATGATATAACTTTAGGAAAATCGACAGCATATCGCAAATACTATTTAGATATAGTATAGGCATATATACAACCACCCCCAACCCCCGACGCCTCTTACACATAGCGTCTATTTTGTTCGATTCTTACTAGCTTTGTACTGTTTTTTGATATAACTACACCACATGAGTAAATATATCCCAGTATTATAGGCTTAGGTACATCTTAGGGTCCGTCTGTGAAGAGAGGCTTTTTATCATGTTTGACATATCGTAATACATTCATCCACGCCCCTTTTCTTTTACCAGTTGTAAATCGTGTTAACGTTTATTGTCGAGTTAACCTCAGCATAAAACCTGACAAAACCTAAGATATGCAGCTGGCACCTGGTATCCACTGGATTGTCTTTCATGGTATCATCATCAGTCTTTGCATTTCGTTGGAATCCCGGCGCCTACAATATGTGTCCCTCCAAAAATCGAAGTTATCTATTGGCCTGTCGTTGCTTACAAAAAAAAACAAACAAGAGTTTGATTGATTCATGTTTTACGGCTTACTCAAGATTATTTCACTTATATGGTGCTTTGCCGGGTTTAGTGGGGGAGG
The DNA here is from genome assembly GCA_963971465.1 of Lepidochitona cinerea. Classification (NCBI taxonomy): domain Eukaryota; kingdom Metazoa; phylum Mollusca; class Polyplacophora; order Chitonida; family Tonicellidae; genus Lepidochitona; species Lepidochitona cinerea. Next base: position 33,679,953 of record OZ020556.1, on the reverse strand, counting down.
AAACCGGACTCTTTGCCGACCTTCAACGAGTACCTGGCAACATAGCCCGTGTTTCTGACTCCAATCGAACAATCGGGGTAGACTGAGCGGTAGTGCATGGTCCGATTTAGACATTGATAACCATATAACTTTCTCAAATCGTGCCAAAACGATGTTCATAAATAATTTAGTTTCTGTAAAGTTCAAAACATGTAAAACAGTAACGTCATCAATGGCGGATAAGTTTGGGACTCTATGGTATGTCTTATAAAGCTGTCGTAAATTTGCCCATAGCCCTACAACATAGACCGTTTGGGGTTCAGGGCGCAGATTTAACACTGATTTACGTCTGACCTTACTTATGCCAGCTTTGAAAGAGAGGACCGAGGAGGCAAAGGTAAATTTAAGGGACGAAAAATATAAACAGGACGATACTGCTCGTCCATATCAGATAATGGCAGTTAGCAAAATCAGTAACCATAAACCATAAATAACGAGAATACTAAAATCATTCTTGACCGTTTCGACACGATTATTCCTGGCCGGTTCGACACGATTATTCCTGCTCGTTTCGACACGATTATTCCTGATCGCTTCGACACGATTATTGCTGGCCGTTTGGACACGATTATTCCTGGCCCGTTCGACACGATTATTCCTGACCGTTTCGACACGATTATTCCTGGCCGGTTCGACACGAATATTCCTGGTCGTTTCGACACGATTATTCCTGATCGCTTCGACACGATTATTGCTGGCCGTTTCGACACGATTATTCCTGGCCCGTTCGACACGATTATTCCTGACCGTTTCGAGACGATTATTCCTGGCCGGTTCGACACGATTATTCCTGGTCGTTTCGACACGATTATTCCTGGTCGTTTCGACACGATTATTCCTGACCGTTTCGACACGATTATTCCTGATCGTTTCGGGACGGTTTGAGTCAATCTAAACACAGAGGTTAATCTTCGCTGCGAGACTTAGTTCTGAAGCGAAGGGGTAAGCATGTGGGTACGATTGGATTTGACTAGGGTATATTGTTACCGATATTTGACACTAAATCGGAGCAGGTATTGCTCGCTCAGAAGCGAGCAGGCTACTCCGGCGTTTTTTTTTATCGCAATGAAGCTGACACAAAAATGCGGTCGTCAATATAAATCCAAATATTCGTTTTGGAGTCAGAGATCCGGACTCTGGCAACCCTCCTACATACGGCGATCAAGACAAGTGTTTAAATGATCTACTTCTGAAGGCTTAACTCTTGTCTTCTATCTATAGATATTTCTGTGGGAACCAAAATGCTCACTTTTTTCCCATGATCTCATTGGGATCAACCTCGAAAGTGTATCGATATGTTTAGCATAGCTGAAAATGCGTAAACACTGTCTATATATCACATAGTGTCCGGGAAGATTCTACTGAATAAAGTCAAACTCTTCTTGATTGTCTTCAACCTAATCAAATATCATGGGTTTTAGTATATTACAGCAACCTATGACTAGGTCTAAAATATCAATTTCCGCTTTTTTACACAATTAGAAACTTGCCTCCATGGTTAGTTTAGACAAGAAGATTTTCCTGTGCCTGTGTGTTTAGAAATATATTCCATTCCTCGGAGAGTAGATAAATTAAAAAATATGCCCAAAAAGTAGTACGTCGAGCACATTGTTTTTTAGCCTAATTCCAATCATAGTACGACTAATATGTGTTTGATAGCATGTGTAAATTTTATATCTTACATCATAATTTTGAGTAGTTTATCCGAGAAATACAGACTGGGGATCGGGTTTGGACGACTGGAAATGCTGCCGATAAATGTTATAACGATATAGTGTAAACCAACGACAAAAAGGACTGAAATGACGGCAATCCAACACTGATCGTTGGTGTTATAATATCGGGTTTCGATTCTTCGTAAGTTTTAACCCAGATTTATACATTCTATACCTAACTGGACAAGTATAATGCGCTCTATGTTTAAAGACACACTTGCCGCCGTAGCCTGTTTAAATTTGCTAAGAAAACCAATTTACATGAGCTTACTACGACTAATACCACTAAACTTAAACATAGGACACATAAAACTTGTCTAGTTAGCTTTAGACTGTAAAAATGGGGTGAAAAACAAACGAAGAATCGAAGCCTGATTACAACAACAACGATCAGTGTCGGTCAACTTTCGTGTTGGATTACCCTCCTTTCAGGCATTTGTATCTGTGGTTTACACTCAAACAATTATCAGCAGTCTGTATTTCTCAGATAAATAGGCCTACGTAAAATTACACTGTGCCGTTAGTTCACTCACTCGACTGAAACATAAAATCGCCAATAGGGGGCAGATCGGTTTGTTTACGTTCCGGGTACGTAACAATTCAAATTTTCAAATTCAAATTAAAAATACAAAGTGACGTCCAAACTTTTAAATTTTGGTAAAAATAGAAAGTTCCTAACTTATATTGTCTGGGAAAAATACAGAATACGGTCTTTCTTTTTTAAAGTAAACAATATTCCTGATTTTCGCGGCAAGTGTGCCTTTAATTTAATTGATTTTAGTTAGCTTTCTTTATAAATGTCTGAAAGGCTACGATGGCGAGTGGGCCTTTAAAAGTTGCATGCAGGAAAACAAAAGGTTAGGTATGAGGTGGTAACTCGTGGTAATCTGCATATCGCTTGTATACTATATGAGCTATCTTTTATGACAATATTGTATATATATCCTGGAAATAAATTTACAATAAAATCAATTTTCTTTTCATAAATAATAAAGTTTTATAGAAATACGTTTAAAGGAAGTGAGAAAATTGAGTGAGGAGACAATTAGGATTAGCCCACTCTCAGGGGCTGAGTGGGCTACAATTATATTTGGCCATTTTATTGGGAGTACTTTTTAGGGTATAGATGTGACCCATTGAAGTAGTTTGTCTACAAAAAATATATGAAAGGGGAAAATTGAATTGAAAGTGGCGGATTAAGCTATTAGACATGGGGGTGATTTGGCTCTTCGCAATAATTTGACTGCACCCCTGTCCCGTTCGGATGTTAAAATCTTGATCGATTTGAGTTTTAAGCCGCACTCTTAAAATTTCTCCAAATATTAGTCAATATTTGACTTGACTAGGGTGGTTCCGAATTTCCTCCAAAGCTTTTTACAGGGCGGATGTTTCTAACCGAGCGACAGGGACAAACGTTAACATTACGGCAAATGATAATTTGTTTACTGATGCCAAATATGCCTATGTCTGACTTATCCTGGCGACGTCATAATCAAATTCCGTTTTGACCTGATGTATTTAAGCCGGACTTCAGCTTAAAGGCACACTTGCCGCGAAAATCCAGAATACTGTTTACATAAACAACTGTAGGCGGTTTTCTGTATTTTTCCCAGACAGTAGAAGTTAGGAACTTTCTATTCTTACCAAAAATAGAAAGTTTGGGCATCATTTAGTATTCTTAATTTGAAAATTAGATTTGTCAGGTACCCAATGTCAACAATCCCCAACCCTGAACACGCACACAAGCGCCCCCTAATGGTTGAGTCGAGTGGGTGATCTAACAGCACAGATAATTTTACGTACTTAAAGGCCCGTTCTCACTGTGCGATTTGTCGTACCGACTTGTAGGATGTGATTAAAACGGATGCATCTGATTGGTCGATAAATCATATCGACCAATTAAAAGCATCCATTTTAATCGCATCCTACAAGTCGGTACTACAAATCGCACAGTGAGAACGGGCCTTTATCTGAGAAATACACACTGGCGATTGGGTAAGAGTGACTCGAAAAGCCTGCCGATAATTTTTAGAGTGTAAACAACAGATAAAAAGGCCTGAAATGAGGGTAATTCAACCACTAAGTTAATCGACACTGATTGTTGTTGTTGTAATCAGGCTTCGGTTCTTCGTTTGCTTTTCATCCCCCATTTCTATTTTCTAAATCTAACTGAACATGTTTTATGTGTCCTATGTTTCATTTTAGTGGTTTTAGTTGTAGTAAGCTGATGTAAATTGGTTTTCTTAACAAATGCTTAACAGGCTACGGCGGCAAGTGGGCCTTTAATATAGTTTTGTCCCAGATAACTGTTCCACATCAGACACTAAATAATATGGTAAATCGCCGTATTTTGGGGCTACAAAAGGAGACGATTGTTTAGGTTGGTAAACCACACGGAGACAGACTCAGTTTCGGTCCAATGCTAGTAAAACTATAACTGATTACGGCGGAAAGTGAACAAATGCCCTGTTTCGGCTCCTCGGGTTATCACTGACACAGTTTTGCTGGGCTTCCAAGAGGATATGCAAGATGTTCGTTTCGCGGCAACTTTTTGGTCGCTGCAGCCATAGGGACCTGCAACCTGTCCGAGGGTATTTGTACGTAAATCCCCGAAGTTTTCAGAATCTACCACCCATTGAGCAACAAGAAATAAGTTACACGTCAGTGCATGTATATTTTCAGGCTAAATTTATAAAGCATATTTCACCAATCACTTGAATTGAACATATACAGCATATAAGCCACTAAATCGAGGCAGTTTTAAGAATAAAATAAAAAAAATCCATAACAAAAACAAGCAAGCATTACTACAGACAATGGCAAATAAATAACAGAGAAATATACAAACAAACATTGTTTTACTGAAATGTAAAGGAATCTACATATCAGCTCTGAGCCTTTTGCTATAAACTGATATATGGAACATTTTGTCTATATAAGATATCTTTCAGTAAATTAAAAACAGGGATAGAAACCAAGAAGTATACATGTAGTGTAAGTGGTCATATCCGTACAGGTCTTGCGATTTTGTAGAAACAGGATTGATAATAATCAAACCAACAATAAATAAACAATCTTACATGGCTTTAGGAAACTTCATATCCCCTGAATTGTAGATAGATTCAATATCAGCATAGTAACAGTAATAAGAGGGTGGAAATTGTTTTGGAACAATGACTACCAAAAATATACATGTAGCATAAACAGCAGATCTTATTTTCAAATGGGCTGTGTTAAAAAGTGGAAGTAAAATTTTCAAAACCTCATAAACATTAGTAAATGTATATGTTACTGAATAAAGCCCTACTCCTTGTCTGTCTACAACCTAATGAAATATCGTTGGTTTTGGTTTATTACAACAAACTCTGAGTAGGTATAACGGGGTAACAATCTAAAACAAGGATTGATTTTACTGACATTAGTTGGGATGTCATGTCTCGTGTACAAGAACGCGAATAATGCCACAAGATCTCGATTGAAGGCGACAAACTTGTCTTCATGGTTATTTTAGTCAAGAAGATTTTCCCTGTGCCAGTGTGTTTAAGTGTCCAAAACCATGTTTGAACTCACAAGCTATGAGTGTACAGTGAGAAAAAAAACATTGAGTCTCAATATAAGTAATATGTGTAAATGACATGGTTACATAAAACACTGCACATTAGCCTCAAACAGAATTCCAGATTCAATAGAAGATATTGATAGCGGTTTAAAGTGACCCAATCAATGTAAAATAATCAAAACAATATATAATATAGAAAATAAAAGAAAAGCAAACACCAAATTATACATACATGTACAAATAAAGGGACTCCTGATCAAGGTAAGAAATTATTGAGCAGTTGAATACAGCCAATATAAAAAACTTTTCTACAAAATTTTGGATTTAAATGACTTGAATGCTGCCTGTCAATTTTAAAGTAAAACTCAAAATAATTGACAATACATGTATTTAAAGAGCCTTTACAATGCAGATTTTAATAGCATTATTTATGAATATTTAAAATAATTATGAATCCAATAAGTGATTTTAAAAAAAATGATTTTAAAATAAGCCATTTTAACGAAGACGCCGACTCAGGTGTGTTCTGTACTGTCGAGTGGTTGATTCAATCGGGAGTTTCCGGCCGACTGCGAGGAGGTGACGTCATTTTATGAACGCAGGGCGTGTTGTTGTTGTTGCCTACACGTTGGAAGACAACTGACAGCAGTCTTGATTACATTTTGAAAGTTCTAAAGTAGAAGTATGCCTTGAGGAGATCGTGGGGGAAGCAGTAGGGGTATGGGGGTGAGATGTGTAGCTGCTGGGTGTGGAAAAACAAGTGCCGACGGAGTTTCAGTCCATTCTTTTCCGAAGGATCCGTCAGTAAGGAGACAGTGGACAGATTTCGTCAAAACGAACGCGGCCATTGGAATGGACCTACAGAATATTCGGCGATATGTTCATTTCACTTGAGTGCTATCCATTTAGGCACAGGTTTGAAATCGAACACATCCAAAAAATCCCCCAAAATGCCAGACTGAACTGCGATGCCGTTCCTACAATTGATGCCTGTACTGTAACTCAATTTCAAACTGTTGCCACAGAGTCTGACAGTGACAGTCACAAATCTTCAACTTTTTCAAACCCCAGTAAAATGCCGCGATTAGACATGTTGTCCCCTTCCCATTCGGCCACATCTCAGACTCAGAGGTCACCTCCCCAAAAACTTAGGCTTGGATATGCTAAAAGTAAAAGGGAAGCTGCAATGGTAAGTCTTGAAGTTGAATTACTAATAATATGTTTCCTTGTTGTTGACATGTGATTGTCACATATGTACTTGTGAAGTTGTGTAGTAGTCTTACTAGTAGACTGTATATTATAAGCTTACACTGTCGACATGTAAATTTAGTTGTATTGATGTGTACTAAAAATACTGTACTTTTAATCTATAATTTATTGAAGTTTACTTATGCCACAATGGCACAAATCACTGCTTTAACTTTTAAGTTCTGACAATAAGTACAATCATCATTGATCATTATAAATCAATTATAACTACCAGAGGCTGAGCTGAATGTAACAGCAGTTGAGTTAGACTGTATTATTATTTTATTACAACTCAGGGAAAGATTTATGTATAATTTTAGTCGTGTGATAAATTTAATGATATTATTTTTTTTATTACCAGGTAACACTGGAGTTATAGATTATAGTACATGTCGTTTGCCGTAGTAGTTAAATACTAGTACTAGCTGTAGGCTTCGGTTACAATATTTGAATAAGTTGACGGTTTTTAATTTTAACGAGAATAATTTTTTTAAAAATTTAATCAGTTGACTAAATGTAATAGTTTTACTTTTATACAGATTAAACAGAATACGACAAAGAACAGGCTAGACAGATGAACAAGACAGAAGACCTTGAATTAGAAGTGGTGAGCTCTGATGAGGTTAGTAAAATAAAAAGGCAATTAATAAGGCAAATTCATATTCCAGAAAATCAGTGACCTGATCCCTTCCTGGGGGTATCATTTCGGGGTTAAAAATCGTAATGTATTTCCCAGCCCACTACAATACTTTTGAATAGAATCTACACTTGAAAAATTTTTTTTTGTATTCATGTTACTGTTAATAGGCCGACATAGCTGTTTGTTTCATAATTTCTTTCCTGTACTTTTAAAGCTAATTTGGGCTTAGACTTAGTTACATGTACTTACATTTTTAGTTACAGTTTCTATAACATGTGCATGTGTTCTGTCAAGTCTGTTACCTTATGGTTGGGATTTGCCATTTAAAAATATATATGTACATTGGAGTGTGGAGATAATGATAATGAGATAATTAACATTCCCTTTAATTTCTTAGCATTTAAATTTTATGATCAGTGACATCCTCAACATATATATATCTTAACAACTGACTAATACTAATATGCTTAAATCTTTCAGAATATGTCAACAGTTTGATGGAAACTGTTTTTAAGATGGCAAGTGTTTCTCATATGAACGAAGGGGGAGTCCGGTTGGAGATAGAAGTTCCACCTCCTTTGTGTAGTGAATACAACAGACCTGACCGTGAAACTGCTGTTCAAAACCTTCTGAGCAGATTCAATCAGTCCTCTAACTCTTGAAAGCCAGTGTAGTTTTGGGCTGCGTCAGGAAATGCTGCTCGGATCCTACACACTACACAAGATGGAATGACTACACGCACTTCTCTGCCTAAAAATTGCCAAATCCATCTGACAAATTGTCTGTATGCTGTATAACGATGGCGCCTGGCAGAGAAGAAAATAGGGACTGTGCATGTATAACTTTATAACCGTATTACCAGAAGTTGGACAGTTTGTTTCAGAAAATTTAAAATTGTATATAGCTTTTCACAAATCTGAACAATCTATGTGGTTGTGGCAAGTATTAAAAAGAGTAGTTATTATGTTATCCACGACATCAAACTGTCTCTGGAGCCCATACAGGCCACTTGCTGTTACATGTAGCAATTAATTTGTGAACAAGTATGAAAATGTTTCACGCTATCCTGATTACTTAGATAATACAATGAGTCTCTCCTGATTATTACTTGCCTGTTGGAAAATGTTGATGAGTGATTGCAAAAACTGTGTCGGGTAAACCTTTTAAGAGGTGAGAGTTATTATTTTATGATTAGAAAGCCAAATAAATAAATATTTATTTTCCTGGACATGTGGTTATGCAAGGCAGAATACTCGTGTCAGCATTACACACCAGTCAATTAATTTAAAAAAGATAAATATACGGGTGCACTTTTCAGAAGTCGGTTGTATCTTGAGAATTGCAGAATAATGATCTTACTCGTTGTTTTGCTCTGGCCTTTCTCCAAATTGTTGTCTGTATTGGTAATAGGCCACCCTCAGGGCATGGATGTCCAAACAGACTGGATGAAATCCTGGGTGATCTAATATACACTGGGAGTCTGGGTGTTCGTCTCTCACAGTGGTGACCTTTGCAATTTCTGAACAGCACAAACACTCTCTTGCTGTTGTCATAAGTTGACAGTTTCCACATTGACACCTGAACATTTGTGAAAACGTAATAATTCGTGGTATAACTTAACTATAAGCCTGTGCAAATGAAATAATAGTTCTTGTTCCGTACCAGTGGCAGTATAAGCCTGTGCAAATGAAATAGTAGTAGGCCTACTGCACTCAAGTCAACGTACCAATGGCAGTACTACTAGTAAATAGTTGTACTAAGCCTAGTCTTATATAGTAGTAGTAGTATAGGCGCCTACAGTACCGTAACTAGTTACAGTGTGACTGTTAGTGTTACCATTACTTAACTCAGGGCATGAAATGTTTTGTTTTTTCTACCTGTCTCATGTGACAGGTAGATATTATTTTTACCTGTCCCATTCATTTTCTACTTGGATACCATATTGGAAATAAAAAAAGAATAAAACATAGTATGTCTTCTTATTTGTATTTTCTTGGTTTTATTAGACAAGCAAACTGATGATGATCCTAGTACTAAACATAAATGCTGCATATGCAGTGACATGCAAAAGTATTTATTCCTTTTCAATATATGTGAGACTACATTCAGAAAATAATAAATCTAATTAAAGTTAATTTGAATTTTCTATAATTAAAATGCATAAATATTGAAAAAACATGTCCTTCATTATGAGTCTATATGTACATGATCAATCTGATTGATCAGAATTATTGTCAGAATTTTCAACCATCTCATCAGATGGGCCGGAGTCTGTGCTCAGTTTTGACCTAGAACCAGCTTTCAACAGAATCTTTACTCATAGCTAAGATAATTAAGAGTGCTTGTTTTCAGACTTGCCCGCCAATCTGATTTAACCCGCTTCATCAAACCAAAACATCGTTCAACTGTTGCTGTCGAAAACATTAGAACCAATAGGATTTTAACTAAGCTTATTAGCATTGGGCTCGTTTATTCAATTCACTTTTATGTAGTTCTACATGTCACAAGCGACAGCTGTTATTTTTTTTTACCTGTCCCTTGAACAATTTACCTGTCCGAGACAGGTGGACACCCAAACATTTCAAGCCCTGTTAACTTCATGTTACTTCTACTTTAACTTCGTTTTATCATAAATTCGACCTTGAAGAAGCATATTATAATTATAACCACAAATAAGCCAAACTGCCTTGAGTTATCAACCTAAACTTTATTAAATAATATCCACTTTTGAATTGTTTACTATATTATTACCATGAATTGTCTGTCATGCGATTTTCGTCTGGGGCCACTGCCGGTACTGGTGGTGCAGGAACTACATCGTCGTCGGAACTAGTATTGTAGGGTTCAAATTGGTATGGCACTGGTAATATGTCGTTACCGTGTGCCCCTACCGCTCCATCGTCACTGTCCAAATCATCGTCGCCTTCAAACGACGACGAGCCACAGGAGAGAGACAAATCGCTACCACTGTTTTCGGTATCTGACATGCTGTACGCCTAGTACATTACAACAACAACAACAACCGTTCATAAAGTGACGTCACGCTTTCGTGTTGGGATTTACCGGAAGTTTCGGCAAGCAGATTCGGAAACGATCGGAGACAGGTGCAAACGAAGTTTTTAACACGATGTAGCGACGTTATTTGTCTATCTTTTTAAAAACGGATTTTTGCTATTTCTAAATGAATTTATATAGAACACGATCTTCACATTTACATAGTAATTTGTTCTACATTATAAAAGCACTTTAACATTTCCAAAGAATGATCCAGGGGCTAAAAAAATAAACATCTTTGGTGTTGACATAAAAACATTCTTTGAGTGATTAGCTTGTTACATATTTCAAACACATGACTGAGTCAACCAAAAGCTATCAACAGCTGATAAGGACCACACTTCAAAACAGAAGCAATATTTAAGTAGAGCTAAGTAGATAAAATATTGAAAAGTAAACCAAAAAGGCAGTAAAAGACATGGAGGGGGGGGGGGGAGGGGGGGGGACTAAGGAATTCAACAAAACTACACAGAAATCTGGCAATAATTCTAGTTTCCATAATTAAAAGCGAACTGGTCTGAAATTAGGGAATGGCTTAGAGTTTGGACCATTAATAGAAGATAACCTGTTCACTTGTGGATTGTTTGTTCCTGAATGTGGTGGTTTACTGCGACAGACAGGGGATACTTTGTACTCTGGTCTTTCTCTGGATCTTTGTGAAAACTTAGGTACGTTTACACCAAAAAAACTATCATTAGTGTTATTCTGATCTTCCCTAAGAGAGGGTGAACCAAATCCTGGTAACAAACTTTTAGGAGTGCTGAAATAAGACTGGCGAGATTTTAATGCTCCACTACCAGCTGTAAGGGGAGGTAACTCAAATTTCTCAATTGGAGAAAAATCTGGTGTGGATTCGAGGAAGCTGAGAGATTTTCTGTCAGGAGTAGAAGAGGAGTTATTTGGCTGAATGTTTTCTGTTGCATCAGAGACCTCATCCCATGCACTGCAAGTACTTGAACTGAAAGACTTCTGTCCCGAGTCCTGGGAGGACATTGAAGTGGACTTTTGTGAGCAACAAGTTTCAGTCTGCTGTTTAGGAGTTTTGAACGGAAGGTTATGAGTTCTTTGAATCAATACGTCTTTAATTGCTGACTGTATCCTTGTTTGTTTTGGGGAAGTTTTGCCTGAATATTGAGGACTGACACGTTGTAACATTTTATATGGTGAGCTACTGTAAGGCTCAATGGGGATTTGAGAAATTGCTTCTTGGGGTACACGCTTATTACTTTGACTGAAGCGAGCCTTTGATCCAGGAGACTTGTTCAAATTATATATTTTAAGTGGGGTTCTTGTGTATCCTTTTGGTTGAAAACATTCTGAATTATTGTGGAGATTGATATTAGAGTTACTCGACTTTCCAGCTATTTCAAGACCACTACCTTGTGACAAAGACCTTTCACTTGCAGAGTAAAGAGAGACTAGACTTTGGTGTAAAATTGGAGTTGGTATTCTGCTAAGATAGTCTGTTCGCCAGGGTGTGTCGATGAAATGAACTCTGTTTTCATTTTCCTCTGGGGTGTTGTTGAGATTTAAGACCATATCCAACTGTCTGGCTAAATCAGATAGTGTGTGTTTGGATTGGTCCCTTGCTTCATCTGAATAATCAAAGAATCCCATACTGTCTTCAGCAGAGGTACTCAAAAAGCCACTGGAATCTGTGTCATATTGTGGAGGGTTTGTCCTCACACAGTTAGCTCTCTCTGACATCACCTTAGAATGATAAGATGTTATTTTGGAGTTGATTTCAGCTGACCAATAATTATTATTTGGTTTTGATGAAAAGCTGTTTTGAGGTGATGAAACTGAGGATCCCTTTGTGCAGCTGAAGGAGGAGCTATTTTGTGATGATGGAGTTAAAGATCCATTATATCCACTTACTGAGGAGCTGTTTTGCAAAGACGACCCACTATTGTGGCTTAAAGAGGAGCGGTTTTGTGACGAGGCATTATTGCAGCTCAATGAGGATCTGTTTTGAAGTGAGGATCCTTTAATACAGTTTAATGAAGTGTTTTCTAATGAGGTTGATGATTCATTATTGTAGCTTAATGAGGAGTGATTTTGAAGTGATGATCCTTTAATACCGTTTAATGAGGAGGTTGATGATTCATTATTGTAGCTTAACGAGGAGTGATTTTGTGATGATGACACTGATGATCCACTATTGTTGCTTACAGCGGAGCGATTTTGTGATGACACTGATGATCCACTATTGTTGCTTAATGAGGAGCAATTTTGTGATGATGGGGTTGATGATCCACTATTGTTGCTTACAGGGGAGTGATTTTGTGATGATGACACTGATGATTCACTATTGTTGCTTAATGAGGAGCGATTTTGTGATGATGACACTGATGATTCACTATTGTTGCTTAATGAGGAGCGATTTTGTGATGATGACCCACTATTGTGGCTTAATGAGGAGCGATTCTGTGATGATGACACTGATGATCCACTATTGTTGCTTAATGAGGAGTGATTTTGTGATGAGGTTGATGACGCATCATTGCAGCTTAACAATGAACTGTTTTTGGGTGTGCGCTTTGAAGACCTTTCCTTCTGGTTCAATAAAGATTTGGTTAGTGAGGACTCATTACTGTGGCTTAAAAAAGACCTGCTTTGCGATGAACCTTCAGTGTGGTTCAAAGAAGAGCTTTTATGAGGCATTGAAGAATCTTTACCATGGCTTAATAAGGACCTATCTTCTGATGGTGTTGAAGAACTGTTCTGAACCGTTGAATAAAAATTTTGTGGAGAAATTACAGATGGTTCAATAATATCATCAAGGGTTTCTTCCACAATACTTTTGTGATATCTTGTCATTGATTCTTCCCACAAAGTCTCAGCATTTAAAGGTGACAGCGGTCTTGGTTTGATGTTTGAAGATAGAGATGACATACTGTCACATCGAGTTCCCATTTTATTAGCAGACTCTTTCTTTGGTAAAGGAAGGGTTCTGCTTGCCCCGGTTTCCATAGGAATACATTGTAAACTCTGGGTCAACTCAAACCGCCTGTTGGTCTTCACCTGTTGCCTTCCCTTCAGGAAGAGTCTATGATGTGTAAATGAATGCTGTTCAGTTGGAGGAGTCATATAAGGTGAGGAACTAGGAGTACCTGTGATGGCAAACACACTTCTATCCTGGCTAGATTTGTAATGATCAACGTTCTGTGGATGTAAGGCTGAAGAAGACAGAGGAAAGAGGGAGGGAAGAGAAGCAGAACCAACCTGCCCATAATTCCCACATCCTTTTACTCGTTCACATTGACCTACCTTTGGTCTAGTATTCAAAGAACCTTTACTGAATGCTGGATTGTCAAGGCCAAGAGACAGAGTGGAATTAGATTTAGAGTTAGAAACAGTTGAAACAGGCAATGAAGTACAACCTAAACGCACATCTGAAATATTGCTGTGTGAAGTTGCCCTGCTATTACTCTGTAAGCTTGATAAAGTGGGGCAAACCTGATCAGCATTTAGTTGTGAAGTTGAGACTGATCTCGCCCATATTGGATTTGGGTGAGATATTGAGACAATAGTTGCCCCAGAAACACCTCCTTGACGTCCCCCACAGGCTGGAGTGTCAAACAATTGATTACATGGTACTGTTGGATTGTTTATAAAGTTTCCTTCTGGCTTTAAATCGTTAGAACTCAATTGATACTTTGATGCAGTAAAGGTTGGATTATCCCCCCTTCTGGAGTGAACTAAACCAGACCAGGAGGAGTCTAAACTCAGATCAACACCTTCTGTAGAAAAGGCAGCAGAGCGGGACGCCAAAGTTGCATCAAATATCCTCTGTCGATGCACTTCCTCCTAAAATATAGATAAGTAATTAATAGAATATTGTTATTTACGTATTGACTGTTCAGTTTTCGCTTTATATAGGTGTCAAATGTTTTCAAGCTTTCTGAAAAGAACTTCATACTGTTAGTTAGATGATCACCAATATCAGCTTCATAAATTATACAAGTAGAAATTTGCACAGAAGTCTGAATGCCTTAAAGGAATTACTTTTCTACAAGAACTTTTTTACGGATTTTTTTAGTATGTAGACTTACTATATCTTCTGGTTGTGAGGTATCTTTTGTCTTTCTGCACAAGTAAAAGGGACCACTTGGATGACAGCAACGGTAATAGATTAACATCAAAAAGATACCTGAAAACAAAGAGATATTGTTGAATGTAATACCATTGTATACTCGCTCTACTGTAGTAGAGTGGATTTGAGATAAGCATGTATGAAACATTTCACTAGAGTTCATTTGTACTAATATTATCTATAGTCAGTGTTAGAGGCTGCTTTAATGGCTTGAAGAAATGGGATGAAGATGCTGATAACAAAAAAATTATTTAACAGTTAATTTCAATTTCACATGGAAAGTGGTTTGGCCCAGGCAATGTGCAGAAATAACATGCTCAATTTGTTATTGTCAAATGAAACTACAGTTGTATTTGTACATGTACTTATTAGTAATGCCCTAAATATCATAACACTGACTGTCTTACTCAATGAACTATACACGTGGAATGGAGGTGATGTGGTATTTGATTTGCATCGAACACTGCCATTACTAAGAGATGGTGCAGATTGGTCATATACACGCTTATCACTTGCTTTTTACAAAGACAAATCCAAACCAGCCAATGAGACGTGTCCATTCCATGTATAAAGTTAATTAGTCTTACCTACATGTACCTATCAAAAACAACTTCACACCACAAATGATATCCCATCAAAACAGAACCAAATTTGTCAACTTACCTATCAAGAATCCTCCAAAAACAAATGAGGTAACCACTATCATCAGAGTGTCTATAATTGGTCTCTCTCTGTACCATAGTCCCACAAATAATCCATTTTCAGCCAATAACAGAATATAATAGGGCCACATCTTGCTTCTTGATGGGCCATCTTTCAAGTTCATAAAGCAGAAAATGAAGACGACACCAAGAACCAAACTGAAGAGTTTGTTTTCCAAACGCTTTGTGAAGAAGTCAGGTCCTTGAATCATCACCCACACAGTCATCATTAACCAGTGAATACCTGACAAAGTGAAGTTATTCAAAATACAACTGAACAACAAGTACAGTGAAACCTGACAATTTCAACTTTGGAATTTTATTATAAAATGACCCAAATATTGCTTTTTTTCTCTCTCATAATCCAAAACATAAGCCGCTTTCATGGCTTAAATAAAAGACTCTTATAACATTAGAATAATATTGCACAACAAAGAAAACCAAAAAGAAGTTTTTCCTCAGTTCAAGCTATTTTACTGAGATGGCAGAGTAAATTTGTTTGTTGGGGATGTAACAAACTTTGTTATATAAAATGTCACTTATGTCAGTTGATTGATTGAGTGTTTGGTGTTTTACGCCACGCTCAAGATTATTTCACTTATGTGGCGGCGTTGCCAGTTTTATTGTGGGAGGAAACCGGGCTCTGTGCCCGAAGGAAACCCAAGACCTTCCGCTGGTAACTGGCAACCATCCCACATAGGTCGTTCGAGTGAAAACCCAGTCAGAAAATTTTCCAATTTTTGGACTGAGTGGTGTTACAACGGTGAGCCAGAATGATGGGAGTTTTAAGAAACAGCCCCATAGTCTGAACATTAAATTTTCTACTGAAATAAGTCCTTGTTGTTTTTCATACTTTAGATTGATTGATTGTTTGGTGTTTTACGCCATGCTCAAGATTTTTTCACTTATATGGCGGCGTTGCCAGTTTTATTGTGGGAGGAAACCGGAGGAAATAGGTCGTTCCAGTGAAAACCCAGTCAGAAAATGATCCAATATTTTGGGACTGAGTGGGAATTGAACCCGCGACCCATTGGTGGAAGGCTGTTCGGATTGAGCATCCAACGCTCTACCTACTGAGCCACGGAGCTCCCCCATCCCCCCATACTTTAGAAGAATGGTGAACAGCAACTTACCAATGGCTAAGAAAGTCCACCCATGGAAAACTGTAGCAAATATGACAATGGCGAGAGCTCTAGCTGATATGGTGAATCCATGCCATAGGGTTTGAATGAGTAGGCTGAACCAGTTGGTCTTGTGAGATGCCCTGTAGGCTAGACGGAGGTTGTTGTTATATGTTCCCACAGCCCATGATAAAGATATCAGTGATGCAGTAACAGACAGACCTGGTAAGGGGAGATAAATCAGGTACAGTTAACAGTTCAACCACTGGACAGCTTATATAGAATTCTAAATCATTTATTTTATATATTTCTTCTAAATTAAAAAAAAAATTATGAAATCGTTTTTTACTGATTGGGTTATTCGTTAGACTTAAGTCCCCAAAAATCACAAACAACAAAATAGTTGTGTATTGATTGCATTATTACAATTGAAACAATCATTATCAATATTAAGAGCTCAAGACAAATTGTTTAAAGCTTACAATAATGTAGCTTATTGTAACATACACATAGTGTCATATATCACCCATATTCTATTTTGAAAATAAGTAGAATATGTGTAATTTGATGTAAGTACATGTATAGGAAGCGCAAGTGGAGTGTTAAATCAACTTTTGTCGAAAATAGCCCTTTTCATTCCTTGTATGGATGGGACAAAATGTTTGAAATTCACTTTAAACGGGGGTTTCATACTAATGAGAAATGATATGGCATCACCACGAGGTAAGTTGTTTGTGAAACACACAAGCTTTCGACACACAAACCGATGTCTCCATCAGATCAAGTTACTTCTCATTTCTCATTAAGTTGTAACATTTAAGAAATCGTTTTTAAAACATTTTTGAACGTAATTCTCCGGCTCCTTTTTGAGAAATGACATTTCGATTTGGTCAGTTACATGAGACGTCACATCCAGACAGTCAAACATCATTTTGTCATAACAACGTGCTATTATCTAACGGGTCATTGGGGTCAACGGCCTTATCACAAACAGCTTGTCTGAACCTAACATTATAAATGCATTCCCATATCGACGTACTGTGGAAAAAATCGGCAGTGATTTTTCATGGAGGTGTAAAATCAAACTTTTATATTCCCTAATAATATATGAACAAGCTTAAGGCTAGTCATGTCCATAATACTTACTCCCATAAATAATATAATAATGTTTTTCAATATCTACAAAAGATAATAGTTTACCTGTAATCCAGGTGATAGCTACAGGTGTGATCAAGATGAAATATCCTTGTAACATAAGCTGTGGTGCTGACTCAGTAAAAGCTTCTATGAGTCGAAGAATAGAGACATCATTTTGAGTCTGATAAAGCCTCTCATAATTACCAAAGTTTGGTCTCTTTCTGGCAACCCAACCAAGTCTTAACACAGAAATATACCTGTAGAAAAGAAATAAATAAATGAAATTATTTCTTTAATACCCAACCTAATACTAAATTTTAACTATCTATCAACACTCGCCATCGTGAGTATTTTGATATTTGTGAAGAAAGTGAAATTATATAAGGTTACCAATAGTAAAATCAAACCTGAGAAACATAAAAAAACATTCATTTATATTTGATGTATCTAAATTGTGGTGGAAAGGCATTACTAGATCTGAAGTCCGAACGTCAGCCATCGATCAGAAATTGCATAAGTAATGTTTGGTAAAATTTAATTTACATTCATTTCATGTCTTTTTTTAAAATTTACGATGACGGGTCTCAAATTTATTGCAAGACCTTTCTGTGTTGCTGAAATCAAAACATCCATCTGTATTTCACAGGTTACCGGTAGTTGGATAAAATGGGTCAACTCTAAATTTAAAGTCCTGATTAAAGCCATTAAAGACACTTATATACATGTATGCATAGGTTAAGTTTATTCCAACAATTTATGAGGTATAAAGGTCTAAATGATAGACCTCTTTTTAACACAATTAGAAACTTGTCTCCATGGTTATTTTAGACAAGACGATTTTCCCTGTGCCTGTGTGTTTTAGTGTTCATAAAAATATACATGTATGTATAAAGTTTATGTATTTTAGTCAAGAAGGTTTTCCCTGTGCCCATGTATATTACTATTCCTAAAGATATGTATGCACTTTCCCAGGTGCATCCTTTGTTGACAATGACGGTACAGAAAAAATACACAAAATAGACTTCCGTTTTTAAGGAAAACAGTTTTCTGGATTTTCGAGGCGAGTGTGCCTTTAAAGCAAATATAAGAAGAATTTAATATTTCAACTCTGACATCATAAGACATAGTCTGTGCAAGGAAACCCCTACAGGACAAATGCAGCCAGGAGACAGGACAAATGTAGCCAGGAGACAGGACAAATGCAGCCAGGAGAGCTATCACTTACTGTCCAATGTGCCCATATCAAACACTGAAATTTCAATATAAGCATAGTTTTAAGACCCAAGAATAAATAAACATACCGATATTTAAATATTACATAAAAGTAACAGAAAAGGGCTTACTCCAGATAGAGAGTACATGTACTCGGTCTTCTGCCCATCTACACTTTAATAGTAACCCGCCATATTGTAAGAGAAATAATCTTGCGTGTGGTGTAAAACATCACTTAATCCAAATGTAATGGAAGGACATGGTTTAGAATAACATGTAGTAAATGATTGTGCTAACTTTTAAGTAAAATTGTACCTTTCAACAGGTCCTAACATCACAAAGTGAGCAACTAGAGTCCAACTGCAGCACAGCCTGGTTCCTTCACTGTGATACCATCTAATACTTAACAGTTGTAGAGTTAGAGTTGGGATGACAGCAAATATCAATGTCCACATCCCAAACATAGCTTGACCATGCTGGTAATAATGCCATACTAAAAGAAAATCTGAAACAAAACAAAAAAACATCATCAATAATTATACTTGTGTGTTTGCAAACTTAGGCTACTGGATTCTGTTCAACCATTTGTTGCCAAGAATATTATTTTACATAATACAGATGTACCGTGGTCAGTAAAGCTGACTGTAACCTACGTTTCAGTTTCAAAACCTATTTGATTTAATAAAACATTCTGCCAGTTTTTAATTTGAGCATGTTATAATAAAATACTTCATATCCCCACAAAAGGTGGGATGGCTTTATGTAACACCCATGAGGCTAGTGCAAACACTTGGAGCTCTTTTAAGGATAAGCCTAACCGTTTTCAAACTCAGCAATATATATGCTTATTCAGGCCTTATTTTTTCAAAAGTTGACGTGAACGATCCACTGTTCTCGTAAAATTTAACCAGCGTAACCGACCGTTCGGTTATGTCAGCAAAATGTTATCAACTTCATTGCCATTAAATAATGCGATTTTTATTCAACTTTTGGTCAACACACAGTGACAAATTCAAAAAGTGACCTTTGTAAAGAATTAGACCCGTAAATATTAAACATTGAAACATCAGTTGACGTTGAAGACAGCCTTCGCAAAAACGGGTGACGGTCACATGCTACGGAGCACTAAACAGAGTTAGCCTGTAGACATAGTTTCGTAAACTGTTTGCTTTAATTTTTGCAAGTTCTCAGCTCGTTTCAATGTAGTATTAACCCGATTATTAGCAGATTTTGGTTGCTTTTCTCAGAAAAAGATTTAATTATTTCCAAGGTATCGCATTAGCACTGGAAAGACTGCAGCAAAGCTGAGGGAATTCAGACCACGGCTGATTGACATTCAACATACACTCGTGTGTATGGCTGAGTCTGTATGTCTAGCTTTCATTTTCAAAACGAACAACTCAAAGCGGATTTGTTTTGCGCTTGACTTGTCGAATGAATCGATTTGGTGCGATAAGGTATTAGAAGAGGTACATAGCATCTGATGTTCGTTCAGTGTTCTCTTAGTCTATCCTGCTTTTGATTTTTTTTTTTACAAATTGCTGATTTACCCGGCGTGAATGGTCACCGTTCGCGTGAACTTTTTTTGATGAACCGAACTGAACGATCGTTCGCGTGAAAAAATAAGGCCTGCTAATTGTAGAAAACAATATTCTTGGGCCGGGGTCAAATTAACATTACCGTACATACCGGAGCTCGATATATATCGGCCAATCACGATGGGTATCCTGTGTCTGTTATTGGTAGTCGACCATACACTTGTGGCCAGATTATCCATGAGGCCACATTTTACCATTGTAGAGTAGCCTATAGTATAGGCTTAATAATAATTCAATTTAACCAATTAAATTAATGATAAGATTATTCATCTAAGACTAATGGCCACATTGGGAATGAAACGAGAAGTGCGACAGAGTAGGACAATACTTAACCATGCAGGACAGGTGTACATATATTACATTTGGGGCTGACAAAGGTTTAGCCGCACTTGTGTGACTCTATCCTGGTTTTACTTACTTTGCCGGTCAGGTAGAGCCACACATTAGACCACCATTATATCCGTTGGCTCGATCGACAGGCTGTTCAAAAGCAAGGAGTCACGGGATGCGAGGATTCGTGTCGTGTGCAAAGGCCAGTTATTTTAAGATCTCGATGGGGAAGCCCCAATGAACTATATGCGGGGAATGGACACGTCTCATTGGCTGGTTTGATCTGACTTAGTAAAATGTGCCGCCATTTATAGTTGAAGCGCGCGTGCATAACAGACCTGTATAGAAGTCGCATCATTTCCTAGTAATGGCGGCATTCGATGCATATCAAATACCACGTAACCTCCATTCCACGCATACAATTCATTGGGAAGCCCTCCGAAAAAAGGTCACGTTACTTGGAAAAGTACCGGGAAAACCCGAATCATGTGATATGTTGTCGTTGTTCGAGGAGAGTTTGAAATCTGACGGACAAATTTTTGACACCGGTTTTTAAATTGAGGGATTTAACAGTTTAACAACGGAATTCGAAGAAATTAACGGGTTCAGTGAAAAGAGGAATGTTTCAAAGGTATAACAGGAGGTAATAGCTGAAAGGTAAGTGAGATTAAGGATAGTTAAGACTTAGCTTCAATCTGTAACGCGAATACTTTCGACATGTTTCATTTAAAAGCTGTAACTAACAAAGGTTATGTTTATAACAATAACAGCGATTGTTTTAATGTGTGTTGTTGTTGTTAACTGCACTCGACTTACCTGTCACGAAATCGAAAACATATGTAAGTAAAGACAAAATTATAAACAACGCGTCGATAGAAGAAAACTTCTGCACCACTGGGGATTTGTTTTCATTCTGACTTTTAAGCCATTCCTCCACGTTTGTTCGATCTGCTGGGAAATCACAACGGCCATTCGAAGTTCGCGCCGCCATCTTACGCCAGCATTTTAAAATGAAAGAACTGCTATAAATAGACATCACATGAGTCGTCTCCCTTCCCACACAACGGACTCAGACCAAAGAGAGTAGATTGACTCAGATACTACACAGTTACGTGTGGTTTATCGAGCGTGACAGAAAACTGAAAATAAACCCGTCACATAAATTCTGCTTCAATGGTATTGCAAGCCGTTTGATTTTTATTCAAGAATTCGTGATTTTGTAAAATAATTTAAGATATTATTTTAAGATATCACTAAAACATTTTATGACATCAGGAATTAATTAATGGGGTCATCAAATAATTTGTGATATCATGAAGTCATTTTGGTTATGTTCACCAAAACTTATGATATGTAAAAATATTTTAATGATGAATACAATTCTTGATATCTGTAAATCAAGTTATGATATCTGAAAATAGTTACCTTTTATAGATATCCTAAATTGATTTTATGATATCATAAATTCTGTTATTAAAATATCATTCATGAATTCAAAGGCGGCCCAATGTACGTGCATGTGAATGACTTATAAGAACTACAAGTTTAGCCTAATTTCTTTATCTACTCGATCTATGAGTATGAATACTAAACACACACGGGCACAAGGAAAATCTTCTTGTCTAAAATAACCATTGAGACAAGTTTCTTATATTGTTAAAATGGGGCATGCATATCATTTAGACGTTCAAACCCAACCATAAGTTTGTTATAATAAACCACAACCCATGATATTTCATTAAGTTGACGACAGACAGGAGTTTGGAAAAGATAATTTGGCTACAATTAATCATCAGTATTTTTGTAAAGCTAACACGCCGATTTGGTATAGGTTTAGATAGTAATCAATCAGCTCTGATATTCTTTAACGTTCACTACCGGTACCAAAATCCGAGATAATAGGACCTTGAAACCTTGGGTCATTTTTCAATGGGTTTGTGTATTTCCGAAATATAGAGTACCCTGTTTATAGACTTAAGGACAGAGCAATATTGCTTTTTATTAATATAGCCGTCTTCTTCAAGGGAACGAAGAATTCTATTGCGATTTCCAACATTGTCAGGCCTAATTTCCTTATCATTATCAAGCTTTTGGTAAAAAAGGGTTGCTTAGCTGCCGTTCTACCTCCGTAATCATAATTCTGTCTAGACATACATGCATGTAATAACTATTTCCGAGCATTTAGCAGCATATTTTATAAGGATATATGTTTTGATGTCGCATTAGCTTACTTAAAGTGGCATGAGCTGCCAGAATTCACGCTTTTTTTCATAATTTCTGATCGGCACGACAGTAAGAGGCTTTGAAGGTATGCAATGGAAAAAGTAAATGATTGGCGTTGGAATCAGGAAAATCTATACAGTATGTGGCCTATACGAACCGACATAGTGTTCGAAAATTAAACCAAATTAAAATAACCGGGACGACCATTCATTCATTCTAAGCCAAAGTTAGTTCAAAACAATACTTTATCGTTCATCCTCGAGACTAGAAGCACTAAAAAGCTTATAAATTGTACGTCTTGAGCAAAATAGCCGACAATTTCAACATTCTATTTTAACGTCAAGATATCAACATTTTGGCAGCCCATGTCACTTTAAGGCAAGATCGACGTTCTGACTAAGTAAGGTTATGTTGGTTTCTAGGGTTAGCTAAACCATCAAATATAGTAAGGTTATGTTGGTTTCTAGGATTAACTAAACCATCAAATTAACTCGATCTCACTTAACTTATATCTTTGAATTTACTTGTGTACATTAAGGGCCTTTTTCACACAAATAGACGGATATTTCTATATAGTAGGTCAATAATAAAGACTGTAGACAGCGGTGAGACATGAGGTCCTAGGAACATTTTGGAAGGAGAAGTCTGAGCTTAAACCTGATAACTGTTTTATAAGGAGCTCTATTACAGTGTCATGGGTGGGATTTTAATATTTCCAGTGTTTTTCAGTCTTAAGCAGATAATTAGACAAGTGGAAACTTGGTTTTATAGACGAGAGATACTGCATCTCTAAGAAAATCGGCGTGTTTATGTAAAACGATCAGCGAACAAATTGGAAAAAAACTCGTGAAATCTGCTATATCACATGTTTACACAGCGAAAAAAGGTTTATCCTCGAAGAGAACGTTTTCTCCTCGGTGTGATCATTTCAAGCGCGGTGGCAATGTTTTCCCCGCCGTGGAATTGTGTTCCTTGTGATTTGATATGAGAATTTCGAACTTCTCTGCAAATCGTTTAGTTAACGTACGGTTTTTATGATGCACCATTTGTTTTCTTTAACATACAGAAAACAACGTTTCAAAACGAAGTTACTACAACGGTACCTTGCAGATAACAGTACAACACACCCAAAATACAATAGGCCTATAGCACCGCATGGTACTACAGGCCTCCATATAGGAACTTTTTAGAGACAGGCATCTGAACGGCGGCGACATCTCTAATTATACCAAGAATTCTATTTTTGATATCATGTATATCATGAATTTTATTTATGATAAACCAGAAATACCGAGCTTTTATAGATATCATTTCTGATATCATAAATTATTCTACCATTATCCATAAGAATATAAGATAAGGATTTGACATCAAATTGCCATATTGGCGGCGGTCAGATTTTCTTTTATTTACAATGGTGTCCAAATTGAGGCTAATAGCTTGAGTTTAAACGTTTATATTTACTCTTAATTTATGCCCAAACTCAAATTTATGTTTTAATTATCCACATGAAAAATTTGTGGAAAAAATAACAAAAACATTTTCTTAATGAAGGTAAGTTATGTCTTAAAACCGATATGACCAGCTACCAAAATTACATTTATTATTTTCTTCCCATATATTCCGATTGTGAAAAGAAGTTCAGCGTTTGAAGCACTATTAAAAACTAAAGGAATGAAAATAACATTTAAAAAATAAAAACAAAAGAAAATTCCGCACGAGTAAAGCCATTAACCCAAACGAACCGTCGATGGGAGCAAATAACGACTTAATTAAAATAGCCAGCATGGAATTTTAACGGTTTGTTGCCTATAAAAGCTACCTTTTGTTCAGCATTTTGGTCAAGAAGTAGGGCATACAAATTGTACGAGTTCAGCTGATGCCAATCTCGGATTTGTACGTTTAAGTAGTTTTATAAGCAACAGAAATCCTCAAAACGTACTCAAATGTTTCCCCGTACCTGCGTGTTTCAGAGTTCAAAAATAAATTTATATTCCGGTTATTTAAATTTTGTTCGTTATTTGCAGACATCTTCTGTTCGTACGCATTACTGACTTTATCAATATTTTTATTTCAACATAATCATTTTGGATTTTTAAGGTACTTTAAACCGTCAACTTCTCTTGACAATCGTAATTTATGAAAACATCCGACTTTTGGCAGCTTATAACACATTAAGGGAGACAACAGCAAAAGAACCGTGTTATAATTATCTTTCCGCTTCGGTTTTAAATATGAAAATATTGTACATGTATGTACGTAACATACCTTATTATTCAATGAGCAAAATAGATTGGTCAAGTTCGCATGTTTCCCATTGTCTCAGTATTATTTTTCGTATTTTTCATAGGAATTTCCATTTCCATACGTTTTCTGCATATGGAAAATCGTTATAACGAATGTTATTTTTAGATTCTATTTTAAGTAACTCCAAAAATTTGTTAAGACGATTTAAAAAAAAATCAGTGACACTAATAGGCTTGCGTAAAATACCCACTCGTCGGAATCAGAAAATCAGTTTGTGCTTCAAGGGGAGTTTACCCAGCTTTTCAAATGACAAGATTTAGAGTTGATTCCCTTTCCCTGGAAAGATTCTTCCCCCAACCTTGGTACATGAAAAACGTAAAATAGGATTTAAATTTCTGTCTTGTGTCTCGGAACTGGAAAGGGTCGTTAAAATTGCGTTGCAACAAATAACCTGACATATATTCTTCGGTAAGGTACAAACACAGACCTCCAAATTAATACTTTATATCAAGCATATCGGCAACAGTTTTTAATTTATTCAATCAAATTACACTCCACCTGCAAATATTAAATTTGATAATCTTTGATTCTATTGGATATGGTGACATTGAACTTGTTCAACATGCTGAAATATGATTTTTTTTCTTGAAAAAAAACCCCAATAAAACACTCACTTAATAATACCACAATAGGGGTAGGTCTACATATGTTTTGAGTTTGTCGGTTCTCTTTCTTTTGAAATAATAACAACAATAAAAAAGCAAATCAAAAGCTGGTTAAACCGATAATATAGGCGCCCTTGGTAAGAAACGGAAGGCCAGCTGCTTTCGTACCTATATTATTCCACCAATTTAAATTCGATCTCCATCAATACAGTTTAAAGTGGCATGAGCTGCCAAAATTCACACTTTTTTTCATAATTTCTGATCGTCACAACAGTAAGAGGCTTTGAAGGCCATCGAAAAACTAAATGATTGGCGTTGGAATGAGTAAAATCCATACAGTATGTGGCCTGTACGAACCAAAAACGTCTTCGAAATGAAAACAAAATTTAAATAACCGGGACGACCATTCATTCATTCTAAGCCAAAGTTAGTTAAAAACAATACTTTATCGTACATTTTCGAGACTAGAAACACTAAAAAAGATTCTGAATTATACGACTTGAGAAAAATAGACAATAATTTCAACATTCTGTTTTAACGTCAAAATATCAACATTTTGGCAGCTCATGCCACTTTAAACCACTGGATATATTACAATTAAAGTTTAAGGGAGATCAGTCGTGTTCCTGATGAAAAACACAATCAAGAGGCTTAAAGAAAGCAAATTAAACTCAACTTAACGGGTTATGACGTCTACACTAAACTGGCTACGACGTCTAAAATAAACGGGTTACGACGTCCAGTCTTTTCTAATAAATGAGTGGGATAATTCTTGCCTATAATTCACTTACAGTCAGCAGAATAAGGAGCCTTTTAACGTTTTATGTAGGCCAAATGGTCGTCGGAGTCGGCTGTCTGATCTATTCGATGGCTTTCTTCAATCCATCAATAATTAATGCGACTGGCCCAAGTGGCGTGTTGGTAAGACATAAAGTTTCAACTTAAATCAACTTGAGAGCATGTTAATTAACTTGTCCTAAAAATGTGTTTCTGTACGAGGACTTTTATTCCACTTATGGTTGTCTTTTCTGTTGCAGATCAAATTTGCCTCCGTTCTTTGAGTTCACTCAGTTAAAAGATGAACTGGTAAAAAAATATATATAAGGGAGGTTTTTGCTCGATTGCACTATATGTGGAAGAGTTGACAAGTACTTTAAAAAATCTGGCACACTTTCTCGTTAAAGGGGCATGAGCTGCCAAAATGTTGATATTTTTACGTAAACACAGAATGTTGTAATTATCGGCTATTTTTCTCAAGACGTATAATTCAGAAGCTTTTTAGTGCTTCTAGTCTCGAAAATGTACGATAAAGTATTGTTTTGAACTAACTTTGGCTTAGAATGAATGAACGGTCGTCCCGGTTATTTAAATTTTGCTACTTTTCGAACACGTTTTCGGTTCGTACAGGGCACATACTGTATGGATTTTCCTCATTCCAACGCCAATCATTTAGTTTTTCGATGGCCTTCAAAGCCTCTTACTGTCGTGACGATCAGAAATTATGAAAAAAGTGGGAATTTCGGCAGCTCATGCCACTTTAAGCAGTGCATGACTTTTTTTTAGGGTTATGAAAAGTATCCAATATAATTTGAACCGACAATCTCAAGCTATGCCAGACACACACACATTTGCCTGCTTTTGGACAATTTTGTGCTCATCTAAGATTAATATATTTGGCACATATACTTTTCGTACGTTGAATGGCAGTTCCAAGGAATGAAGATGGATTGGGTCGGTAAATGAAGGTTTGTATTCAGCATTGTGGATTTTCATATAGGCCTATTCATATAGTTCTATTGCACATTGTAGGTCTGAACTATCGGAACGATTGTGTGGTTATTTGACCCCCCTTTGACCAGATTGGACCATTTGTCATCATTCCATACTGATACTGTGGCCAGTGATTGAGTGTATAACTAAATAATACTATCGACCTCAAAATATCGATATCCAGTGTAACTTTTAATGACAGTTTAAGGATGACCTCCAACGGGCGATAGTAACCTGTCAAACTGAATCTATCTTAATAGCAGACCACCAACGGGCAGTATTATGAACACTAAACTCAATTTATCTTAACGACAGCTATGATCATTTTTGATATACGCACCAGGTGTTATCTATCGGATAAATTTCATCTATATGAAGGTGTTAATCATTCAGTTTTGGTATTGTGATAAACCTACTGGTGTCCCCATGCCCCATTTGTTCATGAAATTCTTACGTGTACGGGTTTAACCACAAATCTGACTCAAAAGTACATCGTCTGCGGAGCAAATTAATAAGTTACGAACATCTTGAATTGTGCGAAATTTCCCCAAGGTTAAATGGAAGAATTTGGAGGTTGTTTTGCTCTACGTGAGTTTTCTTAAACTTCACTGTAGAGCCTATGGAGCCGTATAAGTGCCATGGGTCCAATTTGTTACATTTCCCGTGTTTTTCCGCCTTTAACAGCATTTTGTACAAGTGGAAACTTGGTTTAGAGACGATAGATTCTGTATGTCCAAGAAAATCAAACGTGTATCATAAGAATCATACCTTTAAAGGGAAAGAAAGTCTAAGCTTCAGACTAGTTTAGATGGAAAGAGTAGAGTTCATTTAGTCCCAAACAATGTCCAATATATGTTTTATCCCCTCGTAAGTGAATAATTGAAATTTGAAGGTGGCGTTACAATAGAGAATAAGATCCATAGGCCATTCACAAGGCCGCTACCATTTTTTCATTACTTTTATCCAATTATTGCTGAATACAAATTTAAGTGCGTTACAGAGTATCAAATCTTTCAATGGCATTTAGAAGTTGGAAGGTTACAATACGGTGAAGAATTACTTATGGATAACAACTTCTTGGTTTATTGGGTGACGACGTTTCGAGAAATGTTACGTGATTTGAGGTTTTGATGAATTTCTTTTCTAATTGGTTGAGTTTGTTGATGTCTTGGATGGCCGCATCTCCATGATGATGACGTATCAAATCTTTCAATGGCATTTAGAAGTTGGAAGGTTGAAGGTTGGAAGGTTTAAATCTTTCAATGGCATTTAGAATTTGGAAGGTTATCTTTCAATGGCATTTAGAAGTCGAAACGTCGTCACCCAATACACCAAGAAGTTGTTATCCATAAGTAATTCTTCACCTTATCGTTACAGAGTAGTCATGTGATGCAATTTAGCCAATGACTGGCTAAGTAATGGCGTGCGGTTGCATACTGACCTATATATTCAGAGACAATCTTCACACTTCAAGTTTGTCGCCATGTTTTTTTTTTACCTAAATCTACCATCATACACTAGAAAGCGGTAAAAATACGTCGTTATTGATCTAGAAATAGCTACACCAACATCACGTGATTCTAAAACGGAAAAATGGCTACACAGATAAGCCACTGAAAGGACATGCTTCTGTCTGTTTTTATTAGCTTGAGGGTCACTGGAGGTAATTGACGTGAAATGTTTTAAGTACTTTGAAGGTTGTTATCGACGATAATCCCTATGCATTTCTAGAGATTTCCCCTCCTTTAAGTAAAACGACTTGCAGGGAAAGTCGAAAAACGCATGTTAACTGTCAAATCACAAGGGAAACATTTCTACCGCGGTGGAAACCTGAAGATTCCCTTTTCTTCTTGCTGGCCAAGTACAGATTTTCGAGTTGCGCGTTTGGTACATTCTCTGCTGTTGACTATGGTTGTCAGACAGGAAACAATAGCGACAGAAAATGTCCTAAGTAATTCTTTGAAAGCATACAACGCCTAAGTTTGACTCTAAGTTTAGTAGAAATATAAGAAGTAATCAATATCAATCAATGATGAAAGGCCGCAAGTCAATTTCCCGTACATTTTCTGTCTGACAGTTAGTAAACAAACAACCGATAATGTAGCACACGCGCAGCTAAAACGACTGTAAGCGTGAGCAACTGATCTCAATTCTCATAACCCAATACGAAGACAATAAATCAACTGTTTTTTTTACCGGGATTCTAAAGATGTAGCTAAACTTTTTATGACTTTTCGACGCATTTCTTTGAATTTAATTTTCTTTGATTTAATGGCGATTCCCTTCGTCCAGGCCGATCAATTATTTTTTCAATTATAAATTGGATTTAACGAATGATATTTTAATCAGGTTTTCGAAATTAGAACTCATGAATGAGATGTTTTTGGATACCCTTTTTTAAACTACATGTATCTTCTCACTGAGGTCAAGAATTTAAATCGTATCTCAACAATAAGGTATTCGTCTATGAAATATTATGGTGGGCCTGTTTTTCATCAAACGAATCGGTAGTTCCTGACACTAAAGACTTGCCGGAGGAGCGAGAATATCTTTCCCCTGCAGTTGATCTCTCATGTTTCCATATCCAGTTAGTAAACGGTGAACCATGATCTATTCTTTTAGCAGCCCAGAAATCGTTTGATGAGTAAGGCCATTTATCATGATTCTCCCTTAATGACACATTGACCAGTGACCCAGTACATAACCTAATAATACTATTGACCCAAAATACCCCTACTAAATCTTTTGTTAAGAGACATGAGGTGCCAAAATGAGGGTATTTTCTTAAATGCAGATTTCCCAGTGAAAGAGGTTTCTTGCTTCGTGGAAAACCTAAACCAGTCACACATAATTAAAAATGCTTCAATCAGTGTATATATTGAAGGAATTTAATGCTGATTCATTAGAAACTTTTCTGACTGGGTTTTCACTCGAACGATCTATGTGGGATGGTTGCTAGTTACCAACGGAAGGTCGTGGGTTTCCTCCGGGGATAGAGCCCGGATTCATCCCACAATAAAACTGTCAACGCCGCCATATAAGTGAAAGTGCCATGGGCTGCCGTAATTTTTCTCTAATAAATTCCGGTCGTCAAGAGAAGTTGAGGGTTCAAAGTACCTTGATAAACTGAAATAATGACGTTGGAATTCAAAATTTATCGGCAAAACTATGGTTTTTATATACGTCTTGACAGAATGAGTAAAAATTAGCCAATTCTATTTCATCGAAATTATCCTTATATTTGGCAGCTCATACCAGTTTAACTAAACTCCAACTCTCCTCGAATGGTATTTTATATAGTAGGGACAGGTGCTGTGTCAAAAAGAATGAAAAAAAGAATATCATTTTCTTCCCCAAACCACCTGTTCTTAAAACACATGCATCCGCGAGGTTACAATTTTGGTTGTTGACCATGCCATCAAAGAGACTCAATCATTGTATATGCATGGGCTTATACCATTTCTATTATTCAGACCAAACTCTCAAGTTTAATATCCAGTTTATGCTGCTAAATATGTATTAAAACACTCTCTTACCTTGGATCAAGTCTAAGATTGAATGATGTGTGAATCTCATCAACTCATAGAAAGGAAATTGGAATCGTGCTGGAGAACGTGAGAACACGAAACTCACTCAGTATCTGGTGAAATGAAGTGGAATATTATGGGGATAAGAAACCACTCCAATAAAGATTTTGAATATTATTCCCACTTTTTATCCTCTATCATTGGTTTAAAAAGTACAATTATCCTGTTTAATCCTATCATCATGCAAGGCATATTTAGGCAGGTAATTCCTTATCTGAAAATAACAGCTGCTCCTTGTAATTCTACAAACATAACTTACTACACGAAAACACGGTGGGTATGCGGTCTGAACGAAGAATATATGGCCCGAACGACGGATATATGGTGACAGGAATTATGTGTGAAATAAAGTATTTTTTTCATTTATCATAATTTGTCGCCGTTAATAGATAGGCCTGGGTCACTGGACAGGGAACAGTTAAATGTACAATTTTATGATTAAGGGTTTAATACCGCCGTAGCGGTGTTTGTTGCGTAACCCGATACCGCTGAACGTTGGTTCGTACCGAGTCAAACCACGAGAATGCGCAGCATTCGAGGGGTTTGACGAGGTGCGAACCAACGTTCAGCGGTATCGGGTTATGCAATAAACACCAAGACGAAGGTATTAAAGTCGATTCTACCCCGATAATTGAGAAAAATGAGGAAAAAGCGACCTGTTGTTGATTGCCGTTCCTTTTCCCTCCCTCGGGCAGAGTGGGAACTTTTAACCAATCAACGATAAGCTTTGGTCACGTGCAACGCTTGACCCAGATATTTTGAAGCAGAATGACATAATGTCACTATGACTACCGCTTTGACAGGCTGGGTTGCTGACGACGCTAGCGGGGGAAATGTTGTGAAATCAACCCTTTGGTGACTGTATACGTTCATGACAGCCCAGTTTTCAATATAAAAGGACAGAATATAACCACACTCACAACATTATCAGGTTAAATCCTTCATTTTGTATGATAACAAGCAAAAGATCACTTCTTCCGGGGGAGGTAAACCTACCAGCCGATGATGCACTACAGGCTCGATGTTGTTTGAAAAGTCATCTCTACTTAACATGTATATTTGCACACGGCACGCACATGCAGGAGGGGTAGAATATGTAATTGACCAGCTGAAGCTCTAAACATGTTCTGATATATAACCTATTTAATCCAAATTAGATTTATGGAAATTATCATTTGGCCAAGAGGTCAAAAGTTCAATTCAAAATATGTTATTCTTTAAAAACAATCCTAGCTGTTGTGTTTTACACTTTAACCCGATCCTTGCTTCAACTAACAACTCCGTGAATTTAACCAATTATCCCGGGATCGAACAGGTTGCGTTTTAGATCTGCAGGCTGCATGTGTGTCACCACAGCACGGGGGATTGGAAAACTTTTTTATACCTCCACAAGTCTATAATTTTAGTAAAATATCTTTTGTGCTGTTAATGTGATTTCAAAGTAGTCATATAAGTAGTATTGCCTTAACGAATGACAAAACATGTATTCATATCAATATTTTAAAGACATAATCACCTGGAGTCAAAAGTGTGTCCAAAATACAAGATTTTTAAGGGTTGAAGGAATTGGTAATTGAATAAAGATACACATCTAATGCTATACTGTAATAAAATGTATTAGCAATTGGATAATGTTTAATCACTCAAAATTAAAACCTATATGATAGTCGAAGGATAATAATGTAGAGAATTGGGCTGAGAAAACAGCAATATTTATTGATAACGTAAAATCAATCCCCAACACCAAACCAAACAAAAGCTGAAATCTTAAGAGAGTGGGTATTTAGAGTTAAGTTGTATTAGATCAGCTTTGGTAAATGATGAGACAAAATCGGGCTAAGAAACGTATCAAGATGTAGATAAATAAACACGTGTGTAATCATCTCATGATTATTGACTAAGGGAGACGCCAGCAACGCAAGTTGTTAAATAATATACGTAATTGTACTAAAAAACCGATCTGAAGATATAGGCTGCATTGTATTGTAAATTGTCTGGCTTGAATATCAGAATCAATATCTCAATGAACTGATTGTACATGACAATGTTTGACAGGATTGATTGTACATGACAATGTTTGACAGGAATGATTGTACATGAGAATGTTTGACAGGACTGATTGTACATGAGAATGTTTGACAGGACTGATTGTACATGAGAATGTTTGACAGGATTGATTGTACATGAGAATGTTTGACAGGACTGATTGTACATGAGACTGTTTGACAGGACTGATTGTACATGAGAATGTTTGACAGGACTGATTGTACATGAGAATGTTTGACAGGACTGATTGTACATGAGAATGTTTGACAGGACTGATTGTACATGAGAATGTTTGACAGGACTGATTGTACATGAGAATGTTTGATAGGACTGATTGTACATGATAATGTTTGACAGGACTGATTGTACATGAGAATGTTTGACAGGACTGATTGTACATGAGAATGTTTGACAGGACTGATTGTACATGAGAATGTTTGACAGGATTGATTGTACATGACAATGTTTGACAGGACTGATTGTACATGAGAATGTTTGACACGACTGATTGTACATGAGAATGTTTGACAGGATTGATTGTACATGAGAATGTTTGACAGGACTGATTGTACATGAGAATGTTTGACAGGACTGATTGTACATGAGCATGTTTGACACGACTGATTGTACATGAGAATGTTTGACAGGACTGATTGTACATGAGAATGTTTGACAGGATTGATTGTACATGACAATGTTTGACAGGACTGATTGTACATGAGAATGTTTGACAGGACTGATTGTACATGAGAATGTTTGACAGGACTGATTGTACATGAGAATGTTTGACAGGACTGATTGTACATGACAATGTTTGACAGGACTGATTGTACATGACAATGTTTGACAGGACTGATTGTACATGAGAATGTTTGACAGGACTGATTGTACATGAGAATGTTTGACAGGACTGATTGTACATGAGAATGTTTGACAGGACTGATTGTACATGAGAATGTTTGACAGGACTGATTGTACATGAGAATGTTTGACAGGACTGATTGTACATGATAATGTTTGACAGGACTGATTGTACATGAGAATGTTTGACAGGACTGATTGTACATGACAATGTTTGACACGACTGATTGTACATGAGAATGTTTGACAGGATTGATTGTATATGACAATGTTTGACAGGACTGATTGTACATGACAATGTTTGACAGGACTGATTGTACATGAGAATGTTTGACAGGACTGATTGTACATGAGAATGTTTGACAGGATTGATTGTATATGACAATGTTCGACAGGACTGATTGTATATGACAATGTTTGACAGGACTGATTGTACATGACACTGTTGGAGAGGATTGATTGTACATGACAATGTTTGACAGGATTGATTGTACATGACAATGTTTGACAGGATTGATTGTACATGACAATGTTTGACAGGACTGATTGTACATGAGAATGTTTGACAGGACTGATTGTATATGACAATGTTTGACAGGATTGATTGTACATGACAATGTTTGAGAGGATTGATTGTACATGACAATGTTTGACAGGATTGATTGTACATGACAATGTTTGACAGGATTGATTGTACATGACAATGTTTGACAGGACTGATTGTACATGACAATGCTTGACAGGACTGATTGTACATGACAATGTTTGACAGGATTGATTGTACATGACAATGTTTGACAGGATTGATTGTACATGACAATGTTTGGCAGGACTGATTGTACATTATATCTAAAGGTCCACCTACAGGCATGGGCCCCGGTGGCTCTTATAATGTATCACTCGGAACATCCTTCAGCTATCTTCGCTCGCTACCTGTCGGCTTTGACACGCCTCGGACAGTCTGCGCTTTTTATACGGCAAATCACCGTATTTTGGGGCTGAATAAAAATGGCGTCGAAGGTAAATATCAAAATGTTTTACTACGGACGAAAACAGAAAATAAAAATAATTATAAATTTATTGAATGCTAATATCATTTAGAAAGATATTTGTTTATATATTTTATTTAGCCCGGTAAACCACATGTTGTAGACAGACGCAGTTTCGGTACATATCAGGAATCTTCAAATTCTTCAATTATATAACTGATCGAGGATGAAAGTTAACAAACCGAGCGTTTCAGTCCCTTACATTATCACGGGGACACTTTTGTGGGGCCCTCAAGGGGATTTGGGATTTGTACGCTTCACGGCTACCTATTTGGTCGCCATATTCAAAATGACCTGCAGTCTATCAGAGGGTATTTCACGCGCGTAAATCCCCGAAGTTTCAGAGTGATAATGTATATGACCTCTGGTCATCGTACCAGCAGTGTTGTTATCAACTGTCACAGTTAATATTATAGAGAGATTACCTAGCCTACAAGAAGAGAATGTTATTGATGAGACCTGAGCAGAATGTAACCTGGTGCTATTGGATCAATCTTAAACAATAGGGTTCTCTGCCATTTATTTAAAAAAATTACATTTGAAATGCTAAAGACACAAAAGGCGACTTGTCTGAAAACTTTGTCATCGGACACTTTGTCCATTATTTTACTTATTCTAGGACTATTTTCCAAGTACATCTTGATGCGAAATGATACTAGTTTAAGTGGATGGAGATCTGATAGTTGGGCGTGCTTTGGTCTGTTTACATCAGGCGGACTATGTGTAAAGTGACCCTGTGTATAGTCATAGCATTGACAAAACCACACATGGCAAATTAAATTGTGGCCTGTTGCCATCATATACCAATATTATATCTAATCTATGTTTCTTTTTGCTTAAGTGGTTTTGTTTTTGTGATTCCGTGTTGTATTTTTGGATATCTGTCTATCACAGAGAGTTCAGCACTAAACTATTTACCACAATTAAAAAATATATCATTTCCTTAAAAAATTGATTGATTGATTGATTGGTGTTTTTCGCGGCGCTCAAGATTATTTCACTTATATGGCCACATTTCAATAAGATTTTTCAGGGCTGTCGTTTGTTAGTTCTTTTTTATTCTTTTCGTTGAACTATTATCCTGTAAATTAATACAAGCAAAGAAAGGAAAAGGTATCCAACCTAACCTAAATGTTTTTTAAAGTTGCAGCATTACACAGATGACACTATCATGTTTTGGGTAACGTAAAATCCTTGAAAACTGTTTTTGGAAATCAAAGAATGTAGTGTCTCTATGGGTTAACAATTTAATGAAGAAAACCCCCCAGATGCAAAGTGTGTAAAACTGAAATGATAAAACGGGTAGTCAAAATGGAAAATGGAAGAGGTGATCTATATGATCCACTGAACAACTTAACATAAGACAGTAGTAAGGGAACTCCGTATAAATATTGATAATGTAATCTCAATATTTCGACTTTAATTTTATAGTCGTCGTCTGGAGATCATAGTACATTATGAATATTTATGGAGTTTCCTTACTACTTTATTATGGGAAGAGACGATTTTCTGTAAGTATTAGGATTATTTCAACAATATGTATGATGGTGTGATGCATTGGCAAGAATAAAGGCTTTAACAAGAAAAGATATAAGATAACAATCAAGATCATATTATCTCTAACCAAAAGCGTAGGCCCGTCGAAGTAATACGCCCGTGGAATTACATGTATAGGCCTATCAGTATTTAATGACTTGATTGTCAAGGAGATCGAAAAATATCAGTATAAATTCAAGAAGAGGACACACTTTAAAAAATCCTTTCGTTGGTTTTGGAGACATATGTTCTGTTTCTTTCCTTGTTGTCTGCAAACGAAATCATGTAGCTATGCATCTGTTAGGCTTGAATTATTGAGTTTATCCTGGAATATAATTAAGAACTTTTTCTAAAGGCATAACAGATACATAGATCTTGATCTATCAAAATATTGGTAATTTCCGGGAAAGAGAAATTATTATCATAAGATTTTCTTTTCATAGGTTGCTACAGAGCTTCCAGGGGTAGGTCCTGATTTTATTCCAACATACTTGCAGCACAGGGGTATGAGAAACTGTCCATTCGTGGAAAGGAAATTGAAATCACGCTTGAGTAGATGAGAAGACGAAACTCGAAATGAAAGTGGAATATCATGCGGGTGAGGAACCACTCCAATAAAGACTTTGTAAACTAAAAGTGGTATACATGGGCTGCCAAAGTGGAATGCACGAGCTGTAAAATATTGACATTTTTTCGTGAGGACAAAATTTGTAAATTTTCGGATTTTTTCTGAAAATGACTAGTTTAGAAACAGAAACAGGAGACAAATCTCAAGATACTCATTTACGATTGAAACGCCACCAAATAAGTAAAATAATCGACAAGGCGGCGTAAAACATCAATCAATCAATCATTTACGATTGAGATTCACACATTGTTGACAATCATTAGGTTACTGCATACACCCTGAAAACACTTCTAAAGCCTTAAGCATTATTATATGACCCTATCTAAAAAAATCACTTAACCAAAAAGAAATATAGATTAGATATAATATTGGTATATGATGGCAACAGGCCACAATTTAATTTGCCATGTGTGGTTATGTTAATGCTTTGACTATACACAGGGTCACTTTACACATAGTCCGCCTGATGTAAACAGACCAAAGCACGCCCAACTAACAGATCTCCATCCACTTAAACTAGTATCATTTCGCACCAAGATGTACTTGGAAAATTGTTCTAGAATAAGTAAAATGATGGACAAAGTGTCCAATGACAAAGTTTTCAGACACGCCGCCTTTTGTGTGGTTTGCTTTTGGATAGTAATTTTTTCAAATAAATAGCACAGAACCCCCTTGTTAAAGATTGATTCAATAGCACTAGGTTACATTGTGTTCAGATCTCATCAATAACATTCTCTCCTTGTAGGCTAGGTAATCTCTATATAATATTAACTGTGACAGTTGATTAACAACACTGCTGGTACGATGACCAGAGGTCATATACCTTATAAGAGCCACCGGGGCTCATGCCTGTAGGTGGGCCTTTGGATATCATGTTCCAATCAATACTGTCAAACATTGTCATGTACAATCAGTTCATTGAGATATTGATTTTGATATTCAAGCCAGACAATTTGCAATATAATGCAGCCTATCTTCAGATCGGCTTTTTAGTACAACTACGTACGCATTCCTTCTACTATTTAAAAACTTGCGTTGCAGGAGTCTCCCTTAGCCAATAATAATGTGATAAGTGATTACACACGTGTTTCTCTATCTGCATCTTGATACGTTTCTTAGCCAGATTTTGTCTCATCATTTTCCAAAGCTGATCTAATACAACTTAACACTAAATACCCACTCTCTTAAGATTTCAGCTTTTGTTTGGTTTGGTGTTGGGGATTGATTTTACGTTATCAATAAATATTGCTGGTTTCGATTGCACACAGCGAGAAAAAGCATCTCATTGTCCGACAAGTTTGGCAAAGTTTTTCGTTTTAACCGATACTATCAGACTATAGTGGCAAATAATGTCTTCTTTGCTTAATTGGTTTAGAAATTTGAGCCGCCGTTATTTTCGGCGGGGCTTATTCCAGAATATGTTTTTTTTTTTCCATTATGTGAATAATTTTGGCTCTGACCAATTCGGGGAAAAAGAGCCCAGATTTCTTGGCCAATATGACAAAGTCCCCTTTTGAAAGTTAGAAAAGAGATAATATGCTGAATATAAACCAATAATCGTAGCATATAAAGGTAATCAGAAATTATGAAAAAGTGTGAATTTTGGCAGCTCATGCCACTTTAAAGCTTCTCTTGGGCAATTCCTTGACAGATCGGAAGCTGTGTCATATTTCAAGAGTCAATGTCAAGGTATGATCAAAGGTGTCCCCAAATTACCATTTTCGGACCTTTGATATTTAAAGGCACACTTGCCGCCGTAGCCTTTTTAAATTTGCTAAGAAAACCAATTTACATGAACTTACTACGACTAATACCACTAAACTTAAACATAGGACACATAAAACATGTCTAGTTAGCTTTAGACTGTAAAAATGGGATGAAAAATAAACGAAGCATCGAAGCCTGATTACAACAACAACGATCAGTGTCGGTCAACTTTTGTGTTGGATTACCCTCCTTTCAGGCCTTTTTATCCGTGGTTTACACTCAAACAATCATCAGCAGGGGTTTCCAGTCGCTGTTAACCGATCGTCAGTCTGTATTTCTCAGATAAATAGGCCTACGTAAAATTACACTGTGCCGTTAGTTCACTCACTGGACTGAAACCTAAAATCGCCAATAGGGGGCAGATCGGTTTGTTTACGTTCCGGGTACGTAACAATTCAAATTCAAATTAAAAATACAAAGTGACGTCCAAACTTTTAAATTTTGGTAAAAATAGAAAGTTCCTAACTTATATTGTCTGGGAAAAATACAGAATACGGTCTTTCTTTTTTAATGTAAACAATATTCCTGATTTTCGCGGCAAGTATTTATAAATGATATGTTCCATTGCATGAAGAAGTGCACACTATACAATTATGCTGATGGTAGCCTTTTATACCATTCAAATGTATCACTTGGTGCTTTAAAAAGTAACCTGCAACAGGAGAGTGAAATCCTTTTGGACTCGTTCACAGAAAACGGAATGTAAGCTCATCCTGTCAGATTCCAAGCCATGAGAATCGGGAATCAAACAAAGCAGTTGTGTGACTCATTTCAAGTTGAAGGTGAGACTTTGTGTGTGAGAAATCTGTCAAACTTCTCGGGGTTGATTTGGATTCTGTTCTGTCCTTCAACGCCCACATCGCTAATCTCTACAAAAGCGCTGTAAGCAGCTTAACATATTAGCTAGTCTAAGTCATCTCCAGCCTTATTATATTAAGCTACTGATTTATAAATACTTTATACTTTCAAACTTTGACTACTGTCCATTAATTTGGCATTTTTGTAACAAACACACACAGCTACAGACAATTCAATATAGAGCTTTGTGTACAATGATTGGATAAGTAGCTATGACGATTTACTCTAGGGAGCTAATCTGCCGACTCTCGTAGTTCGCTTAGAAAACGGCTACCAAGTTTATAGTAAGTTGTTCTATGATAACGCTTAGTAACTTTATTTTAGCACAGTCTGGCAAGAAACCCGTTAAAATATGGTTTTCCTATCGTTTTCCTCCCCTTTAATCGTTCATTATTCATTTGAGATTCGATTTGACAGGTATAATATCTTAACATCACCTTTTCTTGAAAATTATATTAAGGAGCTTCATTTTGATTTTCTATTTATGGACCCACCTACTGAAAAAGAAAACGGTTCTAATATTCCGCTGCTTGTACAGGTTGTATTTTGGCCAACTGAAATGTTAATAGCGTAAAAGATTATTCGATCAACGTCGTGAAAAACATATTCTAAACCGAAAGGGTCTATTGCCGGGAATATCGCAATAAAATTAATAATTTAGTGGAAGAATTTTGAAAACACGCGAGACAAATCTGTAAACAAGGCGACGAAAAATCAGTCGTCAATGTTTCACGATAATTTTCAAAACCTTAATGCAAAGTGGTTTAAAATTGTCAAATATGTATATTTTTAAATAATGACGATATTATCGTTTCTGTGTTACTCCCTGTCAGATGTGTCTAATTCAAGTAGTTCGAAGGATTCTGTCCGTGCCAACCATGGCACCAAAACTGCTAGAGGTAAAATGATAAGGATCTAAAGTTATCCAAATTTGGCTTGTTTTCAATATTAACTAATGAAGAAGAGAACTGCTACATTCTATTGACCCGTACGGCCGTTTGTCACGTATTGGCTAATATAAATCCATGGAACAGGTCCGGAAGTTAGTCTGGTATTTTTACTTGACCTGTCCAGGACATATCCTCTTTAGACCAATAACAAATTGATCTGTAAAAGGCCGTACAATCAATAGGTCATCGTACTGATTATCACAGGCCCATATGTGACCAATACTTAGAAGGTTTGTCTGTTTGTCCTTAGTAATTCTTTAAACATGAACTGATCAATCTATTTACAATCTTAACATATTCTATAATCGATTTAAAAATCTTCAGTTTCTTCTTTTATTCGGATAGAAACATACCGAGGCGGGGAATTTACACTGAAGCCAGCAACTTCATGTTTTTGTTTTTCATGTCCACCTTGCTAGTTTAAAAAAATCTAAACTCCAAGCTTAATTGCCCTCATCTGCATAACGAAGGCAATTGAAACAGATTGCCAGACGATTCTGGAATAGTTCTGCGCTCAGTCATTCTTTTGAAATAATATCTTTAACGACTTAGGGTAAACTGATTTTATCGAAAGGAAGGCACTAAGAAGATTTTAAAATTAATTTTCACTTGAGATACATTATTCAAACTTCTAAAGATAAATAATTGAATATATAATCCACCTAATATATCGAATTTCGCAAAATAGTTTTAACTCGATAACTTCAGTCCAAGAAAGTCCAAGAGACGAACCTCTCTTATGTATGCCCGTGGAAAGGTCACTAATCTTGCATGTTAACTCTTTTGATCTGCCAAACCAATGTGGATATAGATAGGAAAAGTAGAAAACTCGGGTAGGTTTTATATAGTAAATCATTCAAACGTCTAGTCTGACACTAATCTTTTTCAAACTACAGCCAGGATGTCGGGCTGAAGCCCCCTGGGTTAACGATATTTTCAACTATGACATTAGCGGATTGGAGAAACATGTTATTTCCCTCGAAGGTCAACGGAGGTGAGACTC
Organism: Lepidochitona cinerea; assembly: GCA_963971465.1. Classification (NCBI taxonomy): domain Eukaryota; kingdom Metazoa; phylum Mollusca; class Polyplacophora; order Chitonida; family Tonicellidae; genus Lepidochitona; species Lepidochitona cinerea. Next base: position 33,638,313 of record OZ020556.1, on the reverse strand, counting down.
GTATTAGCTTATACAATCTAGGACACGTATTTGTACTAAAACAATTTACGAGACATTCGCCTTGTCCAGTGGTTCTGTACAAAGCGTTAACTCAAACATGCTTGTCACAAACACTCAGACTGCGATGAAGACATACATCGTTATCTTTTCACCGTATAGCCGCAATAATATCAAAGTATATATATATTAAACTCAAGTAATATGTTTAATCTATTAAATGTGTTGATAGGATTGTTTTCTAAGATTCGTGGATATACATCAATTGGTACAAATTGGTCATGAACGGTCATCCTCTGCATAGTCTACATTTTAATAATCTTGTCTGCAACACCTTTTATTTCTCCCGTGAGCACTATTTACAATAAACAGTGGTCAGCTAGGTCAGTTATGGGATATATAATCAAATGATGAATTTGTTGTCAAAGGTTCTTTGCAAGAAGAAAGGTCAATAACATGTTGTCGAGTACATCGATGACTTCAATGGGGTATCACTCTGACGACAGGCTCACTGAACACCTTTACTCAAAACATTTTTAATGACATCTCTCTTTCAGACATTGAATTCCTTTCTTACCAAATTTGATACTTAAAGTGGTACGATCGGCCAAAATTCGGATTTTTTATTTTTCCGGATGTCAAGAGAAGTTTGGCGTTTGAAGTATCTTGATAGACGTTGATATAAGATAGACGTTGATATAAGATAGACGTTGCTATAAGATAGACGTTGATATAAGATAGACGTTGATATAAGATAGACGTTGATATAAGATATACGTTGATATAAGATAGACGTTGATATAAGACAGACGTTGATATAAGATAGACGTTGATATAAGATAGACGTTGATATAAGATAGACGTTGATATAAGACAGACGTTGATATAAGATAGACGTTGATATAAGATAGACGTTGATTAAGACAGACGTTGATATAAGACAGACGTTGATATAAGACAGACGTTGATATAAGATAGACGTTGATAAAAGACAGACGTTGATATAAGAGAGACGTTGATATAAGATAGACGTTGATATAAGATAGACATTGATATAAGATAGACGTTGATATAGGATAGACGTATATATAATACAGACGTTGGAATAAAAAATATCGGTAAATTCAGTGACCAGTAGGAAACGAATACGTGTGCTAATAAGAGTTTCACAATTGAGATACGGCGGGTTTACGGCTCTTGCGGTCATGAATTTTGACCTTCTGTACGATGGACCGCAGCCTTCCTTGCGGGCAACCGCACCTTGCCGCGCGGAATTTTTGTGCCGCAAGAGCCGCAGAAAAGTTTGGTGTGCACATGGAATCCAATTTTCGGCCGTGCGATTTTTTTTATTACCTCTGATCCGTGCGGGCGCTTGTACGTTCATCGTAAACCGTTGTATCTTGATGCGCGGTTGTTGCACGATTTTTTTGTGTCGTAAGATGCTCCGTACGGTGAAATTTCTTGTTCCGCCAACCTTGCGGCAGTCGTAAACCGTTGAACGATTCGCCGTCTCGGTCTTGCACCGCCTTGCGTTTACCGTGAGAAAAATACCCTCAGGTGTGCTACAGGTATATATTTTTCTAACGGTTTTTTGAATCTCTGCGCCTTTTTATACTGCAATCACGTCTGCGGAGCCCAAAATCGCCGCACGATTTGACAAAACGCCGTAAGGCGCCAGCTCATTGATGCGCGGCGAAAAACAATGACGTACGATGCATCTTGCGACACGCCGCACGTTCCAACCAATCACGTAGCACCTCCGCGCAGCTGTCTCACGGATCACGTGCGCTAGACGTGCGTTGCCGCAAGAGATTCGTGGATTAAAACGTGCAGGAATCTTGCCACGCCCTTACGATGCCCCGGCCAATCGTAAAATGGATTATTTAGAATTTCCGATTCTACTTCGGCCCGAAAAATTTTATTTCCACCGTGCGATCGATTTCAGTATTTCGACCGTGCGGCGAAAGTCTCAATTGTGAAAGCCTCTTTACTGGGACCTTCAAATAGCGGGATGTTTGAGTTCCTTTCAGGGATTGCGTTGCTTATATAACTGCCTTAATGTACATGCCCTTGACTTGCACGTCTCTTCTTGATAAAAACTGACTAACAATCAGCGAATTGTATTTCAATTTCTCTATATTAGGCAGCTCATGTCAATTAAAACTGTACTTTAAAAATTCACAATTATAGTTTATACATTTAGTATACCACAAAATGGTTTGAATATTCAAAAGTGTTTTTCAGTATTTCTTAAAAGAATTAAGACAACATCATCCACACACAATGCTCTTTGTTAAGCCAAATCACCATATTGTATGAACCTCACACTGCCAAATATTTGATTAACTCTTTAGGTCACCATGACTTTAGAAACATGCAGTGATTTGTAATGACTAAAGACTTGGAAATTAGGGTCATTATATACAATTTAATGATAGGATTTCCGATGGGATGAAGATGGGAATCACATTTATCAACCTAATGACTTTTCTTATGCTCTCTTACATGTCTTCAACTACTGGGCTCCATGCCATTTAAGCGATTTGAAAAGTAGATCATCCAAGTATAATGCTATTGTGAATGGGACAAAATCATAATCAAGTTTTCTAAAATGCACACGATTAATGTATATTAAATTAGAGACTCTAGTCTAAAGGATATCAGAATTTGAATAAATGGTGGAAATATCAACATGTAATGAAATATTTTAAATGAAATAAGCCTTCCTAAAGGGACTTTCCGGGACATATCAACATCATTGACCCAATATTACCTCATACAGGATTTATTATGGTTCGACGTTGGATAACTTGTGTTGATTCTATGAATTTGCCTAAACTACTAAATGATGTTGCAAAGGCATTAGATGTCGTGATCAGTATTTTGGAGGTTAATAAGCTTACTGGATCACCATTACATTTAGCCGAGTGAATGTTGACACAAACCTGGGTCACCAAGAGTGCCACGTGAGGGTTCCACGTAGAGCCACGTGAGTGTTGACACAAACCTGGATGACCATTGCGTACGTATAGTGCCGCGTGAGTGTTGACACAAACCTGGATCACCATTACGCATAGTGCCGCGTGAGTGTTGACACAGACCTGGGTCACCATTACGTATAGTGCCACGTGAGTGTTGACACAAACCTGGATCACCATTACGTATAGTGCCGAGTGAGTGTTCACACAGACCTTGGTCACCATTACGTATAGTGCCACGTGAGTGTTGACACAAACCTGGGTCACCATTACGTATAGTGCCGCGTGAGTGTTGACACTAAACCTGGGTCATCATTACGTATAGTGCCGCGTGAATGTTGACACAAACCTGAGTCATCATTACGTATAGTGCCGAGTGAGTGTTGACACAGACCTGGATCACCATTACGTATAGTGCAGAGTGAGTGTTGACACAGACCTGGATCACCATTACGTATAGTGCTGCGTGAATGTTGACACAAACCTGGGTCACCATTACGTATAGTGCCGAGTGAATGTTGACACAGACCTGGATCACCATTACGTATAGTGCCGAGTGAGTTTTGACACAAACCTGGGTCACCATTACGTATAGTGCCGAGTGAGTTTTGACACAAACCTGGGTCACCATTACGTATAGTGCCGCGTGAATGTTGACACAAACCTGGATCACCATTACGTATAGTGACGTGTGAGTGTTGACACAAACCTGGATCACCATTACGTATAGTGCCGCGTGAGTTTTGACACAAACCTGGATCACCATTAGGTATAGTGCCGCATGAGTGTTGACACAAACCTGGATCACCATTACGTATAGTGCCGCGTGAGTGTTGACACAGACCTGGGTACCATTACGTATAGTGCAGAGTGAGTGTTGACACAAACCTGGGTCACCATTACGTATAGTGCCGCGTGAGTGTTGACACAGACCTGGATCACCATTACGTATAGTGCCGCGTGAGTGTTGACACAGACCTGGATCACCATTACGTATAGTGCCGAGTGAGTGTTGACATAAACCTGGATCACCATTACGTATAGTGCCGCGTGAGTGTTGACACAGACCTGGGTCACCATTACGTATAGTGCCGCGTGAATGTTGACACTAAACCTGGGTCACCATTACGTATAGTGCCGCGTGAGTTTTGACACAAACCTGGATCACCATTAGGTATAGTGCCGCATGAGTGTTGACACAAACCTGGATCACCATTACGTATAGTGCCGCGTGAGTGTTGACACAGACCTGGGTCACCATTACGTATAGTGCCGCGTGAGTGTTGACACAGACCTGGGTCACCATTACGTATAGTGCCGCGTGAGTGTTGACACAAACCTGGATCACCATTACGTATAGTGCCGCGTGAATGTTGACACAGACCTGGATCACCATTACGTATAGTGCCGCGTGAGTGTTGACACAAACCTGGATCACCATTACGTATAGTGCCGCGTGAGTGTTGACACAAACCTGGGTCACCATTACGTATAGTGCCGCGTGAGTGTTGACACAAACCTGGATCACCATTACGCATAGTGCCGGGTGAGTGTTGGCACAAACCTGGGTCACCATTACGTATAGTGCCGCGTGAGTGTTGACACAAACCAGGGTCACCATTACGTATAGTGCCGCGTGAGTGTTCACACAAACCTGGATCACCATTACGTATAGTGCCACGTGAGTGTTGGCACAAACCTGGGTCACCATTACGTATAGTGCCGCGTGAGTGTTGACACAAACCAGGGTCACCATTAGGTATAGTGCCGAGTGAATGTTGACACAGACCTGGATCACCATTACGTATAGTGCCGAGTGAATGTTGACACAGACCTGGATCACCATTACGTTTAGTGCCGAGTGAATGTTGACACAAACATGGATCACCATTACGTATAGTGCCGCGTGAGTATTGACACAAACCAGGGTCACCATTACGTGTAGTGCAGCGTGAGTGTTGACACAAACCTGGGTCACCATTACGTGTAGTGCAGCGTGAGTATTGACACAAACCAGGGTCACCATTACGTGTAGTGCAGCGTGAGTGTTGACACAAAGCTGGATCACCATTACGTATAGTGTCGCGTGGGTGACACAAACCTGGATCACCATTAGGTATAGTGCCGAGTGAATGTTGACACAAACCTGGATCACCATTACGTATAGTGCCGAGTGAGTGTTGACACAGACCTGGATCACCATTACGTATAGTGCCGCGTGAGTGTTGGCACAAACCTGGGTCACCATTAGGTATAGTGCCGCGTGAGTGTTGGCACAAACCTGGGTCACCATTACATATAGTGCCGCTTGAGTTTTGACACAGACCTGGATCACCATTGCATATAGTGCCGCATGAGTGTTGACACAAACCTGGGTCACCATTACGTATAGTGCCGCTTGAGTTTTGACACAGACCTGGGTCACCATTACATATAGTGCCGCTTGAGTTTTGACACAGACCTGGGTCACCATTACGTATAGTGCAGAGTGAGTGTTGACACAGACCTGGGTCACCATTACGTACAGTGCAGAGTGAGTGTTGACACAGACCTGGGTCACCATTACATATAGTGCCGCGTGAGTGTTGACACAGACCTGGGTCACCATTACATATAGTGCCGCTTGAGTTTTGACACAGACCTGGGTCACCATTACGTATAGTGCAGAGTGAGTGTTGACACAAACCTGGATCACCATTGCATATAGTGCCGCATGAGTGTTCACACAAACCTGGATCACCATTGCATATAGTGCCGCGTGAGTGTTCACACAAACCTGGGTCACCATTACGTATAGTGCCGCGTGAGTGTTGACACAGACCTGGATCACCATTACGTATAGTGCCGCGTGAGTGTTGACACAGACCTGGATCACCATTACGTATAGTGCTGCGTGAATGTTGACACAAACCTGGATGACCATTACGTATAGTGCCGCGTGAGTGTTGACACAAACCTGGATGACCATTACGTATAGTGCCGCGTGAGTGTTGACACAAACCTGGATCACCATTACGTATAGTGCCGCGTGAGGGTTGACACAGACCTGGGTCACCATTACGTATACTGCCGCGTGAGTGTTGACACAAACCTGGATGACCATTACGTATAGTGCCGCGTGAGTGTTGACACAAACCTGGGTCACCATTACGTATAGTGCCGCGTGAGTGCTGACACAGACCTGGGTCACCATTACGTATAGTGCCGCTTGAGTTTTGACACAGACCTGGGTCACCATTACGTATAGTGCAGAGTGAGTGTTGACACAGACCTGGGTCACCATTACGTACAGTGCAGAGTGAGTGTTGACACAGACCTGGGTCACCATTACGTATAGTGCCGCTTGAGTTTTGACACAGACCTGGGTCACCATTACGTGTAGTGCAGAGTGAGTGTTCACACAAACCTGGATCACCATTGCATATAGTGCCGCATGAGTGTTCACACAAACCTGGATCACCATTGCATATAGTGCCGCATGAGTGTTGACACAAACCTGGATCACCATTACGTATAGTGCCCCGTGAGTGTTCACACAAACCTGGATCACCATTACGTATAGTGCCGAGTGAGTGTTGACACAAACCTGGATCACCATTACGTATAGTGCCGCGTGAGTGTTGACACAAACCTGGGTCACCATTACGTATAGTGCCGAGTGAGTGTTGACACAAACCTGGATCACCATTACGTATAGTGCCGCGTGAGTGTTGACACAAACTTGGGTCACCATTACGTATAGTGCCGCGTGAGTGTTGACACAAACTTGGGTCACCATTACGTATAGTGCCGCGTGAGTGTTGACACAAACCTGGGTCACCATTACGTACAGTGCCGCGTGAGTGTTGACACAAACCTGGATCACCATTACGTACAGTGCCGCGTGAGTGTTGACACAAACCTGGATCACCATAACGTACAGTGCCGGGTGAGTGTTGACACAAACCTGGATCACCATTACGTATAGTGCCGCGTGAGTGTTGACACAAACCTGGATCACCATTACGTATAGTGCCGCGTGAGTGTTGACACAAACCTGGGTCACCATTACGTACAGTGCCGCGTGAGTGTTGACACAAACTTGGGTCACCATTACGTATAGTGCCGCGTGAATGTTGACACAAACTTGGGTCACCATTAGGTATAGTGCCGCGTGAATGTTGACACAAACCTGGATCACCATTACGTACAGTGCAGAGTGAGTGTTGACACAAACTTGGGTCACCATTACGTATAGTGCCGCGTGAGTGTTGACACAAACCTGGGTCACCATTACGTACAGTGCCGCGTGAGTGTTGACACAAACCTGGATCACCATTACGTACAGTGCCGCGTGAGTGTTGACACAAACCTGGATCACCATAACGTACAGTGCCGGGTGAGTGTTGACACAAACCTGGATCACCATTACGTATAGTGCCGCGTGAGTGTTGACACAAACCTGGATCACCATTACGTACAATGCCGGGTGAGTGTTGACACAAACCTGGATCATCATTACGTATAGTGCCGCGTGAATGTTGACACAAACCTGGATCACCATTACGTATAGTGCCGCGTGAATGTTGACACAAACCTGGATCACCATTACGTATAGTGCCGCGTGAGTGTTGACACAGACCTTGGTCACCATTACGTGTAGTGCCGCGTGAGTGTTGGCACAAACCTGGGTCACCATTACGTATAGTGCCGCGTGAGTTTTGACACAAACCTGGATCACCATTAGGTATAGTGCCGCATGAGTGTTGACACAAACCTGGATCACCATTACGTATAGTGCCGCGTGAGTGTTGACACAGACCTGGGTCACCATTACGTATAGTGCCGCGTGAGTGTTGACACAGACCTGGGTCACCATTACGTATAGTGCCGCGTGAGTGTTGACACAAACCTGGGTCACCATTACGTATAGTGCCGCGTGAGTGTTGACACAAACCTGGATCATCATTACGTATAGTGCCGCGTGAGTGTTGACACAAACCTGGGTCACCATTACGTATAGTGCCGCGTGAGTGTTGACACAAACCTGGATCATCATTACGTATAGTGCCGTGAGTGTTGACACAAACCTGTATCACCATTACGTATAGTGCAGAGTGAATATTGACACAAACCTGGGTCACCACTACGTATAGTGCCACGTGAGTGTTGACACAAACCTGGGTCACCATTACGTATAGTGCCACGTGAGTGTTGACACAAACCTGGATCACCATTACGTATAGTGCAGAGTGAATATTGACACAAACCTGGGTCACCACTACGTATAGTGCCACGTGAGTGTTCACACAAACCTGGATCACCATTACGTATAGTGCCACGTGAGTGTTGACACAAACCTGGGTCACCATTAGGTATAGTGCCGCGTGAGTGTTGGCACAAACCTGGATGACCATTAGGTATAGTGCCGTGAGTGTTGACACAAACCTGGATCACCATTACGTATAGTGCCGCGTGAGTGTTGACACAAACCTGGGTCACCATTACGTATAGTGCAGAGTGAATGTTGACACAAACCTGGGTCACCACTACGTATAGTGCCGCGTGAGTGTTCACACAAACCTGGATGACCATTACGTATAGTGCCGCGTGAGTGTTGACACAAACCTGGATCACCATTACGTATAGTGCCGCGTGAGTGTTGACACAAACCTGGGTCACCATTACGTATAGTGCCCCGTGAGTGTTCACACAAACCTGGATGACCATTACGTAAAGCGCCGCTTGAGTGTTCACACAAACCTGGATGACCATTACGTATAGTGCCACGTGAGGGTTGACACAAACCTGGATCACCATTACGTATAGTGCCGCGTGAGTGTTGACACAAACCTGGATGACCATTACGTATAGTGCCACGTGAGGGTTGACACAAACCTGGGTCACCATTACGTATAGTGCCGCGTGAGTGTTGACACTAAACCTGGATGACCATTACGTATAGTGCCACGTGAGGGTTGACACAAACCTGGGTCACCATTACGTATAGTGCCGCGTGAGTGTTGACACAAACCTGGATGACCATTACGTATAGTGCCGCGTGAGTGTTGACACAAACCTGGATCACCATTGCATATAGTGCCGCGTGAGTGTTGACACAAACCTGGATGACCATTACGTATAGTGCCGCGTGAGTGTTGACACAAACCTGGATGACCATTACGTATAGTGCCGCGTGAGGGTTGACACAAACCTGGGTCACCATTACGTATAGTGCCGCGTGAGTGTTCATACAAACCTGGATCACCATTACGTATAGTGCCGCGTGAGTGTTCACACAAACCTGGATCACCATTGCATATAGTGCCGCATGAGTGTTCACACAAACCTGGATCACCATTGCATATAGTGCCGCGTGAGTGTTGACACAAACCTGGGTCACCATTAGGTATAGTGCCGCGTGAGTGTTGACACAAACCTGGGTCACCATTAGGTATAGTGCCGCGTGGGTGTTGGCACAAACCTGGATGACCATTAGGTATAGTGCCGGGTGAGTGTTGGCACAAACCTGGATGACCATTAGGTATAGTGCCGCGTGAGTGTTCACACAAGCCTGGGTCACCATTACGTATAGTGCCGCGTGCGTGTTGACACAAACCTGGATCATCATTACGTATAGTGCCGCGTGAATGTTGACCTTCTTGTTTGTGGTGAACGCCAATTACCGAAGAGTGAAACAAATACAACATTGTATCATCACGCCACTAAATTTGTCTGAAACCAGGCAAAACTGCTTCTATGAACATACATAAAATTACCTTTGAACGTTGTAATTTTATAGCATATAAACATTATGGCTGGATTTCTTATCAGGTTTAAAAGGACACCCTGTAGAAACACAGGTGCACTTAGCTCGGTATCAAAATTGTCCTTGTTTATTTATTAACAAGAAAACATTTAGACAAGGATGAGAGTGCTGTAGAATGATATCTCAGATTCGACCGAATTAAATGGTCTATGTAAAATGATAGTATTATGTAGTTTATAAACACAAGCAAAGAGAGTGTAAGCTTACGTAATCAAACCATACAGACACAGTTTATGTCCCGTGTATCAGAACTGAGAGATTCTGGCTGTATCAGTTCAAGTAATGTAATCATGACAGCTATGTTTGCTTATCTCTGTTCAAATTGTAAAAAAAACGTGGACGTTTGTAATGCTGATAAATACAATTATAATAGACACCCTGAGTTTGGCTTCCTTCCCGTATTATTTGATTACAATGATTTTACTAATACAAAACCTGTTTGCCCTAAAGAGATATGCAATGCCAAAAATAAGATATTTTCCGATTGCCTAAATATTTTTTTTCACGTCTTGTATACTTTTTTCAATTTGTTTAGGTTAGAATAGATTTTGATTTCAATTAATTAATTTTAATTATTTCAAATATTTTGAAATATTTGGGGTGGGTGTGTGTGTGGAGTGGGGGGGGGGTCTATGGACATCATCTACAACGGTGATTGTCGGGTTACATAAACATCGTTTTATTTACCGGACAATAAAAAGACATCAAGAGAACATGGCCCTTAAATTGCTTAAGATCAGCACTTTCTCAGAAAAGTAACATCATTAGAAACAAACAACACCTGTTTCAGTTTTCATGAGAATTCTTTTTCTAACACACTTCGATTATGATTTATACAATAGCTCAAAGCAATACATTGTATTGACCCTTCTTTGCACTGTGGACTCATCTGGCTGGATCCCTTTAATGGCCTTAATCATATCAGTTTAATATAGTACGATTCCATTACCTGAAAAAACTCGCAAAAGTATGGATGCTCTACCAGCCATTTTTGTTGCTTGATTATTACCGTATTCTGTTGATATCATCACCAAAACATTCAATTTCCATTCCAATTGATTAAAGATTTTTAGAGGTAAAGCAGATATATTTACCCACCATTGGTGTAGAACTCTTTGAATCAATACAGGATACAAGATAAAAAATTATCAACAGATTTGAATGTGGACTTGAACTTACAATTACGCAGAACTTCTACCGTTCCTGGAGCTGTATACACAACGCAGGTGACCTTGATAGTTGTCAAACCAAACTTTGTTGAGCTTTATTGGAACTGAAACACATTGTGGTTCCCTCGTTCAAAAATAAAACTCATCTACATTATCTAACCTAAATTCCACGACAAAGACATCAAACGAAAACATTATTTCTTAAGTAGATGACATACTTGCCATACACATTGGAATACACAAGATAGTCAACTTCGTTATTGGGAACTTGTTTCATTTTTTTTATTTCGAGGAAATCTCATGCACCATTTCCATGTACGGGAAATATTGAGTTAACATGGATCTTACGTTTTACGGAGTGACACTCCTCGTGTATTACGCATAACTGATAAGCAGATCTAATGGATCTCGGGACAAAAGACTTTGGACAGAGTGGAATTAAACTGAGGCTAAAGAGTTGATTTTGACAGTCTATTAAACAGATTTGGGCGTGGTGGTATTATCTCTAACCAGTTTTATTACTACAAATCATAACAATTAGCGAAAGAGCCAAACAACACAGTTATAACTGTCCATATAATCTTTTCCTAATCGTACATAATATTGATGTCATTAGAATGGTTATCAAAAACTATCCAAATAGACGAGTGACCAGTGACTAACAGTAACCAACTGGCATCTTAACGTCCTTGCTTTTTGAATATATTACAATTTTGCACAATCGATGTCCAATGTTATAATGCCATTATCGCAATCAGCCCATTTATGGAGGACAAACAAGTTGGTAGACATTTACTCAATTTGACATTAACTAATGGTCACAGTTTGGTTCTTCTTCAAAAATATTCATATACACTAGTCACATACAAAGGATTTGGAACACACGAAATAAACAGGTTAGGTATAAAAAGGGACCCTGTGTACTACCGATGCTATTCCACTATTTCAGTACCAATGGCTTTTGGTACTTTTGCAAGATGACTAAGGGAACGACTGATACAACTGCAGCTGTCTACGCTTGAAACAATTTGATCGACAAAAACAGTAGCAGCCAAAAATTACATTTTAGAGCTAAAATCGACTTCCAATCCTTCATCAGAGATTAAGATTTTGTTAATGTTTTATTAATCTAAAGGCTCCAGAAAAAATGTTAAGACACTTTGACAGTTTGTCCCTAAAAAGATTTGAAACAGAATATAAAGGGTAAAAGTATCGAAGTGCGACGAAGGCAACTGTCGCTGAACCAAATGTTTTTAAACGTGAATCTTCGGGAGTCATTTTAATTCCTTTTACGGCATACGTTAGAAAAAACGAGCATTTTCTGTCTCATGATATGTTCTTTTTCTAAAACCATTCTTCCATTTGAAGAGTATATTAATTGACGACACTGGCTTTAACACTGGAGTGGTTGTATTAGCAGACAAAATGTGTCTACAATCAATTGTAGTTATTTATCTCCATTATCAATGGTCCTCCTGCAGACGATTGCCAATAATTGGTATCTACTTGGTCACGTCTGAATATAGATTTCCTCACTGACTCTGCCTTCTCTGTAACATAATCAATTCGATTAGCTGTGATATACAGGCGTCAACATTGATTGTTATTTCTCTCTCAGTCTCAGTTCTCTGAAGTAACGGATGGTCATGGTGGATTATATGTGACAAAATAAGCTTAATTTGGCTCTCGTCGTTTTTAGAACTAATTGATTTCAAGACTATCTTAAATAACAATAAACTAAGCACTAGTGCTTGACAACCGTTTTGTCTAACCCAGTGGTTCTCAAACTTGTCAAGCTCATCGCCCCCTTGAGACTGGTTGCTCATAGCCGTCGCCCCCCCCCCCCTTCACACACACACCCACAATCCCTTTGATTAGTAGGCTACACTTGTATGCTTAGTCACTACAGCTATACAACATGCACTCTGTGAGAATGTCGTACAGAAATTAGAATACTTGACAATGTTTAAAAAAATTTACGCGCTCATATGGTCATCTGATGTCTTTTCTCTATGAAAAAAAAGCATTTTCGGCGTAATGAAAATGGTATTACTTCATGAAGAACACCCCGCAGAAGTTCAGGCCTTAATAACATCGCCGCTTTACAAAGCGCTCTGCACGTAAATATAGATTTTCAAGTTTTTAAAAATGATTGATGCACTTTATTCAGTTTTGTCGACACTTTCAACATTCTCTTACAAGTATTTAATGAGAAGGGTGGATTTGATGCGTTTCAGGGCTGTCATTAAAGTGGCATGAGCTGCCAAAATTCACACTTTTTCATAATTTCTGATCGTCACGACAGTAAGAGGCTTTGAAAAACTAAATGATTGGCGTTGGAATGAGCAAAACCCATACAGTATGTGGCCTGTACAAACCGAAAACGTGTTAGAAAAGTAAACAAAATTTAAATAACCGGGAAGACCATTCGTTCATTCTACGCCAAAGTTAGTTCAACATAATACTTTATCGTACATTTTTTAGACTAGAAGCACTAAAAAGCTTCTGAATTATACGTCTTGAGAAAAATAGCCAATAATTTCAACATTCTGTTTTAATGTCAAAATGTTGATATTTTGACAGCTCATGCCACTTTAAAGGGAGAGTGATTGCTCTCCTTCCCCTCCACACATCTCCAGAGGGGTCTGAGGAGACCTGTTTATCACTCCCCCTAACTCTCCCTACCGGTTTCAGGCGAGTGTTCATGTTTTCACTTACCCAAGATAAAACTATTCTCCGACTCTTTCATGTCCATTAAAATAGAATTAACTGTATTACTGTTTTCTCCAGAATTTGCACAACAATTCTGACATAGATAAATATACCAAAATAAAAATGCCTTCTCTGTAACTCCAGATGCTTTTATTGCATCATGATCTCTCTCTGAAAAACATGGGAGAGGAAGTGCACTTTGGGGAATTTTGGGAGACCATTTTTGGAGAGAGTGAAACAGGTCGCCCTGACAGTTTTGGGAGAACATATTGTAACTCTCCCAGTCTATTCTTAAGGACAGGCTTCAATAAGTTTGCCAATGGGAAATTTTGTGTGTGTCACTGTTCATTGCCCCCTTGATAGGTCTCATCGCCCCCCTTTCCCGTTTTTTGTTTTTATCGCCCCCCAAGGAGGACTCATCGCCCCCTGGGGGGCGATATTGCCCACTTTGAGAAACGCTGGTCTAACTGATACCATAGATGACAACCGATCTAATTGGGCATCGAGTTAGGATGCATGAGCTCCGGCGTTCCACGTTGTCCAAAAATGTGTCAAAATATTTATGGTTTTTGCAAAGCAAATGCTAAATTATTAGGATTAGGAATCTTTGACATTTTAAGGAACAAGCAATACCTTTTTAAAAACGATTTGAAAGTTATTTGAAAAGATTGATTGATTCATGCTTTACGTCGCACTGAAAATTATTTCACTTATATGGTGCGTTGCCAGGTTCAGTAAGTCTGTATGGGACTGGGGGGCGATCACTCAAACTATTTGAATAGAAACCTAGCGTAACTTCACCAAACAAGGGCACATATTTTAAACCCTCTGACAATTATCAGTACAGTAGACGATCTTGCAAAGAATTCAGATGGGGACGAATATTTTGCTCTTCTACCATGCAGTCACTATTAAATATAAATATATATTTGTAATCTAAACGCACAGATTTGTCTTTCTGGTTCTCAACATTTAATAGCAGTCATTCATTCATCCCACAATTTCATTTCCGTTTGTTATTTCAGTTTTTTTTTAATCTACACGCAGGGTTAACTTTATTCGCACAACTGCACTCACTTGCCTTTTGTGTTTTGGTCTGAGAGGGAAATGAGATGTTTGGACTTGAGTCACTAACATTTTCCCCAATCTCTGTGCATTTCGGGAGGTTTCAAAATCAAAACAAACATTGATGCATCAGAAAGCTTCCATTAATATGTCATGTTTAAGTGGAGATGGACGTCACTGTACACAAAGGTATTATCAAGTGATCCAGTACTTACGAAAGGTAACAGACATGAGTCGTCGAATTTGGGTTGATAACAACGTAGTTTTTCCGGTTTGGTCAACCGGCGGTACAAATTCACATGACCATTGGCTTCTCAACAATCGTTAAAAACGAAAAATTCCTTTGCTTTTTTGGGTTTGATTGTGTACATTTCAAGTTTTGAATATATATTTGTCAGTAGATTATAAGGTGTGAGGTCTTTTGCGTTTTGATCTGATTGTGTGCATTTCAAGATTTGAATATATATTTGCCAGTAGAATAAGATGTGAGGTCTTTGAGTAGAAACCCCGTGGAACTCAACAAGAATTAATTAACGTAACGACACAGTCCAATTATAGAGCAAAAATCTCCAAAGGAAGCCTTCTGGCAATTGCGAGCATAGAGTAGACGATTTTGCAACAGATATGCAAGGTGATTCTGACTAGATGTAGTCATACAGGAGGTAATCATACTGCTAGAAATTATTGAGTTGAATGGACATTTTACTCTTTGCGATTCGGACTCCCTGTAACATCGACTTACTGACAATATACGAAAAATCTTCGACTTTCTTGATAAAAATCAACAACAAAGAGACAACGTGTTTGAACTTGCAATTCTAATAACGTTTTTAATATATAGACGTTATTATTTATAAAACATACTCGAAGCGCGTAGTCTGCCACTTGCATAGTCCATAAATTAATTTTTCACACAGATAAATAAACCCACAAGAATAACAGAAGAATTCGCTACCGCTATAGACCACCTACATACTAACTTCATTGATCGAAGCATATTAAGTGGTATATTAATAACAGATATTACATATCACTTTCCGATATTTCATGTTATCCGTTAAAATACTCCCACCCATACAACAGAATCTTTTGTATTTCGCCGAAAAACATCTGCGTTAATAAACCTGTATAAAACAAGCCAAGTAGATATCAGGTCTCCCGCCATAAATGTTGTTTGGAAACTAGTTGCTCATTATACATTGGATATAATCACCATACATCTGATGTTTAATGATTGTGGGATTATTGCAGCATTGGATGATGTCATGAAGCTAAACACAAAAGTAAAGCCACTTCTAAAGTTGTTTTTGATCGGTTGCCTTTAATCGCGCCGTTTGTTGGCCAAAATCCCCGAAAATCGAACTTAAGTTATCGCGTTCAGAAGCAAATTCTACACTTTTACCCCTATGACCTAAAGATATAGGTCGACATCCCAGAAAATCGAACTTGACCAAGGTCTCTATAATGTGTCTCTATATACAAAAAATAAAAGATCTGCATCTAGCAGTTAAGCTATGGCGTTCACAAGCCAATTCCAGACTTTGACGCCGATGACCTCTGTGACCTAAAAATATAGCTCGACATCCCCGAAAATCGAACTTGACCAAGGTCTCTCTTAAGTGTCTATATACCAAAAATGAAAGATCTGCATCTTGCGGTTCTTAAGCTATTGCGTTCACAAGCAAATTTCAGACTTGGACCTCAATGACCTCTGTGACCTAAAAAAAAGGTCGACATCACCGAAAATCGAATTTGACCAAGGTCTCTCTAATGTGTCTATATATACCAAAAATGAAAGATTTGCATCTTGCGGTTCTTAAGCTATCACGTTCACAAGAAGTTGGGACGGACGGAAGGACGGACGGAAGGACGGACGGAAGGACGAACGGGCAGCATTTCCAAGTCCCCCTTTCACTTACGTGGCGGGGGACAAACAAAGTTTCGGAAATCTCATGGGACCAGATTATAATATAGAAGACGCTTTGCAGACATTTGAATGCATTTTCAGAGGTGTATTATGATAGTTTTCCAGTTGTTAGAAAACTTGGCAAACTATTTTGAAAAGTAATTTAATGACACCAATAATGATATTAAGAAAACCTGAAAACCTATAAATAGATTATTGGGACGCAACAAAAATAAAAGTCTTACTCTACCCAAGCATGTTTTTTTAAAGGTAGTGAAGTAAAAGATAAACAACGAATTGTAAACTATTGTAGTTACCATTTCTATACCGTGACGTGCCAAAATCACAATCTAAAAAATCCCCCAAATTTAAGGATTATCTGGATACAGGTAACAGTTTCTGACTTCCGGAAAGAAGTTCCAGATATTTTGTGTGTTTTTTTTATTATTTTGTCCTGCCCCCCCCCCCCCCCCCCCCATTTTTTTCTGGGCATTTGTGTAGTATTTATGAAAGGACAGGGGTTGGGTTACTGTCTGGAAATGATTTTAGAAGTGGTATGGGACCAGCTCAGGTGGATGGAGATCTGGTAGTTAGGCGTGCTTTGGTCTGTTTCCATGCGACGGATTATGTGCAAAGTGACCCCTACCCGCATTTTCTGGTCGTAGTTTAAAATTTCTACCTTCAGCCTATGAAAGGACTGTTTAAGGCCCCCACTCGAACGACCTATGTGGGATGGTTGCCAGTTACCAACGGAAGGTCGTGGGTTTGCTCCGGGCATAAGCCCGGTTTCCTCCCATAATAAAACTGGCAACGCCGCCATATAAGTGAAATAATCTTGAGCGCGGCGTAAAACACCAAACAATCAATCAATCTATCAAAAAATATCTTGAATATACATAGGGTATCATTCAATGGCTTATTGATTTTTTTTGTTTTGTATCTGTAGCATTTATTTCGTTTATATCACCCCTACACTGATTGTCTCAACCATGTTTTCAGTATTTTTAACTTATGTTAAACATATGATTTGAAATTTCAAAATGTGAATAAAGTAAATGGTATGAAATCAATTCTTTTTCTTGATGGCGTGTAAGTTTTTAATAATTTGCGCAAGCGCAAAATCTATTTTTAATAGTTCCATTTTGTGTTTTTAACGGAGAGGAAAATGGGAGGTTTTGACTTAAGTAGCTAGCCTTCTTTTCAAAAATTCTCTTCAATAATTGCGCATTAGGGATGATTTTTCTTTTTCACTATTAAAACAAATATGAATGCATCGGAACGTTTCCATTAATATGTCAAGCTGAAGTGGAGATGAATGTCACACACGCAATTGTTACTTGGGAACGCTTTGGGAGTTGAGAAAGAAAACAGACACAAATCTTTGATCCAATCCATTCTATTATGCGGTTTTAGAGTCTTTGAAAAACGTATGGCAGCAGAAGAAGCCTCCAAATTCTGTTTCTCCTCCAACAACACACCATTACCTAATTAACTAGAAAATAAATCACAACTTTTTTCAGCTTAAATGACACCCCATGACAACTAACCGAGGAATGGAGGACTGTATTTATTGATTATCTTTCCGACAAATTAAGAAAAACTAGGTTTTTGTCAAACATATCTGGGATAACTCTTTGAATTACATGGTTAATGGTACGAATCAGAGACAACAAACCAACCCAAACAAATCTCCGGTTTAAATGGCCATCAAGGTTAAATACCTTAAATAACTTATATGGGGTAAGCAAAAACATGACCCTCAAATTTCATTTTAAAAATATCAAAAACTAAATAAACACACCTCGTCGTTTTTCATAGACAAAAAAGAATGAGTTTATTTAAAAAAACAGATAAATGGTTGGTTGGCTGTTTTAGCTAATTGTCGCGTTCATTTGTCGCGTTCATTTGTATAAATGATGTGCGCCATCAACCGATGAATGGATTTATTATGATGTTTGACCCCATCAAACAAACATGTTAGTTAGTAAGCGTATTAAAGTCTGACATTACATTGTCTGAGTGAATGTTCCCTTTTTCTAACGTTTCCAAGTTTATAACGAAATCTCGTTGAAAATGTAGCCAATGGATCGAAATTGGTTAGTTGTGTATTTTTTACGTAGCATGCTTAGTTATTGGTGAGAGGCAAGGCGGAGCGGGGTGAGGGGTGAGGTGGGGCGTGGTGGGGGTAGCACCCGAAATATTTAAATTACTTTATCCTTAGATTAAGAACTGGCTCTCAAATACAATAAATAAAAACTGTCAGACATAGAATATAAAATGGCCTTAGCTAAAATTGAAACTGTCAAATACTAACGGATAGAGACTTACATAAAACCCCAATATTCCACAATCCCGATCAGTTGCAATACTACCATGTATGTGTTTATTTAAGCGCTGGGCGATTTAGTTTATAAATGACGTTTAGAGTGCACAAAGTGCGATTCAAAGAGCCCGAACGATGGTCTTAAACAGAGGCATTTGTGGGATTTACCAAAATCGCCAATGAAATGCTGTTTGGTTTCTAAACAAAGAACTGTGATGTGGCTTCGTGGCTATTTCTGAAATGCAGCTTTGGCAATAATGAAAAGTGTATCTATGGCTGCTTTGAGTTTTTTATGGCCGCTATTTATGTTCATTTCTGGTCGTTTTGCTGTTTTACTATGTATATTATTGAATGCTGTAACAAATCTAATAGTTCCGCTGATTAGTGTCACAAGAAGTGTTATTATAACTTCATGCTGACTAAATATTTCGACTTTTATTCAGTCATCATCAGGAGAGAGGTACATTAGCAACAATGTCGATATATACACAGGTAAGGACAGACAGATTAAGCAATAATATAACATTATTATGATGACACTAACAGATTGACAAACTTATTATCATTACTACATATGCATATAGACAAAACAGATAAAAACAACAGATTAGGGGAACAGCAGAATCAAGGCTACGGGATATTAACAAAGAGGTCTTAAGAATTAAGACATAGTGTAACGAAATAAGGTTCTTTAGATGCTTTTAACTCACTGTTTAAGACAGGACTATTTCTTCTAACACAGAAAACTTCTCTAATACGACCAGAATTAACACCATCAATCCGACTCATAAGCATAACAAAAGCTCCGTTATTTATAAATAAGCCCAACCTGTAGTTCAGACTACATTGGTCAAATTGGCAGATGTCTTTGTGTTACACAAATTAAAGAAAATAGCAGTCCAAATCAAAACAATGAGATGCTCAATCATATTTCCAATTGTGAAGAATTTTTTGAAAAAACTTACCAGACAATTTAAATGACCTTAGTTCGTGGACATGTCCGGGTCCAGCAAAAGCGTTTTTCTTCTTTTTGTAACTACGTTTGTCATTATGAAATGTGAAAATATGTTTCACAAATTCTGCCTTCTTGTGACCTGTCAGCCAGGTTTTCTTCGTTTCAATTTTATGTTAGTAGCGAAATTGGGTTGATAAGGTTCATCTACGGAATATCGGTTCAACCCTAGTACCATCATATAACACTTTATCTTTATGATTTTTGTCAATATTTATAGATCGTGATATTTGATCTACGATGTAAAGAATCTATGCTGTATTTCAGCATTGGTAATATGTATGTTTAGTAAATTATGTGCTAACCAATAAAGCCAATGATAAAGCAACGTGAGTAAACAAAAACTTTTTGTGTTGACTACTTCCGCCAAATTGTACAGTGTATGTGAACTAATCTCGTATATACTCAAACCTCTTTCAGTAAATCAGAACAAAACAAAGTTACTAGGTAAAACAGAATGTTTAAACGGTATAATTGAGTTAAGTAGGACACGTAGAGCCAGTAAAGCGTGTAAATCATGCGGTGTTTAATTCAGGTAGAAGCATTCACAGAAGTCAATCACTTAACACTCACCAAAAACGGAAATTTTCACGAGAAGTTTGATAACCTAATACGAACAAATTGCTTCTCGTAGAACATATTGTAAGACAACAACCAGGGAAAACGATTAGATTGTTATATGTATTTCAACAGAATGCTTCTCCGTTAGTTAAGCGCATTGAGGGATGGATATGCATTTGCTTTGCGTGTTCTAGGAAGACAATCTGGTCCATTTCTCTGACAAACAGAACTTAAACCTTCATTTAACCGCCGGCGATGTCCTGGTTTCAAAGACACTGCTTGTCTCAGATGTCCATCAATGACGTTTAATATTTAATGAAATGTAAACTCGCACAAAACGTACACGCCATCGGTTACGTAAAATAAACAACCCACTTAAAGAAAAGTTGGCAACCCGATAATAATCCTTTGTTTATCAACTGCCATTCCGGCGTGTACAACATCCAATAAGAGAGGTGGTAAATGAATATGGCAAGACTATTTATTTTTTGGTCCACGCTTTTGAGTAGGTGGAAGATAGACGTTCTTTTGGATGTCGGGGATCGACTTGTTAGCTAACCACTATTGAGATAATACCCAGTAAGTCTGGTCGTTAATCAATATCAGGGCACTATTATTGAATGCATTTTTTCCGTGACACAGACACACCTGGAGCTATTGTCGATTCTTAACACGATTACCGACGATGACTTCAGGAACATCTCTTTTATTTAAGAGTTTGATTGGATACTCAACTATTTGCCAATGTGCAACGAACCAGATGTCACAAAAAGAAAATGTAAACAAAAACCTCCAGATTGTAGGATACTTGTGCATTAAGAATAGGCAGATGATTATTTAAATAGGATTGTATTCTACCGTGGTATATGTGGGTACGATAGGTGACAACAAACACAATGTATTTTGTCTAACATATCATGAAGGACTACAGCAGTCAGTGTCTCGTTGAACAAAACACTTTGTTTTCATCAAGCTATTGAAATTTTCCTGTACATTGTTCCTTCCACTCTCGCAATTTATTTCTAGTGAACACTACACAACGTAAGTTACGTCCGTAACATATCGTCTGGCGCCTCTTTTCCTGCAAACCTTTTAGATTTTCTGGCACGAAAAAGAGCTAACCACGGGCTGATGGTTTGCTTGGGTCTCAATAATTTAGGTTTTTCATAAATGAGCCCACCAACTAATATATTTACGTAAAATAAAACCGAGAGCTCTACATTTTATAAATATACATGCATATCCCACGGCAAACAATTTGAACTCCAGAAGTTTGTAAGCAATAACACTGTGTGTTATGGTCTGTTTCTACGGAATGCATTGACGTATCCGTTGGCAGATGCGATTTCTCACCAAAGAATGGGAACTACTGAAATACATGATAGCGTTTCCACGGTCAGTCCGATATTTTTTAAAGCACGCGTTAACGGACGCATGGTGGGGCATGTTCGATTTAAGCGCATCGGAAGAGGTAACGAGGTCATTTCAGAGGTTTTATGACCCTGCTGACCATTTATTGTTCACCTAGTGAGTTTCTTTATCATTTTTACTGATTTAAGTTTGCGTTGTAAATGTATTTTGTATGAAAAAGTTATGTAGATGCCCACTTATTAGCATTCTCGGTGTATGCATATATGTATGTAGTAAGCCGGTGCTATCGACATTTAACATGTACATATCAAACAAAATTTATTTCATTTTATAGCATCGTATTGCTGCTCAATCAACCGAAAGTAATAGAGTTATCCAAAATTACAACAGGCCAGCTTCATATCTGGCAGAGGTTTGGTACTGATGGCGAATATCCAGCTTTGATGTCCAGGAACCCAACTTGTTGTGTTTAATAAGTAGATCATTTGATATTGGTTTATCGTTGGATTTGGTGCTTTAGCTTAGCTTAACAAACGAACCTCTCTGTAAATTGCGCTAGTACAGATAATGGCTGATGAGCCCTGATGAGTGGGGAGCGAACTTTAGAATGGCGACATTCCCTTTGATCTACATGGTGATTCCTCATTGTATAGAATTGTGTATTCACCCAAAATCTTGAGAGTGCAGAAAATAGTATCGACTTGCATACCATATTTCTTAGAACGTCTCCACATTCACAGCGACTTTCATACTAGGCTTAATCATATCAAAGAGAATATCAGATAGGATTGACGAGAACTACATGTGTAAATCCTTATTTATGTGACGGTCGGTGGTTATCAGTGGTATGACACAGGTTGAATTACTATTGTTTAAGTCAACATGAAAATGTGTTGTTTGGCGGATATTGGCCCATCGGGCGGTTCAGTATCATATGTAGACAATTTGGGTTCGTTTTTCATGTATCCAGAAGTCTACGTCATTAATGGCACCTTAATGACTATCTATAGGCATAATATGTGCTCAATGCAGCATTGGCTATATGCTAATCCAATATATTTGGTTATGCAATAATCTTCTATCTTACAAGTTTTACAACACGTTCCATATCGTTACGAATCTGGTTTTTTTTGGTGCATTTTAACTTGTCCCGAAATTGCAAGAATACATCCGGAGAACAAACGCGGCAGTCTAGTGTGACAAAAGTCTTTTAAATTCAATAAAAACAAATGAATTGTAGTCCTAACTTCGGGAACGTAGGTTATGTAACACGAGATTTAACATAGGCTTACAGCCATATGATACATCGATCCCATGTTATGCCTATAGATAATCATTAATATCAGGTTAACAACGTGAATATTTTGTCACATAGAATACAAAACTTCCACATTTTCGTTACCTTACCAACACCATTGATATTGGTAGTTCGGGGTGTCATACATGGCAAAATAAACATCTTAGAAAAACACAAATCAAGAGTCGAAGTGCGGGCAGTGAAAAGGTATTATCTTTGAGGATTTGCAGTGCTGGCTACCTAACTTTATTTTTAACCATTTTCTATTTGGACGTATCGACTGCAAAAGAATTGCAATCACGAATCTTTAAAAAAAAAAACCCACTCTTCATATCGTCTTGGTAGCCCAACCAAAGTGTACCAGTGAAAATTTAATATTAACTTTATATCTATATTTGATAACTTTTAATATTAAGCAGATATATTTGAACCATTGTGACAACCCAGACATGTGTTGAAACTACTAAGTACGATTTTAATATTTGATTATTTTCTGGGGTTTTTTTGACAAGTTGTAATATATTGTACAATAATAGGGCGCCATTTGTATTAAGCAAAGATGTTTTGTATATTTTGTTGGACTCCCCATAAAGATATAATATATATTTTTTTTTGTAGCAACTTTTTAGTCTATGTATTAGCAGCGATCAATATAGCCTGCTACCTGTTAGATGATATTCAGTGCTTAAACTCCCCGATGTTGATGCGATTAAACTCCAGCCAAGCTAAATTATAAGGCGCAATAGGTCTTGTTTAAAAATAATCCAAAGCTACTAGAACCCTTGAAGGAAAGATTAATGGTGAGGGGGGGGGGGGGGGGGGGGCAAGGCAATTATATCGAACGGGTTCCCATATAGTATTGCATTCATGTGTGTGAATCCTACAGGTGATTATGGTGAGACAGAAAACTGAAAATAAATCTGTCAGATAAACACTTGTTCGGTCACCAATTGAGCGCGCCATTTACAAATAGAATTAGACAGGAAGAAGTATTAGTGAATTACTTCCCTTGCGACCTTATCGTATCTTGTCAGTCAGAACACATTTTTTTATACGGCAAATCATCATATTTTTTAGCTGACTCCAAAAGGCGTCAAAAGTACATTTCAAAATCTTTACTACAGGCGAAAAAATAAAATAAAAAAATAATAAATTTATTAAATGCTAATATCACTTTATTTATATATATATATATATATATATTATTTAGCCCGGTAAAGCACATGATGTGTAGCACAAAGTCGACAGACGCAGTTTCGGTACATCAGGAATCATCTAATGCTTCAACTATATAACTGATCGAGGCAGAAAATTAACAAACCGAGTGTTCCGGTTGTTTACATTATCACGGGGACTTTTTGTGGGGCTCTCAAGAGGATATGGACATTGTACGTTTGACGGCTACCTTTTTGGGCGTCACATTCAAAATGACCTGCAGTCTATCAGAGAGTATTTCACGTACATGTACGTAAATCCCCGAAGTTAAAGAGTGCGTATCTAGTATGATGCATGTGCAGTAACTGGTGAGGTGTGTGTCTGCTGATTAACCAAACGAGACACAAAGCTAAACTTTACTGTGAACATGGTTGTCGAATCAGTAAGTTTCTCTGATGACGCTTCGCAACTTTCTTTTAGCACACTTTGGGGATGAAAATCCGTAAAGATATGGTTTTGGTACCGTTGGAAAGGAAAATGTACTGCATTTGTACTACATTTACTAATTAGTTCTTTTTCCCTTGCCTTTAAACGTCTTGCCACTAATCTGCCAAGATATAATTCACAGCTTAAAACATTTCTCTTTATCGTCCGAGATCTTAGAGAAAACTTGACATAGTACACTCAACGGTCTAAAAGTGGAACACTTAGGACCAATCTGCGGGGATCTATTGCAACTCAGAAGAGGTAACAATCTTGACTGCGAGCTCGGTTATGCTTGTATCCGTGGTTTGAAAAAACAACTGGAATTCATCAGTGGGAAATGCAACTGGAAACGCCTAAATATACAACAGGCATGTACAGAATCACACAGTTGTCTTTGATGATGATAAAGTACTGATGGCCTATATTTGAGGCCCCCGATTCAAAATCAATTGGACCCCAAGTCATAATTCATAACACAATGCTTCGTGCATTTAACAACAGCTTTGTGGACCATAACACTCCTAAAACCGACGATAAGCTCCATCTCAATTTAACCTGCGTTAAAGACTCCTGTCTATACCGATTGTTCTTTCTTTTCCCGAGACATACAGCTTCCATTGTATTGTACGTTGCGCTATTTGGAATCGAAGGTCATTCCTATTTGTCCCAGAAAAGTTTTTATCAACACCCTGCATTAGTTTGAAGTCAATGCCCTGCAATCTCATTGCAGTAAACATTTTCTTATTTACTGGGATCTAACTGGCTAATGAGAGTACTTTTGTTAACGATTATTGAGATTGATTAACGGATTATATCTATGGGAAATGTCATCCATTGCCATTACTTAACAAGTTCTTATTCGACTCCCTCTTTTACACTTGAGATATTATGAAATAAAACCAAGTAAAGGGCTACCTTTTAAAATGCCCCCAATATGAAGTTCTACGTAGGGCAATGAGGCTACATCACAAATAGACGGCCTCTGTATGAAATCCTGTAAAGTACTGCACTACATGCCAAACTATATGCATCCATTGACATTGTCCTTATTCTGACAAAAAAATGGAAAAAATAACAACTGTCCAGTATTTGTTTTCTATACTGTTTTGAGAGCACACTGTGTGTTAAAAACGAAATTTGATTAATATCCATGTACTACAAATAAATAAGAAAATTTTTCTTTTGTCTGATAAACTCTCTGTAGGAACAGTTTTACTTTATCGTTCTATAACATGCAACACCGTATCTTGCACTCCTCCATCAGCCGACAAATAACTTTGTGGCGGCTGTCAACGCATGTGGTAACCTGTTTAACGTCTGCTGATTGGTCAGGGTAGGAAAGACACCTTTCACATAACCGCCAGTGGGCGTTGTTCGATATACGCGTTAAATCCTCATTTTACAAAGCAGTCGAAAGCTACGTCCGACGTAATTGCCATGGCGTCAGAATACTTAAGAGATACGTTTTCATAGTAGTTACGGTTGACGTAAAGTTACGCAAGCTTTGTAAAACACACACAGAAATACACGGAATGACTATCGGGATTTTACCTAGGCTTAAGATGATGCACTAAACAGAGCAACACCGCCTTATATGAAAAACCGTCTTGCAGTGACGAAAAAAATCAACCAAGTTTTAGACAGCGAAGACATTTTATCAAACTGGAAACCAAACCGTATGAAGGCTATTTTGGCTTTCTTCTCTCGTCAGAACCACCATTATTACTTCTTTCCTGTACATAGACTTATATCCAATATTGTATTTAAACATGTTTATGCTATTTTATCTCTAATTTCTGGCGACTAAAATTGGCTCATGGTCAGGATGGGAATTTAAATACAGCTATCAAGGCTTATAATAGAGTAATGGAAGTCACTACGACCAATTCAACACAACACATAACCATTACGACGGTCAAATGGGAACACTGATTAAGTTAGCTGCTAAAATCATTTAAAGGCTATTTTAGAAGCTGACCGTTGGCTATTATAGCGGCGGAAAACTACTTACAAGTTTCCCTACTTGTTATAGAGGTCAACGATTTGCAATTTCTCAAAGGCTATACATTGACTCTAAATTACACTAGATTTATCTGGCAGCCTCGAAAGTACAAACTGAAAGTTATTCAGCCCCATTTTGATAATGACACTAAAACAGTCAGTCAGACACATATCCCACTCTTAATTACTGAGTTTTAAAATGCCAAATTACAATTAACACCTCTGTTGTTGTTTGTCTTCAAATTTAACACCTACAAACAGTCCGACCCTCAAACTCCCAGCTGACTGTCGATCTTTAATAGCGACTGGAAAGCAGACCTTATTATTTTACGAGATAAAATATTAAATAAAAAAGTAAAAAAAGACTAACATATTTTATGAATAATTATTTATTTATATTATACTGACCTTAGTAGGCCTAGTATAACCCACAGTTCCGGAGTATTTGCACGAAGTAAACTGTTATCAAGAAAAAATCAACAGTTTTAACAATAACAATGCACTTACCAGCCCCCAATGTAGCCGCACTCGTGTGTCTCTATCCTGTTTTACTTACTCGCCTGTCAGGTAGAGCCACACATTAAACCGCCATTATAAGGTAGAGATACCTCGTGTAACCTCATTAGGCCAATTGTTATGCTATGCTTTACAAAGAGCGATTTAACAGTTTAACAAAGGATTTGGAAGAAATCAACTGGTTCGGTGAAAAGAGGAATGTTTGAAAGATATAATAGGCGGTAATAGCTGAAAGGTAGTTGAGATTAAGGATAGTTAAGACTTAGCTTAAATCTGCAACGCGAATTTCTCTGACATATTTCATTTAAAAGCTGTAACTACCCACAGTGTAGTTATTTAGATTTTTAAAATCAGAATTGTTATACTTTTTTAACGGCTCTTCTCTCCAAGGGATATTCTCTTGGTTAACTCCGAAGTATCAAATCTGAAACATTAAGACAAATTCCACCCTTTAACTCCTGACACGCTTACTTCTGCTTCACGGGTGTATTGCGTTTCTTCCAGGAATACCAATGAAGTGCCTTAATTCACCGAGTAAACTCTATGCATATGTACTATACCCCTCTTCTGACTTCCGCTGCAGATAACAAACACCAATTTTTGGAAAGGAGAAGTTTTTTGATTCAAACTTTTAAAACTGAACTTGAACTTGAACCTGGGAAGGTATCGTGAAAAAGTCTTATACCATTAGTGTTTCAGTATAATAAGGCCAGCACGAAATGGCTCAGATTATAACGGATCAATACAAGCTGCTTCAAAGTAAAATGGCTCCACCTCTATGCCAACGGCCAGTCATTGCTTATAAAAATAACAAAAGTTTGAAAGATCTCCTAGTCTTGGAACCAATTGACGTATTTACACTTTCTTTTCTCATAATCATATTTTGTTTAATTTTCCTTTATCGGACTTCCTGTCGTAGCTGAAGATCTGTAGAGCTTTATCAATATATTGCAACGTATTCCAGAAAATCCTACTGACTAAAGCAAAACTACTGTATGACTTCAACCTAATAAAATATCATAGGATTTGGTTTACTACAACAACCAACAATCAGGTATAACTGTCTAAATTACCTACCCACTTTTTAACACAATTAAAAACTTGTCTCCATGGTTATCTTGGCCAAGAAGAGTTAACCTGTACCAGTGTGTTTAGTGTTTATAAATATATATTTGATATACATACATTCCAGAACTGTCTACTTTATTGCATAATATAAGATTGAAAATGTATATAGGGGTGTGCACTTATAGCGGTCCGGATGATTCTATCAGATAATGAAAACTACCTTACAAACTAGATTCACAAAACAAAATACTACGGTGTGACGATAGTGTACATTTAGTTTTACTTGGGTATACAATTGTAAGAACCCTTTTTAATCAAACAGGGAGCAATGGTTGCAATGGACAAATAAGTGAAGCAAACATTATATTTTTACCTAAATGTAATCACTGGGTTGTCTGTCGTGTGAAGTAAAACCTTCTCTAAATGGTCAAATTTGCACAACTATAACCGTAAGTTTTGAAGTTTATTCCTTTTGATAAAAGGAATCACATGGCCTCCTGGTGTGCAAAATAATAGCCAAGTCGGCATGTAACCACTGAACGGGAAAAGGAAATCAGTTAATGTAAAATCTATCATTACAAGACATCGACAAACTTAGCAAGGGTCTGCGGAAAGCCGGAAGATTTTCAGACTACAATGATTTACGACGATATTTTAATCTTGTTTGGTGTTTTATTTGACCAATAGCATTATTGAATAATTGAAGTAAAACTAGATTGCATAATACATATTATGTATTGGCATATCAATCTGTAATTCCCAGTATAGTAGAGTACTTTTGATCTTTACAGATCTGCTTACCTACAAAAGGCAGAACACAGAAAAAGCAATATATTCACCATTCACCCATCGTTCTCGATATTTACACCATTTGATATTTATTCTACAGAAGAAACGTTCGCTCAGAAGTTATCAAAGGATTTCTACTGTAGTTAAATTGGCAAATATAAAAAGTAAAATGCCTACTTTAGAACTTATAAAGAGAATATAGATACTTTCGGTACGATCGATTGAAAACAAGCCCAAACCACAAAATGTTTAAGTAGCAAGCATAAAATCAATAAAATACTAGCTTATAAACTAACCATTGCTTATTACTGGCAGAGCAAATTCCCTTGGCTAAAAGGTAAACTCACTGGGAGACAACACGTATTGGCCCCTGCGAACCTACCACAGGGCACAGACAGTTGGACTAATGCCGATTAATTGAGCATCGGTAACATATTGGTTTGCACATTATGCCAAAGTACCACACTCGAGCATTTTTACTTTCTGTAAATTACAAATACTATCTCAAAAAGCCTAACAATTACCTTTAAAAAGACTCACTGTATTATTCCTTTTACACAATGAGGTCGTTTAGGAACAGGGTTGTCGAAATAATGCTATATCTCAAGCCAAAGGCTTTGTCAATTTAACTAAATTCCCTTATAATTGTATATTGCATGTACACGGACATGTACACCAGCAGTTTTCTATTTTAACCGATATCTATTGTGAATAGCTCGATGATTTTACATTTTCTTACATAATCACATAAGGTTGCTGATGAATAATGCCATCGGTAATGTTTCACCCTTGACTAAATGGTAATTTTAAACGTGATATTTTGCAGGAAAACATGAGAAATATATGTGAGATTTGTTTAGTTTCTCATTTTGCATATAAAAGAAGATGTATTTCCTCTAAGCAATAAAATGTTATTGGAATACCATGGGGTTGTGAACAGGCTGGTTTTGTCTGTAGGAATTAACCTTTGACAGCAGTAGAATTTGTTTCCCTGCGAAAATAAAATGTAACTGGTAATTGAGATCAGATAAATGTTGTCGGGGACGCAAGACGTCTGGGAGTAGGAAAGGTTGAAATATATATAATCTACGAATAGTTTGGGATTGAGACCTCGATGACACATAGAGAACAAATCCAAAAAAAAATCAGAAAATAGAATTAAACGTTTACAGTGAAACCAACTGGCGAATAAAATGAAATGAAATGAATAAAAAAACAATGACTGTGATCGTTGAGATCCGAACGCAAACGCAAGACGTTTGGAAGTAAGTCCCCCGGTCTGCCAAATTACAGTCTGACCCCATTTGTCCAGTAGACAGGAAAAGGCAATGAGTGAAGTAACATCTACCATTGTAAGACATCGGGGAGCTGGCAGGTGGAAGAATTGCTGACTTAGATGGTCATAAAGAAACTCTGCTTTGGTTTTCTATTTGGTTCAACGATAATTGGATTGTTTTAACCAAAATCAGATTACATGATAAATAGCTGTTGTATAATATTGAACTATTTGTTTAAATTCTTTTATCGGGAAAACTTAGCACATGTTTCAACCTTTTCTTGAAATCTCACATATGTTCTTCAGAAAATCACTTGTTTACAAACCCATGCTTTGCTTTGTCCAACGACCGACTGCTAAGCACGCCAAGAAACCTTTTATTGCAACAAGACTCGAGAATATGCAGTAAGCTATAGTGCTATCTAGGTCAACAGTGAACGAACATACACCCCGGAAGATTTCGATGAGGATGGCAAAATGATACTGAGAAGTGTTTTAAAGAAAACAACTTTATATTATTACAAATAAATAAAGCAAATGCTCGAGGTTCATGGAACGTCATAAAATACTGCAACAAACTTAGTTCCACTGAAATATCTAAGGTTGGACAGAAACTAAATTATGCACAGTAAACTAGCAGCAAAACAATTCGTTGAAACAGAATAAGCCAATTGTTAGTAACTTTTTATCATGAGGCACAAAATAAGAGCTTTCCATTCATATCAATCTTGCAGATGTAGGCCCTTCCTTTAGGTAGTTTTATAAGTAATACCCCCACCCTTCCCCCGATTGCACACATTTTAATATTTTGCTATTTGCACACAAAAGCAATTTAAGAAAAAAAATCGGGAGTTTAGGCAGCTCATGACACATAAACCAGACCCCACCATTATAAACCGTGAAATAGTGGTTAATGCTTCATTCGTTTAACTTGAAAGGTAGAAACTTTGGGCGAAAATTCACATCACACGATTGACACCTTGAAAGACCTATGTAAATAGTTTACACTAATTTATAAAATAGCATTTCCTTGTTCTTGTCTTCAAATTCATTATGTTGGCGGCCACCTAGTTGCCTGGAATCTGAAAAAGAGCACAGATGGTAAACGAAAATGTACAATGTACAAGACACTATGTTAGCAATGAAAGATGATGTGGAAAATATGTGAGCAATATTAATGTTTCAGCACAGCATTATATTATTAGTTATATGACGCCCTTGCGTGGGTATACGGGTAGATATTTGGTGTCTGACATTAATATTTTTCCGAGGCGAAGCCGAGGAAAAATATCTGTCAGACACCAAATATCTACCCGTATACCCACGCAAGGGCGTCATATAACGAATTTATCACCATCCAGAGCAGCTTGTTTACTTAAAACTGAGTATAATCAGCTTAGCTGTTCTTTATTCGATTAATTCACAAAAATGCCATGGGTTGAGTGTATTGAGCAAGGTCTAAATAACGTCGCGAAAGAAATAAATTCTAATGTGACGTTGCAAAGTTATATCGGTTTTCACGATCTTTGAGACAAGCATAGCGTTCAATGCTGACGAAACAACATTCTAAACTGACGTCACAATAGGATTTCGTCTTGACTGAAGAATGCTGTGACGCACCAAGACCTTGACTCCGTGGTAATAACAGCGCGCGAGATCTTAACTCCGGGGTTATACGGAATCAAATATATACACGGAAAGCACTGGGATGCAGACTCACATTCTGGGCGTTTCGACCAATCAAATGCCAAGAAATTTCTCTCAATGGTGATAATGTATGTTATTTAACTGGGTAATCGTGTTTATATAGTTTGTCACCAACAGCCCTTTGATAATGGTGTTCGCTTTATTCTATAAACACAATTTTGACCTAAATGCTACGCTTGGGAAAGATTTACAGAGGGAAATGATTTACAAAATGAGAAATCGTTGGAAACACAGCAAACACCATTTTGGACCCCATAATCCCAATATAATCTGTTACTAGCTTTCCGACAAAACTCGACATCAAATGTAACCTCAAAATCTGAGAAAAATATAACTGTCAGACTATAATTGGACTTTCAATATATTGACATTCTGTACTTGCCGTATCTTTTTTAGACAGGAACGGAAATCATATTTTTGTATTTAGAATTTCGTAATTCAATGTCAGCAATTCAATGTCAGTTGCGCAGCATAATCATATCAAATGTGTCCAACGCCGCCATATAAGTGAAATAATATTTTGTGCGGCGCAAAATCTCAATCAATCAATCATAATATTTTCCTTTCATTTTTTGGTTGGTTTTTTTTAGACCAAATAAAGTTGAAACTAAACGTGAGGCGTTATTTGGGCGAACACTACATCGTCTTATCTTCTTCACCTTATTAATTGTTTTTTTTTTTGGTGACATGCCGTGTTTTTAATTGACATTTCGGTGGTCCGATTTTGATAACTGTCAAAACAAGCTTGAGTTTTACATTGTCTGTTTAAATCTGATTGATTAAAGAATGTTACACATCTGACGGATATCAATAGATATTGGCTTACCTCTCCACATGTATGGGTATGTCAATATTCTACTTTGTTATTATGCTATCTGATTTCAGTTCAATGAGTTCAATCTTAAACCGGAAAGCCAAGACAAATTAGGGGATCATCGCAAACAAGCGAAATCAGAAAATCTCTTGATAACCAGCAGGCAGACCACTAGGACAGATTTTATGAACAGACTGGTTGTTTTCGTCCCAGGTTACTTAGTCTATACAGTAACAGACTTGTACGTATTCTGATTTCCACTTCCCGACGTCCCGTGTTTACTTTAGGATCTCTCTCAGGGCACTCATCCACTGACTTCATCTTAATGTTGAGTACCGACTACATCTTTATGGAGTGACCAAGGACATAGTGATAAACAAGATCATTCTATTGCTTCAAGAACCAGGATAATTCAATCAGTCACACTTAGGAAATTCAGCATCAGGTGACATTTTAGGTCGTAGTATTTAATTCTGTTATTGAGTAAAACACAATGAATGTCCGACAACACGCTCCACTAGAACGTACAGTGTGCTTTATTTGTATCTATCAAGGAAAATCAGTATATCTAATTCGAGGTCTGGGACATTTTGTGATTGATTCCACAGGTATTTCAAATTAGATCAAATAAGAACCGATATTGATGTGATGCTCTGAAACACGAAGTCCAAATACTGGCTAGTTTACAAGAGCACATACATATTGACCAACACCATCGCCCTTTCTTACCAAACTTAACAGACAAAATGAAATAGATTTCTATAGTTTCTTGGCTGAGTAATTGGCATTTTCTCTTATTATGAAACGTAATTGCCTACTAAATCTACTTTTATTCAAAGAATGTCTTAGCTTACTGAATGCTTGACCTCTATAAGAAATGGAGTGAATCGGCCATTGAGCTAAGTAGTTTTCCCCTGTAAGTAATAATCATGGAGCCAGTTTATGAGATAGCCTTCAATGATTTTAGTAGGTATTTTTATTCACCTTCCCATTAAGTCGTACTAATGGCTATGTTGTATGTTGAATTGGTGGTAGTGAACGGCTTCCATTATCTACAAGGCCAATACTCTATAAATGAGGCTTATTATGGTTTAGTTTACAGCCACAGAGGTTAATTTGAATTACCGTCAACTTTCACTTCCAACGATAATTATAAGTCTGTTTATTTAACAGTGAATTGATTTCCACAAGAGATATAAAAACTATTTGTCGTGAAACAAAGAACATTGGCATGGGAATTGGTAAATGCATTTCCAGTCTGAAGTATGTACCAACAAAAACTGAGGATATCTGAGCCCACTTACACAAAGTACTCTTAACTTTAGTATATCTCTGCAACATGGAAAGTTTACGAGCCATTGTTAGTCTCGTGTTGTAGACTTAGCCAAGAGTACTCTTAGTTAAGAACGCTTTGTGCAAGTGGGCCCAGACTTGTATCCTCCATTGTAACTACTTTAACGCGCATCCTCCACTACGTGATACTAAACTGAAAACAGTATATGTTATAATTTGACCAAAGTGTTGTAACACTAGAACCGAATACTATATCGACATTTACTCAATTTCAGTCTACAGTATGGCTAGGTTGTGTTCGCTTCTGTACAGCATTGTAATTTAACTTCCATTTTCCTTTTCATACATCAAAACTGCAAGCTATCTTACGTGTGAGGCGGGCTTAAATTCCCGGATTGATTTGGCATCCGGGCTAAGTATTTGACATTTCACATATGGGAATTGTTGAATTTCATAAATTCCGTCCTCTTTTGGGAATTATCATAGCAACAGATTTAACGCCTACTCACTCGAGTCGAGAAGATAAAGAGCTCCAAGGAGTAGGTATTAAACATTATTGCTGATTTAGTTTGTGCTATTTTTTCTATTGATTGTCTGAATATATTCTTAGACATTATCGGAGTGATCACGATTCCTTAAGTTGTGTACATCCATTGTGTACTTTAAACCATTTTATTTTTGAATGTCTGAAGAAATCTAATAAAAGTCGACAATGACACACAATTCCATACATTAGGTTGCTCTGGCAGATTCTAAAACGCTAATAATATACAAAATGGTAAAATACGTAGCTACATTTTTATATGATTTGTCATATAGGCTGTATTTTAATGAGTAAGGTAGGATTAAAGCTGGTATTATTTATAAGAACAGCTGCTTCATGTTGTTTTGTGAAATAAGTGTAACAAATTAATTCTTAAGAGAGTAGGAAAATAAAACTATGGCTAGCGACCGATGATTGAGAATTTTACATAGAACACGGTAAGCAATGTCATCACGAAATAAACCTGTCATCAGCCAGTCAGAACACGGTAAGCAATATCATCACAAAATAAACCTGTCATCAGCCAGTCAGAACACGGTAAGCAATATCATCACGAAATAAACCTGTCAACAGCCAGTCGGAACAGGGTAAGCAATATCATCACGAAATAAACCTGTCATCAACCAGTCAGAACACGGTAAGCAATATCATCACGAAATAAACCTGTCATCAGCCAGTCAGAACACGGTAAGCAATATCATCACGAAATAAACCTGTCATCAGCCAGTCAGAACACGGTAAGCAATATCATCACGAAATAAACCTGTCATCAGCCAGTCAGAACACGGTAAGCAATATCATCACGAAATAAACCTGTCATCAGCCAGTCGGAACAGGGTAAGCAATATCATCACGAAATAAACCTGTCATCAGCCAGTCAGAACACGGTAAGCAATATCATCACGAAATAAACCTGTCATCAGCCGGTCAGAACACGGTAAGCAATATCATCGCGAAATAAACTTGTCATCAGTCAGTCAGAACCCAATTAAATGTACAATGATCGGCCACTGACCACTCAAGACATCATACAAATTCTTGTTAATCCCAGACCAAGTTCACCTGTGCAGACTCAGGCTTTGCTCATTTATCTCCTTTCGATCATCGGTTTGACAATTCCTGATTGTCTACCGCGCTGTTTGCAACCCTGTTAATATTTTAAAGTAAAATGATAAACATCATGCCTCAGAAAAGGAAACCCAACATGCCTCTGTTTACTGTATTAAACGTTTTTCTTTTTTTCGGTAAATCAACAAAATTAAGATGTTCTTCCACTTGAACCAGATCATAATTTCATTTTTTTCCTAAATTAAGAGAAGCTTTGACTCCTTTGTTAAGGCCCGCTCACACGGTGCGATTTGTCGTACCGACTTGTAGCATGCGATTAAAATGGATGCTTTTAATTGGTTGATACGATTTGTCAACCAATCAAATACATCCATCTTTATCACATGCTACAAGTCGGTACGACAAATCGCACCGTGTGAGCGGGCCTTAAGATGATATCTCAATCATCATTTACAACATCAGCCCGACTGTTTCGGGTGGCTCTAAAACACTACTAAATTACCCATTGTTTATCTTGATTAATTCAAAATACAATAGTTTTCGATGAAAAGATTTGTTATAGCTAAATGTTTGAAGAAAAAAAGGCTAAAATGTTCCATGGGGTTCACTTAAATTATCGCCATACCCGTAGTTCTCATGACCGTCAAGGTTGGGCTACCATTACTCTTTGTATGACACAATTATTATAAACGCTAGGTCAATAGGTGATTTGCCAATTACTTTCAAATGACGTAATTTAGCGACGTCACAATTACTGCCCCAAGTAGTAGACCGGACAAAGGATCCGTCTGTTTTTAACTTAAAGTTTTTGGTATTTTACAACAGATATAAAACCTAAAAACCTATATTCGCACAGTTTATATCCGAATGAATCCAGACGTGTGAAAAAATCGTGGATGAAAAGGGATTTTGACCGAATATGGCAATAGTCAAGATGACTAAGGGGCTTGTCCGGTGTAAGATTAATGCCACGACGTCATTTCATTGTTGCGCGCAAAACTGGCAAATGGTCTATTCACACCTGTGGCGTTTATCAAATTTATAATATGGACAGAAGAACACCATGGTTGCTGGAACAATATTTGTTGTCATCATTGGCCCAACGGTGGCGCCTTAATTGGTCAAGAAGACGTCAAAGAGCAGTTTCGCTCAGTTTGTCGTTTGTTCGGGCCACGTGGCGCTGGTGGATTGATTGCTTGATTGATGTTCTACGCCGCACGCAAGATTATTTCATGGCGTGTATTGTATGGCGGCTTTGCCAGGTTTAGTGAGAGAGGAAACCGGCTCATTGCTCAAAGGAAACCCCCACCTTCAGCGAGACATTTTTCAATTTATTATTTCGTCTGAGTGGGATTCAAACCCTCGCGGCTTCGATGGGCATATCTTGACTGATAATAATATAGAGAACCCCAAAATAAGTTAATGGG
Source organism: Lepidochitona cinerea (assembly GCA_963971465.1). NCBI lineage: Eukaryota > Metazoa > Mollusca > Polyplacophora > Chitonida > Tonicellidae > Lepidochitona > Lepidochitona cinerea. The sequence continues at coordinate 33,600,970 of OZ020556.1, read as the reverse complement.
AACCATTAACGTACAATCAATATTTTACAAAACAAAAAGCACAAAATGTTTCATATTTCCAAGAAACAACCTGAAGAGCACTCCTATAAAAAGGAGACAAGAACTTGGCGACATGTACAATCATAAAAACATGTATGTTAAGATGGTTCCAACATTAAAACAATTAATCAGTTCAAATACCAAGCGGTTGAGTTCGATGAATACTTAACATGGTCAAAACACATAAATATGGTCCTTATCAAATCTAAAAAACCACTTGCTATAATAAGAGCTGTGTCAGGTAGAACATGGGGCGCTGACAAACCCTGTGTATTACTGTCATATAGAGCTTTAGCTTAATCTAGGCTGGACTATTGTTCAGAATCTTACTCATCGGTCGCATTATCAAATAAGAAAAAAATGTGCAGTGTACTGGTCTTAGACTGTACATTGACAACCCATTTAAAGGTGCTTTCAATCATGTGCAACAAATGACCGTTAGAGTTAAGACGGTTTGGGGCGTACTTTTAAATTTAAGCTTTTACTAAAATCATCTATTAATAACTCTGCAACACTGCATTTGATTCTGTGGAATATGATTGCCTTGTGAAAAACAATAGCCAACGAACAAAACGTTTCAATATACGGGCTTATCATATTTTGAACGAGGTGGGTTATACTGAAAAGTCAATTTTAACTCCACAGGATACACCATTTCCTCCATGGCTATTACTTCCACCAGTGATTTATATAGATTTACACTTGCAAATTTTGAAATCGGACCCTTTCTATATTTCAAAGCATTGTGCTGCGGGATTCCTAGATAAAAACTTTGGTAACTATTTACAAATTTTCACTGATACCTCTAAGTGCCCTGAAAGTGGAAAAATTGGAGGAGCGCGAGTGTTTTACGAGTTAAAGTATGGTAAGACCTTCCGACTGACTGATGACGTGTCAGTTATCTATTCAGAGCTTGTAACAATTTTAATGTGGCATTTGATTTAAAAGCTTTAATTTCTACAGGCCGACAGTGGTCAGATATAGAAATAATAACGAAAAATATATATATATAAAACAAATAACTGCTACACAAAGCGAAAATGACAAACCAAAAAATGGAAAACACTATACAGCAAATACAAAATAAACTATTGTATATATAATAACCAGAATAATAAGATACAACAAACAATTAGAGATCTGCTTAACTGAAACAATAAATCTTTGATATGGTTTTGAGAAAAGTATGCAAGGCATTAAACTTGTCAATTACATTTAACCAGTGACAGAGACGGACAAATACTGTTTTCTTATTTGTAAGAAATATTCTGTATTGAGTGTTTTAGGGCCTGCAATGAAGTCAGAAAATTATATATTAGCCAATCAGAAAGATGAGGATATTTTTATAGGAAAACGGAGTTCATGGATGACTCGCCCACTCACTATTTTCAATTTAAGGCAAAACTGACATTGATGTATTAGAGATCTCTTCGTAAGTATGAAGATAAATTTCCGCTTTTGTAACCTATTAATAACATTTTTTAAATCGACAAACTACAGTCTGCAAACACAAAATAAGATATACCGTGTCCAAGGTCAGCTACGGGTAAAATATACGGACTGATTCTTTCTCAACTTCCGATATAACGGTCACGGTTCTCTATCTGAAAAACAATTTTAGGACGTTATTTTAATTTTCGTTAAATGTTTTAAATAGTTCATACATCAAAAAGGTAGTTTTGACAACAAAACATTGTGAATAGAACGAACAACTGTAACTAGCCGTTTCATCGCTGTTGTTGCAGATTAAGCTAGTAAACTTGATTATTCAAAATCTTGAAAAGTATAATATGCTGATAGAATAAATACCGTACTGTAACATGTAGTGAATTGGCCATGACCATTTCCAAATTATCCTCATTGGCATATAATAGGCACCGATAATGTTTCAAAATAGATAGATGCATTGGTTGATGGGTGTTTTACTCCGTACTCAAGATTATTTCACTCATACGGTGGCGTTGGCAGGTAAACGAAACAGGATTCTTTGCCTGGTGGACACCCCCGACCTTCGGCGAGTACCTGTTAACTCTTCGACATACGGCAATCGAGAAAAAAGTACTTTCAGAAATGTTTTAAGTTATTTCGGTCTGAGTGGGATTTGAACCCGCGCCGCATGGATGAAAGGCCGGTATCGGACCGAGGGACTACGAATCAAACCGACCGAGCCACTGAGGCCACCCAATAGAATAGAAGAAGATAGAATAGCAGAAAAAATGTTTCAATAGTGACCCGAGTCTCCAGAAATGATGTTTTTTTGTCCGCTTGTTACGATATTTACCTTAAGATTAATGAGAAAAGAAAGACTTCATCTAGAATATGCCTAGTAGGTCAAATGATCGCGAGACAAATCTCCGTGACGTCTTGGTGATTTGGTAAAAGCATGGATGGCAAGATATGCAAAGTAGGTAGTATGACCCCTAAGGTTGAACGTATGCACCTGACCGTACTCAGCTAAAACTAGTCCGTGATTCTGACTCCACAATGAATACTTTTATATACTGACGGCCGTATTTTTGAGTCAGGGCTCATTGCAATCAAAAAGCCGGAGTAGACTGCCCGCTTCTGAGAGGGCAAAATGTGGTCAGATTTGGATAGTAAATAACAGTATAACTTACTCAAATAGTGTCAAAACGACGTTCATGAATAATTTAGCTGACTGAAAGTGAATTTAATAGCGGAGAAGTCTCTGGAAGATAAAAGTCAGGGGACGAATAATATTTATTGAGCGGCACTGATCGTCCATATCAGACACTGGTAGGTAGCTGAATTATTCATGAACGCGTATTAAAACTATTTGAGTAGGTTATATTGTTATTTTACTGTCTTAATCTGACCAACTACTGTCCGCTTCTGAGTGGACAGTTAACTTCGGAACCCTGACTCCAAAATACGACCGTCAGAATTTTGCAGTTAGAAACCCGAACTAACTTAAAACACGACGATGGGGGATTTTACAGCAGAAACTATTTCACGAAGAAGTAATGTAAGACCAGCAAATTTTGATTTATATAAAATTAAAACAGAGTAACACCCCCAACAGCCAAATTCTACACGTGTTTATGTAAAAGAGGCATAGGGGGCCTACGGACAAGGTAAAAGGCAGTTGTTTATATGAACTCAGATATTTTTGTTAATAATGTCACATGCTTTGATTACCACATCCAAAACTTACTTGGAGCAGAATTGCTATCTTTTTCCTCATAGCCGCATTCGTCTTGCAAGATTAATGTTTGCGTAACAATGATCTCTCTCTAACTTGTCATATTAATGGGCTATTTTCCACAGATCAATATTAGCTGTATTTCCAAAAGGAAATCGTCTTTTATTAAATGTAATAGATTAAACTTAACCGGAATGTTTCATATTTCAAATAATCAATTAAACTGATGTTGCCAGGCATACTTGTGTCGTCATTTTTGTCATAATAATGTTTTCATAATATTTTTAACACTTGATACTAACTGTTCGGCTTTTTCTTCAACGCCCGTTCAGGTTTTGGGAATAACAGATTGATCTTTGAAGTTTTGTCACTAAATTAAAAAAAACGCGGAGGATATTATTCTGTATTTGAATAACGATTTAGCCAAACGTCGAAGAACAAGCCATGGTAATTCAAACTTCGCTACAGTTTTCTCGAGAAAAACCTTGAAAATGTTATGGATTAGGTTTTCATAAAAAATGCTGGAATGCATATTACTGTCCAGAGTCAAACAGGCAATCTTCCTACAAAAACTGATTTTATAAAGTTTCAATGCGGTAAAGCTTTCTAATTAAACTTACCCATATTTGGAAGATTTTAACCATGGATGAGACCAAAACCCCAACCAGTGATTCCTTTACTTACTATTGCATTGTCATAAAGGTAACACAATCGTTATAATCGATCTGACAATGCCCTATGATTTCTATCACAATATTTACATGTGTCGCTATTTTATGGCGGACTTCCGGTTGGGTGACCAACAAAGAAGACATGTTTTATTGAGCTCTCCAGAAAATTGAGAATCCATGTCTATCTGATGGAATCTGCTTGTCTCTGGGTATGATTTCATTGTGTATATGTCCCTTATCATCTATGTGTGTGTATATGTTGCATTTTGCTTGTAATTTATCTTATTTTGAACTCATTTCAAGTTTGATGTACCGTTGTTGTTGTTGTAATGTGAAAGTTGTTTGGCAAGTAGGCCTAGTTGCACGTTTTAGACTTAATTGACCTGGGCTGGGTGATAGTGATTGAAGTGGGGGAAGGCTGAAGGCTATTGAGTGCCTTGTGTGCTGATTTAATTTAAAAATAAAATAAAATAAAAAAAACATTGTTAGCCTAGATTAGGTTTAGCATTTATTGTTCTTGCACAGTGTGACTCTTTTCTATCAAACGGCTCCTTCTGTCTTTTCCTTACCCTGAGTCGCCCAGGGTTTATGCATGTTACTAACTGTCCTGTAATAACGGTCACTTGTCCACTGCACGATAGGAGTTATAGTGTAGGTCAGTCAGCAGGCTTGGTCAGCTTAGGCCACTCGGCCTTCCCAGTCCACTATGGACGAGGGAGGCGGGGAAGGGGAAATGGAGTTTGAAATCCCTAGATCGGCTCGTGGTAAACGAGGGAGGGATAGATCGGAAAGTATAGACAGAGAACAAGGTAAAAAGACTAGAGGTGTAGGAGATGACCAGGTGTCCAAAGCTAAGAATCTAAATGTTATAATGTCAGGTGTTGGTGGTACTCCAATAACCAGTATTAATTCGCTTAAATTTGGGGAAGATATCCATAAAGTTGCAGGCAATGTTAAATGTATGAAAAAACTATCCAGTAAAGAATGGCTAATTATGTGTGCTGATCCCTCACAGGTTAAAAAGCTGATGAATGTGACTCAGATTTCTGGAAGGCATGTGGTAGTTAGAATGCAAAATAAATCATCCGTAACTGGAATCATATTTGGTGTAAGTTGTGATATATCCAACGAAGAAATATTAGGTGCTTTGAAAAAGGGTAGATGCTTTAAAGCTGAAAGGGTACTGAGTGGGAAAGATAAATTGCCAACAGAACGTGTAGTATTACATTTTGATACTGAAAGCCTACCAGGGGAGGTAAATCTGGGTTTTGAAATTTACACTGTAAAGCCATACATTAAGCCTATAGTCAGGTGCTTTAAATGTCAACGCCTCAACCATGTAGCTGCCCAATGTAAAGGGCGCGTGAGATGTCCCCGTTGTGGAGGTGATCATGGGTTTGACAACTGTCATAACAAGGATAAATTTAAATGTCTAAATTGTTCTGGCCCGCATAGCTCAGCATTTCAAGGATGCCCTGCACAAAAGGAGGCAAAGAAAGCTCAATATATCAGAGTTACTGAAAAAGTTTCATTTGCAGAAGCACTGAGAGTGGTTCGATTGTCAAATGTTGATGACCAACAGCTTAATTGTTCCCAAAATCCTGATTTTGTTTTTTCACAAAGCCTAGACCCCACACCTCCTACAGTGAGTAATGCCAATGTTAAATATAATGAAAAACCGAAAATGGAGTCTGTAGCTGTCCAGACTGAACCAGAAATAGGAATTCAGACAGATGTTTATTCTCCAGCCTCTATGTCTAGATTGGTTGCTTTGTTTACTGAAGTGATATTTCGTTGTGTTAAAGTCAATAAGAAACCAGAAATTCTGGAGTTTATTTCCACTTGTGCTACTCGGCATCTAGGTCATGATGCTGTAGACGTAGATGAGTTGTATTCAATCATAATGCCTAGAAATAATACCCGTAATTAATGGATGTCAACTATTCTTTACCATTTCTTTCTAAGTATAAAGTCTCAACTGTCATTATTATAATGACATGTTTCATTATCCACCAAAATATTCAGTCTTTATACTCACATGGCCAAGAATTTAAGGCATATATTTCTAACCTTGATAACTCACCAAATATTCTGTGTTTACAGGAAACATTTCTAAAACCTGAGTACAGCTTTACCTTCCCAGGTTACTCGGTCGTTAGAAAGGATAGGCCCACAGGTAACGGAGGGGGGTTGGTCACCCTGATTAAAAATGACATGTCATTCTCAGAGATTATTTTACCTATTTTCAATTCATTTGAATGTCAATGCTGCCAAATCTCCAGTGTTGTCCAAAGACCTATTAACATAGTAAATTTTTACAACCCATGTAAAAAAATAGACCCCAATGAGCTAAGAAAGCTATTATCAATTTTAAATGGTTCGATTGTTTTATGTGGCGATTTTAACGCTCACAATATTTTGTGGGGGTGCAATCGTAATGATGCTAACGGAAGATTTATATGTGACATACTTGATGAATTCAATCTAGTGGTTTTGAATAACGGATTGGGCACCAGATTAGATATTCGCACGGGTAATATGTCTGCTATTGACCTCACTATATGTTCCGTTGACCTTGCCCCATGCTCTATGTGGACAGTTGATCAGAGTTCCCCTTGTGCTAGTGATCACTGTCCTGTTCACGTAACGTTTGAATTCAGTCCCACAACAAATCAACTGGGAGGGCCTAGACGTTGGAATGTAAACAAAGCCGATTGGTGTAAATACGAAAAAGAGTGTCTTAATTCGTTTAAAAATTGTATTATGTCTGACAATGTTGAAGTTTTTTCAGAGAACATAACCACGGCGATAAATGAAGCAGCCTATCTTTCAATTCCCCGCTCTTCTGGCAAGAAAGGTTACAAACCCCCAGTACCGTGGTGGAGTGCTGAGTGCTCTCGAGTTATTCGAGAACGGAAAAAAGCTAAAAACAAAGCTCAGAGAACTTGTCTTTATCAAGATATTATTAGGTATAAACGGTGTAAGGCAGTCGCCCAGAGGGTGATTAAAGATGCACAGAAAAGTAGTTGGCGAGAATATTGTTCAAAAATGAACAAAAATACTTCAGTAAAATCTGTTTGGTCCAAAGTTAAGTCAATAAGTGGAAAAGGTAAAAGAAACCCAGTCTCCACTCTGGTTGTAAATGACGTTTCGTTTTCATCAAATTCCTCAAAATGTGATATTCTTGCCAGTACCTTTTCAGAAGTTTCAAGTTCATATAATTTTAGTACCGAATTTATTCCCAGACTTGAAACTTACAGTAATTACAGCATTGACAGTAATACTGAAACCAACTTAACTCCAATAAATGATGATTTCTCTATGTTTGAGCTTAAACAGGCTTTAAGAAACTGCAAAGATTCTACACCAGGAGAGGACGGGATTACTTACTCCATGATTAAACACTTACATGATAGCTGTTTAAATCATCTATTACGTATGTACAATGAAATGTGGTCACAAATGAAACTACCGCTCTCATGGAGACAGTCCATAGTAATCCCTGTATCCAAACCTGGTAAAAATCCTTCATTACCTACCTCCTATCGTCCCATATCTTTAACGTCAATCTTATGTAAAACTATGGAAAAAATGATCAACACACGACTTGTTTGGTACCTGGACAAACAAGAGTTACTTACCCCTGTCCAAAGTGGCTTCAGGAAAAAAAGATGTACAGCAGACCAAATTGTGACTTTAGAGCATAACATACGCGAGTCTCTAAATAACAAGAAATACTTAGTGGCAGTTTTCCTTGATGTTGAGAAGGCGTACGACATGCTTTGGAGAAAAGGCCTTCTAATGAAAATGCAGAAGTTAGGTATTGGCGGTAGAATGCTACATTGGGTTAATAATTTTCTTTCGGACAGATACATTCAGGTCAGAATAAATAACGACAGTTCAAATCCTACTCTTCTCGAAAATGGTACCCCCCAGGGGAGTGTCGTTTCCCCCACCCTCTTCAATATAGCTATAAACGACCTACCCTCTGCAATTAATACTAATTTAAAATGTTCTTTGTTTGCAGATGATTTCGTTATATGGCATTCCTCTTCAGATTTACTTGAAGCTGCTGGGATTGTTCAGCAGGGTTTAGCTGACATTGCTAATTGGAGTAGAGAGTGGGGATTTAAGTTTTCACCTGTAAAGTCAGAATGTGTTATATTTACAAACTGTCGCCCAAAATTCACACCATGTTTTTTTTCTTAACCGTAACTTACTTAAGGTAAACACTTGTTTTAAATATTTAGGAATGATTTTCGACAAAAGACTTACGTGGGCCAAACACATTAATTATGTAATTGATAAATGTCAAAAAGCTTTAAATGTGATGAGATGTGTATCGGGAAAGTCGTGGGGGGCAGATAAACAGTCTATGTTAATGATGTATAAGGCATTAATACGATCCAGGCTAGACTACGGAAGCGAATCATTTGATTCAGCCAGTAATTCTGTCAAAGGTAAATTAGACTCTGTTCAGTGCAAAGCCCTGCGTCTGTGTACGGGTTGTCTAAGGACAACACCTCTTAACGCCTTGCAAGTGTTATGCAATGAATGGCCCCTGGGAATTCGTCGTCAATTTCTAACATTGAATTTCTTCACAAAACTAAAATATTCTTTTGGAAATTCTGCAACAAACTACATTAAAACTCCCATTGATTATATAAACAAACGTAAAAATTTTTTTGCTCGAGGATGGGACCTATTTGAGGAAGTTGGGCTTTCCACTGTATGTTTGCAGACTACGTCTCCACCTGCGTTTCCACCATGGTATATTGAGGAACCGGGCGTATGTCTGGAGCTTCATGAAAGGATTAAAAAGTCCGATCCACCTGGAATTATCAGGCTCTGTTACAGTGACTATATTAAGTCTGAGTGGTCACACTGCCTCGAAATTTTTACTGACGCATCCAAATGTCCAGAAAGTGGAAAGGTAGCCGCGGCTTTCACTTGCCCTGAAATAGGCTACAACAAAAGTTACAGATTATCAAACAACTTATCTGTTTTCTCAGCTGAACTAACAGCTATAGTTTTAGCTCTCCGATTTTTACAGGAATTTAGACCTTATACGAGCAGATGTATTATCTGCAGTGACTCGTTAAGCTCTCTTATTGCCATCAGTCAGTTTACCTGTAATAAAGCTTCCCCACTATTACATGAAGCGATGATGTTATTTACTAATCTAAAATGTTTGGGAATCAATGTTTCCTTGATATGGGTGCCAAGTCATGTTGGGGTTGCAGGAAATGAGCAGGCTGACTTGTTGGCTAAGAGTGCACTCGATTTCCCTGTTATAGGTATGGAGATTCCATTGTCTATTAAAGAAACCATGAACTACTGTAGGGGACATTTTCTAAAAATTTGGCAAGAAGAATGGGATAACTCTCATAAAGGTAGATTTCTATATACATTATTCCCGAAGTTACCTGCCCCATACTTGACAATGTCAACGAGGAAAGATGAAGTTATCATTCATCGCCTGTTGTCTGGACATATAGCTGTTAACTCCTATTTACAGCGCTTCAATTTACATGGAACAGGCCTGTGTGAAAGTTGCCTTGTCGAGGATACGATAGAACATTTTTTATTTGATTGTACATTATTTCTCAATCAGCGTATATATTTTATTTCTCGTCTCAGAACATTAGGAATAACTAACCCCTCACTGAAAAAACTAACGGAACAACATAATAAAACCAGCAAGGTTTTGTATGCAATCACTAACTTTATTACTAAATGTAACAAATTTTAAGTATTGAGTTTTAGAAATTGTGCAATTTTAACCAGGCTTAAAATTATGAATGTGGTGTAAAAATCTGATTTTGATAATTTTTAACATTCTTTTTTTTTTTCTTTAACATTTACAACTATATATGACGAAGGAAGAGTGATCGTTTTTAATTTTATAAAAAGAAATAAATATTGGCTAATTTAATTTAATAGTACGATATCAGCATAGATATGGTGCGAATCATTCTCCTGAATTGAGCATCAAAAAGCCTTAAAATAATAATAAAATTTACATGTGTCACTGGTACTGTTTAATTACAATAACAAAAGACAGATCAGCCAAGGACGACATTTTTCCCGTTTTATCATCTTCTGATGACCATGAGCAAAGTTGTATTGTTACTTTTTACATAACACCCGTGATATTCCACTTCCAGACAATGTGCTATTTTTTTCAAAATCCCCATTTGAAATTATGCCCCACGTGATTGTATATTGCAACCCGAAATTAAACAACAACGAAAAAACACGAAATGCAACATGTTGTCATTATATGTCGCGGACACAACGCGCTATGAAAAAAAAATAGCGGGTCGTCTGGGAAGGCGGCCTGGTTCGAAAACATGTTTCATATACTGTTGCGTTCGCGACACGTTCAGATTTTTTAAAATTTCTTGTCGATTTTTCATATCGGACAGCAACAATGCTATGACCTCAAGGCAGTATTGTTAAAACTGACGCTCCAAACAAATTTCGTCATAAGTGATTTTGACGTTCAGACGAATCGTCCAGCAACATAAATACGCTCCGATACAAAAAGGTCTTCGACATTGTTACTTTTGACGACATTTTTGAAGTCATAATTCTTGAAAATAGAACGACGCCGTCACATATTTTTTTCATTAGAAACGCCTTTGAAATAAAACTCTGCATGTTTGTGTTGTGTGAGAAAAAGATTATTCAACTGAAACCAGTATGTAACAAAGAATATCATTCTCGTTTTTTAGATTCCCAAAGTCACTCACCAGACTGCAGAGGCTCATGTCTGAAAACAAATAAATAATAACTCAAGTAATATTCGTTGTAAAACTCTCGTAAGATAAGCTCAATTTAATAAATAATCTTGCAAAGTCTTACCGTTTCTCGGTCGAAGGACTGTCTGTCATGGTCATAAATGGCAAAAAGAAACGCAAGAAGAACACAAATTCCCAAGTTATAGGTAAAATATATGGAAGAAAACATGCAAAAACTAAGCATCACAAAAGAATTTTCTCTTCAGTCGGAAGATTTGTAGTCGCCAATATCAGAGATTGATTAGCGCATGAGATTAACTTAGTTGGGGATGAGAAATGCAAGCCATGTTCAGATAAGTTTGTCCAGTGACAAATACCTCAGCCTTTAATGAATTGGTTGACAAAACTACATTATGATAGGAACACTGTTAAGATGTACATTTGCAGAAAGATACACACCTATGCAGAGGTATGATTCAATTATATTCCTTCCACCTTGCCGCTGAATTACGAGTTGCAGGAATCACCCACGTGCGTTCATCTCATCAATTACGCTATTAATGATTCTAATCAGCATTTCATCGGAAATCCCCTACTTGTACGGCAAAATGATGATCATTACTATGAACCCTGTCACCAAGACAGACATTACAATCCGTGCTACTCCATGTCACTGTGACCCATTCAGTTTCTTCGCCATTAAAAGGTGTAGGCTTGAAACGTTGTAACCAAATGATAACGGGTCCTAAATACAAATCTGTCAAACGGAAGATAGTGTAACATTATGTATATTTATTCATTAAAATTACTGTTGTTCTCGATACAGTTTAACTATAGCCGTATTCGACTGGTCGTTTTCGAGCAGCTCATTCTTCTCAAACTACACAATTTCTATTCGACAGGTCGCTTGATTTGCACAAACTCCTCGCGCGTGCACGCTCGAAGTGCTCGCTAATTTCGTAAGAGCAGAGAAAGGGGAGCTAGTCACGTGGCAAAATATAAGTACTTTCATGACTCCAATTATATAATTCTTGATGTGTTTTGACTATTTTTAAGCATTCCTGTATTCCGAAACATAAAATTTAACTCTGACACCCTTAATCTCAACGAATAAATGTTATTTATTTTCTATGCAAATAGGCCAATCACGCTTCGGAAGTCTACTTAGCTGAATTTACCCAAATCGATTTGTTATAGGTCTGAAAAAATATTTGCAGTTTTCCTAGATTATTGACGGAAATATTTAATTTTGAAATGCAAATATGTTCGCCCTCCACGCACCCACGCCTACCAGTTGATCGTCACTTGATGAATATTTTATGTTGCTAGGTGGGCGATTTATGTTGCCAAGCAAATGACCCAAACGTTCCTCAATTTACTCAAATTCGTTCGACTGGTACTTCCCCTAGCAGTTAGTTTGAGCTGCTGCGCAGGTGGGCGGAGCTTAAATTTACTCCTCAGAAAACGACCAGTCGAATACGCCTAAAGTCTACAGAAAAAAATGATGGAACAACAAATTTGAAAGTAAATGAATACTTTTGTGATGATAGTCAAAAACACGATGGCGCTATTAGCTAACATCAAAACAAAGGCTATCCAGTGCAATCGTGTACTAACTATTCTTTAAGTAATGACATCCTGTGATATAAAACAAAAGTGAAGGATATTTTACCCACGGGCCCTTATTTTACAAGACAAGATTAATACACTATCTTGCTGTGGGCCATTATGCCATTGGTAATTGGAATGTTCTTGTTAGAATCTTGCCATACCTGCTTTCCCACGGCCTTATACACTGAGACATTTTTAAGCAAAGAATTAGTTCTCTTATGTGAACTTTACAAACAATAAAACCAAACTGATATAGAAATTTCATTTTATTCTGCAATGTAAGAACAACAGAAGATATATATATATAATATATACATAAATAAATATCGTTGTTGTTGTTGTCATCTTTTTTATTTATTAAAACATATGATCATCAAAATATTACAAACGCGTTGGTTAGATCTTGGCCAAAGATGACAGAATGTTACTTGTTAAAAAATTGGATATCCATTAAACTGATAAAGTTTGCTAGTGTTGTTTGACCTTTTGGCATTAAGAGCCAACAGTATAATGTGCACAGAGTGCTGATCAGATCCAACAGTATAATGTGCACAGAGTGCTGATCAGATCCAACAGTATAATGTGCACAGAGTGCTGATCAGATCCAACAGTATAATGCGCACATAGTGCTGATCAGATCCAACAGTACAATGTTCACAGAGTGTTGATCATATTCAACAGTACAATGTTCACAGAGTGCTGATCATATTCAACAGTACAATGTGCACAGAGTGCTGATCAAATCAAACAGTATAATGTACACAGATTGCTGATCAGATCCAACATTATAATGTACACAGAGTGCTGATCAGATCCAACATTATAATGTACACAGAGTGCTGATCAGATCCAACATTATAATGTACACAGAGTGCTGATCAGATCCAACAGTATAATGTACACAGAGTGCTGATCAGATCCAACAGTATAATGTACACAGAGTGCTGATCAGATCCAACAGTATAATGTACACAGCTTGCTGATCAGATCCAACAGTATAATGTACACAGCTTGCTGATCAGTTTCAACAGTATAACAATGCACAGCTTGCTGATCAGATCAAACAGTATAATGATGCACAGATTGCTGATCAGATCCAACAGTATAATGTACACAGAGTGCTGATCAGATACAACAGTATGATGATGCACAGATTGCTGATCAGTTCCTAAAGTATAATGGTGCGCAGCTTGCTGATCCGATCCAACAGTATAATGTACACAGATTGCTGATCAGTTCCTAAAGTATAATGATGCGCAGCTTGCTGATCCGATCCAACAGTATAATGATGTACAGATTACTGATCAGATCCAACAGTATAATGATGTACAGATTACTGATCAGATCCAACAGTATAATGATGTACAGATTACTGATCAGATCCAACAGTACAATGACGCACAGATTACTGATCAGTTCCAACAGTATAATGATGTACAGATTACTGATCAGATCCAACAGTACAATGATGTACAGAATACTGATCAGATCCAACAGCATAATGATGTACAGATTACTGATCAGATCCAACAGTATAATGATGTACAGATTACTGATCAGATCCAACAGTATAATGATGTACAGATTATTGATCAGATCCAACAGTATAATGATGTACAGATTACTGATCAGATCCAACAGTATAATGATGTACAGATTACTGATCAGATCCAACAGTATAATGATGTACAGATTATTGAACAGATCCAACAGTATAATGATGTACAGATTATTGATCAGATCCAACAGTATAATGATGTACAGATTACTGATCAGATCCAACAGTACAATGATGTACAGATTACTGATCAGATCCAACAGTATAATGATGTACAGATTATTGATCAGATCCAACAGTATAATGATGTACAGATTACTGATCAGATCCAACAGTATAATGATGTACAGATTACTGATCAGATCCAACAGTACAATGATGTACAGATTATTGATCAGATCCAACAGTATAATGATGTACAGATTACTGATCAGATCCAACAGTACAATGATGTACAGATTACTGATCAGATCCAACAGTACAATGATGTACAGATTACTGATCAGATCCAACAGTACAATGATGTACAGATTACTGATCAGATCCAACAGTATAATGATGTACAGATTACTGATCAGATCCAACAGTACAATGATGTACAGATTACTGATCAGATCCAACAGTACAATGATGTACAGATTACTGATCAGATCCAATAGTATAATGATGTACAGATTTCTGATCAGATCCAACAGTACAATGATGTACAGATTACTGATCAGATCCAACAGTATAATGATGTACAGATTACTGATCAGATCCAACAGTATAATGATGTACAGATTTCTGATCAGATCCAACAGTACAATGATGTACAGATTTCTGATCAGATCCAACAGTATACTGATGTACAGATTTCTGATCAGATCCAACAGTATACTGATGTACAGATTTCTGATCAGATCCAACAGTATAATGATGTACAGATTTCTGATCAGATCCAACAGTATAATGATGTACAGATTTCTGATCTGATCCAACAGTATAATGATGTACAGATTACTGATCAGATCCAACAGCATAATGATGTACAGATTTCTGATCAGATCCAACAGCATAATGATGTACAGATTACTGATCAGATCCAACAGTATAATGATGTACAGATTTCTGATCAGATCCAACAGTACAATGATGTACAGATTTCTAATCAGATCCAACAGTATACTGATGTACAGATTTCTGATCAGATCCAACAGTATACTGATGTACAGATTTCTAATCAGATCCAACAGTATACTGATGTACAGATTACTGATCAGATCCAACAGTATAATGATGTACAGATTACTGATCAGATCCAACAGTATAATGATGTACAGATTATTGATCAGATCCAACAGTATAATGATGTACAGATTATTGATCAGATCCAACAGTATAATGATGTACAGATTACTGATCAGATCCAACAGTACAATGATGTACAGATTACTGATCAGATTCAACAGTATAATGATGTACAGATTATTGATCAGATCCAACAGTATAATGATGTACAGATTACTGATCAGATCCAACAGTATAATGATGTACAGATTACTGATCAGATCCAACAGTACAATGATGTACAGATTATTGATCAGATCCAACAGTATAATGATGTACAGATTACTGATCAGATCCAACAGTACAATGATGTACAGATTACTGATCAGATCCAACAGTACAATGATGTACAGATTACTGATCAGATCCAACAGTACAATGATGTACAGATTACTGATCAGATCCAACAGTATAATGATGTACAGATTACTGATCAGATCCAACAGTACAATGATGTACAGATTACTGATCAGATCCAACAGTACAATGATGTACAGATTACTGATCAGATCCAATAGTATAATGATGTACAGATTTCTGATCAGATCCAACAGTACAATGATGTACAGATTACTGATCAGATCCAACAGTATAATGATGTACAGATTACTGATCAGATCCAACAGTATAATGATGTACAGATTTCTGATCAGATCCAACAGTACAATGATGTACAGATTTCTGATCAGATCCAACAGTATACTGATGTACAGATTTCTGATCAGATCCAACAGTATACTGATGTACAGATTTCTGATCAGATCCAACAGTATAATGATGTACAGATTTCTGATCAGATCCAACAGTATAATGATGTACAGATTTCTGATCTGATCCAACAGTATAATGATGTACAGATTACTGATCAGATCCAACAGCATAATGATGTACAGATTTCTGATCAGATCCAACAGCATAATGATGTACAGATTACTGATCAGATCCAACAGTATAATGATGTACAGATTTCTGATCAGATCCAACAGTACAATGATGTACAGATTTCTAATCAGATCCAACAGTATACTGATGTACAGATTTCTGATCAGATCCAACAGTATACTGATGTACAGATTTCTAATCAGATCCAACAGTATACTGATGTACAGATTTCTGATCAGATCCAACAGTATACTGATGTACAGATTTCTGATCAGATCCAACAGTACAATGATGTACAGATTTCTAATCAGATCCAACAGTATACTGATGTACAGATTTCTAATCAGATCCAACAGTATACTGATGTACAGATTTCTGATCAGATCCAACAGCATAATGATGTACAGATTACTGATCAGATCCAACAGCATAATGATGTACAGATTACTGATCAGATCCAACAGTATAATGATGTACAGATTACTGATCAGATCCAACAGCATAATGATGTACAGATTTCTGATCAGATCCAACAGTACAATGATGTACAGATTACTGATCAGATCCAACAGCATAATGATGTACAGATTACTGATCAGATCCAACAGTACAATGATGTACAGATTTCTGATCAGATCCAACAGTATAATGATGTACAGATTTCTGATCAGATCCAACAGTATAATGATGCACAGATTTCTGATCAGATCCAACAGTATAAGGATACACAGGTTGCTGATCAGATCCAATTAAATACCTATTTTAATTATTATAAACAATATATGCATGTCCAGTTATATTAAAAATGTCTAACTGAGGGTATAAAAGCATATGTTCAATTGAAGCCCGACTACAGCAACAACAATCAGCAACTGGTTAAGTTCAGTGTATGCTGACATTAGTTTCAGGTCCTTTTATTTGTAGTTTACAGTCTTAAATTTACCGGTACCCTTTTGTGTCCATCAAACCAGATCTTTCGTCTGTATTTCTCTACACAAAGTACGTAAAATTATACTATTCGGTAAAGCCACTCACAGGATTCAAATAATTAGGGTCTTTGCGTATGCCCAGCTCCGAGTGTATTTACATTGCGGGTACAAAACAATTCAAATTTTCGATTTCATATTAAAGATAAAATGTGATGACTTAATACAATTTTGCTCTTCTGTAGTTTAGTGGTGAGTGTGCCTTTGACATTTTGGCGTCTCGTGCCACTTGCATTGGTTAGTATTAGATGCTTGGATAATGATCATATATGCCAGACTGATCGTAACGTATCCTTAACGGCATGATTATGTTTACTATATTAATTAAACATAATGATTAGCTTTACCTTTTTTCCTTGTGGAGTAAATTGAATATTTTTACATTCTTTTCAAATACATTATAAAAGCCTTTAAGTGCTTCTTGTCTCCTGAATGTATGACGAAGTATTGTTCTAAACTTGTTTATAAACACTTTCCGTTCGTATAGACCATTGTCACAGATTTCCTTCTTAGTTGTAATGGCCCTGCGGTCATTCCTCAGTTACAGTTTACACAAATACCCTCGAAGCATAATCGTTACATTAAAGTACACCGGCTGGTTTGCTTTATTCTATATTATAAGAATGCAACAATTCTCTTCCGTGATTTTCGTTTCTATTTAAGAGACCTTCAAGCTATTATGAAGGAAATTGTTTGCCTTCGGCAATGCCATCTGAAAACAACAAAGTTTAATTAAAACCCATGTGGTAAACCCGTGCACTCTTGTGGCACGGAAACGGTATCTCGACCCTGCCCAGGTAATGATGTCATACAATATAAAACAAAACTCATTAAGGAAATCTATCTACAGGCACTGGTCTGTAAAGACGTGAAAATTATATTTGCTCCAAGCCATTCATTCAACAGCTATGTCCATTACTCTCACTCACAGACTGAACTAGAATGGTTGGGGGGAAATTATCATTTGTGTATGCAATAGTTCACATTCTAAAAGTCTTAAATCGATTTCGATTTATTATCTTCAGTGTATCAGATTATCTTTGTTGTTTTATAGAGCGGTTTGTTTAAATGAATAGCTTGTATCACTTATCTTTCATTATAATATACCGTATTTTGATTTATATTTCTTTGCGATGCATTATAGGGTTTGTCCATTAAAGTGGCATGAGCTACCAAAATTCACACTTTTGTCATAATTTCTGATCGTCACGGCAGTAAGAGGCTTTGAAGGCGATCGAAAAACTAAATGATTAGCGTTCGAATGAGGAAAATGCATACAGTATGTGACCTGTACGAACAGAAACGTGTTCGAAAAGTAAACAAAATCTAAATAACCGGGATGACCGTTCGTCCATTCTAAGCCGAAGTTAGTTCAAAACAATATTTTATCGTACATTTTCTAGACGAAAAGCACTAATAAGCTTCTAAATTATACGTTTTGAGAAAAGTAATTTCAGCATTCTGTTTTAACGTCAAAATATCAACATTTTGGCAGCTTATGCCACTTTAATGGATCAATTGATCGTTACAAATAATACCCAATAGACCATTTGCCGTAACGTCGTTGGTGCCAATCTTAGACCGGACAAGCCCAGCTTCCAATAAAGACTTCGGTCATATTCAATCAAGCTCCCATTTCATGGAGGGTTCTTTTCGCTTTACTTGATTCGTTCGGACGTAAATTGGTACAACATCGGGCTTCCTTTCCAAAATCTCAAAATTTTAATTTAAAAACAAACGGACGTTTTTGTGCCATCGAATACATAGGGCAATCAGCTATTTACAAGTTTTGTTGGACTCGTGATTGCAAAAACATGAAACTTATCTGGACAGCTTTAATAATTTCTGAAAATGATATTCACTTTTTCGATCATTTAGTTTTTCTGTGACTCCCAGTCTCTTACTGTTGTAACAATCAGAATATTAGAAAAAGATTTAAATGTTGAAAGCTCATGCCACTTTAACGTGCAATTCAAAGGGGGTATCAACGAAAAGCTCTCTACTTGTGCTCTTTGGGAAACGTAACAATTTTGAAATTGTGTTTTAACGAATTTTTGCAGCTCATACTGCAGCACAAAAGTGATACACTACGGGATTCAACGAAATGAGTACACAACATTTTTATGCAAGCACGCACACAAACATCGTGCTCTTTCTTCTGACAGTTTTGTCTTTATATAACCATAGCGGGTCCCGTTCACCCCCTGTTGCCTTGGTTTCTGATATATTGTAAATAAACAATGATCTTGCTGATTACCTTTCTGTGAAACGTTTTAGATTGTAGATGTAATACTCAGAACTGATACGATCTCCAGACTAAACGCTCGATATTGTTAGGATTTGACAATTGTAATACTTTCCCTTTTGCCTTAAAGTGCGTGTTAATGTAAAGGTTCCCACTGCCGTGACCAGTTTTATAACATCTGTTTTCTCCATAAAAAAGTGCTAAACTTTCGATCAAATGAAGATGCATAGCATGAAGGCAAGCTTGTTTTAATTCTTAAAATAAAAACTATGTATATAGTATATAACTATGGGCCTTTACTTTGCCAGCAACATTAAAGAATGCACAAAGCATTAAAGCTCTCCACAAATTGCTCTACTATTGTGTACATGACTTGCCTTCTGTGGGTGCCATCTTATACTTGACGCCAACGATTACATCGAATTTAATTTCCAATCGATGATCCAATCTAACACTGTGCCACCGGAGTTGTGCTCTTTTTGGGTAGCATAACATAAACTCGGAGTTCTTACGCTTCTCTCTATGCACATTTCTATAACTTTCCCAAGTTAAAGCGGTATGTTTTAAACAGTTTTTTGGCATCCGAAAAGTTTACAGACAGATGAAACTATGTTTATACATGTATTTGACTACGAATGTATTTTTATAAACTTATGGAACTTAAATGGAGACCGTTGGGTTTCCTGTCACATAAGAAAGCTGTCAAGTTAAAATGTCAGTTAAGGTGCGACAGTCAAAGGAAATAATTTACCATTTTCCCCCAAAACTGGTCAAAGTACATTGTTGGGATCACCATTTTACTCTTTAATGGCGCATCAGTGGTTAGTTAATTGGTGGATAGTATAATTATCAGTTGACCATAAGGGCTAATATCGAGACGATCTGAGGAAAATTACAGGTTAAAATAATTTTTACATATTACTGTCGTACACATAATGGGAAGGTGTTAAACAGAGGCTCCAGGGCAGGCTGTTGAGCGCTTACAGTTTTGGCCGATCATTTTACCATTGAGTTTTTGTCCTGACTATCTAATATAGAAATAAACTAAAAGAAGATCGGTTATTCACAGTTTATCACAGAGGAAGATACTAATAACGATGTCACAGCTCACTACACTAGCCTATGTCACCTATGTAGTGCGTATATTTACATTCAACCGTAACAGACCGCCAGACGAAGTCAAACGAAATTTCCACTAATTACTCGTTTATTGTACATTTTCAGCTGAAAATCGTTCTATCACCCTTCATTCAAAGTCAATCTGAAGAGCCATACAATTTTACTTAGTTGCTTTATTTTCATCCTTCTGGGCCAGATCGAGTCCTCTGTTTTTCAAATAGCTCATAAAATATTATTTTAAAATCTTAGTTTTACTTATTATGATAAATGCATACAATATAATGACAAACGCCACAAGCCAATGGTTATTAGCGCGCCATATGATCAACAAATCTGTTGTATTTCTTTTTTGTATTTATACATTTCTTTGATTGGATTTAAATCCTTATAATTAATAAACGAAATTGAAGCTTATTCTTGTAGCATAATGCCGTAATCTTACCCAATAGATTTTGGCATGAATACATTTTTCTATTTTAAGCTGATGTTGTAACTACAAATGACAAGCGATGCCATAGCATCGTGACAATCGTATTTTAGATATGACGAGGGAAAGTTAATAATTGTTACAAGTTTGATGCAATATTTAATGACTTCTTCGACTGCCACGATTCATTTCTCTGATGAAGTCACGTAACACCAATTCGATTTTGTTCGCCGACATTTCAGCTTACAGCAGTGCCTACACATGTCAATGTGAAACTGGCAAATAAAATATCTTGACGTTCCCATTTTTATTGACATTTGTCTGTTTCGAGTATGTTAAGCTCATCTATAGTTCCCGACCACCGTTCAATTGACAAAAATATGAACTTGTGAGTGCGTTTTCCCAATTCACGCTATTGCCCTCTTATGCACGTTCGAGAACGTTGTGCTTGCTTAATCTCAGTTCATAATGCGTACTTCATCGTGCTGATTTTGAGCCACCTGTACACACGGGCAAACAGTAAAAACCGTATTTGTGTTAACAGTCTCCAACACCATTTTAAAAAACATAATACAGTATCCAATACGTCTTGACGCAGCAGTTCGGCGACAATGCGTTATGTATCCTGAATTATTTCTCATACACCTGCTAATTAATTTTCGTTCTTAATGTGTTCCTGTAGTAATTCAGATTTTAAAGATATTGCCTTGACGATAACGTTTCACAACAAATACTCTTGTATTGGATACTTCTGAAACTGATGTAAACGTTGCATTTTAGTGATATCATATCTTTTTGGTTAAAGGGAAAGACTATTGTAACGTTAGACTGTAGTCTACAGCAATTGTGCAATGTATGTTTTATCCCCTCATAAGCGAATAATTAAAATTTGAATATATCGCTGTAATAGAGTCCAATTTTTCGCGTAATGTCAACATCTATTCCACCCCGAGAGATAAAATCTTACAGGTCAAAATGAATAATCGCCTCCGAAAGCCTTTACAGAGATACCCCACACAAATAAAAAAAATTCTTAGTTTACCTTCCCAAATAGTTTCTGGCATAACAACGTAATTAGTATTTTCTAAAATGACAGGCTTTCATGGCGTAACAAAGTTTACAGGTGAATCTAGCATGTTTTGAATAAGTTTGTAGATGATATTCCAAATGATAGATGTCATAGAATAAATCGTTGTCTTCCTGTATTAGAGAATATGAAACAATAAATGTTCGAGGGTGTGACAAAAACGTACCCATTTACTTGTTATCGATGGAGACAACGGTCTTCAAAAATGTGTTTCTTGACCATGACTTCAAACTATTTTTTTTTTCATTTAATTCAAGTGCAGTCACACTACATTATTCTGTATTAAAAGAAATAAGTTAAGCAGATTCTGCCAGTTCGAGATAAAGGTCATTAAGTTGATTCATGACATCTCAGTGCTTCTTCTTATACCCAGTGACTTCAACAGCGCAGGTCAGAATGACACTAATTAACCAAAATATCCGAAAGTATCATCTTCCTGCAAACCTCATTAAGTACAAGGTTACGCCTTAATTTTTCATCCGGTAGTTTAGTTCATCCGCATAAATCAGTTTACTTTGCGCTAGCCTTTATAAATATAATGTAATTCGGTACATGGCAGCTAAATTATTGATCTGAAACATTAATTTGCGATTTTTATAACCCGGTCTTTTGTCAAAATACGATGGAGGTGTCATTAATGTCACAGAAAATAAGATATTGGATTTGGGACCTTGTGATTAATTTTGTAAGATCTGATCTTCAGGTGTACTTGGGCAGATCAAGCAATTCAGCCGATTCAAACTTGTGACATAGTTCTAAAGATTTACGACATGTAATCTCTCGACAACGCCCCCCAAGAAAGTCTGCACCGACCTATAAAATCATTGGTGATGGGAGATTGTTGGCAAACTGATGTTGCAGAAACGATTGTGATCATAAAGGGCAACATTCTGGCGACAAGAAATCACCATTAATGACAATAAGCTATACAATTTATTCAGGATATCGTTAGCCAAATCAAAATTGTATTTTAACAAAATAAAAAGATGCTCGTAAGTATGAAACTTCAGAGTCCATCTGGCTTCACAGGGCGAACATATTCAAGTAAAAATGTCACTTTTAGTGTGTAGAACACATCCCCGGAGCAGACGGTCAATAGCGCGTACAGCCTCCATTAGCTTCCAACCTGCGTTTCATCCTTCAAGTGAGACGTTTGATTTGTTGAAGGGGTAACTGCCGCCAATACCGATGTAATGCGGCTTCCAATTCCTGCAGATTTTGTACAGGATACTCTAGGGCTTGAATGTTTCTGCCCATCCTATCCCAAATGTGCTCTAGAGGATTCAAATTCGCGCGGTTACTCCTTCAACAGACCCAACGTCTCACTGAAGGGATGATACGCAGCTGTGACTAAGATGAGAACGAGTATGAACATTTTATACTGACATTTCCAAGTATTTACCATTTACTTGAACATGTCATGTAGATTTAACCGAACTCGAAAAACTGTCAACAATGTGTCAAATGATAAACGTCATGAAAGACTTGTTTTCCCTGAATTAGAAAATAACATTTAGAAGTTGCTCATACAAAAACAATGGTTGGCTGTTGACCAAAGATACCCTTATAAATATAAGCAGTGTGGAGCCTGTTAATTCGTCTAACATGACGAAATTACTTTATCAGATGTAGTTTTTGCGGCGGTCTTGGACATTGCAAAATCGCCTTGCCTTACCTGGTCCCATTACTGTGGAATGGTTTTATTAAAGCCACGTAGGAAAAGTTTGGTGTATAAAAATGCGCTTCAAACAGTAGCTACTGTCATCATCATATATGACAACACGCAACAACTGCTTTATACAGTTTACCTTCAATTCACATAGAATCTATAGGAATGAGACCAATTTTGTCTGTCTATGGCTACAATACCTGTCCCGAATGTGTAGGCAGTAGATTCAGCCTAAGCTAATACATTTCAGACAAACCTTTATGGAATATTACGGAACGTTGGCAGCTTTTGATATTTTTATCATCCCTATACAAGGGAACCGTGTGTATATTTACTACATATTTAACCAATTTTTACAGTTTGTGTAAGGAAATTTATTTTACATAATATCATATCTCTATCTTAAAGTGCAAATTACAGGAAGCAGACTAGATTACTTAATCCAATAGCTCAAAATGAAATCATGTTTCCAGGTGGACGATTTATTGAAAATTACTTTTACATCCTGATCACGTTATCCGTCATGTTAACTGTTGTTTTCTGGCATGTTTTATATTCCTACTGTCCTGAATATCACTCAACTATGACTTGGGTTTTTCCATTTAATTTCCAATTATTAACAAAAGCTCTTGGAAAGGAATTTATTAAAAAAGCGCCTGATTTTGACCCGTAGGTCCCATTAAATGAAATTAAAGCACTAAATTCCTTCTATCGGACGGGCCACATTTGTTATAAATCAAGGCGACTGAATTGTTCCAACGGAAAGACAGACGTCTGCTGTTCATCGCGTAGTTGTCTGCTATATCTGTACATTCAATATGGCAAACTGAATACAAATTATGAACACGACCTCATTTCGGTTGTTTATGGACATTTATTGATCGAATGGAAGGTTTACGAAGAGTTTCTTTGAAACACAGGTTTTGCGTCTAAATACCTTAACCACAAAGATAGTTCAAGTGCTGCTCTGAAAATCCAACAGTTCTGCAAGTGTGAGATAAAGGTCATTAAGTTGATTCATGGGGTTTCAGTGTGTCTTCTTATACTCAGTGACTGTTCCACAACCGAGGTCAAAATGACACTCATTAACCAAACTATCCGAAGGTAGCATCTCCCTTCAACCTTATTCCTGGAATTTAACGTTAAGCCCTAATTCTTCAATTGGAAGATAAACTGTATATTACTCTGTAATCTATTTCTTGCTAACTTGTTTTCTGATGTGACCATTGGGAGATGTATTAATTTGTGATCACAATAGATGGCTAATCTTATAACAATGTCTTCGACATATGAAGATATCAATTGCTTTGCAGATTTACATATTCTAAGTGTTGAATTTGGCAGAAGAATCGAATCTACGGCAAATAAAGTCAGCATAAATTTAGAAAGAATTATCTGAAAACATAGCTTTGTACTGCTTAAATACTTCATTGCCCCAAGGACCTACAGATCGGTCGATTTTACATAATTAAATAAAGTTGGGTCAAATATTCATTTGCACGAATCTTTACTTCCATAACATATTGGCTCAGGATTAAAATGGGATGATATCAGAGTCTGCTAGCATGAAATCCGAAATTTATGTATAAGTTAGTCTGTAGTTTATTTGCCCCACTGAACGTGTTTGGATATAACACCATGGGCAATCATCAACTTTCATTGAATAGAGTCCAGACCATCAAGCTTATCAGTATATTCTTTGAAAGAATAATCAAGTTTACCGTCAGTATACTTCCATTGAAGGGAAGTTAGACCATCAACAGATGTGATCGGTATAATCAGAAGTCTATGAATGGGGAATTGTGCAAGGTCAAATTGCCTATTATTCAGGACACTGACGCCCTTGGCTTGATTATACTACATTATGTGACGTTTGTGCGTGGTAGATTTTGAAATTGTCACCGTGTGCAATTTTAAATCAGACTAGAGATTAAGTCATTGCACACAATCACTGGAGTAGGCTCCGCGAAGGAGGGGAACTGATACTGGTTATTAGAACCGGCAGTGTGGTTTGAGAGGTGATATAAAGAAGAAATGAAACAATAAAGATGATGTATGATATTCTTGGCATTAATTATTTTAAAAGATGGCTGAAAACTTATAACAAATAATGCCTTATCACAAGTTTACTCCCGATAAAATATTGCCCATAATCTAATATGCTTCATGGCAGCCATATTGTATAAAATTGTAGAAAATTGATCCCAATCACCCTTTCCTCAATGTCAAGGCACACCCCAGGTTTGATAGTGGATTCCGCAGATTGCTGAAAATCAATCCCAACCGTCCTCTCAATAATGTCAAGGCACACCCCAAGTTTGAAGTTGATCGGATCAATCATGCACAAGTTATTCCCCGGACAAGAAAATCATGCCCATAATCCAATATGACGGATAGCGGCCATATTAGAATGCGCATACTGCTGAAAATCAATCCCAACCGTCAAGCATATATATATAACCGCCAACCAATGTCAAAGCACACCCAAAGTTTGAAGTTGATCGGATGAATTATTCATGAGTTATTGCCCAGACAAGAAAATCATGCTGATAATCTAATATGGCCGATAGTCGGATGAATCATCCACAAGTTATTGCCCGGACAAGAAAATCATGTTCATAATCCAATATGATGAATAGCGGCCATAATGTATTGCGTACATTGCTGAAAATCAATCCCATCCACCCTCTCACCAATGTCAAGGCACACCCCAAGTTTGAAGTTCACCGGATGAATCATCCACAAGTTATAGCCTGGACAAGAAAATCATGCTCATAATCCAATATGACGGATAGCGGCCATATTGGATTGCGCACATTGCTGAAAATCAATCCCAACCGTACTCTGCCCGATGTCAAGGCACACCCCAAGTTTAAAGTTCATCGGATGAATCATCCACAAGTTATTGCCCGGACAAGAAAATCATGCTCATAATCCAATATGACGGATAGCGGCCATATTAGATTGCGCACATTGCTGAAAATCAACCCCAACCGTCATCTGCCCAATGTCAAGGCACACCCCAAGTTTGAAGTTGATCAGTTGAATCATTTATGAGCTATTGTGCGGACAAGGATGGAAAGACGGACGGACGAACAGCCATTTCGGACTGCGCAGATTGCTGAAAATCAATCCCATCCATCCTCTCACCAATGTCAAGGCACACCCCAAGTTTGAAATTCATCGGATGAATCATTCACAAGTTATTGCCCGGACAAGAAAATCATGCTCATAATCCAATATGACGGATAGCGGCCATATTGGATTGCGCACATTGCTGAAAATCAATCCCAACCGTCCTCTGCCCGATGGCAAGGCACACCCCAAGCTTGAAGTTGCTCGGATGAATCATCCACAAGTTATTGCCCGGACAACGATGGGAAGACGGACGGACGGACGAATAGACGAAAGACCAGAAAACATAGTGGCTCCGCTTTCGCTTTGCGGAGCCATAAAAATAAATTCACTCTCCACTTAATATATCTATCGGCAATCCCAGTAACCGAAGTCGGAGAAGGCATTGGTTCTTATAAAAGCTTTACCGAGCGCACCACTCCGATATGTAAATTTCGACCCAAATAGTTCCAAACCAGGCCCCTTGTATCATTTTTAACCATATGAAGTTATTCAGAAACTTTTGCTTTTGATCCATTAAGTACTGTTGCCACATATAAAACGTTCGCCATCTTTATTCTCATGCATCCCATTACAGTTCATACGAGGACGAGAAGAAAAGTCACGGTTTCTGACTAACCGAGAGAGACTAATCTTTCATAGACTACTGATATAATCGTCATGATGATCGAAGAACAGATAATTTATATCTTGAAAGAGATGTATATCTGCACGTCGACTGACTGGCTAATCGCTTACAAAAGATTTGTAAATTGAAGAGCTGCTAAATGTAGAGCTTTTCCATTATTTGAATTATATAATATTTATCCCAAAAAGTAACCATAATAAGCTTTTCGTTGATCTTAGTCTCGTGAATGTAGGGTAAAGCAGCATCTTGAATTAACCGTAGCTTTACATGAATAAACGGCCTTCTAGGTTATGTAAACTTTGTTCACCATTCAAACACGTTTTAATGTCGTAAAGGTCACAAAGTGTTTGTGTTTTCCATATTTCAACGCCAATCATTAGTTTTTCGATATTTTTTAACCTTCGTTAATGTTCTCCTGACAATCAGGATTTATGAAATAAGTCGGAATTTTGGCAGGACATGTTACTTTATTATATTTAAAAGAAAAGAAAATCGATTATAAAAACACTCAGTGTTACCAAGAGCGAAACGTTTGGAATAAGAGTGTATATTGGCCCAAACCTCCAATGCCCCCAGGGCGTCTTATTATCTCGGATTGTGCTAGTGGAAGCTATAGATTAATATCTAACACCTATAGCGATTCGGCACCCTAGCTCTATCTAAACACTGGCATTATTGAGAGGATTTGTTGGCCAAATTATCTGAGAATTAAAAAATGCCAAAAATGTCGCAAGCAATACGTAGGAGAAACTCAAAATTCTCAACGACAAAAAACCGCCAATCATTTGTCTAGCATTAGACTTGGACATGCTGTGCCCGTGGCACAATTCAACACCCCAAGCCATTTGGTTAAGGGCCATTTCTAAATCATGCCTATTGAGAAAATCCCTTTTCCCCAACGTTACAAAATGCTTACCCATTGGCTTTGAACTTGGGACCCGGGAAGGTGTCGTATTGTACCATTTGTGTTTCAGCACTGTTTATCCTCTTTTCCCATCATCATGATTTGTTCAATTTCAGTTTACCCGATTTCTTGCCATAGCCGAAGATCCGTAGAAACAAAGTATTTCACAAAAAACTACTGACTAAAGTCAAACTCTTCAACCTAAGAAAGTATCCTGGGTTTTGATTTATTACAACAACCTTTGACTGGGTATAAAGGTCTACAGACCTACCCTCTTTTAACAAAACTAGAAACTTGTCTCCATGGTTAATTTAGTCAAGAAGACTTTCCCGGTGCCCGTGTGCTTTAGTGTCTATAAATATAAAACTAGAATATAATTTAAGATCTTGATAGCCGTTGTTCAATTCCTTACTCTTTTTAAAATTATCCTCACGTTTGTATTACCCTTTTACCGTATGTTATTGATGAACAATGGACCATTTTTGTTCCATATTGGATCAAATCTCAATTCCTGTCACGCCCGTGTAATGCTGTTAACATAAGATGACGGCGAGCGAAAATCAATCAAAAAGTTAAGTTATCAATTCTTTAGACTGGCATTGATACTAAACAAAGTTTTAATGACATAATTACACAATCTCCCCCAGCACTGTGTTAAGGACATTGCAAACATAACCGAGGCCAAATATACGTCTAGTTGTCAATCAAATGCAAATTACAAACTGATTTTGTAGGTTGGTAAAAAGAGAGATTTAGACTGAAGCAGTTCTACAAAGGAAAAAGTCCCAATGATTGTTTTGGATGCTAGGGGATAAAATGCAGACACGCTTGTTATCTTATCTTACTTTCCGATGTAATTCAGTCTTTAAATGTCAATGGTGATCGGGCGACAAGATGAATTAACTGATATCACCAAGCTATAAATCCCTGGATTAACGGTGTCATTTTGAATATGTCAATTCAGCTATAAACTCTTTGTCAAGTTAGCTACCAAAGTACCTAAGCCACACCTTTACAATAAATTGATTTCTGCTTTTAATTATTTTACAGTAAAACGGTAAACGTCATAATAACAAGAGTTGTCATCAGCTTTGAAATTGTTTACTTCAGCAGTGTTCTCAATAAAACCAAACTGATGTAATGGGGAAAAACATGCTGATATTAATTCGGCTTGTCATTTCATTGTTCTGTAAAGAACACCAAACACATTTGGAATTCTGGCGAAAAATCGAAATTAAAGCTCATCAAACATTGGAAGTAAAGCAATTCTTTCTGATTTCATTAACGTGTATACATTTTACTCTCACAATCAGATTGGAGCAAAACTTGATTGTTTTGATTGATTTATTCTATATGTCACACTCAAGATTATTTCACTTATATTGCGGCGTTGCCAGGTTTAGGGGGAAGCTGGCTTGCGTCAGGTTTGACACTGTGCTCTACCATGGGGCGCTTGATAAGGTTCTTTTCGTCTTGTGCTTGGGACGTGAACTTTTTAGGATCGTATAAATCATGGAATATTTATAAATTGAGTCTTTTTAAATTTTTGGATGAGCAGCACAGAAGGAGATCCTCTGTAAAATCGGCACCTCGACTTTAAGTCAGCAAGCAGGCGTATTGCTTTCACCAAACATAATATAAAGGCTGTTAAGGTGATTCACGAACTCTTGAAGTCCTTTGTAATCCCAAGGATTTGTCCGTGTGAGGAAGAAGCGGTAAGACGTTAATCCTTTCAACCAGTCCTCTCCAAATCCCTTTGACTCAATAAATAACTACAATTGTACACCAATTCAACATAAACCCAACCGGGGGCCTGGGTAAAACGTGACAACTATAGATATTTATAGACACTAACACATGGACAAAGAGAAAATCTTCTTGACTATAAAAACCATGAAGACAAGTTTATAGTGGTGTTAAAAGGGGGTATGTCATTTAGACCTTTATACCCAGTCATAGGTTGTTGAAATAAATCAAAACCCATAATATTGCATTAGTTTGAAGACAGACAGAAGTTTTCTACTAGTAGATTAAAGTGTTTATGATGCTTACGGGCATGATTTCACACACATATCAATCTCATAGTAATATGCAGTTAACAGCTGAAATGAAATAATTAAATCACCAACAAGGTCATCTGAAGATTGGTATCATCGATATAGAGATTTATACAGAATAGACAATAGTATTACGTACCATACAAGGAAAGAATTGACCAATTATTTTTTTTCAGTCTAAATGTTGTTGCAAATGGAAGGAGGCAACAAAAACTACGGTACCTTTATGTTCTGATTTAATGTTGAAAATAAATGACAAAAAGTAACATCAGAATTCGTTGGTTATTTTCCTCATAAAGGAAAATTACGGAGGTCTTTTGATGACACAGTCTAAATCGTAAAATATTCTAATAACAATCAGAATTTAAAAAAGTACAGTTTTTGCAGCGGATTTTATTCCCAATTTCTCTCACGAAGGCCTCATCGACGTATAAGAGGTGGAAATTTAACCATAAAATGTCTGTGAATCAATATACATTTTCACTCGCCATATCAGATCTTGAAGAGCTTAAATATTTGCAATGAATGTAAGATTCAATCCTTAATAAGACCTTTGGCGCCGTGGCTGAAATAAAGAATCTGACCCCTAAAGTCCTCCTACACGAGCAATAATGCCCATGGACTTGTGTACATCAAATGAGTTGAGTAATATATTCTGATTACTAAACTGTAACAGCTGAATACACACTTATATGACTGAACATTTTAATAAGAAGAACTTTAATGTGTTATCAGAAGTCTATGAATGGGGAAGTGCGAAACGTCTCGTTACACCATATTCAGGGCATTGGCGCCTTTTGACCCAGAGGTCACCATTAACAGCGCCCTCTTTCGGCTTTTCTTCTCTTACTCGTATATGAACTATTACGAGTGCATAAGAAAAAAGATGGCGAACGTTTAATATATGACAACAGTACTTGATGGACCATTAGTTAAAGTTTCCGAAGAACTTCATATAGTTCAAAATGAGACAAAGAGCCTTGTTTGGAACGATTTGTGTAGAAACTTAGATATCGGAGTGGCGTGCTCGGCAATGCCTTTCTAAGAACCAATGCATTTTCCAACGCGAACACGAACGCGACTTTGGAGCAATTTTGCCATTCAAATAGATCACAAACGCGAACGCGGAAAACTGTTGACGGATTTCCGGGCAGCTGGTCTTTTTCTTGCTGTGAAAGATAAAATTTGGTCATTTGGAAGTTAAACCGTGTTTTAAAATTGTTGAAACATATAAACTCAAATAAATTTCAATCGCATACTTGCCAGTCCCACTTTCTGTCCAATTGCTTTCCATATGTCTCTTTTTTCTATTTATGGAAATGATGCGAAGGCAGTACCTGCTGATTGGTTGATAGCAAAAAAAACCCGCGACTTTTTTAGAAAATTCGCTCTGGAGGTAATCAAGGCGGTCGTTCGCGCGAACAAAAATTTGTTCGCGTTCGCGTTCGGACTCTATATGAACGACTTTACATAAATATGACTGAGCTATTCCAGGACGAAAAACCGGGTTCGTTTTCGCGTTCGCGTTCTGTATAACTGGACCGTAAGGGACACATTCCAGCAAGGATTTTTGACAAATTTAACCCACAGCCACATATTGGCCGGGGCGCTGCATGACGGGAGGCTATACTGCGATCGTTTAGCAGCGTTTTGTCCATGTAATACTATGCCACAGCTAGGCCATGAATGCTAGGATGCAGCAATACAATCTCTTGGAAAGCAAATGATTGAATCCATATCCAAGAGATATCTCAATATTTCTTAATGTTCTGTAATCAAACCATAATAAAGAGCTCTGGAATCTCCAGAAACATGCAAACAGAGATAATATTTAGCAAGTGTTCTATAGAAAGAAATGAGAATCATATAGGATGCTGGGGCTCGTTCTACTAAGCTGGCGTAAGTTGCGCCAGTCGCAAACGTGTGTTAAATTATAAGAACTTGCGCATTGTCGCAAATCTGGAGGCGCAACTCTATGCTGTAAACCTATGCGTACCTTTGCGCCAGCTTAGTAGAACGAGCCCCAGCTGAGTTCTATAGAAAAATATTACTTCACTTTCCGACCAAGAAGTTATAAACTTCTTCTGATCTGGATCAATCAAACTTGTATTAATTTCAACCATGAAAATGGGATACGCTTGTAAGGGACCGTAAAAATGTAGGATGCCATCCGATATCATTTGATAAATGAAGACAAGCATTCCTGAAATGCCCAAATGGAACACACGATTTATTGGCTCCCATTGGCATTGGATCTTTAAATGCATGTGTGTTCTTTTTTCGTATATACCTTTCCAGAAGCCTATTATTAACTGTGATATTTCCTTCGCTTCACTGGCTGGCCTATAGATCTAGTTCGATGCAACTTAACATTCTAATACCGATGTTTACGTTACGAAAATCTACATTTCTTTATTTTCACCAAGAAATCCAATACTCGAATTTTAGGAATAATAGAACAAACAAGATGATTTTCGTAACGTAAACATCGGTATTAGAATGATAAGTTGGATCGAACTAGTAGAAAATAAATTTAAAAAATGTTGTGTTTTCTATTTTTAGCAAAATGTATTCATTAATTCACATTGATTAGTTAAACGAAATTGACAAATTTACCGGTTATCTGGAAAAAGACAATTTCATTCGTATTCAATATTTCGGCATTTACTTTGGGTTTCGCTGAATGATTTTGCATGATAGACCAAAGTTAAAACTCTGAAGAAAGAAAGCATTGTAATTGTTCAAAATGTCAGTTTATCAAATGATCGTAAATTTAGACAGTGGTCTACTTTGACATTTATTATATCACTTTTCCAGTCGTGAAGAGATTTTGTTAATTTATCTGGGAACTAATAAGCTTCGGTACTTGGTGCATTTCAGACTATGTAAACGGTTGACGCTGTTTCTGCCAGATTCAATACTTAACTTTCGTTAGTCTTTCAGAACAACAAGAGTGGGCAGGCCTGGGCAGTGGGCAGCGGCAGACCTGGTGAAGCGTTTAAACCGACAGTGTTTCTTGCCGTGTCCGGCTCTAACCTTATGTATTTGGGCTCGACCAGCTCGATTGATTCATTGATGTTTTACGCCGCACTCAACACTATTTCACTTATATGGCGGCGTTGCCAAGTTTAGTGGGGGGAAGAAACCGGGCCCATTGCTACTCTTCCACATACGGCAGCCGAGTGAAAAATCCACGTTGTCATGTCCACTTTGGCCATTTATATTACAAGATTTGAGTAAAGCCTAAGCATATCTTGTGTTCATAAATATATATATAAGTCTGTACTGAAGGCCTGCTGGTCTTTTGTTACTTCTTCGTTACATATTTTGTCTTGTACCAGGTTTCTTTACACCTCTTTGTAGCCATTTTTCCAGTGACGAATATCAATCTAAATTACAATCTAACATTAGAAGTTACCATTGTCCTGAAGTCCAAATATAACGCAATTTTATCGGAAAAAATCCATTTGAATGAGGTAGCAGAGTTCACTTAGGAAGTCAACTGATCATGTGACTCTTAAGCATTCGACAAAACAACATTATGAAATTCACCCTTGCATTTTCTCGCATTTACCCGCCTTTCTATTGCTCTCTTACACTCGGCTAGAGATATCATTAAGTACATCCAACATTTCAAACACTAGCAGCTATTGGAAACGCCCTGTGCAGACTACAACAGTGGCCAGTTCAAGGACAATCGACAGGAAACATTGCCATCTTGCTTGATTTCGTTAACATGGGACTATTTCGCGAGACTGACTCGTTTCGTTAAAATGTGACCCAAGCTGGCATGTAAAAATCTCTACGCTATGTCTGTTTAAGGCGTATGAGGTCTATCTTAGCCACGTATAAAGGAGATTTTCTTTGTGTTATAGTGTTCAAAAATATATAAAGGAGATCTCGAGAGGTCAAAAATATGTAATCTTGTGGCTCTAGCAAAAAGACACATGGTTAACGTTGCTCTTGTTCGATATTACACGATATAAACGATATACTTCAAACGCTCAACTTTTTTTAATAACAAAACTAATGGAAAGTTTAAATTTAGGAAACTCATGCCACTTTTACACCGTAAGTGCAATTAGTACAATCTCCTTTAAAAGCAGAAAAGATAATAAAGTTTAAACATAGGGGTCCAAAAAGGACTTTTATCTCAGGATGCATTTTTGTGGTTTTAACTTGATTATTGTAAATAATTCGACGTGTCTGTTTTCATATGAACATCAATTGCTTACATTTTTCAATAACCACAAATGATTTAGTAGAGGAAAGTCATAGTTCAAGAAATAACAACAGTATTTGTTAAGGACTATCTCACTTTGGAATATTTGCGAAGGCAAAAACTAGTTTGAATATTTACCGTCGGAACACATCGAAGCCATTTCTCCGATTAAATCGTTTTGGTCAAACAACAATCAAGGATGGTCAGCAAATATTCATCTCGTATAACAATATTTATCTGATGGCAATTCCCTAAGATATCACTTTCTTCCAGGGGATGCCAACCTTATCTACACGAAGCCCTATTTATAGTTTTTCCAATTGCTTTCATTAATGGCGTGAAAATGTATTTATATTAGAAATCGTAATTAAAAGCATAGATTTGTTAGGGTCTTGTCTATGTTGTTGTAACTCAGTTATATAGAAATAAGCTGGTTACGATGTCTATCCCAATGGTTTTATCAATGGGTATCTGCTTCCCCAGAAGAAAGGATCTTCGGCTGTTAATGGTATTTAGCCACTTGAATTGACTACATGTACCATATTCTTTGAGCGATTATATTTAGATATGTTGGGTTTGTTTTCCACAACTTATTGGTAATCTATAAACTACAAAATATAACTTGCGCTCGTGGTATCCTTATAGGGAGTCTGATTAGCTTACATGGCTATTCATATTAGGGACACAAGAGACACTCTATATGTAAACTTGTATGGTACCTGTTTGTGATGGGTGGAGAAATACGTTGTTAGGAGGCTGTTTCGTGATGTGAATCATTAAACATCTTCCATTATACCGAAATAAGCTTTCATCGGGCGGTTTACAAAACAGTGGCCAATGGACGGAGGAAATACAATAATTGGTCAAACGAGCGAGGTTAATTCTGCGATGTTCTGTCCTGCTAAGTGTTAAGGCGAGTCCAAATATGACCAATATGAAAGACCTGTGGTCCTCACCATTAGTACACAATTATTACCGGAACTTCAACACTTGTTCTTTCACAGTTAGCGTGGCGATGCTGACCGACATCTGTGAAGCACTCACGAGGGTCATCGCATGGAAACGTTTATTCATGGCTAAAACAAACACAATTATAATGTCTTTCATTAAACTGTTACAAATTCTAAATGCGTTATACCCTTAGCGAAAATAACTCCAGTACCTATTTCGGTTGCCTATTTGTGTCTTTTAGAAATATATAACTTTATTGTTTTGGTATTTATGGCACACATTTCCATGAACAAAATTATTCCATCGACTGTGGGTAATTTATTTCAAATACTCAAAATGTTTGGAAATACTATGCATCGAGAAGTGTAGTACTGCCGGTCTACGCGCAATTCAATGTGTGTGTATATACTTTCAAAATATTCAAAATATATACCTGATGTTCCAACTTTGGAAAGACGACGGGTGCTTAATGTGGAAAATAAAACAAATCATGTTGTATCGCTAGAGCACATCTTGATTATTAAATATATAAACACGAAAACATAAGGTCACAGGAAAATCTTCATGACTAAAATAATCTAATTGTGCTAAAAATAGGTATGCCATTTAGACCTTTATATCTAATCATAGGCGGTTGTAATGAACCAAAACCCATGCTATTTCATTAGGTTGAAGACCGACAAAACCTATGTCATGAAGTCGGGTAAACTGAAATTAAACAAACTTTGACAAAGTGAAAGTATGTACTTTGCATCCAAGGTAGAAGGCAGACAAACCCTGACTACAAAATGTAGATCTTTCAAACTTGTTCTTTTATAAGCAATCACTGGTCGTTGGCTTAGAGACCGAGCCATTCTCAATTTTATTTTGTATTCTTCTGTTATTATATGGTATAATACTTTTTTTCAAGACACCTAGTTCAAATTTAGGCATATTACTTGGGGTATTGAAGTATTACTGTATGCTCGTGAATGCTGTGCCAAGGGCTCTTTGTCGTAGAGAATTCTGAGTTTCTCCTACATATTGCTTGAGACGTGTTAGCACGTAATAACATACACGATGTTAGAGGGGTCGCAATTAAGGGCCTCTGCCATTTGTGGCGGGATTGTTCTCCGAAAAGGGCCTCGCACTCTTGTACGTATACGTCGCGTCTTAAGGCACTTCATTGATGTACCAGTTGCACGGTAATGATACATCCGTGAAGGAGAACCAAGCGTGTGTGGGGCTGCCTGAGTGGGGGATAATTTGTCTTAATTAGTCAAATGTGATCCTTCGGAGTAACCTAACAAAATACCCCTGTGGAGAAAAACCCTAAAACGGACAGAACAAACCTGTCCTTACGATGATTTTAATCTAAATTACTATTCGTTTGATATTTATGACCCTAAATAGTTACATCGACAAAATCCTCAGAAGTAGAATCAATAGTAGGCTGTAGCTTAATGCTTGGATCATGGGAGTAAAGTGTCAATAGAAATAGAAAGCTACCCCAACGCATTCTGATATATGTACAAACATATCACCTAGACACTGAAGATAAATGAAAAGTTGTTTGTGACATTTACGAAATATGTGACTTTCCCACACAATCATAAAAATGGAGGCAAAGATAGGAGTGAAACGTTTTTCCATGGCCCACCTTTAATTTAGTTGATTTCAAAATCATTACTTTTTAAGCTAAGTTCCAACAATTCTAAAATGTATTTGTCCGGACGACGGTGGTCAGAATATCTTTGGAATGCTAATTTCAGATAGTAAGCAATTAGCTGTGATATTCCATAACTTTCATTGCCTTAATCCGAGATAACAGGACGCCTGGGGACATTGGAGGTTTGGTCTATTTTTAAGAATTTTTAGAGATCCAAATAAAAATGCTGTTTTTTTTATTCAGATATCCTTTTTTCCAAGACAATGAAACAAAATAAAAACCCTACTGAAATTAACTGACACATCAGAAAGGCGTACAACGGGCCTTTTAATAGCTTACGTTAAGTTTTGTCGTTAACCAAATTTATATTTTACTGTGTTATTTTGTCAAAAGTTGCTCAAAAAGCAAGAAACGTACGATCAGTATTTATTAACTAATGCTATTATTTATGAACACTAAGACACACGGGCACAGGGAAAATCTTCTTGTCTAAAATAACCATGGAGACAAGGTTGTTAGCTTATACATATCAAAGCTATGACTTTATCTTTCGGATGCTTCGGCGAAGGTATAATTCCTTGAAAGTTTATTGGAACTTTAAAACATTCTTTAGAATAATTAGACTAGCCATTAACCAAATATGGCGTGTTTTTTTTTATCGTCTTTGACCTCCTAAATTCACCCAGTGTATTTAGTATGTTATCCCAGACGGCTTGTCGCACCACAAATCCGTCTATAATCTGTTTTACACTTCTCATCAGCTAACATAGATACAAGGTAGTAGCCTCCTCTCAATAAATCAATAACAAAGTCAGTCTCACTTTATATCAGTTGTTGTTGGAACTTAAAAAGATGCTATAATAATTACACTTATATTTCTACAAATATTCGGTGACCATAAAGATAAATCCATTAGTTCCACTGATTAGTTTAACGTAATAGACAAGTAGTGTTAACCCGAAAAACGAGAGTTTCATATTGACTTAAGATTTCGGCATACATTATGCCATCATCAGAAGTGACTCCTGATGGTGGTATAGTAAATGCCGAAATATTGAGTCAATAAAAATAAATCCTTTCACTTTTTTTCAATCTGACAAATTGCATTCAACCGCATTCTCTAATTATCCAAAGCATCAAAGCAGAGTTCTTATGTCTAGAGAGTAGAAATGTAAGTAATATTCACGATATGTCCTTTTTCTGCGAACTTTATATTAAGAGAACATCCATTTACCAGGCTCTCAACAGAGCATTATAAATAACCTTCCTGTGCCTCTAGTGTGTTTTGGTATGTTTTTTATTCTATTTACATCTAATATCGTAAACGAACATACCACACAGTGAGTCCACTTAATGATACTTCTAGGCATATCTTCCTCCAGATATGAAAATTGTTGGATCTTAATTAGAGACAAACATATCCACATATAGAATTCCCAACAATTTGAAAGAAAATCTTATTTTACTGAGTTCGCATGTGAGTTGAAACACGTGTTTCAGCAAACCTTGATGTCCCAAATAAAAACTAGAAACTTCAGATTAGAAACAACATAGTAGCAGAAAATTCAGCTAGATATGATGTATACACTGTTTAAGGAAAGCTTAACGTTAAGTAAAAACAAGTGCTTCGAATTAGTAAGCAGAAATCGCTTGACATGTAATACCCATATAGGATTGATACGATGTCCGATCAACTATTAATAATCATAATAAGGAATACTGATAAATAAAACAAGGTACGGGAAGCTGCAAAACGTTCTGTAAAATATCGAGCAAGCGTTTTTTGTTTTTTTTTTCAGTGAAATGAATAGGGCATTTTTTCAGTGCCTATTATCAAAAGATCAGAAGCTGTCTTTTAGTCGTCACTATAAATCGAAATATCGCATAAAAATGATGCCAGTGAATGGGAATACGTTATTTCCTCATCAACAACGGCAAACGAGAAGGCATATTTGTCGCTGGGCATCACCGATCCGAGGCTTGAGCAATCAATACGCGTGTTATGAAGTCATTTTGTATGATTTATTTATCGTCTCATAAAGATTGAGGTAATGCAATTTCACACAGTTGGCATAAATCA
This sequence comes from Lepidochitona cinerea, assembly GCA_963971465.1. NCBI lineage: Eukaryota > Metazoa > Mollusca > Polyplacophora > Chitonida > Tonicellidae > Lepidochitona > Lepidochitona cinerea. The sequence continues at coordinate 33,561,816 of OZ020556.1, read as the reverse complement.
AGAATAATATATTTTTTCATCATTGAGTCTTAAGAGGATTAACTCGAGAAGAGGCATCTATCTGAATAGTGAATTACACATTACCTATCCATATCTTACATCGTTGTAATGCGTCCAATGCATTGATTATCCTATATTCTTTTTGGTGATTGGTTTTCTATAAAAAATATCTTGAAAACCATCATCAAATAAAAAGTTCAAGCAGTGTGCGTTTGGGTATAAAGAATACAAATAATTGGATTTTTAAATAAAAGTCTATGTCAAAAAAGCCGAATATAATACATAAATGTAGCCTGCAGCTGTGACATCCTGTAGTGTCAATAACTCCATCACAATTATGATTATGATATCACAAATATAGTGCTTTGCTTGATCAAGATTCCATCGCCTATATTGGAGAAGTTTCCTCTGTTTATAGGTAACACAAGAATCCTTATAACATAAATAGTAGGGTAACTGCCAAGAAGAGAGCTTCCAAATATATTGAAGGTGATGTGTATCATTTTACTTTGGACCAAAAAAGTTCATAGCGCGTGTTACAAAACAGTGACCAGACTGACGGAGAAAAGATATTAGTTGGTCAAACGATCGACGTTAATTCTGTGTTACTGTGCATCTATTATTTGCTATTTGGGATCATAATATGACGAATATTGGATACGGGTGAACCTTTTCATGAGCAGATAATAATTGCCGAAACTTCTAAACTGGTTGGGGTCTCCTTGGCTCAGCAGAACGCCCAATCCGAACAGCCTTCCGCCAATAAGTCGCGGGTTCAAATCCCACTCAGTCCAAAAAAATTGGAAAATTTTCTGACTGGGTTTTCACTCGAACGACCTATGTAGGATGGTTGTCAGTTACCACCGGAAGGTCGTGGGTTTCCTCCGGGCATACTGGCAGCGCAGCAAAGTTTAGATTGTAGTTTAACAAACATTGGAGACACAAGGAAATACCTACGGTGGAAATGATGTCACTTGTGAAGTTAAAATTGACATCACTATAACCCACCTATAAACACTGTTATTGAAAGGCTGTGCTCGTTGGCTATTGTTATAGTTCAGGGTTGTTGGTAGTTTCCTCTCTCCTACCCAAATATGTTACGTTGCTCAATGGACAGTAACAGACAGTATGGAAGGTGTATACTGAAGGTATTGCCTGTATATATTGAAGCCACTTTTAACTATACATCTAGGTTTATAAACTAATTTAATTTTAATTCGACACATTTCTCTCATTCTTCCAGAAGCCTTGTCTCGCCACAAGTCCGCCTTGAAAATGCTCAATTTGACGATCTTCGTCAATTTATAGCGAGATATTCTACACGATGGTAGTTCTCTCTCAATAAATCAATAACAAAGTCAGTATCGTTTGAAAGAGTTGTGCATCAGTTGGTGTTGGAAAAGGAAATCCGCTCCTTAAAAAGATGCTATTTTAATACCACTTATATTTCAACAGGCATTGAGTGGTCATAAAGATAACTCCTTTTATTTTTTTCTCATGTCTATCAGATCACACTTAGCTGAACTCTGTAATTACTGAAATCTTTCAAGCATAGAAGTTCTAATGGACGAGATTCCAGTAGCTGCCTATCGCCTGCGTCTAACGCAATTCCTAGGGCAATGATTACTGCCCTATTCCGTCAACTTTGTATTAAGACAACATCCATTCACCAGACTCTCAGCAATGCATTATAAAAAAACTTGCCTGTGCCTCTAATGTATTTTGGTACTGACTGATACTTTCTATTTACATCTGATATCGTGCCAAACAGACCTCACAGCGAGGCCACTTAACGATGCTTTTAGCCATATCTTCTTTTTGATAGGATGGTTGTTTGTCTAATTTATTACATGTACGTACTTCTTCTGAATTCAAATTCCCAACATTTGTAATACACTTTACACGCCCGTGGATGGTGAAAAGTCAAAGTATCTTTTTATATTTATTACGGCAATAAACCATTGACCTATCAAACGAGGAGGGCAATTATTTCCAATACATCTATAATAAAATGTGGTATGGCTTTTAATGTACATGTATACATGTATGTAAAACGATATTTATAGATACTATAAAAAAAGTCCTATATGCTATAAAAAAGTGCACGTGTGTGCGTTCAGCTTACCAAATACCAACAACAAAGTACACATAAGCTGCAGCCAGTTTGGATGTACTCGGTTCAAAAGGAAAAATTAACGTATCGTAAAAATAATTGGTTGGGACCAGCTTAACCGCCCTCTAAAATCACTTGACATGTAATCGCGATATAGTACTGATAGACGAATAACATGTCCGAGAAAATATAATTGGAATGTAACAAGCTATCGCGTGGGCTTATGTTGCTCCATAGCGATAACGACGTCATGCTAAGAAATGATGGTTGTTGAAAACAACGCGGAGAAAAGTGTATGCGCTCCAAGTTCCACTTTTGTCATTTAACAGCTCAGTTTGGTCAGCTTAAAAAGCTTTTCAAATTGGTGTATTGTTCAATGTCAGCTAATATTGATAGCCTCAACCAGCACAGACGAGGAAATCAATGAGAGTTTAGTTTCTAGCTGGAGGAAAATGGATGTGTAAATAAGCAGTGTTATTCATGGCAGGTACCACCCATCGTTATTGCTTCATTGGCCTCTGTTTGAGAGCTAATGATGCTGTCAGTAATCAATCGGCATTTTATTGCCCCGTCTGGTCAAGCGTGGCTACTCTATTAATTATTTCACTTTATATTCTTCTCCACACGAGGTTAATAACCGCGACAAGGCTTATTTCAAGTTACATGCAAAATAACCTAATTATAAAGCAGATGGCGAAAAATACGTAAATTATAATGAAATAAATGAACAAAAGCAAGTCATTTTGTTATACCTTTTTTTTATCAATAATGATTTGTTATCTTTTATCCTTATTCTTTTTTGACAATTTTGTTTTCACCGAATTGGGAGAAGTTGAATGCTATTGGTATCTGCGCCATATATGACGAAATGATGCACGGAGCTTTGTAAAAACTGATAGACGTGATTGCAATCAGTAACTCTCACTTCACCCACCAAGCACACCGGCTTTGTGGACTAGTCCTTTTCAATCACGTGACGGTTATCTTATGAACATCGATTTGGCTGAGAGGTATTCACGATCTCGTCAAATGCTTGGCTAATCGTCGCTGGCTATTGGATGTGGTCCACGGGGAAATTCACTCACAAGACTGGCAAAAGCCTTGTTAGCTCCCATACTTCTCCATCTCGCGAGACCCTAAAAAGCCTGAACTGTTACAAATGGTTTCATGAATAACCAACGTGTTTCTTATACGTCAAACGATATTAAGAAATTGTTTTAAAACCTCCAAAACTTATTTACAATTGACTGAAAGTTAAGCTTAACTCAAAGTGGCACGAGTTGATATCAGAGTCTTAAATAAATCTAACGACACTGCAGTGTAATTCGGAGCGCAGTCAGCGAAGCAGGTTGTTTGGTCTATGTTGCAAAGGTAATGGAACCCAAGGGAGCAGGCAATGAGTCTCATGAGAAGTTTGGTAATAGCTCATTAGCACTCTGTCTAACCATGGAATATACAACAGAATAATACAGCCCGAGTGTGAATGTGTGAATCTGACTCCTTAAACTAAAGGAATAATAACAGTTGGGTGGAACAATTGATCAATCCTATGAAATCACGAAGGCTGTAATCACCAACGATCACACCAGTTAAGCTGTTAGTCTATGACACGAACTGTGAGCTTTTACTGCTCGGCTTAACACTTTGTATTACTAGAGTTTGTGAAGTCTGGAATCACCGTTATCGTGGAATTGAACTCAAGAATGAACAAAATGCCATTGTGGGCAAAAGTTTTCTTGTGAAAATATGATTGCAAACTGAGCCTTCCTTTGTTCTAAGTTAACCTTTTTTTCAACTGGATTCAAAATGAACGATTCTGTAGAAATGGAGATTGTTGGGAACATGTCTGGAAATTCTAGTGAGGAGTTTATACAGTCGAATTCTCCGCCTGGGAAAGACGGCTCATTTTATGACGATTATATGTATGATTATGAATGGTCATTAAGTAACATTCCTCTTGGAGAAGTCGTACCAGTGGCTTTGGTTTACGGCCTCACCCTGATTTTAGGAGTAACAGGAAATACTCTTGTCATCTTCTCTATATGTAGATACAAACCGATGAGAAGTATCACGAATATATTTTTACTCAGCCTTGCTACAGCCGACTTGCTTCTCGTTTGTATATGTGTACCAGTAAAGGTATGTCAAATACTTCATTCTATATCTTAATTTTAATATAAGTTAAAGTATTGCTTCAGTTGTAAAGGCACTCACTTTCTCTCTCATCTCTTGTTCCCTCTGAACTCTCTGTAGTTTATTTTCCTTATTATCGCATGTTTCCATTGAATATGTGTAGAAAGGTTTCTCAACTGTGCTTAAATTACGCAGTTGAAAACGATTGTTATAAGCTGATACGTTTGACGATTACCGCCTAATTTGTATTTGGGATTACAAGACACGAAACGTAAATATGAAAACACGAGGCCTTCGACGTGCACAATCCGAACAATAACAACGCCCCCATAACACATACCATAACATCTACAAACACAATTTTTGATTATCTCATTTGTATGCACCTCTTCCATTTGCGTTCAAATAAATTCTAACCTCATTTTAAATTTCATTTTTCTCCTTGTATTTATTAAGAATAATGGATATAAGATATGTAGACCATGCTACGAAAACGTAACATCCTGTTTCTACTTTTAAGAGCCATCAAGCTGATCTTTTGAAAGCACAAGAACATACACGATGTATGTACGTGGCAAAAATATCCTGAAACTAAGCTCGCGCGCATTCGGATATTTTATCCAAGGGGATACAGGGTATCTATTAATACGACGGAGAAAAGACAAAAAGAAAGATGACGATCCAATGTGTGTGTAGCATTTTGATCCTGGTTAAGGGACTTTAAAGTGGCATGAACTTGGAAACATAGAGAAATTGTCGTTGAAACAGATTCGGCTAATTCTTTGTTATGTTAAACGTACAGAATAAGAGCTTTCCGTTGATACCAATATTGCAGATGTAAATTTAGGTATACCTTTATTAGGAATGCAAAATGCATACCAATATTGCAGATGTAAATTTAGGTATACCTTTATTAGGAATGCAAAATGCATACCAATATTGCAGATGTAAATTTAGGTATACCTTTATTAGGAGTGAAACGCCCAGCAATGTAGGGCCTACCCCTAAATTCCAGTTATTTCAATTGTATCCGTCATTTGCACACTTCTTCGGTTCGTTTTGGCTATTGACTTCACCAATAGTTTGTTTATTTCAACGTAACTCCATTTGTATTTCAAGGTAGGCCTATTTCAAATGCTGAACTTCTCTTGATAATCGGAATTTATGAAAAAATCCAAATTTATGTTTACTTTGCAGTTTGGTGGAAGAATAATATGAAACACAAGTGATGATGCCGTTTTTTTTTATTTCCTTAAACTGTAAAAGAATTAAATCTCATATAAAGAATTAGATATTCACAGTTTTGTATTTTTTTGCATTCCAATGTTTGAGCTTTATATCAGGCCGATTACTTTAGACGTAATTCTGGGAATTTCGATCAATAAAATGCCTAGAAATTTACTAAATGGCTATAACAGTGACCAACAAAACCGTTCGTTCAGACTCTTCGTAGTTTGTTGATGTGACAATCGCTACTTGAGACATGCTGAACAATCTGATGGAGCAATCAATACGCAATCCCTGTTCTTATATGCTAATAACGCAGCGTGACATCGGTGTGTCACGTCGATGAGTCCATTTGAAGAAATCTGTTTACGTGACGAAAATACTAAAATGATCTACACTTTACGTCCAGCTATTTCGCTGAAATTGGACTAATACTAGGTATTGTAAGCGGTTTGTTAACTTTTGGTCTCTCAGCTATATGAACATTTACACGAAGTTGAAATGTTCACTGGATGTTTAACCACGGCTTATCGGTTAAAAGACACTCCTAACAGAAGCAATATTTTCTCAGTAGAAAAGTATTCAAAAAGAGATAAACACCTTGTATCAAAGCTGTAAAAACAAAAAAAGAAGCGGCTGTACGTAAATACGCGCAAACACACACTTGATATACAGATACTTTTTGGGGGGAAAATTACTGCTAGTAGTTTAACTGATCACAAAAACCCTAATGATGAAAATACGCAGTATCGACAGAAGACATCATTTGCCTTACGCTTTTTTTCATAAAAAAGTCTTTCATTTACATCCGTTTTTTTTTCTTCTTTCAATCATCAGTAAACAGTGTCTGTCTTCTGCAACTCAATTAATTGCTTTGCCATATTTGTACCGAATAGAGACAATGTATTAAAGGCGATCATGATTTCCTAACACGTCCCTGAGTAGTAAATTTGTCAAAGGGAATCCATTAGGTTTGATTATTCAGCCCTGGCCATACTGTTAACTTAAACCACTCCGTTCTCCAAGACCTGGTTTAGGCCGATTATTCTCCATCTATGGATTCAGAATAAGCCCACCTCCCAGATCATCCGATTGGCTAATAGAAACACCATTTCGCTCACAGAGTGTGCTCTGAACTGCATTTTGTTCAACTCTATCTTCTTTCCTTATACACATGAGCGGTTTTGGGGTAGAGTGAAATATATCAAGATAAACCTTGCTTGCACTCGTCTCGAGCGATTGCCCCTCAAATTAACTATACTGAAACATTTGAGGCGTGATTGCCCTTGTCAAAGACAACTTAATAAGTAGGTTATGATTTTAAAATGGCTGTCACAGCACGCTCTTGGGACCTTATTTCAATTAGACGATTGGAAAATCCATCCGAGGTTAACATATATAATTTAATGTCACATATAGGTATTTTTGTCGTAGAATATATTTATTTTAATCATTTCAAACGTTAAGGCAGGGTAAGTGAGTGTATGTCAACTAAAAAGGTTTAGCATTTGTTGTCGCTTCTCCATGAACACCATGTTTTTCTTAAAGTGACTATGTAAAGGGACACGACAAGGTAGCGGTGGGATGGGCACTGATAACATTTGAAATTGAGTTTAATTAACTTAATGTTGAGGTAAGGGTGGTATTGTATGGTTTAATACAATCTGATCTTGAACCGATGATAGTGCAGATGCCAAAAACCGCAATATATTGATAAATTGGCAAGCATAAATAGTCATTCGAAATAGGCTACAAAACCACCCATCTTAAGGCACTGTGTTGTCTGTTAGACACTCACAGATGCGGATGACAGATGTACATTAATAACCGTCCGCAGAAAAGTTACTGTTCTTAGCTTTAACACGCAAAATAACTGGGTTTTGTTTTCTCTGAATGAATTGTATTACATACATGTAGAACTTTATTTCTCTCCCCAAGACTAGATATTCATTGACGATTTCCTAACCAGAAACGCATGTTGATGTGTATGCGAGTTCGGACAAAGTCGAATAAAGTAGTTTCGCGTGCTTGATAAAGTCGACGAGAATGAACTGGTCGTGGAAGCATAGAAGTAGGATGCTTCATTATTTGGTTTTCATTAAACGGTTAACAATTACATTCAGATTAAGCCTACGTAAAACTTTACACTGATAGTTTGAAATGGGACAGTCATAACTCATATTATGCAAGAGCTATTATTATCACATTTTGACATAAACCATTATGGTAAGTTATTTTCTTACAAGGTCGCTTAAAGTAGAGGGTATTAAGTTCCTGTTCGGCGTTTACAGTCACCACGCTATGCTTGTTTTCATTATTTTTTTCACACTTGCCCTTTTTGACATTTATAACAAACAACCGATTTTCCAAATACATAGATTCAAACTACCAACTTAAATATATTTCTAAAAACTTTCTTCAAAGGCACACAGGACTCTACAACGTTAAAACGGTTTAAATTAAAGTCACTCGACCTGCCGTAGGAAACATGTATAATCAATCTGCATCATTGGCCTTGTCTAGCAGTTTGCATATCAAAAAGTTGTGGCCATTGATAATGTCAAAGCCTAGACACATCAGAATAAATTCAAAGGGCCTTCCATCAGATGTGCAACCAGGCGACAAGAAGGGTACACTCTACGTCCCTTCTTTTAGAAAGTAAGTAAAACGCCATTTTAAAAGTATGTTTTCCCAAAAGCGAGTTTTTATCCAATGATACTAAGCCAATAGCTTGCAGATAACAGCTCCTCGATGTCAGCACATTTAAAACTACATGCTCATCCATTTGTGATGTCATCTTTGTAACATCATACACTGTTTGATGAGAACTGCTACATGTAAGTGTCAACCACCGCAGCAACAAAGACGTTATTTTTAATATATTTCTTTTATAGTTCCTTAGAAAGCTGTCGACGTTGGATGTATTATAATACGGAACAATTAATCGAAAAAAGCTATTAAGGGAATTGAGTTCGAATTGCGGGAGATATCAAGATTATAAACAGACCAAATGGCATAACAATAATTTGGTCTTGTAGGGGTTTTATTGTAACGCCACACTTGCTGACCGAGTAAAATGACAGTAAAGTATAGTCTGGGTAGATTGGAATCTAGTCTGGAAACTCTGGCGGTCGCATAAAAATACTCTAAACGGTGGAAAACATATTTAATATATTTACTTGAGAATCTATTCACTAAAGGCTAATCAAAGGGCACAAACAGAATACATAAGGAATATAGTTAACAGTCAAGCCATGGTCTCACAGCGCGTTTTTCATTCCAGAAATATTAGATCCAGGACATAAACCATGTGTCTTTTATAGAAAAAAAGAAATTATCTTTAGTGTGGATTCAATCCTCTTTTAAAGAGCAGAGGGTTCTCCTGGTCATCCTGCAGTCTTGCCCAGCGTTCGTTTATAAACTAACAGAGATATGGAGTTCACCATGGAGTCAATGTTTCATAAACATCTGTAATATTGGAGTAGATGCAATCCGAATTAAAGTAGTTGGTGAACTTTTCAGATTTGTTTAATGTGGCCATCATTACATAGGTACTAGCTATTAATTCACTCCCTTTCTCTTGACTGTTGACCGGTTCACTTATGATATGTCTATGGAAAACATTTACTGGATCCTATGCGTGCACGAGGGACAAACCAGGTGTCTTGTGATGATGGGATGCCAGAGCCAGAAGAGGAATGATGTAAAGTATATATCGTCTTCAAATGTACCTTTGGTATAAAAAACATAACTTGAATTATAAGACGTACAACAAATAATTTGTTACAAAAACAGTTTTGATGATAACATCCATCATATGTTAAAACTGCCATTCTAATTTGCTTTATTTTGGGACAAAATTCTTACATTGACTAGCAGCATTATATCATCGAACAACGTCAGTCTATTAAAGGTGATCGTGGTTTCAGAACACGTCCTCAGTTATAAATGTGTCAAAAGCAATCTATTAGGTTTGATTATCAGATTAGTTCTTTTACATTATATTCTGAATGCGCCCAATCTCCAGACCCCTAAATTGGCCATTGCAAAGTTCACTGTTTGCTTTCAACCAACTTTTGTTGAACACCTTTTCAGCCTGAATTATCACAAGGAGTGAAACGATCCCAAAGGATTACCCCTCACGATATTTATTATGAAACATTAGAGGCGTGGCACAGATAAGTTAATTACTGGGTTATGGTGCCATTTCAAATTGGATATCAAATATATCATTCACAAAAACTCGTTATAGTTAACAAAATGAAGAGTTCATCTGCTGCACGAGTTAATTAATAAAACATCTCAGAATATTCATTTCGATAAACATAGTAATGCACTTCATTTGGCTCTCAAACACAGTATGTCAGGATTATGTGGATAGCAAAGACGTATACCGATGTTCATGGTATTGATTTATTCCTGGTGAAACGGCTAGATTAAGCGGCGGCGGTGCCACTTTTATAGAGGCGGGAAATTGAGTTCAGCAGAGTCGGTTAGGGTTAAACTTAGGTCATATTATACAGTATGGGGTAATTTCATTTTGGACCTAGGCTATTGAAGATGGAGATTGAAAAGTCACAATATATTAAAAACTGTCAAACACAAATGCTTACTCGTATATGAGCTTCAAGACAATTCGTCGAGAAGAGGGAGACTTGGTTGTCCGTTGTATAGACACCCACACCTGATGCTGACAGATCTATATTTCTTAGTAGATTATTAGTCTAAACTTAGACGCCAATTGACGTGTGAATTAACAGAAAGCACTACCACGTATTGAATTCTATTATGGTTCATCTTACTTCGACATTAAATCACTCCCAAGACTTTTGCTTTATTGTCAATTTCCCATCCGGAACTAGTCATACTTAAGGTTTGATGGTCATAAGTAAAGTACTAAAATTGACCGACAAAGCCCAATACCGTCTGGGGAGTCACCAGACCCCGACCTGTTCCTGACAGGAGCTCCATGCCAATGTGTAGGCGAGCTCAGACTAACTTAAGCAGACGACGCATAAGCAGATGGTTAAGATCTTGAGGAATTCAAATAAAATATTAATTAAAGAAAGGTAAAAGTTGAGTCTACATGTATATAGAAACTCCGTGTGCTGTTCGTCTTTTGTTATTTTTCATCGCAAAATGGGCATTCGTTAACAGTAAAAAAGAGACAACGTGTCAAAATCAGCTGTCAAGTCAGCATTTTCCTATTGCTTTTCTTATTTGTTGGATAGTTTACTTTTTTATCATGAGTCTACATGTATATAGAAACTCCGTGTGCTGTTCGTCTTTTGTTATTTTTCATCGCAAAATGGGTTTTCGTTAACAGTAAAAAAGAGACAAAAATCAGCTGTCAAGTCAGCATTTTCCTATTGCTTTTCTTATTTGTTGGATAGTTTACTTTTTTATCATAGGCTCTTTGCCAATTTCTTGAGGTTAACAACCTTCTTAGTGTCAACACGTCTCAAACTGTATTGTGTGTTGAAAATAGTATTTCCGAACTTATTGCAAAAACGTTTATTATTAATGAACAAAGTAAAGTCATTATCTAAATGCCAAAAGTGTTGTCGTGTAACATACTCTGTAATTCTCTAATGAATATGAGGAGGCTCAGCAGGTAGAGCCAGGGACACTCATTCCGAACAGCCTTCCGCCAATGGGTCGCGGGTCCAAGTCGCACTCAGTCCAAAAGAAAATTGGGTTTTAACTCGAACGACCTATGTGGGATGGTTGCTAGTTACCACCGGGTGGTCGTGCGTTTCCTCCGGGCATAGAGCCCGGTTTCCCCCCACAATAAAACTGGCATCGCCGCCATATAAGTGAAATAATCTTGAGCACGGCGTAAAACACCAAACAATCAATCAATCAATCTAATACATATGCATCAGCTCAAACAAGTTGCCGGCTTAACGATGTTTTTTTAATTCAGAGTCAAACATGGTATTAGTTAATAAACATTAAGTGTTTGTTTGGCAATCCGAAACCATTTAAAAGTACCAAATGGGGATTCGCCCCTCACAAGTTTCCACGTTCGATCTTATATGGAATGGAAAATAACTCGGAAAAAAGAAGAGGTTAATTTTCGGAATTTGATTTTGAATAAAAAACGATTTTAATTCACAAGTAGTGTTATTCCAAAAAACTTTTGTTCGGAATAACACTATAGTTATCTGAATCGATATCATGCCAATCAGTTATTAAGAGGTGAAGGATTAAATATCATGTGTAGGAAAAGATGAGGTTTTGTCCGGCTTACCACTCTGCATCAACCAAGTTTAGCGGTAATATAGGCAAGGGACTTCTAATCCAGGTGGGAGCCAAAGAATATGCCCGTCGAAGACTTTTTACTCCTATGCATTTAGTTTAATTAAAATATTTATTTTATTCTAAATACACAGGAATTAAAGAACAAATTTTGTCCGCATATGGTACAAGGGCTTTGTTAGTTTGGTCGTTTTATTTATTCACCAAAATGTTCTTCATTTCAAAGTGGCATTGCCAAAGTTCATGGAACACCTACCTGATTTATACTATTCTTTATACGTAGAATTTTAGCAGACGAAAAATAATTAGAAAGCACCACTTTTTTATTTTCGCACAATAATACAGAAAAGGTACTTTGGCTATATACAGTTAAAATGGTGGGACTAAAACCCAAGCTGTGGAACCTAGACTAGTTCACTGTGTGAGTGAATTGAAACATAATTAGGGGATTTTATGTCGGTACTACACAATTCTCCAGACAGCTGAAAAAATCTTTAATATAGTGAAATGGGACTTAATGAGATGAATGTACACTAGACTTTGATCAAAGGGCACGAGCAGAATGGGAGTTTAGTTAGCAATCAGGCTAAGGTCTCATGGCGAGTATTTCATTCCAGTGTAATTAGATCAGGGACATAAACCATTTGTCTTCTTTGAACAAACCTCTAAAGAAACTCTCCTTAGTGTGGATTCATACCATCTTCACTGGCAGGAAGCTTTCCCGATCACAGCGGAGTTTTGTCTAATGTACCTTTATAACTATTAGGCAGTTACACGTTCATTGTTTTTTTGTTTTTTCTCTTTTTTTTACGAAAACAAGATAAACACAACAATAAGTATAAAATCTTTTTTGTACACTTCAAGAATGAGCAATTCTTTTGCTATTTTTCATGAAATAGACATTTTAAATTCTAGTTGCATATCGGTATCAAGTAACTGTCCATGATGCTTTTTTTTCTCTCTCTCTTGGACGTTCATCTACTTTATACGACAATGCTGTATACTAGTACGTCAATACATATATTTTAATATAACACTAGTTTTGTTACAAGGAATGCTAAATACCCTTTACAGGACAATCTTGAAGCAATAAAAAACAACAGTGAGTAACGTTAACCATATTGTAGAGAGAGTTTTTTTAGACATTGGCTAATTGCTTAACTAGCTGTTCACAGTATTCACGGCATCTGGTAATCTAAATTGCCTCTAGAAATAAACAGCGTAGAAAAAATATGTTTTTGCACCGTGTCATTGTGTTACTCATATAGATGTGTAACCATACACTCAAAAATGTAGTTGAATGGTATATTATTAAGTATGAATTAAATTATATTGAAGTGACACGAGATGCCAAAATTTGGATAAATTCCAAAATGCAAAACAAAAACACCAGGACACTTAACTTTTTGCAAAGAAAATATTTTAACTGTTGCTATTACGAATATTTGTAATCTACATTATTACGGTTAGGCGGCGTTAATAGCAAATGGTTTCAAGATTATCTAAAATAATGATCAAAACGTCAATGTTTAAAATCCATAAAGTTGTTACGCATAATATCAATTTATTACACATCAGCTATATCAAACCCCCATGTTGAATGACATATCTTACACAATGCAATTTTTTTAATCAATTTGGTACCGATCTATAATCTCAAAGTGTCACGATGTTCCAAACTACTCGATTAATCGTCTAATCGAAAATTTGAAATGATTGGTTATTTTTCTCTGCAAGTGAAATTTAGAAGCTTTTAGTAATACCCTTTGTAGAACGTGCCTTATAATACAATGCATGTTTCTCCCTGTTATTTAAGTTTCGTTTACCTTTCGTTCACACACGTCACAGGTTCACTGAATATTTTTTATTTCATCATCATTCATTCTGTTTTTCTTTTCATTTATTTATTTCTGGGAAATTTATATCTACGCTTTGTTAAGGTCCAAACTTCATTTGTATCTGTTTGCATTTCAGTGTGTGGCGTTTTTCACATTTACCTGGGACTTGGGACTGTTTATGTGTAAGTTTGTACACTATATGCAGAATGTGTCCATGATATGTTCAGTGATGACTCTCACAGTGATGAGTGTGGAAAGGTAAGTCACAACTACAGAATACATTTGAAATTTAAAAAACATAAACTGACATTGAAACTTGGTTCCACGTGTCTATTTTTTATATCCTTAATGACCTAAGTATAAAATATACCCAATTCTTTTGATTTTAACCGTTCCTTGTGTCAACTGTTTTATCATGTTTTTTTTAATTTGACAATTTTGTTCGGCATGACTAGTTTTACTAATTTTCTTTAATAACCACATGTACTCAAACCCTAAATACCAAATGTACATGAAACAAAGGGGGCAATACCCATAATCATAGGTACCGGAAATCATAAAGACCGAGGAAAGTTTGGAACTTATACTCTAACTGTAAAAATTTAAATTGATTGATTGATGTTTTACGCCGCACTCAAGATCATTTCACTTATATGGCGGCGTTGCCAGGTTTAATGGGGGAGGAAACCGGGACCATTGCCCCGAGGAAACCCAAACCTGCCACGAGTATCTGGCACCTCTTCCACATACGGCGGCCGAGAGTAAAATCCACTCAGAAATGTTTCAATTTTTATTTGGTCTGAGTGTGATTCGAACCCGCGCCGCATCGATGGAAGGTTAGTGTGGGACTGAGGGGCGATAACTCTAACCCACTGGACCACCGAAGCCCACAATAAAATTAAAGTTGATTTGCATTGTTTTATATTCAGATTCATAGCGATATTGTTTCCACTACAAGCCAAGTCTGTGTGTACTCCCAAACATGCCGTGCTTCTCTGTATCTTGATATGGTGGATGTCCTTTCTACTGGCTATACCAATTATATTTGGACAGGTAGGTAGTAAATAAACTCCAGAACTTTCTCCAGGTTAAAATCAAGGGTCATCTACATATTTTTTCTGAATTTTCTCAATCATGATTGGTATCACAATTTATTTTAACAAGGAGATTCTAGTATCGATACACTTTAAAAAATTAACACGTGGCCGGTTTAAACTGCAAAAGAAACAAAGAACAATGAATAAAAATATAATATTTGGATTGTATTTGCATATAATGTGAATTGTGAATAATGTTATTATTTTGAATTGCAGACAATCGTGGAAGTAGGAGTTCGTCGTACCGGATTTTGGTGTGTGAAACGTTGGGAGCTTCCAACATATGAGAAGTTGTACGAGATGTACATGTTTGTGTTATTGTTTATCATACCAGTGATTATAATGATCATTGCCTACGCTGGAATATGTCGGGAACTCTGGATTGTAACATCTCATCGGGCTCAACTTAGAGCATCCAGGTAAAGGCATCTCATGTTAGAACCGTTGAGTACATTACTTTATAAAGGTCCGATGATATGCTTTTGACTATGAACAAACTTTTCTACGGGCAAATATGTACTGTCTTTGATTGCTGTTTTCATGTTTAATAATTGGTATGAATTTGTGTATTGGTTGTTGTTTTGGGTATTAATCTAATGTATTGGCCGCTATCCAAGCTTTCAATGTCATATTTTGTGGTTATTTCAGCCAGACAAACAGCGTGTACTACCATCAGGCTGGACATACCGTCGCTCCTACATCACGGTCCTACTTCGCTAAACAGAAGGTCAAAAAGGTGTCAAAAGAAGACGATAACACCAAACGTCAGGTAACTTTAATACTTCGTCAATAAATGACATAGGTTGCTTGTGTTGTAGGGTAACTCGTCGGACATTTGTGAAGAAAGCGAGTTTATGCCATTTTTTTTAAAGGTAAAACAAATAAAAATGAAACATTTGAGTTTTTAATTGCTCTATTTTCAGATTTTTTGTTCAAATCACTGGAACGATTGTGCGATATTACGTTTGCCTAACAAATCATACAGTGAATTATTAATTCAAAATAATGCCAAACTTTCAAATTTTGTCTAGGAAAAAAAAAGAAAACAGTCAAAACTATTCGGGCTTTTAGTAGCGATTGTGCCTTTAACAACTAGGAATATTAGTTATAGAAGTGTTCTGGTTTCTGTTGCTTTTATGTCTAGGCCAGGAAGTCGATAACACGCAGATAAGAAAGCACATAACCTTTAAGAACAAACTGGATTTAGATTTGTTTACAGTGACTTACATGTACCCTAATGGCCCAAACTTCTTATAACACATTCTCAGGAAATAAGTTTGTAAAGTTTGGCCGACCACTTTTGTGGAATTACTCTTTTTTTGTATGATGATCGACAAAGGTACATGGTCCAGAACCTATTCTAATTGCAATTATTGGTTCCGTAGACAATACATCTGACCACGCTGTATATTTCATTGCAGGTTATTCAGATGCTGGTAGTGGTAGTTGTCTTATTTGCAATATGCTGGGGACCCATTCTGATCAACAATGTGTTAACGGCTTGGGGATTTATAGAAAAACTCCACTATGAATACCTGAAACCCATGAGACAAGCGTTCTTCCTAATGTCCTATATGAATAGCTGTGTAAATCCCATCGTTTACGGTTTCATGTCCAAAAACTTCCGTGCCAGATTTCGTCATGCTATATGTCCCTGGAGACGACGTCTTTGGGTGTCAAGATGCTGTAACAGAGAACAAACAAACGACGATAGAAGACGCACATCACGTATGACTGGCATGATGAGTATGTCAAGGACTATGTCGATGAAGACAGATTACGCTACTGATCAAACGGATTTTATGACTGATGCCATTCGTCCTATGCCACCTTTTGAAAACAGCTCAGAAACTACCTGAAGGTCAATTCACCACGAAGAGTGTTTTGACCTATAATCGTCACTCAGCCGATTTGTGCGAAATCTTTAAGTCTGAAGGTAGACTTTTTTGGAAAACATGTAGTTTCGAATGACATATCTGTGGTACCTTGGATTTCCCGAGTGTATTCGTGTTTTGTGGATTTTTACAAGAAACGAGTGTATAAGAACACAGGATCAGTCTCCAAAGAGAACAGAGTTAATTGATGCTACCATTGCTCAACACGATGTTATTTTTACTCCTATGTGCTGTTTTTATGACAATGAATTACATGATGATTTGATTGGAAAGAGTTTATTTGTGTAAATCTCAGTCGTAAAATAAACTCTAAACTGAATACAAAAAATTGTGCACCGTAATTGTATACCGTGTTTATTACAGCCTACGTTTGCATATTTTAGCTGCAATTATACGTCTTTCACTCGAAGTTCTGAAATGGACATTTGGATGTGATTGCTACTGATAGATTGGATTACTTCCTGTGTCTTTTATCTTGTTTGATATTTAAAACAACAATAGCTTTTCAACTGATGACGTTGACTTTTGGGATTTTTGCAAAGCGCCTTGTTTTGCTTGACATTTCTTCTGATTCTAAACGATTTTAGGGTAAACGTTTTTACTTTGAGTATTTTAATGACCGGTTTACATTGCTTCATTCTATCTTCACATCGTAACATTGTGCAATAATGCAAGACAACATTTTAATGAACTTGTTAACCGTGTGTCATCTATTTTTCAGTGTTTTAAATGTATATACAACTGGATCTATAACGTATCAAACATTATATTGACATGAACAAATAAATTTTCTTGTTTGAGTTAGCATTTGAGACCTTGATATTGTAGGTGTTGAGTCCAAATATCAGTATACCAGCTTTTAGGTATCAGTTGTTGTCACACCTACCAACTGTGTTGAAACGAAATTAAAGTGGAGAGTAGCTTGCAATACAAGAATCTAACATCATCAGAATTAAGGAGCAACGCGATTCTCGTGACCTTGGTATGGACAATTGAGCTTAGTTTTAGTGTTGAAATCGAGTTAAATAAATAATTTACAGTTTTACATAGTGTTGACATCAAAAGAAAGCTACAACTGCATGCTGCACCACTGACCGTATTTGATTTTTTTTAAATAATATATATTTTTAAATTTTTGAAAAAGTAGCAATTTTAAGTGATTTTTTATCGTGTGTTGCCCTTACTTCTGTGGGCGAATGATAACCGCCACGAAGACTATTTTATCTTCCATAGAGTGAAGAGTTTCGCCCTTTTTCGACAAAATCGATGGGAGGCACCCAACAACATTCCACAACAAGTGGATGCCGGAGACTAAATACATTTTCTTCAATTGCGTTTCTGTGGGGAAAGTTGGGGCTATAATGCCATAAAAATGTTTCACAATGCTCTATTTCTTTAACGAAGATTACATATAGTGAACACTTTAGTTAGATTCCATTAACCTTTATTTGATAAGCAATCGTCATCTGTTTACAAAATCCTTTTTTCGGTAATTTTTTTCATTTTTCTATCACGAGTTATGCATTATTTAGTTTTTACGGTCATGTGATATTATGACGCCGGGTTATACTCGTCAATAAACTGCAGAAATATAAGGAATTAATCCTATTTTGCAATTTTTCTGCTACTTGGTAATGAAGTTGCAATATGAGTGAGGTTAAGAAAAATCTCTAACTGTTCATATCCAGAAAAATTCTAGTATTTTAAGCATAACTATTTTGTTTGACGGCATAAAATAAATTTCTTCGCATACCTGAACATATTATTTGCAGCAGCTTGACGTCATAAATATACATGTTCAATGAATGCATTTTGAATCATAACTTCTTTCCAAAACATAACAGAAAATAATCAAACGTTTTCTTTAAACCGGTAAGATATTGGAATATGACGTATTTTATCTACAGGGATATATTTTACCACCTCTTCTATAACTTAAAATAAATAGAATACAGAAAGTATACATTCAAATTATCGACTGACATCGATCATCTGTTATTATTTCTGTTAATAGATGATGAACAAAGAATAAGAATTAACTTGTAGGAAGCGGTATCATACATGTACATTATGAATACTAGTATAATCGTGACACAAAGTGCTACAGATTTATGTCCGATAAAACTACTAATTTAGGCTAATAGTATGTGAACCAATAACTAACATCTAGGGAGTGATAAGTCATAAAACAGTTTGTTATTAAAAGCTGATATCTAGAGAGGGCTAAGTTATAAATACAGTTTGTTATTAATAAATAACATCTAGGGAGTGCTAAGTTATAAAACAGTTTGTTATTAATAACTAACAACTAGGGAGTGCTAAGTTATAAAACAGTTTGTTATCACTAACTAACATCTAGGGTGTGTTAAGTTATAATACAGTTTGTTATCAACAACTTACATCTTGGAAGTGGTCAGTTATAAAACAGTGTGTTATCAATAACTAACATCTTGGAAAAAGGTCAGTTATCAAACAGTTTGTTTTCAATAACTAACATCTAGAGAGTGATAAGTTATAATACAGTTTATTATCAATAACTATCATCTAGGGAGTGCTAAGTTACAATACAGTTTGTTATCAATAACTATTATGTAGGGAGTGCTAAGTTATAATGCAGTTTGTTATCACTAACTATCATCTAGGGAGTGCTAAGTTATAATGCAGTTTGTTATCAATAACTATCATCTAGGAAGTGCTAAGTTATAATACAGTTTGTTATCAATAACTATCATCTAGGGAGTGCCAAGTTATAATACAGTTTGTTATCAATAACTATCATCTAGGGAGTACTAAGTTATAATACAGTTTGTTATCATCTAGGAAGTTTTAAGTGATCAATTAGTTACATTATTAGAATAGCAATATTTGTTACAAGAAATAAACTATAAAACCAGTTTTATTTTCAATACTGATGCTACAGAAGTGGCTTCAAAATGTTGACATCTGGTGTATTCTTGCTAGAGCATGTACCATTGAATAGGTCTATGGCTTTCTATCGGTGTTAAACGAATTAAATTCGCTGGTGCACAACTTCCGCCGAGCTAAGGTAGTCTTTTGCTAAGAAGGAAAGTATTTCCGTCTAGAGTCCACGGGATGCACCAAGCGACACGCGGTTGGGTGGACATTTTAACGGCATACCAAGGATTGGCCACTTAACCTGTCAATCGTCAATCTACGGTTGCTTGGAAGCCAACCCCAGCTTACATGACACTGTTAACTCCTGTGTCAAAATACAATGTAAATACTACACGAACTCAGGATTGTGTAAAAAAATTCATTTCAAATTTCAACATGTACGGAAAGAAGTCTAAAGTGGACCCTCCATTAGCTGACGGAGAAGAGAGTTGGTACCTTCCTAATTTTGGCGTTTGTCATGTCAAGCCCATGTCAAGCCATTTCATGTAATAAATCCCCATAATGTAATAATTATCACAACAAGGGTTGTGATTGACACCTTTATTGTAATAACGTTACACTTAGGGTTGCATTTATACCCATTAGTGTCATAGCATTACATTCATTTATTACTATACATTAAAGGCCCACTTGCCGCCGCAGTTTGTTTGACATTTGTTAAAGTGACATGAGCTGCCAAAATTCACTTTTTCATAATTTCTGATCGTCATGACAGTAAGAGGCTTTGAAGGCCATCGAAAAACTAAATGATAAGCTTTGGAATGAGAAAATTCCATACAGTATGTGGCCTGTACGAACCGAAAACGTGTTCGCAAAGTAAACAAAATTTAAATAACCGGGACGACCATTCATTCTAAAACGTATAATGGTTATTTCACGTCATTCTAACCTGATTAAACATGGGTCCACAAGATATGAATGGAATCATTTTATGATTTCGCGAAAGGGAGGTATGACAATTTCTCAAATAATAAATGTTTCATATTGCTGGCGCTTTTGTCAATTAGAGGTCATTTGGACGTACTGACTTCTACCTGCAGATTTCTTTCTAACATTGTTGACTTTTGAATGTATCATAAGATACATCTACGCAAGTTACCATGGATAATCTGCTGTGTCTATAAAGCATTGCGCTCACCAAACTCATGATACAACTTAAAATATACCCTTCATTATAACCGCTGAGTGAAGAGTTGAACGAACACATTATGTAACGAATATGTAACATGTGAAATTATCACGCGCAGAATTAATTGATACGGCTCAAATGACTTTCCTGTGTCTCAATGTGCAGTTGTAGCAAAGGTTTTTTCATTAAAGAAACATGTATCTCTGATAATGTAATCAGTTGAATTGATAGCATATGTCTCTCCTGCTATTCATTAAATTAAATACCTCGTTGTCAGTTCAATATTATATTCTTTGGAACGTATTTAAAAGCCATCCGATTGGGAATTACAAAATATGCTTTACATTAAAACTGAGCGGCTTGTTAGAACAAATTGTCATCTTCGACACGACTCTTCATAAAGTGTGAAAAAATCTAAATGATATCGAATTGAACTAAACGACTCGACATAAGAACGTTTACAAGGGGGCTATTGAGAAATAATTAAGACATCTCCACGATCAAAGAATGTTTTAATTTTTTTGTGAACAGAACGAGTTTTCGATATCTATCAAGTGTATCTAAAAACAATACAATACGTACATATTTGGACAAAATCAGCCATAAAAACAAATATGAAGAAAGAGTATAATAGAAATGAAATCCCTTGTACTTTGGGTAGATCCAACAAGTTACCAATTACATTTACAGAGTCGTGCCGTGTTGCAATCAATCACAGAAAAGACTCTCTTAACCTTGGCGGTATGGTCAATTTATGGACAGTATTGTTTGAAAGAGAATATTTACGATGTTACGTGGAGAGTGCCCATGGAGGGTTATTGGAAAACTGTATGTAATAGCTATTGATTGTCTCGGTGTCGTTGTTGAAACTCAATCTGAGAACAAATTGAGTTATTTTGTAAATTTCTCGCGGGGCGAAACCACTAACAAGGCAACGATTAGATCGCGTCTGTAGAAAGAAAAGGTCTATTTTCCTGTCCTGTCTACTTGTCTCAGTTACACGTCTACGCCTAATGGAGATAAATACCTATAAGGGGTTGGAGGTCACAGATATCGATAAACAACCACATCTCTTCGTTCTTGTGTTGATACCATCTTTGGGATAGGTAAAATTGAGCCATTTAAAACTGGTGTTAAAAATCATAAGCTTTTTTTTTTTTTTTTTTTTGTTTTTTTTGCTTTTTTTTTTTTTTGGTGGGGGGGGGGGGCTTATCACATTCCCCTGCGTTGATTCTGTATTGTGTTAGATTATTAGTCAATCCGACGCACTTTTATTCTAAACGAAGACAGAACGAATGCAATACATTAATTTCAGTTCACAAATAATGGTGTAAATATGTATAATGTAATTTTCCAAGACAAGAATAGGTCAACCATACTGACTTACAATTACATCACAATTGCAAGTTTTATTTTATGGCTATATGTCTAAAATTATTTCAGTTATGGTTATGAAATAATAAATAAACATCATTCCGGTATTGCGCATTTCTTCAAAACCAGTAGCCCTTACCCTCAATCGGGCACCCAGAGGTGGAATGTCAGCTGGTTGGTTGAATCAGATAAGTCATCAGTACGGTATCCCTGCTGTCTAAACCTACCAAGACTGTTCAGTCAAATAATTGATTACACACATTTACTGATAAAGTTGCAGATAGTCATATTTGAATATACAGTTACACGCCTTTGCGGATACCTATATATAATTCATTGGGAATAAAGCTACTCACAACATTGAGCCTTAAGAAGTTTTGTCAGAAAACGTCACAGATCAATGACGGAACATTGTACTTGCCAAAGGTACGTATAAAAGTTTTGTGTTAAGTTAACCAGTCTAATTGGAAGGCTTGTACATGTATACTGAAAACTGATGTCCTGAACAAGACCGGTGTTCATGTGAAGGACAACGGCCATAATAATGAAGTTGGACATGACGTATATCTGTGGGGTTTTTTTTAAATTATAATTTTTTAGAATTATTTAAATCAAACAAATTCTCATTAGTATTAATCAAAGTGTTGATTTGATATATTCACTAATTGTTAATGTCAATCAATAGACAAATTTTGAGTTTTGACAAATTGTTACTGACAGCAATGCTTGAAGTAGCTTAAATATGAAGTTAATTGGTCAATGCCAGCCAAATGTTATTGGGCAGTGTCGAATTAGTTGTGACTTAATCTTAGCACACATTTAGTAATTTCTCGCGGGACGTGGCCACTAACCAGATGGCGTCTATAAAAAGGAAAATGTTGTTCATAAAATCGCGTCAACCTGCCTCAGTTATATGTAGCAAGTGATGGAGATAGATAGTCATAGAAGAAACGGATTCTCATGAGAAATTAGTTACACCACAAACACTGACACAAAGCTATTTTTGTTTCTTAATTCTTTAATTTCCTTTCCATGCAGGTTTTCAGCATATCGTGGTAACGTTATCTGTAACTTATATCATCTAATGTGGTGATGTATTCTTATTCGTGAGTACTCAACATTTGATTATCGGTGCATAAGATAACAGATAGATAAATATTGTTCATTTTGCTTCCTTTAATCAATGCTATGGCATCTCCAGCAAAAATCCAGCCAAATGGAACTTGTCATGCATTTACGAGGAGCACGTAATGTTGCATGCTAAATATTCATGCCAATTCATCTACAAATATCCATATCTTATTCAGTTGGAACATTAAACGTGGTTAACATAGTGTAGACAGAGTTCTAGCGGGAGGCGTTTAGTTCGCAATCAAGTAATGGTTGTCTGGCTACCATTTCATCCCAGTGTAATTATATTAGTGGTATAGACCATTTGTCTTCCAGGGAGGATCAAAGATCAGACCTGATTTTGTGCTTCGCTGACAAACGCTTTCTTGCTGTTGAGTCAATCCTGGGTCATTATCATTTCCACTACCGGAAAATATATCTTTGAATTTCAACGACTAGAAGGACATGCCCGGAATCAGTAACAGTCGTTAAAATCTGTATTTTATATAAATATGAGATTTCTAGAAGAAAATTGCTGACTTTTCCAACTTCTATGGACCTCTGTATAGAGAGTTTGTTTTTTCCTTGGGATGGGGAGGGGGTACTTTGTCTGTTTTGTTGCGTTAATGAAAATCGACCTGGGTCAGTTAGGCGACACTGGCCCTTTGTAACTGCTCATTCGGTGCATTATACGGTAAAGGGTTAATTTCCCTAAATTTGCAGTTCATAAACAAATCCCAGAATATTGCAACTAGCGAATACCATGGTAATAACTTTCAAATTGTTATCAAGTTTTAAACTGACCGGAACAAAATTTAAATAACAGGGAAAGGATTAACTGAATTCACTCCTTTACTTGCTAAAGATTATGCAAAGAAATGACGTGCTTCTCAAGTGTGTTTATCTGTAAAATAAATACACACGATCATAAAACGGTGATTTGTTTTTTATTGTTACTTAGTTAGCCATTTATTTATCTAATTCGTCTTCTCGTCTTATTGTAAATAAAAAGGTGCCATTGATACCAAAGTACGTATCAATAGTCATTGTATTAAACTGGATGCAGGGCGAATTGGGGTAGAATTAAGCCAACTATGTCGGTAATATCAAATCACCAGATAGTCGTGGCGTGGAAAGACTATTGAATCGTCAGATAAGAGAGTATCGATGTGTTCGTGTGCAGAAGTTGGACACAACACTTCATCATTTACTGCTAATGATACAGGAATGATCACATTTACCTCCTGTAATCCAGTCCAACGCGGCTTCTGTCGCAAAGTGGAACTATTTATATGTACAGAGGGAATAGTCCGACTCTCTCCATCCATAGCACAAACCCCTCAATTCACTGATAAACTCAGGGGCCTGGGTCCACTTTTACGAAGCCCCCTTAAGCTAAGGGCATCTTAATTTTCCCCTTAGGAAGAACTTAAGACGTTCATGCTATTTTACGAAACCCCCTTAGCTTAAGATCACCTTAACTTTAAGAGAATTTTTAAGGGTGCCTCAAAGGCACACTTAACGTCTCCTTAAGTCATTTTTTAGCTTATAAACATAAGCACAATTGTTATTTTGGGATGAAACAGCGAGGATACTTTTGAAATCGTATAAAGAAGCTCTTCTGATTTAATACGACATTCAAAATTCAATGACAGTGCATTTTACTATTTGACGATATTTGCGCTCATGAGTTACTGCCCTTTGTGGAGTTCTTATGCAATGTACTAAAATCACAACAGGCTTTATCGGAAGAAAGTTTGTTGCTGTCCTATCATTCAAACAGTGTTCGTTGAGAAAATAACTAAAAGAAAGGTTTGTTCCGAGACTTAAAATCTAAAAAAAACCTTGTGATCTGCTAGGAAACATCGGTATCTAAGGAGTTTTTCTCCTCCACTTGAGGAGATTTCCCTCTTAAGTTATCGCTAAGGTGAAAATCTTAAGATGGGGTTAAGAGGGTTTCGTAAAAGTGGCGTAGGTCCATCTTAAAATTTCCCTTAAGGTTTATCCTTAGCCACTAAGATCACCTTAACTAAGGAGGCTTCGTAAAACTTGGCCCTGTTCCATAACAGAGTTTACATTTGCCTACCCGATTACAACTTCAATGCCTGAACATTATCGCTTGATCACTTGCTACGGTTAGTCCGCAAATGAGTTTTGTGAAATAGCCCCGAGAATATGTTTTACTCAGTGTATTTTTTCATCTAATTTTGCGAATTGCTTACAGTTGCTTCAAGAATAATATTGAAAGTTGACCACTTTTTGTAGTATATATGATATTATAGATGCCTGTCAGTCGTCAACCTAATGAAATACCTATAGATTTGGTTTGTTACAACAATTTATGGGGTATAAAGGTCTAAATGATATGCCTCTTTTTAACACAATTAGAAACTTGTCTCCATGGTTATTTTAGACAAGAAGGTTTTCCCTGTGCCCGTGTGTTTTAGTGATCATAAATATTATTCATTATAGAACTATGTGGTGTTCAGCACTATGCATACACTACTGACTAAGACTAGAAACTCCCAGTGATAATATCAACCACAGATGCCTCATCGACTTTCAGACAAATGAGAGGTATGCAGAAAAGTTTCCAAACATTCAAGTTGTGTGTCGTTTCTAGTTTGATACGCATGCTAACGTTTATTGGTTCCGCCACAGTTCTGAGGTGGAAATTTAACCAATCACATGTCTCGTCAATTTTGAAACGAAATAAACAAATATGTTTTATGCAAGCATGCAGACTCAAATATAAAACAACCATACACTTTCTGAAAGCCGAGACGTCTGTAGAAATGCTCGAGTCAAGCAAACAGTTCAGGCTCTATGTTGTTGACAAATCAGACTTCTGATAAGATTATCTTGATATAATGACGTTTCCTTATTCAGTTTGGCCAGGGGTAATAGGTCCTTGAGATTTTAGCCCTTGGGGTCCGAAGATGGATTGAACCCCATCACTTACATAACTATAAAACGTTCAAATCACATTGATACTATGTTAAAAATCTTAAAAAAAAAGGATTTTGGTTCGTGAGAAAAATTCAGGGATACGTACCCATGCTCACCATTGTTGCATAGGGTATGCCGAACACTTAGATCTTGTGTGGCGACAAAACACGGTATGTATCGTTGTAATGCTCGACATGACACTGACACCTATCTATAAAGACCCTTGCTCGTCTCCACCCATGGTAATCTAATAATACGGGTGAAATAACAAGATGATCAATATTTGCATATAAAGCCGTCTCATGCCTAGCAATACAAATGGTTGGTTAAGCTTCAGACTTTTAAATTGCTGTCAGACTTTCTCAGTCAGGCGTGATTTTTTTTACTCCGTTACACACATCGAATAAAAATATATATAGCGACGTCAGTTCGTGGTATGAGCTACTACAATCAATTTTTTTCATAAACTATACGATTTACGTTGAGATACAAGTATATCTGTAAAGCCAGTTGTATATAGCTGTTTTTCAGATCAAAGGCACTACTTTTCAAAAGCCTCTACAATATGGATGAAGAAAACAATGCTGCTGAAATCACTCAATAGAACAACGGCGAATTAATTATCCTTATCCGTACTACAGGTAATAGCTACCAATAAATAACACTTCAAAATCTAGCTGCCAGAAATATCCTAAGGATGCATTGTTAGCTTGGAACCATCCCAGCCCTTACTGGACGTTATTGTACCCTTGCCCTTTGTTGTTACATACATTGAACATTTGCTACAAGATGAATTGAAAACTTTTTGTGAAAATGAGAAAATATAAACCGCAACTATTGGAAAAATCTAATTGCAAGTAAAACCCTCAGAATGCATCTGCTGGGTTGCTTAGATCTGCTGATGACAAACTATGAGAGTTTGATTATTGTAAAATGATTTACAAAATGATTTTCAATAAACTATTTAACTTAATTCGACGGCGAGGAACCAATCAAGTTTTAGAACCACCGGAATAGATGATAACAAAAATATTGTGTTTTTTTTTTCTTGTGGACTATCACTATCGATAGCACGTGTACCACGGTCATTTTCTTATTTTTTTTAATATTCTGCTAGAATGGCTCATATTAGTTCTTTTACAAGTTGGGTGTATCAGAAAATAAATTTGGTTAGAATTTATGAGATTTTTCTTTTATGGTTGGTCTACCTGTTCCCGAGACACGACCATTTTGATTGCCAAATCGATCACTGCTACATGAGCAAACGACTTTCAGACACCAGCTTAAAGGCACTCTTTATAGAGTATTGTTACCAATTTTCACAACACTCACAGCTAATGAGAAAACTAAAATTAAATTGACTTTGGATGAAAGATGGTTAGGCGATTTTAAACGACAAAATGTACAATTAACGAGTTACTTATGAGAATTTCGTGATTATTCCTGTCTGAAGGACGGTTTCAGATGAAAGCAAACAGAGATCAGACGTGAGCTTTGGTGCCTCTGATTGATGTTTTAGGCCTCACTTATATGGCGATGTTGCCAGGGTTAGTGGTGGATGAAACCTGGGTCTTTGTCTGGAGGAAACCACATCAGGTGATCTAGTGAAAAATGCATTCACTTTTTTTTTAATTTTTGATTTAGTCTGAATGGAATTTGAACCCGCACCTATGTTAAAAACTCCTGTCTGGCTGAAACCAACAGTTAACAAACCATCTGCAAAGAAATTAAAAAATTGTGTTGAACTCGGCATTAAACGGTCTTTCAGGGGGGAAAATTATCATTGATCATCTGAACACTTTCCCAATATTTGCATGACAGTAAAATGTAAGAATGTTTCTAATCTGTAATTTTCTTCAGACCGATCTGCCGTTCTCATTTGCCAATTGGGCAAGTACAAAACATGACACTTAGTCTTGGATGACATATAACAATTTTCCAAAACGTTATTAATTTCCCACTTTTCGTGTGAAACTAGATGCTGGTATCTAAAAGAGCAATGTTAAATGAGCAAAATTAAATTTTGATCTATCCGGTCTTTAAAAAACACTTCCACTTTTGGAGTCACATTAAAAATTGGTTTCCGAATCTCTGTTACGGTAAAGGATTTCTAATTAATTCCAGTCTGTTGATAATGCAAACTGTAGTTAAACTAGCCGACAAGGCTACTAAATCCGTCTGGAGAGATAAAAGTCCTTATGACGAACATCCAGGTCTGACAATAAGTCCCATCAACTACAGTTGTTGTGTAGGCGTATTGTAATAAACTTAAGTGAGTCTGAGAGGTTAGACGATTGACCATTGATTATAATATGATCAGCAAAATGACCTAATATATTAACACACGAGGCAATTTTAGTTTATAATATTCACATAGAATAAAATATAAACAACACTGTGTGGCAATAAAACTATTATTTTTCAAAAAAGGGTTTAGATGCAATTCGATTGAATTTAAGTAATATGTTTTTGGAACCTTACCAAAGTTGTTTTCTTATAATTTGGTTTATATTCAAATACTGCTGTAGCCAAATGTATAAAACCATATTACCATACCCCCCCCCCCCCCATGCACCCACCCCTTTATGGCACAGCTTACCGTCATGATTTTAACTGAGGAACTCACATAACTTCGCGTCATGGACTTCGGAAAAGGTTGTCTATACAATGGTTTTAAAAGATAACCAGGTGTTTTTGAAACTGGGCAGTGGTGGCTTTTTTGTAAATGCGTGTAGATATAAATAGCGTTTAAAGAAGAGTAGAAAACGACGATACCACGTGCACCTTACGACACTGTTCTCTGGAAGTGACACGAACATTTTGCAGAGGAATTTTGAACCTAATACAGTGATATTATGATTTCTCTTCACAGAAAAAAAAACAACCATGACCAAAACATATAATGATTAGTTCACGTCATTCTAACCTGATTAAGTATGGGCTTGAGGGTTTTCGCTCACACGCTATGTATGGAATAACTTTAGGATTTCGCGAAAGTGATCTATGGCTGTACAATTTCTCAAATAATAAATGGGGCATATTGCTGGCGCTTTTGTCAATTAGAGGTCATTTGAACCTACTGACTTCTACCTACAGATTTCTTTCTAACATTGTTATATTTTAAAGGTATCACAAGATACATCTACGGAAGTTGCCATGCATAATCTGCTGTGCCTGTAAAGCAATGCGCTCACAAAACTCCTGATATAACTGAAAATATACCCTTGATTATAACCGCAAAGTGAAGAGTTGAACGAACACATATTGTAACGAATATGTAACTTGTGAAATTATTACGCCCAGAGTTCATTGATACGGCTCAAATGACTTTCCTGTGTCTCAATGTGCAGTTGTAGCAAAGGTTTTTTCATTAAAGAAACATGTAGCTCAGACAATGTGATCAGTTGAATTGATAGTATATGTCTCTCCTGCTGTTCATTAAATTAAAAACCTCGTTGTCAGTTCAATATTGTATTTTTTTGGAACGTATTTAAAAGCCATCCGATTGGGAATTACAAAATATGGTTTATTTTAAAATTGAGCGGCTTGTTACAACAAATTGTCATCCTATCAATATAACATCTTAGACACGACTCATCATTAAGTGTGAACAAATCTAAATGATATCAACTAAATGACTCGAGATAAGAACGTTTACAAGTGGGCTATCAATAAATAAAATTACATCTCCACAAAGAATTTGTTTTGAGAACAGAATGAGTTTTCGATATCTTTCAAGTGTATCTAAAAACAATAAAATACGTACATATTTGGGACAAAATCAGCCATTAAAACAAATATGACGAAAGAGTATAATACGAATGAAATCCCTTGTACTTTGGGTAGATCCAACAAGTTACCAATTACATTTACAGAGTCGTGCCGTGTTGCAATCAATCACAGAAAAGACTCTCTTAACCTTGGCGGTATGGCCAATTCATGGACAGTATTGTTTAAAAGAGAATATTTACGATGTTACGTGGAGAGTGCCCATGGAGGGTTATTGGAAAACTGTATGTAATAGCTATTGATTGTCTCGGTGTCGTTGTTGAAACTCAATCTGAGAATAAATTGAGTTATTTTGTAAATTTCTCGCGGGGCGAGATCACTAACAAGGCAACGATTAGATCGCGTCTGTAGAAAGAAAAGGTCTATTTTCCTGTCCTGTCTACTTGTCTCAGTTACACGTCTACGCCTAATGGAGATAAATAACTATAAGGGGTTGGAGAATAAAGCTACTCACAACATTGAGACTTACAAAGTTTTGTCAGAAAGCTTCACAGATCACTGACGGAACATTGTACTTGCCATAGGTACTTCTAAATATATATGGTTTAGTTAACCAGTGTATCAACTGGAGGGCTTGTACATGTATAGTATATACTGAAAAGTTGAAAACGGATGCCATGAATAAAACCCGTGTTCATGTGAAGGACAACGGTCATAATAAGGAAGATAGACATGACTTATATCTGTGATTTTTTAAATCTTCTTTCTATTTTTAGGTAACTTTTAAAACCCTCTAAGTTGGGAAAATCAAAATTGCCCAACAAATTCTGATAAGTATTAATCAAATAATGTTGATTTGAACGTCAGTCTATACAAACATTTTGATCAGCTAAAGATATTGGGTAGTTGTAATAACCAGTGATTTTATAATTGTCCAATTTGTTGTGGCTAAACATAGAACACATTTAGTAATTTCTCGCGGGACGTGTCCACTAGCCAGATGGCGTCTATAAAAAAGAATATGTTGTTCATAATATCGCGTCAACCTGCCTCAGTTATATGTTACAGGTGATGTAGATATATAGTCATAGAAGAAACGGATTCTCATGAGAAATTAGTTACACCACAAACACTGACACAAAGCTATTTTTGTTTCTTTATTCTTTAATTTCCTTTCCATGCAGGTTTTCAGCATATCGTGGTAACGTTATCTGTAACTTATATCATCTAATGTGATGATGTAGGGTACTCAACATTTGATTATCGGTGCATTAGATAAAAGATAGATAAATATTGTTCATTTTGCTTCCTTTAATCAATGCTATGGCATCTCCAGCAAAAATCCAGCCAAATGGAACTTGTCATGCATTTACGAGGAGCACGTAATGTTGCATGCTAAATATTCATGCCAATTCATCTACAAATATCCATATCTTATGCAGTTGGAACATTAAACGTGGTTAACATAGTGTAGACAGAGTTCTAGCGGGAGGCGTTTAGTTCGCAATCAAGTAATGGTTGTCTGGCTACCATTTCATCCCAGTGTAATTATATTAGTGGTATAGACCATTTGTCTTCCAGGGAGGATCAAAGATCAGACCTGATTTTGTGCTTCGCTGACAAACGCTTTCTTGCTGTTGAGTCAATCGTCGGTCATTATCATTTCCACTACGGGATAATATATCTTTGAATTTCAACGACTAAAAGGACAGTAAAAGACGCTCAAATGTGTTTTTTAATATAAATATGAGGTTTCTAGTAGAAAATTGCTGACTTTTCTAGCTTTTATGGAGCTCTGTATAGAGAGTTTGTTTTTTTCCTTGGGATGGGGAGGGAGGTGGGGGAGGGAGGTAATTTGTCTGTTTTGCTGTGTTAATGAAAATCGACCTGGGTCATTTGAGTGATACTGGCTCTTTGTAACTGCTCATGCGGTGCATTATGCGGCAAAGGGATTGTTTTCCCAAATTTGCAGTTCATAAACAAATCCCAGAATATTGCAACTAGCGAATACTATGGTAATAACTTTCAAATTGTTATCAAATTTTAAATTGACCGGAACAAAATTTAAATAACAGGGAAAGGACTAACTGAATTTACTTCTTTACTTGCCAAAGATTATGCAAAGAAATGAAGGGCTTTTCAAGTGTGTTTATCTGTAAATACACACGGTGATAAAACGGCGATTTGTCGTTGTTTTTATTGTTATTTGGTAAGACTTTTATTTATCTAATTCGTCTTCTCGTGTAAATAAAAAGGTGTCATTGATACCAAAGTACGTATCAATAGTCATTGCATTAAACTGGATGCAGGGCGAATTGGGGTAGAATTAAGCCAACTATGTCGGTAAAACCAAATCACCAGATAGTCGTGGCGTGGAAAGACTATAGAATCATGAGATAAGAGAGTATCGATGTGTTTGTGTGCAGAAGTTGGACACAACACTTCATCATTTACCGCTAATGGTACAGGAATGATCACATTTACCTCCTGTAATCCAGCCCAACGCGGCTTCTGTCGCAAAGTGGAACTATTTATATGTACAGAGGGAATAGTCCGACTCTCTCTATCCATTGCACAAAACCCTCAATTCACTGATAAACTCAGGGGCCTGTTCCATAACGGAGTTTACAGAGCGCAATTTGCCTACCCGATTAAAACTTCAATGCCTGAACATTATCGCTTGGAACATTACCGCTAAATGAGTTTTGTGAAATAGCCCCGAGAATATGTTTTATTGAGTGTATCTTTTCATCTAATTTTGCGAATTGCTTACCTTTGTAATACAGTTGCTTCAAGAATAATATAGAACGTCGACCACTTTTTGTAGTATATATGATATTGTAGATGACTGCGTTGTTCATTATAGAACTATGTGGTGTCCAGCACTATGCAAACACTACTGATTAAGACTAGAAACTCCCAGTGATAATATCAACCACAGATGCCTCATCGACTTTCAGACAAGTGTTTTTTAACAAAATAAAAGACACTTGTAAGTATGAAACTTCAGAGTCCATCTGGCTTCACAGGGAGAACATATTGAAGTAAAAATGTCACTTTGAGCGTGAAGTACACATCCCTAGAGCAGAAGATCAATAACGCGTATAGCCTCCATTAGCTTCCAACCTGCGTCTCACCCCTCCAGTGAGACGTCGGATCTGTTGAAGGGTTAACTGCGCGGATTTTAATCTCTTAGAGCACATTTGGGATAGGGTGGGCCCTAGAGCCTCCTGTACAAAATCTGCAGCAATTTGAAGCCGCATTACATCGGTATTGGCGGCAGTTACCGCTTCAACACATCCGACGTCTCATTGGAGGGTTGAAACGCAGATTGGAAGGCAATGGCTATAGGCACTATTGAACTTCTGCTCTAGGGATGTGTTCTACACACTCAAAGTGACATTTTTACTTCAATATGTTAGCCCTGTGAAGCCAGATGGACTCTGAAGTTTATACTTACAAGCATATTTTTATTTTGCTAAAATACACTTTTGATTTTGCTAACGATATCCTGAATAGATTGTATGGCTTATTGCCATTAATGGTGATTTCATATCGCCAGAATGTTGCCCTTTATGATCACAATCGTTTTTGCAAGATCAGGTTGCCAACAGTCTCCCTACACCAATGATTTTATCGATCGGTGCAGACTTCCCAGGGGGGTGCTTAATTTTTTTCTTTGTGTATATGTTAAAAATCTCTACAAAAACGGATTTTGGTTCGTGAGCAAAATTCAGGCATAAGTACCCATGATTAGGGTGTCTATTGCGTAAATGAAGTTGGCTAGAGCCAATAAAGCAAAAATACGCAAAAAGACCTTTATTTAGGCTCAGTTGATCTCACCATTGTTGCATAGGTTATGCCGAACACTTAGATCTTGTGTGGTGACAAACACGGTATGTATCGTTCTAATGCTTGACATGACACTGACACCTATCTATAAAGACCCTTGCTCGTCTCCACCCATGGTAATCTAATAATACGGGTGAAATAACAAGATGATCAATATTTGCATATGTATCCGTCTCGTGCCTAGCAATACAAATGGTTGGTTAAGCTTCAGGCTTTTAAATTGCTGCCAGGCGTGATGTTTTTACTCCGTTACACACATCGAATAAAAATATATATAACAGTTACGGGTTTACATTTATTGCGGCACCAGCGCGCGACGTCAGTTCGTGGTATGAGCTACTACAATCAATCATTTTTCATAGTTTTCGATAGTTGTGAAAAACTATACGATTAACGTTGAGATAAAAACATATCTGTATAGCCAGTTGTATATAGCTGTTTATCAGATCAAAGGCACTACTTTTAAAAAGCCTCTACACGATGGATGAAGAAAACAATGCTGTTGAAATCACCCACTAGAACAACGGCACATTACTTACACTGTAACCGTTTGCCGTCAATTCTACAGTAGAATATTTTAAAATTAACGGTAAATTGCCGTTTTATACTTCAGTGGAAGCTTTACGGTCGTGTACCGTAAAATAACTTTGAGACAGAGTTGTCGTTTCCGAGCTAACGAGATCTGATCTCCTCGGTTGTTTCCGTGAAGGATTCGTCCAAAATACGTCATTGCGGATGAAAGGCAGCGAAAAAAACGGAAGTGCGCATGCGCACACCGAAGCGCTAGTAAGGCATGGAAATGTGGCCATCATTCTTTCATATTCGAAGTTAGTGTAGTGGTTAAAGGATACGATTATGGCTAGTGCGCATATAGTTCTGCGCAGCTCCTGTATGGGAGGTTAGAGGTTCGAATCCCGCCGTAGGCGATTTAATATAAGAAAAAATTTGTCATTGTAGGCTAAGATAGTTAATTTAACATAGCTGTATTTGAAGCGTAGATTGTGATACCTGCCCTATGTTAGAATTTTCATCAACATTTTTTCAAATAAATATATGTTTGTCAACTTGCAGAAGTAGTCAGTTTTACTATTTCGTTTTGGGTACATAACATTTGAAAATCTACATTAACAGATCCATGCTGGGGTTGACGATTTAAAGTCCTGTATTTCTTAGCCTGCTGATTTCATAATGTTTTTTTCACATTCACTGATTAGGAATGTGGCTAGTTGATTTTACGGTCTACCCTTATTTTTACGGTAGAAAGTTGGCAGCCCAGCTGCCAGTATTCTACCGTAAAATTTACGGGTTACATTTTACAGTGTATACGTCTTGAGTCCCTATTAAAGGTAATATTTACCAGCAAATAACACTTTAAAATATACATGTAGCTGCCAGAAATATCCTCAGGGTGCATTTTTAGCTGGGAATCATCCTAGCCCTTGCTGGGCGGCCTTTGTCGTTACATGCATCTAACATTTGTTACAAGAGGAATTGAACACAGTTGTGAAAATGAGACAATATAACCCGCAATTTTTGGAGAAATCTAATTGCAAGTAAAACCCTCAGAATGCATCGTCTGGGTTGCTTAGATCTGCTGATGACAAATTATGAGAGCTTGATTGATGTCAAATGGTTTACGAAATGATTTTCAGTAAATTGCTTAACTTAATAGGTTGATGGCAAGGAACCAATCAAGTTTGAGGACTAGATCCTAATATAAAGATACAGCTGTATGTGTTTTTTTCTTGTGGACTATCACTATCGATAACGCTTGTGCCACGGTCAATTTTTTTTCCAGCTGGAATGGTTTGTATTAGTTCTTTTACAAGTTGGGTGTATCAGAAAATAAATTTGGTTGGAATTTATGAGATTTTTCTTTTAAGGTTGGTCTACCTGTTCCCGAGACACGACCATTTTGATTGCCAAATCGGTCACTGCTATATGAGCAAACGACTTCCAAACCCCAGCTTAAAGGCACTCTTTATACAGTATTGTTACCAATTTTCACAACACTTAAGCTAAAGAGCAAAATAAAATTGAATTGACTTTGGATGAAAGGTGGTTAGGCGATTTTAAGCGAAATAATGTACAATTAACGGGAATTTCGTGATTATTTCTGTCTGACGGACGGTTTCAAGGAAAAGCAAACAGAGATCAGACGTGAGCTTTGGTGCCTCTGATTGATGTTTTATGCCGCACTTATATGGCGATGTTGCCAGGGTTAGTGGTGGATGAAACCTGGGTCTTTGTCCGGAGGAAACCACATCAGGTGATCGAGTGAAAAATGCACTCACATTTTTTTTTAATTTTTGATTTAGTCTGAATGGAATTTGAACCCGTACCGCCTATGTTAAAAAATCCTGTCTGGCTGAAACCAAGTTAACAAACCATCTCCAAGGAATTAAAAAATTGTGTTGAACTCGGCATTAAACGGCCTTTCGGGGAACAAAAATTTCCCATTGGTCATCTGAACACTTTCCCAATATTTGCATGACAGTAAAACGTAAGAATGTTTCTAATCTGTAATTTTCTTCAGACCGATCTGCCGTTCACATTTGCCAATTGGGCAAGTACACAACATGACACTTACTCTTGGATGACATATAACAATTTTCCAAAACGTTATTAATTTCCCACTGTTCGTGTGAAACTAGATGCTGGTACCCTACAGAGCAATGTTAAATGAGCAAAATTAAATTTTTATCTATCCGGTCTTTAAAAAACGCTTCCACTTCTGGAGTCACATTAAAAATTGGTTTCCGAATCTCTGTTACGGTAAAAGATTTCTATGTAATTCCAGTCTGTTGATAATGCAAAATGTAGTTAAACAAGCCGACAAGGCTACTAAATCCGTCTGGAAATATAAAAGTCCTTATGACGAACATCCTGACAAGAAGTCCCATCAACTACAGTTGATGAGTAGGCGTATTGTAATAAACTTAAGTGAGTCTGAGAGGTTAGACGATTGACCATTGATTATAATATGATCAGCAAAATGACTTGATACATTTTAACACACGAGGCAATTTTAGTTTATATTATTCACATAGAATAAAATATAAACAACACTCTGCGGCAATAAAATTATCCTTATTCAAAAAAGGGTTTAGATACAGTTCGATTGAATTTTAGTAATATGTTTTTGGAACCTTATCAAAGTTTTTTTCTTATAATTTGTTAATATTCAAATACTGCTTTAGCCAAATGTATAAAACCATATTGCCATATCCCCCCACCCCATGCACCCACTCCCTTATGGTCATGATTTTTAACTTAGGAACTCACATAACTTCGCGTCATGGACTACGGAAAAGGGAGTCTATACCACAGGCCTTAACAGATAACCAGATATTTTTGAAACTGGGCCGTGGTAGCTTTTTTATAAATGGGTGTAGATATAAATGGTGTGTCAAAAAAGAGTAGAAAACGACGATACCACACATTTCGACACTGTTTTCTGGCAGTGACAATAATATCAATAAGATAAACATTTCTTGAACTAAGCGATCATCTGTTACAAAATTATCAGATATGTTACGATTTTTCTTGGTTACGATCGCAACGTTGGTTCAATTAATTAGAAACTAAGATTAAAAAGTTCCAGTTGGATCTCACATATTCCATGCCAAGTCTGTCTTATCAATTCCTTAAGCTATAAGCTACGTTCCATCAAGAAAATGTACGAAGTTATAGTTATCCTCTGTCATAAATTTAAGTGTGCAAGTCCTTTACATAACTGTGGAAAGACTGTTCCCGGGAAATATTAGTTCGTGTATTGCTCTTCAACTAAACATTGCTAAATAACCATTTCAACAAACAATTACCTTTTTTAGATTCAGAGGAACTTTGTCAATAAATACTTATATGTTTAGTTAAATTTAACACATCTTCCGCTCATCATCAACGCTTGTGTTGTTAATATCAGACTATTTGACTACTTGTAACATGGTCATTTTCCCGCGTTTTGTTTTGCTTATGTGAATCATATCTGGGATGAATAGAATGATATAAGGTTTAACATAGCCACAATAAAGCTAATCCAGAGTAACTAAGAGTGTTCGCAGTAAATCTAATTTCCCAATTCAACGTACTTGTCCGAGGACTTGGCTAATTTAATACCGCCACCATATGGCACTTGTCAATGGAAAGTTGTCACCTTATCTATTGCTGGAATATTTTGCTCACCTAAGTGATAGTCCGTTAATATCAGGGGAAAAGATTGATTGCTTTTGATATAACAGTTCATAACAAACGTGGATATATCTGCCTTACGTCAGAATGTTAGCTATTATTTGATTTATGAATAGAGTACCACAGGAATGACCCTGTATTGTGTCAAAAACTCGCCAAGCTGCCACGTGTCAGCCACAAGCGGCCTCACAGTATATGCCACTGATGTTGTACACATCTTCAAATGTTTCTTGTTAGATATACTAATTATTACACGAGCACTGAGAAAATACAAAATTAAGACATGTAATAATACATTTTATGAGTGAAATAGCTTGTGTTATTGCTGATTAGAACTTAAAAAAACGTTTCTAAACGCACTCAATTAACTTTACTTTAAAGGGACATGCTCGAACCAGACCGTGTGTTATTCAACTGTTTTTAAAAGCGAGGGTTCCACATGGCCATTAATAACGTTTCTAGCCAACACTGACACCTGCATACATTGTAGAGAGTTCCATTTGTGAATTCCTTTGTCCGCTTTGATGCCGTTAGCAGCACGATATGGAATATTTATCCTATTCCACGTGAATTTCAAAAATGATTTTGCGAAAGTGAGGTATGACTGTAGAATTTCACCAATAATAAATGTGACATATTGCTGGCGCTTTTGTCAATTAGAGGTCATTTGGACGTACTGACTTCTACCTGCAGATTTCTTTTTAACATTGTTGAATTTTGAAGGTATCATAAGATACATCTACGCAAGTTACCATGGATAATCTGCTGTGTCTATAAAGCATTGCGCTCACCAAACTCACGATACAACTGAAAATATACCCTTCATTTTAACCGCTGAGTGAAGAGTTGAACGAACACATTATGTAACGAATATGTAACTTGTGAAATTATTACACGCATAGTTAATTGATACGGCTCAGATGACTTTCCTGTGTCTCAATGTGCAGTTGTAGCAAAGGTTTTTTCATTAAAGAAACATGTAGCTCAGACAATGTGATCAGTTGAATTGATAGCATATGTCTCTCCTGCTGTTCATTAAATTAAATACCTCGTTGTCAGTTCAATATTATATTCTTTGGAACGTATTTAAAAGCCCTCCGATTGGGAATTACAAAATATGCTTTACATTAAAACTGAGCGGCTTGTTAGAACAAATTGTCATTATATCAGTATAACATCTTAGACACGACTCATCATTAAGTGTGAATAAATCTAAACGATATCAACTAAATGACTCGACATAAGAACGTTTACAAGTGGGCTATCAATAAATAAAAATACACCTCCATGAAGAATTTGTTTTGAGAACAAAATGAGTTTTCGATATCTATCAAGTGTATCTAAAAACAATACAATGCTACATATTTTGGACAAAAACAGCCATAAAAACAAATACATGTATGAAGAAAGAGTATAATGTAAATGAAATCCCTTGTACTTTGGGTTGATCCAACAAGTTACCAATTACATTTACAGAGCCGTGCCGTGTTGCAATCAATCACAGAAAAGACTCTCTTAACCTTGGCGGTATGGTCAATTTATGGACAGTATTGTTTGAAAGAGAATATTTACGATGTTACGTGGAGAGTGCCTATGGAGTGTTATTGGAAAACTGTATGTAATAGCTATTGATTGTCTCGGTGTCGTTGTTGAAACTCAATCTGAGAACAAATTGAGTTATTTTGTAAATTTCTCGCGGGGCGAAACCATTAACAAGGCAACAATTAGATCGCGTCTGTAGAAAGAAAAGGTCTATTTTCCTGTCCTGTCTACTTGTCTCAGTTACACGTCTACGCCTAATGGAGATAAATAACTATAAGGGGTTGGAGGTCACAGATATCGATAAACAACCACATCTCTTCGTACTTGTGTTGATACCATCTTTGAAATAAGTAAAATTGGGTCATTTAAAACTGGTGTAAATCATAAGCTTTTTGTTTGTTTTTTTGTTTTGCTTTTTGTTTTTTTGGTGGGGGGGGGGGGGGGGGGGGGGGGGGAGGGGGGCTTATCACATTCCCCTGCGTTGATTCTGTATTGTGTTAGATTATTAGTCAATCCGACGCACTTTTATTCTAAACGAAGACAGAACCAATGCAATACATTAATTTCAGTTCACAAATAATGGTTTAAATATGTATAATGAAATTTTCCAAGACAAGAATAGATCAACCATACTGACTTACAATTACATCACAATTGCAAGATTTATTTTATGGCTATATGTCTAAAATTATTTCAGTTATGGTTATGAAATAATAAATAAAGGTCATTCCGGTATTGTGTATTTCTTCAAGACCAGTAGCCCTTACCCTCGGGCACCCAGAGGTGGAATGTCAACTTAAAGCAGCTGGCTGGTTGAATCAGATAAGTCATCAGTACGGTATTTCTGCTATCTAAACCTACAAAGACTGTTCATTCAAATAATTGATTACACATATTTACTGATGTCCATATGTAATTCCGTAGGAATAGATTTAGAAACTAATAAAGCTGCAGATACTCATATTTGAATATACAGTTACACACCAAGGCAGTTGTTATTTGCCTTCGCGGATACCTGTATATAAGTCATTGGGAATAAAGCTACTCACAACATTGAGCCTTAAGAAGTTTTGTCAGAAAACGTCACAGATCAATGACGGAACGTTGTACTTGCCACAGGTACGTCTAAAAGTGTTGTGTTAAGTTAACCAGTCTACTTGGAAGGCTTGTACATGTATACTGAAAACTGATGTCCTGAACAAGACCGGTGTTCATGTGAAGGACAACGGACATAATAATGAAGTTGGACATGACGTATATCTGTGTTTTTTTTTAATTATAATTGGTAACTTTTAAATCAAACAAATTCTCATTAGTATTAATCAAAGTGTTGATTTGATATATTCACAAATTGTTAATGTCAATCAATAGACAAATTTTGAGTTTTGACAAATTGTTACTGACAGCAATGCTTGAAGTAGCTTAAATATGAAGTTAATTGGTCAATGCCAGCCAAATGTTATTGGACTGTGTCGAATTTGTATTGACTAAATCTTAGAACACATTTAGTAATTTCTCACGGGACATGGCCACTAACCAGATGGCGTCTATAAAAAGTAAAA
The DNA here is from genome assembly GCA_963971465.1 of Lepidochitona cinerea. Classification (NCBI taxonomy): domain Eukaryota; kingdom Metazoa; phylum Mollusca; class Polyplacophora; order Chitonida; family Tonicellidae; genus Lepidochitona; species Lepidochitona cinerea. The sequence continues at coordinate 33,520,898 of OZ020556.1, read as the reverse complement.
CGTTGTCCATAATATCTTGTCAACCTGCCTCAGTTATATGTTACAAGTGATGGAGATAAATAGTCATAGAAAAATCTGATTCGCGAGGGATTTTACACAACAGCCTGAGAAATTAGTTACACCACAAACACTGACACAAAGCCATTCTTGTTTCTTCATTCTTCCATTTCCTTTACATACAGGTTTTTTTAAAAGATAGATAAATATTGTTCTTTTTGCTTTCTTTAACCAACGCTATATCATCACCAGCAAAAATCCAAATGGAACTTGTCATGCATTTACCAGGAGCACGCAATGTTCCATGCTTAATATCCATGCCAATTCATCTACAAATATCTACAAATACTTTGTCTGTTTTGTTGTGTTAATAAAAATCGACCTGGGTCAGTCGGGCGATACTGGCCCTTTGTAACTGCGCATGTGGTGCATTATGCGGTAAAGGGTTAATTTCCCCAAATTTTCAGTTTATAAATAAATCCCAGAATATTACAACTAGAGAATACCATTGCAATAACTTTCAAATTGTTATCAAGTTTTAAATTGACCGGAACAAAATTTAAATAACAAGGAAAGGATTAACTGAATTCACTCCTTTACGTGCTAAAGATTATACAAAGAAATGACGTGCTTTTCAGTGTGTTAATCTGTAAAATAAATACACACGGTGATAAAACGGTGATTTGTCATTGTTTTTATTGTTACTTAGTAAGACTTTTATTTATCTAATTCGTCTTCTCATGTAAAAAAAAGGTGCCATTGATACCAAAGTACGTATAAATAGTCATTGCATTAAACTGGATGCAGGGAGAATTGGGGTAGAAATAAGCCAACTATGTCGGTAATACCAAATCACCAGAAAGTCGTGGCGTGGAAAGACTATCGAATCATGAGATAAGAGAGTATCGATGTGTTCGTGTGCAGAAGTTGGACACAACACTTCATCATTTACTGCTAATGGTGCAGGAATGATCACATTTACCTCCTGTAATCCAGCCCAACGCGGCTTCTGTCGCAAAGTGGAACTATTTATATGTACAGAGGGAACAGTCCATCCATTGCACAAAACCCTCAATTTACTTATAAACTCAGGGGCCTGTTCCATAACGGAGTTTACAGAGCTTAATTTGCCTACCCGATTAAAACTTCAATGCCTGAACATTATCGCTTAAATTATCGCAAAAATGAGTTTTGTGAAATAGCCCGGAGAATATGTTTTATTGAGAGTATTTTTTCATCTAATTTTGCGAATTGGTTACAGCTGCTTTAAGAATAATATTGAAAGTTGACCACTTTTTGTAGTATAGATGATATTGTAGATGACTACGTGGTTCATTAAAGAACTATGTAGGGTTCAGCACTATGCAAACACTACTGATTAAGACTAGAAACTCTCAGTGATAATATCTACCACAGATGCCTCATCGACTTTCAGACAAAGGAGAGTTATGCAGAAAAGTTTTCAAACGTTCGAGTTGTTTGCCGTTTCTAATCTGATACACATGCCAACGTTTATTGGTTCCGCCACAGTTCTGGGTGGAAAGTTAACCAATAACATTTCTCGTTACTTTTTAAACAAAGAAAGCAAAGATAGCCGGCTATTCTGTTTAATGCAAGAAAGTTCCAAAATAAAACAACCATAAACTTTCTGAAAGCCTTTTACCTCACCCTAATTTATCCCGTCGGTAAAAAACGTGGAGAGAAATCCTCGAGTCGGGCAAACATTCAGGCTATCTCTTGTTGACAAATCAGTCTTCTGGTAAGATTATCATGATATAGGTCAAAACACCCAGTTTTTTTTTCCAGCCAATAAAAATTGATCTCGGTTATGCTAGGGCGAGCAAGTGGCCTACTTAGCGATAATTTTGTATCTGGGTTATTTGAATATTGGATTGAAACTAATGCCGATCTACTGTACATAGTTTACGCTTTAATCAATGCCTGATTGAAATGCTTGTGTGTGTTCTTAAATTTTTAACCAATTTTGAAAATACTAGAAAAAAAACTTTTGAAAATACTACAGTTTGGCTAAGAAAATGTAACCTTAAAATTGTCAAAATGGTAGTACCCATGTTGTATTGTGTATAGAGTGAAATCTGCATAATGACGTTTTCTTATTCATTTAGGTCAGGGGTAATACGCTCATTGAGATTTGAACCCTTGGGGTCCAAAGTTAGATTGAAACCAATAACTTACATACATGTAACTATAAAACGCTCACATCAGATTTATACTATACTTAGCGCCATTAAAAAAGCACGGTTGAATTTCTTGTTTCTACCCCAGTAAGGCTATTGGCCATTTACGTTTTGTTGTTTATTGTTAGTTCGAGTTGAGTTGCAATAACTGGATAACCTGTGGTGTTCCCGACGCGCCTGTCGTGAACGCAACATTTCCTAATAACGTCCATTGAGTGTTTCACCGTCACTGAGAACAGCTTTCAGGGCTCATTTGTCGTGGGTTCAACACTTTACACGAAGCTCAGCATAAAGACGAAAAAAATCAGAAAACGTTACCATGCCCCGACTTACGACACAACAAGGATCGGTGCATCGGTTTGTTGCACACACGTGACCGATTTCGCACCGCGACACAGACTGCTCGTGAGACAGTGGGAATTGGAAGGCCCAGGGTAAGCCTCAGCACCATCCGACGCCGTCTCCAACAGATACATATGCATGCACGCAGCCCCGACCGAGGGCCCATATTGACACCCGCCGCACGCCAAAACCGTTAACGATATGCTCGAAATCATCAGAGCCCACACTCTGCAAGGTTGACACAAGACTTCTTGCAACAGAATAATGTTATAATCATGGAATGGCCAGCTTACTCCCCCGATCTATCGCCCATAGAGCACTTGTGGGATCAGCTTAAGAATGACGTTGCACAACGTCAACCCAGGCCACGCAACCGACGTGAATTGATCCAGGTAGTGCAGGAAGAGTGGGACCGGATCCCACAGCACAGAATAGCCACACTCTTCAGGTCCTTGCGTCGCAGATGTACTGCTTGCGTTGATGCCCGAGGTGGACATACCCATTATTGAATGATGACACCTTCAATTTCTGTATCAACGATTTGTTTGCAAGGAATAAACGTCACCAGGGTTTCACATATTGTCAATTCTTTGTCTCTTTGTGACCAATGCCTTGTTCTTCAATTTAAGAGTACTTACAATGTTTTACACTTTACATTTCTCAAAATATTTTACATTCTTTTGGGTCGTGCGTTTTTAATGACGCTAAGTATATATAGGTTATGCTGAACACTTAGATCTTGTGTGGTGACAAACAAGGTATGTGTCATTCTATTGCTTGGCATGACACGAACACGTCTCTATAAAGACCCTTGCTCGTCTCCACCCATGGTAATCTAATAATACGGGTTAAATAACAAGATGATCAATATTTGCATATAAAGCCGTCTCATGCCTAGCAATACAAATGGTTGGTTAAGCTTCAGACTTTTAAATTGCCGTCAGACTTTCTCAGTCAGGCGTGATTTTTTACTCCGTTACACACATCGAATAAAAATATATATAGCATTTACGGGTTTACATTTACTGCCGCACCGCGACGTCAGTTAAAGTGTTATGAGCTACTAAAATCAATTTTTTTCATAAACTATACGATTTACGTTGAGATACAAGTACATAAGTAAAGCCAGATGTATATACCTGGTTATCAGATCAAAGACACTACTTTTCAAAAGCCTCTACACTATGGATGAAAAAAACAATGCTGCTGAAATCACTCAATAGAACAATGGCGCATTAATTATCCTTATCCGTACTACAGGTAATAGTTACCAGTAAATAACACTTAAATATCTAGCTGCCAGAAATATCCTAAGGATGCATTTTAGCAAGGAGTCATCCCAGCCCTTACTGGACGTTATTGCACCCTGGGCCTTTGTCGTTACATACATTGAACATTTGTTACAAGATGAATTGACAACATTTGTGAAAATGAGACAATATAGCCCTCAACTATTGGAAGAATTTAATTGCAAGTAAAACCCTCAGAATGCATCTGCAGGGTTGCTTAGATCTGCTGATGACAAATTATGAGAGCTTGATTGATGTCAAATGGTTTACGAAATGATTTTCAGTAAACTGCTTAACTTAATAGGTTGATCAACCGATGGCGAGGAATCAAGTTTGAGGACTAGATCCTAATTTAAAGATAAGTGTTTTTTTCTTGTGGACTATCACTATCGATAACGCTTGTACCACGGACAATTTTTTTTAATTTTTTGCAGAAATGGTTCGTATTAGTTCTTTTACAACTTGGGTGTATCAGAAAATAAATTTGGTTAGAATTTCTGAGATTTTTCTTTTAAGGTTGGTCTACTTGTTCCCGAGACACGATCATTTTGATTGCCAAATCGATCACTGCTATATAAGCAAACGATTTCCAGACACCAGCTTAAAGGAACTCTTCATATAGTATTGTTACCAATTTTCACAACACTTAAGAGAAAAATTAAATTAAATTGAATTTGGATGAAAGGTGGTAAGTCGATTTTAAGCGAAAAATTGTACAATTAACGAGTTATTTATGAGGATTTCGTATTTATTTCTGTCTGACGGACGGTTTCAGCTGAAAGCAAACAGAGATCAGACGCGAGCTTTGGTGCCTCTGATTGATGTTTTAAGCCGCACTTTTATGGCAATGTTGCCAGGGTTAGTGGTGAAGGAAACCGGGATCGTTGTCCGGAAGAAACCACATCAGGTGATCGAGTGAAAATGCACTCACATTTTTTTTTTTTGATTTAGTCTTAATGGAATTTAAACCCGCACCGCCCTTGTTAAAGGGAAAGAAAATCTAAGCTTTAGACTCGTTTAGATGGAAAGAGTAGAGTTCATTTAGTCCAAAACAACTGTCCAATGTATATTTTATCCCCTCGTAAGTGAATAATTGAAATTTGAAGGTGGCGTTACAATAGAGAATAAGCTCCATAGGCCATTCACAAGGCCGCCACCATTTTTTCATTAGTTTTATCCAATTATTGTTGAATAAAAATTTAAGTGCGTTATAGAGTAGTCATGTGATGCAATTTACCCAATGGCTGGCTAAGTAATGGTGCGCGGTTGCATACTGACCTATATATTCGGAGACAATCTTCCCACTTCATGTTTTTTTTGGACCTAAATCTACCATTATACATTAGAGAGCGGTAAAAATACGTAATTATTGATCTAAAAATAGCTACACCAACATCACGTCATCCTAAAACGGAAAAATGGCTACACAGATAAGCCACTGAAAGGACATACTTCTGTCTGTTTTTATTAGCTTGAGGGTCACTGGAGGTAATTGACGTGAAATGTTTTAAGTACTTTGAAGGTTGTTGTCGACGATAATACCTATGTATTTCTAGAGATTTCTCCTCCTTTAAAAACTCCTATCTGACTGAAACCAACAGTTAACAAACCATCTGCAAAGGAGTTGCATTGAACTCAGCATTAAACGGTCTTCCGGGGGGTGGGGGGGGGGGGGGATTTCTCATTCATCATCTGAACACCTTCCCAATATTTGTATGACAGTAAAATGTTAGAATGTTTCTAATCTGTAATTTTCTTCAGATCGATCTGTCGTTCACATTTGCCAATTGTGTAAGTACAAAACATGACACTTATTCTTGGATGACATATAACAATTTTCCAAAACGTTATTAATTTTCCACTTTTCGTGTGAAACTAGATGCTGGTACCCTATAGAGCAATGTTCAATGAGCAAAATTAAATTTTGATCTATCCGGTCTTTAAAAAACACTCCTACTTCTGGAGTCACATTAAAAATTGGTTTCTGAATCTCTGTTACGGTAAAAGGTTTCTATGTAATTCCAGTCTCTTTATAATGCAAAATGTAGTTAAACTAGCTGACAAGGCTACTAAATCCGTCTGGAAATATAAAAGTCCTTATGACGAACATCCAGGTCTGACAAGACGTCCCATCAACTACAGTTGATGTGTAGGCGTATTGTAATAAACTTAAGTGAGGCTGAGAGGTTAGACGATTGACCATTGATTATAATATGATCTGCAAAATGTCCTGATATATTAACACACGAGGCAATTTTAGGTTATTTTATTCACATAGAATAAAAAAAATAAACAACACTCTGTGGCAATGAAACTATCCTTATTCAAAAAAGGGATTAGATACAATTTGATTGAATGGTAGTAATGTTTTTTTGGAACCTAACCATAGTTTTTTTCTTATAATTTGGTTTATGCTCAAATACTGCTTTAGCCAATTGTATAAAACCATATTGTCATATCCCCGCCCCACACCCCATGCACCCACCCCTTTATGTCACAGCTTACAGTCATGATTTTTAACTTAGGAACTCACCTAACTTCGCGGCATGGACTTCGGAAAAGGGATTCTACACTAGGGTCTTAAAAGATAACCAGATATTTTTGAAACTGGGCCGTGTTGGCTTTTTATAAATGGGTGTAGATATAAATGTAGATATAAATTGCATCTACACATTACGACACTGTTTTCTGGAAGTGACACGAACATTTTTGCAGAGGAGTTTTAAACCTAAATCAGTAAGATAAAACTTTCTTGAACTAAGCGATCATACTGTTACAAAACTGTCGGATATGTTACGTCTTTTCTTGGTAACGATCACAACGTTGGTTCAATTACTTAGAAACTAAGATTAAAAAGTTCCAGTAGGGTTTCACATATTCTCACGTGTCTGATCGATTCCTTAAGTTATAAGCTGAGCTTCATCAAGAAAATGTATGAAGCTACAGTTATCCTCTGTCATAAATATATTTATGATCACTAAAACACACGGGCAAAGGGAAAATCTTCTTGTCTAAAATAACCATGGAGACAAGTTTCTAATTGTGTTAAAACGAGGTATATCATTTAGACCTTAATACCCCATAAATTGTTGTAACAAACCAAACCTCTGATATTTCATCAGGTTGACGACTGACAAGAGCTTAGCCTTGGTCAGTAGAATTTTCTGAAATCCTTTTGTAACACATTGACAATGGTTACGCATCTTAACTATGGCAAGAACATCGGTGGACTGAGATTGAACACCATAAATTTTGATTCCTCGACCCCCCCCCCTCCCGGCACAGACAAAACTATGTAACAAACAACAAACAAAACAACCATAAACTACCATAAATATAAGTGTGCAACTCCTTTACATCATTGTGGAAAGACTGTTTCTGGCAAGTATTAGTTCGTGTATTGCTCTTCACCTAAACGTTGCTAAATAACAATTTCAACAAACAATTATTTTTTTAGATTCAAAGGGACTCTGTCAATAAATACTTAAATGTTTATTCTAATTTAAGACAACCCCCCCCCCCCCGTGTTGTAAATACCAGAGTAGTTGGGTACTGGTAGCATTGCCATTTTCCGCGTTTCGTTTTGCTTATGTGAATCATATCTGGGATGAATAGAATAATATATATGGTTTAACATAGCCACAATAAAGCTAATCCAGAGTACACCAAGAGTGTTCACTGTAAATCTAATTTCCCAATTCAACGTACTTGTCCGAGGACTTGGCTAATTTAATACCGCCACCATATGGCACTTGTCAATGGAAAGTTATGTCACCTTATCTATTGCTGGAATATTTTGCTCACCTAAGTGATAGTCCACCAATATCAGGGGAAAAGATTGATTGCTTTTGCTATAACAGTTCATAACAAACGGTGATATATCTGTCTTACGTCAGAATGTTAGCTATTATTTGATTTATGAATAGAGTACCACAGGAATGACCCTGTATTGTCAACAACTCGCCAAGCTGCCACATGTCAGTCACAAGCAGTCTCACAGTATATACCACTGGTAGGCCTCTAAGTAGATCTATAATTTTGTACACATCTTAAAATGTTTCTTGTTAGATATACTAGTTATAACACAAACACTGAGAAAATACAAAATTAAGACATGTAATCATACATTTTATGAGTGAAATAGCTTGTGATATTGCTGATTCGAATGTTTAAAAGACGTTTCTTAATGCACTCAATTTACCATACTTTAAAGGGACACGCTCGGAACCAGACCGTGTGTTATTCAACTATTTATAAAGACGAGGGTTCCACATGGCCATGGATAACTTTTCTAGCTCCCATTGACACCTGGATAGGAAGTTTCTTTTGTGAATTCATTTGTCCGCTTTGATACCGTTAGCTGCGCGATATGGACTATTTTTCCTATTCCACGTGAATTTCAAATATTTATATAGTCTCAATTTATACGGTCTTCAACATTTGGGACTTTCCAAAATTGGTTTAAAAATGAAGAAAACACACAAAAATCTTTCAGATGCGGTGATTTAATTTAGCGATTTTTTACACCCAACAACAAGGTTTTTAAAGGCCCGCAATGCCAAATTAAACAATAAATGAAGCCAAAGCTTTCATTTTTTTCCAATTTCTTCTGTCTGGTAAAAATACAGAAAACTGTCCACTGTTTTTAATGTAACCAATAATCAGGATTTCGCGGAGAGTGTGCTTTTAAATACGAACAAAACAAATGTCATCTTTCAATACGGATCATTTCAATACTTTCGTATCTGATCATTGTGCCACACAGACCACTTTTCGCAAATCCACGTTTTCTCAAAGCTTCTTATGAAATTCACCATATAAGTGAAATAATCTTGATTGCAATTATAACCTGGGTTTAAATATGAGATAAAATGTTGACCAATTCGTTACACGGGTAGTACTATTGGACGACCTTAAACAGTTTCATATATTAGAACGTCATATATGGGTGTTTATTGTTTGATTTTCCTCTGGATTGCACAAATTCAAAGCTATATGTAATATGGACGATACCTTTTAGATCGTATTTACAGGACAGTTGTTTAGAAATCTTTGCTGACTAACAAACTTCACCCCCCCCCCCCTTTCACCAAAACGAATACTAGGCCTAAACATTAATATCGAGAGCTATTAGTGAAAACTAACACATACAAAATATCTCTATATAAAATATCTCTATGACGATTCCTAGCATTAAAGGAATTCAATATTATGAGTCCATTTCAATGACAAAACATAATCTGCTATCCTTTATCACTACAGATTATTTAGCGATAATGGCCAACAGATATATTTTCTTGTAGTCACAGCGGTGAGCGCAGCCGTCTTAATTAGTAGAAAATGATTAACTACTTTGCTCCCCTGGTCTATAAATTTCAAATACCGTCTAGTTTGATGACAGGCTGAGATTAAGGAACTTCCGTGGAGGGTTGTTGGATTTGGTTTCCAAATTTACCCCAACCTTAATTAGTCCTGGCCCACACGTCTGGACTGATGCATCAACTGCAGACAACTAAGTGCAGTAGCAGTAACAGAACTGTTAATCAAGATAAGAAAACAAGCTGGGATGACTACAACTGTAAAAATGATCTAATTAACCAATATCTTTATCTGAATGACATGTACAGATGTATCTGGACTTTGTATCATCGTTTTTTGTTTCTGATAGATCTTCTTTTCAAATCACGTATAAAAAAGAGTAAGCCAGTGTGTTTCCAGGAGTGTATTCAGTAAATTATATTTCATGATCGTCGGATCTATACTGCTGGGAATAGTGGTATAGATCCGACGATCATGGGATATAATTTACTGAATACACTCCTGGAAACACACTGGCTTAATGATTCTTTGGACTTCCAGTTTTCTATTTCAGAACTGTTAGAACTGTTTGTGAGTACATGCAGTTTTGATATGTGTTTTCTTCTCTACTGCTTTAATACTATTTGTCCGTAAATACGTTAATCTATTTTTTAATATAAATCAAATTTTCCACATAAAATCTGCTTGTTTTTTGTTACTTTTTTGTTAAGTATTTTGTCTCCTAACAAAACTTAGTTTACAGTGACATTAGTGGATAACTTCGCTATATCAATGATTTATATAGTAAATTAATTTAATATTCGGGGTAATTAGGTTGCACAGGAGTCAGAGTTTTTTTATGAACCCAGTAGAGTATATAATACTTTCTGCTTCTAACATTAATACTCAGTGGTTTGAAATGAAAAAAATTATAAACACATAGTTCACCTACCGATTGAATATGTTAAAGACATAATTTTCGTTTTCGTTATACTCTTTTCTTTTCGTTCCTGGACAATTTGGCTTATGATTATTGAAAATATTGTTAAGTGAAGATAATCAATAATCCAACAAGTAAGCAGATTTTCCTCCTTAGCTACAGTGCCACGGCAACGTTATGTAAACATAGCTGTACCATATCCCCCTGCAAGAAAGTTTGAAAAGTGAAACTGACAGTTTTCACGGAATATTTTTGTCTGAAATTAGTTACATTACAGATTTATAAAGGTAGAACAGAAACTACAAATAAAGAAAGAATCACTTTCTAATTTATTAACCCATGTCTTGTATTCGAACTATGTACATACCATCATACAATGTGCATTCATTTGGAAAGTGTCAATTGGCTGAAATCATGTTATTTTCATCATTATGTGGCATGTGTTATTGTTTGCATACTTGATGGTAAACACATGATAATAAAGTATCAGGATATGGTATTATTCTAGAAAACATTGTCTGGCAGGCTCACTTTTGACATCAGTCCATATGTCACGAAGTCATGTTAGAGATGAACCACACCTTCCGGTCCAAACAAACAGCCACTGTAATATTTGATTAATTGTCAACAACTACAGTAATCCCTCTCCCGGATAAGTGAGAACACAAGTTTCAATACAGCTTTGTCTTGTTTTGTTTGTCTAAAATCGTTTGTGATTTTGATAGCGTATAGTAAAACTAGATTGTATATATTTAATAATCGTCACAGCGAACAAGTTTTGGATAAACACGTCGATATTTTCAGTCAGCTTTTTCAAACGCAACTGAGAAATAGACACAGACCAAGGGGAAAACACTCCTTTAAGTTGAGAAGACGAGGTATTAACTGTGCCTTTTCTGAGGTAGCAACGAAGGATTGTTATCGTTTACGGTGAAACTGTTTAAGGTCGTCCAATAGTACTACCCGTGTAACGAATTGGTCAACATTTTATCTCATATTTAAACCCAGGTTATAATTGCAATCAAGATTATTTCACTTATATGGTGAATTTCATAAGAAGCTTTGAGAAAACGTGGATTTGCGAAAAGTGGTCTGTGTGGCACAATGATCAGATACGAAAGTATTGAAATGATCCGTATTGAAAGATGACATTTGTTTTGTTCGTATTTAAAAGCACACTCTCCGCGAAATCCTGATTATTGGTTACATTAAAAACAGTGGACAGTTTTCTGTATTTTTACCAGACAGAAGAAATTGGAAAAAAATGAAAGCTTTGGCTTCATTTATTGTTTAATTTGGCATTGCGGGCCTTTAAAAACCTTGTTGTTGGGTGTAAAAAATCGCTAAATTAAATCACCGCATCTGAAAGATTTTTGTGTGTTTTCTTCATTTTTAAACCAATTTTGGAAAGTCCCAAATGTTGAAGACCGTATAAATTGAGACTATATAAATATTTGAAATTCACGTGGAATAGGAAAAATAGTCCATATCGCGCAGCTAACGGTATCAAAGCGGACAAATGAATTCACAAAAGAAACTTCCTATCCAGGTGTCAATGGGAGCTAGAAAAGTTATCCATGGCCATGTGGAACCCTCGTCTTTATAAATAGTTGAATAACACACGGTCTGGTTCCGAGCGTGTCCCTTTAAAGTATGGTAAATTGAGTGCATTAAGAAACGTCTTTTAAACATTCGAATCAGCAATATCACAAGCTATTTCACTCATAAAATGTATGATTACATGTCTTAATTTTGTATTTTCTCAGTGTTTGTGTTATAACTAGTATATCTAACAAGAAACATTTTAAGATGTGTACAAAATTATAGATCTACTTAGAGGCCTACCAGTGGTATATACTGTGAGACTGCTTGTGACTGACATGTGGCAGCTTGGCGAGTTGTTGACAATACAGGGTCATTCCTGTGGTACTCTATTCATAAATCAAATAATAGCTAACATTCTGACGTAAGACAGATATATCACCGTTTGTTATGAACTGTTATAGCAAAAGCAATCAATCTTTTCCCCTGATATTGGTGGACTATCACTTAGGTGAGCAAAATATTCCAGCAATAGATAAGGTGACATAACTTTCCATTGACAAGTGCCATATGGTGGCGGTATTAAATTAGCCAAGTCCTCGGACAAGTACGTTGAATTGGGAAATTAGATTTACAGTGAACACTCTTGGTGTACTCTGGATTAGCTTTATTGTGGCTATGTTAAACCATATATATTATTCTATTCATCCCAGATATGATTCACATAAGCAAAACGAAACGCGGAAAATGGCAATGCTACCAGTACCCAACTACTCTGGTATTTACAACACGGGGGGGGGGGGGTTGTCTTAAATTAGAATAAACATTTAAGTATTTATTGACAGAGTCCCTTTGAATCTAAAAAAATAATTGTTTGTTGAAATTGTTATTTAGCAACGTTTAGGTGAAGAGCAATACACGAACTAATACTTGCCAGAAACAGTCTTTCCACAATGATGTAAAGGAGTTGCACACTTATATTTATGGTAGTTTATGGTTGTTTTGTTTGTTGTTTGTTACATAGTTTTGTCTGTGCCGGGAGGGGGGGGGGTCGAGGAATCAAAATTTATGGTGTTCAATCTCAGTCCACCGATGTTCTTGCCATAGTTAAGATGCGTAACCATTGTCAATGTGTTACAAAAGGATTTCAGAAAATTCTACTGACCAAGGCTAAGCTCTTGTCAGTCGTCAACCTGATGAAATATCAGAGGTTTGGTTTGTTACAACAATTTATGGGGTATTAAGGTCTAAATGATATACCTCGTTTTAACACAATTAGAAACTTGTCTCCATGGTTATTTTAGACAAGAAGATTTTCCCTTTGCCCGTGTGTTTTAGTGATCATAAATATATTTATGACAGAGGATAACTGTAGCTTCATACATTTTCTTGATGAAGCTCAGCTTATAACTTAAGGAATCGATCAGACACGTGAGAATATGTGAAACCCTACTGGAACTTTTTAATCTTAGTTTCTAAGTAATTGAACCAACGTTGTGATCGTTACCAAGAAAAGACGTAACATATCCGACAGTTTTGTAACAGTATGATCGCTTAGTTCAAGAAAGTTTTATCTTACTGATTTAGGTTTAAAACTCCTCTGCAAAAATGTTCGTGTCACTTCCAGAAAACAGTGTCGTAATGTGTAGATGCAATTTATATCTACATTTATATCTACACCCATTTATAAAAAGCCAACACGGCCCAGTTTCAAAAATATCTGGTTATCTTTTAAGACCCTAGTGTAGAATCCCTTTTCCGAAGTCCATGCCGCGAAGTTAGGTGAGTTCCTAAGTTAAAAATCATGACTGTAAGCTGTGACATAAAGGGGTGGGTGCATGGGGTGTGGGGCGGGGATATGACAATATGGTTTTATACAATTGGCTAAAGCAGTATTTGAGCATAAACCAAATTATAAGAAAAAAACTATGGTTAGGTTCCAAAAAAACATTACTACCATTCAATCAAATTGTATCTAATCCCTTTTTTGAATAAGGATAGTTTCATTGCCACAGAGTGTTGTTTATTTTTTTTATTCTATGTGAATAAAATAACCTAAAATTGCCTCGTGTGTTAATATATCAGGACATTTTGCAGATCATATTATAATCAATGGTCAATCGTCTAACCTCTCAGCCTCACTTAAGTTTATTACAATACGCCTACACATCAACTGTAGTTGATGGGACGTCTTGTCAGACCTGGATGTTCGTCATAAGGACTTTTATATTTCCAGACGGATTTAGTAGCCTTGTCAGCTAGTTTAACTACATTTTGCATTATAAAGAGACTGGAATTACATAGAAACCTTTTACCGTAACAGAGATTCAGAAACCAATTTTTAATGTGACTCCAGAAGTAGGAGTGTTTTTTAAAGACCGGATAGATCAAAATTTAATTTTGCTCATTGAACATTGCTCTATAGGGTACCAGCATCTAGTTTCACACGAAAAGTGGAAAATTAATAACGTTTTGGAAAATTGTTATATGTCATCCAAGAATAAGTGTCATGTTTTGTACTTACACAATTGGCAAATGTGAACGACAGATCGATCTGAAGAAAATTACAGATTAGAAACATTCTAACATTTTACTGTCATACAAATATTGGGAAGGTGTTCAGATGATGAATGAGAAATCCCCCCCCCCCCCCACCCCCCGGAAGACCGTTTAATGCTGAGTTCAATGCAACTCCTTTGCAGATGGTTTGTTAACTGTTGGTTTCAGTCAGATAGGAGTTTTTAAAGGAGGAGAAATCTCTAGAAATACATAGGTATTATCGTCGACAACAACCTTCAAAGTACTTAAAACATTTCACGTCAATTACCTCCAGTGACCCTCAAGCTAATAAAAACAGACAGAAGTATGTCCTTTCAGTGGCTTATCTGTGTAGCCATTTTTCCGTTTTAGGATGACGTGATGTTGGTGTAGCTATTTTTAGATCAATAATTACGTATTTTTACCGCTCTCTAATGTATAATGGTAGATTTAGGTCCAAAAAAAACATGAAGTGGGAAGATTGTCTCCGAATATATAGGTCAGTATGCAACCGCGCACCATTACTTAGCCAGCCATTGGGTAAATTGCATCACATGACTACTCTATAACGCACTTAAATTTTTATTCAACAATAATTGGATAAAACTAATGAAAAAATGGTGGCGGCCTTGTGAATGGCCTATGGAGCTTATTCTCTATTGTAACGCCACCTTCAAATTTCAATTATTCACTTACGAGGGGATAAAATATACATTGGACAGTTGTTTTGGACTAAATGAACTCTACTCTTTCCATCTAAACGAGTCTAAAGCTTAGATTTTCTTTCCCTTTAACAAGGGCGGTGCGGGTTTAAATTCCATTAAGACTAAATCAAAAAAAAAAAATGTGAGTGCATTTTCACTCGATCACCTGATGTGGTTTCTTCCGGACAACGATCCCGGTTTCCTTCACCACTAACCCTGGCAACATTGCCATAAAAGTGCGGCTTAAAACATCAATCAGAGGCACCAAAGCTCGCGTCTGATCTCTGTTTGCTTTCAGCTGAAACCGTCCGTCAGACAGAAATAAATACGAAATCCTCATAAATAACTCGTTAATTGTACAATTTTTCGCTTAAAATCGACTTACCACCTTTCATCCAAATTCAATTTAATTTAATTTTTCTCTTAAGTGTTGTGAAAATTGGTAACAATACTATATGAAGAGTTCCTTTAAGCTGGTGTCTGGAAATCGTTTGCTTATATAGCAGTGATCGATTTGGCAATCAAAATGATCGTGTCTCGGGAACAAGTAGACCAACCTTAAAAGAAAAATCTCAGAAATTCTAACCAAATTTATTTTCTGATACACCCAAGTTGTAAAAGAACTAATACGAACCATTTCTGCAAAAAATTAAAAAAAATTGTCCGTGGTACAAGCGTTATCGATAGTGATAGTCCACAAGAAAAAAACACTTATCTTTAAATTAGGATCTAGTCCTCAAACTTGATTCCTCGCCATCGGTTGATCAACCTATTAAGTTAAGCAGTTTACTGAAAATCATTTCGTAAACCATTTGACATCAATCAAGCTCTCATAATTTGTCATCAGCAGATCTAAGCAACCCTGCAGATGCATTCTGAGGGTTTTACTTGCAATTAAATTCTTCCAATAGTTGAGGGCTATATTGTCTCATTTTCACAAATGTTGTCAATTCATCTTGTAACAAATGTTCAATGTATGTAACGACAAAGGCCCAGGGTGCAATAACGTCCAGTAAGGGCTGGGATGACTCCTTGCTAAAATGCATCCTTAGGATATTTCTGGCAGCTAGATATTTAAGTGTTATTTACTGGTAACTATTACCTGTAGTACGGATAAGGATAATTAATGCGCCATTGTTCTATTGAGTGATTTCAGCAGCATTGTTTTTTTCATCCATAGTGTAGAGGCTTTTGAAAAGTAGTGTCTTTGATCTGATAACCAGGTATATACATCTGGCTTTACTTATGTACTTGTATCTCAACGTAAATCGTATAGTTTATGAAAAAAATTGATTTTAGTAGCTCATAACACTTTAACTGACGTCGCGGTGCGGCAGTAAATGTAAACCCGTAAATGCTATATATATTTTTATTCGATGTGTGTAACGGAGTAAAAAATCACGCCTGACTGAGAAAGTCTGACGGCAATTTAAAAGTCTGAAGCTTAACCAACCATTTGTATTGCTAGGCATGAGACGGCTTTATATGCAAATATTGATCATCTTGTTATTTAACCCGTATTATTAGATTACCATGGGTGGAGACGAGCAAGGGTCTTTATAGAGACGTGTTCGTGTCATGCCAAGCAATAGAATGACACATACCTTGTTTGTCACCACACAAGATCTAAGTGTTCAGCATAACCTATATATACTTAGCGTCATTAAAAACGCACGACCCAAAAGAATGTAAAATATTTTGAGAAATGTAAAGTGTAAAACATTGTAAGTACTCTTAAATTGAAGAACAAGGCATTGGTCACAAAGAGACAAAGAATTGACAATATGTGAAACCCTGGTGACGTTTATTCCTTGCAAACAAATCGTTGATACAGAAATTGAAGGTGTCATCATTCAATAATGGGTATGTCCACCTCGGGCATCAACGCAAGCAGTACATCTGCGACGCAAGGACCTGAAGAGTGTGGCTATTCTGTGCTGTGGGATCCGGTCCCACTCTTCCTGCACTACCTGGATCAATTCACGTCGGTTGCGTGGCCTGGGTTGACGTTGTGCAACGTCATTCTTAAGCTGATCCCACAAGTGCTCTATGGGCGATAGATCGGGGGAGTAAGCTGGCCATTCCATGATTATAACATTATTCTGTTGCAAGAAGTCTTGTGTCAACCTTGCAGAGTGTGGGCTCTGATGATTTCGAGCATATCGTTAACGGTTTTGGCGTGCGGCGGGTGTCAATATGGGCCCTCGGTCGGGGCTGCGTGCATGCATATGTATCTGTTGGAGACGGCGTCGGATGGTGCTGAGGCTTACCCTGGGCCTTCCAATTCCCACTGTCTCACGAGCAGTCTGTGTCGCGGTGCGAAATCGGTCACGTGTGTGCAACAAACCGATGCACCGATCCTTGTTGTGTCGTAAGTCGGGGCATGGTAACGTTTTCTGATTTTTTTCGTCTTTATGCTGAGCTTCGTGTAAAGTGTTGAACCCACGACAAATGAGCCCTGAAAGCTGTTCTCAGTGACGGTGAAACACTCAATGGACGTTATTAGGAAATGTTGCGTTCACGACAGGCGCGTCGGGAACACCACAGGTTATCCAGTTATTGCAACTCAACTCGAACTAACAATAAACAACAAAACGTAAATGGCCAATAGCCTTACTGGGGTAGAAACAAGAAATTCAACCGTGCTTTTTTAATGGCGCTAAGTATAGTATAAATCTGATGTGAGCGTTTTATAGTTACATGTATGTAAGTTATTGGTTTCAATCTAACTTTGGACCCCAAGGGTTCAAATCTCAATGAGCGTATTACCCCTGACCTAAATGAATAAGAAAACGTCATTATGCAGATTTCACTCTATACACAATACAACATGGGTACTACCATTTTGACAATTTTAAGGTTACATTTTCTTAGCCAAACTGTAGTATTTTCAAAAGTTTTTTTTCTAGTATTTTCAAAATTGGTTAAAAATTTAAGAACACACACAAGCATTTCAATCAGGCATTGATTAAAGCGTAAACTATGTACAGTAGATCGGCATTAGTTTCAATCCAATATTCAAATAACCCAGATACAAAATTATCGCTAAGTAGGCCACTTGCTCGCCCTAGCATAACCGAGATCAATTTTTATTGGCTGGAAAAAAAAACTGGGTGTTTTGACCTATATCATGATAATCTTACCAGAAGACTGATTTGTCAACAAGAGATAGCCTGAATGTTTGCCCGACTCGAGGATTTCTCTCCACGTTTTTTACCGACGGGATAAATTAGGGTGAGGTAAAAGGCTTTCAGAAAGTTTATGGTTGTTTTATTTTGGAACTTTCTTGCATTAAACAGAATAGCCGGCTATCTTTGCTTTCTTTGTTTAAAAAGTAACGAGAAATGTTATTGGTTAACTTTCCACCCAGAACTGTGGCGGAACCAATAAACGTTGGCATGTGTATCAGATTAGAAACGGCAAACAACTCGAACGTTTGAAAACTTTTCTGCATAACTCTCCTTTGTCTGAAAGTCGATGAGGCATCTGTGGTAGATATTATCACTGAGAGTTTCTAGTCTTAATCAGTAGTGTTTGCATAGTGCTGAACCCTACATAGTTCTTTAATGAACCACGTAGTCATCTACAATATCATCTATACTACAAAAAGTGGTCAACTTTCAATATTATTCTTAAAGCAGCTGTAACCAATTCGCAAAATTAGATGAAAAAATACTCTCAATAAAACATATTCTCCGGGCTATTTCACAAAACTCATTTTTGCGATAATTTAAGCGATAATGTTCAGGCATTGAAGTTTTAATCGGGTAGGCAAATTAAGCTCTGTAAACTCCGTTATGGAACAGGCCCCTGAGTTTATAAGTAAATTGAGGGTTTTGTGCAATGGATGGACTGTTCCCTCTGTACATATAAATAGTTCCACTTTGCGACAGAAGCCGCGTTGGGCTGGATTACAGGAGGTAAATGTGATCATTCCTGCACCATTAGCAGTAAATGATGAAGTGTTGTGTCCAACTTCTGCACACGAACACATCGATACTCTCTTATCTCATGATTCGATAGTCTTTCCACGCCACGACTTTCTGGTGATTTGGTATTACCGACATAGTTGGCTTATTTCTACCCCAATTCTCCCTGCATCCAGTTTAATGCAATGACTATTTATACGTACTTTGGTATCAATGGCACCTTTTTTTTACATGAGAAGACGAATTAGATAAATAAAAGTCTTACTAAGTAACAATAAAAACAATGACAAATCACCGTTTTATCACCGTGTGTATTTATTTTACAGATTAACACACTGAAAAGCACGTCATTTCTTTGTATAATCTTTAGCACGTAAAGGAGTGAATTCAGTTAATCCTTTCCTTGTTATTTAAATTTTGTTCCGGTCAATTTAAAACTTGATAACAATTTGAAAGTTATTGCAATGGTATTCTCTAGTTGTAATATTCTGGGATTTATTTATAAACTGAAAATTTGGGGAAATTAACCCTTTACCGCATAATGCACCACATGCGCAGTTACAAAGGGCCAGTATCGCCCGACTGACCCAGGTCGATTTTTATTAACACAACAAAACAGACAAAGTATTTGTAGATATTTGTAGATGAATTGGCATGGATATTAAGCATGGAACATTGCGTGCTCCTGGTAAATGCATGACAAGTTCCATTTGGATTTTTGCTGGTGATGATATAGCGTTGGTTAAAGAAAGCAAAAAGAACAATATTTATCTATCTTTTAAAAAAACCTGTATGTAAAGGAAATGGAAGAATGAAGAAACAAGAATGGCTTTGTGTCAGTGTTTGTGGTGTAACTAATTTCTCAGGCTGTTGTGTAAAATCCCTCGCGAATCAGATTTTTCTATGACTATTTATCTCCATCACTTGTAACATATAACTGAGGCAGGTTGACAAGATATTATGGACAACGTTTTACTTTTTATAGACGCCATCTGGTTAGTGGCCATGTCCCGTGAGAAATTACTAAATGTGTTCTAAGATTTAGTCAATACAAATTCGACACAGTCCAATAACATTTGGCTGGCATTGACCAATTAACTTCATATTTAAGCTACTTCAAGCATTGCTGTCAGTAACAATTTGTCAAAACTCAAAATTTGTCTATTGATTGACATTAACAATTTGTGAATATATCAAATCAACACTTTGATTAATACTAATGAGAATTTGTTTGATTTAAAAGTTACCAATTATAATTAAAAAAAAACACAGATATACGTCATGTCCAACTTCATTATTATGTCCGTTGTCCTTCACATGAACACCGGTCTTGTTCAGGACATCAGTTTTCAGTATACATGTACAAGCCTTCCAAGTAGACTGGTTAACTTAACACAACACTTTTAGACGTACCTGTGGCAAGTACAACGTTCCGTCATTGATCTGTGACGTTTTCTGACAAAACTTCTTAAGGCTCAATGTTGTGAGTAGCTTTATTCCCAATGACTTATATACAGGTATCCGCGAAGGCAAATAACAACTGCCTTGGTGTGTAACTGTATATTCAAATATGAGTATCTGCAGCTTTATTAGTTTCTAAATCTATTCCTACGGAATTACATATGGACATCAGTAAATATGTGTAATCAATTATTTGAATGAACAGTCTTTGTAGGTTTAGATAGCAGAAATACCGTACTGATGACTTATCTGATTCAACCAGCCAGCTGCTTTAAGTTGACATTCCACCTCTGGGTGCCCGAGGGTAAGGGCTACTGGTCTTGAAGAAATACACAATACCGGAATGACCTTTATTTATTATTTCATAACCATAACTGAAATAATTTTAGACATATAGCCATAAAATAAATCTTGCAATTGTGATGTAATTGTAAGTCAGTATGGTTGATCTATTCTTGTCTTGGAAAATTTCATTATACATATTTAAACCATTATTTGTGAACTGAAATTAATGTATTGCATTGGTTCTGTCTTCGTTTAGAATAAAAGTGCGTCGGATTGACTAATAATCTAACACAATACAGAATCAACGCAGGGGAATGTGATAAGCCCCCCTCCCCCCCCCCCCCCCCCCCCCACCAAAAAAACAAAAAGCAAAACAAAAAAACAAACAAAAAGCTTATGATTTACACCAGTTTTAAATGACCCAATTTTACTTATTTCAAAGATGGTATCAACACAAGTACGAAGAGATGTGGTTGTTTATCGATATCTGTGACCTCCAACCCCTTATAGTTATTTATCTCCATTAGGCGTAGACGTGTAACTGAGACAAGTAGACAGGACAGGAAAATAGACCTTTTCTTTCTACAGACGCGATCTAATTGTTGCCTTGTTAATGGTTTCGCCCCGCGAGAAATTTACAAAATAACTCAATTTGTTCTCAGATTGAGTTTCAACAACGACACCGAGACAATCAATAGCTATTACATACAGTTTTCCAATAACACTCCATAGGCACTCTCCACGTAACATCGTAAATATTCTCTTTCAAACAATACTGTCCATAAATTGACCATACCGCCAAGGTTAAGAGAGTCTTTTCTGTGATTGATTGCAACACGGCACGGCTCTGTAAATGTAATTGGTAACTTGTTGGATCAACCCAAAGTACAAGGGATTTCATTTACATTATACTCTTTCTTCATACATGTATTTGTTTTTATGGCTGTTTTTGTCCAAAATATGTAGCATTGTATTGTTTTTAGATACACTTGATAGATATCGAAAACTCATTTTGTTCTCAAAACAAATTCTTCATGGAGGTGTATTTTTATTTATTGATAGCCCACTTGTAAACGTTCTTATGTCGAGTCATTTAGTTGATATCGTTTAGATTTATTCACACTTAATGATGAGTCGTGTCTAAGATGTTATACTGATATAATGACAATTTGTTCTAACAAGCCGCTCAGTTTTAATGTAAAGCATATTTTGTAATTCCCAATCGGAGGGCTTTTAAATACGTTCCAAAGAATATAATATTGAACTGACAACGAGGTATTTAATTTAATGAACAGCAGGAGAGACATATGCTATCAATTCAACTGATCACATTGTCTGAGCTACATGTTTCAGGTCTTATTGGAGCTAGACCGGGTTTAGATGGGTTGATAGGATTAGCGGTGTGCTTCATCAATTTCCACTAAATAAGCTAGCACATGGGCTATACACGTTCAAAAACCTCTTTTGCTCTATAGGATAATACCATGGTTTATAGCGTCCTTTCCAGTAAGAATAGACATGTTTTAAGAAGTAAATCTACCCGAATCAGCTATATGTTACCTTTTGAAGAAGCAGTTGGTAGTCAATAATATGCTCCCAATACTGTATATTTTCTTTTCCAGCTAAATTAGTTATTTTTTACACATTATGTTTTGTCACACTCTGTGATCGTTAGGAAACAAAGTAAAGTGTAAAACATGTTTTTGAATGTATATTCCCCTTGGACTTGTACAATCTTCTAGTTCTCTGTCAGGAAAAAAACAATGCTGAATCGGACAGTTGATACATACATATTCAACGCAACTAACTTGTGCTTGATCTCAAAGATTTCTTTAGCCGCTTTGATTTAATTATTCATACAGTTTCATTGATAACGACTTACTTAACATCGTACCAAAGCAATGCATATTTCTGTTTTCCAGTAGATATCAAAGCGTATACATAATCAGCAGGATGTTCCGACTACAAGAACTATTAACCTTCCGTCGACTGTTTGTCCTACATTACACACGTCTTTCTATTGATAACTTACATGTATGTTATTCGGGATAATTAATCTTGACAAGATCTCAAATAAAAAAAAATAGTGTTAGGTAAGGAAATTAGTCTTATTGGTGAAATCCTAACTTAAATAAGCTATTATTCAAGGCCATGTTTTACAGTTTACAATTTGATTGAATGACTTTGTGTGTCTCTATTAGTACACAGCTACATATAACTCACACAGATGGCTAGTTGCGAACAAGATTAATGTACCATCGGGATCAGGATTTGTCGGAGTACAATGCACCCCACGTTAGCCGTGCAATCAGAGGAGACGATATTCTCGCGACTTCATTTTGGACGTAAGTTTTGAATTTATGGAAAAAGATCTTGTTCCATAAAATATTTAAATTGAGAAAAATTAGAGGAAAATGTGGAGAACATGGCAAACCAAACTACGTGTGCACAACATGGCGAGCAGGCCATTTAGAGTCATATTCTCAATAAAGAATGAATAAAGAAAATGCCATTTATATTTTAGTAACATTAATTTAAAAGTAAATGTGAATGTAATCATTTAAAACATAAGCATGTATTGTATTTAAAGAAACAATTTCATATTTAAAAATAATAGAATCACTTCACCCTTTTGTCCACATCCCGTTGCAAATGCTTATCGGAAAAGTTTTGTTTGTTTTTTGGGGGAAAGGAGGTGGATTTTTTTTAAAGTTAGCTTGTGTTTAACATGAAAACAGTTTGAAAGTAGAGACTGTTCAGTACCTCTTCCCGATCCCAGCCCTCATGTAAATGATGTTTACTCTACAAGAAAGCAATCCAGCTTGTTGGACAATCTTATTTAGCTTTTCTGAATGTGTATAGCTTGTCGAAAAAAGAGATATACATATTAGAAAATAGTTCGTCTTACCTTTTAATAAAATCGAAAACCAAACTTTTGGTCAGTTTATTCTATTTGATTATTACATCTCTATACTGCGGTTCACTATTCTACCCTATGGTCAACGCAGTCTGATATCAATTATATAATTTTCTACTTATCAAATCAAGAGCCATCTATGTTTAAAAGCACGTGATTCGTCCCAACGAACCATGCCTTGGTCAGTAATTTAGACATGATGATTAAAACAATAGTGTTGATGTACTGTGGTTGTGAAAACGAAATTCGTGGTGACCTTGACTTAAAATTGGCCCAACGTTGAACACCCGTCTTTTCGTCAATACATCCTTTCCGGTCACAATTCAACGTTGATACAATGTTAGTAACACTACAATCGACCGACACTTAAGTTGATCAAGTTAGCCAACATCAGTTCAACGTTGAAACAGCGACATACAGTTGAGTTTCGATCATTAACCAACCTTGCCGTCAACATGTTAATATTGGTCCAGATTCTCTGTGCTGTCTTGGGCTTTAGAATACTAAACATTAGACTATGAAACATTGACAAAACACTGTTTTACTTTCTAGAAAACAATGCTGTAAAATTAGCATGAACTGAAGCATATATGCATAAATCAGTTGCCATGGGATATTTGTTAAAACCTCACTAGTAATTTAAAATACAATGACTTTTGTTTTGTCGAGAGCTGGTTTAAATCCACGTATTAGGTTTCAATATAAACAGACTTGGGTGATCTAATTTAATTTACTAGCGGCGTTTGCAAGGCTCAATATTTATCTAACGATTTAGTAAGTTTATACACCCAAGGCTTACTGGAAAGTCTTCTGGGTTAACGTTTCGCTGTCTCAGTCCCAATGTTATTGTCACTAGTATTCGTCCTCTCAACAACAGTTTTCTGATATAATTTAAATAAACGCAGAACGACATAAGAATAATCTTTGGAGAAAAGAGAAACTAGGACAAACAGATCAATTGTTATTCTTGTAAAGGAACGGTTAAATTATTTATATCCTCTTCACTCTTGCTGTCGTCTTAGCGTGTATTTTATTCTCCAATCTGAATTAACAATCCTGCCCCTGATATTGCACTTAGTTTGCTGACAATGCACACGTGTGGGAGGAGGCCAGTTTAAACTGAAAGATTATTATATATCAGCTCCCGGTTAATATTAGTGACTTGTTAAATTATTTTGTGTTGGTCTCTCTTTTTTTAAATCAAGGCATATGTTCCAGAATAAAAGCAATAGACTATTTACTTTTCCAAAGTTATAGCAGAGTATGCCAAATTCCCGAGCCTGTTTACATTGGGGCCATACGTTACTTCCTATTAAAGCCTTTGGCTACAGTCTTTCCTTCTTCCAGTCAATAGTCTATACGAGACTGCCAGTAGGAATTGGCAGAGGGAAGGATATTCTGAATTTACTCTCCGGTGACTAAACTGTCTGCAGAGCGTTCATCGATCGAACTTATCTTAATACACTTCTTGGAAACAATGCTTGTCCCTTGTACTGCGCTTTTCCCAATCGACAACTTGGGCTGGACGGGTGTTTCGAGATGAAGGTGGCTGCATGATAGTCTTCTTTTTATCACCTTTACCTTGTCCACAGAGCTTGTGCAAGAGAAATTTTCAGTTAAAGATTTTGAAAAAAGAGACTTTTAGTTTCCAGACTGGAGGTGGACATAACTTGTATCTGTTTGAACTGTTTGTAAGAAATATACAAATATACACAAAGAAAAAAGTTAAGCATCCCCCCCCTCCTTGGAAAGTCTGCATCGACCGAAAAAATCATTGGTGTAGGGAGATTGTTGACAAACTGATCTTGCAGAAACGATTGTGATTATAATGGCAATAAGTTATACAATTTATTCAGGATATCGTTAGCCAAATCAAAAGCGTATTTTAACAAATTAAAAAGATGCTTGTACGTATGAAACTTCAGAGACCATCTGGCTTCACAGGGCAAACATATTGGAGTGAAAATGTCACTTTGAGTGTGCAGAACACATCCCTAGAGCAGAAGGTCAATAACGCGTATAGCCTCCATTAGCTTCCAGCCTGTGAGACGTCGGATCTGTTGAAGTACTTTAATGATGTTCTGTTTCTCAAATTAATAAGATCATTGATATAGAGATGTCATAAAGGCAAAATATATGGCGGTCTTAATTAGTCTGTGCTTTCTTTGTAACCACTAACGTAACATCGCTTTCACAATACACTTTGATTTGGAAGGAACTTAAAAGAACTATAAATTTCTAAAGTATAAAGGCGTCTAGTTTATCGGAGTCCTTAATACTCGAACGTTAAGGCTATTGCCAATCATGCGATGGTCTCACGCTGAGCTGTTCGTTCGTGTAATTAGATTGTAAAGGGAAACATTTGTTCTATTCAGAGGAGAGTCTCTACCAAACTTCCATTTAGTCGCCTTCTAATCTCATTTTATAGGGAATAGCTCCTCAAATCCGGGAATGTACGAAATCGTGGACATTTATATTTTACTAATGACTGGACTGATTTTCCGGATAGTTTGTCAAATTTCCTATTTATTGACCGACCTACATTTTATCAGACAGCCTCCCGAGTTTCCATTATTCGTAAAGGTTTCTTCAGTATTTTCAGTAATTAAAGCTACTATAGAACTGTAAGATTTCCAGAGACAAATTTCATTCGTTTTTGTTTGAATTCAGTTGCAAAGTAAAAATCGACGATTGGAGGAAATGTATCTATTACTTTCTCTACATGGTATCGGATAATAATTGAATTCGCATTGAATGTAAAATAAGGTGAACAAACGGCATTGATACGGATGTTTGTCTGAGTGGATTCGACAGGAGTTTGTTTACAGATAATCAAAAAAACAAGACAGTTTTCATAAAGTGGCAGGAGTTGCCAAACATAGAACAAACTTCGATGAAACAGAATGTGCTAATTGTTCATCATTTGTATCAAGGAGAACGGAGAAAGGGTTTTCTCGTTGACATCAGTCTTGGAGATATGCGTTAAGGTATGGACATATATACACTAAACGCACACACCACCAAAATCTGTTGTCTTTCGCTATTTTTCGTTATGTTGTTAGCCACGCAAGTAAATTAAGTCGATTCCTATTACCAAACAAACGAAGACATAAAAATCCTCTAAAAAAACCTCTCTATTCAGCGGTTCGTGAAAGCTAGGACAGTTACCAATGGCCATCGAGAAACCTCTTTTTTATTAACAGTAGAATTGCACCCATATTAACGATGTTCATTTCGGTGGCTCTCGGAAAAGGCTTCTCTATAAGGTAGTTTTATAAGCAACACCACCCTAAAATGAACCCGTACATTTTTATTTGTCTGCACACTGTCGCTTCTTACGGTTTACTGGCTTTACCTATATATTTTTCTTTCGATGTCAATCCTATAGTTGTTTAAAGCATGCGAAACGTTTGACTTCTCTTGACTATCAGAAGTTATGAAAAATAAACATTTTTGCAGCTCGTGTCATTTTAAAGTACTAGTATTTGCTAATAGACTACCATTAGCCCACTAATGGCGAGATCTTAAGCCTGTCTAATATGTCGGAACGTTTGTATCATATATCCTTTCTCTGTTGATACATGCGCAATGAAATAGTCCCAAGACAACAGACTAAAATCATCTATTTTGAAGTTACACGAGCTGCCAAGAGTTGGATTTTTTTCAAGAGCTCTGATTATCAAAAGAAGTTGAGCTTTGACGTGCCTTGGAAAGCTAATGAATTGTCCGTTAAAAAAAATATTGGCAAAGCCAGTAACCCATGTGAACCGCAAATATGTGCTAATAACTAACAAAATTCAAATAGCCTGGATATATGAGTAAATTTTGTGATTTTGTTGCTTATAAAAACATCCTCAATCTATCCCCGAAATTGTATGGGACGTAAAGCTCTTATTTTATACGTCTTGATAAAAATGATGAATAATTAATACTTCTATTTTCAGAGAAATTGTTTTTTTATATATATTTTGCAGCTTATCCACTTGATATACTAGTTTGAATCACTCTTCGCTCTATATATTCTAATTAACTGAAAACCATTGTATAAATGGTTTAATTCTCCATGTGTCCTAACAACGAGACACACGTTGTCAGAGTGCCAATTAAAAGCGCATAGTGGTGCTCTTAGAGGGCAATCAATCAACAGGTGATGTACCGATACCTAGTTGTTTTATTAAATATAAAAACAATGGTAAATAGTAAAACCAAACGCATAAGCACTTTTCTGGTGATTTGTATATGTAAATGTGTTTGTACGGAGACACTGACCTCTATAGATTTGTGTTATTGACAGATCAATTATCAATATTCCCAAAATATATATTTTGAAATAGGTTCTAAAGAGACTTTTAAAACACCATTATCAAGGAATTTACCTATAAATTTACCTAACTAAATTATTTTCCTCCGATTCCTCTATAGAACCCTAACCCTTGTTTGAGATTTAGCCTTTAAATTTTGTTCCCGAGCATTTCGAACTTCAAACCTTCAACATCAGCGTTCTTTTCCCCTCCCTCAGTTGTGAGTTGACTTTTTTATATACTATAAAAAAGTAATCTGAGCACGGGTACAAGATGTGTGTCAGTTGACAGGCACCTGTCTCTTGAGATATTGGTTTTGCGCAACCGATGGCGTGTCCCTCTTGCATATATTTACTGTTCATTAAATATTAAAAGGTTTGTTGTCTTGTGATGGACATTTCTGACATCCAGTTATTCTGTAATTTGATGGTTTTATGCATTCTAGTCGATGTATTAAGGTCTTTATGCGGCAAAATGAATCACGATTGTCTGACACGAACATATAGAACGAAATGCAGTATCTAATATGTTTATCAAATGGGCAAATCAGATTGTAACCCTTACTTATTGAGTTACATTCTAGTGATATGTGTTTACAAAATAACCAGGTGTAGTAGTTTGCATTGGGATAACCCCATAAATCGGTGGTGTACAAGGATTGTAAAATCATAATTCACAAAATCTTTGTGATGATAATGAAGTTTAGTTTTTCTTATTTAGTTGTCATGAGTGTTACGAAACAAAATAATAAGCGAAGGAATAACAAAAGACCAGCCGATGTGTGTACTAGGTTTCATTTATATTCAAATAAAATAGAGTAGCGTATTCACAAGCAAAGATTGGAAAGGAAACATATATCAAAATGACTTACACAAACTAAGCAACCCATAGTTCGGAGATACAAAACAGTAATCCAAGAACTTACAACGTTGATTGGTATAGTAGTATAAATCCACAGAATACAATCGTGTCAACAGACTGGTAAACTCTTTACCCAGGTAGAACTCACGAATCAAACAAATTCCTGACTAAATCACTGACGAAAGCTATAGTAAGTCGAAAATTAACATTCCATATCGCATCCAAATATCATATAGCACTAATAAGCCTTACTGAGCAGTTGGAAACTGATTGTCTAAAATACAAACATTTATATAGATTCTCAGAAATTGCAGAACAATCCAACTAACACGCATTAACATACATTTGCATAGCTATAGAAACTTAAAATAGTTAAAGTTTGTATATGTAGGACGATCGATAAACGTCAAAGCATAATACTATATTGACTCCACTAATATCTAACTCAACATGTAAACAGCTTTGGGGTGAGGAAAGCATGCCACAACAAACAATAGCCTTCGAGAAGGATGTGTAGACTAACATGAATTACAATATTACAAAAACTATCAAATAAGAAAATAGCAAGAAGGAAAACTCCAGAGAGATGAACAAACTTCATATACGCAATATCCCCCACCCCCTTCCTTAAAAAGAAAGAGTATAATAGAACAGGCGCAAATCGCAATAGCTAAGATATAATAGCTGTTATACAGTTCTTCATAGCCCTATAAGGACACTAAAACGATTGCTATTTAGTATCAAATTCTAAGCATTATTATTTAAAATTTTGTTCAAAGCCTTTAATAAATAAAATTCCTCAGTTATGGTCAGGTATTTCTTATTATTGGTGTTCTTTTTCTTCTGTCGATGTTTCTTCTTTCGCTTCAGCGCCGTTTGTGGACGCCGTACTGTAATAGTCTACGATAATGTCTATTAGTCACTCCGATGTACCACTAAATCACATTATACATGCGTGAAAACTTCCTGAAATCTATCCTCGTTAGGTTTCACAGATATTTGCACTCTACACTGCAAATATTCACGGACAAGCTGCAAATTTTGTTACGAGAAAAAAATTATAAAAGAAGATGTAAGAAAAAGACCAGCTGATTTTATGTACAAAAACTCTTCACGAATTCACGAATCAAACAAATGACTGTATAACTGACGAAAGTTATACCAACCCGAATATCAACATACCACATTCAAATATCATAGCATACTAGTTAACATCACCGAGCAGTTGGAAACTGACTGCCTAAAATACAAACAACGCGCCCTTAAAAAGGCTGTCGGAATTTGCAAAGCAACCTGACTAACATGCATTAGCATAAATCTTAAGCTTCGAAATACGTCTAGACGTAATGAAATATAGGTCAACACCGCAGATAATAGCTTTCCTTATTATACAATCAATATTCATTAACCAATGAAAGACTAGCATTTGTACCACGTGTCGATCATATATCAGCCGATATTGGAGCCGAAATCGATATTGGATAGTGCTATTGGATTTTCATCCGGGTATCGGCAGAGAGAAGAGCGACTACGTCAGTTCGATGATGTGTAAAGTTCGAATCTGACGTCACCGCGGAGTCGTCTGCTTCGCTCTTGTCGTTTTGTCAGAACCCTCCTAATTCTGCAAGATTATAGATAAATTTGTCGAGGGTCAAATACCAGAAAACACTAAAAAGAAAACGAAATGCGACGTTCTAATAATTGTGAATACGTTGAATATTGAAATAAATTATTGTGCTTGTTTAAAGTTAAACTTGAAATAATTGTTGTTGGCGTTTGATTACATATGTATAATAAAAAAATTATTATATGACTTCGTATCCATACTGGATGCGAAGTCATATAATAATCTCATAATATCAAGGTTATACTCTTGGAGTACAAAACTCCATCTTAACAATCGCTGATTTTTACCCAAAAGAAAAATAATACAATAATAATGGTATGTTACAGTATGGATAAAAGAGGGGTTGCATTCACTGTTGCTGTCATTCCGCGTGTAGCGAAATGTTTTGCGATGTAACGACGTCTATATCTGAATTGTCGACGTCACTAATACGTTCTAAATAGCACCATCTGCCAGGGGATATCCCACTATCTATAAGTTAACTTGCAAGCCCTAATTTACAGTGAGGGACACAATGCTAGAGTTTAAAGGTCAAAGTCTGCGTTGAGTTTACTACGCGTATGTTTTCTTTACATCACTTGACAACAGACATAGATTTAAGAGAACCATAGCAAAAGGCAAGCCTCATAAATATGAAGTCAAGTTTAGTTTATCCGAATTCGCTCCATGAGCCTTAGTGCTATTTACAATTAGACTTTAAGGCTTTCTTTCTTGTAATTAGATGTTGTAAGCCTAACGATGAGTTAACTTTGAGCATAACAACTTGCATTTCCTTACGAACGACTATATTATGACATGGATTTGATGTTTTCGAAACACTAGACAGCTGATCTATAAGAAAATAAAGACGGTTAATTTATCCAAATGCAAACAGAAGAAGTAAATGTTATTGACATTCCTCTGATGGTGTCACGGTGATGTGTTTGGATCAGTAGAGAAATTACACGACGAAGGGCGAACATGGGCTTTATAAAATAGCCTTAAAATGTCATTTCGAGCATTGGGGTTTCCATGTTCTTTGAAAAACGTCGTCCTGGTAATTTTGAGTTTCTGACAGCTCTCCATATCTCTCTTTTTGTCTAATATAGAAGTTTCACAGTTGGATGTAACATTACATCATTACTGTATAACTCATCTTTGAACACTGAGCCACACTTCCGGTTGTTGGTAAAACGGAAACCATGAGGGAATTATCCTGCTAGACTACAGACGTATTTGGTACGGTTTTTTTTAGTACCGACGTGGTTATTTTCAAAGGCATTGTGTGGGAGTAATAGCATTGAAAATTGACCCATCTCTATTTCATCGCAACTAAAAATTAATGTTCATAAATACAAATAAAAGCATGTTTCTTTGAAATTTTTCTATACTGAACCTTCCCTATTTATCCTTCAGCCAAGTTTTGAACAAGTTTTCGTGTCTTTTTTATATACTTGTTTATGTTTGTAATAATCCATCATAAATAAAAATAAATAGATTGAAGATTATTGGAAGATTTAATATGTAATCAGGACAAAATAACACATAAATTTCAGAAGACAACAAAACGACCTGGTCTGTTAGAAACTAGACAAACAAATCAGCAGCAAAGAAATTCAAAAGCCGTACATTAAAAAGTTTAACAGGAGAATAAAGGTTATCAGTGTTTACCTATTCACCTTTCCATTATGTGTACGACGGTATTGTTTTTATATCTGTAATTTTCCTCAGTTGCCAGGTGTACTTTTTACAGTGTAAGTCATTAATACAACACAACTAATGATAAGATACCTAAAAATTACCAAACTTTTGAAACGGTTTGAAAAAGGCGTGATTGTTGTTATTATCTCATCAGACATATACTTTACATTAATTTTAATCACTGTTTCACGACATCCGTGTCTTCTTAAATTATCTGCTGGTCGTTTGTAATTTCTTTGTAAAGCATTTGTAGCAATCAGTTAATATGAAACTCATGTGACGTCACTGCTCAACCGTTCTTTTACATGGTACTATTTTTATTTCGGCAGTTTTCCTCGTATAGGAAAAGATAGCTGGAAATGGAATACTATGTGATAATAAAGAACCTCGTAGATCTGGTTTCTAAACTCACTAAGTACATAGAGAGAAGGAGTTCTTTCTGATGTCTTCTGGATGATCGATTTCACAGCAAGCTTTGATGTTAAAGAACCATTAGAAAACTGATGTCCATAAGAAATAAAGACTTCAATAGTTTATCATAATCCATTCCAACAAAGTTAAGGCTGTTGGAAAACGTGTGATGGTTTCACATGAAGCTGTTCGTATGTGTAATTAGATTGTGAAGGAAGAGCAATTGTTCTCTTCTTTAGAAAGTTCCTGCCAAAGTTTCATTTAGGCGCCATCTAATCCCTTTTCACGGGAAACAGATTTTCACATCTTGGATGGTAGAAAAGCCAAACTATTCATAAATATTTCACTAATGACTGGACTCGTGTGATTTGTCAAATGTTTCAAGCTTTGATTGATCCACGTTTTATAAGACAGACTGACCAAAGGCAAAGCTTGCCCAGAGGACTAAAGTCATATGCTTTACCCCTCAGTCAGCTGTCGGTTGATAGTGTGTTTAGGGAGTTTTATTATCAATGATTACAAACTTCGTACAAGTCTACCTAACACCGTTTGGAACATTGATTAATATGCATATACATTTAATAAATCTGGGTAGATGTTAACAATTCATTGGCTTTTTTAATTTGACATTTTTCTTGCGTTTTTAAATAAAATGATCTGCCACATTATCGGACGAAACGTGGACGTTTACTAAATGACACGATATAAACAAAATATGGGATTGAAATCAGTGTGCTGATGTTTGTAGATGTATGAAATATAGTAGGTTACTGAATCAGAATCGACTACATTGAATTTATCCACACAGAATGCATACTTTTAGAATCAGCCTATTTATTGTCTGCTGAGGCAACTTATTAAATCGGCATGTCTATTACAAATATGTACATTCGATATTCCCGAGTGCAGTATGTGGACTACGGAAGTTCTTCATGAATTTTGTCAAAAACCCTAACATTCTAAAGAAGTTCCGCCCAATAACAGATAAACATTTAGCCAATTGTCTGGCCTATTTTCTGGAGAAACGAATTCAGTATTCTAAGGAAATGCGATAAAATTAAGAAGGGTTGAAAATTAAAAAGTGTTATTGAACCGAAAGAAATTTATGACGTTTTATTGAAAAATTGAAAACTCCTTTCATTACAATGGATAGAAAACATATTTGGGTCCTAATGACTATTTAAATCACACGAAAATGAGTGTAAGACAATTATACGAAAAGTTTACAGTCCGTTTGTCGGTTCTCTGTGTATATTTATGAACACTAAAACACACGGGCACAGGGAAAATCTTCTTGTCTAAAATAACCACGGAGACAAGTTTCTAATTGCGTTAAAAAGAGGTATATCATTTAGACCTTTATACACCATCAATTGTTGTAATAAAGTAAACCTATGATATCCCATCATAAATTGTTGTATACTCGCTTAAAGTAAAGAGCCAGGTTTCCACCGCCACTTCACCTGGTATCGTCGCCGTGTAAGCAAAACAATCTTGAGTGCTGCTACAAAACATCAATAACTACATACAAAACATCAATAATAAAACTACAATAACAATCAATAATCGGCCTAATAGACTTTCGTTTAAGAGATAGCCCAAAAATGACCGGTTCTGTATCGAGTACCGAGTTGGGGAAAAATAACCCTTGAAATTCTGAATTTTCTGGCAACATTTTGCCTTTGTCTTTGTCAAAATTTGTCTTTGTCTTTGTCCAGTTTGTCAAAATGGTTTCATATATAACTTTTTTTCGAAGCTTCATTACTGTCTAGCCGGTGTTGGATCACAATGTCACACTTCCTGTCTTTGGGAGAACTGAAAGGATGAGATAATCTTCCAGCAGTGATGTTTTGTTCCTTTCTTGTTTGTGATGGTGTTATGTTCAAAGAATAGTGTAAGAGGAATGACATTGAAAAGTGATCCGTCTTCATTTCATAGGAAAGAAAAGGAATTTATTTTTGGCGAAGGACGGAGAGGAAAGGTTACTTAAGTTTCAAAGAAACATATACTATAGACCTAACAGAATCAATGCACACAAACGTGGTTACTGTTATAGCTCTAGCGTACATTTTTAAATTATAAGATTGACAAGAGATACAATTTGTGCTGTCAATTTATAAAGTTTTGTTCTGCGTTTTTGATCTGGCAATGGTTATGATATGACCATTATGATAAGAAGTGTCATCGCCACATGAAAGCGTCAAGTTGTAAACTGTCTCAGTGATGGTGAATCGGATTTGAAACGGTACTAGTGCTTGTAACTTACCTGGTTCGACGTTTATATAGTCAGAGTAAACCCTAACTGTTCAATTGAGAAATACATATGTACAGTCACACATGCTTAAGAGAGTTGTTAAGAATGTCAACCTGTCCGGTTCAAGAAAAACTTTGTTTTCTATCTTGAGAAGATGAATTCAAATGTGATCCGATGGGAACGACAACATTGAATACTATGTTTCGCGGGTTTAATTTCACAATTCCACCCCCCCCCCCCCCCCCCCGTAAAAAGGGTAATAATCTTTGAGCTTGTTTGACGCAAGTCATTCATACAAAAGTGTAAGTTTAATAAATTAATTATGGAAAGTTAGAAAGAAACAGCAATCATTTCAAGTTTTTGTTATTTCTTTTGAAATCATTGGAAGTTTACGACCATCGGTAATTTGTTTACCCTTTTTCCATTCCTCTGTTGTTAATCATTTCGTTTTATTTTATAACGAGCGAAATCCATGTCGTATTAAAGTAAAAACTACATAATGATATAATTATTACACAGTAGGTATGTAGCTATTCAAATGATATTGATAACTCTGAATATATTCTCAGTTCTTGTCTATTGTTATAACCCAGTTATTGTTGCTCCAAATTACTCACCGTACCAAAATATTATTATAGACTGTTTTAAACAGTGGTATTTTTCTGTTTTATCTTCAGTTTTGGAATAGTTCAGTAAATGTGTGGCTGATTGCGAAGACAATCGGGACATTCCTTTATCTCTATATTCGCTGGCACGTCTCCTAGCTGAGTCTCCTGAATGAGATTGATAGAGGATGTTAACAGAAGCCAAACAAATGCCTTGAGAATGTTGATTTTTATCTGTAGAAAAGCGGCGATGAGTCGATTTTTTCCTCCAAATACGCCTGAACTCACCTAAATACAATCTTTTTTTCGATAGACAAAGGACGAGTTACAAATGTCTTTTGTCTATTGACGGTAATTGACATTTGGCATATAGTAATTTTGTCAATTTAAAAACAAACCCTAGGTTATGTTGACTTTTTCATTTCATTTACTTTGTTCACCTTTTGGTAGTTTAAACCATATGTTAACAGCAAATTTAAGAAAGGAGGGAATAAAGTCGTAAAGACTTTTCTATCCCTAAAAGACTTTCTTTGAAAACTAGATGTAATACTGAGTCTGCTTACTGAATGTCCTACGAGATTATCGAACATTCTTTCATGTATGTCAGTTTGAGAGAAACAGGAGAACTTATTTTCTGGCTTAAACCGTTACCTCGTGTCATTGATTCTGATTAAAAGCGAAGTTTTGACTGCTGTGTAGCGTCTAGGCTATTTTAATGTGAAAGGATTTCATTTCTCACAAAATGTAATAAATATGTCTAAGTATCCCTAAGTACTGCTTTTACCAAGACCACCTTTAAAGAATTAAAGACAATATTATACCATTAATACCATCGAGAAAAGAACCCATGCTTCAATTACCCCCGTACTGATGGAACATGACAAGGTTTTGACAGAATCTATCGGAGCCGTATCACCTGAGGCCCATCAATTTAATTCAGACAGGATGTAGTTATAGCATGACTTTATACTACAATGATATTATGCTTCAACGATTGGAGATCTTTGTCATTTTGAACCGCTAATGCCATTGTAAGAGTATGGGATTATTTACATCCTACAGACCAGCTGCACCCGCATTCACATAAGTATAACTATGTACATCTTTGGCCAATACGAATTCCTGAAGTAAATGCATCTGAAATATCCCCTTTAGATTTCTGTAAGATATAACTCCTCTTAAAAATCTTGTTTAACTCGGGATAACGTTAACTTGACGATAGTTCAAATGACTGTTCAGAATTACCCTTAACGCCAACGGTTAACTCAGATTAAAACAAAAGTTATTAGTTTTAATGATGGTAATTGATAACCCGTAGGCCTACATTAAAACTTTTACGGAAGCATATTTTACTCTTAAACGACATTTCACTCATATTTCTCTTCCTTTTATTGAGATCTTATAATGTCAACGGAAATAATGACTAGTTTTTGTGTGGCAAAAACATTTCAGTTCCTTAGAAATAAAGCAATGTATTTTACAAAAGCTTGTGGTCTGCTAGGAAACCGAGTGTTTTTTATACTTTACTTCGAAAACTTTTCGTTATGGCAGACATTGGAGCGACATGGGTCCTTTCAATAGTGTCTTCGTTTTATCATTATTTTATCCAATATGCGGTGAATAAAATCGAGGTTCGAGGTTGATGACCTGGTGAGCATCTAAAACTAATGTTTTTGTTGAGGAATGAGGTTAATAAACTACCATCGTCGCATAGAAAACATGTATAATATCTTCAGCTGATCTAATGAGAGCAAATCTCACATCTCTCATCGGAAAAACTCCCGGAACGATGAAAACATTGATAGATATAGAGGATACTGAACAGATGTGTTTGATTTGCACTTTTTTTGGTGTGGAAGACGGAGAATGAACTACTAGACAAGAAACGTAGAGTAGGTCATCCCTCCGCCTTTAACGATAAAATATACCATCATTTTACGTTGGAAGTTAACAAAGGTTAAACAACAGCATCACAGTTATCCGCGCGTGGATGTTACCTTTCAGTTTTAGGAGGCTTTATAGGGATGTGGATTTTAAATCAGTTACAAACATCCAGATTGAATATTGGTCTAAGAACATACGTTTGACGGTGTTCCTCAGTTTTAAATTAATTTTCTTAAATCTCATGCATGTACAGCAAATGTCAGTAAGTCTACTGTTTGTTACACAAGACGACAAGTAGGTACTACGATGGCATCGACTTGAGTCGAGAGCACTATTAAACTAACAAAATTACTATTCCAATGCAATGAATTATGAATTTTCGGAGCGAAAACAATTTTGAAGGATTTCAATTAAGTATAAATAAAAAAGTTTTATTGTTTGATTGATGTTTTGAAACGCATTCAATTACATTTTACTTACTGGATGACTTAAATGGGTTAGGACTGGTACTTTGCCACGAGGAAGCCTTCCGCGGATACCCGACAACCCATCCGCGCACGGCGATCAATTGACAACCCCAATCAGAATTGTCACAGTTTTTGTCTTTTGGCTCCGAGAATCCAAATCCGCGTCGGCGTGAGCCACTATCTCTATACCCGCAGATCCATCGAGGCCCGTTTTTTATGAAAAAAACTAAACATAATATACTGCGTTTACATTCCAGTTTGTCCTTAATGTTATATCATGGAGAAATCTTA
This sequence comes from Lepidochitona cinerea, assembly GCA_963971465.1. Taxonomy (NCBI): domain Eukaryota; kingdom Metazoa; phylum Mollusca; class Polyplacophora; order Chitonida; family Tonicellidae; genus Lepidochitona; species Lepidochitona cinerea. Next base: position 33,483,077 of record OZ020556.1, on the reverse strand, counting down.
ATTTAGCAGAAGACAACAAGCGGAAAAAGAGGAGACAAAGGTAGCGTGTGTTGTCTATTAAAAATTCACTTGCAACGTTATATCCTTTGTAATTTCAGACTTCTAAGAGAAAGTCCAATATTAATTTTGAAAACACAATATTGTATTGGCCCAACACATCTGTGCTTACGAGTGAGCTCGAGTTGATATTATTGAGTAACCATCACATGGGAGTTGATATTATTGAGTAACCATCGCATAGCGTCTTCGTTCATAATGCGCAGTTTTATTAGGAAAAAATGTATATAACGTAATGAACTTATATTGACCTTATATTGCAAACTCAATGCTTACATATATGCCATCAGTAATAGACATCTGTGTAATTCATTTATTGGAAATATAGCCATCGACAGTCGCTTGATATGTATGTTTTCATTCTTCAAAAACGTGGATGAAGGGAACTTTTTGAGAAGTCAAACTGATTTAAATTATTTCAGTTTTGGCAAATTAAGGTTTAAAAATAAGGTTTATAAATATAGTAGTTTGTATACAGTGTAGGTTCGCATAATCAAATCTCGATAACGTTTGTATTGTACTCATGGTCAGCTAAGTCTGTAATTATACAAACTCAATCTGTGAAAACCTTTCTGACATTCTGTCAATCTGTGGAAACCTTCCTGACATTCTGTCAATCTGTGAAAACCTTCCTGACATTCTGTCAATCTGTGAAAACCTTTCCTCATATGTTGATCTTGTGATAACCAAGTACAAACATTTAACGGTTCTTTTTAGCAGCCTGAAATGTTTGATTGACTGCGGCACGTCTTTCCACTTTTCCTCGAAAGTATGAAATCAGATGAGGTGAAAACAGATAGCCGCCTCGACCATTCAGTTCAGAAATTGTTTTCTCTGTAAAGGCTTTTCGCATACAATAGACAAGTCGTCCCATTTTATTTATCACGGGCATGTTTAAGTGACGCCCCAAATCCCATATTTTCTTTTCATTTTGGACATGTTATGGAGACGGGCAAAATTTCCGCCACAAAACTATGTTTGAACCAATCAAATTGTACATGCATATCAACTTAGAAAGGTGATTTGCGCATCCAATTTGTCCACTTGGGTGTAAGCGTGTGTGTATCTTTTAATCATGGGTTCAGGTGATGAAAAAATGGCATGATATAATAAAAGTAAAAAATAATGACATGGGTTTGGTATCTTTGAATAGAGGTAATTGGCAATAGTGTTACAACGAGTTCTGTCTTAAAGTGTAGAGAACCAGAACCTACATCGTACATGTATATCAAATAATTCGAGATAAGACCAGGGTTTGGATCCCATACTAAAAACGTCACTCAGTTGGGGAATTTTAGTTTTGGGCGTACTCAGCAGGAACAGATCGTAAGATTTTAGAATCTGTTGGCTGGTTTCTTTGATGGATCGTCTATCTGTGGCTCTCATGAATGAAAACTATCGATGAACCGGAAGGACAAAGGCGAACAGCCAATGTACATGTATAACGGTGAAGATTTACTCAGAGGTCTCTTAAAATAATACCAAATAACCAAAACCAAATATTTTGACAACATAGAGTTGTAATTGTCTTTGTTAAACATAAAGTGTTGATATTATTTTATATGTAAGTGTGTTCATCATTTTCGTTGTATTGTTTGTTTTAAACAGCACACCATGTATCAGTATTAAGAGTGTGGGTTGCTGCATGTCGGATCTGCTGAAAGCGTCTTTCAAATTTGTTTCATACGGTTGTAACAGATTAATTTTGTGTCAAAAATTATCATTTGGTAGAATTGCATGACTGAGGTCCTTCTTTGAACGGTTCATTCGCGTCGTTAAAGGAAGGACTTGCTATTGTAGTTAATTCCTCATTTCTAGAGTGTGGTAGAACGGACATTTCCTGGCCTGGGAAATCTGGAAATCTGTCGGAATTTAGACAAGTGACTCCGGGTTTTCGACTTTCAAACCGTAAGTGTACTTTAGACTTGACTGCATAGAATTACCATATTGTATTATTGACCACAAGAATACCAAAGCTAACATATTCTCGCGTACGGACAACATCCACCTCTGAAATAACTTTAATGGATTTTCTGTGTTCCTTCAAAGCCCACCGCGTATTTACAGAGGAAATCACATATCACCGATACAGCAATGGTAAACACTGGAGGAAGAAATTATTCAGCGATTTGACACAAGTACATACCTTGAACGTTCCGAAGAAAAACTGGTCTATGGAAAAGGCTTCCCAAGTATAATTACTGGTTTCCATCAAGACTAAATCTTCTGTGAAAGTCACTTCAAAACAACGCGTACAGATATACTCCTTGAATGTTTACGTCGACGATGACGTCACCATAGATTAGGAATAACGGTAATTATGTTGAAAACACTTATGAAAGTTGATGTTGGGGTGAAATAAAATATTTATTTCAGAGTGGGTTCATACAAACCCTATATATCATGTAATAGCCATATTTAGAAACCTTGTCATATGTCCTATAGGGAAAGAGCATTTTAACGTTAGACTAGTTTAGATGGAAAGAGTAGAGTTCGTGTAGTCTAAAATAACTGTCCAATGTTTATCCCGTCGTAAGCGAATAATTGAAATTCGAAGTTTTTGTTATAATAGAAAAAAAGATCCTAGGCAATTCACAAGCCCGCTATTATTTTTTTTTTTCGTTAGTTTTATCCAATCAATGGCGAATAAACCCGAGATGCGTTATTGACTGGGCATGCGCTGCAAGTTTGTCAATGGCTTGGCTAAGAAAAGACGTGCGGTTGGAACATTGGCCTACTTATTCCAAACCACTCTTCCCGCTTCAAGTTTGTCGCCATGTTTTGGGACCTAAATCTACCATCATACATTAAAGTGCGATAAAAAATACGCCGTTATTGATCTTAAAATAGGTGATGCAAAATCACGTCATCCTAAAGCGGAGAAAATGATAAGACACTGAAAGGATATACTTGTGTATTGTTAAGACTTGTAGATCACTGTTAACGTGATTACTATTTGGCGAAAAAGGTTTAATTCGAGAAAAGGGAGAAAATCTGTCATAAAGACACTGAGTATAATAATCATTAATCTTACAGTAGTCGTGGGGAAATTAATTTTGACTCCAATTTGATGAGAATAACGGTCTATTATGTAGCAAACGTTAATTCCCAGTATATGATTAATCGCAGGCGTAAAACCTGATTTTTGTCACCACCACCACATCCTATGATCATGACAAAAGGTCGATTGTCATTACTGATTTGAAAGATATTTTACCTCTCTGATTCAAAGACATTTTACTTCTCGGATTCAAAGACTTTTTACCTCTCTGATTCAAAGAAATTTAACCTCTCTGATTCAAAGACATTTTACCTCCCGGATTCAAAGAAATTTTACCTCCCGGATTCAAAGAAATTTTACCTCTCGGATTCAAAGACATTTAATCTCTCTGATTCAAATATATTTTGACATCAGTCGATATATTGGTTATGTTGTCAGAAAACAGTCGTTATGCCACAAAACACAAACAATTAATTATGTTAAGGATATTAACTAGCAATCGTACATGTAACTCTATATATGGCTGTGTTGCCAGGTTTAGTGGGGAAATGCATGGATAATACCCTAACATAAGCAGCTACAGAGAAATAAGGAAGTTGTTATTTTTAAATAAAAACAGGATTTTTATCGGTTCTCACCAATGAAAGCTGTCACTTCAGATGCATTGTAAGATCTATCTTACTGGGTCAATGCCATTTGTATTTGACTAAAGCTGCCAGTGAAATAGCTTCAAACTCGTTAACGTTTTGCGATTACGTTTGCGTTGTTGATTAATCGGTATCATCATTTGGTGTGACTCTTTTATCGGCTCCCATTTTCATAGACATAAAGACAATGTGAAAATTGTTCTCCCCACTGACATTGGTTGTTTTTTGTTGTTTTTTTTTTGCAGTTTTAACCTACATGTAATGCCCTGATTATCCTATTTTAACATAAAGAGTTGTCTCTGCCCCAGAATACGAGTCCAACACAGTACTGACGGACCATAATACTTTTTACAGTCAGATAACGGATAGAGTCAAGTAATGGGTACATAAAATAAGAATAAAAGATTAACTTAGAGTACCTTGTTGAATCTCTGTTTTATATGCAAGAGAAATAATCTGTTATATTATACAAAACAAATAATAAAGAAATCAAACCATAACTGTTTAAAATAGAAATAATTCATTTGGACGAGATCCATACTTCGGATTTTTTTCTCCGGGCCAAGAGAACGGTTTCGTCTCCCACCTAAACATGGCAAAGCATCGCCCTCCTTATTCTGGAGTGCGGCGCAAAAATCAATCAGTCATATATAATACACACAGTTTATTTAGAGGATATCCCATGAAGGACATGGCGTCCAAATTACTTTTTTTTTCACAAACACGAACATAATCGCATGCTCACACATGTTGGGGAGAAAACCCTTGGCAACCATTTCGCGTATGTCGTCGGAGTAGAAAGTCAGTCAGAAAATCAAACAGGGAAGAGCATTTGTATAATATTTATTCCGCCTGATTAATTTTTATGTTTTTTCTTTTATTTTGTTTTACTTTTGAGTTTGGTAGATGAACATATTCCTGTATGTTATTTAACGAAATTTATTAGAGTGTTCATATGAATCTTTGGTCGTTCGTTGTGACCCTTTAGGTTTGTACAGCAACTGTTATTCGTGAGAGTAACTGATTGTGGATTCTGGAGGAAAAAGTTAGTCAGGGGGATAATACCATTTAAAGGCCCTTGATTTGGTGATAAATCAAGAAAAGAAGATTAAATGACATTCGATTAACATTTTACTGGTTTCCTAAAATGATTTCAAAACGATATATATATATATACATTGTTATCATTTTTCATTTCACGTTTTAAGTCTTTTGATGTATCCGTTTTCTGTATTTAGGAAAGGGCAGTAGGATACGACGGATTAAAGTGTTACTATATAACAGCTTAATGATTGGTGTGTAGAGCAGTATAAGATTTTTTTATGTTAAAGAGTATGCGCCATAAAGAACATTTAAATTATAAAAAAATACGGACGTTACCCTAATGGTGTAGCTTTGTCGGACAAACTTGGATCTATATAAGCACATTTAGAATAAAGCCAATGCTATGTTCAGAGGTTGGTCGAGCTTTTGTCCACATATCGGCGCATCTGCAAACGTCTAGACAATTGAATGTTTTCTGAAATACGTGTGTATTTGTTTTATAACATTGAATGCAGTAAGCTGTTGGTCCAATATTGGGCAGAAGAACAAAATTATGTTCAACCGCAGCATGTTGGTTGTCCAATTAACTCAATCAACGTCGGGTGAACACGTTGCTATTTGAGTACAAAAGCTTTTCGTGGCTCACCCCTAGACTTCGACAAACAAGATCTCGGGTGCAGCCATGTGTTCACGACAATAATTCGTTTTTCAAATTCAAATCAACAAGGTTTCAAGGTCAAATGGTGCGTTCAGAACAAAATTTAAAAAAGTGCTATTCATCAATCTAATAACCAGGCCACAGTAATTTTGAAATGTCATTCGCACTAAATGTAGAAATATGTTTCTGTTACTGGTGTCGTTTGTGACATTATTGCAACTCATTCCTACACATAATAACTTTGCGTGCAAAAATCATTGTACAACACTGCGAATTGTAACCATTCCCTGGAGTCCTTATTACTTACGCTTCAAATCTTGCCGTTCGTTAAAAACTGGCCAGTATCCCGATAATAGCTCAAATGGAATTTCAACGCATTAGCGTAATAGCAAAGTAAACTGGGAATCGATTTTCTCCAACACCGTTTCTTTCTACAATTGAGTTTAGTAAAAGTGAAGGGAGTATAGTAGATTTGTTCTGAAGTGAAACTAAAAACAACTAGTGAATAGAACCCATTCAAATAACATACTAAAGAACCAAAATCAGTATCATCCTCACTCCCTCACTTCAGGCAACACTAAAGACACCCAGAGACAATCGTATTCTAGCGAGATCTCATTTAGACATGGCTCGTAGGCCGTTGCACGACATAGAGCAGGGATTTTCACATGTCAGCTTGGATAACATTATTAAAAACCGTAAGAAAAATATAACAATCCTCGCATCACGCTATATGTGAATGTTTACTTGGAATTAAAAGAGACGTTTAACAAGTAACGAAAGCGGAGACTCAATTTCGCGAAATAGTCTCATGTGGACGAAATCAGGCAAGCTTGCGACGCTATACAACCTTAAATGATTTTTTTTCACGAACGGTCAGCTTGTCAAGAGCAAAACCTACTTTAAATGAAAAATACATTAAATTTCGTATGTTATATATATTAAAAGAAAATATTTGTTTTACATTTAATAGATTTGAGCTGCTTTAAATGAATTATTTTCTTCATATTAAGTATGCTTGCACCTTGCAAACAACATGCATACCTTAAAGTAGCATGAGCTGCCAAAATGTTGATATTTGGCTATTTTTCTCAAGGCGTATAGTCAATCATTTAGTTTTTCGATGGCCTTAAAAGCCTCTTAGGGGCCTCCGTGGCTCAGTAGATAGAGCGTTGGACGCTCGAACAGCCTTCCACCAATGGGTCGCGGGTTCGAATCCCACTCAGTCAAAAAAATTAAAAAAATTCTGACTGGGTTTTCACTTGAACGACCTATGTGGGATGGTTACCAGCGGAATGTCGTGGGTTTCCTCCGGACATAGAGCCCGGTTTCCTCCCACTTTAAAACTTGCATCGCCGCCATATAAGTGAAATAATCTTGAGTGCAGGGTAAAACAACAAACAATCAATCAAAACCATAAAATTATAAAAAGAAAGTGTGAATTTTAGCAGCTCATGCAAATTTAAATGAAAAATGTGTTTGTAGCTGTTCATGTTTGTGAACTCAAGCTTGCAAATGCTCCCAGAATTTAATTGTATGGGGTCACGGTGTTTTTTTCTTCGCCCCCAAAACGCCTGTCTCGAAGCGCAAGTGCACAGTTTATTGCCTCAAGGCAATACAGCACAAACAGTGATTTAGTCGTTACAGTACTCAGACTTAAAGATGGAGATCGTTTTACTGATATTAGCTACAATTTTCTCTCGTTTCGATTCAATTGCTTCATTTTCTACACTGACTGGAGCATCTCTCCCCGAATAAGAACATCGAGTAGACTGAGCGGGGAATGTTTATACCTATGCCGTATGTTTCTCACAACTTATATTTCTGAAACATATACTACAGTATATATACGTCACACATAATTAAAGTTTGAGAAGACTTATTCCACCGCTGAATCTTTGTTTACACATTCATTATATATGCGAGTACTGATGGAGCAAGTGTGAGGCCCGAGTTCACACATATAGAGGTGCGTTTAGTTAATGATCTTTCCCAAAGTGATATTAATTAGCATTCCAAACACAACCCTTTTCAGGATTTGTTTACACTAAGTGGGGTACGAACGCGCGACCCATTGGTGGAAGGCTTGCAGACTGAGCGTCAAACCCTCTTCCTGTTGAGTCACGCAGACCTCTCATCAGATAAAAAAATCCAAATTATGTATGATTTTTGTGCACCGATTACGGCCCGTTTGTGGGGACGTGTGGCGAAATACTGTCGATGGAAATTATTTCATTTAAGGGAGACATGGCAAATACTAAAATGGTGAAATTCACTCTCCTACTCAATATGAAGAAAACAATTTATCTAAAGTAGCTTAAATCCATTAAATGGAAAGTATTTCTTTAAATGTAGGCCGGCTACCTTAAACGAAAAAACAAATCTTATAATGTACATAACATACGAAATTTGAAGTATTTTTCATTTAACCTATGTTTTGCTCTTGACAAGCCGACCGTTCGTGAAAAAAACTTGACTTAATGTCGATTTTTCATGTAAGGTAAGTTGTTTATATTTTCTTTAACTCCAGGATTAGTTTGTTCTACGTGGTAAAAGTGATGAACAATTAGCTAATTCAGTTTCAGAAAAATAGTATTTGACAGTTCATTCAACCTAACCGACTGCTATAAGGCCTTTGCTTATCGTTTGTGATATTAACCTCCAGTAATATCCACTTTTCCAAAGCTATTCCATCAACCTAAACGGCCATAAACCAAACAATTGGCTTTTAACAACATTTTTGACGACTTGGTGTCGGCTATAGAAAAAAATGTCAAGCAGCTTTGATTAAAGAAAACTCTTACGGGAAAGTAAGACGAATGCTTCAAAACAACCCCCTCAAGCATAATGCTGTAATGTGAATACGTAATTTTAAGGCAAATTTTCTATAGTAAACAAGCGGTGGAATGGGCATATACATTCGTGAGTTACGAAGTCTACTTTTAACAACTACCACATCGTACAAAAAAGTTATATGATCGTAAAGATCAATCATATCTGGAAGAATGTTGTTTACACACATCAACCATAGCAAAATAAACAAAATTGTTATGAAAAAGCATGAAATGTAACAATCGCTTTTCTACTCCAACTGTTTTTATAATTTCCATAACGAAAATATATAAGAAAGTTACTGTTGCAATCAAAACCCAAGACAATTGCAGTCATTGTTGAAGATTTGAATGCTGTACTCCACAGAAACCTTATCTAACTATATCATGCACCTGATTAAAAAGCTTAATTGTACTGGTATATGGCATCAGCATTTCTCCGTTCTTCTCTTGTGTTACGATCTTGGCAGTCAACAAATAATTAATAAACTTATTGAAAACGGAAAGCATAAGTAAGACCTGTGTTCCATAGCGATTAGGTAGTGAAGTCCAATGCGTTCAATATATATAAAATATAGGTGTGGAAATTACATCTCTCTAATCATATCTAATAAGTTATATACATGCATCAATATAATGACGCCAGAACGAGGGAGAATTACTGGATTTAGGTTTAGACAATTACAAATGTGTTACTCGCTTGTTTTCCTTAACTTTTTAGTATTGACCGCTTGTGTTTAGAGGAGGGGGCGAAATACAAAAAGACACAGTGTTCTTCAACGTGTTGTACAAGTGTCTTGCGCACTGACATAGAGGTCAAACTAAGAGCGATACCCAAACATATGCACTATCGAATTACCGCCAAGGTTAACGAATTTGTGTTGCCAATGCGGCTTACTGATCAGTATCATAACATAGATATGGAGATAACGTTATGTATTTGTCGATATGAGTGAACACACACATAATCGAGTCCTCTGAAAATATATTATCGGATATTCAATCATTGGTATCAACGAAAAAGTGATCATAACGCCTCTTTTATAAAATAAAAAGATAAATATTTTCTAACGCTTTCATGTTCCTTTAGAAAACATATCAAATCGTCGTTGTACACTATATAGGTTGGTGAAGACTACAGTTTTTCACTGATTAATCATAATAATGTTGCCTTTATTTCCGTTTTTCATTCATTCCAGAAACAATATCGCATGCCAACAAACTACTTGAAGTTGAATACTGGCCAACACAGTGGCACAGGGAGCAAAAAAGTAATAGGTTCCCAGGTTACTTTCAATACACAGAATAAGCGGCTCACACTTTATGGCAACACAAGTCTCATCCGGCCTCATGCATCAGCTGGTGTCATTCCGAAATGGCTTCATTTCCTTACATCTCAGATTTCATCTTACTTTTTATATGATCAACCTCCATTAAATCGGACCATCAATTTAACAGTTTGGCAAAAAAGGAATTTGAATTAGTCTCTTTATCATGATTCCATCGAGTGCAAAAAATTTATCATTTTTTTTTTCTTGTTATTTTATAGCATCTGTAGTTTAAAGCCTTTGTTACCCTCGTTATAAGATTGTCGATTTAGAATACTTTTTTGACAGACAAAATATTGATTATACAAGACTCTCAAGCGGAGTTTCTAAACCCTTTCTGACACCCTTGCATTATACACAGGTTAATATTCACACTGATATTACCTCAATTGAAGCCCAATGCATTGCAATACTTCTTTAAAAGCATTTTATACAGCCGTTTTCCACATAATACTGGACTCTTTGCTCTTAATTTTTTGTTCATTATCAGACACTGAGGTTTCATTGAGACAACCTTTCCCAAAATGTGTCCATTCCAATTCGCTCAGGTCCTACAAATCATAACCTATGGATAAAAAAAACTGCTAATGTGTATGGATTCAAGTTGCTAAAGCATTTTTTTAATGGAGACAAATCAATCGCTTCCTCGAGTAAAAGTTCCACTATTATTCAAGTACTGATTGCACTGTTTGATGGCGTGTCAATGAATAACGACGAGCAGCAAAGTTATGACCTTAATCGATAATCTGTTCTTGTTTAGACAAGGCAGCTGAAAGAGACATAAGCTGCCAAAACTTTTTTCGATTTTTATTTATTGTAAGCAGCTCAAATAAGACCTTTTCGTCAATACCCCTTTTGGAATTGTACGATAAGTCTTTGTTTAGTAATGAAAAGTAAATATATGATTCTCATACACTAAGGCTCGTTTGCCTCTTGTGTCAGTCTTTAAACATAAACTCACTTTGGAAATGCATCATTGTTTAAAACTACCGAAAGTGCAAGTATTAGACGAAAACAAGGCAAGAAAGTTTTGAGGCATGATAAATTACACACCACGCATTCGAGATAGTTAAGAAGATACCGGTAGACGAAATTGTTACAGAAAGAACAACTGTATAACCGTTTACTTACGCAGCATACGGTCAACATTTTTCATGAGCTATTCATAAACATAATAAACTAGTCTTGGTCTCTTTGACAAAGGAAATACCAATAGTGTTAGAACGGGTTCTCTCTAAAGGTGTATGACAAGATCCTATTTACAATAGCCAAAGCTCCAAACAATACCAAGCTATCCCATTCTAAAAACGTCACTCAGTCGGGGAATTTCAATTTTGTACGTACTCAGCTGTAACAGTTTTTAATCAGAATGCGTTGACTGGTTTCTTTGATGGATCTTCTATCTGTGTCTCTCATTGATGAAAACTGAAGATTGCCTAGAAGAACAAAAGCGACCAGCAAATGCATTCCTATCATACTAGTAATACGGGTTTATCCACAGACCGAATCATAAATTAATAACGTAGTCGTATATGCTGTTCTGTCAACATAAAATGGAGAAATATTCAAAAGACGTCTTTACGAAGGAAAATTGAGGAAATGAAGCTGTTGGGTTTTGTTTTGTTTTTCACAGAGGATTATTAGAGCGTACCTGCAGTATATAGTAAAAACGTGCTTTTGCAACAACGTGTATCTCAATTTAGCCAATTAGCATGTACTTATTACAATAACAACTCTAAACCTCTAATAGTGTTTTCTGAAAAACTTTGATATTACATAATTCACCAAAACCAAGACTAACATATTCTCGTGGAAGCACAAGATGCGCCTCTGAAATGGCATTGGCAGTCAGAGAAATACTATTTCTGCATAGTTTGTAAGAGTCGAGATGATCATTGCTAAATTAGTTACTGGGATCACAAGTAACTTTACATAGTTGGGGTGGCATTCTCCGCTACAAACTTGCATCTCAAAGAAATACTTGCCGTATTAATATTATGATACGATCTTTTTGGTTATTGGGCTCCCCTGATTGAGTTTCGTCCCCACGTTTTAATCTAAGAGTTTTTGGAAGCATTTCTTCATCAGATATAAATTCTTCAGCTGTGGCTTATAAACCACTGGCTTCAGACACTTGATTTTTACAAATTTTGGGACTATGTGTCTCGGATTGTGGTAGTGAAAGTTAATTAATGTTGATTGATTACTATCTAAAATACTGATGATTTGTTGGCCAAATTAACTGTAAAATCCATAAAACGGTGTGCGATTTTGGTTACTCGAGATGTGGAGTCTGTGTATACAAACACTGACATGAACATGGGTCTAAAATTCAGAAAATAAGCATTCTAAATATATACCCACCACTACCACTAAACCTGTCAACGCCCACGTGTAAGTAAAATATTCTTGAGTGTGGATTAAAACATCAATCAATCAGTTTATCAACCAAAGATACCCTGACCAGAATTTTAGAATGGTGATAAGGGAAAACGCTTTAGTCCTAACCTTTCCTCCAATGAGTAGGAGAATGACATACTCTGCAAATGTCACAAACAATCGTTTATTTAACTTAGATATGTGAATGACATTTTATCATATGGCAGTAAGTGTTGGAAAAATCCTTCATATTGTCCGTGACACTCTTAATTCATGCCCATTGAAAAATCTCTCATCTCACTTTCGCTGCACATAAGTTTTCGTGCAGGGTTAACTCATATCACCCAGTAAAAGGCCCACTTGCCGCCGTAGCCTGTTTAAATTACCAATTTACCAATTGCCAATTTACATGAGCTTACTACGACTAATACCACTAAACTTAAACATAGGACACATAAAACATGTCTAGTTAACTTTAGAATGTAGAAATGGGGTGTAAAACAAACGAAGAATCGAAGCCTGATTACAACAACAACGATCAGTGTCGGTCAACCTTCGTGTTGGATTACCCTCATTTCATGCCTTTTTATCTGTGGTTTACACTCAAACAATTATCAGCAGGCTTTTCCAGTCGCTGTTAACCGATCGTCAGTCTGTGTTTCTCAGATAAATAGGCCTACGTAAAATTACACTGCGCCGTTAGTTCACTCACTCGACTGAAACATAAAATCGCCCCTGCGAGGAGTTTGGTTTGTTTACGTTACGGGCACCTAACAATTCAAATTTTCAAATTCAAATTAAAAATACAAAGTGACGTCCAAACTTTTAAATTTTGGTAAAAATAGAAAGTTCCTAACTTATATTGTCTGGAAAAAATACAGAAAACGGTCTTTCTTTTTTAATGTAAACAATATTCCTGATTTTCGCGGCAAGTGTGCCTTTAACAAGTTCTTATACAATAGTTATCGTTAAAGCTTTTAAGTGTTCCCGGTCAATGAAAACTGTCTAGTATCCCTCCTAAAGGTTCAAATTGATTTTCTATGTATTAAAATAATGACAAAGACAGCTGTGCACCCATTTTGCGCCACTACATTGTACCTTGATCTAAATTCGAGTTTTGTGAAAGGAAAAAAAATCAAACCTTTGTAGAGAACTTCTCTTATGTATCCATTCAGCAAATGTGCTTAAAGCATTGATTTGGGCCTTCCATGACATTCTTCGAAGACAGAGTTTATTTTAAATATCAATCAAAGAATCACATGGGCACAACAACGCCTCCATATTATATGAGTGCACTCCCTACATCAATTTGCATGTAACAAGTTCAAGATGTTACGGCATTGCGTTCGAGTGCAGAGTTTACTCCCACCATCCCGGAGTCAACAGTGCATTCGCATAAAATTTCCACTTCAAAAATCAAGTTGCTTGAAGTTATAGCAACACGCCAGTGACATTTTGAATTAGAACTCATCTCTTTATGTATTTTGAATCAATCCGTTACAATTCAAGCCTTAATGACATTGCATACTAACCAGTACCTGTACAAAAGCTTTGAAATGGTTTCTAATGTTTTTGTGTTATGTCCAACGATTTATCGCATCCTCAATTGTTTTCTAAATCGATTTGGTAAAAGAGGTAAATGTCGGCCATTGATCAGGATGAATTTATTTTATTAAACCTATCATTGTAAAAACATTAACCCTACATAACTTATTTTCTTTGCGGTAGAGCAGGAACTGTACACCAGAAAGATAAGTCCACTATGTACGAATTTCAGGAATGTTTTACAGAAGAATGATTTAGAGACGGGCTATAATTTTAGGCTGCAATAATACAAACACGTTCTATTTTGCGATAAAATTTATCTTATATATGCTTAGAACTAATCTGAGGCATGAGAGGATAACTAAATCATATTTATACAAAGACGATATTATTGTTCAATAAATTCTATTAGCTTCTTGCTGGTCCTTGAATTAATGTAGCAGATAGTATTATTCAACGTGAGTATATTGGCCAATGAAAAGCCAGTAATTGAACCTGTTTCGATGCTGTATCAAATTATGTTACGGTTAAATCCGCGTTGTACGAAGAGAGTAAACTTCAATCCGGACAAGAATCAAATAGGGCAACAATCTGACACCACTGGTACAAATTCTTTATGAAAGAGTTCTCATTGGCAACTGTTTTAACCCAAGATGCTCAAAACAAGATAGAAAAAAATCCCTGCATTACTTGATTACAACAACTTGATTACAACAATTTACTTACAATTTTGGGATGGTTCATCTATAATGAAAATGTTATTATTCGAAGTTACATTTAAAATTGCACTCGTCGTCGTTGTGGAAATTCTAAATCGAACTCGACGCCTTCACTTTCTTAACAACCTGGGCCAAAAAGTCTAACACCGGAGGACATGTACCTCAGTGAAAATGTTCCCCCAGCTCTTCAACATAGGGTGACAAAATACTCTCTCATACTTTTTTCGATTTGATTTCGTCTGGTCTGGGATTCGAACCTGCGATATATTAAACATTTTAACATGTGTCTCTACACCAAGTAGTTCAGTGACTCCGATGAACTCCAAGTGCATGAAATATACATATATACGAAGTATCAACATGATATTTCATAATGCCAAAAGTATGCACGTCATTGATAACACGAATAGAGGTTACATGTATATGTTGCCTTATGTTAATAGATATGCCTTACTCTACATTTCATAAAGAAAGTGGAGTTTCTAAGAGAAAATAATTCGTATGTTATATTAGAAAGAAACCCGATAAATAAGTCGCGCCCCTTCCGCTAGCTAATAAAACTACAGTCAATAAAATGGTTATATCGTATAAAGTTTCATTTAAGCTCCATTTAAGTGACCGCACGACTGTTGCTCTTTTCGATTACAATATGGTTCCGGTTGCTTTTGATACTGTCCGAGCCAATAGCAATTATTTATGAAAACGGCCTTGAACGCCTTGAGGCAGTCAGATTATCAAAATTACTTAAAATATTTGATTTGCAATATCTCTGAGGAAAAATTCGTTAAATCTAATATGGCAAATATGGTTTTATTTCACTTCTTGAAACTTGATGGCCTCTGTTTCGAGGACATTTCATTTCTGGTAATCGATATATTATAAACTGAAAAATACAAAACACGTTGATATTTTATCATCACTCTTGTGGATCACCAGCTGGTTTCAATTTGTCAAAACGTTTAGAACATACCGCAATTATATTTAAAAGGTATTCCATTTTACCTCAAGCAGCCATTCACGATTTCCAAGTTCTACACTTTGTCCATTTGTTTGTTTATCATGTGCAAATGCTACCTCATATATTTATGTACGTTTTCCAGAGGTCAAATACTGCCCATGCCTATCCAACACGGCATTCCAGAATTAACCGTTGCTCGCCAATTCATAATTCTGATCCCTCAAGATTTGCCTTAATAGTCATGGGACCAAAATCTGGAACTGCTTACCTAATTCTTTAAAAGATATATTATCTAACTCTTTATTAAAATCTAGAATGTATTCATATCTTGTGAATACTTACTGTATGGTGTAAAACATTAAGTCATGTCACATGTTCGTGGATATACGTTTTAGAAATGCTTAATCCACACAGCCATGAAAATAAATTTTAGTAATCCAATACTGAATCCCTTTGGGCTTTACTCCCTTCGCTACCTATAACCTGCATGTAATTTATCTATAACTTTTATTTGGTGAATAAATAAATGAAAAGTTTGTATTTTTACCGGGACCCTGTTTCACAAAGCGGCGTAGCGCAAGTTTTCACGTAACTGCCACAGCAACCCATACTGTAGAGATACGTTAGTATGAAAGTTACGCAAAAAATACATCTACGCCGCTATGTGAAACAGGACCCAGCAAGGTAAACAAACTGTCCTCGGCACGAGTATCAGAATTTTTTACGAGCTTTATCTGGAAAAACAGACGGAGGATTACAAGTTTAAGAAGTACAAAAAGCCTGAGAACATTTTCAGATTCTAAGCTTACAGGAGAATCACTGAGATTACGACTGGCTACGACGAATACGTACTGACAGGCGCAGAGTGGTTACCTGATACACATCGGTTGTTTAAGATGTCACTGCATGCACAGTTTTTCAAACAAAACTAACCTAAACAGAAGCGGCTGTTCAACTTTCATTTCGGTTCTCGTGGGTATTTCGGATTTCATTTAGGTTAACCTACCAAAATTTCGGTTATTTGACCTATCATTTGAACATTTTTCCTTTCGTGAGGGTTCGTTTTGGTAATTTGGGTAATTCGAATTTCATGTGTGTAATGACTTTGGGATCATTTGAATAAATTGAATATGGTTTAGTTTATAGCTGTTGTCGTTAAGGCTCATTTGGATTACCTGAACTCCCTTTAGCTGGAAAGGGCGATGATTTTAAAACTGTTATCTTTAGTGCCAGCCCTAAATGTCGTCAGGACATTTATGGCCGTGAGAAAAGGTTAGTTTAACTCTGTCACCTGGACGACATTCAGAGCTGGCGCAAATGGGAAGATACATCATTAGCATCGGTCAAAGCTTATTATGATTATATTCGAATGAAAGTTACAAGCAGTAAAAGACGTCAACATATCCCCATCTCAATCCAATGCTCACTACTTCATATTACCATCCTCTTAGTCTTTCTTCTATATAATCAGAATCTGGTTCCGACGGCCTTTGATGTATTATATATCTCTTTTATGAAAACTGACTATCGCCTTGAGGATATCGGGATCACCATGTGCCCAATATCGATCATATTGCAGATAACCCATTTAGTCATATAAAATACTGGATTAATTGTAAATCGTGATTGAAGTGGCATGAACTGTCTTAATCCGGACTTTTCATATATTCTGATTGTCAATAAAAGTTGAACCTTTGAAGTATCTCTTAACTTTAAAGGACTCACGTTGAATTAAACAATATTAGTAAAATCAGTAATACACGCGAACCGAAGATATGTGCTAATAACAGACGGAATTTATTCAGCCGGGATGAATGAGTTCATTTTAACGTTTTTTATGCTTATAAAACTGCCTTATATACATCTTCCAGATTGGTATCTACCAAAAAGCTCTTTGTGTACTTTTGATAAAAATGACCAATGATTAGCTAATTCTGTTTTATCCAAATTTTCTCCATATTTGGAAGCTGGACATATCACTTCGATGCTAAATAGAAAGTCCAACATAATACTTAAAAACCTCCTAAATGCACATTTGTGGGTCGACGCACTAGCATATTTACATGTAGTTAAAGTTATTATCGTACAATATTTCAAATATTCATTAACACAAGATGTACAGTAAAGCTTCTAAACGATCTAACAATCTGATTTGCTGACATTTACCATATAAATTAAAATGTTCATCAGTGAATCATGTTTGTATTTTAATTCTGACGATTTCCTATTCTTTATGCTTATTATATTAACATTGCAAAAATGGACTGTCTTATGTAGATGTTAGAAAACCGGATTGACATTGTGCTGGAAATGAACATTTTCATTGCTGATACTGGCTCAGTAATCTTCCACGTTCTTAGATCAAATTCTATTATACCTGATGATTAATTATCAGGCAATCATCTGGCGAAATTCATCAAAGACCATTGACAAGAAATGGTAATACCAAGATTAGGCGTTGAGACCCACCAGCTGATTGAAACTAAACCCTCATATTCCAGCCCCAATCGGTCTGTTAGCCCTTTGATGTATTGCCCAAAATGATTATTAAAACCGACATTTACTCAACTCAATCAAGGATGTGATGGCGTCAAGTCATATTGAGAAAAGTGATGATATTGCCTTTCTGACATTTTGGAAAGCAATGATGTATACGATTGGTTTGACACATTATTAAGATATCAGTCCATGTGTGCGACATGGACGAGACGGATAGTTGATGCATGGTTTGCTTCACGAATGGGGTTTTTAGCGGATACTTCCTGAAACCTGATTAAGTTATAATTTATATCTAATTTCTAAAGACGATTGTTTTTGTATGAGTTTTATCTATCAGATGTTAGGCATCACTGTTAAGGTTATTTGTTGTATAAGCGCTGTCCATTGTCATTCTTCTATGACAAACACTGTTTTTGAAACTAGGTAACAATTAAAACAATGATTTTAAAAGTCATTAAAACGTCATACATTTGTAGATATTATCATTTTTTAAAAATGTATGCTTAATAAACAATTCCCAACGTAAAACATGAGACTATAGATAATAAACAGAATTTTGGACCTTTGTGTTAGAAAAGCATTTATATTTTTTCTCGTACAAGGTGGAGAAATATACCACCGGGAAAATATAAATGCCATTCAAACACACCGGCTCAAAATCTTCTACGAACTAGCGCGATGCATTGTGAATTGCAAACAAATAATTAACAATTCTTCGTGATAGCATGTATTTATCTACTTTAAGCCCCGACCTTGCCTTGATAGCAATTAGACTCAAGATAACGATTCTTTTAAGTAGTTTCAGTTGCTCATCCTTCAATTGACCATATGTCCTATCAGAAATAAACAGCCTACAGAATTTGGATTGATTGAATGCCATCTGCGCCAAACTGACAAAGGACAAATGGCATATGGAATCGCCTCAGCTGTTTCAGCAAAGAAAATATAAAGTTTTTTTTGCTTCTTAATCTTGTTTGAAATAATCGGGGTTAACCGTTTATTCGATCGGCGAATCGGGGTGATTTGCATCGCTAAAATAATCTGCTTCCTACCTCAAATAGCAAGTGCTTAGTTTGTCGACAACTATTTCAAATCTTTGATCTTACTTAGACACGTGTTCGTTTAACGAATGTCCCCGATTGACGCCCCCCCCCCCCCCCACACACACACACATACACGCACACACCTCCGTTGATTTTTTTATCCCACCAGCCCCACCATTGGTAGATTGAGCCCCAATCCCCGCCCCGCCATGGATTGCTTGACCCCCAACCCTCATACATCTTCGGAACCCGCGATTAAAACGTGGGCCTACACTCAGTTGTGAGCTTATGACGATTTCAATCGTTGGGTCCGAGGATGATCCTCATGCAGCCAATGTAAGTCCTTTAATAAACCTACATGAATTACTTTTTAGCACAATTGATAGAATTTGAGAAAATACATTTTAATTCATCAGGAACCCTATTATGAAACCATTGTATGCCATTGATTGTTTTTTATATTGATTTAAATAAAATAGAAATTTCTATGAATGAAGTGAAAACATTCAATTACATTTTGTAGGGTATCTATCGGTGTCCGGCCACCTTTAAAATACAAAACCATCTGACAGGAAATTTGACTCGATCGGCTTATGCTGAAATGGTGCCAATACGAAAATCTTTTGTGTTAAAACAATAAACGCACCAGTCTGCATAAGACTTTAATATGTAGGATTTGAAAGTAACAAGTAATTCAGTTCAATAGTCACTGATACGTTATTTGGGCCGATGTTTCCAATCAGTCTCCAGAAGCCGTTTGATCATCTCCTTAGGGCAAATGATGCCAGACATGTCTTTCACATTCAATTGCATTTCAGGTCACATTCCTTTAGATCCTATACGGAGAGCTAACTTCATTTTCTGCAGAAAACGTATTTGAAAATTGGGTAATTTGTTACAAGAAAATCCTTACACTAAATCAACACAGTACTCCCTTGACCTCAAATTTAATTCTGTTTTTTTTTTGTTTTTTTTCTGTGTTATGGCATCATATCAAGGCTTACATGATTTACAGTAAATCTACCCATTCTACTTTATCCATGATCTGGTTATTTTATTCAACAAACATACCATATTCCAATTTAGCTTTTATAGAAAGTGGAAAGGTAAATGTTAATATAGTATTATAGAACAAAATGATCGCCAACTTCCCCCAGTTCCCGGAACCAGCTGGTGCCTTGACGCCGTTTTCGCCTGATATAAAATAACATGATCAAGGAAGGCACTAATGTAGTAAAGCAATTTTCATTTGTCAGACGTTCTGAATAAGTTAATTTAATTGTCCGACGCTCCCATCATTTTATTGAAGGCGACATTTTAAGTTATATGGTGCTGTGGTGTGCATTCAGGAGCAAGGAACTTTGGGAAACCCGATACACACTCGATACATACGGACACATACACAGTGTGATCCATTCAAGAGAAACTATATTGTTTAATCAGGGATTATTCATAAATATGACAATAAAATAGGCATATTCTATTTCGCGTGAAGTGCGAAATGAAAATGCCAGGCTAACCAGATTTATGCAATTTGAGAAGAGATTTCAACTATCAAACGTTTATTAAATTATTGTTTACAATTTTTACAGTTAAATATCAAGTCACAAGTGAATTGAGTAGAATAACAATCTGAGTTGTAGAAGGGTTTTTTGTGAATTATGGCTCAGTTTTATGTCGAATGTCGACAATATGTTTTTTAAACATATTTCTCAAATCTCTCAATGGCATTTAAAAGTTGGACGGTTACAATACGGTGAAGAATTACTTATGGATAACAACTTTTTGGTTTATTGTGTGTCGACTTTTCGATTGAGTTCTTACATCGTTATCAAATTCAATGACACACAATTGTTAGACATTTAAACTGAACGAACCGTATGTTCGATAAACCCTTATACCAATGCGTTAAGGGTGAACTGTTGTTATATTGATGTGCATACATAGTTTCTGTTATTTTAACACTGTTATTTTTAACTCAAAAAGAACACTGTTTTGGTAACGGCTTTAACTTAACTATATTGTGACACGTATAGATTTATTGACGAGAGCTATCACGTTTGAGAACTCCGATTGCAATTTTTAAACAATTTTATGACATTCACAAATACATGATGTCTGAATGTCTTTGGATTCAGATCAATTTCAGTTGCCACATCGATTTACTATTATAAAGATAATTCCAGTAAAATACATTTATATACGGCCCATTTGACAAAGCTGCAAAAAGTCCCAGAGTGTACAGGATAATCAAATATCCACGGTCGATTAAGTACCAATGAACCGTAAATACCGGTATCTTTAAGTGATTAATGAATGGAATTCGTGCATTGACGATTTAATTTAAGTCACGGAAAGTGGACCGTCTAACTTCTAATCAGAACAAACATAGTTTTGTTTCGAATGCGCGTTTTCGAAGAAGTGTTAAAGGCCAGCTTGCCGTCGTAGCCTGTTTGGCATTTGTTAAGAAACCCAATTTACACAAGCTTACTATAGCTAATACCACTAAACTTAAACATAGGACACATAAAACATGTTCAATTAGGTTGAATTAGATTAACCTGTATAAATGGGGGTGAAAGACAAACGAAGAATCGAAGCTCTATTTTAACAACAACGATCATGCAGTGTCGGTTAACTCAAGTGCTTCATTCCAAGCCATCTTCTCGGTTGACACTCGAAATTTATCGGCAGGCTTTTCGAATCTCTCTTATCCGATCGCAGTGAGTATTTTTCCGTTAAAGTTCTTAAAATTATACTGTGTTGTTATATCGCTCACACGACTCAAACCGTAGGGCGCTTGTGTGCATGTTCAGGTTAGGAGTTTGTTTACATTGCGGGTTTCTGAAGAATCTGTTTTTAAATTTCAAATTAAAAATACTAAATGATGCCAAAACTTTCAATTTTTTGTAGGAATTGAAAGTTCCTGACTTCAGCTGTCTGGAACAAATACAGAAAACCGCTCAGAGTTTTTAATGTAAACAGTATTCTGGATTTTCGCGGCGAGTGTGCCTTTAAAGTGTTAAATATACATTTGACGCACCCACGTCCTAAAATGAGTTTGATTTTGAAAAAGATATAAAAAAAACTGACCGATATTGTAAGCATAATTTACGTAATTTTTTTTTTTTATAAATATTACCAAACCTTGGATCATTTAATTTAGTAACTTAACTGGGTAGAACTTCCTTTTGTTTTACAAAGAAATAATTTTAAAATAGTAATTTGAAAATACTTGGATGTCAAATCTGTGTCGAGTTTACTTCCAAAAATCTACGTGTTATAAGTTAGAAGCTGCGTTGTGATTGTTTATGGACTAAATGTGTATAATAATACGAATTTTAATAGATTCTTTGGTACATCTTTAATTCATTTATATTGTAAGAGAAATACGAGAATAAGTTCAGTTCGGCTAAAATAAAAACATTTATAAAAAGATGGAACTGATGAGCGTTACCATTGATTCTTTATCCGTTAATTTACAAATAATTTACTTGTAATAATTTCCATTCAATCACAAAATACTTTTTTTTACTTTCTAAGCCATAGCATATTTACATAACTTTCTCAACTCTTTACTGATGGGGTGATCTTTTCTAAATTCCTCGATCCATTTTATGCTAACTAGACAATGATAGCACTATGTATAATTTACAAACATGGATGGTGAATTCAACAATAGGTTATACGTCAGTGGCAAATATTGTTTATATTGGAACCCTTTTCGGGTCATCCATAGTTCAAATTAGCCTTGTTTTCAATGTGGTGGTTAATTACCGTCACTCTTTGTTCACTTTCAGCCATCTAATGCTGCATGTTAGCTTAAATCTCCATTGATAATACACAAAATACATATAGTTTTAGTCTGGCAACCGTAAATGCTGTTTTTGTTTCATTTCTAACTTTAGTATAAATCCTCAATTAAACCGATAGTTTTTGTTTTTGACTCAACTGGTGGTTCACAGCGTTGACAAATTGTTTGCAAAGTGAACTATTTTTTAAAAGATTAAAAGGTGATACATGTAAGTGAAAACGTTCAAATACATTATTTAGTTCTCGGTTTTTATCAGTGGTTGGCTGTGATGGACTATTGCTGATGAATGTCAAACCTATTAGGTTGTGTAAGGAGGCATGTTGACACACCATGCACATATTTTTACCTTACTTAAGTAAAAGATATATCAACATATTCGTCCGACTTGAATCAAAATATTTTTAATAAGTGCATGAAAGCACTCTAAATTATACTCAGTATATACAACTTTTATCAATTACCAGCAAACTTAATTTGAACGGTGCTGAACACGATACACTGTCTTAGACTGATATAGGAAACAACAATATGATTTTTTTTTTCAATGGCATTTAGAAGTTGGAAGGTTACCATAAGATCAAGAATTACTTATGGATAACAACTTCTTGGTACCAAGAAGTTGTTATCCATAAGTAATTCTTGACATTATTGTAACAATATGAATCTTCACGTGGTCGTTTAAGCCGATTTACGAGAGCCAAATATTCTGAAAACAACAGTGAATCCTGACAACTGTATTGATCTGGAGGATTCCTTGTCTTGTCTTGGCCATTTTAAATGTGGAAAAAGACATTTATTATTTTCTGATGTAAATAAGATTCTAAAAATTGACTTTCCGTTCATATTTCGGCTATTTACGTTACAAAACACATAAAATTATCGCCCACTATCTTTGATTTGTTATAATGGATATCATTAAACTGCTTGACTTAGAATAAAACTTCTCAAGCGAGCTGTCCCAATTGACACTTACATCACCACTGGCAATCACATTTATGTGAGTTTGGCACGTATCTAAAACATCATTACCAGCCACATATAGTTATTCTCTTGATCCGCCCAATTTTCTCACAATGTCTTCACATTCTATTACAGAAACGTGATTCGGACGTGATCGGACTCTTAGATTAATAAGATGGTTGTTATCTTCTATCTCTTTTTTGTGAATAACGATGTACTTAAGAAGTCAGCTTTTTATGGCAAGGGGGACCAAAATGAAATGCAACACAAAGTATTTATTTTATGTCGAGAGAAAAGTGCTCATAGGGATTGCCAAAAGTGTAGCGTTAATCTCACGAAGAAATTGGGTTTTGTTTTAGATAACCTTATTAGACGTTTTTTAATATCGAATTTAAAACTAGCTTAGAGTTTTCTTAACGGGGTTTTTTTTTTTGCCTTCATTTTCTCTTCCTAGTGACAGACAAACGGTTGGGAAATGGTAATTCAGTCCGCCACTGTAACAGCTCTCCAAATGTAACAAATTCAGATTACCGAAGAAATCGTGATTTTCACTGCGCGATTTATGTTTATCTGTTC
This sequence comes from Lepidochitona cinerea, assembly GCA_963971465.1. NCBI lineage: Eukaryota > Metazoa > Mollusca > Polyplacophora > Chitonida > Tonicellidae > Lepidochitona > Lepidochitona cinerea. The sequence goes on along the minus strand of OZ020556.1, from coordinate 33,459,018 downwards.
AAGGAAAAGCCAGCCTACAATGTATTCTCGTGTTCGTTTTATTGGCTGTAAACTGAAAACCTTACCAATGGAAAGGGCTGTTTTCGTATACTGTGAGCTAGAAATGCAAAATTTCAACTCTGCTCTGTTAGAGCTTTTATTCAATCCTTCTAGAAGAGTAGTATTTGCCGAATGTCTTTCTTGGAGCTAAGTATTTTGGCAGAGTTTAACAGATAACCCAGTGAGGGCTTACTGTAAGAGTAGTCTCCCCTCTAAGCATATCCAACATACATATCTTATAATATCTAGATAGGCTAATGACAAGCGACTTACTGCATGAAAGTCACCATCATGCTAGATGATTTTTTGATTTGCGTTAACAAGGGGGTTTCTAGTCTAATGTAAACCTTTCTGCCAATTTTTTCAAGAATGGAAGCGTTAACTTTTTTCTGGAATGTAACGTTAATGTGATGGTCCGCCATCTTGCTGGTTGACGGACTATTGTGCCGTTTCCTATTGCTCAGCCTATGAGCCCATTATTATATGATATCTATGATATCCAACATTTGTGTAATTACACCAATAGCAACGACTTCAATGTATTGATTGTTAGAGAACCTTATCGGTGTTGTTGGTCTAAAATAATATAAGGAAACACAAAGATGAAGTAAACAAATCAGGACCTAAGCCACAGTTTACAATCAATTCACAAATTTTCGTTAGTCAAATCATTTGATGGCTTTTAGACCTACTTAACCTCTTAAAGGCCCACTTGCCGCCGTAGCCTGTTTGACATTTGTTAGAAAACCAATTTGCACGAGCTTACTACAGCTAAAACCACTAAAATTAAACATAGCACACATAAAGCATGTCCAATTAGGTTTAGAATGTATAAATGACGGGGGAAAACAAACGCAGAATCGAAGCTCGATTACAACAACAACACCGATCAGTGTTGGTTAACTTAAGTGTTGGATTATCCTCATTCAAGCTTTTTTGTCTGTGGTTTTCACTCGGCAGGCTTTTATAGTCCCTCTTACTCGATCGTTAGTATTTCTTCGATAAAGTTCGTAAAATTATACTGTGTCGTTAGATCGCCCACACCACTCAAACCCTTACGGCACTTTTGCACACGACCAGATTTGAAGTTTCTTGACATTACGGGTACCTCAAAAATCTGTTTTTCAATTTCAAATTAAAAATACTAAATGATGTCAAAACTGTCAATTTCTGGTAAAAATAGAAAGTTCCTAACTTTTTCTGTCTGGGAAAAATACAGAAAACCGTCCACTGTTTTTAATGTAAACAGTCTTCTGGATTTTCGCGGCAAGTGTGTCTTTAAGGTTATTAACACTTGCAAAACAATTGGGCTCACATCCATATACGAGTTAAATATATGCACATATACATTGGTGAAACGGGGGAAGATGGGCCAATATTGGTTAGTCAGGTGTCAATTTAGCAGTATACAGTACACAAATACAATATATATGTTTATACACTACAGCCTGATATACTGTGACGGTATATCTAGAAGGACTTAGCATATTGTTCATGTTCGATTTAATTTTTAAAGCATGCAGATTCCAGACCTTAATGTCCTTGTGCAAAACACGTAAAGAATGCCCAGTAAAAGCAAGGGTCGGCGAAACAATTTAAAAATGTACCACAAACCCATTCAAATCTTAAAAGCTGCTTTAATTAAATTTCTTGGAGCAGAAAACGTTTGATGATTTATGTATGCCTCAATTACTGAATGCCAGCGCCAGACTGGTTCAACACAGGTCTTTGGTCTTTATGTCCGCTCTACCATTTGGGTCTCGGTGTTAATCATATAGCAATGTTAAAACAGTTAACAGTAACAGTGTTGACAGAGCACGGAGATTCCAACGTTGGCTAAACACACAGTGTAACCCCAGACATTCAGGTCGCCAATTCTATCTATTGCTTTATTGGTGAATTAGGTTACAGCAAAAGCCAATAGAATTACATGGCATTGGATTCGCATGTTTCTGGGGAATCATTAAGGCCTGTCGGGATTACGCTATTCCATAGAGGTGTTGATTGTGTCGCCAGGACAAAACATACCAGACTGCCGTCTTTGGTACAACTTAATTTCAAACAACGTACTTATTCATTCTGTAAAGTTATTTCGAAAAAGAGGCCAACATTGGGAATATATCAATTTTTGAACACAAAAACAAACTCTGTTCTCAAGAATAAATATTTTGCCGATTTCTTTGACTAAAATTTTAATTATTTTTAGTGGGTTCATCACACATCATAGAAAACCAATCGTATAAAAACGGATCTTTTTGAAAAAATGCAAGAATAGTTTTATGTGAGAAATCTCTCCGTTAGTATTTAAAGCACGTTTTCCAAACAAGGTTATTTTGTAAATTTGTTGATTTGCCTTCTGACGAGATAGTATCAACTTAATTTAGAGTATTGGTATTTATAAAATCATTATTACGCTTAATTCTCTTTACCAGATCACCGGACCTTCAAAAAGTACATGGGGTGAATAAATATCAATTGTATGTGTCACATTTTTATTACATTCTAACTACACTAGTGTCTAAAAGAAACGCTACCAACTTGTTTTCAAAACATTTTTGTTACGAATTGATTTTGTAATATGAACACATGCCAATTCGTTTTGCAGGTCCCAAACACAGCGCATCAACCAAAAATGCCGGAACACTTGATCACTTCCGGGAGAATATGTAAATTTCGTGCAAGTGACATTGCCCTCTTTAGCATGTTCTGCACTGTTTAAAATAGCTGAACATACATGTGGATATCACAGCAACAAAAAGATCACAAGACATGCCACGTTTGACAGCCATCGAGCGAGAGAGAGCCGTTGGAATTGCGCAACAAGGAGCGACACACGTCGATGTAACCAGAAGGTTGGGCTGTACACGCATCACTATCACCAAGTTGATGCAGCGGTTACATCAGACAGGTCGGGTATTACACCTGAGAAACTGCACCGTAACAGCGGCTACAGCACTGGGACACAGGATCAGTAGACAGCCCGTCTACAGGAGACTTCCGCGGACCGCTCCTGGCGCTTAGGCACTGGAACGACAGATTGGTATGGACCAGGCGAGTTGGCAACGGAGGGATAGGCACAGGCTCTGTTCTCTGATGAGAGTAGATTCCTCATCTTCAGACACACTTATAGGACCACCTCGATCGGCAAATCAGACAGCACCCGTGAACCTCCAGTCAAAGTCCTGGTCTTGGGACGATGTCTCCTCGAGGAATGGGAACGCATCACCTCCAACGTCATCCGACGTTTGACGTCATCAGTCCGATGGCGTGTTCTGGCATTGACCTTGAGACTTGTGGTGTGACATTTCCCGTTGTTTCTGTGATCAGTGCTCTAAACGAAATGTTCATTTTTTTATCCCACCCCATCTTTAAAGGCTTGCCATATTGATTGTACTGATTTGATTGAAACGAATTTTGGTTCAGAGGTTGTGGAAAAGACTTCCCACAAGCGTAACACCAAAGAATAACACTGTCAACTTCTGTATTGTTTATTTACATTTATTTTATGTTGTTGCGGGGCCTTGGTAGGCCCCGCTCAATCCAAACAGCCTTCCAACAATGGGTCGCGGGTTCGAATCCCACTCAATCAAAAATTTCCTGACTGGGTTTTGACTCGAACGACCTTTGTGGGATGGTGGACGGTTACCACCGGAAGATCATGGGTTTCCTCAGGGCATAGAGTCCGGTTTTCTCCCACAATAAAACTGGCAACGCCGACATATAAGTGAAATAATCTTGAGCGCGGCATAAAACACCAAACAATCAATTTATGTCCTTGCACACATGTGGTATCGTTTCTTTTGGACACTAGTGTATTTTGATGGTATATTTTTTTAATATCCAGTATCTTGATACTTTTTCGAAAAGCTCCAAATGACTGAAAGGAAACATTCGTATAACTTTGAATCGTCAAAAAGAAACATTTCACCATAGTTACCGTGTTTAGTGATTACCGTCAAACTAAAGATGACATGATTGCATATATAATGGTAAGTTTTGATCTGTGTTAATTCCTTTCTCCTCTCCCTAACTTTTTCTCTCTTCTGTTTTTTCTCTTCTTTTTTTTCTTTTTTTTCTCTCTTTTTTTTTTTGGTGGGGGGGGCTCAGAAAAAAGGCGTAGTCCTGACCCCCTGGACCCCCCCCTGGATCCGCCTATGCACTATATCAGTTTTTTTACACAATAATAATAACTTAAGGAAGAGTTTTTTCTTCACAACATCTTTATTGGAATGCGTTCATTCTAACAACACCTGTAAATTATGTATATGTATTGAAAGAGTAAGACATGTACCGGAGCTTTCCATTTTCTTCTACAGCAAGAGCAAGTCCTCTGCAAGTAAACATAAAGACATGTTGTTTTAAAAACCCCACTTGAACTCATTAAAGCCTCGAAATTATAAGTACGTTGTATCAGTCTCAATGAGCTCCAACATAAACCTGTAGGTTAATGGACTATTATAATAGTTATTAGCAATTAGTTTGGGGTTTTCCTCGAGAAAATGTTACTCATTTCACACTACCGTATGTGAATGTCCATGTTATTTCAACATCGTGTAATGAAATTCCAAGAAATACACGCTAGCCCATTGTCTTTAGAAATTAGTCCGTCCTTTCATTATTAAGACAAAACCTATAACCCATCTCTACATGTTAGTTAAAGTGGCGTCAATTATGCCACATACAAGTTAATGTTTTATAAAGTAAAATGTCGAAATCTGATTTATTTAAATCCATATTCGCTTGACCTTCGGTGTCTTTTGTGTTGGCCAAATAAAGCCATATAGGGAATATACTTACTGTCCTTTGTGCAGGCCTGCAGCATGTCCGAAACATACGGTGTATTCAAAGACAACAGCATTCTCACAAAACCATCTTATACTGGTAAGTTTGATCTCCAGATCGTCTTCATATTCCATCTCTAATTTGTCAACTGAAACATGAATAATTCGTAGTGGTTTTAGATTTAATATGTTGATTTGCTTGAATGAACGAAACACTCACTAACTGAAGCTTTCATGCGGACAAATTCCGGATTATAACCCAATACCGCTTTATAAAGAGACGTTTATAATACATATGCCAGCTAATTATATATTGTTTATATTTTTGGAACAACGCACTACATACTGATAATATGTATATAAGTGGACCGACCTTTGGCTGTCCATCCTCCCATGGGTGATCGAGGGAAAATTCTGCCGCACATATAGTTATTTCACTTATATGGCGGCGTTGAAAGGTTTAGTGAAAGAGGGGGCTCATTGTCCGGAGGAAACCCTCGACCTTTGGTGAGTACCTGGGCACTCTCCCACATATGGCGATCGAGTGGAAAATCCACTCAGAAATGAAACGGCGTAAAATTGAAGCGTTCATTAGTAATGACTCCTGTCATTTAAATGGCGCCTTTGTAATGGAACTGGGAAAGACCCTTAACCATATATGCGGGATGATTCGATCTAAGAAACTGGTCGAAATTAGACCTGCTTTCCCAATTTTCATACGAGATAATATTTGAGCAAGTCCTACCAAACAACTATCATCCATAGTATGGCTCCTCAAAAAAGCCATGGAATTATAACAACGTAAAATTTCTTCGAAACTTACAGTCGAGTCCGATCTTCACCGGACCATTGGGTTCGAGACGATGCATATCTTCAGTCAGAAGAGATTTGAATCCGTCAACATCATCGGCTCGGTAGTATTTCACATTGTCACTGAATAACTGATTAACAGCCGCAGTCCATTCTAAAACGAAAATCCACAGTTGAAAAATTATTTTTGTGTGGTTTCAAACAAACTGTAGTTTTCAAAACATATAAATACTAAGTCTGAATCAAATGCGGACAAATGCTAATAAAAATGTTTTAATTAAGAAATGATGCTACAAACTATGTCTTGTATATCTGATCTTTGTGAATAGTTTTGTCACTCTGGAGATTTTATAGTAATTTATTGGTTATCGTCACAAAATATAGTGCTTGCTTAATTGATTAATTATTCAATCGGTACAATGTTATTTAACTTTTACTTGTAAACTTTTTATTCAGACTACTCGGTGCGTCGACGTCATTATTATGTATAGGAGAAACAACGCGTGACCGTTGATTCTTGAAAAATAATCAACGAGCGCCGCAAGCTTTTATTACGGATAAACCGTATCAACATACGTGAATTCCGCCAAAATCCAAACCAATTTAATCTGGTCCATTCTGTCGGGAAATAGCAGGAAATATAGAATTACAATACTATACTTACCTTCTTCTGTTTTGCCATCGACCGCTGGCGCCAACAGACAGCATACACAACAAAGTATAATGAGTATCATTCTGCTTCTGAACTGTATCCTAATAAACGGTCAAAGTCGAAATGAAGTTCCGCCACAACTCTCATCTTTTATACCTGTCGCTACGCTTACTTTCCCTGTGCCGCTTTGTGCTATTTTTTTAATTTTGTCAAACAACTATCAATTAACTTGTTCCAAACACAAAAACAATTCCGATATGGTATTATCTTGATTGAGTCGAAAGTATTATCTTGTTCATTTTCCCTTATCGTTAATCTGAACTGTGACTTGTCTCAATAAATATTGCTGATAAAAGAAAATACTCTAAATGGTCAATGGCATTTTTTTTCGATCAAAATGCCGCCAGATAAATGTTTCCTTTGTTAAAACCAGTGTTTTAAGGCTTTTTCAGACGTTGAACATTTGAGACAAAAGCTACCCGTTCACCAACAGAGCTGATAGGCCTTATAAGATATCTCCGCTGATCAGTTATATCAGCCGCCACAATTCAGACTTTTTTCATAAATTCTGAGTGAACAGAAAAGTTCATGAGTACCCTAAAAAATTGCATTGAAGTGAAGGAGTATTGATGAAGCCAATAAGCCATACGAACCGATGATGTGAACCAGACTGCCTGTATGAGTAGAGTTAAGGGATTTTGTTGTTTATAACAATACTTTACAACACATTTCCGGGATTGGAATAACATAAAAGCTCTTATTGTTGAACTTCTAAATCATAATAATAAATTAGGTAATTCTATTTCACGGAAATGTCCCAAATGTTTGACAACTCGTGCTATCAATTTCCTCACAAAACAAGACAAGAAATTCACTAAAGTAGATTACGAAAAATTAAAAAATCGTATGTGTAGTTATTAACATTTTAGTGTCCAAATTGTTTTCCGCATTTCGTGTTTTTTTATGTCTTTAAATATGTCTAAACCCGTTTCTTTTTATTGACGTCGTACATTCGAGAAAAAAGGGTAAGTAGTTTTGATCTGTCTGGCGAAAACATTGGCTTTATTGTTTTGGGGGTAAAAGAGAATTTATTTTTTACTTCAAGTATCCAACGGTTAAATAAGCCATTTTGGGGGATTTTGATGATAAAGGCTGACTTTTTACTAGATCTTGGAATGTAAAATGTAATTTTTGTATTCTGCGAAATACTACACTATACAGCATAGAAAACAATGAAATTAGGAAAATATCATATCGTAGTTAAATTACATAATTTCTCTCATGGTGTAGACATTCCTCAGTGCTAATATATGTAATGTTCCTTACGTTTGTTTAGATGTATGTTTTGTATCGTTACTATGGCATTTCTTGTTTTCACATGTATTTATTCATGTTCTAACATGTATGTTAGTTACCTAAAACATGTATTCATTATAAAAGACAAATGTAAACATTTCTTATCATATTCCTTGAAAATAACTACTAAGTTTGAAATTGCAGTCGGAATATATAGAATGTAAAAAATTTAGAAGGCGTTTCTTTCTTTTTTCTAAACATATCTTTTAGTTTTTTAAGGCAACAAACGTCAAGTCAAAGGCCAGATGGAAAAATGTCAGAAATGATTATCTTATCTGACAAAGGTTTATTGTTTTGTTGTGTTTTTTTGTTGTTGTTGTTGTTGTTTTTCGTTTGTAGCTTTTTTACTCTACTTGTGCAGTCTGTTCAGTATCATGTATTTATCAATACATCTATGCATTAAACGATAACATTTGTATATAAATAAACAAATGTACGGTTATAGTTTATTTTATATACAGTATTTATACTAAAGTTAACTGTTACAATGCAATTCCAGCGAACACACAGGCAACTTGTTGAAAATAGGAGAAGACAATTCCCAGGGAATGGTAGCTCAGATCGGTTTTAACTTCCACGTGATTAAATAGTAATAGATGTAAATCAATGAGTGGGTGAGTGAGAGAAGATTTAACATCGTCTTTCAATATCGTTTCAGTCTTATCGCGACTATTGATGTAAATTAAATAGACCGGCACAGCTTCGGGGATATTGCACGATACTTATCCGGCTTGGTTTAATATGACTAGAGATTCGTGAATGGATTTGTGGAAAGACTTAGAGTTACATGTACACTGCATTCTCTCGTTTCATTAATTTAATCGCACTACAGCATAGATATCATTTTTTAAATATACGGATGAATATATAATTTGACATGGATTGAATTACTTAAAGTTGAGTGAACTGCGAAATATAGGTAACCTTTGCTAAAACAGAATCAGCTAATTGGTCGCCATACTTATCAAGAAGTACAAAATAGCAGGTTTTATAAGCCACAGATATTCCAAAAATACTTCTACATCCGGGCTATTTGAATTTTGTCCATCAATAGCACATACCTCAGACTCACACTGGCTACTGGTAATTTTTTTTCCGCGTCAATTCAATAGATTTACAAGGTAGTTCAAACGCTCAACTTTCTAAAATCCGATTATTTTTAAAACGCCCAACTGTTCACAATCAACGATGACAGTTTCGGCTAATCCTCTTTAGTACACGTCATTTACAAGCTTTTCTTAAACTACGATTCAATTGTAATATCTATAAGAATTTATATAATTACTAGTCACAAAAGTATTACGAATTTTGTGAATAAGACTTTTTATTTCGCAGAACATTACCAAATGACAACATGTAAACAACCCCAGGTACATCTGCTACAATGCAAATCCTATCAAATTTACACATCGAAAGGTGTAATGAATCAAGGGATTCAGATTTATCTTTTTTATGGTGGCTGGTATGTGTCATTTCTTATTCTTGCATTTTCGCTTGGCTAAATCAAGCCGAGAATAAAATTTCGTGTTTTCTTATTTACGCTTCGGATCCAAGCGAAATCAAGAAAACGACGACAAGAAATTGCGTGAAAAAGAAAACATAAGAACACGAAATTTGATGAAATATTTATGCTTGTCTCCCGGGACGCCCTAGGCTGAAGCGAAAACAAGAAAAGTTTTAGCAGGCTACTGCACTTCCTGTTGTTTAGACTGGGAAGTACGGCAGGCCATCCCAAAGGCGTGTCCAGTGATCGATTCAAAAGACAGTGTAGTCCGACTGCTTGTTCGGACAATCGACTACAACAACAAAAACATCCTCAAATAAACTACTTATTGTGTAAAACTTCGGGATTTTTTCCTCTGCTCAGGGCCTCTGGGGAGCCAAGCGAGAAACTCCGTGTTTTCTTACTTTTGCTTTAACTCTTGGTCGAAAAATGGCACATATTAGGCATTGGTTCTACTTTTCGTGTTTTCTTACTTTCTTGATTTCCATTTTTATCCTCGGAATTTCTTGTTTTCGCCATCGTGTCATTTTTAACCGAAAATAAGAAAACACGACATTTAGTTCTAAAACTCTGTATTTTCTTATTCTTGCCTTGATTTGACCAGGTGAACACGACAGAATGAGAAATGGCGCAAACCAGTCTTCATATGTTTTATAATAGGATTTTCCCAACAGTACATCCGTATAAAGGAAAACAATATATTCATCAGACAATCTTTGGTGTGGACTATTATAACTAAGATGGAAATTACATATATCGCACACAAAGTTTGCATGTAAATAAAATGCTTAGTTCGTTTTCAAACAATACTGCATGCTACAAACGAACAGATGTAAAAGGTGGATAAAGAAAGATTTGAACTAGAGACAACCTACAAATTTAAAGCCAAGCAAACCTTATGCCCCGTGCTTAAAGAATCTCTAAACAAATTTTGTTTTGTACAAGAATTTAAGATTGATTATTCGATAGAAAGCTGTCAAAATGGGAACGTCGGAGAACCTGTAATATACACACGTATAACACATCTGGAAGTTGTGATGGGAAAAAAACATTCAATGAATACAAATGTTACGTGTTTGGTCCCCAAAACTCTCAATATACACAAACTCTTAGGTATTAAAAAGTTATAGCTATCACAGGCTGGACCATTCCGTACACAATAATATGACATAAATATATATATGTATATATAATCTTAAAATGAAAAGTTTTACGGACCTTTGATTTTTTAGAAATACAATGTAGTTATTCACATAAACGGACTGGTGTTTCTTGTCAATATTTCTCGACCAATGATTCATTAGCTTTACGTACATCAAATAACTTTTCTGATGAATAAAATACTTAAAACAGATATTTAATACACTTATTAGCACTTAAAGCCACATGATACACTAATATTACAGCAATACTTGGACAAAGCAATCACTAGCGGTAGGACCAATCATCTTGGAATAAATCAAGGATACCGATTGTATCTAGCATCTAACATGTACTGTCTTCAGAGTCTTAGCTATCGGCATATCCATGGTCTAAAGACGGAATGAGGGTTCCTGTCATATGTATTTAATGTGGCTTTTTAGCATCTTTCTTCCATTTTGAGATCACTTGTGACTTTTTCATGACGTTGTGCCGATATTTAGACCAGCCTGATTCGTTAGAGGACACTCCGTGTTTCAAACTCTCCAAACTATCGGATGTTGATGTCCCTTCATCTCGGAAATCGTCTTCCGTATCTATTTCCATCTTCTGTACAATGAGCCGTAATAAATCATGTTGTTTACCCATCATTGTTGACATCTCCTTCATCCTAGATATTACAAGAAAACAACTGGGTCGAGTTTCAGGCTGTGGTTACACTTGATTACTGCTACAGTTTTAGTATATTGGTATTTGTGTCTGTTGATTGGCATAATGCGAGTGCTTATACACTTTGAGTTCATACAATGAAATACAGACCTGATATCAACATTTTCATATGCACCTATCCTCGTCAAACCATAGTTGCTTTGATTGTATTAACGATTATTGTGACATTCATGTAACCTTTGTGATATATTTTCCACTATATTTCCCACTAATAGTATAGTTATTAGACAGAATTAAAAACAATTATCTAATGTAGTATTTCTATACCAAAAAGTACTTCAACGTCCATGTTTATACATATTGGGTGATATGAGATCATATGTGTACATATATACCTTTGTTTTTGTTTATAAATCTCTTCAAAAAGCCTGGGTGTAGAACATGTACCTATAGAGCCGTGACAACTCGTATCGTTCATGGTAGGATCATCGGATACAGCAGTCACCTTCAACAATAACTAACAGAAAAACAAGAGAATTCCTTGATATTATACCCGGGAAAAAATGGATTGCAGATAAACCAGCGCTGAAGAGATAATTTGGGAGTTCATTAACAATTACAATGAACAATCGGCATTGGGTAAATAAATAAATGAGTAACATATTGACACACATAAAGATCGATTGATTGATTGATATTTTACCAGGTTTATGTTTTGCTAGGTTGAGTGGAGGGGGAAACCCCGACCTTCGACGAGGCGTTCCACATATAGCTATCAAGTGAAAAATCCACTCAAAAGTTTTTCAATTTTTTTTTTGGGTCTGAGGGAGATTTGAAGCTGCGCATCATGGATGGAAAGCCTGTGTCGGACTGTGGGACTATCACTCGGCCTGTGTCAGACTGAGCCACCGAGGCCCCGTAAAAAGATCGAACACGAGCATATAACTCACAACAGGATTTTTATCTAGCCTTTGGATTTTTATTCATGTACATGGCGATTCTAAACGATTCGGATAGGGTTGCTGTTGAGATTAGTTCTGTACATATCAATGAAACTGGCGTAAGTTTTTTCAAGCAATTGAAATCAACATTATCGTTACATACTATATATTCTAACTCGAGCTACCAAATTAGACAAGCTCTCAAGAATACGAACGCAAACACAGTAGTACCCTTAAAAACATGCAAATGAACCAATTAACTCACACTCATCATGACTTGTTGACCACAGTTGGGTTTAACTGTGTATTCAACCTTGTCCACCTTTTCTAAGATTTTCGCAGGTAACTTTCTCTCCAGATCAGTGTGGTGTTCAACCTGTGGAGTAAAACAATAGGTATTTGTGTTCAGTTTGTATCAATGATGACGTCATCCAGCAATACACAACCTACAATTATCTAAATGTATATGTATCTCCAGCAGAAAGATGTTTATTTTGTCCTTTGATGATGGCTATGTTCTTTATTTTCAAGACTACTGATACAACACAATGTAGAAACTACACCTAAAACAATGAACATTATAACTGAGAATGTTTTATACATGTATTCGTTGCATATAGGTTAAGAAATCTCAATCCTACAGATATTGAGAGTAGTAAAAACCAAATACCTGCATAGCCAACCTCTTCAGCCTTGCATCTCTTTGAACGGCTTCAATGTCACCGACAGCCAAACCGATCTATACAAAAGAACAATCATGTATAAATCAAACAAATAGGAGTCAATTCCCAATGAATATCATCAACAAAATGTACCAGGAATGAAGCATTATGTACATTAAGCTCAAAACTGATAAGATTGTGTACATGTATGTGATTTTTTAGATTTTCAGCATTTCAAACGGAGTTATTTTAACAGGTTCGGGTACACAACTATAGAAAATGAATATGCTATGCATTTTAATGTAGCCAAAACATCATTGAGCTAATATGCTGAATAGTCCCACGGGCAAGTGTTTTCTGTTATTACATATGTATTATTTTTGTTATCCATATACATATCTACATAACATGTTTTGTGTTATAGGCATAGTTAAAAATTATCATTTAGTGTTTTTGTTTCTTAAAGTACAGTATACCTCGTGAGCTTTACTCTAACTTACCAGTAAATTCATAAGCAGTATGGGCATTAGAAGAACAAATATAACAAGCATGAAGAGTGTGAGATTATTAAAGTGAAGTGAGTTCGGATCATCGTCTGTATATGGAGAGTTAAAGGATTCCATGTAGTCCAGTTCTAACATCATCATAGCAGTCCGTAACAGTGACAGGCCAGGGGTGGAGTGGGCCTTTGAAACCTGAAAGGTAACAGTTGTCCAATGATCACATTAAACAGCAGAATGTTTTAATATACATTTAACAAGTTATTTAGGAAATCCTGTGTTGCTATTGTTTTCTGTCTGACAGTCAGCCCAGTGGTCCGTGGGAGCTGGTAAAGTTACCAATGGGCACCTTGAAACCTCTTTATATAAACAAGGGTAGAATTGCACACATTTTAAGGATATTCGTTCCGGGCATATCCCTTTAATGAATGTTCCACCAATGGGCCGCGGGTTCGAATCCCACTCAGTCCCAAAAAAAAATTGAACGACCTATGTGGGATGGTTACCACCGGAAGGTTGTGGGTTTCCTCCGGGCATAGAGTCCGGTTTCCTCCCACAATAAAACTGGCAACGATCAATCTTTAATGGATGGGATGTACACGATTACTATTTGGCGTTATTAGTATCAATATTCCTCACATTACAGCTTAAGTCAGCATTAACATGATATCCCTTCCCCTTCTCTGCGCTTGTTAAATATCAATGGTGAACAGCTTGGTCAATCAAACTAGTATATTTTGGATGGCAAACTTTTTATAGGATCATATTTATCTACATAAAGGGCAATTATTGCTCCTTTTGTGTGCAATGAGGGAAGATAACGAGAAACACCCCACAGCCTATCCTTGTAGACCGAATGATTTCTTAAAAGCCTGTTGTAATTTGTATTTGAAAACGAGATAGAGGAACTCACTTCTTTCCCCATAAGCATGTAGAATGAGATACCAAAAGCCACGATCAGAATGGAGAAGACACAGAGGACCTGGAGGAGGGTGTTCAGAATTTCCAGAAACATCACCACATATATCCCAAAGAAATCAAATCTGTGAGAAAAGACACGTGGATACATTGTACCGCAGTACGAAAATATACATTATCATATAAAATGTTATGTAACAAGTAAAGGAATAGTTGAACTATTAATTATATTTGAAGTCTGAATTTTGTTGTTTTCGTTATATATCAGTCAACTGTCTCATTTATTGGTTCTTTGGAGATAGAAGTTCGCATTGGATGGAAAGGATGTAACAATGTGTGAAGCTGATGTGGGTTCGTTGATTTGAGATAACAAACACAGCTTTAATTTCCAGTCAATTGCTTTAAGAATATGAATGTGGCACTGAAGAAGCACTTACCTTTGGAGGTAGAGAAGCAGATTAAACCAAGCCAAGAAGACGGCCAGGGCACCGGCTTCCCATTGTAACGGACGGTCAATGAGAAACGGTAGAACAAACACTGCTATTGTTACATATAAAACCCATTCCATAAGGTTACTATACTCCAGAAAATAACGTTTCTTCTGTAAAATTCACAAAAAAAATTGCAAATAATGTATTAACAAATGATTGGCACGTTATATGAGAAACAATACCCCCTGTGAGGGGAACAAAGCCAATACTAAACCCAAGGGACAAATCTGGGCAAGTTCACAGAAAAAGGTTAAATTTGAAAATAGTAAACATGTCTCTGACTACAGTAAATCAATCATACATACAAAAAGTCTTCCAATTTATCTTTTCTTCACATTCAATAAGTTTACTTTTTCATGACTTGTGTAGCTGATACCCCTCATCAAAAGAACTGTAGCAAATAATAAAACCTTGGTGAACCCTTGAACATAAAGTATAAACAGGTGTGTGCAAAAATGGCCTGGAGGAAAAGGGTATAGCACCTTCCTTTTATGGTAAATTGTCGCTTACCTGATGTACCATTTGTGCGATTTCTTTGAACATGTTGAGAAGTGAGAAGATCAGTATACAATACAGAGTGATTCGGGTGAAGGTGGATAACTGTAACACAATATAAAATGAAAACTGAAATTCCTTTCCTTTTGCAAAAATGTATGGTAGTCTTATTGATATGTTTATCCTTAAATTAAACTAATAATTATGTTTTCCTTATCGCAATCTAAAGGGGAATGATTTAATATACGCGTCACTTTAAGAAAATACTCAAGAGATTGTTCGAGTGATTAGGCAAGTAATGGATAGTTTTATTACGATAGAACCCCTTTTTCGACTACATTCTAAGATGAACTTTAAACTGGTTTTGTTTCATTGAATTCGGTTAAATCTTCAAACCCTCCTCTTTCTCTTTAAGCATTTTCTCAACACAACAAAAGCTAATTATTTAGAGCAAAATTAATATACCTCAGTAGGTTGTCCATATTGGTCAGATAGATTTGAGATCACTTGGGAGGTATTTGAACTGTTTTCCCGGCTCTCTGGTGGGTCTGAAGAACCGTACAAGGGACTATATATGGTAACAAATCGAGTTAACAGACTGAGGAACACAATATAAACTCCTAGGTTTAAGAAGTGAAACCACATGCCATATGCATTCCTACAGAAACGGAAACATAAACGAAATAGGAAAAATTCAGTACTTTAATGATATTATGTAAAACACAGTTTCTGCTATTTCCAGTGAAAGAAAACCGAGCTGCTTAAAATGTCCAGCAAGTTATTTAGATATGTAGATTCTTGCAATTAGACAAAGCTTTAAATATGACTTTTGTAGTCTGTATGGAGAGAGGCACTGTTAATGTTTACACCGGTTACATAATATACACAAAGTTAAGCTGGAAAGTCTGCATTGGTGTAGGGAGATTGTTGACAAACTGATGTTGCAGAAACGATTGTGATCATAAAGGAAAACATGCTGGATATAAAAAATCACCATTAATGGCAATAAGCTATGCAATTTATTCAGGATACCGTTAGCCAAATCAAAAGCGTATTTTAACAAAATCTATGTAAGTATGAAACTTCAGAGTCCACCTGACGTCACAGGGGGGAACATATTGAAGTAAAAATGTCACATTGAGTGTGTAAAACACATCCCTAGAGCAGAACGTCAATAGCGCGTATAGCCTCCATTAGCTGCATTGTTGCCCTTTATGATCACAATCGTTTCTGCAACACCAGTTTGCCAACAATCTCCCTACACCAATGATTGTATCGGTCGGTGCAGATTTTCCAGAGGGATACTTAACTCTTTCCCTTGTGTATAGTAGGCAAACAAATAACCATTCCCAAACTTTTTTATCATGTCTGCACCATGGTTACTTATGTTTTGTTTGTAAACATAGACTATGAAAAGTTTACAATTTTGTTCTTGGTATATCAGTATGAAACCAAGATATTGTTATTGTATAGGTAGAGGGCGATTACTTATAATGAATGAACTGAGGGACCAGTTGCGGATAAAGTCACACCATACACCGAACTATTAATGTCTCCATATCATTAGTATTAATTTATGACAAAACTGATATGTATTTTTTTTTCAGTAATTTGTTTCATGACAAATTTAGTTGACAGTGTTAGCAATTAATATTGTGCTTGTACATTTTATAATCTCTGAACATTTATGATGTATGATTGTTTTGGTTTATAATGAAATTAACCGCTTTGGAAAAGTCCCACAAAAGTGACCTGGCAAAGTGTTTCGTCTAGTATGTCTAAGTTTTTCAAACGTTTGATCTGTCACTGACAGAGGGTCAATACATTCGTTCTTCAATAAACGGATATTTTCTTCAAAATGACAAAACTCTTTATATCGATTCCCGCCTCGGGGTCCTGGCACATGAGTTCACCCAACGCTAGTCTTTCTAGTAATTTTTCAATAAAAATAATGCAACAATAATGAAACTTTATTACATTCAAAAGGAAAAATAAAGTATTGAAATAGACTAAAACTAGTGTTCCAAAATAGAATTCCGAGGATGATGTCTCTGAGGAAGGGGGTAGGGGGTACTTTAAAGAGATTGGATCGAGATAGTAAATGAATATGCGTTTCTATAAACATTTTAACCTAATTAGGGTTACAACTTTTATTGAAAGAATTTTCCGAAAGAATCATTTTGAAACTCTCTGACAAAAAGTACACTGTCAATCTTTATCGTTTTCTTGAGATGGATAGTATTATTAATGTCTAAGGTTTCATTTAGTCCACAGCAACAAGTAGATATCTATTTCCCGATAACCGCGTTCGGGTTTAAACAGAAGAGTGACCTCCCTTAGTTATGAAAGTGAGGAGATGTAAAGGTTTCCCAATACGCCCGAAATGGAAATAGCTAGGCATTGACCGAAAAGATTTACTTACCATTTCATCTTGAGAAAATTTACACATACAGGGTGAGACAAACAGTCAACTCGTCCAAACTTGACCATTGCCTGAAACAATTTTAGGGTAACGTTTTATATGTGATCTTCGACGAAAAAAACGATTAAGTTAAAGGTCGAATTCCGTCGTCTGAAATGTGTAGTTCTTTTGACTCAGGGTCACAATGTCACAGGTTTGAAAATTTCACCCCTTGGTTTGACTCAATAACGGTTCGGTGGTTTACAGCGACATTTCACATATAAACCGCCGCTCCAGGTCTTTGTGCCCAGATGAAATTACCGTTCTACAACTAAAATCTAAAATTGGCTGAATCTAAACATTTCAACTCGCATTTAATGCCACCATTGGCGGAATCTAAAATATTCAACTTGCATTTAATGCTACCATTGGCGGAATCTAACATTTTCAACTCACATTTAATGCCACCATTGGCGGAATCTAAGATTTTCAACTAACATTTAATGCCACCATTGGCGGAATCTAAGATTTTCAACTAACATTTAATGCCACCATTGGCGGAATCTAAGATTTTCAACTAACATTTAATGCCACCATTGGACGAATTTAAGATTTTCAACTTACATTTAATGCCACCATTGGCGGAATCTCGTTACCCAGTTTCTTCTGCTCCCGAATGTAGGATATAGGACATTGTAAGTATTTGAAGTTGTATGTAATCTGAAACGAATATATTAATCATCTGGTGTTAAGTTGAAAATATAAAATATATGTATTTACAATACTTGGTCGCATTAAAAGATAATATCTTTGTGGAATTTTATGATTTGAATGTCTCATAACTGTTTCACCAATAGATCCATATACAACCCCATTAAAATGTATTCTTACGTTGAAGTTTTTATGTTTCCTGTCATGGTGTGAATACGTCTGGCATCTGTCCAGGACAACCTTAAACAGAGAAAAATAATGAGTTAAGTCTGTGTACATCCAGCGTGGTGTTGACTTAGTGGGATACGATATACAACATTATTCTCGTTATCCTTTCAGATGAAGCAGATGCATTATGATAGAATAGTGCCTGAAGAAACTCCATTCAGTAAAACCAGAAAATAAATTTAGTTGAATGATAATTCATCATCTGGGGATTTAAGACTTACCATGGCGATCTCTGGCAGTTGTTGAATCAGACCGATGAATGAGCAACGATATGTGACAGAGCATAGCTCCATGACCTCACGCCATCTTAGCAAAACAGGAAATAGAACATGATGATCAGTATTCGTTTTCAATATTTCATTTTGACAAAACAATGTTTTATATTTTCATTTGAAAGGTTAAGGATTGCAAAATAAGTTATGCAAGCCAATGTACCGTTATTGCTACGTGCAGATAAATACATTCCCTCACCTGTCATGAGTAACGACTGCCATTGCAGCTTCACTGTTCCTGTTGTCAAGAATGTAGTCAAAGAATGTGTAATTTTCTTCGTTTTTATCCATCTTGGCTCCAAGAGTTAAGAGAAGAGTTACTGCTGATGTGTGTCCTGCCTTGGCCGCTAGGTGAAGAGCCGTATCCTACAAAATAAACTCTAGCATTAACCCAATGTAACGTCGAAGACAACATATATTACATTACGACCAAACGCATGCATGTTTTGAAAGACAACCCTCTAAAATATCCGGCATAAATGAGTTCTTTTTCAGCTTTCATTGTTATTCTTATTTTCAAAACTAATCTTGGTTTCGGGCCATCTGGCAAACTTCCACGTATCAAGGTCCCTATAACAGTGTCACAGCAAATTCACTTCAGCTGCATAACAATCCGTCCCAACCTTAAATTCAGACTTAATGTTTCGTCTTCAAACTAATCATTTTTTCAGTCGATCACCTTATGTGGAAGAGTTGCCAGGTACTCCCCAAAGGTCGGTATGTTTCATCTACTAGTAAACTTGGTAACGCCGCAATATCAGTGAACAATCTTGAGTGTGTCGTAAAACATCGATCAATCAATAAAACTAATCACTCCCAGAATTTTGAGACCATCTCTATCGTTTTCGGCTACCCTTGGAAGAGAAGGCAAAACTTCTGAAAAATAATAAGCAGTTCAGTCGACGTGTTAAAGAAACACATGCATTGGTTAGTGCAAAAATAAACTTCTTTCTCTGTGCAATTTCTCAGCGTTTCATTCAATACAAAATCATCAAGATGTATGTATTGGAAGATGGTAATATCTATAATGAAAATAAATGATGTGGAACTTACCCCTTGTCTGTTTTGTGAATTTAACAGATTACAGTGTACACTGAGTAAGAGACGCATACTCTTTGTATATCCATTCGCTGCAGCTAGTTGTAAAGGGCAACTTCCGGTAAAATCTCTGTAAAAAATCAGTTTTTAAATTAAAGCGACAGAGACATAGAACACCACACACAATTAAAAGGTAACTAACTGTTATTTTATTTAAAAAATGAGAAATATATGAAAAAAATAATAAACCTAATTTAAATTCCAGCGAGTGACAATAGCTTACTTGTGAACGGATGCACCCCTCTGCATGAGAAGTGTTAGGATCTTTGTGTGGCCATTTTCGGCAGCTATGTGGAGAGCAGATCGTCCATTGTTGTCGTTCTCATTAATGATATTCACCCCTTGTTCACTGTCCAGGAGACGTCGACATGTGTTATAACGTCCATATCTGATCAATAAAATGAAGGTATGAGGATAATATTTTGCAATGTCTCTTCTTTTATTGTTTTTTTTTTTTCGTAGAAAAAACCATCAACTTAACCAGATACGAGTAGAAACACTACATCCTAGAATAAGAAGGATAATAGAATAAGAAAAAGTAGAGAGCTTACCGCGCCGCAAAATGAAATGGTGACTGTTTCTGGTTGTTTTTCGGATTCAGCATAGCCCCAAGTCCAATGAGATCTTCAATGGCGGATAAATAACCTTCTTTTGAAGCGTAATGTAATGGCGTACAACCCAAGTCGTCTTTCTCGTTTAACAGATTCTTTATGTTCTATTTATAATTTAAAAATATGAGTTAAATTACCTCTCACATGCCATATATCCATGAAAAAGGTTTTCAGGCACAACTCTTCCCAACAGAGAAGTCTTTAGAGTGGCATGAGCTGCAGGGCAAATTCGGGGTGGGGGAGGGTTCTTCGTAAATCTCAATGTCCAAATAATAGCAAATTTTGAAGATTGTCAATGAATGTTAATTATAAATATTTGAATATTAACACTACTTAGGCATACTTTAATAGGAATGGAAGAAGAAAAAACCTCCTAATTTGAACTTCTTGGGTGACACAGAAACCAATTTTATTTACCACGAAATAATATCAACATCTGGGCAGCTCATGTCACTTAAGAAGAAAAAAATAAAGACACTTGTAAATTCGGTTGCTTAGTGTTTTATTTCTCAACGAAAACGTGAGTACCTTTATCAATTCGCATCCAAATTGATGAAGTCGAGCTCCACTTTTAATGGCAAGATGGAGAAAGTTTCTGTTTTGCTGATCCCTCAAGTTTATGACTGCGCCACATCCCAGCAGGAGACGGACGGTGGGCCATCCACCTTTACCGGCGGCAAGCATTAACGGAGTCTTCTGTTGGTTGTCTTGGGCGTTTACGTCGGCTCCCTGGGGAGAAGAATAACTTTAGATTGCTAGATCCGGAATAGGTTGCAACAACAATAAAGTTTTAACAGCAAGATTTTTGTTTTCTCTTCACTTAATGGCCGAGCCTGTCGTATGGACTCATTATACACTAGTGCTTAAAGAAATACTTAGACAATCTGAGATAATTTCTTCAAAACTTACGTTTGCTATAAAACATCTGACCACAGGTTCATGGTTAAATAAAGCTGCCCTATGAAGCGGTGTCATTCCCAAACTGTCTTTAATATGAGTTGCCTTTCCCGTGCCTGTGGGATCCAGTTTGAACATCAATTCAATAATTTCCAAGGCTCCCTGTGAAGCTGCAAAATGGAGCGGTGTCGACTTGTCCTCCTGGATGGGAAGAAAAATAACACTTTCTGATTCAGTGGAACTCAAAATATTCAGATTTTCTCTAAGTTTCTTTGAATTCCTGGTGTTATAAATACAATATGTATAGAAGAAAGCATTGACGGATTTAGCCATGTTTAGGTATTTGATAAACAGTTTTTAGAAAATGGAAACTTGGGCAGTTTAGTAGGCGACATTCAACCTCAAACTAACTGAGAAGATATTCATCTATGCCACTTTGTGTAACTTATAATTCTCAAAAGGGTATCAGCGAAAAGTGTGTTTTACCTGCTGAGCATCAACTTCCGCGCCGGCGACAAGACATACACGCACAGCCTAATAATACCAATCAGAACCCTAACATTATGCCAATATCAATATTTTTTTTTTTACTAAGAAAAGTTAAACCCATACCTACTTAAATCATAACTATTACATGCAAGTAGAGTCAAGAAAATTGAAATATGGAAAGGAAAGAACAATTTGTTCCAATGTATTTATTAACGTTTTGACATAAAGAGTCTTCAAATTGGACACATGGAGCATATGCCTGAATTAAATGTTAGTTATTCTTGGCCACTTGAATCATTTGTGTTGAACTTTTTTGTTGAAAATGAGGAATACCTTAAGGTCACCACTGTTGACTGCCGCATGTAGGGGATTGTTTTGTTCTTTGTCTGCGAAACTTAACATCTGGCTCCTGGTGTAGCCCATTGATTCACCTGGTATCAATAAAACAATATATTATAGAATAAACGAATATGGAAACTTTCCAACCTGGGAAAAATCGTCATCTTTTCGAACTCTTTTTTTCCCCAGATGGCAATTATTAATCTTTTTAGGTTGTCTTATAGCTATACTTGTACAATTATGTAAGCGGCCCCAGACTGACTAGTAACTGGGGTTTAATCAATGATTACTGATAGACTGGAGATGACGTCACAAATACTGAGTCAGTTAAGAACCAAAGACACATTGTCCTCGGTAAAACGAAAACAAAAAAAATGTTGGAAGCTTTCAGGACTGTCCATCAAAGTCAGGACTGTCCATCAAAGTCAGGACTGCCCATCAAAGTCAGGACTGTCCATCAAAGTCAGGACGTCCATCAAAGTCAGGACTGTCCATCAAAGTCAGGACTGTCCATCAAAGTCAGGACTGCCCATCAAAGTCAGGACGTTCATCAAAGTCAGGACTGTCCATCAAAGTCAGGACGTCCATAAAAGTCAGGACTGTCCATCAAAGTCAGGACTGTCCATCAAAGTCAGGACGTCCATCAAAGTCAGGACTGTCCATCAAAGTCAGGACTGTCCATCAAAGTCAGGACTGTCCATCAAAGTCAGGACTGTCCATCAAAGTCAGGACTGTCCATCAAAGTCAGGACGTCCATAAAAGTCAGGACGTCCATCAAAGTCAGGACTGTCCATCAAAGTCAGGACTGTCCATCAAAATCAGGACTGTCCAACAAAGTCAGGACGTCCATCAGAGTCAGGACTGTCCATCAAAGTCAGGACTGTCCATCAAAGTCAGGACGTCCATCAAAATCAGGACTGTCCATAAAAGTCAGGACGTTCATCAAAGTCAGGACTGCCCATCAAAGTCAGGACGTCCATCAAAGTCAGGACGTCCATCAAAGTCAGGACGTCCATCAAAGTCAGGACTGTCCATCACAGTCATGAACTGGTAAACTAAACCGATAACTTCAAAGTAGAGTGAAATGACCGACTAACGTACCATCTATATTGCCCCTTTAGTCTAACTTACCATATTCAATAAGAACGTCCATGGTTTTTGAAGCGGCATGGTAAGCTGCAACATGAATTGGATAGAAACCATTGTTGCATTTACTGCAGGGTTTGGCGCCATATGCAATCTGGAATAAAGTATATTACATCAAACTGTATACAGATGTAACTGAAATGTTATTCAATTCATAAATATGGAAGTTAGGCCTACTTGTACTAGATTAATTTCATCTATCAAGAGTATGCTTGAATATAATTGATTAAATATGTAGTTTTTATTCTGAATTCAGTATTTGAAAATCAAACCCATTAACATTCCATCATAATAAAGGACAAGAGTCAAAACATAGAGAATATAGAATATATATATAACTAGATATTATTACGTACTAGAAGTTTAGCGCACTCAGATTCGTCTTTATTAGCACAGAAGTGCAGTGGTGCCGCACCATTCTCACCGCGTTCATTTGGGTTGACTTTCAGTTTCAATAATAACTGTAATGTAAGAGTTATCATATTTAACATAAACACACGAATAGCCCAAGTTACTGTTGTGTTCCTTTGCTATCATACAAAGTTCAGAAGCAGTTGTATCCGTATATTGTGATAAGTAGTGACAAAAATGACTCTTTGAATGTCGAACTAAGACAAATTCGGAACAGCCATTACTATGCTTTTAAGATTGGAATATTAAAATATTGCAAAAAATATTTTAAAATCAGAGAACTTTGATTTAGTTTTTTGTTACCCAGACATTTTTTAAAATATGTCACTTTTTGTTACTTACTTCAACAACATCTACAAGGCCTAAATCTATGGCCAGTATTAGAGGGGTGAAGACTTTTTCATTGCGGATAGATGTATCGGCGCCATTTGTGATCAAGAACTCTATGCTTTCAACTTGTTTGTTCTCAACAGCCGTATGAAGTGGGGTGTTACCTCTGTGATCTTGAAGATTTAGATCTACAATAATACAATGTACCTGGCCTGATAGTAGCTGAGAATTATCTAATATAATATAACATAGAGATGTTTATACACATTTGGATATTATCTCATCAACAGAGAGACAAAATTTATACATCACCATTGGAACTGTAAAAGGATAAATGTCAAATCCTTTCTGGGCACCTTACAGTGATTTGTAACAGTAAAGTGACGAAATATGCATTTAATAAACATAATGTGGAAACAAAATGAGCTTTCTGTAAGGTGTCAAAGATGTCAACGAAAAGGCGATTTAAAATATGCATTACTTCCGTCATCGGTCGGAAATATTTTCGTATTTGACGTCATAGTTGTCATTTAAACGTTTTCGTCGTCATTTCAATCAATCATGAAGAGGTATCGTCTCAACGTCGGTCGTGTATGACGTCACAGCAATGGTAATGTACGCATCAGATGTCAACTATAAAGAAAAAGAATGCCTTGTATTTTGTAGTTTTCGCGCCAGAAATCTGACTTTACTTTGGACGAGTTCGTACATTACATGTGCTTAATTAAGTAAATTGATGACGAAATAGTAGGTATTATCTTAAACCTGTCATTTATCCTTTAGGTTTTCATTAAGAATTATACAGCAGTTTTTCTATATTCAAATATGTCTTTAAATTTTAACCTGGGGTTTTAATTTATTATTGGGTTTTTCGCAAGATCGCCCTTCGTGAGAGTTTTCGGGTATTAGCCTAAGGTTGGGGATTTCATCCGAACAAAGAACCCAGTTTCCTTCTCCACTGACCTTGACTGAATTTACGAAACATAAACTTGTAAAACTGAAGATCTGATTGGAATTCACGTAATGTTTTTTTCTTCAGCACACGGACTGGTAGAAGTTTTTATAGTCCAGACTATTTGCCGTCCCCTAGAGACTGTCAGACCTCGAGTACTTAACCAACACATAAACAGTGGATGACCCCTCGATACCGATACTTCACACCACTTGATCTTTGCCATAATCACACTTAATAGGTTTGGGTTTATGTTGTAATGTGCGCGTCTCGTCTGAGTTATTTATGTTATCGAATAGACTCATTATGTCAAAAAGCTATAATGATTAATTTTGCGCTTATATATGATTTATTTTTCATCCATGCATGTATAAAGGTTTTCGGCATTATCCCCAATACTAATTTTTATACAGATTCCATATCTCCAATAGCAGGTATACCAGACCTCTCTCCGTTCGTCCGTCAGTCCGTAAGATGTTATTCAAAACACAAAGAATCTATAATGGTCTTCCTCCTGATTTGATAAGTGACATTTTATGTCCATTTGTTAAAAGCTTAAGTTGATGAAGTGATATTCACAATTACCCGAATACATTCTTGTATCAGTCATACAACATAACTGTTCACAAAACACCGATGTGTTATTTTAGTGAAATTTTAACCAGAAGTTTTAGAGAAATGACATGGAACGTTAGGTTTGGTTTTGTATTACTGAGCAAAATACGATATGATTACTGATGATGAGAGTAGTTTCTCTCGAAAGCTAATATCAAACATCACCATGTACAAAGTAGTACAAGTTGTCCTATGTGTTTTGGTTTTAGTAAAACCGCTCCATAGACGAATCTATTCTACCGAAACTGTCAAATCAAGAGAAACATTTCCACCGAGGAGAAAACGTTTCAACTGCGATGGAAAGGTTCCCACCGCGGTGATAAATCACATGATGTCTAGAAATTATTTGAATTTCCACCGCGCTGGGAACCTTTCATTTCCACCGCGCAGAACAGGTTCTCACCGTGAAGAAAAGGTTCTCACCGCGGAGCAAACTTTTCTCCGAGGTGTAAATATTTCCACTGCGGTGAGAACCTTTTCTCCGCAGCGGAAATGTTTCCCTTGTGATTTGACAGTTTCCATGCGAATCGCAAATCTCAGCAAATCGTTTTACTTACAGGTATAATTTTTAATACACGCTTGATTTTCTTCGACATACAGAATCTCTCGTCTCAAAACCAAGTTTCCACTTTTGCAAAATGCTGTTAAAGACGGCGAAACACTAAAAAAAATCCACCTCCGTAGGTATCTGACAATCATTTAATATTTTGATTTCGAGTCGAAAAACCAATCATATATAATATTGCAGACTAACTTCGACATATTATACGTTCATCCTCTCACAACAGTAAATAGAATAATCCAATTCTGAAAAAGACACTAATGACGTGTAATAATAAAAACTCAAACATGGCATCTTCTATATCTGACTCTTTTATAACAATGTTCTCTGGACATTTTGTTCCATCTCCCACTAAAAACGAAAAAGAACCCACATAGAAAATCGTTCTACTAATCTCAAACTTATACTAGTTTCAAGTTTCAAGGAGAACAGTTAAGAGATGGCATATTGGTTGTTTAGTGTTTCATGTTAACGTGCAAAAGCACCATGTCATATTGTCTGAGGAAACATGGATTAATCGATGGCCGATCGGAAATAATCCAAATAAAAAACTTTCGTCTGAGACATATTTATAATGGTTTATAAAAAATGTTAATAACTACAGATAACATTTTAGTGAGTTTAAAATGAAACATACCTCCTTGGTGGTTGTGAATGAACTCCATTATAGCGGTATTGCCTTTTCCGGCTGCATGGTGAACAGCACCTAATCCTTTCAGATCCTGTATTTCCAGTCGACTTGGGTCGATATGGTACAATCTGTCAAATTCTTGCAGATCACCCTTAGCCGCTACCTAGTAGGACGAGAAAATAAGAACAAATCCAGTAAAAATGCTATAAAATAATTAAGATAACAAGTACATATTTAATATGATTAGCACAGTAGGGTTGAGAGTTCAACTTCAGAGCTGATAATGTACATTTCATGCCAGATAACTCATCTGTTTTTGTATCTGTCGAAGTTTTTATTTAAAGGTAAAGTCGCTGCTTGGGTCTAGAATAATGTTTACGTGGAAAACAGCAGAAGATTTTCTGTATTTTTCCTAGACAGAAGTAGTTGGATACTTCCTATTTTCCTATAAATCCCTATTTTTGTTAGAATTGGACATTTTTGTTGTTTTTAGAATGACATCTGCACACCTGCATTGTAACTCCGAGCCTGGGAATACGAACTGAGTGAGCGGTCTTACCGTACAGTATCATTTACTGATTTAATCTTATCAAAGACAAAGGATCTGGTTTGAGGAACACAAAAAAGTTGGTCGATAAAATCGCAAGTATAAACTAAACACAAAAATACTTGAAATCAGGGTAACCACACTGAGGTTTTTGAACCGTTGTTGTTGTATTCGGGCTTCGATTCTACGCATGCTTTTACAACCCCATTTAGACATTTTAAACATAACTGGACATACATAATATGGACTCCTGATTAATTTAGAAAGACCAGTGCGGTTAGTCCTACATACAATGTACATAAAATAAACGAAGACATAAAATTTCTTTAAAATTCCATTTATCTGAACCAGTCCTTCGGATTCCGTTTGTCTCGAGCAACCCTTAATGTTCCGTTTTTTTAACCAATCTTTATCATTCTTTTTGTCTGGTCCAATCATTAGAATTTTGTTTATCTGAACCACTCCATAGGATTCCATTTGCCTGAACCAATCCATAGGACGCCGCTTGCCTTGTCCAATTCTTGGGATTTCGTTTGTCTGAACCAATCCATATGATACCCATTTATCTAAACCAATCCATAGGGTTCCGTTTATCTGAACCAATCCATAGGGTTCCGTTTGTCTGAACCAATCCATAGGATTCCGTTTATCTGAACCAATCCATAGGGTTCCGTTTGTCTGAACCAATCCATAGGATTCCGTTTATCTGAACCAATCCATAGGGTTCCGTTTATCTGAACCAATCCATAGGATTCCGTTTATCTGAACCAAGCCATAGGGTTCCGTTTGTCTGAACCAATCCATAGGATTCCGTTTATCTGAACCAAGCCATAGGGTTCCGTTTGCCTGGTCCGATCCATAGGATTCCGTTTATCTGAACCAATCCACAGGATTCCGTTTATCTGAACCAATCCATAGGATTCCATTTGTCTGAACCAATCCATAGGATTCCGTTTGTCTGAACCAAGCCATAGGGTTCCGTTTGTCTGAACCAATCCATAGGATTCCATTTGTCTGAACCAATCCATAGGGTTCCGTTTGCCTGAACCAAGCCATAGGGTTCCGTTTGTCTGAACCAATCCATAGGATTCCATTTGTCTGAACCAAGCCATAGGGTTCCGTTTGCCTGGTCCGATCCTTAGGTTCCGTTTGTCTGAACTGATTAAAAAGATTACGTTTGTCTGAACCAATCCTTATGATTCAGTTTGTCTGAACAAATTCAACAATATTGCGAAGCAATTGTTGTTATCTCATCGATTTGTTTTATTGTAAACACCAAGAAAACATACTCCATGACAAAGTTAAACAGTAAACTAGAAAATATCTAAATCAGAACGAAATATATTTTTTAGCTTTTTATCCAAAAGCAACTGAAACTTACCTCTAGAATTTTAAACTGTCTCCTTTGACACAGTCGTTTTGGGACAGACTTTTTATCCTCAATATCAACAGTGACATCGTCTACTGCTATATCTTCTGTTTCCAAACGCGATTTAGACGATAGCATTAAAGCCATGAGTTATTTCCTTAATTGCAAACACTTGATTATATAGCGTTCAAACTGACAAACTACACTTGATGCCGTGAAAGCAGGACAGAGAAGACAACAATTTGTAAAAAGACGATTAAAAATACAGAAAGAGTTCAAAATGTATCTCTAAGTTCTCATCCAAATTATGCTCAGTGCGATATCTCAGCCGTGTAAAATACATCATACAGTGGTTCGTCAACTTAACGACCAAGAAAATAAATATATCGTTTCACGTGTTCTGAATCTGTGTGCTACTTTATAATAGGTATACTGTGATTGCAACACGAAGCTTTTAATCGCCATTAGTTTTTATTTACTCTTGTCCTACCCCAT
Organism: Lepidochitona cinerea; assembly: GCA_963971465.1. Taxonomy (NCBI): domain Eukaryota; kingdom Metazoa; phylum Mollusca; class Polyplacophora; order Chitonida; family Tonicellidae; genus Lepidochitona; species Lepidochitona cinerea. The sequence goes on along the minus strand of OZ020556.1, from coordinate 33,429,956 downwards.
CATTAGGTTACAATCATCGGATTGAGATCGCAGTATTTATGATGGTTTGATCAACATTGTCAAACATTAAACCGCAAAGTCAATAGCGGAAACCCATGGAAACTCCCGTTATTAGCTTAATTCTCAGCTAGATCGATTGCTGCTCGACGGTCACATCTCTAAAACACAATAGAGTGATTTTAAAGATAAAGAAATATTACCTGGCTTCCAAACATTGGTTCTGCCAAAACATATCCTCGATTATTAAAAACCAAAACATCCCATTAAGGAAATACACTAAAATGTGACTTAATTAAAACACGAAATGAGTTTTGTTAGCAAATAAATAGAACGGTCGGCTTCTCAATCCCATTAAATGCCTTCTGTCAGAGATAATCACCTCATACACCCTTTTATACACTACTGACTCAAATGTCATAGATATGTCATAGATATATATTTAGGATCACTAAAACACACGGGCACAGGGAAAATCTTCTTGTCTAAAATAACCATGGAGACAAGTCATAGATATATATGTAACATTCAATATACAGCAAAAAACACTTTTAAAAAGTAAAACCCTATCGACGCATATCGTTTGGCAATGTTATACAAGAGTATTGAGATCCTATAGATGGAATATACAACTAAGGCTTACCTGGACGATTGAGGGGTAATCTGTACTATTAACAGAGTGATCAAACTGAATCATTGTATGAAAAGAAGGGTTGGTAATAACATCGGTCAAGGGGGGTTCTCCTTTGTCTGAGACGCGTTCTATTCCTTGTGTAGATTTCCATGCAATTGCAGTTTGACGAGGCTCTACCTTTTTATCTTTTTTACGAACTTTGTCACCAAATTGTAAGACTGATTTCAACCAGCCCCAGGGCGATTTATAAGATGCCATAATTTTAAACGGTTTCTGTGTTGATACTGAATAATCTGTCACTGTACTACTAACTATAATAAACTGTCTTAGCCTATACCTTCAATGAGCTGTTTGAAGCAAAGTGATTCATGTGGATTTTTCACGACTGTTGCTTCAGAGTTTCGATTCGTTTGGATTACACACGCCTGTTGCTTCAGAGTTTCGATTCGTTTGGATTACACACGTCTGTTGCTTCAGAGTTTCGATTCGTTTGGATTACACACGTCTGTTGCTTCAGAGTTTCGATTCGTTTGGATTACACACGTCTGTTGCTTCAGAGTTTCGATTCGTTTGGATTTATACACACGTCTGTTGCTTCAGAGTTTCAATTCGTTTGGATTACACACGTCTGTTGCTTCAGAGTTTCGATTCGTTTGGATTATACATGACCGTTGTTCCAGAGTTTCGCTTCACATGGATCATACACGACCGGTGTTCCAGAGTTTCGCTTATCATGGATCATACACGACCGGTGTTCCAGAGTTTCGCTTATCATGGATCATACACGACCGGTGTTCCAGAGTTTCGCTTCACATGGATCATACACGACCGGTGTTCTAGGGTTTCGCTTCACATGGATCATACACGACCGGTGTTCCAGAGTTTCGCTTCACATGGATCATACACGACCGGTGTTCCAGAGTTTCGCTTCACATGGATCATACACGACCGGTGTTCCAGAGTTTCGCTTCACATGGATCATACACGACCGGTGTTCCAGAGTTTCGCTTCACATGGACCATACACGACCGGTGTTCCAGAGTTTCGCTTATCATGGATCATACACGACCGGTGTTCCAGAGTTTCGCTTCACATGGATCATACACGACCGGTGTTCCAGAGTTTCGCTTATCATGGATCATACACGACCGGTGTTCCAGGGTTTCGCTTATCATGGATCATACACGACCGGTTTTCCAGAGTTTCGCTTCACATGGATCATACACGACCGGTGTTCCAGGGTTTCGCTTATCATGGATCATACACGACCGGTGTTCCAGGGTTTCGCTTCACTTGGATTATACACGACCTTTGCTTCACTTGGTTTTGTACGTTATGGAACATGCAATCAGCTCGCGTATTCCTGGCTGGGCACAAATACTCTGGCAACAAATATTTGGAGAAGGTCCAATAAAAATAAAAAGGTTCCAATGCGTCTGATCACATAATTGTAATATTGGAACAGAGGGCTCTCAAAATCAAATAAACTCCGCCAATAGAGATTATTCAACGTCATATGTTTGTTGAGTGTCCATAGGCAGTAATTATGGCGAAACAGACAAATCCCAATTCAGCAAGAATATATGTATTGAAAATTAAGCATGAATTCACTGTTTTACGATTAAATTACCTAAACCTCAGTAGCATTGGTTAGACTAGCGTTAACTATTGGAAAGACAAACTGGTGAAACTGCAATATTGAGACCACTCTATTTTATGAACACTAGATAAGATACTTGGCATTATAAAAAATGTGACCCATTCAATGGATTGAATAGAGAAAAGGCGGGTACTCCCTGACACTGTTTGAATATACAAAACATCTTAGAGGTTTAAAGGTGTAAAAAGTAGGACGATCAAACATAGTTAACACATACCCTGATAAAACGTTTCTTGGCTCAAATTCTTGATTACAAAAATAAAAAACGAACAAAACAATCGGAGATATATATTAAACACGTATGATAATCTACATCGGTAATGCCAAAATCAAATAACTCAGAGCCTTTTTTGTCAGTGTCATGCGATAAATTAATCTTAGTATTTGTCAATGACGTATTCATATTCAGGAAATATTTCATCATATAGAATGAACTGGAAGAACGGAAGTTTGAATATTTGCATCAGATATTTGTACGATATGTGATACAAAAGTTAATCTTTTTCAAGTAGATTCTGTTAGGAAACATTTACAAATAACACGTGGAATTGAGGGACAATGTTGAACATGACTTGCAAAAATTCCATTGTTTGATTTTCCATCGCATACCACCAAGTTTCGAATGCTTGGCAAACAGTATAATCTGGCTCGCTTCTCCCATTGTTTACGGAAGTCTAATTTATCATTCAGAACCTCCAGTATAACAAATACTATTTCTAGCTCTAAATAATACCCTCATAGTTTCATTACAGGTATGCTATGGGATTACGTTATTCCTTTTTTTTTTTGGTTCTGTCTTTTTATAATAATTTTGGTATTTTGTTTTTCTTCTTTTTAAAACTATACGTCATCATCGTCATCATAGTGTTCGGTTGATAACTGGGTTTTACGTCTCGCGAAGCCATCCCGTGTTTGATTGATCACTGATTTTTCCGTTTCGCAAAGTCATCCCGTGTTCGATTGATCAATGGGTTTTCCGTTTCGCGCAGTCATCCCGTGTTCGATTGATCAATGGGTTTTCCGTTTCGCGCAGTCATCCGGTGTTTGATTGATCGCTGGGTTTTCCGTTTCCTCGCGGTCGTGCCGTGTTTGATTGATCACTGGGATTTCCGTTTCCTCGCAGTCATTCCGTGTTTGATTGATCGCTGGGTTTTCCGTTTTGCAAAGTCATCCCGTGTTTGATTGATCACTGGGTTTTCCGTTTCCCCGCAGTCATCCCGTGTTTGATTGAACCGCTGGGGTTTCCGTTTTAGCGCAGCCATCCCATGTTTGATTGATCGCTGGGTTTTCCGTTTCCCCGCAGCCATCCCGTGTTTGATTGATCACTGGGTTTTCCGTTTCCCCGCGGCCATGCCGTGTTTGATTGATCGCTGGGTTTTCCGTTTCCCCGCAGTCATCCCGTGTTTGATTGAACCGCTGGGTTTTCCGTTTTAGCGCAGCCATCCCGTGTTTGATAGAACCGCTGGGATTTCCGTTTTAGCGCAGTCATCCCATGTTTGATTGATCGCTGGGTTTTCCGTTTCCCCGCAGTCATCCCGTGTTGGATTGAACCGCTGGGTTTTCCGTTTTAGCGCAGTCATCCCGTGTTTGATTGATCGCTGGGTTTTCCGTTTCCCCGCGGTCATGCCGTGTTTGATTGATCGCTGGGTTTTCCGTTTCCCCGCAGTCATCCCGTGTTTGATTCAACCGCTGGGTTTTCCGTTTCCTCGCAGTCATCCCGTGTTTAATTGAACCGCTGGGTTTTCCGTTTAGCGCAGTCATCCCATGTTGATTGATCGATGGGTTTTCCGTTTCCCCGCAGTCATCCCGTGTTTGATTGAGCCGCTGTGTTTTCCGTTTCCCCGCAGTCATCCCGTGTTTGATTAAACCGCTGGGTTTTCCGTTTCCCCGCAGTCATCCCGTGTTTGATGGAACCGCTGGGTTTTCCGTTTTCCCGCAGTCATCCCGTGTTTGATTGAACCGCTGGGTTTTCCGTTTTAGCGCAGTCATCCCATGTTTGATTGATCGCTGGGTTTTCCGTTTCGCGTAGTCATCACATGTTTGATTGAACTGCTGGGATTTCCGTTTTAGCGCAGGCATCCCATGTTTGATTGATCGCTGGGTTTTCCGTTTCCCCGCAGTCATCCCGTGTTTGATTGATCACTGGGTTTTGCGTTTCCCCGCGGTCATGCCGTGTTTGATTGATCGCTGGGTTTTCCGTTTCCCCGCAGTCATCCCGTGTTTGATTGAACCGCTGGGTTTTCCGTTTCCCCGCAGTCATCCCGTGTTTGATTGAACCGCTGGGATTTCCGTTTTAGCGCAGTCATCCCATGTTTGATTGATCGCTGGGTTTTCCGTTTCCCCGCAGTCATCCCGTGTTTGATTGAACCGCTGGGTTTTCCGTTTCCCCGCAGTCATCCCGTGTTTGATTGACCGCTGGGTTTTCTGTTTGAGCGCAGTCATCCCGTGTTTGATTGAATCGCTGGGTTTTCCGTTTAGCGAAGTCATCCCGTGTTTGATTGATCACTGGGTTTTCCGTTTCCCCGCAGTCATCCCGTGTTTGATTGAACCGCTGGGTTTTCCGTTTTAGCGCAGCCATCCCGTGTTTGATTGAACCGCTGGGATTTCCGTTTTAGCGCAGTCATCCCATGTTTGATTGATCGCTGGGTTTTCCGTTTCCCCGCAGCCCTCCCGTGTTTGATTGATCACTGGGTTTTCCGTTTCCCCGCGGTCATGCCGTGTTTGATTGATCGCTGGGTTTTCCGTTTCCCCGCAGTCATCCCGTGTTTGATTGAACCGCTGGGTTTTCCGTTTTAGCGCAGCCATCCCGTGTTTGATAGAACCGCTGGGATTTCCGTTTTAGCGCAGTCATCCCATGTTTGATTGATCGCTGGGTTTTCCGTTTCCCCGCAGTCATCCCGTGTTGGATTGAACCGCTGGGTTTTCCGTTTTAGCGCAGTCATCCCGTGTTTGATTGATAGCTGGGCTTTCCGTTTCCCCGCGGTCATGCCGTGTTTGATTGATCGCTGGGTTTTCCGTTTCCCCGCAGTCATCCCGTGTTTGATTCAACTGCTGGGTTTTCCGTTTCCTCGCAGTCATCCCGTGTTTAATTGAACCGCTGGGTTTTCCGTTTAGCGCAGTCATCCCATGTTGATTGATCGCTGGGTTTTCCGTTTCCCCGCAGTCATCCCGTGTTTGATTGAGCCGCTGGGTTTTTCCGTTTCCCCGCAGTCATCCCGTGTTTGATTGAACCGCTGGGTTTTCCGTTTCCCCGCAGTCATCCCGTGTTTGATGGAACCGCTGGGTTTTCCGTTTTAGCGCAGTCATCCCATGTTTGATTGATCGCTGGGTTTTCCGTTTTGCGTAGTCATCCCATGTTTGATTGAACCGCTGGGATTTCCGTTTTAGCGCAGGCATCCCATGTTTGATTGATCGCTGGGTTTTCCGTTTCCCCGCAGTCATCCCGTGTTTGATTGATCACTGGGTTTTGCGTTTCCCCGCGGTCATGCCGTGTTTGATTGATCGTTGGGTTTTCCGTTTCCCCGCAGTCATCCCGTGTTTGATTGAACCGCTGGGTTTTCCGTTTTAGCGCAGCCATCCCGTGTTTGATTGAACCGCTGGGATTTCCGTTTTAGCGCAGTCATCCCATGTTTGATTGATCGCTGGGTTTCCGTTTCCCCGCAGCCATGCCGTGTTTGATTGAACCGCTGGGTTTTCCGTTTCCCCGCAGTCATCCCGTGTTTGATTGACCGCTGGGTTTTCTGTTTGAGCGCAGTCATCCCGTGTTTGATTGAATCGCTGGGTTTTCAGTTTCCCCGTAGTCATCCCGTGTTTCATTGAACCGCTGGGTTTTCCGTTTTAGCGCAGTCATCCCATGTTTGATTGAACCGCTGGGTTTTCCGTTTCCCCGCAGTCATCCCGTGTTTCATTGAACCGCTGGGTTTTCCGTTTTAGCGCAGTTATCCCGTGTTTGATTGATCACTGGGTTTTCCGTTTCCCCGCGGTCATTCCGTGTTTGATTGATCGCTGGGTTTTGCGTTTCCCCGCAGTCATCCCATGTTTGATTGAACCGCTGGGTTTTCCGTTTTAGCGCAGTCATCCCGTGTTTGATTGATCACTGGGTTTTCCGTTTCCCCGCAGTCATCCCGTCTTTGATTGAGCCGCTGGGTTTTCCGTTGTACCGCAGTCATCCCATGTTTGATTGAACCGCTGGGTTCTCCGTTTTAGCGCAGTCATCCCGTGTTTGATTGAACCGCTGGGTTTTCCGTTTTAGCGCAGTCATCCCGTGTTTGATTGAACCGCTGGGTTTTCCGTTTTAGCGCAGTCATCCCATGTTTGATTGAACCGCTGGGTTTTCCGTTTTAGCGCAGTCATCCCATGTTTGATTGAACCGCTGGGTTTTCCGTTTTAGCGCAGTCATCCCATGTTTGATTGAACCGCTGGGTTTTCTCGAGAGTCTATCTGATAAAATGTTTTATAAAGATGAATTGTAAAGTTTAATACCCTGCCGGTAATTGGAGAAAGGTATAGGGGTTCTGGCCAGCTTAGAGCCCAGAAACTTTTTATTGTTTTTTATCTATTTATTTGGACAGGTTTATTAAAGTGGTATGAGCTGCCAAAATGTAAGCTAAAGAACAGAATTAGTTCTCTGTTCGTCATTTTATCAAGAGGTTTTTCGCTTCTACCAATGTTGGAGATATACGTTTTATGAACAATAAAAACTAAAAAATGTACTAATACATCACGGTTATTTGATTTTTCAGTTATAAGGACATATCTTCCGTTCGTATGGGTAACTGACTTTATCGATAGGTTTTATTTCAAGGTCAATACTGGTGTTTCAAGGCATATTTCAGACTGTCAATGTCTCAGTCGAATTCCTGAAAAAAATCCGAATTTTATCAAATCATGTCAGTATAACTTAAACTTAAATCCATATATCTGCATTTCATTGTTAATCAGAATAGTTTTTTTTTTCTTTTATTTGTTTTCTCGTTTAATTTTTGAAGGTTTATTATATATTAGCTTTAAATCTCCCCATTCTATTATTAATCTAAATTTAGACTAATAACGCGACCACATTACAATATTTAAAACAGAGATTAGACATGTCATTGATTGGTATTTTACGCCATTCTCAATATCATTTCACTTACAGAACAATGTTTATGGGATTGTGGTTTCTGAACAAACAACATCATGGTAATATCAATTCGTCAATATCCGTCACTCCAGTTCAATATGGTCATTGTATAGAATGCAGACGCTCAATAAACATGACTAATGGAAAACGTCGATTTCATTCATTATTAATGCTACGTTTAATCCAATTACGAGGAGCGTATTTAAACACATTTACTGTATAAATACAAATTAAACCATAATCTGCTTTCAAAAATGTTTGAGAGTTTTTTGCTTTTTTCAATAATAACATCTTTCTGCATCTCTCATTAACTTATGATTATTGTCAGAATTAATGTCATTTGTATATTTCAACATCTTCCATTTCATGGCCAATGGAATCGATGAAATCCGAATGTAGAAAAACAAATCTTTCAATGGCATTTAGAAGTTGAAAGGTTAACAATAAGGTGAATAATTACTTATGGATAACAACTTCTTGGTTTACTTATGGATAACAACTTCTTGGATAACAACTTCTTGGTTTACAATAAACCAAGAAGTTGTTATCCATAAGTAATTCTTCACCTTATAGAAAAACAAAGCCTTATCGATGGCACGCATTTGAGCACTTACTTTATTAAGTAACCAAAAACTAGAATATATATTACAAGCTAGGTCATTTTTCGGATGAAATATGAGAAAAAGTCAACAACTTAGTAATAAGTTTACTCCACTGTATGTCAAGATGCTATAGATAATGAAATTGATTACATGTATCGTATCCTCAAATAACTGTACAATTGACGATAAAAGGAAAGCAACATTTCTTCCTCTGTTGGAAGCATGACAGTTCAGAAGATATTTATAGTCAGACTCAAAATTGCATAGCTTCAGCAAACCAAAGGAGACATTTAAAGCGTATCGTACAAATTCAACCATTTTAGTAGATTATGTAATCTGACAACGACATATCAATATTAATTAGTTAGTGTCATTTAGAAAGTGAGTATAAGAGTATTCTCGTTATTTTGGGGATAACATTTTCTTTAAAAATGGGAATCGAAGCCGGGTCCCAGAGTATATGGCACCTATCACCAACGCTAAGTGCCATAGGTGACACACTGGGACCCAGGTTAGATTCCCGTTTCGGACGTCACCCTGAATCGGTAGAAGGATTTCTGCTATTTTTCAAGAACGTGTTTTCCCAATAAATAAGGCGAATACTGACATGTGGATAGATTACACTGTTTGTCTGTCAGGTAATATAAATGGAGGTTTAACCAATTTAATGACCTACCTAAAACGACCCTGACAATAGAATTACCGAATAAAACCAGTTCCAGTCAACTCGTGTTTAACTGAACACACTGAAAACATACGCTTGAGAGACTAGTTGGCCTAACTTGAATAAAAGCGTTACCTTATTCTTGAGCATTAACGTGTACTGTTCGTATATCGGACCATAGCCATTTTAACTGTTACGTCATGCTAACGTATTACAACCATATGGATAAAAAACATAGTGATGAATATGTACTAATAAATCATCATCAACGGTGTTATTTTGTAATTCGTAAGGACTAAGTTATTTTCACTCTCTATTGTTGGCGGCACATTCTCTCTGGCTTCATATAAAGAATTATAAATAATTTACCCTGAAGAGAATCAGATTATTAATGATGTAGTTTATCGCAGACATGAGTAATTCGATATTTTGTCACAAATATTGATTAATACTTGAATTTCTATAGCGAGTGGTAAAATAACGTTGTCATAGTGAGCTCCTAATATCTCACAGCTATCTGCAACACATCAGATAGTCTGGAAACTCGACATACGGTAATATATCCTGAAAGTATTTCAAAATGATGCTGGTAAACAATCCGATACCGGTACTTTGTTATTTTTTTTTGGGGGGGGGGGGGGGGTGCGTTTTTTTTTTTAATTTAAACGAACCAATCTTGCTCAAACAGTTATATTCCAATTACAATAACGAGAATAAATTAATACGGATAACAACTTCTTGGTTAATTGGGTTACGACACGTCGATGTTGTTCTTTAATCGTTATTGCTAACGACGTAAGAACTACATCGGAACGTTGTCCACCTATTAACCACGAAGCTGTTATCCACAAGTATTTATTCACATCAAAAATATCGCTGATATTAATTCAAGTTTATCTGGTTTTACTTGGGATGCAAACAGAAGATAATAAAGGGTTGTGCTGGATAGGTATTATTAGTAAGAAATAGCTCAGCTCATATAAATGATAGACATATATAGAGCTCGAAAGAAATGATAGTTTTGTTAAAGATTGTCTTCAAATCTGATAAACATAAGAACGATAAGAAATTGGAAGAGTGATAAAGTTAGATTGTCTTTACAATAACAACCACAGCTGTTTGATGGTCCCTATCAAAATGTGGATAACCGTGCATTTCTTTTCTTCAAAGATGCCCCACGGGTGAGAGTCCTAATGCAAAGAGGCACATAAACTGAAAACCGAAAGAAACTGAAATGCTATCCGCTCTGATACCCTGTAACATTGTCAGGTATAATATTGCCACTTACCTTAAGTATTCTATAGGGACTATCTTCAATAAAACACACAGCTCCATCAATATTGCTTGCTATTGTAGATTGTCGTTTACCCAGACTTTTCTCTTCACCGCTCGCCATTGAAACAGATCTTAATTTCTGTCGAGTTTTGTCATGTTTGTGGATATCTGAGAGTAGAAAACTGCCCTTTTCATTTGACGTTCTGTGGAATAGAAACATCCTTGATAACTTCAGAGGTTCAAAGACTTTTTCAACTCTGCGAAATGTTTTCGTAAAGAAGTCTGTCAAATGTTTCTTTGGAAGTATAGCTACCGGCAACAAATCTTGAACATCATGTCACGAAGGCAACTTACAAACTGTCTCAAGTACTGAACTTGGTTAATGTGTTATAGACGGTAATGGATATTTTGACTGGTTTTATTTTGCGTGACATGTTCAGAGCCAACAACTTTATAAAAGAATTTGTATTCAAGTCATCAGGTAAAAACTAGAGGAACCATTAACATTCCTCTGTCTGTTATTTGCTCACCTATTGAGGGTTGGCGGTTTGCATGAAAGCCGATAAAGCTTTTCACATATTGTGGGTTTTGTAGAGAACCGAAATAAAAATCGTATTTTCACACCTTGTACAGAAGTGCATCTCTGAGAGAAAATAATTTGATTGATTGGTTGACGACCTGCCTGACTGATTGACCACTGTATTGGTGGCCGTCAATCACTCTCCGCTAAGTGGCTCTCTCAGTTCAGAAAACGGTCAATCAGTCTCCACTAAGTCGTTCAGTTAGTACATCGGACGGTCAATCAGTCTCCACTAAGTTCATCGGACGGTCAATCAGTCTCCACAAAGTTCATCGGACGGTCAATCAGTCTCCACTAAGTTCATCGGACGGTCAATCAGTCTCCACTAAGTCGTTCAGTTAGTTCATCGGACAGTCAATCAGTCTCCACTAAGTCGCTCAGTTAGTTCATCGGACAGTCAATCAGTCTCCACTAAGTCGCTCAGTTAGTTCATCGGACAGTCAATCAGTCTCCACTAAGTCGTTCAGTTAGTTCATCGGACAGTCAATCATCCTCCACTAAGTCGTTCAGTTAGTTCATCGGACGGTCAATCAGTCTCCACTAAGTCGTTCAGTTAGTTCATTGGAGGGTCAATCAGTCTCCACTCAGTCGTTCAGTTAGTTCATCGGACGGTCAATCAGTCTCCACTAAGTCGTTCAGTTAGTACATTGGACAGTCAATCAGTCTCCACTAAGTCGTTCAGTTAGTTCATTGGACGGTCAATCAGTCTCCACTAAGTCGTTCAGTTAGTTCATTGGACGGTCAATCAGTCTCCACTAAGTCGTTCAGTTAGTTCATCGGACGGTCTCCACTAAGTCGCTCAGTTAGTTCCTCGGTCGGTAAATCCGTCTCCACTAAGTCGTTCAGTTAGTTCATCGGACGGTCTCCACTAAGTCGCTCAGTTAGTTCCTCGGTCGGTTAATCAGTCTCCACTAAATCGCTCAGTTAGTTCATCGGACGGTCTCCACTAAGTCGCTCAGTTAGTTCATCCGACGGTCAATCAGTCTCCACTAAGTCGTTCAGTTAAGTTGTTTCGTTAAGTCGTTTAGTTAGTACATTGGACCGTCAATCAGTTTACTTTAAGTCGCTCAGACCTGGCCGCACCGAAACCCAACCTCTCGGCTCATAAGACTGCATATAACGCACGAATTCACATAAACTCGCTTGGTTTAATATGACATATAGATTTTTATCCAACAATATTCTAGTTAAGCTGCATTTAAATTCAGGCTCTGCTGAGCCGCTAAGATAGGACCGTCAGACGATCAATCACTATCCACTAAGTCGCTCAGTTAGTACAGTGGATGGTCAATCAATATCCGCTTAGTCGCTCACTTAGCAGATTGGACTGCCAATCAATTTCTGCTAAAGTCACTCAGTCATTCCTTTGTATACTCACGAAGTTTCTTAAACAACAGGTCAATGAGGAGGGTAAAATGTGTATAACTAGATGGAAATGATTATTACTGACCTGGCGGTACAGAAACCCAACCTCTCGGGTCATGAGACTGCATATAACGCACGAATTCACATAAACTCGCTTAGTTTAATATGATATATGGATTTTTATTTAAGAAAATTCTAATTCAGCTGGATTAAATTCAGGAAATAATCCACATATAAACGATTGAAGTAAAAACTCAAGTGGAATTAAAACAAACTAGCAGAGATCTCTAAAGTTGTTTCTACATGTATGTTTTTACAATCTTTAAGATGGAAGCTGCTCAACGAAATTGGTCATGTGCTTGTCGGGGGACTTAGATGTCCCGATGAGAAGATAAGGCTTAGCTTGAATATTTTATCACCACTGATTGGAGCTGAGGAGTCTCGTCAGAACAATCGGGGATAAAGTGAAGATACTAAATGGATAAACTTGTTTATAAAAAACAGAGATCATTTTCTTTTTCCCACTCCGAACCTCTCAATACAAGGAATCAGTAGAACATAATATATATACAAGATGCATAAGCATTGTCAATGCAATACAAAGTGTTCCAGAAAATTCTACTGACTAAGGCCAAGCTCCTGTCAGTCGTCAACCTAATGAAATATCATAGGTTTACTTTATTACATCAATTTATGATGGGGTATAAAGGTCTAAATGATATACCTCTTTTTAACACAATTAGAAACTTGTCTCCGTGGTTATTTTAGACAAGAAGATTTTCCCTGTGCCCGTGTGTTTTAGTGTTCGTAAATATATATATACAACTGAAAACTGTAGTGTTTACTTCATAAGAGTATTCCTAAGATTTTGAAACACGAACGAACACATAAAAATAAATAAAACTTATAAGTCAGCAAAACACAGTTTCGTGTCTGTTGTGGTGGGTTAGATTGACAATGTTTATTTAGTCTACCTGGGAAGTACGAGTCCCCATTCTGTACATAGCCATGTCTCACCGTACGGAATAAGGAAGGAAAAGAATAAAGCACTATCAACAGATTTGTCTATTACGTATAAAGTCAGTCGGACATTGGAATTGATCTAATGACTTAACATACCTGCGTTTCGTACTTCTCCTCCAAAATGACATACTTGAATAACTATAATATCCAATGTTCTGTCTGTTTTAAAGTTAGTTTGTAACCTTTACAAATAAACACTACTCGGCTGTCAGCCACTCCGATCCACATGTGTCCTATATTTCAGGTAAGTGTAAATCACGGCTGACTGAGTTTTTATGTTTGGTTTGCCTGACACTCTTAACACACAGTCACTATCTACACATCCGTAGCTATAATGCGACCCGAAGCCAAAATGGCTTGCAACATGAATGATTAAGGACTTTTCCGAGTATTGAGATGTCATCAGATTAACCCACTCGTTCGGCACAGGATGAGAGTCGTATAAGATTACACACAGATATGTTTGATAACCAAAATCAGCTTTTCTTAACCATTCGTTCAAACGCTTTGTTCTGTGTTGTTTTTAGGACAGCTGTTAATATGAATACAGAAAACCAACTTGGTATGGACTTCGAGAATGGAGATCACCATCATTACCTCCGTATTAAAGACATTGGTAGACATTTGTAGAGCTATAGGGGTGTAAAGCATCACGGCTGTTTAAGTTCTGACAAAATACGGACTCCAGTTTCATCATAAATGTTAAAGGAGAAGAAAAGACAAAAAAATACTTTTGGGTTGAGAAGAACCGCGTTTATTTTTCGTTTCCAACGGTACATATTTTTGTGATTTTTTCATGGACCATGATGAATTTTATGAAATACCGTATTATGTTACATACACAAAACAAATTGGTCAACTTTCCAAATCTCACTCAGGTTAATTTCACTCTCTTCAAAATATTCTTAGCTCCAGAAAATTGCGCTCAGCTTCTCGAAAATTGGATTACACATAAAGCTTTGAGGAAAATGTGACTAGCAAAAAACTGGTCTCCGTACCATAGTGATGAGTTACGAAGGCCTTCAAGAGGACGAATTTAACCTAGTCTTAAATGGGAGATTTTGATGACCAGTCTGTTGTGCGTATTATAAGCTTAAACTCCCCTGTCAAGCGTAAAAAAATCGCAAAAATATGTGTTTGGTACCGTTGGTAAGGATACATTATTTTTTCTCCCCCCCCCCCCCCCCCCTTTAATATATTGGTGTTGAATACATGACTTTCGTTTGTTTTTGTCTTTTAGAAGGTGGGCATAACAGTAATATTTTGGGGGACTGCACTTGAAAATGGTAAAAATTCTTCTACTGATTTTGGAATCGATCACCGTTTCAGGCGTCATTCTTTTAAGGAAAGTACAATTCCAAAAATAACAATACTACTGTTTAATGCATATATAAGTTGAAGATAATCTGTTCAAAAACGACTGAAGGAAAAACATTTAGCTTCTACTTATTATAATTTCTTTTTCATATTATTTTCTATGTAGATAATTATTATCATGAAAGCTAGATTGAAAAAAAATCAGTAAAACTTAAAAACTTGTATCAAACCTACAGTATTTGATCGAAAGAAGTTTGTTTTTTATTAATATCATCCAACCCTGATTGCTCATAGAATAAAACATATTTAAGATTATGTTAAAATGAAGCTCACCTGACCCGACTCCATTGAACCAAAGTTATCCCCCTTCGTTAACGTACAAGAAAGGAACTAAAATGACTGTCTTAATTTGAGCCATAACACTGAACAAAATCCAGGCGCATTTTGACCACGACACTAGGAAACGTCAACGGTGTACTTTGGAGTCGGATCCTGCTGGAGTAAAGAACAGAAGTTCGATAGCATAATCCTTCAACTATCCCCATACATAGCCGTCACACTGATACAAAATGTACCTGAACACTTGCGTGATGAATGGCGGTGTTAATTTGGACCCCCAATCAGCATTGCTTTATTTTCCTTCTCAGAGTGGAACGTGGTAGGACTGTTATCAAAACATTTCCGCTGGGTCATTATATTTGGTCAATTAGTTTCAGAACGTGCAACCATTTTACAAAATTTATACACGTGACCGGATGCGGCAATGAACGAAATAAATATTCCACACATGGTTAGCGATTTACTAATTACATTTCTACCTGACTGACTCTTTAAACGTTTATTCATTGCACATAATGATTGATATCCAAACTGTCCTGTAATCTCGGCTGGCTACGAACTAATCTGTTAACAACTCTTCAACAATCAATCCAAGTGCATTAGAAGTGGCTAAAAGTCTTTTTTTTAATTTGATTGACTGATTGATATGTTTACGCCACACTCAAGATTATTTCATTTATATGGTGGCGTTGCCAGTTTTAGTGTGGGAAGAAACAGGGCTCCTTGCCCGGAGGAAACCCACCACCTTCGGTAGGTACCTGGCAACTCTTCCACATTCGACGATCGAGTGAAAAATCCACTCAGAAATTTTAAATTGTTTTATTTGATCTGAGTGGGATTCAAATGTCTGTTTTTGGGATACATATATATAATCTTTATTTGCAATCAAACACGCATTTGAAAACAAGGATAAGGAATGGCTAGGTATTTACAATAACATATGGAGACAGTGGATATTTCCTTTGCTATATCTTTATATTTGTCAACCACACAACACTGTTGAAAAAATAATGCAACGAAATTTGACATACCTTAAACAAGTTTAGTGTCCGCGTGTTTTATTCTCTCTTGTTCGTTATTTTCCATAGGTGCGGCATGCCCTGATACCATTGTGGCACATAGGATCTGGGTAACAGTTTCTGTTGGGGGCAGAGTTCATTGAGGTCATAAACACGTGTTACCAATTAGAAGCCCTCAACATTAATTAACAGAGGAACGTACCAGAACCTTCTCCAGCCAACTGAACTAATGTAAGGTATTTTTATTTATTTGAAACGTTATTTTTGTTTTACTCTACTGTTCTCCTTTGTAGTTACTCTGACCGAAGAAAGACAACAGTAATTTAAAAATGATAAGCTTTTGGAAGAGTATATTTAATATTCTAACAAACCAAAGTGAGTTTCTTCATAAAATGAACATTTTGTTAAAACTAACCTGGTGCATTCGTTTCTTATGACTTTTAGAAACAAGTAGGCTATCTACGACTACAAAACGATTTTTAAAAACTCAGTACACACGCGCCGTAATGATTTTAGATTCGTCCATACAAGCTAACGGTATAAGCTGTAGATGAATTTTAGAAACGTTATCTGAGAAACCGAGGTAACTGATTTGGTTCGAAGAACACAAAGCCACATCATAATCCGCTGTATGCGATATACAAATCCACTTTAAATTTCTAAACTGTTGTTATTTCCTCTAGTGCTGTCGCTGAAGTTATTTCGAAGTCTTCAAAAATACATCAATACTGCAGTTTCCAAAATAATAGGGCCTTGGTGTCCGTTGTATGAGATATACAAATCCACTCTGTTAGAGACAAGTTATTTGTATCTTGTCATGATGCAAGAGCAGCCTGAACTCAAAATCGTCTCTGAAATCAACATGAACAGCTCATATGGCAAACCGTTTTACTTTTTATTCAAGAATTCGTGATATAAAATAATTCCTGATATCTGAAATTATTTTAAGATATCATGAAAACATTTTATTATATCAGGAAATAATTCTTGATATCATCAAATAAATTGGGATGTCTAGATATCATTTGAATTTTCGGTAGGGTGGGAACCATTCCACTGCGGGGAAAACGTTCCCACCGCGGTGGAAATGGTATCATCGCGGAGAAAAGGTTCCCACCGCGTTGAAAATGTGCTCCTTGTGGTTAGACAGTTTGCAAGCGGGTTTCGAATTTCTCTGCAAATCGTTTTAGTTAATCGTATGTTTTAATGATACACCCTTGATTTTCTTTAACATACAGAGAACAAGGTTTCAAAACGAAGTAACTACATGAGTTCTATTTACGATATCATGCATTCCATTTATATCAGAAATACCGAGTTTTTCTAGATATCCTAAAAAGCATAACGTCTTGCCATAAACTCAGCCTCAGGCCTTGCCTAATCTGGATGATCATTTCAGCCACCTTTGACTCCCGTTTATATCAGGCCTTGCCTGATTTTATTGACCAATGACACGTTCTTATTAAATCACATAGTCCATATCTAAATGCTTGACCATTGCACAAAATATTCATATCGAACAAAAATAGCTCAACATACAATATTGAACCGAAATACAACACAAATACATTAGCAAATGAAATGAAAATACGAGAAATAAAAAAGAAATGGAATAAAAACTCTCCTTAAAAGGTGATAATAGAAAGTTGAACTCTGAAAGGCGCTTAGAAAATGAGTTTCGTTCCGAAATTTTGATACTCTAAAATCTGTTGGCAAACTAAGAATGAATACAACCTGTAGTTATCGTCCCAAAATCAATAATCTTTGGGGAAACAACAGTATTTGGTTGGATAAATAAGACCAAAGGACTGATTATTTACCTCTGCGCAGCTTTGTTCGTCTGAAAGCGTAAATTTGGTCAATAACATTTCCCGCCTCAGAAGCATAATTTCCTCTAAATTATGTAAAAATGCACAACTTCCAAGCATATTAATCAGCATCTAGCCTTTTGGATAGTACTTGGTTTCATAAGTTTCTTATCCGATAAGTCTATAGTAAACTTGATGCTCTTGCTTTACCTGTATTACCGCTACCCTATAGGATATTAGTAACTCAGGAAAGATTGCATGTATTGTTGGCACATAATTTTGGGTGTAAACACTGAGCAAAAGTATTATACCTATGTTTTAGGTCTGGAGTCAAAAACAAAAAAATACGCCTTCGAAATAGGGAAAAGTAATTAAGTGCAAAATGTAATGTAATAAGGATTATTTTGAATGGAATAAAATTTCAAGATATTTAATCAGGATATTCCCTGTGGGCAATGTTCCAGGACAACCGTATAAGTTCGACGCCATGGCTGAGGACCTGTGACAATGTCAATAGGGAATATCCTGTTGAATGACAATTCTATTAATTGACTTTCAATTATATTTTTCATAAAATAATTACATTTTTAAACAAATAGTATTATTGTTGATCATTATTCAAATATATTATATTATAAACCGAATTAGTCCACTTTGTTTATTAAAACCCTTTACCCATTTTATTCCAGAGGGAAAAGTTGGCACTAATCACTAAAAATTGATGATTGTCCTCTTTGTATTACTGGTAACCCCATCAAAGGCGATGTCAGGTTTATAAACAATGTGAGAACTTTAAAAATAGCTCGGTGTAGTGTGCCAAAAGTTGTCCCCCTTTGTATATAAAACATTGGAATATATTTTTGTATTTTTACAAATTATAGTTAATGCCATTTTTAATTTATTGCATGACATAGACAGAACATTTTTTCTTCAATCGTTAGCTCTTCCCCTTTTGTTTTGGATGATTTCAATAAAACCCGCGTTGAGATTTTCATGTGTGAGCAATAAAACTGTCTCCATGTTGGATCTCGTATCGGGATAGTCCGTAGTGGCCTAGTCTGAAACTTCGGGGATTTACGTACGTCAAGTTTGTTCATATTGGCCCAGGTTAGTCCCGTATGGGTAAGACCGTTTCTTCGTATCGTCAATGTCGATGTTAATTAATAAAAGATAATCAATAGGACTAATATTAATCCACAATTGATTCCATGAATTAGCAGAGCCACAATATTTAAATTGTGTAAAATCAACCCAAGCCATGTTACTGGTTTTACCGTTTTCTAAATACTATTGTTTTTTTAAACACTTTTATATAGGCTATAATTTCCGATACCCACAAGTAAGCCACCTAGTTTCCAAGACCAGGTTAAATCAACAGGTTTCCAAATTTCATTATTACAAAACTTATCTTAAAATTATTCAAAGTATTTAGCAATTTCATCACATGCAATGGTTTACAGAGTAGTAATGTATTGAAACTAAAGTGACATGAACTGCCAAACTGTTGATAAATTTTGAAATAATTGGGGATTTTCCCAAGAAGTACGAATTCCAAGCTTTTCAGTCTCGAGAAACAAGGTTAAAGTTGTGTTTTAACTAACGTAGACCTATAATGAATGAACGGTCGTTCAGGTTACTTAAATTTTGTTTACCTCGAGAAAACTATTTTCTTTCTTACAGCTCACACATTATATTGATTCTCCTTATCCCAATTCCAACGCTTAATGAAAGAATTTTGGCTGCTCGTGCCACTCCAATGTGTTTTAAAATAGAAAATGAAATAAAATCCCACGGTCTGAAATATACATAATTCATCTTCATTTAAATGATGTTGATCATAAGATAGGTTGTAGGGATGATATTTAGGGTATAACTTACGTTTCCTTATATATTCAGGTATTAATATAACTATCCGTTGCCTGTTTGTAAACATTAAAGGCTTATAAGTGTTTGATTTGGTCCAAATAACCTTGAAAACATATTTGTATAAGTACATGTAAGGATTTAAAAGCAAGATATCCGTTCTTACAAAATGATAACTGTCTGGATTCCCCATGGACTGCTTCTTTAAATCTACCATTCCAAGCAGATTGTTTCCGCTGCATGAACATCTGTTACACTAACACATTGTCTTGTGCTAGCTAGCATTTAATTAACTACTGTGAGGGGCGAAACATAAACAGGAAAAGGCTGTATATTTTATACGTTGATATCATCTTTTTACTTCATATTAGCTAATCCTGATTAAGATGCAAATCCAAATTCCTAATAATAGAAGATTTTTCAACATTTCTGATATTGATAACGACCTGACCACGCCCATGTAAGTCTGATTGACAATTGGAGTGGTTGATATTTGTCATCCTACAACACTATACTCTCAGGAAACATTAACTCCTTCATGTTATTGAACAAAACCAGATATTGATTAAGAGGATAAAGAAGGGTATATGTATTGCAGACCATTAGTGAGATATTTAATCACACGTTTGGTGTTTAATTATTTCTATCTAAGTTTATTTACACAACAAAAGCTATATCTCATGTATAAGTGGATGTGCTCGTAAAACGGTTTCATTTGACAAATAGACTCAGTATGGTTAGCAATGCCAATAAAATTTACAATTCATTAATACATCTCGACCAGCAAAACCAACAAGTACACGGCTGCGTGGGAATATACTTAACTGTGCGAGACTAACCACAGTAATGTTTGCTATTGGCTATACACCATACCATTCCTACACGTATGCAAGGACTCAGTTGTGTCTCAAACAATATGCTATTGGTTGTTACTGGGACAGAACAACATATAAACCATCTTGATAGTGAAATTAGCGATCCTGTTATTTAAGCACCAAAATAATCTTTGTATGACATAAGACACAAAATCATCAAATCCAGCTACCATATTTTAGATCAAAGTTTCAAAGCGTGGAAAATACGTGAGCAGGAAGCATTACAATGAATATATAGATTGATCATATAATTCCGATGACATTCAATATAATATCAAACGGGTGAGATTTCTAAAACTGTTATCATTTCATCTAGTGCTGTCGCTAAAGTTATTTCGAAGTCTTCAAAAATACACCACTACTGCAGTTTCCAAAATAATAGGGCTTTGGTGTCTAGATCGGTACAGTGATAGTCTTTCAGTCTTGCACAGGTTTTTATCGAGGTGGCGTGGGTTCAAATACCACTCAGTCAACAGTAAAAATCCGCTGCATTTTCACTGAATAACCCCAATGTTGAAGTGTTGTGGAAGTTCGGATGTTCCAGACAAGGAGCCCAGTTTCCTCACTGCAATAAACCTGTCAACGCCACCGTAAAAGTGGCATTATCTTGTGCGGGACGTAAAGCATTACTCAATCCAAACTAAAATAGAACAGACCTTCATAAATGAATTGAGTATAACCAAAGAAGCAGCACAGAACATGAAATGAAGTACTTAAACATAATCGAAATGGTTACAGATTTATGTATCAAAATTATGTTCAGATGCTGGGAAATGAAAAAGTATACAACAAAATTCGACTGATGGTTGATTGTTGCTTGATTGTTTATTCTTCCTCTATTACAATATAGGTCATACTGAAACCTTGACAGAATATTTAACACAATCAGAAAATTTCCTTGGAGTTAAGTTAATACTGGAAGAATTCCCAAGCATTTTGTTAACGATATGTAACACAAAATAATATAAAAAAAATTGATGATATTTCTGTCAATTTTTTGTCAAAGATTTCCATCTTGTCAAAACGGCAGATTTTTTAATAACACTACTGCGGTTCCAGTTGGAGCGAGGATTCAAAGGCGGCGAAGAGTAACATCCCTTTAAACCTTCAATAACGTCATTTCCGGAATCTCCTTCGTCGCGATAATCCTCTGCGGAATCTATATCCATTTTATGGACCATCAAACGTAGAAGGTCGTGTTGCTTATTAAGTATATTCGTTATTTCTCTCAATCTGAACCAATGGGAAAAAAAGAAAAATAAACATTTAAGTGCCAACAAAAATGGATAATAAGTTATAAAAGTGCATGATAAGACTCAGTCGCCCCTTTCGTAGAATATTTTACTCGTTTATTTTCCCCTTCTATGGATTAACTATAAATTGCATACAGTGCTTTGTATTTTACAGGTATCTTGATAACTCTGTTTAAGTTTGTCAGAATCAATATTAATTTTGATTCTAAATTAAATTTAATTTAGAAATAACCTTTTAGTTGTGAATGTGAGTCCATCTTAAAACAAACAACAATGGCCGAGAATGAAACCTTTATAAACGGAAGCCTGGGGAAAATACGAAATACTGTCTTCATTTTTCGATGTAAACAGTTTTAAAGGTATTTTGAAAGAGTGTCTATCAAAACAATCAGAAATCAAGTATACTTTAAATTATCCATAACGAATGGAATGACCAGGGCGAAGTCTGAGTGTCGCCTGCGCATCTGGTTGTCCCCATTATTGGCCTCGCACTCACTGCTCATGTACAACGTGTTCAACTTTACATTGTCTTGAGTTCTCGATGTGTTGTTTTACTTACTTATTTTTATGTTTGGAAAGTTCTTCGTTGATATTGGATTGGGTAACCCCGGGTAACATTTTTTCTGTTGTACTTGTCCCATTGTCCGAGGACGATGTAACTTTCATTAATAACTGTAAAAATGAAAGCCAATGGAATATGGAATTTCTTCAAAGTACAAAAGGTCTCCACTTCCTTGTGAACAAACGAATAAATATTTCGATTGTTTTTCGAGAAAAATTTGTTTCCTTTTTAGTATTTAATCGGGGGGGAGCCTCGGTTGCTCAGTCGGTTATAGTGATACTCCCTCAGTCCGACACAAGCCTCCCATCGATGCAGCGCGGGATCAAATCGCACCAAGAACAAATACAAATTTCGGAGAGGCTTTTTCACTTAATCGCCGTTTGTGTAACAGTTGACAGAAGGTCGTGGGTTTCCTCCGAGCATAGAGCCCGATTTCCTCCCACAATAAAACTGGCAACGCCACCATATACGTGAAATAATCTTGAGCTCAGCGTAAAACACCAAACAATCAATCAATAAACAATCAAGGTAACAGTTGACAGGTACTCATCTGTTTGGGGTTTCTTATGGGTAAAAAGCCACCCCCCCCCCCCCCCCAACCCGCCCTACTAAAGCAACGCTGCCATATTACAAAAAAATAATCTTGAGAGCGCTTAAACTATCTAATTGTAAATTTCCCTACTTATGGCAATAAATTTTATTTGGTTTATTTTTGTTCTTTTTCTGTTTTTTCTTTTATTATTTTTTTTTTCTTGCTTACATTTCTTAGAAGATGCCTCCCTTTATTTGGATATACTTTGTACTCCACTTTGTCGACCATTTGTAAGATTCTTCTTGGCAATGTTCTTTCCAACTCATCATGATGTTCAACCTGGGTGGATCAAAACATGATGTCTATTAGTGGATGTGATGACAAAATCTGTAGTTTAATTGTACAGTCTTCCGGTACCACAGGTTGGCGAGCAATATATTGTTCAGTAATTTGTTTTCGAAATATGAGTCAAAAAAAGCCTGGGAAACTTATAAAATTCGTCAATTTGTTTTGCGCAAAATTATATATATATTGTATCGTTGGAATAGAAAAATAATGTACTTCTTCTGAATGTTGAAGTTTTTTATTCTCATTCCAATTAACTTTAATGTCGTAATTCTGGAATCCACATTTGTCACCACTATTGCCGTACCTGCATTGCTAATCGTTTTAACCTCGCATCCCTCTGAACTGCTTCTATGTCACCCACTGCAAGACCAATCTGAAAATATATTCACAGAGCGAAGTTTACCTAATAGCAGCATTAAGTAAGTCCCATTCAGTGAGTCGAATCTCACTCAGACCAAATAAAATAGAGAATTTTCGGAGTCGATGTTTCACTCTATCGCCGCTTGTGGATGAGTTGCCAGTTACTCGCCGAAGGTCGTGGGTTTCCTCTTGGTAAACAGCTCGATTTCCTCACCCTCTAAACCTGTCAAAGCCGCCATATAAGTGAAATACTATTGAGTGCGGCGTAAAACATCAATCAATCAAGTGAGTAACTTGGTATTTTATAAGCTTTAGAGTAAGCCAATAGCTGCCTGCCGGATCTTACACAAGAACTGCATACGGACACAAGAACTGCATACCGACACAAGAACTGCATACCGACACAAGAACTGCATAAGGACACAATGACTGTGTAAGGACACAAGAACTGTACAAGGACACAAGAACTGCATAAGGACACAATAACTGCATAAGGACTACCCATCAATATCGGTCAACAGTAGAAGTGAATTATGTTATTTTGCTCTTGTAAGTAACGTACCAGTAAATTCATAAGTAGTATGGGCATTAGAAGAACAAATATAACAAGCATGAAGAGTGTGAGATTATTAAAGTGAAGTGAGTTCGGATCATCGTCTGTATATGGAGAGTTAAAGGATTCCATGTAGTCCAGTTCTAACATCATCATAGCAGTCCGTAACAGTGACAATCCAGGGGTGGAGTATGCCTTGGTTGCCTGTGGGAATATAGATTAGTACAGATTACAGCTCAGCAACAGCGCCTGCTCTCTCATTCTAATGTTTTAAAATGGACCCTAAAGCGCAAATACAAAGTAGGTTATACAAATAATTTCGCTATCTCTACAACAGTTAATGTTATTAAATCAATAAGTAATCGAAACCTCCTATTAATTAATTTCAATTGGCATGTGGCCAGACCTTCAGAAAGGCCGTTAACTGCTAACACCAGTAGATATACTTGTGATGTTACCTATAATCTATCTTTTTTAAAATCCCGGGTTAATTAGTACCCTCTATATCAAAATGCTTATATACGAGTTTTGATTCTTCGTCCAACGACGTAAGTAATTTGACCTTTCTTCCGCCTTATTCCTCTATAAGTCTCAACTTTATATATAAAAAAGTTGCACTAAGTGAACATTTATTTCAGTTAGTCCCGTAACTAACTCTCTATGTTTATATTTATCTATTATTACTCTAGCAGTACACCCGATCTTCCCATTTGTAACATAAAGGACAGGAAACACGTGTGACCTTCACCTTTAAAACGATCTCATAATACAATAATAATATATCCATTCTATTGGCTAAAACTGGACTCAATTTTAAACACTCACCTCTTCTGCCATAAGCATATAGAAAGCCAGACCAAATGCTATGATAAGTATGGAAAACACACAGAGAACTTGTAGAAGGGTACTGAGTATAGCCAAAAACATCACCACATAAATTCCGAAGAAATCGAACCTTCCAAAAAGATCAACGGGACATTAATTCAGATAATTGATTAAGACATTTTGGCTTGCTGTTCCACATTTTATTTAGATTGACCTCGAAAAAAGGATATTCAAGTTATCCACTTCAAACAATGACTTTAACTAACATCCTATTGTAGAAGAAATTTATTCTGGGTAAGTATTTTCAACTTCAATCGTAACGTTATTGTCCAGAGAGTGGGAATTAAGAAACTGGCACTGTATTCTCTTGTCACTGAAAAGAGAAACAATCCTGAATGCCGTGTTCTACCACGAATCCAATCCACCAAGAAGTAAATCAACTATATTTTATACGAAGACTTTGCATAGGCCTATGTAAGCTTGCTTGATGGAATATAACGATTTCCTTACCGTTGCAAATAATGTAAAAGGTTGAACCAGGCGAAGAAAATAGCGAGAGTCCCTGCTTCAAACTGGAACTCTCCACATTCTCCCAATTGGAAGGGTAATATGAATACAAAGGTCAGGACATATAAAATACACCCCATTACGTTAGACAGTTCGCCAAAAAAGCGCTCTTTCTAAAAGAAATCAAACGTCATTATTTAATGTGGTACCAAATGTCCCACTTTTATCATACATTCTGATTTTCTTAACAGTAATTAAGAGACTTTGCAAATAATCTAAAAACTAAATGATTGAGGCTGGAATGAGGAAAGCCATACAGCGTGTGACCTGTACGAACTAAAATAGTGTTCGAAAATCAGACAAAAATGAATAACTGGGACAAACTTTCGTTCATTCTAAGCCTAAAGTTAGTTTATAACACTGTTCAACATACATTCTCGAGACCAATATCACTAAAAAAAGTTTCTGAATTGCTGATCTAAATAAAAATATCCGATAATTTAACCTTGTGTTAACGGAAAAATATCAGCATTTGGCAGCTCATGTCACTTCAATATTAAGCTTTAAAACAGGACGTTCGTATGAACGCCATTGAAAATATCAGATCAAAACGGAACACACAGTAACTTTCATCCTAAAAACGTTATTTTCACCATGTGAAATCTTTGCAAGCAAAAGCTCACGTAGTTTTAATTTAAGACTGATTTCAATACTTTTGGCGTACCTGCTGAATCATACGAAAGACATCTTTAATTGCATTGAGGCCGGAAAATACAAGAAGGAAGTACATGTTCATGTCGGAAAGAAGCGAACTCTGAAATGAAATAATTCCAACAAATGTCAGTGACAGAGTTGTCAAATTTATATTTGAGGTAAAATAACTTTGTTTTCGTATCAATGGACAGTCACCAACTTTAAAAAAGCAATATAGTATTCTCCCTAAATACAAATGAATTGATAGCAGCTCATAGCAGATGTACATATGAACACTGAAAAGCATATTCAAATTTTCAAATATTTTTTTTTCTACAACTAGGTTCGAATTAGTTCATGTTTACCCTCAGAAGGACAATTCCTGCAGAACCCCAACGATTTCATACCAAATTGCTATTTGTACAGAATTAGGTTATGCTGATAGTAAATGCTAAACTGTAAATGTCCAGAAGTAGCATTAAAAGGGAAAATGTTCGTTTATCATAGCACACAATAAATCGGCATTTAATTGCCACTTCTTTTACAAAACAATTATCCATAGCATCTTTTCAAATTTTCTAAAACAAAAAATAATGTAATTTAAAGTGTTAACTTCAAACTCTATTCCTTTCACCTCAAACACCACTCTTATTTAAATTATAATTTATGATTAAACTCGATTAACTCGATATGCAAGTAAGAGAAGCTATAGGAAGTTAACTGGAACAGAAGCCTATACCTCTATTTGATCAATGAAATAAATAAATAAACAGGGGTGGCAAAGGGAACCTTTTCTGCCACCTATCAATAAACAATTTTGTGAGTTGACAGATAGATTATTCGTACAGCAATCCGATTAGGAGATGGCATTGTATTGAAATATCAAGTTATTGTTATCAACTGTAGGCTATATAGGCCTGACAAGACTGAATTTGACTAAAATATAAACAATATAAATAATATATATAATTATATTGAATTAGGAATCATTTGAAGATTGGATTCATTTGTCGATTGGGCTCATTTGTAGATTGAGTTCATTTGTTCATTGGGTTTATTTGTAGATTGAGTTCATTTAGAAAGATTTCTAACCCACTGATGTTTTTTCTCGACGACGGTGGAGGAAATAAGAAGAGTTTGGACCCTCCATCACTCCTCTTATTTTAAGTTTATACTATAGTATTTATCACATTTGAAAACCTGTTGTAATTGAAATTAATGTACATGTATGATCTAAACACCTCTATTCAGACGAATGAACGAGAAAGGAACAGATAAAGAATTCGCGTACCTGATATTGTATTGTACATTCCGCTTTATTACCTTCCTCTGGTGGCGATGTGGAGTTATCAAAACCACGGGAGGAAATGGCAATACTTGTGCCTTTCAAAGGTCGGTGGTTTATGGCAAAATTGGTAAGGAGTCCTAAAAACACCATATATATACCGAGGTATATAACATGAAACCACATACCACATCCATCCCTGAAAATAGAATTGATATGATAATCAAATGATAATAGGTTAACCGTGTGAAACACTGGGTGACTTTAAAGTTTGAGTTTGGGTTGGTCTTGGGTGTTGGTGTTAGTGTTGGTGTCCACCTGAAGCTCCAAACACCATGCATCGAGTCAACACTCAGCGTTAACACTAGTGTTCAATTAGCAAATAGTGTGTAAGAAAAGTGTTGACCTGAAGCCGAAACACCGACTTGCGGTTAACACTGGTGTTCGTCCAGTTTTGACACGGCTACAATCACTCTACTGTTCAATTTGTACAGTAATATCCGACCTAACATCTTGCACTAATTAGCATACAGTAGCAGGTTATCTGTTAACTTTCCATCCAAACTTTTGACACGGTGTAAACGGTGTTAATTCCAGCAACCGCCTCGTTAGCTGCAACGAACAACATGGCTGCTAATACCGTTGACTTTAAACTCAGTCTGGTGTTAACCCTTAGGGGACAGTTTTGTCTCCAATAGTAAAGCAATTGAAAGAATTCCGAAATGAACACCAACTGCGGTTCAACTGAACACCTCATGCTCCAACCGGTGCTAACCTAACACCAAACTCCGACTGTAAATCTAGGCTACACCAACACCAGGTGTCAACACCAACACTCTTATAGCAATTTATAATTGGTGTCATTTTAGGTGTTGCGTGTTGTGTTAGCTTCGGTGTCAAAACAAACACCGACTATAATCGTGGGTAACACCGAAAGCAAGTGTCAACACCAACACCATGGCTCGAGCTTATAGATGGTGTGAACCAAGCTTTAAGTGTTGGTGTTAGTGTTAGTGTTGGTGTTAACACCCAACTTTAAAGTCACCCATTGTCTAGAATACAAAGTTGCAAGGAAATGATGAAATAGTAGATTGATGTATAAGCAATGGTTAGGGCTTACCATTTCATTTGCAGAAAATTCACACAAACGGGATGAGACAAACAATCGACTCGACCAAACTTTACCATTGCCTGAAATACAGAAACAATGATGTGCACACAGACCTTTATAGCCCAACACCTTGGTAGGTTCTTCCAAGAGGCAGTGTCTTTTCACTAACTCTCGATGAAACTGGATATATATATATTGTTATAATTCATAAGATAAGTCAAGTGTTGTAAGCGCCCAAATAGCGAATTTCAATGTATGCCGGTTGTCAATTATTTTTAATGGGAAATGGAAAGTTAAATTCTTCACGTAAATTCTTTTAGGGTGCTTGAAAACACATCTGAAATTACTCCTGATTTTGGGACAAAATGTATTGTTTAAATAGTTGTTCTTTCGCCATACAGTAACAATATTTAACCAAATGGTACATGTATTACCTGGGTTCCGTTCCTGATCATAATTAAATAGGGTATTATCTAATGATGATGCACCATTCATCAAACAACAATAAGAAATACTAACATAGACAGCATTCATCTGAGAATCCTGATTAAACCATTTATTCTCCTTGTCATCTTCAGATCGGGGACAAGATAAATGTTGGAAATTATAGATGATCTGAAAATAAAAATAAAAATTCGCTATCACTATATACTCATTACGCTTCGCATTGTGTAGAAAAAAAGCCATATGAATACATAGATAAAGAAAGCACAAGTATGGTAAAATTTTCGTTGATGGCCCAGTCACAATGTCGGCGATCTGTCGGGGATTAGTTTTGGCCGGGGGTCGTCGTAGAAAATAAAGAATCCTTGAACAATCCTATCAAATTATAAAGGTAAATTACAACTTTCGACCATTCAAAATTTTTATTCTTTTCTTTCCATCACTAAATCTGTCACTTCTGCTGCTACTACTCAGTTTAGTCCACCATCGTCTCCCCAACCCCATCCGCCTGTCAGTCCGTCGACATCTGTTATCTCACCTCCAACTCTGCAGTCACAGACTCCTAGGTCTGTAACTTTACCTTCTGTTTCCCCTTCGCCTTTCCCTACTGGTACTCCCCCCCTTAGACCTACTACCTCTGCCCCCTCTTTTTCTTCCCCTCAGCCCCCCTCCCCTAGACCTAGTAGAACATCTGTCCCCTTTCGTCCTCCGTCCTCTCCAGTTTCTACTAGGGTCTCTTCTCCTAGACCTAGTACATCTAGTCCCTCTGCTCCTCCCCCATCCCCAGTTTTGTCTGTCCATTCTCCTATGAGATATTCAGATGCAGTGAGATCCCCTCCGAGGGGTCAGCGCAACCCTCGGAATAAATTAGCTAATTCTAAATTTTGGAAATTTCGGCACACTTCCTCTAATTGGCACCTT
Source organism: Lepidochitona cinerea (assembly GCA_963971465.1). Lineage (NCBI taxonomy): Eukaryota > Metazoa > Mollusca > Polyplacophora > Chitonida > Tonicellidae > Lepidochitona > Lepidochitona cinerea. The sequence goes on along the minus strand of OZ020556.1, from coordinate 33,400,419 downwards.
CCTAATGTAACTAAGAAAGTTCTTTTACTTGGGGATTCTAATCTTTCTAGAATTAACCTTGACCCCCACCCTGATATGCAGGTAGAATGTTTTCCTGGTGCCAATTTCAATTCATTTCGGACTCTAATTCAAAAGTATCAAGGTCCCAAACCTGAGAAAGTTATCTTGAATATTGGTATCAATAACAAGACAACTACTGAGCCAAACACTTCGTTAACTCAAATGCGCAACATGATGACAGCGGTTAGGAAGACTTTTTCCAACTCGCTCATCTACTTTGTAGAGATCCAGTCATCCACTAAACTGCCGGCCAGTGAAGTTTCGAACCTGAACCTATATAACTCTTCTGCTTCCAAGATGAAGAGAGTTATGGTCATACCAAAAATCCCCAATTCAAAATTTAGAGTATCCACGGACAAAATTCACTGGACCGAAGATATAGCAAATTGCTTGTATACCCACTGGCTTCAGACACTAGATTTAAACTAAATTTGGGACAGGGCATGTGCCACCCTACTTTCGGCTTAGGAAGTAATATTGTTAATCTTAGTAACGAGGAACTCACTGCTGATGATATATCTCTACTCAATAGAGGACTCTCATTTGTGCCTTGCCCTAAAGCATTATCTGATAGGGACTTTTCTATTAGTAAATTAGTGCATGTTATGGAGTTCTCCAGAAATCTTAGTCTGGCTGATATCTACCGAGATTCTAGTGGGGTACGCAAGCCGTTTACATCTAAAAGCGGCTATACACCTCCTTCTCACATGTATGATCCAGAAATAAACATTAGTCGTGACTCTGTATCAAGGAAGTTTGATGCTTTAACTAATCAGAAAAACCAACATAACCTTACTCATTCAGAATGTCTTGCCTTAAGTAAGCTAAGGAGAAATCCAAACATAGTTATTAAACCTGCTGATAAAGGTTCGGCAACAGTTATTATGTCAAAACAGGATTATATTGAAGAGATAGAACGGCAGCTAAGCAACCCTCTTCATTACAAAAAACTTGATAAGGAAATTTGGCCTGAAAATGTTAGGAAGTTTAATAAAATTCTTGTTTCTCTTCAAGATAAAGGCTTACTTAATGAAAAACAGTATCGCTATTTGGAATCTGATCATAACTCTAAAAACAGGGTCTTCTATATTCTTCCAAAAATTCACAAACCCATTGAAAAATGGCCGAAGCCTACAATGCCCCCTGGGCGTCCTATTATCTCAGATTGTGGCAGTGAAAGTTATAGAATATCAGAGCTAATTGATTACTATCTAAAACCTATAGCGAATCGGCATCCTAGCTTTATAAAGAATACGGATGATTTATTGGCTAAATTGTCTGAGAAATCCATCCCACAAGATGTGATTTTGGTTACTCTGGATGTGGAGTCTATGTATACAAACATTGACATAGATTTGGGTCTTAAATCCATAAAATCAGCATTCCAAAGATATCCTGACCACCGTCGTCCGGATAAAGACATTTTAGAATTGCTGGAACTTAGCTTAAAAGGTAACGATTTTGAATTCAATGGGGAGATCTTTCAGCAAATTAAAGGGTGTGCTATGGGGAAACGTTTTAGTCCTAACTTTGCCTCTATTTTTATGGCTGAGTGGGAGAGTGATATTCTTCACAAATGTCACCTACAACCTTTTATTTACCTTCGGTATCTGGATGACATTTTTATCATTTGGCAACATACGTTGGAAGACCTTCATATTTTCATCGATACTCTTAATTCTCACGACTCAAGCATTAAATTACAGCCTACTATTGATCACACTTCTGTGGATTTTTTGGATGTAACTATTTACAAGGGTCATACATATCATACTACTGGGTATTTAGATTACAAAGTATTCTTCAAACCTACTGACACGCATCAGCTACTACATGCTGGGTCATACCATCCTCCTCACACTTTCAAGGGGGTCATTAAATCTCAGATTTTTAGATTCTATAGAAACTGTAGTTCTTTAGATTTTTTTAACCAGGCTTGTTCTGTTCTTTTTAAAGCTCTCCTCCCTAGGAAGTATTCTATTAGATTACTCCGAAGGATGAAATCTAACACAGTAAGACAAATCATGTTTCCCCCTTCATCCCCCGATACGCTTACCTCCCCTTCACGAGTGTACCACTACCGTCCAACATTTCTCTCAGGTACATCAATGAAATGCCTTAAGACGCGATGCAAACTCGATATATACGTACCCGATCGCGGAACCTTTTTCGGAGAACAAACTCGCAACAAATATCAAATGGCAGAGAACCTTAATTGTGACTCCTCTAATATCGTGTATGTAATCACGTGCAAAAAATGTCGCAAACAGTACGTCGGAGAAACTCAGAATTCTCTACGACAAAGAGCAGCCAACCATTTATCTAGCATAAGACTTAAACATGATGTACCCGTGGCACAACATTTCAATACTCAAGGTCATTCGGTCAAGGACCATTTTGAAATCATGCCTATTGAGAAAATCCCATTTCTTACTTCCGCTGCAGATACGAAGCACAAACGTTTGGAAAGGGAAAGTTTTTGGATTCAAACATTACAAACTATTTATCCTTTGGGTTTGAACTTGGACCCCGGAAGATGTCGTGAAAAAACTATAATACCATTTGTGTTTCAGTATAACAAAGCTACCATCGCTATGGCCAAGATTATAGTAGAAGAATACAAACTACTTCAAAGTAAACTTGCTCGACCTCTGACCCAAAGGCCAGTCATTGCTTATAAAAAGAACAAGAGTTTGAAAGACATACTGGTCAGGGCTAAACTCCCCTGTCTGCCTTCTACCTAGGTTTTCTGGGAAAGGGTATGGGGGGGGGGGGGGGCATACTATATAGTCTGACGATATTCTTACTATAGCTTAAGATGCGTAAGCATTGTCAATGTAATACAAAGTGTTCCAGAAAATTCTACTGACTAAGGCCAAGCTCCTGTCAGTCGTCAACCTAATGAAATATCATAGGTTTACTTTATTACAACAATTTATGATGGGGTATAAAGGTCTAAATGATATACCTCTTTTTAACACAATTAGAAACTTGTCTCCGTGGTTATTTTAGACAAGAAGATTTTCCCTGTGCCCGTGTGTTTTAGTGTCCATAAATAATCCTAATAAAAGTGGAGCAGTCACATTGTCTGAGATTTTTTTAAGGATTTTGACCCGGTTTTGTCGAAAAAACGTGGGATTAGCCTCCGATCGCCTCCGGTTGCATCGGAGGCGATCGGAGACGATATCTGCGATGGGTGAAAAATCTTGCAAGCAATCTTACAATTTTAAGTTCAAAGTTGGGGACCGTGACGACTGTGGCGATGCCTAAAAAATCTGCGACAAGCCGCAGGCGTCCGGAGAGCGCCTCCGACGGGTGCAAAATCGTGGAATCTGTCTCAAGATTTAGTTAAAATTTCCCGGGTTTTACCCATCGCCGACGCATCGCAACTGATTTGTGACTGGGGCATTACATATATTCGTTACTACTCGCACTATATATAGATCTGAGCCATATGAATGTAAATAAAACGAATGAAGAAATCACAAAATCTACGACAAAAACTCCTCTTACACATACATTTGTATATATCGAGTGGGTATATAACAGAATAAACGAAATGCGTTTGATGAGATTCTAAAGCTTCTGTCTTGCTGGTAAAATTGAATAAATTATGTCTGCCATTGCCACAGTCGTTTTCGTTTTTTTCTCGGTGTAATAATTATGATACCTCAGTGATAGTGTGGCGAATAGATCTACCATGATTATTGATAACATGGACTAAACTGTAATAAACTTTGGTGTTATCTTTTTAAAATTGTTAACATGTAGCATGGAAGCCATTTTTTGCCCAACCCAATAATATACTCGTTACTGTTTGTGTTTTATATATAACATAACGTGTCTTATAGTTTATGAAGTTTTCTTATTTGATTGTTTTGCCATTGTGTTTCCTGTATCCTTTGCCATCGTTGACATCATTTCTTGTAGAAGATTTAATATGTCAAAACGCCATCTATTAGCAAATCTTAAGCAATACTTACATGAAAATCCTTATCTTTGTGGTCATGTTCAGAATATGTCTGACATTTATCAAGTACAACCTATAATACAACAGACAAAATGGACATTGATAAACAAATATGCACATTGTCAATTTCACAGAAAGACTATACTAGTTTCGGCTGCTGATACCTCAGTCTTATCGATAGAAAATTAGTCATTCTGTACTTTAATCAATATGACGGATTGTAATATAACAGTTTTGTTTGTCCGTCAGGAACTTGAGAACTATATAAACAGCGTGGGAATGTCGCTGTGTGTTTATCAGTCATTTATAACCAAACTCTCTTTACAGCTACTGTTTCTTCCACTTACAAGGGTTATTTCTGGAAGTTGCTGAATTAGACCATTCATTGAGCAAGTGTATTTGTTGGACGTCAAACCTAAAACTTCATTCCACCTGAAATAAAAATAATTTAGATAAATATTGTTCGATTTCATCTCAGTTTATAGGGTTTATTGGTGTACGTTTACGAAATGGTTGTCAACAACAACGTCCACAGTTTCCTGTCGACATTGACACGGGTTTCGTCAGCCCTTCATATCAGCAACGCCGTCATACGAGTCAAAGGTCCCAGTTTCTGTTGTTTTTCTCCAGCCAATGAAAATTGATCCCGTTAGGATAGAGTTAGAAAGTAGATTACTTATCCATTGTTTGGTATCTGGGTTATTTGGATATTGAATTAAAACTAATACATATATATAGTACACACTTTAACCTTTCAATCAATGCTAGCTGATTAAAGATTTTTTGTGTGTGTGTTTTTTTGTTTTTTTTCCAATTTTGAAAATACCACAGTTTGGATGACCATTTTTAGACTAAGACGTGTCACTATAGTGATACCCGTGTTGAATCGTGTGTAGCGTGAAATCGACATGCATTATCTCAATCTTTTGGATTCTTAAGAGTGTTTCATGTTTTCATCTATCTGAATATAATAACAGGTAACCCTTTTTGTAGAATTTTATTTAATGTTTAATGGAACCATAACTAAAATAAGGCCATACCTTCCATGAGTGACCACAGCCATGGCGGCTTCTGTGTTCCGGTTGTCAAGGATATAGTCAAAAAATGTCATCCCTTCCAAATTTGTTTCCATTTTAGTATCCAACGTAAGCAGCAAAATTATGGGTGCCACGTGTCCATGTTTTGCCGCCATATGAAGTGCCGTGTCCTTGAAAACATTAAAGAGCAGTATTACTTTTTTTGAAAGCCTGATTCCACAAAATTGATTTGTTGATCCATTGTATACAACCAGAAATACTGAACGTCAAGATATAACATAAGCAAAGTTCTACAGTATCAATGGTCTCAATCAGAGGCAATAAAATATATATTAATATTAACCAGTGGCAGAAAAAGGGCCACTTGTACAATGATCACAGCTTAAAGACACAAGACCTTGCACTCTTATTAGAATAAATTGCCAGTATTATTCCGTATGTTGTATAGTTCTAACAGTCGTTGTTTCAAATATAACGTGGGAATATATAAACCTATGTCTAAGTAATAAATTTGTTATTATATAATGACATGAAGATGACAACTTAGAAACACATTTAGGTTTTTAAACCTCTGGAAAATAAGGTCAGTTTACCCTTTACATACAAAACACGTATTTCTACTAACCTCGTCTTTATTTTTACAATCAAGGAGATTAGCATGGACACTCAGCAATAACCTCATGCTCTTGGTATAGGCATTTGCCGCCGCCAGGTGGAGTGGTGTGTCTCCATGGTGACTCTTCTGGATGGCGGCGCCTCTTTGCAGTAAAAGGGACAGAACTTTAGTATGACCATTCTCGGCTGCGATGTGGAGAGCGGTAAACCCCATATTGTCTGCCTCGTTTATAATATTGGAACCTTGTTCGCTGTCCAGAAGACGTAAACAAGTATTATACCGCCCATATCTGGAAAAAAGTAGAATAGATGTATCGGAAGTTGAATTGAGGAATACTTCGATTACAGAGATATTAACTAATGAGAGAACGAAATAGTTAGCCGTGGTTTTTTAAAACAAAACTGATATATGACGTATATAAGAAACATTATTTCTAATCTTACCTTGCTGCAAAGTGGAAAGGGGATTGCCTCTGATTGTTTTTCGGATTCAACATGGCCCCTAGTCCGATGAGGTCGTCCGTAGCTGACAGGTAGCCTTCTTTAGAAGCGTAATGTAACGGCGTACAACCCAAGTCGTCTTTCTCGTTAAGCAGGTTTTTCACATTCTAAATTTGAACATAAATTTTCTTGAAAGTTTGCATGACAATCTTCGTGATTTGATTTTTTTTAATCTTGACGTAAAACAAATCAATCCATAAACTATTGTAATCTGAAAATCGAAACATTTCCCTGGCGTATCTCTCTATATTCCGTGACGTACATATAGGCTCGTCACAACTATTACTTACAGATTCAGAGTAATGAGATCGGGGATAAGTTTTATGCATTGGCCGCTTAATTTTTTTAATATTGGTTTGTTTTCGACTTTCGACTTATAATCTTTCAATCCGTAAATATGAATTTTTATATTTTTGAACACTAAAACACACGGATTTTTAGACGTGGAAAATGTTGTATATATTTTCACTGACACCTTGACAGATGACAGATTTGAGTCTCGTCACATTCCAACTCTAAAGACAAAAACACTTTGATAAAGTTTAAGTTTTGCTGTTCGCGCATACCAGAATAATAAATGTCCTTTGAGTTAATTGCGGTAATTTCAAGCGTTAGTTGTGGACGACATTTATACGGCCATAGTCGTCGCACCAGCGCACGCGAACTTCTTCTTGTGTGTCTGCTGGATTTAATTACGTGGAAATTTACTGTTCATCTGTTTTGGATGGCTGGGAAATGTGGCAGATTTTAGGTATGCAGAAACAGTGCATCTGGTTAAACGGTCGAAATCAGTCTCCCAGCATGCTTTTTCTCAGGATACAGATCAGTCGGAGTTGTCAACAAATGATGTTTGTTGATACAATCCGTGTCTCATCGAATATTCATGAATACATTGGCGTTGAAACGCTTGTCCTCGGGCACAATACAATGAAATAGAAGCTAACGGGAAAGAGTCGTGTAGTTTTTTAGTGTGGCATAAACACCATACACCGTTTGGAGACCTTTTTGCCTGATTGCAAGATAAAAGAAAATCAGGTGATCTTAAACGAGAGCCAGTTATCATACATGTTTTGATGTGCCTTTTATACTTGTGAATTCATACGAACCAGTCGTCGACAGAAACCGTAAAATGGCATTGGCTATAGGAAGTAATCACAACATTTTGATGGTCGCAGTCCCTAAGGAAATTATAAATAAGATGTCATCGGCGTATATCAATGTTCCCGCCGATTAAAATGACTTACGCCTTGGGTGTTATTTCTACTTAACGGCAAAACATTTTGATCACCGACTTGTAGTAACCAGATGAAACCCAAACAGACTCTCAAAGAGAGCATTATCATCTATCACAAATCTGATAAAACCATAAACACTAATATCACTAATGAGATTTTAACGAAGATATAAGTAAATTGACATCGTTTGTCAATTTCATCACAAAGATCTGAAAGTATACATTTATGCGTCAATTTTCAGGTGCGAATATAGGAGGCATACAAGGCATTAGGTATTGAGACTCGGTTAACTTATGTGTAGGCTGATAAATACTATAAGGTAATGCTGAAGTTACAATTAGACAATTAGTACAAATCATCTTGATTTTCTTTAACCACATGATTCCACACGAAAAGCTGTTTAACACCATAGGTATGCCACATGTTCGTTCCTGCACGTTCCTAATGAAACCTGTAATCGGTACACTTACTACAATGAGGTCATAGCCGAACTGATGGAGTCTACCGCCATTTCTGATCGCCAGATGAAGGAAGTTACGGCTCTTCTCGTCTTTGTGGTGTATGGAAGCTCCTCGTTCTATCAAATATCTCACCGTATTCCATCCTCCTTTCGCAGAGGCCGTCATCAAAGGGGTCCTGGCCATGTTATCTTCACTGTCAATGTCGGCTCCCTTAAAATAATAAAATGGTGACATTTAATCAAATTGAACGGAATATTCCAATCGGAGTATTCGTCTGCACTTATTGGCTAGAACATTTTGGACACGTGTTATACCAATCTTGTAGACTTAAGCGCTGAATGTCCTTGCAACTTCTTTGCTATGAACTACAAGTTTTGTTGTTTTTATGTGTCTTGTCTAGGGAGGCTGATGAATTCATGCATAGGGTACATCCGATACACCTTACCGGTCGGACGGGGGTTATTCCAGTCCTAGTTGTAGCATCGTTTTCCGATAATATTTATCCGTCAATACAATTCAGTTTAGGATAAAATAGTTTTAAATAATATCTTCGCCATCAACATCGAAATAGCTCACAAACAGTAATAACGTAGAAATAAATCAAACCTACTTACGTGATCAAGAAGTGACTTGGCAATGTTTTCATGATTAAATATGGCCGCCTTGTGCAATGGAGTCATCCCTAAAGAGTCTTTTATATTAACAGCCTTCTTCATCCCTATAGGATCGAGTTCAAACATTAGTTCCAAAATCTCAAGCGTGCCTTGAGAAGCCGCAAAATGAACAGGGGTTAGTTTTTCCTCCTGTAACACCAAAGAAACAAAACCCTTTTAAAATGAACTTTGAATTGTAAGCCGGAAGACGCTTTTCTTGTGATTTAAATATAAGATTTTCTTTGGACCTTTCTAAAAGACATTGTTTTGATTGGTAGATTTTCTTTTAGCATTTGCTCATCGTCTGACAAATTCGATTGGAGGCAATGAAATATAATAATTCGATTGGAGGCAATGAGTCATTTTGTTAGATTGAAACTCTGTAGGCAAGTTGTATAATGTGCTTTAACATTCTTGTGGGTATGACTATAAGGTTGCTCTGTACAGTAAAATGTGTGGTTTGTAAAGAGCCTACTAAATAACTGTATGGTTTTTATAGGTAACCAGTGTACACTGTGTGGTTTGTAAATACTAAATAAATGTGTGACTGTTGTAGATAACTAGTGTGCGCTGTATGGATTGTAAATACTAAATAAATGTGTGACTGTTGATAACTAGTGTGCGCTGTGTGGATTGTAAATACTAAATAAATGTGTGACTGTTGTAGATAACTAGTGTGCGCTGTATGGATTGTAAATACTAAATAAATGTGTGACTGTTGTAGATAACTAGTGTACGCTGTGTGGATTGTAAATACTAAACAACTGTAAGATTATTGTAGATAACTAGTGTGTGCTGTATGGATTGTAAATACTAAATAACTGTAAGATTATTGTCGATAACCAGTGTACGCTGTATGGATTATAAATACTAAATAACTGTAAGATTATTGTAGATAACTAGTGTGCGCTGTATGGATTATAAATACTAAATAACTGTAAGATTATTGTAGATAACTAGTGTACGCTGTGTGGATTGTAAATAATAAATAACTGTAAGATTATTGTAGATAACTAGTGTACGCTGTGTGGATTGTAAATAATAAATAACTGTAAGATTATTGTAGATAACTAGTGTACGCTGTGTGGATTGTAAATAATAAATAACTGTAAGACTGTTGTAGATAACCAGTGTACGCTGTGTGGATTGTAAATACTAAATAACTGTAAGATTATTGTAGATAACTAGTGTACGCTGTGTGGATTGTAAATAATAAATAACTGTAAGATTATTGTAGATAACTAGTGTACGCTGTGTGGATTGTAAATAATAAATAACTGTAAGATTATTGTAGATAACTAGTGTACGCTGTGTGGATTGTAAATAATAAATAACTGTAAGATTATTGTAGATAACTAGTGTACGCTGTGTGGATTGTAAATAATAAATAACTGTAAGATTATTGTAGATAACTAGTGTACGCTGTGTGGATTGTAAATAATAAATAACTGTAAGATTATTGTAGATAACCAGTGTACGCTGTGTGGATTGTAAATACTAAATAACTGTAAGATTATTGTAGATAACTAGTGTACGCTGTGTGGATTGTAAATAATAAATAACTGTAAGATTATTGTAGATAACCAGTGTACGCTGTGTGGATTGTAAATAATAAATAACTGTAAGATTATTGTAGATAACTAGTGTACGCTGTATGGATTGTAAATACTAAATAACTGTAACACTATTGTAAAGTAATTAGTGTACTAATCCACACAGCGTACACTAATTACCTACAATAGTGTTACAGTTATTTATTATTTACAACACTATTTAACACTATTGTAGATAAGTAGTGTACGCTGTATTTTACCTGAGGTGTGGAATCAAAGTGATTAGTCTGTTTACCTGTTGGGCTTTCACTGATGCATTGGCTGTCAGACATACACGGACAGTCTGTTGATTAAAAATGTATCAGTTTCTTAAACATAAAATTGAAGTCAGCCCCTGCATTACGATTAAAGACACAAAGTCGGTATATAAAGACAGGACTTTGCTATGTCAGATTTACTTTCCCACGATGTAGATTGATTTAACTGATTGGTTAACTGGTTGGAGTACTGGATAGTTTCTTTTATATATGGTGCTTGGCAGGTTCAATGGAAGATTGATTGATTGATTGTTTGGTGTTTAACGCCGCGCTCAAGATTTTTCACTTATATGGCGGCGTTAGCCTACCAGTTTTTATTGTAGGAGGAAATCGGGCTCTATGCCCGGAGGAAATACACGACCTTCCGGTGGTAACTGGCAACCATCCCACATAGGTCGTTTGAGAGAAAACCCAGTCAGAAAATTGTCCATTTTGGGGGGGGGGGGGGGGGGTGCTGAGTGGGATTCGAACCCTCGACCCATTGGCGGAAGGCTATTTGGATTGAGCGTCCAACGCTCTACCTACATAGCCACGGATGCCCCCTTCAATGGAAGAAGACACTGGACTCACTATCTGGAGAAACACTCCCAATTCTCCAGCCAGTGCATGGAAGCCATCATAAATAAAATCCTCGGATTTATTTACTTGTCAGGCCATGCATGCTTGGTAACACGTAAACACCTACGTTGATATACTTTTTGAGACTATGACTTTGGTAAAACAGCGGAAATCGAAACGTGATCGTATAACTTGAACGTGCAGTCAAAAAGTCATCCAGAACATGAGAAGATAGAGATAAAGTCAAACGGAAATCAAGATAATAAGAAAACATTGTACTTAGCATGTACTTAGTATGGAAGGTTTTCAGTGATTACTGACTTCTAGATCCCCACTTGTCACAGCAGCATGCAGAGGACTGTTCCCTTCTTTGTCCATCAGTGTTAGAAGTTTGCTACTAGTAAAACCATTTAAGTCGGCTGAAAAGGAAATATGTTGATTGATTGATTGATTGATTGTTTGGTGTTTTACGCCGCGCTCAAGATTATTTCACTTATATGGCGGCGTTGCCAGTTTTATTGTGGGAGGAAACCGGGCTCTGTGCCCGGAGGAAACCCACGACCTTCCGCTGGTAACTGGCAACCATTCCACATAGGTCGTTCGAGTGAAAACCCAGTCAGAAGATTTTCCAATTTTTGGACTGAGTGGGATTTGAACCCGCGACCCATTGGTGGAAGGCGGTTCGGATTGAGCGTCCAACGCTCTACCTACTGAACCACGGAGGCCCCGGGAAATATGTTGAAGATTTCAACTCATCTCATTTGTATGAAAATGGTACTCAGATCGCGATTATGAACGACTCTGAAGTGCCTTTCTTGATTCGTGGTTGGAATTTAAGGTCTTCTTTTACACTCGATTTACTAGGAATTGGACTATTTGTAATATCCCTACATCATTTTATTTCGTGAAACTATAATAATAAAGGTTACACATTTGATGAAGATTTCATAACTAATGCAGATAGAATTATGTCTATAAAATCGTACCTTTCTTCGGCAAAGCAAGAAATTATTAAAATGGCAATATTATATATTGTCAAATCTCACCGTGTTGAATGAAGAGAGTAAGAGTCTTTGTAGATGCATGATAAGCCGCCGAATGGATCGGGTAAAATGCATTATGACACTTCGAGTTTAGTTGGGCACCCCTGGATAACTAGATAAGTGGAAATGTTAATTAAACGAAACATACAGAGAATAAATTCAAAATAATGATTTAGTAGAGCAAAACGTTGACATTGAGAAGAGTGTATGAAAAATAATCAGACACCAGGGTAACCAGAAACAAAAGTTTCCACGATTATATATACTTTTTTCTTGCCTTAAGCAACGTTGTATACCATATTATTTTTAATTCATATAATCTGTATGCTTAGTTGATGAAGACAGTGAATACAACCCCTCTTGTCAACTCGATTTCACAACGATTCATTGTTGAAATTGATATTTCTCTTTTTATGATTGAAAGGATTTCGCGGCACAAGTGTAGGTATATACGGGGTTTACCAATAATGCTGCGCAGTCCGATTCATCCTTCAGTGCACAATAGTGGAGAGGACGGGAACCGTTTTCTCCAGCCTCTTCCGGGTTCACTTTGTCTAGTTCCAACATCGTCTGAAATAAAGAGCATTCAATAACATTCATTATCATATATCTATCAATAATATGTGGTCTTTTGCATATGCGATATCGGTAGCGTGACAGCATCCATATCTAACCCCGGTCCGAAAATCCATATCAGCCATATCAGACCGGTCCGAAAATCCATATCAGCTATATCAGAACAGGTCCGAAAATCCATATCAATATCAATGCAGGGGGGGTCTTTGATTAGAGTTATCTCCTTTTGTGTCGTCTGCTAGAAAGATGGCTGCCAGTGAAAAAAACGCTATAATCACTGGCAAACATTAACATGAACTGTATATGAAAAAATCACTATGATCACCCAAAACCACCCTCTAGCAAACGGCAAAGAATCTGACAGTGAATAACGGTGATTTCTCTCTACTGGCTGTTTTTTTTTTTCTTCATGTTTTCTTCATTAAATTATAAATAGGCCTAGTGTCTCAACGGTTTTTCTTTTCATATTTTCTCAAGTTACAACAATAAAAACAAATTATCCCACAACGTATACTATTTCTGTTGTTTTTTTTTAATATATATTATAATATATGATAAAAATGTTATAACTTTTCATTTTTCATATCATACCCCATATCAGCCCTCAACCCTCGGGATGATATGGAGGTCTCGGGCTGATATGGGGTATGATATGAAAAATGACATGTTATAACCTCTAAATATCTCTTAGGCCAAAGCTCATATGTGTAACATTTGGTGAATTTTACAATGGGAATAATTTTTAATTGAATAATTGCAGGAAAGTATGAACAAAAATGTATTGAAACAATAATGACACCTTGCTACAGAACACATGTAACTTGTTTACGGTTGCAGAGACAAAGCCAATTTTAAAAACAAAATGAAATGTGTATATGTGGCACAAGTCAAAAATGTCACTGTAACCGATGGGGAGAGGGGGTATACAAATGTAAAATTTTAGTATTTTTTTTTTAATTTTCGGGATTTCAAGCCTAGTTCGCTTATATATATAGTTCTCATTTGTCTTACCTTTACTACTTCAACCAAGCTGAGATCAATGGCCAATATTAGAGGGGTCAATTGTTTGTTGTTGCGTGCCGCTGTGTTGGAGCCATTTTCTACCAGGAATATTATACTTTCTAACTGTTTGCTTTCTACAGCCGTATGAAGAGGGGTATTTTCCCGAATGTCACGAGCATCAATCTCTGTATAAAGTAAAAACATTAACGCTATTTGATGTACAAATTTAAGGTGGAAAATCTAAATTTGACATCTGTTTCTTGATGATAATAGGGAACTAAATCAAGATGTGCCCCAATTAATATATATATTTATAATTATATATATATCCGGTATTGGGCGACATTGGCCATATCCAGCTAAGTAAAGAGTATTATAAGTAGGGTCAATAGATATGTGGCATTGGTCATTGCTATAGAAATATTTGCTTTATATTATCATTTACAATTGAAATTTGCGAGATCGACATTTCCCTATATCTTCCAGCTTCGTTGACCAGGTGTCGTCTTGGACATTCTGTCCCATCTCTTTGTCAATTCCTTATATTCACACAAGAACATACCATATGTTATTCAGTGTAAAACACACTTTCTGTGTGATGTAGTATTAAGCATGAACAAAATACTAAGAAAATAGCAGCAACCCCGTTAATATATTCAATACCCGGCCTTCGCCAACACGATAAAATCGATAAACTTCAGTGAAGGTCAAATTTCTAGTTATGTTCAGATGGTTTTAATACAATTGATTATGGTCAAAGTTGTGACTATACAGAAGCTTCAAATGCCCCTCAGAATCCTGATGATCCGGTGTTTTTGTCTAACTATACTTGGATGCTTAAGAGGGCGAAAACAATACAGTGTACTAAGATTACCTTTTCAATGGTACCAAATATATAGTTTGTGGTTTTTTGAATTGCTGGATGGAATTAGAATGCTTCCTCGCGCACTGCTGAAATTTTTTATCGCTTCAAATGAAGTGAAATGCTTTATATCAACATATCTCCCTTTTATGTTAAGTGAAAAGGGACAGATCAAAGGCAAATCAGCCAACATTGCAGAACCCTTTTCCTTTGTTACGACATCGAAGGCAATTAATATAAAAACGTACATGTATATTATAATTAGTATTTTCTAGTATTAAAAGTGGCATAAAAGTACATCATGTCACCTATTTTTTTCTCCAATGACTGTTCTGTGAACATAAAGTTTATTATTGTAATGGACAGACAGCGGGCAGTAAAGAACCTTTCACAGGCCTTTGCTGAATCTGGTCTATTGTAACAAACATAAGTATGTTATATGTATACTGGTGTTGTAGCTACCTGCACCAAGTTTCAGGGCATATTCCATGATTGCTGTTTTTCCTTTGGTTGCAGCATGATGAATTACGCCAAGCCCCCGTTTGTCCTGGATGTGTAATCTAGTCGGATCGGCTTTATAGAGCTTTTCAAACTCAGGCATATCGCCTTTAGCAGCAATCTGAAAATATGCACCAAGAAAAACTGTTAGATCTGTCTGCACTGATACCTTTTAGTCTTTGAATATAACATAGTGCTGGGAAACAGTTTTTTACACTGCCGGCGACCACATGATAAAATTCTGACAGTAATATTAAATGAAAAAATATGCCAAATCGCCATCGCCTTGGATTGCTCTTAGCAAATGTAACATTAAACATAATAGCTTTTAATAACACGCCCTAGGTTATAATATATCAATCAATAAGAGTTTATTTTGTGTTTTATTCAGTAGACCGGCTAAATATCCAAACTTGTTCCCTAATCACCTAAGGGAAATACGTTCTATGCTACATAAATAATATAAGAATGCAATTCTATTCAATGGAATTTTTACGTAAAACACAAGGTTATTTCACAATAAATTCACGAGATATATATAGTATAAAACGGATGAATTCTTCCGTTGGTTCGTTGTTTGCTTTGTAAAAAGGCAAATAATTCTTAGTTTGGATATGCGATAGCGTGTTGATATGGTGATGAGACAACCATTGTTCAATCATTTTAAATCACTTATTCATGACGTCTGTATCTTCTTCAAGCAGGTATTCATTACATAATTTATTGGAATATTTTGGAAAAGGTCATTTTTCATTCGTGACATTGTTACAAAAAAATCGCTAAAGCACTATTACTTTCAACACACACAAGCATGAGTTCAGTCTATGTTATACCAGATTCAAGCACAGTTAACAGTCTTTATTCAATCCACAGCCACGCTTAGTGGGATTCTAAACCTGTTTAATGAAACCAGATTCGGTCACATGATAAAACAAATTGATTTGGACCTAGTTAAATCGGATGTATACATTTTCAAACATGTTCAAGTTAATCACAAAAAAAAAACTTAAAGTGCCATGAGCTGCCAAAATTCGAGTGTTTTGAGAAATTCAGATTGCTAAGAAAAGTTCGGCGTTTGAAGAAGCTTGAAAACCAAATGGACATTGAAATTAAATATATTGGTAAAGCATACGAACCGAAGATGTGTGTTAATAAAAGACACAATGCAAATAGCCGGGATGTATCCGTTGGATTTTGGAGTAACGTTAACGTACATTCTCAAGATTGATATCAGCAGCAAGCTCTTATTTTGTTTCAAAGAAATTTTCCCATATTTGGCAGCTCGTGCCACTCTAAAAGTTTATCTCAACCCATCTACAGGAGCAACAT
Organism: Lepidochitona cinerea; assembly: GCA_963971465.1. Taxonomy (NCBI): domain Eukaryota; kingdom Metazoa; phylum Mollusca; class Polyplacophora; order Chitonida; family Tonicellidae; genus Lepidochitona; species Lepidochitona cinerea. The sequence goes on along the minus strand of OZ020556.1, from coordinate 33,384,149 downwards.
GTACAAAAACGACAAGGATATATAATTGCAGGAAGAGTCTTCCGAAAATAAACCGATTTAAGGCTTAAAGCCAATGTCGTGTGTACTGAAAAAGATATAAAGTTAAGGGTTTTCTCCAAAATAAACGCCAGTTACAGATGGCCCAAGATTAGCGTTGATAAACCAGGTTACTACAAATGTAGTTCTCATCTTGGTGTCCGGCAGAAATAATAGTTTGACGACAGACTTATTCCACACATCTGTGGTGGGGGGGGGGGGGGGGGGTGTACACTGTACAGCAATGTTAGGAATAGAAAAGCTATGTTACCTTCAGTATTCTGTATGGACTGTGTTGTATTAAACAAACAGCTCCGTTAGTTTCACCCTTGTGTGCAGTCTTCTCTATGTATCCGGACCATTCTTTTGTCATTTTGTTACATGTTTTGTCTATCTTTTCCGTCTTTTTCTTGATGGGTTCACATCTTCCCAACGGTTTTAAGGTGGCCATGTCTCCGCCTGCCAGGCTATCACTGCCGCTACCAGGCAAGCTAAAACACAGAGTTTTTCTAAGTGCTGTACGCATGGTGATTATTGCAGATCCTACTAAATACAGAAACTTTAAGCTTACTGGCAAAAGAAATGTTTAATTACGATGGCTTTAGAAATCTCAGAATTATTTATTAGCAACACAAAAGCTTATTACTAGTTTTCATTTGCCGTCTCTGGCTATTTCTTGATACCATGAAATTAACTGATCATCCTGCTTACCCTGGGGACTAACATACAGTTCATCTACCTTCTCAAGACATGGCATGTGATAATATTGACAGCACTACAAATATTGAATGGTTAACAGCGATTCTATAAGCGAACTTTTCAAGACGAAAAAAAAAACGATATCAGCACACTGTAAACAATAATATTTGTATGATTTGACAAATGTTATAACAGAGTGCATACCGAAGAAACTATGATTTTATTTGTTTTTTGTTTTCATTGAGCATACCATTTTTACGGATCCGACAAGAGAATACTCATTTCAAATAATTATTTCGCTATGAGATTTTCGCTAATTGTATCAATAAAATGGATCTAACTGTTTTAACCTGTTTTTGAGGTTATTAGCGTATCCCATAGATATAGTTTTCGCTTTGGACTCAAGCTCCCGAGTTACCAAAAATGCTTTTACTTTTGACCATTTGTCTAAGCGGAAATTAATTTTGACTACAAATCGATGTATTATCTAACGCTATCTTATGACAATTTCAAATTTATTTCCGGTTGATAATGTCACAAACTCCCTACAATAAAAATCACAAATGATGTGTTACTACATTTTCAGTCATCTAACGGTAATGAATCCTTAATAATTGTTACGCCGGACGGGATTAAAACCCCGTTGGGTATGACAAAGTCCTTAATAATAAATGAAATAATAAGACAATGCAGATGTTATATACGGACATAAAATTGACACGCGTAGAGATTTGAAAGACACATAAGTTCGTTTAAAGACCATAAGTACGAAATAAGCTTAACACGTTTTTATTTATAAACTATTGGGCTTACCTTTAAAATCATCACTTGGTGTTAACATCTAACTGCGACAAATATCCCCCAAAGTCATAATAATTATCGTGGCCATTTTCAGAAAATAGCGAATCTGATTCAAATCGGCGTTACTTTTAAAAGAGCTTGGGTGTTGAACGATTAGTTCTGCTACTAATGACTTGTTTACTAACGGCGTCACAATGTCTACCTAGCTTATGTTTCGATTTAATCGACGAAGAGTGGCCTCCTATTCAATACATGATGATACGCGTCATGTGACAGGCTTTAATGGTATAGCAGCGACTGTGATTTCTCTTGTTTATAGAGAGATACAAAAGCCTCGGGCATCGGCCATCTTCTGTAAACATGTTGATCAGAGTCCAATGATTTCTATTGTCCGTATCCCAGAACAAGAACAGGCTCTATTTGAATTCAAATCAACAGGGATATATCTCGCAATGGTATATGGAAGAATTGGGTCACTGGATCATAATTATCTAACCATTTTAATTGGTTGTTAGATAGCCATGGATTTTCTCATTAAGCCTCATTATAAAACATGCATGTCTTGCTCTACAGTGATAGTCAAGGATGTCTGAGCTTCAGAGAAGTACAGGGGGGGGGGGGGGGCGCAGGGGGCGGCCAAAAAAAATAAGGAAAAAGAAAAGAGAGTAGGAAAACGAAGACATCTTACATTACAATACTTTGAAGAAAGAAGCTTTATATGGAACGACGATCACATTTAAATTTTTCGCATAATTGCATAATTGGTACCGGCAGTGCCTATGTGTGTTGTATATTTAAAACGCCAGGTTCTTGGAGAAGTGTTTAGGAGAGACGATGTGGACTGCTAGCGTTTTAGGGAAAGGGACAGAGAGTGAAATAAAACTAAAAACAACAGCAAGCTTTCATTCACTGCTTAATGCATTTAATCAATATTTTAGTACACTAATGCTACAATTACATGCTCATGTAGGCGGTAGCGTAGCAAGGGGGCGGGGGGGGGGCATCGGTCTATGCCCCCTCCCCATAAGGCAAACTCAAAATTTTGTATTTTACTCACGATTAGACCAGATAGGCTAAAAATATAATTTCTGTGGTTTCATCAAAAGAGATATCGCAAAATATTTTCACAAACTCCTGTATCCGCTCCTGCCTAAGGTTATTATTCAAACACTTCATAACACGTCCAATATAGCAACATTACGTACGTTTACTGTGTTGTTTAAAAGCCCACTTACCGCCGTAGCCTGTTGAACATTTGTTAATAAAACCAATTTACATGATCTTACTAAGATTAAAACCACTAAAATTAAACATAGGACACATAAAAATTGCCCAGTTAGGTTTACAATGTAGAAATTGAGGTGACAAAGAACAACGATCAGTGTCGGTTAACTGAGTGGTTGGTTACCCTCATTTCAAGCCTTTTTCTGTGGTTTACACTCAAACAATTATCGGCAGGCTTTTCGAGGCACTCTTACCCCATCGTCAGTCTGTATTTCTCAGACAAAGTAGGTAAAAATATACTATGCATTCAGATCACTCAAACGACTCAAACATTAGGGCGCTTGTGCGCATCTTCAGGTTCTGGGTTTGTTTACATTGCGGGTACTTGATAAATCTAATTTTCAATTTCAAATTAAAAATACTAAATGATGCCAAAACTTTCTTTTTTTGTTAAAAATAGAGAGTTCCTAACCTCTTGTGTCTGGGGAAAATACAGAAAACTGCCCGCTATTTTTTATGTCAACAGTAATCTGGATTTTCGCGGCAAGTGTGCCTTTAAGGAAGCAAAAATGTCAAGAAATATTAATAGTTCCGTTCCTTGACTCCTTGGTTATACCAAGTTCCTTGGAATATTCTTCAACAATTCTCTCAACTGGAAAACCCATATTCATTACATTGGACAGAAAATCTCTCGGAACATCGGGTTAATAAAACATATCCAAAATTCCATGAATAAAAAAATTTCCTTATCTTGTATTACTCTCTTATTTTTCAGTACTTTAATTACGGCATTATTTTGTGGGGAAATACATTTCGAACCCATCTTAAATACCCTTATACTCTTTTAATTCGCCAAAAACGTATTATCAGAAAGTAAAAAGTAAGGTAGGCTGTCGTATTGTCCGAGTACACACATTAGGATAGAGGGGGGAAATGTCGTGGGGGGGAAATGTCGTGGGGGGGGGGGGGGTGTCTTGGGGGAAAATGTCGTGGGGGATAATGTCGGCACACGAGTTCATTTATATTGGGGTCAAATGGAGGATAATGCAACATGGGTGCTTGTTTGGTCTAACACGGACAACCTCGAGTCCCAAAGTGTTTAAAAGTGAGAAAATAAATTTAACAAACGTTTAGAAAACAGCATCTTTCTGATCACATTAGAATAAGGTAAATCCCAGCAAGAGAAATGACACAAATAATAGACAACCAATCAAACTTGTGAAATCAAATGTTTATTGGAAGAGTTAGGGGGACATATTTCTCTATTGCTAATTGCCCCATTCGCAACCAATAAATAATGTTCATTGGAGCAGTCAGGGTGACATATTTCGCTATTGCTAACTGCCCCGTCCCCAACCAATAAATAGAGGATATTGAACAGTTGTGTTTGAATAGCACTTATATTTTTTCGAGTGAAAGACGGAGAATAACCCATGAGACGCGAAGCGTCGAGTGGGTTATCCCTCCGCCTTTCAAGAGAAAAAATATAAATGCTATTCTAACACAACTGTACAATATTCTGTTTATTATTTATACTATCATGTTTTAGGCTGGGGATTGTTTATTAAGTAAAAATTTATCAATTATAAAAAAGAAAATATGAACAAACTTATGACGGATAAGGTTTTCAGCAAACGTAGGAATATACATCGTTGACCAATGAAACAACAGCATGTCTGTTCTTCTCACGTGACTGTCAACTGTCAGATTTGTGGTCATTTGAATGGCCATTTTCTCTCTGAAGTTTTTCGCGATATTACATGTAAAAAGAAATTAAATCGATCTCCGTGGGTTTTAACTCTGCAGTGCCCCAGTCACTAGGATAAAAAAAGTGATCTATGAAACTAGTTTACATTGTTTTACCGCGTCATTGAATGGCAATTACAGCTATTCGTTACACGCAGTGGTCCGATTCTCCGAAGCCATGATACAGGTCACACAACGCTGCCAACAGACGATTGATAATGAAGTTTTGTTTAATCGCTTTGATTTAAAGTGGTAAGCCGATCCTTTATTGAATCAATCTAGTGTTTTCAGTTGTAAAATATTTATCTTAATGCAAAAATGACTGAAAAGGCTTCATATTCCTATCGATATCCTATGTACTGTTGTTGTTGTTGTTGTTGTACAGCAGACGCCAGTACACAAGAACGAAGTAGGTCCGACGACGTCATCGGCTTCGTCGCATGCGACAAATAACAAAAGTGTTATTGCACTGCAGTGAATTATGACATTTCTGAGAGAGGAAATCCCTAGTTTTCACTTATGTATAAATAATATTTCGCTATTGCTGCCACATCCCTAACCAACAACTGATGTGATCCCTTACACGAGACAGACAATAACCCGACATAATCTTTAATCTTTAATAATAACCTAATAACCTAATCTAAAACAAACCTAATTTTAAGAGGTTGGGTCTGTGGACTATCGCTGTCACCAACAGGTATAATGTGCTCTAAAGGTGGTACAACGGATACCATTATTCGGATGGTTCTCTTAGAACTTTATGGTACGCTTTAGGAAACACGTACACGTTACACGTTAACTGAGAATCCGTGTATTTCAATAGAAACTATGGTACGTTTAGGAAACACATACACGTTAACTGAGACTCCGTGTATTTCAATAGAAACTATGGTACGCTTTAGAAAACACATACACGATCACTGAAACTCCGTGTATTTCATTAGAAACTATGGTACGCTTTAGGAAACACATAAACGTTAACTGAGACTCTGTGTATTTCAATAGAAACTATGGTACGCTTTAGGGAACACGTACACGTTAACTGAGACTCCGTGTATTTCATTAGAAACTATGGTACGCTTTAGGAAACACATGCACGTTAACTGAGACTCCGTGTATTTCATTAGAAACTATGGTACGCTTTAGGAAACACATAAACGTTAACTGAGACTCTGTGTATTTCAATAGAAACTATGGTACGCTTTAGGGAACACATACACGTTAACTGAGATTCCGTATATTTCAATAGAAACTATGGTACGCTTAAGAGAACACATACACGTTAACTGAGATTCCGTGTATTTCATGGTACGCTTTAGGGAACACATACACGTTAACTGAGATTCCGTGTATTTCAATAGAAACTATGGTACGCTTTAGGGAACACGTACACGTTAACAGAGCTTCCGTATATTTCAATAGAAACTATGGTACGCTTTAGGGAACACATACACGTTAACTGAGATTCCGTATATTTCAATAGAAACTATGGTACGCTTTAGGGAACACATACACGTTAACTGAGATTCCGTATATTTCAATAGGAACTATGGTACGCTTTAGAGAACACATACACGTTAACTGAGATTCCGTGTATTTCAATAGAAACTATGGTACGCTTTAGGAAACACATAAACGTTAACTGAGATTCCGTGTATTTCAATAGAAACTATGGCACGCTTTAGGAAACACATACACGTTAACTGAGACTCCGTGTATTTCAATAGAAACTATGGTACGCTTTAGGGAACACATACACGTTAACTGAGATTTCCGTGTATTTCAATAGAAACTATGGTACGCTTTAGGAAACACATAAACGTTAACTGAGACTCTGTGTATTTCAATAGAAACTATGGTACGCTTTAGGAAACACATAAACGTTCACTGAGACTCCGTGTATTTCCATATAAAATATTTTTACGCTTTAGGAAACACATAAACGTTTACTGAAAATCCGTGTATTTCAATAGAAACTATGGTACGCTTTAGGAAACACATACACGTTAACTGAGAATCCGTGAATTTCAATAGAAACTATGGTACGCTTTAGGAAACACATACACGTTAACTGAGAATCCGTGAATTTCAATAGAAACTATGGTACGCTTTAGGAAACACATACACGTTAACTGAGATTCCATATATTTCAATAGAAACTATGGTACGCTTTAGGGAACACATACACGTTAACTGAAAATCCGTGTATTTCATTAGAAACTATGGTACGCTTTAGGAAACACATACACGTTAACTGAGAATCCGTGAATTTCAATAGAAACTATGGTACGCTTTAGGAAACACATACACGTTAACTGAGAATCCGTGAATTTCAATGGAAACTATGGTACGCTTTAGGAAACACATACACGTTAACTGAGATTCCATATATTTCAATAGAAACTATGGTACGCTTTAGGGAACACATACACGTTAACTGAAAATCCGTGCATTTCATTAGAAACTATGGTACGCTTTAGGAAACACATAAACGGCAATTGAGACTCCGTATATTTCAATATAAAATATTTTTACGCTTTAGGAAACACATAAACGTTAACTGAGATTCCGTGTATTTCAATAGAAACTATGGTACGCTTTAGGAAACACATACACGTTAACTGAGATTCCATATATTTCAATAGAAACTATGGTACGCTTTAGGGAACACATACACGTTAACTGAGAATCCGTGTATTTTAATAGAAACTATGGTACCCTTTAGGAAACACATAAACGTTAACTGAGATTCCGTATATTTCAATAGAAACTATGGTAAGCTTTAGGAAACACATACACGTTAACTGAGATTCCGTATATTTCAATAGAAACTATGGTACCCTTTAGGAAACACATAAACGTTAACTGAGATTCCATATATTTCAATAGAAACTATGGTACGTTTTAGAGAACACATACACGTTAACTGAGATTCCGTATATTTCAATAGAAACTATGGTACGCTTTAGGGAACACATACACGTTAACTGAGACTCTGTGTATTTCATTAGAAACTATGGTACGCTTTAGGGAACACATACACGTTAACTGAGACTCTGTGTATTTCAATAGAAACTATGGTACGCTTTGGGAAACACATACACGTTAACTGAGACTCCGTGCATTTCAATAGAAACTATGGTACGCTTTAGGAAACACATAAACATTAACTGAGAATCCGTGTATTTTAATAGAAACTATGGTACGCTTTAGGAAACACATACACGGAGTCTCAGTGAACGTTTATGTGTTTCCTAAAGCGTACCATAGTTTATATTGAAATACACAGAGTCTCAGTAAACGTTTATGTGTTTCCTAAAGCGTAAAAATATTTAGGAAACACAGAAACGTTTACTGAAAATCAGTGTATTTCAATAGAAACTATGGTACGCTTTAGGAAACACATACACGTTAACTGAGAATCCGTGAATTTCAATAGAAACTATGGTACGCTTTAGGGAACACATACACGTTAACTGAGATTCCGTGTATTTCAATAGAAATTATGGTACGCTTCAGGGAACACATACACGTTAACTGAAAATCCGTGTATTTCATTAGAAACTATGGTACGCTTTAGGAAACACATAAACGGCAATTGAGACTCCGTATATTTCAATATAAAATATTTTTACGCTTTAGGAAACACATAAACGTTAACTGAGATTCCGTGTATTTCAATAGAAACTATGGTACGCTTTAGGAAACACATACACGTTAACTGAGATTCCGTGTATTTCATTAGAAACTATGGTACGCTTTAGGAAACACATACACGTTAACTGAGACTCCGTGCATTTCAATAGAAACTATGGTACGCTTTAGGAAACACATAAACATTAACTGAGACTCCGTGTATTTCAATACAAACTATGGTACACTTTAGGAAACACATAAACATTAACTGAGACTCCGTGTATTTCAATAGAAACTATGGTACGCTTTAGGGAACACATACACGTTAACTGAGACTCTGTGTATTTCAACAGAAAAAAGCACCTGGTTATGAAGCGTGCATTGAAAATGGTCCGTCAATAACATTCCTGAAATATCATCAAAGAAACTAATTTGTATTCAAAGATGAAACATGGTCAACCTTTGGTATAAAAGAACATCCTGAGATGCAAATTAAATAAACATATCATTTGGAACCTATGAAGTTTACTGTTTAAACAGTGATTTCCCCTATGTTGATCCTAGTAATAATGCAACTTAATGTAGAATAGACAATGTAAGATCGTCTTTGACCATACCTAGAGTCGTTATATATTCAGCCGACGGGTCCCTTAATCCGTTAGTCGAAGACTTTAAGCTTTACCAGTATATATAGAGGGCTAAAGAAAATGCTACTTAAACTTTATAAACGTCTTCATTTTGAAAAACATAAAGACAAAAATTTGCCTTGTTTATTGGATATCCATTCACCATTGCGTCAAGAAACTTATTTATAGGAAAAAGCTTCTCCAAAAGATTTTGATTTGTAGTTCTTTTAGGGCTCTCATTTAGAATAGAAACTATGGTACGCTTTAGGAAACACATAAACGTTAACTGAGACTCTGTGTATTTCAATAGAAACTATGGTACGCTTTAGGAAACACATAAACGTTCACTGAGACTCCGTGTATTTCCATATAAAATATTTTTACGCTTTAGGAAACACATAAGCGTTTACTGAAAATCCGTGTATTTCAATAGAAACTATGGTACGCTTTAGGAAACACATACACGTTAACTGAGAATCCGTGAATTTCAATAGAAACTATGGTACGCTTTAGGAAACACATACACGTTAACTGAGAATCCGTGAATTTCAATAGAAACTATGGTACGCTTTAGGAAACACATACACGTTAACTGAGATTCCATATATTTCAATAGAAACTATGGTACGCTTTAGGGAACACATACACGTTAACTGAAAATCCGTGTATTTCATTAGAAACTATGGTACGCTTTAGGAAACACATACACGTTAACTGAGAATCCGTGAATTTCAATAGAAACTATGGTACGCTTTAGGAAACACATACACGTTAACTGAGAATCCGTGAATTTCAATAGAAACTATGGTACGCTTTAGGAAACACATACACGTTAACTGAGATTCCATATATTTCAATAGAAACTATGGTACGCTTTAGGGAACACATACACGTTAACTGAAAATCCGTGCATTTCATTAGAAACTATGGTACGCTTTAGGAAACACATAAACGGCAATTGAGACTCCGTATATTTCAATATAAAATATTTTTACGCTTTAGGAAACACATAAACGTTAACTGAGATTCCGTGTATTTCAATAGAAACTATGGTACGCTTTAGGAAACACATACACGTTAACTGAGATTCCATATATTTCAATAGAAACTATGGTACGCTTTAGGGAACACATACACGTTAACTGAGAATCCGTGTATTTCAATAGAAACTATGGTACCCTTTAGGAAACACATAAACGTTAACTGAGATTCCGTATATTTCAATAGAAACTATGGTAAGCTTTAGGAAACACATACACGTTAACTGAGATTCCGTATATTTCAATAGAAACTATGGTACCCTTTAGGAAACACATAAACGTTAACTGAGATTCCATATATTTCAATAGAAACTATGGTACGTTTTAGAGAACACATACACGTTAACTGAGATTCCGTATATTTCAATAGAAACTATGGTACGCTTTAGGGAACACATACACGTTAACTGAGACTCTGTGTATTTCATTAGAAACTATGGTACGCTTTAGGGAACACATACACGTTAACTGAGACTCTGTGTATTTCAATAGAAACTATGGTACGCTTTGGGAAACACATACACGTTAACTGAGACTCCGTGCATTTCAATAGAAACTATGGTACGCTTTAGGAAACACATAAACATTAACTGAGAATCCGTGTATTTTAATAGAAACTATGGTACGCTTTAGGAAACACATACACGGAGTCTCAGTGAACGTTTATGTGTTTCCTAAAGCGTACCATAGTTTATATTGAAATACACAGAGTCTCAGTAAACGTTTATGTGTTTCCTAAAGCGTAAAAATATTTAGGAAACACAGAAACGTTTACTGAAAATCCGTGTATTTCAATAGAAACTATGGTACGCTTTAGGAAACACATACACGTTAACTGAGAATCCGTGAATTTCAATAGAAACTATGGTACGCTTTAGGGAACACATACACGTTAACTGAGATTCCGTGTATTTCAATAGAAATTATGGTACGCTTCAGGGAACACATACACGTTAACTGAAAATCCGTGTATTTCATTAGAAACTATGGTACGCTTTAGGAAACACATAAACGGCAATTGAGACTCCGTATATTTCAATATAAAATATTTTTACGCTTTAGGAAACACATAAACGTTAACTGAGATTCCGTGTATTTCAATAGAAACTATGGTACGCTTTAGGAAACACATACACGTTAACTGAGATTCCGTGTATTTCATTAGAAACTATGGTACGCTTTAGGAAACACATACACGTTAACTGAGACTCCGTGCATTTCAATAGAAACTATGGTACGCTTTAGGAAACACATAAACATTAACTGAGACTCCGTGTATTTCAATACAAACTATGGTACACTTTAGGAAACACATAAACATTAACTGAGACTCCGTGTATTTCAATAGAAACTATGGTACGCTTTAGGGAACACATACACGTTAACTGAGACTCTGTGTATTTCAACAGAAAAAAGCACCTGGTTATGAAGCGTGCATTGAAAATGGTCCGTCAATAACATTCCTGAAATATCATCAAAGAAACTAATTTGTATTCAAAGATGAAACATGGTCAACCTTTGGTATAAAAGAACATCCTGAGATGCAAATTAAATAAACATATCATTTGGAACCTATGAAGTTTACTGTTTAAACAGTGATTTCCCCTATGTTGATCCTAGTAATAATGCAACTTAATGTAGAATAGACAATGTAAGATCGTCTTTGACCATACCTAGAGTCGTTATATATTCAGCCGACGGGTCCCTTAATCCGTTAGTCGAAGACTTTAAGCTTTACCAGTATATATAGAGGGCTAAAGAAAATGCTACTTAAACTTTATAGACGTCTTCATTTTGAAAAACATAAAGACAAAAATTTGCCTTGTTTATTGGATATCCATTCACCATTGCGTCAAGAAACTTATTTATAGGAAAAAGCTTCTCCAAAAGATTTTGATTTGTAGTTCTTTTAGGGCTCTCATTTAGAAAGGCTCATTGTCCACTCTGATGGCTTATATTGGACCAATGCTTGCAACAGAAATTGCCCCAACATTAGTTTGTCATTCTTCTCACAATTGGGCTGGCAGTTTTTGGTATCCAATGCTATTGAATAGTTTTGGATGAAGGCATATCTTGACCATCATGGAAAAACAGACAGTTGCCAATTAGTCGGTCCAAGGTCTTAATAATATCAACTGCTGGTTACTGGTGGCCCAATCTTAGGCATAAAGACCAAATGATGTTGAACCAATCTTTTACCATCAATATGACCCGATGACAGTGGTCTATTTGACCAAATTTGGTCCGAAAAAGCTATGCTTTCATGGAAACGTTTCAACTGTTTATAAAATTATAAAATAGTGTGCAGAATTTTTGTATTCATATCGTTCGAATGGGATACAGTCAGAACGCCCCCTGTGCAAAACGCGCCCTACCGAAAAGCCCTCTGCTGAAGTCAAAACGCCCTCCACTTTAAGTTAAAACGCCCCACAATACTAGTCAAAACGCCCCCTTCCCCACAGTTAAAGTCAAAACGTCGCCTATAAACTTCACAATTTCTTCCAAATATTGAGGAAAAATAATACAATTGTCAGGATTCCCTTGCCAGTTACGTTCCTTGAACTACCTTTTTAAAGTTTATATTCAATGATAAATTGATATCCCTATCGTCAAAATCTTGCCCATAACAACATTCTTGAAATTAGTTTAAGGTGAGCTTTGTTTATCAATGAGATTACAATTACAATGTGTGCGATGGAACCCTTACGAAATACATTGGAAATGCTACATGTATTTCACCTCCCCAGGACGAAAGCACTCGAAATAGTGAAGTAAATCAGGAAGAACCCAACATTTCTTTTGAAATACAAATTAGTAGTAATTACTTGTAAATTGTAATAACTCATTATTTCTCAAACAATTTTTTTTCATTGTAACTTGTAATAAATTATTGTTTATCAAACCATTTTTTCATAAAAAGTTGATATTGGTTTATTTACAGCACTGTGCTAACACGTGCGAGCTGTATAGGCCTATCCCGTTAGAACCCCTCGAACAGATTGGGGACGTTTTGACTTCAGATTGAGGGCGTTTTGACTTGCCTTAGAGGACGTTTTGACTCAACACAAGAGAGGGCGTTTAGGATTTGGGGCGTTTTGACATACACTCATTCGAATTAATTGATTTTATGAAGTTCTTATTTGGTAGCCTTTTTCCAGTCATCTGATTTGTTTAATTAACAAACGAGAACCGGTATCACAGTTAGGCAATACATTTACTTATTGTTGGATATTTACTCCGAATGTATTGAGAAGGCAAACCATGTACCTCGTGCTTCTAGCGATATTCACAACGGTTTGTTTAATAATGTTATTTTGATCTGGACATTTTGTATAAAAATCTGGACGTACAGAAGATAACAGGAGTGAATGCATCCCATTCACACTGACTGTGAGCTCACTCGAGAATGTTGAACTAAATGTTTACCCAATTTGCCTTTAAACGCCAGTTCACATATGCAAACAAATTTAAAGAAGGATAGCCATTTAGACAAAAGTACAGACCTGCCAAGAACTCACAACTAAATGCACTGAACAAAAGATTTGGCGTAAAGTTAGAATTGCAAAACCAAAATAGATTCACTAATGAATTTCAATGCCAGTCCAGTCCGTTTATTCACTTTTTCAGCGCAAAACAAAATCGAAACTCATTGACTCACCTGTCGGAGTTGAAAGGTTTAATCTTGGTGGTCCACATATCGAAGTCCTGGCTACACTAAGCACAGCACAGATAGCAGTCTTTTAGACGTAACGAAAATCACACACTCAAAATACAGGTTTTACGAGAGTGTTCAATCAAACGGAACAGGTATATAGACAGTAATTCAAATCGCAGGTTATTCCCTTTTTCAACATCAAATCTTACCGAATATTTCACTTTAAAAGACTGGATCACATAGTTGGATATGTTAGTCTGTTAAAGGCTATTATAATGTTAACGTTATCACTTTGAGGTCTGTTTTGATAGTTGGTCGCGACTGCTTGTCAAGGAATCAGTGGACTGTTAATTGTATTAATCCATAAGAAAAGCCATCTTATAACTATTGTACAAACGTAAAGCTTATTCTATATCAAACAACTTGCCCTGGGAATGGACATTCTCTTTTCCTCGCAATATTCCTATCATGTTTATGGAATTAGCGAATAACGAAAGGTTATTCAATAATTAATACGTCAGCTATCTGAGACAATTTAGAAAATGTGCAGAAGTTCCCTGAGGGTACGGAAGTTACCTAAATGGTGAATCCATCTTGACACTCGAACAAAATGTGCCTTTCAATTCTTGCTTTTGTTCGATGCAGTTCTCTCTTTTTTGTGTTTTGTGGTTACGAAGTCGCAATAAACAAATTGATTTTCTGCACTAGGAAACACCAGGTATATTTTATTCTCACTTTAACTATTCATGTAACCATTACATATGTCTGTTATACTCGGGCAAAACTATAAATATTTATCTTGATTTAAGGAGAAACGCTTACTTAGGTAGACTTATATACCCCCCCCCCCCCCCCCTCATCTCTCCCTCTCTCTATACTGAGCCCCGGCTACAGCCACCACATAACCTAATCTACATATCAAAGTTGAAGTGTGCAAGTCCCGAATTAAAACAAATATCCTGGACATGTATGAATTGATGCCAAATGTCTTCCATCAACCGTTGTATTTTATCTAAAAAATTAGGTTCAATGACTTACTTTAGCCCCAAGGACGCTTTAAATATTTACGGTACACTCAAAAGGTGTACGCCTCAATAACGTTTTGTCTTTCAGTGAGGCTGCTTGTCGAAACAGCCGTTGATATATCATTGGAACAAACTGCATAATCCAAATATTTTTTATCCGATGTGTTAATGAATTTTCATTCCACAAGCTTTGGTCTAACTAACCGTTGATGATATTTCAGTTATACTTAATGGAGGGTTCCGATGATTTCCAAGTCTTTTCCAAAGGCAGTATCTACTTCAAATACGGTAAGTCGCTATATATTTAGGCTGAATGGCTTTCAAAATTGTAACTATAACATTTTTCGACTTATACTTTGCATAAAATAAACATTTCAAAAGCTGATATTAATTCAGTAGTATTATAGAAAACCGGAGCACTGTCTTGAAACAACACCAAGAACATGAGCTGCTTCGATACAATATCGCGAGCCTTTCAGTGGTTCCAAATAACAACCAACAGGGGACCCAGAGGATCCAGGTGGTTCCTGACCAACAAACAACAAATGTGAACTATTAAAGCTCCACCACTGAAATATGAAATCATTGTCTTAGTTACAAAATAACAACCCTATAATATCCTCTAACTTCAACTTGAGTCTTATACCTGATCAATCACAAAACCTAATCAATTAACCTTGGAATAAGGTGGATAGTGTCTTCAAAATTAAGTTAAAACTCTCACGGCACTTATTTTGTTAACTAGCAACACTACGTGCATTAGGGGCTACAGTGCATGACTGGTAAAAGAAAACATTTTCTTAGAATAGTAAACAATAAACCACACCTTAGCCCACGATTTTTTTCTCTTTTTTTATACAGAAAAATGCCTCATTCTTTATAAATAAAATATTAATCTTACCTGGATAGGAGTAAAGGTTTAATCCTGCAGTTCCACATCTCTATAATTAGTGAGTTGCAGAGGTTGAAGGGAGAGACGTGTTGGAGTAAATCAACAGGCATCAAGGAACACCTTCTTACGGATAATTTCTTTACTAAGAATATTTTTGCATGCAAAATTTGTTTTGAAAACACCTCAATGTAAACTTGATATCAATGTTTATAAAACCATCTTCCTTAACCGTGACAGTTAGGAGAATAGTTCCCACCCAATGCTCTGATTGCTGTAGGTTATAGTTTTCAAGCCAATCTTCGTGGGATAAACTCAGTCTGTTGTGACATAACACAATACGCCATCTGATGTATATAATCCTATTACGGAAATCCTATAATTCCAACAGTGTAGCTTCTATCAGAATGCGTCCAGGTTCTTTTTGTGGGATTATTACGGGAACAGTGTTATATATATATTTATGAACACTAAAACACACGGGCACAGGGAAAATCTTCTTGTCTAAAATAACCACGGAGACAAGTTTCTAATTGTGTTAAAAAGAGGTATATCATTTAGACCTTTATACCCCATCATAAATTGTTGTAATAAAGTAAACCTATGATATTTAATTAGGTTGACGACTGACAGGAGCTTGGCCTTAGTCAGTAGAATTTTCTGGAACACTTTGTATTACATTGAAAATGCTTACGCATCTTAAGATAGTAAGAATATCGTCAGACTATATATTATGGGGTCATGGGAAAAGACAGTGAAAATTTGTCCCCCCCCCCCATACCCCTTTCCCAGAAAACCTAGGTAGAAGGCAGACAGGGGAGTTTAGCCCTGACCAGTATGTATTTCAAACTCTTGGTCTTTTTATGAGCAATGACTGGCCTTTGGGTCAGAGGTCGAGCAAGTTTACTTTGAACATTCGTTCGTGCGAGTGCCATTATTTACATTTCCGTTCGTGTGGGTTACGTCAACCTTATATAGTTTTCCAAGGTACTTAAAACGCTCAATTTCTCTTGACAATCGAAGTTCATGAAAACTCCAAACTTTGGCAGCTCATGTCACTTTAATAAATAACGCCGGTCGTTGTTCTGATTCAAGCTCCTTTCAAATTTTTTAAAAAACACTACGCACGCTATAGACTCTGGTAAAGAAATGAGGGGATCTTAAAGATATAAAAATTCAAAAAGCCATTTCATGCCGTTTTAATGATAGAATTGGAATTATTCTAAAATAGAGCCAAGGGGTAAAAGGTATTAATGATATGCCCTTTTTAACACAATTAGAAACTTGTCTCCACGGTTATTTTAGACAAGAAGATTAAGTGTGTTAGTGTTTTTGTGTTCATAAATATATAACTCTTTGTTGAGATTTTCAGAAGTATCGACCGCCAAGGTACGATATTCTCGTATTAGCTGTAACCTGATTTGGTCAGAATTATTTGGCCTGTGTATTGCGGATTATTGTAAACCATATCATTGCCTCCTGGAAGCAAATGAATGAAGGGCTACACACGTTTAGTACTGTTTACCTTCACCATTTCCACATCATTTTCTAATGGTTTATTGACAAGATTTGTCCGCTTTGACTGGAATTAATCAGCTTCCACTTCCTATATGACAATGTAAAGGATTATGACAGGTGTCTAAACGTATTTATTATATTTACACAGCTTAATCATAGAAGGTCTTGTTTTATGCTAGAGCTGAATATAACCGAGGTATCTTATATCCTCGGCTCTGCCTTATTTTCAATCTGAGATTTACTCAAACCGCTTGTCTTCCCTTGTTTGGCTGATTGAATTATTTTTGACGAGGTGGGGAGGTGTTTTTAAGAGACAAAATTCGGCGGTTATTGTTTTCTGTGGATTGTATCCCAACTAATTGAAATTCCCTTTACATAATAAACTGTAAAACAAAAGGTAGTAGCTTATACACTTAGCAATTAAACCATTCAAATTCCTTTTCCAACAATATTTTGCGGTACCATAGTTTCAAATTTGTTATTGAATGCCTTAAGATATAGCAATCTTGTGCATAGAGCATAAAGCTAGTTAAGAGGAATGTTTTAAGACTATAAAGGAGTTTCCCTCACAATATATGACTTACCTTCATCCCTAGATATATTTGTTTCAAAAGAAATGGTATATAGCTTTAGATGTGTATCTATTCTACAAGTGTGTTAAAGTGAGATCGAAACAGATCGGGCACCCAACAAGCAAAATAAAGCATGAAAGCATAGAAGCAGTAAATGTTATAACGATATCATTTGTTAAGTCGTTTCTCACGTTTTCGCGAATAAAGTGTAACACAGGTCTTCATCTCAAATTGTATTGTTTTTGTTCGCCATATTCGAGTTTTGTTTTGTTTTTAATCCTCGAGTAAAGACTTAATTGCATTCTATGGTATTAGATATAACCTGCTAAAAATATATTAAAGCCTTCTGGCACCAACGCTATTGAAGGCGGAACATGATACAGACTTTCTAAATGTATACCAGGATTAAAGAAATTATAATGTTACACTCCATATTCATTTGATCGGTAATAGAAAGTGTATACTGTGTTACCTAAGCACCCGATACAACTTAGAAATCCGCTTCAAGAAATGACCTGAAGCCTGTTTCCCAAAGAGGCGTGGCTTAAAGTGAACACTTTAGGTAAAATACAATATACTTCATCTTAAAGACAATATCTACCTGGTCCCAAAACATGGTTTATTTATTTTTTATGAAGTTCCTACAAGAAGCTATGGTTAATTATTCTCAGATGTCTGGTGACTGGATGTCACTGAAACATGTGCACACCTTACAACTGGCAATATGATTGGTTTATTTGACCTAAATACACCAATAGCAGGTTAGCATACCAGGTGTGCACATGTTTCAGTGACATCCAGTCACCAGACATCTGAGAATAATTAACCATAGCTTCTTGTAGGAAAGTCATAAAAAATAAATAAACCATGTTTGGGACCAGGTAGATATTGTCTTTAAGATGAAGTATATTGTATTTTACCTAAAGTGTTCACTTTAAGTTTTTACGTAACTGCCATAGCAACCCATACTGTAGAGATGCATTGCTATGGCAATTAAGTAAAAACTCAAACCACGCCTCTTTGGGAAACAGGCTCTAGGTACATGTATACCGTCATCCAATATAGGATCGAATCATACGATTCAAGAGAAAAGGTATCTCAGTTATGAAGGATTCTTGTTAAATTTTGGAAAAATACATTTGTAATTCCATGAAGATTTCATCAAATTACTATCTGTAAAAATTTTATTTAAACTACCATTAGTTACTTTGATGTGGATTCTATCAAATCTCATTTGAACATTTTTGATAAATCCATGACATCGTGTTTGTCCATGGGAAAAGCGCATGGTCCGATCCTTTATTGGAAGGTGGTATACCAGATCATCCCTTGAAAAGCGCAATCTGGTTCTTCTTGAACGGGATTATCTGTGTTGTATGTGCGGACCAAAGAGTTCAACATACAGTACAGTGCTTTCCTTCGCAACACAAGTCTAGGTAGACTCACATCTATTTTCTGTCTGTTTACTCCGTAAGATACTTTTACCAACGTGTAATAGACACAAAAGAATTTAACATTGTCAGTTTTATTTGGTATTTCAGTCCGAGAATGGCAAAGGAAGAAGTACTTCCCATCCGTTCAACCGTAATATTTTACATTTTTACCTGGGAAACAGACAGCTTAGCTTCCAGCCACGCATAGCCGGCAGCTCAGTCCGATCCTCTCTTGTGTTCTAGGTATAAAGAACCAGATAGACTGGAATCTCAATGATCAGATTTTTTAATCGCAAACAAGGTCGTCGGGAGGAGACTAAATTGGATTTGCGATTGATTTCTGTGAAAAGGGTCTTTACAAATATAAGACATGGGTCAATTTGAACAGCAAAGATTTCCTATATGTCTTTTTAAGTTATAGAGAAAAGTCACTTAAGGTTTTGATTGTCTGTCCTACAAACCTTTCAGAAAAAACCGTTTCTGTCTGTTCCGATTGTATATTTTTCGTAGGCCCAAATATATACTATCTAATTTAAAACCCACTGGCACACGTTACTCCTCTGGACTAAAACAATTATGGAAACATTTTATTTTCTGTCAATCCTATGTAAACCACTGGCTACTTGAAATAAAATCACAAGATACTACATCTTAGCGTTTAACTTACCTGAGCAAAAATATACGTTTAATCTTTGTACACCACATATCGATACGCCACAGACACTCTGGTACAGATGTAAGTGGTTAACTGGTAAAAGGTAATATCCGCAGAAGCAAGAAATGTTGGATCTCAAAACAAATGTAGACAGTATAGCCGTTGACAAAGTAGTCTAAAGCATGACTGATTAAAAACGTTATATCAAATACAATTCCTTAATCAATTGGCTTATTTAACATAAACCGCATTGTAAACGATAGCTTTTAGCAAGGCCTTATATAATGTGCTTCGTAAAGATCGAAGTCACAGACTTCTAAAACTACAGGTAAGTTAGGTTTCCAATGTCGTACCCTAATGTGGAAAATTGTTTTGACGATATCAGTATACCATTGATAGTTAATATATGGGACACCGGGTGGTAGTATTTAGCTTATTTGAATTGCTCTCATCTTTACTGTTAAAGCAGAATAAGGTTTTGATCGTTAATTGCTTTCGACAGCCAACTCGTCACACACCAAGTCAAAGCAGTCGATATTCTAAAAAGTGTTATCCGTTTGTCCCAGACGAACTTTTGAACCTTGACGCATTTGTCTTATGTGTGGTTCTGGTACCACTTTGATATTTTTCGCTTTTCTCAGGTGTTGTTCTTTTGCTGTTGTGGTTTTGTTCGCGCGTCGCAAACGGGGGAAAGTTGCTTCTGTAGTACTGTTTACATGTCCCAGACATGGTTCTGATACTTCTGTGGGTTTACCATCTTGTTTTAGACATGGTCCCGGTGCTTCTGTGGGTTTACCATCTTAATTCAGACATGGTAGCAGTGCTTCTGTGGGTTTACCATCTTGTTTCAGACTTGGTCCCGGTGCTTCTGTGGGTTTACCATCTTGTTTCAGACTTGGTCTCGGTGCTTCTGTGGGTTTACCATCTTGTTTCAGACTTGGTCCCGGTGCTTCTGTGGGTTTACCATCTTGTTTCAGACTTGGTCCCGGTGCTTCTGTGGGTTTACCCTCTTGTTTCAGACATGGTCCCGGTGCTTTTGTGGGTTTACCATCTTGTTTCAGACATGGTCGCGGTGCTTCTGTGGGTTTACCATCTTGTTTCAGACTTGGTCCCGGTGCTTCTGTGGGTTTACCATCTTGTTTCAGACTTGGTCCCGGTGCTTCTGTGGGTTTACCCTCTTGTTTCAGACATGGTCCCGGTGCTTCTGTGGGTTTACCATCTTGTTTCAGACTTGGTCCCGGTGTTTCTGTGGGTTTACCATCTTGTTTCGGACATGGTCCCGGTGCTTCTGTGGTTTACCATCTTGTTTCAGACTTGGTCCCGGTGCTTCTGTGGGTTTACCATCTTGTTTCAGACTTGGTCCCGGTGCTTCTGTGGGTTTACCATCTTGTTTCAGACTTGGTCCCGGTGCTTCTGTGGGTTTACCATCTTGTTTCAGACTTGGTCCCGGTGCTTCTGTGGTTTTACCATCTTGTTTCAGACTTGGTCTCGGTGCTTCTGTGGGTTTACCATCTTGTTTCGGACATGGTCCCGGTGCTTCTCTGGGTTTACCATCTTGTTTCAGACTTGGTCCCGGTGCTTCTCTGGGTTTACCATCTTGTTTCAGACTTGCATGGTCCCGGTGCTTCTGTGGGTTTACCCTCTTGTTTCGGACATGGTCCCGGTGCTTCTGTGGGTTTACCATCTTGTTTCAGACATGGTCGCGGTGCTTCTGTGGGTTTACCATCTTGTTTCAGACTTGGTCCCGGTGCTTCTGTGGGTTTACCATCTTGTTTCAGACTTGGTCCCGGTGCTTCTCTGGGTTTACCATCTTGTTTCAGACTTGGTCCCGGTGCTTCTGTGGGTTTGCCGTCTTGTTTCAGACTTGGTCTCGGTGCTTCTGTGGGTTTACCATCTTGTTTCGGACATGGTCCCGGTGCTTCTCTGGGTTTACCATCTTGTTTCAGACTTGGTCCCGGTGCTTCTCTGGGTTTACCATCTTGTTTCAGACTTGCATGGTCCCGGTGCTTCTGTGGGTTTACCATCTTGTTTCAGACATGGTCGCGGTGCTTCTGTGGGTTTACCATCTTGTTTTAGACTTGGTCCCGGTGCTTCTGTGGGTTTACCATCTTGTTTCAGACTTGGTCCCGGTGCTTCTGTGGGTTTACCCTCATGTTTCAGACATGGTCCCGGTGCTTCTGTGGGTTTACCCTCTTGTTTCAGACTTGGTCGCGGTGCTTCTCTGGGTTTACCATCTTGTTTCAGACTTGGTCCCGGTGCTTCTGTGGGTTTGCCGTCTTGTTTCAGACTTGGTCTCGGTGCTTCTGTGGGTTTACCATCTTGTTTCAGACATGGTAGCAGTGCTTCTGTGGGTTTACCATCTTGTTTCAGACTTGGTCCCGGTGCTTCTGTGGGTTTACCATCTTGTTTCAGACTTGGTCTCGGTGCTTCTGTGGGTTTACCATCTTGTTTCAGACTTGGTCCCGGTGCTTCTGTGGGTTTACCATCTTGTTTCAGACTTGGTCCCGGTGCTTCTGTGGGTTTACCCTCTTGTTTCAGACATGGTCCCGGTGCTTCTGTGGGTTTACCATCTTGTTTCAGACATGGTCGCGGTGCTTCTGTGGGTTTACCATCTTGTTTCAGACTTGGTCCCGGTGCTTCTGTGGGTTTACCATCTTGTTTCAGACTTGGTCCCGGTGCTTCTGTGGGTTTACCCTCTTGTTTCAGACATGGTCCCGGTGCTTCTGTGGGTTTACCATCTTGTTTCAGACTTGGTCCCGGTGTTTCTGTGGGTTTACCATCTTGTTTCGGACATGGTCCCGGTGCTTCTGTGGTTTACCATCTTGTTTCAGACTTGGTCCCGGTGCTTCTGTGGGTTTACCATCTTGTTTCAGACTTGGTCCCGGTGCTTCTGTGGGTTTACCATCTTGTTTCAGACTTGGTCCCGGTGCTTCTGTGGGTTTACCATCTTGTTTCAGACTTGGTCCCGGTGCTTCTGTGGTTTTACCATCTTGTTTCAGACTTGGTCTCGGTGCTTCTGTGGGTTTACCATCTTGTTTCGGACATGGTCCCGGTGCTTCTCTGGGTTTACCATCTTGTTTCAGACTTGGTCCCGGTGCTTCTCTGGGTTTACCATCTTGTTTCAGACTTGCATGGTCCCGGTGCTTCTGTGGGTTTACCCTCTTGTTTCGGACATGGTCCCGGTGCTTCTGTGGGTTTACCATCTTGTTTCAGACATGGTCGCGGTGCTTCTGTGGGTTTACCATCTTGTTTCAGACTTGGTCCCGGTGCTTCTGTGGGTTTACCATCTTGTTTCAGACTTGGTCCCGGTGCTTCTCTGGGTTTACCATCTTGTTTCAGACTTGGTCCCGGTGCTTCTGTGGGTTTGCCGTCTTGTTTCAGACTTGGTCTCGGTGCTTCTGTGGGTTTACCATCTTGTTTCGGACATGGTCCCGGTGCTTCTCTGGGTTTACCATCTTGTTTCAGACTTGGTCCCGGTGCTTCTCTGGGTTTACCATCTTGTTTCAGACTTGCATGGTCCCGGTGCTTCTGTGGGTTTACCCTCTTGTTTCGGACATGGTCCCGGTGCTTCTGTGGGTTTACCATCTTGTTTCAGACTTGGTCCCGGTGCTTCTGTGGGTTTACCATCTTGTTTCAGACTTGGTCCCGGTGGTTCTGTGGGTTTACCCTCTTGTTT
Organism: Lepidochitona cinerea; assembly: GCA_963971465.1. Classification (NCBI taxonomy): domain Eukaryota; kingdom Metazoa; phylum Mollusca; class Polyplacophora; order Chitonida; family Tonicellidae; genus Lepidochitona; species Lepidochitona cinerea. Next base: position 33,360,915 of record OZ020556.1, on the reverse strand, counting down.
CGGACATGGTCCCGGTGCTTCTGTGGGTTTACCATCTTGTTTCAGACTTGGTCCCGGTGCTTCTGTGGGTTTACCATCTTGTTTCAGACTTGGTCCCGGTGCTTCTGTGGGTTTACCCTCTTGTTTCAGACATGGTCCCGGTGCTTCTGTGGATTTCCCATCTTGTTTCAGACTTGGTCCCGGTGCTTCTGTGGGTTTACCCTCTTGTTTCAGACATGGTCCCGGTGCTTCTGTGGATTTACCATCTTGTTTCAGACTTGGCCCCGGTGCTTCTGTGGGTTTACCCTCTTGTTTCGGACATGGTCCCGGTGCTTCTGTGGGTTTACCATCTTGTTTCAGACTTGGTCCCGGTGCTTCTGTGGGTTTACCATCTTGTTTCAGACTTGGTCCCGGTGTTTCTGTGGGTTTACCATCTTGTTTCGGACATGGTCCCGGTGCTTCTGTGGTTTACCATCTTGTTTCAGACTTGGTCCCGGTGCTTCTGTGGGTTTACCATCTTGTTTCAGACTTGGTCCCGGTGCTTCTGTGGGTTTACCATCTTTTTTCAGACTCGGTCCCGGTGCTTCTGTGGGTTTACCATCTTGTTTCAGACTTGGTCCCGGTGCTTCTGTGGTTTTACCATCTTGTTTCAGACTTGGTCTCGGTGCTTCTGTGGGTTTACCATCTTGTTTCGGACATGGTCCCGGTGCTTCTCTGGGTTTACCATCTTGTTTCGGACATGGTCCCGGTGCTTCTGTGGTTTACCATCTTGTTTCAGACTTGGTCCCGGTGCTTCTGTGGGTTTACCATCTTGTTTCAGACTTGGTCCCGGTGCTTCTGTGGGTTTACCATCTTGTTTCAGACATGGTCGCGGTGCTTCTGTGGGTTTACCATCTTGTTTTAGACTTGGTCCCGGTGCTTCTGTGGGTTTACCATCTTGTTTCAGACTTGGTCCCGGTGCTTCTGTGGGTTTACCCTCATGTTTCAGACATGGTCCCGGTGCTTCTGTGGGTTTACCCTCTTGTTTCAGACTTGGTCGCGGTGCTTCTCTGGGTTTACCATCTTGTTTCAGACTTGGTCCCGGTGCTTCTGTGGGTTTGCCGTCTTGTTTCAGACTTGGTCTCGGTGCTTCTGTGGGTTTACCATCTTGTTTCGGACATGGTCCCGGTGCTTCTCTGGGTTTACCATCTTGTTTCAGACTTGGTCCCGGTGCTTCTCTGGGTTAACCATCTTGTTTCAGACTTGCATGGTCCCGGTGCTTCTGTGGGTTTACCCTCTTGTTTCGGACATGGTCCCGGTGCTTCTGTGGATTTACCATCTTGTTTCAGACTTGGCCCCGGTGCTTCTGTGGGTTTACCATCTTGTTTCGGACATGGTTCCGGTGCTTCTGTGGGTTTACCATCTTGTTTCAGACTTGGTCCCGGTGCTTCTGTGGGTTTACCATCTTGTTTCAGACTTGGTCCCGGTGCTTCTGTGGGTTTACCCTCTTGTTTCGGACATGGTCCCGGTGCTTCTGTGGGTTAACCATCTTGTTTCAGACTTGGTCCCGGTGCTTCTGTGGGTTTACCATCTTGTTTCAGACTTGGTCCCGGTGCATCTGTGGGTTTACAATCTTGTTTCAGACTTGCTCTCGGTGCTTCTGTGGGTTTACCATCTTGTTTCGGACATGGTCCCGGTGCTTCTGTGGGTTAACCATCTTGTTTCAGACTTGGTCCCGGTGCTTCTGTGGGTTTACCATCTTGTTTCAGACTTGGTCCCGGTGCATCTGTGGGTTTACAATCTTGTTTCAGACTTGGTTCCGGTGCTTCTGTTGGTTTACCATCTTGTTTCAGACTTGCTCTCGGTGCTTCTGTGGGTTAACCATCTTGTTTCGGACATGGTCCCGGTGCTTCTGTGGGTTAACCATCTTGTTTCAGACTTGGTCCCGGTGCTTCTGTGGGTTAACCATCTTGTTTCAGACTTGGTCCCGGTGCTTCTGTGGGTTTACCCTATTGTTTCGGACATGGTCCCGGTGCTTCTGTGGGTTTACCATCTTGTTTCAGACTTGGTCCCGGTGCTTCTGTGGGTTTACCATCTTGTTTCAGACTTGGTCCCGGTGCTTCTGTGGGTTTACCCTATTGTTTCGGACATGGTCCCGGTGCTTCTGTGGGTTTACCATCTTGTTTCAGACTTGGTCCCGGTGCTTCTGTGGGTTTACCATCTTGTTTCAGACTTGGTCCCGGTGCTTCTGTGGGTTTACCATCTTGTTTTAGACTTGGTCCCGGTGCTTCTGTGGGTTTACCCTCTTGTTTCAGACATGGTCCCGGTGCTTCTGTGGGTTTACCATCTTGTTTCAGACTTGGTCCCGGTGCTTCTGTGGGTTTGCCATCTTGTTTCAGACATGGTACCCGTGCATCAATTTCGTTAGGGTCACGAGTGATCTACAAAAGCGATATCTGTGTTCTTACCTAGAACAATTGAGAACATTTAACTGCACTTATTAGACGTTGAACAAGATGCACGGTATCAATCTAAATGTTACGTACAATATGAAACTTTGGTGTTATTATTGGGAGTTATTCTAAACTTCTTACTCTATTTATATAAACGACCATTTGTGGCCGCCATTTGTGATCAAAACTGCCATAAATGCTCGCCGTTGCTTCTGCAGCTTCCCCCAGTTGTCCAAAACATGGTTTGCCATTGTTTATTTCTTCCAGGCATAGTTCTGATACTGCTGTGGTATTGTTCACTTCTCCTAGACAATAATGTTGAATGGTTTACTTATCCAAGCAATAGTTCAAATACTGTTGTGGTATTATTTACTTATTCCCCACAAGGCTCTGGTAGTGCCGTGGTATTGTTAAATTATCCTAGATAATGGTCTTACACGGTTGTGAAATCGTTCACTTATCCTATACATAGCTCAGACACTGTTTTGGTATTGTTTGCTTGTCTTAGACATAGTTCACTGCTGTGGGGTTGTTTTCTTCTCTTAGCAAAGTTCTGATACTGCTGTGGAAGTTTTTATTTGTCCCACACATGTTTCTGGTTGTTCTGTGGCTTGGTATTCTTTATTTGTCCCACGCGTGTTTCTGGTTGTTCTGTGATGTGGTGTTTGTTATTTGCCCCACCCATGTTGCTGGTTGTTCTGTGGCGTGGTATTGTTTATTTGTCCCACACATGTTTCTGGTTGTTCTGTGGCGTGGTATTGTTTATTTGTCCCACGAGTGTTTCTGGTTGTTCTGTGGCGTGGTATTGTTTATTTGTCCCACACATGTTTCTGGTTGTTCTGTGGCGTGGTATTGTTTATTTGTCCCACACATGTTTCTGGTTGTTCTGTGGCGTGGTATTGTTTATTTGTCCCACACATGTTTCTGGTTGTTCTTTGGCGTGGTATTGTTTATTTGTCCCGCGAGTGTTTCTGGTTGTTCTGTGGCGTGGTATTGTTTATTTGTCCCACACATGTTTCTGGTTGTTCTGTGGCGTGGTATTGTTTATTTGTCCCACGTATGTTTCTGGTTGTTCTGTGATGTGGTATTGTTTGCTTGTCCCACACATGTTTCTGGGTGTTCTGTGGTGTGGTATTGTTTACTTGTCCCATACATGTTTCTGGTTGTTCTGTGGTGTGGTATTGTTTACTTGTCCCACACATGTTTCTGGTTGTTCTGTGGTGTGGTATTGTTTGTGCGGGATATGTTTCTGATGTTTCTCTGACTGTAATCGTTTGTCCCAGACGTTGCTCTGATTCTGTTGTGGTATAGCATGTTCCCGTTATGATCCTGATACTTCTGTGACTTTAACCGCTTGTCCCATTGTATTGATACTGAGGTTTTGTTTACATCTTTGATTGATTTATTGATTGATCGATTGATTGGGGCTGATTGTCACACTGAACAGCCACGGTAGTATCTCGACAAAGTGCCAACCGACTACTTAATCGCCCAAACCCATCCAAATTGTTTACTTGTGAATTGAACATATTTTATTGCAGAAATAGCAATCGGATTGGGAACAAGTTCTAGGACTTCGTAAGTCCCTCTCCTACAAAGTTTTACATGTTGAGTAATACGATTTAACATAAAGGATACCTAAAGATACAAAGGGTTTAAACAATGTCAAAATGACAAATGTTGTTGGGTTTTTCTTATTTTTTTCTGACATGGCGCTAACATTAGCACAGTTGTTAGTAATCTATATAACCGAATCTTTCGCTAGATACTCGGGAAATTTGGTGAGTAAGGATTATATATATTTTAGATTCACTGTCTTAAGATGGATTAAAGCTGCATGGAATCAATATGAGATTAAACAATACATCTCTGGATTTGTATTACCTTATCGCATAGATCGTCTGTCAACGTGTTCTTATCAAGCTGACTGAAATCGTCACGAGTCGAATTGCATTTCAAATAGAGTTCATCCAGAATTTTATCTTAAGAAGACCCAAAACACATTGAGAATAAATTCTGTTGAGCAGAGATTGACAGATTGTATCAGAAAAATTTCTTCTGATCCAGGCTATAATTCATGGGCTACTTTCAAATAAGGCCAGTAAATGATAAGTCTAATTTCTATAGATAAAAGAGGACCCGCAGCGTATATCGAAGAATAGACGTAGAAGAGAGTCGTTAACGTATTTTGTCCTGGAAGCAGTGTTATGTAGACTTGTAGCTCGTGTCTTTTGAATTTATCTCTTGTGGTTTACGCACAAAATTCTAAACCAATGTATCGTTGTAATAACAGCTGTCAATTTCCTGAGATAAATCTGACTGCATTCCATAGCCCTGAGATAAATTGTAAGTTTTACCTCAGTCACTTTGACAATGTACAGGATTACCATAAGCGCGTGGAAGTATCAATAAAGACCCAAAGTGATAACGCCAGTGCTCTCCATTTTGGTTCATCCTATAACCTGGGTTTTCGCCGTATCTAACTGTATTTCGTTTTCCATTTCGTTTTAGATTGTTTTAAGTGTTTGCGAGTATTTTATATGGATACTTGGGGACTAATATATTGACCACAATTACAAATTATTTCATTACAGCGCTTATCATTCATTGATATACTTCAATAGGTTGTGTGGGTGTTGAACCGCCCCAATTTAATTTTCTCAAAAAATGTAATAGAGCTTAGATACGACAATTGTCCAAAGGCAATGTTATAGCATATGGCAGCGGATATTGTTTAATGCCAAAACGGCGAATTGCCATAGTGAGTAACGTCACACTTACATGTATGCTCTCTATTGTATCGTGTCATCTACACAGCTCTATAATAAGTTTGCTTTATTTCCGTGGGGCGGGCGGGGGTTCTGCTTGATGCCTAACCTATCGATAGATGAATGGTTTTATTTCTTGGAGTTCTGTTTTAAGTTCCTATCTGTAGATCGCTTATGATTCAGTATTTTTTACAGAAATTATTTTTCTATCAATCAACGAATGGAAAAGCTGAAGAATGCATTAAGGATACGGGATCACAGGCCTGTACCCATTTTGCGAAGTCTCCTTAAGCTAAGGTTAACTTTCATTTTCACCTAAAAGTGGCATGAGCTGCCGTAATTCACACTTTTTTTTCATAATGTCTGATCGTCACGAGAGTAAGAGGCTTTGAAGGCCATCGAAAAACTAAATGATAAGCGTTGGAATGAGGAAAATCCATACAGTATGTGGTCTGTACGAACTGAAAATGTGTTCGAAAAGTAAACAAAATGTAAATAACCGGGACGACCATTCATTCATTCTAAGCCAAAGTTAGATCAAAACAATACTTTATCGTACATTCTCGAGACTAGAAGCACTGAAAAGCTTCTGAATTATACGTCTTGGGAAAAATAGCCGATAATTTCAACATTCTGTTTTAACGTCAAAATATCAACATTTTGGCAGCTTATGCCACTTTAAGAATATCTTAAGAAAAAAATGTTATTTTACTAAACCCCCTTAGCTTAAGGCATACTTAACGTCACTGTAGCCCTTTTTCAGCAATTATTATTTTGGGATAAAATAGCGAGACTTTTAAAATCTTATAGAGAATCTCTTTTAATGATATATGACATTCGAAATAGGCCTATTCTAACTAACCCCTGCGATCTGCACTAGGAAGCATCGGTATATAAAGAGTTTCCCTTCTCCACTTAAGGAGAGCTCCGTTATCGCTAAGGGAAAATCTTAAGATGGGATTAAGGGGGTTTCGTAAAATTGGCGAAGCTCCATCTTAACATTTCCTGTAAGTTTTATCCTTAGCCACTACGGTTACTACCTTAACTACGGAGGCTTCGTAAAAGTGGGCCCAGACTTACAGGGCATCACTGAATAAGTTGTACTCGGACTTCAACTGACTTGCAGCTAGACGCAATTCGCTTGTCTCCATGGTGATCGAGCTTCCCGCTTGTATCCATAGTGATGGACAGCAGTCCAATGCACTCTGGGATAGCGCACTTCGTTCATCCCTGGTTTTTGCCTGCAGTGGAATGCTCTCATCACAAACTTCTTATTTTTGTACTTTTATTTTATCAGGTATACATTTAAATCCCTTTCCCTAATAATGCCAATAGTGCTATTAACATATATAGAATAGCATATACTCTTGAATTCATCCTACATTTATCATGTTGGTCTGTAAATAGAAAAAGTTTGTGTTGTTGTTGCGTATTGAACAACTGTGTCAATTCTAACTTGAATTTGGAAGAATTAGTATCCTAGACCTTCCTACGTGAGCATTGATTTAATTCCCTGCGACATGTTTATTAGTTGGATGCTCTGCCGAAGTCCCATTTCATGTTCGATTTAATATGAGAAACATAGGAACTTTTGTGTCTTACATAAGGGACATAACTCTTTTAGTCATAACTCAAATTGTTGAAATACATGTATGCGTTAAGCTAAAGCAATTTGGAATTGCCTGACTATTTCCTCATTTTAACCTAGCTGCAGTTGTGTATGGTTGCGTGGTTATTTGTTATCTGGATGTATGTCGAAATTATGAGTGGCGCTAAACATTAGTCAATCAACACAATTATATATTTTCTGCAAGGTTGAATGTATCTCCAGTGTTGATATCATTCAATCCAGACTGGTTATCATTTGTATGCTATTTTCTTTAATGTGATCATCATTTATTTTATTTATCTTTCCAGTACTTTACTTATTATAAAATCATTATTTTATTTATCGTCCCAAAATATTAGGTATCAATCATAATATTATTTTGTTTTCTGGTTACTTATTTTACTTAATTCATTGTATTTATTAAGCGTAAGGATATCATGTTTGTTTATCATAATAGATTCTTCTATGGAGCGGTATGCTGTAATTTCTGATGATGAGAGTAGTTTTTCTGGAAAGCTCATATTAAACATCACCATGTACAAAGTAGTATAAGTTGTCCTACGTGTTTTGCTTTTATAATAATAGTTTCATTGAATGATATGTTGTCTTACATAATTTGATTTAGATTTAGTTTAAGAACATGTGATTTTCTATATTTGTATTTACATTATTAATATTGTTCATAAATATTAATATTGCATTATAAGTTGTATTTAACTGCAACCGATTGTGTTGAACATGTTGTTTCAATACATTCTGATAGCGCACTTCGTTCATCCCTGATTTTGCCTGCAGTGGAATGCTGTCATCACAAATTCTTATTTTTGTACTTTTATTTTATCAGGTCCGAATGCAAACTGATATACCAATGCGGAACAGAATTATCCCATCAGCCGTCACTGGAACAGTCCACCAAATGATGTCAAAGGCCAACCATCTTTCAAAAAACTTTTAGAGACCAAATACCTCACCCCACCCACACCATATCTGTGAAAGGAACGATTGATTGATCGATTGATCTTTTACGCCGCACTTGAGATTATTTCACATATATGGCGGCACGAAAGAAACACCCAACCTTCTGCGAGTACCTGGCAACTCTTCCACATACGGCGACTGAGTGAAACATCCATTCAGAATTCGAACCCGCGCCGCATCGATGGAAGGTCTGTGTGGGACTGAGGGACAATCACTCTAACCCACAGGACCACCGAGGCCCCTGATAGGAACGAAAACATTATTTTGTCCCTTGCAAAATCGCTCTACACAGTGTATCGAATAAAGGCCCAGTCTGAAACTTACGTACATGCCAGCAAAACGATTTATGAAAAATATCTTCATTCAAAAAGCTTTGGACAATCCATAGCCTCATCAAATCAATTCAAGTAGTGGCGTTTATTTTATTTTTGTTAAAAAAACTTAATTATCTTTAAATATTCCTATTTATACAAACTGATTTTGTTGCCTTATGCCTAATATCTCGCAGAGGTATCTCACAACTTCAGCAGCGTGATGTTCGATGCCATTTCGAGCAAGTCGCAGCAGAGAGCGACAATGTCTTTACCAAATGCTTATTTTTTGTAAATATCTCATTGCTTTGTCTCATTGTACTCATTTTGTCAGTTAATTTATCATTAAATCTTTATATTTTCATCTGTGTAGGGAGACGCACTAACTTTGCTTACTGTGGTCCCCTTAAACAATTAGTCTTTTAATACAAAAACTCTAGAGTGCTGCACAAGACAACAATTTGTTAATCAATTCATAAATTGCCTCATATGAAATGATACAAGCATGAATATTAGCCAATCTATAACGAACAGCCGATCAACCAGTCGAAATCGTACTTCATTTAATATTTCTTCTGAGAAATCGCATTCGAGGAATTATGTGACTTAAAGGTTACAACATCCAGTTTCTGTTTTTTCAGCAAATGGAAATTTATCTTGGTTATGCTAGAGCTAAGAAGTGGCTTTCAGACCGACAGTTTTGTATCTGGGGTATTTGAATGTTGCATTGAAGCTTAAATGCCGGTCTACTGTACATACTTTAAGTCTTCAATGAGTGACTGATTGAAGATTATGTATGTGTTTGTTTGTTTTTTTAGTGTTTAACCCATTTTGAAAATACCACAGTTTGGCTAAGAATATGTAAGTCTAAAACTGTCAAAATGGCGGTACCCATGTTGAATTGTGTGTAGCTTGAAACCGGCATGCAATATGTCAACTTTATTTGTAAAGGATGTCTCATGTGTTGATCTATTTGAAAATGGAAAGGAAAAGCCTTAACGACATTTATGTAATTAGCCACAAATCAAAACGTTAACATTACCGCAAATGGGAAATGAAACTGTATCCTGTAACGAATAGAGATACCCTGCATTCATGAGTCAACCTGCTTGTCGGTCCACTGGTTTTATTCATTATGTAGCGTATCCTAGTGTGGAAGACCTTTATGTTGTTTGGTGATGACTGACCAAAGCAAGGACTACTTACGCTTGAATCGTCAGTGAGATACTGTTAGTGTTTTGAACTCTCTTAATCCATGTAAGTATGTTTTCTCATTATTCCTGTTTCTGGAAGATTTTAAAATGAACCCCATATACAATCATTTTGAAAGTCCTCAGTTAGAAATAACTCATATTCTATTTGATAATATGAACAAAAATGTGTTTTGAAACTGGGTGGATATTATCTTTAATATAAACTATATGATACTATTATTGAGTCGGATATACATTCATTTTATTTTCATTTTCTGTCAAACTTGAGTATCATTTACCTTGATAATAAACCAACCATGAAGCTGGTCACGGTAGACTTCATAAATGTTTTCTAAACTGTACGATAAGTAACGGCCTCAGTGAATCCGGAGATAGTTCGGTCTTAAAATAAACCTCTGTTAGACACGGCATGGCCATACAGCTATTCATTTTGATCGGACTAATGCATATTCTACTTTTCGTAAATCCTGTTTTCTGATAATAATTAAGAGTGTGAGGCAGATGTAGGATATGAATCACGATGATCACGATATAATTGCTCTATGGCATTTTAGCTGCCTAAAACACCCATTTACCAGGGTATCAAACGGTATTTAAAACATCATAACTTTTTCTACAGTATTGTATTTTCCTACTATTTTTCCTATGGTTAAAATTCCTAAAATCCGTACGTATCCGATTATAATCGTCGCTTTGTCTTTTTTTCTAATTTTCAGATAGGTTTCGTGTTTACATTGTGCCTGTGAAGCCAAACAATAATGTTCTCATCTGGTCCAAAGCCAAAGTTCGATGCAAACTACACAGGCAGACTTCAGGGTGTATTGAACACATTCTACAAAGAAATGGCGTGTCCATCTCATAATCCGATTCTGGCCAACCTTTCGTCCAAGACACGGGAAATTCTTCAGTCGGTTGAAAAATTGGATAAGCGATTCCAGTTGGACGCCAAAGATGTGGGTAGTTTGGCTTCCGATCTATCGGCCGTAGTGTGTAGTGAGTTTGATATTTTACTCTGTCTTGATATAAATGGTGAGGTAGAAGAGTCAGATTTATCCCCGGGCTACGCCAGGTTTCATTTGGCACCATCGGAGCGTAAAAAGTGGTCGGATGCTGCCAACGGAGAGTATCTTATACCCCGTAAACTGACTGATATATTTCAAGATCATGTATCGACTGTTGTCGAAGGCCTTGGCGACGAGCTGGGTAAAAAGTATATAGTTGGCGGTCGAGGATCTGTTGCGACCACAGTATCTGTGGAATATAAAGGTCTAAAATACAAAGCAGATCTTGTGATAGCTGTTAACTGTAAAGACTGGCCAAGATCTGCTGACGCCGACTGGCTTTTGCCTAACTATAACGGCCATTGGCCATCACCAGATGTCATCGCCCAAATTAAGGCAAACGGCTATGAAATGGTGGCGAAGTACGTGAACCATTCGACGCCAGGTGTTGGTGATAGGGGTCAAGTTCTTGATCAACTATGGAGAATCTCCGTCTCGAGGGCTGAAACTCTCTTATTGAAAACATTGGACGATCATACATGTCATAAGAAAGTGCTTATAGTGTGGAAGGCTTTGCGACTATTCCATCTAGTATCAACCGGAAGTGGCCGAGCTCCAAGGGACGTAACCATTACATTTACTTCTTACCATTTAAAGACCCTTTTTCTCCACCAGATGAAAAGATATCCCTATACAAGTCAATGGACAAATGATAAATTCGCTTCTCGTTTCTTGTCCTTTCTATATGACCTACAGTGGAGGATAAATTTTGAAGATTTTCCCACGTTTTTCTTTCCTCGAGTTAACCTTGCCAAGAAAAGGGGAATAACATTTGGAGACAAATGGATCATTTTTTTCGGAAAACTCATGGCAAATCCAATTGCCTATATTGAAAGTGCGCTGCCATTTGACGAGTCAAAAGAAGCTCTCTACACGTACTATTCTAGTCTTTAACTGAAATCTGTGATCGGTTGTATTACTTTCTCTAAGGATAATCTTGACACGGCATGTACTTCTTCAGTATACCAAGGAATATATATTTTCACGAATATTCCGTTGATGGCCACCAACTATTATTCAAACCACAAATATAGTCACTGAGGGTTAACTATGTAATGATGCAAGTTTGGTATTCACTCACTGATTCTGTACCCGATGATATTGTGTCAGTTTTGAAGTAATCCATAATATAGGCCTACATTCAGTTCAGATCAAAACATCCAGGCAGTTGAAATTATCTTAAAACGGTTGGTAACCTAATAAATGCCATACCAAAAGTCTACCAGGAACATCACTCACGTATACAACAACTGCTTGGAAGATTTGAGAACATGGTGACATCCATGAAAACAACTAGCAAAGGCGAAAAACAATTCTTATATTAGTAGGTGCGATGTTTTAAAACCCCTATCCAATTCCCGCCTAGAACAACGATGACAATAAAGGACATATCTTCCGTGGTATTTCACAACTTTAAGGACGTAAACATATCTGAAGTACAGGCTTATGAAAGGAAAACAATCGCAGGGTTCGTTTCACACCTAGCTGACAATGGGTACCATAGTGAAGAGATACGACGCCATGGTCATAATGGAACCTATCATTTGGTCAAAGGGAAATACATGTAAAGATATGCAGGTCATTTTGGACAAACATTAAAAGTCCAGGAACTAAACTCACTGACACGACATTTGTATCTGGTAGAGATGGGGATTTGCCTGTATATTTAGTATTGACATCAAAGAATAGATATAGGTTGCATACAAATGTAATCACCGCTAAAATGCAGAAAACTGTTTACGTTTAAAAAGAAGGACAGTTTTCTGTATTTTTCCCAGTTAGAAGAAGTTATGAACTTTAATTCTTTTGACAAAATTCATAAGTTTTTACATCATTTTCTATTTTTAATTTGAAAATAAAAATTGGGTTTGCTAGGTACCTGCAAGGGAAGGCGCAAGTGCCCTAAACGACTTGAATTTTAGACTTTTAAACCAGCTGGTCAAGTCTTTACGCTTTCATTGAGTGTCTTCTACAGTGACGCCGAAATTCGCCCTTTTTTTTCTAAAAAGTCGATTGTGAAGGCAATAGGGGTGTTTGAGACCAGGATAACTCAACAGTTTCTAACTTGTACTTTTTGAGAAAAAATGCCGATAATTCCAAAAGTTTGTTAGAAGGGAAATATACCAGCATTTTAACACCTCATGTGACTTAAAACTTTTTTTCTTTCACTTTATTTACAAGAACGCAAAAGCTCCGACGGTAAAAGTACCACAGACATAAACCACGGCGGGAGCCCAGTTTCCTCCGCACTAAAACTGGCAACTATAATGTAGTTTTTTTGGAAGAGAAGCAGACATTGAGACTCGAAGAGGATGACAAAACAAGACTGTTCTTTGCGAGTCACTACGCGCCGGTACACACAAAACTATAACTATTAAAACGCGGGATTACAACATTACATCCCTCCAAAACTTTGTAGATTAAACTTTCAAAACTCAATTGAACTTTAAAGTTATACGAATTGAATAACAATTTTCAAACTCTATATAGCATGAAGAATTAAGCAATTCTTGGAAAGAAATAGTAGTATAATTCTTAAACAAAAGTGATATGGCATTTTTTCAAAGTTGAAAGTTAGCAATTACTTTGTAAACGTTAAAATGTTTTTATCACTTAAACTTAAGGTTGGCATTTAAACTCTTAAATGTTTGTCCAAAATAAAATGTCTATTTAAAATGAAATGTTCGGATGATTGTCTTTCTCCAATCAATGTAAGAAAAAGAATAGGCTAGCTAAGGCCTTAAGAAAAAATGTAAAACAGAAGTTCACTGTCGTTTAACGAAAGAAAGCATATATCAAAATAGTCACAGTTCACAGTTCAAAGTTATTGAAGCGCGATGGTATTCTTCTAGTACGAGAAGGATATCTCCGTTGTTGATTGGGATGAGAGTCATTGAGTGAATAATCCAAATCATCATCACTATCGTGGAGACTATCATCGGTCAGGGTAGATGAGTTTGTTTGATGTTTTAGGCGTTTCATGAAGGAAGAATTTCGAGTGACACTGTGGTTATTATGTCTCGCTGTAACCATCGAGCCATTGATAGAAGTTACAGTATAAGGAGTAGGAAGAAAAGGTGGTAACAGTTTACCCTTGTTCTGATTTCTAAGTAACACTGTATCACCAATTTTCAATTTGGAGGGTTTTGCTTTAGCTTTGATATCAGCATATTGTTTCATTTTCTCTTTGGAATGTCCATCTTTCTCTCTCACAGTTGAATCAGAGACAGGTTTGGTGATTTGTGGTAAGTTGGTCCGAAATGGTCTATTGAAGAGAAGTTCCGCTGGAGGTTTGTCCGTTGTACTATGTGGTGTGGCACGATATGATCTTAGGAACTTGTACATCTCTTGTTTCCATGGTTTGTGATCAGCTTCGGCTGCGCGAATAGCTTTCTGTAGAGTGCGAATAAATCTTTCTGCATCTCCATTTGCACGCGGCCAATAAGGAGTGATCTTTCTGTGATGAATACCTAAGTAGGACATAAATTGGTGAAATTCAGCCCCATTAAATGGTGGGCCATTGTCTGTTTTCAAGACTGATGGAATACCATGTGTCGAAAATACTTTGTCCATTGCTGGAATAGTTGATTTGGCAGATGTTGACGTCACTTTCTCAACTTCAGGATACCGAGAATACTCATCATAGATAATTAACAGGTAATTTCCACATGGCATTGGACCAAGAAAATCAGCACAGAGTGAATCCCAAGGTGCTTTAGGAAGTTCAGTCATATTCAGTGGTTCTCGACGAGAAGTGTTTTCAGGGTTTGACGCTTGGCAGGGTAAACAGTTGTTAATAGTCGATTCCACAAGTCGATCGATACCAGGGAACCAGACTTTCTGTCGGAGTAGTTTCTTTGTTTTTACTACACCCTGGTGTCCAGTGTGGGCTAGATCAACTGTTTGTTGTTGTAGACTTTCGGGTATTACAATGCGAGAGCCAAGAAGGAGAATATTGTTTTCAATGTTGACAGATAATTCATGGCGAACAGTTGCATAGCATTGTAGTTTCTTAAGAGTGTCTTTGTCATATTGTTTTATTGCAGAGGGCTTGGACACAGATTTCCAATTGTTAGTTTTGGTCAGTTCTGTAACTTTCTGTAGAATAGGGTCAGATTCACTGGCAGATTGAATGTCTTTTAACGTTAAAGCCTTAGGAATGGCATTTATTGTCAGAAAGTTAATATGCTCCTCCGCTATTTTCTGTTCTTGACTTGAAATCTCAGATGTTTGTATGGGGTGACGGGAAAGAAAGTCAGCAGGATTATTTGATCCTGGGCGGTACACTACATTGAAAGAGTACATCTGCAGTTTCAAGAGCCATCGTTCTATTCTAGCAGGTGGTTTGGAAGTAGACTTATTGAATAAAGGTATCAAAGGTTTATGGTCTGTTACCGCAGTAAACGAGCTGCCGTAGAGGTATAGATGGTTTTGTAAAATGCCCCAGGTAAGGCTAAGCGCCTCGCGTTCCGTTTGACTATACCTCTGCTCCGTGGGGGTTAAGGATCTACTTGCATAGGATATGATCTTTGTTCCAGATTTGTCAGTTTGAGTCAAAATTGCCCCTATGCCTACTGGGCTTGCATCAACGACAAGTTCAGAGTCTTTCATTGGACTGTAGTAGGCCATTGTTGTGTCAGCAGTTAAAGCTGACTTAATGTCATTAAAGGCATCCTCTTCAGTTTTAGTCCAGTAAAAGCTGACGTCATGTCGAGTCAAATCTCGAAGAGGCTTGGATAGAGTGGCTAAATCGGGAATAAATCTGGCACAATACTGGACCATGCCGAGGAAACTTTTGACTTCTGACGCATTTGTAGGTTGACTTGTTTCCTTGATTGCTTGTACTTTCTTTGGATCTGGAGAAACACCGTCTTTGCTGAATACATATCCAAAGAACTCAATTGATTCCTTGTTATATTCACATTTATCTGCATTAAGTGTCAGATTTCGATCTCTCAGACGTTGGAAAGTAGCTTCTAGTCGGTTGTCGTGTTCTTGTTGAGTTTTAGCATGGATCATAATGTCATCACTGATGTTAAACACACCATCAAGTCCTTGTAAAGCCATTCTGATGTGATTCTGAAATATCTCCGCAGCAGAACAAACACCAAAATTTAGACGTTTGTATCTGAAAAGACCTACGTTTGTAGAAAATGTAGTCAGACTACGAGACTCAGGTTCAAGTTCAATCTGGTGATAGCCAGCATTAAGATCAAGCTTGGTGAACACAACAGATCCATTTAATTCAGTGATAATGTCATCAATTGTTGGTGTTATGTGCCTTTCCCTTTCGATTGCTTGATTTGGTGCACGCATATCTACACATATTCTGACATGTGATGGATTTTTGGGTTTTTCGACGACACGGATAGGTGACACCCAGGGTGTCGGGGTATCATCAACATGTTCAATTATGTTGAGATCCAGGAGACGCTGGATTTCATCCGCAGTTCTCTGTCTTAAGTTGAAGGGAAGTCGTCTGTGTGGTTGTGCTACAGGTTGTATGCTGTCCTTTAAATGTAGTTTTGCTTGTACACCTTTTAATTTGCCAATACCTTGAAAACGGTCACCATATCTTTCTACTATTTTCAAAGTGTCATTTGTTGGAGTAGATATGTTGTGTACTGGATGTATGACCTGTATTAAGCCTAAATCAATTGAGGTAGCATAGCTTAATAATGTACTTGATGACCCCTTAGTGATGTAAAATTGAGTGTCGACAGATTTATGTCCTACAGTGATTGTGGCCGGAAATTTTCCAACAATTTCCATTGGATTGTTTGAGTTGTAAGAGTAGACTGTAGGCATGTTTTTGTTGTCATATTTCGGTTAAGGAGTGAGGCTCTTGTAAGTATTTTCACTAACAATGTTTAGGGTAGCTCCTGTATCAATAATGGCTGGCAGTTGTGAATTATTTATGCTGATAGTTATCACTGGTTGTTTCTTGTTAGTGTGTACGTTATCTGTTTGTGATTTTAGACCGAATATGTACTCGTCGTCAGAGCTTGAATCAAATTGGTTGTCTAAATGAGTGACGTTCCTAATATGTTTTGATGTTTGTGTTTAAGTGTCAACATTTTGCTTATTCAGCTTTTTCTGACACACAGAGGTAAAATGATTCATCTTATGGCAGTAGCCACATTCTTTGCCTTTAGCTGGGCACTGTTGACCTTTATGAGGAAAACTGTATCCACAATATCTGCATATTTTAGAGGGGTTAGATTTTGTTAGGTTACTTGACCCAAAAGCTTTAGTTGGTTTGGCCTTGTTTGCTCTAAGGGAAGATTTGTGGGTGACTCGTGTGTTCTGTCTTTGGTTGATAGCATTAATGTTATCTGTTATGGGCTTATGTGGTTGTTCAATGCTGCTTGCTTGAGTTTCAGATTGTTCCAAGGCTCTTGCCATGTCCAAAATGTTAGTTAATGTCATATCCGAGTCACGCAAAATGCGTCTTCTAATACGATTCGATGTACATTCCTGCAGGATCTGGTTTTTAATCTCCCTGTCTTGATCGCTAAATTCACATGTCACTGATAGTTGTCGGAGTCTGGTTACAAAGGCATCCATCGTCTCGCCTGGGTTTTGTTTACATTTCCGGAAAATATACGTTTCATAGTCAATGTTTTTCTTGGGGTTAAAATATCCATTCAATTTCTCTAGGGCCCCATCGATGTCTGTTCCGGAGTCGGGCAATGTGTCTAAAATGTCACTGACTGCTTCACCAGCATAATGTAAAAGTAGAGCTCTTTGCCGTTGCTTATTATCAATGTCCATAGCTACAACTAAATTCCGGAACCTTTTAATATATTTGTCCCAGCGTTGGGCCACTGATGAGGGATCTGAGTGGACGTCAAAGGCAGGAAAACTGGGGAGTCCGTGGGCCATTGTGGTTGATTGTTCGACGATGTTGTTGTTGTTATGCAATGTGCTGCGAATCAGACCGCTGAATTGGTACAATTCAAAGGATTGTTAGAGTTAATTGTTTATGCAGCAAATTTCAGACAACATCACAGAAAATAGTTGTGTCCATAATCGTTCATTTTGACCGTCCTCGTCGCCAAATATAATGTAGTTATTTCGGAAGAGAAGCAGACATTGAGACTCGAAGAGGATGACAAAACAAGACTGTTTTTTGCGAGTCACTACGCGCCGGTACACACAAAACTATAACTATTAAAACGCGGGATTACAACATTACAGCAACGCCGCCAAATAAGGGAAATAATCTTGAGTGCAGCGTAAAACACCAAACAATCAATCAACAGATGTGACCCAGTTTAGCCAGAACAATACTATCCGGAACGTGCCATCGTCGGCAATGGGTCCGGATCTGAATCCCCTGGAAAATGCTTGGGTCATTTTGGGTTGTAGAGTTCAAATAAATGTCGGTGTCTTCCTCAAAAGTTGAATGAATAGGAAGCAACATTGCATAAGGCGTGGTGTCAGCTGCCCGTGGAACAATTCGGACGGGTATGTGACGACTGCAAGCTGAGATTCAAGCGTTTGGTGGAAGTTCCCGATATTGACTGATTATGTCAATTGAGATCTCGTGCCATTCTACGAGATTTTACTACACGAGGCATGGCTCAAGAGCCGTCGCCCTCCACTTCGCGCATAGTGAACTGCAACAAACCTTCTGAGAATTTATAATGTTTATTATATTTATTTATCTCTTCTATACAGTTCCCAAACATGTAACCCTACAATTATGAACTGAATCACGAGACCTATGGGCAGAAATACGTGTTAAAACTCAAAGATATAATCCGCACTACATCAGCTCATAAATACATTCTAAAACAAGATGGCAGCGCCCAAAGATGTCAAGGTAAAATATGATATGGAAGAGGGAAGAGGTTTAAAGGTATTTTATATATGTATTTCGAGAGTAAACAATACAACAAAATATATTATGGCCTCCCTTTATGCTCAAGTAACATGGCACTGATTGGCTTTGGAGGTTGATATCCAGCCGTCACAAGGAATGGCAGTAGGATCCCTCCTTATTTTAGATTATGATAATGTTTCTATCGTCTCCATGTATGACTTTTAAATTGGCACGAGGGCCTGCCAAAATTTGCAGTTTACTCATAAATTCTGATTGTCACGACAATAAGAAGGTCTGAAGTTCACCGAAATAATTATTGGCGTTTAAAGGATTTATGAACAACCTTTGGAAATATTTTCGATTTTGCGTTAAATGTGTTGTAGAGCATGTACTTTAAAAGTCTGACCAAAAAGAAAATTAAATTTCCGTCGCAGCACATACAAAATTTAAGCTACGTTTGCCGATCTACAATGCTTACGAAAGTTAATTATCTCAGAGACTTATGACGTCAAACACGACCTCCGTTGTGTACGAAACCTCACAGCGATGACGTATTCTCACACTACACCCCCCATAATTTCACTCTCATGCAGTGTGTTATTTTTGTCATAATCAACTAGTGAAATTATGGCCCAACTTACTGCTGATTGGTTAACAAACACGATTTTCCAAGTTCAACTAATCAAAACACAAGCTTGCCTTCTCAGCGTAGGGATAATACGTTCGTTTTCCTTTTATGTAATAACTTGAAGACATCCTTGTTAGATTACAAGTGATTGGCAGTATAACTCACAACTATGCGAGTCGGTAGCCAATCATGTTATGGTTTACATATTGCGGACTACATTTATGCAAAATAGTATGATTTTCCCACGATCACGTCATAGCTACTTCCATATAAGGAAAGCATTTGAATGTACCGTACATGACATACTTCTTGACATAAACAAACTACTTCGTCTGCTTACTTCCGCTTTTCTAACAAATTAGGATTGAATAGGAATATATCATATCCGTATTTACTCCTAACTGTATTTACACTCTCTGTATCAATAATTAAACACGGGATAATTAAAACTTTCAATCAATCAATCCACCCAAACTGGCGTCTCGCAGATTTCTCAAAGCAGAAGCATTGACCTAGTTATCGTAATTGTGTCGGTGTAGATGTCACAGCAAAACCTGACTTCGTCATTGGATTGCAGACATTGAACTATTGATATGTTTATTTTTGTTTTATTCTAAGAAGTGCCATTCATTTGTAGGATAAATACTTTATCTCTTTATTCTTAAGAATTCGGGAGAAACAAAACTGTTTGATTTTAGAGACCTTTCTTGTGTAGCGTAATGAATACAGTCTCCATGTCAACGCAGTGAAGCGGTCTGACTTCTGAATGGCTGGATTGAACGATGTGATGTAGAGCTGCATTTCAGAATAAAATGCAGTATTTTTGTGTATTGTGAGAAAAAGATTAACCAACTCGAGTCCGTTTGTTACAATGAATATCACTCTCATCTATTAATTTCCAAAGTCACTCGCCAGAGGCTCGTGACTTTGAAAATTAATAAACTCGAGTGATATTCATCGTAACAAACGGGCTCTCGTCAGTTAACCTCTATATAAACAATTTCTGCTGTCTCAGCAAAGAGAGTCAATCTACTCTCTTTGGTCTCAGTACGTCTTCGTGGCAGTTTGTACACATCGAAGGTCGTGTATGACGTCATTTTTCCGAGTAGTTACGAAAAATACGGAAAATGTACATATTTTCTCCCCGTTCTTTTTTTTGACTACCAGGGAACTAACGCGAAGGTTGTTTCATTTCAACGGATGTTTTTTTCAAATGTAAATTTAGTCAATAAACAAACACAAACCAACATTAAATTCTGTTCATAAATCCTTTAATAAGGAAAATCCCTTTAGTATGTGACCGGTACGAACCGAAACAGTGTCAGAAAAAGTGAATAAAATATAAATAACCGTGACGAACGTTTATTCGTTCTTAGCCTATAATTTAGTTCAAAACACTACTTCAGCATACATTGTTGAGACAACAAGCCCTAAAAAGCTTCTTAATTGTATGTCTTGAGAAATTTTGTCTACAATTCCAACATTCTGTTTTAACGGAAAATTTTCCATAGCTCATGCAACATTAAACCTCCCGTTACAGCTCTGTCAATATTACATTTTGAGATTTCACCAGTTCTCGTTTTCTATGAATTTTATTGCAAATCTTCACCGAATGTATCTCACGTCGGGATGCCTTGGCATTCCTCGTGCACGTCTATGTTTTCATGGTATTCAAAGACACCTGGTTTAAATATTCATTCTTTTTTATTTAAATTCATTCTACAATACAATGCCAGTATGTAAAATGACACGACGTAAAGCGAGCATTAATCGGTATGTATGAGAGTTGAAGATTATGGAGTAGGTCGTAACATTGTAGCTTACACAATTCTAGCATTTCATTATTGAACAAATCCATTTGCGTAATTGACAATGTTCATAAGGGTTTGGTTTCAGGGATCAATATTCACTGGTATCCAATAGCAGATTGTCAGAAGGGACTTGTCGCTGACAGTATTGCCTAAAGCAGGGGACACACGTGCGAATTTTTCCGCATGACCGTGGTGTATTTTGCAATCGCACCGATATTCGCATACGTGTGTCCGCTCATCAACGTGCGAAATTCGCCGCGGATTTTTTCGCATCGAAATTCGGACCGATCAAACATGTTAAATATTTCCGCAGCGATTTTTTCCGCCGCGGATAAAATCGCTCCGTGTGTCCTCTCCGTGCGATATTCGCTGCGGACGACTCGGACAAGCAGCCAATAGCCGCCGAGATCCAGATCATGTGATCTTGCAAAATGTCGACGACGGCAAATATGAATATAGGTACAACGTGGACAAGGGAAAAAGAAGTCGAACTCGTGCTGTTATGGTTGGAAAAGCCGTGTTTGTTCAACCCAATATTAAACATATATCGCGACAGGATAGAATCTCATATATTTTGTGAAATTTATCAAATTAACATAAATTGACTGTTTCAGTGTTTGTATCGCCGTAGTATACATGGTTTTGTCCAGTGTCGTCTATTTTTCCACCGCAATCTGCGACGCTGGCGTTTTTGTAACAATAATTACAGAGCAGCAGCGGCTGCAATCTTCAGCTTACTAGACACCGCCATCTTTAGATCACGTGACGGTCAGTATCTAGGCTGCCCTGTGCGATAATCGCAGCCGTGTGTCCTCTCGGTGCGGGTGCGAATTTATCCGCCGCGTATTTCGATGCGGATATTATCGCCGCGATCATGCGAAAAAATCCGCACGTGTGTCCCCTGCTTTACGTAAACGCTCCGAATCATTGTCATGCTTTGATTAGTTAGAAACGTCACATTTTTTTCTTCTGTTTGTCTTGATCGTACATGTATAACGAATACGGTATGAATGTTACACCATTTCCATAATACCGGTAATTAAGCAATGTAATTTCTATTCATTATTTCCTCTCAGATATAATTTTAAGTATCAATCCACCTTCTCTAAAAATAATATTTGTCTTTCTTTTCACTCCAGAAATCTTTACTCTTGACTATTCGAATAGTCAAGAGACTTATGTATAAAGCTTACTTTTGTCGAGTCATAGAGTCTCTTAAACTTGTCCTTTTCTGCTGTGAGTTCATTTATCAAAACCAACAGTTTTTCATTTTCCATCACCTCTTTTTGCCGGGAAGCTTCAAATTCTCTTCTTCTTCGGTCCAAATCTGCTTGATATTTGGATTTAAGCGATCCAATTTCGTCTTTTAACTTTTGTTGAACAGAAAGCAAATGTTTTAGTAAGGGAAATAACTCCGGCTTTGCTGGTGGCTCAATCTGTAGAGGAACAAAGTTGCCCCTCTTTGAAGAATTAACTTTCGACCCACGATATCGCTTGTTCTTTTTATGTGAAGAATCTTGGGAGTTGTGTTCTTCGCCTGTAGACTTTAAGGAACGTTGGAGCTCTGTCAAACACTCGTCATACTCTCTACAAAAACTGTCTAAGAAAGCATAAGTTTTGTGTACGTAGACTTTGTTTTCCGGGGTCTCGGTTAATAACAAGTTCTCGCCAATTTCTCTCAGCCGCTTGGCGATATCGGATTGTGAAGAACGTTGAAGATTCTGGATTCTCAGCACTCTGCGGTAGTCATCCGTCATACGTAGTTCCAAGCTAATATACTTTTTTAATTTTTCTTCAAAAGACTTGAGTGAATCTTCTAAATGATTTACCTGCAGCTGGGGTGCACTGTTATCTTCTGAAGACATGTTTGGCAGGTTTCTTGCAGGAATTTTGCCCGGTTTTGGTTCGTCTACGTTAGAATACCCTTTGAGGGCTTTGATACGATTTGTGACGTGTTCATCACATTGGTGAATTAGTTTGAAGCAGGGTGTTTTCGAATCAGTATCTTTTGCGATTTCTTTATTATACTCTTTCATCAATTCGGATATGTCTTTAACAAGCTGTTCGAAGACTTCTTGGCTTCTCTGAGGTGGAGGTTGACCTTTTTTCCTGAAATGTAAATTCTCTTTAATTTTCTCACGACATGTCTGAACTTGAGTCATAATGTCGCTATTAATCCTTGCCACGTTGTTGCAATCCGCGTGTAGTTTTTCTATGACAACTTTGGTACGGTCAAACTGAGAGCAAATTAAACGAGTAGCTTCAGCCACTGATGGGGGTTTGGTACCAATGTCCGAAGACAGTGTGTTCTCCGCATCTACCTCATCAGATTTACCGGAATTCAAACCCGATCTCCGTTGCTCCTTAACGTTGAAATTCTGCCACTCGGTGATGAAGCTTTCCAGATTTTCACGATCTATATAAATTAATTGAAAAAATCATAAATGCAGTTAAATGGTGGGGCTGAGACCAGGCAGGAAATGATGGACATGTAGTTAATAAGTTATAAAGTAAAAAATATGTCATACTTTCATCTAGGTCAGCTGTATCCGTCCCAAAACTGCTCAGTAAATCTTCTATCTCAGTCTGTCCAGAATGGTATAGGGCTTGAAGAAATTGACGATAGGTGGCGTTATCATCAGCACAAGTTACTTTGTTCAAAACATATTCCACTTTATCCGATTTACTGGGTATAGTCTACAAAATACATAATCGTCAATTAAATCTAATTACGAATGCTTTAATGTTTTGTGCCGTGTTATATGCCGTACGAACAATGTTGTGTGCCGTGACAAAAGTAGTACGAATAATGCTGTGTGCCCTGACGTAGGCCGTACGAATAATGTTTTATTCGCATCCAATCAAAAGGCGTTGTTCGACTTATGAGTTGGAGTGGAGTATTCCGCCAAGGTCAAACACGTAATGGATTCTTGAACATTCTAACTTGGCTCGAGAAGATGAACCGAACCCTTCTCAGAAAATGGCCTGGGTATACTGCGACGAGTTTCAAATGAGGACAGAATATTTGATTGATTGGTGTTGTACGCCACACTTATGTGATTTTCTTGACTTGTAATATAAAGGAGGCTGTGAAGCCAATGGCCTACCTGTATATGTAAACATTCCGTGAGATCGATCAGTTGCACCTGGATGAGATGGGTCAGAAAACGGTTACTGATACTCAATATGTCACATAACAGACTTCTGTGTTGCTCAATTTTCTGTCGGAGAAATTCTATTGGCGTCCCCATATCTAGAAAGAAACGATAACAAAGGGGATCTCTCTATCAGTAAACAAAATATTCCACAGTTGGAACTGTACAACATGTCAGATTTTTGTTCCTCATTAGTTCTTATTATGTCGGCCAAGTCATTAAGATCTCTTCTTGACCACCGGAGAGGACCGTCTGCTACTTTGATGAAAATACCACCACGATAAACCTAAACAAAATTAAATACCTTTAAAAGAACTAAGATCTCTGTTTTCAGCATCCTCAGACGTACAGGGTTAAAATCTCAACAAGCTCGCTTTTATCCGGGACGTTGTAGGATATGTATTCAGATAGGTAGAACCAATGAACTATATGCGTGGAATGGAGATCACGGGGTGCTTGATTTGCATCGAATGCCGCCATTACTAGGAGATAGTGCAGTTTCGATCCAGATCTGTTATGCACGCGCGCTTCAACTATATATCAATGGCGGCACATTTTACAAAGTCAGATCCAAACCAGCCAATGAGCCTACTTTTCGGAGTTGAAGAACTCTAAGTTCACGTTAAGACTATGTAATCTTTTCTCGGATTGAAGAATCAGTAATGTAAAGCCAGAGCTTTTCCCTATCACAGTGAGAGCAGTTTCCCTCAAAACAGTTAACCGGGCACTGCTAAACACGGCTAAACCATCTTTTGGAGGGGTCATTATTAATCGAATTTATTGATTCCAGCATTAAATATCTTAGTGAAAAACTTACCCAGGTCTTTAACCCGAAAGCAATGTCTAAATGTATCTAGAAATATGGCAGTTGTACCTGGCCAAGTGCTGTAGACATAAACCTCTGTTATCACAGGCTCTGGTCTATGGAATATGATCCGGTGTTTTGTCAGAGGCAGTTGTAACCGATTCGACCAAGGCTAGAATAACCTGCCGATCACAAAGTATGGTAAGAGATCCGTTCAAGGATTGATACACATCAATAACATTTTGTGTCATACCATAAATCTTTTGTTCCGGAATGGTTTCGGTTACCTGCCTTAGCTTAAAATGTTGACCTCTGACCTGGTGTACGTTATAATATTGTTGCCTTCCGATGACCTTCTGCTAACGTTTTAGCTATAGAAACAAAAACGGTCAACCCATGTATTTACCCCTAATTGAGACTTGTGTTCTGGTATAATGGTTTAATATTACGACATTTGTAATTAGTAACTCAGTGCATGTGAATGACATAGGAATACTTTGCAACACGCTGTATGATCTTCCTAGTGCTACCCAGGATAAAAGGACGTGAAAAGGAGGATATTTCACGTAACGTCTCAACATTTCTTTTTACCTCCCGCCAAACGTGGGGGGCGGGGATATTGAAGGGCTCGATCAGTCCCGATCTTGTTTCCGGAGTAGAACTCGAAAACTGTGGGACAGTATTGGAGGATTCCTGGAATGTACCGAAACTGCGTCTCTTCTTTGCGTTACACAACATGTGCTTTACCGGGCTAAATATATTATATAAACAAATATCTTTCTAAATGATATTAGCATTTAATAAATTTATAATTATTTTTATTTTCTTTTTTCGTCTGTAGTAAAACATTTTGATATTTTCTTTCGACGCCATTTTTATTCAGCCCAAAAATACGGTGATTTACCGTATAAAAAGCGCAGACTGTCCGAGGCGTGTCAAAGCCGACCGGTAGCGGGCGAAGATAACCGAAGGATGTTTTTTTTTTTTTTTTTTTTTTTTTTTTTTTTTTTTTTTTTTTTTTTTTTCAGTTTAAGCCTATACAAATGCATATAGGCGTTTATTGAAGATAGTCACGATTTTACATTGCCGCAGAAGTACTTGCCCACGTGACCAGGTTGTACACGGCTCAGTTTTGTTATAATGTTGAAGGGTCATAAGCATTTGAAGCTGACACTGAGACAATGTTTCCATTACAAGTGCAATGTTTACATTTGAAATACAAGTAGAAATTAGTAATAAAAAAAAATTACATTCTATATGAAAAATATACAAATAATAAAACAATAAAAAAAATAGAAATAAAAAACTAATAACTCAAAAATGTACATAAATTAGGCCGCGTAATGACATTTTCTCTGCTTACTATATTGCTATTACTGATAACAGTTTACATTCTATGCTTGAGCATTTAAATAGGGCACCTTACCTATGTAGAGGGTTAAAATGAACTAGTACTAGTAGTAGACTAATACATTCTGATTCATATATAAATTTCATATATATATGCATTATGCACTTATTATAGTTCTAACAATATAGGCTTTAAATAATCACAGCCACTTATTTTATGCATAACACATAATGCGTTTTGCAAGTAGCTTCGGAAGCCTGTAAAGAATACAGACCTGCAACTTTGTTGACAAATATAAATGTAATATTTTGCGTGAAGGACACAGCAGTTAATCAATTTCCAATGATTTTTACTCTTGTCAAACACACCAAACACTACATCTGTATGTGTTAAATTCACCGTTAGTTTTACTATAGACGATAACCATTTAACAAAAATATCCCAAAATTGCCTGAGTTTTGTACACGTGAAAAAGTGATGTTTTAATGTATCAACCATCAAATGCATATAGGCGTTTATTGAAGATAGTCACGATTTTACATTGCCGCAGAAGTACTTGCCCACGTGACCAGGTTGTACACGGCTCAGTTTTGTTATAATGTTGAAGGGTCATAAGCATTTGAAGCTGACACTGAGACAATGTTTCAATTACAAGTGCAATGTTTACATTTGAAATACAAGTAGAAATTAGTAATAAAAAAAAATTACATTCTATATGAAAAATATACAAATAATAAAACAATAAAAAAAATAGAAATAAAAAACTAATAACTCAAAAATGTACATAAATTAGGCCGCGTAATGACATTTTCTCTGCTTACTATATTGCTATTACTGATAACAGTTTACATTCTATGCTTGAGCATTTAAATAGGGCACCTTACCTATGTAGAGGGTTAAAATGAACTAGTACTAGTAGTAGACTAATACATTCTGATTCATATATAAATTTCATATATATATGCATTATGCACTTATTATAGTTCTAACAATATAGGCTTTAAATAATCACAGCCACTTATTTTATGCATAACATATAATGCGTTTTGCAAGTAGCTTCGGAAGCCTGTAAAGAATACAGACCTGCAACTTTGTTGACAAATATAAATGTAATATTTTGCGTGAAGGACACAGCAGTTAATCAATTTCCAATGATTTTTACTCTTGTCAAACACACCAAACACTACATCTGTATGTGTTAAATTCACCGTTAGTTTTACTATAGACGATAACCATTTAACAAAAATATCCCAAAATTGCCTGAGTTTTGTACACGTGAAAAAGTGATGTTTTAATGTATCAACCTCTGTTTCACAGTTTATGCATAATGGGTTATCCAGTATACCATATTTATGTAATAGTTTCTTAGTGGGATAGATTTCATGCAGAATTTTGAACTGAAGCTGTTTAACTTTATTATCCACCACAGTAGAATATGGAAGAAGCCATACATTCTCTTGAGTTATATTTCCATTATGAAACACCGTATAATTTTCCATACTAACACTCTTACGAGTCTGTATTTGTTGCTTCAAAAGAGTATAAAAGAATTTTGTGCAAACTTTGGGATCACTTATACTCAACCCCCCCACTGTTGTGCTTACGTTATCTATCTGTTGATTACATCCTGTAGACAAAATACATACATTATTCAATTGTTCCCCCTCTAAAAAAGGGCCGAGGGCTTTATCTACTTTATTCCATAAAACATAATTTGGGTAATCCAGAGGAATATTAAATTTCACATGTAAATCTCTGAGAGACAGAATTTTACCATCATTATTTAGAAGGTCTTTGACATGTACAATACCTGATGATTTCCAGCTATCAAAATATAATGACTTCCTACTATAAAGAATATTTTCATTATTCCAAATGATCTGATTTGCGCCAGTTAGTTCCCCTGTCCTTAACTCTTTCCATGCTTCTAATAGCTGTTTATAAAACTCTGGCACTCGAATGCACAACTTGGAGGAGTTGAAGTTACACTGGAGTAAAAATTCTAAAGACCCCACTTCTCGGAAAATTTGTTTCACAAAACTTGCCCAGTAGCTACATTTTTCCCTATTAAAGAAACGTTTAATCCATATAACTTTCAAGGCTTTGTTCATAATGTTAAAATCCACGGCATTGATACCACCTGCAGAAAATGTATTGATCATGGTAGTTCTCTTAATTTTATCCTTCTTATTACTCCATATAAAATTAAAAAGAAGTTGATTTATTTTACTGCAAAAGAATCTACTCACAGGCAAAACGCTGGCTTGATATACTAATCTCGAGATACCTTCTGCCTTAGACAGCAATACTTTCCCAAAATAAGTCAAATTACGTCCATTCCATATGTTTAAGCGTTTATTAAGCTTTAGTAAATTCGGTTCTATGTTTTCTTTTTGTAATTTATCAAATTTCTGAAATACATTGATGCCGAGCATTTTATATTCCTTTGTTATGCTTACGTCTAAGTTGTTCAAGTTTGTATGAGTGGGAATATTTCTACGCAATGCCATCAGCTTAGTTTTTCCAGTGTTAATTTGGAGACCCGTTATAATTTTCTGCTTGTTGAAAAACTCAAAAGCAGCTGTCACAGATTCTAAATTTTTTAGTGTCAGCGTTGTGTCGTCAGCAAAATATACGCCTTTGACTTGTTCTCCGTTAATATTTATTCCCTCTACATTATGGGTCTGTCTTAATGCCGAGTTAACTAACTCTGTACATAGAATAAAAATATATGGTGATAACGGACATCCTTGCTTTACACCTCGGTTGTTCGGAAACCAGTTTGTAGACACATTGTTATTTAAAACGCTGCTGTAGGTATTCGAATACATAAGCGAAATCCATTTCGAAATAATAGGACCAAAATTAAATTTTTCCAAAACCTTTTTCATGAAGTTGAACTCTAGCGAGTCGTACGCCTTCTCGATGTCTATAAATAATAACCACCCGTCGTCATCATACAATTCTATTAAATCTAAAATAAATCTAATATTTTCTCCAATATACCTTCCGGCAATGAACCCAGTCTGAGAGTGGTGGATAATGTCCGGCAAAACAGCTTTGATTCTATTAGCTATTAGTTTCGCTAAAATTTTATAATCTGTATTTAATAATGTAATTGGTCTCCAGTTTTGCAATAAAGTTTTGTCTTTCGTCGATTTTTCAATTAATGTGATGATACCTCGTCTTTGTGAAATGCCCAATTCTTTTGTCTCAAATGAACGGCGCACGGACTGACCATACATATCACGAATTACCGGCCAAAATACGCGATAAAAGTCACTAGTTAATCCATCACACCCGGGTGATTTATTTGGCTTGAGCTGCCTCAACGATTGCCACAATTCTTCAGTAGTCAATTCCTCATCAAGGATATGTTTCTCTACGTCAGAAATTTTCGTTACAACAATGTGATCAAAAACATTCGAAAAAGACCGATCAAAATTAAATCCATCTGGTTGTTTGGACATGCTCGCTTTAGAAAAATATTTATATATTTCATTTAGAATTTTGGTTTCTTGAACACATTCCCCACTCTCCAAAGTAAGTTTATTGATATGCTTTTTCAAAGACCGATTTCTTTCCAAATTAAAAAAATATTTAGTGCTTTTCTCTCCATTTTCCACCCATTTTATTTTTGACCGCAACGCCGCGCCCTGTGCTCTTTTTTCATAAATTTTATCTAGCTCTCTCTGTTTTTCACTGTACAGATCCCCCAAATTGATGTTGTTTTTTTCATTTTCAGATATGATATTATTTAAAAGTGACAGTTCTTTTAGTAATTTAGTTTCTGTTTTCTTGATTTGAGCCATCTTCTCTTTACTGTATTTAATGCTTTCAGTCATTATTTTAAATTTCACCCATTCCCAACGACCTACCGGATCCCAATCACTACTTTCATTTTTAATCTCATCAATCACTTTATTCATCAGTTCTATATAAGTTTCATCCTGTAAAAGTGCGTTACTAAATTTCCAATAGTTATGTTTAAATCCTTTTTTTCCTATGCTGTTCACCTCAAGAAAAATTGCTTTGTGATCAGATTTTACACTGGGCTTTATATTTGTATTGACTGTTGCCTGTTTTAATTTCCTAGAAATCAGCCAAAAATCTATTCGCGATTGAACATCATTCGATCGTCTCCAAGTAAAACTTGTTGCAAAGGGATTATTTTCTCTCCATATATCAATCAAACCACATGTTGACAACATGTCATGTAGCTCAGGGCTGCTGGCTGTGGGACTTTTCCCTAATGACTTTCTATCTTTAGATGGGTTAATTACTGTGTTAAAATCCCCGCCGATTATCAAATTTCGAGTATCACAGTTATTTAAGATAAATTTAGTTAGATCGGTGAAGAACATTTTCCTTTCAGCGTGTGTATTCGGGGCATAAATTGAAACGACGGTAAGGCTCGATGAATTGTTCTCGGAAAAAACTTCAGCTATAATGTACCGGCCTTCTGGATCTATCCACTTATTCCCAATTTCATATTTGTTACTTATAAGGATGTTCCGAGTGCCATCAGATGTTCAGCAGAGTTGTGCCCCTTTTGACAATGTTTAGTCATTTGGTAGTAATCACAAGCAATTGACCGATTGTTTGATGACGTCACTTGGAATATACGCAAAGCTTTTCGGGATATTGAGGGATCTTAAAATAATTTTTCAATATGGCGGTTGGAATAATACTCTATCAAGAAAAAGACGTAAAAGGCGTTAAGTTATCCGAAAAAATGTGTGGATAAAAAAAGGTTATGTCATCAATGTTTTCCAAAAAAGTGACAGCTTGCTAAGTAGCAATAAACACAATGGCGAACTGAGGTACATTTTACCCAGAAAGCTTTGCGTAAAGCTATGTGACGTCATCAGGCTCGGCGGTAATTGCTCGCATGTGAGACGCCATTCAGTTAGCAAACAATATACTCGACTCGTTATGAAATCGTCATGTGACGTACTAAACCTATTATTGCCTTTCGTTCAGGGCATTATGCTTTCTTAGTGTTGCCGAGGGAAAAATAGTGCCCGAGCGAGCGAAGCCGAAGACAATAATTTTTATATAGGTAAATATTACATAACCTAATATAGATTCCGAAGATGTCATAATTTGTTGTTGGAACACCATCTACACGAAAGGTATATGCTGTGAAAGAATTGTAAAGATTGGATCAGAACTCTTCAAGTTATAGAACCGAAAGGAATCTGGAGAGACAGATGGACGGCGCTGGTGATACCAATATACGGCCGACTATTTCGGGCGTATAAAAAAAATCCGAATTTTGGCAGCTCCTGCCACTTTAAGAGTTATGTTGGTGGTTTTGAAAGGTCCTTGAAGTAATGTTTGTTATACATGGCTGATAAAGCGAGTTGCATTCTGGATCCAGATTAGTTGATTGATTGTTTGGTGTTTTACGCCGCGCTCAAGATTATTTCATTTATAAGTTATATGGCGGCGTTGTGGGAGGAAACCGGGCTCTATGCCCGGAGAAAACACACGACCTTCCGGTGGTAACTGGCAACCATCCCACATAAGTCGTTCGAGTGAAAACCCAGTCAGAAAATTTTCCATTGGAACCACGACACATTGGTGGAAGGCTGTTGGGATTGACCGTCCAATGCTCTACCTACTGAGCCACCTCCAGATTAGTAAGAGGCCTGAGCCAGACGACTATATCTGAACATTTCTTCATGTTTAAATCGAGAAAAACGTGTAAATCAATACATATACCTAAAACTAAATATTTCGCTTCTGTGTGAGCTATACCTCAAATTTACTTTGAGGGGTTTGATTAAATAGATAGATTGTTTATTTCCCTTATATATAGCGCCAGGTTTAGGTTAACCGGGCACTTTGCCCAGAGGAAAGAGTGACTGATTTGGGTTTTACGTCCTGCTCAACAGTATTTCAGTTATATGAAGACGTCTCCTTGTTGCAGGGCAGATTTCCACCGCTCTTTTAGGTGCTGCCTCACCGAGACGACTTGTCGAAGACAACCAGTAAGCCCCCTCACCCAGTCACAGTATACTGACACCGGGCCAACCAGTCGCTGCGCTAACTCCTATTGCTGAGCGCCAAGCGAAGCAGCAACAGCTACCACTGTTAAAGTCTTTGGTCTGACTTGACCCAGACTTGAACCCGGATCTCCCAGGCCTGAGTGAGTGAGTGAGTGAGTGATTGGGGTTTTACGTCCTGCTCAACAGTATTTCGGTTATATGAAGACGTTGTCTCCTTGTGACAGGGCGGATTTCCACCGCTCTTTTAGGTGCTGTCTCACCGAGACGACTTGCCGAAGACAACCAGCAAGCCCCCTCACCCAGTCACAGTATACTGACACCGGGCCAACCAGTCGCTGCGCTAACTCCTATTGCTGAGCGCCAAGCGAAGCAGCAACAGCTACCACTGTTAAAGTCTTTGGTCTGACTTGACCCAGACTTGAACCCGGATCTCCCAGGCCTGAGTGAGTGAGTGAGTGAGTGATTGGGGTTTTACGTCCTGCTCAACAGTATTTCGGTTATATGAAGACGTTGTCTCCTTGTGACAGGGCGGATTTCCACCGCTCTTTTAGGTGCTGCCTCACCGAGACGACTTGTCGAAGACAACCAGTAAGCCCCCTCACCCAGTCACAGTATACTGACACCGGGCCAACCAGTCGCTGCGCTAACTCCTATTGCTGAGCGCCAAGCGAAGCAGTAACAGCTACCACTGTTAAAGTCTTTGGTCTGACTTGACCCAGACTTGAACCCGGATCTCCCAGGCCTGAAGCGGACGCTCTATCGACTGAGCTATCGGGGCTGGTCGCGATTGAGTTGAAAACCCACTCCAAAATTTTTCAGTTTAATTTGGATGGAGTTGGAACCCGGAGCACATCGCTGAATAATTAGATTTATTGACTGACTTGTGTTTGTTTGATTGGTGCTTACAGCTGTAAAAGACTATGTGAACCAGAGTTTAACATGGAGCGGTTATAGTTAAGATTGATTGATTGATGTTTTACGTCGCACTCAAGATTGTTTCATTTATGTGGCGGCGTCCGGTTTAGTGGGGGGGGGGGGGGGGGAGAAAATCCCGACCTTGACGAGTACCTGGCACATAGTGCGATCCAGTTCAAAATCAACTCCGAAATGTTAATTTTTTAATTGGTCTGAGTGGGATTCGAATGGCAGACCTTTATCGGACTATCTCTGTAACCGACTAAGCCATCTACTTCACTCAACTAAATTTCAAAATTGTAAGTAAAAAACTTTTTTAGATAACGTGTTTACAAGGCTTTTGACAGCAGCGGTAATGTAAGGGGCATAACTCTTGAAAAAAACATCTGAGCGCGTTGATTTTCTATAGGCTTCTTGTACTTGCTGTAAATAACATATGTGTGAAGTTTCAATATTGTAAGTTAAAAACTTTTAGATAATGTGTTTACAAGGCTTTTGACAGCAGTGGTAATGTAAGGGGCATAACTCTTGAAAAAAACATTCGAGCGCGTTGATTGTCAATAGGCTTCTTGCACTTGCTGTATTAAACAAATCTGTAAAGTTTCAAAGTTGTAAGTTAAAGACTTTTTTAGATAATGTGTTTACAAGGACCAATGGACAGACGGACGACAAAGGCAACGACAACACCCTTCGGCCAAAATTTGCCCGAGGGGTAAAAACTAAATTTTTGGTTTGTAGACTATGTCTGACGCAGGCCCACAGAAGATCGGACGGGCGTACAGGTGCCAAAACTTGATCAACTCTTGAAAGTCCTCAGAAATAAGCTGTAAATAAAAATTTTTTAAATTCCGCCCAGTGCTTCTGGGGCCTGTCTTACGGAGCTGGCGTAAAGTTGCGCATAGGCCTACAGCATGGACCAGTTGCGACTAGGGCGTACGTTCCTGTAGCTTTAACACTGATTTACGTCCGACGTAACTTACGCCAGCTTTGTAAGACAGGGCCCTGGAGATATCTTGTAGACAAGCAACAACCTATGAAAATATCTGATTCGGAGGCTAACTGAAGATTGGACAGGCGTGCAGGTGCCAAAACTTGATCAACGTCCTCAGAAATAAGCTGTAATAAAAATTTCATCAAATTCCCCCCAAGTGGTTCTGGAGATATCTTGCAGACAAGCTCAAGTTGACGGACGCCAGGCGACGGACGCCAGACGCCGGACGCCAGACGCCGGACAGCACAACAACAGTATGTCTCCCCAACATATGTTGGCGGAGACATAATAAACCCTACAGAATGGTTTATCTAAAAGTGGAATTGAAAAAGTTTTCACCCAGAAACGGTTCGTGTTTATTCTGTCAACATACAAGTCAAGATAGAAGAGAATTATTTTGAGGCAACAGTAGTACTGGGAGCAGCAGCTACCCTCTTCCTGGGTTTGGCAACAGTGCCCTCTCGGAAACCATTTCTGTCAAAGAAAAAAAAAATTGAGTTTCTTTCTTACAGGTTTACAGTAAAAATTAGCAAATTTATTAGTGCCTTTACATGTATAGAATCCATAATATTGAATTGTTATAAAATTGCATCCAAATTCATACAATTTAATACAAAATGAATTGTTATCCACCTGGCATCATTACGCTAATACAACTACATCTAACATAAATGTACGATGCTTTCTTCACTATGTGTTGGCTGCTGATGACCACAGTGACGCGTGGGCACTGACTTTCAATCAACCGGCATACTAAGTCAATTTTAAAAGCACATGATGTTCCATGTACTTTTATAAAGGACAGCAGCTTGCAAAGTCTACATGTATGGTGAATTACACCATCTGTTAAGGTATTTAATCTAGTTCGTTATGAGACGATCTGACAGTTGTAGCCAATGATTTAAGAATTTCACTTGGAAACTTGTTCTAGTGTTTAACTAGTCCCTCAGAGCAATGGTGAAGGGGGCATAAGACCTAAACAGTATAAAGAATACAAGTGTTCTGCGGCCTAGGGGGTGTGCAAGATCAAACATCCACGGTTCTCGTAGGCTAATTTTAACGATTCCCATGAAAATTGTTCATGCTGTCAACTTTTCTAATCTGTCGCCTATACAAACGTGGATTAAACCTGTGCCTCCGAGGGAATTCAAACCGAAGTATTGATTTTTGGTCAAAAATCATTCTTTGCAGCTAGAGTCAATTTAAAAATCTCTAGGAGGAAGTTTATATTTAATACAAGGGAACTTGGTTTCTTTTCCATGAAAAAATATACAAGACCTTGTGTGACTGACAGCCATTCCACATCACACCAGATCACCAAGTAAATGTGAACCGGCACCCCATGGATGGAAAGCTTTTCTAACACACTAAATGTTAAGGCCTAAACACAAGAGAAACACTAACAGAAAAAAGAGGCCAAGTCTCACCTGAATTTTCTGAAGACAATCTTTAAGTGCCTCATTCTACCAGTTCCTGTGGTCTTCCTCCTCTTGGCCTTAATACTCCAGTTATCTTAATAAAAAAACACAACAATTAGCAATAGTTTTAAGAGGGAATATTTTGGTCAGTATCTTATTAATATACAATATTCTATTCCCAGATTTCACTGTTAAGAAGTGTATAAAATTTCAGCTGACTTACATATTCTGGTTGTTTGGATTGAAGGACGATTGATGTTATGCCTGCTTGGGAAGATTATTTAAATAAGCCATCCAACTAATGTCAAACATCTAGTTCAATTCTATGGTTATATTACATATACCAACATTTGTTACAAAACTGTCAGAAAAGTCTGTAGACCTCCATAGAGAACATAACAGCCAGGAGATTTGTACTTGAACTGTTCGGTGTGGATAATTCTTTAAAACATTGGACTTCATGACCCATTTATTACCTTTAGAGCTATCACTATTTAGGCATTTTCCGTCTAAAAAGATTAACACTAACAGGCCTCAAATGTAAGGAAGACCTTCAGTGGTCACCCTCTTTGCCTCCCTGCCTTCTGGATGTTACCACCAAGAACAAACTGGCTTCAAAAAAGGATGCCCCAAATTCAAGGCTTGCACTAACTAGACATGGTGATAATGTGCGGAGTCTACATGCATGTTTTAAGTGTTTGTTTTTATGGGTTTTTTTTTTAGATAAATGTGACCTGAACAATATTTAACAAGGCATCGCAGGCGATACTAATACCCTCGCATCCCCATGTCGTATAAGTAATGTCGCGAGTGTATATAAAGATTCCCCCTACATATGTACGTATGTATGCATGTAAGTAATAGACTGCTCAAAAGACTGCAATGCTAATTCCATTATCACAAAACTTCATACAACTGTAGAGCATTGACGTCAAGATTCTGGCTAGGTTTTATTTATAGTAAAAGTTACCTAGTTTTTGACCGCAGGAAGTTGAAACACTAACTTGTACAATGGGTGATGGTTATGAATATATTTCTGAAGTTTTGTGACGATCGGATAAGAATTGCAGCCTGTAGAGCGATGACGTCAAGATTCTGGCAAATTTCTATTAATAGTAACAGTGACCTAGTTTTTGAGCGCAGGAAGTTGAAACGCGAACTTGTACAAGGGGTGATCGTTATGAATATATGTACTAAGCATTGTGACAATCGGATAAGAATTGCAGCCTGTAGAGCGATGACGTCAAGATTCTGGCCAATTTCTATTAATAGTAACAGTGACCTAGTTTTTGACTGCAGGAAGTTGAAACGCCAACTTGTACAAGGGGTGATCGTTATGAATATATGTATGAAGTTTCGTGACAATCGGATAAGAATTGCAGCCTGTAGATCGATGACGTCAAGATTCTGGCCAAATTCTATTAATAGTAACAGTGACCTAGTTTTTGACCGCAGGAAGTTGAAACGCGAACTTGTACAAGGTCTGATTGTTATGAATATATGTATAAGTTTCGTGACAATCGGATAAGAATTGCAGCCTGTAGAGCGATGACGTCAAGATTCTGGCCAATTTTTATTAATAGTGAGTGACCTAGTTTTTGAGCGCAGGAAGTTGAAACGCGAACTTGTACAAGGGGTGATGGTTATGAATATATGTATAAAGTTTCGTGACAAATCGGATAAGAATTGTGGTCTGTAGAGCGATGACGCCGTTTGGGATACGTACATCCGTACAGGCAGATCCCTATATACCCTCAAGACTTTCGTCGCGAGGGTATAATTAGCCATTAAGCAGTCAGATGTAAGAGCTGAGTGACATTAGATTTGAGATTTGTATAATAAACGTTGGTAACCAAAAATTGAGTCAAACTGAATGAGAAACCCTCAAAATATAGCTGGAAAGATGGTTGACGTGCCCAAACAGAATGATATACTCACAGTGCCTAATTTTTGGACTTGGGTATCCACATGATGAACAGACTTTCTTCTGAATGTGGAAGGAACGTCGCCCACACCGCCGGCAGTGCGTGTGGGTCTTCTTGTTCCGTTTACCAAAGCTGGATGTACCCTTGGTCTGTAAAAGAAATATATTCTGACTAAAGTATATATTACCTTGAAGATTTTATTACGACAGATTTAACAAATTTTACTCTCTTAAGGTTTCGTTCTCGCAATGGTTACTCAGAATTGAAATATTTACAAACTTTTATTACTGCTTCCAGAAGTACTCAGGGCTTCATCCATCTACCCATCTGCCCGTCACTTGGACGAGTAGTACGCAAATATGATGGGCAGATTTTGTACGACAGGAATTTCTGTAAGCCATTGATAATCAGCATAAAACCATTTCTGGTCAAGTCCCCATAGAATCCCATCTTTTCCCAGACCTTTTAGATTCATTTGTTGTCCAGCTGAACCGTGACATGCAGTCATCCATGAAATATTTGTGTTGAACATTTGTCGACCAGCTCGATAAATGATTGCGCCGAAAATATATCTGTTATTAAGAGGGAATTATTTTTTCGATTTCAATTAGATAAATTTCCCTAAAAGAACTTCGAAATTTCTGCATCGCATTCTGAAGGTTGGTAGTTGTAGATCAAATTTGATCATATCGGCAATCATTTATGTAAATTTTCTGCCTTTCTTCAACTGAACTTTGCATAATAATCTCTGACTATATGTCACTTCTGACATTGTCACATTAGAAAAAGCTTTGAAAAAATCTTGTTTTTCTTGAAGACTATTTTTTTATTACAATCAATGTGTTTTTAATATTCGTGTTGCAGTGTTAAGACTTCTCGGCCCGTTGTCCAGATAATGGATGTGCTGTCTTAATCTCCTGGATGAAGCCCTGCTACTAGTATGGTGGACGGGTTAATGTTCTTTTCTAACTCTAAATTCAAAGAAAAGATCTGAATTAATCAGCTTAGGACACTTTAACATTGTGACCCCCTTGATAGGGCCTGTGAGTTTCCCTAGAGATTTCAAGATATCCAGTGACAAATGACATTTTTTTATGTCCGTTCCATTGATGTTTTTCATTCAACGTCAGAATTGAGTCACATTCAAACGATCAACACCCTAAACATCCGCAATGACGGCGCCGGTGACCGGAAATTAGTGGAACACTCACGACATTCCCACTCGGTTAGGATAGATTTATTTGATGATTTTTAGCTTTTTTTTTTAAATTAACTTAGATTATACCCAGAAAATTTCTAATTACAGCTATTATATCTATTATATCTTTGAAACATTCCTCTTTTCACTGAACCAGTTGATTTCTTCGAAATCCGTTGTTTAACTGTTAAATCGCTTTTTTTAAAGCATAGCATAAAAATTGGCCTAATGAGGTTACACGAGTTATCTCACCCTTATAATGGCCGTTTAAAGTGTGGCTCTAACTGACAGGCGAGTAAGTAAAACAGGATAGAGACACATGAGTGCGACTAGAAAATTTCCTGAAACCCCCATATTTTAGCAACTAATGGATATGGTTTTCAAATGGAAAAAAGTACATTTTTTTCTGTAGTTATGAGTGAAAAACCACTCCGACCATTTCTATGTTCGCATCCTTGATTGAATTAAATATTTGGCACTGATCGAAACTCTCATAGCCAACATGAAGTGCTCCAATGTTTTTAATTTGCAAATGCACAGCTGACATTGACAACAACAACAGCCATGTCCACGGTGTTTAAATATACAATCTACAACCGATTAAGCTATCGTGAATCTACCAAGTTTACTCCTGTGTTCAGAAGATGTAAGTGGTGATGTGAACATTTTGCTATGTTTGACAACGAGCGTAAAGATACACTTTGCTGTTGCTGAATATGTGCCAGGGCTGAATAATTTAGTAGACTTCGGCATAACCATCATTTCTCTCGGTGACAAGATTTCAAAATCTATTAAAGAAAAGATCTCAAATATTGCTCAATACATAATTAGACTATCGTTTTACTCGAAAAGCTCTTTATTTGAGTTATAGACGATAATTAAAGGGAGATGGTGAAAGATTTGGGAAGGGTTGTGTTCGTCCTCACCATCGTCAATCCAGCGTGAAAGGAAAAGGTTGAGACCTCGTTTTGAATTCCGGAAGTGAACGTGTGTCACATGTTGCGTGGAAATTGTAAACATTGGATCCGGCCACGCTGGAAGTTTTTGTGATGGATCGAACGAGTTTACCCATACAATTCTTATTTAGCAAATATAAGGGAAAGACTTCGAGCAAATTTAGTCATCTACACTTCTCTGTTTTATTGAAAAAGTCAGAGTTCCATTCAAGTTAAGACGAGTATGATACCAAAGATTGAAGAAATTCGTTTGCCAGTGCTTGTGAAGCGGAGCTGTCAAATGGATTCTGACACTGACAGTGACAGTAAAACTGAAAGTGGTATTATTGACAACATGCAAGTGTCTGATTCTTCGCAGTTAAATGACAACGCACTTAAATTGTTTCACCGCCCCCTATCTTCTCTCAACGATTCGGTAACTGACGAAAGTGAACATTGTCTGGAAAGAAACAACAGAATAAGTTCGTTAAGGGAAGACTTGCAATCTATTTGTGTTAAAGTAGGTTTTACAATGGGAGATTTGCACGTTGATAACTTTATGGCCGGAGGTGTTCAGCAATATTTAAACCGTATAAATAATGAGCAAGGGAAGAATACTCCCTCCTCAAACATTGAACTCACTCAGTGGGACAATCTGATTCAAAAACAACCAGTGAGGACTTCATCTATTGCCACATTCAGTTCATTCCCGGTTAGTAAAACTTAAAGTAATAGTAATAGTATATAAAGCTTACAACTGTTTTTATTTATTGTTTTTGTTTTTTTACAACTTTTATTTATAAGTTATACCAGTCATGTGATTAATTTGATCAATCTTTTATTTTAAGATAATTAATGATAACGCAATTGTAATTCTCTCCACTTTATTTGTATTTATTCAGACTTATTCTGGATATATTTTTACTAATTTATTTGATTATTATTATCCTTCATTTGATCATGCTTTTTTGTTGTTGTTTATTCAGGTCTATGTAAAGCTCCACATCCTTTCCTTCCTTAAGGCTCAGGACTTATGTAGATTATCCGGTGTGAATAAGGAATGGTCAGAACTGACAAGTGACAATGTACTGTGGGGGAATCTTTTGGAAAGAGATATGAGAGATTGGCAGGTCATAGGTCACAGTACAAACCCCGCAATTTACAGAGAAGTGGAATCTGATTGGTCTAATAAAGAAATGTAAGTAGTCCGAAAAGAGCTGCAGTCCAGTCTCTAAGTTTTTTTATCATAAAGTACAGAGAATTTTGTCTGTTATATGCACACTTCTTTGGTTT
This sequence comes from Lepidochitona cinerea, assembly GCA_963971465.1. NCBI lineage: Eukaryota > Metazoa > Mollusca > Polyplacophora > Chitonida > Tonicellidae > Lepidochitona > Lepidochitona cinerea. The sequence continues at coordinate 33,320,296 of OZ020556.1, read as the reverse complement.
GTTCAAGTTACTCACATTACCAATATTTATTATTTCACCATTAGTCCTTTAGTTTTTCCAGTTACTGACCTTCTCTTGCAAGATAAATTCATGAAATGAGTTAAAATTTTGGCAGCTTGGGTCACTTTAAAACATAGTTTTTCTTAGGGTTGTCATCATCATTGGACCTTTTAATCTTCTCTGAAATAAGGATTAAGATTAGATAAAGAAGAAATGAACTAGGATTTGTTACAAATATTCATTGTCAATTGTCAATAATGAATTTACAAAAAATCTTTCATTAAACCAATTTTAAGAGAGCTCCAATCATTCCAGCATATATAGAGGTTATCATCGGAGCCAGTGTGTTACGATGAATATCACTCGGGCCATAATTTCTCACATTGATTTATATGCAAAAAATAATACATGGCCAGAGAGTGGAAATATTGGGGTTGTAGTCTGAGAAAAAGGAGTATATGTTAGCCTTTGTATTATTTACCAGATACCTCCAGTGTTGTCCCAATTTGAGGAAGATGATACGAAGAGACAACTTGGCTTTTATGAATATCTCAACAATGCTTCGTTCATTATGGCCCAAGAAAGCACCCAAAATTGCCATGTTTGGACCAGGACTGGAGACAAAGACAAGGATAGTTATAAAGATGATTGGAGGAGACCTTTTTGAACTAAAACGGATGTTTCCAGGACAATTTGAAGGTCAGATTTAAAACCATTCACTTCATTTGAATTAACCACTCAAGTCATCATTAATCTCTTCATTTTATTGTCTGATTCATCTGAAAAGTCACACTGAAAGGTTATTTCATGATTTTTAGTTTAGCAATTGAGGTCACACAATCTTAAAGTGGCCAAAATGTTGATATTTTGACTTAAATAGAATGTTGAAATTATTGACTATTTTTCTCAAGACGTATAATTCAGAAGCTTTTTAGTGCTTCTAGTCTCAAAAATGTACGATAAAGTATTGTTTTGAACTAACTTTGGCTTAGAATGAATGAATGGTCGTCCCGGTTATTTAAATTTTGTTTACTTTTTGAACATGTTTTTGGTTCGTACAGACCACATACTGTATGGATTTTCCTCATTTCAACGGCAGTCATTTAGTTTTTCAAAGCCTCTTACAGTCGTCATGATCAGAAATTGTATAAAAAATGTGAATTTTGGCAGCTCATGCCACTTTAAGTTGACTTGGTACAGATATATGCAGCTAATTTCTAGCTTTTGTAAACTTTGAACCTTTGACTATTAGTGTACAGTATATAACACACATTTTCATTGAGAGATGACCAAAGCCACCCTTCATTTAAATTCCACGTTTTCCCCTGAACAGGTGTTGGATCTGGGATGAAACTTCAAATGCAGAATGGAATGAACTTTGACCTATCCATCTTATACTCCTCAACCAAAACTGAGCGTGAAAATCATTGTGCCAACAGAATGCTCCGAAGTCGTCTGGTTCAAAGAAATTCTGACGACGTAGAAGCAGCCAAGGAGGAAGATGTTGTGTATGAACTTACTTCAGCTGTCAGAGATCTGTGCAGAACTTTAGATGCATTCATATATGTAGTAGATGCCACCAAAAATACACAATCAGGTAAAGCTTGCTTCTGCTTCTTCAAAGTCATTTGTAGTTCAACATACTGAAGCCATTTTCCTCTACTCTTACCAACCATTGCTACCTGATAAACTGGTTACTTTTCTCTACTTACACATTAAAAGTCTTCCTATTGTTTTATTGTCTGTAGCGCAATAATGTCAAAATTCAGGTGTGGAGGGAAGGGGGTTGGTTGGTACATTTGATGCCATATGATTGTAGCTTTAGAGCGACATTAAGCCCCAATCAATCAGTACAATTCACACATGAATTATGATACAATGTTTTATACCTGTTGCTCTATCTTTCGCAGACAATTTGACAAGTTTAGAACTATTTGCCATGGTGAATGAGCGTTGGTCAGCCACTCATGTTCCAGTGTTAGTGCTATCCTGTATCACAGACTCCTCACAGCCCAGAATACCATGTGTTCAAGTGGCCAATAGTTTACAGTTGAATACATTGGACAAGCCTTGGCAGGTGGGTGTTTTGTTTAAGTTAACTTGTCAGTTAAGATATCAATAACTTCACATTCTATGGGGTTCCACGTTACCTCTAAAATTTTGGGATCTCAGGTGATAGGGGACTCAATTAAGAGTGTTTTATTTTGTTACAGGTGCATGACTGTGTGGTGGATTCTCTCTCTGGGGCAGTACCAGCACTATGTTGGCTTATTGAGCAGTCACAGAGAAGGTGAACGTCGGAAAACACCACTTTGGTTCATTAACCAAAACCCAGGAATATTCCAAAAGCTTTTCCACAAGTTGTATTCAAGCAGCCATGCTTGGTTTTTAGGCAAAGTCTTGATTGTGTTCATAAGCATTGTACTTGGATGTAGTCATGTCTGTGGATTAATGTTGTCAACACGGCAGTGGATTGGATAGATTGCACATGCTGATGTACACAATCAGAACCGTAACAAACGTAAAGTATAATACTTATATATTACCATGTGAACAGTTGGACATAAGCATTGAAATCAAATTATCTTTGACAATCAAAAAAGTGAGTCCACCAATATGAAAAAGGCAGCTATTTTGTCCAGCTGTGTGTCTGTGATAAATACATGCAGTGGTCAATGTGTTCTCTTGAAGAATCTGCAAATATGTTTGTTTAACTTTACTGTATTTTTCAATCCCCACAAGTTGGATAGTCACCTGCCAGAGGGCCCTTTCAACTAACTCTATTTCTATTTCAACTTTTCTTGCAAACAATAATTTGAGAGAAATGATCTGAAGTGCTAATATGCTAAAACTCAATTGACTCGATAACTACACAATTAAACACTGTTTTGAGTGTTTTCTTTATATTTTTCTAAATGAAGTGATTTTTATACTATATAATTTATTGTTGTTATATCAATTGCCTGCTTTATAAATAAATATATATTTATTTTTTGTCAACATCAATTTCCGAATATGTCGTCTTAAAAACCCATATAAAGCAAACTTCTATTGTTCTCTTTAAAATACTGATTACACACTTAAGATTATTTCACTTATATGTCGAGGTTGCAGACCAGGTCATTTCGCTGACAGTGGGGAAACTTTGAATCGGTTCCGTAGATTGGAATGCTGGGAACCAACTAGTGTCAATGATAGTTCCTTATATGCCATACTATATACAGGCCTTTATGATGGGTAACAGGTTTTCGTTTATGTAGTTTTCAAAGAACGACAACAACAGGCTACCGCAACCAATCGTTAGCGTGAAATCCTATGGCCTGGGTTGCAAGGTTAAACTGAGATCTGCTTGGCGGAAACCCACCATCTTCAGCGAGTGCCTGTCAACTCTTCCACCTAGGGTTCAGTGAAATATTCAGGAAGAACCTACGCCCAATCTGCAGAAGGGCCATCAAATTCAACTGAGGGTCCTATGGTTCAATCGGCATAATTAAGTCCCTCAGTCCGACCCAGGCCTTCCATCGATGCGTTTTGGGCTCAATTCCAACTGGGACCAATTAAAATTCAAAAAGTTAAGTGTGTCTTTCACTTGTCAAAGAGTGGAGGTTTCCTCCAGACAATGCATCCGGTATCCTCCCCCACTAATGCCTCCATAAATTTGACAAAATCTTGAGTGTGGCGTTAATCAATCAATCCAAATCAACATGTATTATGAGTTCTTTCACTGGCATACATGTACTCCAGCAATATGAAACTTTACAAATCCTTCTAAAAATCCTCCCCAAAAAATACGTGGTAACACAAACATTGTATGTATCCTCAAAAAATATAAAAAAACTAGGTGTATGAATTAAAATATTTTATTCCGACATGCTACAAGCATCCATTTTTTTTGCAAGAATGCCAAAACATTATACGGTTTTGATTTGAAAATCCATACAAACCCACTAAGAGACTGCACGAATAATTGATAAGCAAAATTGAATATTGTTGAAATGTTCAATGCAGCACAAAATACATTACTGAGAAGATTGTCAGTGAGTAGGATTGGAAAAGCTGACTGCTATGGTTGGAGTTGGATGCATTATGAGTATCTGAATTATATGGCAGCATAGCCTGGTTTATTGGATATGAAACTGGGTTCTATTCAGCAAACACAGTCACAATGATTCTTGGACTTTCAATAGAATCGGAACTGTAGGGGGTCACACTTATAAGTGTTCTGCCATAAAATACATGCCTTTTTTACTTGTTACAGCACTTTATTCACACAGATGGAATATCCATGACTTGAACTCGGCCAATAATATTAAGAGTAATTTTCACAAAGATGACCAAATTTCATTAGTACTTCACAGAAGCCTATAGGATCCTGAAGATATTACAGCACTTAGTGAGATAAAAATTCCTTGTAGCACATTTCAAAAATATAATCCATTAGACCTGCTTTTCTTCATTTACCACTTTGAAAACGTAGAAAGGATCCGATAAGTTACTTGTGAACATTTTGTCCCCAGCCTGTGGGCAAATAACATTAAAAACCTCCTAGTTATCTCCCTTTCTGTGTCAATCTGGTGTTTTCAGTGACAAGTATAATACATCATTAACATATTTTCTCTCTGGACTTATTCTCTTCAAGAGTTGTGCTATAGTGCTAGCCATCTGTTCAGTACTCATGTTGATTTTCTTAGATTTAAACTTTGATAACAAGTCTTTTGTAGTCATTGGTTTTCGCATTAAATATCTTCGTATGGCGTCTTCTGTTATCCCCTCGCTGCAATGAGAAGCAAAGAACTAATATAACTGACAGCATTTTAAAAACTTATAAGATTTATCTGTGTATTAATATTATATCTCTATGATAATCTGGCACCCGAAAACACACTATATTAAAAAAATGTTATAAAATAGATAAATGTATAAAGTAATAAGAGAAAGCAACTACATGTAGTTTCAAATTTCCCAGATTTCACAAAACATGGAACGTAATGGCTTTTAGAAGAAATCTTTTGATTATTTCCAATGTTTGGTTGATTCAATAAGGCTGGGGTTTTGTTGTTTTTTTTTTTCAAAAAGGCCTTGTTCAATGTTCATTATTATGCAATGGTCTAGCAATTATAAAATGAAAGAAATGTGATAATATTAGAAATACAGACCTTGCCCCCATTGCTGCCGTGATCGGACTGTCTGTTCTGGAGCGTTTGGCGGAGACGGCTTCTGACTCTAACTTCCTTTTCTTGGGAACTGAAACAGAGAACAAAAGATCAAGGAATCAAATCATGCAAAAGCAGAGCCCATGTTTCCCTAAATTAAAAGAGTACGCATATATAAGGTGATACATTGTTGTATATGTGAGGGATGACCTTTTGAGCAATTACCTATTTGTTCTACATTCACCTAATATAAACTTAAAAGGAAAAAGTATGAAATAATGGAACTTTTTGTATCCGGTAAATGATTCTGTTCAGACAAATTGCATGAATGTGCAAGGCAGTATCTACATCACAGTTCCATTGTTGTTGTAAAAAGTGTTTACTTAGTATGGTAAGAACATTCAAGCTTTTCCTCATCACAAGACCTATGTACAGTGTATAATAATATCCAAACAATGCACGTATCAAAAACTGCTTGAAATGATAAACAGTAAACTTCATAACTTTCAAATGATTGACTGCACAACATCGCAATGCTCTGTCTGACATAACAGCTGTGAATGATATTCAACACTTGTCTTTACCACATAATTAGTAACTTTGAGTGTCTGTCTATTTTCTCTAGGGAATTGGGAGTTCCAGACCTACCTAACTTATCTTCTATTTTCTCTAGGGAATTGGGAGTTCCAGACCTACCTAACTTATCTTCTATTTTCTCTAGGGAATTGGGTGTTCCAGACTTACCTAACTTATCTTCTATTTTCTCTAGGGAATTGGGTGTTCCAGACCTACCTAACTTATCTTATATTTTCTCTAGGGAATTGGGAGTTCCAGACCTACCTAACTTATCTTCTATTTTCTCTAGGGAATTGGGAGTTCCAGACCTACCTAACTTATCTTCTATTTTCTCTAGGGAATTGGGTGTTCCAGACCTACCTAACTTATCTTCTATTTTCTCTAGGGAATTGGGTGTTCCAGACCTACCTAACTTATCTTCTATTTTCTCTAGGGAATTGGGTGTTCCAGACCTACCTAACTTATCTTATATTTTCTCTAGGGAATTGGAAGTTCCAGACCTACCTAACTTATCTTCTATTTTCTCTAGGGAATTGGGAGTTCCAGACCTACCTAACTTATCTTCTATTTTCTCTAAGGAATTGGGTTTTCCAGACCTACCTAACTTATCTTCTATTTTCTCTAGGGAATTGGGAGTTCCAGACCTACCTAACTTATCTTCTATTTTATCTTGGGAATTGGGTGTTCCAGACCTACCTAACTTATCTTCTATTTTCTCTAGGGAATTGGGAGTTCCAGACCTACCTAACTTATCTTCTATTTTCTCTACGGAATTGGGAGTTCCAGACCTACCTAACTTATCTTCTATTTTCTCTAGGGAATTGGGTGTTCCAGACCTACCTAACTTATCTTCTATTTTCTCTAGGGAATTGGGTGTTCCAGACCTACCTAACTTATCTTCTATTTTCTCCAGGGAATTGAGTGTTCCAGACCTACCTAACTTGTCTTCTATTTTCTCTACGGAATTGGGAGTTCCAGACCTACCTAACTTATCTTCTATTTTCTCTAGGGAATTGAGTGTTCCAGACCTACCTAACTTGTCTTCTATTTTCTCTAGGGAATTGGGTGTTCCAGACCTACCTAACTTGTCTTTTATTTTCTCCAGGGAATTGGGAGTTCCAGACCTACCTAACTTATCTTCTATTTTCTCTAGGGAATTGGGTGTTCCAGACCTACCTAACTTATCTTCTATTTTCTCTAAGGAATTGGGTGTTCCAGACCGAGATGAAGGTTTTTCAGACTTCTTCTTCTCAGATGCATTCTTTTTCTGAAACAAACAAGTTGAATGGTTGATAGATTTTGACTGCTCCTGAGAGCCGATTGCCCGTGGGGCTAAAATTGTACGAGGCAAAGTCATACAGGTTTCCTATGGTGTTGACTATCAACGGTTAAATAATTTTGCTGCAAAAAGTTATTGAAAACAAAGAAAATTACACAATAAAAATAAAATTGGATTTGATTTTGAACACAGAAATAAAGATCAGATTGTTAAGGAAGAAAAGGTATTGACGAGATTGATTCATAAAATCATTTATAGTTAAGGGTAGCTTATTCCTATTATGATGCCGATTCTTTCTGAGAGAAGTATTTAATGAAATGCAAATTTGCATTAACTATCAGACATGTAATAAGGGACAATCAGAAAACACTGTTACATGTACCTGCATAAACAGAGCTGATGATAAAGTGGTCTCATCTTTCTCAATATCAGAACCACTGTCTGAGGACGAGTCGCTACTCTTACTGTCTGAGGCTAAAATAAAATCAAAATACATCTTTAAAAAGACAAAATTATTCAGACAGAAAGCATGATGAATTACATCTTTTCCATTCTACACAGGCAGCTCAAAGAAAAGAAAATATCATTTAAAAAATTCTACCAAGATAGAACTTGCCATTCTTGTAAAATATTGATCTGTGCCTGTGTACCATGGACAAAAAAAATGGAAAAAAACTGTCGTCAATAATTGATGCCACACGCAAGATTATTTCAGTGACAGAGGAAACTCGCTCTTTGCTTGAATAAAGCTCACAGTCTTCGGTAAATACCTGGCGTCTCTTCAACATAGGGTATTCGAGTAAAAAAACAATTCGAAATTTTTTTAATTTTATTTGGTCTCAGTGGGATCTGAACGAACCAATCGAAGGAACAAACCACCACAAAACAAAGGAAAACTTCTTTAATGACCCTATCTAATAATAATAAATAGCTTACAAAATTCAAGAATTAAAGAAATTGTTCTCCCATGACACATTTAATGATTTTGTAGACCCTTAACTGTCAATCAGATATATTAAATATTATATGGACTAAATTAATCTTAATACCATTGGTTACTTCCTTGGGTTTCTCGTCAGTCGGTTGTTGTGTTTCCGCCTCACTTTCCTCCTCACTTTCCTCCTCAGAATCTATTAACTTCCTCAGACCTCTCTCCTCAGCCACACCTGTCTCTTCATATTTATCTAATTTGTCACGATCTTCCGCTCCGGATAAACTACTGTAAACAACAACATTGATTGATTGATTGATGTTTTATGCCACACTCAACATCAGGCCACTTATGTGGCGGCATTGGCAGGTTTAGTGAGGAAGTAAACCAGGCTCTTTGCCCAGAGGAAACCCTTGGCATTTGACGAGTACCAGGCAACTCTTTCACATACGACAATGGTGAGAATAATTCCCTCAGCATTTTTTCTATTTTTATTTGGTTTGAGTGGAATTCAATCCCGAACCTCATGGATGGAAGGCCTACATGTATATTGGACTGAGGGACAATCACTCTAACAGACTGAGCCACCTTGGCCCCGTAGACGACAAGAAAATATTTATATTACCAGAAGTACATAAACTCATGAAGTATGTAACATGTAGCTGTCCTGCTTCATAAGCTTAGCACCATAATGAATGAATGCAATAAATTATCCCCCTTCGCCATGTCATAACCTGCCACTTGGTGCGCTGATGTTCATGAAAGCAGCTTCAAATGGATTAATTGTTGTCTACATTACAAGGATAGGCAATTCACACACTTTTGATAATACTTTTACACAGTGGACATGTCACCCTAGCCACTTTATCACATATACATGTAACAATCTTCATTAACAGACAACACTTTAATACTGTTACCTTTCTAAACTGACATGTAACCATAGCAACCATTTCATATATAACCATCCTCACTGACAGACTACACTATAATACTGTTACCTTTCTGAAGTTGACATGTAACCATAGCAACCATTTCACATATAACGATGATCACTGACAGACTACACTATAATATTGTTACCTTTCTAAACTGACATGTAACCATAGCAACCATTTCATATATAACCATCCTCACTGACAGACTACACTATAATACTGCTACATTTCTGAAGTTGACATGTAACCCTAGCAACCATTTCACATATAACGATGATCACTGACAGACTACACTATAATATTGTTACCTTTCTGAAGTTGACATGTAACCCTAGCAACCATTTCACTGACAGACTACACTATAATATTGTTACCTTTCTGAAGTTGACATGTAACCCTAGCAACCATTTCACTGACAGACTACACTACAATACTGTTACCTTTCTGAAGTTGACATGTAACCCTAGCCACCATTTCACTGACAGACTACACTATAATACTGTTACCTTTCTGAAGTTGATATGTAACCATAGCAACCATTTCACATATAACAATGATCACTGACAGACTACACTATAATATTATTACCTTTCTAAACTGACATGTAACCATAGCAACCATTTCATATATAACCATCCTCACTGACAGACTACACTATAATACTGTTACCTTTCTGAAGTTGACATGTAACCCTAGCAACCATTTCACTGACAGACTACACTACAATACTGTTACCTTTCTGAAGTTGACATGTAACCCTACCAACCATTTCACTGACAGACTACACTACAATACTGTTACCTTTCTGAAGTTGACATGTAACCCTAGCAACCATTTCACTGACAGACTACACTACAATACTGTTACCTTTCTGAAGTTAACATGTAACCCTAGCAACCATTTCACTGACAGACTACACTACAATATTGTTACCTTTCTGAAGTTGACATGTAACCCTAGCAACCATTTCACTGACAGACTACACTACAATACTGTTACCTTTCTGAACTTGACATGTAACCCTAGCAACCATTTCACTGACAGACTACACTACAATACTGTTACCTTTCTGAAGTTAAGATGTAACCCTAGCAACTATTTCACTGACAGACTACACTACAATACTGTTACCTTTCTGAAGTTGACATGTAACCCTAGCAACCATTTCACTGACAGACTACACTACAATACTGTTACCTTTCTGAAGTTGACATGTAACCCTAGCAACCATTTCACTGACAGACTACACTACAATATTGTTACCTTTCTGAAGTTAACATGTAACCCTAGCAACCATTTCACTGACAGACTACACTACAATACTGTTACCTTTCTGAAGTTGACATGTAACCCTAGCAACCATTTCACTGACAGACTACTTTACAATACTGTTACCTTTCTGAAGTTGACATGTAACCCTAGCAACCATTTCACTGACAGACTACACTACAATACTGTTACCTTTCTGAAGCTGACATGTAACCCTAGCAACCATTTCACTGACAGACTACACTACAATATTGTTACCTTTCTGAAGCTGACATGTAACCCTACCAACCATTTCACTGACAGACTACACTACAATACTGTTACCTTTCTGAAGTTGATATGTAACCATAGCAACCATTTCACTGACAGACTACACTACAATACTGTTACCTTTCTGAAGCTGACATGTAACCCCAGCAACCATTTCACTGACAGACTACACTACAATACTGTTACCTTTCTGAAGTTGACATGTAACCCTAGCAACCATTTCACTGACAGACTACACTACAATACTGTTACCTTTCTGAAGTTAACATGTAACCCTAGCAACCATTTCACTGACAGACTACACTACAATACTGTTACCTTTCTGAAGTTGACATGTAACCCTAGCAACCATTTCACTGACAGACTACACTACAATACTGTTACCTTTCTGAAGTTGACATGTAACCCTAGCAACCATTTCACTGACAGACTACACTACAATACTGTTACCTTTCTGAAGTTGACATGTAACCCTAGCAACCATTTCACTGACAGACTACACTACAATACTGTTACCTTTCTGAAGTTGATATGTAACCCAAGCAACCATTTCACTGACAGACTACACTACAATATTGTTACCTTTCTGAAGTTGACATGTAACAATAGCAACCATTTCACTGACAGACTACACTACAATTCTGTTACCTTTCTGAAGTTGACATGTAACCCTATCAACCATTTCACTGACAGACTACACTACAATTCTGTTACCTTTCTGAAGTTGACATGTAACCCTAGCAACCATTTCACTGACAGACTACACTACAATACTGTTACCTTTCTGAAGTTGACATGTAACCCTAGCAACCATTTCACTGACAGACTACACTACAATATTGTTACCTTTCTGAAGTTGACATGTAACCCTAGCAACCATTTCACTGACAGACTACACTACAATACTGTTACCTTTCTGAAGTTAACATGTAACCCTAGCAACCATTTCACTGACAGACCAAAGAGAGTAGATTGACAAGAGTGGTCACTTCGTCCAATTAGCATTGCCGGCATGTTTTTCGGCCCCCTAGCGGAAGGGTGTTTCTACTGTACACGATTCGACTGTAAAGCGCCCCCTATGGAAAGGAGGTTCCTAATAATCGAATCGCGTCCGTGTCAGCGGGTACTTTAGTTACCATTGTAAATATTTCCCAAGTTATGATTGTTACACTTTTTGTTGTTTGTACTCTGCTTTGTTCAAGTGCCAAGTACAATAAAATTGAATTAAATTGAAATTTTTCAAATTCAACATGGCGCGGACGAAGTGACCACTCTTGTCAATCTACTCTCTTTGGACAGACTACACTACAATACTGTTACCTTTCTGAAGTTGACATGTAACCCTAGCAACCATTTCACTGACAGACTACACTACAATACTGTTACCTTTCTGAAGTTGACATGTAACCCTAGCAACCATTTCACTGACAGACTACACTACAATACTGTTACCTTTCAGAAGCTGACATGTAACCCTAGCAACCATTTCACTGACAGACTACACTACAATACTGTTACCTTTCTGAAGCTGACATGTAACCCTAGCAACCATTTCACTGACAGACTACACTACAATACTGTTACCTTTCTGAAGCTGACATGTAACCCTACCAACCATTTCACTGACAGACTACACTACAATATTGTTACCTTTCTGAAGCTGACATGTAACCCTACCAACCATTTCACTGACAGACTACACTACAATACTGTTACCTTTCTGAAGCTGACATGTAACCCTAGCAACCATTTCACTGACAGACTACACTACAATACTGTTACCTTTCTGAAGTTGACATGTAACCCTAGCAACCATTTCACTGACAGACTACACTACAATACTGTTACCTTTCTGAAGTTGACATGTAACCCTAGCAACCATTTCACTGACAGACTACACTACAATATTGTTACCTTTCTGAAGTTGACATGTAACCCTAGCAACCATTTCACTGACAGACTACACTACAATACTGTTACCTTTCTGAAGCTGACATGTAACCCTAGCAACCATTTCACGGACAGACCACAATATTGTTACCTTCCTGAAGTTGACATGTAACCCTAGCAACCATTTCACTGACAGACTACACTATTGTTACCTTTCTGAAGCGGACATGTAATCAACTTCTCTGTCATCAAAGTCCCCTTCATCACTCTCTTCAACAGCTTCATCATCAGAATTATTCTTTGCATTCTTCCTCTTTCTTTTTCCATCATCTTCACCACCTTTTTTAGTCTTCTTTTTACCTTTTTTCTTGGAATCTGATTTAAAATGTCACCGATAAAATAATTATAACTATAACTACAAAGTTCTGACATGGGTGCTAACAAAATATTTTGTACCATACAAAAAGAAAATAGTCAAAATTATTTTGATTGTTATGTTATCTGGGGGAGGACAGTGGGATGTTTGCCTGGATATAGCCCCACAAACTCCAGCAGGAAACCTTTCAATTGAGATTCCTTGAATAAAAATCAAGATTTGAACGGTTGAACCCATTGATGAAAGCCGTGTGGTAAACTGGGGCACAAAACATGTAGCTCTGCCAACTGACTAATCAAGGTGCCCACATTTATTTTATGCTAACAACATTCTTGTCTTTATCAGAAAGCTCTGTGATCTATCATCTTAAACACTCCAGATAAAAGACATATTTCATAAAAGATAAATATCCCTCTAATTTCAGAACAGGTTTTTAGTTGTTGTTTTTTATCTGGTGATATGTGGAAAAGGACAACTCAAAGCGGATTCGTTTTGCGCCTGACTTGTCAAATGAACCGATTTGGTGCGATAAGGTATTAGAATTGGTACATAGCAACTGATGTTTGTTCAGTGTTCTCTTAGTCTTTCCTGCTTTTGATTTTTTTTTACAAATTGCTGATTTACCCGGCGTGAACGGTCACCGTTTGCGTGAATTTTTTTTGCGTAACCTCCACGTAACCGAACGATCGTTCGCATGAAAAAATAAGGTCTGTTATATGAAAGACATATCCAATACAGTCATATAAATATTGCCATTTGTCGGATCTGACGATATCAGAAATATTATTTGGTAACACAAACACAGAAAAATTGTTTTTATTGTTGTTTTAGACAAGGCTAAGAAAAAAAACACCCGTATCTATGGATAGTTTAAAAATTGAATGATTGCTTTTTTCAGACTTTATATTTATAACCACTAAAACACAGGGAAAATCTTCTTGTCTAAAACCACTAAAACACAGGGAAAATCTTTTTGTCTAAAACCACTAAAACACAGGGAAAATCTTCTTGTCTAAAATAACCATGGAGACAAGTTTCTAATTGTGATAAAAATGCATGTACATGGAGAATACGCCTGTCCTTTCAGTGACATGTACCATAAATCCAAAGCTAGAGTCAAAGTAATGGTGTGTTTCCAAGGACCTGCGTTAACGCGTGCGTTGACGGATGCGATTGTTTAACGGATAGGATGAAGTGTTTCCATGGACGCATGCGATCGATAGTGCGATCTGTCATAAGGTTACGGACAAAAGTCAAGGTCATATCCTTGACAATACTTTTTTTTTCTGTTTGGGGAAAGAACGTGAATAAGTGGACATCTAGACAGCTTTTTTCATACAAAATACATCTACAACACAAATAGTCAGTAGGAGTAGGCCTAAAAATGAGTAAACAAACTCACTCGGTGTTTTCTTTGGATTTCGATGCGACAGAAAAGGTCATGGGGGTCGGAAAACCCCTTCAATGGCGTCATGATCAGCGAAATCCCTCGTCCGTTGCGTCAAAAATGGGACAGGCTCCATTCTCCGTCCGTTAAAAAATGTCGGACTGGCCATGGAAACACTATAGCGGATTTCTGTAGTTCCCATTCTTTAGGGAAAATCGCATCCGTTAACGCATGTCCGTGGAAACACACCATAAGGGAATGTTAACAGATATTCTCTATCTGGACATACTTTTTTATTGCAGTATTGACAAGGTTTGGACAGGAAGATTTACAAGCTCAGACTTTGGAGTCAACTAATACTTACCTTCATCCTCCGTATTCTTCTCTCCCTCTTCATTTTCCTCATCCCCATCCCCATCATCATCTGACATCTCTACCCAGTCATCCATATCTGTCAGTTTCTACAATAGCCAGGTTTATCATTAGACAGCTTCTACAATAGCCAGTCATTGGTGAGGGTTTTATCATTAGACAGCTTCTACAATAGCCAGTCATTGGTGAGGGTTTATCATTAGACAGCTTCTACAATAGCCAGTCATTGGTGAGGGTTTATCATTAGACAGTTTCTACAATAGCCAGTCATTGGTGAGGGTTTATCATTAGACAGCTTCTACAATAGCCAGTCATTGGTGAGGGTTTATCATTAGACAGTTTCTACAATAGCCAGTCATTGGTGAGGGTTTATCATTAGACAGCTTCTACAATAGCCAGTCATTGGTCAGGGTTTATCATTAGACAGTTTCTACAAAAGCCAGTCATTGGTGAGGGTTTATCATTAGACAGCTTCTACAATACTCAGTCGTTGGTGAGGGTTTATCATTAGACAGATTCTACAATAGTCAGGGTTTTATCATTAGACAGATTCTACAATAGCCAGTCATTGGTGAGGGTTTATCATTAGACAGCTTCTACAATAGTCAGGGTTTTATCATTAGACAGTTGCTACAATAGCCAGTCATTGGTGAGGGTTTATCATTAGACAGCTTCTACAATAGCCAGTCATTGTCAGAGAATATCATTTGAGAGCTTCTACAAGGATTCAAGTATCAGACAATGAAACACTGATCAGGAATTCATTTGATCTGGGAAAATTGATTGATTGATTGTTTGGTGTTTTACGCCGCGCTCAAGAGTATTTCACTTATATGGCGGCGTTGCCAGTTTTATTGTGGGAGGAAACCAGGTTCTATGCCCGGAGGAAACCCACGACCTTCCGCTGGTAACTGGCAACCATCCCACATAGGTCGTTCGAGTGAAAACCCAGTCAGAAAATTGTCCATTTTTTTGGACTGAGTGGGATGATCTGGGAGAAAGCTTCAATTAAAGAGAGGAGGGTGGGGGGGAGAAATTACAAACTTGCCAATGTGGGTGCCTGTAAAATTCAAGCATGAGGTCAAACACATTTACTAGCAATTCTCTAAAGCCATTTATTCTTATTTTCTATCATAGAGAGGTGAAAGCATTTTGCTAATTTTTCAAAAGACTTCCATCGAAATCAACTTCTGGGTGAATTTGGCTTGTGTGTTGGAGGTGGACAAGGTTTGTTAAGCATGCTGATATTATGTTGGCAAAGTTCGTCACTTTGCTATTCATCATTTGGTGTATCCATTGGAGCTACATTTGGTCATCAAAAGTTTTAGTACCTAACAATCACACATTACAGTTGGTGTTACTAATAAGATGCTGATCCTAAATGCAATGGTAAAGTAACAATGTAATCAGTTTAAATATTTTGGGTCATAAATTCTCAAGGAAAATGTTTGGGTAATTCAGCTGATGGTATTTTGCAGCAAAAATGTCTGGAACTTGTAAATACAAATCAGCTTGCAGTCTGCTTAGTCCTACTTCAACTTACAAATTCTTTGCCTTTTTTCTTTGCCTTTCCACCAGGAACTTTTTCTGTTTCTTCTCCTTCCACATCTTTGTCATCATTCCTAATTCTTTTCTTCAACATAACGTTGAAATAATTCATGACTTTGTCTCGTCTGAAAAACAAAGGTTTCCATAAAATATCATGTATATATATTACATAATTCAAAATCTTGTCTCATCTGAAAACAAAGGCCATAATAAAATGTCATACATATATATTGTATACTGTAATTCAAAATTTTGTCTCTGAAAACAAAGGCCTTCATGAAATATCTTCTCTCGTCATTACAACATTTGTTCTTTGGTTATTTTTGACGACAGAGTATCCCAAGTCAGAGAAAAATCACCAATGATGAGTACGGTAAGAATTCCGCTAATTCAAGTACTCAAAAATTTACGAAAAGCACTCTAAAAGTTTGAGACTTTTCGTTGGGTGTCTTACCTCCTGCATGGAGCGCCCGATAATCCTATCGAGCAATCGCTATTGTTGTTGTTTTAGACCAAACATGGCAGAAAGCAGTCTAATAATTTGTTATCTTCACATTGCTCGTCCTTGAATTAGCGGATTTCTTACCGTAGTTTCCACATTATCAAGAAAATGTCAGCCTGATCATCAAAATCTTATCATTTTCAATCAGCATCAACTGACAAAATGTAGACATCCTCAAATGTACACAAAAAATAGCAAATGATATGAATCACTGAAAAATTCATCACACATCTATACCAGATTTGTGTAAAAAAATCCTATCAACTGAATTAGGAAACCCCTTAAAGGAGGGGAAATCTCTAGAAATACATAGGGATTATCGTCCATAACAACCTTCAAAGTACTTAAAACATTTCACGTCAATTACCTCCAGTGACCCTCAAGCTAATAAAAACAGACAGAAGTATGTCCTTTCAGTGGCTTATCTGTGTAGCCATTTTTCCGTTTTAGGATGATGTGATGTTGGTGTAGCTATTTTTAGATCAATAATGAATTATTTTTACCGCTCTCTAATGTATAAGGGTAGATTTAGGTCCAAAAAACATGGCGACAAACTTGAAGTGGGAAGATTGTCTCTGAATATATAGGTCAGTATGCAACCGCACGCCATTACTTAGCCAGCCATTGGCTAAATTGCATCACATGACTACTCTATAACGCACTTAAATTTTTATTCAACAATAATTGGATAAAACTAATGAAAAAATGGTGGCGGCCTTGTGAATGGCCGATGGAGCTTATTCTCTATTGTAAAGCCACCTTTGAATTTCAATTATTCACTTACGAGAGATAAAACATACATTGGACAGTTGTTTTGGACTAAATGAACTCTACTCTTTCCATCTAAACTAGTCTAAAGCTTAGATTTTCTCTCCCTTTAAATCATCTTAAATGCCTTGCAGTGTTTCTGGTATAATTGTAATAATAAAAAAACGTCAATATAATAATACAACTTACTTGCTGAATTCTTCCTCTGCCTCCTCTGAGTTGAGGAATTTATACTTGATGACAGGTGTGAAATTGTACCACTCTTCCACAGGTGTTGCCTCAAACGCTCCATCTGGACACTGGGTAAAGATGTAGAATGACGTGTTTTCTGACACGGTACCTTCTCTTACACCTTTGAATCTAAAACCAACAAACATCAAGTAAGCGAGTGAAGATTTAACATGATTTTCAACATCAGAAGAAAAGCACAGTCAATATAATGGATGTTACTGGTGCATTACAAGTTACTGTACGTCAAAACAATTCAGTCTTATGATTATCAATTGTAAACATTACGTTTAAGGCATCTAAATATACATGTAGCTTTTAAACAGCGCTCTGCAAAGAAAAATAACATTTTATGTTCAGATTGCAAAACTTCCACAATGTCACCGGCCAAACAGAAAATATGGAAAAGGCATTTATAATGTTTTAAAGCATATATAAAAGTATATATAATTCATTATTTGACAGTGTTTTTCCCCTCACTTTCTTCCAATAAAACAATATAAAAGGTCTTAATTCTTAATTGTTTAATTTAGACAACTGTAGAGAATTGAAACCACCTACTTCTTGGCTTGCTTCCCAGTTCCAATTTTCATCTGCCAGGGCTGGTTTTCAGGGTTGTATCTCTTTCGTATTATACCATATCTCCTTCTCCTTGCTTCCTCTTTTTGCTCTCGACCAAATTCACTGCCTGCTCCAGACTTTGGTAGAGAATCAATTTGATAAACACTTTTGTAATCTTTAAAGTTGTTTTCCCTCTCTAGCTTTACACCGGTCTGGGACACAAAATAAATGACAACAATAAAATCACCTTTTAGTTTAGTAAATATGCACAAATAATAACATGTAATAAATAATCTTGACTTGGCTTGAGTGGTAATTTGCGACACCCTAGTATCCAAAGGCATTGGAAGTTATTGATTGATGTTTTACGCCACACACGGTTCAAGGTTTAGTGGGGGTTTGGGAGGGGGACAAGAGAAGTCTGTGATAGCAATGTGATGCTATTGATATTGACTGCTTTTCTTGTGGTATACATAACTGAAAGCAGGAAAACCACAATAAACAATTTGAATCAACCAAACATGCCCAGATACCTGAAGCATTAATCTTAGCCTTAACTCAGTTTGTCTTCTCATGCTTACATGTGTTCTTGATGAAAAAATTGGTTCACTCTCTTGAAATTGATCACTCAAAAATATTTCAGTTAAATTGTAGCCTAACCATGTTAATTGGGGAGAGGAAACCAGTCTGAATGGTAATGACTCTTGACCACTGACCTTGTTTTAATTTACGCAACATTTATTATATAGATATATACATATATATATGTAATTCCAATTGATTCATATATATCAATTTCTAACAAAATACATGGTCTAGAAACATGAATATTTTGTTTACCTCTCCTAGTTTTTGAAAATCAATATTTAAACTCTTTGCAAACTTCAGCATACTTAGTTTCTTCTGCCTTCCTCTGCAAAACATAACAGGAAGTTCAACTATGAATCATTCAGATTGAATATGAAGTTATACAAGCATTCAAAATAACCTATAAAATCATACATTTACATCTTTTAGTCATACTCAATAATTCCATGCACTAATTTTACACACAAGATTACAGCTTTGAACAATTTTCCAAATATTATCACGTGAGACTTAACTAGAAGATATGAACTATTGTTTTAACTCACTTTGTAACTCTTACTGCAAACTCTTGACTTGTTCCACTTGATGTGCCAGGCTATAAAAGAAAAAGTGTCATTACAGCGTAACTTAAATGTTGAACTTGGTGGTGAATCATTTCTTTTTAACAAAATGTACAATATAACTTACCCAAATGTACTTTTATACTTACATGTACATAACCAAGATGAACACATTGACTTACATTAGTAGCACTAAAAGAATTCATGTTTTGGCAGCTTGAATGCAATTTTAACGAATGTCATGGTTTCCATGTTGCAAACAGTAGCTTTCTCTGTGTCCTATGTCCTTCTAGGTAAGATTGATAAGTTTATAAATTAAACAATTATTAATCCAACAATGTGCGTTTATAGCCGAATTTGCATTGAATATTATTCATGTAGGCCTATTTTTGGGTGTTTCAGGGTAAAGAGCAAACTAATGATGACAAAAAAAGCTCAATTTTGACCCTAAGATAAAATTGGGATCCAGGTAGTTACAGGTTAATATTATTTATGTGTTTATGCCTGAATGAACAAAAGGAAAAGGGGTATATCATAGATATACACGTACCGGAATCTTCAATGGTAAGGTATAGCAGGTGAACATATAGGCCAATATAGATAGATCATTGTACGCGGAGCAGCCATCGAAAAAAAATTGTATTGGCTTGCATTCAATGGTTCTTCAATAAACACTACAAACTGAGCCTTAACTAGTATACTTGAAACTATACTAGTTGTGTCTGTTTGCTGCATACAGCACTGCCTTCTTGGCAAACAGCTTATGGAAGTCAATTCTAATTAATTACTAATAATACGCTTATTTTTCTAATTTAACCCTCATATAGCAGGTCTCAAACCACAAGACTCCCATATGGAAGGTGTGCAGAACTGCAATGAAAGCAATAAGACAATGGCATGTTACCAGTAGACTAAGTAACAATACACAGTTAACTTACAGGCGTTAACCTGTAGAAATTGCGCGAACTACGGGTTGCACATAAAGTCACGAGAGCCAAACAAGCAAGGGTGAAAATGAAAGCCAAGAGAAGAATACAACAGGACTTATATTTTATAAGTTATGGCTTTTAAATGAATTATTCGAAGGACTTCGGCTTTCAGATACTAACCAAGTTTCAAATATCTATTAATCCTACCTGCCTTTTAGATTTTACCTTCAACACACATTTAAAGCATTCCTCTTTTCATTTTACTCATTAATTTGTTCGAATTTCATTGTAAATCTACCAAATCACTCTTCATGAGAAGAAAACTTTCAAATTGGCCTGACAGATTTCAAACTCTCCTCGTACAATGACAACCGGTCACATGGTCTCTATCCTGGTTTACTTACTTTGCCGGTCAGGTAGACCCACACATTAAACCGCCATTATAAGGGTGAGATAACTCGTGTAAAGTCATTAGGCCAATTTTTATGCTATGCTTTACAAAGAGCGATTTAACAGTTTAACAATGGATTTCGAAGAAACCAACTAGTTCAGTGAAAAGAGGAATGTTTCAAAGATATAATAGGCGGTAATAGCTGAAAGGTAGTTGAGATTAAGGATAATTAAGACTTAGCTTAAATCTGAAATCCGAAGTCCTTCCAAATATTGAAATAATTCATTTAAAAGCCGTAACTAATATTTTATACGAAATTTTAAACTATAGACAAGCTTCAGTTTGTTTATTAATGAGTTCACTAACCGTATGTTTTAGATAAATTCATAGTTTGCTTATCCAAGTCAGTATCCATCAGTTTGTCTAAGAAGCACAGTGGTCAAGATTGAACAGTTAGTTGAACTTGAAGGCTAAAGATTATTCAGTGGCCATTCTTCGTGACAAGCAAATTGTTTAAGTTAAAAATCGAAGGCCAAAACATGTGGGAATGGTAAAAAAATGAACTGAAACATAGCATTTGATGTCTAATATTAGTCTATTTACCTGGCTAGTAGATGATGCCATATTGCCTGAAGACATTTAATTTTGTTTTCCTCAATGAAAAACAATAAATAATTACAGGTGATGTTAATTGTTTGGCCGCGATTCCGTACAGGATTTTTTTTTTTTAGGTGTGCACGTATTATTTTATTTTTATGATTAGTTTTAAGAAAAAAGATAATTTGGTCGCTTTAAAATAACCAATCATGAATCCACTGAGCACCTATTTCTTAGGGCACATTATCTATAAGTGAAAAAATTCGAAACTACCATTCTACTGATTTGTAAACAATGGCGCGCAATGAAGAAAAGCATGTAACTCGCCTCAATCGTCTGCTGTTACAACAGCAGCGAGAAGGTGTGTATGATTTCGAATATTTTATGGAGGTTTAGAAAAAAATGTGAAATGTTTTTCGTAAATCAATGTTTATTTGATGACGAATTTAGGGCTTCGGTTTTGTGAATAGCCTGGTCAACCTCTTTCTGTCACTTGTCAGTAACCTTTTTTTCTGTCAATATATCCCAAGTTTGTCCACACTGACCACAGGCAGTGGCACACGGAGTGCTCTCCCCTTAACCATCGATTTGATATTTATTATTATTTAATACCATGGGCAAGGCAGGAAACTCTGTAAATTCAGGACTGATCTCACAAAATCAGCCACTAAAATTAAAAATAAAACATTTCAAGCGCATACTTTAAATTGCATATGCTCTACCAAGAAGTATTCCCCAAGCTATAACGCATTCCTAATACACAACTTGTCGCTAACAAAGTAACATTTTCCCTACCGGAACACAACATTCATTCTAAGATGATCGAAGTTGATGGGAAAATTGTTTACATCCAGATGAAGAAGAACTGAAGTTGACATTAATTTCAATTTGTGAAATATCAATTTAGATATCTATTTCATTGAAAAATTTGAAATTCAAAATGATGAAATTGAATTTCAAAAGTTGATATTCGAAATCAAGAAATCGCATTTCGATTTTTAAAAAATGAATTGCGAGTTTACTGGTATACATGCTGTCGTTAACCTATTAAAATATCAATGGTTTTAGATTATTACAACAACTTATGATTGGGTATAGGGGTCTAAATGATATTTTAACACAATAAGAAACTTGTCTCAATGGATATTTTCAAAGATTTTCTGTGTGTTTTAGTGTTCATAAATATATATATAATTACAAAACATAGCGAAAATTCAAAGACAGTCTTGAAGGACAGCATTAAACTTACATTTCTGGCCAAAGAGGAATTCATGCTTACAGACTTAGGCTAGTTGATGGATTTATTGTTGGTCAACGTGTAATTTACAGATGAGAAATTGGAATTTCAATATTTGAAATTCTGAAATGTATATGTTGACAATAGAAATTTACGAAAGAGATGTGAATTTTAGCAGCTCCTACAACTTACATTTTTGGCTGATTGATGCCGCACTCATCCCATCCACCCACTGCCTTTAGCTTTATATGGAAGAAAGGCCAAGTAGGACCACTTATTAATGATTTAAAGTCCTGGGTGCCACAATTTTTAGGCCTAGATTTTAACTTCAAATGTTTCCATTTTTTCTGTAAACAGAAGCGGAAAAGAAGAATCCTAAAAGACCACACCTGGTAAGAAGAAAATATGTGAATTTTTGTTTTGGTCAAGTTGCTAAAATTTGTTTTTTCAAATGAATTCTGATTGTCAGAAGAATGTGAGTATTTGGAGTTCGCCCTCATTTTTATATATATTTTTATATATGATGTCTTTACTTCTGAATGTTGTTGTGGGTTCAACCAATTATGAAGACACACTGGCCGAATACAGTATGACATCATGATCACAACAATGGGCATACATACACAACAGATGTCAAGTATTATATCACTGTACTAAAATGATTAATTCCAGAAGAGTTAAGGACTTTGTAATATGAAATAG
Source organism: Lepidochitona cinerea (assembly GCA_963971465.1). Classification (NCBI taxonomy): domain Eukaryota; kingdom Metazoa; phylum Mollusca; class Polyplacophora; order Chitonida; family Tonicellidae; genus Lepidochitona; species Lepidochitona cinerea. The sequence goes on along the minus strand of OZ020556.1, from coordinate 33,297,244 downwards.
GCAAACCCTAGATACGATTCGAAGGTGATGAATACAACTGTATAGAACTGTTTCCCAAAGCGTATATGAGACCCTCTGTATAAACCTAGCCTGCAATATGTTGAGTGGATTGAAGTTATTCAAATGCCACCATAAGAAGCCCGGATGTGGGCACATCAGAAAATGTTCAATTTACACAACATATTGCACACTATCTACATTTTGTTGTTATTGTATATTTTCATAATGTCTTTAGTGGTACTAGTCTCGGTAATGTACGCGTTAGGTAGTGTTTTGAACTAAAGCTGACTATCCATGTGCGCGTATATACTTATGCGTAGTGCGTGAATTTGTGCGTATATGGATGAAATCAAACACATATAAAACAATAGAGGGCCTATCCATGTTTACGTATGCGTGTCCGTCTGCATATGCGTATAGAATCGCTCGCTGCGCGATTTTTACGGACAACGGAAGGCAGATCATGGGGGAAACCCGTGTTTTGACGTCATCTTCTGGGGTGTTCCCTGGCCCAATTATTATAGTGGCTCTCGTTCTGCCAAACAAGGGACGTACAGTGAACGTAACCACATCTGTGGCGGTTATAAAGTAATTAACATATCCATCTCATGCACATTTATTGAAAAATACCCTTTCATCATATTCTCAACATTATATTTATATACTATCAGATATGTTATGAGGACTGACAGCTGAAATCAAACACCTCCCAGTGTAGCCCGATGTAAATGAAGATCAAGATGTGAACCTTAGTCCAATAGCCACACGGTCTTCAACTGAGTTAAGGCCAATGTAGGGTTTACAGGCCTGTCACTATGAATAAACTGGGAGAGTTACAACATGCTCTCCCAAATCTGTCCGGGTGACCTATTTCACTCTCCCCAACAATGGTCTCCCAAAATTCAATGGGAGTGCACTTCCTCTCCCAGAGTTTTTCAGAGAGAGAACACGATCACGATGAAATAAAAGCTTCTGAAGTTATAGAAAAGGTATTTTTATTTTGGTATACTTATCTATGTCAGAATTGTCGTGCAAATTCTTGACAAAAAAAATCTTTAAAAAAATATTTTTATATTTTTCATATTATCATACAGTCGATCCTATTTTAATGGACATGGAAGGGTTGGAGATTAGTTTTATCTTAAGAGCAAGGAACACATAAACACTCACCTGAAACCGGTAGGGCGAGTGATAAACAGGTCTCCTCAGACCCCTCTGGGGGTGTGTGGAGGGGAAGGAGAGCAATCACTCTCCCTAAAATGACAAAATTAATGGATAGAAATAACTTCTTGTTAAGGGAGAAATACAGAAAAAAACATCTGCTGTTTTTAATGTACATGTAAACAGTGTTCTAGAGTTTTTGGGACGATTGTGCCTTTAATGAAACACAAAACATCTTTTGTAAGTAAGCAAGTAATGTGCCTTTAATGTTTTATGATATCAACATTCTCCCTACTGTAGCTGTGATGACTGTCACTTTCCCGTCAGTCACATGAAGTCTATGTGATTTTCTCTTCATCGCTATTGTTACGTCTGCTTCGCGTTCACATATTATCTGTCTGAAATTTAATTTTTGTTTTACCCCGCTTTTTGCAGTGTTACATGTATATACCTTTTTAAATAAGTTAATTACAAAATAGAAATTGTGGTTTTTCAATATTCATAACTTATCCTATACGATCTTGTCTGATTTCCAACAAGTCAGTTTATTCCAAGATCGGTAGACAGATGACATTATTAACAATGTTTTTACAACATTCCATTGGAGAACTTACTCTCAACATCAGAACTGTGTTTTCCCACACTTGTGGGACACTTACATCATGTACCTTTCTTATCTGTTTTTTCTCTCTCTTTCTGACAGAATACTTTGAACTCAGCTGGTGAAATACAGAAGTGGCTACCTTCCATCAAAAAGGACTTGGACTTTTATCTGAAGGTACCTGTTTAACATAATACATGAATAGTGTTATTTTGAATATCGTGAAATTCATGGCTTAATGTTTTGACTTGATTACTTTGGCATCACCGGAAGAATCAAATATTCAACCATGAATTTCATGATATTCAGAATAACACTACTTGTTGTTTACATTCACACACTCGCAATTCACACTCTTGCACTTTGTGGATAAATCAAGCCATATAGGAGGGGTGGCTGGAAATCCCTCCCATACATAACTTCACTTGGTAACAGTTGCCATATAAGGTAAATAATCTTGAGAGAATGGAGGTCAATCGTCTTACAAATTGAAAAAGAAAATAGAAGGTTGCTGTAGAAATTTAAAGTATACCAACGGGGGACGTGGATTTCCATGACAGATAGGTTTGTGACCGGTTGGTCCAAATAAAACTTTAATTAAACTAGGCTTCTGCGTAGCTGTAATACAGGAAAGTACCAAAAAACTGTTTAATCTACTGGTTATAATTTCTTGTAATACATGTCAGATGCTTTTTCTCTTTGACTTAGCAATCCCAAGTCAACTGTTATCCAGCTAGAAAGATAGAGGAATTTTCTGTGGAGATTGAACGTTTGAAAAAAGAGTACCATGCATTTGTGAGAAAGTTGAAACAGCATGACCCTACACTGAAATCAGTTCCGTGGACAGAACGGCCGTATGGAATAAAGACTAAAGTTGGCAAAACTAAAGGTATTTCATATGCATGGCTGCTAGACACTTTTTTCTCCTGTATGTTATTTATAGGTTAATTGTTTGGTGTTTTACGCCGCGCTCAAGATTATTTCACTTAAATGGTGGTGTTGCCAGTTATATTGTGTGAGGAAACCGAGCTCTATGCTCGTAGGAAACACACAACCTTCCGGCACCCATCCCACATAGGTCGAGTGAAAACCCAGTCAGAAAATTTTCCAATTTTTTTTTGGGACTGAGTGGGATTCAAACCCACGACCCATTGGTTGAAGGCTGTTCAGATTGAGCGTCCAATGCTCTACCTACTGAGCCAAGGACGGCCCCCGTTTATTATAGGTAGTTACTGACATGGCATGATCAGATTGTCAAGAACCGAACACTGTGCGATAGATAAGAGTAAAAGTAACCAGCAGGTTTACTTTCTTTGGCTGAAAACTTGCCAAGCTATTTTCTAATTCAGTGTTTTGCTGACAAAAACAAAAATAACTGTTTGGTTGCCAGAAATCAAGAAAAGGTTTCTTTTTATTGATTGGGACTTTAAGTCGCACTTAACAGCTAAGGTCATTGGTGTGATATTACCGTAGCTATGTGATGTTAAATGTCAAACCAATCAATCAATTTTCACTAACCACCCCCTTAGCACTAAAAAAAGGTAACATCAGCATTTTCAGACTCTTTAATGTGGTTATATTATATCTTTCAGACAAAGTCAAAACTGTCAAACCTAGCTCCGGAGACTCGGCAAACGTGGAGGACTTTGTGAAAATTACTACACCCATATTAGACCAAGATGAAGAGTATGGTCAACTTTATGGCTATGATAGAATAGATGATCAGCAGTCACCAAATCTCCATTCATATTTACCCTTTGATAATCACCAACAAGCTCCTTCCCTGGTGGAAAAAGACCAAAATCAGCAGGGTGTAACTGGGACATACCAGGATGACAAACCGTTAAATTCCAGTACGCAAAATGAAAAAGACTTTTGTCTTTGGAATAAACCTTTAGTTTTTGTTTCTATAAAGAGTGCTGTCCCTGACACAAATACAGCTGTTCAAACACTGACTCGAGTTTCGTCGAAATTTGGTATAGATGCCCACACTGCCAATAAGTCAGTGATTAATGCTTTTGATGAATATGATACCAGTGCACAATACCTGCCAGATAATGTTTTAGACTCTGCCTCAGAAAATCTAGAAACTAGGCAACCTGCTTCACAAAAAACTGTTGGTTGTTCATCTGATTTAAACCAAGTGAATGCTTTAAATTGTTTAGCATCTGAGTATTGTGAAGTGTCCAGTGATTCTGACAGTGATGCAGCTAAAACCTGATCATCAAGTTTGAAATAAAGATTGCAATTTTACATCTTATTTCTATCTTTGATTATAAAGACAAGGTAGTGTAATTTATACACCACTATCATCTTTTATTGGTAAGGCAAGAAAAGTGCCGTATGACGATGTATTCAGAATGAGGAAATCTCCATTAAATCCTTTTGTACCAAAAATATGTTGACAAATTTCCATAGCATATATAGCTTTATTTCCTACTTCTTATTTTCATTTAATATATAGAGTTGTTTTACCTTTAGTGGGGTCTCGGCGGCTCATTCTGTTAGAGTGATAGTCCCACACAGACCTTCCATCGATGCGACGCAGGTTCAAATCCCACTCAAACACAAAAAATTGAAGAATTTATGAGTAGATTTTTTCACTTAATCGCCGTATGTGCAAGAGTTGGCAGGTACTTGCTGAAGGGCGAAGGTCTCCCCTGGACAATGAGCTCAGTTTCTTCCCTAACTTGACCTGGCAGCGCCACCATATAAGTGAAATAATCTTGGATGCGGCGTAAAACACCAATCAATCATTACCAAAAGCTTGATAAAAAAAATTTGGACTGGAAATTTCAATAGAATTCTTTTTCTCTTGATGAAAAAGGCTATTTTAATGAAAAATAGTATCGCTATTTGGAATCTCATCTTAAACATGGTCTTCTATATTCTTCCTCTTTAACCCCATGACCGCAGAATCAAACTACAGCGTAATTTTGACACACTTGACTTCTGTGGAATTTTAGGTGCCATAAGCAGCTCTATAAGTCGCTTTGTTTGTCAGTCGGTTGGTCAAATATTTGACACATCACCATTAGCAGGATAACAAGAGTAATTTTTATACGCCCGGCTTGAAAAGCGGGCTGTATTATGGTATCATCTCCGTCTGTCCGGCGTCCGCTTTCCCTTCCGCTCCATAACTTCTAAAGTTTTGATTCCATCTGCACAATTTTTTTTGAGTATATACCTTATGGGTAGAAGGTGTGTCGCAGACTATTTTTAACATCACTGGTTACATAATATGGGAGTTATATTGGATTATGTAATATTCCCTTCCGCTCCATAACTTCCAAAGTTTTGATTCCATCTGCACAATTTTTTCTGAGTATATACCTTATGGGTGGAAGGTGTGTCGCGAACTATTTTTGACAGCATACATTGCGTAATATGGCAGCCATATTCGGTTATGTAATATTTACTTTTTCTCTCCGTAACTTTAACAAATATGATCCGATGTTTTCAAATCTTTCATGTTACATACCATATTAACAGACAGTGTGTAAAAAAATTGTTTATGATATCAACTATTGCAAATTATTGGATTATGTACATTCCCTTTTATTCTTACTTTTATTTTCATGAAAATAACCTTTAAATTATAAAATGGCTTCTACTTTTCCGATTCTCATCAAAAAAGGATTTTTTCAAATTGCAATGATGTTTCTAAATTGATTAAAACTATTCTTAAATCAATTTATAACGTTTTAATCAAATGAAAAACCATAGAAGGATTAAAGTTTTATCTACAGACATAGAGATAAGTAACCCAGCCTTGTTCTATTTACTTACATGTACTCTATCTAAACATACTCTGAAGCTCTAAGTCTCTTATCACACCAAGTGTTGAAGGTTTTATGGTTTTATGGTCTACTACATGGCCTAAATGTAGGCTTTGTATTAATGTTTGAGCCATGCCATGCTAAACTGTTCATGCTAAAAATGATATTATGAGAAAAATTTTCAAATCTACTTGAATTGGTGTGAGCTGCAAAATTGCCAATTAATTGCATTTGTTTAAGTATGATTAGTAAATTATTAACTACTCTTCTAAAAAATTGAAACATTTTAGTCCAAACTATATTGACAAAAAGCAATGTTTAACATCATGATTTAACAGCAGCGAGACCGAGTACAAATCTTGTTAATAATCTTTGATCCAAATAGCCCATTTTAAATTTGAAACAGATGATTTTTAAAGGTTTTAGCGGTAAGATTTCATTTTGTTGACATTACATCACCTTTTACCAAGCTTCAACCTCCTTCCTCTGAATTTTGAAAATTAAATTCAAATAAATATGGAAGGATTTGTTTTGGTATGGCTGCAGTTACTGTGCCTTTCCGGGCGTATTTTGGGTTTCCCGAAACTCTTGTTAAGATATAGTTTTCAAATTTACATACACCCTTACTAGAACCTAAAGCACTTTCCTAAAAATAGTATGGCCTAGAATTCATCAATGTTAGCGGGATAACGAGTAATTTCTATACGCCCAACTTAAAAAAAGATTCCCTTCTGCTCCATAACTTTGATCGAATCTTCACAATTCTTTCACAACATATACCTTATGGGTAGAAGGTGTGTCATGGACTATTTATGACATTTTCAATTGCATAATATGGCATCTACATTGGATTATGTAATATCTCTTTAGTCTATATCATCATTCCCTTTCGCTCCATAACTTGAAAAGTTTTGATCCGATCTTTACAGTTCTTTTACAACTGTCAACATATTATATATACCTTATGGGTAGAAGGTGTGCCATAAACCATTTGTGACTTTGGTTGCATTATATGGGATCTACATAGGATTATCTAACATTCTCTTTTAGTCTATATCTTCGCTCCCTTTCGCTCCATAACTTGAAGAGTTTTGATCCGATCTTTACAATTTTTTCACAGCATATACCTTTATTTACATGGTTTGTCTGGAACCATTTAAGACATCTCTGGTTTCATAATAAAACAGCCATATTAGATAATTTATGTAATATTCTCTTTTTAATAGTCTATGTCTTGGTTACTTACGCTCCATAACTTATTAAGTTTTGATATTTACAATTCTTTCACAGCATTTACCTTATAAATACATGGTGTTGCATGATTGTATAATATGACATCTATATTAGATTATGTAATATTCTCTTTTAGTCCATATCTACTTTAGTTTTGACCTGATCCTGACAATTTTTACAGTATACATACCTAAGGGTTAGATGGTAAGTCGGTAACAATTTAGGACATCTCTGGTTACTTCCACATACATTTATGTTTATTGAATAGAGATAAGAAAATCTTTTTTTTTAAATAGCATACTATTATTTGTGAACAAGGGAGACAGCTTTTCTCACACTAAATTTAGTCTACAACATAGTTGCCTCCCCTTAACACACTTGAACAACATGTAGTTTTACTTCTGAGAATGATATAAGTCAAACAGAATCGAAAATTGATTGCAGTCAAATGTTGAACACATAACAATCAATCACAAACTCTGATTACTGGAGGGCTGTACGCCAAGGCCAAGGTGGGCTGGTGCTGGGCCCTTCCCTGTGTACGTAGTGACCAACGAAACAACAGTTCTTATTTCAGCCAACTCGTCCTTGCTTAGAAGCCTAGGATTGTTCCACCTTACGTCGTAGAATGCTAACTGAACATGATTTCTAAGAGCAGTTTTTCTCGTCCGCGACCAGGTTTTGTAGCCACACTACCGGTAGTTTTGAATTGACGAATGATTCCGCCCAAACATCGGCGAATGATGTGTTCAACGTCGTATAACGCTTGGTATTGTGCCGGTGAATCGTCTATCTGTGGTTGGAATATTGTTGATAAGTGGTTATTTGAATGTCGTTAAATGGACTAGGATCGGTTTCCATCGTTAGTCCAACATCATTCTGCCAATGGAGCAACGGTGGTCTTGAGTTTTCACATCGGCGAATAGTCCGGGTTTCTGACTCCAAAATTACTATTTTTTATACTGACGGCCGTATATTTTGGAGTCAGGGCTCATTGCAATCAAAAAGTCGGAGTTGGCTGCCCGCTTCTGGTCGGGCAGTTTGCGGTCTGATTTAGATAGTAAATAACAACATAACTAACTCAAATAGTGTCAGTACGACATTCATTCATAAGTAAGCATTTTTTAAAGTGAATTTAACGTTCAAAAACGGAAAACCCGCTGAACAGTGTTACGTCATCAATGGCGGAGAGTTTGAGACTTGGTGAAGGCAAAAGTGAATTCAGGGGAGGAATAATGTTTACTGGCCGATCCTGCTCGTCCATATCAGGCACTGGTAGGTAGCGAAATTATCCATGAACGTGATTAGGACCGTTTAGACACGATCTGAGTAGGTTATATTGCTATTTCTTTGTCTAAATCAGACCTCATACTGCCCGCTTCTGAGTGGGCAGCCAACTCCGGCTTTTTGATTGCAATGAACCCTGACTCCAAATGGCCGTCAGTATAAAAAATAGTAATTTTGGAGCCAGAAACCCGGACTAATCGGCGAATGGTTGGATAACTGTCGGTCTGACATTGAGCCCCCTATGCTGTTTGCCTAATGTTGGGGAAACATCATATCAATATTTGAAGTATATAGAATTTGTTTTATCTTCGGTGGGGCCTGGGTGGCTCGGTTAGAGTGATAGTCCCTCTGTCCGACACAGGCCTTCCATCGATGCGACGCAGATTCAAATCCCTCTCAAACCAAATAAAAGTTGTTATTAATTGACTGTGCAAGTTATTGCCCGAATACGACCTTCGCGGCCGGGTAATATCAGCATACGAATCAAGTTCGTATTAGCCGTAGAGCTGTATTGGCCGAGTTCAAGTCATATTGGCCGAGTTCAAGTCATATTGGCCGAGTTCACGGAGTGCGGCTGAAAGACGCAATAAACATGTGACGTCCCAGAGTTCGACAGAAGCAGACGACAGATGTTGATATCAAAATGTCGACACTTGAGCCCGTTGTACAAGCTTTTATTGACAGGATAGAAGTGACAGCGTTAGAAGAAACAACTGCTGTAAGTGAATCCGATTGCCGTTTTAGGACAGCAGAAGAGGAAAAAACTTCTCTACTGATCCAGGAACAAAAAACACAGAGCGCAAAAAAGGTCGGATAGGCCTATCAATTTGTTTAAGTCATGGATTTAATGTTCAGCGGGTGACATCCTGTTCAACTTGACAGCTTGCATATAAATAACTTCTACAGTCTATTAATAAAAATACTATGAATCGAGTGTTTTCGTATTGCCTTGGTATTGGCCTTCGGGTGGTTGCATTGACCCTCGGCCTGCGGCCTCGGGCCAATACGGCCACCCTCAGACCAATACCAAGGCAATACGAAAACACTCGATTAATAACATATAATATTTCACTTGATCGCCGTACGTGGAAGAGTTGCCAGGTGCTCGTCGTAGGTCGAGGATTTCCTCCTGGCAATGAGCCTGGTTTCGTCCCCCACTAAACCTGGCAACGCCGCGATATAAGTGAAATAATGCGCCGTACAACATCAATCAATCAATACAAACGTCTAGCCAATGTTTTATCTGATGAGTATCCCACCGTATAGAGTGTGATCTTGATATAACGCTGGGCCAACAGTAGGTAACAGAAGTCTAACCTACGATAAACACCAATCCATTCGCAAACTTCAATAAAAACAACATAATCAAAGAAATCCAGCGTTGATACAATGTTGGCAACGCTACAATCTACCGAGCCTAAATTGACCAACTTAACCAACCTAGGCTCAACACTGAAATCAACGCTGGACAGTTGACTGCGATCATCAACTATCCATTGTCTGTATAAAGAGAGGCAACTCCCTCTCTAAACTTTGGGACAGCGCTCCTGCAATCGTCATATTGACAACAGAGTGTATACAGGTTATTCCATCATCAACCGATTAGCAAATTTAATTAAATCCAGTTCTTTGTTAAAGGTACACTTGCCGCGAAAATCAGGAATATTGTTTACATTAAAAAAGAAAGACCGTTCTCTGTATTTTTCCCAGACAATATAACTTAGGAACTTTCTATTTTTACCAAAATTTAAAAGTTTGGACGTCACTTTGTGTTTTTAATTTGAATTTGAATTGTTAGGTACTCTGAACGTAAACAAACCAAACTGCTCGCAGGGGCGATTTTATGTTTCAGTCGAGTGAGTGAACTAACGGCACATTGTAATTTTACGTAGGCCTATTTATCTGAGAAATACAGACTGACGATCGGTTAACGGCGACTGGAAAAGCCTGCTGATAATTGTTTGAGTGTAAACCACAGATAAAAAGGCCTGAAATGAGGGTAATCCAACACGAAAGTTGACCGACACTGATCGTTGTTGTAATCGGGCTTCGATTCTTCGTTTGTTTTTCACCCCATTTTCTAAAGCTAACTAGACATGTTTTATGTGTCCTATGTTTAAGTTTAGTGGTATTAGTCGTAGTAAGCTCATGTAAATTGGGTTTCTTGGCAAATTTAAACAGGCTACGGCGGCAAGTGGGCCTTTAAACTTAGGTATTGTGGATTTAACAACAAAGATACAAATCGAGGAAGGCAGACGGATAGAAAACAAATTTTATTAACTTTTTTTTGTTTGGCAAAGAGAATTAAATGACGTTACTTAATGCTGCTAGTTATTCCATCCAGAAGCAGGGTACATCATGAAGTTTTCAAAGTATTTAAATTCACAAATGTGAAAACAGAAGCCAAGTATGCGGACTTAAGTATCTAAAATGATGTTTCCACAACTAACACTAAGTTTTGGCACTGGACAATTATTAAAGACAACATCAAAATTGTAAAAACTGAGCCAACTTAAAATAATATATGCACCATGCCCATTAAACCTGAATTTAAAAAAATTCTAAAAAGTGTAATTTGAAATAAACGGTATGTATATGACATTGCACTTGTAAATATCAATTGACAACATATAAAATACAACAATAATATAAATAGTCTATTCATAATTTATCGAGAAAACATTGTTTTTCATACCGTTTATTTGTATGTTTTTGTTAAGGAAACATATTAATCTATATATGGCGAAATATTGTAGTCCAAAAACTATAGGGAAATGATGATAATGTAAACTGATATCTCTTTGAGAAACAAGAGGGGTTTTGTGGTTCAATAATGAGAAATACAATTTCTTAGAAGATTGGAGGAGAGAAAAAAACGTCAACAAATGATGAACTAAACGCGTACGCTGTCAGTTAAAACAAAATTATATTAAGACAATTGAGTTCGAAAACCAGAGCAATTGTAGCATACAAATCATGCGTAAACAATAAAGTATTCAAGATTACTTAAAGTGGCATGATCTGCCGAAATTCGGGCTTTTAATTCCGATTCTCGAGAAGTTGAGCGTTTGGAGTACTTTTAACACCTAATGTATTGACCTTGAAATAAAACATCGGTAAAGCCAGTAACCAATACGAACCAAGGGTGGTGCAAAAAAAAACGGACACAATTTAAATAGACAGAGGAGGGGGCTTATGAAGACTACCTTAAAGTGGCTTGAGCTGCCAAAATTCACACTTTATTCATAATTTCTGATCGTCACGACAGTAAGAGACTTTGAAGGCCATCGAAAAACTATATGAGTGGCGTTGGAATGAGGAAAATCCATACAGTATGTGGCCTGTACGAACCGAAAACGTGTTCGAAAAGTAAACAAAATGTAACCGGGACGACCATTCATTCATTCTAACCCAAAGTTAGTTCAAAACAATACTATATCGTACATTTTCGAGACTAGATACACTAAAAAGCTTCTGAATTATACGTCTTGAGAAAAATAGCCAATAATTTCAACATTCTGTTTTAACGTCAAAATATCAACATTCTGGCAGCTCATGCCACTTTAAAGTACATAACAGAAAAAACATATTAAGAAAAACTTTTAACTAAGTTTAATTAGTTTCAGGTTTCTTTCCCCATTTACCGGTCTTAGTTTCCCTTGACGATTTATTCACCCAAAGGATTACTTTAAATAAACTGCTTTAAAGAAGTTAATAAAACAATTCAGAAAGCGAAAACTATACGTTTATTAACCCTCGTGTGTAACAAAGTCACTAGAAAGCTTTCTATGGCTTTTCTTTGAATAAAATGCTTTGTTTCTGACAAGATCTGTGTATAAAATGTTTCTTTTGAAACAGTAATGAGCAGTCAATGTTTCAGGAAATAAGAAATATAGAGTTGTAATGTGAACATGTTGTATTGCACAGGTAAGTTTTTCAGTATTTGTCCTTATTCAGTCATGACCTTGATACGAAATCTAGCACCTTATCTGATTGCTTTATTCTGAGGAAACAATTTTGTTACCTAATCTAACTTAAATGAGAAGAAAACACAACAAAAATTACGTTCAATATAAGCCAGCTAAATTGACCTTTCTAACAGTACCTAACAAATGTTTCTGGGATTTTTTCATTTCCCATGGTGGAATTTTTGTAATACCGTACCATGCCCTAACACACGAAACAAAATTTGTCAACCTTCAAAAAACAATTAAACCCAGGTAAAATTCACTGTTCCAATCTCCGGAAAATTGCTTTCAGTTTCCAGAAACTTACATTAAAGTTCACTCTTCCAATCTCCAGAACTTACATTGAATAACAAAGGAAAATGTGACATTGCGAGGAACTGGTCTGCGCGCCATTTTGTGAGTTACGAAAGCGTAAAAGTGGTTGAGATTAACCTGGACTTATTAAATGGGAGACTTTGAAAGTTGACCAATTAGTTTTGCTTGTTGTGGTGTTAAATTACCTTCATCATCGGGTGCAAAAATCAAAGAAAAAGGTCGCACTTCTTCTGGGCCTGAAAGATTTTTTCCTTCCCCTTTATAACTCTATATCTTTCCAAAACGAACAAGAATGTTGGTCCAAAGCAGGAACGTACGTTAGCCCGTCTAATCGGTCAATATGGTGCTGATAATACTCGCACTCCCTAGGTCCTGTTACAAAGCTGGCGAATAGATATAGACCTACACCATGGACTAGTGTGGGACCTATAGTTTTAGATTTACGTCCAACGTACGTAACTTACGTTAGCGTCCTGGCCTTTCGGTAGGATTAAAACGTATTTGAAAAGAAAAACCGTTTGAGTCCACGAATGACTGCCAGTATAGATTTGCACCTCCAAAAACAAACCATACTTAAGTTTCTTCTAAAAATTGTAGAACTAGCCCGGTGTAATGTAACTTTTACATATTTTGCAAAATACATCTGTGTGATAAACTCTGGACACTGAGGCTAATATCCATTCAGTTCATTTTAAAGATAATATTCACCTTTCTTCAAAACATGTTTCGGTCAGTTATTGTCATTTTTAACAGCTACCGATAGATTTGACAATTGTGTGTCTATAAGGTCTGTACATTGGGAATGTTGTGTTGATAATGCCATTAACTTTTCAAGGACAGCCGAATTTGATATATTGCAATAACAGTACACGTATACGGCTCTACACAGATATTGTATCAACAGTGTTTTTTTCAGTTTAATTTTCGACTGGGATTCGTACCTGCGACGCATCGATGGAAGGCATGTGTTGGACTGAGGGACTGCCACATGAAAATATGTCTTCAACATGAGGTTGTGCATTTGACCTAAAAGAGAATATTTTGGAACCACTGAAGACCTGGAACCTGACTTAAACTCTGTCTTGTACATAAGTTTGTCACCCATTGGAACTTACACCTTGTCTACAACTGGCCCGTATATGAACATCTTTACGCCAGCTTTAATGTTACCATTACATGCACTTGAGCTAAACCAATATGTTAACATTGTTTACTTAAAAACAAGACTTAAACAGACACACACTCCACATATTACAAAAATGTACCGATAAAAATAATTTCTCACAGAAATTTCATAAAAAAATTAAAACTGGTTCTATTCAAATATTGCACATTTTGTGAATCCATGTAAAAAGAAGACATCCATGTAACGTACACGCTGTTTGTGACATCCAAATCGTTAATTATTCCAGGTAGGTTCATATGAAATCCTTTGCTCGTCACTCCTTCAGCCCCAACTCAATTCATTTATGTAACACTTATCATTACATTTTCACGTGAAAACAATGTGGATTCACATAGGGATTTGCTGGATATATTTAGGGGTTAGACAATATAGCTTACAAAAGCTTATTGGTAGAAAACAACCCTTGTAGTTAACTCTTTTGTAATCGACACTGAAGAATATCTTTTCCGTTTGATATATTTATATCAATTTGCTTATCATTGATGCTTAAACGACGCAAATTATACTTAACGGAGTCTTGGACACCTTTTTGCGAATTATAAAACATGATTACACCGCTTCAAATACAGCCATTTGTAAATATTGCCTCTACACAAGAAATCTCTCAAAGCCCTGTGGTTTTAGACGAGGGTTCAGTGCTTTCAGAAGTCACTACAGAGCTGGAGATTACCATTTCTTTGCTATCCTCCTCAGAAGTTTGATGTCTCTTTTCTAAAACTCTCTCCACTATTGTAGTGGAAAACGTTTCCACGTGTTCCTCCACGATTGTTTCCACGCCATCAGCGTCCATTTCCAGCTCAGTCATCGGTCTGGATCTCTCTACGGTTTCTTCGATGACGGTTTCAACCGTTTGGCTGGACTTTTGTTTGACCTGCGCGCTTGTTTCTTCTGTTCTAACGCCCGAATCTATAACTACAGTCGTATCGCTTGAAAAAGCTTTATCTGTACCTCCATCGGTTACAGTCACAGATTTGACTACTGTCACAGTTTCTGGTGGCCCTTCCTCTACCATTGACTGCACATGAGTAACCGGGGAAGAGCCAGGTTGGCTTTCACTATCCCCGACCAGAGATATTGTTGGTCCTTTTCCAGGAGCCGAGGGCTCTAAAAGTCTTTGTCTTTCAGGGTCTTTATTTGAGTCCGACTCACCACTAGCTGCTAGAAGTTCCACATTTCGCTCAGCTATTTCTAGATCATTAGCACTGGATTTGTCGTCCTTATCGTTATTTGTTCTTTTTGCTGCATTATTTGCATTTGATACATTCCTTTTCTCATGAGGAATACAGACATAAACAGGACGATATAACACAGTGTCATCTGCATCGTCGTTATTTTCACCCATATATACCTGTCCGAATTGAAACTCTGGACTAATGTAAATACCTCCTTCTACGTTATCTGCAGCACATTCTGAAATGATATGAACAGGGAGAAAATCACTAGAAAATCACCCTACAAAATTCTGCTTTGTCGACCATTGCAGAAGGTTTTATTGAGGAAGAAGAACCGTAGTTTCCTGAGGAAGCATTTGTGTAACACCCGATTTATCTGCGCCACGTAATCCCCAAGAAGCACTCGATTTCAAGATGGCACCTATATGTTATTCAAATGCAGGTCATGGCAACAAGCAGTCATGGCAACTGTGGTGTTTGCTTACTTCCCTTAATGCTTGAAGGTTCGATTTTAACACTGTTGTGCATACATATTGTGCTGGCGTCAAACAGAACTCTCGGCGTACGTCGAATACATAATTGAACTAAACCAGTAAGTTCATCATTCCCATATAAATGACTTGATCAAAATGGTTTAATTAAATTAAAGATTGACTAGTGAAAAGCCGAGATTTATATACCTATAGAGGATAAAAAGCTTACCATATTGGAGACAAGGTGAAGGACAATTTGGTATTCTAAATGGAACTGTTGCTATGGTGATTGGATGGTCAATTTCAAGATCTTCACCCGATTTTTCCATGCCCAAGGTTACCTGAAACAAACGTGTTAACACTATAACCGTTATGGCGGACTCAGTACTCTTCAACAAACGTGTTAACACTATAGCCGTTATGGCGGGACTCAATACTCTTCAACAGTTATGTTTTTCTCCACTCTGGAAGTTCAGATGATATCCACACAGTACTAGATATAAAATATGGACCATGTGCAATGCATAATATTCTGTTTTTCATAAAAGTGATTGGATATTGCTTAAAATCTGCTACAGTGAAGAAAAGACGATATTATCGATTGCAGTTAGAATTGTCTGACAAAAATCAAACAGCACTGAAGTAACCCGACTAATTCCACCTAATTCAGTTGATTTATAAAAACAATTGAAACAAAATTGTAATAATCTGGCCGCTGGCTCAGCAATTCAAGTTTAACAATGTGATCATTGTCGCCCTAAATGAGTGCGAATGTTAAAACACAACAGACATCGTATATACATAATCAGTGACTTACTTTCAGAACATAGTATACATTGATGAGACTACAGACATCCAGTAAAGTTGGTGGCATGACTGGAACTTGGAGATGGTCTTGTAGATTATCAAAGTCCACTGTGCTGTGAGGACTGACTGTTTCCCCCTGATACTCCCACACTCTGTGAGACAGCTCTTTTGTTAAGCCTAGCACCCCTTTGTTTATGAAGTATTCCACATACTAAAAAGGAGAGCATATGGTCAGTCTTCAATAAAACATTACAATCTGGACAACAGAGAAATTATGTTTATTTATTGATTTCAAAAACCGTGGAAGCTTTTTAAAAACTACTTGGCTCACAGCAAAAATGGTATATTTATGTATCCATTGGATTGATTGATTGTTTGGTGTTTTACGCCGCGCTCAAGATAATTTCACTTATATGGCGGCGTTGCCAGTTTTATTGTAGGAGGAAACCGGGCTCTATGCACGGAGAAAACCCACGACCTCCCGGTGGTGACTGGCAACCCTAGCCATTGGAAGACTGCTTTTCAGTTTGAATGTAAGCATGTGACAAAAACTAGCTCCATTTCAGTTAAGCCAATCCAAGGTAAGAGACTTTCCATAACTGTTCTTCCGACAATTACCTGAATGAGCCTACAAATCAACCATACACTCTGGTCACTTCCATTCTGAATTTCGGCTTTCAACTTGATATTTTCTCCACAACTATAAGCAGACCTTTCCAATGTTGTTTGTAGAGTAACTGGTCCCTTGGCACAGCAAAGACAACACACTCTCTTTTTATCTTCAAAATGACATGGCGTCTGGAAGGATAAGACAAACGTTTCTTATGAGAATTCAGTTATCGATTATCTTCCTTCTCGCAACGGCTATTTGGCAGACGTGACAATGACAACTCATATTTCGCATTTTGTATTGCTTATAGCTCTATAACATGTAGATGGATCGTCATTAAAATAAAGTTTTATTTTGCAATTAAACAGAATCTTATTTAACCAGTTACTCTGGGATAACTCTGATACTATTACATTATCCTATATGATTCAATGGGTTTGTTGAAAGGACATACTAAAGCATTCATGTTTCACCCCTTTCCTCGGCCTATAAATCAAACGGAAAGGCTATTTCATCGTTTTACAAGATTATACCAGCTTACCAAATATCGATCTTCCATACAGTCTATATGTGGTCCGATAATTGTGAAGTATTTGAGACCTTGCGGAGGAGATGCATATGGAATATCAAGAATAATCCGGAGGTAATATCGTATACGGCCGATTTTACTCTCGAAGGAGCAGGGGAGAGCACTCTCAGGGATTTGAAACGCAATTGGTAACCGATGTACGCCCCTGGCAAGTATTGGTACTGGGCCTTCTTCATTTTTATCTATGGACAAAAAAAACATCAAAATTTACATTATTGGTCACTTTTTTGAAAATGTTGAAACAGTTGTATTACTGTATGCCAATAGCTGTCGATTAGATAGAGAATCGAACAAAACCACCCATGTAAGATGAAAACTTTCATTCCTTTCTTGTAGCCGGTCACACAATGATAACTTTTACAGATCTGTGACGAGCAGATGGAAATCTGGTGTGAAATGTTTCACATTGTAAAAGATGGCAGTGAGGTCTATTGATAGTCTAGGTTTCTGTTGGAATGCCTACAGCTCAAGATGAGACGGGGGCCAAATCCTAACAAGGTAACAGTCAAGAGAAAAAGAAATTGGCAATCAGTAGATGGAAATCGATAAAACACTGGTCAAAAGGCCCTCGGGTGACAATAGACGTGAAATGCTCGGCCACTTATATCTGAAATAACCGTTCCATGACAGCCACATTTTACGAGCGGGCAAGCATGTCATTGGCAGAGAAAAAGTATCCGGGCATCAGCCAACTTCTGCCGGGATATACCAGATGGCTAGATTCGATAACTGCTTTTTGTTACTAGGTCGACAAATCCGTGGTTATTTTAGACAAGAAGATTTTCCCTGTGCCCGTGTGTTATAGTGTTTAAAATATAATAGCTAGAACATTGGGGGTCATACACTTGAAGTTAAAATACTGAGGAACCTTATTAACCATACTATTGTTTGAACAAATGTCGACATTCTAGTTATGAGTACGACCATACAACAAAAACGATGTCTTATTTCAAATATATCTTATCATGACAGCTTTTTAAGATTAGCATACCTGTATATAAAAACAAGTCAAAGGCGTCCTTAATGTCATGGCAGATTAATCTTTCTCCACAATAAACCATTTGATCTGTATAATAATTTATTACTTAGATCATGATCTGTTCCTTCAAGTGGGTTATCGATACGTGAGCAGTACTAGCATTACCTTTTCCCCAGACGACTATTTTATCATCGATATAGTATTCATCTTCCTTAACCGTTCGTCTTTCTCCTGCACGGGTGATTTTCCATTCTGTGTGAGCTTTACCTCGTAAAAAAACACGTATACCTAAATACGGAAGTAAAGTTAGATTATGTAATCAATGTCATGTTTGGATAGTCCAAGTTTGCTTACATCGTCTCTATATAGATATATATATATATATATATAAACAGTGAAGTTAAGCTAAAAAAGATTTTGAATTGAAAGTACAGAAAGCAACAATGCCAGCTCTAAATTTGCTTCGTACATCTGAGTGACGAGTTAATCCTCGATCAACCAATCAAAATAGAGGCTTTGTACATGCCAACTGTTCACTGACCTTGAACTTTTATATTCTCTATATTTTCCACAATAACTTGTCCCGTCAGTTTCTCTCCGGCGTAAATTATATCTTTATCCAATTCCAAATCAAACTTCTTAATGTAATCCATAACTTTCTGTCATGCCGGCCCTGAAACAAAACATACAATAATTATTTTAATGCAGTCCATAAACTTTTTGCTGTGCCGACCCTCTCTTGGAACACATGGTACATGGGTTAATACAATATATATCTTTCGTAAAATGATATTATTTTTTGTTTGGGCCTAAAAATTCCCAAAAAAGAATTGAATTGCCCTCAGCAGAGACTTTATAAGTTGTTATAATTTAACCTCTGAATATATATTAGTTTTGGGGTTATAAGCCTACTCGATTTCCCAGAACAACAGGCATATTATCCTTTTATCTACTGTAAAATATATGTACAAACTATATACACGATCCGTAATGTTCACTGGTTAACAACCATTGTCTTACAACACGCCTAAAATTTTCTTGATGATCCAAACGGAATGTATTTCTCCGTCCTTTTATGGAAATGGCAATTGATTTTCAAAAACAAAACCCCCGGTCTATACGTGTACATGACCTAGTTTCTCCTTAGGTCTTATTAGTTCAAGTCCACCAGCTTTTCCAGAGAAAGACTTTCTTTGAAACTCGGAATTCCCAGAAAACTCCCAGTGACTGGCGTGGTTGAGAGCTCTGTTGAGCTGATCCTCGATAATACAGCGTGTAAATGAAGTGTTCCTGCTCAGCTTCCGTAGATTTGTTAGATGCAAACCATGAAGAATATTATAATTTCTCCCGTCATTTATGCCATAAATGTTCTTGTTCCTGCGCCGATCCCCTTTTTTGATCCGATCTAACGAATTCCAGAGAAATTAACTTATCTATTATGGACAGCATTTCACTAACTTTGGTATTATCCAGTATGTTTACATTGTAGATAGGAGGGAACCTAGATATCATTGATTTGGGGTTGCTTTATGACATCACAATCCGTTGATCGTTTAATGGGGAAGCCTATTCAGCTAGTATCTATTTAGAACAATTCCCATCTTTTATATACCTCATTCATAATTCGGCATTAAATGTATTCACAGTTTCATGTACAATTCAAAAACTTCAAAAAAGAATGACAGAGTGCTTTCAACATTATTTCAGTCTTATGATGCTGATTCCTGCTAAAAGTGAGTGAGCGCTTTCAACATTATTTCAGTCTTGCGGCGACGATTTCGGCTAAGAGTGAGAGAGAGCGTTCAACATTATTTCAGTCTTATGGCGACGATTTCTGTTAAGAGTGAGAGAGCGCTTTCAACATTATTTCAGTCTTATGGTGACGATTTCTGCTAACGGTGACAGAGAGCGTTCAACATTATTTCAGTCTTATGGTGACGATTTATGTTAAGAATGAGAGAGCGCTTTCAACATCATTTCAGTCTTATGGTGACGATTTCTGCTAAAAGTGTGAGAGTGCTTTCAACATCATTTCAGTCTTATGGCGACGATTTATGTTAAGAGTGACATAGTGCTTTCAACATTATTTCAGTCTTAAGGTGACGATTTCTGCTAAGAGTGAGAGAGCGCTTTCAACAATATTTCAGTCTGACGGCGACAATTTCTGCTAACGGCGACAGAATGCTTTCAACATAATTTCAGTCTTATGCCGACGATTTCTGCTAAGAGTGACAGAGTGCATTCCACATTATTTCAGTATAATGGCTAAGAAATCAGTTATAAAAGAAAGCAGGCGGTACCATATAAGTACATTGTCCAATCTAGATGTGGGGCGTTTTAAATCTATAATGTGGTTGAGTTTGGGTTTCATACCGTTAACTTATTAAGTGGATCTGTCGAGCTGTTTGGTTTGGTTTGGTTTTGACAACATTAGAGTTATTGTGTCTGTGTGTGTCAAGATAGCAGTTGTAGGGACCAGCCATTTTCCTCCAGTATCTCGCATCCCAACAGAAGACAGTTACTATACAAACCGTTGACTTACTAGTGGGATACGGGACGCGAACGTCTTATTGAAACGTGAAACATAACTTTGTGAAAATAAAGCATTTTTATATACTTTTACATTTATCCCTATGTCCAATGCTAACGTTTTAGAATATATCCTCAAAAATGCATATCGGCCGATTAAGCCAACAATGTCCTGAACAATATATTATTTATATAGTTATACAATCTACCCAATACGTCTATATGGCAACCGCTACGCAATTACTATAAAATATGTGATTTGTTTTATGCTATCGATGAAATCATGACGTCATCATAAATAAACTCCAAACGATAAAGAGCTTCTGGAATTGAAATTCTCTCGGTATTAATTAATTAGTGAACAGAATTGCATTACAATTAACATAGTATATCAACAGATCATGTCGCTCTTCCGTTAATTAAGCCTATACTGCGCATGGATACGTGACCCTTGTTGTTTTGCAAATGGGGTTTATCCAAATGGCGGGTAAAAATATGACAAGAAAACAAAGCAAGATTTCTCTTAAGGTACTCTATTTTTCAAACTTCAAATTGACGCAATGGTGTTAATGTTTCCTTTGCTATGATGCATGTCTGTACGTGGATGGAATGGTTCTGTAAATATGGAGGTGGGGGAGTCGTGGTAGTAAGCGTTTAAAAAATGAAAATTTCTTTTTCTGGAAAAGGACATGGGTAAGCATTTTAAAGTGTTAAAACATGTAAAAGCATTCTATCGGCATGTACCCGCATAAATATGAAGTCTATAGTGAATAAGATTCGCCAAGCGGTTTCAATGACGAAGACATGTTGAAGCGTATTGCTACACAAACGGCCGGTTTGTACACGGAAAATGATGCTACAAGAATCGATTTCACCAATTGTGACCGATTCTACACATCAAAGGTCAAGGTCGACCAGTGGCCCAATGACACAGATCTGGGATAGCAGAGCAATCTGAGCACACCCAAACAAGGTCGCTGTTCCAATTCTTTATGGCCAATACCACGGTACATGCAGACTACTATAGTTTACGAGCTCACTGTGTTTAGATTTTCATCATATTAATGATACGTGTGTACAATCTGTACTGTTGCATATACCTCTAGATTATTGCAAACCTTTATTTGACGGGAACCACGATCTACTGCATGGCTGGCTCTGAATGGTACATATGCAACTTCTGCATCTATTTCGACATATTTGCAGCCGGTTATTAGTTTCTTCCTAGATAAACGGGGAAATTCGGTATAGGCTTGAGTTTTTTCTTAACATGTGCATTTCCAATAAATATATGTACACTTTAAACCAAGATTATCTAACTTACAGTCCCCTCTTTTAACAATCGAGCGAATCTTATAGCTCATTCCAATAAAGTAAAACGTTGCTAAATAGCTTTGTCTGAACACAACTGTTTTCTCCTCATATAGAGAGTAACCTGAGATAATATTGCTATTAAACAATTTCAAACTTATTTCCTTATATTATTAGTTATCTACGTCGTTACTATATAGATATATAACTTTAATCACCTTGTTATTGTTCGAAGAGGATCATTCATAATGATGAAATATCCTCTTATAGCCAACGACTTATGCTGTGAGGTATTCAATGCCAAGCTGGTGCCATGTGCAACATTCACAGTAAACTGGCAATACATCATTTCATTGTATATCTTTCGTGTTCTTTTTTGCTGATTATTTACGTCTTTTAAGGTACTTTACAAAACAATGGGTATAGCTCAAAGTGTTTTATTGAAGATCTTTTAAATTATTGCATTGTAGGCCTACTTGAAAAACCTGGACACACTAGTACGCACTAACACTAATTAGCAGCACGAGTTGTCTTGTATTATTAATGAAGCATTAGAAAACACGAATATCTCAAAGTACTCTCCATATTAACATCATAGATAAAACGCGTTAAATCAAAACTAAAACGAAAGTTCGTTGAGGCGATCGATTTTTGGAAACATTGTGTGTGGTGAATTCGGGAGGGGGTTGGTTCTCTTATGAAAGTGAAACCTGTGATCAACCAAAGCAACCGTAGCCTTTGACATACACTTAACTTGGATTATCGCGAGCTGCACTCGTTTACATCCAATACATTTAGGGACTCGCTCGATTCTTTAATTCCACCGCCATTTATATTCTAGATTAATCTCAAACCGTTCGTATTCTTATGTCATTCTGGACTCACAAGGAAGGTGCGAAATTTGACAGCTGCTCGTGCCACTTTAAGGCAAGACAATGTCTCACTTACAATTAACGAGTAGTCTAATTGCATGGGTGGGTTCCCTTGAGAGTGCAGTGTAGGAGTTATGGCCCAGAACAGACTATTGCATGGATCATATGGGTATCGTGGAGAGATGGAATATATATTCCTACCAATGGATCACCGCGGAGAGAAGGAGTATATATTCCTACCAATGGATCACCGCGGAGAGAAGGAGTATATATTCCTACCAATGGATCACCGCGGAGAGAAGGAGTATATATTCCTACCAATGGATCACCGCGGGGAGACGGAGTATATATTCCTACCAATGGATCACCGCGGGGAGACGGAGTATATATTCTTACCAATGGATCCCCGCGAAGAGACGGAGTATATATTCCTACCAATGGACCATATATGGATCGCGGGGAGATGTATCTGGATCAACGACCAGTTGGCTACAATGCAGCCGTAGGCTTATCTTTTATAGTTCATATATTACTCTTTATCCGATATATCAATTCATCCCCTAAGATTATCACGATTTTCGCCGTTGGCTAGCATTATATTCAAGAATACTCTAAAAAAAGTAGCTCAGCTAGCTTATGGCGATTGTTCAGGATTGGTCTCAACTGGCGTGTTTAGATGTATCAAAAATAATTTTTCGCATGAAAAGAATTCAATATACGGTTAGCGGAAATTACGTATATGCCTTACAGACAAAATACAATAAGATATTTGTAAAGTACTGAGGAATCTTTATCCACAGTTAGTTTCTTTTGTCACATTGTTCCTGAGTTGATGAAGATATTTCGCCCAACATTTTATAATTCAACCAAAACTGTATTCTTATTAAGTATTTCAATTTTCTTTAGTTGACAAGCTCAGTTTTAGAGTCATTTATAATGAAACAGGAACTTACTTGTTGTTTTAAATTTTGTCCACCTGATTTATCTACATTCTATATCCAGATTGCATGTTTTATATTTAAGTTAGTTACAATGATTAGTATCAAGGTTGTTTATAAAACAGCGGTTTCAACGATCAAGGATCTACATTCGATATTCTGAAAACTTTTGATGAGAAAACCAGTGGATTCACTGTGTATTTATGACCTTAAGACTTTCCATACACATATCTCCTTATCGTATATTCTTTAATTCTTTAATATCAAATAAAGAGGTCGTGGAACTTTCGTTGCCAAAATGTCTTGCTCAGAACCGAGCACACAGACGCATTCAAACCGGTGCTTGCAGTAAATGCGAATGCGCGCGAATCTTGTTTGGATACAGTCGTCATTCGCAAAGAATTATGAATGCCAACAGATGTAATGTCACCTCAGTCATCTCTCTCAAATAGGCCCACAGATGTAATTACAGGCTTCGAAATTGCTAAGTTGGCTCGTTACTTATTGAGAAATATGGATTTTAAGTTAGAGCATCAAACCTAGGCTAAAGTGACATCTTAATTGCTACTATGGTGTTTTGGGGTTCAAAGAACGGATTGAAAATCGTCAATTGATATTGGACACTAGCAGCCAATGAATGAACGTGTTACAGACATGACTTGCGTGGTTGAACCAATCTGTTTATTTTTGGCCATGTACATTTCCTGCCATCACCGATCGCTACTTGCGTAGGCGAAACTTCTTTCTAATGACAGATAGGCTGTTTACAAAAATAATCAAGCCGTCTGTAAAGTCTAGCAATAGATTGCAAAGCACACGAAAATCGACATAGGACGCCAAAAGGCAATCGGCTATGTTCTCGCTCCATTACTCGGGCTCTATCACTTCTCTATGGCAATGGCCTATTCCTGTACCACTAGCTGTCAACTATCGATATTTACTCTCTAAAAATAAAAAGTGGACAGTTTGTTAAGGTAGTTATCATGACTGACCTGGATGCTTTCTCTCTGACCTTATTAGTATATCAAACTAACTAGGTCCATTGCATCCAAATAAATGACATCGTCGAGGATTACAGTAAAGGTTAGAGACTTCCTCGGGGGTTCAACCAATGCTATATTTGACGAACCAAGTTATTGTTAGGAAGAAAAGCATATGCAGATAAAATTTTGTTGGGTGTTTTGTTGATGGAAACGTATATTGAGATAATTTCACATAGGTGAGCAATTTTAGAGGTCGTTAGAGGTTATTAGTCCACAAAGCATGTTTTTTAATCACCTAATTGGAACAAGTTATTCAACTCAAAGGCAGATCAAACTGAATTCGAGTATCAACCTGGTGTAGTCCGAAATATCTGCGCTGATGATGTAAGACATTTTTTGACAGATAGGCCATCATCAGCGTCAGAACGCATTTGATCAATTTTCTGGGAATTTCTTGCCACCCTTCGAGGTGGCAAGACCACCTCTCGTTTCTCATCAAAAATATCAAGATTCTCTTCATAACTTTTAAAAAATAAAATTGCTAACCCGTACTTTAATGATTTCCCTTTCTCCTTGCACCAATCTGAAGTCTGTACGTCGACACCAGCCATAGATCTGCCCGATTAAATTTCAAACTGTACCAAACCTTTAATTTAGAAAAGTCGCCATTTGCATACTACGTCAATATACGCGCGAAAGGTCAACTTGTCACATGATTACCCACTAGCAGGCGATATAGTTCATTGGTCGTGTTGGTTCACGTGACTTCAGCAAAAAAGCAACACGACCAATGAACTATATCGCCTGCTAGTGGGGTAGTCATGTGACAGATTGACCTCTCGCGCATACAGTGACGTATCAATGAGATTATGCAGATGGCGACTTTTGTAAACTAAAGGTTTGGTACAGTTTGAAATTTAACCGGGCAGATCTATGGCTTTTGTCGACGTACAGACTTAAGATTGGTGCGAGGAGAAAGGGAAATCATTAAAGTACGGGTTAGCAATTTTATTTTTTGAAAGTTATGAAGAGAATCTCGATATTTTTGATGAGAAACGAGAGGTGGTCTTGCCACCTCGAATGGTGGCAAGAAATTCCCAGTAAATTGATCAAATGCGTTCTGACGATGATGATGGCCTATCTGTCAGAAAATGTCTTACATCATCATCGCAGATATTTCGGACTAAACCTGGTGCTGCAAATCTGATCAAATCGATTAACAGCTTAAATCAATGAGTTTGTCAATGTTTTGTGCGGATGGATCTTTGTCACCAATAAAATTTATTTTAAACTTTCGAGACCAGAGTGAGTAATGGATGACAACTGATTCTAACTCCTTATGCTGACGGCGTTTGTTCCGATCCATGACCTTGTAATCAACTTGCATTAATCCATTTCCAGATTATCTCTAATGTAAATATAATATTTTCAGCCTATCTGAACAAACTGGTTTGTGATATTCTGTATAGCCCTTTTAAATGAGTTCGAGGCAATCGCATCTGTTACATTGTTTTACAAGACTCTGTTAAACATTATGAATACATAGATGAAGTTCACACATCACATGTCAGCGCATAACGATTTAAGATGATCGAGGACATTGGGTTGTCTGTCATTGCAAGCATTGGTCGCCTTTGGGCTGTTTCTCAACACAACTACGCCCGACGTAACTTTGCGCCTAATGTTGAAACGTAATGTTGACGGAATAGGTTGCCACGACAGTTACGCCTTGCAATATACTTACGTCGGGCGTAAATGTGTTGAGAAACAGCAGCCTGGGGCCCATATGGGTCTGGCTTGTATTAACGTGGACAGATATACACCTTCCTGTTATCCACCGAAACGACGAAAAGGGTACACATAATTAGTCCTCCCTAGATGTTCAGAAAGAACTAGTTCGGGAGGGAGGGGGGGGGGCTCATTCAATCAAATTCGAAACGTTCTGAGAATCTGTCGATGTTTTATCGTAAAGTTACCCAGAATTGTTCGAATTGCCCGACCCCGATTCCTTACGTTTGTGGAGTGAAACACAGTCCTTGTGGAATGATCTTGGCAGATTTTTTAGACAGTGGCGACATCTCCTTATCAAAAAAGTCACTTTATTGGATGCATTATACTCCATATATTTGTATTTTTTGAGACCAAATGATTAATCATTTGTTCGAAAATAAATGATCTTTTCAATTTTGATAACAACATAAACGGGTGCAAAGTGATTGATTCATCCATTGATTGTTTGGTGTTTTACGTCGCTCTTAAGATTATTTCACTTATATGGCGGCGTTGCCAGTTTTATAGTGGGAGGAAAGCGGGCTCTATATACGCCTGGAGGAAACCCACGACCTTCCGTAGGTAACTGGCAACCATCCCACATATGTCGTTCGAGTGAAAACTCAGTCAATAACATCAAAGTAGATTTATAAATAAAGTCCAGCATACCGTTGTTACAGACTTTTACTGCCTCTCAAGACAATTAACACATTTATCAATCTAGTTGTCTAGTAACATTGAAAAAGAACTATGGGACTCTTGCACGATTCTACGAAAACTTAGAAACGGCCAGGGGTTATATAGTACGCCAATAGATATTTCCTGAAAACCGTCAGTTCAAGATATTACGAAAACTTAGAAACGGAAAGAGTCCAAATATCATTCCTAAACATTTTTGCTGTAGTTGAATCACCACAAGGACTTCTTCCTTAAACAACGTATATACTGCAGAGGAAGTAAATCCTCGACATGTATAACCAACGGTGTGTAATATGTGTGAGTCAGTTCTAGGTGTGATACCGTTATTGACTATCACCTGAGCACGACCATCTGTCAAGGTAACTATAGCAAGCGTCTAATTAACCAACCAATGTTAATACAGTTTTCTCGTCATCTGAGTAATATGATTACTTGAACACTCATATGAGATGATTGTAATCCAGTTGGCATGAGCAGGTTAGGTCGTGCATGTTGTGAACAGGAAACGTTGGATCACCTGCCAAAACGGTACTGTACGGTATTTGATTGTGCCAATTTGGAAAATATCCTAGATGGGAGTCAATGTATAAGATAATTCTATCTAAAATCCCGACCTGCAATTGGCAATCATGTAAACTATAGCATGGTATTTTTTTTAATTCAGTTTTTAACTTGAAGCAAAACGTGATTGCTGGTTATCGCATATATTTATCAAATAAATTTCCATAAGTGTATTTCATATTTTACTATAATTATATTACCTTAGACATCAACGATTATCAATTAACGTAGGTAATAATAGGTTTGGTGCAAATTGACGGAGAGGGGTTACATCGACGACATTTTAATGAATTTATCTACACCCTTCGCCTATTAGGAAGAACGTTATTTAGTTGCTAGAGTCGCCTTCATCAAGAGTGTTCATATAAACCTAACAAGCCATCCCGCCATCATTTTCTTCCTGGTCGTGTGGGAGGATTCGGAGGCTTTTAATACGGCCACATCCTTAGAATCTGTGTCAAAAAGCCGCATCTGATCATTTGTCTATTGCAACATCATAAGAACGTGGAAGCTGCTATGTGATGTAGCTGTGCTTCTGCCATTGAAATGTACATATACAGTCCTTCCCGATAAATCTATCGCGGCAGATATCGACATAGTTTAGCTGTGAATGAGAAATTAGCTGCGTGTATGTTAGCTATATGACTATGGTTAAACAGAAGCTTACCTTGTCGGCCTATCACTCTGCTTTACGTTCCAGATGTTACAACATGAGGTAAATCCTAGTATAAGCATGACATGAACTAAAGTTTCCATGTGTTGACCTGGCGATTGCTTCCTATACAGCCATACTTCTGCAGCATCAATTATTCTAACGGGGCGAAACCATTTCTCTCCAACAGACAGGGAGAGTAGGCTGCGGAATGCGACGACCCGGAAATGGCAGATCGAGTCATATCGATTTTTGCCCGGGGAGAGTAAAGCTATCAGCTGTAAAATATGACAATTAAATATGCTTATGAAGTGGCTGAGCTGTCAGTGGCAAGGAAAGCTGTGATTGCCGGCTGGTGTGATGCTTTATACACCAGGCATCTAACACAGATCTCCACCCTACATACCTGTTAGTTAAAGTCAGCGATGATGGCGCTTATTGCGCGATGCAGTCAAGATGCCGGTATGCTCCTTTTTATGTGGCCTAATTGTGCTGCGTTATTACATACATGATTGACCTAGTTCCTAACACAGTATTAACGTTGTATTAATATGGCTTAGCAGTATTTGCCAGTGATTGCCAAAGAAGCATTCTGAGTATTGTTCTTGGAATAAAACTGATTAGGATTACCAATTTTTTTCCTTATCCTTAAAAAAATTGACAGCCAAATCGTTGGGATCCAAAGCAATACATGGAGTCTTGTATAATTTTGGGAGTGTCCTAACACATAAGGCGAGGAACAAGGGGCCACCTGGCTCTCTCTAGATTGCCTGGGAAGCGTGAGGGGGGATCTCAAAATACAACTGTCAATGGTTTTTTGAAGTTTTCGTTTTGTTAATCATGAAAAAATAGCAGCAATGGACTTACTCGGATCCTAGCTTTATCAAAAATACTGATGATTTGTTGGCCAAATTATGTTACTCTAGATATCTCTGTCCCCTTTCTTCCACCACCCTCCCCAGTTTCTACTAGGGTCTGCTCTCCTAGACCTAGTACCTTTGCTCACTCTCCTCCCCCCTCTCCAGTTTTGTCAGCCTATTCCCCTATGAGATATCCAGATGCAGTGATATCCCCTCCGAGAGGTCAGCGCAACCCTTGGAATGACTTAGCTAATTCTAAATTTTGGAAATTTCGGCACACCTCCTCTAAATGGAACATCCCTAATGTAGATAAGAAAGGGCTATTACTTATCTAGGGCTGACTCTTATCTGCCTATAATTAACCTTGACCCCCACCCTGATATGCAGGTAGAATGTTTTCCTGGTGCCAATTTCAATTTCTATCGGACCCTAATTAAAAAATATCAAGGTCCCAAACCTGAGAAAGTTATCTTGAATATTGGTATCAATAACAAGCCAACTACTGAGCCAATCATTTCGTTGCGCAATATGATGACAGCGGTAAGGAAGACTTTTTCCAACTCGCCCATCTATTTTGTAGAGATTCAGCCATCTACTATAAATTACCGGCCAGTGATGTTTCGAACCTGAACCTATATAACTCTTCTGCTTCCAGGATGAAGAGAGTTAAGGGACTCATACCCAAAACATCTCAGTCAAAATTTAAAGTATCCTCAGACAAAATTCACTGGACCGAAGATACAACAAGTTGCTTTGAAAACCACTGGCTTCAGACACTTGATTTAAACTAAATTTGGAACAGGGCAAGTGCTGCCCTACTTTCGGCTTAGGAAGAAATGTTGCTATTATAAATGTAAGTAATGGGGAACTCACTACTGATGATATATCTGTACTCAATAGAGGGCTTTCATTTTTGCTTTGCCCGAAATCATTATCTGATAGGGACCTTATTATTAGTAAATTAGTTCATGTTATCGACTTCTCCAGAATTATAGGTCTGGGTGACATCTACTGATATTCGTTTACGTCTTAAAGCGGATACTCGACCCTTCTCACATGTATGATCCAAATATAAACGTAAGTCGTGACTCTGTATCAAGGAAATTTGATGGTTTAGCTAATCCTAGAAACCAACATAAACTTACTAGTCAGGGCGTCTTGCCTAAAGTAAGCTAATAGGACATCAAAACATATATCGTTATAAAACCTGCTGATAAATGCTTGATAATAGTTATTACATGTATGCTTAGACAGGATTATGATTGAGAAGGTATAACGGCAGCTAAACAAACCGTTATTACCAAAAACTTGATAAGGAAATAAGGCCTGGAAATGTTGGAAATTGCCATAGAATTCTTCGTTCCCTTGAAGAAAAAAGCTATATGCTCTTTGGAATCTGACCTAAATTCTAAAAACAGGGTACTCTATATTTCGAAAAACCCATTGAAAAAATGACCCAAGCCCCCAATGCCCCCAAAGCGTCCTATTATCTCGGATTTTGGTAGTGAACGTTGAAGAATATCACAGCTAATTGATTACTATCTAAAAACCTGTAATCGGCGTGTTAGCTTTACCAAAAATACTGATGGTTTGTTGCCAAATTATCTTTTCCAGAAAATTCTACTGACTAAGGCCAAACTCCTGCCTGTCAACCTTTGATTGAGTATAAACGTCTGAATGATGTCTCCGTGGTTATTTTAGACAAGAAGATTTTCCCTGTGCCCGTGTGTTATAGTGTTAAAAAATATACAAACATTGACATAGACTTGGGTCTGAAATCCATTTGAGAATTGTTGGAACTTAGCTTGAAAGGTAATGGTTTTGAATTCAATGGGTAGATCTTCCAGCAAATTAATGGATGTGCTATGGGAAAACGTTTTATTCCTAACTTTGCCTCGATTTTTATGCCTGAGTGGGAGAATGATATTCTTCGCAAATGTCACAAACAACCTTTCATTTACCTTCGGTATCTGGATGACATTTTTATCATATGGCAGCATTCATTGGAAGACCTTCATATTTCCATTGATACTGTTAATTCCCACGATTCCAGCATTAAAATACAACCTACTATTGGTCACACCTCTGTGAATTTTTGGATGCAACTATTTAAATTACAAGGGTCGTACATATCAAACGACTGGGTATCTAGGTGACAAAGTATTCTTCAAAACTACTGACACGTATCAGCTGCTACATGTTAGGTCCTCTCCACACTTCCAAGAGGGTCATAAAGTCTGGGGTTTTTAGATTCTTTAGATACTGCAGTTCTTTAGATTTTTTAATCAGGTTGGTTCTGTTCTTTTGACGGCTCTTCTCTCTATGGGTTATTTTGTCAGGCTACTCCGAAGAATCAAACCTGACACATTAAGACAAATTAATTCCCCACCCCACCTCCCGGCAGCTTCCGACATGCTTTCTTCTCCTTCACGGGTGTAACATTACCGCCCAACGTTTGTTCCCGGTACATCGATGAAGCGCCTAAACTAAATGTATATGTGTCAGATCGCGGAACTTTTTTTCAGGGAACAATACCGCAACAAATATGCAATAAGAAAGATGTTTTGTGCAATAAGAAAGATAGAATACACCATGGTTCATCTCCCCTCAATGGTAGATGTTTGTGTAATAAGAAAGATGAAATACACCATGGTTCATCTCCTCTCAATGGTGGATGTTTGTGTAATAAGAAAGATGGAATACACCATGGTTCATCTCCCCTCAATGGTGGATGTCTGTGCAATAAGAAAGATGGAATACACCATGGTTCATCTCCCCTCAATGGTGGATGTTTGTGTAATAAGAAAGATGAAATACACCATGGTTCATCTCCTCTCAATGGTGGATGTTTGTGTAATAAGAAAGATGGAATACACCATGGTTCATCTCCCCTCAATGGTGGATGTTTGTGTAATAAGAAAGATGGAATACACCATGGTTCATCTCCCCTCAATGGTGGATGTTTGTGTAATAAGAAAGATGGAATACACCATGGTTCATCTCCCCAATGGTGGATGTTTGTGCAATAAGAAAGATGGAATACACCATGGTTCATCTCATCTCAATGGTGGATGTTTGTGTAATAAGAAAGATGGAATACACCATGGTTCATCTCCTCTCAATGGTGGGTGTTTGTGCAATAAGAAAGATGGAATACACCATGGTTCATCTCATCTCAATGGTGGATGTTTGTGTAATAAGAAAGATGAAATACACCATGGTTCATCTCATCTCAATGGTGGGTGTTTGTGCAATAAGAAAGATAGAATACACCATGGTTCATCTCTCCGAATGGTGGATGTCTGTGTAATAAGAAAGATGGAATACATCATGGTTCATCTCCCCTCAATGGTGGATGTTTGTGTAATAAGAAAGATGGAATACACCATGGTTCATCTCCCCTCAATGGTAGATGTTTGTGTAATAAGAAAGATGGAATACACCATGGTTCATCTCCCCTCAATGGTAGATGTTTGTGTAATAAGAAAGATGGAATACACCATGGTTCATCTCCCCTCAATGGTAGATGTTTGTGTAATAAGAAAGATGGAATACATCATGGTTCATCTCCCCTCAATGGTGGATGTTTGTGTAATAAGAAAGATGGAATACACCATGGTTCATCTCATCTCAATGGTGGATGTTTGTGTAATAAGAAAGATGGAATACATCATGGTTCATCTCCCCTCAATGGTAGATGTTTGTGTAATAAGAAAGATGGAATACACCAAGGTTCATCTCATCTCAATGGTGGATGTTTGTGTAATAAGAAAGATGGAATACATCATGGTTCATCTCCCCTCAATGGTAGATGTTTGTGTAATAAGAAAGATGGAATACATCATGGTTCATCTCCCCTCAATGGTGGATGTTTGTGTAATAAGAAAGATGAAATACACCATGGTTCATCTCATCTCAATGGTGGATGTTTGTGCAATAAGACAAATGGAATACACCATGGTTCATCTCCTCTCAATGGTGGATGTCTGTGTAATAAGAAAGATGAAATACACCATGGTTCATCTCTCCTCAATGGTGGATGTTTGTGTAATAAGAAAGATGAAATACACCATGGGTTATCTCCCCCTTATTAGTGGAAGTTGTTTTGTGGTGGCCTGAATTACCAATTTGATGGTGTTATGGAATTAGACGAAGCATTAGAAAATGAACAAAGAGGCAAAATTATCTTTTGCAAGCTTTAATGAAACATGTACAGTATACTGGCAAATATATATATATACATATAGGCCTATGTTTATTGGAGGAAATCCACACTACAGTTTATAAATTATGGTATATGAAAAAACAGGACAACTTTTGCTTTAATTTCTACAGTAAAACTTGGTACTTTCAAA
Source organism: Lepidochitona cinerea (assembly GCA_963971465.1). Classification (NCBI taxonomy): domain Eukaryota; kingdom Metazoa; phylum Mollusca; class Polyplacophora; order Chitonida; family Tonicellidae; genus Lepidochitona; species Lepidochitona cinerea. Next base: position 33,263,554 of record OZ020556.1, on the reverse strand, counting down.
CAAGTATTGAAGTTTATGACTCGTTTTTTTTATATATAAAAGTGTGGTCCTCAATAATAGTGTCATGCTGACCAATTATTGGTAATAAGCAGCATGAACAAATATACAGTTATTAGTTTTTTGTATGGGAGGGCCAATATTTTAAAAACTTCAATTGCCCATACTTCAGTTGACCTCTCTGTGAGTGTCAAGTGTCCAATCAAAACGTTTAATAGGATTAGACTCAATAAGCAATATAGCTCTGTCTCTGTGACATCATAATATTTGTAACATCAAAAAGCACTGAATCTGGATTTGTGTTACCTTTTGGTTGATTGATTGATGTTTTACGCCTCACTCAAGATTATTTCACTTATATGGCGCCGTTTAGTGTGGGATGAAAACAAGGCTCATTGCCCAGAGGAAACCCCCGACCTTCGGCGAGTACCTGCCAACGTTTGGCCTAAACATGTGCCGCTGAGAGATGAATTCAAATTCTGCTCCCTATCCATAGAAGAAAACACAAAATATAGTTCAAGAATACTAATGTTACTGTTATACTTTGGTCATTTAAATAAAATATATATATATTCATCCACTGCAGATAATTATACATACACATTAAATATATATCTTTCTTTAAAATAAAACAAAATAAATGTCAAAACCGATTCTCAAGGAATGCTAAAATCATAAATTGGTATACTGTTCTAAAAAAATCAGACACAAAATATAAAATATGGAAATAAACCAGGATTATTAACACACAAATGTTTTGTTGAAGCAAAATTTTCTGATGGGTTATATAAGATAATTACATGTATCTAACCTTTTCAGATATCGACAAAATAAAACTACTGGGAGAACATAAAGAACATAATATAACGGCTTATTGTCGTTTATTTTACAGACTGATTGTGAAACAGGAACACCTAATTTAATGACCAAAAGCAAAAAAACAACAGATTTTTGTTAAAATTTAAGCCATTTCGACGTGAAAAAACTTTTTGTTGCAAGAAGAGACACGACTTTACCTGAATGAAATCAAACACTGTTCAATGGTACCAGCGAATTCACAGAAAATATTAGTTCAATGCTGTTGCATGGTACAGAAAAAGAAGGAAAAGAGCTGGACCACAGAATAAATTGCTTTTAGGAAGGTTTCATCTATAATAGCTGCTGTATGTTGGATTTCATTTATGTTGGCATTATTATACATTTAAGCAGCGGACGCTTTTTATAGTTTATCTTCACAAAAATCCTGACCGTCTCTTACAAGGAATACATAGTAGTCCATGCTGCAGGATTAAATCAAGGTTATGTGGAAACTGATTAGCTAACATCATGTTGTTGAAAAATAGAAACATGATTCAACCATTTGAAACCAGTTCTACTAGTTAATGTTGTACGGTGTTCAACTTGATAAAACAAATACCATTCAACATCACAAATGTTATTTTGATGTACAACAATGTGTACACTTTACTCTCACAATAATCATATAAAAGAAATTTTATAATCTGCAGCAATTGTTATGAATTTCCATCAAGTTTGGATGATCAAACCATCATACAGAAATATGAACAAAACATAAACACAGGGTATTTCCCTCTAGATTTTGATAACAAGAGGATAACTGACTCACAATTTTACATATTACAGCCATGTTTCTAAATACATATCTTAAATTACATACAGCAGTTTACAAAACATGTATTAAACATACATTCAAAATACCTTAAATAGCATGATCCATCATTGGAAGATTTGTATGTACCAAAAAGCTCAAGGCACATCAAGCAAGCACTACTAATTCTGCACCATTTATATAAAGATGAATATGAAAACTTGTTTAACAATGACCGAGCTGATAAAGTTTTCTAAACTTAAGAGCTGGAGGATATTTGATAAAACCCATTTAGCTGACTAAGGACAGATAGCCAACTAAGCTGTAAAGTTATAAAGAATTGCAATTTTTGTAGATAGCAAAACTGCTTTATGAAATATTCCCCTGATTCTATTTCAAATTTTAATGAAATGTTGATATGACATTTTGATTGGACTCAATTGACATACACAACTGACGTCTCTGCTTTCAGTCTAAACATTGGCAATGGTTAGACACGCCCAGAGAAGAAGCTCTGTGACGTCAAGATATCTACCGGTAAAACGTCAAAAAGGTGACTCTGGGTTTGACATTGTTCGAATTGTATTACATTGACGTCATTTCTCTGTAAGAAGCCTATTTTACATTGATCCATTGGTCAGATTGATCCAAAAACTCACAAGCGTCAATCCTTAAGCGGAAAGGGTCTATTGTATAAAGCAGCATTATCTTCACTGATTATGGTTTTTCAGCAACTTCAATATCTACCTCATTGTTTCCATTCAAATATTTGTTATCCCCCCAGATAAGATGGATGAATGATCAAAGATCAGGGCTGAGTTGTTATTTAAGTTTAACTGTGTGGCAAGAGTGAGACAAACAGGACCATTTCAGTCTGGATTATTGATGATACATGTACAATAGGAATATGACTAAATGAAGCCTAATCAAAAGATTGATAGATAGATAATTTCACTTATATGGCGTCGTTGCCAGGTTTAGTTGGGGGGAGGGGGGGGGGGGGGGGGGTAACCAGGGTCTTTGCTCACAGGAAACCCCACAACCTTTGGCAAGTACCTGGCAACTCTTCCACATCAGTCGATCAAAAATCCACTCAAAAAGTTTCAGTTTTATTTGGTCTGAGCGGGATTCGAACCTGCGTCACATAGATGGAAGGTCTGTGTCGGACTGAGGAACAATCACTCTAACCAACTGAGCCTTTCCTAATGAAAGGTGATTGGATTAAAAAATCCCTTTGACTACATGTAGCTTTAGAGCAATAATTATACTGGCAGTGAAAATCAAACAGACACACATACCTTGATTGTTTGTTGTTTTGGGCTACAATCAAATTGCATTGCAAGCATAGCGAATGTGTACACTAGATATAAACTGCATATAAGTACTGACAATATACCAGTGGATTACTTCATTAATTCTTATGTATAATAGTATTCTAAACAAAAAGATTGTTAAACGTAGACATAAATTTCATGGATTGCTGGGCTTCTGTTTTTGTTTAACAACAAGCAGTGAGTAGAAGGGGGTCAAGCTACAGAACCAAAGTGTTTCAAATACCATAACATCCTATTTAATTACCTTTAAAGAGACGTCAAGCATACAATAAACTGCAAAGGTAGATTATTTCTATTTGTACATGCTTTAGTAAAAAGCAGTTTGCCACTTCACATGTATTTTCTCAAAAACCTATATTAAGCATTGGGAATAAATATTAAGAAAACATCTACATTACAAGACAATATTGAAGTCCTCACAAAAAAATTACTTACAATACACATATTTAATACCATAATTAACAATCACATATAAACATTTAAAACATCTGTATATTATAATTAACATATACACCCAGGCCAAATGTTTGAGAAACTTGAGCCACAGAGATAGGATTTCTAGTTAATCTGGTTAAGGCTTGTAACACATAGCTAACAAACAATCTTTATAAGTAGTCATGTTTATTGAGGTTAAAGACCTGAGAAAAGGGAAAAAGAGACAGACAAAAGATAGGAAAATATTTTTAAGTATAAATATTTTAAATTACTTGAATTGCTTTGTAACTTCAAACAGCTTATTTCATCATTAAAGAGCATATACTTTCTTGTAGTAATTCCACACTCATGTGTAGTAAAACATGTAGGCATGAGGTGCCACATACTTAGACTTATTTTCAGAAATTCAAATAAGTGGGATGCTTATACAAATTTGAGGTTTATATAACATCACTTTTAATAACTACTTAAACGTTGGTATTGTTTGTCTGAAGACACCTGGTGAGGGCATTATAATTCCCTCATGAATAGTCGGGAGTTGAATACTCTGATTAACTTTGAACCTTACCATCATTTCGGATACATGGGCAGCAGCATTTATTTGTAGGGTTCAATGTGAATACATATACATGACAAGGGGTTCGGTTCAAGGAGGAAATGGATTGCCATATTAGGTGTTTGAGACAAACCAATAGCAAGGCGAATGCTTCTTAGCACACTGGCAGTAGTATAAGAACGTTTCTAATCCCTCTAATTGTAAATCCGATGATTTGATCCAGTTTATTTTATTTACTTCTATAGAATAAAGTTGATGAAAAATTGTAAAATTCATTCATCGTAACAAAAAAGTCAATTGTTTTTAATAATAGTTTGATTAAATTAGTAGTGGAAGGAAAATGATGAATTCAAAATGGATGGTACAACTTGGTGGGTGACTTTACGATCATTTGTGTAAGTTACTCTTAAAATATCAACATAAAGAAAAAAAATCCATAAAAAATAGATCGAATTGGTGATTTCTTCAAAGCTTAAAACAATCAAATATATATATTATAAACGAAAAAAAGCTTATAATTGCTTGTGTATATACTCCAAGAAGCAATTTTGGCATCAAATAAAGTTTTTCAAATGAATCTTTTAGATGTATATATTTTATCTATTGCAGAAAGGAGTTTGTAGATCCAATTAAGATAAAATAACGAAAAAATTGGGTTTGAGCTAAATATTTCTAAACCATCTTGTCGACTCATTTCTAATACAGAGGTTCCCCCAATGAGCACTAACAGGCCTCTGGGGCCTTTGTACACAAGTAGCTAAACCCTTTCTCTTTTAAGTCGGTATTAGGCTAAATATATGTTAGCCAATGTCATTACAGGGAACCAGAATATTGCATTCCACACTTCATAAGTTCATATCCATATGATAAGACACCATAGTTTTAACAAACTGGTGACAATAGATCAAGTTCAAGTTAGTTCTCAGGCAATATAAACATATATATTATATACAACATAGTGGAAGCAGAGATGAAAATCCACAGTGTTCATGAAATACTGACGATTTAATTTATACATTGTAGAAAACCTTCAGCCCAGTAGACTTTTCACAGCCTTTGGTGTTGTCTCGTCATTAAGGTGTTTGGTGGTATACCTAAAATAACAAAATCAAACTTTAATATCTGAAGGATACAGAAGACAATAAGGTGAAGAATTACTTATGGATAACAACTTCTTGGTTTATTGGTTGACGACGTTTCGATGTAGTTCTTACATCGTTATCAAAGTCAATGACAAACAACAAACAATCTGTATTTAAATAGCAGATGAGAGAAGTACAAGTTGGGGCAGGTACATCTACTATAAAAATAAATAATTTTTGTTGTTTGTCGTTGACTTTAATAATGATGTAACTACATCAAAACGTCACCCAATAAACCAAGACGTTGTTATCCATAAGTAATTCTACACCTTATTGTAACCTTTTAACTTTTAAATGCCATTGAAAGATTTGATACAGAAGACAGTTTACATAGTTATCCGTATTACATGTTTTTGTGTTTTTGAACACTAAAACACACGAGCATAGGGAAAATCTTCTTGTCTAAAATAACCATGTGTTTTTTATGTTCCATTAAGTGCATACAGTATGTACAATCAATTAACTTCTGGTTTATCCTACAGATCTCTTTTTTTAATGATGTTTATACATGTACGTCAATTACATCATCTACTTTAATACATGTTATTTGAATAGACATCCAAACATCATTACGACGATATTTTCAAAACCCATTACATCATTGTCAGGGCTAACTTGTTTCGATATGCATTGTGAACATCACTAATTATGTATTTGCATTTTAAATCCCACTGTGCTATGTACATGTAATAAATTTATCACATTTACCTTCCATACTGTTTTTATGAGTGCTGTCAATCATTTTAATCTTTAGGTTGATAAATATCTTAGTTCATAGATTGAAACTTGGCTGTGTTACTTGCTATAGCAGAAGTTGTTCACCATAACAGACTTTGTTCCTGTTTAATTCAATCAACTTCTATATGCCACTCAAACAACATGCTCAAATTAACCAACCAATTTCCCATATGCTACAATTTCCTCATTCTGTTGTGATGAAAGAATGTCAATGGAAGGTAGCTTTTATTTACAGTGGGAAGTGGGAACATACATTAAACATTTAACGGTTTTATGAGCAACATTGGAGGATATTTTCCGATTTGCATTAAGTGTTTTCTAGAACATGTACTTTATAAGTCTGATCTGAAACTTCGGGCGCAGCACAAACAAAGTTCATTGCTACATTTTATGCCTCTCTATGACGATTATGAAACTGAATTAGCTCATAGACGTTTAGTCCATATATACAAACACAAATCAGCTTTAAACCCTGTTCATAAATCCTTTAATATCAATAATAAGGAGGTTTATTTTACCTAAGGGCATTCATCAATCCTTCCACTCGACCAGGCTGTTGATCTTTCAGCAGTTTTATAGAACTTTTCATCTGGAAGAAATGTTACAATTTATTAGTTTTCATAAATATTTAACTCAAAACTAGGTTTTGCTTCAGAAACAAAAGTAAAACAATGCTTAATATTATAACTGTTTAAGTAAAACCAAGTCAAATAAAACCAATACACCCCAAAGACACCTTTCTTCAGGCCATATGGTCAAAATTTGAATACGGGTGTCCAACTTGCAATTTCCACAACAAATTATTCCTATCAAACATGCAGGTCTCTCAAAAAAAGCTGAAAAAAGTTATTCCAAATTTGTCAAATTTCTTAACTGACCAACCATAAGAGCTAAGGGTAAGATACGTTCTTTTTCATATAATAACAAGGAGGATAACTCAGGACTGGAATTCCGATTACAAGGGGAGGCTACTCACATCTATCCCTGACTGTTTAGTGAAAGCCCCAACAGGATGAACATGGTCAAACAAAATGATAACTCCAACCATGACTCTAAGACAAAATAATTTGGTCTCTTCTGTCTCAAACCTTGAGCAGTAATTACTGTGGACAGAAGCAGAAATCAACAGCATATGTTTTATCATCAGTTTTCATACGTGTGGATAAAACAATCACTATTTCATTTGAAAAAACAATACCAATTTGTACATTGGTATGAAGATTGACTTTGAAATGAGACTTGTAAACAAACTTATAATTACCAAGATAAACATTTATTTTAGGCCTAACTAACTTCTGAACACTAGATTGAAATAGATTAATTCTAAATAATAGAGCGAGGAGATGCAGTGGTTTAATTGGTCTTGTATATACCAGAGGTCTGGCTGGGACTGGTTAAAAGTAGCTATCCAGCAATCCGATGTCAAGATAGTCTGTATAGGAGAAAAATAGCACAGAATTTCTCAATTTTGTTTAAAAAAAATTAACATTTCAGCAGCTCATGTGACTTAAAGTGTAGTTGGAAATATTGAAAAACACTTACGGATTTTCTATCATAGTTCGACAGATTTCTGCCATAGTACTTAGACAGTCTGTCGTGTTTTCTATTGGCAAATCTTTATGCTGAAGAAAAAAAGAAAAATATAATTAATAGTTAATATACATGCAAAATAAGAAAATTGACAGGAAATTTTTCTGGTAAATGACAGTATGCTGGTGAATTATCTATGTTTGTAAATCACAAATAATTGTGATTGATTGAATGGTGTGATAATATGAGCAGTAGTCATTTAAGTTTTATATCTACTACAATTTGTCAATAAGAAACAAAAACAAATAAAAAAAAAGATAAAATTTGGAATGCTTGATAAGTCTGTTTACAAAAAAGTCCATATTTTTAGCATTTCAATCAGTTACGTTGCGGTCGGTAAAATTTCACGAGACTGGGGGGGGGGGGGGGTTCGTTCACACCAACCTTTGAAAAAATAATATTGTGCAATAAAGCCTCCAAGATTTGGTGATATCCAGTGACAGGTGACATTAGTTAGAGCATTGTGAGGTTCATTAATACAATACTGACCTGAGATACAAAGTTTGTTGTGGTGTCACTTAAAGCTTTAAGCATTGGGGTGGGATTGGCATAGAATAAAGACATTCTATTGGCCATTTCATTGGTTACATTTAAAGGCTCGTCCTACAAACAACAGCATAATCAGATTCAATTAGCAATATCTAGATTCCTCACAGTTGATAACTCAAAATATTTTAATAAATTTTACAAGTATGAATCTCAAATAAAGCAAGATGTTTTTAAAATCCAGATGAATAAATAATTTGATTGATTAGTTAATTGGTTTATTTATGTGACACCTAAAATTATTTCAATTACATGGTCATCATTACCCGGTTTAGCGGGGGTGACAACAGGAGACTTTGCTAGGAGCAAACACGCAGGCTTCAGCAGGTACCTGCTTGTCGATCCACATGTGAAGCGCCATTCAATTTTTTTAAGAAAAAGTTAATTGACATAATTATCTTAAACATATTGTAATAAATTATAAAAAAAGTTTCACACAAAAAGATTCAATTATTACCTCATTTGCAAGATTTCTCCGACTTAGTGTTCTCCTATAATAACTAAATTCATTCTGTATAGCAGGGTTTGTCATCTGGAAAAAAATAGGTCTTGATTAACCAATCTTCGTTTTTAAGTGGAACCTTATATAAAGGGACGGCACTTTTAAGGGGAGATAAATCAAGATTTGACAACTCTGCATCATTTAATTTTTCTAAATTATTTTTTTTTTTTTTTGGTATACTTTTTAGAGCAATATTTTTTCAGTAAAGATTATCTCTTTATCTTCATTTCATTTCTGTTTATCTCTAATATCACTGGAGTAGGGCTTCAGATAGTTCTATAATATCGCACTAATGATTGTATTATTATGTAATATAACCATACGTTTGGTAATATAAAACTACCTGTTGGCTTCAGATGAGTTTACAGTCCACAAAATTTCACTTTTTTTAGAGTTAAAACACACATTTGAAAAATAGCTAGATTTTCTGTTCAACTTTACTAGCAGTAACTTTGACGCCAAACCTGCCCCCCCTCCCCCCCCCCCCCCCCCCCAACCTGTAACAAACGATTCATATCCCTGTAATTATAATGAGTGATAGGATACCTTTGCTAGATCCTTCATCCATATCAAAGTGGCATGAGCTGCCAAAATTCCTGCTTTTTTTCATGATTTCTGATCGTCACAACAGTAAGAGGCTTTCAAGGCCATCGAAAAACAAAATGATTGGCGTTGGAATTAGGAAAATCCATACAGTATGTGGCCTATGCCAAGCGAAAACGTGTTCGAAAAGTAAACAAAATTTAAATAACGGGGACGACCATTCATTCATTCTACGCCAAAGTTAGTTCAAAACAATACTATATCGTACATTTTCGAGACTAGAAGAACTAAAGCTTCTAAATTAAACGTCTTGAGAAAAATAGCCAATAATTTCCACATTCTGTTTTAACGTCAAAATATCAACATTTTGGCAGCTCATGCCACTTTAAACAATGAGGACTGCAAATAAACAATAAAATACCTACCTTCCAATCATCAAACTTGAGAACAAAGTCTAGAATTTCAGCAAATTGTTTGAAGAGAGCTTGCTGGGTCTCTAAATGCTGTCTAGGTGTCAAATCATTGGAACAGAGCTCATTTAACAGATTTGGAACTATCTTTTCTGTAAGAATGAAGTCAGAAATATACAAATGATTAGTAAATATACAAGTAATATATATACAATGCTTTGTGCTGAGTAATCTAAGGAAAATTTCTTTTACCTTAAACTGAATTTAAAAAACAAAATAAAAAGGTAAAATGTTTATTATAGAAAAGAAAATTATTCTAGTACAACAATAACAGCAGTCATAAATTTAAGAAAGGTCTTTAAATGATTTATTAGCTCTGGTTTAGACATTTTGAAACACAATGAAAGGTACTAAACCACCAAATTCTTTTTCATAAACTCTGATACTCAAGATAAGATAGGAGTTTGCAGTACCTTAAGAAATCTTAAGGCTTGACGTTGAAATAAAAAATATTGGTAAAGCTACTGCTGCTAGTAGCCAATACAGATTGCAGATGTGTGCAAATAACAAACAAAATTCAGATAGACGGCATGTATGAGTATGTTTTAGGGTGTTTGTCGCTTTTAAAAAATACCTAAATGTACATTTCAAAGATTGATATCAGCGAAAGCTCCTACATATGTGTATTTTGTACTTCTTAATAAAGATGGAAAACAATCAGCTAATTCTGTTTCCACAAAATTTTCACTATATTTGACAGCTCATGCCACTTAAAATTGGACTCATTTGTTACTTGATATAGAATGTGTATGTGAAGGTTGTTAAGATAAGATAAGATAAGATATTTTATTTAGAGTCGGGGTTTACATATATAATATTAGTTATATAACAAATTTATCACCATCCAGAGCAGCTTGTTTACTTAAAACTGAGTTAAATCAGCTGTTCTTTATTCGATTAGTTCACAAAAATGTCATGGGTTGAGTGTATTGAGCGAGGTCTACATGACGTCGCGAAAGAAATAAATTCTATTGTGACGTTGCAAAGTTATATCGGTTTTCACGATCTTTGAGACAAGTATAGCGTTCAATGCTGACGAAACAACATTCTAAACTGACGTCACAATAGGATTTCGTCTTGACTGAAGATTGCTGTGACGCACCAAGACCTTCACTCCGTGGTAATAACAGCGCGTGAGATCTTAACTCCGGGGTTATACAGAATCAAATATATACACGGAAAGCACTGGGATGCAGACTCACATTCTGGGCGTTTCGACCAATCAAATGCCAAGAAATTTCTCTCAATGGTGATAACAAAAAACACTAGCTTGCAAGAAGCTAAAGTTGAGATGTTTTTATCCTATTGTAACACAAAAGCCTTGCTTAGATTGTAAGCACAAATAATTAATGAAGTTTCACCATGTGAAATACTATTAGCTGTGAACAAAATGAGAATCACTTATTCAATAAGGAATAACCCAATACTATTTTGAAATAAATTAACTGAGAGAGTTAGAAATGATGACTATCTGGCTGAGTTAAGAGTTATTTCCTGTGCTTCAGTCATAGTTTTCTTTCCTTCCAAAAACAGACCATGCTTGAAAAAATACCATTGAAAGTATACACATGTATATATTCATCATTTCAACTTAAAGTTAACATTGCCAGAAAGCACAGCCACTTTCCTTCAGACACTGGTACACAATTAGACATTGTGTCATGGCACACCATAAATAGAAATTGTCTCCATGGTTATCATACCTCTTTTTAACACAATTAGAAACTTGTCTCCATGGTTATTTTAGACAAGAAGATTTTCCCTGTGCCCGTGTGTTTTAGTGTTCTTAAATATAAATAGAAATTGTAAGTATGATAAAGACAACACATGTCCACTCTCTAAAACACACGGGCACAGGGAAAATCTTGTCTAAAATAACCCTGGAGGTAATCCTTATTATCTAACAAAATTTCAAAATTCTACTATGGAGTGGTTTAACGAAAGCCAAAAACACTCAAGGCAACTCATACTATACTGTACATGAAAATATATATAATAAATATACATGATCATTATCATTCGTGTACGATATAGCGTAAGTTGTCACATGTGTTCTGGCTTTAATAATATTCTTTATATCACTGCATTTCCAATAAAGTGCTAGACCTTGTGTGCAGTTGGACAGTCTGTAAGATGTAACAACAACATGCACCTTCATGCTGTGCAAACATAATTAGTCAAGTTGGCATATGGGTCAAGTACTACACCCTTCAATGTTTTACAGTTGTGTAAATATATAAGTAAAAGGTTTCAACCTGCAGGGAAGGGCCATTACTCTGGCTTTCCTAGACAGCCATGATTTATACACTTCTGATATAGGGGTGATTAGTGTGATGTCACTGGTGAACTAACAAACAGTTTTAGCTTGTATTTGGAGATCTTGCCACCCAAGATGACACAATTGTGTTTTGTCTCCACTCAGCCTGTTTATTTTGAGGTAGTCCAGGACATATTTTTTTGACCCAAGATTGATTGCCATTTTACTTTAAATATATGTTTTAAAGAGGCATGAGCTGCATACATGTAACCTTCAATATTTTCTCCTTAAAACAAAATTAGCAAATTATCTTTTTTTTTCTCCCAAGTTCAATGTAAAAGATAATCAATGACACCCAGCTGAACAATCTATGTTTATCTATCTTTGGTAATAAAATGGTAGTGGCCAGGATGAATGAACATGCATCCGAGTTATTTAAATTGGGTTTACACCTAAGACCTTGCAAATATAATCACTTGGCACAGGCTACAAATTGACTTTTCTTTGTTAGCCACAGCTGTCATGAATCAAAAGAAGGCCAACGAGCTGGGGCAGTTGTCCGGAACCAACAGAAGGTCAGAATAAGACCATACAGAGCTCAACGAGCTAAGACAGTTGTCAGGAACCAACAAAAAGGTCAGAATGGGACAGTAGAGCTCAAAGAGCTGGGACAGTTGTCCCGAACCAACAGAAGGTCTGGATAGGACCATACAGAGCTCAACAAGCTAGGACAGTTATCTGAAACCAACATGAGGTCAGAACGAAACCATACACAGCTCAACGAGCTGGGACAATCGTCAAGAACCAACAGAAGGTCTGGATAGGACCATACAGAGCTCAACGAGCTAGGACAGTTATCTGAAACCAACATGAGGTCAGAACGAAACCATACACAGCTCAACGAGCTGGGACAATCGTCAAGAACCAACAGAAGATCAGGATAGGACCATACAGAGCTCAACGAGCTAGGACAGTTATCTGAAACCAACATGAGGTCAGATAGAAACCATACAGAGCTCAACGAGCTGGGACATTTGTCAGGAACGAACAGAAGGTCTGGATAGGACTATACAGTAACCAAGAAAAAGGTCATAATGGGGCAGTAAAGAGCTCAATGAGCTGGGACAGTTGTCAAGAACAAAAAAAAAGGTCATACCAGGGGAGTACAGAGCTGAACGAACTGGGACATTAATCAAAAACTGCTGAAACAGTTTTATGAAACTATCAGTTATTATGAACCATCAACAGGTCAAGCTAGGATCCTAAAAAGAGCTGATGTAATGAAGCTTATTACTGAAAGCCCATCAAAAACTAGCTGTGAATACTTTCATTTAGCTCTATATACTCTATGGATGTACTTTGCTTTTTTTCTGGCCTGTGGTCTATCTGTGTGTGTTATCATTGTTAGTATATGAAGGGAGTTTCTTAAAGAGGAACTTGATATCTTGGACCCTGTCTGTAAACAAGACACCAATCTCTGTATCCAAACATTGCCCACAAAACTTATCTTCAACTCTATATTTAGACTAGTATCTGTAGCCGGCCATATCATCTTAAGTCACATCAAATTCTCACACCATTCTACCCACAATCAATTTCATGTTTTCTTTCTCTAGCAGTGATTATGAGGGATATACAGTTATGCTTAAACCAAACCTATAGTAACCTTAAGCAATGGACATATGTACAATAACATGTAGGTTGTAAAATGTTTAATTAGCAGAATAAGGGTGGTGCATGCATGTTTAGGTCTGTCACCTACAACATCAAGACAAATGCACTGTTCCCATGGTGTCATGATCTGATGCTAAAATAGTGGCTACCATTTTCTTGTTAGAACAAGTTTGTTTTGATGAAAATACTAAAAATCAGCTGAGAAATTGCCAGTGGCCTGAGAAAAATTGCTAATCTTGAAAGCCATGGAACATAATTATAAAATTTTCAGCCATGAATTATATAATGTACATGAAAAAAACTATTATATAACATGAGAGAATTACCCCCACATTATGTTTATATAATATTTATTCCTGAATTTGATGGCCTATTCTAGTACCTGGATGAAATAAATAATACCGACTGCAAAAAGAAAACTACAGGATGCTGAAAACTTTGCGAGGGAGCAATATCAAGGGCCAGGATCCTCATTTTTATAAGTTCGTTACTATGTATTATATTTATTCAACCCAAATATTTTGACTCAATGCTATCAGGCTTCCCTGAGATACAGTTTGTGAAAAGTCTCAAAAGTGGATTCCAAAATTCAAAATGGCACCAAAGTCACGTGACATAACATATTACCTTGAAACTTTGCATGCTTAGTAATTACCCAAAAGACTTGTGTATGTTTTTAATAACCACTGTCACCAAATATGCGATTGAACATTCTTAGTGGTTGAATTCACATTAATTTTTTCCATTGTTTGCAGTTGGGAAAAGCAAAGAAAAAACAGCTAAAATAGTCTGTGGTTTATACAAATATATTTGTAAACATCTAAGTGTCAACAAACCAGAAAAAGAAAACATTATTGACTTTTGGCCGCAATATGTCATTTCTAAGTCACATGATGACATAGGCCTATAAATGGTTCTACGTCTGCTTATCTTCTCACAGTATTCCACAATGTGTAAAACTGATGTCACTATTTGGTGATATTCATTTATGTGTAATATGATACAGTCTGGCCATAACATGATACTTAGTTGAGCACTGCATTTTTAAACGTACAAGGGGTGTGTCTAGTGGATCAAATTCTATGAGTAAGGGTTACAGAACTTGACATGTATTACATATCAAAGGTAGTATATTGTACAATGTATGTGGCTTAGCATTAATTTCTTACAATTTCTCACACTGCAGTGACCAGAAGCAACAGTACAGTACACCAAAAAGTGATTGTGTGAAATGCAGATGACACACGTTTTATCAGTGGTAACTTTTTTGGTGGACTGTATAACAGGTCAATTATAACCTACCATAACCAAAATAATTATAGAAACTTGGCTAGTAAATAAAATAGTTCTCGATATTGTCCCTGTTTCTTTTTTTTTTTTTTTAAATATTTATATATGGCATCAATAATATGGGTGTAAAAAAAACATGTCACAAGGGAGGGGTTGGAATACGCTAATGCCGGTCATAAATGAACACAATAATAAATGCTCAGTGAGACAGGACACTTTGTTTAGATTCAAGTGGCAGGAGTTGCCAAAATTTGCATTTAATAATCATAAGATCTAATCTTTCAATGGCATTTAGAAGTTGAAAGGTTACAATAAAGTGAAGAATTACTTATGGATAACAATGTAAGAACTACATCGAAACATTGTCACCCAATAAACCAAGAAGTTGTTATCCATAAGTAATTCTTCACCTTATCATAAGAACTGATTGTCAAAAGAAAATGAGGGTTCTACGAAAAACTAAATGATAAACAGCATAGTAAAAGATAAACATCTATTGAATGAGCCAATAGAATTGTTTCCTCTCTCAATCTGACAATGGCACCTGCAGAGCAATAATCTTGAACTTGGTGTATAACATTAATCCATCAATCAACCAGCCAACTAAATCTTGTTTGAAAAAAAAATATAGATGTATTCCGCTTTATAGAGAAATATCCGTATATGATCTTACTGCAACACACAACCCAAAAGTCACCATATAGATTATACCAAAATTTTGGGTATGATATATTTCGGAACACTAAACCAAAAGGCACAGGGAAAATCTTCTTGTATGCATGTATAATAACCATAAAATTGTCAAAAAGTGAAAACCTAAAAACTGTCCCTGGAAAAATGCAGAAATATTTTAGTGACTTACCAATTTGCATGGAGAATTCATAGTAATGCTTTAATTTAGAAACTAATGGTAGAACAGCGTCCCATGCTTTCTCTTGTTGACCTTCATCTCGAGGGTTGGAAATAGCCTGATCAAAAACAAATAAAGCACACATAAGTTATACAATATCCTGAAGCAATATTTTTACAAAAAATGAAGCCAACTGGCCCGTTTTTATATCCTTCTCTCACTTTCCATATAGAACTATTTTGTTCATTTTAATAAACAATCGGTCATTTTAATTTCAAACTATTTGAAAAAGTAAACCTTAATCATATTTTTAAGCAAAACGTTCCTGTATTGTCAATAATTGCGACACCATGTTCTCATTCCTTACCTCGCGTATCTCGTTCCCAGCTCCTTTATACTGTTGCATTTCTTTAAGGATGTCTATACTTTGTTGTAAAACTAATTCTACATTGGTCCATACTGGTAACTCAGAATCTGTGGGTTGAGCATCTGGAAATATAACAATAAACAATTGATGTCAAAATTACCAAGAGTTTTTGTGAACATTTTATTCCAGCCTAATATAAAGACTTATACATAATAGTCAGTTGATTTCCGGCTTAACATACATGTATTTATTGCCAGAACCAAGTCCTTTTCCTGGATAAAATCGTTTTAATCATTTCACATCTGGCTTGAATCAGTGGAATTTCAGAAAAAAAACTGCCACTCATTGATGATGAATGATAATGAAGAACACAGTTGATCAAAAAACTTACTTTCAAAATCCACAAAGATATCAACATTTCTGTTTGAGGAGTCTTCTTTACCGAGAACCCTCAGTAAATTCCCCATGGCTCTCTTCTTTCATTCAAAGCTCAACTGAAATATTAAAAAATCAAATATGCAATTCAAACTGTACTTGTAGCCAACAATTGTCATGGAAAAGAGAAACTGTGATCATAGTGAGGGAGTAATTTAAGAAAACTGTCAGTCAACCACAGCTTAAGGTCCACACAGGCTTCAAATTCTGTAGATGAACAGAAAAATGTTCTAAGTAAGATATACCCCACACATAATTGACTGCTAATAAAATTCTAGGCAATGTTCTAGACAGTATTTCGCCTCGCTGGAAATTCCCTCGCCCCTCCTCCCATTTTGTCATCTATTGTTTTTTAACGTTCATCAGTCTTGAAACTCTTATGCTCATCGTAACTTTACTCCAGGTTGTAACATAATGTTTAAAGTATTTATTGCCATGACAGTTAGGCCTTCCATTGGACTTAAGTGAGGTGTAAATGTTTTGAGAAACAGCCCACAGAAAATGAAATAATAAAAAAACATTTGTTTGAAACACATGAATCCTACTGTAGAGATTCTCTGATGATGAGATGTGATCCTGTAGCTAAGAGGTTCTATGTGTAAAACAGTACAGGTTAACAGGCATTTAATAACACAGAGCGTGTTTAACCCTGCTGGTCCAGAGCTGGATAAATATAACCCCATTCCACAGGTACAGTGTATATAGATTGATCATGGGAGTGAGGTAACCCACCTACAGTGCTGCCAATGGCCTGCATGATATAGTGAACATAAACAACCCGGAAGTGGGCCAGCATGATATCCCCTTAACTTCTATTTACTTAAAAACTGGGTAAACCCCTGGCTTCCATTAATAGTATCAACTGGTCCATTAAGCCCAAAAAGAAGTAATATAATGAGAGGATATGAAATATTTAGGCCACAACATGTCAATTAAGCTTGAAAAAATGTTGACCTGGCAAATATTTTTAGTTTAGATTTAAACGTAGGATTATATTACAAATATAATCCATTGCTTTCAAACCTAGTGCTCTGTGGTAACTTGTTATGATCTACTTTACATAACTCACGAGGAGACAATCTCAGTCTATAAATACAACAGGCTGTTTAGAAATAATAAACTGCAGTATCTGCACATTTGGTTTCTTGCAGCAGCAGCAGCAGTGGAAGAATCAGAGATAGGAAATATAAAACAAATTGACCAGCTCTACAAGGAAAATGTCTTCAAAACGGGAAAACTGAACACCTTTGATAAAACTTTTCGCAGAACCTTTTAATTAACAGGATATAAAAAAACACATCTTTCTAATTCTAAATAGGAAAGAATTTTTAACTGGGTTTTTTTTCTCCATTAGAATATTTTCTATGTACATGTATCTAATTAAAGAAATATCGACTGTTCAATAGGCCCTCCTGAGCCCTCTCCAAAGACTGCATCTACATTTCATAAGATTCTAAGTGGTACATATACAGTATCATGTGTATAGATTTCCTTACTCTTACAAACTCACTATGACTCATAATACAACCTAACTGGCAATTTAAATCAAGGTTATCACATGAACAAAGTCAAATTATATAAAACTATATCTAACAGTGTAACCCTATTCTAGGCCAGGATGAGAACAGATTTTACTGCAAAATTGGTTTAATAATATTATAATCAGTATATTTGTTGGCATTAGCTCTCTACATAAAGATTGAACTCAGGCAGTTAGATACACAAAGCATGAATTTAAATGGCTCGGTGAGAAAATTATGATTAAAACGGTGTGTTTTCTAAACACTCATCTTCGCCTTCCACATTTTACCTCTTGTTTAAAGGCACACTTGCCGCGAAAATCAGGAATATTGTTTACATTAAAAAAGAAAGTCCGTTTTCTGTATTTTTCCCAGACAATATAAGTTAGGAACTTTCTATTTTTACCAAAATTTAAAAGTTGGGACGTCACTTTGTATTTTTAATTTGAATTTGAAAATTTGAATTGTTACGTACCCGGAACGTAAACAAACCACACTGCCCCCTATTGGCGATTTTATGTTTCAGTCGAGTGAGCGAACTAACGACACAGTGTAATTTTACGTAGGCCTATTTATCTGAGAAATACAGACTGACGATCGGTTAACAGCGACTGGAAAAGCCTGCTGATTATTGTTTGAGTGTAAACCACAGATAAAAAGGCCGACCGAAAGTTGACCGACACTGAACGTTGTTGTTGTAATAAGGCTTTGATTCTTCGTTTGTTTTTCATCCCATTTCTACATTCTAAAGCTAACTAGACATGTTTTATGTGTCCTATGTTTAAGTTTAGTTGTATTAGTCGTAGTGTGCTCATGTGAATTGGTTTTCTTAGCAAATTTAAACAGGCTACGGCGGCAAGTGGGCCTTTAAGTTGATACAATAAGCCCCCTCATATGTTCTCCCATTCTGATTTTACCAAAAATATTTAAAAAAAAACAAACTGATAAAATTTTAAAACTTCAATAAGACCTACAAATAGAAATTGACTGAAAACTGTACATAGTGCATCCCTGGTGTCATGGGCCATTTTCATGCCTACATGAGTATTTCTAATCATATGACTCAACAGTATTTCCTGCGAAAACACTTCAACCATTAAAATGTCTGTAGATAAGTTTATAACATTTTCTATCACAGTGTTTTGACTTTTGTGACTAATTAAAATATTCTAGTATTTAAAAAAGAATCAATTCATGTCAGGAGATCCTTACATTCTATGAAACTAAAAGGTGTATATATGTTTATGAACCCTAAAACACACGGGCACAGGGAAAATCTTCTTGTCTAAAATAATCATGGAGACAAGTTTCTAATTGTGTTAAAAATAGTTATATCATTTAGACCTTTATACCCCATAAATTGTTGTAATAAACTAAACCTATGATATTCAATTAGCCTACATGTAAATGTAGGTTGAATAATTTTCTGGAATCCTTTTGTAATACATTGACAATGGTTACACATCTTAACTATGGTAAGAACATCGGTAGACTGAGATTGAACCCCATCAATTTAACAAACAATATGGTTATAAACTCCATCTCACAACCTATTTTATCATTAAATACTGTTTAGCTACATGTATTTAGTTGATTTGAATAGAGGTAAATATAAACCACATTCAGTTGACAATCAATTAAATTACCCAGGGTTTCCAGCTGTTGGTTCAGATTGCCACTTTAACCAATTTACAAATTTACAAAACGTTTAAGCTACAAAAGTGGCTAAGCAAAAATAAATAGACAGCATTGTAAATGAAGTTTTGAATACTGAACTTGACAATTAACTTGATCGTGTAAAAAGTTACTGTTTATAATCATTAAAGTTGACCTCATCATCAGCCCATAGTGGCTGGTAATAAATATCATCAAATATATTGTAATCAAATATTATCAGGTATCTAAATTAATGTAATGTCACATGGTAAGACCACTGATGTGACTTTTTATATGTTTTTTTAGGGGGGGGGGGGGGGGGGGGGTTGACCGTTTTACAGAATAATGAAAACAAAAAAGGTGAAAGAACAATATGTATTCTATTAAAAGTATCTGGCAAAGGCAGAAAACTGGCATGTTAAATCCACAAAATCTGCTACAGATAGACCAGACCCTGAAAACTATTGATTCATCAGACATGGAGACAAAATCCAGGAATGTAATATATGGACTTTGTTTTCCATACATATGAGGTTACTAATAGAAACAACAACTAAGGGTCTTCTCAAAGGGAGATATGTCATGTATCAGATTACCTGGAGTTAAACAGCACAGATCATGGGTCAGATAACCCTTTTTTCTGTTTGGGACTAATTGTGTTCATGCATAATAATAAAAGTGCCCTAATCATTTTTTTATTCTATCCATACATCTTTCGAGTTTGTTCTTTGTGTACATGTAGACTAGAAATATACCATTTTTCAATTCTCAATGGAAACTGAGTTTGGTACAGAATTTTATGAACTTGAAGGATTTTGTATTTGAACATATTCACAACACAGTATAATACATGTAGTTATTTTTCAAGGATAAAACATTTGAGATCAGACATGTACCTCTTTTTTTAAATCAAATGTTGAGTCAAGGTGCGTCCTTGTAACATCAGCATGAAGATATCTCAAGTGGTAACAGAAAATATGCATATTTTCAACAGCATTTTCTTTGATGCCCAGGGAGCTTACAGAAAGTTTTTTTTATCATTTTATTATGTTTTGTAAATATCTAATTTTTAAATTTATAGTTACAGGTCACTTTGAATTGATGCGCTACAAGAACTAGTCATCTATCCTTTAAGTTAGCATCTAGAGCCATTCTATGTGAAAAACGTAAACACTGTTCCAACTTCCATGCTTGTTATAATTTGGTAAATCTAAATTAAAATAAGCATGTGAAAATGGACAGAAAATGAACAATGAAATATGAGACATCCAGTGAGCAATCAGACTGTCAGTTTATGCGCTTTAACACAAAATATATTGACAGCAAATTGATTTATTTTCATTGTAAACTTGGTTTTTTCCATCAAGATCAAGATTATTTCATATTGAGGGAATTTCAACTAGATCTTCCACTGGTAGTGGCAAATATGGACTAATCTGTACTTAAAGGTTGACAATAGACCTCTTATATAAACAATATAGCCCAAAGATGTAAATTTTTCTGTCCTTTTGTAATTCTTTGAGGAGAAATTTTTCTAGGGCTTATGTACATGTACAAGAACCAAAATAAAACCATATGTGCAGTGATATGAAAATAAACAGTAAAGTGCAGTGATATGAAAATAAACACTAAACTATATATACATGTATGATGTAGGTGAAATATAAAGTTTAAAGACCCCAGAAAATTAAAACTTGATACATGTAAAATGTACAATAGGTACTAAAGTAAAATTTATTAGATGGCATTTTGATGGATAAACATCTTTAATAGGTAGTTTCATATTGTGTGACTGGCAGTACTAGTAGTCCTAAATTAATCTGAATCAAGTGTTTTTTTCTTATATTGATATTTCAGTTTTATACCTAAGCTCTTTATAGCTGCAAAAATATTTGTATACAGCTATTTAAGTATTATAGCAGTTATCTGCTACTTCCCATCTTACTATAAATGTTAGACTTATGCATTTAACATGATAACAACCCATATCAATTATCATATACATGTATGTTGGTGATTATTTTAACCCTATGCATCTTAGTTCGCAATAGCGGATTGAAGTTATTCTGAAATGCCCAAATGGCTTTTACAGTATAGAAGCTCACATTTGGGAGCATCAGAATATAAACTTCAATCCACTCAACAATTGAAGTGAACACATATAAATGTTCTTTATATCGCAGATATGTGACTCTAATAGTAATACTGAGATGGTTCTCTGCTGGCGCAGTACCGTACTCAATTTCAACATTTATAAGTAAAATTAAATTGACAGAGCAGATGTCACCTCTTTATCAGATTATATTATTGGCAGTGTCACAACATATATTGTTATTGTACTATTAAGTTATAAGTGGCACAATTTTAATGACCTCATGTAACAATGTACGCCGTGTGGTACACCACACACTATGGAGAGAGCGTGTTGTGAGAAAAGTGACTTGACTGAAGGCGTCAGACGCTGACAATCTAAGGATAACTGTAAAAATCGATTTCCTCGACCCAGAAGCGTACAGCGAGGGAGAGGGCAAGCGAAAGATGTTGAATGACTGTGCCGCGGATTATGCCCTGATGCAGTTGTTGATACAAAACGTCAGTCGTTGGCTGCCGGTATTGTGCACACAGATATCTTTTTCTCCCATTCACTCTCAGCAAAGAGGACTGGCAAAACGCTATATTAATTAGCCGATTGTTCTTACCATTGGAAAAAACGAAAATAACTCACCCGTAAGTTAGTGTTTACTGTTTGGTGCACAACCACAACGTCCCACTTGACATCTGCTTCGAACTGAAGTTCCTGGTTGGAGCTCTTTTGTGAAAGAGGGGTAAATACACTAAACTTCCGCATAAAGATTCATTAGCATTACCATATATGGAGTGTGTAAGAAAAAAACAAACACAACAGTATGGTCTCTTTATGCAGCCTTTTGTTTGGTTATTTTACTTTTGTTAACTTATTCTTTTAATAACTTATCTAATAAGAAATATACAGTAGTTTTGACTTGAAAGTGTAGCGTTAGTTGGCAGTCTTTGTGTACTGTCAGAATATCCACGTGCTTGGCAGAACGCGTCGTCTGCTAGCCTACACCGCTACATAGTACACTACACTCTCGTCCACAGGGCATCACTGGCAAAATAACTTCAAAAAGTTCAGAGGACTGGCGTATACAAATCTTGTTTTTGTTTTTATTTTCAGAAAGCCAGCCCGTTAACCACCTAAATTGACTCCGTTTTGTGAGTGAATTTTGATTTTCTGTTATTTTTAAACTATGAAAACTATCTATACTACTAATACTATTAGTACTAGTCAACTGAAATTGAAAAATCGACAAAAGTGCTCGAAAAGTGCCGTCTTTTATTAGAAGTGTGACATCTGGCTTTTCTGGTAATAATAGTACATTGCAATATAAAATAATTGGGTGTTACCATCTGACATTAGTTAATTGTAGTAAACAATGGTCTAACCGCTGGGAGCGGTTCGGACCTTGTAGAAGGGACGCCATTTTGTCTTAGTTACAGGCCGGGTGATACTGGAGCATCGGCCCCTATTTTGAATTTTCCTACGAAAAAATTGTTTACCGATGCAATAAACGCCTTCGGGCGTCACAATAGTCAATAACGCTACATACCGGAGCTAGACATTAGTATGAATATATTTTTCCTGTTTTATAATTATATCAAATATTTTTTTATTAACCATGTTCCTGTCTTTATTAGTTTATATTAGTCCGCAATATGTTGAGTGGATTGAAGGATAAATTCTGATACGCCCGCACGGGCTTCTTCAATACCACGTCAACATAGGGTACATTTGAAAAATCTAAGAGTTGCTCTCGGAATTTTTAAAAAATGATAACTCGCAATTTTTAAACATTACTCACCTAAAATTTTGTCAGAAAGCTTCTTTGATAATCCCTCCGTAGAGCTAAACCATCATTTGTGATCATACACATCGCCAAACAACGAAATTCGCTAAGTTTGAATTCCCTTTGCGTTATCACCGACTTTTCCTGACAGCCGTAACCGGTTGTAGTGGCGAGCATGGTTTGAAAGTTCGCGGTAGATGGCGGTGTGATCGCCCGAGAAAATTTTTAGTCAACAGACGGAATTCAAACTTAGCGAATTTCGTTGTTTGGCGATGTGTATGATCACAAATGATGGTTTAGCTCTACGAAGGGATTATCAAAGAAGCTTTCTGACAAAATTTTAGGTGAGTAATGTTTAAGAATTGCGAGTTATCATTTTTTTAAAATTCCGAGAGCAACTCTTAGATTTTTCAAATGTACCCTATGTTGACGTGGTATTGAAGAAGCCCGTGCGGGCGTATCAGAATTTATCCTTCAATCCACTCAACATATTGCGGACTAAGTTTATATGTGTTTGAGAATTGAAAATAATGCATTTCATACGCTAGTTGATAATCTGGCTATTCTTTTATTTTTAACACATGGTCATTTATAATATTATAAGGATTCATTGAAAATTACACCAGTTAGTACATGTCTATATGTTAATATTATATTTTTCTAATTGAAACTCATTCATATTCCAAATAAATATTAACATTTTGAACATATACATAACATCATAATATTAATTTATCATCGCTGCCCATGTGACATAAATCTCCATTCTATATATTATTGCCAAACAGTAAAATAAAATAAAGGAGATCAATTTCAAGGGGAGATAATTTTCAACCTGAACTGATTATTCCCCTTTAGTATATATATGAATGGTAAAAGTTTCATTACAATCCATCCTGTGTAACTGTACATTTATCTAGGATCTGTAAGAGGGTGTTCAAAATGCCATTATGCTCAGAAGTAAGTGTCGAAGTGGTCTGCTTTTGTTTTCTGGCCATGTTTAAAGTGGCATGAGCTGCCAAAATTCACACTTTTTTCATAATTTCTGATCGTCACGACAGTAAGAGGCTTTGAAGGCCATCAAAAAACTAAATAATTGGCGTTGGAATGAAGAAAATCCATACAGTATGTGGCCTATACGAACCGGATTTGTAAACAACATTTAAATAACCGGGACGGCCATTCATTCATTCTAAGGCAAAGTTAGTTCAAAACAATACTTTATCATACATTCTCGAGACTACTGTAGAAGCACTAAAAAGCTTCTGAATTACACGTCTTGAGAAAAATAGCCGATAATTTCAACATTCTGTTTTTAGATCAAAATACCAACATTTTGGCAGCTCATGCCCCTTTAATTACGAAGTTATATCAAAGTCCAATTTGATCCATCTGGGTTAAAAAAAAAATTGTTATCTTTAGGCCCTGCAGCATTAGTAAAATTCGTAAACCATTACTGTATGGTAAATTTGTGTTTCATCTGGCCTCATTTACATATTTTATGGATTTTCTTTTTTTTAGTTAATAGGCTGGTGTGAGACCTATATCCTGTTAGACCAACAAGACTGTAGATTCCAATCCAGATACTCTGCTTTAACAAGAGAAGATTTATATGAATAACCTGACATGTTATCCAGGTCTGAACAAAGAAAGGGAAAGTAAACAAATTAACTTGAATGAGTAAAACTCTTTAAGGTAAACCTAAACAGAGAGTCAGTGCAATGGAAACCATCAACTTCATGAACGGATCTCCAGGCTTACAAAAAGTTTTGTCTCCCCATAATATGTCTAACAATGAGGAGAGTGAAAAAGATGATCAACATCAGCAAATGCATGTAGCTGCTCCTGTTCCTTTGGAAGACAAGTCCCTGGACAACACTATTGATTCACAGAACAAAATCCAAAGTAATTCTATCAAAAATGATTTGTTACAAATCAGCCAAAAAGTGGATGAAAATAGCCAAAGATGTGTTGGTTCTCTTGCACTTACCACAGGAAACACCCCCTTTGAAACTGTTTCTCCTGAGACTGATTTCTTGCCAGAATTTCTTGTTAAATCTGTGTATGGGGAAGACAATGTTCATTTACATCATACAAATACAGATTCTCCCATATTTCCCTCAGAGTATCCTGCCTTGGAAAATGACATAATTTCTCTAGGAGAACCTGAAATCAAATTTATACAGACAGATTTGTTGCAAGAAGGTATTTCTAAGCAAAAGAAAATGGTAGAGAATGAAAAAATTTACACATCTTCTGTCACACATTCTGTGAGTGAAGAAAGAGAGGAAGACAATTGCTTTACACAGATGAGACTTTACAGAAACAAAATTAACACATCCTTTGAAAATAATGCAGATTCCCAGATTGATGAGGAGATTTCTCCTGAGGAGAATTTGCTGCAAGGATATGTAAAGCAAAATGACCAGGAAAACTTTCCAGCCAATTCCTCTGAGAACACTGCCATTGAAAATGTTGCAATATCCCAGAACAAACTGCAAGACAGTAAAATAAACACAGAAAATGACGAATGTGTTACGAACATTATGTTAGAAAACAATGCCTTAGAAAATCATCCTGTGGGGAAAGGTTTGATTAAAGAAAGTAAAACAGAAAATGAAGGTAAAAACATACTGGTAGGGTCTTCTAAAATGTCCTTAGACTCCGAAAATGTAAGTTTTTGCCAGAATGAAGTGGAAAGTGAATGCATCTCTCAAATGAAAGGTCTTTACCAAGACTATAAACCAACAGACGAAACTGATGTAGAAGATTCTCACTCCCTGAATGGTTTGATAAATATTTTTTCAGGCAAAGAAATAGAAGCAGAGATGTCCCATAATAAAGAAAATGTCAGCTTAACACATATAGATAAATGTGGAGAGGCTGAAAAAAATAAAGAAAACAGATGTTCTCCTAAACATTCTCAGGAAGCTTTGTCTCTTTTGTTGAAAAATGAAGGAAATGATTCCTGTAATATACCACTTATTTTGGAAGGGTCGGGAACAGTCAAAATTGCAATCGCTGAGGCTACAGACATCTCTTTGCAAAGAATTCATACTCAAAATGACACTGAACTGGTAGAAATGAATGACTCCGTCTGTAGTCATTTGAAAACATCACCCCTCTCACAGTTAGAAACGAGATACAGTACTCCAGTACAAAACTCCCAAAAGTTGGAAACATGTGATTTGAATGTCTCTACTGAGATATGTGGATCACCAACTCTTTGTACCAAAGTAAATGAGACTTTACCAGAGACATATTCAGCCCCACACTTTCCAGGCAGTCCAATTTTGAAAAAAACTGAAGTTAGAATCCCATCTTCTATAGAAAACACGTTAACACAGCCACAGAATAATTTGGCTAATATGTTAGAGCCTCTGCAAGTAGATTTAAGTCAAGAAGTAAACAGGGAAGAAAGCAAGTCTGTTTCTGATTGTCTCTCTGGTGATTTTCTTAACTCACAAACTGAGAAAATTGATGAAGAAACAGATTCACTGGCTATTGATGAGGATTGTGAAAACCTGAATTTGGAATCTAACTTGGGTGTGTGTTCTGTGAAAAAAATCCAAACAAATTACTTGTTGGGAATGAAACCATCTTTACAAGAAGGAAATAAACCTTTGTCTGAAGAAGAAATGTTGATGGCTGTTAAATGCTCTTCTGAAGGTATTTCCAATTCCCAAAGAAATATACAGTCAACCTCTGAGCATACAGATGTCAGTTCACCTGCAATGAAACCCAAGCAAGGATTACTTTGTAAGCCAACAGATTTGCCTTTTGAATCTGTATGCCATTCTCAAGTTTTATCTTGTGATAAATCCTCATTAAACTTAGAAAAAAAAGATTATCAGAAAGATATCTCTAAATCCCAGGCTAATATGGTTCTGGACAATTCTCTAGGATCTGTTATCGATGAAGCCATATCATCTGAAGAGCAAAGCAATGAACATAAAGGTTCTTTCTTGGATGATGAAAATTGTTCCTTTAAATATGACCGTGACTTAGAGAACTCTTTGACACAAAATAAATTGCAGGAAAACAGTATAAACCTCTACCAGGATTCAACAGAAGAGAGTATTACTGATATTCAACTTGACAAAAATCCATCTCCAGTATTTCAGTTGTCAAAACAAAAAATGTTCTTCAGTCCAGATGCAAGCATCCAAATGGAGACCAAAAGCCCAAACAACTTTACTTCTGTTTTGCATAATGAAATTGTCAAAGCCTTTTCAAATACTAGCAGCATTCTAGCCAATCAGTCTTTAGTTGAAACATATAACATTGAAGAAATCACAGAGCTTGATGAAAAAATACAGCCCCTTGGTTCAATTCAGTGTGTCTTCAAACAGAGTCAGTATTATTTGGATTGTGACAGAGGTCACCTCATCATAAATCAAGATGTTAAAATGTTGTGTCAAGACTCCTTTATTAAACCAAATGTTGCGGGCAGCTCTATTTCTTCACTCATGGAAAAGACTCCAACAAAAGAAGAAAAATTAGAAAAAGATGTTTTTAGTAAGCAGATGGATTTTGGTGCAATATTTGGCAAGGTTGATAAAACAAAATCACCAGAATCTTCTTCTGAATTCTGTCACAGTCCAACTCCTCTCACATCCGCAGATGTTCAAGCGGATCATAAAGAAGTTTTCCCACAGTGCAAAGAACCTTGTAGAACTCCAGGACCATCAACATTTTGTTTACCTTCTGAAGAATGCTTTTATGATGATGATGGTAGTGGTATACCTAAGAAAGTTCAGATCATAGACAGAGAAGATTTCTGCACAGTTGTCTCAGATCAAATGGTTCCAAACAACCACTGCAGTCCTTTGAAAGATGACATAGAAGACATCACCAGTTATAACGTCCCAGGTAAGCCCAAACAAACAATTGTCTTACATGTTTTCTTCTTCCTCAGTTGTTGAAGCCTACCCACATTCACAGCGATGTGTCAAATTGCAATTCAGACCGACTTCTCAAGAAAGGTGATCCCAATATACCCATTTATATATCAGAACGAGACCTGTGTACCATATGTATTGTAAAAATATTTATCACAAATTAGAAAAAAAATTGTCCAAGCTTGTTCATAAACCCTTTAAATGTGTAGACTTGTTTACGCACAATGTTTGGTGTAATCCTCAAATGTAGTTCAGTCATAGGTAAGACTAAAAGTATAAAAAGTACATGTGTCAGGACATTTTTTGCTGAACACTACCCAGTCTTTATTTTTCTCTACACTCAAGAAGCCAAGTTCCAACCCCATTCTGTGTGGGATGGTTTTCAGAGATGTACATATACCAGTGAAAGGTTTTGGTTGTCCATCTTCTGTATTGCCAACTTGTGTGAATTAATCCCTATCTAGTGATGCGCAGAAACACCAATCAATCAATCTGATATGTGCTTTTCTTTTAGATATTTCCCAAATCGCTTCAAAATCCAAAAGTGGTTTATTCAGCTGGAAAGGCGCAGAGAATTTTCAGAACGTGATTCCTGTCCAGGAGACCGGCGATATAAAAGGTATGCTGTATTTCATCTCACAATCGAAATGTATCATATTACAAAACCAAAATGGATTAGCCAATGGAAATGATTGTACCAAATGTCAATCCTTTATCAATAAATATTGGACCCGAAATCCACATTGGGGAGTCAGGTTGGACTTTTACATGTAGTCCATGTACAAAATACAAATAATAAACGGTAACACCTTCATCTACCAATAGACCCAAAACAGTGTAACTTTACATGTTATTTCATAAAAAAATATAGTACAATGACAAATCATCTGACTTCTCTGTCTCAGAGGGGGCCTCGATGATCCAGTGGGTTAGAGTGATCGTCCCTCAGTCCCACACAGACCTTCCTGGCAAGTGGCGCGGGTTTGAATCACACTCAGACCAACTATTAAATTTTAAAAAATTTAAGTGGATTATTCACTCGGTTGTCATATGTGAAAGAGTTGCCAGGTACTCGCCAAAAGTCGGGGGTTTAAGTGAAATGATCTTAAGTGTGGTGTGAAAGATCAATCAATCAATCTGTCTCAGAGAAATACAGAAACAAATCATGTTGTTCATGTCAGCAGTTTTCTCTCATTTAGCTGGGCAATGTATTGAAGTCAAATGTTACTGAAAATTGTTCCATGTGCATGCCCCAAAATACAATTAATATCCACCATATAACATTAAATATTAAAACACACGGGCACAGGGAAAATCTTTTTTTTTTTTTAAACATAATTTATTTGTGCACAGTAAGCTAGATTGATTGATTGATTGGTGTTTTACGCCGCGCTCAAGATTATTTCACTTATATGGCGGCGTTGCCAGTTTTATTGTGGGAGGAAACCGGGCTCTATGCCCGGAGGAAACCCACGACCTTCCGTTGGTAACTGGCAACCATCCCACATAGGTCGTTCGAGTGAAAACCCAGTCAGAAAATTTTCCAATTTTTGGACTGAGTGGGAATCGAACCCGCGACCCATTGGTGGAAGGCTGTTCGGATTGAGCGTCCAACGCTCTACCTACTGAGCCACGGAGGCCCCCAGTAAGCTAGAAGCTTATTGCGTGCAACAATTCGTACAGAAATTGGCAACATATGAAAAATTATTGAAGTTAAATAAAAATCTGTAACTGAAACTAAATGTAGTTTGTTTACCCTGACATAGATAAAGAAATGACATGAGATTGAGATTGGCCGTCCATACCGCGACACACGAATGGTCCAACATGGACGTATAAACTATAAATTAAAATACAAAAAAATCTTCTTGTCTAAAATAACCATGGAGAAAAGTTTTTTATTGTATATAATTATATGGTCAATGGTTGCCAGGTACATGTACCTTTATTCTTTTAATTTCACATCGTTATTGACAACCTTTTTAAGGGCAGTTTTTAATGGCATTTATGCTTGGTAAGAGAGTTAAAGCGGATGAAGTGCCTTGAGAGAGTTAGACTGAACATATGACTTTGAAATAGTAAATAGCGTTCATTTTATACTTGATAAAAAGGACTAAAAATCATAATTTACTAATCCTTTGGCAGTTCAATCAACTTGAAAATGAAATTAACGAAGAATACAAAAAGACACAAATACCAGCAAATGGAGTGATGAACAGGAGCTGCTGTACATGTGGTAATTTCATGCAGCATGAACATATATATATATATATATACATTTTTTTAACAGAATGTCCAGAGTTGCCAGTTATTCTGCCACTGAAGACCTGTTCGAAACAAAGGAGGATTGGCTTATCCAGAAGACAGACAATTAAACCTTTGCATTCCTCTTTTCGAAAGTCTGAATTTTGAGAATCTCTCAGAAATCCACTGCTGGTGAACTTAAGACACAAAATAATTTAAGAAGTTTTAACTTTTAATGTACCTCTTTTTTTTCCAGCAAAATTGGAATAGGTGCCGTGGTTTTGCTTATTGTACTATTTAGAAAACATACTATGTGACACATGTGTACATTTTATTGTATGTATTTGTGTATTGGAGATATTTTTGGAACATGCCTCAGTGTAAATTCCAGAAACTTATACGTATGGTTCAGAAAACCAACAATTAATATCTGTGATAGTAAGATTTACTGTGATATTAGTTTGAAATTAAGTTGTTTTCTTGATTTTTTAATAGAATTAATATTTATTACCAGTTGCTCAAAAAACGATTGCTTGTTAGATCAGCTACAGTTGTTATTGTTGTTTAGTTCTTATTTTCTCTAATGGTGTCTTTTATCTTTGAAATGTACATGCTCATATTGTAAATACAGGAATTCATGTAGTCTTCATGTTTGTCTGTATTAGTACACTCACTTGTACATAGAGTAGCCTACAAATGAAACCAAATGGAACATTCTCAAAACCTCATTTTGATTTGATGTTATATATATGTTATTCTATGGTTGAGAAAAGCTGATCTGACTTTTGCATTTTTATCATTACCTGTATAAACTTCAGTTCAGAATATTGTATTGCGAAAGCCTTCTCTTTTAGTCACCAAGATTTTATGGTAATTGTTGTTTTAACGTATCTGTGATATTTCTAAGAAAGAGTGATAAATTTGTGTTATTTGTTTATTTGATTAAATTATTTTAATATAAATGTGGAGACCAATTGGCCTTTGTCATGTTTATGATTAATGGGAGAAATTTCTTCTGTATTTCTCTGTAGTTTTTCTGACACATCGACATGTCTGTATCGGTCATATTTCTGGGTTAATATTGCCACAAATACAGCTTCT
This sequence comes from Lepidochitona cinerea, assembly GCA_963971465.1. Taxonomy (NCBI): domain Eukaryota; kingdom Metazoa; phylum Mollusca; class Polyplacophora; order Chitonida; family Tonicellidae; genus Lepidochitona; species Lepidochitona cinerea. The sequence continues at coordinate 33,231,931 of OZ020556.1, read as the reverse complement.
CCATTAAATTATATTTGCAGTTATCCCCCTTTTGTTGATCTTTGTATTATTATAAGGTACAGCAATCTTAGTTGTCGAACATCTGTGATGTTTGATGCGGAATCGAGGATCATTCATTAGTTTTGCCATAGAACTAAAACACTTCTATGTTCTATGGTTTTGCAAAATTTTTTTTGGTGTTGATATATTGAATTTTTCAATTACCAGTTTTCTAAACTGGCAGGTCAACAAGGTTACACACATGGTTTATAAGTAAAGTGAAATAATATGGAATGTACCACGGTAACAAGTCTCACATCCACTCCAATTTAAAGCGCATTGAAAATATATGAACATATATACATCTCAGTAAACATCTGTACAAAACTATTTTCAAATATGATCTGTGTGGTTTGACACCTCAGCAGAAAGCACCAAAAGGCTTTATCTAATATAGCATGTCAAAAGGGGGACGCGTTTATGACATCACATCAACCCCTGCATAACAGAAAAGATCAAAATAGATTTTCATGTTAATTTTTCTCAGATTTACCATGAGGACCAGACTGTGTTTCATGGATGAAAACACAGGGGGCTTTTTCATAAACCTCCTTAAGCCATCTAAAAGTAGATAGCCGACTAAGTTGTCAAGTAATGCAATTGTTTGTCTTGCTACCACACCATTAGCCGCTTGCGTTTTTAAACCTTCTTAACAAAATTTTCTATAGTCACTGTGGGATTGGGTAGATGATGATTGATGTTTTTCACTGAAATGGGGACTCTTTGCCAATAGGACATCTCCGACCTTTGGCGAGTACCTAACATCATGAAACCATCCCACATAATGCAATCAATCAAAACAACCCACTGAGAATTATTTATATTTTTTCTTGGATAAAGTGGGATTCGAACCTGCGACCCAGTGATGGGTGGCTTTAGTCTAACTATTGCTCTGTCGACTGACCAACTGGGGCCCCAGGATTCAACGGAAGAGTTAATTCAGTGTGTGCATTTCAGACCATTTTCTCTGAATGTATCTTATCTTTTTTAAGATCACACTGGCCGAGAGATCCAATCAAACTGAAACACGGGTAAATCAAAGGAGTAAATAATTTACCAAAATTAATATCAAAATATTTGAATTGCAGTGCAAATTTGTTTACACTTTTCATGAATGAGTCCTTGAAGCTCACTGGGAATGGTGTCAGAAGTTAACATGCAAATGAATTCAGAACGAGTAGTCAATGAGTTTTGTATTACATGTTTAATCTACAAATATGTTCCACAATTGTAGTTAGACATTAGATACATACATTATATATATACACAAATTCCTATCAGAAGAAATTACACCCTGACTTCATCACATGATATTAGTACATTAAGTAAGCATAGCATTTCTATTACCTAACATTCATACTAACGTTAATCTATGAAATGGATACACGAGCATGTACTTTACTCAAAATCAAACATTTTTGTATTAGTAGACAGTTCTGACCCTGTTCCAATAAGGAAAGCTTCCAGAATTAATGAGACCATGAAACTATTAAATGTAACATTCACCACTTTTTTGCTATTCAAATCCATAGTTTTACAGAAAATAACTAGGGTTGCAACAAGATTTATTGTACAAACATCCAACAAGTGGAAAGAATCCAGTGAATTGAACCTCCACACAGATCACTAGAGTTATCCCTGGGGACATAACCACAATGATCTCACATTTTCATGCTGGTCAAGAGAATAGGAATGTGGAAAAGTCACCTGATCAATTTACTTGACTTAACTTGATAGCAAACAAAATATATATCCTCTTAACAAGTAAACATTGCTGAAATTCAAATAAAATAAAAAATAACCAAAATGACAGATGCAATGGTTTTTCTTTCTGCCGGATTGTCAGAGCCAGCAAATGTAACGTGTAGTTAAATTAAACAGAAATTTTCGTTAAAAATGTTCTCACTTGCAAAAAAAATCAGATACTCCGGAATTATATCCCAAAGACCTAAAAGAATTTATTTCAAAACATGTAGAATGTCCATGAGTTTAACCTCATTTCACCTGGTCTTCTCTCCCTGAGTAAGGTCATAGAGGGTACAAACGCAACCTAGATGGTCTCAGTCTTGAGTCAACCAGCGTTTTCTGTATACCTAAATCTCCACTTACAGGATGCCAAATGATACTGTGAGCACTGGGGTTTTGTGTCAACTCTTTACCTAGATAAAATTCACTGGCCTTCACATCTTAATCATTTTAGAAAACTTCTAATAAAGCACAAAATTAAACTTGAATTTTTATAACAAAAATTCTCCTAATTTGTTGTTGAAAAAAAACCCCGCAGATTACGACATCTAATATGTATATTTGATATATTCTTCTTGTTCTGACTAAATGTTACATCAATATTCAAACATGTACTCAGTACATTATAAATTCTCTTGACTTACAAAAAAACAACCTCACACACGAAGTAAATCCTTTAAATTTAACATTATGAAAAGGAAAAAAGCAGTTAATATGAAGTAAAAATTTACGATCTTCAATAGAAAGAGCCTTTTGTTTGTAACATTCGATCACAACCAGATATACATGTAGTAAAAATGTAATATTGTGTAGCAAGAAATAAGCATACTTTTGGAATCCCTCAAAATCAGCACCACACGTATAAAGCATTATACTTTTTTTAAAGTAAATGAGTATAAAAATATGGATGTATCCACTGTGGATTTTTTTCTACAAATAAATAATGTCGTTGATTGTAACAGTTTGTGGGCTAATCAATGATAAATGTGTTATTTCAGCAATGTACAAAATGGTGTCTACATATTGCTGACTCTGAGGTTATCTAAAGATGCATTTTGTATTTCCTGATTGATAGATTGATCCCACAGTGAAGATATTTTATTTTTGAACACTATAACACATATTTTATTGATATGCTGGGGTTTACAGGTTTAGTATGGAAGGAAACCTTTTTTCCTGGAGAAATTTAGTTGACTCACTTGATAGCAAAGAAAATACTCTTTTTGAGTAAAGTTCTTGAAAAATTCTTATAAAATGACACATGTAATATGTTTCCTTCTGTTGGACAGCTAAATTTGGGATGTGTGAAGGTAAATGTGAGGATTTTAGGTTGGTTAGCATTGCACATGTTCAAAATATTAGCTGATGAAAACAGTTGTTTAAACAAAGAGGTAACAATGAAATACAAATGGTTCACAATCAACATACTTAATATATGTAACTGCACCTGTTTTCCATTTTGGAATTAGTCTATAGTAGGCGATGAATTGATAGACATAAAGCTCAACTTAGGTAAACCGAAGCACATTGTGTCACCTAAAATGAAAGATTAACTGTACAATAATACAGGCTTGAAATACATCCAAATACATTCAGACAATCAAGTCTCTGAGCAAATGTTTAGCAAGACTCAGCACTGACATGATCAATCAATCAACATAAACAATTTGAACAATTATGCCTACAGGATGCTAATAAAAATTCTCCAAAATATTGCTTCAAATTAAAATATATATGTCTCACAAAAACAAAAATGTACAAGAACCTGAAATGAGTTCAATCAACAGTCTTTCTAACAAAAAAGTATGCTTTAAAAATATATAACAAAATTCACAATGATTAAAGCCTGATTCGGATTAGCTCTTGTCAGCACTTGATGTTATACTGCCAGCCTTTTTCACATTGCACAACCACTTGATAATCCGAGCATTTCTCTCCACAACCGATGTGTGGTTGATGGGTTTTTCTGCCCCCTCTGGGCCAGTGTGGTCAGTTTTCTCACTCTTGGAGACACCACTACAGATACTCCTGCCATCAGGTGAACCCATGGAACTCATCGTTTCTAGAATGTCAAAGTCACTGAAGCTTTGAGATTGCTTCCTCAACATGGGGTCTATAACTGTTTTTTCCAAGCCCATTTCATTGAAAAACTTCTCCAGATCAACACTGGTTCTTGACACGCGAGAACTGAGATCGGAAAAATCTGTACTACTTCTGGAATGTCGACTGCTGAGATCTGATTGGGAGCGATGAACAGCTTTCTGCCGACGTAACATTTTATCACTTGGAAGGTCAATGCTGCTGTGAACACACTCTTTGGAATTTGCTGTAGCACCCATTAAATGGCGACACCTTTGATGGAGAGGTCTGGTAGGATTGGAAGATTGCTCCTGATCCATTGTGAGATGTTCCTGACAGGTCTCTATCAGTGGACTACTTACATCCTGGGGTGCTGATTTAGAACTGGTGATATCCTGACAACATTGGTCACACTGGGGACACAGAGGAGAAACACTCTTTGTAGCGGACCGGCTTCTCCCAGGTGCTTTCAGGGCATTAGGAATGTTCTCACATGCTCCAATACTATACCTCAGCTTGCGATCTCGTCTGTGAGGACGGACAAAACTATGTCCTTCACTGTCGTTCTCTTTGGCACATCTAGGAAACTTCTCCCTGTAATAATAAGGAAAATAGAAATAATGTCGATGGTCATTTCTCAGTAGCCTCTATCAGTATTATCTAATTATCACTGACCTGTACAGCCTCTCAGTGATCACTAAGTACAACACGATCTATATATATATCTGCCTGGAACTCTCATTCAGTATATAATAGAGTTACTGAGGGGGATATATAGACCTCTATCATGAAATTTGATTTACTGTGTTGGATATTGGTATTTCATAGCAGTCTAAATCTGGCGCTATTCAACCAGAATTGATAGGATCTCAACCACAACTATATAAAGGCATAGTAAGAGGCCATTTCATATCCAAGAGATTTATTACAGAGTTCTTCATCCAGCCAAGAAATGTTCATCCCAGCTGAAAACTGTCCCTAGGCCAAGACCTCAGATAATAGGAAATAAAGGTTAATGCATGTGGAAGTAAATAGGTCAGGGTAACCCTAGAGCCAAGATTTGGATTTGATCGACTGATGTTTTTCGCTGCAATCAACATTATTTCACTTATATCGCCGCGTTGCTAGGTTTAGTGAGGGAGAAAAGCAGACTCTTTGCCTGGAAGAAACTTCCAATCAAGACCCAGATTTATGCCATGGATAAGTGGCTGGAGCTACATACACCTGTAAGTGGAAAGGGATAAGTGGCAGGATCTATATTTATTTATAAACACTAAAACACACAGGAAATCTTCTTGACTAAAATAAACAAGGAGACAAGTTTCTAATTGTGTGTGCAAGAGGTATATAAGTTGATATGAAACTTGTCTCCAAGAGGTACATGTATATAAGTTGAAATGGATAAGTGGCATGAGTTGGCCTGGATAAGTGGTCTGAGCTACTGTACATACAGCTGTATGTTGACATTGATTTACCGGTAAGTGGATTGAGCTACATACATTGTAAGTAGACATCAATAATTAGCAGGTGCTACATTAGTGGAAATGGATAAGTGGCATGAGTTGAGCTACATATGCTGACATGGATAAGTGGCATGACCTACATAAGTCTAAATAGATAAGTGACATGAGTTGAAATGGACAAGTGGTATGAGCTACATCAATTTTCATGGATAAAAGGCAGAGGCTGCACAAGTTTTTGAGGATAATAAGCATGAGTTGACATGGATAAGTGGTTGACAGGGGCAAATGGCATAAGTTGACATGGAAAAGTGACATGAGTTGACATGGAAAAGTGACATGAGTTGACATGGATAAGTGGCACTAGTTGACATAGATACATCTGAGTGGCATGATGTACATAAGTCTCCTTGGGTAGGTGGCATAAGCATAAGTTGTCATGGGTAATTGATATGAGCTACAGAATTAGCATGGATAAATGGCATGAGTTGACTTGGATAAATGGCATGAGTTGACATGGATAAATGGCATGAGTTGATATGGATAAATGGCATGAGTTGACTTGGATAAATGGCATGAGTTGACATGGATAAATGGCATGAGTTGACATGGATAAATGGCATGAGTTGACTTGGATAAATGGCATGAGTTGACATGGATAAATGGCATGAGTTGACATGGATAAATGGCATGAGTTGACATGGGCAAATGGCATGAGTTGACTTGGATAAGTAGCAGGAGTTTCTACAAATATATCAAAATGGGAGGCGCTGAAAAATTGCTCATATATTTTCCATTTAAAATGGCATGCATTCAGACATTTATCATCAACACTGACTGTTGTTTGAAGTTGCGTGAAAAACTCAATGAATGAGGTTGAATTAAAGAAACCTGATAAGAGTAGGGAGTCAATAAATGTTTTCAAATAAAGAAATGTTCAAATGTTACATGTATGTCTTTATTAGTTCAAAATACTACCTTGAAGTATATTACAGAGAGTTGTATCAATGGAAAGCTAACAATTTCCTGATTCTGTTTTAAAGCTCATCCTTTAAAAATCATCACGACATTATCAGTTTTTTCTCACTAAGTACAAATTAGAATACTTTAAGTGATTCCAGCCTCCACCTTGAGAACATATGTTTAAGAACTATGAACACGGCATAAAGCTGGTTTGTACTATTATTACTTGCATATTTGAAAAACATAAGTTGAAATGATATAATTTTCGTTTTAGTTCCCTAGAGATCAAAACAGGAGTGTGGAAGAAATATGCATATTTTCTGTATTGTTTATAACTACTCGGCATGTTGGTCAAAAGTGATGTCATACAAGACCTCCGAGGAATAGAAACTGCTAAGAGGAGGCAGTGATACGACAGACATTGTGTATTATATCACCACTCTGAGAGCAGTTATACAACAGAGGTCGAGTTTGACGTCATTTGGCACTGAGCTTATTAACGTTCATAACCATCGTATGGCTGCAAATGTAGCATTCAATTTTGTATGTGCTGCATGTGAAATTAATTTTTATTTTTGATCAGACATATTCAACAGAAATTGACAAATATTGCCTTAAGTTGTTCATAAAACCTTGAAGATGGGCGATAGTGCTCCTTGTTTATTCCAATTTTGTTTCCTTTCCGAAAATAAATATATTTTTTTAATTTTCATGTCAACCATTTCCCATAAGGCTGGTAAATAACAGTTCCCCGGATTTCCTACATACAGTAGGAAAGCCTATTTTCTGATTAATTATCTTCTAAACCAGCTTACGGCCTGGCAATTTATCACAAGATTTTATGACATCTGGTGACAGATGAAGCTATAAAGAACCTTATTGGTCACATTGGATTTCTATTTGACTTACTTCTTTACATGACATTACGTAGGTGTTCTCATTGTGTAAGAACAAAAACCGCTCAGCCACAATAACACTACCGGTGATAGGAAATTTGTGGAACTTGCTTATCATAGAAATTATGTTGCATACAAATATTATTCTGAATCACAATAGCACAGCGAATTGTGACGTTAGTAAGGACGTTAACAACAACAAAAGTTCTGATATATGGGTAATGACTGACAATGAAATTCCTTTGTGACCTCAGCTAAAGTATTTTCTTGAGGTCACTTAGCCATAATTTCAATCACACAATTGAGTGAGTGAGTGATTTGGGTTTTACGTCCTGCTCAACAGTATTTCAGTTATATGAAGACGTCTCCTTGTTGCAGGGCGGATTTCCACCACTCTTTTAGGTGCTGCCTCATCGAGACGACTTGCCAAAGACAGCCAGCAAGCCCCCTCACCCAGTCACAGTATACTGACACCGGGCCAACCAGTCGCTGCTCTAACTCCTATTGCTGAGCGCCAAGCGAAGCAGCAACAGCTACCACTGTTAAAGTCTTTGGTCTGACTCGACCCAGGCTTGAACCCGGATCTTCCAGGCCTGACACACAATTGATTATGATAGAAACTGTGGGGTGGAAATATCGGCGTTGTGGTGTGAGAATTTATCTTAATCTACAACAAAATCAATAAATTCAACCTTGATTGATGTTTTAACAGTGTTGCCAGGTTTAATGAGGGAAAAAAACCTCACATTTGGTGGATTGGTTGATGTTTTACGCCACACTCAAGATTATTTCACTTATATGGTGGGGTTGTAAGGTTTAGTGGGGGGGGGGGGGGGGGGGAACTGGGCTCATGGCCCGGCGGAAACCCCTGACCTGGCAACTCTTCCACATACAACGACCAAGTGAAAAATCCACTATGAAATTTTTATTTGGTCTGAGAGTGATTGGAACCTGCGCTGCATCAATGAAAGGTCTTCTCACATTTGGAGGGTACCTGGCAACCCGAGGTTCCACATAAAGTGTTAGAGTGTAAAACCTACTCAGAAATATTTACATTTTCTCTTAGGACCAAAAAAATTCAAGATAATTGAAAAATACTTTGGCTTTAGTGGGATTTTTTTTTTGCATACTAAAACTAAATTCATTTATATATCAGTTGCAATTTTAAGTTGATTTATTTTCTAATTCAAACAGCAAATATGCATATTAATTCAATTAAAAAAAACAATCATACTGAACACAACTGTGCATCGAATATTATCATAGAATGGTTAGTACTAGACAATAGATGAATGAATGGTGAGATCACATCCACAGAAATAACTGGGCAGAAGGTTGAAGATTGAAAACAAAATGCAGATCTTCGATCTAGAGTATGTGTAAATGAAATAGCATTGAGTAAATCCTATACTCAATAACAGTACTTACATGTTAATCTCCCAGAAGCTATATCTACAATCTGCACCCAGTTCTATCTCTTCCTTAGCTACCTAATTAACGCAAACAGCTTAACCCTGCCCGGGGTGATGGCCGCAGTGCAGTACAATATGAACTGTTAGTCATCACATGTATCAGCTGGCTGTTATGTTACCCAGCAAGGGGCCCATTAAGCCCAGGGCAATAAATCCCACAAAATTAGGAACTTTTGAAAGGCTGCAAAGCTGTAAAGTTGGTTTTTCTGCCCTTCTGATGGTAATCATTGCCAGATTACATGCCTATGGATTCACCATTAGTCCATATGTTTATATCTCTCTGTGTGTAACCAAACTGGCATGAGAAAGCTAATGGTAATAACACTACAGTTTCTGTAACTCAATTAAATGTGAAGATCTGCTGCAGAGAACATAACAAATACCTCACTCTGTATAGAACTTGGATTAACTGCACATACTGTGTTACCCTACCCCCTTCTTCACAAATTCTTTTTTTGTTTCCATATTATGTACATATAATTTTATATATTAGATCTGTAAAATAAGCTTCAAATAGATGAGAAAAAGTGTACAAGTACAAAATTTGCTTTCAAAGCTTTCGGTTTTTGCATTCCTAGTTAGACCAAGAAAAATAACAACATTTAATCCTTCCTATTTTAAGTGTGCTTTCAGAATAACCAATCAAAACTGGAGTATATTGTCCAGTAGATGAACAAAGACTGTACTGATCCTACATATGTATATTCTATTTAGACAGAATTTCTTTGAAACAGAATTAGATACCAGCCATGAAGATGTATGTTTTAGTGGCATGAGCTGCCGAAATTCACACTTTTTTCATAATTTCTGATCGTCACGACAGTAAGGGGCTTTGAAGGCCATCGAAAAACTAAATGATTGGCGTTGGAATGAGAAAAATCCATACAGTATGTGGCCTGTATGAACCGAAAACGTGTTCGAAAAGTAAACAAAATCTAAATAACCGGGACGACCATTCATTCATTCTAAGCCAAAGTTAGTTCAAAACAATACTTTATCGTACATTCTCGAGACTAGAAGCACTAAAAAGCTTCTGAATTATGCGTCTTGAGAAAAATAGACAATAATTTAAACATTCTGTTTTAAAGTCAAAATATCAACAATTTGGCAGCTCATGCCACTTTAAGGTAGTTTTCTATGAGCAACAACAACTTGAAAATGAACTCCAAAATTTGTCTGTTATTAGCACACATCTTTGGTTGTACTGGATGTCAATCTTTGAGTTTTTCAAGCCACTTACCTAATAGAAGTATTTGCTTTACTGACAGATAGACTTACCTAATAGAAGTATTTGCTTTACTGACAGATAGACTCACCTAATAGAAATATTTGCTTTACTGACAGATAGACTCACCTAATAGAAGTATTTGCTTTACTGACAGATAGACTTACCTAATAGAAGTATTTGCTTTACTGACAGATAGACTCACCTAATAGAAATATTTGCTTTACTGACAGATAGACTTACCTAATAGAAGTATTTGCGTTACTGACGGATAGACTCACCAAATAGAAATATTTGCTTTACTGACAGATAGACTCACCTAATAGAAGTATTTGCTTTACTGACAGATAGACTTACCTAATAGAAGTATTTGCTTTACTGACAGATAAACTTACCTAATAGAAGTATTTGCTTTACTGACAGATAAACTTACCTAATAGAAGTATTTGCTTTACTGACAGATAGACTTACCTAATAGAAGTATTTGCTTTACTGACAGATAGACTCACCTAATAGAAGTATTTGCTTTACTAACAGACTTACCTAATGGAAGTATTTGCTTTACTGACAGATAGACTCACCTAATAGAAGTATTTGCTTTACTAACAGACTTACCTAATGGAAGTATTTGCTTTACTAACAGACTCACCTAATAGAAGTATTTGCTTTACTAACAGACTTACCTAATAGAAATATTTGCTTTACTGACAGATAGACTCACCTAATAGAAGTATTTGCTTTACTAACAGACTTACCTAATGGAAGTATTTGCTTTACTGACAGATAGACTCACCTAATAGAAGTATTTGCTTTACTAACAGATAGACTTACCTAATAGAAGTATTTGCTTTACTGACAGATAGACTCACCTAATAGAAGTATTTGCTTTACTGACAGATAGACTCACCTAATAGAAGTATTTGCTTTACTAACAGACTTACCTAATAGAAGTATTTGCTTTACTAACAGACTTACCTAATAGAAGTATTTGCTTTACTAACAGACTTACCTAATAGAAGTATTTGCTTTATCTCCAGCGCCATGTTTGAGTTCCTGATGATGTTCTAGAACCTCAGAGCTCTTCACATACTGAGCTTTACTCGCCTCCAGCAATTCAACAGCACTTTTACGCCTCCCACAATTTCCTGACAAAGAAGATTTAAACAGTTGTGTCATGACTTATTACTGTAGTACCTTGGCCAATTATGACACCTTTTTCCAGAGCAAAAACTGTTTGTGTTCACTGTAGCCTTCTAACACTTGCGAAGATAGCAAATTTATACATAACAAGCTAATAACTCAAATCACTAGATTTTAAAACATGGGGCACATTAAAAACATCCAGTTGTGTTTAAAACGTGTAAATGGTTGCAAAAAGCTTGAGTGCTAGCAATAACCTACTGATCGTGAAACCATGTGACTTCTATGTTGGATGATACTCAACTAAGATTCTTCTGTGTTTAGGTTACAGTCTCAAAATTATTGGTAGGCTTTTTTTTGCGTTCCTCAAAGCTGCATTCCACAAAGCACTGATTTACAGTTAGTTTGATTACAGGAGTCTTGACATGAGGTGATTCATATAGTTTTTACTTTTAGGGTTCATGTGTGAATACTCAGGTTCATCGTTTGTTGACATTGCTGTTACCAAGAAATCAAAGATAGAATTTCAAATTTAAAATATTGACAAAAATGAAATGTTGCAAATTTCTTCTTGTTCGGAAAATTAGATTAAATTCTTTTTTTTATGTTAACAGTATGCCTTAAAAGGGCACAATGCATCTGAGAGAAATTACACATAAAAATAATTCCCGCATTTTATTGGAAAGGTGGTGCGATGTCAGGTCACAGGTAAACTTACATGTAAGAGTTTTGAAGAATGTCAGCTTTTTGGTACCATACTTAAAAGGATAGATTATCTGAAACTGTGAGTTTAAAATGCCACATACACGTATGATATCTAAATTGCCGTAACATGTAATCCCCAAGTTCACACCTTTGGTGATTATAAAATATACATGTATATATTATATAAAATACGTTGTTAGTTTACCCACAAACATAGAGTGTACAAGCATGTCTGTTAGACTGCAATACATACAAAGAGAGTACTTCAAACTTCTGTTGGTATAACGACTGCCGCGCACATGTACATGCATTCATGCATATATATTATGAAAACTAAAACACACGGGCACAGGGAAAATCTTCTTGTCTAAAATAACCACGGAGACAAGTTTCTAATTGTGTTAAAAAGAGGTATATCATTTAGACCTTTATACCCCATCATAAATTGTTGTAATAAAGTAAACCTATGATATTTCATTAGGTTGAAGACTGACAGGAGCTCGGCCTTAGTCAGTAGAATTATCTAGAACACTTTGTATTACATGCATATACATGTACATGTTCAGATATATGCAAAGTATGTTATCATGTAAATTGGCTTCAATAAAAATGAAAAACAAACTCAGCTATATGATTCAGCATAACTAGTACTAGTACGGTAAGAATTCCGCTAATTCAAGGACGAACAATGTGAAGATAACCAATTATTAGACTGCTATCTGCCATGTTTGGTCTAAAACAACAACAATATTGATTGCTCGATAGGATTATCGGTCGCTCCATGCAGGAGGTAAGACACCCAACGAAAAGTCTCAAGCTTTTAGAGTGCTTTTCGTAATGTTTTGAGTACTTGAATTAGCGGAATTCTTACCGTACATGTATTATTAGCTTTGACAGACTGCTATTAAAATATTATCTTATCTAAACAAACATAACATTTAACTTAATCATTAAGTCTTCAGAAAAAGTAAGAAAAATTATGTAAATGAAGGTATTAATTATTAATTATGATATGCATCATCACAAGTATCGTCGTTAAGATCACTTTACTAATACATTACATGGTAGCATTGACAGGGGGGACTAGTCACTTTGCCCAGAGTTAGTCCCAACATTTGACTGCATGGGATTCAAACCCGCAATCCACCGATGAGTGGCTTGTGTTGGCATATGGACAACCGTTCTACTGACGGTGCCTTTAAGGGCCTGGATTTTGATAACCCTTCAGAATGTTCAAATTGACTACTTACATTTAGGATTACCGTCCCAGCACTCTACCAACTGACTGAGCTACCTGAAATAGTGGTATCTACAGTCGCAAACCCTTTATCCAGCCACACACAGCTCACCAGGACGTTATTTATTTCTTAAATTGGACACCTTTATTTTAGTTCCTAATTGGCTTCTTGGTGAGAAGTAGGAGATTCTTAGTTGTTGATAATTCTACTGGATTCTGTGGTTTCATAATTTATATATTTTCAACTTAACGATCAAGACACAAGGACAAAGTGATCAATAGTTTCAGATGATCATCGGAGACTACCTTGAGATAGATGATTCTTGTTTGCATAAGTTTTGCCCTTGAGAGAATATTTCCATGGCCTTCTCTTCGAGGTAATTGTGCTTGTAACAGTTTTACTGCACGTTTTTATGTCATTGGCAGCATAAGCAAGATACATTAGCAATGAATCCATGTTATATGATTTTCTTGTCAAGGTTTGACCTTTCCATGATTTTACAGCAAAGTCAGTTAGATTTAAAGATAACAAAATATCAGTACTGAAAATTAGATAACAAATTTTCAGTATGTGAACGGGCCTAGTACAGTAATAAGTACTGTAGTGCATCAAAAAATACAGTATTTCAGGGTTTTTATACGGATTAGTAATTTTAAAAATACGTCGGGTACATTGTAATTAAATTTTAGGCCATCTGCATAATAATGGAACCAAAATGATATTGCAAAATATGGATTGATCAGTTTAACATACTGAGGGCTTCCACTTTATCCATCAGTGACAATGTCTGTAGACTGCCTTGCCTCTGCTACCACTGTGTCAGACACACACACCCTGTTAGTCCAAGACACTGCCATTGTTTTCCTGCTTCCAAAAATCCATTCTTTTCTGGCTCACAGATGGCAGATTCTGACAAACAATCCTTAACAACCATTCTGAATTAGGCAATAATATTACCACAAGGTAACTCAACTAATAATCTACCATCCTAATCTAGAAATCAGCAAGTCTAGCAGGTTGTTAACGGAAAAGGTAATTGATTCTTTCATCACTGACAGTAGACAGGTCACATGATCTGTCTGCGATAAAATGTCACATGACCCAGACAAAGGCATCAGGAAGCCTTTATAATAAACCCAACATGCAAATGCTGACATATGGGTAATAAGGCAGGGTATCCATGTAGGCTGATAAATTCTTGTTTTTATTAACAACTTGCATATCGATTAACTCAAAAGGACACAAGAAATTGAAAATACTCAGAAATGTTAAATATTTTTTTCAACTCCTCCCTTCAGCTTTCATAGCTTTCCATAAGCTTTCTATTAATTGTAATCATAAAGATGCAAAGCTAAAAAATATAACACACTGTAAGCTCTGTAATGCGAGTCAAACCATATCAGGCTATAATATAATGTTACTAATCAGGATATTCCCTATTGGCATTGTTACAGGTCCAGGCAAATTCTTGTTTTTATTAACAACTTACATATCAATTAACTCAAAAGGACACAAGAAAATGAAAATACTCAGAAATGTTAAATATTTTTAGCTCCTCCCTTCAGCCATCATAGCTTTCCATAAGCTTTCTATTAATTGTAATTACAAATTTGCAAATCTACAAATGACTGATTGATTGTTTGGTGTTTTACGGCGCGCTCAAGATTATTTCACTCTTTTTATTGTGGGAGAAACAAACCTACAAATGAACACTCTGTACGCTCTGAAAAGAGAGTCAAACTATATCAGGCTATAATACCCTAGCTATGTAGACTATATTTTGGTCAAACTTTCTTATTTGGCTCAACATAATACATTAAGTAATATTTTTCTAAACATTAAAATCTAAACTTTTTTAAGTGAATATTTAATCAAATGTGAAAATGTTGAGATTTAAATAAATTATGATTTTCCCAATTTTGCGTCTTATCTTTTTTTTTACATGATTAGTCATAATTACGTAATGGTGACCTTGATGAACAGCTGATGAGTCATCAATCATTCAGGTACGCGTCACAGGTAAGAATGATTCACTCTGTAGTAAACAGGTAAAATAGATCACAATAACTCATGGAAAAGTGGACATGCAGAAATGGCCTGCAGGTGGTGAATACCATTCTAAAAATACAGTCCCACTGACTGTGATACTTTTGCCCACATGCTGGTGGTGTTTCAACAAAGCAAAAGAATGGGGTTATTGTTCCGTTGAACAGAACAGCTTTTTAATGAGTATTATTTTATTATCATGAACATGACAAGACCATAAAAGTTTTGCAATACTATGGCTTTGTACAAGGTACATTGTACCTTGTCCCACATTAAAGTGGCATGAGCTGCAAAAATTTTGATTATTTTTTTATAAAACAGAATTTCAATTTTAATGGCTATTTTTCCCAAAGAGTACAAATAAATTAAGAGCTCTCCGTTGATATCATCCTTGAAATTTCACATTTAAGTGGCACGAGCATATTTTTCATAAATTCAGTTTATTTCATAACAAAATTTTCCACGCGGCAAGGCCAGGTTCAACGATAGGATGAACGGCAACTGCTGAGATTACTATATACACCATGTACTATGAAAAGTTAATGTGGCATGCGCTCCCAAAAAGTTGCCTTTTTTCATAAATTAAATTGATAACAATGGCATTTAAAAACCAATAAATCAGCAAGTGATAGTCAGACTTTGTCAGTGTTTAAGCCCCCCCCCCCCCCCTCGTTCTGGAGATAGGAATCTTGCCTGCATGTAAGTCGCACATTTACAATTGGCTAAATTGAAATATGATATTACTAATGGTCATCAGACTGCATTAAAAGTCAACTTTACAACCAGGTTTAAACAAGATTTAAAGGCCTTTAAGTATTAAACTGAGATAAAAAGAAAATCATAAAATGTCTTATAGCAACCAAACAAAACACATTGTGGTTATCAGAAACGAAATTACATGTAACATGGTCTAGATACAAAAGTAGGTCATTTTGAAAGCCAAGTTTTGTGACGAATGAGGAAAGTAACTATTTTGAAGATCCTATTTTCAGATCCTGGATTTAAGAATGTATTAATTATTCTAACAAAAATACAAGAAAGGAAATGCCTTAAGACCACCCAGATTTGTTGTTAGAATCTGAGCCAGACCACAAAATAAATATGAAAAACTAAACCTTAACAACTGGCATACCAATGGATTTGTAAAACGTAAAATATGAAAAGCGAATTTGTGAAAGGAGCTACCAAATTGTTCAAATATCAAATAGTAGAAAATTGTGGACTAACGACACTATGGAATATGTACAAAATAGAAGCCTTTAAAGCTAGAGTCACACAAGTCTTGATGTGTATTTAGGGAGTGCTTTGACCTTAAATAAATGAACATCCTAGTTATATTTCAAAATAGCAATTTCAGTGGATAGTTTTTATTTCGATGAACGAGTGTAAAACCTGCATGTATTCCGTTTGACTATCAGAATTCAAGAAGAAATATGAATTTTGGCAACTTATGTCATCCGAAACAATGCCAATGTTTAAGTAGTCATTTCAAAGAATTTAACAGTTGGTTCAAGTGTATATTGGTTCAAACATAAAGACATCAAACATTTTATGAATACTGGTAACTGGTTTATATATTTATGAACATGAAAATACTCGGGCACAGGGAAAATCTTCTTGTCTAAAATAACCATGGAGACAAGTTTCTAATTGTGTTAAAAAGAGGTAAACCATACGGGCACAGGGAAAATGTAGATGTCGTATTATGCAATCTGAATCATACTGTACCAAAATTGTCATAAATGGTTGACAACTTACAATCTATCCATTAAATGCTGTGAAAGAATTGTAAAGATCAAATATCTTCAAGTTATGGAGCGCAAGCAACCAAGACATAGACAGAATATTACATAATCCAATATGGATGCCGTATTATGAAACTCAGGATGTCTTTAATGGTCCCAGACAAATCATCTACCCTTAGCTGTTATATTTTCACTGAAAAAATTGTTAAGATCAGGTAAAAACTAAAGATGATATGGACTAAAAGAGAACATTACATTATCTAATATAGATGTCGCATTATGTAACAGGATATTCATAAACACACCATCTACAAAAAAGATTGGATCAAAACTCCTCAAGATACCGAGCGAAAGGGAATCAAGATATAGACAAAAAGAGATATCACATAATCTAATTTAGATGCCATATTATGCAACAGAAGATGTCATAAATGGTTCATGACACACCAGCTACCCATAAAGTATATGTTGTGAAAGAATTGTAAAGGTCAGGTCAAAACTCTTCAAGTTATGGAGCGGAAGAGAATGAAGATATAAGCTAAATTAGAGATATTGCATAATTCAATATAGATGCCATATTATGCAACCGAAGATGTCATAAATGGTCCATGACAGACCTTCAACACATACATGTGTAAAGGTACATCGTAACATGTACATGTACATGTTGTGAAAGAATTGTAAAGATCTGATCAAAACTCTGGAGTGGAAGGGAATCCGGGACAGATCGACGGGCAGGCGAAGAGACAGCGCTGATCAGCAGCATAATACGACCGACTTTTTTTAAGTCAGGCCTGTAAAAATTGATCTATGAAATTTGAGACTGTAATGAGGAAAAATAACTAATTGCCAGGCAATGAGTTTCGTTAACTGCCGGGGCACTTATTTTTCACGAAAAAAAAAGAGTGGAGAAATACACCAATACTTTTTTGAGAGCAAGAATGTGGAAAATTGACACCAAAATACCCTGAATTATATAGAAATATCCCTGTCATTCTATCCTACACAGGATATGTCTCTCACGTCACAAAGGTGGGTGGTAATTAGGGATCAATTACAGGTAATTTGAGCGTCAATATCCTGTGAGGTTTAACTGACACACATCACTGCTCAATCAGTAACACGCTACACTCTCAGGCCTTGAGGACAATTTACAGACTTTCAGTGACAAAGAAAATACGACTTGTACTAACATGATGCTGTTCTGGTTTCAAGTAACAGTTATATTAATACCTATATTTATGATCACTAAAACACACGGGCACAGGGAAAATCTTCTTGTCTAAAATAACCATGGAGGCAAGCTTCTAATTGTGTTAAAAAGAGGTATCATTTAGACCTTTATACCTAAAGTTCTTATAAACACAAATCCAAAACTAATGTTTTTGAGACAGGGGGTTGCTTTATTATATATTATTACATGTTTGCCCCTATTCTTAATCCATTGTTGTTTATATGGTACCATAATTTGTTTATTAAAACGTTATGCATATTATAAAGTGTATACATTTTTTTTTTATTTCATAAAAGGTGTACAAATTTTCAATAAAAGCTTTTTGATTGGATTAGATTAATTCACCAGAATTTTATTGGATTCAATTCACTGACTAGAATGATAATGTGTCATATATATATAATTCATTTGGCTTGCTACATGTATATCTTGTTTGATAAAGATTTGTACAGGCAATACAGCAAATAGAGGTTTAATATGATTGTTATAGAAATATATACCAGATTCATTGAAAGAGGAATTATATAGCATCATTACCATCATTACCATACTTGCAAATATGAGGTTAAGTAGCATACATGTATATCTACCTCTTTTTAATACAATTAGAAACTTGTCTCCATGGTTATTTTAGAAAAGAAAATTTTCCCTGTGCCCGTGTGTTTTAGTGATCATAAATATACAGGTACCCCCTGATTTATATTTGTCTCTTTGTATTTAATACCTGGGAGAAAAACATATTAAGAGCCCCAATAAGGGGTGATTGCTTTAATACATGTATCTCATGGGCAAAGTCAAAAATGCTTGGTTCTAATTATTAACAATAACTTCAAATCAGATACAGAGAATAAAAGGATAAGTTTATAATGCACATGTAGCTTAATTCAGAATTAAGGGCACCTCATTTTTACTGTGAGTGAAAATCAAATTCAAATTGATATCCAGGAGTTCAAATCAGAACAAATGAATTTTATAGCATTCCTATTAAATAATGTGAATGAATAATAATTCATTATATTAAAGTGGCATGAGCTGTCAATAGTGTTCGAAAAGTAAACAAAATTTAAATAACCGGGACAACCATTCGTTCATTATAAGTCTAAGTTAGTTAAAAACAATGCTTTATCGTATATTCTAGAAACTATAAGTACTAAAAAGCTTCTGAATCGTACGTCTTGATAAAAATAGCTGATAATGTTAACATTCTGTTGTAATTGCAAAATATCTCAATTTTGGCAGCTCATGCCACTTTAAATGAAGACTGGCAAACTATATTTCTGTTTTTTTACTTACTTATAATATAGGATGTATTAAATTATGATTTGCTCCAGTTTGTTTTATTTTCCACAATTTCTAATTTTCTCCCAAGGGCCATAATTCTTCTGCCGTTCTGTTTTTTTTTTTTTTTTTTTTCTTTTTTAGTCTTTGGTCATTTTTTTCTCAAAAGGTGGGAATACTTTTTGAGTGGCGGTAGGAACTGCCTGGCCTGGGAGTAATTTGGCCCTTGGCAACAATGTGACTTAGGTATCCACAAAATCTTGAGATTTCTCCCTTAACGGTCTGTCAACATTTGAACTGCAGACTTGACTAAGGTGGTTCTGAGTTTCCACCAGGGCTTTCAGCTGGTTGAATGTTTCTAACGGAGCAAATGATTGACTGAGGTTTTACACCACACTCAAGATTATTTCACTTATATGGCGGTGTTGCCAAGTTTAGTGGGGGAGGAAACTGGGCTCATTACCCGGAGGAAACCCCGACCTTTGGCGAGTACCTGGCAACTCTTCCACAAACGGCGAGTGAGTGAAAAATCCACTAAGAAATTTTTATTTGGTCTGAGTGTGATTCAAACCCGAGTCCCTTTTGACCAAATGACGAAACGGTCACACTAATACAAAGCTTACCTGTACCAATACAATTTCAAACAAAAGCTAATGTACAGTTGACCGGAAAAACAAAAGTATTCTGTCTAGGACTTTGTCATATAATAAATTAAAAATTACATAAAATATATTTTGTAAAAATACAAAAATATGTTCATATATTTTATATGTATGTACAAAAGGGGCAAAACTTTTGGCACACTAAATCTAGCTATTTTTTAATCCTGACATCACATTTGATTGATTGATTGATTGATGTTTTATGCCGGACTCAAGATTATTTCCTTTACGTGGCGGCGTTGCCAGGTTTAGTGTAGAAGGAAACCGGGCTCATTGCCCTGGGGAAACTCCCAACCTTCGGCGAGTACCTGGCAACTTCCACATACGACAGCCACTCAGAAAGTTTTCATTTGGTCTGAGGGTGATTCAAACCGAAGGTCTGTGACTGAGGGAAGATCACTCTGACTCAACCCACTGGATCACCAAGGCCACCGACATCGCAGGTGAAGGCAGGCCTTATGAATGATAAAAAAGAGGATAATCATCAATGCTTTTAGGGATTACTTTAAGAATCTTGGGATGCAAACTTTTCCGTTGGCATTGCCACAGGTCCTCAGAGAGCCAGACTATTGGCCTTCGCCTTTTCAATCATTGGCCAATACGACTGTCCTGGGACCTGTAACAATGCTAATATGGAATATAATGACCAATGAAAACTGGCTAATTGGCTATCATTATATTAGGCCTATGCTATAGCTATATTAATTTATAGTATAGTTAATACCATATCATTTTTGTATAGTAATAGTATTTAGTCTGTAATTTATACTATATAATTCATCCATCGAAACTTCAGTCAGAGTATAGCAATTAACAGATCTGTATAAAACACAAGACAAAAATATCAAAGTAATAAAAGCCAACCATCACAAAACTCAAAAGTTTAATTTAGCAAAGGCGTACAGTGTACGTACACCTGTATACTATAGTATAAGCAGTATAGGGGCCTACTGCCAGTACAGTCTACACAATACTACACTCTACATTTCTTGATTGTCCACTGTAACATCTACATGTAGATTCTACATGTACTACAAGTTACAACTGTTAGTGTTAGTGTTACTCTTGAACAATGTTAGTGTTACTGTTAGTGTTCCTACTGTACAACTTGTACTACCAGTAGTACGGTAGTAGAAGTAGTCCTACATGAAATATGAAATAAAAACAAGTACAACATAATATATTTAGATAAGCAGATAAGTACAATGTGCATAGCCAGATCAGGCCTAGTACTTAGTAGATAACTTTGACATTTTTAATGATTAAAATGACTTACTTTGAATTCCATAATTCGTCCGCTCTCTGAAATAATTAGGACCCTTTCCCAGAAGTTTGTCAGGTCTGTTTTTGAGCGTACACGAAGTCACTTGCAGAGCCATTTGTGGCCCCCTCCTTGAGACAGTCGTTCTGTCGACTCAAGGCCACCAGTGGCTTTACGCCGCACTGGACAGGTTGTCACGAAAACTAGGCCACTTGTCTAAAATTAACATGGGCACCTACGTTGACAGTGGTACTTTTCATTTTCAGAAGTTTTCATCCGGCAATATGTCTGATTGAGTTGCCATCTTACACTTTGATGAAGAACAACTTAAACTCAAACTTCCTCATTATGTTCGCACAATGCAGCTGCAGTTAATTAATACACAAATTGTAAAGAATAAAAAAATACTTTCCATATCAAAACTGATCTAATTTCCCACGACAGTTTTCTATTTCTAGTAACAAGGGAAGTAATTCGGTTAACTGAAAACGTGTTGCTCTTTTTATCTCCCTTATTCCTACTTGAAGCATAGATATATCTTAAAATAATATTATAAGATATCTATGACTTGAAGCATAGATAGAGCCTATAAGATATAATAATATAAGATATCTATGTAAGCACTTTACAGTGAAGTTAATAATTGATCACAAAAAGCAAAACAATTTGGTCAACTTTCAAAATCGGCCATTTAAGCCTAGGTTAAATTCATCCTCTTCAAGGCCTTCGTAACTCTCCGATATGCATGGCATGCCATGCATACTATTTTTGTGCTAGCCACCTATTCCTCAAAGCTTCCTTTATAATTTAATGTAAGTTTTGAGAAACTGAAAACAATTTTCTGGAGATAGGAATGATTTGAAGACAGTGAAATTAACCTGGATTTAAAAGGGAGATTTTGAATGTTGACCAATTTCTTTTGTGTAGGCTATGTAACATAATACGGTATTTTATAACCTGCATCATGTCCCATCAAAAAATAGCAAAAATATGTGTTTAGTAGGCTACCATTGGAAAGGAAAAAATAGCCTAAGCGCGCTTCTTCTGAACCATAAAGTATTTTTTGTTTTCTTCTCCTTTAAGTGGTGCATTGTTGATATTAGTTGTTTATTAGATACAGGAAAACCGTTTTAAAACCTTGTTTTTAACCTTACCAAAAACATTTAAACGATTTCCGCCCTTATGTTTTTGTGACATATGTATGTGTGGTCATAGGTTTGCTATACTAATCCACAGTTTGCGTTTTGTTAATTTGTAAGGCCGTGTAATACCATAAATTGCAGAATTTGGGTAGGTCTACCGGGTCTGCAGAAGGTCCGTTTCATTACCATATAAAACTGAAAACTTTCCATTTTATATAATAACAAATATTATAAAAACACAACGTTTTCGGGTTTTGGGAGGCTGATCGTGAGCCAATGATACAACAGCGGTCCGCTTTAAGGACATTTTCTTGATAACCTATGTGACCGTGCCATATGTTGGTGGAGGAACTTCAATCAATCAATTCCATTGCTGTGTTTTGAATAAGGTGACTGCACACTGTACGGTCATGGTCAAAATCGGTGGAAACATAACCCAGAACGATTTCAATTGTAGTAACCTTGCGCATTGAGTTTAATGATTAGCTATCGAGTTTGATGCAATGCATAGTCATATTTAAACAACTAGTTATTTGATAACGGTTCGATGTGGTCTTAATTTGTAGCATTGACTAAGAACTTGTAAATGTTTACAATACACGCCAACCGATAGCCATTAATTCACTGCATCACGGAGTTACGGGCACTTCAAACAGCTATTGTATTAACTAAGTCTCGTGATGAATCGATTTGAATGTTTCGATAAATCAATCATCAGAATTCAATAATACAGGAGAAACGTGTCAAAGCCCCCACTGGACTCCACTTTAATCCCTAATGGAGCCATTTCACGAGACACTTGCGAAGTTTCACTATAGATTAAACGTTTCCGTCATTTGAGCATGCCTTCGAAGAGAAACAACTCTTGACTATATAAGCAGATTGCCTGAGCACTAAAACCGTTAAGTTGGGAAGGATGATAGAGCATCGATAAAAGCCATCCTTAAGATTTTGACAAAATTGTGAAATAGAATTTTGCGGAATTGCACTGCCTATAGAAAAACAATAGACTCATCAAAACTGACTGTAGAGGATGTGTTTCGGTTTTCAATGATTGGGCCATCCTTAAATTGTGGTAGGCTATAATATGAGTAGAATGAATGATACAACAAGCAATTGGAGCAGCCGAGAGGAAGGTGGATGGCGTGGAGTTACATCTTATGACGTTATCATACCGACTGGACTACATTCAAATAGCTTTGTAGAAGATTTAACTATTACCCAACAATCCAAAGAGTTCTCTTCTTCTTCTAAAGAACCTTTGCGACGTTTGCTGTTAAAGAACAATGAAAAAGGCAACAACAGAGGTACTTTGGAAAACATTGCCGCAGCAACGTCAAGAAGAAATTTGTCAAAGCGTCGATCAGTCGAGTCAAAAGATAAGCCTATGAATCCGAGAAAAAGACAACCGACTCTCATCATTGCCAGTCATCTCTTTGTCCAACCCACAATCAAACAGTATACATCTCTCTTCCAGTCGTATTCCACTCGATGGCGGGAATTTCTCTTGGGATAAAATGGAAACGAAAAACAGGTAAAGCAAAATGTGTTTAGATGTTTTCCGATGACAATGAGATCCAACGATAACCGTATTCTGGCTTCCGGGGTTGATCCCAATTTGAAAGGTTAAAGGCGACTTGCCGAATCTGGAGCTCCAGTAGGTATTTCGGCGAATACTGTTTAACATACGAAATACTGAGGGAATCCTTGGATCTAAATAGCTGACATGGTCGCTATAGGTATCATTCACTTGGAAAGGTCTATCAAAAAGACCAGGCTATACAATTGGATTTGCGAAGGCTGTCTAATGCATTCTGACACATCCCCGTTTTTTAATATAAAGGTCATATCCTTAGAGGTTTGTTATGAGAAATTCCAATAGAGACTTGCCACGATTTAACCACATATAACATCTATCTTGTCACCAAAGTTGTTTTAATTCTGAAGGTATTTCCATTACTCATTAATATTTCCTTACCTAAATTACGGAATAGCACTATGGGGTGGCACTCTCCCAACCCACCTTAAATCATTATTTCTTCTTCAAAAACGTGCCATTCGTATCATATCTTTTTCTCGCAGATTAGAACACACAGTCCCATTATTCAGATCACTTAACATTCTACCCTTATCTAGTCTACATTTATACTCAATTCTTGTCATTGCTCACAAAATCATTCATCATATTTATCTCTTACCACTAAGTTTCGGCCAACTGTTTCAGCGCCAATCCGAAATCCATAACTACCCAACAAGAACACAGACTCTAAACCTCCACAGACCATTTACTCCCAATCACTTATCTTCTTATTTCTTAAAGTTTCGTTTACCGCGAGAATGGAATAGGCTACCATTATCACTGAAAACCATCAACTCAGTTTTGTCATTTAAATATCACATAAAACATTATACTTAAACAACAGATAGACTATCCATACTCATTTAATAATTTGAACATTTTCTACATTCTATGTATATATATTGCCACATTTCCTTTATATTCATTTTACTTATATTATCTCCTTGATCTAGACACTTCGTTTTAAATTTAATATCCTTTTATTGCATGTTTCACCATATGAATCATAGAAATATATACCAAGTTCCATACTTCTTGGGATAAAACAAGTCTGATAGACTTTATTCCCGCCTTTTTTTAGATACGTCCTATTATCTCTGTAATTAATGTTATACTCTCGGTGAAATAAAATACAATTCAATACAATTAAATTAGAAACTACATGTATAAGGGCCTGCTGACCAAAAATTGACCACATTGGTTGACTTAAGCTGAACGTGTTTTACAATAATTCTCAACTATTCTATATCATTATACGCATTTAATCATCCACGGACACTGAATCTAACCAATCCAAGAGCGACTGGAAGGCTCTTCTCATTATTTTCCATTCGATACATCATATATCTATCTATTGTCCTTATAGTATAGAAGCATTGTTACGTGTGCTATGGCCTCTTTGATATACGATATTTTAGGGTTGGGAGCTATCCAGATATCCTTCCGAACTGATTCATTTGTTCCATGCACGTCCAAGGTTCAACCCTCCTCCCTCCCAACCACAATCACTATATATATTGACCTTTTTAGATCGACTAAAACCGGCTGAAAGTCGTACAGTTTCGCACACTAGTTCACTAGACCATTACGCAATGTGTTGGTTGGATTCAAGTTATTCAGATGTATCAACTGGGCTTCTTGGGAGTTATTCTGATGCGCCCAGTCCGCAATATCTGGACTTCATATAAGTTTTTCCGATGCACGCACTGCATGCTTCTTCGATGCCATTGAAAAAAGCAAGCTCAGTGAGTGCCTCGGAAAAAAACTTATGAATTCAAAATACTGCGGAACACCATGCACCCAACTGGTTTCAGTGCACTGTCCGGATAAGACCGCATCCCTGACCTGTGGGCAAACCCCTGACCAAAATTTTCTTGCGTCAAATATTTGACTGTGTCCGACCGGTTCTATCCAGATTCGACCGATCTTAGATATTTACATCAAATAAACCGACATGCGCGCTTCAAAAACCAATCATTAAAAATTGTTTCGAACAATTATAGTTTGATCATGTATACCTACATGGGACATGCGTCTCTGACAGAGAGACTTATCTTCTAAAATATATCTCAGGGGTGAAGCATTATATAGCTAAACCCCACGCCAATGGGATGGTTTCAAGGTTATGCTTTATACAGTTCAGACGAATAACATTACTTATTACATAATTGGAAATCGTCGTTTTCTTCTTCAGAAGAACGTGGCTGAGAAGTCAACTTTTGCCTGAGAATATCCAAGAATTATGGAGGCCGACGTATTCCAGTTTGGATTTAAACAACAAAAAGACTTGTTTCGTTTCAACCAGAAACTGTCCGTTATACTCAAAATTACCTCAGACGATCCTGTCTCAGAAGTTGCTCTATTCAACCAATAAACACGCAGCTGTGTATGCTGGCTATAAGAAGGAGTTGTGTTCATCTAAAGTCGCAAAAAACGGAAATGAACAATCCCAGGCCCAGAAGAGGAATTGTGCGGAAATTCGACGTACTACTCTCCCGGTTTTACCTTGTGTGATGGCATCAGAAGATTATATAATCAGTTGGTTATTCCATGGTTCGGCACCCAAAGGAGAGACACATTTTCCACATGTATAAAGTTTTAGATTGCAGGCTTCGATAAACGTAACCTTTGGAGAGGTAAAAGTGACATTGCTTGGTTGATTAGCGTTTTACGCTGAACTCCATATACTTTTCAATTTGTTCGGACAACCTTGTCCATCGCCCCATCCAGACAACCTAGTCCCCCACCCCATTCAGACAACCTTGTACCAAGCTCCATAAACTTCTATACGAACTCCGTAATTAACCTTCCTGCAAACGGCAATCAAGGTAAAACCTCACTGATCATTTTTCTTTGGACCGATGGAATGGTTGTGTCGGCGTGAGAGACAGTCTAGCGTGCTTTTGCAGCAAACCAAGGCAGAGTCAACAAATTGAATCAGAAGGCAGAGAAAAAGCCAAAAAATATTTTATTTCCTCGATAACAGAAATTACTAATAAATTATACATCTTCAAAAATGCATGTAAGTCATCAGAGAATGTTATACAATTGTGTTTTAATTTTATGGATTAAAAGAGTTTTTAAGTTTGAATAAAAGATATGGCCTCATTTGTTAATATACAGCTCTTAAAATCTGCTCCAGTAAAGTGGGGTAATTTACATCAGCGTTTAAAGTTGGCTTTTTACATACCATCTGACTAATAGCTGCCATGCCAATTAAAATTACGCTCAGGTCGATATTGGTAACCTTTGCCAATCAGGTCGTCTGATGAACAAGCCAAGGGATTTCACTATCATTTAAATGCACGATCAGGTGACAAGTTGGTCCTACTGCCAAGGAATGTAGTCACAGCTTTTAAATGAAATATGTCGGAGGAATTCGCGTTGCAGATTTAAGCTAAGTCTTAACTATCCTTAATCTCATCTACCTTTCAGCCATTACCGCCTATTATATCTTTGAAACATTCCTCTTTTCACTGAACCAGTTGATTTCTTCGAAATTCGTTGTTAAACTGTTAAATCGCTCTTTGTAAAGCATAGCATAAAAATTGGCCTAATGAGGTTACACGAGTTATCTCACCCTTAAAATGGCGGTTTAATGTGTGGTCTACCTGACCGGCGAGTAAGTAAAACAGGATACACACACACGAGTGCGGCTGCCAAGGAATGATGACATGTCCATACCCTTGCTGTTGTTTTATGTTCCAAGACTGATTGATCAACTGGGGGTCAAATGGATACATCAAGATTGGATTTGGTATTTGAAATGTTTTTGACAGATTATAAGACAAATTTCAATGAGAATGCGTTTTTATGGCATAATTTATTTTAAAACATAAATGCACTCAAACAAATAACTACAGATTTGAAACTCACAGAGACCCTAAGGCTAAGTTGTATTAAAACCCATTACCTACAGGTGGTCCGATGTTTGAACAGTCCAACTATAAAAGCTGCCCACCAGAGAAAACATGCTTGTATGCATAGCTTAAATACCATTCAAAAATGAGATATGGAGAAAATGTTTTTTTTTAATTCTGTATATAAAACATGGTCTATATTCTGTGAAAAGGTCTAAAAGTTAAATAAAATGCAGGTTTTCATTATTTGAACAACCCGCAGCGACTAAAAGGCGTCTCAAGTGACATGTATGTCACAAAGCAAAACATGAGTAAGAGTTTCTTAAATTATGATGAAAAGCATTTGAATTTACAAAGTAGAGAACATTTGGAGGAAGGCCATGTTTATAAATAGAAGTCTTCTTTGATCTAGTCTTCCAAATAACTTTGTTGAAGTGCTTGCAGTGCTTTCTTTCTGTGAGATATGGCATTTTTCATCTTTTTAGGCATTTCAGCAAAGCTTTCGTCAAATCCATCAGGTTGAAAGCATGGATCCCAGCCAAAGTCGGGTGGACCTCTTGGAGCTATAATGGTCCCATCAGTCTGGCCACGAAACAACTTCACCTTTTGCCCAGGTCCTTCACTGAGGGCAAATATACACAGTGCATAACCAGTCTTGTCATCAAACCCTTGAAGCATGCGGTGTAATCCTGTGTAAAGAAAACAATTATCAATATTTATGAACGCACAGCGGCCCAGGGAAAATCTTCTTAATAACTAAAATCAATAGAACGATCAATAGAAAGAGCTATTCCCTATAAACTTAGGATGTCTTGTGAAAGCTTATCTTTTTCAAGAGAATTGAAAAAGATAAGCGATCAATTATCCAAACCTTCTTAGAATGGTATACAATTGAACAGCTTGGAGGCTTTGTCCAAATTACCCGTCCCTTTGAAACGATAGGACCCCTTGAAGGCTTTGTCCAAGTTGCCTGTTCCTTTGGAACGTTAGGACACGTTGGAGGCTTTGTCCAAGTTGCCCGCCCCTTTGGAACAATACGACAGCTTGGAGGCTTTGTCCAAGTTGCCCGTCCCTTTGGAACAATATACAGCTTGGAGGCTTTGTCCAAGTTGCCCGCCCCTTTGGAACAATATACAGCTTGGAGGCTTTGTCCAAGTTGCCCACCCCTTTGGAACAATATACAGCTTGGAGGCTTTGTCCAAGTTGCCCACCCCTTTGGAACAATAAGACACCTTGGAGGCTTTGTCCAAATTGCCCGCCCCTTTGGAACAATAAGACACCTTGGAGGCTTTGTCCAAGTTGCCCGTCCCTTTGGAACAATAAGACACCTTGGAGGCTTTGTCCAAGTTGCCCGTCCCTTTGGAACAATAAGACAGCTTGGATGCTTTGTCCAAGTTGCCTGTTCCTTTGGAACAATAAGACACCTTGGAGGCTTTGTCCAAATTGCCCGCCCCTTTGGAACAATAAGACACCTTGGAGGCTTTGTCCAAGTTGCCCGTCCCTTTGTAACGATATACAGCTTGGAGGCTTTGTCCAAATTGCCCGCCCCTTTGGAACAATAAGACACCTTGGAGGCTTTGTCCAAGTTGCCCGTCCCTTTGTAACGATATACAGCTTGGAGGCTTTGTCCAAGTTGCCCGCCCCTTTGGAACGATATACAGCTTGGAGGCTTTGTCCAAATTGCCCGCCCCTTTGGAACAATAAGACACCTTGGAGGCTTTGTCCAAGTTGCCCGCCCCTTTGTAACGATATACAGCTTGGAGGCTTTGTCCAAGTTGCCCGCCCCTTTGTAACGATATACAGCTTGGAGGCTTTGTCCAAATTGCCCGCCCCTTTGGAACAATAAGACAGCTTGGAGGCTTTGTCCAAGTTGCCCGCCCCTTTGTAACGATATACAGCTTGGAGGCTTTGTCCAAATTGCCCGCCCCTTTGGAACAATAAGACAGCTTGGAGGCTTTGTCCAAATTGCCCGCCCCTTTGGAACAATCTACAGCTTGGAGGCTTTGTCCAAGTTGCCCGTCCCTTTGGAACAATATACAGCTTGTTGGCTTTGTCCACGTTGCCCGTCCCTTTGGAACAATAAGACAGCTTGGAGCCTTTTGTCCAAGTTGCCCGTCCCTTTGGAACAATATACAGATTGGAGGCTTTGTCCAATTTGCCTGTCCCTATGTGACAATAAGACAGCTTGGAGGCTTTGACCAAGTTATCCATCTTCTTGGAATGGTGGCAAAAGGTTAGCCAGACACTCATCCAAGTGGACAAGAGAGAAGGGTACCAGCGGTATTTTGGATGGATATAAAAAGGTCAGCATATGTTTACGGCAATGACAAGAATCAAAGAAATGATGGCGAAGACTTGCTGGGTAAAGTGAATTGATTGGCAACTTTGTTATCAACGATTGCCACTGTCCGTTATTTTATCTTTATCTGTAGTTTTTAACTCTAGAATATTAGCTGCAATAACCCAAACTGTCTATATTAATCAGAGAAATGGTGTGCAACAGTGACTATGAGAACAAGATATCAGAAATCACAGTCAAACGTTATGTCTACAGCATACCTCAAACTTGATTCTGAAAGCATATGGCAGCTTTTACCAACTTAACTAAACAAATTGAAAAAATTCATGAAAAGTGGAATTCTTTTATTTTTGCTTTCGTCCAGAAGTTGTTTTCCGTTAGCATTTTACTTTTATCAATAATTCTAGAACTCTTTTGGGGAAGGTTTCTATCGTACATGTGTCGCCACTTACACATTGAGGGTGTGAAATGTCCCAATTATATTGGGATATAACAAGCTCTTCAGAGCTTTATTCCCGCCATTGTATAGCTTCGTAAATACTTCTTCATTTGTATATATCTTTTATGGTGAATAAACAAAATCAAAAAAAATCAAAGGAGGGACAGTGTACATAATTCATAGAAATTAGGAGAACCGAGATGTGTCATTTCGCAATAGGCTAACAATAGGACACGAAAAAGAAAATGTAGATTTTTTTTGGAATGGTGGACAGCCAGAAGAGTTTGTCCAACCTGTGCTTCTTCTAGGGATAGTGGACAGCTAAGAGCTTATCCAACTTGTCCATCCCCTTGGCACGGTAGACACAAAACTTTAGCGGTCTACAGAAGACGGTAATATAAGTGATTGATTGTTTGGTGTTTTACGCCGCGCTCAAGATTATTTCACTTATATGGCGTTACGATAATAGAAAGGAAATCTCTCATAAAATACATTTATGATCAATTCCTTTCTTGAATTTTAAGTCTGAATTAGATTGATTGATTGAGGCTTAACGTCGCACTCAACAGCTAAGGTTATATGGTGACAAAAGCATACATGGCTAAAGCAAAGCCACAATGCTCCAGCCTGAGGGCGTCTGAATTAGAAGACTAAAAATAAATGTGCATCCTGGTTATTTAGATTGTGTTCCAATGGGATAGAAAAATGGGGTAGAAAAAGCTCTTCTGAGCTTTACTCTCGCCAATTTTCTTTTATTGATTATTCTAATTCGTTCTGTTTAAATATCTAGTTTTATTATTATTATTTACTATGTATATGTATACTTTATTGGTGAATAAACAAACTCAACTCAATACAACTTGAGTTTGTATAAACCAATGACTCTAATGGTATTAAAACTTTTTTTTTTAAATTTTACCTTCTGTTCCTATATTCTCCATAAACCATTTTATGTAAGGTCCAGGCAAACCACCTAAAGCATTGAAACATAAACTGGTGTCTTCAACCATCACAGGGCCTTTGATTAAATTTGCTGCTGTTTCACATTTCTTTTTAGATACTTCATCAGCGGTTCCTTGATACTCGGGTAAATCAAGGCGTTTATTGATAATCTACAAATCAACGAGACCAGAGAACATACATATAGGTTGTTTGACAAATTAATTTGATGACAAAACAGTGTTCAATGTCTTCTTTATCGCTGTGTTTCGCTGTATTTAAACTATAGAGGGAGAACATCAGTAGAAATATTCAGGGTAAATACAGCCAACTGAAGCTACACAAACTACTAAAGCTACACAAACTACTAAAGTAAATCCATTTTATTTGGCCACTCCAACAGCAACAGACGGTCACTTTAAAAAAGGTAAGGAAAAACCAGCAAGGCAGCTTTGTAACATTGCAAATACAATACCATCAGAAAGCGATACCGCTGAATGAGTATTGGTAATTTTTTGGAGAATGACTGCATGATGCTGGCAAAGGAAGACGGACAAACATACCAGGTTACACCACCTTATGGGGAATGACTGCATGATGCTGGCAAAGAAAGACGTACAAACATACCAGGTTACACCACCTTATGGGGAATGACTGCATGATGCTGGCAAAGAAAGACGTACAAACATACCAGGTTACACCACCTTATGGGGAATGACTGCATGATGCTGGCAAAGAAAGACGGACAAACATACCAGGTTACACCACCTTATGGGGAATGACTGCATGATGCTGTCAAAGAATGATGGACAAACATACCAGGTTACACCACCTTATGGGGAATGACTGCATGATGCTGGCAAAGAAAGATGGACAAACATACCAGGTTACACCACCTTGTGGGGAATGACTGCATGATGCTGGCAAAGAAAGATGGACAAACATACCAGGTTACACCACCTTATGGGGAATGACTGCATGATGCTGGCAAAGAAAGACGGACAAACATACCAGGTTACACCACCTTATGGGGAATGACTGCATGATGCTGGCAAAGAAAGACGTACAAACATACCAGGTTACACCACCTTATGGGGAATGACTGCATGATGCTGGCAAAGAAAGACGGACAAACATACCAGGTTACACCACCTTGTGGGGAATGACTGCATGATGCTGGCAAAGAAAGACAGACAAACATACCAGGTTACACCACCTTATGGGGAATGACTGCATGATGCTGGCAAAGAAAGACGGACAAACATACCAGGTTACACCACCTTATGGGGAATGACTGCATGATGCTGGCAAAGAAAGACGTACAAACATACCAGGTTACACCACCTTATGGGGAATGACTGCATGATGCTGGCAAAGAAAGACGGACAAACATACCAGGTTACACCACCTTATGGGGAATGACTGCATGATGCTGGCAAAGAAAGACGGACAAACATACCAGGTTACACCACCTTATGGGGAATGACTGCATGATGCTGGCAAAGAAAGACGTACAAACATACCAGGTTACACCACCTTATGGGGAAAGACTGCATGATGCTGGCAAAGAAAGATGGACAAACATACCAGGTTACACCACCTTATGGGGAATGACTGCATGATGCTGGCAAAGAAAGACGGACAAACATACCAGGTTACACCACCTTATGGGGAATGACTGCATGATGCTGGCAAAGAAAGACGTACAAACATACCAGGTTACACCACCTTATGGGGAATGACTGCATGATGCTGGCAAAGAAAGACGGACAAACATACCAGGTTACACCACCTTATGGGGAATGACTGCATGATGCTGGCAAAGAATGATGGACAAACATACCAGGTTACACCACCTTGTGGGGAATGACTGCATGATGCTGGCAAAGAAAGGCGGACAAACATACCAGGTTACACCACCTTATGGGGAATGACTGCATGATGCTGGCAAAGAATGATGGACAAACATACCAGGTTACACCACCTTGTGGGGAATGACTGCATGATGCTGGCAAAGAAAGATGGACAAACATACCAGGTTACACCACCTTATGGGGAATGACTGCATGATGCTGGCAAAGAAAGATGGACAAACATACCAGGTTACACCACCTTCTGGGGAATGACTGCATGATGCTGGCAAAGAAAGACGTACAAACATACCAGGTTACACCACCTTATGGGGAATGACTGCATGATGCTGGCAAAGAAAGACGTACAAACATACCAGGTTACACCACCTTATGGGGAATGACTGCATGATGCTGGCAAAGAATGATGGACAAACATACCAGGTTACACCACCTTATGGGGAATGACTGCATGATGCTGGCAAAGAAAGACGTACAAACATACCAGGTTACACCACCTTATGGGGAATGACTGCATGATGCTGGCAAAGAAAGATGGACAAACATACCAGGTTACACCACCTTATGGGGAATGACTGCATGATGCTGGCAAAGAAAGACGGACAAACATACCAGGTTACACCACCTTATGGGGAATGACTGCATGATGCTGGCAAAGAAAGATGGACAAACATACCAGGTTACACCACCTTATGGGGAATGACTGCATGATGCTGGCAAAGAAAGATGGACAAACATACCAGGTTACACCACCTTATGGGGAATGACTGCATGATGCTGGCAAAGAAAGACGGACAAACATACCAGGTTACACCACCTTATGGGGAATGACTGCATGATGCTGGCAAAGAAAGACGGACAAACATACCAGGTTACACCACCTTGTGGGGAATGACTGCATGATGCTGGCAAAGAAAGATGGACAAACATTCCAGGTTACACCACCTTGTGGGGAATGACTGCATGATGCTGGCAAAGAAAGACGGACAAACATACCAGGTTACACCACCTTGTGGGGAATGACTGCATGATGCTGGCAAAGAATGATGGACAAACATACCAGGTTACACCACCTTGTGGGGAATGACTGCATGATGCTGGCAAAGAAAGACGGACAAACATACCAGGTTACACCACCTTATGGGGAATGACTGCATGATGCTGGCAAAGAATGATGGACAAACATACCAGGTTACACCACCTTATGGGGAATGACTGCATGATGCTGGCAAAGAAAGACGTACAAACATACCAGGTTACACCACCTTATGGGGAATGACTGCATGATGCTGGCAAAGAAAGACGTACAAACATACCAGGTTACACCACCTTATGGGGAATGACTGCATGATGCTGGCAAAGAATGATGGACAAACATACCAGGTTACACCACCTTATGGGGAATGACTGCATGATGCTGGCAAAGAATGATGGACAAACATACCAGGTTACACCACCTTATGGGGAATGACTGCATGATGCTGGCAAAGAAAGACGTACAAACATACCAGGTTACACCACCTTATGGGGAATGACTGCATGATGCTGGCAAAGAAAGATGGACAAACATACCAGGTTACACCACCTTATGGGGAATGACTGCATGATGCTGGCAAAGAAAGACGGACAAACATACCAGGTTACACCACCTTATGGGGAATGACTGCATGATGCTGGCAAAGAAAGATGGACAAACATACCAGGTTACACCACCTTGTGGGGAATGACTGCATGATGCTGGCAAAGAAAGACGGACAAACATACCAGGTTACACCACCTTATGGGGAATGACTGCATGATGCTGGCAAAGAAAGATGGACAAACATACCAGGTTACACCACCTTATGGGAAATGACTGCATGATGCTGGCAAAGAAAGATGGACAAACATACCAGGTTACACCACCTTCTGGGGAATGACTGCATGATGCTGGCAAAGAAAGACGGACAAACATACCAGGTTACACCACCTTGTGGGGAATGACTGCATGATGCTGGCAAAGAAAGATGGACAAACATACCAGGTTACACCACCTTCTGGGGAATGACTGCATGATGCTGGCAAAGAAAGACGTACAAACATACCAGGTTACACCACCTTATGGGGAATGACTGCATGATGCTGGCAAAGAAAGACATACAAACATACCAGGTTACACCACCTTATGGGGAATGACTGCATGATGCTGGCAAAGAATGATGGACAAACATACCAGGTTACACCACCTTATGGGGAATGACTGCATGATGCTGGCAAAGAAAGACGTACAAACATACCAGGTTACACCACCTTATGGGGAATGACTGCATGATACTGGCAAAGAATGATGGACAAACATACCAGGTTACACCACCTTATGGGGAATGACTGCATGATGCTGGCAAAGAAAGACGTACAAACATACCAGGTTACACCACCTTATGGGGAATGATTGCATGATGCTGGCAAAGAAAGATGGACAAACATACCAGGTTACACCACCTTATGGGGAATGACTGCATGATGCTGGCAAAGAAAGACGGACAAACATACCAGGTTACACCACCTTATGGGGAATGACTGCATGATGCTGGCAAAGAAAGATGGACAAACATACCAGGTTACACCACCTTGTGGGGAATGACTGCATGATGCTGGCAAAGAAAGACGGACAAACATACCAGGTTACACCACCTTATGGGGAATGACTGCATGATGCTGGCAAAGAAAGACGGACAAACATACCAGGTTACACCACCTTGTGCAGGGGTCGAATTCAAATTTTTTGACTGGGTGCACGCTGTGCACCCAAAATATGACCTTTTTTGAAAACGGGTGCACCAAGTTATATTAGGGTGCACAAGGTAAAAAGTTAAAAACGCTCAGTAAATGAAGGAGGAAGGCTTAAAACCGATCTGCATTCGACGTAACAATGCAGAATAGTTTATTTCCATTTGTAAATTAAAAACGAAAAAAAAAAAAAAAAAGTGTGAATTACCGTCTATAGGCCTACATAGAAGTCTAAGAATCTTGCATGGCCGTCCGTGAGATTTGTTGATAGTTGACTGGTTCTAATGACTAAGTATACCGAAATTGTCATCAAAATATTTGATACGAAAATAAATCTTACCAAACCGTATGGATAAAGGGTGTTTTATTTGTTTTTTTACTAAATTGAGTCCTCCGTGAGGGCTCGTTTGGTTCAAGCGTCCCGCTCGTGTCTGTTGCAGTAACGCTGACGGAGGAAATCGGTAAAATGAAGAATCGTTGAAGGCGTTTTTTTCTGTCCGTTGTCTGAGTTAAATTGATTGTAACAAGTGACATGCATTCAAACTTCGTCGCCTTCCCACACCGACCCCCTAATGATAAACGAAGCGACTCGAGAGAAGAGAAAAAACAACAACCACGTGCTTGCATGCTCGCCTTAAGTTTTGTCTATCCTCAATTCGGGCCGATATTACCAGGAACTAATGGCCCGGTTTATTGCCTATTGGGACCCCGTGGATATCAATTGTACAACCTGTATATATGAGTGCTAAAGCGGTAGAAAGTTTCAGTGAAAGATCGACCACGCTCAATGTTGAATATTTGAAGTTTACGTCAATTTTGTTTTTCAACAAACCAGTAATGATTAGATTTGTATGTCCACACTCTGGTTATATGCTCTGTTACGGCAATTATCAGCGAGAAACATCGATGAATCGCTGCTCGCAGCATTACGGCGTACAGACGTAAGCTACCGTTCTTTGGTCGTTACGATCTATCGCTATACCCTAAGTTATAGTTATAGCTTGACAAGTCGGTAAATGAATTTCCTCGCTGTTTCTCGCAAGTTGAAAGTAAATTAAGTTAAGTCCCACAAACCAACTTTTCAATAAAAGATACATTTAC
Source organism: Lepidochitona cinerea (assembly GCA_963971465.1). Taxonomy (NCBI): domain Eukaryota; kingdom Metazoa; phylum Mollusca; class Polyplacophora; order Chitonida; family Tonicellidae; genus Lepidochitona; species Lepidochitona cinerea. The sequence continues at coordinate 33,194,743 of OZ020556.1, read as the reverse complement.
CAATTATTGTCTAGCGGATTAATACGTAGGGGGGCCTATCCACCCAGCCTTTCGGACCGCTCAAAGTTTGTGACTTCGACGACTTGTGCTTACGAATAGGGCCTACATTAGGCCTACAGACCTTTCCGGCCGTAGTACAGTGTTTTTTACAGGATGTCCGCTGGGTGCACTGCGTGCACCCATTTTTACTCTCTTTTATATTTTTGGGTGCACCAACAAAAAATTGGGTGCATTTGTGCACCCGTGCACCCGTCATTTCGAACCCTGTTGTGGGGAATGACTGCATGATGCTGTCAAAGAAAGATGGACAAACATACCAGGTTACACCACCTTATGGGGAATGACTGCATGATGCTGGCAAAGAAAGACGGACAAACATACCAGGTTACACCACCTTGTGGGGAATGACTGCATGATGCTGGCAAAGAAAGGTTACACCACCTTATGGGGAATGACTGCATGATGCTGGCAAAGAATGATGGACAAACATACCAGGTTACACCACCTTATGGGGAATGACTGCATGATGCTGGCAAAGAAAGACGGACAAACATACCAGGTTACACCACCTTATGGGGAATGACTGCATGATGCTGTCAAAGAAAGATGGACAAACATACCAGGTTACACCACCTTATGGGGAATGACTGCATGATGCTGGCAAAGAAAGACGGACAAACATACCAGGTTACACCACCTTATGGGGAATGACTGCATGATGCTGGCAAAGAAAGACGTACAAACATACCAGGTTACACCACCTTATGGGGAATGACTGCATGATGCTGGCAAAGAAAGACGGACAAACATACCAGGTTACACCACCTTGTGGGGAATGACTGCATGATGCTGGCAAAGAAAGACGTACAAACATACCAGGTTACACCACCTTATGGGGAATGACTGCATGATGCTGGCAAAGAAAGACGGACAAACATACCAGGTTACACCACCTTAAGCCAAAATCACATTGGAGAAGCGAAATTCAGCGGAAATGTTGGGACACAGCACATTAATGATATTTAAACATCTAGAGCCGTGGACATAATTTAAATATACTGACCTTTCTCGGGAATTTTTTGCCCAAAATTTGAATAACTTCTTCTAATTTCTTCACATTTCCAGTGACAAATGTAATTGGCTTGGACATATCCACTTCTACATAAATAATCAAAACATAATAAATCACTACTGGGCATCCAAGTAGGTTTGATCCTTTAACCAGAGATCAGCTCATCAAAGTGACAAACATTAAAGGATAGGAAATTACTAGAAAAACATCCGCTTAAACTTCGACAACACCCATCAAAGTACTTAAATCATCCCATGTTATTAATTACCGCCAGTAACCCTCCACATGACATGATGTTGCATTAACTATTATTACATCAATAGGACATATTTTTACCCCTCTCTAATGTATGATGCTAGATATAGGTTCAAAATCATAACAAACTTGAAGCAGGATTGATTGATTAGGGCTTAATGTCGCACTCAACAGCTAAGGTTATATGGTGACAAAAGTACCAACCGACCAAAATATCACCCCCCTCCCCCCACCCAGATCTAAATTTTGACATTAGGCTCCACAGACCATAGAACGTCAGGAAGGCTAACATATGTGGCATACTCAATGTTCCTAATTGCTAGGTCAACATACATGGCTAAAGCAGAGCTACAATGCTCCAGCTTGAGGGCCTTGAAGCAGGAAGATTGGTTTGGAAGATGTAAGGCAGTGCTGAAACCACATGTAATTTCTTAGCCAAACCATGGGCTAAGTAGTAATACATGACTACATGTACTCTACACACATCACTATTTTATTCACCACTGATTGAATACTGATATGCCCGGAGGATTGATTCATTGATTTATTGGTGTTTTACGCCGCGCTCAAGATTATTTCACTTACATGGCGGCGTTGTCAGTTTGAGTGTGGGAGGAAACCGCCAAACCGGGCTCTGTGCCCAGACGAAACCCACGACCTTCCGGTGGGAGGCTGTTCGGATTGAGCGTCCAATGCTCTACCTACTGAGCCACGGAGGCCCCACTATCCAAAGAAGCTCAGAGTCTATAAATGCACCGTTGTACATACTCCGAAAACGAGAAATTAAAGGGCAAAAGGGAATACATGTATTAAATAACCCAATTTGGTACATGTAACTGTTTTTTCAGCATTTTTAACATGAAGAAAAAGGAAAGTTAAAAATTTGGAGGAATGAAATTGCTTCAAAAATTGAAATTTAGACATCTTCATTTAGACTTCTTGATAAGCCTCTGGTTCTTGGAATAAACAAATAGAGTGATCTAAATTAAAATCCAATATGGCCTTCCAATTTTCAAACAAATCCTATCTTAAGTTCGAAGGATAAAAACCACAAAAAATGTAATATTGTGATATTTTCTGGTCTATGACTATAAGAATATTAAATGAGGGAAGAAATTGACCGGTGCTGAATTAACCAAGTTGTTTTGATTGAGAGTTTCCACGGCACCTTCAGTCATCCATTAGAGAACACTGTTTAATAAAGCTCTCAGCGTAGCCAGAAAAGTCTAACATTGAATCCAGCCCACCACTCAATTAATCGGAGCTCTCATGATACAAATGTGTGGAAGAGTTGGCAGGTACTGGCCGAAGGTCAGGGGTTTACGGCAGGTACTGGCTGAAGATCGGGGGATTCCTCCGGGCAATGAGCTCGCTTTCCTCCCCTGCTAAACTTGGCAACGCCGCCATATACGTGAAATAATCTTGAGTGCGGCGTAAAACATCGACCAACCAAATAAATGTGGAAATTTTTAAATGTCAAGGAAGATTAAAAACTGTCCTTTATATTTGTAACTGACCACTAACTAACTGTCACTGACCTTCATTTATAGAATCAGAATCCTCATCATCCTTTACTCTTTTTCTCAGTTTGTTTGAAGGTTCGTCACTACCATTGCCTTCTTCACTTCTCAATTTTCTCTTTTTCTGTGGGGATTCACTAACCCTGTCTCCTTTCTCTGTCACTTCACTCATGCTGCTTGGAAGTCAATTCAACACCTGGGTGAAATTGAAATAATTGTAGATATTGGATGGTTTATCTTTCTTGAACAGTTCCCTGTGTCTTAAACACACGGCAGAATGATCAGGAATGATGTGGAACACTGCAGACAAAATGAAATTCTCCTTTTACGTGTACAAGCTTGTACATGCAACACAGGACAAAAAGAAAATGCACTATGAAGTCTTTATCTAATATGCATGGTAAGGAGAATTTCCACTTAAATGTAGGTCAAAACTCAGTCAGGTATTGTTATTCCAATTTCTCAGAAATGTTAAGTGAGTAAAATGAAACTAACAGTAAATACAGGAAATTCACAACCATACAGTAGTTTTACTTTCAGTTTCCCAATGACCTAAATTAGTTCTATGTTTAGTATGTCCATGTCATTGAGGCCAATTAGTTTCACTTTCAATATATAAGGGCTTGAATGTTAAGTCTTTTGAATCAGCTGGCTCTGAACCCAGTTTATGAGACAACATCTTACTGGAGAAATAAGACCAAACCCAAAAGGCCTTTCAGAGACTGCAAATGAAACACAAGAAGATCTGAAACAAGAACATTTAAAGCATAACTAGACATTCGTGTATTTAATATGTCATCAGTAGATTTAACTTAGGTTACTTTACTAGAAATAATTCTCTTTTGCCACAAATTTCACAAAGGCACTCTTTGGTATAGTTTCTAAATTTCTTTTAGACATTTAGATCAACAGTCAGCTAAATTAAATGTCCAGCTTTGTTTGGGGACAACTTTATAAGAAAACCAAACTGTGAGAAACAGCTTGATGTGATCTACACATGTACTGTACGAGCATGAATCTTCTCTTTGCTTTCTATGAAAACACGTCAGTATAGCTACTTTCAGACAAAACATGTATTGTTCAACATAACTTATATCCTTAAATATCAGTTTGACCAATCTACAAAAGAGGTCAAAATTACCCAACCCTAACACTGATTGACAAAGCTCGAGAATATACTCAGTGGAGAAACTAATTAGTCTCAAATCAACACTAATTGCGATTTCTTGTGGATGAGTTTCTGTAAACTTTAGCTATATAATTTGTCCTTGCCATATCTGTGCCCGAGCATTTACTCATTATCCACAAAGTTACTTTACCGATAAACAGAATTCTTCAACAAAATAGTGATGTGATATACAATGCCTATGCCTCGTTAGGTTATCTAGAAGTAGCCCGGATTATCGGTCTTACGGCGACTGGTATTATATGGCTGATAATGTGTCTTGTCGCCTTAGCCCGAATCACTAGGGTAGAATAATATCGATATAACTGTGGAGAAATATAGGTCTATACATCTAGTATTTAATACTCCACGAATATTTCATATTCAACATAGTTCATTGGTCATGGCAAAAGATTTCCGAAGATTACGAGTTACGTATTTCTAAGATGCCCCGCCAAGTTTTTAAGTCGGTTAATGTTTTACTATGGCGGTTATGTCAGATTGAAAGTCAGTGGACGAACACGGAGAGAAAAAAAAATTCGGCAGAGCCCAGATTTCTCTACTAATCTAGAAGTAACTAGAAATATTTATATAGAAAAACATGCTGAAGCAACATACAGGCTGTCAACTAGTCATTAACAACCAAATCTCACGGTACCCCCCCCCCCCCCCCCTTCAACTTCTTGCTACGATGAGTCTCTTATCTCCCTCCTGATAGAAAAAAGCAAGGAAATATATGAAATGTTATTGTCCATCGACCAGCAAATATTATCAGAAGGGAAATAATATTACCTATTGACATTTTACCCTGGGGTTTTGAATTGTTATGACCCTTCTGATAATCATATGCATTGAGCCATAGTAGAATTCTTGACTCAGTGACTAGAAGTTTTCTAGGGAAGGGAGATAAGATAGGATTGAAATTGAAAAAAGCTTATTGGACACCATTCAAAAATCTTTTTAAATTGAATTTGTCAGACTTATTATCAATACACGAGAACAATTTCTACAAAATTTATTTCCACCAATATATGATAAATTTCTCAAACTTGGTGATTATGTGTTCATGCGCTCTGCCGGACTCTCGCTATAACTATTAGAAGTCCCATTCATAGAATTCTAGTACATATAGTTATATATATAATTTATACTATATTTATGAACACTAAAACACACAGGCACAGGGACTTTAGATACTAGGGAAAGACTAAGTGATAGTGAATGATGATAAGTCAGATTTCAGTAATACATGGTCTTTGAGACTTTTGTTTTTCTTAAAAGCTACAACCTGCCTTTTGAAGTATTTTGTATTCATCAACTAAAATATCAATCATGTCTAAATTTAGTGCTACATACCTACTCTGTAGAGTTCAGGGACTGGCGTAGATATTTGATGGTTTATCTTTCTTGAACAGTTCCCTGTGTCTTACACGTACGGCAGAATGATCAGGAATGATGTGGAACACTACAGACAAATTGAAATTTTCCTTTTACGAGTACAAGCTTGTACACGCAACACAGGACAAAAAGAAAATGCACAGCTATCAAGTCTTTATCTAATATGCATGGTAAGGAGAATTTCCACTTAAATGTAGGCCAACACTCAGTCAGGTATTGTTATTCCAATTTCTCTGAAATGTTAAGTGAGTAAAACGAAACTAACAGTAAATATGGGAAATTCACAACCATACAGTAGTTTTACTTTCAGTTTCCCAATGACCTAAATTAATAGTTCTATGTTTAGTATGTTCATGTCATTGAGGCCAATTAGTTTCACTCCTCAATATGCCCATGATACATGTAAAACGCTAAACCCTCACTAAGACAGACCTTATTCTTGGATTAATTAATGTTCAATGCCACATTAATTTCTTTAATGTTGGATCCGATACAGTTCAGGGACTGGCGTAGCCTGTTTTAATCCATGATCAGCAGCTCTTTGTTGGAGATAATTCAGAATTTTGCATACATGTGGCTTTAAGCAGTTTGTGCTGCAAAGGGATTGACGCCATTGTATAGACTTACTGTACCTGACAGGTGTGAATGCCAGGTATAATTGTTTCACACTTCATATTAATAAGCTTTTACTTATACATGTACTTAGAGGCACAGTCACATCGACGACCGTACCATTTCTGTTCGTGCTTAACTAACAAGTTCTTTGTCACGGCCAGGTGTCTTTTCTGTTTTACTTACTTGTCGGTCAAGAACAGCAACACGTATATAATCGTCATTATAAGGGTGGCCAAACTATTCTCTGTCAAACAGACTTTTCAAAACCCAGCAGTTACGAGAGCAAGTAGATTTCGTCGCTGATGTTTGAAATTCACCAAGCTAATTTTTACACTGTTTTTTTTTGTGTGTGTTGGAGGTAAATTCTAAAAGGCAGGTGGGATTAATGGATATTTAAAACAGGGTAGAAATCTGAAACGATAAAGTCTTTCCAAATAATTTAAGGCCAACTTTGAAGGCCATCGAAAAAATAAATGATTGGCGTACCAATGAGGAAAATCCATACAATATGTGGCCTATACGAGCCGGAATAGTGTTCGAAATGTAAACAAAATTTAAATAACCGGGAAGACCATTCATTCATTCTAAGCCAAAGTTAGTTCAAAGCCATACTTTATCGTATATTTTCGAGACTCGAAGCACTAAAAAGCTTTTGATTCATACGTCTTGTGAAAAATAGCTGATAATTTCAACATTCTGTTTCAACGTCAAAATATCAACATTTTGGCAGCTCATGCCACTTTAAAAGCCGTAAATAAAACGTTTTAAGGGAACGTGAAACTGTGTACAACCACTACAGTATAACTATTCTTGATTTCGGTGTGACATCACGATCGTAAAAGTAAGACTTTTAATCAGAGGGTGGTTGAAAACAACTGCTCAGTGATTGCTTGCACAGCTGGAAAAAAATGGTGTCTATACAGTTTTACTGATTTCTTTTCACACACGATTGACAGTGGTTACTAGGGCTTCAAGGACAATGTGACCTGCAGTGCCTGGATAAATAGAGAATTCTCGATTTCGGACATTTGGGCACTGCAGGTCATGTGGTCTACGATAACGAACCCCTACCAACCACACAGATCGTGGTTGAAAACATCTCAGTGAGCGCCATTTTGTGCTATCGCTGAGTAGTCGTTTTCAACCACCTTCTGATTAACAGCCTCCTTTTGACGATCGTGACATAACGTGGAAATCGAGAAATCCTAATTTGTAAATACCCGTATTTCTTTCTAAAGATTCAGCCACTTTTTTCCTCATAAGGATTCGATCATTTGAAAAGAAATATGCTAAATGAGGCCAGACAAATTTGCTCATTAAAGGGAATTTAAGGCGATATGACCCGCCGAGCAGTTTGTGAAAATGGTTATCCTTAAACAAAACTCCATGTCCCCTTTTTTGTCGGACTCAATGGAAAATTTAGGCCATTAGAATGGCTGAATATCTAGAAGAAATACAGTAAGCATAGTGATTGTCAGACAACTGTTATTGAAGCTGTAAGTCATTACTTTCAGTTTGGTACTTTATTACTGGCACTAGTGAGCATACAACAGGTTGGGGAAAGTCACCGCGACGGGTTGTCCAACGAACGGAGAAGAGACCCAACCGATGATCGGTGGCCGTGGGTAAACTGTAAAGTTTAGACAAAAATGACAATTTCCTCATCTTTTGTATTTTCGCCAAACTATCGAGTTCTACGACAACAGTGTATGTGGCAAACTTGTTTGACTAGTTTTACCTTCAAAGTCAACTCGCCGCGTGTGCCGAATCAGTTGAAATTTATTTCTTAAATTTAAAACAAAAGTCTCAAACAAATAGCGCCATTTGAAGCATGCGCTTTAAAATAATCCAAAGACGTAAAATGTAAAACTAGCCATTCGTCGTTCGGCAGTTTACCTTTGTGATCGATGGACAACCCGCTGATCGGCGACTTTCCCCAACATGTACAAACCAAGGTTGAAGAATCTGGACAGACGGTAGTTGGAGATCTCCGAACTCTGTGGTCAAAGTTTATGATGATGGGTGACCACAAATGTGAGTGTTTGAACGTTTTTTTTTCGGTGAAAAAGCGAACTAAAAGATCGAATTGAATGTGTGTAAAGTTTGAGCCGGTTGCATTGTTTAAAATTAGGAGAAATTTAGCGAAATAGTTTTGTTTCGGTAAATCGACATGTTTCAATATGGCAGGTCCTCCAACTCTGTTGGTCACCCATCATCATAAACTTTGACCACAGAGTTTGGAGATCTCCAACTAGACAGACGGTCGCACGGGCAGACCAAGTCACTCTACGAACAGAAACATCAATATTTGCTAGGCTTCCCATTGGCATTAATTCAATAATTAAATGCCTACAGGTACCTCATTATTTATGTTTGGAATTTATTGGCCTTTACCTGGTCGACGACCAATAAATGTCAGAAATTATTAAATTACGGAGTAAGAACTAAGAATAAGAATCTTATTAAGATCTTTACATGATTGAGCGAAGTAGGCTTCCCTGTTCCCATGTGTTGTTCCGGCGAGTTCACCATACTTATGCTAAAAAGTAAAATTGAAAAGAGAGACAAGATAAGGAATAAAATATATTTTTTTAAAGCAACTAATAAACTCTAAAATCATTTGAATCGTGCTTTTTATGTTAGTGAAGTGCAAATAAAGAATTATTCAAATGTTTGAAATACGTAAAGTTCATTTAATACATAATTTTAGTGTTTCGTGTTTGAAAAGAAACCGTCTCATTACCTTAAACACATTTTAGTAAGTGGTAATTTGGCCTTAACAAATGTCAAGGACGGAAAGGCGAATATTCGTGTCAGACATTGGGTTATTTTGTCTAATTTAGTTCTAAATATTTATGGATAATCAATTTACAAATCAGAAAAATGTCAAGACACAGAAACGTTCGTTCCATGAACATCGATGATGGTGAGTTCGATGTCTTTGATACTCTCGTAAATTCTATTATTGACCTTTTCCGTTTTGCAACGACAACAACAGCAGGTTGGGGAAAGTACGGGTATCAGATCAGTTATCGTACACTTTTGCCGGATTTTCAATGCTAAAATTTACATCAGTGTTTGCATTGACAAGAAATTCCACAGAAGTGAAGCTGGGCTCAGCCAACTTTTGTTAATTTGACTCTGAAATGAAGTTTTAGGAACCGGACATTCACCCCCTCGTCTATATGTTTTTGTAGTAGAGTCACGGGAACCAGTTATCGTAAATCCAACGTTAAAACTAAAGTTAAAGCTGTTGTCACTTGTGATTTCATTTCTCGTGTTTGAAAAGTCCCCAACACGGCCGAAGACGACTATTCTTAGAGCGGCTTACAAATGTAACTCTAGTTTTATTTATATTTGGAGGTTGAAATTTTGCAAGAAGATGCCTCGATAAGTAAGTAACGAAATGTCAACCTCCAAATATAAGTACAACTTTCTGTGGAGTAACATTTGTCAGGCGACCAGAGTTCAATTTTACCGAACTTATCGTTGTATTACAGGTATCAGGTCAATTCGTACTCGAGTCACTTCGTACCAATTTATGGTACCAAGTCATCTCGTACCCTAGTCATCTCGTACCCAGGTCCCTTCGTACCAAGAATATGATGACGAATTCATTATTGCCGAACTTTGGGATCGTCTCCCTACTATATTTTTTTATGAATCTGAAGGTTGTAATTTTTAATAAAAGATATCATTCTGTTGCAGTTATATCTTTGTTAATTCTGGAAGCCGTATTGACTTTTCTAGTCGTATCGACAAATTCATTTGTATATAAGAAAATAAAACAATGGGACATACAGAAGAAAAAAAAATGGAAAATAATTTATACTTGAAATATTTTTACCAGTTTATATTTTGTAGAAGTATCAAGAAACTGGTTCTTGATTTCATATAGTGATAGTGAACACTTTTCAACTTTATTACATCTCTGAGACGTGGCGATTTTTCTATATAAATAAAATTAAAAAACATATTCAAGTGTTGTATTTTTTAAATAAGGAGTTCTTTAGTTGTATTGGTCACATGTATCTGTTGTAGCCAGAGATCATGGCTTTCAATGTGGTACGAAATATCTTGGGTACGAGATGACTTGGGTACGAAGTGACATGAAACCGTATTACATATACCAATGTTTGGTATACAAGCCCTGAAAATATTATTTGAACTGCTCGGTATGGCCAATTCCTACCTCAGAATTCTGTAGATCTCATAAGAGATTATTCTTGTCCTCTTTAAGTTTTATTACATGTAGATAGCCCTAAGGGCGTATATCTGGCCTTGAACAACAATAAACTGTCATTTCTTTCCAACATTGCCACCATGTTGATCGACATTCGAACGGTTGACTTTTTCCCTACCTACTTTGATGTAGGTGGTCTACTGCGCAACTATGGGAAGATAGAATTTTCCAATGAACTATATGCGTAGAATGGAGGTCACATGGTATTTGATGTGCATCGTGATTCGAACACCGCCATTACTAAGAGATGGTGCAATATCTATTCAGAAGGGTCATGCATGCGCTCATCACTCAGCATTGCAATGGCAGCGCTTTTTACAAAGTTAGATCCAAACCAGCCAATGAGGAGTGTCCATTCCACGTATATAGTTCATTGGAATTTTCCCTCACTGAAGAGAGTGAGTGAGTGATTGGGGTTTTACGTCCTGCTCAACAGTATTTCGGTTATATGAAGACGTTGTCTCCTTGTGACAGGGCGGATTTCCACCGCTCTTTTAGGTGCTGTCTCACCGAGACGACTTGCCGAAGACAACCAGCAAGCCCCCTCACCCAGTCACAGTATACTGACACCGGGCCAACCAGTCGCTGCTCTAACTCCTATTGCTGAGCGCCAAGCGAAGCAGTAACAGCTACCACTGTTAAAGTCTTTGGTCTGACTCGACCCGGGCTTGAACCCGGATCTCCCAGGCCTGAAGCGGACGCTCTACCGACTGAGCTATCGGGGCTGGTCTCACTGAATAGAAGAGCTCCATCAAGATGTTTATTTATAGACATCGTCTTTTAGACCAGGAATCTATATTTAAGAACCAGTTATTTCCAATTGCACACTGGTGACACGAGGCTATTCAAATATCTTTTCCGTGGTCCGTCCTCCGTCCGTTAACTTTTTGCTTGTTACCTTTATTCCAAGAAAACTACCAATCCAATCTTAATCAAACTTAACATACATCATCACCGAATGGTCTAGTTGTGCACTGTACATTTTCATCTCATTTGCATATTCTATATGGCCACCAGGGGGCGATATTGTTTTTATTTGTTACCTATATTCCAAGAAAACTACATGTCCGATTTTCACCAAACTTGGCTCACATTATCACCATATAGTCATGTGGAATATTCCAAGAAAACTACATGTCCGATTTTCACCAAACTTGGCTCACATTATCACCATATAGTCATGTGGAAGAAACAGGGAAGCATGTGAATCCAGACAAGCAAGCTGGTGGACTTCCTTGGGTTTTGGCTTGTTTTCGGGTTACCATGAACCAAATTCTTAATGGTGCCAAAAACATGTCTTAGTGATGTCTGCATTACTTTAATGTAGTACACAAGTAGTGTTATTCCGAAAAACGAAAACTTCATACTGACTCCATATTTCGACTTTTATTCAGTCATCATCAGGAGTGAGGTACGTTAGCAATGTTCAACATTGGAATATATACAGGTAAAAGACAAGTAAAAGACAAACAGATTAAGCAGTGATATAACAATATAAGAATGACCCTTACAGCGTTACAAACTTATTGTCATTATTACAATACATATAGACAAAACAGATTAGGGGAACAGCAGGATCTAACTGGCATGGTTAGGGTACATTAACAAAGACGTCTTATGTTAAGAATTAGGACATAGTTCACCGAAATGAGACAAGTTCTTTATATGCTTTCCATCCACTGTTTTAGAAAGGGCTATTTCTTCTAATACTGAGAGCTTCTCTGAAGAGCATTACTTTAATACCCCCGCACCCACAGAGTGACACCATTCTGTGCTAAATTATCTCCCTTAGGTTCTGACTCTTGAAATGGGAGAAAAAGGAGAAAAATCTACTTTTGTTTGCATGTACTCCCTTTTTTTTAAACTTCAGTATGATTATGTTAGGGAAAGTAACAAAAGTTACACAAGCATATAAATTCTGAACAATCAGTTTTGTACAATCCTGTAGCTTACTTCTATGTTTACCGAATGTATCCAAGCCCAGATTACAAGGATGCCTGAACTTATAAAATGATATGTTACACAATGACAAATTATGGTTTTTATCTTAAGTTCGACATATAAATTATATGTCTGTGTTTTCTTTTGGTCAGAATATTATGATGAAGACACAGTGTATGGTCATTCAGTTCCAGATGATGATTTCTGCATATCTCCTGCAACAGGTACCTTTCTGTTACTATTCCTCAGTCATTGCACTTGTCAATTTTAGAAATTGTATTATTGATGGAGACAGCCTTTGATAATTCAATTGAAATAAATTGCCTTAAATAATGTAATTAGTAATTTATTCTTAATGAGAAATAGTTAAGGCATCACCACAAGGTACCATACTTCTGTTTTGTTTGCTAGAACAATTGTTCACAAAAACATACTTCATGGGTTGCCTTGATTATTTCTGATTAGAATCAATGGAACGTGTGTTGAAGAATTTCAAACAGTTTTGATATCTTCTATCAAGTGCCTTTGGCCTTTACTCTTGTACATTTGATTTTGAGAATATAGGTTAACAACATAATGCTTTTGCAATTCTGGATTACAAATTTGTTTCACGAACCACAAAGCATGTCTTTTTTATAATCCAATTATTTTGTTAAACCATGTACATTATAAAAGTTATCATGGTTTGAAGAGGGGGGAAACAAAGTGTTTACATGGTCAGCGTTTTAATTAATAACGGTTGAGCTGATAGTGCGACTGCAAGGACACCCAATATAAGTACCTATTGATATTCATCGATTGTAGGGATATATTACCTTATTTCATTGAGTGACATTTAGAAACTGGTTTTAGATACATGTAAACAGATGAGGCTTTCTTATTTACATTTCTGCATGTTTTCTTTTACAGCTGAACAGTTTATGTTCAATCGAGATAAAAGATCTGATTTATCAAACTTCATGGGTAGAGAGGAGGTACTTGTGGAAGAGGAGGAGGGGTTTGATGACACGGAAACTCAATCACCAGTGATTAACCAACCAAAGCTCAGCGATACTGATGAAAGTAAGTGAAACAACTCCGGATTGATGGCCAACTTTCAGTGACCCTGATCGATGTCCGTACAATGGCTTTGTGTTTACATGTATATCACTAAGTTGCATATAAATGTATAAGAGGTGTCTGGGTCTTCATGTTTATTGAATTCAGGGTCCATACAGGCCAGGGGCCCACTTACAGGTCTATAACAAATAGTAGTAGAAAACTAATAAAGAAACTCTCAATGACAGATGAAACTGAAATTTTTTTAAAGCAGGTGCCAAAATTTGCACTTAAGTCATAAATTTTAATTTCCAAGAGAACTTATTGTGTCTTGCAGAGCGTTTACAGAAATGCCTGGAGGAAATTCGAGGTGTGGTTGGAGAGACCTTTGCAGAGCAGACATTAAGGGATGCTGCATTGATCAACAATTATGTTACTCCAAAAGCCCTGGATGCATTACTGTCCCAACAAGGTAAATCACATTAAACCAGGTTTTAGTCACGAGTTTTACAACAGTGTGAGTAAATGCTTTGAAAGAAAAAATGATAAAACTATCGAAGTGTTGGCCAACAAAGAGAGCACAGTAAGTGTAAGCACATCTTTGGCAGTTATAAATTAATTAACAAAAACCCATCCCATGTACATGAATTTAAACATACCCTTTCAGCAATTCTCAACATCTCAGCATGTCTGCAGTGTCATTCCTGTATGTCTTTGATAAAGCTGGTTAGAATACATCTTTATATGTTGGCTAGATACAGTTAATTTTTAATGGTAGAAAAGTCTTATAGTTTCCAAATACTTAGTAGTGCTTGCTTACACGTTATGTTTTCTCCACAAGAATTGCTTTGCTGATCACAGACTGTGAAATTATGGCCCAAGTAACGCTATGACGTCGCAAAAGAACTGTCAAAACTGACGTCACAAATGAATTACGTCAATTTCACTATATGATATCACCAACATCTGTCAGTAATTGAACCTAATAAATACTCATCCAGTGAACAACTTAAATTTGTATATAACATTGAAAAAACTGCTATCTATCTCCACATAAATAATAATTTATCTAAATATAGAGTTATATTATATATTGTTTACAAATTGTTGAATTAACATCGTCATGGGACTTGGGAATTATCTCCCCTTGATCTTTGTACATCTACTCTGATCGCAAGAAACTTATTATATTGTATTGTATGAGGTTAAGATCAAGCATTCAGCAGCAACCCTATATTGAAGGCCCTGGGAAGCTGTTGTTGGTGACGTCATTTCTCGTTTATTAATTTCCAAAGTCACTTGCCGGAGGCTCTTGACTTTGAAATTAAATAGACTCAAGTGATATTCATCGTAACACACTGGCTCTCGTTAGATAACCTCTATATACAAATGTATAGATAATTTTCTTTTGGTGGGAGAAGTAAAACTTATGCATAATTTATATTTTTCCAGATGCACCGAAACCTCAAAGAGAACCTCGCTCAAATCGCAGGAACTGTTCACAAGGTATGTAGAACAGCACGTGTTAGAAATCTGTTTTTATATTACTTTTGCCAATATGATCCGTTTATTTATTAAATATGGGATAAAAGTCCCCAAAAGGGCATCAGACATAGATTTTAAAGAATTTTCAACTTCACGACAAAATCAACTCAACTCGGATGAGAATATAGCCCTCAAGATAAATGAATACTTGATAGAGAATATGGTACCTCTGTAAAAAGGGGATGAATTTCTTTTAAAGTGGCATGAGCTTCACACATCTTTTATTTGACGGGTTACTGGCTTTATTGATATTTTTGGTGGTTGGATGGAGAGCGAGACATTTTGGTCAGTTGGTTCTTTTGTCCCCATATAATCTTAGCTTTTGGGTGTGACATTAAGCCCCAATCTATCAATCTTTTGACTAACAGAATTTTGGAAAAAAAATCAACATTTTGGCAGCTCATGCCACTTTAAATAATCAAGTATAATTATCAAACATTTACTTTTAATGAATTATAGATTTCTAACAGTATGCCTTTTCTTTTTTTCCCTTTTTGATATCACTGCCAACTTTCCGATTCTTGTCACGATGTTGATGCTCTGCTGTGTATGGTTCATCATTGTTTAATGATAATTACTTGGTAACGATTCTGGATTTTCATTGAAATTTTGGCTCTGGTAAGGTAAGAAGATGATAGTAGTTTGTATGTAGAGAATCATAGCAATAATTTAATCAGCGTTGAATTTCAGCTTAAGAATCAAACAGAGAAAAATCAAACAGCAAAACAACCTAATACAGGAGTGTTTCAGTTTCAAAGTCCTCTGTTAATGCTGAAAAAGGCTTTGGAATCAAAAGGCTCAAAAACTTTGTCAGATGTTCCAGATTTAGTAAGAAGTGATTTGAACTCCAAGAATAACACACTAAATCACCAACATCAGTCAGCCGTTGAACCTAATAAATGCTCATCCGGTCATTTTGCAGCAGATTTAAACAAATCTTCCTCTCAGCAGGCCGATTGCATTCCATTAAAAATCGCCAAATTATCACTTGATTCTTTCAATGAAAAAGATCCTGTACCGGTATTGGTGTCAAGCAATCCTCCATCTTTGGTAGATTTGAGCCAAAAACCTGCTACCAATCAGACACTTTTGGCAGATTTAAGTAAGAAACATTCAACCAATCAATCATCTTTGGCAGATTTGAGTATGAAACATTCAACCATTCAACCATCTGTGGCAGATTTGAGTAAGACACATTCAACAAATCAACCATCTTTGGCAGATTTGAGTAAGAAGCATTCAACCAATCAACCGTCATTGGCAGATTTAAGTAAGAAACATTCAACCAATCAACCATCTTTGGGAGATTTGAGTAAGGAACATTCAACCAATCAACCGTCATTGGCAGATTTAAGTAAGAAACATTCAACCAATCAACCATCTTTGGGAGATTTGAGTAAGAAACATTCAACCAATCAACCATCTTTGGCAGATTTGAGTATGAAACATTCAACCAATCAACCATCTTTGGGAGATTTAAGTAAGAAACATTCAACCAATCAACCATCTTTGGCAGATTTGAGTATGAAACATTCAACCAATCAACCATCTTTGGCAGATTTGAGTAAGAAACATTCAACCAATCAACCGTCGTTGGCAGGTTTGAGTAAGAAACATTCAACAAATCAACCATCATTGGCAGATTTGAGTGAGAAACATTCAACCAATCAACCATCATTGGCAGATTTGAGTAAGAAACATTCGACAAATCAACCATCTTTGGCAGATTTGAGTAAGGAACATTCAACCAATCAACCATCTTTGGCAGATTTGAGTAAGAAACATTCAACCAATCAACCGTCGTTGGCAGATTTGAGTAAGAAACATTCAACCAATCAACCATCATTGGCAGATTTGAGTAAGAAACAATCAACTATGGCAGATCACAAGTATTTGGATAACCATATTTGTTCAGAACAAGGCAGTAAAATTTCAACTGATGCAAAGCTGAAAACTGATCAACTCTTTCTGGAGAACAGTCCACCAACTTTGGACATCAATCATACACAATCTATGATTAATCCTATAGATGTGGACCAGAAGCAATTTGAAAACCATGCATATTTAGACAAATTTTGTTTCACACATTTAGCAGATAAAAGCATTTTAAATATTTCAAATAGATTGGAAACTGTGAAGATAAATTCAGAAGATGCTGTGATTGTTGAAGATAAAAGTTATGGTAATGATTCCCTCAACACGTCAACTTCAACTGGTATTGATCTCACTAAAGCTCTCCTGTACTCTACCCCTAAACCTGTAGTGAGTAGAGATGAGAGTTTTGAGATGGATTCTCCAATAGACAGTCTATGGAGTAGTAGAACGGAGACACCATCACCAGATATTATGAGATCTTCACCATTTTCTGACCAGAAATCCTCCCTGTATACTTCTCCCTTACAAGCACCTGCTACAAGCTTTGGGGATGTTTTAGCAAGTCGTGTGAACATCGTACAATGTGTAACAAAACCTACCGAGACTTTGAACTGTCCGTCATTTAGTTATACAAGACAAGTGAAAGAGAGAAAGAATTCCTTTTCACCACCTGCAATCCTTCAACAATGTGTACCGTTTCAGTTTTCCACTCCATCGCCAGATGATATTGTTAAAGCCAAACAAAAGGAAGCCTTTACAGCGAACAGCAGAAAACCTATCACATAAACAACCACCATTTATTTCCTCTCACAGTTTCATATTGAAAAATGTGTGGTTAACTGACAACATACATTTTAACATCATTATTTAGGGAGTTTATTATGTTTCTTAAACAAAACACTTGCAGCTTTTCCAAAACTTTACATTTGTTTCCCTGAAATCTTGTGAAGATTTCAGAATTGGAATTTGCAGATGTTTTTTCTTTCTTTTATCTCCACCGGTTTCTTAAAAGTGCAATACCAGACCACACATTGATTGCATTGAAAGAATTTTTACATATACTTTCATTAAATGATAAGCACATTTTATATATCACCCCCAACGGGATAGTATAGCCGTCATATGTCGTTTTCATCATGCAGTCAGTGTTTTCAAATTTGTGGGAAATATTTTCCCAAGTTTCCAGAGGATCTTTCATGACTCAAATAAGATGCTTTAAGCCCTTTCAATTTTGCAGCTAACGTTGAAGAAGATATTATTATAAAATGGTGTAATAGTTTTGTGAATATTTGAATTTTTTAAATTCACATCCCATTAAGCGTAAATGTATATACTGTAAATAATGGATTCCAATTGATTTTGTATATATTTTGTTAAAATAAAATTAATATTAAATCATATTTCAGTTCAAGGATTATTGCAAGTAACACTAGATGGAGCTCAGAATATTTCAAAACTGTAGAACAGGCTACGAAACTCTTATTTCACGCTCACTGTATCTGGAAGTCTTTATATGATGGGATTATGCTACTAGCATATTATCAGTAATGATATCCACCAATGTGTTCATCCATGTGGTGCGGGGAATCAAGCTCAGACCAAATAAAATTTGAAAAATTTCACTCACTCGGTGGCAGTATGTCAGGTCGGAGGTTTCCTCTGGGCAATGGGCCTGGTTACTACCCCTACTAATCTTGACTGCGGTGTAAAACATTAATAAATCAATCCATTGATGCAGAGAGGTATCAAATCAAATAAAAATTGAAAAATTTCTGAGTGGATTTTCTCCCGATCATCAAATGTATATGAACTGCCAGGTACTCGCCTGGTTTCCTTTCCTTGTTAACCGAGCTACGCTCCCATATAAGTGAAATAAATAAACTTGAGTCCAACGTAAAGCATCAATCTATCAATGCCATTGAAATAATAAAGGTTTGGATTCAGCCTTGTTAAAATCGCCCCTTCAGTCACCTAATTGGTCAACCTTGTCTTCTGATGTCAAAATGAATGGTAGGTATACTAGCATTTTTTCGTTTTTTTTTTCTAGAAGTATTAGTAATTTAGAATTTGTCACATACACTGTAAATTAGTGGAATTCTGTGCATGTTTCTTCCAGTATCTTCACTTTCAATGAGACACTTGTGAAGTTAATGTATTTGTGTTTTAAATAAAAACAAATCTTACATTTTGTTCTCTGTTTTATGTAATGTGGGAAAGATGTTTTATTCTTCTGTCTTTTCAGGCGCCTTTGCTGTTACACAGCCCACAGTTATTTTAAAGGACCCACCTCCACGAGTTGTCACGGTGAAGGCAAGCGATGGCGCTGCAGCAAAAGCATCTGATTTCTCTAAGGTCTCCAATATACAAAATGACAAGAAGGTCACAAAAGATAATGGTATGTGGTGTTCAAAATTTACCAATGTTGTGTTGAAAATAATATTTCATGCTAACCTTTATAATACTGAATGTTCTTTGATTTAAAGGATTTTAGGAGCATTTCGAGTAGCTTATTTTGTTTAAAGGGGCATGAGCTGCCAAAATGTTGATATTTTGACGTAAACACAGAATGTTGAAATTATCGGCTATTTTTCTCAAGACGTATGATTCAGAAGCTTTGTAGTGCTTCTGGTCTCGGAAATGTACGATAAAGTGTTGTTTTGAACTAACTTTGGCTTAGAATGAATGAATGGTCGTCCCGGTTATTTAAATTTTGCTACTTTTCGAACACGTTTTCGGTTCGTACAGGGCACATACTGTGTGGATTTTCCTCATTCCAACGCCAATCATTTAGTTTTTCGATGGCCTTCAAAGCCTCTTACTGTCGTGACGATCAGAAATTATGAAAAAAGTGTGAATTTCGGCAGCTCATGCCCCTTTAAGTATGGTGTGATGTTCATGTATTACAAAATTGTGCTGTCTTCATATATTACATTTTTTTTATTTTATCTTTTTTTATAATTTCTGATTGTCAAGAGAAGTTTAGCGATTGAAGTAAAACTTTTAAATTGGCGGTGAAATTAAAAATATTGACTCACTAACCGATGTGAACGAAAGATGTGTGCCAATAAGTGACAAAATTCAAATAGCGAAAATACATGAGTATATTTTCTGGCTTGTATTGCTAATAAAAACTACCTTAGCCAAGAAGATATTAGTATCAGCCGATAGCTCCTGTTTTTGTACTTCTTAAAATGAAAAACAATAAGCAAATTCTCTTTCAACAATTTTGTTCTAAATATTTTGCAGTTCCGTTGAACTCAAATGTAAAAACTGGATTTTCTCAACATCAAGTTAAGCAGCTCTTTACTATAGTTAATCTTCTTTGAAAAGCAATTTCATTTTATTCATAACATTTTGGCATAACCTGCTCTAATTTAAACAAATGTTTGTTGGTAGCTGTTTCAGATAAAAGTCCTGAAGCTAGGCCAGTTGCCATGGAAACAGATACTCTTAGTTTAACATCCCTCAGCATTGACTCTCAGTCAGTTGAAGCTGCTGTTTTATCAACTCAAAAAGATGGTGATGGGGACAGGCTTCTTGGTGCAACACCGAAATCTACAAAGTATGTTCTGGTTTTCACTTGTGGAATGGTTGTTATTAGAGAGGTTTGGATGGGTCTGGAACTGACAACCTCTATTCCCCCTCTTAGCTCTCTTAACATTACTTCTAAATTTTGCTGAAAAATATGCTCCATTTATCTTTATTCCAACAGGGGACAAAGTCCCTTCTGATATTTGTTAATAAAGCCAGTTAACACCAGCTTACTAAAAGCCAAACCACTAAAATTTAATATGGGGCGCATTTTGTGTGTCCAGATTTGTCTACAATGTCTAATGGTGTGTTTCCGCGGACTTGCGTTAACGAGTGCGTTGACGGATGCGATTTTTCCTAAAGAATGGGAACTACAGAAATACACTATAGTGTTTCCATGGCCAGTCCGATAGTTTTTAACGCACGTGTTAACGGACGGAGAATGGAGCTTGTCCCATTTTTAACGCAACGGACGAGGGATTTCGCTATTCATGACGTCATTGAAGGGGTTTTCCGACCCTGATGACCTTTTGCTGTCAGATCGAATTCCACAGAAAACACCGAGTGAGTTTGTTCACTCATTTTTACTGACTTGTGTTTGTGTTGTAAATGTATTTTGCATGAAAAAGCTATGTAGATGTCCACTTATTCACATTATTTCCCCAAACCGAAAAAAAAATTGTTATCAACGATATGACCTTGACTTTTGACCGTAACCATATGACAAATCGCACTATCGACCGCATGCGTTAACGCAAGTCCTTGGAAACACTTCATCCTATCCGTTAAACAATCGCATCCGTCAACGCACGCGTTAACGCAGGTCCGTGGAAACACACCATAAGTGGGAGTGTAAAAGCAAAGGTAGATTGAAGTCCCAGCACAACAATGATCAGAAATGGAGTGTGTCTTCAAACAGGGCTTACCAAAAGGATTTTGTTAGCTAACAAAAAATCTATGTATCCAGTTTGAATGAAAATAATTTTTCCTGTTAAGCATGTTACATATTTTTCTTCATTTTTGTATGAATCTGTAATAAATGATCTTTTTTCCCACCAGAAATCGACAAGACCCTGCTAAGATCCGTGAAGAATATGAAAAACGTCAGGATGGGAAAGATCTCATTAACCTGGTTGTCATTGGTAAGTAAACAAGATTTGTTCAAGTTTTCACATTCAGATTGCAGCGTCTTGAATCGTCTTGTCATCTTAAGAGCGGCGTAAAACTTCAATCAATCTCTAAGCTTTACTCTGCATCCAAGACACACAATGTCTTTTTGTTTTTATTAACTTATAGAATGTTTGGGCTTTGTCTTTATTTTGATGTAACTTGTTGTTTGTTTGGGGTTTTTTTTATTCTTTTTTAAAAAAAAACAACATACGTTCATGTGTTTGTATTGGTAGGTCATGTGGATGCTGGAAAAAGTACATTAATGGGCCACCTTCTCTATCAACTGGGTGCTGTTAACAAAAGGACTATGCATAAATACGAACAGGAATCTAAAAAAGTTGGTAAAGGATCATTTGCATATGCTTGGGTACTCGATGAAACAGAAGAGGAAAGGTAGGGATAAAATAGTCACCTAGGTTTGGTTATTTACCTGCAGTATTATAGAGTCCCCTCTTTTGAATGCCAGAAAATAATTTGTTATAATCTGTGTTAAGGCTAACCTCAAAGTTTTGAAGGTAAGAGGAAGATTAGGTTTACAAAGTATGTGACCACCATGTTCCTGTCAGTCTAGTGTTTGGAGGCTATAGTGTGAACGTATGATTGAACTGAGTGTAAGATATGTTTGTAGAGGAAAA
This sequence comes from Lepidochitona cinerea, assembly GCA_963971465.1. Taxonomy (NCBI): domain Eukaryota; kingdom Metazoa; phylum Mollusca; class Polyplacophora; order Chitonida; family Tonicellidae; genus Lepidochitona; species Lepidochitona cinerea. Next base: position 33,172,740 of record OZ020556.1, on the reverse strand, counting down.
ACTTGCTTCAATCAATCTATCGAGGGCCTCCGTGGCTCAGTAGGTTGGAAGCTCAATCCGAACAGCCTTCCACCAATGGGTCGCGGGTTCAAATCCCACTCAGTCCAAAAAAAAAATTGGAAAATTTTCTGACTGGGTTTTCACTCGAACGACCTATGTGGGATGGTTGCCAGTTACCAACGGAAGGTCGTGGGTTTTCTGCGGGCATAGAGCCCGGTTTCCTCCCACAATAAAACTGGCAACGCCGCCATATAAGTGAAATAATCTTGAGCGCGGTGTAAAACACCAAACAATCAATCTATCAATCAACCAAGTTATGCTTAGAAATTTATAAAAAAAAATATTACTGACATGAAATCTATTCTCCCGATATGAGTAGTTTTATAGAATGAGAATTGTATTTGTTTTATGGAGACATTTTATAACCTGGTGGTGTTTGGTTTATAGGTCCCGTGGAGTGACAATGGACGTAGCTCAAACCTCTTTTCAAACAGAAACCAAAGCTGTGACGCTGTTAGATGCACCTGGTCATAAAGATTTCATACCAAACATGATTACAGGTAACCAGAAGTCAACATGCTCAAGTTGTTTAAACATACAATAAATGATGACCAAATCATGGTTGCAAGTAAACAACCAGAAGTCAACATGCTCAAGTTGTTAAAACATACAATAAACCAGAAGTCAACATGCTCAAGTTGTTAAAACATACAATAAACCAGAAGTCAACATGCTCAAGTTGTTAAAACATATGATAAACGATGACCAAATCATGGTTGCATGTAAACAATCTTGAAACTTAAATAAAGATCACTCTTGTATTGAGAGCTTTTTGAAGCAGGCAATGTTTACTAGAAGTAACAGTAATTTATCATCGCTCACTTTCAAACAATGTTTGAACTTCTAGAAAATCACTGATGAAAAAAAGAGACAAAACCCATACAATAGCTATATTTCTAATCAGTTCACATGGTATTCAGGAACTGGAGTATGTCTGGGAATAAATTACATGTACCACTTTTATCCGATCAGTTATCATACAGAACTGAGTCAAGCCATCACGTTTTCCAGCCGATGACCACAGACTTACTTATCAAGACATCTTCCTTCAACATCTCAGCGTCCAGATAGGATCAGAATTTATTATGGAGTTAAATTTGCCAGGCTAACAAAGAATAGTGGCCCTAAAACGTGTCAGGACATTTTAAAAGGCAAAAAATGATGATATTGGGTTATGATAACTTGTTTCCGTCACTCGACAACAACAGAGCGAATGACTGTCCGGTCTCTAAAACTTAATTGCTTCATTGTGGTAAATTAAACTATTTTAATAGAAGCTGCTGAGCTCAGCTTGACTTTTGTGAAATTTCTTTTCTTTCTTTCTCGCACTGATAGATACTCGTAGAAGTTAAGATTTTTTGTTGTTGCCTGGACATGATCGTAACTTTTTTAGGGTCTTTCTCAAAGACTTATTCTCATGGTTGGTTAAAGTGGCATGAGCTGCCAAAACTCACACTTTTTTCATAATTTATGATCGTCACGACAGTAAGAGGCTTTGAAGGCCATCAAAAAACTAAATGATTGGCGTTGGAATGAGGGAAATCCATAAATTCTACGGCCTATAAGAACCGAAATAGTGTCCGAAAAGTAAAAAAAAATTAAATAACTTGGACGACCATTCATTCATTCTAAGCCATAGTTTGTTTAAAACAATACATTATCGTACATTCTCGAGATTAGAAACTCTAAAAAGCTTGTGAATTATACTTCCTGAGAAAAATAGCCAATAATTACAACATTCTATTTTAACGTCAAAATATCAACATTTTGGAAGCTCATGCCACTTAAGCTTTACTGGTGTTCTCATATTTATTACTCAATACACTATATTTATACCTACACCTTGTTACAGACTATGAGTTTCTCTTGGGAAATTCACTTCTTCATATAAAACCTCCATGTGTTGTTTGTTTGTTAGGTGCTGCTCAAGCTGATGTGGCTATCTTAGTGGTAAATGCTACAAGAGGTGAATTTGAAACTGGTTTTGAAGCAGGAGGGCAGACAAGAGAACATGCTTTACTTGCCAGATCTTTAGGTAGGATTTTTACACAGCTTAAAACTGATATAAACATTTCCATACCTGTGTGGTTTAATTAAAGGATTTGATGTTTTTCTTCTTACTCAAGATAATATAACACCTTCCATAGGCGTATTTTTGCTTTGGTTGAAGAAACAGGCCCATGCAGTCACTATCAGTGTTACAATCTCTGATTTAGTCTAAATTTCAAACATATTATTCAAAATGTAGGTATTGAGCAGAAGTCCAGATAGTTTTAATCCATACTGAGTTGGACGCTCAATCCGAACAGCCTTCGACCAATGGGTCACGTGTTTGAATCCCACTCAGTCCTACAAAAATTGAAAAAAAAATTGTCTGGGTTTTCACTCAAACGACCTATGTGGGATGGTTGCCAGTTACCACCGGAAGGTCGTGGGTTTCCTCCCACAATAAAACTGGTAACACCGCCATATAAGTGAAATAATCTTAAGCGCGACGTAAAACACCAAACAATCAATCAATTTAATCCATACTAACAGACCAATTGTTTTGCATCTATTAAATAACAATAGAAATTTCTACTTTTCTTTGCCAGAGATCAGCTTTACCAAAAGTTCTTTCATTGTGGGGATAAACATTTGCTGTATGAATATATATCCATCTCTTTACTAATTAATTTAATCTTTATTTGCTTAAAAACATTGATCTTTTTTTTTTCCAGGTGTATCACAGTTAATTGTAGCTATAAATAAAATGGATACAGTGGAATGGTCTGAGGACAGATTTAATGACATTGTTCAAAAGCTTAAACAGTTTTTAACGAAACAAGCTGGGTTCAAAGAAGTGGATTTGTCATGTGTTCCTTGTAGTGGCCTAAGTGGGGAGAATTTAATAAAGCCCTCCACGGAACCAAGGCTGGCTACATGGTATAAAGGATCAACTCTTTATAAACAAATAGGTGAGTTTCTTACAAGGTTATCATTTTACATAGAGGCTGTATCATAAAACCCAATTGAATCATTTAGTCAAATTATTTGGTATTAGCCGGTGACATAGAGAAGATTTAACGTTGCTTTTAGCGTTACTTAGCAGGACGAGGAGATCAAATAATTCTATAATAGACTTTATATAGAGTGGATCAGTAAAAGCTAAACAAATTTGATTGGACGCTGAATGTGCTCAAAGATGAGTCTGATTGGTAGGCTTGTACATAAGTTTGAAGTTAGAGACCTGAGGAAATTTTACTTTTCCTGGTGGGTGATGGCTGGCAGTAACAAATCTTAGACATAAGTTCAACATAACTGTTCAGAATTAAACTGATTTTAGAAAAGTAGAATATTCCTGAATAATGCTCTATAAAAAGGGATTAGTTTACAAGTTACATTCTATTTAATAGTCAGTTTATGTTTTTGTGTTGTTTTTTTGTAAGTATTGATTTTTGTCTGCAGATAATTTTCGACCACCTGTGCGCCCTATAGATCGCCCATTTCGATTATGTGTGGGTGATATATTTAAAAGCATCACTGGTGGTATAACAGTTTCTGGACGAGTTGACTCAGGTATCATACAGAGTGGAGATAAAGTATTAGTGATGCCTGCCGGAGAGATATGTACCATTAAAGGGGTTACTGTGGAAACAAAGGCATCTTTATATGGTTTTGCCGGTGACCATGTCAGTCTGACAATTACAGGAATTGATATGAATAAAGTTACTGTCGGTAAGATGTCACTCTCTCAATTTAATACCCTAGATTGATTGATAGAGAAACACAAGGTTCTGACTCATTCCCCTCCCAATAGCTCATGGTAACCATTCCACACTGCAGAAAAAGAGGGCAATAACTCTAATTATTATCAACCTCACTGAGGGAAAAAAGGGATACTGCACAACTACTTATAAGTGAGTTTATGCTTACCAGTGAGTTAATGCTTAAATGATTTTAATAATATTCTGTAGACTTAGATTTGAAGCCACATCAAGTTAGATGGCATGGCCACCTACCAACTCTCTATAGAGTGGACCATTGCACGGAATTACTTTCACCCAATTTGGTCAATTTCAAAGAAAAAGAACTATTTTGCATCTATTAACATATGTTAAGTGTTTTTTGTACTTAACTCCTAAGCATTAAACATGTCTTAAATGAAATAGATCGCACATAAAATAAGCAAAATGTTGTTTACTCAAAATATGTTTTAATATATATTTATATACATCATGTATTTAATGTTGATGTTGTAGGTAGTATATTCTGTGATCCCTCGAGTCCTATCCAAAGTGCTAGTCGGATAAAAGCTCGTATAGTTATATTCAATATTGCCATACCCCTAACCAAAGGATTCCCGGTGAGCAGGTTTTATTTTTCCTTCTTCCAAACAGTGCTGTACTTGGAATAGTTGCCAGGTACTGGCCAAAGGTTGGGGCTTACAGTAATGTCATTCCTTACAATGGCTTACATTAACCTGTCTATAGCCGTCGGTTTGTTCCGGTTTCCTCCCCCACTAAACCTGGCAACACCGCCATATACCTGTAAGTGAAATAATCTGGAATGCAGTGTAACGCATTGACCAATCTTTCTAACACGTTTCTGATCTATTTCATTTTAATGTCACTTACAACATTGTCCTTGTGTTGTTGATGACTTAATTGGTGGGGTGTGTTGAATAAAACATTAAAAAATGATCCATACTCTTGTAGCTTGTAATATATTTTTTTTTTCAACATTCAATTTTTAATTCTTTCTATTTACCAAACGACACTCAATTTAATGAATTATATTTGAAATACATGTATGTGTAGATTACAGTGGCAAAACCAAAATTGTTAAGGTCGCTGGTAGTCTTGTGACGTCATCACGTTGCAAAAAGTCTTAAGCAGCTATCTCACCGTCCCCGTGCACAAAACGAAAGTTGTAGAATGAACAACATCATCTAACACGTCGGATATTTGGCACATCTCCACGAAAAACACCAAAAACTAACGTGAGCTATGTGCTTATAAAGGGAAGTGCCACTGATGAAATTTAGCTCAGCAGATAGATCTCGTCTGTGGCAGACTTTAAATACTTTTTGTTTGGTCATGTGAACGATGAATTTGAAGGCTTGTGTTTTCCTGTAATATTATTGATCTACACTGACTGAGCGACGGAGGCCCGGATGTTAGCTTCTGTTTTTTAATGTATTTTCTTGTGTTTCGCAGGTGGTGTTTCATTACCAGTCACTGAGTGAACCAGCTGTCATCAAACGCATTATATCACAACTTCATAAAACTACAGGGGAAGTGGTGAAAAAAAGACCTAAGTAAGTTAAACATGTTTTATATCTGTGAAAACAGAGTACTTTAAATGGGGTTTCTTTTAGTGAAAATTTAAGTTAAATCTAAGATTGACAGATTTTAACAAAATGAGTTAAAATTGACCTCTTTATCCACGCCAAACATTCAAAAGGTTAGACAAATTAAGCGAAATGTTATGGGATGTCATGACAAATGTAAAGCCACAAAACTGCTGGGCTTTGTCTAATTTTTTCAAACGTTTTAGCTGACGATGTTGTGCTTGCATAGAGGTCAATTGCGTGACATATATATTTAATTTTTTTTGATGTGCCTGGCAGTGGTCATTTGGTAGTGTTTATTGCATTGTTTGTGAATGTGAACTTAATTACATTGCTGAACAAATGTTCAGCAATTTAGAATGCAGAACTTTATCAAAATGTTTTTTGCTTTACAGATGTCTAACCAAAAATAGCAATGCTGTGATTGAGTTGGAGTTAGAAAGACCAGTTTGTCTGGAATTGTATAAAGACTTTAAAGACTTGGGTCGATTTATGTTACGCAATAGTGGTCATACTATTGCTGCTGGTGTTGTACAAGAGGTAAGAAACAGGAACAAACCGGGGTGAATTTATTTATCGGCGGATTGCTTAACAACGTTATAGGAGGGATGAAATTGTGCATGGAAATTAATCTGTGCAGAAAGTTTTAGTGTGAAATCAGGAATTTTACTACAAAAGACGACCCCTATCGATACAAAAGACGACCCCTATCTATACAAAGGGCGATCCCTATCGTTACAAAGGGCTATCAATAAGTGCTACAAAGAGCCATCACTATCGTTACAAAGGGCTATCAATAAGTGCTACAAAGGGCGATCATTATCGCTACAAAGGGCGATCACTAGGTGCTACAAAGGGCAATCACTATCGTTACAAAGGGCAATCAATAAGTGCTACAAAGGGCGATCACTATCGTTACAAAGGGCTATCAATAAGTGCTACAAAGGACGATCATTATCGCTACAAAGGGCGATCACTAGGTGCTACAAAGGGCGATCACTATCGTTACAAAGGGCTATCAATAAGTGCTACAAAGGGTGATCACTATCGTTACAAAGGGCTATCAATAAGTGCTACAAAGGGTGATCACTGTCGTTACAAAGGGCGATCACTAGGTGCTACAAAGGGCGATCACTATCGTTACAAAGGGCTATCAATAAGTGCTACAAAGGGTAATCACTATCGTTACAAAGGGCTATCAATAAGTGCTACAAAGGGTGATCACTATCGTTACATAGGGCTATCAATAAGTGCTACAAAGGGCGATCACTATCGTTACAAAGGGCTATCAATAAGTGCTACAAAGGGCGATCACTATCGTTACAAAGGGCTATCAATAAGTGCTACAAAGGGTGATCACTATGGTTACAAAGGGCTATCAATAAGTGCTACAAAGGGCGAATCCTATCGATACAAAGGGCTATCAATAAGTGCTACAAAGGGTAATCACTATCGTTACAAAGGGCTATCAATAAGTGCTACAAAGGGTAATCACTATCGTTACAAAGGGCTATCAATAAGTGCTACAAAGGGTGATCACTGTCGTTACAAAGGGCTATCAATAAGTGCTACAAAGGGCGAATCCTATCGATACAAAGGGCTATCAATAAGTGCTACAAAGAGCGGTCACTATCGTTACAAAGGGCTATCAATAAGTGCTACAAAGGGCGATCATTATCGCTACAAAGGGCGATCACTAGGTGCTACAAAGGGCGAATCCTATCGATACAAAGGGCTATCAATAAGTGCTACAAAGAGCGGTCACTATCGTTACAAAGGGCTATCAATAAGTGCTACAAAGGGCGATCATTATCGCTACAAAGGGCGATCACTAGGTGCTACAAAGGGCAATCACTATCGTTACAAAGGGCAATCAATAAGTGCTACAAAGGGCGATCACTATCGTTACAAAGGGCTATCAATAAGTGCTACAAAGGACGATCATTATCGCTACAAAGGGCGATCACTAGGTGCTACAAAGGGCGATCACTATCGTTACAAAGGGCTATCAATAAGTGCTACAAAGGGTGATCACTATCGTTACAAAGGGCTATCAATAAGTGCTACAAAGGGTGATCACTGTCGTTACAAAGGGCGATCACTAGGTGCTACAAAGGGCGATCACTATCGTTACAAAGGGCTATCAATAAGTGCTACAAAGGGTAATCACTATCGTTACAAAGGGCTATCAATAAGTGCTACAAAGGGCGATCACTATCGTTACAAAGGGCTATCAATAAGTGCTACAAAGGGTAATCACTATCGTTACAAAGGGCTATCAATAAGTGCTACAAAGGGTGATCACTGTCGTTACAAAGGGCGATCACTAGGTGCTACAAAGGGCGATCACTATCGTTACAAAGGGCTATCAATAAGTGCTACAAAGGGTAATCACTATCGTTACAAAGGGCTATCACTAAGTGCTACAAAGGGCGATCACTATCGTTACAAAGGGCTATCAATAAGTGCTACAAAGGGCGATCACTATCGTTACAAAGGGCTATCAATAAGTGCTACAAAGGGCGATCACTATCGTTACAAAGGGCTATCAATAAGTGCTACAAAGGGCGATCACTATCGTTACAAAGGGCTATCAATAAGTGCTACAAAGGGTGATCACTGTCGTTACAAAGGGCGATCACTAGGTGCTACAAAGGGCGATCACTATCGTTACAAAGGGCTATCAATAAGTGCTACAAAGGGTAATCACTATCGTTACAAAGGGCTATCAATAAGTGCTACAAAGGGTGATCACTATCGTTACATAGGGCTATCAATAAGTGCTACAAAGAGCCATCACTATCGTTACAAAGGGCTATCAATAAGTGCTACAAAGGGCGATCATTATCGCTACAAAGGGCGATCACTAGGTGCTACAAAGGGCAATCACTATCGTTACAAAGGGCAATCAATAAGTGCTACAAAGGGCGATCACTATCGTTACAAAGGGCTATCAATAAGTGCTACAAAGGACGATCATTATCGCTACAAAGGGCGATCACTAGGTGCTACAAAGGGCGATCACTATCGTTACAAAGGGCTATCAATAAGTGCTACAAAGGGTGATCACTATCGTTACAAAGGGCTATCAATAAGTGCTACAAAGGGTGATCACTGTCGTTACAAAGGGCGATCACTAGGTGCTACAAAGGGCGATCACTATCGTTACAAAGGGCTATCAATAAGTGCTACAAAGGGTAATCACTATCGTTACAAAGGGCTATCAATAAGTGCTACAAAGGGTGATCACTATCGTTACATAGGGCTATCAATAAGTGCTACAAAGGGCGATCACTATCGTTACAAAGGGCTATCAATAAGTGCTACAAAGGGCGATCACTATCGTTACAAAGGGCTATCAATAAGTGCTACAAAGGGTGATCACTGTCGTTACAAAGGGCTATCAATAAGTGCTACAAAGGGCGAATCCTATCGATACAAAGGGCTATCAATAAGTGCTACAAAGGGTAATCACTATCGTTACAAAGGGCTATCAATAAGTGCTACAAAGGGTGATCACTATGGTTACAAAGGGCTATCAATAAGTGCTACAAAGGGCGAATCCTATCGATACAAAGGGCTATCAATAAGTGCTACAAAGGGTAATCACTATCGTTACAAAGGGCTATCAATAAGTGCTACAAAGGGCGATCACTATCGTTACAAAGGGCTATCAATAAGTGCTACAAAGGGCGATCACTGTCGTTACAAAGGGCGATCACTAGGTGCTACAAAGGGCTATCAATAAGTGCTACAAAGGGCTATCAATAAGTGCTACAAAGGGCTATCAATAAGTGCTACAAAGGGCTATCAATAAGTGCTACAAAGGGCGATCACTATCGATACAAAGGGCTATCAATAAGTGCTACAAAGGGTGATCACTGTCGTTACAAAGGGCGATCACTAGGTGCTACAAAGGGCGATCACTATCGTTACAAAGGGCTATCAATAAGTGCTACAAAGGGTAATCACTATCGTTACAAAGGGCTATCAATAAGTGCTACAAAGGGTGATCACTGTCGTTACAAAGGGCTATCAATAAGTGCTACAAAGGGCGAATCCTATCGATACAAAGGGCTATCAATAAGTGCTACAAAGAGCGGTCACTATCGTTACAAAGGGCTATCAATAAGTGCTACAAAGGGCGATCATTATCGCTACAAAGGGCGATCACTAGGTGCTACAAAGGGCGAATCCTATCGATACAAAGGGCTATCAATAAGTGCTACAAAGAGCGGTCACTATCGTTACAAAGGGCTATCAATAAGTGCTACAAAGGGCGATCATTATCGCTACAAAGGGCGATCACTAGGTGCTACAAAGGGCGATCACTATCGTTACAAAGGGCTATCAATAAGTGCTACAACGGGCGATCACTGTCGTTACAAAGGGCTATCAGTAAGTGCTACAAAGGGTAATCACTATCGTTACAAAGGGCTATCAATAAGTGCTACAAAGGGTGATCACTATCGTTACAAAGGGCTATCAATAAGTGCTACAAAGGGTGATCACTGTCGTTACAAAGGGCTATCAATAAGTGCTACAAAGGGTGATCACTGTCGTTACAAAGGGCTATCAATAAGTGCTACAAAGGGCGATCACTATCGATACAAAGGGCTATCAATAAGTGCTACAAAGGGTGATCACTATCGTTACAAAGGGCTATCAATAAGTGCTACAAAGGGCGATCACTATCGATACAAAGGGCTATCAATAAGTGCTACAAAGGGTGATCACTATCGTTACAAAGGGCTATCAATAAGTGCTTCAAAGGGTGATCACTATCGTTACAAAGGGCTATCAATAAGTGCTTCAAAGGGTGATCACTATCGTTACAAAGGGCTATCAATAAGTGCTACAAAGGGCGATCACTATCGATACAAAGGGCTATCAATAAGTGATCAATAAGCAACAAAGCGATCACTACCCATGAAAATATGCCATAATAATGGAGTGAGGTCATAAGACTGCTGGCCTATTGCTGTGAGTGTAGTGAACAGTTAAGAAACATGAACACCTATTTTATGTTAGACAAATCAATAATGGTCATACTAGGGCTTTCACTGTGAAAGAATTGTCTGGTACAAGGTCGGCTATTTCTGAGACGTATCAAGATACTTTTTTTGACCACGTCATAGTTGTGTTTTTCCCTGTTCCCAGTGAAAGTTTACCCCTGAACTCTGACTTCAAGTGATTTTAGTAAATAACCGACACTGATTGACCTGGAAAAAATTTCGGGTGAGAATCAGTTTGCTTGTAAGATTCTCTTAAACACGCAGAGCTTAAACCAAGCCCATTAAAACATGTGTATTTAAATTTTTCATACATGATGAAGGTATTTTATAGTGTTTCTAATGCGCGCCACAGTCATCATCAGGGAAATTACTGAATTAGTAAATAAAGCGACATTGATTGTCTCAGGGAAAATTTCGGGAATTTTTTCTGAGTCAATCAGTGTCGGTTATTTACTAATTCAGTAATTTCCCTGATGATGACTGCAGCTTGCAAGTGATTTTAAAACCAGAGTTTTATGATGATCCCTTGTGTCCTTCAGAAAGTGGGTATAACAGTATTCTCGTTATTTTGGGATTATACTTTCTTGAAAAATGGCAGAAATTCTTTCACCGAATTTTGGTTGATGCTCGGACCGTGAATGGAACCTATGTCTCAGTTTTATCACAAAACAATGAGAATTCTGTTTTCATTCTAGTTTTTTTCTCTCACAACATGTGATTGTAAAAGTTAAGAGGCGTATGTTAAAGTGGCATGAGCTGCCAAAATTCACACTTTTTTCATAATTTATGATCGTCACGACAGTAAGAGGCTTTGAAGGCCATTGAAAAACTAAATGATTAGCGTTGAAATGAGGAAAATCCATACAGTATGGGGCCTATAGGAACCGGAATAGTGTTCGAAAAGTAAAAAAATTTAAATAACCAGGACGACCATTCATTCATTCAAAGCCAAAGTTAGTTCAAAACAATACTTTATCGCACATTCTCGAGACTAGAAGCACTAAAAAGCTTCTGAATTATATGTCTTGAGAAAAATAGCCGATAATTTCAACATTCTGTTTTTCGTCAAAATATCAACAAAATTGTTCTTTTTCCAAATATTTTTAACCAAGTGTTTATTTGTTTTCTTTCTTTTTTGTAGATTGTATCAAGCTGATGAAAGGTGGAATGGCTGTTTGAGGTGTATTATGTTCTCTGTATGCTTCTCCACATGGGTTATAAATGGATCATATCCATGGCACTTGAAGGGCAAAATCCAGTAATGAGAAAATTTAAACAATTGTACATGACACAATTTGAATATATTTTAATTCCAATATGTGAAATCTTAATGAAATTATTAAATTATTTGAAACTTTGTATAATTGTCCATTGTCCTGTACACCATGACCAATGTTGTATCTTCATCTTCAACACACTCTCACCAACAGCTAACCATCCAACCCATTGGCATAGCCTGCTTGTTAACTTGTTTGCAATGATAATTGTAAGAATTTTACTCTGACAATGGTTTTGCAAGCTACTAGCCTTTCGCATTCAGATGATTATCATTACTTAGTGCAACATCTAGGATTGATTGATTGATGTTTTACGCCACACTCAAGCTTATTTCACTGTCACCAGGTTTAGTGTGGGAAGAAACCGGGTTCATTGCCCGGAGGAAACCCCCAACCTTTGGCGAGTACCTGGCAACTCTTCCACACATGCAACATCTAGGAAGAAACACTAATCAAACTCAAGTCAACCACACTGCATTTGTCATTATACCTGTACCTCAAATAACTTGCTGAAAATGAATTCATTCTCCCTGCTCCAAAGTTTAGCAAGGAGAAATACTAAGTATGCCAAACATATTAACCTTACTGACATTATGTGGAGCCTTCTGTCAAAATTTACATGGGGGTAAGGGGGTGGTCTTTTGACTGGTTGGATGGTATTTTTGTCGCCATACAACTGTTGACTGCAACTGACCAATCAATAAAAAGCCCTGCTCACCGGGCAAGATTTGGGACTGTATTCTATGGTTAATCTGATCGGACTTAAACTAAATGGATTATCTGTAAATGGTTGCATGCAGCGGTCTACTCAGTTTTTATTTAGTTACAATCTATCACGGCATGGGTATTTTAAATCTAATATTTGTTATTTTAGCTATCATCATCATATGACAATATTTTTTTGACTGAGTTCATGAAAACATCCAAAAATTGTCAGCTGATGCCACTTGAAAGGAAGCTATATACAATAATTACTTGCATGAAGTTTATTTAAAGATAAAGGTGCAATTTGTTAGAAAGTAGTAGTCTTCCTCCGCTGACAATTTTTTTTTAGGCATTTGTATGTAATTACTTAAATTACACTGTAACATACACAAATTACTGAATCAATTAATTTAGGTTATTTCATGACTGTTTAATTTATTGTTAGGGGGGTGTCAATGTCTGAAATAACCGACTGTGTCATCAATTTTAGAACTTGAATGAAATGTGGTATGCTGGTTCTATTAAAGATGCTCTTTTGACCTTGTATGAAAGTTTTGTGTGTGTTTTTTTCTTCACAACCTTTTTTCCCCATTTGGTAAATGATTCCGACAAACTTTATAACTTTAGTGGTAGTTTTGAGGTTGCATTGTAGGAGTGAAGGATTTGTAGAGCACAGTGGAGGAATTTGATCTACTGTGCTACCCAAAAATTACATTTGTAACACAATCATTCCAGGGCCCTTGGTCATATTACGAAGTTTAGACAGTTAAAGAAGTTAGTCGTCTAAAATTGTTACGCTTTAGCATTACTGCTTAGGCCAAAATATGTTACCCATCATGAAAGGCTTGTATTTGGTATGACGTGTACGATGCCTATCAGCGGTACTGGTTGGTTCCGAGCATTCCAATCAATGTAACCAATTCAATATTTCCCACTGTCAGCGAAGTGATCTAGCATTTAAATTTAGAAATAATAAAGTACCTTGTATTTTGCTCAATTATTTTACACCTTTGCCAGAGTGATGTGGATAGATTCTCATTTCAAACTTGCCCACTTTATGTTAATAAGGGGAGGAAACTGAACACTGAAAAGCGGTTTTGGGGCGTATATTGAGTTCATTGGGTCAATGTGATGACAAGAGATTGCCCAACCTCATTTTATCTACTTGCATACAACATAATTAAAACATTAGGTCAGGACGCCTGGTCCAGTTAGGTTTTGAAATGTCTGAACGCTGGAAGGAAAGCATACGTCAAATGTTAGCCCGAACACAACCTATTTATCAAAGACTGATAACTGGAGCGTTGGATTGCTCTCATTTCAAGTCATTTTTTAAATCGTTCAGCATTTTTCTGTCCTTCGAATCAAATCCTTTATAGGAATTTCTTTTTGGGGAGGATCGATTCATTGATTTTTACGTGGCACTCGATTATTTCACTTATATGGCAGTGTGGCCAGGCTTAGTGAGGAAGGAAGAGGGCTCTTCGACGAGTACCTGGCAACTCTTCCACATACGGGGATAAAGTGAAAAAGCCACACAGACATTTTTTATTTGGACCCCTAACCTTTAGCTGATTGTTTGGTATCTTAAGCCGCGCTCAAGATTATTTCACTTATATGGCGACGTTGCCAGTTTTATTGTGGGAGGAAACCGGGGTAACCTTTAGCAGATACCTGGCAATCCTTCCATGACAAAGTGAAAACACACAAGTTTTTCTTGGACTGCATGGGATTAGAACCTGTGAGACTTTCGTTCTGCCAACTGAGCCACAGAGTTTCCCATTCTTATTGAGTGTAAAGCCTTGTATAATAATTATAATGTAACAATTTTTGTTGATGCTTTACAACGATCTTTATTAAATCAAGTTTGGCTAAGATGATGAAGTTTAGTATACACTTGTGTCCTGTATCTATATGTAATCAAACAAGAAATCAGAATAAACTATCAATTTGCATTCATCTTTACAATTTCAATAATTTGTTAAGATTCATTGAATAAGATATATCCTTTCCAACACAAGAACAGGATTACCATAAAACTTCCTGATCACTTCCACGATATTAGCCAAAATTTGACACCTCACATCACTTTACGAATGCTTTGAGGATATACCTTTTGACACAATAGACCATTTCGGTTAAGAAGATATTTTTCACAACGTTCGGATTGTACGGCATTGAAAACATTCCTATGTGGCAAGCTCTGTGACACATGCATCTATCGCATTGCGCCAAAGACAAAATTAGCATGATTTCAAGATTGATTAAACAATTCAATGTTGAGTGCCATGCTCCAAGCATCACTTCTTTAGCCAAAAGGGTCTATAGAGAACATTTGGGGGACTCCCATCAGATTGATTGATTGTTTGGTGTTTTATGCCGCACTCAAGATTATTTCACTTATATGGCGGTGGGAGGAAACCGGGCTCTATGCCCGGAGGAAACCCACGACCTTCCGGTGGTAACTGACAACCATCTCACAACTCGTATGAGAAAAACTGAGCATCACACTGAATTGAATAATGCTTGGTCACAAATTTGGAGGTAAGGGCACTGCATGCCACAGGCTCTCGGGATAACATTCGCTTTAAAGCAATTATCTCGAGGAAAACAATTTCTCAATAATTGTATGTGTGAAACAAAATTTGGACAAGATGTTTTTGTTTAGCACTTTGGATCATGACAATGCCACTTGGCATGGACAAACCTCTGAGGATAAATCTTAATTTTACATTGCTAATGTATCCATGTATCCACCCAAAAGATGTTGTTTTTTTTTCACTTTCCCCTTCAGATAATTTCTGATCAACAGATAATTCAATGATAACAGACAAGACGCCATTTTTATAGAACATAAGGGCAAAAAAATGATAGATTGATCGCTGTTTTATGCCACACTCAAGATTATTTCACTTATATGGGGATGTGGCAAGGTTGACAGCGATAATTAGGAACAATCACGCAGAGATGAGAAATTTTCACACGCTTTTGGACAATTGGAATTTAAACATATAAGTACAACCAAGATAAAGATTGATTGATTGATGTTTTAAGCCCGGCGTTGCCAGGTTTAGTGGGGGAGAAAACTGGAGGAACCCACGACCTTCTGTGTGGGACTGAGGGACGATAACTCTAACCCACTGAACCACCGAGGCCCCCCCACAAGATAAAGAAAATTTCAACCAAGCATGCTACATAAAGGTCTATCAGAGACGTCTCTTCATTCTTTACCAACAAAACTTTACAAAATAAGCATAATGCCTACAGAATGAATTAAAATCATCAACAAGCGTTCATATAATAATTTGCTTAATACTAGCGTATATTAGGGGTGACAAGAGTACGACCCTTTAAATATGATTGACTGATTGGTGTTTTATGTTACACTAAGGAGCAGCCTCTACAGTGGCTACTGGTCTCAATTCAAGAGAGGAGAGGACCAATAATTTCCTCCGCACTACCAGCTCTCCAACAGGTCAGTTGATCCTAAATAACAGAAAACAAAGTCAGAATTTGTTGTACTTAGGAAACCATATGCTGTTCATTTGTGATATATATATATATATATATATATATATTAAACCATGCTTTCTGCAGACATATTCAAAATGCTAAATAAGAACATTTATTCATGGCTTTATTGTAGCAATAATGTAAAGTTTAAACGGTAAAATCCAGTAATATTAGTTACAGGGTTTGTTCGAGGAGGGATACGGAAATATATGGGGTCAATATACTGTTTACTGACCCCATAATATTTCTGTATCCCCCCTCGAACAAACCCTGTAACGAATTTATCCCACCGAAGACCTAACTTGTACGATATTCAAGCCTTCTTTCTGAAAATTGGCTTTCATAAAAAGGCAGAAAGTGAACTCCGAAAGCTATTTTCTAATGTGTATGGCACGAGCAGACACGACTGGCAAGCGTCTATACATGACGTCACAAACCATGTTATGGTAGTCGACCTGTATGAATCAGCACAGCGACGTAATATGGAAATATACAGGGTCTCCACGTGACTGGTTTGAATCAATCAACAGGAAGTATTCAGTGTGAGGTGGGATAACAGTCAATACAATCCTTTGACCAAGAGACTCTGCTTTGATTTCAGTCCGAGTAAAAGACACACATATGTGTGGGGGTATATAACAGTTACACAGCAGGTCTAGGTTATACGAGACCCGAGACAGAAATGAAAGATTTGTATTGACTTATAATAAAAGTGCTACAAACCCTATGTTTTTATTGGTTTAAAATAAATTGATATGAAATACTACATAATTGTTTACCTGGGGAATATAAAGACAGATGCTG
This sequence comes from Lepidochitona cinerea, assembly GCA_963971465.1. Classification (NCBI taxonomy): domain Eukaryota; kingdom Metazoa; phylum Mollusca; class Polyplacophora; order Chitonida; family Tonicellidae; genus Lepidochitona; species Lepidochitona cinerea. The sequence continues at coordinate 33,156,034 of OZ020556.1, read as the reverse complement.
GCCAACTTAAATACAATAACATCACTCTTGCTTGTCTGTGGAGTAAAAAATATGATCCATGAGTTTTTGAAGTTTGATTAGTTGGAACAAGACAAAATACATATTAGACATTCTTCTTTAAACGGATGCTTTTTGTGCCTTAAATGAAAGATCAGTAATATTTGATATTTTAGCCTCACTCAATAGAATTTCACTGATATGGCAGTGTTGCTTGGTTTAATGGGAAAGAAAATGCGACCCAGAGGTCCAGAGTGAAGCCACCTTCTATTGATACCTAGGCAACTTGCAAGATTGATTGATTGATTGTTTGGTGTTTTACGCCGCGCTCAAGATTATTTCACTTACATGGCGGCATTGCCAGTTTTATTGTGGGAGGGAACCGGGCTCTGTGCCCGGAGGAAACCCACGACCTTCCGCTGGTAAGTGGCAACCATCCCACATAGGTCGTTCGAGTGAAAACCCAGTCAGAAAATTTTCCAATTTTTGGACTGAGTGGGATTCGAACCCGCGACTCATTGGTGGAAGGCTGTTCAGATTGAGCGTCCGTCGCTCTACCTACTGAGCCACGGAGGCCCCCCAACTTGCAAGAAGGTATATCTGATGAAAATCAATCAGAACAAAGTGAGGGTGATTTGAACAAGAAGTCATAACAGCCAACACTATACATATAGACAACACTATACATATAGACTCACTGAGGTTTTTAACATACAGAACAAAAACAATCATCTTTGACATGCTAGTAACTAATGTCAATCTCCATGAATTACCTGTAGCTGATGTCTGTCAATAAAGAGGAAAACTGACTGGGAATTGTTGTTGATAATTAGTCCAGATTTATCTCGTCTAGTTAATAAACGCATCAGCTGTTTCTCATAGTCTACATGAGGAAATTCAAAGGCAGCCTGTTGATAAGAAATGTCACCTTATTATTGTCACACAGAATGTTATTTACACTAACCTTTTAAGATACTCATCGTAATTATACCTCTCAACTGAACATTATTTTACTCATATAAATGGCATTGCACAATTTCTACAATGAGGAAAAACTGGGGTCCTTAGATGATGGTTCCATTATCCGCTTATAATTTTTTCAAAAAAAGGTAATTCGGCGTCAGTCAGAAATATTGAAATACTGGCAACCAACGGGTACCAATGCTAGTTTCGTAATACATCATACCATATAATGACTTTCATGATGGGCAAACAAATTTTCGTTTCCGTAGTTTAAGAGTAACAGTAACAAAAGGAAACCCTTTTGGGTACACACTTACTTGTAGTGGCTTGAATGCATCACAGTCCCCTTTCCATCTGGAGAATAAGTGACATTCCATTCTGTCGATGTCATTCCGAGGCCACAGAAAGAAATCTATTTCTGTTGTACATCCCATCACATCCTAAAACAATAAGAGATGTAGCGATCAAATAACACAGCACTACTTTGTAGAAATTTAACTTGCATAGTTGCTGGCTGATTTCATTGATAGTACAGGGTGCCTTTATAACGAAATTAGACGAAAACCAAAAGATCGGCTTGAATACCCCATAATGATGACTGATTGCCAGGTTTAGTGGGGGAGGAAACCGTGCTCATTACCCGGAGGAAAGCCTCGACCTACGATGAGTACCTGGCAACTCTTCCACAAACGACGACCAGGTGAAAAATCCACTCAGAAATTTTTCAATTTTTATTTGGTCTGTGATTTGAAACTTCCATGGGAGGTCTGTGTGGGACTGAGGGATGATTACTCTAACTCACTGGACCATCAAGTAACATTCATTCTTTCCTGTAGTTTGATATTGAATTACTCACTCTTCTCAAGGATTGCCATCTTGGAGCATGAAGCTGAACTACATCTTTGTCCAACAGCTCTCTGCTACTCTCAAGGGAATACGCTTCATCCTAATAAGTAATACATTAAATTTCCTCTGTCATTTCTAGTTCTTTTATTATATGAAAAAATGACTTTTTAACAATTTCATAGAGCTATGATAAATAATAGCAAAAAGCTACATTTGTCTTTAAGATTAAACATAGTATCCAAATCTATACACCAAATGTATCTGTTTAAAAAGTTAATTTATATAATTCAAGGTACACCACTGATAATATTTAACAGATAAACAATGTAGATCTATGGTTAATATATTTAAATAGCGGATAGCAAATATTTGTACATGTTCAGCTTATTATGTACAGTTTGTTTTTGAAAATATTTTCATTGAAGTATAGGCCACTGACCTACATGCAGGTGTGTTTGCTTTGAGTTAAACTTTTAAACCACACAAGATGAAATTAGCAATAGAGAAAGTCTAGTACGAATTCCACAAATTTCGTGTCATTGGTGTTATTATTTAGGCATGTGGCTGAGCGTTTTTCGTTCCCATAGGACGCTTGCATCTGACGTGAAACAAAATATGTCAAATTGAATTGCGAGGTCACCAAAAATGTCCTTCATTGCATCATCAGTCAGCGGATATCACAAGTAGGTAACTTGCAAGCCCTACATCTCTTTACAGCAGTAGCAGCGGACGTTTTCATGACTGGTGATCGTATCATGAAAATGGCTAGAGACTGAATTGGGCCTACAGTAATCAACCCGCCAAGATGAGTACCGGTAGTTTACCCGATCATGAATCTAATTACCCAGGGATTCATAGAAGTCCAAAATTTACGAACCGAAATTGAAAAATTCAGTTTTTTGGAAGGCAAAATTCAGTTTTTTAAAAATTTACCGACCATTTTAGGGTTAAAATTGAGTTAAAATCTATGTTACAAACCAGTTCCAATTTAATGTTTCTTTTTTCATGAAAGTATGAATTCCAAGAAAAAAATCAGGTTTGACAAAAAACTAATGATAATAATATATATGTAATGTCAAACCTAGATCAAAGTTATCCCTTCTTCATGTGTAACAATAAAAAAATACACAATGATCAAGTTACAAATTTGAGAACTATGGTTCAGGGGAGGTAACTATTATCGTAATTTCAAGACACTAGTTGTCTCCCCTTTTATTTTCTATACCACCAAAAACAGCTGAATATATATAACAAGTCGCGAATTATTACGATTATTGTGGGTAATACTCCCCAAAATTTCTCAGTTCATCAAAATCAGCTTAGTTTAGAAATGTTTAGGTAATTAAAAACACTTCCAAAGTGCAAATAAGCCATGTTGTGGACACTGAAAACGAGACTGTATGTTTCTCAGTATTTAAACAACAACAACAACAACAAGAGAATGACGGCCATGGTCGTTTGACGGCGGTTTCTAAATAAACTTTTCCCTTGAACTTGGATTTTTTCATCATAAACAGTGGATATCAATCAAGCAATATTCAGTTTTTCACGTCCAAATTGAGTTTGAAAATTTTAGTTTTCAAAAGGAAATTTTAAACTGAAAATATTGAGTTTTTCAACACCAAATTCAGTTTTAAACTCAATTTTACGAACCGAATATCAGTAAGTAAATTGGACGTGTATGAATCCCTGTTACCTTGACTCCTTTAAGAATGGTTTCTTCATAGTTATTAGTCATAACTGGAACAATGTCTGACACCTCAAAAACTGCATTGCTTTTTTTCTGAAATAGAGAAAAATCAGTAGGGATTTAATTAAATATCCTGTAGTGTAAATTGGGTATCATAATCAGTAAGGATGCCTTGAACAAGCTGTCCAGACAATTAAAAAAATCCATGTATATATATTTGCTAGATTTAAATATCTACACGGAACACCATTATCAATAATATTCATGTCCCGTCCAAAACTTGTTTGCTCATCAGAAAAGCACAATCAAATCATTAAACATCTAAGTTTAAAATAGATAGTTTTCTTATTTCTATATAGTATTATAAGTACTTTTTAAATTGAATTCCAGTGATAACTTTTAAACCCTTTACTGGCTTTAGAGTTGCTTAAACAAGACGAGGTTTCAAACTTTTAGTGTACCACCAACTTTACAAGATCAATAATATTAAATTAAAAACGAGGTACCTCGTGCAATTTTACCAGACAAAAATATGAAGCAAATACAAGTATTGTTTCTAACCTTGTCTTTAAAATGAAAAGTAATATACATCTTAAACTCGAAGTGGTCAGCTAACGATTCTTTTTTCTTCTTCAATTGATGTCGGAGGCGACTTACAGCAGCACTTTTTCTCACGAAAGGATCCCCCATGATGATAGATTTAGACTTTTAATTTACTTAATTCACAGCCATTTGCTAGCACTGGGTATCTTTGTAATATTGACCGCTCTAATCGCTCAACAAATAACTCAGGGTGTGCTCTACATTTTTATTATTTAATTATTATCTATTTTGTTATTTTTTTTCGTATGTATGTATATTTTTATTTATGTACAAAAATAGAGCTTTAACTTAAAGTGGAACAAGAAAGCCATTCTTATTTATTCTTCAAACAACAGGTAAATATAATATTAATATAAAGCTACACTACACAAATTTAGCTGGGGGGTAACAGATACATTTTAATAGAGAGTGGAAACTAACTCCCTCGTCCTAAACAATGGATCAGGAGAATAAGCACTACTATTACAAATTTGACACCCTAAATTTTGGCGGAAGCCTTGACGCCTTTCGTGAAAGTTCTTTCTCCATTAAGAAATTCATGACAGTTGCTGGGGAGGTCATCTTGGATCGTTCACGTACACAAACTCAAGTCCGAAGTCAACAGTAACAAATATTGTTTTACATATATTGCAGTCATTTTGAACGGCATGATTTTGTTGGTTAACACCGGGATCCTTGAAGAAAACAACAAAATAGCGCGACAATTTATCCATGCAAAATTCGCCTTTCGAGCATTTCTGAAAATGGGTAGGAAACGGAAATTGCGTTCGATGTTGATACAGCGATCACCGTCTGTGGACAAAAAAATCTCTGCTTCAAGTTTTGCACAATGTAATATAATTACTGCATGGAACATATTTTGTAAATACTAATAATTCTTTTGTACGAATAAATTAAACGTAATCTTTATCATAAATATTAAATGAGATTCAAACAAAAACAATTGTTTTTAAGTGTTGATAATGATATTGGCAGAGATAAATTACACCGTCACTGCATTTTTTTTTGTTGGCATTATGACTTTGCTTTTCCCAGCATTGATGTCCTTACATACGTTTCGTTTCCGAGATTTACGCGAAGCGAACTGTTAGAAATTTTATAAGTAATTTACAAAAAAAAAAAAAAACTCCGTCTCCTTCCGTTACCATGGTGGCGGGATTAATTATTTACAACATGGCGACGGGCACTACCTTGGTTTGACTAACTGCTGAAGTCTAAATACGAGTGCAAACGACTAAATTATTAAGGTGATACTCTCCAGGTAATTATTGATTTTCAAACAAGACCCAAACCCTTTATTGATATTCTATAGATCCCAGTTTCTTACTCTGTGTTAAAGAAAAACTGCGACGATACCATGTGTGTGAAACCCCTCTCTCCGGTGGCAGTTGATTGAATTTGAAGTTGTATTCAGTATTCTGATTCTTTGATACTGGTACGCCCACAAGGGCTTCTTCAATACCACATCAACATAGATAGGGTACATTTGTATTATTGTAAAATCGAAAAGTTGCTCCCGGAATTTAAAAATAAAACTAAAGTAAAACTGTGTCAGGAAATTTTTGTGTGTAGCTAAAAACCATCCTTAGTCCGAAATATCTGTGATGATTATGTAAGACATTTCCGGGAATGGTTAAGAATACCAGGTCAACCAATGTGGGCGGAGCAACCGTGGGAAGGTTTTTGGCTTGCATTGGTTGGTTCTTGACTAAACCCTCTATAATTACTGTTACAGCACCTTGGATATTTTTAAAGTATACAAAAGTAGCACACGGGGACGTCTGGAAGCGTTTACTGTTTCTTTCATCCTATGTTCTTGCTGTATAGTAATACAGTAGTACCACCTAACGTCTTGCGATAGACAACTCCCTTCAATGCAACACACTCTATTTTTTTCTATTTACATCCGCACTCATCGGGTCTCGAACCCCTACCTTTCCAATCTGAAGCTGCGCAGAACAACATCCGCACTCAAGTAGACCGTAGCATCTTACCACTAGACTAACTACCAACACAGCATTAGAGGTATTAAATTTCTATGTGTTACGTGAACTGCGATACACGCATGCGCACTTCATATTTATATACCCTTTGACCTACAATGACGTATTTGGACGAATCCAAGAGGATCCTTCAGTTTTGTAAATAAACATGGTTAAACCTAACCCTTTTCTGTCAATAAACCCCGTCCCTAACCCTAAGTCTGTCTTTGGTGTTGTCAATAAAAGATTCCAAAACCTATCCTTATTCTGTCAATAAACCCAGTCCCTAATCCTAAGTTCGTCTTTGACGTTTTATCAATAAAACATGCCTAAACATCACCAAAGTTGTTGACAATTAGGGCACATGGTATTGACCCTCCGTCTCTGAAGAGCTGGCATAGTGCCAAAGGCCAACAGTCATCGACCACAGCCACGCCTTCACACAGCGGGGCCACTTTATCAATGAGTTGACTGACCGCAACTTTTACGTTACCTACGATTCTTTACCGAAGCCACATTTTCTGAGAGATAGGCCATCATCATCGTCAGAACCCATTTGATCAATTTTCAAGGAATTCCTTGACACCCTTCGGGCTGGCAAGACCACCTCTCGTTCCTCATAAAAAATATCAAGATTCTCTTCATAACTTTTAAAAATAAAAATACTAACCCGTACTTTACTGGTTTCCCTTTCTCCTCGCACCAATCTGAAGTCTGTATGTCGACACCAGCCATAGATCTGCCAGGTTAAATCTCACATTGTACCAAACCCTTAGTTTACAAAAGTCGCCATTTGCATACTCTCATTGATACGTCATTATATCACGCAAAAGGTTGACCTGTCACATGACTACCCACTGGCAGGCGATATAGTTCATTGGTCGTGTTGTTTCATGTGACTTTATCAAAAAACAACACAAAAAACAAATTAGGATGGCATAAAATGTAGCCTAATTTCCTAAACTGTGTAAATAATGCATCTGCAAGGTATATATGTACCTTGTTCAAAGAGAAAATAAATGTTGTCGCTATAATTATTTGGTCATTTGTAAATCTCTGACTAAAAAGGAGCTTGGTCAACTTGAATTTTGAGGTGGCCAAATTAATACTAAGCTTTATTTTATCTTTAATTTATATATATGTACATGTCGTCTAAGCCTTGACCAGGCCAAATTGTCTACATATCTCTATTGACCCCATTCACTCCTCATGTTCAAAAACATTAAGTGTAAAAATATGCACCATGGCATGTCTGGTTACCGTTTTCTATTGCCCTCAACTCATACTCTTTAAAGGCAAACTTGCCGCCGTAGCCTGTTTAAATTTGCTAAGAAAACCAATTTACACGAGCTTACTACGACTAATACCACTAAACTTAAACATAGGACACATAAAACATGTCTAGTTAGCTTTAGAATGTAAAAATGGGGATGAAAAACAAACGAAGAATCGAAGCTTGATTACAACAACAACGATCAGTGTCGGTCAACTTTCGTGTTGGATTACCCTCCTTTTAGGCCTTTGTATCTGTGGTTTACACTCAAACAATTATCAGCAGGCTTTTTCAGTCGCTGTTAACCGATCGTCAGCCTGTATTTCTCAGATAAATAGGCCTACCTAAAATTACACTGTGCCGTTAGTTCACTCACTAGACTGAAACATAAAATCGCCAATAGGGGGCAGCTTGGTTTGTTTACGTTCCGGGTACCTAACAATTCAAATTTTCAAATTCAAATTAAAAATACAAAGTGACGTCCAAACTTCAAAATTTTGGTAAAAATAGAAAGTTCCTAACTTATATTGTCTGGGAAAAATACAGAAAACGGTCTTTCTTTTTTAATGTAAACAATATTCCTGATTTTCGTGGCAAGTGTGCCTTTAAGTATTTTAGACCAGGCCCCTAATTTTGGATTATTTATAATTATGGCAACCAGTTTTGCTGCCACTGTGTCAAGTATATACCTGTGTAAAGTATAGGGAACAGGGACCAAGAGGATAGGCATGCAGTTGTAGATGACTATGCTATTATATCATTGTTACATTTTACACTTATGACATTCATATCTGTATCTGATCTAAAGGTCATAATCCTACAGTATTTGCATTATATCAAAATAAATACTACAAAGTGAAACCCTGCTTAAGAGACCATGATCTATCTTCTTTTTTTTTTAATGCACAGGATGAATGACAATGTCCACCTCAGAAAGAAGAAAACGGGCAAAGTGGCCCCTCTTGATATGCAGACATTTATTAATAACAAAGCATTTGATAGTGAGGAGGGGGACGATTATAACAAAGAGATTGAAGTACAAAATCCTCGAAATAGGTAAGGAAATAATAATTTGGTTTTGTTTATTATTTGCAAAAAAAAAATATGACTGATAAATCTTGACATATTTTATGATACATGTATCTGTGTGGAAAGGATTTGCCATCTATCAAATAGAAAATTGAAATTGGACATTTAAACAAGTCATCATTAAATTCATTATTTTAAAATTGTATTAATTTAGTAATTATGATATAACAGTTACAGTAATAATTTCTGGATGGCAGTATGTACTAATTAATACAATAGTTGATGAGTTTAAACTTGCCTTGTTATTTAGAAAATCTTTGAAAGAAGCTTTGAACAATGTCCGTCCAGCGGCCAATGCTCTTAAGGCTATTTCTGATGCTAAAGTCAGTGGATCCAAGTGGAAGTTGTATGTTACGAGAAGAAGGGTGACATCTGATGAGTGTGAGTTAAACACTTTGTATCTACTCTTTTGGTACATGTATATTTACAGGGTGGGAAGTAAGGATGAAAAAAATCAAGGGAATTATTCTGTCTCTGCAGGTTGCCCAATAAACTATATTATCCCACCCCACTCTGAGCATTTTGTAATTTAGCACAATTAAAGTGAACAGAATGCAGGTAATATTTGACACCCAATTCTAGCAAAACCATTTTTTTTTTACATTATGACACAAACCTTCACAATTTATTCTGGATATCTCTTTCCTTTTTACATTTGATATGAAATTTCTTTTTGACAGTAAAGCCTTGGAATGGTATGTTACCACACCAAATATCTCTATAATTTTATATTCAATCCCATATGGCATTTTAGATATATTTTAGTTTCTTAAAAACGAACACTACCACAAAGTGCACAAAACTTTTCATGCACATTGTCTATCCCATCTCTCCTCTCCTCTTACTGTTCTAGACATTTAGTTATGCCCACGTATTTTCTTACAGCTTTTATGTTTAGAGGAATAGCAGACCATCAATCAATTTTGTGGTGTTATAATGGATTCATTAAAACAATCTATACTACAACATTTAAGATAAATGGGTTTGATTTTTATATATTAAATGTTGCTAATTAAAACATTCCATACCTCAGGATGCTATAAGACTGTTATTACATTTGTGATAAGGCTTTATATAGGCTCTATGGTCGTGTTAACCTTTTTACTAAAGAACATTATTGTAGGATATGTGTGTGAAAATTAGTTACACTATTACAATACTAGCTTTTTTATTTTATTTGTGTATCTTAGAACCCATATAAATCCTAAGGATAATGCTTGTTAGTTGCATAGTAAATTTTTTGTCAGATGGAGGCAGTTCTTACCAAATTCTCACATACTTGTTCTATGATCACACAACTGTTTGTGGTGAGACTTAGACTATACACAAGTTATCTGTAGACCGAGGGGGGAAACATGGTGCGCGGAATGTATTCTGCACTGTAACTATAGGCTTGCAGTCTTGTGTTTCACTTCAAGGATTTGTCACATAGTACCGGTAGTTACAATACCCTAATACAGCCTGCATAGTCTACAGACCTAGTACATGTAGCCTCATTTGATATTTTTGCAAGTGGTAAGGTGGTGGGGGGGGGGCGGGTTTCATAGACAGGCTTTTAATGACCCATTTTCTAGGCAGCGCCAAATCCTGATTAATTATCCATATCTCTAGTATATAGGTATCTAATGCTAATGTAGACATGCCTAAGCTTGTGCATGTTAAACAAAGGTTATAATAGAGCTATTAGACCAATATTGGTTTATCAGTACGGAACCAGTCAACTGTCATAATTTACCCTGTATAGTGGCTAAATTGGGAGTTCAATATGCCCAGTAACACTCTGAAAACTGGGCCTTCAACATACACCATGGGTTAGCTGTCTAATTTGATTTTCTTGTCGAGAATGTTTTGCTTAATTCTTTATAATTTTAAAATAGTTATTATGGTTCAGCCTATATGTTTTTTAAGTTTAATATTTTTTGAAAGCCTACTAGGAGCTGTAGAATGAGATATTACTTCTGTTCAATACCAACTTAATGATGTTTTAATTAAATATCTCTTATGATGAAATGTACATGTAAATGATTATCACTTAAATTGAATCCAGGTAAGTATATTTTATAGTGCAATATATAATTTGCAGATAATGATTAAATAATAAGTAAGGTTAATTTGGATGATTTAATTAATTCAGAGACTCAGTCTTATTTGTGCTTATGGTTCTTACATATGTATTCTAGATATTTGCATAATTTGTAAACTTTGTGACATTCACACAATTACGATGTTTATGAAAAGTAAAATGCAAAATATCTGTAGTGTTAATCAAAACATTGCCCGTGACTGACACTGTTTATAATATTTTCATGGCTTTGATCAAATAATCAGAGAACTTTTTTATTTAAAATTTTTTTTTAATTACTAACATTTTTCAATTATGTACCAATACTCACAAAAATAGATTTCACAGTTAAAATGGTTTTTTTTAAATTCCTTTATTTAATAGTTTGAAGTTCAGCTTTTTAAATATTTGAAAACAAAGGAATGGTCTGAAATTAACGTATTAAATTTTAACTGAGCTCTCATCTTAGTGAAATAATCTTGTGCGTCACAATAAAACATTACAATAACTGAGTCACTCTGAAACCTCAGGGATTTACGTACGTGAAATACCCTTGGATAGACTGCCGGTCATTTTGAATGTGCCTACCAAAAAGGTAGCTGTGAAACATACGTTTTCCATATCCTCTTAATGGCCCCACAAAAGAGTCCCCGTGATAATGTATTGTAAGAGACTGAAACACTCGGTTTGTTAATTACTTTCAGCCTAGATCAGTTATTTAAACTTTGTGTTTCAAATCATGTGGTTTACCAGGCGTGTCAAAGCCGACCGGTAGCGAGCAAAGAAAGCTTTGTGTTCCGACTGTAACTGAGTTGGAATTGCTTTACCCCTAGTGTCTGTACTGTTGATTCGTCTCCCCTCCAGTTTTACCTCAGTCACATATATTTGTGTACCTTATTCTCTGCACATCTCTTGTCTTCTGGATTGTCTCTTTTCAGATGTCCATGACGTTCTCAAATAGAAAATCCTTTCACAAATTACCAAACTTCATCAGCCTTTAAAGTTCCCTAAGTGCCAGTGTGACTATATCTTAAAAATATAGTCCACTAACAAGTACAATATTTTCAAATGCTCAGAAAAACCATATTTGAAATCTGTTATATTTAATATTCTCCCTATTATTATATAATATATGGCCAGGATTTTAAATTCAAATTAAAATACCGAGGGAAAAAATGTTTATACCAAAAGAAAATAAAACGTAGTCCTCTGGTTTCCCAAAATTCATTGATAAATTGTTAATTGTTTTAAAGAACAAAAACATGATCTTCTTTGAAAATCATTTCTTGTTTTGAAAAGGGAGAAACACTTAAGCTAATGATTTCAAAAGCTATAATGACCATTTTTGTGTTGTTCTAATACAGCCTCCTCCGTGCAGACGGATGACACGAGACGTAAGAATCGTGGTTTGGGATTGGATGTTGTTGATGATAATCGTTACTCCTTTAATCAGGCTGTATTGATTCATTACTTTGCCAACCTTGGAGATGAAGTTGTTCTGGAGGAAATAGAAAATCATCTGAACATTGGAGCTGATATAAACTGTACAGATAGACACGGGCAGACAGTTCTTCATGAGGTAGGAGATTTATATCTTGTATCTGCTTTGATGAAGGGTTTTCAAACTTACCTTATTGGGAAACTCTTTCCATTCTCTATTTACCTCACACTTCAACATCCCAGAAACTTCAACATCCTCACGTCAATACTTCCACATCTGCCAACCCAGACTCAAGCCCCTTCTAAAAATTGTGTTAACCAAGAAAAGTCGGGGCAGAGGGGAGGGAGGGGGAGGGGGGGGGGGGGGGCTTGGGGGTGAATTCTGCTTTAACAGAATGCTTCGAAGTGCAACAGAGCTTCGAAGTTTACGCATATTCTTTACTAGCTATACTAAATAATGTTTTCAATTCTGTGTGCCCTTTTAAAATTTCATGAATAGCAAGAATTAAGTTACAATTTATTAAGTCTGAAAAATGTTATGATTAGAATAATCTTACTTTTGAACGTGTCATTTTAGGCAGCTCGAGCGTGGGATAGTGATGTTGCTAAGTTTCTACTGGAGAAAGGAGCTGACGTAAACCAACCAGATAAACTAGGACGTACACCTCTTCATGTGGCGGCTTATCTAGACTGTCCAGAGTTGGTCAATCTCTTCATTCAACATGGAGGTAAATTTTGATATTGTATGTCTGTTCATCACTGGTTCCCTCATTTGAATTCATACATGTACTTTATTAAACATGATGGTATTTGTTTATTAGCTTTTGAGGTTAGCTTCTCTCATCATCAGATGTACCAGTAAAAGATGTGAACATGGGATACATTGTGTAATGCTGTTAAGTGCAGGAACTCTGCTCACAATGTTTTAAGTGCCAACAATATTATTTTTCTCATGTCCAAAGGTAACGGTAGATTGTGACTGTTCAAATTTATTGAATGTGATGTTTTTTATGTGTGTGTTGGTAAGGTAGGATTTGAATGTGGCATTCCTGTTGAAAATTCTGATTATTGGAATACTCAATACTGATACTCAATAAGACAGATCTATGTTTAATATTCATATGGCGTATTTTCTCCCTTTCTTCCAGCTGATAAAGAAGCCCTTACCTTCGGAGAACAACAAACACCCTTGTTTTATGCAGCAAAGAACGATGCTTGTCAGTCACTCAGAGCTTTAATCAAAAGTGGCTGTCTGTTTAAAGTTGAGCGGGACTTCAAGGGAAGAACACCTCTCCATGTAGCTGCAGAGCTGGGTAAAGCAATATATATTTACTACATTTTATCATTCGACTTTTAGCTTTGGACTTATTTCTTCCTAGTGTTCTAATATACAGATCATACAAGTCTTCGTCCATATATTGCTTACATCACATCTACTGCCCAGGTACTCAATCTAGTGCAGTAAGTTGGGTTGTTAACAGGTTGCAAATAATGGCAAGTGTTGCTAAGGACTCTGCAATGGTCAGCGATTTCCTCCGGGCAAAGTGCCCAGTTACCCCCTCACTAAACCTGGCAACCCCACCATATAAGCGTAAAACATCAATCAATCAACCAACGTCAGGCCCTTATGATGAAAACCTGACAATCCAAGCACATACTTGATAGTTGTTTCAAAGACATCTAGTTATAACTTGTTGATCCACTGAATAGCTTCGCATAATGTAGTAGCAAGGTAACTCCGAATAAATTTAACAATTTATCAATATGCGTTTGTTAAATTGATTCGGAGTTACCTAGCTACATGTACCACATCTAGTTATTGCGGTCACACTTGGTTGTAAAGGGTTTATGTACAATACCTATACTGAAATGTCTCTTTCACATTAAATAATACGTTGTTATCCATAAATCTCTTATCCTGAGTGTTGCAGTAAATAAGAAAGTTTACAGGAAGCCATATACACAGAAGCAATGCCAAATCTTGTACATTTTACGATAACGACCCCTTAGAGTGGCTTACTGAGCCCTTGAAATCCCTACTGGTTCTTTTTTATTGCTGCTTGCATTGTAGTTGAAACTGTATGTTTGCATTTTTTTTTAAGTTTTGTTTTCATTTTTTAGAATCCTAGAATTATATTATGGTTGTGTTTTTTTATTTTGAAAATTATGTCATTTTTATGGGTAGATCGTAGTGAGACGGCCCGATATTTATTGGATCAGGGTGCACCAGTGGGCATGTCTGATAAAACTGGCCAAAAAATTATAACACATATGATCACCAAGATGCCCCCTGTTGTAAGTAAATCTCATTGTTTATATTTATGAACACTAAAACACACGGGCACAGGGAAAATATTCTTGTTTAAAATATATAATAAAACTTTAGGTTCAGTTTGGGTATACATTCTGTACATTCTTATCGCATACATCCTTTTAAACACATTTTGTATTTCACATACAACTGCTTGATTGATTGTTTGGTGTTTTACGCCACGCTCAAGATTATTTTACTTATTTGGCGGCGTTGTCAGTTTTATTGTGGGAGAAAACAGGGCTCTATGCCCGGAGGAAACCCACAACCTTCCGGTGGTAACCATCCCAGAAAATTTTCCAATTTTTGGGGACTGAGTTGGGTTCGAACCTGTGACCCACATACAACTGCACACACTTGTTTAATTCATCCAGGAGAAGAAGGCTAGTTAATAGTGCTTTTGGGTTAAACTGACCATTTGTTTAGGTAACTTGGTTACTTCCCCTTTTTATTGTTCAGTGGTCTCCCTAGAAGGAAAAAGTGTATTTCCTGCATGTGTAAGGAACAAAGGTGTACAAGATACAGGTGGTTGCTGTGAGGTCCTATTTGGCTTTGATTGACATTGGTCAGTTATCATTGCAAGTACTGCATGTAGCTTTATTCAGTTAACACTGATGACAACATCATACTGGTTTTGGGTGCAGTCTGAGAGGCACTGATGACAGCAGCATACTGGTTGTGGGTGCAGTCTGAGAGGTACTGATGACAACAGCATACTGGTTTTGGGTGCAGTCTGAGAGGCACTGATGACAACATCATACTGGTTTTGGGTGCAGTCTGAGAGGCACTGATGACAGCAGCATACTGGTTTTGGGTGCAGTCTGAGAGGCACTGATGACAGCATCATACTGGTTTTGGGTGCAGTCTGAGAGGCACTGATGACAACATCATACTGGTTTTGGGTGCAGTCTGAGAGGCACTGATGACAACATCATACTGGTTTTGGGTGCAGCCTGAGAGGCACTGATGACAACAGCATACTGGTTTTGGGTGCAGCCTGAGAGGCACTGATGACAACATCATACTGGTTTTGGGTGCAGTCTGAGAGGCACTGATGACAACATCATACTGGTTTTGGGTGCAGCCTGAGAGGCACTGATGATAACATCATACTGGTTTTGGGTGCAGTCTGAGAGGCACTGATGACAACATCATACTGGTTTTGGGTGCAGTCTGAGAGGCACTGATGACAACAGCATACTGGTTTTGGGTGCAGTCTGAGAGGCACTGATGACAACATCATACTGGTTTTGGGTGCAGTCTGAGAGGCACTGATGACAACATCATACTGGTTTTGGGTGCAGTCTGAGAGGCACTGATGACAACAGCATACTGGTTTTGGGTGCAGCCTGAGAGGCACTGATGACAACAGCATACTGGTTTTGGGTGCAGCCTGAGAGGCACTGATGACAACAGCATACTGGATATACTGACACTGTATATAATTCAATGTTTATTTTTCTTGCCATTTAGAAATGTAATTTTTTTCCTTCTCAAGGCGGTGGATGCGTTAGACCAATTCCATAAGAAGTTCCGCTCTGAAAGGAAACAGTATTTCTATCTGAACTTCTTACTCCAAGGTAAACATTCTGACAATTGATATATATGATGGAATAAAGCTTCAGCATTTTGGACTATTTTAAAAAGCTGTGAATTTTGCTTTCATTGTTTATGAATCAATTTCATAAGATTCAAGTTTGTGTTTTGTTTGATGCTGCTCCCATCTCTACTAAGATTGGTTGCAATGATGTTGGAAATCCAGTTCTGATTATTTAAGTTTCATGCATACATCAGTTTTGTTCTCGAATATTTCATTTTATTTATTTCTGTTTTCTTTCAGAAAATGAAAACAGCAGTGAGGCTCCCTCACCTGTAAGTTGAGAGCTAATTTATTTTGTGTTTTATTGTGGCTTGAGCTATCAAAACTCTCTTATTTTTGATTGAATTAGATTAAGATAAAGCAAGGGTTTAAAGTTGGTTTATAACTAATAGACCTGCTTTGAAATAAATATATTTTTGTTATGTTTTTCTCTAATTTCAAATGATTTCTAGGACCTGTTTAGAACTATTAAGCATTATACTTCATCAGTACATATGTTTCTATTTAACAGATGCAAGTTGCAGTGACACATAGACAACATGATATACTAACCCATAAAGTTTTGATAAAGTTGTTAAAGATGAAATGGAAATCCTTTGGATGGTAAGAAATTTATTGATTTCATGCTACATATTTTTGAAATCGAATAATCTGAACAATTTTTTAAAATTTTTTGGTACTAATTTTAGCAAAAATACCACTTGCATTTTTTTTCGCTTGAGGCAGAAGTATGATTGTACGATGCCACTTTAAGTTTGTCGACAACATAATTAATAACCGAGTCATCACAAATGCTGTTATTCTTGATTTGAAATCATAAACCCATCACCCAATCAATGTACTGCACAAATATTTTCACAGCCTTTCACCGAGGTGTCAAACCAGACACTTAAATTACAGAATAATATTTTAACAAAAACTTTTACACAAATATTTATTTCAGGACAATTGAGATGCCTACATTTATGTGGGACAAGTCACATATCAGCAAGTTAACATACCGATTTCTTTATATTGGAAGTATTTTCGGTGTATTATTGTATTATCTGGATTTTCATGAAGTATGCGCCATGTTTGGGTAATGAAACAAACGATAGATATCACGTGATCAGGTATATCCATTCAAGACTGCGTGTATAATGACGTCATATAAAATATCTGTTTTGGACTCCTCTCCAGGTCATACATAGAAAAATGTTGACCCGTCACGTGGAAAGCATTGACCAATAAAATGGGAGTAAACCCTAATGCATATTAATGAGGTATAATAACACTACATGTATGTTGTCTGTACTTGCAGGATTCGGGCATTGAGAGATGTTGTTTTAAACCTGATTTTTATAATCCTCTGGACCGTTATTGGTTGTCAAGTGGATTTTGAAGAAAAACACAAATATGTCTTCCCTGATCATTGGTGGAGGATTGTTTTGTTTGTAAGTAATACAAGTTTTATTGTTCACTGTCTCATACAAGTAACAGGAATGTCTGAATAATTAAATAGTCAGATTACACATGTATATTATCCCATTTTATCCTCTCGTCGCCACATAAGGGAAATAATCCTGAGTGTGACGTAAAACTCCAATCAATCAGTCGTTATCCTCATGGATAAACAAATACTGAACTAAAATTCATTGCTGCAAATAGAAGTTGCTCCAAATATCGGTGTGTGAATTTTTGTAACAAAACAATTTAAAAATAAACATTTGAGCTGTATAGAGAAGTTAGTGGGTCCATTGCTGAAAAGATTATGGAATTTTCAAAAATTAAAAAAAATATATTTGAATTTATATGAAAATAAATCAAAAGCTAATCATATCTATTTTCTTCCTATCCAGACAAATTGTATTTGTATATTATATTGGCAGAGTTGTTCAATGATTAGATGGAGCACCTGGCCTTTCACTGGTTCATCACAATACATGGTCACATGTACCATCATTGTTGTTCTATAACATTTGAAAGTTGTTTGCCCCCTCCTCCCCTCAACAGAAAAGTACTGCCCATCAGAAAATTGATTGACATGAGACTTAAATGCTTACCTTATCAAAGGAAATTTTTTTAAAACTTTGCATTTGTTTGTTCTTATTAGATACTTGCTGGTGCAGTAACAGCTTATCAGATTGTCAGTGAACTTCTAGAGTATCGCAAATCAAAAAGGAACCATTATGTAAGTAAAGCTGACCATCCATCAATGCTCTCTCTTTCTCTCCCAGAAACCTTTGCTTTGAGAACAGTATGACTGGGATCTATTATTGCCTGCTCTTGATGTAAAGAACTGGTTTAAATTATGTTGAATTGATTGTTAGCTTGATACTTCTACCTTAGTTACAAAAAGAGAGGAGATATCTTGAGAACTACAACATTCATCTTGGTGTTAAGTAAAATGAGATAGAATGACTGTTGCGATTCTTGAAATTTGGCTTTTAATTCTTTTTATAAGCCCAAATCAAAAAAAATTGTCATATGTGGTACTCTCAGCGCTGATTGTCTGTCCATCCTTGTTTCCCTTGAAAAGTTTTTATTCGATCTTTACAATTCTTTCACAACATACCTTATGGGTAGATGGTGTATCATCATGATCAACCATTTATGGCATCTTCAGTTGCATAGTATGGCATCTATATGGATTATGTAATGTTCTCATTTAGTCTATATCTTCGTTCCCTAACGGGGGCCCTTGGTGGTCCATTGGGTTAAAGTGAGGGCCTCTCAGTCCCACACAGACCTTCCGTTGTTGTAGCTGGTTTCGAATCACACTCAGACCAAATTACAAATTGAAGAATTTTTGAGTGGATTTTTCACTCGGTCGCTGATGTGGAAGAGTTGCCAGGTACTCGCTGGGGTTTCCGCCGGGCAATGAGCCTGGTTTCCTGACCCACTAAACAAAGCAACACTGCCATATAAGTGAAATAATCTTGAATGCAGGGTAAAACATCAATCAATCGTTCCCTTGCGCTCCATAACTTGAAAAGTTATGATATGATCTTTACAATTCTTTGATAGCAGATACTTTATGTGTAGATGGTGTATCATCAACCAATTATGACATCTTTGGTTGTATAAAACAGCATATACCGTATTTCGTCTAATGTTTCGCAGGCCAGTTTTTACCCTCACTGTTCGCACTGCTGTTGATATGAAAAGGACCGCCCAGAAGTGGGGGGACATATTCACACCTCTGCTAACGAGCCCCGCGGTGACGAGTCCATTGACTGCAAAGCGGCTGGCAGGGGAGCTAGTCGGTCCTCTAAAAACGAGATGGTAAAAGACAGAATGCAGTGCTTAACTGCAAATCTGTTCAATCGTTCTTTCACGATCCAAAATCTGTAAATAACAGGGCCTCAGATTACATAATCATAAGAATATTATGGTGATAAAGTCGCTGCCATTTAAAATCCAAACAAATTTGTTGTTGCAGTTCCGTCAGCGAGGAAAATCACACGTTTGAGGTGTAAGGTTTTTACAAAGCCGGATCACGCTGTCACACTACAGCGTACGTTATCCGTAAATAGGAAGAGTGAAAAAAAAAAATGTTCAAATTAGCGATTACTTGTACATTTTTATTGATTTTATTAAAAAATATTTTCCATAATTGATCTTTTTGTAAAGGAGAATCCAAGTTTGTTCCAATATAAGGGAATTATTTTTAATAATCGGTCCCTGACGAAACTTCGAAGTCGACTGAGTTGATCTCATTCTCAAGTCGTGTTAAGAGTCAAGCCAGTAACTGCTTTTTTCTGTCTTTTTAAATTTTGATAAAAAGGTACGCTTGGGCTTTTAATCATACTAGCTCTACAAATTTAATCTAAATGCCATTGATCGAATGGGTTGTTATACGCCGTACGCCGTGAATTTAATTCTTATGGTTTTCTAATTTGGACTGAGCCATCACCCCTATTATTAAGTAGACCGTTCCGTTTATACTTTGGCATTCTGCAGCTCTATGTATAACAAACAAGATTTCCGTCATTAAAACTTTATGTCCTCATGATCATACCATCTTTTTACATCGGGAATATTGTACTCGTGAGAAAAAAACTTAGTTTTCCCCACAATCTTTGACCACATGACATAAATATTGCAGCTCCGTAACGGACGTTGTTGCCGCTTCTACACTACGGCCGTGCTGTACTCTGTACATGTAGGTCTATAGAATAAAGCGCGAAAAGTTGAAAACAGTGAAGATATTCATACAATACGATCGCTGTAAAAAGAAAAGAGAAGAATAAAAGTAATTTATTGTTTAGAAATTTACTTTTATAATAAATTTGGTAATCTATTGATTGTACTATCTACTTAGGCCTTTGTATACCGCCCACTGTCACAGTCGACACCTCCGTGGTCCAATCAAGCGATTCATTGTTTGGTGATTATAGGATTATCCCCTAGTTCCCCATACTCTCTCCAGGGGGTTATCGTCTTTTTTTGCGTGCGAAACATTAGACGAAATACGGTATATTAGATTATGTAATATTCTATTTTAGTCCTTATGGTGTTCAGTTTTTATTCAATCTTTACATTTCTTTCATAGTATTTAGCTTATGGGTTCTTGGTGTGTCGTCAAGCATTTATGACATCTTCGGTTGCATTTTTGCATAATACGGCATCTAATAGTCAATATCTTCCTTAGTTTTGACCGGATGTTGACAAAGTAAGGGATAGATGGTGTGTCATGAAAAAATTAGGAGATCCCTGGTTGAATAATACGGCATCAGTATATCTTTATCAAATAAAGATATGAAAAACTTTAATTTGAACAGAGAATTTCAAGTGTTGAAATTTAAACAGATATATTCTATAATTTATAGCAATCAGTTGTAGCGGAGGGCGTATGTTGAGTTTACCAAAACTCTTTGTTTTATTTTTGTCTTGTGAAGTTATGGAAAGAATGGCGTTTAAGGGAGATAGAACGAGACCTGAAATATGCTCATCCTAGATGGCCCGAGGAGGGGAACTTCTTGAACAAAGAAATTGAAGCATTGGATAAAAGTATTCCGAAATACTGGCAAGATTTGTGGTAAGATATAGTTTTACTTTAACTGCTTTTCGGATCACATTAATTTTCATATGAATAAGAAATGGTCAGCAGCCAAGTAAATGTAACTTTCTGATAGCTCACATTTTTTTAACCGTAAAAACTCGAGAGGGGAGGGGAGTGTTATTGTAATAATTATAAGAACTGAATGAGGTTTGAATTTATTCTGATACATATTTTTGTTGCAGGAATTTTTTTGACTGGTCTTGTTTTGTATTATTGGTTGTGTCTATGTCACTCCATGTAGCGGATGTGGTTTATCATACACCAGTACTAGCTCGTACACACATTCGCTTTATGGCTATAACCATTATACTTCTCTGGTTGAGGCTGATGAAGAACGCAAGGGCTTTTGAACCTCTCGGTAAGTTCATTATCTACCTTTTTACTGGGCCATAAGCATGAAGTTTTCACCATGTTTAGCAGAGTTGTCATTATGAAATTGTCATAAATACAGGGTTTCTAATGTATGGCAAAATAGAAAATATTTTATATGAATATAGATTACCTGACATTTACAAGAGTTTATTTCGTATCAATAAGACTGAAATAACGTGGAAAGCGTCCATAAATCTTCTCACACCATTACAAGAGTTTGCATTGAACCCAAAGTTTCCATTGTATGTTTCAGGTCCATTTATCGTGATATTAACACATATGATTGGAGATGTTTTTCGGTTTGCCTTCCTGTATCTTGAATTTTATATACCATATGGTGAGTGTGAAACAAAGTGATTGGTTCCTCATTTGTCAGCTGAGTGATCAAGACCATCATACTACTGAAACCATCCCTTATTGATTGATTGATTGATTGATTGGTGTTTTACGCTGTGCTCAAGATTATTTCACTTATATGACGGCGTTGTCAGTTTTATGTGGGAAGAAAAAGGGTTCTATGCCCGGAGGAAACCCACGACCTTCCGGTGGTAACTGGCAACCATCCCACATAGGTCGTTTGAGTGAAAACCTAGTAAGAAAATTTTTAATTTTTTTTTTGGGGGGGGGGGGGACTGAGTGGGATTCGAACCCACGACCCATTGGTAGAAGACTGTTTGGATTGAGCATCCAACACTCTATCTACTGAGCCACGGAGGTTTCATTCCTTATTGAAACTATCAT
The DNA here is from genome assembly GCA_963971465.1 of Lepidochitona cinerea. Classification (NCBI taxonomy): domain Eukaryota; kingdom Metazoa; phylum Mollusca; class Polyplacophora; order Chitonida; family Tonicellidae; genus Lepidochitona; species Lepidochitona cinerea. Next base: position 33,134,021 of record OZ020556.1, on the reverse strand, counting down.
CCAGAGTTAATAAACACACTTTTAAATTTCATTTCAAATTTAAACGATTTTAATTGATCCTGTTTCAGTTTGTGCTTTTCTGATGTTGTTTGGTGGCACTAACAGTCCTCAGTACCCTGACAGAAGTAGTAACGCCACACAGACAATCATTGTTGATCGTTTCCAATATGTCGATGAAGTTTTCTTTACACTTTTCCGTCTTACCTTGGTTGATGAGTATGATTATGATGTAAGTGTTCAATTATTATCTCATTTATTGGATTATATGTTTGTAATCTGTTTGACAATTCACACATTTCTTGGGCTTTAACAATGTTTGTGTCATAATGAAAACTTAAAAAGTAAGGGATCTTGAGGGAATTCAGGATAAAGAGATGGCATATAAAGTCGTATCAATCGTTTGTTGAGATCATATTATGTTTATTTTTTATGTTTGGTGGGTTTGTGAGAAGAGATTTCTTGATATTAAGCACAAATCAACCCAATTTCTATGTTCATTCAAATTTATTAACAGCTTTTTTTACTATTTGTTTTCCAGAACATGAAACTTGTTGACAGTCTAATGGCTGATATTTTATTGGGAACCTGGTTTGCACTATCAGCAATCCTCTGTCTGAATCTCTTTATTGCCTTACTCTCAGATACATTCCAAAGGTAAACATACTTTGTAATTCTAGTAGTTTACTAAATGTTAGTGCAGACGTTTATCTTGTAAAACCTGCTTCTGTAAGAGTTAGGGCTCTGGAAGCTCGAGTGTGTACCACTACCCAACAGGACTTCTAAAATTATGGCTAAGAAAACGTAGATTACTCACATGCATGTCTTTGCTTACCAAAGTATGCTGTTCACCCTGCTCTCAATTTCCAATGCTCTTGTGTTCCACATTTAATAGTGTTATTTTAGTCCTTGTTTTAAAATAGTGTTATTTAAGTCTTTGTTTTTAAAGTATTTCAGATCGCAAATTTTAGCTTCTGTCTTATTTTGGTTTCATGAGACATATCAGAATTATTTGATATTTCTTAACTTTGTTAAACGAAAATGTGGAAATGTTTTTAGAATATTTTCAGATGTGATTATCAATGTTTTGTTAACAGGGTATATGATAACGCCCAGGCTAATGCTGTCATGCAAAAAGCGATTACGGTTTTATCCATCTGGGACTCCCTTAGTAAGAAACGACAGCTGGCCTTCATCAGTACATGTGAGAATGCCATTATGGATGAGTATGATGATGATGTTACTGTCAGTGGAGATGAGGATTTGAAAAAAGTCACCAAACAAATAAAAGTAAATTTAACTTTATTTCTTTATTTATACGTCGATCAAATACTTAACCCATATCTTGTATAAAGTTATGAATTGCTTTCAAAATTACAATGTTACTTTTCAACCATTTCACATGCACCAATCCTATAACTATTAAATAGTATCTTCTTTTTATTGGATGATTGATTGATTGATGTTTAACGCCGCACTCAAGATTATTTCACTTATATGGCGGCGTTGCCAGGTTTAGTAGGGGAAGAAAATCATGCTCATTGCTACTCTTGCTGCTATTTCCTTATTTGACAAACTCTTATCCGCAAAAAATAATAAACTTTTTACTGCCATTACATTCATTGACCTATCTAAGGCTTTCGATACTGTGGACCATGAAATACTGCTCAGAAAATTACAACACTACGGGTTCAAAGATATGGCTCACAAATGGTTGAAAGATTACTTAACGAGCCGGACACAGGTTGTCTCATACAACAATGGTCATTCATCTGCTGTTCCAATAACCTGTGGCGTGCCCCAAGGATCCATACTTGGCCCCATTCTTTTCCTCATTTATATAAACGATATCACATTTTTCTCTAGATTACTCCAATTCATTTTGTTTGCTGACGATACAAGTGTTTTTCATTCTTCACCAAATCCTATCGATCTTATTAACACTCTCTCTGACCAATTTCAACAGGTGCAACACTGGCTTTTCACTAACAAACTCTCACTCAACATCACAAAAACTAAATATATGATCATAAAACCTTGTGGCAAATCTCTTCCTGAAAATCTTCCTCCTTTATTACTCAATCATGTACTATTAGACAAAGTTAACCAATTCAAATTCTTAGGTATTATTTTCAACGACAAGTTATCTTGGAACAATCATATTCACTACATTTCGAACAAAATCTCACGAAACATCGGAATTATCAAACATATAAAGAGTTGTCTTAACCGCAAATCCCTTTACATTCTCTACTGCTCTTTGATTTTACCATATCTTTCGTATGCAAATCCTCTATGGGGAAATACTTCCACAACTCACCTTCAGCCTCCTCTTTTGCTCCAAAAACGTGCTTTACGTATCATTACTTTTTCACACAAACTTGAACACACCGCCCCAATCTTCAAAAAATTAAAGATCTTGAATATATTCCAGTTAAACAGATACCTATCCTTAATTACTGTCCACAAATTCATTCACCACCGGCTTAATCTTCCTTTTCACTTCATGAACTACGTCACTCTTAACTCAGAAATTCATCAGTATCCAACACGAAACCAATCCTTCCGTTTACATGTCCCATTCTGCCGTACAACTGCATCTCAACGATCCTTAAAGGTATTTGGTTCTCGCCTATGGAACTTGCTTCCTCAGCATGTCAAATCCATCAACTCAATATCCCTATTCAAATGCAAATTGAAAGATTATCTTGTTTCACAAGAAATTACTTTATAGTTCTCATCAACAGTGTATATATGTTTGATCTAAATATTACACATTCGCTAATCATGAATATTATCACCATTGTATATAGAACATCAAACTACATTATACATCAAACTGTATTATTATTTTAGTCACTCAGTCACAGTGTTGACTCCTTTACTGTTGAGGGATAAAACAAGTCCCATCTGGGACTTTATTCCCGCCTTGTTTTTTTTTTACTATTTTGTCTAAATGTTTCCCATATTATGCTCTGTTGGTGAATAAATATCAAATCAAAGCAAAATCAGAAAACCCCCGTCCTTCGGTGAGTACCTGGCAACTCTTCCACATAAGGCGACAAAGAGAAAACCCCACTTGAAATTTTTAAATTTTTATTTGGTCTGAGTGTGATTTGAACTCGCACCACATTGATGGAAGGTCTGTATAGATCTGATGGATGATCACTCAAATACCGAGGCCCCCACTTAATTATGATGCATGTTATAAAGTTTGAACAAATTGTGGTCATGCTGAGGAAATTTTCTATACTACTAATTATATTATTAGGAACAACTGGATCAGCTGGAAGAAAAGTGGGATAAGTTCCGTATCAACAAAGATGTGAACTCAAGACGAGGAAGCGAGAACAACGGGAAGATGTTGGTACGAGATGATTCAGACAATAATAAAATAGTTAACAACCAGATCAGCAGTCTGAGGAAAGGTTTAACAAGTCTGCAAACATCTCATGACAATCTAGCCCAGAAGTTTCAGGAGGACATGGATATGGTGAAATCATTGTTACTACAAATCTCATCCCAACAAGGGGCAGGTAACTCAGGTATGTCTGTCCTCTCAATAATAAAAGAGATTCCTCTATTCCAACCTCCAACCGTTTTTACAAGTGATAGAAAGAAATGAATAATTCTGCTTGTCCAGTCCCTAATTTCATGTAAAGCCCTCCCCAATTCTATGTTAAAGGTAAGTTTATGTGTAAAGTGGCATGAGCTGCCAAATATAGAGAACAAGCGGTCAAAACAGATTTAATTAAGTCGGAATTTTGCCACTTTAAAGAAAAAAAATCATTCTTATTTATCTCTGTGCAATGGTGAGTTTTTAGTAGCTCTGGAAAACACCCCCCTCCTCTCCCAAATTATAGTTTCATCTTGAATGGCTAATAAACCTATGGAGTCGATACCATAATATTTTGCATATGTCCTCCGCAGCCTATCTTGGTCAATTGGCAGATATCAGCCAGATATATAAATTAACACAAAAATAGTTCTTACCCCTTTGACTACAAAGAGATTTTTACCATCCTTATTAGAAAAAGTTTTTACCGTGGTTTGCATAAATTTACCCCAGGATCTACAGTGTATTATACTAGGTTGAAAAAATCTGAAAATCCATATCGTTTTTCCTAAACAAAAAACAACATAAACTTCTTTTAAATCATATTGACATTTTTGTCTGTAAACATATGATATAAAGCTTGGCGTTGTATATTACCCGTGTGATTTTTTTCCATTGTGTCTTATGTTTCTGGGTATATCTACCTTTACATCTCTGTATTCAACCCAGATGCCTGCTAATGATATTAACATATATCAATTTTAATTACGGTTTGATGCATTTTAATTTACGCCTAAAGAAAGGTAGAAGCCATTTTACTTAACACACTGTAAAAGTGAATATACATAGGTATTTTTTTCCCCATAATACCAAAATAACCTTATTCCCATAGATATAACTTACAACTGTGCAAACACTTGCCTTTCGACCCTAGGAGAGAGAGCAACATGCATTTTACACACTAAAATAAAAAATCTTGCCCTAATGTTCTGTATATACTATCCTAGTCTAATACCCTGTACTGGCTGTCCATTTGTAGGCACCGCGCATGCGCAACCCTTCCTCTTCAACTTCCTCTTTTTCAACTTGCAGGGATGAAGCAACAGCTAAAATTTACTGAGTATACCTTTTTTACTAAATCCTTCTTTCTAAGTTGTTTTTAGTACGAAATTTATCTGTCCCTAGCGGCTAGATACCTTCCTTTACATTACGGAAGGTTTTCTGGCCACACAAAATGTTCTATTTTTGGATATTTGAGGGGTTTTGGACTCTACCGTTTCAACCGATTCGGGTACCAACGCTGGTCCAGTTTTCACCACGCCATGTGGTCGTGTTGTGTTGTTGGTCGGCTTCCCAACCCAACCCCTTAAGTACAGCGGGGGAGGCATAATTCAACACCCTTACGGGGTTTGTTTAGCGAGATTGTGTTCCCACATAATATTCTCGTTTTGTTTGTTTTTTTCTAAACTTCTGCTCTCCCGGATTTTAAATCCATATTTTCCATTATGTTTTAGATTGTTGGAAATACTATGGGAACTTGTGTGTGTAGTGGCTGATTATTCGATAGAAGACGTTCTACATCCACCAGGAGATGCAAATCATCTAAGTCGATGTTGAAATATCTCCAGATTCGGCAGATGGGAGTAATCGGGCAAGTCCGAATCTAAAAAAAAAAAAAAAAAAAAAAAAAAAAATAAAATTGAAATAATTCTTATTGTTTTTCTTTTGATTTGTTCAGACGGCGGTATGTGTTTCCGGGATTTTATCTACGGAATCTGGTACACTGGTGTTGCTTACTTTAAATGAATACATTAGGGTTGGGGTTGTCACCACATGTATTTCTTTTTGTTCAACAGTTGATCACAGATGAGCGACGGAGCGTCGTCTGTATCTACCCATATAAAGCCGTCGTCGTCACACGGACGAGTGTCCCGGAAGGTGGACGTTCATTGACCATGACTGTCCTGTATACGGAACCTGCCGGTTCCCATGCCAGACGATCCGACCCCCCACCAAGCGGAGCACAACCGCGGGTCGGATACAAAACGTTTGAGTGCCATGGAGCAAACGTTGAGGGCGTTAAAGTCTCCATTGCTAACCTTCTTTCGCAGAAGCAAGGCAATGGAGGGGCCCAGGTCTTCACGACCTGAACTTAAGGCAGCTGAGGCCACGACTGTACGCCCAGGTACACGAGCCGAGCAGCCGGACAACCAAAGCGGTTTGAGCCCTCGGGCCTCATCCTAGCTTTTGGATCTGTCGAACCAGGGCGTTAAATTCTTCATTGCTAACCTTCTTTCGCAGAAGCAAGGCAATGGAGGGGCCCAGGTCTTCACGACCTGAACTTAAGGCAGCTGCGGCCACGACTGTACGCCCAGGTACACGAGCCGAGCAGCCGGACAACCAAGACGGTTTGAGCCCTCGGGCCTCATCCCAGCTTCTGGATCTGTCGAACCAGGGCGTTAAAGTCTCCATTGCTAACCTTCTTTCGGGAGGCAAGGCAGTGGAGGGTCCCAGGTCGCTACGACCTGAACAAAGGCAGTTCGACCACGATTGTACGCCCATGTACACGAGTCGAACTGCCTGACAACTGAAGTGATTGGAGCCTTCTGGCGTCATCCCAACTTCTGGATCTGTCGAACTGCCAGGAGGCTTGATCATACAGCGGTCTCGACCAAGAAGGTACGCCATGTACACGAGTTGATCCGCCTGGCAACCAGAGTGGGTGAGTCCTGCGGGCGTTACCCCAACTCGGGATCGGTCAAGCCGCCAGGATGCTTAAACATTCGGCAGCCTCGACCACCATTGTACGCCCGGGTCCACGAGTCGGTCTGCTTGACATCCGGAGTGAGTTAGTTACCCTACGGGCGTCATCCCAACTCTGGATCTGTCGAACCGCCAGGGAGCCTCAACATACGGCAGCCTCGACCACGACTGTACGACCATACACACGAGTCGATCCGCCTGACAACAGGAGTCGGTTGGTTGGCCTACGGGCGTCACCCCAACTCTGGATTTGTCGACCCACCAGGGGGCTTAGCATACGGCGGCCTCGACCACGTCTGTACGTCCATGTACACGAGTCGATGGACGTTCAATCCGAACAGCCTTCCACCAATGGGTCGCTGGTTCGAATCCCACTCAATCCAAAATAAAAAAAATTGGACAATTTTCTGACTGGGTTTTCACTCGAACGACCTAGGTGGGATGGTTGCCAGTTACCAGCGGAAGGTCGTGAGTTTCCTCCGGGCATAAAGCCCGGTTTCCTCCCACACTAAAACTGGCAACGCCGCCATATTAGTAAAATAATCTTGAGCGTGGCGTTAACCAAACAATCAATGAATCCACTTTATAGTACTTGATCAAGGGACCACCTCCAACCAGACACCCCTATCCCAGATTTGATTTTCTGGGAGAAAGCTCTGTCTCGGTGTCTGTAGCGGAGACGGACGGTCAATATTTGACTTTCTCTGAACTCCTGGACTATATCAATCAACGGCTGCTCAATTAAGAGCCGCCACCTGAGAGGCGGTCCACTAGGATCCCCACCATGACGGGGATGTCCGCCACATCCAAGCAGTGGTGCTCCCCCCCCCCCTATCAGCGGGGTGATGGAGGTCGTTAACAGGATTAACGCAGGGTTCGACCTCTCCCGAGTGTCACCCACACTCGCCTTGTGCTTACCGGAGGGAAATCGCCCAAGCGTGGGAGTCTCCCCATCCGCTAAGCTAGGCTACGGACCCCACCTGGTTGCCTTTGATTTTGAAAACCTAGTTCAAAACCAAGGCCCTTCAACGAGTTTAAGTACACAGGCCTGGGGTGCATGTCAATCCTAGGCCCACTGACACAAGTCATGCGGCGCGGGTTCGAATCTTGCTCAGACCAAATACATTTTCTGAGGGGACTTGTCACTCGGTCGCCGTATGTAGAGGGGTTACCAGGTTCTAACTGAAGGTTGGGGGTTTCCTCCAGTCGATGAGCCCGGTTTCCTCCTCAACTTATCCTTGCAAAACTGCAGTATAAGTGGAATAAGCCGAAGGGCGGCGTAAAGCATCAGCCATGCAACCCTCTCCCCTGAGGGTCGCCCACTAAACCTGGCAAGTTGCCCGGTTAGTGAAATAACATGGATTGCAGCAAAAAATCAGCGATTAATACATTAATCGGATTTCCCCTCCTTGGACCTGCAGGACGACCTGCCAATTGTGCCACAGGTCATGAGGGGGGGGGGGGGGGGACCATTAACCAATCATGACGACTGGTAATATCTAGGTACCCCTCATCTTGTTTTCATACAAAAATCTGCCATCGTCAACGAGCAACCTTGGCGAGGACTAATCTTCTTGGATTCAGGCTCTTGGCAGTATTGTGAGCCCTCATCCATAATTTATGGGATCGGGCGTTAGGAGGTTTGGTCTTGGGGGTCCCCTATGACCTTCGCACCATACTACTTAGGAGACTACACTAATGCAGGGCGAGGTTTGCACTCGTCGGACACACGTGCAGTCTTCGTCAAGATGGGTATGTGCACGAATCCAAAGGTACTTGCCGAAGTTCGGGGTTTACTCCGGACGATAAGCCTGGTTTTCCTCCCCCACTAAACCTGGCGACGCCACCATATAAGCAAAATAGCTTTTGAGTGCAGCGTAATTCATCGGTTAATCAATCGTCAGGTTGGACTGCTCACTCGGCCTTCATTCAGATTTCAAGGCTGACCGATAAACTATGTCACTACTACGCGGTTGTAAATTAATAACAGCCCGTTCGTAGTTTAAAATGATGCGCTGTTTGGTTTTTGTGGCATTGCCTCAAGACAGCTTACTATTACTTATTGGCCTGACCTTTTTTCTCACAGTTACCGTTGCAAAATGACAACTCCTCGATATTATGGCGGTTGCCGTATGCGGAGGAGTGCAATGCCATGTCGATGGTCGGGGGGTTTCCTCCGGGCACTGGGCCCGGGTTCTTCCCCCACAATCTGGCAACGCCACCATATAAGTGAAATAGCTTCAGTGCGGCGCGAAGACCAATCAAGCAATCTACAAGACCGAGCTCCTAGTTCATTAGAATATCGTTGCCTTCAAATCTTAGACAAACTTCTCGCCAACTGGGTTTCAAGTAAATTCTTCTTTTTTTTCAAAACGAGCAAAAGAAAGAAGTACCGTACCTGTTCTGACTACAGATCTTAAGTTCGGACGTAAACCATACTAGAGATGTTTTCTCTCGACAGTTGCTGGAATTGTCCTCTTTCCGCCATCTTCATGAATTCCCATGCCGGGGAAAGAAAGGAGCGGTGATTGGCTAATCAGTAACAACTCGGTTGATAGGCCTGTTGGATAGCCTACTGTTACACCCTTTCGCCATTACGGATCGACGGGATGTGAACGCCGAAACCTGCAGTGCTTGTGTATATTACCGTAGTAAGAAATACACGAACAGCCGTTATTCCTAGTATGTACGGCCACTTGAGCCTGGGTGCTGACTTTGCTTGTCAAGACGCAGAAAGGCTGCAGATTTGAGCGCGGACCTTTGCGAAGACCACCGGTCTTCGTAGCCGACACAGGAATGTTGTTTACTCCGTTCCGAGTGAAGTTTATTTCGAAAGAAATAAATAAATCAATGAAATAAAACACATTTCTCTAATAGAGAATATATTTCCTGTGCAATCTTCGTTTACCAAGCGGCTTAATAAACGATGATTCCCCCACACAATGTCTACGGCAGAACGAGGATTTAGGCGAACGGATCGAACGTCCCACAGTCCTTTGGGGCTGGGCGGATTTCTAATTTCATATGGAATACCGACGTCCTCATCTACAGTGGAATTTCATTCGTAGTTTTTGACAAACTATCTAAGGAAACTCCACTTTATCTGGAATCGTCACGTCAGATAATATCGAACGCGGATCAGGTTCGACCCGCTTCCAAACCGTCCGCCAACGTATATGTGCCTATAGGGAGCGCCAGTCACGTGTGAATTCCACAAAGTTCCTGTCACCGGCGCATGTGACTGACCGTTTTTCGTTCCAAAATGACGTTTAAATCTGACGTTATGGAACAAAAGACGTCAAATGGAATTGCAACGTCATCAAAAACGGTCTAAATCATAATGACGTCATCTGTCACCGAATATCACAAAATCTCGTAATAATTCTTATGAGACTTACGCTCCCTATTGCTCTGGCGGCAGACTTACTACCTTTGTCACTCCAGGGCCGCGGTAACAGCCCCGAAGTGACTAAGGCTGGTTGTCAATGAACAGTATGTTACCGGAAGAAAATCTTCTAATGCTCTGTACTGCGTATTTGTCCCGCCTCCATACTGTGGGATTCGAGGCAAGTGTTTGCACAGTTGTAAGTTATATCTATGGGAATCTGAAGAATTGGGGGGTAATTCTCATATTCCCCCAAGATATACTTACCTGTGCAAACAGTTAAGCCCGGCCCAACCTCCCCTCACTATTACGCATGCGAGCGTTGAAAAAGAGGAAGTTGAAGAGGAAGGGTTGCGCATGCGCGGTGCCTACAAATGGACAGCCAGTACAGGGTATTAGACTAGGATAGTATATACAGAACATTAGGGCAAGATTTTTTATTTTAGTGTGTAAAATGCATGTTGCTCTCTCTCCTAGGGTCGAAAGGCAAGTGTTTGCACAGGTAAGTATATCTTGGGGGAATATGAGAATTACCCCCCAATTCTTCAGATTTTAGGAAAAACTATTGTCTGGCACTAAAACAGTTTATTTTCTTCACCAGGTAATGGTACATTTGACGGTACTAACACAATGCCCCCCGCAGGAGGCAGTAGAGCTGTTCTCCCATTCATACAGTCAGTGCATTCCACTGGGTAGGTTTATATTGGATAAGTACAAACATAAAATCCAGCATTTATTGGGTGATGACGTTTCGATGTAGGACACGCCTGGAACCAGCCAAACAAAGATCGTTAAAATGTATACTATTCGACTTGTTTATTTAAAGATGAGGTTTCCTGTTGATCATTGGTAACTTTCCTAGCTCCCACTCCTGCTGAATAGGGAGTTTTGTTTGCGAAATTATTTGTCTGCTTTGTTCTATGCTGCGGTTAGTTGCATGATATGGAGCAACTGTGGCTGCACATGTGGTGCATACTTGGCTGTTTCTTAAAGGAGGGGAAATCTCTAGAAATACATAGGGATTATTGTCGATAACAACCTTCAAAGTACTTAAAACATTTCACGTCAATTACCTCCAGTGACCCTCAAGCTAATAAAAATAGACAGAAGTATGTCCTTTCAGTGGCTTATCTGTGTAGCCATTTTTCCGTTTTAGGATGACATGATGTTGGTATAGCTATTTTTAGATCAATAATGACGTATTTTTACCGCTCTCTAATGTATAAGGGTATATTTAGGTCCAAAAAAACATGGCGACAAACTTGAAGTGGGAAGATTGCCTCCGAATATATAGGTCAGTATGCAACCGCGCGCCATTACTTGGCCAACCATTGGCTAAATTGCATCACATGACTACTCTATAACGCACTTAAATTTTTATTCAACAATAATTGGATAAAACTAATGAAAAAATGGTGGCGGCCTTGTGAATGGCCTATGGAGCTTTTTCTCTATTGTAACGCCACTTTCAAATTTCAATTATTCACTTACGAGGGGATAAAACATACATTAGACAGTTGTTTTGGACTAAATGAACTCTAGTCTTTCCATCTAAACTAGTCTAAAGCTTAGATTTTCTTTCCCTTTAACTGACTGTCAGACAGAGAACAATGGTAGCAGAGAATTCCCCTAATAACTCTTTTAATGTACATTTTTGGCAGAAAGTCTTTCATCTGAGTTTGATCACTTCTTATTTTCCTACTAATCTGAAAGCCTAATGAGAATCATAACAAACTTACGGTAAGATCTCCGCTAATTCAAGGACCAGTGATGTGAAAATAACGAATTATTACATTGCTATTTGCCACATTTGGTCTATAAAAACAACAACAGCGATCGTTCAATAGGATTATCTGATCGCTCACTCCAGGAGGTAAGACTCGCAACGAAAAAAGTTGAATTTTAAGTGTACTTTTGTTAATGTTTTTCTGGCCCTTGAATTTTTTAGAGTACTTGAATTAGCGGAGATCTTACCGTAGGTGATGTCTCCTTTTAAGGCAGAAACTAATTACCTATTAAAGGATACAATTATATTCCCATAGATAGTACCTACAACTGTACAAACACTTGCCTTTTGACCCTAGGAGAAAGAACAATCTGCATTTTACACAATAAAATCAAAAAATCTTGCCCTAACATCCTGTATAGTAACCTAGGCTAATGCCCTGTACTGGCTATCCGTTTGTACATACCGCGCATGCGCGAACCTTCCCTTCCGGTCTACCTCTTTCAACTCTGCAGAGAAGAGATCAACACTGCAAATTATACTAAGTATACTTTTCTTACTAATCCTTCTCTCTGAATCGTTTTTGGTAGGAAATTTTACTGTCCCTAGCGGTTAGATACCCTCCCCTAGATTACTAGAGGGTTTCTGACCAAAAAATGTCCTGTATTTTTTTGTTTTTGGAGAGTTTTCGGACTCAACCCATCTCAACCCACATATATGCTGTCGTGGGTCCAAAATTCGTCACCACGCGGTCGGGTTGTTGTGGCTCACCACCCTCCCATACAAACACTATTACATATTTTCATAGGCGATTTTTTAAAGCGGGGTGCGTCCCTGTTTAAATAAATTACGTTCCATTACTAAATTTTAAATCTTTTTCGTTTTTATTTTTAGATTAAAAATTTGTGATGGAAAATGGTGTCTAGTGCCTGTGGAGGCACTTACCCCACGAATACCTGCCAAGAATATCATCAGCAGCGAAGCCTCAGAGGAAGAGTAGCAGGTCCCGAAGTTCTTCCTGGTCCAGTAAAGAGGGCAATTCTTCGAAACCGAGGAGGTCCTCGAAGAGGGGTGGGGGGGCGATCACGCGATCTCCCCAGACTCAGCGGACGAGGTTAAACGGTCCAGGCAAGTCCTAAATCAATAACTATTATTTATTGTAATAAAAAGAAAAAAACGATATATAATATAACAGGAATGAGTAATTAATAACGAGTTAGTAAAAAAAAAAAAAAAAATTTTTTTTCTGTGTTCTCTTGTTGATTATCTCTTCTGATTTGGCTGTCGTTGATGCTTTGTTGGGATTAGCTCTCAACATATGTTCTGTTCATTTTGCTTATCTTCGACAGTTTGTCTCAAGCCAGCGACCGAACGTCAGTTACACCTTCCCATACGAAGTCTGCGTGTCGGAACACCCGTCAGCCGGAACCCACGCAGAGGTCAGACGCAGAACGTTTGTGTGCCATGGAACAAACGTTAGAGGGCGTTAAATTCTCAATTGCCAAGCTCGAGTAAATAAACAACTCAGGCGCGGCAATCGAGGGGCCCAGATCTTCACGATCTAAACAGGCTTCTGCGACCACGACTGTGCACCCAAGCACACGAGTCGAGTTGCCTGACGTCCAGGGCGGGTTGATCAGGCAACGACCGGCAACCTTGTCCCTGGATCAGTCGAACCGCCAGGAGGCGCTCCCTGAGACCAGGAGATGGTCGGACCAGTTCTTATAGGGCGACTACCAGACTAAAACTTGGTCAGGGAACTACCTCCAGCCGAACGTCCAGTATCCCGAACCGGAGCCCACTGGAGAGGAGTCTCCGACGGATTCGGCGGAAGATACGGATGATCAGGGTTTCTCAACTACTGAACAAGGCGGTTCGACCACGTCTGTACGCCCAGGTACACGAGTCGAGCTGCCGGACATCTGAAGTGGTTTGAGCCTTCGGGCGTCATCCCAACTTCTCGATCTGTCGAACCGCCAGGAGGCTTAAACATACAGCGGCCTCGACCACGAATGTACGCCCATGTACACAAGTCGATCCGCCTAGCAACCAGAGTGGGCGAGTCCTGCGGGCGTTACCCCAAGTCTGGATCTGTTGAGCCACCAGGATGCTTAAACATTCGACAGCCTTGACTAGGGTTGTACGCCCAGGCCCACGACTCGACCCGCCTGACATCCGGAGTGGGTTGGTTACCCTACGGGCCTCACCCCAACTCTGGATCTGTCGAGCCGACGGGAAGGCTCAACATACGACGGCCTCGACCACGACTGTACGCCCATGCACACGAGTCGATCCGCCTGACAACCGGAGTGGCTTTGTGGGCCTACGGGCGTCACCCCAGCTCTGGTATTGTCGATCCACCTGGGGGCTTAGCATACGGCGGCCTCGACCCTGACTGTACGTCCAGGTACACGAGTCGGCCACCTGACAACTAAAGTGGGCTGATTGTAATACTGGCGTCATCCCAAGCTCTGGATTTGTCAGTCCACAGGGGAGCCTCAAATTACGGCGCCTTCGATTACAACACTACCCACGGGTTCATGAGTCGATCGGCCTGACAACTAGAGTGGGGGGAAAGGCTAACAGCCCTAACCCAGGTTCTGGGTTTGTCAAAACGCCAAGAGGTGTTCCAAGAGGCCTAAACCTACCATGTTTCGGCCATGGATGTACGCCCAGGTGCGAGTCGAACCGCCGGCGGTTATCATCCCAACTGTCAAACCAACAGGAGACGGACGATCAATATTTGACTTTCTCTGAACTCCTGGACTATATCTACCAGCTGCTGCTCAATTTAGAGCGGGCCACTGGGGTGACCGGTCGACAGCGGGAAATCGCCCAAGCGTGGAAGTCTCCCCATCCGATAAGCTAGGCCCTGGACCCCGCCTGGTTGCCTTTGATTTTTTTTTAAATGTCAGCCTGGGGCCTACTTACACAAATCATGCGGCGCGGGTTCGAATCTTACTCAGAACAAATACATTTCTGAGAGGACTCGTCACTCAGTCGCCGTAGGGAAAGGGGTTACCAGGTTCTCACTGAAGGTTGGGGGCTTCCTCCAGACGATGAGCCCGGTTTTCCTCCCCAACTTATCCTTGCAAAACTGCAGTATAAGTGGAATAAGCCTAAATGTAGCGTAAAGCATTAACCATGCAACCCTTTCCCCTGAGGATCGGGGATTCCCTCCCCCACTAAACCTGACAAGTTGCCCGGTTAGTGAAATAACATGGATTGCGGCAAAAAATCAGCGATTAATACATTAATCAGATTTCCCCCCCTTGGACCTGCAGGACGACCTGCAAGTTGTGTCATAGGACATGAGGGGGGGGGGGGGGGGGGGGGTACGTAAACAGAAGACTATTAGCCGATCATGACGACTGGTAATATCTAGGAACCCCTGAGCCTGTTTTCATGCAAAAATTTTCCCTCATCAACGAGCAACCTTGGCGAGGACTAATCTTCTTGGATTCAGGCTCTTGGCAGTATTGTGAGCCCTCATCCATAATTTATGGGATCAGGCTTTAGGAGGTTTGGTCTTGGGGGGTCCCCTACGACCTTCACAGTATACTACATATGAGACTTGACACTAGTGCAGGGCGAGGTTGCACTCGTCGGGCACACGTGCGTTGGCACAGCCTTCGTCAAGATGGGTATGTGGAAGACTCCCAAGGTACTTGCCGGAGTTCGGGGTTTACTCCGGACGATAAGCCCGGTCTTCCTCCCCCACTAAACCTGGCTACGCCACCGTATAAACGGAATAGCTTTGGCGTGCAGCGTAATTCTTCGATCGATCAATCGTCAGGTTGGACTGCTCACCCGGCCTGCTCGCAGATTTCAAGGCTGACCAATAAATGATATCACTACTGCGCGGTTGTAAATTAATAACAGTCCGTTCGTAGTTTAAAATGGTACGCTGTTTGTTATTTTCTTGTGGCATTGCGTCATGACAGCTTACTATTAAAGGGGTATGAGCTGCCAAAATGTTGATATTTTGACGTCACAACAGAATGTTGAAATTATGCTATTTCTCTCAAGGCGTATAATTCAGAAGCTTTTTAATGCTTCTGGTCTCGAAAATGTACGATAAAGTATTGTTTGAACCAACTTCGGCTTAGAATGAATGAATGGTCGTCCCGGTTATTTAAATTTTGTTTACTTTCGAACACGTTTTCGGTTCGTATAGGCCACTTTAAATTATTACCCTGACCGTTTCCTCTCGCAGTTACCGTTGCAAAATGACAACTTTTACATTATGGCGGTTGCCGTATGCGGAGGAGTTGCCATGCCGAAGGTCGGGGGTTTCCTCCGGGCCCGGGTCCTTCCCCCACAATCTGGCTACGCCACATAGGTTTAGCCAGCCACCCGTCAGCCCGTCTTTTTGACGGGCGTTACTTTTTTCTGACGGGCAACATTTTCATTGACGGTTTTTTTTGACGGGCGTGTTTTTGGGCGATTGTGTGTGTTATTTTTTTTTTACCAACGTGTTTTATATTAGGCTATATAGCAACGTTTCAAGTATCAGTAACGTCAGTATGCTTAGTACATTCTATTTGAATAACTGACGCCCGTCTGTTCCTGGATCAACAGTATTTCATCCCACTGTTGAAATAGACACCCTAACATCAATGCCGGTGTACTGCTGCCAATTGTTTGTTTCCCAATCATGATTTGGTTTCGTCCAAGTTGGCCAGTATTGTAGTCAACCCAATACCCAGCTGGCATATCTATCAATTACGACTTGGGTCCCTTCTTCCACTCACTATAGCCTATACCCTGCCACCAAGAAACCGTCACCGAGAAAGGAAAAACACAAGGATTGTTGGCTTAGTTCGCCTCACAAGGAAACCCTTCACAAATTTACACTGTTTCCGTTTGCTGAAAGAATTGTGTTATTTGTGAATAAATTTTATTTGAATTGGGCAACAGCTGATCTTAAATAACCTTGTAGGGCCTACATATTTTTAATGCTTGACTTTCTGAAATCGGTCATCCATTTTGTGCATCCCCTATCTGAGCCCCTTTCAATCTTTGAAAAATAGGTCATATTTGGGAGATGCCTCCCAAATAAGGTAGTGTTACAGACAAAATAATTATCATAATATATGCAAATGGATTTCATTGGTTGGTCATTTCATTCCCACTAGTAGGGAGGTAACTCAGTAAGTCATACTAACAAGAAAAGTAGAGTTACCTCCCATTAAAAGTTATTTTAAAAAAGGCACAAATGCCTACGCCTTGATAAAGATTCAGATTCAGTTATTTCTTTATTTTGTCGGAAAATCTTCTGATTTTGTTAAAAATATACTCTATAAAATTAAAAATAATCTCACAGCAATATCTATAATTATGTAAATACTTAGAATAAACTAATACTAAGTAGTGGGAAGCAATTAACTACATGAATATCTAGAATTGACAAGCATTCTTGAGAAATGACTGCTATCTTTTCCTCTTTTTTTTTAAATTCTTTTATTTATTTTAATGTTGAAAAAAAGACTGAAAAAAATGGAAAACTATAGGCTACTGATTGCCTTCAATTTATGAACCCAGGTCTGCCTTATTCAACCTAACATAAAGATAATCATTGTGTTGCATTTCTTAAAGGGGCATGAGCTGCCAAAATGTTCATATTTTGACGTAACAACAGAATGTTGAAATTATTGGCTATTTTTCTCAACACGTGTAATTCAGAAGATTTTTAGTGCTTCTAGTCTCGAAAATGTACGATAAAGTATTGTTTGAACTAACTTTGGCTTAGAATGAATGAATAGTCGTCCCGGTTATTTAAATTTTGTTTACTTTTCGAACACGTTTTCGGTTGGTACAGGCCACATACTGTATGGATTTTCCTCATTCCAACGCCAATCATTTAGTTTTTCGATGGCCTTCAAAGTCTCTTACTGTCGTGACGATCAGAAATTATGAAAAAAGTGTGAATTTTGGAAGCTCATGCCACTTTAAAAACTGCTCACATTTATCAATCCTGCCAGAGGTCCTTGAAAGTCATGTAATTTCTCCCCAAAAGGTCCTGTAAAGTCATGGAATTTGATATCTGATGATGTGCATGGACCCTGTTCATAGTGTCACAATGGTATTGTCAAATTCCACATGATGATACTCCAGTCTAATTATTTTCTGGATTCATTTTGTAACCTCACTCCGCACACATCCAGTGTGTTTTAATATATACTTAAAGGGACATGAGCTGCCGAAATTCCCACTTTTTTCATACTTTCTAATCGTCACGACAGTAAGAGGCTTTGAAGGCCATCGAAAAACTAAATGATTGGCGTTGGAATGAGGAAAATCCACACTGTAGGTGCCCTGTACGAACCGAAAACGTGTTCGAAAAGTAGCAAAATTTAAATAACCGGGACGACCATTCATTCATTCTAAGCCAAAGTTAGTTTAAAACAATACTTTATCGTACATTTTTGAGACTAGAAGCACTAAAAAGCTTCTGAATTATACGTTTTGAGAAAAATAGCCGATAATTTCAACATTCTGTGTTTACGTCAAAATATCAACATTTTGGCAGCTCATGCCCCTTTAACCTCTCTTTACCTGAACCAGCGCCCAAGATGCATGTTATCTCTTACCTTCATAAGCATCATTTGGCATTTGTAATTTCAAGAGTAAACAATTTAATGGTTCCATAATTGTTAAGTGTTTTTGTGCCTCTGAGGCTGTGCAATAAATAATTGATGTGCATATGCCAGTAATAAACAAAGAATAAATAGAAAACACATTTGTCTATGAAAACCGAAAAGGACTGTTTATTCATTCGTTGTGTGGCATTCTACATGACAATAAAATAAATCATGCAATCGGTTTGATTTACAGAAATTTTAAACCCATTTTTTATCAGTTAATTATGTGGTCTTCTGACTCTTTTCATCCATGGACATACTATTGTTGGTGTAATTGGTCGGATCATAAACTCATCCATGGCAGGATCCGGAAATAGGGTGTTCAAAAATAGCTATTTTTGCACTTTCTCCTAAAAATTGTGTGTACATTATGACCTACTTTTGTATGTTGCACATCATCATGTTAAATTGCTAGGTTATTGCATGTCGAATGTCGATGAATTTTGACCACAGGGTGTCCAAAAGACACGTGGCCACCCCTCTGGATGGTCACTTGGTAGGGAACATGCGTGGTGGAGGGGGTTGCTCAAAATACCCTTTAATCAATATAATTATAATAGTTTGCTGTTGAGTGCGAGCCGGCGATGGTGCAACAACAGCAGCAATAGTAAGCCCTAATAAAAAAATCCGCCATCATTTTGTCGCAAATGACTGGCACTTTTTTAATCCTGGCTAAAACACTGCTACGCCACCTTATAGGTTAAATAACTTCAGTGCGGCGCGAAGACCAATCATCAATCTAAGTACAAGACCGAGCTCCTAGTTCATTAGAATGTCGTTATCTTCTAATCTTAGACGGACTTCTTGCCAACTGGTTTTCAAGTAAATTCCTTTTTTTTTCCAAAATGAGCAAAAGGAAAAAGTACCGTACCTGTTCTGACTACAGATCTTAAGTTCGAACATAAACCATACTAGAGATGTTTTTCTCGAGTCAATTGCTGGAATTGTCCTCTTTCCGCCATCTTCATGATTTCCCATGCCGGGGAAAGAAAGGACCTGTGATTGGCTAATCAGTAACGACTCGGCTGATAGGCCTGTTGGTTAGTCGACTGTTACACCCTTTCGCCATTGCGGGTCGACGGGATGTGAACGCCGAAGCCGACAGTACTTGTGTATATTACCGTAGTAAGAAATACACGAACAGCCGTTATTCCTAGTATGTACGGCCACTTGAGCCTGGGTGCTGACTTTGCTTGTCAAGACGCAGAAAGTCTGCAGATTTGAGCGCGGACCTTTGCGAAGACCATATGTCTTCCGTCGGTCTTCGAAGACCACCGGTCTTCGTAGCCGACACAGGAATGTTGCTTATTCCTTTCCGAGTGAAGTTTATTTCCAAGAAATAAATAAATCAGTAAAATAAAACATTTCTCGAATAGAGAATATATTTCCTGTGCAATCTTCGTTTACCAAGCCGCTTGATAAACGATGATGTCCCTACACATGTCCTCGGATTATGAGGGCTTATTTCTTGGAAGGCTGGGGTCCGTGACTCAGTAGGTATAGCGTTAGACGCTCAATCCAAACAGCCTTCCGCCAATGGGTCGCGGGTTCGAATCCCACTCAGTCCAAAAAAAAAAAAAAAAAAAAAAAAAATAAATGGAAATTTTTTTTTTTGACTGGGTTTTCACTCGAACGACCTATGTGGGATGGTTGCCAGTTTCCAGCGGAGGGTCGTGGTTTTCCTCCAGGCACACAGCCCGTTTTCCTCCCACAAGAAAACTGGCGACGCCACAATATAAGTGAAATAATCTTGATCGCAGCGTAAAACACCAAACAACCTATCAAGCTATCTGTCCCGGAAGTCACCGACGACTTGCGCGGACTATTGTCTCCGCGACATGACTTTAGTATGTGGTGGGTTGTATTCACTCGGTCCGTTGGTAGCGGCCTAAACAGCGTTCAGAGAAAGATCTAATTCATCCTGGACACCTGAGGACGGATCCAGGAGAGTTCGAGGTGAGTAATACCGAGGTTACCATTCTTTACGCGGGAATCAAAAAAACTTGGTTAATGCTCTGTACGGCGTATTAGTCCCTCCTCCGGACTGTGGCATGCAAGGCAAGTGTTTGTACAGTTGTAGGTACTAACTATGGGAATCTGAAGAATTGGAAGAATAATTCTCATATTCCTCCAAGATATACCTACCTGTACAAACAGTTAAACCCAGCCCATCCTCCCCTCACTATTACGCCTGCAAGCGTTGAAAGAGGTAGACCGGAAGGGAAGGTTCGCGCATGCGCGGTATGTACAAACGGATAGCCAGTACAGGGCATTAGCCTAGGTTACTATACAGGATGTTAGGGCAAGATTTTTTGATTTTATTGTGTAAAATGCAGATTGTTCTTTCTCCTAGGGTCAAAAGGCAAGTGTTTGTACAGGTAGGTATATCTTGGAGGAATATGAGAATTATTCTTCCAATTCTTCAGTTTATCAATATATTCTTAAAAGAAGAGTTACACATTATTAATTTAGGTTTATTAAAAAACTTTTGCATTGAACATCCATAATTATGTTTTTTTTTTCTTCTAAAATTGGGTGAAAATAACAACTGATTTAAAAAAAAAAGTTTTTAAATGTGCCAAAATGTCTGTTGCTTACAGATCACCACCTGAAAGACCACGTCGCAAGTCAAAGAAGAAGAAAACTAAATCTTCCCTTGATTCCGAACCAAGCCAGTCATCAGCAATACCACCGGTGGATGGGCCAGGTAAAAATAATTTTATTTTCTTTGAATAGTTTTTAATAGCCTTATCGAAGTTTGCTATATGGGTGCACATTTCACATAAACGCCTGGTTGTATGTTTGATAAAAAAATAAATGAGGAATTTTAATAAATGTTGTAACTTTACTTTTGGCCCCTTTATCATACATACAAATTCACACTGTTTAAGATATTTCAAATTGTTTACTCATTGTGAAATATATATCAGTCATTAACTCAATACTCTTTCTTTCTAAAACTTCACTTAGCTTTAAACCGATTTGGAAATTCACAACAATTCTGTATTATCAATGTTTTGCCCCACTAAACCTGACAGCTCTGCCTGATCAGTGATATAACCTTGACCAAGACATGAACCATCAACCAATCAATTATTTCAGTCTCTGCTGATTTTACAGGTATCAGTCAATCTGGGTCAGAGTGTGTACCAGAGATAGAACTGACCTCACTGGGGCCAATAACTCAAAGGTCAGTTCTACCTACTTCAAGATCGTCCACTGTCAGACCATTTGACACGGATGTTAGAACGAGGACAGAACTTGGGGTGAGTAACAAACACCCTCCCTTCTCTCTGATCAACCCTTAACATAAAAACAAAAACTTACAAAAAGATTCAAAGTTTATGCAGATTTTTGCCCTCACAATCACCGAAACTTAAAATAACTGGACAACAATGTACCAGACATCCCACAAACTGGTGTACCTCAGTCAGTAAAGGATAGGTAGCTTTATGGTAAATCTTGAGCATTTTTATACTTATAAGATTGGTCAGTTTGAAATAAGCTTCTGATAAGTAACCTTATCCTTGTTATTGTGTTTTTCAGGAAAGTGGTGTGGATCAGCGACCACCACCAAGCTCTGAGTGCTGAACCTTTTCACATGGGGTACTTCACATTGTGTCAACACGAAACTGTCTGCTATATCTACCAATATATTAAGATATACTGGTCAGGGCTAAACTACCTCCGTCTGTCTTCTACCTAGGGTGCGCCTCCGTGGCTCAGTAGGTAGAGCGTTGGACGCTCAATCCGAACAGCCTTCCACCAATGGGTCGCGGGTTCGAATCCCACTCAGTCCAAAAATTGGAAAATTTTCTGACTGGGTTTTCACTCGAACGACCTATGTGCGATGGTTGCCAGTTACCAGCGGAAGGTTGTGGGTTTCCTCCCACAACAAAACTGGCAACGCCGCCATATAAGTGAAATAATCTTGAGTGCGGCGTAAAACACCAAACAATCAATCAATCTACCTAGGGTTTTCCAAGGAAACCAAAATTTTCACTTTCTTTTCCCATGATCCTTTGCGGTTCAATCTCCGGTTACAGATATTATTGACTTAGCTGAAGATGCATAAGCCTTGTCAATGTATTACAAAGTTTTCCAGAAAATTCTACTGACTACGGCCAAAGCTTCTGTCTATCGTCAACCTAATGAAATATCATAGGTTTAGTTTATTACAACAATTTATGGGGTATAAAAGTCTAAATGATATACCTCTTTTAAACACAATTAGAAACTTGTCTCCATTGTTATTTTAGTCAAGAAGATTTTCCCTGTGCCTGTGTGTTTAAGTGTTCATAAATATATCAAAATTCAATGAGTTAATACTAATTTGAGTATTTTAAAATGTCTTCAAGTAATTTTCACGATAAGATATAAAGTTTTTTTTCCCAAAGGGTACCATTCTGGGCATTTTATGTGTTTTAATGTCAATGTCAGAAAATGTTGATCAAGTTTTATTTTTTAACATAAGGGTACAGTCACTCCTATCACACAGGTAGCTTAAAGAAAGGGTATAAATTTTATTTTTATTTTAAGACTTGAATGTGTAGTTGTTGTATTTTACTACCAAAGAGTAGGCTTACCATTTTAGTTGTCATTGTCAATAATTTATATGCTTTGTCACAAGGCAATTAAACACCAAAATGGCTGATTGCCAAAAAGATCTTTTAATCTGGTGCTGAATAATAATCCTGTTCCATCTTGCACACGAGGAAATAACAACATGTGTATTGCAAGCAACATAGTTTTCCATCGAGACAAACATCTAATATAGAGAAGAGGAATGCTGGAGGGTTCAGTCACCATCAATTTCTGGTTCTATTTATAACAGTGGACTGGTGAGAAATTTACAGCTTACATTTACCTGGTCCATTTTGGCCAGCGACAAATAAAAAAAGAAAGCCTGAAAATTGCAGGCCTGTGAAAGAATGGCCATATAAGTAAACCTTTATTGGTGTGGGGAAATTTTGTTTCACACCAAAGAAACGATTGAAACATACATATATTTTTTATGGATTTACAATTTATATTAAAATTGTAAGTTTTAATATAAAGTTTTGATATACTACTTGTTAACTAAATGTTTTGTTTTGCCATAGTTTACTGTTTACCATAATCTACTGTTATATATTGTTCATCAGTGATATGCTTACATTTTCTGTTTTACTGTTTTATATCTATGGGGCCATTTGAAAATTGTAATATATTTATTACTTGTAACTGTGATAATCTTATTTAGTAACATTTTAAAGAAAAGGAAATCCTTGACTCGTAAAAATTTATTAATATTTTATTTTTATACAAATGTCTTGAAGCATTCAGCCAAACTTGTGGGATTGGGGAGGTCAGGTGGTACCAAGAGTTGATTTTGGACAAAATCTTTATTTTTTCAGTTGTATCGATTGAGTTTATAGTCATTATTCTTTATAAGGGTTAATGTTTTTGTTTTTAATTACAAAGAATTAAAAAAATAAATTAAAAGCCTTCACCAGCATTTATTTCAAAAAATTGATTTCAAGAAATATACACTTTTTAGTACACCTAAGAAGAAGGTAAAACAATCATTTGTGTTTGTTTTTTTGCCTTAGTTTGTGTTGTAGTTACATATTCAAATTACATAATGTGTAATTGATTTCAACAATTTTGAAAGATAGTAATAATTCTGTGATATATTTTTCCGTCCTGCGTCTATTTAGAAAAAAAACTTACAAGATCTCTACTGTAAACATTTGTTTTATATTTTTGTTTATAAATGATGAGCACATTTATTTGTAAATTTTTGTCCTATGAATATGTACTGAGATATTTCATATGTGCTATTATACATTTACCTTTCTACATTTCTTGATTTAAGGGGTAACATGTTTATGTGTCATATATTTTGTCATCTATTTGTTAAAGGATATACATATGTAATAAAACAGAAAAGAAGTCTATTTATCTCGTGTTTTTACTGATATGCATTTATTATTACAAGATTTAACGGCATTAATTAAGCTCTTTATTAATTACACAGATCGGTCAAAATCAATCCCATCCATATTCTCATTGTCATGAAGCTATTACCCAAGTTTGAACATGATCCAGTATAAACAATTCAAGATATCGTGTCCACAAGATGTGGTTGATTGATTGTTTGGTGTTTTACGCCGCGCTCAAGATTATTTCACTTATATGGCGGCGTTGCCAGTTTTATTGTGGGAGGAAACCGGGCTCTATGCCCGGAGGAAACCCACGACCTTCCGTTGGTAACTGGCAACCATCCCACATAGGTCGTTCGAGTGAAAACCCAGTCAGAAAATTTTCCAATTTTTTAGACTGAGTGGGAATCGAACCCGCGACCCATTGGTGGAAGGCGGAGGCCCCCCACAAGATGTGGAACAAGCCTTTCAAGTTTTTAGTAAAATTCTATCTCATCTGTCCACTCCGTGACATGAAGCTATTGCAAAATATTGAACAAAGCCATTAGATAATATCATTTGTCAGCCAAATAAAAGTTATTTAAGTGCTTAAAGGCACACTTGCCGCGAAAATCAGGAATATTGTTTACATTAAAAAAGAAAGACCATATTCTGTATTTTTCCCAGACAATATAAGTTAGGAACTTTCTATTTTTACCAAAATTTAAAAGTTTGGACGTCAGTTTGTATTTTTAATTTGAATTTGAAAATTTGAATTGTTACGTACCCGGAACGTAAGCAAACCGATCTGCCCCCTATTGGCGATTTTATGTTTCAGTCGAGTGAGTGAACTAACGGCACAGTGTAATTTTACGTAGGCCTATTTATCTGAGAAATACAGACTGACGATCGGTTAACAGCGACTGGAAAAGCCTGCTGGTAATTGTTTGAGTGTTAACCACAGATACAAAGGCCTGAAAGGAGGGTTATCCAACACGAAAGTTGACCGACACTGATCATTGTTGTTGTAATCAGGCTTTGATTCTTCGTTTGTTTTTCACCCCATTTTTACAGTCTAAAGCTAAATAGACATGTTTTATGTGTCCTATGTTTAAGTTTAGTGGTATTAGTTGTAGTAAGCTCATGTAAATTGGTTTTCTTAGCAAATTTAAACAGGCTACGGCGGCAAGTGTGCTTTTAAATAAGACGTAGTTGTGTTATCACTGTTGGTGAAGCATAACTACTGTATGCGTATAAATATTTTTACTGACTGATTGAAACTTTGGATAAAAGAAAGAATTTAGAAATAAAAGAATCAGACAAAACGACACAGTAACCGGGACCTCAGTGGGACGATGCGCCTGGTTTCCTCCCCCCACTAAACCTGGTAAGGTCGCCATATAAGTGAAATAGTTTTGAGAGCGACGTAAAATACCCATCAATCAATCAACCTAAACTTTGGTCTCTCATGATTTTAGGCAAACCCAAAAGGGGCTTATAAAGCCCTTTATAAATTACGTAGATGGTCAATCAATCCAATCTGTCTTCTCCATAGTATGAAGGTATTGTGCAAGTTTGAACTTGATCGTATAGAAACTGTTCAAAATATTGTGTCCATAAGATGCAGAAAAGACGGAGGCAGGGCATTACCACATCCCCTCTCCACTTTGTGGCAGGATACAATAATGCTATACAATCTATTCTGCTTTCTGAAATATCTCTGGGTTTTTTTACAATCAAAATGTTTATTAAAGAAAAAAATTTAATCAACTTTTTGCCAAATTATCAGCAATCATGATTTTATTTCGTACACAATTCACCTATAAAAGACTTTTATATGAAGTTAACAGAATTCAAAAACATCCTGTCAGCATACAAGACTATGTAATAAAACCAATAGTTCTATGGGCAATTTGAAGCCACAGTCAATGAATGTCGGCCAAGAAAATACTGAAAAATAATTAAGGCATCACCACAAAGAATGTTTTTTGTGCACAACAAAAGCTTTGGACACCTATGTCGGTATCTTAAATAATTTGCAATATAATTCTTATTTAAAAAAAAAGTGAAATATTGTCAGTTTATCACATCAGGGCCAAAGGGCAAACACTTTTGATAGTAAGCTTTATAACGTCTGTTTTCGGAGCATGAATATCTTGCTTTTAATCCTATATTTAATTTTTGATGCCCATTTTTCCCTTCACTCTGACCATAGCTCATGTCAAATGGGACCGGATCATATGTATAGGACATTGGCCACTGAAATTAGGCTAATCGATGTAGAAACCACAAGCTATCGGTAATCATGCCGTTATGACAAAGCCTTAGAACAAACATTCGCCAGCTTGCACAAATTGTACGGGAAATTATTAAACCTCCAGTCAGTTGCTACAAACAAAATTGTCACTTTACATCAGAAAAAAAATATAAATTCTGAAAAACGGCACGGAAAACAAGCCACAAATACATGATTTTTCCTTGTTTCAGAAAATGTCTCGCACCAGTGGTTTAAGATAATTTTGACAATGTTTGCCAAAAGATATTAACCTGGGGAAAACGGTTTTTTAAACATGATTACCACCAATCTTATATTAATTGATACCTGCCTCCATGGACTGGCCGTTCACGTTGAATAAGCTGGTATTTTACAAGTTCGATGGACCCATATCAATAAAGCCTCTCTAGCCATTTTCATATTGAACAATCATATTGTAATCTAAGGTCTGGGACTTTCCGATGTTAAACTATAACATCATAATGTAACAAGCACTTAATATAATATAACAGCCATCAAGTCACGCGTTGCACAAAGCCTCACTGAAGTGCCCTGTCTTTCATCCTCACGTGTTGACAATTATCATTATATGACTGTATGTTAACAAAAAAGTTGCTGAGCTGGGATCATTTCTCAAACCTTGGTAACACTGGTAATATCAGGTTCCCAAAAGAGGAATCTTGTGTTATGAAATATCCTACAGAATTAGCCATTGCATGCTGAAAATGAAACATGAAAGAGTAAGTGAAACTCATATAGGTCTGACCAAAGTTAGTAATGGTACAATAAATCATTTTTGAAGATTTCTTTTTTTTCAGAAAACATGAGATTTATAAAAACTACATTTATTTTAATGTCGGAGTTCTTTCCAACATTTCAAAGCCAAAACAAATGAACTTTTACAAGGACAAATAGGTCTAAAAAAACATTATATTATAAGTTCAAACAGGAGCATAAATGTCATACATATATGGCTGTACATTGCTTGATATATTTTTAACAGACTCACTTGTAAAGCAGTTTTTTGGGCCACACTCATTTGTTGACTGTCCATGATCATCTGCAAGAAAAAAAAGTAAAATACAAGTTGAAATCAAATCCATGCATTACATGCTGCTGAGCACAGCTTTCTCAAAAATCAACATACCAACGTATATGAATACATGTATATTTGCAGATTTAAATTGAAAAATGCACTGAAATTATATGATGTTAAAGTATGAGACCACAAGATAAATGTCCTAAGATTTAAAGAATTAGTATTCTAATTTGTAATACACCCACAACGTCATAATAGATCTGAGACAATAAAGAACAGGTTTCAACCACTTGTTCAACAAATCAATATGACATCATTTGGTAACTGACGCGTGCAATGAAGTCTGTGAGTGTCTTCCACATTCCAAAATAATGACATCATTGGCTGAATAACAACCCTCGCCCCCAAATATTCAGCAGCACACAACTCACCAGGACATCATTTATTTATTAATTTGAGCACAATGATACAAATCATGATCAATATTGTCAGTAATTTTATCCTCCATCACAAAATGTTGATAAAACATTTCCTTCAAAACAACTTTTTTCAGGCACTTGTCTTTTCTTTAACTTCTTTATTTTAAAATCCTTCCAACTCTAAAATCTCTGGCACATCAACTTAACAGATATCTCTCGAATTTTTTGTTAACGCTACCATTATTAATTGATAGGTCTAATGATCCAGGGACCTTCATTGCCTTATTTTATATTGATAGATTGTTGGGTGTTTTACACAGAGCTCAAGATTATTTCACTTATATGGCGGCGTTGTCAGTTTTATTGTGAGGGGAAACCGGGCTCTATGCCTGGAGGAAACCCACGACCTTCCACTGGTAACTGGCCCTCATTTTATAAACCATGATAATACTAATATTTGAAATTCATTGAGGAAGAAATGGTAATCATAAATGATACATGCATAGGAGCAGACAGTGAAGTTTTCATAGAAAGTCACTCACATGAGCACCTGTTGTTTGGGAATTAGTGGACATAGAATTGGCTGCAGCTGCCACAGTTGAACTGGATCTAAATAAACAAAGACATTGAATTACACACACATTGGCCGAGAAATCTGTATAATACAAGTCGCCCTTAGACCAAAAATCTGGGATACACACAAAGTCACAAACAATTAAAAATTACAATAGAACATCTAGCAAGAAAATGGATTTTATGCTTTTGAAAGTATTTATGAACAGGGCTAAAAGCTGGCGTGTGTCTGTATATGGATTCAATGTATATTTGAAAAAACAAGTTGAAACAAAACATCTTTCCCAAATATTTCTGTATTTTTCGTTATTCAGAAAAACTTCCTACTTGCCAAAAGAGATGTTATAAATGATGTTTGATGTGTACAAAATGCCATGTTTGTCACCACTTTGAGTGTAGGTACATGCAAAAGAGGTTCATGCATTTGACGTCATATGTCACTGAGCTAAAAAAAAAACCTTCATAACCATCATACAAAGGTTAATAGAGCATTGCTTTTTGTATGAGCTGAACCCTAAAATAATTTTTTTTTGGTCGGACTTTTATTGAAAATAGTCAAATATGGACTAAGGTTGTTCATAAATTCTTTTAAATGGAAAAAAGTTCCAGGATTGTTTGGTGTTTTATGTTGCGCTTTTAAGATTATTTCCCTTGTATATGTTAGGGAACTACAAAGATAACAAGAGAGAGGAAACTGGGCTTAAAAAATCACAAATCACAAATCTTCAATGGGGAGCTAGCAATCTATGTGTACAATAAAAGAGAATGTTGCATTGATTTTGAAGTTTGACAAACCCTGATGTGTTAGCCGGTGGATTATGCTGGAGTCTAAGCCTCTTCTTTTGTTCTTCTAACTGTTCTAATATCTTTCTATTGGCACGTTCTGAAATCAAAGGAAATTGAAAACTTGGATATGATAGTTAAGTAAAAACTTACACGTCTATGCACTTTTTTGAAAAGTGTTTACCTGGTTCTCCGGGCTCATCAGGTTCACAACAGTATGTGTAAGTAAGCATATGCACTTTTGTAAAACCAGTGTACCTAGACTAAGATCTCTGGGCTCATCAAGTTCTCAGCAGTATGTGTATGTACGCGATGCACTTTTGTGAAAGCTGAGTACCTGGTTCGCTGGACTAATCAGTTTCACAGCAGTATGTGCAAATAAGCCTATGCACTTTTGTGAAACCATGTACCTGGTTTTCTGGGCTCATACGGTTCACAGCAGTATGTGTAAGTAAGCCTATGCATTTTGTGAAACCTGTGTACCTGGTTCTCTGGGCTCATAGGTTCACAGCAGTATGTGTAAGTAAGCCTATGTACTTTTATGAAACCTGTGTACCTGGTTCTCTGGGCTCATCAGGTTTACAGCAGTATGTGTAAGTAAGCCTATGCACTTTTGTGAAACCTATGTACCTGGTTCTCGGGGCTCATCAGGTTCACAACAGTATGTGCAAATAAGCCTATGCACTTTTCTGTGAATTCTGTGTACCTGGTTCTCTGGGCTCATACGGTTCACAGCAGTATGTGCAAATAAGCCTATGCACTTTTGTGAAACCCATGTACCTGGTTCTCTGGGCTCATCAGGTTCACAGCAGTATGTGTAACTAAGTAAGCCTATGCACTTTTGGGAAACCTGTGTACCTGGTTCTCTGGGCTCATGAGATTCACGGCAGTATGTGTAACTAAGCCTATGCACTTTTGTGGAGCCAGTGTACCTGGTTTTCTGGGCTCATACGGTTCACAGCAGTATGTGTAAGTAAGCCTATGCACTTTTGTGAAACCTGTGTACCTGGTTCTCTGGGCTCATGAGATTCACGGCAGTATGTGTAAGTAAGCCTATGCATTTTGTGAAACCTGCGTACCTGGTTCTCTGGGCTCATCAGGTTCACAGCAGTATGTGTAACTAAGTAAGCCTATGCACTTTTGTGAAACCTGTGTACCTGGTTCTCTGGGCTCATAAGATTCACGGTAGTATGTGTAAATAAGCCTAGTCAAAACTTAGCTACAGTTGGCTATGTTACCGGAATTGGGTACCGTTATCCAAGTTGAATATAATGTTCCTAAACATATAAAAAAAAGACCGTAGAATGAGTGTATAGACTTTGATTTGTATTTTTCCCATTGGGAATGCAAACGGGACACCCAAACTGCCAATAAAGTATGCTATTTAATCGTGGAAAGGCCTGATATGGGGTAAAAGTAAAAGACCATAAGTTGGAACCGTCCTACAGAGCCAAATAGCACTGATCTGTGACTATGCAACAGAATGGCAGGATAGTCACCTGAGGCTAGTTTATATATTGCGAAACATGAAACAAGAACCGAACTTCTGAAGAAGGGTTTAACTGTTTAATTCAAAAGTTTGCAAAAGTGTGTCTGTCTTTTGGAACTACCGAATTTATCTAATAAAATATAACCAAGTACCCTGATCACTAATTGTAGTAAACAATTGGATCCTCTAATGAGCTAGGAGCCCTTTGGGTCTCACATTAACGCAGCTTACGCTACATACCGGGGCTATCCGATCACAAAAACAGCTGACGTTGTTGTTGTAATTAAAATTATAGATTTTAAACTAATTCCATATTTCAGCATCAGAATTGATGTGACTTTTAATTGCAAAACAAGGAGCGTGGCTCAGCTGAAATAATCATTTCCTTTGTTTGGTTTACCTTGTCCAACACCAGGGGCCTGGAATGCCATAATTTCTTAAATTCTACAAGGCGAAAAAACCCTTTCCACCTAAATCAATAACAAACGACTATTCCTAACACTCTCCGTTATATGTACGCTGATTGGGCCAGAATTTCTGTATCAGCCAATGATGTGGCGACGTACATATTTTGGCAGGTGTCCTGAAGCATTTTTAAATGGCGTATGGGGCTTAGAAGCACTTGACGTATATTGTTAGGATGGCGGATCCGCTTAATGTGGAAGGTTTTGGGGATCAAAATGACACTTCGCCTGTATCAGACGAACCTCCGAAATTCAAAGATCCTCTCATATGCAACGCAAGCAACGTGGAAAGCGACGATGCAGAGGTAATAATTACATATTTCTGCCCAGGATACAAACTGATAAGGGTTCAATTTCAATGGGGAGGTCTGTGATCTGAACTGAAGACAAGAGACTCCGATGTCAAGAAAGAAAATGTTAAAAGGGGGGCGGGTCTGGTGACAAATATTCTCAAAATATAAGATGATCCATCAGGATCAATTGGTCATCTTTCATTTCCTGGTTTGAAACAAAACAAATATATACATGACACACCATCACTAAATAATTAATACTGCTAGTATTAGTATTAATAATACTATTACCGGTAGTAATACTAATAGTAATTATTACTATTAATAATATTACTGAGTACTATAGTGATTAGTCTATAGACAAGTCTATTACTATTAGTTACTAATGTAATATAACCAAGGAAACGTCAGGTGAAGTGTATTACTATTAGATTATGTATACTTTGAGTTGCCTCCAGCTTAGTACTATAGTAGGCCTGTGTGGTATGTCATTCTCAATAGACAAATTACAGAAACTTACTTTACTGAAATGCCTACTTCCTGTCGATATTCTTGCCATAGCTTAAGATGCGTAAGCATTGTCAATGTATTACAAAGTGTTCCAGAAAATTCTACTGACCAAGGCCAAACTCCTGCCTGTCGTCAACCTAATGAAATATCACTGTTGTTATCAAACATATTAAAGACTCTTTAAAAACAAACATTGTCATAATTCTTTAAAATTGTTTTATCTGCCCCGGCTTAACTTAGGAATAACACCCTGGAGTAAAACATGTAAAATTATAAATCTTAAGATGTTAAAATCTCTTTCTGTACCGTGCTTGTGACAAACCGATCTCCAAGACTTGACCATAGACAACCGTTATTTACTCAATTTAAAAAATCCTTCTCCTCCAACTATAGTAGACAGATTTTTGCGTGCCAATATGTTCACATTCAATTTATATAAAATATACATGTACCCACAACATTTATAGATATGAATTACCTTGTGATGTGAATATCAGTCTGGCCAAATACAAGAACTACCAATCTTAACTTTAATTAAATCTGCTGGTCCCAGGGCTTGGAACCAAACTGCCAACTCATATTGAAGAAAGCCCAGAATAAAAAAAAACTTACTTGCTTTTTTATGTTTTTGGTTTCTAGCCACTTCAAAAATATGCCTGAACACTACATATTATATTTTAAAAAATATCAACATGTTATTATACAACTTGATATCATACCAAACTAGATGTGTTCCTAATGGAATGATTTGAATATCTTTTCAGTCTTTAATCTTTTCCTTCTCAACTGATTTTACGGAAATCCGACCACATACCCGTCAGCTGGAGTTGAGGCAGTGGGTAAATAATCCGATTCCTGTTGAAACATCAAGTATTGTATTTCAATTTTAAGTCTTAATTTAATGACTCCTGAATTTGTCATTTTTCAGCTGGAGAGTCTGGACCTTGACACATCAGCCCATTCTGATGCTAATGTATCCAGGAGCTCCAGTTTAATAGCAGCCTTCAAACTAGAAGATGACACTGATATGGAAACTAGAGATCTCTTTGTGGTTGTTGATAACCCAGAGAAACACAACAGTACCATGGACTCCTATATCACATTCCGATGTACCACAAGGGTAAGTTAACGGTCAAGGGTAATCCTCTCACCGCTTACATGTAACTACATGTAGTTCTCAGACCTCGAAGCCTCATCTTACAAAGTTGGCGTCAAATGTGGCAGAGGTAAATCATGGACTAAAACTAAGTTACACTCTGGTCTCAATAAGCATCTTTACATCAGCTTTGTAACACAGGGCCCTGGTGGGAATGTCTACCTGACGATCAATTGTAAGATTTTAATAAAATAAGCTTTTTTACCAATTTACAAATTAAAACGCCCCCATTTTATTTTGTCATTGATTTATTTATGATTCAGTAGTTTTTGGGACTGAGCCTATCATCTGTTAGCAATATTATCCTGACCATCTATCCCTTTTGCCTGCTATGTGTGAGAGAGGATTTCAAAGGCCACATTTATATCTGAATGATCAAATCTTCTTATATAAAATTGGGACTCTTTGTATTAACTTGTTGTTCTCTAAACTACAGACAACTCGTAGTGAATATGACACTCATGAATACTGTGTGCGTAGACGATATAATGACTTCTTATGGTTAAGACAAAAGTTAGAGGAAGCTCATCCCACCCACCTAGTGCCAGTAAGTACAACATATTTCAGTTTTCTTTGATTTGGAAGAACTTAGGACATCATTAAGCAATATCCATATTCAGGATTTTAAACTGAAGAATTTTCTTTTCTTAGTAAGGTGGAGTCTCACCAATCATAATGTGTTGTCAGTTTGAATCTCACGCAGAAGAATTTGTACCAATGCAGTGTAATGGGTTTCAAATTTGATAATGCTGTTACATCTGTAGTGTAGAACATTACTACAATCAGAAATTTGCTTAACATGCCATGAATTGTCAAAATGTTGATATTGAAAACAGAAACGTGTGCTGTACGAGATTAAGTAGTGTCAAAAAAGTAAACCAAATTTAAATTTAACCTGGACGATTCGAACTTCATTCATTCTAAGCCCTAGTTAGTGCTAAACACTACTTTAACATACATTCTAGAGAAAAATAGTCTATAAAGAAGTGCAATTCAAAGTTTTTTTTCTAGTCTGGAGAATGTATGTTAAAGTAGTCTTTAGCACTAACTAGGGCTTAGAATGAATGAACATCAAATCATCCCGGTTATTTAAATTATGTTTACTTTTCGGACACTATTTCGGCTGTATGGATTTTCCTTATTCCAACGTCAATAATTTAGTCTTTCGATAACTTTCAAAGCCCCCTACTGTCGTCAAAATCCAAATTTATGGCAGCTCACGTCACTTTTATTTCTTTACATTTCACATTTCAGCCATTACCAGAAAAACACAGCCTGAAACGTTTGGATCGATTTAGTCCAGAATTCATCCGAGTTCGTCAGCGTGCCCTTCAGAAGTTCCTCACACGCATAGCTGATCATCCTGTCCTCTCATTTAACAATCATTTCCAGGTTTTCCTCACAACAAAAGCAGCCGTAAGTTTAACATTTATCAAGTCTAGCATGATTATTGATATGAACTATGGTCAAATATGTTACTTTTTTAATGAATTGAACAAGATTAGAAAAGTTTCAAATTTTTGTTATTCAACCAATTTTAACAAAAATCTTGACATTTTCTATGTTTTTGTAAAGTGTTCTTTGATTCAATGATAATTGTTTCTAGTCTTGATGTAATCTCATAAAAGCCTGTTCCCTGTGGACTTTTTTCAATATTAATGATTCTAAAAGTTGTATGGGATCCTATCAATGGGGAATGTTTGACAGGTGCCAAGACAAGGCCAGTTTATCGCTGGGCAATAAGTCCTTCCAAATAAGGCAGGTGCAAGATATTCAATCTGTCCACAATACTATGTTAAGAGAATAAACTTTCATTGACTGAGGAATTTTGTATGATATTTTGTTGTAAGAGTTTGCTGCTCATAAGAAGCAGGGTTCTGGCTTGATAAGTTGTCATTTTGTATGACATTTTGTTGTAGGAGTTTGCTGCTCATAAGAAGCAGCGTTCTGGCTTGATAAGTCGTCATTTTGTATGACATTTTGTTGTAGGAGTTTGCTGCTCATAAGAAGCAGGGTTCTGGCTTGATAAGTCGTCATTTTGTATGACATTTTGTTGTTGGAGTTTGCTGCTCATAAGAAGCAGGGTTCTGGCTTGATAAGTCGTCATTTTGTATGACATTTTGTTGAAGGAGTTTACTGCTCATAAGAAGCAGGGTTCTGGCTTGATAAGTCGTCATTTTGTATGACATTTTGTTGTAGGAGTTTGCTGCTCATAAGAAGCAGGGTTCTGGCTTGATAAGTCGTAATTTTGTATGACATTTTGTTGTGGGAGTTTACTGCTCATAAGAAGCAGGGTTCTGGCTTGATAAGTCGTCATTTTGTATGACATTTTGTTGTAGGAGTTTGCTGCTCATAAGAAGCAGGGTTCTGGCTTGATAAGTCGTCATTTTGTATGATATTTTGTTGTAAGAGTTTGCTGCTCATAAGAAGCAGGGTTCTGGCTTGATAAGTCATCATTTTGTATGACATTTTGTTGTAGGAGTTTGCTGCTCATAAGAAGCAGGGTTCTGGCTTGATAAGTCGTCATTTTGTATGATATTTTGTTGTAGGAGTTTGCTGCTCATAAGAAGCAGGGTTCTGGCTTGATAAGTCGTCATTTTGTATGATATTTTGTTGTAGGAGTTTGCTGCTCATAAGAAGCAGGGTTCTGGCTTGATAAGTCGTCATTTTGTATGATATTTTGTTGTAGAAGTTTGCTGCTCATAAGAAGCAGGGTTCTGGCTTGATAAGTCATCATTTTGTATGACATTTTGTTGTAGGAGTTTGCTGCTCATAAGAAGCAGGGTTCTGGCTTGATAAGTCGTCATTTTGTATGACATTTTGTTGTGGGAGTTTACTGCTCATAAGAAGCAGGGTTCTGGCTTGATAAGTCGTCATTTTGTATGATATTTTGTTGTTGGAGTTTGCTGCTCATAAGAAGCAGGGTTCTGGCTTGATAAGTCGTCATTTTGTATGATATTTTGGCAGGAGTTTACTGCTCATAAGAAGCAGGGTTCTGGCTTGATAAGTCGTCATTTTGTATGACATTTTGTTGTAGGAGTTTGCTGCTCATAAGAAGCAGGGTTCTGGCTTGATAAGTCGTAATTTTGTATGACATTTTGTTGTGGGAGTTTACTGCTCATAAGAAGCAGGGTTCTGGCTTGATAAGTCGTCATTTTGTATGACATTTTGTTGTAGGAGTTTGCTGCTCATAAGAAGCAGGGTTCTGGCTTGATAAGTCGTCATTTTGTATGATATTTTGTTGTAAGAGTTTGCTGCTCATAAGAAGCAGGGTTCTGGCTTGATAAGTCATCATTTTGTATGACATTTTGTTGTAGGAGTTTGCTGCTCATAAGAAGCAGGGTTCTGGCTTGATAAGTCGTCATTTTGTATGACATTTTATTGTAGGAGTTTGCTGCTCATAAGAAGCAGGGTTCTGGCTTGATAAGTCGTCATTTTGTATGATATTTTGTTGTAAGAGTTTGCTGCTCATAAGAAGCAGGGTTCTGGCTTGATAAGTCGTCATTTTGTATGACATTTTGTTGTAGGAGTTTGCTGCTCATAAGAAGCAGGGTTCTGGCTTGATAAGTCGTCATTTTGTATGACATTTTGTTGTAGGAGTTTGCTGCTCATAAGAAACAGGGTTCTGGCTTGATAA
This sequence comes from Lepidochitona cinerea, assembly GCA_963971465.1. Classification (NCBI taxonomy): domain Eukaryota; kingdom Metazoa; phylum Mollusca; class Polyplacophora; order Chitonida; family Tonicellidae; genus Lepidochitona; species Lepidochitona cinerea. The sequence continues at coordinate 33,097,409 of OZ020556.1, read as the reverse complement.
GTCGTCATTTTGTATGATATTTTGTTGTAGGAGTTTGCTGCTCATAAGAAGCAGGGTTCTGGCTTGATAAGTCGTCATTTTGTATGATATTTTGTTGTAGAAGTTTGCTGCTCATAAGAAGCAGGGTTCTGGCTTGATAAGTCGTCATTTTGTATGATATTTTGTTGTAGGAGTTTGCTGCTCATAAGAAGCAGGGTTCTGGCTTGATAAGTCGTCATTTTGTATGATATTTTGTTGTAGAAGTTTGCTGCTCATAAGAAGCAGGGTTCTGGCTTGATAAGTCGTCATTTTGTATGATATTTTGTTGTAGGAGTTTGCTGCTCATAAGAAGCAGGGTTCTGGCTTGATAAGTCGTCATTTTGTATGACATTTTGTTGTAGGAGTTTGCTGCTCATAAGAAGCAGGGTTCTGGCTTGATAAGTCGTCATTTTGTATGACATTTTGTTGTAGGAGTTTGCTGCTCATAAGAAGCAGGGTTCTGGCTTGATAAGTCGTCATTTTGTATGATATTTTGTTGTAGGAGTTTGCTGCTCATAAGAAGCAGGGTTCTGGCTTGATAAGTCATCATTTTGTATGACATTTTGTTGTAGGAGTTTGCTGCTCATAAGAAGCAGGGTTCTGGCTTGATAAGTCGTCATTTTGTATGATATTTTGTTGTAGGAGTTTGCTGCTCATAAGAAGCAGGGTTCTGGCTTGATAAGTCGTCATTTTGTATGATATTTTGTTGTAGGAGTTTGCTGCTCATAAGAAGCAGGGTTCTGGCTTGATAAGTCGTGTTGCTGACTCCATACATAACATGTCCGCTGCCTATATGATGAAGAATCGTCACCCAGACTTTGTCATCATGCAGGATTACATCATGGCTTTCTCAGACAAGTTAGGAGTATTAGAGAGGATTTCACAACGTATAGTCAAAGAACAAACAGGTAGAAAAAAAATCCAATGCTAGACTTTAAGATGGATTTCTAGAGGTTAAATTTGAACAACAAAATTAGCTGCCTTTCACAACAAAATCTAAACTTAAATATCTTTTAGGATTTCTTCCTACAACTAGGATCTATTTTCACCAAAAACTATATTGTTATCCTCATTGAATTGAGTAAGGACTAAAATAAACTTATGACAATCCCAGTAGTTACACAATAAAAAGCAGAAGCATTAAGTTTATATTACAAAAGCTCCCAAAAAGCCAGGGACCAGATAGTCTCTCAGTTTGATTTCATCCACCCATCAATGGGTTCGGGGTTCTTATCCCACCAAGAAAAAATAGAAAAATTTCACAGGGCTTTTTTTACTTGATCGTCCTATATCGGACAGTTTTTGGGTAATTTCCATAGGTCAGGGGTTTCCTCTTTCCACAGAGTCTGGTTTCCTCTCCAACTAAACCTGGCAATGAACTATATACATACATAGAAATGAAACGATCCTGAAAGCAGTCAATCAATCAGCCAAAAGTCAGATTATTGAACATTATTTATCATAGGGACCCTTGCTTTAAAGTGGAATGAGCTGCCAAAATTCACACTTTTTTTCATAATTTCTGATCATCACGACAGTAAGAGGCTTTGAGGGCCATCAAAAAAACAAATGATTGGCGTTGGAATGAGGAAAATCCTTACAGTATGTGGCCTATACGAACTGAAATAGTGTTCGAAAAGTAAACAAAATTTAAATAACCAGGACGACCATTCATTCATTCTACGCCATGTTTAGTTCAAAACAATACTTTATCGTACATTCTCGAGACTAGAAGCACTAAAAAGCTTCTGAATTATACGTTTTGAGAAAAATATCAAATAATTTCAACATTCTGTTTTAACTTCAAAATATCAACATTTTGTCAGCTCATGCCACTTTAAGGATCATTTAATTCTTTTGTAGGTTATATGGAAAGTTATTAATGTTTGATATTATGTTTCAGATTATCTGTTAGACTTATATTCGTGGGGTCCTGTTTATACTTTGTGGTCTAATTCAGAGAAAAAGTTAGCACCAGCTTTGCTCTCTATGTCAAATACTCTGGAGAAATGTTCACAGGCTCTTAAAGATTTGGTAAGAGACATTGGCAACCTTTCCCTTCCCTCCCTCCATCACTCAGGTGCTTTACGATTTGAGTCTGTCCGTAACCCTAAAACATGTAGTTCAATCTTTTACCACACCACACACGCCATTCTAGTTCATTTTTCCAAATATTCAACATCTTACTGGTTTAATGATTGTTTGAAGTTTTATGCCAAACTCGAGATTATTTCACTTAGTTACATGGCGGTGTTGCCATTTTTAGTGGGGAAGGAAAGCATGCTTTTTGCCTGGAGGAAAGCCCCCGAAAGATTAGCAAGTACCTGCCAACCCTTCCAAATACAGTATCAAAATTCACCCAGAGATTTTTCAATTTTTATATGTGGCTTGAGTGGGATTTGAACCCGCACTGCACTGACTATCACTCTAAACGACTGAGCTACCAAGGCCCCACCAGACACATGAAGTTAACAAATAACTTCAGACATTTATTTCTTTGAACAGAACACTTTTATACAATAGTTTTCTTTGAGCCTAATAATTTTGTACATTATTTTTCTTTTAACCTATTAATTTTGAACATTATTTTTCTTCGAACCTAATAATTGTGTACATTATCTTTCATTGAACCTAATAATTTTGAACATTATTTTTCTTTGAACCTAATAATTTTGTACATTATTTTTCTTTGAACCTAATAATTTTGAACATTATTTTTCTTTGAACCTAATAATTTTGTACATTATTTTTCTTTGAACCTAATAATTTTGAACATAACTTTTCTTTGAACTTTATAATTTTGAACATTATTTTTCTTTGAACCTAATAATTTTGTACATTATTTTTTTTTTAACCTAATAATTTTGAACATTATTTTTCTTTGAACCTAATAATTTTGTACATTATTTTTCTTTGAACCTAATAATTTTGAACATTATTTTTCTTTGAACCTAATAATTTTGAACATTATTTTTCTTTGAACCTAATAATTTTGTACATTATTTTTCTTTAAACCTAATAATTTTGTACATTATTTTTCTTTGAACCTAATAGTTTTATGCATTATTTTTCTTTGAACCTAGTACTTTTGTTCATTTTTCTTTGAATTTAACACTCCAGATTGATATAGGTAATGTTCTCTGTTAAAGGTTGATGCCTCAGATGACAGTTTAACACAGCCTCTGAAAGAATATGTTCTCTATACTGAAGCTGTCAAGGTGAACATCTGCTTATTCTTACCTGTTAAACTCAAACAATGTCTTCATTACAGTGTGTTCGTTAGTACTATAGGGTTGACCAGGGAATATTAAAGTAGCATGAGTTGCCAAATATAGCGATCATTTTGTACTTAGCTAATTGTTTGTCATTTTAATAAAAAAATTATGAAATTAAAGCTTTCCGTTTATACGAATATTGCAGATGTACGTTTAGGTATTGTTATAAGCATCAATGGTCCCCAAAATGAACTCCTGCATCTCGGCTATTTGAATTTTGCCTGTTATTACATATCCACAGTTCTTACGGGTTATTGACTTGACAGGATATTTTAGTTTTTTAAGACACTTCAATCGATGAACTTCTCTTAACAATCAGTATTTTATGTAAAAAATCTGAATTTTGGCAGCTCATGCCACTTTAAACAAATATATATTAAGTTCAAGTTTAGCTTAATTGGTTACATCAGACAAAATGGCTGTTTTAGCATATTGTCACGTCTACAAATCTAGTTAAGCTGTGTATTAGACTGTTTTTCACGATACTTGTTGTTGTTATAAACAGACAGTATTACGTCGCCGTGATGTCATTCAGATGGAATATGATATGACCGTGGAAGAGTTGAACAAAAAAAAGGAAGAACGAGAAACGGTAAGTATTTTATGTCAAATCAATTAGTGCTATAAACGAACTAACTAAAGAAGATTTGAACATGTTACAAAATCAGGTTGAAAAATTTAACGTATAATTTTGTAACTAAAAAATATCAAGTCATAACAAAATTTTCTTAAAATATCGAATGTTTAATTTTATGACCAAAGAAGATCTCATAAAAGGGAAGAATAACTTATGGATAACAACTTCTTGGTTATTGGTTGACGACGTTTCGATGTAGTTCTTACATCGTTATCAAAGTCGTCGTCACTCAATAAGTTGTTGTCCATTTGTAATTCTTCACCTTGGGGGGAGGAAATCCCGAACCTTCGCCGAGTACCTTACAACTCTTCCTCATATGGGAATTCAGTCAGAAAATCAACTCTGACATTTTTTTAAGTTATACTGGTCTGAGTGTGATTTGATCCCGCTGTGCATTAATGGAAGGCCTATATGGGACTGAGGGACTATCACTAACCGACTGAGTCACAAAGGCCCCCTCATAATGCAGTTATAGTATGTTGATGCCACATTTTGCATCGATTTGTTTACCACATATCTGTAACCAGCTTTAACCTTGACAATCCTAACCTTACATTTCCAGGTGAAGGTGTCAGATCAAACTTATTCTTTTGGAGCTTTTCTCGGAAAAGACCCCGAGGATGTGAAGTTAGAAAAACAAGAGAAATTAGAACAACAAATACAGGATGTAAGTCGTGGTCATAAGAATACTTCAGCTAAATATTTTGGCGTTAATATATGTAAATCAATAGTTGATTGCCTTTTTGGGTCCCAAGGCTCTACAGGGGTGCCATCCAAATACACTTTTACATTTATAGCTGTGAACGTTCCTACAAATATTAACTCAAGAGGTTTATGGATTGCAACTTCTGTTCCTACAAAACATAAATTTTCTTTTACTCTATCCTTCATTCAGACCAGGGTCAAGCTAGAAATGTAAATTTCAAACTCCTCGTTTGTAAAAAACGTTGGTAAACATACAGATAACTTTCCTCTTTCTTTGCTAGATGAACACATAGCAAAGGTCAAAAACTAAATTTTTTGCACTTTGTTGACCTGAAACTATTTATCAGGGGGCTATTTTGTATGCACCATTTAACCAACCAAATGGTAATATTAAATGTTTGGAATTTTAGCCAGCTCTGTCAGATTAGCAAAAATACATGCTTCAGAGTTGACTGATTTCAACTTTGTATTCTAATTTGTGTTGACAGTTGATGAATCAGATGGAATCATTAAATGATAAAACTGTTATTGCTAATGCTGACCTCAAAGCTGACATGGAAAGATGGCATAAAAACAAAAAACGGGACATGAAAGAACTTTTCTCAGCAACGTGCGACAGACAAATCAAATATTATGAAACAGTAAGTCGTCAATCATTATACAGGCTTATGTACCTTCATTGCCAATGACACAGGCCTAAGTTTCAGAAAACTCTGCTCTTGCCTCTATGTAACAAGTCTATGATGCCTTCCAATAATTTATAACACAGTTTTAAGTTGAATTTGTAAGTAGCCAAGACTGATGGACCTACAAAATATGGTTATTTACTGATTCAGTAATTTGTCTGTGGATGATTTTTGAGCTGAAATAAGCAGTTTGATGAACACTATGTTAAACAAATAGTTTATTCCAGGTGACCTACATGAACAACTAAGGAGATCTTGGCTTTAAAAACAAAATTTTATTGTTTTTTTTTTACCTTATATCACCTTATCAAATTGAGAAAAGGGCATTGGGAAGGAATGTCATGTATGATTGGCTAAATTTTCCTTCTTGGTTGTCAGCTCTAGGGGTTTCTCTGGGCATAGTTTATTTTCCTTAGTTCACTCTCTCAGTTCAACACAGGCATCGATGGGCTGTACTCTGAAATCCCAAACTCAATCCAAAAATAAAAAAATATCTGAGTGGGTATTTCAGTCGAGCTCTATATGAAAGGGTAGCCAGCGACCCATCAAAGGTGTGACAGGGGTTACCTCCAGGCAAAGAGCCAGTTTCCTCCTCAACTTAACATGACAATTCTGCTAAATAAGGGAAATACTCTTGAGTATGGTGTAAAAACATCATTGAATAAAGCCAGTCCTACCATGTCCCAAAATCAGTAGAAGATGTCTTGCACTTTTTTTACCAGGAACTGTAATGTAAAACATATGATCTACAATATATCTTTTTCCTTTACCATGTTTAGTGTCTCCGGGCTTGGGAGAATGCCATACGTTCATTACAGGCCCAGGAACCAGCACAGACAGAAAAACTTGAGGCCCAGGACTCTGGACATGGGTCAATCGATTAAAACTGAGAAATGTTAAGGAAAGCAGACTTATGGGACCATGTGTAATCCAGTTTATAATTTGACTGTTGAATAAATTGATGTAAGATAGGAATGTAATCATAGAATTGTAGAAAGTATGTTAATACCAGCAACAAATCAACAAATGTAATTTATAGAATCATGTTAGTGTAATTGTTCTTGTTATATTATGAACGTGTCTTGTAATTATATATGCAAGCCATGATGCACAGATGTTGTAAATATTTTACTCTTATGTTGCCGAAATGTGATTTTGTATAATAAGGTCAAGGTCATTCCATTTGTGATTTGTAAACTAAACATGGTGACATAAGAAATGTTTGAAACTGTCTTTAAACATGGGTTGCATTCTAATGAGAATTAATTCTAAAGGCATCACCATGAAGTACGTTTTGGGGAACACCTGTGCCGGTGTCTTTATCAAGCTTATTTCGTGGTGATGCCTTAATTATTTCTCATTAACATACTAACAGTTTATTGATAATATAACTATTATTCAACCATGCAGTAATCTTGAAAGTCAGAAAATGAATTTCTCTGGCTCAAAATCTATACTGAGTGGACTGCTGTAATGTTAAATGGAAGGAGTAGTTATTATATTAATGTAGTCAGTAGAATTTAATGGAACACTGTAATATCTAAACTATATGGCTATGACAAGAATATCGATAAACTGAGATAGGATCATGGGAAAAGAATGTGAAAATTTTGGCTAGGTAGAATAACACTCGTTCTTTTTATAAGCAATGGTTGGCCATTGGGTCAGAGTTAGAGACATTGGAGTGTTGTATTGGTGACTAATCAGTTAACTGTTAACTATTAAAGTGAACACTTTAGGTAAAATACAATATACTTCATCTTAAAGACAATATCTACCTGGTCCCAAAACATGGTTTATTTATTTTTTTATGACTTTCCTACAAGAAGCTATGGTTAATTATTCTCAGATGTCAAGTGATTGGATGTCACTGAAACATGTGCACACCTTACAACTGGCAATATGATTGGTTTATTTTACCTAAATACACCAATAGCAATAAGGTCAAGAATTACTTATGGATAACAACTTCTTGGTTTATTGGGTGATGACGTTTCGATGTAGTTCTTACATCGTTATCAAAGTCAATAATTTGATAACGATGTAAGAACTACATCGAAACGTCGTCACCCAATAAACCAAGAAGTTGTTATCCATAAGTAATTCTTGACCTTATTGTAACCTTCCAACTTCTAAATGCCATTGAAAGATTTGACACCAATAGCAGTTCAGCATACCAGGTGTGCACATGTTTCAGTGACATCCAGTCACCAGGCATCGGAGAATAATTAACCATAGCTTCTTGTAGGAAAGTCATAAAAAAATAAATAAACCATGTTTTGGGACCAGGTAGATATTGTCTTTAAAATGAAGTATATTGTATTTTACCTAAAGTGTTCACTTCAAGTGGAGAGCATGCCCTCCGTGTGTTCAGTTTTATAGTCTGATGAAAGACACACCTTATTTTGTTAAGACGTCTCAACAAGGTGAACTACAGTCTATCAGATATATGGATGTGGAAGATTTTCCCTGTGCCAGTGTGTTTTAGTGTTCATAAATAGGTATATAGATGTTATAGACATATGTACGGTAAGTACAGGTTTACATACATACTCAGAGTACAGTAAGTACAGGTTTACATACATACTCAGAGTACAGTAAGTACAGGTTTACATACATACTCAAATTTCACATCAAGTTTTCTGAATCCGACAAACATCAAACATTGTTTTCCCCACAGAAATTGTATGATATTTATGATCAGCTGTATATGTGCTTTTTGATTTAAATTTCTATAACTATATATATTCATCCATGTATTATGTCTGTGATAGTACACAATCACAAGCTTTGTCTGGTTAATGAAAACATGACATGTTATCATAGTGTCTTTTACACATAAAACTCAACATTTTTAGAATGTTTTGATAAAAGTGGCATGAGCTGTCGTCATCATTTTCAGATCATATGTTGCATTTGGAGAGGTTAAAGTTCATTTATTATCTCAATTCTTAAGTTAACACTACCTCGATGGATATCCTTGAGTCTGGTGGCACTAAAAACTTTGTAATTTGCATCTCGTCATTTTGTTTCAATGAAAAAAGTTGTGAAATTTCTGTAGCTCGTGTCATTCAGATGTTTTTGGAAAGAAATTGCAAAAAGAATTATAAAAAATTCCAGCCAAGCTTTTCATTGGCAAAGATTTAATCATGTGATAAAATATGAAAACAAAAGTATGTTTAAAAATAATTGTAATGAAAAGTGCATGAAGGTGAACAAATATAGTTTTAAGAATCCAGTTGAGGCAATGTGTATTTTTCGTTTTTATGTTACGAGACACCTTTTTGAGATTATCTAAGTGCTAAATATCTTCTTTTTTTTATTTGTTGAAAGCTTTTTATTGCTTATATTTTTGCTTATTATTTTAAAGGTTTTGTTTTATAGCATGAGGTGTTAATTGGAATAATGTTAGGGTCAGTAGAGAGTGAGAGTGATTATGTCATTTCCCATAGGAACCCACCAGATTGGTTCTCTGAAGCCAAGAAATGGGCTTTTAACTTTTGAATGACATTTACTTCTCCTGTATTTATTAAACATGAGGCTTCGCTGGATATACCTCCAGCTTCATCAGGCTAATGACACTCGGGCTTGGGGCGGTGTGATTTTTGCCATAGCCATTTTCGGTTACCTAGCATGGAGGAAAATTAAGTATGCCAAATACATTAGCCTTCCTGACGTTTATATTGTGTGTGGTGGTTTTAATGTAAAATTTAGGTGGGATGGGGTTGGTACTTTTGTCGCCATAAAACCTTAGCTGTTGAGTGCGACGTTAACCCCCATCAATCATTAGGCTAATGAGGCGGGAGGCATATCCAGCGAAACGTCGTGTTTAATAAATACAGGAGAAGTAATCCAGAAAAATTGTCCATGTCTTAAAGGATGAGCTGACTAGCTGAGATAGAAGTGTAACACAGAGAATTCCCCCAAATAAATACATTACAGCACGTATAGGCTACTTCAATACGCTGTGTAGGTTCTAGATTGAGAAAAATAATCATTTTTGTGAAACAGAGCTTTAATACAACATATCTTGGGGCCCATGTTATGAGATACAGCAGCCAAGGTATTTGTTATGAAGTCCCATTGGCTTTATATTGCCTCATATATACATGAATGTAAAATTCATACAGCTGTAAGGACAGCTAATGTCAGTCAAAGCAATAGAAGGTTGCAAACTGGCATCTGATTTAGCCATGACTGTGTAGTTATATTTTCTGTAGGAGTCAGATTCTTTGAAGAAATGGACTGGCGATAAAGAAAATCCATTGTTTTTGTTGTTGTTGTTACAAGATGATTCTAGTTAATAGCGTCTATATAACATGTTGCTACTCTACAGGAGGAATAAAACGCGAGAGCGGTGTAAAACTCCAATCAATCAATGTGATCATGCTATAAGTAATACATATTGCAGATGGTCTGTTTAGGACCATTACCTGGACATACATTCACATGGGCTGTGTATTTATCCCGGCTTACTGGATCTTACTTTGGCCATCAAATGATTTTATTCAAAGGTAGAAGGACCCTGTTTCACAAAGCGGCGTATTTGTATTTTTTGCGTAACTTTCTTACCAATTTATCTCTACAGTATGGGTTGCTATGGCAGTTACGTAAAAACTTAACTACGCAGCTTTGTGAAACGGGCTCCTGGTTCCATTCACACCTCATTTTTAACAGGTGTTTTATTGGGTTGTCAAATGGGGTAGGTTAGAATGGGATTACCTTCTCTTGGAATCGATGACGTATAACACTATACCCTGCTGCCAAGTAATGTCAAAGTTTTTCATAATTCTTTTGTTAATTAGAAAAATAAGAGAAATATGACTTTGGATGAAGGGTGATAGGTCAGAAAATGTACAATCAACAAGTAATTGGTGGGAATTCGTCTTTTGTTATTGTCTGATGATGAATACTACTGTAGTGAGTTGTGAAAGCATTACTAATGTCTATCTCTCTGATAAAACTATGTGGGATGGTTGCCAGTTACCAGCGGAAGGTCGTGGGTTTCCTCCGGGCACAGAGCCCGGTTTCCTCCCACAATAAAACTGGCAACGCCGCCATATAAGTGAAATAATCTTGAGCGCGGCGTAAAACCCCAAACAAACTGATAAAACTAAGCATTGAAGGGCCTTCGCTTGGCCCTGTTCTACTAAGCTGGCGTAAAGTTGCGCATAGGTTTACAGCATGGAGTTGCGCCTCAAAATTGTGACCTTGCGTAAGTTACTTATATTCAACATGCATCTGCGACAGGCGTAACTTACGCCAGCTTAGTAGAACAAGCACCTGGAGCCGCTGTTAGAAACTCCTGTCTGAAACAACCAATCATCTGCAAAGGAAATCAAAAACCGTATGATACGGTTTATCAAGGGAAAGAAAGTTACCGATGATCTCAACACCTCCCCATCACCATGTATGTGTACATGGGAAGGTGTCATTGGATGATCATCAGCAACCTCATTTTCGTGTTTGGCTATGGGGACTACCCTGATCTCAAAGCAAAAATAAAACCTGATGTGGTCATTGATAATGTTTATTTCAAATTCACATTGAAATATATAAAATAGAAGTATTCTTGAAGTAAACTTCCACTTCAAGCCATGTATACAAATCATTAACAATAAATCTTTTTACATCAAGTAAAACTGTGTTCTGTCGTATAATTAAATTTTATCTGGAGAAAAATATCCTTAGGGAAAAAAATTCCTTTGCATTTATTTAAAAAGATCAATACCAATCTACTGTGGAACCTGAAAGTTTAGTTACGCGCCAAGTTAGACAATTTTTTAAAATGTTTAAATATGTGAAAAGAAAAACAATTTCCTCTACTCATTAGTATTTGATTCTCGGGAAATAAAACAAATAGTCTGTGACCAATTAAATCAGCAGAATTTTATCCCAAGGGAACAAAAACTATGCTTGAAGTGTTGCAGAGATTATAACTTCAAAGACAAAAACGAAATTCAGACTTTTCTGATGCTCTTGTTGGCTCCAAAAACAATTCCAATCAATTGAGAAAACAAATTGATATCGGGCTACATGTAGTTATGTTAAATGTGGCTGCATTATTTCTGAAAGTCCAAAACTGATCATAAGTTGTTTGTCTATGAAACAATTGATATGGGGCTAGATGTAGTTATGTTAAATGTGGCTTCATTACTTCTGTAAGAAGTCCAAACTGATCACAACATGTTGTTTGTCTATGACTAAAGGTCGTCATTTTGATACAGAACAAGTTCCTTGTCTGGAGAAAACCGGATATTCTCTCTTGACAGGGAATAAACCATTGTCTTTTTATTTTTGTGAGTGGGATCTAGAAGAGGGGGACAGCTTACTAATAAAGTGAGTTTTTCAATATTTCATCATGAAAACCTATCAGTCTTATCTCTTTAAGTTGAAGGCATAAATGTTTGTATCCCTATATACTTCAGTTGAGATGGATCTTATTTATAAGGTAAATGAAAGTATGAGTTGTTAAAATGAGTTTTGAGTTTGTTGAACTTGAAAACACTGTTCCAGGCTGTCTTCATAGAAGTATGGCTACATAATGATGAGGGTCTAACAGCATGGACAAAGATTTTCCTGAAACAAAATAAACATCTCTATTCAAACATAGTCTACTTATTGATTGATTGATATTTTACGCCACATTCAAGATTATTTGACTTATATGGTGGCATTGCCAGGTTTAGTATGGGAGGAAACAGGGCTCATTGCCTGGAGGAAACCCCCAATGTCTGGTAAGTACCCGGCAACTCTTCCACCTACGGCGACCAAGTGAACACCCACTCATAAATTTTTCAGTTTTTATTTGGTCAGTGTGTTTCGAAACCGCGCCACATCGATGGAAGGCCTTAGTGGGTCTGAGGGACGATTACTCTAACCGAACGGACCGCCCAGGCCCCCCCCCCCCCTCTACTAAATGAAGAATATTGATTGGATGATCAGCTGAGGCAATATGGTGTCAAAATCCCCCCCTCACCAACAACCGCATCTGAATTAGGCTATATGGCATACTTAACGTTCCTTCTTGGTTGGACAACAAACATAGCTGAAACATCAGTCAAACTGACAGCCACCAAGGCCCGGCTAACTGGCTAGGTAAAAAGCCCTAACCTTAAGATGGTGCATTGTAATGATGCGACTTAATTTGACCAAAGACTGGCCAACAGGGTCAGCATTGAAGCATCCTATCCCATAATCCAGCCTTATTTCAATCAGCTGTATCATTTAAAAACTCTGGACTGATATGTAAAACCTATATTTATACACTTCAAGGCAGACTGGAAAAAACCTTAACAGTTAATCCCAATCAAAATTATGTAAACCATAGAGTGAATGAACTCCTTTTAATCAACCATTCAAGTCCATCACACCTGCTTTTGTTAATGCTCGATTGGTTTTTAATGCTGCACTCAAGATTATTTCACTTATATGGCGACGTTGTCAGGCTTAGTGGGATGGAAACCGGGCTGTTTGACAACAGGGAACCCCCAACCTTCCCCAAGTACCTGGCAACTCAAGCCTCTGTTAAACCGTACCTTTAAGTGCTGCTTCGTTGGTGAGAACATGTACTGATGTGGAGTAAGACTGAGGTACATACGCCTGTTTACGTAATGATACCAACTCTCTCCTCTGCTGACCACGAGTTAACCTGAAAACATACCATTTACACAAGTCAGAAATTGTGATTGATTGGGGCTTAACGTCGCACTCAACAGCTAAGGTTATATGGCGACTAAAGTACATGTACCAACCAACCGAAAGATCTTACCCACCCCCATCCCACCTAAATTTTAACATCAGGAGAGCTAACGTATTTGGCATATTTAATTTCCTCCATGCTAGGTACAGAAATTGTGAAGGATCTGTTATCAAGAAGCTCTTTTAGCTTTTCAGTTTGCCTTTTTGAAATTATTCCCAAAATATATCAATCGGATAATTTTTGAAAAATTGAAAATGTATTCCTTGTAAAATAATCAAATCTGGTTGATTCAAAAAGGGTATAAAATGAACAAAACCACATTTAGGTACATGTACTTTATATATTGAGTATTTTAGGTTATGCCAATCAACACGTTTATTTCTTTTTTGTTTTTCTCTACATAGGCTAGTGTTACATAAACTGAATATGAAACTTTAATTCATAACAACTTCACAGGCTTACTTCTTCATGTTTTTTTCTTCAGTCTCTGTGAGATCTTCAATATCTAGTGTTGAGTAAACACCTAAACACAAAATCAAATATGTATTTACATTTCAGAAACAGTGTACAAATTGTTAATGCTTACTGGTTCAAAGATGGCAGATAAAATTGTTTTAATTACAGAACAACAATAGCAAGTAAATTGACTGCTTTGTCAGCGCAACATTCGATAAGATAACACACACTTAGATAAATAGCTCTGTGACGTTGTGATATTTGTAACATAAACACTATTGTGATTCATGTGGTATAACACTATGTTTTGAAGAGTACTGCCATAGCGACAGAAAGAGGAATTAATGTTAACAGAAAGAAGAAATTATAAATCCTCTTGACACGTACCTGTTTCTTGCTGCCATTCAAAGGTAAAACTTGTTTGATATAATCCCATATAGTTCCTGCAAAAGGGAGACAGAAGTTAATCATACATAATATTTACTACTGACTAAGGCCAAGATCCTGTCAGTCGTCAACCTAATGAAATATCATAGGTTCACTTTATTACAACAATTTATGATGGGGTATAAAGGTCCAAATGATATACCTCTTTTTAACACAATTAGAAACTTGTCTCCATGGTTATTTTAGACAAGAAGATTTTCCCTGTGCCTACAGGTGTGTTTCAGTGTTCATAACTATACATACTATTTTGAAACATGTTCAAAATTCCAGTTATAGTGGTCAAAAACATGAATGAAAAACCTGCATTGTCTGATCGGGGTTCAAACTCGCGATCCATTGATGAAAGGCTTGACCTTGCAGATTTTAAAAAGTTTTTAGATTTATTTTTAAGCTCAATTAGAAAATCCAAAAGAAACATTTACTATGACTGTTCTTTAAGAGCTTCAAAGGCATAAGATCTGACCTTTTTTTAATATCTAGTGACACCCTGACTTCTTGTCTTGCATGAACCCATAGAGTAACTTTGGCAATAAGGCAGGACTTTAAGGGACATACCTGGAAGAAAATCATCATCAGATTCATTTATGGTTTGAATTATTATTCAAATTCTGCTCTTATCAAAGACAATACCGACAAAAAACAAAACAAGAGAGAGCCCTGATGGGAGACAGGCAACAGGTCTCATTATTGAGGAGTTCAGTGCCCTTGGTTCAAGACAAACATATAAGACAACTTGTCAGATTATTGGGGGATGAGGAGGAGATTGAGCGATTCAGCTAAAAACACATTGGTAGAGAGTGGTACCAAACAACAATCAGAACACTCAGTCAGAATTGTAAGGTGGACAAGCTGGCGCAAAGTTACGCATAGGTTTACATCATAGAGCTGCACCTCCAGACTTGCGACCATGCGCAAGTTCCTATAATTTAACACGTGTTTGTGACTGGCACAAGTTACATGTAACTTACACCAGCTTAGTAGAACGAGTCCCACAGTGCCTCAGTTGAGAAACACATTGGTAGAGAGGGTCTCACAGGAATAGTGTGTAAATTCATTTTGAGAACATTAAACAAATGAGATACTAGTACTGTAAAGTTGACTTACATCTAATATCTGGATATCATAATCGGCCACATCAATATACCGGTTTCCCCAGTCAGCTTTATGTCGGATTGTCTCCCATATATAATGTTCTACATCAAAGGTTAGCTGTTTGACTGTAACCTCATGCTGTTAAAAAGAGGACTTAATTCAGAAACCATGTGTTTTAACTAGTAAGTGGGTCTGGATGTTCAATATCGTGAAAATACATAACATATTATTCACTTAAGTCATTTTTTTAAACTTTTTATTGGAATCATAATGAGGAAGGAATGAAACACTACTGAACACAGTTTTGAGTTCAATTCCCACCTTCACACCCTTGCCCAGATTTTTGTTCAGGATCCCTTATTTACTAACACAATTTACAGGTAGGTAGAAAATGACTGTTTGGAAAACGCTATTTGTTTTCTTTACCTCAGTGCATTAGACCAATTGCCTAATGGTGTCACTGGTGTATTAGTAGGGATACAAAATGGTTGATGGTAAATATTCTACACAGATAAGTGCAGTATGATGTGTGTAATAAAAAGCTTGTAATAAAGAAAGAACCTGTTTATAACCCATAATTTTTCACGTGGCATGATTGATCAATGACCTACAATGACTGAATGTTCATCTTTCCCAGGATGACAATGTCCCCATAGAAAGTTTCAGACTTGTAGAGCATACCTGTAATGGTGACTTATAACTAGGGTTTGAGACTGTCATGGCTGTGTGAGCTGATCCTGTAACTGTTAGAGGTAGTAAACTATGATATGCCATCTCCAAATCATCTGAAACAAACAATATCTGGCTTAGAAACACTTCACCCAATAGAAAATAGTGTCATTAATTTATTTGCCTGTGACGAAAATCAATTTTAGGGTCAAGTCATTTTCTAAACTCATAAGCTGTTTTTAGTTACAGCTGGACATCTTTCTCTGCTCAATCAACCCTAAGATAATGGTTTCATTTTTCAACAATTTGCTCAAAATTTCATTGTTTTTGATCAACTACCTATAGCTTGTAGATTGGTGCTCATGGTCATGATGAAGATTATTACACTTACATAGAGGAGTAAATGCTATCACAATATCAGTTATTTTATAAGAAAAGTTGGGGCAGTCAAATTAGGATATTTATTAAAGGTTGGGTTTTCATTATCGGTGATGAAGTTAAGCTTACCTTCTGTTTCATTAGATGGATTGATGGCCTCAGGTGGAGCCGGGTAGGTAAAACTACGAACATTCATAGTCACAGACTGGGAGTTGTCCAGGTAGACAATAGGACTAGTGGAGGCTTTACTCGCACAGCTACCTGTGCTTCCACATATACTGGGGGAGAAAAATGAACGTTGAGATGCTCTCATTTCGTATCCACTGGTCACATGGGAATCGGGTCTGAGGCCAAACGAGCATGCATGGGACATATTCTTTAAGTCTACGGTGAGATCACAGTTGTTTGGTGAGGCCGGTGGTATACACATATTCTCTTTGTCACAAGGTGGGAAGTTATCATGGAGGGAATGGTCAGTTTTCAGCCCAGCACCGTCTACCTGACTACAATGAGCTTGGCTTTCAACATGGCTATGAGGTATATTATCTTGTGAGTGACTTCTTCGTACAGTCTGTGATCTGCTAGGTGAGAGGGCCTGAGGTGAGCCAAACCTGAGACCGTAGGAATAACGCATTGACTGCTGTAGTTGTTGTCGTAAATACTTGGACCTTAACCTGGAATCACCACAATTACGTTTGTTGTCTGTGTCTTCGTTGACTTTTCCTGATAAATTCGGGATGCAGCGGGGATGAGCAAAACCTCCTTTAAAGTCCTCATCTACCATAGAACCATCGTCTGAACCAGCAAAATCATACAGAGTCAAACGACTTTTTTGGGAGTCTGAATTTTGAGTGTCTGATTTTTCAGCATTTGATTCTGCTCGCTGAGGTGTACTGGAAGATATATAACTATCACAGGTGGGTGGAGCTTCTTTATCTCCAAGTAAAAATTCCTGAGAAAATGATAAAATTGCATCCCTGTTGAGTTTTCCGCAGTTAGCTACAGCACCACTTGATGTCCCTCCTCCCCCTCCACTATCAACATCGGTAATATCCATCTCCAGGACAATGGGTTCCATAGGGGATTCGGGCTCCATTAGGGGTGTACTGCAGTTGGTATAGTCTGACCATTCTTCCTCCTGCCTATCACCCCCACATGAAATGTCTAATGTGATAATGGAATGGCCAGTGTTAAGAAGGATAACTCCGTCTAATTTCATATGAACATGAGGACTGAATGAGGGATATGGAGGGGCCAAGTCATACTTTGTGTGAAAAGTCACAGCATGGTCCAGACACCAGGCAGTAGCTCCTGGGGAAGAAACAACATACAATGAGCTTTATAGTAGGCCTATATTCTTAAGAGGTAATATTGGCTGATTGTTAAAAAGTTTTGGACCTCAGCCAATATCATTCCACTTATATAGGAATGATATTTTTTGTCATGTCAGAATATTGATTAATTGTTTGGTGTTTTAAGCCGCGCTCAAGATTATTTCACTTATATGGCGACGTTGCCAGTTTTATTGTGGGAGGAAACCGGACTCTATGCCCGGAGGAAACCCCCAGCCTTCCGGTGGTAACTTTCGAATATTGAAGAAAATGTTCTGTGCATTATGTAGATAAGGAAATCAAATGCGCATGACACTCACTCACAATATGGCTGCTTTTTATGTCATTTTTCCAACAGGTTGGGGTTTACGAAAGTAAAACTGGATTTATTTTAGCTTCTATAAACTGACGTACCTGTTTCTATGTCTACAGCAGCTTCTGTGGTTTCACATTCTTTACAAGGGACAATTGGTGGGACAGCTGTAACTGTTATATAACACTGATAATTCTCTTCTCCACACACGGACACACTGAAATTCAAAATAGGTTTGTTGATTGTTTGGTGTTTTACGCCGTGCTCAAGATTATTTCACTCATATGGTGGTGTTGCCAGTTTTATTGTGGGAGGAAACCGGGCTCTATGCCCGCCTTGCCCGGAGGAAACCCACAACATTCCCGTGGTAACTGGCAACCATCCCACATAGGTCGTTCGAGTGAAAAGCAGACAGAAAATTTTTTGGGGACTGAGTAGGATTTGAACCCGCGACCCATTGGTGGAAGGCTGTTCTAATTTCAAAATGGGCACTTGTCTTATTAGTAGTCTCTACTGCTGTTACAGTGAAATGGTAATAATCCCACTTTAGAGAGGTGCCAGTTTATCAAGGCTACCAGGGGGCTCAGTCAGCAGAGTGATAGTCTCAAAGTCCAACGCTGGCCTTTCATTGGTAGATCAGGGATTCATATCCCACAATCTTTGCCCATGGAGGAAGAGCCATTCCTCAGTAGCTTGCTTATGAAAGTTCATAGCCTCTCAGTCAGTTCCCCCCCCCCCCCCCCCCTCACTTCCCAGAGTATGCAAAATTTATATAGAATTTGGTCATCTTTTTTTATTATCCCTCAATGTCTTTAACTGTAATTACGGTTGATTCAAATCTATACTGTACCTCTGTCCATATATAAGTATTTTCTTGTTATCTCTCGGCCACTCACACACAACAATATAGAGATCATTTTCAATTTCTGATTCCTCAAACAATCTCACTTCAGCAATCTTAAAGAAATCAAACATCATAATACAATAATTGCATTGAAACGTATATATAATGAATAATGTGACATCATGGAGACAAGTTTCTAATTGTCTTAAAACGGGGGAATTGTCATAATAATGTGATAATTGCATGGAATATATATACAGTCAAACCTGGTTTAAGTGACCAACTAAGGGAAACGTGAAAAGTGGTCTCTTAAGACAGGTGGTCTCTTAATCCAGGTTTTATGCAACCGACATCTCGATAACCTGTCATCTTTTCTCCGGAAATATGAGGGCTTTGCCAGTCTTAGGCGATTGCATTTTTACTTATTTCACTGATTTTTGTACATCTCTACGATTTGTATAGGATTAAAAAAGAACCCAACCGGGATATATCTATTGATAATTTTATTCGAGATGTTTTTTTTGTCAATTCTGTTTAGTTTAATGCAATTCACAGGTATAATACAAATGGCTAGTGTCCGGCTTTAATTGTAGGCTTTAGTTATTACGACTATCGTGGATTGCCTGCTACAGACTGATCCAGGGAAGATTTGGACATACCGTTTCGGTTCAAAATGTTCCAACAATAAGACAAAAACAATATCTCTGGCCCAAAATTCAACATTATCTGCTATTTTGACATCAAAATCTGTTGGTTTTAAGAATTTGGGCGGATTTTTTGCTTGTGAGTTTGGGCGCCCATACCTGTATACAGGTATCAAAATGTCTCTGGATCAGTCTATGACAGCGGGATTAAGCATGCGCGGTAAAGCCACAGTTTTTCTTTTTTTAAAGGCACACTTGCCGCCGTAGCCTGTTTAAATTTTCTAAGAAAACCAATTTACATGAGCTTACTACGACTAATACCACTAAACTTAAACATAGGACACATAAAACATGTCTAGTTAGCTTTAGACTGTAAAAATGGGGTGAAAAACAAACGAAGAATCGAAGCCTGATTACAACAACAACGATCAGTGTCGGTCAACTTTCGTGTTGGATTACCCTCCTTTCAGGCCTTTGTATCTGTGGTTTACGCTCAAACAATTATCAGCAGGCTTTTCCAGTCGCTGTTAACCGATCGTCAGTCTGTATTTCTCAAATAAATAGGCCTACGTAAAATTAAACTGTGCCATTAGTTCACTCACTCGACTGAAACATAAAATCGCCAATAGGGGGCAGATCGGTTTGTTTACGTTCCGGGTACGTAACAATTCAAATTTTCAAATTTAAATTAAAAATACAAAGTGACGTCCAAACTTTTAAATTTTGGTAAAAATAGAAAGTTCCTAACTTATATTGTCTGGGAAAAATACAGAATACGGTCTTTCTTTTTTAATGTAAACAATATTCCTGATTTTCGCGGCAAGTGTGCCTTTAAGACCACGTGGATCGTTTTAGCGATTATAGAATCAAGTTTTGGTCGTTTAATACAGGTTTTGTGTATACTTTATCAGCTTCACAGCTGGTCACGGTCACGTTAGACAGGTGGTCGTTCTATACAGTGTCTTAAGTACGGGATTTCGTTCGGGGTGGCCGCTTAAGACAGTTGGTCGCTGTTTACAGGTGGTCGCTTGTCCAGGTTTGACTGTATATGTCACCCAGACACACACTCAATGGGAGATTATTAAAGCTCCAGTCAGTCACTACATGAATAAAATTGTCAGATTACGGTGAAAAAAACGCCACGGACAACCATTCACAAATACATGATTTCTCGCGGAAGTCTCCCACCCCTGGACCCTGTTTCACAAAGCGGCGTAGCGTAAGTTTTTACGTAACTGCCATAGCAACCCATACTGTAGAGACACATTAGTATGAAAGTTACGCAAAAAATACATCTACGCCGCTTTGTGAAACAGGACCTAGATAATAGTTGAAAGTACAGGTTCTCAGAGCAGGGATTCATAGAAGTCCAAAATTTACAAACCGAAATTGAAAAATTCAGTTTTTTAGAAGGTGAAATTCAGTTTTTTTAAAATTTACCGACCATTTTAGGGTTAAAATTGAGTTAAAATCTATGTTACAAACCAGTTCCAATTTAATATTTCTTTTTTCATATAAGTATGAATTCCAAGAAAAAAAACAGGTTTGACAAAAAACTAATGATAATAATATATATGTAATGTCAAACCTAGATCAAAGTTATCCCTTCTTCATGTGTAACAATAAGAAAATACACAATGATTTACTTGACAAATGAATGGAACTATTTGAGAACTATGGTTCAGGGGAGGTAACTAACATATTTCATGTTGTAAGACATTAAAAAAAAAAAAAAAAAAAAGTTGTCTCCCCTTTAATTTTCTATACGGCCAAAAACAGCTGAATAAATATAACAAGTCTCGAATTATTCTCATTATTGTGGGTAATACTCCCCAAAATTTCTCAGTTCATCAAAATAAGCTTAGTTTAGAAATGTTTAGGTAATCAAAAAGACTTTCAAAGTGCACAATAAGCAATGTTGTGGAGACACTGATTTCTCAGTATTTAAACAACAACAACAAGAGAATGACGGCCATGGTCGTTTGACGGCGGTTTCTAAATAAACTTTTCCCTTGAACTTGGATTTTTTCATCATAAACAGTGGATACCAATCAAGCAATATTCAGTTTTTCACGCCCAAATTGAGTTTGGAAATTTTAGTTTTCAAAAGGAAATTTTAAACTGAAAATATTGAGTTTTTCAACACCAAATTCAGTTTTAAACTCAATTTTACGAACCGAATATCGGTAAGTAAATTGGACGTGTATGAATCCCTGCAGAGACATAAAAATTCAGTCTAAAGGTTAAGCGATTACAGTGTAGAAGAGTTACCTTTTTAAGAGGTCTGTGTGGCACAAAAAGCCACCACTGCAATCTGTATGTATATAATGGGTAGGCTATGTGATCATCAGCTTCTATATGAAGGGTGTAAGAGATCACAAATTGTCCATTCTTTGTAAAACCAAGGAAGACATGACTGTTGAGGAAAAATGAAAAAAAAACACATCACAATTTTAATCTACATTTACAATTAAAGGGGGAGAAAACAAAAAATCCCTTTAGGGATCTGAAGAAGCGCGCTAATGTTTCCTTTCCAACGGTACCAAACACATATTTTTGCGATTTTTTTACACCTGACAGTGAAGTTAATAAAAGATCACAATAAGCAAAACAAACTGGTCAACTTTCAAAATCTGCCATTCAAGCCTAGGTTAAATTCATCCTCTTCAAGGCCTTCGTAAACTCTCCGATATGCCAGGCATACCATTTTTGTGCTACCCACATATTCCTCAAAGCTTCTTTTATAATTTAATGTAAGTTTTGAGAAACTGAAAACAATTTTCTGGAGAAAGGAATACTTTGAAGACAGTGAAATTAACCTGGGTTTAAATGGGAGATTTTGAAGGTTGACCAATTTCTTTTGTGTATGTAACATAATACGGTATTTTATAAACGGCATCATGTCCCATGAAAAAATAGCAAAAACATGTGTTTAGTACCTTTGGAAAGGAAAAATAAGCACGCTTCTTCTGAACCATAAAGTATTTTTTTGTTTTTTTTCTCCTTTAAGTTTCTTAATTTTCTTAATTCATTCAAAAATACAATCAAGCATGAAACATATTACTTTCACAGCCATCAGTTTGAATTAAGCTTTACAAATAAAAACATTGTGTTATCTTACCCTTCATCCAACACAGATTGTGGGACTAAACTTTTCAGACTAAAGCCAAGGCGACCTGGAATTTTGGTGAAGAGCTTCTTTGGTCTGGCATGTTTGTGTGGCTGCAAGGATCCTTTCACCTGAAAACAAAAATAAGTATAATATAATTAAAGAATTATTTTTTCTTGAATACGATTGTATTTTGTTCAATAAAATAATGCTCCTCCCCCTCTACATTGCTTGTTTCCTTCTAAACAATCATCGAACATTTCAGTAATAATGTTAAGTGATTTTTAACCAGAAGAATTGACCGAATTTGCATCCAGTTGACCATAATTAAACAGCACCCTGAACAACTTTAGTGATTTTTCAGGCAAGCAAAAGAAAACAATTTACCAATAGCCTTGAGGCTAGACATTACTAACTAATGATTATACATACTGTATCCTCTACATACTGAAGACAATCAATTAAGGAGGGTATATAATACATGTAACAGGCTATAGGATATCACAGTGATTATCAGTTGACCGTTCCGATAGCACGTTGTTGTCATTGTTCTAAATCTAAGCAAACGTTTATCTGTTACCCATAATAAAAAGCGACAAGCCTGATGTATAAAGACATTACTATTAGTACTGGTTGGTTACCAGCATTCCAATCTATGGAACAGATTCAAGCATTCCAATCAATGGAACAGATTCAAGCATTCCAATCAATGGAACAGATTCAAGCATTCCAATCAATGGAACAGATTCAAGCATTCCAATCAATGGAACAGATTCAAGCATTCCAATCAATGGAACAGATTCAAGCATTCCAATCAATGGAACAGATTCAAGCATTCCAATCAATGGAACAGATTCAAGCATTCCAATCAATGGAACAGATTCAAGCATTCCAATCAATGGAACAGATTCAAGCATTCCAATCAATGGAACAGATTCAAGCATTCCAATCTATGGAACAGATTCAAGCATTCCAATCTATGGAACAGATTCAAGCATTCCAATCAATGGAACAGATTCAAGCATTCCAATCTATGGAACAGATTCAAGCATTCCAATCTATGGAAGAGATTCGAAGTATAGAAATTATTTGGCCCGCTATAAATGTTTGGAATTCATTTAAAACATCCACTTGCTTAGCATACCAGATGTGGTAAGTCGCCTAGCCCTTCTGTCTGTAGCCAACAGACAGATTCAACATAGAACAAGGGTATAATTGAATTCAATCACCTTCGGCATTTTATTCACTCCACAATAACAAAACTAACACGGAGATGCCAGGTCCAAGTTTCTTCATGATCATACCCAAGGGAAAGGTCATGTTTGCATGTATTGATCAACAAGAGACCAGATTATAGGACAATAATGAAAGTAAGAGAAGCAATCACTTCATTTACATTCCCAAGGGAGCTGACTCATTCATTTAATAACAAGATTGCTAACAAGATTACCTCCCCTTATAGGCCACTAAAGCCTTTATTTCATAAGAAAGAAAACCCAACCAACCTGTACTTTCACTAAATAGAGCCACTTAATAGCTTTCGATAGAAGCATGAAATTTATTCTGACAATTTTTGGCTGATTTTTAAATTCAGCATTATAATTATAGGCAATAATGGAAGTAGATCATCCATGTTGATTTTGGCAGGCAGCATGCTGACGGAGACAACCAATAAAAGTTTCAGTCATGCGTTTCTCTTCAGCCTAAACTGACATTGAGTTCTAGACAACGTATTCCGTATTATCGGGAATGGCATCACCTCTTTGATTTTTATACTGAAAAACTCTTTATGGGTACAAATGCCATCAGTAACTGGTATGGCAACCAGATATTTATAGTTAACTCTGATCACTCTATGGGTTTTCTTTCCTTTTAAATAGCCTCCCTATCGTGTGATTGAGAAAATTATGGAAGGAAAAATTAAAGGAGAAGGAAATGAAAGAACTAAGTAATTACAGTACAGGCGCGCTAAATTTGCCTTTCCAACGGTACCAAAACCATATCTCTATGATTTTTCCTCGCCAAACTGTGCTATTAGAAAGTTAATAATCGCTATCAGATAATGTGTGATTGAGTCGGCAGCCATCTTCACGGGAGAGCTTAGCTGTGTGTCCAAACACTCTAAAATACATGTATATACTGGCTTGTAAGTCAACCTTTTGGGAAGACTAGACAGGCTGCATGTCTACGCGACTTGTGGGGGTCGTTGTAGAATTTCCAGAAAAGGCAGTCTTACCATTGATATTGCAGGTTATAGCCATACAAGCTCGTAAGGGAAGTAATTTACTAATACTTTTTCCGGTCAATTTCAAAACATCAATGGCGCGCTCCACTGACGATTGAACCCGAGCTTTTCTGGCAGATTCATGTTCAGTGTATTTTCACACCGTATACATGTACCACATGTAAGACTCACACACATGGATAGGATGGCCTATGGGAGCCTGTTCGATACAATTGCATGCCGTTTTTTGTTTTCTCCCCCTTTAACAGCTATTTAAGTAAATTTCTTTATTTTTTCAAAAAATCACAAACATCACAAAATATCATTCAAGAGAACAGATGGCCTAGGTAGAATACAGACAAGGGGGTTTATCCCGGACTAGTAGTGTTAGATTTTCGAACTCTTTTTCTTTTGATAAGCAATAACTGACCTTTGGCTCAGAGGTCAAGCCATTTTATTCTGAAGTAGTTTGTATTCTTCAATTATAATCTGGGCCATATACATGCTGGCATTATTGAAATGGTATAATACAATAATAATGGTATAATACAAAATTGAAATGGTATAATACATTTTTCACAAGACATTCTCGCGTCAAAGTTTTAACCCAAAGGGTAAACAGATTGCGAAGTTGAAAATTTGGATTCTAAAAACATAAAATCCTTTTCTTTTAATAAATATATGTTATAAATCGTATTATTATACCTCATTAATATTCATTAGGCTTTACTCCCATTCTATTGGTCAATACGTAACAAGTGAACATTTTTCAATCTATGACCTGGAGAGAAGTCCGAAACAGATATTATGACGTTGTTATATGCGCAGTCTTGAGTGGATATACCTGATCATGTGATATCGGTCGTCTGGTATGGAGAGTCTAACAGATACATGTTAATCTGAACAGGAGTTGGATCGACTACACGCCGGTGAAATGTTGGTGTCTAGAACACACCGAAAATAATTCCAATAGAAAGAATCAGTATAATAAAACACTTATTAACTCACATCAGTCATTACCATGAGTTCCGTCACTCAGAGCGTTAGCTTTCAACATTATTCTACACAAACCCACTCTTAATATATAGCACAAAATGGTTTAAACCTACAAGGGGTACATTATTGTCTCAGATAATGGGTCTCTGTTTTTCCTATCTCTATAATGTTAAATGAGAGGAAGGTGTATTAGAATTAAATTTCAACAGATAGGTGTTTTTATCTTATTTTACATGGTACATTTTTGATAATTATAGTGCAGTGTTTTCTTCAATTGCAGTATCCACACATTCATATGTTATCCACTCAGTGACAGTGTAATAAATTATAATTTTTCTTATTATTATACTAGCTTTATATATTTTATATCATTAGTGTAAGAGATGTCTCCATCGTCTGACCAATGGAGAACAAATAAAAACATCAGATAATAATGCATTTGGAAGGTTTTTTCAAAATTGGTATGCAGCACTCAGTTTGAGCGGCCTTGGATACACACAAAAAAAAAATTCAACATTAGGAATTAAGGTCAACTTTTCTGCATATAGCTACAATCTTAGTCACTTGTTTGTTAATCCATTAAATGTCACTGAATAATTAGCTCTATACATGTAATCCTCTGCAATTGTTAGATAGCAGAATGTGTTGGTCAGATATCTTGTCAACAGTGGCAATGTAAATGCAGTGTTTGTTTGATATTGGGGGAAGTCAGCTAAATAAGTGAGGTTAATATAGAAGTAGTGGTGGATCAATAAGAAAGATCCCAGGCAGTGTGTCAGATACTGGCATAGCTCAGACAGCCAGCTAATTTTACACCCTTTCTAACACCATTTACAGACACTTAAAGGTCTTCACGATCTGTTCAGCTAAAAAACAAACCTCCTGGCAGATGTGACTCGGTTTACAAACATGCTGTACACCTCACATACAAATATCATAACATTCACCTTTTTTTATTTCATACTCAATATCTTTTATAGGCGTATCAGTTTGCAAGGGTTACCCAAGCTAACATCATGACACCTAATTATATCAAACCTCTACCACATGTAACTTCTTAACTTACACTGTGTGTGATTTGGGTATCTGACAGTATACGTGGTATATACATTAGATTCTATTCCGACAAGGTTCAAAAGATTAAATAAATTGTCCCCTCTTCCTATTTCTTCCTATATTATCAGGAACACGTACAGTAACCAACAATTCACTTGTATTTCTCATTGAAAGCTGATCCCCATATAATGATTAGTAACAAACATTAAATTTGATAAAACTCGAAATCTATCAGAGAGAACTAAAAATTGAATATCAAGGTTCTTTCCATAGTGAATAAGTGAAGGTTGTCACTAAAACTAAGACAAAATGAACTATATGAATTAATATGGACTAAAAATGTATACATGCCAGACATTTATACATTCATACAACCAGATATACATGTAGCAAACAGACTTATTATCAAGTATTTGAGTACTTAATTCTAGAACTTGATCAAACAAAAGATACTTTAGAAAATAAAGTGGCTAACTATTTGTTGACAATTTGAACTGGTCTCTTTATAGACAATGCTCATCAATTAATCATTTGTAACAAAATCAAGGGTCAAAGCTGACAGTTTATCAGGTATCCATCCAAATTGAAAGGTAGTTTTAGAAATGCATACTGTTAAGAACTTGAGACGTACCATTTTTTTAAAATCAAAAATGACAATTTACACCTGGGACTAAGATACATATAGTATATATTAGTCCCAGTTTACACCAAGCAATTCAAATTTTACGCCAAAAGGTAAAACCTAGCCAAATCACAAGTAGCAAAATCCAAGATTACAATGTGCCCTCAATATTTGCTTTAGAGGGAAGTCTCTTGAGCATTGAGAAGGCCAGCACATGCCAGCCCACCACCCTAACATCATGCCATCTTCAGGCAGTTATCAGCCTTGCCTCAGCAAGCCATTGTTATTGACAGAGCTTGAGATTATCCCACTCTGACAGGACTTGTCCCACTCTGTACAACATAATCATGAGAGGTGCACCAAGGACACTCAAGCACTGTCAGAGCAGACAGAAAAATCACAAATTTAAACTTCAGCTGGGTACATGCAGTGTTTTTTAACCATGTTGTATAATTGCCAGGTACCAGCAGTAACCTGGCAATGTCGAGATATAAGTCAAATAATCTTGACTGCTACATATATTTATGAATACTAAAACACACGGGCACAGGGAAAATCTTCTTGTCTAAAATAACCACGGAGACAAGTTTCTTATTGTGTTGAAAAGGGGCGTATCATTAAGACGTTTATACCAATCAGAAGTTGTTATAATGATATTTCATTAGGTTGACGACAGGCAGGAGTTTGGCCTTAGTCAGTAGAATTTTGTGGAAAAGATAATTTGGCAACAAATCATCAGTATTTTTGGTAAAGCTAACATGCTGATTTGGTATAGGTTTTAGATAGTAATCAATTAGCTGTGAAATTCTTTAACGTTCACTACCGAAATCCGAGATAATAGGACGCCCTGGGGGCATTGGAGGCTTAGGTCATTTTTTCAATGGCCCAGGGTTTGTGTATTTTTGAAATATAGAGTGCCCTGTTTTTAGAATTAAGGTCAGATTCCAAAGAGCAATACTGCGTTTTATTAATATAGCCTTTTTTCTTCAAGGGAACGAAGAATTCTTTTGCAATTTCCAACATACTAAAAGATAAACACACGGGCACAGAGAAAATCTTCTTGTCTAAAATAACCATGGAGACAAGTTCCATACATGTAACTCAACAACCAAATTAACCAGGAAACCAAATTGCTTCCCTCCCTCTGAGAATCAGAACTTTGTTGATGTTGTAATGGCTACATTGTAAGATTATTCAGGGGGTAAAACACTTTTAGATCAGGTCATCAAAGAATTATAGTAGCTTGAACAGTAATTATATTTCCTGTATGTCACGCTTTTATTGATTTATCTACAACCTTCAGTTCTTTGAATAACGTTGCCCATATATACTGCTGTCAGGCAATGTGTGGATCAAAACAAAGAGGCCTGTCGGCTAATGTAGCAATGGGGCACTAATATGTAAACTCTTTTTCTCAGAAGAAAAAAAGCGTTACCATATTTTGTAATTTTAATTTGAAAATTTTATTTGTTCAGTACCTGCTTGGTCAACAAACAAAGGGTCATAGAACAAGCATAAACATTCTAAATCATTTGAATCTAAGTAGGGAGAAATACAAATGAAGGTTTGGTTTGAGAAGTTTGAAAATGTAATCTAAAAAACAAAAAAAAGCATGAGCTGCCAAAATGTTGATACATGTATAATTTGTTAAAACACAATGTCGAAATTATTGGCTTTTTTCTCTCAAGACGTACATGTATAATTTAGAAGCTTTTGAGTGCCATACTTAATAAATATTGCGAACAATTAGCTTATGCAGTTCGAATAATTTTTGATGATATTGGCAGGACATATTTGAATGTGTTCCATGTTTGTTTTCAGTTATTTTACTTTAGTGAGCTAGAATAAATTTGCACAAATGTCAGACAGGCTACATCCGTCAGTGGGTCTTTCAGGCTACAGCTACACTTTGACTAGGTAAAGTAGGATATATATCTTTGGTTGAACTGTTTTGAATTCATCCATTATTATGAAAGTCTTTCTTAAAGGATGGGGGGGGGGGGGGGGGGGGACAAAACAATATGCATATGTATTGAACGGTCTCCCCGAAAGGTAGTTTAGCCCAGACAAGTATATCTTTCAACACTTGTTCTTTGTATATTAAAAGCAAAGGCCTTTGGGTCAGAGGTCGAGCCATTTTACTTTGAAGTAGGTTTCTTCTACTATGATCTGGGCTTTGTTATACAGAAACTCAAATGGAATAATAGTTTTTTTAGAACACCTTCCAAGGTTCAAGTTCAAACCCAAAGGATAAACAGCTTTTAATGTTTAAATCCAAAACGTTTCCCTTTCCAAACTTTTGTGCTAGTAGGTACATGTATCATCTGCAGTGTAAGTGAGAAAAGGGATTTTTTCAATGGGTATGATTTCGAAATGGTCCTTAAAAGGAAAGAAAACGCCGAGTGATTGAATTTTGAGTAGAAGTAATAGTATGTGGTAAAGCACTTCAATTCCTTGTACCAGTTAAAATTGATATTTGTAGCCATAAAGAGTTTAGCAGCATCAGAAGCCATAGCGGATAAATCAGAGAGGTGCTGCCATTCTCGCATAGACAAAATGCACGCCTGAGATTTAAGGTCATGTTTTGTATGGCGATCTGTATACTGATTTTTTCATATGCCCATAATATTCTGCTTAGTCCATTTAACTAAATCGGTAAATCCTCGCAATTCAGATTTTTACCACGGCAAAAAAAAAAAAAAAAAAGTTGCCGCGGAAAAGTCAATATTCCACGGCAAAAGTGATTTCACCACGGCAGTTTTATCCAAACAATTCTCACCGCTCTGTTAACTGTATTTAAAGCGGCAAATAGCAGAAACTGACAGGTGCATTGACAAAAGAAAAAATTTTCAAGAAAGATTTTTTAAATTTCATCTTTGATAATCATAGAAACCAGCAGAGAAAATGCTAACTTTGTCTTACGTCTGACTCTGAAAGGCCGTAATTCTTTCCTCATAAAATCCACATGAAATATCCTTTATTTGCATGGAAATAATTCCTTGTTAAATGTATATTCCTGGTGATTAGTCACTTCACTCGGCAAATCATTTCTTTTTCAAATCAATCTCTAAAACCTAACCTAAAGGTTATGATAGCCGTTTGTGTAATACTGCATAGTTAAATCCCAATCTGACTAAAGTCGAGATGCTTATTGGAAATATGCATCTGAAGACTACCAATGAAAATCTCGTACTTTCACCCAGCCGACTGCGACGGGATCCGTCGGCCAATCAGCGTTCTTGTCGCAAACCTCACAGGAGATTTCACTTGCGCATGCTTGATGTCATAGTTGCATGTAAACAAAACAGTCGACATGGCGGACTCGAAGTAAGCTGCGATTCCAAAGTAAGTCTAAATCTTTACAGTTGTAATAACCGTACCGGCTTCAATTTACCCAGTAACCTACGACGGTAGTCACACAGCACTGGTGTAGAGACTAGAGTAAAATTTTAAAGTTCTACATTAGCAAGCTGATACTTAGGTAGGACACTTAGGACTGTCTAGTTTTCAAAGAGAGGGACCAGTCGTCGTTTTGATAATTTCAAGTCAGAATTGATCAGAGGCTTACACTTTAGCTAAATGGAAATTACAGCTCCTTGGATCCAAAAATAATCTGATAGTCACACTGACAGCGTTTGTTTTCTAACTGTGTGCAAAATAGTTTAGAATAAATAACGTACAGCTGCTTTTATTTTGTCGAATTTCAAAGATATTTGCCTGTCTGGATCTGCAATATCTAAAGAAAGATGAGAAAATGAAAAGTTACCGTACTGTAATCTTGATATTTTTTTACTTCTTGAATAAGATAAACATGGAGATAAGTTTCTTATTGTATGAAACAGGGGTGTATCCTGGTATAACTGTTGCTATTTGTAATGTTATTTTGAAAATATTCAACTCGAGAAATTCTTTGCAGCCTCTTATCGCTTTATGCCAGTTGTAGAAACATGGCATAACTATAAACTACATCATGTAATATTGACTCACAGGTTACTAAACATTAAACTCTAATGGTATCTGAATGTTTAATTTAAACATTACACACAGTCAGTTAATTGTTAATTGGGTTAAACCTTTCCTTCCATGGCTTATAACAAACATATTTTCTATATATTTTACTCCAGGTTACTGGTACCCGACAAACCAATCAAGGAAGGATATATAAAGAAACTCTTCTGTGTGTTCTATAGTAAAAGAGGAATGCAGCCAGGAAAAGTTGTTGAAATTAAAATCTATACACAGACTGACTATTGGAAATGACCAAAAAGTACTTCAGCCTTTAAGTACAGTTATCATATGATCACAATGCCCAACAGATGATAAATGTGACATGTTATAAACCATGTTACCAGTGTTTCTACTCTTGGTTCAGTGTGCCTGAGTGTTTTGCCATGTGTGAATAATAATTATTGGAGTGTCAACCCACTCATTCCTAAATTAATGATTTATGTTTATAACGATGATATCATAGATGGACATTAGGTACAGTGGAATTGTTCCAAAACTTTTATTCAAATTTTAAAATTTTCTGAATTTCTTCTGGTGGTTTTATTAGAGTGCAACTTTAGTCACTTTTACTGACTGAGAGGGGAGTAGAGTACGCATACATGTGAATTATGGACTTGAGACCAAAATAAAAGAAATATACTTTTTTGTAACCATTTAAAGTAATATACAGTTCTCTCAAGAGCCTTACATTGTTGTGGACTTCTTTCTTAACATAACATTACCATATTAAATAATCAGAGCCTCTTAGCTCACTGGGACTGGTGAGTGTCTTAATCACTGTCAAGCTTTCTGCCAATGTATTATAGGTTTATTGCCCAGGAAAGCTTCTGTATATATTACATGTACCTCTTTCTAGATTTATTTATTAGAGATGTTTTGATGTAGGTTCAGTTCTCATATCTTATCAAACTAATAGACACACACAAACCTTAGGAAACAAAGTAAATAGTGCATACATGAGATTAAATAAAATAATATTCTTTTATCAACCTCATGTATATTTATTTACATTTAACATGTACCTTTTGGTTTGATATAAATGTCAGAACCTTCAACAAAACCACATAAACAATCTAACACATTCAACATATATGTATTATTATTCTATCTGAAATTTTAATGAATGTTGGATTCTCTCAATTATTAAGTTTTAAGACAAAAATGGATATTGGGAAATGGTGTCAGTCCTATTTTATCCTTATAATAAAATTAAATTGAAAATGACTTGCTTCTTTACATTTCCCAAGATTAGTTTCACTAAAATGCAATATCTTATTCTTAAGCATATCTTATTAGTTTCACTAAAATGCAGTATCTTATACACATCTTATAGCGATAACAGAAGTATAGTGGATACATGATGTTTTTACTTAAAATTGCTCGTTGGAAGAAATTTTGCTATTCCGCAATACAACAAGGATGTCGAAATTAGATTGTCAACCGATAAAGCTTACAAGCGAATAATAAACCTGTTTTGCATACAATAGGTATGTAATTTGTCGATATAAAAGAAAATACAAAGATATACTAAACAATTCCTGTATAGTTGATACTGAGATTTTTTGTTTATAATTGCATGTTTTAAGAAATTTTTGCTGTTCCGCAATACAAGGATGTTAAAACTAGGTTGTTCGTGGAAAAAGCTGTCCGGTTAATATACGGCTTGTTTTGCATGTTAATGCTTTGGGATTTGTCGATATAAAAAATAGCTATATATTTTCTATATTTAGTCGACCAAAGTTAGTTTAAATATATATACATTTATTTTCTCTAAAATTTCTAATAAAACTGAGCACCAGAAAACATTCTGAGTAAAATTTGCTTCTATCTCTTTAATATATATACAACTTTCTCTGCTAATGTATATAAAGATGGACTTACATGTAAGTAATAGATATGTTATTGGGTCCAAAGACCATAAAACAATCAGCAGGAATAAGTTAATAATGAAGTGTTAGAATTATGTTTTGTGTTTTTGAATAGGTAATGGCATACACTTCATTATTTGTCCAGCTTAGTTGACTATGGTGAAAGGAATACTTTTATACTATAAGACAATATCTTATTCTTACACATATCTTATAGCGATAGCAGAAGTATAGTTGATAAATTATATTTTTACTTAAATTGCTCGTTGGAAGAAACTTTTACTATTCCGCAATACAACAGGGATGTCGAATCAGGGTTGCCAACTGATAAAGCTGACCAATAAATATAAAACCTTTCCTCGAGAAAAATAGTAAATAATTTAGAAGCATTATGTTTACTCATCATATTATATGGGAACCTATTATAATTGTGAAACCTTATGTAACTTACAAGGCAAATTTCTGAACTTTTTCATATTAATATTCTGATTGTCATGTGCAGCCAATTCACATTTTACAGTAAATCTATGTAATAATAATTACACAATGTAATGGAACCATTTAGTTCCATTGCATAGATAAACTGCCATAGAGTTAAAGAGAGGTTAAACTGTTTTAAAATGATTCACATTAAAATAAAACTGCCTCTGGCCTGTTCAAACTAAATGTGTTACCTAATTCACACAAGAGTTAAATAACTTGGTTGCCTATCCATCTATTCTGGGGCCTCGGTGGTCCAGTGGGTTAGAGTATCTGACTTCCTCGATCCAGTACAGACCTTCCCTCGATGCGGCACATGTTCGAATTCCACTCAGACCAAATAAACATTTAAAAATTTCTGAGTGGATTTTTCACTCAGTCGCCGTTTGTGGAAGAGTTGCCAGGTACTTGCCAATGGTCAGGGGTTTCCTCCAAGCAATGAGCCTGGTTCCCTCCCCCACTGTGACTAAACCTGGCAATGTAGCCATATAAGTGAAATAATCTTGGGTGCGGCATAAAACACCAATCAATCAATCTATTCTTGGTTGAAGTAACTTCACCCTTGAGGCCTGGATTCCTCCACCACTAAACCTGGCAATGCCGCCATATAAGAGAAATAATCTTAAGTGGGGCGTCAAACATCAATCGATCAATCACCTTTGAATATGCTTTCTTTTAAAAAAAGGGCTGGTAATCTTCTGTCCAGCATATTTTCTAATCAGATCTTTTACATTCATCTTTCCAGAAGTGTATAATTATATTACGTGTATATAGTTCATATAAATCCCAGCACACTACTAGTGCTACTTACTACTGATAAGACTTTCAATGGACTCGAGATGACAGCTCCATAGAAAGGTTGACGTTTTTTTTTCTCAACACCATTCCCAAATATAGCAAGGCCCCAAAATTAAATTATGAGTGGGCAAGATATTTCCTGAAGATCGGTGGGTTTACTTCGTGGGAATTTGCCTATTTCCTTCCCTACTTTAACCTTGAAACTCCCATCTTTTAAGTGAAATAATGTTGACGGTTGCACAAAACCTCAATCAATCAATACTAGTACTATTTACTAGTCTATAGGTGGCACACAAATTACACTTAAATTAAAATCCCCCTACGAGTTAGCCTACCTGACCCACCTCAAATTTAATGCCGAATGACAATAACACAACTTTGAGTGTTACAAAGTGAGTACATTACGCGTTAATTCCAAACAGAGCCGTAACCGGCGTACGGGCAGGGTACCCAGCCAAGTCAATGAACTGCACGTACATGGAGCTCTCTCGCCTAATTGTAGTAAACAATGGTCTAACCACCAGCCCTTCGGGCTTCACAATAACGCTACATACATGTACCGGAGTAGCTCCAAGCTGTTTAGACCATTGTTTTCTACAATTACACACCGGAGCTAGTCTCTCGCCAAGCACTGATGACACTTGACAGACTGTAACAAAAGTATATTAAATTGACTCAGCATAAAACTAAGTTCTATTTAAGCTCCCAGAAGTAGAGTCAAGGCATAGTGACATCGCGTTTGCTAAATTTAATATCGGATATCTACTTATTCCGCAGCGGCATCCATGTTTTTCCGGGTTTCCAACATGCTGTCAGTAAGAGGTTCAGTGATTGGCCCGTCTATTATATCGCAGGCTCTCGATTCACCGCGTGAAAACACGAGATTTTCATTGGTAGTCTTCAGATAAGCATCTCGACTTTAGTCAGATTGAGTTAAATCCATACAGACACGTGCACAGCTGACCAACAAAGCCTGGTTGAGTCCATCTCTATGTGGGGTGAAAGTTTTGAATGTGTTTATTTACAACTATAATCTATTTATTATTTTGTAAGAACCCCTTCAAATAGTTTTGTTTTAAATAAAAATTAGAACCTCAATTAAATTCTTTTTTTTTTAAATAAAAATAAAAATTCTATTTCTTGAACAACAATAAACATGTACGTGAGGGTAACACCCCTATTAAACTGGAATTTGGATTACCCAATGAGACATACCGTAAATGCTCGACCCTTTCGGCGATGCCAGGGGGGGATTATCGCCGAAAAGCTAGAGAGCATATGACATAAACTAAAATGGGGAATGTGGGGATAATCCGTTTCGCAGACTAGAAAAAGTATAATGGCCTACCCACAGGTGGTAAATTGGTGCTGTGCGCCTAAACACACAATACACAACCCACATGCGATATTCAGAGCGCCTGAGCTCACAGTGACAACGGACTGACCTGCAAGCCAGTCCATTCGTTCGTCAATGTACCGGTTGGTGGCGGGAAATGAGAAAATACGTTCATATATTTTGTTATAAAAAATGAATCTGTTAAGATATGCCGATTAATGCAATTTTCTTTTAGCTTGGTTTCGATTTTGACGCATTTTAATCGATGCTGCTGTTGTTGTTTTTTTCGATCTAGGCTGTGGTTTATCGGAAAGGAATTTGGACTAATCTCACAAAGTCTGGGGAAAATCGCATTTGATAATGGTTTTAGAAAAACAAAAGGCTATGAAGATTTTGATTGAGGAATGAATTTCAGATTTGTCCCCGTATTAAATTATAACTGTAGTTTGAGTTACCGTTACCGACACGGCCGATAGTAATTTCACCTCGGTAGGCCTATGCGTATTACCATACTGTATGTGGTTTCAAATAAAGTCATACTCAAATACTACACCCTGAATTCGAAGCTAAACACTTTGAATAGGCCTATGTAAATATAGATTACAACTGGAAGAAACTAGTGTCTTTAGTCGCCGATGATTCGTTTGGTTTTTAATAATTTGCGAAATAACGAAGTGCAAGCGGTTTATAAAATAGTCAGCAGTTCACGCATCGGACAATTTGCCGCCTTGAC
Organism: Lepidochitona cinerea; assembly: GCA_963971465.1. Lineage (NCBI taxonomy): Eukaryota > Metazoa > Mollusca > Polyplacophora > Chitonida > Tonicellidae > Lepidochitona > Lepidochitona cinerea. The sequence goes on along the minus strand of OZ020556.1, from coordinate 33,060,982 downwards.
TAGAGTTGAACTACGGGCCGCTTTATATGGATAAAGTAGGCCACTCACTGTGCAGCGTATAACCCACTTTAATATGCTTGTTGAGGGGCACGCTGTCAGTTCGCCAATGGAGCTTGTGTAAAGCCAGCAAGAGATCGACTAAACACCAGTCAGAAAATATATCGGATATATTGTTTTCGGTACAGCCAGATTGTAAAAACCAAACAAAAGTCTACATCAGATTCATAAGTGTTTATCCAGTTGAAATTGCGGCGATGTCGGCATTTGCAAATATCGATAATATCTCTATGAACACGACCGTTTTACCGTGCAACTTTAGTCATATCGGCAGTAAACAAGATTACAACCCTTACGTTTTACGTGATTTCTCATCCTTTTTACGGGTGAAACTTTTCCATTTAAACGAAAAACAATGTTCCCAACATATAAACAAAACACAATAGTAAATATTTATTTGGTTTATTAACGGGTAAATACGAGATTTTGCCAACTGAAAGAGTCAACTGGAGACTGTCGCCAAAAGACGTCAGTGGGATATAGGCAGTTATAGACCAACACATGGCTCTCAAACTGGTGCCGCACATACCCCACCTGGCGCGATGTTTGTTCATCTACCCGACACAGGCGTGAAACCAATTACCCACCCCTCTCTAGTCGGCGTCATTGAAGTTTTCGTCGATCGGGAGTAAATAGAAGACTTGAGCTGTCAGTCACTCCCCCCACCTCCCCATAAAATCGCTGAAAGGGTCGAGCATTTACGGTAACTGACAGACAGTTGGAGACATTCTGGAGCCAGACACCTGCAGAGTTGAACATTGTTTCAATCAAAGAACTTTGTGTGGGAAACAGCACTTCACATAGGCCAATGTATAGAGCTACAGGCTTCATTGTGGCCATATCAAATACAAACGAATGAGTGGTTTCTATATTAAATACGCCCTGATTCTGAACAACGGTCGAAGGTAAAACTATTACTTGTACAAATCTCCATACATATAAAGTATTCTAGTATAAATATTCTATTTTCCCAAGATGAATATTTTATTTTGTCTGCGGCATTTTTGATTGCCGTGGAAAAGCAGTTTTACGGCGGCAATCTCTGCGGCATTGCCGATTGCCGCGGTGAATTGCGAGGGTTGCCGGGTAATATATATTGAATGGGGCGTAAAATGGGTCATGAACAGCAAAATTCATTTTAAAAAAACTTCAATAAAGGAATATGGTCAATTTGCATGATTTCATGTATATTAAATGGAGAAAAGTAATCAGTGCAGCCCTTTCCATGTGGTGGAAAATGATTTGTCTTAATACAATAATGCCTTTACATGACACTCCCAGAAGTTGCACAATGACTATTTATAAGCTGCTTGGCCTTTTCTACTTTTTCTGGGCATTATTATATTTACTGATTGAATGCCACTAATCAAAGAAAAACAGCCACCATATAAATGCAAGGGTCATACTCATAATGTACAGTATGTAATGAAATGTTTCTCCATGACTAAACTCAATAGGGAGCGCAAGTCTCGTAAGAATTATTATAAGATTTCTTGATATCCGGTGACAGATGACGCTATTAAGAATGTTTTGGTGACGTTGCAATTTCATCTGACATATGTTGCTCCATATCATCAGATGTAAATGTCATGTTAGAACGAAAAAACGCTCAGCCACATGCGCAATGCAGTGTGGGTGACAGGAAATATGTGGAATTCATACAAGACTTGCTCTCCATATTGTAACATACATGTATTTATCACTAAAACACAAGGGCACAGAGAAACTCTTGTCGTCTAAAATAACCATGGAGACAAGTTTCTAATTGTGTTAACATACATATCTTATGGAGTATCCACTAAAAGCTCATAATTTAAATCCTATTTATTGAGAAACAATAGCTGTCTATTTAATAAATCTGTTATTTAATATCTGTAAGATGACATATCAATTAATGTTGATTTCAAATTCGATTCAAGATAAAGACGATTAAATTTCTTACATGTATTTCGTTTCAAAAAATTAAAAGGCAAAGAAACAGGTTTTTTAGGTAGAGTTTTAACCAAGGTACATGACAAATCCTCTGTGTTAAGCTTATTTTGTACATGTTTGGTATTAATAACAGCAGATTGCTTTCAAGTGCTTGTACGTATAACCACCTGGGTAACAGCTGTGTACATATAACTGTTACAATGACTTGCCAGATAATAACATGTATTTAACTGAAAACACATATCTCATGACATTCAGTTTATTACGTACAAACAATTAATGTTGTTTTGCAATAAAACATTTTTTTAAAATGAATTTTGAGAAGAAAAAAAATATACATTTCTTGTCAATCAATAGAAATATAAAGTCATAGAAAAAATTAACGATTGACGTTGGAATAAGTATTAACGTTGGAAATCCATACAGTCTGTGTGCTGTACGAGCCGAAAAAGTAAACAAAATATAAATAACCAGGACGAACGTTCGTTCATTGCATTAAGCCAAAGTTTTACTGTTAGCCCAAAACACTTTTATATATACGTGTGTACATGGTCCAGAATAGTGAAATTGCAAAGCTTCTGAATTGTACGTCTTGAGGGGTTTATTGAGTTTTTATAACCATTTTGAGGCAGATATTCGACCTCCAGGAAACAATGGTGCATAATACGTTCAGAACTACAGACGACAGACAGTACAAATACATGTACAGTATGTTGGGAGATATGGAAATAAGAACAACTTGAGCTAAAGCAGGTCTTTAATAAATATTGTGTTCACAAGTTAAGCCGTAATTTGGACCCCAATGGTCGGGCAAAAGATCATGCGCTGATATCTAACATCATCAATAATTATACCGTTTTGAACAAAATGCTATGGTCCACAATGCCTAACCGTAAACCCTACCAAGACCATAACACATTGCACCAGAATTTGATGCCATGTGGCAATGGGTCCATGCATGAGCCACCTACATGTACATGTGTATGTTCCATAAATCATAAACTCTTCTAAGATGTACAGTGTATAACACTAACTAACAATGAATAATTTGTACAGTTTGAACAATCCTTTATTCCCTAGAAGGAACTCAAGATTATAATGTTTGAAAATATCCTTCAAAACTGTAAGAGTATGATGAACTTAGATGAAGTTCATAACTAGGATATCAAGAGTAATACTGTAAACCCTGGCCACTTGAATCCACCCACTCCAGTAATAATATAGATCTCCATACAAAAGCACAGCAGCCAACATTACACTGTATGTTAAGAATATAAGAATATATTTCTGTCCCAAGCAGATGTTATCAGTATAAATTCTCCAAGGCAGCAGCAAGGTGATTTAGATTATTTTTCTTCATCCATTTATCTTAGGTGGTTGAGCCGTTCTTGACACCTTTCACCTACCTGTTGGAAGCTTGTGTTGTTAACGTAGTAAAATCGAAAGAAAATCATTAATACCATTAACACGCCACATGTAAATGTAAGATAAACTAAATTTTGTTCAGAAATCTGGAGAAGTCGACTACAGAGAAACTATATTTGACAATATTGTATTGCATGTTATTGTACATGTATATTATTAACGAGCAGAACCTATAATGTATATTAAAATAATCTAAATTTACTTTGTGTCAGTCAGTCAGAGTTAATTTTAAGTTTATACTAATAATAAAAGTTAGCATATCTGTGACTGTATAAATCAGTATAAATTCTTGAAGGTGGCAAAAATAAGAACATAGTATAAATGCAACATGTACTCTTGAGACTAGTAGCAATAAACTTCTAATTTACACTTCTTTTGAGAAAACCAGCAGATTATTTTTACAAAAAAATATCAACCTTTTGGAAGTTTATGCCAACAAAGTTCTAGTATTAAACTCAGCACTGCAATTTTACTTACATTTCATGTAGACAGTACAGTGTCGGCAAACTTTTTTTTGATAAAAAATTGAAGAGGACATTTGTTTACCTTTCCGAAAATATAGTTTAAGATCAAATCAATATTGTAGAAGTTATGGAGCGGAGGAGAAAAATAGTTTTTTTTACAGTTCTTGCCGTACAGACCCTGAAAAAACTGCCAAGATTGTAGAAAAACTAGATTGAATAATGAATTGACATGAAGCTCAGCTCAAGTTTATTTCATTCATTTTGAGGCCCTGTTAAGGACAATCACTCTAATTTCTTTAATAGTATACAGACTTTATAAACCATCCTTTTGTGAAATCTTGACAGATTATGTTGAATATAATCTGTACGGCCTATGCCACAAATGCCATTGAAGGAATAACTGACGGTCAAATGAGAGTTTGTCTGACTTATCAATTTCCAGTTTTCTTACATGTATATTGCTTAAAGTGGCATGAGCTGCCAAAATGTTGATATTTAAACATTAAAACAGAATGTTGAAATTATTGGCTATTTTTCTCAGGATGTTTAATTCAGAAGCTTTTTAGTGCTTCTAGTCTCGAAAATGTCCGATAAAGTATTATTTTGAACTAACTTTGGCTTAGAATGAATGGTCGTCCCGGTTATTTAAATTTTGTTTACTTTTCGAACACGTTTTCGGTTTGTACAGGCCACATACTGTATGGATTTTCCTCATTCCAACGATGGCCTTCAAAGTCTCTTAGTGTCGTGACGATCAGAAATTATGAAAAAAGTGTGAAATTTGGCAGCTCATGCCACTTTAAAACCATGTGTAATATTTACGTGCATGACATTGATGTTCTGATGGAGATTAGATAGCTCAATACAATTACCTGCCTTTTAGCCGTTACCTCCACCACACATTTTAATCATTCATTCTTTTCAATGTACCCGTTGATTTGTCGAATTTTTTTGTTAATCTCTGGCCAGATAATTAGTAGATAAATTGTTCATGAACGTAAAAAATGTCAGCAATTATCAGACCCCATGTACCCGTCAGATCAGATGGTATGATTTTATTCCAGATTTTAGGTAGCGATTGACCCTAGCTTCAAAATATGTCCGTCAGTATAAAATTTGAAAAGAGTCGACTGACTGACAAGCGCTGATAGCACACCACCCATTGGGTCAATATGTAAACAAATTTATAGAAGTCAGCTTTGCTGAAGCGGTATAATTTCTATAAAAGCTTAGATGTTAATGCTAACAGGTTAAACTTTTTTAAATTGTTGGTGCTTTGGGAACTAAGTCCCCGCCAAGTTTCCTAAAATTATATGACAGCTACTTTAGAAAACGCTACACAAAAATCCACTGACAGCGCTCAGTTGTAGCCCAATTGTGGCACTACTAAATGTACCTGGCATTCCAGCCACCTTGCGACTTCCAAAACTGTTTGGCATACGTATTGAATGCTATTGTCCTTGGGCTTCTTGTCATTCCCTCCGACAGGTCAATTAATAATGACAAACAACACAGTTGACACCGCTGGTAAATATGCCAAGATTTAGGCGACTATTGGACTTAAAAAGCTAAAAACATTTGATGATTATGGATTATATTAAAACGAACATCAAACTTAATGAATAGAAAACTGAAGCTTTTATTTAAATCATGTATAATGTGAAATATCCTGAAAAATAGGGAAGCTAAGTATCGCAATAGACTTTTTAGTATGCTTACTCTCTCATACTAACGTAATAGTTGTTTAACCTTCAACAGTCAACCCTACATTTTCAGCTGTAAGATAAAATTGGGATCAAATTAACATTCGTTTTCACTAGAAACGAAATATAATTTTTCATACTGAAGTTTAATATTTTTTTCTGCACACACGAAAAATGTATTTTTATCCATTTACTCCCATGTTAAGTCGTTTTGTAGCTTATGGAGGTCATTTAGCATTAAATGGCTGGAGAACCCTATATATTCTTGAGGCTGTTAAGAAAAAGCTGGCTGAAATAAAAATGGCGTCCACTTAGTTACGTCTTTCTTAAATAAATTATTTGGAAGGACTTCACATTTCAGATTTCAACCCCATTTTAAATATCCAATTATCCCACCTGCCTTTTAGATTTTACCTCTATCACACATTTGAAACATTCCTCTTTTCATTTTACACGTTAATTTGTTCATATTTAAATTTGTTGCAATCTGGTAAAACAATGTAAAAATTGGCCTGATAGATTTCAAACTCTACTCGTAGGTCAATGTGTCATGCAATCCCCAGTTAGCCCAACAATTTCCCCAAGCGGGCCGAACGATTTAATGTCGCAGACGGAATAAATCCTCGAATCACTGGACTGCGAGGTTTTGAAAAGGATGTCAATCGAGAATACATGTAGCTCACCCCATAAAATGGCGATTTTATGCGTGGCTTTCCTGACCAACATGTAAGTAAAACAGATAAAGACTGAACTTACATCCAACGTAAATGTGTCGAGAAACAGCCCCCCCCCCCCCCTCCCCTAACTAAATGCATATAAATGATTAAGTTTCACCAGAAGTCTATGAATGGGGAACTCTTCAACTGTGAAACGTCCCATTACACCATATTCAGGGTGTGCCTTCAGCCTGCTTATACTACATTATGTGACGTTAATGAGAGGTAGATTTTGACATTGGCAAAGGTTGCTCAATTTCAAATCAGAAAATAATTCATTCTCCACTTACTGGATTATCATATCTATCGGTAATCCCAGTAACCGCAGTTCAGAGAATGCATTGGTTCTTATAATAAGCTTTAAAGAGTATGCGATTTCGATATCTAAATTTCGACTCAAATCGTTCCAAACAAGGCTCCTTGTCTTATTTTGAACTATATGAAGTTCTTTGCAAACTTTAAATTTTTCTTCATCAAGTACACATCTAAAATGTTTGCCATCTTGTTTCTTATGCATCCCTAGTCCGGGTTTTGGTCACCAAAATTACTATTTTTTATACCGACGGGCTTATTTTGGAGTCAGGGTTCACTGCAATCAAAAAGCCAGGTAGGTAGTTAAATTATTCATGAACGCAACTATGGTCGCTTTGACGAGATTTTAGTGAGCTATATTGTTATTTCCGTCAAAATCAGACCAGCGGGCAGTCTACTCCATGGGGCTGTTTCTAGACACCGGCGTAACTTTGCGCCTGGTCGTAACGTCATGGCAACATATACCTTGAACATTACGTTACGACTAGGCGCAAAGTTACGACGGGCGTAAATGTATTAGAAACAGCCCCAAGGTTTTTGATTACAATGAACCCGGACTCCAAAATACAGCCGTCAGTATAAAAAAAAATAGTCATTTTGGAGTCAGAAACCCAGACTTATGCATCACATAACAACAGTTCATACGAGGAAAAGACGAAAAGCCTGGTCAACGCCCTAAATATGGTGTAATGCTAATGGGACGTTTCACATTTCCCCATTCATAGACTTCTGGTTTCACTTATGTCGCTATGGTATTTATACTAGTAGTAGGCCTATTAGTAATACTACTAATAGGCCTAATATATTTCATTTTCAATATTTTATGCCAGAGGTTATTAAATACCACAGAACAAGTGTCACTATGAGTACTTGTACTTGTAGTCGTATATATACTAGACTAGTACAGGTAGTATTAGTAATATTAGTATCACTATCACTGCTAAACAAAGATCAAAGCAATTTACAATTACAAATTACATTCGCAAGCTAAACTCAACGTCTCAAGAGTCAAGTTTCAAACGAAAACAGAGAGGTTCTGCAACTTGCAAGAGAAAACAAAACATGCAGTGGGATAGGCTTAAGTGAATGGTTAAGCATAGGAGAAGGCAGCCAGTAAATCTCCCCGATCCTGCATTAATACAGACTACAGCTGTATGTGTACTTGAATGTGAAGGCAAGCAGCTGAATGAATGTACAGCTAATGCTATGGACAAGGGCGCTCTGACCCAACTCGGTTCACCAAGGTTTATCCATTTCTAAATAGAATATTTCATCGAATTTGCAGTTATGCTCATGAGTGAAGAAACATGAAACTTGTTAGATGCAACGCCAGTCAAACTCACCTCTCTCAAATATAATCTGTGCATCAAACTTTCAGTTCTAAATGCAGCCCTTTGCGCCATGTCATACGTTTCGCAGCCGCCATTTGTTTTGAGCGGCGCACATGGTTGTTGTTTTGCACTTTCCTTATTGGCTTATTTCTGGTCAAAGGGACAATACTCTGTCGACAGGCTACGCCCACACTTCACCGCCTCCCACAGCTTTTTTTTTTGTGTGAAGTAGGTCTACTATTAAAATTGTGTTCAGAAATTGTCCTTGAACTTAATAATAATTTCACTTTATGAGAAACAAATAACCAGCAATCGCATTGAAGAACAAACTCTATGTACGTTCTTCTATAGTTATGACTTCAACCCAGACTTTTTGACACTAAATTTTGCATTACCGAGGGCATCGATGCAGCTTACCCGTTGTATTGCAAGGTTACCACCTTGAGTATTGAAATGTTGTGCCACGGGTACATCATGTTTAAGTCTTATACTAGATAAATGGTTGGCTGCTCTTTGTCGTAGAGAATTCTGAGTTTCTCCGACGTACTGTTTGCGACATTTTTTGCACGTGATTACATACACGATATTAGAGGAGTCACAATTAAGATTCTCTGCCATTTGATATTTGTTGCGAGTTTGTTCTCCGAAAAAGGTTCCGCGATCGGGTACGTATATATCGAGTTTGCATCGCGTCTTAAGGCATTTCATTGATGTACCTGAGAGAAATGTTGGACGGTAGTGGTACACTTACGGTGGGGAGGTAAGCGTATCGGGGGATGAAGGGGGAAACATGATTTGTCTTACTGTGTTAGATTTCATCCTTCGGAGTAATCTTATAGAATACTTCCTAGGGAGGAGAGCTTTAAAAAGAACAGAAAAAGCCTGTTTAAAAAAATCTAAAGAACTACAGTTTCTATAGAATCTAAAAATCTGAGATTTAATGACTCCCTTGAAAGTGTGAGGAGGATGGTACGACCCAGCATGTAGTAGCTGATGCGTGTCAATAGGTTTGAAGAATACTTTGTAATCTAGATACCCAGTAGTATGATATGTATGACCCTTGTAAATAGTTACATCCAAAAAATCCACAGAAGTGTGATCAATAGTAGGCTGTAATTTAATGCTTGAGTCGTGAGAATTAAGAGTATCAATGAAAATATGAAGGTCTTCCAACGTATGTTGCCAAATGATAAAAATGTCATCCAGATACCGAAGGTAAATAAAAGGTTGTTGGTGACATTTGTGAAGAATATCACTCTCCCACTCAGCTATAAAAATAGAGGCAAAGTTAGGACTAAAACGTTTCCCCATAGCACACCCTTTAATTTGCCGAAAGATCTCCCCATTGAATTCAAAATCGTTACCTTTTAAGCTAAGTTCCAGCAATTCTAAAATGTCTTTATCCGGACGACGGTGGTCAGGATATCTTTGGAATGCCGATTTTATGGATTTAAGACCCAAATCTATGTCAATGTTTGTATACATAGACTCCACATCCAGAGTAACCAAAATCACATCTTGTGGGATGGATTTTTCAGACAATTTGGCCAATAAATCATCCGTATTTCTTATAAAGCTAGGATGCCGATTCGCTATAGGTTTTAGATAGTAATCAATTAGCTCTGATATTCTATAACTATAGACTCCACATCCAGAGTAACCAAAATATCCTTTGGGATTAATTTCTAAGACAATTTGGCCAACAAATCATCCGTCTTTTTGACAAAGCTAGGATGCCGATTCGCTATCGGTTTTAGATAGTAATCAATTAGTTTAATTAGTTAGTGTCTTTTTAGAAAGTGAATATAACAGTATTCTCGTTATTTTTTTTAGATTACACTTTCTTGAAAAATGGCAGAAACTCCCCTACCGATTTTGGGTGAGACCCGAAACGGGAATAGAACCCGGGTCCCAGACTATTGCACCTATCGCCAGCACTAGCTACCGGCTGCCTTATCCATTCAGCCAATCGGCCTCCGAGAGAGTTATGAATTAGCTCGGATATTCTATAACTTCCAATACCATAATCTGAGAAAATAGGACGCCCAGGGGGCATTATAGGCTTGGGCCATTTTTCAATGGGTTTGTGAATTTTTGGAAAAATATAGAAGACCCTGTTTTTAGAGTTATGATCAGATTCCAAATAACGACACTGTTTTTCATTAAGAAAGCCTTTACCTTGAAGAGAAACAAGAATGTTATTGAACTTTCTAACATTTTCAGGCCAAGTTTCCTTATCAAGTTTTTTGTAATGAAGAGGATTGCTTAGCTGCCGTTCTACCTCTTCAATATAATCCTGTTTAGATATAATAACTGTTGCCGAACCTTTATCAGCAGGTTTAATAACTATGTTTGGATTTCTCCTTAGCTTACTTAAGGCAAGACATTCTGAATGAGTAAGGTTATGTTGGTTTCTAGGATTAGTTAAAAATCAAACTTCCTTGATACCGAGTCAGGACTTATGCTTATTTTGGGTACCTTAAATTTTGACAGATATTTTTGGTATGACCATAACTCTCTTCATCTTGGAAGGAGAAGAGTTATATAGGTTCAGGTTCGAAACCTCACTGGCCGGTAATTTAGTAGATGACGGAATCTCTACAAAGTAGATAAGCGAGTTGGAAAAAGTCTTCCTATAACCGCTGCCATCATGTTGCGCATCTGGTTTAACGAAATGTCTGGCTCAGTAGTTGTCTTGTTATTGATACCAATATTCAGGATAACTTTTTTAAGGTTTGAGACCTTGATACTTTTGAATTAGCGTCCGAAAGGAATGGAATTTAGCACCAAGAAAACATTCTACCTGCATATCAGGGTGGGGGTCAAGGTTAATTCTAGACAGATGTATAGATATATTTTGAACACTAACACACGGGCACAGGGAAAATCTTCTTGTCTAAAATAACCATGGAAACAAGTTTCTTATTGTGTTAAAAAGGTGCATATCAATTGGACGTTTATACCCAATCATAAGTTTGTTATAATATACCACAACCCATGAAATTTCATTAGGTGGACGACAGGCAGGAGTTTGGCCTTACTAGAATTTTCTGAAAAAGGTAATTTGGCTACAAATCATCAGTATTTTTGGTATATGCATACGACGTACATTGTATCTGTGTACATATAGTGAATACATAATGACCGCCGGAAGGGGATTAAGCGACTGCAGCACCAGCACAAATCCAGCAAACATCCAGCAATCCTGGGTTTCAAATAACAACATCATTAGAATCGATACTATTATTTCAATATTATTATGTATCTTTTTATATTGCCTGTGTTATCACCCTTGTAAGGAGACGCACACACAAGCTCTGGCTTACTGCGCTCCTCTTTCAGTAATAAATCTATTAAAATCAAGGAGCTGAGTCTATACAACCTTTAAAGGCCCACTTGCCGCCGTAGCCTGTTTAAAGTTGCTAAGAAACCCAATTTACATGAGCTTACTACGACTAATACCACTAAACTTAAACATAGGACACATAAAACATGTCTAGTTAGCTTTAGAATGTAGAAATGGGATGAAAAACAAACGAAGAATCGAAGCCTGATTATGTGAGACTGGAATACAGGGTACCCCAATTTTTTAATAATACTTTTATAAATACTTAGAGTGTAGCCTAATAGTTATTTTTAGGGTTGTTTAGAATAGTTGAATATATGTTCAAAGGGCGACAACTCTGGTTACCTTATTGGTTTAACGAATTTTCTATGCTCTTAGCGGTATTCTATTCCATCTTATTAAAAGTTAAAAGGAAACTCAAATTCAACATCGAGTAATGCCTTCCTTTATTCCCCTTTAGGTAAGCTATTTTGATTGACATTTAATTAAGATATATGTAAGTATAATCCTGTACATGTAGATCTGCGTAGATAAGCAGAATAAGTGGTTAAAACATAAGTAAAAGTAAGTTAGCTGTGGCTGACGAATCCGGCATGTTAAATGTAGGTCACAGAACGTTACTTCGACGTAGTGGTACAACAACAACACTAAGTCAGTGTTAGTTTCTCAACAATAACAAGTGTCTAGAATGTTGCGTTGGGTGAATTAAGAGATACATGTATGCTAGATGTCGAACGCGTAAAAAGGTATTAACAATAACATACGTGATATGAATACATAAGTTAACAGTTCACCGTTTGCGTTCTTATAAGTTGGTGAAGTTGTGTTGTTGATTGGTGTTATTTCGTTATCACTATCAGTGTTATTTCTGAAGCGTTGTTATGACAGGTTAAGCAAGTTATGCTGTTTAATTTTTAGTGTTTATTCATTTGTCATTAAAAGCTAGATCAGACTGGTAAATGGCATTCGTAGGATAGTTCAGGTAACCATGGTTACTAGATGCCAATGACTTAATCTGTTAATAGGGCTAATCGGATATATTTAGCAAGTAACACGTAAAATCTAGATGTGCAATTTAAACAAGGATAAGGTTTAAATTTACAAACAGTGTGGGTTGAGGCTTAATAATAGGTAAACAGTCAAAAGTCAGAAGTTAAATAGCTTGGCAATGTTAATGTTAATTGTTCATTTTGTAGCTGCAAGTTTATTTTAGCACTTTCATTGGACAGACAGAAGTAGTGATTTAATGGAGGTTAACAGCTAACAATGGTTAAATGTTAAGCAGTACCCGTGTTGTACTAATCTCGTTAAGATAAATAATTCATTCAAGGCAAGTTACAGTTGTGGTTCAAAGGGAGATAATGCTCATTAAGGGGAGATAACTCGATAATTGTAAATTAATGCAGACCTGATCTGTGGAGTTAGATAAATCTGTTTAGACCCTTAAATAGTTAACCACATGGTATTTACGAGGAGTGAATGTATTTATCCATCTGTCAAGAGCATTAATTGCTGTCTAGTAATTTAATTGAGCTGTTAAAGCATAGGTAATATAATGCAAAATGTAATAAACAAGTACCTGTATGAGTAAAGCTGTTTTAGCTATTCTAGTTTATTAAGCATTATTATATGTTACTGAACAAGCCATGTATAAGCTCCAAGTATTCTTTGTTATTGTACATGATGTTGTATGACTGCTCTTAGCGGTATTCTATTCCATCTTATTAAAAGTTAAAAGGAAACTCAAATTCAACATCGAGTAATGCCTTCCTTTATTCCCCTTTAGGTTTGACGCCATTTTGAACCATGACCGGGTAACATTTTGGGGGCTTGTCCGGGAACCCGTCATGACCAACACAGTGATGGACTGACACACTTTTGGCAAACCTAAAGATGGCGGAATCAAGACCAGAAGTTCGACGTAGCAGCCAGTCAGATGAGAGCGATGCAGAAGCCAGTACCTCACAGAGAGTGGATGGTCAGGGAGAGGCATCAGATATCATCAAGGGATTGGGGCAGTGCTCTATGTTTCATAAGGAGTTCAAGATAATGGGACAAGTGGGCACAACCAAAGGATGTTTGAGCTTCGTGAGTTTACGCCGTCAAATTGATGCTGGAATTAACAAAGGTTACTCCGAAGAAGAAATTGTTGAGGCCGTAATAAAAGCTGTGAGCACTGGGTCGTTGAAGGCCTACCTTGAAGTCAAAGAGGACTTAACTCTGTCAGTATTAAGAGGGATTCTCCGTTCCCATTATAAGGAAAGGGATGCCAGTGACTACTACACTGAGTTATGTAATTTGACTCAGGGGCCCAGGGAAGACTGTGAGGAATATTTGATCCGGGCCTTGGGAATAAGAGAGAAAGTGTTGATGGCATCAAGGGAGACAACTGAGGGTTGTCATCAATACAGTCCAGAGTTAGTTAAGGCCAGGTTTCTCGAATCCTTCTACACAGGCTTGATTGATGAAACTATTCGAACACAAGTTAGAACTGTCATCGACGGGACAACAGTGTCCGATGAGGAACTAATTCGAAAAGTTAATAAGATGTCTAGACGAGAAAATGAAAGGAAATCAAAACTGCGACAAACAAAGTCCAAAGTCCAGATTTCCAGTGTTGATTTACCAGATTTCCAAGTAAATGAAAATAAAACTGTACAAAAGGGAAACCAAGATAAAGAAATTTCAGAATTAAAGAGAGAAGTCTCAGAATTAAAAGAATTATTGAAGTCTGCTTTGGAACAAAAGAACATTAAAGATAAATCAAAGTTTCAAAATCCAAAATCCAAAGAATATGCAGGTTGTCCTGATTGTCGAACGGATAAAGCTTTGGATTGTCGCCACTGTTGGCAATGTGGTAGTAACGAACATTTTAAGGCAGGGTGTAAGCAACGGCCCTTTAAGAACAAACTGTCCTTACAAGAACTAAGGGGAACTGTCTGCCAATTATCACCAAAACAAAGACAGTCAATGGTAAAACTAATTGGGGATCGTTGCACTATGCAGTGCAAATTAGATGGGGTTTTGGTACAGTCCTTATGGGATACTGGGGCACAGTGCTCGCTTGTCCCTATCACATTTTTGGAACAACAACTGGGTTCTGTAAAAATTAGACCCATTAGTGATTTTTTTGAAGATAAACTAACTATTCATAGTGCAAATGGCAGTGAAATACCTTTTGAAGGTTGGGTTGAACTGAACTTTTCAATAAATGAACAGCCTGGACTAAATGTTCCATTTTTAGTGTGCAGTCACCCTGAGGTTAAAACACCTATCATAGGCTATAATGTGATTGAAAACTGGGAAGGTGGTAATGTAAAACAAGATTTGTCACGAGCTTTGCCTACCGTGTCACAGAGAGGAATCAATGCTGTGGTTAATTTGATTTCAAGGGGAAAGGGTGAACTTGGTAATGTGAAGGTTGGCCGCCGCGAAGTGGTAGTACCTAAAGGTGATTTGATTCCCCTCCGATGCACCAGTCATATATATTCAGACAAGAAAACCACTGCTCTGTTTATTCCGGATGAACAGTTAGACTGGCCACATGGACTGTGTATTAAAGATTCTCTAATTGAAGTACCCCATGGATCAGCATGCCATGTTAAAGTTATGGTGGAAAACAACACCAAACATGATATTGTCATTCCTAAGAACACTCATTTGGGTACTTTACAACCAGTAAAATCTGTAGTGCCACTGTCTCTCTCACAATCTGAACCAGAAGTGAAATCTGAATTTTTGTCCACCAGATGCAAAAGGTGGGATCCACCTGTGGATCTAGATAAAAGTGATCTAACTGTACAACAGAAAGAAAAAGTACGTGCTTTGTTACGTGATGAATGTGACGCTTTTTGTAAAGACGACAGTGATATTGGCTGTATACCTGATCTTCAGTTGAAAATTCAGTTGACTGATACCACACCTGTGCAACGTTCATATGTGTCAATTCCCCCTCCACTCCATCAAGAGGTTAAGGAGTATTTGACAGATTTATTAAGGCGGGGTTGGATCAGAGAAAGTTCTTCAGATTATTCAAGCCCTGTAGTTTGTGTAAGAAAAAAAGATGGGTCACTCAGACTGTGTATTGACTTTCGTAATCTCAATAAAAAAACTGTTGCTGAACGCCATCCTATTCCCCGTATCCAAGATGCCTTAAACACATTAAAGGGAAAGTCCTGGTTTTCCCTTCTAGACCAAGGCAAAGCCTATCATCAGGGCTTTGTTTCGCCTGAGTGTCAAAAATTGACTGCTTTTGTGACTCCATGGGGATTGTTTGAATGGGTCCGTTTCCCATTCGGGGTCAAAGGGGGGGCCCGGGGCCTTTCAAAATTTCATGGAGAAGACCCTGGCTGACCTACGTGATAAAATTTGTATCCCATATCTGGATGATGTGTTGACATTTAGTGCTGATTTTAATAGCCATATTGATCATGTAAGGCAAGTGCTGAGAAAATTGAAATCCGCAGGGGTAAAACTGAAACCATCAAAATGTGAGCTATTTCGTAGAAACGTTCGATATCTGGGACATATGGTATCTGGGGATGGTTATTCCATGGATCCCGCAGATACAGAAGCTGTGTTGTCTTTAAAAGAAAAAGAACCAACTAATGTTGGAGAGTTGAGAAAAATCCTGGGTTTTATTGGATTTTATCGGAAATATATACCTGACTTTTCAAGGCGTGCAAAACCCATTTATGATTTATTAAAGACTGACAAATTGAAATCCCATGTTAAGACTTCAAAGCAACGCACTAAGAAATCAAAAGGTCAAGCTCCCAGCAGTCAGAAAATTGCTTGGACTGATGAGCATCGAGAAATCTTAAACAGTTTGATTGATAATCTAACTGAACCTTGTGTTATGGCGTATCCTGACTTTGAGAAAAGCTACATTCTCAATATTGACGCTTCACAACATGGTTTAGGTGCAGTGCTGTACCAGCGCCAAGACAGTGGTAAGCTGGGTGTGATAGCATATGGGTCCCGAACTTTAACTTGTGCCGAAAAAAACTATCATTTTCATTCGGGCAAGCTAGAGTTACTTGCTCTAAAATGGGCTGTGACTGAACGTTTTCGTGACTATTTATTTTATGCCCCGTCATTTGAAGTTTACAGTGATAACAGCCCAGTTACCTATATTTTGACCACTGCTAAGCTTGATAGTACAAGGCATAGGTGGGTGGCTGACTTGGCTGAGTTTAATTTCACTATTCATCATAAGCCTGGAAAAGCTAATGGTGACGCTGATGGACTTTCAAGGCTACCTTTAGACATCAACAGCTTTATGTCAGAATGTACTGAAAGTGTGCCTTCAAATGTGTTAAGTGCTGTGGTCAGCAGTGTGTTGCTGAATCACCAGTCGGGGGTGACCCCCATTGCGTCTTTAACAGTTAACTGTGTTGAAGCAGAGTGTGTAACTTCTGTGGGAAAATATTTGACTTTAACTAATAAAGAACTACAAACGGCACAAAGTGAAGACAAAGTGATAAAACCAGTTTTGGAATGTTTTAAACGTGGAAAGAAACCTACGTTTAAAGAATTGAAAACTGCTCCGGCTAATGTGAACACTTTGTTACATGAATGGAGGAAATTAGTTATTGAGGATGGACTGTTGAAAAGAGACACTGTGTTAGGTGGTGAAAAACACAGGCAGCTTGTACTCCCTTTTAAATACCATTCCATGACACTAGAACTGCTTCATAGTGAAATGGGCCATTTAGGGGTGGAACGTGTATGTGCTTTGGCAAGGAGTCGATTTTATTGGCCAAGAATGGCAAAAGATATAGAGACTTTTATCACGAAAAACTGTCCTTGTTTAAAGAATAAAGTACCAATGTTTCAGGATAAAGCTCCCATGGGAAATTTAACATCGACATCGCCCATGGAGTTAGTGTCAGTGGACTACCTGAAGTTAGAAAGAAGTAAAGGTGGGTACGAATACATTCTGTTATTGGTTGATAATTTTACTAAATTTGCTTGTGCCTACCCTACTACAAATAAGTCGGGGAAAACTGCTGCTGGTAAAATTTTCAATGACTTTGCCATGAAATTCGGACTACCGGCTCGACTGCATCACGACCAAGGTCGTGAATTTGAAAACCACATCTTTAATGAACTTCACAGGTTAACAGGGGTTGCCAAGTCTAGGACCACTAGCTACCACCCGGCCGGAAACGGTCAGGTGGAAAGAATGAACAGAACATTGTTAGGGATGTTAAAAACATTGCCTGATGATCACAAGTCAAATTGGGCCGCCCATGTTAACAAGATGATATTTGCTTATAACTGTACGAAAAATGACACTACAGGCTACGCCCCCTATTTCCTACTATTTGGTCGTAACCCAAGGCTTCCTATTGATTTAATTTTTGACTTACCTGAACAGCATCCAGAGAGTCTAATAACATTCGTACAACAGTGGGAAGAAGGTATGAGAACGGCTTATAAAACAGTGAATGAGAATTCTTCAAAGAAAGCTTTAGAGAGTAAAACCAGGTACGATCGAACGGTTCGAAGTCAGGCTCTCTTACCAGGTGACCGAGTGCTGGTTCGTAACCTGTCAGAGAGGGGTGGCCCTGGAAAATTACGTTCGCATTGGGAAGAGACAATTTATGTGATTGTACGTCGTATGGCTGATGACAGTCCCGTATACGAAGTTAAACCAGAAAATGGAAAGGGTAGAGCTCGAGTGTTACATCGAAATCTTCTTTTACAATGTGATGGATTACCGTTAACGCCTGTGGATAAAAAGTCCACGACAAAACCAAGGGAAATGGTAAAAGATGTAAATTATGACATGTCTACAGAAGAAAAAAATGATGATGATGATGATGATGATGATCAAATATATTTTGATTTTCATGGATCCAGGGGTCATAGGCCCCGGCCTAAAGATGGAAATGAAGGACTCAGTGAGCAAAATCAAGATAATATTCTACCTGAAGTTGACACTGAACCAGAAAGACTACATCGCCGTCCTATTAATCCTCCAAAACGGTTTACCTATGATCAGCTGGGTGTTCCATCGGTGTATGGATTACAAACAGAAACAGCAAATTCTGTGGACTTGATAAATTATATGGGTTGTAGTAACCATTATGTCCCTGTGATTTATGGACTATGGACAATTCCAAATTAAAGTAAAAATCCATGGACTTTTCATATCGTGCTTCCATGGACTTTCATATCGTGCTTCCATGGACTTTCATATAGTGTTTCCATGGACTTTCATATTGTGTTTCCATGGACTTTCATATAGTGTTTCCATGGACTTTCATAGTGTTTCCATGGACTTTCATATTGTGTTTCCATGGACTTTCATATAGTGTTTCCATGGACTTTCATATCGTGCTTCCATGGACTTTCATATTGTGGTTCCATGGACTTTCAGATAGTGTTTCCATGGACTTCATATTGTGTTTCCATGGACTTTCATATCGTGTTTCCAAGGACTTTCCATAGTGTGTTGCCCTGGACTTTCATATAGTGTTTCCATGGACTTTCATAGTGTTTCCATGAACTTTCATATAGTGTTTCCATGGACTTTCATATCGCGGTTCCATGGACGTTCATAGTGTTTCCAAGGACTTTCCATAGTGTGTTGCCATGGACTTTCATTGTATAACTGTTTCTATGGACCCTTATAGTGCGTCAAGGAGTTTCTTACAAAATAACTGTGAAATCTCATAAACTATTGGAAAATGTGTTATCTCATTTAAATTGAGTGTTGCTTGATAACAGAACTTTGATGGTTAATTGATTGTCAAGTTAGCTTATATTGTAAATGTCTAGGGAGACATTTTTTTTAGCGGGGGAGAGTGTGAGACTGGAATACAGGGTACCCCAATTTTTTAATAATACTTTTATAAATACTTAGAGTGTAGCCTAATAGTTATTTTTAGGGTTGTTTAGAATAGTTGAATATATGTTCAAAGGGCGACAACTCTGGTTACCTTATTGGTTTAACGAATTTTCTATGCTCTTAGCGGTATTCTATTCCATCTTATTAAAAGTTAAAAGGAAACTCAAATTCAACATCGAGTAATGCCTTCCTTTATTCCCCTTTAGGTAAGCTATTTTGATTGACATTTAATTAAGATATATGTAAGTATAATCCTGTACATGTAGATCTGCGTAGATAAGCAGAATAAGTGGTTAAAACATAAGTAAAAGTAAGTTAGCTGTGGCTGACGAATCCGGCATGTTAAATGTAGGTCACAGAACGTTACTTCGACGTAGTGGTACAACAACAACACTAAGTCAGTGTTAGTTTCTCAACAATAACAAGTGTCTAGAATGTTGCGTTGGGTGAATTAAGAGATACATGTATGCTAGATGTCGAACGCGTAAAAAGGTATTAACAATAACATACGTGATATGAATACATAAGTTAACAGTTCACCGTTTGCGTTCTTATAAGTTGGTGAAGTTGTGTTGTTGATTGGTGTTATTTCGTTATCACTATCAGTGTTATTTCTGAAGCGTTGTTATGACAGGTTAAGCAAGTTATGCTGTTTAATTTTTAGTGTTTATTCATTTGTCATTAAAAGCTAGATCAGACTGGTAAATGGCATTCGTAGGATAGTTCAGGTAACCATGGTTACTAGATGCCAATGACTTAATCTGTTAATAGGGCTAATCGGATATATTTAGCAAGTAACACGTAAAATCTAGATGTGCAATTTAAACAAGGATAAGGTTTAAATTTACAAACAGTGTGGGTTGAGGCTTAATAATAGGTAAACAGTCAAAAGTCAGAAGTTAAATAGCTTGGCAATGTTAATGTTAATTGTTCATTTTGTAGCTGCAAGTTTATTTTAGCACTTTCATTGGACAGACAGAAGTAGTGATTTAATGGAGGTTAACAGCTAACAATGGTTAAATGTTAAGCAGTACCCGTGTTGTACTAATCTCGTTAAGATAAATAATTCATTCAAGGCAAGTTACAGTTGTGGTTCAAAGGGAGATAATGCTCATTAAGGGGAGATAACTCGATAATTGTAAATTAATGCAGACCTGATCTGTGGAGTTAGATAAATCTGTTTAGACCCTTAAATAGTTAACCACATGGTATTTACGAGGAGTGAATGTATTTATCCATCTGTCAAGAGCATTAATTGCTGTCTAGTAATTTAATTGAGCTGTTAAAGCATAGGTAATATAATGCAAAATGTAATAAACAAGTACCTGTATGAGTAAAGCTGTTTTAGCTATTCTAGTTTATTAAGCATTATTATATGTTACTGAACAAGCCATGTATAAGCTCCAAGTATTCTTTGTTATTGTACATGATGTTGTATGACTGCTCTTAGCGGTATTCTATTCCATCTTATTAAAAGTTAAAAGGAAACTCAAATTCAACATCGAGTAATGCCTTCCTTTATTCCCCTTTAGGTTTGACGCCATTTTGAACCATGACCGGGTAACAATTACAACAACAACGATCAGTTCATTACCCTCATTTCAGGCCTTTTTATCTTTGGTTTACACTGAAACAATTATCAGCAGGCTTTTCCAGTCGCTGTTAACCGATCGTCAGTCTGTATTTCTCAGATAAATAAGCCTAAGTAAAATTACACTGTGCCGTTAGTTCACTCACTCGACTGAAACATAACATCGCCTATGCGAGCAGATTGGTTTGTTTACGTTCCGGGCACCTAACAATTCAAATTCAAATTAAAAATACAAGGTGACGTCCAAACTTTTAAATTTTGGTAAAAATAGAAAGTTCCTAACTTATATTGTCTGGGAAAAATACAGAAAACGGTCTTTCTTTTTTAATGTAAACAATATTCCTGGTTTTCGCGGCAAGTGTGCCTTTAATATTAAATCTAGAGCAACCAAACTTAGTACATATGTGCACTTCCAGACATGCCCAATATAATGAGACCGCCGCTCAAATATTTACCTGACAGAAATAGAGCTCTCCAAAATAGATAGTCCGGGTTTCTGTCTCCAAAATTACTATTTTTTATACTGACGGCCAGGGCTCATTGGAGTCATTGCAATCAAAAAGTCGGAGTTGGGTGACCGCTTCTGATCGGGCAGTTTGCGGTCTGATTTAGATAGTAAACAACAACATAACTAACTCAAATAGTGTCAGTACGACATTCATTAATAATTTAGCATTTTTTAAAGTGAATTAAACGTTTAAAAACTGAAAAACCGCTAAACAGTGTTACGTCATCAATGGCGGAGAGTTTGAGACTTGGGGAAGGCAAAAGTAAATTCAGGGGAGGAATAATGTTTACTGACGGATGCTACTCGTCCATATCAGGCACTGGTAGGTAGCGAAATTATCCATCAACGTGATTATGACCGTTTAGACACGATCTGAGTAGGTTATATTGCTATTTCTTTGTCTAAATCAGACCACATACTGCCCGCTTCTTAGCGGGCAGCCAACTCCGGCTTTTTGATTGCAATGAACCCTGACTCCAAAATACGACCGTCAGTATAAAAATAGTAATTTTGGAGTCAGAAACCCGGACTACAAAATAGAGTACAAAACTATATACACAATTGTTTGTTGATTACTTGATTGATGTTTTACGCCGCACTCAAGATTACTTCACTTATATGGCGGCTTTGCCAGGTTTAGTGGGGGGGGGGGGGGTTATTTACCTGGAGGAAACCCCCGACCTTCGGCGCGCACCTGGTAACTCTTCCACATACGGCCATCACCTAAGGATTTGGCGGCTAAGGATCTGGCGGCTAAGGATCTGGCGGCTAAGGATCTGGCGACTAAGAATTTGGCGGCTAAGGATTGAGCGGCTAAGGATTGGGCGTCGGGCTCCGGGCGTCGGGCTCCGGGCGTCGGGCTCCTGGAGCCCTCGGTCCACCCCTTTGGCAGGCGCTGTGAATGTGAAAAACAGACAAGGACACTAAATCCAGGAGTTGCAAACTATAATAAGTTCATTTCTTAATATCATGACCAACTCCTAAATGCCACTTAAAGCGATGTTGGCAACCTGTTGATTCAGTTATGTAAAGTTCGCATTGTGCATCCTAATGCAACGCAATGTAATGTGACATTTGAACGATTTCCCCAAGTTGCACAAATTGCGATCTAAATAAGATGGAGTAGGCCTACTGCCTTGCTGTATAGTTACTCTAAATAAGACCAACCATTATCTCTAGACGCAGTAACTCATTAATTCAGTACTAATCGACAGTACAACAGCACAAAAACCATATATATACGATTGATTGATGAAACCGAAGATTAAAGAAACGTACAACTTTTACTCAACTCAAGAAAGTTAAAGGAATGTCGGACGTCAATAATTATTTTGAGTAGTTTCACAGATTTCGTATCGGAGCGAAACCCCCTAGTTGGCAACATATACGGTCTTTAATCGTTAACTTTGATTGTAAAAGTAAAAACTCTCGATCATATATTTTTATGACAATCCATCTGCCCTGATAGCATAGTTGTCATATTTGTTACTATTAAGGAGTCTGGGATATGAAATGTGTAGGCTACCATTTTTAGGTATTTTATTCCTTAGAATCGTGTATTAAACGATTACAACCAAAGGAAGCGTTCAGTCTAGATGACCTTAAAATAAATCGATGTCCTATAGTATAGGTCGGATCAGCATCAAATGAACCCAAATAACTTGGGACACAGCTGTTACACAGTTCATAATTTGCATAAATGCCTTTTAAAGCGGCATGAGCTGCCAAAATTCAAACTTTTTTCCTAATTTCTGATCGTCACGACAGTAAGAGACTTTGAAGGCCATCGAAAAACTAAATGATTGGCGTTGGAATGAGAACAATCCATACAGTATGTGGCCTGTACGAACCGAAAACGTGTTCGAAAAGTTAACAAAATTTAAATAGCCGGGACGACCATTCATTCATTCTAACCCAAAGTTAGTTCAAAACAATACTTTATCGTGCATCTTCGAGAGTAGAAGCACTTAAAGGCGTCTGAATTGTACGTCTTAAGAAAAATAGCCAAAAATTTCAACATTCTGTTTTAACGTCAAAATATCAACATTTTGGCAGCTCATGCCACTTTAACCAAATTCATATATCTCAACTTTGTAAGTAAACTTTACGGAGCCGTAGAAGTGACATTGGGAATTTTTTTTGGCTTCTCGCTAAGACGCTTACTCGTTCAAACGACTTAATAACTCGTTTAAACCACTTAATTAACCAATGAAAAGACTATATATATGCTCTTTCCAATGAACATCCCGGCTTAAGTCAGATTGACATCCATCGTAAGGAGCCATGAGTCAATTCCCACTGAACGTGACAACACAATATAAGTGAAATAATCTAGAATGTGGCGTGGAACACCAATCAATCAAATTAGCTATTGAGCTACATGCGCATATATAATTTCCCTTTGTATCAGTTATAAGTGAGCCATCTATGCATAACCATACATGTGTGATAGACGTCGGGAACCCATACTATGACCGACGTCCAATGGATGTCCAAGGGCAGATATGGACAGTCGGCTGTAACTGTAATCATCTTCGACGGCTTGTTGACGTCTGTTGTATGCTTTTTTTTTCACAAATTTTAAAACAATACCTGGTTTTTCATTGGTCGACTAAGTCGTTTAAACGAGATAATAAGTCGTTTAAACGATATAATAAGTCGTTTAAACGAGATAATAAGTCGTTCAAACGACATAATAAGTCGTTCAAACGACATAATAAGTCGTTCAAACGACATAATAAGTCGTTCAAACGACATAATAAGTCGTTCAAACGACATAATAAGTCGTTCAAACGACATAATAAGTCGTACAAACGACATAATAAGTCGTTCAAACGTGATAGCGAGAAGCTAAAAAAAAATTCCAATGTCACTTCTACGGCTCCGTAAAACTTTGTTAGGTTGAATGTTCGAAATTTTTCGTCACTTTTTCTTTGTCAGACTTTTCAATAAATATCAAGTCAAAGGGCTCGACATATATTAAGCATTGTTGTTTTCTGCGATGAGTGATCACTTTATTCTATTTTAGCGATTAAGTAACGCCTTCAAAGTCCATATATTTATAGACGATATTGGAAGAACTGGGTTCATGCTCTGTGTCGAGTGTTGTCCCCCTTTTATACTTAAAACATCTAAATATGCCTTTTTGTCTAAACATCTTTATTTCCGAAAAATGGCTGTGCACTTAAGTTTTAAGCTGTACCATGATGAAACTCAGAAACCGTCTCCGTCAAAACGGCTTGCGCCAGACGTCCTTACTTTGGCGTAGTAATGAGACGCCACCATCGACTTGCAAGGGTCCGATGGTGCAACAGGTAAAGGGACTGGAATCTGCGAAACTGGTGGCGAGTCTGGTTCAGCGATGAATCAAGATTCCAGCTGCAGAGAAGAGATGGTCGTACACGAGTTTACAGACGCCGGAATGAGAGGTTCGCAAGGAACTGCGTCCTTGAGGTCGACAATTTCGGCGGAGGAAGTGTGATGGCATGGGATGCCATATCCTGTGCCCGAAAAACTCAACTGGTGCACATTCTCGGCAACCTTAACGCCGTTGGATACACATATGAGGTTTTGGCACCACATATGCTGCCCGTAATGGACCTCCGTAGGGAAATTTTTCAGCACGACAACGCTCGGCCGCACACAGCTCGTGCTACTGTTGAATTTTTAGCCAACCAGAACGTAACAGTGCTCCCCTGGCCGTCCAAATCACCAGATTTGAACTCAATAGAACATTTGTGGGATGATTTGGACTGACGCGTGCGCAGTCGTCATCCAGCGCCGCAAACTCTGCAAGAACTGCAGCAGGCTCTTGAGCAAGAATGGAGGAGAATTCCGCAAAACCGTATTCGTCGATTGATTGTGTCTATGCCGAGACGGGTCATTGCTGTGTTACAGGTAAATGGTGGGCACAACAGATATTGACGCTGCAGTGACGTCATCTGAGCGCTATGAACTTTAATGTGATAAATGTTTACATGTGAATGAACTTTAAAGTCTGAACAACCAGTCTCCCAAATTTCAGTGTAATGTGATGCTCATTTCTGTATTAAAAATGATGTTGAAAATTCATATTTTGAAGAACAAAAATTGGATGTTGCGTTTCTTTTTTGGGAGAGTATATTATAATGCTGGAAATCAGTGGCGCCCCCCCCCCCCCCCCCCTATCAGCCGACCAAAAAAAAAAAAAAGAGAGAAAAAGGAAAAGAGAGAAAATAGAGTAGGAAAACGAAAACATCTTGCATTACAATACTATGAAGAAAAAGACTTTATATGGAGCTCCGATCACATTTAAATTTTTCGTATAATTGCCTCATTGGTACGGGCAGTGCCTATGTGTGTTGTATATTTAAAAACACCAGGTTCTTGGAGAAGTGGTAAGGAGAGTGGTCAGGGAGGGGGCGCAAAGCCACACGAAGTTAAGCGATGTGGACTGGTAGCAGTAGCGTTTTCGGGAGCCTAGGCGGCCCGTGGACCAACGCCTGTATATATAGGCTTACTGGGTTTGGGTACTCTGCCCCCTTCCCACTTTCAATAAAAAAACTATATCCAGAGACTCTAGAAGGTCCAGAAGTTTTTCTATATAATGGCCCAAGTCAGTCCAAAACAAACCGTGGGCGATTCTCCTGCTTGTCTTATTTGGTTATTTTTAAGAATTAGGGAAAGCGAAATCCGAAAGTTATTAGCTATTTTTCTCGCAGAACAGACTCAGAACACTTCTCAGGCAATCTAGAACCCCCAAGCTTTCGGGGCCTGGGCGGCCCCTGGACCCTCGCCTAATGCTTTGAGATAGTCATCTCCTCCTCATGCTTCAAAAACGTTACAAGGCTTGATTTATAACTTTAGAACATACTGATTTAACGTATTTTTTAAGAATAAGGGAAGCAAAATTCGAAAATTATTTTGCAATTTTGCTTGCAGAGCAGCCTCAGAACGTGTCTCAGGCAATGTAGAACCCTTGAGCTTCTGGGGCCTAGGCGGCCCCTGGACCCTCGCCTATTGGCCTGGGATAGTCATCCCCTCCTCATGCTTCAAAAACGTTATAAGGCTTCATCTATAACTTTGGAACATACCGATTTCACTGGTATTTTTTAAGAATTAGGAAAAGCAAAATCCGAAAATTATCAAGCCATTTTACTTGCAGAACAGCTTCAGAACGCTTCTCAGGCAATCTAGAACCCTTGAGCTTCCGGGGCCTAAGCGTCCCCTGCACCCTCGCCTATTGGCTCGGGGTAGTCACCAGGGTATGTGTAGGTAGAACGGAGGGAGGGAGGGTTACATGCCTCTTTCGAATCTGTTGTTTCTGTAATCAGAGGGCCTGGAACCATTGACCATTAAGAATTCGGGTAGGGTCTAACAAAGTGAAATTCGTGCAAATTAATTTGATTTACCCGTGACTATGTTTTCGATTGCACTCTCAGCACCCCCCCCCCCCTTCCCAATCATCAAACCACCTCCAGACACATTTGAAAATACTGACTCTATCTGTTAGAACTTGCGCCCCCCCTTTCACAAAATCCTGTATCCGCCCCTGGAAATTACGTTTTCTTTCCAATGGGTAGACAATATAGAATTTTAATAAGGAACGAATCGGGAACCGGGAGCTAACTTCACACGCATTAACTGCCATGCTGTCAAAAGAAAGTTTGTGAGTGACTGCAACATATCCACGCCTTTCTTCTGAAGGTAGGTGTAAGCCATATAAATTTTCAGCAGTTTGTATTCATCTGTTCCAATGTGAGCCCTATTCATGCTGACTTTATTACACTGAAACAATAAATGGTATTACTTTTTTCATGACACCTTCCGGGGTCCAAGTTCAAACCCAAAACATTTATTCTACATCTAAGGCAACCAGAACCAACCATTTGGTTTGGGATAATTGGATTAAAACTCCTCACTGTCTTTAATGGTCCAATGTTTAAATTGGGTGATATTACTCATAGTAAGCTCGTCTAAATTATCTTTGTACACAAATGTGAGAATGATTACGGCGGCGAGTGCGTCTTTGAAGACATAGGTATCATTTGCCCATGCTAGGCCCTATATAGGTTGATGGTAATCCATTTTCTTTATATCCCATTTCAAAACAGATTTTTAGAAATAAAAAAGAAAAATGACTTTCAGATTTTATACGAAAGAACATACAATCATGTATACATTTAATACAATACATCAGTAAATACAATAGAAGTCGAAGACACATGTATTTCTTCCTTAAAGTGGTCTGAGCTACTAAATATAGGTTAGGTAAAATTTAGTTGAAACAGACTAAGGTAATTGTTCGTCACATTTTCCAAGAAGAACGCTGAACGGAATTTTGTTCAGTTATAATTTTAGGAGACGATGCCACTCTAATTATAACGATGATGCGTCTGGTATCACTATATAAGCCACATGTTTTCAAATCAGATCTTGGAATGGCAGATGAACATGTCATGGGTGTTTTCCACAACAGTATGGTCGTTATTTCTCATCCTCTGAAGTTTTCGGGACATGCGCAGATCAGCTCATGGACCGTAACAAATTCGTAAAGGAGCAACATTTTTCTTTGCAAAACCGAAGCTTGTAACTCAGTTATTTTAGTCACTCTATATAGTGACTCCCACAATTCTATTAAAACCGGTCCGTATCTAAATCATTTAAAGGGCGCACATGTAAACATTGGCATGGTTGCAAATTGCAATTATGACACTTCAGTTGCTAACTTTGATTCCCTATATACAATGTTGATGAAACTGCACATGTAGTGTATTTTAATGATATGCTGCAGACTCCTCCAAGGGACACGTCACACTATTCACAGATGGTCGAATTTGCATGGAAGCCACTGGAAGAAAAACAATATTTGTAAAGAAAATGGGTACTTATAGACTGATTGCTTAATGACGTCATATATAGGAGGGATAAAATGGCGCATGACGAATGATCTGCCCTGAAAAGTACAGCTGTACAGTCGTGTGGGTGGTTACACAGGCCTTAACAAAGCGGTCACTTCAAACAAGATACCTCATCCATCTCATGATTTTATCCACTGACGTCATTCACCCAAAATTCTATGTTTTTTAAATGTTCCTTATCCTTGTGTATCTTCTTTAATTCATATAGCTTATCCGGTTTACATGAACCCGATGACTCAGATAAACGAGAGTTTTAAATATAATGAATTTGGAGCATAGATTACAGTCTTTA
This sequence comes from Lepidochitona cinerea, assembly GCA_963971465.1. Lineage (NCBI taxonomy): Eukaryota > Metazoa > Mollusca > Polyplacophora > Chitonida > Tonicellidae > Lepidochitona > Lepidochitona cinerea. Next base: position 33,032,548 of record OZ020556.1, on the reverse strand, counting down.
AAAAATGATCAGTTGTAACCATTATAGCTTAGATACGATTGAATCTGGTTTAAGTTGACTAATTTTTACTAATCTCAAATATAACTTAACATGTATCATATCCAAAAGGATTCCAAATGGGTGATTGTATGTCTGTCTGTGGTGGTTTATTTGACTGCAAAATTATCATAGTCTACCTACCCCAAGGTAATCCCGTCAAAACGGGACATGAACAATAGCGGGTTCGTTTCTCCCGTTCACCATTTGGTTTAAGGTTATACCAATAAACAGCATTTCCCTGAGATAAAAAAAACAGCAGAGAGTGCAGATACAGTAGGTAAAGCATCTACCATAACATATAATACGACTTTAAGTAATTTAAAATGGCATACAGAATTCGGACTTTTTTCTTCATGAATTCCGATTGTCAAGAGAAGTTGGGCGTTTGGGGTACCTTGAAAAAGGATTTACGTTGAAATAAAAACTATCGGCAAAGACCAGTACGAAGTGAAGACGTTCGCTAACAAGGGACAGAATTCAAATAACCTTGGTTAGATCGAAAAGTCGGGCTCTTTGGTGCTGAGAATCCAACATGCACTCCCTGATGTTTACACCCTAGAGCCAGAATCAAACCTTGCTTAGAAATTGATATCAGTGAACAGACAGTTTCCTTTGCTTTAACGCATGCGCTCTGTCGGTTAAATTAAAAAAAAGATGGGATAAACAAAAATGTTAATAGAGTTCATGCTTTAAAAAAAAAACGAACTTGTTAGAAGATGTGTAAATAGACCATCATCAATCGGAGGTTATATAGTAATTTAGTCCACGTCAAACAACCCTTCATGGTGGAAAATGTCAAACCGAAAGACTAGGGAAAATGGGTTTTGACTGCACACAGAGAGAAAAAAAACTCACATGGTATGACCAGGTCGGCACAAATGTTCTCTTTAGCCTATACTACCAGACAGTAGTGGTAAATAATCTATATTTTACTTTTTGAGGAGAAGTATGTGCCGCCGTTTTTTCCTAGGCGGATACAGACATCAGAATGGCATTTTTTTCAATGTGCTCTGACGAATAAAACAAATTCAGCAGAGCCCACATTTCTCAGCTAAAAATTGATTAGCGTGGCTGGCGTGTTTGACAGGGTAGAGAAGGTCGCGAACCAATTGCTTTGGCGAGTCTGGTGGGGTCGCGAAGCTCGAGTGTAAAATGTCTGTATCTGCCTTCCATAGTCTTACAGCATGGAACCTACCCCAGTAGCAGAGACACGGAGATTTAAATCAGGGAATACAATATCTCCACCCACGAAATCAGTCATCTGAAAAACATAATGAAACATTTAAAACACTTCATTGCAAGAAAGCCACCGAAGGTCAGGGTTTCTTCCGGACAAACACTTCGGTTACACCCCAACCCCCATACTGATCCTAGGCATCAAAGTGAAATAATCTTGAGGGCGGTGTAAAACGTCAGTCAATCAAAGATTCGCGTCTATGAAATATGGTTTATGTTTTAATAACAGAAAAAAAGACATGGGGAATTTTCTGATCATCAGGCCCATCAGTGTGAAATGATGTCCCGGGAATAAAATAACCTTAACCTGTCGATAGTTTTTTTCTATTGAAAGTGGGCAAATGGCTGACTACCCAAATCCAATTTATGTAAGGGTGGGTCCAGGGACAGCCTGGGTTCTGAGAATTATCCTACAAAAAAAGGTTTTCCAAGATTTTCAGTTCTCTGAGATATCTTGTAAGTAAGTTATCGACGATCCACATATGTGATGAAGCTCCCTTAGTGATCAAAAAGATGTGTGAAAGATTTTTAAAATATCATGGCTGATAGCTTAAAGCAACGTGATTCTCTCCTGGAGAACACATCACACATTCCGACCAAAAGAGAACTCAGTGAGATTTTTTTCTCGATTTTTTCTTGCACTTACTGCCATGGGTTTCCTTCATTAATAAAATACATCACATTTACGCAGTACGCACGCCCATTTGTGATTCGGTCGTAACAAAAACGTAAAACATTATGTATAATAATACTTACAAAGTAAATCCAATGTACCATGGGATAAAATAAGAAATTTGTAGAATACGTGTACGGGTTGTACGTCTCCAGACTATTTGGCTGAAATGATAGAAACAAATTTTACAATTTATTTCAACCAAAAACATATTGTTGATATAATACCGGGAACAAAAGCATAACCGATTATAAATGGTTTATTCAGTCCGTCCATCAACCAATAGCGTTTAAGTGTCTAACTGTAATTTTAAAATTTGATATAGACAGTCACACTGTATTCTTGGCTTTAGGGTAACTTTCGAATTATACTATAGATATATGAAACATAATCGAAAAACAAACCATATTTATATAGGTATATAGGTATAATGTTAATAAGACTCAATAGACTCAATATACCATGGTTATATGTAAGTTGTAATAGTTTTTATCACGTTAAACGAAATAAAATTAAACCAAACGAAGTTCAGCAAAAACACTTACAAAAGTCTTCACTTTTAAATTTTCTCCTAAACCAAGATTTTTCGCCTGAAAAAGAATCGATAACGACTGTAGCAGCATCCGATTGAAGAATTATGTGACTGGCAATAGAACTAGTATATATGTATTCAAGATGACTGTCTGTAATGTTTTCGTTGAGCTTGAAGTGATTCTTTCCGGAAAGAAAATCGAACTTTGCGAAAAAAAAAAAACGTTTAAAAAAAAATTACGGAAAAAAAAAGAAAGCAAGGAAATTTCGGCTTCCAATTTCACTTTAACACTTGACAATTAATGAGATGGTATAAAAGTAGGTAAATATTGCTGACGAAAATTCCATCGGAAAAAAAATCTTACATGTAAAAATTTATCCGATTCCAGCCCTAGAATATCTGTTATTGTACGCATCATAGATTTTCTTATGCTGTCGTTACCGGGGTTCTGTCTCCTGGAAAAAAATAATGGATCGTTGATTATTTAAATTGTCCTGATTATTTCTGATATGGATTTTGATATATTGAATAATGCGTGTTTTACGCCAAGGTGGTCTTACACTTCGAATACATTTTGCATACATTTTGGTTAATTGGATTCGAACCAGCAACTCTATAAGGTGTAAGGAGAAGAGGTTGTTTGGAGGAACTAACCAAAAAACGATAAGCTACAACAAGTTACATCAATATCCACATTATTGCTCAAAACCATGTACATGTTATATAGGTTCTAGGATTATATTTAACATTAACTAGCTTACTTATATCGGCCAAGTTTTTCCCCAGGCCACATCATCCTACCGTTTCTTTCAACCTGAAATAAGATTAAAGAATTTGCTATTAAGCATATAAAATTGTATTTTAATTGTTTTCATTCCTTACCACATTTGTTGCTCTTATCTTTCTAGTAGGCTGTGTTTTTGTCTTAAGAGAAGACACATCATTGCGTGGGACTGGTACTTCCAGTGAGGTGGTCAACTTATCAAAGACAGGTGAATTATCGTTCCGCCCAGTCACCCCGGCTGGTAATCAATGAATTAAGGGTGGGTGCTTGTTAAGAGTCAGTGGAAGTTTCGGGAATTGCAGTGTAAAAAAACAACAACTGGAAGACAAACTTGGTTGGTTGATATTGCTGAACTACATAGTTTTTAAACATACAAAGTTTCCTCGAGCTATAATGGAAACGACAAATAGATTTAAGATTACAGTTATGTACATACCATTTCGGCAGAGATGTTCTCAAAAAGTTGGATTTCATCTGTGACCAAAACCTCGTGTACAAGGACTACTCGTGGTCGCCATCTTAAGATTTCCTCTTTCACGAAACGGAATGGTGTCTGTGTCTTTCTCAATCGACAAAACCGAAGACGCCGTGATGTCACTTCCTGTATGCATGGCACAATGGTATATATTAGATTTTCATAAACGACTATGTATATATATGTTCTTCATCAACAAATGTCCCATCCATCCATTTTCGGTTTTATATAAATCAACAAACAAGTTAATCTCCAGTTTTTTTTCTTCACAAATTCGATAATTTCCCCGGTGATGATGCCAATTGTGTCCAAAATATCTATTCCATCAATATATTAAATGATGTTAAACACGCAATAAGCTTTGGTATTGCAGTCCTTTTGGATTCTACTGACCTCTGAATATATTTCTAAAATTATTTCAACCACATTTCTATCTGTATATTTATGTACAAAAAAACACACGAACACAAGGGAAATCTTGGTGACTAAAATAACGGTACCATCGAGACAAGTTTCTGGTTGTGTGTGTGGTGGGGGTGTGTGGTGGGGTATGTCATTTGGACCTATATAACCAATCAAAATTTGTTGCCCATGAATTTTCATTAAGACAGACAGGAGTTTGGATTTATTTAGTAGAATTGTCTGGAATACTTTGTAAAGTATCGACAAGGTTGTACGGATCGTCAGCATAAGGAAAAGTCGGGTAAACTGAAAATGAACAAAATATGATAATGGTAAAGGGAAGTGAAAAGATGTTATTTGGTTCCAAGATAGAAGACAGACCAGGGAGCTGGGAGTCTTGACTAGTAGATCTTTCAAACTCTTGTTTTTTTTAATAAGCAATGATTGGTCGTTGGCTCGAGGTCTAACTATTTTACTTTCAAGCAGTTTGTATTTGTTATAATCTGGGCCATGTTCATGCTGGCCTTATTATACTGAAACGCAAATGGTATAATACTTTTTTCTCGCAGTACAGTTTCTATAGAATCTAAAAACCTGAGATTTAATGACTCCCTTGAAAGTATGGAAAAGATGGTATGACCTTGCATTTAGCAGCTGATGCGTGTCAGTAGTTTTGAAGAATACTTTGTAATCTAGATACCCAGTCGTTGGATATCTGTGGCTCTTGTAAGAAGTAACATCCAAAGATTCCACAGAAGTGTGATCCACAGTAGGCTATATATGTGTATACTCACTGGAGGTGACCGACATAGTTCTTCACATGCTGATAATGCCTTCCCGAACATTCGAGAATTAAATTCCACTGACTCTTCGTCACCGACTTCCTTCAGCCTGTCTTGATAATACTGTAATTCGCGTTTGATGGCCTTGTTGTCGGGGACTGGAAACAACAAAACAGAAACCAAGGTCCTTTACAATGTCAATTTATTTTTGCATCAAGTATCTACCATCAATGTGATCTCATGATACCATCCAGATTGATTGTTTGATTGATTGATTACTATTCCACTATTCCATATTCTTCATGATGTGGAACAAAGGGTTTTCCATAGAAAATTGTCTTTTTTTGCAATTTTGCATCCTCTTTTTTTTTGTTAGATATTGCATTTTTAATACTGAATTAAATAAAGGTTCCCGGGAAGAGAAGGTTCACTAAATATAAACATAAGACGAAAGATTAACTGGACAACTTCCTTACATTGTTTCGAAACTTTTCTGAGAAGATCCACAGCTTTGGAAGGTTTCTTTTTCTGGAACATGAGAAAATAGAACATTTTTTACAAGTTGTTTAACCAATCCATACTTGGCACGACAGAAGACTTATTGTAAGAATATCTACTCGAGTGTGAAATACAAGTAACCAAAGACAGTTTTCTGAAACATTGTATGCCGGTTTCCTCTCCAGGCCGTGGTGAACAGTTATTTGTGTTCATTTAATCATTTTAATGGCATCTTTGAAACATTGGGGTCCTCGGAAATAGATGGTTAAGTATATTTTATAAATTACATAGTTTTAATGAATCACTCAACTTCTAAGTTCATTACCTGATAATACGCTCCAGCTAGTTCTCGGTGAAGCTTGATGACAATATCGTCTGGGGTTTCCGACTCTTCCTCGCTTTTTTCTATCCCAGCTGTTAACCACTTGATAGCTTCATCGTAGAAAAGATAATCAGAAGCTACATCAGCGATGAAAATGACGTCATCAAGTGAAAGACTGACACCTGTCGTGTCCCGGATATTTCCACCAATCACCTGTCCGATATCCAGGTCATACACGCGACCAAGTCTCACAAGCGCCATAGCAGAATCTATGACGTCACTTTCACTTGGCCACATAGTTCGCTTTTTACATTTGTACAGAGCCCTTTCGATATCTGCAAGAGAAATAAAGAGAAAGTATGGATTCATTCTATTCATTCCCCCCCTTCGCTGAAATACAGTCCCTTAATCCCTGTTAATATCAAAAAAACAATTAAGTAAATGGTAAATTTGCACCTCCTGGCTTTTAACATTTCACCAGAATAGATATTCTTGAATGTGGTATGAGGCATCAGACAGAGCAGACAAACATACCATCAGTCCCATTGTTTCTGGAACAATCTTCACATATCACATCTTCTAAGACTGTATCCCAACCTTCCACTGTCCTTCTGAACAACTTGAATACATCCACGGGAGATAACTCGAACGACAAGTTCTCTTCTTGAGTTTTTGAATAAAAACTGAAAAACGGAAGTATAGCAACATTACAGGCCTAAATGTCAAAGGTGTAGAGTTTTAGTGTTAAGTTCAATTGTGTAGCGAGAAAAACAATGTCATTGAATTATATCATTATTCATTTCCTTAAGTTCAATGATATAAAGAGGGGTTCAAAGGCTCTTGAGAGCTTGCATTCTACAATACAAGTCAAAGCTATACGTTATGTCTATTCTTTGTTCAGATTACACACAGAGAAAGTCACTTTGTTTTAAAATCGTGAGATTCCTGAAAAAAATTTCAACAATCTCAAAAGTGAACCCCTTTTTCTTTCACACCTATGGTCCACCCTGACCTACACAACTTATTCTAAAACACAGTCTAAAATACCAATACCGAGGTCGTCTCATGATGCAATATGGAAATGAATGTCGAACAACATTCTATTCGCTACTTCGGCAAACCCAGAACTACAATAGACTCGATCAATAGAGTGTCATTCAGAATTTAATGTACATAGTCATGATGTTTCCCGAATCCCTTCTGGGACGCATTCACAGTTTGCCCCACTTCCGTAAACGAACGATAGTTAAGTGCGTTTAAAGAAAAAAATCGTGGTTTCCTTGATTTTTTCTGAGATTCCAAGACATGTGCTCTATCAAATGTGTGGTCCATCAATAGGACCTAAGGTACATGACCCTGCCTATCCAAACATCCAAACATCGAACACTTCCGAACAGTCAACAGTGTCCTCAACATTTAGCCACACACCAGTCCAATCACAACTTATGTCAAATACCACCCGATAAGTTTAATACAGGACATTTTTGTGGCCAATTAAAAGCGCCATTGTGGCTATGCAAGTCAGTCGAGATCTCGCGCCATTCTACACGAGACATGGAAATCTCGTGTCATTCTATGAGATCTTCTACACGAGATATTTCTTAACGAATGACAGTAGGATCAATCCATATTTTACATTGTATGCATAGAACAACAACGCCATGTTTGTTTCATTTTAGCCGTAATCAGTTATTATCAAATTAAAGCACTTGAGAATTCCAGATATTTACGGAAACTGCGTCTCCATTTTTGTGTATACAGTCGTGGTTTACCGCCCTAAATAACATGTATAGACAGTGACCTGAATATGGATTGATTTATTTCATTATTTTCTTTTTCCCCCATTTTGGTGAGAAGTAAGGTATTTGACTAAATATACGCCATTTGTATTTGGTCCAAAAAGGCTACAGTGGTCTTGACTAATGGAATAAAAACAAATCTTTTGCACAGAAGAATTTCTCGGCTGGACTTAGCCCCCATTTATCAGTGCTAGTAATAGTCAAGAATAATATAATTAGAGACGGTTATTTGGATTCCAAGTGCAAATGGTGTTTTAATAGCATTTAAGAAATGACTTTTGATACACTTGAGAAAGTAAGCAATTTAAAACCATGTCATATAACACACCCATTAGCAGCAAGATTAACTTTGTTTCAATAATATGCTAACTGTTATGCGAATAGATTAAAGCTCATCCGTATACAACAACAACGGCGATGTGAAATACAAACACATGTATCTTAAAAAGGAGCAAACGAAGGAAATGAAATTCTGAAAAATTAAGCCATGCAATAAAATAACTGAAAACAGCAAACTAACTAATGAAGACCATCACCTTATAATGTTTACCTTGTTATTGTTTCATCGATGTCCTTATCACTTTCGTTTTCCTCTTGAATATAATTCGCCAAACCGGTAAGAAGTTTTTCTTCATATTCTATGATTTCTTGGACCTTTCTGGTAGGAATTAGTCCATGGGTAGAAAATTGACAAAGCAGAACTACGAAGGCTAGTACTTGTAAAATATTCTCAACTCTTGCCATTATTTGATTAAGTTTACAGGAATACGTAAGGTTGAACTTAAGGTAATATATAATGCATTTGACGGTGTTTGACGTTTGATGTCGTGATCCAGGTATACGTGGTTATCGATACCGTAAAACTGTAAAAATAATCCCATCAGTATCTGCTCATTGACTGCCTGTAGCTTGAAGTATGTGAAATACGCCAACTATAAGCTCCGCCGATTAAACACCTCTGTTGCGTTACAGAAATTACAAGGCACACCATCTGTTTCCATTAGCCGTGTTAATACCCCATGCGTCGATCACCGTTATCAAATTCGTTAAGAATAGGAGATTCGGATATTTACGGTAGGCGACATTTGTTAACTATCGATGTTTAACATGTGGCAAATTATTGACCAGAACCTTGGTTCTTGTCGGTCGTATTGGCTTTACTATAGGCCCGATATGGGCCTAGACCTCTTCTGTCTGATATGCCGAACATATTTTAACTGGGTTATTAGATAGACTGAAGAGATATGGTTACCTGATGATATACCAAAGCACAGTTGGAAATTTCCTAACTCTATGGCCAAAGTACTGATCAGCACAGCATCCATATTACTTTGGCCAAAAAGATTGGATATTTCTAGCCCGAATAATTGGCCTTTAGTGTGCTTAGAATCTAACATACACTCACTGGCATTTGCGCCATTGTGTGGGAATATAGAAATAAAGAAAAGCGACACACACAAGATTTCTCGGCTAGGATAATACCAACTAATCAGAGGAAGGCGTGTTGTTGGGTGGGTTTGGGTGTGTGTGTGGGGGGGGGGGGGGGGGGGGGGGGGCGTAGAGATCTATTCTGAAATATACCTCACTCTTATCAAATTTGGTTGAATGCTTTAAAGTGGCATGAGCTGCCGAAATTCACATTTTTTTCATAATTTCTGATCGTCACGACAGTAAGGGGCTTTGAAGGCCGTCGAAAAACGAAATGATTAGCGTCGGAATTAGAAAAATCCATACAGTATGTGGCCTGTACCAACCGAAAATGTGTTCGAAATGTAAACAAAATTTAAATAACCGGGACGACCATTCATTCATTCTAAGCCAAAGTTAGTTCAAAACAATACTTTATCGTACATTCTCGAGACTATAAGCACTAAAAAGCTTCTGAATTATACGTCTTGGGAAAAATAGCCGATAATTTCAACATTCTGTTTCAACGTCAAAATATCAACATTTTGGCAGCTCATGCCACTTTAAGCCGAACTCGAGATTACTTCACTTTTATGGCAGAGTTGTTTGATCTTTCAACATAGCAAAATTCCCTCCCCTGCTAAAATGATGATCGATATCATATATGATTGCCATTCTAGGATACAGACTGACTGGTAAGATCTTTACTCTGACATAAAGCTCGATTCCTCTCCTAATAGATTCATCGAAATGTTATGAGTTGCTGAAATCCGCACCTTTTTCATACATACATTATAATTTGATTATTTGGCGGCTCCATTCTGTTAAATGATGTGCGCCACTCCGAAGTAAACAAAATTATAAGGACGAGCGTTCATTCATTCTGGGCCCAAGTTAGTTCAAAACGTTACTGTAAGTAAGTTAAAGTTTTCGGGATTAGTAAGATTGAACTACTTTTGATTTGAGCTTCTTGAGAAAAAAAGTGAATAATTACAATTTTATTTTAACGGGAAAATATCAGCAATCTGACTGCCAAATATAAAAATTTCACTTGTTCGTTATTTTTATCAAGAAATACAAAATATAAAAGCTTTCCACTGATATTAATCTGGACTTGGAGATGTGCGTTTAGGTAGTTTTAAAAGCAACAAAGCCTCTTAAATGTACTAATACATACAGGCTATCTTATTTTTCCTGTTTTTAGCACACGTCTTCACTCTGATGGGGGCCTGGATAGCTTCGGTTAAAGTGATTGTCCCTCAGTCCGATACAGGCCTTCAATCTATGCCCGACCTATGTGAGATGGTTGCCAGTTACCAACGGAAGGTCGTGGGTTTCCTCCCGGCACAGAGCCCGGTTTCCCCCCACACTAAAACTGGCAACGCCGCCATATAAGTGAAATAATCTTGAGCGCGGCGTAAAACACCAATCAATCAATCAATCAATCAATCTATGCCACATGGGATCGAAACCCACGTAGACCAAATAAAAACTGAAATTTTTCCAACTGGATTTTTTCGCTCGGTCACCGTATGTGAAAGAGTTGCCAGGTACTTCCCGTACGTCGGGGGTTTCCTTTGCCAGACAAAGAGCCCAGTTTCCTCTGACACTAAACCGGTATGGCAACAAACCCATATGTAAGTGAAATAATCCTGAATGCGGCGTCAAAGATCGATCAATCAAACGGTTCGTACGGGCTAAGGCCTCACCGATATTTTCATTTCAACATTTCTAGTGATAATTTTCGTGAAAATCATAAGTCTGATTTTTTGCAGCTCTTGACACTGACATAAGTTACTTGACAATAATTAGAAAAAGAACGCGTACTCCTATCTTCAATTTTTTATTCTACTTTTTCAGTTGATTTTATCAATCTGTCGCAATATTATTTGCTTCTCGAATTTAATGGCCATGAAACCTTGTCTTATGGAGGCAGTCACTTTTCAGGTGATATAAGAGAGAAATTTGGAGGGTTTCTAGAGGAGTAGGGGGGGAGAGTGTCAACCAAAGACACTGGCAGCTTACGGTACATGTACCTTGCAAATAAAGTTGCACGAGCTATCAACATGCTTATATAGTTTTATTAATTCACTTTAACGCTACCTGCCTGATCTAACTGTACCGATACTTCTTATTTCAACCCAGATTCGTTTTACAGCCGGACTCATGCCAATCTAAAGTAGCGAGAGCTGCTAAAATGCGATATGTTCGAAAAGGAAACATATTTGTCGCTCGGGTATGTAGCGTTAATGTGAGGCCCGAAGGGCCGAACACTACGGAGGGTAGCCATGTTTAAAATAGGAAGATTACTGAATGGCTGGGAATACAAAAAAATAGCCACTGTGACCGCGGGAAAATGTTCCAACCAGCTCTACATATGGATGTAATGCAATAACTCTGGCCTATAATACGACAAAAGGGGGATGGATATCAAGATAGAAAAGGTCGTTCATTTGAAGGCATTTATTGTATCGGTGAATGGTTTTTTCGAAAGAAAAAAGGACCGATGTACGAAATGGCGACTGTTCTACAATATTCGAGCTCCTAGCTCATTAGAGTATTGTTTACTACAATTAACATATTTGGAGACGTTTTTTACCAGCAAGACGAGAAACTTTTACAATTTAAACATATTTGATTTCGTTTTAATTAAAATGACATGAGCTGCGAAAATTGAGACTTTTTCTCAGGAATTCTGATTGTCAAGACAATGATTCGAGTTTTTTTTTGTAAAAAAAGAAGATTAAAGTAGCATGGAAGTAATGAAGCTGAATAGAGAACTGGAATAGTAAAATACAGAGACTGTTACCGGGATCCACGTGAAGCTTTCAATCAAATGGTAAATCTGTTTTAAAAAACCTGTCCAATTTGGACCAATGGTGGAAGTCTTAGATATCTGCAGTCTGGCAATGTAGCTAGTTTCTCGTCTGTCCAAGTCACGCGAGGTTTGATGGGACTCATACTGACTTTGCGCTTGGGTTTCTTTCTGTAGATTGTAGACATACTGTATTCATTAATTCCATCGTCATCATCTTCGTCATCGCTGCCTTTTTTCGTGTTCTTCTTGATTATTTCTTTAAGAAAGTTAATGTTGAAAGCAGACGGAATCATAGATTCTTCATAGCGTTTACAAATAGGTTTTACTGGGAGAACTTTTATTTGTCGTACCGTTGAAGGATTTTCAGCAATGTCTATCGTCTTCTTTGAATTTGATGTTATTTTTGATCTAGTCAGATTTCTATTATGTTTTCTTGATTTTCTAATATTTTTCACTTTTTCTTTTTTTCTTGGATTGTTTGAATTTACTGCATCATCAAAGTCAAGTTCCGAAGTTTCCTCTGTTGATAACATTGTGTCTGGGATATTTGATATGTCATTAGAAATCCTTACTTGTTCGATACAGCCGTCCTCTGAATCCCCTCCTTCGGTTCCTCTCTCACCTTCTGAAATATCCTTATCGGTGTAATTTTCTGGTAAAGCTAATCCTTTTTCTTGATTTGCTTCGTGGTCAGACAATTCTTCACTTTCTGTTCTCTGAAGCTTTTTATCGTCGGCTTCCTCGGATTTGTCTGTGATAGGGGAGAGAGATCGTTTAACCAACGGAGGTGTTTTCTTCAAATGAGTTCCCATCTCGGGCCGGATCTTTGGTAATGGTTTTGAATCAACGTCTTCCGGTGAAAGAAGATTTGAGTCCTCTTCTTCTATTAAAGTTAGATCTGTAATGAAAGTTTTATTTTCTGTAATTTTCAAGGGCGTTTCTACTTCAAACCTGCTGATTGGAGATTTGGCTGGAGATGGAACCGTCTTATCGATGTCCACTTCTGGTTGGATTAATTCAGATTTTTCCACTGAAAACTCATTACACAAAACAAATGGTGCGACGAAATTACTCTGGTCGGTTTCATCCTTGCTTTCATTTTGGCCAAATATTGTTTCGTTTCCCAGATGCACATCGGTCACAAAGACGGCTTCCGTTGGTATCGCAGCTGTCTGTGGTGACTCTGAATGTTTGGGAAAATTGAAATGCCGTTGCTTGGGACTCATTGTTGTCCTGTTTTTACATTTCTCTATTGATGATCGTTGAATCATTCTAGCTCTATCCATTAAGCGGGAGTGACCTTTTAAGAAAATCTTTTTTTCACAGTCTGAATTCTGAAGCCATAAAGCTTGAGCAAGAGAAATTCTTTCAAGTCGATTTGTCAGACCCCGTTCTTCTCTCATGTTTTTAACCAAACCCACCTTGGTTTGTGGACTCAAACCTTCTTCCATGCTGATTATTAGGATATTAAAATGGATTGTCAAAACTTCTGTCACGTCTTTCTAAAATTGAAGTCTTTTTCGCTTTCTTATATGTACTCCTACGGTGTGCCAGGTACACGTCTCAATACATTTTGACTTTGTATATAACGGTCATTGTGACCAGTGTATAACTGTGTTGTAATCCTAATTCCAAAGCAACGCAATCTACCTATCCTCTAACTTTAGTAAGTTAATCTTTTGGGATTACTTTAATCCTGTTGACCAATGTCAGTCAAACACAACATGCATATAGTTTATGATTTATTTTCTACCAAGTGAAAGCCTTCATATCGGTAATATTCACGTTTAATTTTAATACCTTCACCCCGAACTTAACACAAACATTTACTAGATGACATCTGTTAAAAGCGCACCCTAGGTATAAGGCAAATTAAAGATAAAAAAAATTTCAGACATTTTGCTTTCGTACTGGGAATATTGGGAAGGTGTTGGCAACTTCTTTCCCCTGATAGATCGCTTATGTGTGTTGTTGTTCTCAGCTGACCTTCAGATTATTACAGAAATACATAGCGATCAATCTCGGATAAAAGGTTGCAAGTCGACGTTTTTTTTGTGCATTTTTTTAATTAATTCGTTTTTTGAACTGAATTGCAGCTGATATATTTAACTTTAGTTTAAGCCAGGCTAAAGTTTCTAATAGAGGCTCCACAGCGAGTCGTTGTACGCTTACGGCCTGGTCAAATGGTTTCGTCGTCTTCTGACTTTTATGTATTTTTTCTGATCACATAATGTAGAAATAAACTAAAAAGCGTCGGCTCTTTACACCTATTTATCAGATAGATGAATATTAGTAACGCTTTCACAACTCACTACAGTAGGGTTGACCCATGTAGGACCTCTGTTTACATTAAAAGCGTCTGTCACGCAGTATAAACAAAGTATCGGAAAATTCGCACAAATTATCGCCGAGCCTGATGACGTCATATATATTTACGAAAAGCTTTCTGGGTAAACTATGTACCTCAGTTGGCCATTTTGTTTACCAGTATTTGACAAGATGTCACTTTTTTTGGAAAACATTGGTGGCATAAAGTGCTTTTATCCACCCGATTTTCAAGCATCAAGCAATCGGTCAATACCGTCTGAGCCACCGAAGGGCTCGTTCTATTGGAGCATCACTTGGTAAAAATGGACTGTCATTTCTATTGGGGCATCGCTGCATAATAATTGACCCCCATTGCGTCGTTAATTATGTTGGACCATCCTCTCTATAGTATTGGGTCGTCAACTCAATTTGACCATCCTTTTAATAATTCTAGACTGCTAATTTTATTGGACACTCCTTTTAATAATAATGGGCTGCTAATTTTATTGGACCATCCTTTTTATAATATTGGGCCGCTAATTTGATTGGACCATCCTTTATGTAATATTGGTACCTAAGGTAACATCCTTCTCATTAAAACATTTTATATCATAAATCAGTCTAGCATGAACACATTACTTACTGCGGCAGATGCACCATGGCAACATTCCTTTAAGAATGAATACGTTGGTGTATGCTCCTTCTCACGTAGTACAGAAAGACAAAACATATGTTGCTATTCTTGGTTTTAGAATTAAATGATATTCTCCTACTTAGACATATGTTATTTAAGTTCTAAAAACGATTCCTATAAGCTTCAAAGTTGGTTCATGATTTACGATATTTTCAAAAAATTATACATTTTTTCATACATTCTGATTTCCCGGAGACAAAAGTAAGAGGAAGATTAATAGAATACAAAATCATTTACGTGGAAATGAACGATATTTTGAGCATGCTGTATGTGTAAAACCGATAAATGAACAAAACAACCTAGAGTAAATAACCCATACTCAGAGGGTAACCGTTTTTTCTGTGTCACTCACTTATTTTAATGTGTGTGGTATTAACGAAAAGCTTCTAGCTTCTTCCTTTTTTATTTCTGGGTCGTTTTGTCATTATGTTTAATAACTTAAAAGGGTGTTGTGTTTTGTTTTTTTTTAATTTCAGACTGCTCTCATCAAAGTCTATAATTTTCCATAGTATTACCCCGTTTACGTAAGGGTTCGTCACTGATATGTCAGACTAAGGACTGGTGCTTCATTTCATTAACCCGTATACGGCCAAGGATTGGATTCGGAAAGCATACCATCAATTATATTAACTCAATAAAAAGATACAGGTAATCTAAATAGGCCTATGTTCCGCTATTCTTGAGAAATATCATATGCTTATTATAGCGGGACAAGACGAAAATTTGCCTTCTCTAGTTTATGGGTTATTTCTCGGTTAAACGGTTTGGTTTGAAAAATTAACAAAATCATTGTGCAGAGAAACCGCCTCCGTACTCCAGCTTAAACTGTCGCTGGTATAGAGTTGACAAGTTAACATGTCATGTATAGGCCTACTGTATGCATATGGGAGAAGATAATCACTAAGCAGGGAATATCTCCATTGGTGTCTATTGTCCGCCCAGGTAACATCTTGCATACCTATCGATAAATCCTCAACGGGGTTTATAAGGTTTGTCAAATATTCTATATGCATTTCCACAGAACTTTATGTTAAACGTTATTCAGAGACTCTTGTTATTCTTCTTTTTGGGAATGTCTGGAAATGTTGGATAACCGCTAAGAAGTTTTTTACCCGGCACGGGTTTCTGAACAAGCTTGGAGGAGTTTGACTTTGGAAACCCCCCTTGAAGGACACCTGGGTATACGTGAGGATCGGTATGGAAGTGACAAGCTGTCATAAACTATAGCCGGCTCAATGATGTGGCTGTGAGGTGACAAGAAAGATCGAAACAACGACCATCAAAAAACGTATACCACCGGACTGATGCGTTGGATCACCCATTACCATGGCCCTTTTCAGGATTTCGACCTTCCAATATTCTCTTCCATTTTTATTTTGTTTTAGTTCTTTCATTTTACTTTACCCCGTGGAATCTGACGTATTTAGCGCAGTAGACAAACTCATTGCCCTATTCAAACTTGAGGAAACATTCTTAGATGAAATCAAACGCTTTATTCGCTTGGAAGATAAACAAGGTCGACAACTAGAAGATGACTGGATGCAGTAAGTACTATGATTTATGTAACAATTTTATGAACTCCGTGTCTTTTTATTACTATCATTTGTTCTATTAGATGGTTTCCTATGTAAGTCTTAATGCTATTATCTTTCGCTCTTATCAAGGTATCGTGTTTCGGACAGCAGCGTTATTAACATGAACCTATTTCTTCTGTCGAATCGGGTATGGATTCAAATACAGTTTACTTTACGGATCATTAAATAGTTATAGTATATACCAAGATTTGAATTAAGCCTAGAACTGATATATTTTCCCTTCATATCCAATGTAAGTCGGTACCACTAAAAGCACTTTGCCAATTATTCAATCGACTTACTGACCGGGTCATTAACCCACACATGATCTTTCCAAATAAGTCCATGTCGGGCCAGTGTGCAGACACTTATTACCAGAAGCTCACCTTCGGCCTACCTATATGTATGTACCGGATCATTATGGGGATATTTATAAGCTTATTATTAGCTTTATTAGCTTCTTAGGTACCCGTTGATGTATACCTGGGGCCAATCTGACTAAAGTCATTAACTAACTAGCCCTACAGGACAGGTACACATACGGCCGATACATATAAGTGTGCCGGACCAGTAGAGGGGTACTCATGAACTAACTAGCCCTACAGGTACACATACGGTCGATAGTACTATAAGTGTGCCGGACCAGTAGAGAGGTACTCATTAACTAACTAGCCCTACAGGTACACATACGGTCGATAGTACTATAAGTGTGCCGGACCGAGGTACTTTTTTTTCATTAACTAACTAGCCCTACAGGTACACATACGGTCGATAGTACTATAAGTGTGCCGGACCAGTAGAGAGGTACTCATTAACTAACTAGCCCTACAGGTACGCATACGGTCGATAGTACTATAAGTGTGCCGGACAAGTAGAGGGGTACTCATTAAATAACTAGCCCTACAGGTACACACACGGTCGATAGTACTATAAGTGTGCCGGACCAGTAGAGAGGTACTCATTAACTAACTAGCCCTTCAGGTACACATACGGTCGATAGTACTATAAGTGTGCCGGGCCAGTAGAGAGATACTCATTAACTAACTAGCCCTACAGGAACACATACTGTCGATAGTACTATAAGTGTGCCGGGCCAGTAGAGAGATACTCATTAACTAACTAGCCCTACAGGTACACATAATGTCGATAGTACTATAAGTGTGCCGGACCAATAGAGAGATACTCATTAACTAACTAGCCCTACAGGTACACATAATGTCGATAGTACTATAAGTGTGCCGGGCCAGTAGAGAGATACTCATTAACTAACTAGCCCTACAGGTACACATAATGTCGATAGTACTATAAGTGTGCCGGACCAGTAGAGAGATACTTATTAACTAACTAGCCCTACAGGTACACACACGGTTGATAGTACTACAAATGTGCCGGACCAGTAGAGAGGTACTCATTAAGTAACTAGCCCTACAGGTACGCATACGGCCGATACTACTATAAGTGTGCCGGACCATGGTACCATTAACAAACTAGCCCTACAGGGAAACATACGGTCGATAGTACTATAAGTGTGCCGGACCAGTAGAGAGGTACTCATTTGGGGGGGGGGGGGGGGATTTGTTTGTATTGGCGCTTTCCATCAAAATGTGATGATTTGCGCCGCCCCCCCCCCCAGAGGTACTCATTAACTAACTAGCCCTACAGGTACACATACGGTCGATAGCACTATAAGTGTGCCGGACCAGTAGAGAGGTACTCATTAACTAACTAGCCCCACAGGTACACATACGGTCGATAGTACCATAATTGTGCCGGACCAGTAGAGAGGTACCCGTTAACTAACTAGTCCTATAGGTACACATACGGCCGATAGTACTATAAGTGTGCCGGACCAGTAGAGAGTTACTCATTAACTAACTAGCCCTTCAGGTACACATACGGTCGATAGTACTATAAGTGTGCCGGACCAGTAGAGAGGTACCCGTTAACTAACTAGTCCTATAGGTACACATACGGCCGATAGTACTATAAGTGTGCCGGGCCAGTAGAGAGATACTCATTAACTAACTAGCCCTACAGGTACGCATACGGTCGATAGTACTATAAGTGTGCCGGGTCAGTAGAGAGGTACTCATTAACTAACTAGCCCCACAGGTACAAATACGATCGATAGTACTATAAGTGTGCCGGACCAGTAGAGAGTTACTCATTAACTAACTAGCCCTACAGGTACACATACGGTCGATAGTACTATAATTGTGCCGGACCAGTAGAGAGGTACCCGTTAACTAACTAGTCCTATAGGTACACATACTGTAGATAGTACTATAAGTGTGCCGGACCAGTAGAGAGGTACTCATTAACTAACTAGCCCTACAGGTACACATACGGTCGATAGTACTGTATGTGTGCCGAACCAGTAGAGAGGTACTCATTAACTAACTAGCCCTACAGGTACACATACGGTCGATAGTACTATAAGTGTGCCGGACCAGTAGAGAGGTACTCATTAACTAACTAGCCCTACAGGTACACATACGGTCGATAGTACTATAATTGTGCCGGACCAGTAGAGAGGTACCCGTTAACTAACTAGTCCTATAGGTACACATACTGTAGATAGTACTATAAGTGTGCCGGACCAGTAGAGAGGTACTCATTGACTAACTAGCCCCACAGGTACACATACGGTCGATGGTAGTATAAGTGTGCCGGACCAGTAGAGAGGTACTCATTAACTAACTAGCCCTACAGGTACGCACACGGTCGATAGTACTATAAGTGTGCCGAACCAGTAGAGAGGTACTCATTAACTAACTAGCCCTACAGGTACACATACGGTCGATAGTACTGTAAGTGTGCCGAACCAGTAGAGATGTACTCATTAACTAACTAGCCCTACAGGTACACATACGGTCGATAGTACTATAAGTGTGCCGGACCAGTAGAGAGATACTCATTAACTAACTAGCCATACAGATTCACATACGGTCGATAGTACTATAAGTGTGCCGGACCAGTATAGATGTACTCATTAACTAACTAGCCCTACAGGTACACATACGGTCGATAGTACTATAAGTGTGCCGGATCAGTAGAGATGTACTCATTAACTAACTAGCCCTACAGGTACACATACGGTCGATAGTACTGTATGTGTGCCGAACCAGTAGAGAGGTACTCATTAACTAACTAGCCCTACAGATACACATACGGTCGATACATATAAGTGTGCCGGAGCAGTAGAGATGTACTCATTAACTAACTAGCCCTACAGATACACATACGGTCGATGGTAGTATAAGTGTGCCGGACCAGTAGAGAGGTACTCATTAACTAACTAGCCATACAGATGCACATACTGTCGATAGTACTATAAGTGTGCCGAACCAGTAGAGAGGTACTCATTAACTAACTAGCCCTTCAGGTACACACACGGTCGATGGTAGTATAAGTGTGCCGAACCAGTAGAGAGGTACTCATTAACTAACTAGCCCTACAGATACACATACGGTCGATAGTACTATAAGTGTGCCGGACCAGTAGAGAGGTACTGACTCATTGACTAACTAGCCCCACAGGTACACATACGGTCGATAGTACTATAAGTGTGCCGAACCAGTAGAGAGGTACTCATTAACTAACTAGCCATACAGATGCACATACGGTCGATGGTAGTATAAGTGTGCCGAACCAGTAGAGATGTACTCATTAACTAACTAGCCCTACAGATACACATACGGTCGATGGTAGTATAAGTGTGCCGGACCAGTAGAGAGGTACTGACTCATTGACTAACTAGCCCCACAGATACACATACGGTCGATGGTAGTATAAGTGTGCTGAACCAGTAGAGAGGTACTGACTCATTGACTAACTAGCCCCACAGGTACACATACGGTCGATGGTAGTATAAGTGTGCCGGACCAGTAGAGAGGTACTCATTAACTAACTAGCCCTACAGGTACACATACGGTCGATGGTAGTATAAGTGTGCCGGACAGTAGAGAGGTACTGACTCATTGACTAACTAGCCCCACAGGTACACATACGGTCGATGGTAGTATAAGTGTGCCGAACCAGTAGAGAGGTACTCATTAACTAACTAGCCATACAGATACACATACGGTCGATGGTAGTATAAGTGTGCCGAACCAGTAGAGATGTACTCATTAACTAACTAGCCCTACAGATACACATACGGTCGATGGTAGTATAAGTGTGCCGAACCAGTAGAGAGGTACTGACTCATTAACTAACTAGCCCCACAGGTACACATACGGTCGATGGTAGTATAAGTGTGCCGAACCAGTAGAGAGGTACTCATTAACTAACTAGCCATACAGATACACATACGGTCGATGGTAGTATAAGTGTGCCGAACCAGTAGAGATGTACTCATTAACTAACTAGCCCTACAGATACACATACGGTCGATGGTAGTATAAGTGTGCCGGACCAGTAGAGAGGTACTCATTAACTAACTAGCCATACAGATGCACATACTGTCGATAGTACTATAAGTGTGCCGAACCAGTAGAGAGGTACTCATTAACTAACTAGCCCTTCAGGTACACACACGGTCGATGGTAGTATAAGTGTGCCGAACCAGTAGAGAGGTACTCATTAACTAACTAGCCCTACAGATACACATACGGTCGATAGTACTATAAGTGTGCCGGACCAGTAGAGAGGTACTGACTCATTGACTAACTAGCCCCACAGGTACACATACGGTCGATAGTACTATAAGTGTGCCGAACCAGTAGAGAGGTACTCATTAACTAACTAGCCATACAGATGCACATACGGTCGATGGTAGTATAAGTGTGCCGAACCAGTAGAGATGTACTCATTAACTAACTAGCCCTACAGATACACATACGGTCGATGGTAGTATAAGTGTGCCGGACCAGTAGAGAGGTACTGACTCATTGACTAACTAGCCCCACAGATACACATACGGTCGATGGTAGTATAAGTGTGCTGAACCAGTAGAGAGGTACTGACTCATTGACTAACTAGCCCCACAGGTACTCATACGGTCGATGGTAGTATAAGTGTGCCGGACCAGTAGAGAGGTACTCATTAACTAACTAGCCCTACAGGTACACATACGGTCGATGGTAGTATAAGTGTGCCGGACCAGTAGAGAGGTACTGACTCATTGACTAACTAGCCCCACAGGTACACATACGGTCGATGGTAGTATAAGTGTGCCGAACCAGTAGAGAGGTACTCATTAACTAACTAGCCATACAGATACACATACGGTCGATGGTAGTATAAGTGTGCCGAACCAGTAGAGATGTACTCATTAACTAACTAGCCCTACAGATACACATACGGTCGATGGTAGTATAAGTGTGCCGGACAGTAGAGAGGTACTGACTCATTGACTAACTAGCCCCACAGGTACACATACGGTCGATGGTAGTATAAGTGTGCCGAACCAGTAGAGAGGTACTCATTAACTAACTAGCCATACAGATACACATACGGTCGATGGTAGTATAAGTGTGCCGAACCAGTAGAGATGTACTCATTAACTAACTAGCCCTACAGATACACATACGGTCGATGGTAGTATAAGTGTGCCGAACCAGTAGAGAGGTACTGACTCATTAACTAACTAGCCCCACAGGTACACATACGGTCGATGGTAGTATAAGTGTGCCGAACCAGTAGAGAGGTACTCATTAACTAACTAGCCATACAGATACACATACGGTCGATGGTAGTATAAGTGTGCCGAACCAGTAGAGATGTACTCATTAACTAACTAGCCCTACAGATACACATACGGTCGATGGTAGTATAAGTGTGCCGGACCAGTAGAGAGGTACTCATTAACTAACTAGCCATACAGATGCACATACTGTCGATAGTACTATAAGTGTGCCGAACCAGTAGAGAGGTACTCATTAACTAACTAGCCCTTCAGGTACACACACGGTCGATGGTAGTATAAGTGTGCCGAACCAGTAGAGAGGTACTCATTAACTAACTAGCCCTACAGATACACATACGGTCGATAGTACTATAAGTGTGCCGGACCAGTAGAGAGGTACTGACTCATTGACTAACTAGCC
Organism: Lepidochitona cinerea; assembly: GCA_963971465.1. NCBI lineage: Eukaryota > Metazoa > Mollusca > Polyplacophora > Chitonida > Tonicellidae > Lepidochitona > Lepidochitona cinerea. The sequence continues at coordinate 33,010,156 of OZ020556.1, read as the reverse complement.
CCACAGGTACACATACGGTCGATAGTACTATAAGTGTGCCGAACCAGTAGAGAGGTACTCATTAACTAACTAGCCATACAGATGCACATACGGTCGATGGTAGTATAAGTGTGCCGAACCAGTAGAGATGTACTCATTAACTAACTAGCCCTACAGATACACATACGGTCGATGGTAGTATAAGTGTGCCGGACCAGTAGAGAGGTACTGACTCATTGACTAACTAGCCCCACAGATACACATACGGTCGATGGTAGTATAAGTGTGCTGAACCAGTAGAGAGGTACTGACTCATTGACTAACTAGCCCCACAGGTACTCATACGGTCGATGGTAGTATAAGTGTGCCGGACCAGTAGAGAGGTACTCATTAACTAACTAGCCCTACAGGTACACATACGGTCGATGGTAGTATAAGTGTGCCGGACCAGTAGAGAGGTACTGACTCATTGACTAACTAGCCCCACAGGTACACATACGGTCGATGGTAGTATAAGTGTGCCGAACCAGTAGAGAGGTACTCATTAACTAACTAGCCATACAGATACACATACGGTCGATGGTAGTATAAGTGTGCCGAACCAGTAGAGATGTACTCATTAACTAACTAGCCCTACAGATACACATACGGTCGATGGTAGTATAAGTGTGCCGAACCAGTAGAGAGGTACTGACTCATTAACTAACTAGCCCCACAGGTACACATACGGTCGATGCTAGTATAAGTGTGCCGAACCAGTAGAGAGGTACTCATTAACTAACTAGCCATACAGATACACATACGGTCGATGGTAGTATAAGTGTGCCGAACCAGTAGAGATGTACTCATTAACTAACTAGCCCTACAGATACACATACGGTCGATGGTAGTATAAGTGTGCCGAACCAGTAGAGAGGTACTCATTAACTAACTAGCCCTACAGATACACATACGGTCGATGGTAGTATAAGTGTGCCGAACCAGTAGAGAGGTACTGACTCATTGGCTAACTAGCCCCACAGATACACATACCGTCGATGGTAGTATAAGTGTGCCGAACCAGTAGAGAGGTACTCATTAACTAACTACGCCTGTCAGGTACACCTACGGCCTACTATGAGTTTGTCAGACAAGAATATAGAGACATTTAGTAGCTACGTATGTCAGGTACATCTACGACCTACCTATAAGTATACCGGGTCGCCATAGAGGCTCGTATTAGCTATGTCGTACAGGAACACCTACGACCTACCTATATGTATACCGGGTCGCCATAGAGGCTCGTATTAGCTATGTCGTACAGGAACACTTACGACCTACCTATAAGTATACCGGGTCGCCATAGAGGCTCGTATTAGCTATGTCGTACAGGAACACCTACGACCTACCTATATGTATACCGGGTCGCCATAGAGGCTCGTATTAGCTATGTCGTACAGGAACACCTACGACCTACCTATATGTATACCGGGTCGCCATAGAGGCTCGTATTAGCTATGTCGTACAGGAACACCTACGACCTACCTATAAGCATCCCGGGTCGCCATAGCGGCTCTTTTTAGCTATGTCGTACAGGAACACCTACGACCTACCTATATGTATACCGGGTCGCCATAGAGGCTCGTATTAGCTATGTCGTACAGGAACACCTACGACCTGCCTATAATTATGCCTGACCAGTATTAAGATAGTACTATATTAGCTAATCCGTACAGGTACACATAATACATATCTATAATCGTGGTTATTTTAGACAAGACGATTTTCCCTATGCCCGTGCGTTATAGTGTTAAAAATATATAATCTCTGGAGTCTGTACCAATTTACCCACGACAGACAGTATAAAAAACCCCGCAGATCGCGACAAACTAGTTAACTCTGGGTCAAAGGCCACCATCTCATGAGCCCCCACTAATTAGACAATTTTGGATGGATTATAGATATGTCGTTAAAACGTATAATGCCTTGTACTCGTTACATGATAGTTCGAATTAAATCAAAAGGAGAATTGACGGGCTTTTAATAGCTGCACACGACACACACTCTCTTTCGTGTGCTATGCATTCTGTATGGTTTATATATGTATGTGAGATAAAACAGGAAACGCAGGTAATTCAATAAGTAAATGTTGAAATTGACTGTTCTGCCGGAAAGTCGACTTGTGATCCATCTTCCAAGATTTATTACTTCTTATTTTTCTACAAAGAAAAAAAGGCTGTATCTCTTTTTAAACAACAGCCTCTGTACTTTCAAATTTACTTGATGGAGTTGAGTTGATTGAGTTAAATAATTATCTAACCATTTCCTGTTTCATTGATTCTAGGGTTTATGAGAAATTGAAAAGCCAACACTCAAAAGACAACAAACGGACCAATTTTACGGAGAATCCCATAGACTGTTATCATTTCCTAAGACGTTTTACCACAAACTTGCAACCCCTCTTGGATCACATCATTTGCGAAGAATGCGAGGATTATATGAAAAAGAACACATTCAGTAAGTTTAAACGCAATGTCACCCTTGGTACATATTGGATTCCATTATTTGGAAGGTCAACAGAAATTATAAAAAAGTTGGGGGAATGTACCTTTAAGCAATATGCCTTGTTGTGCACCACCTTGTTGTGCACCATATCGAGCAGTCAATTAGACGGTAGACACACTCCTGTTCTGTTGCTAAATTGATTCTCTGAAACAAATGAAATCGCTTCTGTTTATAGCCTGAGACTCGTGCATGTGTGTGTATAAAATACACTCGGAGCATGGAGAGAGGTGTTGCTAATAACCTATTTTTATATTTATTATATGTTTGACTTTCACTTTTTAAAATCTTTGTTAATTAGAGATCAGTAAGCTGGTTAGAGAATCTCAAAAGACGGGCGTATGGCCGAGCGAACAGGATTTCCGTGGGGCTGCGGCTTCATTGGTTCGCCTGTCTGATGTTTATCGTCTTGACTTGGAGGAATTGTTCAACGGGAAGATAATGAATACCCAAACCCTCCCGTTAACCGACGATGAACTGTTTCATATCGTCAAGACCGTTGAAGAAAAGGACCTCAACTACCAGTGTATAAAATGGCTGGAGGCTGGTCTCAAACGAGCACTTGGAAGACGGGATCATTCAAAGGCAATACGCTTTTATAAGTTCATGGCTACCGTGTACATGGGTGTAAGTAGTTCTTTATTTTGTGGTTTAAACTAATTGTTTCTATGTCTTGCCAAATTATCTAAACTGTTTTTCGGCACAGTAAAATGTCTTTGTTTCTACTTTGCCCGTGCAATTATAGCCTAAGAGTTCAACTCACGGAAACAATTTATGCGCATGAATTAGAATAGTTATGTCTTATTTTCATAGAACAAATTGTTTTGTTTTGCAGGAAAAGTTAGTCTGGAAATCTCTGGAAATAATTGAAGAAGGCATAAAAATGTGTAAGTCATATTTTTCCAGTATTTACAATTGTTCATTTTATGTATAACAAAGTCCATGGTTTACATATATTTTCCGAAATCGTCACTCTATATATAGGACAATTCTTTTCATCTGTATATGGGAACCCTATGTATTAAGCAATCAATAGGGTTGTAACATACTTCTCAGTAACACTGATCAGCAGATTGTTATCTCCCCACAGTTCAACACGTTTCCACTGACTAACTTGTCGTAATATATCTAATAGAGTGAGAAACTCCGCAGAAAGACATATTGACTAAATATTTTGGTTTATTAAATCCTTTGCTCCTTTGTCATTGGTGTTAAGGTATAGTGTATATGGATAGTAGCAACGTCATAAAAACACAGAAATTCCCACAAAAGACCGGATGGATTTGTTCTTATTTTCTCATCTATCTTTGCAGTTCCTCGCAACAAAGGATTAATTCGAGACCTAGACTTCTTCAAAGATCGTGCTTCGAAAATTCCAGAAGAAAAACGGCTAAAGAAACTGGCTAGAAAGCCCCAGTCTGCTTTAATGCAAAAATACGAGGCTTTATGTCGGGGGAGAGAGGTAAGACTATGAGCCCTTGCCGAAAAGGGATTACGGTCCATTAACGATGATAAACTTCTGGGGTGCATTTCATCGATTGATTGATGCTGTACGCCACACTCAAGATTATTTCACTTATATGGCGGCGTTACCAAGTTTATTGGGGAGGGGGTGGGGGAGGGGGGGAACTGGGCTAATTGCCCTCAGAAAACCCCCAACCTTCGGCGAGTAGGCCTACCTGGCAACTCTCCCACATACGCGATCGAGTGAAAAATCCATCCAGAAAGTTTTCAATCTTTATTTGGTCTGAGGGGGATTCGAACCCGCACCGCAACGATGGGAGGCCTGTGTCTGACTGACCCAGTCATTCAATGCCCCCCCCCCCCCCCCCAGGGTGCAGTTGAAGTCATCACAGTAAGAGTTAAGCAAACACGTACTATTGGCTTTTCGCTCGTACAAATTTTAACAATTTGGTTCTAATAGAACTAAAATGAGAAATCGTCTATTTAAAACTGCCGTAAATATTAAAATCTTAATTTTGTTTAACAAATAAATCATTCATATACATTTGACGTTCTCTGCTATATGAAAAATCTTGACAACAATCTTTAATATCTTTGTTACTACATAAGGGTCCATATAACAATGGATTGTGTCGCTATAAGAAAACTCGTATTCCGATTTACCTGGCCAAAGAAGAGATCCTAAGTGTTGACCCACGGATCGGAATGTTTCACGAGGTCATTTTTGAAAAGGAAATGGAACATATTAAAAAGGTGGCCATTGAAAAGGTACTTGTATAAATGATTCTCAAGCTTTTGCAATGATATGTTATCTATAGTAGTTACCGGATTTCGGGACGCTTTTAAGAACGTTTTGGAGAATCTGAAATTTCACTTGACGTATTTTGTACGTCAGAAATTAGCCACATGGTAAAACAGAACTCGGCTCAGCCACATGCACAATGACAAGCAGCGCTGACAGGATTTCTGTGGAATTCTTGTGAGACATGCATTCGCTATTGATTCAAACGGGTCCAATATTGAGTTATACATTGGATTGGAAAAAAACGGGATCACTCTTTTCTTTCTTAAAAAATTAACTTTACTGTTAGGCGTAAGAAAATCTGTGTTTGGTATCGTCGGAAAGGAAAAGTTATTGCGCTTCTTCTGAACACTAAAGGGATTTTTTGTTATCTCCTCCTTTAAGATGTACGAAAAATTGTATAGTTGATTATTAGGCGGATTATAATTCCGTTTTTAGCTGTTCCTTTTTCTTTAGTCTGTTTTTGGCTGCCATACCATAGCATATTTGTCGAAGAGATTGTTGCACCAAAACGTTCTCTATGGTACATTAGGAGGTTAATGGTTCGTTTAGGTATAGATCGTATAGCTTTGACTTATTATATTGCCAAATAACTAAGCAGGTATATATGTTGACTTTTCCAGTTGTTCCGATCCTCGATAATTAATGAGCAGAACCCTATATCAGACATTCGGATTAGCCAGAGGTAATATCCAGTTTAATTATTATCAACATCTAAACATTACTGTATTCTATTCCATCTTATAGTTTATATTGTTAAGCTATAGTATTGCTTTATGGTCCTATTACTTTCTTATTCGTTTTCTCCTGTTTTCAAAAACTATATTCTTGAACACTTAAACACATAGACACAGGAAAAATCTTCTTGTCTGAAATATTTTGACAGGAATTCATCTTTCTTTTGCCACATAACTTAAATGGCACTTTAAACAATACTACACAATCTTCACAGTGTCATTTTCTTCCATACTCTTCAATGGTCTCGTCTGTTAATATTATGACAATGCCAGTGTGTAAAACATGTTATGCTATTATGTTGTTTTATGCGCTGGACAGAAATAAGGCATTTTGTTGGATTATTTCTAATTTCAGTGCCTGGTTAAGAGACGACAAGAGTGAAGTAATACACACGCTGACAAAACGTATAGAACTTATTACTGGTATGTCTTTAACTGAAAGGTCCTACTCCAGTGACTCAGAGAGTTTACAAGTAAGCATTACCCCAATTCAATAACACTTTAAGTCCTCAATATTATTGACGACAAGAAACAAGGAAACAAAGATAATTCGGTTCCGTTTGTTTAGAAAAACTTCAATTAAGGCTTATATTATGACTTATTGACAGAATTTGAATTTCAAGTTTAATACCATCAACCTATAAAGACTTAACAATAAACAATAACGTAGGCCTATTCGTTGACAAACCGTTTGTATTATTTCTAGGTTTTAAACTATGGTATCGGCGGAATGTACGAGCCTCACTATGATTTCTTTGTAAGTATATTGTACGATAAACTCAAATGTGAGCTTATATATTGTATTAGTTTGTGGTATATAGGCCTAGTATTTGTAATATGTCAATATGGAAATGATCGATAGGTTATTACTCTAACTGAGTGATATGTTCGGCTACGCTCAAGCAAATCGTATAATATCTAATAACGTGTAAGTTCGGAATTGTTGAGTTATGTTAAGGGATTATGCGGTAATGTGAAATTCAACATTTGTTATGTTAAGATTTGAGCATTGCTGGTCAATGGATAACAACCTTCCACACGTTATTTTCCTTATACTTTCTTCACATATTAGCGAATTGGTTATTGTTGATTAGATAATGCATATAATCGGATATCCCATCAAAATGGCATTAGCCGGCCACATTTAGACTAAACAATTTCGATTGTCAAGAGACATTTAGGCTAGTAAGAAAGGTGAATTATCCACGATGAAATATCCTTTATATGCACATATTAAGTCGAAAATTGGAATATAGTGGAATATTTTACCTGATAACAATGAAAATAAATTAAGAATTATAATTGAGAAAAATAATTATCGGTTCCTTTAATTCTGCTTTTGATCTATCCATGTCATTAAAATGACCACCTGTATGGTAACACAGAGTAGAAATATTGTGTATGAATTTTGTAGTTCACACTTAGACATGTTTTTTAATAAATATATTTGTAGAATGCTTCTTATCTTCCAATTCCTAATGAAATCAAGATGTTGAGGAATTCCGGAGACCGAGTAGCTACTTGGCTGTTTTATGTAAGTTGTAATACAATTAGCATGTGGGACATTTCATTTGGGTGAATTGACAAACATTTATTCTTCTCTAAACGTAAACTTAATCCCTGTGTTCATCAGCGAGTAAAGTCTTTTCTGAAAAAACAAAACAACAGAATGGTTGTGAAGAGTTTTAAATCTTTACAGGGAATTTACAGGGTCACACCAAAGAGAGTAGATTGACAAGAGTGGTCACTTCGTCCGCGCCATGTTGAATTTGAACTGACACGATTCGATTTTTGGGAACCTCCTTTCTACATGGGGCGCCCAACAGTCGAATCGTGTACAGTCGGAACACCCTTCCGCTAGGGGGCCAGAAGAACATGCCGGCAATGCTGATTGGTCGAAGTGACCACTCTTGCCAATCTACTCTCTTTGGTCATACAACGATATTTGAGTAGAAGGCCTGTTGTAGACTCGGTCGTTATGGATAATATTCACAGAGTATCAGTAAGTTATGATACTCGAATCTGAATATATTTCCTCTGAAATGTTTGAATTTGATAACTTTAATTTTAGTTGAATGACGTGAAAGCTGGTGGATCAACTGTTTTCCCCAAAGTTAATGTACGAGTTCCAGTCGTAAAGGTAAGATTTTTTGGGCGTATGTTGGGTTGAGAATCTTCATTAGAAATGCATCACTGTAATGCATCCTTCATTTGACAACAATTTCCGCCGGCTTTCGAAACGATTTGGGTGTTTTTTTTTTGTCGTGGTCATTTTCCGGGAATGAGTTTTAATGCAATCCATATATATGCGATTTGTGACAATTGTTATTAGCGACACTAAACGTCTGAAAGTCAGACAGTCCATATGCTGTTGGGTTTAGATAAAACAAAAAGTATGTTCTTATACACAGAAAAGAATTTTTAATTCTGAACTCTAAAGCTTAAAGGACCGAATGGAATGCTAAATAAAAGGAATACTACATTTAGATGTCCGAATTGTGTTATCTCAATTGTGTCGTTGTATCTTATATATTTCGATTCTAATAAACTGAATGGGTTCTTTGTCATTTCTAAGGGATCAGCTGCATTTTGGTACAACTTAAAACGCCATTCATGGGGAGATAACCGAACAAAGCACGCCGGGTGTCCAGTTCTTCTAGGTTCAAAATGGGGTAAGTATTATAAACATTTGTGAAAACAATACCCCTCATGCTTGGAAGGTATCATCATGTTATTAATTAAGAAAGAAATGTTAAACGTATTTACATAATTGTTTTTAAAACTATGAGTTTGATTTATTTTATGAAACCAAATATTTTGAATGTATTTTTTATGTTTTACACACGGAATCCGTCCATGCGATTGGTCGATTAGTTTTTAAGAGGTGTGATAAAAATATATATTACAGCAGGTTTCTCATAATCGCTTAGTGGTGATATTTTACTTATACACCAAAATCGTCTAAATTGGAAAAAACTGTCCAAATATATAGGCCTGGTTATAAATTTATTTACAGCATTCTTCTATTTTATTTATAATATTGTTTTTTCTTTTCTTATGTTACAGTGTGCAACAAATGGATTCGATACAACGGAAACATTTTTAACACACCCTGTGGATTAAAGTACAACTCTACCTATGACTTATAACATACAAGACATGTAGATCTTATTTATCAATTGTCTTCAAGCAATACATTATTTCACAAGTTTAAAACCTATGTATTATATGACTTTCATTATACATGCAATGTGTTAAGGAATCGGATGTCAACCCAATTACTCCTGTTAAAGATAAAGATTTATAAGGCGTGGTACCTTAGGCTTTTGGAACATAACTCTTAGTCGAGTTATTCCAAAGTTTATACAATTGGTTATTCAACCAATCGTTGGACACCCCAAGTTAATAATCCGCTCGTTGTTGAAATGCTTAGCTGTGCTCGCCACGGACGACGTCTACAACTGTAACTACACCATTAAATATATAATAATAAGCTACATGTAACCATATTTGTGAGTACATGCAGTTTAGGGTTTAATTCACGCAATCGTTTGAAAATACAATCGGCATATGAATATAATTTTTTATCTTTGCTTTGTCATTTTTTTATGTTTCATTACGTTGCCTTGATTCATCTTAAGGTGTAAGGTCGCTTTTATTATTTGAGGAAAAATCAGCATTTTACAATCATAACTAAAATGATAGTTGGCGTCTCTGAAAATAGAAGAAACATACAGTGTTGGTGAATTCGGCTTAGGAGGACGTCTGTTATTTAATTTATCATTTGTGACAATTATAAAAGGCCGTTGACACGAGTTGTGTAATTATTATATCGTAATTTCCATCTAGAATAATATTCATTCAATAAAAACAATAAAAGAAATACTAAAATGTTCTTGTTTTGTTGTCCTTAATTCTCTTTATGATTCCAATACTCCAGGTCATTCGGTTAAGGACCATTTCGAAATAATACTCATTAAAACTCCCTTTTCTCACTTCCGCTTCAGATACCAAGCACAAACGTTTGAAAAGGGAAAGTTTTTGGATTCAAACGTTACCCACTTGTGTTTCAGTACAACAAGGCGAGCACGAATACTGTCCAGATTATAATAAAAGAATACAAACTACTTTTGAGTAAAATGGCCCGACCTCTGAGCCCACGGCTAGTCATTGTTCATAAAAACAATATTTTGAAAGATCTACTTGTCAGGACTAAAACCTGCAGAACTGTCAATATATTACATGTATAAAGCAGTCATATTCCAAAAAATTTTACTGACAAAGGCCAAACTCCTGACAACATAATGACGTATCATGGGTTTTGATTTATTACGACTACATATGATTGGGGATAAAAGACATACTTTTAAACACAATTAAAAAATGTGTCTCCATCGTTATTTTAATCAAGAAGTCCCTGTGTCTGTGTATTTTAGTGTTCCTAAATATATGCCTGCGTTCGTGATTTTCAAGATGGTAACTTTATCGCCATCTAACCTAAGACCTGCCGTAATTTTTCGACGGGTCTAACGTAACGCCTTCGGTCCAAATTTCAAATCGAGAATAGGTCTGATTATTATTTAAACAGTTTATGGGACAAAGCCTATCCTTGTGGAAAGTAATGATGTAGGCTGACCATGTCTACCTGGCCTTCAGAGGCCACAAGAACACCATCAGACTAACTTCAATATGTATGGACGCTCAATCCAAACAGCCTTCCACCAATGGGTCGCGGGTTCGAATCCCACTCAGTCCAAACATTGGAAAATTTTCTGACTGGGTTTTCACTCGAACGACCTATGTGGGATGGTTGCCAGTTACCAGCGGAAGGTCGTGGGTTTCCTCCGGGCACAGAGCCCGGTTTCCTCCCACAATAAAACTGGCAACGCCGCCATATAAGTGAAATAATCTTGAGCGCGGCGTAAAACACCAAACAATCAATCAATCAATATGTATGTCTGTTTAAGCTGAGACCCTTCTAACACAAGGGGGCCTATTTTAGGCTGACGTCTGACAGATATTTCTAAACCTGTGATTTCAGTGTAAGGAAGTAATAAATGAAGTAATGTTTAACCGGGACCTGCTTTTTAACCATACGGATGTAGCCTATGCTAAATTTGGTAACCATATCGTGAACTACGCTCTTCTTTGAGTGGCATTTAGAAGTTGGCGGTATAACGAGTCAACGAGTTATGGATAACAACTTTTTAACTTATTTCTGGTGACGTTTCGATGTCGATCCTAACATCCTTATCGAATCTATATGACAAGCAACAGTTTAGCTAACCTTATATACACGGTGATTTACATGAGTAAACAGCTGAATGGATCACAATAAATGAAGTATGCTCTTGCTATCCGGGTAATATCGATGTGTAAAATACTTATCATGGAGACCGACCGACCGACAGACAGACTGAATGACTTGTAGAGCTGCTTAAAAATTAAGCGAGTTTGATTTTCAACAGAGCTTGAAAAAGCGTGAATAAGTCAACTGTTCAGTGATAATGACCAAAATGTTTGGATATTCACGACCATGACAATGTCTTCAATAATTCAAATATTTGACAAATGAAATTAAAATGCAACCATTTTCAAAACCAACTGCAACAGCTATAAGAATGATCTAGCCGAACGGTGTCCAAGACTAAACAATAAAAACGTCAAACGGGGAGGGGAGGTTGTAAACCACTGTTCAACCTATGCCTTTAATTGGTTCGGTCTTTTAAAAATATTTTTAATAATGTAAAATGGTGGTTTCATTGGTCAAATATTTTAATACCTAATATCAAACTCTACGCATTAGAATATTAAAGAGTTTTTTTAATACACAAGATAATTGTGTTACTCGACTCTCGTCTGATGGATCTGTATGGGATGGTTATAAGATACCGATGGAGGTCGATAGTTTCTCGCGGAAGCCTCGTTCAATAAGCCTGACATATATCGAGGTGGTAAAAACTGAACCAGCCACCTTTATTTACTCCAGAAAAAAATAACTCATAATTAAGCAAGTATGTTCTTCCTCAGCATGCGGGATGGTTGCTGGGATGGTACCCTGATTTCACTGCTAGTGTCCAATAAGCGATAGATTCCTTAAACATAATGGAGCAGACGTCTGATTTCGCTCCAATATATCAAACCTTTTCCCCATTAATTGTAGATTTCGCTCTATTCCAGAAAAAGTAATGTAGGGTTTGAACACTAAAATGACGTCACAGGTGGGCTTTAATTTCGGCTCACCTCCCTCAAGCGAAGGTCGGATAACATGGCAACACTCTGAGTGAAAACCATCATCGGTCACCCAAGGATAAATCCGCAAATATAGCTCGCAAAGTGAGTATGAGTGTTAGTTTTGATCATGGGTTCCGACGATGAGTGGGAACATTCAACGGAGGCCGTGTATGATGTCACACAGCTAAAATGAAAATGGATCTCCGTAAACGTCAAATAGCTGCATATAAAACATTGAATTTTCCATGTTATACGCCGGAGATTGGAGTTTTAGCGGTTTTACTTTGTACATGGTGCAAAGTAGTACAAGTTGTCCTATGTGTTTTGGTTTTAGTAAAACCGCTCCATAGAAGAATCTATCAAGACAGTATAGATTTGGCAAAATTGCTCATATATCCTTTAAACACCAAACAATAAATGAATCAAATAAATCAGTTCTAAGTTTTTTCTTTCTTTTTTTCTTTATTTAATTTTGGTGAAAGATGGGTGGGTGTGGTAGAGTAATATAAATATATGGCTACACAGTTCTTCTCTTGATGGATTAAATATATGCAAGGGATCAAAATTGATTGGAAGGTCTGTTGTCAGCCATGTCAATGGGTCGCGGGTTCGAATCCCACTCAGTTCCCAAACATTGAAAAATTTTCTGACGGAGTTTTCACTCGAACGACCTATGTGGGATGGGTACCAGTTACCACCGGAAGGTCGTGGGCTTCCTCCGGGCATAGAGCCCGGTTTCCTCCCACAATAAAACTGGCAACGCCGCCATATAAGGGAAATAATCTTGAGCGCGGCGTAAAACACATAACAATCAATCAATCAATCAGTCAACCATGTAAGCAGTGCCAACTCAGACCAAGTATAATAATACGGTACGTAAACATATTTCAGCTACTCCGATTCTAATTTTAGCTCCAAACACTTTCCAAAGTTCCCCAAAGTCTGCCCGAGTTTAATTCTTCTTCTTCTTCTTAATTATATCATCAACTAGGTTGACAAGTTTAACAGCCATTTCCTCATCCCTAGCCTTGGCACTTGGAGTTATTTCGGTACACTCCGAAAAATATTTCCCTGTGACGCCTTCTACTTCCTCCGACACAGCACAATGAATTGACGTCTGTGCACCTTGTTCACAAGTCTGGAAGAGAACAATTGAAGGTTTTCTGACATTTAACATTGATTACGATAGTCAAAAAAAGCTGAGGGCTAAGATTACCTTGAAAAAAACTAACGGATTGGCGACGAAACAAAATATCGGTAAAGTCAGTAATCCGTACGAACTGAAGATATGTGCCAATAAAGGACAAAATTTAAATAGTCGGGATGTATGAGTTTATTTCAGGGGTTTTGTTGCTTATAAAAACTACCGTAATGCACAGCTCTTACTTTGTATTTGTCGTTAAAGGCGACTAACGCCTTTTCTCTATTTCTGGCAGCTCATGCCACTTAAAGAATGGAAGATCAATCACGTTTTCCTTCCTTCCTTGTGGTAAGTAGACACCCCACCCCACCCCCTCGTCATTCCCTTATCTACTTACCCATATACAGTTACTTGGGGCCCTTTAAACCCAGTTTGACTATATTGGGTGAACTTACCTTTATGACTGAAAAGAGGGATCCAACTAGATAAATAATAGCCTTTCCGACAAACGAACAGTTCCGGAACAAATCGGTCTTCACACAGCCTGGTTCAGCGGAATTCACAGTGACACCTGGTAGAATTCAATACAATAGAACCAACGTGAGCTTCAGATCTACCTTTCCATGAGATCAACAGTGTACTTCCATTTAAAAATAGAGCATAAAACTACATTCTTTGTTGAGATTTTGACTTATTAAGCTCAGGAGTCTGCCATGTTGCCCCCCCCCCCCCCCCCCACCCCTTCCGCTTAATATTACACACATAAAAGGTGAAGTATTTTATGTCATTTTATCCTTCCTTACGTATATATAACCAAAGAGAGTAGATTGACAAGAGTGGTCACTTCGTCCAATCAGCATTGCCGGCATGTTTTCTGGCCCCCTAGCGGAAGGATGAAGGATGTACACGATTCGATTATATGGCGCCCCCTACAGGAAGGAGGTTCCTAATCGAATCGTGTACAGTTCAAATTCAACATGGCGCGAACGAAGTGACCACTCTTGTCAATCTACTCTCTTTGATATAACCCCACATCTTATTCTGACTAACGTGGGGACACGTTCTACTTATGCCGTCGCAATTCCCGGCCATTAAGGACCGAGAATCTCATATGAGTTACTTCTATAGACTAGTTACATATAAATGCCTCCATAATCTTTAATTTTGAGAGAGAGAAAACGTAAAATATCATGTTCGAGCACATTCCACTTAAGATAGCGCCGTTGTGTGAGTTATTGGAAGAGAAAAGTATGAATTTTAACAGAGAAAACATCGGTAAAGGAGAATCTGGGATGTTCTGGTATGTCCCACGAGAATCCATGCATTCAAAGATTGTCTTTGTATTATTACCTGAGCCTTTGAGTCGTTTTCCCATTTCCATTGTGGCCAACATAACGGCCAATTTACTATGGCAGTAAATCTTCTTCTCGGGGTAGTCTTCGGGATTACTGTTAGTGAAATGATTTAAGTTAATATGACCAAGTTTATATCCTGACGAGGCCACGTTAACAATCCTTGAAGGGGAAGACTTTTTGAGTAAATCTGTAAAAATGAATGCAAATATTTCTTTTTATTAATACTACTTTGTCACATCCTAGAATATATCTCACAACAGTTGTACATGTATATCGGTATAAAGGTCTAAATGATATACCTCTTTTTAACACAATTAGAAACTTGTCTCCGTGGTTATTTTAGACAAGAAGATTTTCCCTGTGCCCGTGTGTTTTAGTGTCCATAAATATATCAATCTTTCCTTGAAAATGCAAAAACAGCGAGAAAATAGAAAGAGCGAAATGCAAGGTTTTTCAAGCGTTCTCTGAAAAACGCTTTTCTGAGGCCTTACATGCGTAGAAAAGAATATGATGGGCTATAAAAACTTTCTGTTGTTTATCTCTCGACGACGGTATATAATTAACGTCGGCTTTGTTCAGTTTGTATATACATTTGTATTAAAGTTACGTCCGACGTTAATTTGTGTTCAAACTATGGTTACTTACATTATGGTAGCAACTGCTCCATGTCATAAGCCCATGTATATCCATTGGTTATTTTAGACAAGAAGATTTTTCCTGTGCCCGTGTGTTTTAGTGATCATAAATATATCCAGCTAATGGTGTGTTTCCACGGACCTGCGTTAACGCATGCGATCGATAGTGCGATCTGTCATATGGTTACGATCAAAAGTCAAGGTCATATCATTGACAACAATTTTTTTCGGTTTGGAGAAAGAATGTGAATAAGTGACCATCTACATAGCCTTTTCATACAAAATACATTTACAACACAAACACAAGTTAGTAAAAATGAGTAAACAAACTCAGTCAGTGTTTTCTGTGGATTTTGGTTTGGCAGCAAAAGGTCATCAGGGTCGGAAAGTCCCTTCAATGACGTCACGAGTAGCGAAATCCCTCGTCCGATGCGTTAAAAATGGGACAAGCTCCATTCTCCGTCAGTTAACGCGTGCGTTAAAAACTATCGGATTGACCATGGAAACACTTAAGCGTATTTCTGTAGTTCCCATTATTTGGGGAAAATCGTATCCGTCAACGCACGCGTTAACGCATGTCCGTGGAAACACACCATAAGTAAGACAAGACAACGTGGGCGTAAATGACACTTGCGCAAACGAACCTTAAACTATGGGAACTTACGAACGATTGCAAGTCAATTACTATACTATAACATTGCCACTTTTTTATAGTCGGCTATCAGTTGTTTGTCACCTAAATGTGTTTTAGGAAATAGTCCACTGACAGTCGATACTCTAAATGTAACTCATTTAAAGACAAGACGTTGGCCTCTAATTGCTGGAAGTTGATGTTAACAATTTTAAATCCCTGCATATAGGTAAAACCCAAATATATCAGCCAAATATTGATTTGACCCCGGATACATAAAGACATACGGTTGAAAATCCAAATGTGAAATATACTTCAGTGAGATTTTCCCATTGGCTTACAGACTTCAAAACTTACCGAGAAGTAGATTGGACAGTAGGTAACCACCGACAAAGTTAACTTGAAGACAGATCGGTATCCCATCCTCTGTTAATATATTCGGGAAACCTGACAAAAGTGTTTAACCAAGTGGTATTATTCCAGCGTATAGTAACAATATACAAGTATACATTTGAAATTCGATTGCTTCCACACAATTCAAGGTCGAACCAGCTCTTGAAATGGTCTATATTTTTCGTTGAGACATACAGAATTGGAAAATTGTTGGCTGTTTTTTTTTTCAAAAGAAGTGCACATGTGGCTTTTCTTTGACACAACACTCAGAAAGTTACGTTAAAACATATATCTATCACTACAAACTATTTTAAAATACATTCCATAATTCAAATGTCGTGGTCACGAGAATACCGTTGTCCTTGTTTCAAGAAAAAATATGATGCATTCTACTTATGCCTACAAAAATGTTGAAACGGTTTGTGACTTAATAAGTAGTCCTTAGTTATATCTGTACTTACGGTAACCACCCGCATTGTTAACCAAAATATCCAACGTATCACAATCTCGTTTAACTTCAGCAGCAAATTCCCGGATGGAGTGAAACGAAGCCAGATCCAGCTTTTTCATTTCTACTTCCGGATTGCCAGATTGTGATATTATTTTGTCCCTGGCCGCCTTTCCAGTTTCCTCATTTCGACATGCAAGAATGACTTTAGCTCCTCGGTTGGCAAAGTCCATGGCAGTCATAAAACCGATACCTGTGTAAAAATCATTAAAATTAGGTATATTTATGTTTGAAGAAAAGTCTCTTATTTAATAGTATAAAGTCTTACAAATATATCTTGTAAATCTGGTTACAGCCCGTGATCCACCCAACGGTTGTTCCGCAACTAAAAGACCATACTGCTGCCCGATTAAAGGGTATTGACAGCAAGGGCTCTGGTGGACGAGCAAGCATGCACAGACAAGCCGTTCAGAATGTACATGTATACCTACCTCGTGTCTAATTAAAGACAACAATGATGCACAGTGGGTTCAAATACAATTCAGATTAAGGTCTTTTTATTGAGTTTTCGTAAATACTATTATGGAATTGTTACCAGGTTTTCTTTTGGGGTCTGGATTTCTCACCAACGTACACAATATAGTCGCTATACTTAGGTATTAGGTAGTAAAACAGCCAACAGTGGATGAAACGTTAATGAATGTCCGGTTTAGAAATCTGAGAGAATTAATAAAGGATTCACACCTTGAATTCATTATGGTTTGTTTTATTTTATCTTTATATTTTCAATCATTTTTGCTAACCTGTATTTGCTCCCGTCACTATGGCAGTCTTTCCGGTCAACTTTCTTTGGCTGGTAACTTTTCCAACATTCCTTCTATTGTATATTTTAAGGACCGCCAAAATTAGCGTAACTCCGCCAGAACATATAAGCAACAAAGACATCGTATTCTGAAAACAAAACATTGTGTTATCTCATTTCGTATACAATAAGTATTCTGATGATTATTCGTCAGAAAAACATGGAGGGGTATATTTTGAAAAATGAAATAGAACCGCTACAGGGACATAAAATGACCCTTTTAACTGGAAAACTATTTAGAGAAGTTTTAAACCTTGTAAGCGCAGTGGTAAGCGCAGTGATAAGCCGGTAACCCTCAAAGGTATTGCAAAAAATCAATGTAAATACATATACACTCGCCTCAAAAATGATAACTTACCAACAGTATTGCTCTCTCGATGCGGTAAGGGATTCCCAGTTCAAACTGAAGTTTTATCTGGTTTCTCCGTTTAAAAAAGAACTAGGTCAACACATGCAATTATTTATTTATTTTATTTATATAGCTCAAGCAACAGATGATGTCTTAAAATAGCGGAAACACTCAACATGTTTATCAGTTTGGTTCATTCAATTGGAATCCTAGAGTCTAGAGCAACAGGTTTGGCGTCTTGCAGAGATCGGGTATTTTCTTTATAATTCTCATTATAGCCCTTTGTTGATTGTGTAACAGCTGTGTTCGCATATTCTACTGAAGTCTAAGTTATATCCAAATTATATGGCCCACTGACCAGCACAACATCAATGTCTGCCTCTCAAGGAATAATAAAAACCATGGCAGTCATTTTACTATCTTTTTGCAATTATTGCCCCTTTCCTATATTTATTTGGCGTGATTTTGAAAGCTGATGGAAATTAAATGATAATCTCTTTTCATCAATACATGCCCCGTAACAAACCAAGTTTGACATTTGCAGAGCTGTAAAAAGTGCCCCATAGCTGTGCCGTAGGTAAACAGTGTGCCCCATAGTCTAATTGTGGGCAGGAGAAACCGGTTCGCTGGCTCAATTTGATCCACGAGCCGTAGTTTGGATTGATTGATTGATTGATGTTTTACGCCGCGCTCAAGATTATTTCACTTATATGGCGGCGTTGCCAGTTTTATTGTGGGAGGAAACCGGGCTCTATGCCCGGAGGAAACCCACGACCTTCCGTTGGTAACTGGCAACCATCCCACATAGGTCGTTCGAGTGAAAACCCCAGTCAGAAAACTTTTACAATTTTTGGGGACTGAGTGGGATTCGAACCCGCGACCCATTGGTCGAAGGCTGTTCGGATTGAGCGTCCAACGCTCTACCTACTGAGCCACGGAGGCCCCCTCGTAGTTTGGATACCTCCAAATAGAATACACCTTAATCGTCTAATCCAAAAATAACGTACAGAACGTCCCAGCCCTCTTCATCACAAACATAGAGGATAATATAATTTTATGTGAAATGGAAAGACATTTCATTTAAATCCATTATTTATTCTCTTGAACAAAAAGTTATTTTCTTATGAAAAACATCTTGTCATTCGGATTATCATTGATTATTCTCTGTAGCTAATCGGTACCCGGGTGTCATCGAAAATACAGAACATATTAATCAGTCGGCAGCTAACAACTGGAATCGCTTGGTGGTCAGTAAAGCGATGTTGTCTGGAGATATAGACTGATATCGGTTTTATATCAGGGCTAATCTCGCGCTGTAGAAAATGGTAGCCTGTGTCGAATCAGGTATGTATGGCAGCAGGTCACAGTTTCATTTTCCTTCATTTCCCATTTGCGGTAATGTTAATGTCTGCTCTCACAGCACCTTCCCTAACTTTCGTTGAACCAAATCCTTCGGTGGGGGCCTTGAACAGTCCTTTGGCAGTATTTTAAGCACAATTTTTTCATAGGTTGAAGGTAGAAATTTTGAGATACGAGTAGAATCAGCTGATAGGGGTCTCTTTGCACATATTCCGCCGCAAGTAAATAGACCAAAGCACCCCCCAACTACCAGATCTCCACCACCTGAACTGGTCCCATTCCACTTCTAAAATCATTTCCAGACAGTAACTCAACCCCTGTCCTTTCATAAAAACTACAAAAATGCCCAGAAAAAAAATGCAGGGGGCCAGGAAAAAATAATAAAAAAAACACACAAAAATAGCTGGAACTTTTTTCGTCCCTAGGAATTTCCGGAAGTGACAAACTGTGACCTGTATCCTAACAGAGGCACAAATTTCCTTCAATCTACTTCTTAATCTAACACATTGAGCTTAAAGGTATTTGGAATGATCTCTCAAGAGGAAAACTAAATGCAATGAAAACTAAGCCTTCTGTAGCCCTCCCATTTACACCACCCCCCATTAGAACATAGCAAGGACAATGACCGGTGAGCTAAAAAAGCTTAAAATTGTCATATCTCAGCTCTGGGAAAACATATTTGAACTCTGTAAACTAGTGTGACTTCTACTAAGAGTGTTCTACCATAAAATACTAACTTTATGAGGACACATATCTTTCTGTGGCTTCCTCAACTAAAATATACTGTGCATTTGTTACATTTTAAGATTTGTTGGATTACAAAATGGATAAATTCTACTCAAAGTCAGTCATACTGTGGCCAAATTTAAACAGCTTGAAAAAACAAGTGTTATTCTTGTATCCCAGGTTGATTTTAGGCTCAAAATTGTACTGGAAAGCTTAAAACCAGAGGAAGAAGTCACCTGCCACACGGCTTATTGTTGGGATCCCCCAACACAAAACTCTGTTCAAAACTGCCCACAAGTACCCTGGAACATAAACTTAATTATTAGCCTAGCCCAGAGAATAAAACTGCACCCCAAAAAGTCAAACAAGGGTCTAAAAGGATATTTCTGGGAAAATATGATTAGATTTAAGAAAAAATATGCAAAAAAAAGGGGGGTGGGGTAAATGTTAGGTTGGTTTATTTTTTAAAACAATTGATTCCAGCATTCTTGCAAGTGAAAATTGTGTAAGACACATGCAGGTACTGAATAAAATCAGGAAAGCCCAGGTCATTATATTCTGGGCGGTTTTATGCCAACTTTGAGTGCCATTAGGCATGCTATTTGAGGCGAATTTCTAATGTAATGAAGCAGTGAAGCCATGCCAATGGTAAAATTACCTCTGGAAAATGTAGAAAGACTCTCGTTTCCATTCCTTTGATGTGTGAATCAGGAAAATATGCTCACAGGTGGATAAACAATTCCATTCATCTTATACAGGACCTGAAATTACCTGAAAGAGTACACAAAATATTCAGTTTGACATAAAACAACACTGAAAAAGTTGGTTTTTTTACAAGAAAAGGCATTTTGTAAGACTAAAAAGGAGATTATTATGTTTCTCACATGTTGACCATCAAATCAATGTAAGAACTATAGGTTTTTGTCAGAAAGCCAAATAAAATTTAATATGTACACAAAATCAAGTAATGCCCAAATTCTTTTCAATTTTTGGGGGGTAGGGTAGTGTTCTGTGTGTTTTGGCAAGGGTAATGAGAAAAGCAACCAGATTGTGTGGCATATCATTGCAGAAATAGGTGAACTACCATATTGAAAAGTATCATTTACTTACAGGAGAAATTCAACTCATAATCATGTACATTACTTTGCCCCCCAAAACTATCAAGAAATCAATTTTGTGCAAATATTTTGCTAGAAAAGACATGAAAGATACATTTTCAGCACATCTAGACAGTACTATAGGTCTTATAATGTGTTTCTGACAAGTTTTAAGTCACAAACACAGTGTTGTTGTTGTACAGTGATCTATTTCACAAAATATGTCTTCAACCCATACAGGCAGCAGGTCACAGTTTCATTTTCCTTCATTTCCCATTTGCGGTAATGTTAATGTCTGCTCTCACAGCACCTTCCCTAACTTTCGTTGAACCAAATCCTTCGGTGGGGGCCTTGAACAGTCCTTTGGCAGTATTTTAAGCACAATTTTTTCATAGGTTGAAGGTAGAAATTTTGAGATACGAGTAGAATCAGCTGATAGGGGTCTCTTTGCACATATTCCGCCGCAAGTAAATAGACCAAAGCACCCCCCAACTACCAGATCTCCACCACCTGAACTGGTCCCATTCCACTTCTAAAATCATTTCCAGACAGTAACTCAACCCCTGTCCTTTCATAAAAACTACAAAAATGCCCAGAAAAAAAATGCAGGGGGCCAGGAAAAAATAATAAAAAAAACACACAAAAATAGCTGGAACTTTTTTCGTCCCTAGGAATTTCCGGAAGTGACAAACTGTGACCTGTATCCTAACAGAGGCACAAATTTCCTTCAATCTACTTCTTAATCTAACACATTGAGCTTAAAGGTATTTGGAATGATCTCTCAAGAGGAAAACTAAATGCAATGAAAACTAAGCCTTCTGTAGCCCTCCCATTTACACCACCCCCCATTAGAACATAGCAAGGACAATGACCGGTGAGCTAAAAAAGCTTAAAATTGTCATATCTCAGCTCTGGGAAAACATATTTGAACTCTGTAAACTAGTGTGACTTCTACTAAGAGTGTTCTACCATAAAATACTAACTTTATGAGGACACATATCTTTCTGTGGCTTCCTCAACTAAAATATACTGTGCATTTGTTACATTTTAAGATTTGTTGGATTACAAAATGGATAAATTCTACTCAAAGTCAGTCATACTGTGGCCAAATTTAAACAGCTTGAAAAAACAAGTGTTATTCTTGTATCCCAGGTTGATTTTAGGCTCAAAATTGTACTGGAAAGCTTAAAACCAGAGGAAGAAGTCACCTGCCACACGGCTTATTGTTGGGATCCCCCAACACAAAACTCTGTTCAAAACTGCCCACAAGTACCCTGGAACATAAACTTAATTATTAGCCTAGCCCAGAGAATAAAACTGCACCCCAAAAAGTCAAACAAGGGTCTAAAAGGATATTTCTGGGAAAATATGATTAGATTTAAGAAAAAATATGCAAAAAAAAGGGGGGTGGGGTAAATGTTAGGTTGGTTTATTTTTTAAAACAATTGATTCCAGCATTCTTGCAAGTGAAAATTGTGTAAGACACATGCAGGTACTGAATAAAATCAGGAAAGCCCAGGTCATTATATTCTGGGCGGTTTTATGCCAACTTTGAGTGCCATTAGGCATGCTATTTGAGGCGAATTTCTAATGTAATGAAGCAGTGAAGCCATGCCAATGGTAAAATTACCTCTGGAAAATGTAGAAAGACTCTCATTTCCATTCCTTTGATGTGTGAATCAGGAAAATATGCTCACAGGTGGATAAACAATTCCATTCATCTTATACAGGACCTGAAATTACCTGAAAGAGTACACAAAATATTCAGTTTGACATAAAACAACACTGAAAAAGTTGGTTTTTTTACAAGAAAAGGCATTTTGTAAGACTAAAAAGGAGATTATTATGTTTCTCACATGTTGACCATCAAATCAATGTAAGAACTATAGGTTTTTGTCAGAAAGCCAAATAAAATTTAATATGTACACAAAATCAAGTAATGCCCAAATTCTTTTCAATTTTTGGGGGGTAGGGTAGTGTTCTGTGTGTTTTGGCAAGGGTAATGAGAAAAGCAACCAGATTGTGTGGCATATCATTGCAGAAATAGGTGAACTACCATATTGAAAAGTATCATTTACTTACAGGAGAAATTCAACTCATAATCATGTACATTACTTTGCCCCCCAAAACTATCAAGAAATCAATTTTGTGCAAATATTTTGCTAGAAAAGACATGAAAGATACATTTTCAGCACATCTAGACAGTACTATAGGTCTTATAATGTGTTTCTGACAAGTTTTAAGTCACAAACACAGTGTTGTTGTTGTACAGTGATCTATTTCACAAAATATGTCTTCAACCCATACAGGCAGCAGGTCACAGTTTCATTTTCCTTCATTTCCCATTTGCGGTAATGTTAATGTCTGCTCTCACAGCACCTTCCCTAACTTTCGTTGAACCAAATCCTTCGGTGGGGGCCTTGAACAGTCCTTTGGCAGTATTTTAAGCACAATTTTTTCATAGGTTGAAGGTAGAAATTTTGAGATACGAGTAGAATCAGCTGATAGGGGTCTCTTTGCACATATTCCGCCGCAAGTAAATAGACCAAAGCACCCCCCAACTACCAGATCTCCACCACCTGAACTGGTCCCATTCCACTTCTAAAATCATTTCCAGACAGTAACTCAACCCCTGTCCTTTCATAAAAACTACAAAAATGCCCAGAAAAAAAATGCAGGGGGCCAGGAAAAAATAATAAAAAAAACACACAAAAATAGCTGGAACTTTTTTCGTCCCTAGGAATTTCCGGAAGTGACAAACTGTGACCTGTATCCTAACAGAGGCACAAATTTCCTTCAATCTACTTCTTAATCTAACACATTGAGCTTAAAGGTATTTGGAATGATCTCTCAAGAGGAAAACTAAATGCAATGAAAACTAAGCCTTCTGTAGCCCTCCCATTTACACCACCCCCCATTAGAACATAGCAAGGACAATGACCGGTGAGCTAAAAAAGCTTAAAATTGTCATATCTCAGCTCTGGGAAAACATATTTGAACTCTGTAAACTAGTGTGACTTCTACTAAGAGTGTTCTACCATAAAATACTAACTTTATGAGGACACATATCTTTCTGTGGCTTCCTCAACTAAAATATACTGTGCATTTGTTACATTTTAAGATTTGTTGGATTACAAAATGGATAAATTCTACTCAAAGTCAGTCATACTGTGGCCAAATTTAAACAGCTTGAAAAAACAAGTGTTATTCTTGTATCCCAGGTTGATTTTAGGCTCAAAATTGTACTGGAAAGCTTAAAACCAGAGGAAGAAGTCACCTGCCACACGGCTTATTGTTGGGATCCCCCAACACAAAACTCTGTTCAAAACTGCCCACAAGTACCCTGGAACATAAACTTAATTATTAGCCTAGCCCAGAGAATAAAACTGCACCCCAAAAAGTCAAACAAGGGTCTAAAAGGATATTTCTGGGAAAATATGATTAGATTTAAGAAAAAATATGCAAAAAAAAGGGGGGTGGGGTAAATGTTAGGTTGGTTTATTTTTTAAAACAATTGATTCCAGCATTCTTGCAAGTGAAAATTGTGTAAGACACATGCAGGTACTGAATAAAATCAGGAAAGCCCAGGTCATTATATTCTGGGCGGTTTTATGCCAACTTTGAGTGCCATTAGGCATGCTATTTGAGGCGAATTTCTAATGTAATGAAGCAGTGAAGCCATGCCAATGGTAAAATTACCTCTGGAAAATGTAGAAAGACTCTCGTTTCCATTCCTTTGATGTGTGAATCAGGAAAATATGCTCACAGGTGGATAAACAATTCCATTCATCTTATACAGGACCTGAAATTACCTGAAAGAGTACACAAAATATTCAGTTTGACATAAAACAACACTGAAAAAGTTGGTTTTTTTACAAGAAAAGGCATTTTGTAAGACTAAAAAGGAGATTATTATGTTTCTCACATGTTGACCATCAAATCAATGTAAGAACTATAGGTTTTTGTCAGAAAGCCAAATAAAATTTAATATGTACACAAAATCAAGTAATGCCCAAATTCTTTTCAATTTTTGGGGGGTAGGGTAGTGTTCTGTGTGTTTTGGCAAGGGTAATGAGAAAAGCAACCAGATTGTGTGGCATATCATTGCAGAAATAGGTGAACTACCATATTGAAAAGTATCATTTACTTACAGGAGAAATTCAACTCATAATCATGTACATTACTTTGCCCCCCAAAACTATCAAGAAATCAATTTTGTGCAAATATTTTGCTAGAAAAGACATGAAAGATACATTTTCAGCACATCTAGACAGTACTATAGGTCTTATAATGTGTTTCTGACAAGTTTTAAGTCACAAACACAGTGTTGTTGTTGTACAGTGATCTATTTCACAAAATATGTCTTCAACCCATACAGGCAGCAGGTCACAGTTTCATTTTCCTTCATTTCCCATTTGCGGTAATGTTAATGTCTGCTCTCACAGCACCTTCCCTAACTTTCGTTGAACCAAATCCTTCGGTGGGGGCCTTGAACAGTCCTTTGGCAGTATTTTAAGCACAATTTTTTCATAGGTTGAAGGTAGAAATTTTGAGATACGAGTAGAATCAGCTGATAGGGGTCTCTTTGCACATATTCCGCCGCAAGTAAATAGACCAAAGCACCCCCCAACTACCAGATCTCCACCACCTGAACTGGTCCCATTCCACTTCTAAAATCATTTCCAGACAGTAACTCAACCCCTGTCCTTTCATAAAAACTACAAAAATGCCCAGAAAAAAAATGCAGGGGGCCAGGAAAAAATAATAAAAAAAACACACAAAAATAGCTGGAACTTTTTTCGTCCCTAGGAATTTCCGGAAGTGACAAACTGTGACCTGTATCCTAACAGAGGCACAAATTTCCTTCAATCTACTTCTTAATCTAACACATTGAGCTTAAAGGTATTTGGAATGATCTCTCAAGAGGAAAACTAAATGCAATGAAAACTAAGCCTTCTGTAGCCCTCCCATTTACACCACCCCCCATTAGAACATAGCAAGGACAATGACCGGTGAGCTAAAAAAGCTTAAAATTGTCATATCTCAGCTCTGGGAAAACATATTTGAACTCTGTAAACTAGTGTGACTTCTACTAAGAGTGTTCTACCATAAAATACTAACTTTATGAGGACACATATCTTTCTGTGGCTTCCTCAACTAAAATATACTGTGCATTTGTTACATTTTAAGATTTGTTGGATTACAAAATGGATAAATTCTACTCAAAGTCAGTCATACTGTGGCCAAATTTAAACAGCTTGAAAAAACAAGTGTTATTCTTGTATCCCAGGTTGATTTTAGGCTCAAAATTGTACTGGAAAGCTTAAAACCAGAGGAAGAAGTCACCTGCCACACGGCTTATTGTTGGGATCCCCCAACACAAAACTCTGTTCAAAACTGCCCACAAGTACCCTGGAACATAAACTTAATTATTAGCCTAGCCCAGAGAATAAAACTGCACCCCAAAAAGTCAAACAAGGGTCTAAAAGGATATTTCTGGGAAAATATGATTAGATTTAAGAAAAAATATGCAAAAAAAAGGGGGGTGGGGTAAATGTTAGGTTGGTTTATTTTTTAAAACAATTGATTCCAGCATTCTTGCAAGTGAAAATTGTGTAAGACACATGCAGGTACTGAATAAAATCAGGAAAGCCCAGGTCATTATATTCTGGGCGGTTTTATGCCAACTTTGAGTGCCATTAGGCATGCTATTTGAGGCGAATTTCTAATGTAATGAAGCAGTGAAGCCATGCCAATGGTAAAATTACCTCTGGAAAATGTAGAAAGACTCTCGTTTCCATTCCTTTGATGTGTGAATCAGGAAAATATGCTCACAGGTGGATAAACAATTCCATTCATCTTATACAGGACCTGAAATTACCTGAAAGAGTACACAAAATATTCAGTTTGACATAAAACAACACTGAAAAAGTTGGTTTTTTTACAAGAAAAGGCATTTTGTAAGACTAAAAAGGAGATTATTATGTTTCTCACATGTTGACCATCAAATCAATGTAAGAACTATAGGTTTTTGTCAGAAAGCCAAATAAAATTTAATATGTACACAAAATCAAGTAATGCCCAAATTCTTTTCAATTTTTGGGGGGTAGGGTAGTGTTCTGTGTGTTTTGGCAAGGGTAATGAGAAAAGCAACCAGATTGTGTGGCATATCATTGCAGAAATAGGTGAACTACCATATTGAAAAGTATCATTTACTTACAGGAGAAATTCAACTCATAATCATGTACATTACTTTGCCCCCCAAAACTATCAAGAAATCAATTTTGTGCAAATATTTTGCTAGAAAAGACATGAAAGATACATTTTCAGCACATCTAGACAGTACTATAGGTCTTATAATGTGTTTCTGACAAGTTTTAAGTCACAAACACAGTGTTGTTGTTGTACAGTGATCTATTTCACAAAATATGTCTTCAACCCATACAGGCAGCAGGTCACAGTTTCATTTTCCTTCATTTCCCATTTGCGGTAATGTTAATGTCTGCTCTCACAGCACCTTCCCTAACTTTCGTTGAACCAAATCCTTCGGTGGGGGCCTTGAACAGTCCTTTGGCAGTATTTTAAGCACAATTTTTTCATAGGTTGAAGGTAGAAATTTTGAGATACGAGTAGAATCAGCTGATAGGGGTCTCTTTGCACATATTCCGCCGCAAGTAAATAGACCAAAGCACCCCCCAACTACCAGATCTCCACCACCTGAACTGGTCCCATTCCACTTCTAAAATCATTTCCAGACAGTAACTCAACCCCTGTCCTTTCATAAAAACTACAAAAATGCCCAGAAAAAAAATGCAGGGGGCCAGGAAAAAATAATAAAAAAAACACACAAAAATAGCTGGAACTTTTTTCGTCCCTAGGAATTTCCGGAAGTGACAAACTGTGACCTGTATCCTAACAGAGGCACAAATTTCCTTCAATCTACTTCTTAATCTAACACATTGAGCTTAAAGGTATTTGGAATGATCTCTCAAGAGGAAAACTAAATGCAATGAAAACTAAGCCTTCTGTAGCCCTCCCATTTACACCACCCCCCATTAGAACATAGCAAGGACAATGACCGGTGAGCTAAAAAAGCTTAAAATTGTCATATCTCAGCTCTGGGAAAACATATTTGAACTCTGTAAACTAGTGTGACTTCTACTAAGAGTGTTCTACCATAAAATACTAACTTTATGAGGACACATATCTTTCTGTGGCTTCCTCAACTAAAATATACTGTGCATTTGTTACATTTTAAGATTTGTTGGATTACAAAATGGATAAATTCTACTCAAAGTCAGTCATACTGTGGCCAAATTTAAACAGCTTGAAAAAACAAGTGTTATTCTTGTATCCCAGGTTGATTTTAGGCTCAAAATTGTACTGGAAAGCTTAAAACCAGAGGAAGAAGTCACCTGCCACACGGCTTATTGTTGGGATCCCCCAACACAAAACTCTGTTCAAAACTGCCCACAAGTACCCTGGAACATAAACTTAATTATTAGCCTAGCCCAGAGAATAAAACTGCACCCCAAAAAGTCAAACAAGGGTCTAAAAGGATATTTCTGGGAAAATATGATTAGATTTAAGAAAAAATATGCAAAAAAAAGGGGGGTGGGGTAAATGTTAGGTTGGTTTATTTTTTAAAACAATTGATTCCAGCATTCTTGCAAGTGAAAATTGTGTAAGACACATGCAGGTACTGAATAAAATCAGGAAAGCCCAGGTCATTATATTCTGGGCGGTTTTATGCCAACTTTGAGTGCCATTAGGCATGCTATTTGAGGCGAATTTCTAATGTAATGAAGCAGTGAAGCCATGCCAATGGTAAAATTACCTCTGGAAAATGTAGAAAGACTCTCATTTCCATTCCTTTGATGTGTGAATCAGGAAAATATGCTCACAGGTGGATAAACAATTCCATTCATCTTATACAGGACCTGAAATTACCTGAAAGAGTACACAAAATATTCAGTTTGACATAAAACAACACTGAAAAAGTTGGTTTTTTTACAAGAAAAGGCATTTTGTAAGACTAAAAAGGAGATTATTATGTTTCTCACATGTTGACCATCAAATCAATGTAAGAACTATAGGTTTTTGTCAGAAAGCCAAATAAAATTTAATATGTACACAAAATCAAGTAATGCCCAAATTCTTTTCAATTTTTGGGGGGTAGGGTAGTGTTCTGTGTGTTTTGGCAAGGGTAATGAGAAAAGCAACCAGATTGTGTGGCATATCATTGCAGAAATAGGTGAACTACCATATTGAAAAGTATCATTTACTTACAGGAGAAATTCAACTCATAATCATGTACATTACTTTGCCCCCCAAAACTATCAAGAAATCAATTTTGTGCAAATATTTTGCTAGAAAAGACATGAAAGATACATTTTCAGCACATCTAGACAGTACTATAGGTCTTATAATGTGTTTCTGACAAGTTTTAAGTCACAAACACAGTGTTGTTGTTGTACAGTGATCTATTTCACAAAATATGTCTTCAACCCATACAGGCAGCAGGTCACAGTTTCATTTTCCTTCATTTCCCATTTGCGGTAATGTTAATGTCTGCTCTCACAGCACCTTCCCTAACTTTCGTTGAACCAAATCCTTCGGTGGGGGCCTTGAACAGTCCTTTGGCAGTATTTTAAGCACAATTTTTTCATAGGTTGAAGGTAGAAATTTTGAGATACGAGTAGAATCAGCTGATAGGGGTCTCTTTGCACATATTCCGCCGCAAGTAAATAGACCAAAGCACCCCCCAACTACCAGATCTCCACCACCTGAACTGGTCCCATTCCACTTCTAAAATCATTTCCAGACAGTAACTCAACCCCTGTCCTTTCATAAAAACTACAAAAATGCCCAGAAAAAAAATGCAGGGGGCCAGGAAAAAATAATAAAAAAAACACACAAAAATAGCTGGAACTTTTTTCGTCCCTAGGAATTTCCGGAAGTGACAAACTGTGACCTGTATCCTAACAGAGGCACAAATTTCCTTCAATCTACTTCTTAATCTAACACATTGAGCTTAAAGGTATTTGGAATGATCTCTCAAGAGGAAAACTAAATGCAATGAAAACTAAGCCTTCTGTAGCCCTCCCATTTACACCACCCCCCATTAGAACATAGCAAGGACAATGACCGGTGAGCTAAAAAAGCTTAAAATTGTCATATCTCAGCTCTGGGAAAACATATTTGAACTCTGTAAACTAGTGTGACTTCTACTAAGAGTGTTCTACCATAAAATACTAACTTTATGAGGACACATATCTTTCTGTGGCTTCCTCAACTAAAATATACTGTGCATTTGTTACATTTTAAGATTTGTTGGATTACAAAATGGATAAATTCTACTCAAAGTCAGTCATACTGTGGCCAAATTTAAACAGCTTGAAAAAACAAGTGTTATTCTTGTATCCCAGGTTGATTTTAGGCTCAAAATTGTACTGGAAAGCTTAAAACCAGAGGAAGAAGTCACCTGCCACACGGCTTATTGTTGGGATCCCCCAACACAAAACTCTGTTCAAAACTGCCCACAAGTACCCTGGAACATAAACTTAATTATTAGCCTAGCCCAGAGAATAAAACTGCACCCCAAAAAGTCAAACAAGGGTCTAAAAGGATATTTCTGGGAAAATATGATTAGATTTAAGAAACAAGAGATCAGTGAACTGATCTTAGCCCACCATAGAACACTATCAGAAAGTGAGGCTGCTTATAAACGGATCGCAAATTTGATATGTGAAATTTATTTCTTCAGTTGGTGGGTTGCTGGACAAGAACAAAGTTTCTTCGGTAGATAGTGGCTGTTATCTGAAAACTCAAAACCAACTTTCTTCAAGGAGGCCGCACATTAACGCTACTTACCGGAGCTATATGTAGGCCTACTTGCACACAGGCCAGTCAGTGATATCGCTTGTTTGAGTCCTGTACACAATTAAAATTTACAAAATCCAAAACGATTGTACATATGTTAACAAGATGCATTTAGTGTTTGTTTACAAATCAAGAGATAATGTATATATGTCAAAAATAGCCCGTGAAAAGTGAAGAATGGGCGAGGTATCACTCGTCTGATGAGTAAAATTTAAACATGACGAAAGTCAGTTTAAAAATTAATGGCAAAAAATGTCCCGATTCGTTCAGAAATTAGTGAACTGTTATAAAAAAATCTTCATGCACGAT
Organism: Lepidochitona cinerea; assembly: GCA_963971465.1. Classification (NCBI taxonomy): domain Eukaryota; kingdom Metazoa; phylum Mollusca; class Polyplacophora; order Chitonida; family Tonicellidae; genus Lepidochitona; species Lepidochitona cinerea. The sequence continues at coordinate 32,979,212 of OZ020556.1, read as the reverse complement.
TTAATATAAATACATGATTGAACAAAAACATTTCAGTTACTTTATTGGTAAATAGCATTTACAAATTGCGAAGTCAGTTGCTGTACATAGCTGCCTGAATGCAAATTCGATCGGCAAAATAGTGATTGTACGTTGTCGTGTATTTCATTTCATTTTGAAATATTTCTTCCTTTCAAACTCCGAAAAATACAATATGGATCTTCTTACGTGTCTTAGGGAACACTCTCCTTTAAAAATATTTATTATTGTTACATTTTTGGAAAGAATTTAGGCGTTTAGAATCCAAATTCGAGAAGGCCATTTTACCGACTTCGAACAAGCCGTGGCGGCCGGCAACATGCATAGATACATGTAAACTTTTTCTTATTGTCGCCCTTGGAAATCTGAAAAGAGTCGATTTTGATACGTTTTAAAATGACCCGAGGATTGCAATTTCACTCTGAGGTTTAATAAAGCTCCGATAAATGCCTTTTTTCCACTACTATAGACTAGGAAATTCCAAAATAACGTCCTCAGTGCCAAAAATAGCTTATTTGTCTTTAACTGGGTCATGATTTTAAAATGCCTGGTAGGGGCCCTGTGATTGACAGCGGGAACTCGCACTAGCGAACTAATTTTACCACCCGATTTTAGCACTTTTAAATCCTATATATTTAAATATCTCACTCTCTGTCAGTATATTGGAAACAAGGAAAATATATATTAAGATCTGAAGCTGTAAATATAAGGATTTCCACAAGCTTTTATTGTCAAATTTAACATTTTCTTGTTATATACGTATGCTTGAAGTGTCCGTTCTAACTTGGACAAAGTTGGAAGTTATCAGTGAATTGCGCGCCCGTTAAAGTAAATTAAACCTCTTTAACCGTATTCGAAGATTGACAAAACAAAACACAAAGCAACCAACAGATGCAACATGTGATTTTATTTGTGCATTTTCAAAATCAGTTGAAGTTGTAAGAAAAAATAACCATACGGCGTCAGTGGGGTTTTAGCCGACTTCTGCTGTCGCCATACGATGTCTTCGGTAATGAAGCAGGCTAGCACTCTAACGCCAAATGGCGACAGCGGTACCGAATGTGTTAAATGAAAACATCAACGACGAAAAAAATACATGTTGCATAACTTGACCATATGAGGAAGCAACACAAAAAAATAATTCATCAAGATCCGCCTGGTAGTTTTGTTGAGTCCGCGATCACAAAATATGTAGATGGAAATCACAGAAAAAGCTACCGGCCGCCATTTTGAATATGCAAATGAGCAGCGACTGCATAACACGGCCATAGGGTTAACCTGCGTATAACATTTTACGAACATCCTTTCATTACTTTAGAACAGTGATAAAAAAAAGCAATGGCCAGTGGCCGCCATTTTGAATATGCAAATGAGCAAAAAAGTGCAGAGTGCGCAACGAGACCATAGGGCTAACATGCGTAAATTAGTTTACGAAAATCCTAGCCTTTCTTTACTTTAGGAGAAAAGTGACAAAAAGAAGAAAAAAAAAATGGTCGCCCAGCGGCCATTTTAATATGCAAATGAGCAATAAAGTACATAGTGCGCAACGAGGCCATAGGGTTAACCTGCGTACAAAGTTTTACGAAGATCCTCTCATTACTTTAGGAGAAAAGTGTTAAAAAGTAGAAAAACAAAATGGTCGCCTAGCGGCCATTTTGATATGCAAATGAGCTCAGAAAAATAGATGTTGCACAACTAGACCATAGGAGGAACGTGCGTGTGAAATTTAAAGAAGATCCAACTAGGACTTCTCTTGGAATCGCGGTCACAAGAGAGAAAAGTGATAAAAAATAGAAAAACAAAATGGTCGCCTAGCGGCCATTTTAATATGCAAATGAGCTCAGAAAAATAGATGTTGCACAACTAGACCATATGGGGAACCAATACAAAAACATTTCATCAAGATCGGCCTGGTGGTTTTCTAGATTCCGCGATCACAAACTATGTAGGTAAAAATCACAAAATGGCCGCCAGCGGCCATTTTAATATGCAAATGAGCAAACAAAATAGATGTTGCACAACTAGACCATAAGGGGAACATGTCTGTAAAATTTGATGAAAATCCGACCAGTAGTTCTCTTGGAATCGCGATCACAAGAAAAGTTTACAGACACCGGACGACGGAAGACGGACGACGGACGACGGACGACAGACGACGGACGACGGACGACGGACGACGGACGACGGACGACGGACCACGGACAAAAAGCGATTTGATAAGACCACCATGAGATCATGGTGGTCTAAAAATATGCAAAAAAAAGGGGGGTGGGGTAAATGTTAGGTTGGTTTATTTTTTAAAACAATTGATTCCAGCATTCTTGCAAGTGAAAATTGTGTAAGACACATGCAGGTACTGAATAAAATCAGGAAAGCCCAGGTCATTATATTCTGGGCGGTTTTATGCCAACTTTGAGTGCCATTAGGCATGCTATTTGAGGCGAATTTCTAATGTAATGAAGCAGTGAAGCCATGCCAATGGTAAAATTACCTCTGGAAAATGTAGAAAGACTCTCATTTCCATTCCTTTGATGTGTGAATCAGGAAAATATGCTCACAGGTGGATAAACAATTCCATTCATCTTATACAGGACCTGAAATTACCTGAAAGAGTACACAAAATATTCAGTTTGACATAAAACAACACTGAAAAAGTTGGTTTTTTTACAAGAAAAGGCATTTTGTAAGACTAAAAAGGAGATTATTATGTTTCTCACATGTTGACCATCAAATCAATGTAAGAACTATAGGTTTTTGTCAGAAAGCCAAATAAAATTTAATATGTACACAAAATCAAGTAATGCCCAAATTCTTTTCAATTTTTGGGGGGTAGGGTAGTGTTCTGTGTGTTTTGGCAAGGGTAATGAGAAAAGCAACCAGATTGTGTGGCATATCATTGCAGAAATAGGTGAACTACCATATTGAAAAGTATCATTTACTTACAGGAGAAATTCAACTCATAATCATGTACATTACTTTGCCCCCCAAAACTATCAAGAAATCAATTTTGTGCAAATATTTTGCTAGAAAAGACATGAAAGATACATTTTCAGCACATCTAGACAGTACTATAGGTCTTATAATGTGTTTCTGACAAGTTTTAAGTCACAAACACAGTGTTGTTGTTGTACAGTGATCTATTTCACAAAATATGTCTTCAACCCATACAGGCAGCAGGTCACAGTTTCATTTTCCTTCATTTCCCATTTGCGGTAATGTTAATGTCTGCTCTCACAGCACCTTCCCTAACTTTCGTTGAACCAAATCCTTCGGTGGGGGCCTTGAACAGTCCTTTGGCAGTATTTTAAGCACAATTTTTTCATAGGTTGAAGGTAGAAATTTTGAGATACGAGTAGAATCAGCTGATAGGGGTCTCTTTGCACATATTCCGCCGCAAGTAAATAGACCAAAGCACCCCCCAACTACCAGATCTCCACCACCTGAACTGGTCCCATTCCACTTCTAAAATCATTTCCAGACAGTAACTCAACCCCTGTCCTTTCATAAAAACTACAAAAATGCCCAGAAAAAAAATGCAGGGGGCCAGGAAAAAATAATAAAAAAAACACACAAAAATAGCTGGAACTTTTTTCGTCCCTAGGAATTTCCGGAAGTGACAAACTGTGACCTGTATCCTAACAGAGGCACAAATTTCCTTCAATCTACTTCTTAATCTAACACATTGAGCTTAAAGGTATTTGGAATGATCTCTCAAGAGGAAAACTAAATGCAATGAAAACTAAGCCTTCTGTAGCCCTCCCATTTACACCACCCCCCATTAGAACATAGCAAGGACAATGACCGGTGAGCTAAAAAAGCTTAAAATTGTCATATCTCAGCTCTGGGAAAACATATTTGAACTCTGTAAACTAGTGTGACTTCTACTAAGAGTGTTCTACCATAAAATACTAACTTTATGAGGACACATATCTTTCTGTGGCTTCCTCAACTAAAATATACTGTGCATTTGTTACATTTTAAGATTTGTTGGATTACAAAATGGATAAATTCTACTCAAAGTCAGTCATACTGTGGCCAAATTTAAACAGCTTGAAAAAACAAGTGTTATTCTTGTATCCCAGGTTGATTTTAGGCTCAAAATTGTACTGGAAAGCTTAAAACCAGAGGAAGAAGTCACCTGCCACACGGCTTATTGTTGGGATCCCCCAACACAAAACTCTGTTCAAAACTGCCCACAAGTACCCTGGAACATAAACTTAATTATTAGCCTAGCCCAGAGAATAAAACTGCACCCCAAAAAGTCAAACAAGGGTCTAAAAGGATATTTCTGGGAAAATATGATTAGATTTAAGAAAAAATATGCAAAAAAAAGGGGGGTGGGGTAAATGTTAGGTTGGTTTATTTTTTAAAACAATTGATTCCAGCATTCTTGCAAGTGAAAATTGTGTAAGACACATGCAGGTACTGAATAAAATCAGGAAAGCCCAGGTCATTATATTCTGGGCGGTTTTATGCCAACTTTGAGTGCCATTAGGCATGCTATTTGAGGCGAATTTCTAATGTAATGAAGCAGTGAAGCCATGCCAATGGTAAAATTACCTCTGGAAAATGTAGAAAGACTCTCATTTCCATTCCTTTGATGTGTGAATCAGGAAAATATGCTCACAGGTGGATAAACAATTCCATTCATCTTATACAGGACCTGAAATTACCTGAAAGAGTACACAAAATATTCAGTTTGACATAAAACAACACTGAAAAAGTTGGTTTTTTTACAAGAAAAGGCATTTTGTAAGACTAAAAAGGAGATTATTATGTTTCTCACATGTTGACCATCAAATCAATGTAAGAACTATAGGTTTTTGTCAGAAAGCCAAATAAAATTTAATATGTACACAAAATCAAGTAATGCCCAAATTCTTTTCAATTTTTGGGGGGTAGGGTAGTGTTCTGTGTGTTTTGGCAAGGGTAATGAGAAAAGCAACCAGATTGTGTGGCATATCATTGCAGAAATAGGTGAACTACCATATTGAAAAGTATCATTTACTTACAGGAGAAATTCAACTCATAATCATGTACATTACTTTGCCCCCCAAAACTATCAAGAAATCAATTTTGTGCAAATATTTTGCTAGAAAAGACATGAAAGATACATTTTCAGCACATCTAGACAGTACTATAGGTCTTATAATGTGTTTCTGACAAGTTTTAAGTCACAAACACAGTGTTGTTGTTGTACAGTGATCTATTTCACAAAATATGTCTTCAACCCATACAGGCAGCAGGTCACAGTTTCATTTTCCTTCATTTCCCATTTGCGGTAATGTTAATGTCTGCTCTCACAGCACCTTCCCTAACTTTCGTTGAACCAAATCCTTCGGTGGGGGCCTTGAACAGTCCTTTGGCAGTATTTTAAGCACAATTTTTTCATAGGTTGAAGGTAGAAATTTTGAGATACGAGTAGAATCAGCTGATAGGGGTCTCTTTGCACATATTCCGCCGCAAGTAAATAGACCAAAGCACCCCCCAACTACCAGATCTCCACCACCTGAACTGGTCCCATTCCACTTCTAAAATCATTTCCAGACAGTAACTCAACCCCTGTCCTTTCATAAAAACTACAAAAATGCCCAGAAAAAAAATGCAGGGGGCCAGGAAAAAATAATAAAAAAAACACACAAAAATAGCTGGAACTTTTTTCGTCCCTAGGAATTTCCGGAAGTGACAAACTGTGACCTGTATCCTAACAGAGGCACAAATTTCCTTCAATCTACTTCTTAATCTAACACATTGAGCTTAAAGGTATTTGGAATGATCTCTCAAGAGGAAAACTAAATGCAATGAAAACTAAGCCTTCTGTAGCCCTCCCATTTACACCACCCCCCATTAGAACATAGCAAGGACAATGACCGGTGAGCTAAAAAAGCTTAAAATTGTCATATCTCAGCTCTGGGAAAACATATTTGAACTCTGTAAACTAGTGTGACTTCTACTAAGAGTGTTCTACCATAAAATACTAACTTTATGAGGACACATATCTTTCTGTGGCTTCCTCAACTAAAATATACTGTGCATCTGTTACATTTTAAGATTTGTTGGATTACAAAATGGATAAATTCTACTCAAAGTCAGTCATACTGTGGCCAAATTTAAACAGCTTGAAAAAACAAGTGTTATTCTTGTATCCCAGGTTGATTTTAGGCTCAAAATTGTACTGGAAAGCTTAAAACCAGAGGAAGAAGTCACCTGCCACACGGCTTATTGTTGGGATCCCCCAACACAAAACTCTGTTCAAAACTGCCCACAAGTACCCTGGAACATAAACTTAATTATTAGCCTAGCCCAGAGAATAAAACTGCACCCCAAAAAGTCAAACAAGGGTCTAAAAGGATATTTCTGGGAAAATATGATTAGATTTAAGAAAAAATATGCAAAAAAAAGGGGGGTGGGGTAAATGTTAGGTTGGTTTATTTTTTAAAACAATTGATTCCAGCATTCTTGCAAGTGAAAATTGTGTAAGACACATGCAGGTACTGAATAAAATCAGGAAAGCCCAGGTCATTATATTCTGGGCGGTTTTATGCCAACTTTGAGTGCCATTAGGCATGCTATTTGAGGCGAATTTCTAATGTAATGAAGCAGTGAAGCCATGCCAATGGTAAAATTACCTCTGGAAAATGTAGAAAGACTCTCATTTCCATTCCTTTGATGTGTGAATCAGGAAAATATGCTCACAGGTGGATAAACAATTCCATTCATCTTATACAGGACCTGAAATTACCTGAAAGAGTACACAAAATATTCAGTTTGACATAAAACAACACTGAAAAAGTTGGTTTTTTTACAAGAAAAGGCATTTTGTAAGACTAAAAAGGAGATTATTATGTTTCTCACATGTTGACCATCAAATCAATGTAAGAACTATAGGTTTTTGTCAGAAAGCCAAATAAAATTTAATATGTACACAAAATCAAGTAATGCCCAAATTCTTTTCAATTTTTGGGGGGTAGGGTAGTGTTCTGTGTGTTTTGGCAAGGGTAATGAGAAAAGCAACCAGATTGTGTGGCATATCATTGCAGAAATAGGTGAACTACCATATTGAAAAGTATCATTTACTTACAGGAGAAATTCAACTCATAATCATGTACATTACTTTGCCCCCCAAAACTATCAAGAAATCACTTTTGTGCAAATATTTTGCTAGAAAAGACATGAAAGATACATTTTCAGCACATCTAGACAGTACTATAGGTCTTATAATGTGTTTCTGACAAGTTTTAAGTCACAAACACAGTGTTGTTGTTGTACAGTGATCTATTTCACAAAATATGTCTTCAACCCATACAGGCAGCAGGTCACAGTTTCATTTTCCTTCATTTCCCATTTGCGGTAATGTTAATGTCTGCTCTCACAGCACCTTCCCTAACTTTCGTTGAACCAAATCCTTCGGTGGGGGCCTTGAACAGTCCTTTGGCAGTATTTTAAGCACAATTTTTTCATAGGTTGAAGGTAGAAATTTTGAGATACGAGTAGAATCAGCTGATAGGGGTCTCTTTGCACATATTCCGCCGCAAGTAAATAGACCAAAGCACCCCCCAACTACCAGATCTCCACCACCTGAACTGGTCCCATTCCACTTCTAAAATCATTTCCAGACAGTAACTCAACCCCTGTCCTTTCATAAAAACTACAAAAATGCCCAGAAAAAAAATGCAGGGGGCCAGGAAAAAATAATAAAAAAAACACACAAAAATAGCTGGAACTTTTTTCGTCCCTAGGAATTTCCGGAAGTGACAAACTGTGACCTGTATCCTAACAGAGGCACAAATTTCCTTCAATCTACTTCTTAATCTAACACATTGAGCTTAAAGGTATTTGGAATGATCTCTCAAGAGGAAAACTAAATGCAATGAAAACTAAGCCTTCTGTAGCCCTCCCATTTACACCACCCCCCATTAGAACATAGCAAGGACAATGACCGGTGAGCTAAAAAAGCTTAAAATTGTCATATCTCAGCTCTGGGAAAACATATTTGAACTCTGTAAACTAGTGTGACTTCTACTAAGAGTGTTCTACCATAAAATACTAACTTTATGAGGACACATATCTTTCTGTGGCTTCCTCAACTAAAATATACTGTGCATTTGTTACATTTTAAGATTTGTTGGATTACAAAATGGATAAATTCTACTCAAAGTCAGTCATACTGTGGCCAAATTTAAACAGCTTGAAAAAACAAGTGTTATTCTTGTATCCCAGGTTGATTTTAGGCTCAAAATTGTACTGGAAAGCTTAAAACCAGAGGAAGAAGTCACCTGCCACACGGCTTATTGTTGGGATCCCCCAACACAAAACTCTGTTCAAAACTGCCCACAAGTACCCTGGAACATAAACTTAATTATTAGCCTAGCCCAGAGAATAAAACTGCACCCCAAAAAGTCAAACAAGGGTCTAAAAGGATATTTCTGGGAAAATATGATTAGATTTAAGAAAAAATATGCAAAAAAAAGGGGGGTGGGGTAAATGTTAGGTTGGTTTATTTTTTAAAACAATTGATTCCAGCATTCTTGCAAGTGAAAATTGTGTAAGACACATGCAGGTACTGAATAAAATCAGGAAAGCCCAGGTCATTATATTCTGGGCGGTTTTATGCCAACTTTGAGTGCCATTAGGCATGCTATTTGAGGCGAATTTCTAATGTAATGAAGCAGTGAAGCCATGCCAATGGTAAAATTACCTCTGGAAAATGTAGAAAGACTCTCATTTCCATTCCTTTGATGTGTGAATCAGGAAAATATGCTCACAGGTGGATAAACAATTCCATTCATCTTATACAGGACCTGAAATTACCTGAAAGAGTACACAAAATATTCAGTTTGACATAAAACAACACTGAAAAAGTTGGTTTTTTTACAAGAAAAGGCATTTTGTAAGACTAAAAAGGAGATTATTATGTTTCTCACATGTTGACCATCAAATCAATGTAAGAACTATAGGTTTTTGTCAGAAAGCCAAATAAAATTTAATATGTACACAAAATCAAGTAATGCCCAAATTCTTTTCAATTTTTGGGGGGTAGGGTAGTGTTCTGTGTGTTTTGGCAAGGGTAATGAGAAAAGCAACCAGATTGTGTGGCATATCATTGCAGAAATAGGTGAACTACCATATTGAAAAGTATCATTTACTTACAGGAGAAATTCAACTCATAATCATGTACATTACTTTGCCCCCCAAAACTATCAAGAAATCAATTTTGTGCAAATATTTTGCTAGAAAAGACATGAAAGATACATTTTCAGCACATCTAGACAGTACTATAGGTCTTATAATGTGTTTCTGACAAGTTTTAAGTCACAAACACAGTGTTGTTGTTGTACAGTGATCTATTTCACAAAATATGTCTTCAACCCATACAGGCAGCAGGTCACAGTTTCATTTTCCTTCATTTCCCATTTGCGGTAATGTTAATGTCTGCTCTCACAGCACCTTCCCTAACTTTCGTTGAACCAAATCCTTCGGTGGGGGCCTTGAACAGTCCTTTGGCAGTATTTTAAGCACAATTTTTTCATAGGTTGAAGGTAGAAATTTTGAGATACGAGTAGAATCAGCTGATAGGGGTCTCTTTGCACATATTCCGCCGCAAGTAAATAGACCAAAGCACCCCCCAACTACCAGATCTCCACCACCTGAACTGGTCCCATTCCACTTCTAAAATCATTTCCAGACAGTAACTCAACCCCTGTCCTTTCATAAAAACTACAAAAATGCCCAGAAAAAAAATGCAGGGGGCCAGGAAAAAATAATAAAAAAAACACACAAAAATAGCTGGAACTTTTTTCGTCCCTAGGAATTTCCGGAAGTGACAAACTGTGACCTGTATCCTAACAGAGGCACAAATTTCCTTCAATCTACTTCTTAATCTAACACATTGAGCTTAAAGGTATTTGGAATGATCTCTCAAGAGGAAAACTAAATGCAATGAAAACTAAGCCTTCTGTAGCCCTCCCATTTACACCACCCCCCATTAGAACATAGCAAGGACAATGACCGGTGAGCTAAAAAAGCTTAAAATTGTCATATCTCAGCTCTGGGAAAACATATTTGAACTCTGTAAACTAGTGTGACTTCTACTAAGAGTGTTCTACCATAAAATACTAACTTTATGAGGACACATATCTTTCTGTGGCTTCCTCAACTAAAATATACTGTGCATTTGTTACATTTTAAGATTTGTTGGATTACAAAATGGATAAATTCTACTCAAAGTCAGTCATACTGTGGCCAAATTTAAACAGCTTGAAAAAACAAGTGTTATTCTTGTATCCCAGGTTGATTTTAGGCTCAAAATTGTACTGGAAAGCTTAAAACCAGAGGAAGAAGTCACCTGCCACACGGCTTATTGTTGGGATCCCCCAACACAAAACTCTGTTCAAAACTGCCCACAAGTACCCTGGAACATAAACTTAATTATTAGCCTAGCCCAGAGAATAAAACTGCACCCCAAAAAGTCAAACAAGGGTCTAAAAGGATATTTCTGGGAAAATATGATTAGATTTAAGAAAAAATATGCAAAAAAAAGGGGGGTGGGGTAAATGTTAGGTTGGTTTATTTTTTAAAACAATTGATTCCAGCATTCTTGCAAGTGAAAATTGTGTAAGACACATGCAGGTACTGAATAAAATCAGGAAAGCCCAGGTCATTATATTCTGGGCGGTTTTATGCCAACTTTGAGTGCCATTAGGCATGCTATTTGAGGCGAATTTCTAATGTAATGAAGCAGTGAAGCCATGCCAATGGTAAAATTACCTCTGGAAAATGTAGAAAGACTCTCATTTCCATTCCTTTGATGTGTGAATCAGGAAAATATGCTCACAGGTGGATAAACAATTCCATTCATCTTATACAGGACCTGAAATTACCTGAAAGAGTACACAAAATATTCAGTTTGACATAAAACAACACTGAAAAAGTTGGTTTTTTTACAAGAAAAGGCATTTTGTAAGACTAAAAAGGAGATTATTATGTTTCTCACATGTTGACCATCAAATCAATGTAAGAACTATAGGTTTTTGTCAGAAAGCCAAATAAAATTTAATATGTACACAAAATCAAGTAATGCCCAAATTCTTTTCAATTTTTGGGGGGTAGGGTAGTGTTCTGTGTGTTTTGGCAAGGGTAATGAGAAAAGCAACCAGATTGTGTGGCATATCATTGCAGAAATAGGTGAACTACCATATTGAAAAGTATCATTTACTTACAGGAGAAATTCAACTCATAATCATGTACATTACTTTGCCCCCCAAAACTATCAAGAAATCAATTTTGTGCAAATATTTTGCTAGAAAAGACATGAAAGATACATTTTCAGCACATCTAGACAGTACTATAGGTCTTATAATGTGTTTCTGACAAGTTTTAAGTCACAAACACAGTGTTGTTGTTGTACAGTGATCTATTTCACAAAATATGTCTTCAACCCATACAGAGGCACAAATTTCCTTCAATCTACTTCTTAATCTAACACATTGAGCTTAAAGGTATTTGGAATGATCTCTCAAGAGGAAAACTAAATGCAATGAAAACTAAGCCTTCTGTAGCCCTCCCATTTACACCACCCCCCATTAGAACATAGCAAGGACAATGACCGGTGAGCTAAAAAAGCTTAAAATTGTCATATCTCAGCTCTGGGAAAACATATTTGAACTCTGTAAACTAGTGTGACTTCTACTAAGAGTGTTCTACCATAAAATACTAACTTTATGAGGACACATATCTTTCTGTGGCTTCCTCAACTAAAATATACTGTGCATTTGTTACATTTTAAGATTTGTTGGATTACAAAATGGATAAATTCTACTCAAAGTCAGTCATACTGTGGCCAAATTTAAACAGCTTGAAAAAACAAGTGTTATTCTTGTATCCCAGGTTGATTTTAGGCTCAAAATTGTACTGGAAAGCTTAAAACCAGAGGAAGAAGTCACCTGCCACACGGCTTATTGTTGGGATCCCCCAACACAAAACTCTGTTCAAAACTGCCCACAAGTACCCTGGAACATAAACTTAATTATTAGCCTAGCCCAGAGAATAAAACTGCACCCCAAAAAGTCAAACAAGGGTCTAAAAGGATATTTCTGGGAAAATATGATTAGATTTAAGAAAAAATATGCAAAAAAAAGGGGGGTGGGGTAAATGTTAGGTTGGTTTATTTTTTAAAACAATTGATTCCAGCATTCTTGCAAGTGAAAATTGTGTAAGACACATGCAGGTACTGAATAAAATCAGGAAAGCCCAGGTCATTATATTCTGGGCGGTTTTATGCCAACTTTGAGTGCCATTAGGCATGCTATTTGAGGCGAATTTCTAATGTAATGAAGCAGTGAAGCCATGCCAATGGTAAAATTACCTCTGGAAAATGTAGAAAGACTCTCATTTCCATTCCTTTGATGTGTGAATCAGGAAAATATGCTCACAGGTGGATAAACAATTCCATTCATCTTATACAGGACCTGAAATTACCTGAAAGAGTACACAAAATATTCAGTTTGACATAAAACAACACTGAAAAAGTTGGTTTTTTTACAAGAAAAGGCATTTTGTAAGACTAAAAAGGAGATTATTATGTTTCTCACATGTTGACCATCAAATCAATGTAAGAACTATAGGTTTTTGTCAGAAAGCCAAATAAAATTTAATATGTACACAAAATCAAGTAATGCCCAAATTCTTTTCAATTTTTGGGGGGTAGGGTAGTGTTCTGTGTGTTTTGGCAAGGGTAATGAGAAAAGCAACCAGATTGTGTGGCATATCATTGCAGAAATAGGTGAACTACCATATTGAAAAGTATCATTTACTTACAGGAGAAATTCAACTCATAATCATGTACATTACTTTGCCCCCCAAAACTATCAAGAAATCAATTTTGTGCAAATATTTTGCTAGAAAAGACATGAAAGATACATTTTCAGCACATCTAGACAGTACTATAGGTCTTATAATGTGTTTCTGACAAGTTTTAAGTCACAAACACAGTGTTGTTGTTGTACAGTGATCTATTTCACAAAATATGTCTTCAACCCATACAGGCAGCAGGTCACAGTTTCATTTTCCTTCATTTCCCATTTGCGGTAATGTTAATGTCTGCTCTCACAGCACCTTCCCTAACTTTCGTTGAACCAAATCCTTCGGTGGGGGCCTTGAACAGTCCTTTGGCAGTATTTTAAGCACAATTTTTTCATAGGTTGAAGGTAGAAATTTTGAGATACGAGTAGAATCAGCTGATAGGGGTCTCTTTGCACATATTCCGCCGCAAGTAAATAGACCAAAGCACCCCCCAACTACCAGATCTCCACCACCTGAACTGGTCCCATTCCACTTCTAAAATCATTTCCAGACAGTAACTCAACCCCTGTCCTTTCATAAAAACTACAAAAATGCCCAGAAAAAAAATGCAGGGGGCCAGGAAAAAATAATAAAAAAAACACACAAAAATAGCTGGAACTTTTTTCGTCCCTAGGAATTTCCGGAAGTGACAAACTGTGACCTGTATCCTAACAGAGGCACAAATTTCCTTCAATCTACTTCTTAATCTAACACATTGAGCTTAAAGGTATTTGGAATGATCTCTCAAGAGGAAAACTAAATGCAATGAAAACTAAGCCTTCTGTAGCCCTCCCATTTACACCACCCCCCATTAGAACATAGCAAGGACAATGACCGGTGAGCTAAAAAAGCTTAAAATTGTCATATCTCAGCTCTGGGAAAACATATTTGAACTCTGTAAACTAGTGTGACTTCTACTAAGAGTGTTCTACCATAAAATACTAACTTTATGAGGACACATATCTTTCTGTGGCTTCCTCAACTAAAATATACTGTGCATTTGTTACATTTTAAGATTTGTTGGATTACAAAATGGATAAATTCTACTCAAAGTCAGTCATACTGTGGCCAAATTTAAACAGCTTGAAAAAACAAGTGTTATTCTTGTATCCCAGGTTGATTTTAGGCTCAAAATTGTACTGGAAAGCTTAAAACCAGAGGAAGAAGTCACCTGCCACACGGCTTATTGTTGGGATCCCCCAACACAAAACTCTGTTCAAAACTGCCCACAAGTACCCTGGAACATAAACTTAATTATTAGCCTAGCCCAGAGAATAAAACTGCACCCCAAAAAGTCAAACAAGGGTCTAAAAGGATATTTCTGGGAAAATATGATTAGATTTAAGAAAAAATATGCAAAAAAAAGGGGGGTGGGGTAAATGTTAGGTTGGTTTATTTTTTAAAACAATTGATTCCAGCATTCTTGCAAGTGAAAATTGTGTAAGACACATGCAGGTACTGAATAAAATCAGGAAAGCCCAGGTCATTATATTCTGGGCGGTTTTATGCCAACTTTGAGTGCCATTAGGCATGCTATTTGAGGCGAATTTCTAATGTAATGAAGCAGTGAAGCCATGCCAATGGTAAAATTACCTCTGGAAAATGTAGAAAGACTCTCATTTCCATTCCTTTGATGTGTGAATCAGGAAAATATGCTCACAGGTGGATAAACAATTCCATTCATCTTATACAGGACCTGAAATTACCTGAAAGAGTACACAAAATATTCAGTTTGACATAAAACAACACTGAAAAAGTTGGTTTTTTTACAAGAAAAGGCATTTTGTAAGACTAAAAAGGAGATTATTATGTTTCTCACATGTTGACCATCAAATCAATGTAAGAACTATAGGTTTTTGTCAGAAAGCCAAATAAAATTTAATATGTACACAAAATCAAGTAATGCCCAAATTCTTTTCAATTTTTGGGGGGTAGGGTAGTGTTCTGTGTGTTTTGGCAAGGGTAATGAGAAAAGCAACCAGATTGTGTGGCATATCATTGCAGAAATAGGTGAACTACCATATTGAAAAGTATCATTTACTTACAGGAGAAATTCAACTCATAATCATGTACATTACTTTGCCCCCCAAAACTATCAAGAAATCAATTTTGTGCAAATATTTTGCTAGAAAAGACATGAAAGATACATTTTCAGCACATCTAGACAGTACTATAGGTCTTATAATGTGTTTCTGACAAGTTTTAAGTCACAAACACAGTGTTGTTGTTGTACAGTGATCTATTTCACAAAATATGTCTTCAACCCATACAGGCAGCAGGTCACAGTTTCATTTTCCTTCATTTCCCATTTGCGGTAATGTTAATGTCTGCTCTCACAGCACCTTCCCTAACTTTCGTTGAACCAAATCCTTCGGTGGGGGCCTTGAACAGTCCTTTGGCAGTATTTTAAGCACAATTTTTTCATAGGTTGAAGGTAGAAATTTTGAGATACGAGTAGAATCAGCTGATAGGGGTCTCTTTGCACATATTCCGCCGCAAGTAAATAGACCAAAGCACCCCCCAACTACCAGATCTCCACCACCTGAACTGGTCCCATTCCACTTCTAAAATCATTTCCAGACAGTAACTCAACCCCTGTCCTTTCATAAAAACTACAAAAATGCCCAGAAAAAAAATGCAGGGGGCCAGGAAAAAATAATAAAAAAAACACACAAAAATAGCTGGAACTTTTTTCGTCCCTAGGAATTTCCGGAAGTGACAAACTGTGACCTGTATCCTAACAGAGGCACAAATTTCCTTCAATCTACTTCTTAATCTAACACATTGAGCTTAAAGGTATTTGGAATGATCTCTCAAGAGGAAAACTAAATGCAATGAAAACTAAGCCTTCTGTAGCCCTCCCATTTACACCACCCCCCATTAGAACATAGCAAGGACAATGACCGGTGAGCTAAAAAAGCTTAAAATTGTCATATCTCAGCTCTGGGAAAACATATTTGAACTCTGTAAACTAGTGTGACTTCTACTAAGAGTGTTCTACCATAAAATACTAACTTTATGAGGACACATATCTTTCTGTGGCTTCCTCAACTAAAATATACTGTGCATTTGTTACATTTTAAGATTTGTTGGATTACAAAATGGATAAATTCTACTCAAAGTCAGTCATACTGTGGCCAAATTTAAACAGCTTGAAAAAACAAGTGTTATTCTTGTATCCCAGGTTGATTTTAGGCTCAAAATTGTACTGGAAAGCTTAAAACCAGAGGAAGAAGTCACCTGCCACACGGCTTATTGTTGGGATCCCCCAACACAAAACTCTGTTCAAAACTGCCCACAAGTACCCTGGAACATAAACTTAATTATTAGCCTAGCCCAGAGAATAAAACTGCACCCCAAAAAGTCAAACAAGGGTCTAAAAGGATATTTCTGGGAAAATATGATTAGATTTAAGAAAAAATATGCAAAAAAAAGGGGGGTGGGGTAAATGTTAGGTTGGTTTATTTTTTAAAACAATTGATTCCAGCATTCTTGCAAGTGAAAATTGTGTAAGACACATGCAGGTACTGAATAAAATCAGGAAAGCCCAGGTCATTATATTCTGGGCGGTTTTATGCCAACTTTGAGTGCCATTAGGCATGCTATTTGAGGCGAATTTCTAATGTAATGAAGCAGTGAAGCCATGCCAATGGTAAAATTACCTCTGGAAAATGTAGAAAGACTCTCATTTCCATTCCTTTGATGTGTGAATCAGGAAAATATGCTCACAGGTGGATAAACAATTCCATTCATCTTATACAGGACCTGAAATTACCTGAAAGAGTACACAAAATATTCAGTTTGACATAAAACAACACTGAAAAAGTTGGTTTTTTTACAAGAAAAGGCATTTTGTAAGACTAAAAAGGAGATTATTATGTTTCTCACATGTTGACCATCAAATCAATGTAAGAACTATAGGTTTTTGTCAGAAAGCCAAATAAAATTTAATATGTACACAAAATCAAGTAATGCCCAAATTCTTTTCAATTTTTGGGGGGTAGGGTAGTGTTCTGTGTGTTTTGGCAAGGGTAATGAGAAAAGCAACCAGATTGTGTGGCATATCATTGCAGAAATAGGTGAACTACCATATTGAAAAGTATCATTTACTTACAGGAGAAATTCAACTCATAATCATGTACATTACTTTGCCCCCCAAAACTATCAAGAAATCAATTTTGTGCAAATATTTTGCTAGAAAAGACATGAAAGATACATTTTCAGCACATCTAGACAGTACTATAGGTCTTATAATGTGTTTCTGACAAGTTTTAAGTCACAAACACAGTGTTGTTGTTGTACAGTGATCTATTTCACAAAATATGTCTTCAACCCATACAGGCAGCAGGTCACAGTTTCATTTTCCTTCATTTCCCATTTGCGGTAATGTTAATGTCTGCTCTCACAGCACCTTCCCTAACTTTCGTTGAACCAAATCCTTCGGTGGGGGCCTTGAACAGTCCTTTGGCAGTATTTTAAGCACAATTTTTTCATAGGTTGAAGGTAGAAATTTTGAGATACGAGTAGAATCAGCTGATAGGGGTCTCTTTGCACATATTCCGCCGCAAGTAAATAGACCAAAGCACCCCCCAACTACCAGATCTCCACCACCTGAACTGGTCCCATTCCACTTCTAAAATCATTTCCAGACAGTAACTCAACCCCTGTCCTTTCATAAAAACTACAAAAATGCCCAGAAAAAAAATGCAGGGGGCCAGGAAAAAATAATAAAAAAAACACACAAAAATAGCTGGAACTTTTTTCGTCCCTAGGAATTTCCGGAAGTGACAAACTGTGACCTGTATCCTAACAGAGGCACAAATTTCCTTCAATCTACTTCTTAATCTAACACATTGAGCTTAAAGGTATTTGGAATGATCTCTCAAGAGGAAAACTAAATGCAATGAAAACTAAGCCTTCTGTAGCCCTCCCATTTACACCACCCCCCATTAGAACATAGCAAGGACAATGACCGGTGAGCTAAAAAAGCTTAAAATTGTCATATCTCAGCTCTGGGAAAACATATTTGAACTCTGTAAACTAGTGTGACTTCTACTAAGAGTGTTCTACCATAAAATACTAACTTTATGAGGACACATATCTTTCTGTGGCTTCCTCAACTAAAATATACTGTGCATTTGTTACATTTTAAGATTTGTTGGATTACAAAATGGATAAATTCTACTCAAAGTCAGTCATACTGTGGCCAAATTTAAACAGCTTGAAAAAACAAGTGTTATTCTTGTATCCCAGGTTGATTTTAGGCTCAAAATTGTACTGGAAAGCTTAAAACCAGAGGAAGAAGTCACCTGCCACACGGCTTATTGTTGGGATCCCCCAACACAAAACTCTGTTCAAAACTGCCCACAAGTACCCTGGAACATAAACTTAATTATTAGCCTAGCCCAGAGAATAAAACTGCACCCCAAAAAGTCAAACAAGGGTCTAAAAGGATATTTCTGGGAAAATATGATTAGATTTAAGAAAAAATATGCAAAAAAAAGGGGGGTGGGGTAAATGTTAGGTTGGTTTATTTTTTAAAACAATTGATTCCAGCATTCTTGCAAGTGAAAATTGTGTAAGACACATGCAGGTACTGAATAAAATCAGGAAAGCCCAGGTCATTATATTCTGGGCGGTTTTATGCCAACTTTGAGTGCCATTAGGCATGCTATTTGAGGCGAATTTCTAATGTAATGAAGCAGTGAAGCCATGCCAATGGTAAAATTACCTCTGGAAAATGTAGAAAGACTCTCATTTCCATTCCTTTGATGTGTGAATCAGGAAAATATGCTCACAGGTGGATAAACAATTCCATTCATCTTATACAGGACCTGAAATTACCTGAAAGAGTACACAAAATATTCAGTTTGACATAAAACAACACTGAAAAAGTTGGTTTTTTTACAAGAAAAGGCATTTTGTAAGACTAAAAAGGAGATTATTATGTTTCTCACATGTTGACCATCAAATCAATGTAAGAACTATAGGTTTTTGTCAGAAAGCCAAATAAAATTTAATATGTACACAAAATCAAGTAATGCCCAAATTCTTTTCAATTTTTGGGGGGTAGGGTAGTGTTCTGTGTGTTTTGGCAAGGGTAATGAGAAAAGCAACCAGATTGTGTGGCATATCATTGCAGAAATAGGTGAACTACCATATTGAAAAGTATCATTTACTTACAGGAGAAATTCAACTCATAATCATGTACATTACTTTGCCCCCCAAAACTATCAAGAAATCAATTTTGTGCAAATATTTTGCTAGAAAAGACATGAAAGATACATTTTCAGCACATCTAGACAGTACTATAGGTCTTATAATGTGTTTCTGACAAGTTTTAAGTCACAAACACAGTGTTGTTGTTGTACAGTGATCTATTTCACAAAATATGTCTTCAACCCATACAGGCAGCAGGTCACAGTTTCATTTTCCTTCATTTCCCATTTGCGGTAATGTTAATGTCTGCTCTCACAGCACCTTCCCTAACTTTCGTTGAACCAAATCCTTCGGTGGGGGCCTTGAACAGTCCTTTGGCAGTATTTTAAGCACAATTTTTTCATAGGTTGAAGGTAGAAATTTTGAGATACGAGTAGAATCAGCTGATAGGGGTCTCTTTGCACATATTCCGCCGCAAGTAAATAGACCAAAGCACCCCCCAACTACCAGATCTCCACCACCTGAACTGGTCCCATTCCACTTCTAAAATCATTTCCAGACAGTAACTCAACCCCTGTCCTTTCATAAAAACTACAAAAATGCCCAGAAAAAAAATGCAGGGGGCCAGGAAAAAATAATAAAAAAAACACACAAAAATAGCTGGAACTTTTTTCGTCCCTAGGAATTTCCGGAAGTGACAAACTGTGACCTGTATCCTAACAGTATGGCAGCAGGTCACAGTTTCATTTTCCTTCATTTCCCATTTGCGGTAATGTTAATGTCTGCTCTCACAGCACCTTCCCTAACTTTCGTTGAACCAAATCCTTCGGTGGGGGCCTTGAACAGTCCTTTGGCAGTATTTTAAGCACAATTTTTTCATAGGTTGAAGGTAGAAATTTTGAGATACGAGTAGAATCAGCTGATAGGGGTCTCTTTGCACATATTCCGCCGCAAGTAAATAGACCAAAGCACCCCCCAACTACCAGATCTCCACCACCTGAACTGGTCCCATTCCACTTCTAAAATCATTTCCAGACAGTAACTCAACCCCTGTCCTTTCATAAAAACTACAAAAATGCCCAGAAAAAAAATGCAGGGGGCCAGGAAAAAATAATAAAAAAAACACACAAAAATAGCTGGAACTTTTTTCGTCCCTAGGAATTTCCGGAAGTGACAAACTGTGACCTGTATCCTAACAGAGGCACAAATTTCCTTCAATCTACTTCTTAATCTAACACATTGAGCTTAAAGGTATTTGGAATGATCTCTCAAGAGGAAAACTAAATGCAATGAAAACTAAGCCTTCTGTAGCCCTCCCATTTACACCACCCCCCATTAGAACATAGCAAGGACAATGACCGGTGAGCTAAAAAAGCTTAAAATTGTCATATCTCAGCTCTGGGAAAACATATTTGAACTCTGTAAACTAGTGTGACTTCTACTAAGAGTGTTCTACCATAAAATACTAACTTTATGAGGACACATATCTTTCTGTGGCTTCCTCAACTAAAATATACTGTGCATTTGTTACATTTTAAGATTTGTTGGATTACAAAATGGATAAATTCTACTCAAAGTCAGTCATACTGTGGCCAAATTTAAACAGCTTGAAAAAACAAGTGTTATTCTTGTATCCCAGGTTGATTTTAGGCTCAAAATTGTACTGGAAAGCTTAAAACCAGAGGAAGAAGTCACCTGCCACACGGCTTATTGTTGGGATCCCCCAACACAAAACTCTGTTCAAAACTGCCCACAAGTACCCTGGAACATAAACTTAATTATTAGCCTAGCCCAGAGAATAAAACTGCACCCCAAAAAGTCAAACAAGGGTCTAAAAGGATATTTCTGGGAAAATATGATTAGATTTAAGAAAAAATATGCAAAAAAAAGGGGGGTGGGGTAAATGTTAGGTTGGTTTATTTTTTAAAACAATTGATTCCAGCATTCTTGCAAGTGAAAATTGTGTAAGACACATGCAGGTACTGAATAAAATCAGGAAAGCCCAGGTCATTATATTCTGGGCGGTTTTATGCCAACTTTGAGTGCCATTAGGCATGCTATTTGAGGCGAATTTCTAATGTAATGAAGCAGTGAAGCCATGCCAATGGTAAAATTACCTCTGGAAAATGTAGAAAGACTCTCATTTCCATTCCTTTGATGTGTGAATCAGGAAAATATGCTCACAGGTGGATAAACAATTCCATTCATCTTATACAGGACCTGAAATTACCTGAAAGAGTACACAAAATATTCAGTTTGACATAAAACAACACTGAAAAAGTTGGTTTTTTTACAAGAAAAGGCATTTTGTAAGACTAAAAAGGAGATTATTATGTTTCTCACATGTTGACCATCAAATCAATGTAAGAACTATAGGTTTTTGTCAGAAAGCCAAATAAAATTTAATATGTACACAAAATCAAGTAATGCCCAAATTCTTTTCAATTTTTGGGGGGTAGGGTAGTGTTCTGTGTGTTTTGGCAAGGGTAATGAGAAAAGCAACCAGATTGTGTGGCATATCATTGCAGAAATAGGTGAACTACCATATTGAAAAGTATCATTTACTTACAGGAGAAATTCAACTCATAATCATGTACATTACTTTGCCCCCCAAAACTATCAAGAAATCAATTTTGTGCAAATATTTTGCTAGAAAAGACATGAAAGATACATTTTCAGCACATCTAGACAGTACTATAGGTCTTATAATGTGTTTCTGACAAGTTTTAAGTCACAAACACAGTGTTGTTGTTGTACAGTGATCTATTTCACAAAATATGTCTTCAACCCATACAGGCAGCAGGTCACAGTTTCATTTTCCTTCATTTCCCATTTGCGGTAATGTTAATGTCTGCTCTCACAGCACCTTCCCTAACTTTCGTTGAACCAAATCCTTCGGTGGGGGCCTTGAACAGTCCTTTGGCAGTATTTTAAGCACAATTTTTTCATAGGTTGAAGGTAGAAATTTTGAGATACGAGTAGAATCAGCTGATAGGGGTCTCTTTGCACATATTCCGCCGCAAGTAAATAGACCAAAGCACCCCCCAACTACCAGATCTCCACCACCTGAACTGGTCCCATTCCACTTCTAAAATCATTTCCAGACAGTAACTCAACCCCTGTCCTTTCATAAAAACTACAAAAATGCCCAGAAAAAAAATGCAGGGGGCCAGGAAAAAATAATAAAAAAAACACACAAAAATAGCTGGAACTTTTTTCGTCCCTAGGAATTTCCGGAAGTGACAAACTGTGACCTGTATCCTAACAGAGGCACAAATTTCCTTCAATCTACTTCTTAATCTAACACATTGAGCTTAAAGGTATTTGGAATGATCTCTCAAGAGGAAAACTAAATGCAATGAAAACTAAGCCTTCTGTAGCCCTCCCATTTACACCACCCCCCATTAGAACATAGCAAGGACAATGACCGGTGAGCTAAAAAAGCTTAAAATTGTCATATCTCAGCTCTGGGAAAACATATTTGAACTCTGTAAACTAGTGTGACTTCTACTAAGAGTGTTCTACCATAAAATACTAACTTTATGAGGACACATATCTTTCTGTGGCTTCCTCAACTAAAATATACTGTGCATTTGTTACATTTTAAGATTTGTTGGATTACAAAATGGATAAATTCTACTCAAAGTCAGTCATACTGTGGCCAAATTTAAACAGCTTGAAAAAACAAGTGTTATTCTTGTATCCCAGGTTGATTTTAGGCTCAAAATTGTACTGGAAAGCTTAAAACCAGAGGAAGAAGTCACCTGCCACACGGCTTATTGTTGGGATCCCCCAACACAAAACTCTGTTCAAAACTGCCCACAAGTACCCTGGAACATAAACTTAATTATTAGCCTAGCCCAGAGAATAAAACTGCACCCCAAAAAGTCAAACAAGGGTCTAAAAGGATATTTCTGGGAAAATATGATTAGATTTAAGAAAAAATATGCAAAAAAAAGGGGGGTGGGGTAAATGTTAGGTTGGTTTATTTTTTAAAACAATTGATTCCAGCATTCTTGCAAGTGAAAATTGTGTAAGACACATGCAGGTACTGAATAAAATCAGGAAAGCCCAGGTCATTATATTCTGGGCGGTTTTATGCCAACTTTGAGTGCCATTAGGCATGCTATTTGAGGCGAATTTCTAATGTAATGAAGCAGTGAAGCCATGCCAATGGTAAAATTACCTCTGGAAAATGTAGAAAGACTCTCATTTCCATTCCTTTGATGTGTGAATCAGGAAAATATGCTCACAGGTGGATAAACAATTCCATTCATCTTATACAGGACCTGAAATTACCTGAAAGAGTACACAAAATATTCAGTTTGACATAAAACAACACTGAAAAAGTTGGTTTTTTTACAAGAAAAGGCATTTTGTAAGACTAAAAAGGAGATTATTATGTTTCTCACATGTTGACCATCAAATCAATGTAAGAACTATAGGTTTTTGTCAGAAAGCCAAATAAAATTTAATATGTACACAAAATCAAGTAATGCCCAAATTCTTTTCAATTTTTGGGGGGTAGGGTAGTGTTCTGTGTGTTTTGGCAAGGGTAATGAGAAAAGCAACCAGATTGTGTGGCATATCATTGCAGAAATAGGTGAACTACCATATTGAAAAGTATCATTTACTTACAGGAGAAATTCAACTCATAATCATGTACATTACTTTGCCCCCCAAAACTATCAAGAAATCAATTTTGTGCAAATATTTTGCTAGAAAAGACATGAAAGATACATTTTCAGCACATCTAGACAGTACTATAGGTCTTATAATGTGTTTCTGACAAGTTTTAAGTCACAAACACAGTGTTGTTGTTGTACAGTGATCTATTTCACAAAATATGTCTTCAACCCATACAGGCAGCAGGTCACAGTTTCATTTTCCTTCATTTCCCATTTGCGGTAATGTTAATGTCTGCTCTCACAGCACCTTCCCTAACTTTCGTTGAACCAAATCCTTCGGTGGGGGCCTTGAACAGTCCTTTGGCAGTATTTTAAGCACAATTTTTTCATAGGTTGAAGGTAGAAATTTTGAGATACGAGTAGAATCAGCTGATAGGG
Source organism: Lepidochitona cinerea (assembly GCA_963971465.1). NCBI lineage: Eukaryota > Metazoa > Mollusca > Polyplacophora > Chitonida > Tonicellidae > Lepidochitona > Lepidochitona cinerea. The sequence continues at coordinate 32,955,129 of OZ020556.1, read as the reverse complement.
GTCTCTTTGCACATATTCCGCCGCAAGTAAATAGACCAAAGCACCCCCCAACTACCAGATCTCCACCACCTGAACTGGTCCCATTCCACTTCTAAAATCATTTCCAGACAGTAACTCAACCCCTGTCCTTTCATAAAAACTACAAAAATGCCCAGAAAAAAAATGCAGGGGGCCAGGAAAAAATAATAAAAAAAACACACAAAAATAGCTGGAACTTTTTTCGTCCCTAGGAATTTCCGGAAGTGACAAACTGTGACCTGTATCCTAACAGAGGCACAAATTTCCTTCAATCTACTTCTTAATCTAACACATTGAGCTTAAAGGTATTTGGAATGATCTCTCAAGAGGAAAACTAAATGCAATGAAAACTAAGCCTTCTGTAGCCCTCCCATTTACACCACCCCCCATTAGAACATAGCAAGGACAATGACCGGTGAGCTAAAAAAGCTTAAAATTGTCATATCTCAGCTCTGGGAAAACATATTTGAACTCTGTAAACTAGTGTGACTTCTACTAAGAGTGTTCTACCATAAAATACTAACTTTATGAGGACACATATCTTTCTGTGGCTTCCTCAACTAAAATATACTGTGCATTTGTTACATTTTAAGATTTGTTGGATTACAAAATGGATAAATTCTACTCAAAGTCAGTCATACTGTGGCCAAATTTAAACAGCTTGAAAAAACAAGTGTTATTCTTGTATCCCAGGTTGATTTTAGGCTCAAAATTGTACTGGAAAGCTTAAAACCAGAGGAAGAAGTCACCTGCCACACGGCTTATTGTTGGGATCCCCCAACACAAAACTCTGTTCAAAACTGCCCACAAGTACCCTGGAACATAAACTTAATTATTAGCCTAGCCCAGAGAATAAAACTGCACCCCAAAAAGTCAAACAAGGGTCTAAAAGGATATTTCTGGGAAAATATGATTAGATTTAAGAAAAAATATGCAAAAAAAAGGGGGGTGGGGTAAATGTTAGGTTGGTTTATTTTTTAAAACAATTGATTCCAGCATTCTTGCAAGTGAAAATTGTGTAAGACACATGCAGGTACTGAATAAAATCAGGAAAGCCCAGGTCATTATATTCTGGGCGGTTTTATGCCAACTTTGAGTGCCATTAGGCATGCTATTTGAGGCGAATTTCTAATGTAATGAAGCAGTGAAGCCATGCCAATGGTAAAATTACCTCTGGAAAATGTAGAAAGACTCTCATTTCCATTCCTTTGATGTGTGAATCAGGAAAATATGCTCACAGGTGGATAAACAATTCCATTCATCTTATACAGGACCTGAAATTACCTGAAAGAGTACACAAAATATTCAGTTTGACATAAAACAACACTGAAAAAGTTGGTTTTTTTACAAGAAAAGGCATTTTGTAAGACTAAAAAGGAGATTATTATGTTTCTCACATGTTGACCATCAAATCAATGTAAGAACTATAGGTTTTTGTCAGAAAGCCAAATAAAATTTAATATGTACACAAAATCAAGTAATGCCCAAATTCTTTTCAATTTTTGGGGGGTAGGGTAGTGTTCTGTGTGTTTTGGCAAGGGTAATGAGAAAAGCAACCAGATTGTGTGGCATATCATTGCAGAAATAGGTGAACTACCATATTGAAAAGTATCATTTACTTACAGGAGAAATTCAACTCATAATCATGTACATTACTTTGCCCCCCAAAACTATCAAGAAATCAATTTTGTGCAAATATTTTGCTAGAAAAGACATGAAAGATACATTTTCAGCACATCTAGACAGTACTATAGGTCTTATAATGTGTTTCTGACAAGTTTTAAGTCACAAACACAGTGTTGTTGTTGTACAGTGATCTATTTCACAAAATATGTCTTCAACCCATACAGGCAGCAGGTCACAGTTTCATTTTCCTTCATTTCCCATTTGCGGTAATGTTAATGTCTGCTCTCACAGCACCTTCCCTAACTTTCGTTGAACCAAATCCTTCGGTGGGGGCCTTGAACAGTCCTTTGGCAGTATTTTAAGCACAATTTTTTCATAGGTTGAAGGTAGAAATTTTGAGATACGAGTAGAATCAGCTGATAGGGGTCTCTTTGCACATATTCCGCCGCAAGTAAATAGACCAAAGCACCCCCCAACTACCAGATCTCCACCACCTGAACTGGTCCCATTCCACTTCTAAAATCATTTCCAGACAGTAACTCAACCCCTGTCCTTTCATAAAAACTACAAAAATGCCCAGAAAAAAAATGCAGGGGGCCAGGAAAAAATAATAAAAAAAACACACAAAAATAGCTGGAACTTTTTTCGTCCCTAGGAATTTCCGGAAGTGACAAACTGTGACCTGTATCCTAACAGAGGCACAAATTTCCTTCAATCTACTTCTTAATCTAACACATTGAGCTTAAAGGTATTTGGAATGATCTCTCAAGAGGAAAACTAAATGCAATGAAAACTAAGCCTTCTGTAGCCCTCCCATTTACACCACCCCCCATTAGAACATAGCAAGGACAATGACCGGTGAGCTAAAAAAGCTTAAAATTGTCATATCTCAGCTCTGGGAAAACATATTTGAACTCTGTAAACTAGTGTGACTTCTACTAAGAGTGTTCTACCATAAAATACTAACTTTATGAGGACACATATCTTTCTGTGGCTTCCTCAACTAAAATATACTGTGCATTTGTTACATTTTAAGATTTGTTGGATTACAAAATGGATAAATTCTACTCAAAGTCAGTCATACTGTGGCCAAATTTAAACAGCTTGAAAAAACAAGTGTTATTCTTGTATCCCAGGTTGATTTTAGGCTCAAAATTGTACTGGAAAGCTTAAAACCAGAGGAAGAAGTCACCTGCCACACGGCTTATTGTTGGGATCCCCCAACACAAAACTCTGTTCAAAACTGCCCACAAGTACCCTGGAACATAAACTTAATTATTAGCCTAGCCCAGAGAATAAAACTGCACCCCAAAAAGTCAAACAAGGGTCTAAAAGGATATTTCTGGGAAAATATGATTAGATTTAAGAAAAAATATGCAAAAAAAAGGGGGGTGGGGTAAATGTTAGGTTGGTTTATTTTTTAAAACAATTGATTCCAGCATTCTTGCAAGTGAAAATTGTGTAAGACACATGCAGGTACTGAATAAAATCAGGAAAGCCCAGGTCATTATATTCTGGGCGGTTTTATGCCAACTTTGAGTGCCATTAGGCATGCTATTTGAGGCGAATTTCTAATGTAATGAAGCAGTGAAGCCATGCCAATGGTAAAATTACCTCTGGAAAATGTAGAAAGACTCTCATTTCCATTCCTTTGATGTGTGAATCAGGAAAATATGCTCACAGGTGGATAAACAATTCCATTCATCTTATACAGGACCTGAAATTACCTGAAAGAGTACACAAAATATTCAGTTTGACATAAAACAACACTGAAAAAGTTGGTTTTTTTACAAGAAAAGGCATTTTGTAAGACTAAAAAGGAGATTATTATGTTTCTCACATGTTGACCATCAAATCAATGTAAGAACTATAGGTTTTTGTCAGAAAGCCAAATAAAATTTAATATGTACACAAAATCAAGTAATGCCCAAATTCTTTTCAATTTTTGGGGGGTAGGGTAGTGTTCTGTGTGTTTTGGCAAGGGTAATGAGAAAAGCAACCAGATTGTGTGGCATATCATTGCAGAAATAGGTGAACTACCATATTGAAAAGTATCATTTACTTACAGGAGAAATTCAACTCATAATCATGTACATTACTTTGCCCCCCAAAACTATCAAGAAATCAATTTTGTGCAAATATTTTGCTAGAAAAGACATGAAAGATACATTTTCAGCACATCTAGACAGTACTATAGGTCTTATAATGTGTTTCTGACAAGTTTTAAGTCACAAACACAGTGTTGTTGTTGTACAGTGATCTATTTCACAAAATATGTCTTCAACCCATACAGGCAGCAGGTCACAGTTTCATTTTCCTTCATTTCCCATTTGCGGTAATGTTAATGTCTGCTCTCACAGCACCTTCCCTAACTTTCGTTGAACCAAATCCTTCGGTGGGGGCCTTGAACAGTCCTTTGGCAGTATTTTAAGCACAATTTTTTCATAGGTTGAAGGTAGAAATTTTGAGATACGAGTAGAATCAGCTGATAGGGGTCTCTTTGCACATATTCCGCCGCAAGTAAATAGACCAAAGCACCCCCCAACTACCAGATCTCCACCACCTGAACTGGTCCCATTCCACTTCTAAAATCATTTCCAGACAGTAACTCAACCCCTGTCCTTTCATAAAAACTACAAAAATGCCCAGAAAAAAAATGCAGGGGGCCAGGAAAAAATAATAAAAAAAACACACAAAAATAGCTGGAACTTTTTTCGTCCCTAGGAATTTCCGGAAGTGACAAACTGTGACCTGTATCCTAACAGAGGCACAAATTTCCTTCAATCTACTTCTTAATCTAACACATTGAGCTTAAAGGTATTTGGAATGATCTCTCAAGAGGAAAACAAAATGCAATGAAAACTAAGCCTTCTGTAGCCCTCCCATTTACACCACCCCCCATTAGAACATAGCAAGGACAATGACCGGTGAGCTAAAAAAGCTTAAAATTGTCATATCTCAGCTCTGGGAAAACATATTTGAACTCTGTAAACTAGTGTGACTTCTACTAAGAGTGTTCTACCATAAAATACTAACTTTATGAGGACACATATCTTTCTGTGGCTTCCTCAACTAAAATATACTGTGCATTTGTTACATTTTAAGATTTGTTGGATTACAAAATGGATAAATTCTACTCAAAGTCAGTCATACTGTGGCCAAATTTAAACAGCTTGAAAAAACAAGTGTTATTCTTGTATCCCAGGTTGATTTTAGGCTCAAAATTGTACTGGAAAGCTTAAAACCAGAGGAAGAAGTCACCTGCCACACGGCTTATTGTTGGGATCCCCCAACACAAAACTCTGTTCAAAACTGCCCACAAGTACCCTGGAACATAAACTTAATTATTAGCCTAGCCCAGAGAATAAAACTGCACCCCAAAAAGTCAAACAAGGGTCTAAAAGGATATTTCTGGGAAAATATGATTAGATTTAAGAAAAAATATGCAAAAAAAAGGGGGGTGGGGTAAATGTTAGGTTGGTTTATTTTTTAAAACAATTGATTCCAGCATTCTTGCAAGTGAAAATTGTGTAAGACACATGCAGGTACTGAATAAAATCAGGAAAGCCCAGGTCATTATATTCTGGGCGGTTTTATGCCAACTTTGAGTGCCATTAGGCATGCTATTTGAGGCGAATTTCTAATGTAATGAAGCAGTGAAGCCATGCCAATGGTAAAATTACCTCTGGAAAATGTAGAAAGACTCTCATTTCCATTCCTTTGATGTGTGAATCAGGAAAATATGCTCACAGGTGGATAAACAATTCCATTCATCTTATACAGGACCTGAAATTACCTGAAAGAGTACACAAAATATTCAGTTTGACATAAAACAACACTGAAAAAGTTGGTTTTTTTACAAGAAAAGGCATTTTGTAAGACTAAAAAGGAGATTATTATGTTTCTCACATGTTGACCATCAAATCAATGTAAGAACTATAGGTTTTTGTCAGAAAGCCAAATAAAATTTAATATGTACACAAAATCAAGTAATGCCCAAATTCTTTTCAATTTTTGGGGGGTAGGGTAGTGTTCTGTGTGTTTTGGCAAGGGTAATGAGAAAAGCAACCAGATTGTGTGGCATATCATTGCAGAAATAGGTGAACTACCATATTGAAAAGTATCATTTACTTACAGGAGAAATTCAACTCATAATCATGTACATTACTTTGCCCCCCAAAACTATCAAGAAATCAATTTTGTGCAAATATTTTGCTAGAAAAGACATGAAAGATACATTTTCAGCACATCTAGACAGTACTATAGGTCTTATAATGTGTTTCTGACAAGTTTTAAGTCACAAACACAGTGTTGTTGTTGTACAGTGATCTATTTCACAAAATATGTCTTCAACCCATACAGGCAGCAGGTCACAGTTTCATTTTCCTTCATTTCCCATTTGCGGTAATGTTAATGTCTGCTCTCACAGCACCTTCCCTAACTTTCGTTGAACCAAATCCTTCGGTGGGGGCCTTGAACAGTCCTTTGGCAGTATTTTAAGCACAATTTTTTCATAGGTTGAAGGTAGAAATTTTGAGATACGAGTAGAATCAGCTGATAGGGGTCTCTTTGCACATATTCCGCCGCAAGTAAATAGACCAAAGCACCCCCCAACTACCAGATCTCCACCACCTGAACTGGTCCCATTCCACTTCTAAAATCATTTCCAGACAGTAACTCAACCCCTGTCCTTTCATAAAAACTACAAAAATGCCCAGAAAAAAAATGCAGGGGGCCAGGAAAAAATAATAAAAAAAACACACAAAAATAGCTGGAACTTTTTTCGTCCCTAGGAATTTCCGGAAGTGACAAACTGTGACCTGTATCCTAACAGAGGCACAAATTTCCTTCAATCTACTTCTTAATCTAACACATTGAGCTTAAAGGTATTTGGAATGATCTCTCAAGAGGAAAACTAAATGCAATGAAAACTAAGCCTTCTGTAGCCCTCCCATTTACACCACCCCCCATTAGAACATAGCAAGGACAATGACCGGTGAGCTAAAAAAGCTTAAAATTGTCATATCTCAGCTCTGGGAAAACATATTTGAACTCTGTAAACTAGTGTGACTTCTACTAAGAGTGTTCTACCATAAAATACTAACTTTATGAGGACACATATCTTTCTGTGGCTTCCTCAACTAAAATATACTGTGCATTTGTTACATTTTAAGATTTGTTGGATTACAAAATGGATAAATTCTACTCAAAGTCAGTCATACTGTGGCCAAATTTAAACAGCTTGAAAAAACAAGTGTTATTCTTGTATCCCAGGTTGATTTTAGGCTCAAAATTGTACTGGAAAGCTTAAAACCAGAGGAAGAAGTCACCTGCCACACGGCTTATTGTTGGGATCCCCCAACACAAAACTCTGTTCAAAACTGCCCACAAGTACCCTGGAACATAAACTTAATTATTAGCCTAGCCCAGAGAATAAAACTGCACCCCAAAAAGTCAAACAAGGGTCTAAAAGGATATTTCTGGGAAAATATGATTAGATTTAAGAAAAAATATGCAAAAAAAAGGGGGGTGGGGTAAATGTTAGGTTGGTTTATTTTTTAAAACAATTGATTCCAGCATTCTTGCAAGTGAAAATTGTGTAAGACACATGCAGGTACTGAATAAAATCAGGAAAGCCCAGGTCATTATATTCTGGGCGGTTTTATGCCAACTTTGAGTGCCATTAGGCATGCTATTTGAGGCGAATTTCTAATGTAATGAAGCAGTGAAGCCATGCCAATGGTAAAATTACCTCTGGAAAATGTAGAAAGACTCTCATTTCCATTCCTTTGATGTGTGAATCAGGAAAATATGCTCACAGGTGGATAAACAATTCCATTCATCTTATACAGGACCTGAAATTACCTGAAAGAGTACACAAAATATTCAGTTTGACATAAAACAACACTGAAAAAGTTGGTTTTTTTACAAGAAAAGGCATTTTGTAAGACTAAAAAGGAGATTATTATGTTTCTCACATGTTGACCATCAAATCAATGTAAGAACTATAGGTTTTTGTCAGAAAGCCAAATAAAATTTAATATGTACACAAAATCAAGTAATGCCCAAATTCTTTTCAATTTTTGGGGGGTAGGGTAGTGTTCTGTGTGTTTTGGCAAGGGTAATGAGAAAAGCAACCAGATTGTGTGGCATATCATTGCAGAAATAGGTGAACTACCATATTGAAAAGTATCATTTACTTACAGGAGAAATTCAACTCATAATCATGTACATTACTTTGCCCCCCAAAACTATCAAGAAATCAATTTTGTGCAAATATTTTGCTAGAAAAGACATGAAAGATACATTTTCAGCACATCTAGACAGTACTATAGGTCTTATAATGTGTTTCTGACAAGTTTTAAGTCACAAACACAGTGTTGTTGTTGTACAGTGATCTATTTCACAAAATATGTCTTCAACCCATACAGGCAGCAGGTCACAGTTTCATTTTCCTTCATTTCCCATTTGCGGTAATGTTAATGTCTGCTCTCACAGCACCTTCCCTAACTTTCGTTGAACCAAATCCTTCGGTGGGGGCCTTGAACAGTCCTTTGGCAGTATTTTAAGCACAATTTTTTCATAGGTTGAAGGTAGAAATTTTGAGATACGAGTAGAATCAGCTGATAGGGGTCTCTTTGCACATATTCCGCCGCAAGTAAATAGACCAAAGCACCCCCCAACTACCAGATCTCCACCACCTGAACTGGTCCCATTCCACTTCTAAAATCATTTCCAGACAGTAACTCAACCCCTGTCCTTTCATAAAAACTACAAAAATGCCCAGAAAAAAAATGCAGGGGGCCAGGAAAAAATAATAAAAAAAACACACAAAAATAGCTGGAACTTTTTTCGTCCCTAGGAATTTCCGGAAGTGACAAACTGTGACCTGTATCCTAACAGAGGCACAAATTTCCTTCAATCTACTTCTTAATCTAACACATTGAGCTTAAAGGTATTTGGAATGATCTCTCAAGAGGAAAACTAAATGCAATGAAAACTAAGCCTTCTGTAGCCCTCCCATTTACACCACCCCCCATTAGAACATAGCAAGGACAATGACCGGTGAGCTAAAAAAGCTTAAAATTGTCATATCTCAGCTCTGGGAAAACATATTTGAACTCTGTAAACTAGTGTGACTTCTACTAAGAGTGTTCTACCATAAAATACTAACTTTATGAGGACACATATCTTTCTGTGGCTTCCTCAACTAAAATATACTGTGCATTTGTTACATTTTAAGATTTGTTGGATTACAAAATGGATAAATTCTACTCAAAGTCAGTCATACTGTGGCCAAATTTAAACAGCTTGAAAAAACAAGTGTTATTCTTGTATCCCAGGTTGATTTTAGGCTCAAAATTGTACTGGAAAGCTTAAAACCAGAGGAAGAAGTCACCTGCCACACGGCTTATTGTTGGGATCCCCCAACACAAAACTCTGTTCAAAACTGCCCACAAGTACCCTGGAACATAAACTTAATTATTAGCCTAGCCCAGAGAATAAAACTGCACCCCAAAAAGTCAAACAAGGGTCTAAAAGGATATTTCTGGGAAAATATGATTAGATTTAAGAAAAAATATGCAAAAAAAAGGGGGGTGGGGTAAATGTTAGGTTGGTTTATTTTTTAAAACAATTGATTCCAGCATTCTTGCAAGTGAAAATTGTGTAAGACACATGCAGGTACTGAATAAAATCAGGAAAGCCCAGGTCATTATATTCTGGGCGGTTTTATGCCAACTTTGAGTGCCATTAGGCATGCTATTTGAGGCGAATTTCTAATGTAATGAAGCAGTGAAGCCATGCCAATGGTAAAATTACCTCTGGAAAATGTAGAAAGACTCTCATTTCCATTCCTTTGATGTGTGAATCAGGAAAATATGCTCACAGGTGGATAAACAATTCCATTCATCTTATACAGGACCTGAAATTACCTGAAAGAGTACACAAAATATTCAGTTTGACATAAAACAACACTGAAAAAGTTGGTTTTTTTACAAGAAAAGGCATTTTGTAAGACTAAAAAGGAGATTATTATGTTTCTCACATGTTGACCATCAAATCAATGTAAGAACTATAGGTTTTTGTCAGAAAGCCAAATAAAATTTAATATGTACACAAAATCAAGTAATGCCCAAATTCTTTTCAATTTTTGGGGGGTAGGGTAGTGTTCTGTGTGTTTTGGCAAGGGTAATGAGAAAAGCAACCAGATTGTGTGGCATATCATTGCAGAAATAGGTGAACTACCATATTGAAAAGTATCATTTACTTACAGGAGAAATTCAACTCATAATCATGTACATTACTTTGCCCCCCAAAACTATCAAGAAATCAATTTTGTGCAAATATTTTGCTAGAAAAGACATGAAAGATACATTTTCAGCACATCTAGACAGTACTATAGGTCTTATAATGTGTTTCTGACAAGTTTTAAGTCACAAACACAGTGTTGTTGTTGTACAGTGATCTATTTCACAAAATATGTCTTCAACCCATACAGGCAGCAGGTCACAGTTTCATTTTCCTTCATTTCCCATTTGCGGTAATGTTAATGTCTGCTCTCACAGCACCTTCCCTAACTTTCGTTGAACCAAATCCTTCGGTGGGGGCCTTGAACAGTCCTTTGGCAGTATTTTAAGCACAATTTTTTCATAGGTTGAAGGTAGAAATTTTGAGATACGAGTAGAATCAGCTGATAGGGGTCTCTTTGCACATATTCCGCCGCAAGTAAATAGACCAAAGCACCCCCCAACTACCAGATCTCCACCACCTGAACTGGTCCCATTCCACTTCTAAAATCATTTCCAGACAGTAACTCAACCCCTGTCCTTTCATAAAAACTACAAAAATGCCCAGAAAAAAAATGCAGGGGGCCAGGAAAAAATAATAAAAAAAACACACAAAAATAGCTGGAACTTTTTTCGTCCCTAGGAATTTCCGGAAGTGACAAACTGTGACCTGTATCCTAACAGAGGCACAAATTTCCTTCAATCTACTTCTTAATCTAACACATTGAGCTTAAAGGTATTTGGAATGATCTCTCAAGAGGAAAACTAAATGCAATGAAAACTAAGCCTTCTGTAGCCCTCCCATTTACACCACCCCCCATTAGAACATAGCAAGGACAATGACCGGTGAGCTAAAAAAGCTTAAAATTGTCATATCTCAGCTCTGGGAAAACATATTTGAACTCTGTAAACTAGTGTGACTTCTACTAAGAGTGTTCTACCATAAAATACTAACTTTATGAGGACACATATCTTTCTGTGGCTTCCTCAACTAAAATATACTGTGCATTTGTTACATTTTAAGATTTGTTGGATTACAAAATGGATAAATTCTACTCAAAGTCAGTCATACTGTGGCCAAATTTAAACAGCTTGAAAAAACAAGTGTTATTCTTGTATCCCAGGTTGATTTTAGGCTCAAAATTGTACTGGAAAGCTTAAAACCAGAGGAAGAAGTCACCTGCCACACGGCTTATTGTTGGGATCCCCCAACACAAAACTCTGTTCAAAACTGCCCACAAGTACCCTGGAACATAAACTTAATTATTAGCCTAGCCCAGAGAATAAAACTGCACCCCAAAAAGTCAAACAAGGGTCTAAAAGGATATTTCTGGGAAAATATGATTAGATTTAAGAAAAAATATGCAAAAAAAAGGGGGGTGGGGTAAATGTTAGGTTGGTTTATTTTTTAAAACAATTGATTCCAGCATTCTTGCAAGTGAAAATTGTGTAAGACACATGCAGGTACTGAATAAAATCAGGAAAGCCCAGGTCATTATATTCTGGGCGGTTTTATGCCAACTTTGAGTGCCATTAGGCATGCTATTTGAGGCGAATTTCTAATGTAATGAAGCAGTGAAGCCATGCCAATGGTAAAATTACCTCTGGAAAATGTAGAAAGACTCTCATTTCCATTCCTTTGATGTGTGAATCAGGAAAATATGCTCACAGGTGGATAAACAATTCCATTCATCTTATACAGGACCTGAAATTACCTGAAAGAGTACACAAAATATTCAGTTTGACATAAAACAACACTGAAAAAGTTGGTTTTTTTACAAGAAAAGGCATTTTGTAAGACTAAAAAGGAGATTATTATGTTTCTCACATGTTGACCATCAAATCAATGTAAGAACTATAGGTTTTTGTCAGAAAGCCAAATAAAATTTAATATGTACACAAAATCAAGTAATGCCCAAATTCTTTTCAATTTTTGGGGGGTAGGGTAGTGTTCTGTGTGTTTTGGCAAGGGTAATGAGAAAAGCAACCAGATTGTGTGGCATATCATTGCAGAAATAGGTGAACTACCATATTGAAAAGTATCATTTACTTACAGGAGAAATTCAACTCATAATCATGTACATTACTTTGCCCCCCAAAACTATCAAGAAATCAATTTTGTGCAAATATTTTGCTAGAAAAGACATGAAAGATACATTTTCAGCACATCTAGACAGTACTATAGGTCTTATAATGTGTTTCTGACAAGTTTTAAGTCACAAACACAGTGTTGTTGTTGTACAGTGATCTATTTCACAAAATATGTCTTCAACCCATACAGGCAGCAGGTCACAGTTTCATTTTCCTTCATTTCCCATTTGCGGTAATGTTAATGTCTGCTCTCACAGCACCTTCCCTAACTTTCGTTGAACCAAATCCTTCGGTGGGGGCCTTGAACAGTCCTTTGGCAGTATTTTAAGCACAATTTTTTCATAGGTTGAAGGTAGAAATTTTGAGATACGAGTAGAATCAGCTGATAGGGGTCTCTTTGCACATATTCCGCCGCAAGTAAATAGACCAAAGCACCCCCCAACTACCAGATCTCCACCACCTGAACTGGTCCCATTCCACTTCTAAAATCATTTCCAGACAGTAACTCAACCCCTGTCCTTTCATAAAAACTACAAAAATGCCCAGAAAAAAAATGCAGGGGGCCAGGAAAAAATAATAAAAAAAACACACAAAAATAGCTGGAACTTTTTTCGTCCCTAGGAATTTCCGGAAGTGACAAACTGTGACCTGTATCCTAACAGAGGCACAAATTTCCTTCAATCTACTTCTTAATCTAACACATTGAGCTTAAAGGTATTTGGAATGATCTCTCAAGAGGAAAACTAAATGCAATGAAAACTAAGCCTTCTGTAGCCCTCCCATTTACACCACCCCCCATTAGAACATAGCAAGGACAATGACCGGTGAGCTAAAAAAGCTTAAAATTGTCATATCTCAGCTCTGGGAAAACATATTTGAACTCTGTAAACTAGTGTGACTTCTACTAAGAGTGTTCTACCATAAAATACTAACTTTATGAGGACACATATCTTTCTGTGGCTTCCTCAACTAAAATATACTGTGCATTTGTTACATTTTAAGATTTGTTGGATTACAAAATGGATAAATTCTACTCAAAGTCAGTCATACTGTGGCCAAATTTAAACAGCTTGAAAAAACAAGTGTTATTCTTGTATCCCAGGTTGATTTTAGGCTCAAAATTGTACTGGAAAGCTTAAAACCAGAGGAAGAAGTCACCTGCCACACGGCTTATTGTTGGGATCCCCCAACACAAAACTCTGTTCAAAACTGCCCACAAGTACCCTGGAACATAAACTTAATTATTAGCCTAGCCCAGAGAATAAAACTGCACCCCAAAAAGTCAAACAAGGGTCTAAAAGGATATTTCTGGGAAAATATGATTAGATTTAAGAAAAAATATGCAAAAAAAAGGGGGGTGGGGTAAATGTTAGGTTGGTTTATTTTTTAAAACAATTGATTCCAGCATTCTTGCAAGTGAAAATTGTGTAAGACACATGCAGGTACTGAATAAAATCAGGAAAGCCCAGGTTATTATATTCTGGGCGGTTTTATGCCAACTTTGAGTGCCATTAGGCATGCTATTTGAGGCGAATTTCTAATGTAATGAAGCAGTGAAGCCATGCCAATGGTAAAATTACCTCTGGAAAATGTAGAAAGACTCTCATTTCCATTCCTTTGATGTGTGAATCAGGAAAATATGCTCACAGGTGGATAAACAATTCCATTCATCTTATACAGGACCTGAAATTACCTGAAAGAGTACACAAAATATTCAGTTTGACATAAAACAACACTGAAAAAGTTGGTTTTTTTACAAGAAAAGGCATTTTGTAAGACTAAAAAGGAGATTATTATGTTTCTCACATGTTGACCATCAAATCAATGTAAGAACTATAGGTTTTTGTCAGAAAGCCAAATAAAATTTAATATGTACACAAAATCAAGTAATGCCCAAATTCTTTTCAATTTTTGGGGGGTAGGGTAGTGTTCTGTGTGTTTTGGCAAGGGTAATGAGAAAAGCAACCAGATTGTGTGGCATATCATTGCAGAAATAGGTGAACTACCATATTGAAAAGTATCATTTACTTACAGGAGAAATTCAACTCATAATCATGTACATTACTTTGCCCCCCAAAACTATCAAGAAATCAATTTTGTGCAAATATTTTGCTAGAAAAGACATGAAAGATACATTTTCAGCACATCTAGACAGTACTATAGGTCTTATAATGTGTTTCTGACAAGTTTTAAGTCACAAACACAGTGTTGTTGTTGTACAGTGATCTATTTCACAAAATATGTCTTCAACCCATACAGGCAGCAGGTCACAGTTTCATTTTCCTTCATTTCCCATTTGCGGTAATGTTAATGTCTGCTCTCACAGCACCTTCCCTAACTTTCGTTGAACCAAATCCTTCGGTGGGGGCCTTGAACAGTCCTTTGGCAGTATTTTAAGCACAATTTTTTCATAGGTTGAAGGTAGAAATTTTGAGATACGAGTAGAATCAGCTGATAGGGGTCTCTTTGCACATATTCCGCCGCAAGTAAATAGACCAAAGCACCCCCCAACTACCAGATCTCCACCACCTGAACTGGTCCCATTCCACTTCTAAAATCATTTCCAGACAGTAACTCAACCCCTGTCCTTTCATAAAAACTACAAAAATGCCCAGAAAAAAAATGCAGGGGGCCAGGAAAAAATAATAAAAAAAACACACAAAAATAGCTGGAACTTTTTTCGTCCCTAGGAATTTCCGGAAGTGACAAACTGTGACCTGTATCCTAACAGAGGCACAAATTTCCTTCAATCTACTTCTTAATCTAACACATTGAGCTTAAAGGTATTTGGAATGATCTCTCAAGAGGAAAACTAAATGCAATGAAAACTAAGCCTTCTGTAGCCCTCCCATTTACACCACCCCCCATTAGAACATAGCAAGGACAATGACCGGTGAGCTAAAAAAGCTTAAAATTGTCATATCTCAGCTCTGGGAAAACATATTTGAACTCTGTAAACTAGTGTGACTTCTACTAAGAGTGTTCTACCATAAAATACTAACTTTATGAGGACACATATCTTTCTGTGGCTTCCTCAACTAAAATATACTGTGCATTTGTTACATTTTAAGATTTGTTGGATTACAAAATGGATAAATTCTACTCAAAGTCAGTCATACTGTGGCCAAATTTAAACAGCTTGAAAAAACAAGTGTTATTCTTGTATCCCAGGTTGATTTTAGGCTCAAAATTGTACTGGAAAGCTTAAAACCAGAGGAAGAAGTCACCTGCCACACGGCTTATTGTTGGGATCCCCCAACACAAAACTCTGTTCAAAACTGCCCACAAGTACCCTGGAACATAAACTTAATTATTAGCCTAGCCCAGAGAATAAAACTGCACCCCAAAAAGTCAAACAAGGGTCTAAAAGGATATTTCTGGGAAAATATGATTAGATTTAAGAAAAAATATGCAAAAAAAAGGGGGGTGGGGTAAATGTTAGGTTGGTTTATTTTTTAAAACAATTGATTCCAGCATTCTTGCAAGTGAAAATTGTGTAAGACACATGCAGGTACTGAATAAAATCAGGAAAGCCCAGGTCATTATATTCTGGGCGGTTTTATGCCAACTTTGAGTGCCATTAGGCATGCTATTTGAGGCGAATTTCTAATGTAATGAAGCAGTGAAGCCATGCCAATGGTAAAATTACCTCTGGAAAATGTAGAAAGACTCTCATTTCCATTCCTTTGATGTGTGAATCAGGAAAATATGCTCACAGGTGGATAAACAATTCCATTCATCTTATACAGGACCTGAAATTACCTGAAAGAGTACACAAAATATTCAGTTTGACATAAAACAACACTGAAAAAGTTGGTTTTTTTACAAGAAAAGGCATTTTGTAAGACTAAAAAGGAGATTATTATGTTTCTCACATGTTGACCATCAAATCAATGTAAGAACTATAGGTTTTTGTCAGAAAGCCAAATAAAATTTAATATGTACACAAAATCAAGTAATGCCCAAATTCTTTTCAATTTTTGGGGGGTAGGGTAGTGTTCTGTGTGTTTTGGCAAGGGTAATGAGAAAAGCAACCAGATTGTGTGGCATATCATTGCAGAAATAGGTGAACTACCATATTGAAAAGTATCATTTACTTACAGGAGAAATTCAACTCATAATCATGTACATTACTTTGCCCCCCAAAACTATCAAGAAATCAATTTTGTGCAAATATTTTGCTAGAAAAGACATGAAAGATACATTTTCAGCACATCTAGACAGTACTATAGGTCTTATAATGTGTTTCTGACAAGTTTTAAGTCACAAACACAGTGTTGTTGTTGTACAGTGATCTATTTCACAAAATATGTCTTCAACCCATACAGGCAGCAGGTCACAGTTTCATTTTCCTTCATTTCCCATTTGCGGTAATGTTAATGTCTGCTCTCACAGCACCTTCCCTAACTTTCGTTGAACCAAATCCTTCGGTGGGGGCCTTGAACAGTCCTTTGGCAGTATTTTAAGCACAATTTTTTCATAGGTTGAAGGTAGAAATTTTGAGATACGAGTAGAATCAGCTGATAGGGGTCTCTTTGCACATATTCCGCCGCAAGTAAATAGACCAAAGCACCCCCCAACTACCAGATCTCCACCACCTGAACTGGTCCCATTCCACTTCTAAAATCATTTCCAGACAGTAACTCAACCCCTGTCCTTTCATAAAAACTACAAAAATGCCCAGAAAAAAAATGCAGGGGGCCAGGAAAAAATAATAAAAAAAACACACAAAAATAGCTGGAACTTTTTTCGTCCCTAGGAATTTCCGGAAGTGACAAACTGTGACCTGTATCCTAACAGAGGCACAAATTTCCTTCAATCTACTTCTTAATCTAACACATTGAGCTTAAAGGTATTTGGAATGATCTCTCAAGAGGAAAACTAAATGCAATGAAAACTAAGCCTTCTGTAGCCCTCCCATTTACACCACCCCCCATTAGAACATAGCAAGGACAATGACCGGTGAGCTAAAAAAGCTTAAAATTGTCATATCTCAGCTCTGGGAAAACATATTTGAACTCTGTAAACTAGTGTGACTTCTACTAAGAGTGTTCTACCATAAAATACTAACTTTATGAGGACACATATCTTTCTGTGGCTTCCTCAACTAAAATATACTGTGCATTTGTTACATTTTAAGATTTGTTGGATTACAAAATGGATAAATTCTACTCAAAGTCAGTCATACTGTGGCCAAATTTAAACAGCTTGAAAAAACAAGTGTTATTCTTGTATCCCAGGTTGATTTTAGGCTCAAAATTGTACTGGAAAGCTTAAAACCAGAGGAAGAAGTCACCTGCCACACGGCTTATTGTTGGGATCCCCCAACACAAAACTCTGTTCAAAACTGCCCACAAGTACCCTGGAACATAAACTTAATTATTAGCCTAGCCCAGAGAATAAAACTGCACCCCAAAAAGTCAAACAAGGGTCTAAAAGGATATTTCTGGGAAAATATGATTAGATTTAAGAAAAAATATGCAAAAAAAAGGGGGGTGGGGTAAATGTTAGGTTGGTTTATTTTTTAAAACAATTGATTCCAGCATTCTTGCAAGTGAAAATTGTGTAAGACACATGCAGGTACTGAATAAAATCAGGAAAGCCCAGGTCATTATATTCTGGGCGGTTTTATGCCAACTTTGAGTGCCATTAGGCATGCTATTTGAGGCGAATTTCTAATGTAATGAAGCAGTGAAGCCATGCCAATGGTAAAATTACCTCTGGAAAATGTAGAAAGACTCTCATTTCCATTCCTTTGATGTGTGAATCAGGAAAATATGCTCACAGGTGGATAAACAATTCCATTCATCTTATACAGGACCTGAAATTACCTGAAAGAGTACACAAAATATTCAGTTTGACATAAAACAACACTGAAAAAGTTGGTTTTTTTACAAGAAAAGGCATTTTGTAAGACTAAAAAGGAGATTATTATGTTTCTCACATGTTGACCATCAAATCAATGTAAGAACTATAGGTTTTTGTCAGAAAGCCAAATAAAATTTAATATGTACACAAAATCAAGTAATGCCCAAATTCTTTTCAATTTTTGGGGGGTAGGGTAGTGTTCTGTGTGTTTTGGCAAGGGTAATGAGAAAAGCAACCAGATTGTGTGGCATATCATTGCAGAAATAGGTGAACTACCATATTGAAAAGTATCATTTACTTACAGGAGAAATTCAACTCATAATCATGTACATTACTTTGCCCCCCAAAACTATCAAGAAATCAATTTTGTGCAAATATTTTGCTAGAAAAGACATGAAAGATACATTTTCAGCACATCTAGACAGTACTATAGGTCTTATAATGTGTTTCTGACAAGTTTTAAGTCACAAACACAGTGTTGTTGTTGTACAGTGATCTATTTCACAAAATATGTCTTCAACCCATACAGGCAGCAGGTCACAGTTTCATTTTCCTTCATTTCCCATTTGCGGTAATGTTAATGTCTGCTCTCACAGCACCTTCCCTAACTTTCGTTGAACCAAATCCTTCGGTGGGGGCCTTGAACAGTCCTTTGGCAGTATTTTAAGCACAATTTTTTCATAGGTTGAAGGTAGAAATTTTGAGATACGAGTAGAATCAGCTGATAGGGGTCTCTTTGCACATATTCCGCCGCAAGTAAATAGACCAAAGCACCCCCCAACTACCAGATCTCCACCACCTGAACTGGTCCCATTCCACTTCTAAAATCATTTCCAGACAGTAACTCAACCCCTGTCCTTTCATAAAAACTACAAAAATGCCCAGAAAAAAAATGCAGGGGGCCAGGAAAAAATAATAAAAAAAACACACAAAAATAGCTGGAACTTTTTTCGTCCCTAGGAATTTCCGGAAGTGACAAACTGTGACCTGTATCCTAACAGAGGCACAAATTTCCTTCAATCTACTTCTTAATCTAACACATTGAGCTTAAAGGTATTTGGAATGATCTCTCAAGAGGAAAACAAAATGCAATGAAAACTAAGCCTTCTGTAGCCCTCCCATTTACACCACCCCCCATTAGAACATAGCAAGGACAATGACCGGTGAGCTAAAAAAGCTTAAAATTGTCATATCTCAGCTCTGGGAAAACATATTTGAACTCTGTAAACTAGTGTGACTTCTACTAAGAGTGTTCTACCATAAAATACTAACTTTATGAGGACACATATCTTTCTGTGGCTTCCTCAACTAAAATATACTGTGCATTTGTTACATTTTAAGATTTGTTGGATTACAAAATGGATAAATTCTACTCAAAGTCAGTCATACTGTGGCCAAATTTAAACAGCTTGAAAAAACAAGTGTTATTCTTGTATCCCAGGTTGATTTTAGGCTCAAAATTGTACTGGAAAGCTTAAAACCAGAGGAAGAAGTCACCTGCCACACGGCTTATTGTTGGGATCCCCCAACACAAAACTCTGTTCAAAACTGCCCACAAGTACCCTGGAACATAAACTTAATTATTAGCCTAGCCCAGAGAATAAAACTGCACCCCAAAAAGTCAAACAAGGGTCTAAAAGGATATTTCTGGGAAAATATGATTAGATTTAAGAAAAAATATGCAAAAAAAAGGGGGGTGGGGTAAATGTTAGGTTGGTTTATTTTTTAAAACAATTGATTCCAGCATTCTTGCAAGTGAAAATTGTGTAAGACACATGCAGGTACTGAATAAAATCAGGAAAGCCCAGGTCATTATATTCTGGGCGGTTTTATGCCAACTTTGAGTGCCATTAGGCATGCTATTTGAGGCGAATTTCTAATGTAATGAAGCAGTGAAGCCATGCCAATGGTAAAATTACCTCTGGAAAATGTAGAAAGACTCTCATTTCCATTCCTTTGATGTGTGAATCAGGAAAATATGCTCACAGGTGGATAAACAATTCCATTCATCTTATACAGGACCTGAAATTACCTGAAAGAGTACACAAAATATTCAGTTTGACATAAAACAACACTGAAAAAGTTGGTTTTTTTACAAGAAAAGGCATTTTGTAAGACTAAAAAGGAGATTATTATGTTTCTCACATGTTGACCATCAAATCAATGTAAGAACTATAGGTTTTTGTCAGAAAGCCAAATAAAATTTAATATGTACACAAAATCAAGTAATGCCCAAATTCTTTTCAATTTTTGGGGGGTAGGGTAGTGTTCTGTGTGTTTTGGCAAGGGTAATGAGAAAAGCAACCAGATTGTGTGGCATATCATTGCAGAAATAGGTGAACTACCATATTGAAAAGTATCATTTACTTACAGGAGAAATTCAACTCATAATCATGTACATTACTTTGCCCCCCAAAACTATCAAGAAATCAATTTTGTGCAAATATTTTGCTAGAAAAGACATGAAAGATACATTTTCAGCACATCTAGACAGTACTATAGGTCTTATAATGTGTTTCTGACAAGTTTTAAGTCACAAACACAGTGTTGTTGTTGTACAGTGATCTATTTCACAAAATATGTCTTCAACCCATACAGGCAGCAGGTCACAGTTTCATTTTCCTTCATTTCCCATTTGCGGTAATGTTAATGTCTGCTCTCACAGCACCTTCCCTAACTTTCGTTGAACCAAATCCTTCGGTGGGGGCCTTGAACAGTCCTTTGGCAGTATTTTAAGCACAATTTTTTCATAGGTTGAAGGTAGAAATTTTGAGATACGAGTAGAATCAGCTGATAGGGGTCTCTTTGCACATATTCCGCCGCAAGTAAATAGACCAAAGCACCCCCCAACTACCAGATCTCCACCACCTGAACTGGTCCCATTCCACTTCTAAAATCATTTCCAGACAGTAACTCAACCCCTGTCCTTTCATAAAAACTACAAAAATGCCCAGAAAAAAAATGCAGGGGGCCAGGAAAAAATAATAAAAAAAACACACAAAAATAGCTGGAACTTTTTTCGTCCCTAGGAATTTCCGGAAGTGACAAACTGTGACCTGTATCCTAACAGAGGCACAAATTTCCTTCAATCTACTTCTTAATCTAACACATTGAGCTTAAAGGTATTTGGAATGATCTCTCAAGAGGAAAACTAAATGCAATGAAAACTAAGCCTTCTGTAGCCCTCCCATTTACACCACCCCCCATTAGAACATAGCAAGGACAATGACCGGTGAGCTAAAAAAGCTTAAAATTGTCATATCTCAGCTCTGGGAAAACATATTTGAACTCTGTAAACTAGTGTGACTTCTACTAAGAGTGTTCTACCATAAAATACTAACTTTATGAGGACACATATCTTTCTGTGGCTTCCTCAACTAAAATATACTGTGCATTTGTTACATTTTAAGATTTGTTGGATTACAAAATGGATAAATTCTACTCAAAGTCAGTCATACTGTGGCCAAATTTAAACAGCTTGAAAAAACAAGTGTTATTCTTGTATCCCAGGTTGATTTTAGGCTCAAAATTGTACTGGAAAGCTTAAAACCAGAGGAAGAAGTCACCTGCCACACGGCTTATTGTTGGGATCCCCCAACACAAAACTCTGTTCAAAACTGCCCACAAGTACCCTGGAACATAAACTTAATTATTAGCCTAGCCCAGAGAATAAAACTGCACCCCAAAAAGTCAAACAAGGGTCTAAAAGGATATTTCTGGGAAAATATGATTAGATTTAAGAAAAAATATGCAAAAAAAAGGGGGGTGGGGTAAATGTTAGGTTGGTTTATTTTTTAAAACAATTGATTCCAGCATTCTTGCAAGTGAAAATTGTGTAAGACACATGCAGGTACTGAATAAAATCAGGAAAGCCCAGGTCATTATATTCTGGGCGGTTTTATGCCAACTTTGAGTGCCATTAGGCATGCTATTTGAGGCGAATTTCTAATGTAATGAAGCAGTGAAGCCATGCCAATGGTAAAATTACCTCTGGAAAATGTAGAAAGACTCTCATTTCCATTCCTTTGATGTGTGAATCAGGAAAATATGCTCACAGGTGGATAAACAATTCCATTCATCTTATACAGGACCTGAAATTACCTGAAAGAGTACACAAAATATTCAGTTTGACATAAAACAACACTGAAAAAGTTGGTTTTTTTACAAGAAAAGGCATTTTGTAAGACTAAAAAGGAGATTATTATGTTTCTCACATGTTGACCATCAAATCAATGTAAGAACTATAGGTTTTTGTCAGAAAGCCAAATAAAATTTAATATGTACACAAAATCAAGTAATGCCCAAATTCTTTTCAATTTTTGGGGGGTAGGGTAGTGTTCTGTGTGTTTTGGCAAGGGTAATGAGAAAAGCAACCAGATTGTGTGGCATATCATTGCAGAAATAGGTGAACTACCATATTGAAAAGTATCATTTACTTACAGGAGAAATTCAACTCATAATCATGTACATTACTTTGCCCCCCAAAACTATCAAGAAATCAATTTTGTGCAAATATTTTGCTAGAAAAGACATGAAAGATACATTTTCAGCACATCTAGACAGTACTATAGGTCTTATAATGTGTTTCTGACAAGTTTTAAGTCACAAACACAGTGTTGTTGTTGTACAGTGATCTATTTCACAAAATATGTCTTCAACCCATACAGGCAGCAGGTCACAGTTTCATTTTCCTTCATTTCCCATTTGCGGTAATGTTAATGTCTGCTCTCACAGCACCTTCCCTAACTTTCGTTGAACCAAATCCTTCGGTGGGGGCCTTGAACAGTCCTTTGGCAGTATTTTAAGCACAATTTTTTCATAGGTTGAAGGTAGAAATTTTGAGATACGAGTAGAATCAGCTGATAGGGGTCTCTTTGCACATATTCCGCCGCAAGTAAATAGACCAAAGCACCCCCCAACTACCAGATCTCCACCACCTGAACTGGTCCCATTCCACTTCTAAAATCATTTCCAGACAGTAACTCAACCCCTGTCCTTTCATAAAAACTACAAAAATGCCCAGAAAAAAAATGCAGGGGGCCAGGAAAAAATAATAAAAAAAACACACAAAAATAGCTGGAACTTTTTTCGTCCCTAGGAATTTCCGGAAGTGACAAACTGTGACCTGTATCCTAACAGAGGCACAAATTTCCTTCAATCTACTTCTTAATCTAACACATTGAGCTTAAAGGTATTTGGAATGATCTCTCAAGAGGAAAACTAAATGCAATGAAAACTAAGCCTTCTGTAGCCCTCCCATTTACACCACCCCCCATTAGAACATAGCAAGGACAATGACCGGTGAGCTAAAAAAGCTTAAAATTGTCATATCTCAGCTCTGGGAAAACATATTTGAACTCTGTAAACTAGTGTGACTTCTACTAAGAGTGTTCTACCATAAAATACTAACTTTATGAGGACACATATCTTTCTGTGGCTTCCTCAACTAAAATATACTGTGCATTTGTTACATTTTAAGATTTGTTGGATTACAAAATGGATAAATTCTACTCAAAGTCAGTCATACTGTGGCCAAATTTAAACAGCTTGAAAAAACAAGTGTTATTCTTGTATCCCAGGTTGATTTTAGGCTCAAAATTGTACTGGAAAGCTTAAAACCAGAGGAAGAAGTCACCTGCCACACGGCTTATTGTTGGGATCCCCCAACACAAAACTCTGTTCAAAACTGCCCACAAGTACCCTGGAACATAAACTTAATTATTAGCCTAGCCCAGAGAATAAAACTGCACCCCAAAAAGTCAAACAAGGGTCTAAAAGGATATTTCTGGGAAAATATGATTAGATTTAAGAAAAAATATGCAAAAAAAAGGGGGGTGGGGTAAATGTTAGGTTGGTTTATTTTTTAAAACAATTGATTCCAGCATTCTTGCAAGTGAAAATTGTGTAAGACACATGCAGGTACTGAATAAAATCAGGAAAGCCCAGGTCATTATATTCTGGGCGGTTTTATGCCAACTTTGAGTGCCATTAGGCATGCTATTTGAGGCGAATTTCTAATGTAATGAAGCAGTGAAGCCATGCCAATGGTAAAATTACCTCTGGAAAATGTAGAAAGACTCTCATTTCCATTCCTTTGATGTGTGAATCAGGAAAATATGCTCACAGGTGGATAAACAATTCCATTCATCTTATACAGGACCTGAAATTACCTGAAAGAGTACACAAAATATTCAGTTTGACATAAAACAACACTGAAAAAGTTGGTTTTTTTACAAGAAAAGGCATTTTGTAAGACTAAAAAGGAGATTATTATGTTTCTCACATGTTGACCATCAAATCAATGTAAGAACTATAGGTTTTTGTCAGAAAGCCAAATAAAATTTAATATGTACACAAAATCAAGTAATGCCCAAATTCTTTTCAATTTTTGGGGGGTAGGGTAGTGTTCTGTGTGTTTTGGCAAGGGTAATGAGAAAAGCAACCAGATTGTGTGGCATATCATTGCAGAAATAGGTGAACTACCATATTGAAAAGTATCATTTACTTACAGGAGAAATTCAACTCATAATCATGTACATTACTTTGCCCCCCAAAACTATCAAGAAATCAATTTTGTGCAAATATTTTGCTAGAAAAGACATGAAAGATACATTTTCAGCACATCTAGACAGTACTATAGGTCTTATAATGTGTTTCTGACAAGTTTTAAGTCACAAACACAGTGTTGTTGTTGTACAGTGATCTATTTCACAAAATATGTCTTCAACCCATACAGGCAGCAGGTCACAGTTTCATTTTCCTTCATTTCCCATTTGCGGTAATGTTAATGTCTGCTCTCACAGCACCTTCCCTAACTTTCGTTGAACCAAATCCTTCGGTGGGGGCCTTGAACAGTCCTTTGGCAGTATTTTAAGCACAATTTTTTCATAGGTTGAAGGTAGAAATTTTGAGATACGAGTAGAATCAGCTGATAGGGGTCTCTTTGCACATATTCCGCCGCAAGTAAATAGACCAAAGCACCCCCCAACTACCAGATCTCCACCACCTGAACTGGTCCCATTCCACTTCTAAAATCATTTCCAGACAGTAACTCAACCCCTGTCCTTTCATAAAAACTACAAAAATGCCCAGAAAAAAAATGCAGGGGGCCAGGAAAAAATAATAAAAAAAACACACAAAAATAGCTGGAACTTTTTTCGTCCCTAGGAATTTCCGGAAGTGACAAACTGTGACCTGTATCCTAACAGAGGCACAAATTTCCTTCAATCTACTTCTTAATCTAACACATTGAGCTTAAAGGTATTTGGAATGATCTCTCAAGAGGAAAACTAAATGCAATGAAAACTAAGCCTTCTGTAGCCCTCCCATTTACACCACCCCCCATTAGAACATAGCAAGGACAATGACCGGTGAGCTAAAAAAGCTTAAAATTGTCATATCTCAGCTCTGGGAAAACATATTTGAACTCTGTAAACTAGTGTGACTTCTACTAAGAGTGTTCTACCATAAAATACTAACTTTATGAGGACACATATCTTTCTGTGGCTTCCTCAACTAAAATATACTGTGCATTTGTTACATTTTAAGATTTGTTGGATTACAAAATGGATAAATTCTACTCAAAGTCAGTCATACTGTGGCCAAATTTAAACAGCTTGAAAAAACAAGTGTTATTCTTGTATCCCAGGTTGATTTTAGGCTCAAAATTGTACTGGAAAGCTTAAAACCAGAGGAAGAAGTCACCTGCCACACGGCTTATTGTTGGGATCCCCCAACACAAAACTCTGTTCAAAACTGCCCACAAGTACCCTGGAACATAAACTTAATTATTAGCCTAGCCCAGAGAATAAAACTGCACCCCAAAAAGTCAAACAAGGGTCTAAAAGGATATTTCTGGGAAAATATGATTAGATTTAAGAAAAAATATGCAAAAAAAAGGGGGGTGGGGTAAATGTTAGGTTGGTTTATTTTTTAAAACAATTGATTCCAGCATTCTTGCAAGTGAAAATTGTGTAAGACACATGCAGGTACTGAATAAAATCAGGAAAGCCCAGGTCATTATATTCTGGGCGGTTTTATGCCAACTTTGAGTGCCATTAGGCATGCTATTTGAGGCGAATTTCTAATGTAATGAAGCAGTGAAGCCATGCCAATGGTAAAATTACCTCTGGAAAATGTAGAAAGACTCTCATTTCCATTCCTTTGATGTGTGAATCAGGAAAATATGCTCACAGGTGGATAAACAATTCCATTCATCTTATACAGGACCTGAAATTACCTGAAAGAGTACACAAAATATTCAGTTTGACATAAAACAACACTGAAAAAGTTGGTTTTTTTACAAGAAAAGGCATTTTGTAAGACTAAAAAGGAGATTATTATGTTTCTCACATGTTGACCATCAAATCAATGTAAGAACTATAGGTTTTTGTCAGAAAGCCAAATAAAATTTAATATGTACACAAAATCAAGTAATGCCCAAATTCTTTTCAATTTTTGGGGGGTAGGGTAGTGTTCTGTGTGTTTTGGCAAGGGTAATGAGAAAAGCAACCAGATTGTGTGGCATATCATTGCAGAAATAGGTGAACTACCATATTGAAAAGTATCATTTACTTACAGGAGAAATTCAACTCATAATCATGTACATTACTTTGCCCCCCAAAACTATCAAGAAATCAATTTTGTGCAAATATTTTGCTAGAAAAGACATGAAAGATACATTTTCAGCACATCTAGACAGTACTATAGGTCTTATAATGTGTTTCTGACAAGTTTTAAGTCACAAACACAGTGTTGTTGTTGTACAGTGATCTATTTCACAAAATATGTCTTCAACCCATACAGAGGCACAAATTTCCTTCAATCTACTTCTTAATCTAACACATTGAGCTTAAAGGTATTTGGAATGATCTCTCAAGAGGAAAACTAAATGCAATGAAAACTAAGCCTTCTGTAGCCCTCCCATTTACACCACCCCCCATTAGAACATAGCAAGGACAATGACCGGTGAGCTAAAAAAGCTTAAAATTGTCATATCTCAGCTCTGGGAAAACATATTTGAACTCTGTAAACTAGTGTGACTTCTACTAAGAGTGTTCTACCATAAAATACTAACTTTATGAGGACACATATCTTTCTGTGGCTTCCTCAACTAAAATATACTGTGCATTTGTTACATTTTAAGATTTGTTGGATTACAAAATGGATAAATTCTACTCAAAGTCAGTCATACTGTGGCCAAATTTAAACAGCTTGAAAAAACAAGTGTTATTCTTGTATCCCAGGTTGATTTTAGGCTCAAAATTGTACTGGAAAGCTTAAAACCAGAGGAAGAAGTCACCTGCCACACGGCTTATTGTTGGGATCCCCCAACACAAAACTCTGTTCAAAACTGCCCACAAGTACCCTGGAACATAAACTTAATTATTAGCCTAGCCCAGAGAATAAAACTGCACCCCAAAAAGTCAAACAAGGGTCTAAAAGGATATTTCTGGGAAAATATGATTAGATTTAAGAAAAAATATGCAAAAAAAAGGGGGGTGGGGTAAATGTTAGGTTGGTTTATTTTTTAAAACAATTGATTCCAGCATTCTTGCAAGTGAAAATTGTGTAAGACACATGCAGGTACTGAATAAAATCAGGAAAGCCCAGGTCATTATATTCTGGGCGGTTTTATGCCAACTTTGAGTGCCATTAGGCATGCTATTTGAGGCGAATTTCTAATGTAATGAAGCAGTGAAGCCATGCCAATGGTAAAATTACCTCTGGAAAATGTAGAAAGACTCTCATTTCCATTCCTTTGATGTGTGAATCAGGAAAATATGCTCACAGGTGGATAAACAATTCCATTCATCTTATACAGGACCTGAAATTACCTGAAAGAGTACACAAAATATTCAGTTTGACATAAAACAACACTGAAAAAGTTGGTTTTTTTACAAGAAAAGGCATTTTGTAAGACTAAAAAGGAGATTATTATGTTTCTCACATGTTGACCATCAAATCAATGTAAGAACTATAGGTTTTTGTCAGAAAGCCAAATAAAATTTAATATGTACACAAAATCAAGTAATGCCCAAATTCTTTTCAATTTTTGGGGGGTAGGGTAGTGTTCTGTGTGTTTTGGCAAGGGTAATGAGAAAAGCAACCAGATTGTGTGGCATATCATTGCAGAAATAGGTGAACTACCATATTGAAAAGTATCATTTACTTACAGGAGAAATTCAACTCATAATCATGTACATTACTTTGCCCCCCAAAACTATCAAGAAATCAATTTTGTGCAAATATTTTGCTAGAAAAGACATGAAAGATACATTTTCAGCACATCTAGACAGTACTATAGGTCTTATAATGTGTTTCTGACAAGTTTTAAGTCACAAACACAGTGTTGTTGTTGTACAGTGATCTATTTCACAAAATATGTCTTCAACCCTAACAGAGGCACAAATTTCCTTCAATCTACTTCTTAATCTAACACATTGAGCTTAAAGGTATTTGGAATGATCTCTCAAGAGGAAAACTAAATGCAATGAAAACTAAGCCTTCTGTAGCCCTCCCATTTACACCACCCCCCATTAGAACATAGCAAGGACAATGACCGGTGAGCTAAAAAAGCTTAAAATTGTCATATCTCAGCTCTGGGAAAACATATTTGAACTCTGTAAACTAGTGTGACTTCTACTAAGAGTGTTCTACCATAAAATACTAACTTTATGAGGACACATATCTTTCTGTGGCTTCCTCAACTAAAATATACTGTGCATTTGTTACATTTTAAGATTTGTTGGATTACAAAATGGATAAATTCTACTCAAAGTCAGTCATACTGTGGCCAAATTTAAACAGCTTGAAAAAACAAGTGTTATTCTTGTATCCCAGGTTGATTTTAGGCTCAAAATTGTACTGGAAAGCTTAAAACCAGAGGAAGAAGTCACCTGCCACACGGCTTATTGTTGGGATCCCCCAACACAAAACTCTGTTCAAAACTGCCCACAAGTACCCTGGAACATAAACTTAATTATTAGCCTAGCCCAGAGAATAAAACTGCACCCCAAAAAGTCAAACAAGGGTCTAAAAGGATATTTCTGGGAAAATATGATTAGATTTAAGAAAAAATATGCAAAAAAAAGGGGGGTGGGGTAAATGTTAGGTTGGTTTATTTTTTAAAACAATTGATTCCAGCATTCTTGCAAGTGAAAATTGTGTAAGACACATGCAGGTACTGAATAAAATCAGGAAAGCCCAGGTCATTATATTCTGGGCGGTTTTATGCCAACTTTGAGTGCCATTAGGCATGCTATTTGAGGCGAATTTCTAATGTAATGAAGCAGTGAAGCCATGCCAATGGTAAAATTACCTCTGGAAAATGTAGAAAGACTCTCATTTCCATTCCTTTGATGTGTGAATCAGGAAAATATGCTCACAGGTGGATAAACAATTCCATTCATCTTATACAGGACCTGAAATTACCTGAAAGAGTACACAAAATATTCAGTTTGACATAAAACAACACTGAAAAAGTTGGTTTTTTTACAAGAAAAGGCATTTTGTAAGACTAAAAAGGAGATTATTATGTTTCTCACATGTTGACCATCAAATCAATGTAAGAACTATAGGTTTTTGTCAGAAAGCCAAATAAAATTTAATATGTACACAAAATCAAGTAATGCCCAAATTCTTTTCAATTTTTGGGGGGTAGGGTAGTGTTCTGTGTGTTTTGGCAAGGGTAATGAGAAAAGCAACCAGATTGTGTGGCATATCATTGCAGAAATAGGTGAACTACCATATTGAAAAGTATCATTTACTTACAGGAGAAATTCAACTCATAATCATGTACATTACTTTGCCCCCCAAAACTATCAAGAAATCAATTTTGTGCAAATATTTTGCTAGAAAAGACATGAAAGATACATTTTCAGCACATCTAGACAGTACTATAGGTCTTATAATGTGTTTCTGACAAGTTTTAAGTCACAAACACAGTGTTGTTGTTGTACAGTGATCTATTTCACAAAATATGTCTTCAACCCATACAGAGGCACAAATTTCCTTCAATCTACTTCTTAATCTAACACATTGAGCTTAAAGGTATTTGGAATGATCTCTCAAGAGGAAAACTAAATGCAATGAAAACTAAGCCTTCTGTAGCCCTCCCATTTACACCACCCCCCATTAGAACATAGCAAGGACAATGACCGGTGAGCTAAAAAAGCTTAAAATTGTCATATCTCAGCTCTGGGAAAACATATTTGAACTCTGTAAACTAGTGTGACTTCTACTAAGAGTGTTCTACCATAAAATACTAACTTTATGAGGACACATATCTTTCTGTGGCTTCCTCAACTAAAATATACTGTGCATTTGTTACATTTTAAGATTTGTTGGATTACAAAATGGATAAATTCTACTCAAAGTCAGTCATACTGTGGCCAAATTTAAACAGCTTGAAAAAACAAGTGTTATTCTTGTATCCCAGGTTGATTTTAGGCTCAAAATTGTACTGGAAAGCTTAAAACCAGAGGAAGAAGTCACCTGCCACACGGCTTATTGTTGGGATCCCCCAACACAAAACTCTGTTCAAAACTGCCCACAAGTACCCTGGAACATAAACTTAATTATTAGCCTAGCCCAGAGAATAAAACTGCACCCCAAAAAGTCAAACAAGGGTCTAAAAGGATATTTCTGGGAAAATATGATTAGATTTAAGAAAAAATATGCAAAAAAAAGGGGGGTGGGGTAAATGTTAGGTTGGTTTATTTTTTAAAACAATTGATTCCAGCATTCTTGCAAGTGAAAATTGTGTAAGACACATGCAGGTACTGAATAAAATCAGGAAAGCCCAGGTCATTATATTCTGGGCGGTTTTATGCCAACTTTGAGTGCCATTAGGCATGCTATTTGAGGCGAATTTCTAATGTAATGAAGCAGTGAAGCCATGCCAATGGTAAAATTACCTCTGGAAAATGTAGAAAGACTCTCATTTCCATTCCTTTGATGTGTGAATCAGGAAAATATGCTCACAGGTGGATAAACAATTCCATTCATCTTATACAGGACCTGAAATTACCTGAAAGAGTACACAAAATATTCAGTTTGACATAAAACAACACTGAAAAAGTTGGTTTTTTTACAAGAAAAGGCATTTTGTAAGACTAAAAAGGAGATTATTATGTTTCTCACATGTTGACCATCAAATCAATGTAAGAACTATAGGTTTTTGTCAGAAAGCCAAATAAAATTTAATATGTACACAAAATCAAGTAATGCCCAAATTCTTTTCAATTTTTGGGGGGTAGGGTAGTGTTCTGTGTGTTTTGGCAAGGGTAATGAGAAAAGCAACCAGATTGTGTGGCATATCATTGCAGAAATAGGTGAACTACCATATTG
The DNA here is from genome assembly GCA_963971465.1 of Lepidochitona cinerea. Classification (NCBI taxonomy): domain Eukaryota; kingdom Metazoa; phylum Mollusca; class Polyplacophora; order Chitonida; family Tonicellidae; genus Lepidochitona; species Lepidochitona cinerea. Next base: position 32,923,888 of record OZ020556.1, on the reverse strand, counting down.
AAAAGTATCATTTACTTACAGGAGAAATTCAACTCATAATCATGTACATTACTTTGCCCCCCAAAACTATCAAGAAATCAATTTTGTGCAAATATTTTGCTAGAAAAGACATGAAAGATACATTTTCAGCACATCTAGACAGTACTATAGGTCTTATAATGTGTTTCTGACAAGTTTTAAGTCACAAACACAGTGTTGTTGTTGTACAGTGATCTATTTCACAAAATATGTCTTCAACCCATACAGGCAGCAGGTCACAGTTTCATTTTCCTTCATTTCCCATTTGCGGTAATGTTAATGTCTGCTCTCACAGCACCTTCCCTAACTTTCGTTGAACCAAATCCTTCGGTGGGGGCCTTGAACAGTCCTTTGGCAGTATTTTAAGCACAATTTTTTCATAGGTTGAAGGTAGAAATTTTGAGATACGAGTAGAATCAGCTGATAGGGGTCTCTTTGCACATATTCCGCCGCAAGTAAATAGACCAAAGCACCCCCCAACTACCAGATCTCCACCACCTGAACTGGTCCCATTCCACTTCTAAAATCATTTCCAGACAGTAACTCAACCCCTGTCCTTTCATAAAAACTACAAAAATGCCCAGAAAAAAAATGCAGGGGGCCAGGAAAAAATAATAAAAAAAACACACAAAAATAGCTGGAACTTTTTTCGTCCCTAGGAATTTCCGGAAGTGACAAACTGTGACCTGTATCCTAACAGAGGCACAAATTTCCTTCAATCTACTTCTTAATCTAACACATTGAGCTTAAAGGTATTTGGAATGATCTCTCAAGAGGAAAACTAAATGCAATGAAAACTAAGCCTTCTGTAGCCCTCCCATTTACACCACCCCCCATTAGAACATAGCAAGGACAATGACCGGTGAGCTAAAAAAGCTTAAAATTGTCATATCTCAGCTCTGGGAAAACATATTTGAACTCTGTAAACTAGTGTGACTTCTACTAAGAGTGTTCTACCATAAAATACTAACTTTATGAGGACACATATCTTTCTGTGGCTTCCTCAACTAAAATATACTGTGCATTTGTTACATTTTAAGATTTGTTGGATTACAAAATGGATAAATTCTACTCAAAGTCAGTCATACTGTGGCCAAATTTAAACAGCTTGAAAAAACAAGTGTTATTCTTGTATCCCAGGTTGATTTTAGGCTCAAAATTGTACTGGAAAGCTTAAAACCAGAGGAAGAAGTCACCTGCCACACGGCTTATTGTTGGGATCCCCCAACACAAAACTCTGTTCAAAACTGCCCACAAGTACCCTGGAACATAAACTTAATTATTAGCCTAGCCCAGAGAATAAAACTGCACCCCAAAAAGTCAAACAAGGGTCTAAAAGGATATTTCTGGGAAAATATGATTAGATTTAAGAAAAAATATGCAAAAAAAAGGGGGGTGGGGTAAATGTTAGGTTGGTTTATTTTTTAAAACAATTGATTCCAGCATTCTTGCAAGTGAAAATTGTGTAAGACACATGCAGGTACTGAATAAAATCAGGAAAGCCCAGGTCATTATATTCTGGGCGGTTTTATGCCAACTTTGAGTGCCATTAGGCATGCTATTTGAGGCGAATTTCTAATGTAATGAAGCAGTGAAGCCATGCCAATGGTAAAATTACCTCTGGAAAATGTAGAAAGACTCTCATTTCCATTCCTTTGATGTGTGAATCAGGAAAATATGCTCACAGGTGGATAAACAATTCCATTCATCTTATACAGGACCTGAAATTACCTGAAAGAGTACACAAAATATTCAGTTTGACATAAAACAACACTGAAAAAGTTGGTTTTTTTACAAGAAAAGGCATTTTGTAAGACTAAAAAGGAGATTATTATGTTTCTCACATGTTGACCATCAAATCAATGTAAGAACTATAGGTTTTTGTCAGAAAGCCAAATAAAATTTAATATGTACACAAAATCAAGTAATGCCCAAATTCTTTTCAATTTTTGGGGGGTAGGGTAGTGTTCTGTGTGTTTTGGCAAGGGTAATGAGAAAAGCAACCAGATTGTGTGGCATATCATTGCAGAAATAGGTGAACTACCATATTGAAAAGTATCATTTACTTACAGGAGAAATTCAACTCATAATCATGTACATTACTTTGCCCCCCAAAACTATCAAGAAATCAATTTTGTGCAAATATTTTGCTAGAAAAGACATGAAAGATACATTTTCAGCACATCTAGACAGTACTATAGGTCTTATAATGTGTTTCTGACAAGTTTTAAGTCACAAACACAGTGTTGTTGTTGTACAGTGATCTATTTCACAAAATATGTCTTCAACCCATACAGAGGCACAAATTTCCTTCAATCTACTTCTTAATCTAACACATTGAGCTTAAAGGTATTTGGAATGATCTCTCAAGAGGAAAACTAAATGCAATGAAAACTAAGCCTTCTGTAGCCCTCCCATTTACACCACCCCCCATTAGAACATAGCAAGGACAATGACCGGTGAGCTAAAAAAGCTTAAAATTGTCATATCTCAGCTCTGGGAAAACATATTTGAACTCTGTAAACTAGTGTGACTTCTACTAAGAGTGTTCTACCATAAAATACTAACTTTATGAGGACACATATCTTTCTGTGGCTTCCTCAACTAAAATATACTGTGCATTTGTTACATTTTAAGATTTGTTGGATTACAAAATGGATAAATTCTACTCAAAGTCAGTCATACTGTGGCCAAATTTAAACAGCTTGAAAAAACAAGTGTTATTCTTGTATCCCAGGTTGATTTTAGGCTCAAAATTGTACTGGAAAGCTTAAAACCAGAGGAAGAAGTCACCTGCCACACGGCTTATTGTTGGGATCCCCCAACACAAAACTCTGTTCAAAACTGCCCACAAGTACCCTGGAACATAAACTTAATTATTAGCCTAGCCCAGAGAATAAAACTGCACCCCAAAAAGTCAAACAAGGGTCTAAAAGGATATTTCTGGGAAAATATGATTAGATTTAAGAAAAAATATGCAAAAAAAAGGGGGGTGGGGTAAATGTTAGGTTGGTTTATTTTTTAAAACAATTGATTCCAGCATTCTTGCAAGTGAAAATTGTGTAAGACACATGCAGGTACTGAATAAAATCAGGAAAGCCCAGGTCATTATATTCTGGGCGGTTTTATGCCAACTTTGAGTGCCATTAGGCATGCTATTTGAGGCGAATTTCTAATGTAATGAAGCAGTGAAGCCATGCCAATGGTAAAATTACCTCTGGAAAATGTAGAAAGACTCTCATTTCCATTCCTTTGATGTGTGAATCAGGAAAATATGCTCACAGGTGGATAAACAATTCCATTCATCTTATACAGGACCTGAAATTACCTGAAAGAGTACACAAAATATTCAGTTTGACATAAAACAACACTGAAAAAGTTGGTTTTTTTACAAGAAAAGGCATTTTGTAAGACTAAAAAGGAGATTATTATGTTTCTCACATGTTGACCATCAAATCAATGTAAGAACTATAGGTTTTTGTCAGAAAGCCAAATAAAATTTAATATGTACACAAAATCAAGTAATGCCCAAATTCTTTTCAATTTTTGGGGGGTAGGGTAGTGTTCTGTGTGTTTTGGCAAGGGTAATGAGAAAAGCAACCAGATTGTGTGGCATATCATTGCAGAAATAGGTGAACTACCATATTGAAAAGTATCATTTACTTACAGGAGAAATTCAACTCATAATCATGTACATTACTTTGCCCCCCAAAACTATCAAGAAATCAATTTTGTGCAAATATTTTGCTAGAAAAGACATGAAAGATACATTTTCAGCACATCTAGACAGTACTATAGGTCTTATAATGTGTTTCTGACAAGTTTTAAGTCACAAACACAGTGTTGTTGTTGTACAGTGATCTATTTCACAAAATATGTCTTCAACCCATACAGGCAGCAGGTCACAGTTTCATTTTCCTTCATTTCCCATTTGCGGTAATGTTAATGTCTGCTCTCACAGCACCTTCCCTAACTTTCGTTGAACCAAATCCTTCGGTGGGGGCCTTGAACAGTCCTTTGGCAGTATTTTAAGCACAATTTTTTCATAGGTTGAAGGTAGAAATTTTGAGATACGAGTAGAATCAGCTGATAGGGGTCTCTTTGCACATATTCCGCCGCAAGTAAATAGACCAAAGCACCCCCCAACTACCAGATCTCCACCACCTGAACTGGTCCCATTCCACTTCTAAAATCATTTCCAGACAGTAACTCAACCCCTGTCCTTTCATAAAAACTACAAAAATGCCCAGAAAAAAAATGCAGGGGGCCAGGAAAAAATAATAAAAAAAACACACAAAAATAGCTGGAACTTTTTTCGTCCCTAGGAATTTCCGGAAGTGACAAACTGTGACCTGTATCCTAACAGAGGCACAAATTTCCTTCAATCTACTTCTTAATCTAACACATTGAGCTTAAAGGTATTTGGAATGATCTCTCAAGAGGAAAACTAAATGCAATGAAAACTAAGCCTTCTGTAGCCCTCCCATTTACACCACCCCCCATTAGAACATAGCAAGGACAATGACCGGTGAGCTAAAAAAGCTTAAAATTGTCATATCTCAGCTCTGGGAAAACATATTTGAACTCTGTAAACTAGTGTGACTTCTACTAAGAGTGTTCTACCATAAAATACTAACTTTATGAGGACACATATCTTTCTGTGGCTTCCTCAACTAAAATATACTGTGCATTTGTTACATTTTAAGATTTGTTGGATTACAAAATGGATAAATTCTACTCAAAGTCAGTCATACTGTGGCCAAATTTAAACAGCTTGAAAAAACAAGTGTTATTCTTGTATCCCAGGTTGATTTTAGGCTCAAAATTGTACTGGAAAGCTTAAAACCAGAGGAAGAAGTCACCTGCCACACGGCTTATTGTTGGGATCCCCCAACACAAAACTCTGTTCAAAACTGCCCACAAGTACCCTGGAACATAAACTTAATTATTAGCCTAGCCCAGAGAATAAAACTGCACCCCAAAAAGTCAAACAAGGGTCTAAAAGGATATTTCTGGGAAAATATGATTAGATTTAAGAAAAAATATGCAAAAAAAAGGGGGGTGGGGTAAATGTTAGGTTGGTTTATTTTTTAAAACAATTGATTCCAGCATTCTTGCAAGTGAAAATTGTGTAAGACACATGCAGGTACTGAATAAAATCAGGAAAGCCCAGGTCATTATATTCTGGGCGGTTTTATGCCAACTTTGAGTGCCATTAGGCATGCTATTTGAGGCGAATTTCTAATGTAATGAAGCAGTGAAGCCATGCCAATGGTAAAATTACCTCTGGAAAATGTAGAAAGACTCTCATTTCCATTCCTTTGATGTGTGAATCAGGAAAATATGCTCACAGGTGGATAAACAATTCCATTCATCTTATACAGGACCTGAAATTACCTGAAAGAGTACACAAAATATTCAGTTTGACATAAAACAACACTGAAAAAGTTGGTTTTTTTACAAGAAAAGGCATTTTGTAAGACTAAAAAGGAGATTATTATGTTTCTCACATGTTGACCATCAAATCAATGTAAGAACTATAGGTTTTTGTCAGAAAGCCAAATAAAATTTAATATGTACACAAAATCAAGTAATGCCCAAATTCTTTTCAATTTTTGGGGGGTAGGGTAGTGTTCTGTGTGTTTTGGCAAGGGTAATGAGAAAAGCAACCAGATTGTGTGGCATATCATTGCAGAAATAGGTGAACTACCATATTGAAAAGTATCATTTACTTACAGGAGAAATTCAACTCATAATCATGTACATTACTTTGCCCCCCAAAACTATCAAGAAATCAATTTTGTGCAAATATTTTGCTAGAAAAGACATGAAAGATACATTTTCAGCACATCTAGACAGTACTATAGGTCTTATAATGTGTTTCTGACAAGTTTTAAGTCACAAACACAGTGTTGTTGTTGTACAGTGATCTATTTCACAAAATATGTCTTCAACCCATACAGGCAGCAGGTCACAGTTTCATTTTCCTTCATTTCCCATTTGCGGTAATGTTAATGTCTGCTCTCACAGCACCTTCCCTAACTTTCGTTGAACCAAATCCTTCGGTGGGGGCCTTGAACAGTCCTTTGGCAGTATTTTAAGCACAATTTTTTCATAGGTTGAAGGTAGAAATTTTGAGATACGAGTAGAATCAGCTGATAGGGGTCTCTTTGCACATATTCCGCCGCAAGTAAATAGACCAAAGCACCCCCCAACTACCAGATCTCCACCACCTGAACTGGTCCCATTCCACTTCTAAAATCATTTCCAGACAGTAACTCAACCCCTGTCCTTTCATAAAAACTACAAAAATGCCCAGAAAAAAAATGCAGGGGGCCAGGAAAAAATAATAAAAAAAACACACAAAAATAGCTGGAACTTTTTTCGTCCCTAGGAATTTCCGGAAGTGACAAACTGTGACCTGTATCCTAACAGAGGCACAAATTTCCTTCAATCTACTTCTTAATCTAACACATTGAGCTTAAAGGTATTTGGAATGATCTCTCAAGAGGAAAACTAAATGCAATGAAAACTAAGCCTTCTGTAGCCCTCCCATTTACACCACCCCCCATTAGAACATAGCAAGGACAATGACCGGTGAGCTAAAAAAGCTTAAAATTGTCATATCTCAGCTCTGGGAAAACATATTTGAACTCTGTAAACTAGTGTGACTTCTACTAAGAGTGTTCTACCATAAAATACTAACTTTATGAGGACACATATCTTTCTGTGGCTTCCTCAACTAAAATATACTGTGCATTTGTTACATTTTAAGATTTGTTGGATTACAAAATGGATAAATTCTACTCAAAGTCAGTCATACTGTGGCCAAATTTAAACAGCTTGAAAAAACAAGTGTTATTCTTGTATCCCAGGTTGATTTTAGGCTCAAAATTGTACTGGAAAGCTTAAAACCAGAGGAAGAAGTCACCTGCCACACGGCTTATTGTTGGGATCCCCCAACACAAAACTCTGTTCAAAACTGCCCACAAGTACCCTGGAACATAAACTTAATTATTAGCCTAGCCCAGAGAATAAAACTGCACCCCAAAAAGTCAAACAAGGGTCTAAAAGGATATTTCTGGGAAAATATGATTAGATTTAAGAAAAAATATGCAAAAAAAAGGGGGGTGGGGTAAATGTTAGGTTGGTTTATTTTTTAAAACAATTGATTCCAGCATTCTTGCAAGTGAAAATTGTGTAAGACACATGCAGGTACTGAATAAAATCAGGAAAGCCCAGGTTATTATATTCTGGGCGGTTTTATGCCAACTTTGAGTGCCATTAGGCATGCTATTTGAGGCGAATTTCTAATGTAATGAAGCAGTGAAGCCATGCCAATGGTAAAATTACCTCTGGAAAATGTAGAAAGACTCTCATTTCCATTCCTTTGATGTGTGAATCAGGAAAATATGCTCACAGGTGGATAAACAATTCCATTCATCTTATACAGGACCTGAAATTACCTGAAAGAGTACACAAAATATTCAGTTTGACATAAAACAACACTGAAAAAGTTGGTTTTTTTACAAGAAAAGGCATTTTGTAAGACTAAAAAGGAGATTATTATGTTTCTCACATGTTGACCATCAAATCAATGTAAGAACTATAGGTTTTTGTCAGAAAGCCAAATAAAATTTAATATGTACACAAAATCAAGTAATGCCCAAATTCTTTTCAATTTTTGGGGGGTAGGGTAGTGTTCTGTGTGTTTTGGCAAGGGTAATGAGAAAAGCAACCAGATTGTGTGGCATATCATTGCAGAAATAGGTGAACTACCATATTGAAAAGTATCATTTACTTACAGGAGAAATTCAACTCATAATCATGTACATTACTTTGCCCCCCAAAACTATCAAGAAATCAATTTTGTGCAAATATTTTGCTAGAAAAGACATGAAAGATACATTTTCAGCACATCTAGACAGTACTATAGGTCTTATAATGTGTTTCTGACAAGTTTTAAGTCACAAACACAGTGTTGTTGTTGTACAGTGATCTATTTCACAAAATATGTCTTCAACCCATACAGGCAGCAGGTCACAGTTTCATTTTCCTTCATTTCCCATTTGCGGTAATGTTAATGTCTGCTCTCACAGCACCTTCCCTAACTTTCGTTGAACCAAATCCTTCGGTGGGGGCCTTGAACAGTCCTTTGGCAGTATTTTAAGCACAATTTTTTCATAGGTTGAAGGTAGAAATTTTGAGATACGAGTAGAATCAGCTGATAGGGGTCTCTTTGCACATATTCCGCCGCAAGTAAATAGACCAAAGCACCCCCCAACTACCAGATCTCCACCACCTGAACTGGTCCCATTCCACTTCTAAAATCATTTCCAGACAGTAACTCAACCCCTGTCCTTTCATAAAAACTACAAAAATGCCCAGAAAAAAAATGCAGGGGGCCAGGAAAAAATAATAAAAAAAACACACAAAAATAGCTGGAACTTTTTTCGTCCCTAGGAATTTCCGGAAGTGACAAACTGTGACCTGTATCCTAACAGAGGCACAAATTTCCTTCAATCTACTTCTTAATCTAACACATTGAGCTTAAAGGTATTTGGAATGATCTCTCAAGAGGAAAACTAAATGCAATGAAAACTAAGCCTTCTGTAGCCCTCCCATTTACACCACCCCCCATTAGAACATAGCAAGGACAATGACCGGTGAGCTAAAAAAGCTTAAAATTGTCATATCTCAGCTCTGGGAAAACATATTTGAACTCTGTAAACTAGTGTGACTTCTACTAAGAGTGTTCTACCATAAAATACTAACTTTATGAGGACACATATCTTTCTGTGGCTTCCTCAACTAAAATATACTGTGCATTTGTTACATTTTAAGATTTGTTGGATTACAAAATGGATAAATTCTACTCAAAGTCAGTCATACTGTGGCCAAATTTAAACAGCTTGAAAAAACAAGTGTTATTCTTGTATCCCAGGTTGATTTTAGGCTCAAAATTGTACTGGAAAGCTTAAAACCAGAGGAAGAAGTCACCTGCCACACGGCTTATTGTTGGGATCCCCCAACACAAAACTCTGTTCAAAACTGCCCACAAGTACCCTGGAACATAAACTTAATTATTAGCCTAGCCCAGAGAATAAAACTGCACCCCAAAAAGTCAAACAAGGGTCTAAAAGGATATTTCTGGGAAAATATGATTAGATTTAAGAAAAAATATGCAAAAAAAAGGGGGGTGGGGTAAATGTTAGGTTGGTTTATTTTTTAAAACAATTGATTCCAGCATTCTTGCAAGTGAAAATTGTGTAAGACACATGCAGGTACTGAATAAAATCAGGAAAGCCCAGGTCATTATATTCTGGGCGGTTTTATGCCAACTTTGAGTGCCATTAGGCATGCTATTTGAGGCGAATTTCTAATGTAATGAAGCAGTGAAGCCATGCCAATGGTAAAATTACCTCTGGAAAATGTAGAAAGACTCTCATTTCCATTCCTTTGATGTGTGAATCAGGAAAATATGCTCACAGGTGGATAAACAATTCCATTCATCTTATACAGGACCTGAAATTACCTGAAAGAGTACACAAAATATTCAGTTTGACATAAAACAACACTGAAAAAGTTGGTTTTTTTACAAGAAAAGGCATTTTGTAAGACTAAAAAGGAGATTATTATGTTTCTCACATGTTGACCATCAAATCAATGTAAGAACTATAGGTTTTTGTCAGAAAGCCAAATAAAATTTAATATGTACACAAAATCAAGTAATGCCCAAATTCTTTTCAATTTTTGGGGGGTAGGGTAGTGTTCTGTGTGTTTTGGCAAGGGTAATGAGAAAAGCAACCAGATTGTGTGGCATATCATTGCAGAAATAGGTGAACTACCATATTGAAAAGTATCATTTACTTACAGGAGAAATTCAACTCATAATCATGTACATTACTTTGCCCCCCAAAACTATCAAGAAATCAATTTTGTGCAAATATTTTGCTAGAAAAGACATGAAAGATACATTTTCAGCACATCTAGACAGTACTATAGGTCTTATAATGTGTTTCTGACAAGTTTTAAGTCACAAACACAGTGTTGTTGTTGTACAGTGATCTATTTCACAAAATATGTCTTCAACCCATACAGAGGCACAAATTTCCTTCAATCTACTTCTTAATCTAACACATTGAGCTTAAAGGTATTTGGAATGATCTCTCAAGAGGAAAACTAAATGCAATGAAAACTAAGCCTTCTGTAGCCCTCCCATTTACACCACCCCCCATTAGAACATAGCAAGGACAATGACCGGTGAGCTAAAAAAGCTTAAAATTGTCATATCTCAGCTCTGGGAAAACATATTTGAACTCTGTAAACTAGTGTGACTTCTACTAAGAGTGTTCTACCATAAAATACTAACTTTATGAGGACACATATCTTTCTGTGGCTTCCTCAACTAAAATATACTGTGCATTTGTTACATTTTAAGATTTGTTGGATTACAAAATGGATAAATTCTACTCAAAGTCAGTCATACTGTGGCCAAATTTAAACAGCTTGAAAAAACAAGTGTTATTCTTGTATCCCAGGTTGATTTTAGGCTCAAAATTGTACTGGAAAGCTTAAAACCAGAGGAAGAAGTCACCTGCCACACGGCTTATTGTTGGGATCCCCCAACACAAAACTCTGTTCAAAACTGCCCACAAGTACCCTGGAACATAAACTTAATTATTAGCCTAGCCCAGAGAATAAAACTGCACCCCAAAAAGTCAAACAAGGGTCTAAAAGGATATTTCTGGGAAAATATGATTAGATTTAAGAAAAAATATGCAAAAAAAAGGGGGGTGGGGTAAATGTTAGGTTGGTTTATTTTTTAAAACAATTGATTCCAGCATTCTTGCAAGTGAAAATTGTGTAAGACACATGCAGGTACTGAATAAAATCAGGAAAGCCCAGGTCATTATATTCTGGGCGGTTTTATGCCAACTTTGAGTGCCATTAGGCATGCTATTTGAGGCGAATTTCTAATGTAATGAAGCAGTGAAGCCATGCCAATGGTAAAATTACCTCTGGAAAATGTAGAAAGACTCTCATTTCCATTCCTTTGATGTGTGAATCAGGAAAATATGCTCACAGGTGGATAAACAATTCCATTCATCTTATACAGGACCTGAAATTACCTGAAAGAGTACACAAAATATTCAGTTTGACATAAAACAACACTGAAAAAGTTGGTTTTTTTACAAGAAAAGGCATTTTGTAAGACTAAAAAGGAGATTATTATGTTTCTCACATGTTGACCATCAAATCAATGTAAGAACTATAGGTTTTTGTCAGAAAGCCAAATAAAATTTAATATGTACACAAAATCAAGTAATGCCCAAATTCTTTTCAATTTTTGGGGGGTAGGGTAGTGTTCTGTGTGTTTTGGCAAGGGTAATGAGAAAAGCAACCAGATTGTGTGGCATATCATTGCAGAAATAGGTGAACTACCATATTGAAAAGTATCATTTACTTACAGGAGAAATTCAACTCATAATCATGTACATTACTTTGCCCCCCAAAACTATCAAGAAATCAATTTTGTGCAAATATTTTGCTAGAAAAGACATGAAAGATACATTTTCAGCACATCTAGACAGTACTATAGGTCTTATAATGTGTTTCTGACAAGTTTTAAGTCACAAACACAGTGTTGTTGTTGTACAGTGATCTATTTCACAAAATATGTCTTCAACCCATACAGGCAGCAGGTCACAGTTTCATTTTCCTTCATTTCCCATTTGCGGTAATGTTAATGTCTGCTCTCACAGCACCTTCCCTAACTTTCGTTGAACCAAATCCTTCGGTGGGGGCCTTGAACAGTCCTTTGGCAGTATTTTAAGCACAATTTTTTCATAGGTTGAAGGTAGAAATTTTGAGATACGAGTAGAATCAGCTGATAGGGGTCTCTTTGCACATATTCCGCCGCAAGTAAATAGACCAAAGCACCCCCCAACTACCAGATCTCCACCACCTGAACTGGTCCCATTCCACTTCTAAAATCATTTCCAGACAGTAACTCAACCCCTGTCCTTTCATAAAAACTACAAAAATGCCCAGAAAAAAAATGCAGGGGGCCAGGAAAAAATAATAAAAAAAACACACAAAAATAGCTGGAACTTTTTTCGTCCCTAGGAATTTCCGGAAGTGACAAACTGTGACCTGTATCCTAACAGAGGCACAAATTTCCTTCAATCTACTTCTTAATCTAACACATTGAGCTTAAAGGTATTTGGAATGATCTCTCAAGAGGAAAACTAAATGCAATGAAAACTAAGCCTTCTGTAGCCCTCCCATTTACACCACCCCCCATTAGAACATAGCAAGGACAATGACCGGTGAGCTAAAAAAGCTTAAAATTGTCATATCTCAGCTCTGGGAAAACATATTTGAACTCTGTAAACTAGTGTGACTTCTACTAAGAGTGTTCTACCATAAAATACTAACTTTATGAGGACACATATCTTTCTGTGGCTTCCTCAACTAAAATATACTGTGCATTTGTTACATTTTAAGATTTGTTGGATTACAAAATGGATAAATTCTACTCAAAGTCAGTCATACTGTGGCCAAATTTAAACAGCTTGAAAAAACAAGTGTTATTCTTGTATCCCAGGTTGATTTTAGGCTCAAAATTGTACTGGAAAGCTTAAAACCAGAGGAAGAAGTCACCTGCCACACGGCTTATTGTTGGGATCCCCCAACACAAAACTCTGTTCAAAACTGCCCACAAGTACCCTGGAACATAAACTTAATTATTAGCCTAGCCCAGAGAATAAAACTGCACCCCAAAAAGTCAAACAAGGGTCTAAAAGGATATTTCTGGGAAAATATGATTAGATTTAAGAAAAAATATGCAAAAAAAAGGGGGGTGGGGTAAATGTTAGGTTGGTTTATTTTTTAAAACAATTGATTCCAGCATTCTTGCAAGTGAAAATTGTGTAAGACACATGCAGGTACTGAATAAAATCAGGAAAGCCCAGGTCATTATATTCTGGGCGGTTTTATGCCAACTTTGAGTGCCATTAGGCATGCTATTTGAGGCGAATTTCTAATGTAATGAAGCAGTGAAGCCATGCCAATGGTAAAATTACCTCTGGAAAATGTAGAAAGACTCTCATTTCCATTCCTTTGATGTGTGAATCAGGAAAATATGCTCACAGGTGGATAAACAATTCCATTCATCTTATACAGGACCTGAAATTACCTGAAAGAGTACACAAAATATTCAGTTTGACATAAAACAACACTGAAAAAGTTGGTTTTTTTACAAGAAAAGGCATTTTGTAAGACTAAAAAGGAGATTATTATGTTTCTCACATGTTGACCATCAAATCAATGTAAGAACTATAGGTTTTTGTCAGAAAGCCAAATAAAATTTAATATGTACACAAAATCAAGTAATGCCCAAATTCTTTTCAATTTTTGGGGGGTAGGGTAGTGTTCTGTGTGTTTTGGCAAGGGTAATGAGAAAAGCAACCAGATTGTGTGGCATATCATTGCAGAAATAGGTGAACTACCATATTGAAAAGTATCATTTACTTACAGGAGAAATTCAACTCATAATCATGTACATTACTTTGCCCCCCAAAACTATCAAGAAATCAATTTTGTGCAAATATTTTGCTAGAAAAGACATGAAAGATACATTTTCAGCACATCTAGACAGTACTATAGGTCTTATAATGTGTTTCTGACAAGTTTTAAGTCACAAACACAGTGTTGTTGTTGTACAGTGATCTATTTCACAAAATATGTCTTCAACCCATACAGGCAGCAGGTCACAGTTTCATTTTCCTTCATTTCCCATTTGCGGTAATGTTAATGTCTGCTCTCACAGCACCTTCCCTAACTTTCGTTGAACCAAATCCTTCGGTGGGGGCCTTGAACAGTCCTTTGGCAGTATTTTAAGCACAATTTTTTCATAGGTTGAAGGTAGAAATTTTGAGATACGAGTAGAATCAGCTGATAGGGGTCTCTTTGCACATATTCCGCCGCAAGTAAATAGACCAAAGCACCCCCCAACTACCAGATCTCCACCACCTGAACTGGTCCCATTCCACTTCTAAAATCATTTCCAGACAGTAACTCAACCCCTGTCCTTTCATAAAAACTACAAAAATGCCCAGAAAAAAAATGCAGGGGGCCAGGAAAAAATAATAAAAAAAACACACAAAAATAGCTGGAACTTTTTTCGTCCCTAGGAATTTCCGGAAGTGACAAACTGTGACCTGTATCCTAACAGAGGCACAAATTTCCTTCAATCTACTTCTTAATCTAACACATTGAGCTTAAAGGTATTTGGAATGATCTCTCAAGAGGAAAACTAAATGCAATGAAAACTAAGCCTTCTGTAGCCCTCCCATTTACACCACCCCCCATTAGAACATAGCAAGGACAATGACCGGTGAGCTAAAAAAGCTTAAAATTGTCATATCTCAGCTCTGGGAAAACATATTTGAACTCTGTAAACTAGTGTGACTTCTACTAAGAGTGTTCTACCATAAAATACTAACTTTATGAGGACACATATCTTTCTGTGGCTTCCTCAACTAAAATATACTGTGCATTTGTTACATTTTAAGATTTGTTGGATTACAAAATGGATAAATTCTACTCAAAGTCAGTCATACTGTGGCCAAATTTAAACAGCTTGAAAAAACAAGTGTTATTCTTGTATCCCAGGTTGATTTTAGGCTCAAAATTGTACTGGAAAGCTTAAAACCAGAGGAAGAAGTCACCTGCCACACGGCTTATTGTTGGGATCCCCCAACACAAAACTCTGTTCAAAACTGCCCACAAGTACCCTGGAACATAAACTTAATTATTAGCCTAGCCCAGAGAATAAAACTGCACCCCAAAAAGTCAAACAAGGGTCTAAAAGGATATTTCTGGGAAAATATGATTAGATTTAAGAAAAAATATGCAAAAAAAAGGGGGGTGGGGTAAATGTTAGGTTGGTTTATTTTTTAAAACAATTGATTCCAGCATTCTTGCAAGTGAAAATTGTGTAAGACACATGCAGGTACTGAATAAAATCAGGAAAGCCCAGGTCATTATATTCTGGGCGGTTTTATGCCAACTTTGAGTGCCATTAGGCATGCTATTTGAGGCGAATTTCTAATGTAATGAAGCAGTGAAGCCATGCCAATGGTAAAATTACCTCTGGAAAATGTAGAAAGACTCTCATTTCCATTCCTTTGATGTGTGAATCAGGAAAATATGCTCACAGGTGGATAAACAATTCCATTCATCTTATACAGGACCTGAAATTACCTGAAAGAGTACACAAAATATTCAGTTTGACATAAAACAACACTGAAAAAGTTGGTTTTTTTACAAGAAAAGGCATTTTGTAAGACTAAAAAGGAGATTATTATGTTTCTCACATGTTGACCATCAAATCAATGTAAGAACTATAGGTTTTTGTCAGAAAGCCAAATAAAATTTAATATGTACACAAAATCAAGTAATGCCCAAATTCTTTTCAATTTTTGGGGGGTAGGGTAGTGTTCTGTGTGTTTTGGCAAGGGTAATGAGAAAAGCAACCAGATTGTGTGGCATATCATTGCAGAAATAGGTGAACTACCATATTGAAAAGTATCATTTACTTACAGGAGAAATTCAACTCATAATCATGTACATTACTTTGCCCCCCAAAACTATCAAGAAATCAATTTTGTGCAAATATTTTGCTAGAAAAGACATGAAAGATACATTTTCAGCACATCTAGACAGTACTATAGGTCTTATAATGTGTTTCTGACAAGTTTTAAGTCACAAACACAGTGTTGTTGTTGTACAGTGATCTATTTCACAAAATATGTCTTCAACCCATACAGGCAGCAGGTCACAGTTTCATTTTCCTTCATTTCCCATTTGCGGTAATGTTAATGTCTGCTCTCACAGCACCTTCCCTAACTTTCGTTGAACCAAATCCTTCGGTGGGGGCCTTGAACAGTCCTTTGGCAGTATTTTAAGCACAATTTTTTCATAGGTTGAAGGTAGAAATTTTGAGATACGAGTAGAATCAGCTGATAGGGGTCTCTTTGCACATATTCCGCCGCAAGTAAATAGACCAAAGCACCCCCCAACTACCAGATCTCCACCACCTGAACTGGTCCCATTCCACTTCTAAAATCATTTCCAGACAGTAACTCAACCCCTGTCCTTTCATAAAAACTACAAAAATGCCCAGAAAAAAAATGCAGGGGGCCAGGAAAAAATAATAAAAAAAACACACAAAAATAGCTGGAACTTTTTTCGTCCCTAGGAATTTCCGGAAGTGACAAACTGTGACCTGTATCCTAACAGAGGCACAAATTTCCTTCAATCTACTTCTTAATCTAACACATTGAGCTTAAAGGTATTTGGAATGATCTCTCAAGAGGAAAACTAAATGCAATGAAAACTAAGCCTTCTGTAGCCCTCCCATTTACACCACCCCCCATTAGAACATAGCAAGGACAATGACCGGTGAGCTAAAAAAGCTTAAAATTGTCATATCTCAGCTCTGGGAAAACATATTTGAACTCTGTAAACTAGTGTGACTTCTACTAAGAGTGTTCTACCATAAAATACTAACTTTATGAGGACACATATCTTTCTGTGGCTTCCTCAACTAAAATATACTGTGCATTTGTTACATTTTAAGATTTGTTGGATTACAAAATGGATAAATTCTACTCAAAGTCAGTCATACTGTGGCCAAATTTAAACAGCTTGAAAAAACAAGTGTTATTCTTGTATCCCAGGTTGATTTTAGGCTCAAAATTGTACTGGAAAGCTTAAAACCAGAGGAAGAAGTCACCTGCCACACGGCTTATTGTTGGGATCCCCCAACACAAAACTCTGTTCAAAACTGCCCACAAGTACCCTGGAACATAAACTTAATTATTAGCCTAGCCCAGAGAATAAAACTGCACCCCAAAAAGTCAAACAAGGGTCTAAAAGGATATTTCTGGGAAAATATGATTAGATTTAAGAAAAAATATGCAAAAAAAAGGGGGGTGGGGTAAATGTTAGGTTGGTTTATTTTTTAAAACAATTGATTCCAGCATTCTTGCAAGTGAAAATTGTGTAAGACACATGCAGGTACTGAATAAAATCAGGAAAGCCCAGGTCATTATATTCTGGGCGGTTTTATGCCAACTTTGAGTGCCATTAGGCATGCTATTTGAGGCGAATTTCTAATGTAATGAAGCAGTGAAGCCATGCCAATGGTAAAATTACCTCTGGAAAATGTAGAAAGACTCTCATTTCCATTCCTTTGATGTGTGAATCAGGAAAATATGCTCACAGGTGGATAAACAATTCCATTCATCTTATACAGGACCTGAAATTACCTGAAAGAGTACACAAAATATTCAGTTTGACATAAAACAACACTGAAAAAGTTGGTTTTTTTACAAGAAAAGGCATTTTGTAAGACTAAAAAGGAGATTATTATGTTTCTCACATGTTGACCATCAAATCAATGTAAGAACTATAGGTTTTTGTCAGAAAGCCAAATAAAATTTAATATGTACACAAAATCAAGTAATGCCCAAATTCTTTTCAATTTTTGGGGGGTAGGGTAGTGTTCTGTGTGTTTTGGCAAGGGTAATGAGAAAAGCAACCAGATTGTGTGGCATATCATTGCAGAAATAGGTGAACTACCATATTGAAAAGTATCATTTACTTACAGGAGAAATTCAACTCATAATCATGTACATTACTTTGCCCCCCAAAACTATCAAGAAATCAATTTTGTGCAAATATTTTGCTAGAAAAGACATGAAAGATACATTTTCAGCACATCTAGACAGTACTATAGGTCTTATAATGTGTTTCTGACAAGTTTTAAGTCACAAACACAGTGTTGTTGTTGTACAGTGATCTATTTCACAAAATATGTCTTCAACCCATACAGGCAGCAGGTCACAGTTTCATTTTCCTTCATTTCCCATTTGCGGTAATGTTAATGTCTGCTCTCACAGCACCTTCCCTAACTTTCGTTGAACCAAATCCTTCGGTGGGGGCCTTGAACAGTCCTTTGGCAGTATTTTAAGCACAATTTTTTCATAGGTTGAAGGTAGAAATTTTGAGATACGAGTAGAATCAGCTGATAGGGGTCTCTTTGCACATATTCCGCCGCAAGTAAATAGACCAAAGCACCCCCCAACTACCAGATCTCCACCACCTGAACTGGTCCCATTCCACTTCTAAAATCATTTCCAGACAGTAACTCAACCCCTGTCCTTTCATAAAAACTACAAAAATGCCCAGAAAAAAAATGCAGGGGGCCAGGAAAAAATAATAAAAAAAACACACAAAAATAGCTGGAACTTTTTTCGTCCCTAGGAATTTCCGGAAGTGACAAACTGTGACCTGTATCCTAACAGAGGCACAAATTTCCTTCAATCTACTTCTTAATCTAACACATTGAGCTTAAAGGTATTTGGAATGATCTCTCAAGAGGAAAACTAAATGCAATGAAAACTAAGCCTTCTGTAGCCCTCCCATTTACACCACCCCCCATTAGAACATAGCAAGGACAATGACCGGTGAGCTAAAAAAGCTTAAAATTGTCATATCTCAGCTCTGGGAAAACATATTTGAACTCTGTAAACTAGTGTGACTTCTACTAAGAGTGTTCTACCATAAAATACTAACTTTATGAGGACACATATCTTTCTGTGGCTTCCTCAACTAAAATATACTGTGCATTTGTTACATTTTAAGATTTGTTGGATTACAAAATGGATAAATTCTACTCAAAGTCAGTCATACTGTGGCCAAATTTAAACAGCTTGAAAAAACAAGTGTTATTCTTGTATCCCAGGTTGATTTTAGGCTCAAAATTGTACTGGAAAGCTTAAAACCAGAGGAAGAAGTCACCTGCCACACGGCTTATTGTTGGGATCCCCCAACACAAAACTCTGTTCAAAACTGCCCACAAGTACCCTGGAACATAAACTTAATTATTAGCCTAGCCCAGAGAATAAAACTGCACCCCAAAAAGTCAAACAAGGGTCTAAAAGGATATTTCTGGGAAAATATGATTAGATTTAAGAAAAAATATGCAAAAAAAAGGGGGGTGGGGTAAATGTTAGGTTGGTTTATTTTTTAAAACAATTGATTCCAGCATTCTTGCAAGTGAAAATTGTGTAAGACACATGCAGGTACTGAATAAAATCAGGAAAGCCCAGGTCATTATATTCTGGGCGGTTTTATGCCAACTTTGAGTGCCATTAGGCATGCTATTTGAGGCGAATTTCTAATGTAATGAAGCAGTGAAGCCATGCCAATGGTAAAATTACCTCTGGAAAATGTAGAAAGACTCTCATTTCCATTCCTTTGATGTGTGAATCAGGAAAATATGCTCACAGGTGGATAAACAATTCCATTCATCTTATACAGGACCTGAAATTACCTGAAAGAGTACACAAAATATTCAGTTTGACATAAAACAACACTGAAAAAGTTGGTTTTTTTACAAGAAAAGGCATTTTGTAAGACTAAAAAGGAGATTATTATGTTTCTCACATGTTGACCATCAAATCAATGTAAGAACTATAGGTTTTTGTCAGAAAGCCAAATAAAATTTAATATGTACACAAAATCAAGTAATGCCCAAATTCTTTTCAATTTTTGGGGGGTAGGGTAGTGTTCTGTGTGTTTTGGCAAGGGTAATGAGAAAAGCAACCAGATTGTGTGGCATATCATTGCAGAAATAGGTGAACTACCATATTGAAAAGTATCATTTACTTACAGGAGAAATTCAACTCATAATCATGTACATTACTTTGCCCCCCAAAACTATCAAGAAATCAATTTTGTGCAAATATTTTGCTAGAAAAGACATGAAAGATACATTTTCAGCACATCTAGACAGTACTATAGGTCTTATAATGTGTTTCTGACAAGTTTTAAGTCACAAACACAGTGTTGTTGTTGTACAGTGATCTATTTCACAAAATATGTCTTCAACCCATACAGGCAGCAGGTCACAGTTTCATTTTCCTTCATTTCCCATTTGCGGTAATGTTAATGTCTGCTCTCACAGCACCTTCCCTAACTTTCGTTGAACCAAATCCTTCGGTGGGGGCCTTGAACAGTCCTTTGGCAGTATTTTAAGCACAATTTTTTCATAGGTTGAAGGTAGAAATTTTGAGATACGAGTAGAATCAGCTGATAGGGGTCTCTTTGCACATATTCCGCCGCAAGTAAATAGACCAAAGCACCCCCCAACTACCAGATCTCCACCACCTGAACTGGTCCCATTCCACTTCTAAAATCATTTCCAGACAGTAACTCAACCCCTGTCCTTTCATAAAAACTACAAAAATGCCCAGAAAAAAAATGCAGGGGGCCAGGAAAAAATAATAAAAAAAACACACAAAAATAGCTGGAACTTTTTTCGTCCCTAGGAATTTCCGGAAGTGACAAACTGTGACCTGTATCCTAACAGAGGCACAAATTTCCTTCAATCTACTTCTTAATCTAACACATTGAGCTTAAAGGTATTTGGAATGATCTCTCAAGAGGAAAACTAAATGCAATGAAAACTAAGCCTTCTGTAGCCCTCCCATTTACACCACCCCCCATTAGAACATAGCAAGGACAATGACCGGTGAGCTAAAAAAGCTTAAAATTGTCATATCTCAGCTCTGGGAAAACATATTTGAACTCTGTAAACTAGTGTGACTTCTACTAAGAGTGTTCTACCATAAAATACTAACTTTATGAGGACACATATCTTTCTGTGGCTTCCTCAACTAAAATATACTGTGCATTTGTTACATTTTAAGATTTGTTGGATTACAAAATGGATAAATTCTACTCAAAGTCAGTCATACTGTGGCCAAATTTAAACAGCTTGAAAAAACAAGTGTTATTCTTGTATCCCAGGTTGATTTTAGGCTCAAAATTGTACTGGAAAGCTTAAAACCAGAGGAAGAAGTCACCTGCCACACGGCTTATTGTTGGGATCCCCCAACACAAAACTCTGTTCAAAACTGCCCACAAGTACCCTGGAACATAAACTTAATTATTAGCCTAGCCCAGAGAATAAAACTGCACCCCAAAAAGTCAAACAAGGGTCTAAAAGGATATTTCTGGGAAAATATGATTAGATTTAAGAAAAAATATGCAAAAAAAAGGGGGGTGGGGTAAATGTTAGGTTGGTTTATTTTTTAAAACAATTGATTCCAGCATTCTTGCAAGTGAAAATTGTGTAAGACACATGCAGGTACTGAATAAAATCAGGAAAGCCCAGGTTATTATATTCTGGGCGGTTTTATGCCAACTTTGAGTGCCATTAGGCATGCTATTTGAGGCGAATTTCTAATGTAATGAAGCAGTGAAGCCATGCCAATGGTAAAATTACCTCTGGAAAATGTAGAAAGACTCTCATTTCCATTCCTTTGATGTGTGAATCAGGAAAATATGCTCACAGGTGGATAAACAATTCCATTCATCTTATACAGGACCTGAAATTACCTGAAAGAGTACACAAAATATTCAGTTTGACATAAAACAACACTGAAAAAGTTGGTTTTTTTACAAGAAAAGGCATTTTGTAAGACTAAAAAGGAGATTATTATGTTTCTCACATGTTGACCATCAAATCAATGTAAGAACTATAGGTTTTTGTCAGAAAGCCAAATAAAATTTAATATGTACACAAAATCAAGTAATGCCCAAATTCTTTTCAATTTTTGGGGGGTAGGGTAGTGTTCTGTGTGTTTTGGCAAGGGTAATGAGAAAAGCAACCAGATTGTGTGGCATATCATTGCAGAAATAGGTGAACTACCATATTGAAAAGTATCATTTACTTACAGGAGAAATTCAACTCATAATCATGTACATTACTTTGCCCCCCAAAACTATCAAGAAATCAATTTTGTGCAAATATTTTGCTAGAAAAGACATGAAAGATACATTTTCAGCACATCTAGACAGTACTATAGGTCTTATAATGTGTTTCTGACAAGTTTTAAGTCACAAACACAGTGTTGTTGTTGTACAGTGATCTATTTCACAAAATATGTCTTCAACCCATACAGGCAGCAGGTCACAGTTTCATTTTCCTTCATTTCCCATTTGCGGTAATGTTAATGTCTGCTCTCACAGCACCTTCCCTAACTTTCGTTGAACCAAATCCTTCGGTGGGGGCCTTGAACAGTCCTTTGGCAGTATTTTAAGCACAATTTTTTCATAGGTTGAAGGTAGAAATTTTGAGATACGAGTAGAATCAGCTGATAGGGGTCTCTTTGCACATATTCCGCCGCAAGTAAATAGACCAAAGCACCCCCCAACTACCAGATCTCCACCACCTGAACTGGTCCCATTCCACTTCTAAAATCATTTCCAGACAGTAACTCAACCCCTGTCCTTTCATAAAAACTACAAAAATGCCCAGAAAAAAAATGCAGGGGGCCAGGAAAAAATAATAAAAAAAACACACAAAAATAGCTGGAACTTTTTTCGTCCCTAGGAATTTCCGGAAGTGACAAACTGTGACCTGTATCCTAACAGAGGCACAAATTTCCTTCAATCTACTTCTTAATCTAACACATTGAGCTTAAAGGTATTTGGAATGATCTCTCAAGAGGAAAACTAAATGCAATGAAAACTAAGCCTTCTGTAGCCCTCCCATTTACACCACCCCCCATTAGAACATAGCAAGGACAATGACCGGTGAGCTAAAAAAGCTTAAAATTGTCATATCTCAGCTCTGGGAAAACATATTTGAACTCTGTAAACTAGTGTGACTTCTACTAAGAGTGTTCTACCATAAAATACTAACTTTATGAGGACACATATCTTTCTGTGGCTTCCTCAACTAAAATATACTGTGCATTTGTTACATTTTAAGATTTGTTGGATTACAAAATGGATAAATTCTACTCAAAGTCAGTCATACTGTGGCCAAATTTAAACAGCTTGAAAAAACAAGTGTTATTCTTGTATCCCAGGTTGATTTTAGGCTCAAAATTGTACTGGAAAGCTTAAAACCAGAGGAAGAAGTCACCTGCCACACGGCTTATTGTTGGGATCCCCCAACACAAAACTCTGTTCAAAACTGCCCACAAGTACCCTGGAACATAAACTTAATTATTAGCCTAGCCCAGAGAATAAAACTGCACCCCAAAAAGTCAAACAAGGGTCTAAAAGGATATTTCTGGGAAAATATGATTAGATTTAAGAAAAAATATGCAAAAAAAAGGGGGGTGGGGTAAATGTTAGGTTGGTTTATTTTTTAAAACAATTGATTCCAGCATTCTTGCAAGTGAAAATTGTGTAAGACACATGCAGGTACTGAATAAAATCAGGAAAGCCCAGGTCATTATATTCTGGGCGGTTTTATGCCAACTTTGAGTGCCATTAGGCATGCTATTTGAGGCGAATTTCTAATGTAATGAAGCAGTGAAGCCATGCCAATGGTAAAATTACCTCTGGAAAATGTAGAAAGACTCTCATTTCCATTCCTTTGATGTGTGAATCAGGAAAATATGCTCACAGGTGGATAAACAATTCCATTCATCTTATACAGGACCTGAAATTACCTGAAAGAGTACACAAAATATTCAGTTTGACATAAAACAACACTGAAAAAGTTGGTTTTTTTACAAGAAAAGGCATTTTGTAAGACTAAAAAGGAGATTATTATGTTTCTCACATGTTGACCATCAAATCAATGTAAGAACTATAGGTTTTTGTCAGAAAGCCAAATAAAATTTAATATGTACACAAAATCAAGTAATGCCCAAATTCTTTTCAATTTTTGGGGGGTAGGGTAGTGTTCTGTGTGTTTTGGCAAGGGTAATGAGAAAAGCAACCAGATTGTGTGGCATATCATTGCAGAAATAGGTGAACTACCATATTGAAAAGTATCATTTACTTACAGGAGAAATTCAACTCATAATCATGTACATTACTTTGCCCCCCAAAACTATCAAGAAATCAATTTTGTGCAAATATTTTGCTAGAAAAGACATGAAAGATACATTTTCAGCACATCTAGACAGTACTATAGGTCTTATAATGTGTTTCTGACAAGTTTTAAGTCACAAACACAGTGTTGTTGTTGTACAGTGATCTATTTCACAAAATATGTCTTCAACCCATACAGAGGCACAAATTTCCTTCAATCTACTTCTTAATCTAACACATTGAGCTTAAAGGTATTTGGAATGATCTCTCAAGAGGAAAACTAAATGCAATGAAAACTAAGCCTTCTGTAGCCCTCCCATTTACACCACCCCCCATTAGAACATAGCAAGGACAATGACCGGTGAGCTAAAAAAGCTTAAAATTGTCATATCTCAGCTCTGGGAAAACATATTTGAACTCTGTAAACTAGTGTGACTTCTACTAAGAGTGTTCTACCATAAAATACTAACTTTATGAGGACACATATCTTTCTGTGGCTTCCTCAACTAAAATATACTGTGCATTTGTTACATTTTAAGATTTGTTGGATTACAAAATGGATAAATTCTACTCAAAGTCAGTCATACTGTGGCCAAATTTAAACAGCTTGAAAAAACAAGTGTTATTCTTGTATCCCAGGTTGATTTTAGGCTCAAAATTGTACTGGAAAGCTTAAAACCAGAGGAAGAAGTCACCTGCCACACGGCTTATTGTTGGGATCCCCCAACACAAAACTCTGTTCAAAACTGCCCACAAGTACCCTGGAACATAAACTTAATTATTAGCCTAGCCCAGAGAATAAAACTGCACCCCAAAAAGTCAAACAAGGGTCTAAAAGGATATTTCTGGGAAAATATGATTAGATTTAAGAAAAAATATGCAAAAAAAAGGGGGGTGGGGTAAATGTTAGGTTGGTTTATTTTTTAAAACAATTGATTCCAGCATTCTTGCAAGTGAAAATTGTGTAAGACACATGCAGGTACTGAATAAAATCAGGAAAGCCCAGGTCATTATATTCTGGGCGGTTTTATGCCAACTTTGAGTGCCATTAGGCATGCTATTTGAGGCGAATTTCTAATGTAATGAAGCAGTGAAGCCATGCCAATGGTAAAATTACCTCTGGAAAATGTAGAAAGACTCTCATTTCCATTCCTTTGATGTGTGAATCAGGAAAATATGCTCACAGGTGGATAAACAATTCCATTCATCTTATACAGGACCTGAAATTACCTGAAAGAGTACACAAAATATTCAGTTTGACATAAAACAACACTGAAAAAGTTGGTTTTTTTACAAGAAAAGGCATTTTGTAAGACTAAAAAGGAGATTATTATGTTTCTCACATGTTGACCATCAAATCAATGTAAGAACTATAGGTTTTTGTCAGAAAGCCAAATAAAATTTAATATGTACACAAAATCAAGTAATGCCCAAATTCTTTTCAATTTTTGGGGGGTAGGGTAGTGTTCTGTGTGTTTTGGCAAGGGTAATGAGAAAAGCAACCAGATTGTGTGGCATATCATTGCAGAAATAGGTGAACTACCATATTGAAAAGTATCATTTACTTACAGGAGAAATTCAACTCATAATCATGTACATTACTTTGCCCCCCAAAACTATCAAGAAATCAATTTTGTGCAAATATTTTGCTAGAAAAGACATGAAAGATACATTTTCAGCACATCTAGACAGTACTATAGGTCTTATAATGTGTTTCTGACAAGTTTTAAGTCACAAACACAGTGTTGTTGTTGTACAGTGATCTATTTCACAAAATATGTCTTCAACCCATACAGGCAGCAGGTCACAGTTTCATTTTCCTTCATTTCCCATTTGCGGTAATGTTAATGTCTGCTCTCACAGCACCTTCCCTAACTTTCGTTGAACCAAATCCTTCGGTGGGGGCCTTGAACAGTCCTTTGGCAGTATTTTAAGCACAATTTTTTCATAGGTTGAAGGTAGAAATTTTGAGATACGAGTAGAATCAGCTGATAGGGGTCTCTTTGCACATATTCCGCCGCAAGTAAATAGACCAAAGCACCCCCCAACTACCAGATCTCCACCACCTGAACTGGTCCCATTCCACTTCTAAAATCATTTCCAGACAGTAACTCAACCCCTGTCCTTTCATAAAAACTACAAAAATGCCCAGAAAAAAAATGCAGGGGGCCAGGAAAAAATAATAAAAAAAACACACAAAAATAGCTGGAACTTTTTTCGTCCCTAGGAATTTCCGGAAGTGACAAACTGTGACCTGTATCCTAACAGAGGCACAAATTTCCTTCAATCTACTTCTTAATCTAACACATTGAGCTTAAAGGTATTTGGAATGATCTCTCAAGAGGAAAACTAAATGCAATGAAAACTAAGCCTTCTGTAGCCCTCCCATTTACACCACCCCCCATTAGAACATAGCAAGGACAATGACCGGTGAGCTAAAAAAGCTTAAAATTGTCATATCTCAGCTCTGGGAAAACATATTTGAACTCTGTAAACTAGTGTGACTTCTACTAAGAGTGTTCTACCATAAAATACTAACTTTATGAGGACACATATCTTTCTGTGGCTTCCTCAACTAAAATATACTGTGCATTTGTTACATTTTAAGATTTGTTGGATTACAAAATGGATAAATTCTACTCAAAGTCAGTCATACTGTGGCCAAATTTAAACAGCTTGAAAAAACAAGTGTTATTCTTGTATCCCAGGTTGATTTTAGGCTCAAAATTGTACTGGAAAGCTTAAAACCAGAGGAAGAAGTCACCTGCCACACGGCTTATTGTTGGGATCCCCCAACACAAAACTCTGTTCAAAACTGCCCACAAGTACCCTGGAACATAAACTTAATTATTAGCCTAGCCCAGAGAATAAAACTGCACCCCAAAAAGTCAAACAAGGGTCTAAAAGGATATTTCTGGGAAAATATGATTAGATTTAAGAAAAAATATGCAAAAAAAAGGGGGGTGGGGTAAATGTTAGGTTGGTTTATTTTTTAAAACAATTGATTCCAGCATTCTTGCAAGTGAAAATTGTGTAAGACACATGCAGGTACTGAATAAAATCAGGAAAGCCCAGGTCATTATATTCTGGGCGGTTTTATGCCAACTTTGAGTGCCATTAGGCATGCTATTTGAGGCGAATTTCTAATGTAATGAAGCAGTGAAGCCATGCCAATGGTAAAATTACCTCTGGAAAATGTAGAAAGACTCTCATTTCCATTCCTTTGATGTGTGAATCAGGAAAATATGCTCACAGGTGGATAAACAATTCCATTCATCTTATACAGGACCTGAAATTACCTGAAAGAGTACACAAAATATTCAGTTTGACATAAAACAACACTGAAAAAGTTGGTTTTTTTACAAGAAAAGGCATTTTGTAAGACTAAAAAGGAGATTATTATGTTTCTCACATGTTGACCATCAAATCAATGTAAGAACTATAGGTTTTTGTCAGAAAGCCAAATAAAATTTAATATGTACACAAAATCAAGTAATGCCCAAATTCTTTTCAATTTTTGGGGGGTAGGGTAGTGTTCTGTGTGTTTTGGCAAGGGTAATGAGAAAAGCAACCAGATTGTGTGGCATATCATTGCAGAAATAGGTGAACTACCATATTGAAAAGTATCATTTACTTACAGGAGAAATTCAACTCATAATCATGTACATTACTTTGCCCCCCAAAACTATCAAGAAATCAATTTTGTGCAAATATTTTGCTAGAAAAGACATGAAAGATACATTTTCAGCACATCTAGACAGTACTATAGGTCTTATAATGTGTTTCTGACAAGTTTTAAGTCACAAACACAGTGTTGTTGTTGTACAGTGATCTATTTCACAAAATATGTCTTCAACCCATACAGGCAGCAGGTCACAGTTTCATTTTCCTTCATTTCCCATTTGCGGTAATGTTAATGTCTGCTCTCACAGCACCTTCCCTAACTTTCGTTGAACCAAATCCTTCGGTGGGGGCCTTGAACAGTCCTTTGGCAGTATTTTAAGCACAATTTTTTCATAGGTTGAAGGTAGAAATTTTGAGATACGAGTAGAATCAGCTGATAGGGGTCTCTTTGCACATATTCCGCCGCAAGTAAATAGACCAAAGCACCCCCCAACTACCAGATCTCCACCACCTGAACTGGTCCCATTCCACTTCTAAAATCATTTCCAGACAGTAACTCAACCCCTGTCCTTTCATAAAAACTACAAAAATGCCCAGAAAAAAAATGCAGGGGGCCAGGAAAAAATAATAAAAAAAACACACAAAAATAGCTGGAACTTTTTTCGTCCCTAGGAATTTCCGGAAGTGACAAACTGTGACCTGTATCCTAACAGAGGCACAAATTTCCTTCAATCTACTTCTTAATCTAACACATTGAGCTTAAAGGTATTTGGAATGATCTCTCAAGAGGAAAACTAAATGCAATGAAAACTAAGCCTTCTGTAGCCCTCCCATTTACACCACCCCCCATTAGAACATAGCAAGGACAATGACCGGTGAGCTAAAAAAGCTTAAAATTGTCATATCTCAGCTCTGGGAAAACATATTTGAACTCTGTAAACTAGTGTGACTTCTACTAAGAGTGTTCTACCATAAAATACTAACTTTATGAGGACACATATCTTTCTGTGGCTTCCTCAACTAAAATATACTGTGCATTTGTTACATTTTAAGATTTGTTGGATTACAAAATGGATAAATTCTACTCAAAGTCAGTCATACTGTGGCCAAATTTAAACAGCTTGAAAAAACAAGTGTTATTCTTGTATCCCAGGTTGATTTTAGGCTCAAAATTGTACTGGAAAGCTTAAAACCAGAGGAAGAAGTCACCTGCCACACGGCTTATTGTTGGGATCCCCCAACACAAAACTCTGTTCAAAACTGCCCACAAGTACCCTGGAACATAAACTTAATTATTAGCCTAGCCCAGAGAATAAAACTGCACCCCAAAAAGTCAAACAAGGGTCTAAAAGGATATTTCTGGGAAAATATGATTAGATTTAAGAAAAAATATGCAAAAAAAAGGGGGGTGGGGTAAATGTTAGGTTGGTTTATTTTTTAAAACAATTGATTCCAGCATTCTTGCAAGTGAAAATTGTGTAAGACACATGCAGGTACTGAATAAAATCAGGAAAGCCCAGGTTATTATATTCTGGGCGGTTTTATGCCAACTTTGAGTGCCATTAGGCATGCTATTTGAGGCGAATTTCTAATGTAATGAAGCAGTGAAGCCATGCCAATGGTAAAATTACCTCTGGAAAATGTAGAAAGACTCTCATTTCCATTCCTTTGATGTGTGAATCAGGAAAATATGCTCACAGGTGGATAAACAATTCCATTCATCTTATACAGGACCTGAAATTACCTGAAAGAGTACACAAAATATTCAGTTTGACATAAAACAACACTGAAAAAGTTGGTTTTTTTACAAGAAAAGGCATTTTGTAAGACTAAAAAGGAGATTATTATGTTTCTCACATGTTGACCATCAAATCAATGTAAGAACTATAGGTTTTTGTCAGAAAGCCAAATAAAATTTAATATGTACACAAAATCAAGTAATGCCCAAATTCTTTTCAATTTTTGGGGGGTAGGGTAGTGTTCTGTGTGTTTTGGCAAGGGTAATGAGAAAAGCAACCAGATTGTGTGGCATATCATTGCAGAAATAGGTGAACTACCATATTGAAAAGTATCATTTACTTACAGGAGAAATTCAACTCATAATCATGTACATTACTTTGCCCCCCAAAACTATCAAGAAATCAATTTTGTGCAAATATTTTGCTAGAAAAGACATGAAAGATACATTTTCAGCACATCTAGACAGTACTATAGGTCTTATAATGTGTTTCTGACAAGTTTTAAGTCACAAACACAGTGTTGTTGTTGTACAGTGATCTATTTCACAAAATATGTCTTCAACCCATACAGGCAGCAGGTCACAGTTTCATTTTCCTTCATTTCCCATTTGCGGTAATGTTAATGTCTGCTCTCACAGCACCTTCCCTAACTTTCGTTGAACCAAATCCTTCGGTGGGGGCCTTGAACAGTCCTTTGGCAGTATTTTAAGCACAATTTTTTCATAGGTTGAAGGTAGAAATTTTGAGATACGAGTAGAATCAGCTGATAGGGGTCTCTTTGCACATATTCCGCCGCAAGTAAATAGACCAAAGCACCCCCCAACTACCAGATCTCCACCACCTGAACTGGTCCCATTCCACTTCTAAAATCATTTCCAGACAGTAACTCAACCCCTGTCCTTTCATAAAAACTACAAAAATGCCCAGAAAAAAAATGCAGGGGGCCAGGAAAAAATAATAAAAAAAACACACAAAAATAGCTGGAACTTTTTTCGTCCCTAGGAATTTCCGGAAGTGACAAACTGTGACCTGTATCCGTATAACTCATCTTCATAACGAGCATTACACCTTCAACCGGTGGTCACACCTGGCATTACGAGGCTCTAGCGGCGGGGGGACACTAATCAATTTAAGATCGAAAGTAAAGTAATAAAACCGTATGTGTAACTTAAATATTTCAATGCGCTTTGTTATTCCGCCTTAACAAATAAACTGGTATGCTTGACAGTAAAAAGTTAACGGACCAATCAAACTTGGCTCAAACTTGATCGTTTATTTAATTGATATTTTAAATTTGTTTTAGATGAACTTTGTTGAAAGGCGGTGCCCCCCGGAGAAAGCCCCGCGGGTTATACGACCCAATAATGGAGCTGGATGTGTGAATGGCTGAGACCATCAAGCTGTTACTGTTACAATCGAACCAGATGATGTGGCCGACCAACAATGGCCTGTCCCGATTATAGACCCAATTTTCTCAAATAAACTGATCTGTGTCCATGTGTCGACTAATAGAAAAACCTCAATGACGATCTACCTGACAACATGAGTCGGTGGTTAACCGTGTCTTTTTTAGCAATAGTTTTATCAATTTTAGGGATAATCCCATTAGCTTATTCAGATGTTTTCACTGCGGTGGGTAAATTAAAAGAAGTTTTTGACTTAGAATCCCAGTTTCTAGAAGAAATCAAGAAGTACTTGGCGAAACAATCCGAATCGGGGAGAGGTTTGGAAGACGAATGGCATTTGTAAGTGTTCCTTTCTTTATTTCACGTGCCAAACCAAACACCATTTTTTGTCGCCCGCTATTATTGTGTGGATGAAAAGCGACCGGGAATAAACGTATATAATTGTAGATCACATTAACATGGTAGGGGGCGTTTCGAGAGTGACATTGAACATTATATTGTAATCGATATTTGAATCTACAACCTAATATGCCTACTTTCAAAACTATTATTAGGTTTAATGCTAAAATTTTGACTAAAGGAGCGTTTAAAGGTTTACATTCAATCAAGGACCGAGACAAGCTTTTCAGCACATTTGTTTCTCATATGTGATGTATCTATTTTGTTGTCTGTGCTGATGCTTCTAGCTAGATCATATATTTTATATAACATAAGATATAGAAGATAGTATGATTTATGACAATACTGTGTTGAAAAAAAGACCAAAGGGTGTTGTATTACGTAAACTTTAGGCCTACTTGGCTTGTAAGCTGTATGTAAGGTACCTACCTAGGGTTAACTCCCTAATCCTAGGTCATCTGGGAAAGATAGATTGATATTAAAGCAGTTGTAAATTCATGACCTTCCATCATGCAATAAAATTTCCTTCGGGTTAAATTTTTTTTTCAATATTTTTCTTACAACCATTTGGGATTACCTTTTCTAAGTGCAAGTTTTTCATTATGGATGGGTTGGTCTTTTTGTTATGTAAAATATGAGGCGTTATTGCTGAGTGTTTTTTCATAATGGATGAACTGAAGTGTTATCTTTAAAGTTTGCTCTGAAGTGTTTGTTTTTCGTAATTTTTAATTTATCTACATTTCGACTGAACTACAATGTAGCAAAGCTACCTGCCCCTCTGTCAAACAAGCGACACAGCTACAAATAACTAGCTTCAATCTATAACTAAATACATCATTTTGTAAAAACAGTTTTTATTACACTCGCTTTCTGCATGCTAGAGGCGGTTTCTTTTCAAACATAAATATATTCCTAAATAATTTTCTTTCGTTTACTATCGTCAATTCCAAATACATGTACTACTAAAAGGTGCCATATACTGTATCTACCTTTTTCTATCGACAGCGAAACACGGTCTTTTTTTTATCCAATCAAGCGACAGATGTTTAAATGTTTAATTGTATACGCTTTACTAATCTTTCATATCTTTGAATTCTAGAGTGTTTGATCGAGTGGAAAATCAAAATTTACGCGACAAGAGTAAAACGAAATTGACTGAGAACCCGATAGATTGCTATCACCTTCTGAGACGGTTCACAACAGAGTTACAGCCCTTGTTGACGTTCATCACGTGTCCTGAATGTGAGGAATGGGAAACCGTTAACGCGAAAGGTAGATCTATAACAACACCTTAATCTTATTGCCCTTTTTACCTGATACCAAAAAGCAATGCCAAATTATTTTTAAGCGTTGCGTTTTTCTTGTATTTTTAAAGTACAGTAATGTAAGTTTGTTTTTAAGAATTATAATTGTAGCGTTGTTTTAAAAGTCGATTTTATTTCATTGCTCTTAACTCACCTGCTCGCATAAACCTTAACCTGTGTTCTCTCTTAATAAACAGAACTTAAATCTAAAGTGTCTGCGGGCAAACGGAGTGGGATATGGCCCGAAGAAAGTGATGCTAGCGGTGCTGCTCGTTCATTGGTTCGCCTTTCGAGGGTTTACGCATTAAATCTTACGGAACTTATCGATGGGAAAATCCGACGTCACAAAACAGACCTTCTCACAGACGACGAGGTTCTAGATATCGTCCAATCAGTTCCACAGAAAGACTGGAGCTACGAGAAAGTGCAATGGATAAGAGCGGGTATTGTGAGAGCTATTTCTCAAGGGAACAATCAAAGTGCAATACGTTTTTACAGACGGCTTGCAGGGATCTATTATGAGGTAAACTAATCTGATTAGTGGATAGTAAATAACGTTTAACATGTTTCGGACAATAAAATCAAAAGATTTGAAGCTATTTTTTACTAATGCCATGGCATATGGATATATGTAAACATAAGTGTATCATCATTGGGACTGAAGTCTTTTCGAATTTCAATTTACCATATAAGAGTTTCTAATTGGAAGGCACGGGGCCTTCGTGGCTCAGTAGGTAGAGCGTTGGACGCTCAATCCGAACAGCCTTTCACCAATTGCTCACGGGTTCGAATCCCACTCAGTCCAAAAAAAAAAATGGAAAATTTTCTGACTGGGTTTTCACTCGAACGACCTATGTGGGATGGTTGCCATTTACCAACGGAAGATCGTGGGTTTCCTCCGGGCATAGAGCCCGGTTTTCTCCCACAATAAAATTGGCAACGCCGCCATATAAGTGAAATAATCTTGAGCGCGGCGTAAAACATCAATCAATCAATCTAATTGGAAGGGTTGTTTGGAGAGACAGTAATGGTCCACATGATGATAGGACCTGGGCACATGCCTCAGTCGGCAGGGCGATAGTCTCTCAGTCAGACATAGGTATTCCATTGATAGCCCGTGGGTATGAATCCCAATCAGTCCACCCCCCCCCCTCCCTCCCAAACAAAACATCTGAGTGGGGATTTCACTCGATTATGGATGGCAAAGAGTTGCCAACGAGCCTGCATAGTTTCCTCCCTACATTAAACCATGATGACGCCGACATATACGCAAAGTAATCTTGAGTGCGACGTAAAACTTCAGTCAATCAATCAACCAATCAAATAAAGGATGTTGTTTTGCTTTGCAGGCAGGACTGCCATGGGTAGCTGAACAAATCTTAGACGAAAGCAAAAGCAAACGTGAGTATAATTTGATGCACTTCTGTCTTATTCTACACTATCTGGGTTGGATTTTTGCACATACACATTATTCAAGCCAGTTCGAGGTCAAACAACAATATTTGCCATAGAACACTAAGTAGGTTCCAAATAAGGTTACTATCTCACGCTAAAAATAAAAAGAACATTTTTACCCTCACTGATTTTCTAAATGTGCTCGATTTTTAGTTCCAACTGATGAACGAATTGAAAGGGAAGTCGAATTTTATAAACGAAAGGCAGCGAAAACTCCAGCGGATAAGAGGACTGGGGCAATTCAACAAACCTTCCGCCCTGGGACTTTTTGGAAACATTATGAGAGACTTTGTAGAGGTCGAAAGGTACGAATTCGTCCTATTTTCCCCTGTCTCTAAAGAAGGTCTTCTTTCAAACAATCATAGCTCTGCTATATATTCAATCGCGTAAAATTGTTCGGTTTATGGTGCCGTTTTTTATAAGTGATAATGGGATGTCTGATGGTAATGAATAAAATGTCCAATACATAAATAGGCAGCGCAAGTCTCGTAAGATGTTTGGATATCTGGTGACAGATGGCAATATTAAGAACGTTTTTGGTGACGTTGCGATTCAAGAGGACCTGGGAGTTTCCCTAGAGATTTCGCGATATCCTGCGACCTATGCCGTTTTTAGGTGACTTTATCA
Source organism: Lepidochitona cinerea (assembly GCA_963971465.1). Lineage (NCBI taxonomy): Eukaryota > Metazoa > Mollusca > Polyplacophora > Chitonida > Tonicellidae > Lepidochitona > Lepidochitona cinerea. The sequence goes on along the minus strand of OZ020556.1, from coordinate 32,889,403 downwards.
GTTCGATTGGCGCGTTTTGTTCTACAACGTCAGAACTGAGCGTCACATTCGAACGATAAAGACTCCCCACATGCGCAGTGACAGCGCCCGTGACAGAAACTTTGTGTAATTCTCGGGTTACCCCCGCTCTCTATTGGGCGCATTTTTCTCCATAACGGTAGATGTAAAACTCAACTGGATACTTCAAAAATAAACAAATAAACACTCTTTGAAGAATAGCGTTATGTTCCTTTGGCAAAGAATGATGAAGAATAAGTGCCCGATTCTATTTTCCATATGCGGTGCTAACTCTTTTTCTAATTGGTTTTAAATTCATCGAGTTTCATTTGAGACTCTTGCATACTTCTTTTTTCGGCGATAAACATACAGAATTTTGTAATTGTTTACTGCTAGATATAAGAAGCCATCCGTCATGAATAAATCCCTGATCTCTCCTGTCTTATTTGATAATCAAATCCTCATTGAATATATCGACCTACGACTCACACATAGCTTAAGTGGCGGAATTGCCGGTTATATCTTATGGGTGATTATAAGACAGTTGTATCAGGACCAACTAAAATGGCAAGTAGGAGAACGACAATTGTAAAATGGAAACATGATCCAAATCACTGCAGCCAGATAATCAACGGCCCATCTGCTTTTGTGTGTTATTTTAAAGTGTATATGATTAAACGTTTAAAATCATTTCCAAAACCATGCATATACATTCAGCTGATACAAGCTCAGCCTATGTTATTCCATTTGTTGTTTTTGTTGCCTTGAACAGGGTTTATATAGAAGAGGATTCTGCCAATACAGGCGGACATGGATTCCGATTTACGTGGCTAAGGAAGAGGTTTTAAGCTTGGATCCCAGGATATCAATGTTTCATGATGTGATATATGAGGAGGAGATGGAACATATCAAAACCATAACCTTAGAAAGGGTAAGCTGTCCCCTTTGTTCGTTCAACATCATTCCCTTTTGTTTACGGAAGGATCTAGGCTAATAAAAGGAATATTGGGAAACCCCTATATAAGATTTATATTTCATTTTCTTTCCAGTTATTCCGGTCTGTGGTGGTTTCAAATACACCAACCTCCGATCAAAGAATCAGTCAAAGGTATGGTACAGTTGGTCAAAGAACATTTTTTAAACCGGCATCGGAGAAGATCTGCGCTTGTGATCTGAGGCATATTCTCATAATACTATTATGGCCTCGGTGGTTCAGTAGGTTAGAGTGATCGTTCCTCAGTCCCACGAAGACCTTCCATCGATGCGGCGCGGGTGCGAATCCCACTCAGACCAAATAAAAAGTTGATTTTTCACCAGGTCGCCGTATGTGGAAGAGTTGGCAGGTAATCCCCTAAGGTCGGGGGTTTCCTTCGGGCAATGAGCTCGGTTTCCTCCCTCACTAAACCTGTCAACGCCGCCATATAAGTGAAATAATCTTGAGTGCGGCGTAAAACATCAGTCAGTCAATCAATCAAACATAATACATGTACTACTTTTGACAAATCTATTAAACATGTTGTTTTAGTAGACATTTAAGAACCGAGTGAGTATTTGACTACTATGGCATAGGTAAAACAGCTTATTATAATACATATTCTCTCGTTTTGTAACAGTGCATGGTGGAGAGATTTTGAAGACACCATAGTTAAAAGAATGACCAACAGAATAGAGCTCATCAGTGGATTATCTTTAGTAGAAAAAGCCCTTGCCAGTCATTCGGAAGCTCTTCAGGTAAACGCCATAAGGATAACTTTCCGTTGTTTTCTAGCGCATAATTCAGAAGAGTTTTAGTACTTCTAAGTCTCGAGAATGAACGATAAAGTATTTCTTTGAACATACTTTGGCTTAGAACAAATGAATGGTCGTCCCGGTTATTTAAATTTTGTTTACTTCTAGAACACTATTTCGGTTAGTATAGGCCACATACTGTATGGATTTTCCTCATTCCAACACCAATCATTTAGTTTTTCGATGGCCTTCAAAGCCTCTTACTGTCGTGACGATCAGAAATTATGAAAAAAGTGTGAATTTTGGCAGCTCATTCTACTTAAATGAAGGGTTCAATCTGGCGACCTTTACTTACTGCTACAATGGGCAATGGGTTGGTTGTTTTAGCTTATGGGCGCGTCCATCCGTATGAATGATGTACGCCATACTAGTGAGTAATTATTACCTTGAGCGATTAAGAAAACTGTGATGTTTGAACACAATATAACAATATATTGAATATCTCTGTACAGGAGTATATGTTAGTACGATTGGGAACTACTTAATCTCTTAAGATGTTAAAACATGCAATACAATTGAGCTTACACCTGTATACCATTTACAGATATGCAAATATACAGTGGCGAGAAATGGGAAGATAGACAGATAGGTCGATATTTGTTAGTCAAGTGTCACTTGACAATTATACTGTCGTAAATACAATGTATACAATTATATTAAAATCGGTGTGTATTTATAATATATCTAGCTACAGTCTGATATACCTTGTTGGTATTTTTAGAAAGGCCTAGAACATTGTTCATGTTGGGTTGATTAATACCCAAACCAATAAGATCGGTGAAAAGAACATTTCATTGATAAGCATACTTGATGCAGTTAAACAAAAAATGTTCTAAGGTTTCTTGAATATTACAGACATCACACAAGTCTATGTCAGACATATGGTATCTGAATAGGTAAGATTTTAGGGGAACATGACCAGAGTGGAGTCTGTGGAACACAACCTCAGCTGATTTCAGAATTTGCCAGTTTAAATCTCTATATACCACTGGTGGAAGTAATCGCCACGGAGGAAATGGTGTAACCCGAGAAGTTAAAATTGACTTTTTAGAATAACCCACCTCGTTCAAAATATGATTAGCCCTTATATTGAAAGGTTTTGTTCCTCGGCTATTGTTATTTACAAGGCAATCAGATTTCACAGAATCAAATACAGATGTTGCAGAGTTATTAACAGATGATTTTAGTACAAGTGTAAACTTAAGAGTACGCCTCAATCACCTTAACTCTTAAAGCCATTCGTTTCACATGATTTGAAGCACATTTAAAGGGGTTGTCTTCAAAGTCCGATGCATATCCTTAGACCAGTACACTGCACAGAATCAAGTCTTTTCTTATTTAATAGTGATGTTGACGAGTAAGATTCCGAACAATAGTCAAGCCTAGATCTAACTAGAGTTCTATAATACAGTAATAAACAGGCTTTTTGACATTTGATAATGACCATATCTACGTGCTTTAACCATGTTAAATATTTATCAAACACAACCCCGAGATATTTGAACTAATACATGTTTTAATGTTGGAACCATCTAAATATAGAGGTTTTTTGTAACTGTACATGTCGTCTGGTAAACAATACAGCGTCGGACTTAGTAGAGGAAAATCCAAAGCCCCACAGTTTACTCCACTTAATGAGGACAAGCAATGGGTATGTGAGGGGTTTAGAAAATCATCTCTCTTCCTGAATGACCCATAAAATCTGGCCAATTGTTTTAGAATAAAGTATACCAAAGACTCCGAGGTATAATTCGCTTCACTATATATCTATATTTTCTAATAATTTTTCAGGTTTTAAACTATGGCATAGGAGGGATGTACGAGCCCCATTATGATTTCTTTGTAAGTATAAATCGTACACATGCTTTTTTGAAATGGTCCTTATTAATCATTAACTTAAATCTTGAGTAAGAAAAATGTGGTACTATGGTAAAATCGAGTACTATTGACATAACGTTGAGTACCAATGGCATATCATGAAGTTCCGTTGATATACCATTGAGTATCATTGACATATCATTGAGTACAAATGGCATATCATTAAGTACCATTGAGTACCAATGACATAGCATTGGAGTAGCATCGAGTACGAATGGCATAGCATCGAGTACGAATGGCATACCAGTTAGTACTATTTACACACCATTGAGTGCCATTATACTACCATTGAGTACCAATGGCATAGCATCTAGTACCAATGACATACCAGTGAGTACTATTTACATACCATTGAGTGCCATTATAATACCATTGAGTACCATTGACATTCCATTGAGTGACAATGACATAGCATTGAGTACTATTGGCATAACATCGAGTACCATTGACATACCATTGAGTGCTAATGACATACCATTGAGTACCATTGGCATATCATTGAGTATCATCGACATAACATTGAGTACCATTGGCATAACATTGAGTACCATCGACATACCATTGAGTACCATTGACATAACATCGAGTACCATTGACACACCATTGAGTACCATTGACATACCATTGAGTACTAATGACATACCATTGTGTACCATTGTGTCTGAGTACTTCATGAAAAAACATGCTTTAAGTGTATTTGCCTTCCACCTAGAGTTTAAAAAGTCATCCTAAATGGTCCTCAATTAATATACCCTTTTTATGAGTTTTATGATCAAAAAAGGAGAAAAAACAATGCATTTTAGCTTAGAAAAAAATATAACGCAATTTGTTTTGATGGCTTTATTTTCTTACATTGATATGATATATGCCCATGGTTGATATTATTTTTATCAACTTAACAAAATCGATACAGAGTTTGTTTTTCTTCCCAGAATGTCTCCAGTGGTGCTATACCCAATCAGCTCCCAGAATTACGGGCTTCCGGTGACAGATTAGCTACCTGGCTCTTTTATGTAAGTGTTTTGTTTCTCAAAATCTTCTACCCACCGAAGTAACTTTACATCTGGTCTTAAACGTAATGTTGAAGGTATATAGGCCTATATCCATGACACTTAGGCCTTATATCAGACCTGGGATGAATAAAACAGAGCTATACTCACCCCAGATCCGAAGCCACCAGAGATATGTTTATCCCAGAGTATTGATACAACGACATTTTCATGACTGGATGTTAACAGTTCAAGAAAAAGCAAAGGTCTTTAAACACATTAACTTTAGACGAGCGTTGGGCCTATACATGCTCTTTAAAGTGACACGAGCTGCCAAATATAGGAAAATTTTCGTTGAAACAGAATGAGCTAATTGTTCGTCATTTGTATAGTGGGTTATACAAAAAGACCTTTCGGGTGATACCAAACTCTAGGATGTACATTCAGGTAGTTTTTTTTATAAGCAACAAAAGTCTTAAAATATAGGAGGTATTCATGCCTCCCAGTTATTTGAATTTTATCAGTTATCTTCTGATATGTTCGCTTCGAGTGGGTGAATGAGTACACAGGGTTTTTTTATTTCAACGTCGACCCTTTAGTTTTTCAAGGTACTAATAAACCGCTCAATCCCTCGTGACAATCTGAAATCATGAAAAAAGTCCGAATTTTGGCAGCTCATGTCACTTATTAAAAGGCTGAAGATTTTGAAGCAGCACGACTGACTTCATAAGAAAGTAAAATTAGTATTTATTTCAGAAAAGAATAATATATGTAGTTTTTGACACTATTTTACAATGTTCTTATGATGGTCATTATAGGCCTATATACGTGTACGAAGTGTTCAGGTATATAACATACTTTTCTCTGTTTTAGTTGAATGAGGTAGAGGAAGGAGGGGCTACTGTATTCCCCGAAGTAAATGTACGAGTTCCCGTTAAAAAGGTATTTTATTTTTTTCTTAGAACCACAATGATGAGAAATTGGAGGGGGGATTTTTTAAGGAAAATGTGTTATTTGAATACACAAGTCTTTCATAGCTTCGCTATTACAAAATCTAAACATCGGAGGGGATTTTATGAACCGTTACTCTGAGCTGTCAAAAAGGCTATGACGTATTGTTTTATGTTCAGTATTATTGATTATTTGTAAACAGCACGTGGTGTTATTCCTTTATATGGCGCCCTTCAGCGACCAAGGACCCATCAAAAGTAAGTAAACGCCCATGAGCTGCTAAAATGAATATATTTCCATGAAGTAGGATTTTAAAGACAAAGTGGGAATAAAAAGTTCATTGAAAAACTTGATTTGTGACATCCTATCAAACAACATGTATTAGGTCTATATAGGTCCATACTTTGTATTCACTTGAATCTCCTCCTCTCTTATACAGGGTTCTGCAGCATTCTGGTATAATTTAAGACGCGATTCGTCTGGTGATGACCGTACATTGCATGCCGGGTGCCCGGTATTACTTGGCTCCAAATGGGGTAAATATTATCTTCTTGTTGATTTTTGCGAGAAATCAAAGTAAGTTAACATAAACATAAGTGACAGCCCAAAAGCATCTTTACTGTACATGCTTGTGTGTAAATCTATGGCTTAGACTAAATTTAAAACTGTTTTTTACAATATTCTAGATTTAACAGTCGAAAGCTTCCTATCGTTGACAGAAAATGCTTTTCTATATCAGTGAGGGCACCGTTTAGAGCTAAATATCCTCCTAACAGTTTTACCTAAATATCTATTACGTTTCCCTCTCTATATATTTTATTTTTCATATTAAAGTATTTGTATTTTTTCTCTTTTCCAGTTTCCAATAAATGGATTCGATACAACGGGAACTTGTTTACCTCTAAATGTGGCCTACAGGATTCATCACTTTATGACCCCTGACCAATGATTGATATAGTTGAAAGTGTTCTTTTAAAATTATTTTATAAAATGAAATAAATTTGTTTTATCTTATTGTGTTTGTTGTTATATTTCCTGGTGGAGCATCCTTGCCGTGTCGGCGGATGTTATTAAAGGCACTCCTGGATACTTCTTACATTACAAACTACAAGCGGTTGTTTTTTTTCCCTAGACAGAAGAACTTGAGTGCTTCCTATTTTTCTAAAATTGATTTGAAATTGAAAATTAGATTTGTCGAACAATATGTTGTAGTTTAAAACCAAGAGTAGAGATAGCTTAGAGCATAACGTTTTCCCATTGGCCAACCTCACATATAGGGATCGGTGCTTTGAAACATATTTCTAGGCACTTCCTCTCCACGTATTTTATCAATGAATGAATCTAACTTAGCCCACATGGGTATATTATCCATGAGTTCTCAGAGTAGTCATATGACATACAGGTTTGACTGTATATTCAAAATCACGACTGGGCGGGATATTGTCTGTTATGACGTTTATTAGAGGGTTCATACTAAGTATTTACATAGTTAGTTTGGTCAATACGGTCGAGCCGCTAACGGATCTTAAGCCATGGCAACAATATCGGTAGACTGAGATTGAACCCCATATGATCACAGGAAAAGAAATTGAAAATTTTGCTTTCCCCCGGAAAACCTATGTAAAAGACAGACAAGGGAGTTTAGTCCTGACGTCAGACCAGTATATTTTCCCAACACTTGTTCTTTTTATAAGCAATAACTGGCCTCTGGGACAGAGGTCGAGTCATTTTACTTTGAAGCAGTTTATAATTTCTTTTACTATAATCTTCGTCATGACGATGCTGGCCTTGTTTTACTGAAACACAATGGTATTATAGTTTTTTTCACGACATCTTCCGGGATCCAAGTTCAAACCCAAAGGATAAAAAGTTTATAACGTTTGATTCCAGAAACTTTCCCTTTCCAAACTTTTGTGCTTTGTATCTGTAGCTGAAGTGAGTATATTGGTGTTATGGTATCCATAAGATTTGCAAGGTGTAGCTTGCTGAAAACTAAAGCGAGACCAATTTTTCTCTGATTTTCCCTTAAAGGCCCACTTGCCGCCGTAGCCTGTTTAAATTTGCTAAGAAAACCAATTTACATGAGCTTACTAATTCCACTTAAACATAGGACACATAAAACATGTCTAGTTAGCTCTAGACTGTAAAAATGGGGTGAAAAACAAACGAAGGATCGAAGCCTGATTACAACAACAACGATCAGTGTCGGTCAACTTTCGTGATGGTTTACCCTCCTTTCAGGCCTTTGTATCTGTGGTTTACACTCAAACAATTACCAGCAGGCTTTTCCAGTCGCTGTTAACCGATCGTCAGTCTGTATTTCTCAGATAAATAAGCCTACGTAAAATTACACTGTGCCGTTAGTTCACTCACTCGACTGAAACATAAAATCGCCAATAGGGCGACAGATCGGTTTGTTTACGTTCCGGGTACGTAACAATTCAAATTTTCAAATTCAAATTAAAAATACAAAGTGACGTCCAAATTTTTAAATTTTGGTAAAAATAGAAAGTTCCTAACTTATATTGTCTGGGAAAAATACAGAATACGGTCTTTCTTTTTTAATGTAAACAATATTCCTGATTTTCGCGGCAAGTGTGCCTTTAAGTCAAGCAACACAAACAGCCCAAAACTCTCTGTGCATCTCAATGGATCATTTAGTTTGCAGCTCGCACCAAAAACATCTTACAAAAAACGCTAATGGCCAGCACAACATCAACGAGTTAGGATATTCCCCCTGTATGCCCCTACCACGAGTTCTAAATGCCCCGACAATAAACACCCGTTCAGGCAACTGCCTTCGTTGTAAAAATGAGGTTAGAAATGAGAACACAATTTGCAAGCTTCCGTCTTTGACACGTGAAAAGTGCGTGAGAGTTGCAATTTTATTATTTTCTCAAAGCACCTGCAATTAATTTTCTGGGCCTGCTCGTAGTGAGGTATTCGTGACGTTATGAGATATGCATGTTGAAGTGACCTCGTGGTCTCAATCAGGTTACTTCCTTATCTTTCTCTATACCACAATTCCGTCTTCAGTGTGTCGTATATTGCGTCGCCTATATAACAGTAAACACTTACATGCTACAGGGATGGTCACCATACAAACTAGGATCCAAGTTCACACGATGTCTACGTGATGTCCTTGATTAAAAATAAGCCAATTAAGTGTGCCAAAGAACACCAAATTTATCTTCAATCTTATTCATTGCATTGTAATAATACTTCCGCTGTAAGTTTTTTTCTCCTATTCTAGGCACAGGTGATGACTTAGCATAAATTACACTAATTAGTATTTTACCGAAAATAGTTACAGAGGGCTTCCGAGTGACATACATAAGTAATTAGGTCGTCCAATCATCTTTTCCACTGCAGCTAAGTAATTAGCCGAATAGGTATTTTGGTGTCATTTAGTAGTCGTGCCATAAACCACAAACAAACACACTTTACTGTAGCCGCTTAGATGGGGAATTACTATATCCCGGTTTCCGCATTTTATCGTAATTCAATTAGAACGAGGGAGCTGATATCGCCCACTAATGGATAAGGCGTTTTAACCAATCACAACGGAGATAGCTCATCTGGAAGGCTTGATTTTATTAAACTATGGCCCAAGGGCATGTAAAATGATAAACTTGTTATTTAAAGATCTTTACGTCAACGGCTTTATTCATTCAAAACACAATTTAAAACTTTCTATTTTAGTAACAAGAATTAAACCAAGGCCGTACATCCTATCACCTCAGTATAGTAGAACTAACCTCTGCACAGTGTCAGTTCAGCATGTACATCACTCTGAAACTTCGGGGATTTACGTGCGTGAAATCAAAGCCGACCGGTAGCGAGCGAAGATAGCCGAAGGGAGTTCCGACTGCATGTACATGTGGTTTATTGAAAGCATATTCCAGATACACTGGATATGTCCCGTATAAAACCACTTTGTCTCTGAATTTGCGGACTTTCTGAAGAAGTTATTATTAACAGCTCACCTAAGCAAAGTCATATCAACCTCTTGTTTGAAAGCTTTGGTCGGCCAAAAGTTTCTGTTACGGTTATTCAGTTGTCATAGGCAGTCAGAACTATGGTATTTTCTAGTAAACTCCGACTGTTTAGTCTAACAATGACCATGATAATAACGAATCTCAAAATTGCAAAAGAATCGAAACCTGTATCGGAACCATCTGGATATTGTTTAAAAAAATGTATTGAGGTACATATAATGTAACTTTTATATCCTATATAATCAGACACTTGGCTATCGTTAGCAACTGTTAAAGACGTCTCGCGGTGCTTATAGCAGTGATCAGTTCAAGAGGAATCTAGTCGCCATCTTGTCTGATTTCCTCAAAACTTCTGGAAAATGACTCTGTTTTCGTTACTTATTTAAAGTGGCATGAGCTTCCAAAATGTTGATATTTTGACGTAAAACAGAATGTTGAAATTATCAGCTATTTTTCTCAAGACGTATAATTCAGAAGCTTTTTAGTGTTTCTAGTCTCAAGAATGTACGATAAAGTAATATTAGGAACTAACTTTGGCTTAGAATGAATGAATGGTCGTCCCGGTTATTTAAATTTTGTTTATTATTCCGGTTCGCATAGGCCACATAATGTATGGATTTTCCTCATTGTAACGCTAATCATTTAGTTTTTCGATGGCCTCTCTTACTGTCGTGACGATCAGAAATTATGAAAACAGTGTGAATTTTGACAGCTCATGCCAGTTTAACTTTTTTTTAATTCCAAGTAAATATTCACGTATAGTGTGATGCCAGGATTTTTATATTTTTCTTCTATAGCTTTTAAAAATCTTTTCCAAACTGGCTTGTGATAATTCCTACGCTGGGTCGTGTAAAGGCGTACGGGGTTTATCTTAACCACGTGCGCAGGGGATTTCTTGAAAATACGATTGTACCTTGTACTCGAGTTATTCATTCGGGTTGAATTTATAATAATACAACGTAAACTTCAATTTTGGGGCTATAAGATTATACAAATCTGAAAATGTTTCTTCAGGGTATATCCCCCCCCCCCCCCCCCCCCCCGTAAAAAATACAATAAACCCCCCAAAAAACTATAAAGCGCCTAAACAATATTTGTATGCAATGTGGTGCCAATCAATTTTTTCAGCATGTATGCTGATATTGTTCAATGGCACTTATTATCTTTCAAATTGGGGTGACGATTTAACAACTTCTTTGTATAATCAGACGGCCTTGATTCAACTGCACGCACACAGAATGTTAACTGTTAAACGTTGATCATGTCAGGGACAATCAGGTAGAAATTATAATTTGCTTACTTTGCAGATTGCTGTGTGGAGGGTATATATTAATTAACCTTAAACACTTTTCCGTACCAGTTACCGTGTCAACTAATCAACTTTTCTCCAAAAAACAGATAAATTGACGTTGTGCACATTGTAAACATAACTTTTTTTTATAAATATACGATGGGGTTATAACTTTTTTTGATCCTATTGCATTTTTTTTACTGTCTTCATGTGATTCTGACTTCATCATTTTTTCCTCAGCCCAAGGGTTAAACGCTTCGATAACGTTTTATGGCTTTAGGATACAATGCGATATTTCACATCAGCTTTCTATATACGCTTACCAACCACGCGATGCTAACAAATGTTAGAAATGCGCCCACGTTTTGTCTTAATTGATAATAATTATATTACTTTTTCCATAAATGCACCCACACGCGTAATATAGGCTACGCTCCAACTACCAAAGTGTGTTTAAGAACTATCCCATGAATGTGATGTCTATACAGAAAGACTAACAAAAATATTATCTAAAAATTTAATGGGATTCTTAGTCTTAATCCCATAAAATATATAAAATTTAGCCTAGGGTGATAGATATGAAGTTGGGCGGGCCAATTGCCGTTATGTTAAAAGCTATATTTCCGCGTTGAAAGCTATTTGTACATCTCAGAAGTCACAAACGTAATTATTATTTCACATTAAAAGCACTCAGTAATGTACCTCTAGCTAATTCCCGTTTATAGCCCTTTTTTAAAACTTATTTCTAAGGTAGCCAAGACATCTCACCCGAAAAGATATATCCCACCCATGCTGTGAAATAAATATTCTTCTACTGATTTACTGCATTTGGGTTCTTTTGAGTAAATAATTGAATACACTGAAACTCAGAACTATATGGAGAGTTTTGTCAAATATATGTATTGATTATATTTTGTAACCAACACAGTTTGAAAAGGTTCGGTATATAATGGCAGAATTACTAATGAAATCGATAGAGGAGACAGACAAAATCCCCCCATTTATACCCGTATACAAACCAAAGGGTTCAATAGTAGGAATAAAATATAACTTAAAATAAATAAATAACTATTGGATGACGTTAACAACATTAATGTTTACATTCAATTCACCAAACTCCTTACACAAAATATATACATAAAAAATAAATGATTAAAACAATAACAAGAAAAACTGCCAAAAAGAGAAACATTATAAAAATCCTTTCTAAAATCTTTACTGGCAGTGTCTGTTATCTTCCACTTATGTCATGTTCCGAACATTTATCTCTTCCATCTAACGGAGATTGATTACCTTATTAATTATTTGAAGAAAACTGTTTTAACTGATTACTAATTGATGCCTTACGATTCTACAACAATTCCGACCATATCTTTCTGGGTACAGAGAGTAGTGAGTGAGCCCAAGTGACGGGAAAGTTTAGGGACGGCTCCTAACCTGTAGTCATCGTAATCTCTCTCTTTCTCAATCTATATATATATCAGGCCACAACATTTTCTATGTAGAAAATCTTTCAATGACATTTAGAAATTGGAACCTTGTTTTAAGGGTAACAAACTTCTTAATTAACTGGTGCCACCGTTTCGGCACAGGTACAGAACTGTAACCGTTACACTCATCGAAGTTTGTTTCCCGTAAAACTATGTTGCTATAAGTTATTGAGAAGAATGCTATATTGGATACAGCTGCGTGATACAACTATCATAAAAGGTATTTCAAATTATCAACAAGAAATAATGACTAATTTTCAAAAGGTCGTACTGGCATCTTTACAAAGATTATTTCACTTGTTTGGCAGCCGGATGGTTGCTAGTTACCAGCGGAAGGTCGTGGGTTTCCTCCGTGCATAGAGCCCGGTTTCCTCCCACAATAAAACTAGCAAACGCCGCCATATAAGTGAAATAATCTTGAGCACGGCGTACAACACCAAACAATCTATCAATGTTTGGCAGCCGCTAGCGTACAACACGTAAATAATGATGAACAGCCGAAAGAAATGAATCAATGATTTGCAATCGTTAGAAATAATGACGTTAAAAAAGACGTTCTTGAATCAAACAACTCTGAGTAGAACTAAACTCATACAAATATCTATCCACAATATTGTATTTAATACAGAGCTTGCTGTTGACTGGTGCAATCTTCCTCTCAATATTGACCCACTGTGGCGCTGCTTCTCAACAATGGATGCTGGAAATGGACACATTTCGAATAACCTGCCCATCTCTTCTTTACGTGATCGAGGGGCCGACTGTCGATGAATTTGAACTCCATTTAGTCGAATTGATAAACAAATCAGATAAGTCCGGGGTTGTCAAGCCCCCTATGGAGTTTTCTAATGTTGTTGTATTTGGATTGACAGTTGTAGTGTTAATACTTATCTGAGCAGACACTGAAGTTGTTGTTGTTGATTCTGTCGTATTAGATGAACGTTCAGACTCCTTGGCTGTATCGAAATATACAGGTATATCACACAATTTTCCTTGATATCCATATTTGCAATTACACACCTGACCTCTCCCACTGAGAACAAGACAGGTACCTTCATTGGCACAGTTTAACGAACATTCCTTTTCACAAAACATGCCCGTGTAACCTTCATCACATCTACATCTGGTGTGATCACACACTCCATGATCACACACAAAATTTTCAGAACATTTTTTGGGATCACTCATTTTTTTGACACTTTTGACCGGAGAACGAAATCGTCGCATGGCATCTAGAAGATAATATTTGAGAACCGATGACTTTGAAAGCGACGGACTGCGTGTTTTCTTCACTACATTAGTGTTTATCAAATGTCTCCCTGCTACATGATCTCGTTTTCGTTCACAGAAGACACCTTCGTATTCTATTGGACAGTTACATGCCTCTGTGCCTTCAATTGAAATACATTTACCGTGATTCAAACACTGTTTGGTACATTTAGTTTGACAGAACACTCCAATATACCCTTCAGCACATTTACATTTTGGGCGTCTCGGATCTGGGCTACTGCAAACGCCATTGACACATTCAAAATTGGTTGCACAAAATCTTTCTCCAAGAGTTTTTGTATATATGTTTACCTGATTCGATTGGTTTTCAACATTCTGTGTTATTGTCGTCGTGGGAGGAGAAGTTGATGTGGTTTGCAGAATCTCACGTTGTTCTTCGCAAAATTCCCCATGGAAATTTGCCTTGCAACGACAGTACTCGACATCTTTAAATACATAACAAATACCTCCGTTGAGACATTCTTTCAGACATTGTGAGTTACAATAAACTCCGTGATAGCCAGGGTTACACGTGCACTCAGATTCACCGTTGTTGTTGGTGGAACACACTCCATGAATGCACATTGAACAAATGTCCAAGTCAGTATATTGAGCCATGGGTGGATTCAGAGTGTCAGTAATAACGAATTCTTTCACGTTCTCCTGTTCGGCATTAGAACCCGTATCGTTGTAAGTACTTTCTGAAGAAGAGTTAAAGAGAGGCAATGAAGACAATGATATGTTACCTGCATCATTTATATCTGTGATGACTGTTACGTTTTCTTGGGTCTTCAATTGGTTTTCAAAGCCAACAGTCACTTCTAGATCACAAAGAGCTCCTTCAAAACCCGCGGTACATTTGCAAACATAGCTACTAGCTTGGCACTCCTCGCTCAGCTTCAAACAAGTTGCCCCGTTCTGACAGCCACAGTTGGATTCAAAGAATGCCTGGTCATACTTGCACGGTTCATCTACTTCGGAACACCGAGTGCCTTTAAACCCTTTTGGACAGAGACAACTAAAGCTGGCAGAGAAACAACCGTCGTCCAGTTTCATACATGTTCCTCCATTCTCACAAAATCCCGCTTTGATAGAGCAGTCATGGAGACAAGGGGATAGTTTCAGATCAGGATTGTTCAAACTGTTTATTGGAGAACCATTGCCAGAAGAAACGGTAATGATTAACAGGAATAAAAACATGGAGAGCTTTTCTAGACGAACCATGGTTGAATAAAATTCAAGTACAGAGTAGTTACTATAGCCGCATCTAAGTCTTAAATAGGCACGTTTGTTGGCAGTGAGATTTGGCTCCTTTTGACTTGACCAAGGCCTTTTGTGTCCGTTAAGTACCTTAAAGCTGCAGCGATTTGCTGTTGACTGAATTCTATTCTAGTATAAATACGTCCGGAGAGGTAACACACTTAGAGACGTGTAGCACTTGAGAGTAGAAGGAAGTAAAACTTTCAAGTGAACAAGTTAACACGTAAATACACCCACCTTTGCAGAATTAACAATATCCTTTGTAGATATGTCTGACTAACAATGACGGGTAAAGACAAACTTCATTCACTTATATCCGTATAAAGCCTTCCCTTTCACCGATGTGCATTCAACAGCTTTGCGTTTATACGAACGTCATCAATTGGAAGAGCAAATCCTGTCTATAGTTACATTTAGTCTTCTCCATTATTGGATACAAATCGTACGATAGTTTGTATTCTGTAATATCAGTTCATGTCCGTAAAATACATCACCCAACACGTTGAGTTACTGAGATTGTTAAACTGTTAAGTATATAGTATGGTAGTTGTTGTGTCACAGTATAGTATGATGATTTATTCGCGTCCATCTCTATTTATTCGCTTCTTTATTGGCTTTTCATTTATGTTTTGGTTGATTTATTTTCTAGAGCATACGACGTGATGCCGACGTCACATCAGGGTAGAAACCCCTAGGGCTAATAATGTCCAACATACGCCCTGCCTTACCTAGAATAAGCCTACACATGACTTTATTGTGTCTATATTTGCACTGCCTGTCAAAAATAAATATAAGCGGATATTGAGATAAAGCATATCCGTCAATTATCAGGAGCGTTAACATCGTCTTAATTCTGCTTAGATCAGCTAATAATCAGTGTCGGTCAAGGATAAAGTGATTTACACTGACCAGATGTATATCTAATTACAATATACCTTCTTAGTGATAAATCTCTATGAAAACGACAGTATACGGGATAAAGGTAAAAAGACATTTAGTAGCAGTTAATCAACATCAAGATTGAATCTGTGTCTGAGTTTCTCATATGTTTCGACAATACTAATATTACCATAGTAGAATTGTACAAAAAATTACGCAAACTCGTATAAACTTTGTGGGAATAAAATACCCTGATGTCTAAACATTTGTCCTATCGAAGTTGGGAAATCACTAAATGGTACACTGTAGAAAATGTGGTTGTAATTATACAGCAAAGTTCGCGGGCGATCGTAGGACAAGTAAAATTTGCTGTAGATTTACATCTGTGCGAATATGTAAATTTACAGTGTGGTGTTAGTAGATTTACAGTGAAACAGTGGATTTACTGCACTTCGTGCTTTCTTCTCTCTTTAAATACAAGTATCTGCTCTGTTAATCTACCAAGATTGTTGTGTAGATTTGTATATTAACCCAAAAGAGTAAAATTAGCGAAATGTGTTTCAGAGCTACATTTAAAACAACAATACTTATAGGTAGCCTACTCTTACAAATCTGTGTATACATGTGTATTTACAGTGTGTTTACGTAAATTTACATGATAGCCAATATAATAACATCGCACTCAGAGGGAAAACGTTTACAGTACATTCTCCTGTGATAAAATACAAAAGTTTTTCTTGTATTTCTACAAACATTTTTTACAGTGTAGACTGCTGATATAAAAACTTTTTCTACCTTCCTATGTACAAAACAAATAATCATTGTCCGATATTCTGTATTTACTATTTTGTCTTGTAACAAAGTCTTCTGGATATACCGACGCAGTCTGCATTTCCCTCTACATTCATACATAGAAGATACAAAGTTCTTTTGTCGAGACATTACCTATGACAGCTCCTCACATATTTTGGCCAGATTTCGGGCCCTTCAAACTTTGTCCCGTGGTCGTAAAAAATGTATAGTCCAATATTAACATGCAGCGTACTTTTACAACTTACGACGCGAAATGAAATGTTGGTTACATGTCCAAATAACATGGCCTTGACAAAAGTCGATGGATGAATTGAATAAATTCAAGAAAGCTCTGCTTTCTATATATAATTCTATAGCTGTTCAGAAATACTTTATTTGAAGACTTATCCTGTCCCAATCCGGTACAGTTGAGTATAGGCTTGATGTTGGTATAACACCGAAATTAACAACGAGTTGATGGGGTGTATGATGTGCCCAGGGAATTCAAATACTTTCGGTGCTTAAAGTCTCAGAAAAATATATAAAGTCTAAGGAAGAGAGAGCTATGAGAGATAGAGATTATGCGTTGGTGGCCAACATCTTATGGGTAGTGCCTGCAGCTTGAATTTTTTTATTATTATTATTCTTATATGACGAATTGTTTATCAGTTGAATTTGGGAGGTCTTTTTTTTCAAATGTCCAATTTTAGGATTTGACTACCAATATATGCTTACCTGTAGTTAAACAGTAGCAAGATACACACATAAGTGCTGATTCAAAAACCAAAGTTGATATTTGTTGATTTTCAACACTTTCTCAGTTAGTCACTGAAATCTTCGAGTGCTATGTTTAACCTTGTGAACGTAAAGATGTTTAAAATATAAAGGAAAAAGTATTAAGTTTGTCACAGTATTTTTTCTTTTCCAAGCCCAGAAGCTGATTTTCTTTTTCGCTAGATTTTTTGATTGGTCGGGTGGGAATCAGTAAGGACGAATGAAATCGTTCTTTCGACCGCAAGTCGAAGGAAGCCAGCATTTGATTGGATTATAACTTTTGTTACCACGGAGACAAACTTACCCACAATGACAAGCTGATATGGATGTCAATTATAGCTCACGGACATGGCATCCTTATAAACCTCATTGGTGGCTGCCTTTAAATGGCCAATAATTCGACCAAGTGGCTAATTAACGGATCAGTGGAGCTATTCTCATCAAATTTACATAGAAAATCAAAGACGAGAACACTCCTTTCTCATTATATACAAATGTATAAGATGGACACAGTGATATTTCTTGCATGAGTAAACAATTTGAACGAATTCGCAACACTCAAACACGCTAAAAAAAACTTGCAATTTCGTACCCAATAAAAATTAACAGCGGTATTAACATTTTGTGGAAATAAAATATAAACTGCTAAAGTTTTGTAAATACTGGCTGAAAGCCGACCTAAAAAAAGTGCAGTTATGTTGAATGAATCGAAACTCGGTAAAGATATTCTTATCATACATGTTGGTCATGGTGTGACCAAACTTAAAACGCATACAACCTTTGTTATATCATGCTTTATTTCAATGTTTTATACAGTGTTGTAACATATTAAAATGGTTCATTCTTCCTATTGGCAAGGAAAAAAACCCAAAAGAAAGCGGTCGAAGTTTATTGAAAAAGTTTGCGTTAAAATAACCCACAGACGTTGTACCCTGAACAGAAAGACTCCAGATAGAATTTTAATATGCGAGATGCTGTCGATATTAGTAAATGTCGTATTCACTTTTAAAAAGTAGACCAAAGACATAAACCCAAAAAACGATAAGCGAGGCGTGTTTAAGTTTCAATATTTAGGTTTTTAAACCATCACCAGGAAGGAAGAGGGGGTAAAGATTTCAAATAATCTATAGAACAGGGGTGGTTTGTTCAAAAGAAAATTAGCTTAACGGCAGGTTAAATGACGTGGCGTAATAAAGAAATTGCTTTCTTATGCGACGTCATCTAACCTGCCGTTAAGCTAATTTTCTTTTGAACAACCCACCCCAGGACAGCTGGTGATTGAACAGCAATGGCCAGATGTATCAGCACATACAGTTAAAGATTAATTGAACAAAATAGGGTCTTTACTGGTTTTCAAGCCTTAGTTCAGTCGGTTTATTGGGAATTTGGTGGACAAGGGTTCTTGAAACTTTAGCATGTTTCGCTTGTCGTTTATGGCTTTGGTCTACGTTATCAAAGTATTCTAAGGGAATCATAACATTGCCGACCTCATTGGGTCAAAACTTTTAGTTTCTGTGGCATTGGGCGCATGTATATTAGTTCTTCAGCCGATTTCGGGTGTTGATATATATTTACATTCTGTCTATCATGAAAGGCGCTGACATTTATAACTCCTCCAACAACGGAAACAAAATCGGCCAGTTTGGTTTAATGAATGACGGTTTACGCCGCACTCACTTGTAGTGGGTTTAATAGGAGAGGAAACCGGGCTGTTTTACGCCGTATTCAAGATTATTTCACATATATGACGGCGTTGCTAGGTTAAGTGGGTGAAGAAAGAGGGCTCCTTGCCCGGAGGAAACCCCCGACCTTCAGCGAGTTCTTGGCCACTCTTCCACATATGGCGACCGAGAATCCACCCATAGATGTTTCAATTGTTATTAGATTGTGTGGGATTCGAACCCGCGCAGCATCGATGGAAGTCGATCACTCTAACCCACTGGACCACCGAGACTCCCATAAACTTTAATAATGCTCGCGTGTACAAAAAGCAGTCCAGCTTGTTTTACGGTCCGTTAATGGTGCCTTGTACAGCAACACAAAAGTAACAAGAAATTCGTCATGAAATATTTTTTTGCATATTCAATAAGAATTTGCTGAATAGTGTCTTATGATAATGATACTAACTGAATCAGGCACTCGACCAAAAAAATGGAGTAATTAAGAACTAGTAGAGTGGCCGGCTCACGTCGTCATTGAGATAGTCAAACTATGATTGGTTATAGCACTATGGTATTTACACGCATTTCATTCAGTTCATCCTCAAGCCAAACATAATCTATAGTTTAGAAGATTACCACAGTATCACTGTATTAAAGTATGTAATAAATCTAAATAAGGTTTTAATTATTTAGTGTTGTTTTAATTGTAAATTAAACTTATTTTTAGGGCCTGCTGATATAGGCAAGGTGTGAAATTCTTCACGGGTCAGTAATTTATTTTTTTATCCAGTCTGAATAAGTGTTGACAAAGCTCGTTTGGCTGAAGTACATTCGACGGCGGATTTAGTTCATGTGTATATGAGAAATTTGCCGGACTTAGCGTGATCTTCGACGTTGATTGGTCGATTCTTACCCTCATTCATTTCTCTATCGACGAATCAGATTAAATGTTATCGATGAGTACAAAACCCGGACAGGTACAGCACATTCCCAAAATCCGACACTTTGTCAAAAATACAACAAAAATGAATAAAAAATCACGACTTTCCCAGAAAGTCTAAGAGGTGAAGCTAGTGACACGAGTTGCCAAAATGTATATATTTTTCCTTAAAGCACCAGTTTAAAGGGGCATGAGCTGCCAAAACGTTGATATTTTGACGTAATGTTGAAATTATTAGCTATTTTTCTCAAAACGTATAATTCAGAAGCTTTTTAGTGCTTCTAGTCTCGATAATGTACGATAAAGTATTGTTTTGAACTAACTTTGGCTTAGAATGAATGAATGGTCGTCCCGGTTATTTAAATTTTGTTTACTTTTCGAACACATTTTCGGTTCGTACAGGCCACATACTGTATGGATTTTCCTCATTCCAACGCCAATCATTTAGTTTTTCGATAACCTTACAAGCCTCCTAATGTCGTGACGATCAGTAACTATGAATTTTGGCAGCTCATGCCACTTTAAGAAAAGTATCGGCTTTTTTTAAAGAAGTGCAGATTTAATGTTTTAAGTGCTACTAGTCTCGAGGATGTATGTTAAAGTAGGTTTTGAACTAACCTATATGCCTAAAGTTTCCCGGATGTTACATTTTGTTTACTTTCCGAATACTATTTCAACTCGCACAGTCTACATACTGCATAAATTCTCCTTATTCAAACGGCAATCGTTTAGTTTTTTGATGAACTTAAAACCCCCTCGACCATCAGAATTTATCTAGGCATACTCGGAAAATACAGAGAATAAGTAGGAGAAGAAAAGGAGAGAACTTTATAGTAAATACAGGATAGGCGCGGTCAATTTTCTTTTCTAGCGGTACCAAAACCATAATGATTTTTCCTCGCCAAACGGTGCAATAAGCGTTATCAAAGAACGTCTAACTGCAATCTGACTAAAGTCGAGATGCTCATTGAAAAGACTTTTCGATGAGCATCTCGACTTTAGTCAGACTGGTCTAACTGTCTTAGACAGCCATCTTAACAACAAAGCTTAACTGTGTGTCGCCATCGGCCAATCAGCCATTTAAACCTAGGTTAATTTCGATCATTTCTAGGCGCTAATAACTAAAGGCAAACATTCTAATAATTCTAATGAAATATATACTGGTATGTAAATCCACCTTTCGCGAAAACGTGACAGGTAGCATTGGGAGTCTACGCGACCTGTGGGGGTTGTAGAATTTTCAGAAAAGGTTATCTTACCGCTGACATTGCAGGTTATAACCATACAAGATACGATAATCTCGCAATGGAAGTAGCCGAGAAATCTTGGCTCTGCCGAATTTTTTTTTTCCGTGTAAAAAAAATTCGGCAGAGCCAAGATTTCTCGGCTAGCAATGGAAGTAATTTACTAATACCTCTTCCTGCCATTTTCAAAATGGCAATGGCGTGCTCCACTGACGATCGAACACGAATTTGTGTGACAGATTGATAATCAGCTTATTTTCACATTCCACATTCATGCTATTTAGGATTTAGGTCTAGGACACTAGAGGAAGACATCAAAGGTCACCCAATACTTAAAGTGGCATGAGCTGCCAACAATGTTGATATTTTGGCGTTGAAACAGAATGTTGAAATTATTGGCTATTTTTCTCAAGACGTATAATTCAGAAACTTTTTAGTGCTTCTAGTCTCCAAAATGAACGATAACGTATTGTTTTGAACTAACTTTGGCTTAGAATGAATGAATGGTCGTCCCGGTTATTTAAATTTTGTTTACTTTTCGAACACGTTTTCGGTTCGTACAGGCCACATACTGTATGGATTTTCCTCATTCCCACGCCAATCATTTAGTTTTTCGATGGCCTTCAAAGCCTCTTACTGACGTGACGATCAGAAATTATGGAAAAAGTGTTAATTTTGGCAGCTCATGCCACTTTAATAATCTAAATAATCACGCATTCCCCTCTATCTACATCCCATACAATCGCAGACTTTGATGCGGGAATTATTACACAAACGAAGACCATGCAAATAACGTGATATGATTATACGGCTATTACATCGGGTGAGCTAAAATATAAATATAACTGATAATTAAGAGAATTATCTTATTTGTAAACTCAAAAATCACTTTTGAGCAATATACATGTACACCTGGATGCCATTACGGAAAGCCCTATTATAACATACTCAGTCATAGACTTCTGACAGTAAGAGGCTTTGAAGGCCACCGAAATCCATACTGTATGAACCGAAAACGTGTTCGAAAAGTAAACAAAATTTAAATAACCTAGACGACCATTCATTCATTCTAAGCCAAAGTTAGTTCAAAACAATACTTTATCGTATATTTTTGAGACGAGAAGCTCTAAAAAGCTACTGAATTTTACGTCTTGAGAAAAATAGCCAGTGATTTCAACATTCTGTTTTCCCGTCAAAATATCAATATTTTGGCACTTTAACATTAAAAAGCGTGGTTTTCTATATTTTGTACACAGAAGAAGTTGGGAACTTTTTCTTTTGCCCAATTTTGTATTTTTAATATATAATTGCCCTGATGATTTGAACCATGTGAGCGTGCTAACGATATAGTATGAATTGACCCATTTTATCTGAGAAAACCAGACGAAGCTTGCAGATAAAATGAGACTGTAAACTACAGACAAGAAGGCATGGACCAGCTCATTAGAGCCATAACACCTTCAAAACCTAGGATAGCCCTGGGCATCAAATTCTAAAAGCAAAATGAAATTCTAAGAGCAAAATGAATTATGACCGAACACGGACAATTCTAATACGAATGGACGTACCAATAAACTAAAACAATCAAACAACGGACAATTCTGTTTCAACGAAATTTTCAATATATTTGGCAGCTCAAGTCATTTTAAAAAAGTAAACACAAAATATTGTTTGCTAAGCAAACATAATTTAAACAGCCCCGCCTCTTTAAATTGTGATTACTTAGCGAACAATATATTGTGTTTACTTTTTTAAAGTGACTTGAGCTGCCAAATATATTGAAAATTTCGTTGAAACAGAATTAGCTATTTGTACAAAATAAGAGCCCTGCGTTGTGTTACGTACAGCTGAACTGTTAACATATGTATCAATTTCGATTGTCTTAGAATTTTCTCGATTGTGACGTAATGTCTGTTTGTTTACGAAATGTTTCAATTGTGACCTATATTCCCAACTGTTACTATGACGACTCCTTGGAAAGTTCTAGTCACTATAATTTTAGTTCATAACCTGTTGTAATGCGTAGATTCAAGAAGATTCTCGAAATACTCTTTTTGTATGCAAATGCTCAGATCTTTCTGGAAGTACTGAGAGTGTATATAAGACGTTGTTTTATCGTTATTAGGCAGTCAGTTTGCAGCTGGTCTCGAGTGCTATATACAAGCTATATTTTGTTATAGTTCAGATTTATATCTGGACTCTGTATGATACAGCTAGTAAGCTGCTATCTTGAATACGATATTCGTCTTATGACAGAGAGTCAGTTTTGAACTGGTCTCGATATACTTTGGATGCTACGGTCTGATATGAGTCAGATTTCTATCTGAACTCAGTTTACTATCTTTGAATAAGATATTCGGCCTGCTTTGTCAGTGATACCTGACTTGTGAATTCTGTCAAGAATTTATTCTGTGGATATACCACCAGTGTGCTAAACCAGTGTGTTTTCAATATTCTATCCTGCGGATTTACCATTGTGTCTTCAAGATTCATTTTGGGAGTCTATATTTCGTCGATTCGTGGTCATCGGATTTAAACCAGTGAACTTTGTGAAGGATACAGATCTTTAGGAACTGTAATTTCTTAACTTGTATAAGTAAGTCATTTTGATATATGTTTTCTTTCCAACGTTTATATAATATTTGCCTGTAAATAAGTTAGTCCGTTTGCTTTTTAATATAAATCAAAATTTGTACATAAAATCTGCTGGTTTGTTGTTACTTCCTTTTATTATCATTCGGTATCGTAACAAAATTGGGGGCTTTGTCCGGGAAAATTTCGTAATTCATTGAGCGAGATTGTGCTCGGGGAAAATTCGAAATTCTAAAACTAAATTCAACCAAGCATTTAATCTTTGTTACACAAGCAGATTTTATTCACCATGTCTGACTTTAATCCAGACGATTTCATGCAAGCGCCCGATCAGGATATTTTTGATTCTTTAAGTAGGAACGAGTTATTTTTGTTAGGCGATTATTTAGGGCTAAACTTAAAAAAATCCTCTCGTAAACAAATATTACAACGTGATATTGCTCAAAATTTAGTTGAAATTGAAGCGTTTGATGAAAGTGCATTAAGTGAATATTTAACTGAATCAGATAAATCATGGCTATTTCAACAAGAAAAATTGAAAATGGATAAAGAAATAGAAATGCAAAAATTACTAATAGAAAAAGAAATGAGGGAGAAAGAGCTAGAAAAAGAAATGAGAGAGAAAGAACTAGAAAAAGGAATAGAAAAAGAAATGAGAGAGAAAGAACTAGAAAAAGAAAAAGAAATGATGCGAATGAAACTTGAAAATGAGAGGGAGATTGAAAAAATGAGAATTGAAAAGGAAATGGAAATTAGACATTCAGAAATTCAACAAAAGTCTGAAAGGGATTGTAAATTTGATTTAGCTCATAATATTAGATTAGTTCCACCATTCCGTGAGAAAGATATTGACAAATATTTTCTGTCATTTGAAAAAATAGCTGAAAATTTAAACTGGCCTAAAGAATATTGGACTATGCTTTTACAAAGCGTACTTGTCGGTAAAGCTATGGATGTGTATACATCATTATCTGTAGAGCAGTCTAAAAGTTTTGACACAGTCAAACATAAAATACTACAAGCTTATAACCTGGTTCCAGAGGCTTATCGTCAAAAGTTTCGAAATTGTGAAAAAAATAAAGATGAAACCTACACTGAATTTGCTAGGAAAAAGGAACAACTATTTGAGAGATGGTGTCTTTCTAAAGAGGTAAATCAAGATTACAACAATTTAAAAGACATTGTTTTAGTCGAAGAATTTAAATGTTGTATCCATAGTGATATTAGAACATATCTTGAGGAGAAGGGGGTGGATAATTTAGAGTCTGCAGCAACCGCAGCTGACAATTACGCAGTCACTCACAAACTTCCATTTGAGAGCAAGCCAGGTAAACAATTTTCATTTAGAGATCGTTCTCAAAATTCTTTTAAACCTAATGACAAGCCTCACTTTAAAAATCAATCAAGACCACAAAATACTGGTAATACTGGAAATACTGGCAAGACTGGTAATAATGGCAATACTGGAAATGAAAATAGATTTCAAAATAAACAATTTAGTAGAGTTACATGTAACTATTGTAAAAAGCCTGGCCATCTGCAGTCTAATTGTTTTCAACTAAAACCAAATCGTGATAATGATTATTCTAAACCAACTGGATTGTGTCTTGTGGATACCGACAATACACAACAGGTAGTGACATGTACTTGTGGACATCCTCCACCTAAAGACCTTAGTAGACAACAAAATGAAGAAGATTCATTTAAACCAACAGGATTATGTGTACTGAATAATGATAGTACTAAACAAGCTGTTAGCTATGTTAAACCACCTATTAAAGATGAAAAATTGGAATTTAATGATGGTGTAATGAAAGTTTTCAAACCATTTATTCACACTGGATCTGTTTCACTTAATAGTGATAATTCGAATGCTGTCCAAATTAAAATACTTAGAGATACAGGCGCATCTCAATCTCTTATGTTGTCTAATGCGTTGCCATTTTCAGAAAGTTCTTATTCAGGCAATGATGCTTTAATAACAGGTGTAAATTCTACTGAGTCAGTCTCATTACATAATGTGTATTTAAATTCGGACATTGTATCCGGTCCTGTTAGTGTTGGTATTAGACCTTCATTACCATTTAGTGGTATTCATTTGTTGTTAGGTAATGACCTAGCTGGTGATAAAGTAAATGTTGAATCCATTGTATCTAGTAAACCATGTACAGTTTTTAACACTGATCAAAACAAGCAAGAAAAACCTAACTTGTACTCTTCATGTACTGTAACAAATGTTATGAGTAAAAATAATGTAGTCCTATCTCATGACAATAGTCTTGATAATAATTATGCTGACTTAGAGGACACGTTTTTGGCTGATTTGTTTAAAACCAATTCATTTTGTGATTTAATCACTGATTGTTCATTTGGAAAGCAAGAATGCTTATCTAACAATCTTGTAATTATTGAAAAATCTGAAGATAATTGTATTTCAAATCCTTTGGATACTGACGTTGTGTTAGACGCAACTATTTGTTATTGTGAGTCAGATTCTAGCATAACTGATCCTAATATTGTTGATAAGGACCTTAGTGATCTTAATTATTTAGTTCAGACTCCTGATCGGCGCAAAGCATGTCAATTATGTCATATTAATATGTTAAAACCGTATATAGATAGAAATGGCGTTGACAATGAACCTATTTTACCAGTTAACATAGTTTCTACTGACCCTGACAATTCTTTCGTCGAAGAGTCTACATTCAAGGATTTTGGAACACCAACGTTGGATTCCAAGTTACCGACACAATTGGAGGACTCTGAAATTCCTAAAACCATTTCCGTAAAACGGTGTCGTTTGGAACCTTATCAACAGGATAAACTGCAAACATTGATCTCTGACTTTTCACATTTATTTCCTGATGCTCTATCTAGGACTTATGTTAACTTTCGTGATGTTTGTGTTGAAAAGTCTTCGCCTATAAAAGACCACCTTGACAGAATTGAACTCTTCCAGAGACTCAGTAAAGCCAATTTGAATATCGGTCTTGTAGAAAGTGAGTTTCGACGTGCCACAGACATTTATCACGGATGTGTCGTCGGTCAGGGTCAGGTCACACCAGTTCAACTTAAACTTAAAGTTGACGTCATTTCAAATTTTATGGTGCCTGATTGTAAAAGACAGCTGAAGCGCTTCTTGGGTATGGCTGGCTATTATAGAAAGTTTTGCCAAAATTTCTCTTCACTCTCTGAGCCTTTAACTAATTTACTTAAGAAAAATGTAAAATTTATTTGGTCTGATAAGTGTCAAGAAGCTTTTGAAAAAATTAAAGCCATACTCTGTAGCGATCCAGTTCTCTTAGCACCTGATTTTTCAAAGCCATTTAAATTAGCTTGTGATGCCAGCGACACTGCTGCTGGTGCAGTTTTATTACAAGAAGATAATTCTGGCATCGATCATCCAATTTGTTATTTTTCACGTAAATTTGATAAATGCCAACGATCTTATTCAACTATTGAGAAAGAATGTTTATCATTGATTTTAGCTTTGCAACATTTTGAAGTTTATATTGCTTCAGCAGATCAATCTATTGTTGTTTTCACTGATCATAACCCCCTCGTGTTTTTGAACAAGTTAAAAGGTAAAAATCAGCGTTTGTTAAGATGGAGTCTTATACTCCAAGAGTATAACATTGATATCAGACATATTAAAGGTAAAGATAATGTTATTGCTGATTGTTTATCTAGAATGTAAATAACCAAATGTTATATAGTGCTATCTATATATTTCAATTGTACTTTTTTTTTTAAAGAAAGTTTTTGTCAAAACTTTCTTTCTCTGAAGGGGGAGGGTGTTACGTACAGCTGAACTGTTAACATATGTATCAATTTCGATTGTCTTAGAATTTTCTCGATTGTGACGTAATGTCTGTTTGTTTACGAAATGTTTCAATTGTGACCTATATTCCCAACTGTTACTATGACGACTCCTTGGAAAGTTCTAGTCACTATAATTTTAGTTCATAACCTGTTGTAATGCGTAGATTCAAGAAGATTCTCGAAATACTCTTTTTGTATGCAAATGCTCAGATCTTTCTGGAAGTACTGAGAGTGTATATAAGACGTTGTTTTATCGTTATTAGGCAGTCAGTTTGCAGCTGGTCTCGAGTGCTATATACAAGCTATATTTTGTTATAGTTCAGATTTATATCTGGACTCTGTATGATACAGCTAGTAAGCTGCTATCTTGAATACGATATTCGTCTTATGACAGAGAGTCAGTTTTGAACTGGTCTCGATATACTTTGGATGCTACGGTCTGATATGAGTCAGATTTCTATCTGAACTCAGTTTACTATCTTTGAATAAGATATTCGGCCTGCTTTGTCAGTGATACCTGACTTGTGAATTCTGTCAAGAATTTATTCTGTGGATATACCACCAGTGTGCTAAACCAGTGTGTTTTCAATATTCTATCCTGCGGATTTACCATTGTGTCTTCAAGATTCATTTTGGGAGTCTATATTTCGTCGATTCGTGGTCATCGGATTTAAACCAGTGAACTTTGTGAAGGATACAGATCTTTAGGAACTGTAATTTCTTAACTTGTATAAGTAAGTCATTTTGATATATGTTTTCTTTCCAACGTTTATATAATATTTGCCTGTAAATAAGTTAGTCCGTTTGCTTTTTAATATAAATCAAAATTTGTACATAAAATCTGCTGGTTTGTTGTTACTTCCTTTTATTATCATTCGGTATCGTAACAGTTGATACTGATCTTAGGGATGTATATGTTAGGGTAGTTTTTATTAAAGGTAATTAAAAATCAATGCCTGCTATTTGGTAATCAAACTCACGTTTCCCCCTTCAGCCCCCGATACGCTTACCTCCCCTTCACGAGTGTACCCTTACCGCCGAACATTTCTCTCAGGTACATCAATGCCTTAAGACGCGATGCAAACTCGATATATACGTACTAGATCGCGGAACTTTTTTCGGAGAACAATCTCGCGACAAATATCAAATGGCAGAGCATCTTAATTGCGACTCCTCTTATATCGTGTATATTATCACCACTCTAAAACTTCGGGGATTTAGCCTACGTGCGTGAAATACCCTCTGATTGACTGCAGGTCATTTTGAATATGGCGACAAAATAGGTCGCCGTGAAGCGTACAATTTCCAAATCTTCCTGAGGACCCCACAACACTCGGTTTCTCTGCGACAAAGAGCAGCCAACCATTTATCTAGTATTAGACTTAAACATTTCAATACTCTAGGTCATTCGGTCAAGGACCATTTTGAAATCATGCCTATTGAGAAAAATCCCTTTTCTCACCTTCGATACAGATACCAAGCACAAACGTTTGGAAAGGGAATATTTTGGGATTCAAACATTACATTTATCCTTTGGGTTTGAACTTGGACCCGGAAAGATATCGTGAAAAACTATAATACAATTTGTGTTTCAGTATAACAAAGCGAGCATCGCTATGGCCAAGATTTTAGTAGAAGAATACAAACTGCTTCAAAGTAAACTTGCCCGACCTCTGGCCCAAAGGCTAGTCATTTCTTATAAAAAGAACAAGAGTTTGAAAGACATACTGGTCAGGGCTAAACTCCCCGGTCTATCTTCTACCTAGGTTTTTCTGGGAAAGTGGTGAGGGGGGGGGGGGGGGGGGGGGGGGCAAATTTTCACTTTCTTTTCCCATGACCCTATAATATATAGTCTGACGATATTCTTAGTGAGCATTGTCAATGTAATACAAAGTGTTCCAGAACATTCTACTGACTAAGGCCAAGCTCCTGTCAGTCGTCAACCAAATGAAATATTATAGGTTTACTTTATTACAACAATTTATGATGGGGTATAAAGGTCTAAATGATATACCTCTTTTTAACAAACTTGTCTCCGTGGTTATTTTAGACAAGAAGATTTTCCCTGTGCCCGTGTGTTTTAGTGTTAAAAAATATACAAGGTTTGTTTTTCGACTCTCACGGTGACATTGGGCCATTTCAATTGGTGGATAATCTGAGTTAGATTTGATAAGGTTTTCCGGATTGTTTCCGTGATAGGTTTAATAACACTCACTTGAAGTATCTACTGGTGATTAAGACAAATCTTATTGAAACAATTCAATTGTGGTCTTCGTTGTTATTTCCGGATTAGATTCTTCATCTTAACTCATTCAGTTTGATTTCAAGGTGGCATGACCTGCGGCTAAACGGACACAATGACCTGACCAAAACTACGAGAAGACAAAGCCGATAAGATTGAGGGTAAACTGAAGGACAATACAGATAACGGAAATAAAAAACTGACCAATGAGTTTCGCTTTAATAAAACCCGGCGACTTTTTACAACGACCACACTTCCGTTTATTTCTATTGCAAAGAATTTGAAAGGAATCGTTGTTTTTATTTATTTATCAAACAATGGGATCCACGCTAAATTTAAATAAGACTGTTTATAAATGCAGTGCGCATATTTTATACCGCTTTGGAGTATTTTGTTTTCTGCCAATTCGTGTCGGTTAACATTTGATTACGGGTTTGGCTATAACTTTGTATGGATTCAAGGGTGGATCCAGCTTTATACGAATGGGAAGGGGAGGGGGGGGGGGGGTCCAGGCCCTCCGATTATAGAACCGTAACACATTCAAAAGAGGCCTGAAACACCCCCCCCCCCCCCCCCCGTTCTTCCAGGACATACACCCACCATGTTGACTATCCCAAGCCAATAGGCGAGGCTCCAGGGGCGCCTACATGTACGTCCCGGAAGCTCAGGGCTTCTAGATTGCCTGCGAAGCGCGTTCTGAGGCTGTTCTGCTAATTAATTTTCGGATTTTGCTTTCCCTAATTCTTAAAATACCAGTAAAATCGTTGTGTTCCAAAGTTATAGATGAAGTCTTGTAACGTTTTCGAAGCATGAAGAGGGAGTGACTATCGCAAGGCATTGGACGAGGGTCCAGGGGACACCTAGCTCAAGAGTTCTACAATGCCTGAGAAGCGTCCTGAGGCTGTTCGGCGAGTAAAAATGCTACGAACTTTCGGATTTTGCTTTCCCAAATTCTTAAAAATAACAAAATAAGACAAGCAGGAGAATTGCCCACGGATTGTTTTGGACTGACTTGGGCTATTCTATAGGAAAACTACATACTTGTGCTACATACAAGGGCCTGTGGACATAGTCTTCTCTATTGAAAGTGGGAAGGAGGCAGACTACCCAAACCCAGTAAGCCTGTATACAGGCGTTGGTCCACGGGCCGCATAGGCTCTTAAAATTGTCCTACAAAAAACTGCCCCCGACTTTCGTTATTCTTTCTTTACTTTTTCCAATGTACTTCAAACGCTCAACTTCTCTTGAGAATCGAAATTTATGAAAAAAACTCCGAGTTCTGATAATTCATGGCACTTTAACTTTTGTCTACAGACAGGAATCTCACAATAATTTTCTATAAAACATGGCTTAAAAATGAACTCATGGTCTGCAATAGTATGTCTATTTTTCTTCATGGATTTCTCGTGATTTCTTTTGATATTCTTGCGTTAATGGAGATACCTAGCTGAAACTATGGGCATTTGGCCAACACTGGCTAAGGATGACGTGATAGTTAGCTTTTAGGCTATACGTTTGGGCGTTTTTTTCCAGCCAATTTTCAATTTCAATTTATTATGCAGAACACCCATACAGAACAGTGCATAGTATAACTATAAGAGATATTAGAGCATAATGATATACACAACATAAAAAGAGATATGTGCCCGGCATAATAGGAAACATATCCAAAAAGAACATTATATTCAATATAAAGCATGCATGCTGCTCTCGACTCCATATAAAATATATACAGTAATATTTAGAGATCCTATAAATGTATTATTTTTGTTTTTTTCTTAATTCAAAACAAGCATACACTACATACACTACATGTAGGCTTGTGATTATTTGTTAGTAAGATTTTTAATTTCCTATCGTCAGATAAAACACCTAAATCATAAAATGGATAAATCTCAGTGTACAGATTGATTCTCAGGGTACTATAAAGTGGACAATGCAAAAGGAAATGGCTTTCATCTACAATGAATAACATACATAAACTGTTAGTGCCCCCATTATACGTTTGATATATTGCAATAATGATCAACCTAATTAATAATTTGCAATAATAGAGTGACTGATTGTTGGTAGATTGGCTGATTAATTAATCAGTAGATTGATTGATAGGTTATTCGATCTCTTATATACAAAATTACTAATTATTATTTGTTTTCCCCCTTCAATGATTCAGCAATGGTTATAAAATGATCCGTAAGTATCACATACATCTGTACAGAACATTGACTCGGATTTCGGTAGTGAACGTTAAAGGGGCATGAGCTGCCAAAATGTTGATATTTTGACGTTAAAACAGAATGTTGAAATTATTGACTATTTTTCTCAAGACGTATAATTCAGAAGCTTTTCAATGCTTCTAGTCTCGAAAATGTACGATAAAGTATTGTTTTGAACTAACTTTGGCTTAGAATGAATGAATGGTCGTCCCGGTTATTTAAATTCTGTTTACTTTTCTAACACGTTTTCGGTCCGTATAGGCCACATGGTGTATGGATTTTCCTCATTCCAACGCCAATCATTTAGTTTTTCGAGGGCCTTCAAAGCCTCTTACTGTCGAGACGATCAGAAATTATGAAAAAAGTGTGAATTTTGGCAGCTCATGCCTCTTTAAAGAACATCAGAGCTAATTGATTACTACATCTAAAACCTGTAGCAAATCGACATGTTAGCTTCATCAAAAATACTGATATTTGATGCCAAATTATCTTTTCCAGAAAATTCTATTGACTAAGGCCAAACTCCTATCTGTCGTCAACTTAATGAAATATCATGGGTTGTGATTTATTATAACAACTTATGGTTGGGAATAAAAGTCTTTTTGAGACAATAACAAACTTGTCTCCATGGTTAGTTTAGACAAGAGGATTTTCCCGGTACTGTGTGTGTTTAGTGTTTAAAAATATACAAGGTTTGTTTTTCGATTCTCACGGTTACATTGGGCCATTTTGATTGGTGGATCAATCCGAGCTGGTTTGATAAGATTTTCCGGATTGCTTCCGTGATAGGTTAAGTAACACTCATTGTCGAACCATCACGATTGTTATTAATATAGACATATACTTATATGGACTGACTTGACCTTTGACCCAAAGGTCAGCCATTGCTTATATAAAGAACAAGTGTTTGATAGATTAACTAGTAATACTTGTAGAATGGAGTCGCCAATCAAATTTTATCAGAAGAAGAAGAAAAGATTAACTAGTCCGGGCGTAACTCCTGTGTCTGTGTTCTACCTAGGTATTTCTGGGGGAACCAAAATTGTCACTTTCTTTTCGCGTTATACATACTCAACCAGGCTAAATCTAACTCTAAGACGCGATGAACAATAAAGAATAAAAAGCAAGGTTTATTTTCGTGTTTTACTTTTTGGAATTGTCTTTTTATTTTAGCTGATTTGATAAATAAAACACCATGAAAATGCGATAAAAATACTTTTCATTGCGTTTTACTTACTGAACCGCCTATAAATTCATCTCTGAAAGGCGATGGTAAAGCGATGGTTAATAGTTAGCATCGCTTTACCACCTTGTTTCCAGAGTGTTTCTGAGTTCAAATAAGTCTGATTTCATTTGTACTATTCGATAGAAAACTGTTGATAGGATTACCGTTGCGTTTTATTTGACGAATTCGGTTTTGAGGATAAACCACAAACACGATGGAAACGCGATGATAAAGCGATGGTAAATATTAACCATTGCTTTACCATCGCATTTGATCCTGTTTGTGAGTAGGATTAAGGCCGATTTGAATGTAAAACGCGATGTCCCTTCTGGGCCAACATATATACTTTTCTCATAGTCCTATTGGGTTCAATCTCAGCTTACCGATATCCTTGGTATACATGTAGCTGAAGATGTCAATATATTACAAAGTGTTCCAGAAAATTTTACCGACTAAAGCCAAACTGCTGTCCCCCATGAAATATCATGGCCGGGTTTTAGTTTATTACATCTTAAGATTGAGTATAAAGGTCTGAATGATATATCTCTTTTTAACACAATTAGAAACTTGTGTCCAGGGTTATTTTAGTCAAAAAGATTTACCCTTTGCCAGTGTTTTTTTGTTTTTGTTTTCATAAATATATAGAAAGACTATGGATAAAACCATTACACAGATAAAGGTCCGAACTGTATGAATTAGTTTAGTCAGAGGAACACTGTGAATCCTTTATTGTGAATTACCCACTGGTGATAAGACAAATCTTATTGAAACAATTCAATTGTGGTCATCATTGTTATTTCCAGATTAGCTTCTTCATCTTAACTCATTCAGTTTGATTTCAAGGTGGCATGACCTGCGGCTAAACGGACACAATGACCTGACCAAAACTACGAGAGGACAAAGCAGATAACGGAAATAAAAACTGGCCTATGAATTTCGCTTTAATACAACCCTGCGACTTTTTACAACGACCGCACTTACGTTTATTTCTATTGCAAGGAAAGGAATTCCAACTAAAGAAATCGTTCTCTATTTTTTTTATCCAACAATCGGAACCATGCTGAATTCAAATAAGACTGTTTATAAATGTAGTGTTTGTTAAATTGGCATATTTTATACCGCTTTAGATTATTTTGATTTTTCCAATTCGTGTCGGTTAGCCATACCGGTTTGGTTATAAGTTTGCAAGGGAATTATTGAAAAGTTGGACGACGTTTCGCATTTCATAATCCCCAAACTTGCAGGTTTGATGTATACAGAATCCAATCCTTGAACGAAGCCCTAATTATTTGTCCTTTTGAAACAACGGAAATTGCGTTTTCAACACATGTTGCCATCAAATTTTGGGCTGATTTTTGCACTAACTATCTGATCGTTTTTCAATCTAGCTGTCTGTTTGGCTGGTTGTCACACTATCTGGTAAATTGTCACACTGATTGACTATCTGACGGATTGTCACACTGATTGACTGTCTGGTGGATTAACACACTGACTGACTGTCAAACCGACTGTCTATTGGTTGTTGGTTTGTGGGGTTTTCCATTCGTCAGATCAAACTGAATGTTACACATATGGTAAGATGATGTTAAGAGTTGACCACCAAACAATATATTAACCCGACAATCAAAGACACAGTCAAACAAAAAACGTCACTGGCTCTGATATGGTTCTTTTTATTACAACTTTAAACAAGGGTCTCGATGAGTCACTCTGTAGAACAAAAGTTTCTCCCGTCGACACAAGCCTTCCATCGATTTAATTGATTGATTGCTTGGTGTTTTACGCCGCGCTCAGGATTATCTCACTTATATGGCGGCGTTGCCAGTTTTATTGTGGGAGGAAACCGAGCTCTATGCCTGGAGGAAACCCACAACCTTCCGGTGGTAACCGGCAACCATCCCACATAGGTCGTTCGAGTGGAAAGCCAGTCAGAAAATCCATCGAATTGAAAAAATCTGATTGGGTATTCACTCGTCCGTTTATGTGCAAATGTTGCAGGTGCAGCCTGGGTATATCTCCGGACGGGGAAAGAACAATGTTTCCTCCGTATACTACTAAAGCCTGATAACTCCACCATCAATGTGAAAGAATCTGGAGCTGAGGACAAAACACCAGGCAATCAATTAATCTAAATATGAAAAGAAACTTGTCTTCATGGTTATTTTAGACAAGACGATTTTCCCTGTGCCCATGTGTTTTAGTGTTCACAAAATTTAACTATGACAATAGTATGGGACGATACAATTCTCGATTTAACCATAACACTGCATATAATGACATCAATTGATTTGTTTTTGAATGACTCATTTCAATAATGCGTAATATATATAACTGTTTGGAATTTATTGACAATAGTTTGGAGTGATAATGAAGTTTAACATTGTCCCAATACCGCAGTTACCTTTGTTTATATGACGCACATCATTCAGAAATAAATACTTCACAATAGTTCGACAAGTAGCAGATTATTACACACAACTTCATTATCGGTGTGAAAGGTTGGACGTGTTTTATAGACGAGTAGACAAAAAGAAGGTGAGTACTTGATATTTATTTTGATATACATATATATACGTATGTACCGGAGGGACCAGAATTGCACCATGGAATCATAAATACATTTTAAAAACTAGTAATTATGTTTGAATGAAATTTACACACACCGCCAAATAAAACTTACATTTTTTAGCTAGATCTATCGGAAATCAGTCATCCGTGCATTAAAAAGAAACGACACCACACTCTCAGAGACGCATCCTTCCAGGAACTTTAAAGTGGCATGAGAAGCCAAAATTGGGACTTTTTCAAAAATTCTGATTGTCAAGAAAACTTGAACGTTTGAATTACCTTAGGAAAATAAAGGACTGTCCTGAAACAAAATGTATCGATGAAGCCCGCAGTCTGTGCGAAGTGAAGATGTGTGCTCATGACGGGCAAAATTCAAACAGCTTCGATTTAAGTGTAAATTTTAGATGTTTTTTACTTATACAACTACCTCAACTAACATTTCCGAGATTGGTATCAGCAGAAAGCTATTATTTTTTACTGTTTGATAAAACGAGGAACAATGAATAGCTATTTCTGTTTCAGAGAAATGTTTCCTATATTTGGCAACTCAGGCCACTTTAAAGAAAAATATTCACTTCTCTTCTGTGCTGTATTTATTAAACATACTCGAGTATTAAACATCGACGAGTCACTTGCAATGGTTGTTTGTTCTACGAGATAGGCTTTTTGGCGGACTATACTTTTTCAATAGGATAATCCGATATTTTGTTAAGATATGCAATGACATGAAAAAAAACCCAACTTTGACAGTGTGCTAGGTCCAATCTCTGTGAGACCATAGGCTATTGGGAAACTGCATGCCGTCTATTAAAACAAAATGTTTATGAGAATGATAAACACAAGAACTATTGCAATCAAGTAAGTAAATACAAGCACCAAATAACCGACTGACGTGTAGGTCTACTCACTTCAATCAGGAAGTACTCTTGCATAACGGTAATACCCCCATCACTGTTAACGAACATGATGCGTAACGCTATCCAGAAATTCCAAAGTAGCCGTTCGTTGCGTGGCTTTAAATTCTAAGCGTCGAAGACACAGTTGTGGCATTTCCGTGTCGAAACTGTCATGAACTATCAACTTCCTATCATGGTAGAAACGCAGATTTCTTGTTCTAAAAGTTACACATGTTCTCTGACGAATTTTATTTTTTGCAAACAGATTCCAAGGGATTAGTAATACCCACAAAATGTTTCCCATTTACGGTCTGTTATTTGCTATCGGCGTGTGTGCGGCGAAATCGAACCCTAAGCTATACGACGGAAAGCTGCCACATTCTACAGTGTTAGACGAATTTGGAATGTATAATCTATTCTGGGCCTTCGATGATATCTCCATCACATTTGAGGTGCAGGTTCGAACCCTGGGTTACATCGGTCTTGGATTTTCGCCCCATGGAGGAATGACTGGAGCTGACATCATTATAGGATGGGTAGATTCAGCCCATACGGTTCATATAAAGGTGGGTTTATTTATCAACCCGTTTCAACACTCTAAAACCAATCATGAGCCGAGCAAAATGAAATATATATAGCCCGTCAAATAATGCTAATAGCCAATCAAAAGTGTTTGATTTAAAGGTCGACGGAGAATTGAATCATTGATTTATTCAGCTACGTTGAAATACTAAAGACAATGTGTTTCATGTCACTATAAATCTCAGTCAAAATAATGAAGGGTCATTTTAGTTAACTTCGAAACATTTCTAACACATAGACTTTTAATTTAGACATTTAGAGAAAAAATAGTTGGAGCTTTTAAATTTCTATTTAAAAACCCCCCAAAATATATCTCCATCATAGCAGTTGGTGGATAAATAACTAGCAGATACCATACTTTCATGAGTTATGGGTTATTACATCTTTTTATTTGGGCTTGTGTCAGGATTTTCACGGAATAGGTAACACTCAACCTGAACTGGATGAGAAACAAGACGTACATGTTATATACGGTTCTGAGAACTCTACGCACACTACACTGAGATTTGTTCGTTCACTTGACACCTGTGATAAGGATGACTGGATTATAAAGGTATGAATGGTTCATTGATGATTGATGTTTTACGCAGAACTCGACAGTGTTTCTCTATATAACGACATTCTAAATCTTCAGCCGGTGCCTGCCAGATAAATACTCTCTGAAAATGTTGACATAAAGTTTGGGTAGAGCATTGTATGTTTTTATCTTCCTCTGATGGTCAAAACTCAGAAATCAAAAGTCAAATCTCGAAAATCTGAAGTAGAGAAAAAATGAGCCACCTCAGCTTCTTTGGGAATTTGACAGTTTAACGTGTACAACGAAAAGTAGATTTGGCACATTCAATAAAACTATGGCAGTCTTAAAAGTCCCTGACAGGCTTCTGAATCGACGCTGATTGATTACTTTGGTAGTTTTAGTTCAATAATTTGTGTCCATGGTCTACCATAACTAACTAGGTTTGTTGTACTGAAACACGTGGAAGCCAAAGACAATGGATGGGAATCATTCTAACACAACGGATACTTCAGCCGGATGTCATGTTGTAGGGCAATCTGACTAAAGTCGAGATGCTCTTTTCAATGAGCATCTCGACTTTAGTCAGATTGGTTGTAGGGCTGCTTATTGTCCGTTTTCTCTAATACATCGCAAGGCTTGAAGCTGGTTAAAAGAGTACCTTTAAATGCTTTTTTCATTCATGTCGTGTAACAAACAACGTATGTTAAATGCTTTAAGTACATGTTTCTACTGTATTAACATGATTAATTGAGTGACGTCAAAATTTATTCGAATCTGAGAGGACATTTATTTGAATCCGAGAGGACAAATGTCAGTGGGCGTGGAATATTAATAATACGCGAATTCAGACGACCTTTGGTCTATAGTTTGATGATGTGACTGTGGTATCAGGAAGCGATACGATGAAATGTTGTTCAAGCCTCTCCCAATGGCATTTAACCTCTCAGACTGCACGAATGAAAGAAAAAAAAACATTATCACTTAAAACCGATTTTTAATCAGCTTCCAAACGTGCAACTAATTATATAAAATGTACATAATCACACATATTATTAATAACATGCTTATATTTGATTTTATAAATATGTTTCAGCTGGAGACGATAAGATTGATCTGGTCATTTGGTATGGACGATCCTTCCGATATGGACATTTCCTACCATGGGCATTTCAGGGGCTCTAAAAGTGTCATTCTAACTAATCCAACACCTACACCAACTATCCGGTCTCCACCCAATTCCAAAATACTCCAGTTGAAAAACGAAAAGGTAACACGGATAGAATTGTTCCGGGGTCAAATGGTTTTAGTTACCCCATCGGAAACCTCTTGATAAGATTAGGGTGCTTCCGATGTTTTTTTTGAAGAGACATTTGAGCAGTTTTGAGCAGACAACTATGTTTCATTATGCAAAAATGAATCCAGCATTGAGAAAATATTTTTAAATCAAACTCCACAAATGTGGCTATTCTAAAATAACTGCTTTCAAGGAGAGTTAGCACAAAGTACAGGTGCTATCCACGCCCCCTGGTACATAAGTCGTCACTCATATTTTGTCAGTATAAACGTTGGTTTCTTGCTCTTCTCTCGCACTATACTGTATACGACAGTGGAACTTGCTCTATGTCGTCGTCCATCGATACTTTTTTTACATGTAACAAGGACCTATTTTAAAGATTAAAGCAAGTCTCTCTTCTAAGTCTTGACTTGTGAATGTTGTTTAAGAAATTTAACAAGGTAAACTTAGCAAGAGTCGATGACCCTTTATGATCTATAACATTGATTCCACATGAATTATGATAGATGATATATGTACAAATACAGTTAAGTTTGAACCGCAATATCATCGGGAAAAAATCAATTAATGGAACACTAGTAAAATGAAATAAACAGGCTTTTTTACATAGTGCTCGCTTAAAGCTCTTTGTTTCGTTTTTTTGTCTTGGTTAAGCTTACAAACGATGCGTAAGCCAACGTTTACATCTTCAAAATGCCCCATTAAACAAAACTGTTTGTCCCACAGGTGAGTCTACCTGAAAAGGATACATATTACTGGTGCCAGTCCTTCCAGTTGCCGAAAATAGATAAGAAACACCATATCATCAAGGTACAAATATTTCCCAAACATTTTGGGGTTTTCAATTTTTGCCTTTATAGAACTGAGCCTCACTGATGTCAATAAAACCTTCTGATTTACATATTTTCTTCTTGTTAGATCAATGTAATTTCTTGTGAAAAAATACTGCTGATAATTAAGCGAAAGAAAAAAAGATCCGGATTTTACAAGTATGTGACATTAAAACTGAAAAATGTGCTTATCCTTGCTTCCTTTCCATGATCAAAACTTATGTCAATATTTGTAAATTCCAGTTGGAGCCTGACATCGAACCGGGTCATGAAGCGTTAGTTCATCACATCATTATCTATGGATGTTTTCATGACGTAGCAAACAGCACTATTGGTGTGGGTCACGAATGCTATAACAGTAACATGCCAGACGACTTTTGGGATTGCAATGCTGTTCTCTTTGCATGGGCTGTTGGTGGCACGGTTAGTATACACGAGATTCTTTGTTTATATTGTTCTGACCAGTAATGTGAAGTGTTCAATGTTTTCAATCAAACAGAGTGAGATGTTGGAAGCTATACCCCACTCTCCAAATAGTATTGCTGTTGTTGGCAATCTTTCAGTGCTTGACGCATCTCGTAACGTTCGGACATTTAATGGGGCATGATGAGGCAAACAGAAGACGGTTACAGGAGTGGTTTTCTACTTTTGTTATAAAGATGATGTCCCCAGAGGACTATTGAAAACTGCCATTGTTCCCTTGGGTCGTTAGATATTGAGTTTTATTTAGGAATTCATTTTTATTCTTTGTTATGGTTACGAGAATTGGCCAGGTTTAGCGGCGCACGCTACACCTTCTGTAACTGCGCGGGTTATGCATTTTCAACTATTTGTTTATGATTGTCAAACAACATCAATATCAGCAGGGAATTTCAAGTAACTCTTTAAATGTACTTCTATGATGGACAATCTTGCTGCCCTTTGTACATCTTCTTTGTACCTCAAAATCAACAAAAAACCCACAACAAACTTAAAGGGTATGTGCTTTTAAATGTACTCCAGAACTCGTGTTAGTGTTCTGTAGTTTATCACATGGAGTATACAGCCCAACATGATTTCAATAAGCCTGACGATTATACTATCTACATGAGCTTTTCTCAATAATTTGGTTGTTAATTTAAGGCGATTGAGTTACCAAGTCACGTGGGTGTGCCGATAGGAATGGCGGACGATCCTCAACTGTTGGTTATGGAGACACATTACGACAACCCCAGTCGACACGGTGGTAAGCATAAATAAACTGAAAACGCCAATTTGAACATTTATAAGTGTTAACATTATTTATTGTCTCCCAATCCAATGTGCAGATTAATTTTGAGACACATTTTCAAAAGTTAGATCAAAGTGCTTTCTTATGTTTAAATTACATTAGAGTTAGAGGTGAACACACATCTAACATGACTTATATCATTTTGTCCTTATTCTACCAGAAATACTCCATCAGCGGAAAGCATTGATATTTCTCCCATTTATTTACTGTTGCTGAATAGTATTTCAGGTTTCAAACATCATATTATGACGTCATTTTTTCAGCCACCGAAGATTCATCAGGTATGCTTTTGACGTATACTCCTACGCTTAGACAATATGACGCCGGCGTCATTCAGATGGGAAGCATCGTGACTAGACGTCAAGTTATTCCTCCATACGTCACTAAGTTTACTACAAGGGGTGATTGTCTTCCAGAATGTACTGAAAAGGTGAGAGCAAACAGTTTCTGATGCATCGGTTTGTTGTCGTATCGTGATATACTTGAATGGATTTTATAAACAATAATATGTGATAGCAAAGACTCAATCAACTTTAAACCGCTATAATATTTAACATGTATATAATACTAAAAAATTTATAGCAATCAGTTACCCTTTTTCGAAGGGAAAAATGGCGATGGTTATTTTAAATGCAACCCTCTCTCTTCTAGTCATTCTCTCAACCAAGTTTATCACAAGACAGGGTGCGATTTTGATCCGAGAAGAGATAAAGAATAATGTTTTCTATGATAACTAAAGAATATTAAAAACGGAAATGACTACACCGTGCCTTATGTTATATATAAATGATAAATGCTAAAGAATAACTGTAACGAAACATTGTTTTTTTCCTTTTCCATCTAGGCTTTTATAAACGAGACGGATGGCATTCACATCATAGGTGTAACTCTTCACTCACACCTGATGGGAAGGGCCATGCGTCTTCGTCACTTCCGGAACGGCCATGAGCTACCCATGATTGTAGAAGAGACGAATTATGATTTCAATCTTCAGCAACAGATATATTTATCGAAAGAAGTCACGGTTCTCCCGGTAATACAGCTCATGTATACAGTTGCCAGAGTTTCTATCATTTTGGAGTATTGAGAGTTGTTAAGAATTTTGGTTCTCTTGATATGTAACTTATTTGCTTGTCAATTTTTCATTAGTCATTTTCTAATCTTTTACAAAATGTAAATTTTGAATAACAAACTGGGACCTGTTTACAAGGCGGAGTATACCATACCCAAGGTTTTCAGTGCTGTCACAGCAACTTATCTCTATATGGGTCCATGACGTAGGTTACGATACTTTGTGAAACAAGCCCAAGCTGAACGGGGACAAAAACAATCGTATTCTCGTGAGATCTTCTCGAGACGTGGTTGAGATAGACATCATCTCGATACGAATTTAGGGTCATTTCTATTTTGTATATGGGACAAAAGTAGTAGTCTATACACCATGATTGTACAACAAGGAGAAAACAATTTTGAAAGGCATGGCGTAACATTTTTTTCCTTTCTCTATTTCAGGGCGATAGCCTTGTAACAGAGTGTGACTACGACTCCTCTGGGAAAATCGCCATAACAATGGTAAATATAATAATCAAGAGGTATTGATCCATTGATTGATTGGTTATTTTGTGTTTATGTAAGTCTCACAAAATAATTTGGCTTAGACAAAGTGCCGGGGTTGCCAGGTTCGTTATGGATGTGAAAAGGTTTGGTTCTACCACGAAAATAAGCGCAAAGTTCCATCTTATTCCGGGCAACCATCTCCAAATGGATCGATCGGACAAAGCTATCTACAATCTCTGAGCAAAAAAGAGACACCGGGCACAACTCGTATGTATGATTGAAAAACAAAGTCGAAAGTGAAACTTGGTGATCATTCCACCATGCTAAGGGATTGATTGGGCTTTTCCATTGTTTGACATTTTTCTTGCATCTTTTTTTCCGGATCATAAATGGTTGATAACACGGGTATGTAATATTCGGAAATAATAAAAAGGAAATTTAAAACAAATAGCTTGATACTAGACATATTAAGAATGATAAATGTTCCTGGTGGTTACTAATGGTGTGCAATTTATCATACCTGACTACCAATCTCTTGATTTGCTTAAGAATGAAGGCGAAAATTAACGTCTAGATGATATGCATTTTATTTTTTTAGGGTGGTTTGAGTACATCATCTGAAATGTGTTTATCGTTTCCCCTGTACTATCCACGGATTAACCTGACAGAATGTGCCACGGCTCCCTCAGAACATTACCTCCAGAATTTCATCAATTCCGACGAATTGTAAGTGGCAAGGTGGAAAAACGGGAAAGAATTTGTTATATCGTTAAACATCTTCTCGAGACAAAATACGAATACGCTACCCATAAACTAGAATAAAATAGAAGAATATTCGTAATCAACTCGATTTTTCAAGATGATTTAGATTGTTGGGGCATATAAAAGCTGTACTGTCAGTTTGAAAAACAAATCTTAAAGATGTTGTTTAGAATTGATGTGAAAAGCATACAAGTGTTTATGGCAACTGAAGAAACACGACTATGTGCAAAGAGTTTTGTGGCTTAAGCAGCTATATGCTAAATTACGATTCTTCCATTTATATATCGGTGTTTTTATGACGAAAGAAGAAACATATTTTTTTTAAAGTGAAAGTCTTTTCAAACGCTTACCAATTCCTATTGAGCGATGATTTTGTTTTTATGATTTCAGTGGGTATTATCACTGGACATTTCTCTATCCTGAATTAGACTGGGCGAATAAAACATTACGCGAACAATTCCAAGACTATGTGACAGTAGAGGGAAAACCAGCCTTCGTAACCAATTGCAGAAAAGCACTCCGGACATATTTGGTTTGTTCCCAGTTTCTATGTTTTATACCTGTAAATAAGGATTTAAAATTTCAATTTGAAGAAGCTGTTAGTTTAGCTGCCTATTTTGGTCAGAACGACAGACATTGTAAGGTTTCATCAAATCAATGCAAAAAGACATCGAATCAAATCAATCGATATTGTTTCCTAATAATTTATTGTTAAAAGAGTTCGAAATGACCCAAATCTGGTGAAAAATAAACAATGCAAAAAAATATATGTTCATGTATTTTGTCTGTTCAGGATCCCGATGTTGAGATGAGTTTACCAAGGACCTTATCGGTCCTCTCCCCACCAGAAAACACCTGTCCAATCTCATCCATTGAGGCGGCTGTTTCCAGCGGATCATGTCTTTTCCCTGGCCTGGCACTCCTGCAACTCATTTATTTTTCACACTTACTGATTTGATAGCAAAAAGCTTGATCCTTTTCA
Source organism: Lepidochitona cinerea (assembly GCA_963971465.1). Classification (NCBI taxonomy): domain Eukaryota; kingdom Metazoa; phylum Mollusca; class Polyplacophora; order Chitonida; family Tonicellidae; genus Lepidochitona; species Lepidochitona cinerea. The sequence goes on along the minus strand of OZ020556.1, from coordinate 32,844,847 downwards.
AATCCGAAGCCAATATTTTCTATATTAGTTAAAATAATTTTTGGCGATGATATATGAGCCTTATTTATTTAAGAATGAGCGAAGTATATTTTACCTCAAAAGACAATTGTGATTTTAGATAATGTAATTTTATACTAACAATCACTTTTAACGTTGACAACAACAGCCCGCAAAGTATAAATGCAAGAAGGTTAAAACAACCCAAAAGAATTGTGCATTAAAAAACAGCATGACAAAATTCGGGAAGATTTAATATGAATTGTACCAAAATTATCCTTTAGTGTGGGCCACTCCTTCATACGATAATTTGAATCGAAACATGTAAACGTCAAAAAGGAAATCCGTGAGAATGAATGAATAAAACGCTACGTTGAGATTTAATAAACGAGATTTAATTATAGATCAACACTCGTTGCATCATTGAATAAACTATTTACTGTATTACATCAGCTTATCTAACTATATTTTATCATTTTCCTTGTATGTTGTTTTCTGTAAATATTTTCCTATATCTATGAAGTACTCTACTCAAAGCGAATGAATAATAAAGAAACCCAACAGTTTTTCAACACTAAACTACGGCTTGTTTCCTGCAGTATACGTTTACTGAGTACTTAATCAAAACACGAATGGGTAAATAGCATTTTACTTATATTTATTACTAAAACCTACTTCTTGGAAGGTCTGTTAGTCATCAGGTACCATTTAACTTATTAATACGTCAAGCTACAACACTGAATTGCGATGCTTATTTAAAATTGAACCCATCCCTAACCGTTTATTTTCCTTGTGTCTGTGTTTTAGTGTTCATAATTATATACTGAACCGCACAAGAAACGTCACCCTATTCAAATGCATATATTATTATATTTTTCAATAATTTTTCTATTTTGATATCCTTGCTAGACCTGATTTGAAGCCAGTGGTCAATAAAGTTTGTTTTCTGATCATGTTACTAATATGCAAAACACGTCAAAGCACAGTTACTAAAGTAATGATGGGGTGCTTTTTCGGTTCGTTTTGCCTGAAGGCCACAATGCACGTGTGTTGCGAAGTGTCATCCCTATGAAAAAAGCCACCGAGCATGCACCGAATCATTCACAGTTTGACAGTAGTGACATGCCAACACTGTCACGCGAGCAGAGAGACCAAGCCTTGGGAAGACTTCATGCTGGCCAGACTGCAATACCTGTGGCAAACCACTTCAATGTTCATGTCCGAACAATATACCGCCTGCAGCAACGGGTTCAAGCCACTGGAGGCCCAGCAGACCGTCCTCGTAGTGGAAGACCGCCTGTAACAACGTTGAGGCAAGATCGCCAGATTGTCCGTCAACACCTGCAAAACCGCTTCGCTACAGTTGCGAAAACTACAAGAACAACCATTGGCAATCACCAGAGACCAATCACCGACGACAGGGCGCGCAGGCGTTTGAGGCAGGCAAATGTCAGATGGCCCAGCCCTTAAAGGGGTCCAATCCTCACTGCTCGAAATCGCCGCGCTCGTCTGTAATGGGCCACACAGCATCGGAATTGGCGTCACCGGGAGTGGAGAACTGTAGTCTTCTCCGATGGAAGTCGGTACTGCATCTCGACGGTTGATGCGCGAATAAGAGTGTGGCGTATACGAGGGGAGCGGTTTGCAGATGAGTGTGTTGTGGAAAGAGACGGGTCGGGAGGTCCCAGCATTATGGTATGGGGTGCTATAGCACTAAATCAAAAACTAGGTCCTATGGTGTTCTAGAATGTTGGTCCTGGTAGAGGATCAGGCGCTGAGACCTTCATCGTGTCCCATTTTGCTCGTCATGGAAATCATGTCTTCCAGCAGAAGAACGCACGAGCCCATACAATGGTTACGCATCTTAGCTATGGCAAGAACATCGGTAGTCTGAGATTGAACCCCATAAATGTTGCCCCCCCCCCCCCCCCCCCCGACACAGACAAACTATGTGACAAACAACAAACAACAACAAAATATATGTTATTTATATGAAAACTAAAACACGCGTGCACAGGGAAAATCTTCTTGACTAAAATAACCATCAATCGATTGACCAATATTTTCTCAAACTTTGTGTATTGAGGTAATGGGTTGGAGACTAGCTTCAGTTACGGATTTTACTAATGGTTTGATTGGTTCGCTTGTTGTTATGTGTATTAGTTGACTTATTGATTGATTAATTGATTGATTGCCTGGTTGGTTAATAAACTTCGCTCCCGGAATGGTGTTGGGCATATAGGGCTATATGTCCCGGAAGTATGTACTTTAGAATAGCCTACAATATAATCAGATACATTGTGAAGAGGGGCACGAAATAATCAAATTTCCTCTTCGCTATATGGGGCTTGTTCGAGGGCCCCTGGACCCCTCGCCTGATAGGCCTACGTTATAGTCACACACCCCCCCCCCCCCCCCCCACCCCAATCTTAAATGCACCATATATAACTTTGGGACATAACTAGATTTATTGTTATTATTAGAATTAGTAAATCAGAAAATCATGTGCAATTTTATTCCCACAACAGCCCTTAGACCACTGGCAACTATAGATCAATAGAGCTCCGGGGCCCGTGAGGCCCCTGGACCAAAGCGTACATGGGATTGGGATACTCACCCCCGGACAGACACTTCCGAAGTGTTACAAGGAGTCTTGTAAAACGTTGGAGCTAAAATATTTAACAGTCGCTTATAACAAACCTTAAAACGCTTCTCTGGTAGATATAGAGTACCGGTCAGAGCTACCGGGGCATAGCGGATCATGGAATCTCGTCAATTGGGTTCTGATTATCAACAAATTTAAAAGTCTTACAAGGCTAGGCCTAGGGTCTATATCTATAACTTTGTAGCAGTGTTCCTTCCATGTTGGGGCGAGAGCAAACTTCTGTTGAATGTGTTACGTTTCTGTAGTCTGAGGACACGTTATCGAAAATAAGGACAAACCGAAGACCTTCAGGCTTTACATAACTTCCTAATTGAGGTTAGATGAAGTTATTCAAACTCTGTTGCCAAGATATGGATGATGGGCCGCCCATCATCAATATCTTGGCACCAGAGTTTAAGAACCTTCAACTAAATTGAGGTAGGACAAAATGAGATTGGAACCCACACCCTTCGACGTGAGCTGGCTGAGTGGATTATGAATCTCGGCTCGGATAACAAGTAGGCCTATTCATGTCTATTCCAATCGCCATTCAACACAGAGACTGAGAGAGTGTATTTTACCAGAAGTACATGAAGTGCATGACTAGGCTACTTCTGATTTTACGGATTGTTCGTATGGTACCTCACAATCATATGGATAGACTAAATTAATAATAAGTCCGTTCCAGACCTGTTTTTCACTTCTCGTTCTGGTTAACTCCCGGAAGTTGAAAGTGAAACACAGGAACACAAGTTTTGGTAAGTCGTGTTAACTTTGCAAAGTTTGTTAAAAGTTTTTTGTTTTGTATACTGGAATCTTTCTGTAATCCTGATCAACATTGTTTGGCTAATTGGTTACTCTTTGACGAAATATAGTCGTTTCGGTTCACCGTTGATCGTAATTTCAGTGACTCAACTTCTGACATTGTGACAATGACCACTCTGTCAGACAATGTCAGTGACAATGACCAGATGACCGAGGAAACGTCCCAATCCGGAATCCACTCCTGATCGGGAGCAACACTCCCGAACGAGCCATAGACAGCACTCCTGACCGTGCGGCCGTATCATGAATTAAACTTCAATCCACTCAACATATTGCGGACTATTGATGATGTTTGGCCAACAGAACTGGAGGATTTTCCATATTGAAACTTATCACCATTGAGAGAAATTTCTTGGCATTTGATTGCCCAGAATATGATCTGCATCTGAGTGCTTTCCGTGTATATATTTGATTTTGTATCACCCCGGAGTTAAGATCTCCCGCGCTGTTATTACCACGGAGTCAAGGTCTTGGCGCGTCACAGAATTCTTCAGTCAAGACGAAATCCTAGCGTGACGTCAGTTTAGAATGTTGTTTCGTAAGCATTGAATGCTATGCTTGTCTCAAAGATCATGAAAACCGGTATAACTTTACTTTGCAACGTCACAATAGAATTTATTTGTTTCGTGACGTCATTTAGACTTGGCTCAAGCCTAATACACTTATTGAACAACTTAGCCCATACATTTATTGAACTTATCGATTATTTAAAGAACAGCTGATTATACTCAGTTTCAAATAAACAAGCTGCTCTGGGTGGTGATAAATTCATTATATGACGCCGTTGTGTGGGTATACGGGTAGATATTTGGTTTCTGATATAATTTTCCTAGGCTTCGCCTTGGAAAAATATTATTTTTCTCTGATTTTCTCCTAATTAAAGCAATGCAACTAGCCCAAACTTTACCGTTCCACCAAAAAAAAAAACACATTCAAAAACTCACTTTTGTGTTATACAGGTTGGGGAAATACATGAATCGACAGATAGTTTTATAGCAGATAGGCATCTGTCAAAAACGATAAAAGTCCTCAGTCTTCCAATTCTTACGAAGACATCAAGTTTTGCAGTTCAACAACAACAGAGCAGCTCCCAGGCTTTCCATTCAGCTTCTTATTTCGTCCCAAGCTTGAATATTTTTCTGCGCTGAAGCCGTCAAAGTCTGTGACACAAACTGTCAAAAACCATTTCGCCATTTTGGATAAATAATTTTGAAAAGAAACTAAAGTACATACATTTGAAACCCCAGCCCTCTTCATTCAGAAATTTACGTCGTCAAAAAGAACTGCCGTGGCAGAACAATTTTTGTTTGCCTTGACAAATTTAACTGATGATAAAAAAAACAAAAACTTTTATTAGGCCATTCTATGATTAAATAACATACTTTATTGGCACTTTGGGTGTCCCGCTTGCATTTCCAATGGTAAAAATCTCTTTCCACAGTTCATTTTGACCTACATGTACCTTACCCCTGAACACATCAGAGGAAAACAAAATGGCATACGCTCCACTGTTAAATTTCAGTTTGAGATACGAAGCTCCATTCTCCACAAATAAACTGTCAGCATATTTGTTTGACAAAACTGTTAATTTTAATCGACATCGTAGGTCAAAATGGACCGTAGAAAGTGTATTTAGACCTTTTATTTTTATTAGATTGACAAAGGAGAATGCAGTGACGAATGTGGGCTACATTTTTTATTAAAGGCACACTTGCCGCGAAAATCAGGAATATTGTTTACATTAAAAAAGAAAGACCGTATTCTGTATTTTTTCCCAGACAATATAAGTTAGGAACTTTCTATTTTTGCCAAAATTTAAAAGTTTGGACGTCACTTTGTATTTTTAATTTGAATTTGAAAATTTGAATTGTTACGTACCCGGAACGTAAACAAACCGATCTGCCCCCTATTGGCGATTTTATGTTTCAGTCGAGTGAGTGAACTAACGGCACAGTGTAATTTTACGTAGGCCTATTTATCTGAGAAATACAGACTGACGATCGGTTAACAGCGACTGGAAAAGCCTGTTTGAGTGTAAACCACAGATACAAAGGCCTGAAAGGAGGGTATTCCAACATGAAAGTTGACCGACACTGATCGTTGTTGTTGTAATCAGGCTTCGATTCTTCGTTTGTTTTTCACCCCATTTTTACAGTCTAAACCTAACTAGACATGTTTTATGTGTCCTATGTTTAAGTTTAGTGGTATTAGTCGTAGTAAGCTCATGTAAATTGGTTTTCTTAGCAAATTTAAACAGGCTACGGCGGCAAGTGTGCCTTTAACATTAGCCACTGACTAGGAATTATCAGTCTACAAATTGAACCACTTCTGAAGTTCTGCCACAGCATTTTTTTCCTTCCGTGGCGGACCACCTGTGATTCGTCAATTGCAATTGCCGATTGCAGAGGTGAATGGAGAGCGTGCTGCTTCATCTTTCCATGCTGGTCACGTGGTTTAAATACATCTGCCGACAAGATCACACAAGACTTTAGAGGCGCTAGTAGCCATTGTATGGTGAACCAAAGGGGACTAATCTAGCAAGTCTATCATTTACAAGAGGCCTATAGTATCCAAGGCAAATTAGTCCCCTTTGGTTCACCATGCAATGGCTACTGGCACTGTATTCTTGGAAGGCATTGCCATTTATTCATCTTTCTTCAAATTTGTTTAGCAGATATCTGGGATGAAAGATGGGGGCGCATTGATCAGTTTTCTTGTTGAATATATTTATTTGAGTTGAAATTGAATGATTTTTTCTCGCAGGAATGTTTTTAGAAATACCCGAACTGAAATTCATCTGAGCTGGTTAACTTATATTACATGTAAAATGAGTCTTCTAAAATCAATATTTGAGTCCGGCAACATCTGTTTGAAATTTCAATAAGTTGATTCACAATAGTTAAGTGATGACCGGGTCTGACTTCATGTGCAGGTAAATGGTTATTATTCAGTCCAGCAATACTGTGGTTTGTACTTAAGGAGTAAGCTTGTCTGTAAGGTCATAATCTTAATATTAATGAATATTGAATACATGTAGGTCCTATAATGAATTGCAGTAATTGTATTGATCTGGGTTTTATTATTTTCTTTCTCCCATGTAGCCAAAAATATTTTCTATTATGGTGGAGTAATATGTTTTATTGATCACATCCTAGCATATATTTGCTACCTATGGATCGGAAGGAATAATTTAGTCCTCTGGCTGGAGCATTGTGGCTCTGCTTTAGCCATGTATGCTGACCCAGCCAGGAGGACATTAAACATGCCACATTCATTATCCTATGGAGCCTGTGGTCAAAATTTAGATCTGGGTCAGTGAGAGGTGGTATTCTTTTAGTCGTTGGGTCCTTTTGTCGCCATATAACCTTAGCTGTTGAGTGTGACAGTAAGCCCCAATCAATTAATCAATCAAGAAATAATTTATTCAAATAAAACATCTACATATAGGTTCTACAGTTGTCATGTTTTACAGTTTATTAATATTATATTCAATCTCTGTAACTTATTACTATATGTCTTCCCAACATAGGTTGGGTGGGCATATTGTACTTGTGCTGTCGTCCGGCTTCCAACAACTAGGACTTCTCTAGGACTGGTCAGAGTTTTATGAAATTCTTTTATAATTAATCCAGTTTTGGTTTCTGTGCAGCCTTCGGTTGCTCTGTTAGCCTCCAATTGAGAAACTTTCATTGGTTGTTTCATACCTGCCAGATATCTCCTGCATCGCTGGTCAGAATTTTATAAGATTTTATTTTTAGTTTATTGGTCATGGTGCGTCATACGTTCATCTGGTTTTTGGGTAAGATATCTCCAAAACCACTTGGAAAAATATTCCTCAAAAAAAATTAAGGTTTTTTTGGTGGGGTCATTTTTTAGTTTTTGTAGTTCTGTTCACGTTTCAGTTAGCCTCTACATGTGGTTGCTGTTTGGACAGAACTAATAGTGTCCATTTTCTGAAATATCTTTCTGCAGGTCATTATGTTTGGTATGTCTGTTTGTTAACCCATATGTTTGCATACCCAAACTTTCTAGTTGTCTGTCTCATTGATTTATTATTATCCCCTCGCGACGAAAGTCGGGGAGGGATATAGCGTTGCGTTTGTAAGTACGTAAGTACGTACGTATGTTCACCTTTTGTCATCACTCTAGCGACTTCATTTTTGAACGGATTCTGACCAAACTTCATATATGAGTCCAGCATAGGAATACCTCGAACAAGTTCGTTTTTCAGGGGGTCAAGGTCAAGGTCACAGTTACTATTTATAGAAAATCTTTGTCAGCGCCCTAGCGACTTCATTTTTGAACGGATTCTGACCAAACTTCATATATGAGTCCAACATAGGAATACCTCGAACAAGTTCATGTTTCAGGGGGTCAAGGTCAAGGTCACAGTTACTATTTATAGAAAATCTTTGTCAGCGCCCTAGCGACTTCATTTTTGAACGGATTCTGACCAAACTTCATATATGAGTCCAACATAGGAATACCTCGAACAAGTTCATGTTTCAGGGGGTCAAGGTCAAGGTCACAGTTACTATTTATAGAAAATCTTTGTCATCACTCTTGCGACTTCATTTGTGAATGGGTCCTGACCAAACTTCCTATATGGGTCCAGCATGGGAATACCTCAAACCAGGGGGCCGTTTCACGAAACCGTCGCAAAGTGCGACCAATCGCAGTTTCCATGACGTCGTATCTCTTCATTATGGTATCCATTGGCAACTAAGCTTAGTTTGCGATGCAACTGGTTTGTGAAACGAGCCCCTGATCGTGTTTCAGGGTGTCAATGTCAAGGTCAGCGTTACTATTTATAGAAAATCTTTGTCAGCGCTCTTGCAACTTCATTTCTGAACGGATCCTGACCAAACATCATCTATTGGTGCAGCATGGCAATACCTCTAACGCGTCACCGCTTTTGGGATTTCATTTTTAAATGGGTCCTGACCAAACTTCATCCCCACCCCCCATTTTGCGTCAGAGTTCTTGTGTTAGCACGCGAGGGGATTTGTATCGTTTGCGATGCCTTGTTTTCTATTTTAAAACACACTGGTGTAGGGGGGTACCTTTTTTTTACTAAAATAAGTACAATCTCCAACTTTTTTCATTAATTACATCTATAATCTTGTCTCTATGTCAAGAAGATTTCTCATATGTTTTAGTGTTCATAAATGTACAGACTACATGTACATGTATGTAGACCTTATACATGTACCAGACTTACATCCAGAGTTAATCACTCCTATGCATTAGAGCATAGTGTTCATCATATTGAATTATGTACATAAAAGGGGGAGTTAATGATGTGACTGATCTTTTTAACGGCTTCCTTTTCACAGTGGCTCTATTGTAGGAGCAGGTTGTCAGCCACCATTATCATTATCCAACCAATATATTCTAAAGTCATTCTTCATGGAAACATTCCTGGAAACTGTAGAAACTTGTGGAGTTATATCTGTCACCAGAGTATTCATATATATATGGTTTCCCTCTGGTAAAGATGATTCTGCATCATTCTTATGATAAAGGCGAATATAAATGAAATAATCTTCCATGCGGCATAAAACGTCAATCAATCTAATAGAGGCGAGACTCTGTCAATATAGTGATTGTCACTCAGCCTTTAATCTAAAGATCGTGGCTTCAAATCATGCTCAGTCCAATGAATTGACCGATTGCAGGATGACGTCACTTGGAATTTACGGGCAAAGCATTTTGGTTGATTGAGGGAAGTTCACATAATTTTAAATTATGGCAGAAGGAATACCACTGTACCGAGAATAAGACGTAAAAGGCGTAAAGTTACCAGAAAACGTAATGTCACCAATTTTTTTCCCAAAAAGTGACTTGCTAAGTACCAATAAACAAAATTACTAGCTGATGTACATACATGTACATGTAGTTTACCCAGAAAGCTTTGTGTAAATCTATGTGACGTCATCAGGCTCGGCAGCAATTATACTGTTCATGTATGTGGATGAGTTGCCAAAGGTTGGTTTCCTCTGGGCCAAAAGCCCGGTTTCCTAACTCAATTTACCTAGCAACGCCGCCATATAAGAGATATAGATTTAACTACGGCATAAAACATCAATCAAGGAAATTGACCAAAAAAAAGCAAACTTTGTTGTGTGTTTTCACTGGCAGCTGTCCATATATATGTGAAATGTTAGTCAGTTACCCTCTGAGAAAAAAGCCCAGTTTCATTTTCCGGTAAACCTGGTAGTGAAATGATCTAAAGTGCAGCGTAAAACATCATTCAATCTGACCTACATACACAAATCCATTGTAAAATGACCTACGCCTTCAATGCCCCTAGGGCGTCATATTAAATAATATCAGAGCTAATTGATTAGTCTAAAACCTATAGCAAATCGGCTTGTTAGCTTAATAAAAGATACTGATGATTTGTTGCCAAATTATCTGTTCCAGAAAATTCTACTAACTACGGCCAAACTCCTGCCTGCCGTCCAAAGTCAACCTAATGAAATATCATGGGTTTTAGTTTACGGTAAGATCTCTGCTAATTCAAGTACTCTAAAAAATTCAAGGGCCAGAAAAACAATAACAAAAGTACACTTAAAATTCAACTTTTTTCGTTGAGAGTCTTACCTCCTGGAGGGAGCGATCAGATAATCCTATTGAACGATCGCTGTTGTTGTTTTTATAGACCAAATGTGGCAAATAGCAATGTAATAATTCGTTATTTTCACATCACTGGTCCTTGAATTAGCGGAGATCTTACCGTATAACAACTTATGATGGGGTATAATGGTCCAAATGATATATCCCTTTTTTAACACATTTAGAAACTTGTCTCCATGGTTATTTTAGAAAGGAAGATTTTACCTTTGCCTGTGTGTTTTAGCGTTAAAAAATATTTATATATTGTAAAGACGTCATGCATTTAACTCTCTTGACAGCCTAAAGGTAACTGGTTGGTGATCTGTTTAATTTCAAATGCAACCTGTATATGATGGTTGAACCTGATTTAATTTAGCCCTTCTGTATAAGGGTGTTATTGTTTTTAGTGGTCAGAGGGAGGGAATGAGATAAGGACCTACTGTAAATTTATCAACCATGAACTGTGTAACCATGTGCTCTTGTTCCTTTCATTAAATATTTATAGGGAAATTCATTATTGTGACTTGTTAAATATAATAGCATCTTTGAAAGTATCATGAATAGGGATTCAGGTTCTGACTGGGGTATTCATTAAGTAACCACTTTAAATATAATAGCATCTTTATAAAGTTCCAAATATCATAATTAGGGATTTACATGTAGATCTGGTTATGATATACCATTTTGCAATTCCCTACCATCAAGGCTAGTTTACATTTATATTGGGTTATTTTAGATATTCAGTGAGGTACGTCACCCCCCCCCCCCCCCCCTCACCCCCCCCCCCCCCTACCTCTCTTAAGCATAGACTGATCCAGAGACATTTCGATACCTGTATACAGGTATGGGCGCCCAAACTCAAAAGCAAAAAATCCGCCCAAATCCTTAAAACCAACAGATTTTCATGTCAAAATAGCATTTAATGTTGAATTTTGGGCCAGAGATGTTGTTTTTGTCTTATTGTTGGAACATTCTGAACCGAAATGGTATGCCCAAATTTTCCCTGGATCAGTCCCTGTTAAGATAAAAGCATACTGGCTCTATGTAGTAGTACTGATACCTATTTCTTTAGTAAGGGGAATGTATATATTTTTAACACTATAACACAGGGGCACAGGGAAAATCTTCTTGTCTAAAATAGCCATGGAGACAAGTTTCTTTTTGTGTTAAGGCGAATGTATAGAGGAGCTTCACTGGGGGTAAGTTCGGAATTAGTAGTTGAAAGAAACAAAACATTGTGTAATGACAGACTCCTGTTATTTTAAAACTGTGTTATCAGTGGGGAATTGTGGATTACGTTTCCTCCCTGTAGAGGTGTTTACTCGAGGCAGAGTAATTATTGATCAGTCCCTGATTACTAGAGGTAGGAGTCATTAACCCAGGGTGGGCACAAAGAGCATTGATGGAACAGGTGAACAGTTAGTATAATACCATTAACACTCCCTGATTACATGTTTATATGACTCTCATCTACTGATACGACATCGATTCCTACCATCTCACTATATTATATGACAGTACTTCACTCAGCAACTAATCTGGGTAGGCTACAAGTATGGAATAGTGATTTTGTATGATTTCAGTTTAGTTGGCTATGAATTTCATTTGTACAATGTGCCTATATAAAGGCTTAGTGAGTACATCTTCATGCAGTCCTTACAATTCACTCACCACAACAATAGCTAATGCTATAGCCATTGACAAAGTAAATTTCCATGGTGAAAACATTGGCGCAGACAATATGAACTGAAGATATCTTCATCATGTAAAATGCTGCATAGAAACCTTTTTGTGGCAGAGAAATGTTTTTGCTCAAGTTGAAATCGGATATTTTGTGATATTTAAGTGTTTTTAATCATTTAAGTATGCCCCTGAACGATTTTTTGAGTTCTATTAAATGTAGATCTAGATTTTTGTTTTAATTTTATTTTACAATTTATTGTTAGGATAACTTTATTTGGTAAAACTCTCTCAGTCTACATAGGTTAACTTTTTTTAATTATCACCATTCTTGCGTAGGACTTTTTTTCTAATTATTTTTCTTTATTGTTTTGTAATATTTTCAGATACATTGTTTTTATGAGTCGGCTTTGGAGGGTGAACAAGTGGCTATGTAGATGGTATTAATGTGGGAGCGGTGTGTTACAGACAACAGGGAATAACAGACAACTGTAATGAAGTGGCTTTGCCTGGAGTTTAACCCCAGAGGGCACATTGGCTGAAACCCCCTGACCTGACCAGTATGATTCTCCCTATCAGATCTCAGTCTGGACCAGTTAGGCAGTTGGAAATTCCTACATTCAATTACAGTGCACGCTCACTCATATAATGACGTTATGCAAGTTTTCTTCATGGTTTATTGAGCGTATACAGAGTTGCCAGCTTTGAAGAACTTTTTTTATTATCTAAATCCGTTCACATCAAAGATGTATAATTTTTCTGTGATATATCTCTTGGGTACCTTTGTTTATTTGATGGTGCTAGAGACGTCGTCAATAATGCTTCAAGTGCCTTTACATTACAAATACCTACGGGCAAATTACCTATATTCCCACGCTCAGGACTCCTTCCATTATAAAGTAAGAAGACGAAGTGAGCCCTTAAAGACGTTACCCCCGAGCTCTGGACGTTTACTCGGGCAGCCAGGGCAGGGATATTATATCACTGTCAGTATTGGGACCCCTCCTCAACAGGTAAGTCAACAGTCCATCAGTTGATCTGTCAATGTGGTCATTTGATTTTTTTATTGTGTTTATCAACTTTCAATTAATTTGTCACACTGAGGGATTAGTAAAAAAAAAAACAGCTTTCAGTCTCATAGTTTATCTTACCTTTCCTGGTCACCAAAGTCTTTGTAAATTCCTCTGACAGTGAAAACATCCACCTACATCAGTTTAGCATCAATAGTATATATTTATGAACACTAAAACATGTGTATGTGGCCACTGGGATGAAATAGATCATCCGTTACACTAAAAATAATCTCATTGGTTACAACTACATATGTACCGGGTACATATATATTGCTAAAATCAAAAATATAAAATAGATGAAAAACTTTCTGAATCCATGTAAGATGAAGACTGTTACTGAAAGACTGTCAACTGAAAATGGAATTAAATTTCTCTGTAGTCTGTACTTGCTATTGACATCTCTTCTTGGTTATATGTTTTTGTTGGAATATGGTTAGAAAAAGAGTCTGGCGTAAAACATCAACAAATCAATTATTATTATTAAACTATCAATGAGGAAACATGTTTAAAAAAAAAACGATTTTGTTCTCACATGTAACAACCTAAGGTTATGGTATAAAGGTCTAAATGGCATAAATGTACTCCCATTTTTAACACAATCAGAAACTTGTCTCCATGGTTATTTTAGTCAAGAAGATTTTCCCTGTGCCTGTATGTTCTAGAGTTTATAAATATGTATTTATTAGTTTTAGAGTGGCATTTAATTACAAAGCGGTTAGAAATATTTAATAAATAACCAATCTCTTTTCAAAGACTAAAATCTCCAACTTTTCAAGTCACTCATCAAATAAATCAACATTTAGGCCTACCTTATGAATATAAAAACACTAATAAGAAATAATTAAGGCATCGTCACCAAATAAATGTAAGCTATGATAAAGCCATGTTACACTTGATAAAGACACTAATAGGTGTCGAAAGCTTGTGTTGTTCACAAACAACTTACTTCGTGGTGATGCTTTAATCATTTCTCATTAGTAAGGAACCCACGTTTAAAGAGTTTCAAACATCTCTCAACGAGAAAAAAAAGTTAAATCTGAAACCATTTTGTTTGACAAAAATATTTCTGACATACATGTATGTGGAAACCCGTTGTACAAGTTCGAATGGATACAGATATATTGGATTTTGGCCAATTCACACTCTAAAATAGACCCATATCTTAAATTGAATTCTGTCTATATTCATAGCTTCTCAATGAAGTGACATTTTTGGGAGATTATTATGGCTAGAAGTATGGCTCTTGTCATCCCCTGACAGATATAGTCCTATCGTAACTGACAGCAACACACACTGATATAATGACCAGAGCTGTCCATCTTACACAAATTTATATGACTGATATAATGGAATTCAGTAAATCAACACTGACCCTTATAATGTGAATCAAGAAAATCATATACATTGTATATATAGCTGTCTGAAGTGATTGATTTATTAAATTACAGACTATAGATAGTAGACTTATTCTCAAGCCCATAATATTTATTGAGTACCTTATCATAGATTTGTATAGAACTGTCACCTTAAAGCTTTGGGGTATCTGAAAATAGATCATAGCTGCTCTCATGTGGTTAGCAAGCTTCCTGTTCACAAATTTTAGTAATTTGGATGGGTTGTCTCTACTGTGTTTTTTAATTCGAAGAGACAAGAAAATTTTAAATTTGGCCACCCTCCTCAAGGGGTACTGCTTCAAAATGCCAATTTGTATATACCCTGATGCAAATTTCTGGATAACCCCTTATCCTCGCTGTCAACTAATGATAACTGTAGACGAAGTGCATTCCATGGATTATGATTGGATATTGTTCTTTTACTATTACACTCTTGAGCTAGGGGCATTATGACTGTGCTTTAGCCATGTTTGCTGACCTATCAAGGAGGAACATTAAGTATGCCCAACACATTTATCTTCCTGACGTTCTATGATCTGTGAAGCCTAATGCCAAAATTAAGATGGCTTGTTGACTGGAGCTGCGGGTTAATCTTCTGGTTGAGCTTGGCTGTTTAAGGCCCAAATCAATCAATCAATCAATCTTTTGTCTATTACATGTACATGGAATTTAATAACAAGTACTTTTTTAGACCTACTTGTAATTATTTTCTTTTGGTTTTCAATTACATGGTGTCGCATTTTGAAAGCCAATTCCCCTGTCCCCTAATCCCCTTCTGCATATATATTATATGCATTGGGTCAGAAGACTTCTTGCCATTTGCATAAACATGTGATTATCTTTGTTTCTCTCCTTATTCTGGCTGTGTTAAAACTTTCTCCGGTCGTCTAAATCATTGTGGTAATATTGGCCGGAAGGCTCGAGGAAAAAACGTCCTCTCCAGGGTGCAATCTCATTACAAGGCAGTGATACTTTTAACTAGTCTTTCCTACAAGCACTCTCTATGTTTATTGAGTTGTTAAAAATCAGTCTCCCTGAGTGGTCATCACTCATTTATGTCTGACAAATAACTTCTGTTTTTTGTCAGTCTGACTGGAGCAGAAGTTTCACTCGACCATGATCTGACGTTTCAGACAAGCCATACGTTTGTGTCCTATGTGGAAGTCTTGTGGAAAATTATTTGCAATAGTACTTGTAGACTAAATACCAACTAACAGGTTTTTTTTTATCATCACAATTTTGGCCAAACAACAAGGCATTTAATCTCTATATCAGCATAAATCTGCTCTGATTATGAGAGAGATCCTGTGTGGATACAGGTGTGTGTCATTGAAAGGGTTGTCATCTTCCGAGGATGTGAAATAAAATCTCCTCTCTCTTATGGCTGTCTTCATCTCATTGTATCACTCACTGTCATTATGTGTATCTGTAAATGGGACTTAAAATCAATATTACCACATTCTTATCTAGTTAATTATTGATTATCAGATATTGGTTAGATATTCATCAAGCTTGTGACATGAACACAACACCATTATATGTAGCCTGGGTAAAAGACATTTTAACATTTTTTTTTTTGAAAAATAAAAAAAAATTGGTAATAAGAATGGCAATTCTGACTCCTCACTCACAATCACATCATGTCTGACATTTACATTGGATTATTACATGTACGGTAAGTAAAACTTAGAAAATCAAATATGAGGTTCATTATACATGTTCAGTAAGGTGTGAAATGTCTAAATGGTGGTAGTAAAGCACATTTAGAATTAAAGCTCAAATACAACCATCAGAAAGGCATTAACTTTTGCATTGTAATGAAGGAAAGAAAACTCTTGCGTATGGATTTTCAACTTCTTGGTTTATTGGGTTGGGTTATTGGGTTTATTGTACTTGAGTGATACTTGATAACGGTGTTAGGAGCTACACCGAAACGTCGTGTTCCCAATAAACCAAGAAGTTGTAAATCCATACGCAAGAGTTTTCTTTCCTTCATTATTATGCTCAACTTGTAAATGCCATTTAAACAAGTCAACTTTTGCATTAATTACACTTGTTTCAGGGTGTTGTTTTTCTTAATTACCATCTTTTATTTATTGGCCGGCTTTTGTTATCTCTCAAAACACATCCTATATCTGTAATTTCAGATAAAGTCCGTAAAACAATTTCTATTAATTGGCATAAATAGAAAGATCCTAAATTCTTTTGTCTATGAAAAGTACAAAAAAGAAACAAAAACCTTTTAGATTTTAACTGAAGGTTGGGGGTTCCATCGGGGCATGAGCCCGATATCCTCCCCCACTAAACTTCCTAAACTAAACGCCTCCAAATTAATTAAATAATCTTGTTTGAAGCGAAAAACCTTTACTTATGAAGATAAACTACATAATTGCTGTATTACTAATTGCTTGATCAAGTGCTTAAATGGGCATGAGCTGCCCAAATCATTTCTCAGGTGGTCAAGAGAAGTAAATGTTTATCATTAAACTAAAAAAAGGAAGACTGTCTGTAACATGAGTGTGAAAACAATGGTCAAATTTGAATAGCCAGGTTGCATATTAATTTTGTACGTTTTTGTTATTTTTTCAACTTACCCTATAAAAGTGGACTTTCTCGTGGGTGATATCAATGGAACGTTTTTCCTTTGCTGTTTTTCTAGAAAAATTTTACATTTCCAAAATTTTGTTTTATCATCAATTAAATGTGAAATTCAGCAGCACATGCTACTTAAGTATTGAAGCTCATGTTTATTGCTCTATGTAGAATTTAACATATATGATCCATCGGAATGGTGTTAAAATTGACTCCTAAATTGCTATAAATGCCCCCCCCCCCCCCAAAAAAAAAAAACTGTATAAAAATAAAGCCTTTTTATTTTGGAGAACAAGTGTCTATTTCACTGCTTATTTGTCAAAATAAAATACTTTATACTACATGTATATGTTATTAATCGAGTGTTTTCGTATTGCCTTGGTATTGGCCTGAGGGTGGCCGTATTGGCCCGAGGCCGCAGGCCGAGGGTCAATACAACCACCCGAAGGCCAATACCAAGGCAATACGTAAACACTCGATTCATAATATTTTTATTAATATACTGCGGAAGTTATTGCCATTCGTTTGTTGGTTGGATGCCTTAAAGTTAAACAAATTGACGTCCGACCTTGTTTTTCTTTCTCAGTTTCTGTGTTTTTGTTCCTGGATAAGTAGAGAAGTTTCTTCCTCTTGAGCTGTACTAAAACGGCAATCAGATTCACTTACACTTGTTTTTTCTTCCAACTCTAATATCCTGTCAATAAGACCTTGTACAACGCGCTCTGTTGAAGACATTTTGATATCAACATCTGTCGTTTGCTTCTGTCTAACTCTGAGACGTCACATGTCAATTGCGTCTTTCAGCCGCACTCCGTGAACTCGGCCAATATGACTTGAACTCGGCCAATATGACTTGAACTCAGCCAATATGACTTGAACTCAGCCAATATGACTTGAACTCGGCTAATACAGCCCTACGGGTTATACGAATTTGATTCGTCTGCTGATATTACCCGGCCGTGAAGGTCGTATTCGGGTAATAACTTGCACAGTCAATTAATAAATGTAGATATATAATTTTAAATTGTGGTTTTGTGAGCTGGGGAAATCCTCAGATGATGTCAGAATGGGTGTCAGAACAGATTATTTAGTCTGAAGCTAGGTTTCCAGTTTCAAAAAGTGGTTTTCTCACCTATGAAAATATGTTATTTTCTGTAAGCTTAACTGTGTTTAATTGCTGTTGAATAATTGCCTTATTTTTCTAAATTTCAGTTGAATGTTTTGGTGGATACAGGCAGTAGTAATTTTGCAGTTGCAGCCTATCCTGATCCTCTTGTAAACAACTACTTCCATAGAGAAAAGTAAGTGAAAAATCAGTCTTAACAATATTTTAATTTGCTGAAGCTTTCATTTGTACTTGCCCTTTTTGGAAGAGTTGCTCCACACTTTGGGGGTTTTCTTTCAGCTGAGAGTCTAGTTTCCTCCCCCCATTAAACCTGACAACAAAGCCATAGCGAAAACATCACGAGTGCAGCATAAAACATCAATCAATGAATCTAATGATGCCTCTGTTGATGAAAATGTTTTTGCTCGGCAGTAAAAGGCAGATTTCTTTAGGTGAATTGAATTGTTTTGCTTGTGTGTTATTTTATGTTGACAATTATGGGTTATATCACTATGGGGGAGGTTCAGTTAGATATTGATTCTGGAGGGATTTTATTCAAAAGCGTAGGTGTTTTTTAAATTACTCAAAGTTTAACTGTTATCAGACAGGTCTGAAAAAGTCAATTTGCAATAAAACTGGGAATCGCATTTTAATGGCACAGTTTCCCTGAGGGAAGTCTCATTCAATTTGCACAATTTTATTATTTTAAATTAGCAGTTTTCAATTTTAGGAGGCTTTTTAGTGTCCTAGAAACTTGCATTTACATACCTGGTTATATAACAAATTCCCTTCCAACAAATTGATGACTGTGTAATTAAAAAACAATCTGATTGTAAAAGTTAAGTCAGAATTGTTAACGCAGAAAGCAAAATGAGTATTTATTATTATCTGATGAGATTCAATAGGTCTGGGCAATGGATCAGGTTTTCTCTACACTTAACATGGCAACTACTCAATATATATCAAATAGTCTTTAAATACGGCGTAAAACACCAATCAATCAATACCCAAGGAGGCTTAATCCATACAATGCGCTACTCTTTTTGTAAATTTGGTAACTCACAATACATGAAGGTATTGTTTTCTGCAATTAAAGCTATACCATATATATTAATGATGAAGATTTCTCCAAAAATGATGAAAATAGAAATAAGGAAGAGCAAGTATCTGACATTCCTCATATCAATATTTTTCAGCCTTTTTCTTTAAGCAACATACCCAGTGCTTTTTATATACTGCCTTAACAATAATCCATCTTTGGCCAAACAGCAAGACATTTAATCTCTATATCAAAATAAATCTGCTCTGATTATGAGAGAAATTCTGTCTGGATACAGGTGTGTGTCAATGAAAGGGCTGCCATCTTCCGAGGATGTGAAATAGAATCTTCTATATGTTATGGCCGTCTTCATCTCATTGTATCACTCACTGTCATTATGTGTATCTGTAAATGTTTAATCCATCTTTTTGTTGTTCAATCTTTCTATGTCATCACGTTTTCATAATCATTCCCCATATTTTCATGCCATATAAAACTTTCCAGAGAAAGTCAGGAAATGAATGATGTTTTTCATGATTGTATTGGTCCCTGATTGACCTAACATCCATGTGTATCAACCCCGACATGTGATTAACAATGATAGATGGCACTGGCACTAAACAAGGGAAATTGAGCAGATAAATGAAGGAAGGCAATGTCTGTTAGTGAGATAGATAGAGTGGAAATAAGGCTTGCCATAGTCAAATGTTAAGTCCCCGTTACCATTCCCAATCCACTAAATTTGTATGTGAAACAGAATTATGTTATTTTTGTAAGGCTAAATAATTTGTGTCCTTGTTTTTAATAGGTTGTTGATATTATAATTCTGGAATTCAACTTATTTAAAAAATTTCCAGAAAATTAACCAGTTTTTATTAGATAAAAAATCATTACATGAAAATTATGGATTGATTGATTAATGTTTTACGCCTTACTCAGGCTTATTTCACACATATGTAGATATTCCCAGGTTTAGCAAAAGAGGAAACCTGGCTTTTTGCAACATAGTCCTGTTACAAGTACTAAGTATGTCAAATTATCAATTTAAAAAGAATGCCGCGTGAGATAACTGGAAACTTATATTTTTGTGAATGGCATACCAATTGTCTGTGTTTGAAGAGCGGTACTGATACCATTGTAAGCCATCATTACCTGACGACCCAGACTGTTCGCCTGAAACATTAAGATAAATGATCCGTGTCTCGTCTAGATTTTCTCCTCCTCTTACATTTCACTATTTACCCGGGAGTATTTTACTAATCATTATCTGCTAAAAGTGGTATTTTATTTCCAAACCATTGTTATTAATTCCCTCAAATGAAGTCTGTATTGTTGTAATAATGTGTTGGTTTCCTATTGTCATTGGTTTCTTTCTCAATCAATCTAGTATAAAACCATGGTAGTTAAGAATAATCTCGGCATCTTGCGGCTCACAATGGTAAATAACAGAGGCTCATGTGGCAGACCGATAGCCTCTTAAGCGACCCATGCACGATCAATTATATTGTGCAATTTAATGGCCAATAGTCTGAATTGACAATTAAATTGACCGTGTATGGGCGATATTGATGACTTGCGCAATTGTATTGAGTGAATCAAACTCTGCTTGATATTTTATTGTGCAACCAGGCTTGTGCAATATAATTGATCGTGTATAGGCCGCTTAAGTCAGACATAGCCCTCATACTGATCATACTGAGAATAAACTGGTAGAATATCAGAGTTATTTTGATTATACCCAATTTGCCCACAACTTATACCCTTTCTCACTCCATCAAAAATTTTAAGAAAGCCCATATTTTCTTCTGTATCTATTTGGTTGGGTATAGAATCAAAAGTAATTTAAATATTTACTTTTGTGAAGCACAGATTTATATTTGTTATTAACAGTACATATTAATACATGTATGGTTTTCTATTTTTTTTTTAACAGTTCAACTTCTTTAAAGATGTTAGATAAGACTGTGAATGTACCGTACACTCAGGGTGAATGGGATGGCTTATTGGTTGAGGATGTAGTCAGTCTCTCTATCCTTCCTAACATATCCGTCCGAAGTCATCTCGCCTGTATCACCGAGTCACAGGGGTTCTTTATTAACGCCTCTAACTGGCAAGGTATCCTGGGACTAGCCTATGCAAAAATAGCCCGTGTAAGTATAATTGATAACATACAGGACATCATTGATTGTTCATAAGACCGCTGCCTCTCTCCAAAAGATACATGTGTCCAGAAAATGATTGAATCCATCTTGTGGATTGGTTCATTTCACTCAACTTAATGAGTTGAAAAAGAATTGACTTTCAATTTTTTTTCTCAACAGTCTTGAGGGCTTTTGAAACTTGTTAGGTCTTGTTGGGTGCTGTTTAAAGACCCATCCACACTTTTCAACACACTCAACTTTGCCCCTCAACATGAAGTGGACTCGTGTTGCGTCAACTAATGTTGAGTAGTGTAGACGAGGCTCAAGTTTACCAATGTGAATCAGCGACCTTTTTTTAACTCTCAACATTTTTTTAACTAATTGCATCAAGCCAGCTTTATTTTGTACCCAATTTTTATTTTAAAGAAATTTTCTCATCATATCTATATCTATAACTTTTATTGGCTTCTCTTCTGCTTTTGGTAAAGTATCTGAATTCTCTGTACATGTTGATAGTATGAATGCAGGCATAACTACATTTTAATACCAATGTATGCAGAGCAAATTTTGAAAGTTAATTTTTGTTTCAGCCGGACTCTTCAGTGGTGCCGTATTTTGACAGTCTGTTGGAATCCTCCGATATTGAGGATATGTTCTCTATGCAGCTATGTGGTACCATTGCTGACTCCCACGATCCTAAAAACCTCTCTATGACCGGAACTTTAGTAAGTAAAAGAGATCATTTCCTGAACGTATGGACCTATATTAATGTTTGTAGCAGAAGAAATAATCAAGCCTAAGGTGATCGGGTTTTATCTAAACATGTTTCGATTTATTGAGAAAACAAGTTCATTTGGAACCTGTTGGATTTTATTTGACCGTTACTAAATCATCAATTCCACGAAAATTTCAACCTGATGGTCATTTTTTCATTGATCAAAGAAATGTGCATGTCATATATTATTTTTTTCAGCGAAAATCAAACTTTTCGATTTAAATAATGTTAATGAATATAGAGCATCTATTAGTCCCAAAATCACGCGCGAGTGAACGTTACAATTTGGCGCGAAAATCCAAACAGAAACATAACATTTCCGACGGTTTGTTATCATGACTAAAACTGAACCCGTTATCGTGACAATTCCAAGTAATATATTATTTTCAGGCTCACTCCTTGCCGCTGTAAGGGTATTCTGTCTCCCGTTTTGAACATGAATAAAAAAGCCCAGGACGCTAATTAGGCTAACTAGTGCTATTAAGATGGCTCATGTAATTCCGTAACAAAATATACCGTTTTTTCAATATGCGACAAAATAAGTGTTTTTCTGGCGCATTTTCATGTGTTCTTTTCCGAGTGTTAACTGTTATAGACTTAGTTATCTATAAAAAATGGGCAAAAATCAATAATTCGGGGAATTTTTTTACCGTTATGGAATTACAATTATGATCGTTACGGAATTACGGCTGCTTGTAATTCCATAACGGTTTATTCATTTGCAGCAAACATTTTAATTCATTTGACACCGAACGTATAAATGAAACAGTTATTATGTCTAGACAGGATTATATTGAAGGGGTAGAATGGCAGCTAAGCAACTCTCTTCATTACAAGGAATTTTGGCCTGGAAATGTTAGAAAGTTTAATAAAATTCTTGTTTCTCTTCAAGATAAAGGCTCTCTTAATCAAAAATAGTATCTCTATTTGGAATCATAACTCTAAAATCTTCCGAAAATTCACAAACCCATTGAAAAATGGCCCAAGCCTACAATACCCCATGGGCGTCCCATTATCTCGGATTGTGGTAGAGAAAGTTATAGAATACCAGAGCTAATTGATTACTATCTAAAACCTATAGCGAATCGGCATCCTAGCTTTATAAAAAATACGGATGATTTGTTGGCCAAATTGTCTAAGAAATCCATCCCACAGGATGTGATTATGGTTACTCTGGATGTGGAGTCTATGTATACAAACATTGACATAGATTTGGGTCTTAAATCAATAAAATCAACATTCTAAAGATATCCCGACCACCGTCGTCCGAACAAAGACAATTTACAATTGTTGGAACTAAGCTTAAAAAGGTAATGATTTTGAATTCAATGGGGAGATCTTTCGGCAAATTAAAGAATGTGCTATGGGGAAACGTTTTAGTCCTAACTTTGCCTCTATTTTTATGGCTGAGTGGGAGAGTGATGTTCTTCCCAAATGTCACAAACAACCTTTCATTTACCTTCAGTATCTGGATGACATTTTTATCATTTGGCAGCATACGTTAGGAAGACCTACATATTTTCATTGAAACTCTTAGTTCTCACGACCCCAGCATTAAACTACAGCCTACTATTGATCACACTTCTGTGGATTTTTTGGATGTAACTATTTACAAGTGTCATACATATCATACTACTGGGTATCTAGATTACAAAGTATTCTTCAAACCTACTGACACGCATCAGCTGCTACATGCTGGGTCATACCATCCTCCCCACACTTTCAAGGGAGTCATAAGGTCTCAGATTGTTAGATTCTACAGAAACTGTTATTCTTATCAGGTTATCAAGTTTTTTAATCAGGCTTGTTCTGTTCTTTTAAAAGCTCTTCTCCCCAGGGGTATTCTATTAGGTTACTCCGAAGGATCAAATCTGAAACATTAAGACAAATCACTTCTCCTCTTTCAGCCCCCGCCCCCCCCCCCCCCCCTCGATGTATACGTGCCAGATCGCGGAACTTTTTTCTGAGAACAATCTCGCGACAAATATCAAATGGCAGAGAACCTTAATTGCGACTCCTCTGATATCGTGAATGTTATCACGTGCAAAAAATGTCGCAAACAATACGTCGGATGATAGTTTTGATGGAGAGCCTCCTCGATTTTGCAAGTCGTCGTAGGACCACCATGGTCTCAATTAGTATGGATGATCGTATGTATTTAAATTCTTAAGTGCCAAAACATCTCGCATTATCTACATCCCAACATGCAGCATTTTTTTCCTGGAAGTATGAACTTTCATGAGACCTTAACTGGAAATTTGTGTCACAACTGTGTTTCATATAGGCGTATGTGTCAACATCAACGTTTTGCCAAAGAAAATGGTATCATTTACGCGGTAAGTTAGGCCTACTGCTCATATAGAGGAAGCTGTTGGAGTTGAATGTTATAATTGTTGCTTGCTTGGGAATATTTACCGAACCAACATTGAACGACTGACCAGTAATCAGGTTAAAGCGTAGTCTGCAATATATACAGGTATAAATATATATACGGCAGCTACCAAACTTTACTTGTCCATGTTAACATATTGTTATGGAATTACCAAGATAGGTAATTCCATAACGAAGACAAAATGTAATTCCATAACACGTGGTTTAGGTCAGTTTCGAAAATATGAAGGTGATTCCTGGAAAAGTTTGTTAAATAATGGTACAAAAGTTACAAAGCATTGAAGTAAAATAATTTTTTCTACCATTCTTGTTATGGAGTAGTTGGATTTTCAAATTAATAACACTCGACGAAAAGTAAGGTTGATTTACTGTAATTCCGTAACGCAATATTATGAGGTCACGTGACTAATACATTCGCACGAAAAACGTTCCAATTAAACTACATGAATTTCCTTCGGGTCTGTTCCCTTATATGATGGGCGTCAGTCGATATCCTGATATAACATTTTAGTTTCAAACAAACTTTCAGCATGTGTCCAGGGTCGTTGTGTAATTCCGTAACGCTGGAATTGTTGAAATGAATCTACCGAGTGCGACTGCGGCTCTATATTATTCCCTCCATACCTTTTGGGGTTGATTGATTGTATGGCTTTAGTTTCAAACAACATTCAAATATTATTTTCATTATATGACAGAGTTGCATGATTACAGCATGTTCAACTTCTAGGCTTGGGTCATTTTTCAATGGGTTTTTGTATTTTCCCTGTTTTTAGAATTAAGGTCAGATTCCAAAGAGCAATACTGCTTTTCATTAAGATAACCTTTTCCGTCAAGGGAACGAAGAATTCTATTGCAATTTCCAACATATTTTCCTTCTCAAGTTTTTGGTAATAAAGGGTTGTTTTGCTTGTATATACATGAGTTTGTGGTGAAGATGTCAACTATAATAATATGCTATAGAAGTTAATTTGTGTCTAATTTCTCAGCCTCCCTGAAGTCGTATATATTCATTAGGACCATATTATACCTCTGATTACAGAGAGTAATTATTGGGAGGGTTTCCCTCTCAGCATATCAATTCCCTGTGGGCTGTGATTTGTGAACTCTCTGTGTTGCCCAAGGCAGGATTTCCCTGCAGAAGCTCTTTAAGTTGGATGATATTTGATCATCGGATATAATCTGCCCTTTGGGGGTGCTACAACAATCTCCCTTTAATTGCTCTTCCACGGTATGTCAATAGGCATTTTCCTTGAAGACGGCATAACCCTTAAAAGGCAGCCTGTACATGTTCGTAGTGATTAACATCCAGGCCTCTTTTTGTGGCAGTCATTTACTCTGTTAAAACATCATTAAGTTAGGACTGTCAGACAGTTCTTGGTTATCAGGTTCCATGTCTAAAGACATGGACTTGAGTACCTGTACCAACCCATGCCAGTATAATAGTCTCAAGTATATTCTATGTGTACCATTAGCGTCAGAAAAAATGTATTTGTCTCAAAACCGTAATCATCGTCAGCCTTGGTGGCTCAGTCAGCAGAGCAATCTCAGTCTGACACTGGCCTTCTGTCAATGGTTCGCTGGTTTAAGTTGGACTTGAAAAAAATTCTTATTGTATTTTTCACTCAATCACCCAATGTGGAAGGGTTCCTGGGTACAGCTAACATTGGCAGTTTCCTCTGGGCAAAGAGTCTGGTTTCCTTGCACACTAAAGCTAAACGCCCCCCATATAAAAATCCAGTGTGGGGCTAAACATTAATCAATAAACTGTATCACCCGGTAAAATCATTTTGGTTTAACATCAAAAATATAGGAATGTGAAATCTTACAAATTTTACTTTTTAAATAATACTGGATGTCATTTGAAGTTGTCGATTTTTGAAGAAAAAAATGGTTGGTAAGGAATTGGATAGAACTGTGTCTCTAACTATTATAAATGTTGTAGTTAGGTTGGTTTTATTACTGTTATAGATCTCTTACCCTCACATTACCATCTGAATTACTCTCCAGAGCAAATCACTAGCCCACCAATCAAATGCCTCTCATATTAAACCCTTCCTCACAACAGAACAGCCTTTTTTTGTAACAAAGTTAAAATCAATACTTAGAGGAAGCTTTATGTTTGTGGGGATTTCCGTTAACTTTGGATACAAACTCAGAACTTGAAGGCCAATTACTTGTCCAATACATCAGTCAATCCCATTCTGATAGCTTTGAAGTGCCGGATGTACTAGAAGTAGTAGTTGTTGACAGTTTCCTAGGACAAACTTATATTTTCCTTTCATTTCATTAGATTATACTGTGTTTTCTTCCAAATATCCCCGTGGAAGGGTTGTCTGGTAGCCACCAAAGGTTGGGGGTTTTCTCAATGCAAAAAGTCAGGTTTTCTCCCCTACCAAACCTGAAAACGCTAAAATATAAGTGACATAATCTCGAGTACAAAAATAAAACATCAATCCAAACATCCTGTAATTATTGCTAGTATATTCCATCTTAACAGCTATGTGAGATGGGTTCCAGTTACCAGTGAAACACGCAGGGTTTTCTACTGACAAGTGGGATGGTTGCCAGTTACCAACGGAAGGTTGTGGGTTTCATCCGGGCATAGAGCCTGGTTTCCTCCCACATATAAGTGAAATAATCTTGAGCGCGGCGTAAAACATGAAACAATCAATCAATATACTGACAAGAGCCCAGTGTTCTCTGCCAATATAGCGAAAATGTTTCGGGCAGCATTTTCTACTCATCACATTGTCTGTCTGCCTAGATTTTTTGTTCAGCAATAAACAGGTGATAATAATGTTTTGAATGGTCTGTAACTAGACTGGTAGACGCAATCTAAAATAGAGATTGATCCTACTGCCATTTGTTGAGATATCAACTCTAAAACGATTGAGTGACATGTTTTAACACAAAGGGAGACCACTGCTGTTCACGTCCTTAAAATTGTCAACAACGACACGTGACACTGATAGTTGACTCGGTTGTGTAGAGAGATATTCGATATAATTCTGGTAGGTAACGTTTAAACCGCCGACAACCTGTTTTGTTATATTGATTGCTACTCTCCTAATACATATAATATACCTTGAAATACCTTGAAGTCCATATCATATTTTGCCTTGACTTTTTAGAATGTATTTAAGAGCTAATGTAGTGCCGAATATATTTTTGATTTTTAACAAGTATTTCTGCCCTAAGAACCTGCAATGCAGCATATTATAATAGGGTTACATGTTTGCGAACAGAATAGAACAGATAAATAAATAGTATATAGATTAAAAATTCTCAGTAGATTTCTTGCAGTTAACTATGCGCAAAATGGAGTGTGACGGCTCTCGAGCCATGTCTTGAGTTGAAGATCTCGTAGAATGGCACGAGATCTCGATTGTGGTAGACGCTGCCACTTAGTTGTACAGCTTAACCTTTTATGTTTGTGACAATGATATTTTTCAGAGCTTTTGTATGTCGTCAAATTTCGTCCATACATTTTGTCTTGGTCATTTCTTGCTGAATATCTATAGGATGATGTTTAAGTGATAGCTTTATCTGGGAAGGGGAATAGGGAGCATTCAACAGTTTTACTGATACTGGGGCTACAAAGTAATCGAGCAGTGTAACAGTTGGTGGCTATAGAATATTGAATGTTGGCTGTACGTGCTATGTTAAGATAGTCTCTTAGGCCTTAGAAATGAAGATTTAATTGTATGTTTTCTGCCAAGTAAGTGGCACACGGACTACAATGTACAGTCCATATTACAAGTAACAACCATGTAGCACAGTTTGGCATGAGTTACAAGTTTTGACATTGTCTAGTATCAGCAAATCAACACAAATCACTGTCTTACATCACTTCCAGACTCTTGCTGGTTTGTATGTTGGGTGAGCTCTTAAGAGATTGCGTAATCTGGGAAAACTACTCTAATTCACCTAAACAGGGCTATATATTTGTTAGCTGTGTTCAACATTGATTTCAATTGTATATGTGTGTTATTATGGAAGTTGATGTATTTTACAGGTGATAGGTGGTGTAGATAAGAGTCTATATGAGGGGAAACTCTTCACGACACCCATCTATAAGGAATGGTACTATGAAGTTGTGATCACAGACATGGAGGTTAATGGAGACAGTCTACACATGGACTGTAAAGAGGTCAGTATTAAAGGAGGGAGATCTTCACTTTGACAGTAAGGGATAGTGGGCAGGTATCAATGGGGGGTTTCTTCTGGGCATTGAGAATGGATAAAACGGAAAATAATATTGAGTGCAGCATTAAACATCAATCAATCAATCCTGTTTTCTAAGTACAATCAGTTTGTATTCTAATGAGTGAATAAATTGATGATAACTTGCTGTAAATTTAACATTTTATCATCCATGATATATATTACATTTATCTCTGACAAATATGCAATGCAAACTTGTACAATTGTATTCATATACCTGTTTAAAGACATTTTTAATCAGGATTAAATGTAAACAAACCTTTAAACATTAGTCCGACCCACTAAACCTGGCAATGCCGCCAATCCCATATAAGAAGAAATAATCTTTAATGCGGTGTAAAACATCAATCAATCTGAGAGGGCCTCTTGTATGCTAATTAGTTTTTCATACAAAGACACCATACAGAATTGTACCAACAAACGGAGGGTTTCCTCCGGGCAATGAGTCCGGTTTCCTCCACCACTAAACCTGGCAACGCTGCCATATAAGTGAAATAATCTTGAGTGTGGCGTAAAACATCAATCAATCAGTCTATAGTTTTTTTTTCAGAGTTAATTAATTTGGATTACAACTTCTGGTTTATGGGGCGCTATTGAAGGATTAAATAAAATCCCTCTCATTTTCTCTTTGTCTTCAATCTCCTCTGCCTATTATTTGTCATAATTTACTCTATGTTTGTTTTTCAGTATAATTTTGATAAAACTATCGTAGACAGCGGTACTACAAATCTACGTCTTCCTAAAAAAGTCTATGCAGAAGTGGTTAAAAGAGTGAAGGATAATGTTGTGGTAAGTATGCTCATTGCATCTTACTTTTGTAGATTGTTTCTTAATAGGACTGTGGAAGAGTTGCTGGGGTTTTCGCTGAAGGTCAGGGTTTTGAGCAAAGAGCCCGCTTTCCACCCCCACAAAACCCTTGTAATGCTCCATATAAGTGAAATAATCTTGAGTGCTGCTTAAAACACCAGTCAATGAATCAACTTTATTTGAAACTCGTGACTATTTTGTGCTTCAATATATCTGGTTTAGTAGGTTTCACAAAGTCAGGGAATCCATTTCTATTAGTGTATAAATATCACATGAACCAATCATGAGTGTACACATATGATATAACATCATCCTATTAAACATCTGTGAATAAATAATCCATAATAACTCAGGTAATTCACAAAAAATAAACAAATAGTGTTTTGAAATGAAAAATAATGCTGTTAAATTTAAGCTTTCCCTTTGGAACTTTCCTGGAAGTTGTCTTTAAATTACGAATATTTTTATCTTGGTCAGCTTCCTGGTTCCTTCACCCATCCGTCCAATGATTTCTGGGAGGGCACAGATACTCTCTGTTGGAACTCCCAGAGTGTGCCTTACAGCAGTTTTCCTACTCTTACAATAGTTCTGGCTCATACACACAGTCAGGTGTTCAAACTTATTGTATCTCCTCAGGTAGGCTATATTTCAACTTCTAGTATTTTTAAATATATGCCATGTCAAAAACAATAAATGAAATATGTTTTCCATATTTCCCTCAAATCATATTAATGGAAATTAAACTTCAACCCATGAATAAAACCTGACAGTCTCGCTGAGGACGGCTTGTTTTGCGCTATTGGTTTAAGCTAACATTTACTATATGGAAATATTTTGCAAGGCACATCTTACCTTTTATAGAACAAAACTAGTATGTTTATCCTGCTGGTATCATTTTTAATTTTCTCTCAACTCGATAATTTTTCTTTTTCATCTGTAATTAATGCCTGATATTGTGGTCCTTCCTATGTCACATTTTCTTGTCTGTTTTAGCAATATTTACGACTAGTACCTGGAGTTTCACTGGTTGACTCGGAGTCCTGTTATAAGTTTGGGATATCCACCTCAGATTCAGGTAGGTCTGCTTTCATGCTAATAATGTAAGTCACCTTATGTATTCATTTAACTATCACAAAGCAACTTTCTTACCTGGTGCACACCTAAGATTTTATCAAGTTTTTCAATAAATTAATAGATAAAATTGTTGACAGTCTTTTTTATTTGATTTAACTCTAAATAAAGATTTGAAGTTTAAAAACAAATATGAATTGTAACATTGTGCATTTTTTCTATTTATGTTTAACTAGGTACTGTTTTGGGTGCTGTGATAATGGAAGCCTTTTATACAGTGTTTAATCGCAAAAATAAAACTATAGGTTTTGGAAGATCTACATGTGCTTCTAAAGTTCTGGATGTGGTTTCCTCCTCTGTAGAGGGATATTTTACATATAAAGGTTTGTTCTTTTGTAAATCATTTCTTCTTATACTTATGGGGGCCTTGGTGGTCCAGTGGGTTAGAGTGATCGTCCCTTAGTCCCAACACAGACCTTCCATCTTCTTACACAATACAACAATTTCGTTCAGATGAATACTAAAACGTATTTTGAATTTCTAAGGAAAGGTGGGCCTCCATGGCTTAGTAGGTAGAGCGTTGCACGCTCAATCTGAACAGCCTTCCACCAATGGGTCGCGGGTTCGAATCCCACTCAATCCCCCCAAAATTTGGAAAATTTTCTGACTGGGTTTTCACTCGAACGACCTATGTGGGGTGGTTGCCAGTTACCACCGGAAGGTCGTGGGTTTCTTCCGGGCATAGAACCCGGATTCCTCCCACAATAAAACTGGCATCGCGCCATATAAGTGAAATTATCTTGAGCGCGACGTAAAACAGCAAACAATCAATCTAAGGAAAGGACACACTGATAGAAAATTATCCAACTTTTATTTGATTTTTGTTGTTTTGTTATTGCAGGAAATACCACCAAATGTGCCTATGTGAAAACCAGTCCTGATAATAAAATACTGATCATTGTGGCGTATATAATGGGAGGAGTCTGTTGTCTTTGTATACTCCCACTTCTGATTTTAATTATCCAATGTCAGTTTAGACAATGTAGAAGGAGGCGAAGGTTAAAACAGACTGATGAGGATGGAGATGAAAGGCCCCTACATGAGCATGAATAAATGTGCTTGATAAGTTAATAGATATAATACAGATGAAAGGCCCCTACATGAGCATGAATAATGTGCTTGATAAGTTAATAGATATAATACAGATGAAATGCCCCTACATGAGCATGAATAAATGTGCTTGATAAGTTAATAGATATAATACAGATGAAAGGCCCCTACATGAGCATGAATAAATGTGCTTGATAAGTTAACAGATATAATACAGATGAAAGGTTCTGCTTGAGCATGAAAAATTGTGCTGGATAAGTTAATAGATATAATACAGATGAAAGGCCCATACATGAGCATGAAAAAATATGCTTGATAAGTTAATAGATATAATACAGATGAAAGGCCCCTACATGAGCATGAATAAAGGTGCTTGATAAGTTAATAGATATAATACAGATGAAATGCCCCTGCATGAGCATGAAAAATGGGCTTGATAAGTTAATAGATATAATACAGATGAAAGGCCCCTACATGAGCATGAATAAATGTGCTTGATAAGTTAATAGATATAATACAGATGAAAGGCCCCTACATGAGCATGAATAAAGGTGCTTGATAAGTTAATAGATATAATACAGATGAAAGGCCCCTACATGAGCATGAATATATGTGCTTGATAAGTTAAAGGGAAAGAAAATCTTAGCTTTAGACTAGTTTAGATGGAAAGAGTAGAATTCATTTAGTCCAAAACAACTGTCCAATGTATGTTTTATCCCCTCGTAAGTGAATAATTGAAATTTGAAGGTGGCGTTACAATGGAGAATAAGCTCTATAGGCCATTCACAAGGCTGCCACCATTTTTTCATTAGTTTTATCCAATTATTGTTGAATAAAAATTTAAGTGCGATATAGAGTAGTCATGTGATGCAATTTAGCCAATGGCTGGCTAAATAATGGCGCGCGGTTGCATACTGACCTATATTTTCGGAGACAATCTTGCCACTTCAAGTTTGTCGCCATGTTTTTTTGGACCTAAATCTACCCTTATACATTAGAGAGCGGTAAAAATACGTCATTATTGATCTAAAAATAGCTATACCAACATCACGTCATCCTAAAACGGAAAAATGGCTACACAGATAAGCCACTGAAAGGACATACTTCTGTCTGTTTTTATTAGCTTGAGGGTCACTGGAGGTAATTGACGTGAAATGTTTTAAGTACTTTGAAGGTTGTTATCGACGATAATCCCTATGTATTTCTAGAGATTTCCCCTCCTTTAATAGATATAATACAGATGAAAGGCCCATACATGAGCATGAATAAATGTGCTTGATAAGTTCATAAATATAATATTAATACAGATACATGGTGAAAGCCATAACTTGAATGAAATAACATGTAAGCCATGTTTATATTTGATATTATGCTGAATGTTGCCTTTCTAAAGCTTTTAGTTTCCCTTGTCAATCGCCAAACTAATATGGCGCAGATACTTATATGTTCATACAACCAGTGTTAATGTCGCATACATTCTTCACTCAACATACCGGGTACTCGCAGGTTCACTTGGGTGTTTTTCCCCATTGATAGTAACAAGGGGGGACTTTCGAGCACTCATCACCTTCGAAAATTAAAAGGCATTGACATACACATTTGTAAAGGAAACAACAGTTTTTATTTTACCTGGATGCTATATTACAGACAACCAACCCAGCCCAGCAAGATCAATGAAATAAACATGTGACAGTTGCAATTGTGTTTCTATCCACAACAATGTTCCAAGCTATATTTTGTCATTTTCCTTTTGAAGTAATCACATGGCACAAACCTGACAAAAAGTACCAGCAGGTATGGTAAATGCAGTTTGAAATAGACCTATCCCCTGGTAAAAACAAACACTATAAGTTAATAAGCTCTTTCCATACATACATTAATATACTAAGAGTCCAATATGTATATTCTTCGACAAAATATTAGCTTGTATCATAATTAGGGAAGCTATTAACACTAGAAATATTTTTAAAGAGAGATATATTTTTGAATTACCAATACTGCCTTGGCTTATATAATCATATAGATGTGTCATCTTTGTGTGCTGATTTAAATTGTCTATATTAGAATTGTATAAACCATGCATGCTGTGCTTTATTCTTATAAACAAAAAAAACTAAATATATATACTACTTCTGATATACAACATATTATGATTATTAACATAATTTGCGGGCTTGAGCTACAATTGAGCTTAAATTGAAACTTCTCAATCTTTCTTAATTTTCACAACTTGATCAAATTAGCTCTGAATGTTTCATTTTATCAAACATTTTTCTTTTCTTTTCTTACATGTATTCCATTTACCAGTTTCTCACTGAATAGCAGTAGGTTGTAAATGAGTTTTTGTTGCCAAAATTTAAATTCTCTTGATAAATCTGTCTCAAAATATTCTTTTTGGGAGACCACATATTTACCAAATCATCAGCTGGATTTCTCTGGATACTTATATACATAAATTCTGGATAAATACTCTATAATTTCTCCCAATCTTGATTTTCTTTCTATATATTTCTTAATAACTGATCAATCTGGTTAGAAATCTGTCTGTTTTGTGATCTAATCACACTTATTATTTTAGTGTTGGGTTATTTTTATTTTCTGTACACGGGTAGGTAATGTCTATGGTTCTGTTTGAGATTACAATACTAATGTACCATGTATTTGAAAAAACCAAAGATATGAAAAATAAAATGTCCACAAAGAAAGTTTGAAGTGTTGAATTTATAATAAATAAGGTTTTATCATCATCCAGAGAAACTTCTAGGCATTTCATTGGTTGAAATGTCCAGAATGTGAGTCTGTATCCGATTGCTTTATATTTGATTCTATCACTCTGGAGTTCAGATGTCACTCCCGCTGATATTACCACGGAGTGAAGGCCTTTGTGCGGCGCAAAATTCTTCAGTCAAGACGAAATCCTATCATGACGTCACTTAAGAATGTGGTTTTGTAAGCATAGACAATGGCAAGGTATGCTTTGCTTGTCCGAGTGATCATGGAAACGGTGCTCAAAAGTGTTTGAAAACCAATAGGCTATAATCAACACTTTAGGTAGTAATAGCTTTTTAAAGGTAACCCTGGCTTCCATATATGGTTTAGCTATTTGGTGAATAATCAACCAAGACAGTGAAAGATAAAAAAAGTTGTTGCTTTATGATGTGGCACATCTGTTTTGCTTTCAATTGTCATATAATAGATTCAAATCATTTGTTAAAAAACTTAAAACTGCGGATAAAATCAACATCTAAACCAAATTTCATGGAGATGGTGAATGACCAGTCCTTCTATGAAACTGGTGAGGAACAATCCTGGCAGCCAGGGGAAGTAATTGGCAACCACATTGATAACAAACTCAGTCGACAGTTTTCTTTGTCATATTCCAATTACTGGACATCTATCTGTACCAAGTTACCAGTGTCTAAAATGGTCAAGCACAATTAATGTTTACACAGGGTACCAGAGACAACAGACGAAGACATGACCTTGGGAAGAGTACCATTTTATTACTGCCTCCATTTATCAATGGACCCATGAGAAAAATCAATAGCAATTTCGTTTCCCTTGTCATAAAATCGTCTTGGATAGATTTTCTACAGTGCCACCCAATTTTAGGTGTGTTGAGTAATGAAGGGTAGCCAGCCAGGAGGGTTATTCTGACTGTGAAGGCCATAAACCCAGTTTAACAATTGTAATATCCCATGTTTCTAGCAAGAACCTTTGTACAAGAACAAGTTATCGTTTTATTTATATAATATATATATATATCCATATACCTCTAAATGATTGATTGACTGATGTTTTATGCCTCATTCATGATTATTTTACTTACATGGCAGCGTTGCCAGGTTTAGTGGGGAAGAAACACCCAGATCTTAGGCGAGTACCTGGCAACTCTTCCACATTTTTCCATGTTTATTTTGGTCTGAGTGTGATTTGAACCCATGTCACATCGATGGGACTGAGGGACGATCACTCTAACCCACTGGACCACCTATGCCCCACCCCTAAATGAGAACAGTATGTATTAAGTTTTATAATATAGACCCTAATCAAACTTCAAAACTTTGGGAACAAATCCACTAAGTTCATAGGAGATCGTATTGGTGATGAAAGACAACTCAATATTTCCCAAACAGAAAGACTTTGCAGGCTGACATTGAAACGTTGTGAAATCAAATGGCATAATTGATCTGCACCAATTGATCTTTACCTGGCAAGATTTCTAAATTACAGGACTTTTCTAGATGCAATCCTTATTTTTCTACACAGACACATGGACTCTGTGGTCCAGAGTGATCGTCCCTCAGTCACACACAGACCTTCCAGCGATGCGGAGCTGGTTTGACTCACACTCGCAGACCAAATACAAAAATTGAAAAATTTCTGAGTGGAACAGTTGCCGAAGGTCTGGGGTTTCCTCCGGGCAATGAGCTCTGTTTCCTCTCCCACTAAAGCTGGCAGCGCCGCCATACATGTGCAAGATTTGAATCCTTTAGATCACAAAATCTGCTGGGATTGGAAGCCGCATTACATCAGTATTGGCGGCAATTACCCCTTCAACAGATCCAACGTCTCACAGGAGGGATGAAACGCAGGTTGGAAGCTAATGGAGGCTATACACGCTATTGACCTTGTGCTCTACACACTCAAAGTGACATTTTTACTTCAATAGGTTCACCCTGTGAAGCCAGAAGTTTCATACTTACAAGCATCTTTTTTTTGCTTAAAATACACTTTTGATTTGGCTAACGATTTCCTGAATAAATTGTAAAGCTTATTGCCATTAATGGTGATTTCTTATCACCAGGATGGTGCCCTTAATGATCACAATCGTTTCTGCAACATCAGTTTGCCAACAATCTTCCTACACCAATGATTTTATCAGTCGTTGCAGACTTTCCAGGGGGGTGCTTAACTTTTTTCTTTGTGTATAGATTGAATATTTTGATGAGCAAGGCAATCACTTACATGTCCCACTCTTTCTCTCCTTTCAAACAGATCACCAAGATCAAGTTGTCAATAACGCTATAGGTAACTGATGACTTACCACTACAAATATAACAAAAACTGCATACCTGTATCTCTTGTTGATCAGGGGGAAAATATTACATGTATCTAGGGGTTGTGGAAAGACTGAGCGAACTGGGTTTCGACAAGTCTGCTGGTGGGTGACATAGTAATTCACTATCAAAGCTTAATAAATCTTCGCCGGAGACGCCCCCCTCTGGATCCGCACCGGAGTGCATGAGCTTATACATACCTATATACAGCCTGTATAATGTTCCTACTTTAGGGCAACCAAAATCTAAATTTAAATATATTACAAAAATCCAAATGAATAATTCCGTGTACATTCTGCTTCACATTGCTCATTTAAAGATTTTAAGTGAATAAATTCTGTAGATCAACCTACCAACATATCTAAGGAAAAAAGAACTCAATAAACAAGGCTTTTACCAAAATATTTTTATTCAAACCTGCAATATAACTGCAATGTACAATAATCTTTCACCAAAAGCAGTGCATAGACAGCAGGAAAATATATATTTGTATTTTGTTTTTCAGTTTAATGGGGCATGAGCTGGAGAAACTTTTTTAAAAACTTTGTCAGAACAATAAGAGGGTCTGAAGATCGTTACAAATTATTTTAGACCGAAGATATTTCTAAACACCACTTTTTAATGAAAAACTATTAACATTTTGGTAGCCGAGAAATCTTGTCTGTGTGGTTTTTCTTTTTTTCTATATTACCAAGTGGTGCATACACCAGGGAGTGTATGTTAGATTCTCAGCACCATAAAGACTGATTGTTCAGGCTAAACATTTTGGGAACTCATGCCACTTCAAAAAAAATATATAACAAAAGTCATAATTAAATGGGGATCTAACTTTACCCTTAACAACACAACAAGATATGAAGAGTTCAGGAGCAAAAACTGATAAACGTCATTTTGACATATTCTCATAAACTGAATATGCGACAAGATTTGAAGGCTAAAATGATTAATGATTTTACTCTTCCAAAAAGCCAGTTTTATTTTCAGATCAGCCAAAGAGAAGTCAGTATAAACATGAACCGACATAGTTCGATCGCAAATATCCAGGAACAATTCAATTCAATATGCAGCTTGTGTACAATAATGTCATACTTCAGAACCTTGTATTGGTTGATTGATGTTTTAAGCCACACAGTTTAGATTATCTCCCTTGGCAAATTTACAAATGATAAAAAGCTGACTTGTACATGATACTGTATGCCTGGAATAAAGCAATGAGACAAATTTGGACATGACCAAATGACACCTGGATTTGTATGTTTTTTCAAAGTTTCCCAAATGTTATTTTTCTAATATTTCAAGATTTTTAAAATAAAAGTAACAAAATTGATCACTTTAAAAGAAGTAATTGTAGCCCACGTCAGTGGGATAATCTGTCTGGGAAAATCTGTCTCTAAAAAACGTAATTTAATCCAAATGACATAAATGGATGTATCGATTTTTGCATGTGAACTCTTCATATATTCCCAAAGAATAAAAATAACCTGTAACTACAAAACTTAGAAGGTATAGCCTATCACCTGACTGCTTGTGTTGAACAGTGACATACTATTAAAACAAAACATATACAAGCAATTTTGTTGTTCAGTCTCAATCAATGCATCCCTTCATAGACAGGTAATTAAACCTATTCAGATTTAGACAATGATTATGAGTTTTATTCCAGTTCAAACATCATCCAAACATCTGCAGACGGATTTCTGTTACTTTTCAAGAAACCGTTACACCACAAAATAATGTATGTGACTAATGAGTTTTTCACCTTCCTATATCAAAGTATGTAGCCTAATGTATTATAAATTAATATTAGCCACTTTTTTGTTAGCAAACTAAACAAGTTGTGGCCAAAATTGAGGTCATCAAGCCATTTGGGTTTAATCCATGACACATGATTTATCCCTAAATCATTAGATTGTGCAAATTCAGCAGTATAATTTGGGAAAAGATAATATATCCATCAGTTAAAGACGGTTTCAGTTTGGGCTAGAAGCCTAGATAAGTAGTAAAACATTAGCATACAGAACAAATCATTATTTGTAACCTTAAAACCTGCATGTTCATCAAAATTGTTCAATAAAGTGAACTTGGATGTACGCGTATGAATCAGGAAAATCAATTCTTTAACTTTGAATTTTTATAAAATAGATATAACTGATCAAACTTCTGATGGGATTTTCGGACTGGACAATAAATAAGGCAGAGAGTTGTCCTATGATGCAGCCCCCTGAGCTCTCTCTTGCATCAACTGTCTGTATATCATACTGACATATATGGCCAGCAGTAACAATATAAACACATCATCTAACATTCCCAGTAATCCAAACACAGCTTCAGGTATGATGTCCAATGGCGAGATGAAATATAAAATAGCAGCGATAAAACAAATTAAAACTCGGATCCGAAACATCCATATTAAACCTCCCATTGAGAAAAACTCACTGACAGCATGGCGGAGAAGTGTTGGAAGATCACGAATATAATCCAGGAACTGAGGA
The DNA here is from genome assembly GCA_963971465.1 of Lepidochitona cinerea. Lineage (NCBI taxonomy): Eukaryota > Metazoa > Mollusca > Polyplacophora > Chitonida > Tonicellidae > Lepidochitona > Lepidochitona cinerea. The sequence continues at coordinate 32,805,809 of OZ020556.1, read as the reverse complement.
AGAGAAAGGGAGATCATTTTAGATAAACAAAGGGAGATAACTCAGTTAGTATTGTAACATTGTGTGCAGTTAATATTAGGATGATAACTTGTACTTAATTTTATTTTTTCTCTATGGTTAAAGAAAAACAAAAGAAAAACAGTTAATATTAGGATTATGTCCTAATTCCATCTAGTGACTTACCGATAGACATTGTGACTAAATGACCATTCCAACAATGGTACCCATTGCTTAAAAAGCTATATTCATCTGACATGAAGCTAGCGAATGTTCTAGAAATGTCTGTATACTCACAACATGTAAAGGCTTTATGAATTTTAAGGTAAAATTGAACACGATTAAATAGCACTGAGAGTCAAAAGTTATGTTTTAAATTTTTTTTAAGTTCAATTTTCTCCCTTTTTTATTACAGGAAAGACTGCCCACACTGTTTTACACTGAAACTTCAAGCAACTCATCAAAAGAAAATGTTTTAGCCAAAAAAAAACCCCACTTAAAATTCAGTTTGGTTTCATTTACAGATTATTATTACAATATATATTGGACAGGAAGCTTAGGCTTTATGGCCATAGAAAAACCTTTGACCTTCCAATGATACCTGGGCCATAGGTCAACCAAACAAAGACCAATAACTTTTTGACATTACAGTTCGTGTGTATACTTACAGGCCTGGGCTGCCCGGAGAATCTCCTGTTATATGAATAAATCTTAGAAACAATATTGTCTTTTTCTGAAGAATTCTCTCTAATCTCTTCTTGTGTAAAGCAAAATAGTAAAATGGTTACCTAAAAGTGGGAGAAAATCATAATGCATAAAGAACATTTTCTACAACGACTTTGACCAGGATAATAAATTCAGCTACAAATCAGATTGATTGATTGATATTTTACGACATACTCAAAATGATTTCACTTATATGATGGTGTTGCCAGGTTTAGTGGGGGAGCAACCAGGCCCTTTTTTTTATAGAAAATATCCAACCTTCAGCAAGTACCTGGCAACTCTTCCAAACAGGGTTGACAGTGAATTATATAAACTCACATAGAAATGAACTGAGAGTGATCTGAACCTGCTACCTATCGATGGAAGGCCTGTTTCTGACTGAGAGACTATCATTCTGCTGACTGAGCCACCAAATCCCCCTACCTAATTATATTAGAATATTGAACAATTTTACAACCAATCTATCAACATCTACTTCCACCAATGGGTCGGGGGTTCATACCCCACTCAGTCCCAAAAAAATTGGAAAATTTTCTGACTCAAACAACCTATGTGGGATGGTTGCCAATTACCACCAGAAGGTTGTGGGTTTCCTCCCATAAAAAAACTGGCAACGCCGCCATACATTAAAGTGAAATGATCTTGAGCGCAGCGTAAAACACCAAACAATCAATCAGTATCTACCATGTGTGGAAGTGGTATTGAGGAAGCTCATGTAGATACAAGATGTCATAACTTCAATCCATCGTTGTTAAGTTTATTAGAGGAAGAACCAAAGTTCTATGTCCGGAGGACTACTCAGAGTCTCACACCATCACATACAGGTGTTATGACACATTATACATTGCTGGAAGGCAGTTTGGATTGGGTGTCTAGCCTAGTACAAACTTAACTAACCCCCTGCCCCAATAGGGATGATAACTTCAAGTAATGAACCAAAGATATGAAATAGATACAGTTAATACTAGAGCAATTCTTCGGCTGTCAATACTGGTAATATTGTCACACTTAACAGCTAAGGTCATATGGTGACAGAAGTACAAAACCAATATATTGCATTATGTGCCACAGACCATAGAACGTCAGGAAGGCTAATGTATTTGACATACTTATTGTTCATTGTTAGATTGGCTAAAGCAAAGCTACAACCGCCCAGCCTGAGTGTCAATATCACATGTTATCAATTGACTGTTAGGTTATTACCATGATACTACCTTTGCCACCGGGTAATATCAGCAGACGGATCTTAGTTCATATTAGCCAATGTATTGAAAGAGTTCAAGTCATATTGGCCGAGTTTAAGCTGTATTGACTGAGTTCAACTGAATGATGTTTGGACATGATGGCATCAAAATAGCCTTTAGTCTAGTTACATGTAAATGGTATCAATCAAACAATATTCCAACAGTGATGCTAAAATGCATGGTCCAACTTGATACACTTTTGAACCAGCCAGCTGCAGCACTGAGAAACTTGCATTGAAACAAACATAGTACAGGAACTACGCTATAGGCTACTGTCAGTATATAGGATTCTCAGGTTTAATTTCCAAAAATAACTTTAACGATAACTGTTAATTAAAAAAAAAATATGAATCAAGAATATTCGCATTGCCGTGGCATTGGCCTTCGGGTGGCTGTATTGACCCTCAGGCAAACATCAGGGCAATACAAAAACTCTCAATCAACATCATATAGTAGGCCCTAATAAGTAAATATAAACGATCAAAATAAATTTTGTGGTCTAGCATAATGTTCTTTAACCCATCTTTATTCCTTGATGCTTGTGAATTTATAACATTCTCTGGTGACGTTATGTAGATCTTAATTAAAACTCTTACTTGTTGTCTGCAAACAGGACATATTACTGCTCCCAACCAGGTACCATGGGTCCAGTATGTTACTATGCAGTGACCTGATTAAAAGCAATACATTGAAATACTATAAATACCATCATACCTAGATGAAGTCCCATCGTTTTAAAACTTTTAGATTGTTCAACCAAGAGTACTATTCAAAGAATCTTATCTAATTGTGGGTGTTTAACTACCCCAGAGGTTCCCGGGTCACCATCACAAAATTGTGGGTATTTAACTCCCCCAGAGGTTCCCGGGTCACCATCACAAAATTGTGGGTATTTAACTCCCCCAGAGGTTCCCGGGTCACCATCACACAATTGTGGGTATTTAACTCCCCCAGAGGTTCCCGGGTCACCATCACAAAATTGTGGGTATTTAACTCCCCCAGAGGTTCCCGGGTCACCATCACAAAATTGTGGGTATTTAACTCCCCCAGAGGATCCCCGGGTCACCATCACAAAATTGTGGGTATTTAACTCCCCCAGAGGTTCCCGGGTCACCATCACAAAATTGTGGGTATTTAACTCCCCCAGAGGTTCCCGGGTCACCATCACACAATTGTGGGTATTTAACTCCCCCAGAGGTTCCCGGGTCACCATCACAAAATTGTGGGTATTTAACTCCCCCAGAGGTTCCCGGGTCACCATCACAAAATTGTGGGTATTTAACTCCCCCAGAGGTTCCTGGGTCACCATCACAAAATTGGCTGAATATACACTGAAGGCACCACATACAGATTTTTGCCTTAAACTATTATTGCATTTAGAGATCTGGTCAAACCCAACTTTTCCATCTTCAAATAACAATATTAATCTAGAGTGATATTAGAACATAAAAAAGTAATGTCTTGCTTACAAACACTAAGTTCTAGTGTTATTACATACTTACCACAAAACAAGTGGCCACAATTTGTTTCTATTCCAAATCGAGCCTCACCCAAACAGATAGGGCATGTTTGATCGTTGCTACGATTCCGTGATGAGGTATTCCATGTTGGCCCATGATGTTCTGACCTCAGGCGCTCTCTTGTTTCTTCAACTGTTGCAGCACTTTCTGCATGTATTGACCGGGATCCGGGACTTCTATACATCCTTAGATTGAAAAATATTAGATATATCACATACAAATTAACAGATTAGTTGTTTGAGAGGCATTTAGAAGTCGGTAATAGTAAGACAAAGGAAGAGATTTCTGGATAACAACTTCTTATTTATTGATGTTGGTACGTTTCGGTATAGATACTAATACCGTTTTCAACCAAATGTGACTAATCAACAAAATAGCAGAGAATTTATATGGATATTAATGAAGGGTTTGGCTTGTTAAACATACAGGTAAGCCGTTTGAACAGGTGATGCCCATTGGGGGGTATAAAGCCAGATAGAAACATAAACATTTGATGTGGTAAGATAATCAGAGAGGTGTTTACAAACCACAAACAGATTAGTTGTTGTACATCAATTAGGATGATTTAAAGGCACAGTGTATAATGTTATACAAACACAAAAAAACCCAGCAATTATCGTCGAGCCTGATGACGTCACATAGATTCATGCTAAGGTTTCTGGGTAAAACATGTACCTCAGTTCGCCATTTTGTTTACCTGTACTTAGTAAGACCTCACTTCTTAGGAAAACATTGGTGATATATCATGTTTTTATCCGTACATTTTTCTGGTAACTTTGCGCCTTTCACGTCTCCTTCTCGATACAGTATTATTTCTTCCGCCATTTTGAAAAATTATGTGAACATCCCTCAATCCCTCGAAATACTTTGCACGTAAATTCCAAGTGACGTCACCCAGCAATCCATCAATTAACCCATTAATGAGTTTATCTAAGAGACCAAAAAGCTTGCTTTGAAGTTTGTCCCATATTGATCTATTTAATCAATAAGCATATCATAGTAAAATATAGGCCTAAGTCAAAGTTTGTTGAGCATAGACATTATTCAATATAGCCTAGGGGCACCAGTTATCGAGGGTTAGGTATATTATCGACCTGTAGACAGAAAACTGCTCTAAGAAATAAAAACTTTCACACATACTTACAATTCATAATTTCCTTCATTTTTAAAGTGCAGAATTTGTTATTTGCTCTTCAATTAAAATTGTTTGAGCAGAAAATGTTGCCATCAATCGGATTTTTCAAGCAAACTTTGTTAGGCGAAAGTTAGACTGTGCATAAATCACTGAGCATTAATGCACATAAAAATTAATATCTAAATATTACGGGAAATGAGTTATAAGTGTGACACTAGAATTTAGCAGACATTGATTTGGATATCCTAGTACCTTCATAGTGTTGGAACGGGGTAACATAGGCAAAAACATAAATGAAAGTGTTTCGTTCTCTTCATGGTTTTCATTCACCGTTTTGAGGTTTTGACATTTGAAAGTGCTTGACCTTTTTCTAAGAACTTTAGTTTAGTCTAAAAAATATCAAAGCCTGAATTTTTCTAAACCCATAATAACTGGTTCCATCAGAGGAGAACACAGAGTCACCTGGTGATGCTAATTTATTTTAAATAAGTAAGAAACAGGTATATATTGGCACTCCCAAATTACTGTGGCTCGAGCCATATCATCAGATCGATGAATAAGACATTTAACCTTGGCAACTGAAATTTAATAATATTAAATGCCTACATGTACCTCTTCATTTAGGCTATGTTTGGATATTTATTACTCAGTACCTTGTCTACGACCAATAAATGTCAGAAATTATTAAATATCGGAGTAAGACCTTTACTTAAGTTAAGTGAAGTATGGTAACTGGTACTTCACTAAAGTCAACCAGGTACCGACCAATAAATATCCAAACATAAATAATGTGGTACCTGTACTGTAGCCAGTGTAGGCATTTAATATTATTGAATTATGTTACTGGTAACCTAAGACATTTGTCCAACTGGAAATATCCGAACTCCATGGCCAAAGCATAATTGATGTTGTACTGGCCAGTGACCAGCACCAACACAACATCTCGTAAGAACTAGAAGTGAAAATGGAATTTCCTCAGTAATGATAATGATACATGATTGATAATGATACATGATTGATAATGATAGCAATAACAGGCGTTCTGTTGAACCCAAAGTCAAACTGAAACTAAATTTGCCATCCATAATTAGTCCGAAATATCTGCGATATTCCATCATCATCTATCTGTCAGAAAATGTCTTACAATAACATCATCATAGTTGGAGATCTCCAAACTATGTGGCCAAAGTCTCACAGTCACCCATCATCGATATACTTTGGCCACAGAGTTTGGAGATCTCCAACTAAAATCAATTCACAGCTAGAACCTCGGAAATTCACCATACCGTCTGAACATGACGACTGACAAGATAAGCCCCAATGCAGCTGTTCCAACGGCATAAACAATTTCATCGCCCACCCCTTCAACGATCGTAGCCTCATTCACCAACAGTTCGTCCATAACCCACACATTTGTAACCTACGAAGTCAGTCTGACAGATTAGGTCACGTGACGAAAATAACAGTGCCCCATAAATGGACTAAAACGTTATTATTTAACTTAATACTATCCATAATACATATGTACATGCTCTGTGACGACAAAAGAGAGATTTTCTTTCGTCTACAGAGGCTGTGAGCGTTATGAACACACCCAAAGGTCAATTTATAACTCAGTTAGTCTTTTTAATGTACTAAGGGGCAATCACTGTTGCACTTTAGAAAACGAAGCCGAAGAAGGAGTGGTATGACTGACTTCGTCAAACTGTTTTAGTGTCCTCTTCTTAACATCGAAAAATGGACAGAGAACATCTCTGTGACAGCCTCATAAAATGGGTAATTATCACGTTGTATAAATTTCTGTTGATAATGGTGTTAAAAGGGCTTGGACACCCTTCTTTATCCAAACTGTCTGGAAGTGGAACTCGGACAACGTCACTCGTCAGGATTTTTACACTACAGTTTTAGTTACACAAATTACATGAACTGATTGCGTATTTCTTAATATTATCAATATGGTGTAAGCAAAGCCTAGATACGAAAGTGATGAATTTACAAGGCTAAGCCTAGAATGGTTTAGTCAACTAAAAAAAATCGTCCTATCATGCTTTGAAATGGAGGTTGTACACAAATGCACCCAATTTTTTGTTGGTGCACCCGAAAATATTTTTAAAAAAAAGAGAGTAAAAAAGCGTACATCCTGCAAAATCACTGTATACCTATTGTCCCCATCCGTAACCACAACTGGCCAAAGTCACAAAGCCTGAAAGGCTGAGTGGATATTTATAAATTATTCGCTCGACAATAATTGGTAAATGTAGCTTTTATAGAAAATTTTGTTTGTGGGTGAAATTTAGTTAACGTTCAACTTGTGAGAGGCAACAAGGAAATTCATACTGATTTTCCAAGCTATAGCCAGTATAATTGTAGTAAACAATGGTCTAACCGCTGGGAGCGGTTCGGACCTTGTAGAAGGGACGCCATTTTGTCTTAGTTACAGGCCGGGTGATACTGGAGCATCGGCCCCTATTTTGAATTTTCCTACGAAAAAATTGTTTACCGATGCAATAAATGCCTTAAAATGAATGACCAACCTTTTCTGTCTTAGTATCCATTCCCCTTTTGTCGAACTATAGGCTTGGGTTGTTGCATTCCATCGATATCGAAAGTGGGTTGGAACATTTTCCCGCGAACAGGCGGCCATATTGCCTGTGGAATCATGGTTAATTTTCGCAAATTTAAAAATGGCTTCCTCCCGTAGCGTTCCGCCCTTCGGGCATCACAATAGTCAATAACGCTACATACCGGAGCTATAGCCAGTATAGGAGTATTCCAATAGATTCACAGTCCAAAGAAGCCTACGCTGTAAGGCTGCAAGCAGCGATATAAAACTCCACTTCATCGATGTTTCTTGCTAATGAAAGGAAAGCATAATTATCTGTAACAGAGGGGTTGTAAACAGAGTGTGGACATATAACTTTATTCATTACCGGTTTGTTGAATAAAATTGCTGTAAACTCCAAATAGTTAACAATAACATTGAGCCTGGCCGCACAGAAACTTTCTACCGCTTTAGCCGTTATATAAATGGAAATAAACTATTCTGCATTGTTACATGTACGTTGACATTTTGTTGAATGTAGATCGGTTTTAAGCCTTCCTGCTACATTTACTGAGCATGTGTAAATTTTTACCTTGTGCGCCCTAATATAAATGGTGCATCCGTTTGAAAAATATCTCATATTTTTGGTGATCAACGTCAAATCTAATCTGAGTTTTCACTCGTTCAATTGCTCTTTGCGAGGGTTGCCAGGTGCTCTCGCCCAGGCGGAGAGCCTTTGGTTTCCACCCCCACTAAACCTGGCAACATCACCTATAAATGAAATAGTCTTAAATTTTTCATAATCCATCAATTAAAAAAAAAAATAATAATAATTTCATGAAATTAATGAGAGGTATCGTGAAATCATGAGATAGGCCTTATTATATTGTGTGTACATATATGTTGTATTTCTGGTTTAATAATATCTTTATGCCATTGATCATGTATCATGTTAGCATATGGATATACCGGTACATGATGAGTATTTTTATGAAATACTGCAGCACTTTGATCACTACTGTTATCAACCACCAATGGGGCTAATTGATTGATTTTTTCAGCTTAACCACGATAGTTTTCTTGTATCTTTGCAATACAAATTTCCTTATGTTTTTATATGCCCATGTTTCGAAATATTTAGATTTCAAAAAGATTCAAGAGGAAACCACCAATTGTAAACTGTACCTGACAAGCATCTTATTTATTGAACTTGAGTTGAATCAGTCAAAACTCACTCACCTTTTTGTTGTTGTTGATTTCTTCTTTGAAGTGAAGTTCAGATTTAGCCTTACACAGTCACTTCATAATCAAACGTACTTTACGTTGATATTCTGGTTATTTATGCTATTCATTGAACACTGCTTGTTTTCTTCTATCATCAGCTTCAGACATTTAATCTGAGTCGTCCCCACAATACACCTGAGGAGTTGAGCACTGGAGGGGCCATGGCAGAACTTTTAAACCAAATGTATGTATATTTATTAGCTAAAGTATGGATCAAATCAACTGTTTGTAGATAGTATTCATCAAAATGATCTGATCATTTCTTGGGTGTTCTTGAAGTTGTTTACATGTACATTTATTGCTGACTATTTTCTGACAATTGAACTTTGTCAAAAAAAACGGACAAGGGAGTTTAGTCTTGACTAATATACTAATTGCCGCAACTTTTACATACATGTACAGTGTGGATTGCACTTTAATAAAAGCAAGCAAAATATAAACCTCAAAGGGACATAAGGGGCCAAAATGTTGAGATTAGACAATGAGGCATATTATTTTTTGTCTTTCAGAGCACCTAGTTTTTTTAACGAAGCTTGGTTGTCGAGGATAAAGGCAGAGGATGCTACCAACTGGAGGTTAAAAGTAAGTTGTTTGAATGCTCAGAATGTTGTTTTGAGTATTGGCTTATTCTTGGTGACTCAGTGCGCAAGTCCCTCAGCCAACACATCTCTTCCATCGTGGGTTGGAATACCAGTGCGCAAGTCCCTCAGCCAACACATCTCTTCCATCGTGGGTTGAACTTCCACTCAGTCCAAAGAAAAGGGGGATTTTTCACGTGATGGCCGTATGTGGAAGAGTTGCCAGGTACTTGCATACGTCGCAAGTTTCCTCCAGACAAAGATCTGATCTGTATCTGGTTTTAGTAAATTCAATTCATCAGGCTTGAATCAGAAAACCAATTTGATTAACTTTGAAAAGGTGTTTCAAAGAATAGAAGTCAGGAAAATTGTCAAAGAATTAATGTTTGTTATTTGATGTATAATAATGATTTATCTCCCTTTTAGGTAAGCAACCTGAAGAAAATATTGAAAGGAATAGTGGATTATTATTCTGATGTGAGTCAGTTTCTCTCATTTTATGTTGTATATATCAGGGGCCGGTTTCACAAAATTATTACAGGGTAACCTATACTGTAGAGATATGTTCCTTTGGCAGATATCAAAAGCTTACGCTATGTCGTTTCATGTAACAGACTTCAGAGGGCGGCTTCTTAAAATATTTACTCCAATACAAAGCCTAACTGACCACATACACATATACCTTCAACATTACGTTGCGGTAAGGCGCAAAATTACATCGGATGTAAATGCATCCTGTCTACAATGTTAAATTTATACGTAAAAAAAAAAAACTCATTACAACATATGCAAACGTCATCAAAAGGTACAGAACATAATAATGATGGCTAAATTTCAAATACTAAAATTAGATTAATTTACCCACCCAAGAAAAAGCCATGTTAATCTATCAAACAGGCAGTAAATTGAATTCATGGAAGAAAACTGTTGATTTAAGCCTACTTACATCACAACCTCAGTGAAGTGTTCAGCAACCTTAAAGTGAACCCACTCACTAACATTCTACGGTCTTACTTCAGTGTCATTCCAACGATAATAGCAACATTTCCACATTGATCGAGATGAATTATCATTGGTATTAATGATGAGCAGAAGACATTGTTTTTAACTTGATCGTCTTATCTGGAAGAGTTGCCGGGTAAAGCAAAGATCCCAATTCCCTCCCCACTGCCAACTCATTCATATAGATGAAATAATCTTGAATGCTGCGTAAAACATTATCAATATATTTGTGTCAACAAATCTAATATGTTAATCTTGTTATATATGCATAAGATAAACAGCTCCATAATAATTTTTTAACACAATTAGGAACTTGTCTTCATGGCTATTGTCCTTGTTAAATTTATGTGATTGATTATAATTTTTGTATTTTTTATACTTAATTTTTGTCTTTGGTCATAGGTATTAGGCTTACACATACAAGATTTCCAGATGCCTGATGTCAGTGCAATAGGTACAGTAAATTATGAATGTCTCTAATATTATGTCTGTTATTAACTTGATTTAGAAACATGTTCATGGAATTCACATCCATTTTTCAACGATGCTATAATTTATTTTGACTAAAATCGATATAACATAGATTGAGTTTTGGGTTATGTTCTAATTCTAACAATTTTAAATATAGGACAGGAATCCAAGTCACATGCCAAGAGAGTGATAGCTTTGCAGTTTCCTTGTGCAAATGAATCTAATGGCTTGGACATGTAAGTTTTGCGGTTTAAAATAATTGAATCAAGATATAATTTTGATTGTGTTTCAGGTGAATTCAGTGATCCAAGTGAACTGGGACGTTTATTACAGCTTATTCTAGGCTGTGCTGTCAACTGTTCAGACAAACAGGAATACATTCAGAGGATCATGGCTATGGAAGAATCTGTACAACTGGTTGTTATGAATGCAATACAGGAGGTCAGTATACAACGGAACCAACATAAAATCTTGACACCTAACTTTGGTAGCATGGTACCTTTTACTATATTAATTAACTTTATCTCTTCATGTAGATGTTGAGTCTCTACCCCATCCCTCCTCCCCCACTAAAAAAAAAGGAAAAAGAAAGAAAATAGTGTCAATTCAGCAGTTAAATGAGATGAAGAAAACAAACAAACATGCCCCAAAGAGACAAATTTCTAAATGACATTATACAAGTGTCAAAATTGGCGCATGGAAATTAATTGGCTCAGAAAATTATAGGTGGTCAGTCGCAGTAAAGGGCAAAGCTGTCACTTCAAACAAGGTCCCTCATCCATACAATAACTTTTTCAGTGACGTCAATAGTTTTTCGGTCTATTTGTCTTGTGCGCTCTCCCACAAAGCATCAATTTCATGAGTGAATCTTGTCCAACGTGTTCAACAAACTCTGTTTCAGTCTTCACTCGGGCACATTTGCAAGAACAAATTAACCAGAATAAGTATTAGTGAATTACTTCCCTTATCATATTTGTATGGTTATAACCTGCAATATCGATCTCCGGGCCATTTGTTTTTAATTTCTGTGTTATCCACAAGCCCTGTAGACCTGTTTATGCAGTCTGTCACCTTTTCATATCACAGTATTCATAAGATTTAGAGTGATTGTCTTAGGTTATCATTGAAGATATTTTATGATGTTTTAGTTGATGACCAAAGAAAGTGCCACCCCAGGTGAAGGAGATTCAGAAATAGCTTTTGAGGTAAGTCGTAATGAAACTAAATTTTAACGTTTAATTTCAACGTATATATGTACCTGGTGAAGAAGCTCAGCATGACACAAGCCTTTAATCACTGGTTTGCAGTTTAAAGTGCCCTCAAGTGCCCTTTGTGTAAAGGTACATGCTGAATGTCCGGGCTTTCCTCTAGTCAAAGGGCCAGGTTTTCTCCCCCACTTGGCAAGGACGTCATAGGAGTGAAATAAACCTGAGTGCGGCACAAATGACCAATCAATCAATTGACTTGGATATATTATAACTTATAAGAAAAGGTCTCCATGAAATATTAGGTTGCTCTTTGTTGGGGTTTTCTTTTTGCCTCTCACTATTCAATTTTGCGGAGAACCATACAATGTCATCATTTTTGTCAACCTATGCATCATTCACTAAACATGCAGTATCAGATATATACAAAACATTTTTATCTCTCTATTTTCAGTTAAAGAAAACAGCAGAACAGTTAACGTCTGCACTGGAAGAAAAGGTTGAGCTTACACAACGATGCCATGAATTAGATATGCAGGTTGGTTTGGGTTATAATCACTTTATAATGAAATAAATTTTAAACCAGGAAATTTGGTTTACCTTTCTTGTCCTACTCAGTTAAGCTTTAGAGATATTTTATTAGGTGGATACATTTTATCCAAATTATTATGTTGTATAATGTTGTAACACTGTAACCAAAATGAAATTCAAAACTGGCGAGCTCGGATTGGCATAGTTGAGCTTTTATATTTTTCAGTAAAATAACTTAGCTAATTAGGTGTATACATTTGATCCTAGAATTCTTGTGTGGCCATTAAAGTCTAAGATAACAATGTCTATGATACATATAAAACATTGAAGCATCACCCAATTATTAACTGAGGCATTCTGAGTAACTTTGACTACAGTAATATAATACCAACTATAAAAATAATACAATCTTTCACGAGGCTATTAATATGTGATATAGTTGTAATTTACCTGAGACGTAAAACTGGGTTAAAAGTATAGGTCGCAACTGCCACATATAGTCTTTGATAGTCAAGAGTCCTAGTGTAGATTTGCTTTAATCAAAGAGCCCAGCTTCCTCTTTCCCGTAAAACCCTCCGATATTGGTGAAATTATATGGAGTGTGGCGTAGAATAAATATCAATCTATCAGAAGCCAGGTTGTGTATGAATTACCATTGACAGTCTCCATTTTAATTTGTAGGTTGCTGCCTTATTGGAAGAGAAGAGTAATTTAGTCACAGAAACAGAAAAACTTCAGGAACGATTAAATCAAACAGAAACCCTGGATGACCCAAGGTACGATTAAATCAAACAGAAACCCTGGATGACCCAAGGTACGATTATATCAATTAGAGACTTTGGATGACCCAAGGTACAATTAAATCAAATAGAGACTTTGGATGACCCAAGGTACGATTATATCAATTAGAGACTTTGGATGACCCAAGGTACGATTATATCAATTAGAGACTTTGGATGACCCAAGGTACAATTAAATCAAATAGAAACTCTGGATGACCCAAGGTACAATTAAATCAAATAGAAACTCTTGATGACCCAAGGTACAATTAAATCAAATAGAGACTTTGGATGACCCAAGGTACAATTAAATCAAATAGAAACTCTGGATGACCCAAGGTACAATTAAATCAAATAGAAACTCTGGATGACCCAAGGTACAATTAAATCAAACAGAAACCCTGGATGACCCAAGGTACGATTATATCAAACAGAAACCCTGGATGACCCAAGGTACAATTAAATCAAACAAAAACTCTGGATGACCCAAGGTACAATCAGATCAAACAAAAACTCTGGATGACCCAAGGTACAATTAAATCAAATAGAAACTCTGGATGACCCAAGGTACAATTAAATCAAATAGAAACTCTGGATGACCCAAGGTACAATCAGATCAAACAGAAACTCTGGATGACCCAAGGTACAATCAGATCAAACAGAAACTCTGGATGACCCAAGGTACAATCAGATCAAACAGAAACTCTGGATGACCCAAGGTACAATTAAATCAAATAGAAACTCTGGATGACCCAAGGTACAATTAAATCAAATAGAAACTCTGGATGACCCAAGGTACAATTAAATCAAATAGAAACTTTGGATGACCCAAGGTACAATTAAATCAAATAGAAACTCTGGATGACCCAAGGTACAATTAAATCAAATAGAAACTCTGGATGACCCAAGGTACAATTAAATCAAATAGAAACTCTGGATGACCCAAGGTACAATTAAATCAAACAGAAACTCTTGATGACCCAAGGTACAATTAAATCAAATAGAAACTCTGGATGACCCAAGGTACAATTAAATCAAACAGAAACCCTGGATGACCCAAGGTACAATTAAATCAAATAGAAACCCTGGATGACCCAAGGTACAATTAAATCAAACAGAAACCCTGGATGACCCAAGGTACAATTAAATCAAACAGAAACTCTGGATGACCCAAGGTACAATTAAATCAAACAGAAACTCTGGATGACCCAAGGTACAATTAAATCAAATAGAAACTCTGGATGACCCAAGGTACAATTAAATCAAACAGAAACCCTGGATGACCCAAGGTACGATTATATCAAACAGAAACCCTGGATGACCCAAGGTACAATTAAATCAAACAAAAACTCTGGATGACCCAAGGTACAATCAGATCAAACAAAAACTCTGGATGACCCAAGGTACAATTAAATCAAATAGAAACTCTGGATGACCCAAGGTACAATTAAATCAAATAGAAACTCTGGATGACCCAAGGTACAATCAGATCAAACAGAAACTCTGGATGACCCAAGGTACAATCAGATCAAACAGAAACTCTGGATGACCCAAGGTACAATCAGATCAAACAGAAACTCTGGATGACCCAAGGTACAATTAAATCAAATAGAAACTCTGGATGACCCAAGGTACAATTAAATCAAATAGAAACTCTGGATGACCCAAGGTACAATTAAATCAAATAGAAACTTTGGATGACCCAAGGTACAATTAAATCAAATAGAAACTCTGGATGACCCAAGGTACAATTAAATCAAATAGAAACTCTGGATGACCCAAGGTACAATTAAATCAAATAGAAACTCTGGATGACCCAAGGTACAATTAAATCAAACAGAAACTCTTGATGACCCAAGGTACAATTAAATCAAATAGAAACTCTGGATGACCCAAGGTACAATTAAATCAAACAGAAACCCTGGATGACCCAAGGTACAATTAAATCAAATAGAAACCCTGGATGACCCAAGGTACAATTAAATCAAACAGAAACCCTGGATGACCCAAGGTACAATTAAATCAAACAGAAACTCTGGATGACCCAAGGTACAATTAAATCAAACAGAAACTCTGGATGACCCAAGGTACAATTAAATCAAACAGAAACTCTGGATGACCCAAGGTACAATTAAATCAAACAGAAACTCTGGATGACCCAAGGTACAATTAAATCAAACAAAAACTCTTGATGACCCAAGGTACAATCAGATCAAACAGAAACTCTGGATGACCCAAGGTACAATCAGATCAAACAAAAACTCTGGATGACCCAAGGTACAATTAAATCAAACAGAAACTCTGGATGACCCAAGGTACGATTAAATCAATTAGAGACTTTGGATGACCCAAGGTACAATCAGATCAAACAAAAACTCTGGATGACCCAAGGTACAATTAAATCAAACAGAAACTCTGGATGACCCAAGGTACAATTAAATCAAACAGAAACTCTGGATGACCCAAGGTACAATTAAATCAAACAGAAACCCTGGATGACCCAAGGTACAATTAAATCAAACAGAAACTCTTGATGACCCAAGGTACAATTAAATCAAACAGAAACTCTGGATGACCCAAGGTACGATTAAATCAATTAGAGACTTTGGATGACCCAAGGTACAATCAGATCAAACAAAAACTCTGGATGACCCAAGGTACAATTAAATCAAACAGAAACTCTGGATGACCCAAGGTACAATTAAATCAAACAGAAACTCTGGATGACCCAAGGTACAATTAAATCAAACAGAAACCCTGGATGACCCAAGGTACAATTAAATCAAATAGAAACTCTTGATGACCCAAGGTACAATCAGATCAAACAAAAACTCTGGATGACCCAAGGTACAATCAGATCAAACAAAAACTCTGGATGACCCAAGGTACAATCAGATCAAACAGAAACTCTGGATGACCCAAGGTACAATTAAATCAAACAAAAACTCTGGATGACCCAAGGTACAATTAAATCAAACAGAAACTCTGGATGACCCAAGGTACGATTAAATCAATTAGAGACTTTGGATGACCCAAGGTACAATCAGATCAAACAGAAACTCTGGATGACCCAAGGTACAATTAAATCAAACAGAAACTCTGGATGACCCAAGGTACAATCAGATCAAACAGAAACTCTGGATGACCCAAGGTACGATTAAATCAATTAGAGACTTTGGATGACCCAAGGTACAATTAAATCAAACAAAAACTCTGGATGACCCAAGGTACAATTAAATCAAACAGAAACTCTGGATGACCCAAGGTACAATTAAATCAAATAGAAACTCTGGATGACCCAAGGTACGATTATATCAAATAGAAACTCTGGATGACCCAAGGTACAATTAAATCAAATAGAAACTCTTGATGACCCAAGGTACAATTAAATCAAATAGAAACTCTGGATGACCCAAGGTACAATTAAATCAAATAGAGACTCTGGATGACCCAAGGTACAATTAAATCAAACAGAAACTCTGGATGACCCAAGGTACAATTAAATCAAATAGAAACTCTGGATGACCCAAGGTACAATTAAATCAAATAGAAACTCTGGATGACCCAAGGTACAATTAAATCAAATAGAGACTCTGGATGACCCAAGGTACAATTAAATCAAACAGAAACTCTGGATGACCCAAGGTACAATTAAATCAAATAGAAACTCTGGATGACCCAAGGTACGATTATATCAATTAGAGACTTTGGATGACCCAAGGTACAATCAGATCAAACAGAAACTCTTGATGACCCAAGGTACAATTAAATCAAATAGAAACTCTGGATGACCCAAGGTACAATTAAATCAAATAGAAACTCTTGATGAACAAAGATTATTTTTTATCTTTCTATCTATCCACTGCTTTTACAAAATTTAAAGCTCTGTTACTGCTTGTAAATAAATTAAAAGTTATAAATCTGTGAGGGTGGTCTGTTATTGACCATATGACCTTGGTGAGCCTCAATCAATCGATCAATGTTTTTATGTACAAGCAATGATAGTTCTTAAATGTTTAAATGGACCATCAGTGGGGTTTTTCACTGACATTTTCTTACAAAG
This sequence comes from Lepidochitona cinerea, assembly GCA_963971465.1. Classification (NCBI taxonomy): domain Eukaryota; kingdom Metazoa; phylum Mollusca; class Polyplacophora; order Chitonida; family Tonicellidae; genus Lepidochitona; species Lepidochitona cinerea. The sequence continues at coordinate 32,788,732 of OZ020556.1, read as the reverse complement.
CTCTTTTTCAGCTAGCATCTCATTGAAGATGTTGAAAGCTGGAGGGTATTTAAAAAATGATATCTAGCTTTCCTCACTGTTAAACACTTTGATAACCACGATAAAACTGAAATAAATCCTGCCTAAATTTTCTTTGATCTTTTTCTCCAGCACACCTGCAGGCAGGAGGTACCACCAACTTCAAACACAATTTCAACAATTACAAGATGAGTTATATCGGGTTGAAGCTGGTAAGTTTAGATTCCCACAGCCAATGGGGATCTCTGTACCATTCCATCACAGATCTACGCTTTGACTGTATAAGCCTAATTGCTCGTCATCTAACTAGAGACGAAAACATTTTTTTATGATATATTTGCTATAGGTTGTGAAAATCATTCTTAGATTTCCAATCCAGTTCTGATTTGAACAACAAGAAATGCCTCTGTGGCTCAGTTAGTTAAAGTGATAGTCCCTCAGTCCAACACAGGCCTTGCATTGATGCGACCCGGGATCGAATCAAACTTAGACCAAATTAAAATTTTTAAATTTCCAACTGGATTTTTCACTCCTGACTCCTCACCATATGAGGTACCCGTCAAAGGTCAGAGGTTTCCTCCGGGCCTGGTTTCCTCCCCAACTAAACATAGCAAAGAGAGAGAAAAAGGCTTTACTTTAATACTTTTATTTTGATATCGATCGATTGAGGCAAAAAAAATATGTTGAGCAAGTATCTTGAATACTATTTATTGCCTCAAAAACTATCAATATATTGCTATTGGGATGTATTGATAACTTATACATGTTGATTTTTGGGTAAAACTCCAACCAATTAATCTTATACACTGTTACACACTCGTATATGATCTCTTTTTTTTCAACCTTTAGCTAAAGACGATTACAGAATTAAGTGTGAAAAGTTAGAAAAAGAACATGGAGAGTTACAGCACAAGGTAAACCTGGTTAACTAGGATTCCCGTTGAAACTATATGCAAGTATTGGATTAATAGAAATATATGTGGGTGCCGATATGTATTTTTATCTAACCTAGAAGTTTGATATCCAAGTCTAGTCGTATTTATAATTACTCAACTTCTAGACCCATGTCACATCCAAAACACCTGTGACTTCTTTACTAACCTGGTGTCGAAAAAATCTTCTTGAAAAATCTTTGGAAAAGTAACAGATTGTATCCTGATTTTGTTCAAACAATATTCGCTGCTAATGCCACTTCAAAATTGTTACTGTTTTCAGATGTATTATTTCCTCATAAATGTTCCTTTTGTTTTAGAATACGGAGTTATCCTCTCTTGCTGAAGAAGCCAGGGGTTTGAAAGATGAATTAGATATTTATAAACACTCATCAGAACAGATGGTGAGTTTTAACCTTTACGATTCACTAAAGACATATGCATATGAAAAGCTTATGGAAAGCTGGGAAATTCCTTAATCAGCAAAACCTTGAGGATTTTTGGTTACCCTTAACATGTGTGATGTAGAATTTCCCTATATTCAATACCCCTGTGATTGATTGGTTTTTTACTTCACACTCAAGTTTTGTGGGGGAGGAAACCTGGTTCTTTGCCCTGAGAAAACCTCTGACCTTCGGTGACTACCTTATCCACATACGGCGATGAAAACCCTATTAAGATTCACATTAAATTAAAAGCGGTTCAAATTTGTGCCCACTTTACCCCCTAATTGATCCTATGATACCTGTGCATCGTAAATGTTTGGTTGGTTTTTATCCTAATATTTTGATATTTTAGGCACAATATGAGGCTACAATACAGTCCCTAAAGAAAAAATTAGGTAAGATTACACCAGTTTTTTATGAACAAGACATACCATAATATTTTAGAAAGGCAATGTTATATTATAGGTAATGTTAATCTAGGTCAGGCAATAAATGGAGAAACATTCCAGCCTACAACAGAATAGGCAGATTATTCTGGTTGCAAGACTCAAACATAGCATTTTCTTGCTGGGTTGATATTGTTTTTTTTCCCTCATAGAGCCATCTAGTTTTAAAATCTTCATCTTTTTTTTAAATTTGTCTTTTTTTAAACTCTTGTCAACATTTCATGTATTTTATTCCTCTGCAACATATAAACTCCTTGCTAAAATAGATTCCAATATGGAAGTATCGAGAATTGCATTGCACAGAATTCTTGTGTTGACAGGGAAACACATTCTACTTTTTTGCAAGTCTCGAAGGCTGTTGAATTGTGTATGTTGTTTCCTCAGTCAAGTTCACCAAGTTTTTTAACAGCACATGTGATCTGTACACTGGTCTCTTAGCAAGTCTCATAACCATCATCCAATGTGTCCCCAGACTTTTTGCAGTAAATCAAACTCGGTTGGGTTCTCAATGATCTCTGCAATAAAAAAACATTACCAGGCCTTGTTACAGGCAACTGCATTCAAAGAGTTTTTTTGTTACACAATTCGTCCACTGTTTGGCAGGCTTAAAGTGGCATGAGCTGCCGAAATTCGCAGTTTTTTCATAACTTCTGCTCGTCACGACAGTAAGAGGCTTTGAAGGCTTTCGAAAAACTAAATGATTGGCGTTGGAATGAGAAAAAGCCATACATTATGTGGCCTGTATGAACTGAAAACGTGTTCAAAAGTAAACAAAATTTAAATAACCGGGATGACCATTCATTCATTCTAAGCCAAAGTTAGTTAAAAACAGTACTTTAACGTACATTTTCGAGACTAGAAGCATTAAAAAGCTTCTGAATTCTACCTCTTGAGAAAAATAGCCAATAATTTCAGCATTCTGTTCTAACGTCAAAATATCAACATTTTGGCAGCTCATGCCCCTTCAACTAAACTTTTTATACCTGTGGCATGTTTCCCCTGTATAAGTCAATTATCTATTGGGAGAAATATGGAAACTGTAATACTTGATGAAGCTGCTTATCCTCAAGTAAATTGTCATAGTTTTATGTACATTGTTGTTTTTTAGATGACCTAAGTGATGCCAAGGGACAATTGAAAATACTCGAAGAAAAAAGTACAGACTACATGCAACAGAATATGTTACTAGAGGAGGTGGGTCTCTCACAATAAACTGTATATATTTCCCCACCACAGAGCAGCAATTATCAATGCTAAACAGAATGCTGGAAAAATAGCAATATTGTATCAAATAACTATGATGGAAGAGCATAATTTTGTCAGAAGTCATCATAGAAAAATGATCAAACATATTCAAAACCTGTTTGGTAAACAGCTGTTTGGTAAATATTATATGTATATTAGCTAAGCTGTTTACTTTAACCAGAGGGCACTTTGGTACTTAAACAACAGTTTTAGCTGCAACAGCAATTGTTCCAATACAGTATTTTCATGATGTCATATGTGACCTTCACAGATTATTTTTACTGTTAATGTAACATCTACAGTTCAATAAATACTGGGACATCTCAGACGGTCAACACAGATAGTCCCTCCCTCTGACACAGTCAGTCCCACTAAACCTGGCAACACCGCCATAAAAGTGAATTAATCTTAGTGTGGCGTAAAACATCAATCAATCAACCAATAAATACTTCCTCACCCACCATACATTACAATACTGCCATATACATGTATGAAGTTAAATAATCTTAAGTGCTGTGTAAAATACCATTTAATTTAACAGAATTTCACTGAATTAACTGAGTTAATTTGTTTTCTTAAAGATTTTATTTTTTTGTATACAGGAAGTGAAGAAAACTGGCCCATTAAAACAGCAGTTAGAAATGTACAAGAGACAAGTTCATGAGCTCCAGTCTAAATTGTCAGAGGAAACAAAAAGGGCAGATAAGGGCCAATTTGAAAATGCTAGAGTACAAGAAAAAATGGTTACAATTCAGAAAGAAAAAGAGGTATGGTGGCTAGTTAGTCTTCTTTATGTGAATTATAAATATGAATTGTAGATTGGCTTTGAGTACTTAAATTTCAGAATGTGCAAAAATATATTTGACTAACATTTACCCTGCTGACAACTGTATATTGTCTAATTTTTGATAAAAGTTTTATATTTGGTAAAAGAAGCCCCTAAAGCAACAAGCGTGTAAAGAATTGTTTAAACTTCTTGTTTGTAGAGAATTGTAGCCGAGAGAGACTCCCTAAAGGAATTGAATGAAGAACTGAAGTGTACTCAGTTAGTACACAGTGGAATGGATGGTGGAGATCAGGGGGATAATCTGACCTCAGGGGAAACATTAGATATGCTGAATCTACACCCGGCTGTCAAGTATGTTTGTCCTCATTTACAATATATGATCTTGACAAAACAGAGCTGAGTTACAATGTGCAATCAGCTGTCCCCAACATCAGTGCCTGAGTGACTCCGTAAGTTGAGCAAGACTCTCAGGCCAACACAGGCCTTCCAATGATCGATGTGGTGTGGGTTCAAATCACACTCAGACCAATTAAAAATTCCCTAGTGGATTTTTCACTCTAACAGTCTTATATGTGGAAGAGTTGCCCTATACTCGCCGAAGGTTGGAAGTTTCCTCCGAGCAATGAGCCCAGTTTCCTCTCCCACTAAACATGGCAACGCTGCCATATTAGTGAAATAATCTTGAGTGCCGCGTAAAACATCAATCAATCAATCTAGTGGAAGCTCATTGACTGACTTTTTAATGAATCTGCAAATCAACATAAATAAAAACCTCTAAAGTATACTGTACTGAAATATCTATCATTGTATTTATTTTAGAGAAAAATTATTACGACTGGAACATGAAAATAAATTATTGAAATTAAACAAAGGTGAAGAGGAGAATGCAGAGGTGTTACGATCCATGTTAGATGATTCCAACTCGCGGAAAAATGAACTGGAAACGGACAATAGGTAGGTCATTTTCTATGACTAATTTGTATTTTTTTTTATATCATTAAAGGATAAATGCCAAGTTCTTTTTGAACACCTAGCGGTGATTTGTAATTGTAAATATGTATTTAAAAACATAATATTAAAACCAAACGAACTTCCAGTAGGGTCCCAAGGTGTCAGAGAAACAGTGATTGAAAATATCTTCCATCACCAATCAGAAATATCTTCGCATTTGACGTCATAGTTGACATTTGAACGCTATCAGCGTCATTTCAACCAACCATGAATAGGCCCTGGCTTAACGTCGTTTGTGTATGGCATCACAACAGTAGTGATGTATATATCAGATGTCAACTGTGACGTCACTGGGCTAAAGCTAATTAATTTCCGTATCTAGTCTGTAGAGAGAAAAAGAATGCCTTGAATTGTATAGGTTTCGTGCCTTAAATCTTATTTTGCTTTTGGCTACGTTCGTAAGTCTATACGGCGCAAGTTTTTAAACAAATTGATTACCAAGTGAAACAAGTTTTCCTGATGTTTTCTAAGTGATTTGAGTGCAGCAAAATTCATTAATCAATCAATCAATCTACAAGTGAGCTATTTGGGGAGTTTCTTAATTTCAGTTAAATAAAAGCGATCACAAACAATTATCTGACTGCTCTTTAACTTGCCGGACTATTGTAGGATGTTTACTAACTTCGGACAGTTGAATATGGCTAAAAGCCTGGAGTAAAACAAACTTTTTCATGAAAGCTCAAATGTGATTATCAACTTGCCAAACTACTGGCTTGTATGGCAGGTTAGCAAATTGGATTGACTTTTGAAAACCGCTTGCTTGTTTTACAAGTTAGCCAAACAAATTGAATGTTTAATAACCAACTCCTTGTTTAATAGATTAGCCAATCAGAAGTCTGATTTATAACCACTTGTTTGTTTTATAGGTTAGCCAATCAGAGGATCCTGACTTTAGAAGGACAGTTAGAAGATCTTCAGGACAAACAGACTGTTGCCATGACAAATACAGAGACTGTTGAACTGAAGAAAAAATTACATGATGCCAACCAAAAGTTATCAGAAACTGAGGTCAAGCTTGCCACCGCTTCTAAACAGAGAACAGAATTACAAGAAACAGTGACATCAAATCAACACAAAATACATCAGTTGGATGAAATGTTAAATAAGAAAGACGATGAGATGAAAGTTATGGAGGAAAGATATAAACGCTATCTGGAAAAAGCCAAAACTGTGAGTCCAACTTTTTATGCTGTTTTTTTTTTTATATTGATGATGTTTCTTTGTTCGAAAAACCTCGCTGGTAAGGAAGTTGTACTCTTTCCACGATGTTCGTTTACACGTACCAGCATTGTCATTTATGAGGTATTCATACAAACGTATTCACCCACCCATCCGGTTTGTCCTGTACCTATAGTACAGTCCGGTACACAGCAACAGGCCTACATGACTGGGTGGGGAAATTAGTCCAATATGTGTCTGGCTCTGTCCAAAACTGTGGACAACGTGTGCCTCAAAACATCACCGGCCACATGGTCCAACAAGTTGAATATAGACCCACACCTATTTGCAGATAGGATACGAAGCGGATTGTTTCTTCAGACTTCAACCTTACTACACAGTACTTCATTGCTAATGAATTCAAGAATGCCAGAGTATCGGAATTGGATACCTTTTTATACAGCAAGGATTGATTCGATTGGGTGGTTACCAGTTTCCCATCCTTTGTGCCAAACTTGTAAGCTTGCCCAAGCCATAGAACAATGGATTACTATACAATTCAAGGCAAAAGAAGGCATTTATATGAATCGCACAATTTCAATAATACGTGAACAATTATCGCCACTTTAATAACCATGACAACCGGGTGAAACATCAATCAATGGATGCTATTTGGTGGAACAGACTGATTACAGTATTGGATTGTTTGTTTGTTTGGTGTTTTATACCGAATTCTAGATTATTTCACTTATATGGCGGCGTTGCCGGTTTTATTGTGGGAGGAAACCGGGTTCTATGCCCGGAGGAAACCCACGACCTTCCATTGGTAACTGGCAACCATCCCACATAGGTCGTTCGAGTGAAGACCCAGTCAGAAAATTTTCCAATTTTTTTGGAGACTCGAACTCGCGACCCATTGGTGGAAGGCTGTTCGGATTGAGTGTCCATCGCTCTACCTATTGAGCCACGGAGGCGCCTACAGCATTTGAGATGTTTTATATGTTTCTCCCTGTTGAACTGTTTGGATTGTTGTTTTTTTTTCATCGTATCATACATTATGTTTTATATTCCTGCAGGTAATCCACTCCTTGAACCCCAAACACAACCCAGGTGTCTCACCAGAACTGTCCACATTAAAACTTCAACTAGCAGAAAAAGATAGGATTATTGAACAAATGCAGGTCAGTCTCATATCAAATTTGGTCTATTTTATCATGGATTCCGCGGGCTCAGCTATTTCACAATCCTCTGGCAGATTAATCCATCCCCCAACACCTTGGAGCAGCGCAAATGTTCACAGAAATCCAGTGTGATGTCTTAGTGACATTAACTGAGAAACTAAGTATTTCTAATTCCTGTCTGCAGTTAAGATATATTCTCTAACTTCAGGCAAGTAAAAGAAATTCAACATAACTTATAACTTTTAAAGGACATTTAGAAGTAGGGATAGATAAACACAAAACAACTTTCTGGATTACTACTACTTCTATTTATTGCTCGCGACGTTTCGCCAGATATGCCTCATTTACCTGATGAAGCTAGAGGCATATCTGGCAAAACATCATGAGCAATAAATAGAAGAAGTAGTAATCCAGAAAGTTGTTTTGTGTTCAACATAACTTCTTTGCTCCACCATTCCCCTATATAATACAAAATAATTTCTTCTTTTTGTGAATGTGATATTTTTATGCTTATTTGAAAGCATAGAGTTACCATAACTTACTAAACCGTCATAAACTTCAAAGATGAAATGAGTTGTTTACAATTGTTATCTGTTATTAGAAGGAGAATGACCGTGCCAGAAATGCAAGGGAACAAGAAGAAAAACTCATAGTCACTGCTTGGAATAATTTAGTAAGTCCGGTGCTCTACAATTATTTTTAAAAAATATTTATGATTTTGTTATTCTTTGCTATTTTATGAGGGCGTATGGGAGGGGCGGGGCTAATCGTCAATCGTCAATCGCTGTGCATATTGGGAATGATATTTTCCTCGTCAATGATATTCATATTTGTTAAATGAAATATTTAATGATAAAAAAATTATGTTTTAGGGGATGCAACTGCATCGAAAAGCGGCAGAAGAACGATTAACAAATAGCGGTGCTGGACGGTCATTTTTAGCACAACAACGACAAACACATACGCGGAAAAGCCAAAACTTTTCAACGCTTCACAACAACAACAGTTCCAGATGAGAGTGTCTTTACACATTCAATGTATCAATATATTCTTTCAGTCATCTTGGATAGTCAGCGGTATTTCTATTCTCGGAAAATGGATCTCGAAGAAATGATTTCAGACATAACATACAAATAAAACATAGACTGATGGTAAATAATTCAAGTCTGAAATATTCAGTTCTCAGCAAGCCACGAAATTATTCACTTTTACTGATGAATGTATATGTGAGTGTCTTTTGGCATAGCATATATTTGGTATCATAGTACAATTGGTGACTTGTTTTCAGCCCAAAGCCAAAATCTAAATTACTATTAAGCCCATGAATTGTTTTTTATTCCCTTTTAGTGCTGCTGATTGAATTTTGGTTCGGTTTCAAATTTTATTTTATCATTATCTGTTGACCAGATGTGAACTAACCGTAAGCCACAAATACTTTTTTTTTTCACTTTTAAGTGGCAGAATTCTCAACCTTTTTCTAGCTCTTATACAACAGTTTACATTGTTACAGAAATTCTCCAATTTTAAATTTTGTTGACGCATATAGTATTAAAAGTTTTTAAGGCAATTTGGTTTGTGAAGCATGTTGAGAAGGTAGACATACCTGTTGTGATTGAATTAGCAGCCATGTCTGGATCCTTGTTTCATAAAAGTGACATGGAGTAAGTTTTTACATAATTGTCATCGCATCCTTTTATAGTATGGCTGACTGGATTGATGAAACTTACATCTATGCCATTTTATGGTACAGGCCCAGGTCTACAATTTGTGTTGTTTTTTGCACCTGGGTGTACCTGGAGGTTTCCTCTAAAAAACTTCAGATAATGAGGATTCAAGTTACAAATTCTTTTCTGTTTCACGTCTTCAGGTAAAAAAGTAAGTCACGTCTCCTCTTTGTAATTGGAAACGCACTATTTTTGGTATCAGGCCCAGCTTCTGAACCCTCTGACTTCAATATCCTAGGTTAATTATAAACCCCAAAGGTTTACATTTCTAGCATTTATAAGTAAACTAAAAGGACATTATTAATCATTATAGCTTTATTACAGGTGGGTTATAATTTACAATTAGGTTTATGCCTTATTGGTTTGGACTTTCTTGCCAGTGTGTTCATTATCAAATAACTTTAATCAAAATAATAGTTTTAGTTTTGTGTGTCATTAGTTTATTTACCATAGCACTTTTTATTAGAAGCAAGTGTCACTTGTTTCCTACACCAAGTAGTTATGTACAGTGTACTGCAAGAAAAATGGCAAAAGTTCCATGACATTTCTTGAATGGGATATACAATGTTTCCTTAATCTGAGTTTGCAACGCGTCTATCTTTGCCGCTGACAATGAGGCAGAACCTCTTCAAAGTGGAAAATAATTGAAACATATCCAGGTCATTAAAATGTCCTGAACTGCCAAGATTCCAGGAAAACAGATGGTTAAGAACTTACAAGGTTAAAATTTATATAAAAAATATCAACTTAGTCTATTACAGCCAAAGGAGCTTATTTCAAACAACTGCATTCATTCATTTTGTTCTCTGATTTCGACTTTAATGAACATTTCAGAGAACGGTATCAACAGAAAGCTTCTAATTTTGCACATTTTGAGAAAAAATAAGAACAATTTCATTTACTTGTGTTTATATAAAAATTCTCCAAAATTTGGCAACTCATCCCATTTCAGGTTAATAGGTTCTAATAAACTAGTAAGATAGAATTCTGTTTATTATGAGTCACAACTGAGAAAAAAGGCACTGTAAATAATGTATATCAATTACACAAGAGTGTCTTAGAATAAAAGAGATAGTACTACATATTTTACTGTTGTTGATCTGACTGTCACTAATTTTTTAACGTAATCTACATATATTCTGCTGTTAAGAAAATGGCTGCCAAACTGTAGATTAAAGTACCTGGTAATCCATTAGCAGTTAAAGAGGCCTCTGTGTCCACTCCCATTAGAGAATGAAATTTATATATCTTTCAGGTTAATATACTCCTGTCCTGGGGGCTGTTTCTCAAAACGTTTACACGCTGCGTGTAGTGTAATGTGTACCTGTCATGGTCACATATACCTTCAATATTACATTACCACCAGGCACAAAGTTACGACATGTGTTGAGAATCTGCACCCTAGTGAGACACAATTAGAATACCACTTCTTATTTGAGAGCAATCTAAAATAGGGATGGATCCTACTGCCATTTTTTGAGATATCAACTTCTCGTGTTGAAGATCTAGTAGACTGGCATGAAATCTCTATTGATTTGAGAGAGGAAAAGGGAAAACAGTAATTTCATTGGTGGAAATATTGAATGAACTCTCATGTATATTTGTGCTGCCCTTCACCCATTTTATAGCGAAGGAAAGACAACCTCAAAACTAATTTACACATCTCATGAAAATTCTTGTTGACAAAACAAAGTGAAAACTCTTTGTATTATAGAAAAGAGTTCCAGAAAATGCATATGCAAGAAGAAAGACATTGTTTTTTGTGTGGAAAGCCATGTTATGTATAAAGAAAACAAGAGCATAAATACTCAACCTAATATATACAAATACCTTATGCTTAAAATGTTTGTTTGCGTGTGTACATTTTTTGTTTTGTTATTTTTCTCTTTTATTAGAAGCATGAATTATTTCAAATAATATGGTTGGCATACATTTGTGCAATTTTTGAGTGAATTTTAGTGATTGAATGTTTATTTTTTGGCCTTTTGCCCACATATTATATTGTCTTATTTAGCACTTAATTCATTAAACATTGCAGCTGATTTTGACAAAGAATAAGCAAGTTGTTCGAGAGGCATTTAGAAGTCGGTAATAGTAACACAAAAGAAGAGATTTCTGGATAACAACTTCTTATTTATTAATGTTGGTACGTTTCGGTATAGATACTAATACCGTTTTCAACCAAATGCAAACTGATCGATTTTCAAAACAAATGTTTACATGAAGGTATTCTGTTTCTTTCTAACTGTAGATGTAAAACTTCCTGTTGGATGTATCTGACATAGAGCCAGTCTTACACTCACCCATGTTTACATGTAGCTGTGGGGTTTATATTCTCTTAGGAACAGTTTAAAGAGGCATGAGCTGCCGAAATTCCCACTTTTTTCATAATTTCTGATCGTCACGACAGTAAGAGGCTTTGAAGGCCATCGAAAAACTAAATGATTGGCGTTGGAATGAGGAAAATCCATACAGTATGTGCCCTGTGCGAACCGAAAACGTTTTCGAAAAGTAGCAAAATTTAAATAACCGGGACGACCATTCATTCATTCTAAGCCAAAGTTAGTTCAAAACAATACTTTATCGTACATTTTCGAGACCAGAAGCACTAAAAAGCTTCTGAATTATACGTCTTGAGAAAAATAGCCGATTATTTCAACATTTTGTGTTTACGTCAAAATATCAACATTTTGGCAGCTCATGCCCCTTTAAGCTATAGGAAGTAACCATAGTAGAAACATTGGACCAAAGTGGATGTGTTGTTTTCAGCAATTTAAGCATGTGAGATAGGAAATTTGGAAATTTTGTAAAATACACCTTTCTGTTTAAGGCAAGTTGGGACACCCTAATTCAATCTTCTAATACCCCCTCCCCTCCCTCCCTTTCTCTGCCCCAAACGAAAAGACTGGCTATTAAGGCTAATGTTGAAATGGAGGATGTAATGTTATAGCTAAATCACTAGTAGAATAACAATTCTCACAATAAGACGACAACATTAGTTGCAAATATAAGAACTTTCATATTTATTGTTTGAAGTATAATTTATAGTATTATAAATAGTATAAATAATCGATATTACACTGCCATAGTACCAAGTGATATTTATGATACAGAAGTCAACTTTTATGGCGTACTATCAACATCACATATATTAGCTTAGTTCAAATAATTATGTAAATTAAAGGTACACAAGTTTCAATTTCAAACATGTATTGTCCATTTAAAGTTCAAGGAATGGTCTATTTAAATTCAAACATAAATAACCAAACTATTTATCCTCGTCTTTCAAATATCAAACAGTTTTATCATCTACAAATTAATCCCTGTTTTCATTTATTCATGAATTTAAAAAAAGGATAATTCAATTGATCACTCATTTTATGTACACTGTACCAAGAAAAAGCAGAAATTGGTTGATTCCTTCAATTGTTGTTAAACACCACCTTTTGTGTATCTATTTATCTTAGAAAAGCTTATTGTTGATGGTATATCATTTACATAATCCTGAAGTCTTACAGGTTAATTTGCAATTGAAGAACCTTACCCCGGTAATGAACATGGGGTTTTGCAAAAACATATTATTTCATTTACATGGAGGTGCAGAAGGCTTTGAAGTGAGTGAAATTAACTTCAGTTAAATGGGAGGCTTAAAAAATTTGTATTTGGTGGCATTAGACAGAAAAATCGAGCGAGTTCTTCTGAACTTAAAAAGTATTTTATGTTTTATTCTCTTTCAGTGGCACACAAGATCTGACTTAAACAAATTAACATAAGCTCTGTTGAGCTTTTTCTGCCGAATATAACACAGATAAAACAAGGCAATAAGGATTAAAAATGGTTTCATTACAATTTTGTATAATTGTATTAAATATTAGGAGCATTGTATGAATGTGCTTATTTTGCTTCATCAAAAATAATATTATATACTTCGTATGAAAGGACAAGAGAAATTCAAGAATGCTGTATGTATTTCAGGTTTGGGGGAGGGGTATAATCAATGAACTATATGCGTAGAATGGGGGTCACGTGGTAATTGATTTGCATCGATTACCGCCATAACTAGAAGATGGTGCAATTTCGATCCAGATCTGTTATGCACGCGCGCAATCGAGATCTCGTGCCATTCTACGAGATCTTCAACTCGAGACATGGCTCGAGAGCCGTCGCACTCCATTTTGCGCATAGTTAACTGCAAGAAATCTACTGAGAATTTTTAATCTATATACTATTTATTTATCTGCTCTATTCTGTTCGCAAACATGTAACCCTATTATAATATGCTGCATTGCAGGTTCTTAGGGCAGAAATACTTGTTAAAAATCAAAAATATATTCGGCACTACATTAGCTCTTAAATACATTGTAAAACAAGATGGCAGCGCCCATGGATGTCAAGGCAAAATATGATATGGACTTCAAGGTATTTCAAGGTATATTATATGTATTAGGAGAGTAGCAATCAATATAACAAAACAGGTTGTCGGCGGCTTAAACCTTACCTACCAGAATTATATCGAATATCTCTCTACACAACCGAGTCAACTATCAGTGTCACGTGTCGTTGTTTACAATTTTAAGGACGTGGACAGCAGTGGTCTCCCTTTGTGTTAAAACATGTCACTCAATCGTTTTAGAGTTGATATCTCAACGAATGGCAGTAGGATCAATCTCTATTTTAGATTGGCACGCGCGCTCCAACTATCAATGGCGGCACATTTGACAAAGTCAGATCCAAACCAGCCAATGAAACGTGGCCATTCCACGCATATAGTCCATTGGGAATAATACTGTTATTATCCTTATTGATATTGTATTGATTTGTATTCATTTTACATATTATTGGCTACATATTATATTATAAATCTATCAATGTAACTATTTGTCTATATTGTATATATAATTATATATGTATACATGGACCTTATAAATGTATTAAACATATCTATTTTAATAAACAACTATGACCATTAAATAACTTTGTTGTGTTTTTTTAATACCGAATATAAACATCTGTATCGTCTCTTTCCTGATAGCAGTGGTCACCAAACTTATTTTTTTCATTATCTTTCAGTTCGACACAGGCCTTCCATCGATGGGACAAAACTACACCATTTATAGCCGAGAAATCTTGTCTGTGTTAGTTTTCCGAACCTGTGTGCTATTATTTATAATAAAGTCCGGGTTTCTGACTCCAAAATGGCTATTTTTTTTATACTGACGGCCGTCATAATCATTTTGGAGTCAGAATTACGGACTATAAAAAATAACGCCGACGGACACGGGATAGAGCGGACTAGTTCAATTTTACCGAACTTATGGTTATATTACTTATATATAGCCACAAGTTCGGTAAAATTGAACTAAGAGCGGACATGCATTTATTGCCTGTATAGGCCTAGTTGGAGATCTCCAAACTATGTGGTCAAAGTTTATGATGATGGGTGACCAACAGCTTAGTTATTGGTTATTGGTGACCAATCATCATAAACTTTGACCACATAGTTTGGAGATCTCCAACTAGTATAGCACTATAGGCCCTATTAATTCAAAGCTTCCCAATGGTAATACGTACATTTCCAAGACAGACCAACGCTAGGACGAGTTTCAGACATTACATGAGCGTGTATATGTTGCTGAAGTAAGTCTGTTAACTTCTTTGAATCAATAAATCACTAAAAGAAAGAAATTAGAGGTCTACTTTGCTTGGCACACAGTCGACACGTTTGTTTCTACCTGACCTACTTTTTTGATGACGTCTGAGATATCAGCCAATCAGAGTTAAGTTTGTGTGAAATAGGTCTTTTTTATTTCCTCATTCATTGCCGACAGTTGTGCAATAAACACACCTCATGTAAAACATTTGTGCTGTATTGTTTTCATTTCGTTTGTTAAGTACAGATATATAGATAAACTTTCAGCTGGGCAAAAAACAGTTACTTTCATACAGGTAATTTACATTAGGCCAAATGTAATATTAGAGTGAGAAATCAGGGAGAGGGGGGTTGGGGCTTTCTTATTCGTTGGACTGAATGGAATTCGAACGCGCGACTTCTGTTGGTGTGATAATCTCATTCTGTCGCTGTATATTCTGAAACGAGGGCCGTTGATTTTGTAAGCATTCTAAAGCTACAGTATTGGCTATCGCTTGTTTGATGCGACTGAACACACAGTATTCCAATTCCCTTATATATTTTTTTTATCAGGTGACTAAAAATGGCCAGTGGAGATATCTCTGACAAATTTGTGTTCTTCTGGCAGAAAGATTCCCCATTCAGTCAGTTTCATCCCTGTGAATTTATCGTAGATGGAATTACTTACAACTGTGCTGAACAGTTTATGATGCACCAGAAAGCAGGTAAGTTTTTGTCACAACGTCCAATAGTCCGGGTTTCTCCAAAACCCCAAAACGATTACTTTTTTAAAGACCCACTTGCCGTCGTAGCCTGTTGAACATTTGTTAATAAAACCAATTTACAACACGGGGCACATTAAACATGCCCAATTATCGGCAGGCTTTTCAAGTCACTCTTACCCGATCGTCAGTCCGTATTTTTTAGATAAAGTACGTAATATTATAGGGGTTTGTTTACATTGCGGGTACTTGATAAATCTAAATCATGCCAAAACTTTTTATTTTTGGTAAAAATAGAAAGTTCCCAACTTCTTCTGTCAGGGAAAAATACAGAAAACGGCCACTGTTTTTTTATGTAAACCGAATTCTGGATTTTCGCTGCTAGTGTGCTTTTAAGCAAATACATTATATACGACCGTCAGAAATCGATTTCCGTAAAGAAGAGAAGGAAAAAACACCGCAATCATGTATGACAGCATGCCATGTTTATGCAGATTATTTCTACTGTACTGAAGTCAAAAATTCAATCTCTAAATAAATTCAATATCTGGGGTGCAAGCGTCCGTTTTACATGATCCCGGAAATGATGAACGAAGATCTCGTCGTACACTAATTCAATAACATTAAATGTCTACAGGTACCTCGTTATTTATGTTTGGATATTTATTGGTCGGTACCAGGTCGACGACCAATAAATTTCAGAAATTATAAATAACGGAGTATAAGACCTTTACTAAAGTGAAGTAGTCGTACACATACATGTAATTTAGCCGCACACAAGTGTCTCATCCTGTTTTACTTACTTTGCCGGTCATGAAGACAGATTTAGGGTTTCAAGATGGAAAGACGAAATTCAGCTTCATGGTTCCTGCTTTCGCTGCACTGACCACGTGCTCCGTAATGCCGAAAGCAGATGACAGAAGTAATTCAGATAAGAAATCATCGCAACCCCTCTCACCTTCGTGACCTCCAACTAAATTGGTTTCTATAATTTCCAAAGAAAGTATAGCCTGGACAACGACGAGATCCAAGTAAATTTTTGATCTCTGAATTAGTCCTCCCGCGGTACTCGAGAAGGGACTGCTGAACTTCCGTCGTTCATGTTTTCACAAAGTTGTTTATATTTGATAGAATCACAAACTTTGTTTATAACAGTTCGTTTCATCTTCTTTCTAATAGTTCTATTTGGCGATAAAGAAAGCGCTGCAGATATTCTGAGTGAGCACGAACCCATGAAAATAAAATCCCTTGGACGAAACGTCAGTAACTTTGATGAGGAAGTTTGGGAAAAGGAGAGAGTCGGCATTGTGAAAAGGGGAAATACTGCGAAGGTTAGTTAAAGGCCCACTTGCCGCCGTAGCCTGTTTAAATTTGCTAAGAAAACCAATTTACATGAGCTTAGTACTACGACTAATACCACTAAACTTAAACATAGGACACATAAAACATGTCTAGTTAGCTTTAGAATGTAGAAATGGGATGAAAAACAAACGAAGAATCGAAGTCTGATTACAACAACAACGATCAGTGTCGGTCAACTTTCGTGTTGGATTACCCTCATTTCAGGCATTTTTATCTTTGGTTTACACTCAAACAATTATCAGCAGGCTTTTCCAGTCGCTGTTAACCGATCGTCAGTCTGTATTTCTCAGATAAATAGGCCTACGTACAATTACACTGTGCCGTTAGTTCACTCACTCGACTGAAACATAACATCGCACATGCGAGCAGATTGGTTTGTTTACGTTCCGGGCCCCTAACAATTCAAATTTTCAAATTCAAATTAAAAATACAAAGTGACGTCCAAACTTTTAAATTTTGGTAAAAATAGAAAGTTCCTAACTTATATTGTCTGGGGAAAATACAGAAAACGGTCTTTCTTTTTTTAATGTAAACAATATTCCTGATTTTCGCGGCAAGTGTGCCTTTAATAAATTCTGTTTAGATACTTGGCGGTCGACGTGAATTAATGAAATTGACATCCTCCGCCGATGACCTTTTATCAAGGTCACCATAATTGTGAAGGGGTAAACTTGTAAAGCATATAATCGACTTGTTATTTTCAATCCCCAGAAATCATCAAAGGGTTCTATGCAGAAACTATATTTAAGCTGATAGGCCTATAGATTAGTTTTTGCTGAAACGTTTAAACATCATTCTATAAGTGTAAAAGTATAAATGAATACAGTTTAAGGCTTTATGACTGTAACCGCTGCTATAGCAATTGTTTTTGTCACAACGTCCAATAGTCCGGGTTTCTCCAAAACCCCAAAACGATTACTTTTTTAAAGACCCACTTGCCGTCGTAGCCTGTTGAACATTTGTTAATAAAACCAATTTACAACACGGGGCACATTAAACATGCCCAATTATCGGCAGGCTTTTCAAGTCACTCTTACCCGATCGTCAGTCCGTATTTTTTAGATAAAGTACGTAATATTATAGGGGTTTGTTTACATTGCGGGTACTTGATAAATCTAAATGATGCCAAAACTTTTTATTTTTGGTAAAAATAGAAAGTTCCCAACTTCTTCTGTCAGGGAAAAATACAGAAAACGGCCACTGTTTTTTTTATGTAAACCGAATTCTGGATTTTCGCTGCTAGTGTGCTTTTAAGCAAATACATTATATACGACCGTCAGAAATCGATTTCCGTAAAGAAGAGAAGGAAAAAACACCGCAATCATGTATGACAGCATGCCATGTTTATGCAGATTATTTCTACTGTACTGTAGTCAAAAATTCAATCACTAAATAAATTCAATATCTGGGGTGCAAGCGTCCGTTTTACATGATCCCGGAAATGATGAACGAAGATCTCGTCGTACACTAATTCAATAACATTAAATGTCTACAGGTACCTCGTTATTTATGTTTGGATATTTATTGGTCGGTACCAGGTCGACGACCAATAAATTTCAGAAATTATAAATAACGGAGTATAAGACCTTTACTAAAGTGAAGTAGTCGTACACATACATGTAATTTAGCCGCACACAAGTGTCTCATCCTGTTTTACTTACTTTGCCGGTCATGAAGACAGATTTAGGGTTTCAAGATGGAAAGACGAAATTCAGCTTCATGGTTCCTGCTTTCGCTGCACTGACCACGTGCTCCGTAATGCCGAAAGCAGATGACAGAAGTAATTCAGATAAGAAATCATCGCAACCCCTCTCACCTTCGTGACCTCCAACTAAATTGGTTTCTATAATTTCCAAAGAAAGTATAGCCTGGACAACGACGAGATCCAAGTAAATTTTTGATCTCTGAATTAGTCCTCCCGCGGTACTCGAGAAGGGACTGCTGAACTTCCGTCGTTCATGTTTTCACAAAGTTGTTTATATTTGATAGAATCACAAACTTTGTTTATAACAGTTCGTTTCATCTTCTTTCTAATAGTTCTATTTGGCGATAAAGAAAGCGCTGCAGATATTCTGAGTGAGCACGAACCCATGAAAATAAAATCCCTTGGACGAAACGTCAGTAACTTTGATGAGGAAGTTTGGGCGAAGGTTAGTTAAAGGCCCACTTGCCGCCGTAGCCTGTTTAAATTTGCTAAGAAAACCAATTTACATGAGCTTAGTACTACGACTAATACCACTAAACTTAAACATAGGACACATAAAACATGTCTAGTTAGCTTTAGAATGTAGAAATGGGATGAAAAACAAACGAAGAATCGAAGTCTGATTACAACAACAACGATCAGTGTCGGTCAACTTTCGTGTTGGATTACCCTCATTTCAGGCCTTTTTATCTTTGGTTTACACTCAAACAATTATCAGCAGGCTTTTCCAGTCGCTGTTAACCGATCGTCAGTCTGTATTTCTCAGATAAATAGGCCTACGTAAAATTACACTGTGCCGTTAGTTCACTCACTCGACTGAAACATAACATCGCACATGCGAGCAGATTGGTTTGTTTACGTTCCGGGCCCCTAACAATTCAAATTTTCAAATTCAAATTAAAAATACAAAGTGACGTCCAAACTTTTAAATTTTGGTAAAAATAGAAAGTTCCTAACTTATATTGTCTGGGGAAAATACAGAAAACGGTCTTTCTTTTTTTAATGTAAACAATATTCCTGATTTTCGCGGCAAGTGTGCCTTTAATAAATTCTGTTTAGATACTTGGCGGTCGACGTGAATTAATGAAATTGACATCCTCCGCCGATGACCTTTTATCAAGGTCACCATAATTGTGAAGGGGTAAACTTGTAAAGCATATAATCGACTTGTTATTTTCAATCCCCAGAAATCATCAAAGGGTTCTATGCAGAAACTATATTTAAGCTGATAGGCCTATAGATTAGTTTTTGCTGAAACGTTTAAACATCATTCTATAAGTGTAAAAGTATAAATGAATACAGTTTAAGGCTTTATGACTGAAACCGCTGCTATAGCAATTGTTCATGGATGCAAACAATTTATTTTAAGATCAGTTTTAATTGAAAAAAAAATGTTCTTTTTTTCAGTTTTCTCAGAATAAGGAATTAAAAGACCAACTTTTCGCTACGGCCCCTCGTCTTTTAGTCGAGGCCAGTCCATTTGATCGTATTTGGGGAATAGGGTTAAAGGCAGATAACCCCAAAGCAAAGAACAAGTCATCCTGGAGAGGGACAAACTTACTGGGCTATGCTTTAACTGAAGTGAGAGACAATTTGATAGGGAACCGTACGTGACGATTCTTAGAAAGTTAGTGTGGATACGAATTGTTGACTCCGAAAAGTGACAAGACTGTGACTGTGTCTGGTAGATTAGAAGAATGGATTATCACGCTGATACAGGCTTCCATTGCTGTTTCAAATCGCACTTGGTAAAATTAAATGGTAAATTCTGCATTACTGGATACAGAATGACTTAAGTTCCAGCCCAAGTTATTTTTTTCTCAGGCAATGGGTCTCTTTAAATTTTGCCGCCGTATATATGGGAAATATTTACATGTATTTATATTTGGGGAAGTATTCGTGACTGTTGCTGTAATCATCAGTCAATCAGTCCTGTGTCGTGGTATGGCTTAAAATTCCGAGTGATAATGTACAATTGGAACAGATTCAGAAACTACAACCTACACCGACCTGATATATCGAATCCCTCGTGGCATCTGTATATGGAAACTATATAGAAGTGCGATGTGCGACTTACTGGTTATTTATTGGCGATTAAAAATACTAAGATCTACACAAAACAATCTTTCGGTTTGAATGAAAAACTGTAAACAGCTAATGATTTTAACATTGCTTAGTTCATCGATTGATTTTTTATTTGAAGAAATACCTTGGCCTTCCATTGGGGAAAAGAGCTTAGCTCAATCCAAGCGACATCAGAAATCTTAAGAAATGCAATAAATACAACGCTGTAGGAGAATCTTTTAATGAGCTACTGATTGATTGATTGATTGTTTGGTGTTTTACGCCGCGCTTAAGATTATTTCACTTATATGGCGGCGTTGCCAGTTTTATTGTGGGAGGAAACCAGGCTCTTTGCCCGGAGGAAACCCACGACCTTCCGTTGGTAACTAGCAACCATCCCACATAGGTCTTTTCCAATTTTTTTTTTTTGGACTGAGTGGGATTCGAACCCGCGACCCATTGGTGGAAGGCTGTTCGGATTGAGCGTCCAACGTTTGGTATCTTCAGTGGAAGTGAGAAGAGGGGTTTTTTTTCAATAGGCAAGATTTCGAAATGGTCCTTAACCGAATGACCTGGGGTATTGAAATGACACAGCATGACCAAGTCTAACGCCAGATAAATTATTGGGTGCTCTGACTGTGTGGTAGAGAACCCTTCTATACTATTGCCTGCAATATTTTTTCACGTGCAGTCTTAATTAAGGGCCTCTGCCATTTGATATTTCGAAATTATGTATATATAGATCATAGATGTTTAATGTATTTCTGTAGCTCCACTGATATTGATCGATTGATTGATGTTTTACACCGCACCAAGATTTAAAACGAAAACAAAGTCACACATAAGGCTTGTTGTGTTTCATTCTCGACGGAGTGGGCATATTTAATTTTCTGTCAATTCACCTTATAAAGTCGTTAAGAAACTTTTATCGGCAATTTGCTATGCCGCTCGTCACGCTTCCATCTGACGTTAATTAAACACGACCAATGACACCTGATCCCAATAATCCAGAAATGTCCGAATTAAAATAATTATAGGTGGATGGGTGTTCAACTGCACAAAGCTAGGTTTTGGGTGTTAATAAAAATACTTCTATAGCGCGATAGCCATGGATACATTTCACGTCTGTCATATATTTAGAAGACTAGTCGTTTTTTTTTTCTTTTCTGGGACACGTTAATATGTAACATTTAAAGATACCCTTCACGAACAAGCCCCGTTTATGTGATCTAAATACAAATCACCACACACAATTAAAGTGGCATGAGCTGCCCAAAATTCGCAGTTTTGTCATAACTTCTGATCGTGACGACAGCAAGAGGCTTTGAAGGCTGTCAAAAAAACAATGATTTGCGTTGAAATGAGAAAAATCCATGCAGTATGTGGCATGTATGAGCCGGAAACGTGTTCGAAATGTTAACAAAATTTTAATAACCGGGACGACCATTCATTCATTCTTAGCTCAAGTTAGTTCAAAACAGTACTTTATCGTACATTTTTGAGACTAGAAGCATTAAAAAGCTTCTGAATTCTACCTCTTAAGAAAAATAGCCAATAATTTCAGCATTCTGTTTTAACGTCAAAATATCAACATGTTGGCAGCTCATGCCCCTTTAATATTACCTCGAACAAACACTATATATATTCACCGCACATTGATGAAATTGTTCAGCTTCACACACGCATCGTGGATTCTTTTTGAGAAAGCTTGGCTTAGTAAACTGTATCGTTTATGGTATAGTTTACAATATTTTTACTGGAAAGGCCAAGCTTTAATAAAACATGGATAAAAATGTAAACGAGTCAAAGGCTTTTATACTTGACTTTTATTCATATAAGTAAAGCGTTTGATTTATCCAAAAACCACCCTCCAAGTGCTGCTAAAATAAAACAAATGCCTAAAGGCACGATGCCAGAATCCGTGTGATGTCCCTGGTCGTCTTGATAATGGTACGTGCCTCTGTCATGAAGCTTTGGTACTGCACAACGTCATACAGCCCGGCCCTCACAATGCAATTAGTTCTTCACATTGACAGATACTAATCAATCATTAAAGTTCTGTCTGGTTACTAATATACCTGTGTCATTGTTCGTGAAAGAACCTATAAGATCAATACCTGACTGTTCATCCTATCTAATGACTCGACTGTCTCGGCTATAATGCTGTGAGATGTAGCGACAAACACGTTAGTGTTACCATGACATGGTAAAGAGCGGTCTCGGATCCATCTGGACCATACACTCAATAGTAAGACAAAGAATCAGCTTATATGTGTATTTACAGCAAGACCGATTGAATTTGGTCACTGGGACTATGAGGGTTTGAGAACATGGCCATGAGTGTTTGAGAACATTGTCAAATCTAATCATACCCAAGGGAAGCTGACAAAGAAACTAAATTCGGACAATACAATGTTCACGAAATGACTTCTTGATTGGAGCATTGTGAAAATGAAGAACGTTGAAATACTTTCCCATGGTAGAGAAGACTTCATTTTCCTGGAGGTGATTTCGTTTTCATTTACAGCGGACAAGGATTTACAAAGCTGATACGATTAGTATCTTGTGCGAAGCTCTTGTAAAACTGGACCAGGTTATATAGGATTATATACATGTAGACAACCTGGTGGTACCTCTACAAAACCTATTGTTTCCAATTTGAATTTGTACCATAAAAAGACATTAACATAGAGGAGAGTTTAACAGACGATGACATATATTAATGTAAAGGGAATCCGGTCTCAGGATATCGACAATGACACGTTCCGAAAGATCAGAGAGGAATATAGATAATTGTTGACACAACAGGTTTTTAGCCATTGCTCGGACCCATGCGTCAATATTTGCCAATAAGCTATCACCATTATTAAGCTTACGGTTCACAAGGTTTCTCGCCTAAGGTCAACAAAGTGTTCAAGCCTGTGTCTGAAGAGTTTCTATTAACTTTTGTCTTTTTTATTTAACCTACTTGCTGATCGAGGCCCTATGGATGTTAAGGAACGTGGGGATTCTAAACTGAGCGAACCACTACAAACCCCAAAGGTTATTTCTTCAAGTGAAGATAGAGCAGGAATGATTGAGGTTCAGCCAGCACTCTCCAATGAAGATTCTGTCAATGAAGCCTTTTGCGGCATCCGAATTGGCCAGGACTCGAATCTCGCGGTAAAAGACATAAGACTGAGGTTAAATAGTGATGGCGGGTCAATCGTACCTGCAAACAGACAACTTATCGTCGCTGCTCCAAAATGTCTCCGCCCTTCGACAACAGATGGAAATCACAAACAGCGCTTACCACGTGTGTTTTGGGAGGACATGGACAAAAATAAATCTAGCGATGACGTAAATTCATTGCCATATATACCATCAACCGTCAATGATTCATTTAAAAAGCCTCATGCTTTGAGTACCGGTACTTCACAGGGACCGCCTGGTAGTCCGCCCATAATATCAGTAAAATCTGCTGTTGATATACACGATACCACTTCATCTTCAAGCTCTCTAAAGCCTCCATCCATCCAAGTCTCAGGTACCAGCAATTCGTCAAACCAAAAGTCAACAGAAAAGAAACAGAGCAAGAAACCCCAAGTTGTACCGCCACTGCCTTTGGTACGCTTCAACTCCAGTGGTGACTTTAAAGCCGTAGTTGACGATCTTTACGGGAAGAAGGAGAAGAAACCCATTAGACTAACCAAATGGATCAATGTAAGACGTCTGGCCCAAGTTACACCGAGAGAAGTCAGAACAGGAACCGGTACAGGCCCGCCTAAAATGACGTTGGGACAAAGAGAAGCGAAAACTTTGAAATTAAAAGCCGCGTCTAACCATGGTTGGGCGGTAATTAGGCGTTACGTCGAACGTCAAAGGCTTCTTAAGTTCACCAGCGGTGCTTCGATGAATTGGAACGTATTAAAACACCACTTAAGCCACATGTCCGACATTGAAAATACAAGGAAAGATCTGTATCAACGATATGGTGTTATTCCAACATTACAAAGTGATGGGACGTATAGGACTGCTAATGTGATGCGACCTAAAAACTCAACACTAAAAATCATGGCTTTCAAAAGCGTTAAACCCGAAAAAAACATATCAGCTTTTCCAAAAATACACACTTTCAGACAGAAGACACTATAACAACTGCCATGAATTGTATCTTAATTTTATACTCTGTAAAAGCCCCTACTACTTCTCAGCACACTTCTTCTATATATATGTCAAAGAAACTAGTTGTAGACCTAGCCTACACTGTGGTCAACACATCTCAAATACTAAGCAAATGTTGTTGTGTTTGTTGGCTGTTCATCTGGAACGCCCCGGCGCTTGGAAGCAGGGTTTGTGAGCCTGATATTTTCTGATGACTTTTTAAAACTTATTGGAAATACTCTTTTCTTTGACTAACAGCATTCTCCATATTATTAGGATTGAATGGCCTTGAAAAATAGCAGAAGTTCTAAGATTTTGGGTGAGTGACTCCCGGACCGGGAATCGAACCGAGAGTTTGGAACCTTTAGCACTAAACGCCTGATTATTCGAGTGTTATCCGGCACACCACAAGATCGCAGGGCACAAGTCCAATCCCTAAATGTTATTTCAACGTTGCTTTATTAATTCCAGTTTTAATGAACCTTCAAAATGCCACACCGCCTAAGTTTGTTGTGTTTTTCCTTTTGTTTGTCTTCAGAAGTAACAATCTTGGACTGCAAGTCGATTTTTCACCCAAAAAGTACATTTAAAGACTTATTTAGGGAATAGGTCTGAAGCTTAATGACGTATCTAGGGGAAATTATGGTATATTTGAAGGGTGTTGGAATGCGGAACATCCATACAGTTTGCGTGTAAACAAGATTTAAATAAGCCAGACGAACGTTCATTCATTCTAAGCCTAACGTACATTCTTGAGACTACTACCACTAAAAGGCATCCGAACTGTAGGTCTTGAGAACAATAGCTTATAATTTCAACATTCTGTTTCAACGTAAAAATATCAACATTTTATATGGCAGCTCATGTCACTTTAATATAGACGCCCATCCGATGTATTCCGGTACCAATGCCCAAATGGGGCCTTTCTGAATTTACTGTCTGTCTGTATATTTCGTGAAGGTTGCAATGCTTTCTGATATTCTAATGTCACGTAACAAAGTATTGAGCGTAATGTTACGTAATCAAGAATCCGGCTTCATAATACTATATAAGTTATGGTTTACGTCGTCCTCCTGGGGCGCAGCAATGGTTGAAAATTGTTCATAAGTTTCTGAAAAAAAAACTTATTTTTTCCTTTCGGACTATAATATCAAGGTCCCAAACCTGAGAAAGTTATCTTTAATATTAGAATTCCCACTGACTAGCTTGACATAATAAAGTAGAGACTAGAGTGAGCAATCCGAAGAAAGACATTTAAGACATATTGAAACAATTGACATTTCTTTTAATTATATCATTCCCCAAACCTAACATAATGATTTTTAGAAGTAATAGTTGTTTTTATTTGTGCTGTTGTAGTTATTAAAGTGTTGTCGCAAGACGTATATTGAAAAATAATTATCCTATGTTGTTTAGTTGTTGTTGCTGTCATACTAGCGTTGTTGTTGTACTAGTTATCTTTAATGTGAATTTTAACAATTAAATTGAAGAAGTTATACCTGTTTAAACTGGAGATAGAATCCTCAAGTATAAAAGAAACATCTTACCATAATGGTTAATCGTTCTCAGCTTTAGTATGTCAACAAAGTTGAATTGAAATCTCTGCAGGTTAATGTCTTTGACTGTAGCATAAGGTTGTCAGCCATGTTTGAATACTCTCTAAACTTGACATTTTATTTCTAAATATTCAAAACTACTGTTTAATTTTACAATAACAATTACACTATTATGTCCAGTTGCTAAAATACCAAAATGTAAGGTAAGGAACCTTATGAAAAGCCTATATTTTAGGAACACATTTTATTTAAGAATCCATTTTGTGTAGAGAGTACTCATTTGACAAGTATAAAAGGCGGGAAATTTGAGAGATTCAGTGACTAGCTCCCTATTATTGGACAAGTCCACTTCTCCTGAAGAAACCACCCGAGGAAATACCCGACATACCCGAATTACCTGACCATAGGATCATTGGAAACTAAACCACCTTAAAAGGTATGGGATATTACAGGGAACAGATGGAAGAGGCCTGGTGAGATCGAGAACAAGCCCCCTACTTTCACCCTCTGTATTCATGGGGTTACCCCATGAATCCTAGGGAGACTGTAAGACTTGTTCACTCACTATACCCTGCTCCATTCAGTCCTTTCCGATGATTTTTCTGAACAAACATTAACCCATGAATTCCTTTATTAATCTCTGGTAAATATCTAACTGGATAATTTCAATAGGAATTCCAATATTAACCAGTAGATTATTACCCCATGAATTCATAGGGTAAATATTGTAAGTCAATCACTGGTAAATCTGAATCGTTTTCACTGAACTGCATTACACCCCATAGACCCATAGGGATGGATGGCACATACTAAAGACACTGGTGGGAAAATTAGGACAAATTTACGCATTCATACCGATTGAACCTATACATATTAAGGGAAAACCATACAATACAA
This sequence comes from Lepidochitona cinerea, assembly GCA_963971465.1. Lineage (NCBI taxonomy): Eukaryota > Metazoa > Mollusca > Polyplacophora > Chitonida > Tonicellidae > Lepidochitona > Lepidochitona cinerea. Next base: position 32,761,706 of record OZ020556.1, on the reverse strand, counting down.
GAAGACCAACCAAACATGAAGTGGATTACTATTAAAGTAATGAGTTATACAAGTGAAGCGCTACACATATAGCCCTTCCATATATGACCCCCCCCCCCCCTCCCCCTTTCTGCTGTGAAAAATTATTCAATAAAGTTTTAAAATTGATTTCAAGCCTTTGTTACAATTTCTACATAGTTAATTGATCTTCGGTACTGTACCAGAGCATGAGCAATGCCGCACTGCAGATAATTTAATATCTGTGAATTCAAATTGCTCATGATCTGAATCCAGACATAGATCTTTTAGGCGAACTGTAATTCCTCAACCCCCGCAGCGATCGAGATCGCTACATTATTAACTCAATATTTCGGTTTATTCTCAAACCATCATCAGGAGTAGCGATACAATGAAAATAACGGTATGTAGAGGCAGTAGAAAAGGATTTAAAACAACACATGTAGGGTAATGAGACGATTAAAGGTTATGTACAGCAAGAAGATTAAGGAAGAACAGCATGGGGCATACAGGTGGCAGGTAATAAACATGGCATAGTAGGAATATAGTACGTTAAGATAACTAAGATGGTTGATACAATAGAGATTGACAAGTGTTTGACAAGTATTTACTGTAATGGGGCGAGACAGAAATTTTACAGAAATAAATTAAATTGTTTGGTGGCCTTTAGGCCAGTGTTAAGGTCAGGGTTGTGCTTTTTTATGGCATAAGCCTCCTTAAAGAGAAGCTCGTTCCAATGTTTTGATCTGTCAATAACTTTCATATTATTTGGAACGAATCCTGAAAGATCAATTCTTGTCGGTGCGCCATTGTCTGGCATACAAAATAAATTTATTTTGTACGCCAGACAATGAATATTGGTATCAATAACAGGACAACTACTGAGCCAACCATTTCGTTACATCAGATGCACAATATGATGACAGCGGTTAGGAAGACTTTTTCCAACTCGCTTGGGGTCCTCCGTGGCTCAGTGGGTAGAGCGTTGGACGCTCAATCCGAAAAGCCTTCCACCAATGGGTCGCGGGTTCGAATCCCACTCAGTCCAAAAAATATTGGAAAATTTTCTGGCTGGGTTTCACTCGAACGACTTATGTGGGATGGTTGCCAGTTACCAATGGAAGGTAGTGCAGTTTCCTCCGGGCATAGAGCCCGGTTTCCTCTCACAATAAAACTGGCAACACCGCCATATAAGTGAAATAATATTGAGCGCGGCGTAAAACACCAAACAATCAATCAATCAATCCAACTCGCTCATCTACTTTGTAGAGATTCAGTCATCTACTAAATTACCAGCCAGTGAAATTTCGAACCTGAACCTATATAACTCTTCTGCTTCCAAGATGAAGAGAGTTAAGGTCATATTAAAAATATCTCAGTCAAAATTTAAAGTATCCTCAGACAAAATTCACTGGGCCGAAGATACAGCAAATTCCTTGTATATATACCCACTGGCTTCAGACACTTGATTTAAACTAAATTTAGGACAGGGCATGCGCCGCCCTACTTTCGGCTCAAGAAGTAATATTGCTATTATAAATGTGAGTAGTGAGGAACTCAATGCTGATGATATATCTCTACTCAATAGAGGACTTTCATTTCTGCTTTGTCCGAAATCATTATCTGATAGGGACCTTTCTATTAGTAAATAAGTTCATGTTATAGACTTCTCAAGAATTATAGGTCTGGGTGAAATCTACTGATATTCTTTTACGTCTTAAAGTGGCATGAGCTGACAAAATGTTGATATTTTCACGTTTAAACAGAATATTGAACTTATTGGCTATTTTTCTCAAGACGTATAATTCAGAAACTTTTTAGTGCTTCTAGTCTCGATAAAGTATTGTTTTGAACCAAGTTTGGTTTAGAATGAATGAATGGTCGTCCCGGTTATTTAAATTTTGTTTACTTTTCGGACACGGTTCGTATAGACAGTAGACTTTATGGATTTCCTCCATTCCAACACCAATCATTTAGTTTTTTGATGGCCTTCAAAGTCTCTTACTGTCGTGGAGATCAGAAATTATGCAAAAAGTGTGAATTTTGGCAGCTCATGCCACTTTAAAGCGGCCACACACCCCTGTCAAAGGTTATTGTAATTAACCAAAACCCATGATATTTCATAATGTTGAAGGCATAAAAATATACAGTTTTTATAGAAGTATATAGGCCTATATATCCTATATATCTGCGGAATGAATGATTGTGCGCGGAGGTTTACTTTTCGAAAACAACTTTGCTCCTGAAGATACCAGGGTCAATTGATACTCAGAATTCATATATACAACTGTGCGAATTTTAATAATACATGATGTTCGATTGACTACCATAGGTAAATCGTAGCCGAGAAATCTTGTCTGTGTATTTTTCTTCATTTCTTTATTACCACATAAAGTGGTGCATACGTCAGAAAGTGTAGGATAGATTCTCAGCACCACAGAGGCTGATTATTTGGGCTAAGGTAAATCGCAAAATACTTGCCGATATGACCTTGTTTTTAAGAATGTCGATAAGATTACATGTTACATTAGTAGGGCCTATACATAACCAGAATACAGAGACAACGTGTATATAAGGGAAATTTAATGCAGATCTGCCCGAACTCTTCTTTAATTTCTCGATTGCAAACACTATTTAACTGCACAAAGACGACATTCACGAATGATAGAAAATAGCAAAGGGGATGACTTTCACGAGTCCCATGGGAAAGCAGCAATAGAAACAGAAGGTTGTCTGTGGTGGACGAAATCCCAGGGGGCTCATTCGAATTTCAAATTTTGAATTTCGAAATTCACATTTCTTAATTTCGAAATTCAATATTCACACATAGTCAATTAAACAATCACTGACACGTTTTAAATTTGTTTTCACCAATTAAAATATTGTTAGGCCTAACACTAATTAGGACTGCACGTACACTGGTAGTGGTACTAGGCCAGCGATTTCATTATGTTGAAATTGGAATGTGAGTTTCGAATTTCCAATTTCAAATATTGAAATTCGAATATTGAAATTGGAATGTGAGTTTAGAATTTAAAAAAAAATTAATTACATATATAAGCTAATTATAAATCCGTGGACTAGCCTATTGCTGTAAGCGTGAACATTTCCGCTGTAACAAGAAAAGCATAACGCGTTCTTAGTCCGCAATATGTTGAGTGGATTGAAGGATAATTTCTGATACGCCCGCACGGGCTTCTTCAATACCACGTCAACATAGGGTACATTTGAAAAATCTAAGAGTTGCTCTCGGAATTTTTAAAAAATGATAACTCGCAATTTTTAAACATTACTCACCTAAAATTTTGTCAGAAAGCTTCTTTGATAATCCCTTCGTAGAGCTAAACCATCATATGTGACATTAAAATCTGTTAGCAGCCAATTTCGCTAAGTTTGAATTCCGTCTGTTGACTAAAAATTTTCTCGGGCGATCACACCGCCATCTACCGTGTACTTTCAAATCATGCTCGCCACTACAACCGGTAACGACTGTCAGGGAAAGTCGGTGATAACGCAAAGGGAATTTAAACTTAGCGAATTTCGTTGTTTGGCGATGTGTATGATCACAAATGATGGTTTAGCTCTACGAAGGGATTATCAAAGAAGCTTTCTGACAAAATTTTAGGTGAGTAATGTTTAAAAATTGCGAGTTATCATTTTTTAAAAATTCCGAGAGCAACTCTTAGATTTTTCAAATGTACCCTATGTTGACGTGGTATTGAAGAAGCCCGTGCGGGCGTATCAGAATTTATCCTTCAATCCACTCAACATATTGCGGACTAAACGCGTTCTGTGTGGTCTTCCGCCACTAACCTGAGTTTGTCATTTTTGATGTCGCCATGTTTTGTAAACACACAATTAATTTGTTTGAAGTCGAAATGGGATTTGTTAATTTCGAATTTCAAATCTTGAAATTCGAATGAGCCAACTGGGCTTTTGTATTTGTCTCAAAAGGTACGAGTGTCGCACATTAGACTCGTACCAGATCGATGGCACGTGTTACTGTTAGTGTTTTGCGGACATTCAGCTGGTCACAAAGACTCTGTCCTTGTCGCTGTCAGTGTCAGACTAAAAGTGTCATATTTAACTCGATCTACTTTCGAAACTACAGTCCAAGGAGTCGGATTTCTGTCGGTTCATCCTTAAGGTGGTCTAATTATTCTCCATTGGCTGCCTCTCCTAGAAACCTCAACTACTGTTACAAAGAAATTCCGAGGAGAAATATGTCGCTTCAACAACAACAAGCGTCACTACCAGGGAAGGAGCTTCGTCTCTCATGGAACATCACCGCCGAGAGTATCGCTAAGACAGCTGATGGATTAATTGAACAATTGAAGACGGTTTATGACTGTGTAGGAGCACTTAAACCAGACGAAGTGACCTACGAAAATGTCATAAAAGTGGGTTTAAGTTGAAATAAGTTAAACTATCTCGTTGCCATAGTTACACAAACACACTCACTGAAACATTTTTTTTTTAATTTCCATGTCCAACAACTTTTGTCCTCTACTGACTTATCATTTTTACCCTTTAGTTTATTTTATCTCACGCATTGTGGATTTGAAAAAAACAACAACATGATATTGATAGTCTCTGGAGTTTAAATTGGTTTAAATTTGCATAATAATATATCGATATTACTATTAAAGTATTAATATTATTAATGGCGGTAGTACTACTACTAGTAATACTAGTAGGCCTATGCAAGTTGAAACCTGACTATTGTTTTTTTTCCCAACAATAAACTTACCCATGGTATAGGCTTAACACAATATATATTTAAACTTTTTTTCCGATGGTTGTTCTCCTCAACATCTCCTCTCCGATCCAGGATATTATCTGGCAAAAGGTGGGGGAGGAAGTGGGGAACCATCTTCTCCAGCCAAGTTAAAACCTCCATGACCCCATTCCTACTCAAACCTGTAAATCTAACAGTGACTTTGAATTGGATGGGAATAAAACGTTTCGCAGCTAATCAAAATCTTGGACACTTACACTGTTCCACCAGCAAAAAAATAATTTAATGGCGCCTGCATACATCTTAAGCTTTCGTTAACCGAGTGCTGATTGGTCAAGACTCTCACAATCCCACCAGTGCGCAGTGTTCAATTTACAGGTTGGAGTGTAGTAGTCCACCAAGGTAAAACACGGAATGGGTCCATGGAGATTTTAACTTGGCTTTAGAAGATGGGGAGGAACAAGAAAAGGGACCATATTACCATTACTTGTTCTACATGGCCCACAGAAAGTGGAGGATCAGGCTGATGACCTCAAAGCAAGAGGCAAGGGTCTAGCAATTTTGTCACAGTTATACCCCTGGGAAGTATTGAGATACCATGATAGATATTTACAGTTTAATTATTCAGAGGCTTTGTAACAATGTGTAGGTTATTTGATAAAAATGAATGGTCAGAAATATTTTTTTTTGTCTTCAGGCATTAGCTGATGGGGAATGTGAATATGCTGTGAAAAGAAATAACATTGACTTTGTACAGCATGTGTATGAGGATAAACTGATGAGGGATGCTAGTGTAGAGGCTGATAAGAAACTATCAGAGTTTGATGTGGAAATGAGGTTTGTAGCATTTGTTATTATAGGTCAGGTATTATACCTACCATTACTAGTGCTGAAACAAATAGTTGATTTTGGTATTTGAATATTCGGTTCTGCTATTCGAATAGTATTCGCTTATAAATAGTCTTGACAACCAAACGACATGAGATTCGATCGAGGTGTACGGTCGGCATAGCCGCCTACCATGCCTTGCACCTACCTCAGTAACCGGTCGAAAATTAAGTTGAAATAAAATAATCGTCACACGTGATTGACAAATTTGCTTCACACAGCAAATCCAACAATCCACAAATTTATTAGAAAACTCGAAAATTCATATCTTTCGGTTTAAATCAGTTTAAATGTTTGATAACATTCCATGCGTGAACTCTGGCTGCTAGAAATCACTTTACAGAACGAAAGAAAATGGAATGCAGGCTGCTGATTGGATAATATTCTTTGCATATATGTCAGATAAGAGTTACATCCCCCTGAACTCTAAGCACATGTCCGGTTTAACAGGCCGTCTCTCAAATTTGCGGATAAATTCCCAGTAAATCAACACAATATACGCATCCCTGCCAAATACTTCATTATGTAATTAGTTGTTTAACTATTTTATGCGGGCGATATCCATTAAAAGCGTACAGATCTCGTAAATGAAGCAGTCAAAACTTCCAAATTTCATCCTCATCGATATCAAACATGGCGTTCGATAAAATTAAGTCAGCGCAGCGAAAAGGACTTGAAAAATCAAGATCTTTACAGGGAATATCAAAGAGCTACACTGAAATTTCATCATTCCTAAAATACTAGTGAGTAAAATTTAATTGCGTCAGATTCGGATTTTATTTGTTGAAAACTTGTGAGGGTCCAAATGAGTTGACGAATATTCGAATAGTAATCAGTATTCGAATATTACCGATTTAATATTCGTTCGTGACGACGCTAGCGGGGGAAATGTTGTGAAATCAACCCTTTGGTGACTGTATACGTTCATGACAGCCCAGTTTTCAATATACAAGGACAGAATATAACCACACTCGCAACATTATCAGGTTAAATCCTTCATTTTGTATGATAACAAGCAAAAGATCACTTCTTCCGGGGGAGGTAAACCTACCAGCCGATGATGCACTACAGACTCGATGTTGTTTGAAAAGTCATCTCTACTTAACATGTATATTTGCACACGGCACGCACATGCAGGAGGGGTAGAATTCAGCACTAACCATTACTAGTCTACTCTGTATTTACACGATAGTCACCCAACAGATTGTATATGATTTTGAAAGCTTGTGTTGTTCAAAAACAACTAACTACGTGGTGATGTCTTAATTTTTTATCATTAGTATTTTGATTATGTTAAGGATCACCCTTAACGGCTAGTATCTCAAGGCTACTTACATTTCATTTTACTATGCAACTTATAAAAGCTGACTGGTTTGTCTGTCATATAATTCTCAAAATCAATCAATCAATCAACCAAATAATGGCAAATATTGAAATTTAAGTATAAACAGACAAAAAAAAATTCAGCAACAGTATTTTGTTCCAAGTTATCAATTTAAACGTATCTGCAAGTAATATACGATCTCTCTTGTTCAAACAAGAAAAGATTCATTGAAGTTTTGTGAAAATGTTGAATATAGCTAGTGTTACTTTCAAAGGAGATAGATTTCTTTTTCATACGCTTACCATTATCTAAATTGACCTAAACACCAATACGGTAAGATCTCTGCTAATTCAAGTACTCTAAAAAATTCAAGGGCCAGAAAAACATTAACAAAAGTACACTTAAAATTAAACTTTTTTCGTTGAGAGTCTTACCTCCTGGAGTGAGCGATCAGATAATCCTATTGAACGATCGCTGTTGTTGTTTTTATAGACCAAATGTGGCAAATAGCAATGTAATAATTCGTTATTTTCACATCACTGGTCCTTGAATTAGCGGAGATCTTACCGTATGTTTTCATGAAGGTTTAAGTTTTTTTTCTAATCAGGAGCCCTTTTTCTCTAATTGAAAAGTTTCCTGTATTTTTCAGTATGCGACAAGATGTCTTCGACTCACTGGTTACTTTCAAAGAAATAAATAAAGTGGAGTTAAAACCAGAGGCCAATAGGTTTTTAGAAAGACTTATAAAACTTGGAAGGAGGAATGGTAATATATGATTTACTTGTATAATTTCTCTATGCTTCATTATGATACGAGACACCGTTCACCAGGATATTTAATAAATGTATCAACTAAAACAATCATTTATGAAAGTTACTCCTCAGCGGAATGTTTTTTGGTTGTATTCAATCTGTATTTTTTTTTGTACGCAGGTCTACATTTGCCTAAAGAGACTCAAGATAAAATCAAATCTATCAAGAAGAAAATGAGTGATCTGGGAATTGATTTTAGTAAAAATCTGAACGAGGAAAACACTATCTTAGAGTTTGCTGTTGAAGAATTAGGTGAGAGGATATGATCAGGGTTATTTTTTGTGGTTATCCCTAATTGAATAGTTTTTACTTTTTAAAATCTTGTATTTTTCACACCTTAAAACCAACTTCTATGCATTTGTTGACAGTATTATTTGCTTTATTTCCAAACAAAACAATCCATTTTTATATTAACTAACTTATTCATACCTGAGAGCTGTTTTATATACATGCACCTTTTGGAATTTCTTTCTATAAAGTGCATGCATGTTTGAATTTAAGGGAATACAAAAAGATGTGTAAACCAATGAAAAGTATCAACCTGAATTTATCTTTTGTTTTTAGCTGGTGTTCCAGATGACTTTGTTAAAAATTTGGAAAAGGTTTGTGTTTAATTACATTGGAACTCATGAAAAGCCTCAGAAAAAAAAATTATTAAAACTTCCTGTAGAAAAAGAAATAAAAAGATTTAATCCGTTTTGGAGACAATTTTCTCATACATTTAGAATTGATTTTTATTATACTTGATAAATGATATATTTTATCTGAATTGTTGACTTAAAAGGTTTGTAATCAGTTTGTGTGTTTATTCAGACAGAAGGGGGTAAATGTAAAGTATCCTTGAAATACCCACATTATTTTCCCTGTATGAAAAAAGCCCGAAATCCAGAGACCAGGAGAAAACTAGAGACTGCCTTTAATTCACGGTGAGTGATATCTGACAAGACAGATCTTCTGAAATTTGGGCCGCTGCAGGGCTCATTATTGTATAAAACATCTTTTGGTTCAACTAGAATTTTCACACTGCGAAGTTGGCAGTTAACAATTCTCTTGTAAGATGGCTCATATTCAAATGCCTAAAGGCACTGTCGCTGTAGTAACCTTTCTGACATGTGGGACATGCATGGCCTTACATGTAAAAAAGTTAAAAAAATACAGTTCATAAAATACAGCTGTAGTGACTGTTGGCGGTGTAAAACATAAATCAATGAATCAATCTTTGCAGTGATCTTTATAAATCTTTGTATTGGCATAATTGTTGTTGGGTTTTTTTGTGTGCAGATGCATGAAGGAAAACACAAAGATTCTGGAAGAGCTTGTTAGACTTAGAAACGAGGTGAGGGAATTCAATATTGAACAATTCATAATTAAAAAATTCAATAAATAGTTCAGTTAGCCTAAAAACAATGGAGCGGGAATGTTTGTAGCCTGATTAATGTCCTGATCCGTGTCGTGGACATGTGATCAGATTTGTGGTCTTTTATATCGTTCTCAACACATTTCACAAAGCAAATCCATCATATCCAGAGGTTCTTTAATGTACCCTGGTTTTCCTCTCACAATAAAACTGGCAACGCCGCCATATAAGTGAAATAATCTTGAGCGCGGCGTAAAACATCAATCAATCTTTAATGTAGTATCAAAATGGAAAGTTGTGGAAAAAACATTCCTAAAATCCAAATGTTTTGAGTATCCCCTCGGCACCTTGTGGTTATGCAATGACTGTCTGGTTTCCTGTCTGGTACTACAAGGGGTGGTTGAGAAAATTGAGCTGTGTTATTAATATCCATGATTATCCTTTCAGTCATTGTGGTAAAAGAAAATAAGAACTGAAAGCTGTCATTAAATACGCTCATTTTTCGAAGCATTATTTCTTTGTCAACTACTGTACAAACGAAAAAGGGCGGCCACTGTAACCCTCTAATGTTCATAATTGTATGTGATTAGTCGCCTTGGATCACTCCATTATAACAATATCCCACTCAAAATGGCCGGTTCCGGACTGTGGCAAAACTAGGTCAATTATCGATGGATATGTGGATTGTCTGATAGACTCTTGGCAATGAAAAGTTTAAAGCAGAGTTTAAATTTTTTTACGATATGTGAAGCTTTCAAAAGTCTTAAACACTATAATTATTGCATTAGTTCAAAGATCAATACTTCAGTTTGAACTCCCTCTGAGGCAGATATAAGTGAAATAATCTTGAGTGCGTCGTAAAACATCAAACAACCAACCAACCCTCTGAGGCAGAGGTTCAGTCCATATGTGTACGGGCGGCAAATTAGAAAGTTTGACAGCATAAAATTTTGTCCACTCGTGTACTTGATCAACTACATGCACTTCAACGTGAAGTCCCTGTGAAATATTAAACTATATAACCAAAGTAACAAACATGTTTATTTTTAGTTATTTTTTCTTTGTGGTGTTTTTTTGTCACAAGAACTGTCAGAATTAGCCTACGCAAACTGTGACGGTTCTGGTATTCCAATATTAGCTGCATTAAGATTAGCGCAGTATAGACATGGGGATTTATAACGGCTAATTAACTTTGTATCCTGTGCATATGTAAATGTTTGTATTTTGCTTAAAGCTCAATTTCTATCCACACATATCTGTATCTTTGTAGAAAGCTCTGTTGTTGGGATTTCCCACCCATGGTCATTTTGTGTTAGATATGAGGATGGCTAAAGATCCTCAAACAGTCAGTACATTCCTTAAAGATCTCGCTGTTAAAGTCAGACCATTACAAGACCAAGAATTAAAACTTTTCCTGCAATACAAGAAAGAAGAGGTAACAGAACTTTTTTGGTACATTCTTTCAGGAATATTTTACTTGCATTTTCTTCTTCATATTTATTTTTGGTCAGAAAACAATCTTTCCACAGTTTAGGCGTAAGAGGCCTAGGTGGCTCAGTCTGTTAAAGTGACATTCCCTCAGTCCAACACAGGCCTTCCATCGATGCGGCGTATGATTGAATCCTAATAAGACCCCCAAAATTGCTTGATTGATTGTTTGGTGTTTTACGCTGCGCTCAAGATTATTTCACTTATATTGGCGGCGTTGTCAGTTTTATTGTGGGAGGAAATCAGGCTCTATGCCCGGAGGAAACCCACAACCTTCTGTTGGTAACCCCAAAAAGCCCTTGTCAATTTCCTTTCTTCACAAATATCATAAGCCCTAGTCAATTTCCTTTCTTCACAAATGTCATAAGCCCTTGTCAATTTCCTTTCTTCACAAATGTCATAAACCCTTGTCAATTTCCTTTCTTCACAAATGTCATAAGCCCTTGTCATAAGACCTTGTCAATTTACTTTCTTCACAAATGTCGTATCTGACTGGGTTTTCACTCGAACGACCTACCGTATTTTCACGCAAATAACCCGCCCCCTCGTATATCCCGCACTATGCATAAATTATATTTTCGGGAAAAAAAATGTTCAGATAAGCCGCACACGGGTATAACCCGCGGCGAGTGGCTATGTTGGTAAACCGACTTACCGGCATGTCGTTTGTAACATTACGTAGCCTACATACACTACCGAGTTATCGGTAGACAACCTTGCGGTTTGCAGTGTCAACGCAATCCGTTTTGACTATAGTATGACGTGAAATTGCATAATCATAAGAATATTACAGTGATAAAGTCTGCTGCTAGTTAAAATCCAAACAAATGTGTTGTTGCAGACCTGCCAGCGAGGAAAATCACAGATGTTTGAGGCGTATGTTTTTTACAAAGCCTGATCACGCTGTGACCCTACGCTATCCGTAAATAGGAAGAGAGAGAAAAACAAACTGTTCTAATTAGCTATTACTTGTATATTTTTAATGGTTTTATTAATAAATATTTTCCATAATTGATGTTATTGTAAAGAAGGATCCAAGTTTGTTCCAATACAAGGGAATTATTTTGAATAATCGGTCACTGATGCAAAGTCGAGTGAGCCGATCACAAGTTCAAGCCAGTGACTGACAAACCGTAGGCCCCTATGTGTCACCAAACAACTGGGCGTTTCCGGGATTATTTAAAAAAGCCATACAAAACTGGCTTAATCTTTACCTGTGTGGTTTTAGTTGTTAGCACATTAAAGAAAAAACAACATATGAACACTATAAATATCCAAAGCAAAAAATTAAAGCTATATTACGAAAAAAATATTTATTACGAACATATCTAAACCTGTGTAAAAATGTCTGAGCCAAGCAATCCGAGAAAAAGAAAACGCAAAAGTTATACTGCAGATTTTAACCTTAAAGTTGCCACATTCGCCGAAGTGCATGGTAATAGAGAAGCTGGACGTGTCTTCGAAGTGGATGAGAAATCTGTCAGAGAGTGGCGTAAGGGAACAATGCATCTCATCGAAATGCCTAAGACAAAGCGAGCCAGGCGCGGTGGTGTGGCAAAGTGGCCTGGGCTGGAAGCTGATTTAACCGCCTGGGTATCAAAGCAGCGAGAATCAGGCCGTTCTGTTTCAACCACCCTTATACGTCTTCGAGCTCAACAGATTGCAAAGCAAACGGGAATAAAATATTTCAATGGTGGGCCATCCTGGTGTTTCAAATTCATGAAACGGAACAGACTCTCAGTGAGAGCAAGAACGACGGTGGGCCAAAAATTGCCAGAGAATTGGGAAGAAAAAGTAGAAAGTTTCTTGGAATTCACAGAAAAACGGAAAACTGATTTGGGCATCGACACGCCATATTTTCTTGGAAATATGGATGAGGTTCCTGTGAGCTTTGACGCACCACCTTCTAGGACAGTTGACCACACGGACAGCAGTACCGTAAACATTATTACAACTGGCCATGAAAAAACGAACTTTACGGTAGTTTTGAGCTGCCTGGCAGATGGGACTAAGATTAAACCTATGGTCATCTTCAAACGAAAGACTTTGCCGAAGGAAAATTTTCCATCTGGAGTGTTCGTGAGAGTGAATGAAAAGGGATGGATGAATGAAAGCGAAATGGAAGAGTGGATTGAGCATTGCTGGCGTCGGCGTCCTGGATCTTTTTTCACCAAACGGAAATCTCTGTTGGTTTTTGATTCAATGGCTGCACATAAATGTGACAATGTTAAAAAAAAATTGAAGAAGATGGAAACAGAAATTTCTGTTATCCCAGGCGGGCTAACTAAAAAACTGCAACCATTAGACTTAACCATAAATAGGGTCTTCAAACTCAAAGTACGTGATTGTTGGGAAAGTTGGATGACTGAGGGGTTGCACGAATATACAGCCTCCGGAAAAATGAAGAAGGCAAGCTTTGCCGAAGTTTGTCGGTGGGTAGTTTCTGCCTGGAATGCCGTTAATGTTTCCACGATAAAAAATGCATTTGTGAAGAGTGGATTGACAACTGGGGAGGAGATACATGTATCAAGCGACACCGAGAATGACTGTGAAATCACCCCATACCTCAAAGACTCTGATCTCACACAGTTGTTCTGTAGTGATACTGAGGAGGAAGACTTTGAAGGCTTTACCACAGATGATCTGTTATGAACTGAAGTATGAAAGTCCCATAAAACATTGTTAAAATTATTAAAATGCATTCTTTTTGAGTTCACATTTGTATTTTTGGTGTTCGATCTTAATATTAAATAAAGCCTGTTACAAAAATTCTAACAAAACTGTGCTGTCCTTGATATCACTACCTTTTTGTTTCTTTTTTAAATTTTGATAAAACGGTATACTTGGGTTTTATTCAAATTCCATTGATCTAATGGGGTGTTATTTAAGGGTTTAATACCGCCGTAGCGGTGTTTGTTGCGTAACCCGATACCGCTGAACGTTGGTTCGTACCGAGTCAAACCACGAGAATGCGCAGCATTCGAGGGGTATGACGAGGTGCGAACCAACGTTCAGCGGTATCGGGTTACGCAATAAACACCAAGACGAAGGTATTAAAGTCGATTCTACCCCGATAATTGAGAAAAATGAGGAAAAAGTGACCTGTTGTTGATTGCCGTTCCTTTTCCCTCCCTCGGGACAAATTGGGAACTTTTAACCAATCAACGATAAGCTTTGGTCACGTGCAACGGTTGACCCAGATATTTTGAAGCAGAATGACATAATGTCACTATGGCTACCGCTTTGACAGGCTGGGTTGCTGACGACGCTATCGGGGGAAATGTTGTGAAATCAAGCCTTTGGTGACTGTATACGTTCATGACAGCCCAGTTTTCAATATGAAAGGACAGAATATAACCACACTCACAACATTATCAGGTTAAATCCTTCATTTTGTATGATAACAAGCAAAAGATCACTTCTTCCGGGGGAGGTAAACCTACCAGCCGACGTTGCACTACAGAATCGATGTTGTTTGAAAAGTCAACTCTACTTAACATGTATATTTGCACACGGCAGGCACATGCAGGAGGGGTAGAATTAAACGCCGTCCTCTGTGAATTTAATTCTTATGGATATCTAATTTGAACTCTTCCTGACCGGCAAAGTAAGTATAAAAGGATGAGACACATGAGTGCGGCTAATTTGGACTGAGCCACTACCCCTATTATTAATAAGTGGACCGTTCCGTTCATACAACACTCAATGTATAACAAACAAGATTTCCGCCGTTACAAGTTTATTTCCTCATGATCATTTTCAATAACCATCTTTTTACATCGGGAATATTGTACACGTGAGAAAAACTTCCGTTTTCCCCACAATCTTTGACCGCATGGCATACATGTTGCAGCTGATGTTGACGCCGCTTGTACACTACGGCCGAACTGTAGGACGTCTGAAGCGCGAAAAGTTGAAAACAATGATGAAGATATTCATACAATACGATCGCTCTAAAAAGATAAGAAAAGAATGAAACTAAGTTATTGTTTAGAAATTTACTTTTGTAATCAATTTGGTAATATAATCACGCCAATTCCCCCCCAAAATAAGCAGCAATGCACATATAACCCGCACACGACTATAACCCGCAGCACGTATTTCACAACACTTATTTTACGTATAACCCGCGGGTTATTTGCGTGAAAATACGGTACATGTATGTGAGATGGTTGCCAGTTACCAACGGATTGTTGTAGGTTTCCTCTGGGCATAGAGCCCGGTTTCCTCCCACAATAAAACTGTGAAATAATCTTGAGCGCAGCGTAAAACACCAAACAAATCAATCAATCATAAATGTCGTAAGCCCTCATCAATTTCCTTTCTTCATAAATATCGTAAGCCCTCGTCAATTTCCTTTCTTCATAAATGTCGTAATTCCTGGTCAATTTCCTTTCTTCATAAATGTCAATTTCCTTTCACTTAGCGAAAACAGTTTGAACTAATCAAAGTTAAAGGCTCTGATTTGTTAAAATGGGATTTATGTTACTCAGTGTGAGAAGTATGGCTATGAGTTTGACAATCAGATCAACATGTGGGATTATCGTTACTATATGAATATGGCAGAAGAGAAGAAATACACTGTGGATCATGAGAAACTAAAGGAGTATTTCCCTATGGATGTTGTAACAAAAGGACTACTGGATATCTATCAGGTAAAGAACTCGGTTTTTATGTTCGTTAGAAGAGGTATGGGTTTTTGGGGGGTTTAAGCTGCAATGGCTTATCTAGTTCATTTGTAACTCAATGACCCTATTGTGCAATGAGCCTCTCTTCCTCAGCCTCTAAACCTGTTAGCTCTGTCTTGCAGGCCATAGGATTACACGGTAATAATAGGTCCCGGTATATATGTCTGTGGTTAGTAGGGGGTTAACATAAAATAAAGACAAACAATTTCCTCTAGGTGTTGACATATAGTGGATGGTACATTTATTTTAATGGGAATTTATTGTTCCTTACTCATAATGTAACAATTTGACTTGTAAACGATTTTTTACATTTCAGGAGCTGTTAGGCTTGAAGTTTGAAGAAGTGCCGTCGGCTGATGTTTGGCAAAAAGATGTCAAAATGGTTGGTATAATAAAGACTGCACCTATAATAGATGGGAGTTAAAGACTTTTCAATGCACGGTTTTCAAACAATTCTGATGAGAAAATAACCCCCACTCTCTAAGAGCTACTACATTAGTCTGGCTAAAGGCTAAATGATCTTTCAAGGCATGAAATCTGATTTCTGCTTTAAATAACTGCCTGCAACATATTCATAAGACTTGTACCTAGTTTGATGACCACTTTTAGAAACGGAACCATGAAAAATGTTTATCATTTATGTTTACTCTGTGAAGAGAAGGGCCTTGATGGCTCAGTATGCAGAGTGACAGTCGCTCAGACCTTCCATCGATAGGTTGTGGGCTCTAATTCCTTTTTAGTCCAAAGTTTGTTACTGGATCACCAATATTTGATTGAAATAATCGTGAGTGTAACGTAAAACATTAATCAAGATGTCTGTTGATGTACAATATGAGTTTACAGGAATCTCGGTTAAGAAAATGTCAAATCTGATTCTTTTTATAAAAATATAGTTTTAAGTTTACGTTGAGTCGATTAGAGGCTCAGTCGGTTAGAGGGATTGTCCCTCAGTCTGACACAGGCCTTCCATCAATGCGGGGCGACTTTAAATCCCACTCAGACCAAATAAAATGGATTTTCCCATTTGATTGCTGATGTGAAAGAGTTGTCAGGTACTCTCCGGGGCAAAGAGTCCGGTTTTCTCCCACCACTAAACCTAGTTATTCGAGCATATAAGTGAAATAATCTCGAGTGTGGCGTAAAACATCAATCAACCTCCTTATTTACATTCAATTAAATTTTTGAGTTGATTTTCACGCGATCGGCCTATATCAAACATTTGACAAGTATTCAGGGAAGGTCAAGGGTTTCCCCTGGGGACAAATACCTAGTTTCCTGCCCCACTAAACCTGGCAATGCAGCCATATAAGTGGAATAATCTTGAGTGCGGTGTAAAGCATAAATAAATGAATCAACGTTCTCAAGTGACGTCATTTGGCTTGATAATGAAAGTAATTGACATATATAAAAAGCTAACATTTCAATTTCAGTACAGTGTTTGTGAACCAGAGACCAGAAACCTTCTAGGTTATTTTTATTTAGATTTATTTCCAAGAGAAGGAAAGTATGGTCATGCTGCCTGTTTTGGTCTCCAGGTATTGTTTAGAAAAGTTGTGATATGGAATGCTTTGTTAACTATTAACAACGGATTGGTCAGTATTTAGTTCAATTACCCACAATCCAATTGTAATTGTTCCAATCAATGTCAAACTTTTTGCGTTAGATATTCTATGTGCCTTATTCCGCTACACAAATATAACAGGCAGTTATCTTTTTTCTTTCAAGTATTGTTTTGGATCTTTGCCATGAAAACAAAACGTCCCATTGGGTTGATTTAACTATATACTTCTCACCAATCCTTTGTTAAAAACTTTCTATGCCATGTGCTTGTTTGTTACATCTTGTTATGCTTGGAGTTTGTTTCTAACCAAAGCTTGTGCATGTTTTCCCCTGCAGTATTCTGTGATAGATGTTAAAACCAGAGAGTTGATGGGTTATTTTTATCTGGATTTGTATCCTAGAGAGGGGAAATTCGGCCATGCTGCCATGTTTGATATCCAGGTAGGAATCAAAACAACAACAACGTCGTCAAAGGAAAATTGTTGTCAAGTTAAATCATTTCAGACTCTTATACGTGACCTGATTTACAGTGTTAAAAGGACACAGTGCATAGGAGGCAAATTACAGATATAATTTGTAAGAGTTTAATACCTCTTTTGAATTCCTTCGCATCTGGTTTGTTTAATTCTAGTTTTAGCTATATAGGATTTGCTTACAGAGGCTCAAAAGTGAGGTGTTAAATGCTTAAAGCCTTGTCCTTCTTTTATAATTCTTCTCACCCAGCCTCGGTTTTCCAGCATAGTATCCACTAGTTGAAGTTTGTTGCTTGTATTTGTTCACGTTTGATAAGTTCCCCTTTGTTATTCTGCATTCTTTTACCTGTACGTGTATATTGTTTTATCAGGCCCTTTTCTGTGACAACCTTGAATATGTTTTTTAGTGTCAAAGTTTCCATTTCCTCATATGAAGTGACATAATGTTGAGTGCAACCTAAAACACGAATCAATCAACCTTTTCATCAAATGACTTGTGAATATCACCAGAGACTAGTGAACCTTCCTTTGCAATCAATCCAGGATAAAGGGTTGCAGGTCAATTTAAAGAGTTATTTAGGAAATATCCTGTTTTTTGTCTGATAGTCATTAAACACACAGCTGAGAATGCACCTCACGCACATCTAAATTGGCTGTATGTGGGCTCAACTAAGCCTGCTTAGTTCTTAGCTCAATTCTTATAACCCAACAACGACTACAAAGGAATTCCCAATAAAACTCCTTACCCAGCTGTCCATGGGAGCTTGAAAAGTTAGAACATCCTCTTTATATAGTTTTAGGGATCGTTTTTGTCCCTTTAAACCTTCTTATAAATTTTTGAGTGTAGGAGAAATATACCATTCAAGCCAACCTTCTGAACCTAATTTAAAATGGTATTTTATATTTCATAATGAGTTGTAAATTTTATTTTTAAAAAAAGTCACATACTAGAAAAAAATATATACCAACCTGCATTGTTTTCTTTGTAATGACATAGTCTCAAATTGATGGCTATTTATAGTACATGTATTGCTGTTTTTAAACTTGTCCTCTTTTGCTCTCTATTCAGCCTGGTTGTCTGTTATCTGATGGGACCCGCCAGATTTCGGTGGCAGCCATGGTGGCCAATTTCACCAAACCTACACCAGAAAAGCCGTCTCTTCTGACCCACGATGAAGTATGGGTATTTCATTTCTGTGCTAAGTATATCTATCTTTGAAAATAAAGTCACACTGGCTCAGGGACATTTGAAAATAAAGTTACACTGGCTCAGGGATATTTGAAAATAAAGTCACACTGGCTCAGGGATATTTGAAAATAAAGTCACACTGGCTCAGGGACATTTGAAAATAAAGTCACACTGGCTCAGGGATATTTGAAAATAAAGTCACACTGGCTCAGGGACATTTGAAAATAAAGTCACACTGGCTCGGGGACATTTGAAAATAAAGTCACACTGGCTCGGGTACATTTGAAAATAAAGTCACACTGGCTCAGGGACATTTGAAAATAAAGTCGCACTGGCTCAGGGATATTTGAAAAAAAAGTCACGCTGGCTCAGGGACATTTGAAAATAAAGTCACACTGGCTCGGGTACATTTGAAAATAAAGTCACACTGGCTCAGGGACATTTGAAAATAAAGTCGCACTGGCTCAGGGACATTTGAAAATAAAGTTTTTATAATTGTCTCCAGTCGGTAAGTCATCATTGACCTATAAACTTTAGATTGATTGGAGTTTTACGCTACACTCATGAACTTTACAAGTTGTTCAATTTAACTTGAGTGTTTGCTTAGTATATCTACTGAATTGACTTACTGAATATCATACCCAACTGTATCCATTAAATGTTAACAAATGTCTAATATTTTATTGTTGTAAGGGGAATGGTCATCAGATTCCAATGGGAAGTTAGTGTTTCCTGTATGTGAAGAGTCGTACTTTCTCCCCAAATAAACATGTAACTTCTTACTTAGTGGCAAACCTGGAGTTTGATGTTAAAAAAATCTGGTTGTGTAACCTATTATATCTGACTGATGATTATTCAATGCTTTATTACTTGCCCTACAGGTGGAGACTTATTTCCATGAATTTGGTCATGTGATGCATCAGATCTGTTCTAAAGCGGACTTCACACTCTTTAGGTAATGTAAACATTGACACAGGAGTTTGTGGTTATTTTTAATTTTGTGTACCAAATTCTTTAAACTAAAATGAGTGTCTTTGTTTTTTTGATGGGTTATTTTGTGTGGGTATATTACAGTGTTGCCAACTTTATAACACGATAAACCAATTCATTTAATTGATTGGTTAATTCATTGATGTTTTACGCCACACTCAAGATTATTTCGTTTATATGGTGGCATTGGGGAGGAAACTGAGCTTTTTGCCTGGAGCAAACCCCTTACCTTCATCGAGTACCTGCAACTCCTCAAAAAGTAAAATCTTGAGTGCAAAGTTAACTTTCATCCAGCAGGTCTTTGTGATTTCCACCAATATGCCATAGGTGTGAATTCTGTTCAGATAAAAGAAAAAGAACAAAATGTTAACAGTTTCATTTGTCAACCCATCTGAATCGATCTGATGGACGGTTTTAGACTTGCCCTAGGTTCTACCGACCGGTTGGGGGTTTCCTCAGGGGTAGGATCTGTTTTCTGTCCACAATTATCTCGGTTTATACTAGTGAACTTAAATGTGCCCTAAAACTGGACTATTAATCACACACACTTCCATCGTTATTCATCAACACACTAATGGCTGAGAAATTTGTAGTCTACATAAAGAACATTGTTTACAATTTATTAGTTGTCCAACAGAATCTATTCTGAATATGGAGTTGTCATTTAAACACTCCCCTTGTGTTTTACTTAGTTATTTTGTACATTCTCCTTGACAGTGGGACCAGTGTAGAGCGTGACTTTGTAGAGGCTCCGTCCCAGATGTTGGAGAATTGGTGTTGGGAGAAGGAGCCATTGAGTAGAATGTCTGCCCATTACAAAGATAACAGTCCAATTCCTGATGACATGTTATCCACACTGATCAAATCACGTACAGCTAATGCTGGTGTCTTTAACCTTCGACAAATCTTACTGGGGACATTTGATCAAACTATTCACTCATTGCCAGAGGTAACGTCATACAAACTTTAATGAAATATCTTCTGAAAATCACCTTCTTCAAACAATAAAATAGTTTTTACTGCAGTAATAGATTGATTGATATATTACCAAGCAATGAAAATTATATACTCCAATACATTTTATTTTATAGAACCCTGGGTTTATATGCCTGTAATGACTGACTGTATATACACTTATAGAACCATGGGAAAACTATGGAGACAGGTTTTATGAATTTTATTTCAAAGGCACTCTATTTATGGATCCTACTTTGTTTTCCTCAGGCGGACACTGCGTCGATTTACTCAAAGTTAGCGAGGGAGATATTAGGTATTGAAGCCACACCTCACACCAATATGTCTGCTTCATTTGGTCACTTGGCTGGAGGGTATGATGCTCAGTACTATGGATATCTGGTAAGTACCTCCTCTTTTTCCTTACATTCTACTTCTTTATTATGTTACCTACAAGTATGCGTTTTGAGTTTTACAACCGAAAGTATCATCTCAAAATCGTTTGTGCTTGTTACAATAAATGTTATATTTTCCCCGTGTTTCAGTGGAGTGAAGTTTTCAGCATGGATATGTTTTACTCTCGCTTCCGTAAAGAGGGAATCATGAGCCCAGCTGTTGGGAAGGATTACCGGAGCTGTATCCTTCAGCCAGGTGGATCATTGGTGAGTTTGGGTTTGTAGTGAGAAGACAGAGGCTGACTCTCTCACTCCATTGATGGGTCGAGTCCTCTGCCAATAAAACATTTAGTATGTCGTAACGGTAAAACATCAATCTCTGGTTTTATGTTGTTTGACCTTAACCAGTATAGGATTTCCACCACTATGTTCCAGGTTCTTCCCTCAATCACACAAAAAAATTGCTATCTTTTATCAATAATAAAGGCAACTGCAATAATCAGCAAGGACCAATTGAATGTCAGTGATTTCCCCTGGCTACAGATCACTTGCACTGAGGTCACGGCTGTGCATTCTGGCCATTTCTGGGTAATATATCTGCCATTTTGAAGATCAACCTAATCATGTTTATGCTTTGAGCATATCAACTACTCACGCTCCTTGTTTGTGTTGTATATACTTAGCTGTGGTAAGTCGCTCATCAACATTCAGACTGTAATTTATGTCTCATATTACAGCCATTATATTACAGTGTTTGAGTGACTGTAAGCTCATTGGTCAATAATCTAGTCTACCATGTTATAAAACTTTGTATGTGAAGAGTCTGTTTTATAGTGGATTTTAGCCCACGTTGATGTGTGAACCTCTCTTTGTTGTACAGGATGCTGATGTGATGTTGAGAAATTTCCTGGGCAGAGAACCCAATGAGGAGGCTTTCCTCATCAGTAAAGGTTTGACTGCATGACAACCAGGGTCATCCAAGTCTCACCTCTGAACTTTCACCTCTACAGCCTTCACCTCCTGTCTGCTTTAGTGTACTCATACGAGCATCCAAAACATTCCATGGACCGGCATCAAATCCATTTTGCTGAATTGTGTCTCAAATAAAAAAACAGTTTACACTGACTAATAGGTTTTAGGTATAGGCATAGGCCCATAGGCATAGGTTTTCATCTGAATCTTTTCTGTCTTGATATCCGACCACTCCCCCACTGATAAGTGCCGATAATTCAAATATTTCATGTTTTTCTAGCTTTACCTGTCACTTTTCTCCGCACACATATACGGCGCTAACTCGGAGCACTCCATGCGCAGTTCATAAAAAAAAACTGAAAGTTTTTGGTACGATTTTTCTATAGTGTACGGGCTCTCACATGAACACAAGTTGCTGAAGTGTACTATGTAAATAATTTGTTTGTGTTAGATGTGAGCTTTTTTTATCAACATTTTGATAATGTGAAAGAAGATTTTGGTTTCATGGCTTAGTGAGTGACGCCCATGCCTTACATTCAAGTCGAGCAGGTTTGAATCCCACTGTGTTCCACTAAACAGAAACAGTCATATGTTTTTTGCACAGTCGTCCAATGTATAACCATTTCTGCTTTGTTTTGATTTTCGATCACTCAAAATATCAACATTTTCGTTTTGAATTATGTTTTTCTTGATATATTTTAATATATTCATCTTGATCTTTGATACCAAAGCAGCCCCTGGTAAAGTTCTCCAAATAAATATTGTAAAGTATATGCTGTGGGTTTGTTAGTGACTTAAAATTGCTATATATTTATCAGATTATATATATATATATGTTAATGATTGTATGTTTGAATACAACACGTGTAACTCTTTCTCAAATAACTTACAAGATTCACCCTTGTAAATTTTGTTATGCATTTATTTTTTCTAACCCACAATCCAACAATATTTTCCTCCATTGTTTGTAAATTTGGGGCTTTTGTACTTTTGTCCATTTGGTCAATTAATAAAAATCACACGTGTCTTAAATTAACATAAATATTTTTCTTTACTTTATGGAGTTTAGGTGTGTTTTGTTCAAAGGGAGGTGGTGGCTCAGTCCGCTTGAGTGATTATCCCTCAGTCGGACACAGGCCATCGATGCGGCACGGTTCGAATCCCTCCAAGACCAAAAAAAAAATTAAAAACATTTCTGAATGAATTTTTCGCTCTATTGCCAGGTACTCGCCAAAGTTCGTGCGTTTCCTCCGGCTATGAGCCCGGTTTCCTTCCCCACTAAACATGGCAACGCCGTCATGGAAGTCAAATAATCTTGAGTGCGATGTAAAACATCAATCCAAAGGGAGAATACTTTTTTGATAATGGACATGTCAGAGTTGTCTCTCTTGTATTAACAAATTATTCGTTGCAGGGTTCTGTTCAGTTCGTCTTTGTGGCTCGGCATTGTTCGATGAAAAGTGACCATTTGTCCGAAAAAAAAATTGATTTAAAGAAAACAAAATTGCCAAAGTTCTGTCGTTTGACGATTTTGAAAGATTTTCGCATTATTGCACCACGGGCGGTGGGCTGGGTTTTGGTGGTTGAGGCTGCAATCATCATCAGGGAAATTAGGCCTACGTACTAATTCAGTAATTTCCCTGATGATGATTGCAGCTTGCTTTCGAAACACTGACTTCATCACGTATGAAAATTTAAATATACATATTATAATGGGCTTGATTCAAGCTCTGTGTGTATAAGAGAATCTAACAAGCGAGCCGGAATTTTTTCCGGGTCAATCAGTGCCGGTTAATTTACTAATTCAGAGGTTACTATACTTTCCTACCGCAAGGGTCCAGAACCTGTTTCACAAAGCGGCGTAGCATAAGTTTTCATGTAACTGCCATAGCAACCCATACTGAAGAGATACGTTAGTAAGAAAGTTACGCAAAAAATACATCTACACCGCTTTGTGAAACAGGCTCCAGGAGTCGCCAAGGCATCAGAAGCATTGAGACTGAATCGGTCTTAGGTGTATTCTGAATTATTTACAAGCTAATAAAGGTGGTTATTTAATTCGTGTTCAAAAAGGATGTGATTTGGTGAGAAAAACTCATGACCAAACCCATAGTATAGATCCGTTTGCGGTTTGGAAAGATTTGTCCATGATGGAAACATAGGGCTGCACAGGTCATTATTATTTACTATCTTATATTTATGAACCCTAAAACACGGGCACAGGGAAAATGTTCTTGTCTAAAATAGCAATATATACTATCTTATATATGCTTAGGTGAGAGTATAGGGGATGCTAGAAGTGAGAGGATGCCGTACATAGGTGTGTTCTGTGCCAAAAAACGGCACGAGTATTACAGTTTTTCTCAGATGCAGATTACTTAGCAGGCGGACAATAAAGCTGATAATACAAAGCATACAAAGATATTTCCGTGCAAGTCAGCGGGAGTATTCTTCACCAGATTGATTGGGTTTTTTACGTCGCATACAAGATTATTTCACTTATATTGCGATGCTGCCAGGTTTAATGGGGGAACAAACCGGGCGCATTAGCCGAGGAAAACCCCCGACCATCGGCGAGTACCTGGCAACTCTTCCATATATGGTGACCGAGCGAAAACTCCACTCAGAATTGTTTTTATTTGGCCTGAGTGTGATTCAAACCCGCGTCGCATAGATGGAAGGTATGGGGGGTATAAATCATTTATCAATTCATAACCTTCAAAAGAATAATAGTACACGCCCATATATATTTGTAAAACACACAGACTCAAGGAAAATCTTCTCAACTAAATTACAATGGAGACAAGTTTCTAATTGTTTCACACACAAAAAGCGAGGGGAGGGGGTTATGTCATTCATACCTCCATATGCCTATCCAATCATGGGCAGCAATTTGGCTTTGGTCGGTAGATATTCTGGAATATTTTTGATAAAGTTGTGCGGATCTTCAGCTAAGACAAGAAGTCTGGTAAATAATGGGAAAATAAAGTGAAAACATGTAATTTAAATCCTACGTGAAATACAGACAAGGGAGTTTAGTCCTGACAAGTGGACCTTCCAAACTCTTCTTCTTTCAATATATTTAAAAAGACTAAAACACCCGGTCACAGGGGAAATATTTTATACATACATGTATATACATAGCCTTGTCTCCATGGTTATTTTAGACAAGAAGATTTTCCCTGCGCCCGTGTGTTTTAGTGATCATAAATATATACATATACATAACCTATACATTAGCGTGAGTAAAATAATTCATCTTCTTTATCTGCTATATCGATGTCGTTGATACTTCATACAGAGTGAGTCTGCTGCCTCTGACCATTCACCACGGATGCCTGGGAGTATTTGCCTGGGTGGTCTACCTAACATGCAGATTCCTCTAAACGTCTTGATTTTCCCAGACACTGGCCCATTGCCATGTTTAAAACTGACCTTTCTTGAGGAGTACACGAGGCATGTGGTCAAACTCAGGCTGTTTCTGACTAAGTGTCAGTGATTTCTGTTGCGACTATGGCGTCCTTAATCACAAAACTATATACATGTATACTATACATAACAGTCTATAAGTCGGTCTATAAGTTGTATTTGTATACCCTTTAAAGTTTTCACTGACTTTGGAAAGACGTCGCGTTACCGGTACTAAGAAAAAGAAAGAATGTGAATGGTCGTCTGAAGAAGGAACAAGATGGGGCCAGTCTCACAAAGAAGTCGCCTTGCAACCTTCTTAATTTACTCAAATATGAATAAATTATGACGTCACACGATATATTGGCCATCTTGTTAAAAAACAGTCCTTGTGGGAATTTTCTTTGGTTACCAAAAATTGAAAGTTTAGGCATTATTTAGTATTTTAATGTGAAATTTAAAATCAGATTTATCAAGTACCCGCAATGTAAACAAACCCCGAACCCGAACATGCGCACTGTAAGCGCCCTAATGTTTTGAGTCGTGCGAGTGATCTAACCGCACAGTATAATATTACGTCCTTTATCTGAGAAATACAGACTGGCGATCGGGTAACAGGGACTCGAAAAGCCTTTGAGTGCAAACCAGTGAGAAAAAGGCCTGGAATGAAGGTAACCCATGCAACACTTGAGTTAACCGAGACTGATTGTAGTTGTTGTGATCAGGCTTCGATCCTTCGTTTGTTTTTCACCTCCATTTCTATATTCTAAGTCTAACTGGACATGTTTGATGTGTCCTATGTTTAATTTAAGTGGTTTTAGTTGTAGTAAGCTCATGTAAATTGGGTTTCCTAATAAATGTTCCTAATAAATGGCAAGTGGGGCTTTAAAATTGGGAAACACGAAAAGCTCTGTCAAATTATTCATATCCGACGTCTCACTGGAGGGATGAGACGCAGGTTGGAAGCTAATGGAGGCTATACGCGCTACTAACCTTCTGCTCTAGGGATGTGTTCCACACACTCAAAGTGACATTTTTACTTCAATATGTTCGCCCTGTGAAGCCAGATGGACTAAAATACACTTTTGATTTGGCTAACGATATCCTGAATAAATTGTATAGCTTATTGCCATTAGTGGTGATTTCTTATCGCCAGAATGTTGCCCTTTATGATCACAATCGTTTCTGCAATATCAGTTTGCCAACAATCTCCCTACACCAATGATTTTATCGGTCGATGCGGACTTCCAAGGGGGTTGCTTAACTTGTTTCTTTGTGTATATTTACACCCGACGTAAGTCAATAATGCAAGGACGTAGGCTACTGTCCTGGAAACATATGCCTTCAACATAACATAGGCCTGATATACGACTAGTCGCAAATATATTGAGGCGTAAAAGTTTGGAGAAACTACGCTCTGACTTGGCGTAAGTAACGTCGGATGTATATCTGTGTGATAGCCATGTAGGAACTTGGTGAAGTTTTTTTACGTAGCAGTCATGGCAACCCATGCGTACTTTGCTATGACTGTTACGTAGGCCTATAAAAACTTACGCTACGCCCTTTCGTGAAAGATTCTTTTGGTCCTTTGACTGGTCCATGATGTCGGCCTATGCGCTTCTTCACGCCGATTTTGTAAGGCAGGCCCCAAAATATTTTTGCTTCTGTGGTTATTATCTATCCCAAACATATATATAGCAGCTCACTTTATCGATGAAATAAAGGCCAGGCGAAAACACATGTGGGACTGCCCCTTCAAAGTATTGAATGTATTCGATCCACATCAATCTGACTAAAGTCGAGATGCTCATTGAAAAGACCGTCTTTTCAATGAGCCTCTCGACTTTAGTCAGATTGGATCCACATCTAATCAGAGACCGTATTCATAGGGCAAGCGACAGACGTTACCTCTGATAACTCTTTTACAGCTTACATTTTAAGATTGATTGATTGATTGCTTGGTGTTTGGACCTTCGTCGAATATACAAGCCGGCCTATAGCAACTCTTCCACATGTCGGACTGAGATACGGACCTTCGTCGAGTATACAAGCCAACCCTTCTAGGCTACACATCGGACTGAGATACGGAAGTTGGCCGAGTATACAATCAAACCTATAGTAACTCTTCCACACGTCGGACTGAGAAACGAAACTTCGTCGAGTATACCATCCTCGGATACCCAGGGTTAAATTCTCAACAAGCTCACCTAATAGTTAGCGTGATCGTAAGTTTTAATCGTGGGTTCCGACGATGCGAGTATATATAGGCCTACAGCAAACCTGGCAGTGTCAGACTGAGATACTATCGCTGTATAGGGCCTACCTACGGAGCCACCAAGGCTCCCTACGTTTTTTCAAGAAAACTAACCGCAGACCTTCATCAGAAATTTAATTTTTCCCTCAAAATCAAAATAGATCTAATAACTGGCCGTATCTGCCAGATTGAAATGAGTGAAAAGGCCGTAAGTCTATATTTCAAATCACAGCTTCAGACACTTTTGTGGGTTATGAAGAAGATGGGCCCAAGTAGGCATCTTTTCTGCATTTATATTCAATGGCAAGTGATCGTTATTTATCGTTTTACACAAATGTTGACATTGCATGCTTTCTGATTATAGTTATACTCTCACACCAGTGTGATTCCCCTTATAGCCGTGTCCAACAGAGAATTAAAACTATAACATTTTGATCAGATGAGCCCCTAAATCCTCAAACTTTGTTTTCTTCTGTTGATTTGTTACAATATCACCACTACATTACCTATCATTATAACTAATTTTAAGGTTGAATACTGGCATCTCTGTTACTTGTATTATTCCAAACAATAAATTGTAACAAAATCAGGAATTAAATTTGTTGGTTTACATCACTTTATTTTTTAAAACTTCCAACAAAATGAACGCACATTTGCTTCATCTTCTTGCTCTTTGATAGGACACTCGTTGGCATGGTAACGGGTTGATATTAACATACAATTTTCTACACGAATTCCAACTGTACATCAAAATTTACATGTCCAATAAAAAAGAAATAAAAATAAAATAATAATTAGGCCTATCACAGCCGTCTCTGCTATACACTGATATATAATAATATTGAAACACATCCATCGTGTGGGACAGAGTCATATGTGCGATCCACACACAAATCAACAATTGAGGTATAGGAATTATTAACACTCTGTATCATAGACAGAATATCAGACTATTTTCATAACACAATTATACAGATCACAAAACACTCTCATACCACTTCCACAATTAACAATATTTATCAAAAAAAATTTACGTCCTTCAAATTAGAATTCTAAATGGACAAATTATATTTCAAGTCTAATTTGAACATAGCTCAAAAATCGCAATAGAAATTTAGAATTTGAATTAATTTTGACTTTCACTTGACTTTTGACAATTTCAATAATAGTATTTTGTTTGCACAAATTTAAAAATACATTAAAAAACAGGTTAAAATGTAGACCTATTCCAAACTGCTTTGTAAAAATTAGCCCAAAAAGATTTAAAAAACTACAATAAAACCTGTTGTAAATCCCTGTCACACATACTTCCCACACATTAGTACTTTTGCACATAAATTTATGATATAGTTACATCCTTTGTCACACATTCATTAAGATAATAAAATGAATTGACAGAAAAATTGGTAACATTGGCAGTGTTTAAACTCAAAAGAAAAAAAAACAAGATAAAGTAATTTGTCGTACAAAGCCAACAAATGAAAACTAGGAACTTTTGAAGAGAAACATGAATACCTATATTCCTTATAGATTTTACTCTAAACTTAATTTTAAAAAAATTGCATTGAAAATGTATGGATATGCATACAGCATTAGCTCTGTTCAACTCACTGCCAACTAAGGACCCTGTCTTATAAAGCTGGCGTTAAGATAGGCATAATGATATGCCTACAACATTGCCCAGTGGCAACCAGGTAGTAAGTTTCTTTACTTTTAACACAGAATTACGTCTGATGTAGCTTACAATACCTTTGTAAGACAGGGCCCAACATTTGTCAACAATAGTATGTTCAGTGAGAAAAAAATGTGTGTTTTCCATATTATTGAAGAGTATATTATGAGGTAATTTAACTATGGAACACAATTTAAATGCTTTGGATGAGGGTTATTATAAAAGAATTATGACTACGATTTTAGCTTATGGAAAACTCCAAACAAAAGAGTCGAAAATATATATGGACGGTTTATATTAGGTGGAGCGGAGACAAGAGTTAAAGATAGATAAGTAAGCCATGCAAAAAAAACTGTTCCAGGTGAGTTCTAGTTCAAATTGATTGCACCATATATAACATAACTTCACGAACAAGGCTAGCTGATAACCTCACTGATAAGAATCAACAAACGGGTAGAACTTTTGGATTTGCGATGAAAAAATGATAGAAAAAAAAGTATGCTAGAAAAAACTTTAGGAGTAAGTTTCATGATCAAAAATGTTCATCTTTTGATGTTTTAGTTATGCATGGGAGTTAAGCTGTATAGGAAGTGGCGTTTAAATTATGCAGACCGATGTATTATAAAGTTTGTAAAAAAAATGTTGCCGAAACGAGCACTTATATCTTCAAAAAGAGGTATTAAATAGCAGAGCAAAGACATATTTGCAGAAATTAAAAATAGCGAAATGAAGTTGTATAAAACACCCTGAACATAAAGTGTACAACTATAAAAATAATAATAATAAGAATTATGCCAACGTTTTTTTTTGTCATAACAGTCTTGAGTGGTGATAAATAAATAATAACAAAAACACTGTGACAAATATAGGCATTAAATGATGAGAGTAATAACACTTGTCAGCTGTAGTGAGTTAGAAATTACCCGTAAATAAACACAGCATGTTTACACAACAATCACTGGGAAATTGCTGTATCAAACTAGAAACTGGCTTGTCTCCCTTTACAGAACTGCTGAAAATAGCGGGCACCTGTAATCGCAGTTAACAGCTGCTTAGAGTCATTTTAGTCCAGTTTTTTCCACATCAATATGTCCATTATGCATTTATTCCTGAATATCACACTGAAATTTGAATGCATCGTCACAAAGGCCTTAAACATAGCTTTGGCCACCATCATACAGGCCCAGACGTCGGTTCAGCCTTTTACCTTATTCTTCAGCAAAGCAAATTCACCGTAGCTGATCACCACAAATTCACAATCAAGCACAGAGCACTAAGTTTAAGGTATACCTCAGCATTATTATAAATCCCATGAAAGTTTTTTCTTTCGGCGGATATCGTTGTTGATGACGGACTACGATAGTCATCCTCTGGAAAGCACTGACCTCATTCAATCCCAATCTCAGTTATGATATATACTGACACACCCAATATGGGGGTCGTTTCGGGGAAAATAAGTTATACTCGAGATAAATATCTGTACACTTTATACAGTTCTGACCAGTTAGCACCAAATACACAAACATATACAACAACAACAACCAGTGGAACTCCCGAACATGGCAGCTGAAAACAGAAAAAAAGAAATGATCAGTGAGACTGAATTAAGTTGTTTAACAATTTTAAATTGAACAGTTTCATCTTTGACTACAGTGGAATATGCTATAATAGGGAATTCGCCTTCATTTCTTTCCAAAGTACAGCCAATATATGGTAGGACTGCAGTTTTGTAAAGAAAACAATAGACTGATTGCTTCATGACGTCATAGGAGGAATAATATGACGTATGGCAAATAATCTGCACTGATGTGCAGTCATGTGTCTCACTACTAAGGGAATAACAAATTGGTAACTTCCAACTATAAGTACCCCATCCATATGAACCAAATGAATATTACATATTCCCATAGATAATACCTACAACTGTACAAACATTTGCCTCTTAACTGTTTGTACAGGTAGGTATATCTTGGGGAAATATGAGAATTATCCCCCCAATTCTTCAGGTAATTAAGTCCTGTTCTAACTTACCTGCTAACACTGACTTGAGCCCCCTGATCCGGACTCGGAATCAGACGTGTCCAGTTCTTTCAACTTCCTCCGTTTACTTTTATAGCTGGAGTCTTTTTCTTTACTACTGCTTCTACTTCTGGACGACGACTCTGTTTCTGTATTATATGTACCTACAACCATAGAATAACACTGTTAGAGAAGGAAAGAACACTCTTGGGTATGGATTTACAACCTCTTGGTTTATTGGGAACACAACGTTTCGGTGTAGCTCCTAACACCGTTATCAAATGATAAATGCCACTTAAACAAGTCACAGTTAGAGAAACCGAGCTGGGCTTAAAGCAATACATCTGTGTCCCTATAAGAGGGCAGAATATCACCCATTTTTGATAACATCGTTACACCTACGATAAAATATATCATTAAAACAACAGCAGGTGTCACAGTTGGATTATTTTAGCTTTTATAATAATAATAATAATAATTTTATTTCAGACAAAAGTCTGTTAGTTTTGTGAGGCAACTTTTTTGAAAATCGATAAAAAAATAAATTAAACTTAGTTTAACTACAGAAATAAGGAAGACAACCTTGGTTTAACTAAGAGTCCAAAACCCTTCGCACAATTCTCATCCATAACTTTTATGTTAAAGCATTCAAAAAGCTTGGTAAAATATTTAGTATCAAGCAAAAATCCAACTAATACGAACAGTCACTTAGGTGTACTTACAAGAGCTGCCTGGTATGGGTGTGTGAACCTCCACTTTGACAGTAGCTGTGGCTTTTACTCGTGTGATGTGTTTCGAGAGAGGAGGTGTTGATGGCATTGAGCCAGGTGGAGTGCTCTGTAAAGGTAACAAGAGTTTTAGTAAACTCAACATACGCCCGCCGTGGCAAAGTCGAACCGCTACGATTAACAACTTTACATTTAATACAACATTTGTTTTAATTTCATCAATTGAAATTTCTTGTTCACATTAAAAAAAAAAAATTTCTGAATTTGATGAAGCTGCAACTAAATACCAGTACGTTTATAGTACACATATGTAAATTCAATTACATTTTAATTGCAAAAACTGAAATATTGTGGCTGTTTTGGCATTGCTATTATGTTCCATAATTAGGAAGGAGCAATCTATGCAATAGCTTAAAGTTCTTTTAACAGTTTTGACTTGGACACTGTTCTATTGGACTTGGCTGTAATAGTTTTAGTACAAAGCAAACAAACTTCAGGCTGACCACTGATACAATGGTGTGTAAATATACAAACCTTGTGTGTCAACTTCAGGGATGTCCCCTTATCTCTATTTAAACAGCCACTCTGATAAATACCAGATGGGCAATAAAGCTGTGAAAATTTTTATTTTTTTGTTATTGTAGTGCAAATTAAACTATCCAAGAAAACAGTCTCAGAATGTATAAATTAACTGGCTGTACTAAAAAAAGCATTGATATATATCAATGTATATATATTAAACATCAGGTACACATTTCTGATATAAAAAAACTCTTGAAAACACAAAAAAAATATGTGGACCCAAATCGTATTTGGTATGCGACACACCATCTACCTACATGTATAAGGTATATATACTCTAAAAGAATTGGAGAGATTATATCAAAACAAAAGAAGTTCTGGAGCCGAAAGGGAATATTACATAATCCAATATGGCTGCCATATTATGCAACAGGTAATGTCAGAATTGGTATGTGAAACACTGTCTGCCCATAAGGTATATACTCTGAAAAAAAATGGCGAAGATCAGATCAAAACTTTAGAAGTTATGGAGCGGAAAGGAATATTACATAATCCTATATGGTTGCCATATTATGCAATGGGTGAAGTCAGAAATGGTACATGACACACCGTCTGCCCATAAGGTATATACTCTGAAAAAATTGTCAAGATCGGATCAAAACTCTTGAAGTTATGGAGCGAAAGGGAACAAAGATATAGACTAAGACAGAATATTATATAATCCAATGTAGAAGTCATATTATGCAATCGACAATGTCCTAAATGGTTCATGACACACCTTCTACCCCTAAACTATATGTTGTAAAAAAAACTATAAAGATCGGATCACAACTCTTCAAGTTATAGAGCGGAAGGGAACGAAGATATAGACTAAGACAGAGTATTACATAATCCAATGTAGAAGCCATATTATGCAATGGACAATGTTCTTAATGGTTCATGACACACCTTCTACCCATAAAGTATATGTTGTAAAAAAAATTGTACAGATCGGATCAAAACTCTTCAAGTTATGGAGCGGAAGGGAACGAAGATATAGATTAAGACAGAATACTACATAATCCAATGTAGAAGCCACATTATGCAATCGACGATGTCATAAATGGTTCATGACACACCTTCTACCCACAAGGTATATGTTGTGAAAGAATTGTAAAGATTAGATCCAAACTCTTCAAGTTATGGAGCGGAAGGGAATCCGGGACGGACGGCCGGACGGACGGACGGACGGACGGACAGACGGACGGACGGACGGACGGACGGACGGCGCTGGTGATACCATAATACGACCGACTTTTTTTAAGTCGGGCGTATAAAAATGACAATAAAATGATTCTATTTAGAACAACCATTGCCGAGATCATTATGTTCATTAAGTTGTTATAACTGTCACTGTGGTTGTATATGTTCTAAAAGGACAGACATGAAGAGAAGAAAAACATAAATTAATATTTTTTTAGGTTTAAATATGGCTTATTATGAACTTAAATCCAATCATTTTACAATTGTCCTCCCCCTCCAACCGATGGGAGTCATACTTACATGTCTGTCACAGGTGGTAACTGGAACAGTCGTCGTTTCTACGACAACCTCTGGCTGGACAATAATCTCATGGGATGAATATTGCGATGACTGCTCCTCTGTTATTGTTGTTAATGAAATGTTTGACGGGATACGTGGATATATTCGTCGACTTCGACTCGGGCGATCCACAGACCTATGGACAGGTTCAGGTGTAGGGGGCGATATCTGATCACCGGCTTCATTTGATGGGTGAACCTATACCAAGAACAATAGTAATATTAACACTCATGTGCATGTGGAGTGATGAAGGCATGCGTTTGTAGGTCGAGAGGGGGGGGGGGGGGGGGGGGGGGTTGGGTGCTGGGTGACATGTACCACCTCTTCAAGATATGAACACAAATAACAGAACTTTCATTCCATGGGCATCTTAAAACTTTACAGAAATCAACATTTTATTTGTATCACATACATTTCTTAAAACAGAAAATATTAAAATAAAAATATTTTAGAAATTTGATAATTGCTATCTAATAGCCTGAGAGCTTTTTTTACATACTGATATTTAAAGAGAAATTGACCCATCACATGTGGTGCTGTTAAAGCACCCAGTAGAGAGGTCCCACCACACCCAAGTTCATGTAGAAAGGAGACATTCCATTAGGTATGTGGGATGAGGGCATGAAACCCCTAAAGAGAGCCCCTGAACATCTGATTTACTGGTATGAAGGGGTGGGGTAATTCAGAATTTTACAGAGTATGTACATTGTGGGTGTATAACCCCCTAAAGGAGCCCCACCACACCTGAGATAGTGGTACAAAAGGGGGGGGGGGGATGCGTGTGGTGGGGGTAAGATGGCGCCCTAAGATCTACTTACCTCGCCTGAAGGGCCTAAGATTGACAGGAGAATGGGTAACAATAGAAGCCCGTTGAGAAGACCCAATATTACCAGGGCAGTCAAGACATTGAAGAAATACCTGAGTGAAAGAACAAAGGTTGGAGTTATAAAAGGTTGTATGGATTTCTGTCCACTTTGCTTTACCTGGACAAAGACAGTCAAAGTTAACTATATTTTACAGCCTGGCTGGAGGACTAGAACAGAGCAGGCTTATGAATAGGGACTGAGAACTGAATCTTAGCCCTATTCAATGTGTCAATGACTTAATGGAGATATCAAACATTATGACAGATTATTTACAAATTACCTGGCCTAGTTTAGAATGTCAAGTCAAAATAAGCAATAAAATTATCACATTTTTGAAAATTAATTTAAACAAAATTTTCAATGTAAAAAATTTTCAATGCCAAAAAAAAAAGACCCTACTCGTTTCTCAAACTTTTTTTTTCAGTAAAAAAAAAGTTACACCTATATGGGCGTTCAGGGAGTATAGAAACATAACTGACAGATTTGAATTGAAATTTGGCGTGATGTACTTAAGGTTTGACAAAGATAGCCAAGAACTATGTGACATCATGATTTATGAATTGTTCCATGTGATATGTTTTGGCCATGTAAGATATAGTGAATACTGGGTATCTCCTTACAATAGTCAGGTAACAAAAAGCTGATTTCATTGTGAGCTGGCTTAATAAAGGGGAGATTCTTGACAAAGACTAGCGTGTGTGGTCCAGTGGAAGTCATTGTGCCTTTCAAACTTTAGCACGAGGACTGGTACAGGAGGTTCAGTGGAAGAACCTGGAGGAGATAGGTTAGACTTCTACTGCTCTGTTGAATCAGCCAAGCATCCTGGCTTTGTTGTAGTTGTATTGTTGTGGTAGAGAGAAAAGTGAGGGGACTGTCGTATCGGGATTATATTGGACAATAGGCACCCCCAAGTGATGACAAGACTAGATAAAACCACTGGGTAAACTAAGTGCCTAACTTGAATACAATACCCTTACAGATTTTCTGATCTTTTTAACACCTGTATATAATACTATGTTACAGAGACTGCCAATTATAGGCCTGTCATGATTCATTTTAAAAAAAAAAGCACATTTTAAAAAATAATTCAGTTAAATAACAAGCTTCCAAACTTTTCCAAATCTCAACTCTATCAGAGATTTGTCCAAATTCTTTTCAGATTCCAAAAATCGAAAGCAGGTTTTTTTTTTAAAAATTAAACTTTCAATCAATACAATAAAATGTTTAACTTACTTGACAATGAAGTCAAACTCTGATCCAACCAACATTATAATTCCCAGAAAGGTAGAAATAGCTCCGTGGACTACAGGAGAAAATGTATGTTCTAAAGACATACTCATTCTACGATTACGTGGGCCAACAGATGTCATAAAACCCTGGACAAAAAAGAGTCAGAAAATGATCAATCAAGTTATAATGACACTATTTACGTAACACAATTGAATAAAACAAATTTTGCAGCATTGTAATTTTTCTTTCATAACAGAATTATGGGTCGTTTGATCTTTATAATTATAGAGGATGGAGAAACATATTTTCAAAAAAAATAAATATATATATATGATACGTACCACACAGATATGAACGGTAAATTCCACGCCAATACCCACGGCAACAATAAGAATGACCGCGGGAATAGCACTTAGACGAACTCCTATAATACCCATAACACCAAAGAGTTCCACAAGCATCATGGACAAAACCAATACCTGAAACAAACAAAATAAATTTTGAAGAAAGTCTTTCCATTTTTATGATGAAAAATAATTTCACAATAGCCACTTTTTATTTAAATTCATCCAATAATAGTTGAATTATGGAACAATCATTTTTGAACAAATTTTATTTTCTTTTAAAGTTTGACAAATAAGTTCTGACTTACCACAATGGCTGCTGCCCATGGATTCATCAGGCAGAAACATATGACAACAAATATCACCCCAAGGATACATAATAGAGCCATGGAGAGGTAAAATCGCAGGTGTAAATATTGCTCCCAGAAAGTAAAGGGCACGCCAAAGGGGAAATTTGGAAGACCCTTTTCTGTAAAGGTATCACATATTTCACGGATTTCCTAAAATTACAACAAAAAAAAATACTCATCAAATTAATATTTATTTTCTCAAGTTCAAAAACTGATATCATGAAAAATAATCTCTAAAACAAGAAAATGTTAACAAATAAAAACATTATTTTCCTACACCTAGATTTTCAGTATCAAAAAATGGGGCCTCTGTGGCTCATTCGGTTAGAGAGATAGTCCCTCAGTCCCATATAGGCCTTCCATCGATGCGGCGCAGGATCAAATCCCACTCAGACCAAATAAAAAAATTTCACTCGGGCAAAGACCCTGGTTTCCTCCCCCACTAAACCTGGCACTGCCACCATATAAGTGAAATAGTATTGAGTGCGGCGCAAAACATCAATCAGTCAATATAAAAACTAAAATGCTACAATTTCACTCAAATAGAAAATGCAAACAAAATGATTATATTACCTTGATTGTTTCGATAATAACATCAGTATCGGAGAGATTACTCAGGTAAAATGCTATTCTAGCATAGGTAATCGCCGGCGACTTGGGAACTGAAATAATTGAACAAATTGGGTTTAGAAAATTTAGTTTCTTTATAATTTCACATGATGCTCTATGAAAATCCACCCCAGTTCTACCTTTTGTCTTAAATAAATCAACCAAAATGTTATTTGGTAAGAGCTTTTTTATTTTAATATGGCAAGACAACCCGCTTTGTTACCAATCAAATAAATGTCAGATATGTTTTGTTACATAACATAATAAACTATATGCACATATCTACAATCCATTGACGCTGTTTTGAGCTTCGCATTTAATAATTTAACCTCAACTCAATCCAAGATTTCATTTTCCCTGATTTCCCCACATTTTCAAAATAGGACAGTTTTTTAATACAGCACTATGTGACCTGGGTGAAACCTAGTCTAAGGTAAACAGCCCAGGGGACATTGACTGGTCAGTCTGAATGGTCAGACAGTACTACTGACTAAAGGCCAGTGTCAACAAGCCTTTGAATAACATGACATTTAAGATGACCATGGATCCCAACACGCCACCTCCCTCCAGAGGCAAGACTTATCCTCTTAGGCATTAAAAACTTTGACAAGACACATTTTTGGAAAGTTTTCAAGCTAATCACAAAAAAATACAATTTGAGTGGTATTCATATATTTTTGTGCAAAATATCACCTGAAGTATTCAGATATAAGGAAGTCCCAGATGAGTAAGATGATAACTAAAACAAAATTTAAACCCCCATTAAATTGATTTTTATCTGATTCTACTTACTTCTGTATTCGTGGTCATTGGTTTCGTGAATCCACATTTTGGGTACGGGTTGAATGGACGCTGAAGACGCTGTGTACGCCATGACATCGTTAGACGTCCATGCTGATAAGTAATTATAAAACACCTTGGGTGGTATTATACCATCTTTAGTCACAAGTCTATTGGTTAACACCTGTACAAAATAAAACATTGTTTAGTAATTACTGAAAATGAAGGTGGCTTGGTTGGGCACCTTTTAGGCCCTGCTGATATTACAACAATTATTCCATATACATGCAGGTAATGGTGACAAAACCTTAAGGGCTAGAAACTTTGCAAGAAAACATCTACATAGAATATACACAGGGCCTAATGTTTGTATTATTTAAATCCCTTCATACATGTTTTGACATCAGTTGATTACATGTAGGCTATCTACCATCAATAGTTCAATGAAATACAACTTTAGACAGCTTGTGTTGTATTCAATTAAAGTGCCAAGCTTCCAACATGTCAATAAACAGTTCTCTAACACTTTTCCTTAACCATGTATATTTTTCTGTAACCGATGATAATTCTCAAGCCAGACCTTTTGGTTACGATGGTCCATTGACCTGGATTGGTTGATGGAAATTTTGGCAAAGTTTAAGGATGTCATATTTGAAACTAAACAGCCTGTGCATTTTGTTTACAGTTAAACATCTTCCAGAAAATAACAATGTTGTAGATCAAAGTTATCTTGCCATACCATCCGCCACATAACAGTCTTGTGAGTTAAGACTAATTAAAACACAGGTGAGGTCATATAGCGCATGTTGAGGTCAATGGGTGCAGACTGGGGTCATTCAGTAGACTGTTAAGGGAGGGTAATGCTCAGAGAGCCTTTGTAATCCCACCCAAACACTGTCTGTTTTATCTTTTTCCTGTACTCAAAGTTCTTGAATTCTTTATTTTAGACACCTTGTCACTGGTTGTTTTAAATACCAGGTTAATCATTAATCATAGCTATTTTTTACCTACAGTGAAGAGTTGATTGGATTTGAGTGAACTGAGAGAGGAATATTACCTGTTCCTGATTGATGGGGTTATCTGTGTCTCCCGTCTGTAAGAGAAGTTTATAAGCTAATATTCCTTCCATAGAAGCATTCTGGTGCCAGCCCTCCTTTGTAATGTTACCAGCTTTTAAATCGGCATCAAATCGATCCTGAAGATCTGTCAAATCAAAAATGGCAAGTTAAAAACAGAACAAATAACTAGGTGTTTCTTTATGAAAGTGCCATAAGCTGTTTTTAAATTCTTATAAAAAGACATTTCAATATTTCTGAGCAGCTCATGAAGAAACAAATTCTCATTTCATCGCCGCAAAATATCAGAAATGAAAAGGCTAACAGTCAGTAAATTTCTTTATATTTGGATATAAAAGTTTATGGCCGACTGAAGTTAAATTTATACAGCTTGGGGAAATAACATAAAATCATGAGAATAAGCAAAAATAAAGATTCCCTTACCAAGTAACCATTGTTTGAAAATGCTTAGCCAAAATGTTGGTAATGACCCGTCCTGTTTTTTAATTATCTGTGAGATTTTGGAGAAGGATTGGTGATATTCAAATAACAGTTTCTGGTTATTTGGATAGTCAAAATCATCCTGGAAGAAAAATAAAACATAAAAAAACTCATCAAAATGTTTATTGGTAAAAAATGTTTTTTTTTAGAAGCATTCAATAATTAGCCGACTAATCTGATAAAATTGCAGGGATTGTGTATCAGGGAATTGGTTTCATACCCTCATGAAATGTTTTGTGATTCCTGAAACTATCTTGTGCCTGTATGGTTCCATTATAATCTGTCTGAATCATAATGCTGGTTGAAAGGATGACCAACACAGGGCACAGATTCAAAACTAACATTTTAAACTCTATAAAAAGATTGATTGATGTTTTATGCAACACTAAAAATTATTCTACTTATATGGTGGAGAGATAAGAAAAAAAAAAAAAACTTGATGTACCTTTGTCACCAGGTAGATATTGTAGAAACCAAAATACTTGGACTGAGCTTGTATAAATTCATACTCTGGTGTGTCCCTGGGAACCAGATCTGTCAGTACAAGACCATCTTTAACTTGGGCTGTGCCCCAAATACCCGCACCCAGTATGATAAGGAAAAATATCACCCCAAATACCTGCAATCAAGAAATATGCAAGAATAAGTAAATTTACACAAAAAACTTCAACGCCCCCAAAAAATAAAATTTAAAAGATTGGGATAACTGGGTTACATTGATAAAAACATTTTCAAAACATTGTAAGAGTCAATTTGTTTTTCAAATTACACAACATCAGCGATGAATATAACATCAAACATTAACTTATCATGAAAATAACGTTTCAATGAAATAATTAACTAATGGAGATAAGAATGAGGTTGAGATGATAATAATATATACCTTGACATATGTCTTTTCCAGGAATGGAGCGTAATACTTTGTGGCAAGTTTGGTGAGTGACCAGGAAGCACAATCTTTTTGTACCTGAAAACACCTGTCTACACAGGTGAGGTTTTCAGAGGGGGTTAAACACTGTTGGGATGAGGTAGTAGATGGACACACTGAAAACACAGATTATAACCATTTTAATTATGACCAATGATAACAAGGTAAAACTTTTCCATATAAAGGGAAGATTTCAAAGCGAAAGTAATTCTTTCTAAACATATCTTCATTTTATATGATAAATGGAATTGTGTTAGGGTAATGCCAAGGCGTTTATTCCTCATATTGGCATGGTTTTCCTACCTGAAGGTAAAGAAGGGTTCCGTGTGAAGTAGGCAGTACCACTGGGTGCCAGTGTGGTAACGACGGGCCCACCTTCCACGTTAGACTGTGATATCATTTCATGGACGGAGCTATTGTATGATGGGGGAGGGCTGTATGATGGAGGAGGGCTGTATGTACGAGGAGGGGTCTGCTCTCTAGGCTGTGACGTCACATTGTGAGAATGATGTCGTGTCTGAGGTTGAAGTTCTTCTACCTTGTTATTGCTACTTCTGTAAAATGAAAACAGAACCATTCTTTAAATAATAATTGAACTTTTTTACATTTCGTCATATTGGTTTTACATAACCCAATACCTAAAGAGTACTTAATGTAGCCTATATTCCTAGTGGGGCTTCAGTAAACAGAAATATCAAACAATTACAATGCTTTCTTTCTTAAGGGTTTTTGACTGTGGTCTATTATGCAGTTATTCGGTAGAAATTATAGTATAGCTTAAATGTATTTTCAATTCTTCTTAATTGACTCTTCATTTAAAGAAATACAGATTGCCTGTCAAATAAACAAGATCCGTATAGACAAGTTAAAAGGTCATCAATCTTACCCGCTGATACAGCAGAGAAAGTCCACACGGCGGGCATCTCGTCTTTTGAGATCAATACTGACCAAGGCGGGAAACACGAGTAACACCGTGATTACATTGAAGAAAACCAGAATTCCAACCTGAGAGAAAAGAAAGAAACACATTGAAATATACCTGTATATACACCTGATTAAACGTCATTGGATG
The DNA here is from genome assembly GCA_963971465.1 of Lepidochitona cinerea. Taxonomy (NCBI): domain Eukaryota; kingdom Metazoa; phylum Mollusca; class Polyplacophora; order Chitonida; family Tonicellidae; genus Lepidochitona; species Lepidochitona cinerea. The sequence goes on along the minus strand of OZ020556.1, from coordinate 32,719,962 downwards.
TCAAGTACCAATGTTTTTTATAACAAATTCTAACAGAAATCAATATTTTGGACATTTTCATTACCCTGTCTAGTTTGAATGACCTTAAGTTCCAATGACCTTGACTTTGATTTATCTTTAAGTTCCAATGACCTTGACTTTGATTTATCTTTAAGTTCCAATGACCTTGATTTATATTTAAGTTCCAATAACCTTGACTTTGATTTATCTTTAAGTTCCAATGACCTTGACTTTGATTTATATTTAAGTTCCAATAACCTTGACTTTGATTTATCTTTAAGTTCCAATGACCTTGACTTTGATTTATCTTTAAGTTTCAAAGACCTTGGATTACAACGAGATGAACTTTGTTAAGCTAAGTCTTCAAACATGAAAAAAATGGTTTTGAGTTTCTGAAAGTTTCTCTTACCTGCAGTGAGAAAGCTCTGAGGGCTGGGATGGGAATAATGGCCGCTGAGAAAAATGCCAACATATTTGTCAAGGAAGTTAGTAATACACTGACTCCAGTTCTCTTTAAACATTCACCTGTCTGATCCTGGAAGAAAATAACATAGGAATGAAAATGAAATAAAAAAGTCAACGGTATAAAATTACATATGGAAAGAGGATGTTCATGGCCAAAAAAAATCTATTGGTTGTATTGAAGAATCTTTAAACTGGTTATGTGAAAGGATATACACAACAGATATTCTATTGGATAAGAACAGTAGATGCATTCAAACAAATAAGAATTGAAAACAATTATTCAAGAAAAAGACAAACAGAACAAGACAAATTTCAAAACAGAACAAAAGACACAATTTATAGAACTCATTTTAGGATTCAGTTTGTAAATTCCATTATGTCTTACAAAATGTATCATGTTTTTCAACTTGGTTTTCTCCTTTGCAAAGAAATTTTTTAATTGGCATAGGCAATATAATTGTATGGATTAGATTGAGAGAAACAGAGAAGAATAGAAATACAATGTTATTGAGGCTGAAGTAATTTGTCTTAGAAATTCACGCTTTTAAAATTTACATAAGGTCATAAGAGAGGTGGTTTTCTGTTGAGAAGGCGCATATATTTAAACTGTTGTATAATGAGAGGCTTTAAAAATACTGAAGGGTAATGGATGTTATGTCAAGCTTTTTGTTCAGCTTAAATCAAGAAAAACAGACAGGAAAAAAAATAGTTCAAACTTTAAAGACTTGAGTTTGAAAAAGGAAAACAAACTTGTGGAGGAGATAATGAAAACCATATTGACTCTTACCCAGACTTCAGTGGCAAAGAAAGCAAACAGATATGGTGGTCTTATTTCAAGTGTTTAGATAAGTCTTTTCAAGTGTAAAATAAGAGGTAAGAATACCTGTGTGGTCAAACACCTGGCGCTAATTAAAGGTGAGACTGTTTTCATTCTACAGGTAACTCAACTAATGTTTACATGTGAATTGAGACATCTTGTTTGCTAAGCTTCACCATATAAAAAAAGTCTAAACTTTTTCTCTTCTCGTTTTATTTTTTCTAGAAGTATAGAAGCAATGGACTTAGTTAATGACTACATATAAGCGTCCCCATTCAATGACTGTCAAGTGATTTGTCAAGACCCCTCCCCTTTCCCCCAACCAATCCCTTATTTGAGCAAAGAGGAAGCCACCCAGAAAACAGAATTGTCCGATAATTGGTTTTCTCAGGTTAATGTAGAGTAATGTTCATGACTGAGTCAGAGTTTCACAGTGGATCTAAACTTATTCTCACTAGGGGCTAACTACTCACATCATCTGAAGTTTGTTCACATTAAACCCAGAGCTCTTAACACAAACAGGAAATAAGTCATCAATTCTTAACACCAAGGGCCATCTGGTCTTCAAGACATTGGTCTGAGTAAAACCTCATGACCAGGGGCTTCCATAACAACTGACCCCTACCAATAGAATTCAGTATTAAGTCCCTGCAGTCAGACATCTGGATATGGGAATGGGGTAGGGCATAACCAGACCTCACACATACTATTGACAGTTGTTCTGGGGATAGTGTTTAAGTTTTTACTGGAATGGCCAGTAAGTGAAGTGACCAAGGGCCAGTGTCCACTGTTGAGAGCACCTGTCAACCCTATTCACTGGACCATCAAATAACTACACTTAGAAATACTTCAAAAGATATCCCTCATCTTGTACAGTCTAACCTGGGGAGTATGAACTATCCTCTATCCGTCAAACATCTGTCTTCAAAGCCATGAGCAAGTCAAATACATACAGCTAATTATTTCATATCAATTTATTTAGCAGTTAGTGTGTTAAAATGGAATCTGGATTTATCTCTGTACAAATAAATATGTTGTTAGATTTTAGGAAATTCTCCAACTTACATCAATAACAGCCTGCTCTTTAATTCTAACAGACAAAATTCAAGTCGTACTTAAATTTTACTTAGTAAATACAATTATAAGAATTGCTATCCATAAGTAATTCTTCACCTTATTATAAGAAATTTTAATTTTGAATTTGACTACCTGAGCTAATGTTGAGCCTGGCTGTAGGTAAAGGTGTCTTTACTGGGTGCTCTACAGGTGTTTACCTGATTCTCTAATGGCTGATTAATCACCTGTCCAACCTAGTTATGTTCACTGGCAAGGTGAAAAGGTAATATAACCTCCCAATCCACTAACATATGGAATACAAATAAGACTCCCCCTTTTCACTTCAAATTCCTAAATGAGGCGAAGTCGATGAAAAAAACAGCTTTCTTCCTGGCATGAAAGATAAAGGCAAAGAAGGCCAAAGCTCATCTAAAGCACCTAAATGTATTGAAAAGGTTACATTCTCATGATTTATAGTGGTGGAGAAGTTTAAATTTACTCAGAGTAATCTACCAGCCTAACTAAATAGCTTCAACTATTTTCCCTTATTTTTGGGTGTGGAACACTCTCTTTATAGTAGCTATCATTCTAAATACTCCTAAATGAACACTCTTAAATGAATGTTCTGAAATGAATACTCTTAAATGAATACTTTCAAATGGATACAGTACTCCTAAATAAATAGTCTTAGTTGAATACTTTTAAATGAATACTCTAATTTAAATGTTCTGAAATGAATACTCCTAAATGAATACTATTAAATAAAATTTAAAAAATCAAGGACAAATCAAATAAAGAGGTCCGGTTGTCCAGAAGAAGTTTGTTTTGTTTGGAATTTTAACTTTTATATTCATATGTGCATACTTGAAAGCTTTATTTTACATTCGCACTAAGATTCATAAAATACTAGTACCTAGTATTTTCCACATCAGGCAAATTTGGTAAAATTCAAACACCCTGCGAAATATATTGGTATTTCATCTATTTAGTTGACATGTCTATGATAGAGCTGACCTATCTGTCCATGTAGGTGTTCTACTCAAAGTCCCAGTCTGAAATATATTGGTATTTCATCTTTCGGGTTGAAATGTCTATTAAAGCGATCACCTATTTATCCACGCAGGTGTTCTACTCCGAGTTCCAGTTACTTTAGTGCAGTTTGATGATCCTGTCTCCCCTAGAAGCAGACAAACCCCTATCAAAGCCAGACAAACCCCTATCAAAGCCAGACAAACCCCTATCAAAGCCAGACAGTTCGTTCCATACATTCACACGCGATCATCAACATGTTTCTTGGTCCAAACCACAGACTAAGTCATCATAAAATGCTTCTGGAATATCAGTACTTTTATAAAACATTCAAAGACCGCCAACCAAATATTCCAGCAGCTTTAAGATAGCAAATATTTCTATTCCAAGATGTTCCAAAAGTTGTTCTCTCAATGTGATCTAAACCCAGTCTCACTTTAAGTCCAAACATATCCTCAAAGAATCTTTAATGAGAGTACATCTTGAATTGTTGAGTCTAATCATGCTAAAGTATCCAAACTCTATTGTTTGGTCCAAGAAACTGCTGATTTTTTCTTCAGAAAAAAGGTACAATAAAATAGTAGGTAATATTTTCCTTACCATGTGTTGTATATTAGAGGCTTTGAAGTTCTCCGCATAGGTATGCGCTATGAGGAACATATCGTTTACCCCAAGACCCAATGCCAGGAATGGAATTATCTGTAAGGCAAAAACAATGAGAGATAAGAAATCATAAGGGTCAGAGTTCATGTGACAATGAAACCTAAATACATCCACATTTTCTTCTAAAACACATTAAAACAATTTCATCAGTTTTTGTTTTTAAATTGAGTTAGCGCATTGGCACAAAAATGTAATAGGCCTACTCTATTACATTAGTTCACCATATCAAGTAAGAAAAAGTGTATATGTACATGTATTTGTTTATGCCTGCAACCGAATTGATGTTTATATAAATTGTAATCCTGAAATGGATTAATACTGTTCCAAATCTTTGTTTGATCATCCATATATTTTGTTGATAAGGATAATAAGATGGGATAGGGTACAGGTGTGTGGGATATAAAGGTCCTGTAGAGAGGCAGTGCTTGGGGCAATATGAACCTTAATACCCTTCCCAATACCCCAATCTCTGTTCAACTATCAGCCCTAGATTAAAACACTACCAGATGTAAGCATGCGGCCCCAGTAAACACGATCAGATAAATAGCTATATCAGGATGGTATAACGCCACCAGCATAAATCTACACATTTCCCTATAACACACCACACACAGCCTACAAGAATAATCAACTATCAGAGTGTCGTAAAGCACCAGTTAAATCCCATGTAGATTAGCACAATAGACAATTACAACAATTTAAATAAATTTTTATACAATGATTGGTGGATAGTCAAATGATTTTGTGCACAAGGTAACGAGCAGGTACTATCTAAAAATTCAATTTGAATTTCTTTAATCAATGTATAATGACAAACCATGATAAGAAAATCTATCAAAGAATATCTCTGGGAAAAATTCCATTCTTAGACCAGAATGCTTAATTACAATGTATCACCCTATAATCAGCGCAGTTTGTTGGATATCTATCATGAAAAAGTCTGGGAAAACCATATAAGTTCAAGAGACACTTAAATCTGTTTATGACCAGGCGACTTATTTGATAAATTATGTTAGTCAGTCAATAGCCCGGAGACAGACTCATTGAAACCTATCTATCTAAGTGAGATAAAATATTCCATCACATGTGGCAGAGATAGAAGTGAGATGAGGAAGGCGAGGAGATTACAGTGGCAGAGATTAAGATTTCTGGCTTGTTGCTGTGGAGTGTGACAGAAGGGAAGTAATTAGATCTGGAGAGATTGAATCAGTGAGACCACCCAGGCTTAACCTATCCATTCCTATCAATTGGTAAGGCTAAACACAGTGAGTTCACTTTACCAGATGTCTTCAGGCAATTCCAAGCCCAATCCAGAGACAAACAAAATCCCAGACCAGAACATTAACGCTAAATAGTTCCTCTTCAAATACTTTTGGGTAAAGGACAAAAATCTCCTTAGTCTTATTCAGAATAAAAATATGTTTGCTTCAATAAAATCAATGTCTAAGAAATGTTTGTTTTAGAGACTATTTATCTATTATCAACTCAATTAATAACCATGGTTTATTTATTGTCTACTCCATTATTCTGGGTTTCAAATTATTTTGGCTCAAAATGGTTCTAGTATTGTGTCTGATTATCAAATTCAGACAGTCAACTAGTATCTTTTATTTCTCTTAATTTATCAAACAAGTTTGCTATGTTTTATTTCAAGAAATACCCCAAAACCAGTAGACTTTTCCTGGAAAAATTAATTAAACATTCAATAACAACACTTAATGGCAATTAAAATCAAAGCATATTTTTTTCAAACAAAAAGTTTTAGCCGAAATATGATTTGGAAAACAAAAATATAAACCAAAAAGAAGAAAAACATCCTCATTTATAAATATACAATAAGTCGAGCGTTATGTATCTTTGAGTGTTAACAAGGATGATCTAGATATTGTATAGTGAGCTTATACAGTATATAACCAGTCATTTGAATCAAGCTACCCTTAAGGCTATATTCATTTTTTTTCACATTGAAATTTTCCCCTGAACAGAATATTTTTAAGGACCTATATATTACTGAGCTGGTCAGCGTTGATTTACTATCTAATGTGTGGATATATCTGAAAGCATAAAATACATGTAAATGTCAACTTCATCCGTCACAATTAATAGTGACACTGCTCAATTTACCTATGGGGATGGACTTTTAGTTGACAGCGAAAAAAAAAGGCACTAATAAAAATTCAAATGGGTGTCATTAAATGAATGAACCCCTGCCTACGACAACACTGATCATGTGGAATTCCGATATTAAAGGATTGATTGATTGATTGTTTGTTGTTTTACGCCGCGCTCAAGATTATTTCACTTATATGACGGCGTTGCCAGTTTTATTGTGGGAGGAAACCGGGCTCTATGCCCGGAGGAAACCCACAATCTTCCGATATTAAAGGAAGGCCATTCAGATTTTTATTCTCTGCATAAATTAGTTCATTAGATTGTTTTTAAATATTACGTCATCTATACACTTTTAAAGAAGAAAAAAAATGTTACAAGCAAATTGAAGAATGTCTAAAATTAGAAATAGATTAATTTGTGTACAAAGCTAAGAAAAAGTAATCAAATATATGCAATTAATTAGAACAAAACATTTTTTACCAGTTACCTTAATTTTAATTACTAAAGCATAATGTTTTCAAAGAATTTATAAGGTTAAAAAACTTAATTTTAATTTACATCCATTCTAATGGGTCATGTTAAATCATACAATCATATGCATTCATAAACGAATGTACATTCTAATATTTTAATGATGTGTCTTTATTGTCATAAAACGCGGACCATTCATTTACGTTATTTCATTAATCATTTCTCACCTCACCCACAGAGCCTTAAATATGGCATACATAAATGTGCATTTAATAAGTTACAGTAATTAGGGACAGTAGTTGAATAATACACACACGTAGTCAGGATCGGGGACATGACTGGCAATGTGTATGTAGAATATTCTGTATTCTGAGACCATAATGGGGATTGAGGAAGGATGTATCATTTTGTATGAGAAATCACAGTTAAACTGGGGAATCTGTTAAGCATTACTGCTAGTGTTTAGTACAGACTTTCCTGTATCAACAACAACCTGGCCGTCTGTTTACATCATTTTCCCTTTTTCTTCCGAGACTTTTTCAGCCATTAAGACTAACTTAAAGGTAAAAAGTGTTTCTGTAAGGAGAGATGGTGGGACTAGAGAATCCAATGAAAGCAAATGGTGAAGAACTAAACCTAGATGGACTCCTGGTTTTAATCTAGACTAGATGGAGACTGGCTTTAGCTGAGGGCTACAAGTTAGTTTGTTTATCAGGCTGGCCCACCCACATTGCCCTGTGAAGAACCAGTATTGAAGCTAGCTGGCAAACAGACTATGGAAATCCAGCCGTTCTCTGAGTGGTGTACAGAATAGACCTGTATATACACCTGAGGGCTGCCTTATCAAAGCATTAATTATACCTACACATTTAACACTGGCCTACCTATACATAACCTCAACTACCTATCTAAACACTCTACCAGATTTAACGACATATTTTATGTTCCCCCCCCTTCAGCATATGTATAAATTATAAACTGCACACATTCCAGATCTTTTGAAGACAGCTCTCATTAAACATGGTCCGCCCATTCCTCTTTTTAACTACTGTTTACAAATCCCGATGTAACTTTCAGCTAATTGCTGACAAACAGTAGATAAGACCAAATGTTAGTTCCGGCAAAAGGAGCCCTATTTTTAGTGAAAGAAGCTTTAAGCCAGTTCATATCAAACGTTCTGCCATTTTTACAAAACCATAAATGTCAAAATATGAACAAAAATACTAGCATCTTGAAAACTACTCGCAGAGTCAAAGAACATTTCATTTCAGGTCTCTTCGACAGGATTTTAAGAAATAGCAAAAAATTAAAATGACTTTGATATATTACAGATATCAATTAAATGCTACGTATGACCTATATCAGTTAGTATGTTCCCGCCCCATAGTTTAGCCTCTCCTTGAACAGCCTGAATGGTTATTAAATCAATTACAATTTTTTTCAAGCTGTCAAAAATAAAATACACATGAAAAAAAGTGTGCTAGAGGGTTATTTAAAATGTTGACAAGTTATTCTTGCCCATGAGGACTGTAACAGTAAATTAATGAAAAAATGATGGCATAGGATAAAACATTCAATGTCTTCCAACCCACCTTAGGGTATCATTTCAACATCTTATACAACCAGCTTTGATAAGCAAAACTTTTGAAAAGTTGAGCATAGATTTAAAAGGATCTCAGCACAAAAAGACCAGAGGTAGATGTAAAATAAATGAAGACATTAATGAATAGCCTCATAGGATATTATGTTACGGTTAAACAAAATACAGGTTCAAACTAAGAACTGCCATTAATTTCTATCTTTAACAGTAGAAAGAAGTGTGAGATAGAATTGTTTCTGCTAACGTTGGTTAACATTAGGCGATCGTCTTATAGATTCTTTTTGACCGTTTTGATTCTTGTTTAGATACTTATTCATGTAAAAAAAAGTACAGAATATATTTTCCTTCCTCAATACGTGTACAGGTATTAAGAAATATCCTCATCACCAATATCAATTTCACTTTAAATTTTTACGGTCAAATAAGAACACTTTCTGACACAATGTTTGCCATAAATATCACAAGCCATTTCCAAATAATCCTAAAACATTTGAAATCTGTTCATGTCTTGTTGTGGTGACAGGTAACAGTTTTATTTGTCTAATTCAAAATATCCAAGTGAATAAGGTGAAGAATAACTTATGGATAACAACTTCTTGGTTTATTGGGTTGTTATCCATAAGTAATTCTTCACCTTATTGTAACCTTTCAACTTCTAAATGCCATTGAAAGATTATTCAAGTGAAGACAAATCCCCCCCCCCCCCCCCCCTACAAGACCAATGTGTAACATTTTGGCCAACAGAACACATTTAAAATATAATTGAAAAACTAACCTGAGTTGTAGAAGCATTAAATGAGATTCCGAGAGTTGAGCAAATGCCAAGGCCGGCGGCAACAGAGAGCGCAACTAATATCACACCTAAAACTCCCACAGTGCTTTGGGAATTTACTGCATCATTCCAGCGTAACAAACTTATACAAGCATATACAACCTGAAAAACGAGGGGAACTTATTAAATTCAATTAAAAAAAATATTAGGTTCTAAAGTTTGTATCATATTGCTTAAATAACTTTGAAAATAAAAAAATATTTAAAAAAATTATGAATAACTTAAATATATACACCGGAAATAAAATTAATTTGACTTAATGAAATGTTTTCACCGTACTTACCATTAAAACATATCCTAAAGCTACACGGACAACACTAACACTTGAAAACTCTTTTAGTAAGTCCATTAATGAAGTTGTAGAAAATGCCCTTATTTGGTCACTGGAGGAGTCATTTGTGATCTGGTTTAGTTTCTACAAGAAAAAAAAACACAAAAGTTTTGCTGTCAATGAACACTTTTAGAAGTTAGTACACTGTATGATTTAAGGAAAAAAAAATTTTCACATAAAAATTTAAGATGAAACTACATCTCAAATATGTATATTTTTAAGCTTTACTTACATCTGTAAATTTTCTTTGCCAAGCTTCGAGGATTTCTTTGGCTTTTGTTTGTGTCCAGTCTAAAGCATGTACTTTGTAATGGTCTTCATAGAATTGAAAGAAATCTCTCTCCCCCATCAACATTACCACAGACTGAATCGCTTCAGCCCTATCAAAGAAAAAAGAGATTTTAAAGTTAAATTTGTGATAAATGGCTGATTTGAAGTTGGCATTGCTGATGAAATGTGTCCCTTCATTATCTGTAGGCCTACTTTGTTAACAATGGGCCAATGACCATACAGTCTTGGTAAATTCAATTTATCTGTTATAATAGGAGATGTCTATGAATTTTTCGGTTAAAGGGGATGTCTATGACCGAGATCATGATGGAAAACATAACTGTGACATGATAAGGGGATGCAATAAAATAACATCATTCCTGATCCCAACCACCTAACAACTCTTTTTTTAGTAAATATTAAAAAAAAAAAAATGAAGTATAACTTTTCAGAAAACCCAGAAGTCACCAAACTTCTTGTGGATACAATTTTTATTGGCAAGTAATAAAATGTAGGTCTAAACCAAGAAATGATAAAAAAATAAGTATAGAATCTATGTGGTTTGCTAAATCATCAATAATAAAACGGCAATAAAGACGAGTTTGTAGAGGAAAGTTATTATTGAGGGCCTGAGGTTGATATGTAAGTAACTGGAAGGCTGATTGCTTTATGTTAATTAACGAGATAATATGTGCCTAGAGACAGGGACCTATTGCCTAAACTACAGAACACAGGCGCCATATTATATAAATTACCATTAATATGACATCACAGAGGTAGACTCATTCATCAGACACAGGTAATTACACACATAAAGGTGGCAAAGTGAGACCCCAGGGGATGGACACACTCAAATCACTGATAACATTATAAAGCCCTGATACAAATGTTTTTTGCCTTTTTTTTTTGCATTTGTATTCTTCAGATGAAAACAAGCGGGAAATTGTAACTACAAGTAGAGGGGATGACTGGGAAGAGGGCATTAGTTCAAGTAAGATGGAGGTCCATTTTATGATCAATTAAAGCTACGATTATCTGCGAACATGGAAATACTGTCTCAGGAATTGAAAAATGTAGTTGTGAAGAAATAGGAATCTTGTGACACTCTAATCTGCCAAATGTTTGTACACAGACACAAAGTTTTCATTTTATCTTCAAAAGCTAAATTTGCTAATTTCAAGTAATTTTAAGGAAGTACTCCCAAGCCAACACAAAACCTAAATCCGGATTGCAGGAAAAAACATCACTATCTCCAACTAAATTTGAAGCAATAAAACTAGGAGTGTGCTTGGAACTATTGTAATAAGAATAATCTTTATGAAACGACAACCACACAATAGTCTGATTTAGAATCTCTTGATGTTTCTTCCTGTAGGTATCACAGTGTTAGCATATTTATGATCAGGATGAATGTAATAGCAGAGAGTAGCAGTGTTTGTCAGATGGTATATGAGTATTGGGCAGTAGCCAAGCCAAGACCACACAGGATGTCGGCCATCTTGAAAAACTCTCCCCCTTTCAGAAACTACTTCTGGAATTCTTTGATGGATAACTCATCAAAGCTTACTCAAGGATTGGCTAATTTGATGAAATCTTAAGTCATAGTGAAACAGTTAACAAATTAAGGAATTAAAAAGGTTTAGATAAGTTTGAAGAGATATTATATAAAAATTTCCAATTTTGATTAATTAATGTTGAAAGAGATCAAATATTTGTGGTCCAATGATATAAACAAATTCTTTAGAAAAATTCCTTATACAACCTATATTTTCTGCTTCTAAACTTTCATATCACACAGAAAATGTTTGAAGAACCAAAAGGATTGAAGCATATAGCTTACCCTTTGAAACGTAAAAAAACATGTAGGTACTTAACTAAGAGAAAATGTTATTTAATTATGTGTCTCCTTGTTTTTCTTAGAGATTTGATTAAAACTCAAAGCAGAGACAAGCAACGCTTTCAAAGAACCAAGACTACTATTTGATGTTAATATGTCCAAAGAGTATATTATATAAAGCACTCATGAGTTTACTCCACAGATAACACTCTGTTCTACAGCTGTACTTTATACATTGAAAGGAAAGTATAATCAACTCTCTGCTAAGGGGAAATTAAATTACAAAACCATTCCTTTCAAATACGAAGAACATAGGATAAATGAAAGAGGGGAAAATGGCTTTCAAACAACTTTGGTAGTTCAGAACACAGGAAGTGGATAACTTTGTTTTAATTAAAACAGGATCAAGACGAGAAATGTTAAATATGCAAGATGTTTATTCAGGAAATCAAGTGAGATTTCACAGAAAAAAAGAGGCACGCCAAAAAATCGGAGAAATTATAATTAATTTTCAAACACACTTTTGAAGAAATCTATAGACATAAAAAAGCTGGAACATGTTTTTTTTGTTTCCAAAGTAAAAATATATTCTGGACTTAAAATCATATTATGATTATGTTTATGATAAACATATTATTTTCGAATCAAAAATTAAATCAAAAGATATGAAATTTACAAGAAGCAGCTGTCCATTTTGGTCAGATCCAAACATACAAGTGGGAAATGATGAACAAACAATTTTAATGTTATTGTACTCACTTTGTAATGTAGCCACTTCGATTCTTTCTTATTCCTGCTACAATCAGTTCTTCTGGCCAGTCCATATATTTTGTGGCAAACCCCTGACAACCACCAGTTAGTTCAGCACCAATATTAGGGGGCTGTAAAACACAAACAATAGCTTCAGTAAATTAAAATTTTACTTTACAACAGTGTATGCTTATTAGTGGAGAATCTATTTTCCGCTTCCAAAATCTATAAAACATTATTGCCTTGTATAACCAGAAAAAAATAGGGGCCTCAGTGGCAAAGTCGGTTAGAGTGATAGGCCGTCAGTCAGACACAAGCGGCGCCAGTTCGAAAACCAGACCAAATAAAAATTGCACAGTATTGCCATTTTGTGATTTAATTAGAATGGGTCTCAGAACCAACAGTGCCTTCAAATGGTTTCAAACAGCTTCATTCAAGAACAATACAAAAATTTTCAAAAATCAGATCATTTTGATTTTAAAATCAATTTTGATTTGTAGATACTTTTGTTGTTTTTTTTTCCCAACAGAGTGTAAATGAAAGTAACACATGGTTTTAAGCTAAATCTAGTTTAACGTTTTTTAAGAGGGGTGCATGTATTATGATTACTCTTTGAGCTAGGCACTCTACCTAAACCTAAGTGCAAGATTAGACAAATTAGGATAACAGCCTATTTACTCTTCACTGAAAAAATAGTCCCATTTTTTTAGTATGTGGCTATGAATACAGTATATACAGGGTGGTACTGAGAGAAAAGTGCCAACTTTAAGCTCTCTTTACTTCCTAAAAACATGTCCTTCAAAGTGCACTTCAATGAGAAAACAAATAAATAGTTATTTTGCGTAGTAGAAAAATACTAGAAACTAATGCTTTAATTCTAATATGTTTTCCATACCGCTTCTAAAGTCTAGAAATTAAAATTCTGGTTATGGGACAATTTTATTGAAGGTTATTGGATGAAAGTTTAGAGTGTTTACATGCTGTCAGAGGGTGAACAGGCCTGTGGTAATACTCCAGGAGTGTGACCTATCAGAGCATAGTAGAGGGACTAAAAACCCACAAAACTAACTGAAGCTTAGCTTAAAGCACGTTGAGCTATTCACCATCTGTCTATATGGCTTCAGTACCGCTTACTATCAGAGAGTTTGTGCAATACTTGGTTTCTTGTCCACCAAAACAACAACCATAACCAACATTTCCAAAACTGAGCCAGGTAATAAAATGAACAAGTATCTGTTTGAACATTGATTTATAGTCAATTCATTGGAATACATACTGTTATATTTTTCTTAATCATAATCATATACCTTAGTTTGTAGGCTAGGGCAAAGTGATAATATTAGTTATATGACGCCCTTGCGTGGGTATACGGGTAGATATTTGGTGTCTGACATTAATATTTTTCCGAGGCGAAGCCGAGGAAGAATATCTGTCAGACACCAAATATCTACCCGTATATCCACGCAAGGGCGTCATATAACGAATTTATCACCATCCCAGAGCAGCTTGTTTACTTAAAACTGAGTTTAATCAGCTGTTCTTTATTCGATTAGTTCACAAAAATGTCATGGGTTGAGTGTATTGAGCGAGGTCTACATGGCGTCGCAAAAGAAATAAATTCTATTGTGACGTTGCAAAGTTATATCGGTTTTCACGATCTTTGAGACAAGTATAGCGTTCAATGCTGACGAAACAACATTCTAAACTGACGTCACAATAGGATTTCGTCTTGACTGAAGATTGCTGTGACGCACCAAGGCCTTCACTCCGTGGTAATAACAGCGCGTGAGATCTTAACTCCGGGGTTATACAGAATCAAATATATACACGGAAAGCACTGGGATGCAGACTCACATTCTGGGTGTTTCGACCAATCAAATGCCAAGAAATTTCTCTCAATGGTGATAATGGCCCTACTTTGATGCATGGATGAAATATTATCTGGACTCCAGTAACAATTAGTCATATAATTTTTAAGTCCTCTTAATCGGTGTTGGTGATGACATCTTATTTTGATTTTATTTCATATATTCAAACCGAAGTCCAAACAGCCACCAAAGCTGATCATGTAAGTTTTTGACAATCTAATAATAAGTAAATGGACATATTAATGTCAGTGTGTACATACAGCCTCACAAGGGACATAATGTCTTCCATCCAAATAACCTGACCTTACCACTAAAGGGTGTCAGTTCACCCCAGTGTGCCCATGCCACAAAAATAGAGGTCTCTGGGTTGTGCTTGGGTCAAAGGTAAAAGCTGCCATTCTTTAAACAGACCTCACCCAGCAGTCTTTAACCCAATACCTGCCCCACTAACAGCCTGGTGTAAACAAAATGTGGTTGAACCCATACCAAATTTGTTAAAGTTACAAATAAGAAAATATTATCTAGAATTGAGCTGTTAATACAAATATTATCATGACAAAGAATTTTAAAAAAAAGTTCTAGCACTTCTACAAAATGGCATCCAAACCAAGTCAGTTAAAAAGTTAGCAATGATTACCACAGAATTCCAGCTGATGTAATGTACGTGCGAGGGCAACTATATGTGGTGGGTACATTTTATAATTGTTATGATAGTTCAAGCCTTATTTTCAAATCAATTACACTAATAGAATACTTTCATCTACAATACATTTACATTTGATGAAAAGTGTATTTAATTCGAAAGCTTTTCTTCAAACACAGGTGTAGGTATTGTTTGAAGGATTCAGGTCACAGTTGTTTGGGATTTTGGTGTCAAAAGTAATTAACCTCAATCCTATACATTCAAGTGGGAAAATAAACTTTTATTTTTTCCAAGGTTTTTAATTTCCGAATAAAACAGTTGTGCACAGAAAATGAGGTGAAAACAACAAAAAACGAGTAATCTCATTAACTGCAACGAAATGAAATTAACATTGAATGCATTTATAGAGAGAAGAAGTAGAGAAAAACATAATGATTTCTGAGCCATTTAAATTGCTTTATCAATTCCTGGCATGTTAAAACTTAGTTGGTGGTCTCATGAGATTTAAGATCCATCTAGCTTAACAATAGGTTGCCAGGTATATTAAGAACAGCCAAAGTAAACTAGCTCAACTCAAGATCAATTTCATGTACAGGTAAGAGCCCTTTGATCTATATCCTTAACGAGTCTTCAAGTAAAAAAGAATACTGGGTGATAAAAAACCTACGTCAGAGTCCTCACCTGATGAAAACAAAAACCCTTGATCTCTGGCAGCACAATACACAGGTGGTCAAAGTTGTACACCTTGTCTATCATTAACATCACCTACCTGATTAAACTACCGTTTAACGGAAAAGGTGTGAAATATTTCACTTAAGGAATACTCAATGCATATGTAAATAAAACTGCATTATGACTGTTGCAAATTGTGACTGACAATTGATTGAAAAGGTTCCATATCCAAGGAAGTTAGTGTATCTTAGAGCTAAGATTCTGGATGTGTTTTGGGGGATGTTTGGTAAATTTCTGTTATAATTCACTTTTCACAAGATAACTAGGGAACTGGCAATATATCTCTGTTAAAACTCAAATTATTGAGTTTTCAAGAATATTGAGTGCAGATTTTCCAATAATTTTCCAATGAAGACAGTAAGGTAAGTGTTATTGAGCATACATATGGACAACTCCCAAAACGGTAAATGAACACATCTCTGAAATATGATCATGCCAAATCAGTTATGCAAATGGCATGACACAAAAAAGTCACAATATAAATGAGCATACATGGATAGTCAGTTTGAATCCATAAACTGATTCCTGAATAACATATGACATGCACTCCTTGACTACTTCTTGCCAGATATATTCTATGTGACCAGACTAGGGGTTCAAAATTAGACAAGAAGATTTTCCCTGTGCCCCTGTGTTATAGTGTTAATAATAGAATGCACCAGGTAAATAACTTGGGGGAAACAATTTATGCTGTCAAAGAAATGGATACTTGAATAATGCCATAACCTCATACAAGTGAATAAAGTTTTCTTGACTGACCTGTCGTGTGTGTTTGTTGGGAGCTGTATCTGGACAGTCAGGATCAAGAGGGTTCAGACACGGCTTCTCCACATAGCCTGTGGTTATACCAGCCTGAATAAAATCATACACAATAATGATGTTAGTCAATGAAAATAGTAAGCCTAATTTTGATTGAAAGAGGAAAAACCATACAGGTAAAACATGTTCTACATGGGATAAACAATTAAATCAAAAATTATTATTTTTTTTTTCATTTTTATAAAATCCAAACAATTTAAATATGGTTATCATAGTCAAGAAGATTTTCCCTGCATCAGAGTGTTTTAGTCTTCATAAATATCTATACCAATTTACAAAATGAAAATAAAAATATTCACAAAAGAAGAATTAAACATGCTTATAATAAGGAAACATACC
Organism: Lepidochitona cinerea; assembly: GCA_963971465.1. NCBI lineage: Eukaryota > Metazoa > Mollusca > Polyplacophora > Chitonida > Tonicellidae > Lepidochitona > Lepidochitona cinerea. Next base: position 32,703,328 of record OZ020556.1, on the reverse strand, counting down.
CTTTTGAACAAATCTTGTATCTGATCTTCCTTGAAGGTAAACCACTTGTTAATGTCTTGTACAATCTCTTGGGGGTTTAGGTTTGTCCATTTTAGACTAGAGGGTTTGAATCTGGAGAAAACAAACATACCCAATATCAGTATTATAATTCTACATCTACACAAGTTGTTAAAGTTGCATCCAGAATACAAATATTTGAAATAAATGGCGAAAATGATGACCCTTTGCCCTTTAAACCTCCCCCCCCCCTGTTTTATTAGTCTCGAGCTCATCCTTTGCTACAATTATTATTTGTTAAAAGTTTTGTTTAGTTTTATTGAATTTTTACAATCCTTGAAGTTAAATTTCTTACTTTTTAGAAACCTGTATACATATGAGGAAATAATTTGATTGCCGTATCATGGACGCAACAAAATTATCAGTGTTTTATTTTATCACAAAATCCAAGTCTGATCTCAATTTTTTTTTACAAGATTGAAGAAGATCAAAACGTTTGCTGTATAATAGTGACAATCTGTCTGTGTATTGTTAGATTTCATTAATGAAACTTACACCTGTCAAAACCTCTGACAGAAACTCGTTACCTTTTCTGACAGGTAAACCTCAGATGTTTATTCTCAACGACTTCAAGCAGAAATTTTACCTGCATGAAAAAGCTCAATTTGTGAAGAAAAAAAACCCAGCTGATTTCAAGGTAGTGATATTAATTCATGACCTATATTTACGGCTCTGTTAACCTGGTAAAATGTCCAGTTATCCAAAACAAGCCATAAAACAAAAACAAAAAAGATGAAACATCAGAGTTTGGCCTTTGAGGTGTAAAGGAGACATTGATACTTTGTTTTTCACAACACAGTAAAGACTGTCATTCAAAAGTTAAATAATTTGGTCTACAGCTGGTTTAGAAAATGTCCCTTTGGATGACTTTTGTTTTAAGTTTGAATGATAGAGTCAGATTTTGTATGATAGTAATCAGTAACTTTGAACTAGTGAATACAAATACCTCATTAACATAAGATCGATTTCAAGTCTAAATTCAAACAATTGCACAAAAACTAAAAATCTCACGCGTTTAATGTTCAGTAATTTTAACTCAATTAGAAAAGGAATGATACGTTAATTATCGACCCGTCCGCCTACTGCCACCCACTCAAATATAAACAGAGTGTTCGTACACCATGAAATGATTGCCAGTTCCCAGGGTTTGCCTCGCTGCAGCAGGGGGTTTATCTCATCGTTATAAAGCATCAGGTAGACATAAACATTGTAGAAGACTCTAGATAAGACTGCTTGTGTTATTATTAACACTCTAACTGCAATTTTACCATAAACTAATTACTTAACAATTAAGTCTACTATTACATAGCCCCCCCCCCCCCCCCCCCCCCCCCCCCAACCACCAATATATGCAACGGCATGAAAATTCAATCCTAGTATTAATTATTATAAATTATTATAATAAATTGTATTATAAAACTTATCCCAAATATTAACAACTTCTTTTTAGGTAGGATGGATTTAAAATCCACTGCTCAGCCAATTAAATTTACTTTTAACAGGGAACATTGTGGTGAGGACCTGGTGATGGGGATCGGGGTGAATTATGATTGATTGTTAATTGATATTGGGAATACGGATCACAAGTTAGACAGCATCTGGTTACATTCTTGTATCAACATTTCCATAAATGGAGGTGGCAGCACACACATTCCATCGACGGGTCGGAGGTTTAAATCCCACTGTTCAAAGAAAAATTTACAAATTCTCAGTAGCTTTTTCAAGCTGTGGCCCTATGCGGAAGGGTTTCATTCAGACAAAGAGCCCGGTTTCCTTCCCCAGGAAACCTGACAATGCCTCCATAAGGTTTGAGAGCACACTTACCCAAATCCTTGAAGTTGTACAGGATACTCAGGACCCAGTATTTTTGCTCCTTCCCAGAAACAATCTAATGGAGTAACTATCGTACAGGGAACCATTTTCTCTATCATCTAAAACAATAAATCTCATAGATTAGAACATTTTCTCCATCATCTAAAACAATAAATCTCATAAATTAGACAAGATAAACGTTATTTTGACATTTTATCTAGCTTAAAGGCTTAATTTGTGTTTAACTAGCAGCAAAAGCATTATCCCAATGTCCAAGAAATAAAAGGAAGCCAATTTAACATTTTTTATTCCTTTCAAATAGGGATTAATAGCCTGTAGAAAACAAAATTTAGAATAAAACATTTTTTTAATTCCCAAAGCAAGATAATTTAATAAATTTACAACCAAAACACTGTCCAAACAAATTACATGGATATCCTATCATCTCAGAGTCAATAATTAAAACTGATGAATTGCAAAATTATATAGCTCGAGGAGGAGGGGGGGGATTTAAATCATAACAAATTAAATTTTAAAAGAAATTTTTTTATAGATACGCAATTAATTTAAATAGTACTTCTATTTGCGTTATTTGTGTTGCGAAAGTAATTACTTCTTCATGCTAATTTCAGTCGTTATCTCACCTGACTCAAAACGCCATCATCAAATTCAGGTAATGATACAGCATAACAAATATCCTGAAACTTCCACGTTCTGAAATAAACAAAATTTAAATATAAAATACAAAATAAAGATTTGCAGAGAAATATAGCCCAGGCAATCGGTTTAAGACTGACTGTTAAAATATGACTGATGACTGGTCATCCTTGTGGTGTACAAAAAGAAAAAAACAAAAAATCAGACACAGCCCACATTTCTCAGTTACAAAGAAATTTATTATTATCTTGCAGAAGCACATTTTCAAAAAAAAAAAAAAAAAGAAACAACCTAACATTTTACTCTTGTAATTATATGTGTATGAACAAAAATATGTATCAGTAAAAATATTAAGTAAATAATTCCTTGAAAAAAAATATGAGAATAAATCAAAATGAGCCCAGTGTTATTTGAATGTGTATTTAATGAAACTTTGTAGTAAATATCAACAAAGTCCAACTAAAAGCCTTCTTTACAGAGATGTATACAAGCTCTTGTATCCAGAGTTGGTCTCTATGGAAGTTTTGACATATTTTATCTATCATGAAGGAAGTTCTGCTTATAAAAAGGGGTGACATTAATATTCCCTTTATGGTTTCATTTATAGGCCTATAGCCTCTCCATAATGTCAAAATGTAAACAATCACAAAATAGAAAGTTCAAAGTGGCTGTTCCTTTTCACGGGGAGAATTTCCCAGGCTAATATAATATTGTCCATCAAGTGTTGAGATCATATCATAGTACTAGAATACCTATAAACGCACTTTCATGTAAAATTACAAAAAAAGTATTTCACAGTAAAAATGAGGTGACCAACCCAAACGACTTTTTTAGAAAACATTGGTTATTAGCTTTTAAAAATAATCTATTTTGAGTTTTCACAACCCAATAAGGATTATTTACTATATACAATGTCACAGCAATATTATTGCGGTAAGAAAGTCTTCAAGTTTCTTGAATGACAATAAACATCAGAAAGCGAAAAAATATAACCTAGTTTCATAAACATACAGTAGGCCGAAAATGCTAAAACTTAAGTCTGCTATACATGAAGTTCTTCTGTTAAATTGCACCTTGTAAACCATAGAATTAAAATTGAATGTTTATAATAATTAGCGGTCTGAATTTTAAAAAAAGACAAATTAAAAAAAATAACAACAAATAAAGTTGGTAATGGTTTGTGACTAGGAGCCTGAGAAGGAATGGGCATGGATCCGGAGTAATCCTGACAGGTATTTATGATAGAGTTTTTGGACGCAGACCATTTTGGAAAAGTTCTTTTCAGTGGTTATTCAACCTGAAACTACTTAACTCTGACCTCAACCATTTAGTGCTTTGTAGTCTTGTCAATTCAGATATAAATGTGGTTAAACATGGCGTATGTATCATCGGATATGGCTTACCAAAACTACTAGCTTGTGGATTTCACACTGGCCTTGTAACCAGATATAACAATAATAGGTGCAGCAATAACATATACATATGCTTTCAACAATCTTTTAACCACATAGGAGAGGAATTTCTTGAGGATTTTTGTGGTAAAATATTGAGCTTATTCGTTGTATAGGCTGACAAGGTGGTCAACAGAAGATAAAAACTCGTATTGCCACAGGTAACTTCTGGTAATCTTCAAGTAAGGTGGGCCAATATGTACCCTTTGGAAATAGGACGACCATGATATTCAAGGGGGAGTCTTAATAAAGGGGAGGAAACTGTAATAGTGGGAATGGGGGTGGGGGGGGGGGGGGGGGGGGGGGTGACAGTGAGTAGTCTTAATAAAAGGGGAGTCCTCATAAAGTGGATGTAACGGTAACATGGGGAATGGGGGGGGGGGATGAGTCAGTGAGTAGTCTTCATAAAGGGGAGGCAACGGTAACAGTGGGAGTAGGGTGGGTGGGGATGGGGAGTCTTCCTAAAGAGGAGGTAATAGTTACGACGGGAGTATGGGGGAGTAAATGAGTTGTCTTCATAAAGGGGAAGGGGGGTGGGGGGAGGTACCCGTAATAGTAACTGTAGGACATGGGAGAGAAAGTATCCGCCTCTGTAAAAGCTATTAAGGTCAATGTTTAACGACCCTTATTTTTTTCAGTTTTGGGCAGACTGAAAAAAATATATTGGCAACTGTAGTAGTTATATGGGGTTATGTGACCCAGTAAGCACACTTTTAGTCATAGTTACTAATGGAGAAAACAGTAAAGACAACATAAAAATGTCAAAATTTTCATTCACTGAATCACAAAAAGTAGCTCCCAGCAGACATGTCCAGTCTAGTTATTAAAACTACTCGGAAATTCACTTAAACCAAAGTGCAGCATTATGGAAAAGGGTCATTATTATCGAAGGAAACGGAGAGCCTGTTAAGTTGTTTTACCTCAAATTTAAATCTCAAAGTAAATAACTTAGATCATTGCATGAGGAAAATTGAAAAATGTCTGAGAGGATTCTTCTGTGGGTTATGTGGAAGAGTTGCCAGGTGCCGGACAAAGAGCCTGGTATCCTCACCCACTAACCTGGCAACTATAAATGAAATAATCTTGTGTGAGGCTTAAAACATTGATTAATCAATCAAAACACTTTCAACTGCAAGCTTGTGGTAGATTTCACAAAGGCCTTGTAGCTGTAAGACACCAAAGTGACACAATATCAGGGCACCAGCAATTGACACCATCAATTGGCACCAATTAGCAAAGGACGCTTTTTAAAAAAAGTCTACATCTCAAAAATTAGAATAAAAAAATCCATTTAAATCTTCAACTTACACATCGTCAATTTCCACTTGTATTCGAGTGGCTTCCAATACTGCATCCATATGTAACAATAAAGATTCTGCCGATAATAAACTATTTGACGTTTTTGGTGTTTGAATCACAATTTCGCTTGTTGTACCACTTCCTTCTCCAATTATCTCCCTTGAATATTCTAACTCTTTTTCTAAACGGCCTCCCTCTGAAAGGAAAAAAAAACCACATGATCATATTTAATCCTGAATAGGTTTTTACAACATCATAGACAGTGTTATGGTTAATAACTCAATTCATTGATTAAACTGATTAGGGATTATTAACACATGGTTTTTAGACAATAAAATTGGCAAAATCAATGACACAGGAAATGTATAACCAAATTTTTATAAAGGATTCCATGCTGGTTTTACTCAGCCTTTTCTTATGTTAAGATTTAAACGGTTTTAACTCTTCCTTTTTTGAACTTTTTAAAATACAAGATACAACTAAAAATGAATTTATATCTGAGTGTGATAGAAAATAAGCCGGAAGAAAAAAATTCTAAATTTTTAATTTCTATAAAGTTAATGAATCAAGTGTCATAGATAGGCCATCGTGTCTTATCATAATTATTACAGATAGAACAAGGAAGGTAGTATGTCTTGTAGACAGGTAGCGTTAAATAAGGTAGTTAACCAGCGTTAAACCTTTGTCTCACCTATCCTTAATGATCTTAAAGAATGTAACTGATACAATGGAACACAGGTAAAAAAACAACAAAGAATGAAGAAAGAAACATATAGCCTTTGGACAGTGGGGACAAAATGGCTTAAATGAGATTATAATTATCACGGTTTCCCAAATTTATAGCACAATAAAATCCCTACAAGTAAAGGTGGGTTTTTCCTAACCAAATAAACGACAACATTTTATCCTTTACCTTCAACGGTTATATCAAGTTACATTTGTTGATATTACAAATCTTTGCGCAGGTTCATTGAAATGAAAGTTTTAACATCTACAAGTAATTGTTTGTACCCAATGAACCTATAAAAGATCATTTAAGGAGGGATATTTTTCCTTCATAAATTATTCGATAAAAACCAAAAATAAATCAGTTTAATATTAACTTAAAGCAACCCTTCAAATCAAGGGAGAACTAATTATCTTATCTGTAATTAGCTTCACTTCAAAGGACCTGATTATAGCCTAATTACAGGTAACACCTATCTAACACTATACAACCCACCTTGATGAGTTTTATATACCTGTAAATAGTACAATCAATCCAACTTAATAACCTATTAGACACCCCTCGTAATCAGATTTAACACTGAAGAAATAATTAGCTAATTACATTTAACACGATTTCTTGCGGACCCAACGCTGAAGAAAATATTTTCTCATTAAAGATATAATTACAGGTGACTATACTTAATGGGAAGGAAGTCAAAGATAATCAAGTCAATTTCATTTCAATCTTAAAATATCATTATCGTTTTTTGGGGGCTTGAGTAAATTGCTGCAATTAGCAACAGGTCAACAAAATCTTTGACGAAAACTTTCAGATTGAAAATTATGCAGTCAGTGGAACGTGTTTTAAATGAAAGTTCTTAAACAAATGTTTGTTCATTCATTATGGATTTAAAATGGATTTGATTGATTTGGGGTGTTTATCTGGAGTGTTGTTTCCATTATGCCTCAGGAATTTGTGAGGTACAGTAGGGTGCTCTCCTCAAAGGGTCCAAGTCAAAACTGGGTGTCGTAAAGGTTGTGTAAACACTGTGTTAATAGGATCAGACTTTATCTGTGTAGGAAAAGTGGATCTGTTTTATTGATGGGGATCTTCTTGCTCAAATGATAAGAATATTCATTTAACCTTTAGCCCCGGGATAAAAGCCTTGGGGGGCTGATTGCTAGAGAGAGAGGGTTATACAGGTGATCTGTGTACAGGTGAGAGAAGGGAGGGGGGGGGATTCACCCAGCTAGAACAACATAACGAACTACTCTAAATATATACATTGCAGTACCCAAATTATACTTCCACCAAACTTCACTTAAACAGACTGGTGCAAGAAATGTTTAAATATCTAAAACATCTTTCAAGAGAAGTTAGAGATGACCATGTGTGGTTTGATGGTTACTCGGGCAGGTAGTAGGCCTAAAAGCCAATACATTTGCATGGTAGTATAATCAGGCAGTTAGCAAGTACATACATATAGCCTTGGTGACTAAGCCAGTTGAGGAGGCTATAACTGGGTTGACTGTCATGCCCTACAGACTGGGTGGTCTAATTCACTGAGAACAGGTCTTAGTTGTGTACCCAGCACCTCCAATACTGAAGCCGGGATTTCGTTTGTTGACCTGCCTTAAATCCAACATACTACCAAGTCCACCTGAGTATAAGAGGTTTTTGTCCACTTGTTAGTCAGTAATATGGTTGGTCATCTAATATGGACAGAGAATACATTAGTGAAGTTTGACGAGCAGTCTACAGGTATTCACTATACATACACCTGGGGCTTCCAACTTAACTCTAAACTCAGCAAGTTTCCAACTACATAATCCAAAGTTTAAACACAATTATACAGAAGGGAGGATATGAATTGACTAGTGCAAACTTTGGATTAAAACCCCAAAAAAGAAACTTTTCTGCTGTCTTAGGCTATATATTATATATTAAAAAAATGTAAGGATTTATGATAATGTTAAATATATATACACCATGGCATTCAATGCCAACATGAAATTCTGGAATAATTTTTTGTCAAGAGATGGCAAAAGTGTAATATGATGTCAATAGTGAGACATAAAGCTTCTTTTTTATCCAAAGGTGTCATACAAGGTTTTTAGCATATTAAATTTTAACCGATAGTAAATGTTTATATGATAGTATTGTAGTAAGCTTGTTGAATGGTCTGTAAATATTATATGTAGTTAACATGCAAACAAAAAACCGAATAGAAGATACAAAGTAGATCATGGGAGACAGGTGTGACGATAAAACCAAAATGTGAAACCAGAGTGTTTAATGGGGCTCCAAGTGATAAATGTCCTTAAGTCAGGCAAATAAAGCAAGCAGCTTATTGGTTTGTGATTAGCATCAAACTGATTGATTGACTTATATCGCTGCATTCGCATTGAGACCAGTTTTCATTAACCAGAGAACAAAGTTGACAGTTGGGATTTTAATTTGTGATACAATTCTGACTTAATTCATGAATACATATTGGCATACTGCCTTTCTTTATAAATGAAACATTGTATACCAACGATTATCAAATAAAACTACAGTTAAATTATCATTTTAAACAAAAATCTTTAAGCTTGGACCAATGAGAAATGTACTAGATCATGCAGTTTGAAATGTGGATGTACGGTGTTGATGTTCAGTGTTGATGGTTTGAGAAAGAAGAACACAGTGACAGGTGAGCTTAGATCTTGATAGAGAAATCAGAAGGACAGGTATCATTGTTACCGGAGTCAGCCTCAGATAAAGGCCTAGCTTTATTTATTACCCATACAGTTCTGACATAGTGAAACAGGGACAATAGTACTTGACACAGGCAGAATTACATTAGCTTTTATTTATTCCATCAAGTATTTCTGGTAGAAGACTGTCTCTTTCAATTACATGGCCCACTACGGCCCTTCACCTCAGGTAAATACCTGGACGTTAGCTTCTCACCTGTGCTAATTAAACCACAGGTAAATCACTATTTAAAACATCTTCAAAAATGTAGCAAAAATTCCATGCTTTGTTTTTTTTAGGTAAATCAGTATTTAATACATCTTCAAAAGTGCAGCAAAAATTCAATGCTTTAAAATTATTTTTTGTGTATTTTTAATCAGATTTTTTTTTTCATAGACTGGTTGCTGGAGACTTGCTTTAATCTAAGATATATAGGCTTACTGAAGAAATGACTGTTTCATTTATAGGATAAATTTAAAAAGATAAAAAACTTGAGAAAACTATGGAGTTTTGTTCTCACCTATTTATATGCTATATAATTTATATTCGTCTTATTGTCTAATTGGTGAATAAAAATATCAAAATATATCAAATATCAAAGAAGTACCATCAGATGATATTCAATAGGTGATTAGTCCATGGTTAACACAGAACTTTTCATTTGTTTGATTTGAAAGGTATGCTGAGTACCTTGTAGAATATGCTGTGGACAAAAACACACATTAACACGGTTAATGGGTTTAAGAACAAAATGAACTTCCAATAGTATTTTTTCACAAGAGACCCTTATAAAGATACCCAATTTTATCACCTTACAATACCAAAGACTATTCCTTTGGTTTTCTGTTAAAAGGTGATTGAGATGTCACTAAGAAGTCCTGGGGAATGGTGCGTCACGTTATAAGAATGTTTAGGTATAAGAAGTATTGAATGGAATGGCGCCAGTGACTAACCTACTGCAGTATTCAGATCCCATCATGTGCAAAATTGTTGAAGAGAAATGGCTTAAGTCAGACACTTTATCAATTTAGACAGATCTCAGAATAATATAGTGCCTTCAAGAAGAAAACTCATGCTTTTTGGTCACACTTCAGAAGAATTTCTATGGTTTTGCGGTAAGCTATTTTTTTTTCCCCGACCCATTGATCTGCCATGCTGCCCCCTTCACAATATATCCCTCCTTCTCATAGTCTATTACATTGAACCAATGCATATTAATACATCTCCACCGACAACACTTGTCCATAGAGCCTTTGTTAAAATCAACTCATTCGGACTTCATCAAACAGCCCCTCACAAAGGCAGCGGAATAATAAAGTGGTTGTGAATACAAAACCCTACGAGCCACTTGAACTCCCACCAATGAAACTCCTCCCCTACTTCAGCTTTCTTAAATCTCATATCGTAAACACCGCTATTTAGATTTATGTCCATTCTACTCATTCAATTACAGCGAAAAAAGTTATGAGAGAATAAAACTGAGAATAAGATCGAGGTTCACATTTTTCTTTTTTGATCGGAGACTTCTCAAGAACAATAATAAGGCTAAATTATTTCAAAATGATTAAATTTTTAAAATCAAATTAATAGTCTTAAAACTAATTCTGCTCACTTGATGAGTTGTATATTTGAAAATTGGAAGTGAGGTATAAAACCAATAAGATAACTGATATTAAACTGAGGCAATAACATATTAAAATTTCTTTCGGCACCAGACCAATCTCACAGGCATTTGATTTTCTTGTTTATCCCTCATTTTGAGTTAACATGTAGGCCTACAGTACCAAAAGTGAACCAGAGTGCTACAAGAAAAAGCACCCTCCCCCACAAAGAAAAAGCCCCCCATAAATCCATGAGCTTGGCACTTCATGAATGAGCTTTCAAACGTCTGTGTACAAAAAGTGCTTTAACTGTTTTCTATGTTTTGGATTTTAACCACAGATAAATGGGGCCAAGGCAAAAAAAAAGGAGGTTGAGGGAATTAAGTTGCGACATTGGAGCCGCGGAGTCATGTGACCCCACATTCCAAGTTTTCTCATTGAAGTAGTTTGGATTGAATGGATATCTTACAAGGGCCTTCTTCTTACTCTCCGTCTATTGTCATTGAACACAATCCAGACACAGTAATACCTCTGTACCTTCATAGAGCACTCCTGACCCACGTCGATCCCACTCCCAAATACCCCCTATGACACAAGCCACATCACGGACGCCTGCCCAGTGGGATATCATATTTATTACCACTGACTCCTGGGCTATACCTTATGCAACTTCTAGCATAGTCTCACTAAAGTCAGGAGATACAGTAGTCTTGAAAACAGAAAGCTTTGTAAAATAAAAAAGGTACACGCTTAAGTTAAGTTTCACGGAGCATTTTGAAAAATATTATTTGGAGTAATTTACATTGGATTCATGCATAAAATTCTTATCATTGTACCAATAGTTACTGGTATCATTCACTTATGATGAACTATTTGGTTTAGCTTTTAATAAGTTATATCATGAACTTTGGTTATTTGGGTGAGTATCTGGAAGTTCTTATTTTGGATTGAGTTCCTGGAAGTTGGATTAATTGGGTATCTCGGAGTTGGATTATTGGGGTGAGTAGGCCTATTTAAGAGTTAAATTATTTGGGTATCTCGGAGTTGGACTATTTGGGTAGCTTGGAGTTGGATTATTTGGATGAGTATCTTGAAGTTGGAATATTTGTGTGGGTATCTTGAAGTTGGATTTTTGGGGTATCTTGAAGTTGGATTTTTGGGGTATCTTGAAGTTGGATTTTTGGGGTATCTTGAAGTTGGATTATTTGGATGAGTATCTTGAAGTTGGATTATTTGGATGAGTATCTTGAAGTTGGATTATTTGGATGAGTATCTGAGATTTGGATTGTGTTGGTGAATTCATGTTGGTACCTGATTACTTTGGGCCAATACGTGTTGATAATGTCCTAGTGAATTGTTTGGGTGGGCCTGTGGAGAAGAATAAGGCAGAGAAACAAGGCTCTCATCTGTTGTATATACATGACCCATGAGGGGGTGCAAGGAAGGACAGGCTAGAGATGAGAGAGGCTGTAGATAAGAACCCAGCATATCTGGCATTCTAGTCTTTGATTGAATTCCCCAGGGAGTAGGGGGTCTCTCAGTCAGGTGGCATGCTCTACCATGAACCCAGCCAGCAAGTATTCACACATGTCTTGTTTATAAGGCTCCTTCTTTCTGATGTAAGCTGCCCCCTTCTTCCTCCAAGACAACCTCTGGTAAATGTAAACTTTTCCTCAACCATTGCCTTGTAGAAGGCCTGGCCAAATAAACAGACGGGCAACCCTATATAGACTACTGTTTACAGCTGGTTAACTCAGTGTATACAGGACTTGAAACTGCCTTAAACAACCCCAGAACTACTGAACAATTTGGTTTTACTCTTCCTCTAGCCCTACAGCAGTTGTTTAGGCATCTGCCCATTCCACCCGCATTAGAACCTGCTACAGATCATACTCAAGTGTTTCAACTAGTCTGATAAAAAAGAAATTTAAAATTATACAAATTGCTTTCATAACATTTAGTTTCCGCTTTCTTCTAACAACGATCGATGTAGTAATGCTGTTACGGTATACATTTAATTTTCTAAAGACAAACAAATTCACAAGTTACCTCCCCAAACCCAAAAAACAAGTTTAAAGTGACGAGCTGCCAAAATTCACACTTTTTTCATAATTTCTAATCGTCATGACAGTAAGAGGCTTTGAAAGCCATCAGAAAACTAAACAATTGGCGTTGGAATGAAGAAAATCCATACAGTATGTGGCCTATACCAAACGGAATAGTGTTCGAAATGTAAACAAAATTTAAATAACCGGGACGACCATTCATTCATTCTAATCCAAAGTTAGTTCAAAACAATACTTTATCGTACATTCTCGAGACTTGAAACACTTAAAAGCGTTTGAATCATACGCCTTGTGAAAAATAGCCGATAATTTCAACATTCTGTTTCAACGTCAAAATATCAACATTTTGGCAGCTCATGCCCCTTTAAAACACATTAAATACAGAATGGAACTCATCTAGAAGTCAACAACAATACATAAAACTAAGAACAAAGATGTGGTTCAAACTTTGAGTAAGCTCATGCTGGATAAGTCTACAATCCAAGAAGGTTGGTTGGGGGGGGGGGGGGGGGATAAGTCTACCTGCCAGGTAATGGGAGGTGGTAGGTCTACCCTCCAGTTAGTTGATGGTAAGCTCATGATGGATAAGTCTACCAACCAAGTAGGACTGTAGGAGAGGGGGGGGGGGGGGGGGGGTGATCAGTCTACCCTCCAGGTTATAATTAGTTCACGTCCTCTTTGGTGAGGCTCTCAAACAATAATAGAGATGAAACAAAATGAACAAATAACAATTTAACATGTTCTTTCAAAGCGAAAACTTAAGGTTGTAAGTTGCAACATTTTGTTAAGAGTTGTCAGATGTACAAATTCACTGTGAGGTGTTTTCTTCAAATGAGAAAACAGTTAAAGTCATAAATAGAACTGCGTTTTTTCCAATGGAGAAACCAAAGGTATAATGATTTTGAAGCCAAAGGTATAAATTGTAAGGCTTTTACTGAAACCAAAGATTAACATTGTGACTTTGATCTGTACCGTAACGAAAGGTGTATATTCAGCGATTTATGTATAAATTGTGTCATTTATTCGAAACCGAATAAATGTCTTTAAAATATCTTTTATTCCATTCATTGATTGATGTTAAATTACACCACACAAGATTATTTCATTTATATGACAAGGTTTAATGTAGGAAGAAACCAGACTTTGCACCCAAAGGAAACTCCTGACCTTGGGCGAGCCGAGTACCTGGCGACTCTTCCACAGAAATTTAAGTGGGATTTGAACCCACACAGCATTGATGGAAGGCTTGTACAGGACTGAGGGACTATCACAGAGCCCCTCGTTTTTATTTGAAACCATAGGTATAAATTGTAGCGTGTGTCTTTATCCAGCCATGCGGAGGAGGCAGTTGTGATACATTCCTATCATAACTTCACTAACTATACACTCCAAAAGACCTACCACAGTAAACCAAATTAACCCTTTGTATAAATATACGGGCAGAAAAACTAAATATAAACCTATCATTATCCAGAGAGCTGTGTTACCATACATTTTCCTCGGGGGTTCTCAATGGTTTTCCTATGCTATAATGAACACTGTTTTAACTTTTCTCTACTGATTTATATTAATCTTCAATATTCATATTCAATTATTTTTATATCTGTAAATAAGTTGTTAACACTTAGTTTAAATACATGCCTTCTTATTCATCTGGAGCCTGTTTCACAAAGCGGCGTAGCATAAATTTTTACGTAACTGCCATCTTTGCAGTATGGGTTGCCATGGCAATTACGTAAAAACTTGCTCCCGACTTTTTAATACATGCATTTGTTAAAAACCATGGGACTGTCACTTTATTCCCACCAGAAAACCCCCCAGTCCTAACTGATTTCTCTTTGTTCTAATTTTCTGTATCTGTTTTATCTTCTTCTATTGAACATATATATTTATGGACACTAAAACACACGGGCACAGGGAACATATATACATGTACCTCTGGTGAATACAAAATCAATCAATCAAAAAATAAACCCTTCATAAATGAGATACTTTGCTGATTGATTGATTTTTCTTTTACAGTTTTATTACCTCAAACCTTTGCAATAAAATTACATTTTGGCAAAAATAGAAAATTCATAACATCATCTCTACAGAACACGTCTCCTCTTTGAAATGCAAACAGTATTCCCGATTTTAGTGGCGAGTGTGCCTTTGAAAAATGTTATATATGGATTAAAGTTTTGATTCCTTCATTAGTTGCAAATTGAAGTTTTAAAAAGAAACATTCTGTGAAATAATAATTTATTAGGAATTTTTTTTTTCTTTTCCAGAACACTACAATTTAGTTATTTGTTTATTCTGATAGATCATATTAAATGGCGTTCTTAATATAACATCCTTTATATCGATTTTCCGACACGATGCAAATCAGATTAAATTTTGTACTGTTTAAAAAGTTTTTAAAAAGAATAAATCTGACATTAAAATTCTTTTTTTTTTACTTACACTTTATAGCCATTTCTTCATAGTCATTGAGTGTTAACAAAATTTGTTAAGCTTTCACTCAGAAAATAAATATTACAATAAATAAATATAGGTGATGATAGAACAAGATATAATTCATAAATATTGATGACAAAAATAATGCTGAAGATAACAGAGAAAGTTGCGACTAACTCAATTATTAAATGATGAATAATTCAATATTCATGAATTATACAACTATATATTTCTTAACATTGCAACAAACAGACACAGGGAAAATCTTCTTGACTAAAATAACCACAGAGACAAGTTTTTAACTGTTAAAACGGGGTATATCATATCATTTAGACCTTTATACCCATTCAGAAGTTGTTGTAATCAATGATATTTCATCAGGTGGAAGATAAACCAGATCTTGGCCTTAGTCAGTAGAATTTTCTTGAACATTTTGTAATATAGTGACAAGGTTGTTATGTAAGGATCTACAGCTGTGACAAGAAGTCCAGATTAAACAAAATAGGGGTGAAAATGTGAACATTTGGGTTCCATAGCACAAAACATTTTGTAGTTTAACTCTTTTTCAAAGAGTGGGTTTAAGCAAGATCTATAGCACGGAAAAAATTGAGTTTTGTAAAATTGAGTTTCTGAAAGAAAATCAGCTAGATAAATTTCACTTGAACCATACTTTGGGTCGTTGACAGCGGCTAACTTTCATTAAAAGCTGATTTATATATGCCTTAATGGGTTGACCAAAGGAATGATGTTTGACTGGACTAGTGTCTGACAGCTCATCTTTAACACAGTCTCCTAAAGCAATAACCTTTTAAACATTCATTTACATATGTCCCTCTTTAATTGATGAATAGAGGGCCATTAATGGGGACTTTGGACCTCACAAGAAATCTCAGTCTCAGTTACAGTAATTTAGGCAACAGCGAACATAAAGTTTAGTAATGCTTTCCAATGCATGGGTTTTCTCAAGCTGCAATCATCATCAGGGAAATTACTAAATTAACTTTTTCTCAGTAATAAAAAATAATTCATAGTAAATTGAAAAAAAAATAATATTGGTCACAAAAATAGATAAAATAAGAAGACTTTATAATTTATATGTATTTTTAGCTATAAAGTCATTTTAATTTCTCGAATGACCTCTTCTTTTCGAATTTCAGAAGATTATATAAAAATACCCAAAAACAGAATATAACCTGGGTAAAAATTTGTATGTATTAAACATAGCTTAGTCTCCTTAACAGCAGTTAACATATATAAAACAAAACCGTAAAATTTTAAAGAGAAATTCTTTCATAGATTATATAACCTTTTGACTGGTTAAGTAAATGGTTATTTATACATACATAATATGTTATGCTGTGATAGTTTATTTTTGTCAATGTTAAGTTATTTCACAATTTATTCTGTCACTCTGTCTGTATTTAGAGAAGCCGACGGATAATTCAACAAAACTTTAAAATTAAAATTCCAAAAGTGTCAAGTTAAATTAAAAAGATAATTATTCTGTTTGAATAATAAAAAAAATCCAAACGAAGTGTGAAAAGACTTTGGTTTAAAGTTCAACACCTTGTAAGGGGATATTTGTAATGAATCAAAGAAGGCCTGAGGCAGAAAACCTATATTAGACCCATCCATATTAATTTAGCATGCATAGAAATCTACAAGATAAACAAGTTTAATAACCCCAAAATTCTAAGTAAACAGAAACTATCCTCTCAAATTCTTGTATTATCTGCATCTAAACATCTTTTAAGACAGGAAAAAGTATATCAACTTTTTGATTAAAATTAATAAAAAAAATAAAAAACCAAATTAAATTTTATTTAGCTTAAATTAATAAAATTGAAAGGTATTTGTTCTCAATACAAGAATCCTGTATGTATCAATGTTTCGCTAAAGGTAACAACAACAAACTGTACTCTAAACATTTGTTTGATAAAAACTTGTCTATATTTTATCTTCTCTTTTTCTTCACTTTTCAGAAATTAAAATTTGCAGTAGGCCTATGGTTAACAGCACATTTTGAATTGTACAGTGTACAGTTTTGCATATAAAGAAAAGGACATGATGTTTGTGTAACGGCCCAGCCATTCAAAACGGAATCTCATTTGGTTTGCAGGTGCAATTAATTTATGCACAAATGAGTTTTGAAAAAAGGAATAACTTCAACAGGTAATTAATGCGTTATTATCTTATGTTAAAATTTAGATATGTCAGAGTGAGTTGAAACAAAAGTGTGTTCAACTGTAGTTGGGTGGTCTCTCTTAGTTATAGCCCACTGCCTGGGGTAACAGGATTCTGACACAGAGTTACTTTCTCCTTCATTACCTCTCTAGAAAAAAAGGGTAATTATGCTGTGGGTTATGTGGGAATAGCTACATTACAGTGTACATTATAGGAGAGTTCATAGCAGTGGTGGCAATTAAAACCTCACCTAACCAAGTTAGCTTCCTCAATTAGAAATTGGGTCAAATTTGACTTCATCTCTTGTGGCCTGTGTAAACAATTCACCCAAGTATAAACTAAAAACTCCCGGCACACAGTGTGCATGTTCATTGGAAATTTACACTAGTTTTGAGCTGCCAGTGTTAACCTAGCAATGTATGCACTTGTAATCTAGTATTCTCTTTACAAAACATTCACCTGTCTAAATGCCCAATTATCTCATGTTATTGCCCAATTACCTGTAAATAAGAACTTGTTTAATTCACCGTTACACAGTACTGATTTATATACCTCTGTACACACAAAATTATCAATCTCAGGTGACAAAATACAGGTGAATGTAGGCTAATTACTGTTCAATCACAAACAGTTTTCAACTTTTCGAAACAAAACAGTTATTTGGCATCATAGTCTAGTGGCTAAAAATCTCTGGTAGACTCGTGGCAACAAACATAAGGTTAATCTAGCAATGGTCAGAACATTTTCTTTTAACCCCTGGGTTTATTTCATAAAAAGGTATTTTGACTTATTATATAGCTACATGTTTTTTTGAAGATACTTGACTGATCGCTGAAGGAAGCCACTGGGTGCTAGTACCTGGCAGTCTAAACATACTTAGTAACTGTCAAACTTCAAAGTCTACTTGAGTTTAAACTTAAAAGCAAAATTTTGGAATCTTCTCAGTTTGAGTAACGGCCAACGTTCAAGCTTTGAATAACTATCTTGTACTTGAAAAAAAAAGTTCAATCACAATAACTTTATTGATATAAAAGATTGACAAGACTAATATACTTTTTTTTCTGTTTGAATTATGGAAAGTTATCAGGACTGGCCAAGAGGTATTGTCCGACCACGTGGGCGTTCAGAGGTTGAGCCTTCACAACTGGCTGGACAGCCGGTGGGCTGGACCTAAAAGGCAGCCATATTGAAATGTATTGAGTTTCTATGTGTAGTTCAGCCGTTCAATGTAAGCTTTTCACTAAACTATGTCGCTTTGATACCTCTAAAATTGGACATCTTACAATTATGTTATATTTACTTTAACATCTGATAGACCAACATGTCCGCCATTGTTTCATTCAGGTAGTTACATGCCTTGTAAACCGGAGGAAGGTACTTCATTCTCCCAACTGCCCTCTGACTGTTGTTGTGGTTGTAAGAGGGGATTTCCAAGTAACGGAGATTTTTACACATTTTAGAGATGTATTTTCCATTTCTATATGAGCAACTATACTATCGTTGCATGGAAATGTATCTTAGAACGAATTTGAATGCTTTAAAAAAGAACTAAAGTAAAAAACGGAGACTTTTGAGTCTAAAGTTCTCGTCACAGCGTCAGTGGGTAGGAAAGTTCGAAATCCGTGTCACAAGTTGTAAACACATTTTTTGTAGGACAAGTCTTAAAATTAAAAGTTAGATTTATTCCCCCGGACCTGAAGAAAGTTTACTTTTTCAGTCTTTGTGTTTTCCAAACTTCACAAAAACTGACAAAAATTTGCTAACGAGAATCAAAGAAAGTATATATGGACGGGAATACAAAGTACTTGTCTCAACTATGTGGACCACACATGATGCGTTTACTAGGTCACAGCACATCCAAAATGGCGGATAAGACTACAAGGTGGACGATTTTTTCTAACAACCATTTCCATGTTCCATTCTGCGCACGCGTTAAACCAGTAGGAAGTAAACAGACAGCGGCGAAGGCACATGACTATTGTATTACACACATGTTATTTACGGTCTTTCTTTTGGTGCCAATTTATTTCCAATAAGATATAATTTGATTGTAGGCTATGTTCGATGAATTGATGTTACAATTGTCTGATGGTAAATAAAAGGAGGCAATTTTTTTTTAATTTTTTTAAGTTAAATCCTATCATCAGATTACAATTTATATGTACTGATGTAAGCCAACCCGGTATATTATATTACTAAGAAACTTGTCTCCTTGGGAAGATTTTCCCTGTACCCGTGTGTTTTAGTGTTCATAAATATATATAAGATTACAGGAAAAATCCTCTTGTCTAAAATAACCACGGAGACAAGTTTCTAATTGTGTCAAAAAGAGGTATATCATTTAGACCTTTACATTTAGGTACCAGGATACATATAGGTACCGGGACACATACATATCGAGATACATGGGTTCGACGATATAAAAAGGCATTTCTGGGGTGTGGCTTACAAATTTATGTTTTCAGGGTCCGCAGAATCTGATTAAAAACACCAAAATACACTGGAGGCTTCAAAAACACAAAAACGTTTTATTTTTTAAAAAATATGAACGAAATTCAAATAACCGCTAAATGTACGCTCTGTCAGCCGGGAGTGATATAGATTCTAGGGCAAGTTAGTTACCTCGCAACACTTCATTGCGTCAAGAACAAATAAGGTCAATTTGCGATTCTCTACTTGAGAAGTACAAGCCGTAGTATTATTAGGCCTACTAGTACTACTAGTAGTAGGCCTACTACTAGTACTAGAACTATTAGTTGTTGGCCTAGATCAAGAGGATAAGGATGATAATTTCCTGGTTTTGCTTATATGAACTCCTCAGTTTAAGAAGTGAGATATGTTGAGGCCGATGAGCCTATAAACATTTTTTTTCAGAATTAGCACATTTCCACTGCGGTTAAAATAATGTAGAATACTGTAAACATTCATTCAGATCGAGTAGCGATGACCTATTAATTTGTATATAGGTCAGCACTACTCCACGCATGCGGAGAACGGGACATGGAAATGGTTGTTAGAAAAAATCGCCCACCCTCTCAGTCAGCGATACCAACTCAAGTCTAAATCACTTTGCCACAAGTTCACCAACAACGCAGAAGTAGCAAAAGAAGTATTCAAATAATTTAAACTTCTATTTAAATGATAGTTGAAAAAGGCTTACCTTCGACCCATAATTCCTCCACATTAGTTTCAAGTTTTGCTGTTTTTAATCCAACACAGCACAAAGACAATAAAAGTAATCCAACAAATAAAACTTTCCCACAATGTAATTGAATAAAACATCCTATGCTAAACAGATGTATTTGTAAATGTGCCCTTAACCACAACGCGTAAATATTCCCCTTCTCTTTGCCCTGAAAAAAAGAAGAAATAAAAACATAATTCTTACATGATAATTGATATCTTCATTGAATGACAGATACAGAAGTCGAGTGCGAAATCTGGCTTAATAATCACACATTTGGGGTGTAATTTAAGTTTTTAATTTCCCCTTACGTCAATTGCAGTTAATGATAGGCCTTTAGATAAATTGAGTCAAGAAACAAGACGCCAAAGGAAACCATTACATTCACTGAGAACATAAAATTCTGTACACAGTAATAATTGCAATACTTTGACGCAACAATGTTTCCAAAAAGTGTAAAAAAAATGTCAAGCTTGTGTAATTTGTAACGCTTTCGCTATAAATAGTTATTTGATTGACAACCATTAGTAGGCAATATAATTTTTTTCTGCCCTCCACAAAAAGAGCAAATTACTGAGTAACAGTAAAGATGAAATAGAATTTATCATATATTTATTAAAATAATTATTTTGGACAAAATGATTTAAAAGAGACGATGCTGAGCGTCTTATCACGTCTTCGCGAATCTGGATACAGAGGTGGTCCCCAGCACATGAATGAAACTCAGTGCAAAACATCTTCATTGACAAGCAGAAAAAAATTCTAGCCTTTTCTATGAGACTCTTACCTTTTTGACCTGT
Organism: Lepidochitona cinerea; assembly: GCA_963971465.1. Lineage (NCBI taxonomy): Eukaryota > Metazoa > Mollusca > Polyplacophora > Chitonida > Tonicellidae > Lepidochitona > Lepidochitona cinerea. Next base: position 32,682,330 of record OZ020556.1, on the reverse strand, counting down.
TTGTATGCGATTTCAGCATTAACCCAGCTTGGTCGAGTCAACAGGTCAATATCGTGGGGATCGGTGGGTACCGTCCGAGGCCACACGGCCATCCTGGTTTGCGGTAGATCCCAGAACAACTTATCTTAACAGCGAGTTCACGGCCAACTCGCCATCCCCGTCCTACAGGGTTCACAAATATCTCCAAACTTCTTCGCTTTAAGTTTGTCCTCAGTCCGGCTGAGTTTCAGTTATCACTACGAACAGCCATAATCTTTTGGCTGGTAAAGTCCAGCTTCCCATGCTACCGTCCGCATTAACTCTTAATAATGGTAGTAAACTTCAACACGCTTTCTCTATCGGCCTTAACGTCCCAGTTCAACCGTCCGTAGTCATTTGCATAGAGACCCCGCCTACAAGTCATTCTTGACATGACTGATGGGAAAGAGATCAGCCTTCTGATTGGTCAATTATAGCGCAGATTGCTCGAGTAACATCAGCTGCACATTAGTTGCCAGGCAACGGCTCGCCAAAGTGGAAAGACCACACACATGGCTGAGGGAAAAGAGAAGGCACAAAATAACATTCCTCCTCGACAGTAATAGGTCCGCATTCGGCCAGTAGCCGAGAACATGATAGATTCTTGCAGTCTGCTGTCATGGGGAACGGTCAATCTTCCATTGAGGAACTTTTATCAGTAAAAAAAACCCTTAAAATTTATTTAAATGTTTTCCAGTGTTGAAAAAAACGTACTTAACTAAAAATGGTATCGTACGCGATCGCAGATGAAATAGCACAAATGAATCATTCGTTTCTTTATATCTCTTTAAAAGTTTATATCCTTTTAAAAAGATAACTTAACTACTTTCAACGTATATTCACAGTTAGTTTGACCCCAATCATCAGAACAATTTCGTAACTATTGAAAATAATGAATAGGCCGACACAAAATATCCATTGATTGTATATTTTTTCCTTTAGTTTAAGTGAAGTTAATATATTTTATAGGCCTAAACTTTTTTCATGTCTGTTATTCAACGTTAAAGTATCATAATGAACAAAAATATATAGTTCGAATAGTCCGGATGAAAAAAATAGCTAACTCTTAAGTTAAGTAATCCCCAAAGATCATATAAGTTATAAATTGCTCGCTGAAGATTACAAGATAAACAATTACTGCTATATGGTTCTTATACAGCCATTTTCTGTGTGTAATTTAAGCTGAATAGTGGGTAAAATGAGATCAACAAGACGCACACGGCGTGACTGGATTGAAGGTAGACCATGCTATCATCGGTTTGGCAGACTGGGCCCTAACGTGGGTGGCCAGTACTCGGAAAATCTCTGAAGTTATGAAGTCAGCGTAGACGGATCTCCCGGGCTAGAATTTCAACATGTGTACGCCGCGGGCTTCCTTTTTACCCCATGCGCAAACCATCCACGTCAGTGATGGCCAAAATAAACATGGACCAGGCTTCTGCCACTGGTCTTAGTTTGACTGTACAGAGCTTAGACAGTAAGCATAACCTCCACGGAGAAATAAGGACTGTGACCGATGATATATAAATTCAAAGTACCAAAACCTTCATCCAAAGTTTATCGATTTGACTGCTTTGAATGATTACTCGGCTTTGAAAACAATATTCTTTTTAACCTATCCGTTCATTTTTCATATCGGATTTATGTTGAGAAATGTTCACTTGCATTATCTATCCTATGATTTTGGCAAAGCTGTAAATGTTTTTTTTAGCTTACGTTGTTTGTCCCCTGTAAGTCAGTTGATTTCAAACAACATTTACAAATTCCCTTGCGAATACTGTTACCGTTTGTGACAAAAACGGTTTAATCACCCACTTTTTCACAAATGTAGCATGACATTAACAAACTGTCGAACCAGCTTTTTCTAAAGTGTCTAATCCAAAACTGTTCAACCAGATTCTTAACGAGTTTCCTACACCATAAACCCAAACTGTTAATCCTTCACATGTGACCGACACCATGAACCCAAACTGTTAATCCTTCACATGTGACCTACACCATAAACCCAAACTGTTAATCCTTCACATGTGACCTACACCATAAACCCAAACTGTTAATCCTTCACATGTGACCTACACCATAAACCCAAACTGTTAATCCTTCACATGTGACTTACACCATCCTTCACATGTGACCTACACCATAAACCCAAACTGTTAATCCTTCACATGTGACCTACACCATAAACCCAAACTGTTAAACTAGATCCTCCACATGTGACCTACACCAGGAACCCCAAACTGTTTAACATAACTTTTCATTAGTTCCTAAGCCATGAGCTAAACATATTCTTGACTTGTACAATGATCTCAAAATGCTCATCTAAATTCTTCACAAGTGACCTACACCATAAACCCAAACTATTCTACCAGATTGTTCATAAGTGACCTACACCATGGTCTCAAACGGTTCTACCAGATTGTTCATAAGTGCTTTACACTATAAACCCAAACTGTTCCACCAGATTGTTCATAAGTGCTTTACACAATAAACCCAAACTGTTCTACCAGATTGTTCATAAGTGCTTTACACCATAAACCCAAACTGTTCTACCAGATTGTTCATAAGTGACCTACACCATAAACCCAAACTGTTCTACCAGATTGTTCATAACTGCTTTACACCATAAACCCAAACTGTTCGAACAAATTGTTCATAAGTGCTTTACACCATAAACCCAAACTGCTCTACCAGAGTGTTCATAAGTGCTTTACACAATAAAGCCAAACTGTTCTACCAGATTGTTCATAAGTGCTTTACACCTTAAACCCAAACTGTTCTACCAGATTGTTCATAAGTGCTTTACACCATAAACCCAAACTGTTCGACCAGATTGTTCATAAGTGCTTTACACAATAAACCCAAACTGTTCTACCAGATTGTTCATAAGTGCTTTACACCTTAAACCCAAACTGTTCTACCAGATTGTTCATACGTGCTTTACACCATAAACCCAAACTGCTCGAACAGATTGTTCATATATTTATAAAGACTAAAACACACGAACACAGTGAAGTCTTATTGTTTAAAATAACCATGCAGACAAGTTTCTAATTGTGTTAAAAAGGGTCTTCATATACATTTTCTACACCGTGAACTCAAACAGATTCTTCTCAAGTGACAAACACCATGAGCCCAAAATGTACCACCAGCTTCTTTATCATTGTCTTACGCTATGAAACCAAACTGTTCAACAAAATTCGTCATTAGTCCCTACACCATAAACCCAAACTGTCTAACCAAATTCTTCATCAAGAGTGTCCTACACTATGACCCCAAACTGTTCATCTAGACTCATCATGAGTGTTCTACGCCGGGAACCCACTGTTCATCCAGATTCATCATAAATGTCCCACGCCGGGATCCCACTGTTCATCCAGATTCATCATAAATGTCCCACGCCGGGATCCCACTGTTCATCCAGATTCATCATAAATGTCCCACGCCGGGAACCCACTGTTCATCCAGATTCATCATAAATGTCCCACGCCGGGATCCCACTGTTCATCCAGATTCATCATAAATGTCCCACGCCGGGACCCCACTGTTCATCCAGATTCATCATAAATGTCCCACGCCGGGATCCCACTGTTCATCCAGATTCATCATAAATGTCTCACGCCGGGAACCCACTGTTCATCCAGATTTATCATAAGAGTCTCACGCCGGGACCCCACTGTTCATACAGAGTCGTCATAAGTGTCCCACACCGGGACCCCACTGTTCATCCAGATTCATCATACGTGTCCCACGCCGGGACCCCACTGTTCATACAGAGTCGTCATAACTGTCCCACACCGGGACCCCACTGTTCATCCAGATTCATCATACGTGTCCCACGCCGGGACCCCACTGTTCATCCAGATTCATCATAAATGTCTCACGCCGGGACCCCACTGTTCATGCAGAGTCGTCATAAGAGTCTCACGCCGGGACCCCACTGTTCATACAGAGTCGTCATAAGAGTCTCACGCCGGGACCCCACTGTTCATCCAGATTCATCATAAATGTCTCACGCCGGGACCCCACTGTTCATACAGAGTCGTCATAAGAGTCTCACGCCGGGACCCCACTGTTCATCCAGATTCATCATAAGAGTCTCACGCCGGGACCCCACTGTTCATACAGAGTCGTCATAACTGTCCCACACCGGGACCCACTGTTCATCCAGATTCATCATAAATGTCCCACGCCAAAATCCCACTGTTCATCCAGATTCATCATACGTGTTCCCCGCCGGGAACCCACTGTTCATCCAGATTCATCACAAGAATCCCACGCCGGGAACCCACTGTTCATCCAGATTCATCATTATTGTCCCACGCCGGGAACCCACTGTTCATCCAGATTCATCATAAGTGTCCCACGCCGGGACCCCACTGTTCATCCAGATTCATCATAAGTGTCCCACGCCGGGACCCCACTGTTCATCCAGATTCATCATAAGTGTCCCACGCCGGGACCCCACTGTTCATCCAGATTCATCATACGTGTTCCCCGCCGGGACCCCACTGTTCATCTAGATTCATCATAAGTGTCCCACGCCGGGACCCTACAGTTCATCCAGATTCATCACAAGTGCCCCACGCCGGGACCCCACTGTTCATCCAGATTCATCATAAGTGTCCCGCGGCGGGACCCTAGTGTTCATCTAGATTCATCATAAGTGTCCCACGCCGGGACCCCACTGTTCATCCAGATTCATCATAAGTGTCCCGTCATGAGTCTGGAGTTTGAAACCCTATCAGTTCAAACAAAAACACAATGTAAAAAAGATAGTTTGCGGAATCTTTACTTGATCACCGTATGTTGCCAGGTTCTCGCTGAAGGTCAGGGGTTTTCTCTACACGCCCTGACCCCACCTCAAAAATCAATTTCAATAATTTCGACCAGCTTCTTCGTTAATTTCATACATCCCGAGCCCACGAATCTTTTGGTTTATTATAAAGAAAAAACATAATTATGTAATATTGATAGTGGTAATTGCCAATTAACTCTAAAAGAATTGACATGGGTGTTTTGTGTCAAATCTGTTGTCATATATCGATCTTGAATCCCTGTCTCTAGTGATCAGTTTTCAGACTGCTGTGGTAGCCTGCCATTCGAACTAAAACCACATTGAAATTGGTTAGTCCATATTGATGCAAGCAATGAAGGTCTAGCCGTATTATTTGACCCATCAAATTAAGAGACAAGTATTTTGCGTCCTCCCCTTTTTGCTCACGACGCCATTAGACATATAATTTGTATTTAGATAAATTACTTACACCGTTATGTAAACTATTTTATACCAGGGATATGTCAATAACAACGTACAACCACGCCAATGTGGCTAGTTCATATGCAGTGTGCTTTAGAATTTTTTTCTGGTGGGTGATCCGTTGGTAAAAGGGAGGTAACTCTACTTTCCGTTGAAGTGACACGAGCTGAAGCTGCTAGAATTAAGATATTTTCATCAATTCAGATTGTCACGAGAAAGACGGAATTTCCAGCTCATTGAAAAACTAAACCGGTCACACAGAATCAAAAATTATTCAATGAGTCAATACGTAATTGTATTAACCTGAAGAAATTTATATGTGTTATGAAACAAAGTACCAGGCCATGCATTTCTGAGCTCTTTATTTGTACCTTTGTGTAAAAATAACCATTTATTTTGAAATTCTAAATTAACGGAAAAATATCAAAATTTTTCAAACTCATACCACTTTAGATTTAGATTTTTGTCTGTTAAAACAAAATTAAAATTTTTTTCTAGTGCTACTCAATGTCTCAATGGTGTATACGTTAAAGTAGTGTTTTGAACTAACTTAACTTTAAATTAAGTGATCGCTCGCCTTGATTATTTAAATTCTGTTTCCATTTCGATGACTATTTCGGTTCGTTAAGACCAGAGACTATAATCTTTGCTTACGATGTCCCAAAGCAATTTAGTTTTTCAATGAACTGCATGGATTTTCAATGAAACTGGTGGTCTTTATACATTTTGTGATATTCAAAAGAAAAAGTTTATCAAACAGTCTCAAGTTTAGGATACATTATTAACTGAATGGCATGAAAATTTGAATTTTATCTGAAATATCAATTAAATAAAGGGTTTAAAATATAAGTTATATTATGTCCTATATACAAGTCTTTTCTTGCAATGCATGTAGATAAAATGTTCAGGTAACGTTGGCAAATTACAGTGTCTTTTGGGGGAAATTGTTAAATATCTGGTAATCTATCGAACCGGTTCTGATTCATTTAGAAAGCCTTCCATTGCTTCAAAAAGTGTGTTTGTCAACTTTAACTCTGACAAACCCAAATCTAAACACGTATCGCACTTTCAGTGATAAGTTATATTTGAACAAGAGGGTCCTCCCCGAAGAGAATTAAGTAAGCGACTCTTTGGGTGGTCTCTCTCTCTCTTATCTCTTATTCTGGTATACGGATTGACAAAGGAGACCAACCGTTTCTGCGGAACCAGCCACACGGACGAACGTGTGTTTATAGAATAGACCGCAAAGTTTGACCATTAGGCTGTATAGAGGAACCGTTGACGGCTTTATCACTGACCGTCTCTAGGGTATATGTGTATACACAGGAGTGGTGTGACGAGAGATGTCAGTAGATAACTTAACAGTCTAAAAGAATAAGAAACCGACACATATAGAAACGGACGCTCTAAGTACATAGCGAGTCGTTTACTGTGATCAACGGTTCGTTACAAGACATCTGTTTGAGAAACTTCAACACCGGATTCTAAAAAACCTTCATTTATACTGTTGGTAGATAGAATTTCTTTGTAAGACCTCTATATACTAAACAATTATGGTTAACAGAAGTCTTCGTGCTTTCAGTAATTGCTCCGAGTTTTAACAGACATAAATAACATTTAAAGCTTTTTGCGTTTGTAATGTAAATTTTATGTTCCATGGTGATAGGTTCTGTTTGAGACACGGAACAGCTTCTTCACATCATGGGCGGTCAACTATGCATTTGCAGGAGAGTACAAACGTAATCATTTAAAAAATAACCTAATTTATGATTTGAACAGGATCAAAGATTTATTTTGCAAGACCCATGATCGTGTTTAGTTATAGACATTTGACAATATATGGACGGATTCCTCCTAATTTGTCTGGATGAGCCCCAGGATGAGTTGAAAAAATTTGAACCTTTACCATAAATTTTGATTGTCATAAGAAGCTCAGCTTTTTAATTGGTTGTTCCGTGTATGACGGTGACAGTTACGCAAAAAAAAAACTTACGCTACACCTTTTCATGAAACAGGCTTCGACGCCGATGCCATAATTGTGCAATAACTTAGCGATCGTGATGATTTACAAATTTCTTTGGGATAAGTGTTCTATACTGATGAACAATACTTGTGGTCGATGTCATTTGTCCATTTATAACCCCGTGGCCAGCTGTCCAAGAGGTTAAATGACCAATGAGTAGCCGGTGGTTGTGTGTGGCCAATTGGTGTAGATATTGAGAGGATGCATTTTGGGAGGTCCCCACCCACAGCAATCCAGAGAGAAAACTATTTATATATTAAGAAACCCCCCAAAGCCGATTCTATGTGCAGTCGTAAACAGTGACTTCCTCTTTATTTATCTATCCGAACATTCTGAACAATAAAAGACAACCTTTCTTTTAAACAGCACACATACACTATAGCTTGTATTTAGGGATCTGTTGGATTTGATTCCCTGACTGCATGGGAGTCAATAATTGTACATTGGAAGTTCAGGGCATCATCCATGCAACTGAAAGATAAAGATACATTTCTTTCATATACATATCTTAAAAATATGATTTCGATAAATTTTTTTCTTCAAAAGCATAAGATGGCGAAATGTTTGTTTGAAACAAATTCGTGAAAGTTTAAAACAAATGCTTGGTTTCTTTCTGCGATTAAAAAATAAAGTCGATTAATTTATTGGAGTTTAAGGGGCATTCGAGATTGACACAAGAAGGGGAAAATCCAGTTATTATTTTTACCATAATTCCAAAAGCGCATGGAGATAGGTAATTGAATGATTGGAGTTTTAGACTTTGATCCAGACATTCGATGGTCATGTATCTTTTTATTGAGAAATTATTGGGCATGGGCCGCTAAGAACCAAGGAAACCACAGTTTTCGATTTATCTGAAACAAAGATGACAGGAAGCTACAATCAATTTATACATTATACCAAGTGCTTTGTGTAACTTTATCTGTGATTTAAATATTTATTAATTGTTTTTTTTTTGTTTAAAGGTTTACAACACTTACATGTACACTTCTCCGTTTTATGAAGCAATAACGGTATGACATAATGGTAGACACGTGGCTTATGTAATCAATTGCCTGATTGTTTTCACGACCAGTTCCTGCCAGGGAGGATGTTGCCATGTAAACAAAGCTGTCGTCCAGAAGCCCGGGTAAATATCAACCAATCGTTAGGCTGCATTCTTGTTTTCAATTCCTACCTTACCCAGTATAAACACGTGGAAAGATTTTAATTTCCCATTATCAGTGAATTTGAATGGGAAGCTTTTACTGCTATTTCCGTTACTGGTTCTCAACACGTTATATTAACCTATACAAAGCAATGTGTTGTCTGAGATATCTGTGTCATTGACTTAATTTGTGATACATGCATCGACTATAGTTCCCCCCCCCCCCCCCTCCTGCGGCGATATAAACCGATCTATTATATGGCCTATGTTTACGTTCGAATGTTTTGTTTTCTGTTTTTGTGAGTGGAGATTATTTCCAATGCACGGTCCTGCTGACACGAGTTGCCAAAATGTGCTGGGGCATTTCGCCGGTATTTCTAACTGATTTTAAAGCCATGCTTTTATCGAATGCCTAAACTTGGCTTTAAGGCGACTTTGTTGTTGGTTTTGGAATACGTATACTCAGCAGTGCTAAATGGTTGATTTCCAGGGTGATAATAACGAAATCATAAATTGTGTTTACCACAGACTCAATCCATGTTTTTATTCCGCCCACCTAGTTTTCGCACTCAAGTTTATTTCACTTAAATATTGCGGCTTTGCCAATTAAGGTTATTGGGAAAGGAAACCGGGCTGTTTGCCCAGAGGAAACATCCTTCGGTGTCTACCCCCCCCCCCCCCCCCCCACACACACACACACACACCCTCGCGCACACCCACAAATGTACTATTTCTACCCATCGATGCAATGTATGTGTCGGACTGAGAGACTATCACTTTGACCTACGTTTCTAATTGGAATTGATGAAAAGTGTTAATGCTGGCTATTGATACTATTTTGAGACAAGTGTAATTAGAATCAAATAGGTTCACCGAGCAATGGCAAGAACGCGCTTTCCCCTCCACTATATACCTGCATGGTAACGCTGCCATATAAGTGAAATAATCTCGAGCACGGCGTAAAACATCAATCAATCCACTAAACCTGGCAACGCTGCACTGTAAGTGAAATAATCTGGCTTGCGCGCGACAAAAAACAACAATCAATTCATCAAAACAATCCATTAATCAATCACTGGTCAATTACATTTAGACAGGGAGTGTTCAACCAATATATCGGAGTCATTATGCGTTCTCAATTTGCGGTTTAACACTCTTTGACCGAGGACACTTACAACTCGTCTTTATGGAAGGCAGATACAGACATTTTATTCTCAAGCTTTGCGACACCACCAGACTCGCCAAAGCGATGGATTCGCGACTTTTTCTACCCCGCCAAACACGCCAACTACGCTAATCAGCTTAATAAAAAAAAATATAATTTTTTTAAAACATTCCATGCGTGTCCTTTGCGCTACCTTGGCGAGGCTGGCGGGGTCGAGAAAGTCACGATTCTATATTATTCGCGACTTTTTCGACCTTGGCGAGGTAGCCAAACACGCCAAGGTCGCAAATCAGGTTAAAAAAAGATAGTAATTTTGGCAATCCCTAATCGCGATCGAAGGTCGCCAAAATTGTTGATGTGTTGTGTAAACTCGATGTATAACTTAGCTTTGACGTGATTGGCGACCTTCGAATGAAACAGAATCGCGATTTTCTCGCACCCGCCATGCAGCCACGCCAAGGTAGCCAAGAACGCGAAAAAAATGTTTTTAAAAAATACTTTTTTGATTAGCGTGGTTGGCGTGTTTGTCAAGTTTGGCGGGGTAGAGAAAGTCGCGAATCAATTGCTCTGGTGAGTCTGGCGGGGTCGCCAAGCACGCTAGCTAAAATGTCCGTATTCGGCTTCCATACGTCTTCCTAGGTTCTGACAACTATATAGAATACACTAGAGTTAATTAGTTACAGTCATTTAGAAAGTGAGTTTAACAGTGTTTTCGTTATTTTGGGGATTAAACTTTTTTGAAAAATGGCAGAAATTTTTCTATACCGATTTTGGATGACGCCCGAAACGGGAATCGAACCTAAGTATGGCACCTATCGCCAGTACTATAAATGCCGGATGTCTTATCCATTCAGCCAGCAGGCCAACATACTATAGTATACTAATATACACTAACTGTTAATTATACAGGTCCAGAATAAGGGGTTGTTTGTCATCAGCTCAAGCTTATTTGTTTCTTCTAACATCTAGAGGTGGTTCTAGTCCATTGTGGAATTACAGGCATTAGGATACGATGTCTCTGTCCTTTAGGGGTCAAAGGTGATAGGATGCTTTTATTTTTTACCTGTTGGTATTGAGACGAAACATGAAAGATTTCAAAACACCATGGGGGAGTCCAGAAGAAACACAGGACGAGCAATTCTTGAACTCTCAACAAAGATGATGTAATTCGCTGGGCACTTAGACGTACACAAATGATAACAACTGATTTGATTCAGACTTTTTGAACCAGGTCAATTGTTTTGTTCTTGATTCTTGGTGCTATAGGCCTACTTCGTCGTGTGGGGTTAAGTTTGCCCAAGATTTCAATTATCAAACTAATTAACTAACTTTGCACGTCAGTAATTACCGAATCGTGCGGGCTTTCTTTTCAATGCAATTTCTCTTAACGGCGTGATATAACTTAGATTACCAAGGAGATAATTAAATAAAACGTTTTTTTTGTCACCACAATCAAGACATAAGAGCACAATGCTAAATTTGAAAAGCTCAAAAATATATATTCACTGTATATACTATAGTCTATTATATATCAACTTTAAGTCCTTAAAAGGAAAGAAAATCCAGCAAATAGTGTACGCTCACACTGGATAGAACAACCTAATAGGTCAGGCCCTCGATTGCAGAAACATAACAAATTTAAAAGAGGCCTGTAACGAGGGCAATAGGCGAGGGTCCAGGGGCCGCTTAGGCCCCGGAATCTCTGGGGTTCTTGATTGCCCGAGAAGCGTTCTGAGGCTGTTCTGCAAGTGAAATTGCTAATAGTTTCCGAATTTTGCTTTCCTTATTTCTTAAAAAATAACAGTAAAATCGTTATGTTCCAAGCCTAGCTTGTAACATGTTTGAAGCATGGAGAAGGGCATAGCTATCCCAATGCATTAGGCCAGGGTCCAGGGGCCGCCTAGGCCCCGGAAGTGCAGGGACTCTGTATATTGCGCGAGAAGCGTTTTGAGGCTGTTCTGCTGGCAGCAGGTCACAGTTTCATTTTCCTTCATTTCCCATTTGCGGTAATGTTAATGTCTGCTCTCACAGCACGTTCCCTAACTTTCGTTGAACCAAATCCTTCGGTAGGGGTCTTAAACAGTCCTTCGGGAGTATTTTAGGCACAATTTTTCTATAGGTTGAAGGTAGAAATTTCTCACAATCATTCCAAACAGCTGATAGGGGTCCCTTTACACACAGCCAGCCGGATGTAAACAGACCAAAGCACGCCTAACTACCAGATCTCCATCCACCTGAACTAGTCTCATTTCACTTCTAAAATCATTTCCAGACAGTAACTCAACCCCTGTCCTTTCATAAAAACTACAAAAAATGCCCAGAAAACAAATGCAGGGGGCCAGGAAAAAATAATTTAAAAAAATCACACAAAAATATCTGGAACTTCTTCGGAAGTGAGAAACTGTGATCTGTATCCTGCTACTAAAAATGTTAATAATTTCCGGATTTTGCTTCCTTAATTCTTAAAAATTAACTGTAAAACCGTTATGTTCCAAAGTTATAGATGAAGCCTTGTAACTTTTTTGAAGTATGGAGAAGGGGATGGCCGAAGATATGTCTAAACAAAGAACGGTGTAGGCCTAAAGAGTTTTGTTCTCTATTTTTGAGTGCCTATTCCTGACAAATAAATATTTTATCTGCGGCTCATTTTACTGCCCCAGCCAAGGCCATCATTTTAGTGTTTATAATCGAAGATAGCTTTATCAGGTATGGATTTGAAATTTATAATGTACCCATTTTATATGATATTGCATATTACTGAATTTAGTTACCTATTGACATACTGAATATTATGGGCATTTAAAAATCAGATATAAAGATCACCTTACAGTAAAGCACACGATTGTCAGCCCTTATAGTTCAGGCGTGCATTTTGTAGACTCGTGAATGACACCATCTCTGATTCATGCCGATGAGGTTAATTCTTTATGGATAAAAATAGAACGTTTTAACTGGAATGGAAACAAAGTGCTTTACTAGATATCTATGGTCAACTATACGACCACAGCGTAATATGCAATTGCTTATCAATGTGTTTTGAAACATTTTTCGTTTATAAATAAACCCTAACTGTAATTTTACCTCGACACATATTCTCGTTTTTGGGGGGATTGTACTTGTTAAAAAAATAGTTCATCTACCTACCCGGACAGGGAATCGAGCTCGCGTCCAGCCCAGAGGGACATACGTAGCTGTTAAAAGGTGGATATAAGAGAAGAGGTGCTTGTTTTGGGTTTAACATGGCATCTTTGGTCACAATGTTGGGATGTTCCCAGACACTCACATGCAGTCATCCAGCTTTTGGTATACCGTTATGTGAAGCGGTATGCAACGGATGTCTATTTCTGATTGTCACGTTCGCTTGTTTGGTGGCATATGTCAATTACCTGTCTGATTAAAAGCTTGACAGGTGTAATGGAATGCACACAAACACTTGACTAAACTCGGGGCGCAGGTAAGTGTTTGTCGCGGTGTAAACAAAGAAAATCAACATGAAAACATTATTACGGCTTCATTTCGAATGATTATTTCAGCTGATTGCGTTACAAAAGAGCCCCGCTTCTGAATAGGCTTATAGGCTATTTGTGAAAACTATACACCAGGGGGCTGTTTCACAACACATTTACGCCCGTCTAACTTTGCGCCTGGTCGTAACGTAATGTTGAAGGTATATGTTGCCATGACAGTTAGGCGCTGCCTTGGACTTAAGTCGGCGTAAATGTGCTGAGAAACAGCCCCCAGCTGCCCTGATGACGTCATTAAAGTGGCATGAAGTGCCAAAATTCGGATTTATTTCCTAATTGTCAATCGTCGTAAGAAATTGAGAGCTTGGAGCACTCTGAAAAACTAAAGGATTGACCTTGATATTAAAAAATATCGGTAAAGCCAGTATACCCGTGACAATAACGGTTAAAATTCAAATAGCCGGGATGAACCTGGGGGCTGTTTCTCGACACTGACGTAACTTAACGCCTGGGCCCTGTCTTACAAAGCTGGCGTAAGTTACGTCGGACGTAAATCAGTGTTAAAGCTATAGGAACTTACGCCCTAGTCGCAACAGTTCCATGTTGTAGGCCTATGCGCAACTTTACGCCAGCTTCGTAAGACAGAGCCCAGGTCGTAACGTCATGGCAACATATACCTTCAACATTACGTTACGACCAGGCGCAAAGTTACGGCGGGCGTAAATGTGTTGAGAAACAGCACCCTGGATATTTAAATCTCTCTTTAAAAAAGCAGAAGAAAAAAATTCGGACTTTTTTCATAAATCTAGATTGTCAATTGAAGTTGATGGCTTGAATTATCTTGAAAAACTAAAGAAATTGACGTAGAAAAAAATATTGAAAGATGTAGGCCTATGCTTAAGTGATTTTAACGTACAAAATTCAAATAGGCGGGATGTAGGTCTATGGGTTCATCTCTGTGACGTCGGATCTGTTGAAGGGGTAACTGCCGCCAATACCGATGTAATGCGGCTTCCAATTCCTGCAGATTTTGTACAGGGGGCTCGAGGGCTTGAATGTTTCTGCCCATCCATCCCAAATGTGCTCTACAGGATTCAAATCCGAGCAGTCACCCCTTCAACAGATCCGACGTCTCACTGGAGGGTTGAGACGCCGTTTGGAAGCTAATGGAGGCTATAAGCGCTATTGACCTTCTGCTCTAGGGATGTGTTCTAGACACTCAAAGTGACATTTTTACTGCAATATGTTCGCCCTGTGAAGCCAGATGGTCTTTCATACTTACAAGCATCTTTTTGTTTTGTTCAACTATACTTTGGATTTGGATAACGAGAGCTAAAATAGCTAAAAAGCTAAAATAACAGGAGCTGTCAAAATATTTCCGTTACAATTTTTTGTTGATATCGCCTATTCTCGATAGATACGGTAAAGAAGCTTTTGATATGTATACTTATCTGGCGAATGTATACACATATGCCTTGAATGAATGACAAATTTTGTTAACTTTTCGAATGTCATGTAACGGGTGTATTTCTGTTCGTAAAGGCCACTGTATGTATGGATTTGGCCCATTCCAAGTTCAACAAGTTAAACAAGGCATCGCAAACGATACAAATCCCCTCGCGTGCTAACACAAGAACTCTGACGCAAAATGGGGGATGGGGATGATGTTTGGTCAGACCCCATATAAAATGAAGTCCCAAGAGCGATGACGCGTTCGAGGTATTGCCATGCTGGACCAATATATGAAGTCTGATCAGGATCCATTCAGAATTGAAGTTGCTAGAGCGCTGACAAAAGGTGAACATACGCAGGTACATACGATTTTCTATAAATAGTAACGGTGACCTTGACCTTGGCACGCTGAAACACGAACGTGTTCGAGGTATTCCCATGCTGGACCCATATATGAAGTTTGGTTAGGATCCTTTCAAAAATGAAGTCGCAAGAGCGCTGACAAAGATTTTCTATATTAAAATGATAACGCTGACCTCGACCTTGGACTTGGCACCCTGAAACACGAACGTGTTCGAGGTATTCCCATGCTGGACCCATATATGAAGTTTGGTCAGGATCCATTAAGAAATGAAGCCGCAAGAGTGATGACAAATATTTTCTATAAATAGTAACGCTGACCTTGACCTAGGTCTTGGCACCCTGAAACACGAACTTGTTCGATGTATTCTCATGCTAGACGCATATAGGAAGTTTGGTCAGAATCCGTTCAAAAATTAAGTCACTAGAGCGCTGACAAAAGGTGAACATACGTACGTACGTACGATTTTCTATAAATAGTAACGGTGACCTTGACCTTGATACGCTGAAACACGAACTTGTTCGAGGTATTCCCATGCTGGACCCATATATGAAGTTTGGTCAGGATCCATTCAGAAATGAAGTCGCAAAGATTTTCTATAAATAGTAACGGTGACCTTGACCTTGATACGCGGAACACGAACTTGTTCGAGGTATTCTCATGCTAGACGCATATAGGAAGTTTGGTCAGAATCCGTTCAAAAATGAAGTCGCTAGAGCGCTGACAAACGGTGAACATACGTAAGGACGTACTTACGTACGAACGCAACGCTATATCCCCTCCCCGACTTTCGTCGCGAGGGGATAATAACTTAGGTGTTCGAAGAACTTTAAATTATCTTATTGTCTCGAGAAACAATGTCCGAAATTGGCTTTAAATGGATAACTTTGAGAATTTAGCCAAAATGACAAAGCGTGTATTTGGGATAGTTGAAAAGAAAATCAAATATGTTTACGGGCGCGTTACTCTTTTTCTAATTCAGAATATATGTTGATGATTCTACATTCGTTTTTCATCAGCTTGGGGCAAAAAGATGAGATAAACATTGAATAATGACCTGAGTTTGTGTGTTCATATATAGACGAAGTGTCGAACTGATAATTAATTACATTTGCATATAAATAAGTTTTCCCTCGAATAAAGTGTTAGAGATATCACCAAGAACCCATGTTTACATTAAGTCTCAAAAGAAAATAAAACAAAACTTGTTTATAACTTGGCTACATTTATCTTTGTGACATCTAATTCATTTATTTTTCGTTCAACACAAACACCGATCAGTTTAATTTATGAGTTCTAAGTGAAAAAAAAAATGTGATTTTCTTCACACGATAAATGGAGTTATTTAGGAGGATAATAAATGGATTGTTAACCTAGTCGTGTCGTGTAGCGCCTTGGTCGCTAGAAGCTGTTTAAAACACCAGGTGACTGACACTCGTCATCTCTTTCATCTCACCGACAATCTCTGTGCGCTTAACAAGAAATAAGGGTACCAACTCGTCCATTTCGTTTTTACTTCATCGACGTTTCACTGGTATCTGGATGAAAAGTAGTCCAGACGACATCGTTGTGGCGACATCAAATGACTACTATATAGGTCTTTTCTTGGTATAAATAATGTGGCATGCGAGATGAGAGTAATGGAAAGAAAGTAAGATAAATCACCGCTTTATGTAAACCGCTATAGTTTACCTTTATATGAAGGGACACTAACTAATTTAGACCACGACATTCAATCTTGTAAGAGACAATCCTTTTATAATTCTCCAAGAACATATTATATGAACAAGTTTTATATGTTACCTCTGGAGATTAGGGCATACGGATTGATTGATATTTTACGCCACACTAACGATTATTTCACTATGGCGGCGTTGTCAGGTTTAATGAGGGAAGAAACCCCCATACTTTCGACAGCGTTAACTGGCAACCCTTCGATATATAGCGATCGCGTGAAAAATCCACTCAGAAATTTCAAATTTTTATTTGGTCTGAGGTAAAAAATGGAACAATAAAATATCGAATGGATGATATCTTCTCCGCTTACCACATTTTTTATTTTTAAAAGGTCGACCATCCCAATGACGGCTATATAGGCAGGAAGATTCCAAGCTTGAAGACGCGATGTCAGTTGTGTTCAACACAAATGTGAGTGTTGATAATCAGATGTTTGAAGACAATCTAAAATATAATTCAGAGGAGTGATGCCGGGGTACAAGCGAAACATCGGCAATCACTTCTGTCCAATAATCGATGCTCTGTAAACGTAAAACTCGTGTAGCGGTCGATGTAAATAATAGATGCAAAGTAAACGTAAAACTCGTGTGTAGCGGTCGATGTAAATAATCGATGCCCAATAAACGTAAAACTGGTGTAGCGGTCGATGTAAATAATCGATGCACAGTAAACGTGGTTTTTGCCTGAAAAACAACAAACTTTTCAAAGTGATACGACAAAGCGTTCTCAAGTTATGGACCGGACACCTAATTCATAGGGGCCTCCGTGGCTCAGTAGGTAGAGCGTTGGACGCTCAATCCGAACAGCCTTCCACCAATGGGTCGCCGGTTCGAATCCCACTCAGTCCAAAAAATGGCCTATGCGGAAGGTCGTGGGTTTCCTCCGGGCACAGAGCCCGGTTTCCTCCCACAATAAAACTGACAACGCCGCCATATAAGTGAAATAATCTTGAGCGCGGCGTAAAACACCAAACAATCAATCAATCTAATTCATAGATTGTAAGCCGGTGTGAAATTCGCAGAATCCTGGAAAGCAATGACGTTTGTTCTTTCCATGAATTCAACACATTATTCAAGTCAAAGTGGTACGACAAAGCGTTCAAGTTATTGGGGACCTCCGTGGCTCAGTAGGTAGAACCAAAGAGTCAATCTACTCTCTTTGGTAGAACGTCGGACGTTCAATCCGAACAGCCTTCCACCAATGGGTCGCGGGTTCGAATACCACTCAAGTTTCTCAAGTTATAGATCGTTTGGGGTTTTACGCGCTCAAGATTACTTCACTTATATGGCGGCGTTGCCAGTTTTGTTGTGGTTTGGAAACCGGGCTCTATGCCTGGAGGAAACCCACGACCTTCCGTTGGTAACTGGCAACCACCCCACATAGGTCGTTCGAGTGAAAACCGTCAGAAAATTTTCCAATTTTTTTTGGACTGAGTGGGATGATAACCCGCGACCAGTTGGTGGAAGGCTGCGTCCAACGCTCTGCCTACTGAGCCCCCTTATGTATTCGGAACAAGGTAAATTGGCTGTGCTTAATATATTTCACAGAATCCTGAAAAGCAATCCCATCAATCATTTCGGTGAGCTGAACATACGCATGCAGATGGACATACGACAGTGGCTATCGCGATATCCGCCCCAGTTCATTCCGAAGGGGGATAAAAAAAGAAAATAAATGATTTAAAAATTCTGGTCAAATACAAATCCTATTGGTCTTCTCTAGGACATGAAGCTATGCTATCCATTAAAACTGTTCAGGATATCAAGTTCAAAAGATGCTGAACGAGCATTTAAAGACGTTCGTTAGCGAATTAAGCTCTGTACTAATTAGCAGACGAGCCAAGATCAATCTCATCTATCTTATACTTGAGAAGCTATTGCGCATGTTTGAACATGATAAAGTAAAAACTGTTCAATATATCTTGTCCACAAGATGCCGAACAGTGAGACAGAAGGAAGGCCTGCAAGGCACTTTGTATCAATTAGGTTTTTTACGTAATTATTGAAAAAAAAAAAATGAGGACGTCATAACTTAATCCCCCAAAAATCTGCTACAATCTTCAGGGATTTTATTCCACTGTATGTAAGCCAAGTTCTGGTTTTGGTGGAATTGCTTTCACATTGGACAATAACTCCTGAAACAATAATGATAAAAATCCTTGCGATTTTAAAAGGGTTACAAGCGCTTATACCCTAAATTATAGATTGATTGATTGTTTGGTGTTTTACGCCGCACTCGAGATTATTTCACTTATATGGCGGCATTGTCAGGTTTAGTGGGGGAGGAAACCCCCGACAAGTACCTGGCAACTCTTCCACCGAGTGAAGATCCACTGAGAAATTTTAAAATTTGTATTTCGTCCGAGTGATTCGAACCTGCCCTGCATCGATGGAAGGTCTGTGTGGGATTGAGGGACGATCACTCAAACTGTTACTCACTGGACCAACGAGGCCCCTCCAAATTATAGACGATGAATAAACATCAAGAACAGAAAACAAAATAAAAGAATCAAGATAGAGAAATGTTTATTGTTTAGGTGAAACTGCCAGAGACATTCTTACATAAACTGCTTAAGCATCAAATGCAATATGCATGGAGGACATGTCATCAAAGTACTATATGTAATATTAGACCAGTAAATATAATTCGAGAATAAGGATGGTAAAATTGAAACAAAGACAAATCCCTAACCATTAAATAACCTCCAAAGTAGCGGTTTACAACTTTAAATTCAGTCATCACACGTTTATAGCACTTATGTAAAAATAGCGTATTTAACAAGAACGCAGACACCAGTTAAAAATGTATATCATTTCCAGCATTGTATAAACTACAGACATTGCTTCATCTTCAATTAATGCCTGTGCACATGACTGCCATTTTGCACAAATATTCAAGTAAATGTATCTACAAATCAAATCAAACAAATTTTATAACATTCTGGGAAATATTTAGAAAAAAAAAAATGATAATCACAAAAATTTAAATATGAGTGAAGTTGCTATGAATTTGATTTGTCAGGGTATGTATCTGACAAATGATCTGCAATTGAGTGTAGATGAACATGATGATTTAATCATATAAACCCTCATCATCGCCTTCAGCAAAGTTGGAATCTTGACCACCCTGTGCTGGACCACCACCTGGGGCACCAGTTTGGCCTGGGAATCTGAAATACAAAACATACAAATTGTATACCATCATCAAGCAGAAATGAGGGGAGGCCATATACTATCAACCGGAGAGAGAAATTCACATAATACTATTTGTACCTTAAAGGAGGAGAAAACAAATAAAACTGGCAAATGCACAAAACGGACGGCGAATTTCCCTTTTCAATGGTACCATATACATATTTTTACGATTTTTTCCCACCGCACAGTCTTAAAGTGAAGTTATATAAAACCATCGGATTTCGACTGAGACCGACTTGCCTACTTGGCCGCCATCATCACAACAGTGCTTAGGGGTGTGTCTCCTTCGGCCAATCAGTAGACGCATACCCAGCAACCCAAAGCGCACGTGCGAGTGAAATTGGTCAACTTTCTTTGTCTGCCATTTGAGCCTAGGTTAATTTCTAGGCACATCTGTTTCCGGTCAATTTCTCGTTTTACAAATGGCGGCCCCCATTGTTTTTGTGACCCAATTTAAACATATGCAATTTTCTGCATCACCCTAAAACGCAGGTAAGATTTACAGCTTAAAAATTGACACTCTTGAGGTGATTGTTCGTTACAATTTCATGTTGTTTATTTGTTTTCTCCTCCTTTAAGGATTTGCCAAAAGACAAGGGCAACTCTTTTGAATAATGTTTATTGCCGCACTCAAGATTTCACTTATTTGTTGTGGGTGGTGGTGGTGGTGGTGGTGGGGGGGGGGGGGGGGGGGGGGGGGGGTTAGATTGAGTGGGAATGACCAGCATCTTTGTCAGAAATTAATGAAACCCCTAACTAATTTCTAAAAGTTTTGCAGGCTTAACAATAAGTAACGGATCAACAAATGGTGTAAGCTTCAAACAAAACCAAATGGCTGTTCACATTTGTCCAAATAACGTTTCAAACCAAAGACCATAATGAAGTGTTAGTAATTATTGAACATCAAAGAGTGCAAGGTGGATTGATTGATGTTTTATGCCGCGCAAGATAATATTATATGGCGACCTTGCCAGGTTTAGTAGGGAAGGAAACCAGACTCTTTGCCCTTAGGCGAGTACCTGGCAACTCTTTCATATACAGCTATCAAGTGAAAATCCACTAAGAATTTTAATTGGTCTGATGGAAGGCCTGTGTCGGACTATCAATCATGACCCCCCCCCCCCCCGAGAATGTAAGGGCACAAATATTAAATCCAATTCTGTTGTCCATGAGACACATGAAATAGTTTTTTTGTGAGATAAATTGTATTTAATATTACATAGACCTCCAGTTGATTTGATTGGAATTTAACATTTCAGCTCATTTCATTTTCACCAAAATGCAACTATTGTCTTTCTTCTGAGAATTTGGAAAGTTCATCTCTTGACTTTTGAGGATGTTTTTGTCTTAATACAACCCAGTTACTGACAAACTAGGATACATAAATATCCAGCTAGGAGGATACTCCCAGACATGCAGAGAATAACAAAAAAAACTAAACCGACCAAATACTTAAAGTTGCTGTAAACATCAGGATATACATAATTACCGATTCTTAACACATACTCCACATCAAAGCTTTCATCAACTTAAAACAGACATACAAGTTGAGAAATTCAATGTGGGTGGCCAGCATCACAAGAGGTATTTGGTATACACTGGCATACATGTAAGGTCTGGTTTCAGCAGTGTTACTGGATGGTACAGATTCTATCCCAATGACTGATCCCACTATGCACACCTTCCTGACTGCGGTTTAAATACTTGACAATAATTAGAGATTCCCCTTTCACACAAACTGTTTGAAATTCTTTAAAAAATCAATATCCGGGAATAAAATAAATTTCTTGGGCCTGTGGTCCTTAAAACTCCCAGAAATGTGTGAATAAAACTAAAATTTAAATAATTTTTGTTAGATCAAGCACTGCTTTATCATCCATTCTGTATAGCCATATCAACTGAAAGCTAGTGGTAACTTATCGAAAATAGTGAACAATTTCTAAACTCTGTTAAAATGAAACTTGACAGCTCAAATTATAGAATTATATTGGATAGACTGGTATCTCTCGTCTGCTTTTCTAGAAGACTATCCACTTTCAAATGTTAATTAAATTCAATTCCAATTACACAAAAGTCATTTGAATTATTACGAGGATAAAAAAAGGATAAATTGATGTAGTTGTAATAATTGGGTGAAAATGAGTTTGTATGTAAATGGCCTATAGTATGTGTATTGTATGAGTTCTGGGTGGTCTAAGTAATTAACATGGATGAATGTAGGAGTCTCAATCAGATAGGACAGGTTTTTCACTAGCCAAACTGAGATTCTGTAATCACCTGTGAAGGAGTGGAAGTCATCCTTATAAAGACATGTACCTCTTTCTGTAGCCACTTAATGACTGATGATCATATAACAAAGCTGAACTTATTTCCCCATTAACTCAATCAACTGTCACCACCAACTGATTAGAAAATGAGAGAGCTGTTACCTTTGATACCTCACAGACTGACAATATCTATAAACACAGACCGTGATCATTTGGTATGCACAAGATTAGCTCATTAAACGTCTGCATGATAACAGATTAATCAAAATGTCTAATCATTTTCACAAAAGTTCAAAGAGTACAACCATATAAAAAGGCAGCCAGGTTTCACATTTCTAATGGCTTGAACTCAAATAAAAACATTCTAGTTTTCCTAAAAGGTAGGTTATTTTTTTTCTGATAGGTTGTGTTCTGGTTTCAATTTTAAGTATGCTTTTACACAACCATTTAGACAATTTAAACACAACAGGACACACATTAAGCACCCCATCCTTAAATTTGGTGGTTTTATTTAAAGTGGCATAAGCTGGCAAAATTCTGATTTTGTAATTTTTGATCATCGGGAGAAGTTGAAGTAGCTTGGTAAACTAGAAGATTGTTGTTGAGATAAAAAATATAAGTAAAGCCAGCTATCTGTATGAACCGAAAATGTGTGCCAATAAAGGAAAAAATCCAAATAGCCTGCAATACATTTTGATTATTTCACTTATATGGCGGCGGCGCCAGGTTTAGTGGGTGAGAAAACCGGGCTCTTTGCCCAAAGGAAACCCCTGACTTTTGGCAAGTACCTAGCAACTCTTCCACATACAGCGAAAGAGTGAAAAAATCCACTACGAAATTTTTCAATTTTTTTGTTGGTCTAAGCAGGACTTAACCCACGCCTCATCGATGGGAGGCCTGTGTCAGACTAAGGGACTGTCACTAACTGACTGAACCATCAGTTCTTGAAATTGTAACTGTAAATCAACTTCAATATATGTATATTTGAAAAATATACCATGTTAAAGGCATACTCGCTGCAAAAATCCAGAATACTGCTTACATAAATAGCAGTGATACGGTTTTCTGTATTTTTCCCAATACAGAAAGAAGCTACAAACTTTCTATTTTTACCAGAAATTTAAAGTTTTGGCATCATTTAGTATTTTCAATTTGAAATTGAAAAATTAGATTTATCAAGTATCCACAATGTAAACAAACCCCGCACGGAACATGAGCACAAGCGCTCTAATGTTTTCAGCCAACACAGTATTATTTTACGTACTTTACCTGAGAAATAAAGACTGATGATCTAGTGAGGGACTCGAAAAGCATGCCAATAATTTTTGGAGTGTAAACCACAGATTCAAAGTCTGAGTGAAATGAGGGTTATCCAAGACTTAAGTTAACCGACACTGATCGTCGTTGTTGTAATCAGGCTCCGATTCTTCGTTTGTTTTTCACACCTATTTCTTCATTGCAAACCTATCTGGACATGTTCTGTGTCCTATGTTTAATTTTAGTTGTTTCAGTTGTGGTAAGCTCATGTAATTTGGTTTTCTTAACAAATGTTCAACAGGCTCCAGCGCTTTAACTGCCTGGTAGTGAGAAAGAGTGTGGAAAAAATATGTGTATGTTGTGTATATTCTTTAACTTATCTGAAAAACTTGTCAAAAGGGAACTCGTACTGTACAGATGTGTGCGGGCATTGACACAGCAGATATTGTCACCATTCTAGGGGGACTTACAGTTTGTGTTGGACTACTCTTATTCAATTTCTTGAAGTGGCAACCCTCGCAATTCAGATTTTTACCACGGCAAAAAAAAAAAAAAAAGTTGATTTCACCACGGCATTTTTATCCAAACAATTCTCACTGCTCTGTTAACTGTATTTAAAGCGGCAAATAGCAAAAACTGACATCTAAAAGGTGCATTGACAAAAGAAAAAATGTTCCACAAAGATTTTTTAAATTTCTTCTTTGATTATCATAGAAACCAGCATAGAGAAAATGCTAACTTTGTCTTACGAAGTTACGTCTGACTCTGAAAGGCCGTAATTCTTTCCTCATAAAATCCACATGAAATCCTTTATTTGCATGGAAATAATTCCTTGTTAAATGTATATTCCTGGTGATTTATAGTCACTTCACTCGGCAAAGCATTTCTTTTTCAATCTCTATCAATCTCAATCTCTAAAGCCTAACCTAAAGGTTATAATAGCCGTTTGTGTAATACTGCATAGTTAAATCCATACAGACACGTGCACAGCTGATCAACAAAGCCTGGTTGAGTCCATCTCTAAAGTTTCTGTGGGTGAAAGTTTTGAATGTGTTTATTTACAAGTTTAATCGACAAGAAGTATATTTATTATTTTGTAAGAACCCCTTCAAATCGTTTTGTTTTAAATAAAAATTAGAACCTCAATTAAATCGTTTTTTTTTTTGTAATAAAAATAAAAATTCTATTTCTTGAACAACAATAAACATGTACATGAGGGTAACACCCCTATTAAACTTGAATGGGGATTACCCAATGAGACATAACTGACAGACAGTTGGAGACATTCTGGAGCCGGCCACCTGCAGAGTTGAACATTGTTTCAAAGAACTTTGTGTGGGAATTATCACTTCACATAGGCCAATGTATAGAGCTGCATATAAGCAGAGAGTCCTTGGCTTCATTGTGGTCAGATTAAATACAAACGAATGAGTGGTTTCTATATTAAATACGCCGTGATTCTGAACAACGGTCGAAGGTAAAACTACTACTTGTAAAAATCTCCATACATATAAAGTATTCTAGTATAAATATTCTATTTTCCCAAGATGAATATTTTATTTTGTCTGCGGCATTTTTGATTGCCGTGGAAAAGCAGTTTTACGGCGGCAATCTCTGCGGCATTGCCGATTGCCGCGGTGAATTGCGAGGGTTGCAGTGCCATGTGCTTTTTTCATAAAATCTGATCGTCAAATGAGGTTCAGCTTTCGAAGATTCATTGGGGCTTAACGTCGTACAAAACAGCTAAGGTTATAACCGATCATCCCACAGACAATAGAATGTCTGGAAGGCTAATGTATTTGGCATACTTAATTTTCCCCCTGGCTAGGTAAGCCTTCAGTCATGGCTAAAACAGAGCCACAATGTTCCGGCCTGACAAGTTCAGCTTTTGAAGAAGCTTAAAAGACAAGATGCGCTAACAACGGCAATATTCAAAAAGCCTGGATGTACATTTCCAAGATTAGTATCAGCTGAAAGCTCTTATTTTGTATTTCTTGACAAGAGGAATGAACAATTCTGTTTCAACAAAAATTTCTTTATATTTGGCAGCTCATGCCACTAAGCATCGTAAAAGGGCAAATGAAGCATCAAATTTCGTTCAAAGCGCTTTGGTCTGAGGGAAGGAAAACATACCTAGAAATATATTTGGACAAATATGGGAAAGAAATAGTTTGAAATCATGGTAGAAAAGTTGCTTGACTTTCGACCATTATAATTTGATCAGATTCCAGCTCAGTTATCATATCCTCATATATCCAAAATGTGGCACATTATACACGTCGTTTGAGGATCTTCGACAAATGTTACTATCTTTTCTTTACAATCATTGTAAGAAGTGTGGGTGTGCCTTTAATTGCAAGCCTAATTACTATAAATTTCAGATCGGAGGATTGAATCTCAAAGACAGCTTTTAAATTTTAATCACTTCCAAAAACATTGAAAATAATGTGTCCTATGGCTGCAGATTAGCTTACTGTATTAGTGCTGTAATTAGATTTTGTTTATTCTTGAGGGTACAATAGATTATACATTTACAGAATATTATAATACATGTGGCAGGAATAAAGTTCAGAGAACTAGTTGTATTCTAGTTTTTTAATAACTTAAATTAGATAAGTAATGGTCAGTGGGTGAATAAGTCAGATCTAATTGATATACAACAAAAATACAGACATTTAAGACATCAGTATTTAGGATGATTATGTACAAGAGGTTATCCCCCTCTAATGAAAATCACGAATACTTTCTATATTTGCATTGATTCACTGATATTACTACTGGTCAGGAGTCTTTTGAATATGTTTTTTCACTGAGAGATACAAAGTATTGATAATCTACAAAGAGCTAAAGGATATGATAGCTAAACATCTCTAACTTAAGACTTTTTTCCTCAGTACACAAACATTTTTCTGAGGCAATGATGTGAAACGAAAGCTACATGTAGATTATTAGGTAATTGACCTTTCCCCGAAACGTTCTTTTATGGCAACGGATGTCCGACAAACTGGAAACATTGTTGCAACCTAAGAAAGTGATTGTGACGTTGAATTGTGACGTTGTGTTTAAGCCTTCATTTACCACATGTTGTCGGACATAATATAACTTTGTCCAGCAACGTGGGCGTGTCCGGGGAACGTCAATTGATAAAAAGACTTAATTCCAAAATATCAGACCCCAAAATCTATAAATACCCCGTAGAGATTGGAAAACTAGTATTATAATAACGCAACAATACTACCAGATTGGAAGTTTAAAGGAAGGGAGACTACTCAGTAAACAAGAGTTAGTCAATCCAGGGATACAAAGTTGTCTCCCAACAACTCATAAGATTTTATTTTTCTGTTACTGATATCCTCCACAAGTTGTGAAACAATAACCAAGAACTATATGTAGTGAAATAGTAATCAGAAAGTCTCCACTTCAGGAACCAGCATGACCATATGGCATATGGAGCGCAAGTCTCGTACAAATTCCACTAATTTTCATGTCACCGGCGTTGCATTGTGCATGTGACTGAGCGATTTTCGTTCCAACATGTCGTTTAAATATGTCGTGGACCAAAATACGTCCAATGGAATTGCACCGTCACCGAAAACGCTCTAAATAGCATCGTCTGTCAAAATTTCGTAGGAATTCTTACGAGACTTGCGCTCCCTATTAGATCTGCAGGCTCTTTCATATTACATTTATGTAGAACATAAAGTTCACCAAATGTAATATAAAATTTAAGTGCTAACAGGACAGAAAGGCCAAATACACAGGGACTCCTGTAGAATGTAAATGTCAGAAACAGCTGGCTTACCTGAAGTTACCACCAAATCCTCGGCTTTGTTGGAGGGTCTGTGCAAACATCTCATACTTCCTGATATCATTGTCACTTACAGAACGTCTAGCAAACTTCATAGCCTCTTCAAAATGATCGCGACGAATCTCTGGCACAGGGTCAGATTCCTCAACCTCCTAGAAAATATTATCAAAAATCTATCATCTACAGTTAGAGTTATATTAAAATTACATGAAAAACACTCAAATGGGATAATCTTTCCGTTTTTTTAAGCCCAGGCATGATTCTGGAGGCAAAAAAAAACAACTGACTTTTACTCAGCCAAAGGCCATTTAATTGACCTCTTTGTCACAGAGAAAACAGCGGGCCATCCCGGTTTGTCAATTTTACGGATGTGACTTAACGTTTCATTATAGTCCAACCAATGAAACCGCCACGGATTTTTAACACCTTTAATCGATTTGCTTGATGTCGGCGTTTCAACCGACCAAAGGCATTTTCACAGACCGCCTTTTCTTCTCACCAGCTGGGTATCTCGAAACCGCTTAAGCCATCCGTAAAGAACCAATCAACTTGACGGATACCAAAAGGGTATTTCGAAACCGCCATACAGCCCAAAACAACCAATCACAGTGGTCGACACATCTGCGCCTCGCAGTCATGAAGATGATCTATTTATAAACGGTCTGGTAGTGCAGTTTACGATCTCTATGTTTTAGTTTAAAGGTCCAAAGCAAAACTCGCCCTGGAAGATTTAAAACGGTGTCTATTCTTTAATTTTCAACCTGAATGTTTAAAAAAACGGAAACAAGAAATAAAAAACGGATTTGGCTTCTAAAAAAAACGGATTTCCGTTAAAAAACGGAAAAGAATCATGCCTGTAAGCCTGAGAGAAAAAGTTGTACTCACCATATCAGCATCTGGGTTGCGAGCTCGTTCTCGTTCTTGACGAATTTCTGTTTCAATAGACTCTCTAATGGCCAATTTACATGCCCGTTGACAGATCTCTGTCAAATCTGCTCCACTGAATCCATGGGTTACTTTGGCCAAATATTCAAGATCAATATCCTAGGGAGAAAACAAATATATTTGGGTTAGTGGATGTGTTTTAGAACAGGTCTCTGTGTCAATAGCACCATGTGAATTACAATGACTAGGGAAGATCAAAGTTGTTACCATTGAGGCATGGCAACTTGTCTGACACAGGAGATGCAAAAAAAAAAAAAGTGCATAAAGCAGCAATAAAGTTGAAAAATTCTCATGTGACATCAGTCGCTATCATTCACAAGTTCTAGTGACAAGACATTCTTTAATGACGCCATCGTATAAACAAAGACGACCGGGGTTAAATTTGACATTAAAATTCCATCACCTAAACATATTGATATATTTAGGTAAGATATCTTTTGGTCAGTTAACAGGTAGACTCCAGGCAAAAAATATTAAAAACAAAAACTATTTGAACCATGCACAAGTGTCCTTTCAAAGAAATAGATTGAGCCAAAATAAAGTGGTTGACAAACGTCAAATAACAATGGACATTTTGCTTTTTCTTGGAGATATGTCGATAATCAATCACTTCATCATAAAGTATATTTCAACCTAAGACTTCAGATCAGTTAAAAAGAGATTACAGTTTACATACTCTAGAGACTGGTGACTTCCTTAGGGCAGCTTTGAGAATCTGGATACGGGATTTATCATCTGGTAGAGGGATGTAGATCAGCTGATCTAGACGACCAGGACGTAAGATAGCAGGGTCGATAATGTCAGGTCTGAAGAAGAAATTGAAGTAGGCCTATAATCACACTCCGTGTATGTAGGGTATCAATAAAAATAGCCAATTCTTCCTAATAAATTAATCCATTCCAGCATTCAAACGCTTTGAAAGGTGTTTAAATAAAAAGGTGATTTTCGACTTTCCTCTGGAAAACCAACACATGCAATTTGGGCATGTTCAAAGAGAGTTGAAATAGACTGTGGTTTTAGGTCAAATAAGAAAAATAGTGAAGATGTACATGCAAGACCGTTTTAATTTCATCCAACAAATATAAGTTGGTATATATACGGTGAAAAACTGACTTATAAACAGTGTTCTAAATAATGGTTGGATATCTTCGGAGGTTGTATTTTTTCGAAAGGGAAACAAACTGCTTTAGTATGAATGTTTATTAAAACCAATGATTCTAGTGTAGAGTGTGCAGACATTTTGTTCTTCCATGAAAAGTATACGGATTAATATCTTTGTTTGATACTTGTGTGATCTTTAAGTTTTTTCCTAGTATTTGGATCATAAGACCTCAGAATAATAACGCGGTCAAGCAGTGGACTTAAAACTGAGTGTCATGGTTTGATGTGGATACACTGAGGAAAATAAGTGGATTAAGTTTGTACCTGTTTGTAGCTCCAATGATGAAGACATTTTTTTTGGCACTCATACCATCCATCTCTGTGAGAAGCTGATTTATAACACGATCTGCAGCACCACCTTCATATCAAACAAATATTATGATCATTTCTCAGTGTAATATTCAACAAGATTTAAATCAAGAATTTCATTTTTAATGCCCAAATCTGACAAATAGTTTTATATCAATAGTATAATCAATAAATTATTTAGCTTAAATGACGGCGTTGCCAGGATTAAAGGGGGAATGGGACCAGGCTCACTCTCTGGAGGAAAGCCAAACTTTGGTAAGTATCATGCTTTTCTCACACTACACCCCAGATAATTTCACTCCCAAACAGTGTTATTTTTTCATAATCAAAATGTGAAATTATGGCCCAAATTTGACCTCACAAATATTTTTTTAATGAAACGCTGTATTTTTTGTGTAGTGTACTAACCCATTCGAAGAAATTTACCCAACAGAATAGAGTGACAAAATTACCATTGTTAGTAATGGCAGAATTAAACATTCTAGCCAAATAGGATGAAATAACCAAATCCTTCTTGGACAAGTCTTTTAACTTTCCCCTCGACAAAGACTTACCTCCATCTCCAGCATTACCACCTCTGGATTTAGCTATGGAATCCAACTCATCAAAGAAGAGAACACAAGGTGCAGCTGAACGGGCCTAAACAACAAAGGGGATTTACCAGCAATTGATTGATTGAATAGGTTGTACAACTACGATAAATTCGGTTTTCTATATTATCTATCTTGCCCAAAGATATTTTGTTTAATTGAATTTAGTCTTTTTTCCCCTTGCTCAGTTATTGTACATGTATTTACAGTGAAACCTGTGTAAACTGACAAACTGGATCATGATCCAAACTGATGGTAAACTCAGATTTATTCTGTATAAAAATGCCTGGTTAAATAACCTTGATAAACTGGTATTTTTTAGTCAAACTGGTATTATAATACAATTTTCAGCTTTATGTAAATGGATTTTGAAGAAATTTAAACCAAATAATCAGTACTCCTGATATTGTTAGAAGTATACATTTATGAACACTAAAACACATGGGCAGAGTTATAAGTATATAATGGTGTAGAACACTTACCTTGTCAAAGATATCCCTAACATTAGCCTCAGATTCTCCAAACCACATGGTTAATAGTTCGGGTCCTTTCACAGAGATAAAGTTGGCCTGACACTCATTAGCAATAGCCTTAGCCAACAGAGTTTTACCACATCCAGGAGGGCCATAGAACAATACTCCCTTTGAAGGGGTCATACCAAACTTCAAGAATTTTTCTGGGTGCTCAACAGGGTACTACATGGAAAGAAAACATTTATATATGTTAAGTCTATAATATTGAAACTATTGGATTGATTGGTTGATGTTTTAAGTCGCACCCATTGATGGAAGGCCCATGTCTGACTGAGCCACCAAGCCCGCCACCCCCCTAAAACTTTGTGCATTTTATGAATTGAAACATAATTTAAGAGATTCATTAGTTGAATTAAAAGTTAATATAGTAATACTGCTTAATGTCATAAAGCCTAAGATGTTCAGACTAGAGAGTAAATCGTCTTACCTGTACTAATTCTTGTAGTTCTCTCTTGACATTTTCCAAGCCTCCAATATCTTCCCATGTAACAGTAGGAACCTCAACTGTGGTTTCACGCAATGCACTAGGATTACTCTTAGATAAGGCCCACTGAAAAAACACACAAGAAATAATAATGAAAACCGTCCAAAAAAACAGATTATTATTACAATTTAATTATTTTCATGAATAAATTGGGCTCAAAACGGTCCAATATTTAGCTAACCACTGAGTAGTCAAAGACTAGTAGCCTTACTCTAAAGTTTTCCATTGTGACCGCTAGGGCATCGAGAACCTCTGCATCAATTTGTTCATCTTCCAAGTCAATTAAATCCATTTTCTCTCGGATCTGTTGGAGGGCTGCTTCTGAACATAGGGCTGCCAAATCTGCCCCAACAAAACCATGTGTCTCTGCTGCTACCTGTTCCAAGTCAACATCATCAGCCAGTTTCATGTTCTTGGTGTGGATACGAAGGATTTCCAGTCTACCTGTAGCGTCAGGGATTCCAATGTCTACCTCTCTGTCAAATCGTCCTAAAATAGTAATACAGGAAAACCAACAACATGTTAAACTGTCCACATACACAATAAACAGTCTAAAATGGATACGCACATGTATCTGTTGTAGTATGTTTTATTTTCTGCTCATGAACTGATATCTTAAGTGGCTATCCTAACTTCTTTTTTTTTTGGAACCAGTGAGCAGGCAAAATGAAGGAGGCCATGAGATTTTTAAGTACATATTTTCAATGAAATCTGGAAAATGTGTCAATCCTACCAAAACGTCTCAATGCTCCATCCACACTGTTTGGTCTGTTAGTGGCAGCCATTACTATAACATGAGATCTCTGTTTAAGTCCATCCATTAATGTGAGCAGCTGGGAAACAATACGCCTTTCTACTTCTCCATGTGTCTGAGCAAAAAGATGATTATAGCAAGTTTATAAAATTGGAGCTGTTTATAATCGTCAATTATCAATCTGCCCTGCCAGTCCTGTGTCAATGAGAAACATCAGCTTTAAACACAAATGCAGGCCAGCGCGGTGACTAATAATTTGTCCAAACCGAAATCCAAAACCCTGCTGACTTCAGAAAATGAAGTAAAATTATTGACCATGCTGATAGTATAAGTGTACAGATTAAAGCTGCAAAAACCATGTGTTGATGGCCGTTCACAATTGAAAATATCCCATAATTAGCACCATTCAATTGCATTACTTTGATTGTGCTGGACCAGATTGTTGATGAACAGGTCATGAAAGATTACTGGCAAAAAAGATAACCTTTAAATTACCTTCTCTCTTTTAGGAGCAATGGCATCAAGCTCATCTATGAAAATAATAGCAGGTGAATTCTTCTCGGCCTCTTCAAAAGCCTTTCTTAAATTACTTTCTGATTCTCCCGCTAGTTTGCTCATAATCTCAGGACCTGTGTAACAAAATCAACAGGATAAGAAATGTTACAGATAATATACCTTGATTGAACCTCACATCCAAATGCAATGGTCATATCAAAGTGAAGACATACAAAGCTTATCACATATATCATAAATTACAACAGAGCTACTGTGAAGGCCCTTCTGAAAACGGCTTACTTGTTCTAAGCGTTGTTAGATTATCTGATGATTGCTTCCGAAACGCTTTACTTAATCACAAATGATAATTTATAAATACATGTTCAAATGGGCTTACTATAAGATAAAAGAATCTAACACCCGAACCTGGTAGCTCAGTTGGTAGAGCATTGGGATGCTAACCCTCAGTTGACAGTTTGATCATGACAAGGAATCATTACATCATACAAGTGATGCATACAGATTAGATGCCAAAAATATTTACCATTGATCAAGAAGAAGAAAGCTCCAGTTTCATTGGCTACAGCTCTGGCAATCAGTGTTTTTCCCACACCAGGTGGTCCGTATAACATTATGCCCCTTGGTGGCTGCAAGGGCAAACAATATAGGTAAATAAAAAGGACAAAAAATAATCAGTCAACTGAACATTTTGACAGGAGATATGAAATGTGAAATTATTTCCTAATTTAAAGGCATTAAAATACAATTCTTATAAAATACTGACCTTGACTCCAATGGTTTTGAAGAGCTGTGGGTGTCTGAGTGGTAATTCAACCATTTCTTTGATTTGTGCCAGTTGTTTTCGACATCCTCCAATATCATCATAGCCTACTTCATTCAACATTTCTTCCTCTTCCTGAAAATCCACATACATTATTTAATGGCTTTGTCAGTTTTATCATTAGTGGATTGCATTTCAGCAAGTAAATTTCATTTTTAATTTTTTTTTTTAAGGAAAAATCTTAAAATTTGTTACTTTTTGCAGACCACAAAGAAATGTGTGGATATTCGTGATACACCAAACTGAAGAAGATTTGCTATTTTCCTGCATGGTAATATTCATTGTATTATTTTGGATTTTTTTAACTGACCTCTCTTTTGACAGGTTCTCCTTGACAATGAATGACTGTATCTGGAGCCACAATACAGTATGGTGAGGGATCCGTCTCAATCACTTTAAATTCTACAGCACGCATTCCTCCTCGAATTAAGAAAATATCACCCTTTTTGACTGGTCTGTACGCTTCCAAGAAATAAGGCTTCAAGTATACTTCAAAAAGGTTTCTGAAAAAAAAAACATAAAAACAATTTAGTTTGTAAACTCACTGAAAGACAAATAAGATACAAAGGAACAGTACTCTTTAGATAAAATGTATGGCTTGATTTGAACAAAGCTTTTGATTATTTTTTCTGAAAGAACAAGTATTTATGGAATGGTACATCATTGACAGGATTGCTGTAAATAACCTGCTCAGGCATGGAGACATGTAGTTTTGACTTTTGTTCTACATGTACATACCCAAATTTCCAGTAAACATTGTTTTTAATATATTTCAGTTAACATGCTCACTTAAAAAATATTATTGGTAAATCTTACCCAGTAAGACCTTCCACTGTGTCATCAATTGGTAGAACATGAAGTCTTTTTCCATACTTCACATCTGGACAAGCCTGCACACTGTAAATATTGTACAAAAATTGTAACATCGTGACAAGAGCCTTAAGGCCTAGTTTATAATAAACAACGGCAGCAATAAATATATAAGAAAGTTTGTAGGTTAGTTATCTTGATTTCTTAGTTGCATACATGTAGATGTCCCTCTAGTCGGATTTCAATCATGAAACATTAATAAACCAGAGTGTGTCCTACCTAACAATATCTCCAAGACGAACCCGTAAATTGTTCCGAACACATCTGTTTATTCTGATCTTTTCATCTGAGATTTGGTCATCTGACAATACAATGCATACAGTTTCTTTCCTTCTTTTTCCCTTGAGCATCACTGTGTCTCCTCTGAAAAGCTGAAGTTCATCCATCTTCCCCTGGAATTAAAGTGAACACTTTAGATATATCTTATTTTATTTATATTTAAGAGATAGTACTATCCTCTTCATAAGACGAAAGCTTTCACATTATTTTTTTTTATTGTTCTAAAAGAAAATGTATTGAATGGTATATTCATGATGTCGAGTTGCTGTGAATAACATCTCAAGTATGGGGGGGGGGGGGGGAAACTATATTATTGTTTGCAAAAGCTTTTTGCTTTAACCGTAAAGTTTCTTCTGAACATTTTAAGTTTAATTTTTGCTGAAACCTAATATATGCACAACTAAATCAACAAATATTATACGATTCTGCAAAAAATTCCAATATGGTATCAAATCTCTATGCTTCTGCAGGTTTTTGAAGGTGAGCAAGAGGTCATAATTTCGACGGATAGTAAAAATTAAATAATTGTCAGGACAGTTGGGATAGAAAATGATCAAAATGTTCTGAACCCTTTTTGGTAAACAATAACATTGCTTTTAACTTAATCATATTTTAGCTGGTGTTCACTTTAAACAATTATTGTAGCTTCACAAAACAGTTCTTCATCCAGCCCCCAGTTTCCCCGTCATTGGACTGGCAATACAAAAACATGACATGGCAAATTGTGAATGACCGGTTTGAAGACCTATAGAAACATCTGACCTAAATTTGAAAATAAATTTCAACCAAACTGGAATGTTTGTAAGACAATGGTCAATAACTATGAATATAGTTTCATTAGAAGCAAGGGGAGGTGATATTCAGCATAAAATCACATGTTTGATGCGTTTGTCGATATCATCGTCCAGCTGCTGATATGCAGTCAAATATTTGTGTTCGTTTGTTGATCGGCTTGGCAAATTTTAATCTACAGCAGTTTTTTTTAGCAAATAATCATTTTATATGCTTATATACATGTATATTCTGTTTTACTTGTTAAACTTTGTATGATGTTTTAGCCTTCGACCCCAATGAAAATAGGCCATTGAATTGAAATAAAGTTCATTACTATTATCAGCCAGTGCTCGAGATAGAGAGTACGGTCAGTTTTAAAATCTTGGATGAAACCCGGACAATTAACCAATTTAGAATATTTACAAATGGAACAATGAGGATGGTATAATTGACAATACCTGAGACAAAGCAACAACCGAATTATCTTCGTTGATGGCATCTTCAACAAATAATCTGTTAGGTTTTTCCTTTTTTCGAAGGATGGCCGTTTCTAAGTCTTCTTTGCTGTTCAAAAAAAAAAAAAGACCAATACATGAACTAAAGGAAATTAAAAATAAAATATTTTATACACCTTCTTGATATTAAATATTTGGCACAGTCACGATACAGTTTATTCGTCAACAATTTAACCTCTACTACTGAATTGCATAGAATTCTTTGATCGCTGTAAAAAATCTCCAACTGTATCCTTTATTTTTTATCGATTGACCTAACTGAAATCCTGGATATCACTAAAACTAAAAGTAATAAAATTCAGTAGAAAGTGGCGGAAAAAGATATTTTTTTATAATTGTTTTCACCTGTCTGTCATATCTGCTGTTATCGCCGGGCCAAATTAACTAGTAAAGTAGTGAGTAGTAGAAAAGGATATAGATCAGGCCAAAAATGCAAAATAATGGATGTCTAGGTCCAATCTGGATCCTTATTTTGACAAAGAAGCTTTGATCTGGAAGCAGCTGCAGAAATCTCTATGTTGTGATCAGTTAAACTTATATATATTTAGACATTGCACAGAATGATTTAGCAGTTATGGCCGCTGCCATTGTAAGACACGTTGTTTTGATGACGTCACACTCTATTTTGGTCGTTGATGTTCACACTTTGTTTGAACCACGTTTCACGATCAATGTTTAAATGAAAACGAAGTGCTCTTTAATGGATGCCAATCTATTCTTATAAACCCAATTGATTTCCAAAACTACAGTATCTACAGTACTTAGGCCTAATTCAAGATAGAATAGATGTCAGCTGTTCGCGTCTTGGCGACAGAGAGTCAATTTTCGTGGCTTGTCCGCTACACATTATGGTATAATTTCTAATAAAATACACTCAGAGCAGTTAATGGTATTTCCTGTCAATAGTTTAACCAAGTATAGAACAAATAACTGGTGGGTTCAGGAGGAAGTTAACAATGCAACGAAGATTTTACTTCTAAGTAAGATAGAGCAGAGGGAATGACAAAGTAAAATTGAAACCAAGCGCTTTGACCAATGATTTCCGGGAACCAAAAAAACCCGAAAGAACCAAATATTAAACCAAAAACCCTTGCTCCTGTAAACATAAACTAATTACCTGGCGCCCTCTGACATTTTGTGTCTTTGAAAGAATGCGTAAGAGAATAAATAACGAGAACGCTGGGTCGGTCGTCTGCAATCTCGTCGTTCTGTAGAAATATGGCTGTCTGCTCACGTGCTTGACCACGAGACCGTGCGAGAAATGTAGAAAATTTAGTGTTTATCAAAAAGCTGTTGTCTTTGGTGGAATTTTTCTGAACCTATCGACCATTTAAAGCAACCGGTAGATGTATGTTTCGTTTAAAAATCCAAATTATCGAAAGAGAACTTAATGACGTCAGTTTTATTAGTGTACATAAACTTGTGATTACAAGATGGCCGGCATTCGAGGTGAGCTTGTCAAAATTAAATTACTACTTTCTTTTTCTCGTGGGTGTTTGACACTATTTTAGTTAATAAACTTCGGCTTGACCAGTTGAGTATACCCCTTCGATTGCAATGAGCTACTAACAGTTGCAAAACACATGTTGACATTTTATCAAAGGACAACTTTGCCATAGTCAGATAGTACAAATGTCAGGACTCAGGAGTCAGGTTGGGGAAACGTCCCGATCGGGAGTCCACTGCTGATTGGGAGTAATACTAATACTAATAGTAATACTAATACTATTACTAATAGCAATACTAAGTTCCGTCGGCGAAAAAAGCAAAACACGCCTTTGTTCTCCACAACTCCTACCGTAATGCACGATGTGCAGGCAACACCAACACAATCGAATTTAAGGTTTGCACCCGTGTATTTTCTGTCAATACATTTATGATAAATTGATATAAAATTATAAGTTATAACGTTGTGTGCGCAGTAACTGTAGTATACTAGTAAGATAAAATTAGGATTGAGGTACATGTAAACGGACAGGATATATACCTGGTCCTCAGTTGGGTAAAGTTTAGTAGGTAGGCCTAACATAAAACTTGTGGTTGGTCAACTCATTCATAAAGCAACCTAGTTGGAGATCTCGAAACTCTGTGGCCAAAGTATATTGATGATTGGTGGCCAACATAGTTGGAGAACCTGTCATGTTGAAACATTTAACTACAACTCTCCAACTCTGTGGGCCACCCATTATCAATATACTTTGGCAACAGAGTTTGGAGATCTCCAACTAAAAGCGACCCTGCTGTGCATGAGGCATGGCTGTGGTGGATGACATTTGGCTTTTGCCATTGTGTTAACACAGAATACCTGTAACGCTGTGTTGGTAGTTAGTCTAGTGGTAGGATGCCAGAGACTGATCCAGGGAAAATTTGGGCATACCATTTCGGTTCAAAATGTTCCAACAATAAGACAAAAACAACATCTCTGGCCCAAAATTCAACATTTAATGCTATTTTGACATTAAAATCTGTTGGTTTTAAGAGTTTGGGCGGATTTTTTTCTTGTGAGTTTGGGCGCCCATACCTGTATACAGGTATCAAAATGTCTCTGGATCAGTCTATGGATGCTACGGTCTTATTGAGTGCGCACGTGGTTCTGTGCAGCTTCTGATTTGGAAGTTAGGGTTCAAAACCTGTTGAGTGCAGATGTAAATAGAAATAAGATGCAGTAGACGATTCCAGATGTCACCATCTACTACTTTCATATACTCCTTAAATATCCAAGCCCCTGTTATTGTAGTTGGAGATTTCCAAACTCTGTGGCCAAAGTATACTTAAATGTATACTTATGACCTGCCATATTGAGTTGGAGGACCTGCCATATTGAAACATGTACATTCGAAGAAACAACACAATTTCTCTAAATTCCTCCTAATTTAAGCAACGCAACCGGCCCAAACCTTACAACATTCATATTCGATCTTTTAGTTCGCCGTTTCACCCAAAAAAAAAAAGCGTTTGTTTGTGTGGCATTCTCGTTTCCTTCAAAATTAACTTTGGAAATGTACAAACACAAGTTGACCTCTGAGCCTCGCTTTCAGATTTTCTTGATAAACATAGTTGTTTATTAATCAAACCACTATTTTATCATTGAATGACACAATCCCAGTAGTTTTTAAAACAAAGCACCACCTTTGTCCAGCTATTGTAGGTGAAGGAGCAGTTTTTACTTTTATATTTGCACAAGTAAAAACTGTGAGTGATTGGAAACGGCATAAGCCTATATCATACTTATTAAATGCCTGACTTTGTGTTTCGACTAGATAAGCTCCCTAATATTTACAGTTACAGAATTGATAATGTTTGTTATTAATGTCACTTCACTTACTGAAATATCATTTAATAAAGTTTACCTTTTGCGACAAGCCTTTGGCAGACCAAGCTTTGTGAAATAGCCTGATGTGACCACGGCTGGAAAATTCCAAGAGTGTCTATGAAAATAGGTCATCATCACTATTTTCAGACAAAAGAAGCATTGCTCAATATAAATATAGCGAAGCCCTATACATGTAGTTATACTTAATTGGCACAGCCACCAGAGCAATATTCTCTCAACATTCCCAGTTGCATCGTTTATAGTCTTGTGGGTACCTATATACATGAACAGATCAAATTTTCATTTAAAAATTAAAAAAAGGAAACTATTTAAAATTTTTCAAAACTTTTGAATTGTGTCAGAAAATGAATTCTTACTTCTTCTGCATTAACTGGTATTAAAAATACATTAAACTGTCTTTTTTTCGTTTAAAGGAAACAGTTTTATGCAATATTGTTGCAAGTGTGCCTTTAATTAAGTTATTTGATTTATTTAATTAAGTTATTTAATGATAATATCATGATAATGATAATTCCCCTCCCAATATCATTGTGAAGAGTCCTACATTGTACATATATAGACTCATATTGTCAGGTACTCCTCTTCCATTAAATAAAAAAAATGAAGCCTGCTGTCTGGGTGAGGTATTTTATACTGTTTGACTGCCTCCTGTATAGAAAAACAAGCTGTAACATCAGGAAAATTATTATTTGAAGGTTTTGTGCTTTTCTCCCTCAGAGATTCATTGATAAGACCAAAATGATAGGCAGGCAAGACACAGTTACTATAACGTTTTTGTTTTCTTCTGAATCTTCACAATTTGTTGTTGCTTGAAACTCTGATTGCAAGGGGTACATTTTCATTTCATTTTACAATTCTTCATGAAAGGTTTTCATAATTCAACTGATCTTTTAGATCATTTATCCACACTTTAACACTTACATGTACCCTTTGGCAAACAGAATTTCATTTTGTTGTTTGATTTATACGAGAATTGTTAAATAACGGACACTGAAAAAAATAAAATTCACAGCCAAACTCTGATTAGTGTCTGTTATTTACTAATTCAGTAATTTCATTGATAATTTCTGTTTAACTCAGTACTTATTAAAGTTGTTCATGTTTTGTTCTCTTTTATGACCGTTTTTCTTCCCATGGAATACAAACATTTCAGTGTAAGTATTTGTTATTTTTTTTGTTAATGTCTGAATTAGTTAATTTTTGTGAACACCACGTAAAAATTTGGTTTGAACTAACAGAGAGCTTATATCTCTAAAACTTGATGGCCGTTTCTCAAGTGTCAGTCTAATCTAAGGGGTACATGTACCTCTCATGGCAGCATATACTTATTACATTTACGCTACCACCATTTGCTTTAAAATCTTTTGAGAAACAGCCCCTTGCTGGCTTATTTTTTTAGATCTCTGTGACATTCATTTGGCCTGGACACATGATCTTCCCTCTGCGTTGTTGTTACATGTGTAGTTTATACACTAATAATTTAATTTCCAATGTGTTTACATGGAATACTGCGATTTGATTGGCTAATCTGCTTTCGTTCATAACCCGATGAACGAACCAGCTCCGGACTATTTTTGACAACGACATAGCCTTCGTGACGCACTGACGAAACAACAATATGCCTACTGCTATTTATTGAAACGGAGAATGCAATTAATTTTAAAATATGTTGAATAAATACCTGCTCGTATTTATTTTTCATTCTGATAAGATTTCAAAGAAATAAAGAAGAACTTAATATGTTGGCATACGGAAACGTTTGTACTCCTGTCAGCACAGCTGCATTGACAACTCAACGCTATGACGCGAGATGACGTAATCACGTCTGTGCCTTTGATTGTGACGTCACTTGGTAGACCGCTGTTGTCATTACGTGTAGCTTTGCGCGCGTTGGTTTGTTTTGATTCTTGAAATTAAAATATATCACTTCTTTCAGATATTTTTTATTTAATTACGAAGTATATGTGATAGTAATTAAATTATACGAATTGACTTCAATGTTTCTTCGGTTCATCGAGTTATGAACGAACTGGCCCCTGTGCAAACTTTTCATAAACCGCTTCGGGGATTTATTTAGTTTGCACAGGGGCAAGTTCGTTCATAACTCGATGAACCGAAGAAACATTGAAGTCAATCCTTATTTATTATTATTATTTAAAATACAATTTTGTTTGATTTTGGCAAAACTCAATTTAATACATAGTCCTGTTATAATTCCTGAGAATATGTTTTTTTTATATAAATGAAGTTGACTGTACTCCTCGTGATATCATTATTATCATATGATACCAGACTTTTTGATAATACATGTACTAATTCTACATATATTACCTACTAGTATAGCTTTTTGTTAAGAATAGATTTTGAGTCTTAAAGCTTGATAAATTTAAATATGTCAACTTAAATAGATTATAAACATTGTTTACATGTATATTGATTTTTAATAAAATTAGTAAAATTTACTTTTCAGACTGATAACTTTGGCCTTTTCGGCTGCTGTAGGCATCACCTTCTTGGTGTTAGGATGTGCCATTCCAGCATACAAGTAAGTCTTGTCTTTAGTTTTATATATCTATAAATCAAATAAATTTTGGCCAGTTTTTTTAAAAAACTTTTTCTGAAATCGTTGATAAAAAAAGATACACGCTTGTTCACTTAGTTTAACATAGTATGGTATTCTGATTAAGACGGATTGAGTGATGTTTTTTTTGCTGCACTCATGATTATTTTGCTTGTATGGTGGCTTTGCCAGGTTGAGTGAGGCAAGAAACTGGCCCCAAATATCAGCGAGTACCTGGCAACTCTCCTTTATAGGGCGATTGGGAGACAAATTATTTGAGAAATTTCAGTTTCTTGTACTGAGTGGACTGTCTGTAACTTGTACTAACTAAAATAGTGTATGAAAAGAAAACAAAATTTAAGTGAAAGGCTGAATTCTTCAATCATGTGAGACTCTGAAAATGTTTTCTCCAGACACACTGGAAGGCTTTTAATTTGTACTTCTTGAGAAAAATACCTGATAATTTAAAAACTTTGTTTGAATGGAATTATATTATCATTTTTGCAGTTAATTATGAAATATGTACTCAGAATTCCTTATTTTCCTGAAATTTATTAGGGCTATACCTGTCATGGTTGCAGAAATGTTATTGTTCTTTCTATTTCAGCAACTGGTGGCCCATGTTTGTGTTGATATTTTATTTACTGTCTCCTGTACCCACGATGATGTCTCGGCGGTTTGCTGACAGTTTGGATACTGCCAGTAGTGCTTGTGTTGAACTCTGTATATTTTTAACCACTGGAATTGTCATCTCTGCATGTGCCTTACCAATTGTTTTAGCACACAGAGGAGTGGTATGTATTCTACCAGTCTGAAAGGCTATCCCTTCCTTGAAATTACATTTAATGCTAGCAGAGGATTACATGTACATCGACTCAATGTAACATACATGTACATGTAGGCCTACAGCTTTCTTTGAAATCTACACCCAAACTTACCCTGTACTAGAAAAATTTAGCTGAGCTGTGACATCACAGAAGTAAGACTGTCAGTAAAGAAATGCTGGATCCCATTTTTTATTATAGTGATTAAGATGCATCCA
Source organism: Lepidochitona cinerea (assembly GCA_963971465.1). Lineage (NCBI taxonomy): Eukaryota > Metazoa > Mollusca > Polyplacophora > Chitonida > Tonicellidae > Lepidochitona > Lepidochitona cinerea. The sequence continues at coordinate 32,639,691 of OZ020556.1, read as the reverse complement.
ACACCATAATTAATTATGTAACTGAGGCTGCAATATCACATAGGGTATTGGATAAAAAAAAAGACTTCTTATAGAAAAAATGAATATATATCTTCATCCTTTTGAATCACAAAAGACAATTGTGACTCGCACGATCTTATTAATAAACAGGTCTATGAAATTGGTTGAAATCAACACCAAGTGAACATTTATCATTGTGAACTTTTGTCAAGTTTGCACTACCATTCCCTGTAACTGTGCCTGTTGCTATGCCAAGTCTCACCAGGCAGGTTCTGCAAGGCAAACATGGCTGCAATCCCGGAGAAAACATTTTTGTTGTTTTCACGACTTTTCGTTAGCTTTGATTTCTTAAATCACTGTAGTGAACATGCCTTAGCAAAAAATAATTATGTTGATAACATGTCCAGAAATGAATAAAGAATCAAATGAGACTAACGTTACTGCTGTCGACTGCCTTCGCCCAATGACTTGAAGCCTGACACATACTTTTCTTCTATGAGGTGCAGTTTCAAATCCCACTCAGTTCAAAGAAAAATTTCAAAGTTTTTGATTTATCAGGTTACTTCAGGTCGGGGGTTTCCTCTGGAAAGAGTCCGGTTTCCTCCCCCAATAAACCTGGCAAGGTCACCATTTTAAAGAAATAAGTTTCGGTTTGGTGTAAAACACCAATCAATCAAAGTGAACACTAGAATCGATCAACTTTATTTGGAATTAACAGACTCTGATACAATTTGGATAATAGAGATATATATTAAATTTACAATGTTTTGTTTTATTTTAGATATTCTGGGGTGCGTGTGGTCTGGTTTTATCGGGTAATGTTGTCGTATTCGTTACCATACTCACCTACTTCATATTCTTTGGCAATGAGGATTTTGACTACAGTATGTGGTGACGTATGTTACATGAAGCTCCTTACTCAGACATTGGCTTGGCCATTAATTGTCAACATTTGTGGCTTTATAAACAGATATTGTGTTCATAAATCTGACTGTTCCCACCGGTGTATGAACTCAACAAACTTCCTGGATCAAGGAATGATTCAGAAGAGACATTTTTTTCACATGGTCCGTCAGATGATATTGGCCAAGTCCAAAACAATACATTAAGAAAAAAAAAAGAACATGCATACACACAAGATCAAAACCATTTTCTGTGTTTGGGAGGGGAGTTGGAGAAATAATGATTTTGTCCTGTTAATGATGGGTTTAAAAGGCAATTGTTTACTGGATAAAATGAGAAAAATTAATGAGCAATATATTGTGGTCTCCACAGGCTCACTAAATTGTCACTAGGTTGTCAAACTTAACTGCATTCAAATCCCACTTAGTACCAAAAATATTTCTGATTAAGATCTTATCACATCCATTTATTCTTTATTCAAGATGTTTTTATCCTGGAATGTTAGAGATGACCAAAGTTGGTTTCCTACAGGCCTAGAGCCATTTCTCCCCTCAATAAATCTGTTTATGTGAAGCACCAGTCAATTAATCCAGGTGTGCTGCGTGAGTGAGAACTCCACCCATAGTAGCATTTATCCAGGTGTGCTGTGTAAGTGAGAACTCCACCCACAGTAGCATTAATCTAGGTGTGCTGTGTGAGTGAGAACTCCACCCACAGTAGCATTAATCCAGGTGTGCTGTGTGAGTGAGAACTCCACCCACAGCAGCATTAATCCAGGTGTGCTGTGTGAGTGAGAACTCCACCCACAGTAGCATTAATCCAGGTGTGCTGTGTGAGTGAGAACTCCACCCACAGCAGCATTAATCCAGGTGTGCTGTGTAAGTGAGAACTCCAACCACAGCAGCATTAATCCAGGTGTGCTGTGTCAGTGAGAACTCCACCCACAGCAGCATTAATCCAGGTGTGCTGTGTGAGTGAGAACTCCACCCACAGCAGCATTAATCCAGGTGTGCTGTGTAAGTGAGAACTCCAACCACAGCAGCATTAATCCAGGTGTGCTGTGTCAGTGAGAACTCCACCCACAGCAGCATTAATCCAGGTGTGCTGTGTAAGTGAGAACTCCACCCACAGTAGCATTAATCCAGGTGTGCTGTGTGAGTGAGAACTCCACCCACAATAGCATTAATCCAGGTGTGCTGTGTAAGTGAGAACTCCACCCATAGCAGCATTAATCCAGGTGTGCTGTGTGAGTGAGAACTCCACCCACAGCAGCATTCATCCAGGTGTGCTGTGTGAGTGAGAACTCCACCCACAGTAGCATTAATCCAGGTGTGCTGTGTAAGTGAGAACTCCACCCACAGTAGCATTAATCCAGGTGTGCTGTGTGAGTGAGAACTCCACCCACAATAGCATTAATCCAGGTGTGCTGTGTAAGTGAGAACTCCACCCATAGCAGCATTAATCCAGGTGTGCTGTGTGAGTGAGAACTCCACCCACAGCAGCATTCATCCAGGTGTGCTGTGTGAGTGAGAACTCCACCCACAGTAGCATTAATCCAGGTGTGCTGTGTAAGTGAGAACTCCACCCACAGTAGCATTAATCCAGGTGTGCTGTGTGAGTGAGATCTCCACCCACAGCAGCATTCATCCAGGTGTGCTGTGTAAGTGAGAACTCCAACCACAGTAGCATTTATCCACCCACAGCAGTTTTAATAAATGAAACCCTGAAACGAAGGATTTTTTCTTGCAATGTACAATATAAGTCTTCTGGTAAGAGTGTGGAAATTAAGTTTTATGGTCATTATCTTATTCCCTGCAATTCACTATTTTTGTAATATATAAAACTATATACTTACTCATAAAAAAATGTCACAAATAGCTTTATTAAATAAATTATTATACCATAATACAAAAGTTTTTATTTGGCAAGCAATATACAGCATATATTTATTCAGATGTTTTCAATATCAATCATAGAATCCTACTTGTAGCTCCTAAATTATTATTTTATATTTTAACTAAACACATGTGTTGGTCTATACATACTTGTATTCCGAATGATAAAAGTTACACATGCAACCTAACTACACTTTCGTGAAGTTATTCAGTTGTAGACTATTTAGCTATTCCATCATCCATTCTGATGTCAAGAAACCATAAATAAATCAAGAATTTTATTTATTTATTCTCTTTTAAAATATTTGGCAATGGCGTAAAACAAAACAAATATTTTCTTTACTTTACTCTTCAGAATGAAACCCTGTTAATGTTTTCTTTGCCAGTCTTTTTTTATATACCAAAAACCCAATATCTCTCCACGCCTTGTTTTGTTATATAGTTCTACATTTGAGATCTTAATTAAGATACATTACAATAAAAAGTAACTATCAAGAAAATAACCAGTAAGATAAACTTTTGAAAAATGTTGTGATAGTATCACAGAATCTCACAGTTTATGAATTTTGTTTTTCCACTTCAGTTTTTGTATGTCTATTATTTATGAATGTTGCTTTTGTATAGTAATATTGAGGTGTATTTATTGGATTGTTGTACAGTGTATTGGAGGCTATACATCGTTTGTTAAAGTGACGTCTAATGAAGGTTTTTCTGGCAAAACCTGATAGATAAATCTGGGAAGAAGAATTGATTAGTTTCTCCTTCAAAATAATTCACTCTGTGGTGAACTTTTACCTGCCCTATGATGGTACCTGGCTACCATCCTACTTAAACAACCCTCGGGCAAGGAGTATTGTGGCTATGCTTTAGCCATGGTTGGCGACAAGGGGGAACATTAAGTATGCCAAACTCATAAGCCTTCCTGACAGTCTGTGGAGTCTAATGTAGGCGTGACGGCGGATCGTTTGCTTGCTTGGTATTGCTAAGGTCATATCTCCGTATGACCTTACATGTAGCTGCTGAGTGCGATGTTAAACTCTAATCAATCAATCGATCAATCAAATCTACTTAAGCCGAAAAACCAGAAAAAAATGTTGAGGTTTGTCCCAGAAACCCGTGGTGATAATTTCAGTTTTCTCCAGTGGTAGTGGTGATAAGGCCTCCACCTGGGAAATCATTTTGAATACAGATTTAAGCACTGAAGAAACACAGAAAACTGTGCCTATTTTGATGTTGGTTATGTTTTGAAACAATGATACACAATAATAAATGTGACCCTATACTCATATTTAATTTGTAGGATATTAAGTGGTCGTCAAAACCAAATATAAATATTTTTGAATTTCAGTATGTCTTTACAATATGATTGTGTCATTCAAAGGCTTTGGAATTGTCCACAAAGGCTTTGAAATTGTCCGTGGTAGCGGTGTACTGTTATTGAGTTTTTATACAATGTTAAATACTTGATTAAATTGCATGTTTCCCTCTGGGAATCAATGTCCTTGTGTGTTATTTATGTATAACTGCGTGAATGGGATAGAAGTTGTGTATTAGTAACTGCTAAACTAAAAGCTCAACCTGTACATAAATACCTGTATCACGTGTTCGTCTGTCTATCACTTTGTATAAAATATTCTCTTCTTCATTTCTGTCCTATGTTCATTGAATAAATCAATATAAATGTGATGTATACCAAATTTCGCTTTGTTACTGGTATCTTAATTTTTTTGGACACAATTTACAGAGAATAATTATCCACATGGGAAAGAACAGTTAGCAAATATTTTAATCCTTATACGTCTCGAGGTTAATTTCTTGACTGAATATCGGTGATCGTAAGTGGACATTTTAGCTGTGTTTCCAACGATGTAGGGGAATTACATTGAAATGCAAATTGGTCGTCAATTCTATCAGAGTACAAAAATAAGAGTTTTCTCTGATATACCAATCTTGTACTGTATCGGCCGCAGTATATTTAGGTTGTTTGATAAGAAACAAAACTCTCTAAAATGTACTCTTACATTCCGGCTGTTTGAATTTACGGGTTACTGGCTTTATGCCTATATTTTATTTCAACTTCAACCCTTTAGTTAAAGTGGCATGAGCTGTCAAATTTCAAATTTTTTCATAATTTCTGATTGTCACGACAGTAGAAGGCTTTGGCGTCCATCGAAAAACTAAATGGTTGGTGTTGGAATGAGGAAAATCTATACAGTATGTGGCCTATACGAACCGAAATAGTTTAAAAAAAGTAAACAAAATTTAAATAACCGGGACGACCATTCATTCATTTTAAGCCAAAGTTAGTTCAAAGCAGTACTTTATCGTACATTCTCGAGACTAGAAGCACTAAAAAGCTTCTGAATTATACGTCTTGAGAAAAATAGTCAATAATTTCAACCTTCTGTTTTAACGTGGAAATATCAACATTTTTGGCAGCTCATGCCACTTTAATTATCCAAGGTATTTCTCTTGACTATCGGGACTTTTGAAAAGATCCGAATTTTATTGACCGTTTCTGTGCAGACCGAAGATACAATTTAAATAACCAGATCGCATGTTCTCATTTTAGGGGTTTTGTTATTTATAAACAAAAACTCCCTGAAAGTGGCATGAGCTGCCAAAATTCACATTTTTTTCATAATTTCTGATCGTCACGACAGTAAGAGGCGTTGAATGTCATCGAAAAACTAAGTGATTGGCGTTGTAATGAGGAAAATCCATACAGTATGTGGCCTATACGAACCGGAATATTGTTCGAAAAGTAAACAAAATTTAAATAATCGGGACGACCATTCATTCGTTCTTATCCAAAGTTAGTTCAAAACAATACTTTATCGTACATTCCCGAGACTAAATCCAATAAAAGGCTTATGAATTATACGTCTAAAGAAAAATAGCCGATAATTTCAAGATTATGTCTAAACGGCAAAATATCAATATTTTGACAGCTCATGCCACTTTAACTTACATCCCGAGATTGGTACCCACGGAGAACTCCTAGTCTGTACGTGATAAAATAACGAACAATTAGCAATTCTGTGTCAACGATAATTCTTCTATATATATGTCTGCCCGTGCTACTTTAAAGTAACGTTCTGATGGAACTTGGGTCTAAACTGAATGTCCCAGGATAGATGTACATTTTGTTTGCTTTTAATGTGAGACATTTCAAGTCTCGATCTACTTCTAATGGTCATATTCTCTTGATATTTTGGTAACTCATACATTACTTTAAAGTGACACGAGCTGCCAAAATTCACACTTTTTGCATAATTTCTGATTTTCACGACAGTAAGAGGCTTTGAAGGCCATCAATAAACTAAATGATTGGCGTTGGAATGAGGAAAATCCATACAGTATGTGGCCTGTACGAACCGAAAACGTGTTCGAAAAGTAAACAAAATTAAATAACCGGGACGACCATTCATTCATTCTAAGCCAAAGTTAGTTCAAAACAATACTTAAAAATATCAACATTTTGGCAGTTCATGCCACTTTAAACCGTCGATTTTAACAAATATTTCTATGATGCACCCGAATGAGTTTGACGTCTGGATGTGAGTGAGAAACCATACCTGTCTTGGTGTTTTTCACCTAATAGGAGCACCAAGAAAGAAGGGAGAGCATCCTTCAAAGGGAGTAAGCTATATATTATATTATTGAATGAGCAGAAAACATTAAGACTTTTCTTTAGGATTGCGTTATTTTATCATTTCTAATTGTCGCAAATTAGTGTTGATATGCCATTCTTACAGTTTGTGTAAACTGTGAATCTGCAGTATGGAGAATCGAACAATTGGATATGAATTTAGCAAGTTTTGAAAGAGATTGAAAGTGCAACTAGCTAAATGACATTTTTGTTTACTTCGTTTTCGTCGCTTTTAAATAAATGTTTTACCAAGAAGATGTTTAAAACTCACCCAAAAAGTGTACTAGTATAAACTAGCATTGTTTATAATGTTCGTATGTTAGTGTCAATTTATTATAGAAACATTGAATATTCCCATTAGATTTAGTGAAAAAAAGTTCAATATATAAATATAAGTTATCTCCCCTGCACTGAGTTTGCAGAGTAGACTGTATGGTTATTCGTATTTGTCTTACCGATGTTTTTTTCCCACAGCCCCGTTTTCCTCCCATCCCCTGATTTAGTGTAGCTCACCCATTATCAATAGGGCCTTTATACAGACGTGTTCTTCTAATTAAAGTGCCATGAGCTGTCTAAATTCGAATAGTTTTCATAAATTCTGATTGTCAAGAGAAGAAAGGAAAGCTCTTATTTAGTACTTTCTGGTTAAAAGAACCAACAATATATTAGCTAATCTTGTTTCAACGAAATATTCCCTATATCAGGTAGCTCATGTCACTTGAAGTGTTAAGCGATATGTTCGTCAATCATTCCGTCATCCTGTCCCTTCGATGAAATTAGACGGCTTTATCAAATCCAAGGTGTTGTTGTGGGTTCAGCTTACCGGAAGACTGCATGGCATTGCCTTTTCTGGCCTTCGAGCTCATCCGAAGATGACATTGAGAAGGTTACCACAATAAATCTATTTAATTTCCGTCGTTGCATCCATTGTTGTCTTTTCCCATTGTAACTCAGTTATGTGTTGAAAAACTTTTGCCCTTCGACATTGAATCTTTCGATCTCCATGGTGTTTGACCATAATGCACGAGTGAATAATGTATGTATCACTGAACATCTCACAAAACAATCACTTGATTGATTGTTTGGTGTTTTATTTATTTCACTTTTATGGCGGCGTTGCCAGTTTTATTGGGGGAGGAAACCGGGCTCTATATGCCCGGAGGAAACCCACGACCTTAACGTGGTAACTGGCAACCATCACAGGTTGGTCGTTCAAGTGAATATCACTTGACAATCGGAATTTATGAGATAAGAATCGGACCGTTGACAAATATTTATAGACACTGAAATACGCAGGCACAGGAAATACCGTCTTGACTAAAATAACCTTGGAGACAAGTTTCTAGCTGTGTTAAAAAAGGGTATATCATTTAGACCTTTATACCCATGCAGTCATACGAGACGAAGGTGAGTGCTGTTAAACGGAAACAATTAAAATAACACACAATTATGACTTATGTGGACTATAAAACTGTTTGTATATGTACTCTTTTAAGTTTGGAATCAACATACAGCTCCTATTTTGTACATCTCTGACTGTAAAAATGTTGACTAACAGAAGAATACAAATGACTAATAATTCCTGTCTGGATAACAGTCACTACTGAATAACACATGAACGTTCAAACACTAAAGAACTATCATATAACTTATGAGAATATCTGTGTACTCAAACTGAGGAATTACATAAGTCTAACCATATATTGTATAGCTGAAGTTCCCATGCCCCAAGGTGAGATCCCAATACGGGTGGATATGTTAGTCAGTTTACCTGGCGGTGGAAATAGACACTCTCTCACAATGTATGAATATTCACCCCTTCATTGTCACCTTTGTGAAAGGTATTATATCGCCTTTTGAGATTTTGACTTTTCTCTGTTTTCAAGTACCTGCCAAATGACTGTTTTACCGTGTTTACTCACTCCTCGCCCTTTGAAGTGCTTACCAATAGATTATTTTACTGACATCTGACATTTTGTTCGACCACCTTATAGGTTAAAGGTACTAATACTATATTATACCTATGCGATGAACATATATAATGGATATATTATTTACACTATTATCTATATGTCCCGTATATTATGGGGACATTTGTTATCCCAGCTTCTTGCAAGCTCCTCAAGAATTCCAGATTCCAAACATTTAAGTGGCATGAGCTGCCAAAATTGAGATATTTGGCAATTATAGGCCTAACAGAATGTTAAAATTATCGGCTATTTTCCTCAGGACGTACAATTCAGAAGCTTTTTTTACTTATAGTCTCCAAAAGCATTGTTTTCAACTAACTTATAGGCTTAGAATGAATGAATGGTCGTTCCGGTTATTTAAATTTTGTTTACTTTTCGAACATTATTTTGATTCGTATAGGCCACATACTGTTTGGATTTTCCTCACTCCAACGCCAAGTTTTTCGATGGCCTTCAAAGCCTCTTACTGTCCCGACAATCAGAATCTATGAAAATAGTCCGAATTTTGGCAGCTCATGCCACTTTAAATAGGAAATTGGCGAGCCTATATATTTGCATACAGTGCGCATGGTTTCAATCACCTGGTGTGCTATATAGATTTATGAACACCCGAACACATGGGCTCAGAGAAAATCTTCTTGACTAGAATAACCATGGAGACAAGCGGGTATGTCATTTAGACCGTTATATCCAATAATAGGTTGTTGTAATAGACTAAAACCCATATATCTTATTAGGTTGACGACATACATGGGCTTAACTTTAGTAAGTTGTCGGGTAAACTGAAATTAAACAAAATATGATGATGGGGAAAGAAATTGAAAATATGTTATTTGGTTCTTATAGTTAAAGTCAGACAAGGGAGTTAAGCCCTGATCCGTAGATCTTTCAAACTCAAAGCATTGACTGGCCGTTGGTTCAGAGGTGGAACCATTTTACTTTGAAGTATATTTGCATTTTTGTATTATAATTTGGGCAAAATTCATGCTGGCTTTATTATACTGAAACACAAATGGAATAATACTTTTTCACCACAACTCTCCGGGTCCAAGTTCAAACCCAAAGGGTAAACGGTTTGTAACATTTGAATAAAAAAAACTGTCCCTTTCCAAACGTTTGTGTTTGGTATCTGCAGCGGAAGTGAGATGAGGGAGGAATTTTTTCAATGGTCATGATTTCGAAATGGCCCTTAACGACCTAGAGTGTTGAAATTCTGTGACACGGGGAGATAGTGTCTAAGTCTAATACTAGATAAATGGTTGGGGCTCTTTGTCGCATTTTTGCGCCATTTTTCTGCACCTGATAACATACAACATGCAAGAGGAGTCGCAATTAAAGGCGTCTGCCATTTGATATTTGTTGCAGGGCTGTTCTCCGAAAAAAATTCCGCGTTGTGGTACGTATATACCGTGTTAACATCGCGTCTTAAGGCAGCTCATTGATGTACAGGTGAGAAACGTTGGGCGGTAATGATATACTCGTAAAGGAGGAGCAGCGCGTGTTGGAGGCTGAAGGGGTGGGGGAGACTCTTTTCTGTTCGCATATTTGTGGATGCTATGATCTAACCAAAGATGCTAAAACTCTACGAGTGGCTACACTAACATTAACATTTATACATCTAATTAACTGGTAAAAATACTTTAAAAAATATATATATGGTCTAGGCATGAGAATCAAGATATAGAATTAACATTACTCTCATTTAATCCTCGTATCTATGGACAAAATATTTGTACAGAAATCTAGCGGATAAAAAAATGTATATTTCGCTAAAGAGTTATTGAAGTATTGAATTTCTGTAGAGCGATTTGACTCCCAATATGATACGATATCCGGTAGAGATTATATAGCGGGCATGAATTTAAATTGAAATCGTGACAAGGTGCATAAAACACAACACCTGCCCGTTTACCGCCAGTAAACCCGAACCATGCTTTATGATTCACAAGTATATCATACCGCAAACTTTTATAATAGAATAAATACAGTTATCATTTATAGACTTCTGCTATATTATCAAGAAATATCGAGGTTTCTTACGTTTTATTTTCTATTGTTAAGGCAAATGAGGAAATCGTTTATGAATCTAAGAAGAACGATTTTGGCCAGTCGTTTGCTCATTGCCGTGTGTATAGCAGGGACGGGAGAAGTGAAATGCTCGTGTTATTTTAAAGGAAAACACATAAATGAAATGTTTCACATGGATTAGGTAACATAGAGAAACTTAAGAGTTTATTTAGTTGTATATTGCTGATCGAACCCTTTTTTCGTCAATGATGGGATTGCACTTTCACAATAAAGACAGAGTAGGCCACTATGACAATCGATGTCCACATTCCTGTCTACTCGACGTATATGTGTAGCCCCGTGTCTCCTGATCCGCTCTTGGTTTGTGTATAGGCTATATATGACCAATGTGATGTTGAAAAAACTTTGGTAGATATTTCCATATGTGGGAAATTGTTATTTAGGATGGCATCCGAGATTACTGCATGGCGTATCCAAATACCAAGCAAATCTTCGCCTAAAAATGTTTTTTCTCTGTCCAGACAAATGACTCCGTAAAATGGCTGGTCCAAAAACACTAGGGTCGTTGAGTTTTCTATGGGAAACTTCATAATACTGGATATACTGATATACTTGCCATCTTAGACACCATCTTAAATTACAAATTTTAGCTGCACACCTAAAATGCCTACCCAAGTTTCGTTAAATTGTTTACCAAACGATCAATGACCCAGCTGCATGGATTATAGTCAATGCTATCCAGGGTATCATGGAATATAACCTCAAGTGTGGTATCCCGACTGCCATAAAGATGATGTATACATCATTGGAATATAGACCCCCCTCTTTCCGCCCTTAAAGTCATCACATCATTATAGGTCTTTTTATAAACTATCATTAGGTACTTAGATGGTGATTCGATGAAAACTACAACTGTCCTTATTCGAGAAATGCACGGCGTGGTGATTGTCCATGCTGCTGGGAACGCCTGATCCGACTCTATATGAGATGGTGGTATACCAGATCATTCCATTACTGTGATGGTTTAGAATAAGCTGGTTCTTCTGGAAGGTGATGATCTGAGTTATATCGAAGGATATATCAGCCTTCCTCAAACAAACGTCTTTCACACTGAAAAAGAACACAGATTTAATTTCTCATTGATTTAGAAATATAGCACAGTGGGCTGTTTCTCAACACGTTTACGATCGATTAAGTCCAATCCAAGGCCTTTCATGCCAACATATACCTTCAACATTACGTTACGACCAGGCGCAAAGTTACGGCGGTGTTGAGAAACAGCGCCCAGGTCTGTAATCCACAAAGACATTTTTTCATATACACAGTACTTCACATCATTTATTTTGTACCCTTTTAAGCATCTTTTCACAACAATATCAATGAAGGCACTAGCGTCGCTTAATCATTTTAGTTTTTTCCATTGGAAATCGAAAGGTGAACATGTTCAAAGTTTAACAAGCCATTCCACATTAATGGAAAGTGCTTTATGGATGTTGGTCGGAACCTCAGCCTTGTAATTTACAGTTATGTAAATTTGCTTTGTGGTTTTGAACATTTGCACAGGTTATTGGACACTTTATAAGTTGATATTTTACCAAGTTGCTTTGAATAGTTTTTATTCAGTAAAAAAATATAAAAAAGTGGAAGAACCCTTAGCTTCCACGACCTTCCCTCTTTTACACATGTCCATTGACCAATAAGGGCGCTACTGTTGGGTCGCGCAACCGAGGCTGTCTAAACATCTATTTGCTTTTCTATCCAATAATTGGCCAGCCGTTGCTTGTATTTAACGAACGAAGGGAGAAATAATCGCTACTTATAAGATTGTATCAATGTACCAACTTAGAAAATCATTTTCTTAGATCAGGTACACGTTGGACTAAATGTGGGGTACTGGTGGCCCAATTGTGGCCAAGCGTCTTGTCATCCCGTTGACACAACAATAGTGATCTAGCTGGCTGGTCAAATTTGGTCCCACAAACAAAGCTATACTATCATTGTAAGCTGATAATTCGAGTACCCGGCATGGGACACGTTGATGAAATTTTGATAATATTTCGCTGTCATTCAATTTTTCAACGTGCAGAAATACGAAATTTCAAGTGTTCATAGTAAATTTCAATACAGCGCACACATATTTGTATTTGTTACCTGCCTTCCTGATGATTGAAGAACAAGGTAATGTATACCAACGTTCTGCAAACAATGCTGGGCTATATTGTGAGGAGTTGCAGATTTTTATTTTTCCACAAGAAATAAAATTAACAATCGCATTACAATTAATTCTTTCGCGTATAAACTGAAAAAATAAAGCAATACTTGTGCCTTATCTAATCCTTGGCTGAGGGTGTGGTTTAATTGACTTTCTTTCACCACATTGTTTATCTGTTTTCTATGAATACCTGTTGTACCAACACATCGTCCGTGTTCTGGGGCGCGAAGCTTCACTGATCCCCAGTGTGCCCAAACAACAGAGGTCGTCAACACGTACCTAAAAAAACATCCCAGTCACGTTGGTAGCTTGTGGGACTTTATGGCGTACAATTAGGTGTTATGTACTGACAGTATCATCTCTATTGTGTCCCTCGTCACATCCTAATGGATTTTATAGAAAGGAGAGGAAGAGGGTCTAAGCTTCCAGAAACTACGTACAACGTGTTGTCTAACGTGTTTACCAGATGTTTTGTCTCGTAAAACATAATTTTCCTTAGATATAAAAATATGTTCCATTGTCTGTCCAAACAAGTAATCACTTGTAAAATATATCTGTATCTTTGCAAACCTAGTTTTTATAGTCATAAATTTTGATTACCAATACCTCTCTCTTTAAAAAAAACTAAATTGCAAGTTTTCATATATGTACCAATCACAGTTGGATACGAATAACTTGCAGAGCTATCCTGATTTGCCACTTAATTGTATAATTATGTTCTGGGTAGAGGCCTATAGGTGAAGGGCATTTGCATATATGATGATTACACAGGGAAATTGGACATGATTCTGAATTATGATGAAACTTGAGATGAAATTGGAAATCCAATGATATTTGTAAGTATAACGGTTGTGGATGTACTTAGGTTTATTTCTATATCTTATCAAAGTAGCGAACCAGTAGAATGTTAAATACATGCCCCTAGTGTGAAGATTAAATAAGGTTTGAGTGACGCTCTGAGTGTATTTGTGAGTTGTTACAGGTTTCAAGTACTAATGGCACACCAGAATAGAAAGTCTAATTGAGGGGATGACAAACACTTGTCGAGCAATATACCAGTGTCAAGATCTGCCTGCCCAAACAATCATACACTAGTTGGGGTAGCCAAACCCTACTCCGACATCGCATTTCATAAAAAAAGCTGACCGTAATTCTGAAAGAAAGACGATCGCTCATTAACCAATGAGGTTTAGGCGGTCTTATAAAAGGAGATAAATTGACACATTGTTCGACATTTATTTCTCCCTAAGCAACGAAACGATTATAGTGGACTAACGACAATGTTCTATTTGACCCGCCTTAACACCATCGACGAACCTTTGTAATGTATTATGACGCCCACGAGAATTTGGGACAAAAATTACAAACATTCACCACAACAAATGAACAGAAATTTTGCTAAGGATATTGTGTTTGTGTGAAAGGTTCTGGTAATAGCCTACCCGAAATAGGTCTGTCGATAACTGATAGGGAGTCAATATACGTCTGGAGGAGGGAGGGTGGGGTGGGAGGGGGGGGGGGGTGTAAGGCCGCGTATCAAACAGGGTCTCTATGCATGTCTGATGATTTATCAACCGATGTCTGGAAGGACAGTGACCTGAAACAAGAAAACGTACGGAGAAACCTAACCGATATAGCCTACATAATGAATTCTCTCTTACTGTATTCGTCTGACCAATATTTAAAAACACCGTTCTGTAAATGAAGTAGGCCTCCTACATCACTTCAAATATCTATCTCTTTTCTATAAACATAGTCTACTTCGTTAAGTGGGTTATTTAGTTATAGATATCCACCAAATTGAATAAAGTAGTGTTACGTAACCTCTCTGACTTGTGCCTAATGCGTTTAACAAATCCCCTGGGATTAAAACACACTTATTTATGAATCAGTCAATGGCGTAGGATTAGTCTGAAGTGGCTAGTCACTGATAAACGTTTTATTAGGGGGCTAAGTAAGATTAGCACGATTTTACACGGATTAGAATGTTCACTTAGAAAGTCAAGTTCTTTCTTACTTCACACCAGTAAAGGGCTAGAAAATTCTCTTGAAGTTTTTGTACGTCATGTTTCCACCAATGCTTATGAACTCGCAGAGGATCCATGCGGCCACCATGATTGATTTGACTACAGATGTGGGCCTCTGTGGCTGACCAAGTTGGCCTTCAATCGACGTGAATTTGATTTGAGGGTCACCAAGGTGTATAGGTAGGCCAAATGTTCCAACGTTTGACAAGCAGCTTTGTAACTACAGCGTTGTTAAGAGTCTTACAGGATCGCATACAGGGAACTATTGGTCTAGTCCGTTTGCCAATGTAAGTTGAATCAGGTGACGTGAGGACAGCCTTTGTCCTTTAATATTGGTCAAACGAAACTTTTCCATTGTCTAAAATGATCCATGCTACCGGAATAATTTGTCATCATTCTTTAACGGTTAAGTTTTTGTTAATGTATAAAAAAAACTATGAATGCAAATATACGAAATTCCAATAATTTATACCAACACGTGTCTGATAAAAAGTGCAAATTTTCGTTTTGTGATCTTTTGAAATAGCTAAAGCGACATTAACTGCCAAAATTCGGAATTTTTTCATGTCAAGAGAAGTTAAGCGTTTTAAGTACCTTGAAAACTCAAAGGATTGACGCTGACATATAAAAAAACATCGACAAAGCCAATAACTTCATACGAAACGAAGGTGCGAGCTTATAACGTACAAAACTCAAATAGAAGGAATACACAGTTATGAGTATATTTAGTTTTTTCTCCGTTTCTTAAAACATTATCTTAACGTAAATATCCACGATTAGTATCCGCGAAAAGCTTTTATTTTTTATTGCATATGTGCTGTGGTGAAAAAAGTGAAATGGAAATAAAATAATGGATGCGCTATAAGGCAACATTCTTGGATGCAAGATGAAAAAATCATTTTTAGAAAAAAATAATAATCAATTTTAACAGACCGTCTGCACATTGGAAACAGTTTATAAAGTTTGTATAGTAGACTTTTAACATCGGTATTTTATATATGGACAAACAAATATTAAAAAGGCTGTATAGTTGATTTTAGTCGGTTTAAAGTCCAGACATTTTAATAATTTCTTGACGGGTGTGTCCTTCTGACGTTTCTTCATAAATCATGTCCATAGTTTATACACGTTAGGGTAAATAAATTGTATTGAAGGGCGGGGGGTTGTTCGATATTGTAAGAAGGTGTTGACGTGTGTCCATACATAACATAGACAGGCTATATCACCTGTCGCATACTTTTATTTTTATGGCGCTGGATATAATATTTACGTTACTCTACTTTTTAAAAATATAAATCACAATTTGTACATAAATCTGCTGGTCTTTTATTATTTATGCGGTTAATATTTTGTCTCGTAACAACAGCAAGTTCTAACATTTTCGAGGATTTTCAATCCAAGTGGCACTATAGCTGCCAGAATTCTACATTTCCGAAGACTTTCCACCCAAGTGGCACTAACTGCCAGATTTCTAACATTCCCGAGGATTTTCCACCCAAGTGACACTAACGGCCAGATTTCTAACATTTGGCACTAACTACCAGATTTCTAACATTTTCGAGGACTTTCCATCCAAGCTGCTCAAGCTGTTAGAGTTTTAACTTTTTCGAGGACTTTCCATCCAAGTGCCACAAGCTGTCAGAGTTAGAACATTTTCGAGGACTCTCCATCCAAGTGGCACAAGCTGTCAGAGTTAGAACATTTTCGAGGACTTTCCATCAAAGTGGCACAAGCTGTCAGAGCTAGAACATTTTAGATGACTTTCCATCCAAGTGGCACAAGCTGTCAGAGTTAGAACATTTTCGAGGACTTTCCATACAAGTGGCACAAGCTGTCAGAGTATAACATTTTCGAGGACTTTCCATCAAAATGGCACATTTTGGAGATTTCCTTTGAACATATGTACTTCTTTTCCAAACAGATGTGTAAATCGTAATTCAATTACAATATTTCAGTGGATACCCCTTTCCTCTGTTTACGAGAGGTACGCTTTAAATAAAGGATTAAGAGTTTTAAAAAATTCGAAAGATAGAAAGGGACGTGCCAATGAAAGTAAAACAAATGAATGACGACACCGGTGACTGAAGCCATACAGGTTCTAAAATTAAACAATGATTTTACTTTAAGTGGCATAAGCGGCTAACATCCTTACTTAATTCATAAATTTTGATTGTCCAAACTATAAAAGGATTGAGAATTTATACAAACACTAAATGATTAACCATGGAATAAGACTCGAACTATTTTTCGAAAAGCACACAAGATTTATATAACCGGGAGTGCCATTCATTCATTTTAGGCTTCAATAAGTTCAAAACACTTCTTTAACGTACATTCTCAAGAACAGTAGAATTAAAAAGCTGAACAATATTAAAATTATGGCTCTTTTAGTACGACTGGTGCCAGTCTTTTCTTTGATTGGTCGAGATGTCCACACTTTGACAACAGCTACAGCTCAGCGCGTGATTTGAAAAAATATTTTTCTGTATTTTGTAGACTTTTTGTCTAAAATGCAGTTTCGCGTTCACCGTCAAATTAAAAAGTGCAGAGATTACAAAACAAGGCTGATTGGCCGAAACACTTCCTTGTGACCTAACCTTACAGATTCACGCGCATGCGTTTGCTTAATGGGGAAGATTTTAACGGTCGGTTTCGACGTTTGTAGTTTGTTTGTTGAAAAGTGTCAGGGAAGACGTGTTCTTAGAGAGGCAGGCAATAAATGAGCGCGTGTCCTGTCGGAACGCAGGCCAGGTAAACTGGGAGAGAGAAGACACAGGTGAACGCCAGGTGTGCATGTAACAACCACATACATGTCTAAAAACAGGTGAAAATAATTGGAATTAAGAACCGGCTTGTTTGAATTGATAAAGTTACATGTATCTGAAAGTGGATTTACCGACGCCGACTAAAAATGAAATAAAACATCGCTGACTCTTTAGTAGAAGTGAAACTGTCCATTAAAAGACATTTTATTTTCTGAGCCATTTTAGGACTGGAGATTTACGGCCTGTTTCATTGAAGAGCAGGTGAGTTGAAGGGTTTATATAATTTGTCGAGTGTCTACAATGCTCCACATTTCCAATTTAAACGTAACTTATTCGCTCTAAACAAACAGTAATAGTTCAGACTATCTCAATACCCCACCAGTAATGTAGACACGTATATAGCCCTTTAGATATATATCTTTACAAATATCCTTTTCAGAAAATCGATAAGAGTTTATTTCTAACTCCCGATCAAATCATTGCAAGATTCTTTTCATTCTCCGTCTATGAAAACTGAAAAGTTTTAATAGTTTGTAAAAATATACATAGATTATCAAATGTTCTAAAGCATAACTGGGAACTGTTCCATATGGCGTTTTGATGGATTACGGGGGAGCCATGAGATCTGGACTTTCCGGTCATTTGAAGTTTGGCCTTCGGGTTAATCTAATAGAATCAGCGACATCCAACCAAGACTTAAAGTGGTCCTGTCTCGGCAGCCAATGTGTGGGTCCTTTTACCTGTACATTCTCACAGATGTATCGAACTCTTTGTCATCGTTGTTTTGGTTTAAGCATAAGTAGGAATTGTTTAAGGTGTAATGTCATCTCACACAGTTAACATGTGAAGATGTTTGCATTGCATTGCACTTCAACATGTTCGCATCGCACTTAGTCTTAGACGCATTACTTTAATAATGTGGTAACATTTTCTTACTGAGCCTTAAGTTAGAAGCAACAATTCCAATGCAAGGTTCTTCGCAAAAGTTACCAGTTCTTTTTAAAAACTTAAAATTGAACTGAGTCTATTAATTGGCTTGGTATATGTATTATTTGTAAATAAACCAACAAATCTATCGTCCCATAGGCTTCCTGTGCGCCATATAAACGGCGATTAGTAATATGTATGATTTTGTCACTAAACGAAATCGTCTGTTTGACGTAACGGTAGTGAACCAATTAATTCCCGGTGAGGTCGTAAAGAGTAGAATAATACCTTGAATGTTGTATGTTTTGCTAGCCGATTTTTTTCTCTCTCCGTGTTCAAGACGCATTAGCAGCCATATAATACCAGTCGTCGTAAGACCGATAATCCGGGCTAGTTTTGCGCCAGAATTACATTTTTTTATTGGTCAGGTTCATAAGCCTAGAGTACATGGTAGAAAGAAGCAAATAGGAAAGTTCTGAAATAGATCCATGCTGCTTTAGTTACTAGGTTTGTAGAAAGATTTAATTTAGCTGAAGACAGTCGTTTAGTCATAGCTTTAAAATATATACATAATCCTGTTTCCGATTATGATAACATAGGAGCAATTTGAAATTTAGCGGATAATGTATATTAGGCAAAACTTGACAAAACGGGACCTGTTTGTACTAGATGCTCTGTATCCGATCATCTGTCAAACTAAGAATCGCTGTAATTATTATTTACTTTCCTTCTCTCGAGCCTTCAAAAACGGAGATTACGAGATGGCTGTCTGTCGCCTTACCTGGGTTGCACACATTGGCTCATTTACCCTGTCCGACCTGCCCTCAGACGTGCGTGATATTTTTCGTACCTTTCTATGTAATTTGATTAGTTAGGAATTAATAAGGTGTTTTTTATTCCCACTCAGAAGGGTCAGTGCTCCAGACGGGGGTTCTGAACAATACTACTCTCACTGGTAAATCCACGTCTGATCTCTTAACTCAACATTACAACATTCTTAGTTTAAGTTATCTGCTATCAGTTGGTCGTGAAAACAGTCAGGAATGTTAACCGATCTATACATTCAGTTTTATCTGCTTCTGGTGAAGTACAGGGCCCTACACGGGTACGAAATACAGTCTGTCTGCATAAAGGCTAATTAATGTCCTCGCATGTAATGTTGCAATAAAAATTGGAAAAAAAAAAGAGCTGAAAACAATTTCACATTTTTTTGATTGATAGTAAACACCAGCATTTTTAATTCTATGTATATATGTTTCTTTTATGTTTTTTAAATATCTGAGAGTTTATCCTTAAAGAGAACTAGTTCAGCATTTTAATACATTTGTGTTTTGCTCACAATTTCTTTGATGGAATGTTTTACAATAAGAGATGTAAGCACGAGAAAACAAGACATTGAATTCCAACCGCCCTAAGGTATTTCCGCTGATATGTCGGCCTATATACTAATTAATTTTGTATTGAGTTATAGTAGTTTTTGTATTCTGAAGCCACATACCACTCTGGTAAACGTTAATCTGCCAACCTAAAGAAGGTAACTGGACGCTAGAAGTTTTCGTTATCAGTATTTAGCTTATTTAAAGGATTTCGTATAACATTCATACGAACCAGTAAATTGAATAAAAGACCCATCAATAACAGAAAGCCCCCTAAATCGGCACATCTTTATAATGGCACTTTATTACAACAATTTATGATGGGGAATGATATACCTCTTTTTAACACAATTAGAAACTTGTCTCCGTGGTTATTTTAGACAAGAAGATTTTCCATGTGCCCGTGAGTTTTAGCGTTCATAAATTTATAAGGGCATTTGCCCCAACTGTTCGCTATCAATTTCACACCTCTGTTTTCAAAGGAATTTCCTAATGATTTGATTTATTGGCACCTGCTTAAGAATAGAGTTAAGTTCGACCTGATTTGACCTCTGGCCTCATCTCCCAGAATCTCAGCTTGATGATGTGCCTGTACACGACCTGAGGACATTATCGCATAATGTATGGTAGTCGTATCCCAGCCAACTATTAACACACGCGCAAGGGACTACCAGTTGATATTTCGCACGCAAGAGACGTACCCTGATGTTTGATTAAGAAATCCTTGTCGTAAACGTTATATCTTTTGATGTAGAACTCTACATAGCTGACAACAGTTAACATTTGACTGGTAATCTTGTTGGTATGCTCCACGTTCCCGGCTATCCTCCGTTCACTTCATCTCACTGCCATGTATGTAAGGCAATTGTCAAAGCGTTCGACGCACGCAACAGGTGATTTGACAGTTGGGACCAGTAGGTAGACAAGTTTAAGGCCGGGATACAATACTTACTCAGCTTTATCTCTTGAAGATTACAAAAAAAGACTTCTCCACAGTCGGGGGATTGCTGTATCTATTGGTTCCTATATCCATTTTCTCTTTTATTATACCCGAGAGTTAAACATAGCATTTTAACCAGTTTTGCATTAAAATGACTGTCTATAATCGGGCTGCGAGGAGTGGTAGAGATTCGACAGAGAAGGCAGCAAACCCCTCAAAATGCAGAATAAATATGAAAATCAAAAGACAAATTGAAAAAAAGAGAGCCAAAAGCAACACCATCAAACAGCCTGGCGAATCTCTATGGTTGAATGGACTCTTGAATTCAATACCGGTATGACAAATTATATCTTAGTAATAGTATACCTTACCAGCTCTGATTTAACGTGTCATATATCTTTATCAATTGGATTCGTGTCATTACCAGGCCCTTGTAGTTAATCCTTACCAAGTGCTAGTTTATTAGTTCGTGTGCCAAATACTTACATTCTCTGAAGAACCGGTTACTTTCTCTTGACCCTGGGGTCACCACTGTTTATACGCACTAACCGCAGGTAATGACAACATTACAGTTTAGGACCAAATATTTAAATGGCTATGTAAATGTACCTTGATTTGTTGGTAATCCCTAAAGTTATATCACTATACTTTATACCTTTTACAGTGTTTTGCTTTGCCATAATAACAATTTACCTGTTGGTTTTTATATATGGCTGTCGTAGGTATTGTACAGGTCAACGACATAGCCCCGTGAAATGCAACTTCAGCAGAACGGGATTTGTCCTTACAAGGTAGTCATTCAAGCAG
Organism: Lepidochitona cinerea; assembly: GCA_963971465.1. Classification (NCBI taxonomy): domain Eukaryota; kingdom Metazoa; phylum Mollusca; class Polyplacophora; order Chitonida; family Tonicellidae; genus Lepidochitona; species Lepidochitona cinerea. Next base: position 32,618,189 of record OZ020556.1, on the reverse strand, counting down.
TTGGGGAGTGAGGTTTACGGCAAATTATAACACAGTAATTCTTCTGGCGTGCCGTGGTCAATCGAGGGAGAGTGTGAAAGAGAAATATTTAACACCCTATCTTTAGAGCTGGCAGTGAAAGAGACGGGGTCAGTTTACGAAGCAGGTATAATAGGGCTTTGTGCAGGCCTCATCTAACACAGATGAGAAATAGGCGCCTATTATAGACTGGCCGCACCCAATAATGGTTCGGGATCAAATGATGAACCGATAGAAAGTCTAAGGAAAATAAACAGTGACATGAGAATATGTTATAATAGTGTCTTACTGAATAAATATTGACACTCTCTAGTACATGGGTACGAGTCGTTTTTTTCGCCACTTACAATGACCAAGTGTCTGGGGCGGCTACTGTTTATACAGTTGATATAGGTGGACATGTTAAGTTGTTCACAGACAACAAACCGAGAAAATTAGCCATTTAGATCGTTTTTCCAAAGTGGGTCTTTTAAAAGGTCCTCAATTCAGGATATGAACCAAAGAAAAGCTGATCGTTTGTTGGCTTAGTGTCACAGTATAGCAGCACTTCGATTCACATCCAGAAGCAAGTCAAATATTACAAGTGTGTTAAACTTGGTCTGCAGATAAAATAAATATTTAAATTGGAAATAAAAGTGTCAGTGGCATACGAGATATACTGAATGATAATTGGCGATGCAATTAGTATTGACATCCGTTACTCTAACTAAACGTGTAGAATTAAATAGTCGCAATTTAACCAGTCTCAACGCACCCCATATGGTGACCGATTTCTGTGAATTTTGACCATGACTTAGATACCAATCTCGAGAACAATAAGAAATGGCAAACATGTTTAAGTTGCCATGACTTTCGTGCGACCAGTTTAAAAACTTTATGAAAGTATCCCCTCCTTTAAAAAGAAATCCTACAGTCACGATATTATAGACCTTGTGAAAGAGATGCTGGGATACCTAAGGGAGGTAACTGTAAGGGAATGTATATACAGATGGGAGTTCACAAAAGGTGGCTTGTGTACGCCTCATTATTCCCATCTTATTCCGTTTTATTCGGCCACCTTTTACATATCTCGGCTTGACAGAAATCCCTTATACAATAGAACCGTGAAATTTGATAGCGAACTCCAGTCAGCTTCTGTTTATCCGGCGGTAAAAATCCCCCGATGAATGGTCGGATTTTCGTGACCTTTAACAAGCAACTTGTGTTTTCTTAGCCAAGGTACTGGACACTATATACATGTAGGCCTATGTGTATAAACCATTACCGCCCTGCATTCCTTACCTAATTTTATTACCTGTCCAATACTGGCATTTACTCAATTTTGAAAAGGGTGGTTTCACTTTTATTATTGCTGATCAAAGCAACGTCTTTATTTGAAGCAATATTTGGAACAAAAGCTGAACCGATTTATAAATTGTTCGACATTTTTTGATTGGATCATAATTGCGAGTAAAACGGCGAGTCTTGAAATATATTGTTATCCCTTTCATGAGAGATATCTATCGTTACCCCTCCTAACAGGGTTGACAAAAAATGCAAAAGAAAAAACTTTTTTTTTCGACAAAAACGCGTGAGATTAGCAAAAAAGAAGGATAATTTATAAGCTTTTTAGTGCTTCAAGTCTTAAGAATTTACCAAAAAATACTTTTTGAGCTAAATTAGGCCTTTATTATGAATGAACATTCGGCCCGATTATTTAAATTTTGTTTACTTTTCGGATAGTACCGTTTGCACCGGCCACAGCCTGTATGGATTTTCCTCATTCCAACGTCATTATGTTTTTCGATGTACTTCAAAAACTCTTATTGTGGTGACAATAGGAATTTATATCAAACGCCTAATATTTTGAAAGCTCATGTCACTTTTATGTACATATATCCACTCAAACGGATGCATATTCTACAGGTATATTGGCTGGGTTATCTACTTTTGATCTGTCACAGAAACCCCAAATAACAGTTTCAACGCTGGTGTTAATTGCTTTTGAAACATTGTAGTCCCGGAGTATGGTCGTACATCCATATTGAAAATCAGATTGGAAATGATCGTCATCAATGTAGTTCTATACTTTCTATAACACTTTGGGTACATTAAAGTTGCACGAGCTGCCGAAATTCACACTTTTTTCATAATTTCTGATCGTCACGACAGTAAGAGGCTTTAAAGGCCATCGAAAAACTAAATGATTGGCGTTGGAATGAGGAAAATCCATACAGTATGTGGCCTGTATGAACCGAAAACGTGTTCAAAAAGTAAACAAAATTTAAACAACCGGGACGACCATTCATTCATTCTAAGCCAAAGTTAGTTCAAAACAATACTTTTTCGTACATTCTCGAGACTAGAAGCACTAAAATTTCAACATTCTGTTTAAACCTCAAAATATCAACAATTTGACAGCTCCTGCCACTTTAAATAAGATTTTACCAACACTTTTATGTATTTTTTATGTAAAAATGTAGTTGGTGGGGAACGGTCACGGCGGTGAAATGCAATAAGAATACCGTGTTGTGGAATAATGTATGATTAACTCTGGTGTTTCCTTAGGCGGGGTTGGTCGAGAAAAAAACCCACAGCAGTCGACCCATATTCATGCATCAGTGACCTTGAAGCATTGTTATAAATTACTTTCAAAAACTTTATAGGTCTTCTAGTCATTTTGTTGAACCAAGTGATCCGTGAGAAGCACACATCCAACGTTATATCAAGTCAAAACCGCCCAGTGGGGAAAAGCATTTTCCTGGATTAACACCCCATTATAAAAGGTAAGCCTTTCCTATTCAAATAATCGAATTTTAAACGTTCTCAAGTCCTCACTTAAAGAAACATTACCTAGATGTATTAAGCAAAGAATTTGATACGTTATTATAGAATTTTCCACTTCTATGAAATATGTACCATCTCATCTACCTATACTGGTATCATGGCTCTTATTTAAAACTAAAGAAATGTCTGACTTACAAAGCCACAGAGTAACAGTAGATTACAGTAGATAGGTGTGAATGGCATATATGTTTTATGTTTGACTGATAGTTTGGGGGGGGGGGGGATGTTGAAGTAAGATTACTTTATTTGTGAATATTGAACGCACGTATAATCAGCGTGTTTTAGTGTCCATAAATATAATCAGCGTGAACGTGCAAATCTTCACTTAATTTAAAAAAAAAAAACCAAACAAACATAACCACTGATTACATGTATAACGGGATCATGATGCACAATTGCGGGTCCTTTACAGGCGGGACCAAGGGCTATAGATGGGGGATGTAAACTAGGTCTGTTGGACAATATTAAACCTTAGCCCACCTGCATCTTAATTCCAGATCTGCATGTTTTCACGCATCATTTAATCCTATCGGTACGCTTGATTGATTAAACGCGTTGTTTTTTCCGGTTACGAGAAGCGGACTAAGAAAATCAGTTAATTTTAGTCTTTGACATTTATTTGAATTACGCACATCACAACGTCGTTATATAGCGAAATATTTAAAATGCCATTTGAAGAGCAACAAAAACACCGCCATGTTCGGCATGCACAACGAAGTGGGTACAGGTTAGGCCTATACCAATGGCCAAGTGCTTTCGGGAACCCAAGGTTTGGCAATATGAAGTTCTATATATCAAAGGATAATATTTCAATCTTTTATTAGCTTGAGGGTCACTAGCGGTAATAAACAGGAATTGTTTTAAATACTTTGGTGGTTGTTATCGACAATAATCCCTATGTATTTCTAGAGATTCCCCATCCTTTAAAGAGAGCAGTACCAAAATCACTAAGTGTATGTGCTTATCACATAATGTTCTTCGTTAACTTAGGTGCAAGCAATTGACGTCAGACCATGCTTGATATTACTTCGTTAACTTGGGTGCAAGCAATTGACGTCAGACCATGCTTGATATTACTTCGTTAACTTGGGTGCAAGTAGCTGACGTCAGACCATGCTTGATATTACTTCGTTAACTTAGGTGCAAGCAATTGACGTCGGACCATACTTGATATTACTTCGTTAACCTAGGTGCAAGTAGTTGACGTCAGACCATACTTGATATTTCTTTGCTAACTTAGGTGCAAGTAGTTGACGTCAGACCATGCTTGATATTACTTCGTTAACTTGGGTGCAAGTAGCTGACGTCAGACCATGCTTGATATTACTTCGTTAACTTAGATGCAAGTAATTGACGCCAGACCATACTTGATATTACTTCGTTAACGCAGGTGCAAGTAGTTGACGTCAAACCATACTTGATATTACTTCGTTAACGCAGGTGCAAGTAGTTGACGTCATACCAGACTTGATATTACTTTTTTAACGTAGGTGCAAGTAGTTGACGGCAGACCATAATTTATATTACTTTGTTAACTTAGATGCAAGTAGTTGACGCCAGACCATACTTGATATTACTTCGTTAACGCAGGTGCAAGTAGTTGACGTCAGACGACACTCACTTGATATTACTTCGTTAACCTAGGTGCAAGTAGTTGACGTCATACCAGACTTGATATTACTTCGTTAACTTAGATGCAAGTAATTGACGCCAGACCATACTTGATATTACTTCGTTAACCTAGATGCAAGTAATTGACGCCAGACCATACTTGATATTACTTTTTTAACGTAGGTGCAAGTAGTTGACGGCAGACCATAATTTATATTACTTTGTTAACTTAGATGCAAGTAGTTGACGCCAGACCATACTTGATATTACTTCGTTAACGCAGGTGCAAGTAGTTGACGTCAGACGACACTCACTTGATATTACTTCGTTAACCTAGGTGCAAGTAGTTGACGTCATACCAGACTTGATATTACTTCGTTAACCTAGATGCAAGTAATTGACGCCAGACCATACTTGATATTACTTCGTTAACGCAGGTGCAAGTAGTTGACGTCAAACCATACTTGATATTACTTCGTTAACGCAGGTGCAAGTAATTGACGCCAGACCATACTTGATATTACTTTTTTAACGTAGGTGCAAGTAGTTGACGGCAGACCATAATTTATATTACTTTGTTAACTTAGATGCAAGTAGTTGACGCCAGACCATACTTGATATTACTTCGTTAACGCAGGTGCAAGTAGTTGACGTCAGACGACACTCACTTGATATTACTTCGTTAACCTAGGTGCAAGTAGTTGACGTCATACCAGACTTGATATTACTTCGTTAACCTAGATGCAAGTAATTGACGCCAGACCATACTTGATATTACTTCGTTAACGCAGGTGCAAGTAGTTGACGGCAGACCATAATTTATATTACTTTGTTAACTTAGATGCAAGTAGTTGACGTCAGACCATACTTGATATTACTTCGTTAACGTAGGTGCAAGTAATTTACGTCAAACCATACTTGATATTACTTTGTAAACTTAATAGTTGCAAGTAATTTACGTCAAACCATACTTGATATTACTTCGTTAACTTAGGTGCAAGTAATTGACGTCAGACCATACTTGATATTACTTTGTAAACTTAGTGCAAGTAGTTGAGGCCAGGCCATACATTGATATTACGAAGTCAGGCCACTTGCAGGAGGTAAACCAACCCTGAAGAGTCACATGCAGGTCACATACATTTTGCTGCTTTCAAATATCCCAGGGCACAAGGGTAGGGGGTCCGCAAAGTACCGAAAAAGGGATTTCTTAGGGCTGTAAAAATGAATCCTAATCCATCTAATCCACTTAGCGATGTGTCAAATACATAACCAGAAACTATTCGATGACATTTGTGGATTACGGTATCGGACTGCTCCATCCTTTTTCAGGGAGGCCCGTTGATCAAATGGGTAAGGTACTGGATGCTTAATTCTCTCCATTAGAACTTAGTATTGGATATCAGTTCAGTGTTAATTTTCAGTGTTTTCTCGGAAGAAGACAAGCTGTTCATTATATGTTATCAGTTAGACCAAATGATACCAGTTACAGAACGGCTTTACATAACTGTTCTAAAATTCCCTATCTTTTTACGTTTGCGAATAAGGCATTAAACTATTGCAGATATGCTGGTGCTCTACCATTTCAAATATGGGATTTAAAAGTAGGACATTTTATATAAGGGTTTGAGTCGGCCAATACGCAACAAGTCTTGTCTCTTCGTTTCGTGCATTTTTGTACTTCATAAATGCCTGTACAAAATTTTGTACAAAAAAACTGATGACCATTGGGAGACAAAAGGACAATTGTATTTTAGGGTAGTCTTTCGTATCGTGACTTTAGAGAGGGTATTTTCTTTATCAAATTTCAGGAGCTGAAATCATTTTAAATCTTGTATCATTTAAAATGGTATGAGCTGCCAACATTATAACTTTTTTTCATAAATTCTGATTTTTACGACAGTAAGAGCGTTTTCAGGTGATCCAAAAACTAAATGTTCGGCGTTGGAATGAGGAAAATCCAACCAGTCTGTGTGGTGTACGAAATGAAAAAGTGTTCGAAAAGTAAACAAAATTGAAATAACCGGAACGAATGTTCATTAATTCTAAGCCTAAGTTATTTCAAAACACTATACCATCGTACTTTTACGAGATTAGTACCACTAAAAAGCTTCTGAAGCTTCTTGAGAATAAAGTCGATAATTTCCAAATTCTGTTTGAACGGAAAATATCAACATCTTGGCAGCTCATGCCACTCTAATAGGAAACTAAACCACAACAGAAACAAAACAAAACCATAAAAGCAATTTTACAAGCTGTTTGTTAAAATTTTATCGTTTCTGAAATGCTATTTTAGTCGATTTATGGCTTTGGTATACTTATCACTTAAAACCCATTGGAGCCTATACGTAATTTGTCTATAGTAAATCCATTAGCACCGCAACTGTTAGTATTTATTGATCACGTGAGGTCCATGTACATTCAAATTAAATTGTTATTTAAAAATCTGTCATTTTAATTGTGATAGTTCTCCATTTGAAGTGACCATTGTAGCACTCGTAGAAGCAGACGATCCATAATTTTGTGACTTCTGGAGGTTTTTACCTCCTTCCACAAAAGAGTCAGAATTTGAATTGGAGAATTGATCATAAATGGAATTAAATTCTCCCAAACATATACTCTTGATTAAGAGAATAGACAGAGTTAAGCCACTAACACTCAAAAACCCAACGCCAACCAGTATACAAATATCCAAACGATAGCTTCGAGAACTGAAGTAATGATCCATTCTTTCCATTTCCCGCGCGTTCATCATCGGATCGAACCCAGGCTCTCTAGGTATCAAAAATCCGATGAGTGTTAGGAATAGTCCAACACATGAGAATACTATTGAACACAGTGATAGAAACTCGCTGGGTTGTTTAATAGGATGATATCTCTCCCAGCATCCCGCTTCTTCTTCTGAATCCATCAGTGACATAACTTCTCATTCATAACCATGTTTCACAACTCATCTGCAATTATAAACAATTATAAATTCAATACAAAAATATTTCAATTATCCAACGAGAACGGTCCTACGTGTACACTTGGTGTAGAAAACCAAAGGACCGAGTCATTATGTACACTGTATGCAGTCTGTTTTCTTTACTGCAGGTTTATTTCACAGGGGCTTGGTAATATTTAATTCTTTGAGTCCAGTAACAATCTATCTGCTATTTATCAAAAATGTCCCCTGTGCTCAATATCCTAGGCAAAATAAATCCGGCGGCTCTATTTATGTTAATTTCTTGGTTACCCTTTGAATTCATTAATATTACAGGCGACGCTTAAAACTTTTAATTTGGAAGGACTGATGGAGAGAAAAGTTTCTCACCAAGAATTGCATTGAACTAAAGATTTTTGTATTCATTTTCTTTGAATTACTAGACAGTTTGCAAATCGTCAAGAGACGTTAAAGACTTGCATTTTTACGAAGAACCCTTATCTCAAAACGGATTTAGAATAGTACATGTATTTATTATAATCAGTTAAATGACATCGACATCTGATTATGTCTAATAAACAAAATTATTCAGGAAACATTATCGTGATTTGTTTAGAACAAATCTGGTAGTATAAAGTTCAAAATATATTTAATGTTCTATATATCCATTGAATTCAGGGCGATAAAATCACGTAACAAAATACCATACGTTTTTATGTTTGACTGACATCGGCGCCCGAAACTGATGGGAGAGATGACGTTTGCGACTGCATGTCAATCATTTGGCGACGGATAGAAAACAGATTCAGTTTCTCGATACTTCGAAATGACTTATATACATTGCTGATTGTATGCAGAATTAATGGCTGTTATAAGCTTAGACTGGTATAGGTCACAAGGTGCAAGCCATCTTTTTTGTGCGGTTCAAAGGTCGTCAAAGTATTACTTGAAGTTTTTCCTCTAAATTCACGTAATCTTAACTGTTATTCAAGATTTTTCTAATTTTCGTTTGTGTTCCCTTTATCCCAGTCAATTGACAGAGCTTTGTGAGGTAATCGTATTTTCGCATAGGTAAACGGGCGTAGATAAATATTGGTATTAGGATTTTTCCAAGTGTACCTAGGGCACCGGTAACTAGAACAGTTATCTGGTGAAAAGTTCAACTTTAAATGATTTTACTCAGCCAGTTGTCTGTAGCGTTTGGTCTTTTATCAACCCGTTCGGTTCATATTTCTTTCGATTTGCAAAATACGTTCATTTCGTTTTCTGCGAAAAGACGCAGAACTTGATTTGACATCAAAATATGTTTTTAGAACTTTGATATAAAGATTTTATCATTTCTATGCAAACTTCATATGTATATATAGGCCCCTATATTCAGACTACAATTGGCATTTTGTGTATTTTATAATCATATACAATACGTACTAAGAGCTGCAGTACATTTATGATAACTCAAACAAAGAGCTCAGTAGGTAGAGCGTTGGACGCTCAATCCAAACAGCCTTCCACCAATGGGTCGCGGGTTCGATTCCCACTCAGTCCAAAAATTGGAAAATTTTCTGACTGGGTTTTCACTCGAACGACCTATGTGGGATGGTTGCCAGTTACCAGCGGAAGGTCGTGGGTTTCCTCCGGGCATAGAGCCCGGTTTCCTCCCACAATAAAACTGGCAACGCCGCCATATAAGTGAAATAATCTTGAGCGCGGCGTAAAACACCAATCAATCAATCAATCAAACAAAGAGCCACGGGGAAATGTTCTTGACTAAAATAACTAACGTGTTAAAAAGGTTTGAGTCATTTAGACCTAATACCCAATCATAAGTTGTTGTAATAAACCCAAACCGATGGTATTTCATTAGGTTGAAGACAGACAGGTAAAAGGAGATAAAAGGAGACAAAACATGACCATGGGAAACGAAAGTGAAAATATATAATTTGGTTCCATCAGAAATACCCATGCAAAAGAAAAACAAGGGAGTACAGCCCTGACGAGTAGATATTTCAATCTCGTGTTCTATTTATAAGAAATGACTGACCATTGGCCATTTGAAGTAGTTTGTATTCTTCTACTATATTCTGATCTTATTATACTATAATGCATTTTTCACAACACCTTCAAACCTTAAGAGTAAACAGTTTGTAACATCTAAAAACTCCAAAACTTTCCCTTCCCAAACGTATGTGTTTGGTATCTGCAGCAAAAATGACCGGAGGTGTTGAAATGTAGGGCTACTGTGTCTAAGTGTAATACCAGATAAATGGTTGGCGGCGAGAGTTTTTCCTACGTATAGTGCTTGCGACCTTTTTTGCACGTGATAGCAAACAGGATGTCTTCTAACATTTGATATTTGTTGCAGCTAACTTGCAGGGTTGTTCTCCGAAAATGGTCCTACGATTTGGGCGTTTCGGAAGTTAAAGGAATATTAATTTGTCTTAATGTGTCAGATTTGATCTTTCGGAATACACCTGGATAGAAGAGCCTTAAAGAGTACAATATAAACCTGATTGAAATGCCTGGATGATATGATTAGGTTTAAAGAATGACGGAGACAAGACTGACAGGACTCTCAAAAGAGAACATTTACAGAAACCCCGAGAGACAAGAGTGACAGGACTCTGAAGAGAGAACATTAACAGAACTCTCAAGAGACAAAACTGACAGAACTCTCAGAAGACAGGACTGACAGGACTCACAAGAGACAAGACTGACAGGACTCTCAAGAGAGAACATTGACAGAAACCCCGAGAGACAAGTCTGACAGCACTCTGAAAAGAGAACATTGACAGAAACCCCGAGAGACAAGTCTGACAGCACTCTGAAAAGAGAACATTGACAGAAACCCCGAGAGACAAGACTGACAGCACTCTGAAAAGAGAACATTGACAGAAACCCCGAGAGACAAGACTGACAGCACTCTGAAAAGAGAACATTGACAGAAACCCCGAGACAAGACTGACAGCACTCTGAAAAGAGAACATTGACAGAAACCCCGAGACAAGACTGACAGCACTCTGAAAAGAGAACATTGACAGAAACCCCGAGAGACAAGACTGACAGCACTCTGAAAAGAGAACATTGACAGAAACCCCGAGACAAGACTGACAGCACTCTGAAAAGAGAACATTGACAGAAACCCCAAGAGACACGACTGACAGCACTCTGAAAAGAGAACATTGACAGAAACCCCGAGACAAGACTGACAGCACTCTGAAAAGAGAACATTGACAGAAACCCCGAGAGACAAGACTGACAGCACTCTGAAAAGAGAACATTGACAGAAACACCGAGACAAGACTGACAGCACTCTGAAAAGAGAACATTGACAGAAACCCCAAGAGACACGACTGACAGCACTCTGAAAAGAGAACATTAACAGAAACCCCGAGAGACAAGTCTGACAGCACTCTGAAAAGAGAACATTGACAGAAACCCCGAGAGACAAGTCTGACAGCACTCTGAAAAGAGAACATTGACAGAAACCCCGAGAGACAAGACTGACAGCACTCTGAAAAGAGAACATTGACAGAAACCCCGAGAGACAAGACTGACAGCACTCTGAAAAGAGAACATTGACAGAAACCCCGAGACAAGACTGACAGCACTCTGAAAAGAGAACATTGACAGAAACCCCGAGAGACAAGACTGACAGCACTCTGAAAAGAGAACATTGACAGAAACCCCGAGACAAGACTGACAGCACTCTGAAAAGAGAACATTGACAGAAACCCCGAGAGACAAGACTGACAGCACTCTGAAAAGAGAACATTGACAGAAACCCCGAGAGACAAGACTGACAGCACTCTGAAAAGAGAACATTGACAGAAACCCCGAGAGACAAGACTGACAGCACTCTGAAAAGAGAACATTGACAGAAACCCCAAGAGACACGACTGACAGGACTGTCAAGAGAGAACATTACCAGAAACCCCAAGGGTTAATAAATTTGAAACTCTCCCGGATGATTCAGAATTCCAAATGTCTCGTGGAAGTTTCCTTTTTAAACAGGAAACATTGAATATGTCACCTTCAGTGTACATAGATTTTGGTTTGAAGGCATACTTCAGCCCGTATTTTGTGTATATTTCATTTAATAGACTCCACGAAGAGTATAAGTATTCGCGTAAGTATCTGAAGATTGTACTGAGGCATTCAATTCATCATTACTTATCTTCATCTCAAACTTGTCATCGTTGCAAATCTGATCGCAGATAACGCATAACCAACACTTAAAATACACATATGAGTAAATAGTATAACTGATTACTTCGGATTGTGTTTATACTAAAAGCAGCATATATGAAATGATTTTAGTTAAAAGAGAGTCCATATGCCAACATTGCCAGAGTGTTTGTTGAAATATAAACGATCGAACTGTCAACAGCTACTCTATAAAGTAATTTAGAAAATAACTGGGGAGTTGCTTGGTGTTCTCCTTCGGATATCTACCGCAAAACATCCGTCTTGTTGAGAAAAAAAACCGTGTTAAAACATTACGGGGCCAATATCATTCTAGTTATATATTTTTTATAGATACGTGATTCTGTCGCTTACAAGGAGGGGGGAGGAGGGGTTGAAAATTGACACCTCGAAGAGATACCACTTATCTAAAAATGTACTCTCTATAGATATAACTAAATCTTAAAATTATTGAACGTATTTCTAGGTAATTTTGTTTTCTTTTTAAAAGGTAGGGATGGGATATTGGATGAGCCGGGATGAGATATACGGCTTATCAGTTCAACCTGCATTAGAGTTGTAAAAGCAGCGTGTAAGTAGAGCAGCATGGCGTACACCCTTTCTTAGTATATATGGGTAGATAAATGTGTATGAGATCTTGGTGTTCATAAGACATAGGGTAATTTTGTTTTCAACCGAAATCATATTTGTGACGTAATACCATCTCTACTTTATCCATAATTCTTACTATAGGCCACAAGCTCAGCAAATACTTTAGATTTCAAATCAGCCATTTATTTCTTGACGAAATTGAACCATTTTAATTCTCTTTAAAATCCGAAAAACACTAAACGCACGGGCGCACAGGGAGTCTTCTTGACTGAAATAACCATGGAGACCAGTTACTAGTCAAAAAAAGGTATGTCTTTTGGGCAATGAGTTGGGTAAACCGAAATTGAACAAAATATGATAATGAGAAGAGAAAGTTAAAACACGTAATTTGGTTCCTAGGTAAAAGACAGACAGGGGAGTTAATGTTGACTACTAGATCTTTCGAACTCTGCTTCTATATATAAGCAATGACTTGCCGTTGGCTCCGAGGTCGAGCCATTTTACTCTGAAGTCGTTTGTGGTCTTTTATTATCTGGGCGTTTCATGGGATGATCGTATACGATTTACTTTTGGGAATTATCTTAGATTATCAGACCTGGTTAAATTCGTGTCCACAAGCTCCAAATAATAGGTTGGGTTCTTAGAGAAAGCGGAAATAAGCAAGCTCTTTAAAAAAAGAAAAAGGTGAATCAATAAGACACATACTTTCAGAGATTTGTATATTGTGTCACTCAAACAATGTATTTCATGTCGACCTTGTATATAATCATAAAAATGTATAGAAGTCAAAGCATTGCTACATTCTTTACATTGTTTATGGGTATTTTATTGTTTATGGGTATGTTATTGTTTATGGGTATGTTATTGTTTATGGGTATGTTATTGTTTATCCGTGTATGGTGTCTATATGGACAGCTGTCATGTAATGTAACTCGTTCACAATGGCACCAAGTAACGTAAGATAAACTAAATAGACGTACGTGTGCCACGCATCATTTGTCAGGTCTCGTGATCTTAGTGTTCTGAATGTGTGTTATCTGCGAGCTTGTAGATTAGAAATAAAATATCAGGACCTTTATATTTGTTACACAAGATGCTGTTCATCAAATTTATACTATGGGACAGAATACATTGAATCGTACTCGTACAGTAGTAGGAACTTCATAGCATCCTGTAAACATCTTGCAGCACAGTACGTGTATGAACTTTTAGCATGGTATGAACTTCATAACATGCTATTAACTTCATAGTATGGCTTTAACTTCACAGCATCGTAAGAACGTCATCTAGCACAGTACGTGTATGAACTCTTTAGCATGGTATGAACTTCACAGCATAGTATAACTTCATAGCAACGCATGCACTTCATAGAAAAGTATTAACGTCATAGGTGTATGAAAACATTAACATGGTATGAACTTAATAACATGGACACCATTTCACAGTATTAACGCTGTAGTATTGTAAGGCCTCCATTGTATCGTATTAACTTCAAAGCAGAGTATGAATTTTATATCGTATTATGATTGATGGATGTTTAACGTCTCACTCAAGATCATTTCACTTATATGCCAGTTATCGTATTATGAAATCCATAGCATATAGCATGAAACCATGACATGGTATGAACCTCATACAGCATAGTTCATATATGGACTTTTTAACATAGTATGAGCTTTATAGCATAATAATTTAGCATAGTAGAAACGTTATCACACAGTATGAACTTTATACTATATAAATTCTCCTCAGAACGTATTCCCTGCATCAGTTTGTTTGAAGTAGAAAACAATCCAGCGTATTTTGTGTAGCAGGTGAAATTCTTGGTATACATAGTATTAACAAGTACAATGTACGTGTCAGGGGCAAACGGTGCATTAGAAATCAGTTCCTGGCCAAAACGCTAAAATTATACTATTGTTGTATATCAATACATTCTAAAGCGAAGATCAGAAAGGTTGAACTAAAATATATTGTCATCCTCTTTGGGAAGGTGGGATGATAACATTTCAGCAATACACACTTCTCTGGCTTGTCGTAAAGTCCATTTCGACGGGCTTTTGAAAAAATTCAAAAAAGGAATAACAAGTTGAACGACGGTCATGATATCAGTGGTTTGACATTTGTCACTATAATGGAGATCAGATCTCTAACTACAGTATATATCAAATAACAACGAGTCACTTATCTTTTCATGCAGCTATTGAAAATGTCAATATAGACACATTCCTAATTTTTGTATCAGAAATATAAAACAAACTGCACTAACCATAGTGATTGTTCCTTTTGTCTGATCTCCATCACTGTGAAAACTTTGACCGGGAATGTACACGTAAAAGTACAGACCGTGTTTTGGGGTAATATTTCTGCGGGTATAGCGTTGGGATGATGTCAGGATACACGTATAGACACATTGAACTAGTTCGATATAATGTGTCAGCTGGACAAAGCATCCAATCAATATATGTTGTCATTGTTCCCCTCCTCACTGCGCGCGACGACAGCTGTTGGTTACATCGATCACATGACGGTATAAAAACCCATCCACTATCAGTAACATTTGTGACAAACCTGGCGTCACTTGGCAATAGTTTAATTAGACTACAGTTGCTTATTTGCTTATTTAAAGGGACATGAGCTGCTAAAACGATACAATTTTTAGTTGAAACAGAGCTATTTGTTCGTCATTTTTACTGCCTAAGTTCGTTCTTTCATAGATTTTGACCACCAAGAGAAGTTGAGGGGTAAACGTATCATAAAAAACTAGAGGAATTAACGTTGAAAAAATATCAGTGAAGCCAGAAACCGTAGGAACGGAAGACGTGTGCTAATAACATACATGTGTAAAACGTGTAAAAACGTGTAAAATAGAATTCAAACAGCCGGGATGTATGCGTATATTTTAGAGGGAGGGGAAGTGCGTGAATAAAACTACATAAATATACATCTCCAAGATTGATATCAACTGAAAGCTTTTGTTTTGTACTTCTTCAGAAAACTAGCTTTTTCTTTCAACGAAATTATCCCTATATTTGACAGTTAATACCGCTTTATAAAGTGTACAAGCTTTACACTTATAACAATCTTGTACGTTAATTTAATTTGTAAAATCCACTAAAAGCCTAAACGTATTCATACATCCCGGTGATTAGAATTTTGCCCGTTATTAGCAAACATCTTCGGATCATATTGATTGACATATATTTCATTTATTAATTCATCGTCAATCTTCAAGATTTTCAAAGAAGGCTACTTGAAACGCTTTTGACCGAATCATGGAAAATCCAATGTTTTAATTATAGCTTTTCGATAGTTACATGTACAGAACTTATTAGCTTAGTGAAATTACATCATACGCGACAGATGTGTCAACTCGTCTTCACCACAGCATGAACTGAACATGTACGCCTACGCATCGGAGGTCGAGAACGACGTCTATGAAGGGCCAAACGCGCCATAAATAGCAACGTATTACGTTGCTCTCAAAACACAACATGTCGAAACACAACGCAACACGTTGCTCTCAAAACACAACATGTCGAAACACAACGCAACGTGAGTATATGAATCGTCCAATCAAAGTGCTTTATTTTTACTTTTAAACCTCCTTACGCTGCTCCGAATAATTAGAACATGTAATCTAGCGTAAACCAGGTTCGTCACGTTGCTCAGAGCAACGCAGATCCTTAGGACAACATGTAGTATGAAAACCACTACATGTAGTATGAAAACCGGAAACGTCTTGTTAGACGAATTGTGTTAGTTGACCAATCACATAGGCCTATATGCGCGGGAAACTTAAACACAATGTACAACCGGAAACAATCTTGATGCGTTACTGATGTGGACTACATGTAGTATAAAAACCACTACATGTAGTCCGGAAACAATCTTGCAACGTAGTTACGGCTTTTAAATGAATTATTTGGAAGGACTTCGGATTTCAGATTTAAGCTAAGTCTTAACTATCCTTAATCTCAACTAACTTTCAGCTATTACCGCCTATTATATCTTTGAAACATTCCTCTTTTCACTGAACCAGTTGATTTCTTCGAAATCCGTTGTTAAACTGTTAAATCGCTCTTTGTAAAGCATAGCATAAAAATTGGCCAAATGAGGTTACACGAGTTATCTCACCCGTATAATGGCGGTTTAATGTGTGGCTCTACCTGACCGGCAAAGTAAGTAAACCAGGATAGAGACACACGAGTGCGGCTATCTTGCAACGTTGCTCTGGAACCAATGAAAGCGAGTCTTACATATGTATTTGATGGGTGTGATTTCTCCCGCAAAGTGAGACTGTCATCTGTATATTGTTGAAAGTTAAAACAACAACAACCTAAGCTGGAAATATCCAAACTCTATCGCCTAAGTAGGCCTACATGTATGTTGATGTTGTGGTGGCCAATAAAGTTGTAAAGTGTAACACGTTAAGTACGACTGCTGACCATGAAACAGCTTTTTGCCATAATTTTGGGACAAAGCAACTGCTACGATTATGAATATTATAAGTGAGGATAAAATCTGAAGCCTGAAGGTAGGTCTATTGGTAAGTAAATACTCACTTTATTTACAAGTAAGCCTATCCTGTATTAATAAAAATGTCCCTACATGGTGTATTCGTAATGTTTTCAGTCAGTAAAATATGAGAATCGAATAAGTGGAAATTGTTTAAGTAGACCATTACTAATTCAATAATATTAAATGCCTACACTACAGGTACCTAGTTATTTATGTTTGGATAGGCCTACTTATTGGTCGGTACCAGGTCGACGACCATAGATCGATGTCAGAATTACCAAATAACGGAGTAAGATCTTTACTTTAGTGAAGTAGTCTACCATTACAACTCGTCAACTGTCTTCAATTTAATCTTCAGATTTATCCTTATAGGCCCTATTTGAAAATAATCAAAATGAGAAAGCTAAACCAAAAAACCCCAAAACTAATAGCTTATCGAACATGTTTGACCAATCACCATTTCTGCTCTTGTTTTTAAAGTGAAAAATTTCGTTTTGAAAGTGAAAAATTTCGTTTTTCACCAATATTTTATACCCATTAGGTTAACTGATAACACATAGTTCGCAATATGTTAATTGGATTGAAGTTATTCTGATACGCTCACACGGGCTTCTTCAATACCACCAATATGTTATGCTGGTATTGAAGAAGCCTGTGCGAGCATATCAGAATAACTTCATTCCACTTAACATATTGCGAACTAGTTAACACATTGATTGATTGATGTTTTGTGCTGCACTCTTAAATTATTTCACTTATATGGGGGCATAGCCAGGATAAGTGGGTGAGGAAACCGGGCTATTTGCCAGGGGGCACCGGGCAACTTTTTTTTACAAATGGCGATCAAGTGAAAAGTCTAATCAGAAATTTGTCATTGTTTATTTGCCCTGGGTGGGATTCGAACCTGTGCCACATCGATGGAAGGCCTGTCTTGGACAGAGATAATATTGCTCTAACCAACTGAGCTCTCTAGCAACCATCACAATGAAGCAGGACAGATGCACTACTGTTTGATATGGGACAATGCTTACTTATGCTATGAATTTATTTAAAGAGTCAATAAATCCTCTTTTTTTTTCTTTTTGTTGAAGGATGTCCATAAAGATGTTGATGAGTTCCTGTTGAAAAAAAAGTTTTGGACAGAAGCAAATAACTATGTTGGAGAGGCTGAGCTATTTTGCAAAAATATTTCCTGGATTGTACCAATCATATTGCGCAAAACTGTAACCATGCTGCATTTATCCCTGAAATCCCCATGAACAATGAGCCTATTAGAACATGTATTTGTGCTAGGGGTTTTGATGCGGGGGACATACATGTAGGCCTATACTTGTATTCAGTATCTCCAGTAGGGTGTCCATCAACGAATTGATGGCGTTCAAGACAAATAAGTTCTTTGAGAACAGTGCGAAATTTTATATGGAGCAATATAGCTAAAGTTATACTTGAATTGAGTGTGTTTATCTTCTATGTTATATCTGATTGAGATTTGGGGATTCTTAGAGGTACCAAGAACAACCAAATGAAGGAATTAAAAAAATGTGTGCCTATTCCAATGTTACCTATAGAAAAATGGGGTTTCCAGATTGTCAATGACCATCATGCAATGGAATAACCCACCCAAAACTATTTGTGGAAAAATGTGCTAAATACACTCATGCAATGAATTTAACATCTAACTGTTAAACGAAATAGAGTGTTTTACTTAAATGATATAGTGAAACAGAGCTTTACCTATATGTCACTTGTAAGAAACCCATTTCAAATTATCATAAGCTGGATGAGTCACTGAAGGATATGTTGGGATGGCCCTGGTTTACATTTAATTTGATTATGGTAAATGTTTAAGAAAATAGTGTTTAGTCAGAGATTAACATCTAATGGCCAAAATTTCTATTAACCATAAAAAAATTTGTCTCGTTCATAACCTTAAAAAAAGTTTGAACCCTGTATACAATTTTGCCTGGTCTCTAATCGGTTAAATACATTTGGTAAAAATAAAAGTAAACTTCAGGATTGATAAAAAAAAAAACAGTTGTTTAGAATTGATTCAGGTTTTTCTTGAACAGATCATTTAAGTCGTCAAATTAGGAGAGTGCTGGGTAATTCTAGTAATCAATCCTCTGAGCTGTCTCACAATATTAACCCCAACCAAAGCTAGGTGCTGCAGGGACCTTTTTAAAGCAGTTTTTCTTGTAGGCTCCGCTCATTGATTGGTGTCATAAATATATATATATCTATTTTCTTTGGTGGTAGATTAATATTGTCCTCGGCTTCATTCATTTGTTCATCTGAATTATACAAATCTCTAATACTATATGAACTGACAAACAATAAATATCATGAACTGATCTTCTTTGTTACTTCAGTGTAATGTTTTCAGAAGGAGAGAGAATGCTATTTAACAAAATATTAAAAGGGCACCTTTTTATTGGCGTTGAAGTGGCATGAGGTTTCAAATTTGAAAATAAAAACTTTTTTTCATAGGCACTGATTGTAATGATAATATTAAGTCACTCAAAGAGAGCATAATTAGCCTTTTTAATAATTTGCTGTATTTCTTTTTTTTGGTTTTGAAATTGACAATTTATACCTATGTGGATATATTTCCGGCAGCCTTGCCTAAATTAGCTACCATCTGTGTGAGCATTTATTTACATGCATGTGGAAATTATTTTTCACACATGTAAAACTTAATTTTGGACCCTTATGGAAATTAATATGAACCCATGCAGAAATTAACTTGCACCTCTGAATAAATAATGTCTTGTAATGAATCTACAACATTGTCTGACTTGAGCAAATGTTCTGTGTAAAGCAGACAAATATAAATCAGACCTATTTAATACAAATGGTAAAAAAATTTCAAATGGGTGTAAATTTTCTCAAGGATCATAAACATCAATTCGAGAGTGGTACACATTACTTTTGTAGTTGCTCGTAATTGCTAGTAAACGACCTGTAATTGCTAGTGAACGTCTTGTAATTACTAGTGAACGACCTGTAATTGCTAGTGAAAGTCTTGTAATTACTAGTGGACATCTCCTACACACTGGTAGACATCTCGACAACACTGATGGACATCTCATACACACTGGTGGACATCTTGACACCCTGGCGAACATCTCGTACACACTGGCAGACAGCTCGTACACACTGGCAGACAGCTCGTACACACTGGCGGACAGCTCGTACACACAGGTGGACATCTCGTACATACTGGACATCTCGTACACACTGGTGGACATCTCATACATACTGGACATCTCGTACATACTGGACATCTCGTACATACTAGTGGACATCTCGAACACACTGGTTGACCTCTCGTACACACTGGTGGACATCTCGTACACACTGGTGGACATCTCGTACACACTGGTGGACATCTCGTACATACATGTATTGGTGGACATCTCGTACATACTAGTGGACATCTGGTACATACATGTATTGGTGGACATCTCGTACACACTAGTGGACATCTCGTACATACTGGTGGACATCCTGTACATACTGGTGGACATCCTGTACATACTGGTGGACATCCTGTACACACTGGTGGACATACCGTACACACTGGTGGACATCCCGTACATACTGGACATCCCGTACATACTGGTGGACATCTCATACATACTGGTGGACATCTCGTACATACTGGACATCTCGTACATACTGGACATCTTGTACACACTGGTGGACATCTCGTACATACTGGACATCCCGTACACACTGGTGGACATCTCATACATACTGGACATCTCGTACATACTGGACATCTCGTACATACTGGTGGACATCACGTACATACTGGTGGACATCTCGTACACACTGGTGGACATCTCGTACACACTGGTGGACATCTCGTACATACTGGTGGACATCTTGTACACACTGGTGGACATCTCGTACATACTGGTGGACATCTCGTACATACTGGTGGACATCTCGTACATACTGGTGGACATCTCGTACATACTGGTGGACATCTCGTACATACTGGACATCTCGTACATACTGGACATGTTGTACACACTGGTGGACATCTCGTACATACTGGACATCCCGTACACACTGGTGGACATCTTGTACATACTGGAAATCTCGTACATACTGGACATCTCGTACATACTAGTGGACATCTCGA
Organism: Lepidochitona cinerea; assembly: GCA_963971465.1. Lineage (NCBI taxonomy): Eukaryota > Metazoa > Mollusca > Polyplacophora > Chitonida > Tonicellidae > Lepidochitona > Lepidochitona cinerea. Next base: position 32,597,343 of record OZ020556.1, on the reverse strand, counting down.
ACACACTGGTTGACCTCTCGTACACACTGGTGGACATCTCGTACACACTGGTGGACATCTCGTACACACTGGTGGACATCTCGTACATACATGTATTGGTGGACATCTCGTACATACTAGTGGACATCTGGTACATACATGTATTGGTGGACATCTCGTACACACTAGTGGACATCTCGTACATACTGGTGGACATCCTGTACATACTGGTGGACATCCTGTACATACTGGTGGACATCCTGTACACACTGGTGGACATACCGTACACACTGGTGGACATCCCGTACATACTGGACATCCCGTACATACTGGTGGACATCTCGTACATACTGGTGGACATCTCGTACATACTGGACATCTCGTACATACTGGACATCTTGTACACACTGGTGGACATCTCGTACATACTGGACATCCCGTACACACTGGTGGACATCTCATACATACTGGACATCTCGTACATACTGGACATCTCGTACATACTGGTGGACATCACGTACATACTGGTGGACATCTCGTACACACTGGTGGACATCTCGTACACACTGGTGGACATCTCGTACATACTGGTGGACATCTTGTACACACTGGTGGACATCTCGTACATACTGGTGGACATCTCGTACATACTGGTGGACATCTCGTACATACTGGTGGACATCTCGTACATACTGGTGGACATCTCGTACATACTGGACATCTCGTACATACTGGACATGTTGTACACACTGGTGGACATCTCGTACATACTGGACATCCCGTACACACTGGTGGAGATCTTGTACATACTGGACATCTCGTACACACTAGTGGACAGCTCGTACACACAGGTGGACGTCTGGTACACACTGGTGGACGTCTGGTACACACTGGTGGACATCCCGTACACACTGGTGGACATCTTGTACACACTGGTGGACATCTCGTACACACTGGTGGACATCTTTTACACACTGGTGGACATCTCGTACATATATGTATTGGTGGACAACTCGTACATACATGTACTGGTGGACATCTCGTACATACTGGTGGACATCTCGTACACATTGGTGGACATCCCGTACACATTGGTGGACATCCCGTACACACTGGTGGACATCCCGTACACACTGGTGGACATCTCGTACACACTGGTGGACATCTCGTACATACTGGACATCCCGTACATACTGGTGGACATCCTGTACACACTGGTGGACATCTCGTACACACTGGTGGACATCTCGTACATACATGTATTGGTGGACATCTCGTACATACTAGTGGACATCTGGTACATACATGTATTGGTGGACATCTCGTACACACTAGTGGACATCTCGTACATACTGGTGGACATCCTGTACACACTGGTGGACATACCGTACACACTGGTGGACATCCCGTACATACTGGACATCCCGTACATACTGGTGGACATCCTGTACATACTGGTGGACATCTTGTGACAATCTCATCATTACTAGACTAGTGAACATCTCGTAATTACCAGTGAAGACTGGGCAGCTACTGGTGAACATGTGTGCATGAAGCACACTTAACTTCAGAGTGCTCTTAGCTTATCTCAATAGCATGGGACATAACAACATGTACTGTATAACTATTGTAACCTTCAGTTAAGATCGTTTTGTGCAACTCGACGGTGATTTTCCAGTTAAAACCTGTTAACATTTGAAAATTACCAGGGCACCTATAATAATTACTATCTCTCATAATTATGAAATAAAGGTGTAGATCATTTAAGTTGTCAAATTAGGATTTAGGAGGGTGCTGGGTATTTCTAGTAATCAATCCTAGTAATGGCATCTCTTAGATAAGTATTAAGGGTCTTCTAACTATAATTAGCATGACTACCTCTCCAACTATATCTGGAGACAAGATGTGCAGCATAAAATCAGGGCTCGAATTTAACCAGGGCAACGAGGCCATTTGCCTCCATGCCCTTCTTTTTGGCAGTGTTGCCCTATTTCTCTCTCCAGGTTATTTGATAGAGGCAAGGCCAAAAATAACCAAAGTGGCCTGAAAGTGGGTGCCCTAAATTTTCCGAAATAGATATAGATATGAGCTCAATCTGGCACCAGGTTAATTTCTCTACAAAAATTAGATTGTTATAACAGCACTCCCAGTCCAAAGAAAACACCCTTACTAGGTTTTCAAACAATTGCCTCTGGTGGAATGGTTACCATTTGTCAGCTGAAAGTCAGTGGTCCCCTCTCCCACTAAAACTGGCAACCCAATTATACATGCACTAGTAAATAATCGCAGGTGTGGTGTTAATCAATAAATAATCAATCTGGGCATAAGTGCCATTCCAAAAGTGTAAACAATAGTCCCATCAATTGATCTTTATATGCTGCTGAGAATCAAACTTAGGCCTACACCCCCTGATGTTAAATTCCGTTTATCAAGCATTTTTCGGCTTTATTATTTTTCTTCGGCTTTAGAGTGGCATGAGCTGCCAAAATTCACACTTTTTTCATAATTTCTGATCGTCCCGACAGCAAGTGGCTTTTAAGGCCATCGAAAAACTAAATGATTGGCGTTGGAATGACGAAAATCCATACAATATGTGGTCTGCACAAACTGAAAACGTGTTCGCAAAGTAAACAAAATTTAAATAACCGGGACGACCATTCATTCATTCTAAGCCAAAGTTTGTTCAAAACAATACTTAATCGTACATTTTCGAGACTAGAAGCACTAAAAAGCTTCTGAATTATAGGTACATCTTGAGAAAAATAGTCAATAATTTCAACATTTTGGCAGCTCATGCCCCTTTAAGTAAAGCCTTTCACTGCGTATGAGAGTTCGGTTTTCATGTTATCTTCAATTGTTTAGTTTATTGATAGCTAGGCCTACTTTTATTTAAAAAAGTGAATAAATACTTATGGATAACCACTTCTTCAGTTCTTGGTTTATTGGGTGACGACGTTTCGATGTAGTTCTTACATTGTTATCAAAGAACTATCGAAACGTTGTGACCAAATAAACCGGACTAGTTGTCTGGCTGGCAAAATAAGTAAAACAGAATGAGACACATGAATGTGGCTAACCAAGAAGTAGTTATCCATTACACCTTATTGTAACCGTTCAACTTCTGAATGCCATAGAAAGATTTAATTGATTGATTGATTGATGTTTTACGCCGCACTGAAGATTATAGTTCACTTATATGGTGGTGTTGCCAGGTTTAGTGGGGGAGGAAACCGGGCTCATTGCCTGAAGGAAACCCCCGACCTTCAGCGAGTACCTGGCAACTCTTCCACATACGGCGACCGAGTGAAAAAAATCCACTACCGGAAAAGATTTGAAATTTGTATTCAGTACCTGTAAATTGTTTTGACTATCTGAATTTATGGTTTTTTTTTTATTTTTGACAGCTTATTAAGCAAATTTTAACACTATTTCAGTTTAGATTTTTTGTCTGATCAAAACGATAATTGACCGTTTGATAATAATATTAAGATTAGAAGATAGACATTTACTTGGTGCCAATAATTAGGATAATAGAAAACTAAAGTATACATGTAAATTGTAATATATTGAGTATCATAACTTTCACTACTAAGCAGTAGGCCTACTTATAACTTATAGTTATACTTATAGTCAACTTTTATACAAGTTACAACAACAACGTCAGTTTCTATCGAGTGATTGTTTTAAGACAAATAACGTTTAACCAGTCCAAACTCAAAATCATTTTAAGTTAAGCAGATGGACACACATTTATAGTGAACCTTACATTAGTCATTAGGTAGAATTGCATTCGTTTTTGTCTACAGCACGTGGTTTTGTTTACTTTTTGTCTCTAGTCGAAATTAGATGACGTCAGTCAGTGTTGGGTTTTGGAATGACAGTCTCACTTTGCGGGAGAAATCACACACATCAAATACATATGTAAGACTCGCTTTCATTGGTTCCAGAGCATCGTGTAGCAAGATTGTTTCCGGTTGTGAGCAACGTGTAGCAAGATTGTTTCCGGTTGTGCGTTATGTTAAATTTCCCGCGCATATAGGCCTATGTGATTGGTCAACTAACATAATTCGTCTAACAAGACGTTTCCGGTTTTCAAACTACATGTAGTGGTTTTCATACTACATGTTGTCCTAAGGATCTGCGTTGCTCTGAGCAACGTGTACGAACCTGGTTCACGCTAGATTACATGTTCTAATTATTCGGAGCAACGTAAGGAGGTTTAAAAGTAAAAATAAAGCACTTTGATTGGACGATTCATATACTCACGTTGCGTTGTGTTTCGACATGTTGTGTTTTGAGAGGAACGTGTTGCGTTGTGTTTCGACGTGTTGTGTTTTGGTAGCAACGTAATACGTTGCTATTTATGGCGCGTTTGGCCTTTCATAGACGTCACTTCAGTCGGAACTCCCTTCGGCCGTCTTCGCTCGCCACCGGTCGGCTATTTCACGTACGTAAATTCCCAAAGTTTCAGAGTGGATGTCACTTCTGACGAGTTTTTCCGAGTAGTGACGGACAATATACAGTTTTTCCTCGCTGTTGTTTGACTACCAGGGAGCACTGCTAACACAAAGGCTATTTCGCTTCATCTTATATTTTTCAAATATAGGCCCTACATTAATTACTGAAGCGTGTTGGGGCCATATCTGAGTTTTTACTAATTCCTTATTTGGAGATACAAACTCCTAATTTCTAATTAATAATTCCGAATTTCGCATAACCCGAAGACGCTTCCGTAATTTAGTTTCCACCAATGGGTCGTGGGTTCGAATCCCACTCAGTTAAAAAAAAATGGAAAATTTTCTGACTGGCTTTTCGCCCAGTTACTACCGGAAGGTCGTGGGTTTCCACCGGCCAAAGAGCCCGGTTTTCATCCGCCATATAAGTGAAATAATCTTGAGCGCGGAGTAAAACACCAAACAACCAACCAACCAGCCAACCAACCGTAATTTAGTACATATACAATGTGCATCGAGCTTCAGGGTCCCTTGTTCATATATCCTTTATAAAGATGGGGAATTGTATGTGAGCTGTGAGAAGAGAGGATAAAATGAAGAGTCTTATCGAAGGGTATCATCAATATCGTCTCCGTATTAAAACTCTATCCTGAATTTGAAAATTTGTCTCCTTTACAAAATCATGTATATGGAATAACCTAATTCTTGGTGTCTTATTGGGTTATGCATCAGTTTATCTTTATAAACTCTCACCCTCATCGTTTATCCAGGGATGTGTTAATCTAGGCTTATCTTCGGCAAACTGGGTGTTTGGTTGAGGACCGGGTAGTGGGTCTTGGGTGTTATCGATACATTGTACAAACCCCGTTATGTTGTTCTCAAATGGTTTACACCCGATGTAACGTATAATGTTGAAGATATATGTTGCCAAACCATGGGGGCCTAAGATTAAACTTACCGACAGCTCCTAAATCAAACCGTCCAAGCTATTTTTTTTTTGCAATCTGTTTTTTTATATAAATTTTAAGTCAGCGGCATGTTTGGATTTTATTGGGACGATAGAGAACGACCAGACGCTGTTATTTAAGCTGTATATGTTAAATCACTTTTTTACTAGGTTTACTTAACTAATTAAAGTAATTCATGGTTAATTAAAGCTATCATCAGTGACTGTAAATCACTATCTGTCATCCAGTTACACAGTCATCACGGATAGGATCACCAGTTTGTCTCGTCTGAATCCAATATTATAGAGCTGATGTATCAGCATACTATACCCTACACAGTGATAACTAAACACATATCATGGCCTGATACTAAACTATAAACTGTTCTTTTAAAAGAAAAATATACCGCTGACATAAATAATCTAAGATTTTGAAGGAAAAAAAAGCGAAAAAGCAAAAACAAAACAACAAGCAGTCTTTGCAGCACAGAAGATTAACCGGTTATAAATAATCATCCTCTCGTTTTCCCAACTCAATAATATCTATAGGAAACATTGCCAAATCAAAGTTGTAGGTGTGCCTAGCGTTCGATTTCAATCAAATTCAAATCTTCATGAAATGAAGATTATTGTTTTGTTAGATGGGAGAGGTGAAAACTGACTGATATTGTTATAATAGATGAGAGAGGTGAAAACTGGCTGATATTGTTATAATGGATGAGAGAGGTGAAAACTGACTGATATTGTTATAATAGACGAGAGAGGTGAAAACTGACTGATGTTGTTATAATAGATGAGAGGTAAAAACTGACTGATATTGTTATAATAGATGAGAGAGGTGAAAACTGACTGATATTGTTATGATAGATGAGAGAGGTGAAAACTGACTGATATTGTTATAATAGACGAGAGAGGTGAAAACTGACTGATGTTGTTATAATAGATGAGAGGTAAAAACTGACTGATATTGTTATAATAGATGAGAGAGGTGAAAACTGACTGATATTGTTATAATAGATGAGACAGGTGAAAACTGACTGATATTGTTATAATAGATGAGAGAGGTGAAAACTGACTGATATTGTTATAATAGACGAGAGAGGTGAAAACTGACTGATGTTGTTATAATAGATGAGACAGATTAAAACTGACTGATATTGTTATAATAGATGAGAGAGGTGAAAACTGACTGATATTGTTATAATAGATGAGAGAGGGGAAAACTGACTTATATTGTTATGATAGACGAGAGAGGTGAAAACTGACTGATGTTGTTATAATAGATGAGACAGATTAAAACTGACTGATATTGTTATAATAGATGAGACAGGTGAAAACTGACTGATATTGTTATAATAGATGAGAGAGGTGAAAACTGACTGATATTGTTATGATAGACGAGAGAGGTGAAAACTGACTGATGTTGTTATAATAGATGAGACAGATTAAAACTGACTGATATTGTTATAATAGATGAGAGAGGTGAAAACTGACTGATATTGTTATAATAGATGAGAGAGGGGAAAACTGACTTATATTGTTATAATAGATGAGAGAGGTGAAAACTGACTGATATTGTTATGATAGATGAGAGGTGAAAACTGACTGATATTGTTATGATAGATGAGACAGGTGAAAACTGACTGATGTTGTTATAATAGATGAGACAGGTGAAAACTGACTGATGTTGTTATAATAGATGAGACAGGTGAAAACTGACTGATGTTGTTATAATAGATGAGACAGGTGAAAACTGACTGATATTGTTATAATAGATGAGACAGGTGAAAACTGACTGATATTGTTATGATAGATGAGAGAGGTGAAAACTGACTGATATTGTTATAATAGATGAGACAGGTGAAAACTGACTGATATTGTTATAATAGATGAGAGAGGTGAAAACTGACTGATATTGTTATAATAGATGAGACAGGTGAAAACTGACTGATATTGTTATGATAGATGAAACAGGTGAAAACTGACTGATATTGTTATAATAGATGAGAGAGGTGAAAACTGACTGATATTGTTATAATGGATGAGAGATGAAAACTGACTGATATTGTTATAATAGATGAGAGAGGTGAAAACTTACTGATATTGTTATAATGGATGAGAGATGAAACCTGACTGATATTGTTATAATAGATGAGAGGTGAAAACTGACTGATATTGTTATAATAGATGAGAGAGGTGAAAACTGACTGATATTGTTATAATAGATGAGAGAGGTGAAAACTGACTGATATTGTTATGATAGATGAGAGGTGAAAACTGACTGATATTGGTATAATAGATGAGAGAGGTGAAAACTGACTGATATTGTTATAATAGATGAGAGAGGTGAAAACTGACTGATATTGTTATAATAGATGAGAGAGGTGAAAACTGACTGATATTGTTATAATAGATGAGAGAGGTGAAAACTGACTGATATTGTTATAATAGATGAGAGAGGTGAAAACGGACTGATATTGTTATAATAGATGAGAGGTGAAAACGGACTGATATTGTTATGATAGATGAGAGAGGTGAAAACTGACTGATATTGTTATAATAGATGAGAGAGGTGAAAACTGACTGATATTGTTATAATGGATGAGAGATGAAAACTGACATTGTTATAATAGATGACAGAGGTGAAAACTGACTGATATTGTTATAATGGATGAGAGAGGTGAAAACTGACTGATATTGTTATAATAGATGAGACAGGTGAAAACTGACTGATATTGTTAGAATAGATGAGAGAGGTGAAAACTGACTGATATTGTTATAATAGATGAGAGGTGAAAACTGACTGATATTGTTATAATAGATGAGAGATGAAAACTGACTGATATTGTTATAATAGATGAGAGAGGTGAAAACTGACTGATATTGTTATGATAGATGAGAGAGGTGAAAACTGACTGATATTGTTATAATAGATGAGAGAGGTGAAAACTGACTGATATTGTTATAATGGATGAGAGATGAAAACTGACATTGTTATAATAGATGAGAGAGGTGAAAACTGACTGATATTGTTATGATAGATGAGAGAGGTGAAAACTGACTGATATTGTTATAATAGATGAGAGAGGTGAAAACTGACTGATATTGTTATAATAGATGAGAGAGGTGAAAACTGACTGATATTGTTATAATAGATGAGAGATGAAAACTGACTGATATTGTTATGATAGACGAGAGAGGTGGAAACGGACTGATATTGTTATAATAGATGAGAGAGGTGAAAACGGACTGATATTGTTATAATAGATGAGACAGGTGAAAACTGACTGATATTGTTATGATAGATGAGAGGTGAAAACTGACTGATATTGTTATAATAGATGAGAGAGGTGAAAACTGACTGATATTGTTATAATAGATGAGACAGGTGAAAACTGACTGGTATTGTTATAATAGATGAGAGAGGTGAAAACTGATTGATATTGTTATACTAGATGAGACAGGTGAAAACTGACTGATATTGTTATAATAGATGAGAGAGGTGAAAACTGACTGATATTGTTATAATAGATGAGAGAGGTGAAAACTGACTGATGTTGTTATGATAGACGAGAGAGGTGGAAACGGACTGATATTGTTATAATATATGAAAGAGGGGAAAACTGACTGATATTGTTATAATAGATGAGAGAGGTGAAAACTGACTGATGTTGTTATGATAGACGAGAGAGGTGGAAACGGACTGATATTGTTATGATAGATGAGACAGGTGAAAACTGACTGATATTGTTATAATAGATGAGAGAGGTGAAAACTGACTGATATTGTTATGATAGACGAGAGAGGTGGAAACGGACTGATATTGTTATACTAGATGAGAGAGGTGAAAACTGACTGATATTGTTATGATAGACGAGAGAGGTGGAAACGGAGTGATATTGTTATGATAGATGAGACAGGTGAAAACTGACTGATATTGTTATAATAGATGAGAGAGGTGAAAACTGACTGATATTGTTATGATAGACGAGAGAGGTGGAAACGGACTGATATTGTTATACTAGATGAGAGAGGTGAAAACGGACTGATATTGTTATGATAGACGAGAGAGGTGAAAACTGACAAAAATTGTTATAATAGATGAGAGGTGAAAACTGACAAAAATTGTTATAATAGATGAGAGAGGTGAAAACTGACTGATATTGTTATAATAGATGAGAGAGGTAAAAACGGCCGATACTTTCGATCATTTCTAGCTCAAGATTGTCAAACGTTGAAAACGATCTTACCTCGTGTTTCATGTCATATTTAAAAAGGGCCTATACTTATCGGAATGAAAACTATTCTTGGTTTCTCGCCATAAAATGTTATGTAACCTCGCCAAGATTTGAAGATAGGATAAATTCCATACTCCACATATATCTAAGTATAAGCACAAGTGTATGGTTTGGTAAGTTAGCCGGCCTATTTTGATCGGTGAGATATCAATGTTTTTAACTTTTAGGGCAATAAAAAGTAAATCGTCTAAATAGCACTGTAACATCTGACATACTCAGCACATGCAAAACATAAAAAGTTCAAGTGAAGCGTTAAACACGTTTTCCAGATTCAGTCTGTCAACTGCAATGTATTCCACCAATATATATTTAAGAACATTAAAACACACGTGCACAGAGAAAATCGTCTTGTCTAAAATAACCACGGAGTATATATGGTGTTGTTTAAAGATAATCTTAATGGAAAGAACACCAAAGGAGACCGCCTTATGGAAAATATTGTGATTTTCCTTTAGGAAATTGGGATGAAACAGTTCGTGGTTCACAGTTTGGAAATGGAACAGAAAAATTTGAATTCTAGAGGGCCTCATTGACGTCAATCATTGACAAAATGGGTAGACCCTAGTTAAACGTGTCATTATGATTTTGTTTTGCTTTTCACCAAGGACTTGCTGATGTCAACAAAAGTTAATTTATTCATTTGAATTTTCCGTTATCAAGGTTTACTTCTGAAAACATGAATCGCTTTCTCCTCGAGAAACCTTACTCGTGAGGTGAAATTAACTAAATTATTACATACCCCCCCCCCCCCAAATGTGGGTTAATATAAGTTTACTATCCTAATTAAAGTAGCAAATGCTGTCAAAATTTTTTTTTTTCGATGAACCACAGACCCTCTTATTTTCTAGACAATCAGAATTTATGAAAAAGCACAGATTTTGGCAGCTAAAGGTTCGTGCTTACTGTGCGATTTGTCGTACCGACTTGTAGGAAGCGATTAAAATGAATGCTTTTAATTGGTTGATAAGATTTGTCAAGCAGTCAAAAGCATCCATTTTAATCCCATCCTACAAGTCGGAACAACAAATCGCAAAGTGAGAACGGGCCTCAAAGCTTCTCCTACTGTACATATACCTCGTGGAAGGGCTTTAGACTATGGGTAATCTATATAGATTCCACGCCATGTGTTTTACTAACCTCTTTTTGGTCTATTTTTTCGATAATTGACTATTTGTGTTTAAAACAAGCTCCCCTTCACGTTAACTCACAAAGAAATGTATGTGTTTTATTTTGATTGTATAAGCATAACTATTCTATTTTACTCCATTTTCAAACATCACAGGATGTGCAAATATAGAATTTAGGACTCACTGGATTATCATTTCATGGAATGCTTTGGAAAAAGAAAAAGTCAACGAAAATGATTTGTTTGTGCTTCATTCCCCGTAATATCTGAACAATTCTGTTTTGGTAAACTACTTGCTCTGAATCAATCAAATATCAACCCCAAACCACAGGTTGTTATCATATGTATAGTGGAATTCATAAGCCTCTGGGTGACAAACTTCTTAAATATTCCTATAATAATATGGATTACATTAATAGACGATTCAAAATTGATAAAGAAACAAAACTGTTATTGCTGGATTTTTCCGGGAAGCAAGGGAAGTCCAAACTCTGCACACCCGATAAATGCCCCCCCCCCCCTTCTAACACAATTAGAGACTTGTCTCCATGGTTATTTTAGTCAAGAAGATTTCCCCAGTGCCCGTGTGTTTCAGTGTTCATACACATTAATATATGTGACGTAATATGTGACACTCTCAGCATAATGCAAATTATCCCATACGTACTTTAGTTTGTAAAATATTAACCGTTTCGTTTATTAACTTAGGTCTTCCTATGGAACAATAGGGGAACAAATCGTTATAGGCTTCTTTTCTGACTTGGGTTTCCCACGCGAGATATGTTTGACAACATGTGCTAACCACTGAGGTGGAGTAAAAAAAGCAGACATAAAACAACGTTTGTGTTAGCGAAGAAATAGTTCTAACTATAAAAAACTATGCTTTCCATTGTCGTCAGATTTTTTTCCAAACTGAAAGAATTTGACAAAAATAGCAAGTTTATGACATAAGTCGCAAGACATGAGTTAATAGAACGGACACTCCGTTTGACAGTCAATCTGCCTAATAATACTGGCATTTTCAGAGCGTTCCATGGAGATGCTTGATAAGCGAATCATTAGACCAGCGTCTCGATGAGTCCTTGATGAGCGAATCATTAGGCCAGCGTCTCGGTGAGTCCTTGATAAGCGAATCATTAGGCTAGCATCTCAATGAGTCCTTGACGAGTGAATCATTAGGCCAGCGACTTGTTCCGACAATAGTGGACAATGGTGATCTGAATGGCCTTGTTTCAGGTATACAATAAAAACATAAGCGGGTTAAGTTAAGTCACAGTTAACATGATCGGGGAATGGAACTATGTTGTAGTGCCGTAAATTCGCTTATGCTTCAAGATGGCAAATTCTGCTATTCAATTTTGTGGCAGCCAAAATGTTGATATTTTTTGTTGTTGAAGGAGAATGCGGAAATTATCGGCTATTTATCTCAACACGTAAAATTCAAAACTTTTTAGTAGCCTACTGCTTGTCTCGGGAATGTGCGCTAAAGAAGTTCTTTGAACTGAATGAACGTTTAATTCGTCACGGGTATGCCACCTTAAGCTTTTTTCCACTGAAATCAGTGCGTAACATGCGACGTCAGACTAAACGGATTGGATCCTTCGTACATCTCAAATTATTTTATCGCTTAAAAAGCAATTAGAGAAGATAGACAAGTATTTGAAAAAAATATGTATATGGTTCGTTTGGTTTCAACAAGGCAGCAAATTATGAGAGTTATTGGTATAATTTTAAACTTTCCGAAATAATAATAATCTTACAAACACGATTCTCGCACTGTAGAGCATCGTTTCCCCAAAATGCACCACGATTGACCTTGAACACTGTGCATCGAGATTCTCAAGATATACGTATTTAGACCACAATTTAACAATAAGACAAAATATATCGGGTGGACGTAACCCCCCCCCCCCCCTTCTTTACCAATATATCAAAAACTAATAATTGCACTTCTTTGATATTTGGTATACACTATCACCACCCAGTTATCGTCAAATTGTATTATTGCCAGCAAATTATCAGCATAAGCAGAGGAGCCGCAACAACAAAAATGAAATACATGTAGAAAAATACAATGCCAAATATTAGCGTATTAATAATACTATCATACACATACGCAAATCGATGGCCGAAACAGCAAGGTATAAAGAAAGCCACCATATTATATTCTGGACAGTAAGACAGATATTTAATAAATTTGAAGTTTATGACATAAGTCGCAAGACATGAGTTAATAGAACGGACACTCCGTTTGACAGTCAATCTGCCTAATAATACTGGCATTTTCAGAGCGTTCCATGGAGATGCTTGATAAGCGAATCATTAGACCAGCGTCTCGATGAGTCCTTGATGAGCGAATCATTAGGCCAGCGTCTCGGTGAGTCCTTGATAAGCGAATCATTAGGCTAGCATCTCAATGAGTCCTTGACGAGTGAATCATTAGGCCAGCGTCTCGGTGAGTTCTTGATGAGCGAATCATTAGGCCAGCGTCTCGGTGAGTCCTTGATAAGCGAATCATTAGGCTAGCATCTCGGTGAGTTCTTGATGAGCGAATCATTAGGCTAGCATCTCGGTGAGTCCTTGATGAGCGAATCATTAGGCTAGCGTCTCGGTGAGTTCTTGATGAGCGAATCATTAGGCCAACGTCTCGGTGAGTTCTTGATGAGCGAATCATTAGGCCAGCGTCTCGGTGAGTCCTTGATAAGCGAATCATTAGGCTAGCATCTCGAGTCGGTGAGTCCTTGATGAGCGAATCATTAGGCTTGCGTCTCGGTGAGTTCTTGATGAGCGAATCATTAGGCCAGCGTCTCGGTGAGTCCTTGATAAGCGAATCATTAGGCTAGCATCTCGGTGAGTCCTTGATGAGCGAATCATTAGGCTAGCATCTCGGTGAGTCCTTGATGAGCGAATCATTAGGCCAGCGTCTCGATGAGTTATTGATGAGCGAAGCATTAGGCCAGCGTCTCTATGACTTCCTGATGGGCGAATCGTTAGGCCAGCGTCTCTATGAGTTCCTTGATGAGCGAATCATTAGGCTAGCGTCTCGACGAGTCCTTGATTTGCGAATCATTAGGCCAGCGTCTCGACGAGTCCTTGATGAGCGAATCATTAGGCCAGCGTCTCGATGAGTCCTTGATGAGCGAATCATTAGGCCAGCGTCTCGACGAGTCCTTGATGAGCGAATCATTAGGCTAGCGTCTCGGTGAGTCATTGATGAGCGAATCATTAGGCTAGCGTCTCGATGAGTCCTTGATGAGCGAATCATTAGGCTAGCGTCTCGATGAGTCCTTGATGAGCAAATCATTAGGCTAGCGTCTCGATGAGTCCTTGATGAGCGAATCATTAGGCTAGCATCTCGATGAGTCCTTGATGAGCGAATCATTGGACCAACGTCTCGATGAGTCCTTGATTAGCGAATCATTAGGCCAGCGTCTCGATGAGTCCTTGATGAGCGAATCATTAGGCCAGCGTCTCGGTGAGTTCTTGATGAGCGAATCATTAGGCCAACGTCTCGATGATCTCTTGATGAGCGTATCATTAGGCCAGCGTCTCGGTGAGTCCTTGGTTAGCGAATCATTAGGCCAGCTTCTCGACGAGTCCTTGATGAGCGAATCATTAGGCCAGCGTCTCGGTGAGTCTTTGATGAGCGAATCATTAGGCTAGCGTCTCGGTGAGTCCTTGGTGAGCGAATCATTAGGCCAACGTCTCGATGATCTCTTGATGAGCGAATCATTAGGCCAGCGTCTCGGTGAGTACTTGATGAGAGAATCCTTAGACGAGCGTCTCTATGATTCCTTGATGAGCGAATCATTAGGCCAGCGTCTCGGTGAGTACTTGATGAGCGAATCATTAGACGAGCGTCTCTATGATTCCTTGATGAGTGAATCATTAGGCCAGCATCTCGATGAGTTCTTGATGAGCGAATCCTTAGGCCAGCATCTCCATGATTCCTTGATGAGCGAATCATTATGGTGAGTTCTTGATGAGCGAATCATTAGGCCAGCATCTCTATGATTCCTTGATGAGCGAATCATTATGCCAGCGTCTCGATGAGTTCCTCATGGGCGTTTCTACAAATGTCAGATTGAAAAATGGACCACAATATCCCAATATATAAGAAAACATACACACGTGTTCCACAAAATTAAAGATGCTCTCGTCAGTCATCGCCATTAACTAAGACAGGTGAGCGTTTAAATGTTTGACTCATTGACGGCTTAATGACATTATTTCTATGTCTGTGTACTCTATCATTAAACTAATGGTAACCGTAAAGAGAAAATGAGACAAAACTTGAGTGATGATAAAGTTTAACATGTAAACTAACCAATCGGCAACTCCTCTTCGTCATGGTAACGTTCTACGACCATTAATTGGTGACAGGTGGTTGTCTCTGACAGATATTAAATCTCCTCTGGTGACTGCGTGAGGGGGCTTGCTGGCTGTCTCCGCCCTGCAACAAGGAGACAACGTCTTCATATAACTGAAATACTGTTGAGCAGGACGTAAACCCCATATCACTCACTCACTCAACGGCTTATCGTTAGTTTCTATCGATAGCTTCATTAGACAATCAACAACAATAAATCGCCACTAAGATGTTCAGGCAATGGTGGGATCCTTCGTGATTTCCCTTTAACGCTATTTGCCTTGACGTTAATATAACAACAAAAGTCCGAGACTTGTTCCGACAATAGTGGACAATGGTGATCTGAATGGCCTAGTTTCAGGTATACAATAAAAACATAAGCGGGTTAAGTTAAGTCACAGTTAACATGATCGGGGAATGGAACTATGTTGTAGTGCCGTAAATTCGCTTATGCTTCAAGATGGCAAATTCTGCTATTCAATTTTGTGGCAGCCAAAATGTTGATATTTTTTGTTGTTGAAGGAGAATGCGGAAATTATCGGCTATTTATCTCAACACGTAAAATTCAAAACTTTTTAGTAGCCTACTGCTTGTCTCGGGAATGTGCGCTAAAGAAGTTCTTTGAACTGAATGAACGTTTAATTCGTCACGGGTATGCCACCTTAAGCTTTTTTCCACTGAAATCAGTGCGTAACATGCGACGTCAGACTAAACGGATTGGATCCTTCGTACATCTCAAATTATTTTATCGCTTAAAAAGCAATTAGAGAAGATAGACAAGTATTTGAAAAAAATATGTATATGGTTCGTTTGGTTTCAACAAGGCAGCAAATTATGAGAGTTATTGGTATAATTTTAAACTTTCCGAAATAATAATAATCTTACAAACACGATTCTCGCACTGTAGAGCATCGTTTCCCCAAAATGCACCACGATTGACCTTGAACACTGTGCATCGAGATTCTCAAGATATACGTATTTAGACCACAATTTAACAATAAGACAAAATATATCGGGTGGACGTAACCCCCCCCCCCCTTCTTTACCAATATATCAAAAACTAATAATTGCACTTCTTTGATATTTGGTATACACTATCACCACCCAGTTATCGTCAAATTGTATTATTGCCAGCAAATTATCAGCATAAGCAGAGGAGCCGCAACAACAAAAATGAAATACATGTAGAAAAATACAATGCCAAATATTAGCGTATTAATAATACTATCATACACATACGCAAATCGATGGCCGAAACAGCAAGGTATAAAGAAAGCCACCATATTATATTCTGGACAGTAAGACAGATATTTAATAAATTTGAAAAGGGACTAATAAGTTAAGGAATTACGTTACTCTGCAAACCAAGAAGTTGTTATTTATAAGTAATTCTTCCCCTATATTCGCCCTATCATAGATGGTTTATGAGTTACGTGGGATGAGAGGTATTCCGAGAGAGAGATTTAATACATATCGCCTTTAAGGGAATGAAGCAATGAGTGGGTGGGTTCGGGTCACTTGAGTCATTCGATGGCACTCAAAAAATGGTAAAGTAAACCTGACATAACAATGCCTCATTGAATGATTATATAACCGGATAGAGAAGTAGGGCTAAAATAGGATATCCGAACATACACTTATCGGAGGGAGGTCGACCTTTGCTGCAACTAAACACTGTCGGATAACAGCTAAATTTTACTGTTGATTGTTCTCGTCTAATTTTACACAACGAGGTGGTTTTTGCGGTGGTACTCTTAAATATAACATCTAAAGTTATAGTCATCCCCGAGTACATATTGTTTTCGTATCGTTCCTTATATGGCTAACCACAGCCTTCTCTATATAAACATAGTTTTATTTGTAAAGGATGTAAAGGCCAATATACTTGACTGGTGTCACAAATTATATCTCACTTATGTTATAATAAATGGTAACAAGTCTGTTGTTTGGTGTCGAATCTCTCACTTATGGTAACAAGTCTGTTGCTTGGTGGCGACTATCTCACTTATGGTAACAAGTCTGTTGCTTGGTGGCGACTATCTCACTTATGTGTTAAATTGCATTGTTACAAGTCTGTTGATTGATGGCGACTATCTCACTTATGTAATAATGAATGATGATAAGTCTGTGGCTTGGTGGCAACTATCTGACTTATGTTATAATGAATGGTGACAAGTCTGTTGCTTAGTGGCGACTACCTCACTTATGTTATAATGAATGGTGATCGCGACCATCTCACTTATATTATGGTAATAAACGGTTATAAGTCCGCCCTTGGGTGGCGGTTATCTCACTTATGTAATAATAAAACTGGTATCAATTCTACAATGTTTCAGATGTGATATGGTAACGGGACAAACTCGATGAGTAATGTGGTAGTTGTTCTAAGCGGAAAGGAAGCATTCAGTTAACCTGATTATTCTTGTTTGCTTAAGAAAACAGAGAGATGTTGATTTAGAAAAAGCGGAAGGGTCTTTAGCTTTTCCTGGTTTTATCGGGACCCATGAGAGAATGACACTCTACATATCAACGTAATGTTATGGAATTTGGCTGTGTGCCAATGTGTGGACTAGGGTGTGGTCAAGTTTTCACTGGGTTTGACTAAAGCATTTTAGCAATTCGCTCACAACCACATGTTACCAGAATAAGTCTGCTCAGCACATTTTCCATTCAAAACAAACGGTATCGAGTTTGTATGGAAACGATCTTAGATTCTCACTAGAATTTTTCGGAAGACTGCTTGTCTAAGAAATAGCCCCAAATAACTCTAAACCAGCTCTTATTTACACAATACTGCAGGTATGGAAGTCCGTTTTTCGCCTACACATTTCCATGTACAGGTTAAGTTTTTGGTCGTGTGAAAACTCCTGCAACAATTTGTGCTAAACGGCGTCAATGTCTTCCGATTTATTTGTCATCTGTAAGTCATCATGTAGTTTTCCCAAATTCATTGTTACCGCAAACCAAACTCTTCCAGTAGTTTGCTGACAATCATTCACAGATGTGTCTTCTAAATTTGTTCAAAGTACGTCATTGGCAAGATATCATTGTGAGTGTTTTTTCTAATTCATTCACAAGGAGAGTTCTAGCTTTCAGTTCATTTTCCAAACTTCGAGCTCAACACGTAATAAAATAAGAGGACCAATACACCAACTAAACACATTTATTTCTTTTTCACCGTCCCGCATTTACGCTCCATTTACATTTAGGTGCTTCTCAATTCGTTGTCTCTCAATTCCGCGGCCTGTCGATTTGCCTCTAAAATTACACACTTTTTTTAGTTGAATATTCGTATATTTGCGCCAACTCTCTGATGTAGGGATAAGTTTATTTTTACTCTCTGACAACGTATCAGGACTATCAGTATCATCAGTGTAAAATGTTGTGAAACACAAACTGGCTTTAGTAAGCGATTCTTGCAGCTATATGGTTTCACCCGGTAGTTGCACTCTATGTATATATTGTCTTCAGTGTAAGTGCTGCTAAGTCTATGTTATATATAGGCATTCCAAACGTTATGTCCCAACCTTCAATGAAACCAATATTTATTTGTTCATCTGAAGCCCGGCATGCTTTCGGTGCCTTGCATCGGAAGTTACCATGGATAGGACGTATTGCACATGTGCTCGCTCCCTCGCTCTCGCCATGATGGCCGTCTCTGGTTAGTTCAGGTCAAGGTCGCGAGGTTAGAATCAACTTGTTTTACGCTGGTTCATTTTCAACCAGTTAAAACGAATAAGGGCTTCTGAATGCAGACCCTTTAACTGTCCGATCGGAATGCCATTGACCCAGAATGTCCATTTTAAACTGCACTACAAATTACAATAGCGCTAGTGGGAGGTATACATCTGACCAGCCAGCAGAATGAACACGTGCTCACCAGATTATCATAAAGGCCTTTTTTTGCAGAAATTATTTTTATCTCAAATATATAGAGAGAAAGCAGCGTGACTACTCCCATCGAGAAGTATTAGAGGAGAATTCGAGAACAAATTCATTTTATAGACAGCATGCATAAGATATGCTGGCCATTCACTATGCAATATGATAACAGGCTAACCCTCGTCATAAAAAAAACACCTGAAATACTTCTGCCCATAGTCTCAGTCATTGTCGGAGAAAATCTGTTCGGGCTCGGTTAAATTTTTGTCCGCCTGCTTATAATAAACAGATAGGTTTTAAAATCAACATGCCGATGTGCGCCTTGTTTAGAGGACAGTTTGTAATCGTCTTGTCTCTCCATAAAAGAATATCACCTCGGGGACCAGACGAGACATGTAATCATTCTGTCATAGAGCACCAGTTAACTGAAATGAATCAAGTGTTAGGTTTCATTGATACTGTAACAATGCAAATATCACCTAAGATGAGTGGTCTACCTTATAATATATGAATCAATTTTCAAAACTATATAAGAATACTTTTACGTTCCAATCAAAGGAATTGTCAGCTATTTGTAACCACGAGTATCCACGACCAGCATCAGACAGTTCCTACTTACGTTGTTCTCTTTATGGGTTTCTTGTTTCCTAAGGTCGCTTCAGACAGAATTGAATAGATTGCGTAAATAATCACACATTCAAGAATGAAATGATTTCTAAATGTCCAATGCCAACGAAAAGCTCTTTAAAGTTTATAAGAAATACATCTGTACATATACATGGTCTTTAAATGTTGTTGGGATGGTTGACAGTTACCAGCGGAAGGTCGTGGGTTTCCTCCGGGCACAGAGCCCGGTTTCCTCCCACAATAAAACTGGCAACGTCGCCATATAAGTTAAATAATCTTGAGCGCGGCGTAAAACACCAAACAATCAATCAATCAATCAATCAATCAATTAAATGTTGTTATTTCCCATGCTATTGTTTTAATTGATTTCAATAAAAAAAGAAACATCTTATAACAGCACCCTATATGACTGGCTTGGTGGGTCAAGCATCAAGAGCACAGTACTATATTGGTGTGCATCTATATTTTAAATATTTAGCTGCATGTGCAGTGCTCGGATATCGAAAGATTAAAGTCTACGATCGTGGTTATCTAGAACATACTTCTTGGTGTGAGACGTGAAGAAAGATAGTAAAGGTATAAGGGAATATTACTGACCTATTATTCTGCCCTTATTATTCCAACATTTCTGACCTTTGAACTTAATGATGTTATGACACAATTTTGATGCATGGACAAACGGTAATATACATGTATAGTTATAGGACGATCGTGTAATTCTGCATAAGTGTACATTGTGTAATTTGGCCAAAAATAGTTGTAGTTTGGGGGATGCTCTCCAGAGGATTTTATGATTTCGTTACGATGTGTTTAGATTTATTTCAAACACTTTCAACTATTATGAGCGTTCTTTTTTGTACGAACAATTCAAGACTGCCATCTCGTTTTAAGCGCAGGACATATACAGCGATTAACAAATCTATCACATAGTTTGATGGACGCAGGATCCCAAAACTTGTGAACGATACAATTTCCCCATGTCAACCAATCCAAGGGCCCTGGTTTCCAACAAGAGCCGGAAACTTTATAGTGAGGCATTAAAATGATCTTTCTTATGAATTAAACGACTTACCACTGTCCTTTATCTCTTAACGGGTACTGCGGTTTTCTCCGAAGTGTATGATCGAAAAGATAAAGTTACCTGTAGCCGTCTAACTAAGCATGTTATACAATATTCAAATGTGTTTTCAGTTACATCTGAGCTTATATAGGAGTACGGTTTTTAAACAGGGGGAATATGGGAGAAGAAGAACTTTGAGGTTGTGTTTTTTATAGGAAATCAGCAAATGCTATCCGGAGATCATACAAAAGTTCGACAACCTCTTACCCTCCCCATTAAACGAGGGAACAGTGATTCCTGAACAGTTGTCTTCATCTGACTCCCTTAGGCCTCAATATGCTTAACTTAATAATGCATACAGATAGAGCCAAGCTATCATTGACACTACGCTGTGTAATAACTTCTATATATATTGCATTCAGTACACTAGTTATACAGTATTATTCACTGTGAGTTAACCTCTCTGTCTGTCTTTAACATTATCGGTTTTATTTATCGGCAAATTGCCTTTGGGCTACATCGTCAAAGTCTTCATCCGTCTGGATAATCTAGTCATTTACATAAACAGCTTCGTTAGACATACTTCATTTCTGTCTTCATTGTTTTAATATTGTTTTAATTGAGACAATTAGTCTGGTTTGAGTCGAGAAGGTGTTTAAGTGATCTCCCAATGAACTGACAGCTAGTATCCACCCTATGTACTGGTTTGATGGTAGAATTGTATCGGGTAAGTCCAGTATACGAATACTGTCAATTCGTCTTCTACCACAATCGTATTTATAACCAGAGAATATCTATTTATCACATGGTCTACAATTATCACAAAAGAAGTTCATACAGAGAAATATATTTCAATGGCTGATTTGACCTATTGCAGTTTTATTTAACGTCGTTCTCAGTTATAGTTTTGTTTAGATTTTAAATGGGTGTAATTTCACAGAGATATATTAGTCCATGTTAGGGATACTAGTAGAAACATCAATGAAAATATAATAAATATTCTTACTTATGCCAATCAAATAACCGTCAATAAAACGACGACATTCTTATTTTATTACGGGATGTAGAGTGTTTTAGTTCAATCAATAAATCAGGCAATCGATCGATCAGGATTTTTCAGGAGTATTATGACCAATTAATCGATCATTAATTCAATAAATTAATTTACGAATGGATCGATTTATCAACAGATCGCCCGACGAACCAACAACAACCCAAATAAAAAATCATAGTGTTTGGAAACGTCAGATGGTATTTTGCGGTCAGTTCGTATAGTGCCGTCTGGCCCATCCATTCCTCAACCAAGTGTTTATGTTTCTGAGGCTACAACATGGGCCGTATCACCTTCAGTTACCCACTCTCAAGTGAACACTCATGTTACAGGGACACCTGAGGGTGGTAATCAGCTGTCGCTCAGGTCCGCGTTCATTTATTTAACACTTTACTTTAAGATTTTCTCCTACTGGCTAGCGGATTGGAAAGAAAACACTCGCTGGGACACTGTCTCTCCAGTAGCAATGGGATAGCGCTCGGTTTGTCACATTTGTAAACGAGTTTTCAAAAACAATACGTTCATCCTGTTATTTTACAGTCGCAGCCCAACAACCAATCAATAAATGAACGGAAATAAATCAATAAATAAACGCTACAATCAACCAATCAATGAATGAGTCTATAAATCAATCAATAAAAAAATCAGTCAATCAAAATCAATCAATCAATAGAACAATCAATAAATAAAAATAACAACAACAACCAATCAGTCTACCCCCCTCCACATATCAATCAATAAATAAACAAAACAAACAATCAAAAAAAAATCAATAAAAAATCGATCAAATAACCAGTCAGTCATTCAATAAATCGATTAATCAATCAATCACGCCATCGATTAATATTATTTCCTGTACGTTTTATTTCTGAAGAGCTTGTTATATCCTGGGATATTCATCCCGGGTTATATCCAAGGTTAATATATTTTAATTAATCCGAAAAAAAAATGTTTGCTTCTTGGAATTCATATGGTATTATTTCTAACCCCTTGCCTGGTGACTTCAGTTAATACCACGTAGAACAAATGTATTGAGAAAGAGTAAGTAAAAAGAATGTGGTCTTACTGAGAAAGGGAAAGCATAGGGTACGTTGACAGAAGTTATACTTATTTACAAGTGCCCCATTTTATTTCCAGTTCGTCGGTTGGTCTGCGTGTTCGTGGGGTACATCAGTGGAGAGAGGATAGCCAGCAGTGTACGTCTAGACGAGCAGAATCCACCACCTCATGATGCCGCTATGTCTAAAGGAGTTTAATTTACCCGTGTAACGTGGTACATACAAATCGAAGAAATGAAGTGAATAATTTCTAAATGTTTTGGAGTGTGATTGTATGGTGATTGGGAGAAGAATGCTATGAGTAGATTATTCAATTAAAAAGGCCATAGACAGTTATGCAATGGTAAGTCAATCTCAAATTCTAAAATGTTGAACTATGTTTTTGTCTTACTAGAAATTGCTAAGCTGGCAATTTATGTTTTTGTCCTATTAAGCTGATTCAAATGATCTAACTATTACAAACAGGACAATTTATTATCTCGTATGAAGGGTAATCTAATATTAAACTAGAGAAATTTGCACGTATATGTTTTGGCTCCCAAAGTAACTAAGTCATCTTGTTCTTGGGAGAGAGGTTGACATGTTGAGTAAAGATAAAGCGTTCTAAGATAACTTTCCCTATATAATGCCAATATGCGTCAGCTGCTATGTCCATTACTCCCCACCATGTTGATGAGAAAAATCAAGTTTTAGAAACTTGATCAGCGTATTAAAAATGACTTCTGGTATTTTAAAGTTAGAAGTGACTGTCCGACTCATAGCGTGTTACAGTGTATGCCCATCAAAGGCAATCGTCAACTAAGGAGACGCCCAGTAACTTAACTTAAGGAAAAGGGACAGGAAGTAAAACTTATGGAAATTAATTTTATATGCTAAATTGCCTTTTTGAAAGAAAAGAAAAAACATCTGTTTTTTCATTCGCTTATTGCACTGTACATTCATAAGAAGGCATTAGATTCTTCACGGAAAACGACAACCGGTATATTAATAGATAAGAAGGGGGATTGGTATTTCACGCCACCCTCCAGATTTCCTCATTGATTCAAACATTGTTTACGCAACATGGGGAACGCATTTCGTTCTTAGTTCATTGGTTTCTGAATAAAGTGATCTATCTACTCAGTCAGATGCTGTAGTTTTGGGAAAAATGGAGACACAACCGTCTCCATACTTCGCGAAATCTAAAAAAGATGAAATTTAATACACCCGAGTATATCTATATATCTGTTCCATTAATTGCAGTTCTCCGCTTCTGATGACCTACGGGTTATTTAGTTTTCATCTATCACCTAAAACTGTGCCCCTTTAAACGGGTGTGTATAGTTTTTGAGAGGCATGATATGAGTCCTTGAAGTTGGGGCATGTCAATTTTGCTAAAGTCAGATACTTTGTCAAGAGAACAAGACTGATTGATTGATTGATTGATGTTTTACACCGCACTCAAGATTATTTTACTAATATGGTGGCGTTGCAAACTTTAGAGGGGATGGGGTGGGGAGGATTTTTGCACGCATGAAACCCTCGACCTTAAATGACTACCTGCAACTCTTCCACATACGGCTATCGAGTGCACAGTTTTTTCATTTTGGTCTTAGTGGGATTCGAACCCGCGTCGCATCGATGGGAGGACTGTGTCAGACTGAGGGGTTATCTCTCTTGCCCACTGAGCCACCGGGGCAACAAGAGAACAAGAGCATGAGCAACTATATTTGATTATTTTTTATCAAAACTTAGCAGATTTTAAAGAAGAGGATAATAGTTATTAGTTTCTTAAAACTGCCTCAATCAAAAACAATCAACTGACTTTCATTGTACTCTGTGGTTAAATGTAAAAGAAAACAGTGTTCAGGTTGTCATTTACTCCAGTAACATTATAGACGGGTTGAGACAATAGACTGAACACCAGGTGATGCAGATGTTTACATTGGATACCTAGTATGGAATGTTCTTGCTGAGAATAGCTATTGTTCCGAAAACTGGAAACCCGCAAAAATACATCTTTTTCATTTTTCTCTTTGACTTAACATTGCACGATGTAGTGTTGGCAAAATACATGTGGCTCTAACATATTTCTTTCTCTGCAGGCCACGATGAAGGGGAGACCGACCAGACGGAACTGCCTTATTTTTGGACTTACCCTATATCTGACTTCTGTTTACTGTCGTAAGTAAATCTATTTAATTACTAATCAACAGGCTCTCTGACAACAGCCTCATCTACTATTTTAGTCGTTTATATAAATGGATTATTTGTTTTCGGTATAAAGTCAACGTTGTTCGTTTAATACTCTTCATTCTCCTGATAGTGTCTGGTCACAATAATAAACTCGTCATCATCGTTTATTGTTTTCGCATAAATCAAGATTTACATTAAAGATTTTGTGATGCAGTTAAACCTGATACTTCATAACGCCAAGTCTCAATAATTATAGAATAAAACAGCCTATTCGAATAGTAGTTTTAATTAATTCCATTCACATTTCGAATGGTTCTTTTAAAGTGCTCTCTAAAGAGCGTTAAGCTACGTGTATGGTGGTCCGAACGTCCAGTGGTTATTTTGATATTATCATTTTATTAATTATGTCGATAAAAAAGCCACCAATACAACAACGATATATTTCTTTTATTACGAGATGAGGATTGTTTTAGTTCAATCAATAAATCAGCAAATTCATTGATCAATAATCATTTAATATTCAACAAATGACTTGGCATTCACCGTGTAGAATGCTGGCTCATCAGATGCTAAGTTATTTACATTAACGGTATTGTGATACAGTCAAACCTGATCTCACTTTATCTGAATTCAGTTTATTACTAAATCCTAATCATTCTGAAATAAGGCAATTCAATCTTTAATGGCCATAAACACGTGTAACTCAAAGAAAAACTAAACCGGAAGTAAAAAGGCAATTATCTGTAATAGTTTGTGACAGTAAGGTTATGAACCAAGGGTCTACCAAAGGGAGCTGACAACACAAAACTCAGCACAACCTTCACCATCGTTTATATTTTCTTACTGTTATAGTTTCATTAGGGAAAGATTTACCGTGAAGAATGTATTGTTTGTTGTATCTGATATCCAGTACATGGGGCATAAAGGTCTAAATGATATACCTCTTTTTAACACAATTAGAAACTTCTTGTTTCAGTGGCATTTAGAAACTTGTCTCCATGGTTATTTTAGACAAGGACATTTTTCCTGCCCCCGTGTGTTTTAGTGTTCATAAATATGTCAATGATGTAGTAACAGAAGACCTAGAGAATTGGTATTTCTCGTTTAACAATAAACTTATGACTTTTTTTCGGTTCATTGTGGTAACCAAGTCAGATAGTTTAACAATTGTTTATGAAAAATAAAACACACAGGCACAGAGGAAATCTTCAGTTTAATATATGTATATGCTTAAGGCTGTACAAGCAAAATATCTCCATTTACGAGGCCCATGATAATTTATTGCCAAAGATAGGTTGGACCTTTTAAAACCTTCCAGAGGATACAAAAAGTCCATATCTCCAGATATAAAGAATAGGTCAGCAATTACCTGTTATGTTGGTCTTGTATTACATAGAGATCTGACGGTATTGAATTACATCCACCCAATATGACCTTTGTTTGATGACGTCACAGTTTGATTCTGACAGCAATTGCCATCTTCCGGTCTACCATTTCTCATCCATGTTTAAAAAGGGCAGATATTCGGCTTATCGCCTCTCTGTTACATGACTCACTGGAAGTCATTGCCACTAAATGACTATTGTTTCCAGAATGATCGCACAATATGTACCAGCTTGTAAATAAATTAAATTTATAGCCTACAATATCCAAATACCGACAAGTACAAGGCTGTCTTTACATTTTTAGATGGACTGTACTGTCTTACCCTTGATGGAAGATCTGTCAAACGTTTGCACATGTTAATAAATCGGCGTTAGATCGTCTCAATAAAACATGTATAGCCCCCCCCCCCCCCAAATAAACCTGGCAACCCTGCCATATAAGTGTAATAATCTTGAGCATGGCGTAAAACATCAATCACTTACTCGATCAATCGATTGGTCAGTTGTTACATGACTTTTGTATAAGCACTTGTGGTTGGTCGGGTCATTACCTCTTTAGTGCGCTTTGTTGTGTAGAGGCTGTTTTATTTAGTGTAAAGCTCTTAGTTTTTGCGTAATGCAGCCCCTATCAGCAAGATATAGGGACATGCTCCTGTTTGCTAATCAAATCGCATGCAATATGCCTAAAACGACTTGGGAACTTGCTTCCATACCAGCGTAACCTTTATGGAGACAATAAGAAAAATGAAATCTATATGATAGATTTCTCTGTATATAAGTAGTCGTCTATCCTCACAAAGCGTGTACATCTAGATCAAGTATAGAATTGTAGATGGAGTATTATAGGAAAGTATTTCACACATGTACGACTCTACCCGAAGTTTTTTTTACAGAGTAAGTACCGGCGGTTATGTACCACGTGCCAAACAAACTTTATGACATATGACCTTGATTAGTGTTTACCACACTGAGATTCTACACGTGTTCCCTCCTACCAACTCGCTCACTGGGATACAGCCTTTTTTACTTCAAGAAAAAAACATCAGCTGTCACATTTTTCAAATTATATTTGACTGTATTTAGCATCTTTCCATATAGAAGAGGTTGTGGTAAAATGAAAAAAAAAAAACACATTCCGCGTGCCGTATGAAACGTAGTCAAAATTCTGGCATAAATGAATAGTTACAGTTGAGTACATTTCATGAATTAATCAACCACCCATCCATCATAAACAAAATAACCCAGTTATTAAATGTCTTAGTTCTAAACTCCCGCTTTCACTCGAGATGAACATTAGCGAAAAACAAAACAAACTGACAAATCAATAAGACGTTCGGTTATATCCGAGTTGATATATTTATATAATCATGGTAAAAGTGGAAAGTATATACATGTACCCAGTGTTTAATATGAGCAGGTTTTAATTAAGGGATAAATTAAGGGATCCTAATCATCTGTGAGTCTGGAAGCGCGACTGTTTGTCTGCTCCAGTCCAGGATTAAACAGTCAGAGAAGAGCCTTGAGCGCATCCCGATTTCGTCGGCGCAGACCATGTAACCAGAAGACGTTTTTATCAGAACATGGACTTGTTTTTTAGGGTTTTTTTCGTTACTCTTTTCTGTTCACAAACATGTCGTATACCGTATACATAAGAGGGATGAGAGTTCCAACTTGACATGGGTGTCCGCGAAAAGACAGCTGTGTGTAGCATCTTCGCTTTATAGTTCCTCTGGCCCAGTAATTACTCCTCAAAGAATTAGCCTGAAGTCATTTCTGAAAATGCCATACTTTTATGTTTTTTAGATCGACTTTCTGTTGAGCAATGTTTATGACCATAAGCGTTACATTAATGAAAGTCAGACTTAATTATTTCTTTGGGATCGCAACTTTTTTTACATCAATTTTAGTACCTTTTTTATCATGAGTCTATGCCTATCCATTGTCATAAAATAGGGCATTTTTGTCATTCACAAGCAAATCAGTTACATGAATATTAATACAAAAGAAGAACACTGTTAAGTCTATAATCTTATAGGCCATTTGAAATGTTTTCAACGATTGGCATAGAAGAGAGGCTTTTTTTCGATGTTTTTTCGATGTTGCTTTTGAATATATTTGTCTCGTTCATTCTTGATGAGGGTATCGAAGATAACACTCTCGTCTGAAATACCCCCAATTTAAAGTTTATGTAAAGACTTTAATTATTGTTAACCTATAGGTGTTAGTGATATATCAGCCGTTAAGCAGAGAAATCCACCAGTTATATCTAAGATATTTTCATGATTTCATATTGTCAAGAGAAAGAGGGATGTCCTGGACCTCTTGGTATTCCTTACTGATTCTAAAGCCTTGTTTTGGTCGAATGACTGAACTCGACTTGCTGAAGGCGACGTTGTTGTGGACTTTTCAGACCCTTACAGTTTCTATAGAATTTCGAATGTCTAACTCAGGCGGGTGTTTGTTATTTCTAAACGTAAGTTAAACTGCAATTGTACGTTTGTAAATTGTACTATTTGGGAAAAATAGGCAATAATTTTGAAATTCCGTTTTAACGGAAAAATATCAACATTTTGGCAGCACATGCCCCATTGAAGTGTATGAACCCTTTGGTTTTTTCTTGAAATAAAAATCCCAGTGCATTACCTGTGTGTGAAAGTACAAACAGCGATAGAGTGAGAGATGCCCCTTGCCTCACGCCAAGCACTATGCAGTGAATTTTCAGACAAAACACGCTTATCTGGTAAATGGTCCTTAGAGATTTGAACTGCGAAGATCAGATTATTCACATGTTTCTCATATTCTCCTATTACCCTCTCGATCTCTCTATTGAGAATTAATTGCTGCCAAATAAGCCGGAATGTTTTGCCTGGCGCAGTTGTTGGACTATTTATAGTATCGTATCTTCACATGGATCTTCCTGTCCATATACATTACAACATCTAAAGAAACTGACGATACACACCTTACCACTTGAGCTTATGTAATCCAATTTGTACTTCCAAATAAACCTCAAAAGGTCGGTCTATAAATATCGTTTATCTTTGGGTTGATGACACCTGCGACCCGTTCGTTTCTGATAGACATACAAATATATTTTCTTGTCGGTCGCCAGAAGGTTCACGATACATGTAGGACAGTATTGAAATCTGACAGGTTCGGTGTATCCATATAACCTAGATGACCGTTGCACGAGCTTTTGTGATTCACGGACTGCTCAAACTGGATGTCGACAGCCTGCCAATTACCGTTGCGAGCTGTAAGTCAATGTTTTCTTGGCAAATATACTGATTGTTGAGACAACAGCTAAAGCACATACTCTGACCTTCTAAGATGGAGGCCTTCCAAATGATAAATGCCATCCTAGGGTCTTCGAGGTGACAGAGTAATATAACCCCGATATCAACGTTGATCAAAATTGTGTTCCAACATGTAATCGACCTAATTGTCCCAGGTTCGTATTTATTAGCAAACTCCCATTTCTAGGAGGAAAGTAGGTTTTCGTTTTTGAAGTAGTTTTTTTCATGCATAAACCGTTTATGTTCATTTGGTTGGTAAGCCCTACTGTGTTGAATGTACCTGTAAGTTGTACCTTGATGAAGATTAGATTTATAGAATCAAAAGCAATTAGAAAAACTTGTTTCTAGTCTGAAGAGAAAACCTGTATAACAAAAAAACAAAACAAAAACAACTAAAAAACAAACAAACAAACACCCCCCCCCCCCCCCACCAAAAAAACAAAAAACTAAACAAAATATTTCTCGCCTACATGTTATCAAATTTCTTAGCTGCTTGTTGAGACCTTACTATAATACTACCGGTATCAACTTGGATAGCCTTGGTAGTCAATAGAATAGTCTACTATTGATATGCCCTCATTTAGCCTTTGGAGTCAATATAATACTTACGATATCACCTTATATAATAAACCTTGGTTGTAAATAGAATTACTACCAGTAATACTAGAATTACTACATAAATGTGTAGCATGCCCTTATATAGCCTTGGTGGTCGATAGAATACTACCAATAACAGCGCATATGGCCTTGGTAGTCGACAGAATACTACTGATATCAGCGCATATGACCTTGGTAGTCGACAGAATACTACCTATATCAGCGCATATGGCCTTGGTAGTCGAAAGAATACTACCGATATCAGCGCATATGACCTTGGCAATAGACAGAATACTACCGATATCAGCGCATATGACCTTGGCAATAGACAGAATACTACCGATATCAGCGCATATGGCCTTGGTAGTCGACAGAATACTACCGATATCAGCGCATATGACCTTGTCAATAGACAGAATACTACCGATATCAGCGCATATGACCTTGGCAATAGACAGAATACTACCAATATCAGCGCATATGACCTTGGTAGTCGACATAATACTACAGATATCAGCGCATATGGCCTTGGTAGTCGACAGAATACTACCGATATCAGCGCATATGATCTTGGTAGTCGACATAATACTACCGATATCAGCGCATATGACCTTGGCAATAGACAGAATACTACCGATATCATCGCATATGACCTTGGTAATAGACAGAATACTGCCGATATCAGCGCATATGACCTTGGTAATCGACAGAATGCTAAAGATATCAGCGCATATGACCTTGATGGTCGATATAATGCTACCGACATCACCGTATATAGCCTTGGTGGTCGATATAATTCTACCGACATCGCCTTATATAGCCTTGGCGGTCGATAGAAAGACCTACTTTTGATATTCCCTTATATAACCTTTGGAGTCAATATAATACTTACGATATCACCTTATATAATAAACCTTGGTTGTAAATAGAATTACTACCAGTAATACTAGAATTACTACATAAATGGGTAGCATGCCCTTATATAGCCTTGGTGGTCGATAGAATACTACCGATAACAGCGCATATGGCCTTGGTAGTCGATAGAATACTACTGATATCAGCGCATATGACCTTGGTAGTCGACAGAATACTACCTATATCAGCGCATATGGCCTTGGTAGTCGAAAGAATACTACCGATATCAGCGCATATGACCTTGGCAATAGACAGAATACTACCGATATCAGCGCATATGACCTTGTCAATAGACAGAATACAACCGATATCAGCGCATATGACCTTGTCAATAGACAGAATACAACCGATATCAGCGCATATGACCTTGACAATAGACAGAATACTACCGATATCAGCGCATATGACCTTGGCAATAGACAGAATACAACCGATATCAGCGCATATGACCATGACAATAGACAGACTACTACCGATAACAGCGCATATGACCTTGGCAATAGACAGAATACTACCGATATCAGCGCATATGACCTTGGCAATAGACAGAATACAACCGATATCAGCGCATATGACCTTGGCAATAGACAGAATACAACCGATATCAGCGCATATGACCTTGGCAATAGACAGAATACTACCGATATCAGCGCTTATGACCTTGGCAATAGACAGAATACTACCGATATCAGCGCATATGACCTTGGCAATAGACAGAATACTACCGATATCAGCGCATATGACCTTGGCAATAGATATAATACTACCGATATCAGCGCATATGACCTTGGTAGTCGACATAATACTACCTATATCAGCGCATATGGCCTTGGTAGTCGACAGAATACTACCGCTTTTAGCGCATATGATCTTGGTAGTCGACATAATACTACCGATATCAGCGCATATGACCTTGGCAATAGACAGAATACTACCGATATCATCGCATATGACCTTGGTAATAGACAGAATACTGCCGATATCAGAGCATAGTCGACAGAATGCTAAAGATATAAGCGCATATGACCTTGATGGTCGATATAATGCTACCGACATCACCATATATAGCATTGGTGGTCGATATAATGCTACCGACATCACCGTATATAGCCTTGGTGGTCGATATAATTCTACCGACATCGCCTTATATAGCCTTGGCGGTCGATATAATTCTACCGACATCACCGTATATAATCTTGGTGGTCGATAAAATACTACCGACATCACCTTATATAGCCTTGGCGGTCGATACAATTCTACCGACATCTCCTTATATAGCATTGGTGGTCGATATAATACTACCGACATCTCCTTATATAGCATTGGTGGTCGATATAATACTACCGACATCTCCTTACATAGCATTGGTGGTCGATAGAATACTACCGACATCACCGTATATAGCCTTGGCGGTCGATATAATTCTACCGACATCTCCTTATATAGCATTGATGGTCGATATAATGCTACCGACATCTACTTATATAGCATTGGTGGTCGATAGAATACTACCGACATCG
The DNA here is from genome assembly GCA_963971465.1 of Lepidochitona cinerea. NCBI lineage: Eukaryota > Metazoa > Mollusca > Polyplacophora > Chitonida > Tonicellidae > Lepidochitona > Lepidochitona cinerea. Next base: position 32,564,605 of record OZ020556.1, on the reverse strand, counting down.
TCTTACATAACCTCGGTGGTCAATATCATACTAACGATATCAGCACATATGGCCTTGGTGGTCGATAGAATACTACCGACATCTCCTTAAATAGCCTTGGCGGTCGATAGAATACTACCGATATCAGCCCATATGACCTTGGTGGTCGATAGAGTACTGCCGATATCCCCTTTAATAGCCTTGATGATCGATAGAATACTGCCGACATCGCCTTATATAGCCTTGGTGGTCGATAGAATACTACCGATATCAGTCCATATGACCTTGGTGGTCGATAGAATACTACCGATATCAGCCCATATAGCCTTGGTGGTCGATAAAATACTACATATACCACCGTTTATAGCCGTGGTAATAAATAGAATGCAACCAACATCATGGTATTGGTATTGGCGACGTAACGGTACCGGACCGTATAGCTTTGGTAGTTGATAAAACACTACCAGCATAACCCTCAGCTTTATAATTTCTCTGGATCTTACAGTACACAAAATGCCAGCTTTAGCATGTCTGGCTCTTTATCACTGGGCAACCAAATGCTGGAAACTTTATACATAAATGTGTTTACACGAGTTAAGGACACGAACTGACCTTTGTCACTTAAGACAGTAGAGTGTTTACAAAGGGCAATAACCCTTTCGCTTAATAACACGTCGCTCTGTTTGTCGTTTAATTTGTTGGGTTGGACTATGACTTTCCAGTCGTGGAGATAACAAGTATAGTGTAATACAGCCGACAGAGGGGACATTTCTTACACCTACGTTTGGGACTTTTATTCTCCAGATTTTGGAATTTTGAACATATTTTTTCGCTCAGACATTTCCTATTGTTTACAAAGGATAATTATGACCACGCAATGGCTGTGAGCAGCATACGTTATATATTTCCTGCAGCTCTCCTACGTTTTCTTATCTTTGGTGAAAATAAGGAAGAAATGCAACCTGGTGTGTGTTGTATTACATCTGCTGCCAATAACTGATGAGTCGGCGTTTTTCACTTGACTTTTAATATGGGGCTACTTATTTGCCAACATGTCCTTCCCTGATCAAATGTGATTTCTTTGACAAAGCCTTTATTGGAATCCTTATTTGGCGATGTCTATCCGATTTGATAAAGTTTATTTCTTATTGAATTAAGCAAAGGTAATAATTATCTGATGAAACATTGATGTTAAAACATATTTCATGTACGACGTTTTTAGAAATTATCTTATAAAATTGCTTCTTTTTCAGTACAATCATTTTGACGAAAGATACAAATTAATTCATCAAAAACACTAAGCTATAAATCTAAGTCAGTGGTCTTGTCTTTAGAAGAAGCCAGAACAATTTAATGTCATCCTTATTAACAAGTCAGTATATATACTATGTGTGATTTCACATATATGTATAAGACAACTTCACAGGTTATCTAGAACATTCCATTAAAGCTCATGTTTATGGTACCTTTAACTTTACACACGGCCTTTGAGAAAGAATGATTCAAATATACATTTAATAATAACATTCTCAGATCCCGTTTTGATGAAAGGATATTGGAATTTCGATAGCTAATGCCATGTTACAGGGAATTTGATCGACTGATTGGCATTATTGAACAAAACCAAAGTTAAGCATATCCTTGTTGGTCAACTATTCATAGATTGGGAATTATCAATTTTTTTCTGATATTGTCGAACACCATTAAAATATTATGGCGTTTGAGGATTCAGTGTGCAATCATTTGATGTGCGCTATACAGCATATTGCATTAAAATGACTACAACTGTTTATAGTGAGCGCAGCGAACTTTATACACAGCATGCGTACGTAGTGACGTCACTATACTCACTTCAAAGTCTGGTCAACTTTATTTTGTCGAAACGTTCCATATCGGTGTTCGAAACCGCCGCCATCTTTGTTGTAAATTCTAAAAGTCCTGCTGGTAGATGTTTCCGCTTTTGCTCCTCTTTTAACAGAAGAGTACATCTGATGGGTTGTTTTAAAAAAACTACACTCATAAATTATGAACTTTAAGTTTACTTTTAAGTTATTTTCTGCGCTCACTTCTAGACTTTGCCTATTACATATTAACCAAGCCTATGTGTGATTTCACTCGATTTCTGTTCAACAGATCACTAGCTTTCGGAGACATTTACATCCCCATGGTTGGAATGTCAGTGTTGTTTATTCACACGTACTTTTTATGGAGTAGCAGTATGTGGGTACATACAGACCGCACAAGTTGTTGTAACAAGCCCTTTCTGCTAATAGTTGCTCCACTTGGTTCTACCATTCAGGACATATGTCACTGATACTTTTTAACAAGAGGCAGGCTTTACTGGGCTTATAATCATTACCGAACTCAGGGGTAATGTTTTACCCCAGCGCTCCGTAAACCAAATCCACAACCCCGTTCAGTTGTTACTCGTAAAGCTTCATGAATATGAGGAGAGACATAATGTTTGAATTGTGTGGATAAACATAGGATAGCTGGCGATAGTATGTTCTAACGCTATTTAATAGTAGCCTATCTAAGGTATTGTGACCATGGGCCATGCACAGGTTTCCACCCCAACATTGCCAAAAACTGTGTTATTTTAGCAAACTTTTCTCTGAAATTGGAAAATGTTTCACGGTTTTTAGAATATTTGTTCTCGTTTCTCACGGCTTATTTCTCATAAAGTGTAAGTCTGTGTGCAGTGTTTGAATTATTTTCAAAACATATGTGTAACAGGTTTTTGTTCGTGTACATAAGACACTACATACACAAAGTGCATTAGTGAATAACTATAGAGATGGCAAACAGGCAACATGTAACAGGATTTTGTGTTAAGGTTTTTATTGTCGACGTTTTAATTAAAAAAAAAGAAGATATTTCGAAGCACCCTTGTGAAAACCCAACCCCAATATGCCATAATCTATCCAACGTGAAGCAGTCTGGGTAATGGCATGCATACATTGTACGTTTCCTGTATAGAATGCATCCAATGTTATGGATGTCTCTATGTAGAAATATGTCTATTTTTTGTGTTGCATGACATGAGGTATTTCCAGATGCACCTTGGGTCTTGTCGAATGAACCCTAATCCCCATACTCTTTCCTCACGTACCACATTGTGCTTTTCGTCCCATCTTACCACATCGTTGTTGCTATTTTACAGTCCATTTTTGCCCACAAAATGCCATAGCAGGAGGGTATAACGACCTACCTGTAGTGTGCTCTTTTACCTTAAATTCTTATATACCTTCATAGAGAAAACAAAGACCAATTATCTAAGACAATAAAGTACCTTGCAGGTTTTAACCACTTTGTGCAAATGTATGGGGTATGAACGCATTAACATAATCCTGGGGTTAACGCTCAGGGTCGGTATTTATAAAAATAACTCTTGACTTATGCTTTAGTCTCAAGTTATTCTTTCCTGACTAAGCAAAGTCAAAAACTTAAGTCTGCATTCATAAAGGGGCTTAAGTGAAAACTTAGCTAAGCTCGGTGCGAGGAACTTAAGTTTCCTCCAACCCTAAAAGACCCCGGTAGCTATGGAATTCCCAAATATATCATTCTAATTTCTAGGTCAACGTTTTACTCTTCTGTGAAAGGAGATAGGAAACATAGTCATGATCAAAACAAGCAAAGTCATCGTTAAATCGAAGCTGTCTTGTCAAGCCAATTAATATAACTTGCATACGGTACCCGGTAGAAGATGTAATAGACCCGTCAATCAGAAACTCAGGAAACAGAACCCCCTCTCAATTCAACCTGTTATTTTTAAGAAATAAATTCCCCGTCGTCTAATTATTTTAACATCTTTTTTTCTTGCTTTTTTTTTAAACGCTTGTTTGTGTTGTATTGATTGATCAGTCGCCATGATTAAAAAAACAGACTAAAGTTTTTTGATGAGATTTAAGCCTACTCCCTACCAGTTTTATGATGTAAAACTAATTTAAACAGAACTTAAAGGCACACTTGCCGCGAAAATCAGGAATATTGTTTACATTAAAAAAGAAAGACCGTATTCTGTATTTTTCCCAGACAATATAAGTTAGGAACTTTCTATTTTTACCAAAATTTAAAAGTTTGGACGTCACTTTGTATTTTTAATTTGAATTTGAAAATTTGAATTGTTACGTACCCGGAACGTAAACAAACCGATCTGCCCCCTATTGGCGATTTTTTATTTTAGTCGAGTGAGTGAGCTAACGGCACAGTGTAATTTTACGTAGGCCTATTTATCTGAGAAATACAGACTGACGATCGGTTAACAGCGACTGGAAAAGCCTGCTGATAATTGTTTGAGTGTAAACCACAGATACAAAGGCCTGAAAGGAGGGTAATCCAACACGAAAGTTGACCGACACTGATCGTTGTTGTTGTAATCAGGCTTCGATTCTTCGTTTGTTTTTCACCCCATTTTTACAGTCTAAAGCTAACTAGACATGTTTTATGTGTCCTATGTTTAAGTTTAGTGGTATTAGTCGTAGTAAGCTCATGTAAATTGGTTTTCTTAGCAAATTTAAACAGGCTACGGCGGCAAGTGTGCCTTTAAGTTTAAGGCATTTTATGAATATTGCTGAAGTTTTTTTCAGCTGACTTTAAGGGAAAGGAAATTTAAGCTTTAGACTAGTTTAGATGGAAAGAATAGGGTTCATTTAGTCTAAAACAACTGACCAATGTATGTTTTATCCTTGTAAGCGAATAATTGAAATTTGAATGTGACGTACAATAGAAAATAAGCTCCATGGGCCATTCACAAGCCCGCCACCATTTTTTCATTAGTTTATCCAATTATTGGTGAATAAAATTTAGGTGTGTTATAGAGTAGTCATGTGATGCAATTTAGCCAATGGCTTGGCTAAGAAATGACGTGCGGTTGCAAGACTGACCTAGATATTCCGAACCAATCTTCCCACTTCAAGTTTGTCGCCATGTTTTTTGGACCTAAATCTACCATCATGTATTAGAGAGCTGTCTAATCCATATTACAAATATCAAATGGTAGAGAATCTTAATTGTGACTCCTCTAATATCGTGTATGTAATCACGTGCAAAAAATGTCGCAAACAGTACGTCGGAGAAATTCAGAATTCTCTACGACAAAGAGCAGCCAACCATTTATCTAGCATAAGACTTAAACATGATGTACCCGTGGCACAACATTTCAATACTCAAGGTCATTCGGTCAAGGACCATTTTGAAATCATGCCTATTGAGAAAATCCCATTTCTCACTTCCGCTGCAGATACGAAGCACAAACGTTTGGAAAGGGAAAGTTTTTGGATTCAAACATTACAAACTATTTATCCTTTGGGTTTGAACTTGGACCCCGGAAGATGTCGTGAAAAAACTATAATACCATTTGTGTTTCAGTATAACAAAGCTAGCATCGCTATGGCCAAGATTATAGTAGAAGAATACAAGCTACTTCAAAGTAAACTTGCTCGACCTCTGACCCAAATGCCAGTCATTGCTTATAAAAAGAACAAGAGTTTGAAAGACATACTGGTCAGGGCTAAACTCCCCTGTCTGCCTTCTACCTAGGTTTTCTGGGAAAGGGTATGGGGGGGGGGGGGCATAATATATAGTCTGACGATATTCTTACTATAGCTTAAGATGCGTAAGCATTGTCAATGTAATACAAAGTGTTCCAGAAAATTCTACTGACTAAGGCCAAGCTCCTGTCAGTCGTCAACCTAATGAAATACCATAGGTTTACTTTATTACAACAATTTATGATGGGGTATAAAGGTCTAAATGATATACCTCTTTTTAACACAATTAGAAACTTGTCTCCGTGGTTATTTTAGACAAGAAGATTTTCCCTGTGCCCGTGTGTTTTAGTGTCCATAAACATATCTATGTCAGTTTATTACTTCCTGTTCAGAACTGTTACGATATAAAATCTTTGAAATTCAAATCAAGTTCAAGCTGAACGACTTGATTGTAGTCACAATTGTGAGATTTCTCTCTCATTCAAAGGTTATATGGGCTACCGGCTTTCCGGTTCAACTATTTTGTTTTTCACATCTAACAAGCAAACATCGAGACTGGCTTCTTGTTCCAGTTCTGTAAAACTGTAAGAAAAATTGAGATACTATGTGCATCAAAATGATGTAATGTACTAATATATAGTAGTGGTTCGTTCTTTTCTGTCCCAGTCAAAGGTATCATACGCTTTGGCCGGATGTAGAATTATGACCAGGTGCCCAGCTTTTGTTTTCTCACTTGATATGCGGAGCCTAACTAAATCTGGCAACGTCGCCATGTAAGTGAGAAAAAACGAGATATAAAACATGAATCAATAATTGTTTATTTAGATGTGTATTGTCATGCATACTCCAGAGAAAGTATCTATTTAACTTCCTCTTAGTCATTTTTTACTTTTTAACAAGACTCAACAAAGTTGCTTAGGGAAGATGGTACAACGCTTAGTTGCACTGACGAATACCTTCCAGTCTGTTGTTTCCAAGTTACGCACAATTATGTCTGTTTTAAATATAATAGTTGGAAATTCTCTGCTGTCGCGCATGCTTAGGTTTCAACTTCCATTGCAACTGAGGGACAATTTCACATCACTGGACACTTGGCGTGAATAAAGGATATGTTGCCAGACAAACACATGTACATAGGATGTTGTATCGCTCCTCAAGACGGTATGTGACCTTAGGATGGTTTCCATTAACATACGCATTAGTCGCTTAGTTTCTCTACTAGTGGAAGTGTAAGTTAAAGTAAATGTATTACGTGAACCCTGATTCAGGCATTTCCGCATAGTGCACTCGAGTGGCCGGGTATTTAGCAACTCCTAAACAAGTGTTACTGTCAACGTACGAGTGGGTGATTATGTAAAGGTTTACTGTAACATTTGTCAGAGTGTTATAACCTGAAGTTGATAAATGAGGGTATGGAGGAGGAATCGAGGATAACACTAACACAGATCTTATTAAAAAAGTAAAACACAACACAAAATCAATAAGGGATAAAACTCCACCCCCACACTCATGGACCCCATGAACTTTGAACTTCCGAAATGCGTGCTTTTTTATTATTAATAATTATTCCTACTTTTAGTATAACTTCTTATCATAAGACAATAAAAGCCATTGAAGGAGATCGACGAATTAAATAATTTACATAAAAATAAACCTTACAATTTTTTTTTCTCGGAAATTGCGGAAATTGTGTCAGGCCTTAGTTGATTCTTAGTTGACTATTTCAGGTACCTACTCCAGAATCAATAATCCATTTCTAATTTGCACTTTTGCAGAAAAATAGGGAATATTTCAACGCAAAAATAGCATCACATTTCTCTACGATATGCTATCTGCTTGACTCCTAACACACATTGGCAATAGCTACAACGCGTCTTTACTCTACAACGTACATGTAATTGGTGGCATTAAATACTTATTACATGGTATTCAATGCTGATATATCCATGTCTCATCGACGTTATTGGATGGTGCGTGGCATTGGAGAATTATTACATGGTATTCAATGATAATATATCCAGGTCTCATTAACGTTATTGGATGGTGCGTGGCATTGGAGAATTATTACACGGTATTCAATGATGATATATCCATGTCTCATCGACGTTATTGGATGATGAGTGGCATTGGAGAATTATAACATGGTATTCAATGATGATATATCCATGTCTCATTAACGTTATTGGATGATGAGTGGCATTGGGGAATTATAACATGGTATTCAATGATGATATATCCATGTCTCATTAACGTTATTGGATTATGAGTGGCATTGGAGAATTATAACATGGTATTCAATGATGATATATCCAGGTCTCCTTGACGTTATTGTATGGTGGTGGAATTTGAAGAATTATAACATGGTATTCAATGATGATATATCCAGGTTTTATTGACGTTATTGTATGGTGGCATTGGAGAATTATAACATGGTATTCAATGATGATATATCCAGGTCTAATTAACGTTATTGGATGGTGCGTGGCATTGGATAATTATTACATGGTATTCAATGATGATATATCCAGGTCTCATTAACGTTGTTGGATGGTGGGTGGCATTGGAGAATTATAACATGGTATTCAATGATGATATACCCAGGTCTCATTGACGTTATTGGATGGTGGATGGCATTGGAGAATTATTACATGGTATTCAATGATGATATGTTCAGGTCTCATTGACATTATTGGATGGTGAGTGGCATTGGAGAATTATAACATGGTATTCAATGATGATATATCCATGTCTCATCGACGTTATTGGATGGTGGGTGGCATTGGAGAATTATAACATGGTATTCAATGATGATATATCCAGGTCTCATTGACGTTATTGTATGATGAGTGGCATTGGAGAATTATTACATGGTATTCATTGATGGCATTTCTAGTTCTCATTAAAGTTATTGTTCTCAGATCTTAAAAGATCTCCAGAAATTGACAGGATTTACTGCTTGTTGGCAATTGGTGTGATTTGTTGGGAGAGATGTCAGACGTCTAATTCTCATGCACGTATGTTGTGGAGAGAGAGAGAGAGAGGGGGCCTTTCTTGGTTGTTGCAGTGTTAATAGAAGACCGACACGTTCTCTATTTCCCTCGAGTAACTGATATCTTTGTGTCCCTGTTTTCACAGACCTTCGATTATTTACGTAACTCGGGAATGTCGTGTTTAATAGAGGGTAATGGAAATCATGACGGCGAGCAAAAAACATCAAACAGCTGTCCCATATGAGATTCTTATGTTCCATAACTTTGATAAGCTGGTGAAAATACAAAACCTTAAACCTTTTGTCTGGAGCAGCATTATTACTTAATGAAAACGGTTTGGAGTTGCACCTGTTACTATTATTGGCCAGTTGAGAGTATTATGTTATTCAAGACACACGATAGCGAAAACATACAAAAATTAAATTTAAACTATTGAGTTATTAGAGCCTACACCCCCCCCCCCCCCCCCTTTATTGTGTTTTTGTACTTTATATCCCGATCGAGATTCAAGCTACACAAACTGCCAACGTCTTTTTATCAATTTCCATTGCAAGAGAGTGCAGCGTTTAAAGTTAATTGTGAAACAGTTTGTGATGAAATAAAAATATTGCTTGAGTCTGTAGACTATCCCAAACAGGATGTGTCAGGGAATAATTGTAGCACAATTCCAACAATGGAAATGCATGTGCAGATTTAAGTTTTTGTTAATCACAGTGTTAGCGTACATTTTACAGAGATTGACGAGTTCCTAATTCTTTATTTTAGAGAAAAATAATGAACAACTTCATCCGTTTGTTTTAACCACGTCACGATATTTGGTAGTTCTAGCCTTTCTAGAACTGCTGCCTTTATTTTGCGTGTATCTAGGCCTTTTTGTGTATGTATATTCTTTGCGTTATAGTAGAAGAATACAAACTACTTCAAAGCAAAATGGCTCGACCTCTGACCCAAAAGCCAATCATTGCTTATAAAAAGAACAAGTGTTTGAAAGATATACTGGTCAGGGCTAAACTCCCCTGTCTGTCTTCTATTTCGATTTTTCTGTGGGAAACAACTTTCACTTTCTTTTCTTATGATCCTATGGGTTCAGTTTCAGTCTACTGATATTCTTGCCATAGCGGAAGATGCCTAAGCACTGTCCAGTTTCTGTGCATGTCCAGTTATAGTTCTGTAGTTTATAAAGTTACCAGTTAAGAGTCTGAAACGCTATGATTTGCTTTGATCAAATCAAATTTCAGTTAATCTAAGGTTATTTCGTCCAATCAATTTATCAATGAATCGTTCTATCGATTATTCGGTCAGCAAAAATACGTTTCTCCACTCTCCAGTTTGATGTTAATGGTATGACGTGTTACGAGTTTTGGTGCACAGGAGCGTACGCTCGCCAGGAAGATAAAAATAAACCGAAATATTCGTTCAACATGTCTTTCATTCTAGAATGTTTTAAGAATAATCAAACATCATCTGCGTTGGAAAAATGTACCCCTCAGGTCTTTAATCTTCATAGGTAGCCTGATATATATATATATGTACGCCTTGAATATGACCCTGTCTTTTTGTGAACTAACAAGTTACTATCTGATATCCAATCTGACAGTCTGTTTTGTTATCGTATACGTAAATGTCATTTACTCTGGAGTGATTATACTACGTTTATTACATCATTTGCAGTATTTAGTATAACAAAATAGGGCGTGTGTTTGAATCAGTGTGGGAAAGATCCTTTGTAGACCTATAAGCAAGCGGTGAAGCAAACTTGGTCTTTTTCTGACAAGTTCAAAAACTCAACAGATCAGCTCGTCACAGTTTTTTGGATTTACTATTTCCCAACAGTATCTGCTTCTATTGTCTATGCCAAAAGAGAATTATATTTCGTGTTTGAGTGATTCGGAAACTATACAGGGTGAAAACATTTCCCCTCCACGCGGCCAACCCATTCTTTCGTTGATAAGAAGTATTTTTCAATTGTACCAACCCAATTTAGACCTGTCCAAACGGGCAAGCAACGGACAAGCAACTTATATATTTAAGGTGTGATGGTACCGTATTTTTACGAAGTAGTGGTTTATAAATTCTCACCAAAATATCCCGCTATCGGTTATTTGATATAGAAGTCCTATAGGCCTAGCTTTTACCGAGCTTTTGCCTGCGGAGAAATTTTGATAAGATGTTTAAGTCATTAAAAGAAACAAAACGTTTGTAAAGTAAAAAAAAAAGCTTTCATCCAACTGCTACCCGTCAAGTGTTGTCATGTTTACAAACCTGTCATTGTAGTGGCATTTTTAGCAAGGATACGCTATGAACTCAAAAAAGGTAAAGGTTTAAAATTACACAATGTATAAAGGGACGGATGGAAATAATAACTGTCAACGCCCGTCAAATTTGAATACTGATAGATAATTTCAATATACGCCTTCTGTCTTTGAAATGAGATAGTTTAGCCTATATTCAGTCTTCATAAAGACTCGTGTAGAAGTATATTCATAGCGGATAATATTTTCTATATTTTGGTAGCAGATAAAATTGGCCATATTTTTGCTGATAAAAGACTTTAGGAAGCTGCTTGAGTTTGATCATATCTGGCCGGCGGATAAAATTGTTCATATTTCTACCGAATACAACTGACCGCAACTCCTTAGTAGATCAAATTGGCCATATTTATACGAAGCTGATGAAATTCTCCATATTTCTATAACTGATAAGAAGTAATTTCTGTTGCACGGAAACTCAGGATAGTATATATGACTGGTTATGTTAATGTAAACCTGGGCGTTTAATTAAAGAGGAGATGAAAGCTATAAAGTAGGTACCAGAATAGCAGGTACTGAAAACTAGATATGATCAAACAAGGGCCGGCGCTCGTCTGTCAAAACTTAATAACTTATAGGCTGACCGTAATTTTGAGAGTGTAAGAGATACATGAAACCCAAAACATAACATTCCGAGTTGGTTAAATTGCAAGTTATTCCGGGGCTTTTCACTATGGTGCTAGTATATGTTTTGCTTTGCATCACTTGGATACATTACTCTTGACTTTCTTCCCTCCGAACATCATCCTCCAAGAGGTGAATGTGTCGGCCTCGATACTTGCCCTCACGCCCCCATGGTTGAATGCACTTTGAGGCCCGCGCTGCCCTTTTCCCTCCCACACAGATTTGCTATGGGAACATATGTCGACCAGAGAAATGTAAGATTTTACAAGGTACATCCTGCGAGTAGGTTCCGGTACAGGGTTTACCCTTACTTTAGCACCACGGTGCTTTATGAGAAAAGAGGAAGTGTACATGAGAGGATGGATCAATACTATTTCAGAATTTAAACAATGAGTTGAAGCTTCATCAAACTTTAGACAGTTTCCACAAAAAATACAAATTAAAATGTTAAGATTATTAGCTACTTTTTCAAGAAGTAGGTCTAAGTACGCAACTTTTAGTTTTACTTGTGTCGAGAATGTCGCTGGTAGGGGGGGGGATTGATGGATAAAATACCCGGTTACCTTTGTCCACGCCCCCTCCCACTGGCTTCATGTGTGCGCTCAATTTTCAACTGTTGGTACCTGTTATTTAAATTAGAAAAAATGCGAACGTTGGCAGTTTAACGATGCATTCTTTGGAAATAAATCAGAAAGGAAATGAGAGTCCCGACGTGGCTTAATAGAACGTCGACCTTTTATTCCGACAAACCCTCTACACAAGGACTGCGGGCTCGAATCCAGCGAACTAAAATTGATGTACTTCACACTTTAACTTGTGTAGGATGCTTACCGCATATCAATCGAAGAGTGGGTGTTGCTTCGATAATAAACTTGACAATATTCTTTAGACAATGCATTTATGATCGGCCTTAAGCATCAATATTGTAGAAGTAGCAATCGTATATGTCGTGTGCTGCAATGTATAGGATTATAGAATACCCATAATGTTAGGTAAATTTACATTCAATGACGTGCTCTTTGAAGTGCCATGGACCATTGTAAAACATCATAACTCAAATCCTAAATACATATAAGATACAATTATAGTCATTAAAACACACGGACATAACATATAAATGTATATTCTTTCAAAATGTTATATATTTTATCGGGTTGCAAATGTATTTATCTATTTTTATATATACTACATCGTCAAATCGGTTTAACCCATGCTTTCAGTTTTGTCCATCGTGGTAATTACTCACAGTAAATATTAGCGGTTAGTGCATTGTTAGCAAGGATGCTCTTTAGCCTCACGGGTTGCAATTACAATGTAAGAAACGGATGAAAATAGTAATTGTAAACGGGTGAAATTTGAACATTGATTGAAGATTTCAACATGCTGTCTTAGAAATACAGGGGACTATTTTAGTATATTTGAATTTGTGCCAAACCAAGCTTTTATTGTTTCATCATTTGTTTTAAATGCGAACGAAGAGTTGGAAGGGGTTGGAAGTTTAAATTAGGCCAGCGACTTGTTAATTATATGTATAGACATTTGTTACAGAGAGAAAGGTTAAGTGGTTTATGTCAGGTTTAATTGGAGAGATAAGTCAACCTCTTAATAGCAATTATTGAAAGTGACAATGATATGTTAGGTTCAAAGGGACCTGACCTAGTTTACATCAACTCGTGTCAATTTAAACATTCAAATCTTATCATTGGTACATAATCGTATTGCTAGGGTCAGTCTCCCGAAGAATGTCAAGGATAAAAGGCTAAAAAACAAGGGATGGATAAGGAGAGGGGTGGATTCCATTTAAAAGCAAAGCTGTAACTTATCTTTGTCTTCGAGCATTCCACCCCCTTGCTGGAGTTTGGTAGCACAACGGGTGACAAAATTGACGTTTCCTTCTAAATGACGTTTTCCTTCTAAACTTTTCACGCAAAAAATGGCATTGTAAACGGTACAATTTTCATAATTTGGTTGCTTTGCGTATGCTTGGACTGTTTTGGTTAAGGTTACACCGTGCGGTGGTCCCGTATCAGGGGCGACGGGCGGGAAATTGTTCGAAAGTCGGCATTAGGATGGGAGGAGCAGCAAAATTCCAAGGGCGACGTTTGTCCGTGAAGCTGTTAGACTCGACGACCGCAGATGTTTTCTCAGGCATTTCAATGAAATAGTAGTGATAATATATATTTTTTGGGTTATATATGACGTAAAGCTCAGAACCGACCAGTTGTTGAATGGATATCATAATACTGCTGATGTTAAAACCAAGTCAAGACAAAATATATAATAAACAATAATACCAGTCTCATTAAATGGCGATAATGTTGTTGCTGGTAGTATTTTGTCATATTTACTCTCATTGAATGATTCTCTTTTCTTTTTAGAAAATATTATTCCATTAAGTGGACCCTCAATATGTCCAGAACTCCGGCCCGGTGAAGATGATTTACCAGGTGAGTTATCTCCCCTTTTTCAGCCATCGCTAAAGCAGAGCAATCGAGATCTCGCGCCATTATATATCGAGACTGTGTGTATTCTTCACATATTCTGACAATCTATAGATTTGGCGGGGAGTTCCAAATTGGAATTAAACTAAATATTACATGCCGAACTTATGTAGCTGTAAATGTATTTCAACAAATCGGCAAAGAGACGTAACTTAGCACGAAAGAAAATGGCATTCGATAATTTTAGGGTTTGATAACTCAACATAAGACAGAATGCTAAAATTCCTGTTTTAGGTTTAAAAGCTGCCTTGACCTACCCTTGGTAGATTTTTTAATGTATAGCAATGCAATGACAATACCGTAATTTATTTACATTTCAGCTTACGTTCACTTACGTGGAATATATTTGAATGAGGTATTCCATGAAGCTTCCAATGTGCACGAGTTGTAAAAATATGGAACTTTTTCGTGCATTTCTTCTGTCAAAAAAAGCGTTTGCAATCTTTTTGAATAATTCGTGTTGAAATGAATAGAAAATTAATGAAACCTGCAAACAGACCATTTCGAACGAAGATTCTCTTTATCTGCTGTTTTTAGGTTCTTAAGCTTCACACAAGCTACATTTTTGATTCTGGAATTTGACGAAAGTTCTCTCTTTCGATGATTAAATGTCAATTTTAAAAGACAATTGGTGCAACTATTGTCAACGACCTTTTTGTTATGAGCTCTTATAATTGTAATTTTATTGAAAAATCTTCTGAGATTTAAAGTGCATCTGAATTAATATATCTAAATTAATGCACAAATTCGCCTATATCATATGTTTCTTAAAGTCGACGTTTTACATATCGCAGCTTGTTCTCATTTATTTGGTGCCGAACGCCATGTAAGTGTTGGTGTACATGAGTCACAAATGCAACCCTGTGTTAAAACAGACATAAGAACAATAAAATCACGGGAAGTCGAGACACCCTTAATGTACCCAAATCGTCGGTTTGTTTTCATAGCTAAGTAACGTAAGCTATAAACATCCGGGATAAACACATGCGAAAATTGCAGCCAACTATTTGTTAATAAGACCATTAATGGGATTAGCTTCTAGAAGACGAGAGTTTTTCAAACATGGCATTGTTTATAAATATAAAAATAGCAAACGTAATGTGACACTTTCCTGATTAATGTGGTAAGCTGGTATTAAAGAAAGTTAAATTAGTATATATTAGCTTCATACCAAATTTCTACAAAAAGTAAATTTACGTAACTTGCCACATGTTTTCTCCAAATGCTGTTTACTGAAAAAACATAAATACAATTACCAATTATATTTACAAAACGGTAATGTCAGTTTACATATGTCTACCACTTGAACCATGTCTCTACTGTGTAAATCTTTGAAATGAAGTGAAACCCAATGGTAGTGAAATTCAGAAGATATTCCGCATATGCGTTTTATTTCATTCTATTCTACTTAAAACACATCTTAATTTGTTGTTTTTATTTCTTTTTTGTAGGCTTTGATTTTATATCTAATTATGACTTAGACACTGCTTTAAGACGATTAGGTGTTCGAAAAGTGAAAGGTTCCAATAAACATCAGGTAGCTTATAAAATAACTCCTAGAGCTAGATTGCGGATTCCCACAAGGTGAGTTCTAGCGTTGTTACGACAGCTTTTTTTACTATTCCCGGAATGAATTCTGAGGGATATAGCGATATCCTGTGTCCGTTCGTCCGTCTGTGTTTCTGCTCATTTTTCTTATGTACGCTTTGAAGTTTGACATTGGAACTTGGTTATTATGTTCTGCTCATCAAAAGGATCGTTGGGATCGTTTTTCAGGATCTCAACTAATGGCAGTAGGATCAATCCCTACTTTAGATTGGGTTTCCACAGCCAATTTACCTTTTCCCCAATGTATATTATGCTGACCGCTCAATAACTTGAGAACGTTTTATCGTATCACTTTTAAATCTTGAATAGTGTGTCGAGCTGATGGAAAGGACGGATGAAATTGCTTTTAAGAATTTCGCGACTTTTGCGGGGGGTGGTACAGATAAACTCACAATCTTTGAATTTGGAGTCCGCTCCATATCTTGAACGCATTGTCATATCACTTTGAAACTTGTTCTTTGGACAAAAAACAAATAAGATTGCTTTTACGTTATATAAGCTATTATTTCTAAACTTGGGGACGGTGAATGTGCCTTCTTATGATGGCTCTTGTTTCCTTCATGTATAAACGTATGCTATGACGGATTATTTTAACACCCAGAAACCATCATTTTTACTGCAAACAGACCAGACACAAAACTGAGAGACAAAAATAATGAGATGTTGAAACTTGTGTGTACTCTTTGTCGATATAGATCAAACGTACACCAACCACTGGCCAAACTGGATCTGTTCATATAACTAAACTGTTACCAATGTAGGTTTTTTAATTTGAAATCTACTAGTACATAATATAGCATACATCATAATAGAAGGGTATAAAATGTTTCGGGTTCAGATGAAATTGACCCTTAAGCCAGTTACTGGTATATTTGGAAATCTTTGTAGATCGATTTCAAGAAAACAACAAAGCCATACACCATCACTACATCATCGTTTTCATGGAAAAAAGTTCAATATCATTTATTTCTACCTACCATTTTTCCAGGAGTATGTTTCCTACGGGAATTCCAGACCAGTTCTCGTTCGTCACAACTTTTAGAATGAAAGGAAAAACTAACCGTGAGAAATGGAATTTAATACAAATTCGTGATTTAGACGGCAATCCACAGTGGGGAATAGGTTTAGACGGAACTAAAAAAGAAGTGGATTTCCACATTGTAAATTACGACGGATCTCTACAACGTTTAGTCTTTAGAAATGCTAAAAAGGTAAGTTATTTTATGACAATCATCATCTCACATAATTACATTTGTCAAAGTGTCTATGATAAGTTAATAATACCTGTTTTAACTGATTAGTTTTTTTGAAAAACCTTTGTAACAAGAACAAAGCCGCCATTCTTTAACAGGCTCTTGATATCGACAATTTAATGTTTATTCAATGTTTACTTAGAAATATTACAATTTTGTACATTTAATCTGGAACTTTTTTTGCAGATATTTGATAAACAATGGCATAAAATCCACTTTAGTGTAGGTCGTGACAGAGTAGAATTTTACATAGACTGTGTACCTGTAGAGTCATTAGAGTTGTTACCATGGAGACAGGTAGATGTCAATGGAGATATTTATCTGGGAAGAAAAGATCCAGAGGGTACCACTGTGCCGGTAAGAAATGGTCGCCACTTTTTGTATTTCTTTACAGGAGTAATGGTTTGGATGTGGCTAATTTTAGAGCGAGATAGCTATATGTTTATTGGAGTTTTAATCGTGCAAATTTTGGTAATATGGATTGACGTTTAAAAAGTAACAAGCTTGTGAAACTCAATCTCTTATGTGTTTTCTATTGAATTTGAAAAAAGGTATCTTTATGTTAATGGTTGCCTTCTATAACTTTATATATTTTTGACAACGTTAAACTTTCAAACTGGACAGAGCTGTAGTTGAACAATTTCACCAGATCTTTACGTGAACATTTTCGCGTGAAAATATATGTCTAACTTCTAATATGTTAAGTTCTTCACTTGAAAATACATGTCTAACTTCTGATATGTTAAGTTCTTCACTTGAAAATACATGTGTAACTTCTGAAATGTTAAGTTCTTCACTTGAAAATACATGTGTAACTTCTTCTATTTTGTTCTTCACATATCTCATTTCTGTTTATGTTTAGTTCGAGCTACAATGGATGGTAATGCACTGTGATCCATCGAAACCAGAAAGAGAAACCTGTGATGAATTACCAAAGAAACCACCAAAGAAAGATGTAAGTATTTAGACTGCAAACAAAAGCTTTAGATGTGTGAGATTTAAAAGACCCTCCGATGTAGACTTTTGTTTTTAGTTAAAAAATAAATGTCTCACAATTATTATCTTTGACCACAAATTCGACACAAAAATGTACTTTTGATAAGAAGTTACGCCAGAGGTTATGTCAGAGTCATTTGGGAAACAGGGCCCTCTTAGAGGTAAAAATGGGGTTCTCTTACAAACGTCGCTACAAGGTAAATTGCGGGAAGTAAATCGTGCCGCGATCGAAAGAAATTTTCCAATCTTCGGCTGATTTCTGACAAACGTTCCACATGGGGCGATCGGGTAAAAAAAAAACGGTCAGAAATGCTTCATATTTTCTTTGGACTTGAGAGGGATTCAAACCCTCGACCAATCGACGTGTTGCACTTACAGACCACCATCTCCATTAAACATTTAACGGGCACCTGTTATAGATTGTAAAATATTGTTTATATTCTTTGATATGGGGCAAATTTGATATGGGGCAAAGTGAAATAAATATGGATTTTCTGTATAGAATATTGTTGATTAAAGAGCTAAATGAAAATATCTACCCAAAAACGAATTTAGCAGTTGTATTTGTTATGCAGAGAAAAAGGTTATGTCTTCTATTACCAATCGGTTGCCAGTTACCACGGAAGGTCGTTGATTTCCTCCGGACTAAGAACCCGGTTTCCTCCCACAATAAAACTGGCAACGCCGCCAAATAAGGACAATAATCTTGAGCGCGGCGTAAAACGTCAATCAATCAATCAATCAATCAATCAACCAATCTATTACCAATCCAGCTAATTTCAATCAAGGACAATTCAATCAATAACTTACTTGAATCATTGACGCAGTATTGATAAAACAATCTTAAAAGAAACCAGTGTCATTTATGTATGGATAAATTAATCATAAGAACGACAGGAAAACGTGGTATTATGTAACTCAATCCGCAAATGCATACCGCCAAATCCGATTTCCATATTTGTGTAAGAAATTCTATAGGATCTGTCGGAGTGGTATAACTTCCGTATGGACCGCTAATGTGTTAACGTTATGTAGAATTCAAGATAGAACTTAACTGAACATCCGATTGCGTCACCTGAACTTTATTACAGCGACTAGAATAAAAGGAGTTTGCAATAAATATAGCATATATCCAGCAGACATACTATGTGCAGCTGCTTAAAACACTTCCCCTTATAATATATGCCAGTCGTTGTCCAGGTGTTATCAATCTGTCCATGATCCTACATTGTGTAATAATTCCCACCTGAATCCATTATACGAGAACATTTTGAACGCCTCCGTTTGGTTGTCCCAGATTGCAAATCTTACAGAGTGATCGGTTCTAGTTGCGAAAACTTAGCTTTTTTTCCGATAGTTTTTTTTTCAGGAAAGACATCGCAGAACAGTGACGATTAAAGTAAATGCCACAAACGATGAAAATAAAGCATCGGCTTGTAGATTTAACGATTCTCTTTGATTTTCTTCAAATATAAAAATCAGCACAGCCTTAAAATCCCTGAAAGCTAGCATCCAAACAGAGTTCATTAGAATGGCTCTATACATCCACCAGAGGGTCGCTACATACTTAGAACTAAAACTGACTTTCCTCTCACCAAATAAATTACCAATCGTTATATTGATGACCGCTATAAGTCAACTGAAATGTTCTTTAGTTCAACAAAGAGCCGTTGTCAATCTAATCGACAGAAAGCATCTAAATAATACCTAACGGCAATTATCTTGCTACCAAGATATAGAAAAGGAAGAACGCTTTCACCGAAAGAAAAGACAATTTTTGTTTCGTGTCTGCAATTCTGTACTACTGATGGATAAGCCTTATTCTCTATACTCTATAGCATGTCATATTTAGACTTATCACTTTCATATATGCACCCTTTAAAATATACCTGAGTTTTGTGGACAAACCTTTTCACATCTATATAGAGCTCGTCATATAGGAAGCAATTTCTCTTCATTTAATTGTTAATAGATGTTGTATTATTGCAACACAAAGTCTTGTTTTGGTGATGGACAGTAATCTCCTACCTTTAATGCACGAAGGAACTAATTCTAAAAAACAAAACAAAAAAAAAAACATTTTAGTTTGAATGAAGGGTAATTGTTTCCTTTGTACCACGTTTATGTCATATAGTCAATCTGTTATTTGTATCTTTGTATTCATGAAACCACCCGTTCCTAGTTCATTTTATTAATCTGGATTCGTTTCTTTTTTAAAATCACCCTTTGGCTTGGCCTACAGTTTGGTGGCTGCTAGTTGAACCTTTAAATTATATGGTAGAGCTGTTGGTTTCATGATTTTAACTGTAATCGTTCTCTGTATTGCGATTTGTTTCTGTTTGCTGATCACTGGCTGGTATTTTCTCTGCTGTAGCCCCGAGATGAGCGGCGATTCCCCGGGTTTGGAGAGCAGGTAGCGCTATGCTGAAAGGCGGAGCGCCCTCTTGCGGGCTTTGTATTCTTTATCTGCTTCTTTCTCACGTTTATTACCTCCCTTTTGACACCGGTTTATCTTGGACACAAGCGGATGTCTCCTATACTACATGTATGCAATCCATTCCTGGAGATATTGGTTTATGCCCTGAATAACGGTGCCGCGAGCATTCATAAGCTTTAATTACAACAATCTGCAATTCCGGTAAATTTAAAAATATTAAAGTACAGAAATCAGATTTAAAATTCGACAGACAAATAAGGCTTCATTATTCAGCGGCATTGCTAAAAGACGATTATTGTGACAGCTATCGGTTGAAAACCTGGTACAAGATTAAAATAACAGCTCTTCAGAATCGGCACTATCTGCCAACAGCAACCGTGCTTTCAAATACTTTCTGTTCTGATAAGTTGTTATTTTGGGATTTTGTACCAGGCGCTTATAGGCTTCATCTGTCCTTCTTTTCTCGTTGCCTTGCACGCTTCTTAATAGTTGATTACAAAATCTAATGAAATCCTCATTATTTATTGACAGAAGGAAGGACGTTGTGAAGTTACCTGTCCAAGGGGTCCACCTGGTTTAAACGGAACACGGGTACGAACTCAGCTTTGTTAGCTTTTATAAGAGACGTATATCTTGTTCATGATTCTATCAAATACAATGAGCTTAAGAGGAAGTATTTAAAACAGTTTATATTTATTCACATTCTTTCTATTGAGCTGAACGACCTTGACATTACAAGACGGACAGAGGATCTATTGATACAGAAATTCCTAACCAATGTACTTCCACTCGTCCCAATTCAACAGTAATGGGCACGTCTCTTATACTGTTGACCGAAGAAAGTTTCAAGAATTCATTCATATCATATATTTCTATTTTCAGGGCGTTCGAGGGTTTAAGGGGGAGCGTGGGGAGATGGGTGTTCCAGGCGTTCGTGGTTTCCCAGGTCCAGACGGCAGACAAGGCCCCGAAGGTCCCTCCGGGCGTGATGTAAGATATTTTACAATTACGTAAATTCATAAAAAAAATATGTAAAATATCAATTCATGTGATGGCGTGAACACCTTTGAGTTTTTAATAATATTGGATTGTTCCTCAGCTGATCTGAGTCAATTAGTACCTTTATTAGAATGACCATAAGATGTAACATTTCACTTATAATCTTCTGCTATTAGGGTCGCCCGGGTGTGGATGGATTGGCTGGCGCTCGTGGAGAAAAGGGCGAACAGGTACGATGAGTTAATTTATTCACACCAATTGCAGTTTAGTCTTAATCTCCTAATCATCGAATTGACAGTATATTGTTGAGGATATGCTAATTTTAGTGTTTTGAACCGGTTTTCTTTTTCAGAAAAAAATGCTTATATCGTTGTACGGTTTATTAACACACAGTGGTTCCATCTGAACCCAGTAACAATCCAACAGAAGTCCTTCAACTAACTACTAACCCAACATTTATTGTGGGATAAAATATGAATTCTTTCTTTTAATTGAAATATTTATCCCTTTTCTCTTATACAAAGGGCGTTCCAGGACCTATTGGTTCAAGAGGCTTGAGAGGACCTGGGGGCGAAGACGTAAGTAGAATTAAACAAAAAAATCGTTTAATTGTATACAGAAAATAGAATTATTTTAATTGGCTTCATGAAATGAACGAAGACATGAATCGACCAATTACAAATAATGATAGTAGTTATGATCGTGTTGATTTTACTTATTGTTCAAGGGTGCCCCGGGTCTACCAGGTTTTCCAGGTGATACGGGGAATGCAGGACCAAAGGTAAACACTCAAATATTGTTTTATTGGGGATATTTATAATTTTTTAAAAAAATTTCTCTCATAGTTGAACGACCCTATATACTTGTAATTTATCTAGGGGCCATAACGTTGGATCAACTTATACTGTGCCTGTACCGATTTCCTATCTGACAGAGAGAAAAAATGGATTTCTCTCAAGAAACAACGATTTATTTCCACTATGCTTATTTGTATGATACCAACGCTGTATTTATTTTGCTAACTTGATTTACAGGGAGATAGAGGCGAAAGAGGCCTAAGAGGTCTTAAAGGGGCTATTGGGCCTGAGGGTCGACCAGGTGTACCCGGTACCGCTGTAAGTACGCATACAACTTATCAAATTTAAGTAATAATCTTTCTAGGTGTATAGGACACGTTATCAAATCACTAATTCTTCAATTAACTTACCCTTTAAATTTTCCAGATGATTTGTTTTTTATATTACGTATTTCTGTGTTACATTTTTCTAATAGCAAATTGCACATATATCGGTTGTATGTCCCATACCAAACGTTTGCTTCAACACTGAATTTTTGAATGAAAAAAAATGATTAATTTCAGGCGGCAGGCATTAAAGGCGAACCAGGTGAGATGGGGCCACCAGGGCCCCAGGGATTAGAGGTGAGGTCATTATAATCTATCTATCGTTTTCGTGTTACTAATGTTGAGAATGTCAACTTTTACAAATTTGCAATAACTTTCACTAAATTCATTCGTTAATTTTGATTTTTAATCATCTTGATCGTTATTTTTGATATCATCTGTAGATCATCCATTTTGATATCATCTTGGTCGTTAAGTTTGATATCATCTTGATCGATAATTTTGATATCATCTTGATCGATAATTTTGATATCATCTTTATCGATAATTTTGATATCATCTTGATCGGTAATTTTGATATCATCTTGATCGGTAATTTGGGTATCATCTTGATGGTTTATTTTGATAATATCACTTCTGAATCACTGAGCAGTCCAGAGATGAAGTTAGACCGAGGGATAGATAAATGAATCATCAACTCGTTATCTTTTCAGGGCATCCCCGGTATACAAGGTCCCCGAGGTCAGTTTGGTGAACTTGGTCCAAAAGTAAGAATTCAGGATTTTTTAGTTGAGACTATTTTAGTTCGATCAATATGCTTCCAGACATTATTCCTATATTTTTAAGGCCAATCTATACTTTTTGTATCTGTTAGTATGACGTTTGAAACTGAGTGACTATAGAAGGACCAATACTATAACATTATTCAGTTATAAAGATGACTAAGGTAGATATACACTTGTAACATATCATCTAAAAATATTGCTATAATTCTATTTCTAAGTTCCTCGAGTTACTTTACTTATAACATTACTGTTGGCAGGGTGAAAAGGGAGATGAGGGTGAGGACGGGAAACCTGGTCGGCGTGGTTTTCGGGTAAGTTCATTTTCACTCTTTATGACTGACAGACTTCAGAAACCAGTTGGCGAATTAACAACTACTCATGTGAAGTGTAACTGAGAACTATAATCTGTAAATTTAATTTGTAAATGTAAGTTTTTAGCCTTTTAGTCTCTGTATAACAACAAAGACTCATTAATTTAGGGTTTTTTTATTTGGCTATAAAAAAATAATATAATAAACAACGATGATAAATATTGTTTTTTTATATAGGGTGCTGCCGGTCAACCTGGGCCTCCTGGATCCACGGGCCCTCGAGGTCTCCCTGGGTCCCCAGTAAGTTCATTTCTCGTCTATACATTTTTCTAATTCAACTTTAAAAGTTAAAAGGGCATGATCTGTAAAAATCCGCACTCAATGATTCTGATTGAGAGGGTTTGAACTTCATCGAAAAATTAAATGATTGACGTTGATGTGAGGGAAATGCAATACAGCCTTGGGTCTGCAGGAACCGAATGGGAAATACTGTACTATACAGGGACCGCGGAGCAGGGGGGGCCGGGGGGGCCCTGGCCCCCCCAAATTTCGGCCTACCAATTTTTTGTTTTTTTTTGGCAAAATATTTTTTTGCAGTTTTCTTACATACAAATATGGACTTTAAATAAAGTGGCCGAAATTCGATGAGTTATACGAAGTGTGGTGGGAACTGCTCACTAGTCCGAAGGTTCACTAGTCCGAAGGTCCACTAGTCAGAAGGTCCACTAGTCCGAAGGTTCACAGGTCCGAAGGATCACCGGTCCGAAGGTTCACTAGTCCGAAGGTCCACTGGTCCGAAGGTTCACTGGTCCGAAGGTTCACTAGTCCGAAGGTTCACCAGTCCGAAGGTTCACTAGTCCGAACATCCCAGACATAATGCGCTATATCTCAAATAAGACCATTTTATTGAAGCAATTTAAAAAATCTGAGTAGCGGTATAGGTATACTTGAACAGATATTAAAAATAAAAAGTATTCTTCACGGTTTGTTCAATTTATGGGGTATAAAAGTCTAAATAATATATCTCTTTTTAGCACAATTAGAAACTTGTCTCCATGGTTATTTTAGACAAGAAGATTTTCCCTGTGCCTGTGTGTTTTAGTGATGATAAATATATATATATATGAACGTTTACAAAGTCGACACCACGTGTCTTTCTAGATATAGGTATAATGTCATCTTTTTCATATGATGCATATAGCCCTGGGGGGTATTTCATAAACCACATATAGCCGACTACGGTCAGATAGTCGACTAAGCAGTAATGTTAAAGCAGTGCTATTCTAGTCGGCTAGGTCAGTTTAGCCTTCTTTACCTGTTTATGAAATAACCCCCTGTAGAGTTCCTAAGGAAAATAAAATATTTAGTTCGACGGTTTTATATTCCCTGCATACCTCCTACTTCCTCAGGAAATTCATTGTCTTTCTCTTCATCAGCCTGCACCCCCCCCCCCCCCCCCCCCACCACACCACCATTCTACATTGCTACCGGGATGTACGCTCGTGGCTGTGCATAAAATCGTCGAATTATATATTTCCTTTTTCTTTGGAGGGATCATAAATTCCTAACTTTACATTGTCTCGACTACAGACCAGCAAAGACTAAGGGATACTGTCTAGTGGGAAAATGATGCTGAGGAAACTATTCTTGGGTCTGGGTAGGCCTATGCCCTATGGGCTATATTATCGTTTGGAGGATGATCGGTACTTCTTCGGACTAGTGAACCTTCGGACTAGTGGACCTTCGGACTAGTGAACCTTCGATCCAGTGAACCCTCTCGTTCGGACTAGTGAACCTTCTGACTAGTGGACCTTCGGACTAGTGAACCTTCTTACTAGTGAACCCGTTTTTCGGACTAGTGAACCTTCGGACTAGTGAACCTTCGGACTAGTGAACCCTTCTCAGTGTGGTAGGGGTGAGGGCCTTCGAATCCCGTCAATCTTTTTTAAACTACCGGTATTGCATTTTTTACATGCATATAAGATGATTTAAAAGATCAACGTCCTCGTAGTTTGGAATGTGAGATGAAAGTTGTCAATCAATTGACACAAAATACAACACGTTCCAAATGAAAGCGTTAAAATTGTTTACAGAGCAAAAAATGGTTTCATACGAGTGGTATTAGTTTGTCAAAACAAAACGATCTTCAATCCATCTTGTGCAATTTTAGTATTTTTGTTTTCATTATAATTGCTTTCTCAAAATATCAAAAGTAAATGAAATGTTGGTAAGGTTCTCGAATAATTCTTCTCGGTTTTTGTTTCGCGGGAAAACAAGGTTTTGGAAAGTGTTTGTAGACAACAGTTCTTTGAAATATACATTTCCTGTTAGCCAGCCAAAGGCTAGAATTGGTCGGTACTTTACAATGAACTTCAGAATAAAGCAGATAAGTACCCTAGCTGTTGTATTCAGTTTACATTGTCCGAGACGTAATCACAGTTAGGTCATTTGAAAGTAATATTCTGTGCAAATTATTTGTCACTGTGATAAACACTTGAGCTCGTTTTCAAGTCATTAAAATTTCCATTTGTATCATATCAAATTGTGACTAAGACATTTAAGGTTTTCTCATGGATGGTGCTGTACAATGTCAAAACGCCACAGTAGGACAATTAACAACTTGTTTCAAGCTAAGAGATCGAAAAAGTAAGTGAAATGTTGTTCTTGTGTTTATCGAGAGATTTTTTTCAGTGAGGCTTTAGTAGTGGAGCTCGCACAAAGTCCTTGTTTTCGGGCTTATGGTAAACCAGGACTCAAACCCACATCGCATAAGCATGTATCGCCAGCATGCATGCATGGTCACTTCCTGACCGGCAAGTAAGTAAAACAGGATGAGACACATGTGTGGGGAAGGGAGGGGAGTCCCATTGGCCGAGTGGATAAAGCAAACCATTACAGTTCTTCCTTACCATACGTGCATTGACTCGGCGGGTTCACGACCAACAATTTCTCCCTAGATAACATTTCCCCAAGCGAGATTTTCCCATAATGAGAATAATTCATTATTTAAAGGGGCATGAGCTGCCAAAATTTGCAGTTTTTTCATAACTTCTGATCGTCACGACAGTAAGAGGCTTTGAAGGCTATCGAAAAACTAAATGATTGGCGTTGGAATGAGAAAAATCCATACAGTATGTGGCCTGTATGAACCGAAAACGTGTTCAAAAGTAAACAAAATTTAAATAACCGGGACGACCATTCATTCATTCTAAGCCAAAGTTAGTTCAAAACAGCACTTTATCGTACATTTTCGAGACTAGAAGCATTATAAAGCTTCTGAATTCTACCTTTTGAGAAAAATAGCCAATAATTTCAGCCTTCTGTTTTAACGTCAAAATATCAACATGTTGGCAGCTCATGCCCCTTTAATGAATAACGTGGGCCTTTTATTTCTTTTATTCTTTTATTTTTCCAATATAAATTGGACTTCTGGACCCGCTAACATAGAAACAATTGGAAATAAGCATCATTATTTGGTAATTTTAGCGGGCTTCACAATAACGCTACATACCCAGGTGCAACATTATTTGGTTGGAGTACTGGTTTGTGATCAGTCAAAAAAATCGGTATTATAGCATTTTTGCTATTATCATTCAGGAAAATGCAATTAGAATAATAATATCAGAGCCAGTACTAAACATGTTTACCGTAAATTATGATCGAAAAATATAAGCGAATAAATATTTAATTTCCTGAATTTAGGTTTTATTTCGGAGATTTCTGGCTACATTCTTTACAAATGATTCGACCGAGATACTTAAAACAGAACACATACAAAATCCTTTCAGTATAGTTAACAATCCTACAGTTTCCAGAAAATGTATTCTATCATTTGACATTGGTTTCATTTTTAATTTTGCACACCACTGATGACACCTTAGTACCATACTATATTCCGGGGAAAGTCTTTACACAGTGACCCAAACTTCCAAGTAATGAACTGTTACTGATAGAAACTTATCTGCATGGGGATCCTGGACCTTGAAGTTGCCCCGCTGCAACTTAAACAACCTCTTGTTAGGGATCCTCTTCTTGGAGCAGTTTCTGATATATCTCAGTTTTCCATTTCTCCATCAGCGCAAATTGAATAGCGATGGAGGTTGCGGTGTAATTCGGAAGTGTTTTAACAGGGTGTCTACCATTTTTTAGCTATCAAGCGATGGGTTTTGGGGCTGAATAAGTAATGCCAATGCCTCTGAGCTTCCGGTGCCGAGGCGGTCCCCGGACCACCGCTTCTTGAACTGGGGTCAAGTGCCGATATTAGACATTTCTTAACTGAATGTAGTTATAAAAACAAGGAAGCAAATCATCATTTTTATTTCCAGAAAATCCTCAGAACGCATCTCCGGCCGTCTAGCGCCTTAGAGCTTTTGGGGCCTAGGCGCCTGTTGGGCTTTGATATTTGTGTCTACCATTTTTTAGCTATCAAGCGATGGGTTTTGGGGCTGAATAAGCAATGCCAATGCCTCTGAGCTTCCGGTGCCGAGGCGGTCCCCGGACCACCGCTTCTTGAACTGGGGTCAAGTGCCGATATTAGATATTTTTTAGTTATAAAAACAAGAAAGCAAATCATCATTTTTGTTTCCAGAAAATCCTCAAAACGCATCTCCGGCCGTCTAGCGCCTCGGAGCTTCCGGGGCCTAGGCGGCCCCTGGACCCTCGCCTGTTGGGCTGTGATAGTTGGCCCCCACAAACCCAATTACGCTCCGCGGTCCCTGCTATAAGTAAACAAAATTTGAATAACAGGGACGAATGTTCATTCAGTTTGGACCCAAGCTACTTCTAAATACTACTTTGTCGTCTATTCTCGAAACTACTAAACTAAAAAGCTTCCAATTTGTACATCTTGAGAAAAAAACCTGATAATTTCAAAATCTTGTTTTAACAGATAGATAGATATTTTATTGCAGAATTGTGCCCTACAGTGGGCTAAAAATGCATACATACAAAATACAGATATATGATTTATAAAAATACATACACATATAACACAAAAACACAATTTACATTTAACATTAAAAGAGACTGAGACAAAAGTACAGTTTGTTTTGTTTTTTTGTTTTTGTTTTAAACATATTATATCAACAGGGTATCACTCGGTGTGTCGACGACCTGCACAGTGATAGTTTATGCCCCCGTCCTTATTTCCATTACTCAAAACATTAAAGTTTTTTTTTTTTTTTTTTTTTATTTTTTTTATTTATTTTTTTTTTTAACATGTGACACTTTAAGTTCCAAAACTTCATGATTTGATCCTTCCACAGATTTTCGATAAGATAGACAAACAAAATAGATTACATCCGGGCAACATATATTTTTTTTACTGACTTTTGATGTTATTTTAGGGTAGGCAAAAGAAAGGTATTGATTTTGCATCTAATGTGAAATGCATTCGTGTCAAATAATGCCGTTTAAATACTTTGAGTAAAATCCTTAGAACTATAAATTCGAATTTAGTGATTCGTCTTCAAATGATACAAATTCCAAATACATATATACTTTACAGGGACAACCCGGCCCACCTATAGACTCCAATGTCGTCAACACTGTCCCGGTGAGTTTTTGTTTCATCACATTTCCAGTTGAATCTCCGTGTTGAGCATATAACGATTATCTAAACATTTGAACATTTTTGCTCTTCATACACATTTTAGAGTCTATATTTACAATATTTGTGTGTATTGTTACAGGGTCCTATTGGCCCACAAGGCCCACCTGGAGAATCGGGAGTTCCAGGTAAACCGGGAACAAAGGTAAATACACCCACTGTCAACATCAGTAGTAAGCAGTAAGTTATAAAGAACTTTTAGAAGATCATGACAAAGAGTAGCCAAGCTCAAACAAAATAATGGTCTACTATATTGCCAGATAGTCCGTTTGTTCCACATCAACATAAAGGTCCAATCGGACCAATGAGTGAATAATAACGCTCAATCGAGATCTCGTGCCATTCTACGAGATCTTCTACACGAGACATGGTTGATTTCTCAACGAATTGCAGTAGAATTAATCCCTGTTTTAGATTGTAATCTCGCAATGTTAGTAACCCCAAAGTAACAAAGGTCCAAATTTTGGAAAATAATGCCCCTTAACTGTCAATGCGAATAATCCATGAGAGGCGTGCTTTGCTGTGAATGGGCAGACATTGTAACTAAATTTCCAAAGCTTAGAGTTATTGGTATTCTTAGCTGTTCGGTTTGAAAAATTAAATTATGTTTAAACCAAGGCTGTAAGTTTTACTTTTGTTTTCTTAGGGAGAGCGAGGTGAACCAGGTAGGGATGGAAAACGAGGATTCAAGGTAAGGTTGACATTTTACACCTGGTCGAGCTGTACCTCCGCCCCATTAACGTCTAAATGAAACTGAAACTGTTTAACCATATTCGGGGACATCATATAATCGGGCTATATTTCTTTTCTACACGGAATTTAATCAACATTGGAAAGAAAAAAAGGATGATTTGGCGAAAATAATGTAAATATTGTTTATACATTGTTTTTGTTTCAGGGTGAAAGAGGAAATCCAGGTTCTACGGGAAAATCCGGCTTAGATGGATTACAGGTATATGCCAAACCAAATGTGTCTACAACTGCAAACTTATACTGCTGCGAACTTTCATTTTTAACGTAAATAATAAAACGAAGAAAAACATAGACACAGAAACTTATCTAGTTTTCAGTACGCCTGGAGTCACAATGTCTTCTATAGTTGGTGGTTGTTCTTTGTTCTTTATTTTAAAAACCCAACAAATCAATAGTTCATTTTAAAGATACAAAAATGATGACATAACTTCTTGTATTTTTCCGAAAATGGAACGCTGAGAATTTATGCTGTCTAGGGAAATAGACAAAGTGTCTCATTTCTTTTACATATAAACACATACAGTGGTCATATTAGTGGCTCATTTATCTTTCAAGGTCGAAACTGACCATTAAATCTTTCATCTATTATGCGTAATTTACCGTTTAAAAATTTCATGTACAATAAAACATTGTATACCACGTTTATTTTTCAGGGCCCATCCGGTGACAGAGGTCCAGTTGGTCTAATGGGGCCCAAAGGAGACAGAGTAAGTCATCAGTAAATAGCCTTTCCGTCTGAACATCCACCATTGGATTTGTTTCCAAAGTTGTATACAATTTGAAAATATCATTGAGAATGATTCTCAGGGGCAAAAACAAGCCAGATTAATACAAAAAGCTAATGTGTACTTTTCATTTTAGGGAGAAGAAGGCCTGCGAGGTAGACCCGGTCCTGTTGGCCCACAGGGGCCTACCGTAAGGATACTGTCAAAACATCTATTCACTTTTTATCACATTAAAAGTCTTAATATTCTTTGTGATTTCTTTTATTTCATTGTGATATTTTAATACGGCGTGATTGTTAAGATATTTTCGCTGCATTGTTTTGGAACATTGTCTGCTGGAGTTGGATTCTATCCAGATTCTATGCAAACTCTGTTTTTCTCCATTTACTGAACCTTGTTCTTGTATTTTGTCTCGTGAAGGGTCGTCAAGGGGACAAGGGTTCAAAAGGCGGGAAAGGTGATGCTGGACAACCGGTGAGTGTAATTCTATACGCCACATTAAAATGATATATCGCCAAAGTTTGTAGGTTTTTTTTGTTGACCTTCAAATTATTAGAAAAATAGGAAGTGGTCAATCTCAGACGTAGTACCGCAAGTCGATTCTCGGTCAAAACTATATGTTGTAAGGAATTTTGTGCTGCGAGTGTCGAGAATGTCTCACAGGCTCCGTTAGATGAGGACTTATGGCGGAAAGTAAATCCAACCTATTTTCTTATAGATTTAAGTGCTACCGTTGAACACCCTGTTAGATGCCAAGACGGAGTGAAGTTTTTTTAAACATTTGTAAAATGTCCGTTCAAACAAGGCGATATAGTCCAAAGAGTTTAGTTTTGATGCCAGGGTTTGTACATGTACGTAGAAAACCTAGAACATAATATGATGCTAACCATGTTCTTTGTAATACATTTCAGGGTCAACCAGGCGCCCCAGGGATCCCCGGAATAGCTTCTGCCAAGGGAGAGGGGGTATGGAAAGAGCTCCTCGACCAGTTTCAAGTACTACTCCTTTAACACTACTCACTTTAGCACGATAGCATGTCATTTAACTCGATTAACTGTAACGGTTAAAAAATAATAATAATATCATCGTCAAAAAGCAATGCAACTTAAACTGTCCAGGTTCTTTGGCCAGAGATGTTCGTTCAAACCCACGTGTGGCTATATGCTTTTAGACGAGAGCCACAGAAACATTGCTAATTAAACCTTAACCTACCTGGAATAATCGGTTACTTTTCATTGTTCGCTCTCATACCCAAAAAGTTACTGCCTAAACTTCGTTTTACTGTTAATTGGAATGAACATTTACCACCATTGCAGTCAAGAATATCTTTCCAAATGTTTTTAATTTCTTTGTGGTGAACTGTAAAGAAGATTACTATAGCATCTGTATGATTGTAATGGTTTAAATTCGCTTGTGCTTGCTTGTCGGCGAATTTTCATTTGCATTGCGATTTGCGCATATTACTAATAGCTGCGCACATACTGATCGCCTGCGATACAGCGGCATATATAGCTCTGTAAACTCGCACTAACAATTCACAGAAAAGAGAAAAACCATTAATCCAATTCAGCAAGAATGCTTTGGGAATTTAATTGTGCACGTTTACCATGGTCTTGTAAACTTGGTTTGAATACTTACCGATATACAAGAGAAATGAACTCTTCCAACGAAAAGAATATATCCAAAAGATCGGAAAATGTCACTAACAAGCAATATGAAATATACTACTTTATATATAATAACAATTAAATTGTACAGAGATTGGATGTAAATAATTTAATCTTTTAATTCACTAATAGGATATATGTACGGAATGTTTTCTCTAATTCCTTATCACGTGGTATCCAGGCAATAAAGTGACTGCACTACTGATAACTGCATCCAATCATAACCACACTGACCAATGATAAAAGGAGTAGTACTTGGTATTTTTTGTTTTACAGATAAACATTCTGCGAGGCGAATTCTCGGCGCATGTGCGTTGCTAAGTGAGCTTGCGCGTGCTAATCTCATGCGGGAATAATGGAACTCACTGAAACGTTGCCTGCTTCCTTTATACGCTACAGCTTATTCTTCAAAAGTGTTTCAGTGAGTTCTCAATATCACCGCCCATTTGAATTCAAGATGGCCGCTCTATAGTTTGCATATTGCTGAGACTCGCTTCCAGTTTGGAATGGAAATGTTTTCTATCTTAAGATTCGACAGAGAGTGTCAATTATTCTGATTATAAATACAGTGGTGATCTATTTACTTTTGAGCCTTTTCTTAAGCCTTATCTCTAATATACATAGTATAAATTGTATGTTGTACAGTTTCGTGTAGTTATCTTTACTTGTTCGCTTTTCCACTACAATCAAAGGTGAGTTTTATTCCTATTTTCAATGATGCTATTCAGCTGTTATACGCGCCGAATTTTCTCTTGCAATTCTAACGGAACATTGTTTTTCGTACTTTGCTACTCGTTTTGAACTTGACAGCGCTTGGAAACTTTCTGCAAATGACCGGAGTTGCACCTCTATCCTTGTTCCCGACTCTCGGTAGCTTTGGCTTAAAATGAACTGTTATCTTCCACTATGATCTAATGCAATCTGTTTTCTTGAGATCACCACTGTGCCAACTCTTGGAATAGCAAAAGGATAATCTGCTACAACCCAAAAAAATCACGAGAAAACATTCCCACAGAACAGAACAACGCGCCGCTTCGTGCCATTTTATTCGTATGTATACAATTCAGACACTAATAAATAATTTCCAATGTATCATACAGGGCCCTCCAGGTATACAGGGACCGCGTGGAAAGATGGGATCTAAAGGTGAACCGGTAAGAATTTCTTCAGTATTTTAGTATCCATTACATACTCGGTCCATTGTGTACAGATTTAGTAAGGGTCGTCAAATTGGGTGACATGTACATAAAATAAGCATATTTTTTACACAATGTTTGACGACAGTTTAAAATGAGCACAACATACAACGTAGTACTGCAACTTAAGCAATACTTAAGATTCACAATAAAATGTTTCACTATCTATTCTATTCAGGGTTTACCCGGAGCACCAGGGCTTCCCGGTGAGGATGGCCTCCGTGGAATACAGGTAAACCTCAGGATAAGGACAACTTATCCTTCACTTTAATTGCTCGCTGTACTTTAGGAAATGTCCTTCGATGCTACCGACACCTGTTTTTTGTATATGCTTTAGTCTAAGTATCGTATAGACTAAAGAGAAGTTGAAAAGAAACAAAAAATCCAATAATTACCATAAATGTGCTGAATGCATACATATTTTAAAGTATAGACTTACAAGAGCAGTTGTACTTTGGTGGCTGCTTTCCTTCGAGAGAAAACATATATACATACCCTTACATTTCATCTTAAATTACAATTTGTTTTATGAGATTTTCCAACATATGGGTTGCAGTTTTTAGGAGCAATTTTAAAGATAAAGCAATTCATAAATAAATGACATATAATTCTGACAATTATTGTTATTGTTGACAGGGCCCCGTGGGACCCCCAGGAACTGATGGCTTACCAGGAGTCAGAGTAGGTGATTTTTTATATTGCATGTCATATTTATAATCGTTGATTATAATTACGGATTTGAAAAATATCGTCCTAATTTTTAAGGATTTTCTTTATTCATTGACTCAATTTTTTTCTGGTAATATGTCTTCTATGTAAAATGTTGCTAATCTAGTTATTGATTGCTGAATGTGTAAATGTAGTATTGTCAAGACAATAACCTGAAATACTTACCTTTAACAATTAAAAATTAATATTATTTTTAACACTGACATGTTTCGAAGGAAATAAGTCAAATCATAACAACATAACTGCGTGTAGGCCTGTTAACATTAAGAAGATCGACGGGGCAGTGTTCATACCAAATGGCATCAGATGTAAAGCATATCTAATATCGGACATCTTGAATCAACAACAAACTATTCTGAGCAATGCAAACAGAGGCATATATTAAATATTTTACACTATTTTTAACATGTAATTGCTGACCATGTTTAAATGATTGAGAATGTAAAAGAATTGGTTCGTAAAAATCATCCAAAAAGATTATTCAATGATATCTTTTACATATATTCTTTGGGATTGCTTAGTCCACTATATTAAATTTTGCTTATTCAGGGAAAATGCTCATATTTTGGCCAATAGTTGTTAAACTTTTCTATCCCATTCTCTGTGCTAAATTTAAGGTTTCATTTAGTCCATGATCCTAGTTTCCATGCTCAATAATTCTTACAATGCCGCTTTTGAAATCTGGAGAACATCAGTCAACCAATTGCTATACTTAACATCTAACTATTATTAACGGTGGTAGAAAATAACTTGCACTTAAATTTACTAATAATTGACTATATACGAAACTAACTTTTTACAAAGGGTGACAAGGGTGATAACGGTGACCCAGGAATGCGGGGACCCCGAGGAACGCCCGTGAGTACATTGTCTTCCAGTTTATACCGGAATATAAACACCCTCAAATATTGTAACATTGGAAAGTGAAAAGTATGGGAACTAACCATGTAATGTTTACTAGAACTAGCATGTTAACTTAATATCTTAATATTAACTGATTGGTAATTTGCTATATGGTTATGATATATTGTAAACATTGCCGTGACGGAACATGTATTATAAAGTTGGGGTTGATGTTACATATTGTGTGTACATACTGTGGTTATCCACACAAATGAATATGCCGTGGATAATATGGTAAATCCCACAAGACATCCCCCAAGTATGTTCTCAAAATCATACAAAATGCAACGTAGAAAGCCAAAGTATTCTACCAGAACGTGAAAAGTTTCGTCCTTAAATTCATTTCCTTGCCATCAATAGTTTATGCATGGGTTGTTTTCGCCGAAAATAGATGGCGACTTTGAGATAATTTTAAGAATTTGTGAGGGAGAAGAAGCTTTAGTTAATAATAAAACCAATGTATCTAATTCTCCTGGTTTTAGGGTAAACAAGGATTGCCAGGTACCCCGGGCACTCCTGGAATCGACGGTTTTAAGGTAATAATCACATTGCATATCTACTTTTTTTCTCTCCAAATTTTAGCAACACAAATGAAAGGACACGTTTGTCTTGTATTAAGACAATTTCCATTAGAAAATGATGCTAAAACCAATTCACTAAACCATTCCGCTAAGCCATTTTGCTTCACCATTTCCCCACATCAACCAACAGTAATTGTACGTTAGTATTAGCCTACATACTGTAATACAAAAGTAAGCCATGAGTCAAGCTTGTTGAACAAGCTCGACTCATGGGTTATTTTTGTTTTACAAAAAGCAGCAGTTTTTCGTCGGTTCATTCTGTTTAGAAACATCCAAAGCTACAGCTGTAAGTCCGTTCCATAGAATAGACAATTATAACACAAACTAGATTATAACTATAAATTTGTTATAATTATAATTGCTTTTCAAATGCCAACTATTGACGTTTGTAGGGCGAGCCGGGGAATCCAGGCCCAGAAGGACGAATTGGACCAAATGGACTGGATGGACGAGCGGTAAAGTTGCTTGCATTAAACATACATTAAATATTGCCAATATTAATAAGCCAAGATTGGGTAAAGATTTTTTAAAATCCTTTGACATGAGACATTCTTATTAATTTCTTGATGGAACTAATGGCCCTACTTTGTACAACACATACAGCCTTACTACAGTCTATATTATGGGCGTTATTAACAATCTATTATCAAGATCTATATGCATGATATTTTTTATTGGTCTATAATTTGTTAGGGTCCTCAAGGTCCAATGGGTCAACCAGGACCTGTGGGTCCACCAGGGAGTAATGGAAACCCAGGGTCTACAGTAAGTTTCTCCTTATAATTATCTTAATAGAAAGAAATGTAGACACCAAATTAATTGTTTTTAAAGCTGGCATTACACTGTGCAAGGTGTGTTTCTTTCTTTTGGTATCTGAATTATCCCCAAACATTGAATCGGTATGACGGTGTTAAAGTCAGTTGATTGATTGGTGATTCAACCGCAGATGATTTGCCGTATAAAGCGGTGCTACCAGTTTTTATGGGGGAGGAACCCGAGCTCTTTGCCTTAAGGTCACCCCAGCTATTCAGTAGGTATCTGGCAACTTTTTAATATAGGTCTATCGAATACTCCAGTCCATTCCATTACATGTTTGCTTGTGTTTTACCTTCCATAGGGTCCCGCGGGTCCACCAGGAGAACCAGGAGTTCCGGTTTGTAGTTTAATTCTCACTTTGGGATAATTTCTTCGAAATGGTTACATTTACAAAAATACAGAAAAAAGCTTAGAAACAAAGTAAAAGAGTAGTGTAATAATTGACTTAGCTCTCCTTATACTAAAATGTAATCGTTTGAAATGAACTGAAACCATTCATCAACTGTTACAATCTATTACAGGGTACCGGAGGGAGTGGAGGTTCCAGAATGACGTATGGACCATCAGTAAGTAGAGAAGTCCTTATCGGTACTTAGTGATGAAATCACAACCTTCTAACTACGAGTCTGTAACCCATTACTGAAACTATTCGGAAATAATAAGTTCTATTTTTAGTGCTAAAGAGGGCTTATATATAATAGTTTTTTTAACCTTAGTACTGGCGAAAAACAAGTAATTGTATAGACGTAGAATCTTACAAAAAATCATTTTTCTGATGATTTATCTGACGGTTTCTTTTATAGAAGTATTTGTATATGAAAACCTAGTAACAGAATTAAATATGGAATTAACTGCTCATCATATTTTCATTTCTTCTTTTGTTTAGGGTCCGCCGGGTCCAGCCGGTCCAAGTGGAATGGTGGGTGCAATTGTCATCATGTATTAATGGAATATAAAGTGATCTATATAAAGGGAACCCTATGTTTTTAATGTGTTTTAGTGTTCACAAATACAATGGATAAGAATTTATACCTAACTTAACATG
Organism: Lepidochitona cinerea; assembly: GCA_963971465.1. Classification (NCBI taxonomy): domain Eukaryota; kingdom Metazoa; phylum Mollusca; class Polyplacophora; order Chitonida; family Tonicellidae; genus Lepidochitona; species Lepidochitona cinerea. Next base: position 32,527,175 of record OZ020556.1, on the reverse strand, counting down.
TCAGCGATATATACTTGTTTCTAAAACAGAAGCTTTGTTTTTATCATTGCCAAATAGGCTAAGTAGTTTGATTGAGATCATATCTTTTTTACAAATTTTAGCCTGGCGAACGTGGCGCGCAGGGTGAAAGGGGTTCAATGGGTGCCCCAGGGGCTCCTGGAGTTCCAGGGCTCCCCGGCTCAACAGGACCACCAGGAGGTCGTGGTCTTCGAGGCCAACCAGGCATGCCCGGTTTACCAGGACTTCCGGTATGACGTTATGAAATTTCTTACAGCATATACCATTTGGATGGATTTGTATTTTATATACACATTATACGTAACGATATAGGGACTTCATGCAAAATCAAACACATTATACGTAACGATATGGGGACTTCATGCAAAATCAAACACATTATACGTAACGATATAGGGACTTCATGCAAAATCAAACACATTATACGTAACGATATAGGAACTTCATGCAAAATCAAACACATTATACGTAACGATATAGGGACTTCATGCAAAATCAAACACATTATACGTAACGATATAGGGTCTTCGTGCAAAAACAAACACATTCTACGTAAAGATATAGGATCTTCGTGCAAAAACAAACACATTCTACGTAACGATATAGGGTCTTCGTGCAAAATCAAACACATTATACGTAACGATATAGGATCTTCGTGCAAAAACAAACACATTCTACGTTACGATATAGGGTCTTCATGCAAAAACAAACATATAGATATATGATGTAACAGTCAGAGAAAGAAAAAAACCTTCAATAGAGCACTTTCACTCAAGAAACTTTTTGTATTTAAAGATCATTCAAACATTATTTTATAGATGACATTAAGTGATTTACAATAGAGTATATCCAGAAAAGAAAGAAAATGTGGATAACCACCAAACAGTATGTTCTAATATTTCAGTCTTTGTAATTGAATGATTTGGTTTAAACTTTTTTGTTGAAGGGCCGAAGCGTTTCTGAAACAGAAATCAAGGAAATAGTTTATCAAATGATCAGAGGTGAAGTATCCTTCAATTGCACCCGTGTTTTAGTGTCTTCAAATATCTTTTTACATTAATACCTACGATTAAAGGAAAATAATATATCATATTGTAATTGGTACTATCATGTTATAATTCCTTCCGAGACCGTTCTGATTTGAAATATATGTATTTTGGCAAGTGTAATAGAATAACCAAGACCTTTTTTAATTTTTAGAACGCATGGAGGATATTGTGGGTGACCTTCAAGGTCCACCCGGCCCGGCAGGTATAGGGAAGCCGGGTCGATCAGGAAGCCCAGGTCCTTCGGGACCAGAAGGTGAGGAAATAACATAACCCGAGGGTTATTAAAGCTTTATATCAATTGCGAACGATAAAGGCCCGGTACATAAATTGACCTGTAACAAGATCAACGACGTAACTAACTTTTTGGAACAGTTCCCAGTGTAATCAAGGATTCATTCCAGGAAAGGGAACAAATTTCTACTAGTGGATATAGACACTTACAAGTACTTAAATACAAGAAGGACGTCAATACTATATGCAATCATATATATATTTTGTTATCTCAATCAGCTGTAATGCACACCTTAACATCATATTTCAATGTTAATTTATCATGGACACAGGTCAAAGAGGCCCACCTGGTTTACCTGGAGATAGAGGTTTTATGGGCTTACCTGGGATGCCCGGTCCACCTGGGCCAGTCGGACCAAAAGGTCAGTTTTTCAAGAGTTGAAAGACTTTTGAGGCAGTTGTAATTGTCATATGAGCTACATCCGACAATTACTGTTTGGTCAATTCTTATGGTGATATGTACCAGTCTTTCTATCCATTTACAATAGGTTAATTCGAATTTCGTTAATTATATTGGAAAATCGAAACAGTGGTTCGATAACGAAAAAGCTATCACATGAATAAGTTCATTAAACTTCCAGATCACTTTCCATCCTCCGCTAATGTTTTTTATTTGTTTTAAAAATATTCACTTTGAACATACCTGTATGAACTGTTTCTTCAAAAGGTGATGTGGGTCCGTTGGGAGAACGGGGACCAATTGGAGAAGGTAGAACTGGGCCACCTGGTCCCACAGGACCACCTGGTATGTAGCCACTTGGATATGCACTTCACTTTATTCCTCCATCTCGATCAAATCTAATTTTGTTCTTTGTATTGATCTAACGAGCCTGTGGTTTGGTGGTATAGTGGATAAAATTGTCGACATTTACAGCTTTTTGGGGTTTAAGATTAGTTTGAATTCAAACAGTGGAAATACAATTATTTAGTTTTGAATCATTCTACGCTAAATTTTGTCGTTTTTCTTCGTTCATTCCAATCTTAAAGCAAACATATATTGTCGTTTAACAGGTGCTAGAGGTCCGAGGGGACAAGGGATTCAGGGCCGCCCAGGCGATCGAGGAGCTCCAGGCACTCAGGGAATTCCAGGAGCTAGGGGGCCAGCCGGACACCCTGGTCCTCCAGGCTACTGTGAATTCTGCAACTTTGCTGCAACTGGGCCTCAGTACCAGCAAGTACCACGGAGGAACATTATCAAGGGACCTTAAAAATGAGCCAAACCTGATCAGTTCACATTTGCTTACGATGCACCAGCGATCTCCCGTAGCTTAACTCGACATCACCTTCTCTTCGTTTAACGCCAAACTCTAACACTCAAACTCTTCTCTCGTTAACTGAATTAATCGTGAAGAGAAGGGGTTGTCCAGTAAGTTCCGGGTCTGTCTGTCTGTTGAGGCTGTGATTTGTCCTGTATAACTTGCGTGCCTTATCTTTCTGTCTTCCATTCTATCAGTTTCACCCCTAAATGTTAGACTGGGTAGTTGGAGTAGTAGCATTGTTTTTGATACCACTCTTAATATCGAGATCATTTGTTTTTACTTATAGTCTTTCTCTAAATACCCCTTGCAATATCTAAAGCATAATCTAACGTTATCGTCCCTCTTTTAACCCATGTTATTAATCAATGTTGATGACACAATAATCAATGTGTCAGTTTTACAACTCGGTCTTTCTTTACCTATTCTATTTCTATACCGGCTTTTAATTGTCTCTTGGTAACTTTTCATTTAGTTCTGCCCCAGTTCAATCCACGTTGTATGCGTGTTGTTTCTTGTAGTGGATTAGATCTTTCCAACTCTCAGACTCCATACCTCATCTTGTGCCCTTTTATAGTCTAGATAATCACAGTCGGTTGTCCATTAAAATCTTTGCATCTCGCATGTCTCACTGTAGCCTTGTTTACACTCTTCAGCTTCATGTTGTGCACACACACACGTCCGCCAGGTGCCTCTTGGTTTCATTCTTGGTTTGGGTCATTTTTAATGTATCGTGATTGTTTCCTTCTTGGACAAGCAGCTTAGGAGCTCTTGATACTGCCTGGAACGTCGTTTTCCCTTGGAACCAACCAAGTTGCTCAGAAGACACTGCCTAAGCATCTGCTATCTCCATTCAAAGAACTAGTTCGTGGAATTCGGTTGAAATTCACAGATCTTAATTGAAGGCCTTCAGATTGAAAGATGTATGCTACCTACCAAAGGATCCGTCTTTGCACACCCATAACACAAGATGTGAGCATATAGAATTCCCTCAAACCAGGGAAGTTCTTTACAGAAGCTAAACTCTAACAATCTTCACAAGGCTGACATACAAAAGTATTTTCAGGCGTTGCTGGCTGAAAACAGAGATCAGAAGAAATCGAGCAATTCGTGTTACAGATCATTTCGCTCATTGTCATTTACGGAAAATAAGAGACCAAGAAACTATCTTCCAAAAGTTGACCAAATGACACCAGGGAAAAGGATTTTAAAAATGTGCTGTTATTTCTTAGTCTTATGGATACAGTCTTTTACTATTTTGAACACTGAATGTGTCATAATAGAACAATGTAAGAAGACGAACAGTTGTGTTTGTACATTGATAAGAAAACGTACATTCGGTGATCTCCTACTTGATCACGTGCTTAATGTGACCATCCGAGACTTGGATGTGTCACGGCAAATCTGCGCCATTCACTGCCAAATAACACCCAGGGATATTCCCAATATCAGAGATTGATATGCATTTAGCGCCAACTACAACTCAGTTTGTCTGGATGGCTTACACAGCTATCACAAGACATAATGTTTATATATCGATACCAAATACTTGTAATATTTTATACCTCGTACTGCGGTTATTTATGACTTGTAGAATTATATCTATCGTACTCGTTAGTCAATGGCTTTCTGATTCAGTTCGCATGTTAGATCTTCCTGCATCAAATATATATTTTCTTTATTCAGGTTAGAGTCCGGGTATTCATGTGGTCTCTTGTATTAAGATTACTGTTAGTAGAATTCTTTATTGCCCTAAATGCAGAGATATAGATAATTATCTAAACGCTCTTCAAGCAAAGTTTTCCTTTATCAATTAAGAAACAGCTTCAGTGTTTTTTTAGACCGAAGACACTTCATGACGTTGTTGTTGTAAATGCTTTATCAGGGTATATTTTTCATTTTGGTCTTTGTTTCTCAAAGCTGATTTCGTTTTCCGATTTGATTTATTCTCTAAGGTAGAAATGCTATGGTATGAAATAAATACTAATTGAAGATTAGGGCCAGGATGTGATTGTATTGACTTATACCTACAATTATCTATATTCATGTTAAAACTGCCCCAACTGGCTTATCTCAACAAAACACGAATCGTTGACATGTTTGTGTGTCCAGAAATACCTGGATATACACGATATATTAACCAGTAGATTGAAAACCTGCTTACAGCTGTCAACCTGTCCATACATATACCCGGATTAGAAAACATCTACTTGAATATGAAGTATCTATTCTTGTTAAACAACAAAAATGGATTAATCAATGGAAAGCTCACGGACGTACCACTTGTCAATCTTCGATCAATCTTTATCGAAGCCAAAATTTGTATTTGAGTGTCATTCCGATGGAGCGTAACGTTGGAATCTGACGAAATCCGGGCCAAGTCTCCGTGAAATGTTCCAAACTACCACGTGCTTAGTCCAGGATATAAACCATAGGATAGGGACAAATGTTTATGGCTCTCACCACAACAGAGTCCTTTGCTACATATTTTGTTGTTTACGTGTAATAAAAAGACATTATATCCGACTTCATATCCAACAATTGTACTAGTCACTGTTTGCTTGAAAGTCGGAAGACTTTTTAGCCAATGGTGACTAATACAATATTTACCCATATTGGATATAAGTTCATGTAATAACCTCATTTTATCAGGTGTAGGCCTATGACATCTCCGGACAGTGTATGTAATATTGTAGTTTGTGATTTGCTCTGTGTTAGTTCACATATATTGCAGGATGGTGGGTGGAGTAGACATCGTTTGATGGAGACGAGAGGCTTCTATTGGTAGCCTACACCCATCCCAAACAAAATCCTCCGATAAGATCCCAATCAGAAAAGAAAAGTATTTTCGCAATCGATCAATGCAGATTTCTTCAACGCTCTGCATAATCTATTACGAGAAAGAGACACCCAATTTAACTTAAGCATACATGGAATGGGCAAAATGCTTAAGTGAATTACAAGAGGTGCAGCAAGTTTCTGTTCATTATAAGCACCTAAATCAATAAATTATTTCGCATAAGTGTGGGCATATTGGTGTCAGGCCTACACACATACATACGGATTTTTATAGATGAAGATAGTTATATTCCTATAAGAACGGTTCAAGTACATTTCCATCGTAGCTATCCTTCTTGAAAGCCATCAACAACAATTGGTACCCGCGTATCCCAAAAATAGCACAAGATAACCTACATTGAACTACATTCACCATCGTCAGGACAATTGTTAAAGGAGGGGAAAACAAATAAACAAATTGAAATTGTAACGAACAATCACCTCAATTTTTAAGCTGTAAATCTTACCTGCGTTTTAGGGTTATGCAGAAAATTGCACATGTTTAAATTGGGTCACCAAAACGATGGGGGCCGCCATTTGTAAAACGAGAAATTGACCGGAAACAGAAGTGCCTAGAAATTAACCTAGGCTCAAATGGCAGACAAAGAAAGTTGACCAATTTCACTCACACGTGCGCTGGGTATGCGTCTACTGATTGGCCGAAGGAGACACACCCCTAAGCACTGTTGTGATGATGGCGGCCCAGTAGGCAAGTCGGTCTCAGTCGAAATCCGATGGTTTTATATAACTTCACTTTAAGACTGTGCGGTGGGAAAAAATCGTAAAAATATGTATATGGTACCATTGAAAAGGGAAATTCGCCGTCCGTTTTGTGCATTTGCCAGTTTTATTTGTTTTCTCCTCCTATAATGAAGAGTCCGGAACTCTGTGTTACCATCTCACTGGGCCCTCCACCAACGGAATGGCTGGATTGTTCGATTCTCCCATTTAAACATGTGTAAATTATTGATATTGCACCAGTACTGTTTAATAATAATGCAGTAAGTTGTTCCGATTCGTAGTTTAAGGTGTCATAATTTGGACATTTTTTTCAAGAATTTCGATTTTTAAAAGAAATTGGGCATTTGAAGTAGCTTGAACAAGAGAATAAGGAGCCCCTAATAGGGCCTGGGAGTTTCCAGAGAGATTTCACGATATCCGGCGACAGAGGACTGTTTTATGGCGTCGCCTCAATTGACGTGTTTTATTCCAAAACGTCAGAATCGAGCGTCGATACAGGCTTGTTAGATGCGCAATGGCAGCGCCGGTGACATGAACTTTGTGGAATTGTCGTGATTCTCCCGCACGTGAAATTTCTTTGCAAAATAAAACTAGTGATGATCAGAAGAAAAGTAAATTAGACTTGGTGAGTAGAATCATCAAAGATGTTGTTTTTGAGAACACTGATGAATTGTACAGTATGCAATTTAATAAAAACAAATGCTAAACAAAAAGAAAGAAACACAACAAAACATACGGTGGCTCATTTGGTTAGCCAGTTTACCAAAAAGTTGCTTTGGTCACCAAAAACTATACACAGAAGTTCCCCTTTTATAAAGCACATACTTTTTTGTAAAACATCAATCTACTAATTTTTTTTATAAAATTCAGCGACTCATATAGCCCCCAAGAGTTGCCTAAGGACATACATAGCCCTAATTCAAACATACTAAGTTGATGGATTGATGTTTTTCGTCGCACTCAAGCCTGTTTTACTTATTTGTCGGCGCCGCTATGTTAAGTGGGGAAAGACTCCGTGCCTGGAGGAAATCCCAGACCTCCCAGAAATCCCAGCAACACCATCCATCCTTTCCTGGAGCTCAAGACACTATTCAAGACAAAGGTTCTAGAGAAGACAGATCGACGGACGGACAGGCAGAAGCTTCATGTAGGATATATATCGAAGAAATTCCGGAGAAATGAATTGAATAAACAGGTTCTAAGACAAAGTTCTATAAACCAAGAATATCTGTTCTTCTGAAGCTAAATTAATTGCAATTTCATTATCCCTGGTTATTCTGTTTTTGTCAAAAGGAGTCAGGTGAGAAATTCATTTTCGTTTTGGAAGGTGTATGTCACATAAAACTCACATATTGTTACTAGAAGTGTACTCGATAAAAAATGGAAGGAGTTTTGTAAGATTTGGTACTCCCTATTACTTGATATATCCCCACATATTATTCTAAAACACAGTGCACAATGGCAATAACGATATAACAAGGATCTCATTTACCATGACCTCAGGGCTAATATGAAGGCACATTATACTTGTGCTTTGGCAAATCCCGACCACGTAGGTATGAAAATCCCATGCTGGTCAACATGATGAATCTAGTAGATTACAGAAAATAGTTAGTATTTGGCAAACGTTTAAATGAACATGTAATAAGGCCATATTTAGGGATTTCAGTTCCTGTTTGCGTTCAACTTAATGAAATATCATGGGTTTTGATTTATTACAACCACTTATGATCGTACTCCCTTAACTTTTCAACACAATTAGAAACTTGTATCATGGTTATTTTTAGCTTTGCCTGTGTGTTTTAGCGTTCATAAATATAGTCATGGACAGTTGCGTCCTCAGTCACCTTTTGATTGTGTTGATTGATTGATGTTTTACGTTGCACTCAAGATTATTTCACATATATGGCGGCGTTGCCAGGTTTAGTGGGTGAGGAAACCGGGCTCATTGCCCTGAGGAAACCCCCGACCCGACCGAGTTTAATTTTACACACATTTGTATGGGTTACAATGTTTTGTTTCTACTGGTAAGTTATGATCAGATGTTAGCGTTGACCATAGCAGATTTTATGACAAAATAAAAAAGTCATCTTTACAGTAAAAAATGTATTCTATGTTACAAAAAGCAAAAAACAATGAGGAAACTTCTAATAAGGCTTGTTTTCCTTTGTGTCTCCAAAGTCTAGCACATGGTCCTCGGGCCTGTAAATAAGAAGGAACAAGAACACATTATCAGCATGACCCAAAGGCTCACAAGGTTGTAAAATCAAATTGTGTGAGAGTGGAGTATCAAATTATCAATCTTATCGTTAATAATTAATTGTAACAATTTACTGCAGAAGCTTTCTAAATAAATCACCCACGCTCATGATAAACCTCTGAAAACTCCTTTTTTTAAGAGCAACAAATCCTCTATATGAAATAATGTGGCCGCATGATTAAGGCGTTGGGCTTAAGTTCTAATGGACAACGGTCTGCATGGGTTCGAACCGCACTCGTACTAACAAGAATTATAGAGTGATTGCTTAATGAGAGCTGTATGAAGAAGGTATGTAGACTTGCCAATCAAAAAGCTTAGGGAACTTCTGGATCTCAGACTCTGTGTATTGATCAAGTCTCTTTGGAACAACTTGAACCTGTCTAATTTGGTCACTAACATTCTTCAATATATCATCAGGGATATCCTAAAAGGGTATAGCAAGATTAGATTAGATTGAAAGGTTGGTTTTAATGGCACACTGAAAATGTGTTCACTTTAATATATGGTGGCTTTAGCAGATTGATTGTGGGTGTGGATTGTCGTCAGGAATGATAGATAGATGTTGATTGGCATGAGCTGCCAAAATGTTGATATTTTGGTGTTGACACAGAATGTTGAAATTATCGGCTATTTTTCTCAAGACGTATAATTCAGAAGCTTTTTAATGCTTCTATTCTTGAGAATGTACGATAAAGTATTGTTTTGAACTAATTTTGTCTTAGAATGAATGAATTGACGTCCCGGTTATTTAAATTTTGTTTACTTTTCGAACACTATTCCGTTTCGTAAAGGCCACATGCTGTATGGATTTTCCTCATTCCAACGCCAATCATCTAGTTTTTCGATGGCCTTCAAAGCCTCTTACTGTCGTGACGATCAGAAATTATGAATTAAGTGTGAATTTTGGCAGCTCATGCCACTTTAAACAATCAAGGTTTGAAGTCCATTGAAAACTCAATAAATGATGAAGAAAAATCAATACAGTGTGGTACCTGTGAGAACTGAGATTTGTTTTAAAAGTAAACAAGTACAGCAGCTATCAGAAGAGGACACCCCCCCCCCCCCCCCCCCCCCGCCATCCAGACCCCCAATTTAGAAATAGTGGCTTATATAATGGAAAAGCAATCTTATTTTAGTTTAGGAACAAGAAAACTTTGCAAGTTTCAACGTGATAGGACAAGGCGTTCAACTTATGGAGCGGACACCAAATTCATAGTAAGGTAAATTGGCTGTAGCTCTCGTCATAAAATTCACGGAATCCTGGAAAGCAATCCCATTTGTCATTTCTATGAGCTCAACATACTATTCAAGTTTTAAAGCTCTGTGACAAAGCGTTCTTATTGAGGGGAGAACACATTATACATTGAGAACAAGGTAAATTGGCTGTGGAAGCCGTAATAAATTTTGCAGAATCTTGAAAATCAATCCCATCTGTCCTTTCGGTGAGCTAAACATACTACCAAAGTTTTAAGATGAAAGCACAAAGCGTTCTCAAGTCATTACATTGACAGACAGACAAACGCATGTACATGTAAATGTACTTAGGGACGGACGGACGAACTATCGCTTTATCCCTCCCAACCCCGGAATAAATTTATTTTCTGCTTAACTTAATACAAGACACTGCTTTAATGTAAATTCTTAAGAGCTGTACCATAGAGACAATTTGGTTGAAGGGAAAAATATGAACATTTAAGCAGCTCATGCCATTTTTAATTAAGTCTAAACCCGTGTATACTAACCAATTGAATACATGTAGCCACATCTCTAGTTTACTTTGACTTATAATTATTATTTTTATTTTTTACCTGTTCTGGGTACAGGTGAAGACGTCTCATCATATTTCCACGTAATAAGTTGCCCTTAATTCGGGCATATACTTCTCTATACATAACCTGAAGACAAATAAAATTTGGATAGAGTCATTAAAATACACGTATCATTTTGTTTACTGTTAACAGGATCTCCTCTAATATTAGTTGTATTGGTCTCAAATTTGCAGTGTAATGGGCTGCCAAATATAAGGAAAATCTTGCTGAAACAGAATTAGCTAATTGTTCACCATCTTTGTCAAGAAGTACAGAATAAGAGCTGATGGCAATCTTGCAGATGTATGTTTAAGTAGTTTTCATTGACACCAAAAACCCTTAAATATCCTCATACGTGACTGATTTTGTCTGTTATTAGCACACATCTTCAATAGGTACATTTTACTACCTTTTCGCCATTTTTGTTTTCACCCTCCTTCAGTCCTTATAGGCACTTCAACACTGATCTTCTCTTCACAATCAGAATTTATTAGGAAAGTATGAATTTTAGCAGCCCATGCCCCTTAAAGGGAGGCCCATGGTTAGAAATTCCAGTGGCTTAAAATGTCCAGCCTTTGAGAAACTTCTGCGATTTGGACCATCCTGTTACATCAGTAACATTTCATACCTTGTCCATGTTACAATTGCTGGACATCGTGGCAGAAAAATTAAAGTGTGTAATTACTCATTACATAACTGACAATTATACAAGGCAGCCCAGGATGTTGGTCTTAATCATGTATTTTTCCACCTAATTTAGTCACAGAAGAGTTACCTACCTTTGTAGGATCCAGTTCATGAAGCCTCCAGGCAGAAGTTTGAGAAAATCCCCCTGCATATCTGACAAAACACAAAGCCAACATCTAAGTCATTTGGAATTTTGTCTACACAACTTACTTTGATGTGAATAAACACTGTTGCCCTGCAAAATTGACCTAAACTGAAAGACATATTCTGGCCTGGTTTTAAATGATTTTGCAACTTTCATATATCTAAGAATCTCTGGAATCCATTGTCTCAAATAAATAAGTTTGTCTTTACAGGTTGTAGCCTAAAATAGAAAGGAATAAATCAAAGTGTGTCATTCGTAGTTAAATGTTTAAGATAAGGTGGATGGGAATATAGCACTTTCTTAGCTGCTAGTTTTATTTGGGAAATCTCTTTATTTGACCTGGTTAAGTCATGTGGGTTCATGCACTTCTCGGCTGTTTGTTATGACTGTCAGACAACAACAATAAGAACAGTTTCAGCAGAAAATCAACTTGCTTTCCTCCATTGATAACTTTTTGCTTTTCTACTAGTTCGAACGCCAACAAAAAACACAAGCCGTTTGAAACTGAAGGACACAAATTGATAGCAAAAATATAAACTAAGCTATTCGTGAGTTATGTTTACCTGGTATGGTGGAAATACTTCCATTTCCTCCACATATCTCCTTCCATTGCTATATGTTTGGTGTTAAAAACAACAACATGATCACCCACATCACCTGCACAAAGTACACAAAATAAGGCTATGTGGTATAATCAGTGTCAGATGGCAGGTCTTAAAACAATGCTAGAGAAAACATGAACATTGCATTTCAATTAATTAAAGAAAATTTCGAACATGTTTATATGAACATATCGACGGTTCATATAGGTCATATGCTGTATGGATTTTCCTCATTCTAACTCCGATCATTTAGTTTTTCGATGGCCTTCAAAGCCTCTTGCTTTCGTGACGATCAGAAATTATGAAAAACGTGTGAATTTTGGCAGCTCATGCCACTTTAAGCTTAGACAGTCAGTTCTTTATGTTTGACCATTGGCTTGATATTTAAATATTTAGCCCACTCCATAGAGCTTTATAAAAGAATAGATGGCAATTTTTTCTGAGTGAACCATTGAACAGCATATTTGTAGCGATAAATCTTTAGTTATCCAATAGAATTTTTACTTGAAGCAGGATGCAACCAAACTTATTAAGTGAGCCCTGTGCGATCAGTGTAAAATAGTATAAACCACTTACTTAAAGGGTGATAAATTGGTTTGTGCACTCCCTTGAGGTATTTAACGAGTTTATCGCCAGATTTCAGAGGGCATTGGTGAGCTGCATCATAAATCCACCAAGTCCGTGCAAATGTGGCCCATTGCTGATAAGACATGAAACAAAGAAAGCAAGCCATGAATACTATATACATATATACCAAATATATACCACATATTAAACCACCATTAAACGGGTGAGATAACTATTTTCTATCAACAGACTTTTCAAAACCCTGTAGTCATGTCATGTGAGAGTTACGTTTCATCAAATTGTCCAGCTATTGAGAACATTGTCGGACATACTGCGGACCATGTGACAGGTTGTCATTGCCAATGCCTGTCAGGCCATTTGAACGTCTGTCAGGCCAATTTCAAAGTTGTCTTCTTATGAAGAGGGATTTGGTAGATTTACAATGAAATTCCAACAAATTAAAATCAATAGAGTAATGCTTTAAATGTGTGTTGGAGGTTAAATGTAAAAGACATGTAGGATTAATAAATATCTAAAACGGGGTATAAATCTGAAAGCCTAAATCCTTCCAAATAATTTATTTAAAAGCCGTAACTATTTCCAGTGTTACTAACTTGCCGGTCAGGAAGATAACAGTCATGTTACCATATCAGGTCCATTTGTGGAAGTCACATTTTACTAAAATCTGGGGATTCTAGTTTCAATGCCCATTAGATGGAAATATCAACGCTCTGGGGCCAATGTGTATATTATTCAGTTGATAACAAATGTGCCACCCGATGCCTACTTTTCGTGACCTGGTGATAATCAGGGGTTAGTAAAATGTAAGAGAACAAAAAACACATCAATTACCAAGACTCTGTTGTGTGCCATGTCTGACAAAGAGGAAATCTATAAAAGGCTTCCCTTCAACTCTGATGTCCTCTCATAATTTCTACACGCCCAATAATTTGTAAAGTAAATTCACATGTTTTTCTGACATTCGGTGAAGTTTACGTTTTATTTCCTCCTTTTGCTAAAGATAAAATCCAGGGGGAGTAATTCTTGTTGTTAAGCCTTGACTAAAAACCCCTGTAGCAACCAGATGTATTATGAAAAAAAAAAAAATACACTTTCGAAGTAAAAACCACTTTTAAAAATAAATTATAACCAATTTTGAAAATTTTTTTAGAACCGCAATTGAAATAAAAAATTACACTTTTTCAAAACTGGTTGTTCTTTACAATCATTTTTTTTATTTTAAAGTTATTTTTTCATATCAAAAGTGATTTTTTTTATTTCAAAAGTTTTTTATTTTCATTTCAAAGATCAATTTTATATTACAAAAGTAATTTTTTTTCTATCAAATGTGAACACTGTTACATTGCTTTACACGTTTTACCAAAAGAGTGAAAAGAACGTTTAAAGTTCATTGGGACTGTAGAACCCCAGAATGTACGGGTAAAACCTCCTACAGTGCGGTCACACATGTACATGCAGTTATATATATTTATGAACACTAAAACACACGGGCACAGGGAAAATCTTCTTGTCTAAAATAACCACGGAAACAAGTTTCTAATTGTGTTAAAAAGGGGTATATATCATTTAGACTTTTATACCCCATCATAAATTGTTGTAATAAAGAAAACCTATGATATTTCATTAGGTCGACGACTGACAGGAGCTTGGCCTTAGTCAGTAGAATTTTCTGGAACACATTGACAATGCTTACGCATCTTAAACTATAGTAAGAATATCGTCAGACTATATATTATGGGGTCATGGGAAAAGACAGTGAAAATTTGACCCCCCCCCCCCCCTCTACCCCTTTCCCAGAAAACCTAGGTAGAAGGCAGACAGGGGAGTTTAGCCCTGACCAGTATGTCTTTCAAACTCTTGTTCTTTTTATAAGCAATGACTGGCCTTTGGGTCAGAGGTCGAGCAAGTTTACTTTGAAGTAGTTTGTATTCTTCTACTATATTCTTGACAACACAAATGGTATTATAGTTTTTTCACGACATCTTCCGGGGTCCAAGTTCAAACCCAAATGATAAATAGTTTGTAATGTTTGAATCCAAAAACTTTCCCTTTCCAAACGTTTGTGCTTGGTATCTGCAGCGGAAGTGAGAAAAGAGATTTTCTCAATAGGCATGATTTCAAAATGGTCCTTGACCGAATGACCTTGAGTATTGAAATGTTGCGCCACGGGTACATCATGCTTAAGTCTTATACTAGATAAATGGTTGGCTGCTCTTTGTCGTAGAGAATTCTGAGTTTCTCCGACGTACTGTTTGCGACATTTTTTGCACGTGATTACATACACGATATTAGAGGAGTCACAATTAAGATTCTCTGCCATTTGATATTTGTCGCGAGTTTGTTCTCCGAAAAAGGTTCCGCGAACGGGTACGTATATATCGAGTTTGCATCATTTGCATTTCATTGATGTACCTGAGAGAAATGTTGGACGGTAATGGTACACTCGTGAAGGGAGGTAAGCGTATCGGGGGATGAAGGGGGAAACATGATTTGTCTTATTGTGTTAGATTTGATCCTTCAGAATAATCTAATAGAATACTTCCTAGGGAGTAGAGCTTTAAAAAGAACAGAACAAGCCTGGTTAAAAAAAATCTAAAGAACCTGAGTAAAGTCAAGTTCTACAGTACTTCAGTTGTCTTCGTTGTCTCTTCTTACGCAACTTAGATACAAACGTAAGAGGGCACATAATGCTTAAGTCAAATACGGATAAATGGTTGGCTGCTCTTTGTCGTAGAGGATTCTGAGTTTCTCTGGCGTATAGCGTGTGGCATTTTTTCACGGGATAACATACACGATATTAGAGGAGTCGCAATTAAGATCCTATGCCATTTGATACTAGTCGTGAGATTGTTCTCCAAAAAAGGTTTCACGATCTGACACGTGACACACGGAGAAGAGCTTTAAAAAGAACAGAATAAGCCTGATTAAAACAATATAAAGAACTACACAATTACGTTACCAGAGGGGTACTAAATGCCCGCTGTAGTATCCACCAGTCAACTACCTCCTTTTTTAGAGGAGGCCGGTTGGCTGAATGGATAAGGCAGCCGACATTTAGTGCTGGCGATAGGTGCTATACTCTGGGACCTGGGTTCGATTCCCGTTTCGGGCGTCACCCAAAAATCGGTAGAGGAATTTCTACCATATTTTCAAGAAAGTGTAATCCGAAAATAACGAGAATACTAAAGAACTACAATTTCTATAGAATCTAAAAATCCGAGACTTAATGACTCCCTTGAAATTGTGGGATGATGGTATGACTCAGCAGGTTTGAAGAATACTTTGTAATCTAGATACCCAGTAGTATGATATGTATGACCCTTCTAAATAGTTACATCCAAAAGAAACCTTCCACCAATGGGTCGCGGTTTCGAATCCCACTCAGTCCAAAAATTGGAAAATTTTCTGACTGGGTTTTCACTCGAACGACCTATGTGGGATGGTTGCCAGTTACCAGCGGAAGGTCATGGGTTTCCTCCGGCAACGCCGCCATATAAGTGAAATAATCTTGAGCGCGGCGTAAAACACTAAACAATCAATCAATCCAAAAAATCCACAGAAGTGTGATCAATATTAGGCTGTAGTTTAATGCTGGCTTCGTGAGAATTAAGAGTATCAATGAAAATATGAAGATCTTCTAACGTATGCTGCCAAATGATAAAAATGTCATCCAGATATCGGGTTGTTTGTGACATTTGTTAAGAATATCGCTCTCCCACTCAGCCATAAAATGGAGGCAAAGTTAGGACTAAAATGTTTCCCTATAGCACATCCTTTGATTTGCTGAAAGATCTCCCCATTGAATTCAAAATCATTACCTTTTAAGGTAAGTTCCAACAATTCTAAATTGTTTTGTCCGAACAACGGTGGTGAGGATATCTTTTGGATGCTGATTTTATGGATTTTAGACCCACGTCAATGCCAATAATTCTACACATAGACTCCACATCCAAAGTAACAAAAAACACATCCCGTGGGATGGATTTCTCAGACAATTTGGCCAACGAATCATCCTTATTTTTGATAAAGCTAGGGTGCAGATTCGCTATAGGTTTTCGATAGTAGCCAATAAGCTCTGATATTCTATAACTTTCACTAGCACAATCTGAGATAATAGGACGCCCAGGGGGCCTTGTAGGCTTGGGCCATTTTTCAATGGGTTTGTGAATTTTCGGAAGAATGTAGAAGTCCATGTTTTTAGAGTTATGATCAGATTCCAAATAGCGATCCTGTTTTTCATTAAGAAAGCCGTTATCTTGAAGAAAAACAAGAATTTTATTGAACTTTCTAACATTTTCAGGTCAAAGTTTTTTTAGAAATCAGCCAGACCTATAATTCTGGAAAAGTCCATAACATGCACTAATTTACTAACGGAAAAGTCCCTATCAGATAATGATTTGGAGCAAGGCACAGATGATATTGAGTAGATATATATCATCAGCAGTGAGTTCCTCGATACTAAGATTAACAATATTACTTCCGAAGCCGAAAGTAGGGTGGCACATATGTCCTGTCCCAAATTTGTCTGAAGCCAGTGGGTATACAAGCAATTTGCTGTATACCATAACTCTCTTCATCTTGTAAGCAGAAGAGTGATACAGGTTCAGGTTCGAAACTTCACTGGCCGATAATTTATTAGATGACTGAATCTCTACAAAGTAGATGAGCAAGTTGGAAAAAGTCCGCAATATTATCTTTAACTCAGATGACGTGAGGTTGTCTGAGCTATTTTCAGCTGAACATTGACGTATTTTTACTGCTCTCCATGATGCATGAAGGTAGATTCAGGTGTAAAACATGGCAGCAGAGTTGGGAAGGCTGATTCACAGTAACACAACCGCACATCATTTCTTAGCCAACCGATTAGTTAAGTTGCATCACACTGATTGGATAAAATGACAAAATAGCAGCGGCCTTGTAAGTGGGCTATGGATTCCTATGATTCCTATTACCTGTTATTACGGTACGTTCAAATTTCATTTATTCGTTGACGAGGTGGACCATTGTTTAAGCCAATACGGCCATTACCCTTTCAATCTAAACTAGTCTTACCTTAAAATTTTCTTTGACTTTAATCTTTACTTTGAGTTTTATTAATCAACCTTAAAGGCACACTTGCCGCCGTAGCCTGTTTAAATTTTTTAAGGAAACCAATTTACATGAGCTTACTACGACTAATACCACTAAACTTAAACATAGGACACATAAAACATGTCCAGTTAGCTTTAGACTGTAGAAATGGGGTGAAAAACAAACGAAGAATCGAAGCCTGATTACAACAACAACGATCAGTGTCGGTCAACTTTCGTGTTGGATTACCCTCCTTTCAGGCCTTTGTATCTGTGGTTTACACTCAAACAATTATCAGCAGGCTTTTCCAGTCGCTGTTAACCGATCGTCAGTCTGTATTTCTCAGATAAATAGGCCTACGTAAAATTACACTGTGTCGTTAGTTCACTCACTCGACTGAAACATAAAATCGCCAATAGGGGCAGTTAGGTTTGTTTACGTTGCGGGTACGTAACAATTCAAATTTTCAAATTCAAATTAAAAATACAAAGTGACGTCCAAACTTTTAAATTTTGGTAAAAATAGAAAGTTCCTAACTTATATTGTCTGGGAAAAATACAGAAAACGGTCTTTCTTTTTTAATGTAAACAATATTCCTCATTTTCGCGGCAAGTGTGTCTTTAATGTTTCCCTTTTCTTTATAAGACATCTTTCTTTGTCTTTTTCGCAGATGGTAAATAATCGCTCTCCACCCTAATACTGTTATGTTTTGTTTTAGATAAAAAAATGTACTCTCTAAAACCGCGTAACTTCAGAGTTGGAATGCACTTCAGGACTTCTTTTCAGCTAGTCCGGGTTTCTGACTCTTAAATGACTATTAAAGTACTATACTATTAAAATTACTATTTTGATACTGACAGCCGTATTTTGGAATCAGGATTCATTGCAATCATATAGCAGAATTAGGTATGTGGTCCGATTTAGACAATGAAATAACAACAATATAACCTACTCGAGTCTTGTCTAAACGGTCATTATCGCGTTCATGGACAATTTCTCTACCCACCAGTGGCTGATATGGACGAGCAGGATCGGCTAATAAACACTATTCACTTTTGCCTTCTCCAGTCTCGAACACACCGCCATTGATGACGTGACACTGTTTAGCGGTTTTTCAGTTTTTAAATGTTAAATTCACTTTACAAAAGGCTTAATTATTCATGAATGTCATAATGACACTATTTGAGTTAGTTATATTGTTATTTAGTATAGACAAAGAAAAAAGTTAAGCACCCCCCTGGAAAGTCTTCACCGACCGATAAAATCAATGGTGTAGGGAGATTGTTGGCAAACTGATGTTGCAGAAACGATTGCGATCATAAAGGACAACATTCTGGCTAAAAGGAATCATTATTAATGGCAATAAGCTATACAATTTTTTCCGGATATCGTTAGCCAAATCAAAAGTGTATTTAAAAAAAATGAAAAGATGCTTGTAAGTATGAAACTTCAGAGTCCATCTGGCTTCACAGGGCGAACATATTGGAGTAAAAATGCACTTTGAGTGTGTAGAACACATCCCAAGAGCAGAAGGTCAATAGCTTCCAGCCTGCGTTTCATCCCTCCAGTGAGACGTTGGATCTGTTGAAGGGGCAACTGCGCGGATTCGAATCCTTTAGAGCACATTTGGGATAGGATGGGCAGACACATTCAGACCCTAGAGCCTCCTACACAAAGCTGCATTACATCGGTATTGGCGGCAGTTACCCTTTCAACAGATCCAACGTCTCAATGGAGGGATGAAACGCAGGTTGGAAGCTAATGGAGGCTAATGTCGCTATTTATTTTAATGAAAGAGGTCAAATGTCATTGGGAGGGATCTCTGGGCCCACTGGCACAAAGCTCTTAACTATTAAAGAGTACTCTTAGCGTATGTATTCAACATGGTAAACTGTCCATGTTGTAGAGTCCTCGTAAGTTAACAATGCTTGGTGGACCCTGGACGACATCTCTTTGTATCGCACCTGGTTACCGATTAATGAGTTTCCTCGCGCACTGACATTGACCTCACGGATTTGAATAAATATTGACGTCACTTGATAGTTTGGTCGATATAACATGGGAAAAAAACCCCAAAAAACCTTTATCAATTAGGTCATACTTACATTACCAATTTGAACTACGAGAACAGCGCGAGCTTTCGAGTACATCGATACAGACACCAGCATAGGTGTCGTAAGCTCCCGTTGTTCACAAAACCTTCTTAATTGTGAGGGCTTAATTAGTTTTCATTAACTTCTAAACTTCCCGCTAATTAAAAGAAATGGACAATAGTTGGTTAAATGACTTGTATGAACTAGCTCCTGGGGCATATTTTGGTCTAGGTCCTTAGACGTGTTAAATACATTGGTTAAACTGAGCGTTTTCTATCTAGTTCACATCATTTGTATCCAATAGAATGCACCCGGGTGTCCGAAACCGAGAATATAATTATCTCTGTCCGTCATCAGTCGCGCTTTGAAATATCAGGTAAGATCTGCCAATAGTAAAAGCTGGTGTAGTTTACAAAACTTGCTTTTATTTGATACGAACTGTTTCAAGTAATTGGAGGAAATGTAATTATTTCCATATATAAGCTTAGGTCGAGGGTTGTGAGGGTTGTTCGGCATATGCTGATCATTAGGCAAGTCGCAATTGTATCTGAGTATATTTTCTGTACTAACACCAGGTCGGCAGGTTTATACATTAATATAAATTTCCAACACTGCCTTATCACAACTAGACCAGAAGGCTTTGTGCTTTTTCAATTAATCTTTCTTAAAAGACAGAAGGTGACTTTTTATTAATCTTGTAGATTATGTCATAAAAGCCAAAGCTATTTGATCAGGTCGCCTAACATACTATGAATGATAAATCACAAATAACGTTTAATTACATTTTCAAACTGTCACTCTGCCAACCAATCTCAACTGCTCACTGGAGTATATCTGAGCCAAACACTCTTAATTATTACGGTAATGCGATATACAGTGGGATTAGTGATTTATAAGGGAAGGCCAATGCTACTGCTAAGCGGATATTTCAATAGGTGTTATGGGATTGATTTAGTTTTAATATGAAAAACTGCTTGCATCGTACGATTGAGAGCAGAACATACATGTTCCACAAAAACACCTTGTCATTTTGTCTCTATGACAGTTAGTACTTCTTAATAATTCCTTATAAAGCATAAATACATAGTTGAGGTCATTTAGAGTATTATAGGTGATGTAAATAAAAGGTAAAGCAGGTAAACTCAATCTATTAAAAATTATATTTATGATCACTAAAACACACGGGCACAGGGAAGATCTTCTGGTCCAAAATAACCACGGAGACAAGTTTCTCATTGTGTTAAAAAGAGGTATATCATTTAGACCTTTATACCCCATAAATTGTTGTAACAAACCAAACCTATGATATTTCATTAGGTTGACAACTGACAGGAGCGTGGCCTTGGTCAGTAGAATAAATTATACGTAGGCCTATATATTTTGGATTGGGAGTAAAACACTGGTGACTTGTGAACAAGTTAATGTAAATAAAATCCTAAAAGCCTACGACTTACCCTTTAGCTTTCAGTGCATTAATTTTGAAATAAGGTGTAAGTGGTATTGATAAATAGAGACGGGCGTTTATTGATATAAGTACAGACTTGATCGGATATATTGATAAGCCTTTCAATAAATTCTCCTGCCAGTTCTGTACACCAAATACATTTAGAAACGGAATTCACTGTTTATTTTCGTAATGGCATTGAGGCGCTAAGAAATAAATGGTTGAATGAGTAATATTGGCTTTCTAAACCAGCCGTCACTGTTTGAAGTAGACGTATAAGGTTAAAAGGCTTTCTTCAATAACTAGTACATTTGCTTTAGCAAGTGCGACAACGTGGTAATAAAGGAACAATAGCTTCTCTTCAATTGCCGTGTTTGTAGGTTGTGTGAATACAGACCAATGTTCATTTCAATATACCAAACATCTGTAATGGTTATCGTGCTTCGAAAGAATACGTCCAGCGAGGAAAGAGGGAAACTGTTTTGAATGCGAACGAACGTGTTTGGATTTGTTAAACTAGCACGGACAAACACTCAAATTAGGACGGTGTTATGTTCGGATTCAACTCCTTAACAACCAAAGACCTGAGCAAAACGGCTAACTAACGAACAGCATCGACCATAGTTAAAAGTAAGGAGTTAAACAAACGGTTCCGATCGATTGCTTATGAAGGACCATCTTTACTGGCCACTCAGTAAGCCAACTTTACTGCTGAATTTACCATCTCATCTATATCTACACACAAGTACGCTCTTTTTCTGATAATCGAAAGTGTTACCTATCTGTTTTACATTCATATTTGATGTGTAGGTGTTTCGTGATGTCAGTAAGCTATTGTGTCGTATTACAAATGCTTTGTTTCTAATTCTGTGGAACAGAGGTTTGCTCGACACATGTTAACGGGAGTGGGTTAATATCCTCGTCATGGCTTTGACTCTAAGACAACTTCGTATGAGAATAGACGTAGACGATCCTCTATACCATGGAATGAGAAAACTGAAAGTACGTGGAAGAGACTTGACAAATATTCCAAATTCTCTTTTCGGTTTATTAGAGCTTGAGGTTCTGGATCTGAGCCCAGAAAGACAGTCCTGTCTAGATTACAAACTACCAGAGATACCACCTGCAATAGGGCGTCTAATCAATCTGAAAGTGCTGTGCTTAGATACAAATGAGTTACTGGAGGTACCGCCTGAATTATCTTTATTGAAGAGCCTCGAACGTCTTGCTTTAAGCAACAATAACTTGACATCGCTACCTGCCGGATTCTCGGATATGTCCAACTTAGTAAGTCTGCATCTAGCCAATAACGACTTCACGGAATTCCCAAAACAGATATGTAAATTGAGGAATCTGGAATTTCTGGATATGAGTGATAATCACCTACTCGGTTTGCCTGAAGATATAGGAGATCTAAAGAGTCTGGTGACATTGCTACTGTTTTATAACGACTTAGATAAGCTTCCAAATAGTTTATGTTCATTGACGGAGCTAACTTGTCTTTGGTTAGGTAATAATCAGATTCAACAGTTACCCCGGAATTTCGGTAACCTAAAGAAACTGGATTGGAGCAGCAGATATACATCATCAGCTCTTGACGGTAATCCACTGATTCACCCGCCGATAGAAATCTGTCGACTGGGGCCTGTGGCCATAGAAAAATACCTAACCAGCATAGAGGCAAGTCGATCAAAGAGTAGACGTGGACCCACACCAAAGGATATACCCACAACAGATGCCCCGGTTAGTAACGGTTTCTGAGATGACTGTTGTAACTGAGCAGTCTTTGGGTTGATTTGCTATTTATCCATTTAAGCTATTTCAAAAGTGTGTTAAACATTTGGTGACTTCTTCTTGCAATATAACCCCACACTGTGCACAGGAGGCTAATTCTTTTGTGGTCTATCACAACTATAACTTCGTATCCCGCCGACAACTTAACAAACATTATTTATTACGGTTTAAATGTTTGACAAAAAGTACAAAGTCCCCAAAAAGTACACTATTTTAATGATATTTATCTACGAATGCCTGTTATGACCTTAAAATATTTATGCCTGTATTGATGGATTTCTTTTTTCTTTGTCGGTCTAACAAGTTGTTTTATGTTGCCCGTCCGATCGTCCACCCAGCCATAGAATATTCAGCGATTAGCCATTCCAAATTTGAATATAGTACAGTAGTTATTTAATGTTATTTTGGAGCGCTCTGAATGTGTGTCTCTTGCTGTACTGGTAATCATTGCTCGTACAAGAACCTTCATCGTCTTCAACCACCGATCAATTATCTTAATCATATTTACAATCTCTGATTGCTATCTATATTTGCAGCCTATATTTGCAACTTATATATTTTTTTAGAATGTAAATCGAAATTTCGATGTTCATTTATCGCATTTATTAATTTATACTCTGACGATATAAACGTTCAATTCCTACTCTCATCCACGTATGTCGTCATTGTTTATAGTGGACTTGGTGGCTCAGTCGGCAGAGTGATAGTCTCTCACTCCGATACAAGCCTTCAATCGATGGATCGCGGGTTTGGCGGACTGAGCCACCAAGTCCCCTATGTGTGGGAAAGGCACATTTGGTTTTACGCACGTGGCCGTATACATTCATATAAGCGTTTATCTGGTATACTATCCTACTAAATATTTTGAATTACACTTTGTCGAAAATTGAGGTTTTTTCCAGTTCCCAGAGTATGGTAGATATCACCAGCATTAAAGTCCTTGTCCCATAATAGTAAACCATTGTAGTTGAAGTTGTAAAATGGACAACCAATGCTCGTACATGTATGCAGTTTGAAATGCAAGTTCTGTAAGAATTGGCCGAAAACTAGCCCCAGGTCACTAACAGGACATTGTGCTGTATACTCTCAGATCGGTACCATTTTGTTCCTTAGGGCGTTTCAAACTTATGGACTTGTATTAAGAAATGAACACAGTTTTTTATGGGTTGCAACTTACGGATTTTTATTGTACACAGTGTTTCGATATAGAAACTAACATCGCTATCAAGTGAAAAAACCGTATCCATTTCTTAATATCACGATCAACTCCTAAATGCCACTTAAAGAGATTTTGGACTTGTAGCCTTTATCACACTTTTCCAAGATTGAATAACATAGTTATGTGTGCCCCGCTTGTATTTTATTGGTAAAACCCAAAATAAAAGTCTAAATACTCTTTCTATGGTCCATTTTGACCTACTAAATCGGTTCAAACGGGTTTGTCAAACAAATGTGGCGACCGTTAATTTGCGGATCATGCCACCGTTTCGTATATCAGACAGATTGAATACAAAAGTACAGTATATCATAAAAGGGTAGCAGTCGCCATTTTTTCGTCGGGTGTGTTTAGGGGTATCGTAAGTCAAAATGGACTGTAGAAAGATTATTTAGATTCCTATTTATATGGAATTCTACCAGTGGAAATACAGGCGGGACACCAACACTATCAATAAAGGATTTTGGTAGTAAACTGTAAAGAATATCAGAGCTGATTGATTACTATCTAAACCTATAGCAAATCAGCGTGTTAGCTTTACCCAAAATACTGATGATTTGTAGCCAAATTATCTTTTCCCGAACATTCTACTGACAAAGGCCAAACTCCCGCCTGTCGTCAACCTAATGAAATATCATGAGTTATGGTTTACTATAACAAAGTTATGATTGGGTATAAACGTCTAAATGATATGCCCCTTATTAACACAATAAGAAACTTGTCTCCATGGTTATTTTAGACAAGAAGATTTTCCCTGTGCCTGTGAGTTTTAGTGTTCAAAATAAAGTATGTTATTTGATCTTGGAAAGGTCTGATAAAGGCTACAAAAGACAAAAAAGTGTGAACCGTCCTTCAGAAGCTAATAGTATCGATCTGTGACTATCCAACATAATGGTAGGTTAGTCACATGGCAGTAGTAGTAGTGAAAACATTTTCTATATATGAAAACAAATATTCAGCAAATCCATTTAAGAACAGCAAACTCAGGTAAATGAAGTAACAAGAATACATTTTTATATTTAATTATAATATATCCATTACCAGATGATATAGCCAAATTTACAATTAACAAAAAATAAATAAAAAAGTAAAACCAAAAATAACAACAAATATACTGCGATATACATGTACTGACCTTCACAACGATTCACAATGGTGGTTTATCAAAACCAAGACTTTTTTGACAATCCGTAACGATATATAAACGTTATCGGTATTACCTGTATACATGTACACTACTGGCCAGGATAAAATTGAATAGTATAAGGGCTTACTATTATCAATTTCTTATAATTAGTCACAAGTTTGAAAGCTTGAGTTTAATTAGTTAGTGTCATTTAGAAAATAATACAAAAGTATTCTCGTTTTTTGTGTTTGGTTTGGGGGGGGGGGGGCACTTTCTTGAAGAAGAGGCCTTTTGAAGAGACCCGCATCACACAGCCGGCATTTAGTGCTAGCGATAGGGGCCATACTCTGGGGCCCGGGTTCGATTCACGTTTCCCAAAATCGGTAGTAGAATTTCTGCTATTTTCCAAGAAAGTGTAATCCCATAGATGACGAGAATAAATTTGAAGGTCACTCTCTTATATATCCGCCATGTTGACGGAAAGCAGACATTTAACGTGAGAAAACATTAAAAGTCGTAAAATTTCTTTTAAAGCTTCCAAATTCGTGACTAACTATATGAAATGGGAAAAAGAGTTGTCTAAAATTAGAAAAATATACATATATATGTTTAAAGATACAGAAAATATAATATATATGAACCGATCGAGGTCTAAAAATATACTAGTTGATGATATAATCTTCTTTAAGAGGCATTTAGAAGTTGAGGTAACAATATTAACTCAAGGGATTTATGGATTACAGCTTCTGTTTATTTGTCAAGCGAACGTTTAGGTCCAGATTCTAGTACCGTTATCAAGCATAAATGAACAGAAGTTGTAATATATAAACCTCTAGAGGATATACTCTCTTGAATAAAATAGGTCTATGAACAGCTATTGACTTTTACAGAGAAATTGAGTTTCTATTTAAAATGGTGACACAAAGGTCTATAGTTTTCTTGAGGTGGTAGACAATGTTATGATCGAAGACTTGAGACATATACCAAAGCCGAATGATACTAAATTAGACACCACATTTTATTTCTATGATACATGTATATAATCTAAGCTGTCGATACAGTTAGTGACTTAGATTCGGTGGTATTTGGTATGATTGAAATTACAGAACATTCTTACACAAGCACCTGGTAAGATCGGTTTCAATATCAAAGAAGGAAAAAAAAAACCACTACGAATTATTATTTTAAAATAAAGGCGATCTTATGATGACAATTGGTTTGGTGTTAATGTTACAGTTACTTTAAGAGAAATCTAAGGAAACCTTTGCTTCAAAGTAATTATAAACATAGGAATCCAACGTAATCCAAAATATATTGAAACTTTGTTGGGGATTAATCTTTAAGATCACACAACTCAGAGGGACAGTCTATTCCAGAAATTGGGTCGAGTTCAAGGTCATGAGTGTGAGATAACACGACAAGAAGAGTTATTTGTGTATTGAACATTCACAGCCCAAACTAATGTTGAGCAACAGAATCAAGTAAAGATATTTTGGAAGCCCTTGCTTATTGGTGAGCTCCTTCGTTTGTGTAAACGTGGAGCTCTTTCTCTTTTGTACTTGTACGCAGGCGCCAACAGACCAAAATCAACATTATCAAAACGACTAACAGAAGAGTTCCGACAAGGGAGACAGCCACGATGAACGGCGTATTGTAACAGTTAACATCAGCCACTGTTGTTACTTTGTCGTAGTTGTCAAGCATGTTTTCTGAATAAAACAAAAATACATTTTTTAAATATCGTAAGCGAACAAAAAACAAAACAAAACAAAAGACACAAACAAAATAAACCAGAAACTAAACCCACCCGAAACAAACAACAAGAAAACTTTTTAAAAGACAACACATGTTGGACAATATTTCCCTTACAAAGTTGATATTGTTATTCTTCTAATTTGTTCTTCTAAGTTTCAATGTGATCATTTAAAACCGGTGTCGTATGATTGATTTACCAGTGTCATCACCCTATGTCGATCGTGTCAGGATTATTAGGTTCTTTAAGGTTCATCTTACAAAGGCCTATATACCAAATCATTACAATCACAATGGGTTCAGATACCAGTGGCCATTGTATAGGTCTACCTTTCCGATTGGACCCGGCCTTATTGCTGAACTATTTGAAACGAGCCAAATATCTTTTAAGTAATGTAAAAAAAAATATTGGAAAAAAGTATATTATGGAGATCATTCTTAAAGCGACATGAGCTGCCAAAATGTTGATATTTCCCCCTTAAAACAGAATGTTGAAATTATCGACTATTTATCTCCAGATGTATGATTGAGAGACTTTTTAGTTGCACTAGTTTCGAGAATGTACGTTAAAGTAGTGGTTTGAACATACGAACAACGTGCGAATTATGTCACCTCACGCCACTTAAATACAATATTATTCAATGGAGTATTATATAGAGGTTCACTGACGAGAGCCCGTTTGTTACGATGAATATCACTCGAGTCTATTAATTTTCAAAGACTTTGGAAATTAATATATGAGAGTGATATTCATTGTAACAAACGGGACTCGAGATGGTTAATCTTTTTCTCACAATACACAAAAATACTGCATTTTATTCTGAAATGCAGCTCCCCATCACATCGTTCAATCCAGCCATTCTAATGAAGTCAGACCGCTTCACCGCGTTGACATGGAGACTGTATTCGTTACGCTACACAAGAAAGGTCTCTAAAATCAAACAGTTGTGTTGCTCACGAATTCTTAAGAATACAGAGATAAAATATTTATCCTACAAATGAATGGCACTTCTTAGAATAAAACAAAAGTAAACAAATCAATAGTTCAATGTCTGCAATCCAATGACGAATTCAGGTTTTGCTGTGACCTCTACACCGACACAGTCAATACATCTGCTTTGAGAAATATGCGAGGCGCCAGTTTGGGTAGATTGATTGATTGAAAGTTTTAATTATCCCGTGTTTAATCATGATACAGAGAGTGTAAATACAGTTAGGAGTAAATACGGCTATGATATATTCGTATTCAATCATAATTTGTTAGAAAAACGGAAATAAGCAGACGAAGTAGTTTATTTATGTCAAGAAGTATGTCATGTACGGTACATTCAGATGCTTTCCTTATATGGAAGTAGCTATAACGTGATCGTGGGAAAATCATACTATTTTGCATAAATGTAGTCCGCTGTATGTAAACTATAACATGATTGGCTACCGACTCGCATAGTTGTGAGTTATACTGCCAATCACTTGTAATCTAACAAGGATGTCTTCAAGTTATTACATAAAAGGAAAACGAACGTATTATCCCTACGCTGAGAATGCAAGCTTGTGTTTTGATTAGTTGAACTTGGAAAATCATGTTTGTTAACCAATCAGCAGTAAATTACCGCCGAGCCTGATGACGTCACATAGATTTACGCAAAGCCTTCTGGGTAAAATATACCTCAGTTCGCCATTTTGTTTATTGGTTCTTAGCAAAATGTCACTTTTTTGGAAAACATTGATGACAGAGCCTGTTTTATCCACACATTTTTCTGGTAACTTTACGCCTTTTACGTCTTGCAGTATTATTTCTTCCGCCATATTTTAAAATTATGTTCAGATCCCACAATCCCCCGAAATGCTTTGCGCGTAAATTCCAAGTGACGTCATCAAGCAATCGGTCAATTGGGCCATAATTTCACTTGTTGATTATGACAAAAATAACACACTGCCTGAGAGTGAAATTATCGGGGGTGTAGTGTGAGAAGAAATTATAAAAGATGGTAATGTCATTCCAGGAAACGTTTTCTGGTGGTGGTGGGTGGGTTGGGAGGGGGGGGGGGAAACGCCTTACCCAAATCCTGTAAACTGGAGACAACGTAGATTTTCTTAGAGGCAGTTGTAGCGAGTGAACTGTTCCCGGCCTCTCTCTTACGACGACCTACGGTTCCATCAGGACATGTCAGCTGTAATAAAGTACGACATGTTCATTTAGCATAGATAGGACTTTTAATCTGGGAGATGTATATTCTGAGAAATATAAGCTTTGAGCACATGTTTAACATATTATGTTCTATTGTCTAACATGTCTACACAAATGGGTGTAAGAAATGGCTGAATGTTTTTTGATATATGACAATTTATTGTATATAATCGTAAAAGTTAAATTCAGTATAGATATTCTGTGATGGTATAGACTGTCTACCTAACCCAGACGAGTGCCGACCAAGTTATAACTTAAACACATTTCACAAATATAATTTTAATGTGAAACAACCAAGTCCTGGTTTTCAAAGAAGTTTAAGCTACTTTTTTCATGCCATCGCCAAAATACTACCATTTTAAAAAGAGTCCAAATATATACACATATAGGGGCCATGCAATTCAAAGAATGATACATTAATATATTTAAAACAAGTAGCCTAATTTGAATTGATATACATACACGAAATTTAACATAAAATGGAACCAACCCTGTATTAAACGATTCTAAATTTCTGTAATTGTTATAGAAAACTGCAGTGATGCGATTTAAGGGCCCGTGGGTGTATTAACGGCTCTTCCTATTCTAATACTTAAGTGCATCACTGAATACCACAGTCTATGCTACTTCATATTTCCTTAAGACCGGATAGCCACCATCTTCCTCATATCCGTAGTCATGTCGAAATGAAGATAATGACTGACAATGCCATGAAGAGTTGAATCTATTTTTGTTGTACGTACAATTTATCGGTGTCGGTTGATAAATACTTACCGGAGAACAGTTGAGGTCGCTTTGTTGAGTACACACATTGAATTCACAACTGATGATCATGGATGAGGAACTGTCAAACTTGAAAGCATAGAATGCCAAGAGAGTGCTTCCACCGACTTTACTTAAGGCAAATGCTCCAGCATATACACCTTCAGGAGTGATGCAACTAAAATAACAAAGGTGGAAATGCGGTAAATAAGTAAAAAGAAAATTATTATAGTCAAAACAACACCACCAAACAAAAACGCTGTAAGCTGGGACAAACTCGTTCCCTGGGCTTTGAATTTGAGAGGACACTTTCGAGAAAGTAAGTCACATAAAGTTTAAGGGGCATGAGCTGCCGAATTTCGGATTTTTTTCGTAGATTCCGATTGTCATGAAAATTTAAGCTTTTAAAATGCCCTGAAAAACTATAAGATTGACATTGAAATAAAGGATATCGGTGAAGTCGGCAAGCCGTACGAAACAAATTTGTGTGTTAATAACGGACATGCAGATTTTAACTTGGCTAGAGAAGATGAGTGCACCCTGGCTACTTGGGGATTTCGTGACTCGGATAAATCGGCCACGTGATACACAAATTCCATGCCGAAGAAAGTCGTTCGTTTTACAGTTTCCCGTGTTCAGCGTACGCCGAATGCATAATCGAACTCGACCTAAGTGATTACCCGGTTAACGCTTAATTTGCAATTGCAATCCGAATTGTTGTCAGGGAATATCCTCGGATACTTCGTTTTAATGAGATGTTTCAAATCAATAAACTAAGAAGTAAGAACAGGTTAACAACGAGTTATACAAAAATTTATGCTTTCGTAGATCATTTCCTTTTGCAATGCCCGTCACCCGATTTCTCTTGGCGATTAGAATCTATGACAATAAAAGATCGAATCTTGGAAGCTCAGTCAACTTTAAGTTGGTTCGTCTCTTAACAAACGAATGGCCCGTGAGCATTGTTAGTTAGAGACCATGGAAGATGTACATTCAAGTTCTACCTCAGTAGGCGAGTCCTGTAACTCAGCGCCATGGTTTTTTTAGGTTCTATAGCTATACACATTGCAGAACCAGTATAAGTATTGACTGGCCAGACAGGTTGAAAAGAAATTGACGAGTATTAATGAGTAAAGCATGATTTGACTCTTTAGGCTGGGTGTTTTTTTACAACTCTTTAAATACGTTTTTAAATCTTTCAATGGCATTTAGAAATAGAAAGGTTACAATAAGGTGAAGAATTACTTATGGATAACAACTTCTTGGTTTATTGGGTGTCAACGTATCGATGTAGTTCTTACATCGTTATCAAAGCCATTGACTTTCGATGCCATTGACTTTGATAACGATGTAAGAACTACATCGAAACGTCGTCACCCAATAAACCAAGAAGTTGTTATCCATAAGTAATTCTTCACCTTAATACATTTGTAGTTTAAGTCCACTCTTAGTCACCCAATTTTCTCAATCACGTTAGCATTAAAGGGGAAGTCAAATTTAACTAGTATTGACATCTGATGACTATTTTTTCCTGTTAACGTCTGTAAACAGGCACAAACAATAGGTACATATGCGAAAGCTAACACAGAAAAAAAAGGATGAAGATCATTTTTTAATAAGATTATTACCTGTTGTCTACCAGTGTTACAGATTCAGAGTTGTTATCAGCTGATGCCCTCGCAATGCATCTAGTCATTCTGTGGAAAGGTGTCACAGCTGAAAATAGTATAACATTCCTCACTGCACGAAAAGGGGAAGATATAATTCTTGCTATATATTGAATAAAACTGATTATAATAGATCATCAGTATTCATAAGACTGTACTTCCATTTGATTGGTCAATACACACCACGTGCCGGGTCAATATATTTCAATGTAGTAGCCGGAGAGGAGTCTAAAACATGTATTTTCATATGACGTCTCATTATATGTGCGGTCTTGAATGAGGATACCTGATCACGGGATAACTGTCTGTCTCCTTACTCAAACTCGGACGAAAGTTATCGCTTCGCCGATTTATTGAATTCATAGTTGCAGAAGCTTAATGAAAATCGAGATAACAACACAGAAAAAATACTTTCAATATTCAGAAATCTGTATGAGATAACACCAGAAGTATATGAATGGGGAAGTGTGAAAGGTCGCATTACCCTATAGTCAGAGCACTTGCGCGTTCGGTCCGCTTATACTACATTGTGTGACGTTTATGCGCGGTAGATTTTTGAAATTGTCAACGGTTTCGCAATTTAAAATCAGAAAATAAATTCGTTCCCCACTTACTGGACTATCATATCTATTGGCAATCCCAGCAACCGCAGTTCAAAGAATGCATTGGTTCTTATAAAAGCTTTAACGTGCACGCGACTCTGATATCTCCATTTTGACTCAAAGCGTTCCAAACAAGACTTCTTGTCTCATTTTCAAATAAATTAAGTTCTACAGAAACTTTAATTTTGCTTCACCAAGTGGGCCTTACTGATGTCAAATCTCAAACATTCAGCGTGTTTTTTTTCTTATGCATCCCATAATAGTTCAAAAGTGTCAATGCCCTGAATATGATGTAACAAGACGTTTCCCACTTCCACATTCATAGACTTCTGATAGCACTTGTTCGCTTGCATAGGAGCCATGAATTCATGATTGTCTCACCTGGGGTCCGAGTATTGACTCCGATACAAGTTAATAGGTTCATACTGTTGACCTAATTATAGCAAGATGCTTCGTCAACAACAAAGTTTTGGTCATACTGTTTTAGCAATGAAATAATTTTGATTGGCTTGTTGGAATTATATACATTGCGAGTGCATCGGTTCATAAAATGACTGAACCATTGTTCGATAAAGATAAAATTGTGGTATAGAAAAAAGTTGGTGTAAATTGGTGTAAATTGGTGTAAATCATTATTCCACAGCAAAAACATTATCCTACATCAATTAGTGGACGGTTTTGTTGTGGATAGATGGAATTAAATAATAATAGGCCAAGCAATTGGACCAAGAAAGCATTAAATCTGTTTCCCCCCAAAACTGACTTTTTTACTTACCAGCGTTTCGAGGAGTGGCTTCAATGTACAGTGGTTGCCCAATGCCGACTGGTGCTTGAATGACATTGCGGTTGGGATAAGCTGATACACTTACATCCATAGGACTAAAGTTACCGGTCGCCGTATCTCCACCCATGTTACCAGCACTAATATGAATGACGACAAGTTATAGCACATAGGCAACTAGTAATTAACTAAGATTTGTATAGTCGAGGTTTATAATAAAACCAGAAATTCACCAGATAAGAACATATAACATATTATTGCAAGACTGTGACAAAAAGACGTAGCGGAAAGAATGTATCGTTAAGTGTAAATAAAAGGTGAAAATGTATACTTACGCACTGTCAATATTGTTCAAAGACACACTGGATAGACCTTGATCGTTTCCGCTACAAGTCAAAGTATGCTCTTCGTCAGTATAACGCGTCTGAGTCCGTTGGTGTTGTACAATAACTGTATATGTCCGGGATGTGACCCCATCCTAAACATAAATGATGACAATTTCTCTACCAGTTTCCTTCACAATTTAAAGACGCCGAAATTCGAAATTCTCTAGTCAGATATCACCAAGTTATTGCTAACAATTTTTTAATCGGATATCACCAAGATACTGCTAATACATTTTCTAATCGGATATCACCAAGTTACTGCTAATACATTCTCTAATCAGATATCACCAAGTTACTGCTAATACATTCTCTAATCAGATATCACCAAGTTACTGCTAATACATTCTCTAATCAGATATCACCAAGTTACTGCTAATACATTCTCTAATCAGATATCACCAAGTTACTGCTAATACATTCTTTAATCGGATATCACCAAGTTACTGCTAATACATTCTGTAATCGGATATCACCAAGTTACTGCTAATACATTCTCTAATCGGATATCACCTAACCAAGTTACTGTTAAAACATTCTCTAATCGGATATCACCTAACCAAGTTACTATTGTTTTAGTGGCATTTAGAAGTTGAATTGTCAATAAACACGGGGTTGGTATGGATAACAAACTTCTTCGTTTATTTTTCTGACGACGTTTCGGTGTAGATACTAACACCGTTTTCAAGTCATACTACCTAACGGTGGTAGTACCCCGTGTTTATTAACCAAGTTACTGTTAAAACATTCTCTAATCGGATATCACCTCTCCAAGTTACTGTTAAAACATTCTCTAATCGGATATCACCTCTCCAAGTTACTGTTATCAACAATAACCATACTATACGATTCCTCGTATTTAGTTAAAATGCCTTCTATAGGTTAAATTATTTTATTAGACCCAAAGGGTACAACTATATAGAGAATCTCACACGAGTGGTCATTTGATATGACATTTTTGAATATGTTGCGAGCTTCTTTTTCATAAATTTTCATATCTAATGATCACGAGGGTGAGATTCTGTTTATCGCATAACTAAACTTGAAAACGAAGAAAACTAATGTGAACAACAACAACAACAACAAAACGTCCCACTGCCGCGCATACGAATAATTTCCCCACGCTCCCAGCTAATCATTTTCATTGAAAGTGTTCTGTAACTAGTTACATACCACATTTACGACATGACTTTCTGTACGCGAATAACAACACAGTTATGGGATAAAAATATTTAAGTACATTTCTTCTCCGTCTTAAAGCTGATTAACATATATATCTAGTGGATAGGTAATTCCCTTTATCAATGGAATGCTGTTCTTGGTCGTCATGTACAACTGTAGGTTACTATATTATATCAATTGGAACTATAGCGAAGACGTAACAGCTTTGTGTACAAAGCAAGTGTAGGTCATTTTCTAATCTCGAAATTGAAAATTTGATTGTAAGGTAGGGCCTACTTGCAATGTCAGCAAACGCCGGGCAAGTGCATATGCGAATGGTAGGCAGACAAAATAGACAGTTGATTTATTTGCGATTGTTAAATACGATCAAAAATACCTCGATAGAGTGTAATCCAAAATAACATAAAGTCAAGCGACTACGGATCGATGCGGTCGGCGGTCTTCATTTTTAAAACAGAGCTAGCTCTTAGTTTATTACAGAAGAAACGTGCCATGTCATAGACTTCTAATTTTTTTAGATTGCTGCTTAAGAATTCCGCCAATTTTGTTCCTTTCTAAGATTTGTGCTAAAGAATTCCGACAATTTTGATCCTTTCTAAGATTTGTGCTAAAGAATTCCGACAATTTTGATCCTTTCTAAGATTTGTGTTAAAAAATTCCGCCAATTTTGATCCTTTCTAAGATTTGTGTTAAAAAATTCCGCCAATTTTGATCCTTTCTAAGATTTGTGCTAAAAAATTCCGTCAATTTTGATCCTTTCTAAAATTTGTGCTAAAGAATTCCGCCAATTTTGATCCTTTCTTAGATTTGTGCTAAAGAATTCCGCCCATTTTGTTCATTTTTTAAGATTGGTGCTAAATAATTGAACCCGTTATGACCTTTTTAAGATTGGTACTAAATAATTAAACCCATTATAGCCCTTTTTAAGATTAGTGCTTAAGAATTTCACTTTTTAGACCACTTTTATGATTGATGCTAAACAATTTAGCCCATTGTAACCCTTTTTCAATATTGGTGATAAAGAATTTATCCCATTAGGACCCTTTTTAAGATTGGTGCTAAATGATTTCACTTATAGGACCCTTTTTAAGATTGGTGCTAAAGAATTTCACTTATAGGACCATTTTTAGGTTTGCTGCTAAAGAATTTAACTCACTATAACCGTTTTTAAGATTTTTGCTAAAATATTTAACCGATTATGACCTTTTCTAAGATTGGTGCTAACGAATTTAACTTACAATGACCCTTTTAAAGATTTGTACTAAAGAATTTAACACACTATGACCCTTTTTGACAAGAAGGAATCGTCATTATGCGATAGAATTATACTTCTCAGCTGAAAAGAACGTTAAAAACTGTATATGAGTGTTAAAGCGTTTTGATAAATTGTATTGGATTTTATTAAAAAGGGTTAAAGACAAAACCATGAGATTACCGGAAATTTCTATAAGCGCTTATATTACCAGCTTTAAGCTCGAGCTATACATCGAAAGAGAGCTACAGCCATACTAATTGTCACTTACTTGTGAAGTCTGAATATTTAGACCCCCAAGTACAGCACACGGACCGTCAGACAGCAGACTTAAATCCAGTAGGTAACCAGGATTAGCAGGGTCTGTTGATGGAGGGAATTCACAACCTACGGTAGAAGAATGTCCCTTCACGTAGATTTTTCCTTGGAAATTATTCGTGTTTGGGTTAATGACGGCTTGCATTAAAGTTGGAGTACAAGATACAATCTTAACTGGAAAAAGAAAATAAACAACGAGCTAACACCATCTGCTTCAAATGAAAACGAAATCTCACACACAACCCAGAACTATTTGAGATTTATACGCGATTTTAATTATTAGTGTATTCAAATATCTATTTATTTGAGTTTAAACTCAAAGAAACACACTCTATTCCTTGAGATTATCTAGAAAAAAGATATAGGCCTAATCTTTATAATTGTTGACTGAGATTTCAGCCGTGTTGTTACTGAAGCCAGGAAATGTTCTCGTAGCTTAAAAATTGATTAGCCATTCATTGATGGTTTCAAGATTTACACATCACATCAACAGCATTAAGTTCGGCGAAATGTAATCGGTATTTGATATTATCGTTGCTCTTCGAATGCATTTTTGTAAATAAAAAATTTAGAGAACCAACCTCGTCGCTGGTTACAGCTAAATCCTGTAAACTCTGGTGGACAAAAACACCGGAACACTCCCGTAGCTTGGTAGCATGTCCCTCCATTCAAACATGTAACGGGACAGTTGCCTGTTACAAGAGATGCTGAAAAAGATTGTATAGAACTGATGACGCAATGCTGTCTAGCTATCAGGATATAAACAACGACGATAGTATCATAGTGTAAATATATTATTTCTCGAGTAATAAACAACCTGACGATTTGAGCAAATCATTGAATGGATATTTTACTTTATTCCAAAATACACCTCTCGCTTAATTTGTTCTTATCGAATTGATTTAGTACAAAAAATATTGAACCAATTGACAAGTTTTTGATCTCCGGTGTAAGATCATTTTACTGAATGATTGATAATTTACGCCGCACTCAAGATTATTTCATACGACGACCGAGCGAAAAATTAGCTCATAAATTTGTACTTGGTTTGAGTGTGCTTAGAACCCGCGACGCTCAGATGGAAGGTCTTTGTGGGATGAACGACGATCACTCTAACCCACTGCACCATCATTTTACTGTACCTGGGCGATCACTTCGTTGTTATTAAATTCTAGGCAAATATCCATAGAAATAGGCTCATTAAAGCCTTTCGGAGCGCAGCCATTTAGGAAATATCGGTATTGGCGAAATTTGTATTAAAATGGGATACCGATTTATTGGCTTCAAAGTGAAGACTATTATACTGTATTTTAACTTGAGTGACAGCATTTTCGAAATCTTCTATAGTCTTCTACATTTAGAGAGAGGTATACCCAGAACGCCTGAAAGTGAAACACATATGGCCAAAAGTGTGAAAAGCCTCATCACAACATATTCAGGGCAGTGACGCCTTTTGACCCAGAGGTCACTGTAAACAACGTTCTCTGTCGTTTAGTCAAAAAGCGTGGCTTTTCGTCGCTTCCTCGTATGAACTATGTATTATGGGAAACATAAGAAAGAAAGACGGAGGACATTTACTATATAACAACAGTACTTGACGGATCAAAAGTTTCCAAACAACTTCATATAGTTGTTCATATAGTTGTTTGGAACGATTTGAGTCGAAATGAAGATATCGGAGTCATGTGGCCGTTGAAGCCTTTATCAGAACCAATGCATTCTCCGAACTGCGGTTACTGGGAGTGTCGATAGATATGATAGTCAGTAAGTGGAGAGTGAATTTATTTTCTGATTTGAATTTGCACAACCGTTGACAATTTTAAAATCTTCTGTGCATAAACGTCACATAATGTAGTATAAGCTGGCTAACGATGGCCAGTACGCTGAATATGGGGTAATGGGACTTTTCACACCTCTCCATTCATACACTTCTGGTATAACTGCAAAGCAGCCTAAAATAAAAGTTTCACTTGTACCT
This sequence comes from Lepidochitona cinerea, assembly GCA_963971465.1. Taxonomy (NCBI): domain Eukaryota; kingdom Metazoa; phylum Mollusca; class Polyplacophora; order Chitonida; family Tonicellidae; genus Lepidochitona; species Lepidochitona cinerea. The sequence goes on along the minus strand of OZ020556.1, from coordinate 32,489,284 downwards.
TGTGTTGAGGCAGGGTGCAATAAGATAGTTTATACCGTGTGACCATGAACGGATAGTTTATCAGATAAGATGGATAAAAATTAGATGGGAGACAACAACAGCTTGCGACAAGCTAAATATGTTAAACTGCTAAAAAATATTTACTTGAACGAGAGGTATAGTTTATGTTCTAACCTGATGGTAATTGACAGTTATATCCAACTCGTCCTGTATTCAAACAGTTGCAGAGATTGGCATTAGTGGCAGTTCCTCCGATACAGCGGCCTGCAGAGCAGCCACTATTCACCCGACGACAGTCGTATGCGTTATACCTCTGACTCGCTACAGATTGAAGAAGAAGAGTAAAAAAACATTAAAAAACAAAATAAAACAAATTATACAAGAAGAGCATTTTGTTAAGTAAAATGAAGCAAACGACCGATGTTATAATTGGGGACTCTAGTATCTGAGTCATCAGGTACACAGTTATGATTGGGATTAATTATATCTGCGGCCTCAGGTACACAATTATAATTGAGGACTCTCGTATCTGTGTCACCAGGTACACAGTTATAATTGGGGACTCTCATATCAGCGTCATCAGGTACACAATTATAATTGGGGACTCTCGTATCTGTGTCACGTCACCAGGTATACAGTTATAATTGGGGGCTCTCGTATCTGTGTCACCAGGTACACAGTTATAATTGAGGACTCTCATATCAGCGTCATCAGGTACACAGTTATAATTGGGGACTCTCGTATCTGCGTCATTAGGTACACAGTTATAGTTGGAGACTACTCGTATCTGCGTCATCAGGTACACAGTTATAATTGCAGACTCTCGTATCTGTGTCACGTCACCAGGTATACAGTTATAGTTGGGGACTCTCGTATCTGTGTCACGTCACCAGGTATACAGTTATAATTGAGGACTCTCGTATCTGGGTCATCAGGTACACAGTTATAGTTGGAGACTACTCGTATCTGCATCACCAGGTACACAGTTATAATTGAGGACTCTCTTATCTGCGTCATCAGGTACACAGTTATAGTTGGAGACTACTCGTATATGCGTCACCAGGTACACAGTTATAGTTGGAGACTACTCGTATCTGCGTCATCAGGTACACAGTTATAGTTGGAGACTACTCGTATCTGCGTCATCAGGTACACAGTTATAGTTGGAGACTACTCGTATCTGTGTCATCAGGTACACAGTTATAGTTGGAGACTACTCGTATCTGCGTCATCAGGTACACAGTTATAGTTGGAGACTACTCGTATCTGCGTCATCAGGTACACAGTTATAGTTGGAGGCTACTCGTATCTGCGTCATCAGGTACACAGTTATAGTTGGAGACTACTCGTATCTGTGTCATCAGGTACACAGTTATAGTTGGAGACTACTCGTATCTGCGTCATCAGGTACACAGTTATAGTTGGAGACTACTCGTATCTGTGTCATCAGGTACACAGTTATAGTTGGAGACTACTCGTATCTGCGTCATCAGGTACACAGTTATATGTGGAGACTACTCGTATCTGTGTCATCAGGTACACAGTTATAGTTGGAGACTACTCGTATCTGCGTCACCAGGTACACAGTTATAATTGAGGACTCTCCTATCTGCGTCACCAGGTACACAGTTATAGTTGGAGACTACTCGTATCTGCGTCATCAGGTACACAGTTATAGTTGGAGACTACTCGTATCTGTGTCATCAGGTACACAGTTATAGTTGGAGACTACTCGTATCTGCGTCATCAGGTACACAGTTATAGTTGGAGACTACTCGTATCTGCGTCATCAGGTACACAGTTATAGTTGGAGACTACTCGTATCTGTGTCATCAGGTACACAGTTATAGTTGGAGACTACTCGTATCTGCGTCACCAGGTGCACAGTTATAGTTGGAGACTACTCGTATCTGTGCCATCAGGTACACAGTTATAGTTGGAGACTACTCGTATCTGCGTCACCAGGTACACAGTTATAATTGAGGACTCTCCTATCTGCGTCATCAGGTACACAGTTATAATTGAGGACTCTCGTATCTGGGTCATCAGGTACACAGTTATAATTGAGGACTCTCCTATCTGCGTCATCAGGGACACAGTTATAATTGAGGACTCTCGTATCTGGGTCATCAGGTACACAGTTATAGTTGGAGACTACTCGTATCTGGGTCACCAGGTACACAGTTATAATTGAGGACTCTCGTATCTGGGTCATCAGGTACACAGTTATAGTTGGAGACTACTCGTATCTGCATCACCAGGTACACAGTTATAATTGAGGACTCTCCTATCTGCGTCATCAGGTACACAGTTATAGTTGGAGACTACTCGTATATGCGTCACCAGGTACACAGTTATAGTTGGAGACTACTCGTATCTGCGTCATCAGGTACACAGTTATAATTGGAGACTACTCGTATCTGCGTCATCAGGTACACAGTTATAATTGAGGACTCTCGTATCTGCGTCACCAGGTGCACAGTTATAGTTGCAGACTACTCGTATATGCGTCATCAGGTACACAGTTATATGTGGAGACTACTCGTATCTGAGTCATCAGGTACACAGTTATAGTTGGAGACTACTCGTATCTGCGTCACCAGGTACACAGTTATAATTGAGGACTCTCCTATCTGCGTCACCAGGTACACAGTTATAGTTGGAGACTACTCGTATCTGTGTCATCAGGTACACAGTTATAGTTGGAGACTACTCGTATCTGCGTCATCAGGTACACAGTTATAGTTGGAGACTACTCGTATCTGCGTCATCAGGTACACAGTTATAGTTGGAGGCTACTCGTATCTGTGTCATCAGGTACACAGTTATAGTTGGAGACTACTCGTATCTGCGTCACCAGGTGCACAGTTATAGTTGGAGACTACTCGTATCTGCGTCACCAGGTGCACAGTTATAGTTGGAGACTACTCGTATCTGTGCCATCAGGTACACAGTTATAGTTGGAGACTACTCGTATCTGCGTCACCAGGTACACAGTTATAATTGAGGACTCTCCTATCTGCGTCATCAGGTACACAGTTATAATTGAGGACTCTCGTATCTGGGTCATCAGGTACACAGTTATAATTGAGGACTCTCCTATCTGCGTCATCAGGGACACAGTTATAATTGAGGACTCTCGTATCTGGGTCATCAGGTACACAGTTATAGTTGGAGACTACTCGTATCTGCGTCACCAGGTGCACAGTTATAGTTGGAGACTACTCGTATCTGGGTCATCAGGTACACAGTTATAATTGAGGACTCTCCTATCTGCGTCATCAGGTACACAGTTATAATTGAAGACTCTCGTATCTGGGTCATCAGGTACACAGTTATAGTTGGAGACTACTCGTATCTGCGTCACCAGGTACACAGTTATAATTGAGGACTCTCCTATCTGCGTCATCAGGTACACAGTTATAGTTGGAGACTACTCGTATCTGCGTCATCAGGTACACAGTTATAGTTGGAGACTACTCGTATCTGTGTCATCAGGTACACAGTTATAATTGAGGACTCTCCTATCTGCGTCATCAGGTACACAGTTATAGTTGGAGACTACTCGTATCTGCGTCATCGGGTACACAGTTATAGTTGGAGACTACTCGTATCTGTGTCACCAGGTACACAGTTATAGTTGGAGACTACTCGTATCTGCGTCATCGGGTACACAGTTATAGTTGGAGACTACTCGTATCTGTGTCATCAGGTACACAGTTATAGTTGGAGACTACTCGTATCTGCGTCATCAGGTACACAGTTATAGTTGGGGACTACTCGTATCTGTGCCATCAGGTACACGGTTATAGTTGGAGACTACTCGTATCTGTGCCATCAGGTACACAGTTATAATTGAGGACTCTCATATCTGAGTCACCAGGTACACAGTTATAATCGGGGACTTCTCTCATATCAGCGTCATCAGGTACACAGTTATAATTGGGAACTCTCGAATCTGCGTCATCAGGTAGACGAGAAATCTGGGCTCTGCCGAATTTTCTTCTCTCCGTGTTCGTCATAGCCCAGATCACTTCCATAGTTAAAAAGTGATATTGTTTAAGGAGACGGCGGCACAAATTTCACCACAAATGAGCAAAGAAGACCTAGAAGAAGGAGTTCGTCAACTTTACGCGGCTGTAGTGTGGTAAGCTTTCCTTTATGCAGTCAATATTTGCTTCCAAGTCCACTGACTTTCAACCTGACGTAACCGCCATAGTAAAACATTAACCGACCTATAAACTCGGTGGGGCATCTAAGAAATACGTAACTCGTAATCTTCGGAAATCTTTTGTCATGACCAATGAACTGGGCCGAATATGAAATATTCGTGGAGTATTAAATATTAGATGTATAGACCTATATTTCTCCACAGTTATATCGATATTATTTTACACTAGTGATTCGGGCTAAGGCGACAAGACACATTAGCAGCCATATAATACCAGTCGCCGTAAGACCGATAATCCGGGCTACGTCAATCGGGGACTCTCATATCTGCGTAGTCAGGCACACAATTGCCATTGGGAACTCCCGTAGCTGTGCCATGGGCTACACAATTATCAATCAGCACTCCCGTATCCGTGTCATCAGGCACTCAGTGATAATTGGGCACTTCCGTAAGCGCGTCATTACGTACACAGTTATAATCGGCGAATCTCATATCTGTGTCATTAGACACACAGTTATAATCGGGGACTCTCATATCTGCGCCATGAGGCACACAGTTATAATTGAGGATTCTTGTATCTGTGTCATCAGGTGCACAGTTATAGTTGAGGACTCTCATATCTGTGTCATCCAGGCATCGGTTATAATTGGGGACTCCCATATGTGCGTCATCAGGCACACAGTTATAATTGGGGACTCTCATATATGCGTCATCAGGTACACAGTTATAATTGGGGAGTCTTGTATCTGCGTCATCCGATACACAGTTATAATTGGAGAGTCTTGTATCTGCGTCATCAGGTACACAGTTCTAATTGGGAACTCTCCAATCTGCGACATCAGGTACCTAGTTATAATCGGGGACTCTCATATCTGCGTATTCAGGCACACAATTGCCATTGGGAACTCCCGTAGCTGTGTCATCGGGCACTCAGTGATAATTGGGTACTTCCGTAAGCGCGTCATTACGTACACAGTTATAATCGGGGAATCTCATATCTGTGTCATTAGACACACAGTTATAATCGGGGACTCTCATATCTGCGCCATGAGGCACACAGTTATAATTGAGGAATCTTGTATCAGCGTCATCGGGTGCACAGTTATAGTTGAGGACTCTCATATCTGTGTCATCCAGGCATACAGTTATAATTGGGGACTCCCATATGTGCGTGATCAGGCACACAGTTATAATTGGAGACTCTCATATCTGTGTCATCCACGCATAGTTATAATTGGGGACTCCCATATGTGCGTCATCAGGCACACAGTTATAATTGGGGACTCTCATATCTGCGTCATCAGGTACACAGTTATAATTGGGAACTCTCCAATCTGCGACATCAGGTACCTAGTTATAATCGGGGACTCTCATATCTGCGTATTCAGGCACACAATTGCCATTGGGAACTCCCGTAGCTGTGTCATCGGGCACTCAGTGATAATTGGGTACTTCCGTAAGCGCGTCATTACGTACACAGTTATAATTGGTGACTCTCATATCTGCGTCATCAAGTACACAGTTATAATTGAGGACTCTCATATCAGCGTCATGAGGCACACAGTTATAATTGAGGATTCTTGTATCTGCGTCACCAAGTATACAGTTATAATTGGGGACTATCATATCTGCGTCATCAGGTACACAATTATAATTGGGACTCTCATATCTGTGTCATCAGGTACACAGTTATAATTGGGGATTCTCATATCTGTGTCATCAGGTACACAATTATCATTGGGGATTCTCATATCTGTCTCATCAGGTACACAATTATAATTGGGGACTCTCATATCTGTGTCATCAGGTACACAATTATAATTGGGGACTCTCATATCTGTGTCATCAGGTACACAATTATAATTGGGGACTCTCATATCTGTGTCATCAGGTAAACAATTATAATTGGGGACTTCATATCTGTGTCATCAGGCACACAGTTATAATTTGGACTCATGTATGTGTGAGTGATGTTTTTAAAGGCATTTGTGGTTGTAAAAAAAAAAAATATTCCTTTATAAAAATATGGATCCAATTTGAAGAGAAAAAGCAGATTCAGATTACTACTGTAGTCTGCATCGGTAAGATATAATTGTATAGTTGATAATTAAACATCTTCAAAATATGATTAGAATGTTTGACTTCTTTATGATAGACAGATATTTGATTATGTAAATTGTTAGACAATTCTATACTTACCCGCCAAACCAATATAAGACAGCGACAGAACCAAGACCACTATGGGTTTCATCATTAAATAGCGTAAGAGAGCAAAGGTATTTTTCCTGATGTATCTTATGTGTCCTTACCGATTCAATTGACTTGTATATTGAAAGACAGAGTGATACATCCTTTTGCCCTGTATTCATTTACATTTCATTTCAATAGAATATTGATTCATTTCAACATTTAGCTTCAACAAGTCGAGCGAGCTTTAAATGAAGTAAAAGGGCGTACTCATCTCTTTTCTTTAGGTTTGTATACTATATAGTGACATCTGTTGGTCCTGGAGGCTGACCTATATCTAGTACTACCCATGTGGAGTATAGCTAGTGCAAATTCTCATCGAACCAATACGAAACAAATGAAATAAATTATCGCTATGATGGACCTTTAAAGGTATATACACTTTCACAGCATAAAATTCTTACGAGTCACGCGTCATTAACAGCAACTAGTATCTTTAGTAGAAGTTCATAAAAATTGATTTTGTTCGAGTTAAAGATATCGATTCCCGTAGTATTGATTTGTTTGCAGTCTTTTATTGAAACTGGGTGGAGAAATTTATTTTTTTTTTCTTTTTTAATGCTGTCAATATATATATTTATAGATACAACTATGTCTGGTATCAATTTTCTTTTCGACAAGACAGCCTAATATTGGAATCATTCAGTAATCTTTTGGGACGTTTATCTTTTCCATTCGGGTCAACCCGATAATTCTGTCTTAATTTTCAATACTACCACTTTTCTATTTAGGCTAATTTGATTTTAATTTGAAAGATTAAACTCTTTTATTTTTTTTAATTACGTCTTCTAGAAAAAAAAAAAAAAAAAAAAATCAAGAAAACAAACACGAACGCTGGTAGCTAATGAGGCTATGACTAAGCCCAAATGAGTACGCATTTGAGTAGGCCGACACATACATCCAATCGATTCAACCAGCTGTTGCCTTGGACATTTTAAATGCTTGCAGATCATTTTAAATAACCATAGCAACATGTCCCACAGTACAGTCAAAATATTTAAACGTACTTGATCAACTTTATATGTGTTTTAAACAGTCAAATTTATATTGCATACCTTTGACTAGCCGGACTCATGTGTCTCTTTCCTGTGTTACTTACTTGTCGGTCAGGAAGAGGCACACATTAAACCACCATTAAAAGGGTGGGATAACTAATCTCTGTCGACAGACTAGTCAAAACCCCGCAATCATGTGATGCGAGAGTTACGTTGCCATCAAATTGTCCAGCTATTTAGGAAATTCTCGGACATACTGCGGACCATGTGACAGGTTGGCATTGTACGAGGAAAGTTTGAAATCTGTCAGACCAATTTTAAAGTTTTCTTCTTATGGAGAGTGATTTGGTAGAATTACAATGAGATTCGAACAAATTAATGGGTAAAATGAAAACAGAAATGCTTTAAATGTGTGTTGAAGGAAAATCTAAAAGGCAGGTAGGATTAATAGATTTGAAACTTGGTTTAAATCTGAAACCCGAAGCCCTTCCAAATGATTCATTTAAAAGCCGTAACTAACCTTTGATAAAGATGTTGTATTGCGTCATCAGTATATAAGAAAATAAACCAATAGACGGTTCGAACATTTGATTTGTATATTCGTCTGTAGGCATATTTATTTCCTGTCGAAATTTATATTCAGCTAAAAAATACCGTTTTTTATCATATAAAAAGCGCAGATTGTCCGAGGAATATCAAAGCCGACCCAATGGTGGTCGGCTTTGTTAAGCCCCGCTCAGGTCGCGTGAAGATCCGATCCGATAGTCGTAATCTCCAGTCGCCAGTGGATCTGTGATCAATCAGTCGGAGAACTTGTTTCGACCTGACCGGTTTTAAGACTCTTCCGATCGGCCGCAGACTAATCAATCTTACGATCGTAAGGATAGAGTCTGTTCTATTTTCTCCCGATCAATCTTAAGGTCGCAGCCAATCAGTGAGCTCAACTTAGTCATGTGATCATTTTGTTTTTCTCGGCTTTTTAGGTGACGCTGTTTTGTTACGTCCCTAGTCGCGTGCTGGTCTGCATAATATGGCGACAGAGTTCACATCCTATCAACGGATCTCATCAACATGAGCGGGGCTGAATGATGAACCAGTGTCGGTCGACATGAACGGTATTTAGACAGTTGGATCGGATCTTAATCCCACCTGAGCGGGGCTTTACAAGCGACCATGCAAGGGTCCACCTTGAAAACGGAAGCTTCAGGCTCCTTGATGGCTGGAGATGCGTCCCGAGGGCAATACTGAAAATAAAACTCATTCATTTTCTCTCAACAGAGTTCGGTAAAAAAATCGGACTGTTTTCATGAATAATAACACAAATATACAACGTATTCAATTTGAATATGTCCTTTTAGAAAAATAACAGAATGATTATATGTTGAAACTTTTAAAAACAAAATGACTGCCTGTGTTGCAACGGCTACAAATTGTACGCCGTGAGCACCTTACCTATACCTCGATAGTTCCACCCCTCGGCAGTGTGTTATTGTTATAATTTAGACAGGGAAGGCAGCAATCTGGCAGGATGACGAGAGATTTATTCCGCTTGATTACATAACAATCTTTACATGGGCGCAGCCATTACACAGGCGCACCTCCTCTAGTGGCGAACATACTCTCTATGACACAATAGTTCAAAAACATCAAAACCTCACGACAATGCACCGTTGAACATTGCTAATAATTTCCGGATTTTGCTCGATCATTAATACTTAAAAAATAACAGTAAAATTCCAAAGTTATATATGACGCCTTGTAACATTTTTGAAGCATGGGGGAGGGGATGACTATCCCAATGCACCAGGCGAGGACCCAAGGGCCGCTTAGGCCCCGTCAACTCAGGGGTTCTAGATTGCCTAAGAAACCTTCTGAGGCTGTTCTGCGAGTAAATAATTTCTAGATTTTGCTTTCCGTAATTCTTAAAAATAACAAAATAAGACAAGCAGGAGAAGCGCCCGCGGTTTGTTTTATATCGATTTGGGCAATTATCTGGGAAAACTACATACTTGTGCTACATACAAGGGTCCGTGGATAGTTTCTTTATTGAAAGTGGGAAGGTGGCAGACTACCGAAACCCATTAGGCCTATATACAGGCGTGGGTCCACGGGCCACCTAGGCTCTTAAAATCATCAAGCAAAACACTGTCCATGACTTTCGTTATACTTTCTTGAAAGTTGCAGTACTGAAGACACTTTCTCAGAGAAATCTTGTATAAAAATCATCGACGATCCGCCTAATTTGATGAAGCTCTGAGGCTCTTCATGGCCGAAGATATGTCTAAACAAAGAACGGTGTATATAGTTTTGTTCTCTATTCTTGACTGCCATCAGATAAGGCCATCATTTCAGTGTTTATAATCGAATATAGGTTTATAAGGTATGCAACTTGTTTATGGGACGAAATGATCATTGAATTATGAGTGATTCTTTACACCCAGAATTGCATTTTTCAAAATTCAGCTTGTTCATTGCTAGAGCCATGAAACACGTCACTTAACATTGCAACACGGACTATGATGTGCACAATATTAAAAAAGAAACATATCACCATAGTTACCGTGGTTAGTGGTTAGGTCTATCGTCAAACTAAACATAACTGGCAGACGTTGCATTAGATTGCATATATAATGGCACGTTTTGATCTGTGTTAATTCCTTTCTCGTCTCCGTACCTTTTTTTCTGTCTTCTTCTTTTGTTTCTTTTTTTTCTTCTCTTTTTCTTTTTTCACCTTTTTGGCTCAGAAAAAGGGAGCGTCCTGACCCCCTGGACCCCCCTCCCCCTGGACCCCCACCGGATCCGCCTATGTTTTACAGCACCATTTAGACATTAAAACATAAATGAATATTAGGAGTTGTTTGAGTGGCATTCTAGAAGTTGACAAAGACATGATGAGTAGCTCAGATTTATGGGAAAACAAACTTTTATTTATTATAAAACAGCAACGTTTAGGTGTCGATACTAACACCGTTTTCTAGCCAATGAAGCTAATGGTCTTAGTATCGACTTCGAAACGTTGCCGTTTTAATAAATAACAGTTTGTTTTCCCATAAGTTTGTGTTACTTATCATGAATATTCTATTATTTAGTGTAACCTTGTGGAAAATTAATTGGCATTTCAAATTTCCAAAAGGCTACGGAGGTGAGTGTGCCTTTAAGGCAAAAATCAATTTATTCGTGTCCGAGAGGCCTGTGTGAACATTTCTAAACAATGTCTCAATAGTCATAGAATCTTAACATGGCCATGACAGTTTAATAATCCTGTCAAAACTTCAGACAATCTAAACTAGAGATTGATCCCACTGCCATTCGTTGAGATACCATGGTTCGTGTTAAAGATCTCGTAGAATGGCACGGGATCTCGATCGAACTTCAGACAGTAGCTTTTAATTCAAAATTACTTTGGCTATATTCAGGGGAGATAACAATGAATCTTACTCCAGCAAGAGCTCTGCAAAAAAGTGTGTTCAAATCCCACTCAGTCCAGTTACCAACGGAAGGTCGTGGGTTTCCTCCGAACATAGAGCCCGGTTTCCTCCCACAATAAAATTATCAACGCCGCCATATAAGGGAAACAATCTTGAGCCCAATAACCTCATTTCCAGTTTTGCGTAGGGTTTATAAAAAGAGCTCTAGATATTTCTAGTGCGATTATTATCAATTATTTTTCCGGGACTTCCCTTCTGGATTTCTTCTAGGCAGTTTTTTTATGAAAGTAATCGGGTTGAGCCTGTCTGGAGTGGACGGTTTTGTAATCCATAGCCCAATGAGGAATGTACTGAGGTCTCCTCTTTACCAAATCTGGTATCACTGATATACCATTTAGTGGAATAAGACAACAATTATTTCATTGAAAGATGTTTTAATGGCATGACGTTGTATCACAGGGAACTGGTGAGTAGACCTATATGTAAATATGTAAATAAAGATAATTTTATTTGTTTTTAAGAACCATATTAATTTGATTATAACATAGTATCGACTATGAAAACACATATTTAGTTAACAAGATTTCAAAGGAGCGAATCTGAACTTGAAAAACAAGAAAAGTATCAGTAAAACTGATGGATGCCCACCGGTTCCCCATCGCAGATATACGCTCAGCAAATTATTCTCGTCATGGAGAGAAAAGCGTAACACTGCAAAAAGTCTTTGTAATGACTATATACCAGGCAAGTTTCAAAACAACCCTGACAATATTAACCAAGGTATGGCCCGGACAAGCAGTCTGGGTAAAATTTGACAAATCGGAGAAACCAAGGGCAATAACTCTAAAATTATTCTCGTCACGGAGAGAAAAGCGAAGTGGATGGGTCAGGGGGAAATGGGGGTCAGGGGGATGGTGTTCAAGTGGAGGTGTCAGGAGAGGTCAAGTGAAGGTGCAGGGGTCAGGAGGAGGTGGTGGGGTCAAACAGGTGATGAAGGGATCAGGGCGAGGTGGTGGGGTTAGGGGGATGTGTTGGGGTCAGGGGTCGGTAAAGGGGTCAGGCAGAGGTGGAGGGGTCAAGGTAGGGGTCAGAAGGAGGGGTCATGAGGGGGGGGGGGGCATCGGGGGGAGGTGGAGGGTGTTGTCCTCGGTTATCAAAAGACTTTGCCAGTTAGATGTCGGGACATAAATTTTTGATAATATATGTTTGATCTGAAATAAGCTGACAAACTGCTTTTCTATATAAAAATGTGAAAACGTTGCTCGTTCAGCATCAAAATTTGACGAACTTGTGTATCCAGAAATAAGAAGTTAGCCATTCTTCACCAAACTTTAATATTTCTCTTTGGTGCAGCTTTTACTTCCCTCTCAACAACCGTGTTCCACATATCTCTCATACCTGCAAAAGTTTGTGCAGAGCCAACCAGCATTTCGTCAAGTTCAAATTTGGCAAAATAAGGTGGGCTTAGTCTCTCTGAGCGTTCGAATCTTTCTCCGTGTCTCCATGTTAAACCCTCTATTTTACTGGCTATAAATCCATAAAAATACACATCGTCCAGCTTAAAAAATGGAGTACTTTTGGCTAACTTGAAAAACTGTACAGCTAAACGATATTTGAAGAACACGGCAAATCCAAAGCACACAGGGGTTGGGTATCGATGAAGGCCGGGTAATTGGTCCATTGGGATAGATAAGCGCACAGGACTATCACGTATTATCACAGGATGGTCTATCACAGAACATATCAACTGTTTAGGGTTCTCATCCAATACAGCAAACACATTTTTCACCCGAAATATATTGATAAATGTATCATCGTCTGCCTTAATTACATATTCAGCATTTTGGCAGTTTTCTGCCAGCCACCTCATTCCCATTACAGCCTTCAGGGTGAGATTTGCATAAACATCTATAAAATCTCCCTGTATAATGTCACCGAATTCCTCATTTTCTTCAGCCACCTTTTCCATGATCTCTTTGGATTCGGTCTTACCTAATATAAATATTGTCACACTGTTAATTCCTTTAAATAAATTAGCCTTTGCCCATGTTTTCCTTTGTCGTTTTCTGAACTCAAAATTTGTCGTCGATGAATGAATCATGATAACATATTTCACAATTAAATACTGAGAACACAGATATGAGTTCTTAATTAGGTAGGGGGCATCAACACTAACTGGTATTCTAACTGACTTTGGGAATATTTTGTTGGAATAATAAACGTCTTTCCTTGTCAAAATTCTCCCAGCTGGGAATCCCAATGATTTATTTTGTTCGGGAACTATATTTGAATCGTTATGGTCAGTGGCACATAGATTTTCAAAGCGCGATGTCCGACCGTGAATGAAGCGTAAATCCGACGAAAGATTTTGTTCAACATTTGTGTTGTAATTTAATTTTCTGTAAACCATTGCCCAGATGAGCAATGTCAAAATGACTAGGAATGCTAGCGACCTGTGATAAAACGAGGTCTCCATAGATGCTGGTTGCGATTGTCTCAGTGAATGGACTTGTGACCTTTGTTTTGACTCATCCTGAAACAAAGTACAAATATTTTACATATTAACTCTATATAATAACCTTAATACGTATCAGTATCTGACACAGATACCCAAATCATTACAACCCTAGTAATCCCCAAACACACTATCTTCTTAAGACAAAGATACCCAAACCGTTACATCCCTAGGAATCCCCCCCCCCCCCCACACATTATCTTCCCAAGAAAAACCATTACAGCCTTAGTATTCCCCATACACACTATCTTCTCCAGACAAAGATAACCAAACCATTACATCCCCAGTATCCCCCATACACACTATCTTCCCGAGACAAATATACCCAAATCATTACAATCCCCGAATACATTATCTTCTTCAGACAAAGCATTCCGGCTGGGCTATTGCATATCTTTTTGGACCTAAATGTCTAATATTGCTCACATTTTTGATTTTCCAATGATCATGTCAATATATCAGAAGTTTCAAAGTGTATTAAAGGAACTGTCACTGAATTGCATTTAGATGGATATGATACTAAATATATTAACGTTACTGTTACTCCAGAACGAAGCTCTCTTGACTGAAATGAGATATTAATCCATTCAATCTTCGAAAACAAGAAAATGGAGTCTTGGTCTGTCACCTCAGACAATCATTTATACTCAGAAATTACGTCATAAGCAAGTAATACATGCATTTGTATTGAGCGGGCTACCACATAGCATCATATCCGACCGTGGGTAAATCTTATATACTTAGCGCCATTAAAAACGCACGGTTGAATTTTATGTTTCTACCCCAGTAAGACTATTGGCCAATTACGTTTTGTTGTTTATTGTTAGTTCGAGTTGAGTTGCAATAACTGGATAACCTGTGGTGTTCCCGACGCGCCTGTCGTGAACATTACGCAACATTTCCTAATAACGTCCATTGAGTGTTTCACCGTCACTGAGAACAGCTTTCATGGCTCACTTGTCGTGGGTTCAACACTTTACACGAAGCTCAGCATAAAGACGAAAAAAAAATCAGAACCGTTACGATGCCCCGACTTACGACACAACAAAGGGAACGTGCCATTGACATGCTACAGGCGGGTCTCAGTTGTGCCGCCATAGGACGTCACATGCAGTGTCATCCCTCCCAATTAGTCGCCTCAGAATCAGGGAACATGAAACTGGCAATGTTGCCGACCGACCACGTCCTGGTCAGCCAAGAGTCACTACAGCCCGCCAGGATCGGTACATCGGTTTGTTGCACACACGTGACCGATTTCGCACCGCGACACAGACAGCTCGTGAGACAGTGGGAATTGGAAGGCCCAGGGTAAGCCTCAGCACCATCCGAAGCCGTCTCCAACAGATACAGATGCATGCACGCATCCCCTACCGAGGGCCCATATTGACACCCGCCGCACGTCAAACCCGTTTACGATGGGCTCGAAATCATCAGAGCCCACACTCTGCAAGGTTGACACAAGACTTCTTGCAACAGAATAATGTGAACATCATGGAATGGCCAGCTTACTCCCCCGATCTATCGCCCATAGAGCACTTGTGGGATCAGCTTAAGAAAGCCGTCTCCAACAGATACAGATGCATGCACGCATCCCCTACCGAGGGCCCATATTGACACCCGCCGCACGCCAAAACCGTTTACGATGGGCTCAGATGTACTGCTTGCGTTGATGCCCGAGGTGGACATACCCATTATTGAATGATGACACCTTCAATTTCTGTATCAACGATTTGTTTGCAAGGAATAAAAGTCACCAGGGTTTCACATATTGTCAATTCTTTGTCTCATTGTGACCAATGCCTTGTTCTTCAATTTAAGAGTACTTACAATATTTTACACTTTACATTTCTCAAAATATTTTACATTCTTTGGGTCGTGCGTTTTTAATGGCGCTAAGTATACGAAACAAATTGACAGGAAAAGGTACTAGAGAATTACTTCCCTTGCGAACTTATCGTATCTTGTATGACTATAACCTGCAACATCTTGCGAGCTTATCGTATCTTGTATGGCTATAAACTGCAAGACTGCCATTCAGGCTACCTTGTTTCCAGTCTCTTCAAAGACCTCCACAAGCCGTGCAGACACACAACAAAGCCAGTCATGTTTTCTCCAAAACCTTGATTTACAAGCCAGTATATATTTCAGATAAGTTAGAGTGATTGCCTTTAGTTAACAGGGCCTCGAATTAATGAGTTTCAGAGTTGACCAATTTCTCATCCGCGCATACCATGAATGGCGAGTTATGCCTTTGGTGACTGGCAGAACCAGACCGATCTCTTAGCTTTGCCAAGAAGATACCTTTATCCAGCTTTTTGTTCAGCTGGAAAGGCAAATTTACCACGCATGTACTAAATTTACTTTTCTTCTCTTTCCTATCATTTACGATGAGTTAATACATTGATAAGAATATAAGCCTCTTAAACCTTTGCTTTACATTTTGTGAGAGGGTTTAAATACTGTTCAGATTTATAAAAGGTATATACTAGTTTAAGATCTCAGTGATCATTGGTTCTGATAATATTGCTATCGCTAAAACTTTCAAAAATCAACTATGGCTGTCCAACCTCGTAATCTTTATTGTCGTATAAAAAGTGTTAAACCCATCATAAATAGGTACAATCGGGGGCGGGGGCAAGGCTCAAAATATTTACACCCGACGTAAGTCCCATGCAAGCATACAGTTCTGTTATAGTAACCTATACCTTCAATATTACGGTACAACCATACGCAAAGTTCCGTCGTGTGTAAATGTTTCCGTTAATTACATTCTGAGAACACACACAACACAACAACAACAACAATAAAATCTCAATAAACGTACAAGTTACATTAACTATGTTTACAATATAAATTGCTCAGCTGCGTGTGAATATTGTAGTTTTATACATTTCTGGCTGTCAAAAGTAAGCCTTATCCACGTGTTTTCCAGACTCTTCCACTTTATGCCACTTATGTTGGTTACCACTTGACAGATTTATAGGGAACATAAAGTGGTGTCAATGCCCCGAGAAAACTTAGACTTCCCCCCAGTACCGTGAAATGTTTCTGCATGTGCTTTGTAGTTTTTGTCTTATAAGGAGTAATTCTATACAGTGATTCTTACCTCAAATCCAGTTTAGTATGTAATATTCCCCAATCAAATTCGGTATTTTTCGATTATACTGTTTATCTTATAGAGTGCTAGATGATTAAAAACAGTATATTCTCGGTGCATTGGGAGAGATCCATTATACATATTCGCCTGTTAGAGTTAAATTCATGAGTTTATATTCTACGCGCAAACCGTCTTTATCATGCTAAAAAGATTTCCATTGTGTTATATCGGACTTTTTAAGTTTGCCAAAATCAATGAAGCGATTTATTTTTACAATAAGCGACCTACATAATTTCCGGCGTCGACACCAGTGGTTAGCAACACGTCATGTACGTGTGTTATACTGCTGTGAAACGTGTACATCTAATGGAAAAAGCACTTGGAGAAATTGGTAAAAAAATATTTCTTCATTTCAGGCATACCTACCTTGTCAATTATAATACACTCTGGGAATTATTATTACCGCTTAAATGTCCTAACTAGATAATTCAATCCCAAGCTCTGTGACCGACTCGAGTCTATCTGATCTTCTTTTCTCTAATGAATCTATGGGTCGCGGGTTCGACTCCTTCTCAGTCCCTATAAAAAAAATGAAAATTTTCTGACTGGGTTTTCACTCGAACGACCTATGTGGGATGTTTGCCAGTTACCACCTGAAGGTCGTGGGTCTCCTCAGGGCATTGAGCCCGGTTTCCTCCCACAATAAAACTGGTAACGCCGCCATATAAGTGAAATAGTCTTGAGCGTGGCGTAAAACATCAGACGATCAATCAATCAATCAATCAATCTAATGAATTTAATCTCCCTGACTTAAATCAACCACCTCAATCTACCTCTCACTACAACCCGGACACTCTAGAATCCGGACTGAATCGGACTGAATTATGAATTATGAAGACAGTACCCACTTTCCTATAGCTGAAAATAACTATGAGGTATCCCAATGGTCCGATATAAATATCCACCAATCTAATTAAATCTTACCTTTTTCATTTCTATAACAGCAAATTATTGACACCAAAAACCCAACTATTTTTATTATTTATTTCAACTCATGAAGCCTAACTAAACAGCATACAGAAATAACGGCATTCCTTCATGCGTTAAAATTTTTATTATCAATTTTAGGATTTTCCGTAACAGATTTCTGTGATTCTTTGGTAGATTTCTGTGGATACACTAGCTACTCACTCAACAGAGATAAACTCAAGGGATTGGGTGACAATGTGAACACCTCTAGTCGTGTGATTCTTTGGTAGATTTCTGTGGATACACTAGCTACTCACTCAACAGAGATAAACTCAAGGGATTGGGTGACAATGTGAACACCTCTAGTCGTGTGATTCTTTGGTAGATTTCTGTGGATACACTAGCTACTCACTCAACAGAGATAAACTCAAGGGATTGGGTGACAATGTGAACACCTCTAGTCGTGTGATTCTTTGGTAGATTTCTGTGGATACACTAGCTACTCACTCAACAGAGATAAACTCAAGGGATTGGGTGACAATGTGAACACCTCTAGTCGTGTGATTCTTTGGTAGATTTCTGTGGATACACTAGCTACTCACTCAACAGAGATAAACTCAAGGGATTGGGTGACAATGTGAACACCTCTAGTCGTGTGATTCTTTGGTAGATTTCTGTGGATACACTAGCTACTCACTCAACAGAGATAAACTCAAGGGATTGGGTGACAATGTGAACACCTCTAGTCGTGTGATTCTTTGGTAGATTTCTGTGGATACACTAGCTACTCACTCAACAGAGATAAACTCAAGGGATTGGGTGACAATGTGAACACCTCTAGTCGTAAAGATTTGAGTTGTATTGATGAGTTAAGTGGATGTGAATATCTGTTTGTAAAAATCATTTCATCCGACTCAATACCGCGTTGGACTGATATACCGCTCATCCGGAAAAGCTATGAACAAATTTAATGAAACCTTGAATAATGTACTTGGTGAATGTCAGCCGGGAATTTAACAATGCCTATTAATGGGGGGTTTCAACACCTTTACAAATCTAACCAACTTACATCCTCTATTTGGAAGATCCAGTGACTGCCAACTTTGTATTTGCCAATGTATTTCCCACACAGCTATCAACTAAAATGACAAACACAAAATAATCGGCATGGGTCCGAAAAATCAAATATCAAAATGACAAATATCTTTAAATCAGGCCCAAAAATATATTTGAAGACTATCGTTTTATATCGGTTCAACCATCTGTCAGGCTGAAAAATTAGTAGCTGAACAACTTCGAGAACATCTAAAAACCAATAATAAACTTTAAAAAAAATCAGCATGGATGTCGAGTCAATCACCAGTTTTGCACACATCCCCTTTATGACAAGTTAACATCGGCAAAAGAAGATGGCGAATGCTCTATTGTCAGGTTCCTGGATCTCTCAAAGGCATCCGACAACGTAAACCATAACACCTTATTATTTAAGCTAAATCATTATAGGTTTTGGAGGTTCACAAAGGCTTTTAGTCTTGAATCTGGGAACTGGTTGATTACATCAATCCAGCCCCCGTCCCCACCCACCTATGGCGACTGGCGAGGCGTCAGAGGAGCCCTTAGCAGCAGAAAATTCCTCTGGCATTTGGTTACTTATGAACAGCACAGTTTCCTCGTTTATGCAATACATAGGCTCATTTTTGAAATCCTCGCAGACCATTTGCAGAGGATAAATCGTCTTGCATTATGAAATCATCCCTCCACCCGATGCATCTAATCATTTTACTTTATCAAGACGACGATGCAACTAATCGTATTAATTTGGTTTTAGATCGTACCTGTAATGTTTGACCTAGCCCATTTTCGATCAATTAGACCTAAACGCACCCCATCCCTCGGAACGGGGTAGCGTCTGGCGGGCATTTTGCAGCAGACAATTCGTCTGTCATTTGGTACCTAATAATCAGCACAGTGTCTTCCTTCATTTTATCTTAGTTTTGAGTGGTACCTCCAATACATAGGCTAGCCTCATTTTGGGGGTCCCTTCTAGGGGGTCTGGCGGGCATTTTGCAGAAGATAATTTGTCTGGCATTATGGAATCATCACTCCATACGATGCACTTATTCGTTTTAATTTGGTTTTAGATGGTACCTGTAATGTTTGATCTAGCCCATTTTGGAGACCCTTATTTTGAGCCCCAGGGGCCACATGCAGCTACGGCTCCCCGGCAGACGTCCATATCTGATAAAGTCAAGTCACGTGACAAATGATCTCGGACTCAAACCTTGGTACCTCGTTCACTTACCCAAATTGCTCTGGGCTGCTGACCTATTATCTTCCCCAGAATTTGGAGCTGTTAGCAATCTTGGGTGACGTCTATACAGTTGATTACATTCAATGATTCTATCGATTTCCTGTTGTTTACCATGGACGATGGTGAAGTTTTTTTACTAAAAAAATTAGCTCCGTGGAGGCCAAAAATTACGAAATGGAAGCGCGCCGGAAACAAATCTCTTATGACGTCCAAGACCAAGGGAAGATAAATCACGTATTCATTTCGATTCTCGGATGTCAAGAATATACAGGCTTGATTTATTTAATTAAAACATACAAACATGGTCTAATAAGAGACAAAAGCTAGTGCCTGGCTAACATCCACGTACGGAGAAATTCGTTCCAGATGTCAAAGAAATATTTACATTTCACCTTTAAGCCATTGTCAGATTGTTCCGGAAAAATTGCACATTGTCGTTCATCCACACATCAAAACGCATTTTATTAGGACGGCAACCGTTTCAAACGGCGCTGGTGAACAATGCGCCGGTCACTGTCGCACACCACAAGTGCAGTGTGCACCTGGCTTAACTCAGATGTGAACTGACTGATTAAATACAAACATAAAGTTTAAATTGTTTAAGTTGTTTAAATTGAAATAGACATCTAGAAATTACTATTACGTAACACCCTAAATGAATAGAAACTTGACATATTTAATCTCCTAGAAGAATCGTGATACCATCAGCGGAATGACGTAAACATCGCTGACTCTATGTCAACACCACAGCAACGCATAGCCGTTGACGTAAACAAGTGTGTAAACTATACCGCAGCTAACAATAAATATCACCTAGAAAGGTCTGCTAACCAAAGACAAACTTGCGAAAAACATCAGGACAAAAGAAAATTCTAGAAAACTCCATAAACGAATACACGCAGTAATAGTGACGGTGTCTAACTTTGACGTAAGTGCCAAGAGGGTCTAAATCATCATGATTTAAAGGGGGAGAACCCTCCCCCCCCCCCCAAAAAAAAAAATAGCATGCAATTGTATCGAATAGGCTCCCAACGGCCATGTGTGTGAGACTTGCACGTGGTATACGGTGTGAAAATGAATCTGCCAGACAAGCCCGTGTCCAATCATCATTGGAGTGCCAGAGGCTCGTGACTTTGAAAATTAATAGACTCGAGTGATATTCATCGTAAAAAACGGGCTCTCGATTGTTAACCTCTATATAGCACGATGGTTGCCAGTTA
Source organism: Lepidochitona cinerea (assembly GCA_963971465.1). Classification (NCBI taxonomy): domain Eukaryota; kingdom Metazoa; phylum Mollusca; class Polyplacophora; order Chitonida; family Tonicellidae; genus Lepidochitona; species Lepidochitona cinerea. The sequence goes on along the minus strand of OZ020556.1, from coordinate 32,468,331 downwards.
CCACCGGAATGTCGTGGGTTTCCTCCGGGCATAGAGCCCGGTTTCCTCCCATAATAAAGCTGGCAACGCCGCCATATAAGTGAAATAATCTTGAACGCGGCGTAAAACACCAATCAATCAATCAATCTATATAGCACAGATTGGGGAGGAAAAATCGTACATATATGGTTTTGGTACCGTTAGAAAGGACAATTTAGTGCGCCTGTACTGTCTTTCATTTCCTTCTCCTTTAATAATTGATCTCATTGTTACAAACGTAATAATTTGGTGGCTCAAAAGGGAAACAAATAGCCTTTCGATTTACTGTATTGTTTGTAATGGATTATTGAAATCTTTTTGAACTCCGCTGTTTTGTGTAAATGTATGTAATTACACTGAGATATGTAAATCAAACCAAGACCCATCATAAGAACCCAATTTTAAAGATGGAGACTTTAGTGTACTAAAGAAAAAAAAACTGTTGCATTTTCTCAATCTCAATTTTAGATTGTTCCCTTTTTGTTATATTGTCGATGCTTTGCAAACGGTTTACACAACCCTTAGACCGCGGACTTAAACATGTTCCATCTATATATGCTTATGCTTACACAGTGACAAAATAGAACTATTTACAACATGTTCAAACTGGCAAGTTATTTATAAAGACAAACCATTTTTTATTTGTATATCTTGTCTTTTTACGAGTAACTCTATACTCCCATTATATACAGTTCAGCAGTTGTCAGCTATATTATTAAGCCCGGTATTATTGGATTCAATAGGATATTTATAAAGCCTACTAGACAACAGACCACAAGTAGTGCCGATATAAAGTAAGCTGACATAAAACAGAATTTACTGACTTTTTTCTACGTGATCTGTAAATATGCTCAATAAAGCCTTTATCTCGTGCAAAACATTGTGTCTTAGGTTGACACCAAACATGATTTAAAACGGTTTTAGTTGTTCCAAATGCTCCATATTTCGGCATCATTGACACTTATGAGTCGTTTTACTATTTATTCAGAAATTCTCGATAAATCATTATTTGGGATTTTATGAACTTAAGTTCATTTCAATGTGTCAATTATGATTAGATTGAGGATATGATGAAATCGTTTTGTGATATCATAATGACCTCAGTATTCAACATTCTGTTTTAACTGGAAAAATGTCAACATTTTGGCAGCTTAGGCCATTTTAACTTCAGATTCATTCAACTGACAAAAGGGAAACTTTGCAAAGTAACAACCCAAGCTCTCATCTCGGCTGTTTACACTTGGCTAATGCCCAGGATAATTTGTACTGTTTGTATGGTACTTTGGGGCTTAATAGGAACGATCTCCAAAACGTGTAAGACAAAATATTTTATAATTAACCTAAACGAGAAAAAAAAATCAATTAATTAAAGGATAAAAACCCATGATACAGTTATTTGTTACAATAAAGTGAAGAATTACTTACGGATAACAACGTCTTGGTTTGTTGGGGGGACGACGTTTCGATGTAGTTCTTACATCGTTATCAAATAGGCTTTGTAAAAACTACATCGAAATGTCGTCACCCGATAAACCAAGAAGTTCTTATCCATAAGTACATGTAATTCTTCACCTTGTTGTAACTTGTCAACTTCAAAATTTGTTGATATCAATTATTAAATGGAAAGAACATTATAACGTTAGACTTGTTTAGATGAAAAGAGTAGAATGTATAATGTATGTTTTTTTCCCTTAGCAAGCGAATAATTGAAATTCGGATGTGTCGATATACTAAGGAATAAGTTTCATGGAAAATTGACATGGCCGCTACCATTTTTTCATTAGTTTTATCCAACCAATTGTGAATAAAATCGACATGCGCTATAGAGTAGTCATGTGATACACCATCCTCGGATACCCAGGGTTAAATTCTCGACAAGCTCACCTCTTGCCCCTGGGTCAATTGCCTCGTTAAGCGTCGTTTTCTGGGAACGCCCATTTTATGTCGGACCAATCAAACGATTTCTTATAAACGTTTTAACTCTTCAGTTTTGGAGACACGTCTATCGAATTGAAGTAAAAACAAAGGTGGCGGCCCCCAATAGGACATGTGAGTTGTGATACAACCGAAAAGTCGTCCATCTTTGTTTTGAACACTCCTAAGATGCTGACGCAACGCGGATTCTGATTGGTGAAATTTTCCGCCACAGTTTTGTGGCGGAACCAATCAAAATCTACATGCATATTAAATTAGAAACGATGGGCAGGGTCCGACTTGTCCCACGGGTAATGTGAGCGTAAGCGGAATTTTTAACCGTGGGTTTCGACGATGGTGATACACCTTTGTTTATGGTTTGGCTAAGAAATTACGTGCGGTTGCAGCACCAATGCATAATCCAAACCAATCTTCCCACTTCAATGTTTTGGACATAAATCTATCATCATTAGAGATCGGTAAAAATACGTTATCTAAAATAGCTGATGCACTGGTTTCATTTATATCTGGAGTGGGGAGGGGGTTGACTCAGGCAAGTCCCTCAAGCGGGACACAGGTCTTTCACTGATGCGGTGCAGGTGGATTTTTTCACTTGATCGGCTAATGAGGAAGAATGTCTTAGAAGTACTTGCGGAAGGTCGTGGGTTCTCTGAGGGCACTGAGCCAGGTTTTCTTCCTCAAAGGATAAATGCCAAGTTCTTTCCGAACACTCAGGGGTTATAAAGAAATGTAAATGGAGTAAATAGGTATTTAAAAACATAATGTGGAAACAAACGAACTTACTGTAAGGTTTCAGGGTGTCATAGAAAAAACTTTTTCTTTTGGGCCAGGTTCATAAAGAATTGGAGGTCTTAAACTTGTCAGTTAACCTTTAACTCTGCAGAGCCGCTATATAAATGAAATAACCTTGAAGGCGGCGTAAACATCAATGAATCAATTGCTTATTCGATTAAGGCTGTTAAAGTGTTTCGGTTCCTTATAAACAACTGAAAGACTGTTCATAGCGCTTTCTATATATGTGCCATATTAGTTATATAGTTGAAACTAAAATGTACCCTTCCAAAAACCCTTAAGTCGATGTATTTTAATAAACTCTTTGATTGTACCCTGGAATTTACCAAACAGTCATGTTTAGTGAAATATTGCACTTATCATATACCCATACAGCAGTACCGATAAACCATATTTAATGATATTAGAAATTGAATTCATGTTATCATAGCATTAATTTTAAAGCAAAAAAGGGCAACGGTTTATGTCATTGAAACGGTATGATTTTTGGTGAACATGAGCAAAATGATAGCACGATTTATTTGACCGTATTATCTGATATAAACAAAAATATTTATCTTAAAGTGTTATATTTTTGGTATCGGTAAAAGCAATTCCTAAGATCATAACTTATTGGATGATAGTTGCAATTTCTGAATAAAAAAATAAAACGCCTTGAATCAGTTGTATACAAACAAGTGTAAGCGGTTGATTAATTTATTTAAATTAGACTTAACAAAAACAACCAACGACGCACATACACTGTATTAACCACTGAAACAAACCGAAGTACAACTAAAAGTAACACAATAGATAGAAAGACTGCTAGATAAATGCAGATATCCTATTTAAAGTGACACGAGCTGCTAAAATATTTGAACCAATTTAGGCTTAGAATTCATGGGCATTTACTTTTTAAACATTCGCACTAACCACAGACTTAATTCCCAACATCAATCATTTAGTTTTTTCTGTGAGATCTAGAGCCACTTACTGTCGTACAATCAGAATTTATGAAATTTACGAATTTTATACTTGAGCAATTCATTTTGGTAAAAGGCCTAGAAAGCTTTCCAGTTTTTATGAAAAAAGTCTTTGTGAAAAATAAGAAAATAGTAAAACATGTTTTGTTGAATATGGTTTGGGAAGGGTTTTCAGTACTTTTAAACAGGACTCTAGTCCGGCCCCATAAAATAGAACTCAACAGTAGTCTACAATTGTATTAAGAACATATATGTCGGTAATACTGGATATGGCCACAAAATATAATACATACAAAATAATAATAAAACACACACACTAGTGATCATAAATAAATACCAAAGTGACATGGAATTCATTTCGAGGGACAGAACTGCAAAACATTCTTGGCAAGACAATACGCCATATGATAATCAAAACATAGTATATACGCTGTCGCTGTATTGCTCGTTGGAACAGTGATCATAGTAACACAGTGACAGTCAGTCCCACTCTGACATTCAGAAACCACAAACCTTTCAGTACTACTCGAGATTCGATACCACTCTGAAATCCAACACAACTCTGGCATTCAGTCCCATTCTGACATTGGGTGCCACTCCGGCATTCAGTACCACTCCAACATTCAGTACCACGTTGACATTCAGTACTACTATGACAGTCAGTACCTTAGAAATTCAGTACCACTCTTGACATTCAATGCCACTATGGAATTCAACACGACTCTAAGCTCTTATATCACTCTGGCATTCGGTGTCATTCTGGTATTTAGTACAACTGCCATAGTCAATACCACTATGAAATCCAACACCACTCTGAGATTCAGTACCACTCTGAAACCCACCACCACTCTGAGATTCAGTATCACTCTGTTACTCAGTACCACTAACACCCAGCGCCACTCTGAGATCAAGCATCACTTTGAAAATCAATACCTCTCTAACAATCAGTACCACTCTGACATTCAGTACCACGCTGATATTCAGTACCACTCTGACATTCAGAAAAACT